>CM057379.1:21890000-31772500 GCA_030015415.1 Cynopterus sphinx
TGACTTCACTTATATGTGGAATCTAAAAAACAAAATAAACTAAACAGATTCATAAGACAGAACACATTAACGGCTGCCAGATAGAAAGGGGGTTGGGGGCTGGAGGAAAAAAGTGAAGGGATTAAGAAGTACAAATAGGCAGTTACAAAACAGTAGGGAATATAGTCAGTAATATTGTGATAACTATGTATGGTGCCAGGTGGGTACTAGACTTATTGGGGAGATCAGTTTTTAAGTTATTTAATGTCTAACCATTGTGCTGTACACCTGAAATTAATATAATATTGAGTGTCAATTGTAATTGAAAAATTAAAAAAATTTTTTAAAGCTCTATCTTTTAGGAATATACCCTAAAACATTTCACATGAAGTTACATATCTAGGAATTATTTCAATGTAATCAGTGGGGGTGGAGGTACAGTAGAGGAAAAATATAGATGAAAAGATTGCTGAGTTGTCAGTTGATGAAGTTAAGTGATGACTACAGAAGATTCCTTATACTTTTCTCTCTCTTTTCATATATGTTTGAAAAGACAATAAAAAGTTTTTAAAACATTCAAACTTGGTAAATGACTTAATTCACAGTATTTGGTGACTCAAAAAGATGACAAATGTTAAATTGTTTTGTAAATCTACAATGATATACAAATATGAGAGATAATAAAGAGACAATAATTGATGGAATAAAGTTAAAGAAAGCCCTGAAGAAATCAACAAATGTTTAGAGAAAGAATTTACTGAGAGATCTAAGAACTCTTACTAGTTACATGGATGGGCTTCAAAATACTAAGAAACCCCTGGAATTGATATAAATTTTTATATGCCTGTGTGCATTCTGAAGAAGAGTATCTAAACTTTCATTCCATTCTTAAAGGAGTCTGTGATTCAAACGAGATGATGATCAACTGAATGACTGACTTGAGAGATAGGAAAAGCAATGAACCAGAGGTCTGGGTAAAAATGTCAAAGAATGGGCACTGTGGGAATAAGAGAAAAATGAAATAGTGAATAAGTTCTAGCAGATATTAACGTCTTCATTGCTGATGCACATGGCTGAAATAAAGTACAAGTAATCACTAAAAGGAAGGGGACAAAAAAAGTGAGGGCTGTGAGATCATTCACATGGAAAGGCCCACGAAAATGGAATAACTTGGAGGGGTAAGAAAATTGTGGGTCATCTGCTTAAGTTCTTAATGAAAATGAGTGAGTGCCAATAAATTACAGCAATCAAGAAATGTATAGACTGATATGGATGAACCATATGCTTTTCACTGGCCATAAGTACAGTTTTATATTTTCTTCAAAATTGTCTGGAGACCACAAGAGCACAGTCAACTACAGTACAGGAAAAGTGCTATAAAAGGGCAAACAAAGAATGCCATGATGTCAGAGAAGAACACTTCAGGCTTGGTGGAGGCTATAAATTTTGATGGGTAAAAATTAGGCAGGTTTTTTTTTTTAAAAAAAAAAAAAAGGGGGGGGTGAGTCCAATAACATCTGCAACACACTTTCTGCTTTGGAAAATTAACACTCCGAGTTGATTCAAGTACCTTAAATAGTATGAGTTCATTGTTCCTCTAAAGCTATTTGAACATTAAATTAAAACTTCTTATAAAGAAGGCTTTCTTGAATCTGTAGTTAGATGCACAAGACGCCAACATCTTAACCTTTATGTTTTTCACAAGGATAAAAAAATCATATTAGTAAATCATATGGGCTTCATGTTAAACTCATAAAACACCACAAACTCATTTGATGCAGAATTACAGTTAATATATGCCACGAAAATTCGAAACAATGACGTATTGTTCTAAATTCTTTTGCTGGTACATTATGCCTATACAATCACAGTTGACCGCTTGACATTTTACCCAGCAGCAAGCCAGAGAATGCTTGTCTTCACGGTGTCGGAGAATGCAGCACCCAAGGCAAGAATTTACACAAGCTTCAAAAAATCAAAACAGAAACCTTCTGGGTACAGGGATGTATTCAGAGGTGAGGACTTCAAGAAACAATTTCCCCGAAAATGTCACCGCAAGAGAAAGACCAGTATTAGCAATCTCTCTTCGTTTTCAACAATAAAAAAGTGCGAACTACGCCCAGGGGTCCCCAAACTCAGGCCACAGACGGGTACCAACAGTGGCCTGTTAGGACCAGGCCGCACACACAGCAGGTGAGCCACCCCAGCAAGCTTCATCTCTATCTGCAGCTGCTCCCCAGCGCTCGCATCACCTCCTCGGCTCCACCTCAGATCATGAGACATTAGATTCTCCTAACAGCATTGGTCCCTGGTTCCAAAAACACGTTGGGGACCAGGGAACTAAGTTCAAAAAAGCTGCCTCGACCCTCACCCCGGAGTTCACTAGCCCCGCCCTCATCTGCAGAGACTGTCTACCCCGAGATGGAAACCGAGTTTTGTTCCGCTCCTCCCGTCGCCGAGGGAAGGTCAAAGCCCCAAGAGCCCCAAGAACAGCCTAGAAATTTCTGAAGCCAGCCAGGGCATCGCTGCAGGGGAGGGCCCACCCCCAGCTTTGCTAGTGTCTAAACACCAACCTGGGTGTCCCGACTTTGCCACAGCCCCGTTCAGTCTCTCCTCCGACTTATGAAGTTCCTTTCTCCCCTAACCACAAGACCCACTCACCTCCTTTGCCTGCTCTCCCTCTGGTTTCCACCAGGAACCGGGGAGCCCCAGTGACCTGATGACCACTGACCCGGCACGGTGTTTACATCCCGCTTGCCCTTTGCGCACCGGAAGCGGAAATCATCATGCCTGACCTCGGACCTGCCTACCTTTGAAGCCTGGTCTCCCAAAATAGGGAATTGGATGACCTTGGGCGTCTGAAAGTTCCAGAGAAAAAAATGTCAGAGAAGAGGAGACTCTTAGAGGCTTTCTTATCTGCCGATTACTTCCCCCTGGACCACAAATCCCAAAAGCCACTGCGGCCGCCCCCGCCCCGTTACCCTCTGGGAGTTGTAGTCCCGGCCACCGGGGCCAGGTGCTCCCTCTAGCAGCAAGCAGGGGAGCGCGGGGAACCAACTGCGCCTGCGCGGGCTGAGGTGCGTCCCTAGAGCAGCCGGGCCCCGCCAAACTACGGGTCCGACTCAGTCAGCAGGTAAAGGCGGCCAGGCGTGGGGAAAACGATTTGCGAGGGATTCAGAGCACCAAGATGTGACTCTGCCCTAAAGCACCTTACATCCTAGCTGATGAGACCGGCCACCCGCAGAGGACAGAGGGTGAACTCATTGAAAAAGGGCTTGGGGGTCAGATCAGGGAGGGAGATGGCTGAGCTGTGGGCTCCCCAGTCAGAAAACATAAGTTGCCTGAAAAAAAAAACTGTGGTTCGTGGCTTGAAAATAAGTGAGTGAAAGTGACACAGGGGAGTGTTTAGGAAATTGAAAAATTAAAGTTGTTAATTTATCATTGTAGCTATCTTGTGCAAAAGCGGGCCATTTTTGTGGGCCAGACTCTCTCTCTCCCTCCCCGTACTATAACATTTCACACTGGATAATCCTTTCTTGGGGAAAGAAGGGCTATCCTGTGCACTGTAGGATGTTTAGCAACATCTCTGATCTCTACCCACTAAATGCCATTAGCATCCACTACAACCACTGTCAGTCGTGACCACCAATACTGTCTTCAGACTTTGCCAAATATTCCTGGAAGAAAAACCGTTCTGCCATCCCTACCCCATACATAACCACTGATTCTCCAAAAATGGTCCTCAGGCCGCCGAGGGTCGCTGAGCCCCTTTGAAAGTCAGAACTATTTTAATACTAATTTGAAGACTTGCCTTTTTTGCAATGCTGTTTGCACTGACAGTGGAAAAGCAATAGCGGGTAAAACTGCTGGCACTTCAGCGGGAATCAAGGCAATGTAAACTCTAATAGTGGTCACTGTATTGTTTGCCACCACACACTTCTAGTGGGAAAAAAAACATGCAATCACTCAAGAATATCTTTGATGAAGCAGTAAAAATTTTATTAAAATGACCATTCAGTACACGTTTCATATTCTGTATGACAAAATGGGGGTAGCATGAAGTACTTCTGCTATCTACTGAGGTACGATGTCTCAAGTGAAAGCACTTGTTAGACTGCATTATAAACAGAAGGGCTTTCTTTGTGGAATACAGCTTTTAGTTAGAACGACTGACTGACCGGCTGGTTGGTTATTCAGGCTTGAGTATTAGGCCTGTTCTTAAAAACGAACAAAGGGAATCTGTTACCTCAAGTAAACAACCGATAGTGTTGCCAATGATGAAATTCAACAATTAAAGCAGAAATTGTGATTTAGGAAAATAAATTTGTCATAATGATCTTGACAGCTTCCCAACACTTCCATACTTTTCTAAGGATGTTAGTTGTAATATCAGATGATTTTTATTTGTTGTTGGATTAAGTGTATCAACATATTAAGAGCTGCATAAGCACACCAGTATTATCAAAATGACCAGTGTATGATTGTGGTAGCCAGTCTCCAAGATGGCCTATGATCCCTATTCCTGGCAGTCTTGTGTAGTTCCCTCCCACATTGTACCAGCATTGTTCTGTGTTGCTTATAGGACAAAAATGATAGCACATCACTACTGATATTAATTACAAAAGACAATAAGATGGTGGCAATATTTCTTAAACTGAGTTTACATGGCCATGTTCGCTACAAACCTATAACTGAATATTTGAGCCAAATCTATGATTTGTGCATTTTTCTGTATATACCTACAAAGTATTTAAAATATATATTCCTAACAAGACATTTAGATCAAGATTTGTGCCTTATGGTCATATTTGTAGTACCTGATTCATAGTAACCATTTCAGGGGATAGTTTGCAGAATTATTAAACAGTGCTTGAAGCTGTATATTTCTAGGGGACTTTCCTAAATCTCTCAAATAACCTTGATCCACTCCTCTGATAAAGGCTACTTCCACTCATCACTTCAACTACTAACTTTGGCTGGTCTACGATCTTGATGCTCCTGTTAGCATATTTAATAACATTTACTATGCTGTCTGTTTATAGCAACATGGTCTTCTTCCTAATTGATAGAAATCCTCTAATTTTATCATAGTTGACATTTATTGGCACCCACAAGAAATACAATAGTTCAAACAAGATAATTTCTTGTATAATTGTGTACTGTCAGGTTAAATACCTAGAATAATTTATAAGTTCCCTAAAAGAACAATTTTATGTGCTATTCATAGTAATCTTTAGTATTGTTTTGAGACACTTATCAAGCTATTTTAAAGATGTAGAATGCCAACAATCTAGCACAAGCCCTGCCTAACAATGCCACATTGCCTACAAGATATAATACTATTTGAATTCTAACACTAGTGGAATTCTAACCAAATCCAATGTTAGCAGCCAGTGATACAAGGTAGCTGCTTTGGCTTTTATCATATATATCTTAATATATTTTGTTTAGGTGGTTGATTTTTAGATGAAATAAAAACTAGTTTGGTTGAGACAAAAATCACAATGTTTGAGTGTTAAATTTGTTCAACCACTATATTTTACATTCAGGCACATTATTTCACCCATTTCCTATTTATAAAAAAAGTGCAGCTTGCTGCCAATGTTAATTTAATTTTACATAAATAATGCTCTTTGAGGCTGAAGCAAATCTGGCTTTCAATGTGAAAATAAAATATAAAAACTGTACTTGGAGTTATTTCTAAACAGAATTTGTCTCTAATCCTAATTTAACAATAACATATACGATGTTCAGTATGGTAAAGTTCAAAGCACAGAACAACATAAAGTGGAACATCTAGGATTTAACATTTTTAGCAATCACAAATTATTATATTTTGTAAATGGAAATACCACTACTAAAACCAGAATGCTATAAATAGAATGATGTCATTTGTTTCCAAAGACTATCAATATACAACAGCAGTGCGAAAATGATAACGAGAGTGAGATATATAGTGGCAAAATTTGGAGACTGTGGTCTGTGAGTCATCTCGGGGTAAATGCTGCATCCCTTGCTGCCACCAAATATTCTCTGGGCAATCGGGAAATGGGTTAAAAAGGTGCACAGATGGTCAACCATAAACAATTGGTTTTGGGGTGGTTTTTTTTTTTGTTTTTTAATTAATTTCCTCAGAGGTTAAAACAATTAAGCACATTGAAAAATGATGTTATTCTTTATGACTCATTTACCATATCAAAGTATTTTAACTTTTATAAATATACTCCATTCGAAACAAACATAAACATGTCTCAGAATATTGTACAACAAAGACTGATTTCGACCCTACTACCAATTTACCAGTTACGTTGTGTTTGGAATTTCATTCATCTGGTCAGGAGAACTCACAATGAAAATGAGATTTCTGTTGTAAATGGGGGACATGGAAAGGGAAAAGATTGAAACACCTTTTTCTTTCATTTCAAAGGTGCCAGTCAGAGCATAGATGCATGGAGTTCCACACCTAGCCACAGTCCACAAAGCATTAATTCAGTGTGAATGGTATCACTAAAAGGTCAAAGGGTGGAGGTGGGGGTATGAGATTTTTGTATAAAATCATTTAAAACTCTGAAAAACTACAAAAGCATTGCAAGAGAAAATATAATCAAAGTAAAAGCAATGGAGTTTATTTCAGTGAAATTATTTTAAATTAGATATGATATATTAAGCTCCCATATCCCCCAACCTGGTAGAAAAGTTCCTCTCAGTGAGAAATCATTTATTTTCATGGCAAAATTTTTACATATCAGTAAAATCTGTTATATTTAAAACTATGTATACAGTACATTTCTGGCAAAAACCTTATACATCTTTCAGTTGTCAAGACAAAGTAAAAATATGGTTGCATAAAAACACAAAAAAATATAAATTGCTGAAAAAATAAAAAAAGATTAAAAATCATTTGTATTGACTCCCTTATATCTTCAATTAGTAAGAATTTGCAAACTACAATGAATTTTTGAAAATTCTGATGCAACCTTGACATACTCAACCAAAAGTTGTCATTTCAAATATCCCAGCTTAAAAAAGAATTTACTGCAATAGTCTGTGCGTTTATTATACTATTTGTACAAGTGCAATATTTAAATATCTTCAAAATAAAATTCAGTAACTAAAAGGAATCGCAATAACTTAAAAAGAAGCAGTTTACAAAATTAACAATTTTTAGAAGGTCCTATTTAATTGGTTCTTTTTGTTCCCCCCTCCCCACAACAGCTTATAGAGACATTATAAGTCTTAGTTCTATATACAAATTTTTAACTTTAAAAATACAGTCTCCCGTTCTTAACACCAGGAACAATACTGCATTTAGAGAGCCTATGTAAAATCAACATCTTCAAAACAGAGGGCCACATACAAGTTATAAATACAGTTTTGAACTTATATTTAAATGGAACTCCTCTTACTTTATACAGCTTTCAAATTCTTAATCGAATAGAACAAGCCCTGGACAAAAAGAAGCCAAGATTTTTCTTTTGAATTCAGTGCATGTTTCTTGGGGTTCTGGAGCCAAATCTACAGCTACAGTAACTATGCAAGCTATCACAACATTTGAGTACATCATTATCTAATTACACAGGTGCTCACTGTATTTGCCAAAAACAACCCTACATTAATAAAGTCTGAAAAGACGAAGAAAAAAGGATGCTCTGTTGCAATGGAAAAATGATTAACACCAAAAAAATCAATTTCTTGAAGTTAAAATAGTGTAAGGCAAATATGGGTAATACTTATTTTTTTAGCATATACGATACCAATTTTATCCGAGGTGACTTTAAATCTTTTACACGTATTATATAATGCTATTACTAAAGGCAAGATAAAGAAAATATAAATCAAATCTTAGGAAGGTTAAACGTTTTTAGGACATTCCCATAATGCTCCTTTAAAAAGTCATTAAAATCTAAAAACAATTCTGACTATTTAGAACTAACCAGTCTGTTCCATATTTATCAAAATAATGTCATACCTGACTAAGGAGACATACCAAATGTAATTTGTATATTTTAACTGGATCTGGTTTGAAATAACCAGCTATAAAAGAAATACAACTGGGGAAAACTCAATACACATGATTAGATGACATTATGGAATCATTAATTTTATAATACGATTGTTTTTTCAGGAAAAATATTTTTAGGACATGCTTGAAGTGTTGAAGGGTGATGAGTATGTCTGCAATATCCAAATGGTTAAGATATATATGTGTATAACTGTTCTATATGCATATATAGATATAAAGCAAATATGGAAAAATGTTAACAAGTGTTGAATCCAACTGGTAGATACACACGTATACACCCTACAGTTTTCAGTTTTTGTTTTTAAAAATATGTGATAAAATTTGAGAGAACTCATATCTGAACTTTTAAAGTTTGTAAGAGATGTTCTTTCTGTGCACTCAATCGATTTAAAAGATAATCGAATGAATAGAAATGTTTGTATACATTCAATACTGATTGACGTGATAAGCAGAGGAATTTGTGAGATTGGCAAAAACATGATTTATTTACAGTATATGTAACTCAGCTCTTGTGACAAAAAGAGTAATTTATATACAGAATATATTGGGACAAATTGTTAAAATTAAATCTTAGTTCCTAGAGTATCTGAATTTATTAGTTCCATGTGTTTTAGACTTAATTAAGCTAAAGAAAAAATTTTCATGTGTCTACTATTTTTGATGTGACCTATCATATACTATAGAATATTAAGAGGGAGATATGGAAGAGTCATCCAGACCATCCCTACAGTTGGAAGACACTTGCTATTTAAGAAGTTCAAGAGCCCAGAAAATAGTTCATCTATAAAGTTCTCTGGGGGTTCTAGGCAAATATTTAATGAATAAATTTATGAAGCAAATATATAACACATCAACATGTAATAAAATATGAAGGCCTTTATGGTAAATTAATATTCTACAAAGCCCTGTGTACACTAAATATAAAATAGCCAAAAACCAAGTGAGCCTGAGAGACCTATAATTCACTGTGTATATTATGTTATGCTATATACCTACTGAACAATGAACAACAAAATTATCTTAACTCATTTTTGCACATTAGGCTTTTAACTATTAATCATGTTCCAATCCCTGTGCAAAATGCATTTCAAAAGGCCAAACCTCAGTTATAATTATGTATAACTTGATTATAAATGGAAGCATTTGGCTTTGATTTATTATGCATGCTTATTGCTATCAAAGAAATAAGCAGTTTTAGGTTTACTGTGCAAGAATTTTAATTAGATTTGCACACATCTCAAAAAATTCTATTGTGTGACTTCCAGGTCTTGGAGTTAAGTCAACAGGAGAAGAGTCAAGTGAGGTCACAGATGAGGTAAGAGAAGCTTCTGAGGATTTTCCTTGAGCCTCAGCATCTGAATCATTCCTTTGGCAAGATCGATAGTTACTAACCGATCCTGATCTCTGTGGTGTAGCAGTCCCTGATTTGGCTTCAGTAATTTCATCTGGGTAAAAAAATTTCAATTTATTATAACCCATTACAAACACACACCAAAATTCTTAATAATATTTAATTTTCTTCTTTGAGCGTGATCATTGACCCAACTATTAAGAGCATGTCTATTTTGAATACCTTTTCAAATAGAGGCAAAGCACAGGTGTTAAATCACTAACTTTTATATACAGCATGTATTCTGATGGCTAATCAAGACTAGATATAGTATGTAGCTATGTACTAATTTTACATTCCAAAATTAAGAGTCCAATAAACTAATAATGTGGGCTTAAGAATCACTCCCCAGCAATAAGAATTAATTCTTCTATGTTAAAATTATAGAATAAATGCACTTAAAATTTGGAAGAATCTTAGAAATTATTTCATCCAGCTCTTTATCAATAAAACATAAACTCCCAAAAGTTAAAGGATTTGCAATAAGTAACAAGTGAACAGAAATGTAAATCTAGAACCCAAGTCTCCTCCCATCTCAGTGCTTTTCACTCACCCACTTTCTCTTCGATATTTAAGATCTCATAAAAGAGCAACAATGAACATAATGAACAAAATCAAGGAAATATTAAAAAATCAAGGAAAAACTAAAGTTGGGACCACAATACAAAAGCAATAAATGGTCATTCTTTTGGTAGACTCAGGTGCTAATAAACTTAAGGTAGAGAATCTGATCCAAATACAATGAGAAAAATAAAACCCATTCCATATCTCAGAGTGCATTTAGTATGTTAGCAGATAAATACCACTTAGTCATAAAGATAAGCAGACAAACAGGTTTGGCCAGCTTATCACAGGTCAAACCTGTGTCTTTCTGATACTATGTAGGTACTACCTTTAAAGACGTCAAAAAAATTCATAGGTGAATCCCACCTAATAATGCCATACAATCTTATATGAACAAAAATAGCAACATACCTCAACTCAATTGATTTTGCCAATGAAGAACTGCCATTAACATTCACCAAATTAAAGGCTTTGTTTGTGAGAGAACTTTTTATTTATAAAGCTATACCCTTTTATAATGATGGGCTGGCTAAAGAAAGAATACTTACTTGCATTATAAATTGAATGTGCTCCAACAGGTAAGGTAAATTAGGTTTGAGAGCATATGCACATGGGAAATCTGAATTCATGTAAATTTCAAACCATGTCATGATTACTGCACCATTTATTATAAGTCTATTATAAGTCTACTCACACACACACACACACACACACACACACACACACACACACCACTTTGGCATGTAAAATTTTTCCCAGCAAAAACAAAGGGTCTGCTTTCTAGAGTTAATTTACCTCAATTTAACCAATCTAAATAATTAAGGAGCTATTCTGGCAAACTACACATAATGATAATCAGAGATATATTTTCTAAGTATACATTTTCATCTTGAAACTTTTAAAACAATAAATCAATATTCTGCATAGTTAATGTTTCTTTAATAAAATTCAAAGATATTTTAAGATCTTACAGTACAATAGGGTCATTATTTTGATGACCACTTAAAACTAAATATTTCAGTGATTTAATCATCCGGTTGTCTACCATTATGTATGGTAGTCAGTAAATAGAAATGTAGCTATATTTACCTAACTAAATAAACCTAACAGTCTAGGTTTGAGGTTAACAATGTCACTTTCAGCTAATTATGACAGTTATCTTGGACATAAAATAATATCCTTTACTGAAAGAGAATTAGAATCATGTAACTCTCACACAAATTATAAAAGATGCACATCTCTGACTGTCTCTAGTGTCACCCTGAGAGGAAAAGGCTGATTCAAAGGAGAAAAATAATGAGAAGTCCCTACAAAACATATCTCTCTCAGGCCCTGCAAGAACCCTTACTCAGCAGATTATTCCCTATCCCGTTGAGCTACTAATCAAATCTATTTACAGTGCCACATCACTCAACTCTAAAAGTTAGTAGCTTTAAAATATCAGATATAAAAATTATCAGATATAAAAATTAAGTATCAGATATAAAAATTATTTTACCAAAATGAACCACATCAAAAAACAGAAATGTGGCAGAAACAATCACTTTAGGATCACACTGTATCTGGCTTTGAAGATTCTACAAGATAATCTTAAAAGGACAAGATACTTTTAAAATCACAAGAATAACAGATTCATAAATGTTGACATCAAAAAAGGCAAAAAAAAATTCACATTTTACATTATTTTGCTATTGAGTTTCTAGGAACAATTCAATAAGCTTCAAAAGAATCAAAGACTAAAAAAGACCAAGTTAACAAAGTAACAAAGTCTAATATGTCATCTATGCTGTTTTATGATGTACATACCATCAATACTACGGAAATCCAATAAGTATGTCCTACTATCCACTTGGTATAACTGTAGACTCATTTTGGAGTATGTACTTGTCACAGGGTTCTTCCTTCGAACACGCAAATAATATGGGTTTACAACCTACCAAATTGCACAAAAACAAAAGTCAAAAGCAATTCTTCTATAAAACACTTTATATAGTTTGCCAAAAGTGTTAATAATAATCATAATGTCCTTTTTTTCCTACCTTCCATTCATAATCCAGTTGTTTAATTGCTCTACAAACTTCTGCCATGATATCATTTGGTCGACTTTGACTTCTGATTCCCAAATGCCATTTTGCTTTCCTTACACCTTGGTGTTTGGATTTCTGTGGATTTAATTCATCGAGGGTATGGCGTGCCCTTGGTGTTTCAGCAACCAAGAATGGTACTCTTTCAGGATGGGGCCGAGTCAAATGGTGATCATCAAGAAAAGAATCAGGTGGGCTTGTCGCCAAGTAAAAATCTTTGGCCTCATTCATTATTCTCCTGTTATCTATTATGAGGTGGTAAGCAACTGCTAAAGGGTCCTGGTGATTTCTGTTATAAAGGCAGCTGAGAACCTCCTCTTCTGAGCACTCAAATTTTTCACATACTTCTTTTAAGGCTTCATCATCAATCATGGTTGAACTATATGATGGATCCTCAGGAAAGAGATATTTTGGAAGATCCTGTTTGAACCATTCATGTTCCCTGAGGGAAAATGGCAGGGTCAGGAAGAGTACTGATGAAAGTTTGGGGAATTTAGGATATGAATTCATTTATATTTACATTCATACTGTATTGTTAATTTTTAAGCTGAGATTTTCCTTTTTTTCCTCATATTTCATTGTATATATTGAGAGATACTCCAGCCTCTCTCTGATTTTAAGAGGAAGCTTTCCTGTAGTAACAGGAAAAAAAATATCTATACTTTGGATTAATTTAAATTGGAAAAATATGTAAAACAAGAAAAATCATTACTCATTTATTTTAAAATATAAAATTTATAAAATTATTTGTTAGATGGTAAAATCATGCCCTGACATTCAGTTTCTTTTTTAGCTAATCTACAGCATATGGAGTAAACGAAAGGAATCAAGCTCTAAGTTCTACATGTATTCTTTCCTTATTCTTCATTACCCTAATGCTTTCTTGTTTATTATTTCTAGATCTACATCTAATTTCTTTTTTCCTTGTTTCTCCATCTCAGAGAAATATGCTTGCTGTCTAGCTATCACAAAACCAAGAGAACTTTATAGTGGGGGAAAAATGGAAGGAAACAATGATGGTAGACGAAACATCGTTTGCAGTGTTTGTTTGTTTTTTTTAAGTCTTCATGAAAAATAGCATGCCCACGTTTGAGAAGTGGATTTTTCACCATCACTTTCCCTTATTTAAACTATTAGGTTGAACCGTATGAAACTGGCAATACTGATGAATTTTTCACCTACAAAATAACAATGTAATATGTGATTCGATGTCTACGACTGCTACTACAAAAAATGTCATTGATTATATTAAAATTTTCTCATTTCCTTGAGAAAAACAAAAAAGAAAATAGATTAATTCATGAGATTAGAATTCAAATAGCAACACAAATTTACTACTAAAAGTATTCTAATGAGACTACATAAAAGACAAATATGAAGCATACTATAAAAAATCTTAAAGAACCACTGCAAAATCTAACACCCCACCAGAGTCCTTTTGATTTTTCATTAGCTTTTTTTTAATTTAAAAAGTAAAATAATGTTTATTGTTACAGTTTCAAAACAAATAACGATACATAAGTAAAAAGTGAAAGGTCTTCCTCCTACCAACCTTCCCCCTAAAGCAGCCAAAGTAAATAAATGTGTCTATACACTATTTTTAACATCAAACAGATTACATTATACTGTCTTGCAACTTTTCCTTTCACATAACTTGTACCATTGATACTATTAGATCTGATAATCTCCAAATTGTTTTATTACCTGATATCTTTAATTGTGGCCCTCTTCATGGGATCCACCTGCAGCATATGTTTCAAAAGGCTAATCACAGAAGGGTTTAAATACTGAGGGGTATAAAAGATTCCATCACATATCTTCTTAAAAAGAGTTGGCACATGATCATCATCAAATGGAAGGGTTCCACATAATAAAGCATAGAGAATGACCCCACTACTCCATATATCCACCTCTGGACCTGCGTACAATCTGTAACAGGAAATACCCATTGGATTAAGTAATCGTTAGTAATTTAAAAGTTAATCTTTTAATCAAAACTTTTAAATATGGATACTTCATAAATAATTAGTCAGAATATGGTTTCTACAATCAGTACTATGTACTACATGTAAAAATTCTATACTAATCCTATCAGTATTATCTTTGAAAGCAAGTTAGATTTTTAAAATTATGGACTATAGTTAAAATTCTATTCTTACTACCTTACTATGGTCCTCATGAGCTCCAACCAATACAAACAAATCTCAAACAAACATATCACTGAATTTAAAACCATGTTGTTTGGTTACAGAGGAGAGATTAAATGATATTTCATCAACTGAGATTGTTCTTTACTGATCGACTCTAAACCCACTCTCCCAAATGACCCAAGACATCCTACCAAGGTAAAAGGGGTCTTAGGCTGTGGTAGAAAGCCAAGCTAACTGGTTCACAAAAGATTCTAAATTCCTATTTGCAATACACTGTAGCCACTGACTAGAATAGGTGCAGACTACTTAGATAACCCATTCAAAGTCTGGCCTCACAGTAAGGATTTCTTTAAATTGGTTCAAATAAATTATTGAACTGATCAGTAAATACTGTTTTGAAAGTAAGTTTCCATTCATCCAGACCTCACAGAAAGATTTTATCCAAATTGGGAAAATCTGACCTCAGTCATGGCCCATTGCATGTATACATAATTATAATACATTTTTTATTTACTTAACACTGACCCCAGTATCTAGGTCCAAATAAGTAGTCATCTAAGTACTTGAACATAATACTGTCTTGCATACCAACATTCTCCTCTCCAGAGTCCTTAATCTCTTATGCTTTATTCTTAAAACTGACATTTTATAGATAAGAAAACAATAAGCCTTAAATGTCTTTCTATTCTATTTCTATTTCTAGAATTCAATACTATAGATTCTACAGACTAACAAAATCTAGGAGAAAAAGGCAAGTATAAATGTATGGGGGGGGGGGGTCAAATACTACCTTCCTGAAATTACTTCTGGTGCAGCATAGTTGGGCGAGCCACAACTTGTTCTTAAAAATTCACCATCTGACATCATGTTTGAAAGACCTGAAAATGCACAAAATCAACCACTCAAGATTTCCCAAAGACAAAAATAAAAATGAAACTCCATTAAATAATTGAGTTTGCATTAAAGTGATAAATCATTTTATTCTTTGCTCCAACAAAATCCTAGTCTTTACTGTTCCCAAGTAGTTTGTCATTATGCCCTAAAATTTGTAATCAATTTCAACATTTAAAGTTAGTGCATTTTGGGAGTTTAATGAGTATACATAAAGCTGCTGGTTTTTCTACTTACTAGAATGTGGCAATATTGTTTTATTAATACAGAAATTATTGTAAATAATGTAGAACAGGTGAGTGGAAGAATTATAATTGAAACTTTCTCTTAACTTCTGTTCTGATTCTTTAAAAAAATGTAATAATTTTGAAATTCAAAGTTCCTTCTTAGTTGTGCTCCAAAAAGACACCTCTGCCTCCTCAAAAATGCACTTTCTAAAAATAATTATAACAAGGAATAAGGAAGTCAAATAATTTAGTTGGTCACCTAAAAAAATAAAATAAAAACAAAAACAGCTCAGGACTGGCTGAATCACTATTCAAAACAGTAAAATATAAGAAAATACAAGCATATAAGCAAAAGAAAGTTGCAGATATTCATTTTTCTCTTAGGTTTAATAATGTCAATGGAAATTTATATAGGAAATAAAGAAAAAGTAAATTCATTTTTGACAATCCAGATAATGTTCATCAAGCTGAAATTATGTTTTTCTCAAGCTGAAATTATTTTTCTGTCGTTTAAAATATCTTACCTTTTTTTTCCTAAATAATCTTGTCCATATAGTTTACCTCCTGGCTTTCCAAGTCTGAATAACTCAATCCATTCTCTCTCCTCTTACTCCATAATTGATCAAAGAACACACTGGAAATAAGGTCACTAATTTCTTCACATGTAATAGGCTCTTTCAAATGATGGCTCTACTACCACCAATTTAAATTGTTTACCTACTTTCACAAAACTCAATTTTAAAGACATAAAGCTAAGGAAAGATAAATCCTTATCTTTTCTCCTTTCTATATGCTCATGAACAGAATAGCGAGGATAGACTTGGGATACTCAGTCTGTTACATAAAAGTAAAAGTTATCTGAAGAATTCTACTAATAATGTTTATTAAAACTAATGAATATGTGAAAGTATAAAAGTCTCCTTACCAAAATCAGCTATCTTTGCATTCATGTGTGCATCAAGCAGGACATTTTCAGGTTTCAAATCTCTGTGGACCACCATATGCCTGTGGCAGTAATCCACACCAGAAAGGATTTGTTGGAACAGACGTCGACTTTCTTTTTCATCCAGCTGAGAAAAATAGAGAGGCATCTTAAAAGAGTGTCCTTCAAAAAATTCTTCTACCTATAATTCTCCAATCTATAAAACTGCAAAAATGCATGAAATCTTCCAAATGAACCTCACTTATAAGATACTTCTGAAATGCAGAAAAGATATATGAAGAACACAGAAAGGCTAATAGGATCTTGGAATACAAATCAGTAACTGAACTTTCTAATGTTATCACTTGCATGACTACAATGTAATAGTTTGCTTTCCTTTATATCTCATGAGCTATTTCAAATAGTTTCAATTTCTACTTGTAACTAGACATGTTTTCTCCTACAAATTCAAAACAATAAATCTTTCATCCTTTAACAAATATTTATTGAACACCTTCATTATTCCATGCACTGTTTCAGACACTTATAATAAAGCAACAAATAAAACAAAGGACCTAGTCCAGTTGACAAAAGTAAACAAATATAACACCAATGAGCGATAGTGAATTAAAAAACAATAAAGCAGAATAAAGACACAGAGTTATGTTGTGGTTGTGATACTATTTTAAACTAGGAAGAAGTAACATTTAAGAATTGTTAATGAATTAGCAAGCAATCATCTGATTATATGTCCTGAAATAAAAGATGTTAAAATTTTAATTTTAAAGAAAAAACCTTAATTCATTTATTTTAATAAATAAGTATTTTGTCTTTAATCTGCTTACTGAAAAAATTATGCGGCAACTTTTAAAATATTCTTTAAAAATTTCTTTCCATTTATCCACATTTTCTTATGTTTTCATAAATGATAATCATTAGTTGGACATGCCTGCTCTCAAGAAGTCATATTTAATATATAAGCTATTGATCTTCTAGGCAAAAGACTCTAACAAGCAATTCTCTAAAACAGGTCACAAATTAGCATTCTAAACCCAGATTCTTATACCTTAAATGACATGTGTCATCTGGGAGAAAAGATGAAATAATAATTTTTTTGAAAACAAGATAAAAACTATCAAAGTACTATGAGATACCCTTCCTCTAAAAAAAATACTAACGCATTAGCAACCTAACACCTTTATATCTAGAAGAAATATAGGTTCATTTTTTAATACAGCTTTATATCAGATATACTAAATGAAAAAAAAAATGTGTTCTAAATGTGGAAGAGAAGAAAATGATTAAATAATAGAGGCAAAAAAATGAAGATTATACTATATTAATAATAAATACAGTCAAAGGATGGAAGCGATGTCTACAAAGGAAGATGAGAAAAGTCAAAGCCTATTTCCAGTTAAAAATGGCAGACTGAACCTTTTGTCTACCTCCTTGAAAGATCACTAAAATGACATTAGCATATAACGACAAAAAGAGCAAGAGAGAAGGCAGCTATAATCAAGAGGAGTCACCAAGCTGGAGAGTGGATGAACAGTGATAAAGACTTGGCCAACCAGAGGAAGATGACACCTAAGCCTATAGGGATGGAAACCAATAATGAACTCTTCTACAAATAAGAACCCTGGAATGACTCAGAAACTGGAAGCATTAGGAATTTCTGATGGTAGAAGTAAGAGGTAGACTGAAAACAGAATAATTAGTTGAAAAAGTCTTAAATTCACCCATCTTGGGGAATAAGACTGGTGATTTACTCTTTAAAGGCTGACCCTGCTCTGTCCTCAAGGTCACCAAGGCAAGGAAGAGGCACCCGAAGGAAAACACAGGGACTCAATGAAAGTCAGTGTACTAACTAGTGATGCCTGCAAGCCTCTCCATTCAGATTCCAAGTACTGGAAGCTATGCTGATACCCTCAAGGAAATCAGAAAGTTTCTTCTGGAGCAACTATCTGATGCAAAGAAAGATATGTGTAATTACTGACATCTGGTGCACCCTAATAAAGTGGACAAGTCCCTACTTAATCAAGCTATGGGGACCTAATCAACCATTCAGTTCCACACACAAGCTTGGCATTTAGTACCTCACTCCCAAATGAGTGGACAACCAAGAATAACTGGACATCTGAGGAAGGGCCAATGCACAAAAGACAAAGACCAATAAAATGAACAGAAAATTTAAAAACAAATGGCGCAGGGGACACACAGAAGGTACAGAAATGATACAGGGAACAGAAGAAAAACTTAACTAATTTGTCATCTTCAGACAGATAAAATGATTACATCTGTGGAGCAAAAAGAGGCTTTTTAAAGAATTCAGAAAACAAGAAAGAGGTCTTTGAATTAGAAAATATGACAGCTGAAATTTTAATATGCAATAGGTGAAAACAAAAATGTTCTCTAAAATAAAGCAAACTGACCAAGAAATGAAAAACAAGAGAAAAGGTAAGAAAACAAGATACCAATTCAACTTGTGCCTGTTTCCTTTCTTCCAGGCAGAACATGCGGGTGGGGGGTGGGGGGAGAGGCTACAGTGACTAGGGAAGTAGAATGAAAACTTGAAATTTAAATGAACCATGTTAAGAAATGACAAAATCAAAATTAACTTGGTTAATGAATTTGATTTTGATGAAAGTAAACATATACTATATAGAACAGATGAATGATATAAAGAACTTTAGATTGGGAAGGGAAAAAATTGAATTCTTAGTGCTAGATATGGCTCTTCCAGAAAGAAGTTTTTGCATACCATATAACCTGGATGAGGAAAAGTATGGGCAGGGGGCAGTGTTCGGTTTTTGTATCTGTAACTTAAGATACTGTTCAAAATGTCTTCTAAAGTTCCTTCCAACTCTAAATTCTTTAAATCTAATTCCTACTTCCTTAAAGAAGGCTGTTCTTACTACTTCAAGTACATCAGATTTCTGAAACCAAAAAAAATGAATGCAAATTAATGTAGCTAGGGTTGACTAGCAAGGCCCATATCTTCAAGCATTAAATATTTTGTTAGGATTAAATATATACTTTAAGATATATAGTAAAAGTATTTGTATGACCCCCCCGCCCAAAGCATTGAGTCTGAGGATCATGAGTTCTGGGGTCTCAATCCAGTTCTGTCATTAAAAAATCATGTACCTTGACCAAATTTATTAACTGTGAGTCTCAGTTAACACATCTGTGTAAGTAGGCTAAGGAGATAATCTTTAAGGCCCTTACTAGCTCTAAATAATCTATGATTCTAGACAAATAATGACTAAGGGAACTGGTTATTAAATGGACCTTTTAAGGGATAAGGTGAGTTACAAAACAGATACAGGATTAAATCAGAACTGCTTACCCTTCCATTTTTACAGATATAATCAAATAGCTCTCCTCCTGAGACATATTCCATCACCATGAAAATATCAGATGGTGTACTGATGACCTGGTACCTGGTGAGAGAAAACATTATCTACCAATATTAAAACATGTATATATTCATTCATTCAATAAATATTTACTGAGCACCTATAACATTCCAGGTACTGTGCTGGGAGCTAAGAAAGTACAGGAAACAGAACTTCTCTACCCTCCTGGAGTTCATGTTCTAGGAGCCAGGAAAACAAACGTTAAATAAATAAGCAGTATCTCAGGTGGTGGAACATGCTATGAAGAGAAATTAAGCAAACTAATGTGAATCTTTCATGTGGGGTGTTCAAGGAAGGCCTCTCTGATACAGTAATATCTGAGCATAGCCTAATGGAAGTAAGGGAGTAAACTGTGCCATTTTCTACGAAGAAGGTGAATGAGGTAGAGGGAATAGTAAGTGCAGAGGCTCCAGGTGGAAGCCTGCCTGGCATGTTCAAGCAATGGTAAGAAGTCTAGAGCAGAGTGAGCCGGGAAACAGAAATAGGATGTAGAGTGAGAGAGGTAACTGGAGAGCAGAGGACACAGAACCTTGTAAGCCATGATGAGGCTTTAACTTTCACTCTAAGGGAGATGAAGTTTTAAGCAAAGTAGTCATGTGATCTGGCCTAGTAAACTGGTAACTATAGGAATAACGTGAAGAACTGACTGTAGCAGTGAAGGTGGAAGCAGAGGCTACTGCAGCAATCCATGAGAGTGGTCAAGGAGGCTCAGACTAAGCTGATGGCAATGAAGGAAATGAGAAAGAGTCAGATCCTAGATATATTTTTAAGGAAGAAATGGAATGGATGGTAGGAAGTAACAGAAATAGGGAAATTAAGGATGGTTCCTAAGTATCTGCCCTGAGGAATTAGATATTAACTGAGATGCTGAAAACTGGGAAGAGTAGATTCAGGAGGGCAGGTTCAGTTTGGGCCATGCTGAGTTCACAGGCCTCCTGGGCATCCAAATGGAGATGTAAAGTGGACAGTGGGCATTAGTCTGGAGTTCAGGGAAGGGGTTTCGAAGCAGATATATATTTAAGGGTGATCAGCATATGGATAGTATTTAAAACCATGGCACCTCAACAAATATGAGGTAAAAGTGCAACAAATTTTGAGTCATCCAGTTCAATACAAAAGCCTAAGCAGTTTTGCATGTAAAGTTGAGAAGTAAATAAATTATCTCAAGACCTTATAATTGGCAACTGTAATACAATAGTAATGTTACTGCGCTTCTGAAATACTAAATTCCTGGTATTCTCGTTTGTTAGCAGATATAAGCAACATACAGGAAAACCTTTTCTGCTGCATCATCCCCAGTGAGGCTAACTGACATCATGTGAAATTAGGAGTCAAGAGTTTTTACTAGCCAAATCATTGTTGGTTCTACAGCAATAGGGGTTCTGAACACTATCTATCAAAAAGGCATTGATCCAGAAGACAAGAAAGAATAAGAAAAATAACTAGGGTAAGCATAACAGCAAAACAGGAACATGGGGTTAAGTGACCATGAATAGGGTTAGATAAATACATGAACAGGAAGAAACTTCAAAACTCTCAGGCAACAGACCAAAGAAATATCAGTAATCTTTAAATAGGTTGAAAAAAATGATGAAAAAAATGATATGACTATATATAATATAATCAGATCTTACAGTTTAATTATATGAGGATGCCTGAAAAGCTTGAGGTTCTGAATTTCTCTGCGGATTTTTCCTACCACATCAAGGCTTCGAATCTTCTGTCGATTGAGTATCTTCACAGCAACTTTATGTCCAGTCAGTTCATGTTTGCCAACTGTAGGAAAAATCATTTTAATAAATTAGTACCAGATCTGATTAATAACATAATTTGACATATTCTAAGACTAGTAATCTTAGCATTTTCAGAAAATACTTGAGCAAATTTAAGTTCCTTTCAATTCCTCCTTATTTACCCCTGAACGTTTACATGTTTAAGAGTGATTAAGTGGGAAAATACATAAGAAACTGTTAACAGTGGTTTCTTTCAGGAAGGAAAGTTGGAAGGCTTAGGAAGAAAGAAAGAATACTTACTTTTCATTGTATACTTCTCTGTACTTTTAAGTTCTCTTTATTTTTCATTTTTTAAGCTACCAGACATACAGATTGAACTTTTTTCTTTTTGTGTAATTCTATGGATTTTAACACATAGAAATTGATGTAACCACCACTATAATCAGATACAGAACAGTTCCATCATCCCAAAAAACTCCCACATTCTATAGACAAACTTCCTCTGTCCATAACCCCTTGAACCTTTTAAAATACAGTTAATGCCCATGTAGTTTCTATTTTTAAAAATAAGAAAAAATTAAAGTGACTATCTTTTAATTCTGAATGCTATTCCAGATAGTCCATTGTAATAGTAGAATTTAGATACTTTTATAGAGGCAAAATCTCCAAATATTTCACTTCTACTCACTCTTTCTCAAGAACCTACTGGAGAATATATATTTCATCAAAATCATAAAGGAAACCAAAAATATGGTATCCAATACAGGAGAAAAACTAAGAGAATCCCCAAAATGGTAATCAAGCAAAGTCCTAGATAATATATGTAGAAAGCAACAAATCCAGATGTAAATGTGACAAAGGATCTTAGATGGTTACTTTCATGGGAAAAGAAGAGAATAAACTGCCCTACAAGTTCGAAAGTATAAAATATTATATTGAAGGAGATTTTACAAAGGCATTTGAAGATGTGAAAAATTTAGACTTAGGTTCTAAGAAAATTAAGCAAATGAAAAAAATGAGGTAAGAACTCCAGGAAAATTAAAAGTTCTTCAAGAAAATATAGTCATACCTCAGACAAGAAAAAGTCAGAGTTCATCACCACCACACCAGTATTACGAGAAATATTAAAGGGACTTATTTAAGAAAAAAAAGGGTTTATGGCCATGGTACCCTGAACAAACCCTATCCCATCTGATCTCAGAAGCTAAGCAGGGTCTGGCCTGATTAGTACTTGGATGGCAGACCACCTAGGAAGACCAAGTGCTTCAGTGAAAAAAATAAAAAAATAAAGGATTGTAAGCTGACAAGGTCCTCACAATCTGTGAGGTCAACCAAGGGTTGCCTCACCTAAAAAAAAAAAAAAAAGTGTGTGTGTGTGTGTGTGTGTACACACATATATAAATATATAAATATACATACATACATACATACATACATACATAAAAACAAGAAAAAGGAAAAATAAAAAATATGAATAAAATGGCAATAACTACATATCTATCAATAATTTAAATGTAAATGGCTTAAATGCTCCAAATGCATAAGATGGCTGAATGGAAAAGAAAACAAGCCTCCTACATATGCTTCCTACAAGAAACATAGTTCAGGTGGGAAGATACACACAAACTCAAAATAAAAGGATAGAAAAAATAGTTCATGAAAATGGAAAGAAACAAAAAAAGCTAGAGTAGCGATACCTATACCAGATAAAAGAGACAAAGAAGGACTCAGCAATTCCATTTCTGGGTATTTATCCAAAGAAACCCCGAACACTAATTCAAAAAGATGTACACATCCATATGTTCACTGCAGCATTATTCATAACAAACAAGATATGGCAGCAACCTAAGTGTCCATCAATAGATGAAAGGATTACGAAGAGGCGGTACATATATAAAATAGAATATTACTCAGCCATAAAAAAAAAAATGAAATCTTGCCATCTGCAACAACATGGATGGACCTAGTGAGTATTTATTATCCTAAGTGAAATAAGTCAGAGAGAGAAAGACAAATACCATATTTATGGAATCTAAAACACTAAAAAACTAAAAAAAAAAAAAAAAAAACTCATAGATACAGAGAATTCCTGATTGCCAAATGGAAGGTTTGTTAGGCGTATGGGTGAAAAACAGGAAGGGATTAAGAAGTACAAATTGGTAGTTGCAAAATAGTCATGGGGATGTAAAGTATGGCATAGAGATCACAGTCAATAATATTGCAATAACTATGTATGGTGTCAGATGTATACTAGATTTATCAGGGAGATCAGAAGTTTTATAAGGATGTCTTTTCACTATGTTGTACACACAAAATGAATGTAATATTGTATGTCAACTGTAACTGAAAAATAAAAAAAAAATTTAACTACAGGAAAAAATGTCATAGTATTGTCTTAGCAAATAATTTTTATAGTCACAATTATGAAAACACCAAAAATGGACTCTTAAGCATAATATAATTTTATTAGGAGGATGAAGGTGTAGAGGAAAAGGTATTAAGAGAACTGAAATCCTCAACTACCACCAGAAGTCAACAAAAGTCTGTCTGCAAGAATTAAGATAGCTTGTATGCATACACGTATCAATTAGAAATTAGGAAGTTTTTTTAAAAAAAATAGATAAATACAAGAAAAAACAGCTAACAGTAGAAAGTGGGATGGGGAATTCTGTTTTATAAACACACCTATTCGCACTATTTGACTTTTTAAAATATACATGTGTTGTTTTACCAAAAAAAATATTAATTTTTAAATAACTGATTTAGAATTTTAACTTTACAGGAAGAAAGTCTCTTCTAAATTAGAACAGTTTGTAAGGCCACTATCAGAGAGCTTTCCCTGGCAATCTTGATGATTACTAGCTAAAAATCAAGGGTAATAATAATAACAACAAAATCCCTTCTTTATTTGAATTTGTTATGGTCTGAATTGCATCTTCCTCCCAAATTCATATGGTGAAGCCCTAATCCCTAGTTACCTCAGAATGTGACATAATGTGGAGAAAGGGTCTTTCAAAGGTCAGTAAATTAAAATGAGACAGTTCAGGTATGCCCTAATCCAGCCTGACTGGTGTCCCTATAAGAGGAACTTTGGACTCAAAGACAGCAGGGGTCCATGTAGGAAACCAGGTGAGGACAGAAGGAGAAGGTGGCAGCCATCTGCAAGCTGAGGGTTAGTCCTCAGAAGAAACCAAACCTGCTGAAACCTTGATCTCAGACTTTTCACCCAGAAACTGTAAGAAAATAAATTTATATTGTTAAGGCCATTCAGTTTGCAGTATTTTATTATGGCAGCCCTAGCAGATTCATACACTATTTCTTATAATTTCTTAGTTGAAGACTCAACATTGATATTTTAAACTTGTGTTTAAAACATCATTTTAAACAAAGAATTATTCTCATTATTCCAATCTTAAAAGGCTTTCCCACTTGATCAGCGATTTGGGATAGAGCTGTACCTGACCATCCTTTAAAAACCCCCAAGGATGAGAACCCACAGATATGGGCTCCAATGGTTTTCAACAATTCAGCATTTTCCCCCAACCAGACTAACCGAGACCAAGTGCCGGCTCCTCTGCTCTACTACAGCAGTGCGAACTGGGAGGGGTAGAGCAGGGGATGGGGTAGTTCCTCTTTATTTTGAATTTCTTAATCATTTGCTACTTGGTTTAAATATTTTAATTAATAATATTAAATCCAAGGTCCAGTTATACAGATATTTCACAAAGGGAAAAGTCTGTTAAATAAGACTAGAAGAAAAGTGTTTAAGTCAGAGTCTTCTCTCCCATTTTGTCCAGGTCCTTTCTTAAACATCACAATACTGCCACAATGCAAATCTTTCCAGCCAGTGAGGAAATATGCAATTGAAACAATCTAACCCAAAGGATCATCACAGAATAAGGTAAAAATGCCATTTTTAAACTGCAATGTAAAAGGAATCCAAATTTAACTACTCTTTGTATAGCTCAACTAGTCTTAAAAGCATCCATGGCTAAAAAATTATAGCAGCTTTCTGAAAGATGGCAGGTTAACAATGCACTGGATATACTTCTATCAAAATTTCATTAAAATATACATTAAATCAGTGAAGAAGAAAACCCTAGAATCACAGCTAAAAGAAACCAGAAATCAAGCATTCTTATTTCAGATACAGCTTTCTCCAATCTCCGAGAGCAGTCAACTTGACTGTTAAAACAATTCAGGAAGTATATCTTTTAGAGACCTAATTTATTGATACTTGAAGAAGTACTAATTCTCACCTGTCCCAACTACCCCCAAAATCTCCAAGCCCTTGGTTTACTAGGAACCTTTTCCCATTAACTGCATAGCTGGAACAGGACTGGGAAATAGGCACAATACTGGATAATCCTGGCAGACTGAGGCTTGGAAAGACTATTAAAGCAGAATCCATTTAGGCCTGAACTTTAATTCATCACAAATCTACCAGTCTTCTCTAATATTATACCCTGCTCAACTTAATTTCTACCCCATCCAACTTTAAGAAATAACTGGGACTTATCCAAAACTCTAGATGCATATTCTGTTGTTAAATAAGGAACTGGAAGGGGAGATTCAATCCATTCTTTCAATTTCCTTCATTTGGTATCATGTACTGAGCATCTACTATAATGCTGCCAGAGAAAACAGTACCGACCAAAAGTGACCTGGGTTCCTTGGATCTTCCTGGCCACTGTAAGGTAAGAAAACCCAACAAATATTACAGTACAAAAGAATGGAGGAGTGGGGGTAGAATATGCATTAAGATTACCCAAGATATGAATGTTTTATGAAAAATTAACTCTCAGGGTAATAAGACAATATAGAAGTTATGAAATTCTTTGATTTGTCCCCCTCATCCACTTAGATTCAGTAGCATGCCTTTATCTGGGCACATAGTAAATGCTAAATAAATAATAGCTGTAATTTCTATGCATCTAACTTTCATTCCCATAAACCTTCAAACCCACCAACCTACTCTATCTTTCCAGTCATCAACCAATCCCGAGAATTCTAGACTCCAAAGTTCAACCCATTTCCTGACTTTGGTTACTGCTAGACATAAATACAAATCACACCAAGTCCTTGACAGAGATTTCACCTGATACCTAAAAAATACAGGAACACTTGTTCAGTCATAGGAGAGCACAGAGGCAAACAAACAAGCACTTGTCAGATTGACTATCATCAATAAATCAAAAAACAACAAATGTTGGCGAGGATTGCGAGGAAAAAAAACACTCGTGTACCTTTGGTAGGACTGCAAATTGGTACAGCCACTCTGGAAAACAATTTGGAGGTACCTCAAAAAATGAAAAATAGAACTTCCTTTTGATCCAGCAATTGCATTTTTGCATATTTATCCAAAGAAAACCAAAGCACTGGTTCATAAAGATGTATGCAGCCCTTGTCCATGGCAGCACAGAAGATGAAATCACTGCCCAAAGTTACACAGCTAGTAATCTGCAAAGCCAAAACCTGAACCCACGTTTATCTCAAAACTTGTGCTTTTTCCAATGGTAAGGGAAAAATAAATTTTTTAAAAAAGGTAATCCTCAAAAAGATATTACATAGTATAACAATACAAATATAAATATCCTTTAAAAAATCAGAGGTTATCATATCAGAGGAATCCTTAATTTATAGTCTTGTATTTTTTAATTTCCCCATACTAATAAGAATTATTCTAAAACATTCATTCATTCAAGAAATAGTTACTGAGTACCCACAACTACTATATGTCAGGCACTGCTACTAGGACTTTTTTCCTACATGAGAAAATGAAACTAGTTTGCTAAACACCCACCTTATGTCAATTTCAATGTCTTAAGACAAGATACCAAAAAACGCTGTATTCATTCTATCAAACTAATTTAGAAGTTATTCAAAACTTAAGGTATTAAGGAGAAATGAAGAGCATAAAGCTATGAGCACGTAAAATGTAATGGCAAGTGTGGTGGGCTGACAAGTGTCCTTTCCCCTGACATTCATGTCCACCTGTACCCTCAGAACTCAATCTTACTTGGAAACAGGGTCTTTGCAGATGTAATTAGTTAAGGTTCTCAAGATGAAATCATTCTAGATTTACATATGGTGAGCTCTATATCTAATGACTGGTGGTGTCCTTATAAGAAAACACAAGAAGCAAACACAAAGATAGAGGCAGAGATAGTTTTGCTACCACAAGACAAGGAATGACAGCAGCTACTGGAAGCTGGAATAGGCAAGGAACAGATTCTCCCCTAGACCCTTCCTAAAGGACTGTGACCCTACTAACCTTGGTTTTGAACTTCTGGTCTCCAGAACTGAGAGAATAAATATGTTGTTTTCAGCCCCCCAGTTTGTGGCACTTTGTTACTATGGCCCTAGGAAACTAATACAGTAAGTTTATCAGTTGGTAAGTGAATTTTCTAAAACATGACATTCACCATTAACAAGTGGACAAAAGTAGTATTTTTTTGAAACAGGTTTTCTAAACTGCACTACACAGGCCCAAGTATTCTTGAACGGAACAGTGTTGTACCTGATGACTGGGAACCAAGCGTACGTTCAGCGTGTATGGGCAGCAGTTACTCCCGTGCCCTCACACAGTGACACCCATAGGAGTTACTTCGCTGGACAGGACATCTTGCTCCTAGGACTTCTTGCTCCTGGGCTATTATGTTCCAGCTCTTGTGGTGTTCTGCTTTTTAAGTTATGTCTCATCCTTCACAGACTATCAGACGTCAACACTGACAGCCCCCTCTCCAGTGTTCTAATTTGGGGATTCTGATTTTCAATGGGCTAGAAAAACCATAAAACTAAAATTATAGTGGATTTTCTAAAGTTTGCTTTTCAAAACAAACACTAAGACTGAAGACTCTCCACAGAAAAAGATTTCATAATCAAGGAAGTCTGGAAAAGGACATATGTTCTCCCTTTCGGAAACTCACTATGCATATAAACACAGTAAAGGCTCTGAAAAAGCCCTGTAGTAGAGAAACTTGTTGAAAGCTGTTTAACCTGGTATTTCCCGGCCTTAATTGGATACAGGCTTTTCCCTTCAAGCTTTTCAAATAATGTCCCAACTCTGGTGACTCAAAACTATTTTTTTTTTTCAGAGTAGGCAGTATCCCCTCTATTCTTTTTCTCCTTTTCTTTCTTCCCCAGCAATTCTTAGTAATTTAAGGCCATCATAGGATGATCTGTTGTATTTTCCTTAAAGATACAGAAATACTTGCCTTGAACCCAATTACCAAAATACTAGAATATTTACAATATTAGAATTTCAGTAGCATAATACTTTGAAAATAGTCTCGCTCAGGAAACACACATTGTCATATTTGAGCCTCACAATAAACCTATGATGCAGGTAATATGAGGCTCTGAGACGATTATGTAATTTGTCAAGGTAAAGCTATTAAGTTACCAAGTTGGGACAGGTCTTCTGACTCCAAGTCTTTTGACCTATGCATCATCATGTACAGTGCAAAGGGGAAAAAGGCACAGCACAGTGACAAAACCTGAACTTTTTTCTCAAAACTAGGCTAAAGATTCTCCATTGACTAAACTCAGCTGCAGCCAAACTGATCGACTGTGGAGCAATATCAGAAATGGACCTTTCAGGAATACGAATTACTAAGAATTTCCCCCTTCTCCAAAGCTCAAAATTTTACGCTTCGAACAGTCCCAATTTTATAGTAGTGCTAAGGTGTTGCTTTTAAACGAAACGGAAAACAAGTATTTCTGCCACTGAAGCACGTCTCTCACAGCAAAGGTTACTAGAATTCATGTCTTCCTCAAAGAACAGATCAGTCAACTAAATATTACCTAACTACCTGTTCTTGCTTTCTAAAGGGAACTTTATCTAACTGTAAAACATTGTAACAGATGCTCTTCTAATCAGATGTGCAATCCTGAAGTGAAACAAGATCATACTTTGAAAGAGAGGATTTTAAATAGGAAAGAGATATCACAAAGATAGAAATATATCTACTGAAGATATTCTAACCACTAAACTATTTCATTCCTGTTCTAAATTAAAAATAATAGTATCTCATAAAAGTATTATGATAAAAACAATCCTGAAGAGGATGAACTTTAGCGCTATAGGTAGAAATTTAAGAATGCTACCTTTTCTTAACAAAACGTTTCAGGCATCCCAAAAGGCACGCCAAATACCTCTGTCTCAACCACTACTAGCTTAAGCAATAAAACAGCATAGATATAACTGCAGCCCAGTGTGACCCCTCCCAGAGCTTTCTCCTTCCTCTCTTCCCGAAGGTAACCACTATCTTGAAAGTACTGTGTTTCTCCCACAAATATGAATCCATAAACAATACCGTAACATTGTTGTTCATGTGTATTTGTCAAATTTAATTTTATATACTTTGAACACATATCTGCACTACACAATTCAAAAGTACAAAAGGATATAAGATGAAATGTTCCCCTGCTACCTAATCCTCCTCCCCTGAACAACTAATTTAACAGTTTCATGTTTACCTTTAAAGAGACACTCTATACATATGAAAGAAGTTGCACAGATAACATATTTGCCCTGCTTTTTATACATAAATGGTAGGTATACTTATACATTGTTCTATTATCCCCTTATTTTTCCTCTTAAAAATACACCTTGAAAATTGTTCTCTAAATTATATAAAGTCTCTTGCTTTTTTTCTTAATATTTGCAAGGTATGTCACTCTATGGATAAACTATAATTTAACTGCTGTCCTATTAGAAAGTTTACTTCCATTCTTTTGCACTGACAAACAATCTGGCAATGAATACTCATTATTTCACATGTACAAGTGTATCTATAGAATAATTTCCTAGAAGTTGAATTACTGGGTTAATTTTAATAAATACTGTCACATTCTATAGAGCTGGTACCAAATTATACTCCCACCTTCAATGTATGAGTATTTTTACATGTTTTTTAAATTGATATAAGTAACATGACTGTACATATTCGTCTACTCCTGCTTTAGTGGCCCAACCTTCTATACTTGAGAATCACCCATGCTGACATAGATAGCTCTAGTTCACATATAGATTTTTTTACTTAAATGTGTAATTTCCACTGTGATTCATTAGAGTTTTATGCATACTCACCAACTTAATAGATTCTATACATAAACAACTCATTTGCCAAAGACCATCCATCTCACTAAAAAGACAGCCTTCTCTTCTCTTGGAAAACTAACAAAAAATGCCATTTTAATTTACTGCAATAGTTATATAACTCTTTGTTCATTTATGCTTTTATAACTGTTCTACCTGGGAGGAAGGAGGAGTGGACCAGCAAGGGAGTGAAGACTGACTAACTTAGACAACCAGAAAAAAGAAATACCTTAGAAGTAATAAAAGATAATTCAAGCATAATTCCAAATTAACCCTAGTTGTCTGTTTAAACTTTCTCCTCAAAATGTTACCATTATGTTACCAATATATTTTTTTTAACCTGTAACAAAACAAAATACTCACTATGAATTTACAGTTTCCTCCTCCTAAATTAAACTTCCTAAGCATGAAATATTATTATACTGAGAATTTTTCTGCATTATCAATATCTACTCCAAACTGTCTCCAATGAAATATGTGGCTAATCATATTAAGGATTCTTGTTAAATTAAAACTAGTATAAGTTATCAACGTCACCACTATTATAGCTATTTTTGCCCCACTGAATATCTATGTATTTCTGTACAGGTATCTACTCTGTCCCTCCACACTATCCAAGTACTTCATCAGAAGATGCTCTTAATAATATTGAATGTCAACTTTAATTGAAGAAAAATAATTTTTAAAAAAGATTCCTTCCCCCCACACACATATCTAAGAATGGACCATATTCCTCCAGGGGTAATTCAATCTCCCTTGCTAGTGCTTACTTAAGAACATAAGCCTAAGCCAACTGACACAAGGCATCCCAGGCCAAAGGTCTCATAAGTCAATGAGACTCATGGGAAGTATGCTGGGATTTCCTTGTTCTGGAGAGAGAACCACATGAGATATTCTAGGCTAGACTGAACTGGATTTTCTATTACTTGAGGAAAAAGCATCTCAACTGTTTGACCAACATCAACTAAAGTATTTATGAACAAATTGAACCATATCTATGAAACCTATGATCCTTTGACTAATATTGGCCTTTCTATATTTGGAGAGGTTGCTGACTTTGACAGTGTATGCTACTCAAGAGAAGCACCTGTGGAGGAGTGAAGGTTAAGAACAGCAGTCACTGGAGGAATTCGCGTCATAGCCACATCACAGATCAAATTCGGAAAACAAAAAATTTCTTCTTGCTTTCCCATCTGCCATGTCAAAGCCACCTAGCAAGTAAGAAGATGAGACCCAACTCTTCCCAGGTCTATATTAGGAGAATGATGAGGTTCCTAATTTAAGCAAAACCCTGGGAGGGGTGAGGATATCAAGACAGTCATCACTATTTTCGGGACATGAATGGGCATCTCTTATAAATTCTTGTAAACTAAAAACAGTTTGTAAATGCTAAAAAGAGTCAGCACAGCCAAAAATAAATAAATAACTTCAATGGCACAGAAACCTCTTACTGACCTAATAATACCCACCCTAATGCTGTTATTATCCTATGCTGGCATTTGCTTCTTACTTTCTTATATTGTTGGCCTTGCTGCTTTTCATAAAAAGGTTTAGGCAGCTGCTTCCCTGTGGGCTCTACAGCAATTTTCCAGTTCTATGACTCAGAAAGGACAAGAGAAGGAAAGGTTCTACTCTTCCATCACTAGATAAAATCAGAAAATGTTTATTTAGCTCTGGTAGAGCAAGGCTCAGTCAGTCAATTCACAGTACAGCCTTTTACAAACTTTTTTTTTAAGTCAAATATTTACCAAGAGTTTATATGCGAGTCATAGGCTATTATTTATCCAAAGCTCATGCATGAATTATCATCATCAGATCCACACTTCCTTCCTCTACATCCTTAATAACCAAGGCAAGTATTTTAAAGAAAACAAGATCATGCCTCACAAAGTTTGCAATTAAACTTCTCGTGCCAGAATTAGCGGACTGGGGAGCAAGTTTGCTATTTTTCCAGAATACCGTGTTGAAATACAAGGGTAAGAGAATCCACTGTTTTCTTAAAAAAAAAATATATATATATATATATCAATCAAAGGATGTGCGCTAAATTGTTTATTAAAATGTCCGGTGAAAATAAAGGGAAAGGAACTGCATTCATGAACTAATAAATACTATCTGGAGGCAACACCTGCACTAACTACCAAGTATGGCACAGAGAGACTGCAAAACGGGTCATGCAGACACACTGAAGGCACGGAGCCCGCATTCGGAACAGAAACCACGCATCGCACAGACAGGACCAGGTTACATGCATTAAGTGCTCCTAAAAAAAAAAATTAATTATCCTTTCCGACGAGATGGCCTTTTTTTTAATTCTGAAATTACGAGAAAAGCCATCTGACTGTGGGGCGGGGGGGGACAGGTTTCACACTCGAGAATCGGCCCGGGCAGGTGAGCGGACAGCCTCCTCCTGCAGAGGACGGAAACGCAGGCCGGCCGAGGGGGCGCTGCCGGGGTGGGGGGACGGGACCCCCGCGTCCCCGCCCAGCCCTGGGGGCGAGCAGCGCCGCCCCGGGCCGCGTCCCCGCGTCCCCGCCCCTCGGCGGGACGAGCCCCCGGCCGCGGCGCCGTCGCCGTCGCCATGGCGACCGGCGCCCGCCCCGCCCCCAGCCGCCCACCCGGCCCCCCGCGGCGGCCTCCGGCCCCGCTCCCGCCGGCGGCCCCGGGACGGCGGCCCCGGGCGGCGCGGCACGCGGGCGGCGGGGGAGGATGAGGAGGCGCGAGCGGCGCGAACCGCCCGGCCCCCGGGCGCGGGCCCCGCCCCCGCCCCGCCGCGCCCCGCGGGGCCTCACCCTTCACTTTGCCGAAGGTGCCGACCCCCAGCGTGTCGCCCAGGATGTAGTGGCCGATCTTCACCCGCCCGTCGTGCTTCTGCTTCTCCGTCGTCGCCATCTTCCTCCAGGCACTGAGTCTGCGCATGGCGCCGCGGGAGGGGGCGGAGGGGGCGGGCAGCGCCCCGCCGGGGGCGGGCGGCCGGCCGCCGAGGAGGTGGGGACGCGGGAGGGGAGCCGCGCCGCCGCCCTGCGCCGCCGCCCTGCGCCGCCGCCCTGCGCCGCCCGCCCGCCCGGGGCCCGCCGCCGGCCGGCGGGCGCGCACGCTCCCCCTGGCGGGGCGGCCGGGCGGCGCCGGGGTCCGGGGGGGCGCGGGCATCCCCCTCCGCGCCCTGCATCCCTGCGCCCGGGGCGCCCGCCCACCTGCGTGCCGCAGCGGGGCCCTCCTGGCTCGCCGAGTAGGGCGGCCCCCCCTGCGCGCCCCCTCCCCGCTCCCCTTCCCTCCAGGGGAGTCTCTGCCCGCGGTGGCCTCCCCTGACTTTTACGCCCGGGTCGGGGGGACCACTCTCCTGGTGATTCCAACGGGGCGGGGGGGCGCTGATGGGCCCCGGGGAAGCCCACTCGGGTGGGGCGGGGGGGCTCGTTACTAGCGCAGCGTGAACTGAAACACGGTTGGAGACCTCGCCCCGCCACTGTCCTCGAACCTTGTCGTGCTCCCTCCGCGGATGGACTAGAAACCACCGGGAAACGTCACTTGCTGCTTTGATAAGAGTCTCCCCCCACCCCGGTCTCCCCTCCTCCTCGGCCTCCCCCACCCCATCCTCGGCCAGCCCCCTCCGCCGCTCTTTCTTCTTCTTTTCTTCCTTTTTTTCTTTCTTTCTTTTTTTTTTTACTCTGAGCCAGTAAATTGCTTATTGGACACCTCGACAGCTCAAGTAACGTTATGGGTCTTTCCTTCCTGCTGGACGCTCTCCTGAAAGTCCCTCCCAAAGCTAGGTATGTTGGAAGGGACAGGTTAGGGATATGTGTGAATGTATCTGTGTTCGGGGATTGGGATGGTAACCCCAACATTTTGATGTATAAGAATGAATATTTTAGATTCCCAGTGAAATATAGACTTTCACCGAACTGAAAACAAGGCTTATGGTTGCATCAACCAGATCGACAAATATTTATTGTACTAAGAATGAGTAAGACTTCGTCTATTATCCATACAAATGAGATCGTGCCGTATATCACAGGGGAAGTAGAGGGAGTATGCTTATTTGTAATAGACTTTTTAAATGAGTGTGTTACTCAGTTATAGTCCTGTAACATGGGTGGAATTACGTGTCCAACCACCAACCCTCCCCCCAAAATAAAACAGTTTATATGATCTCAATTTTGCAGTGTCATAGCATTTGGGTCAGTGTCAATGGGCAGAGTTGGACTCTTCATGAAAATAATATTTTAAAAAGTAAAAGACTAAAAATATCTTTTTTCTAATGAAGTTACACAACTCCCCTAATTTTCATGTCATTTCTATTTATGAAATCAAAGTAACGTGCATTAAGCACTGTTTTGTTCCAAGTAAGATACTGCAGGGAAAGCAATAGCCTTTGATTCTTAGAATCACATAAACAACAGTTACAATTAGCCTTGGATACATCATCAGTTCCTACTCTTTTATGAACTGCACATATTTTGAAGGACCAAACAATTAAGAAATCTTTGATTACAGAGATATTTGGGGGGAGCGGGCAGTGGTTACTGTTGTAACTTTTGCTTTCTGGTTTCTTCACGGTTACCGGTTTGCCTTGTGAATTTCTGCAGCTTTGGCGTTTGGGACCTCTGCAAAGCAGAAAGAGCTCTCTGGATTCTCATAGAGGAAAAAAAAAACTAATTTCTCTCCGTTTGTCCCCCCATAAATAACATCTTAAATTATTTTAAATTTGCATCATGTCTAGAATTTAGCCCAGCAATGTTCTGTTATTTCTTTTAACCTAAAAGAAAAAAAAAAATCACAAGGTACGTCAGCTCTGTATGGTGCCAGTTTAACCACAGAGCATCTAATGAGGGAGCAAACTGGAGTTTTGCAAACCCACCCCTAATCTCTTCACAGAACTATGAAGACCCAGTTAAGAAAGTAAAAAAAAAAAAAAATGTATTAGAAACATCAGTTTGTTTCTTCTTTGGTGTTTTGATTATAATTCTATTTAATAAATATTCATTAAATTCAACTATTCACTTAAGAGTATTATTGGGGAAATAAAATCTAAAATCTTAGATCAAAGAATTGAATAGGAACTTAGAAGTCATCCAATTGCCCAAAGTCTCTGTTTAAACAGTTTTTATTGCTGTTTTTTTTTCCTTATGTCACATTAAAAACTGAATTTAATTAACATTTTCTAAGAAAGTAATAAGACATCTTTATTCCTTTTTATCTTTCTGTTGTTCTTTTTCTATTTTAATTTTTTTCACATTTTCTTTCATATTTTCTTTCATTCTCCTATTGATCATTCCCCAAGCCTTCACTTTGTTCTTTTCTTCAAGCATCTGTTAACTGCCAGACACTGTGGACAGATACAAAATAAAAGTCATGTGCCCTACCCTGAAAAAGCTCACTATCTAGGATGGCAGTTCTCTGAATTCCCCTGGAATAGATAATATTCATGGTTCGGCATCTTCCAGGGCAGAAACAAAGATAAGGTAGATTGTGGCTTACATCCAGTTTCTGGACACATCAGGTTTAACTCTGTCTCTGTCAAAGCAAAGTATATTGGAATATAAGTGGGCAGGAGTGACATAGAAGTAGACTGAATCTACTGTAGTTTAAGAGGAAGGAAAATGTGTTCAAACTTCACTACTTCAGCTTTTATTAGTACAAGTAAGTTACAGTACACCTCGGCGCTGATGAAGACATACTAGGATGACCCAACACCATGGTGGAGAACCTCCTGTCTTGGAAAAGTTTAGTGATTATTTGTCGGCTGCTGCTTCTGTAGCCCTTCAGAGATTCTGAGGGAGCTGTGGGTCTTCATAGTCTTTTCTTCTTAAGGCTGTCATGGTAGACCAACCCTACACTGGCAGATGGATAGTGTACTTCCTATTCGGAACTAAAAATTCTGATTACTACACTGCTATTAATGCAGCCTAATATTTCCTTAGCTTAGTTGTATGAACACTGTAGCTAATAGTCAACATTTATTCAGCAAGAACTAGGAGGCTAATAGGCAGTCCGCTAGACTCGACTCAAAAAGCAAAAGAACACACTATCTGCCTCCAACTTGGAAAAGTAATATGATAGGTACTATAATAAAAACATGTATGGTCCTAAAAGGGCATTATGAGAGGACAGCATAACTTTTATCTGTGGAGCTGCACAAAGGCTTGAACTTGAATGTATTTAGCAGAGAACTAACAGATGGTACTTTATACTCAAAGCAAAGGATGGCATGGGGTATGGAGGAACCTGGGAGTGGCATCCCAAGTAGGAGATGAGCAGATGCAAAATCACAGAGGGAAGGAAGCCTTAGGCTTTTTAGAGAAGAGCAAGTGGTTACAGAGAATGAAACCTGGTTTTACAAAGGGTCTTGTTAGAAGAAAGAAGAGGATTAAATCCTGAAAAGCCCCATATGTCCTTCTTGATTTGGACATTGTCTTATAGAGAGTGATGAGCCATGGAAGGATGTAAAGGCGAAGCATTTCAGAAATACATTCTTAACCAAAGAAATCGATAGCATTTAGAGAAGAAACCATGAGGCAAGTACCATGTATGAAAAAGAAAACTCAAGGCCTATTTAGAAGTGGAATTGGTGAGGTACGGAGATAGGTATGGACAGAGAGGGGAAGGGAAGAAATATTAATTACCTCCCAGGTTTCTGGAGTGATTGTCAAGAGGATGAAAAATGGAAGTTCCATAGATTTAAATTCTATTTATAGCCTTAAGGTATCTAAGAGACATTAAGGTAAAGATATCCAGGAATGTACTGGTAATACATGTCTGTTACTCCAAAGGAGGGCCAATCTAGAGATACAGATTGTCATCCCCAAACAAATGGCACATGAAGTAGGACAATGATTATGATTATGAAGTAGGACAATGAAATCTCCCCAATTTATAGAGTTAAGGGATCCAAGGATAGAACACTTACTTGGAGTATGGATAATTAAGATCTGGGAGCATTATAAGCCTATGGAAGAGACAGAAAATTTATATTAGACTCTCCCCAGGAAGTTATAGTGATTCAAATTAATTCGTGGATACTTGTTAACTGGGGTAGATGATTCCTAACTCTTGATCTGAATTTCTTTTTTTTAGGTTAAAATGTTTGCAACCCCTTCATGATGATGAATTTTAAGCTTCAATTACCCTTGTAAAAATAGGTCCAGAACTGTTTTCTGGGGAAAGTGTTAGCACTATTCACAAGGACTCCCTTGGCCCATCTACAGGTAGATGTGTTTGGTTGGTCCTGCTTGGTTTTTTTACTTTTAATAAGAAAATGTCAACCCTCTTAGTTGACCCACTGATTACCAGGCATGTGGCTCTGTCCATGATCAGCTGCACAAAGTATATTCATTCACCAAAAAATAACTCCTAACGCTGCTGCTCTATTTTCCTCAGTTAAGGGAGAGAATATTGTTCGATGGTTGCTTGAAGGATAGGCTGATAGTCTGAATTGTACCACTGGATCAACTGAGACAGAAAGGTGCAGGGGGTAGAAAGAGATCTTCGGGCTGTCCTGTTTCTGGTCACTGTTAAACTTGCTTTTACTCAATTTGGTAATACAAGGGATTGATAAAACATGTGGACACCTTGAACAGGCTAATAATTTGGCTCTCCATTCAGACTAGTAATTTGAACCCTTTTAAAACAATATTCTTGAAAGATTTGTTCAACATTCATTTTAATCTAAAGACAGAGAGAGGATTGCTAGAGCAGTGGCCTAGGAACAAAGACCCTGTGGTGACTGGACTCTGAGTTCTTAGACAGCAGTTCACAGGCCACCTAAGCATGCATTTTGTGGGGTGGGGAGGTCTTATCCTATCCTAAGTTTAGCTCCCTGGTCTGTTGCTGCTGTCTCTGTCCTCAGTACAGGAATCTACTGAGGGATGCTGGAAAACTCAGAAATGCAAAATGTATTTGCTTCGCCTCTCCCAAATTTACAGTCTGCCTCTAACAAAAATGAGGTTGCTGCGCCATGCACTCTATTGATCTGACCCTCATCCTGGATTTATTGTATTTTCCTTCCCTTAAGTCCTTACTTCCTCATTTATTTATTATTTACTTTACTGGAATTATTACTCTTTAGGCTTCCCAGATACTTTTTTAAAAATTGACTATTTTTTAGAACAGCTTTAGATTTATAAAACAAAAATGTGAAGATAATACAGTGTTCCCATATACTCAGTTTCCCCTATTATCAACATCTTACATTATATGATCATTTTCTTAGAATTAATGAACCAATATTGTTATGTTATCATTAACTGAAATCCACACTTTATTTCAATTTCTTCAGTATTTACCTAATGTCATTTTTCTTTTCCAGGATGCCATCCAGGACACCACTTTACATTTAGTTGTCACATCTCCGTAGACTCCTCTTCACTCTGATAATTTCTCAGATACTCCTGCTTTTGATGACCTTGACAGTATTGAAGTGTATTGGTCACGTATTTTGTAGAATGCCCCTCTAAAGGAATTTGTCTGATGTTTTTCTCATGGTTAGACTGGTATGATGGGATTTGGGGAGGAAGAATACAATGGTCCATTTTCGTCACATCATATTGAGGGTTCAGACTATCAACCTGATTTATTACTGTTGGTATCAACCTTGATAATCTGGCTAAGGTTGTGTTTATCAGGTTTCTCACTGTAAAGTTACCCTCTTTTCTTCCTTTCCATACTGTACCCTTTGAAGCACAGCCCACACTTAAGAACTGGGGGAGTTCTGTTCCCACCCTTTGAGATGGGTTAGCTACATAAATTATTTGGAATTCTTCATGGGAGATTTGTCTCTTCCATTTATCTATATATTCAACCATTTATTTAAAGCAGTATGGACTCTTGAATCTTTTACACTGTGTTATAATCCAATACACCTTCATTTTATTGCTCACATTTTTTCCACCTTTGGTCCCTGGGTGCTCTCTCAGTTGACTTATGTACTCTGTTGACATATCTCCATCAATGTAGTTCTTATTATTGTCTTTTGTTTAGCACTTCCTTACTCTCTGGCACCACAAGATGCTCCAGACTCCTATTGTATATCTCCTGCCCCAGTTCTAGGATCAGCTATTTCTCCAACGTATCCTGATTACTTTTATTGGAGAGTGATTTCAGAACTCAAGATTTGGTGTTTGGAGTGTCATTGTTTCTAGACCCTGTCAGCTAACAGAGCAAGAAAACAAGAAAAGTGTGTGTGTGTGTGTGTGTGTGTGTGTGTGTGTGTGTGTACACTAACCAATAAATATAGCCATGTCTCTAAATATTCCTTTTCAGGGAAAATACACCTCTCTATATTAAGTCAGACATGACTTGATACTGATCCATAGAACCAACTCTAATCCATTACACATAGGTTATTCTAGCCTCATTCCTTTACTTACCTGTAAAATCCCACTCCAGTAGGGAGAAACCTAGCTTCCATTATCGAACAACATTCACTCACTTAACTGTTCAATTTGAGTATGTATTTGTGGAAGTAGCAGAACTCTTAACCTTATCCCTACAGGTGACAATTTTATCAACCTGAGTTCCTTTTGTCTTTTGTCTTATGGACTCCACTTATTTCCAAGTGTTAATCTTGTACTTCACCATTTTCTTAGGTAACCACTTATTCCTTCCACCATCTTCAGTGAGGCCACTTCATACAGATAGATGATGTTGTCACAATCTGCATTCCATCCTGGGATCCCCCAACCTGTTTTAATTGCCTTCTATTCACCTTGTTGATGAGGGAGGAATTCTCTCCCTTATGGTTATGGAGGCCAAACACAACACCCAACAAAGAACAGATGATATCAATAGCAGTCTATTAGTCATGTTTACTCACAACCTAGGGGAAGAAGGCACTACATACCACTCAGGGTTTTGTGGGTTTTTGCTAGGAACAGAATGAACACACAGTGACTGTGCAAGGCAGGCTTATAGAATCAGGAGGGTGGGCTGCCCCCTGGTTCCTGTGAAGAATGTGATTGGTTGTTTGAATAATTCCACAGGCTACCAGAGAACTGAAAGCCCCTACTCGGGGGATTATCACTAACTGTGCCTGGTGCCCTTTGGTAAGGACGGTTGTTTAGCTAGAGGAATAGATTATCTATGGGAGCAGAGTTGGGAGGGGAATTTACAGTTAGGACATACAAATTTTACCATGTCAAAGCAACTTATAATATGGAGCTTTAATATTAGGCCTTACACCACAGCTTCCCAAATGATTTTTTAAGATTTGCATACATTAGGGTTTACTCTGGACTATAAAGTTCTATGGGTTTTGACAACTGTACAATATCATGTATCCACTATTACGGGATCATACAAAATAATTCACTACCCTAAAAAAAGATGTGCTTCACATCTTCAACCCCTCCCTTTTTCCTGTCTTTACAATATTGCCTTCTTCAGAATGCCATATAATTGAAATCTTACAGCATATAGTCTTTACACACTGGTTACTTTCCCTTAGCGATATCCATTTAAAGTTCGTCTATATCTTGTCTGTGACCCTTAAGTACTTTTGAAATAAGAAAAATATAAAACATTTAAAAATTTAAGGAAGATTGGTCTTCATTCTAAAATATTTTCTTCAAAAGTATTTAAAAGTACTTTCTACTTCCTAAAAGAATCTTACAATGGTACAACTTTGTTAAAAGTTATACCTAACATAATAAGAGGATATACTCTGAAGAACTGAACTGTTATATAGTTTTGGTGGTTTCTTCAATAACTAATACATTTTATAAGAAAGAAAAGAGTAAAAGACCTAATTTTTTTCGTTTTTTTGGTAAGGAATATTTCTTACATATGTAATCAGTACATTAAATTACTAATTTCTCATATTTTTCATATCCACTATTTCTCCTACATAAAGCAAAACAAATTCGAGTACACTATGAAATGTATAGAGCTTTTAATTTCAGAAATTAAGTGTTTTATATTGGAATTTTGTTTTCTGTATTAGGAATTTATTCTAACTCTAGTATATTTTATTTCTACTAAAATGCTTTTAACATGGAGAACCTTCTAAGTCTATTATTGTATTATGTGCATTGTAATCGACCTTTACTAAAAGACTTTTTGTTTTGTCTGGAATTAATACTTTGTCATGTCTTTTTACTTGCTTAGATTTCTATGTACTTATCACCCAAACTTTTACTAAAATCTCTCAAGACATTGAAATGCATGAGGTGTATAATATTCAGAAGGTGTTAATTCTTTGTCATATTTTTTACTTGCTTGCCTTTCTAAATGTTTATTATTGACTTGACTCAGACTTCCACCAATGGTCTAAAATCTCTCAAAGACATTGGAACATGTGAGGTGTATTATCGGTTAGATCTTGAACTCTCCTACAGTTTTCTTACCTGCTTCAGTTGTTTGCCTTCTACCCCAGAGTTATCATCCAAGAATCTTCCACCACCAAGAAGATTCAAGGTGGTGAATCTTGGAACCTGGAAAGTCCCTTTATCTTTCTCCTATGTTGGATTTATTGTTTCTTGTATAGCATAGTTTCCTTTTTTGTTTTTGTGGGTTTTTTTTTTTTCTGCCTGGCTTGGTAGAACATTTCCCACCAGAAGTTTTATGAGAAATGCTTAGGGAAGTAAATTTTTCTGAGAGCTTATGTGTTGAAAAATGTCCTTATTCTACCCTTATACTTTACAGTTTGGCTGGATATAGGGTTTTAAGCTGTAAAAAAAAATTAAGAGTTTTGAAGGCATTGCTCCATTGACTTCTAACTGCCCTTTTTTAAAACAAGTTTTTTGAAGCATAATTTACATACAATAAAATTCACCCTCTTTAAGTGTAGAGTTCAGTGAGTTTTGAAGAATGTATACAATTGCATAACCACCACCAAAATCAAAATATAGAATATCTCCATCACTCCCAAAATTCCCTTGACCTTTTGATTTCTATCCCTATAGTTTTGCCTTATTCAGAATGTCACATAAAGAAAATCATACAATATATAGTTTTTTTGCATCCAGCTTCTCTCACTTAGCATAACCCTTTTGAGACTCATCCATGTCATTGCATGTGTTGGTAGCTTATTGCTTTTTATGCTGAATGGTATTCCATTTTATGGATATAACAGAATTTATCCATTGTTAAGTTATGACATTTGGGTCATTTCTAGTTTGTAGAACAAGAATAGCCTGTTACACTCTCATAGAAGTCTTTGCATTTTGTTGTCTTTTGAATGCTCAAGAGTGGGATTGCTGGGGTTGAATAGTGATATGGCGGAGGAACAAACCTCCCTCCGCCCTCGGGGTTCTTCTGGCTAATCTAATAATCAAATAGACATGAGACAGATTAGCAAGAGAAAATTACCAAATTTAATACGTATGAGAATCGGGCAAACGTGAGTCAGAGACTACACGTGCAGGGGAGGTCAGAGATAGAAAGGGAGATTGAGGTATATAATAGTGGTCCCCAAACTTTTTGGTACCAGTGACTGGTGCTCCTATGAGAATCTAATGCTTGCTGACCTGAGGTGGAGCTGAGGTGGCGATGCTAGCCTAGCCCTGGGGAGTGGCTGCAAATCCAGATGAAGCTTGGCTTGCTCACTCGCCTGCCTGCTGCTCACCTTCTGCTGTGTGGCCGGCCCAGTTCCTAACAAACCAGGGAGCAACCACCAGCATGTATAAGACATCCCCATCTAGGGACCAGGTAATTAAATTAATGTACCTTGGGGGCTTCAAGGTGTCACTGTAGGATGATAACCAACATTTAGTAAATAGAAGTTTGCCTTGTCCTATGGATAGTAGTTAAAGGGAAGAGCTGAAGTTTCTCTTGAGCCTAAAGGTAAATTGTTTTTAGCTCAAAGTAATCTGCATACCACTGAGGCACATCTTGGTGTGGTTTGTTCTGACCACGCCCCTCCCCTCCCTGCCAGTGGTATATGTTTAACTTCATAAGAAGCAGCCAAATTGTTTCACAAAGTGGCTATACCATTTTGCATTTCCACCATCATGAATAAGCATTCCAGTTGTTCCTCGTTAGCACATGTCAGGTTTTATTTTTAAAAAAATTTTAGCCATTCTAGTAGATGCTAGTGCTACATCATTGTGGTTTTAATTTGCATTTCCCCGATGCCTAATGATGTTGAGTATCTTTTGAAGTGTTTATTTGCCATGTATATATATATTTTTGGTGAATTACCTATTCACATCTTTTGCCGATTTCAAAAGATTGGGCAATTTATTTTTTTGTTTATTAAGTTCTTCTGAATACAAGTAATTTATTATATAGGTTTTACATAGATTTTCTCCAAGCCTTTGTCTTGCCTTTCTATTTCCTTAATTTCTGTCTTTCCAAGAATGAAAATATTTAGTTTTGATGAAGTCCAGTTTACCAATTTTTTCCTTTATAGATTGCCCTTTTTTATGCCATATCTAAGAAATATTTGCCTAACACAAAGTCACAGAGACTTTCTCCTAGAATTTTAGTTTTAGAATTTTACATTTAGGCTTTTGATCCATCTCGATTTTATAGAACAAGACAAGGTTTGAGATTCTTTTAAAAAATTTTTTGCATATGGATATTGTGATATTATAATTTATATTTGTTTTTCTACAGTTTCTGTCTCACAGCTTCCAAAACACTTAGAATTTCCAAAGTGTTAAAGGGATAAATTTCTTAATTTAATGAGGTGAATTTTGGAAATCAACTCGGGATGGGGGCTGGTTGCCAGGGGAGTCAATGCTGAGATTAGAAATTTTGGACTTTCAGTTCCACCCCTTACCTTGGGGAGGGGAGAGGGCCTAGAGGTTGGATCAGTCACCAACAGCCAATGATTCAATCACTCATGCCTATGTAATGAAGCCACTATAAAAACCCAAAATGAGCCGATTCACTGCTTCCAGGTTTGTGAGCACCTGGAGGTGCTGGGAGAGCTGTGCGCCCACATAAGCAGTGCTGGGCACACAGCGTTGAATTTACACTTGTAGATAGAATGCCGTTAAACGTAACTTTATTGATTTCACATTCATCTTGGTGACTTGGTTAATCTGAACTTCACCGGGGAGATAAGGCACCTGCATTGTTCTGATAAAATCAAATTTAAAGCCTACAATGCTTTAGAGTCTCCACCGTCCAGTATAGACTATTGACTGGTGACTTCACCAAGATACATGTATGTCTTACAGGGTTTTGTCCTCCCGCTATTGTCAAAGTGATACCCGTTATCCAGGAATGATACCTGTGTAATAACATTAATGATCACTAACATTTATCATACTCTTACTGTGTGCCAGGCACTGTGCTGAACACTTTATATGCACCATTTTGTTTTCATAGCAGTGCTTCACAATTAATGTTGTTAGGAGGTAGGGTACAGCCTTTTTGCCATTTTACAGGTAAAAAACTGGGCTTTAATTAACTGTCTTAAAGGCTAGTAAATTTTGTGTTTTGATTTTACCTGAATAATTATATAGTGATGCATCATTATTTTTGATGCATACTTTACCAAACGATCACTCAATCCCAAAACACTAAGGTTTGTGCTACCTAGTAAGGTAACCACCTGTAGTTTTGAGCATTTGAAATGTGACTAGTTTGAACTGAGATGTGCTGAAAGTATAAAATATACACTGTATTTTGAAGACTTGCTATGAAAAAGAGAATATAAAAGATCTCAATAATTTTTATACTGATTACATAGTAAATGATCATGTTGGACATAATAAATATTAAAATTAGCTTTTTACATTCATAAATGTGGCTACTAGAAATTTAAAACTACATACGTGGTTTGCATTTGTGCTTCACATTTTATTTCCATCAGATAATGCTCATCTGGCACATTTTACAGGCACTTATATTGGCCAAGTCAGCAGATTTTACTCAGTTTGACTCTGACAGAGAGCTCTAAGCTGTATTAAAATGATGCTTGGTAAATTTCAGAAAGAAGCCTATAATTTCTCCAGGACCAACCTCCTGCAGTATGGGGGTGCTTTCCCATTGCCAGGCCCCTGCAGTGTGGGTGGCTTCTCCAGCGCCAGGTTCCTGCCATAGGTACCAGCCAGAGGCAATGACCGGAAGCTTTCTCCAGAGCCCCTTGAGGCAGCTTCTTCACAGCAGAATGGCTTCCCCAAAGCCATCCCTTTGGTGGCTTTCCAAGCAAATCCCAGAAACAAGACACTTCAACATCCAGTGAGCCATCCCACACCTTCTCTGACACCTGGATCTCAGTTTCAGGGGTATGAGGCCTTTCCTTGGGTTCTCTCTCTCAGCTCTAGGGGTTAGTGGCTGATCCTCATTTCTGCTCTTCTTAGATTCTATAGAGTTCTCTTTAATTTTATTAGCCAATACCTTAATACCTCAATCCCTAGTTTAAACTTTTCCTGTTCAAGTTACTAAGTGATTTCTGTCTCCTCATTGAACCCTACCTTCTAGTGGATGCTTATATTTTTATACTCTACATATTATTTCTGATATTTATATAATGCATTATGTTTTAGTCAAATAACTTAAGCTTTCTCATTTTGCAAATACTAAATGCTTGTCTATGCTTACACCTACATGGTTTTTAGCATTGGCCCACCTAAACTTAAGACAATAAAAAATACCAAAAACACACCAAAACAAAACCCAACAGAAAGCAGAATGAGATACTGTCTTTAAGTCTATTAGTTAATCTCTTCAGATCCTAAGAGTTGTCTCTGAAAAATATGAATTATTTAAAATTTAAAACTGTTCAAAAATTTAAAACTATTGAGGATTTTACTTCATAATATATTCTTTCATAGGACTTCTCATTTTTCTTTTTTTTAAGAGGGAGGGATTTCAGGAAAGGGCAGATTTGCTCTGATCAAGATGATTGGAAAATGGCTTGCTATTACATCATTAAAATTAATATAATGCTAAAATTATGTATGTGTATGGTATCTTGATCTCTATACAATGTATGATTACCCAAGCCACAGATGAGTAAGGATTCTATTTAATGAAGACCAGTCTGCTACAAACTAATCTTACATTGTATAGTAATGTCTTTATTAATTTAAAAAATGCATTATAACAACACTATCATCAGAATCTTTACCACTAATAGGAAGAAAACATATACCTTTAACAGATAATCTCTCCGTGCCGTCGTTTTCTCTCTCCAAAGTAAAGTGGTTTTATTACACTATCTCAAGCATCTTGCAAGTCTATCAGCACTGTGCCGTGGTGTGCTACCTCAGAGGGTTTGTTCCCAGAGGTTTCTCTCTCCAGAGCCATCCCTAATTGGATAGTTCTTCTCTCTGAGGCTCCCAGATTTCTGTCTCTCTCCTCCCTTAGGAAACTGCTTCTCCTCTGAGAGCTGCTCCCGTGAAACAAGGACCATAATGGTTTCTGCTCTGGCTTCGCCTTCTCTGCTTGAGGTGTCTGAACCGTATATAGCCAACCTTTCCTCCCTTTTGCCCAACGTGGTTGTGTTCCTGAAACACTACTTCTTGCCACTTGGTAGACCATTTGCTTTCTTCTCAGCCACCACTACCACCCGCCCTAACTTGAGGAAGCTAGACCTTTCTCCAGTACCACCTACCAGTTTTTTATTTTTAAAGACCATTCCCCTAAAGGACTTATTTTCTCCACATAATAACATTCAAGAGTTTAAATCATTTTAAACATTTTTGAGAGCAAATATATTTTGCATTTGCTAGGTGTTTATTTGTAGAGATATAGATAAGTATAACACTGTCAAAATGAGGCTTTTCTTGCCTCAGGGAATTCCAACTTACACACACACACACACACACACGAAATGTAGCCAAGAACTTTGGGGAATTACCTACTTACACACACATGCACATGTGAAATGTAGCTAAGAACCTGGTCACAGCTTTTAGAATCCAGATCAAGGACATACATAGGAGTCCTAGGGAAAGATCTGTAAAGAAAATTTTTTAAAAAGCATTTTAAGTATTCAGTCCAACGTTCCTGGAAAAAGGGGTTACTACCTTCTAAACCTGGTGAATGAACCTCAAAGAAACCACTCAGCTTCCAAATGTGTTTTCTGCAACTGTTTTGGTGGTGAGCCAGGAAAGGGCTGCTGCCATGAGACCTTCTTATGCTTAAAATTGTGTTAAGGCCAGAGTATTGGAATGTTTTCTGTGCACCAGAACGTTTCCTGTGGGCCACATTTCCTGTGGGCAAGAACATTTCCTGTGGGCCATTCATTGTTAATAGGGCCCTCGGGGGTAGAGAAAACCTCAGAAAAGAGGCTAGGAAGGAATCACAAAAGATCATCTCAAATTGAGATGGGAACTACTTGAGAGGGAACTCAGCAGAGAACCTCCAAAGAGGTCATACAAGTGCCCCAAGGAGAGAAAGTCAGCTGAATCATCTACTGGGTCCAGATTGTAAATCCACCTAGCCGAGGAAGTGCCAACTCCATCCCCTCATCCCTCACCCCTCACCGTTCCTTCCCCCTCCTATCTACCCTTTAGCTCCACTGAGGAATGACACTGCAGGCTACAAGCCCCAGAGAAGATATACCGGGAGAAAGCTGAGAACAGAGGGATAGTGCCTCCTTCTCCACTGCTGGCTTTTAGCCCAAAGAAGGCCCAAGCTGGAAGATGTGAGTTAAGGTTAAGTCAGCTTTGAGTTTTAACTTATTACATAGGACCAGACATTTTATTTATTGGGAACTGTTTTTACAACTAATCATGACTGGATATTTTTTATTATTTATGAATGATCTAAAAATATATAGGTCAGACCAAGTATTCATTCTGGAGCACCGGAGCATCTTCCCACTATATAAAGGACACTATTTTTATGTTTTTATCTCAAGCCACATACCATGCCTGTTTTGCAGACCACTTCCATCCATAAGAACCATTTTTTCATTGGAATTTTCCTTAACAAAATATCCCTCTATCTTATGATAAAAGAAAGCATTTGCTTCAGATTTCTTCTTGGTTCCTGAGTTTACTGATAGTCTGTCATGTGCTTCTCTTAGATTATGATTCAAACTACCTTATTTTTTAGAAAAAAAACAAAACAAAACAAATATAATCCTATGTGCTAACATGAAAGAGAAAGCTTTCTCTGAAACAAGTTCTTAAGAAAAACAAGTCTATAGTGCATGACTTTGCTTTTCATTCATGAACATACAGTATTACAAAGTTTCAGCTAATTACAGCCAAGGTTAAATTTTGCAACCAACCCAGAACTCAAAAGACTGAGTACAATCTGCCTAAATGGCTGTTCTCGTCTTTGTAAGGGTGGCTCCTTATAATTTAGCTTTCTTAACCAATTTTCTAAAGAAGTTTCCACCCCCCTTCGCACCCCATTACATTTTCTGTCTTTACAGTAGCGTTAATTCACTACCTGAAATTGTTTACTTGTCCACTGTCACCCTCCGATACACAACACATACACACAAGCACATGAACACAACTGATGTCTGTCACAGTGGGGTTCTTGTTCATCTTGTTTTCCACTTGCATCTCCTAGACCTAGAACTGCTTCTGGCACATCGAGCTCAGTGAACAGATACTTGGTTCATGAGGAGGGGCAACAGAAATGAAAGGAAACCACAGAATACCTAGGCAACCTTACCAAAGCTTCTTTGTTCTTTAAACTCTCCATTCCTATTGCCCCATTTCCCCTGAACCTCTAGTAAGATGGCTTTCTCTATCTATCATCTATCTGTCTGTCTGTCTATCTATCTATCTATCTATCTATCTATCTATCTATCTATCTATCATCTATCATCATCTATCTATCATCTATCTAATCTATCATCTATTTATCATCTATCATCTATCTATTTATTTTTAAGCAATTGACAATTATGTCACAATTCTGGAAGCTGGAAGTTGGAGATCAGCAAGTCAGTATGGTCAGGTTCTGGTGAGGACCTTCTCTGTAGACTGTCAACTTCTTGCTGTGTCTTCACATGACAAAAGAGGCTAGAAAGCTCTCTGGGGTCTCTTTTAAAAAGCAGAAAACTGGATTTTTTATATTGTACTGAAAGGAAGTTTATGGGGAAAAAAAACACTTAAATTTTGCCAAATGCATGTCATTTTTGTTTTTTTCAGTCTTCCCTTTTCTTTGGCCTTAGCCACATACAACTGAGTGCCCCTTCAAATAACCTTTCTTGGTTTGTGCAACTCAACCCCATCCTACTTCCTGGGCTAATTCTGCAACACTGGAGTTGACTGTCAACTTCAGCCATGTCTGATTTTGCTTCCACTTTATCTCTAAACTGGCCTGGCACATTATAGGTACATCATCATACATATGTTGAACAATTGAATGAACCACTGTCTCTCATCTCCTATGGACATCCCCAGATCTTTGAATCTCTCTTAATCGTCTTCTTTCTGGGGTTTGTATATTTTCAAATAGTTTTCACCCATTACTGAATCACAGGGTTACTGAGGTTCATGTCAGGAAACTGAATCTTTTCTCTCGCCATCATTTCTATGTCTTCCAGCTCTCACCATCACCTCATGACTGTTTAAATTACCTACACCATTCTAGCCCTGAAGTCAACTGCTTTTCACATCTCTATGTTCATTATTTGCAAATGTAGCTCTCCAGCCCAGACATTCTACTTGAATTGCCCAAGTTTACTCACTTCTTCCTAGACATGTCCTTCTGGTGTCCCACAGGCATCTATTTCAGTGAAACCCAATTTTATTATTCCCTCTGCCCCCACCCAACCTTACTATATTCCCTCAGTGAATGCACCAGCCACCTCCTTGCCCTACTCAGAAAAGTGTCATCCAGATTCCTGTCTTCCCGATATTTTTAAGGCCTGCTCCAATAGACTCAGTGCTGTACTTTACATACATACATATATATATGTGTATATATATATATATATATATATATATATAGAGAGAGAGAGAGAGAGAGAGAGAGAGAGAGAGAGAGAGAAATTTATATGTATATTCAAACTAAATGCCCGTCTGTACTTCATTCTCCATGTGTTAACCTAGCTCTTTCCCATTGCTTATCCCTGGGTCTTAAAATCAATTTAGACTGGAATCAGTACAGCTTTAATTAGCCTGTGAACTACCTGTGATTTAGGTGGATAATTACCAGTGCATTAATTTCCCACTGAAACCTGCTTTGTGCCAAGGGACATAAGCATAAGCAAATGAGATAAGCTCACCTTATATTCAATACAAATGGCCTTTCTCAACACATCACTGTCTACCTCTCACCTTATCAGTTTGTGCCAATTGTCTTTTCCTGACCCTGGATTCAGAAATTCCATACTGTCTCCAGGTCAGTGCCCACTTGCCTCGAAGCCTAATATTCCATACTGGGTATTACCTATCTTAATGGGCCCCTCCATCACTCAGGAAACCAACCATTAGTAACACTGGCATTTCAGAAAGATCTCGAGTCAGATTTCAGTTCTTTTAAGCCAGAATATTGTTTTCATATATTGGGAAAAGCTCAATATATCAGCCTGTGCTTCTATACAACTGAATTTAACAGATCTAAAGGATGAGTTCAGGGCTGAGGAAAATGAGGGCAGGAACTAACTAGTACCTTAGGAAAGTGTTCAAGAGTGCAGTAGAGGCAGTTGGTGAGGCAGTGAAGATCATCCAGGTTAAGAATGTTATCCTAGATGCATGCGGTACAAGTTACACGGCATAGCTTGGCCACTTTACTATTTTTTGGTGGCTGTTCAACGCTTGTACTGCTTAATGTTCTGTCCTCTCACTCAGTAGTTCAACAAAAATTAACTTTTACTTGAAAAAACTCTGGCAATAAACCACCCAAAACGAGGAAGCATGGCACTTTAACTCAGAAACATTAATGATCACCCAGTTGAGGGTTAAAAAATTCTACCAGGGACTAATTTATCATTGCTTTCAGTCAGGCTTTACTTCCCCTCAACCCAATGCATCTGCATGTGGTCCTAGACCTTCTTACACATCTAGCAGGTTGCCTTTTTCACTTAAATGGCCATTTTACACCTCATACAGCCCACATGTTAAATTCAACTTGGGATACTAGGATGATTTAAGTTCAGCTTCCCAAAACAGAACTCACTCAATTCCTATCAAAGTTCTCAATGGTACCCCAAACCCTATGGTATTATATGGGATTGACAACTACTCCCCAAAGTCATTAGGCTACAGCAAGCAGATGAGTATTACCAAAGGGATTAAGTTATGCCCTCTCCTTTACTCTTACCATTTAACTATCCATACATATACACCACATGAGCTGTGCTACTTTAACATAGCATATTTTTTACATCATCTTTCAGTGTTGTCTGCTTAAAGTAGTTGTGGAAATCTACCTGTCTCCCATTCTCTTAACTGGTACCACAACCCAGTTCAAAAGTTAGTGCTCCAAAAGTCACTTATCAAGTAAATCTGATATTAAGTAGACCTATTACCAAACCTATAGTAATTCATTAATATTACTGGCCTATTAAAAATACCTTAGCACACCAGATTTTTTTTAAAACCAAAATGTTTATTGTGTGACTAATCACTGAAATCCTTAAGATGAACTGGATGCTGCAACAGCTGCCCTCTTGGGTTTAGGTGTTGTTCCTTCACGGAATCCATGCCTGCAACAGGTTAAAAACAAGAACCATTACTTCAGCAATGTCGTATACGTACTTTAATTTTTGTTAAAACAGATTTTAACGAGCTTATCTCAGTTAAATGGCTGAAATCAATAATGAATTCATATGTTCAGACATTTATTTTTACAACATCACTGATAAGCTGCAACATTTTATTTACTTCCTTTTGCTTCAAGATATCCACTTTAGATATATAGCTAACTACGATTAAAATAAAAAACAAAACAAAAAACCAAACTCTCAATTTATTTGTACTGATCACTGGACTGGTATTTCCCCACTGCAGGTTAAAAGACTTAAGGTTATTTATGAAAATGGGTCCAAGTCAGAGAATCTTACTTTCTTTTAACCAAGGAAAAATAATGGGCATGTTCAATGACAGACATTTTCTAAACTGCTTGACTATGCTTTACATTTCAACTCATTTAATATTCATACCTTCTCTCAGGAAAGTGTATTGTTATCCCCCTTCAAAAGAGTCGTGAATTGAAACACAGAAAAGTTAAACTCTGGCTATAGTTTGTGCTCTCTTACATTACACTAGCAGACCACTCACTACTCATTAGTCCATGCTACCATATAATGGTTTTAATTGCAAAACAGAAGGGCTGTCTCGGTGCATGAACACAAACACACCTAGCGGTATTTACAAAGCCCTTAACTGCCTTGTGACCTTTTAAAATTAGAAAATCTAAAATTGAGTGAGTAGAGGCCAGGAATTCTGCTAGATATTGCACAAGACAGACCCCCACAAGGAATTATCTCAGCTAAGACCTTAGATGGGTTAACCCTTTAAAGGTTACTGTTAAAACAGTTATAAGTCTAGGTTGGAGCTGAAATTTCTGCATTCCTAAAAAACTCTCAAGTCAGATTTTAAATAACAAAACCATAATACTTTTTCATATAAACAGCAAGTATGACCAACTCTGTAACAGACTTGCCCAAAACCACAAAACCACAAAACCAAAGGCCTGACTCCAGACATCATTCAATCTTAACAATAAATTTTCGTAAGTAGATATTACTAATATCACATTTTGGGGAATCTAGCTCAAACCATGCTGAGACATTTACAACTCTTCTGTTTACTTAAAGATTAATAAAGTGTACATTAACAGACCCAAAGGTTATGGTGGCAGAAGAAAATGACTTCCAACAACTTAGACCCACTAATCATGATAGTATTATTATTTCCCATCAGTAAATAAATGAAATGAATCTTATCTAAGCTCATAGAACCAATTATAATCAAAACATAAAAACTGTACCTGAATCTGCGGTATACAATTTTTAGGTGCCTCATTCGACCAGTCCCAGTGGTATTTCGTCTTTTAGCCTTGGCACTCCAGTTATCTAAAACAAATAATTCAGGTATGGTTTTAAATGATTTTTCCTAGACACCTAGTATATTTCCCAGAATATAGTTAAGTGCCTTCCTTGTGTTTTAAAACAGTTTCATTGGCACACAGATGCACAATTCCACCTTAGGCGCCAAAAAATGTCCAAAAGCCATGCCTCACTCAGGTAAAATGCAAAAAAGACTACTCTTAATCTTAATAACCATTCCAATTCCTAACAGTGGGCCTGAAAAACGTTCAACTTACACTTTCTCTTCCTCTTGGCGGGGTAGCCACATTTGCCACAGGTAGACTTCTGAAGGTGGTAGGCCTTAGAGCCACAGCGGCGGCATAAGGTGTGTGTCTTATTGCGACGCTTTCCGAATGATGACGTTCCCTTCGTCTGTAAATTAAGGGGATAAACAATTCTGAAATCCAACAGTTAGTATACATTTCAGGTAAACAAACTCCAGGAAAGATTTAAAGTCAGTCCTAAGGGCTGAAACTGGGGGCGAGAAGTTTCTAACTTTTCTTCAATGTTAACTCAGAAACCACCACCGGCATTTCATGTTGATCTAAGGCCTTCCACAAAAGCTGCTGTTTTTAAATCTGCTACATTAGTTAAAAAAAAAAAAAAAAAAAAAAAGAGGCGTAAAGCCAAAGTCGAGATCATGTGGTTTTCCTACCTACCCTTACCCAAAAAACCTTAAGGATTTCTGCCAGGCACGACCACCATCAAATTCCTTTGCTTACACATTAGCCCAACATTTCCCAAACCAAGCTTCATCCAAGGTCAGGCCGAAGAAAGGGACCTAAAGCGGCTCCACTTCCACGACTGCAGGCTCGGCAGTCCCGGTACAGTCAGGGTCCCTCCTTCTGGCTCTTGAGGGCCACAGCAGGCCCGTTTCCTGCTCACCCGCTCCCCTTATCGGGAGCCTTGCTGATACCCCCATGAAGAAGAAAGAACGCACCGCAGAGAAGGAGGATGAAAGGGGATTGAAAGATACGCTGCAAAGCACTCACCATCTCGCCTCTGCGGCCGAGCCCAAAGAGAACGGAAGAGAAGACACTTCCGCTACATCACGCTCAGAAGCTTCCGCCCAGGGAAGTACTTCCGGTGGGGCGCGGTGCTCCGTCCTCAAGAGTCCGCCGCCGCAGCGTGGGTGGAGTCGAGGGGAGGATCGATCCGAGCCAGGCGGGGCCGGTGCGGGTTTCAGCTCGGGGCGGCGAGCGGGCGGAGCCAAACTTGGGTCTGAGCGTTGTTGGTGCTGCTGCTGCTGCTTTCGTTCCTTCTCCTCCTGAGCCTGGCATTTTTTTTTTTGGCGTTTTCGGTTCGAGTTGTATCCACATCGTAGATTCTGGTCTTCGAGCTGATGGAGAAGTTGCCCCTTCCGGTGGTACCCGTGCCGACTCGGCGCTCCCGGCGTGTGTGTGTGTGTGGTTTTGGGGAGAAGGGGGGGTCCTACTGGGATTGGGATCCCGATCCGGGAGAAGCCAGTTTCTCCAGGTCCCCCCTCACTCCGGTGGGAACCTTTTGGCCGGGATTGCCGAGGCACGGTCCGGCCTTAGAGGAGGTAGGCTCAGAATCTGAAAGGAAAGGCAACCATGTTTTTTTGCAAATAATGTTTTTTTTTTTTTCCAACTAGTATTTAAAGGCAGATATTTTTATTCCAGAATTCATTGTGCCAAGGACTCACACGTGGAACTTAGTAAAGAGTTTCCTGCACTCTGAAGTGAGGAAATCTGATTCAGCAGCTTTAGGTAGGGCATGGAAGTCTGTACTCGATAACAGTTTCAAAATTGGTCCCAGACCTCCTTGATAAACGCTAATCCAGGTGTAATCTCTTAGCCAGCAAAAGCCCCCACCCTCGAAAAACGGGAAAATGTCTGAACATTAAGAATCTTAAGCAAAAATGATCGCAAACAACCCTAAAATATACTTTCTAAAACAAAGAATTCTTTACCTGTCATCTGAAATATCAGCAAAGGTAATTGACTAACCAATAGCAATACAAGATGAACTCTAAGAATCACTAACCTGTTAATTCTGACAGGTTAACAGTCGATAAGTGCCTAATAAGTACTAGGTTCTTTGCTAGGGACTGGAAATAGAAACATTAACAGGAGATAGTTCCTGTCTTCATGGAAGTGGTAGATGAGGGGTGGCAGGTGGGCAGCGAGGAAATAAAGAGAAAAACCAACATGAGTCCTTGGACCAAACTGCAGTCCAGGGGGATCTTCCTGCATTAGGCACTTGTATCAGTTTCCTGTTGCTATTCCAATAAATTACCACAAACTTAGTGGCTTTAAACAAATTTAATCAATGGGTATAAAATCTCAGTTACGCACAAGGAATGAAGTATAGAGATCTGCTGTACAATATTGTGCCTACAGTTAACAGTATGGTATCATACACTTAAAATCTGTTTAAGAGGCTAGATCTCCTGTCAAGCATTCTTACCACAATTAAAATACATATTATCTTATGGTTCTGGTCAGAAGTTTGAGATGGGTGTCACTGAGCTAAAATCAAAATGTGGACAAGTTTGTGTTCCTTTCTTTTATGGCTCTAGAATATAATGTTTTCTTGCCTTTTTCAGCCTCAATGCTGCTGGGATTCTTTGGCTTATTATCTCCTTCCACCTTCAAAGCCACTAATAAATAATCTTTCTCACATCACATTACACTCTTCTGCCTCCTCTGCTACTTCTAGGACCTTGTTAAATTAAGGAGGCCATTAGACTGAGGTAGCTCTAATGACATAGCTGCTTACATAAGCAAACCAAGATCTAAGCCTGTAAATGCCTCAAGGTACATGAAACCAAAATGCTAAGGACAGCCACTTACAGCTACCTTGGCTTTAAGCTTTAGCCAATTAAACAATTTCCTATTTTAGCTTTTGCACTTTGTATGTCTTTTCTTTGGCTCCTGAAGTCTAAGTGTTACCTGAGAGTGGGGAGCTCATTGCCCAGGTTCTTGATAATCTCAAAGAAAGAATTGAGTAAGACACCATAATACAGTAGAAAAGTTTTATTAGAAGGGAAAGTACACTTCTGACGTAGAAGTGAGCATGAGGAAGAGAAGTGTGGCTCAAAAGGCCTGGTAACAAAGTCTTTGGTGTTTTTATCCCAATTTGCTGTGGGTGATCACCTTTCTTAGAGGGGTGGGCTTCCTTGATTGACAACTAAGACTGACAGGACTCAATGCTTCATTTGCTTTCTGCGCATGTTCGTTCCTAGATCAGCCTGTTATAATATTAATGAACTTCTGGGCGTATGCATCATATAATGATGGTATAAAGAGGCTCAGGTAAGTTGAAGGTCGTTGGGGTCTTTATTGCGCTGGTACAAGTGACTGGCTTAAACTGGTACCTAATTCTCTGCTTATTTCTTTGTTTGAGTTAAAATAAGCCTTCTCGCTTCTTTAATTGTGGGCGGATTAGGACAGACCACATCTAGGATAGGATAACCTCAGTGTCTTTGCAGACAGACCCGAAACCCACTAACTGACTTCCCTACCTAACTCTTTTCTAAGAGCCATGACCCCCATTTTAGTATGGATGTTGATGGAAAGAAGGTCTCTTTTTCTGTAACTACTTCATGATAAACAAGGGCCAGTTGTCCCTGCCTACTGGGGTTTCATGGAGCTCTTTCCCTTTCAGCCTTAGTTAGGGTGGGATCTTGGGTTTCCTGCTAACGTGCCACCACAGTCCCTAGGCAAAGAAAAGAAGATACGAACTTATTATTTAAATCATATGTCTATTAATTTCTATTATTGATTTGCCTATTAAGCAAGTAAAGAAAAACAGGCTTGGTTAATATATTTCTTAAAGAGAGAAAAAAAAAAGACCTTTGGCCTAAAGTCTCCTTCCCTCTCAGACTCTGGGGGTCCTGTCTGGCCTAACACTATTTCTGCTAACAATGGGCCGATGACCCTTATCAATAGCCAGAGGATCTGAGTCACCAGTTAGGGGGCAATTATTATGATTTGAGGGAAGAAAAGAAGAAAACTAGATTGAGTAAAAAGAACTCTGCAATAGACGCCCTATATCATTTCCTGCTAAAAGTAAGAATTTTATGAGTGATGTACCATATCATAAGTACCTATAACCACTTTGTTTTGGCAGGTCCCTATTTGAATCAACTTGTGCTCAGATAAGCTTTTAATTTTTAATATGCCTCAGTTTATCTTTTAACAGCCCCATTATGACTGCATTGGCCCCAGTTTCCTCATCCCAAATTCAGCTGTTAGCAACCTTAATTCTATTTACATCCTTAATTGTCCTTTGCCATGTAACAACATACTCGCAGGTTGTGGTGATTAGGACATAGTTATTCTGGGGCAGAGGGGATTTTTTTTGGGGGGGTGTCTTTATTTTGCCCAGTACAGGTGCCAAGGAGATGAGATCAGTGTAGAAGAGGTAGGACAAATTACAGCCCCCAACGAGCAAGCTCTGTGTAAGAGTACTTTTGTCCCAGATACTCCCAGAATTGTAAACATCAGAGGAAGTGAAATGTTTTTCCTTCTCTCCCTGATATGGAATGGTCCTTTTCCATGTGCTTGGCCCTGGTCAGGTAGGCCCGTGGTTCTACAAAGTCCTAGGGAGCCAGTTTAGAGGTTCTCATCCAAATGCCGGGATTAGGTTGGGAATAGATCAACTTCTGAAACAAATAATCTGTGCTATTACCTAGGCATTCACCCTATGGCATTTTGCCTTTTGGCAAAGAATGATAAATCCTGCCTTCGTGGTTCTGTTACAATCAAGTCTCGTCAAGAGACTTCAGGGTTGAATCAGTCATTATTCTTGTTTCTTCATACATCCTCAGCATTGGTCCATGCATGGCCTGCTTTTAAAAACAACAACAACAACAAAAAAAAAACTTATTTAACCATCTTTAATAATATAATAAACACTTATCTATAAACTCATCCCTGAATGATAGCCTTTCTCTAACTCCATGATCTCATTGTCCCCTCATTCCATCCCATCCCAAACCTCCCTCCATCCTTTTGAATTTCATTTACATTTCTTTACCTAGTCCAATTGCAGACAAATAAAATCTACAGGGAGCCAGGGTCCTGGAGGGCTCAGGGCTGAATTCTCTCACTGCCTTGTCTTGTTTATATTAGCCCACTCGGACACTAGGCGACATTGACATATTTGATCTTTGCCAAATAGAATTACTCTACCTTTTTTTAAAAACTTATTTTTTCCTTTCATAATTGAGATTTTATTGGTTTTCTGAAGGTAAGTACACAGACATTTCAATGTATACACAATTCTTAATGTAGATATCAAAACCTAAAATGTCATATAGTTGTGAGTCATTTCTAAACAGTCATTCAAGTGACTTTCTGGCTTAAAATTTGGAGGCAAATTTTCCTTAATAAAATATAAAGTACCAATGTCTTAAAATATTAATATGCTGTTACATCAAAATCCCACTAATTCACAATTTAATATCATGTACATTACATAATTAAAATTTCAATCTTTCTTTAATGCTGTGTACTTGGAATCATACAGTTGATAGTCTTTTCAAATTGGCTTCTTTCATTAGCTTTTTAAGTTTTCTCCATGTTTTTTTTTTGTGGCTTGGTAGCTCTTTTCTTTTTATTGCTGAATAATATTCCACTGTGTGGGTTTACCACAGTTTGCTTAACCATTCACTTTTTTTTTTTTTTTAGAAAAGGCAAAACTATGTTGACAGTAAAAAATCAGTGATTGCCAGAGGTTCAGGGTAGGAGGAGTGGATGAATAGGTAAAGCATGGGATTTTTAAGGCAATGAAATTACTCTGCATGGCACTGTAATGGTGGATATGTGACATTACAGATTTGTCAAAAATCACAGCTGAACTCTAGCATAAACAGTAGAATATAGTTAATAGCAATGCACCAATATTGGTTCATCCGACGGACTGTATTAAACATGGCAAATTGAGAGATGTTCCCAGATCTCTCCCCTTAAAACAACAATAAACTGAACATCTAAAACTCAACAAAAAATACTCAAACTGCACACTAGCACATCTGAGTGTGGGATCTGTGCATAAGATCTACCACAGGTCAGAACCCTAGGTGTAGGGTGGTGGACTGGGAGAAACAAAAAAGCTGCCTCTAGCAGCCAGAGCTCCCTTTAGGAAGAGGGGGAGGGGAGAAGGAGCAGTGAGTTCCCTGAACAGCCCTGCCTGGGAGTGCTGTGAGCTCCACGTGGCCAGCAGCAGTGCCCAGTCATCAGGGCAGAAGTCAGAAAAATGGGGAAGGCAAAAAGGTGGGGATGGCAGAGAAACAACAGTTGATTTTTACTGGCCATGGTTGCAAAACTGAGGCTGAGCCACAGCCCCTTTTCCCTAACCCTTTGAGACTGAGCACTGGGGAGCCGCAGAGGAATTTGAGCAAATGCTACCAAAACTGTCCTGAGGAAAAAGAACGAGAATGGAGTCATCACTCTGTGTGATTTGAAATTATACCACAAAGTTTCAGTAATGCATGGTATTGGCAACAAAACACACATGGACCAGTGGAACAGAATCAAGAGTCTAGAAGTAAACCCATATTTATATGGGCAAATAATTTTTGACAAAAAAAGCCAAAAACACAGTAGAGAAAAGAAAGCCTCTTCAATAAATGGTGCTGGGAAAACTGGAAAGCCACCTGCAAAAGAATGAAACGACTGTTGTCTATCACCACACACCAAAATTAACTCAGTGGATTAAGGACCTGAATATGAGACCTGAAGCAATAAGATGCATAGAGGAAAACAGGAACTAAACTCAAGGACGTTGAATTTAAAGAGGATTTTATGAATTTGACTTCAAAGACAAGGGAAGTAAAAACAAAAATAAATGAATGGGACTACATCAAACTAAAAAACTGCTCAGCAAAAGAAGCTGTCAACAAGGTAAAGAGACAACCATCTCAGTGGGAAAATATATTTGCAAGCAACGCCTCTAATAAAGGCCTAATATCCAAAATCTACAAAGAACTCATACAACTCAATAACAACAACAAAAAAGAAAAGATCCAATCAAGAAATGGGCAGAGGACTGAACAGACATTTCTCCCTAGAGGACATACAAATGGCCAACAAATACATGAAAAGATGCTCAACATCACTAGCTATTAGGGAAATACAAATCAAAACCACAATGAGATACCATCTCATATCTGTTAGAATAGCTATAATCAAAAGGACAAATAACAACAAATGTTAGCATGTGGAGAAAAAGGAACCCTCATACCCTGCTTGTGGGACTGAAAATTAGTACAGCCACTATGGAAAACAGTTCCTCAAAAAACTAAGAATTGATCTACCATATGATCCAGCAATCCCTTTACTTGGTATTTACTCATATTCAAAAAGATATCTGCACACCGATGTTCATAGCAGCATTATTCACAGTGGCCAGGACATAGAAGCAACTGAAGTGTTCTATAAAAGCTGTGGTATAAATATACAGTGGAATATTCCTCAACCATAAGAACAGATGAAATATTGCCATTTGCAACAACATGGATGGACCTTGAAATAATCATACTAAGTGAAGTCAGACAGAAAAAGTTGAAAATCACATGATATCACTTAGATATAGACCTAAAAGCAACAAATGAACAGGATAAACAAACAGATTCATGGACATGGACTAAAGACTAGTGGTTACCAGAGGATAGGGATTAGGGGAATTGGAGGAGGAGAGGGGAGGTAGATGTGGTAGAGGGGACCAAATATGGGGGGAGGTAGGGGAAAGATGAAGTGGGTAAAGGGGATCAAATATATGGTAACCAAAAGAAACTGGACTTTTGGTGGTAAACATACAATAGAATATACAGATGTCAAATTACAATGTACACCTGAAAGTTATATAATTGTATTAACCAATGATATCCCAATAAACATTTTAAAAAAATAAAAACAAAACATTTTTAAAAATATTGGTTCATTGGTCATAACAGATGTACCACACTAACTAAGATGTTAATAAATAGGGGGATCTTGGGGGAGAGGGGTTGTGTAGGAAAGAAACTCTCTATACTCAATTTTCTGTAAACCTAAAACTTCTAAAAAAGAAATTTCAGTCTTTCACAATAGATTAACAAAGTTACTAGGAAAACTGAGCTTCTTTCTGCACAGAAGATGTTACGGAGAGCACAAAATTCTGACAGGGACGGCCAAGATCAAGGAGTGATTTGGATTTTTAGGAAACAATTCTATGGAAAATGTGGGAGTAGAAGTAATCTAAAATGTTCAAGACATGTTAAATGCAGAACTGACTCCAAATTGCCATTCAGTATACTTTGTACTATAGGCTATAAAAAGTACCCTCATCTATGGAATGTTAAGCTGACACTCAATACAATAAAAGCATCCAATATTCAATATCCCACTATTTTCTGGTATCAAAAAAAAATGAAATAAATAACAACCAGCAAATGATTTCACCTCTTTAAAAAGCATTCACACTTATAAAATGAGATGAGGTGGAATTCCCTCCTTCACAATGTTTCTAGAGCTACTAAAAAACTTGCATTTACAAAAGTTGATAAAAAAAATATTCTGGATTTTATAAGAAAGGAGACAAGGACCACTCATAGACATGGTACATGGTATTGATAATCAGACTTGGCTGCTTCCCTCGTGCTTCATCGGAGGCTGAACTCCCCGCGTTGTAGTTTCTCCGTTTTCTGCAATCTTGAGTTTCTTGGTTTGGCCACTTCGACGTGTTTTCCCTTGGCTCCCCTTTTCTCTTTTGTATAGACTTCTTTTCTCCGCAGGTTTATTCTTTCCCGCCGCCCTTTGGGCGTCGTTTCTGCTTTTGCAGGAGCAGGCTGAGCAGACCCCCTCCCCGACCTGGTGGGCCCCCCGTCCGCCACCGCGTCGGGGCAGCTGACTCCCTCCTGGGCCCCGGGGGCCACCGGAGCTGCCAGGCTCAGCCCAACCTTGTGATGCATCGGAAGGATTTTCTACCCCACTTCCTGGTCTAGAGAAAAACCAGAGCAATGGCCTCCAGGACTGTTCCCTCGGCGATCATAGAAAGAGAACGAAAGAAGTTACTGGCAATCCTGCAGCAGGATCCCGACTCGGTCTTAGACACATTAACCTCCCGGAGTCTGATTTCTGAAGACGAGTATGAGATGCTGGAGAATATCACCGATCCCTTGAAGAAAATTCGGAAGCTGTTAATTTTGGTACAGAAAAAGGGAGAGGAGAGCTGTCAGCATTTTCTCAAGTGTGTATGTCGTACTTTTCCAGAGTCACCTGCGATTTGGGACTTAGGGCACGGTAAGCTGAATTTCAGCACTTTTGGGGGGATGGAGGGGATGAGGCAGATTTCCTGCAAAAAGAAAGAAAGAAAAGAAAAGAAAACCATCACCTTTTATTTTCATTTATCTTTCTCCCAGAGATAATTTTCACTGAAATATGATACAGGGGAAGTGGCCAGGATTTAAAAAGCAGAAAGCAATGTATCCTATTGGTTTAGGAGATTGATAATTTTTTGTTTAAACTGTATCCAAAACTTGTGGTTTTTTAGTGCTAGTGTAAACTGCTCATTTTTTTTTTTTAATGAAAGTGACATCCTGAAATACTCATAGCTGGAAATATACTAATACTGTTAATGCTGACACATGAGGGATTTCTTAGTCCAGTAAGTGAATTCACAGATATTAACTATCCAAAAACCACAAGCTGCATCTTTCATTTGGTATAGCCATTTTGAAAATACAGGAGAATACAGGTAAAATAATTCACATATATGGTAAATCAGTAACTTCATTTTTTTTTTCTGTGATAAGAATGCCCACAGAACCTTAGTTTTCTGAATCAATTCAAATGCTAAATCTTCAGTGTTCAAAAATAATTAGTGGCTGATAAGGGAGCAAATAAATTCCAGAATGGATTGTTTGGCACTTCTGTGGATTACCACCAGAGGCAAGTGTGGCTCCTTTTTTAGAATCCAAAAAATATTGAAGATTATTTTAAGAGATGTTAGGTAAAAGCTCAGGTAAAAAAGTTAATGTTAATGGTTCCTAATGTAAGACAAGACCCATAAGCTTAAAGAAATAGGTTTTATTATTTCTCTAAATTAGAGCTGTTTGCTTCCTGATTAAAAATTATTAGGATCTGAAATTTTATGAGCAATGGCCCTAGGTATTTTGAGCTGGCTTTGGGTCACAGTAAATCCAGTAAGTAAGTACTGTTCATAAGATTCAAATTTTGTTTTGCTCATTTAACATTTGAGGTTGCTATGAAAGACTAAATTTTGAGCAAGGTGGGAGTGTGGTCTGATTTTTTTCCAGTGAGAAAATAAAGTTCTAACAGTTTGATTAATGGCCATTTATGTTAAAGGCAGTAGGTATTGCTATTCTCCAGTGAAATAAAGAAGAGAGATAATGCTTTGAGGTCTCAGAAACTCGTTATTATAAAATTTATTTTTGTTAATTTGGAAAACAAAACAAATGCCCCAAAACTTTCTTGTTCTTTTCAGAAACTTTGAAGCTTGAGAATATAGAACCTTCTCAATGTATGGAGGTCAGCAAGAATTTGCAAAATATGTTTCCCCCTGAAGAGAAACAGCCTGACAATTGTGAGATCACAGTGTCCTTCAAAGAGAAAGAACGCTTGGATTTGGGACCCTCTGAGACATTCATGGACAAGAAAACTAGTTATAGGGAAACGCCTTGGTCCCCAAGGAAAAATGAGAAGGAATGCAACACACCGGAAGTCACATTGCTACATTTGATTGAGAATGTTGAGTATGAAATTCCAGCAGCTATTGATTATTTACAGGGTGAACAGAGATATGAGGAGCCTGATGATTCCTTATACTTAGGAGAAGAGGAATACCTACAATCGGTTGTATACTCTGAAGATGCAGAAACCACTGAGGAAGAAGAGGACTATAATGACCCAGAGAACCTTGTCTATTATGGAGAAGAGGACTCCGAGTATTCAGAAACCACGGAGTTCTCTGATGAAGAACAGAATTATGGGGATTCAGAACCTGGCATGCCATTGGAAGAGGAAGAGGAAGAGAAAAGTATGGAAGGTATGAGAATGATAGGTGATCATTAATTAGGCAACAACCTATTTTTAGGTTGCCATGACATAGTAGAGTAGGTGAGGAAGGGCACCAGATGTCACAGAAAAGCAGCTTCTCAGAAATTCCTTGTACTTCTCTAATGTGGAGTTTCCTCGGGGGTAGGTGTTCGTTGACAGGGAGGAAGACCCAGAACGTATAAAACACTGAACAGTATAAGCAAAAGTAAACACTGACTGTCAGCTTCAAAATATGAGAAATACTTTATTTGGAAAGATACTGTTTGGGAAAATAAAACATCATCAAGTTCTGAATAGAGAAGGGAAAGATAACTACCATCTCATATTCAGTCCAAATCCTGGGGATTCATAATCTAGTTCTGGGTAGGGAAAGCGTAATTTCCTCATCATTACACCTTGTATTAGTTTGCTAGGGTTGCCCTAACAAAGTGCCACAAACTGAGTGGCTTAAACAATAACAGAAATGTATTATCTCATAGTTTAGGAGCTAGAGGTCTGAAATCAAGGCATCTACAGGCTTGGTTCCTTCTAAAGGCTGTAATGAAGAACCTGTTCCTAGCTTTCTTGATTTGCTGGAAATCTTTGGCATTCTTTGGCTTATAGAAGCATCATCTCCATCTGCCTTCATCTTCACATGGTTGTCTCCCTGGGTGCATGTCTTTATGTTCAGATAGTCCCTTTCTCTAAGGATGCCAGTCATATGGCCTTATCTAATGACCTCATTTTAACTAATTACATCTGTAAATGACCCTATTTCCAAGTAATGTCACATTCTTAGATACTAAGGATTAAGATTACAACATAAGAATTTGAGGGTGTACATGATTCAAACTTTAACACAATTCTTGCCCCAACTCTACTCCTTCCCTTCCTAATGTCTAGTTTCTTTTAGGCATCATTCTTAATTTTATTTATTTATATATTTTATTTGTTGCATAGGATTGAATTATTTTTTCATTGCATACTACCATCATTATTCTGCAGAAAGCCCTTTTTGTTAGTTTATCTTTTCCATTTTTTCTTCATTCCCCATTCCTTTCACTATCCTTCATAAATAGTAGTCTAAAATTATAATGTGTTTCTTTTTTAATTACCACATTTTTATATTAGGAGTGTTATCTAATTATTGTTTATTAATTATATTCAATTACTATATCTACATTATTTATATTATACTATGTTATATGTAATCATTATACCTAATATAATTATTATCTAATTATTAATTACTATCAAAGACATAGTATTTTGGGCAGTCTGTTTTGCCATCAGTACTGGAATCTTTGTTCTACAGCTTCCTAGGTGTGAATATTGACTGGAAACTTAACATCTCTAAGCCGAAAAATTTTTTTTTTCAGAAAGGAAAAGGCCAATTTATTTTTTTTAAATGTTTTAAAAAGTGACAGCAAGAAAAGGGAGAGAAAGCACTCTGAATTAATACCGTATAACCTCATATTAACGAGCAAATAGAGACCACCTGTTAAGCTTGTTTTATTAGCAGTTAACATTTAAAAATTTTTTTCTTTGATTTTTCAATTACACTTGACATTTAATACTTACTAGTTTCAGGTGTACAGCATAGTGGTTAGACATTTATATAATTTAGGAAGTGATCCCTTGATAAGTCTAATACCAACCTGACACCATACATAGTTATAATATTATTTGCTACATTCCCTATGCTGTTTTGTACACCTTTGTGACTGTTTTATAACTGCCAATTTGTACTTCTTCCTTCACCTTTTTCACCCAGTCCCCAACCCCCTACCATCTGACAACTATCAGTTTGTCCTCTGTACCTGTGAATTTGTTTCTGTTCTGTTTGTTCTGTTTATTTCAGTTTTTAGATTCCACATATAAGTGAAGTCATAAGGTATTTGTCTTTCTCTGTTTTATTTCACTCAGTGTAATTCCCTCTAGGGCCATCCATGTTGTCACAGATGGTAAGATTTTATTCTTTTTTATTGCCTAGTAATACTCCACTGTGTGTATGCACCACATCTTCTTTATCCAATCATCTATTGATGGACACTTAGTTTGCTTCCAAATTGATTGTAAAAATTGTCCCACTTAATGGCTTTCTGATGTCCATACCTTTTCCAATATTACTTTGTGAGAGGTAGAGTCTATTTTTTCTCAACCCTTGAATCTACATTGCCTTGTGATCTGCTTTGGCCAACAGAATGTGGCAAAAGTGACAATGTTATGGGTTGAATTATGTCCGCTTAAAAAGATATGTTGAAGTGCCCAGTATTTCAGAATGTGACCTTATTTGTAAATTTATTTACAATTGGCTATTGTAAATAATACTGCAGTGACCAGAGGGATGCACATATCTTTTTGGAGTAGTGTTTTAGATTTATTTGGATAAATACTCAGAAATAAGATTTCTGGGTCAAATGGTAGTTCTATTTTTAACTTTTTGAGGAACCTCCATACTGTTTTCCATAGTGACTGCACCAATTTGCAATCCCACCAACAGTACACAAGGATCACCTTTCTCCACATCCTTGCCAACACTTGTTTATTGATTTTGGTGATAACCATTCTGACAGGTGTGAGGTAATATCTCAATTGGTTTCTCTGATGATTAGTAATGTTGATTATATTTGCATATGTTGTTGGCATCTGTATGCCCTATTTGGAGAAATGTCTATTCAGTTCCTTGGCCCACTTTTTAATTGAATTGTTTGCCTTTTTGGTATTAATGTCTATGAGTTTCTTATATATTTTGGATATTAATTACTTAATATGTTTCTTGCATGTATTGTTTTGTTTTTTCCATTTTTTTTCTGTATTAGTTTATTGTAACAATAATGCTGAATAGCAAATCATTTTAAAATTCGATCACTTTAAACAATTAGTGTGTATTGTTGTTCATGTCTGTAGTTGGCTGGGCAGTTCTTCTGTCCTTCCCTGAGTTTCCTTATGTATCTGTGGTCAGCCAGCTATGGCTCATCTCTCATCTTCTAGCAGGATAGTATGGGCTTTTTCTAAGAATAAATGGGGCATATTCTTCTAGTGAAGGTAGAGGAATAAAAGAGATAGAGATAGAGATAGAGATGATAGAGATAGAGATAGAGATAGATAGAGATAGATAGAGATAGAGATAGAGACAGAGACAGAGACAGAGACAGAGATGATAGAGATAGAGATGAGAGAGAGAGAGAGAGAAAGAGAGAGAGAGCGTGCTAGAGCTAGAGGTAGAGAGATGGGGTGGGACAGAGAGAACAAGAGACAGAGAAGTGAGGGCCTTTTGAGGCTTAGGCTCAGAACATCTTATCATTTGTATTAGTTTCCTAGGGTGCCACAATGTGATACTATGAAAAAGTGGCTTAAAACAATGGGTAATCTATGTAATCTCACAGTTAAGGAGGACAGAAGTCTGAAACCAAGGCATTAGCAGGGTCCTGTTCTCTCTGAAGTCCTCAGGGAAGGATCTGTTCCAGTCCTCTCTCTTAGCTTCTGGTAGCCTTTGGTGTTCCTTGGCTTCTAGATGACTGTCTTCTCTCTTTGTATCTTCAAATCATTTTCCCTTCGTGCGTCTCTGCTTGCAAATGTCCTCTCTTTGCAAAAACAATAGTCATATTGGAATAGGGCCCACCCTAATGACTGCTTTTAAACTTGACCTCTGTAAAGACCTTATTCATAAATAAGGTCACTTTCTCAGGTATTGGGGACTTCAACTTATCTTTGGTGGGGGACACAATTTGACCTATTACACTATCACTTCTGCCATATTCTCATGGCCAAAGCAAGTCACAAACCAGCACAGATTCAAGGTTGGGGAAAAATAGACTCTACCTCTTGCAGAGTTTTATTGCAAAAGGTTTGGATACTAGAAAGCTATTAATTGGGGCTATTTTTATAGTCAGTCTAACACCTTTAGCAAACACAGGTCAAGAAAAGTCTCAATAAAAATGTAGTTATGACCTGCAGTGTAATTCTAATGACTACCAATCCACTCTAGTTAACTGGAGGCATGTGGCTGTCCTCAGTCTCTTTCCTCTGTAGTATTTGTCTATGTATCTGACTCAAAGGAAAAGTATCTTCATGCTTTTTGTTATGTTAAATTTAATGATAAAAAAAATCACAATGTCAAATCAAAGGCTCTGGAAGGCTTAAGGCATTGCTTTGTGTGCTCTGCACTATATAAAGTCAACTTATATATGACCTATATCAATCAACTTCTTTCCCTTCCAGGTTATAGTTGGGTTTAGCCAATGGTTAAACCTATATATTTATCATTTCCTGTGCCTTTTCTATCTTACTGAGGATCCAGGTTTTAATTTGATGTTATTTCCCTTTAGCCTGAAGAATTTTATTCATTATTTATTTTAATGCACATCAGCTGCTGGTAAATTCTCTGTTTGTTTATTGAAAAATGTCTTTATTTTTGGCCTTATTTCAAAGAATATTTTTACTTAGTGTAGAATTCTAGACTGGCAGTTTTTGCCTTCAGCACTTTATGGATGTCGTTCTTCTGACTTTGGTTTCCACTGTTTCTGATGCTAAGTCTTTAGTTATTTTTGTCATTGTTCCCCTGTAAGTGTTGTGTCATTTTTCTTCTGGTTGCTTTCAATATATTTAAAAAAAAATTTTAGCGGTTGACTAGTGTGTTTAGGTATGTTTTCTTTGTTTTTATCGTCTGTAGAGTTTACTGTTCTGTGAATCTGTAAGACTTTTTTTTAAATCACATTTGGAAAATTTTCAGCCATTATTTCTCCAAATATTTTTCTGTCCCACTTGCTCTTATCTCTCTTCCTGAGATTCTAAATACATATATATTAGAGTTTTTATATTGTTCTATAGGTTCATGAGGCTCTATTTATTGTTAATTATTTTTTTCTCTCTGTTCTTCAGATTGGCTCATTTTATCACTATATTTTTAAATAGACTGACTTCCTTCTGTCACTTCCAGTTTGCTATTAAGGTCAATTTAAAAAATTCAGATATTGTGATTTGTGTATGCGTGTGATCCTTGCACAGGGGCTATGTTAATCTTCTCAGTATCATTGCAAGTTTAGTATAAGTCCTGTTGAAGTGAGCAGTAGGTATTGTGATTTTAAATTATAGAAAGTTCATTTGTTAATACTTTTTTTTCCTGAGAAATCCCATTTAAACATTACAAGTTTAATTTATTTTACATTCTTGATAGTAAAAATATCTGTTTTAAAGTTGTTATATGTTAAATCCAGCACCTAGGTCATCTTGGGGTTAGTCTCCATTGATTGAATATTGGTCACATTTCCTGTTTTTTTTCTATATCTATTAACTTTGGATTGTGTCCTAAACATGTATATCAGAGGGTGTAGAGGGTGTGGATTGTTAAATATCTCCAAAGAGTCTTGTTTTTTGTTTTTGTTTTTGTTTTCTTTTGAGGAGTATTTGTTTTAGTTTCTAATTAACCTCTTTGAACTCAAATTCAAAATTCGGACTCCCTTCAGTGGGTGGCAGTTGAAATCTGTTTTCTTCTTTTCTTTTTACCTTAACTAAACTATTTTCACTAATTTTTAATTTATCAAATTAATATTGAGTTCTAAAAATTACTGCTCCTTACTTTTTATTAATCCAGCTCTGTGCTTATTAAATATTATAATGCTGTGTATGCATTTACTCTGTTGCTTCTTGCTGCTTTGTAGTAGCTCTGTTAATTACCTTGTTAACATTAGGTATCTGGCCTGGGCTGCATGGGTACCACTTTTTGTGCTGAAGAAATGAAGGGTTGTTGTCTTAATACAAAATAGAGATAGGCAAGAGCAGGACTTAAAAGCTCTCCTGCAAGCTCTCTTCTCACTGCCTCTTCTGGGAATCTTTCATGATAGCCTCAACAGCTCCCTCATCTTCTTACTCCAATACATGTATTAGTTCAGGCAACCTTCAGACTACCCAAGAATTTCTTAGAGTTTCTTTTGTTAATTCTTTTTAAAAATATTATTATTATTATTATTATTATTATTATTATTATTATTAAAGCCTACAGCACCTGGTCTTTCTAGGCAGTCTTCCATCCAAATACTAACCAGGCCTGACCCTGGTTAGATCAGACATCGAGCTTGTTCAGGGTGGCATTACCATAGACCATGGACCATGGCTCCACAGGGTCATAAACTCAGGAATTTCTGCACGTAAAGCAGACATACTAACTGTTACACTATGGAACCACATCCTCTTTTGTTAATTCTTGAAATCCATACTTTTCTCTTACTTCTATTGTTTCTTCTATGCATTTTTTATAGGCCATCCAAGAAACTTATGCTAACTTGCTATTCTTGTGGAGCAAAAAATGCTCTCTGATCTTCTTTCTCTATTAAGCACTATCTCTGTTTTCCCAAGAAGTAGCTAGAAGATACATTAGAAAAAGGGAGATAAGAATAAATTAGGTACCACATGTAAATTCTGAGAAAACCTTAATGGAAATAAAATCTTCCATTTCTCCAAACTTTAGTAAGGAATATATTTAAGAAAAAAATCAGTATCAACCTAGAGAATTCCTCATACATATGTATAAGGAAACATTAACAAGGTTTTTCATTGCTGCATATAAACAGGCAAAAAATTGGAAAACCTAAATAATCATCAGTAGACAACAGATAAATAAATAATGGTTTATTCCAGCCATGAAAAAAGATGTATTAGCTAATTAGCTAAAATGAATTAAGTAGACCTCTCTATAGACTGGGGGAGAATTTGTAAGGAATATTAAGTAAAAAGAAGTCGAAGAATCATTTGTTCAGTATAATATCACTTATGTAAAAATAGCATCCATTAAACCAAACTATATATTTCTGTATATGCATGCATACTTATGTACTTGCATAGAAAAAGGGTGGGAAGCAAACGTACCATACCATATTGACATGTCTCTTAGAAAGAAAGAATTGGCAGAGTGGTGAAAGGGAACTTTCATTTTATTTGTATTGTTTCATCTTTTTACCATGAAAATATTGATTACTTATTTTTAAAGTCAATGAAGGACTTAGAATTTAAAAGTGATATTCACTGAGTATTTTTTCCTACAGAAAAGAAAAAGCTGTTTAAAGATGTCCTGTCGTGTTTGAACATGGATAGGAGCAGAAAGCTTCTGCCAGATTTTGTTAAACAATTCTCTTTAGATCGAGGATGTAATTGGACACCTCAGACTCCAGGAGACTTAGCCTGGAATTTCCTGATGAAAGTTCAAGCATTGGATGTGACAGCTAGAGATTCAGTCCTCAGACACAAGGTTCCATGTGAGGATAGCAAAGGGGAATTGCCAACTGGAGTTGAGAATTTGGAAATGAGAGACATACAAACCATTAATCCCCTGGATGTCCTTTGTGCTTCTATGCTGTGTTCAGACAGCTCTTTGCAACGCAGAGTCATGTCAAGCATGTATCAATGCCAGTTTGCTCTTCCTCTGCTACTGCCAGATGTGGAAAACAACAAAAGCATTTTAATGCTGGGGGCCATGAAAGACATTGTGAAGAAGCAGTCAACACGGTCTTCAGGAGGGGCTACAAGGGAAACAGAAACATTTCTGACCCTCATCAAGGTGCCTGTCGTCTCTTTTGTACGTCTAGGAGACTGTAGCTTCTCCAAGTCCAGAATCCTCAACACACTGCTCAGCCCCTCCCAACAGAAATCACACAAAATCTTTCTCCATCAGGATTCGCCTGTTCTGGTGCTTCCCCGGCAAATCTCTGATGGTCTGGTTGAAATAACATGGTGTTTTCCAGATAGTGACAGTCTAAAGGAAAACCCTAGTTTTTTCCAAAAGCCCGTTGCTGTGGCCAACCTTCGTGGAGATGTAGAAAGTTTTTGGACACAGTTTGGTTTCTTGATGGAAATTTCCTCAGCTGTGTTTTTTTTCACTAACTGCCTAGGTGAGAAGGAATGGAACCTGCTCATGTTTTTAGGGGAAGCTGCTGTTGAAAGATGCTATTTTGTCCTCAGTCCCCAAGCCAGGGAGAATGAAGAGGCTCAGATTTTCCAGAGAATTCTGAAGTTGAAGCCATCGCAGTTACTGTTTTGGGAGGAGGAGGGAGCTGGGGATAAAGGGGAAAACATAAAGGGCCTCCAAGGTGCCCTCCAAGAAGTGATGTCCTCTTCACTCAGATGTATGTCTATGGAGGACATGGCCTCCCTGGCCAGGGAGTTAGGGATCCAGGTAGACCAAGACTTTGAGAACATTCAAGGAATTCAGGTTTCCCCTGGTGAAAACTTGGCTGGAACAGTTGAAGATGAGGGACAGCAAAGACACAGTCAGCTAAATAGCTCACCAGGAAGCCCTGGGGAGACGCCTGTGAAAGAGCCAGTGGCTGGTTGTGAGATCAGCCAGACACTTCAGAATATCCACCTCAGCCCAGGATTCACGCATCACGTGCAAAACTCCTATCCCTTACCAGTCAGAATTGGATGTAACTTTAACCATGTTTCTCTGAAAGCCCCTTGGGTTAGGGGCTCCCACGTTTGGTCAGAGCAGAAGACTAAGTGGTTCCATCCTTCACCCTTTCAGAATTCAAGGGTCCACAGTCGAGGTAAAGGTTTTGGGATTCAATACTTCCAACCCCAGAGATTTTATTCAGGTGAAAGATTTATGAACTTTTTGAAACCTGCTCGAGGACGCCATGTACATGGAACATTTGTGAGACCACCAAGACCCCTGTGTCAGCGTGTACAGGCCTGGCCTGAGGGATCTCGTGAAAGGTCTGCCAGAGTGGTCTCACAGGCAGGTCACCTCCATTCCCTGAGTTCACAGCCAGCGGGACCAGTTGGGAAGCCCCAGTCTGGGCAAGCCCGAGCCTGGAGAGCACAGACACCTGAGGCAACTGGAAAACTTAGGAGAACAACATCTCATACTGTGAATCCTCACCTTCAAGCCTTTCAACCAGCAGGAGTCGTACACAAACCCACGAGACCTGCCTGTCAGCAAGGATTCAAGCAGAAGATGCAAGGTGGACCTTCAAATCCAGTTTTGCATATGGGATCCCATTCTGTGTCTAACAGCAAAGTTTTACCTAGCTCTCAGTTTAAATCCAATCAGCCCCAGCCCTCCCAGGTCAAACATTCCCAGCCCAAACCTTTCCAACCTATGTCCTCTCAACTCAAACACACTCAAATGAAAGCTACTCAGCCCCAGCCCTCCCAAGCTAAATGCTCTCCATTTAAACCCACTCAGCCCAAGCCGTGCCAACCCCAGTCCTCCCAATCTAAGCCTTCTCAGCCCAGATCTACTCAGCCCAAGTCATCTCAAACCAGGCCTTCACAAGCTAAGGCAGGGCCCAAGAGGGTAGGGAAGCATTAAAGTGCTTAATCCAGAGACCTATGAAACATACCCTTTACCCAGGCCATTCCTATCAGGTAGTGACAGTGAAAAACAGTGACAGTGATGCAAGAGACTATCATTAACATGACATAAAAAAAGATGACATGCACAACCTAATTGGATATCATTAAAATATCTGTAAATAAGAATTGTGTCCCCAGTAAGGAGGAAACTTATGAAAAGGATTAATAATAGAATCAGACAGTAAATAAATTAATTGAATTAAATAAAAATTAATTGAATTTAACCTTGAGTATTAGTTCATATATAATCTAAATCCAGGGAATGGGGGGTTGTTTCACCTGAGAAAGATGGGGTTAGAGTCTCTAATTGCAAAATGATCATAAAATAGGTTGCCTCAACGTTGCAAATAAAATTGCCCTTGATTTGGCTGCTCTTGGGGTATCTTGGTCAAAAATTTTGGTTCAATACCAGCCACTAAGCAGATAACCCTGTTTATCTGAAATGTTTAAATCAATTTGCTTGTGATAACAGTTCCAAGTTGTTTAGATGATAAAACGTTCTCATCTGACTCTTACATATAGAAATAATCAACTAACAACCAATGAAATTATTTTGCATTAACTTTAAGAATGGTTTGTGTATGTTTCATATTTAAAATATTTGTAATAGTTAAAATAATTGGCTTATTCTTAGAGAATCAGATATTTTAGCCTCATGATTCCAGCTTAAAATGTATAATTGAGTTTTCTAATTTTAATTATTTTTTAATTGAAAAGATTAAAGTCAGTTTATAAAGTTTGTTAAAAACATTGAAATGTTTAAGAGAACACTCACAGAATTTACAATTTTAATTTATTAAAATTTATTTTTGTTCTAAATATTTTGGCTAAGTTCTGCTAGTTAGAAACATTAAGTAAAAGGAATAGATTAAATTTAAAATACTTATGTAAAGTTTAATTAAGTTTATAAATGACACACAATATATAAAAAGTTAACTTTAAAGGTAGACATTAAGGTTCACCAGATAGAAATGAAATAATAAGATTTGTAAATTGAATTAAGAGCCCTGGTTTTTGAATTGGTAACTTTTATAAAATTAATATTACTTTTAAGTACTAACATAGCCTTAAGTTGATTTTTTTGGGTAAAAAAAAATTGCCTTCAAGGGCACACAAAAAAATTATATTGACAAATAGATGAGAAATGATCTTTGAAAAGGTATAATTAACCTCTGAGAACATTTCATCCTAAATAAGTATCCTTCATTTGTTTGTGCATGTATTAAACAATCAATATTGAATAGTTAGATGGTGTTCAATCTCTGTAATTGTAAGGGTGAAGAAATAGAAGACTGTGCGTGTGAATTTTTTTATTTGTCTTTTGATAAGAGAAAAGCATAACTAGTTCATAACTACAAAATCTTTGATGTAAAACTGATGTTTCTCAACTGAAAATAATGTTTTTGTTTAAGCTTTTGACATGAGAAATAGAAGTGAAGTTTTAAAAAACTTTTCTGTGAGTTCTTCAAGATTAGTTCTTGGAGGATAGAACTAAGTTGAGTTATTGTCACCAACAGATTCTGTATCTGTCTGGATATTGACAACACCTATATGGCACATTCAAACTGGACAATCTGAGGGGAGTTTGTTGAAGGGACTGTTTATAAAGGCCTGAACAAAATGTAAAAACAGCACGGAGGAGAGAGCAGCACCCTGGGTCTAGTAAAAGCAAGGCCTTTACCACCCAAGATCTGAAGGGCAGGGGAGGGGAGCACTTTCTCTAGTCAGAACTGTGTGAAAGGGGTCTTGGGCCTGGTTAGTTGAGGGTACAGAAGGCTGTAGTGACCCACAGGCAGGTATCTCAGGAAATAAATCTTGATTCTTTAACCTCTGATCTGCCAGTGTGTCCATTTGGCCAAATCTAACCAGAAACCAGAGAATAAGGAGCCCAGCCAGACAGTTCATGTAGGTCAGCCTTTTAGGGTTCAGAGCAGGTTGGAGAGTGGATCTAGAGAGACAAACAGAAGACACCCGACATGTTCTTGCTTTCCATTTCATTCTTTCTTTTTTAATTTTCCTCTGTGTGCATTTATTTATTAAGCATCTATTATGCGCAAGGCATTGGGTTAGGAACTGAGAAGACATGGAAACAATGCAAAATTCTTGTATAGTTGTGCCATCCTATAAATCTTTGTGTTTCCTCCTTATTATAAAACTGTAAGCTCATTATACATAGTTTTGAAAATATAGAAATAGACAAAGAAGAACATAAAAATAATCTGTAATTTCATAATGTTGTAATGTAGTCCTCTAACTCATTAATAATATTTTTCTATGTGTATGTGTTTATAGGTAGTGTTCATTTATAATTTTGAGTCTGTGCTAGGGCTGAATGTGGCAAAGTCAAACACAGTGTTAGGGCCAGGCAGTATAAATAGCATGAGATGTTGGTTTTCCAGATGTCTTAAGAAAGTCTGAATTCATGACATGAAATATACTTTAAGGGTGTCTTTGTATGATGCACAGGTCCAATTATTTTAAGTCAAACATGCAAAAATTCAGAACCAATTTATTAAATTGAGAGCATTTAATTTGTACCTGACATTTTTTGTGAGCAGACTGAAGTGTCTACCCAATGATTTACCTCTTTTAACATCTCAAAATTCTTTCTTAAACACCTTAAATCAATTAATATTTGTACAAGAAAGCAAATAAAAATTACTTTTTAACATTAAAAATGTGTGTTTTTTGTTGCAATGCTTGAAAGGAGTATACTTTAATGTGATACAAAGACTGACCGTAGGGACACAACTGACTCATAAATCAATTAGCCTCATAAATCTAGATATTACCAGCATGCATGGTGACCTCCTGCATTTCCTTATGTCTTCCTGCATTTCCTTGTCTTAGAATTTTTAAAAATATATATATTTTTATTTTTCGATTACAGTTGGCATATAATATGTTAGTTTCAGGTGTACAAAACAGTGATTAATTATATAACTTCTGAAGTGATCACCTGGTTTATCTAGTACCCATCTGACACCATACATAGTAATTACAATATTATTGATTATACTTATGCCATACTTTACATCCCCCTGACTGTTTCGTAACTACCAATTTGTACTTCTTAATCCTTTCCCCTCTATCACCCACCCTTTAACTCCCTTCCATCTGGCAACCCTCAAAATCTTCTTTATATCTATGAATTTGTTTCTATTTTGTTTATTTTGTTCCTTAGATTCCACGTGTAAATAAAATCGTGGCATTTGTCTTTCTCTGTCTTACTTACTCCCCTCGGCACAATACCTTCTATCAAGGTCCATCTATGTCATTGCAAGTGGCAGATTTCTTCTTTCTTTTGTTCTTTCCTTTTTATGGGCAAGTAATATTCCATAGTATATTTGTGCAATCTCTTCTTTATCCATTTTTCCATTAATGGACACCCAGGTTGCCTCTATATCTTGATTATTGTAAATAATGCTGCAATGAACTTATAGATGCACATGTCCCTTCAAAGTAGTATTTTGGATTTCTTAAGATAAATACCCAGAAGTAGAATTACTAGGTCCTTTATCTCTTTTTAGAGCCTTTATTTTAAAGTCTATTTTGTCTGGTATAAATATTGCCACCCCAGCTTTTTATTTTTCTGTTTTCATTTTCATGAAATATCTTTTTTTATCCTTTCACTTTTGTCTGTCTTTTGATCTGGAGTGAGTCTCTTGTAGGCAGCATATGTAAGGGTCTTGTTTTCTTATCCATTCAGCCACCCTATCTTTTGATTGGGGCATTTAATTATGTTTTCATTTAAAGTAATTGTTAATGTGTAATTATTGCTATTTTATTATTTATATTTTTGATATATGTATCACAAACCACTGAAAGTGGCTTCGGTGGGTCTGCAAGTTGAGAGGGGCAGGGTTTCAGGGAATCACCTGGGCCAGGAAACCTGTGTTAGACAGGTTCACGGCGCTCAGATTTGGTGGCCACTTGCATCCTACACCAGGTGTGGAGGTGCTCAATGAAGGAACAATGTACTCTGCCAGCACTTCTGTCCAGGAGCAAGATGCCCCTCCAGCCATCGCACTGAAGTCAGACAACTCAGGTTCTCCCCATCTGTCCCTGGCACTCCTTGAGCAGCTCCCCCAGAGCTGGAGCTCAGAGCAAGAGATCTGTCACTGAATAAGTCTATGTGTGGGCCCTTTAAGAGGAACATCTGGGACACCCACAGCCCTCTGTCTCACTCAGCCACAATCTCCGCTGATTTTCACAGCCAGAGATTGTGGTGACTTCTCTTCCTTGCACTGAAACCCTGGGCTGGAGAACCCAGTGTGGGGTTGCAACCCCTCCCTTTTCCAGGGGGACCTCTGCAGCCAAGATATTCTTTGATTTTCAACCACCACACGTGGTTGTGGGACCAGCCCATTTTGCATCTCTGCCCACCCTACCAGTCTTGTGGAGGCCTCTTCTGTATGTTCTCAGTTATAGAACTTCTGTTCAGCCAGACCTCAGGTAACTAACTCCCAATGATGCTTGTTCTGTAGTTTAGTTGTAATTTTGATGTGGTCGTGAAAGAAGGAGAACATAGCATCTACCTATTACTCCATCTTGACTGAAGTCCTATCTTAGAATTTTGTGATTAAGGTATAATTCCCTTTTCAATATTTGCTACATAGGATTTATGTAAATAAAGTGTCTGTTGGGGAGGATAAATATGGCACTGACTACTAATAATTCAGGAATCTGAGTTAATGGGTGGTTTTAAGTGCTAATTGGCTAAAGGAGTTTAGGAAAAAGGCTAAGATGCTATAGCAAATAGAAGGCAAAAACATAGTGACTTAAATAATATGGAAGTTTATTTTCCCTTATGAACCATTCAGCCTGTCTAGGTTAATCAGGGACTAAGTTTTTTTTACCTTGCTCCATCTAACTGGACATTGTCCTTTTCTGCCTGATTGAAGCCAATCTTGATTATTTTCTTGATCTGATTTAGAGAAAGGTGAAAAAAGCCAAAATCTATAGAAATCAGCCCGACTTGAAGATAGAGATGACTTGGAAATGACATGTCTTTCATTCATACCTCATTGGCTTAAACTTGGTCATATGGCTACATGTAGCTGCAAAGGAGGTTAGGAAATATAGTGATTAGCTGAGTGGTCATTCATCGAGGAAGAAGGGGAGAGGGAATAATTTGCCAGAATATCATAGAATATCAAGAATATCGGAGGCCCAGAAGAGGAAGATAAAGTCTTCTTATCACCTTAATCATATTATTTTGCTATTTATTATGTGCTATAAATTATTTTCGTGATGGGAAGGGGTGGTAATCACCTGAACTGAAGAGAGGATTTTGAATAATGTTATAATGAAGAAAAGATTTTAGAGTATGAACTCTTTTAAATAAAATAAGCTTGCTATTCTGACCTGGGTACTGCCTGCCCTGACCCTCAATTATAATAGAAATATAAACTACACTGTGCCCTAATCCAAGGTGCTGACTACTAAGCCAGCCCAGAATGTGGTTTCTGGAAAGCTGCAGTGGATTCCCAGGGCAGCATAGCTACACTCCTCACAGCAGGACCTGTGATGGAGGGAGAACTGAGCAGCACACTCCCCATGGCTGAAACTCTTTGGATAATATATGGATAATTTTAAATACAGTTCGGGCAGAGTAAAGAGGCAGCAGAATAATCCTTTGACAGATCTATCAGTTTCTAAAACTTCCTTCTCATTTCTTATCCTAAAAGTATCAAAAATAGGTCTACTCCAAAAGTAAGAAAATTGACCCTAGTTTGATAAAGAACCCAGGACAGTCTCTGCTGTCCTCTTGAGATACCCCACCCAGGGCTTCCACATGGCACCCCTCTCGCTCTTCTCCATCCAGTCCTCTCCTCTGCCTGTCTCTATGAGTCTGCTTTTGTTTTGTTTGTTCAGTAATATTATTCTTTAGATTCCACATATAAGTGAAATCTTATGGTATATTTCTTTGTCTGATTTGTTTAACTCAGCAATAATACCCTCTAAGTCCATCTATATTTTCTCAAATGGTAAGACTTCATTCTTTTTTATCACCAAAAAAATGTGTATATATATATGTATATAATATTTGTTAGTTTTGTTTTTTTCTTATCTGCCCATTTTTAATTGACTTATCTCTTGATGTTAAGATATATGTTTTTTTTGTATATTGTGGATATTAACATATATATGTATTTCTAGAGAAAAATCACTAAAAATACCTTTCTTAAAAGGTAGAATGAAGTCGTGTTATAGACTGAGAAGAATCCATAAAAAAGAAAGAATAGAATGTATAAGACAGAATGTCATAATTGTGTTGATGTAAGAATGTCCAAACCCCTTTCCCTTCACAATTTGTAGGGCAATCTCCCAGAAGAGGTGGAAGAGGTAGAATTGACAGTCTGTTGGGAAAAATGGACTTTAAAAAGGAAATGGAATTTGCCTTCTGACACTGGAAGGAAGAGGGAATGGACAATAGACTTACAAGGTTTAAGGATTGGGGAATAGTTGCCTTCGTTTTCTGTCTTCCTCGGGGAAGTAAGAGGAGAGTTTACCTGCTAAAAAAGAATGAGGAAAGAGAAATAATGGCTATTGAACACTACTATGTGTGACAAAGGGCTTTACATGCAAAATCATACATAGTTGTTTAAGAGTCTTATGGCAAATCTGCTCTTATTTTCTCAGTCTCTAAACATCTATTTCTTTTCTTTCTTTTTTTTACTCCTTTAGTAATATCACTCATGTTATCTATATGAGTCTGAACCCCAAATCTATATTTCTAGGTCTGTTCTATGCTGAGAATTCCACCTGACATTTCTATAATATGCCTGATAGAAACCTCACACTTCTCATGAGCAAGAGAATTCTTCTCAAAGCTAAACTCCACTCTCCAAACTACCCATCATAATAATGCCAAAACCCAGGACTTCTCCTGACAGTGTTTCTTTCCTCCACTCCCCACCCCAAATCACCAAGAAGTCTTGTCAGTTTTATCTCCATTCTTTTCTTTAACATCTTCACTACCATCAGCCCAGTCTAAGCCACCACCGTTGCAATAGTGTTCTAACTGCCCTCTCTGCTTCCACTATAGCCTCCCTGTAACTTGTTCACTGCATTTCAGTTAAGTGAGGTAACTGAAAGTTAAGTGTGTGTATGTATACACAGCGACTTTAAAACATACACACAAATAGAGTACTATAACGAACCGTCAGTCCCATCAAAGCAACTCCAGAACTGACCACTAATTTGTCAATCTTGTTTTATTTGTCTCTCCACCTCCACATTTTTCTTTTTTTTATAAAAAGAACTTTAAAGCAAATCTAAGATATATTATTTTGAACATCGGTTCATTACATTTTTAGTGCTCCAATGTCCCACGCATGTTTATATATTTTATCTCATTTAGTCTGCACAAGGTCTCGTGGGTGGGCATTGCTAGACAATTTCATCTGCAGGAAAACATAGATTTAGAGAGTAAGGGTCTTGCCCAAGGGGATGAGATGTGAAGCAGGAATTATGGAAGTCTCTGTCTGAAGTATTTTCCACCCCATTATAGCTCCCTTTTCATGTAAGTGTGAGGTCTCCTCTACTCATTTCTTAGTGCCTTGCATCTCGTGATCTTGTATTATCTTAAGAAAAGAGAAAACGAAAATGAGAACAATCGATATACTTTCAGATATTCCTACTTAAATTTTTTGTAAAATTAAATTTTTTCTAAAATTTAGAACAAACATTGCAATGCTGCCATCTTCTGGACCTTTTGAATGCTAACACATCAACAGCAATATAGATGGTTAAAACCAGGTCTGTCCAACTCTGTAATCTGGGGCTGACATATTAAACTTTGTATAATTAAAATTATTTCTTTGGTTAATTAGAAAAGGTTTTCAACAACATAATATATATCAAATATGAAAGCTCAAAGTAAGTATTCAGAGGTTAGTTATTTTGTTTGTAGGGGATGGAGGCAAACAAACATAATTAAAGTTATTTAGCAGCTACCTTTTTGCCACTAATTTCAACCTCTTCTAATGACAATTTTTAAGATTATGTTAATAGAGGTGCTGGGTAAAAAAGCATTTCCATTGCTGGTGGGGGCATAAGTTATTGTGGGGGTATAAGTATATAGTCCCTTGGGAAGGCAATATGACTGCTTATATAAAATAAAAATAAAATACTTGTAACGTTTTACCCAGTAAATTAACTTTATGGGTTCATCCTGCATATATTCTTGTTAATGTACATAAAGGTGTGTCTATGTAAAGAATGCACAATCTTGCATTGTTTACAAAAGACTAGGAAACCCAGAATGCTTAAGTAAATGACAGCACTATATCTATGCAAAGTAGTTCTATGAAGTTGGTCAAAAGTAACGGTGTAGTTCTAAATATGCTGGTAATACTAACTAATATTATAAGAAGTTTTTAATATTTTGGCCTAGAACTGGATGATACTATGCAAAATAAGTACTCTTTTTAGATACTTTATTAGTGGATATTTAGGTAGCAAAAACTACATTTGGATTCCTGCCACTAGAAGTGCTGTCCTAAGTGCTTAGCATGTGCGAGGTCAGTGACTCTGGAAAGACAGTGTAAAGACAATATTCCTGTGTAATGAGATTGAGAGTGAGGAAAGTTAATTGAGTTGCTAAAGATCACACAGCCAGCAAATGGTCAAATCAGGAAATGGGTCCAAATATTCGAATTCATATGCAGTGCCCTCTCTCCTACACCCAAATGGACCAAAAGGCAAATATATCTATTGGTGTAAATGCCTATCTAGAATGCTTAGTATTGTATATGAAGTGTCAGCCACATAGCCTGGCAAACTGCAAGTACTTGAAAAATGTTGAATATAATTCTCCTTGTTATTATGTAGAGAGGAAATAAAGGTAGGGTTTTTTTCCAAGTGACGCGGACAAGCATCCTTCCCACTCAATCCTTCCTCTAAAAATTCTCAGTTGCATAGTTATGTTTTTACACTAACATGCAGAAACCCCATGAAAGCAGGAATTTTCTTTATTATGTACCCTGCTATATTCCTGAGGCCCGGATGAGAGCTCATATTAAGTGCTCAGCAAACATTTGGCAACTAGAATTAGAAGCCATAAAATTTTCTTGTTCCTTTTTTTTTGACTGTGATATTGATATTGCTGACCCACTCTCAGTCTCCTAGTCTGCATAATTGGCATGCTTTAGAGTAGTGCTTCTCAAATGTTTGTGATTATGAAACCTCCAGTGATCTCGTTAAATATGCAGATGCCAGACAAAAGTAGCTGCCTAGAAAGCTTTATTGCGTATTTTTATACCCTCATGCATAGCCCTCTATCCAAAACTTTGTTTGGACGTCAAAACTGATGAAGCCATACATACATCAAGAGTGTATAAAAATATATAACGAAACTTTCTGGGGATAGCATAGCTCCTGGGCAAGCTTTCCAGCCATTCCAAAAATGGCTTGAGAAAGCAGGGAGAGGGACTGGCACGGGCTTTTATTGTGGTTGGGAGTTGGGACTGCAATAGGTCTCTGCCAGGAATTTACATACACCACTTTTGTTAATACTCCTCTGGGCAGAAGTTAGAAATATGGCCTCTCCTAAATGCAAGGGAGGTTATAAAGTGTAGGCTTTATTACACTTATCGCATGCCCAGTTCAACATTAGAGTTTCGTTACTACATCACATGGGAGAACAAACTAAAACCACTCTCTGATTCAGTCACTAAACAGGCATTAGACAGAACAACATCACTTATATGAAGTCATCTGTGTGGTTTACTACTCTTACAATTTCCAGTTCAGTGTTTGAAAAGTTGCTATTTTTGTAACTTTTTTTTATCAGCATTAATATGTTCTATAGCATACTAGGTGGGCTGGAAAGGCAAAGCTTAACAGTAAGGATTAGGAAACTAGTACTTATTTCTGGCAATGTGTCAGGCGCCTGTTCAGGCACTCTCCTATTGATTTCTCATGTGGAAGAGGCAAGAGAGATAAGAAAAGAGTTCCCTCATTCATGGCCAACCATATGCAAAATGGTAAGGAAGGTAGGTAGTTTTCCTTCCCTAACTCGTGCTTTCCTTTTCAATGGGTCTTTTCTAAAGCGTGTTCTGGGTATTTATTGTTTTACAACAGAATGTCAAGTATAAAACATAACTGAAAATATTCGGCTGTGCAAAATGGTATGTAGAACTCAATACAAATGGAAACATGATTTGTTAAAACAAATACTTAAACATAATTTTGGGGCTTACAAAACAGTATTTCAATTGGATGGTCTCTAATGTGATTGCCTGAGCTGCCTCACCTCTGGACCCCAAGTAACAGTCATTCTCTTCCCACCTAAACTGGTAATCAGCATGTGAAAGCATCAGGGCCAGGGATCAGGTGCAATCACAGTTGGTTCCTTTTTCTAGAGTTTCCTCAGCATCCTACAAATATGATCTGCCTTGGATACAAAGACATCAGAAATTTCTCCAAGGCCAGTGGTTCATGTGGTAAATATTATGAGTATTCTACATGATTCCATTGGTTCCCATTGCTAGTTAGACTCCATCCAGATGACTTTTTTCAATCTATCATCCAGGACAAGCACAGGAATCCCTCTAACTTCTTACCATTTTAGACCATGACCCTGGAAAAAAGCTTTCTCATCTGCATTTCTACAAATCTTCCTCCAGCATTTGAAGCTACCAGTAAATACAATGTCAGCTCCTTGTGCCCACATTGCAACATCAAGCACTGTCTTACGGTATTAGGGAGGTAGACAGCCAGCCTTGGCTTTTAAATTCTTCTTACTTGGCAGATTTTGCAACATCATCTGCCAAACAGGTTCCAGGAAAACCTGAATCTGATGGGTAGATGATGGAGAGTTGAAGCAGCTACAGCTGCTTGGCAAGAGATCATGTTGCCAGCAAAACATCTCTGGTACTGCGTGCTTGCCTATTCTTCCTAAGAACACCTGCTTGTAGTTATCTGGAAAGGAAAAAACAAAAAATCCAGGCTTGAGCAAGGAAATATCTGTTGATACTTGTCTTGGTGCCCTTCCAGAAGGAGAACATCTCCTGCTCTTCTGGAAGAGAGAATGTGTAGTCTGCTATGCCTTCAGTACAAGGAGTGAGCAGCAACCTCTTTGGCTTGCATGTTGCATCTGCTACAGCAGTTTCACCAGCTTGATCAGGCCACTCTGCAGTTGTGAGGATGGCAGTGATGCTACTGCAATCACGAAGCCCATTGTGAAGTAGGTGACCTGTTTAGTCATGGCAGCAGTGTGGGCTGGAGAAGGAGGCAAGGCCAGAGTGGGAGCTGTGAGAGCCAGGAATGGGGATCGTTAGCTCGGTCTTGCCACAGACTAAAAGGCTAATAATGTGCAGTGTGATTTCTTTCTTGTATCTTTTTCTCACCCTTTTTTTCCCCCTCCACATAGTCAGTACTCTTGTTGAGTCAGACTTTTAAGTTGCCCAGCCTAGAGGAGAATTGTTTGAAGCAAAGGATAAATTATTAGAGCTATATTTTCAGGCCTCATGATAAATATTTGGGGTTAAGGGTACCTGGAAAATATGCCCTGAATAAGAGTGTGAAAATTGCCATGGAGGATTTTCTTGGTTGAAAGAGAAGTGAAAAAAAGAGAAGGCAGAAGACAGAGGCTGGGGCACATGGAAAAGTCTTTGCAACGCATTAGTGTTGTCACTAACTCCCAAATAACACTGTCTTACTGTACTGCTTCTATCCTAGAAAAATCAGGCTTAATAGCTCCTTTTCTTACCTGGGAGTTCAATTCATCACTGACATTCTTCCCATATATCTTCTGAATGCTGCTCTCAGATGGATTAAAAATGCTTTCAAAACCCAATTTTAGTTATAGGCAGCATCATAGTTTTTATATTCTTGTTGGAGAAACTTAGGGTGAATGAAGGGTCAATGTTATCTCTTTTCTTTTTTTTTAACCAGAAGAGCACATCACTCTTCAGAACACTTAGTGATTATGGAGTGAAAAAAGTTTCCCCTGCATAAGGTGTGGGAAACCTAGTGAGTTAAGACATAGTGTAAGATTTCTTTCTTGAAATAGGCCGAATCAATATACTTTATTGTACTTTATTGGGGTATTCACCGAAAATGCATCAAACACTAGTCAGAGCTTTTTCTGAAATGGTTGAACACCCTCTGGTTGGAGTTGCAGTGCTGGGATCTGGAATTATGTCTATGAATATTATTTTTTCTACAAAATACTTTGAGCACCTAGTATGTGCTCAAATTCAGAGCAACACTGGGTCTCGGAAATGTACTTGCTGGGGAAACATTTAAATATCTGCTGGAATAGGGGTCACTTTATTACTCTATCATGCAATGCTTAATTGTAAAGGGAATGGGAATATGATCTCACTAAGCACAGAGTTGTTCTTAAGCAGAGTTTTTAAGAGTAATGAAGGCCAGCTCCTCAGGTTCAAACTACAAGTGAATAAGATGGGATCTGGTCAACAAGGAGGGCTTGGGCTCAGGAGTGTGTAGAGTTCACCTGTGGTAACCGGGTAAGGCTGAGTATTTGGGCACAGATGCTGATAGGTGTATAGATGCAGAATGAAAGTAGAATGGAATTTATCAGTGAAATAAAATCATTGATTAATAATGAATGTGAGACAGTATGAGAGGAAAGTATGACATAGTCTTCCATAAGTCTTTCAGTGTAAGAATTCTTAGATTCTTTCAGTCTAAGTTATACTTACCAGCTTTCCTCATTGCACCCCCTACCTATTCCTAGCATCTCAATTATTAATATTAAATTAAAAACAGTGAAGAAAGATTTATTGCAAGATGAATGAGAGAGACTGTCACAGGGGAGAGTGATGTAAGACAAGCGATGGTTAAGCCCCGTATTATTTTACTAAGCCTGCTGGAGCTGAGAGGAAGCTCTCTGTTCCTGCCACTTAAAATCATGGTAGCATCATTTCATCCATCTTCATGTCCATCCCAGTCCTCCCAAAGACACCAGTTTAATTCCAGGGTGAAGGTTGGGGCAGAGGTCCCTTTTCTGTCTATAATGCTTGCCCAAGAGTACTCTGAACCATTTGCTTTCTTGTGTATGCCAGGGATGCTGGAGATCAAAAAGACTCAATATGAGTCCAAAGTTATCTTCTTCCTTCTCATCAAGGCTTCTAGTACAGGAATGTGAGGTGGAATTTCTAGTAACTGAGTTAGAAGTATAAGAAACCAATACACTATAACCAGGGGGAAAACAGAGTACATTGGTTTAGTACGAATATGTGGAATTTCTCTCTTTTGGTTCAATTTGTTCACTGAAGGTTATTACCAGAGAGTGAATTTGTGGAAAGAAGTTTAGAAAAGGAGTGTGAAATAGTCATAGTGAACAACTGAATGAACTAGGCAAAGTGGTTATGATGACCACTTAAAGCCCTACTTGAGGTTCATGCATGCATTTAAAGTAATCACAGGGTGTGAGCTAATAAACTAGTTCATCATGGTTATGAAATACATGATGTAAATACAAAAATCTATTGCACTTCTATAAACTAAGGATGAACAATCTAGAAATAAAATTTTAAAAAGTCTATTTATAAGAGCATTAAAAAGGATACTAAAAATTTTCAAAACTCTTTGGAAAGAACGTAGGGCTAAATCTCCACGACATTGAATTTGGCAGTGGAGTCTTAAATATGACATTGAAAGCAAGGGAACAACAGCAGCGAAAAGATAAATTGAACTTCACCCCAATTAAAAGCTGCTGTCCATGAAAGAACACTATCAAGAAAGAGAAAAGACAACCTACTTTGGGAAAAGATATTTGTAAGTTATATGTCTGATGAGATCTAGTATCTAAAACATATAAAGAACTCCTACAACCTGATAACAAAAAGGCAAGAAACCCAAATGAGAAAATGGGTAAGGGACATTTCTCCAAAGAAGAAATATACTTGACCAAAGGGCACATGAAATACTCGACATTGTTAATAATTAGAGAAATGAAAATCAAAGCCACAGTAAGATACCACTTTGTACCCACCCTTACAGCTATATGAAAAAGGTGGACAGCAAGAAGTGTAGGGAAGGATGTGGAGAAATTAGAACTCCCATGCATTGTTGGTGGGAGTGTAAAATGCAGCAAAGATATACTATATAACCCAGTAATTCTGTTCTTAGGTATATTCTCAAGAGTTGAAGACACATGCCCATACAAAAACTTACATGTGAATGTTCACAGCAGCATTATTTATAATGGTCAAAAATGTCCATCAGCTGATGATTGGATAATTAAAATGTGGTATATCCATAGAATAATATTCAGCTAAAAAAAGAAATGAAGTACTGATACATGATATGACATGAAACTTGAAGACATTATGTATGCTAAGTGAAGAAGTCAGACACAAAAGCCACATACGACCCCATTTATATGAAATGTCCAGAAGAGGCAAATCCATAGAGACAGAAGGTAGATGAGTGGGTGTCGGGAGCTGGAAGTTTGTGGGCAATGGTGACCCTGCTTAAAGGGTATGGATTGCTTTTGGGAATAATGAAAATATTCTGGAATTGGTGGTGGTGGCTTCGCTCTCATGAAATGTGAATATTTTTTAAACCACTGAATTATACACTTTACAAGGATAAGTTTTGTGGCATCTGAATTATATCTCAATAAATAAATATACCAGACAGGGGATAAGGATGCAAAAAATATAAAGGGCATGGCTCTACACTGACAGTAGAACAGAATGAAAGGATATAAAAATTAGAAGTATATTCTACAGAACTTGTTGACTGATTGTATGTGGGAGGCAGTGAGAAGGAAAAGTTCAAGGATGATTCAGAGGTGTCTTACCACCTCGAATTTCATTGATTTATCATGTATTTGCTCATCTCATTAGAATATATGTTCCTCAGCCTACCCTGGCTAAAAACATAGGATCTATTCTGGGAGGAGAAGTGGCAATTTTAGATACACTTCAGATAAAACACTAACTATGTCCATTTTCATGGTCAGTATTATACAAGTCAAGGGTGTTGCTCAATTTCCCCTGTGAACAGAGAGGTTACTTTCTAAATTTGGATGGTTTCGAAGGTCTGCTTTCCATTTTGAGGTTTTCCCATTTTAGTCTTGAAGAGAGAAGCCACTAACTCCTACTGACTCGCATTGAGTGTTAAGTGTTCTGGAGTTCTTCTGACTTTTTCACAAATGAGGTGCTCTCTTCCTTTCACTCTGCATTGGAGCCACATGTTTTGAAATATTTTTTGGCAATAAGAGCACTTATTAACATAACTGGTTTCATTTTTTTGCTTAATCAAAGTTACAATAATGCGTCAACTGGACGTTCTCATTAGTGTGAGCTGTCCCATCATGATCACAATGCTGGTTGATATAATTTCAATTTAAAGAAAATAATCTTAATACTTTCATAAGCCTGTACATATCCACTTTAAATAATGTAAATTTAGATAAGTAAATAACTCTAGGTCCCCCGATGAGAATGTTTACAGATACATAAGAATCCAATGTCATATATTTGGTAATTATTATCGAGTTCCTTCTGGTTTCAAGTTGATTTTATTGTTCTCAGGAAGCCTGGCACCCAAACTATATATCACTGAAGGAATATCTTTCAATAAACTGTTTTTGCTAAAATTTTCCTTTGGCTCACATTTGATTATGAATATTTTTTAAAAACTCTCATTGTTGGGAGTGTGGAGACCTATATGTGCTTATTAAGATCATGCAGGGTGAGTATTTTATATATTTTGAATTTCATCAGCCCTGTAAAAAAAGGTTTCATTATCCTTATTATAAGTAAGAAAATTGAGGCTTAAAAAATAACACAGATAGTAAATGGTAAGGTGGATTCAAGACAAGATTTGTCTGAAATTCTTTTTGGCAAGCCACATTTTCTCTCAAGAAACAGGCCCACAGTAATAGCAGCTGAAGAAGGTGCAAGGAAGGAGTGAAAATAATCTCTTTATGAGTATGGGTAGCTTATTACGCCTTCATGTGTATTTAAATACACACGATCAGTGCACTTGACTCACATGCTCACTGTGAAAGAACACGCCTTTGAAAACATGGTCACATAAAAATCAAGAAACTATATCAGCAGTGCACTGAAGTAAAGATCTACAAATCACATTATCTCCCTTTCATCCAGACCATCCTTTTGACCCTGGAGTTTGTGAAGCTTTTCAGTAAGATTCTTGTTTCTATTCCTGCAGTGTATATCCATACAATGTGCCTTACTTCCTTCAAACGAACAAATGAACAAAAAAACAAACAAGGACAGAGAAATCTTTAGGATGCTTATTCTATTGCACTCTGAATAATAAAATGAGAGCAGCTAACAAAATAAATGTCATTTTTGAATAGATAACACATTTATTAATGTGTTAAAATGTAAACTGGTATAAGGTAAAAAATCTTAGTGCCATCTCTTTCTCTTTCTATTCTGTTTCCACATTTTCACTCAGTCCCCTTCTCACATGCATCCCCAGTCAGATAATTATTTTTATGTTTCTGATGTATCCTTCCAGAGTTTCTTCATGAAAATATAAACAAATACGAATATATATTTCTATTATCCTCCTTCCTTTTAATCAATCGCAAAGTAACTTGCGGTTCTGTATCATTTTTCTCCTTAACAGTGTATTTTGTAAACCTTTTCATATCAGGGCATAGAGAACTTCTTCAGTATTTTTGTAGCTGTATAATGTTTCATTTAATTTGCCTAACCAAGCCTCGACTGATGAATATTTGGGTCATGTCTAATCTTTTGCATAAGAGCTCACATTTATTAGATTAAACTTATTATATTCCAGGCACAATGCTAATGGCTTTACGTGGATTCATTTACTGTAATAACCCTACGAGTTAGAGAATATTAATTCCACTTTTTAGCTAAGGAAGCAAGAGGATCAAGGTAGTTAAGCAACTTGCCTAAGACTTGAACCCAGACTGCCTACCTTTAAGAGCACATTTTTACATTAGTGAAACATAAATTAGTAACTTTTATTGCTTTCAGGGAAATTCCCCTTTTTAGGGAGTAGTTTCTAGTTATGTGTTTGTGACTGTTCTTCACTGGTTTCCAAGGTTTTTTTTTTACAAGCATTTTAAGAGCTTGTACAATTCAGGATCTTACTTCTTTCTACCACTCATTCTTTGTTCTTTCTTGGCCTGTGGAGTATGTAATGATGCATGTAATTACCAAACTATATCTGCTAGAATTTAAGGAGGAAAAGATTAAAATTATGGAACAGATTGACATTTACTTGGAGCAATTTTTATTTTAGGGCTATATTATGATGAACTCTCAATCTAAAAAAAAACAAAACAAAACAAGTGAATAACTATCTTTCTAGACACCACAGTTTAAAGTGTAGACCAAATAAATGACCTTGTCTTTTGAAAGACTTTGATATAAAGTCCTTTCTTTGTAGGACTTTACATAATGCAGTTAGGGAACCCTGGAAAACTTTGCGTTTTGTAACTTCTTTCTCAGAGCTGTTTGACTTCATTCAAATTTAAGCCAAATAAAATGTATCTTAGACTTGCAGGCTACTGCTACTATTATGTGCATTGAGATAACTGAAAAACCCAAATGACAAGAAACCCAAACAAATCTCAGCGACTCCTAAATTTAGCAAATGCCTGCCACTATTGAAAACCATAAGGACAAAATGTTGTATTGTCTCCTGATTGTAATTTGATCCTTGCCTGCTGCAGCCGTCGGAACCACTGGAGCAAAGGTTTGTCCAGCATTGTAAAGGGCAGTGACAGCTGTCTCAAAGGGAAGCGTGAAGCCCTGTAAATATTTTCTAATCTATTTAAACCTTAAACAACATTCTTATGAAGAACCGGGTGCCAACAGGGACTCCTAATCTAGAGACCTCACTTTAAACTAATGCACAAATTACAGTATTTAATGCAGTGCTCCTGGCAGTGATGGCCAGAATCTTATTAGGTGTAATGATGAAACATTTAACAATCATTATTTTGCTGAAAACTTCCTTTGGATAAGGCACTGTCTCACAGTCACTTTTCACTCTCAAACTTTTCACACAGTGACACTTTAATGGAAAAAGAGACACCACCTGGAGTATTAGCTGAACAAGCACTTGCCTTGGGAGCCTGAGAAGGTTCAAAATTTCTGACTTCTAAGAGGTTTAACTCCAGAGCCTGATGTTGTTCTTGAACTCGAAGGCCTGGAGCACGCCTGCCGCGAGGGGGCGCTGTTGCCTTTTGCGCCAACCCCTGGCAGTTTCAGTTCTGACTTTATCAGTCTCAATAGAAGAGACAAAAGAGGCTTTACCCTTCCCTAGTGAGTTCATTCCTCCTATGCCTCCAAGGTCAGTGGAATCTGTTGAAGCAGTTCAGAACAAAACTAAATGGCTAGTCAATGTTTAGATGTTAAAATGTTTTCTAATATCTCCCTAGGCAGACCAGAATGGCTTCTTGATATCCTCGGCTGCCTAATGGTTTCATTAGGGTCTGGGGATGTTAACAGTTTTTGAGAGGCTACCAAGGGAAGTGAGGACTGATGAGGAGAAGGGAGTGTGTCCCAGCAGGAGATGAGGAGAGGGCTGGCCTCTTGCAGACCCTTCCTCAGGAAATCCGCTTTCCCCCTCTACCTGCCGATTCAGTGATTGGTTCAGACACCATTTGCCAAAAATGTCACATACACCAGTTTTGAGAGTTGTTAGAAATACAACCTCCAAACATGAATTTGGGAAATGATGGTTTGGAAGAAGTTTTTTAAAAAGTTTTATTTGGGATAGAACTTTCAGAATATTTAATTCACAAGGCACTGTGCACCATGCTTTGTGAATCTAAGGCTGAGCATTTGCTAGAAGTAGACACTATACCAGTGCTTCTCAAAGGAGGGGTGTGTGTGTGTGTGTGTGTGTGTGTGTGTGTGAGAGAGAGAGAGAGAGAGAGAGAGAGAGAGAGAGAGAGATTGATTTTGACTCCAGGGGACATTTGCCAATGTCTGGACACATTTTTGATAATCATAACTAGGGAGGACATTACTGTCATTTAGCGGGTAGAGAATAGGGGCACTGCAGAATGTCCTCCAATACAGAGGACAGCTCCCCCCACCTCCCTTCCCTACCAGCAAAGAATGATCAAGTTCAAAAGGTCAATAATTCATTGGCTGAGAAGCTCTGCCCTTTAATATATACAGCTTCTTCCATTTATTTAACCACAAAATTAATTATTTTGAAGTGTCTTGCAGCACCAGGGTAGAAAATTTGCCTTCAGTTTATTCACAATGTTTTAATTGCCAGGTGGTATGGTTGTCCGACAGTATTCCTTCTCTTTGACTTATAGTACTTGTCATTGTTGACTGAGCTCTCCTTGAAATTCTCCTAACTGGCTTGATACAGCATTGCTTTCATTCTCCTTCTCTTTCTGTAATCTCTCTCTCAGTCTCAATCTCTCTCTCTCTCTCTCTCTCTCTCTCTCTCTCCCCACCCCTCCTTTTTGGCTTTTTGGCTTTTCTCCTTCTTCCTACTCCCTGAATAGGGGCATTTCTTGTGGTTTTAAACTTCACTGTGATCAGTCTTCCATGACTTCAGTTATTTCTCCTTATGCCTGTGACTCTACCTTTATCGCTTTCCAAGATTTTTTCCTGAAGAGATTTACATTTTCAGTTGTATGTTGTATGTTTTCTCCAAGATAAAAATGCCCCCTCTCCAAAAGTACCACCTCCTCTTCAACTTCCTATTTTTCTCCTTCATTAATTTATTCTTAAATTCTTTTAATTATATCAGTCAGTCAGACATAAAGCCATGTTTAATCACTGAGCCTTGTGAATTCTTTGGCCTTTTGTCTATCCCTTCTTAAATGAGGCCTTGATTGCCCTTTATCTGAATACTGAAATAAATTTTAAATCACACTTCCTGCCTCTCCTTACTTCTCCAATGGAGTCTGCACACTACCACTGTTTCAATCATCTGAAAGCATTACTTTGATTCTTTCTCTAAAACTCTCAGTGAGTGAGTTCCCATTGTCTTTCGGTGGCAGTCAAATTTCCCACAGTGTGGCTCCCACCTACACTCAAAGTTTTTGTGTCAATGGCTACTCCACTGAAATTCCAGACAGAAAAAAAGTTGTTCATGTGAGAGCAAAAATATGGGGATGTGAGAGTGCAAAGCACTTGGAGAAAAGAAGTTTTTATAATTTTTTTTAGAGTTAAATAATCTCTGGGATACAATCTCTGGGAGCTGAATATTTCTAAAATATCATAGGTACACATCTGCATGCATGTGACTTATCCTCCAGACTAAGAATATTCTATAAATAGGCTTATATGGTCCTTATAGTATGTAAGGAATGAAAATAAAGAAGTGTATTGCTCAAGGTTTCTATTGGTCAAAGCCCATAGCCTTTTGTATTATGCATCCTCAGTAAATATTAGTTGAATTAAAATGAACAAATGAATGAATGCATGCAAGCATGAATGAAAAGCTATCTCACAAGTCCTGCTGGTGTACTGCCCATACCCCTCAGCACTCAGTTCTACATGACAAAGGCAAATGCGTACAAGCACTGTAAATATCTGCAACTCTGTACTTGAAATGAAGGCTTTTTTAAATTAAAAAAAAATTTTTTTTAATAGCTACAGGTGAGTGCTCAGTTTACTCCCAGGGCATTGGAAGTGTCAGAAAATTGATGAGTCCAGAAGCCACACTTCACCAATGACAGGGTGTTGGCAGCTGTATCCCTGTTTCCTTATCTCTTAGACTGACTCTGGGACGTGCTCTGCAGTATGTCCCAGATTTCCTCATTAGGACAGAGTTCTAATTGCCACAGTCGTATCTTGCATGATAAAGTGCCTTTTATTGACTTCCTTTCTTTCCCAGTCTCACTTTCCCACCCCTTGGCAATGCCTACTAGGATTTCTTCTCAAGAAATAACAAAAAATATAAAACAAATAAAACACCCAATGAAACTTCCAAATCAACGCCCCCCCTCAAAAAAAACCCAAACAAACAAAACCTATTTGCAATCGAATTCTTGTCTCAGAATCCAGACTAAGACAGCATTGCATTGTGGAATTGCACAAGGAGTATTTAAGATGTCCATGGCATCTGGATATCATGCAAATAGAGTTGAATTAAAATATACATATATTTTGGGAATCAGGGATCATCTTCCACACAAATCACTAACCGTTTGAATAAAATGCAGAAGCTTTGTCTCTGGACAACCACTATTAATTTATGAAGGGAGGACTGGGGCTTGGTGTCTATTTAAGTACTTTGGATATAGAAAAAAAATTGTTAAAACTGGGTGATATTCACTAAAGGAATGTTTACTTATACAATTTCTTTGAATTCATATAACTCCTGCATCTCTCCTACTCACAGTGCCCTAGTAGCTAGTGTCAGAATATTTAGCTAAACCATGCAAATAAAACTGTAGCTCAACTTCAGTAGAAAATCTGATAATCTAACTAAAAATGTAGCATTTTATAAAATCTATTAAAGTGATGTTAGAGAACTGCTAGAATCAATGCAAAGTCATGGAAAAATGAGGATTTGGCAGAATAAGACAACAACTGAAGAAGAGAAAATGGACATCCATGATGACCATGATAAAAATTTTCCAATAGAGAAATCTGGATATCAAAGGATTAAGGGAAGTTCTTGGGGAAATTAGTGATGCCTTATAATATGTTTGCAAAAAATGATGCTCTTGTTTTGATCAGTCTATGAAAGTCAAGCATGAATGATGAGTGTTATATTGTGTTAGGCTATACATATTATTTTAGAGGTGGAAATTTCACTCCAGAAGATTCCATTTACATTTTGAGTGACAGAACTCAACTGCATTTAGATCTTTTCTCCCACAAAGTGTTTAATCTCAAAGTCTGGTGTATAACACCCTTAAAGAGAATCTTGAAAACATCCTCTTAATTTAGGAGATTGAAACAGGAAGGAGGCTTACTCTTTGCCTTACGCAGAATCTCCTTTAGTTGAAAATCACTTAAACGTTGATCTGAGAACATTTGCTGACTTCCTTGACCTACAGATGTTTTCTCAGAACTACACTTCCAAACAGTCCCAGCTGGCTGGAGCTGAGGCCTGTGTAGATTGATAAAATAAATCTGGCTTTGAGACCCAGACTAAGTACAAGGTCAGGCTCCTTGTGGCAGGAGAATCTGGTGGGGGAGGAGCTAAGTCTCAGGAGCAAGGGCTCTATATAAGAGTGCCAAGCAAACCCCAGTAGGAGGAGGCAGGGAGGGTGAAGACTGCTGGGCTCCTAGTGCTGTTGAAAATTTACTGGTCACTCACGGCAGATATTTTTCTCACTCTCATCTGCCTTGACTGTTTTCTCAGACATGAAGGTAAGATTATTTCATTACTTTTGTAAACAAAGCTATCTCAAAAGGGGGTGAGGCTTAACTAGAAGAATTCAAAGATGGGACATGGGAAAAGAGGAAAGAGAAAGATCTGAGGCTGACATTTAAAAAATCCTTACTTAAATAAATTCAACAGTTCAGCCAAAGTAAATTCCTTGCCTTGTTTTGCAGTTAAATTATTGGTTTGGTGGTCTGGGAATCAGAAATTGGAGACAATGTTTATGAAAGTCCCCAGAAAGCCATTGAGAAATATAACAGAACTATTGTTATTTCTTAGGGAAAAATTCCCTCCAGTGTGTTTTTGTGTGTTTGATTTGGAGCCTTGCAATGAACCCCTATTGTTTGACTTATCTAATTTATAGAAAAGAGAAATTGGAGACTTGGAACTTTAGAATTTGGAATGCTGGATTAAAGGGTCAGGATTGTGAAAGGGGAAGATACAGATAGATGGACTGAAACTAAAGATTTAGCAAGCACACATGTTAGCCCAAAGCAAAATGGCCAAATATTTTTAAAAAATTACCCTTCAACCAAAGGCAGGACCAAAGACAGAAATCACTATCATAGACTATATTTATGGGAAGCAAAAAAAAAAAAACATGTTGAAATTGCTACTACATTAAATTTTCATATTTAAACTTTAAAGCTTTTGCATTTTAATGCTGGAACAATAATTTCTCAATGTCAACTACTAGATTGCTCTTTTGGTCGCTACACTGTCCATTTGCAATACTGAATCTATGCTTATTCTTCAATGGGGTTGGAGGAGGAGTAAGATATGGGTCTTGAATAAATTATGTGTGAAATTACAAGGAATTAAATGATTAAAAGTTAAACACAAATTACAAAGTTAATTTGTTTAACGTTATGATGCTAGAACACTAAGTAACCCTGCAAAGTTAATATCTATTATTTCTCCGCCCAGAGATAACCACTGTTACAGTTTTAATTTATTTCGTTTCAGATTGCTATGTATAATCACATTTACATACAATTTTGTAACCAGTTAGAGCCTCAATATTTAGGCTATCAGCATGCTATCATGTAAATATGATTGTAAAAGGCCTCAGAGGTGTTTCAAAGACCAAAGGAGCTATGCACAGAACTGAGTATGATGAAATCACTGCCTCTCTGGCTAGAGATGTGTCTCAACTTTCAATTCTTCATTTATGAAGCTTATTTTCTTTTTAACTCCTCAGCCCTTGGCACTGCTTTTTCTGCTAGGCTTTTTTCTCTCTGAGTGTCCTCATGGATGCTGGAGTTAGAGAGGAGCATGGAGAAAGGAATTAAAAGATGATGGGATCCCAAGTAAACACCAGTGACCATTTAACTAGTGAGCATTTTCAGTTTGTTTGTCCATGACATCATGCAGCTCCTCATCGTCGTCATAGAAATGAGTGGCAGGAGGTGAGCTCAACAGAATCATATTAAACTTTTATTTAAAATGGAAACTTAATACTCTGGTTTCTCTTTAGATCGTGTAAAATGGAAACTTAAAAGACAAGCAGAGTCAATGAGGCTTCTCCATGGTTCTTTTGTTCTTTATATTCCTAAATCACAAATCTTGACTTGTACATATGTATTCACTTTCAACTCATTACAAAAATGCAAACTAAAATAATGTTTTTATTTTCCTCCAGGCAATAAGTTTATTCATCTTGGTGGGATTTATAGGAGACTTCCCAGTTTTTTCAAGGTGAGAATGTTTTGGATTGTGTGTGGAAATTGTTAAAAATTATTGTTATTTTTCATTTTAGGAAATTCTTTAGTACGACCAAATTTCTGTATTGTAGCCTGAGCACGTTTATCCCTTTAACACTGTGTACATTTTGAGAAATCAGTGATAGCAAATCTTGTTTTACTATTTTTATTTTATTTTATTTTATTATTTTATTTTATTTTATTTATTTTATTTATTTTATTTATTTTATTTTGTCGCTGTAAGGAAGAAACGTAAAGATTAAAACTACTTCAAGGTTTATTTGCTTGTCCCAGTTCTATGGTTTTACCAGCATTTCAGAGAATCACATCAGCCGTACATGGCTTAGGGCATAATTTGATCTTTAAATGTAGTCATTGCAAAACATTCTTTGGATTTTAAAGGTTGACAGTTTTTAGGAAAATAGTTTTATTGGCTCTTGAGACCTGAAAAAAAGTCATTATTATTTACCTATGGCCTTGTTTTGCTTTCACTGTCAGCTTGGAAGGCCAGGACCAGGTCAGCTCACTTTATTCAAACTATTGGAATATATGTCAGGCCCTGTGCTAGTGACTGGGGGTACAAAGAGGACCAAGACAGCGCTGAGAGTCTACTGGGTGATTCAGATCCTGAAACAGTCGATTTCAATAAAAATTTTCTAAGGGCTCTCTGAGAGGCCTGAAGAAGGTACTGTGAGAGCACAGAGGAGGGGAAGCCAAGCTAGCATCCCCTCCTAACCCTTGGTGTTTAGGGAAGGCTAAAGCATGTCCCTGGGACATAAAATTGAAAAAGAGTAAGGTCGGATTGTTTAAAGGTCAAAAATTTGAAGGTACTAGATCATTGGTGCCATGTCAAGACTACAGGTTAGCAAGGCTGGCTCTATACAAGCACCTGAGACACATATACTACAGAACAGGACTCCTTACTTTCAGGGTCACCTGACAGCTTTAAGGTAAGCACAATCACCCTGACTTAAGATGTTTCCAAAGATAGAAATGTGCTCAAAATCCAGAAACCAGAAGTCTTTATTCCTTTACCCTTAGTAAATGTGCTTTTAGGCGTGGCTTCCTTAGTTTCTTAGGTCCAAGCCATGTGACCTCCTTGACACAGTCCGAGTTAAGCATTGAATGAGAGTAGGCTCTCCATTTTCCACGTGAAGTTTATTTGAGTGGAATTGGTTAAGCTCACATTTTCCCTATATGGGTGTGTGCTTAAGAAGTGGCCTAAATAATCAGGGAGGATTTAAAAATAAGTTCCTATCCACTTAGCCTTTGCCACTTTTTAGCTTCCCACTTCTCATAGGGGGCTTTTTAGAGCTCCTGGTCTCCCAGTTAAGAGTTTCTGTATAACTCTTCCATTCATTCAGAATCCTTTTAAAGGCCATAATACCTTCCTTCTACATGTTCTCACTTATACTTCCCAACTCAGAACATTCTCTTATCTATACGTCCACAATACATTACACCGTACACATTTCTGTTATAAAATCTTTCAAATTAGATATATTGTATTATGGATTGTGGTTGCATTATTGCATTATGATTGTTTCTGCATCTGCATCTTTATCCTCCTATCAATGGCCAATGACCTATATCTTTTAAAATATCTACAACTCCAGTGTCTAAATAGTGCTTGGTACATTATAGATGTTTAATAAATGATAATCTCTAAAAAATGAGTTTCTTTACATATATGTTTATATATTTTGGATACTTTTGGTGCCTCTGAGAAAAAAAAATTGTGAAGCAATTTTTGACTGTTTTTGACTATTTTTGACTATTCTTTGTGTCCCTTCTCTCTTATCTTTCTGCTTGTTTTATGATGAACAATTTGACAGTGCCTCTTCTCCAGTCAATTGCCAGTGGGATTCCTATGGTCCATGGTCAGAATGCAATGGTTGTACTAAGTCTCAGGTAGGACCATGCAAAAACTGTATTTACTATTTATATGCAGAAATAGCTTGGACAAAATTGTATTAACTTTTGAATTTTAGTTTTTATGTTTCTTAAAAATATAATTAGTAATTTTAAAGAAAAAAATATGACTTGTTTAATAATTAATATTGTAATAAAGTAATTTGTGCATTTGAATTTTTCTTGTAGGACTTTTTTAGATCTTACATTCGATCTTAGAAGTATACATAGGATAAAAATTAAAAGCAACTTGTTAATTCTTGAGCGATTAGGAAATGCAAATAACATGAAATAAATTTAGTGGATAATTCAAAATATGTTTTATATTTACTGGGTTTGACTTTTTTTCTTATTTGAAACAAAGACTAACAAGTAGTAAAATAGTGCTTTGCTTTACCTGACCATGAAAAATAGGGAATGACTATATAAAGTCAAATGTTTGGCAATGTTTTTAAGTTTAATTTCTAAGTAATGCAAATAAAATATCAGACTTGATCTGGAGATTATAAAGTATTTCTAAAAATGTCTGCTTTTTTTCTTGTTATAAAATTATTCACTGGAGGAGGTGGCTCCATAGCATAGTGGTTAGCATGTCTGCCTTACACGCAGAAGATCCTGGGTTCTCACCCCAGGTGGAGCCATAAACCACACACACCCAAAGTGTTCTAGGCCTCCTGGGTACATACCACCAGCATGTGGGAGGGGATGCCACGCCTTCAGAGATCCAGTTCTTAAGGGGAAATGGCAACATCCACAGGTCAGGAGTGGAAGTGTGTGTGTGTGGGGAAATTAATTAAAAGAAATTATTCACTGGAGAAAAACAGAAAAGTATGTATGAAGAAAACACTACTTATAATTCCACCATTTAGTAAAAACCAATAAACAAACATTTTAGTGTTTATATCTTTTTTGTGTGTTTATAATTTTTAAAAATAAGGATTATTTGATTATTTTTTAAAAAGTTAATTAATTAATTTATTTTTATGGTGTCATTGGTTAACAAAATTTGATAAGTTCCAGCAGTACAATTTAGCAGTAAGCATATATATATATTTACATTGCGTGTTCACCTTCCATAGTTAAGATATATTTTTTAATTCTATTCTTTTAACCTAATATTATACTATTAACTTGAGTTTTACAGCTGTATTGTATTCCATTATGTGAATATACCAGTCTTGTTGATCTACTTTTCTATTGTTTGAGATTAAGGTAATTTACATTTTTTGTTATTGTAAATAAAACTTCATTAAACATTTTATACATAGACATATGTTCTCTCTTCTGATAATTGTCTTAGGATAAATTCCAAAAATATAATGTTTGTTTTAAAGGTTCTGAGCATTTGAGTGGCTAAATATTTTTATTGAAATATAATTGGCATTTAATGTTATATTAGTTTTAGGTGCACTACATGAGTCAATATTTGTAAAATATTTTAAAGGTGGTTTAGTTTAGGTAAAATGTTTATTTAAAATTCATTTTTTAATTATTGAAGTAATATAAACATATTGCAGAAGATAGCTTTGAAGCATCATCATAATCATCATTTTCATTAAGCATTGATTTAGTACTTTCATGAATGGTATTTACAAAACACGTTACACAAATGCAGAATTTGGCTTCTGGAAGACATAATGGATGACAACTCTGATTACAGGCAAACAAGTACAGAAATAACAAGACAAATGTCAAACAAAAACATTTTTACCATTTGTTTAAAAACAAGGTAAGAAAGAACACTAAATAGAAGTCGATAGAAGGTCTTTTGCATATTAATAATTTTTTCATCAGTAAAATGTCATCACATAATGGATACATCCCTAGCTTATAAAATCAAAATTTTCACCCAGAAAGAGACAAATGAAATGAAAAGGGGGGCATAAGATCAGAATTTGGCAGGTGAGAATGAGACCGCTGAAAATGGGCAGTCATTGAGGTCATCCGGTATATGGAGAGGCAAAACATTTCTTAGACAAGCAATACAATCAGTGCTTTGGAACTTCAGAAAATGACAAATTAATAAACGATACAGAAGAGCTGTCTTCATCAATTAAGTACAGAAACTAAAAACTCATCAAGAAACTTTACTGAGTTTCATTCCCCACTCACGTTGCTCCACGGCTTCTCTGCTTAGATGCAATTAAAGGTGCCAGAGCCAGGGCCAGGCTGGTGTAAAAGGGCTGAGTTCAAACCACAGTGCAGTGACCCTTCCTCCCAAGAAATCCCCACGTGGATGACTACAATCAACGTTTCTAGTCTTCCCTGTTAATCTTTGCTGAAGTTTTAAAGTAGTTAGCATCTCAGATTTTGTTCATTTTTATAAATGGGGAAGAGGTGAGTATAGGAAGAGGTCTAAAAGATGCAGCTGTGATTGCCTTTGGGGAGAAAAAGGAATTTGTAGATTTTTTTGTTCGTTTTAATATTGGGTTAGTGTCTTCATTTTGATTAAATGAATTTTAGACAATTAGTTGTTTCTCATTTGGCTTGATGATTTTCTCAATTTTCTCCTGCTTTTCCCCTTGACATTTAATTTTGACATATTTCTCGTTTCAGAGGTCAATGATTTTGATTGTCTCATTAAGTCTGTTGTAGATGTGTAGCTTTACCTTTGGACTACTTGGGCTTCTGTTTTGTAAATTTGACTTCCATATGAACATAGTTCTCTCTGGATTATTTTGCCTTGTGTGCCTTCCTGAAGAAGGCTTAAAGTTCAGTTCAAATCAATTGTCAGCACTTTTCTAACTCTGCTTCATCTCGACCTCCTTCTCAGTACCTGTATCCTTCTTCCAGCCAAATTCATTTTCACCTTTTTAATTAGATCTTGATGCATAGCTTTGGCAAAAGCATTAATCATTCTGTACTGCAGTCTATATATCTATCCAGCTAGCTTTTTTCAGGCTACTTTCTTAAAGATTCACTAATTTTATTTTAATTTTTCTAGCCCTCAACTCTGAAAGTAAATACAAAGCTGGAAGCACTCTATAGATAATAATCCAAGTGTCACTGGACTCAAGGATTCACTGATTTTGGAGATTTTATTTCTGTAGGACACCAGAATCATTTCCTGAACATTGTTTCTCTAATTGCATTAATTTCACTCAGATTTTATTTCTCAGATAAAGGAATCTGGAGATATTGAAAAGCACTACCTGTTTTTTTTTTTGTTTAGATTCGCAGGAGGTCAATTGCTGTATATGGGCAGTATGGAGGCCAACCTTGCTCTGGCAGTCCTTTTCAAACACAATCGTGTGAACCTACACGAGGATGTCCAACAGAAGAGGGATGTGGAGAGCGTTTCAGGTGTTTTTCAGGTATTTGCTTTCCATAGGCTTAACGTGGATTCAAATGTTATTTAATTTTCTCAATAAATATTTGTTGAATTTTACTGAATTTATATTGGCTCATAAGTTAATTTCCCCAAATATCAGTATGATTTTTATTGGCATAGTAATCACACACCTATCATTTCTTCAAAAGCAAGGGGAGGCATCTGGTAATTAAGGCAGAGACACCCTGTGCTTCTTTGAACAGAAATATGGCTATTGACAGACCCAAACTGTTCTTGACATTGCATTTTTGGTGAAGATGTACAGCGAGTCTAGTATGTCCAGTGAGGTTGAGCAAAAACAGTGTTATTACCAAAATTATTATTATGTTTATAAGAAAAGCAACTCTAATTAGCTAATGAAGGAGCAATACAGGTCACCTTATGCATGGGGTGATTGAAACATAGTTTTAGCATTATTATTTGATTTATTATCTATGTCACTTTTGTGCAGTTGGATTAATTCAATAACCTTTAGCAAATATTTATTATTTTTGTTATGCTCCAGATATAGTGATGAGGGTTATGGATTTAGAACTAAAACACATAGCCTTTTCCCTGAAAAAAAATTCAAGTTTTATGGGGAAAATAGTACATATGTAATCCCTGTTACATATTAGAAGTGTTACATGTTCAAAGTGTTCCTTAATAATACCTGTAGAACTCCTGTTTTACTTTCAAAACCCTAATTAGGCAACACCTCCTTTGGGAAGCCTTTCCTAAACCCTCAACTGATAAAGCTAATTAATAAATCACTTCCATGTGTTCCCTATGCATACGGTACCATCTGTAATCCGGAGTATTTGTGGGCCTGGATGTCTCTTGGTAGAATATTAACTCTTTGAAGACATGGATTACATTTCATTTTTGAATCTGGAGTGTCTGGTAGACAGTCGACTCTCAACAAATGTTTGCTGCATTGGATTGAGTGACAGAATAGTGGGGTTCATGTTATACTATTAGGACAGTTGTGCACAATGCATAGTATGAGGGCACAGAGGGAGGACATGCAGTGTAGACTGTGGGATAAGGATGATTTCTGAGAGGAGATGATGTGTAATTTGATTCTTGAAGGACAAGAAAGTGATAAGTAGAGAAAACCCTCTAGGCTGAGAGAATTGTAAGTGCAAGTTCAGTGGAGATGACAGAAAGCCTGATCCAATAAAACTAGGGCATAGGAAACTAGTGGAATGCCTGAAGATGATGCTGGGGAGGTAGGCAGGAGCTAGGTCATTTGTACCCTCTAGTGCTTCCTTGGTACTCTGGGTTTATGTCTATCTCAACTGTTATATTGTTGAACTGTAATGATCTATGTCTTCCTAAACTTTCCTGTTAGATTGTAAAGTACATGAAAAATCTGATGAATACCATTTTTATTCATTTCTGTATCCCAGCACCAAGAAGAATGTCTCACACATAGTAGGTGCTAAAGGAAGTTTGAGTTTTAACCCTTCGACTCAGTTCCCATGCTCTCACAGGCTATACTTCCAAATCATGAAGAAAAGCAGGACTTTGGCATCTGAGTCAGTGATTACAGAAGAGAAACCAAAAATTGAATGCAGGAGGTCAGTCTGTCCTCCGTGGTTAGCATTGTACGATTTTGGAGGATTCAGACAAACTGCTTGATGCTTATGGCTGAAAGCCTGGAACTGAGATTCAGGTTCTATTTTCAATTTGGTGTCCTGCCAAGGTCAGAATCAATTTTGTGTGTTACAAAATAAGGACCAAAATAATCACCAGTCCTTCCCTCAACACACTGAGGATTTATGTCAGACTCACATTAGGATGTGAGTATAGTGCTGGGGGCTAGGGGCAAAACCTTTTGATTTCATGTAGTTTCCCTTCTTTCCTCTTTTATTTTTGTGTGATGGCCTTTTTTGTGGTCAGGTCAGTGCATCAGCAAATCTTTGGTTTGCAATGGAGATTCTGACTGTGAAGAAGACAGTGCTGATGAAGATAAATGTGAGGACTCAAATATGAGACTTTCCTGTGACCTTGATAAACCTCCTCCCAACATAGAACTTACTGGAAATGGGTAAGGTGTTGGGCAGCCTCCTGCACACATTGATGGGTAATAATTATTCTTTTATTTTTTTTGGTAAATCTAATAACAAACTACCTAATAACCATATTTAAATATGTATACTTGTATACCTGTAAGTATATGTGGTAAACATTGAATGACCAATTGTCCTTGAACTGACCTGGTTTTAGCACTGTTAAGTCCTGCATCCAGGAAAACCCCTGAGACCTGGAAAAACTTGCATAGACAGTCAAACTATGGGAGAGAAAAAAGGAGAGAAAGAGAGAGAGAGAAAGAGAGAGAGAGAAAAGGAGGAAAGGAGAGAGAGAAGGAGGAAGGGAGGGAGAATGAGAGAACTGGTTCATTGAGGTGGGGCTCCTGAAGAGAATGAAGACAATAGAATAAACGCAGGGAAAGAAGAGACAAGCAGTGTGTTGGAATATTCAATCTAAAAAGTAATTAATTGCCCAAACTAGCTGGTAGCTTTTATTTCCAAATAAAGTTGGGACAATCCTGTGTTTGCCTTTTCAAAAAGAATTCTGAAGAATTTGAAAGGGTCAGACCCAAGTTAAGATTTCAAGGCTTTAAAATAATCTATTATAGAATGATAGTCAGGTGTAATTTTTTCTATAATATTTTAAAATTCATTAACAGAGAAATTGTATAATTACTCTAAGGAGAATACCAGTCAGCATGCCAAGAGACGACTAGTTGAAATTCATTGTAGAGAGTTCTCTCTCCTCAAAAGCAATCTTGATTGTATTGGTTTTATCTATAGATTCAGTTCAAAACCAGCTGTTGCCATAGATACAAAAGGGCTTTGTGTTTCCCAAACACGTTCTTCGGCTGAAAAGATGTTGGATTTTCCCAGATATTAGTTTTAGCTATTGTACCAAGCAAGAGAGGTTGAATAACATACAGTGTGCGTTAAGACACTGTTCCCTTATTTGAGCTCTCTCAAAGAGATGCTCACCATGACGTATTTCAAGAATTTCTAGAGTTTTTAATGATGCCTTTTTCAGCAAGTGCAATTTCTGGATTTTAACTGCTTCTCCTTCCTCCTCCTCCTCCTCCTCCTCCTCCTCCTCCTCCTCCTCCTCCTCCTCCTCCTCCTCCTCCACCTCCTTCTCCTCCTTCTTCTCTTCTTCTTTGAACAGTTACAATGCGCTCACTGGCCAGTTTAGAAACAGAGTCATCAACACAAAAAGTTACGGTGGTCAATGCAGAAAGGTGTTTAGTGGGGACGGACAAGAACCCTTCAGACTGAGTGGAAATATCCTCTCCTATACATTTCAGGTACTTAATTATATTGATTTTACCTAGTTCTAATCTGTAAATTATTTCCAGAGATCATTATATGAAATTTATTGTTCTGATAGTTGTTGAGAGTTTGCTTGTACTTAATATGTGGTCAGTTTTTATAAATATTTTATATGGGCTTCAAAAGAATACATATTATGTAACTCTGGAGTACAGGGCAATGGTACTTTTAACTTGTGTCGTTTAAGCCAAAATATCTTTTGAGCTCATTTTCTTTTTTGCCTATTCTCCACATGGGCCCACGATTTTATTGTCTGAATCTGCATGGGTGTTAAAACTCAAGAGCCTGGCCATAACGGGTATGATAATTTCCTTACAATTGCTACAGTGTCATCTCACTTAAAAATGCTTTTATTTTAAATTGTGAAATAGTTTCTATACATACAAAAGAGTGTGAATAACATATATGTGCAGTTTGAAGAAAACTAATAAAACAAATACCCCCCATATATGCCCATCACCCACATTAAGAAATAGAATATATATTACCAGTGACTTAAAGGTTCCCATTTACCCCACTCTGATCATATCCCTCCATCCCCACTCCCCAAGCAACCACTATATTTTGTATTATTTCCTTGTCTCCTGTATATGTTTATCCCATTTGTTTTTGTCCCTAAATAAAAATTTGTAATTTACTTTTGACTATTTTTTTGTCCATTTACATAAATAACTCATATAGTATATATTCCTCTATGGATTTTTTTTGTTCCAAATTATGATTTTGAAATTTATTCATGCTGATGTAGATGGTATTTTTATTGCTGTTCCTAACTTTTTCTAATAAAAATGCTTGAACATCTTTGTGCATGAGTTCCATGCAAATAAGGTAGAATTTCTCTAGGGCATACATCTGGAACTTAAATTGCTGCCTTGTAGATGATACACTTTACTAGGTAAAGTTTCCAGCACGGATTTATCAATTTATACCTCCACCAGCAGTATGAAAGAGTGGTTTGTGCTCCACATCCTTGTCAATGTCCATCCATATTGTCTGACAAATTTTTCTTATAGTTTCAGGATCTCCTCTGGCTCTAGGCTTCTACTTCTTGCAGGCTGTCATACACACCTACACTTATCCTGCTACTTGATTTCAACAGAAAATCTACTCACACAAAAACAATTATGGTTTGGGGAACATTTCTGAAGATTTGTAGGAAAAATAGAGTAGAGATTTTTCTGTTGCAATAGTGCAAACATTCAACAAAAACAGTTGACACCCTTCATCTTAAAATATCTGCCCTTCCACAGTCTCAAAAAAATGAAATTTCTGGTCTTATCTAGTTTTAGCCTCTGACTTCCTTTTCTTTTTTTAACTGCTGAGATTGCTTTTTGTTTTAGCACAGGAAATGCTCGTGGGACAAATCAGCTGAGAGCATTCACAATTGCTCCTCTTCCTCCTAGCTTCTTTCTTGCTTTCCAAGAGATTTTCCAAGATCTCTCTCATTGCTTTCCTCTCTTCTTCCCAGAATACCCAAAATTTCCAGTTCAGTACTCATTATCTATTTTTCTCAAATTTGTAAACCAAAATTATTAGGATGTTTAGACAGAAGAGCCCTTGTTTACCAAAACTAACCCTCTCCAGAAAGCAGTTCTGATTATAAATAGCAAACTCACCATCTTCCAACCTAAAATAAAATAAATTACATTTAAGAATTTTCAAATTATGAAAATGGAAAGTGAAACCGATCTGAAAAATAATTGTAACTACCAATTTTTGAATATCTACTGTGATATCTGCATTATTTTAGGCAATTTGTATAGGTTATTTCTCACAATATCTTTGGAAGATAAATAATATTTTAGTATTTTATATAATGTATGCTCAGAAGACTTTAGCTGATTTGCTCCAAGTCATCAAATTAATATGTAGTAGAGCTTGGATCACTACTTCAAGCCCTTTATTTTTCTACTATATTTCACTCTCTCAATGTACTGTATTTAATTACTTTCAATTCAGCATTCCGCATGGTGAATAATATGTATTGTAATTTAACTTAGAGCCAGAAGGGAGAAGGTGAGATAAACATTTGTAGAGAATTTTGTTCTCTTTCTATTCTTAGGAGGCTATGTTGGTAATTCTTTCATAATTATCAAGGGAAGAATTACATATTCAAATCAAATTTAGAAAGTTATGGGGCAGAGAAAATAATAAAGAGAATTTCTGACATAGTTGAAAGGTAAACATGCTGGAAGTTTGCAGCTTCTGAAGAAGAGGAGTAATTTAATAACAGCATAATCCTGACATTTGTTTTTCTTGGCATGGCTTGGTTTTTGGATTGACATCTGAAATGTCTTTCTAGTCACTGAATTTGTAGGTGTTTGTCAGGGTGGAGGGAAATTGTAGCCTGTTATTGAGTGAAGAATATAGATATTTTGAGGATCCAGCCTGAGGCAAGTGATGTGGAAGCAATAGGCAGTGAGGCAATCATGAAAGTGCTAAACCCAGGTGCAGATGTGGAGGTAGTGAATGTTCTCCATAGTTTAGGTATAGGACTGCTACAGTGTATTGAGGGTTCCACTGAGATTGGTCAATCTGAATGAATGTACAGTGGCACCAGTCTATAACTGTGTGATTTTTCTGTGGTCGTACTACTAAGCAATTTGGCTGCAAGCATTGAACCACGGTTTGGTTTTTGTCAGGAAAATACAATTGCAGGACCTATCTAAACAAGGAAGTTAAGTTCACTAGCAAGAGAATGGCTGAAGCCATAAACCACAAAGCCTAACTACATCAGGAAGGAAGTAACATTGAATGTGCTGATAGGGAGAGAGAGGGAAAAGAAACTGAGGAGCTTGTCTCTACAAAGCTGAATAACAGATACTGCACTAATAGAATGAGAGTCGAAAGAGTAAGAAACTCCAGCGTGTAGGATGTTTGCATTTATAATTTCAGAGGGAGGGTCAGTCTGAGGAAATCTAGGATCTAACCTGGAAGGAAGAGAATATTAATTAAGGAAAATTTAAGAAGATCACACTACCTTGAAAAAAGATATTATTGAAGTTACATGTTGAGTAGATCAGAATTGACAAGATGCTGAACTAAGTAGCTAAGAGGCTTATTCGCATAAATACTAACAGAATGGGAAAGTTAAATTTACTACTGGATCACATAGACCATTCTAAAACAAAGTACAAATGATTTAATACCTTCATGTAATCTGTTTGCAACTTTGTTCCTCTGTCTTAGACAAAAAGTCATGAGCCAAATGCTTTGTAAGTCTTTGTTAGTGTAGCCCCATGAATTTGCTCACTTCTGAGTTAAATGCTGACATTCAAGGAAATTTCCAGATCTTTGCTCACAGATGTATTTTGTGAATCACTGGGATTGCTGTTATTGATAGCGTGTTTTCTGCTTAACAAAGAATACTCATAGAATATTCTGTAACTCTGGAGTACCTGTACAGTCCTGGTCTTAATGAGTGGCATACTTGTTTTGTGTCATAAAGCTTTATTTTGGGGAGAAGATTGTATGAAGAAAGTATCCATGTTAAAGGATTCTTGAGTATATCCAAAGCCTTAATTTGGTGACAGCAAAATTTACATTTTCTTTACAGGTGAAAATAAATAATGATTTTAATTATGAATATTACAACAGTAGCTGGTCTTATGCAAAACAAACATTAACAGAATATTCATCATCTAGTAGGACAAAATTCTATTTTGGATCTAAAAAGTCTTCGTCTTCATTTGATTATAATTCAAATTATGATAAAAACCAGAAGGAAAAGGTTAGTATGAAATATTAGTTAACTTTTCCATATTTTATTAGTTTAAGTATTTCTAACATTAACAAAAGTATATTTATTAAAAGGATCAGCTTTAATTTTTTAAATAGAGCAATAATCTCTTCTTTGAAGAGACAATACAATATATTTCTTTAAAAGGTATGATCTTGGTCTATGGCCATGCCACCTTGCACAAGCCCGATCCCATCTGTTTTTGGAAGCTAAGCAGGGTTGGGCCTGGTTAGTACTTGAATGGGAGACTGCCTAGGAAGGCCAGGTGTTGTAGGCATTAAAAATATGCATAAATGATCTTGTCTTATTAGTTCTCCTTGATATATTTATTTACACTTTTTATTTTTTCATAAAAGTATTTGTATTTATTTAAAAAGCTAAAAAAACACAGACTTTCAAGTATTAAAATTATAATTTTAAAAATTCAGTTAACGTGTCTCTTAAATGCTAATACTAAAATCTTTCTTAAAAGGTGCATGAAACTAAAAAATTTTAAAACACTTTATTACTTTTGAGATATCAAAACTTTCATATGAAGAAGTTAGAAGATTTATTTTAAGATACCTAGTTGTTTTAAAATTTCAAAATTTTCATCATGGGCAAACTGAACAGTTGACATGGATAGTACTAATTGATACACACTTTACTGCTGAAAATAATTTTAGGCTGATCATCATTCACAATCCGCATACTTTATCTCATTCTTAAAGTTAGTAACTTGATTAATAAATCACATAAGAGAAGTATAAAATATTTGATAAATAAAATATTAATTTTATTTGTTTTATGACTAAGAACCCAACTGTAGAAATATGAGCTGTAAAAACATTTGTCATTTCATATTATATTGTTCATGTAAGTGAAGATTTGGTATAAAGTCGATCTGTTTTGGAAATTATTTAAATACTTCTCAAGCATTTAAAAGGCTTTATTATAAAGTAGATTAACTCATAAATATGCCAGTGTGGGAGATAATTATTTGATCACTCTACCAATAAGTTATCATCAAGAATGTGGTTCCTAAGGACACATTGTTTTATATATTTATTTATCAGATTATTTAGCAGTTAACAAAGTTGATTCTCTTTTTATAGTTGAAGAGGGCATAACAACTTGGTTTCAGGATTTTCAAGGCCAAGTATAAAAAAAAATTACCATGACATCTCTCAGATATTATTTTTACCTGGTATTTCAAAAATTCCTTAGATATTTTCAAGTAAGTGGGCCAAGAAGAGACCTAATCATACATCAAAAATAGAAATTCATATGGTCTGGCCTGGAGGTGGCAGTTGATGAATATAGGAACATTTGATGGAGATATTGCACAGGGAACTACTTCCATTGCCTTTTTATCTTCAATCTAAAACTGCTTTTACCTTTTCTTCTTTCCATAGAGTTATCAATTGTTGGTTGTTCAGAACAGTGTGGAAGTGGCTCAGTTTATCAATAACAATCCGGAATTTTTACAACTTGCTGAGCCATTCTGGAAGGAACTCTCTCTCCTTCCCTCTCTGTATGACTACAGTGCCTACCGAAAATTAATCAACGAATATGGGACACATTTTCTGCAGTCTGGATCCTTAGGAGGAGAATACAAAGTTCTGTTTTATGTGGACACAGAAAAAATGAAACAAAACGGTATTTAAAAAACATTATATAAAAATATTATAGGGATTATAATGGGGAAATAACATGTGGTTAACTTAAACTTTAGAGCTTTAAAATAAGACAAATAGAAAATGAAGTGCAAAGGAATTCAAAATGGCCAAAATCCATTATACTCTACTCAAAATCTTATGGGTTTTAAGAAAAGCTTGCCTACTCTTTTGGACAATACCATAAAGTATGAATTAAACCGTTTCATGATTGGTTATCTCCAGAGGGTATTGACTGGATTTTGAGATTACTTTTGACCTTTCCTATTTCTCAGATTAAATAATATTTCTCAAGAAAAACTCATGAGGAAATTATTGTTACTGGAGAAATCAAGATGCTTTAAAGAAGTGTTATATTTACCTCTGTTCTTTACCACTCACATTCCTTTAAAAAAAATCTGCTCTGGATATCACAGGTTTGCTTGCTACCCAATACTTGTAACAATAGCTTAAATTTATTGTCTGCCTTTCTTACAATAGGCAACTTATGTATGTTAGCAATGACCCTCACTGTTACTCAGTGAGTTAGCCACTATAATTCTTGTCCTACAGACTGAGGAATGGAGACTCAGTGCTATGAGAAGACTCATTAAAGGGCATATAGATTGTAAGAAAGTCCCACTGTCTCTAAAGTCAGCTTAGTTTTGTCCTTGTGTTACATTGCTGCTAGCAATGCCTGATTTTTGTTAGAATCAGGGCATACCACTGAGTTCATGCTGTGTTAACTTCACAGTGAGAGGACAGTCCTCACCAGGGGCACTGATGAGGGAAGGGAATAGTATCTTACTATACATTTTTCCTTGGAAAATTAATCTAGCAAGTGCCTTGATCTAAACTCAGTTTCACTGCCCTTTATTTTTTCTTTACCATTTAAATGGAATGAAGAGAATTTTTAAAAGTTTTTCAAGTTGGCAAAAGTCTTTTTTTGAGTAAAAATGTTACTTGTGAGCAGTTTTTGTTCTTCCTAAAAGTTCTAATTTAAATATAATTAAATCTCCTGGGATATAATATATGCCCCCAGTTGTTCTTTAGAAAATATTGAGGTTATTATAATATAATTAATAAAATTATATAAGAAAAATATATTTCTATACTTTATTCTATCCTTTAAAAAATACATTTGATAATGAATAGAAATTGTTACATATTAAGGTTATGAGTCAGAGGAAGGAAATACTAGAAACCAGAGACATTGAAGATGTTAAAGGTTGTGGAACTAAGGTTTTATAAATTAATTACTGTGGAACCAGAACTCAGCTTTTAGGGTTTCTAGTAGTTGGGCTGAAGGCCATCACAAACCTACTTTTACCTATTTGCTTGAGCAGCTGACTATGGATGAGTGAAAGATATCACTTTTTTGGGTTTTTATTTCTGCTCCCATGTTCTCCCCTCTCTAGACAAAGTTAATCGAAGCCATTCTTTGCTGAACTATTTGAAAATATCTTTCAGCCATATGATGTTTTATTGTTAAATATGTGCATCTATCTTTTATTTTTTCAATAACAAAAATCAAATATATCTTTTTCTGACCCTCGACTCTTTGAGAGTGTTTGAAAATATCCTTATCATATCACCCTTAATTAGATGGGCACAGCAGTTGGAAACAACCTCTTACCCTCACTTTTATACCTGCCTGCATCTCAAAGGTCTTCAACAAATGCAAAATTAAGCACATTTTACTTTTTTCCTCCAGGTGTTAGTTCAATGACTATGAAGGAATGTACTGCATCAAATTCCAATTTTTTGTTTAAATACTCAAAGAGCAAATGCAAGGAGATGGAAGATGCCTTAAAATGGGCTTCAGGTAAATGAGAAGGGGGTGTATATATTATAAGCTTTGCCTCTATCCCTCATTCTTGTGGTTCATTCTTGGTTTCCAAAGGCCTTTGAAATTTTAGCATTTTGTGTGTGTGTGTGTGTGTGTGTGTGCGTGTGTGTGTGTGTGTGTCTTTTATATATTTGGTTATTTTGGCCTCTGATCTCTCTTTCATATGTCATGGCAACAAGACTCATACAGATTGGAAAATTCACTGGGTATCTCCTGGGTACTGCAAATGTGTCTTCAGTGTATACCACCTTTCTCTCCTACGGCAACGATTGGTAAACAAGCTTAGAAAAATGACACCATCAGGAGAAGTTTCAGGTGCACTCTGTGACATGGATGCTCAGTGGAGTCTAAGTTTTTGGTGCATGCTGCTGCTGCTGCTGCTGGTAGACGTTGGGGAACGTGGTGTACTAGTCTTTGAGTGATTGAAGGAGGAACTAGAAGAGTGAGCTGATTTAGATTATATCTATGCCGTGTCAAAGGGTTTGAATTTCATCCTAATGACAACAGGTGTCATTAAAGGATTTAATACAAGTTGTGATTAAAATGAAAGATTAGAAAAATAAAGTTGTAGAGAAAAAAGAGGGACCAAGAAGAAATAATTTGATAAGATAAGAACCAGAAAAAGTCAGTAATTTGAAAAGTAAAGGAGAAAAAAAAGATCAACAGAGAGAAATGCTAGAGAGCAGTTAAGTAAGAAAAGGACTGAAACCTCTTCATTGGATTTGGGAATTAACACTTAATTGTCTAAAATAAAGAGACTCAGTGTGTTAGGTGTGAAAGGAAGATTGCAGTACGTTGTGTGAGGCCATGAACTGAGCAGTATTTGAGCTTAAGTTTGGCTCAGGTGTGAAAGTTCTCATCAAAGAAGTGGGGATCCTTGAAATATTGGTAAATGACAACAAGAGGAAGACAAAGTGGTAAAACCAAGTTTATTTACTTACTTACTTCATCAACTATTTGTTGAGCCCATAGTATGCACCAGGAATTATTGTAGGTACTGGGGATACAGCAGTAAATATGCTAGAAAAAGGGCCTATCTTCAAGAAGCTGACATGACAAAGGAGGAGGACAAATTTGTGAAAAAGATGGAAATATAATGATCTGGAAATAGAAACAGAAGTGGGAGCTTTGGGAAGATGTTTACATCAGTCATCAGCTTGGCTGGTGATTGGAAGCTACTCACAGATTTCATTTAAAAAACACATAATACTATGTGCCCAGCACAATTTTAAGTGATTTACAAAAATGAACCAATGTAGTCCTTCTACCTAAGAGTTAGGTATTATTCAGATTCCCGTTGTACGGACAGTGGCACTGAGGTACAGAGAGGTTGTCTAAAATCATGATTGGTAAGAATCAGACATGAGATAGAAATGCACTAAGTCTGGCATCACAGTTTGGGTTCTGCACTGTCTTGCCAGGCTGTTAGTCTAGGAGAAGAGGACCAGCTGGAGCAGAGAGGTCACTGGGGTGTGGACAGGGAGGCTACAGGTTTAAAAATAAATATAAATACTGATTTTTTAGATTCTGTAGTTTGTAAATGGGTTTGAGTTAAGGGAATGATTTTCAAGTTTTAGTAGCATGAGGATTACCTGGGATAGCCTGTTAAAATGCTGATTCCAAGGCTTTTCTCTTAGTTTATCCTAGCTCTTGGTTAGGACTCAGGAATCTGCAGTCAGTTCAGATGATTCCAATTCAGGTGGTTCAGGGACTGAACTTTGCAATACACTCCACTACAAAGGTGACTATTTGCATATTAAAAAATAACTAGCAATGAAGATGAGAAAGCACTCAGGCAATTTATTAAAAATATCAAACTTTAATGATTTCTGATGATAAAAGTATGATTTTTGAATTTGTAAAATTTTATAAAAATTTTATGAAATTATAAAGTTTAGCTAAAAGAAAGGAAATGAAAATCACCCCCAATCTGATCTGCTAGCTAGGAATTTCCAGTCAAGATCAGTGCAAAAATTAGTTACAAATGGAGATAAAAAAATTTCTGAAATTACAAGTAAATGTAAAAAAAGATTTAATTAGTATCCAAACTTTTTAGAACACTTTTTGTGTGTTATCGTGTGCCAGTTAATAACTTTTTTGCTTATCGTTAGTATTCCAGGTGCAATGACATTTCTTCATATTTTTATTATGAAAACATTTTTAAATATAGAAAAGTTAAAGAAACTGAGTAATAAATAGCTATATATCTATGTCTTCTATGTAACATTTATTGTTTTGACATTTTGTTATATATATCTATATCTACATATAACATTGACTACTTAGCAATATACAAATATTATGTATTTAAAATATTTGTAATATTAATTGAAACATTTGGAAATAACATCATGGTGCTTCATCTCCAAATACATGTATGTATCTTCCAAGAAGCAAGACAGTCTTCTATATAACATAATATTTTTATTACACTAAGTACATTAAGAATATGAACAATAAATTCTTTTTTTTAAATTATGTTTATTGGGGTAACATTGGTTAATATAATTATGTAATTTTCAGGTGTGCATTATAGTTTGACATCTATATATTCTATTGTGTGATTACCACCCAAAGTCCAGTTTCCTTCAGCTACCATATATTTGATCCCCTTTCCCACTTCACCCTCCCCCTACTCCTCTATATTTGACCCCTTTTACCCTGTCTACCTCTCCTTTCCTCCCCCACCCCTACCCTCTAGTAACCACTAGTCCATTATCCATGTTCCTAAGTCTCTGTTTGTCCTGTTCATTTGTTGCTTTTAGGTTTATATCCCATATATAAGTGATATCATGTGATTTTCAACTTTTTCTGTCTGGCTTATTTCACTTAGCATGATTATCTCGAGATCCATCCGTGTTGTAGCAAATGGCAGTATTTCATCTCTTCTCATGGCTGAGTAATATTCCATTGCATATATGTGCCCCAGCTTCTTTAGCCAGTCATCTATCAAAGGACACTTCGGTTGCTTCCATGTCCTGGCCACTGTGAATAATACTGCTATGAACATTGGTGTGAAAATATCTTCTTGGATATGGGTTTTCAAGTCTTTGGGTTTAAATACTTAGCGGTGGGATTGCTGGATCACATGGTAGATCAATTTGTAGTTTTTTGAGGAACCTCCATACTGTTTCCATGGTGGCTGTACCAGTTTGCAGTCCCACCAGGAATGTATGAGAGTTTCTTTTTTCCGCATCCTCTCAGACACAATAAATTCTTAATATCATCTATTATCAGGTTAATATGTTTTCTTTTTTTTTGTTTTACTAAATATTATTTTTTAGAGTAGTTTTAGGCTTACAGCACAACTGAGCAGAAAGTACAGAGTTGCTATATACCTGGTTCTCCGCATAGACACACCCTCCCCACTATCAGCATTCAGGGCCAAAGTGTTAATTAGTTACAATCAATGAACATACACTAACACGTCTTTATCACCCAAAGTCCATAGTTCACAGGAGTGTTCACTCTTGGTGTTGTACCTTCTATGGATTTGGACAAATTTATAATGATAGGTACCCACTATTATAGTATAATAAAGAGCAATTTCACTGCCCTAGAAATCCCCTGTGCCCTACCTATTCATTCCTCCCACCATCTACTCTTGGCAAACACTGACCTTATTACTCTCTCCGTGGTTTTGCCTTTTCCAGAACGTCAATTAGTTGAATGGGTTGTGTTTTAATACTTAATAGATTTTTCACTTTTATGTTCTCACTTTTATTTTCATTGGTGCAGCCTGACTCACTCTACTTAATTTCTCCTTGTGTAGGAACTCAGGGCAATGTTTTGCGAGGGGACCCATTTGTCAGAGGGGGACGGCCAGGCTTCACGTCTAGCCTTAGTTTCCTGGAGCTGGACAATCCTGCTGGAAACCAAAAACGATATTCTTCCTGGGCAGGGTCTGTGACTGATCTTCCCCAAGTCATAAAACAAAAGGTATGTGATCCTCTCTTTAAAGCAGCAGAAAGTAGTCATGTTGATTTGCACCAGGAAAATGAGATTAAATCAAGGCGGTTAAACAGAGAAGGCTGTAATTAGCATTTTCTCTATCTCAAACATGTTTTGTATGGTAAAATGAATGCATACATAATGATAAGAAACAGAGGTTTGTTGTCATGTCTGTTCATATTTTAGTTGTAAAGGTTAAATGTTTTGTAAATCCCAAGAGAAATTAATGACAAAATTTTCATTTTAAGCTTTTGACATCAATTGGATTGTTTTTCTTGTTTCCTAATTCAGAGGAGTTATAGAATCTTGCAAGAAGGAGGCATTTAGACTTGTTACATTTGTCAGGTCACCTTTCTTTCTGTGGTCATGGCTTGTAGTCTCCTGGAGTCATATAAAGTAAGATAGAACTAATTTGGTTAGCAGAATTTTAGGGTGTTTTATTGATAAAGTTAGTTCTTTTATAACACAACAAATACATTTTGAAAAATCAGAGAGCTTGGAAAAAATTGAACAATAAAAAGACCAAAGGGTTTAAGGGAAAAAATGGGGTTAGGGACACAACACTGAAAATATTTATTTATGATACTTACTAAAGATAAAAAAGATAGGCACCAAGAAAAAAAAATCCCTACCAAAAACCAGTAGCACAGCTTTATACATTTTAAATTGTTAAGAGACACATATACTACAATACATGTGGTACATTACCTAGAAAAAGATCTGAAGCTTGCTTGATGATGGAGCAGTTACAGCTTGTGAATTATTGTAAAGCAGTAGGAGAACAACCAGAAGTTACAGACGGATATAACACCAGAGGTGGATGGGAGTAGTTTATTACACAGGTGGTAAATTAGATGGATGTTCGAGGTGTTTGCGTGCGTGTGTTTTGTATATTCCTATGTGGCTTGGTTCAGTTGTGTCCAGTTTTCTGTGTTCACCTGGTGTTTCGTATGAACAAAATTATATGTAAGAAAACACAAAATTTGTGGTATGTTCATACTGTTCACTAGTATAACAATCTCAATGGAATAAATTCACATTTTCAAAACAAATGCTATAGAAGGATTGATTCTATGTTCTATTCCCTGCCATGGGAGTCAAATAATGGCCCAGGTAAAACTTGACTTTGAGAGATTAAGAAACTTGGACACATTTTAGAAACTCAAAAATTGTAATACCTTCTCTGGTTACCTTTTGAACATCATACTGCACCCACCTGCCTCATAGTATGAGGAAAAGAGGGGTGGGGGTGGGGAGAGTTTTCCCCAGGAAGTCTTATCTTAAAGTGTCATCAATAATATCCAAAATGGTTTATTTTCATTGTCAGTAACCCATACAAATCTTTAAAATTCCAACATTGTTGGTTAGGGAAAAGCAGACATTCTTTTCCATCCTCAACTGCGCACTTTCCACATGAGAATGTAACTGTCATAGCTAGCTGTGCTATTTAATTAGTAGGACAGGAATGAAACAGAGGAAGTAGAGACATTTTACAGGGGTATGACCATGCAGCTCCATCCAGTTCAGAAGAGCTAGAGCAGAGATGGAGGCAACTGTGACCGACTCTCCGAGGTCATCTCCACACTTGCAGTGGTGTGCTGAAGGCAGCTCGTACTGACTCTGTCAGAGCCAGTAGTGCACATGTCGTCTCAGCTCCTTGTTCTGTGACATCATGAAGGCAGTCTGAGGTTGGCCACGGTGGCAGTAGTTATACTGAAGGAAGTGGCAAATGCTACAGATCAGAGCCTTTTTGTTCTTGGGAAAGCAGATTGTGAAAGCTCAGCCAGGACATTTTGGGTCTCGAAAGCTGCTTTTTCGCAGACATATCTAACACAGAGTAATAACACCTGTTTTAAATTTCTTTAGAAAGAAAGTCCTATGGTCTCCATTAGAGAAGCATGTTAAACCTCTGTCAGGATATTTAATCTTAATCTTAATTGCCCTTGCTTCTTTACTGTAGTTTAAGTGTATTTCCTTCTCCTCTCTGGAGGAGTAGAAATCCGTTTGTCTTCAAAATAATCTTTCAATAACTAGAAAATAAATGTCCTATTGGTTTAAAATTTTTCTATACATGCACACAAGAAACAAAAACTATTCCTTCCCTAGCCAGTTCTAATTTGCCCTACGATTGTCTTGCAAGGATAGTGAATCACTTCCTCTTTTTATTTGAGCAAGAAGTAATTAGAATTCATGTAATAGTGGCTTTGGATTTTGTTTTAACGGGGGCTGAGCCGAAATTTCAAAAAGAAAATATTCTTGCCTGCCACCTTAATTTCTGACTGTGATGTGTTTATCTCTATAGCTGACACCTTTGTATGAGCTGGTGAAGGAAGTACCCTGTGCCTCTGTGAAAAGACTATACCTGAAACGGGCTCTTGAAGAATATCTAGATGAATCTGACCCCTGCCATTGTCAGCCTTGTCAAAACGGTGGCATCGCCTCTGTTGTGGGGACCAACTGTCAGTGCCATTGCAAACCATATACATTCGGTGCGGCATGTGAGCGAGGAGTCCTCGTAGAGGATAACGCAGGTCAGTGTGCTGAATTTTCTCCTGTTGTGTTGGACCCATTGAAGAGGGAATCAGCCTTTCCCTCTGGTACCTGAGCTTGTCCTTCTTTGTGTATGGAGAGGTGGAATTCTCATGGGCATTTTAATTTAGTATCTTCCTTTCTATCCCACTTCCAGATAACAGCTGTTGGAGTCAAGACTCTTTGCTATCTCTAGTTTTCTGTCTGAGTTAATGGACCCACTGTGCCTGTTGTTTCCCCTTCTCCATTAGAATAGATTAGTGCCTAAAACACCTTCTGTCTTTCTATAGTCGCCCCATTAAGGTTTTGTCGTAACAGGGCTGTGGTGCTGGGGTTTGCCTTGCCTGACTTTCTGATGGCAAGCTCTTTGAAACATCTTGATTTCTATTGTATATTATGTCCCATCAATCAGTTATTTGCGCACATTTGCTGAACATCTGCTGTGTGCTCACCAGTGTGCTTCCTGGTTTAAGCACTTCACTACAGGGCTATGTGAAGTTCACTTTATGAGTAGGCAAAGTATGAGACAGTTATGTAAATTTGTTTTTATATTTATATGTCTCCTCTAGAAAGCTCATTTCTTAAGAGCTTTCTAAACGGATTTCTTTTTTTATTTCCAGAGCCTGACATAGGGCTCGATTCACAGAAATCAATAAATATTTGATAAATGAATAAATACATGACTGAACTATGGTTGTTTATAGACAAGCATTCGGAAGGCATCCTTGCCTCCAGATGTCTCCCCAAGTGGCCTTGTAAATTGAAATTCCACCACTGGTTCATTCCTCTGTGGCTTGGATTTCTAGTTATTTGATAATATGGAAGCTCCCTCTCCTGGTAAGGAACAGGGTAGCAATCATAATATATCAAGCAATTTTTACCCCCTGTTAATATATACTCAGGGGACTACTTTATTAACTCAGTATCGAATAATAGAAAAAAGCATAAGGAAGATCATGGGAACATATTATGCAAATCAGTTTAGTTTTGGGGTGTGTGTGTCATGCTGAGGAGTAGGTGTGGAGTGAAGGGCAAAGAGGGATGTGGGTTACACAGTAGAAATAGCTGAGGAGCAGTAAACACACCCATTCATTACCGGAAAATAATGCTTTGGGGAATGGTTTCTGGAAGTAGATTCTAACTAGGAAAACAAAGTTCTTGGACTAGGGTACAAGTTCTCTCTTGCCTCTCCCAATGAATATGATGGGGGAAAACACTAAAAGGACTGTGAGAGATATGAATTGGCCTTGAGGTAGAAGGTGGCCAGGGTGGATTGAGGAAGTGCCTTGTATAATATTAGAGAAGGATGCCAGTGAGAGGTAAATGCATTTTTCCTACTTATACACTTTCTTATTTTGTACCATGCCAGCCATGGGACCAGCGGCCTGAAGTAGCCAGTGTATTATACCCTTCTCATGCCCTAGCACTGCTTTAACCATAGGAAGTTATTTGCTTTATTGAGAGACTTTTAGGTCATGAAAAGAGCCTGAACTCAACCATCAGTTGAGATTACAGTCTGGATGTGGCTCTTGGCAGCTGTACCAGCGTTGGGCGTGGCATTTAACTATTTTGGGTTAGAGTCTACGCCTATCAAAGGGAAATGGTCACAGACTTTTCTGCCCACCTAGATTTGTTCTTGGGAGATGTAAAAAATGATGTGATGTATGTGAAAGCGCTTTGAAAAGATTGTTAAATTATAAGCAAATTTAAGAAATTATTGCAAGAAGTTTGTCAATGCAGATCTCATATGGGGAATCCTAGTCAGTGTGCAGACATTCTGGTCCTGGGGAATGACCTCAGTGAATGTGAAGGTAACAAATCACTCTACCCCAACGACCACATGTGCAGGAAGCTCAGCACTAAGCTCTGACATCTTCCTCTCGAAGTACTTTCTGAACAAGCTCTCTTTTATTGTACAGGAGGGATAGATGGAGGCTGGAATTGCTGGTCCTCTTGGGGCTCCTGTGTTCAAGGGAAGAAAACAAGGACTCGAAAATGCAATAACCCATCTCCCAGTGGGGGTGGGAAATCCTGTATTGGAGAAGCCTCGGAAAGCAGGCAGTGTGGAGACGAAGACGAGGAGCTGAAACACCTTCGGTAATGGAGACCAGACCTCCTGTCGATTCCACAGCACACAGAGCCCTCTGAGTGCTCATGAAATATGTGATCCCTGCTACTAGACGATTTAAAAGTTAAATGGCGATTTTTATCAGTGACTGCCTTGCCCTTAGCACTGGGGTCAGTTGGAGGAGGGAGACCTTCCTGACATACTGTCACAAAAGGCCAGGTAACTGGGAGGCAGTCTGGCCCAGTAGATACTGAGTAGCAGCTTTGGCATCAAGCAGATCTGCCATCCACTTGCTGTGTGACCTTGGGCCAGTTACTTGCCACACCTTTAAAATTAGGATAATAATATCCTTTTTAGGATAAAAGGATAATAGCATGCTGTCAGCATTAAATGAGATTAACCATGTAAAGTCATTATTAGTACAGTGCCTGGCATGTGTTAAGTCTTCAAAAATAGTTGTATTTTCACATATACCATTCTGTCTTTTTTATTTATTTGGAATTTAGCAATGGCTAATATCTTTTTTTTTAAGTCAAAATATTTTTAATTACAAAGTTCACATGTCGTGATTCCTTTTACTGCCTCAGGGCTCCTGAATTCGTTAGCCCTTTTTGCTCAATCCACAGTTACCATGTCAGTCAGTCCACAAGTCTTTTAGTTCTGCTTCTTCAATCTCCACCTGATTATGAACATACTTCAAAAATTTCCCACCTGTATTCTTTTGGATCTACTTTTTTTTAAAGCAGTTTTCTTCTTGGCCTTAAGTTAAAATGTAGGAAATACATTGCTACTTTGGCAAATGATCTAAAATATGTTCTTCTTAGTCATTTCTAATACTGAAAAGTCTCATTACATCCAGGTTTTACTTATAAGCGTGGCAAAAACGTTACAGGTCTCATTGTCACTTACTACAATTAACTTATTATGATGGAAGTATACAACCTGTGTCTCAGTGTAGCCACTCCAGATGGCTAAAATCTTGACCAGTTTGCCCAGTTGTCTGACACCAATTTCCTGTTTGCCGGGACCTTGCGAAAGCAATCTCAAAAATGTTTAGTTGGTGAATCATACCTCTGGGTCAGAATTCTTGATGCCACTCTCTACTGTTTACACTGTCCTTACTAACCTCTTCTGATCAGCAACTGACAAAACGTCCTAGTCAGACAATTTAAAGGACATGAGTTGAGGAAGGATGTGATAATTCGGAATCTGATAAAAGCATAGGGAGACGGGATGCTGTATCCCTAGCTCTTTGGTGACCCATAATCCAACAATAAGCAACATCTCTTGACTGAGGAAGGTGGCAAGCATGTGGAAATACAGGAGGAGGAGTACACATCTCCCAGAAGATGCGGTCTCTGCCCACATGGGTATATTTCCTCTGCCTTTAGACATAAAACTGGAGGGGAAGGGGCATCCTAAGGAAGTCATTGAAAGAATTTTCACTCTTCTTTGTGCTCAAAAAGGGAAAATCTCCCCCTTTTCCTTAGTACAAAGAGGAAAATGATAATCAGTGCTCCCCATTTCTGAGTTTCCTCAGAGTGCAGCATGAATACCAGCAACTCGGGTCAGGAGGCAGCACTGACAGGTTCTTTGTGAAACTGTCCCTCAGATTTCATATCCCTGAAGTGGAGATAATTCCAGTGGTATATCGACCTCAGAGGCACTGCTGAAACCCACTGTTTAATTGTCTTGTGAAAGGAAGAAAAAGCATGATGTTAGAGGTTAACTGATTAGACATGAATCCATCCTTGGTATTTTTCACTTTGTAACCTTGGACGAGTTATTCAAACTTTCTGCGGCTTTTCCCCCACATATCTCCTAGGGTTACTGTGACTGTGAACTGAGGCAACACACATTTGCAGAGCAGCATCCAAGGTCCAAACACATAGTCATGCTCAATCAAAAGCAGTTATTATTTTTTGTTACCTCCCTTGCAGGATCACTAACTCTAATTGCCTTATTTTTAATACAGAATCAATTCTCTGTTAAAGGGATTTCAGAACCAAACAGCAGGAGAAAAAGTAGATCTGAGGCAGTTGACCTGTAAAAATCACATAAAGTAGGTGTGTTGCCCACTGACTTCTATTTATTTTTCTTTTTTTTGCTGCTGGTTTTTATACTATTAACCTATCTTTTGGAAGCTTGAGTTTATGTTTGAGTTTTCTATCACAGGATATGATCAGATACTTGGTCCTGACAATGACAAAAATATCACAATATTTACATGAATGGAGTCCTTTCAGATGCAAATGAAACATTTACTGTAGTGCAAAATATTTATTATACTGTGCAAATCCATCACATTAATTATGACTTGTTTCCTTTTCCTTCCAGATTGCTTGAACCACATTGTTTTTCTTTGTCTTTGGTTCCAACGGAATTCTGTCCAACACCTCCTGTCTTGGAACACGGATTTGTTCAAGTTGGTTATGAAAGATTTATATCTTTTCTTTACAAATATTCTTTGCTCCAAGTTCTACCCCTCTACTTTTGTCACGATCCATGTCTTTCTTCCATGATGAAACAGTGCTAAAAATATTTTATGTGTGCATTTTAGTTTCAGTGGTGTAGGTTTTAGACTGACTTTTGTTCTTTAGCCCAAGGTGATTAGAATTCTTCAGAGGGCAGTCTGTCTTCCTTGGTAAAGTAAATCAGTATTGTAGCCCAATGAATTAGAAAGGTAATCATGTCAGAGGGCAGCTACACATTTTTATTCCCACTAAAATAAGAATCTATAAGCAAGTTATTTAATATGAGAACATTCCCTATTCTTACCACTGTAAGAAGTCTTTTTTTAATCTCATAAATATGGGGTTTGTGATGAAGTATTAGGTTTATTCTAGGAACCAATAAGACATTTAGCTAGTGTTGGTGAGATATGAGTCATTGTACTTTGGGCATTTTTCTTGTTCAGGAAGGAACATGAGTCATCTGTCACTTGTCATTCTAGGGAATTTTCTTGGTTTTGGGGCCATATTAATTGTTCTCTTCTCACTTGAGGCTTGGGCCCCAGACCCCAGTGAAGTCTTTTCCTGGCTCACATAGGAGATACTATTCACCAGGACTCTCAGTGCTGCCAGCCTTACTCTCTCCATGAACAATTTTGCCTCTCAAATTCCAGGCCCTTGAACATACACTCACTGGTATTTTACTGAAGTTTTCCCATATGTTGGGAGATGGAGGAAGTGTGTGTGTGTTTGTGTGTGTGTGTGTGTGTGTGTGTGTGTGTGTGTGTGTGTGTGTAGAGATGCAGAGAGAGAAGAAGGCACTGTAGAATTTTGTTCTAATGCCCATAGCAGAGCTGGTACAGCCCCAAATCCTCTCCCAGGCTGATTTCTTCATCATCCCCTTGGGTAAAGAGAACAAGAAAGGCAAGAAAAGAAATCCAGAGAGACCCCAAGCAAGCATGATTACTCACTCAAGGCTCAGACTTTAAATTCTTGTTTGCTTCATCATGAAAGCTCACCTCCTGGCATTGTTGGCTAATGATATGTTCTTGAATCTGACCTAGCCCAGCAGCACTTTACTTATAGGGTGGGAGTTGGAGAATGGGGTGGGAGAAGGTCATCGTTATACTGCTCCTAAAAGTCAAACTTTCATCAATGTGATAACAGGACTCGAACATTTTTTGTCTGTTGAGACTGGCATTTGTTAGGAAGCATTGTCAATGAACAGCCCATAACACTTTACTATGAAGAGCTGACTGAGAAGGACACTTCTAAAATCTGTTAACAAATTGCCCTTCCCTGGAAGTATAAAGGAAAGAGGTTACTTGGGCAGTGTTCACTACAGTGATTTTAGTAAAATGCTTAGTACAGTGCTTGATATTTTGAGAGTAATCGATAAATTACAGTACAGCGACAGCAATGGCTTTATTTCAACTAGTGGTGGTACCAGTGTTGTTGGCTAGGACTATACAGGGAAAAATGTTTTTATAGATAATTTCTAAATCAGTTATTTGAACGTAGGTTGCCTGATGTTTAGAAGAAGGCATGATTTATAGGTCAAAATTATCTAAAGAAACATTTGTTAATACAGAATAAACATACTCTTTCTCTTTTATTTCTGTTTAGGGTGAAGGTGCCATGTTTCCTGTTGGGAAAAACATAGTATATACTTGCAAGGAAGGATACTCTCTTGTTGGAGACCCTGTTGCCAGATGTGGAGAAGATTTGCAGTGGCTTGTAGGGGAAATGCATTGCCAGAGTGAGTGGCCTCGGTTATAGACTAAATTTAAGATGAGAAAATAATGCAGACAAGAAAGAATCCAGATAAGTGATTGCTCACCATGTGACCCATGTCTTGACATCCCTTTTCTGAAAGCCTCAGATGATCCTATCCAAGTTTCAGAAGAGCCTCGAGAAAGCCCTCAGCATTTTCTAGTTGAAAGCTCTCCTGTTCAGTGAGGCACATTTTATTGTGATTTTGAAGTTTCTGGTGCGAATTAGAATTCGCTAGGGAGTTCAGTTCTGGCTAAGACCATTAGGTCATGCTCTAGAATTCCATTACTAGGAGTGTACCACAATCAGCTTACTTCCTCAGATGCTTTAGATCCTAGTCTGTTCATATGTAGGCTTTAGATCCTAGTCTGTTCATATGTATGCTTTAGATCCTAGTCTGTTCATATCTGAGGAAGGCCTTTTGCATATTGTATCATTTTAACATTACTCTTGGCTTCCATCTCAGTTGTACTGCAGTATGTTTGTTTGACAGATGGATAGACAGAGTTGTAGGAATATATTTTTCTCATATCAGTTGATCTGTGCTATGTGAGGAATGACCTAAAACACATGTGCATGTTTTTTCTCTTGGGTGTTTATCTGACACAGACACTTAGATTTAGTATGTGCTACCAGTTTTCCTCATGATGGTACCAGTTTACCATCTGAGAAGTTAATATTGCTCTATTTTATCACCTATATTTGAGATAATCTATCTTTAAAATTTTTAAGCTACATTGGTGAGTGTGTAGTGATATCTAATTTTTTAATTAATATTTTTAAATTTGCATTTTCTTTATTAATGGTTATGTTAAACCTTTTTTCACATGTTTATTGGACATTTAGAAATCTTCTTTGGGGAAGTGGCTGTCCAATCTTTTGCTTATTTGTTTTTATTGTTTCATCTATCTTTTTCTCATTGATTTGTAGAATCTTTTCTCTTTCTGTCTCTTTCTCTTTAGTCTCTCTGTCTCTCTCTATGGAGTCCTTGAGCAGAGATTACTAAAATGCAATATAAATATTCCTGAGCTAGAAGTAATAAAGTCAAAAATTAGTTCTATTAAAAGATTAATAACATACTTCCACTTGAAGAGATTTTTCCTATATTGTGAATCTCCAGGTAAGAAACTGTCCAAGTCTTTATCTTAAAATGTCTTTATTTTATCTTAATTTTTGAAGTATATTTTTATTGGATAAGGAATTATAAGTTAGCAGTTATTTTCCTTCTGGGATTCCCATCCCCTGGGCTGTGAACAGGTACCAATTGGTGGCCAGTTAGGAACCGGGCTGCACAGCAAGAGGTGAGTGGCAGGTGAGCAAGCCGCTCCCCAGGGCAGCATCACTGTCTCAGCTCCACCTTAGATCATCAGGCATTAGATTCTCATAGGAGGGTGTATAGCTCAGTAGTAGAGCACTTGACTACAGATTTTCATAGAAGCACCGGTCCCTGGTATCAAAGTTTGGGGACCACTGCAAGATTTTGTACATTACCTCTAACTTCATTGTTTTCTAGTGAGAAGTCAACTCTTGGGCTTACAGTTTCTCTGAAAATCATATTTTTCTGTCTGGCTGCTTTTAAGAAAAACATTTTTGTCTTTGTTTTTCAGAAGCAGTTTTACTCTGATGTGATTTGGTGTGATTTTCTTTGTCTTTATGTTGGTTGATACTCAAAGCCCTGTTGAAACTGTGCTTTAATGTTCTTCGTTAATGTGAAATTCTTGACCATTCATTGTGACCTCAAATATTGCTCTGTCCCATTCTTGCTCATCTTTTCTCATGAGACACACACGATACATATTCTATATACATGTATATATATAATATAACATACATTTTTTGTTTTACATTATTTCCCCTTTTTGTTTTATTCTAAATATTTTCTATTGAGCTATCTTACAGTTTATTAATTCTCTGTATAGTTGTGTATATAATCTGCTTTTAGGAGCTCTGCTGAGTTCTTAATTTCAATACCAATTCTAAGAATTCCATTTGTCTACTCTTCTGTACTTTTTAGTTCTCTGTCAAAATTTCCATCTTGTCATTTAATCCCCCCCAACATAATAATCCCAGTTATTTCCAAGTCAATGTCTATTAATCCTGTTATATAGATGTGCTGTGGGTCCGCTTCTATGATTTAAAAAAAATTTTTAGTCAATTCTTGTCTTTTAAATGTTAGATTAGTTTTGATTGAATGCTAGACTTTATGTATGAAAAATTAAAGGAATAATTTAAGGCTTTGGATAATGAACTTCCTCTACAGAAGATTCAGTTTTGTCTCTGGCAAGCAGTGAGGTTGGTTTATGTCCAGTTTACCACTATTCCTGGTGTGTGGCCATTAAGGGATTCCAACTGAAATGTTAGTATAAAATTTCTGCCCACGTCCCTCCTTTTCAACAGCGCTGGACACTATTTTTGACCTCCTAGCCCCATGAGTCTGCTAAACACTCTACTTAGTTTTTCCACCTTTGAACTGCAGCTTTCTCCTCAATTTAGCAGCCTCTCAGCATTTTGTTTTCTAATTTACAAACACCTCAAGGAGAATGGCAATCCTAAATGTGGCAGTTATCACTTTAGACTTCCTTTCTCTTTAGAATCTTGAACCTTCAAAACTTCTATTGCCTGGGTAGCTCTCTGATGCTCTCAGAATATTGTTTCTTTTACTTTTATTTTGTATGCCCTTTTCTCTTTTGGTGGGAACATGATTGAGAAGCCAGCAATTGTTTCATGGACAGAAACAAACAAATCTGATGCTAGATTATTAGCTTTTTGAGGGCAGAGTATGTGACTTGTATCCTGTTGTATCCGCAGCAGCACACAACACACTTGGCAAAATATAGGCGCTCAATAGGATGCTGTTTATGAAAGAATGAGTAAATGAATTTAATGATGAAAATGATGCAGAAATAGAGCAATATTTTGTAGAATATTGTCCAAATCCATTAGTGAGATTGCCAAGATTTTTTAAATTGTGAATTCTGACTTGCTTTCTATAACTATCCATGCTTCTCATTTTTCTCTTTGCTGGTTTTCACTAATGAACATAATCAAACAAGAAATAATAGAGATGGGAAGCCAAATAACATTTGACACTTTTATAGTTTCAAGGTTAAAAGGCCATTTTTTAAAAATTCAGAGAGTAAAATATTGAACTTGATATACGCTAATGATACACAATAAATACAGCTCTTGGGAAAATAATAGTGGTATTTAACCAGACCAGAGAAATAAGTGAAAGCCGTGAAAAGTCTGGTTTTGACAGGAGGCTGGACTTTAGGACTCTGTTTATAAGGTTTATTCATTTTAAGTTGTCACATTGCTTTGAGGGTAGTTGTGGGAGGGTGGGAACTGTTTTGGTGTTCAGTCATTTATTGGCCAGTTACATACCAGGTACTGTGGGACCAGTCTTTTGGGGCACTCTGAGAGTGAACTCATCTTTTCCTCCTTGTCCTCTAATGTGAAAAAGCAGACCAAGCATACCGGTGCCATTCAAGGATGTCATTTTTTCTTAAAGATAATTTTGGAAAGCAATGACTCTTGTATTCTGCTTTTTATCTTTAGAAATTGCCTGTGTTCTACCTGCACTGATAGAAGGCATGCAGAGTCATCCCCACAAACCTTTCTACGCAGTTGGCGAGAAGGTGACCTTTTCCTGTTCAGGTGGCATGTCCTTAGAAGGTCCTTCAACATTTCTCTGTGGATCCAGCCTTAAGTGGAGTCCTGAGGTGAAGAATGTCCGGTGTGTGCAAAAAGGTGAGTGGTTGCTAGGTCTGTCCAAGGTCACCTGCACTCAGGTGAGTGAGAATCTTCATGCTGGTCTTTTAGGGCACTGAATCGCCATAGCTGTTAGTCCTTCCCTCCATCCTCACCCTGCTATGAGTATGAGGTCAGTTCATAGACTGGATAGCAGATTTTTTTACATGGCACAGATAGACTCATGGAATGCAAAGTAAGGCAAAACTGAAATTCTTTATATCAGATATTAACTTTGTATTTGTTATGGTGCCCCCCCAATTTTTTAAAAAATTAATTTCTGGTTTCCTTTTGATTTTTTAAACTTACATTTTTTAAGTACAGAGTTGAAATTATAATTTATGTAAAATTCTGAATGTTTAATTTTTGTGATCTCAGGGAGTCTATTAGTATTACTGAAATTAAAAATTTAAAAGCATTTACATTTAACATTGCAAACCAGAAACTATTGAAGAAAAAGTACTGTAGTTTGTAAAGTTCTTAATAATGGAAATCTAAAAATCTACTATTTTGACTATTTGGCAAATTAAAATGTTTTCTTTTTTTTAATTTAAAGTAGGAGGAGATTTGGAAAGCCAAAGTATTTCATTTTTAGAGATATTAAGATGAGATAGATTTGTTTTTAAAATAACTTCTTTCTTTTTTGTTCACATTTTTTAAATAAATGAAAAAAATATATGTTTGAAACAAAAACAGGAAGGAAAACTCACATATTTTATATGACATTTTTATTTCTCCAGTGTATAATTTTTAATTCAATACTGAAATTCATCTTTTATAGTGAGAGGGAAATGCTAGATTCCATGAGTGATACTATTAGGTGAATTGGATGGTCACAACTGAAAACAGAAAGCTTCATGGAGCACCCTGTGACAGATGGCAGACATGGGCTGTGGTGTTAAATAGATCAAGACAGAGTAGAAGGGCAGCATGTCCAATGGGATGCCCGCATGCCGTTCTTCATGTGAACCTTAGGTGTCAAAACCCATATCAGACAGTTTTATTTTCTATCTACACTGAAGCATAAATATGAATTTATTTGGGATATTTGAAGTAATGGACCTGTGTTAGAAATTCTAAAATTATTTTTTTTTTGCTTTGATAGCTCATTTCCTTTATTTGTTTTTTATTTAAATTTTTAAATTTTTATTATATTGACATTGGTTAACAAAGCTCAGTAAGAGAACAATGTACAGTTGATGAGATTGCTCTTTAGTTCCAAATGAGATTATATACTTGTTTTCCTAAAATGTCTGCTTCAGTCATTTTATAGTATGATTGGTATGAAATTTCTCCCACTCAGTGGCAAATTCTATTAATGTTTTAATTAAGAAAATTTTTCAGACCTGCATGTTTTTCAGAAGATGCGAATAACAATAATAACTACCCTTTAAGAAGGTCTATAATAAACAGAAACTTTCAGGTTAGTTGGCCTCCAAAGTTAATGTTAGTACATTTAAAATACATTCCCATTATTGTTCAACCACCACCATCATTATCACCATCATCTTCAGAAACTTTCATCCCCCAGAAATGAAACTATACCCAAAAAACACTAAGCCCTCTCCTCCTCCATCAGTATTTAGTCTTGATGAGAGAGTAATTGGGTTTTAAACAGTAAAGATACATACTCTAGGTGGGCCCTAAGAATATGTTTATTTGGTTAATTAAGCTATGAAGAAAACAAAGCTTAGGTTTAAGTGATATTTTACAAATAAATTAAAATAACTTTTAGAAAACATTTCCAATCTCAAATTTTATCCTTATGAATGATTAACGAAGAAACTTCTAATCATAATGCAGAACTAATTTATGTGTCTTTGTCATTAAAGTTTAGGTTGGGTGCATTTGGATTAGGCTTTTCTCAACGCCAGCACTACTGGAGTTTTGGGCCTGGTAATTCTTTGTTGTGGGAGCCTAACCTATGCACCTATGCACTGTACTGTTTAGAGCATCCCTGGTTGCTACCCACTAGATGTCAGTAGCAACTCCCCTCCCCAAGAGTTGACAACGAAGACAAACAAAAATGTCTCTAGATACTGCCAAATGTCCCTGGGGGGCAAAGCTGCCCCTGGTTGAGAAGCACTGTTCTATATAATACCATTCAAAAATATTTATTTGGGGATAATTTTTGGTTTGAGAAAAGTTGCAAATCCTTTACCCATTTTTCCATAATATTAACGTCTCACATAACTTGATATAATTTAGTCAAAACTAAGACATTAATATTATTATAATACTGTTGACTCAATATATACTTTGTGCATTCAGCACCAGTTTTTCTACTAATGTTCTTTTTATGGTCTAGGATACAATTCAGGATACCACATTGCATTTAGGATATCATTTTAAAAGCAAGTGTCTAAAGAACACTTGTTACAGACATTGCTAGACGTGGCAGGAGTACTTCATATTGCTACTGTTTTTACAAGTTTATAATTCGTTGACAAGATTTTCCTGTCAGATTTAAAGCTCTTAAGTTTTCCAAAGTGAGAAAGTATTCTACAGTTTGTGTATCCATAAAAACATGCTCTTCAGCTTTCCTTTATTGCAGCATAGATCTAGCCAACAGGTAATTAGTTTTATGATGCAAAAGTGTATGTCGCCAAATCCCATCATAAAGAAGCTGGCAGGAGGTGGAAATAGCAGAGTGATGTGGATTATTCACATGGTAGTGGGTATAGCCAAGGCAATGACAGTCAAATTATGCTCTTGAAGCTGAACCAAGGTGTACTCCTGTCAACATTAGAATGATCATTGACTTTTGCCAGTTTGTAGAAAACACAAAGCAATGGAAGGGATTTTAAAAATAATTTACTCACTCTAGACATTTACTCACTGTTGAGGGGAGGCCACTTGGATATTACATGTGACAGGTTATTGTAGATCTCTTGGGGATACCAGAGAGTTCTCCAGGTATAGGTCAAGGTATGTTACTGTTTTCTGTCCTATTGCGGGCATTGTGGGCAACATGCAGTCCACACAACAATTTATAAACACCAGTTTCTTGATGAAAGGGAGCCTGTCCTACTGGTCTTGATTCAGACAAACGCGGACTTAAAACCCTGGGTTGACCAATTTGTGAAATGTGTGAATTAGCACCAACCTCCTAACCTTTCTGACCCTTACTTTCCTCATCGCTTAAGGAGGATTATATATCACAATGTAGAAAACGTACATGGCTAATAACAAATGCTCAAGAAATAGAAGCTACTATGAGCAACAAAATTATGTATAGGGTGCTCCTGGGAATGCTTTATCTCTTGTAAAATGCTTTACAGATTTATCTTTTTACAGTTTAAACTTGTGGCAGTTGAGAATATTAGAAAGCCTAGTTCAACATTCAAAACAGTATGTCGTTTCCCGTGAATAAGCTCTTCTCTTAATAATCGTATCTGCCTTATCTTTTTCTTTTAGACTCCCTTTTGACACAGGCAGTGCCTAAATGTCAGCACTGGGAGAAACTGCAGAATTCCAGATGTGTTTGTAAATTACCCTACGAATGTGGGTAAGCTCTGTGTTTGCTTACTTCTCTCTGTTTTATTTTATTCAAGATAAAAAATTTCTAAGTCTCTGTTAGAGCAAAGGTGTTGCTTTCCAAGGGTTAAGGATCTTTGCATTTTAATCTGTTCCATCTGATCCCTATTATTTGCCTGGGTCACCAGAGCTGACAACTGGTGGCATTAAGCAGTGTTCTAATCTGTCTAGAGAAAGACTGAAAGACTACTTGAGCACTGCTTGTTCTATATATAAAACGGTGCAAAATGACAAAACTGTCACCTGAAGCTTTAGAGACTGAGAGGATTAGGACTGAAATTCTCTTGACATATAAACTTTTAGAGCAATACCGATAGTGAAAAAAACAGCTGCTTTCCTGATTCCTGAAATGTCTATGTCTCTGGATTGCATTATAAGAATGCCACCCAAGTCGAAGTCACTCCATCGTAGAAGGGCATCTGAGGTAGTTATTAGATGCCTCTGTTATGATCCTAGTTGGATATAGATGGCACAATTAAATTAGGACAGAGGAAGTTTATAAGTAGGACTCTTGACTGAAGTGTGGGAGAGTAAAGGACACTGCAAGCCACAGGATTATGGTTGGGGTATATAGTCATGCCCAGGCCTGAAGGAGAGAGGAGAGGAACATTTGTGAAAACCTGTTGAGAGAGAGGAAACTGTGGAGGTGGCAGCTGAGGAGGAGCTGAGTCCCTCAATTTAGGGACCCCAGAGATCCCCCAGAAGTGAGCCGAGGGAACACACACCCCAGCTGCACTCTCCTTCCTCCTTCCAATCTCCTAGCCATGTTCCCCACTGACTGAATGCACCCAAAGCTAGAGGAGAAAGAAGTCTGTTGATAAGGGTCCTACATGTCGGCCTTCCAGGCAGGGTGGAGAAGAGTGGAGAACAGAGAGAGGCAAATGGGAGGTAACCAGGCCCCTAGTTATGTTTAAGGCTAAAAATCAGAACACAAATGTACTGGCCAATTATTATTGTCCAGGAAAGTATACATCCAACTCTGTGAGCACCTGCGGTAGGTAGTGATTGTGATGGTATCTTACAGGAAGTAAGTTCTTGTGTCAAAGAGAATACAGCTTGATAGTGCAAATGGCAATGGTGGTTGGCCCAGAATATTCTGACTATGCTGTTATTTTCTATAAATCCTTGCTTATTTTGATTCACTTTTATCCTCTTTCCAACTTCTCTGATTCGTTTAGCTTATCTGCAGCCTGCTGTTTATAGACATAGTGTGAGTTTTCATATCGGATACTAATAACAAGGTGGCCTTGTAAAGTTTCTGCCTTTTAAGTTGTTCTGAGTAGTTCTATTTGAAGTTTAAATAAGCAGGGAAAAGAGGGATACAAGAATTTGTTTTCATTATGTAAATAACTACAAGTAAATTTACCTCTTGTTCAGAAAAGAATATTAGAGCTAAATATATATATAAGTAAACGTAGACTCCATCTACTATGCAAAAATACTTTGTTGTCTAAGATTTCACTACATTAATGCCTTCCTTATCCATCAGCATTCAGAAACACGGTTGTTTTCATTAGTGGCATTTTTAAAAAACTGAATTTTTACCCCTTTAGCAGCAATGCTTAAGAAAAAAAAAGTAATAATTTTTTATGGAAATGTTTCTAAATTGTTTTGTAAACATAAACGCTAAAAAACAGTATCAAAATTAGTTTCATCTTCCCTTGAGGATTCAGTCAACAATTTTGTTGGAAAATGCTGTGAGATGGATATGATCTATCAGGGCCGCTGGGCTGGGGGAGCTAAATTTTTCTTGCAGTCAACGGTCGCATTAACTATAATCTCTGAGTGTTTGATCTTCATGTATCTTCTGTCTCCTTCCTTGTCAATTCACCAGCTGTTTCTAACAGACCCTGCTGTCTCCAATCTGCTGTATCTGATCTGTTCTAGATAAAGCTAGATCAACACTAGATATCTAAGCTAGTAAAAATTGTGAGCAAATAAAGAGAAAAATGTGTTCATTTGGGAGATCTGAAAGGGGTGTGCCCTAGCAATAAAGGAGATTTGAGTTTCTTTTCCATCTGTCTGCTGTGAGTGATAACATCTGAGGCACTGAGCTCAGAGCCTCACCTTTCACTTTTCATCCTCAGCTTTTGAAAATAAAAATCTTGTAAATAATGTAATTTACAAAATTTGTTTCAGATCCTCCTTGGATGTATGTGCTCGGGATGAGAGAAGCAAAAGGATCCTGCCTCTGACAGTTTGCAAGATGCATGTTCTCCACTGTCAGGGTAGAAATTACACTCTTCTGGGAAGCGAGAGCTGCACTCTACCTGCCTCTGCAGAGAAAGCTTGTGACATGTGTCCACTATGGGGAAAATGTGATGGTAAGGGGCATTTCACATTTGTCACTATATGAATGCTAAAGTAATATAGGTTTTTTTAAAAAATAGTTTTTCAGTTTAGCAGCATATCAAAGCAGTTTCCTGAAAGTGCGAATGACTCAGACTAGTCTGAGACTGAACTGCTCTCCTCACTGCCTTCTCAGGAGAGCAGGCAGGTCCAGTACCTGGAGGCCAAGAATCCATACCTGATAGTCTACATGTCCTCTCCAAATCTGTGATTCCCATTCCACCTTCATGATTTTTGTTTTGCTCTTATACTATCCATATTATGTTCTCATTTTTTAAAAATAGACCCCTAAAAAATAACAATTAAAAAAAAGAAAATTTTTATTACTTTCTTAAAAGGAAATCTCACTTGCCATACATATTAGGTAACTATAAAAACATGTACAATAAAACAAAAGGTTGTAGATCCTAGGCAGATGCTGCTAGGAGCTTGAAGGACGCTATTTCTTTGGAATGAAGGCAGTTTAGAAAGTGTTAGGGTGGTGTTAAAAAATACCAGTGCCAAGCTGACCCTTTCTCCTAGAAAGAATCAAGGATTTGAAGAGAATAGGAAGAGGAGTCACTTTCTTGAGTTGTGATTCGACATTTTCTAGTGCAATGTCAAAGTAGCACTTACATTGATCTGAAGTACCACTACTGGCATTGCCCACCTCTACATAGTTTCAGCTAAACCTCAAAGGGGAAGATCTGGGTCACTGGACCCACGTCACTGCCCTCAGTTTTCCTATATGTAAATTTGGGAACTGGACTGTGTGATCTATGAGGTCTCTGCAGGCCCTTCTTCTCCTGGTCTGTACCCATGGGCATCTTCCCCCTCATTCGCATCACAGTTTAGGGCACAGATAATGACATACATAACTCTAGCCACTTCTGAGACATTTTGGGTTTGGCAGTCACCACAGTCAGCGGCTGACCTTGTTATCCTCCTTTTGGAGACACTTGGCTGGTGTCTTCCAGCCTCAAAACTTCAGAGCACACAATGCTACCCTCCCTAACTCATTTGTCATTTGTTTTTAGATAGTAAGCCTTTGGCACTTCACGCCCTCTCTCTCAAGGGAAGTGGAATTCTTTGGTTCTTTTTCTTTGTTTGACCTTTGCCACTTGGCTCTTTGCTGAGGTCTCATCATTTGGTCTGGGGACTGAAGGGTCACACTCAGGTTCTGACTGACCTGGACAGCACCGTGGAGTAGGAGAGAGCTGGACAGCTTTTGACTTGGGAGTACCACCCAATAGCAAGTTTGGCACCTGCTTATTCTGAGCCAAGCAAAATACCTCTCTTTTCTGGTTCTACTGCTTCACCTGGGAGGAATTGATTTCATCACTCAAGGCAGAAGCTTCCTTAGCTTTCTCTAATCACCACAATGTGACTTTGGAGGTAATGTGCCTTCAGCCTCCCATCTCTACAATGTGCCATTAAGCATCTCTTGCTTATTTTCCAGCTCAGAGCAGCAAATGTGTCTGCAGAGAAGCATCCGAATGCGAGGAAGAAGGGATTAGCATCTGTGTGGAAGTGAACGGCAAGGAGCAGACAATGACGGAGTGCGAGGCTGGCACGCTGAGGTGCCGAGGGCAGAGCATCTCCATCACCAGCATAGGGCCCTGCAAGGCGTAAATCCAGTAGGCTCCCAGGTGCCCATAAGGTTGCTGGAATCCAGCAGGCTGCCATGGATGAGTTAAAACACCCACATAACTGAGCACGTCAGACAACTTCTCCAGCATAGAGGATTATTCTTCCTCTTTCATTCCCAGTGTCCACTTCTCCCTTTAACTTCTAGCCACTTGCATAAACACAACCCTTTGTTCTGCCAAACCTGAATCCAGATACTCTTTTTCTTCTTCCTTATCATTTTTAATGTCAGTCAGGATGAAAAATATTCATGAACCTCTGCATGAGCCAACTGTGTTCTTGGAAAAATTGCTAACTTCTCTGGATCTTGCCTTTTTAATTGAAAAATTAGAGGATTAGACTTGATAAACTCAAATGCTCTATTCAGCCCTATGAACCTTTTAAGTATCATTGACCCTGCCCATGAGCCAGAACATGCTTTCTAAATCAATTAGGAAAACAGAAAATTTAAAAAGATTGCCTTCCTGACCTTGAATGGAAAAAGATAGAGACAATTATTCCATCACAACTAATAATCTCATATATCACCCCATTGACTCAACTATCTTGTGTAGGAATTCCTAACCTCAGCAAGACATTGAACCACTGAATTGTTAGATCCAAATTCCTCACGCTCTAGACATGGGCACCTTCTGCCTTCTTGTCTGAGAACAAATACAATGAAGTTTTCCATTTGGGGCTTTTTTTTTAAAGTATGTGTTCAACACAAGACATACAATTTGCTCCCCCCCTTCGTCCACATCCCTTTCCTTTTGTAGGAAGCATCAGTTTGTGCCTGAGCTACTGAGTGATTCAATATTTGTGAGGATGGTTTTCTCTTAATGTGGATGGATACATGCCTAGATTTTTCAAGGGGCTGTAGAGGTAGATAAAATCGAAGCATTGACATTCTATTTATTCCTTATTCATTCTCTGTCAAAACAAAAAGACAGCTGTGGGAGATGAAACGAGTGGGCTTAAGTGGAATTTAAAATACTCTTTTATGTACAAATAATATCTCTGTATTTTTCTGATAACGATAAATACATTTACAACAAACTTCAGTTAAAATGATAATGATTAAAATAGTCATTAAAGATACTATTCTTTGAAACATTTTGCTCTGTATTATGTTTAATTTTAAAGAATGGCTAGTTTGTTCTTTTAAATATATTTTCATTTTTTAAACTACTTCACTGAGGTATGATTGACACATAAAAAGCTGTACATAAGTAATGTATAATACAACTTGATGAGTTTGGGATTAAGTATACTCCCATCAAGGCCATAAACATATCCTTCACTTCCCAAAGTTTCCTCCCACTTCCATTGTTATTATTATTACAAAACAATACAAGATCTTTCTTTTTAGAAAATTTCAAGTATATGTTACAGTATTGTTAACAATGGCCACGATAGCTAGCACATAGCTATAGCAATGCTGTATAGTGAGTGGCTCTCTAGAATTTATTAATCTTATATAACTGAAATATGGTACCCTTTGGTCATCATCTCTCCAGTTCTCCCTCTCTTTAGCCACTGGCAACTACCATTCTAATCTCTGTTTCTGTGAGTTTGACTATTTTAAATTCCACATGTAAGTGAGATCATATAATATTTATTTCTTTGTCTGGCTTATTTCACTTAGCATAATGTCTTCCACGTCTATCCATATTATCACAAATGGTAGGATTTCCTTCCTTTTTTAAGGCTGCATAATATTCCACTGTACATCTATACCACATTTTTTTTTATCCATTTATCTACGGTTGGACATTTAAGTGGTTTTCTTACCGTGGGTGTTGTAATAACACTGCAAAGAACATGCAGATCCTGATTTCAATTTCTTTGGATAAATACCCAAAAGTGGGATTGCTATATCAAATCGTAATTTTATTTATAATTTTTTGAGGAACCTCCATACTATTTTCCATAGTGCCTGTACCAGTATGTTCTTATCTGAAACTCAGCTTTGATACAGGTCTAGTTTTATGTACTAAACTGTCCCTTGAGTGATGATTCAGATATGATATGTGGAAGTTTCAAGGAGACAGGTTTAAATTGATTAAAACAATAATATTCAGTTAATGTTTAATTGAGGCCAACTGCATTTGCTGAGGTTATTATGGAGTTTATTTCTATCTTGAGTAGGGAGTAGGGGGATAGATTTGAAAATGTCAGACCCAGATGGAAATTCCCAAAGAAAAAGTTGAACAAGTAATTTATTTGAGAAGAGATAGATCAGTATCTTTCTAGTAATTTCTCTTCTTGTCTTAAGCTATAATGGAGTTAGATTCCTTATGTACCACCACCTTCCTTTTCTAATACAGAGGATATGGTCAGCATTATCAATGCTATCAGAGAAGGTGGTCTGGAAAAAATAAACCAGTAGATTTGACAACTAAGATTTGAGAAAGAAGTTTCACAGAGTTAGTGAAGGAGAAGTAAGAGGCTAATGACTAGTTGATGGAGAAGGAGGAGAGCAATGAATAGGTTGTAGAGAGATGCTGTCTTGAAATACTAAATTTTGTGCTCTTTTTTCTTTTTGAACATTCTTATACTTGACCTTTGCTCTAGTTATACAGAAACATTCACAACTTTCTATAGGAGAATAAGGATTGTTGTAGTTGATCTACCAGGAGAGAGTAACTGTCAACATTATATCTTTAAAAATGTTTGAAACTTCTACAATAAGTCTTTTAACAGCTAAAGAGAGGGCTTTGAGGAAAGGTAGATGGACTATTTCTGTCATAAAAAATGATTGCAATGAGAATAGGGGGAGTGTGAGAATGTCCCTACCTGCCCTTCCCTCTGCCTCAAACTAGGTGAGGGTCCCCTGGACTAGGATGGGATAGAGCTTTGGAGGAGAAGGCAGAAAGTGTTGAGGTTAAAGTCATCTGAGCCTAGGAAAGGACAGAGGGAGAGAGTGGTTTGGCTGGTGCATTAACTGTACTAGCTTCAGAGAGATACATGGGAGCCAAGCCACATCTTACAGACCAACACTCACAATTTAAGTGGACACTGCAAGTCACCTGGGCATAAAAGCTGCTTTGGAAGATTTCTTAATTTCATTTGTGAGTGCCTTCCTTTGACATTCCACACGTATCCTAATAATTGACCAATAGAAGTGCTACTCATCAATACCCTGAGATTTAGTGAGCCCCATCTGAACATTTCTACATGTAAGCTTCTTCCCTCTTTTTGCTGGTCAGGTCATGGCTAATCTCAGCTTCATATAACAATTCTGAATGTGTCCTATTGGTAAGTAGCTGCTCAGTGCTACAGGTGCTGGGCAGCTGGTATACTCAGCATTTCCTGAAACAGCTTATTTTGTGCCTGCACATAAATTGTTAATCACTTTTTCCTTTTGGTTAAGATAAGTATTTGTAGTAATCAAAATTTTTGAATCCCACAGTTTATCATGTTTTACATATTTTTTTCTGTACACACCAAAGTTCCTTATACTCAGAAACTGACAGACACTCTAATGCAGCATAAGCGTTTGGATTATTTGAAAGACAAGCATAAAATAGCTAGTGGAGGTGATCATTATAAATGATCTAAGATGCTCCATACTTTGGGTATAAGATAAACTGGTTGTTCAGGTGGTTCTACTACTCTTTCTCTCTCTGAAATAAGAAAGGGAAGGGAGGAGAAGCAAGGGAAAAAGAGAAATGGAGAGAGAGAGAGAGAGAGAGAGAGAGAGAGAGAGAGAGAGGGGATTATTCTTAGTATCAAATTAGAACTGAGCAGCCACAGTCCTACTACTGATCAGCCACCAAGAATTTCTTCCTTAATGAACTGGTTAAAGTGTATTCAATACTTGTGCTAGAAATGGAATGACCGGTTTCTCTTTCAGAATATTGAGCCGGAAAGAAACCGTAGTAGGAGGCAATTTCAGTTAATATCTGAGAAACCAGAGGCATATGCATGTCTTTCAATTACCTTGGTTGGTCTTTCAGTCAGTTCACACATAAGAAAGCTGATGACATGATAGGAGTCCCTGCTGTGACAACCAAAGCATATATAATTTATCTTTTTTATTTATTCCTGTCAGGCAAAACTCTAGATTTATACTTGAAACATCCATCACATAGGAAAATTTGCTTTTCCAGCCAAGGGTTGACAAAAACAGGTCAGGGAGGTTCAAGACAGAGAAATATTGGCTGGAAGAGTAAAGCATACGTGATACTGAGTGAGGGTCTGTTATGTAGCAGTCAGCTGGCCAAGTCGGCTGGGAACACAGAGAACTCAAAGGAATTTTCTATAATAGTGAGATAGAACTTATTAAAGGAAAGTTTGACCAGACATCTTCAAGAGAAAGTGATTAACATGAACGATTCCGGATTGGTATAATGTTAGACCACACACAGCCCAAGTATGCACTATGGCAGTGTTTCATAAAAGCCTCCAACTCTACTTTGAGTTCAGAAACTCCTCTCAGCCCTGATACCGAGCTCCAAGAGGAACTCATGAAGTCCTGCGTGGTGGAAAACTGTTTACAAGTCCACTAATTGGATGATTCTGGTTCCATAGATTACATATCTTGGTATGATGATAAGAAGGCTCCTAAAGTCTCTTGAGTCTCTTAAAAATTCAGCAATTAGCTATTTACCTTGGACATGGTACAACAGATTCATTAAAGTGAGAGAAAGACACCTTTTAGGAGATCTGATCCCCAAACCTTCAGACTAGTGAGGGTTTCAACTTGCCTTATATGGTTCTGTGCCCTTTCTTGCTCAGTACACTGCCTGTATATACTCAATAAAATGTTCATTTTCTGTAGTCACATAGCTGGTTCGCAGAAGACCTAAGCTGCAAATGGCTCTTGTGCCTCCCAGGAGAGTGCTCATTCTGTTTCATGATAGCGTTGGCCCTTTCCCTGTCCTGTGGACCTGTGGATATCTTGTCTGAGCTGTCCTGCCAGACAGAGGCTGAAGTAATGAGCTGTGGGGCATGGTATTTTGCTATACATACAGGGCTGGTATTTTGAAATATTAACTTGGACTTATTTAAGTATGCTTTGTCTTCCCTGCCATTGAAATATGTCCTTTCTGTCTTTTTTCTTTCAAATGTAAATGGGGAATTTCCTCTCACTTTCCCTGTGGAGGATTGATTAAAGGTGAGGAAGCTGGTTGTTGAGAATCGGGGTAGAAGATGAATCAGAGGACTTAGGGGAAAAGCTTGAAACTTCCTGAGATCTAATCAATATGGACAAATAAGCTGAAGTTCTAGGCGAGTCGGGATTGGGATATGGGCTTATTAAGACACTGATGCTCCTACTTGTAACAGTAGAGGTGGCTGTAGCTGCCAATTCACTTAGAAGCAGACTGGGATTTATGATCCTGTGCTAAACATTCTTTCCCTTTTTGGTGGGAGAAAGAATAAGACTGTCTTAGTCAGTACCAGCTGCTGTAGCAAAATACCATAGACTAGGTGGTATAAGTAGCAAACATTTATTTTGTGAGAATGGGAAAAAAGAAGGTAAAATTATCATCATTTTCATTTGATGTGATTGCTTACTTGGAAAACTCAATTAACTAAAAAATGTACAAACAATAAGAAAGAGTTGGCTGGTTAAAATTAATATATCATTTATAACACACACACATTTATATATACATACAACAAATAGAATATATAATGGAAGAAAAAATTCCCTTATAATAGCAGGAGATCAGATACATAGCATCCATCAAGAAACAGGAGATCTACGAGAAAAAAACATAAAAACCCTGTGAGCCACCAATAAAAGACTTGAATATAAAAATTAACATCAGAAATATGAAAACCGCTTTTGTTAATATGTAGATTTGGTATAATCTTGCCTCCCCCAAATCAACAAAATTAGAAATTTGCTTTTTAAATTTTATTTTCATTTGCTTGGGCATTTTGGGAGGAAAACTAAAAAGATGATTCTGAAATAAATAATAACCTCTAGAAAAACAAACAAACAAACATTTATCCCTCACAGTTATTGAGGCCTAGAAGTTCAAGAACAGGGTCCTGGCAGATTGGCTGTGAGATATGAGCCCTCTTCCTGGTTTGCAGATGGCTGTCTTCTTTCTATGTCATTACAGAGAGGAAAGAGAGAGCCCTCTGGTCTCCTCTTCTTCTTATTAGGTACCAGTCCCATTATGAGTACTCTTCTTTTATGACCTTTTCTCTCTTCTAAACCCATAGATCTCACAAAGGTCCTATTTCCAAATATCATCACATTGGAGATTAAGACCTTGACATATGAATTTTGAGGGGATACATGTAGCCTATAACAGAGATCATGAATTGCTGTGATTTATTGGTCAAACCAGTTGCTGCATGAAGTGGGTTTGTGAGGAGTCTGGCCTCATAAGCTTGCCCTCTGATAGTGCTGGCAAATCATGCAGAGAGTAAAACATTTATAGAGCCTGATATGTTCTCTCTGCATATTCTGGGAGACATTTTTTTTTACTTAATTCATAATGGCAATGCTTCACATGCCTAATACAGGTAATTCAGACTGGTACGTATGATCTCTTCTCAGAAGGAACATTTCAACTCAGTCTTGGGATGTGGACTGCAAAGACCTGAATGCTGGAAAAGAGAAACATTAATATTTAAACTTAAAACTTCTAGGTGTGTATGGGGTGCTAGTCCCTGCTGTGAGCACTTTACATGTGTTAATTCATTTAATCAGCTGGACAACACTACGAACTAACTTCATTCTACAATTGAGGAAATAGAGGCATAAAGAAGCTGAGAAACTTTGTACAGATAACAAGTGGAAAAACCAGGGCTCAAATCCAAGCCCTTTGCTTTGGTAGATCATACTCTCGACCCTCGTTCTGATATGTTGCAGATTTTGTAATAATACTCCTCATTCACATAAGACCTTAACAGGGTCTAAAATTTTTACTATATTTGGTCCTATTCAAAATAAGCCAACATTCAGGATAAGATTTGGCTACTAAAATAAAAACACAGGAGTTAATCTCTGTAACTCTTTTCAAAAATATCAAGCTATCTAAAAATGATGAATTTCTCAAACTGATCTTTTAAAATGAATTGAAATAAAATTTTGGAGCTCTAGATTCATGAACCTAGTGTGTGTGTTTGAATGGATCTAGGAGTATAACCACCTGAAAATGGGACTACTAAGGTTTGATCTTGAGGACATAAACCCCTACAGTGACCTGCCAAAAGCATCCCTATCTGAAACCAACACTTTGAGTACCATTGGATCTGCTGGATCATAGAGGCCAAGGGCCAGAGCAGCTTGTATAGCAGAATCTTCCTTCGTCCTGGGCCTTGAAAACTAGCAGCTTTCTGGTCAATAGGTAAATGGGGTGCAATAATGCACCCAGTAGGAAATATGTTGCCTCTAAAATCCAAAATGGCACACTAGGCATCATGCCTTTTTTGGTTGGTTGTGTGTGTGTTGTGGGGCCACATACAACAACTTATCCTTCTTCACCTTAAATGAAATATCTCATATGCCCAACACTACCAAACCCCTAGAAATTTCACTGAGGTAGAAGTCCCCGAATTTGGTCAGATTTATTTCTCATCCTTTGACATGCAAATGTCTTACCAATCAGTTTAGGGTAGTTGCTATTTCTTGCTCACTCTGTTCAATCTACACAATGTTATCAATGCAATGAGTGAGTATGATCCCTTGCAGATTGAAAAGGTGATCAAGAACTCTGTGAACTAAATTATGACATAAATCTCACTTGATCATGGTGTATGATCCTTTCAATTTACTGTTAAATTTGCTAATACTTTGTTGAGAACTTTATACATCTTTGCTCATCTGGGATATTGGTCTGTAATTTTCTTTTGTTGTTCAAGTTGGTTTTGGTATCAGGGTAATGCTGGCCTTGTAAGATGAGTTTGGAAGGATTCTATCTTCTACTTTTTGGAAGAAGTTAAGAAGAATTGGCATCAACTCTTCTTTAAATGTTTGGTAGATCTTCCCGGTGAGGCTACCTGGTTTTGGGCTCTTGTTTTTAGGGAGGTTTTTAATGATCGATTCAATCTCCTTTCAAGTAATTGACCCTGTCTTTTCTTTTTATAAGATTTCTTTAGTCCAAAAACCCATCTCTTACTGTCTGACTTACCTGTTTATCTACTCAGTTAATCACATGCTAAAATACTGATTTCATCATTTCACTACCTTGATAAAGAATTTCTTTTGGCTTTCCACTGTTTTCCAGATACGCTATAGCTCGATTTGTCATTCAATTCTTATTCCTTGCTATTTAGTTCTCTTTGTCACTTAATAAGACCTTTATGCTGTGGTCAGAAGAGCCTTCATTCTATCTTCTATAGACTATTATAGACCGGAAAATGGCCATCCCATAAGCCCTGCCGATGGGCCTGTCTACCCCCATCCATAAGCCTGACATGTCCTCATAATTCCAACCTCTAGCAGAGCTTCTGAGGGTTGAATGTGGGTTATTTAATGATTTTCTTATGACTACATTGGTGTCAGGGTAAAGATAAATTCTAACTTCCCCCAACTGTTTTGGAAAATTTTAAAAAGTTCAGGTTAACCTGTCTTGCAGGCTAACAAACAATTCTCTAAGCTCTCCATCTCCAAGCTGAAGTCTCCTTTGACCACATGCAGTTAAGAAGGTGTTAGGGCATTGGCCAATTTAATTCTCAGATTTTTACTTCTGAGACTATCTGGAGGAAGTGGTAGGAAATGCAGAAGAAAGGATTTCTTATCTTGTGTTTTTTGTTGGCTCTCAAATTGAAAAAGAATCTGTGAGTCGTGGATAGTTATAAAGTTGTATTCTTCAAATTTATCTTACTTTCAGGATAACCACATAATTTAATAAATAAAATCTAGGACAGTTTGTTCAAAAGTAACTCAAATAAGAATGTTTTGTTGGTTAAATAGTTTGACCAAGTAGAGGTGAGAAGTAAATGCCATTTCTCTGATCACAACTTGGTGATTCGCTCTCTCTCTCTCTCTTTCTCTCTCTCTCTCTCTCTCTCTCTCTCTCACACACACACACACACACACATTTTTGTCATGAAACCCACTATCTTGTTATGTTGCTCTTGGCTGCATGTTTTGTACTGTCCTGGTTTAAGAATATCTGCAATGAACGAGTGAAAAAGAGAAATTGCAAGAAATGATAATTCCCAGACTGCAGGTATATAAAATTGCTTGTCAGAAGTTTGCTCTCTGTCAAGGGCCTACCCTGAAGCTCCTGATGAGCTCAAGTTACTACTGTGTCTGACTATGTACTCTCTAGCTCTCCGCTGAGGTAATATGAAGCATCATGGTGGGGTTGGGAACTTAGTCAACTAATAATAAAACGCTATTAAAAATTCTTTGCTATAATCTTGGAGTCTCTTAAGGGCTTTGAAAGAAGTGTCTGGTCTTATATTTTATCCTTTAAAACTGTGATCAGAGACAATTCCAATTAAGCAATTCCCCTGGTTTCTTTCTCTGGAAGCCTATTTTTTTTCTTTCCATTTGTGATCTTTGCTCTCTTCTTTTTCTGGTGGAACTGCCTTCTTAGTAGGGTCAGCCAAGCTAACTGTCTCTGATTTACCAGAAGAACACTGGCTCTTCACTGTGGGGTTAAAGGGTAGAGTACTGAATTGCAAAATAATGTACTGCAGAGCAGTGCTAGCTTATTAAGCAGTCTGCAACCATCACAGAATCTCTGTCTTAAAGTAAACATGAGTTGAAAAATGATTACATGTGTTAACAAGAATGAGGCAAGCAATAGGAGTGAGACTAAATGGAATCTGTAATTTCTTTAATAATACTTGAACATGCTTTTCCTCAGTAATTCTATTTCTCTGAGGCTCTCAAGAAGTCTTTCTCACTTGGGTAATATGCTTGTGTTTGAACCACAGAGAGGAACCGCAGAGGGCTGTTAGAGGATGAACTGGGAAGAGAGACATCAAGGGGGGCTGGTGGCAACTCTCTGAGAGAGAATAATGGTCTTTGGGATTATCAGAAATAACTGTTGGGGAGAGGATAAAGATCTAAATTTCTCTTGTCACATAGCCTGACTGTAGCTTGTTCTGCATGATATGAGAGCAAGTAAGAAGGCCTCAATAGGGTATTACAGTGACTAAGAGGCAACCAGAGCAGGAGTGTGAGCTGCTGAACTGGGGTTCTCTGACGAGAGGGGCTGCCTTATCTATCTTCAACCTCCCAAGAAAGGCAGGAATATCTCAGGGCCAAGAACATGGCCTCATGGGGGATGGATCATTAGCTGGCTTTTATACCAGTCACTGAATTTACGTTAATATTTGTGACTCTAATGACACACTTGTTAATATTATTAATATTTATATTTCATAGTTAACATTTACTTAACAATGATTCTGTGTCAGGTTTATAAATGCTTTATGTGCATATTAATACATTTAATCCTCACAGTAGCACTTTGAAGTAAATAATTATCCTAATTTTACAGATATGGAAATTGAAGTACAGAGAAGTCCAATGATTTTCTCAGGTGACAAGGCTATAAGAAGTGGAACCAGGATATAATTTTTTAAAAAGTCTTGGAAATTCTTGTCAGGGTGAATCCTTCTAAGATTAGTGTTTAGACAGATAAAGTTTCAGTGGCCATGTGTGTTTCCTGTGGCCATTCTACCTAACTTCCATCGATCAGTAATGAGAAAGACTCTGCTGGAAGCTTAAAATTAGAAGTTTAATTCCTCAGATAGACTAGCCACATTTCAAGTGTGCATTTGCCACATGTGGCTGTTGGCTATTATATTGGTCAGTGCAGATACAGAACATTTCCATACATGCAAAAAGTTCTGTTAGACAAAGCCATTTGGAAAAGTCACTTAAATAACCTGCCTAAAAAAGTCAACTAAGCCCATATCTTTTGCCTTCTTTTCTTGCTCTGTTTCACATGTTAGGCTTAGGAATGACTCCATTAAGAATTTAATGAAAGCCATTACCCAGAAAATGCATCTATGCAATTATACAGAGAAATTTCCATCCAACTTTGATGGGATCATAAACCCTCTGAAATAGCTACCTACAGGTGCATAGCAAATTACCTTAAAAATTAGTGACTTAAAACCATGAAGATTTATTATCTCACACAGTTTTGTGGTTCAGGAATTCAGGAGTAGTGTAGCTTAGTGATTTCTTCTCAGGACTCTCATTAGGTTGCATTAGGGTAGTCAGATTTAGCAGATAAAAATACAAGATGCTCAGTTTAATTTGAATTTTAGATAATAAATAATTCTTTAGTATAAGTTTGTCTTATGTAATAATCAGGATATATTTTACTAAAAAAATGTTGTTTACCCAAAATTAAAATTTAATTGGAAATTCTGTATTTTATCTCATAATTTCAGTCAATGTGTCTGCTGAAATGTCAATCATCTTAAAACTTTTACTGGGGCTCATGGTTCCATTTACGAGATGGCTTATTAACATGCCTGGCAAGTTAGCTCTGGTTGTTTGTAGGAGGCATCACCTCTTGACTCTGGAACTCTTTTTTTTCTGCTTGAATGTCCTCTTGACATTGCAGCTGGCTTCCCCCAGAGTGAGTGATTCAAGTTAGTTCAATACCATTTCTGACCTTGGCTTGGAAGGCAAACTTTGTCATTTTTGAAATATTGTGTTGATTGTGCAGGTCATTTCTATTTTTCTATTTATTGTAGGAAAGGACTACATGAATACGAGGAGACAAGCATCACTGGGGACCACCTTGGAGGCTGGTTCCATCCTCTGAAATTTATACACAGATATCATAAAATATAAGCTCTATGAGGGTAGAATCAAAAATTTTATTTCCTGACAGTTATAACCCTAGTGGCATTAATAGTGCCACAAATGAATAAATGAATTCTACCTAAAATTTCTGGCCTAAAAGATTTCTTAGGTCCTTAGAAGGTTTTGTAGAAACAAAAGATGCTTCCCAATAAAGTCTGAGGATGAAGAGATCTGAATATAGGAAACAGAAATTTGTAAAGGGATAATCACTTTAATAACATTATTAATAAATAATCATGATTGTGGTGTTGTTAAATTAGTGCCAGGCTCTGTGTTAGACATTTCTTTTTATGTATATAATTTCATGTATGTAACCTTTCAGAAATGTATTGCGGTAAAGAGTAAAGAGCTATGATGTAGATGCTATGAAGAAGGTAAACACATACACATAAACACACACACATACATGGACATGCACACAGACACACTTCAAAGGGAGGAATGCTCTTGGATAAAAACGTAGAGGAAACCATGATGTTTAATAGGATGTCAGAAAGGGACTTGTGTGGAAAAGCACTTAGCCTAGTCTTGACATAAATTACAAACTGAGGAAGAACAGTCAGGTTAAAGTTTATCATAAGATTGCTTCTTAGAAAGAAAAGAATGTGGGTAATAATTCAAAGCTGGCAACAATATGAGAGGAAAGGGCTGTGTGTGGAACATAGCAGTGGCCCTCTTCTTAATGGCAGCAGAATTGTTTGAAGTTTTATTTTTGGTATCTGCTGGGATTTGAGCTTCCCAAAATAGAGGGCTAACCTGTGCAAAGCCATGTGCTCGAGCCACAGGTTATCCCTCAAGTGTTTTTGTAGGGTTTATTTTTTACTAGTGGAAGCCATCAGGCAGACTTTGGAGAGGAAGAATATACCACCACATCAAGATCCCCATTCTAGGCTTCATCTCTATCCTTAGCATCCAGCAAGTTTGTGAGTTATGAGGATGAAGACAGGTATCAGTTATAGAAAAAGCTTAACAGTTTATTTCCTGATGGTTTACAGAAAAATGGTTGCCTCTTTACACTTTCTCATGAGGGTCTGCAAAGCAGCTTCAGCTGCTCTCTGGACACTGATACAAGGGTCTTGCCGAAGTTTTTGGAGCCCTGAAATGGAAAGAATAGCGAAGTCCAGTGAGTGAGAAAAGCCAAGGCCCAAGCTGGGCAGCACAGTGAGGCTCCCCATGGGGGTCAGCACTAGACAGGCTCAGGCCCCCACACTCATGTTTTACCCTGATGAGTAGGATTGTGACATTGTAATAAGGGAAGAGAAGATTCTGACCTTGTAATCAATAGACAATTGGAAAATTGTAGTCTGTTGGGAATAATGCCCACAAAGGGTTGGAGCTCGAGCTTACTTTATACTTTGGAGAAATTCCAGTGTCTAGGGAGCATCAATGACAATAAAGGGGGACTACCATTTTTCAATTTCTGGGTTAACGTGGAACTAGGAGCAGCATTAGTTAGTCTTTTTCTAGGAATATAACAATATGCTTGGCAGAAACTAGGACTGGTACTCACGTGCAGTCAGTTGTTCTCTGTCTAATAAGTCCATGTATTGGTTGGTCAAATTGAGAACAATGGCATCTAAAATCAACAGGAGAAAAATGATTTCATTATAGAGCAAGAGGCCATGGAAAGTGGATCATGTCAGACCCTGTACCTGATCAGAGGTTGAATGAGCTGACTATATGACTCCTCCAGCACCTCAGGGTGATATAAATGTCATGGCTCTTAGGCCTTGAGTGCCATGTCTGGAAGTGGTCACTCACCCAATGTGTATTTAAGCAAAGCTCACAGAATGTCCTCCTGAGGGGTGTGCCAGTTGTTGGCAGGGTTTCAAACATGTGTAAAATATGGACCCTGTGTCCAAGAAGTTTGTTGTGTAGTTGAGGGATCGCATACATAATCCAGTGAGGACTCCTCACTGTGGCCTAGCTAGTGGGCATATTCACTGTGGGCTTGATCAGTTGGAACAGGCATCATGATAAGACCTAGAATTTTGTAACAAGCATCATCAGAAACTTGCTTTCCTTTTGAATTTTATAGATCAAGCAAAGGGGCAACAAGGAGAAGTCAAGTGAATTGTCCAGAATTACACTAGCCAAGCCAAGGTCTGCTGGCCTCCAAACTAATACACTTTCCACTTGTATCATATTGTTGCTAAAGCTCTTGGCTTGACCTGCATTTAGAAGGTTTACTATGCTTTATGTTAAGAGATGATGCAAAGGAATGCATTTAGGAGCGGGGATGCAGGCTTGGAGCTTAAACTTGAGGAAAAGCAGCAGCAGTGACTTGGAACCAGAAGAAGGATGGAGGGCCCAGTATGGAGAATGGTCTGACAGTAGGAAAGTGAGTGTTGGAAAGTCAGAAGAGGTTAAAAGTTTTCATTAACAAAAGAGAACAGCTTCCTCTGAAGGGAGATGTTGCAAGAAATAATTGTGTGTGTGTGTGTGTGTTTTGGTTATACTAGTTAACCAGTCAAAGCACAACGAGGTGGCAAGGAGCAGACACACCTGAGCAGGGAATGTGGCTGTGCCCTCACCTGTGAGTTTGATGGCTGCACTCCTGATAATCTCCCAGCAGCTGTTGAAGAAAGGGAATGAGTGTGTGTGGAGGATCCACAGAATTTCCTGGTTTTTCTTAGCCTAGAAGAGATATATATGTGTTACAAAGAGGGCAATGGAAAGTGACTCTTTATGAAATTTAGCATCCTATAGTTCCTAAGAAGAGAAATCTAAAAGCCACGAATTATTCTATTGAAAGATGTCTGATTGCTATTCCAACCTAAATTTTATTAGAAAGGTACTGGGATTACGGGACCAATAACAGATGTATTTTAGGAATCTTGGAGAACAGATTCCAGTCAGGATTTGGGAGAAGAACATAGGATCATAAGGCAGGATATCGAGAATCACTGCTATCCTCCCAAGACAGTTCTGCATCTGGGCAGAGATCCCCTGCTCTGCTGTTTGCCTTTCTAGGATTTGCTGAGACTCTTGTCTGCATTTTATTTTTAGGCAGCATTTGCTGCACACTCACCAGTTTCGCACAGAATTGCCTATAGAAATCCCTGGCTCTTGGTAGATCTTGACCATCAAGGAGATGATCTAATACTCCATAGAGTTCCTGGAGGCCCAGAAAAGGAATGGAGATGATGAGGACATCACGGCAAGCCTAAAAAACAAGAGTTTTCTGCGTCACAGTCCATCCTGCCAATTCCCATCCAGAGAAGAAGTGCTGACTAGTCTGGGAAAGGAGCCCCAGAACTGAGTGATGTAAAGAGCTTGATAGTCAGTGATGACTTCTTTCCAGTTTCAAGCATGCAGAGCAAACTCGGGAAGAGATGGCAAAAAAGAACCAGGATTGGAGAACTGTTTTTCAGGTTCAGCTGAGAGTGGTGCCTTCCGTTGTGGCTTGGCTTGTAGTCCAGCCACGCCAGGCCTACTGGCACTTCTCAGCCACAGGGAGAGGAGGAGATGCAGGTGATTGTGCAAGGACCACTTACAGTTCCAATTTTGGGATTGGGATCCCAGAGGTGGAGAAGGAAAGAAATCATGCTCTTTTTAATTTCTTCAGCAAAAAAAATCTTCCACCTTCTTCCTGTTAGGGATGCCAGATTCTCAAATAAGAAGATGGCAGTCAGTCTCACATCATCCTGCTCCTGTGGCAACAGATACGTGATGTGGGTGAGTCTCCTTTTCAGATTGTTTCCAGCCAGTGCCCCCCAACCCCCATCCTCACCCTGCTTGGCCCCGCTTCAGCCAAGGAAGGCTGGAACCCACACACTGGTGCACTCTGGCCACAGCCCTCTCATGTTGCAAGAAGACTCTCCCTTTCCCAGCAGCAATCTTACCCACACTACACGAGTTTGAATGACTGTGGGTCTGGAGTTTAAGTGCTACCAGAGAATTGGAGACTTGGTTTCTGCCTTTGAGTAGCTAATGGGGAAAGGTGACCACAGGAATGATAAACAAAAGTTGGGGGAGGATTCTTGCTTATTTTGTATTTACACAAATTAGCCTGGTTGCACCATTAACTTTGAGTTATGGGGCCTCTAATCTAAAATGCCCAAGGCCTAGGACTCTTCTCCAAGATCTCAAATACTTTCTAAAGAGATCACAGGCAGTTTGGAAATTTGGGCTTTGGGTCTGAGAGAGAGAGAGAGAGAGAGAGAGAGAGAGAAGAGAGAGAGGATAAACAAACAAGTGCTTAGCCCTATCCTTGCGTATGTGAAGTTCTGGAACTTCCTTGCTTGTTGTCCTGGATGGTAGGCAATGATTTTAAAAGCCAAAGAGTAAGGTGGTGGAGAAATACAGCCTTCTGTTATCTTAGATACTTTGTTAATATGGTTCAGAGTTCTAACAAACTCTGATGAATTTTCTTTTTTTTTTTTTCTTTTCGGGTCTAATTTAAAATACTACTTTAAAATACTATCTGAAGGCAGAAGGATAAAGGGAAAATTTATTCTGAGTAGCATAAGATTACTTAGATTAGAAATAAACAAGAGCCAACAAAGGAGAAGATAAAGTAGTTAATTGTAATGGCAAATTAAAGATATAAGAAGTAAACATACAAACAAAAACATCACGAACAAGGAAGTTAATAAGATCTAAAAAAAATAAAAATGGCTTTTTGGGAAAAAGCCAGAAAAATTAAATAAATACGTGACCCCATATAAAAGAAATGGAAGTAGAAACATTCTTTAAATATACGGAGAATGAAGTCAGGATATATTTTTAAAAGCTATCATTGTAGAAAAAGAAAGCAAACTAATAACAAAGTACTCAAAAGGTACAGAGATACTTTCTTAAAAAGAATCATTTTCCAAAAATCAATGACCTAATGATAGGTTAAGGAAGATTCAACCAATTACTGGGATGATAAAAAAGCAGAAAAGAGAAGTGGTGAAAATGTTTGGGTGCTGGGAGAGACATTAGAGTTTAATGTCCTAGTTTTGAGTTGAGAAAATGGAGTCACAGGGAGTAAAGTGCTCAGGGTGATGGAGTGGGACATAGTATCAAACAGGGCCTGGAGCAAGGGGTGGCAGCCATATTTTCTCTTTTACCATTTCACTGAAGTTTTGCCATATTTTGAGAATTCCAAGGAGGCAATTAAATATTGAGAAAAAGGTGGAGGAGGGACTTTGGAGATTATGAATTCTATGCTTAATCAATAGAAAACTATAGGGTTTTTATAAAATATAGTTAAAAATATTTGCAGAAAGAGCATTACTGGAAAGTAAATAGCATGTCATTGCTAAGACCCAAGTTTATCAAACTCTACTTTATGCAAATGTGATGGAATTGATACCTTTTACGTATGAGAAAGGCCTAATTTAACAACCTGCAAAACTTTAGATTCTTTTCTTCTGCAGTAAGACTGAGAAACATTATCTCAACCACAAGATGGACCTGTGGTTGTTGGAAGCTGAGATCCAAGTGAATTATTATCACAGTATCAACAACAACCCTGGAAAACCTAACAAACAGATGGGGCTTCTTCTTATCTGTGTAATGAAAAATAAAACAACATTTGTTACTTTACATAAGACAGTAAATGGAGGGGGAGTCAAGTAAGCATTTTCGAAGATATGATGAGAATAAAAAGTAATATTGATACATTGAAGAAAGTGGTTGCAAACAAGTAAAAAGCTGCTTTCAAGGCCAGGTTTATGCTAGTATGAGAACAAGGGCAACTGAAAAATATGAAAATGGAGAATTATTGACTGTGGGCATATATCGCAGATGAAAATCCAGAGGCCTGTGTGGGTAATCAATGGCCAAAGTGTCAGGAAGAAAGGGCAAGATTAAAAAAAAATTGGAGTGAGTGGATAGGAAAAGTGGACCTGAGAGATAATTTTTCTTTAGATTTCATTTAATACTTCTTAAGCCTCATTTAGAGATACAACACAGTCATTGGCTTGTAAAATACTTAAAGAGCTGAAAAATTAGGTTTCTGATGAATAATGAAGGAAATGGAGACTTTCCAGTCTGGAAACTAGAGGTAAATAGGTAATTTAATAAAAGCCTTACAGTTTTTAAAGGATGCACTGGGGGAGACAACTAGTTTTCCATCTTCTCTGACAATACAACATGACAAAACAGGTTCGATCACACACACAAAAAGATTTGTTAGACGCAAAGTAGGTTTTCACATCGATGACAGTGAATAACCAAAAATAAATAAACTTTAGTTTCCCAGAAATTATAAAGGAAAATGACTTTCTCTTGCCCAAGACCCCTGCTAATACTTTTTAAGATTAAGTCTATGGAGCTAGATTGGGGGGTTGATGAACTTTTTCCCTAAAAAGTCCAGACAAAATAATTTAGACTTTGTGGGCCATCTGGTTTCTGCAACAACTAATCAGCTCTGCAGATGAAGTGTGAAAGCAGCCATAGACAACATGTAATCAATGAGCGTGGCTGTCTTCCAATGAAAGTTAATTTACAGAGAGATGCTCTTGGCCAACTTTGGCCCATGAGCAGCAGTTTATACTGACTCCATGATGAAATGAGCCACATAAACACATTGTGTCTTTGAATCTTGGATGTGGAAACGATAGTGTTGGAGGTAAAGTGTCTTACTTGGGCCCTAGTCCTGTGTTGAGCACTGTCATAATTTGTGTTCCCCCCAAAACAAACTTTGAGATGAGGCTTTAGGTGAAAGTAATGAGGGAGGTATGTCCAGGAAGCATGATGGGGAGTGTGAATAAGATAGGGGTGAGAGGAAAGCTGCAAAAGGGAATCTTAATGAGTGTGTGTGTGTTACCCAAGTGGGAAAATGGAGCTCGATCCTTCTGCGGGGCAAGGACACTGGAGAGTTTACTACAAACTATTTATCATTTGAGCGTTCTTCCCCATCAAGTCTGGCTCACCTTGTTCAGACCAGTTATAATTCCCAGGCCAGAGAGTACCCTTAGATAGAGAGACACAGGAAACCAACATCTTGCACTGGAACTGTTTGTTGGCCTCTGTGCAGGTGACCTCTGTGCAGGTGACCTCTGAGGCAGGCCGAGGAATATGGGTGGGACAGCAATATGGTCTGCTACAAGCACTACATGTGAACCTCTTCTTGTTCACTCACTTATGGGGAGGGAAGACCCCTGACAAGCTCACTTACATCTTCAAAGAAGGTTCTGGTTTGCAGCACGATTTCTTTGAAATAGAAGCTCACATCTCGATCTGTGAGCAGCTCCAAGATCTTTTTTAGAGACTTCAGGCTTTCACAGACGACGTCGGTGCGGGCCAGGTGATACAGACCTCTGATGATAGATTCCAATATTATCTGCTTATGCTTCTTCACCTATTTTGAAATAAGGTCTCTTAGTCTCAAATATTGTTCTATACCTGGAATGGGGTAGGAGACCCCAGATGAAGGGATTGGAATTGTGTTAGAGCCACACATGCTTTAACTCAAGAGCCATTGCTTCAATTTATTTGGATTTCCACTAATTTCTGTGCAGTAATAAAGTGTGGGTTAGTAAATAAATATTTCAAACTCTACTTAAAACTCCTTTTACCTTGTGAGGGGCTCCAGAAGCTGCATTGCCAAGCCCTCGGATGGCCATTTGCCTCAAAATGGAATTGGAGTCCCAGGCACTTTGATCCATCAAGATCAGCACTTCGCGTAGATTCCCATGCTTCCAAAGGATCGGCTCCTTCATGAGCTGAAATCGACATGCTCCCCATCTTTAGATAAGGGGTGGCTTCCCTTCAGGAGAGTGCCGAAGGCGGCATAACTAAAATAAAGACTGGGGCCCAGCTGCTCGTGGTGAGGAGGGGGAAGAAGCCCTCTGGTGAAGGAGCAAGTCTTGCAGAAACTGAGCTCTAGCTGTCAGCATCCCGCAGGTCAAGGTTATGTGGTGGTGAGAACAGAATACCTAGTTAAGAAGATCATCATCTAGTGTAAGTAGAAAGATGTGGCAGGGAAAACAGGTGTGACTGACAATGCTCCTTCTTGGATCACCTGAGATTGCCTTTATCCCAGAGTGTGAAGGGACAGTAATACCCTCGTTGGTTACTTTTTGTTTGGTCCCTCTCATGTTCTCCACCCTTCTCTATCCTGGGAGGTTGACTTCTGCAGACCAGAGGGAAGGAACAGGTTGAGGGTGGGTTCCTTTTCTTTTTTCACTCCCTGCCCAGGGACCACGTCTCTGGCAGTAGCTGGATCTCTCCACTACCAAAACAGCCCTTGAAGGTCCCTCTTTTGCAATTCCAGCTTCTACTGAACTCCTGACCCTGAGAGAGATGCCCCGGGAGCTTGCTGTTTTGGCTGCTCTCCCTTGCCTCAGAGAAGAAGGCTGTGCCAGTTATTCGATAGTTCTCCGAGGAGGAGGTGAGAGATGAGAATAGTTGCTCCATGATGTCCAGTATGACTCCATGTTGCCACACTGCCATGCTCCTAGAAAACACAAGACTCCAGCTGTAGCAGAGACAATGGAGGAAATATTGGTCTATTTCTCTATCAGGAGAACCAATTCTCTTAAAACGAATGTTCAAGCAAAGAGCACCAAGGCTTAAACTTTATAACTGGTTACCGAGTGCCTAAATCCATTAACTTTATCACTATATTCTGAGGGGGTGGTGAGTTTGGGGCATTTCTTCCCACCCTCCTTTGTACTTTGTTCCGTTTCTTCTCCTTGACTATAAGTTCTTGGTGCATTTGTCGCTCTCAGTGAATTTGCCCATATTGCATTTTTATTCTGTTTTAATTTTCTTTGTATCCAGTTCTAGAATATCTGCACAGTACCTGGCTAGCGCACATACTCCTATGTGGTGGGTACTGGGGTTGTTGAGTAGTGTCCATAAGTTCTCTCCCTCATCAGATTCTTTGGCGAGACCTTCTTTCATGGCTTGGGCCTGCACACACTTCAGAGTTGTGGTTGAGAGCCTGAAGGAGACAGTCACCATCACAAAGTCACTGGACGCCATGTAGGAAATTGTGATTTCCCAAGTTCCCTCTTCCTATTTCTCTCACGCCATGTTCCCTCACTCCTGGATTAATGGATGCTGTGCAAAGAAAACCCAGGCAGCCTGACCTCATACTTTAGTTTTGAGGTCAAAAGGGACATCGAAATCATTTGCGCTGGTAAATAATGTTACAAAATCTTGTCAACCTCTCATGAGAAAATAAAGCCCTAAGGATGAAAAGAACAAAAAAACATATTTCACTAATTCTGAAACAGCACCTCAGAAGTCAGAATGTACCTCATGATGGGTAGTGTGTTACAGTTGTTGACCAGCAGTTGTGATGTAGTCATCATTGCCCTGTGAATGCACATGAACGTGTGTGGATTTACCGATGGCTCTTTATACTGTTGTCATTTTAGTAAAGTAACATGTATTATTGAAACTACATGTATTGCGCCTAACTACTGCTTGAACTGTCTTTCGAAAAGTTGATTTGACATTGGATTGAAAAGTTATGCAGAATGCAGGGAAATGGAGCAATGTGATATTGGATAAAAATGTATGCCTATTAATTCTAAAACAGCTCTTTGGATAAATATAAAATAAAAGTGTTAATGTAAAAGAAAGCATTATTTCATGGCTTAATGGGAGTCTATTTTTTATTTTTTAATGGTACATAAAATAAGATTGCTTCCTGCAATTGGCAAAGTCTTAGAATTGATGAAATATGGTATTTAATTTAATTTTCTTCTTGAATATTATAGAATTCCAGCTTCCCTTAAAAGATCTCAATGAAAGAAAATAAAAAACAAATAAAGTGGGCCTTCAAGAGAAGAAGATATACCTGCTTATTTGCTATGTGACCATTCTGGGCTATTACACTGGGTGCTGTTTCAGGGAAGAATTGCTCTAAGGCTAAAGGATGTTGGGGCCTTATTTCTTCATGGGTAATTGAAGCCATGACAGAAGGTGCAAGCCTCACTTCCACAGTCCCTCCTCTGGAGTCTGGGATTGGGACAGATCCAGAAGACCCTCCTGTTTACCTGCAGGGATCTGCTATCTGTTGCCGTTCTCCCTTCTGCATCACGCGCCGCCTGTGGCTTAAGGCAGAAATGGGCATCTTCTGGCCCAGTGTGCAGCTGACTAGCTTCAGGAGAAGAGTGAACAGCTCTGGGTACAAGCCTGTGACAGGGATGCCTGTTGATAGCACTTCATGAATAGCACAGGCTACCTGAGGGGAGAAAGGACCTGTGGTCAGGCAGGCTTCCTTCCTCCAAGGACATCTTCTCACTGGGATGATCTCCAAATTTGTTTTCTCCCCAGATGATTGCTTTTCAAGTTGACCATGCTCATGGTAAAGACATAGAAAAATAAAAGGGAGAGTTTATTTGTCTGGAAACTTCTCAACTCAGACTGTGAGTCTCAGACCTATCATCTCGGGTGACTTCAAACACCAAGGGGCACCAGTCAGATAAAGTAAAAGCTTCTCCAGCACTGGAGTCTTTCAACAAAAAAGGTAGTTTAGATAGCTTAAAGACTAATTTGGAAGTACAGATACATAGATTTTCTTTGTGCTGATGAGAAATTTGCTTTTAAAAATAGCCACAGATGAAATTACTGCCATCTTTGTCTGTCATAAACTGGAGTTGGTTTAAAATCAGGGCATGAGAGGAGAAGTGTGATTAATGCTACATTGCCAAGTTCCAGGTGGGAACAATCAGGAAGTGGGGCACAATTTCAGGCATGTGGCGGGTTGTCCAACTCACTGCAATTGCATCCATGCCGGCTAGGTCTTCTTCTAGCCCGTTCTCCAGTTTGTCTATTAAGGCTCGCAAGAGTTTATTGCTGGAGGCTGGGTTCTCCGCCAAAGCCTTCCACAATGTCTTTGTGTCCCTAGGGTGGTAAGGGAGGAAGCCAATAAGGTACAATTCCTTGGACTATGAGCTTTTCCATCTGACTCATTCTTAAACCACATATGACTAATTAGAATTTCAGGGATAGATGGACATGGTAACATGCCTATGAATAAAAAGGATTTTTTATTTAACAATCCAGACTTCTGGCCTTGGGTTACTAAGGTTTGTTAATGTCCATCAAGACACAAACCTGTCAAATAGGTGTATTTTTAGGCAACCAGAAAGAGGAGAATTATTTCTATGGCATATTAAAGAAAAACTCATTATTGTTCAATGGGTGCACACACACACACACACACTCACACACACAAGCATGCGTACGTACATACGTACATACATATATACACACATGCATACATATGTATGTGAACACGAAAATTATTGTGATTCAGACACCAATTTTTAAATTATTATTCAGGTGAGATACAATCAACTCTTATTTGCTATCTTTCTCTCAAACAATAATCCTTTCCCGATGCCTTGCAGCGTGGCCTTCCCTGAGAGAAGGGACCAGTTCAGTTAGAATCTACCTGTCAAAGGGCAGAGTCTTCTGTAACAAGTTGGTAACAACTATATCCATGTGAAAGCTGGCTATCTGGGAGATGGCTTCTAGCATAAACTGAAAACTTTCTTCCTTTTGTCTGAGGACCGGCATGTGATAGTAAATTATGCTCAAGACCTCCAACAGCTAAGAAAACAAACAAACAAACAAAAAAACCAAAATCAAACATTAAGTTGGCATTTTCTCTTTACCTAAATGGCTTGGGGCATGTATGGATAGCATATTGTGTGTGGGTAATTGATGAATTATAAAAAGTGTTAAAAACAATAATCAATTCTATAGATGGCCTACATCTTATACAGAAAAATTATTGATGATGAACTGGATATTTATTCTTAAACAAATGTAGTACGTATTTAGCAAAAGGCTGCATTATGTCAGATATTGTGTTAGGCACTGTGGGAAGTTTACCCAAGATGAATAAGATGTAGCCTTTCTCAAAAGAAATGGGTGGGCTAACAAAGAATATTGGCCATGTCCTCAAGGGCCTGTGCACTTGACAGTGTATAGGAAATGGTATACAAGAGGTACACAGGACAGACAAGAATTCAGAAGTAACTGATATCACTTTGGTGGGACATCTGGTCTGGGTCTTTAAGGATATATAGCAACTTCAAAAGAAGGTGCAGATGGTGGAAAAGACAACCTTATCAGAAAGAACAGAGGTAAAGAAATAAAATTTAAAAAACCATGAGACTACCTGGAGCTCAGAGGATTTTTAGAGCAGTGAAACTATTTTGTATGATACAACAATGGTGGATACATGTCCTTATACATTCCTCAACACCGAGAGTGAACCTTTATGTAAACTATATTATGTCAATGTAGGTCCATCAATTTTAACAAATGTACCACTGTGGTGGGGGATGTCAATAGCGGAGGAAGAAGTGAATGTGTGGGGACAGGAGGAATATGGGAACTCTACCTTCTGCTCAATTTTGCGGTGAGCCTAAAATGGCTATGGAAAATAAAATCTATGTAAAAAAATAGCATGATAGCATGGGTACAAGCAAATGTAGAAAAGGTTTCTGGAACTGAAGAATGGTTCAGTTTGGAGCACAGAAGAACAAGGATGATTAAGGGAAGATAATTTGATAGAAAGGATGAAGCTAGATCTCAGAGTGGACTGAAGCCCACCTCTCTGAATTTGGATGTTAATCTATGGCTAGCATGGAGGAATAGTATATTTTGCATCTTTGACATAGAGAAGGATGTGTCTCTAAGCTAAAGTAACTTTGCTGCCAGTAGATGTTTCTCTTGCTTATTTTGGACAGACATTTTTAACTAAGCATAACATGATTATTACGGAGTCTCATTTAGTGATTCTTGGAGAGCATTTAAGTCCCTTTTATAAGACTTTACCTACTGTGTAACTCCCTTTTATGCTAAACACACGAATACATGAACATTTTACATTTATTAACCTTCAATGCTCCCACGCCTAGCCCAGTGCCTGCCAATTATATGTGCTAAGCAAATGTTTTTTAAAAATCTGATTGGAAAGTAATTAGCACAAGGTTCATTTCTAAAATTCATCTTCTGGAGAATAATTTAGAGTGGCTGACTCTGGGCTGTGGGCCTCAATAACTTCTTTCTCCTATTCTCCTTGAGATGTCTTCATTGAGTTAAAGGTTATTTTCCTTCTTATTAATCTTTGTCTTGTTTATATTCTGTTTCTGACTTTAAGAGAGAGAGTAGAGCATCTTCGTTTGGAACATTAACCAAGCTTGCTTAATTTAAATGCTATTCCTCTGCTTCTTTCTCCAATTGGGAGGAAGAATTGAGGACTTGGCTCTCAGTCATTTCCCCAGTGATGGCCTTTCTTACCAGAAAATAAATTCTGAGGTACACAGAAGAGCAGTCTGAAGAGTGGCAGAGGGATTAATGGCCATCTCAAAGGTATTTACATGATCGCTCGTCCTCGCAGATCTAACAGCTCAGTTTTTCATAATCCAAATGCCCTTGGTTTAAAGCTGCTTCCTCTGGCCAGCAAGTGACAGTTTGGAAAATTTTTATGGTCACAGACTAGAAAGGCAATTAAGACAGCTTGAGAGAGACACTCAACATGAGACTGGGTGTTAATCTACAACTTGGGGCTCTGGTGAGGCCTCTCAAGGCTGTGTATTCTCTTGCCTATTGCCTATCAGAGGACAGAGTGAGAAGTGGTGTCTGTCTTCTCATTCAGAATTTCAGAAGTGTTAGAATTCTGCTCAGTTGTTGAACTTGTTGTCAGTTCACCTGATCTTCCAAAGCAGCTCCCTGTTCCTTCAGGATAGCAATCATCCATATGCCACAGGCCGTTATACATGGAGGGTTGAGGGTCTCCAGACCATCCAGGGTTTCCTCCAGGAACATGAGGATTTCTTCATTTGGGATGAGTTTACTAACAATCTGAGAATGTGCCAGAAAAACTCATGTTACCAAACACCTCATTCCATATCTGGACACCGACAACATGCCGTTACTCTTTATGTTAAGATACTAGATAGAGACCAATGGGCTTGCCAGACCATGAGTATATGACTGGAGCCATAAAAACTAGAGGAAGTACTAAAATAGGACATAGACATGACCTTTTAACTCTAAGCAAACTTTTCCTGAAGTTGCTTTTTTATCATTTCATATTTAATAAATCCCAGGCCTGCCGAGGCAATTTCCTGTCCAAACTAAAGTTACAGTATACTCCATAAAGGAAACCTAATGCATAATATTTATATAGTAATTTATACATTGCGAAGTACTTCACACACATTTTGTATAATGTAGAAATAAGTCTTGCATCTGCCAAAAAATAGCTAAGGCTTGAGAATTCAGAAAAATCTATCACCATGTACTAAATGCTATGCTAAATACTGGTGCCTTAGTATCTATACAGAATATGAATTGTCATGAGCTCTGTCTTTTACTCTTCCATGTTTCAATATTAAGAGTAGTCAATAAAAGGTCAAGAGAATAAGAACTTTGTAATTTTGGTTTCTACATGCAAGAACTATATGTTTAGTTGATAGCTGTATGTATCATGGGTGTGCATGTGTGTGTGCGCATGTATGTGTGTGTACAAGTTAATAAAAAGGCAGGCAGAGAGGTGAAAAGTTAGCAGTTTGAATGAATTCCAGGAGCATTATTAGGAGGTGGTCATGATTCAGATTTTGTAGGTATGAAAACATTCCTATTGACAACTGACTTACCCTGGATTAAATGGCCTAATGATGGATATTTGGTAAAACCATTCTTGAGAGGAAATGAGTTCTTTTTCATGAACAGCTGCATGTCCCAGACAGTTTGAAGTTATCACGGTTCCAGGATCAAAGGACTAGACTAGCCTGTCTGTTTTATGTAACACTGACCGCCTGCCAGGGGTACAAGCTCAATGTCCATCTGTTTTCTTTTTCTTTCTTTCATCTTTTTTTTTTTTTTTAAATCACACTGGGATAGATGTTGGTTTGGGAAGAAAGGAAGAAAAAAAACTCATGTTTTTGAGTACCTGTCATGTGTCAGACACTTTCTTTGGCATTTGACATGTGTTCCCTCCAGTTTCCCAACTTGCTTCTCTCTCATATTCTGATAACTTTCTCATTGTCACTGCTGTTGCCACCTTAGTCTAAGTCACATAACCTCATACCTGGATTTTTATAGTTTCCTCCAAAGTGGCCTCACTAATTTCACTCTTACCAGCCTATATTCTAATCTAAAAACAGCAACTAGACAATCATTTAGAAATACAGGATGATTCTCCTTGCAGAATCATCACTAGCCCATAAAAGGTTTTTACAAATTAGGAAAAGGTGTTCTGCCCTCAAGATATTTCACTTCTCTCTATAAGCATATTGTCATAATAACTGATTTTGTTAGGCCCTTTACTATCAACTTTGGATAGTTACCACAACACACACAAATCTGTAGTGTCTACTTTAGAAATGAGGCCACCTCATAGGTAGGGGCCCTTGTGTATGTCACAGCTGGCACAATTGTACATAGTGGCCCTGACTCTTCTGTTCAGAAACCTCTGCTTGCTTTGGATTTCATTCAGAGTAAATGCCAAAGTCCTTAACAAGACCTGGAAGGTGCCTGAATTAGCCCTGGGCTGTTTCCTCTCAGTCTGGTGTGTTCTTTTCCAGATGTCTTCATGGTTAACTCTTGCACAGTGATCTTCTCTGGGGGATTACCTTTCCCTTTCTCTCTATTCACTAACTTGACTTTATTTTTCTCTATTATGATAACCCGATATCTATTTAGCTGACTTGATCTACTCAGATGCAAGCTCAACGAGGGTAGGAATTCTTATTTTTCTATTTTTGCAGCTTGGAACAAAGTCTGCTATATGACAGGTACACAGGGCCTATTAGGTGAGGAAATAAATGATTGAATAAATGAATGACCTACCAATCCTCACAACAACTCTGAGAGGTAGCTTAGGTACTTTTTTGTTTTGAACATGAGGATTCTGAGTTTTGAGCAGTGCACAAAGAGTCTATCAGATTGACTCCCGAAGCTGCTGTTTCTTCTATTCCTCCTCACTGCATTCCTCAACCTGGAGAAGGCCACTTGGTTAACAAGGTTTCTCAGATTATGAAATGATCAGTAGCAGGCACTGACTGGCACATGCACCCAGAGTTCATAAACACAGGACAAAGGCCTTTCATTTAGCTTGAATGGCTAGACTGTGGCAGTGTGGGTGTATGCAGCATACTCACTTGGAAATCAACCCAGGATCATCATTATATCCCCTGGCCAGGCCTCCATATCTATTACCTTTGCTATTTTAGAAGAAATCTTGATCTGGACCTCCACATCATCACATTGCAGTCCTTGTTGCAAACTCTGCAGTCTGTCCAATTCTAGGCGAATACCTACAATCAACAAAAGGAGACATAGGAAGAGTTTAAGGACCTGATATGGGTTGAAGAGGCTGGCTGTATTTTGATGTGACACTAATTCAGTTACTGGATGCATTAAAGACTGTCTGGTGAGATGGTGAGCATAAAGGCAAACATTTACTGAGCAATTTCTACAATCCAGGCTCCATGTTAAATGTTCTGCATAAAATGATCTCCTTTTTTATTAAGAAAGATCACCTGAGGTAGTCTCTCCTGTCATTGTCCCTATCTTGCCAATGAGAAAGCTGAGGCAGAGATGTGAAACCATTTGGCTAGCTTGAGTAAAACTAGGAAAATTGGAACTTGCATTCTGGTCCGTCTGACACCAGTGCCCAGATCTTACTGCTCTGCTATCCTGCTACTTCTGTTGCAGCTCCACTCTGCAGTGAGCCACCTTGGGGGAAATGGGAAGGTAACTATTGTAATGGGGACATCGGCAACTGCGTGATTGTTGATGTTAACTTACACATGTAGACCTAAATGGTAATGATTTTCTGTTTGTTGTGCCAATGTACAGGAATTGTGGAAACTCCCACCCGAGCTGTTCTGTGGAAGGCAGCCTAGCCCAACAACACACAAGGGCTTGGGCGTCACACAGACCCGGGCTCAAAGCCCAGCTGATCCAAGCAACTGGTACATTTCTTAAGCTCAGATCCCTGAACTGACTGAGCAACATCCGTAAGTATTAAATACACATCTAATTTGATGTCATGTTAGTTACTGGAATCTAGCAGGTGTTTAATAATCATGTTATCACTCTGTTTACCATGCTTATTTGGTCAAGAAAAAAGAGTAAAAGTGAATCATGAAGTATGACATTTCTTGTTAACAAAGAGTATCTGAGAACCTGAACTTGGCATATTTCCAAGTAGTAAAGTCGGCAAAAGGAGGAACAGGTCGAACAACAATCGAATTCAAATTTCTCTCTTCCTATGCGATCCCTCTTTGGCATGTTTCTTCTCTTATGGAAACGGTCCCTTAGCTCTTCCTTAATTCACTTTTTTTCCCTGGCTTGGTAAAAGTATGTATCCTTAATAAACTGTCTCCTCATATCCCAAGGGACTATCATACCTATCTGGCTCTGCTAAATAGTTTTTGTTTTTCCTTTTTAACTGACTACCACCTTGCACACACCTCCAAATTCCGTCTTTTAACACACTTTTCTTATGTGAATACCTCAACAGAACAGTGCTTGACACATGGGAAGTCACTCAGTAAATATTTTCTGAGTATCTGAGAGAATAAAGAGTGGTTTCCAGGCATGAAATGTCACTAAACTGAGACCAGGTATTGCTGGCTACACCTGGTCTACGCAGAACTGTGCACACATACTGCTGGCCTGTCCTCCCTGAAATACCCGCTGGCTTAACTTGGACCGAGGCCCTGGTTGTTTGTTTCAGCCTGAGATGGGATGTTTAAAATTCTTTACATTTACTGATGTTAACAGTTATTCACATGTATTCGGAGAGCAGACAGAAATCTCATTATGAAAACTGGAAAAACCTCCGCAAAGTTATCTCTCTTAGAGAAATTTGAAAGTCACTTAGCACCATAATAATAGTGCAATTTTCTCCTGAAGAAAACCATGTAATAGAAGAAGCATTGCTAATATGTCCATTTGCTCAGTGATTTAAATCAGACACCATCAGAACACTTTACCCACTTTAATGTCTATTTAAGATGATTTGGTGTTATCATCTTTACTTAAAAAAAAAAAAAAACAGAAAAAAAGGGCCAATGAGAAAAAAAAGATGCAAGAGACAAACTGTGCGACATAATTAAGGTATTAAAATGCAGAAATGGCTGAACTGGTGAAGGAAGGAGGAAGACAGAAAGGGAGAAAGAGAGGAGAGGAAGGAGACATAGATGTACAAGGAGAAAAAGTGCCCCCCCAAAAAATAGAAAAAGAAAATAGGTATTTTCTCCTCATTTCTGGGTTTCTCGTCTTTCGCTCACCTTTTATACAGAACAGACCAATAGACGAGCTAGCCGCAGCCTGACGGATGGTGGGCAGGGTGTCACAGGAGTGAGGAGCCAGGAGGCCAAGGAGTGAGCCAATTTTAAAGTGGTCTGGTGCCTGCAGGACAAAGGAGGCCCTCAAGTTGATGGGATGTCTTGATGGTTTTCCAGGATATTCCCAACACTGGATTGTAAGTTCCTTGTTTTCTCCCTGCAGGTCTTTAGGATGAAATTGAATCCTGAACTTTTTCTTTAAAGACGGTGAAAAAGTGAATAAGCAACCATGTAAAGACAACCAATTAGCTTAAGGCTAGTGTGTTTGCCACACTCCGGGGTTAGGAGCTGCCTCTCAGGTGGTTCTTCAGAAAGCAGCCCACCTGGGACTGAAGATCCATCATGGAGGAGTTTGGGCTCCCAGAGGCCTCAGGGGTCCTTGTTGTTAGCAAGCAGGGGAACTTACTAACTCTAGGGGAGCACTTACCTCAACGTCATTTGTCAGCACTTTTGCGGTTATCTGGAAGGCTCTCTCTCTTTCCCACTCGTTTTGTGAAACAAGCCACATTCGGAGAAGCTGTTGGTCAAAAAGAGTAAGCATCCTTTCCTTAGTATTCTTCATAACTCACTCATTCGCATTCCTCACTCTTGCTTTCACTCTCACTCCATCTCACTCTTTCACTCTTTGCTTCTTCTGTAACAGGTGCTCATTTTTAAGTGGGCTGGCTCTATGTGGTGGGGTAAATGGGTCAGGCTGGAAATCTCCTGTGAAGAGGATGAGGTAGAGTTTGGAGCGGTGCATTGGAGCACAGAGTAGGGGATTTGAGAATCAGCTCAGCGGTGGCCTTACTCACATCAAACATTTCTTGACAGTCCTCTGCTTTCACATTATCCCACATCATGGTCCTCAGAAGCTTTCCTAGAGCATCCATGGATCGTTCATAGAGAAACTGAAATTGAAAGTGAGTGGGAGTGTAAGGCTGAGGTGAGAGAGGAAAGTCCTACTGAGTCCTTCATTCTACTCAGGCCTCACCCCCACATACATTAATGTGCTCCTTGTCTTTGTCCGTCTCGCCCTCATTTTTGAGTTTTTCCAGAGGTGGAAGGGGCAGCAGCCTCCGAATATTCTCTTCAAGAATATTAAGATGGTCATTTAATGAGAGCTGAGGTTTCAGTTTACTGAAATGAGAATCACATGGAGGAGTGGATATTATGATGACAATTGAAACATGACCCAATAGAGTTCCCATGAACTGCAAATCACATCTGAAGGGATCAGTTACACTTTCTGACCTGCTAGGATGTTGAGGGAGGTGGTGACAGGAGTAGGGAGAGACTGGGGACATAGAATCAGACTCTTTCAATGAGCACAGTCAACATGCTTCAATACTAATTTATTGGAGTGATAAACAAATCATTACTTGCTTTGAATTACCTAACCCTTTATTATATGACCCATGATAACATTAACCTACTTGTTTTCTTCAGCAGACAGACAGACAGACAGACAGACAGACAGAAACAGATACTAAGTTTGGAGCAGTGAGTTTTATCAATTTTATCTGCTCTCTCATGTTATATGTAGTATCACACATATCATAGGTTCTTATAAATGCACAAGTGCATAAACGATCCCTTCCTTCTTGCTCTACCCCCTTCCCAACCCTCCCCCTTCTCATCCATGCCCCTCTCTCTCTCTCACACACACACACACACATTTATTATAAACATCATGAGGATATGAACAAGCCTGGACATACCTTAGGAAAATGAAAATGTTTTGTAAAACATGAAAAACCCCATTTGTTGCTGGGTAAATGTAAATTAAGACAATATAATACCATTTGTTAGTGACCAAATGAACAGAGAAATCAAAATGAGTGAAATTAGTTCCCTCATAGGGGAGTAAAAGTCAGTAACAGCTGAGATATCTCTAATGAAAGTGTTAAATGTGTTGATATATGCTGAAAAGTCTTCTCATCTTTATCAACTGGCTGCCTTTTTTTTTTTTAAAAAGATATAATTTATTGAGGTATAATTTATGCACAATGAAATGCATCCATTTAAAGGGTGCAATTAAATGAGTTTTACACCCATAAAACTACAATTATAATCAATTTAAATATATTTCTATCGCCCCCAAATTATTCCTTATGCCCCTTTGCAGTTCATCTCTTTCTCCACCCTGGCCCTATGCACACACTGATTTGCTTTCTGTCGTTAGAGATTAGTTTGCAAGTGTCCTTTCCAAGTGAAGGCAGTCACCAGCAACATCTGGCTATTGAACACTTGAGTTGTGGCTAGTCTGAATTCAAATACACTGTAATTCTAAAACATACCGAATTTTGAATATATAGTATGAAAAATTGCGTAAATTATCTTACTACTATTTTTTATATTAAGTACATGTTGAAATGATAATATACTGAATATATTAGATTAAATAAAATAATTACTAAAATTAATTCGTTTTCTTTTACTAGAAAATTTTAAATGGCATATATGATTTAAATTACATTTCTACTTCACAGCACTGCTCTAGAGCCTGGTTAATTCTTAATTCATGTTAAAGATTTATTTACTTGAGCTTTCTTCAAACTTTCCTCATTTTTGTAAAAATGTCAACATGTACCTTCCCTTATTTTGCTTCCTATTACATTTTAGAGATATTATGTGGGTGTGTTTTGCATCTATATTTTGTAGTAGGCTAAATCTCTTTCAGGGAAGGCCATATTTTACTCATCATTGTCCTTTCAGAACCTAGATCAACGCCTAGTGATATTTAATATTAATTGAACCAAACTGTCAACTTTTATAATTAGAAGTTCAGAGGATACTTTTTGCATGAAGGTGTTCACCAAAGTATTACTTATGATCTTTAAAAACAGGTAATAATTAGATGAAGCAAGATGAGGCATATCTATATAAGATATTAGGAAGCCAACAAAAATGATGTTTGTTACCTCACCATAATAAAGGCCTTATGTAAAAAGCCTACAGCTGACATCATACTCAGTGGTGAAAGACTGAAAACTTGCCCTCTAACATCAGACAAAAACAGGGTTGCTTGCTTTTTTCACTTCTCTTTAACATAGTGTTGGAAGTCTTAGCCAGAGCAATTAGGCAAGAAAGAGAAATAAAAGCCATCTAGATTGGAAAGGAAGAAGTAAAATCATCTCTCTTTGTAGATGACATGATCCTATACATAGAAATCTTTAAAGAATACACAAAAAACTATTAGAACTAATAAACAAATTCTACAAAGTTGTAGAATACAAAATCAACACACAACTAAGTTGTCTTTCTATATACTAACAATAAACAATCAAAAAATTTAACAATTCCATTTATAATAGCATCAAAAAAGAATAAAATACTTCAAAAGAAAGCCAAGGAAGCAAGAGATTTGTATACTGAAAATCACAAAATGTTGCTGAAGGAAATTAAGGAAGATACAAATAAATGGGAAAATATCCCACATTTATGGGTTTGAGGGCTTACTATTGTTAAGAAGTCCATACTATTCAATGCAGTGTACTGATTTAATATAATTCCTATCAAAATTTTAATGGCACTATTTATAAAAACAAAAACAAAAACAAAAACAAAATGAATCCTAAAATTCACATGGAGTCTCAAGTGACCCCAAATAGTTAAAATAATCTTTAAAAAGAACAAGTTTGGAGGTTTCACATTTCCTGGTTTCAAACTTATTACAAAATCTCAGTAATCAAAATTATGGTTCTAGTGTAAAGAGACAGACATATGGAACAACGAAATAGAAGAGAGAGCTCAGAAATAGACTCTAGCATGTTTGTTCAAATGATTTTCAACAAGGGTTCTAACACCATTCAAAGGAGGAAAGAACAGTCTTTTCAACATGTGGTGTTGGGAAAACTAGCTATTCATATACAAAAGAATGAAGTTGGAGCTTTACTTTATACCATGCACAAAAATAAACTCAAAATGGATTAAAGACCTAAATGGAAGAGCTAAAACTATTAAACTTCTAGAAGACAACACAGGGAAATCTTCACTTTTGGATTCAGCAATGATTTCTCGGATATGACACTAAAAGCACAGATAAAAAAGCACAAATACACAAATGGCTCTACATCAAAATTAAGAATTTCTTTACATTGAAGCACATAATTACTAGAGTGAAAGGATAACTTATGGAATGGGAGACAATATTTGCAAATCATATATCTAATAAGGGGTTAATAACCAGAATAAACTCCTACACATACACATCAACAACAAAACAATTTAAAAAATGGTCATAGGAGTTGAATAGACATTTCTCCAAAAAAAGATATATTAAAAGATGCTCAAAGTTGCTAATCATTGGGAAATGCAACTCAAACCCAATATGAGATGAGATACCCCCTCATACCAATTAGGATGGCTACTATTAAAAAAAGTGCCAAGTATTAGCAAGAATATGGAAAAATTTGAATCCTTATGCACTGTTGGTGGGAATGTAATACGGTGCTACTATTATAGAAAACAGTATGGTGTTTCCTCAAAAAATTAAAAACAGAATTATACGATAATTCTTACTTTTGGGTATATACCCTAAATAATTGAAAGCAGGGTCTGTTAGAAATATTTGTGCAACCGTGTTCCTAAGAGAATTATTCACAATAACCAAACATGAAAACAATACAAGTATCTATCAGATGAATGGATTAACAAAATAAGGTTTATATTTTTCATCAAATAAAACATTATTCAGCCTTGAAAAAAAATGAAATCTTGTTACACATTATAACATAGATGGGCCTTGAGGAAATGATGCTCAGCGAAATGAGCAAGGCACAAAAAGACAAGACTGTATGATTCCACATATATGAGGTACTTAATGTATAAAATTCAAAGAGACATAAAGTAGAATGGTGGTTGCTGGGGCTGGTGGGAGGAGGGAATAGAAAGTTATTGTTTAATGAGTAGAAAATTTCAGTTTTGCAAGATGAAAAGAATTCTGGAGATAGGTTGCACAACAATGTGAATGTACTTAAGACTACTGAACTATATACTTAAAAATGGCTAAGAAGATAATTATATAATGTTTTTTTTTTTTACCACAGTTAAAAATTTAAAATCATTTTAATGAAAAAAGAACAGTGTTTGTGAGGAATTGGTGGTAACATGGGAATATATAAGGTGAAGTGAGAAAAAGCAGGATAAAAACTCATATGTAGATTAGGGTCTCAATTCTGTAATCAAAATGCAGCAGTAGATATAAAGACTTAAAGGAAACATACCAAAATGTTTAAACTAGAAGGAGAAAATGGAGGTAATTTTTATTGTTTTAAAAAACTTTCTATATTTACCAAGTTTTAACAGTGAGCTTGTGTTTTTTACTGTAAGGGAAATATTATTTTAAGAATTTGCTTAAAATTATTTTCTTCTTCAGGTTTATTGCTGCTAGCCAAATAGAATGTGATCAGGGCTTTCATAAATTTTTCATGGGAAGAGTAAAATTTGCCTACAGGCCAAGATCTAGGAAGAGAAATGTTCTTTTGCACAGAAATTTCAATCCTCATATATCAATAAATCTGATTCCTCTAAATCTCTTTAGTCCCTGTCCATCACTGGATGCTCAGTCTCTCAGCTTTTTAACCCTGGAAAGAGAAAAAGTCCCTATTTGAAATAACTGTGTTCATTTTGGGGAGCACGCACTGAAATTTTCACTGATGGATAAGGCAGTTTATCAGAAGGAGGATGTGGGAAGAAAATGTTTTTTCAAAGACAATAACAAAAAATTTTCTACCTGAGGTATCTGATGGCGATCAAGGCTTTCCACCGAATTGGGCTAGCTAAAGAATCCAGGGGCTCATCCCTGATGAAGTCCTGTCACACAAACAAGGAGGTGAAATATTTCAGTAAAGATCAAGGGAGTTTCCTCATTGGACCCTTGGGTACCCTTGGGCAGAAATACAGTAAAAATCTGTTCCTTGGGACTGGTGAGTTTTAACCAATTTGGAAAAGACAGCCCTGCACCCTTGGTAACGTGTTTCTCAGTGCCTTGCCCGTGTCCTCCCTGCTCACTCACCAGCATGTGACCGAGCAGCACCTCCTTGTAAGAAAACTTGAAGCCCTGATCCTCAGCATCTTGGAGAGCAATGCCAATCTCAGTGATACTTCTTGTGAAACTCATTTGCAAATCTATGTCCTAAAGCAAAACAATTGATAGGTGAAGCCAAGGTCACAGGCAGCACTCCTGATTCTATAAATGTGTGATTTAGGGTTGAAATATCCATCCAAACAGGAGCAAGAATCTCTGCTCCTTTTGCCATTGCTACCTCAATCAGGGACCAAAGTTTCAGGAAAGTTGAAAAACAAAGGTCAATCTCCACTACCTCCTCCTATCCTCACCATGCTTGATAGATGGAGTTTCTCTAGAGCAGTGGCTTTTAAACATATTTTACCATAAACCACAGTAGGAAACAGTTTATAATTCCACCCAGTACTTATATGTAATGTTATACATACATACATACATACATACATACATACATACATACATACATACATACATACACAATGTATAATATATATCAGAAATAAAAATTCCATGATATCTATTGCTATACACAATAAGTACTCTTCTATTTATCTTCTATTTCACTACAAAAATTTTGCTGGTTGGGACCTATTAAATTGATTTCATGGTCTACTGGTGGGTGGGTCACAATTTACCATTCTAAAAAACACTGTTCTATTTTATAGCCCAACTTCCAAACCAGCTGGAACCAAATACAGTTCCTTGTTCTGTCTTAGGTTAGGCTCTAGGATCCTGGCTTCAAAATTGGATTAATTAGCGATATATTGGGACCTTTTCCCGTGGGATCAAATTAAGAGAACATCTATGCTTATTGCACTTCTGGGAACAATGAGTTATGTTCAATTATATACATATGTATTCAAATATATCAAATATATCACATACCTTGTTCATCACAGTCATGCCCAGAATCTGAAAATTCAAAGGCAAAAGCAGATACTATAACAGCAGTTAGAGAGTTCCCTCTCCCCAACAAAAAGACCCACCCATCAACCTGAAGTTCAACAGTGACACTGAGTCCTGCCAAGGGGTGGCAGTTGTTCACTTCCTCCTCATTTTTCAAAGAGACCCTGGACACTGGCGGATTCTTTCCCTCAAGTGAGTCATGACTAAGCTACAGAGAGCAGCATAAAAGTGTCAAGCCTTTGGGTTTCAGACTTCACAGTTTAAAGAGGTTCTACCAGCTTTGGGTAAGAAAAAGGGTAATTCTCCTGGCACAAAGAGCAGTGTAAAGTTATAAAGTGAAAGTTAATAGGAAAGATCACTTTCCTGAGATACAGTGGTTCTGCTATTATATCTGTGTTGAGAATAAAAATTTCTTTCAATGAAATTCATATACAGGGGAGTACTTGTAGCGTATTCTGAGATTTGCATTTACTTATTCGTGGTTTCGCATGAAGGTGCTCCAGTTGCATTGAGCCACATTGGAATACTCATGCACACATTTCAAACATCTGCCAGCTGTTTACTGCATTATGAGCTGCTCCTCATTTATGTCTGGCATTACAACTGTCTGTCAGATTTTAGATAACCCTCCTTTGCTACCATTTCATAATATTTCACAATTCTCACAATTGACTTTGGGTGTTGTCCAAGTGCCATACTTGTTTGGTAGTATTTATATATTTCTTAACTGCTTTTTAAAATTGTTTTTTAAAATTAGATTCTCAGGGACTTTTTATGTGCCATTTTTTTTTAAATGTAGTGCCCCTCAATCTATTCTCCTCAAAATCCCTGTGGTTTTTCTTGTCCTATTTTATGCATATGTTGCATTATAGCAGAATTGACACTACATCATCTTTATTGAAAACATCTTCATTTCCCTCCCTTATTTATTATTATCACAATTTCCCTCAATGAGAGACTAAAAATTAATGTAACACAAAATGTCATTTTTATTATGTTTTCTATTCTCGTCATTGCATATCAAATTGACTGTATCAGAATCATCTTTTGAGGAGCATATTAAAAACACAGATCCAGTGATCCATTCCTGAAGACTGTGATTTATTAAGGATCTCTATTTTTAATAAGCTCTCCAGGTAATTGTCATGCAACTGAGGTGTGAGGATGACTGGCCTATATTCTTCCACTAGCAAATACTTGTGTCTACAATATCACGAGCTCCCTATGAATCCATTCTTATCACATACACACATGAATAAATATCAAGAGGACATATTTATCAAACAGGAGGTTGGTTTATAGAGAGTACAGAAGATGAGATAAAAGAGGATAAGGTATAATCCCTAACATCAAGGTGCTGGCAATCTAACGGGAGAAGCAGATGTGCATGTAATTAATGAAAGCTCCCCAAACCTGGCTGTGGATGAGAATAATTCATAAACCTTAGCAAAACACAGATGTCAGACTCCAACCAAGATCTACTAAATGGCTCTGGAAAGCCATATTTTAAACTTGATCCCCAGGAGATTCTTATATGTTTAGCCTGGTACTGGTCAGCAAAATGGCCAAATTAACAATATGTATAAAGCACTTTATTACAGATAGAAAAAGTGCAATGGGGGACAGAAATGACTGGTTAAACTCTGAGTTTGGTGGCTCCAAGGTAGAATATTCTTGGTGTGTCTGAGGAGCATCAAGGATGGTCAGGGTGGCTGGGGTGAATGAGGAGGGGGAAAATAGTACAATATGAGGTGGATTGATGAATGACATATTTTATTCACTTAAAAATACCAATATGGTTATACTTTACATAACTATGTATGGTGCCAGATAGGTAATAAACTTATTAGGAGATCATTTTGTAAGTTATATAAATGTCTAACCACTATGCTATACACCTTAAACTAATACAATATTGAATGTCAACTAAAATTGAAAAAAGTACAGTGATGGCACTTATTATTTGTGAGGCACTGTTTTATATAGTTTATCAATATTACCACACAAAAGGTTAAACAACTACCATTAGTCACACTTTAGAGACTAATATGAGGAATTAATTAGCCAGCCACCTGAAGTAGAATGAGAGTAATTATTTTAAGTTCAAATGAGGGTGAGACCACTATGAGTATGATCAATCTGGAACAAGGCATCACAGGAGGGGTAGGATGTGAAATGCCCACGGTCTTAGGCAAGAAACGAGTTACCTGACCATGTCTTGTAATACATTTTTCTGTTCCCATGTGTTCTCATCTTCCAGACATACCAGATCTTATCTTGCCCTTGGTCTGTGTCTTTTGAGCATGAAGTTTCCCAAGGACTGAGCTATTCCAAGGTTTGGGAACCCCAGCCTGGAAATCGAGGTAGCCCGTTGTGGCCATTACCTGAGAGCATTGGCCATAAAGAAACAAGACTTGAGATACGATGTCTTGCTCAAGCCTGGAGAGTAGTTGGCTCTTAGGGGCGTGGAGGGCCACTGATCCGTAGATTACTATAACATCAGTCTTGCTCAGGCTCTTTTTTCCAGAAAAGAGACCCTGAAGACAAGGAGAGACATGAAAGATATGACTGAAGGAGTTTCTTCTTATTTCATGACTTTTCCTGACCCTAAGGACCTCTACAGGGATTAAGAAATGAGACTGAGATGATCATAATTAGTCTAAAACTGATAGGTGTTTAAATTTAGACACCCAAGACTGTGTTGTGGATCTATCAGGCTTTAGTAGAGGTACCCGTGAGAAGGCTTGTGTTAATTTTTACTTATTAAATCCTTCTCCTTCAGGGAAGCAGGATGTGTACAACTGAAACTGTCTACATGGCCTTAGCAGCTGGTAGAAGGACAAACCCAGGCACACCTGGAGCTCCTGAGGACCTTCTAGGTCAGCATTGGTGACAGAAAATGGAGTGGACTTGTTATCTATTGGTCATTTTACAGGGCCAGCCTCAGACAGCTCTGATCTGGAATAAAGACCTGGGACAGGAGTAAGTATAATTTGGAGAAAAAATATTCTCTTGCAATGACCAAAGGCTTTGGAGGCCAAGAGTGGTTTTGTTTGTTTGTTTGTTTGTTTACCTTACATCGATTCACGAAAAACTTTTCCCGATTTTGGAATGTTTTAAGAACTTTTAAAACAGTATCCAAGTGGTTCTCGGCACAATATCCTAAAATAGATGTTATTCCCTAAAATCAGAAAAGATATACGAGATTTTGAATTTAACCAGTTACTTATTCGACAGATATTTATGGAGCACCTGTTTTGTGACGGGCTTTCTTCTAGGTGCTAGGGGATATGTCAGTAAACAGAACATACCAAATTCCCTGTCCCTGTGGATCATACAACCAGAGGAGGTGACTTTCAAAAAACACATAAATTCAGGAAACGTGTATTTTGTGTAAACGGTATTGTGATGGTGATAAGTACAATGGAAAAAAGAAAAACAAGAAAAGAACATAGCTGCTGCAGGTTGAGGGGATCTTGCAATTTAAATAGGATGGCCAGAGAAGGCCTCATTAATGGGTGACATCAAGCAGACCCCTGAAATAAGTGAGAGAGTGAGCTGTGGGATGAGCTGGGTAGGCGAGTTTCAGACAGAGGGACACTAATGGCAAAGGCCCTGTGGTCCAGTGAGGAGGGTCAAGTGAAGGATCAAGGAAGAGAACAGTGAAGGGTGAGGTCAGAGGGGAGGTCCGGGTTGGTTCAAGCAGGAGCTTTTAGTTCATATTCAAGATTTTGGATTTTTAATCTTAGATTGGTGGGTTTTTTGACGTTGAGTTGACTGGTGTTTTTTAAAAACAATTCTGCTGCTTAAACTCTATTATATTTTAAGTGGTTACATTTTGGAAAGCTGGTAGCTCCTGTTGCACACTCTAAGGTTATGCTCCCCCTGATCCAGCTTCTCTGCCCTCTACTTCTCTCGCCCCAGGCTGATTTCGCCTTCGTACTTTCATGGCAATTTATTCATGAATCCTGTCATGTTGCATTTGGCTGCATAACCCTGCTAGAGGCACCATGAGAACCCAGGGACTAGATCATTGTGACTAAGGCCTCAACCAGCACTGTTCCTCATCCTTAGACACCAAGCCACACACACTCGATCACCTGAAAATGCTTGAAAAAATTTCTCAAAGGCTTATAGCCTGACATTGCTGTGTTCCTTGATTACAGCCTAAGAAATAATCCTCCCTGTGTCTTTTACACTCTTTGTGTTTTCACTCCATAATGCTCTTGGCGTGTCCTCTCCCAACATATCTTCCTAACTCCTTGTCTCCTTCCCTAACTTTTCTATGTCTGATTGCCCTTCTGTCATTTAAGTCTGGCAAAACCCAACCTCTGGATAAATCTGACTCTCCAACTTACCTTTTACCTATGCCTACACCTAGTCTGCTGGATGCTGCTGAAAAAAAAAAAAAGCGACACCACAGAGGCAATCAGTGGCTGTATAAAATGATTCCAACCCCAGTGGGGCCTTCAAAGCTGCACAAACACCCTACTAACTTCCTTTGGCCTAGTTTCTCTCTTCAGTTGCTCACAGTAGTAGTTTTCTATCTCAAATCTTCTCCTCCCCTGAAACTGCTCACCAAGCATTCTCCATGAACAGGAGCTTTGAGAAGAGTTTGTTTCTGCTTATTTTACTTTAGCGGAACCTGAGGAATTTCACTGATGGTATATTGTGAAGCCAAGATTTGAAACCAGCCAGTCTGATACCATAATCTCAGCTCTGGTGCTATGTGAATGAGAGTCATGCTTAGGAGATGGGCTAAGGAAGGTATGTGTTAACATCGCACCCATCTAGAGGTCATGTACTAGGTTAATCAGGGTGTGGGACATACTCAACAATTTGCAGTGAAGTTAAGTAATAAAGCATTTGAGAAGCTCAAATGGATGTTACAAAGTTTGCGAAACTTTCAGACCTTGAAAGAGAGCGTTATAGGATGTTTATATCTAAAATACACTTACTTTGTTTCCTAGCCAATAGAAGAACTAAAAGGACAAGTAACTTAGAGAAAATGGTTTTAGAAATAATACCAAGAGCAATAAGTAATAACTAAATATTTAACAAGGATAAAAGAAATAATACCAAAAAGAAAAAAAAAAAGCAATTTCAAAAGTTCAGTAAGACTAGTGGTATCTGACCATTTAATATGGGAGAAGGAACTCTGAACTCATAGTTTTTCAGAAGAGTATATAACACAACCCAATAATTTATTTTATAGTAGGTGGTGTTTATTAGCCTGCGTATTTTTTATATACACATCATTTCCTTTGTCCAGATTCAAATGTGCTTTCCAGCCTAGGCTCGGGCATGGAATAGGTAAAAATACTTTGCAAAAGCTCTCCAGATTACACTTATATTCTTTCTAAGTTGAAAACCAATGGTGTATAAGGTTGCTTTCAGCTTGTAAACTCAATGATTTTGATGTTTACGATTATACTCAAATTATAAAACCAATGTTATATTAGATAGTATTGTTAAGTAACGATAATTAAAATTCATTTTTAAATATTTTCACAAATCTAGTTAAATAATGAAACAATGATATTTAAACAGAGGAGCATCATTTTTCTGAAAAATTCTGTTGGACCAAATGTATTCATGGATAATTCTGGATAAGTAAGACCTCATAAGACTGCAGAGATTTTCTGAATTGAATTAATCATCTTAAGAGAAAATTGAGAGAAAGGGGTCTCACCTGTCGTTGATCCCCTAGTTGGTTGGGAGAAATCAGAAATTCCTTAATTTGTGAACTTACAAAGTTTGTATCTTGGCAGGATGCTAAGGTGGTTCCCAAAGCTTTCCAAAGGAATTTCTGGGAAACAAAGAACAAGCAACAGAATGTTAAAGGTTGGAAAGTAAGGCTGATAAAAAATGGAAAGAGTTAAAATAATCTTCAGAAAGAAAAAAACCAGTGTGACTTAACGATGGCTTAGTAACCATGCACTTCAAGTATTATCCCTGCTTGAAAGTGTGTCCTTCCAGGGTCTGTCCTCTGCCTTATTGTACTTCTCTATGACCCGTGCCCTGTCATTATAATACCTTTCACTCCCTATGGTGATTTTTAATTTTTTTTTATCTCTGTGCTCAGAATTTTAGTTCTTAATAACAGAGGGTCTTACTGATTACTTCCAGTCTACAGCTAGCTAATGAGTGCTCAATAAATGTTTATTGAATAAGCATGCTCGAGGAAAATAGAGCCATTTGGAGATGATGTCGTCAGATATTCTCAACTTCTAAAGTATATTTACTTTATAGTTTAGATCAGTGGTCCCCAACCTTTTTCATACCAGGAACTGGTGCTCCTATGAGAATCTAATGCCTGATGGTCTGAGGTGGAACTGAGGCCGTGATACTGCTGACCTGCTGTTTCTCTATTGAATTTAGTTAGAATTGGTATCTAATGCATTCCTGCTTTGTCACTTGTTAAGGAGTCCCAGAAGTCAGAAACCCAGAATTTGGAAAATATATGATTGATTCCAAAAATGGACACAACTTTTCATCCCACCTCTATCCATGACTCTTTGCTATGGAGGTTTGCAGCTCTTTTCATCAAGAACAGTCTATTTCATCACTGCTTAAATCTGGGCTGGCCTTCTGACTTGCTCTGGCCAATAGAACGTAGCAGAAGTAGCAGTGTGTCTGTTCTGAGGCTAGACCTCAAGACATTTTGCATACTTTATTATCACAACCATGAGAGCAAGTCTGGGCTAGCCTGCTGGAGAAAGAGAGACCAAGGAACAGAAACAAGATCATCCCGGACTAGCCAATCCCCAGTATCTGCCAGTGAGACTAGTTAAGACAATTGCTCAGCTGGGCCCAGCCCAAACAGACAACCTGCAAAATTGTAAGTTAAATAGGTGGTGATTGTTTTAATCCATTAGAGGTAGTTATATAGCTAAAGCTAATTGGAACATTCTTACTTTCCTGGTGTTAAGTTTGCACAAGGCCCATTCATGTACAAGAAGACGAGTCATTGCTTCACCAAATCTTCCTGATGAGTATGTCTGTAGGCTTGATATAGCAATCTGGAGAATCAGTACTCTACCAAGTTAGAGACTTAATCAGTGACTACTACATGGGATAATTGAAAGTTAATAGTAAACAACTCGTGGAAAGAGACACTGAAGACTAGAATGAAAGACTAAGTAAATGTTTTCACAGGAAAAAAATTTAGGAGTGATATAACCCTAACAACAACCTTGATCTGCTTTTTATTGAGCACATGCCTTGTGCCAGGCTCTTCACTAAGGACTTTATATAGTTTTTATCATTGAACCCTCATAAAGTTATAAGCTTCAGAGGTGGGTATTATTTTCAGTTTTATTGGTAAGTATACTGAGGATCCAGAGAGGTTAAGTAATTTACCTAAAGCTACATAAGTACCAAGTAGATTCAGACCCCATTAGGAATGGATGTCTACAATTGGAGGGTTAAGTAGAGGCCAGAATACAGAAGGAACTGGCCTTTGAGCATGCCTTTAGTTCTAAGTTTTTGTTAAATTGTAGCAGATTTTTTTCTTGTATTCAGCCTCAGAGAGCCCAATGGAAAACACATAAACTGTCAGTAATCCAGGGCTACAGCATGGGCTGCTATTTGCCTTCCAGTGCTTCTTCTTCTTCTTTCTCTAGAACAGAACTCCTGCATTTTAATCAGGCACATATCCATCTCAAAGGCAGGATACTTCTCAGTTTTCCTTGCAGACATCTGTGGCCCTATGAGTAACTTTTAGTCAAATGTGAGTTGAAGAGAAGGTAGTGTTTTTCTAACAATTCCTCCTTCTTTTTGATTGTAGTACAGACAAGTTGGAAAATGAGCAGCAATTTTAGGTTATACAGTAGAGCTAAGTTCCCGTAGCTGGAAACCAACCTTCTCAACGGAGGTGTTGCTGTAACTGCCCATTTGCTGGTTGAAATCTCGACTCAGTTGAATGGTCCAGGCTGTGTCATTGATCTTCCACAGAGATTCTTTGAGCAACTGTGGTAAGAAGTGGAAGTTAGCTAATAACATGACTGTTTAATGTGCTTTCTTGATATTTTTTTCTTATATTATTTTCAAAAGAAACTTTTTGTCTTAGTTTATTTTAAAAGCCATTTTCTGTTATGTTCTGAATTCCAAGTTACACAAAATGTGGAAATAACTCCTCCAAGTAAGTGCCTTCATTTTTCTACTTAAATAAAAATTGCTTAAAGACTGAAAATAGAAACTAATCCATTCTGAAACTTGAAGTTAATGTTTTTCAAGTTGTGAATAGATTTGGAAAAACTCCATTTGTCAATGTTAGTTTATTATATGCTAAAAAAGAGACATTTTGGAATAAATAATTGAATGTTTTCGAGAACCAATTAGATATACATGCACTTTTTGCTAACTAAATATTCCTAGTTTCATCAATTGTTCAGAGCCAAGGACGCAATCAGTCATCTGAACTCATGTCCTTCTTCATTGAATAATACATAAAAAAGTGTTTTTATTTTTCTGGAGGTCAAGATCCATTGCAATTTCTAAAATCTATTATTTCCCCTGTATTTTCTCTATTTCAAGCTTGAAAAAAGACACTTCATGTCAAAGCCAAAGAAAGTATTTGTACTCACTTTCTTAGTAGGAACTCATTCAGTGAATGGGTCCTTTGAAGAGAAGAAATTAAACAGCCTTGGAAGTTTAAGGGGAAAAGGCACATGCAAATAGTTTTGGAAGAAGGCTAGAAACATATTTGAGATTGGAAAAGGAAAAGAAACTATTCTCAAAGCTTCTCTCTAGAGAAAGAACCTTTCTTTCCAGGAAAAACCATTATTTTAAAACGGTATCAGGGGATTAGGTAGGAATTTTGAGAGAGGGGAGAGATAAACATATGTATAGTAAGAGAGGTGGATCCTAGAATTAAGGACCAGGAGAGGAGAGCGGTCAACTTAAAATCTCATATTGAATACAAATCGCTCTTGGGAGTCTTCAAAACATGTCATTTTTCAGGATTCACCCCCAGAGAGTCTGATTCTAGATGTGGTGGTGCTGGGAGGTGGAGGTGCTATGGAAAGGTCACTGAAAATTTACATTTTAAAAAAAGCAATAGGTAAATTTCTTATTAAGGGGCTTTATGAACTGAAACTCTGCTAGATTAAAAACTCTCTGCTCACAGGCTACTTGACCTTCTGTAGGCTCTTAGGATCAAAATCCTCCTTGTAAAGCCAATGTTCAACTCTTGTCTGTGATTTACGATTTACGGTTTTGGGAGATTTAGCATCGCCTGGGGCACTGTTTAGTTGTGAAGGCCCATAAAGTCTTTGGGTGAAAGAAGGAGATTCTTATCTGGACAAGAGGTATAGCATGGCTCTTTGGTTTTTAGAAATCAGGAAAAAGACAGTGAGAAGCAGATAGAGGAGGAAATGGAGTTGTATTTAGGACCACAGAAGTGAAAATTATATTAATCCATGTTTCTTTATATGAATGGTAAAAAAATGCATTTGCAAGGAGGGAAAACACCCCTGAAAATGGAGAAGATTTAAGAAAGACACAGAGAAAAATATTAGTAATTAAAATCTTCAAAAGTGTCATAAACTCTTAATCAAATTGGAGACTAAGGAGCTTAACTCTTAAGTGACCCCCTCTAGCATTCTAGTGCTTTTTCTAAGAAAAGAAAATGTTATTTATAACCTCTTGGAATTCAGTTTTTTTTTAGTTAAAATGGATAACTTTAGCTGATTTCATCACCCATCAACAATTATGAATCTACTCTTACCTGAAGCAGCATGGTTTCCCATAGTACAATACTAGTGTTCTTTCCTAGAAAAAGAAATTAATGCAATGACTGCAAAAAAATCAAGATTCATTTTTCCCTTGCCAGGTCCCCAGTGGATGCTGAAGTTAATTTCAAGCTAAACACAGGATGGTTATTTCAGATGAAATTTCCCATACTGGCAACTTTAAAGTGCTAATCAGGTAGGCGGAGGGTCTTTGATTCATGATAAAATCTAGGCTTTTTGCTAATTTCAACAGTAACTACTGAAATGGCTATATTTCAGTACTCTAATGTGGTTAAGTAGTAACTTTTAAGAACAATACCAAAAAAGTATCTCTAAATACAAGGAAAAGACCAGGGCAAAAGCAAAAGTTCCTGCTAAGCAGGTCACCCACCTGGTCTTCCTAGAGTACCAGTATTTGGCAGAGAAATAGAATATAAGGAGTCAAGAAAAAAAAATTATAGCTTCTGCCTTGCATATCAAGTTCATTGTTTTTATTACCTATAAAGAACAATAATGGCTTTAAACAGAGGAATGATGCCTTGTTTCTTTGTATTCTTGCCTCCTCGTATAAAGACCTCATCCCACTCACTACCTTGTACCTTCTAGAGGCTGCAGGAGCTCAGGCAAGCGTTCTTTCCATAGGTTTATCAATTTGGGGTGAATTATCTCAGGCACTATCTTCAAAAGTCCTATTGCACCAGCCCCACATAATTTCCCTAAACTGGCAAGCATAGATATCACCTGAAGGACAGAAGAGAAAATGCTTATCAACTCGGGGGTATTTAAAAGGCCATCTACATTGTCCTTTCTACTGTTAGCTAATCTTTTCACAAATCATCGCAGTCTATTCTTAGTTGTTTAAAAGCAAAAATAAATGGAAGGTACCGATACTTAGATATATTTAGTAGTTAAACAAGCACATGTGGAAATAGTGCTTGAGTAAATGATACACAGGGGGCAAAAAGAAGAGAGGAAAATCTAAACCATAGACATGGAAGTTGTTCGAATGGTCCTTATGGATCAGATTCAGTCTATGCTTATTTTAAAATATAAAGTTTAACAATCATTTCAGAGTGAGAAGATACTCTCACTCTGAGTATTATTAGTATAGCAGAACATTTTTTTATGCCTTTAGTGTTTCTTTTAATTTGGAGTATCTATATAATTTTTATTAGCATTTATTTGGAATCGAATTGTCTCTATTGGCTTAAATTTATCCCACATTGGTTTTCTTTAACTAACTCACCAGAAGTCTGGCCAGTAGCTGTTGTGGTGAAGGAAGTTTCACTAGAAAGAGAAAGCAATTTTCATTATTGCTATGTGAGCTAGAAAAATTCATATTGGGGTTGGGTATATGATCAAAGCCCTGTAGCCTTTCTGGAAATGAGCCTCTCATAAGAGAAATGTTTTACTTTGTTTTTGAATGTACAAACCAGCTCCTGTAGAGATGACAAGTGCTGTTGACTCCGTGGCATTATTCTTTTTTCTCTCCTCTGCCATAATCAGAATTCTGATGATACTAAACAGGTATTCCAGAGTTTCTGTATATTCTGCAGGTACCACAAAAGTCAGGATTCTTGGCCACAGCACCTGCGGAAAAGATAGGGCAAGATACAAAGATTGTTTATTCTTTTCCGTGATTTTTCTTTGGTTCTCACTGTGTATTTACCTCTGACTTAGGAAAAAAAAGTTTTCTCACTTATTATTTTGCTCTTAAGGCCTAATCAAAATGAAATTATTAAATAAAATCTTTGCACAGCACATTCATTTTCATGTTCTGGATTTAGTGAGTGATGGTCAGTGTTTCTCCCTGGAGATGTTGCTGGAATTTGGGGCAGGACGATTCTTCACTGTGCGAAGTGTTCTGAGCACTGCAGGAAGGTTCACATCCTTGGGCTCCCCTCACCAAGTGCCTCCATCTAAATAAACCCTTTAAATGCTGATTCACTTAAATTGCTCTTTAAAAATTTTTTTTCATTAAATCAATCTTCTATTGTCTCCTGGCTATGCCATGTATTTCTGGTCACTAAATCTTTTCTCACATTTAGATTCTAAGGCTCAAACTCTTGAAGTTCAGATTATATTAGGCCTAGAGTAAGGCTGAGAAGGTGTGCTTTTTAAACACCTTCCCAGATAAATGGGGGAAAGCTTAGCATATGCTCACTGCATTAGAATCACCTCTCATGATTTAACAATATGTCCAGGTATGTTAGGAGAAGAAAAGAAATAATATTTTACGATACTTATAAACTGGCATTTGCTATCCAGATATGAGATTATTAATTAATGAGCCAATACCCGTTTTTGAGGAACTACTAAATGCTGGGCACTGAGCATCACAGCAACCTTCTAGCCGGAGCATCAATAGCTGAGGACTCATGGAGTACAAGCTCATGTCATTACTCATAAATGGGCAGAGCCTTAAAAAGGTGAATGGAGTATCTACAAGTGGTGATAATAATAATAATAATAATAATAATAATAATAATAATAATAAATAAAAATCCTTACCTGAGGCATTCCAATGACTAGTGGGTCCAGCGTTTTTAAGACCTCAAGGCTTGTTTCTCGGACAGATTTCTCTCCCTTTTCATCCTCAAGGGAGTTAGGTTTTATTGGTTTCTCCTTTAAGAAAGATGAAACAGGTGACTTGCTAATAATTCTTTCTGTTGTTCCCCTTTGACTGTTCTCAGACTCTGGGGTGAAGAATGAAGTCACTCAACTTAAGGGGCTCATAGAACCCAGCAGTCTTGGTCTTCAGCATCTGATCCTTGCTTTAAAATGTTCTTTGGAGGAATGGATTAGAAAAACACCCTTGGCTTACACAGAAAAGCAAAAATTGTGAGGATCCTTGAACTGTAGATGTCCCCTTGCTCCCTCAGGCCTTTGCTATTTTTTCTGGGGCAAAAATTTTTAAAGACACTGCTCCTCGGTGAAGCTGACTGTAAATTCAGTTGCCATGAACTTGCTAAGATCACTGATGCTTTTTAGGCTATTCATCCAAAGGAAGCCATCTCCAGTGCAGCAAGTCTTGGTGTTGCTTATTTTCTCTAAACTATTTGTTCTTTCTCTGCACCTCTCCAAAACATCCCTAAGCCTTGGAGGCCAGGTTGCCTCTTCCTTAGGGAAAACTGTGATTTAAGCTACCTCGTGGGCATTATAAGTTAGAAGTGACAACAATGAAAAGGAACTGAGAGCACTAAAGGTTGAAAAATTTATCAATAGGAGTGGTATGATTGAAATATAAGTTTTAAGTCTGTTATTAAATTGAACCCCTGCCGCTCCTTTTAAAACCCAGTTATTTCAACTGCTTTTGTTACAGTGCAGCACTCAAAACCACAACCTCTTCATACCAGATTCTTGTTGGACATTGCAAACTGATAGAAGACATAATTGATCAGTGGCCATCCTTCCCGGGCTTCGATGTAGCACTTTTCACACATGGTTTGGATGAGGAGAAGGGTAGAATTCCTCACCTAGAATAAGAAAAATGCATTTGCAACATTCTATTATAGTTGGGTAGAATAGAAATTTAGTTTCTCTTCTTTTTTTTAAACCTTCATGGATCATTCAGTGTGAATCCTTTCCAAAAATGTATAAATTGAATTGTGTTATTATAATAGATGGAGCAGGTTACGATGAAAAGGTACCTGAAAAAGCTCTCTTTAACTAAAATCTTTCTCCCTAGTTCCCAAAACATGTCTTCCATTTTTACATATTATGAAATGTTGGTAAATTTAGGCTAAAACACTGCTTCACTTTAAAAATCCTCAGTGAAAGATAGCACATTGAGGTAAAGTTCCACAACCCCTTATCCACAAATTCAAAATCTAAACAACTCTGAAACTGTGATTTTGTTTTTTAAATTTGGTTCCAACTCATTGGCTGGAAAAACCCAAACTGAGCTGCTTTAAAGCTATTTGTACTCTTTACTTTATGTGTGGATATCCATACATTTTTCTAGAAATATTAATGGGTCTGATTGTAGGTTACTGTCACAGTAATGTTTTTCTAAAATCTGAAGCATTGTGAATTCTGAAATATATCTAGCTCTAGGGATTGAACTAAGAGATTATGGACCTGTGTTACAAGTTTTTAATACTTTGACTTCAGTTAATTTATTGGATTGCTTCTCTGGAAGATAGAAGCTCAAATTTAATTCCTTACTAAATGGGTCTTTTGATGGAGAGTGGCAAGAAAAGGAAAATTTGAAACAAGGAGGCAGAGATACATGGTGGCAATTAGCTGTTAGCATAAAGTTGCCCAGTAGTGCCCTGAGTGAAGAAAAAGAGGTACGCCTCTCTATTTTTCCCTGAGGAGCTGGCCTTCCTGAAAGTTTCTGTGCTCTTTTATTCTACCCTAAAATCTTCTAGTAATCTTTCAATTGGCTTGCCAGTTGCTGGATCAGGTTTTTTTCTATACAATCACTCCATTGTTAGTCATTGCATAGCATTTGTTATTTTAAACATAGTCACTGGCAATCAAAGCTTCTTACGGGGGAATTTTCTCCACTGGCTTTTATGAAGGGCTTTGATCCAAACAAAATACAAAAAATAAAAATAATGGTAATTTAAAAAATTTGTTCCAGCATAAGTTCTAAATCTTTTCTAACATGAAATCCTTTAATCAAATAATCAAGAAATATCAAACACTCTATTATGTGCAAGACTTGCTCCAGGTGCCCCTGGCTGGAAAAAAAGATATGTGTGCTCAGAACATGGTGCAGAAGTTATTATTTTTTTGGAGGAAGATATACTATCTTTATGATTAGCAATTAGTTTTTAAACCCTCTATTTGAAGAACATGACACAGTGATTCTCTGGGCAAAAATCTTTTTTCTATTGAGACTAAATGTAAATTAGAACTTTACCTTCATTTGGTTTATTTTGGGGAAAGATGAAGTTCTTTTAAAAATAGAATTGACTATTGAGTTCATTATAAAGAAATCTCACAATTAGATCCTTAAACAGTCAAACCATTTTTTTTACTCTTAAAGCTACCATTGACCAAATAAAAGTCCCCAATAATTCTCTTACTTTTATACTGAGGTCACCCATGACAAATCTGACTGTTCTTTCAATTGAAATGATGTGATCTCTCAACCTGGGCTCTGAAAGACAGAGGAAGAAATAGAGAGGCACGATTCAGCAGGAGTTCAGCATGTTCTAGGATTGATGAGATTAGAGTTATGATACATAATGGCAGGGTCTCTTGTCTTTAACATTTTCCTTTTCCAACTCAAAAAACGCTGACTGCTTTCTTTGCTCACTGTTATATTGGTTTCATCTTGTTTAAATTGTTAGTGTCCTAAGTGGATTCAACACATCACGCCCAATGGAGCAGGTCTAAATTTTGTGAGACTACTTCATGTTTTTTTGTTTGATCCTTCAGTAAATCCCACTGCTAACTAAATTTGGACAACTGTTATAATGTAGTACAAAAATAAATGATCATATTTTATTAATCTAAGATATCAATGTTATGAGGCACCATTAGTTTATAGTACATCAAACAAGAAAAACTCTAGTAGCTAATTATAATTTAAAATGCAATCAATTATTGAATATATTTCAATATCATAAATGTGTGCACTTCTTGGAATTAAGGAAATATAATAGTTCATTAAGTTCTGCTCTTTTCTAAATGTAATAATCTGTAGAATATTGTGCATTTTTCTCACCCATCCTATTTATTAACCAGCTTACTAGATCTTCTAAATTTCAAATTCATTTCTCAAATATTCTGCTCATCATTCTCAACTCAGTGTATTAATAAATACCATCAAAGGAGAGAGGTAACTGAAATGCCTGTTTAAAAGTAGAAGATGGTAGACAACCAAGAGGACAGGGCTTCACTTGAATATGATGTTCTATAAACATCCCAAAGACACATGTTAGGGTTAGAGCATGCATACATTTCAGCTTTCTTCTCGCTACAAAATAAACCACTCTGGCTTCATCCCTATTGCTTACCTTCAGCATTGATAGCTAATCTTAGCAAAGCCAAGACTCCCCTTCGAACAACTTCATCAGTATTTCTTATCTGTTCATCAAAAAATTCTATCAGGTCTGCAGGGTTGGAATGGGCTGCAGGTTTAAGAAATACCAGGGTCATAAAAACTCATTTTTCATCTTAAGTAAAATACTTGTGTATAGGGAGAGGGAAATTCTTTGAGGATTGTTGAAGTTGCTCTTAGGTTGGTGGGTAGATTTTATTATGTCCTTGCTTCTTTAGTAATTGTGAAACTATTTAAGCAGTTTGGTCACTAAGAGCTTTCTATACCTAAGCCCACTTCTGTTATACCTGTGTCTTTGACTGTATTTGGAAATCAGGTTCTTTGCAGATGCAATCAGGTTAAGATTAATAGACATAAGTCACTAGGGTGAGCCCTAATTCAATACGGCTGATGTCTTTTCATTTTCATATTCAGTACACACTATTCATTAGGTTCTGGCAGATACAGCAGTGGTGCAGACCAAAGCTTATGTAAATTGCTCTTTTGCTTATATTTGAAAGTAAATGTGTAAACTAATTTCTGATGCAACCAATAACAGACACGTCACACCCATAATCTCTAATGCCATAAGAGCTTTATATACAGGTTTCAGAAGTATCATAATTCACTCAAAACCATTAGGCATCATGTATTAAGCTGACGTCTTTATAAGAAAAGGAGAGGAGACATGGAGATACAAGGAGAACACCTTGTGAACATGGAGGCAGAGAGTGGAGTGATGCTTTACCAGCTGTGAAGACAAAGAGAAACATGGGTAGGGCAGGAAGCAGGCAGGAATGAGGAAAGGCCTGGCTAGAGTAAAACAGTTTGGGTTGAAAGTTGTCAGAGATAAAGTGAAACAGTTAATTAGGTTGAGACAGAACAAAGTCTAGAAACAGAAGTATCAGGAGAAAACTAGAACATTTTAGAAAGGTGCACAAAAGTAATAGAAATGATATATTTGAGGGAGGATGTAGGTTTGGGAGGTACAGGATTGTTCTCATCTTTCTCCCTCAGGGACCACGTTGGCGATTACTGGGGAGAAAAAAGTATAACTTTGGGTTTGACACAGTTTAAAATAATTTTCTATCTTTAGAGTTACCAACTCACCCTAGTTTGCCTGAAAATAAACCCAGGCTTATATGGTCAATTAATTTTTGATAAAGGAGCCAAGAATATTCAATGGGGGACAGGACAGTTTCTTTAGTAAATGGTGGTGGGAAAACTGGATGGCCATGTGCAAAAAATAAAAAAATAAAAAATAAATAAAAAAACCTGGATTCCTACCTTACACCATACACAAGTTTAAAATGAAGACGGATTAAAGACTTGAATATAAGACGTGAAACTATAAACTTCTAGAAAAAAAAGATAGAGAATAAGCAACTTGACACTGGTTTTAACAATGAGTTTTTGGATTTGACAACACAAGCAGAGGCAGCAAAAGCAAAAATAAACAAATGGGACAACATCAAACTAAAAAGCTTCAGCCCAGCATAGGAGACTATCAACAAAATGAAAAGGTGATATATGGAATGGGAAAAAAATAATTGCCAATGATATATCCGATGAGGGGTTAATATCCAAAATACCCATGAGACTTCTGGTTTTAAAACTTAAAGTTTTATCTGCTTAGGAATTCTTTAGTAGTGGGACGAGTGGTCACTCTATATATTACACTCCTCTTGGGAACAGGGAAGGTAGGGACAGGAACAGAATACTACTAGTTGAAGAAACGTTTTGTGTGTATATGTGTGAAAGTAACTAATGTGCCAGTGTGCACACCCTTCATCATTGTCATCATCTCTTAGAGACATTTTTGTTAAAAGTCTTCTGGATGCTTAGTCCTACCTAGAATGAGGAAACAACTTGAAGCTTCAATTTCATTTTCCTTTACTGAAGGCTCTTGAATTCTGCACACCTGAATCAGAACGGTAGGCGTTAAAAAACAGAAAATAGTGAAAATGAAACAATCAAGTGGGACAGTATGGTCTTCTTACCTGGTGGAGTAAATTGATGAAGATGGCTCTTTTCAAGCCCCTTGGAAGTCCAGTTTCATAAAGGACTGCTGCAGTCAATATTTGTTTTAGACTCTAGAATAGAAGCTCTCAGAGGTTAGCTGGAGGCTGCCCATGAAGCAGCAAGCACAGGATGTGAGGGCAAATAATCATTTTTTTGTGAGGAAAACAAACCCATAACTTTCCTGCAGTTACGTTTATTTATTTGTTTTTAGCTATATATTGCGCTATGTATGTATTAAGTTGTTCTTTCTGGCCCCTCTTCCTCTTTCAGTGCCTCAGTAGCCTTAAAATAAAATTCTCAATTCCTTTTCCAAGTTTCCATTATCCAGCTATGCCAACCTCTTATCTAGTTTGCACTCCTTAGGAGGTATTTACATGCAGCTGCCCAAACAGGTACTTAAATCCCATAGACCCTCTGGGACTTAATATCTTCTAGGATGGTCGCCAGTTGACTCTGAATCAGTTCCTTTAGAGTGTGGATCTTACCTGAGTGACATGGAAGTTAATCTCTTTGTCTTTATACTGATTCAGGAGCCAAGGGACCTGTCCCAGGGCGTAGTCACAGAGGTCTTCCCGATGGAGCAGCAGGCTCACTGTGGGGCCGTGGGCCTTAATGATAGACAAAACCTGTAAAGGCCACAAAGACCATTTTTAGTAATTCAGTATGCTTTTTGTACATTTCTAAGAATTACAGGAGCTTTAGATAGCCGCGCAATATATTCTTCACTGCTTATATATATATATATATATATATATATAAATTCAGCTTTTATTTTTTTAACTCATTTTAAAATTTTAATTAGTTTCAAGTATAAGGTACATTGGTTAGACACCTATATAGTTCATAAAATGATCCCATGTTTTTAGTTGTCACGTACATAAAGGTAATATCCAAATCTATGTATCCCATTTTAATTTTTCTTCTTAAGGCCAATTCTGAATATTTCCAAACCTACTATTATCACCACTTGGATGCCCCACATTCAAGTCAAAAGGTTTAAAATCAAACCCATTTTTCCCTGTTTTCATCCTGTTTATCTCATCTTGATTAATGTCTCAAAGACCACTAAAGTTGGAAATTATTGTAGGTGCCTCCTTTTCCCTCATTATATACATCCAGTTGATGCCAAATTCTGTTGATTTTATTTCAGCAACTGACTCCTTTGATCTGTACTATTGGTACTATATTAATTGATCCCCTTAGCATTTATGACCTGAAATATTTCTATAGCCTTCTGATAGGCTTGTCTTGTTCCACTCCTATACATGATCCATCTTTAACACTGATATTAGAATGATTTTTTTTGGCACTTAAATCCTGGTTTAAAATCTTTTAAACATGTCTCATTCCTTTTTTTTTTAAAAAAAAGTCCAAGTTCCTGAGCAACATTCAAAGCTCTTCATTGTGTGGCTAAGACCTTTCTGGTTTCATTTCCTTCTGCTTTTATAGCCTCTTTCCCCAGTCCATGTCCCTTTCTCCCTACAGACTCACTCAAGTGTGCACGTGCTCCCATTTCTGATCTATGTTTCAGTGGGTTTTAGTCTCTCTTTAGGGAATGCACCCTCCCTGTAGTAAGTGACTTCATGGGCTGCAAGCTCAGTTCCAACATCACAGCCTTTATAGCGCTCACCATGGAAGTTAAAAGCTCCTCTCTCTCTGCTCTCCTTTAATTTGTGTACCTTCCTGTCACTTGCCTAACTCTCCTGTGGGTAGCTAGGAGTCATCAAATTTGTATTAAATTTGATTTTCTAGATGTCTTGAAGAAAAGACTTTTACAGGATATTTAAAAAGTTTCATGTTTGCTAATGATGAACTATTCTAGCATGTTAAGAAATAAATGCTTTAGTAGTTTAAAGTACAGAAAAGAAACTGAATTAGAGAAGGTAGCTAAGTGTTAAAGCTTTTATAATATAGCAATACAAAAATCTAAATAGGATATAATTTAGCATACTTTAAAAAATTATAGCAATTAAGCAACTTAAAGATGGGATTATATATGCACTTTGTGATCTATTCTCTGTAAGGCATCACATAGTTTGAAGCAGTCAAGCACATTCTTTAGATGTTATTTTATTTCATTGTGATACTGTTGTTTTTCGTAATCAGTAACTGGGCCCAAATATGGGTTATAATATATAAGACATAAAATAGTTAATATTCTATATATTTTACTCATTTTTTTTTGTTCTCTCCACACACTGGAATATCATTTCCATGAAAATGGGGATTTTAGTCTATTTAATTACCATTGAATCCTCAATATGTGGACCAGTTTTTGGTATGTCATGGACACTCAATAAACTTTAGTTGAAAGAATGAATAAGTAGTGTTTGAAATAGGAAAAAGAAAAGATTTTATAAACTTGATAAAATGCAACCCGTAGCTTTCCAAAAAAACTGAAATTAATAATCATGTGAAAAGAAAAGAAGTTCAACCAGCATGAAAAGAAAGCTGGTTAGAGGCATGCTGAGGCCCCCACTCACTTGTGTGGGTGAGATCGTGGGTGCCCACTTCTCCATTATATATCGGAACAGCATAAAGATCTTGTCAGATAGTCGGTTGGCATCCAATCTGGGATAAGGAAAATCTCTCCAGTGGTTGACATACTCGTAAATGGCCTTGCTGAACTTCTCAAGGGCTGTATTTTAAAAACAACCACAGACTGAGAAAAATATAAAGACAGGAAGGACCACAAAATAATTTGAGAAAAGAGTACTGATGATTAGCAAATATAGTGCAGCAGTTTCTATAGAATCTTATGTTTATACCAAATAAATATAAAAATTATTAAAGCCACATTAATGAAAAGTAAAATAAAACCAAAATGTGATACTACTACATACCATAAAGAATGGTTCAAATTTAAGATAGTGTCAAGTGTTGACAAGACTAAGGTATAGCTTGTGTTTTCATATATTGCTGGTGGAAGTACGAATTCCTACAAATACTTTGGAAAACTGTTTGACATTATATATCAAAGATGAACACTAGTTCCCTGTGACCCAGAGGCATAATCATTAGATATGCATACATATAGACACTAAAAATCTTGCACAAGAATGTTAATATTAGGATTTTTTTTCTTTGAAATAGCCTAACCTCAAACAGAAAACAGTCCTAATACCTGCTAACAGGTAGAGTGGAAAAATAAATTGCAGTTTAGACATGTAAAAGAAATTAATGCACACTACAGTTACACAAAAAGAATGCATGAATCTCACAAACAGGCAAAACTAACCTCTGGTGTTATAAGTCAGGATTCTGAGAGGATAGAGAGGGTGATAATCAGGAGAAAAAGATGAGGGAGGTTTCTGGGATGTTAGTAATGTCTCACTTTTTGACCTGGATGGTGGTCAAATAGATAAATTTACTTTGTGAAAGCACATCAACCTGTACACTTAGAATTTGTATATCTTCCTGTGGATCTGTTTTACTTCAATAACACTTAACAAGACCTTGGGCCTACAAAATTGTCATTTAGGCGACTAACCCATATACATTTGCATGAAATGCATGAAGTAATATTATTTTTTCTTTAGCCTTCATTCTACCCTGTTTACTGATGATAAAAAAAAATCATATTTTCTTAAGAATATCTCACATGCAAAGAAAACTCTGGAAAAAATGTCAACTATCTTAGCTTTAGAGCTGGCCATTTATTGGCTCATTAACATTCCCTCCAAACTCTTTCTGGTAACCTCCTGCTACACTTCAACATAATCTTCTGTGCATATCTGTGTATGTTTGTGTATGTGTATACGTTGCACTGATTTATAATGAGAAGAAATGCTGTCTTGTCTGTTGATGGTATCCAAAGCAATGAGTACAATGTCTGCTTATTTGCTGATTGATTGAATGAAGATATAGAGAGGTGGTTGGAAGGCTATTTAATTTTATATCTTTTCTTTAGTGGCAGTCAGGCAAAAGTTGCTTTAGGACCAAAGGCATGAGATGATTTCCTTATTCATTGCCACGATTTCTCATTTTATTTCCCTTTACTTTCTTTGCTGTTAATTTTGCAAGTAGAAATGCTATTAGAGGTGCCAAAATTTATTTCCAGAACACAATGTTAGATGTGATAGCAAGCAGGGGTAGTTAAAAGGTATTGAAAAGTGTGCTTAGTGTGCTAATCTACTATAGTTATTCAAATCCTTAAGTCAGACTTTCATTAATTCAAATCTTGACTCTGCCACAGACTGGCTGAGTGACCTTAGGCAAGCTGTTTAACCTTTCTAAGCTCCCATTTTCTCATCTTTAAAATGAAGGAAAGTCCACGGCCATGCTACCTGAACCAGCACAATCCCATTTGATCTTGGAAGCTAAGCAGGGTCAGGCCTGGTTAGTATTTGGATGGGAGACCATCTAACATGACCAGGTGCTGTAGGCATAAAAAATAAAAAAAATAAGGGATTGTAAATTGACAAGTTTCTTGTAATATGTGAGGTGAACTGAGGGTTGCCTAGCCTAAAAATAAACAAGTCAATAAATAAAACGGAGGAAAAATGTTATTTACCTAATGAGGTTGCTGTGAAGACTAAATGGAATACCCAAGGCAGTGCCAGGGTACATAGACAATTGTCAATATACATGAGATAGAAATATTACCTGTATTAAAAACAGAGCAAGAGGAAATGGGTAAAATAGAACAGAAAATACTCTGTTGATAGGTAAGAAAAACATTTTATAAATATTATAAAAATAGTAGTATTGGGAATGTCAGGAGTAGAAGGGTCCTGGCACTCACTTCATTTGCTGTTTTTAGAGGTGAAACTAAGATTGAGAGATGGGAAGAGGTTGTATTTTGATTAGATTGTATACTTATTATTATTGCATTATTGAATTATAAAGAAAGGCTAAAATTTACCCAATTGTTAAGAGCAGGTAAGCTCTCATAATCATCATTGTAAAGAAATTGTGATCCACATAAGGCAGGCAGCTAGTAGAAATGGTATATAGGGCAGTGGAAATAGTATAGATTGTAGGTTATATAGACTTAATAATGAATGTCCCTTCTACATCTCACTGACTGTGTCACACCTAGGGAAAGTTGCTTCATACCTATGGCCCTCAGTTTCTTAGCTGCAAAATGGTCTAATATGTACTTACTTTGCAGAATTGCTCTGAGGATTGAGACAACTCCCCGCAGAGGGCCTTCCATGTGGTAGGCACTCAGAAAATGGTAGCTATTTTTATTAGAAAGGACAAGGCTGAAGTAAATGAAGAAATACAATAGTTGCTCAATTCATAGTCTGGTCTTAACCAAGAGGAAACCACAGGGATACCCACCGACACAGAAAGCTCCCTTCATCCTTTCCTCCTCGGCCAGCCTGAGCATGGTTTGCATGGTAAGCAGGGTCATCATCATGAAGGGGATACTCTGGGACACTGCAGGGAAGGGTGCAAGAGGAGAAAAGCATTACCTTCTCACAGTGGGGAGTTCTGTGACTCCTTGTGTCAACAGCAAGCTTTTCAAAGCTGCATGGGGAAGGCCATAATGCCAGGCTACAGTTAATCATGGAATGAGGCTTAACATGAGACACTAGCCATACAGCCACCTTTACCTATGTTTAGTAGCAATTACTTATTTGGATAATTATTTTATTAATGTTAATCCCTCCTAACAGAGCTTGCCTATATCCCCAGGGCCTAGCACAGGCAATTGGTGCTTAATGAATATCTGTTAAATAAAGTAGTGTAGGAAAAAAATCATAAGAAACCCTTAATTTATGTAAGCAAGGATTCAGTGCTTTGCAGAATATGCCTTGTGGAAAATGTGCTTCTAAAAACACAAAGTCGGGTGAAAGGGAGGGTGAGCGTAGGAGAAAGTTCAGGCAAATTTCAAGCAGCATAGACCAACGGCAATCGGCAGGTTCATCTATGCCCATCAACAGTTGCCTAAATCCCTCTACCAATATGCTTTAGCTTAGCACAAGATAAAGATGCTCTCCCTTCTGCTGTTTTCTCCCATTGGGGATGTCAACCATTAGTTGGGGCAGTTGTTTCCCAGAAAAATAAGTAGAGTATTCCCTTCATACCATAACTGGTTGCTAGTTCAGCCAGGGCAAGCACAACAAATTCATCTGGTAGCTCCAGGATCCTGAAGTTACTTTGTACTTCATACATCACAGAATTGAAATCATGTGCAGCAAGAGACACCAACACCTCGCCAGCTAGCATTCTAATTTCCCTGAGCATCTGAAAAGAAGGAAAATGACAATAATAACTAGAGGAAGAGCAAAGTGAGTCTGCAGAGGAAACGTACATAGATACTATTTATAAGTTCCCTCTGCTTTGGGATGTTTGCAAACCCAGGGTGGAAGCCTCAAAGGTGGGTGTCAGTAACTGAGAAAGCAGAGGTAATTTTAGTGCTCTTTTAATGGAATTTTGTGGACTTGGGGTCAATACATATTTCCTTGCTAATGGAACAGCCACCGTGAACATAGAATTTATGTTTTATGTTTGAGTAATATGAATTACTCTGCTAAAAGTCTGAGGGCCATGATGAAAGGAAACTGGGGCTAGAAGTCTAGAACTTTGGGTTTCAGTACTGATATAATAATATCTTTCAGTTCTGATATAATAATATCTTTAATATTAGAGATATCTAGAGGGACTTCTGCTTTTGGTAAGGGAAACCAGGCCAATTTGATCAACTCTACGACTGAGGAAAATAAAAAAGAGCTGGACAAGATATTAAAAAATATATACTTAGAAAAACAGAGAGTTTACAATATAGGAAGGAATAAATTACTGTGCTGAGATCTGGAAAAGACTGGAAATCCAGAGAGATAAGCCCAGCACATAAGGCTGCTTTGCAGCATTGAGACAACAATCTCACCCTGGTCATCTTACCTTTCATCTTTTGGTCTAAGACCCTACAGGGCTGCATTCAGATGAAAGGTTAAATTGATCCTCTATGTACTGTACTCCAACTTTGAGTCACAGAAGTTGCCAAGAAAATTTCAAGTGTTAGTGCTCTTGGCAGGTAAATAAGTAAACATCCTTTCAGGGAGAAAATACTGTTACTCTAGGACTTAAACTATTTCTACAAATAACTTTAGATCCAATGCCCGGTATACATAGATAACTAGGCACATGAAGAGATAAGAATTTATATGAAAGCTGAGAAAACTGGCTTCTAGTTATTTGTTCTGTCAATAGATACCCGTGTTACTTTGAAAGAAATCTCTCCAAGTGTCAATTTTTTCATCTAAAAGTGGATTGGATAATATTACCTCTAAAGCCTTTCTAAGCTTTGCCTTAGTTTCTTCCTTTGTGAAAGGGTAAATCATAGGTACTGTAAATGTATCCAAGTTATTATGAAAAACAAATAAAAGTGATTTATGGCCTTGGCAGCAATAGTGAAAAAAACTTATATATGTCTACATGGGTGCAGTTGGGCCACTCAAAGACTTGTTGCTGGCCCTGACACTGATTCATCATTAACAATCAAACTTACATTGTTGTTTCTCATGTCCTTAGAAGCATAATAAATCAACCTTTGGACAATTGCATCATCCAAGATGTCAGTATTCTGAATAATTGAAGAAAGATGGCTATAAATGTCTTCCTGTGAAGATACAAGGGATACACAGAAACGTGAGTTGCAAAAGTAAAGGGATCAGACGAAGTCCAAGTGAACAGCACCATTCAACCAAGCAATGCATTTGTACTACACAATGGATTTTATGTATCTTAATTGGAGCTTCCCGACATAATATGCATCTTGAGCAGTCAAAGGCTTTTATGTAGAGCAAAGTTTATTCTAAAGATTATTTTAATGACTACATTTCTCCGGCAAAACCTAATTGACGGCAAGAGTAGGCTACTTGAGAGATCAGTGTTTGTAGGATACCGGGAGGAATGGAAATGCCCGTTAACCTAGTTGCTGCTGTTATTACCAGGGAGTGACTATGGTAGTAAGAAACACAAGGTGATTCTCAGAGAGGCTGCTAAGTGATGAAATTTGTTCCTAAGAGACATTTAGAGTCCCCTGCTTCATTCATGCCTTTGTGGACAGAAAGTAGTGAATCTTTTTGGATAGAGCTGCAGCTTCTGGGAATCGTATGGCTTGACTGGGTGCTGTGTGTGCTGGCTCTTCTCAGTCTCTTAGGTGGTTATGTGGCCTTCCGGAGATGAGGGACTGATGTTCTGAAATCTCCAATAGCCTCGAGGTGCTGTGCCCATGTTTAAAATGTGAAACCACCCTGTTTGCATAAGAGATTCTAATATGTAATCAGGAATGACAACCACTGGATTAGAGATAAAGGGATGGGCATTGCCCTTCACAGGGGGGACCTATTAAATCATGACTAAAAGTGTTCCTTCAGAGACAGACAGGCTTGTGTTTGGATCTAGTCCTGCTGTCCTTAGGCAAGTCATGTGACTTCTCTGTGCCACACTTTTTCTTAGTTGTCAAATGGAAATCTTGATACCTACCTTATAAAGTTCTGACGAGTGAATATAATACAATGTGCTATTGTTTGGAAGGCATCTATCTAGCTAGCATTCTACCTCCAACATAAGTGTTCAATGAAGGGTAGCTATTGTTATTTTAATGAAAGGTCGATGAAGCCAGAATAGCCTTCAAATCCCAGAGAAAAACATCTCTAGTTGTCAGATAGCATTACAGATGCATAGAGGAGATTTTAGGGATTTTTGCAGGCACCCTCAAATTACACGAGAGGCTCTAATCCCCATGGTTGCGGGTCCAACATCACCCTGTTTCCACATCTGACTGTAAAAGGTCATGGAAAGGGGCATTCTTTTGCTAGCTTCTAGAACTAGATATTCTGATTCCTCAAATGCCAAATATAATTGTTTGGACATTATAATGACTTTCATTATAAGTGCACTTTCTGATAAATTGCCACATAAGTAGCCAGACAGGAAAGAGGAGGTTGAGGCAAAGAAGGATATATATGAAATCTTGTAATATCTGGCTTAGAAAAAGTGGATGAGAGATCTTTTTTCTATTTTTCTTACCTTGCTAATATTATCTTCCTTGTTCAGCATGCCAACAGTGAGATTAATATCTCCAAAAATCTCTAAAATGCACAGAAAAAGAATTAATGTTCTTAACAGGAGAAAAATATTCTACTGTTAATTACTATACAATAGTCACAGAGAGTTTTCTTTTCTTACCTTCTTTCTCTCTCTCTCTTTCTTTCTTTCTCTTCCTTCCCACTCCCCCTCCCTTTGCTTTGCCACCTTTTTTCACTGTAAGCTCTGTGTTGGCAGGAATTATGTCTTATTCATATTTCATATACTTGACAAACTTGAAAATAGCCTATTGTTAGTGTCTTTTTCAAAACCTAAAATGCTGTGGAAGGGTAGATAAAAGATGCTAGGTTTCTATTTATCACTCCAGTGATGTAGGCATCACCTTAAATCGTGTCTAGAAAGCTCGGCCCTCAGATTCCAAGGGCCAAATCCCTTACACCTGACTTCAGCATGAGAAGGCAATGTTGTGATACAGTTCTCTTCCCTCAACGCCCCCTCCAGTTTCTCTTTCTCACACCCTCTTTTCCTCCTTCTTCCACTCTGGTCTTGCTAGGTCCCTCTGTGGTCCATGCCCATAGAACATTGCTCTTTTGCTCATTTACCTAAAAGTTTTTGACTTGAACCCTCCAGTAATATTTATATTTGAATAAAGCTTTCTGGAAAACTGAAAAAAAAATCTGAGTCAAAGAAATAGAACAATTTAGGCCACATGGCAAGTTGGTAAGAGAGATACTTTTGGAGGTGATGATTTTCCACAAGCCTCCAAATCAGAGAATACAGTCTTTTAGCACAGTCTTTTTTGGCAAAGCAGAAAGGCAACCATACTTGAAAATTGGGGTAAAATATTTCCAAAGTGTTCTTCCAGTGTTTAAGGCCTTACAGTTTTTTTAAATTTAAAATTATTGGGGTGGTATTAACAAAATCAAATAAGTTTCAAGTGTATAATTCAACAGTAAATCATATATATATTTTGCACTGTGTGTTCACCATCCAGAGTTACATTTCTGTATGTCATCAAATATTTGACCCTTTTAATCCCTATCTACATCTCCCTTTCCCACCCTTCCTTCTGGTAACCACTAATCCACTGTCTATGTTCATGAGTCTCTGTCATGTTTGTTTATTGCTTTCAGTTTTATATTCCACCTATGAGTGACATCATGTGGTTTTTAACTTTTTCTTAGACTATACCTTTTTAAAACAGGTTAGGCAGAACCATCTCTCAGCCTCTTAGTTTATCATTGGTTGTTTATAATCAGTGTGATTTTATTATTTTAGAATAAAAGAAGAAGAAGAGAGAGACAATCTTACTTTAGCATAACTTTTCATAAAACTTTTAAGATTTACAGACCTCCCACAATGACGCACACTATCCCCCACCCTACATATGCATATGGTCACACGGACATAAAACACCTAATTCCTTAAGATACCATGATGCTTACCTACAGATTCCTCCATGCCCTGAGTCATATCTTGGCTTTTGCAGACTCTCTAAGAGTATCAACTAAGTGTCAGAAATAGTAAGGCTAAAAATCAAAGAAGCAGGTTAGCAGGTTTCTTGTATAAGATTCACATAAGGTTTTCTAAATGAAAGTCCCTCCTCCACTTGGTCGGCACAGTGATCTGGAAGCTTCCAGCGATAGGCTGCTGTCGAAGAGGACGATGCTATATTCTACCTCTATGCCATTTCCTTGCTTCTGAGCTCCTGCTGACCAACAAAATGGCTGCATCTCACCAAATATTGTTCCCTTGGTGGAGACCAGAGTATCTTAGAAGGAAGAAATTAGAGACTGGAATTCAAACCATTTTTGTAGACCAAAAGAGCTCTTCTCCCTAAGCTTGGGTCCATCGATCACAAATTTGGGAGTGATTTTCAGTGTCCTCTTCACTGGCCTGGTGTTGATAAAGCCTTTGTGGTGATCTTGCTGATTGTTCTACTTGTGAAAGTCACTCACACCAACTGGGCATGCTCAGTGGACTAGAATTCCTGCCAGGGGCAGTTGAATGGAATGTCCAACTGACAGCAGCGAAGTAAAGCCTTCTCTGTCTCTCTCCCCACTCTCGTTGCCCTCCATCACTGACTCGGCCTCACTCAGGCTCAGGCTTCTTCTCTATTTTATGGTTTTCAAATCTTTTTTTTTTTTTTAATCCAGACCTCTTGTCTATAATGCTTTCCACTTTAGTAGTATGGACCTAAATCTGGTCTCAGTGTCCCCCTCACCCTAAATCTATATGACCACAATTTCTAATGTGGGTCCAGATGGTATGTTAAGATGGCAGATGTTAGAGGGAGTCTATAGGTCTAGATGTGAAAGGGGAGGGGGACAATTCTCAGTTCATGCTTCTTCTCTGGTTATCTTCCCTGTATTAGTTTATTTCAGAATCAAAGCTTTAATCCTCCCAACTAAATCTTTGAATTCATAGACAGATATTTGGCACTGTATTTATTGTAGAGATTCTCAGTGGGTTGATGTTAAGAACATATTCAGCTTCCCAAGTCAGCATTGCTATTTTCTAGTGTGTCCACAAGTGCCCTTGCAACAGGAATCACCTGGTGTCCTTATTTAAAATGTTTATTTCTAAGCCCACCTCATACCTGGCAAATTAGAATGAGGGGGCCGAAATCTGTATTTTTAAAGAGGACCCCTCATGGTTCTTAGGTTTATGAAAGTCTTAGAAGCACTGGCCAAGATTCTTCCCTAATCATCCATCAGGGGACAATTGAAATTTTAGCATTTTTTTGTAGGGTGTTCACTGTGGTTGGGCAAGAACACCAGCAGCTCATTCTGTGACTTACCCACTGGAGAACAGGCCAAGAATTGGCAGGTCAGAGAGGTACCAAGGTGAAGAGAAGCAACCTAAAACTCTTGGATTACTTAAAACGTTGAAAATTCTGTGCTCTTAAAATGTTTAAAGAATAATGTGCAATAGAATCAATAAGAGCAAAGCTAGCTGCTTAGGTAATTGTTATAATTAAAGTCTTACTCTTTTTGTAAATAGTGGCAAATAATTTTTCTGAATATTGGTAAATAAAGATTTCTTTGATTTCATAGAGATTAGGAAAATTAGGAGATGATTGGTTTTTAAAAAATATTTGTGAGGAGTTAGACAGTTATTGTTTTCAGTGCAAATGTAATGTGTTTAGCTATATTATTATCATAAAATATATATTTTCCCAGAGCAGGATTTATGTATGAAATATAAAGCAAGAGAAGACATAACATGAACTCAAAATTCAGAAACTTGAATTGTCTCTAAGTTTATGTCAGACTAGTTACATTACTCTGGAAAAATCGACCTCTCTGAACTGAGTTTTCATACTCAATTATAAAATGAGAGGATCAGATTAGTTGACCCAAGGATTATTATTCTTATATGAAGTGTCTTCATTTTCACTTTCTGGGTAATAACAAAATCGTTTGTAATGTTTTAAAATCCTAAACAGTAAACTTATAAATTAATTTCTTTTTGTATTGGGACCTTTGGTGGATAGGGAATTTCTCACACTTCCCCATATGTACTCAGATTGGAGACTTTCTTCTTCCTTGTACTGTTAGCAGCAGCTAGTTCTGTAGGGAGAAGTCAGAGAAGTGTCTAGGGACTTAATGCAAGACAATGTCTCTGTGGATATCAAGATAAAGCACATGAGTAATTCCAAAGCCTAATATGATTGGCCCTCATTAATGTTTCTTGGTTATAAACCTCAAGAGATGTTAGCCATGAATTGCTTATCTGAAACATGTGTAAACAGTAGTTTCCTCTTTGTATACTATTAAGCACAGTGCATTTTAAAACTGAGAATATATTTTTTAAAGTCATTCCTTCAGGAATTCAAAAGGTGCTTCAGAACTTAATTCAGAGCTGAGAAGCTGAAGATGGATTTATACAATGATTTCACTCTCAAGTGATAGATAATTCAAGCCCCTGCAGATGAGTAAGTAATTTTCTAGCAAACTGTTTCTAAAATGCCTCTAATTTTAGCCATTTTTAGCTTTATCACTAACAGGTGTCAGGAGAAGAAGAACACAGCCTGACTTTATAATTTGGAGTAGTGAGGAAACCCTTTGCCTCTGAAGACCTTGCCTTGTGGCCTGGCATCAGAATTGGCTTTCTGATTTTTGGAGCTCATTCAACCTTAGCCAGAGCTTTGGAAAGGACTAAATTGGAACTGTCAGGTATATTAGTAAGAAATGAAACATCATAGTTTTGACTGAGGAATTCATTTTTAATGCTCACTACATAATTGAAAGTAGGATAGTCTTCGTTATCTCAGCTTTTCATAATGAATCACTTGGGTCTTGTAACTCCCCAAGTAAATAAATCTTAAAAGAAATAGTCATTAGTATTATACTTTTAGGAATTAAAAGACAATCCCGTTATCTCTGGGTTATTATCTTATATTTTGAAAGAAAAAAAATTTTTTTAGAGATAAACATATCATGTCTTTTGATTACTTTTAAAAGATTAAAAACACATTTCTAATTCATAATTTTGGTAGTTTCAGTGGCCTCTAGATGTACCATTGAATGGTGAATATTTTTGTTATACTTGGAGACTTTTAAAATCTTACAAATGTTCAATGAGTTTTATAAAAACAACTTATTAAATGAAACTCTTAAAAAACATTTAAGCCAGAAAGATATGGTAAAATGTTTGACAAGGTTTCAAATAATAAAATTTCTGGTTACCGTAGCATTCAAATATGAATAGGCATTTTTGTGGAAAAGGAAGCACATCTAAGTAATCACCTACTGGCTATAGATCAGCTACAATGGAGGTTCCTATGAAACCCTCCTCAAGTCTGAATAATTTGTTAGAGTAGCTCACAGAACTCAGAGAAACATTTTACTTACTAGGTTACCAGTTTATTGTAAAAGGATGTAATTCAGCAACAGGCAAACGTAGGAAAAGCATAGGGCAAGTTATTGGGAAGGCACAGAGCTCCATGGCTTTGTCAGACACTCCACTTTCCCCAGTCTCCACATATTCACCAGCCTGGGAGCAATCCGAACCCCATTATTATTATTATTATTATTATTATTATTTTATTATTTTCATGGAGGCTTCTTACATAGGCATGATTGATTAAATCATCAACTGCTGGTGACTGAACTCAATCCCCAGTCCCTCTCCTCTCTGGAAGTTGAAGGTCAGGAGGTGGTCTGAAAGTTGTAATCCTCTAATTACCTGGTGGGTCCCCACATAGCCAAGCTCCATCCTTAGGTGTTTTCTAAAAGTCACCTCATTAACAAAACAAAAGACCTATTTATCACTCTCAACATTTAAAAAGTTCCAAGAGTTTTGGGAGCTGTGAGCCAGGAACCATGGATGAGGACCAGATTTAAATTTATATAATAAATATATTTGGTATATATATATATCTATATATATATCTGTATATATTTATACATCTGTATCACAATATTGCATATGGTTTTATGGTTGACATGAAGCAAAATCTACTACTGCCTACTGAGACTTAATTTGTAGGCCATATCAGAATAATTGTTTTCTTTATTTATGAAACATTGGTGTAGTAGAAAAAAACAAGGTTAAAGAAAAAAAGAGAGAAATAGCTTAAAGACAGCCATACTGTCCAATTTCAGATTTAAATGCCTTATGAAGACAAACATATACAATATAAAAAAGAATACTTTAAAAAATATGTGTTTTTGTGTTTGTGTCTGCAAATGTATACTCTATTTGCATTGTAAAGTGGCAAAATATCTCTTTCAAAAGTCATAGTATTTAGACAGATTTGTGGTTCTGATGTTGGCACTTAAATATTTCCCTTGCCTGTCAAGAAGCATCACTTTTAAGACTTATTAAATGAGTACCATATGCACATCTAAACTTACATAGTTTTATTTATGTAATTGAATTAGCAATTCTCATGAGGGCCATTTTGCCTCAGTTAGTGCTGACCGTGCTGTTAGATATAGCTTTCTTCCCTGCAGAAGGATCATCAGGGTAGTCAGAGTATTTTTCTAATGTCTAGGAAGTATCTCTCTTTGGTATGAGGTGTAGCAGCATGTATGAATGAGAGAACATTAAAGTTAGAGGGGATGTTAGATGGTCTTACAGTCAGTCATCTATGTCCTACTCCCCTTCCAGGGGCACCTTGGCCTCTGCTGGAAAACTTCCAGAGAAAGGGGCTTTCCTGCTTTTTATAGTTAGAATCTTCCATTTTGACTCAACTCACATTAATAGAAAGCTCTTATGAGCCTTTCTTAGGTTTTGGAAAGCCTCTGATTGGCTGCAGATCTGCCCTTCATAGTAGGAAACTTAATTCTCACCACCTATGATCATTTTTAAAATATTTGCAGAGATTCCCAGGACCATTTTACACCTTACAGTTTTTTCTGTCTTCTAGGAAGAAATTTCAATGTGATCTCTTAAAATTTCCTCTTACAATCTTTCGCATTTTCCTCTGAACACCTGCTAGTCTTTTAAGCCCTTCTATATCACCAATAACTGATCACAAAATTTCATACTGATGTGGACATTGAACTTCTCTTAACTTTCACCTAAGATTTAAGGTTTTTGTTGTTGTTGTTGTTAGCAGCTCTATTATATTGGGTTTCTATGCTCAAACTAACTCAGAGATATATTTTGCTCTGACTGTCAGCATACCAGATGTTCCCCAACTTACACTTGAGCAAAGGAGTTTCAAAAGCCAATTAATATATATATATTATCCTTCTAAATTTAATCTTATTTGTTTAGGTTTATCATTACAGTTTATTCTGGCTTGTCTTCTAATTTATTGAATATACCTCCTAGTTTTTAGGAAAAAAATTTAAATGAACTATTTTTACCTTAAATAGGGCAGGAGATTTTACTTGTTTATTCATTTCTCTGTTCCCAGTTCCTAGAATAGTAGTAGGCATATAATGGATGCTCAATAAATATCATTAAACAAATACATTTTAAAAATAAATGTTTTAAAATAGTTTAGAAGTTGTGATGTAGGTGGTCTAAGTCATAGAAAATTTAGAAATTGGTAACTCTAGCCAGCCAATAGGGAGAGAATATCAAGGGACCAGAGATAGGTTTATTGAGATGAAGAATAAACATTTTTATAGGAGCTAAGAAATGTACTTACTCAGGAAGGCGAGTAGAGTTCTGGATCCTGGGATTTCAGGTTTCAGACGAATATAAAATGTCAGTTATGAATGACATGAGGAGGAAGATCCTTGTCTGTGGGAATGAAAGGGGAGTGTGTGAAGATCAGGAACTTCACCAGAGAGGAGAATAGCAGGAGGTGCAGGAGGTGGCTTCCTGCAAACCCAGCCCAGTGGGGACAGCTCAGCTACTAGGCATAACAGGGCAGAATAACCATGAATGGACAAACACTAAGGATCATATCAGTTTTAAGATGGACCGATATAATCTGTGTGGAGAAGGGAGTGGGGCTAGCACTGCAATTTGAGAACTACAACTCAGGGGCCCAAGATTTGCTCCTTGGCTCTTCAGCTCTGGGTGTAATTGGCTTTGAAGAAAACCTCAAAGGATAGGAGTGTCAGTGCTATGGACTGAATGTTTGTGTCCTCCCAAAATTCTTATATTTAATCCTTAATCTCCCAGTGTGATGGTGTCATGATGGTGTTAGGAGGTGGGGTTTTGGGAAGTGATCAGGTCACGAGAGTGGAGGCCTCATGAATGGAATTTAATGCCCTTATTAAAGAGACTCCAGCGATCTCTCTAGCCCTCTTTTCACCATGCGAGGACACAACAAGAAGTCAGTGTTTATTCTGCTTTGTCAAGATTGCCTTGAGAAAAGGGGCTGCAAATTGGGAGAATTTGGAAAGTCAGTTTCTAGAGATGGAGCAGAGAGGGACAAAGAAAATAAAGCAGGAATTGAAGTCTGTAGCTGGACTCTAGATTATTCTGTCCTTATTGACATTGATGAACCAGCTATTTGAAGATTGATTCTCAATAAGTTTACAAATTTTTCTTTCTATATGTATTTAGCATATGGTTCTCTCTCTTGACTACATGGTTGTATAAGTTTTTGTTAAGTGCCCAGTTAAAACATGCTCTTTATAGCACTCCTACTATTTTTTAATAGAGATTGTACATTTATTTTTGTCCATAGTCATTAAAATGACTTTCTGTGAGCTAAGTCTTTTCTCTCTCCTTTACAACAATTCTTCCTCTTCTAATAAAAACTTCATACAGTAAAATTTCACAGACAGTGCAAGGGGAGGACAGTAGCATTTATTAAGAATATACTAAATTCCAGATACCGTATCTTAGTGCTTTGCATTGTTTTAATTTCTAATATGTAAAGTGAGCGTTACTATTCTTATTTCACAAATGAGAAAAATGGGCTCACAGCAGATGTAATGAAAGAGGCTTAGAAAGAAAGACAATTAGTTTTCACAGCGAAACTTTGTTCTTATTGGCTAGATTTGAGTCAAGTAGTCAAATGAATGAAGTTTCCTAGAGTTCTTGCTTTTGTATTTCCCTTTTGGGGACAATTCTAATTTCTACCCTCCTGGTATCCTATCCAAACACATATGTAGTTTGGCCAAACTTGAATTTTCTCTATTCAGTCCAAATTTACCCATGTTGTATCCCATTCTTAAAGTAGCTCATCCATTTGGCTAGACCAAAGTGAAGTGATCTGAAAAACTTTTCTCTACCCTCAAGATTCAGTTGTTACCACACGATGCTACACACACACACACACACACACACACACACACACCTTACTCTTAAATTGTACACCTGAAACATTCTGGATTTGGTTAACCAATGTCACCATAATAAAAACTAATAAAAAAATAAAAAAAATGATATAGTTGTTACCAATACTGCGTGGATCTGTGTATTTTCAGAGGAATATCTGGAGACCTAAGACCCAATCTAAAAAAAAAAATAGCAAGTGTGCAAATTTCGAGCATCATAATAAACTGGATTATAGTCACATTTGAGGGAGTAGTGAAGTCATGAAGACAGCAAGATTTTCAGTCTTTAAAACATCCCACATCCAGTGCATTTGGGGGACACTGATTCTCTTGTCTTTGGCTTATTTAGTGTCTGTTGCATCCTCGAATTGCTTTTATTACTTCATCTTATCAAAGCTCCACAAAGTAATAAAGGGCAGATATTCTTAAGCACATTTTGCTGTTGAAGAAAACAAGGTTTCCATAGACATGGCAACTTGCTCATGTCTCCTAACTTCAGGAACAATCCTTTTTCCTGTTTTTCTTATTGAAGCATCAGATGCTCAATGGGTTTTAGAAAATGAAATTATTTAGTGTTTTAAAATTTTGTTATTTTGCTGAACAAGATCAGGGCTCTTCTGGGGACTTAAAGGCAGAAAAGAGAGTTGAGTGAATGTCATCCTGGAGCATCTGGGAATCATGGAGGAGGCAGCAGTGCAGAAAGTGCAGACAGGGGGTGACCAGCCCAGGAGGTAGGGGCTATTTAATATGATTTTGAAAGAGCTATAGTCATAAGACAGTAATAAATGAAGAAATAAAATATTAGTATGTATAATGAAAATCCCTAAGAATAGAAACCACAGTTCTCTAAAACATCCTGGATAATATATAATCCTGAGGTGTTATTTTATTTTGGACCTTACTCACCTGTTAGGGAAAAGCTATTCCTTTATTTGAGACCCAGCATCTTGGCACAGTAATGGTAATTTCTCAGCATCCTCTTAAATTTCTCCTGAGCACTGACTGTTGGTATGCTTTTAATGAGGTCTATTATTATTTTGGTATCTCAAAAAGTCGTCCATGAGAGAAGCAGAGAGTGTGGCTTGGGGAACACCCTGTGCTATTATCTATCATTCATACAGATTACTCAGCTTTTTTATTTTTTTTTGTAAGAAGCTGGACTAGAGCAAAACTTAATTGCTATATCAGTAGGGTACTCTTAAAAGGGCAAACCTGTGGTGTCTAGAATCTAATAAGCCACATTTATGGGTGGCATATTCTTCAGGAATTCCTTAGGGTTCCCCTCAAAACAAAAGATACACAAAGAGAACTGGAGTTGGTGCATGAGTGTGAAAGGAGAGGTTTTCTGTGTCCTCTAAAGGCTTGTCTTTGTATTCCCGTTGCCTCTGTACCATCCTGCACCCTGTATCAACTTGTACTTATATCCATTGGTAACCAGGCTTCTGTTTGTGTGATTGTGTGATTGTTGTCTATCTTCTCTTCATGAAGACAAAGACCATCTGTGCTTTGCTATCCATTTGTACACCGCATGCCTACGAAAGGGTCTTACCATGGCTGTCTTTGAATAAATGGATAATCACTGACCACTTAATGAATATATACAGATCATCTGCCTGTGTATCCTTCCTGAAATTCATTTCTTTCATTTCAAAATGAAGTTTACCCAGATCAACCCCATGGTGAGCAAGGAAAAGGCTAGATCAAATCCTCTGGCCATTTCAGGCAGTCTAAAATCTTGACCTTGTTTTAAATTTATTTCTTTAACTCTCTTTTCACAATATTTACTTGTGGAAGTAAGGGGAAAGGTGTTTTTTTTTAAGTTTATATTATAGAGACAGATTTACTTATAAATTTACATGCACCGACTAAAACAGAATCAATCTTTAAAAAATTGTCACAATGCTCTCTCTTTTTCTGCAAGTCACATAGCCAAACCCTTCATCAGTGGGGCAGGGATTTAGACTCTGCCTCAAGGTAATAAAAGTGTAACTCAGAACAATAATAAAATTTATGCCACAGCATTTCAAAGTCCAGATTTTCACTTAAAGTGAGGAAATTTTACATAAAAGTCTGGAGTCTTAAAACTTGGTAGATTTGTCACCTCTGAGCCTATATTCATTTCCCTATTGGTAAAACTTAGATGGACCTGAGTATATAGCTCTCTCCCTTCAGAATGGATATGCTCTTTCAGTTAGCTAGAATCTTCACCACCCACAATCGCCATTTGTCAGCCCGCTTTACTCATGATCACCTTTCTGCCTTTGGGAGGCAATTCAGTCTATGAACTGTCGTATAGCACAGGGGTCCCCAAGCTCTGGGCAGTGGACCAGTGTGTGTCCATGGTCTGTTAGGAACCGGGCTGCACAGCAGGATGTGAGCAGCGGGCAAGCGCACAAATCTTCATTTGTAGTTGTAGCCTCACCCCAGCGCTAGTATCACTGCCTCAGCTCCGCCTCAGGTCATCAGGTATTAGATTCTCATGGGAGCATGGGTCCCTGGTGCCAAAAAGGTTGGGGACCACTGGTATAGCAGATGAGTCAAAATACATGAAAATAACTCAAAACTCAACCAGAAAGTGGTAAGAGGCTATTGAAAAAGATAATTTGAGGTCTTTACTTTACCTGCTTTGGATTTCATTTCTTACCAATGTGTCTCAAAAGCAAAAACAAATGAACAATCAGAAATGTAAATAAATTTCCAGGGGAGAACTGTGGGACAGAGATGATCTTGGTTAGTGGTAAATCATTAGGATAGATAGAACTCATTATTAAAGAGTGAAAAATGTAACTGGATCTCAATGCATGACTAAAAGTTTACGAAACAGCAAAAAAGTCTTATTCTAAGGAGTAGTCTATAGACACTAAAGAATACGCATAATGGAAGCATGCCCTGAGCCTTAGCACAAGGGCAATAATAAGCAAAATGGAAATATGCATTTCTGATTGATCTGTTTATTTTTGCATTGTCATTTTTTCCCTTAGGTAAATGAGAATTAAGAAAATTCTCTGGGGGAAAAGAAACTATATAAAACTTGAAGAATAAAAGAGAAAAACTATTCAAACTTTCCCTATCAGTTATTTTAAAATTATGTTTTTTATAGGTTGAAATTTTTACATACCCTCTTCTTTCAGAGTCACAGCTTCCCAGTGTCTCTTAAAAGCATGTCACCTTTGTCTCTGGAATGTAATTATATTCTGTAAAGTCAAACAGCTGGTGATCATGGGACTTATTATTTCAGTTGCTTAACCGTGTATGTAGTGCAGATGACATTTCAATATTTCAAGAACTCTTAGGGAACATTTCCAGAATTAATTGAAAGGTTTTTTCTTCATCGTGCCTAGAAGCAATATTCAACTGGTATAGGTTTAGCAATCTGTAGAAATAAAAAGAAAAACAACCCAATTCCTGCACCATGTTAGGACAGGGTGTTGAGTGTAGAATATAGTTAACTATTGCCACAAAACTGTTGTGTAACAAATCATGCCAAACCTCAGTAGTTTAAAACAACAGATTTTTTTTCCCCTCACGAATCCATAGGTTGGCTGAAGGTGGCTAAATTAGTATGGGTGTGGCTGGATGGTTCTGCTGGGGTTGACTACATTCACTCATTTGTTTGCCACTAGCTGGCCCAGGTGATCCAGGCTGAGTAGATTTGTTTGATATGTTTCTCATCCTCCCTCTGGATCAGCAAGTCTTTCTCATGCTGCTGGTGGAGGTGCAAGGGGGCCAGCCCAGTCACATACCCCCCTGTTTTCATTATGTCTATTAATAGCCCACTGGCCAAAGCAAGTAACACGGCTGACACTAGACTTGAGATATGGGAGCTACTCTGCCTACACTATACAGTTACATGGCAAAGGGCATACATCGGGGAAGCAGTGAAGAATTGGGGGCATTAATGCCATCTACCTAACTAAACTCTAGATCACATCCTCATTCAACACATGCACTACAGTACATAAAGCTAGAAAAAAAAATCAATGATTTTGGAATTTAAACAGACCTAGATTCATATCTTGGCTCTGTTCTTTATTTGTTCAGTTTTGTCAGTTCTGAAATGAGGATAGTAAGGATACCTACTTCTTATGTTGCAGAAAGTGCTTGAAACCTGGTGGGCACTCATTGAGTACTAGTCCCTCTTCCTATAAACATGCTTTGTTTCAAATATCTTTACATTTTGCTTTTTGGGTCTGTGATTTATTGATCAGACTCATTTTATAATCTCTGTCTTTAAAAAAAAACCCTTACTGGATATTGTTTGCTGGCATAAAGCAAATACCTAGAAGGACTCTTTTAATCCTACAAGTGGGAAACAGATGAACATATTCCACCACCATTATATCTCCCCAGAAACACTTCCTTCAATTGTTTTTCAAAGCTTGTTTGTTAAAACTCTCCTGGCATGAATGTTTTTGTCAGAACACAAATCTAAGTGGAATTAAGATAGATTTGTGATTTCTAATGAAAGTCATATAACTCTAAAAATAGACATGAATTACAGAAACACCACAGCGTTTCCTGAGCCTGCAGCAGATTGAAGTCTAAAATAATAGAGCAATGTTGCATGCTGGGGTTGCAGGAGGTGATATATTGAAACCAAACTGACATTACAGAACTGGATAGAAACACAGTTGCTGTCATGGCAGAATTGTCAAGAGCTGTATCACATTCCCCTCAAACAAGCAAAAAACATCAGTTTCTAGAAGGAATATTTTCATTGTTAAAGAACACAGTCATCCCTCAGTATCCACGGGCGATTGGTGCTAGGACCCTTTCAGCTACTCAAATCTGTGGATACTCAAGTCTCTTGAATAAAATCATGTAGTGTGTGCATATAAGATATTTGATATAGGCAGGATACCCTACACATCACTTCATTCAGGTGGATTCAGTGTAGTGCTCAGTGCATGACCTACTCAAGTTTGCTTCTTGAAACTTTCTGGTATTTTTTTTTCTTTCAAATGTCTTTCAACTGTGGTTAGTTGAATCCATGAATGCAAAACGGGTGAATAGGGAGGGCTAACTGTATAGACTCTGGCTATGAAAGAATGCCAGTTTGTGTAGTTGAGGCAGAATGGAAGGATGAATTCAAATAAAAGTTATACTCAAAGTGAAAAAAATACCTCTATAATATGTATCCTTTCTACAAGGATCATTAGGCCTGCTTATCACATTTTCTTTTCCTAGAGCACTGCAATTTTTATTTCCTACGAGCTGAGTAGGAGTGATAGAATCACTTTTATTCAATGACAGATAAAAATTATCCCTGACATTTTGTCTAAACTCATCAACAATTGGAGTGTACTTATGAGTATGAAATAGAAGTCACTTGACATAAGGGATAGCATGGCCATTACCTGGTTAATATCAGAACTCACTCTTGAGGGCTTTCATAATGCCAAAGTTAAGCACAAGAATGAGAGCAAAACTTCAGCAACATTTATTTAAAAAGGATTAGTATTAATCAATGCATATATGCAATATTATATCTAATTGAGCTGCAGACTAAGGAGAGTGCACGTGGATTTGCGAGGCTTGTTTTTGTCCTCACTCTATACATTGCCAACTGACAGATGTTGGACAAGTTATCAGTGGGAATATCTGTCCTACCACCTCTATGGAATGGTTTTGAGTATCAAATGAAACAATAAATAAGGAGAAATTTCTTTTAAAATGTTAACGAGCTATACCTACATCTTTCATGTGCCATGAAAACTCATTCTGGGGTGCTTTTACATTCTTAGGACCTTTTGATCTTTGAAGTGCCTTTATTTTACAGATTTCTTTTCAAGTCAACTCAATGCCATATTTAAAAAGTACCACCAAATCCAGGCAGCATATACCAACGGCTTTAGGAGTATTCATCCTCGTGTCACCTAGTCATAATTTCACAAATAGGCAATGAAACAGAGATGCTCATCACAGTGATATTTATAAAATGAAAATATTTTAAAAACCTGCATTTTCTATGTGGATCCATACAGGACAAACGGCTGACGGTGGCATGTAAGAGGTATATTGCTCAGCTCCGTCTTCAAGAGAGAAGCTGCTGCAAGGAGTGCAGTTTGTTGACACCTCTACTTATTTGAAGATCAGTCACTGCATTCAGCCCAAGGTCGTTTTTTGCTTAGGCTGCTCCCGGCATTGACGAAGCATTGCAGGGGTAAAAGCCCAGTTTGTCCTCTCCAGTAGATGACTCAGCTAATGAGCAGTTTGTTCAGGGCTCCTCATCAGCCTGGCTGGGACTTCCTCAGAGCTGCAGTGCTATCTGAGGGTCTTCCTCTTCAATCTTTCTTTTCCCCCCTATTTTTTCACAGGTATCAGATCTGCCCCGTGATCTGAGATTCCCTCTGTATACTCCTGTTTCCTCTCATTTAAAATTTTTGCCAATGAGTCTTTTGTATCTCTCATTCCATCTTGCCACTTACTTCCTGGAGGACCCAAACAGCACAGTTGTTTTTCTTAAAGTAATTATTTATATACTTTTAAATATATTTCATTATTAGCCTTCCAGTTTGTCCTAACTATTCTTAATTCCTTTAAGTTCCTTTTGACATTTTTTTTAATTATATTTTTAATCATCGCACCCACCCTGATTACCTTGTAGGTTATATAAGTTTTTATTATTATTTCATCATTATGGGTTTAGAGATTACAATCTACATCCTTAAATTTTAAAGTATAATATAATTTAATGAGTTACTACTTTCTAGACAATGCAAGAACCTTAGAGTGTTTTAACTTCATTTATCCTCGTCTCATATTACATGGTGCTGTTTTTGTATATTTTCTTCCCATTTTTCTTCATATTTTTTAAATCCTCACAAGGATATATTCTCATATATACCAATTATGTAGTCTAAATCCACTTACCCATATATTAACCTTTTTACCTCAATCATTTTCCTTCTAACTAAAGAATAACTGTTATTTATTTTAGTACATGTCTGCCAATGATGAATTCTATTAGTTTGTGTTTCTCAAAAATTATTTTTATATTACTTTTATTTTCAAAAGTATTTTTGCTGTATATAGAATTCCATATTAGCAGATGTTTCTGTTCTTTCAAATTATAATTTTATTGTCTTTGGCTTCTAGTTAATTACTGCTTTCAAAGGTTTTTCCCTTTCTTTCTTAATGACATTTGAGAATTTTTTCTAACGTTGGGTTTTAGCCATTTGACCACAATGGACCTACATGTGTTTTTAGTGTTATTTTTAGAATTTTTTTTAAAATTAGGGACCCTCTTTTTTTGTGTGGTCCCTGAATTCAACTTGCAGTAATCTCACTAATTGTAAAGTTTTGCTTAGCTTCTCAACCATGCAGCTGCCTTTTTCAGAGCTGGCAATTACCTCAAAGGGAAGAACTCACCTCTGTGAGCCTCTCTCCTTTTTCTGGATTTCGGTACCACACATGCTCATTCTTTTGGTAGCTCTCCGATGCTTTCATACACATTTTTTTAAACCGATTATCCAGGTTTCCTAGCTTTTTTCATTTGGAAGGGTCACCTGAAAAATCCCATTGCCATTTCCAGAAGCAGAACTATCTGAGACGCCCAGAGCAGTGTGCAGCACTATGGAAATATCACTTACTACAATAAGACTCATAGATGTGGCTTGCTTTGATTTGTTCTGCTGTGCACCAGGAGATTTCTTTCTGAAAACTTCTGTCTTCCTTCAGTCCAGGAAATTTTTTAGCTATGTCCTCTCTTCTTTAATTTTGGGACAATAATTAGGTACATGGTGGAGCTTTTCATCTATTCTCCTTATCTCATATCTTCTAAGTTTTTATTTTTCTCTATATTTTGTTCTAGATAAATTCTTAACTACTAACCTCCCATTTGACTATTATCTCATCAGTTAGATCCTTATACTATCTTTTCTTCTCTCAGTGAATGTATTTTTCATTTTTGTGATCTCAATTTTCCTCTAGCTCTACTTCCTCTTGATTTATTCCTTCCCATCTTTGTTTCATAATTACTGATTTACATTAAGGAGTTGAAAATAAAATTTATGGAAGAAAGTGGAAATTCGCAGAGGAATTTGACACCATTTTTTTTCTTCTTGAAGCATTTGCTGATTCCAAAGTTAAGAGTTTGAGAAGTTAAGCAGAGCTTTTGGTGAACTAATGGGAACCAGGTAAAAATTGCAATTTTCCCCTTTATTTTCGTCATTGATTTGTTGTAGTAAATCAATCAGTCCATTTTAGAATAGTGATAGAAGTACTCAATACATATTAGCTGCTATTATTTTGTTGTTGATAATAATAATAACAATAATAATAATTATTATTAACTTTCTCCTCTTCCTCCTCCTCTTCCTCCTCCTCCTTACTCTATGGAGATTTTAAAGTCCTTAGAAGAATGTTTTAATATTTGCTATTATTTTAGAGTAATTTCTTCTGTTCCTTGAGCTTCTTGATGTTTATTCTCATGTGCTTTGAAAATTGTATTTGCACGTTTATCTTGTGAAGAATTTATGTGTATGTGTGTACACGCTTGTATGTGTTTTCTTTCTCCCTTGCCATGCACATATCTCCTTTAGTATTTTACAGTTGGCTTTGCCCAGTGTGCTGCAGTCTTCATTGTGGAACCTGACCTTATTTTGGTAACACATGTCTATTATGCTAGAATAATATCAAAGATTGCTTTCCTAAACCAGCAGGTAAACTTGACCAAGTTTGGGATGTCAAATGGTGCTGCTCTCTCCAGATAGGATGGGCTTTAATAAAAAGTGTTCATGGCAAGGAGTCCCTGCTCAATTCTGAATTCATGCCGCAAAACTGCCCTGGTCGTCTAAATGTCTGTGATATTATAGCTCCTAATCAGCCACCTAAAATTTGATCTAGATGTTTGTTCTGGGTCTATTCTGAAGCTCTATGATCCTAACCCAAATTAATTTTCTTCTGGTTCTTGAGTATCTAAGATAATATCATTTTAAGCACAAACAACCTAAAAATATATGCAAATAATTTTTGTATCTTTATGTGTTTATAACAAAGTTATTACTTAATGGGTAATCTTATAATATTACCTTGACTAGAATGAAGTGTTGTTATTATTGTCAATAGTAGTACCAGTAGAAAAAGCAGTAGTAATTATTGCAATGTTGGCTCACATCAATCTTGTCATTACCTAGAAGTCTCAAATATTTTCATATAAACTGTTGCAAATTCAGTGTTTGATTTTCTATGTGCATAGCAATATTCAATATTTTAATTGTTATTTAATTATTTTGTTTTGTAGGTTATGTAATAGATTGAATTTTGTCTTTTCATTAAATACATTTTCAAAAATTAAGCATATAAAAGGCATTTTGTCAAAAGTACACTAATATTCTGCAAAATTTGGTTCTATTTTAATGCATTTAAAATTATAAAACTGGCAAGAAACATTTAAACTGAATGGCTTCCCAGTTGAAACATAAACAGAATAAACATAGTTTCTAAGCATTAAGAAATTTCATCAAACAGGTGGAAAACAGTTCTGTCTACGTCACATTTTTTTCTCATTGGTTTCTTGTTAAATACGCATATGTTAGTACAACACAGGCAGCTTCAACTTTGTACTCATTCTTCCTTTTTTTCTTATCTGTTTCTAAGTGATAAGGTTGAGGGTTCCTGGCATCAGATCTCAAAGGAACAATAAATGTATCAAGTAAAATAATCCAATTAATATATTTGGATTTTAGTTGTAAAAGGTTGGATTTACCATAATCCCTGGATCACAATTCATTATCATCACTGGCTTAGGTATGGCTTTTTAGTTCCTTGTTTATGGAATAAAATTTAGGCTTCTATTTTACTCACAAATATTCATGCAATTAGAAACACACTGCTATATCCAATAAGTGGCTGAACAAGAGTGGAATCCTTGAACAGAACTTGTCTATCTTTTGCTTGTGTTCAAAGGCAAAATAACGTGTTACTAATCACACTTGCATCTAATTAACGAGATTCAGCACACTGTATGTGAATCTGTTGTACTTGGCAAGAGAGTGATTTAAAATATTTTTAAATTGAATTTAAATGCCATTATGTGGTATATATGCTACAAGTTCATCAAAAACGTGCCTCCTTCCATTTCTGTGACTACAAAACCTGATCTTCACCCATCTTCTGTTTCCTGACTGTAAAGGCATTTGCATTTGACAGACATGTTTAAAGCCTCAAAATAAATATCTGACGACTGTGGGCACATAAAGAAAATTTTCTGTGCAGTGTCTATGTAATACAGATAGACATGCTACTGAAAAGATTCTTAAAGGTAAGTTAATTTAGTATGGTTAAGAGTACTGGAACAGAAATCAGGAGACTTGCGTTCTAGTTCTTGTTTTGCTACTAACTACTTGGTAATCTCAGGAAAGCTTCTCAACTCCTGTGGGAATTCCCTCAGTTCCCTAACCTATCCTCCTATCATTCTACTCAGTTTTGCCCAAGTCAGAAACCTGAGAGTTATCCTTGGTATCTTTCTCTGATCATGTTTTTCAAACCATCAGCAAGTCCTGTTGATGCTACCTCTAAAACATATCTTGACTCTATCTACTTCTCTCCATATCTGCTTTAACAATCCTGGTCCAAACTACTATTATCTCCCACCTGGATTAGAGCTCCAGCTTCTTAAATAATCTCCTGAATTCTGCTTTTTTAAATAAAAATTGGATTATTTTTACTTTCTTATTTAAAACTATGGCTTAGAAAGAAATTAAAACATTTTACTGTGGCCTGTAAGGCCCTGCATGAGCAGGCCTTGCCTGTGTCTTCAATCTCATATTTCATTGTCTTGTATCATTCAACCACATTTGCTGGCTGGGTGGCTTGCTTTCTTTCTCTTTCTTTCTTTCTTTCTTTCTTTCTTTCTTTCTTTCTTTCTTTCTTTCTTTCTTTCTTTCTCTCTCTCTCTCTCTCTCTCTCTCTCTCTCTCTCTCTCTCTCTCTCTCCCCCTCCCTCCCTCCCTCCCTCCCTCCCTTCTTTCTTTCTTTCTTTCTTTCTTTCTTTCTTTCTTTCTTTCTTTCTTTCTTTCTTTCTTTCTTTCTTTGTAAAAATATATCCTTGAATATAATACTCTATTTTAATGTTCTACTCTTAACTCTAACATTCAGTTATGAGTATCTGCATTTGTTGTCTAATTTTTTCTCTTGATTATTGGTTATATAATTATTATATATTTCTATCTATTCACACAATGAGTAATTTTTAGTTAAATATTGAATATATATATTTTTAAAAGGTAGAGTTTCAAGTTGATGTTATTACCCACCAGGGAATTGTCAATCTTTCTTTTGCCGGGCAGTTAGAGTGTAGAATGGATCACTTTAACCCACTCATCATCTGAGTTGAGTTGAGGCTGAGGTGCAGTTCATCTCCAGGTCACTCCTGTTCTTCGGGCTCGGTCCTCTGGGGTTTTTCATTAAAAGTTTGGTGGAATTTTGTATCCTCAGTGTTGAGACATCATGAAAGTACAAACTTTAAGAACATATTAATTTTTGAATAAGGATACCTTTGGCTACAAGTAGCAGAAACCTCAACTGACAAACTGGCTTAAAAAATAGAGAAAATTTATTATTTTAAAGCAAGAAGACGAGATGCATGGACAATTCAGAGTTGGGTAATTCATGGGCTCAATGATTTTATGAAGATCTACAAAGTTTCTTTCTATATCTCCACTGGAGTTTCTTCCATACATTGGCCTAGACAACAAATGGAAATCCCTCATAGTAACAAGATGGCTGCAACAGGTCTGAGCATCACATTCAGACATGGCTCATAAGAGACCATGTTTTCCTGTAAATGCTTATAGAATGAGGAAATCCTTCTTAGAATCCCTCCAGAAGATGTTACTCACCTCTCAGTCATCAGACTTGCACCACCTGCACATGTCTAAACCAACCATGGAAGGCAAGTGGAACCTCTTGATTGACTGAAGCCAGTTGGAGTTTGCTTCTTGGGTCTGGCATTGGGATTGGGACCACCCTCTTCTGAAATACTGATCATTGGCAGGGGCTGACTAGATATTTTTTGGGGGGGAGATGTAATAATAAATACTATCTGATACAATATACTAATTAGATTTTAAATTATATCAAAGCTTTAGGAATTAGAATGAAGAACCTATTTTTATATATCTGCATCATTAGTAAATGCCTGGAGTTCTTTAGAACGCAGTTTTGATAAGCAGTTGCTGTGAAATATAATAGGAATGATTTGGTAATCAAAAAATATAAAGCAGACTTAACATTGAAATGCTTTTAAAATAATAAATGTTTCTAAGGTTCTAAAAAGATTTCCCAAATATAATGAGTTTCTTAGAAGAGTATTTGCTATATTCGCATTTATGTTTCCTTTTAGTGCTATTATGTAAACTCTCTATGTAAGAATTTATTTTCTTTATAACTTTAATTTTCTACTAATCAAATTCTCTGTAGAATGATGGGTACAATTAAGAATGTATTTAAGAACTAAATATAATCAGTCCCCATTCCTAATTTTAATTTGTTTCTTTAATTTCCCCCCAAACATGCTAATGATTATAAACCATGTTCAAAACAATTGTCCCTATTTACTCAATAATACCCAGAGAAAACTGAAAAGTGTTCTGGAATGCAATTTAGGGAAGTGAAAGGGATCAGCTTTTAATGTCATGTCAATTGTGACACGGTTGATATCAGACAGGTAGGCTAGGTAATGAGGTAACTAGTTAACCGCCCTCAAATCTCAGATAGGTTTGTTTGTTTTTTTTTGCTCATGCCATATACCCATAGGAGCTTGATGGAGTATTAATAACTCTGCTCACATTAGTGATACAGGGGCCCAGGTTAATGAAGCAGCCACCATTTCAAACATGCCACAGGCAAACGGGAGCTCTGGGAAATCTCCATGCCAGCATTTATCTGTTTTGTCCAGAAGCTACACATGTACTTCTCATATTTCATTGGTCAGAATCAATTACATGGTGCCTCAACCTATGGAGGCCAGGAAGTATGATCCTACAAGGTTCCTTGGGAGATGAAGAATCAGCAACACTGGTGAGCAGTATTTTTGACAACTGAAAAGATGTACTATTGTGTATCACTGCCTTTTAATAGAAGGAGAAACATGTCCCCAAAGCAACAGTTAATATTTGGTTGCTATAAACAAAATGGAAATACTTCAGTTAGGGTGGTGCTCTATATCCTGGTGGTATTACAATTACAGCTTCATGGAGGACAATAAATTCTGGTCTCATGACCATAAACTGTAATATGGGTTTACCTTCATGTTCAGGGTCAGGCTTTAGGCAAAATCTAGCCTTTTCCAAATCAACTCTGTCTCTACATTCTGGGAAGGTGGTATCAAGTAAATAATCCTTGGAGTGCATTTCCAGCTACCCACTCTAATTTCTTCTTCACTTTCTATTCTTGGGTCTTCCGTCCACATTGCTTTGCTATCATAGATTGTTGGGTTTTAACAGAAAACGGTGGGCCATCTTCATTTATTTGGCATGAAGTTTAATTCATTTCAAAGAGAACTTAAAACTTTTATTGCTGATGTTGATCATCACGGCCATGCTTGTATAAGCACAGTGAACAAGCACCTTTCATCAGCTTTGGTAGATATGGAACCTGAATACCCCAGCCCTTTCTCTCCTCTGAACACTTTGAGTAAGCCCATGGACTCCTTAATAAGTCAGGTTTCCATGGCAAGATTGGCAGTAGAGAAAGTGTCTGATGTGATAGGAAATAAAGGATGCAGCCCAAACACTCAATTCAACTGGTGTTAAAAATAATACCCAAGTAGTTGAGTGCACATTTTTTTTCTAGGCTTTTAGTTATACACACACACACACACACACACACACACACACACACACACACACGCCAGCCATTTCTCAGAACAAATAGAGTGAGTTAAGTGTCCTCATTTTCGAAGCAAGAAACTGAATCTCAGAGAGATTAGTCCAAGTTCAACCAGCTACTCAGTGCCTCAAAGTATTATTAAACTTTGAGAATTTAGGTTTGCTTTTATTTTATTAATCATCCAGTTTTTTCAATTTCCGAAAGATGTTATCTGTACCTAAAATTTTTAAATAGTAACTCACTGTTTTGTATTTTGTATAATACTGGGTTTATGCCTTTAAAATCTTCCCAGGATACTGTAAATGCTTCCAAAATCTTCATGATTAGAGATCTAACTCCTGTGACACAGCAGATATTCAGAGAATGCTTGGAGTGGATGAAGGAATGCATGTGATGCTCACATATCTGGCTAAAAATTACTACCTGTTTCATGTGGGCAAGTGCAGCCCAGTGTGGCTGGCTTGAACTTCAAGGCCAATTTGCCATCAGTGTGTCTAAGCAGAATTAACTATCTGTACTTTTTGCCTAAGTAGAAAAAATTTTTAATGACTTTTCACGCCCAATTATAAAAAAAAGCAGGCTGATTGTAACAAATTTAGAAAATGCAGAATAATATAAATAAGAAAAAATAAATAAATCCAAATTCTAGTGATTTGTTCTCTCAATCATTGCTTTTAAAGCTTTATGCACACACAATTTATATAGCTATAATCATATATAGTATTATAACCTGGTTTTTCACTTTTTATTATGCCCTTTAAAACCTTTTTAAAAATTGCTTGTCAGTGGTCTCATACTGTTCCATTATATGGAAGGGTCATAATTTATTACTGGACATCTAAGCTCTGTCATTTTTTGCTATTATAAATAATGTCGTCATGAACATTTTTCTATATAAATCTTTGTAAGCATGACTTTCAATGCACCATCTGTCCCTTGGAGTTCCTTGACTGGTGACACACACCTCTACGAACTGACTTTCGACACGTGGAACTGAAGCTGTGCAGCTAGAACTTGTCAAGAAGACAAATGGGATAGCAGTGCCCTGTCTCACTCTCATAAAATAAAATGGCTACAACTATAATTTTGTAGGCCATTTGTTTGGTTAGCAGCTTGATGCCTCATTGATTCTCTACACAATGTATTCCAAAAGAATGAAGGTGACCTTAGAGAGAGCCCACTATTTAGAATCTAATTAATCAAGCTTTAGGGTATTTAATGCTTAACACCAACCAGAGACATCATCATGATCTGTCAGCTCCTTGTTACTCAGAAATGTGAATTTAGGAAGGGATGTGGATTAGGTTTAGTTTGTGGGTATTCGCAAATAACAGAAGAGCTCAATCTTTAAGAAATATTGGTTGCATGAGTTGCAGGCTTTTGTAGAAAAAGAAAAAAAGTGATAAAATATTCTAAAATTCCATGAGCTTTGCTGAAGACTGCCAAAATAGAGGAACTCATTAGTGGAGCTTGAATGTCACCTCACCAAACGACTGGAGTTTTAAAATCATAGTCTTAGAATTCTGCTTCCAGGACATCTGAGATATATGTAGAACGTTGGTTTATAAAAGTCTTTAAACTGGGGTCTCATTTATTTTGTCCGTATCTTGGAGAATCAACAAAAATTAAAATCTACATTTTAAAAAAGGACCTGAATTGGTTTTCTGTTACCTACACTACACAAATGAATGCTTAGCATTCTTCTCTAATAGCCTAAAGAGGATAAAACTTTTACTTTTGATGTAGAATTTATTTAACCAAAGACAGTGGTGGTAATTCTAGGTCCAAATTCAGGGACTTAAAATGTTTCAGTTTTACTCTCTGCTTCATGATGACAATTTTATCACTAGCTCTTAACATTTATTGTACTAAATTGCTATATTAATATTAATATCAGAGTGTGAAAAATTCAACTGGTAAGTGGTATGCAAATTAACCTAATGCAAACTTTAATGGATTAGTGCACTCAGAAAATCCTTTGCCACAAAGGTAACTAAAGTGGTAAAAAGGCCAACTAATCACCATTAAAAGAGAAGGTTGCTACAAGTAAAAATAAAATATTTTAAAATAACAACTGATTTTAATCAAACAAAATGAATGTTATAGCTGGGATAAACCTTTCATTACATTATGAGGTGCAAGCAGAAAACACTTTTTTTTTTTTAAATTACAGTGCTGTGGATTGAATTGTGTCTGCAAAAAAGGATAAGTTGAAGTTCAAACCTCTGGTACCTGTGAATGTGACCTTATTTAGAAATAGGATCTTTGCAGATGTAATCTAATTAAGAGAAGGTCATTAGAGTGTGCTTAATCCAACATGACTGCTATTTTCATAAGACAATGCAAATCTGGGAAGACAGACATGCTCAGAAGGAATGATGAGAAAGACAGCCATGTGATGATGGAAGCAGAGACTGGAGTGATGCATCTACAAGCCAGGAAAAGCAAGGATTTCTGACAAACCCCAAAGACCAGAAAAGGCAAGGAAGAATTTCATCCTACTGGTGTCAGGTGGAACAGGGCCTTTCTGATATGTTGATTTCAAACATATAGCTTCTAGAAGTAAAATGATAAATTTCCACTACTTTAAGACACCCAGTTTGTGGTACTTTGTCCTGGCAGTCCTAGCAGACTAATACAGCTTTCACTGTGTTCTACGCAATTTCATTTTTCTCTTGCCTCAAATAAGTCGGGGACAGCTCTTATAGATTTCTGATAAGTTGCTGTTTATAAAAGTTGGTCCAGTTTAAGTCTTCACTTTCATGTCCAATTTGCACGTCACCTCCTTCCCACTTCCAGTGTCAGCCAGGCTTGTGGGTCAGAGGACTTGGGTAGGAAAGGGACGACAGTTGCTCTTGCATGTTTCTAAGCCCTCCAGCAGCATGAAAGTGATGAGGAAGGGCATGTCTCATTCTAGGACACCTCCCTTCCTCCCATCCATCTGCTGAGTCTGGTTCTCTGGTGTCAGAAACAAGAAAGTAGACTGCGACAGATGGTGGCAGGTGTTGTTTGATGTTACAGTCAGTGATGAGACATCACCTCTGGACTTGTTCTAATTAAATCTTGTCCTAAGTTATTGTTAGTCCTTGTGATTTTTTGGGTTCGTGTTTTACTTCACTCCTACTTGCTCTTTTCCCCAGAACTTCCTGTGAGAGAGGTAGCTGTGTCTCCTTGTGCTTTTTTCTGTAGGTTCATATCCAAGATTCAGGATGGCCTCAGAGTGCCTGCCTTTCCTCCACTCTGTGCTCCTCCCTACAGAGGCAGGAGAATCACCAGAGTTGCATGTTCCTTCTCTATGCCTTGAGACTCAGATGGAGAAAGGGCTTTCTCCTCTCTCCCTTCTAGTCCTGTCACACAACTCCCTTTTAACTGCCAAAATCGTGCTGACCACCGTTGAAAGCATCCTGCCCTCAGCACTCTCTAAGCATGATATGGTCTCATGCTTATGGACGGGAGACTCCCTGGATGGATCCACACGTCTCAGGAACTACTCCAGGACATTGTTCACCAGGGGCCGCTCTAAGAGTCCACAGTATCCAACCAGGGAGGGCAGCACCGTATATCCTTACTGTAGGTGCCCCTGCTCCCTACAGATGATTCTCTCAAGGCTTCACTGGCTACTTTTGGCATCTTCTGCCTCCTCACCAAGGAGATGAAAAGGACTTAGAGGAGGACTAGGACTCTCACCATGAGCATCATATTCATGTGGCTGCAGATTCTCATGGCTCCTCCACTCCTCCCTAGTCTGGCCCTCTTGCCTGGAAAATGTGGGGCTGGCATGAGAGGTGGGTAGAGTAGAGCCAATTCAATCCTGAGGAAAGTTTTTTGACTCAGTGGTTGTTGGCTCTCATTAGGATATGGAAGTATTTACTGTCTCTCTGCCTTCAGGTTGGAATCTTGAAAGTGCTGAAAGCATGATGCTTCCGAGAGTGGCCTGCGCCCTCTGGTAGCGAGAAGGGAGTGGGGTGGCATAGCTAGGAAAAAGATAAGTTACTGACTCCTGGGAAAAAAAAATTTCCACTTAATTGCCATTATACTAGGAAATGTGTTTTTTGCTTCTGGGTTTTTTTCTTCCTCACTCTACTTTGATAATGCAAGATGTTTTAGATTTTGCCAACATCCTGTTTGAGGAGATGGAGGAGGGCCTGTAACTAATGAATAAGGTCTAGAGAGGATGCTGCCAGGTGGCTGCGGCTCATAGCCTCTTCCACTATGGGGGGATCCCAGTGAGTTTTAGAAGTAGGGAATCTGTTTACTCATCTGCTTGGAGATTGGCTGGTTAAGGTTTTGAGGGTGACTAAGGTTTTGATGCTGACCACGGTTCCAAAGATGCTTCTCTTTCCCAATTCAAAATGACACTTGTGCCTCTCTAAGAAGTGTCTACTTCATAGGGCCTAATACGAAAGATGTGACTTACTTTAAAAATTATTTCTTCAAAATTCTCTGACAATATCCCATCACGCACGTGCACACACACACACACACACACACACACACACACACACACACACACACACAGACCAGCTTAAAAACTGTGTGGTGCACTTTAGCTAAGGTAAAGAGAATCCCTTTTATTCTTCCTGAGAGACTGGAACTTCAGCAGGTTATGAGCTGCTTTAAACAGGCAGTTTTCATTTGGGTCCAATCATCCTGCTGTGATGCTTATTACTAGGGACTCTTTCCTAGCTTCAGATGAGGCTCATGGGTGGGGCTCACCCTTCCCTGCATTATTCTCTCCACAGCAATTATCACCATCGAACATACTATATATTTTATGTGCTTATTTATTTTTTTTGTATGTCTTTCTCCACACTAATGCAAGACCCTTGAAGGACAAGGATTTTGTCTGCTTCACTCACTGCTGATTTGCCAGCACCTTAAACAGGACTTGGCACATTGCAGACATTCAAAATTATTTGTCAAATGAATGCAGGCAGGTTGGGTTCCAAGAATGTGTTTTACAAGTTGTAGATGTCTACGCTTATTGATTCATTGAAGAGAATTATAGTGTCTGTCCTTATTTCTACTTGTGAGAATGCTTAGTACCATGGGCTTCCTAAGGTCCTCAGAAATCCCATCATTTTAGTGCAACATGAACAGAAGAATTTATTAGATTAAAAAAAAAGTATTACCTCGGGATAGGCTACAGGGTGTTGTGGGCTGGAACAAGATAGGGAAGGCTAAGAGAGGAGAGGCAGAGGAGAATTATATGAAACCAACACTAAAGAATTTGTCAGTAACTTCTGGGCATGCCAGTCTGTTTGTACTTTCGTAGGGATTATTTCCGGACAGTGAACCTGTTTATCAGTAATTGTGTTAAGCCGAGCACCTGCCAGGATGCAGTATTTCCATTTTCCTCTTGGCACATCTTATAGTTCCCACTTCACAGATGTTCACCGTTTTCTTACTCGTTGATGATCCGATTCTGATGCAGTAGAGTTGATTTCCCCCTTTGGAGCACTGGGAGGGCAACAGGCAGACACATTTGGAAGTGGTGGCTGCAATGAGAGCAAGAATGAGAGTGAGAGAGAGAGACACTGTGATTCACCACAGTACCTTAGGGTTTAATTTTACCCAACTTGTCTCCAGAGTGGAAAGCACCTCAGCGGCAATAAACAAGAAAGCTGAAGCAAAGGCATTGACCCAACATAGGAAAGCAGATCACAGAATAAGCCAACGAGATTCAGCGGTTGGGTTCTCTCTAGCATCTTACTCTCACTCGCTGCCCACAGCCAGTCAGCTCCACCTGGTCAATCCATTGCCCCAATGCCTTCAGCATGTCCTCTCTGTTCTTTTCTCATTGGCATTGCCTAAGTACATGTATCTTTATCACTTATCGATAATATATTACAAAACCCACAAAATATGCCAAGCACTTTACATGCTTTATTTCATTTAACTCTCACAGCAGATGTATGAAATTCTACAGTTGAGGAAACTGAGCTCAGAGATATTAAGTGATTTGCCCCACAATTAAGTAATGGTCACACAATTAGTACATGGAAGAAACAGGTTTCAAATCACACATGACTCATAGGCCTGAACTCTACCTAACTTTATACCACATTTGTTGATTTCTTTCTAGAATATTCCTGAGTTATGCTTGAGAATCTGTATTTTTAATAAGTAGTTAAACTGAGTAATTCTTATGAGGCTTGGTTTCAGAACCACCCAATCACTTTATAATTCATATAAATCTTGTGTTCATGAAATGATTTCATGAAATAGTCAGGAGTAAAGTTACTCAAATCAAGTATGTTAAATCAGTTTTGAGTAATGGAATTCAAGCTTTTGTATACACATGCGTATTTTAATCAGAGTTCAAGGTCACCTACAGTTTGACCTCCACATCTCTTTGCAACATTGTCTTTTCTGCTTTCTCTATTCTGGGTGAAGTAACCCCCTCTCTATTTCCCAAACAAGACCCTGAAGGTGTTGCAGTTTTTGTCCTTTAGCCCATAACACTCTCCCTCCCTTTTTGTTTGCCAGACTAATGTTCTCTTTCCTACTTTTCCCCACATGCCCAGTTTCTACAAGTCTTACCTTCTGCACAAAACATTTCATAGCCTCTTAGCCCCGTACCAATCTTTTATTTAACTAAACTTGTCAGTACTACATCTGACATTTTTATACTTTCCTGTTAGCTTTTCATATTGTTTTCACCTAAGACACCTATAAGTGCTTTGAGAGCAGAAACTATGGCTCATCCATCTATATATACCACTCAGCTCTTACCAAGGTGCTCAATTAATTCTGCTTCATTCATTGATTTTAAATTCTGAATTTGGGGTGCAGATATAAGTATTCAAAAAGAAATGTATTTGATGGATCTAGAATAATTCATGTTGCCAAAATATCTGAGCCAGCCTGAAAATTGACAGGGATTACAGCTTCATTGAGGTAGATATCAGTTCTTTTCCATGTGTCTCAACCGATGGGAGAAAATAAAGCAGGGAAGTGGGCAAATCATTATACTCAAAGGCTTTCTGTCTTTGGTAGGAAACAGTTCATGAAAAAGCATGTGTTTCCCTTCTACGCCCTCTGTTAACCATCTGGAGAAGATACTATTTGCGGAAAGTCTTCTCCATTATTGGAAAGAACAGAGAATGGTGAGGTGCAAGAGACTGTTCCCCCTCTGGAGAGGTCAGTTTCCTAGGCTTTCAGAAAGGCCATAATCACCACTCTTTAGTATGGTTATAGCTTAAATGTTTTTAGCAGGGTTATTTTCAGACTACTGACACCAAGGACTTTCCCACCTCCTCCATGAATACATCCCCCAAAACTCAGTTGCCACACTCTCAACCTTATGAAATACTTCCAGGCCTGAAGATATTTATCTCTCTATGGCTCGTATTACACACAACCTTGCATTAAATTTATTCATGTAAGTATTATATGTAGTAACTTCTCCAATTACCGTGAACGACTCAAGTGTACAAAAGCCCTTTATCTTCAGACCTCTCATCGTACCTTGTAGAGTGACTTCCATGGATTGGGTACCAAATAAATGTTTGCTGAAAAAAATCTTCCCTTCCCGTTGATTGATGGTGAATATTTTTGAAATTCAGACAAAACACATAATATTCATAAAATAGGCTCATTTCACAACCATTTGTGTTCTAACTTTTGAAAAGTGAACTTAATGTTACTTTGAAGTTTGATTTTAAACTTTTTCTTATTTTAGAAAGAGAAGGAAATCAGCAGCAAAGTACACAATGTAATCAAGAACACAATTTAATCAAGGTGACATTCAATTCGATTCAAGATTAATAATATTCTAATTTGTCATGAGTGGGTTGGGTATAAAATACAATTTCAGCTTACTTTTTCTTTATAATTGCTGTGGTGTGTATGTCAGTGCTGTTCTACCGTGCTATTTGAACTGAATTCTCTGTGAAATTGACTTTTGCTCATCAATTAAAGAAGGCTGCCACAGGCAGACCATATCTACGGGGGAGGAAATGCTTTCCATTTTCTGATGTGTGTAAGATCAAAGAATATTTTAAATGATGTAGATATCTTATTAAGAAATATTCATGTTTTAGTGTGATTACCCCAAGACATTCTGCTAACTTGAGTGATACTGAATAAGTATTCAAACTTTTTACTGTTTTTTGGTTTGTTTGTTTGTTTTAGACAAACTTAGACTCCTAGAGACCATGAAACTTAGATATATTTACAACAAAGAACTAATAGTAAAAGATTTTTGTGAAATTGTAAGCCGCAGATTATATATTGCTCAGACAGATTTGAAAAAAAAATTTGTGGGAAAACAGCAAAATAATAGTTCTTTGCAACAGAAGAGTTCCATGAAGACCTTTTTCTCTATGACAAATGAGAAATAGAAGTTAACGCGAAACACATCCCAAAATGCCTGAGTTACCGATTGTAGTATAGACAGAGACCATTTTTATTTTATCTGCTATCCAAATTCCTTTTATTTTCTGCATGTATTTTTTGATAATAATGTTCTTACACTACAATTTTCAAAGAAAGGGTTTATATTTAGATACAAAATAATGTTGTGTAATGCTGTCAGCTTTTTTTACTACAAATTATTGTTTTTGAGACAGATGTCATTTGGATAATGGTGTTGGTCGGGCAGTCAAAGAATAAATAATAGTGTTTATCTATAAGTTGACTCAATAGGATTAGAATTGGGCAATGTACCTATCAGGCCTGGTTTGCTATCTCCTATAGTTCAAATATGGCTTGTTTAAATATGGCTTGAAGTTTGGAAGCCCCAGACATTGAGGCCCTGAGTTGCCACCATCAGATGGTCTGCTGACTGTGGCTTCTGTGTCTATCCTCTGTCATAAGTTCAATCCTGCCACCTGTCAAGGAAGCTGGATCTCTGATAATCAGCTTTAAGTGGATCAGGAAGAAACTTTATCTGGGTAATAAAGCTTCTCCCCTTTTACAGGACTGAGTTAAAGAACATTGGGCTGGAAAGTGAAAGAGGAGTAAACAAGCACAATAAGTTTTTTGTCTCTCTCTCTCTTTTTTTTTTTTTTTAACAAAAGTAAGATAGTTTTAGCAAAAGTTAGAGATAATGATTCAACAAGTTTCTGTTGCATACTTTATGCCTCAGTTTAAGATAAGCACAATCATCTAGCTGCCTATTTGGGTTCTGTTAAATCTTAATTTTCAACCCATATTTATGTATTCTACAAAGCCTAGGTAGGCTATTTCGGGGTCCAACTTCATCTTAGAGTAAACGTACTGCTAGAGTAAATGTTTCTGCTTCCAAGCAATCCACAAACAAGATGGCAACAGCCAATACAATTACAAAAAATGGAAATGTAATGCCACTTCTTAAGTATCTAATTGGCAAAGATATAAAGGAGTGATAACTCCAAGGTTTGGTGAGGGTGTGGGAGAGATGTCTTTATCTTTCATTGTAGATAGGAATGTCATACGGTAAAACATTTCTGGAAAGCAAGTTGATACAATAAATTTTATAATTTTAAATAATACTTAACTAGAAATTTCTAAGGTATATCCTAAGGTATATTTTCTAAGGTGTATCCTAAGGAAATAATCTTACATTATAGATTTATTTGTGATAGATTTGTCTATGTAATAGCAAAACTGTGGGAAAATTTTAAGTGTCTAACAGAAGATTGGTTAAATAAATCACAAAATAGCCATATAGACTTTTGCAGATATTGAAAATTATGTGGCATAATAATATATAGTGACATGGAAATAGGTTCATGATATAAGTGAAAAGCAGCAATATGTAAAATAGGATGTAGAGTACAATCTTATTTTATTTTTTTAATTTGGAATAAAATCAGGGCTACTCTTGAGGTATGTATGACCCTAGAGAAAAGTTTTTTTATGGAATACCTCTCTATTTAAATAATTAAAGTCACTCCAAATTAGAGTGTCAGTGCACCATACTAGCAGTTCAATCTCACCCAATCTCAGGAGAGACTACTTTGCTGTCAGGCAGCTCATCAGCTGCTCCTTGAGAATGAAAGTCTACCTCTGAGCCAGGGATGACTCTGTAGATGGAATTACAGAGCTCTTTGGACCATCTCCTTGATCCCAGGCATGGGAGAGGAGAGAAGCAGTAGAGGGTCAGGGAGAAACAGTGTTTGAGTCCATGAAGGACCCTGTCTGGGTTCAGGTTGTCCTCACTGAATAACACTGTCAGCCTTGGCTAGTCCCAGGCACTGAAAGATATAAACCATTTTTAGGAAGATGCTTCCAGCAATTGGTATGCAGTTTAGACTCAGGGCATGCTACTTATGCTGGTCCCAGCTGGTTCCAAATGCCATAAGAAAACTTAAACAATTTTGATGCATGTTCTCCAAAGCTGGGAATGAGAAAGAGTGTCTGAAGCATGAGATCAGATTGGGCGTTCTTACTGTGATCTAAGGGTGGTAATGATTATATAGCCATGGAAAAAATATTTAAAAAATTTATACCAAAATTGTTAACATAGTTGTTTCTAATCATAGGTGGGTTATGTTTTTCTTTTCTGTTTAAATAATTTTATAATGTTCTTACAATAAACTAAAATTATTTTTGATTAAGAAAAGGTTGATTTTTAAAAGAGAGTGTATGAATGCAAAGAAGAGGGAGTTTCACTGAGATGAAGGTTAAGTGAGAGCACTTTAGTATGTGGTTACTGCTGGCACTTACCCGAACATTTTTCCCAGTCGTAGCAGGTGTCATAGCCGCAGGATTCTCTCTTTGTGCTATTGGATGAAAGTTTTGCCCTTTCAAGACCCCATTCTAACTGTGGACCATCTTGGCAGGAACCAATATGTAGAAAATGGAGTTGCTGATTATTTAAACAGTTCTTGGCCAAAAATTTACAAGCAGACGAAGTAAAGTAATGACTGGAGTCTGAATCAAACACACAGAGATCTTCTGAATTAGGGCTGCCCAAGAGAGGAAAGCAAGTAATTATATATGAAGACCAGAAAAAAAAAAAGAGAGATAACATCTAGCTAACTTCATATATTAACTTACTTCCCAGTCTTTGTCACCTTGCTACCCACCTACCGAGATTTTTTTTTCTCAGTTCCTCATTTTATCTTGCATGTTCTGAGATTCATCATTCTAAAATTTTATCCTAGTCTTGGTATTACTCTCAATTGCCTTTGAATTAAAATCTGCATTCTTAAACTCTGGTAATGAAGACCTTCCATATTTTGACTCCAACTAACTTACCTTTTAAGAATTATTTTTCCATCCTCCTTAATCTCTCTTTATCATCTGACAATTATACTGATCATTTTCTAAACTGATAAGATTATCCTTCCTTTGCTGCCATCCCATGCTCTGCTCAATCAGCATTGCATTGTCTCTCCAATCTGCCTCTCTGTGTCTAGCTCAATTACTGCCTACGTTTTAAAACTAACCTCAATCAACCTAGCCCATGGTAGTCTGTACCTCTTCTGAACTCAGTAACATTCGTTAATTGCAACACTAGAATCATATATCATTATAGCTTTGCAAATGTGTTTGTTTTATGGTTAACATGTACTTTTAAGTTATGCTTGCGTAACTTGCTTAATCTCTCTAAGTAGATGATGGATTCTGCTACCAAGAAAGAATCAGTGGCCACAGCCCTTGTCTTGCTGAGAGGATAAGAACTCCTTGACTACTCCAAATTTGAGTCTCTTCTCTGATGTCAATTTTAGAGTTAATAATCAGTGCACCAGCGTTTAAAGAACTAGAGCTCATAGATGAGAAAAAAAGGCCACTCACTAAGTTTGGAGACCTTAGACTGTGGGATCAGCCACTCCTAAAACACCTCAGTGCCATATACAAGAGAACTGAGGACTGTAGACAGAGGCTAGAGAGTCAGGGAAGAGCTGAAAATTCAGATGATTTCAGAAGGCAGTCTATTTTTATGGTTTAGTATTGCAAACATAAAGACAAGTTTTCCCTGTATTAAGCGGACAACATGAATGTTGTAAGTACTCCAGCAGGCTGTCTGCTGGGTGAGGAGCGTCCAACAGCAAGAAGCTGTGTGGTGGACAGCTTGTGATGGATACTGAGAAGAGTACAGAGAGCCACCTTTGGGCTGTTTATGTCAGTAGAATTATACAGCAAAAGGCCCTGTAGGGTTTACATGAGTGAATGAATGAGTCCTTACAAGCCTTTGTTCATCTTAAGCACAGAGGGACATGAGAGTTAGTCGGTGTTAAAAGGAAAGTATAACAACTGGGCACAGCCTGCTGGCCCCTGACCGCAGTGTTCATTCTCTCTTCTCCTCAGTCCTCTACTGTTTTCACAAATGCCTTTACAGCCAGCCAAAGAACTGCATTTCACAGCCTCTCCTGCAGGGATGTGTGGCCATGTGAATACGAGAAGGTTAAGGAGATGGAAGCAAATGATGGGTCTTCAGGATTTCTCTTTAAAAAGAGAGACTATGTTTGTTTTTGGTCTCCCTTCCTTCCTGTTGCAGCAGAGCAATCTTAGACCATGAAATGACTTTAAGGATAGCAATACAGGGAGTAAGAAGCAGCCTCAGTGTTACATGAACTGAGATTCACCACACCAGCCCTAGTTTGCCTATCTCTGTATTTATTTTGTGAGACAGAGAAAGAAAACTTTTATCTTAAGCTAATGCTATTTTAGATTAAATTCCACTGAAAATAATCTTTAAACTAATAAGCGCTCTTGACACTCCTAGGCTTGTTCATGTAAAGAAAGGGCAGTTGTAACAACACAGAAGAGATAGCTAACTAGTCATGGCAGTCACACAGGATATATCATCTTTCTCCTTCAGTCTCTCTGCCCCTACATGAAAGAACACACTGACAAAGCTATGTGTGTATGCTCACACCACTTTCTCGACTCCAAGCTTTTGGGGTCACAGCCTGATTCTTAAGACAGAGGTAGGTTTTGAGATAATTGAGTCTGAAGTTTTAAAATAGACAGAAATAAGTATAATCAAAATGAGACTGTTTTAATAAACAAGAGCCATGCAAACTTAGGGCACTGCGCTGAGAGATAATTAGAAAACTTGCAACCAGTGGGCAAGGAAGAATTCAGCCGAGCACAAAGAGTATCAGCTATGTGAAAAATTACTGTTTCATGTTTGTGCTCCAAGAAGCTCAGCTTCTTTATCAAGCTGGTTACACTAGACTGATTTCCCCAATTTCCACACACAGTCCATAGAGTGCCTCTCACCTACAGTCTTCTTCCGGAGACATGCAAATGCATTCAGATCCCAGTTGTTTTTGTCCTAGTTGACAAGCGCCCTTTAAGTTTTTCAGAATAGCTGAAAGAAGAGAAAAAGGAGTAAAGGACAATGTACAATATAGATTCTAAGCGATGAATCTCAACCTAGGAAAAAAGGCAATGGTGAAAGGTTTTCATTTACCTCTTGAAGTTAGAACATTCATTTTGGCTTTTAAAAATCAGTTGACACAAAATAGTCCACCTGAAATGTCCCTCTAGCTCTCATGAGATGTCATCTTTGCTACCTAAAATTGCTGTCAAGTTCAGATAACTGAAGAAAATGAAATTTGTGAAATTTCTGTTCGTTTTTTCAATGCTTATTGAGCAACTATAATATTCCCAGCATTGCGCTGCAGTTTGGTGAAAGTGGATTGAGCAAAAATTGACCCAGATTCTATGCTCACAGAGTTTATAGTCTTGTGGAGGCAGCCAGACATTAATTAAACACACACACACCAATGCAAATAGAATTGGTGAACATGGAGGCCTACAGCTGCTGAGAAAGCCTCAGACACTAAGATTATTTCCACTGACATGGGATTGTTTTTCTTTGGTTTCTTGTATACCTCTTTGCCCTTTGCACATAAATCCACATTTAGGTCAGGGAGGGACCCCAAACAATACATTGTTTCAAAAGAGAATCTACTTTTAAGTGGCACAGAGCCTTTCTCTGTCACCACAGATTTGCAATTGTCAATGACTCCATGCAAGGAGTCTTTGCTCCCTCATGAGGGCTCAGGATGAAGCTGGAACAGGCCCTCGGCTGCCCACACCCCAGCACAGCTTGTAAACAATGCAGAAATGAGAGCCTTGCACCTCTGAAGGGCTGAGAGCAAGGGGACCCTCTGGAGGTATCAGCTTCTCAGAGGAAGAAAACAAGTAACTGTGGAGGCAGCAGCAGCTTGCTTTTTTTGCATTGAAAGAATAAAAAGTCTTTCCCTGGCCAAGAAATGGCCTGAGAGTCTCTCTACCTTACAGCTCCCACACATTAAAAGCATCTTGTTTTATTGATGATTTTCTTTCTCTTTCTGTGATTTCCTTCATAACCTATTTTGTTAATGTTTCTAGAGAGAAAGCGTATGAGATAGGATATTGATTTCTATTATCTAATGTAGAACATTTCATTATCCCTCAGTATGGATTATAATTTCAATTTCTTTTCCAAACACAGAGTCGTCTCTCTCTCTCTCTCTCTCTCTCTCTCTCTCTCTCTCTCTCTCTCTCTCTCTCTGAGTGTGTGTGTATTATTCTTTGCATAAAGAAGATGCTGCTTAATATACCCCAAGGATCTTAACTTTCTGAAGCCTGTGCATCACAAACACATCCATCCCTCTGATATATGTGATCAAGAGTCAAGAAGAATAAAGCCACAATATTAACCTGAAGTTCTTATAAATTTCCATGAGATTTCCTCATCAATTTTAAGGTTGTTTTACAGATTAGCTTTTCCCCTTTCCTTCACACATTTTAAAAATCCAGAAGAGGATAAAGAAAGCAAGATAGCAAAGAGTGCGGGGAATTAGCAGAGCTATTGCACAGTTCCTGTTTGACCCAAACTGTCTGCCTTGGGTCTAATTCAACTTCTCTGCATCTTCTGTGTGTGTGTGTGTGTGTGTGTGTGTGTGTGTGTGTGTGTGTGTGTGTGTTATGTATTTAAATAAGCAAAATAGACCTACTCTTATCTGATCTCAGATACAGCCTTAAGGATTCTCTGACTTAAAATGAGACATTATTTGAACAAGCATGTTGAGAAATTCAGAAGACACGAATTGATAGAAATTCTCTTAACTCCTCCAGCTAACTGACTGGCCAGGCTGATGCTCTCTAGTCCCTCTATGCCAGGTGCCTGTCTGACACTAAACTTCAAGGTTTCTGCTTCCTCTCTTCTACACCTTCACACTTCTGCTCCCACCAGTCAAGCTACAGGTTTACCAAGAGTCTGTTTTGTTTGTTCCATACCTATTTATGCCAGTTGTTATTGTAACCATGTAAGTTGATTAGGTACATCAACTGATGAAATAAAGGAGAAAAGGGGAGTTATTGTTATAAAAACAATTGAAAATTTTGAACAATTAAAAGTGATTTGCAAAAATTTTGTTTTAAATTAATTGTGAATAAAAATATTGTAAAAAATAAAGAAAATACATTAAAAATTTAGAGTATTCTATAGTCAGTTTGCTTTAAAAGTACCTTTAAGTTTACATCTCTCTGGAAAATAATGGTTCTCAACTCTACACATATTTGGGTTAGCTAGGAGAGATTTTAAACAGACAGTAAATACTGGTCCTTCACAAACTTAATGACATCAGAATCAGGGATGAGACCTAGATGGAGGTGTTTTTTAAAGAAGTACACTACCTGGGGTTAAAAATCATTGTTTTGGAGAAACCGGTATGAGATACATGGTATGGGATGAATTATGTATTAGTTTCATTTGAGGAAGAAGTCTTGAAATCTAAATTAAGAGACTCATTAGAAAATAAAAACTTGGTCTTACATCATAAAATTAGTGAATAAATGTGTGTTTCTGTGTTTTAAGTTCAAATGAAATGCTTAAGTAATTAAAAAGTAATCTGGACTACTTTTTTATGGCCTTCTACTTTAACTAAATTTTCAGTTAACTATCAATTTTGATTTCATTAGATGAGAGAGCTTGTACTCTCAAAATATTAAAGTATTAAATTAGAAAAGAAATTGACCTCATTTTCTAACATTTGAAGATATCCACTTGACAAGTAACTTCTCATCTGCTGCCTGACCTCATCATCTGCCCACGGTGAAACACAACTTGCTTTCTCCTCCCAAAACGCACTCAAGAAACAGCACCATGGTAGATGCTGTACTATCAATCCCAGGGGATACCCACTTAGCAGACCCCAGAATCCTAAGCTGCTACTCACCATTTTCACAAGTGAGTGAGTTTGAAATGGATGGTGTCCAGGAATCCTCAGTGCATGTGTATGTCGATGGCCCAGAAATGACAAAGCCTTTGGGACAGGTTAACTCAATGGATTCACCAATTTTATATGATCCCTGAAACGGTGAGATCGTTAGGACTTCCTCTACAACAGGCTTCAGGCACTGTGTCACTACAGGCAGAGAAACATTTGAGATGTGTTTAGTGGAACAGAATACTCACCAGATGGAGGCAAATTCTATACAATCCAAGAAGTGATTTTAATGTGATTTATTAAATTCACTCTACTTTAATGCCACCTTTTGATCAGAAATCTTGGGGTTCCTCCAAGAGCCTTCCTTTTAGTCCCATTATCTAGGTTCTCTTGCTAAAGAACTAACTCCAGACACTTCCAATTTTCATTTCATTATTGGGAACTTTTCCCTTCAAGAAATAATCTTCATCCCTCTTCTCCTAGTTTTTTTCAAAGGCAAGTCACCACATTGTGGGTGATCCAGAGGTAGGACATTCTATTGACATTGGCCTCAATTCTGCATCATGGGGTCCCATAATAACTGCTTGGAGTTCCCTTGCTTGAATCTCATTTTGATTTTACTGCATAGAGTAAACTCATCCTCTACAAATGCATCCTCTTCTCCTCAGCAAAGGATATGAACGGGCTCCAAGGAGACAATTGCATTTCACATAAAATCCCATTTTAGATACATAAGTAGTGTTAGTATCATCTTCCTGGGATTTATTAATTTGTATCAGTTTGTACATTAGGCAAAGCAGATGTCTGTGGTTAGATGCGATGAGCAGATTTCCTGGGTTTCTTTTTAAGCACATGCTTTGCAGTTTTGGGTGTATGAGGCTAATATGCAGGGGTAGAACTGAAATATGAGGATACTTTGAAATCTAATATTAGCAGATGCATCCTATTTTCTGCTTTACTAAACCTTTTTGCCAGAGGTACCAAAAAATAGTAAAATGTACTGATCTAAGGGTGTGACTTTGATTTATTTATTTTGGACACATTCTTTCTTTGGGGTAGTCACAAAAAATGGTTGCCCAGTTCTCACATTGGCATTCCACATCTAGCTGTCTCCAGGTCCTGTCTGGTAAGCATCTGAAGTACTGGTATCCAACAATTTTGAATCCAGTATAGCATGAAATTTCAGCATCTTCCCCCACTGAGTACAGTTTCTTTACATTCTGGAATTAAAACAGAAGTCAGCAACTTATTAGTGCTATGAATATTGTTTAAACACCTCAAAGTCATTCTGGATTCTTTCTATTCATTCAGCCACAGAGTTCTCTTCTCTCATCTTCTACTTTTAAATATCTCTTAAAGTTCTCTCCTATCCTTCATCACTGCCTTTGTTCATGGCATTTATTGTCTCTTACCATACCAACTTTCTAACTGGTCTTTCTTCTAATCCATAATGCTTCTCTAAATTGATATAGATATTTATTTTACTTACAAATTTGTTCCTCACTGTATATGGGATAACCTACTATTTTGAGAAGAAAACAAACAAACAAGCAAAAAAAATTATATGCTTATCCTGTAATGACTACAAACTGAATCCTATGTATGCAAACATACACAGTTGCTATGATGACTAATTGACTACAAATCATTTAAAAGTATTACTCAAGTCCTATTAAGTCATTGGTCATTACATATTTTCCCAATTATGAGTAATTAAAATACAACTGCTGTTGTGTGTGAGGAGGGTTGGGGGGATAGGGGTGGTTTACTATAATTTTCAAGATAAAATGGGTCTTACCTGGTTTTCAATATTAGTTTTAACCCACGTTACCATCCTCACCTCTTGTCATCTCCTCCCATAAACCCTATACCCTAGCAAAAATAAAACCTGCCATTCTTTGAACTTAACATTTATTCTCTTGCATGCTTCTATGTCTTTTCTTGGCTCTTCCCCCTCTATCCTTAATACTTTCTCTCTTCCCTTCTCTCAAGACCCATTTCCAATAGAAATTCCTCTGTGAAAACCCAGTTAATTTCCCCAGTTTAAGGGGTGCACCATTCTTTAAGATCTCGGGAAAACTTGCACAAAGTTCCATTTTTACAGTGTTAATCACTTTTATCAGTCCCTCCCTGACACTTGAGAGGCACATCCACAACCAGATTTCCATTTCACAAATCTTTACACAGGGCTTAATATCTCTTTGCTGAAAGAATGCAAAACATTATTCTTCTTAGGGAGACAGTAATGCGACACTCTTTTTTCTTACTGAATGTGAGAAAAAAGCAGAGAATTAACTAGGAAGTTATTCTCTGAGAATTGAAGTTGGAAATTTTGAGTGAGGTAAAAGCTTAATAGTTGACTTTTGTTATTATCCAGCCACATAATTCAACTTGTCTCCTAGAAGATTCTTAATTTCCTGAATAGAAGAATATTCTACCATTGGTTATTATGGGTGCGACTTTGTTTCTAAGAGAAATAAAGTGATGGATAATATTAATGACATGGGTGTTTTTTGTTCAAAGGCTGAAAATTTTTTTTGCATTCTTCCTGCAATAAATTATTGCCTTAAGTTTCTGCTTTCATTTCTCTTATGAAGTGTATGTTACAACCTCTGAGCTTAGACCAACACAGCTGCTAGACCAACTACACAAGAAAACCTTACCTAAAGTCACTGTCATTTGCTTATAGGGGTAGAACTTGTGTCTTGGTCCTTGAACAAATATCTTCATGTGCAAGGACATGAATGAGAAAAAAAAAACATACATTTTAAGTTCTAATTTTTTGAACTCCAAACCTAGAGCGAAGGTCAGGATGCTTACTCGGATAAATCCATTTTCTGGAGGAACTGGCTGAGAACATCCTGAATCTGATTCTACTTCAGGAAGATCTACTTCTTTTACATCTTCATCATCATTGATACATGGTTGTCCACTGAAAGAGAAAGAGAAAAATATGCGTGTATAGTATCTAAATATGTGCATGTATATGTATATATATACACACATATATTTATGTGTATGTATATGCATATATCTAAGCATAGGTATTCATGTACATGTGCACATATATAATATATAATAAGGAAATAAATATTACAGAAAAAGGGATAGCAGCAAATCTAATACTTCACTAACGTGTTATGTTGGAACAGGTAAAATTCTAACTATTCGCTTAGCAGTAGGATAATAAATATCTTAACTTTCTGTTAGTGGGGTCATATGACCCATTCCATCCCATTACGCATCCTTACTTGTTCTCCATTATTGAAAATGTGCAGTGCTCCTCTTGCCGCTTCTCCCCCTCACAAGGTTTCCCTCCTAGACTGTGGGCAGGGTTGTTGCATTCTCGTGTTCTTGATCTCTTATACGTAGCATCGCAGGAGCTCCAGGAAGACCAGCAGCCCCAGTTCCCATCTACCGCACCTAGACACAGGAAGACCCAGCCACTGGTCATGGTGTACCTGAGAGAATTTGGGCTTTGAAGCCAGGCTGACTTGGTTTCCTCACTTTTTAGCTGTGTGATCCTTTGTGGAATGTCACAGGATTATTGGGAGGATTAAAAGAAATTAGGGTCTGACATGTTGCCTGATTTTGCTTTCCTGTTCCCACAGCCTGAATAAAATGGTAACGATTATGAATCATTTTCAATGATCTATATCATATCCCTCACATACATATATGCATGCACATACATGTAAATATAAACTTCAGAATAGAATATATATCGAATTTTGTTTTTAAAAGTAACAGAATATACTCTCGCTCCCGTGACAGATCTTCTTTCTAAGGAGAATTAGAGGTAACCATGAACATTACTTAGTCTCGCTGTGGCTTAGTTTATCCTTATTACAGAGCCACCTTCATTCTACATTACAATATATAAAAGGCTTATAAGAACAGTGTCACAAATTTTATTTTGTAGCATTTTCTATTCTTTTATTTATTTTGTGGTACAGGCATTATGCTGTTATCTTTTATATAAATGTTTTTAAAAATCTTTATGAATGAAAAGATTGAGGCATAGAGAGGCTAGGTGACTTTCCCAAGGTCATAGAGCTGGTAGGTCACAGCTGAGACTCGTACCAGGGCTGTGTGACATTGGATTCTAGGCTTATTTTCCTCGTGACTTGGCATAAGGTGGAAGATGCTAATAAAAGTTTGTTTTTATTTTTGTTTCAATTGACCAACCTGGGATACCTTCTGGAGGGGAAAACGTGCCTGCCTCACAGTAAGTCACTGATACTCACTTGATTTATAATCTGGGGAGCGTCGCTCACAGTTCTCACCGTAGGTGCCACTCTGGCACACACACAGACATTCGGATCCTGAGAGTGTGGGGCGGCCATTATTAGGACATGGAGCACACTGGCAAGGGTCAAACTTGGCTGCATATTCTTGAAAAGCTTTCCTGAGGTTGTTCCGTCTTGTCACTGCACAGGGGATATTTTTTACCAAGTCTGTGATGGGAGCAAGCTAAGAGAAGATGGTAGAGAAGAAGTCCAGTCACAGGCACATCCCTTTAGCATGTGTTGGCATCACTGTCCAATTCTCATGGGATGAGAAGCAAAGTCTGGAAAATCCCACACTTAAAATGGATTATTGTAGGATATAGTATATCTGCTTATGAACCAGTGGAGAGAAAGAGAGGGCCTGGGGGTTTCTTTGCCTTCTATCATGGGTAGAGCAAGCTCTCTGCAAGATTGGCTGCATTCTGTTGTTCGTAAAGTCTGGAAGGTGTGATGTATCAGGAGCTTCCTTTCCCTGGACTTCTACTATGAAGGAAGCCTCATGTGAGGTGTCGCTTTTGTAGACTTGCAACATGTTATTTATTAGGAATTAAATGCATGGGTTGAAGCACTGAGATAGACGACCTAGAGTTAGGCAGTTCAGAAATGCTCTGCTGAAACCTCATTAAGTTTGACTCAAACAGAAAAATCCAGGGAAAACGAAGAGAAGCTTTCTGTTTTCTATGTTTTTCCAGGGACATTATTGGCTTTTGGTGGAACCACAGGAGAAAATGTAGAGCAGGAGAAAATGGAAAAATGACCTCACTAGTAGGATGAATAGAATTACAGTAACAAATGATGAGGCTAACACAAAACCAAGGCTCATATTAATATTTTAAGACCTAAAGGAATGACTATTTAGTTCAGTGTATGACTCACAAATGCCCAGATGAGTGGCTGGATCTTATTTTCCTACCATAAACTGGAAAGCTCAACGTATCTTCATACTGCATGTAAATTATTCTACTTTCATAATGATTGAACTCCTTCATCTTCATTTAAATGAAATGAACAGAAGAGCTTGTTAGAGGGCTTTTACAAATGTGGTTATGTTTTAGGCAAAACTAGTTCTAAATGCATAAGACTGATATGTGGGCAAAGTATTCCATAAATAATAATAATAATAATAATAATAATAATAATAATAATAATAATAATAAAAACATACTTTTAATGTAATTACAACAAAAATAACTTGGAAAATTGAATTAAAGGTGATAGAAACAGAAAGCCAAACAGATCTAAAATCCCATTTATTCCATAGAGCTATAAATGAAGATTTAGGAGTGTCTATAAAATAATGTGCTGAAAAAAAATTACAGAAATCAAATTTTTTTATATACAAAGGGAGATGAAGAGTACCACTCCAGGCAAGTTTGAGCAGTCTTATTCACTAAATTCCTTTTCCTGATGTTTTATGCATGCTGCAAATTCTAAACACTATGCTCGAGAATGCTTGTTTGAACAGCAAAAGCCACAGATGTGTCATATAACATTTTAAAAGAAGGTGCACTGTGCATGCACACCAGAGAAAGACATTTCCTTTATCATCTAAGAAAATGAAAAAAGAACTGTGTGACAATTCCTTTGGGCTGCTTTAGCTCTCTTACCCATAACACTTTATAATCTTACCTCAAAGTCAATCACAGCAGGATTATCCTTCACCGAATTTAACCACTCAGAAAAGACCTTTTCCTCCGGACCAGAGGCCTCTTTCTTCCACGCCAGAGCCGCTGCATACTCGCTCCTTCCACCTTTAACCAAGGAGATGGATTTCTCTGATCCCTGCAAAAACGAACCTGCAAGGTGTTTCAAAAAGAATTACTCATTTAATTGTATTGCACATTCAACCTTTAAAGATAAGCCTATTTACACAGGAGGGAGAAGTAAATGGTACAGTCAGGTAGCTCCATTAAGTAAGCTAAGTGGAAAGCAAGAGAACACTGCTCCTCATCTCTCCAGGGAGTTTAATAATAGAAATGGTAATGATAGTGCGAACAGCCACCGTTTTCTAAGCTGCTCGTATGTGCCAGGCACTTTGCACACATTATCTTACGTAATTCTCACAACAGTCCTGAGAAGCAGGTATTGTTATAAACATGGACATTAAAGCTAGAAGTAATTTGGCCTGGAACACATGGTTACTAAAGTGGGATAGGGGGAGCTGAAATGCAAATGCAGCCCAAGTCCTGACTACACTGCTTCCCGCTTTCTGATGCCAAACCCCCACTTTTGATATGTATATTTGTATATGTCTTGGTCCCCTGGGCTAATATAAACCACATGGCTTCTGATATCCAGTCAGGTGGCTGCCAAGTTGAAGACTTCCAATCACAGAAAAAAGTTGGCAGGATGCCTTTAACACAGGAGTAAAAGCACAACTTATCAAAAGAAAAAAGAATTAAACCTCAAGTTAAGCGTTGGCACAATGTTTCTTTCGAGGCAATGACATTTAATATAGACAGCATAGCTTTTTATGTAAATTTTCAAAACAATCTCTCTTAACTAATGGTGTCTTTGACATGATTAGGAACTGAGCAATAGGAAATTGTGGTAAGAAACAAAATAAATGAAACAGAGTCTAGTGATATGGGTGATAATGGCATTAATTTGATGTCTATTCTGCAGTGCCAGTAAGGATTAGCCATGCCCCTACCGTAAGACAGTCTAAATGATTAGGACAAAGGGTAAAATACTCTCCCTACGAAAAGTAGTATGATCTTTTTCTAAGTGAAGCACATAAAATAAAACAGAAAAAATTTAAAGAAAATTTTAGAGGTTTTGGTATTTATTTTTCATACAAAAGATAGAAATTAGTATCTGCCAATATATCATCTACCAAGACAGTGACAAAATATAATCATCTGAAAATAAAATTAATAAAATTAATTACATGTAGGAAAGGTTTAATTTATAATGAACACAGTGAAAAGATTCAGATATTAACAATTATTAAAGAAAATCTAATGGAAATACATTGACAAATATAATTTAATATATGGGAATCAGTGTCTTTGAAATACAGCAATTATATTCTGTCCCTGCAGTGCCTAATTTATTTACAACTATAATGATCTTTTTCAATGTTTGTTTACCTTTGTACCTTAGCTTTGAAATATCTCTTTTCAATTAGTTCTTATATTTAATCTTTTTTGTTTCTGAGCTTTTGACTTATTAAATTCGCATCTTATTAAATTATTCTATTTTATGAAAAACTGTTAAAGAATCTTTATCCATTCTTTGGTTTCTATTATTAGGTGTTTGTCTGTTTTGCATGCTGTTCTATTTGTTCCTTTCTTTTTTTGTTAAAATGTGAATGCATAATTGTCAAACCAGTTCTCATTTTGCTTATGCTTAACATGGGAATCTGTGTGTAGACCATCTACATGCTTTGATATTTTAAATGATCTACTCATTATTATAGTAAATATTATATTTTTATTTATTCCTTATCTGTCTCCCCATGAGACTATAAGCTTGATATTTTAGAAGTTTCTGTGATTTTGCTTTCTTTTGTTCTGAGCAGAATGAGTAGTAGTCAGTCAGAAATAAGAGAGTGGGAATTTTACACAGAGGAAGGAGTTATTTAAAATGGAAAGGCACAGGAGGGAGCGTGACTTGTTTAGGAGACTATAGTTTAACTAGTCAGAGAAAGAGAGACAGGAACTTATTGTCAAGGCTTTGTGAAACCACAACATGTTTAAGGCCTATGGGTTTCATGATAAGATTTGCCTTGGAGAACATTCCTCTTATAGGAAATATGTAGAAAAGATTGGAAAAATGCAAGTCTAGAGGCCAGGAGCCAGTTAGAAGGCTTCTGTAGTAATCCAGGTTGGAAATAATGAATGAAGGATGTGCCTATGCAAGTGAAGAGATGGGGATAACTTGGAGAAATATTGAGAAGGTAAAGTGATTATTTATTGGCTGTGAAGGCTAGAAAGAGGGAGAAATCAAAGATAACACTAGGGTTTCTGGTTTGGTTGCCTGAGTCTGTATTTTGAATGGTTGTGTATATATATATATATATATATATATATATATATATATATATATATATATATATATAATCTCATTACTTTGTAAGCTTTTTGATAGAAAGGCCTGATTTACACCCATTTTTACATCACAATGTCTAATATTGAGTTCAGCTCAAGGGAAGGATCAATGTTAATTAAATTAAACAACCTAAGTATAAGATAAGAAAACCTTAACCCTTTTAAGTGGAACAAAGGATATTTTATTTGCACTCTTCACCCATGTAAGGCTCTGTGATAGATAGATGAAAGAAATGAAAGTCAGAAATAACACAGTCATGTACCATGTGGTACTTGAATTACCATCAGCCTCAGGACACACTGAGTAAGCTGCTAAGAGAGAGTACTGTTACCTTGATATTTCTCTGACATCCTATTAGTGGTACACTCTTCTCTCACTGATGTTTTTGTAAAAAATAGAATGCGTTTCCTCGTTTCAATCCGAACACAATTTCTCATTTGTTTCTCTGTTAAACCTAGGAAATGATATGCAAACAAAATCCCTGAGAATGCATCATTGGCAATTCAGAGCAGAAAAGAAGAGGCTATAGGCATTTGGGAAGCTAGAGATACTCTGTATCAGCCACCATTTTCTCTAATTCTTATAAGTGTGAATGAGTGACAGTTTTTACCTACAGATTCAGTCTTTACAGACCCTGAGGCAGTCGTGAACACAAGAGGTATTTACAAATCCCTGCCATCTTTTCCTTCAACACTGGCCCAAATTAGCACATGTGGGGTCATTGTGGCCCATTCCAGGATATCATATTGGCCTTGCCTGTTGCCTATGCACAATGAACCTCAAAGCTTGCATGTCCTACTGGCCACTGCCACTGTACAGCCTTGCAGATTAAGAGAGAAACACATACTCTGTTTTTGAAGCTTCACTGTCAGATCTTTTTTCTGGGCCACAGGTGATTCTGTGAGACCTCAGTTCACTCCACTTTTTCCACTGTTCATCACCTAAAATGAAATCTTATTTCTCATCTCTCCTTCCCTGAACACTCACCTCATATATGTTCAGGCTTCCTTTCCCTGGCTCAGTTGCTTACTCCACTTCTACCTCCAAAACCCTTTTTGTTTTGCTCTCAGACATTCTGACTTTTGAGCTATGAACTCCACTTTTCAACATCCTCACTGACTGTTCTCTGCTCTCCTTATTATAATTTAAGCTTGTACTTGGTATGTTTCCTATTGTCATTGGGGGAGGTTGGTACTGCCTCATTCCCAGCCCCTTCAGGAGTGGGAGCTGGGGTTGCTGACATCTTCCCAGTTTCCCAGTGATGCTTCTCCACAGTTTTATGTCTTCCAAAAGCCCTGACGCTCTGAGGCTCATGTCACCCAGTTCTAATACTTTTAGTCCTCATCATTCTTGTCTTTCACCAAACTTCCAAGCATTATTTGTTGGAGATTTTGACATCTGAATCGCTCTTTCCCTCCACAATGATTGCCATTATTCTCAGTAATTTCAAAAACCTATGCAGACGTCAGGGATTGAGTGGGACTGAGTATAGGGAACTAGGTCTGGCTACTTGTAGGCTGAGTTGGTACTGCCCATCTGGGGTGATTTGAGGAGAATCAATGTTTCATTTTTCTTAACTGCTTCCCAAGCCAGGAATATCAAAATTAGAATTCAGTTTTTCTGATCTTTAGATAAAAGTTGCCTGCAAAACACAAGCACAGAAGAGAGCTCTTACTATCAGCTCTTAAGCCTTAAAGCAATTTATCAAATACTGATGATATTTAGGGCTGCAGTTTACAATAGGCAGGGGAGAGTATATTTAGAGCCTGAGGCAGAGTTTAGTGTGATGCTGAAACTGAAACCTAAAGGCAGAGATCACTGAGAAAGGAGGCCTTGTAGATGCAGGTGGGGTCTGCCTACTTCAGTTTTCTCAATAGTTTTTCAACAGTTTGACACATTTAAGGAGATGCATTATAAATTGGAAGTAAAAATTTTTAATCTGAAGTCCTCAGGCTGAATAAATACGAGTCATTTTTTCCCCTGGTAGTATTGTTCTTATAAGTGGGTCAGTCAAATGTTTATTTAGGACACGTTAAGAATTTAATGCTTCTAGGGCATATAACTCCCACCTTTTCTTATTCTTTCATTTGGCTTTTATTATCTGTAAGTGAAAATTATGATTTATTTGTATAATCCATTAATTTTAACATAATTAATTAATCATAAGCTTAGTTTATTTTATCTCCTGAGAATTAGAGGAGAATCCTTGAAGACTTGAATGAAGAATCCCTCTTATGACCTATGGTGTCTCATCGACCAACCATGGTGTTGGTCAGACCATGATTAAAATATTAAGGCTTTATCAGTGAATTTCTACACAAGACTTTTCTTCCCTCAGTATATCCTATAGCTTGCTGCCTGACCTCTATCCACATTGACGAAGAGTTGTTTAATGCTGCAGCACTGGGCCCCTCAACCTGAGTGTCCCTTTAATGTGGCACAGGAATGAATATTTTGGAAATGTCCGCAGCTGTTCTGACTAACAATAATGTTAGTCAAAAATGTCATACTGATAAATAGTGGAACAATTAATTTTTCTCTTCAAATTCAGAGCAGAAAATGACTTTAGAACAAAAAAAAATTTAAATTACCACCTTGCATTTTATGATATTTCAATCATTTAATGTTTTCACTGTCTTCCTGAAATTCTTTTCACTTTGCACACTGAAGCAATTACAACTTTTTTTACATGAGTACTTATTCTCCCCCCTATTTTGAGCATCTAGTAACCACATATTCCTTATTAAGCTTTCATCACCACCACTTTTCTGACCCCTGAGTACTTCTGTGATTTTTGTTAAGATCTGTTTTGCCATTAATACTTTATTACATTATGTTATGCCTAAATTTGCATTTATTTTGAATTTAATTTGCTTGAGATTGGTTATGCTTCTTGAATTTTAAGAGTCCTAGGTCCCTTAATTACAGAAAGTTATAGGCATCACTTTCTCAATATGACTCTTCTCTCATTCTCTCTTCTTCTCATTCTGAAACTCTAATTATGCTACTATACCTTATTCTGCCTGCTATTCTTTTCCTTTCATATTTTCCATTTCGTGCTTTCTCTGTTATAAATTCTGGGTAATTTACTGTTACACCTTTAGTTTATAAATCCCCTTATAAGTTATGTATAATCTACTGTTTAACCCGTCTCATCCATTATGATTTTTTTAAAGAATTAATATTAGTTTCAAGTAAACAGCACAATGGTTAGACATTTATATAAATTATAAAATGATCCCCCAACCCCGATTACTCTAGTACCCACTTGGCACTATATATTGCCTGTAATGATAACTTTTATTTGAGATTTTTAAAGTGCCTATGGGATAGTGAATAATAGAGAAATATATCAATGGATGCAAATAAAAAGCAGTTTAATTTTGTGTATGCTTCTTGAGGGAGACAAAACACTATGGAATATTCAAGTTATTTTTTTTCAAAATTAATGGCAAGAGACATGACTCTTATTGAATAAATAAACAAAAACTAAACTTATACTCTAGTTCCATGTTATGGCTAAATAAAGGGAGAAGGAATAGGAAGAGAGAAAAGGGAGGAGGCCAGAATATAAATTCATTTAGAGAGTGGGCAAAAACAGGTAAGCACACCTGCTGGAGAATTCCATTTCACTGAGATTTGTTTCTGTCTGCATGTGTTTCATTTTAACCATAATTAAAATTGTGCACCAATATTATTATTGTGACTCAGAGAAATAAATATATATACTCATTGAACATAAAATATATATTACATATAAGAATATTGCATATAAGAATCTGTTTTATTGACTATGTTGAATATACATACATACATATATATATACTATAAATGCCATATATATATATATATAGCGCATGTGTATGTATGTATATGTATGTAGATGTGTATGGCTATATATTTTTAGCTTCCTATCACATCTCAAACACCCTTTCATTCCCTTTTTATGTGTATCTCATTGTCTGTCAGTCTCTGTCTCCATTTATAGAGAGATGGAAGGTGAGACCATTCCAAAAAGGAAGTATGGCTCATCACTCTTCATTTGGTTATGGGGTTTCAACTCTTAAAATTCCTGATGGTTGTTAAACTATTCACATTGTTCTTTAACTGACCTGATCCCTAAGCCCTCAGAGGTTTTGCTCTGAATGCAAGATAAGTATAGCTCATCAAGTGAGAATTATTCTCTGGGTTACAGCAGCAGTGACCAGAATAATTTCATCCCAAGGGCAAGATGAAACCAAGTCAAGGGCCAGAGATTTCTCCCAACCATTTTTGCTAAGCATTAATATTGATGCTATTTTCAGTGACATAAGACAGCAAATTCATCACTCAAACATTGCTCCAGTGGGAAAGATAACTGCAAGGAACATAAGGGTTAGGCGATGTAGAAAGTTCATCAGCATAGATCTGTCTATTTTAGTAATTCTGTCAGGTGAAATATTTTTAAGACCCTCTTACTGAAAGTCTTCCTCAAAGACATTTATCCCATCTACCCTCTCAGGAAGAAGATCATAAGAGCTACTTGGTCATTTAAAGTGTGGAAGGACTCAGGGCAGCCACATTAAACATTAACACTTGCCATATGAGATGTAAGAACAGAGGGGCTGATGCTCCACTGACCCCAGGGTTGACCCGATATTGTCTTTTAAAGTAAATTTCTGGGTTTTTTTATATAAAAGTTACATGACCAAGAATTATGATTTATTTGGGGAAAATTGGTCAGCTGGGTTCTGGTTACCATTCTGTTCCTAACCAGATTCTCAAGTGACACATGATAGAATCATCATAAGAACCCTGTGTCATTTCACACAAGAGTCTGAAGACAAGTTATTCTGAAAGTGCTTACGCTGTAATAATAATTAATATTGGCAATTAAAGGTAATACTCAAGAAACCAACATTTCTTTATAAATTAAGGTTTATATTATTGGTTTATATATAAGCAGGAAACATCACTAATTACATACCAAGATATAAAGTTGCAACCTTTCCTTAAATAAAAGTGCTTCTCATCTGGTTTTAAGTTTTATCCCTAGTATGTTCGTATGTGGCCCACATTCCCTTACTCCCTTGTCAAGGCCTTAATTGTGCTTTCATATTAGGCCCTTGACTTTCAGCTAAAAATCATTAAAAAAAGACTTCTAGTGAATTTTTTATAATTATTGTTCTCTAAAATTATTATTACTTACAAAAAATCCTATAAGTAAACTGTCTCTTAGAATTTAGTTCCATGACAAATTTTGTTTTCCTTAGGGTAATAGCATGCATCTTTCTTTTTAGGTCACTACTGTGTAGTTTATGATGTTTCTAGATGTCAGGAAATTCAGAAACACATCTGATGAACCATCAAAGTGGTTAAGCATAGTTATTTTTCCTTCTCTTTTGGTCTAAACTTCTTATTTTTGTTTTGTTTACTTGAGTATGTCTTTTCTGGGTGTTCTTAATATCATTTTAGAAATAAAGCAGGGTCTAAAGAGAGTTAATAAAAAGAATTAAAATGACAGAATAAGAGAAGAAAATGTTACATATTATGGGATCAGTTTTTGAAAATGAGAACTGAAGAAAGCATACCTGAGTTCTTTAGTTCCTCACTGCTAAATTGATAGAGGAGGTCATACACGCCCCCGAGGGAGCCAGAGGTGAAATAATGAGTCCCAAAGTCATCAAATATCCGGCTATACAGAGCATAGTTGTACTCTAGAGGCAGATGGTTAAGTGATTTCAAAAAGACATCAGAAAGCTGCAGATCTTTACTTTTCATTGTGAAGTTTAAGACTTTTATCGCTTTATGGATCCTAATAAAACTAGAATCCTAAATGCAAGAGGAAAAAAGAATTTAAAAAGTTGATTAAAGGTAGTGTAGCTTAAATGTCATCTATTTATCATTAGCTTCATTCCACTCTATTATTGCAATAATTTTAACTCTCTATTGTATGTTCTCACATACAAAATTATCATTTTTATTTTATTTTCCAGTACCTTTTCCTGTCATTCAAAGTGCTAAATAGATAAGATTACCTCAATAATGTAAACTGTGTGACTAAGGTATATATCTCTATAAAAACAGATTAATTTTCAGAAAATTAAATCTTTTTCTCTTGATTGTCAATTATGGCTACATTTCCACTGAGTTTTTGTTTAGAAAGCCTTGCTTTTGCAAATAATTGAAAATGAATTGTGCAAATTTTTGATTGAAAATTGTGCAACTGAGATTTAAGTCATAGCTTTGTCACTAACTGGGAAAAAAACATCTAAATTCTCTAGGCCTCCCTCAGTTATCTGTGAAAAGTCACCTGTGTACAGATGAGGGCTGTGTAATGGGTGACATTTCACACCTCTTTTAACATACATCAAACAAAATGCTATGATTTAAAATTACTTAGTGGGCAAAATTAACCAAAATTATTTATATTCTCTTTCCTCCACCCATAAACAACAATATTTGTTGGAAGGTTTTTAAAAATTGTTTCTTGCTATGCTAAGTTATTTTAGGATTAGATGCTTTTATGCTTAAATCTCATTTCATTAAATTGTCCTACATAGCCACTGAGTTTTATAAGTATATCCATGTAACTGTTCTTTAAAAAAAATTTATATGCTTTATTTGATCTCTCAATTTTAGCAAATTTTAGTGTTTAAGTAATAGAAACAGAGAAGCATATTTTAGCAAAAGAACTTTTTTGTAGCTGTAAATTATTAATTAGCTATCACCCTGTATGCTATAATTATGGCACAAAATTACTGCTAACACAAAAGGAAAACAATAATCACAAGGGTTGAAAAAGAGACATCATTCACCCTCTCTCCCTCTTTCTTTTCCTTTCTTATTTCCTCTCTCTTTCTCCCCCTCCCTTCTTCTTATCTTTTGTCTTTAATACATTTATTGCTCAACTATCTCACGTGCTATAAACACAGCAGAGAACAAGGCAAAGTTCATGCCTTTGTGAAGTTTACATTTTAAGTGTCCATTAACTCTATTTTTAAGTTCAATACCTGAATTTTGTCATAGAAACAGGGCTTTTATTGGAGGAGCAATGTGCTTTTAATGTGAAGTATAATTACTCTCTGGGTATCTGAAATGCCTGTGTAGACATGAAGGTTGAAATGGGAGGTTCAAAATTTCCAGATTGCTTTTAAAACTAAGTTGTGAAAAATACAAATAAAATTTTGGTAACTCAGCTTAGCACAAGTACTTCCGTGATGTTCCACTTGTCAGTGCACGATGGCTGAAACTGGCTATTTCACACTAAAAAATTACATGATAGTAGGTTATTAACCATGTATGACTTATTTTAACATTCCATGAGAGCTTGATTTAATTAACCATCTTTTCGTGGGTTCGATTTTGTAAACTACATCAGAAAAGCACTGAATCTTACTGAGAAAACTGATATTTTGTCATTGAAGCAGACTATGTGCCCAACAAATTTGTTTAGTCAAATTGTGATTGACAAAATTATAAAATAAAGCATTAAGCTGCATTGATGGGCTTGGATTGATTTTCACATTTGTGGTACCTTGTTTTCAATATTTGAGGAATAAGAAAATTTACAGTAGCATTTTCTATTTAGACTGAGATTTTCTTATTATGTTCAGATTTAATAAAAAACAAGTCATGATATTGGGTCAAACCGTATGAAGTTAATGATTTTGTAAGTCAAAATTGGTTGACCACTCGTCTATTGTCCAGAGGGGAGGAGAAAGGGGGGAGGGGGGAAGGGGGAAGTGGATGGGGTAAAGGGTGTCAAATGTGGTGACAGAAGAAAATCTGACTGCGGGAGGCGAACACAGTGTAAATATATATATATATATATATATATATATATATATATATATATATGCATTACTGTTAAAGTGTATAGCTGAAACTTATTGAATTTCATTAACCAATGTCTCCATAAAAAATAATTAATTAAAAAAATGGTTGAAAGTCAGAAGTTTTACACATTTCAATCTAATACTGTGAATATCCTTAAATGTTTTCACTTTAGGACAAACTATTAGAGGATCAAAAAAAAGTTGCTTACCTACAGATAAGGGTTCTACAAGAGTTTTCCAGTATGTCTGAAATATTTATAAACCAATTTATAAGCCTAGGAAATCTTGATGTCAAGACTGATACATACATTCATACATACATATGTATGTAGATACATACATACATACGTACATACAATCTTTCAAATCTCCATTTCTTTCCTTATCTTTGTCTATATTTTTACACAGTCATTTCTAATCCCAAACTTGATATCAGAGTGAGCTGGGGAGCTTAAAAAAGATGAAGCCATAATCATGTGTCCAACTCTGGAAATTAAGGAAAAGACTTGGGGGTGGAAGTGGTGGTGACTGATGATGTAGTTTCACTTCCTAGTATTTCTGATACTAACTTGTCTTAAGAATATAATTTGGTAAGTTTGAGGGACACTATATGAACCATAACTTTTCAAACAATAAACAATCTTTGTTTAAAAGGAATCTATTTTATTCTCATTTTTTATATGTTCATATCATCAGAGCTGTACTCTTTTCACAGTTTGTTGAAATTATGAATAATTGAATGAATAAGTAAGTAGCTTAAAGTATAACATAGGGTAAGCACAGTAGACGAAAGTCAGAAAAACTGATTTCAGTCCTCAACTCTAGCATTTACTTACTGTAACATCACAGGAGCCACTTAGCTTCTTGGACTTCAGTGTCATGCCTGACACATTAGGTATTGGATAAATAAATATATGGACTATTCATGTGCAAAACAGTGTTAAAACTATCTACTCTAATTACTTCTTAAGTTTCTTTTGAAGATAAATGAAATACTTAGGAAATTTATCTGCATAGTGCTATACGGTCTCATATTTATATGGGTACGAATAAATTAATAAATAAAAATGTGAGGGGCATTATGAGAAAAGCAGAAGCCCTAAAATGGTGCCCTCCAGGTGTTGGTCTCATTGGTTCCAGCATTGGTATCTCTACTCTTCTCTCTTCTCCTCTGAAAATCTATGATTCAGGACTCAGTCCCATTCATCTCTTTGCAAGGAACAAATATTACTTAGAGTGGCAGTTGTAGTGAGGAACAGATACTATTTTAAAATAAACCTGTAAATGTTTAAAAATATCCGATGGAAAATTTAACCCCTAAAGCATTTAAGAGTTGGAAGGCATATCCAGGAAATTTAACTTGCAAATATAAGGATAAAAAGGAAAAGATGAAGAAAGAGTAATGGATAAAGATGTATCTTTACATATTAAAAGAGTTTCATGATTCCCTGGCAAGATTAAGGGAAACAATCCAACACTTAAACATAACCTAAATTCTAAGCATAAAAATTATAAATTGTCAGACAAAACAAAAGAAAGAAAATAGCTTTACATGAAACAGTGGAAATTAGGAAACAGTAGAATATAACATCTACTGAACATCAAGAGAAGAAGACTAATATCCAAGATTCCATATCAGCCAAAATAGTCTTTATCTTTATTGCTCAGGGAAAATGTAGGCATTTTTAGATATACTATAAGAATTTAGGAAATATATTTTGCATGCATCCTACCTGAGGGAAATACTAAAAATATGACAATTAAATGAGATAAGAAAGGGAAGGTGAGGAGAGAAAATGGTGATATAAATAGAAAATATATATATGTGCATGCACACATACACATACAAATACATATGCAAAATACAAAAAAAATTTTAACTTGGAATTTGGAAGTGTTATGTGAGGAATCTTTAAATAGAGAACACAAGAGTCAGGATAAAATACAAATGAATATATGTATTTATAGTTATAAACAATCTTTATGTAATACAAAGGTTTTGAACTCTCTCAACAAAACTGAAGTTTTGGAGGCCTGTGATGATAGTGGTGGGGCAGTAGAGAGCACGTGTTTTCTCAAGGAGATAGTGAAAATGAGATGTGGAGAATAGGTAAGTAGAAAAATCTCTTTTGGGGGGAGTTATAGATATTACTTAATGTAATACAAGAAAACATAGATATAATTATGCTCTATGACTAGAGAAAGGTGACTAGAAGAAGAATTTTAAATTTTAGTAGAACTTCTAAAATGAACAAAAGGATGAGAAGGGTAGATAGAAATGTGACAAAGATAGCAAAAGTAAAGAAATAGGAAACAGCAACCAAGTGAAATGAGTAAGAAAAATTAAAGATAGGAAAAACATGGTCAAGTATTTCACTGAGTATATTAAACATAAGTTGGCTCAATTTTCCTAGCAAAGACCTGAGACTGTTAGATTACATTTAAAAAGCAAAGTTCTATTACATGTGGTTCATAAGAAATATGTACACCTAAAACAGTAAGATGAAGAAATCAAAACAACCATAAACACAGTTAAATGCATGCAAAAAGGAAGCATCATTAGACATATTACGTCTATAATTTTTGAAGTGGGGTAAAACAACAACAAAAACCTTAAAGGTATTTAAATATGAATTAGAAATCCGGACCTGACATCAAAACTCTCCCCTTCTTGTTGCATGACTGCTGGAATTGGTATTATTTTTCAGAAAAGAATAAAAAGATCAGGAACCATTTTATTACCTTTTTGTGGGAGGCTTTAATGGCTTGTTTGAAGGCAGAATTATGAGTAGAGGAGTGACTTTCCGATGAGGAATAAAAAATTAACCCAGCATAACTCTTGTGTTGGCCTAGACCGGAATTGTGTTTATCTTTATTAGCTTTAAAAGGAATCAAATCCTTAAAAAAATCTGTTTCCAAATCATCTTCTTTAGTTTCTACCTGGAGAAAAATTCATATGAAATAAAAAAGAATTTATGAAATACTGGAGTTATTTGTGAAGATCTAATGCATTGATCATTCATTTATAAATTCAGTAAATGCTTATTGAGGACCCATTTTGCTAGTGAACAAGGAACAATGTAAATTCCTGCACTCAGAGGATCAATAGTTTATTTAGAGAGAAAGATAATCACAGACACTTAACTCAATCTGTGATGTTTTGTGCTTCCAACGGAATTGTCACAGATAACTGTAAAACCCAGAGAGACGATACCAAGAAAGTCTAGATCAAGAAAATGACTCCTAAGCTCAGACTTAATAGGGTAATAAACAACAAGGACTATTTTCAGTCTGCCTATAAACTTGGTGCAATTTGCAATCTACTTTAAGATATAGTTCAGAAAATTAGGCCTAGAAAAGTAGAGGAAACTTTTATTTGACCCTACTCTGAAACCATCTTCATCTCTTTAGCTTATTCAGCATTGGGCTTCAGCACTCTACTGGCCATGTCTGCAAGGCAGAAGACAAATAATCAATTGATTCTGCCTGGTGGGTGATTATTAGTCTTCACTGACTTGGTCTAGGAAGAAGAGAAAATGCCATTGGGACATGACTTGTGTTGAGTGGAACCAGATTTAAGTACAAGGTAAATCCTTGTTATGGTTATGCTGGTAAGAAGAGAACAATGGATAAATTTTTTAAAAGTTGCAAAGCAAATTGATTGAAGAGTACTTCTTTATGTTAAAGATGCTTATCTGGTTTGCAATGGAAAAATCTCGTTTTGTTTTAAAATATTCAGTATTAAAATATACCGTGAGGCGAACCACATGTCACAATTAAATAGCTTGCACAATTAGTCAAGCAAAGACAAAATAACCCAGCTGCAAAAGAGTCTTGCTCAACAGTAAAATACAGTCAAAAGTTCAGTGTTACTTTTAGAAATTGCAGTGCATGCTAGTTAGCTTCTAAAATATCTACAAATAAGTTAACAACGAACAATACAATCATATTTAAATAGAGTTGCTGAAATTTCTTTACTACTTTTCTAAAAAACTCAAACTACAAGTATTTTGCTTTATGAATTAGCTCTCACACAAGAAAAGATGTGTCAGCTTACAGAAAAATATATTAACATGTAAGGAAGGGGGTTGAGGGGATCCTGAGCAGAAAAACTAAGAGAAAATCTGACCATTCACTTTAGAGGGCAGGTTTACAGGTGAACAGTGCTAAAAAATTAGATTGAACTGAGAAACTGGGGCCAAGCCTTGTAGGCCTTGCTAAAAGATTTGGATTGAATTCTAAAAGCAAGCTTTTCCATATAATAAGTTCTTTAAAAATATTAATTAAACGAATGAAAAATTGGGGGTGTTACCATCACATTTGTGTTTTGCAAAGATCTGAACTATTGCTGCACAACTCTGAGAAAGTTCTTTATCTTCAATGAGCTTAAATATTCTATGAGTAAGGTGGGTAGAAATAATTTTCTACCTTCTGGGAAGGTCATTCTAGGAATTGAGAAAACAATATGTGTAAGTACTTTGAAAACTCTGAACTATCTTGTAAGTGTGAAATTTTATTCAAGCCGAAATTTGCCCTAATCTCAATTACTAAATTCTGAAAGTGAATTTATGGGTTGGTGGCTTAGGACCTAAAAAGCATCCTTTAACAGAACTACATTATACATAAATATCTGGGTTTTTGCTCTGTCTACAAAGCCTATTCAGTACATCTTAAGAGTAGTATCATCATTGATAGAATTTTTGATATTATTGTTCCTTTGGAATGTCTCTTCTGAGTTCCTGTTTAACATAGCAGCAAAACTTTTCCTACCCTCTATGGTGTCGGTAGAACCTCTGGCCTTAGCATCTTCTGGATCTGTGGGTAAATAGTGGGTAGTGCCTTTATCTGGTCAGAGGTCACTTTTTACTCTTGTCACTCCTATCTCCTGGCAGGGATGAGGTTTCTTAGGGTACATACTATTCATCATGTGGTCTCAGAAATCATTAGACCTTATGAAATTATCTCAAACATGTAAAATTTTATGTATAGATATTACCATTAAAATTATATCTTTTCTGTTTTTCTTATCATAAATGAAAAGAAATAGATGTGTACTTTAGTTCAACAAGTATAAAACAATTATCATGTGTAAGGAACTGGGCTAGATCCTGGGAGTATGTAGTGTGCTGCTCATTACCACTGAGGAAAACAAATAGAAAACCAAGTCAAATGAAGGAAGGCAGAACTATTCCTATTATACCTAGGTTCATTCTGACATTTTAGAAGCCAGGCATTGCCTTGTGTCTAAATTTAGTGGTTACCTGAGAAAACTAGTAATGATAGGAGAAAATTCTGAATAAATCAAGCCATTTTTTTATGTATATGGGGATATGTTACAGCTTTATGTTCATTGAAGAAAGCATGTGCTCTGGAGTTTGGGAAACCTGGGCTCAAGTCTCCTGCTACTTACTAGCTATTTGACTTTGGACAAATTAATTACTTTAGTTTTTTCATCTCTAAATTGATGATAATAACATTGATTTTATTGAGTTTTGGAAGGATTAAATACCAACATATAATAGGTAATTAAAAATGTTCATTACCATACAATGCAATATATATATATATATACATATATATATATATGATTTACTATTGAAGTATACACTTGTAACTTATTAGATTTCATCAACCAACACACCACCATGATAAACAAAAATAAATAAATAAATAGATAGATAGGCAAATAAATAAATAAATAGATAGATAGATAAAAGCTAAATGGCATTCTAAAAAAAAGTCATTTTCTTTTTATTCTGTCCCTTCATTCATCACTAAGTTTTCATTGGAAATTTAGCTTATAATCACCATTGGCATTGAATGAACCATGATAGGCTGTCATACCTCAAAGTTGACACTTTCCAGATTGGCTGAAACACGATACGGATTACTTTCTCTACTGCTTTTGACAGTTTTACATATTCCTCCAGTGAAAGAACTATCAAGGACTTCTCCTTTGGGCTCTCCTGCCAATATATGAAACCTAGAAATAAAGTAATTTTCGAGAATTCAATAGATATAGAGCAATCTTTAAAATTTACCTTACTTATATGAAATTCCTCTCAGACATTTTGATTCATTACAAATGACTTGAAGGAAAGCCCACTTTCCTCTAGCCTATGATGAAGTATCCAGAAAGGGCTAGAAGCCAAAACTCAGCCCCTCTGGCTCTGTTAGTTCTTTTTATTGCACTCATTTAGTCATTCTGGGCTTTCAACATGAACTTCAGGTTTATAGTTATTTCGTAGCTTAAAAAAACAGCACAAACTTTTGAAAGTAGATTAAGAAATGAATTATTACATAATAACTAATGCCATTCTAGATCCATTTCCTTCAATATGATACAGCAAAGAAATTGTTATAGAGAGCTAATGATAAATAGCAATACTTTAATAAAATTGTAATATTATTATTTTTATTAATAGCTAATAATAAATAATTTAAAAGTTATTTAATAGATGCTTACATACTATTTACTATAAGTCAAGTGCTTTTTGATCTATATTTAATATTAACATTATATTTATTGACTATTATGATAATCATGTGATATAGAAATAATTATTAGACTCATTTTACAAATGAGGAAATTGAAGACTATACAGATTAATTATCTTATCACAACACAAGTATTTAAGAAATTGTTTAGTGGTAGATGAAAAGCTCCTTTAAGATGATAATAGTTTTCCAAATTCTTATAGATATTAACATGTATCCTGGGAAAAAAAGTTTTGCATCAATAAGTTTTATAACGAGGAGATAATAGAAAATATAGATAATGGTCTTTGCCTGCAGTTCCTGGCACAGAGCTACTAAAACCTTTGTATTCTCCTAAGTAAAAAACCACTAAAATTATCTTTTGTTCTAACATTTGGTCTTTGATCCTGGTTTCTGGCACAGGGCTCCTAAACTCTTGGAATTTCCTGGGTAATAGCTATGTTTTTTTTTTCTTTTTTAAAAATTACTTATTTTTTTAATTATAGTTGACATACAATATTATATTAGCTTCAGGTATACAATATAGACATTTATATGTCTTACGAAGTGATCACCCCAATAAGTCTAGTACCCATCCATATGTGCGGTGTCCTTTTCTCTAACGAGTTGACTGTTGGTAGGCTCTTGGGTGCAGATTGGTCACCAGAAATACCAAGCCTTGATTTTAAGTTTGAAATTTTCAACCCCACTCTCCATTCTCCAGAGAAGGGAGAGGGGCCAGAAATAGAATTAATGATGGATCATGCCTGCATGATGAAGCATCGAAAAAATCCCTGAAGTATAGCTCTCAGGTTGGTGAATTGATGGAGGTGCTGACTGTTCAGGAAGAGCATGGAAGAACATGGAAGCTCGGAGCTCCTTCCCATATACCCTGCCCTACTCATCTCTCTCAACTGGATATTCATCTGCATCCTTTATCATGTACTTTTTAATAAGCTGGTAAATAGTACATTGTTTTACTGGGTTCTGTGGGCCCCTTTAGCAAATAACTCAAACTTGAGAATGGGCATTGGTGGGAACCTTCAAATGTATCAGAAGCACAAGTGAAGTGGCATCTGAAGTGGGTGGGGTAGTCTTGTGGGACTGAATCCTTAACCTGTGGCATCTGACACTATATCTAGGTAGATGGCACCAGAATTGAGTTAAATATTAGCACAACTAGCTGGTGTTGCAGAGAAATGTTCAGTGCGGGAAAAAATCCCCACACATTTGGTGTCAGAAGTGCTGTGAGTATGTAGTAGTGCAAGAGTGACAAGTACACAGGAGGTGAACTGGCATGTGAGCTAGATGTCAAAAAAGCTGTTAAAAAGGGAGGGCCATTCCTGTGGGTTCTGTAAGATGCATCTCATACTCAAATAGCTGCAAACACAATTGTGGGTCTGTTTTCATCCATATTTGAGTTCGTATAAGTGGGTTTTTGTGAGAGGAAGTATGAGGAGCTGGTCTGGGAACAACTTTCCAAACTATGTAAGTTAGCTTGACAAACACAGGTTTAAAAATCATTCATTTCTGTTCTCTGAGTTAAGAGAAATGAATGAGGAAAAAAGAACTGTTGACCTTATAGTGCCCTATACTATGTACTTACGAGTTTGTCACAAACAAGAAAGGGTTTAAGAAAAATGGTTCTCAGGTCCTGAGGACATTGTGAAGGTAGCGGCTGCTTGCAGAAAGCCAGAAAATAAGATTTTCACCAGGTGGCTCTATCTGGGGTTGCCTGAGGAATCTTTTAGGACTTAGGCCAACTATGAGGAAATTTTCAGCCTTATTTTCTTTCTTTCCCTCTGTAGTATTTGAATTGACTTTAAATAGTTTGGTGTTTCAAATACATCATAGATTTCAACATAATAGACTTCTGAAGGGATTTTATCTAATTTGGTTTAATGTGTCATCTTTTGTAATTTTCTAATTCAATTAAAATTAATATCTGAATACATAAATATGCATGTGTGTTCATGTATGTATGTGCATGTGTGTATGCATTTGTATCTTGGCTGAGCCTGAGAAAAAATAAACAGCATGCTAAATTGCCTGATTCTTGCTTCATGTTTAAGATCTGGTGACTGATGTTGGCAATGTAGGAATGTTGTTTTGCCATATTAAATCCTTTCTTGGGAAGAATAAGAGGTACAGCAACCTAGGAAGCTACCTTTCATGGGTGAAATATATCAGAGATGGGGAAGAGATTAAAAGGCTAGCAGATTAGAAAGAGATTCCTGTAAGCGGCACTCAGAGCTCTCAGTCCTTGGGGAGGCAAAGGGAGGACTGGCTGTGCCAAGCCAGCAGGTTTTGCTCATTTCTGAGAATCCTTGGGACAACAGCTCCACTTGGCAGATGGCCACACAAACCTTCTGCCAAAGTACACACAGTATGTGGTCCTCCTCATCTGTAACTCTAGATCCTAGACCAACAGAGCAAGAGGTGAGTTATAATGTCACCCCTCATCAATCAGAACATTAGAAAACATGATAACCAGTGGAAGTTTTGCCTGAGGTTTTCTTCCAGAGGAAGGAGAAGAAGGAAGTACATTGATAAGATGCTGTCAAAACACTGTCATTGAAATCAACTCTAATTAGGAATTTTTAGGACAGAACCTCAAATCAGTTTGTAGCCATCCAACATACATGCAGCCAGAGATGTTTAATAACTTGGTTATGATGTAGCGAGTCAGTGTAGAACTAAGTCTAGAACCTGGCTCCCCTTACTTCCAGACTAATGGCTGTTCCATTTTACTACTGTCCTTGAATTTGGTTCAATAGCTTCTTGTTTCTATTCTAATCAAATGAGGTTGTATTTGCAACTGCTGCTGTTTGTTTTTGGTGCCTCAAGGCTTCATATTATGCAAGTTTGGCAGTATAAGTGAAGACTTAAAAATAGTTGAATATGAAGCAATAAAAACCTATAGCAAACTATTTGCCTTCTGGCCAAAAATCAAAGGGAACAGAACAGTACAAGAGATTATCATTACTGATTTTTCTTATACTTCAACTAAAGTTTAGTTCTGTTTCTATTGACTTTCTTTACATTTTCTAAAGTTTTCTAAGTCACTGGTTCAGTATAATGAATTTAGAATCTCTTGACAAACCTCCAATGCCCTCATGATTTGAAATAGGAACATTAGAATTTCTGAGCAACTATTCAAAGATTGGGAGGAGGGTTGTGTGGGCTCCTGAGGTTCCTTTCAATATGTTTCCTTTTTTAAGGTGGTTATTGTCTGGAATAAGCATGAAATGGTAAAAATAACCTGGGTTTTGAAGTCTGTTTTTAAATCATGGTTTAACCATTTACTGATTGGTAGACTTGGACAGGATATGGCATTTTCTCAGGTTGTTTCTTGGTTTGTAAGTTGAACAGGAACCAGATGGTAATGCAAGTCTAATCTTCTGCCTTTAAACTGTACTGATCTTCCATGCATCATATAGTCTAGGTAGGAGAAAGTTTTGAATACCCTAGTCATGATCATTTCACCTCTAACTCTTTCAACATTTTCACCTCATTGCTTTTTATTGTCCCTTTTTCTGTTTGTGAAACTCCCTTCTGGCTTTGTCTCCCATCATTGACCCATGGCTTGACTCGTAGACTTAAAGACTGGTTTTGCTTTTCTAGTGTTTTGACTTTCAACACACACATTCAGGCATGCTTTTCTGATACTCTCTTCATCTATTTGTTCCTGGCATTTTTGAGTGGTTACTCTCCCATTCTAAGGCCCCAGGAATCCATCCTGGCACCTTCCAGCTTGGCTGGCCTCCTACCAGTTTGCCCTGATTCACTTGAGCAGCCAGAAGGATAGATGAGAATTAAAACATTTATAAGAGGACTATAATATTGTTTTGTATGAAGCAAATGTAAAAATGCTAAATTATTTTATTCCCTAGGAGTAGGGATCTTGGCTACATGCTTGCTGAGAATCATAGCCAAGTGCCAGAGACAGGACTAGTGGGAGTAGTAAGAGGTTAATGTGGAAAGCGGACAATGATGTGTCTCATTGCTTCATTGCTGAACGTTCTGAGATGCCTTTATTCCCCCAAATGATAAAAAGATGTTACATACCCATTGCCCATCATATATACATTAGGGATGGGATTATACTTCCGTGGGCATACTGCTTTTGTACTCCCACAATTCCTTTCATCTGAATTGTCTCCACAGTCATTTTCTCCATTGCATTCTAACTTGCTGGCAATGCAGCGGCCTAGTGAAGAAAAGCAAACAACATTGATGACAAATAATCATTTAAGACAGTCTTTATTAATTTTATTCATTAGTGCTTAAATTTCAAGAAAAAGTTAAGAGCAAGTTTTTATTTTTTTTTTAACTGACTCATTCAAGATTTTGCTTTTTAAAATTTAAAAAAAATTTTCAGTTACATGCGACATTCAATATTATATTAGTTTTACGTGTAGAGCATAGTGGCTAAACATTTACATACTTATGAAGTGATCTGTCTGATAAGTCTAGCACCTACCTAAGTTTTCATTATTTTTGATAAAGATTTAGAACATAGGGAAATTGCATGATAAATTGATATTTTCTCTTATTTTTTTTAGAATTAAAAGCATCACCAAAGATTATTTAGGGTGATTGCCTTAAATAAGAGAATTCTATAATCCCATTCACATTATAGTGAACTTTCTGCAGAAACATGTTCTGTAAGATAAAATAATAAAAATGGGTTCAGAATTTTGTTCTGATCCAGGATAGCACACTTAAGGTCACTGTTTTTATTTAAAAAAACTATAATTTTACATACTTACTCACACACACATACATCAACTAGTACATATAGTAACATGGCTGAATCACAAAAAATTTATTTTGGGCGAAAGAAGTGAGACACAGGAGTTGTGTCGTGATTTCTTTGTGTAATGTTCAGGAACAAAGAGAGGGATTAATTGAAAAGGGGAAAAAAGGAACTTTAGGCTTACAGAAGTTTTCTATATCTTGATTGGGAGTTGTCTACATGGATGTATACATTTGTCAAAATAAAATTTCGCACTTATTATCTGTGCATTTTACTGTATATATAATTATTTTACTACATATAAGTACTACATATTTTGTTATATATTCACTATATATAATTGTTTAACTACATATAACTTACTATACCTAATTATTTTTTGGACAAGTTAAATGCCTACATGCTATAGTATTAGTAGCAGGTTAAGTGACTGAATTTAGAAAATAGTACAAATTTCATGTATTCAGCTGATTCCCTTCTCTTTTAGACTTGTTGAATTTCATAAAGATCCTTAGAATCAGTAAGTGTATATTACAGAAACTGAAACGCCTCATGCACAATGATAGCCCTACTCCTGTCCCTTACCCTCTTGCCTGCAATCAGGGGTGCTGGTGTCCCACCATTCCATACAGGTCTCACTGACAGTGATTAAATGTTTTACTCAAAGTTATCTGGTTAACTATTTTAGATGGTAATCAGCATTTCACTACAGCTGTACAAGATTATTTTGACTAATTGAAATGCTTGGAGGAAATTGAATATTCTTTTGAATAATCTTTTTATTAATAGTTTCCCAGAAAGCACTTAGTTTCCACTGTTTTGGTTAATAATCTTCACTAAGAAGGTAGAGTGTAATAAAAGTAATTAAGTCCTTTAATTATTCAAAACCTTGCATTATATCTAAACCATTATTATAAAGAATTATAGTCATGAGCCCTTGAATTGTACAAAACTAAAAACACAGAGGGAATTGAATTTTTGTTAATCTCAGGACATAACCTGAAAGATGCTCTGTTTTTAAAAGAGCATATCTCTAGTTTTTTGTTTATTTCCTTTTTTCAGGGAAGAATGGAATGGATCATTTAGTTTGAAATAGACATGCTTTTATTTAAAAAAAACACTCAAATATTATATTTTTTAAAATGTTTTGAACCTGTTACAAATTTCAGCAAAAGCTAATTTTTGATATAGTTACACTAAAAAAATGTTTTATTTCATCAAATAATGGTAGGGATACACATGCAGGATATAGTTCTCACTAGCTAAGCTTTGTGAGCAGGGTACCAGATCTGCTAGGATATGAGAAATTCTATACATTTGGTACATCTAGGCATAATGAAGAAGACCTATTAGCAAGGGCAGGGATGAAAGCAAGAGGACATATTTTAAGTAATATTTAGAAAAGAGCGGCAGGAGTGATGCAGGTCTGATGGGACACAGCTGAGAATGGCCACAAAAACTCAATAAAGTAAGAAGCACAAGGAGAGAAATATGATAAGCTATATATGTATATATATTATACCAAAGAAGGGATGGGAAAGGTGAAAGGCAGTTTGGATAGTACAAGATTTTCAGAAGTCAGCATTTAGCCAGCACATATACATAATACACATATACTTACACCTGGAGCTTTGAAATTATTTATAAATTGTACACGATTTTCTATCTGCTTGAATTGATTTATGTTACTGCAATGACATATTATGTTTATAACCAGTTGCAAACTTTCTAGTTGTCTCTGCTTAAAATTAGTACTTTGAGGGAGAAGCTGGTCCAGTGCATAGGGATAAGCCAGATGGGTAATTCTCAAAGATACATCTTAAAATAATATACTTAGTCGTGGGGACTCTGAGAGGACTCTGCTCATTTGTTGATATACTGTCTATTGCAGCTTCGAGGCTAAGATACCAGAATTGAGTACCTGCAACACAGACCACATGTCCCACAAAACCTAAAATATTTACCATCTGGACTTTTACTGAAAAAGTTTGCAGAAATCTGATCTAGACTGTTGAACACAGTGACCCTTGGAGAGCCATTAATTAGCAAGATTATACATAGATTAAGTAGTACTTTCAAGATTTGATACAATGCAATATACACATAATGTATTATTGAATTGTACAGTTGAAACCTATATTATTGTATTAACTAATGTAGCCCCAATAAGTTTAATGAAAAAAAATTTGATGATAATGTAATAAAATTTAAATATCAGAATTTCTAAATATGAATGAGTATTGAACATGAAAGAAATTTTGCCCTCATTTAAATCATTTTCACATCCTTTTGGAATTACTTTTGGAGCCATTCAATAGACCACTCTAGAAAATTTGTCACATCATCTCTCGTCATCCCTTAACATCCTATCTTAATACACTATACTGAAAACATCTTTTAAATCTGTATCTCCTTTTCAATTGCTTATTCAGATTAGAGATTTGGGCTTATTATTAGCTTATTTAAAAAAGTGTCAGCCTACTCCTCTTTTTCCTCCCTCTCCTCTCATCCTCCTGCTTCCTAACAGTTTAGGAACCTGGGAACCAGTACTTGATGAGCAAATCAATCAGGTAAGTGGTCAAGATGATTATAGCTTAAAAGCTGCAATTTCACACATGAATAGCTTGGTAATTGGTAGCATAACACCTCTATCATCCCATGTTTAAAATATGGTAGGACTTCTCTATTACTGCTTTTACTGGAGTCGATTGGAATAACTTTGGTTTAGTAAAGTCGTTTTTAGTGGAGGCTGAACATCGTCTATAAGTACATTACCAGTGTCACAGCGGAATTTATTCTTGCAGTCAATCTCTTCAATGTGGCAGAGTTTAGATGGAATACATGGTTGAAAAGTCACCAGGGGCTCAGTACATGGTTGTCCTCCAAACTGACTGGGGCGCAAAATAGATCTAACTTTAAACTGAAAGCAAAGGAGAGAAAAATGAGTAACTTTTGGCACCATCAAAGCCAAAATGTATCTAAGAAAACCGGGCTTAAAAATTACAGTAGTGATTTTTACTATAGTGGTGTTTCCTAAATTAGCCGATGATTTTTCCAATTCCATTATTGTGTGTCCTTAAGGAAGTCATCACCTCTCCAGGCCCCAGTTTTCCAAAATGAGGAAATAAGGCAAAAAGATTTCTAAGACTTCAAATTCTAAAATCATATGATTCCAAATTAAATAGAAATCAAATGCACAAATATTTGCTGAGAGTTTCCTGAGTGCAGATTCTTCCAGTAATAACAATAGTTCTTTTATATTTCAAAGATAGTATGAATGACTGATAAATGTGAAAAGATTTGGGAATTGTTTTGTACAAGGAAGTCACCATGGAAACCAAGGCTAACACACCCTCTACACGTTAAAAAGTTTTAAATGGTCAGAAGTTAAGTAGAGAAGGAAGGGTAGAAATATTACAGGATTAAAAAATATTGACTTTGACACCAGAATAATTTGAATTCAAAATGTAGCTCTACATTCATTAGTGGTATACTCCTTTTGGGCAAATTACTTAACTCCAAAGAGCCGTAACTTCCACATCTGTAAAATGGGTAGAAAAACCACAATGCAATGTGAAGTTTGAATAAGGTCATGCATGTAAAGTCCTGGAAAGGTTTACCTCAGAGAGTAGGTGCTCACTCCACAAATGAGTTTCTTTTTCTTCCCCAAATTGTGAATGCTCAGCACCTGCCCTAACTAGAGTTCACAGGGGCAATGTCCTCACAGGAAGGAGCTTGAGGTGGGTAAATATTGCAGCTGGGAACAATCAACAAAAAGAGGGACTTTCCCATGGGGAGAGGAAAATTAAAGGAAGGGTGAGGAGTCGGGCTTTTGATCAATGTTCCTCATTTCTGTCTGATTTTAAACCTTGAACTCAAATCTCCGTTTTCTAGCACCTGCTTTTGCTTCCTGAGCTCTGCAAGAGCACAGAGCTGTGCAGCTTCCACGCCAATAGTGGGGCAGAATTTTCATTTGCTGGTCATACAACAGTGAAACATGTAAAATGAACTCCCAACCCTTCCCCGCCCCTCACTCCAAACACTAAATGAAATTTTCCCTCAATGGAAGGTGAGAAAATTTATTTTCAGAAATTGAAGAAATTCAGCACTTCTGTGATTGTTGAGCCTTTCAGGGAATCCAGGTTTTTTATTGTGATTCAGATTTTCTGAACATGCCCATGTGTCACCTACCTGTTTTTCAACACAGGGGTCACAGTCTGACCATGGTCCATAATCTCCCAGGAGGCAGTTGATAGGACAAGCTTGCCTGTTACATTCTCTCATTTCCTGCTTGGTGCAAAGCTCATTGCAGGAGTTCTCCTTATAGTACTTATCTATTACTATTTGTCTGTAGTAGTGAAAAAAAAGCAGCATAGAATGAGTATATCTGTGGCTTCAGCCCTATAAGAAAATATCATTGAGCATTTACTACAGTGAATGAAAGAAAAGATTTTCATAGAAAATCAGGTAGGTTGGCATATGTGCAGTTCTTACAACCTAATAGAATTCAGGACCAGGTATATAATTTGTGAGGCCCAGTGTGAAATGCAAAGGGGGTACTGTCATTTACACACAATGAAATATATACATGACTTACTGTTGAATTGTACACTTGAACTTTATTGGATTTTATTAATCAATGTCATCCCAATAAACAAACAAATAAATAAAAATGTTAAAAATTCCAAGACAGTGATGGTAGAGCATTAAGTCAAGCATGGAGCCCTTCTAAGTGTAGGGTCTTGTGTGATTGTGTAGGTCACACACTATAAAGCTGGCCCATGATGGAATTTCTGGAAGGGACTGGAAGGGAGAGAAAGGAAAGAAGAAAGTTCTTACAAATTGCTGAAAAGATGACAACACAATGTGATAAGTACAATGATTGAGATGGAATCAGAGTGGTGTGGAACGAAGTCAAAGAGAAAGTGACATGAGAGATACATCTTGAAAAATGTATGTGAATTCTCCAGGCAACAAAAAGAAGAGCATGTGGAGGGAATGAAACGTGTAAAGATTAGAGGCAGAGAAGCTTGTGGGATGGGCTTGAGAAGTGCATGGTTGAGAGGAACCAAATATTTTGTTGTACTTTATTTGGTAGGCAGTAAGAGAGCCATTTAGGGACTCTTGAGTAGAGGAGTATTATGAACAAATCTGTTTTGACATACTTAGTGGACAATTTATTGGAGAAGTCAATTGGTATTTTTAATGAGACTCATACTACATACACAAAAATCATTTCTTTTAGGTTTCTAAAAAGTGTTATAATAGTTAAAACACAGTAAATATATGTCTTCCACGCACCTCCCCCAGTCATGTGAGCATCTTCATGAAACAAAAACACCTAACAGATTAAAAAGAAACCCAAAAATTTAGGGGTTGGTGGGACAATTAATTTGAACTGGTGACAAGAATGAATTATTAAATGTTACCAAGTAAACATTTTTCTTGCCTTCTTGTACATGCCAACAATCAAGCTAATATAATAGCTAGCAGTGCTCCTCAACTGAGGTCCTGTTAGACTCAGTTTAATGAGTAGAAAATTCTCTGTAATTAATTCACTAACTGGAGGCAAGTAGAGTTATATGCTGATTGAAAAAAAACTTGAGAGGTGATCCTAAGTGAGGTAAATAGTCAACTGGAAATATTGCACAGATTTTTAATTAAATTTATTTTGCCAACTTTATGAAGAGAACAAAAGCAGACTTCCATTCAACCTTATGTGGAGAGGACCTCAAATTCCATCCAAATTCTTGAGTTCTTACTGTGAGATATATTGTTTTTTCCCATTGCTTTGTGTTCCACTCTTGATATTGCTAACTGTCCTTGAGGTTTCCCTGGTCACACAAAAAAGCTCCATAGCTCACACCCACCTCTGTCTGCTCTGTGTTCCAGAATTGCAGGTTTTTGAGCAGCTCGTCCACTGAGTCCATGGATAATGATCACAGAAACAAGCTTGGCTCTTATCAATTAGAGCACCCAGCAGGATGAAATACAAGATGAAGTGTCTGGCCATGCCTTGAGAGCCTCCAGGCCCTGAAGAAGAATGATATAATATACATCAAACACCTGTTAGGGATAAACTTTGCAAATCATTCTCAGTTACAGACTCAGATATTATCTTAGAAAACATCTGCATCTCCCTGCCTGCCTTTTTGGCAAGTTAACACCTATAAATTCACATGCTCATGAGTACAAATCTTATTTCTAAAGATTTTTAGGGTGCATATTCCCATGGTTACAACCCCCGCTATGAGTTTCTCTGAACTGTTAGTGATAGGCTATAAGACAAATTGTGTAGTATTATATTTGTAACCCATTTCAATCCAAAATGAGAACTCTTATATAACCTTATACTTTTCAAAACAACTGCTCATTTTATGTGGGCAGGCCCATCAAGTACATTTTAGTTTTTCATAGTTTTCAAGGACTGGGGAGAGTGTCAGGACCATTCTGTTGGAAGCTCTGTTTAGTTTCCTGACATCCTGGAAACCTGCTAAAGAGAGATCTCACTGTCTGATGACCTCTATCTAGGGTTAGAAGTTAGAGCTGGAATGGATCTTGGAAATCAGAAGGTTAAACTCCTTTTTATGGATGATGAAACTGAGGCTGAAGGAGGTGCAGAAATGCTGAGGTTACATGACAAGTAAGAGCCCAAGACTCCTCATTCTTAGGTGAAGTTCATCCCAGTGCTGAATTTCTAATAACAGTAATTATTGTGCTATACTGGAGCATTTCTCAATGGTTGGATTTCTGTCACCCAGGCCACAAGAGGCTTTGTCCAGATGTGGCTGAATGCCAGAGGAAATTTTGACCAATAGTACCCACCTGTGTGCTATGGAGCTTAGGGGATCTGTGAATTATTGAAAGGGATTTGCAAAACCATCTCTGCCCCCCAATATTGCCATTTTGATCTTTGTATCTCAAAGAAAACATCTGACGTGATTAAATAAAGTGAAAATACTGCTATAATTATCTATAAAATTGGAATAATACTTTTACATTCTTCATAAGGTGTTTGCCAGATTTCAGTAAGAAAATTTATTTAAATTGCTTAAAACAACCCTTGGCATACAATCAACACTCAGTAAGTATTAGTGTATTCATTTTTCAAATTAGTAATGACACTTAAGAGTGCTGCAAATTCAACTGTAGCTGTTGGTCATGCATTTTTCAAAATTAGGGGCTCCTTGCACTATAGTAAAGATCATGTGAAGATCGAAAATATGTTTCAATATTGAATGAGATTATTCATAATCAAAGCTATTTAGACTTATGGCTTTAGTTATTTTTCATCTTACATATAAAATCAGATCCCTGACTATCTTATTGGAAAATGCAGTGTTTCCTATCCACCTTCACTGCTTTATTTTTCTGTTATATATCCCCTCCTACATACAAATTATTAAGTTTAAATAAGTATCTCCTCTTTTGCTTCTGTATCATCTGCATCATGAGAATGCAGACACCATGGTGGTTGATTTTTTTTTTTTTTGCCTGTTTTGCTTGTTTCAGCATTTAGAAAAATGAGAGCAAGCCTAGTACATAGTAAATATTGTTAAATTTTGAGTAGAAGATTTATAAGTGGGTTTTAGTGAAGTCTGAATAATACAATTTGAGTCCATAATTACAGCAGGTTTTATAATACAACTCAATATTTCTGCCAGATTAAGGATATTTCGTATGTGTTAGAAATGAACTCATCTGTTCAATTTTCAGTCATTGTTTTAGCAAAAATAATAGTTTATAGTATAACTGACTTTTTTTGTTGTAATAGTTTATTGAAATGAAAACTAGACCTTTTGAAATTCAGATTTATTTCTGAACACTTGTAATACATTTAGTTAATCCATTTTATTCATTTAATAACATCTATTGTTTCTAAAAATATAGAAATGTATGAAGAGGAAAATTAAGATAGTTTATAATAAACCAACCAGAAGACTTCTGTTGACATTCAAAAAATACAAATAATATGTCTCTATATTTGAAAAATTTAAGCAGAACAGAAAAAGTTCTGAGTTCTCTTCTACTTGTCTCCAGAACCTCTTGCCACACATAATAACTGTTTTCTCTTTTTTGTGGGTATCCAATGAAGGGAAAACTTTCCCACACATCAGCTTATACATATACACATATGTGTATTTTATTTTGTTCATATACAGGTGTGTTCTTAAAATGTATAAACAAAAAAGAGAACATATGATGTATACTACTCTGTACTTTGTTTTGTTTTTTCACTTTATAATATACTTTGAAGTTATTTTCATACTAATAGATGCTTATCTACTTAATTCCTTTTAATGGCTACACAGTTATATACCCTGTGGATGTATTATATTGGATTTAACCATTATCTTAATTGTGTACATTTAATATATACACACTGCAATAAACCTCTTTGCAATATATATTAACATACTTTTATAGTACATCCATAGGGCCAACAGGTATATTCTTAGCAGTAAAATGGCTCAAATGATATGCAAATTTAAATTAAAAATTTTGATATTTTTCAATTGTCCTTCTGAAATCTAGCTCTTTCACATGTCTCAGAGGGTAAGTTTCTAATTATATTTTAATGTGATTACATTCCTTAGTTGTGATGAAGAAAAACTTCAATTAAAAAAATGGGTTTCATCATTTTATAAATTTTTGTTCAAGCCAAAAGCTTGAGATCAGATATAGAAGTTGTTTCTACAATATGCTCAAAAATTAGAGCATTTTCTCTCAATAAATCAGTAAGTTTTTTAACTTTCCTACAATCTCAGAAAAATGTTGAAATAAAAGCAACAAAATTCATTGACATATGGCTAGATATGTCCTTCAACTTAAAATGTAATCAACACACATTTGAGTATCCATTGTGTGCTACAAGGCATTGACTGAGAGATATACAAAGAAATAGAATTATTATTATTTGGAGAGCGTAGACAGAAACCAAAGATGTTTTCTATGCTTTTTATCTCAGCTTTTTAAATCTAATTCATAGATAAGTTGCCACAGTCCTAAGCTATTTCAATTATAAAAACGATTATTGCACTCACCTGCTGATTTTAGTTCACTGGTCAATAACTCACCTTTCCTGGTTCTCCTTAGCATCACAGAACCATAGGATGTTGGATAGGATTTAGGCTGTGATCAGACAGAATGGTGTGACTCCTAATAAATATCAAACCCAAGCTCCAGATTGGGTGGTTTCTTTAAAGGCCATAGGAAGCTGGAGCTCCTAAATAATGTGAAGTTACCCTCTTAATCACTAGACAGACCACCACCCCATCTCTTACCCCAAATTGGGATCTTCTTACACAGGAATCGCTTCAAAAAGGTAACTTAACAAAAGGTTTTATTATTGTTGCTGTTTATTTATTTGTTTTTCCTTATTAGATTTTGAAGAGAGATATCTTTCTGAATAATTCTCTCAATTTTAGAGAAAATTCTTAAAGTATTTTTTGGAATCAGCATGTAAATGATTGTGAGAAGCTGAATTACAAGAGATAACCAATTCTCAGTTCTCAGCAGACCCTATCTGTTCTAATCTCCAAAAGTCTGAAAAGTATGGGTGGATTTTATTTCAATTGTCAAAAACAGCAAGAACAGAACCTTTATAAAACATTTTGATTTCTCCTTTGGCTTTAACTGTTCTGATGCAATTTGGAAAATGCTCTAAATTAAGATGGTACATCAAGGCTTCTTATTTGAGGAGATGCTAATAAAAGAGCTAATTGATAGCTTCTCCTTTTATAACATTTTATTGTTATGAGAAAAATTGTTTTATGTTAAAAAGATCATTTTCGTTAAAATAAAGTTTTTTTTCTCTATTTTTAAAAATTCATGCCCAGCATGTATATCAAATTATTTCTTAAGTTCTAACATTTCTAGGCATTAAGGAGATATCTAAAATTATATGAGGAGATTTTACCCATTACTATACAAGATTCATATGAATATGGAACAAAAGAATGATCAGTGACAGAGGAAGAGAGTTAAGAAAACTCTTCCACTGCAGTGCCACAGGAGAAGGGCAGGAATTCTGCAGGTTTCTCATAACTGACATCCCCTCTTGAACTCTAAAAATCAGCGATCCTATGGTATCATTGAAAATGGCTTTGTGAGCATTTAGAGAAATGTAGAGCGAAGTTCATTTTATTTTGAACTGTCACCCTCAGATGTACTTGACTCACATGACCAATTTATCTATAAGGCAGTTCAGCACATCTTACCAACAGGTTCAGAGGATGGTCTAGCTTGCTCCCAAATGCAGGTTCTTCCTTTCCATCTTCTTGTAAACTTCTTGAATCTCTTATTTCTTTTGTTTCTTCTGTGCCTCTCCAGGGGCTCAAGAAATGATATTTAGCTTGCCAGGGCAGCCTGGGACACCTAGACACATGACTAATCTTTTGGCTAAAGTGTATATTTGCTTTACTTTTAACTGTAAACAACTAGGTAGTTCTCTGGAAGAAAATTTCTTTAAGAAACATGAAACTTCGGTTCTTTTGAGATTTAAGCAAAGTAGTTATTTCTTATTTTAAAAGAAAAAAAATGACTATAATCTGAGTTACATATTTTTCCAGTAAAAGGGTAAATTCGTTGGAAACACAATCTACAATTTTGAAATAGTAAGATTACAAATGAAATCATTGTCACTCACCTCTAAACAGAGTTGTGGTAGCCAGGGGGGATTTGCAAGGGCCCGAGGAAGCAGTAGGTACTCACAGTGAAAGGAATTATATGACAATCCAGATAAGTCTTTTTCCCTATCACAGGCTAACACAAGGTAATGCTGTCATATCTCAGAGACCTAACGACAACTAGACCGTTATCAAAATAAACACTCTGAAAACTCTGGACTTTGTAAATGATTACTTCAATAGGCAATAAGCCGGGAACTCTTAAGAGTGAGATACCCATTCAAGGTATTTCATAATAAGTATTGCTACTACAGAGAAAAAAAATCCGAGTCCGTTTAAAAAAATCTTTAGAATAATTTACTTAAAATTGCCTTCCTTTTTAAGAATGTGCTCATTTAAGTAAAATATGTATAGATATTTTATATTGTTTCTGGTCATAGACTATTTGAAGAAGATTTAGAAAACATAAAATGTGTAAAGAGGAAAATTAAAATTTTTCATAACCAGACAAAATCACTAAATGGTGCAATAGGAAAAAAGAAAACCATAGGGATTGAGAACATGGAGACTTACATTTTATTCATGATTCTGCTATAACCAGCTATGCAATCTTCAATAAATCACTTTACTTCATTAAAGCTTCGTTTCCTCATTCATAAAATAATTTTTTCACAGTTTTTTCAAAGCAGTAGAAAACTTCTTTTAAAAATATTAATTATATTCTCAGTCTGGAAAACAGCTAAAAAATGTTCCACAGATAACTCATATTTTCACTGTCTGTGGGAAATGATGATCTCAACAGGTCTAAAGATTCCCTGAAGCACAGCTGGGAACCATCATGCCAAGGTAACATGTTTTAACATTGGGCGGTGGTGACTTGCCCAAGACTGAAGTATGTCAGAACCTGAATATAGGTATCTGATTTACAGTCTGTTTCCTTTCTCTTATACCGTACTGAGACTTAAAAGATTGAAATTTTAGAGTAAAAGGGAGAGCAGAGTGGTGTGCCACAGACCAGTGTGGAAGATACTTTGGGCTAGTGAATCACCCTTGAGTATCTGAGAAGAAGATAAATAAGAGAAAATATTTTATGTCTGGGCAAGAAAATAAATTATTTAAAGATATACACTTTTTTTTTTTAGTTGATTCTTTGAGGCCCTAAAATTCAACACAATTTTCCATAAGGTTATGGTATTTGGAGCTTAGGGCAAATACTGAAAGTCATAACCTAGAGAGATTAAAGTCCGGAGCCAATGAGATATGCCTAAATAGGGTTTAGTGATGTGAGCTACGAGGAGGACAAGAAGTGAGAAGGTTGTAGGCCATGGAACAGGAAAAACATAAGTGGACAGAGTTGAAAGGGGTACAGAGGAATTCTTGAGATGGAGTACAAATGCCTATGATCCCAATGCTAGAACTGACCTCACATCAACTGAAAATCAATTATCTTTCTGATGTTGTATTTGGGTTCCCCATCTTGGGTCCTCATGCATGATTAAATAGTGTATCCACTCAGCAAGGTTTGGCAAGCTACAGCCAGGGAGGTAAATCTACCCTGCAAACTGTTTTATAAATAAAGTTTATTGAAATAAAGTCACACGATTAGTTATTGTCTATGGCTGCTTTTGCACTGTAACAATAGAGTTGCATATTGCAACAGAGACTGTATAGCTTGGAAAGCCTAAAATATCTATCTCTGGCCCTTTACACATAAGTTTTCTGAACTTTACAACTCAGAGGGAGAGATTTCTGGTCTGATCAATATGACTACAGTGCCCAGTTGCTTTGGGAAGTAGAAGTAGTCTTACTTGGCACTGATGAATGGGTGATTGTTCTGGAGCTAGAAACTGAATGCTCAGGTCTGCCTCTATGCAAGAATATGAGTGCTCTCTAAACAATGTTTGGGTGTGTGCTTCTGGGAAACAAAGCACACTATGAAGTTCACCAGCTGAGCTGTTTTAGTCACTGCAGGCCTTCTAAAATTTTGGCTGGTGACATGGAATTCTCTTTTCATACCAAATGCTCTATATTTTTATAATGTAGAAAGTTGCTAGTGAGCTAAAATTTAGACTGCCCAGTAGAAAAAACCTTTAATGCTAAAGGAACAGAAAGGCATAGGAGGAAATTAGAGCCAGCACATGGAAAGTTAAGATGGAACAATTATAATTTTTTCATAAGAAGAATATATATTCTGCTCAAAATTTTTATTTATCTCCTAATGACGATAGAGTTATAACCAAATGGTATTTTCTGCCAAGAAAATAACCCCAAATATAAGGTAATAAACAGTGGAAGCTGCCGATTATCTGAAGGCTTTTTAAATGCTAAGTATTTATATACCAACTTATCATTATGGCAAAAATACTATAATTTCTCATTAGAACCAAGGCTAATGATCCCATATATTTCACAAGTCCTTTACATGTCCTTTGTCAGTCAATATGTGTGTAGATAAAGTAGAACTGCAAATTGAATTATTCCATGTAGAGATTCATAGATCAAAACTGCCAAACTGAAAGGCCTCCTCTCAATCCATTATTGTTTTCCTGGACACATATAATGCATGTTTTTCTCTAAACTCTCAGGAAAATTTTCTTTCCTCCCACTATGATTCTTTACCATTCCCATCTGGAATTCTATCCTTAACCTCTTCTCTTTCATGAGATATTTCATTAATTTCCATGGGTTTATCAATCACCTTTGTGTTGATTGCTTCCTAGTCCACAAAACTCTGTATTCTTAATGTTTACTAATAGTATCCAAAGAAAACACCATATTACAGAGATGGCATCCTTCTACTACATGCTAAATCCTGTAGCTGTTATCTCTGAAATATCTCTTGTCTATGTACTTTCCATCTTTTCCATCTCTTTGCCATGTCTACAGCTACATCTGCACTTTCAGCCCAATAAATTCACAAATTAAAGGTTGCATCCATAGCTTACCTGGTCTTAAAATTCTTTCTAAACTATTCTACCAGGTTACTCATTCTAGAACTCACTTCTCATGAACACAACTCTACTCAAAATCTCATGGTTTGCTCTTTTCAGAAAACCATCAAATTAGGACCAGAATTCTAATACCCAAAACTTTGAGGATTCTGATCCTATATTACCTCTTTAGACTTATTTTATCTCCTTTTGCATACTCCATTATCAAACCAAATTGGACAACTTACTCTTCCTCAAAGTGGGCTACAGTTTCTCTTGCCATTATATTCTTTCTTGAAACAATTTTTTCCCCCAGTTTCAAATTCTGAAATATTAGTGCATTGTGTATCTGTTCAAGGGCCATTCCAAATATATTTCCTTCTTAAATGTTCCTGTATTTCATAAGCACTTTTACCCTTAATATCAGATACTATATAATTCCTCTATCCTTTAAGTTTACCTCTAATATGGAACTCACCTGATACTGCCAGATATTATGATTATTTATATCTTATACTATCACTATCTCTTACTCCATTTAATATATTCAAAATTCCTCATGACAGAACCTGAATAATATTCATGTTTATTATTAATAGTTAAATAGATGTTGATTGAATTGTCTACACACAATAAATTTGCAAGAAAATTGCTAAAGTTTACATTGTCTTTACATACATGCTATTATTATCTAAAATTCTACTATTTAGGTTCTCACTCATTTGGCATAAGAGACAACGATCTTTCCTGTAGCACAGTGCTCCAAAAATTGTTTTTATTTACATGTTTGCTAAATTGTTGAGTAATGCATAATGATGATATTAAATTGAATAAACCCTTTGGTAACTATTTGGAATGAAAAGAAAGAGAACTGCTGCTTAGGCTCATAATCTAAAACTGGTTTAAAATAAACATCGATGTAATAGAAATCTGGTTTGAGATAAAACAAGCCAAACATCTGCAAGTTATTGCCCCTTCTAAGATTATAAAGAACCCTTGGATTAAATTTTAATTCAGGGCCTTTGGGGAAAAAGTGGCAAAAAATTCTGATGGAGGTCAAATAAGTCTTGTCTAAATTCTTGGATCAACTTCCTAGTTTGCTTCTTGATCTCTAGTTGTCCCATGCATTGTGACCACTATTACCAAGATAACTTTCTATCTTTGTCTATTCAGGGTGGCTTATCAACAACAGAGATTTTTTTCTTACCGTTCTGGAGGCTGCGAAGTCCAAGATCAAGGTGCTGGCAGATTTTGTTTCTGATGAGAGTCTGTTTCCTGGTTCACAGACGACCCACCATCTCTCTATAATCTCACATAGTGGAAAAAGCAACTGTTCTCTAAGGTCTGTTTTATAAAAAGTCACAAGTCCCGTTCATGAGGGCTCCATCCTCACAAGCTAATCACCTCCAAATACCACCACACTAGTATTCAACATATAAATTTAGGGAAGATGCAAATATTTAACCTATAGCATTTTCCTTAAACTTCACTATAATGATAATCTAGTATTTGGGTAACATTTTATGGCATGCAAAATACTTTTGAAAGTGCCTTTTATTCACTCATTCTACAAAAGTTTACTTCAAGGCACTATTCTAGGCACCTAAACAGTGAATATAACTGAAAAAAGAATTCTACCTTCCTGGAATTTACAATCTATTGGGCAGAGAAAAGAGAAAACAAACAAAATAAATATGCAAATTATATAGCTTTTTAGAAGCATTTAATATTTATTAAAATATTGTATCTAATAAAAATGCAAGTTATTCCCTCTGTCTCTATTTTTTATGTCCTATGCTTTCTTGGAGAAAATCTGTTCAGCTTCATCTCAGGAAAGCTAATCTCAAAGTCCTGCTAAATTGGCTGCAGGTCTCAAGACTCTACCTCTCTGATGAGTGGGCCGGGTTTGGTATGAGCCAATTGGATTCATGTGCCAAGGATGGGAATTGGGACTCAAAGACACTAGTTAGACATTGTTTGAAACATACTTAAGCTAAATGCAGGGAGAAAAAGAGAATGCCTTTCTATAGAAAGAAGCATAAAGTAGAAACATAAAGAAATAAGCCTGTCATGATGCCCAGGTGCATTTCCCTTGATTTCTATAAGGTACACCTCTTCCTTTTGATAACGTACCTTTTTCTTTCTTTTTTTTTCCTAATGACAATTTGAATATATTTTTGTTACAAATGAACCTTAACTAAGATAAATTTTGTGATTTTTAAACAATGGCAATTTCAAACAATATCAAAAAAATATTTAAACACCTTCATAACTGTATGATATGGCACTGATCAATCAGAATGAATCCTGTCTAATTCATCCAAGCCACACATCCCAGCTGACATCAGGCCCGAGCCCTGCCCACAATTAAGTCAATGGTGATCATTGCCTGCATTCTCTGAGCTACCACCAGCAATTGCAGCTGAAAAATTAGTTTAATGTTTACTAAAAATGATTTGTTCTACCTCCAACTACAGTGTGGAAGTGGAAGGTAGAAATTGTGCTTCCAAATCAGGAAGGTTTCCTGGAGGTAGCATCATCTAAGATCCTAGGGAAAATGGAAGGGAAACAATTGAGAAAGGATGGTCATCCCAAGTTCAGGTCTGGCTGTTGAGAGCTTTGAGTGGGCTGTATTAAACACTGTTTATCCTCTGGGTTGTGAATAGTTATACATGGGGTAATAATAGCAATGAAGACAGAGGTCCTTGAGATAGTTCTGACTAAGGACTGTGAGGGAATATTTTTGTTCGGAATTCTGAGGCCATGGAAAACTACCGCAAAGCTAATGATAGCAATGATTTGATCCTTTGGGCAAAGGGCAATATGTGAAGCATGAAACAAAGAAATGAGTTCAGGCCAGATCTCATTGAGGTCATGGCTAGGAAGAAATGCAGTTTTGGGACGTATAAAAAAGTCCAAGTCTGAGGGTAAAATGCAATGAGAGATAAAAAATACACTCATTTTGAGACTTGGCTCACACAAAAACATCTCAATTTTTTCAAATTCTTCAAGGGGGAACATTGTTTTAGTCAAATGCTTGGAAGCCTAACAAGTTAATTAATAGCACATATCCAGCATATTTAACTCAGCAGTGGGAGACAGCAGTTCCCAGTCATCCTTCTTCCTACACATCTCTAAGTCTGTGGCCAAAGGAGAAAGGAAAATAAAAGAAATGGAGCAAATTGAAAGTGTCTGGGGAGGTCACATTTTAAAATGACCAAATTCTGATAAATAGTCGTATCTTTTTTTATAAATGATGACAAGAGACAGTCTTAGAGTTGTGAAAAACCCAAATTCTCTTGACATGGACAAGAACTTTCTGATTTCCTAACATGTTTTTCAAACATTTGCAAAAATGAAACTGATAGTTCAGCTGTTTTTATTTTTTTATGACTTGATAAAAAGACACTTTATTTTTAAAAAGCCACTTTTTCTTGCAAATTTATAAAAATGTTATCTTGAGTTAATAATGAACTCAAACTACTATCCAACCCTCAATTTGGAATTGTTTTAAAAGCTCATTTTCTAGGTTCATTTTGGAAATATTCATAGAGTGCCTCCTGTAGATGAAAAAATTAATTAAACCTTTAATTAATATAATTGTGAATAAACAGACATGATCCTTGCTCTCATGAGATTACTTATACTAGATAAAACTGATATAAAACAAATGAATATACATAAAAGCATATAACTTAAAGTGTGTAATATTTTAAGTACTACTTTAAAAATGTACAATATAATAAATTTTTTGAGGAACCTCTATATTTTTCATAAGTGGCTGTACCAATTTACGTTTCTCCCAACAGTGCACTTTTCCTCTACATCTTCTCCAGCACTATTATCTTTTATGAGAGCCACCTTTACACGTGTGAGGTCATAGCTCTTTGTGGTTTAGATTTGAATTTTTTTTATGATTAGTGATGTTGAGCACCTTTTTTCACATATCTGTTAGCCATTTCTACAGCCCTCATTTTTCAGCAGGTAAAGTAGAATTAATAAAGGTCCTTGGTACTTTAGTGATTAGCCAAGCTAATGCCAGAAAAAAAAAACAAACAAAAAAACAAAAAAAAACTAGTAAAAGAGGAGTATGAAATCTTTTGCTTCCTAATAAAACTGTTTTACTTTGTTTTTTATTGTCTTGCAGTATTCCCATGGCCACCCAAATCATTCTACATGCCATTATTTCCTTTAATAAACTTACTAATATTTTTAATGCAATTAGAAAAAAGGTCTTTTTATAAACTAGATTTTTAAAAGAGCCAGGATTAAATGTTGTTGGCGTTTAATTTTAATATTTTATTAAAGTATTTTCATAATCTATTTATGTAATTAAAAAAATAGAAACAAAAGTCTTACGGCAAAAAACCAAAGTCATTTCACCTTTTCCCACTTTTTCAGTCTTCTCTCCAGTACCTGTCACTTTCAGATTACAGCTGTTTTTTTTTTTTTTCTTTCTTTTTTGGTTACTTCTTTATTTCTTAGTACTAGTAACCATATAACGCCATTTATCCTGATCTCAGGTCTGTATGCTGTAGTTTTTATGTAAACCCCATAATACACCACTATAATATTTGCTTTAAGCTATGCATTCACAACAGGGATAAAATTGCCCTCAAGAGGATGAAAATCGGTTGGTGAGGGTGATTAAAAATTCTTAAGTGTTTCAATAGTCTGTGGCCTTGTAAAGCTTAACCCTACTCAGCGGAATCTTAATCCTTAGGACTTAATTTCTTTTTTTGGGTTTTCTTGTGTATCACCTGAGTGGCATGGGTGGAGTTCATGGGAGATAGACACTGCATGTACAAGGTCCATGCTAAAAAACTCTGGTGTCTAGGTGCTTTTTTCTTTTGACTATTTGCTCTGTCTCAAGGTAAGAGGTGGCCTGCTCATGTCTATTGGCTGCCATAGTGTTTACTTTTGATCCTCAGTGTTTTGTGATTTAGGCTTTGAGAATTAAATAAAAAGTTTATATAGTTTATTTTTCAGTTCTATAAAAATAACTCAACCCATCATTTCAAGTGCTGAAAAAATTGTCAACAATATCTAAATGAACACCTACCAGCTATTTATATTATTTTTTCATATCAAAAAAATTTTTAATTAGTTTCATTAAATATAGTTTTTAAGAAATTTAATGTTTAAATTATATAACTTGTTCAAGTTTCATAAGCTCTTATTACTATATATTATATATGTTGTCAATTTGCTACTAATTCTATAAAGTACAATTTATAGAACTAAATAATTACAAAGCAATCTACTTACCCATAATCATGCAGTTTTAAAGTTACATGCTAATCATTTTTTAATATAAATTTTAACTTGTAATAGTCATTCTGAATACTGCATTTAACAAAACTTGACTGTATATATTTTTTCTTTTTATGTATAAAGCACAGATATACATATAACATATAAACAGGTATTTAATATATTTTGGATAGAAAATTTTTATTCGGAGTGTGGGGAGGTGAGTGATTAGGGGGAACAAAGTCTTAAAATGTTCCTAGGGGGCAATAATGAAAAAAATGTTGGGAAAGTAATTTAAACCATCATATGTATTTTAAAAAGAGAAAAAATAGCTTATTTTTATGTATATCCAGAGTTATCATTTCTGATGTTCTACATTCCATGTGTAAGATCTGTTTTTCCAAGCCCAGAGTCTCTTGCTGGGGAAAGATGGAGTGGTGGCTGCTTATTTTGAGAGAAGTAACCTGGTGCTTCCAAGTTCTTTGCCTTCACAGCGTTCTGCAGGTGAAACTGACTCTTTCTTTAGCATTTACCTGTGTGCCTTTTAGCATATAGCTTTCTCTGCTGACAAGTACTATGCTTCCATCTACTTCCGACTTTCCAAATGTGGTTGACGTACATTTTATGTCTACTGAGATCTCCTTCATTCTCCTTGTCCTTATTGGCTTACAATATTATTTCTTTCTTAGTAAAATGGAAGATTAGTGAAATAGCCCATGTAGCCAATTGCCACGTTTAATAGAAATTCATGTAGCTTTTTAAATGGGATTAAATTTAAACTCTTAGCTATATTCATTTAACCAGATACTTTCCCTACCCTCCTCCCTCATCTTAAGGAACTTGAATGTGCATAAATTCTTTAGCTATTCTATTGTAAATTCTTTTTATGGTATCCAACCTTCGTTCTTCTTAGTGGAGGAAACAAAAGATGAAACTGTTTAATTAACTCAGGCTGAACTAAATACTTCTACAGAGTGTAGAATGGCTCTGTTCCTTGATATCTGTGTGTTTCTAGAGTCTCTTATATTTTTCTCGTATCAACGTAAACAATGATGTCTGAGATTTTAACAAGTTAACTTACTTCTAAATCCTCGTTTTCAGGTCCAATGCTATTAAACTTCCTCAGTTGTCATAATTTTAAGCTGTTGAAATTATAATAAATCTTTTGTTTTTTGAGATAATAGCACTATTTTCCTACTGTTACTGAAGTGGAGATCCTCTCCTGGTACATTGTCCAGGTTCTTGATGTCTTGAACAAAGGATTGAGTGAGACACCAAAACACAGTAGAAAAGTTTTATAAGAAGAGAAAGTACACTTCCAGACGTGGGAGCAAGCCTCAGCAAGAGAAGCAGGGCTCAGAAGGCCTGGTAACAAAGCCTTCGGGGGGTTTTATCCCTTTTTGCTGTGGGTGGTCACTTTTCTTAGAGGGGTGGGCTTTCTTTCTCAATTGACAACTAAGATGGACAGGACTTAGTGATTCATCATTTTGTTTTCTGCACATGTTTGTTCCCAGAATTCAGTCTGTTATAATGAGATTAATGAACTTCTGGGCATATGCATCACATTATACCAAGGCTCAGGTGAATTGAAAGTTATTGGCGTCTTTATTGCGTAGGTGCAAGTGACTGGCTTAAACTGGTACCTAATTCTCTGCTTACTTGTTTCTTTGCTTGAGTTAAAAAAATGCATTTTGGCTTGCTTAATTGTGGGCAGATTAGGGCAGACCGTTTCTGGGACAGGATGACTTCAGTGTCTTTGTAGGCACTAAACCTCCTAACTAACTTGCCTGCCTAATTCTTTTCTAAGAGTCATGAATCTCTTTATTATTAATATGGATGCTGAAGAAGAGGTCTCTTCTTCCATATCTGCTTCCTGCTGAGAATGATCATAGTCTCTGTCTAGTGGGGTAGCATGGAGCTCTTTCCCTTTCTGCCTTAATCTTCGGTTTCCTGCTAACGTGACACCTCAGTCCCTAGACAAGAGAAAGAAGATACATACTTATTATTTAAATCATGTCTATTAATTTTTATTATTGATTTTCTTATTAAGTGAATAAAGGAAAGTGGGCTTGGTTAATATATTTCTTAAAGAGTAAAAAAAAAAAGACCTTTGGCCTAAAGTCCCCTTCTCTCTCAGACTGTAAGGGCCTCAACTGGATTAAAACCATTTCTGCTGACAATGGGCTGATGACCCTTATCAAGCCAGAAGATCTGAGTCACCAGTTTTGGGGCAATAATCAGGATTTGAGGAAAAAGGGCCTTTTCCCCAAAGAAAGTAAGAAAATTTAACTAGGTTTACTAAAAAGATTAAGAATTCTGCAATAGATGTCCCATTTCATTTCCTCCTAAAAGATTAAGAATTTTACAAGTGATATCCTGTCTCACTACAATAAGATTTATAGTTTCCAGCCTGTTACCACCTTATATAAAACCATCAACCCCCTCTGCACAGTGATTAAGAATTTAAATTGCCAATTGCTTACAGTGGGTGTTAATTATAACTTTAGAAAGAGTAAGTTTCTGTTTTCTAATTCGTTTCATTGGCCTGAGGCTGCAAAAAAAAAAAAAAAAATCCATTCTGGTTTCCTACTCTTTCCACATACGTCATACCTATTCAGAGTAGGAACATCATCAGTTCTCAACAGGGGTTTAGCTGGGAGTATGATGGGACAGTTCATTAAGCCAGAATGTCTTGTGTGAACTGAGGGTTTTATCTCTGGCCTGCACTCAATGCATGCCTGGGGCTGTCCCCAGTCATTATGACAATCCAAAACCACCTCCGGGCATTTTCAAAGAGTCTCTAGGGCTGGAAGCATAAACCTAAGGGGAAGAACTAATTTTTTTTTAATGTACCTGTTTATTATCCACTTATGAATAATGATTCCCAGATTATTCACATTATAGCCAAAGTTTCCTATAATTTAATTTTCCCCCAAAAGTAATCATGCTCACATTTTGTTTTTACTCCACCACATGCTTAATATAAGCTCTAAAATTCAAATATCTTTTAAATTCTCAGTCTGGGCAAATGAAGTGGTTACCAAGGGGTAAACTGAGCTGGCACACACACACACACAACAGCTTTGTGACTCAGTTACATAATTTTATGCAGGAAGAGGATACACTGTGAATTTTTCAGAAACTTAGTTTCAAACATATGTCAAACCTCAATCAGAACAATTTCAGACTTTCTCTTTTGGTAAATCCAGAACTGTTCACTAAAACAAAACAAACAAAAACCCACACAACTTCTCTAGTCTTAAGCACCAGTCTTAAAGACAAACACTATGAGCAGGAGAAACGATTAATAAATGAAAATATTGACAAGTTAGACTTGAGAAGCTAGCACTTCAATTAGTAATGACAGGACACTACACAAAGATTTGCTTCTCAGATGTGCGTCAATGAAATCTCCACTCACATAGACCTTGTCACGTAGGAATCACAGTTTATAAAGGACACTGTATGTATAAAACATACTCTAAATCTTGGTTACTGTATCAACTTTCGTCTAGAAATCTTATTTATTTTTTTCAACCAGTCATTCAAAGGAAGACAAACCTCACACGCACACGCACACGCACATGCACACACACCAATAAAGGAAAGAGAATAATTAAAAGGTAGAAACCTTACCTGTGGCTTGAAAATACCAGTGACACAGGACAGGACAAATTTCCCCAAGTTGGAGGGTCCTTTGACGGAGTGTGTAGAGAGAATCCAACACATTGGCCAAAGTTAGGGTCAAAAAGGAAGTTTATTAGAAAAGGGTGACACTCCACAGACAGTGTGGCCTCCCTCAGAGGGAGAGAGTGAGAGGGACAGTGAGAGACAGAGTCAAGGCACTGAGAGGGACCCTGAGTGTTCAGGGAATTCAGTTTACATGTCATTCTTTAGTTCCCATTTCCTTTGGACATACAGTGAGGAAGGGGAAGAGTATGTAGAGTGAAAAGGTAAGAATATGTAGAGTGAAGGCCTGCTGGCGGTTCCCAGCCTTCAATCCATAGGTTCCCCATGGTTTTAGCCACAAGGAATGACACTTGGTTCCAGTTTCCCCTTCACAGGTGTGGAGAATGGGTTAGTAATCCAGTTTCCTTCCTCTGTTCTGCAGGTGTCCTGCCTGCCTGGCCGCAGGGCTGATCAGCACATCGAAGCCTCTGAATGTAGCTGGATTAACATTTTAATTCTCTTGCCTCCTCCTTACTTTACCAGCAGATACTTCAGCATAACAGCCAAGCGTAGGGTACCTAATTTCACATTTCTTATTATGGGCTCTCCTTAGGAATCTCAGTATATACTGAAATATTGAGATCAGAAGCATTTCTCTTCAAAAGCATTCTAGTATTTAAGACATGGTTTCAGAATAAAATTTAATAAGTGTTAAGTCAAAGGTAAACAAAATTAAGAAAAACTCAAATATATTTTAAGGAGAAATCTTCATATACTCTAAACCTAATTTAAAATGTCTAAATTTTTAAGTTTTCTTTATAAAAGAAATTGGCAAAGCAAATAGAGGCATAACTAGGTTGTTCAGTTTCTTCCTATCATTTTTAATTAAAAAAAATACAAATTAAAAATGAAATAACTTTCTAGTTCACTTTTAAAAATCACAAATTCAGAAAAAGAATACTGGAGTTGCATCTAAACTTTAAAAATCTATCTTACAATTAAAATTTTCAAATGAGAAAAACAAGTTTCTAAATTGTTTAATGGTCACTTATCATCTAAAAATTATCAATATCTGTTATATCATATTTAACAAGCTTTGGTAAATAGTAATATCACTATTCCAGAAGGTGATTTTTCCTGCTTTCAAAATACTTTCAAATTGTATGTTTCTGATAGGCTTTTGAAATAAACAGACATTGAATAAAAAGCATCCCATTGACTGAAATATACTAAATGCTGTAATAAGCAAGACATCCTTTGGTAGGGAGAAAAACTGCTGGCCAAAAAAAATAAATAAATAAACCCTGTCAATATATGTGAGCCAGCAAATTCTTTCTTCTCTTCTCCCCTTCCTTCCTTCCTTCCTTCCTTCCTTCCTTCCTTCCTTCCTTCCTTCTTTCCTTCCTTCCTTCCTTCCTTCCTTCCTTCCTTCCTTCCATTCTTTCTTCTTTTGTCCTTCCTTTCAAAATTCACTTTTCCTAAAGTACGTTTCACAAACTGAAATTGAAGAGCCAAGGTGGGTAGGGAGGAGAGGGAAAGAACAGAAAACAAAGAGAGATAAAATTGTAACAGACAATTTATGAAGTCTAAGTTGTATCCCAACATGGTAGAATCTGTTTGAAGTAATTTATGATGGAGCAGGAGCTCAGGTTTGTACTGTGGTGTAAAGCTCACAAAGGAATTCGCTTGGAGGACTTCCAGGCACGCTTAGTGAACAGAGAAGTTTGAGTTTTCTGGGATCAGGTAAAAGACCATTTTTAAGACTGTGCATGTGTGTGAATAGGGCTTATATAACTCACTTGCCAATTTGGGGATGAAGTTCAATGTTTTTTTGTTTGATTGTGTTAGTGTTTCCATTTTTAGTAATCACCAAAGAGTTGGAAGGCATTCTTTGATCTAAGAAAATTGAGATTATTAGAAATTTTACTTTTCTGTGTACTGACCTATTTGGTCATGACTGAAATGGATGTCATTGCTATTTGGAGTCACTCTGAAAATAGGCATTATAATATTTTGAAAAGATTTAATTAACTAGGTAATGTGTTTGATCATCCAACAGAAGGTACAAACACAAAACAAATTAGTTTTACCCAATATCTGAAAGCTTCCTTTTCAAGCAGAGGGATTTTCTACATACTTGATCCTTTACCCATGAATCAGAAGGTAAAGGTAACCAGTTGTATTTTTCAAACCATTTCAGCTAAAATGTTTCCATTGGCTCCTAAGGAAGAAGGTTATTGCATTATGAAATGGTGGAGCATATAAGTCAGTGGGTTTTTTGTTTGTTTGCTTTTATTTTTGTAACTGGGATTGGATTAAAGCATTCATCAGTATTGGGAGTATCAAATGGCTACAATAGACAATTAGCAGAAGAGCAGGAGGGTATTTTATGGAGGTGACCCCCCAGCATTGACCAGGGAAGTTCTGACAGTTCTCACAGTGGCCACTGGAGCAAGTGGCCATGTGCTGGTAATTTATAGGCCAATAGTCCCACTGTTTCATTTGAAAAGGATGAATAAAAACTTCAGGTAAGTTGACTGCAAGACATTTGCTGTTCTAAGATTATTCGGCTTTTGAATAAGTCTTAGTACAAATTTCAAGTAATATATCAAGTAATATTCTTTTAAGGTCATCTGATTTCCTCAAAGTTCACATCAAATCAAAGATGAGCCTCCCTCAAGATTTGCCTTTGGGACTATTTTACTTTATTTCTCATCACCATTATCCCTCTCCACTTTTTGTACAGTTTCCTTCCTCTTGGACTTCTTTTTCAGTTGTTTCTCTCTAAGCATTGCCTAGGCACTGAGACCTCGTGTGATAGCCCTGGATGGATAGCATCCTCATTTTTATACCCTCCAAAGATCTAAATTACCAAGAAAGTTTTCTCAATTTCTTTCTATCTCATAAAATCTTGCCTCTCTTTAGGGCTTTGGATTCAAGCTACCTAATCCTAACGAAACCTGCTAAAGCACTCATTGGGGACGTCAGTGTGTCAGTGTGTCCCTCTTCTGGGTAACGTTTCTATGTTTTAAAAAAGGTCACCTGGAGCACTAACACATAAACTCAAATACAGACAGACTTCGCTCCCCCAATATCATGCACAAATATATGCCATTGGCCTCAAAAAGGGCCAACAGAAGCAATACATGTGGTTTTACTATCTATCTCTATCCATGGAAAAAAGCATGAAACACCTGCATTTTCTGATGTATGGTTGTGAAGTTTGGGGTAAGGGCTCAGCAAAAAACATTCATGGCAATGAAAGGCAGACTATTCATTTTCCTTTTGTAACACGAACCAGAATCAAGTCAGTGGAAACCAATTTTGAATTAGGCAGATAATGTTTCCTGTATTCTGCTATTATTTTTCTCCCCAGCATGTGCTCAATGAAGATAGTCTGGTGAATTATTATCTGACTGCATAAAACCATTAGGCCAGACTCCAATTAGTACCACAGCTGCACTAGGGACCAGATAATAAAGAAAGAACAGGACTCAGTGCTTTTTATGTCATCTGTCTCCACCATGAATAGTGCAATGGAGAAAAGATAGGTCCCAGAGTGGGTGGTCCCACCTTCCTGGGGCAGGTCATGAGACACCAGGGATAGGGGAGCCAGCAAGTGAAGTTATCTAGGGAAAGAGCCAAGAGAACTGTTGTAGATTACACATCTCCTAAAACCTGGAGACTGGGAGAGTTCTGTCTTTCACTCTCCTCTTGTGAGAGGAATGCAACCAAGATTTTCTGATGACCATCAAGCCTCTAATGTGAAGGCAAAGTGCAGGATAAATTTGATGATTCAAGGGCATATACTCTCAAGTACCTTCTCTGGAAGTGATTGTGGTAGTTCCACCAAACCAGCTCCTTAGAACATGAGTAACTCTCTCCTAGAAAGGGCGAGGAGTTGGCTAATGTGCTGATGCCCCTATTGCCTCCTCTGATCAAACTACAATGTTTGTTTATTGAATTCATGGCTTTCTTCTCATTAGGCTTGCTGCCACAACCAAATGGAGATTTCTCAGCCTGCCAAAGGGATGGGGCTGTCCTCTGCTTATGTTCTGGTGGTGAGCTTTCTGCTTTCTCTCTCTCATTTTTAAAAAGCTGTTTTGAAGACATGACTTCAGACTACATTAGAACCAGAGAAAAATATCAGCAAATAAAATACCGTCAGAAGAGTAAGTGAATAGCCTCAGGGGATTGTACCCCAAAGGTTGAATTTAATCCCATAGCATTTCTGTCTGGGAGTCAGAATCAGGATACTTTTGAAGGATCTAGGTGTTTTCTTCATGATTAAGTCAAAAGAGATAAGTTTACTCAGTGGGAACCTATTTTGAAAATAAACTAAAGGCTTCCTATCCAACTCAAAATACAAGGAGGGTGAGGCCATGTCTCTAGAACATCAAAAGACTAAAAGTGAAATAAATACTTGTGGTGCCTGAACTTTGTCCTGTCTTAGAATAAAGTACCAATACCCACAAAAAAGAAAGCACAAGCAAGACCACAGTAAGATAAAGGATAGATGTTTAGAGAGGACAGTGAACAAGAGATGAAGAAAATATTGACAGGAAAAATTGATGGTCTTTTGAGGCTAATGAAGAGAAACTGCAAAAAGATGGGATATGCCACTACTGAGTGCAAATGTACCCACAACCTCAGAGACAGTGGCCATCTCCCTCTAAGTGCTCTGGTTTATAGCTTGTCTTGGCTGAAGTTAAAGAAAAATCTACCTAATTTGTACAAATACTTATCCTTAAGATATAATGTTAACAATTTCTTAAGTTGGAAAATTTTGAAGAAAACTTCTGTGGGCAGAAAACAATGGCTCAAGAAATTTCCATAACAAATTATTCTGACATCAACAAAAAATCATTGAGGCAAACACGTCTTACCCTTTCTCTCTTACTTTCATTAAGACAAATTGACTGTTAACCTACTATCCAGGGCAAATCTATATAGACCAATTAAGCCACTTGAGAAGAAAATGACTTGTGAATGAGAGGGCAGGAGAGATTTCAAAAGCTTTTCCTGATGTGTAGCAGACAGTAGTACTTCTTTTTGCAAAAAAAGCTTTAATTGCATTCTTGCATTTGTCCAAAGTGAGAGTACAACTTTCTGAGAATGTTCCAAGGACTCTCTTTCACTTAGATGTGGGAACTTCCTGGAAATCAGAAAACAGAACTTGCTTAAGTTCTTGTGACTGTCTATGGGGCTGTAAAAAAGGCTGCTAACCTGCTGGCTTCAGTTTTCACATCTTTAAAATGTAGAGATTAACTTAGAAATATTTTAAGATCCCTTCTAGTGCCAATATTCTGGAACTCTGTATTTCTCACAGACAGCTCAGTGAAAGAAAAGAGGCTCATAGATACTATGTCTCTAGTATGTCTTGATTATGAGTAAGAAAAAATTAGGATAATTCTGTGGTTTGAGTAATGAAGAAATGTTTTATATTTTTGAACAACCATGTTTTCTAAACCCACTCCAATTAGGAATTATAGAGCAAAAGGAAATAGAATTTGTAACCGTGTGTCTTAATGCATATCTAGTTATGGACTGTCCTCCATGACCAAAGAAGTGTGTATCAACATATTATTATATAATTTCCAAAAGTTGTGAAATAGAGAGATTAAAGTTTTGTTCATCAAAAACAGCACAAGAATTCTGGAGAAGATAAACAAAATACAATAAAACTGACAGGGCTCTGGAATTTAATACCTCAGTGGGCAAAGAGATATTGGATTAAAATGTCTTTATAGGCAAGCGGGTCTGTGGAGTGTAGAACATGCTGGCCTGACTGCCTTTGCCAGCAACAAGCTGTATGATGTAAGACAAGTTCCTTAGCTTCTTTGCACTCCAGTTTTCTTATTTATAGAAGAAAGAATTGGAGTGAATGCATTTCTAACCACCTACAGTTCTAGAGTCTTATGACTCTGTAAGAAAAGTTAAAATGCAGTCAATTACAAATTAATAATGTAAACAAATTGTACAGATACATATTTTAAATCCTTAAGGGAATAAGTTCTTCAAAGACATGCATTTACATATAAATTATTTATACATTAATTAAAACTCATAGTCGCATAAATTTAGACATGAAAGACACCTTAGCAATTAGTACTAACTGTTGTAAAACATAATTATTTGCAAATGTGCTTTTTTCCTTGTGAGTTCTTTGAAGGCATTAATGGTCTTCTATTTCTTTGTACCATTAGTACCTAGACCAGTACAAATATCGAATAGGTACTAAGTAAAGATGAATTAAATAAATTTTGCAGATAAAAAACAAAAACCCAGAAAAGATCTGCTAAGCCATCTAAAGCCACACAGGTAGCTAGATGGAGCTTCTGTCTCTTCTGAGTCCCAACCCATGGAGGGATGGTTCTACTTTAAGGATAAATTGAGATCATTTTTTCCAAAAAAAAGTATCATTGGCACTGGCATCTTTTTCATGAAAATATACCTTCTAAGAACTTTAATGGAGGCCAAATAAAATGGAGCAGACAGTAAACACACAATAAACATTCAATTACTAGTCATTGATTGATTTAAACATGAATCAAATTACTGTATCTTCTCAAAAGTGATAAAATTATACGTATATGGTAGCTGTCTCCAACATGGCCATCTTTATTTCTTCTCTACCTGTATCATGCTATTTCTCCATCAAAGTATATCCCGGCCTGTTTTACCAACAGAGTTCAGCAAGAGTGACACTTTCAAGTTCTGGTCCTGATTTTTAGGAGGAGGAAATCCTTTTGCCTTAGTCTTTTGGAGGCTGGAGCTGTAATGTATAGAGTTCAGCTTCACTGCTGAAGAGGCCCTGAGACAACGTGGAGAGAAAGAGGAGGCCAGCTGAGTCCAGTTTTCCAACCATCTCCACCTGGGCCCTGGACACATGTGAGAGTCATTTTGAACTGTCCAGGTCAGCTCAGCTTCTACCTAAACATCATAAAGTGACCAAAGTCGATGACACGTCAAGCAGATTAATCACACAGCTGAGTCCTACTTGAAATCGGACAGATAAAATCTTGAGATATAATTAAAAGGTGGTTGTTTTAGGCGACTTAATTTTGGGGAGATTTCTTTGTAGTGGTAAACAAATGAACTAATTCCTTGTTTGAAAAGTATATAATTCTACATTTTCCATAAATGAAACTCTTTTTTTTTTTTTTTTACCTTTTATTCTTATCCTAGATGAACACAACTTAGAAATGATTTAACAGTGCTGACCAATTTCAAGTTCTACTATGTGAAGAATTTGGCCAGGATAACAACACTAAGAAAAGCTACAGTTATGGGAGGAGGTTTCAGGGACTGGATAAAAAGGTGATGAGATTAAGAAGTACAAACTGGCAGTTACAAAACAGTCACAAGGTTGTAAGGTAGAGTGTAAGGAATACAGTCAATAATATTGTAATAACTATGTATAGTGTCAGGTAGGTACTAGACTTACCGGGGGATCACATCATAAGTCATATAAATGTCTAACCATTATGCCATACACCTGAAACTATGTCGACTGCAATTGAAAAATTTTTTAATTAAGAAATAAATTTAAAATAGTAAAAAAAAAAGAACTACAGTTAACTTTATCTTATAGAAAGGAAATTCATTTTAATAGTATCATGGTATATAAGCTGTAGCATCAACTTCTTTCCCCATAAATATAGCTCTACCTTTTATAAAGAAGTCAACTGAAGCAGTAAAAATGTACCTCGCACAGGCGTATGTGTTTGGGAAAAAAAAGCATTCTGAGAGAATGACTGTCGTTTGCCGACTGAGTACTATCATTTCCTTTCTTCCTCTTTTACTAATCCCTGACAACTATTTTCATTTTTACTCCAGACACCTCATTCACTAGTTAAGAAGCCATGATGACTAAGAGATAGACATATTCCTCAAGGGACATGCATTCTGTTAGGAAAGACAAGTGTAAATAAGCAGGGCCCATAGGGTATGTTAACTACTAAAATGGAAGTGAGTACAAGGGAAAATGGGAACTTAGGGATGAGCAGCAGTACCTACAAAAGTAGGGAAAGTTATTCAAGAAGAGGTATAAGACATTGGATCTTAAAAGATAAATTTTGCAGACAAAAAAATGTTCAAGGACATTCCAGGTAGAGAATATGACATTTGCAAAGGCATGAAAAAGTAAGGCAAAAATGGCAAAACTTTCATTGTGGATGTAGGAAAGAATTGATAAAGTCAGAAGACTAAGAAGAGATACATAATTGATTATGGTAGAGATGGCTTGGGGACACAGAGTAAAGAACTCTTATGCCATGAACTTACAGTTGATTGGCCGTTACCCAATGTTCCTTTTAGGGCCTGCTGAGTGGGTAGCATGCCCACAATCATTTAAAGCTAATTAGCCAGAGGTGAATACCTGGCCAAAAGTCAGTTCATTCCTTGGTTTGGTTGCAATAAGGCAAATTCTCTATCTCACATAGTCGCCTTAAGAGATATGGTCAGTAATTGTCTGATCATACAGTATTGTACACTGCATTAAATGGTTATGTAGGGTCAGCTCTGACTTCATGATATACCAAAGCCACAAGCAAGTTAATGTTACAAGGCAGCAGAAATGCCACAAGCCTTGCAGAGTCTGTGGATAAAAAAAAAAAAAAATGGAGCTGTCACCCTGAGAGAGGCGAAAACAAAGGAGCATGCAATCAGAGGAAAAGTGAGAGAGATAGACAGAGGTGTAGATGCAGAGCCAAAAAAAAAAAAAAAAAAAAGAAAGAAAGAAAGAAAGAAAAAAGAGAGAGAGAGAGAGAGAGAGAGAGAGAGAGAGAGAGAGAGTCATGAGATCATTTCTGAGAGGAGGGTGTGAGATTAGACAATTAGGCCAACTGTAGTAAAGACATCAGCCAGATGAGGACTCGGTTTTACCCATGAGATTTGACGATTATAACTGACCTTGGAAAGGATGCAGTCTCAGGCACATGTGGCCAGTCTAGATGCTATTATTAGGAATTCTAAGTGTACATATTGTCTGTGCAATAAGGCAAATGAAGTCTGATGACTAGCAATGACTTCACCTATTAACTGGTGAGGCCATAGGAAATACCTGCAAGGATGAGGGGATTCAAAACTTGTTTGAAGGGCCATCCCTTTTTGGGGATATTATGGAGGGATGATCTCTTTCTTTTCCTCCATTCAGCTTCTCCTAATTTGAGGCCAAATTGAGCTCTGCATTCTTCTGAGATCTGCTGCCTTCTTTTCCAATAACGATGACAACCAACAATAATGTTTCCTCGACTTCACCTGTGTAGAATTCAGCAAGTCCCCACTTAGTCTAACTGCTATTCATATATTGAAAGATTGGATGCAGGATCCCAGAAAAGAGTACCTTTAAAAAAATTTCTGTAGCTTCCAGCCATGGAGAGATGGAGTGGAGTGAATTAGGTTTTGCACTGTGACTTTTCTACCGCTGGGATCCTGAGTATGGCTATGCTCCATGTAGGCTGTGGCTGTATATCTAATGGAACAAATATTGAGAACATAAGAGGACTTATTTTGCTGTTGCTAGTACAGCAGGTGATGCCTTATCCAGAACAGTCCTTGATTTCTCTCTTATCTGCTGATATTCCCAACGAAGAGCAGGAAGAGTGGGTGTGACAAGTAGTCTATAGGTGCACCCCTTATCGCTAAGGTGGTTCACAAGCCATTTAGATCTCTGCTTGTTATCTTATTGCCTTCCCTTTAGTTCCCCTTAAAGGATCTAGAACCTAAAATCTCTCAGGAGAATGCTCTTGCTTTTAGAACAACAGTAGAAATCTATTTATTCTCCACCTCAGTTTTGAAAGAGAAATAAGAAAAGAAAAAAAAAATCAATGAGTGATGACCAAAGGAAGAAAAACAACAACAAAAGAATGTTCTCTGAGGAAGCTCTGAGTTGTTTTATTTGTTTGTTTATTACTGTCTGAAATAGAAAGGCAGTTAAATCAATAGAGCTGCCTTCCATGGTTAATGTATTAGCCAAACATCAAATCTGATTGTTCTTTGCTTACCACCAGGGTGCACCAACACACACACACACACACACACACACACACACACACACACACACACTCTTCCAAATTTCTAACAAGATCAGTGTTTTCAGGTCTTAATAATTGAGCTCAAGTCACTTTTAAGAGAATACTGGGTGGGGGAGGGGAAGAGACAGGGACTTGGACATCTAAGACACTGTTTATTAGGATTTGAGAATTGTTCATATCATAATTCTCAAATCCTCTGGATTTTTAAAATTACATCTATAGTCTGCTCTGCTACAACATGTATTTTTACATGCAAATTGACTTATATGCAGTTGGTATATATGAATGACGTCAGCACAACACAGAAAACGAATTGGACCAAACATGATTTTTGCCAGTTCATTGTTTGAAATGATCAAGGGTAAGCTTTTAACAGTTAAATAATAATAATAATAATAATAATAATAATAATAATAATGATGATATTTGAAGAGTTGGGGGAAAAGCCTGAAAAGTCTTAATTTTTTTTTTAAAGCAAACAAGTGGCTGGTTTAGTGGCCTAAAGACCTGATATACTACTGTTCATTACACTAGATGACCTGAACATATTGTCAATGCAGACGAGAACCTCAGGCAGACATTTTTCTGTGTTAAAACATGACGATAACAACAAAAAAGAACAAACTTCTGAATTATTTTGTTTTGGATGTGACTGTTCATTATTGAAGCGAATGATGCTAAGGACCTACATCTCCAAGGAGGAAGCTTGAGTTCCAGGGTTTGAAACATCAAAGGGTAGATGACTTAGATTATCAGGGCAAAGGCCAGAGGAGGTTTCACTCTGCTAGTATCATCTATAGGATTATTGGTGTTTTTGTTAGTACCTTGGTTAAAAAGTGTCAGAGGTCCTTAAAGATCTGCTCCAAACTTTATTTCTTCTGAAGAGCACTGTTGTGTTTAGTGTATGATTTTGCAAAAAGTTAGTGCATATGTATAGTGGCATGGCCATGTAAAGACATAGATGTGAACGAAACTAACTCCATCTCTGTGTTGCAGATTTTATTTCATTTATAAGTTTAATGCAGTGACCTTTGACCGACATCACTGTTTTCAGTAAGTAGACAAAAGCTTTCTAGGTGATGATTATCTGTGTTCCTTAAAGTGGAGCCATAAATATTTTTGTTAGTAATAGCCAGAATGGCATGATGACCAACGTGAATATCAAACTACTGACGTTATTGATAATATCAATAATATAAGCAATCATCTATCACCGGACCACCAAGAGGGATGGTCTCTGGCGCTAATGCATTCTTTGTCCCTTTATCTTGTGAGTCATTAGTATCCAAATTATACTATTAAAAAAAGGTACTGTAACAAGTGTCTGTTAGCAGAGAATAATTTGTGCAGAATTGCTGGGTTGTCTCTTCCACTCTGACCCAACCTTCCTATAAGTAAATTACCCTATAATTAATTCTGTTATAATTTATGAAGTTGCCTGCTTTGTCTGTCGTCTTAAACTACCTTCTCATACAGTAGCCATTATACCTTGCCCTACCACCAGACAGGCAGAAACACCTGTGCCTAGTATTTCTCTTGAATAACATTTATATACGACTTACAAAATGCCAGACATTTTCCTAAACATCTTACATACGTTATCTCATTTAGTTATCATAAGTTAATGAGGTTAGTTCGATTACTATCCCATCTTTACAAATTGGAAAAACAAGATCCAGAGAGAATAAATGGAGAGCAGAATAAGAAGTATTTTAAGTGGATATAAATCTGGATGGTGTGGGTAGGGGGTCCTACTCTTTAAGTTATACCAGCGAGAGGACTATCTTCAAAGTTTGCTAGGAAATAAGAGTCTGTTAGAATGCGGCTATCATTTAGAAGGTAGCATATAACTTTACTTGATGAAAATCTGTTTTCAAGTTTTGCCACATATGTTTAAATGCGTAATCAATTTCCCTTTTAATTCAATCAGGCACTTATTACTCTTTTAAAGCCTTTAGTCAAGTTGTCAATAGATATTCTGTATGGAACAATAGTGTGTGTGATGGATTATAGTCATCACACAGGTTCATATCACTAAAACTGGTTATTGTGGTCACTTTGAATGATTAATTGCCATCTTCCATTGTCTCTCCTTTCCTCCCTCCCTCCCTCTCTCCCTCCCTCCCTCCCTCCTTTCCTTCCTTCCTTCCTTCCTTCCTTCCTTCCTTCCTTCCTTCCTTCCTTCCTTCCTTCATTTTCCAGATTGGATTAGCTACTGAGATCAGTTCCACACAAAATCAGGTCGGACATGGAATATAGACACCACATAAATTTTTTGTATACCAGTTTCTAAAAGGCTCAGTTGCTTAATTCTCTACATAGGAAATTGCTGCTATTAGAGAATTTTTTTCAGAAATTGATTTAATGGGGGTGAATGAAATTGTGATGGTAAATTGGCATTGTACAAGTGACCTAAGGCACAGGCTTTAGGCACTAGCAGAATGTAGTAGGTGATATTGTCCTCAGCTGCCTTTCTGTATTTCTGAAGATTAGTTAAAAAACATTCTTGTTTACATTGAGTTCATAATGCCACAAAGTACTTTAGGAGCATGCTGCATTGCCTCCTAATTGTATCCTGGGGCTTTGAGGAGAGAAAATTTCACCATTGAATTAACATTTTATTTGAAATTTCACAATGATGGGAGAATGTATAAAAATGAAAAAAATAAGGTTGTAAATTTATAAGGGAAGAAAATGTGACATTGCCTTTTATATTTCTCCTTTCCATTTTATTATAATAAAAATGCTTTTCTGTTTTTTTTTTTTAATTTTCTTTTTGATGTCAGATATCTGAGGTTTAGTGATAGTATTTCTTTTGAGAACAAATTCAGAATTCAATAGCTGCAGATCAGAGTTTAGCAAAGTGTGAGCAAGTACTAAGCTTGCCAGAATCAGCTAAAGTGCATATTACAAAATGTAAATTCTCAGACCCCAGACCTGTTTACTGAATTAGAATATTTAGATGGGAAGGTCTAGGCCTCCACATTTTTAACAAGGTCCTTATATCTTTTAAACACACTAATGCTAAGTGAGTATAAAATTTGTTTAAGTTATTGATTTAGAGAATTCAGAGAATACAAATAGGTGTAGTGGTTACAGCCAGGCAAACCAGCCACTGATTGATTGATGATTATCATAGATTTCAGGGTTTTCTCCGACAGATTGGATAGACTATGTTTCTTCATCCAAATTGAGTCAAGAGAGTCAAACCTACTTGTCCAGTCAAAAACCCAAGACCACATCAATAAACCGAAATCTAACTGTGTAGTCTCAGAAGTCTTATTTAACTTAAAAATAACATTTAAAACACCCAATACACAAAATTTGTCAAAATGGTCAAACTTATTTATGAATGCAAAAACAGCCTTAAAACAACTACCAGGAAGGTCACAGATTTTTTTCAATTTATCCTAAAATCCTTCAGTTGCAAATATTGATACATGCAAGTCACTCAGGACCTGTATGTTGCTAAACTAAGAGAATCAATTGCTTGACTTCTCAGGAGTCATTTGACATTATTGAATACTCCCTCCTTTTTGAAATAGTCTCTTTTCTTGGCTTCTATGATTCCACACTGGATAAGTGTATAATTCTTTTGATGCAGTGATGAAACCCTCAAGTCTTGGTGGCTTAACACAGAAGTTTATTTCTTGATCCTGTAAAGTCCAGCAGTGTTTTCCCCCAGGGGATGAGGAAGGTTTCTGATTCTGCTAGGGGTTGACATTGAATCACTAGATGGAGAACAGAGAGATCATGATGGAAGATTTTTATGTACCGGCTTTGAAAGTGGCCTTCATCACGTTTGCTTACATTGCATTAGTTAGAGCTCAATCATATGGCAATACTGAACTGCCTGGGAGGCTGGGAGAAAAAGTTTAGAAAAAAGCAGCTTAGTACTCAATCAATAATGTCTGCCAAACTAACTCTTCTCATTTTATTTCTACCTCTTTGCATGCTTTTTCTCACATGCATTTGTGACTCTGTTCTCTACCTAACTCTAGAACATCCATTTTCTTAATGGCTCTGTTCTAAGTCTGCTACTCTTTTTGGTTTCCAAACTTTCCCTGGTCAATCTGATTCTTTCACATGGCTTTAATGTATATCTCTAGCCCAGGGAGGCCCCAAAGTAAGGTCCAATTACTACTGAAATTCTACCCCTTTGATGTCTTAAAGGCACCTCAATCTCAAATGTACAAAAGTGAACTTGACAGCTCCACCCTGAATTTTTTCTTCTTCCAGCCTTCCCTGACACAGTAAATGGCACTTATCTCTACCAAATTGTCCCATCAGAGACCTGGTAGTGCTCCCTGACTCCCCTACTATTATTCCCTTATCATCCAATCAATCATTAAGCACTCACTCATGGTTCCAGTTTCCAATTATCTCTTAAATCTAATCATTTCTCTCTGTCTCCATCTCTAATGCCCTAATGAAGTCTTTCATCATCTCCTTGCTATCCACGGTCTTGCTTTCCGCAGTTTACTCTCTACACTGCCACCAAAGTGATTTTTATTAAATTAAATTATGGTCAGTCTTTTCTCTGCTTTAAATCTTTCAATGGCTTCCCTATGTCCCTTGGAAAATAAAGTCCAAGTGTTTTAACATGATTTAGAGTGTCCTTTATGATGTAGTCCCTCTCTCCTCCTTGATTTTCAACTTTCCCCCTCACCATTTTCCTTGGACATACAATGTTCTTTTGGTCATTTTCTGAAGTATATCATTCTTTCTTTTTTTCTGGAGCTTTGCACATTCTTTTCCCTTTACTTAGAATGCTTTTCCATTAGAACACTTAGACATCTTTGAAAGTCTAAATCCAACTCATTTTTCAGGTCTCAGCTTAAATATCACTTCTTTTTGGATATCTATAGAAATTCCTTAGTTCAGATTAGAAGTCCTACTTATTACATTCCTGTATTTTCTTGGTTAAAATGTTTGTTTATCCCACTATTCTACAGGCTCCATGAAAGAATTAGCTGCATATGTTTTATTTATTACTGTATTTTCAAGGTTCTTAGCGGGTTCACAGAAATTTGTTGATGAATTAACAGTTATTAAGTGAGAAACTCAACCAGCTATGATGATATTTTTGCATGTTCTATGATACAAGTAGCTCCTTAGATGTCACAGTTAAATTCTCTATAAAACAATTTCTCAAAAGCCTACCTTCTGACTACATCCTGACACGGGACTGCTGATGGTCACTGTCTATGATGGGACTGCTCTTCATCTGCACACACTTGTTCATTTCCATTATGATCAACCTCCTCAAGGAGCTCTGGCAAAGCTGAGGAGTGATTTCCATAACATATCCCAGAGGAACACCATAAAGGAATCAGAGACATCTGTGCATGGTTTTTACCTCCATTAGCCCTTCTTGAGTTGTAAATTACTTAGCAACAGCTGGGCAAAAGTAAAAGGAAATATTCTTTGAAAAATGAGGTATGAACATAGGATGAATTCAGTGCTCTCAGGTTTTATCATCTACAAAGTTATAGTATTTTTATTACTTAGAATTAATTATATTGGTGATTATAATGGTAATTGTTGAAAACAGTGTGTTACAAGGATGGGTAATATGCTCTACATGCAATCAGGAAATACTTTCTGGATTTTGACAAAATATCTGTACAGTATGTATATTTTTTCTATTCTATTTTATTATGTCTAAATTCTTTGGAAATTGGAAATCCATTTAAGGATAAATTAGATTAATTTTTTTAATTAGGATAATTGATTAATAACAAAATTCATGCCTTAGAAACTCCATGTTACAGGATGGCAAGTGTACTGTATCAGTTTTTAGGCCCCAAGAGCTCAGTGATGAGACCAGGTCTTGTGGGAGATAGTCATTAATACCAGCCTGCTGAATCTTCTTTGATATTTAATTAGCCCTATTTTTTTTCTATTTAATCTGCTTTTAGTATGTTGTCAGAGGGGTTGGTTAGTTCCCTACTCATTCAAAGGAAGGGGAGCAGTCAAAAGACAAAGAACTACATTAAACTAGGAAGAAGTAACGTATCTAAACACAAGTGGCTGGGAGAAGAGAATGTAGATGGGAATCGTAAACCTCCAAATATAGATTCAGTGTAAGTATGAGCAGATCTCTTTTTCTGTGATGAGCAGGGAACTGGTAAAAGGACAAAGAATCGAAACTTGTTTCATTTCAGTGCTTACTGAGTCCCATTATATGTATTCCTGTTCCTGTGCTGTAGCCCGTGTCCTAGAGAGTCAACAGTGGGGGGTGACAATGGATACAAACCTGACATCAGTACCTAAGGCATGTACTGATAGAGGAGTGAATAGAGGGGCCAACACTACTCTGGACCTGGAATCTACATCCAGTAGTTAAGCCATTTCTCTTTCTGGGCTTTTGAAAAGTTATTTTAGGATATTTCTTAGGGGAAAAACATATCCTTCCATTGCTCGATTGAGTTATGTTTTCCAAATAATCTTAAAAATATCTTTGTGTTTAAGTAGGAGATTGCCTGAAGGAAATATAACTTTATTCTCTTATTGACAGCAGGCTTATTAAATTTATCTACTGTGAGTACAACTTTATCCACCCACAAGAGAGACTGCAGTCAGAACTATGTTCTAATAAAAATGAGACTTCATTTTTTGCATTTATTTATATAGTGTGATAAAAGTAACCCATACTTCTCTCCAATGTATTTATACCTGGAGCAAGTCCATGCAGATCTGAGAAGTTTCCAGTATCTTCGAGGAATCAAGAGATCAGGCAGGGGAGGGGCTGGAGGTAGATCAACATAGGGTCACTAATTTCAAGATGCTAGCACCTCAAACTTGCTGAGGCAGAGATGCAACTGTAGCATTTGTGTAGGTTTATTTTCTGTTAAGTGTTCTTTCTAATTAAAAAAAAATCTCTGAAGAAGAGAGGAGATGATGGCTGTTAGCAGATTAGCTTTTTGTTTTGTTTTGTTTTGTTTTGAGACTATTTCCAGTAACTAAATATTTTCTGCATTTAAGAATCAGTACAGAGAACAGAGGCTTTGGATGCACGCGGACCTAGGTTTAGATCTGGCTCTGTTCCTTACTCTGGCTCTGTTCCTTACTAGCAGTTGTCATAAAAACTCATTATCCAACACTAATTAATTTGTACACTTAAATAGCCATGTCTCAGGTTTGTGAGTTCTGTATACGCAAAGAAAGCAACGACATGAAAACTGTATTTATTTATAATCTGAATTGTTTTTGTAAGTGTATATAGGCTTCATTTGGCTTTGGTGTGTCTAGTGAGCAGAGAGAGAATTTCCTTCAGCTAAGGGAGATTAAATAGATTTAAATATCAGTGATTTAAGTCACAGTTCCCTTTTCCTGTATTATTTCTTTCTAAAATATAATAAATTAAGCTAATCAGATTATATTAAATCCTGTGATTATATATATTTTTAAAACATGTTTATTTCAGGAAGTTTAGTATGCAACTAGACTATTCACATAGAGGTAAATTATCAGAAAGTGTGAGACTGGGTTAGCCTGGCAGTGGGGGAAAAATTGGAAATCATTATACAAGCAAATCATTATACTGTAAACAACCACTAAATTTAACTCTGCTCTTCCTAGTAGACAAAGCCAAAAAAACAAAAACAAACAAAAACTCAAAAAGCAAAAAACAAACAAACAAACAAACAAACAAAAAAACAGCAAAGGCAGTGAGATATGAATATGAAGTAAACCTATTAGGGAAGAAGTAGTCTTTCCTGGCACTGAACTCTATAAGAAACTTCCAACACCTGTCCTTATATAAGAGACAGTTAGATAAGCTACATAAAACAGGAAAGAGCCAAATAAAAACAGTTGAAATAAATCAGCAGATATTTCTCTCTCATGTAATAGAAGGTTGAACAGGGAATTTCAAGCTTGTTTAGAGAATCTTCATGGCTCCTATTTTCTAATCTATCAAACGCAAGATCTGTGGTTTCCATCTGCAAAGTATCTTTTGGTCCGAGATGGCTGCTGAAGCATTAGCCATCACGTTTGAGTTTTAGGCTGTCAGTAAAAAAGAGTAAGCTCCAAAGTTATTTGTTTCTTTATATTTAAGAAAACTTTACAGAAGTCTCACACGATACTTCCACATCTGTTTTATTGAATTTAAAGAATTTAGTCACATGCCACATTGTGTGAGGATGTAGGGGAGATTAGGAAATATAATCTTTTTCTGGGTAGTAATGTACATCACTAAAAAATTTTGACAGGCAACTGGTAGTCTCTGCCACAGACAGGGAATGAAAAATGGGCAATGTTTTCAAAGACCATTTTACAGAAAATTCACATCTGGCTTTTATGAAAACGAGTTATCAGAGACAAGGGAACAAAGTCCTTTGACCACAAAATATTGGTGCATCTACACCACCTTAGTTTAGATCTCTTACCAAGAGAAGTAAACGCTGAAACTCCAGAGAAATAATTACATATTTAATGTGTTGGCTTAAGGTCAAGTAATCACTTCTATAGAGATTAACATACTTTTAAAAAATGAAGATTTTATAGGGAAAATGGAAGCTTGAAATCTAGTTCTTATTTAGGAAACCTAATCGACGTATAATCCTACATTCCTTTGGCCTTCTAGTAGGCAATAGATACACAAAACTTTGCCCATGGTTTCTGTAATAACTTAATTATGGTAAAGTGCTTTGTTCAAAGCAAATATTTAAGCAATTTGGATGTTTGGAGTTCTCCCTAACCCTTCAGATCTAAAAAGGATTGATTTGAGCCCCATCCTCTGGACTATGGAAAGCCAGAGCCTTTTCTGAGTTTGCTATGTGTTCCAGAAGGGCTTGTGTTCTTGTGGTCACCTCTGGCTTTGGACATCTGCTTTCAATCAGTTGGCTCTGATTTTATAAGTTGACTTGCCATCTTGCTCCTGTTGTTACAATTCCACTGTGTCCTTGAAGTAAGAGTTGGATCTTTTTCTTATTTTCCACATACAAAAAAAGTGCAACTGCCCCTGTCAAAAAAAAATTAACTAGCAGAAATGAACATACTCTCATATAGAAAATTTTGTGTGAGTAGAGACTTTCCTGAGAATATCAGAGTAGACATGTATATTACATATTTATGAGCATATTCTAATTAAACATTAGACATTTTTGGATTGAAAAGTTCTGTAATCTAGGGCCATCCCACCCTGAACAAGCCCAATCCTGTCTGATTTTGGGAGCTAAGCCAGGTCGGGCCTGGTTAGTGTTTGGATGGGAGACCACCAAGGAAGACCAGGTGCTGTAGGTATAAAAAATAAAGACATAAAGAATTGTAAGCTGACAAGGTGCTTGCAATCTGTGAGGTCAACCAAGGGTTATCTTTCCTAAAAAAAAAAAAAAAAGTTTTTTTGCCACCACACCCTGGGGACATTTTCTTGATTGCTTCCTTCTTATAACTATCCCTTTTAATCCCCCTTGCAGTGCCATACAATTTGATGGCTTCTCTGCTTTCAAATATAAAGTAATAAAGCTATTTTTTGCTGTTATTCCCAAAGTTACCTTTTCATATTTAAGTTGCATTGAATAGTTTTTAATTTGAATATAGAGGCCTTCCCAAATCTGAATTTGAGGAACGAGTCAAGAGTGACGGCCAGTTAGTGCTTACGATAGATTGTTTTTGGAGTGGTTCATAAGAACACTGGGCTGCTACTTCTTTGTTTACAAAACGCAGTGCTGAAATACAGCAGCTAACCATTCCAGTATCAAGCAGGTAAGTGCTGAGCAGTGGTTGATTAACTATTTCATCAATGAGGAAATGTGACAACTATTATTTAAAATATCAAATAGCCGCCTCAGCTGATTAATGATAATTTAACTTCCTCTGAGCTTCATGACCCAAACAATGAAAATGTACAACTAGCCAAGATCTTGGAAATCTCTCCCCCTTTGTTTCCTCAGGTCTGCCCAGCATACTCTTGCCTCTTACCCTCTTCATTCATTTTCTCCATTAACTGCCCCACTTTCCCCAAACATATTCTACTTTTTTATTCTTCTGCCTCCTTAGATCTCTTGGTCTAATTGATCATGTTTTGAAAATTAGAGGAGTTTACTTTCCCTTCGAGTGTATTGTGTTTACTAAATAACCATTTTCACTTTTAAAAGCAAATAGATTGAACATTTTCCTCTATAAACAAAGAAAACATTCTTAAGTTATTTTTTACACTCAATTGATTTTCTTTTTAAGGATACTAATCTTTAAGGAAATGGTTTGTTCTTACTGGCTCAAATGTTTCTCCTCCAGGCTATAGATTGCTAATTCCCTACAGTTTCTCAACTGTAGTTTCTCAAGTTATTTAATAATCATTTGTTGATGATTTATTATCTGTCAGACACTGAGATAGATGCTGTGGATTAAATAATATTTGGTTCTTTTTCTCAAGGAGCATGATTTATATTTGGAGAGACAAGACATATAAATTCATAATACATAATTTAAATAAGAGTTCAAAACATTCTATATAAACTTTCTATTATATATTCTAGTTTAGTGATACAATTTTATTGTCCTTATTTTCCTAGCAGCAGACTAATTTCTTGAATAGAAATATTTTTTATAAAAGGAACTTTAGAGAGAAAAAAGTATCTACTTTTCTTTAATGTAGAAGGGAAAAAATGCTTTCTTACGTTGCTCACTAGTCTTCTGGGATATGAAATAAATTAAGCAAGAAAAAGAGAGAGCATCCTTTCTTGCTGACATCTCAGGGGTAGATGAGAGAGGCTGATCACCTTTGCTCTCAAAACAGTCTGTGTTTTTATGTCACCTTTGCACCTGAGGGGCTCATGGATCTGTGGCCTCACCTGAGATTACAAGTCACTGTGGAGAAAGCCAAATAAAAATAGACAATATTTCATATTTTTTTTCATATATCCACTTGGAATTTAATTACTTTTATAGGAATATATATATTTTTTCTATATGGTGGGCAGAATCAGGAAACCAGGGTAGGAGAATATAGTGTTCACATAGCATTTGTAAGTTACCGAAAATATTGTTTCCCTTACAATAACCAAGATATGGAGGCTACCCTGGTGTTCATCAATAGATGAATGAATAAAGAGGAGGTGGTACATATATACAATAAACTATTTTTCACCCATAAAAAAAAAAAGAAATTTTGCCACCTGCACTAACATGGATGGACTGAGAGGGTATTGTGCTGAGTGGAATAAGACAAAGAAAGAAGAATGTCATATGTGGAATCTAGAGTACAGAATAAACAAACAAACAACAGAAGCAAATGCATAGATACAAAGAGCATTTTGATGGTTGTCAGATTGTGGGTAGAGGGGTGGGTGAAGGGGAGGGGATCAAGAGGTTCAAATTGGTAGTTACAAAATAGTTATGGGGTTATAGAGTAGAGCATGGAGAATATAGTCAGTAGCACTGTAATAACTATGTATGGTGTCAGATGAGTACTGGATTTATTGAGATGATCACTTCATAAATTATATAAATGTCTAATCACTGTGTTGTATACCTGAAATTAATATAATATCATATGTCAACTATATTTGAAAAAAGTTAAAAATTTTTTTTTTTAATTCCTCCCTTGACTTAGTTAACAAAGGCAGCTTCCCAGAGACTTCGAACTACCTTGGGCATGAGGCAAGGAGGAGTAGAAGTAGCAGTGGGGCGAAATGGAAGCTTGAAATGGTAGGTATTTAGGATGCTGAGAAAGATGGTGCAAAAGACAAGAAAATGTAATGAGGAAGAGAAGCCTGGCTTGACCAGGGAGAGCAAATAACAGAATTTCGGGAACTCTGGTTTAGAGTGGAGATAGATCAACGAAGGAGCTTGAAACTAAGTGTGAATATACTGGGTGGTGGGCTTGAGAAATTTGTAATCATCAAGTATATTTGCAAATGTATTTTTAAATAAGTTATATCACATTTCAAATGTTTAGAAAGCTCGCAAAGACATACTGTGAGAATGTTCCTACAATCATTTTCTCTAAGCCACCCAGGTCCTAATCTTGGAGGCAACTGATCTTACTGGTTCCTTGTGTATCTTTCCAGAGATATTTGGTGCATATATCACAAAACTATATTCTCTTCTTTTGTCAACATGAAAAAAGTGTTTTAAGTCTTCTGTGTTGACAGTTTTGCTCATGAAATAAGCCACCTGAAAGTTACGTGCTTTCTCTGTAATAGAAGACAAGCTCAAGGTCAACAGAATTGGTTGGAATGTCAATGCATTTTCCTGAGGGATGATAAAGAAAATGGAGAAATAATTTACTGAAAATGGAGCAAAATGTACAATTATTTCGATGAGGGTCTCTGTTAGAAATCTTTATTTGTGTATATTATGGACCATACAAAGGCACTGTGCCCTGCCTCATGTTATTGGACAGACATTAAAATAGAGGGAACATAAGTGAATTAGAGGATAAAAGCTGAATGGTAATGTGCCCTAAACAAAGGAGTATCCTGTATAGTCATGTTAGAGCATATTCAGGTAAATTTCACAAGAATTACTATATAATACATATTTTCAGAACTTTAGGAACTCAATTTCAAAGGCAAGTCCAGAAAGAAGAAATGAATAATCTTTGACTTATTAAGTTATTATCTATGGTTATGGTATAGCCTGTTCCCACCTTAAATTTTAACTCCTTGAAACCAGAAACTGTGTTTATTTATCGTTGTATTAGTTACCAAGCCCAGTGCTTAAAACCAGGTAGACATTCTATAAATATGTGTTGAAGAAATGAGTAAATGAGTACCTGTATAAATAAACCCACCAACCCATCAAATGATCTATTGTTTAATTTCTGTACTTTTTAACAATGAGTATTTCTATTTTGATTTGATGAAAATAGGAGAAAAAGGGCATAACAGTCCATTTTTTAATGCTGCTTTATAACATTTCATGAAATACAAGGTGTAATTCTTATGTCAGTTTTGCTAGATTAAAATGTTAATGAAGAAAAATTCAATGAGCCTTGAAATTCTTTTTTTAACTATTCTACCTTTGCTTTCTAAAAGGGCAACCAAACAGCTGTGTGTCTGGAACAAAAGACAAATTAAAAATAAGAGATTAATTAAGCATTGAATTGACAATTTTTAAAATACAAATTTCTGTACTAGAATCGGTGAAATCAATCATGTCAAATGTGCTATATTGTGGAGTTTGATTTTATTGATTAATTTACTTAAAAGCTTACTCAGTCTGAACAATTAGAATATCAAACAAAGAACAGACTTTTACATGTGAAACAAGCTTTGGAAGAATTGTCCATTAACTTATGATTGCTGGGGAGAAAATGACATGTTTTGCAGTTTTGTTATCAGGAGCCTTTACGTATGATGTTTGGAAGCAAGGAAAATGAATGACTTGGAGAGCTGAAAAGCCAACTCATTATGATGTCTGACATTTGGGAGCTGATATCATTATCTACAATTTAAAATTCAAAATTTATAAAGTTCAGTCATATAAGACAACTCAGCAAAGTGTCTTCCTGAAATATCTGTACTTATCTAGGAAAACAGCATAGTCACAAAAAGCTGATGATTTTAATTTGAATAGTTATTCCTCTTCACCTCACCTCCAAATTTTATAAAATAATGAGTTTCTACATTCTGTAACAAAATTGTATGGGCAAGAAACTGATTTTATTTATACACAGAGATTAAAAATCCACTGTACAATCTTTGTCATCATGGATAGGATATTTTTCTCGAACATGTATCATATACTGTTTTTTGATCATTTGTTTGCTTTATTTCTAATCAAAACATGAAAGAACGTGAAAGTGTGTTTAAAGCTACTCTGCGGACTGCAAGGGAAAGCGATAATGGTCGTGATGCTGCTGCATGCTTATGCATGAGATTTTCTAGTCTAGAGATTCCCTGGTAATATCAGGAGGTATTTTCAAAATATCTGCATCAGAATAAGCCACACTGGTGAAATTCTTTGAGAACTACAGCCTCAAGTCACCAGTGGTGCCACTTAGAGTCCTGGGGCCCAAATCATCCCCTTGGCCCTGAAACTCATCATTTACTTTTTTTTTTCATGAAGGGAATTGGCGTTAAGATCTAGAAAAGAACATCAGCCATTTTATGCTCATTTTTCTTGCCTGGCCTTGACAATCTTGTTGCTCCGCTAAAGATTGGTTTGCTCTATGTGCTTTGCTCAACTTTCTTGAAGTTGATCAGGAAAACAAAACATTTCTTTTCAATTGACAACTGCAACCATGGCTCCAAGGCAGACTGAGAAAAACTCATATTCTCTCTAACATAACCCAGAAGTGCCTGTTCATCTACCTCATGGCTGAGGCACATGCTCCAGTTGCTGCTCTGTGATCTAATTCAGAAGAGAGATAGCTACTGCATTTTCAATTGATACATAAAAATAGCTTGTTGCACTAGACACCATCTGACGTCAATGGAATCATTAAAAAGCAGTGACCCGTCTGCAGAATGTCTCTGTGGAAGCAATTGCAGTTCAGTGTGCAGATACTTAAGCTGTATCATTTTTCCTTTTGAAAGCCTTCTTTTCCTACTGTAAGATAATATTCATCAATCATTTAGCTAATATGTGGTCTAAGCTTTAGTGTTTTTCACTAAACCATGGCACATAATCCTGTATAAATGGTCTGCCACATATGAGGGACAGTCATATACTGTGGACGTGGTGGAAATGGACAGTTAAGACATTTGTAAATTTCTCGGTAGACTGCTAAATAAATACAAGCCCACAGACTTACTCTTATTGTTTTGGTTTCCACCCACAGGCTTTTGTGGTGACAATTCTAGAAGTGACTGAAGTGACAGAAAACCACTAGACAATAAGCAATATGGTGCCGAGGCTCCTTTACAAATTCTTTCCAGAAGATGGAGCTCATACCAAGAATTGAATGGGAATATCAAAATGCCAGATGGGGTCAAGCTTAGGAGTCTAACAAATCTGCTCTCTTATAAAATGTTCTGCTACCCTTCCCTGCAACATGGAGTCCCTTCCCTGTTTCTTGCATCAAGCTAAATTCTACTCCTCCTTCCAGAGACCCTGATGTCTTGCCCAACCTCTCCAGCATCATGATCATCTTTCCCTTTCTTGATCAAACTACTGTAGCCCATGGACATGGCTGTAGTTTAGACCCTCATCAAAATATTTCTCTCACTTTCACAAAAGAATGCTCTCCTGACCTCTGTGTACTCTATCTATCTTCACCCTATCTTTTACCACACCCCAGTGTGATCTTCTAAAACATCAGTCTGATTATCCCCCTCCATTGCCTTTATTCCAGTCCAAACTATCACCATCTCTCTCCTGAATTGCTGTAAAACATTTTTATTTGGTCTTTCCAGTTTATTTTCCACATAGCATCTAGGGAAATTTGTTAACAAACAAATATGGTTACTTCACTCTTTTGCATAATATCATTTAATGGCATCAGGTTGCCTTTAAAATATGGTCCACAATGCATCTCACAGTCCATAAGACCTTTCATAACCTCTTTAGCTCCTTCTCAAGCTCTGCCCTTTTCAGTTTTCATGATCCTTACTGAAATGCTCTCTGATACCTGAGCATTCCATGCTTCCATTTAACGCTATTCCCCATGCTCGCCCTGAATCTTTCTCTCTCTTCAGCCAGCACATGTTTACCCTCTTGAACTCAAGGCATCACTTCTAGGAGACTGCTATAACCCCCAGATTAAGTCAAGTAATTTTTTATACGTCTACTCACTTATAACTTATGACTTCCACTTCATATATCATATCATTGTATAATCACAAATAATGCTAATTATTTGTGTAATAATTACTTGTGTAATAATTAGCATTAGCTTTCCCTGATATAATGTACAATTTTTCAAGGAGGAGAAGTATTCTATATCTTTTTCACCTCTGTATCTATAGGATGTAGGAGAGTACCTGGAAAATAAGGGTTTTCAATTAAATATTAATTCAATGAATGAATGAATGTCTCTTCCTATAAGAGTGCAGCTATTTTTTGAGATTTTAAATTTTTCATTAAGCTTGGGTGTACATCTTTATAACTAAACTGATAAAAACAAGTGAAATATTGGGCTGCACATTATTCTTTTTGGCAAAATTGGCTTCCTTTTAACTGCGTTGGTTCGAAGCTCTTCACACTTGAAACTGGCATGTACAGGAAGACAGCAGGTTCTACCAAGGGCTCCTCAGGACAAGAAGAGGTTTTGTAATTCTCAACTTGTGTTGGTTAATTATCCAGGTTGGCACATCACTGGGAAGTCAGACCTTGTCCTTTAAGTGCTTCAGTAAACGTGTGTTTATATCTTTTGGGACAGATACAGGTTGTAGCTAATCACTGAGAGCTACCTCTAAGCAGCTGTCAATGGAAAATGCAGAGCAATCAAATCAAATCAATAATGATGGCTAAGAGCAATTGTAGGAAGAGGTGACATAATTAAACTTCATATCGTATGTCTTGTTTCATACTGTTTGGAATGTGTTTTTGACTTAAATACACTACTATAATCATGTTGTTATTTGTTAAGTATTTTAGGGCTCTTGAGAATAGATTAGATTTTCCTCTTTTTTTCCTTATACCTTCTATTTTAGTGCAAAAAATATATGCTTTGAAGTCAGGCAGTTCTGGCTTGAAATTGTTCTTACAAATTTTGCAATGATTTGAATATTGTTATTTTTTTTGAGAGGTCCTGCTTATTCTACTTCATGGCTGTCAAGGTTAAAATAAATAACATGTACAAAATACTGGGCTGATAATAGAAGCTGAATAAAGCTTAGTTTTTTCTTTCTACACAACATTCTTTGATTTTCTCTTTCTTTTTCTTACCCCAACTCCTTTGCCTTGGTCTTCTTGGTGTGTGAAGCTCATGGTGGCTTTTTTAAATGTTCAAGATATTGGATGGCTCGAATGTTGGCTTCCAGTTTCTCTAGAATTCTGACACTTAGGGAAATTTAAGCCTCCCTTAAGGAAATTGATAGCTAGTGAAAAGTTCTACATCTGTATTTTTCCTGATGAATGTCTGTTTTCATTTACTGAAGTTTAGACTCTTTCTTTAATGTGCAATACGTCCACAGTTAATTTTTAGTTGGATAATGTACCTTAGATTAGCTGAGTTTACCTAGAATCTTATTGGCTTAGTATAATGGTATAATTATAGTAAGGAGGAAAGTAAATGAAGGAGAAAATATGAGCAATTTTAATGTAGCCTAGTGAAATATTATGAGATCTGTAGTAAAAAGACATGGGTAAAAATAATTCTTTGCTCATTAGCTATGTAAGCTTAAATAGCTCATTTAAAATCTCTCCCGGTCCCTTTTATTTGTAAAACAAGACACTTTTCTGGTAGTGTTTTGTGAGTATTAAATGAGATAATACATGTGTAAAGTTTATTTTAAGAGGGGAAGCATTCTGAATGTGGTAATTTTTTTATGTGAGTAGGCAAAGTGTAGTTCCCAATAGAAGGCTTTTGTTTGCATATGCAAAAGAGGAGCTGACTATACATATAAGAAAGAATATGAAGAAGGCTAGCCGATGGAAGCAGAGGGAGAGAAAGGAGATCAGTATTTCTTCAATTCTTAGAACTTTCTGGTGTAAGAAATCTAACTCCTACTTCTCAGGTAGATGTCCTGGATGGAAGAAAGAAGGTTTGGAACTCCTCCTGTGTCATCAAAATACCAGGAATCCTCTGGGTACCTACCAGAACAAATTGGTCCTGCTTTTTCTCAGGCAGGCATTCTAAGCAAGAAAAGAACTTCTGCTCAACTCCTCCTGTACAGAACTGATCTGGAGACTACTGGCCCACTGGACTTGGATGTGAAGTTGGATGAGTTGTTGCTAACAATATTTTAAATGATTAAAACAGAGCCCACGCTTAGCCCAAGGGGCCCACAGAAAATAGAAGAATTGATTTTGCAAACTCCTTTACCTCACCAGGTTTTGCTCACTATAATACACGCCCTCTCTGAATTCTTTCTCGTCTCTGTGATTCAGAACTGAAGTCCAAGCAATCAAAACCAACCAGACAAGTAAATAAAGGCAATGGATATGCTTTCAGAGGTATCAGAAAAGTCTTCATAGGTGACATCTGGTTTTGTGCCTGGCTAGAGCACTTTCTCACATCTTTCAGTGATTTTCCTTGGAAATCACCATTTCTTTATCCTCAATCTGTTCTCATGTGTGTGCAATGCTTTATTGGGAAACTGATTTCAGGCCCAACTCAGACCAGTAAGACTCAATTCTGTTTCTTGGTTGAAACTATTGGAAAAAGGAAGTACTCTTTGTTTATCTTGACTCAGTGTGGGAAAACCCTTCTTACGTGTAGTAAAACTGAGAGATGGAGAGAAACCAAGCCCTGATTGTGTTACGTTAGATGCCAGATCTTGTATCCTCAAAACTGCTGCTTTTTTAGTTTCAATTAGTTTGAAAAGTATGCCTCCCTCTCTTTTCTGGCTTAAATTAATTCGAGTTGGATTTCTATAACTTACAAACTGAGAAGGTAAAAATTAGTTTGAACTGAGAAAGTAAAATCTGCCTAGCCATGCATCAGGCTGGAGTAGCAGGCATAGGTAAAGCCAGATCTGCAAAGTGAACAGGAAACACTCTTCCTCCCAAGGACACACTGCAGCTCTAAAATGTCCTAATGCCCCCCTCCTTCAGTGACTATGGCAATTTGAAATGATGTAGGTAAGAATGAAACTTCCCACTCTTACATGCAAGAGCTAAGGCAATTTGATACAGGAAAGCAGCCTCAGTTCACAACTCAGAAACAGAGATTCAGGTAAAGGGGTTTCTACACACAATATTCCAGTCACTTTAACCTTGTAGGGCCAAAGGAGACTGGACCTTAGGTCTGCTTTGTAGTCCAGACCCTTGACACAGCCCTACTTTGTTTTGAACCTATCAAAATAGTATTGTGCTTAAATTTCACCTAAACTCTTCTCTTTCACAGAACTCTGTAACAACTGTGTTGTCCTTTGTTTGGTAAAATAATCCATGTTTCATCTTCTGTGTGGCCTCTTTCGTAGTGATAGGCAAATAAACTTAATTTCATCAGACCACAAGTAGGTACTTGTGGTTTTAGGTTGACGAGGTTTGGGAAACAAAAAGGATTTAATTATGATACCCTTCTTTCCTATAATAATTCCTTCACCCAAATTAGTTGTATGATTAAAGATGTGGTCACTTATTCTTCCTCTAAAGTAAATCTCAACAAAAAGTAAAGACACTGAAGCAGTTACTTCAAAGTTGGGTTGTGTAGCTCAAAGTGGGATGCAGCAGCAGCAATGAGAGCTTATTTGAAAGGTAGAATCTGGGGCCCCATCCCTGATCTGCACTTCCTTAAGATTCTGGTAATTGTGTGCACAATAAAGTTTGAGCAGTGAAGCTCCAGGAAGTCTAAGGAGTTTCCAAAGTGTCCCCAAGAAAACGTGCAGGTAGAGAAGGAGGACACAAAGCTATTGGCCTTATCCTTATGAAAGCTGTCTTATGATATATTGTTTTGTGATATAATAAATATATTTCCTTTTCTGTAAATGCTCTTAAAAGTAAGAAACATTTGAAAACTACTATCTTAAGCTCCGTTAATACTTTATCGTGAATGAGCTCTTTCAATTGTTTGTAAGGGAATAGGCTTTGTTTGGGGTGAATCTCACTAAGAAGCTGGGAGAATCTCACTAAGAAGTTGGAAACCTGAATACAAAGCCCCCTCCCCAGTTTTGTCATTTGTCTACGCTTGGAGAACACTGCTGGCAGGAGCCGCTGGTTCTTTCAGGCCACATGCATCTGGGGGGTCCTAGAATGAGCCTAAATAACAGAAATAGGAAGGTGGGTCTCTTAGTGGCCTATTTGTAAAAGAATCAAAAAACCTCCTAGCATAATTTATTAAGAAAAGGACAAGCCAGGAAGATGAATTTGACCAGGAAGTAAGCTTTGGTCTTCAGAGGAGAGTGGTGACTTTGAGAATGGCATGGTGGCTTTCACTGGAATTAATTTCTGTCCCAAGTCCATGGATAAGAGAGACAGAGATAGGAAGGGGGAGGGTGGTTGTATCTAAGAGTCGAATGAGCTTTTTGCCCTGATATTGGGTAATTATCAGGACATAAGCGCCCCTCTTTGGCCATAGACCACTTACCCATGGAGATTTTACTTTGCAGTGATGCTGATCTGGGGATAAACAGTGCCAACTTTGCAAATTGCTGAATCTGGTGGAGAAGACACCAAGCCTGGAGACTGCAGTGAGTATCAAGATGACAAAATAACAGTAGCCAGTAGGCAGATGCTGTGGAGTTTTAAAATTAAGTACACAGGAGACATCTTCTGGTGACTCAAGAAAATGTGGACAATGGGACAGTCTTCCAAAAGGGTGAGCGGAAGTCTTGTGTGCAAGCAGGAGTTCTGTGGAATTCTAGTTAATGTATCTATGAAATCCTACTGGTGTCTACAAGTAGATGAGGAATGAAAACTTCAACAAGAGATTTTGTTGAAGCTCAAAATGTAATCCCCTTCTGCACCCTCCCTCAGCTCCTTTTAAATAGATGCATCATAAGCCAAGTTCCCCTGGGTAAATATTCTTTGCAAAGTTTGAGTTGAATTTATGGCTAAGAGAGGGGCGTTTCTGCACTTGGGGAAAACACCATTTTCCCTTATTTTCTCTCAATGTTATCAGTATGCCTCCAAGGAATACAGGAGGTGGAGCACACTGCATTGTATTTTTTGAACCTAACAGTGCTCAGCATGCTCATGGCCCATATCAAACACTTGTTCACCATTTAATTGGGTCACAAGCAGTCACAATTTCATTTCATTGTTTCCAAACATGTTTTAATAACTGCCATGCATTGGGAATATAGAAATAGCTAAGATGTGCCTCTTACCTTCAAAGCTTAAGTCAAAGATGAAGAATCTTAGAGTCCAGTGAGAAGAGAATCATTGACTCTAAATTAATATTTTCTGCTTTTTCCCCATGGCAAAAGAGAAACTGGTCATTAGGCACATTTTTCCTCAAAATGAAAGAACACAATTTAATAATAGCTGAGCAATTGTGTTAAAGCAAAATTTTTTCTTAATTATTTCTCCATAAAACCCCATGAGGTCATATTCTTATGAGGAAAAAGTGTAAGGGAAAAACAAGCTTTCTGCCAAGAAATGCTTCAAGAACTGCTGGCATTGGAGTTCTCACCACCCTCTACTCCCTGTCATTTAGGGCACTAAATTTCACGTTCTAAAGTTGAATGTGGTTCCCCTTTGCCAAATAGCTCCAGATGGTTCCAGGAATATTTATATGCACAGGACCAAAAGGACGAATATAGTAGAAGGTGCCTAGTTACATTTAGATTCACTTCTTGCCACTTAACCCCAGTGTAGCCATTATTAAGGCTCATTACTAAGGTCATATATGAAACCACATGTAGAGAGAGCCACTGTTGAAACCTTCCATCACAGTTCTACTGAAAAACAATTTCCTGCTATCCCAGATGATGTTTTTGTTCCTTTGATCTAGGAAGCATCACCACTTTTACCCTGAGTGGAGGAGACAGTTCTTTGCCTTATGGGGTCCACTTTGTGAGGTCAACCTCTCTCGTTGAGAAAAAAAGGAGTTTTATCAGAAGCAATGGAGGTGAGGGGAGGAAGAAAAAGGGATGGAGCCTCTGCTTTTGCTGTTTTGGAGCTCCAGATAGAATATGGCAGTTGAACTTGTATACAGTGTCCTATACCTGGCAGTGGGGATGGTGGTATTAAAAAAAAGAAGGATCCACTCTTTATTTTATGAGTCCATGACTAACCTACTTCTGATTATTCTTACTGTAGAAATTGTTCTCTCTTTTTTTTCCTCAGGCTTTCAGGAATAACTGTTCAGTTTTACTCTCTGGGGAAATTACTTTGAGAAGGTCATTGAGAATGAATTTATGTCTGTTTGTTTGAAGACAAAATGGTACCACCTGTTAGCTCTAGTGAGAAACTAGCAGAAATGTAATTCATCATTTTCCTAAAAAACATTTTAGACATGTTTTGTAGTGTTTAGGAGGAGGGCAACCATATAACAGGCAGTTGGAAAATGTTTGCTGAATGACTGAATACATGTATAAATGGTTTTGATGAAACCATACCAATGTTAAGGACAAAGATATGATTATGTGGATTATTGTTTTCAGATATCCATTACTTCATAGATGTAGAGACCATTACAGCTTTATAAGTAAAAATCCTCTTTCATGAGTCTACTTGTATATAACAAGCAGAGCCTTTTGGGGATCTTATATTCAAGTTCAACCTCAAAGATAACCTTGGACCACATCTTTTTTCTGTTGGATTATATTTATAATACTATTACAGTGCTTAAATTTTGCATTTTGCTTTAAGAATGATTTGAAATATGTAGGTTTTTTAAAAAAACTTTTATTATTATTTATTTTTGCTGAAATAAGAAGTCAGCTTCACTTCTGAAATAATGTTTCATATATTGGGTGTAATGGAGGCTTAGCAAAAGTAGATTTTTTTCACCCTAAGCTTTGGAACTCAAGGTGGGATTTTGTAATACTAAATATTATGTTCATATAATGTTGCTACATTGATATTGGCTTTCTTTGTGATAATATCAGAAGCTACAGGTATCAGGCTTCAGAGATACCTATCTATGATATAATGAAAATACTCATGGCATAGCCTTTATGGGTAGAGAATATATTTCTTCACAGAGGAAATCTTAGTGTGATGATTCATAGTTTCTAAACAGAATTATATTTTCTGATGTTCTGAAGTTGACTCATTTAAGAGATCCACTTGTGTGCTTCTGACAAAGCACTGATAAATATTAAATAAAAAATAAAAATAACTGGTATCAGAACTTTATTAGGCATTTCACTGGATACAAAGAAACTTTTTTTTACATTAAGAACACGATCTTATCAAATAAATTCACATTTGCTAAACAGAATAGAACTCAAATAAGTTCTAAATGTGTTTTCTTTACACCACATTTATTAAAGTATAATGACCAGATCCTAAAAAGAGAAGGCACAAATCTGTCTCCCTCTGGTGAATTTCTGGTGTCTAATGAAGGAAATGTCACCAGCTCTGCAAATTCCTATCCTTTAGAAATGAAGCAAATCAAGACAAATGTGTGTAAGCAGGGGCCATGAGAGAGAAACATTATATTAAAGGATTTGGATTTTCTTATCACTTACTGAAATTTCAAGAAAGGAGGTAAGTTTCAAAACTCCATCTACATTGAGACTATGTCAAGGATTTTCTGCTGCATACAACATATTTGAAAACTCTATTTTAGGAATTCCATTATGGTTTTACTCTCTGTAAACCATTCTAGAAACTAGTCTTAGCTTTCCCTGTTCTTACTCTGGGGAGTTTTGAGTTTTTGGTTCCTCAGAAAAGGTACTGATTGTTACAATTTGTTGTAGCAGTCTCTCTGTCAGGTGCTGGCTTCATTGTCAAGTCCACGTTCTATTCTCCACCTGCTGCCCAACTCCCACCCAGTCTCCTGAAGAGGCACCAACTGGGTTGTGTCTATACTTGAGAACCTTTTCTTTTCTTCCCACAGCCAAGAAAGTTCCTTCCTATGTCAAGTTTCCTACAATTCCATTGATGACCAGTTCTAATCTAATAAAACTAATATGTGGTAAGGTGATAATAAGAGAGAGACATGGATTAGTTTGTTAGCTCTCTGAAAGAAAAAGAAGTGAAATTTTAAGAAGTCCTGGTACTGAGTGAGAAAGTGCTATCCCTTTCTGTTTTTCATGTGTAGGTGTTTGTGGTTGTTCCAATTGCTGGGGAATGCTACTTAAGGGAGTAATGCGGGAGACTCTGTACCTGACAACAGGCCAGTGAAGGATATTTTTGAATGTGATGACATTAACCTTATAAAGGTATATGCTTCATTATTCAACTATGTTTGAGTTGGTCTTTAATAAAACATTTGTGGGATTTGGCATGGATCAACATTTTCCTTCATGAAGAGTGTTAGGACTATTGGTTTTCATGAGGTATCTTAACATGGGGGTATGGAAGGAGGTAGGATTTTACCCCTTTTAGGTAGCTCAGCTGAAAAAGAGAGGCAGGATGGAAAGAGCTGCCAGATTAGGGGGAAAATTACAGAATACTCAGTTAAAGTTCAATTTCAGATAAACAACTATTTTTTTAGTATGTCTCATGAAATATTTGGAAAATTTTTATGCTGAAAATATTCATGGTTTATCTGAAATTTGAATTTTACTGGTGTTCTGTATTTTATCTGGCAACTCTAAATAGGGAAAAGAAGCAATGGAGGCCGGAGAAAGAGAGGAAGTAAGAAGATTGAATAATTTTCTAGTTATAATTTTCTACACCTAGATCCCAGGCCCAAAGATGATAGATTTTTCCTTCAAGCATGACAACCTGTGTAGATCTTCAAATCATGTCATGAGTTTTTTTTTAATTGCTAGACTATATGTAGGCAGATAGCAAAAGTGTAAGTGTTGCATGCTTGTTTTTTGAGAAGAAAACTGTGTTTGAACCACATAATGTTGATGGGTCTTTAGCGATTCTCACAGATCCCATGTAGTTTATCTTACTTGAGAAGAACCAATTTTTAAAAAGTAATGATTTGGAGAAACAATCTTTCATGGAAAACAGCTTTACAAGCAAAATAGGTTCTGTGTTTGGAAAAACAGCTTTAGAGGTAAACTGGTTCTATTGCTGGTGGAAACAAATGTGACTTTAGTTTTCTTGTATGATAATGAATTTAATAAATTGACATTTAAAACTTTTGAGAAGCATGGGATGCTCCACAAGCTGAACTATTGTTTGTGGCTTGTGGGAACTCAGGTTAAATCCTGAAGAAGATTCCTCATATGATTTTTTAAATGCCATTTGTAACAAAGACACAATTTCTCTTTACATTTTAATCCCAAATTGCAAAACAAAAAGTGGCAATGAATTAAGGCTGGTCATGATGTGCCCTTTTTCTTTAGGATAAGTTTCATTTTTGTAAAAGATATAATATGCTCACACACACATACCACATACAAGCACATACTTTTGACTCATACAAATACACATTTAGAACTAATACCTACAAAATAGTCTCACAACGAAATGAAAATTACACAATTTCAACATAATCAACACGTTTTACAAATTCTATAGAACATTTTATCATTGTCATTGGGAAAACAAACAATTTAGAACAATATTTAAAACTGCATGTAACACAGGAGCCACCCATAAATTATGGCAAATATAGCATTTACACCATTGTGTCACTGAAAAATCTAGTTGAAAAGACTAAAGTGCTTTAAAATAAAATACTTCAAAAACCTTATTTAGCATATCCTGAGGGACACTGCATTAGTTTCTATTAGCAGTTCAAAATGTGAGCACTCTACCTATGGAGCTTTCATTTGGATGAATGACTAAAAGAAGATTGTGTCATTGGATCTTTAAAATTCTAGAACTTTTTAAAAAGAACTCATGAAAACATGCATTTTCTGAGACTTCTAACTTTCAAGTCTGGAATCCCAACAGGGGAGAACCTGAACAGGTTACTGGTAAAAATAAGTCAGAAACTCAAAGAACTTAAAACAACTTTAAGTGAAGATGAGGGTTTGTTTGTAATTTATATTCAAGTTCATCTTCAAATCTCCAGCTTGAAGTGTAATTGACAATGTATTTAGACTAGAACTGCTGGACATTTCTTATTTATGGTGGTCTCATTGTTCATTGGTTTTCCAGTGTTTTTTTCTCTTCTTAAATATTTAAATTATGTTTATGTCTACTAACATAGGAGATATTGATTTTTAAGAGTTAAAATGGCAGTAGAATTAAGATGAGTGATTAGAGTGCAGTTTCATCTTAAATAGTGTGTATGTGGGAGATGTGCATTGTGTGTGTGTGTGTGTGCGTAGACACATAGGCGTATACATGCCAGATACTTTATGCACTAATACATTCACTATTAGGTGGTGCTCCATGAAAGTGACTTTTCCTAGTATGGCTGAAAGTGAATATTGAGGTCATCATACAGAATATCCTAAGGCTTTTAAAAGATGCTTCTTCATCCTCTGCATTCATATGATTGTGTAGTGTTAAGCGAGACATAAATGATAATGGCAGAAGCATTCCATTTTGGTCCTTCAAAATTACAGGTAGGAAAACAAACTGATATTCCACATATTTTCCCTCATCCCACCCACTCTTTTGCCTTCCTGCTATAGATTGGGTAAAAATTGGATTTTGTTTCTGTTTTTTTCTTTCTTTTTTTTTTTTTGCCTTGCAGAATTTGTGATGTAAAGTCTTAAGAAACAAGCAAAACAAAAAGTGCACCAAGATGTATTTCCTATCACCTTGGGGCCTATTTTCAGCCCTTGTCCTCCTACTTCTCTGGAAAAATAATGCCCAGCTAAGACAAAGAAACAGGCTGAGGGTAAGCTCTCATTGCATATTACTAGTCCTTACCCTCACCTTTTAATTTAAGGCCCACAGCCTGCTACCTAAGCGTGCTGCCTGGCAGGCCCACTAGACAGAAAACAGGCACAGGCTCCTTCTCTCTAGTCCCTCTTCAAAAGAATCCCTTCGAGTGAACTCTCTCCAGCTGGAAGACCCACAGTTTCCTTCAACCTGCTCTCTCCTTTAGAAATTAAGGCAAGTCCATTTACTTTCAGTGCCTACATAGGTACTGTATCTCCACATGGAAACAATAACATTGGTTAGAAAGTACCTTTGTCAAACAGGTTTTCTGTGTGCATATCCTTAATTGCAATAGAAAGCTTTTTTCAGTGAAGAAATCTCAGTTAGTATAATCCTTCAGCATGTTTTTTTTTTCCAGCACCCAAATGACAAATACGACAAATCTAATTCTAAGCAAACTTTATAAGAAAGCATCTAAGTTCAAGAAAATACAACATACTTTTGTGTTTTATTTATTTTTCATTAATATGTTGAAGGATCTATCTTCTGTCACATTTATAAGTTAAATCCTTGTGTCATTTCAAGTGTGCTTGGCTAAATATCCTCCTGAGGAATGAATAGTAAATGGTCAGAGAGAAAATCTGCCCAAAAAGCAAACTTACAGGACATAAATTTCAATAATCCATTGTCCTTTAAAAAAGATTCCTATTCAATTGCACATAGAAAGCAGGTGAAAAAGACAGAAAGACAATAAAAGTGCAAAGCAGAAAGAAAACTATATTTGTAAATAATTTAGTCCTAAGTTAGATTATTTTTACAAAAATATCCTAATATGATAAATAGTTTCATATTATCAATGTTTTTACTTGAAAATAATTTGACTGTGTCTGTCCATGTCTGTGTGTGTTTGTGTGTACTTGTATTGTCTACCTGCACAGAAATGGGTATATATTGGTATGCTGTATTTGGTGAGACATATACACACAACTGGAATATAAAACATATCTGTTGCATGTATATACACGCTACTTGGTCTAACACACATACTGACACACTTTTCATAAATATTCTCTTCAGTATAAATTATTTGTCTTGAGAATTTATAATCTTGTAATCAAGTCTTAATTATTTATAGTTTCAACATACATAATCTTGGAATCAACTCTCTTATCTAGGTTTAAAAGATTTAACCACATGTCTTGCATTTAGATTAATTAAAAGCTGACGGCATGCTTTTATTTCTCTATGGCCCCACTTTAAATGAACTATGTCTTCCCAGGAAATTATTGAGATGTGATTTTTTCTAACCATGAAGATGAAATAATCCATAATTGTAAGAATTTCAGACTTTTAAATCAATTTTTATAAATGCCTCACAATATTCATGTGAAGCATATTGGTAAAGGTTATTGTCCTCTTTTAAGATTATTTTAGAGTTGTCCAATATTACAAAGACAACAAAGAGGAAACCATACTCAAAGTTGCATTATCATTTTTCTTCCTTGTAGACTTGGACTGTCAAATGTTGGATCATAGAAATTTTTGCCTCTTCTCCATTCTGGACCTGAAGGTAGATGGAACCCAGAAGAGATAAGCCAGTGTCAGTTTTCAATAAGTCTGCTCATATCACACATATTTAAGAATCTGCTAAAGAAGGTTCATGGATCCTTGCAATTTCATAGACATATTTTTCAAAAACATTGCTCTGACTCCTGCTGCCACCCTTCCTCCTCCTTCAACTTCAAGTAAAAACTCTAATTAAAGCTTGAAATATGTTCCTCAAAATCTGGAATCTAGAATTACATATTTGTAAATCCCAATTTGATAAAAAAAAATTTGCACAATCTTTCATTTCTTTATTTCTTTTCTACTTCTTTTAATCAAGAGAATTGTTAGGAGAACTTTTGTAAGAGTTTTTTCCAGAATTCTGTGATTTTAACACACTCATCATTTATAATTTTTCATTGACTGGGCATTTGCAGGCAATACTATTTAAGAATTCCTGAATTAAAATAGCAACCATCTCTCTCCCCTCCCACCTTTTTTCACTATGAAGTTGGCACTAATAGTTCTTCCAAAGAAGTGTTTACTCTATTTTTATAGCTGCCTCAAATAGAAATACTGTGAAACACTATTATTTTCGTATAACAAAAAAATCACTGATTATGGCCTCCAATATTACTGAAGCAGGGAAACTGATTCAATGCACATTCTATGACCAAAAGTTAGTGATGATTGCTCAATTACAGATGACTACAGAATATTATACCAAGTCCCACACAACAAATAAAGTTCAGTACAACAATGCACTACACATTCTGTTGGGCATTCAATTGTTTTGAGTCCCATATAGCATCTGATTAAAAAGAGCGAGCGAGAAGGGAGAGGGAAGGTTAGAGAATACAGAGAGTGGAGTAGCCCTAGGCTGGAATCAGAAACACAATCAAGTAAACACTCATGAGTTATACGTTACGAAGAATAGTTTTGAAAAACAAAATTCACTGTTTTTTTTTTTTAATCTCTAACACTAAGAGTAGATTTTACCCATCAAAAAGGAAATGAAATATTTATACGAATGTATACTATGATAATAATCACTCAAGAAATGGATTCTTCCTTTTCCCACCTGCTACCAGCCCTAATCCCCTCAGAGACTCAGTGGAATAGGAAGATCAGAGTGTTTACAGATAATATGCCTAATACAATGAGTCTTCTCTATCTTATTCATGGATACTCAGAATGGTACTATCAAGTGTTGGCTTCTCCTTCATCAAAGACATAGTTGAGCTTTATGACAGTGCTGATGAAATCACCAAGTTCTACAAAGTCGGCAGTGACAATATTGATGCCACTCTCTCCTGGCTTCTGCGTGCGGACCCACTGCATCATGGCAGGAAGAGCTCTGAGAAAGGAAAGAAAAAGAGAAGTCACAGAGGGCAGAACACTATTTTTCAAGCTCACAATTCTCAGGCTACCCTTTAGTTTTATACCTTATTAAAATAAGTGCATCAATTATAAAATGGAGGAAAAAGGCCAAATGGACAATGGTAAATTCTTAACTTCTGAAGAGACTCTAGGGAGAAATATTCACCATATTGGTCTATACTCGTCTGTACATCGTTGGAGATCCCAGATGCTGTGAGAGTTTACAGAGAAGCTTCTCAAAGCAAACAACATTCTTGCACTTGTATTCTGGGTCTGGCATGGATGATTACAAACTCTACAAATCTATGGGGTGGCAAAACATGCAAGCATTTATTATAAACCTCCTATTTTCAGGAAATGTGCTAGATATTGTAAATAGATATAACAGCAAAAATTCCTGCATTCAAAGAGTTCATGATTTGGTGGTGGGCAGGTAGAGAAGGAAGAAAAGTTCAATATGGTAAAATCAGGGCCCATTCCTTTCAACACATTTACTGAGTACCTATTATATTCCAGTCACTATTAAAGGCACTTGGAAAGCTTGAGTGAACAAAACAGATAAAAATATTCACCCTAGTGAAACTTACATTCTAATAAGGCAAGACAGTCAATGGACAATACTTGTAAGTAAATTATATCATTTGATAGATAGGAATAAATGCTGTAAAAATGGAGCAAAAAAAGGAGGATAGGAATGTGCAGACGGAGTGGTACAAATTGCAAGTTAAAATAGGGTGCTTTAGTAGGCTTTACTGATAAAGGGACATTTATGCAAAGGTTGGAAGAAGACAAGAAAGTTAGTCATGTGGATTTCTAGGGAGAGCATTTCAACTACTGCCATGGCCCTAAATGTGAAGTGATTAGAAAGATTAAGCTGAATAAAGGTGAGAATGGGGGATGAAGAATGATGTAATGAATTTTCAGGCATAGGAAATACCATTTTTTCATTTAAAGTATGACGTGTGCTTAGGAGTAAAAGGTGCAAACATACAGATATAGGCGATATTAATGATGATGTGCAACATCCTATGACAGCACATTAAAGTAAAATCTGTGACTTCAGGGGCAGAAAAGGAGGTTTCCATGACAAAATGAGAAATAACGTGAGGCCTGAGAGGTGATAGTACAATAACAAAGAAAGGGTGTGGAAACACATGTGAACATTAAAATCTTGGATGAGATAGAGAGGAAAAAGAGAGGGGAGAGAAAAAATGACAGGGTTAAGAATCTCAAAAAAATTACACCAAAAACTTAAAGGAAGTTTGGAAAATGTTGAAGAGGTAAGAAGGAACTAGATGATAGAGGGCTTTCGGAAATGTAGAACAAATGAAAGCTGTTAATCAGGGAAGTAATATGCTTAGATTTCTAATTTGGAGAAATTATAAATTGCCTTCTGTATGGATAAATGAATGGGACAGGGGAAGAAATCACAATTGGGGAGCTTTTGAAGTAATCCAGACCAAAGACAGTAGTATTTTAAATGCAGTGGAAGCAATAGATAGATTTGAAAGGAACTGAGGAGATAAAATCACAGCACATGACGAGGTGGGAGTGAATATAGATGGAAAGGGAGAAAGAGGCCATGAATAATACCTAGATTTCTAGCAGTATTTGACAGGTAAACATCATTCACTAATTTTGGAAAGATAGGAGTGAAGGTTTTCCAGTGGATGTATGAAAGTCAGTCTTTTTTTTCCATGCTTAAAACTTTATTTATTCTATTCATTTAGGTATTTTATTTTAACAGTTTTTTTTTGATATATCATTCACATAATGTGCAATTCACCAATTAAATTCAGTATGAGACATGTTGATTTTGAGTTGACTTTGGGACACACAGGTTGAGATCTTAATTAGTAGTTAGGTACAGGTTTGATATTCAGGACACAGAGCCGGTCATCAGCCTTCAGAGAGAATAGTTAGAGCTATGAAAGTGGACAAAATTACCTGGGAAGGTTTTGTAGATGGGAAAGAGAAGATATAAAGGTCAGCAATGTTTAAAGAATGGATAGAAAAGTGGATTCAATAAAAAAGATATAAAAACAGGCACAGAAGTAGGAAGAAAATCAAGAGCCTACAGAGTTATGAAAATCAAGGAAAAGAAATCATGCTTTTTTTTTTTTGCATGAGGTTAAAGCATGGAATGTAACATATGTGTTCTTCTCCAGATCTCAGAAAGCATACACCTAGCCTAAACAAACTCAACCCATCCAGACAAAACTGGGTCCACTGCCTTGTACTACATTAACCCTATGCGTAGTCCCTTAAAAATTCTGACCCACGTTTTTCAGAGTAAACATTTTTCTGTTAGACACATAGGAGGATCCATTTGCTTCTAAAAGAGCACAGGATGGATCTAAATACCCAGTGCTTTCAGAAAATAGACTGGCAGGTGGAGAAATCTGATCCTCAGAGCAACAGTTTCAAAGGAGAATTCTATCTTAAAATGAAAAGTCTGCATCCCTAGAGCACAGACGCAAGTATGTTCAAGTTCATCAGAAAGACAGATGCTGTGGCAACAGCCACTCGGGTTTCAATTCCATTACTTTTCTTCTGGTCTTGCTAGAGCAGATGAAATATTCCTGTTGTGAATGTAGCATCACCTGGCATTTTAGAAAAGACAGACATTCTGTGGGTATCAGAACCAGCACATTTCTGGGAAGAACGATTATTCAACAGATACACTCAGCTTAAGGGGTGAGAGGCAGAGTGGATAAGAGTGAGGTTGAGGCCAGTGCTGATTCTTCACTAACCTTACTACTCTAAGATTAGAATTCCTGAGCCTGAATTTAGAACAATTAATTGTTGTCCCCATAGAGAGATAGGTGGCAAGAGAGCACAAGAATGCTCTTTTCTGTTTCTCTATAAAATAGATTGCTTTGAGGATTGATGAAACATCCCTTTGGAATAGCTCATAGTCCTCACAAGAAATATGTTTTACATTTAAAATACCATTTCTCTGAGTAATGGGAATAGTTCTGTTTTTCTATTCAGATACATTTTTCTAAAGTTAACACCAATGAAAAAAACAAGCAATAAGGTGAAATTGAATCTTAAATACTCAGACAGTTTTAAGTAGAATTATGTTAAACAAAAAACAATATACTGGATTAAAACTACCAAATGCTACTCAAGTTACAATAATTATTTAGAGAAACACTTTTTAACAATTTTTTTTCATTATTGCCCCCTCCCATAGAGCTTTTTAGAATATTTTTTTCTGCTCATCCTTGTTTCCCATGAAATTTAATACTACAGATATATCGTGTATCTATTTACATATTGCTCGTATATCTTTGCTCTACATTAAAAAGTAAATTTTTAATTTTTTCCTTTCCAATTTTTGCCTCTTTGGGGCAATGCTGACCCAGAGAATTCATGATTTATAGCTAACTGACAAGTTCTAATTATATTTAGTGCTGGACAGATAAGGAGAATGAACTGAGAAGCTTACTTATAATAAAATACTGGCTCAAGGTAATAATTTTCTTGGTATAAGACAAAGTGGTTAAACTTTAACTTTAAAAAAATCATTCACTCATTCATTGATTCAACAAAGAGGTGCACACCTGTAGCAGCAGACAGTGCTTTAGCTATCGCTCCTGAGAGCCATCCTGGAGTTCAGAACTTTCTCATCCCTCTTTTGTGCCTTTTCTGCACTTCAGTAAGAATAATCTTTCTCTCATCTGCGTCACTACAGTTTGTGTGTCAGTCCACTACACAAACAACCACAAGGTCTTCTGTCACCTCCAGGATATGCCTATCTCTTTAGCAATGTGGATGAGTTCCCTCCATATCTCTCTCACATCATCTGATACACACACCCCTCTTCAGCCTATTCGTTGCTACTTCCTAAGTGCTAATATGTTCTCCAGCAATAGTGAAATGCTTGTATTTCCCCCCAGACATGAAACACTACTGTGGTTTCATGCCTCAATCGTTTTTCAGGCCTTTCTTCTACATGAAATACTATTCTTTCTTCCATACCATTCTTGGTCTGACTAATTTCTGCTTGCCCTTCCAGATTTGGCCCAGGAAATATCTCAATCCCTCCTGTCAAAATCTGGTTGATGAACCCTTTTCTTTATGCTGTGTACTCCTTAAGCCGAGTTCTGTGTCTGTGCATTGCACATAGCATTGAGATTACCCGTTTTCATGACTTTTTCTATCAATGCCTGTACATTTCACAAAAAACAAAAATCAGACCATAGTCATCAATGTTGACACTGTAGTTACTACAATCCTTAGAATAACACATCTGTTGAATGAACAACCTAAATTGATACAAACCAATCATGACAATACAATATGGTAAAACAGTTGTGGGCATAGGATTCTATGGGATCAGAGAAAGAAAAATAATTTATTTCACTTAGGAGAAATTAAGGAGGAATTTAAGATACACATCATAAAACAGGTGAAATTTGAGTTTGGTCACAAATCTTCAGATAAAGAAAAAGGAAGTTTTTTCAAGAAAAGGGAACAGCACATGCAAAAGCATATGGGGAACATAGTAGATCTCCAGAACATAACTAAAACTTGGTACGTTTTACTATCACTATCCCATTTCTTCCTCCAGTTCTTGACAGCCATCATTCTATTCTTTGCTTCTGTGAATCTATTTTTGATTCCATATGTAAGTGATATTTGTCTTTCTGTGTCTGGGTTATTTCACTTAGCATAATGTCCTCCTCACAATACTGTACTATATACTAAAATTTGCTAAGAGGGAAGATTCTATATTGTGTTCTTACTATACACACATAAAAATAATAAAAATAATAAAGGAGGAGGGAAGAAACTTTGAGAAGTGATAGATATGTTTATGGCCTTGATGCTGATGATGCTTCACAGTATATAATTATTCCCAAACTCATGAAATTGTATACATTAAGTAGGAATAGCTTTTGATATGTCAATCAGACTTTTATAAAATGGTTTAAAATAAAAGGCTATGGGCATGAAAGAGATGATGCAATTAAGAAGGATAAGGTGACTGGAAAGAAGGGGCTATGGTGGTGTGGGGACAGTAGGGACACTGACTAGCCTAGTAGAGGAACAGGAAGGTGTTTTGGCTAGAATGTTAAGGACCTCCTTGGTTGGCCTGTGGAGTAAGAGCTCCATTCTTTAATTATTTAAGGGCCAGTCATTGATTTTGTCAAATTAAAGAAGAGTTCTTCAATTTCTTATTCAAAGAAAAATCTAATATTAATTTTATACAAAATCTACCATCTAATAATACTAAAACTTGTGTTCTCATATATAAATAAAGAGTTCATTGTTTCCCTTTGAAAATTCTCAGATCCTAAAAAGCCTTCATTCATTCATTTGTTTATGTTATATTCACCTTTATAGACAAAAAGTGCTAATGGAAATTTGGATAATGTTCACTAATATTATGAAGAAAAATATTTTGAGTGAAGTTACATAATACGAGGAAATGATTAAATTCCCTTTGAATTTGTATATTAACATTTAATATCTATCTACAGAAAGATCTTTTTTGGTATAGAAAGATATGATTATACAAATACTGCAATGTTGTCTTATTAATGACCCCCTTTTCCTTAATTGTGTGTTTTTTTAATTGGATGCTAGATTTCCAGTATGAATTTAGACTGTTTTCTTGTGAGTCCTTGCTAACTATCAGTAGAGTCATTTCAGGATAAATATAAACTTAAATAAAATTGTAGCACTGGTATGTAATGTGGAGCCAGACTATTTCTACTTAAGTCTTAGCACCAGAACTTACGTGCAAGTCAGTTAACACTCTAAACCTCAGTTTCACCATCATCTATTAAATGGACATAATAATGAGGATTAAAGTAGTTAGAGCATGTAAGTGTGTAGTTGGGTGTCTAGCTTTTTGTAAGGGGTATTGTACTGAATATTCAGAAGCTACAGGGTCTTAAAGGCAGCAGGGTATTCTGAGCAACTCCCAGCCATAATACAGTTATGATGTAAAACTGAGCCTGCTGGATTTTTTTTCCAACTTTCACAATTTCAATCAAAGACAGAAAGGGGTGAGGTGTAGGGGATGTCCTGGTGCCATCAGGGCAACTGGTGACGAGGCTTTGCAGGAAACATGCTTGGAAGGGCTTTGTTCCTGGGCACATAGTTGTGCAAACATCCGAGTATGCTTTTTCCATCCCAGATTCTAAATTAAGTTGGTAAAAGGGAAAGTCTGGACTAAATCTTGGTACATAAAGACCCATAGCCCTTCTCTGGAATGTGGAACTCTCCTGAGATTGCAGGTTTCTTAGAAGAGAATCAGAAAACCTCCCTCTAAGGAAGCAGAAGAAAGGGAGATGTAGGAACTAGAGCTCTTCTAAGATGCTGGCTTTGAGAACTGGTTTTGAAAAGATTTAAAGGAAAAGATTTAGGAGTTGAAAGTGCCGAGTTCAGTAACCCTCAATATGCTGACCTTGACTTTCTTAATTTATGTTAAATCTCCTATTCAGAATTCTTCAATCACCTGTCAGTGCTTTTAGGATAAAAATAAAAATCCTTAACTGGCTTATAGCATCCTGAACAATGGCCACTAGGGCTTCCCCTGTTCCATCTTCAGTCACTGTCCCTATCACTAAATTCTAGTCACATCCTCAGTCTTGCTCATCTTGACCAGCCTAGTTTTCATCAGGGAACTTTGTAAATGCTGTCGCTGTTATTGCTGTTCATTCATTTGTTTGAACCAAGAATGGTTTTTCTTCCTTGTCCCTCCACTTGGCCAACTCACTCATCTTTCAAGTGATAGTTTAAATGTCAATTCTTCAAAACACTAGTCAGAATTGCAATTATACTGATGTGTGATCAATATCTGTCTCCCTAACTAAATGTGATCCTTCTGACAGCAAGAACTGTTTCTTCACTGTTGTATCTCCATGCTTAGTAGAGTGCCCAGCATAGACTAAGTACTCAATAAATATTTGTTGAATAAATGAACAGGTTTTACTTTTAGAAACAAAAGTTTTACTTTTAGAATAGAAGTATATACAGTAACATAGTTCATTGAAAAGCTGTTGTTTGCCACACTGTGGCTAATGCCATAGATTTTAATTTGTAAATTCATTACTATTTTACTGAATAAAAGTGTTTTTCAGAAACTGACTTGAAGGATTTTATCTTTTCTGTACTTGGGGGGTCTCACTTGCAAATTTTCAAATTGACCAGTCAATTTGCAAAACAAGTTTCCCTGCATTATATATATAGTAATCATCATCATCTTTATAAAAATAAAATTTATTAGAATTAAATGTAATTTATCAAATTTATTTAATTTAGTTATTATCAATATATTACTAATTATAATTATATAATTTAATGAATTAAATTTAAATTTCTTAGGATTCCACATCCAATTTATGTTAAAGTGTGTGCACACATAATATTTTTATAGCAAATGCATTTTATATATGCTACTTCTCTAACTTCTCTAAACTGTTATAGTTTACAGTTATGAATGAACAATTGTGGGTCATAAAACACTGTGTTTTGGTGAATTTTATTTGAAGAAATTTAATTTTCAATGAAATGTTTCTTTTATTGAATGAAATAGAATCTTCAAAATCAATTTGTTGATTTTTACAGTACTCTTTGACACACTTGGGGATAAAGATTACTGTGAAAGTGTTAGAGCCCAGTTATTGCCTGAGCAATGGCGACTTCTTAAATCTGCAAAGTTTAAAATAATGACCACAGGTCTTTCTTACCCTGAACAACTAGTCAGACAGGAGCAACTAATTAAAAGCAAGTCTGACATATTTTAAAATGTGATTTCCTGTCAACCTGGCCATTTCTGAAAGCTTGAAGATTTCACTGGAAAATATAAAGAAGAAAAAAGACAAAACAAAAAGAAACCCTTGCCCAAAGGTTGGCATTTCACGCTGAAGCATCCTGTGGTAAAAAGCAGGGCTTTTGCATCTGTAGGTTTAAACTCTGGAAGGGGTTTCAAAATAACCTCAGGTAGACAGACGGGTATTATATGTCATAAATCATAACTTCTGTAAACACAAAGCTTATCCTTTTCTACTAAACCTGTTTCTGTTCAGGGAGCAGCATATCTGACTGATGTCTGATAAATATAGCTCATGTAAAAAATCTTTTTCCTCTAAAATTAGTTAGATAAAGAATGAAATCTTATGAATTATCTGTAAAACGATGTGCTAACAAGCAACTCTGGAGATTTAGAAGATCTGAGCTCTCCTGAATAGCAGACTGAAGACCTCCCAAGTCTCCCTATGACCTGCACTATGCACTTTCAGAACGAAGTCACTGCAAGTATTTAGGTGTAAAACAGAAATAATTAAAGGCATCACTAAAGATATGGTCAATTTGAATTTTTCCCTCAATGGCTGTAAAAGGAAAATATCCCTCTTCCTTTTGACTTTTCCAGGTTCTCTTCTCAAATCAAGTTCAAACTCTCTCTGTAGCTTGACAAAGACATCTGTTTAACAAATATTTGCAAAGCACCTCTTATGTGTTACACATTATTCTGTGTAACAAGGACACGATGATGCTCAGAAACAGATACAGTCCTTGCTTTCCTAGTACATACAGTCCAGTAGGAAGGGTGAAAATTATTAAAACAACAAACAAACAAACAAAACTATCACATCAATTTTATTGGTGTTAAGAGAGAATTCGCTCCTGACCAATGTGTTTTATTTGTAATCTTGCATAAATTATGCAAACTGAGCCCCAATTTTCCCCAAATTAGGAATAATAACACTGTTAGTAGACTCTCCTAAACATGAGGTAATGATGTCTATGAGGGTACTATTCAAATGTAAGCCTTGAGTACAGAGATGTCCTGAGAGACACAAGAGCTGCTGTAACACCAAAAATATTGGGTATGGAAAATGACTAACCTTCACAGTCACCCTAACTACATTAACTGCTTTAAGTTGTCAAAGGGACAAATTCCAAGTCCCCGGGAGGACACAGGAACTATTATTCACCTCCTTCCCATGCCTGGCAGGTTGTTAGTTTATTTCTGTGTTTGTTTAACAAAAAGCAATGCAGTCCAATCAAAGCAAAAGTCACCCTCCATTTCCTTTGATGACCACAACAGGAGCCCTTTTAACTGTGGCATGTAAGAAAAACACTAAAAATCCATTTTCAATTAAAATAAGATCATATAAACTCCAAAAAATAATGGCATTCAGAGTTCATAAAATATTCTGTGTCCTCAGACTCATCATTTGTTCCCAGCTATGTTTCAGAACCAGCCATAAATCCTGCCAGGAGACAAACGGTGAGCCCTCTCAGCCCTCCAATGGGGCCTACTGCAGTGCAGAGACTATCCTGTCTGCTAATTTTCTAAGGGAGCAAAGGCATTAAAAAAGCTTTGCAAATTCTAAACAAAGAGACCTTTTGGTACATTAAGAGTTAGATTGCCAGGAGGCAGACAATGGGTTTTCTTTCAAGAGTAGAGTCTCAATAGAATGAACACTTCTGTGTGGGATTAAGTGTTCTCATCTCAGTCTCTTTCTCTGTACCAAACAGCCCCTCACTCAGTACAAGTGCTCCAGGAATTGGGTACTCAAAGTTCAGAAGCAATTTACTTTATTCAAACCATACAGTTTCTATCTGTTGGCACCTGCCCTTCCTTTTCCTCTTTGGAAAGATTTCCATTTGCTAAGAAAGAACCTCTGCTAAGCTTGTGCTGAAAGAAAATTGTACATTTTCTCAAGGACTCTCTAGGTTTGTGCCTTGGCTTCCAATGGTTCCCAACTTGGGGGTCCTGGACCTAAGGACATCAGAAGAACTAATGTCAAAAGCCACAACAGAAATCAGTCGCCCGTGAACTGTGGTCACACAAATTAGCTGAAATGCTACTTTACTGTTGGTAGAATCATTCTATCAATTCAGTTTTAGTGCTGACTACCTCTTGCTTATTGAAGGTCAAGTGGAATTCTGCATGCTTTTCATTTTAATAATGGGGTAATAAGTTATTACTCACATACATTTATTAAGAGAAGTGCTCTGTGAGGGAAAATGGTGTAAGAGGTCCCTTGCTGGTGAAATCTTGGGAACTACTGGTCTTCATCACCTTCATATGTTCTCTTGTAATGTCAACAAATGTTTATCGAGTACCTCTCATGTGGCAGTTGTTGGGCCAGAAACAAGGATGAGTTAGACATGGTTCTTGCCTTAATTATGAGATTAATTCTAGAATTACTTGAACTGCTACAAATAAACATTGTTTAGTTGCTCTGAATAGCTTTGCCTAGAATCATTGGAAAATGGAGATGTCCATAAATTCTCTTTTGGCTCACGAAATTGCTGCTGGCTTCTTTTTTGGCACATGCTCTGATTCCAGTGGAAATAGTCCATGCACTCTTATAAATTCATGAGACTAAATAAAAACTACTCTCCAAGGACTCATAAGTTAAGTGAGTATTTATCGAGTTTTAATGGATGGCCTACAGTCAATACAGGGGCAGCTGAAAAGTAAGAGCATTAGAATCAGAACCTTATCTGAGTGACCTCAGAAGGGACTTAACCTTCTTGTTGCTCATTTTCCTCACTGAAATGAGATAATAATGGTACATATTTCATGCTATTTTCATAAGAATAAAAACTGTACAATATAGATAGGTGGCATAACAGAGGTTAAGAATGAGGCCTTTGGGGCAGAATGAATTCAAATCTTGTCACTACCAGTTTAAGGTTACTTTAAGGCAAGTGACTGAAAAAATTACTCTGAATAGCACATGCAGTGACTGCTGTGATGAGCTGCTCAGATCCCCCTTCCAGGTTGAGGGTGCTCAGTCTCCTAGTTGCCAGGAGTGTTGTTGGCTGTGAGCTCTCAGCTCTCAGCTGCATTTCTGTCCATGAATTGCCTTCAGCCAAAGAAAGCCACCTAATTCAAGGTCACACACCCTCTTGGGGACAGTCTGCACCCAATGACTGATCTTTGGTGAGGAGTATATAATGCCACTTGCTTCAACTCTGAAAGTTCATCCCAGCTCCTGTAGCCTTTGTTGTGATTGAAGACTTTGTTTGACTGCCTCACAGCCCAACGTCTCCCCCTACCCAATCCTGTTTTCTTCACTCTCCCACAGGCATTGATCCCAAGAAGACTCAGAATAAAAACTTCTGCACACAAATCTTAGCGTCTGTTTCTTGGGAAACTCAACCTACAAGTCTCTGATTGAGATGGCAGAAATTTGTGTGATCAGTAGATTCTCCTTCACCCCCAGTGAGAACCGTGAGTAGCCTTTGGCAACTTTAATGAGATAGAGAGAATAAAACTATATTTCCATTTCAAAATGCAAAATGCAAACAGGATAGGTTGTAGGCTGATTTCAGGGGGCAAGGTTTGGTGTAGGGGAAGAAGGTCACTTGAGAAAAACTGCACTTATGCTTAGTGCTATGCATTGTGCAGTTCATGTGGGGACCTCTGCTTCCTCTGGGAAAGCAAAAAGGCCACCAAAACCAGACTGCTTGGAGAGTGACCACAAAATCTTACTTCAGTTTTCTGTTAGGATTTTCCTCTGTATGCCATTAAGTTTTGAATAATAATGTATCAGGGGCTCAGAAATCTAGTCCTACTTCTAAATAAAACATTTGTTATGATCTCTAATGAGAAACTTTTCCAGTCCAAACTGCCCAGCAAAAGCTGGGGGTATTTATTTAGCATCATAGCCTTTTGTGTATAGTACTTTGTACAATTCCATGTCCCTGACATGTTATTTTTTTTTTTTTGATGAGTGTCATTATAGCATCCAAATTAAATGTTCAATTTAAAAAAAAATACAGAAATCTCACATTCCTGAGAGGAAATTCTAGCAGGCAGAATGAACACAATCAGAATTCGATTCGATCATAATATCACAGGTGCTACTGTGTTTGTGTGCCCATGGGCCAATGTAATCATGCATAATTCTCAGGAGTAATTTCTTTGGCCTTTTCCCCTTTAATCAGTGACAACCGCAGGTGCAAAGGATAGAGGAATATGTCATCTGTTCTGTAAGAGAATAGTATTCATTATGCTGTTAGTTCTATAATTTCCTCTTGACGGTGGTCTTACACAGTCAGAGTCTTTTAATAGTACTGAAAGAGTTCAAAATTTTAAGTCAATTAGTCTGAGAAGAGTGTTTTCCGTCATGTTATCTGTTGCTTATACTTTTGGGAAATCATGCTATCTGACATTTTTTTTAATTGTCCATTTTAGCATTCTTTGAAACATGAAAAATTCCTAGGAACTTAATAATGTATGCTAAATATTGCTGAACCATATAAGTACCATATATGTGTCTTATTTGTTAATACATTCTCCCTCTTCCTCGTTTATGTCCTCCTTGCCACCTTTACAAAATTGTCTCAGGATATCAGGTTTGAAAATGCCCTTAAGATGTTTGTAAACAGTGACCACATTCTCTATAAAAATATTTCCTAAACCGAGTTCCATGGGACAATGCTTCATGAGATATCGAAAGATATTTCTAAGACAAATAAACATTCTATTGGTGATCTACATTTAAGTAATGTTGAAATCTCTTTGATGTTTACAGTGCATAATAGCACATCAAGCATATTACCATATTAAAGACATGATGTGATTGAAATAAGTTAAGCATTGATTCTCGTTTTCACACTGGTGTTTTCTAAATTCATCTGATCCAAGAACAGTCCCGCCACCAACAGCGCGTACACACACACACACACACACACACACACACACACACACACACACACACACACACACCCTTCCATTCCTTCCTATAAACTACCAATGGACAGCTAATGGACCTAAAGTTCTACAGAACACTGTTCTGGAATTACTGCCAAACAGCGTCTTTTTCAAGGGCTCAACTCTGCCATATATTTCAGGGACTTGAAATTCTCACAGCCTCCTGAGTCAGACCCTCTCATCTTGGAACTGCTCCCACTGTTAGAAGGTTCTTTCCGACTGCCCTCTAGTCCCTAGGTTCATCCAGAACAAATCTATTCCTCTTCAACATGACAGTCCCTTAAATATTTTTTAAAAATTGGAAGTCTACTACCCCACCATCTGCATTACTCCTTCTCCATCTAAAGCATCCTATTTTCTTAGGTAATTCAGTTGAGAACCTTCTTATTGTCTTTGTTATTCTCTTCTGAACACTCTACTTTGTTTATACTCTCTGCAAAAGAGGTACCTGGGAAATCATGCAATTTTCTAACTATAGAGTGTAACAGAGTACTTCTGCCTTCATTCTGGGTACTATTGTTCACTTATTATGCCCAAAGATTATTTTGACTATTTCTCTGTTAATTCTTCAAAGTTTGTCCATCATCACCTTTTCCCTAAATTCTTTAACAGCTTATTCTGAAGGAAGCAGGAAGGTATTAGGCAGGACCAGTGTGGGGAAAGCAACTCTACTTCTAGAAAAGTCAACACAAACTTGCTACCTTACACATTCTTCTCCTTCTTCATCTCAGAATCTTCTCTCTGTCACCAAAGAAGATATAAAATGTGCAGGAGCTGAGATCCCACCAGAACTATAGAAAATCCTTCAAGAATGGTCTGAGTCGAGATAGTGGCTGGAAACTAAAAAAGTGGGAGCAGATGAGAAATATGGAAGTTTTAATCCTCTGGGAGGTAGCTCCATCTGGCAGTAGCAATGGTACTGGGGATATTAGCCATCCAGGTAAGTTTCCTCTGGCTTGTTTAAGAGTTAAGATGTCAACATCAAAAAAATTTGTACAGAAACAGAGCAATTTTTAAGTAATATAATTTTTTTAATATTTGAAAATGGATATGCATGTGAATAGTTGTCCATGTAAATTATCCACCTGCCTGACTGAGTCTGCACTGAGTGAATGCAGAAGCAGTGTTTGGCAAGGTGACATAATGACAATACTGCTGCCCTTCCTCAGGGCTGGTGCTCACTCTAGCTTTAATTAAGTCATTAATTAACTAGTTATTGATTCTAAGAGTAATTGAACATAGAATGTGCTATATGAAAGAAGAGCATTATTAGCAACTATGTCTGGTTGTATTTTAGAGAAGCATGTAAAAGTTCAGTCCTAAAATACCCCTTGCTACACTATTTTCTTAATTAAAATCTCCCTTTACATTAATTGATAAGGCTATAAAAATGCTCTCCAAAAAAAGGTGAAATAAAATGCTTCCTCATGACAGACCAGACAAGGGTTATCTCAGGGTAGGTCTGTAGGGATATAGAGATAAGTCTTTAAATGTTTTTATAATATCAGTTCAGTCTGGAATCAAAGGAAAGACAGTGGCATAGAAAACAGACTCATGTGCATGTGCCTGTGTGTGTGTGTGTGTTTTCTGGAATCTCAATTAACTTCTACAGTTCTATAGTGACATCTACAATTGTATTAACTGTATGATTTTATATAGATGCTGCTCTCCTGGGTTCTTCCACCAGCAGTACCTTTGTGAAATAATAAAGAAGCAGTTTCATTCAGGTAATGAAGTGACTAGCATGCACCACAATCTGCCTTATGTGAGTGCATTTGCCTACAACTGAATTTTGAACTTGACTGCACACAGTGTCCCTGAAAACAGATAACATGATACTATGAAAGTCAATAACTAATATGCTGAAATAACAAAACTACCCCAGAGATAACAAAATATATTTTACATATAATTGATAAAATATATTAATTAAACAACAGTTGTAAAATAACATGAACACCAAGGGTTCTCAGTTTCTTTGCTCTAGAATAGAAGTATAGAATTCTCATCTATTCTTCACCATGGTAGACCGGAAAAATTTTTTTAAACAACTCAAGTTCAAATTTGAAAAAGAGCCCACAAAGGGAAGTGATTGATGAATCAGACAGTAGCACTAGTGATGGGCACTGTGGGCTGCCCAACAGCTCCACCTGCTCTGCTCCCAGGAGAGGCAAAGAATCTTCTCCCAAAGTGGTAAAGTCAGGGACCTGTATCACAGAAATGATGCTATTTTCAAGTGAAAGAATTAATGTATCCTTTTCAACTAAAAGTTGAAATCAGCAGAAAGGAACTTGAAAAATGTTGCTGCTAATTTTATTAGGAACTCATGTCCCACTGGAAGTCATTAAGTAGAAATCATTTGAAAATATCTTTGAATGTGTGGCTTTCTTAGCTACTAATATCAGAAGGTGTTTCATAACAGGTCTTATTTTTGGTATTCAGTTTAATTTTAGAGGGTAAAAAGGGTTAATATTAAACAAACAAACAAACAAACACCTAAATAATATCCTACTGAAATAAGGTGTTTTAAAGAAAGGTAAAAGGTGTTGCTGCTAAAATACCAGTTTTCAATGCTGCTTATTACTCTTTCTGCTGACAAAGGAAGAAAAGTTCATAATGCTGATTTACTTTTCTTAGTTATATTATGATACCTAGTGGAATTGAGTGGACAAAAAAGTCAGTATGATTGACTTGAGAATTGTGAAATCTTGAGTCTAACTGTGGAGGGTATCTGTGGAGGGTAACATCATCAACATCATATTTCTACAACTGCTACATTAATGTCCAGAATGAACAGCTTCTTTCCTAACCATAAAAAAGCCATTCTTAAAACCAGTACTGTGACCCCACTTGAACTATGCCTGCAAGTCACTGATTCTCTCTGTTCAATGTGCAGGATGAAAATACTTCACTCCCCCTCAGGGGTATTAGAAAGCTCAGATACAATTATGACTGTGAAAACCCTTGAAAACTGCAAAGTGCCTTACAAATTTAAATTGTTCTAATTAGATGAATTATTTGAAAATATTAAACCAGAAATCCTCCTGGCCCTCAGCTGAACTTTTCACTTGTAATGGGTTAGTTTGCCATTAAGTTTTCAATGTTTGTTCACACACCTGCCTTGGTTATTACCTTATTAGAGGCTATAAAGGATGGTGGAGAAATAGTCAAGATCATGGTAGAAAAGAGTTTCTATCACTTCACTTTTTTTATATTAGTTAGAATATCCCTCATATTGATAATCTCAAGAAACTTGAATCTAAAATGAGATTGAGGTTTAAATGGAGACTCATGGACGTGAACAGTGGGTTAGTGGTTATCACAGGGAAAGTGGGGAGAGAAGAGGTAGATAAGGGTAAATAGGGTCAAATATTTGGTGACAGAAAAAAATATAACTTTGGGTGGTGAAAACACAATGCAATGTACATGTGATATATTGTTGAATTTGTACACTTGAAATTTATTTGATTTTGTTAACCAATGGCACCTCAATAACTTAATTTAAAAAAAAGAATAAAATGAGGTCGAAGTCATATAGTTACTATGTACCTATAGGTTAGAAACAGATTCCAGTGTGCTGCTTTTGTACCAAACAACTTAAATGGGTTGCAAAAGAGCCAATTCTTAGCCCGGTGTTCTGGCTTAAGATCTCTCAGTTGGAGTTTTCACCATCCACAAGAAGGCTTTGTTCTATTAGTTATAATAAATGAGGCTTGATTATGGGGCTGAGGTCTGGGTCCTCTCAAGAATAAATCTGGGTAGCCAGGAAGGGATCCACCCCTTTTGGAAATGAGCACAGCAACATGCAGATGTGATTTTGAGAGCACTGTACCCCTCAGGGCAGTCTACATATTCCCTAATAAACCAAGCCGTGGTATCATCAGCTCAGGCAGAGCATCCTGCTCTGGAATCTTTCTGGCTAGTAATGCCATAGCCTTCATTTGATCCATCCTGTTAAACCAAATGCTATTGCATGTCAGGCACTGTTCTAGGCAACTGAGGTGTAGGCACTGTTCTGGGTGTTGAAGAGAGAGCTCAGACGAATGAGTGAAAATGAGACCTTAAAGTTTCTAGTTTAAACCAGAAAACTTGACACTATACTCTGGAAATGGCCCTACTTTCACCATCTGTGCAGCAGCTAGATGTTACTCATTCTGTCCACCAAACTCCTTAACAATGGTATAAAAAGTTTGGGCTGCAAAGACTCTGAGCCAAAAGGCAGTGTGATGATTGAGATGGAGGTTCACAAACTATGTTTTATTGAACATGAAAAATAAGATGTCCAGAATGCTTTATAAATTTAACATGGATATTCTATTATCAGCATCAACAACTCATTCTCCACATTCATTTGATATATCAACAGACAAAAGCAACTGTTATAGGAAAAACTTCAAAATAGAAGCAAAACTCTCAATTGTGGCATAAACATAAATGTAAATCAATAAAAATGGAGCTGATTGATCCCAAAATTCAAATATATAAGATTTTATAATGTACTTAGTTATTTCAATAAGCTAAAAACCCTTCTTCAGATATAAAAAAGCATGAATACTCCATCTTTTTAAAACATTTTATCTAAGAAGGATAATTTCTGGACAAAAGTAAGAATAATGGTGGATAGCTAGATGGGTCCTAGAAGTCTGATATTCTCAAAATTGAAAAATCAGCAGTTTAAATAATCTATACCTACCTGAATATGAGCATGGAGTAAGGGTAGATTTTCTTTTCATCAGATGCATGTAAAAGTTTAATGACAATGGACTCATCACCATCGACACACTTGTGCTGTCAAAGCCACTCCAACTTCACACGAGTCATAGGATCCTCAGAGCTCTACTTTTCCTGCCCTGGGTCTTTATCCATTTACTGGGCTTCTAAGGTGTGGGTGTGTGAAGACCACTTTAGACACCACAATGATATATGGAAATTAGATTTAAAATATTCAGAGCATGTTTTTTCCTTCAAGTGGAAGGACTACTCTTTATTATGAAACCTGAACATTTATGTTTGCTTGAAATCGAGTTGTTTTGGTTCAAAATCTTTTATATAAACAGAAAAAAATTCAAAGCAAAACAAAACATCTCCAAGTATCCAATGACTATTTTGCAAATAAATTGCTCTTAGGCAAAAGCAAAATTAACTTTGTTTATATGCAATGTAAGTGCCTTCCTTTTGGCTAAAATAAGTGGTCAATTCAGTTCTAAAGTCAAATTTTCTAATCTCAATAGGTAGTACATGTTGTACAATCACAAAAATCACTAAATACAGTGTGTATCTACATCCTCAGCATTGGAATTAAATAATTTAAAACCATAACACATGTCTAGACTGAGAATATTTTTAGTCACAATGAAAATCCAATATGCTTGAAACTGGAGAAAATAAAGAATGACATCAGCTAATAGTGAGTTCTGACATTTTTTAATCGTAATGAAAATGTTTTTCAATGTCAAGCCGCAGTCATATTAAAACATTTTTCCCCAAAGCCCAACAATGTATTTGCTATACACAAGGCAAACATTTTTATGAGGGTGTTATTTACTTGCTTAAGCTGAATTGGATGACTTGTGTGTTTGAAAAGAGAATTCCTTTACACCTCAGGCATCTATTTCAATTTCAGGTAAATAACAAAAAACTGTATTGCTTTTTTACCATCTTGTATTTGCTCTAAGTTTTAAATGGCATCTATGGTTCTCCATTTGCCATAAAACATTATCTCAAACTGAAAAAATAATCTTTCTAAATTGATGTTCTGAATTAATGGGCATGTTTAAAAAGAATGATTTCAGATGGACTTCTAAACCATGAATAATAAATTTGTTATAAAGGGCAAGCATTAAGCCTGCATTTAGAATTATCTCCATGAACACAGAATAGAAGGCAAATGTAGTCTGTCCAATAGCTTATTGACATATTTGACCAAAAGAATAAGTGTTAAGCCAACCATCCAGAAATGCAACTTATTTTTGAAAAAAGTTTATGCTCAATAATAAGGTTTCAGATTTCTATAGCAAAATGAAAATACGAACTCCAAATGATCCAATCATAAATTGAAGAAATATTTGAATCTGAAATAAAAGACATATTTCCATTTTGCTGCCTATGCAAATAGTTATTTTGTTATGTTTTATACTCAGCATAGATCCCATTAATTTTCTCTTACAACTTTATTTTAATTCATTAATTTAAATAGGAATTATTTTAGATGAGAAATATAAAAAATACAACTGATGCCTGTGGGTCATGTCAATTAATAGTGGACCAATTATGCAAAAGAAATGACCACTGATTACTAAAAGTTAAAGTTCCTAAGTTCTTACTGAAAAAATTTCAGCTCAAACCTGCAACCCATGTTGGATATCATTTAGGAAAAGCTTCCTAATTCATGCAGAGTGTGCCACATTTTAAATATCATGATTCTCTTTTACATCATAAGGTTAAGAATTATATTTGTGTTGCATAAAACAATATATTCATTAATTCAATCAATTCAATACATATGTATTGCCCACTTACTCTGGGCTCTAGGCACTGAGAAGTTAATGATGAATAAAATCAGTTCAGTCTCTTCTCTCACATAGCTCATAATATAATGGTGTATGTGTGTGTGTGTGTGTGTGTGTGTGTGTGTGTGCGTGTGTGTGAGCACGTGTGCATGCAGGAACTAAATAGATAATCATAGAAATATGAGTGTAATTACATACTGTGATACGAGATAAAAAAGGAAGTTAAATAGTTCTATAAGAGCATATAACAGGGTGACTTGGACCCAGTCAGGGCAGTCAGGATACTGATGGTGAGTGTTTTCTTTTTAGAAGTCCAAATAGTAATTGATGAAGCAAGTCAACATTAGATTTGTCTCAAAATAAAACTATCCCTGCAGACATGGGTTTTCTTTGAGATTTTCCAAATTACGTCTTTGCTAATTTTAACTAGGCAAGACAAAAGAACTTGAGAGCAAGAATGGAATTTGGATACCATGTAGACAACACTGTTACTAGATAGATGTGAAAACTGAGCACAAGAAAGGGTGCGTGTCCTGCCCCTGCATTGTTTCCACTCAGTGGCAGAGATGAAGTTGTAACCTCATTATGCTAAAATCTAGTCCAGAGATCATCCCTCTCATCCATACCACTCTGAGCCTGGTTTATCTAAGTTATCAGCTCTGATGCATTAAGGCAATAACTACAACAGCAATGTGGTGAAGAGAGTCTATAGAATGAGAATATTCATGAAGTAACTATTGTCTTTGAACACAACCTGTCATTCAGCTCAAGCCACTAGTGAAAACAAAAGCTATGCATGCATCCAAATATCTTGGTAAGTTTCCAATTACTGAACATGTTTAATTTTCATTATGTTCTCTAAACTGTGTTTGTGTACACTAGATTTTATAGATTTTTAACTCTTGTTTAAACCAAAATTGACATTAACTCATGGCCAACGCCATATTTAATTTTTGCTCTACACTTATTTGACTTTATCCAAATGGAATATTTTTACTAACTATTTTTAGAGAAGTTTTAAGTTTATGGAAAAGTTACACAGAAAGTGCAGAGTTCCCATATAAATCTTCTTTCCCACCCCTCCACATATAGTGTCTCCTGTTATTAATATCTTGCATGAGTGTGGTACATATGTTGCAGTCAATGAACCAATAGTGATACATCATTATTAACTGAAGTACACAGTTTACATTAGGATTCATTCTTTGTGTTTACGATTATATGTGTCTTGAACAATGCATAAGGTCCTGAATCCAGCCATGATTTCACTGTCCTAAAAATGCTTTGTGCTCTAATTATTCAACCCTCCCTCCTTTCCTCTAAACCCTTGGCAACCACTGATCTTTTACTAACCCTAGAGTTTTATGTGTGTGGATGTGTTAAAATATGTATAACATAACAGTTACAATTTTAACCATTTTAAGTGTACAGTTCAGTGGACTGTTAAGTACATTCACTTTGTCGTGCAATCATGCTACTATCCAACTGTCTCTATAGTTTTACCTTTTTCAGAATGTCATATTGTTGGAATTACACAATACGTAACCTTTCGGACTAGCTTCTTTCACTTATCAGTACTCACTTAAGTTTGCTCCATGCCTTTTTAGGACTCATTTCTTTTTACCACTGAATAATATTCTCTTGTATGGATGTATCAATTTGTTTATCCATTCACTTACTGAAGGACATTTTGGTTGCTGCTGAGTTTTAGCATTTACGAATAAAGCTGCTGGAAACATCCAAGGAAAGGTTTTTGTGTGAGCATAAGTTTTCAACTCATTTTGATAAATATTGAGGAGCAAGATTGGTGGATCATATATTAAGGTTAGGCTTAGCTTTATAGGAAACTGCCATACTGTCTTTAAAATAGCTGTTCCATTTTGCAGTCCCCCCAGGAAAGAATGAAAGTTCCTGTTGCTCCACATTTTGGTGGTGTCATTGTTTTGGATTTTGGCCTTTCTAATAGGTATATGATGGTATCTCACTGTTTTATTAAAAGAATATTTTAGAACTTTCCAAATTAAAATACTGAAGAGATGCCTCAGCAAAGAAAAAGAATATGCTTCACCTATTAAAATTCTCTCTGGTCCACTCTTAACAAATCTTGTCACCCAGGAGAGTTGGGTGGCTCTGGGTATTTATTAGATCCATTTCACAGGTCTTTACTTTTTCACTCCAAAGTAAAATTCTTACAGCATCTTGTTGATACTCGTATTACTTGTGTATCACACTGCATTGAAGCCATTTATTGCTCTGCCAGCCTTTCTCACTGCACTTAAGAGGTCCTAAAGGCAAGAAGGTTGATGTACCTGGGTCAGCATCCCTGTGCCGAGCATTGAGTCTATATGTGGCTCTGATCAGGTGATCAGTCTAGAGTCACTACTGATTATGACAGATATTAGTGGAGGACATGTGAGACCAACTCAAACTCATCCTGGCCTTCACCTTCACTCTCTTCTGTAACAATTTTACCCTGAGTTGCAATTGTCCAGGCTTTGCCTGTTCTAATACCAGATCAAGCCAAGGTACTATTACTTTAAAAATTACCCAGTAGAGCAAGGAAGGAAAGACTGAGAAAGAGAAATGAGTAAATAGTCCATACAAAAATGGAACTAGTTGGTTTCTTTACTCTTTGCTTCACCACCTCTCCTGGTAGTCAGAACACCAACCAGCCTCTCTGTCATGGCCATCACTCCTTCAGGGTTGCCAGGTGATCATGCCAACTGCATTCAGTGCTTTCTCAAAGCACTAAGTAAAATTGATTCAGTGGAGATTTTTTTTTCAGAAATGTTCTTCAGCAGTGCTGGTGGGTATTTGGAGGAACAAACATTTTCCCCAAATGATTGTTTATTAAAACTTCATGGAATTCTCTATTGTAAAGTGCTTCTCATTTTGTGAGGTAAGACGATAATTTTAGCCTCATTTCCTAAGTGAGTTAGGAAAGCAGCTGTTTGGGGTGCTATTTTCAACACAAAGGCATGATGACTTGTGTGATATGGTCAAATCAGTGTACCAAATAGACCTCAATGAACCACCATCATCTAAATTCAGGTAGGAGGATGAAAAGAAGTATAGCTGAGAAATTCTGTCAGGAACTCATCTTTTGTATTTTTATATCTTATGTCACAGACTAGAAATGGGCTGTTTTGAGATATCAGGGGGAAAAAAATCTAGCCATTCCTGGTATTCTTTTGCAATGTCAATATCTACTACTCTAGTTTAACTAGTTAATTTGTAAGACAAAGAGGCTTTTGCAAATATAATGACAAAAGGACTTCTAGCTTTGAAACAGATTTCTTTTCCCCCAGAAATGCCATAATTTTCATATAAAATGACAACTTACAGATAGAGCAAATTACTGTGGTTTTTGGTTTTGTTTCTTTTTTAGATCTCAAAGAGTATTGGGCAGAAGTGATTCTGCCCAATACATTAGGTGTTTGGCCGTCTCTAAAATGCAGGCCTACTAAATAAAAAGGCATCAGGAGAGATCAAGACCTGCAGTTGCTCCATGAGTGCTTGGCAAAGAAGAAGACAGGCTTTTAAACTGCCTGAGAATGAGAACAAGCCACCACTTTCAAAGAAAGTGTAGAAATACTGAGCTCTGGAAAGTCTGCCAAGCGTAGTGAAAAGTGGTAGAGTTTAACAAGGTCAAATAATAATCACACATCTCAGTACTTGCTCTAATTATCCAGTAACTAGCTAAAAAATATATAATTCAAAATCCCTAGGTGATTGTAATGTGATTTGCTAATCTTTCCTAAGATTTATTAACAATACCCGCCAACAGATAATGGCACTGTGAAAATATTAGAAAGATTCTAGATACCCATATGTTACCAGTTTTGCATATCCAGTGGTTAAGTGCCCAGAACACTGTTCTCATGTTTGTTCTTTTGTTTCCAAATCGAGATTTATTTTTTAAAAGAACAGCTGGGCTCATTAGAGGCTGTTAAGATACTAAACATGAAGTTGGGAACAAAGGAGCAAGCGGAAGTTCAAAGTGCTACTTCTGGATGAAAAATGTCATTTTGAGAATCAAACAGCTCCTAAGGGCTGTCATTCTCAGGGAAATGACTTCTCACAAATTCAGAGATGTCAAGTATTTCTGCTGGGAAAAGGGTAAGGAGTTCTTTAACCTTCTGTTATCTCTGAGGAATCAACATTCCTTTAAACTGCAGCAAATGGAGCACATCCTGCTTCATGGTGGGGGGTGGAGCATTAAAAATGAGGGTTTGTCAAATCATCCCACACTTTCCCAACAGAAAATGGTCCAAGATTTAAAGCAGTGGTTTTTGCACTCTGGAGATTTAAATGGCACCTTAAAATGATAGAAGTTTATTTGCCACACTCCTGAGGAGATTAAAACATTCAAAAAGCACTTAGCAAGTGAGTAATTATTATACTCTACCACATACATCACAGTGCGACAAATCACCCTACAGTTACAGAGCGCTCGGCCTTCGTTGTCCTTTAGCACTGTGCTTGCTCTATTTACTGCCCTGCCTACACCTGTAAACATCTAGGCAGCCATAAACAGCTAGTCCAAGTTCTGGAATGTTCCAGCAACATGTAACACGTAGGTGTTACATTTTTCTTGGTGTTCTGCACCATGTTGCTGCAGAAAACTATATCTAGCTCTACCCTGTGTTGCCTAATGTTAGCTCAGGTGAACTAACATTCCTCGCAGAAGACTCCACAGTGGTCAAAGTTGATGAAGACCATGTTCATACTTTGCATGCCAGAAGTTTCTGCTGTCCTACTGTGTCACAAGATACCATAATTTGAACACAGCTACCATTTCTTCAAGTTTTTAAGTAGTTCCACAAAGAAAATCTTTAATTTCAAGGTACTTAGGAGCTGGGAAAGCCAAATCATTCTCCTCTTTAGCTGAATACCTGCCATCCTTTCTTCTTTATGTAGTAAACACAGGGGTGGCCTGCTTCTTTATTTTCACAACAAAGTCTAAATAAATTCTGCACATTGATCAAAATTTGACAGCTCTGTGTGCAGTTCTGCAACATGCTGGTTGAGTAACCTTGCTTAAAATACTCAAGGTCACTTCCACAGAGAAGGCCTTAGACATAAACTGGGCTCAAAACATCCTAAACCTGGTTTAGGTTCTCTCCCTTCTCTCTCCTCCCCTGTAAGAGCCCAATTCTCTCATTCCTTTAGGTTCTCCTCTCTGTTCATTCCCTGAAAATAAAGAAGTTGTGTTTAATTTCAGCCAACTCTATAGCAGATTTCATAAGAGACATATTGGGAGAGATCTGCTTGCTACAGTTCTCACTGCCTGACTTCACATCTACTGCACTCCGCATCTCTTTTGAGACTCCTTCTTCACTTGCACCTTTTCTCCATTTTTTCCTTTATCTCCACCTGAAGCTCAAGTAGGGGAATTAATCTTAGGATATTAGCTCCTATCTCCATTACGCTGAGGACACATGAATTTTCATGAGATTCTATCTTTCATCTTTGGCCTTATATATACATTCCACTAGAATGACTGTTAAGGCAATGGAGAAATGGGTGCCACCTGGGTAATACAAATTTTATCTTTCTTAAACCATGCTTAAAGGAATACAAGAAGGGAGATCTAAGCACATAACATACATCAGAGAAATCAGATGCAATCCTGTCCAAAGACAAGGTCAAAAACAGTTTCTAGGGTATTCATTCTAGAAGACTTAGTAGGAGAACAGTCCCAGAGAGATCTATAAAGTAGAGAATGATAGATATTTTTTTTTCCCCAGAAAATTGCCTCTTAAAGTCTGATAAATACATTGCACAAACACATCAAACTCTTATTTGTTACTTAAATTCGTTTCTTAAATTTGGTGTTAAAGCTTCTATTTTTATTTTTGGTTTGTTTTTTGTTTATTTTTGTTTTGGAACTTCAGACTGGTAACTAGTTTTGACAACTTTATTCCTTTACCAGCACCTTGAAACAAAAAGCTCTGCAGAGAACTAATTTTTGCTCCTACTGTGGGCAAAATTCACCAAACCAAACTTTATAACATTATTTGTGGCAAGGCTTGAAAACTTTAAATTAGATGATGATATGTTTCATAAACTATCAAAGAAATCCCAAATTTTCACAGTAGATACCCTTTTCTTTTTCTTTTTTTTTCTTTTGAGGCAAACTTACACTAACCTTTGGATTACTTGAATTTCAAAGAAAAAAATATCAGGGTAAATACAGTAGGTCCCACTGATATGTACTTACATTGGACCATATATCTTTTCATTTAGCATCCCTTCCAGCTTGTAATTTTAATCTGACCTTATTATTATTACACTAACATCTCTTTTCATTGAGGCATGAGCTACAGGCTAGTAGGGACCCTGTTTCCTTTTATCTGCCATTGTTTTCCCAGAACCCAGCAGGAGGTCTGAGAACACAGTGGACTTCACTGTATACAAGGGAGGTGAGGCTCTCACGCTGCTCCCTACTTGGATCATATTTTAAAGTGCACAGAGCTATCAAGAGCCACACAGTACCCGCAGCAACACCTTTCAAACCAGAATGGGGATGATGCACTCTAGAACACTTTTCAGCATGCGTAATTACCTTTCCAAGCAGTAAGGCACTTGTCTGAAATAACATCACCATCCGCATCTATTCCAACCTCCATGCTCCTGCTTTAGCCTGAAGTCCCACCTTATTCTGAATTCTTAATATAGTCATGCAATGGACTATCAATGTCCATTTATACTCCCTCCAAACTCTCTGCCTCTCCTGGAGAGGATGTCAATATCAGCTAGAAGACTGTGCCTAGGGATTTTTCAATAATTGCTTTGAGATATACTATACACATTTAAAGGAAATGAATATCTTACATTGTTTTCATTTACCAGATGATGTTTTTCTCCTCATCCATGCATCTTGAGTTACATGGGCTGCATGTAAGACATGGAGAGTGGGCATGGGGGAGTGTTGGTCAGGCATAAGTTTAGATTGGGACAAGTGAGGATAATATCAGGAGGAGAAGTAAATAACTTCTGGCCACAATTCAGGGCTTATTCCCTCACACCCCAGTGTATCTTTTTCCTTTGGACATCAAATGGTTACCTTTGGCTTCCATTTTTAACTTGAAATGATTGTTTGCAAAACCAAGCCATTTATGTTTACTACCTTATTACTTCTCAAAAAATCCCAAAACAAACAAACAAACAAAAAACAAAACCCCAAAATAGAGCATCTTAATGTTCTTGAGAAACTTACTACAATGATGGGCATACTATCAAGAGATGGCCTTGTGTTAGTGAGAAGAAAACAAGACATAACTATGGAAGATTTGATCTAGGTAAAATTTAGCAAGTGACTTTGGGCAAGTCATTTCAGGTGGATGAAATGCATCTAAGAGCATGCCATCTGTGGATGTAAGAGCACTGGTATCAGAAACTGTTGATATTCTATCATTGTTGACTCACCTTTGGATTACTCCTTTTAATTGTTACATTAACACAAATGTTAAGCTTATTATCATTGAGGGTATCAACAATTCCCAAACTATGTCAATCCTTGTTTTTAAAAATGAAAATGGCCTCTCATTTTAATTCAGTTTACATATAACCCGGTTTGCAGACTACCATGTCTTAACAAAATTTTTGCTATCGATGTAGTCTGAAAATATGCTATGAAGCCTTACTTTCTCCCTTCCTATCTCTTTGCTAATGGGGCCAGGGTGGGAAAAATTCGGTAAGTTTTGGCCATCTGGAGATTCACATGGTGTTATCACAGTACATGGCAAACAGGGAGGGCTGCATAGGAGTGTGGAAAACTCATATCTCAGGGGCCCACTATTAGCTCCAGAAATTAGCTGCATAATTACCCCAGTCACAACAAGTTGTTGCCAAGGGTGACAGAGATCCTAGAAGCAACTTAATGAACCATTTTCAGTTTTACTGTAACGACAATGTGTATGCAGACATGCTTGACCTCACCCTGAAATGGACATATGCTTATTTGCAACAGAATCTGCTGGGTTGGTTGATGTATTTAAATAATGGAAATGTGATTAATGACAACAGCACGTCTTTCTCAGAACAGTGCATTGTCAATGTTATCCAGCTAGCCCAACCTGTCAACAGATCCTGGAAGGACAGGTATTTAAACTGATCATTAATTGTGGCTAGTCCTTGCTCCTTGGTATAAAACTCAATATAGATGTCAGAAAAACACTAGAGGTCGAATTTTAGAAAACAATCTTATCAACAAAAATTGTTATTGTCATAAGTTAAGGTGGCACTGGTTAATTATGACTTTGTCAGATATAAATTCATTTCTTAAAACATGTAAAACTTGATTTCTGTTTAGAATATGTAATCCATTTCTCTTTTATTATCTTCTGTGGTATCTGACTTCCAAAACTACTCAGAAAAATACTTAATAGCTATTACAAGCCATTTTGTGGAGATACAAAACTGAAGAGCTGGTAGTCCTTGCCTTCAAGGAGCTAATGGTAGAGTCAACCAATGTTTCTAAAACATGACCTGACACTCAAATAACATTGGGATCTAGACATCCTACAGAATCTCCATAGGGGGGGCTTGAACATGTATAGATTGTAAAGTCTCATTGGTAATTATGATGCACAGAATTACTGTAACCTATTTAATCTTAGTTCTAAATGATTATAACAAAATAAAAATAATAATAAACAATAGAAATCTGCAGTATGAGTATTAGAGAAAAACAAGACCCCAAGATGTCTGTTGCAAGATGGTCATATAACATCTGGCAATTAGTGTATAAAATTATGTGTCCCCATATCTATTGAAAAATCCAAATCATCATAATAAACTCTATTCCAATACGTTCTATTCAAAGAAAACTTAATTAGTTTCAATAATGAAGTCTCTTCCTGTGAAATGAGATTCTTGAAAAGGATTGTTTACTGTTTTAACTTAGCAGAGTAACTCTGAGTGTCCTTATGAGACTGTTGTTGTTTGTAATAATAATGAAAGTCAACATTTACTGATTACTCACCATGAGCCAAACACTGAGCTAAATACCTTGTGTGATTATCACATTTATGCTCGGTATAGCCCTCTAAGATAGGTGTTTTTTAATTCTCATTTTACAGAGGAGGAACTGAGGCTCTGAGAGTTTAGGGAACTTGCCTGAGATCACACAATGGCAAGTAGCAGAGTCAGGATAAGACCAACTGTGTGCCCAGAGTGAATGCCCTGAGCTACTTAAACTATACTGGAAAAATCAACAAGATGCCTAATGGAATGAATAAAAGAATCTACCTCACTCACTTTTAGGATGGAAACTAAATAAAGGAATAAAAAAATGGACAGACTGCTTTGCCACTCTCTGCTAGAAGCCACATCTCCGGGCTAGCGTCTAACCTCCAACTCTACAATTCAGAGTTAAAAAAAAAATCAACATGATATAAAATAAAGTTAAAATGGATATTTCACTTTATTGACTATTTTAATCCTGAACTAATGATCACAACTGTTATGTACAAACTTTTGAATCACCAAAGCTCTCACAGATGAAAATTAAAAGCTAGAAATGGAGGTGACTGCTCTTTGGTCAAGCCAATCAAACAGGACACCACATTTATTTTGATGTCAGCATGCTAGTGCACTGACCAAAGGAGATAATTCAAAAATTGGATTGCCTTTTCCTTTATCACTGAAGTATTGGGAATTTAAATTAGTCTAGATAAGAATCAATGACAGTTGTTGGAAGCCATTTTCACACGTTAAGAAAAGCTATTCTTCTGGCAAAATTTGACCTTGCTTTTCATTTAAAATCTCCGAATTTGGAAGTAGATATAAACATTTTCATTGCTTTCATTTTGCAGGTGTTAGTAAATATGTGATATTTTCATAACTCTGCTTTGGATTAGTTATGAAAAGAATCATATAATTTCAGAACTTAATCATAGATAACTCAAAGGCGGAGTCATGTGTAGGGGGTTGAAAAAATCACAGACTCTGAAATCAGGCATGTTTGAAATTCAGCTCTGTTGCAGACACTGTGCAAGCCTGGGTGAGTCGATTTACTTTGCTAAGACTAATTTTTTCCAAATATAAAATGAAAGTTAAAATATCTGCATCATTTAGTTGTTAGGAAGTCTAAAATAAGAACATATTTCATGTATCTGTTATAGTCATTCAAAATCTATTATTTCTCATTCCAATCTCTTCATCTTATAGTTGAGAATGTTGAGGTCAGAAACAGACATCCTCTGAAAGTCATACAAATTTGAACCTAGGATTATAAATGTCACTTACATTTTTCCCAATAATGAATTAAGTTAAATAACAAATGATTTATAGATCAAGTTTTAAACATAGACATTTTACTTTGTTTTCCACTAGCCATTTTCCTAGGATATAACAACTTTTGGTCCACTAAGGCTACATTATAACTCTGCGTAGTGCAGGAAGAAGAAAGTTAGGAGAAAGCATTTGGTTTATGATCATTCTTTAACAATGAACTACCAGTAACAGGTCAGGTCTATCAAAAGTTGGTGTTCATGAACACCTAGCTAGGCATTTCTTCCTGTTTTGATTCAAATGAAAGAAATGGGTAGTATTTAGATACCATATGGCTAGATTTCTCTTACAAAACGTGCCCTTAGAAATAGTCATTATTACCACAGAATCAAAGTATTGAAGCTAGAAGAGAGGACCAAGGCTGGTCAATGTCTTCACTTTACAAGATCAGGAAATAGAAGGCAGGAAAAATTAAGTGACTTCCTCTAACTTACAGTTAGTAAAGGGCAGTGCTGGCTGAGGAACCAGGTCAACATCTGCTTCTAATTTATCTAAGTACTTACATTGAACTGAATTAAACTGTTTAAAAATATGTCTCTCCCCTAGAAAGTAACCACCGTGAGGACCAGGGACTATAAATCCAGGCAGTTAGCAAAGACTCAGTAATAAATTCTGTAAATATCAATTGTTTGACCCAAGTAATACAAATAATAAATATATTTAAAGAATATTTTCTCACATCTTATTTTATTCTATAAAGTATGCTTCCAAAATTGTAGAATTCTCTTTTTTACAACGAACACCCCGAGACTTACAAGCTGAAAGTGAGTTACCATTTAGAATTGTTACCTGTGGAGATGATTGCTCACTTATCACATCAACGGTAGGATGACTCAAATCTTTTTATGACCCATCTACTGAAATTGCCTTCAGGGTATGTTCCTGAAGCACATAAGGAAAATCAATCTCATTATTGGTTCCACTTGGATTTTGATTCCAAACAACATTCATCAGCTTTGCTCACCCACCTTATTTATTAAACTAAAACTATTCTAAAATTGCCTCAGCATCACTTAGATGAATAAAGTCCCAAAGTGACTAATCTGAAGGCAGCAGATACTGGAATATATAAATTTTAGCATATATTTTAAACAAACAAATAAACAAAAAACCATGTCATATAACTAAATATTTTGTTTTCCTAATCCCTGGGCAGTTAGTTTAACAGGTAAAAAAACTAAGCTCCAGGAAAAGTGATGGTCACATGACTTTTTGTGCAGTAGCTATTCTAGGCCAGTGGTTTTCAACCAGGGGAAACTTTTTCTCACACAAACACGCCAAGAGGGTGAATATTTGACAATATCTGGAGACATTTTTGACTGTCATGACTCGGAGGCAGGCAAAGGCGCTACTGAAATTGTATGGTAGAGGCCATAGGTGCAGCTGAACATCCTATAATGTATGGAACAGCCCCCCGCTCCCGGCCCCCACAGTAAAGAGTCATCTTGCTCAAAATGTCAGTTATGCTGAGGCTGAGAAACTAACTTTTCTAGACTGAGATTCTGACTCCTGGTTTCTTTAGTAGCCCCACTAATGTCAGAGTAAATATCCCTGTGTCCTCATGTTTCCATAAATAAGTATAACTACATTTATCTTTCATTGGTGATAAAAGAGTAAATTTTTTCCATGCTATTTTGCCACTTGCCTTAGACTCCCTTACCAAAGGGTATTAAATTGTCACAGAGGTTGCCTGGAGATGTATTTGGCATCTTAAATGTTTAATTGGCAGGAAAATGCAAGTAACTTAAAATGTGTGTGCTCTTTAGGGAGATGTGCTATTCCCACCCTATATTATTAGATCTCAGAGACAGCTGGGGCAAGAACAACTGGGACTTCCTGCACTAGCGTTTTGGCAAGTTGCTATAAATTTGTCCCTTCTCACTACAAAACTGAGTAGGAAGACAGGAAAAAATTGTGGAAAGGCCAACTGCACTTGTCTAAAGGTTGCTTCTCAGCTGTCTTTCAAAAGTCCCCAAGGTGGCTCCTTTGTTGTCAAGTTAATTCGATAAATGAAGAAATGTACTTGATTTGATATGTACTTTTGGTAACAGAAGAATAGACCTTGGCATATACACTGTAGGACAGAATGTCAAGCTTAAAGCCATTATTTCCACTTCAAATTTTTTGAGTAAAATATGTAACATGTAGTTATCTCATTTTCTCAGGGGATCTGCTGAATTTTGTGGTCAAAAGAGAACTTTTTCACATAATGGTGTTGCTTCCTCCCTCCTCCCCCTATAAACAACTGTCACTAACACCAATCAGCACACATAGTGCTGTGTGTCTGTGGCTGGTCTTTCAAACCTCCATGGAACCCTCACTTGTTGGTCTAGTCTGAACCTTATTGTCTGGAAAGGTTCTCAAAACCAAGCATAATTTTCTACTTTAGAAAAATGCTTTTTGCCATTTTTAATGGTCAACAATTATACAACCGCAAAAGTAGATCACATTTGAGTAGGGAAAATAGATATCCTCTTGATATTTGAGCCTAACATTACAATGTTTTGAGGGAAGGGAAAGGGTAGAAAAGGTCAGTGGATTGTTGTCCTGTACTGAAAAAGTCCTTTTGTCATCTTTTTTTTCCTTCGAGCCCCTGTGGCATATGAAATCTACAGGTCAAAATGTTACTTTTCAGTTTCAAACTCTGTCTTGTACCATTCTCTAATTGTCTTATATAAATCTCACATTTCAAGGAGATTGCCCTATAACTCAAAGACCAGGATGATAAGATTTTATAAGGCACAATACCATGCTTCTCCTGTCCCCACTCAAAGCCCACAGCATGGTCTCCATACGTTATTCTAGTTGAAGGACTGGCCGACTCAATAAGTGAATGGATTCCTATGCTAGGACCCTAGGAAAAGTGACTTTTGTCCACCTGAATAAAGAGAAATTAAAATTCTCTAAAGTCCTAACATAGATAACATCCTAGTCATCAAGTGGGTTATATTCATTTCTTTCCCTCTCCACTCCACCACATCTAAGTTCTGTCTGAATTTTTATCAGAGTTATAGAAGGACAAAAGTCCAAAAATTATTACTTAGGTCATACAATGCTGGGGAAAAAAAAAAACTTCACAACTACAGTGACCAAAGAAAATGGTCTCAAGAAAAACACTAAAGAAATCTAAAGAAAGTGAAAAGAAAATAAATTCAAGTTCTAGGACAATCATGAGAATAGGTGAGAAAGTACCTCATTTTGAGCACTTTTTTCTCCGCCCTCAATTGAAAACAAAGACACCGTGGAGGTGAAACTCTTCTTTCCTCCATGAGGAAGAGTAAAACAATGTACTCTCCCAGGTGCTAAGAGAAGACTAGATTTCTATTTATTTTCATTACTTCTTTCCCATCCCCTTCAACACACACACACACACACACACACACACACACACACACACACACACACACACACAAATTTCAATTTAAAGCTGGCTACCTAGTGGTGGTTGGAGCAGGTGGATCACTGAAACAGCCTTTATATTCATAGTCCATGTCACGGAGACATTGAAATGCTCCTGCTCGTGGTTCATGGCATTCAGGATCCTCTCAGTCTGTGTTAGACACAAGAGTCCTTGGCTACATCCTGTTTTGGAGCTGCTTGAACATATGGGTGAAATGTAAGCACGCAGTGGCAATGAGTTGTGTGTTAATGCAAAGGTGTGAGATTCTTCTTCTGTTATATAAAACCACATAGAAATGCACGTGGCAGTCTGCTCTGTTTGTAAATGGCAGTGAGTCAAGTTCATTAAATACTCCTTTAATTGCTAACAAGTAAATGTAAAACTGAGACCAGAATAAAACTGTTTCCAGGTGATTTTTTTTTTTTAGCAATAGATCCAATGCTGTCTCCTCCAAATCCACAAATGGTCTCTGTTAACACTGAACTTAGACTGAACTATGCACTTAACCATAATAAGTTACTTATTTTGAATATTTTATGTGGAGAAACAGGCAATATAAGTTAAACCCTTCAAAAATGAACCAAAAAAATCTGCAAGATGGATTTTCATGAACAAGTTTTTATGGCATTATTGTGTTATTTATTTTCATGACTGGTTCACTTTTGAACCTGAGCTAAAACATATTGGTAACAGCTTTTGTTTCGTACTCAGATAGGCAGCAGCTACATGGTAAATCTGCTCAGTAGCCAGATCTCACATACATTTCCAAAGGGCAGCCTGTGCTTTTAGCATTTGCTAATGAAATCACACATTACAGAGCCACTGCCACATACCGCTTCTTCAAGATAGGATGTAACAGCTCCAGAAATGACTTGTAAGGTTCTTTTCTTTTAACAGCTGAGGCCACAGCAAATGAATGATGAGTGGGTGGGAGGAAAGAATATTTTAAAGCCCAAACTCAAGATATACTTGTGATTTCTGCAAGCAGAAATCAATTATGACAAGCAACTCTCTAGCTATTCTTGTTTAATTATTTTTAGTACTTTAAAGTAAGTTAATTAGCCATAGGCTACAATCCTAGACGTATAGAGCAAGAGCCAGAAGATCTATGCTCTACACAGTGAAGCTAAAGATTAGTGTCTGCAGGAGACGCATATAGTATTTTCTTCTGAAATCCTCCAAGGCCAGATATCCTGAGAAAATTCATATTTCCAGCTTTCTTTATTGTTGTTGTTATACTGAAAATATTATGGAGAAAACATTTTATCAACTGAATGTAATGCGTTAAAAGCTGAAATGACATTGCCTAGAGTGCTGTTAGTAAGTTATTGGAGATTTATGTTACACTTCTGTTATGTGGGGCACATTTAAAGCAACATCTCACCATTTTATCATTTGACAGAGAGGATTTGGCTTGTATCACCTCACTTAAATAAGCATTTTATATTTGTCGGTTATCAATAGATCATTCACCTAAAGCTGTGTCTACCAAGTATACCCAATGCAAACGAGCATTCAGGGGGCACCCATTTAAAACAAGGCCAAGAAAAACATGCCTCTCCCTCCCAAAAGAGGCAAAAAACAATTCAGTTGAAAATCTGACTTGGCCATCTCACCTTCTGTTCCTTTTTGCCCTGAATGAAGTATGAAACCTTGGGAAGAAAGTTGGGATGTTCACAAATACTAGAGAGTCAGCAATTCCCTTTACAAAATGTGTTCTCACATTTCATTCCCACCCTCAAACATTTCAGCCTCCACTACCTGGGATTCCTTACATTTGTCAATCAGTTCCAGCCCTTCCCCATTGCAATATGCAAAAACTTAAGATCACAGAGAAAAAAAATGTTAAGTTCATTATTAATATGGCTCAATTTTCAGTAGGTAAGTTCTGGGCTAGGATATCGTCAACTTTTGATCTGCCTCATTATCAAAATGGTTTGGGCTTCTGCACAGACATAGCCTCAATTGCTTCAATAAGAAAAAGAACAACAAAGAAAAAGCACATAGAAAACCCAATTCACACCAGAGGCTTTCAAACGAAATGGAAATAAATGATATCTTCCTTCACATTGCACTGAAAAGGGGAAAAAAAATTAAAAAGCAGCCCCTGAGTCCGGAAGCTGGCCTGACATTCACAACATGGCTATGTTATTCTCCTGTTGATAATAAATAACAACCTCAGAATAACAACCTCAGACGAGCTTATTCAAGATCATAAGAAAGTGAGAATAAAAGAGAATACTTTGTAATTTTGTCTAGGCACAAAAACAAGATCACATACAAAATGGCCACACATTTACCTCTGTAAACTAAAATGAGTGACTGTGACTTCTTTACCAATTACAGATTGTCCTCCCTCTAGCTCTATAGACAAGACTTGTTGAGAGATCCAGTTATAGAATTGTCTTTGCTTTCTCACAGCATCAAATCTAGAGAGAACCTCTGCTTTCTTAAGCCTTCCCCCAAGTTACTGAACCTAAACCCTAATTCTGTAAGAAGTCCTTTCTAAAACCTACTCAGTGGGATGTCTCATGTCTCTCCACGGCCCGTGTTTTCCCTCACTGCAACAAGTAATAAACTCAGAGTGTTCAACTCTATGTGTCTGATGATTTGGCAGTCACTGAACACTTATGCCCTCTCTCCCCCCAGTTGAAAATAAAAAGGTCTCTCCAGAGTGATCTGTTCTTCCTTGAATGAGTTTTCAGCTGAATGGCTAAAATGTATTCCACCTCGGGAGTCCAGCCTGCAGAGGGCAGAAGGGAGAGGTGGTCCCCCAGCTCTCCAGATCTGGTCCATTTTACTTCTTTACTCAGATACCTATTACTAAGTAAGTAATGAATTATGTTGCAGTTCATTTCCAATTCCAAACAAGGCCTCCTTCCCTTCTTATTTGCTGGATGAAGCCACCAAACCATTGTGCCATGACCTAACTGAATAAACGTCCCTGGACACTCCATCTGTATTCCCTCCATGCCCCCTCCCCCAATCAACCTACCTGCTCTCAGCTTTCTGTGAGTGCCAACTACAGACTAGTTCTTTTTTCAGATATTAACTCAATCTGCCCAGCAATTCCTCAGAAGAAAACTGAGACCCAGAGAGAGTTACTACAGTGGCTGAGCCTCTATTTTATGCTAAGCTTTTTAGAAAAGTGTATGTTTCTCTCCCTCCTTGACTCTCTCCCCTACCTCCCCTCTGCCCCCCCCCCACACATATCAGGCACAGAATGGTTATATGACTTCCCAATAGCTTAGAAATCTCTCCAGTCTCCGACTCTCCTGACACTCATAATGTAAGGTACCTGCCTGGATTGGCCTGTGGTTTAACCTTGTGACATCAGAAGGATGAAGGAGAGAGCTTTTATGTGCACTCCTGTTTCATATATACTGGGTCAAAGTCATTAAAAACAGAGAGTGTTAGAGTCATCCCTCCCTCCTGCCCTACCCCAGCAGGACTCAGGCTGAAATCTGTCACACAGGCTCATAGTTGGAAGTTCTTACAGAATTGTCTTTTCCGCTGTTTGTAATCAGACCTGGGAAGATGGTTGGAGTGAAAGGTATGGTAATGCTATTGGTTTTGGTGGCAGACACGGGGTTTGGAAGTTACTAAGACTTTTTCCATGGCAGTGTGCTTTAGAGCCCCGGAAAAAAAGAATCCCTCCCAGGTACCTTTTCCTGTTTTTCTGCAGCACAATAACTCCAGGATCCAGCTGTGTGATGTGAGAGAGAAGATGCATGAGAGAGAATGGCAGAGGATCATTATTTTTGGAAATTGATGGGCAGCTCTACATTAGTGATAGAACAAAGAAATTTGAACTTGAATCTAGCAGGGCCTGTGGGCAGAGGAATCATAGCTTAGAGTAAGGAAAATTTTAAGAAAACAGACTTAAGGGGTGGAGAGGGGACTGATAAATCTTGGAGTTGACTCTCTCCACATGTCTTAAAACCTAGTTCATCTATTGGTGGGGGTGCTTGAGGTGCAGTTTGTCTGCAATCATGAGCAATGCTATTCAAGGTGAGGTCATCTGATGTCTGTTAGAAATAAAATAACTATGAGCAACAGACTCCTGATTCAGAACCTTTAGGTAGACAGCACCAAGAAATTTTTTTTTTTTTTTAAAACAAATTCTCCATGAGCTCAGTCCAGTGTGCTGGGCAAGAAAAAGGGTTGCTTTCTGGAGCTTCCTTCTGATGTATAAGCCAGACTCTTCTTTCTAGTGGTTCAAAAACCTAGATTCTTAATTGGTCGCAGCACTGGCTCACAGCATCCCCTGAACAAATCATTTAGCCTTTAAATTCCTTAAATTACAAATTGGGAATGACACCTGTTGGACAAATGAGGCCTCCAACAAATATATATTGAAGAAATGAATCTTATGATGAAAGCACCTTATAAACACTGACTGTTCTGATGCTGGGTTTCCATAGTTTCCTTGATATTCTCTCTCCATAGGCATATGGAATCCAAGGAAGAAGCCTCCCTTTTTTCTGAATAGACTGATCCATAATATGCAGCTCTATTGAGCTGTGGGGAGGGGCAGAGCTAGAAAGCTGCTCTTCATGGGGACTGGTGCTCTCTCAAGTCATCATATTTCTGCTTTTCAACCTATACTCCACTGCAGCTTTTCTTGGCTTCCCACAGCCGATAAGATGACTGGTGCTTCAGGTGAACAGCTTTCCAGAGACCAGCCTCATAACTACTGGGTGGAGGCAATAGTAGGATAAAATGGGCAACAGAAATATTTTTTGGGGGGTTGGTATGAGCTGGATATAACAAATAGATGGAACAAATAGAGTCTATTGTGTTCATGAGGCAGAAAGAAAGAGTCCAGAGAAGGTAGGTCCAGTACAAAATTCATGGTTCATCTCCAGGCCTGACCTCTGACCCTCTAGTCAGGGCTCCAGGCATCATGTGAAGTTGTACACAGTGCATACAGAGAGCCAGCTCACCCTTTCATATTGGTCCCTGTAGGTCACCTGATCTTCCTTGGTCTTCCTGTCCATCCTCTGTCCTCATCCCTGCCTGGGGTGTGGAGAACAGAATTCTGCCTTCAAGCCAGAAGACCTGGATTTTAATACCGTTTTTGCAGCCAGTTAGCTCTGTGACATGGGTGAACATTTAGCATTCCTCTGGCCTCAATTTTCTTACTAAATAGAAAACAGTTAAATGGGCAGTACACACACGGCAAGGAAGATTGGTTTCTCTAAGTTCCCCTTCTTTCTATTATTCTATGTAAGTAAGTGCTCTCCCGGGGGCCTGATGGCAGCCTTCTACCTGGGTTTGCTTTTTTGAGGCAAAGCCATGCACTTCAGACCTGCTCTTCTCAGACTTGACCTCCAACATATTTACCTTCCCAAACCCCTAGATCTGCCTTTGCCTTCTAAGATGACAGATAATGTATTACTATTACATGCACTCATTCCTAATTTGGAAGAGTGAGCATGGGCCTGGAAGTCAAACAGACCCAAATTATAACCTCAGTTTTGCTAGATTAACATGGGATTTTTGAGCAAGGCCTTAGATATTTTCAACTTCGGTTTTCCACCTCTAACAGATTTAATAATACATACCTTGTAGGGCTTTGGGGAGGATTAAATAAATATAGTTTGTATGAAACACTTAGCACATTACCTGGCATGTGAGGTAGGCTCAACAACTGTGGTTTTCTTCCTTTACCCAGCTGGGTAGTATTGGTGCTTATTAACAACCAGTCACATCCTGAAAGTTCTGCCTCACCTGATGATGACTGTGTAAATGGGCAGGGTTGCACCTTGTCTCACTCCAAGGGATGTCATTCACATAGAATGATGCTGTGAATGGTGTCCCCGGTGGTCCAAAGGGCAGCGCTGTCAGTGGTGCTGAAATACCAACATCTTTTACCTTCTCCTCCCAACGACTTGCTGACATCTTACTTTGCTTCCCACCTTGGACTGATGAATTCATCTTCAGTATCTTCTATCCTTATTTGCCCTGTATGAGCCATTCATTTTTATTCCCAGAGGTACAGTTCTGATTTGTCCCCTTCAATGTCTTCCTAATATATATCTAATTAAGCTTAGAGTCACCAGATTCCATTTAAGGTCCTGCATAATCTTCCCCTTTTGCCTTTTCTAGACTCATCTCCCATATTCCTTTACATTTCACTCTGCTTCCAGCAACCCTGACTTTTGTGCTTCAAGATTCCCTACCTCTACGCTTTGCTCTTGCTGTTTCCTCAGATGGGAAGCCAGCCCCTCCCATTACTGCTTATCACAATCCTGTCCTTTCTTCAAAGGTGACCAAAATCTTTCTCCAGATATCTCTCTCCTTTAAATTGCCAGAGACCTTAAACTTCAATTCTCTTATTTTTTCTAATTTGTATTTAGGTCATATACGTTCTTGTCTTTAAAACTTCCTTGAATGTTTGATGAGAACAGTGGCATCTTACTAACTTTACTGTGCTCACAGGACTTAATGCAGAGCCTTACTCACAGGAGCCGCTTGACAGGTATATACTAAATTGAGCCCAGTCTACCTAAATACACTGCCAATATCATCTAGATGTTGCCAGACAATGAGATGAAAACAAATTTCCAGTCATCTCTTTGGATTCTCACATATAACAGGGAAACAGTCTGGGACAGTGGTTTAAAATGTCATATCTGAGGTCACACATTGAAGCACAACGTGCTGTCTAGAAAAGAGAAGGCATTCAAATATGTTTGTTTAATGAATAAACATAAAATGGAGCAAACTGAATTTAAATCCAGAATCCACCTTTTCTTAACTGTGTTATTTCAATAGATTGCTTAACTTTTCTAAGGCTCCATTTCTTCATCTTTAAGGTGGGATGGCAGTAGTACCTACTTTTGGAAGGCTTTGTGAATATTAAATCAATCAATGCACATAAAGCAGCATAATAGTGAACAGATAGAGAGAACTTTAAAGAGTGTATTATTGTTATCGCCATCATTTAAATTGTTGGCCTATATAAACATTGTCTAAATTAATTCAACATCACTTTACTTGCAAAGATGCACTACTCCTTAAAAATTCTGACAGGAGGTCTGACTAAATTTTTAAAATAAAAACCTAAAATCTAATAAACTTCAACAAATTAGGGAAGCACTTGACTCAAGTTGCACAACTTCTTTTTAAGAATGTGTGAATTCACTGGGGGTGAGGTGCAAAAGCTGGTGTTTGAAAAATAAATTAAAAAAACGTCTTTAAGAAATAAAAATCTGTGTCTTTTGGCATTGCTGGAATGTAGAAAACACATTTGCAGTATTTGGAACCAGTGGCCAGATTGAAAGCTCTATAGTACCTAAATCCAGGCTGGATTTAGTTTTTCTGAAAGCCACCCACACCTTCAAACACTGTTTTCTAAATGCACATGCTCAGAATTTTAATGACCCAAATATTGGACATAATAAAAAATTACAGAGAAGCTAGTCAAATGTGGGATCTTAGAATTGTGGGATTTAAGAATTGGAAAGGATCTTGGAGATAATTTAATTCAAAGCCTAAATTTTGCAGATGAAAATAAAGTCCAGAGAGGTCTTCATATTTCCTAGTGACTTTTTTTTCAGTAGCAAAGGAGAGAATCATTACATCTTTTGGTGTTAACATAGGAGTTTCTGGATGAGCTGCTTTGGCACAACAGCAATAGAAAAATGGCTTCTTCACTTGAGGAGAGAGGGGTAATATGCCTTGGGGTATCAAGGGTTCTTTTACTCAGTCTTTCACAGGTAAGTGAAGTTACCTTTGCAAGGGACTATGCAACGGCTGACAATGACCTTTTCCTATAGGCCTCATCCAGACAGCTGAAATAAGTGAAAATAATACAAAACAAAATCTCTGAGCTTCACATTCACCCCATACTCAGACACAGGCTTTGCAATTGGTTTAAAAAGAGGTCTTTCTAGTACTTCTGAGATTAAACTCCACTCAAGACTACTATGCCTTATAGAACAGATATCATGATCATGTTCAGTTATATTTGCAAACCCTTTGCAAGTATTTTGCTTAATCTTAAACAGAAAAAAGTTGATTCTATCTACAGGGCATTCATTGCTATTTTTTAGCTTCTTTCTATACTTCTCTTTCTCTTTTCAATGATGAAGCTCTACTATTCCAGATATAAAAGCCAGAGGCAAGTCAGAAGTTCTGAATCAGAGCAGATAGATGCCTGAGGACAGTTTTTAAAATTAATTTCATAGGCTGTTAATAAGTGTGATCTAAAAAAAAATCAGGTGCTAGAAAACATTCTATTAGTAAAATTTGAACAGAATCCATCATTAAAATATTTGTTAGTGCCTTTTATATGCTAATGTGCACTGTGATTTTGAGGTGGGGAGAGTTGTGTAGATATAATGTGTGAAAATTTCTCAGCACTTTCCTAAGTCGTTTGATCTTTATTTCCCCCAATACTACTTTAGTCATACCGTGATAAGAGCATAAGTAACCAAATAACAGTTCAACTTCTTACTCGTAAAGTCTTAAACAGTGTGAAATGCCAAGAGAGAAAAGTGAAAACCATTTATTTCTTGAGTAGATTTTTCTTCTTGACTTCTTGACTTTATAAATTCTATTCCTTACACAGCAAAATCAAGGTATGGTTCCTGGCCTAATGCAAAGCAGGTATGTTATATGGAAATGTGTATTTTCCTTCACATAGAACTGCACGACAGAAGGTAAAACTGGGATGGCCACTGAAGACTCCATTCATGCCCAATAAAAGTTAGAAATAAAACTTCTTTTGTCCTGGGTGTAGAGAGAATAGAGAGAATTGGAGTTGGCTGATGCCCAGGCCCCATCTGCCTCTTCTCCATCTCTAGTGGGCCTTCAGGGATTCCAAAATATGGAGCCTCTATGAGGTGAAGCTGAAAACAACACATTCTTATGTGTATATAACTCTCCCCTTTGAAGTATATGAGAGACGGTAAGTTGTTATTTACAAGAGAAATTAACTTTTGTGGGAAGCAATGCTGTTAAATAAGAAGCTGAATAATTTGATGGAACTAGCAGAGCAAAGGTTTAGGGCCAGGAGGGAGGCACAATAATCTAGAGAAGCACATAGAATCTCCAAGGCAATATGGGGATAGGGGAAGAAAAGAGATGAGAAAAAAATCAAGGAAAGGAGGTGGAGAAGATTCAGTCAAAGGACTTAAGGCTAGGGTGAATGGTGGTACAGATGTGGTCAGCAAAAGATATCCCAGGCCAGAAGATTTGTAATTACAAATGAGTCTAAAATTCAATTTAAAATTGAATTGCATTGTTATGATTATAAAATCTCCAATGTCTCCTCGGGTCCTCAGTAAAATCTGAAAATCAATGTAGAAATTGAGTAAGAAGCAAGTTTCATGTCTCAAGTAATACAGAGTGGAATATGGATAGGCCATGTGGATCACTCGATCCATAAAATGATGTAATCTAAAAGGGGCAGGAGGTCATATCATAAGAACAAAAAAATCTAAATATTAGCAGAAATCTTAGAGAAGTTCTTGAACATGCATAGGGTATACAATGAAGGGTTAAGGATCTTATTTAAAGCTTAAGAAACAGGACAATCTCAGCAAATATCTGAATAACAGAAGGAAGTTATGATTTTGTATAGAGAAATATTTCTACTCCAATGCCTTAAGGCTTTGACTGCCAAAAAGTGCTAATAACCCCCAAATGAGTTGGCCTGTATTTCTATGATCAATTGGCTATGTATACTTAGATGCTTTACTAGCACTTTAAATTCAGTGTGACCCTGATTCTATCCTTTCAAGTCCCTGTGCCTTTGTTGCCTGGTTCTGTGAATGTCTCTGTCACCCCTGCTACTTCTCATGAAGAAACCTTGTCCTTAAGTCTTTTCTCCTGTTTATACCACATAGCTTAATAGTCACTGAATCATCCTAATTTTTGCTGTTTGTGTATATTCTCCTTTTGTTTGTCCACTTCCTTAGTTTAGCCTGCATTACTTGCTAAAATAGTTCTAAGCACCTCTTACTGCTCACTTTCTCTACTCCATCTATCCGTTGTGCTGTGCCAATTATCTATCTAAAATGAAGATCTGTTCAAGTCACTCTACCAATAAATATTGTTTTCTACTCCCCCAATCTTCTCTCCTGACATTGCTCACAGGATGAAATTCCCTGGACCCTGGCTACAAGTTTGCCCCTGGCCTACTACAAGCCTCATCTCCAGCCATTCTCTACCCTACATGCTATGCTATAAGGCCACACATACTATTTTTACCTCGAATTCTTTTCTCCTCATCTTCTTGTCTTGCCCTAAGAAGACTCTGAGACCAAGCAAGATATTTATGCTCTGTCCCCTTACCATAATTCAAACTATCAAGAAGTTCTGATAGAAACTTCAGATACTATTTGTGTTAATACTTTGAGTCAAAAGAATAAATAATATGTACAAGCCTACATGTCATATCACCTTCATGGGAAAGAGCCACAGAGACCTTTGGTGATTGCTCAAATTACACCTTGCAGGTAACCAGCATCCATGTGCATGGCTGGACTTGAGCAATGGAATGGCCAATCTCTGGAGGCTAATCTTTGCTTATAGTACAGTGTAAAGGCATAGACTATGGCTTCAGAAAAATGAGGTTTGAGACTTTGTTTCATAATTAATTGTCCAAGTGGGCTTAGGCAAAATATATTACTTCTCTGAACCGTGATCTTTATCTGTAGGACAATATCTACTTCCCAGGATTGTTATGCACGTTCAATGTAATTAGGTATATAAAAAGAATCTGCAAATAATACAGAAAGGGCTTTGTAGTTTAAAAAGTGCTACACAAATGTGAAAAAGTGTGCTAAGGAAAGAGAATTGGAAATCTAACCAAAATACATGGCGCCATGGGTTGTTCTGTGTCCTACAAAAATATTTGTTGAAATACTAATACCCCGTACTTATGTGACCTTATTTAGAAATAGGATGTTTGCAGATGTAATCGACTTAAGATAAGAACATGACAGTGGGCTCTATTCCAATATGACTGGTGTCCTTATAAGAAGAGGGAACAGAGACACATAGGGAGAATGCTATGTGGAAATGCAGATGGCGATGGGAGTGATGTATCGACAAACCAAGAAACACCAAGTATTGCCAACTGTCACCAGAAGCCAAGGGAGGGGCATCGAAAAAATTTTTCCTCAAAGTACTCAGAAGGAATCAAACCTGTTGACAACTCAATTTCAGAATTCTAGCTTCTGGAACTGAGAGATGATAAATATCCTTTGTTTTAAGCTACTCAGTTTGTGGTACTTTGTCTAGAAAACTAATACACATGGGCATGAACTTTAGCTTCATCACTTACTGGCTCTATGAATCTGGGTTATAAATTATTTAAGTTTTTTTTTCTGATAACTTAAGGACACTTACCTTTCTGTGATGGTTTCTCTGAGGCCACTGGCCACCCCTTTGACCACAGTGCTAGCTTTGGGGGTCAGCACCACCTGAGATATAAAAAATGAGCCCTTCTTTCTTCTCTCAATGATAGACGCCTGAAGAAACTGAATCAGTTTTTCGGGGTCTGTGGTGTTGGCCCAGGGCGCTGGCATCATCTGCCCAGGCCAGAGGAAGGGCACTTCCAGAGCCACGGGACTGTGGTAAAAGACTAGCACTTGATAGTCCTTCTCCCACAGGTACTTTAGACTGACTTCCTGGGCAAAAATCGCTGGGCACATTTTATTTCCATAGATGTCTTTCAGCATTTGGACCAGTTTTTCATGGTGATATTTCTGCATCCCATAAAAATGGTTAAAGTCCAAGAATACTACCTCCTTATGGTGATCTGTGAGGAATGCATTGATCTCCTCAAGGCCTTCATTCACTTTGGCACTGAACAAACCATGAGCAAAGTAGAGTTCATTGTCTGGGTCTCTGGGCTTCGTGGAGATTCGAAGATCGAAATAACGGATGCCAGCTCCTAGCTGACCAGTGAAGTTCATGGTTTGAGTGGCTAGCCATTTCCGCATCAGCTTTTTGGCTACTGTTCCAAACACAGAGACAAAATTCTGGACAGTTTCTGGCTGTTCAGGCCCTACTGGAGAGGCTTCATCAATGTAGAAGCTGAAGGAATCATGAGATCCTAGAACAACAAGACATAATGTGGTTATAGTTTAGCCCTTTGTCCTTCTGAACTTCTTTCTCTCTTGCAACATCTATATCTCTTCCTTGAATGAACCAAAGGATGAAGCAATATTTATCTAGTTCATTTATATATCCTAGGAGTGTCCTTTTCATAGCCTAGTACAGTACACAGAGCACTTGAAACAGAACAAAGTAATTGTAAAATGACAAGAAAAAATCTCTCCGATCAATATTTTAAAATATAAATGATCATCTACTTCCATAAGCAAAGAATTAAATTTATTCATTAGGACTGGCTTTCCATATAGGTGGAAAAAGTGACCATTCATAAAATAAAATTTATGGACACCAACAAGTTCTCAAATATTTCGTCTACATGTTACCTCATATGCTTTGGAAAGCACAAGAGGTAACAGAGTAGAGGAAGAGTCATTGAGACATGAGGACAGTCCAGTGCTTATATATTTAACATCATTCCTGGTCTTGCATGTGGGCAACTGTCAACTTAGATGAGGCTAAGAACTTTTTATATATTGAATAAACAATTTTTCTTGCAAGTTAACACAATTGAGAGCATTTAAAGATGAACTAATAGATAGACCATTTTCTTCATAGATATTTCCTCTCAAAAGTATAAGCCCTTTTTGGAGATGGCTTCCAAATTTTAAAGGATTTCTTTCTAGGAAGAATAAAGGCCACCTATTTGATTATTTATTTTTGGCAGTTACAAAAACATCAAAACTCCAGAAACATAGCATTGAATATGTATATGATTTGCTTGTAGTACAGAGTATTATTTAAAATGTTATTAGACCCAATAAAGAAAAATTATTTCAAGTTTTATTTTTTTAAAGCCTTCTTTAATTCTTGGGTGTGACTTACTAAATAGATAACATTAAATTAATGTATCTTAAATTTTTCACACATTAAAAAGGGCAGATGTCATCATTCCCCATCTGTGCCTCATGCTTCCTTACACTTTATTGGCTCACCCCTGATCTATACCCCTCGAGGCATACTTTTTTCTAGTTCTTTCACTCTTCCAAGCACCTCCCCCGACACCCAATATGCACGCACACATACACACAGATAAATTTATCATCTACCACCTCAGGGCTTTTGTCTGATAAACTATTCAAAGCAAATCTTTTCAGTAATGCAATATTTACTTTCATCAATATTTCATATCTATGTCAATCTATCTCTCTGTATCTCTAGATATAGATTTATGTCTAGCATTAAATGGCTCATTGAAATCATAAGAGTATGAATTTCAGGCACCACAGTAGGTTGTTAGAAAAAATATTTTAAAAAATATCTTGATACCTTGCAAATTATGACCTTGAAGATCTGGAACAGACAACTCCTTAGAATTCTAAGATTTTTTTCAAACAATAAAAGGTAACTCAAAAATATAGAAATTTCATGTTTAACTTAATTTGGAACTGTCCAATCTATTTATCTTTAGTAGATGGTATGACAAGAAAATGTCAGTACTTCCTAAAAAGGCAGAATTGGCATTTTGGGTCTGGCATTGGCAAAAAATAACAGGGATTTAAACTGCTGCATGATGATTCTTTAGTTAATGTTTGGTCAATTGCTAACACAAATGAAGAAACTAAACAATCTACACTATGCCCAGAATACAAAGTATATTTTAAAAAAGAAATACAAAGGTGAGTTTAAGAAGAGTTACAATGAAATGATCTGGATTAAAATAGGTGTAAGTAAATACATAAGCACTCAAAATAAGAATGTATAAAATTAAAAAAATTTACACTCAAAATAAGAATGTATAAAGTTTTTTAAAATTTAATTTCTAGGCATGTGAAAAAAAAGTGAATAAAAGTACTTGGTTACTTCTGTAACCTGGTAGAAGACATAATTGAAAGTAAGCAGAAATGGAATTAAATGACTAGATTTTTTCACCAGAAATGAGTAGGTTTTTGTTTTCAGCATTATTTTAGGTTTACCATTCTATCACGTGGTATGTGACAAATTAAAAAAAAAAATTCTCCAGTTTGAAAGTCCTATAAAAGGACATTATAGCTTCTATATTAAATTATTTGTTGACATTTAACAAAAAATATGTTTTAAGGTCAAAATAAGGTAATGTTAAAAATAAAAATTAAAAACAGTTAATGGTCAGCAGGAGAAAGCATCAGTACCCCCATCAATATTTGTTCTAAGCTGGATGACCTGAGCTTCATGTACAGCTTCTGTGGTAGAATGATGCACCAGATATAAATAGTATTTGGAGAGGTGAATCAAATCATTAATCAATATAAAACATTATCCATGCATTTTTGGAGAAAGGACATAATCTAATGTTTGCCCAAAAAAGAAATATTTTCATGACTTTTAATTTCATTTGGCATAGTACTTCCCCAATTTCAACATTTTTACTAAACCATCAAGTTTCCTATTTATATGAACTTAAAACAAAAATAGACAAGTACCTTATGACCTTTCAATAACTAAGAGTAAAAGTCTGGCCTGGTCTTGCTCTCTCTTTAAAACCAGAGAGCCCTGCCTATGAGCAAGACAGTGCTAAGCATCATTTCTTTGTTCTTGGCTACTTATACAACCTTTCTACCTTATCTGGTCTAATATTCTGCTTCCACACTCGCTCAGTATTCCTGGGTTCCTCACCTCCTTTCCTTCTCTTGTCTACAGACCCAAACTCATACCTTGGATCTGATGCTTAATATTGCTTCTCTGATTCTGAACTTAGCCTTTCTATTTGGGGCTTAATGTGCACTCTTTATTTAGACAAGAGCTGGCCACTCCTATATGAACCCAGCCTAATCCAGTTCATTTGCTTTGGCTCTGAAAAAGTGAATAAAATGGAAGAGGTTATTTTTCTCTCATTTCTTAGAAGCAGGCACTTTTATAAGTTTCTCCTAAGTCTGCTAAATTATTCCCTCATTTAGAATTAGGGAATATGGATCCTAACAATCTCTGCCCTCCTTCTGAGGGCTCAATCTAGGGACTTGCTTCTTATGAATTAAATAACACATGATGAGACACCCCTTCTGAGATTAGGTGATGAAAGATTGTGACTTCCACTCTCTCCCTTGCTGACTTTGACAAAGCAAACTACCATGTTGTAGAGGCTCATGTGACAAAGAATTGGGAATGGCCTCCACCTAACAGTGAGCTAGAAACTTAGGCCTTCAGTCTAATAGTCTTCAAACATCTGAATCCTGTTGACAAGCCACTGGGTTAGCTTGAAAACACATCCTGCCCCAGTAGGATCTTGACTGCAGCCTTGTGAGAGATCTAGAAGCAGTGGATCAAGATAAACCTCGCCTGGATTCCTCACCCATAGAAACTGGGTATTGTTTTAAATGGCTAAGTTTTATGGTAATTTGCTACACAGCAACAGTTAACTAATACAGACTACAACAACTTTTTGGAGTTAATAAAATGATTTGAGGCCTACAGACCCAATTGCTTACTATAAGGACTTGGAATTTTAATAAAGAGAAATTAACTTACTTTAAAATGTTCATGTGCATCTTTCTTTGCTTGAAAACTATGTATCAAGTAAGATAAAAATTGAAAGAAAGTTGGTATAAAAAGTCTTCTTGAATACACAAATGAAGTTATTCCATTCTGTATACTGTTATGAATGATCCAAGATGTCATCTGTCATAATGAATTAGCATGCAGCATCCATTTGATTAACTCAACAGTGTAAATATATACAATCATTTTATTATTATGGTCTCTGGTAGTACTGGACTGAACTTCTCATCCTATAATTTGGTGTGGTAGGGAGAATTTAGAATGCCTCCCAAATTTCCACTTCCTGGGTACAGATGTCCTGTATAACCCATTTCCCTTCAGTATAGTATGATAAGATATCATTCTCATAACTATGTTCCAGTATATGAAAAAGAGTTTTTTCAGATGTAATTAAGGTCCCTAATCAGTTGGCTTTAAGTTAACCAAAAAGAGATTAGCCTGGGTGGGGCTGGCCTAAGCAGGTAAGCACCAAGAAATAAAGATGACAAACAGCAACAGATGTTCTCTTGTTGGTGCTGAAGAAACAAAAATGCAATGTTGTTGAAAGGGCCACAGAGCAGTCAAAGGGATTAATAGCCTACAAAAGTGGTATGAAAATTACTTTAAGCTGAAAACTTCTGAACAATCAACTGCTACAGAAAGAAACATTATCTAAACTTAAGCAGAACCTCTGAAAATATAGCTGCCATTGATCTCTCTACCAAGGAATTTCTAGAATAGGAAAACACTGATTCTTAGCACTAGGAAGTGTAAATTCAGCTGCTCATCAGAATTAAAAATCCCAAGAGAACCTTCTATATTTCCCCACTGAAGCCTTACTACCCACTCCCTTTTGTTAAGTTCAGTATATAAAACTTTTATTTCTGGTTATTCAGTGAGTTACTCATCTCTAAGTTCTCCAACATGTACACTGTGTATGCATAAATAAACCTGGCCATTTCTCCTGTCAATTAATTTGCAGACCTCTAATCACTGGACCCAAGTTGGAAGTTTTCCTCCCAACACATTGAATAGTGTGCAGCCTCTAGGAGCTGAGGGCCACGGTCCTATGATTTGAGTAGATTCTGTGAACAATCAGCAAGCTTGCAAAAGGGGCCTCCGCCTCAAAGGAGATTATAGCCTTGGGCAATATAATGATTTCAGTTTTGTGCAGTCTGGCCTTCAGATTAGAGTAAATCAGGCAATGCAGTGAATTGAAACCAGCACTGAAGCGGGTGCTGGGAGACTAGGCTCAAATTTAAACTTATTCACTAACTCACAGTTTGACACTGGAGGATCATTAGATTGTTAACCATTTTGGCTTTGAGTTTTCTAATTTCTTAAATTAAAATTCTCTCGGCACCTACTTTATATGGAAGGAGTCTTACAAGAAACACATGAAACCATGTTCACGAAAGTCTCATAAAAAGACTATAAAACTTAAATTATTGTTATTGTCTTATGGTGATATACTTAGTCACAAAACATTTATTCACTTGTGGTTAAAAAACATTAAATGGACAAATAAATATACATTGCAATGGCTGTGTAAGGTCACATAAAAGGGAAGGAGGAAGAAAAATGATTTAAATTGCAGGATTTAGGTTTGTAAATGTTTTTTTGAGAACAAGATCCATATCTATCAAATAAAGAAAAATCAAAATGATCCCATTTCTAATTGCTTTGAACAGTAATTAAACACATCCTGCCATGTGAGGAAAATTGATCTGTGATGTACACAAAGCACTAACTCTCTTCCATTCATTATCTTCTCAGCATTATCTGTAAAATCACTTTGGGATGAACTTCTGGTTGGTCTCTCACTTTAGCTATAGTTCCATCTCATATTCTACAGAATTATGAGTTTAATAAACATCAAAGAAAATGTATCAAGTCAATTTCATCTGTGACCCTTCAGAACCTAAAGGCCCAGTAGGTTAAGGTTTGACATGCTCATGACTGTGCAATTCCAATATCTATATCCTGACCTTAGAATTCAGGCTCTGACTCCATCAAAATAAGAACTTCTCCTCCCCCTCCACCCCACCCCTGCAGAGCACTTAGCTTGCCTGTGTACGGCACACCATGTTGCCCTCTCCTCGCCTGTTCTATTTCTATAGTTTGGCACAGTGCTGAGGTTTTTAAGACATCTGCTTTCTGCTGACAGGTTTCCTGCATAGTTGATGTCTTGGTACCTTTTGTGATAATAGGACCAGCACAATAGGAGGAGAGAGCATATGTACCTTCCATTGGTGAATGAAAAGAGGATGGAAAGAGTAGGTGTGTTTTTTGAGGCCCTTTTCTAGGGTGGAGGATAAGCAGGTGGCAGTATCTCCACTTTCTCTGGAAAGAGAAAAATTATAGAGTGTTCAACTTCTTGTTTTCCCTTTATGTAAGTCTTAATCCTAGTCTTCTTTTATGACCCACATATATTCTCTTTTCTGTGGCAAAGTCTTTTTTCACTCATGGTAGTGGTCTTTCCTTTCACCTGAATTCATAGTTCTGGTCTGCAGCTCCCCTACATCAACTGGTAATTGTTATTAGGTATTGTTACTAACACTCATTCATTAAATCTTTTTTTTGGATTTATATATTGCTCTCCACCTGCAATCCCCTATTCATACACACTTGATTTTAAAATAGAGTCAAAGCCTCCTAAAAAGGAAAAAAAATCTATGCCTTATAATTTTCTGTGCCCACTACTGTATCCAGATTTATTAATATAAAAATATTTGGTTCAAGTCAATGGGTCAAAATTGTTCACATGGGCTGTGCTGCAAAAGTGAAATTACTACTAATAATCATTTTTAATATTATGTCATTATTGGCCTACTTTTTTGTTACCGTTTCCTCTCAAATTTCTCAGGAAATTACCCTACACATCCTAGCTCACTCTTCCTAAGTTTAGTTCCATCTTTAATCCACTATAATCAGACTCTTATTATTTCAAGTCATATAAACGTTCTATGAAATGTCACAGATGACCCACTAAAGAAAACCAACTGGCCACTTTTCTGACCTCATTCCTAAATCCTAGTACAGAGCTTGGAAGGCATTTAGAAAATGTTGAATAAACAATTGAGTGAATCCTTTCTGGAACATTTGGTATTGCTATATTTCCTTCTTGAGTGTTTTCCTCCTTGGCTTTGGGGACATGACTCTTTTCTAGTTTTTCTATTATCTCTGTTGTTGTCCTTTCTCAGTCATCTTCACTGCCTTTTGTTGTTCTAACTTCTAAATGAAAGTGTTATCCCAAACTCTATAAACCCACTCCATGCTTTTCCTTGGGTGATCTCATTCATTTCATGCCTTATTATAGATGTACCGTAAATTGGTACCACCTAATCTCTCTTGCATTCCAGACCCCTGTCTACCCACAAAGCAACTGAATTTCATTGCTCCATGAAACCTTAAACTTAAAATGTCCCAGATGGACATATTAGTATTTTCTCCCTTCAAACCTGTTCCTTTTCATGTGTTCTCCCTCATACTGAATTTTCTCATCAGCCTTCTGGCTCAGCCTTGGGTTCATCTTCAATTCTTAACTGTACCTCAGACCTCACAGTCAGTCTTCAAGTCTCATGGTATGAAGGCAAACCCTTTCTCAGTTATGCCCACTTCTTTTCCATTCCATTGCCAGTGGCCTGGCTTTCTGTTGGGCCCAATGAAATAGCTTTCAAGTACTGTTCCCATCATCCCAGCTGCCATCATTCAACCCTCTTCTATAGGCATTACCCTGCTTCAGCCTCTAAAATGGATTTAAGCTTAGGGAAGAGATATATAATCGATTCCAGCCCAATATTCTGGCATTCTTAACACATTCTTCTTGTTTTCTTTTTCCCATTTTCATTAGCAAGAGTTTTAACTTGGTCACTTATCTAGTAGTATTCAATTCTTCTGAGATTATTTGTTCTTATAACCCCCTTCAACCCCTGGGAGATTGACATTTCATCACTAAAGGCTAGATTGGTTACTAGAACCTGGGTATCTGCTGAGTCTGTCTGCCTGTTGGTATTCCTTCAATACCGCTGTTTCCATAGTACTAACTGGCCAACTCCTTCCTTGTTACCTTGTACCAACTCCCTAAACACAACCGTTTGTGTGGACCCTGGCCTTGAGAGGCTGCAAATCTGATGGCAGACAGGACTCTAACCTCAGCACATGATTCTCTCTACAAGTGGATCTGCACTGCCCATTACTGATAGTATTTAAAATAAATAAAGTCCGTTATTGGTTTCTAATGGTAATAAAAAAGAGAAAATACACAGATTTTGAAAACAATATTAATTCTCAAGGCACTTTTACTTGGCTTGGAAGTCAATCAATTTTCTTCAATTGTAAATACATGATGCTCAATCTGACAGAAAAAAAACCCCTCAAAATTAATTACCAAGTTCTTACTTGAGAACCTATAATTAATCTCATTACTTTGTGTTTGTCCCATTGATTAAACTGATCAGCTATTTGGAATTTTTGGAGATAACAATCAGAACTTACTTATTCCTGGCACATAATCAGGCCTCAGTCCTCCAGCTCATAATCAGGTCTTTGTGGACAACACAAGAGATTGTGTGTCATCAGAGATAAAGCACAATATGTATCACAAACCAAAACACTTGAAAAGATAATAAAAAACTACACACATAATTTAATATGTATCCTTCACTTGACATAATAAATGCATAGAAAATACATTTTCAAGTATTAAATTAAACCTGACGTGTCTCTCAGAACACAGAGATTAATCCTTTTGTAAAGGAAAAATCAAAATCGTCATACTGTGTCTTTCATATTGTGGAAGGCCTTCTCACTCAGTATATCTCAGAGACAGTGAACTGAAGAAAGGAAGTTGGTTCCTTACTAAGTCTTTTGATCCAGAATCATGTGCCAAATTTGAGAACTGCTGTTATGCTGATGCCTCCCAGGAGTAGAGAAGCTCAATATTCATCACAGTTTCTTTAAACTTGCTGGGTCCATTCTTTAGACCAATAGATGAGCTGACAGTGAATTGTTTAAGCGCAGTGGTGTCCCAGTGAAGGGGCAGAATAGAGAGCCTCCTGCTCCAATTATCACCCTTTGTGAAACTATTAAGCCTTCTTTTCATATGAATTTTATTTTAAGGACTGTCAATAGGGGTGGTAGAAAAATAATTAAAAGAGACCCCAAGAAATAGAGACATCCTAAATTACTCTCTAAACAGCTCAGCTATGCATGCTCCCTTTGCACCGTGGCATCTCATCTGCCTGAACCCTTCTCAGGGGAGACTTAACTGGAATTGTGCTCTGAGGTTGCTAAGCCAACAATACCAGCATCACAACCTTCTAAGCCAGGCAACACAGCATCGGTGAGGACAGCTTCCAAAAACAGAAGGTTCTGGGACTGAAAAGACTCTATATCCAAAATATAAAGATTTAAGAGGAAAATCAATCAATTAGCAGTATCTGTCAGGTAATTAGAAAGAGCAATAGACGCAGCTTCTTCCAGAGAGTAGTGGTACTTAACCAATGGTGATTTTGATCCAGAGGATATTTGACATCACGTGGACATGGCTTGTGTTTTTACAGCTGAAGGAGTCTGCTCCTGACATCTAGTGCATAGAGATTCAGGGATCCTGCTGAACATCCTGTCATGCACAGGACAGTTCCCACAACAAAGAATCAACCAGCCCCAAATATCAGTACCAACAAGGTTGAGAAAGCCAGTTCTAATGGAAACCACGTAGGCAGATAAAGAAATTCCTGGAGATAGAAACCACGTACTTTGAACTGCCCCTGTCTACCTGTAACACACACATTTCTCACACCTATAATCATTGGTAACACATTTCTCATGGTGCTATTCTGCTCTGAATATGTTCTAAATACTTATAGAAACTGACATCTACCACATATGAAGCATTACTTCTGAGTTTGTTTGAAACTCAACTAAATATATGGTTTTGGCACTTATTTTTACTAATCTCTTAATTTTTTCTTTAAAATTTTTTTCATTTGTTCTGACAAGTTCTCAAAATAATCAGAAAATCTTGCAGGCTCACTTTAAACCATCTAGATAGGTACCTTTTATTGACTGACCTCCATCTGTACTTCAGAAACTTCTGCAAGGCATGAGTTTTGTGGGGACAAAATTTATTTAGCTCTTATTTAATTTATTAAATAAATCAAACACCTACTGAGTGTAAGAGACTGTAGTGGGATATTTGTATGTGGGGGAGAGGTTAAGGAGATTAAGGTAATAGCACTTATGAAGCAAAGGAAGGGAAGGTGGTTTTTTTCTATCAATACTTCTACGCCTCATCTATCCTGTAGTGTTAAGAGTTTGGTATATATTTATTGAGTATTATCTGCCATGCACTGGGTCTGTGATATGGAAATAAAATAGTATACAAGACACACCCAGTCTCTGTCCTAGTGGAGTTCATAGCATAGTGGAGACAGGGGCAGGCAAAACCACCATTATTACAAAGTGTGATAAAGGTTATGATAAACTATATGTGAGACCTTTTGATGAAAGAGTAGTTTAGTCCTCAGCTGAACATGATCTTCTAGACATAATTAACAATCAAAGTCAAAAGGTGAGAATAAACCCCCAATACATGCAATCATTAAGTTTATACCTTTTCAGAGTAAATGTGCATATAGATCATTTGAGGATCTTGTTAAAACCTGATTAAGTCAGTCTGGGGTGGGGCATGAGATCCTGCATTTTTACTAAGCTCCCAGGTATTATCAATGCTGTTGTTTCAAGGACCACACTTTGAATAGCTGAATATTAAGGCAATATTGGTATCCTCTTGCCTATTAATTACCGGCTACTACGTTCTCTCTTCAGTTTCCTATGCTTCACAGCTCCCAGTCCTTACTGCTCCTCCACTCCCCTCTCTCCCTCTTTCCTTTTCTTCCCTCTTCCCTTTTCCCTCCTCGCACTCCGCCTCCCCCTCCTCTCTCTCTCTTTCTCTCTCTCTCACACACACACACATTGATGCACACACTTCTGTTTGTGTGATTTCCAAGGTTTGAAAGATGTCAAAATGACTGTGTTGTAGATTTCTGGTAGAATGCTTTGCTGTGTCATGAAAAAGAAAGTCTGAAATTTTAAGAAATTTTCTGAGGTAGATTACTTACCTACCACCACTCGTAAGCACTGTGGGAGTCCATCTGTACATCTTAATTACTAAGCCAAACACAAGCCCCTGGCCCTGAGAACAAGGCAGCGGCAGATCTGAGCATACGCCAGCCTCTTTCTTCTCACCCATGAGGCCACAAAGCCACTCTCTCTCTCTCAGACCCTTGCATTCCCACATTCATAATGGCCACTCTACCAGATGCAGTGATTCAGAGAGAAAGATGAATCAAGGATGACTAAATACAAAAATACAAAAGGTGGTGTCCCTGAAACAAATGTGAAAGATTAGAGAAAAATGTCATATTTCATCAACAATGTGGGCCTTGAACATTTTAGCAGAGCCTAGAGAAGAATTTATAAGGTGCATGTCTTTTGGCAAGTAACCTGGAAGAAAACCAGAAGAAACCCATGCTTCTCCTGCCATTCTGCTCTACCTCAAAATTCAAAGGGCCTGGATAGCTCAAGAAGGACAAGATAAGTCTGGACCAAAAAGAGAGAGAAGCTCTATCTAAAAGGACATGAAAAAATCCGATTTGCACAGCAGACTGTTTGGTTCTTCCCCTATTCAGTGCTCCCAAAGATGCTCAATGAGCTCAAAGGAAGCTGGACTCTGAGGAGTATTTAGGAGTACATGGCCCAGGGTCCTAAGGCTGCTCAAGATGGATCGCTGTCACTTTGCTTGCTAGACCTTCAGCTATCCAAGGCTTCTTTCTGCTTATCTAATACTTTAAGCTTATTCCAACTTAGCCCTTATACTTGCTATTTTCACTGTCTTCAAAGCTCTGCCTCTAGTTATTTGCATGGCTGGAAGCTTTTTGTTCAAGTCTCAGCTCGAACATCACTTTCTTAAGTAAATATTCCAGTATCTAATCCATCCCACCCCCCTTGACTGCCTGTCAGTCTCTATCACATTTTCTTCATAGTATATATCACTAGCTTCAAGTTTCATTTTATTCGTTAATTGCTTATTTGCTTATTGTCTATCTTCCCTTGATAGATTTTAAATTCCATAAGAATTAAAACCTAATCCTTCTTGCTCACTATCATACCCCACCAAAAAGGTACAGTTATTGGCATATACAAGATGCTCAATACATATTTTCTGTATGAAATAATCTCTCTAAATCTCAATATCCTTATCTGTAATGGGTCTGATAATGCTATCTACATATAAAGATTATAAAATAAAATAAGTGATGAGCACTAAACATGAATCACAGGTAATCATTATTAGCCTTTATTATCACTATTAATTATTATTTCTGCATTATTAACTCTGAGCACTAAATTACCTGGAACATAGTAGGTTCTCACTGAATACTGGCTGACTGAATGAATGCATAAATGGGAATCATACCAAAAAGTTATACACACTGTGGCTGATGTAAGTTCTGATAATTACTCAATGAAAATATTGCCACAGAATCTAGGGGTGTTTTAGGTAGATAAATATGTTTTAAAGTCCTCTCCCTTTTTGATTTCCTGGACTGTGAGTTACCTTTCCTGTATCAGATGCAGCAATACCAAGACCCATCATCTCTGGAAGTGTCTACTTCTTATCTACATGCCATTCCAGATTCTTACCAGATTGTACATTCTCCTGATATATGGAGACAGACCTCACACCATTTCCTCAACCCAGGACACCTGTAGGGGGCTCTCGGGTAGGACAGCTTACTCCATCTCTTCTAGTATTTTTATCCTGGGAATCAGTATCCAAAACTTAGCATCAATGACAGCCACTGAAGAAGTTTCAAAGGAACTTCAGTCATATTCAGGTAGCATGCATCATAAGGAAAGGAAAAAATGTTGGCACGAGAGATGAGGTTGCCACACAGTCAGCTTAGTCTTCCCTACTTCTCTTTAGAAGCTAGCTGTTTAAGAAGCTGATGCCTTATAAATGCCACTTCCTTCTTCTGGTTTCTCTACAAGAACTTCCCCATAGGGTCAGACCCCAGAGTCTAGGCAGCCTTAAATATCTGTATTAAAAAAAAAAGAAAAGAAAAGAACAGCTGTGGTTACCTGGGTAGACAGAATGAATGGCCTGGGGAAAGGGCCATTTTTCCTCTAAGAAGAAAACAAATACAAAACATGGTAAATAAACAGTCCAATTATTATATTCTCTTATATTTGAGAGCCAGAAGGCCTCTGAAGCCTATTTACCTTTGTTCTTGCATGTCTGGCACTATTGGTTTTCTTTTTATAAATAATGAAAGTCTGAAATAACGCATTGCCCTTAATCATGTTTGTGCTACAGAAAGAACATCTCCTTGAAATATAAGCCTCTAATTCAATGATGTCCTCATGAAATACCACTTCTTGCAAAAACCTAGATCTTTTCTTATCGAAGAAGTGTTTAAGCCATGGTGATTATTTATTCCTTTGGTCTTTCTTTCAATCTCCCTTTCTCTTCTTCCAGCCTTGGGGTTTGAGGTCTAGATATGTAGAGAACAACATAGGCCCTCTTCCTTTTCAACCTCATGGCAAAGCTGGGTAATAAGCAACATCTGTCCATCTGGGGCACACATACAGACTAGTTTCTAAAATGAGAACACAGGAACAACTGTTGGACCTAAAAAGATTTTGAAAAGCATCACCTTAACACTACAGGATTTTTTGTCCAAAAAATCCAAGAACACATGTACATAGTACATTTCAAAGAAACATTCTAAAACAACTCACCCCAAGTACATATTAATTATAAAGCATTTTCCTGGAATGGTGTTGGTGACATAGAGCATTAATCATGGAGATGATCGATCTATCTATCATCTATCTATCTATCTATCATCTATCTATCTATCTATCTATCTATCTATCTATCTATCTATCTATCTATCATCTATCTACCTATCTATCTATCATCTATCTATCTATCTATCTATCTATCTATCATCTATCTATCTATCTATCTATCATCTATCTATCTATCATCTATCTATCCACTTATGTATCTATATCTATCTAGTATTTCTCTTACTTTCAGATGAAAACCCCATGAATCTACATTGTATTTAAAGTGCATATGGGATGTTGCTGTTTGTAAGATGAACCAGCTATGCAATAACACTCATTTAGTAAGTATTTAATGGACACCTAATTTTTGTCCTGCTCTAGGTTAGTACTGTACATACGACTAGTGATTCTCTGATATTCCAGGTATTTTTAGTCTCTCACGGTAAAAACAAGACAGCAAAAGGAAACTTTAGGAACAACGACACCAACAGTCTCATTTAGGGTCTTGGTGGCCTTATTCTTCACCAACTTCACTGCACCCCCTCTTCCACATCTCAGCATATATATGTCATTTTTGTTGGCTGCAAAGCAAATATGATAACATTGAGGGATAGTTTGAAAATAAAGATATGCAATTTTCCTACCCTGAAAGAGCTACACTAAAGAAAACAATTCATCCACATATCCTTTTAGTATGTGTCCACATGCATTCATATTTTACATAGTTTGATCACTGTGTACCAAAATATTAAATTATATCATCAATGTTTTTCCATAGTACTACAGCTTTGAAACACTGTTTAAATGGTTGCATTATATTGCATAGGTTAATAATTCTTTAGCAATTCCTTTATTAGAATGCATTTCTGAGTTTCTACTCATATAACTTATACTGAAGGAAATATCTTTTTTTTTTTTTAACAATAAATTTTTAGAAACTCAGTATTTCCATTTTGGGGGTGACTTAACATACCATTTCTGCATCCTCTCTTTTTTTCATTTCCTCCTGTCTCCTGTCAGAGTTTTGTAACTACCTTAAGAGAAATAAAAGACACTAAAAGCTGCCTGTGGAAGTCATGGGAATTATGAATGGGAGAAGTTAGAGTGATGATGGGTTCCTTCACCACTTGCTCCTGATAATGACCCTTTTCTAATCACATAACTTTTTCAGTCTGCTCCTACCTAGGACACAACCATTTCTTGTTTCAGCCTCAAATCTCTAGTTTCTCATTTATCTGCTTTCTTGCTAGTCCTTACTTCTATTGTTTAGTCACTCAAGAACCTACCTCAAAGAATTCCCAAATGCCAAAAAACCTTGATGTAATCTGGACTTAAAAGTGCACTATTTAGAGCACACACAGAAACAAACATGTCTCAAACAAGTGTTTTCTTCCTTATGAAATTTCTGTTTTTGAAAAGCCTTTTGCTGTACCAGACTATTTGTACTGTCTTCTGGAAAGAACTGTTCAGATTGGATTTAAATTGTGGTCAAATATGTACTCTGTGTTCTTACTCATTTTTGGTCTCTTCGGGGGAAAAAGGGAAATAATGAGAGGTGGAATACTTTCCCAACACAATTAGTTATTTTCTAGTGATCCCAGGTTAAGATGAAAACAGAACAAAAGTAATTATAATAATCCATCACTGACTGTATTACATTTGTTAGAGTTTCTGTTTAATTTGGGAGTTAACACCCGACCACATGAGATCACAAATAACTAAAAAACAACTCACTAGTTATTTATTTTATACAATTCAGGCAAATATTCTGTGAGTAAATGAGCCCAAGATTAGATCATAAAAGTCACAAATTCTGTGGAACATAAAGAAAGGATTGCTGTGAGTTGACCCAATTTCAGTGTCAGGACAGGCAAAAAAAAAAAGAGAAAAAAAAAACATTAAGGTCATTTTGTTTTGCCTTGGACTTGCAAGAGTCAGTTCAAATCAAATCAGCAAATATGTACTGCTGAGTACCTGCAATGTGAAAGAAAACATGTTGAACACCATGAGATGTAAAAAAAAAAAAAAAGACAATCTGGCTCCAATTAACTCAAATGTTTTTAAAAGAATGGTCCCTATCTGTAAATTAATTTAAGTGAAAAATTCTAGAGAAATGTCTAGAGACTATTATTTTGCTTTCCATTATTCATTTCTAACTGTCAATGTACTAAAATTACAGCAGATTTGGGTTCGCTAAATTAGCTTCTTGGCTATAAACTTATTTTTATTTATATTATTATTTCAGGCAATAATCATCTTGCCTATGGGGTGGAAGAAGAGTTTTTCAAACTTCAACTATGAGTAGTCTTTGAGTATAGAGTGCCTTGTTTCTGTACTTTATAACATTGTAAACTAGATTTTTACAAAATCTCCTACTACAAGAGAAATACATAAAAAATATATTTTAAATATTTTATTTTAAAAATGCACAGCTGACCTAGTAAGAAAATAAGGAAAATCTCCAACAGTCAAAATCAAACCAAAGAGCAGGTAGAATCCAGTAGGCTAACTGAAGTCTTGGATATCATGAGAACTTTTACTGATACAAAAACCTGGGGCTTTGGAATTTTCCAGATACATAGAAGAAAGGCCTGGGCCTGAGCAGTGTTCATATAAATCTAAGACCCCCCAGAGGGCTATAAGGATAGCCGTATGCTCTCAATGAAAGTGAGGCTTCCCTACACAAAGGGAGTTGGCAAAGTAATTTGTCTGTCTTGGCCTTGCCTCTAGATTGGGGAAGGTAAGAGAAAAAAGGGAGAAGGAATTATCTTTGGTGGAAAAAAAGCAGTATCCAATCCAGAAAGGATATATTGTGGACTCAATTGTTTGGGGAACTTTTTTTAACCTGTATGGCAGTTATGAGGGTGAGTATTATGTTATTCTTATATTAGTGTATAAGTCTTTAATATCTCTGAGTCAAAGGGAAAAAAATAGCCTACAACAAATAAAAGACAGAAATATTTTCAGATTAAAAAGTATTTAAGGTACAGCTAATTAATGCCAATTAAGATCAGAACTCCAGTCCCTCAACTCCTAATTCTCTGTTTCTTTTACACTTTTTTAAAAACAAATATTTCAATTCAAGGAATCCTAGAAGTTTTATATTTTATCGTGGGATGTGGCTTACTCCAGTCTCTAGAGTAAATCATTTCCAGGAGGCCTTGTCTAAGATTAACCAGTATTGTGTGGGCTCTTTGGAATTGCTCCAAGACAGGATTTCTGCTTGGTACAGACCTGAAGACAACATACATCTTGGATCTAGATTAGAAAATCTACCAACAAATGGTTCTTTGGTGATGGGTGAGAATTTGTTGGCAGATCAAAATGTTTCCTTTGAACATTCAGTTCACACTGACCTTGCCCATTTCTGAATTCCTAGAGCACTTAGGCATCCTAATCTCTTGGATACTTAATTCTAGTCTGTATTTCATAGGTATGTAAATTATCTTTGCTATGAGACCTGAAGCTCCCAAAGAAGAGGTTTATTTTGCAGTCTCTACATAGTCAAACAGATTTACAGTTGGAAGGAATATTGTCTGCTTTAAATCTTTCATAATACATTTGAGGTATCAGGTCCTATGAAGTGACTTGCCCCAAATCAAATAGTGTATCTCTCAGAGTGTCCATAGAAAACAGATGGCAAAATTCCATTAGGATAATTTAAGGAGAGTTTATTTATAATGGGCATAAAGAGACCACAGATTATAACACAGTGTCTCAAGGCCAGTAACAGTTGTAGAACTAACTGTTCCCATTCTTAGGAAGCAAAGGATGAGGATCAAGACTAGTACCAGAAAGTGGTAGGAGAGGAATATAATGAAGGCTGCTTTGAGAGAAACAAGGACCTTCAGTGAAGGGACTCACCCATCCCAAAGCAAGCTGAGAACGGTCCAGAGAAATAAATCCCAACATCACTTTCCTATTTCCACTTGAGGTACCACCATTGTTTAAACACAACTGTACGTGTGAGATCATAGAAATTCTTAATGAGTCCTATTATAGTCAGCCATCTGGAGCCAAGGGCAAGGTGAAGGAGGGTGGAGAGATCTGGAGGGAAAAAGAAATAATGTGTTGGACATATAGCTTTAGCTGAAGTAATTCTAAGTCCATTATCAATCCTATCAATCAAAACATAACTCTTATATTGCTCAAAATGCCTAATGAAGTGAATTCAACTGAATTGAATGAACTCTTCTCAACAAGAGGGAGGCTCTGGGCACCTACTGTTGAGTCAGGACTCAGTGAGGGTGGTTCTGAGACCATCTCCTACTTTCAGAATTAGAATCGGATCCAAGAGCTGTACTCAGAAGCAGATGGGAAGCCAGCATAGTGCCCCAGGCCAAGTGAGTAGAATGTTCCAAACAACCAGATCCATTCAGCATCCTCTTTTGCTAAACAGTGACAGAACCCAGCATATGGCAGATCGGACACTCTCTGAAGTATGGGACCATAGCCAACAAAAGATCTGATCTGGTTCAAAAGAGACATATTAGTTTTCAGAATTTTAGAGTTCAACCTGTGAACTGTATCTCTGGGTGAGGAGATATCTGGCAGGGTGAAGAAGTTCAAGAACCAATGGTACCCTTTTGCCCACACCTAAGACCCCTGCCCCACTTCAGAGGTAGAACTGAACTCCAGGGGACAGGAGTAGATGTACAACTTTTTGTGGGCTTGAAGGCAGCTCTCCCAAACCTCCACCACAGCTGAGTCCCAGAGATACCAACTAAACCAGTATGAATGAAAGACACTTCCCAGGACCAATAATCAGACTGGAAACACTGACATGTATGGACATGACAAGAATAATGGTGGGAACATTTCAGGATGATATAGGAGATGTTACTAGACCTATCTCTTTCCTTCTCAAATCCGCAGTTAACACTAATAGTGTCATTATTCCTTTGTGTACATGCCTTGCTGGGCAATTATGATAATCAAGTGAAACAATGAAATAGTACTTGGTGAAACGTAGGGCTTTCTACATATGACAATTGTTATTACCCATTATGGGTTTCCTAACAGCCCCAATAAGGAATACCCATTTCCACTGCTTGGGATGGCTGTTATCCTGGGAGATGGTCCCATTGCTGATGGCTTCATTATAAAGAGAGTTTTCCCACTGCAGTTGGGTGAATAGGGTCACAGAGCATGTCTTCTCAGGAGCCCCAGCTGAATTCCTGGGTCAGCTTCCTCCTTCTCACCCCAGGAACTTATAGCTAGAAGCAGATGAGGATGACACTTGGCTCAACACCAAGAGAGGGGCTCAGGGTGCTGTTTAATCAGACTGTGAAAAAGTACTCCTTTCCTCTTGTTCTACCTAGTAAGACAATAGCAGGGGGCAATCAGGCCTCTGAGAAACCCTTGGAGACATCTCAAGGGAAGAAAAAAAGCCGTGGAACAGAGTAACACATTAATATTAACTACTCTCTGATTCTCAGCTAATTGTTGCAAATGAGTTTACTGACCTTTTCCCTGACGATTAGGAGGGAGCTGCCATCACAAAGCTGTCGAGCCATGGTACAGATCTGTACTGCACAAACCTGTATTTACTGGACTTCTCTGAGGAGCCCACGGATACCTGGGTAAAGTGACCATGGCTACTTGGGGACAGTAGCCGAGGAAACTTGCCTACAGTAGAGCCTGATCCTGTGCATATGTCCAACTGGCGGAAGAGACTCAGCAGGTTTTTAGAGATTAGGATAAATGGGATGGAGAAAAGAAAACTCCCATGGGTGTTTGTTCAGCTCAATACTTAATAACAGTTTGTTATCTATGCATTGGTTTTCAGGATTCAAATGGCATATTAAGGCATCCAAACTGAAGCTCTATCAAACAATCAGAAAACAAATGTAATTGTCTCTTTATTATGAGAAGAAAATTGTCCAAGATGGCTTGGGATAATCTTCTCAAACTGAAATACAGGTATATAGCAGCATAATATTCTAGAAACCAATTCATAAGCATAGTATACATTTCTAAAACATCAATTTTACCTGATATTTGAAGAAATTATTTTCATATCACACATACAAAGGAGAAGAAAACAAAAATTTTTTTAAAGATAAAACATAAGGCCTCAAAGACTTTCTTCCTTGTGGCAAATTACTCAACAACACACAAACCCACAAACCCCGCTTTTTTTTTTTTCAAATAACAGCTATTAGAATTGTGGGTAGAAAATTCCAAGGAATTCTGGTGATGTACAGACTATGCAAAGGCAAAGAAATAGGCCTAAGGTCTTTTGTAAACCTAGAAGCTGAAGACAAAAAATACACAAGCATTTTATTATTATTATTAGTAGTAGTAGTAGTAGTAGTAGTAGTAGTAGTAGTAGTAGTAGTAGTAGCAGCAGCAGCAGTAGTAGTAGGTTAACTTGCATCTGACAGCATCCTAAACACTCAGACAAACATAAAGTGCCGACTACATCACCTTAATCATGAGTCCTTCAGGTTGTGAATTAAACTAGATAAGGGTTCCTAAAGAGAAAGTACTATCTTCTTGTTCCCTTTCTTCTTTCTGCCACACCTCCTCCCCATAACTTCCACCTCAGCTTCTGACTGAAAACCATTCACTCACAAACTATCTGAACCATTTGTTATTATCAAACAGTGACATTAAAGTGGTCATTATTTTTTTGAAAGGATATGACCCCCAAAATATTTCATCATTTCCTATGTCACAATAAAATGATAAACCATTACACCATTAGCTCATCATAAAAGTCACCATGTGCATGGAGGGCAGGGGAGTCAGAGAGAGGCCAAGGCTAAGCCACAGCCATCAGAGTTCTGGGTTCTGCCACCATGGAGGAGAGACTGAGGCCACAGCCCTTGACTGATGAACGATAGGTCTTACTTAATGTCGTTATTAGTTCCCTCTTCTCACTTTATATAGATTAGAAACAGAGAAGTTGGAAGTTTGGCAGGAGAATGGTTGGGGAGTAATAATTTTGAGGAAAAAATGCCCTCCGGTGTGGTTTTCAGGGAGAAGAAAATAGGAAAATGTAGCCAGCAGCAAGAGTCCCTCCCTTGCCAGTTCCACTCAAGATTTTACAGCCATTAGTCTCCCCCAAATCAGAGAAAACTCCCCATCCTGAATGATAAAACTCTCTACCCTGTTTTCATGATAATAAAAAAGGCCTCACGAATAGTTAAGACTTACTTATGTCTTACACAATGCATTCACTATTTAAAATAATTTCCTGGAATATTAGAATCAAAGACCCAGGCAAGAATCTCATTTCTTTGAGTATAATGTTCTCCACTAAATCATTCCATGTCAATGGTCATACTGGAGAGAATGACATGGATCCTAGAACTTGATCACCCAATTCCATGACTTATTAGCTATGTGACAAAAGGTTAAATGACTTAATCATGTGCCTCAGTTTCCCTAGCTGTGAACAGGAGAAAATACCATAAACCAACCTCACTCAATAGGCTGTTGTGAGAACTGAATCAAGGGATGCATGAAAAGCACAGTGCTTAAATGCCTAAGAATTAACTATTATGATTATGATTATTGTCAGAAAATTATTTTTCGGGGCTTCCTTAGCAAGCTCTTTTAGTAGCTAAATAATTCTATGTTAGAGATACATGTCCTTTTTACTCTTTCTCTTAATTACTAATGTTTTCATTTATTTTAATTGTTAAATTGTTTTTGCTATAATATGCTTAAATCATTTTTAAAAGTATGTAGGGTAGAAATTATAAATAAAAATAAAGACCACAGTCATATCTATATCAAGTACCTTATCTATGAGTTTTTAAATTGACTTCTCTTTATATCTAATTCCTATCCACAGAACAAGAAGGAACTTCTAGATGTATATTAACTAGGGGATAAAAGGGATAAAACAAAAGGGAATAGAAGAAAACATACGTGTCACTAAATGTGATGTTTTGTACTAAATCTATTATGTCTGTTTGACTCTTCCTCTGAGGTCCAGGAGAACACATTTTGAGTCCTATGGCTACTATTGAAATCCTTCCCCAAGCTATGTAACAACCTAAAGATCTATCAGCACAAATTCAGTGTTCTTCATTCTCCAAAACAGCTGACTTCAGATGCTACAAGAAATAAGATTATGATAATCACATTTTTCTTTAGAAATGTAAGGGATAACAAGAAAAGATGCAAATGAACTAAACTGCCCGTGCCTACCTAACCAAATCCCTCTCCTGCTAGTCAGCAAACAGGTCACATCTCTCAGGCTGGGCTTCTGCCAAACCTGCCACGCTTAGCAATCCAATTCCTCCTCCTCTGCGGGAAGCAGCACCTCCAAGTCTCAGGAGAGAGTTTATCTTTACACAACAGGATAATTACAGCCAAAAGGCCAGGGCATGAAACACAGATACAAAATGACATTATTTCTGCAGTCTTAGTCCTGCCACCACCCCTTAATTTTGTGACATCACCTCTGCATTGTCTACAAGTTACTGGTTGTTTTCACTAAACTAACTCAGACAGCTTCTCTTTGCAATCATGTGACCAGTTAATTCATCATATGCAGCTACAGGTAATCAAGTCCTACTGTCCATTAAGGGAATGGACTGGGATACTTGCTTCCTGCATTCTTTGTGTTCTTTCATTTGAATCCTATCCACTAACTAGACCCCTGATCTTCTTCTCTCTCCCCAGTTAAAAAGAATACCTTTCCACTAACATTATCTGGTCGCTGAAGCCCTAGAAAAGTTATTTTCCAGTAACATAAAAAAAAAGAGAGAGAGAGAAAATATGTGTAATAGCAGGACTATAAACACTAAAAGAAAATGTATTAAATTCTTCCCTGCTTACATTTCTGTGCATCTCTTTCATAAAATTTATTGTTAGGTTCACATTGCTTAGTCTTTAACTCTCTTTTAATTGTGTTCTGGATCTTATCTCTAACTGAAATATGAGGAATTTGAAAGTGGGTAGGATCCATGAATTATGTTTCTTTTAATAGTCTACAGAGTATTATAGTGTTGGGTGCTTAGCAGATCTTTAAAAAAAAAAAAAAACTAGCTAGCAGCAGAAACCAGATGAATGAAAAGCTTAAATATATGTACATTCTAACTTCAGCTGATTTTAACAAAAACTCAGACTCAAATGAACTCAGGTATCCTGGGCAGTGAGTTGACATGTCCTAGTTACCCATTAAAAAAACAAGTTTGATATAATGACATACTTTTCTAAACATATTTATTATGATTCTCAGTATCACTCATGAAAGGATAAACAACCTATATTCTTCCAATATATATATATTTCTAATGCATATAAAAATTATCAATCTTGCTTTAAGAGTTACTTATATACATATTCTTTTTAATACGCTTATTGTATTTTTATCTTTATTTCATGTGTTTATAGATAATAGAAAGTATATATTATTATTTAAAGACTTTTAGAATTCTGCAATTCTGAATATTTATTCATGATGTAGAATTCAATCTGGTCAATAGCCAAATTTATCAGCTTGCTCTGCCTAATAAACAACGTCCTTATCCCTGACTGTTCTTTCACATGTACACTTTCCATTTTATCAATAGCTTTTAATGGCTTTAATATTTAAAGCCATTTTATCCCAGAAATGGCTTTAAATTATGACTTAAATGTTCTTAAGAAGTACGTGTGAAGGTAAGAGTGTGAACTTGGCAGCATTTAAAACCAAGGTTTAATCCCAGCACTACCTTTTACTAAACTACAACCTTGGGAAATATAGCAACCACTTTCTTTGCATATCTAGGTAGGATGGATCTTACCCTTCCTCTTCTTTTTCTTGGTCCAAACTGCCTTGGCTAATCTTGGCATTTTATTCTTTCATATAAATGTTAAAATATATCAAATCTGCTGACACTTTGATGTTGGGCTTCTAGCATTCAGAACTGTGGGAAAACAAATTTGTTTTCTAAGCCACTTAGTCTCTGGTACCTTGTCATGATGGCTCTAGCAAACTGATACATTTTAGGACAAAAGTCTCTATACTAACCTACTCTATTATTTTTCCAGAACTTGCTTAATCTTTAAAATAAAAATTACCATCATCCTTCCTACTTTCACCCATAACATTCAGTGTGTATTTTATACAAAGAAAATGCTTTATAAAAGCTTCTTAAGCTATTAATAAACAGACATTTGTTGAGGAAAGATAGTTTAAAAAAATTGGTATCACACTAAGATAAACAAGATGGGGTAAAACAACTGCCAGTTTTAGCCACACAATATTTCAATGCCTCCCTAAGTTCAAACTATTTCCAGAGACTGAAATAGTGGGACTATGGACTGATGGGAGTGCTGGAAGACAGCATTCCCACCTTGGAGAAGTACTGAATTATCCCAGCTTCTTAGAAAGTCTCTCTATTCTACTCAGGGTATACTGAGCAGCCCAAACTTTGGGACTTTTTCTCAAAGGGGAAGTAACTCATTCTATCTATCACATTAGGCATACTGTCAATTACCATAACAAAAACACAATATTATCTAGTGAAAACTTCTGCCACTCAGAGAAGCCACTGGACTCATGATCTGATTTCTACAAGGGCTTGCTTAGATCCTCCAATGTGTCAGGAATAAAGGAGATGGAAAACTCAGTGGAATAGGATAAAAAAAACCCTGCTGCTGGGTGGGAGGGTGGGGTGAAGAAATGGACACATTTACTCTCTGGAGATAATCTACTGATGGGCATAAAGGGAAGAAGGGAGGGAAGGAGAAAGGGAGAAAGAGAGAATATTAATGATGTTATCTCCTGTTACCTTAGCAACTACCTGGACAAACTGAATTGCAAAGATTTATTGAACAGAAGTATATGCCAAATGATGTAAGAAAAATTTTGTGGTTTTGTGCCTCATGGGATTGGGATTTCTATGTATGTAACTGAATTTGGGCTCCAAATTCTCTTGAACATGAGTGTATTAATATGATTTCAAATTAATAAAAGGAGGCAAAGTTGGCTTTATTGTGAATGGATGCTGTGAATATGGGGGTGCTTTGAGAAATAAATGCCCTTGAAAAAGAGAAACAGGAAATATGATAAGAAAGGAGGATGGGGGAAAAACAAAAGAGAAAAAAAATGAGGAAGGAAGAAGTTCAGATCTGAGACTTTTCTGTAAGAGATAACATCTATTCACACCCAACTCGATCCAAAAACCTATAAAAGTCATTTGAGTCATCAGATAAGTTAAAGTTTCAACTTATGTTTAATGTTCTTATTAAGCAGCAATTAATTACAAGTATCATAATGTTAAAAAAAATATTTAACTCCTCATCAACTCTGACAATGCTGGAAACACTTTTCTATCAGACCAAAGCAAGGGTCAGGGAGGGGCCTAACACCAAGTTGGCAAGGCATCTCCCAGGGACTTAAAGCGGAGAGCAAACTCCAGAGCAAGATTGTCTGAATTCTAGCTTTGCCATTTGTTAGCTGTGCAGTCTTGAGCAAGTTACTTAACTCGTCTGTGCCTTAGCTGCCTCATTTATATCATAGGAATAATAATAGTACTTTAAAAGTTGTTGTGAATAAAAATTTGTAAAGCCCTTAGAACAGTTCCTAGCATACAGCAAATGCTGTATAAATGTTTGTCAATGAAATAAATATGTATATTTAATTTGCTTTTCATAGAGAGCAATAAATCCAAGAAAGGTTTGCTGAATTAAAGTGAATCAAACAGTTCCTTGGAACTCCAGTGGGATTAGATTATAAAACCAAAATAGTGAACTGATAAAGAATTGGCTTGTCAGTAGTTTTCCAAGGTTAAATATGGAAACAACACTAATTCAATTTATTGCAAATAGCTGCAACTTGAAGCAGCAAAAATTTCTACATCCTCCTCCAATACTGGAATATAGTGAGATAGAAATATTTAGGAAAGACACAAAATGTTTCACAGGTATAGTTGGGTTTTCATTTGCCTCTCTGCAATGGCCTTTATTTATCCAAAATTAACCTGGCAAGCCTGCAAGAGAATTCTCTGACCTGGTGTGTGCTGTGGGCCAAGGAAAAGGACCCACATATTTGTTTAGTGACCTCTCGTTTCTCTTTAGGACACCTCCAAGGATGCAGAACAATACTGGGGCTCACATAATTTGAAGACAGATATAAATTACACAAAGACCTTGGGAGGGAAAACAAAATATATAAATAAAAACCATCCTTCAAAAATATTGTCAAGTGTAAAGAAAATAGATAAATTATCATGAAAAACAGAGGAAATTTTGGCACCTTAGAGCTCTGTCCCCAAGGCCAGCACAAAATTTTCATCTGCTGCTTACCCAAGCTGGCTCTAGGAATAACTATTCTTCCCCAGCTTTGGCTACCCAACTCATTTTCCACTAATAGGTTTTTGACCAAATTTTCTTCACTCGAAAATATTTGAGAAAAGAGTTCTTTACTAAGGAGCTCATTATACCGCAGGCAAGATTTACCAAGCAGGAATAAAACATCAGAGTTAGAGAAGATTCAAGACAGTTCCCTGAGCTGGAAATCATCTATCTATTTCCATGTAGACATACATTTCATCTCTCACTGATGATGTTTTGAATTCTAAGCATCAGATTTTGTGTTATTACTCAGATTTTTATTTAATTAACAAATGACCATCGATAGAACTACTGGCCTATTTTATGAATCGAGTAAAAAATGAGAAAAATAGTTATGTATATTCCTCTGAGTATTTGAGACACTGTGCTAAGAATATGCAAAGGTAAAAAGCACAGTGAGTATATAAAATTCTTGATATTTATTTTTATACTATTGTATTAAGGTATTATTGACATATAAAATACTGTACATATTTAATGTCCACAACTTGATCAGTTTAAAGATTAGTCTACATCCATGAAACCATCACCACAATCTAAGCCATAAACATAGCTATAACATTTTAGATATTTATATTTATAAATTCTCACATATTACTTGACGAGGAATGGTAGTTTTTTAAAAATGGTATCACAGTAAGACAAACAAGATGGGGTAAAACAACTTTCTGGTGACTTTTGTATTAGTTTACAGATTTATTTATATAACACCATCGCTTTCATAATAGATTCATCCTAAATCCCTTGTCAGGGTAGATAATTTTATAAAGAGTTTCTAGAAATTATACAGCATGAATTTGGAGGGACGTAGTCACTAGATATTACATTAAATGGGTAGCGACCTGTCTATATATTTCACCTTTCTATTCTTCACTCAAAAAGAAAACTAGCAGAGCAAAATCCAATCATCCTTTTTATTTGCCTGTTTTCAGACAAAATGTGGAGTGTTTTATGTTAAAACCCACAGAGGGAGGTCTCATTGACCTGGTTGTCTTGCTGAGCCATTACTTACAATTTTCTATTAGAGACAAGGTTTTTGATGGTGAGAAGCAGATAATTTCTGAATTCAGATGACACTTTTTAAAATTTAGGATGAGAATAGTGGTTATCTCCGATTTCAAGTAACTCTCTTACAAGTGGTCTGTGATGGGTGCTGGGCCCATGAGGTTTGTTCTGTATGAAGAGCCCTAGGCAGCTACATGGGACCTTGAGCAAGAAATATGAGCTGGTTTCCTGTGTTTGAATGCGGTGAAATTGTTCATATTGACTTCATATTCCAGACCAGATTACAACTAATAGAAGCTTGCCAGCCTAAATAATATTAGGAGCTCCTCTTCCCCTACTAATTCAAAACAAAAATAATTTTAATACAGAAATTGCAATTTTCATACTGGTGCTAAAAGTAGTTTCTTTCTAAATGTTGCAATTGTGAAATTCAGGTAAGTTTATCAAAGCTGAAAATTCTCATTTCTTTGCCTACCACTGCTTTTGTGGTGGCCAGCATGAGTTTATTCAAAAGATAAAGTAAGAATGGAAGAGGAGGGGAGGGAGCAGAAGGAAGAAGAAAGAGAAGATGTGCTGAATTGAAGTTGTTTGTTCCTTATTTATTTGATAGGGTCTTAAAAATTTTAGCAATAAATTTCATCCCATTTTTTGAATGTCTACTCCTGCAGAAAATACTTTAAAATTGTTCTTTCTCAGGCACAACCTGCCACAGAAAAGCAAGTAAGAGAGCTGAGTTCTACGAGGGAAGGAACCACGTTTGTGATGCCTGAGTACCCAGGTGAATCTGCCACAGTTACTGTATAATAGATATTTGCTGAGTGAATAAATGGGAGCAACTAACAGAGAAAAAGAAAAAAAAAAGCATTTCACCAGTTGTTTTGCCTCAAATAAACAGCCGTGTTCCAGTGGCTTTCTTGATATTCTTGCTAAACTGACCTGTTTACAGGTTGCATTGCCTAATGCATCTTTTCTTTTCTGGTGAAAGGAGAAAAGAAACTGCCTACTGTCCACAGCTCATTCTGTCATGCCTGTGGTTTTCCTTTAGCCCAGAACTTTTTTTTTTTTTTTCACGTCACAAGAAACTTGAGCTTATTTTCAAGGTCCTGGAGCAGTGAGCTGGTGCTGGCCCTGAGGTCGGACTATTGCACACCCAAAGCTCTGTTCATGCAGCCTTGCAGAGCACAGCCTGCTCGATTCAGCTGGATTCTGCTATCCAGCAGAGCTCTCATAAAAATGCTCAGAGGTAACAGGCACAGCACCAGCCTCCCTTCTTTGCCTTTGTGGCCACTCCTCTGTTGGAGACAGAACCAGGATAAGAATTTGGACTTTGCTACTTACCAACCAGTCAAACTTGGGCAAACTATTGCTTCTGTGAGCCTCAGAATCTATACCCCTGGTAAAAATAATCCAATCAACCTTGTTGCCCTGTTCGAGGATTACATGATAGTAAATCCCTAAAGATGTTCATGATCTGGAATATGCTCAGTGTACATGAAGCAATACTTATCTCTTTCCTGTTCACCCCGTTATTCCTCCTACTATGTACCTACATAGTGCTAAAGAGAAAGTCAGAAAAATGGACTGATGCTGGCTCTCAAAAACCTCCCTATTGTAAGTATCCCACTCAATCATAGGCAAATACCTCCTTCCCCAGTCTCAAAATGGAAGCAATTAGATTAATTTCTCAGTAACCTCTAAAGACAATTTTATAGATTTTTCCATGTTTGCTCAGGCACAGGAGAAATGAGACCTGAGCTCTTGGTGCCAAAGTGTTTCTTCTATTACTGACTCACAAAGATGACAGCAGAAATCAGGACATAAAATGCTCATCCCTAAGAATGATTAAAGTGGTATGAATGCGGCATTGCTCATCTCAGTAGATCTAATCAGTGCCCGCACAGCAGGGAGAGAAAATTGCTCCAATATCAAGTAATACATTAAAACCTTGTGAATCAATTCTCTAATGCACAGAAACAAAAACATAAAATGACTCCTCTCCCTTGAGGTGATATGATTTTTCCACATCTTCTAATCTCCTTCCATCAAAGCCTGAAGGTGGGAAGGGAAAAAGAATGGGTCACTCGTGCAGCTGTGATGTGATATGATCTGACTGGAGCCGTGGGGATGGACTGCTTCAGCACGGGTGACGCATGCATTACAAACACGTTCAGCAGAGCTCCAGAACTGTTCACGTCTCCCCCAGTGCACAGGGAAACAGCAGGAGATGTTCACACAGCTACTGCAGAAAGATCCTAGGGGCTACTTGCCAAAAGCTGCGAACCCTGTGGATCTTCTACACAGCTTTGCTTACCTCCATTTGCCCTGATGGCTGCTCCTCTATTATAAAGAGCCCAGTTTTGAATTCTGTGTGTGATTCTGCATAAGGCACTTGACCTTTCATTCATTTTTTAAATTCATTCAATGAATGTTGATTGAGTATCTTCTGTGTGCCAGACACTATTTTGGTGCTAGGTATATGCTGGTGAGCAAAAGCAGACCAAAACCCAGTTCTCATTGGGTAACAAAGAGATGGGTATAGATAATGCATCATTGCCATGAGGACAATGGCTAATACCAGAAGGATCTGACCTAGTTAAAGAGATAAGGGAGCCCAGTTTGGTGACATGATTGCAGTCTGGATTTTATTCTTCACTTACTCCCTCAGTCATATGTGTTTATGAGCACAGAGGCCCTGTATCCAATCTTGTGATATGAGATCTTGGAAAAGCAGAATAAGAACACAGATGATAGGATGATTTCAAAAGCACCAAGAGTCTGAGTTCTCCAGGGGTGAATCTTGGAATGAGCCTGGAAACGTAGATAGAATTTTGGTGAATGGCAAAATGGGGAGAGACAGGTATTGCGTAAAAAAGTAGAAAACCAATTACCAAGAACCTGGGTGGAAGTGAGCTAGTGAGAATGGGGGCAAGAGGAAGTATCTCTAGAGGCCCCTGGGGTTGTGTCTGGAGCTGGTGTTAGCAGGTATTGTGGGGGACTAGGAAAATGTAGGTAGGACTAGAATTGGTAAACAGGGAAGAAAAGGAGTCTTATGTTTTGTCTTTGTAAAAATGACAATTACTTCATAGCTTTTTCCTCTTAACTATAATGCAATACACACCCATTATAAAATATTCCCAGAAGTATAAAAGTATATGAAAAAAACAAAAATTACATATAATGTTACTAGTCAAAGAACTGTCTATTAGCATTTTTGCACATAAGATTTTAGATATTTTTCTTTGCGTACACACGTGTGCACATGTTCTAAGGTACATATAATTTAAAACGGTCTCATATTAAGAATGCTAATTTGTAACCTGCCTTTGTCACTTTTCGACAACTTTGTAATTATTTTTATGAAGATGATAGATGCCACTACATGATTACACCAGAATTTGTAAAAGTAGTCCCATGTTGATGGATATTATTTTCCATGTTTTGACCACTGTAAATAACCATCTGATAAATATCCTCAGAGAAGATAAGAGTATGCCAAAAAAAAAAAATGTCGACTTACTTTTGAAGCCCTAGATTAGTGTCTGGTCTTATCATCTAATAGTTGTGGTTCCCTGGGTGTCACTCATATGGACACTGGCCCACTGTGGTGTGCAAGCAGAGCGATGTAACAGGATGTGCATTGGGCTTGATGGCAAAGATTTGGAAAATTGCATCTCAGCTCTTGCCTGCAAAATCTTATAAAAGTCACCTGGCCTGAATATGAATTTCCTCATATGTAAATGAGGCAGGGGGTGGTCGGGGGTGGGTAAGCATGTACAGAAGGAGAAGGAACTTTAGATTACATAGCACTTCCCCAAACAACTAATTCTGAGCAAAGATAATAGGTATTCTTTGGTAAACATAATAGTTCTGTTGTAAAATAAGTTTCAAAATACTGGATAAAGTTTGGAAAATAAGATTTATGGAGACTTGTTACAAGAGGCTCTTATTTAGAACATAGCAGAGAAGGGACACTCTCCCATGAAAAAACTGAAACCACAATACACCATCATGTCACACAGAACCCTTGGTGGTCTCCTGGTCTTTGAGGTCACTCTAGGCTCCCCGCTGCATGGTTTCTCTGCACCTGCCATCCTAGCCTGCCCTGAGGCTACCAGTCAGTCCTAACACCTTGATTGAGGGTTCTTGGCATAGCCTCTGAAAAAGGCACAAATATTGAATGAGTCATTGAAACAGGAATGACATTCAGGAAGCACGGACCAGGTAAGATGTGCTGGCATCCATTTGGATTATAGTTAGGTATCCATTCTAACTGAATGCCTGATCCATAGTTTGAATATTACAATTGGTTAGACTCATAAATGTCAACCCCGAAAGCTACCATACCAATTACCTAGTATCGCATTTCCTAAAATGTATCACTGAATACTATCCCTATAAATTCCCACAAATACAAGGCAATTTAGTGCTGTTGAAGAGAGTGTGATCTGTTAAAAAACTGAGTTGGGGTGAAATAGTTTCCTACCTTATATTTGCAAGTTTCTTAATGTCCCTAAGCTTTGGCTGACTAATCTTCAACCACACACTTAGTTAAATAGTCAAATAATACACACAAGTTCAGAGTTTGCTGCTTAATGTGTTCAATAAATGTTAGCTATTACTATTGCTGAATTACAAGGAAAGTTCTAATTAGGCATTCCTTTGTATTAGGATCACCAGGCATTCTACTAAGAAATTCCAGCAGTAGAAAGTTGTGACTCTCCAATACTACCCATCATAACAAGTAGCCATGAAATCCTCCCATTCAATACTACCATAAAGTACTTGCTTAGTAGGTGCACAGCAAAAGTGTATAAAGGGCCAAATCCAGAGCTTGGAGGAAGCAGAAAACTACTTCAAATTTCTGTGGGCTATACTGGACAAAAGATACAAACCTACTTCAGAATAGATTGTGAAAACCAAACTTAAAGTAGTGAAAATCAAAATAATTTATCTATAAAATTCAACTAAATATCAGTTATTTTATTTCACGGATTCTGTGCTTTTGGATATTTAGTATAATCAAGGAAAAAATATGAATTTAAAAGAAAGTGTTACCTTAATTCTTTCTGAAAGCTCTTATACTTAAGTATTGTATAGGCAAGCTTTGTCACAGAGTTTCATGAGGTTAGAAAGAAGAATGAAGTAGAATTTGAACTTCTGATTGAAATAGGCCCCTGGCCTATTTTCTCTTTTAAAAACCTCCGTATCTTTCCCTTTTATCTTTCACTTAATAAACTCACCTTAGTAGAAATTTAAAGATACAACTAAATTAGAAGACATCACTCCTGTCTTTGTGGATTTTATAGTCTAATTACAATGATGGCACAACATACATGAAACTAATAGAAATATGACATATGGAGACATCGGGCCCACTGGAAAGGGCTATGAGCTGGCCAGATAGGCCCTGACCACAATAAACATTTATTCTGAGTGGTAGTAAACATTTATCAAACAAACACTATAAATAAGTAAATGCATAAAAGAAGGCAATTTCATAAAATATTAAAGAAGACCATAATTGACAGAGTTTTAAGATAATAACTAGGTAGTGTGAAGTAGTTGGGGAAGGCCTTTCTGCAGAGGTGATATTTGAAAAGAAAGAATGATGAAAAGAAAGCAGCAGCAGGAGTATCTCAGTTCTCCATTCCAGACCCATGACACAGCACATTCACAAGTTTTAAAGTTGGAAAGACCCTGGTGAGATCAAAAAATAGAAAGAAGCCAACGTGGCCAAACGCAACTAATGCAAGAATGGAGGGGAGCAGTATCAATAGAGTCGTTGGCAACATGATGTTATGCTGGTAGATACTGGCAAAAAGTTTTGACTCTACTCAAGTGCTGGGGCAGCCATTGGAGAGACTGAAGTACTATAGTATAATTTAGTTTTTCAAAATATCTCTTTGGCACCAGGAGAAACTCAACTATGAGGTAAAGAGAGAAGGAAGGCCAACTATTGTCCATCAATGTATGATAAATACTGCTAGCCATTCATCCAAATCCAGTTTTTCCTTCTTCCTGGACACAAAGCTATGGAACATTTCCCAGCTTCTCTTACAGCTATGCGTAACATTTATCATTGGAATGTAAAGAAAATAGTTTGTTTGCAAAGAAGCCCCTGACCTTGGGCTTCAGTTTGTTCTGCTTTAAGTTGGCTGGAAAGGTGACCACTAGATAAACCATTACTGAGTCCTTGAATAACTATTTGGAGCAAACCTCCTGCCAACTTAGAATGCTTGCATTAGATTTTTGTGTGAGAGAGAAATTAAATTACTCATTTTTAAGTCAGGGCATTGTTAGGCTTCTTATTTCAGCAGCTTAATCAGTTTACTTTAATTAATGCACAAAGCAATAAAAACATCATGGTAACACATGTGAAAATCTCTTCATTAGAAATAGTCAAGGTAACCTGGGCAGTGTCCTTTGGAAATTATTTAGTGCTGAACCTATGATTAGAAAAGCAACTTTATAAACTATTATTATCAACTAAAATCAGAGCATAACAAATCTAAGTGATCAGCCAAATGTTTCTCTCCTTGGAAATGAGCCAAAGGAAAGAGGAAAAAAGACCTAAAAAAAATAAAGCTGTATGTGTATTTATTCTTATAACTATAAAAGCACATTTATCAAGGTAAATTCCAAGTCTTTTTGTTTGTTTTAATGTAGGAACCCCCATCTTTAACAAACAAAAACAGCACCATTGGTGAGTGACAGCAGAGCTCAGGGATATTTCCTGATTTACCATTTCCATAGAAAGGAGACCAAGCTTCTCCCCAGCTATCTTGCACCTCCTGGGAACCACTCAGAGTATATTTTAATTTCTTGTATAAGTCATAAAAGGTAGCCACCCCTGCAGGTAATAGTAATCATGTAAAGAGCTTCATCAATGAAATGTATTATTTGAGACCTTCGGGAAGTCTCCTTAAAAAAAATCTTTCCACTGGGGAGTGCCCTTTCACTTCAGTGCTGTCTGCAATGTACGTATAAAATCTGACCAAGAGGTGGCCTTGAGGATGGACACCAGGTACCAAGGATGGCAGAGCACAAAGATAGGAGCCTGGGTCCCTGAAGACATCATAAAGCTATCACTTCAGCCCTGAACTGACTTCCTCCAAACTCCCTCGAGATGAGAGAAACAAAAATTATCTTGTTTAAGGTACTGTTGTTTGGATTTTTTTTTTCTGTTGTATGTGATGAAATGTACTCCTAAACTGACAATATCCCAAATATTTAAAACTAATTTCTAAAACATCAGTATCTCCAATGACTTCTTCATTGGTCTTTTATGAAGTACTAGATTCTCCAGAGACACACACACACACAAATCATATAACATTGGCTTTCTTCATACATGCACTTCAGCTAGTTTGGAAAGCAGAATTTAGAGAATAAAAAGTAAAAAATAATAGTAACTGTGTTGAATTGGATAGAAGTGACTACGGCTTTTAAGATGTGGAAAGAAGGTAATTGGGGTGGGGAAGTACAAGGGGAAGGATTCACAGATAGGTGAGACATGAGCTTGGCTTGCATGATGGCTATTTATAAAGAGTAATAGAGGATAGTGATTAAGTCTATGGATTAATGAGCCAGACTACCTGGGTTCAGGTCCTAGCTTCATCACTTATGAGCTATGTGGCCTTGAGAAAATTATGTAATGCCTCATGCCTCAATTTTTAAGACATTCACTAGAATAAATAATATCTACTTTATAGAGTTGTAATGATTTTATTAGTTCATATATATAAGTGCATTGAGGAATGCATGACATATAAAAAGTGTTCTATAGGTATTAGCTGTTATGATTCTGATTCTGATTTGGAACATTTTATGGTACCATCACTCTCTTCAGTTTGGGAACTTGGTCATACTTCATGGTAATCATGGTACTCCTCTCCCCAACCACTTCACAGGTAAATAAGAGGACTCAAGCTGGGACAAAGAATACCTCACTTTCTGACCACTTTATTTATTCCAAAAAGTAGAAACGTGACCTAATCTAAGGAAAAAAGCATAGTTCCTAAAATTTTTAGAACTGAAGCTGAGAAGGAGGGATTCTCCCCTTTTAGGGAGACTAGGAATTGATGGAACTAGAAGCTATGGATCTAAACTTGCTGAAGAAACTGGTTTAAGAGAAAAACGCCAATAATCCTGAGCAAGCAGGGCCACTGACCCACAATGTGTGCCTCAGGGAACACTATACTTTTGAATGCCTTCCTTGACATGTTTAAGTCCCCTCTGGTGTCGGGACCAGCTAGGTTTGCTAATACCTCTGGGTCGGCTCTAAGCCTGGGTAGGGCCCCATGTGTCCTGCTCCTTGATTCTTGCCTGTGAGGTGCTCTCAGGCTCATTATCCCTACACACAGATCTGAACAGATGCTCTGAAGAACTCTAGCATTTGTGAAAAAATGCCATCCCAAGGTCCCATGTCCAGGCTCAGATTTCACACTCTTTCTGCTTAGGGTGGTATATTTTTCATGGGATAGTACAAGATTGGGCTGTCAGAATGGACTCCCTAAGGGTGACCATGAAAACCAATGTACGTGGAGATGCAGAGACAGTTCTAGTGATAGTCCAGGTCCTTAGAATCAGAGCTCCCTGGGTTTTGCAGCCCTTCCTTTATTTTGTGAATCACTCCAATATCTTGCCACTAAATCCTGTCCATTCATCTATTTATTTTTTCATTTATTTATTTCGTTTTTGCCTAAGATAGTTCAAGCTATCAGATGACAGATCTAAAAATATAGTCTTGAAGAGAGGTGCAGTGAAAGGGGGAGGTGAATACCTGGCCAAAAGGAATAGCACTAGCCAAGACACAGAAGAGAATGGGATTAGAAAACCTACTCATACAATGTCAACATCACTCACTAAATGTGATGGAAGCCTAGCTGAGACAAGGTATCCTTTCTGCCCTTGTTTGCAAGATCATTATTTCTCACAGGGAAGAGTGCGATGTGTCAGAACCCATCAGTTCTGCTCTAATTTTTACCCTTCTCCTCATCCTCTTAAGAAGCCAGTTTCTCTTTCTGTGGCCTGGAGAAGTTCCTCACCTGAGATGGCTTCTCTAAGCATTTTCCTGAGAGAACCTCTCTCCAGGGAGGAATACTACATGGATCCAAGAGACTCCTCCAGAGCATCCCCACTTGCTTACATGCACCACCACTTCTCTATGTAGATTTACATATTCTGGACCTCACCATGCACTTTTACAGTAGTTTCTTGATTCTTTCGTCTTTCTGCGTGTTGTATAAATCACCTGTAGGAGAAGTCCTGGCCAAGTCATGAGGATAATCTCAATTCTGCCAAATATGCATGAAAGATTCCTCTCACCTCCTTATATTTTAAGCTTCCTGCCTATAAATAAAAATAATATGGTTCACACTATAAATAAAAGATCTAGAGTGTTTCCACACAAAGGTCACAGGTGCTTGCTTTGATCACCTCTAAACAATCAGAAAAGGTGTTTAAATTTACATGAGGGCTAATTTTAGTGGAAGTCTCAGTACCTGAATTTAAATTATTCTTTTTAAAAAAATTCTTACTGTGTTTGTATAAGCAAATTTAGATTTTGAGTCACAGACCATTTTAGATCCTCCCCTAAGTCAACTAAGTTGCTGACATCCATTAAAGAACTTTATGTAGATCAGCAAAGGATTCCAGAACCTTATTTAGGTGATCATATTGAAATTTTAATCATCCCATGATAATTTTTCTTTCCTATGGAAAGAAATTACTATTAAAAAGAGTAAGCTTCTATACACCATGATAATGGTAAATTTTCCTTCTGAATCTATGTGTAAGAAGGAGTAAACAACAGAGATAGATGTTAGCTGACAGGGAAGTGAATGCACAAAGTAGGTGCACTGTGTGACTTAGCTGACAATAGTCTACAGTCTTCCAAGTTCACTGGACAGTTTCCAGTGTCAGAGAAATTCTCTAATATGTTCTTTCATGTTGATGCATCCCAACCATTTACATATCATGGCACATGATAAAATAATGATAAACATACTGGAAGACTAGGCTACTATGAACCAGCCCCAAATCACCATGTTTCTAACCCACAGTTATCTTATCTGTAAAGTGGAAGAAAATAAAAGTCAACATTGTGAGGATAAAATGAGATAATGAATATATAAATCATTTATAATGTATCATTGTGGTGTTTTATGGTTCACCCAAGTAGAGTCACATTGAGAAGTAACACTTTCCCAACAGCCAAAAACAGTTAAACTAAGCAAACTTTAAAAATTGTGTTACAGTGGCAAAACAACACCAAGGGGGAGTTCAATTCACCGCACAGGAGAAAATTTCAGGGTCTTCTTTCCCCATCTTGTTAGCTGTTCCTAAGTCATCTTTCCTCAAACAAACACCTCAAATCAACCTGATTGTATGATTCTATCCCTCCTCTCACCTCTTCTATCTATATCTTCCAATGCGACTTAATCAACTTTCATTGTTTGTGTTAGTCCTCCCCTTCACCTTTGACTCCAACCTGCACAAGTTCCAAAAATGAAGACAGCGAAAACAGAATTCTCTTAAATGTGAGACAGAGGAGAGAAGGAGATCCAGAGAATCTTTACATATAAATATCTGTCTGGTGATTTAGGTAGATGATAGATAGAGAGACAGACAGACAGACAGACAGACAGATAAAAGCAGTCATCCCTTACTAGGACTTAATATGCATTTATATATTATTATTGTATTATTATTTCTACTATTATTATTATTGTTGTTATTGTTATTATTGTTATTACTACTACTACTGTGCGAGGCACAGCATGGGGGACAGAAAGACTGGGGCAACCTTTTCCAAGAACACTGAAGTTAGGAATCTGAGGAAGAAATCTGAATTCTTTCCTTTAGGAAATGTGGGATGCGTTGCTAAAACCAAATGATTATCTTTTTTGACAAGCATTTCAAGGCAGGCTGGGTGAAGTTCAGACAGACCAGATTTAGGTCTAAGTACTAGGACAGTCTGTGACTGTGCTAAAAAATAACAAACTCATCTGAGAATGCATGTATACTATTCTGCAGCTTTTAGGATTTTTGGTTTTTCTTTTAAACCCTGTTCTGTCTTGATACTTTCCCTGAGCTCTTTGGTTGATAAAAGATTGAAATCTGCTTTTTTTCTAGTTAAATTATTGTAGTCAGTTTTTAAATAGGAAAATTGGTGAACTGCAAATTAGTCTGTGGATATATTTCCTTCTCAGGCTTTGTATTCATCTCTAGGCAAGTATCTTTGATTAAGTTTAACCTATAATTGATGGCCTTAAGTGGAAGTCAACAGTGGTGACAACCATATTTCTCATATAATGGTCATTTGATTATTTGTCTGGTATTTAAATATGATGTCCTCTAGTCTACCCATGAGTATCTCTCTTGGGTTAAGGTTTCTTCATACAAGTCTCTAGGACCCCTGAAGCTTTCTAAGGAATACCAACATCACAGCTATTGCTTGAGGATGGTATAGAATCAAAGAGAAGAAATACTGATAATGGTAGCACCTCTGGTGCCAGCAGAAATGGATGAAGTCACATCTTTGGTCAGGGTTAGAGAGACTCGCTCAGTACTTCACAGATAGCGTTAACCAGAAGCCTCCACCTGGGCAGTCACATCGACATGGCCAAGAACGACTTGTTTATCTGTAATTGAACTAAATTCTTCCTGCTGAAATATAAGCCCATCTTTTCTCATGTTCTCCTCATCACTTTAACAAATGATTTAGGTCCTATAATGCTGGCTGAACTTCAGTATGTGCTGGAGTTAATAAAACATGAATTAATAAAAGAGGACACATTTTAAGCAGTGATTCTAAAGCTGCATGTAACAATATTAATACAAAATGAATAATCAAATCGTCATTTCAAATTTAAATAGGTATGATAGGCAGAAGCACATTAACTGTGTCTCATAACAAACTGATACAAATAAATAGCTCACAGCAAAGCTGTGCCCAAGTTATTTTATTAGCATCTGGTAGGCTTTTTGATTATGGTAGCATATACTAAGCTCTATATGAGAGTTTGTAATTAGTATGGGTATTAATTTGGCAATAGGATTAGTAGGGTAACTTTGGGTACTATTTTTAAAAAAAGAAAAAGGGAGAGAGGGAAGTAATAATTAGTTTATATTCTTGAAATAAAGAAAAAGGGCTTATCCAACAAGGTTTTGTCACATAGATAGCTAGTAACAACGTATAAACATGTAACATGGTCTCCCTGAACATAGCTAAGAAAAAAAAATCTCCATTGATTAGAATTAAAGTTTATGGCCCTAAAGAGAAATCTCTTTCTTTATATTAATGTGCTGAGCACAATCAAGAGTTAAGGTCAATTTTGATTTGTGACTTTGAAGTTCCTGCCAACTGAATTAATAACAAGGCTGGTTTATTGCATTGTGGGGAGTAATTCCTGTTGACAGACTATTTTCAAGTAGCAATTCATTTACATCCAGTGTTCAAGATCTCTTATTAAGAAAGGGCACATAAATCGGATCATCCTGGCTCCCAAAACAGGAATTATGCTGATTGGGATGTCCTTATTATGCCACCCCTTACCTAGCAAATCAAAAAAAAAAAAAAAAAACTAATATCACATGTCAAATGCATGACAGAATTTCAACAAGTGAGTCATTCAGCAGGTAAAGAATTATTAAAATCTTCAAGACTCCTTCTATGGGAATATGGCAATGATGGCACCAATTCTCACTAGGAAGTGAGGAAAGACATCATTGAGTCCCTCTCTGAAACTGTAGCAATCTTCTATGAGAGAAAAAAACAATGAAGCACTGTCTCCAAAATCAAAAATGCAAAACAAATTACTTTTGTGGGAGCGGGGAAGAGGGTGAAACTATTATTCAGAACAAGCAGAGAAAAGGACATGGGAGTGTGTTGAGGGGTGTGTCATTGGCTGGCTGCTTCCTACCAGTGAATGACCACATACGAACTGTTTTAAAGTCTCCTTGGCTTTGGAGGATGGATTAGCCAATCACATTTATACCAATTAACCAGTAATGGAAAGTATGGCTTATATCCAGCTGGCTGCTCATTCTGAAATTGAGTGGACTGTGCTCTGACTCAACTAGTCAATTCAGGAAAAGACTTCACATGGGTGTTTCATATAGGCAATTAGAGCCCCCAAATCCCCATGGAATAAATAAATGCTAGTTTCAACAGAACAAGCGTTTTAATTTGGAAGCCACTCTTCTAGATAAATGCTAACTATACACAATTGCTTTTTTCGGAACCTAGCTAAAGCTACATGTGGGGTGCTCTAATAATTGTTCAATAGTTGAATAAACCATTAATTTTCAAAACTAGCTTTCACCTACATGCCACCCATGCTCTTCTTATGCAATTCCTGTATGTCTGGGGGTGGAGGTCAGAAAAGCTCATGAAAGTTGGTTTGAAAATTGGGCTGAAGAAATGTTCCATTAACCTTTAGTGCTTGTAAAACTCTTACCCAGTTACTGGTTCACATCTGATGATGAATCAGTTTGGTTATGTTAATAGAGCTGTTGCCCTTTTCTTCTCATTGCTAAACAAGAATAAGTTACCAGAAAGGCATACTGGGAAAGATGTAGTCATTAGCCAGGGTTCAAGACTCAGTGGTAATTGCAGTAAATGGAAAAGAAAGAATTTGAGAAAAACGACAGGACCAAAATATTTGAAAAGCTCAGGCCAAGAATCTTGTCAAGTTTTCTTCCTTTGGGAGGGGTTAGGTCTTCATGTAATATTAATTCCATGATCCTAAATCCTGCTAGATTAAAAGTGAAAGAGAAGGAGGGAGCAAAGAGGAAGGGAGGGAATAAGAAGCACACTCATAGACCCTGTTTAATAATAGCATATTGGAATTAAGATGCAACTCCATGGAATATGCAGTTTGAATAGACTCTTCATCTAAGCCACACGGGTGAGCTCCAGGGATGTTGCATTTATTGCCAAGTACCGAGTGAAAACTTGAAATGGCCAAAGAACAGACCAGCAGGAAGAGGACATAACATCTGTCTCTCTTTGCAAATGGACCTGATAATATGTCAGTGTAAAGCTACATTTCTTCTTCTATCCACTTAGGTAAGGTTGACAAATAAAGCTAGCATAAATCTCCAAACCTGGGAGGCAAGCATTTATCTCATTAAGGCAAAGCCCATTAACTTGCCATCATCATCTGGCTGCACACTGTGCTGTGAATAAATTAAATGCAGATTCAGAAGCATTTTGGCTGTTGTTGGTTGACATGCAATATAACACTACGAACACCACCAGGCAGTCACACACCAAAATTATGTGGAACAAAGGAGGAGAGAAGCCTACCCTCCTACACTGATGTAGCTACAACTGACAATCTCATAACAGCCCTTACAATGCCATAAAGAGTTGCAACATTGACTGCATAGATCATATTGCCCCAGATCACCAGGACCAAAACAGACATCAAAGGCATCATGAAATCAGTACATCTGACAAAGTGCTCTTGACTGGCACCAGCAGCCCATTTCTCCTATCACTCCTGGAACCTGGGGACCTGATCCAAGCCAGGACCCCTGCTGATCCCAATGAACTAAGAAGGATGAAAAAGCCACCTGCCCTTGAAGAGGACAGGTCTGGGGCCAAACTTAGGGCAGGTTTAGTTTGGCTGGAATCTTCTTACTTCCCACATCCCAAACTGGCCAATATTTTTATCCTGTGAAAAATTCCTTGAGAATTAGTGCTAATTAGGTTTTCCAAAAGTGAGAAAATGGATAGAATCAGAGTACAAGATAAATTTGTAAGGCCTCTCAAGTTGCGGAATCACAATGTGGCTTGTCTTAAATCTTTCCAGTAAAATTGGAAAAACTAAATATATACATAATTTGTCTAAAACCAAACTCAATTCTTCCTTAATTTTCCTAACTTCTGAGTCATCTAAGCTCTGAGTTATCCTTTTCCCCTTCCTCTTCATCTTTTTACCATGTAACAAAATCTAGCGTATGCCTTTAACTTGAGCAGTTCAGTGTGTGCTTAATGAACAGATGAATGAAAAAATGCACGAATGCTAACACTTTGTTCAAAAGCAAACAAAAGAATAGAAAAACAAAAATTGTTTGCACCTCCCCAAAACCTTAGTCTGACATTTCAGGTTCTTCTGAACTTAGGAACAACATATCTACATATTTTTATTGTTTATTTATTTGTTTGTTTGACCTATGTATTTTTAACTTCAGTGCTTCCCTAAAAGAATCTTCCATTTTAGCCAGACCCAGAATGCCACAGATGCACTGTCCCCCCTCTGTATGTGTAAAAATTCCTCTAGCCCATAAGGGATTCTCTTCTACCTTTTCATTTACATGTCTTCCTCTCCAAACTCCGGCAGGATGTATTTTCTTTATATTCATGCTATATTTTAACATTTTAACATTTACTCCTTGGCATTCTGCATGTTATTTTATCTATTATCTTTTAACTTTTTATGTTTTCTACATTCTTCTCAAATGTAGTATCTAATTTTCTTACAAATAAGAAAAGATATTGATATCCTATTAATTTGCATTAATGCCTTTTATATCAGAGCTCAGAAAATAATTTTAAAGTGAATGACCAAAGATTATGCTGAGATTGTAAAGCTGAAATCCTATAGCATAGGTCCAGATCTAATTTTAAGATAACATTCTAATTTTTTAAACTATATACATATTTTTCTACTATTATCAGTGATACCATAGATTTTCATGTTCAGAGAATAATATATATTCTCTGTTTGGAGTTTAGTTTGGATTGTCCAAAAACAGACGCTAAGCATAAGATTTTAATACAACTGAGGCTGTCCAGGATATAATATACAACACACCTTGAGGGAGTTTAGGAGGCTGAGATATTCACCTACCAGCTTCCTTTTGTCATTGATTAAGGTTATGCCTGTACCCCACCCACCACTGGCAGTCACAGAAATGGGGGTGCCAAGAGGATATAGGCAGGACACTAACAGTGTCTGCTATATCATATATCTTAAAACATAAATATAACTCTTACCAAAGAAATGGTACTGACAACAAATACTTTTATTATTTTAATTCTAAAGACAATATCAACAGCATTCTTTGGAGGAGTATACAAGAGAGCAGTTAATAGAATAAATATGTCTCCATACAGAAATGGTACCTGAAAACAAACTGAATTGAATTCCTGTTGAGTTCCATTCTTTATTTCATCTTCAAAGCTTTCTTTGGTTTTAACTTTATTTCTCAAGATGTTGGGGAGCTTAGGGAAGGTAGGGACAAAGGACAGGCCTGGGAAGATGACATAAAAACTGATTCGAGGAGAGCAGAAAACCTGCTGATTTTCTTGCAAGTTGTACTTGATAGGAAATGAACATTTATAGCATCATAAGCAGAAAAGCTTCAAGCCAGGTGGTAGTTATGTTATCTCCAAACAAGCTTCTATACTCTATTTTTCAAAGTTCTCTAAGATAAAACAACATGGAATTTTAATTAGCAAGTTTCAATTGACAGAGAATTAAAATTTAACCTTCTATTCAACAATAGTTTAAAGATGAAGGTCCCTGGGCACTGCCTGGGAAAAGTGGCTGTCCCAAGAGCTGCTGGTGGTTTTCACATACTTCACAAGACTGACAACACTGATAGAAGTAGGTTGACAGTTTCCTGCAAACTGACTTTAGGTCTCTCCAGCAGCAAAGAGAGAGGCTAAATTTACTGTTTTTCCATTTAACTCTTTGCTTCCCCAAAAATGCTTTACTTGTTAAGACTTTCAGTAAAAATTACTCATCAGTGTCACATTTTCTAAATGCAGCTCTTCTGAATCCCTGGGCTGTCCCTTATGCCTTCATATAGATCCTCCCCCATGAGAAATGAAGACAGAGGTGGCATCAACTCACTCTCTCCTCTCCATTCAAAGAATTCCCCAGATAAAGAAGACCAGAAAGGAGTAGAAAGAAGAAAAAGAAGGAGATGGGTTGCAGCATAGACAGGGAGGAGGGAGGAAGCTGAAAAACTGAGGGCTAGGAATAGCAGTGGGATTAGCAAAGCTGAACTTGGAGCCTGCTGCAGTCTCTACATCAAATAATAAGACCCTGGAGTTCAACTCTGTGTCCTCGTCTCTGGTTTGGAGGAGGCCTCCAGGTCTGGAGCAGGCTCTCCTGGTGTATCATTCAGATGAAATAAATGGAATGTGAGAAAACACTGTTCTTTTTGTACATGCTGATTAAAAAGCTTTACTCTAGAATAGACTTCATAAGATACCTAAGGCTCAAGGGTTCCAAACACTTCCAGGTATCCTGAGACATCTCAGTTACAAGCAGAAATACATATCTAAATTTGTTTCATTACTATTTTTGGCTCCTGAGATAACATGTAGAATATTTTAGAAGCCAGTGAATTGTCTGATAGAAGAAATGTGGAGTATTTGCTGTATGATGATCTTTGGGGAATGTTACAAAAGGTCTCTGCTTGAGAAGAAAAATAATGCAATTGTATTTACAATTCAGTTTGATAGACATTCACGTGCCTATTATTGTAAAAGTGAGCCCCAAACTATCACTGATGTCAACTAGGTCACTGTCCTGCAGAAATAATGTGTATAGAGCACTGTGATAAAAAAAAAAAAAAAAAAAAGGTTACACATCCCAAATACTCATGCAGGGAGAAAAATCACTGCTTTACCAAGACCATTTGAGAGAAACACCTCAGAAGAGGACTAGATTGATTATTTTGTCAAGTATAGAGCCAGGATCTGTTTATTTTTCATTGGGCGTCAACTCCCTAATCCTTGTTATCAGCAAAAGACCAGATGAATTCACCTAATGAAAGACATTAAAGAGAGACTGTGCCCTAAGAACCTACTCTCTATGGGGTGAAACCTTTTTTCACATCTTTTGCTTTATTCTAGAGCTTTCAGATAGCAATTTTCTTTAAACAATATAATCAACTGATTCACTGAACAGTAAGATAAAATATCATTTTGTCTTGTGGCTTGGAGGCTTCCCAAGGCCTGTCTGATACTTGGTGTATAATATTTACCCAACTCTCAGATAAGGGCAATTTTGTGGCAATGTTGAGAAACAATGATATTTTGATTGCCACACAAGATTTGACTGCCAAATCCTGCTTTACTCCCATGGGGGTTATGTTCTTTATTGAAACAAAACTGATGATACCCCAAGGTACTGGTGTCTGAAAGAAGATTTTGATGGAGAAAGCAGAGTGAGCTGCCCTGATTTTGTGTCCCATTTGTCCTTCCCTCAGTGTTCTCTTCTTTCTCATTTTACTATGTCTCTTTTTAAATTGTTTGCCAGAGTTTGGACCAGACCACCTTCCTTTGATTCTCATTAGTATTATACTGTCAGGATGTCACGCATGCAGAACATTACTAAACACTAAAGAAGAGCAAAGAATTTAAGAAAAATCTATATCCATATAATAAAACTAGTAACATTTTTGCCAAATTTAACAGGCATGTTTGAAATACTCTGAAATTTATAAATAGAGGCTATATAAGGCTTTCATTCAGGGCAGCACCTAAAATGAGTAGGTAATGATCTCCCAGAGTAGGAAAACCTAGTCCAAGAGACCTGTGTCACTGCTGATAAGGAGACATGCCATAGTTACAGAGCAAACAAACAACAGCAAAAAGCAGTGTCTAACATGACAACCAAATAAAAAACCTCAAGGTCAGATACTTATGACAGTGATATACCCTCAGGCTTTTCCTCACACAGGGCATCTCTGTAAAGTCTACTTCAAGGTCAATGTGGCCAGAGACATATTTATTTAACCAATGGTTAATGATTTTCTTGAGCGATGCTGACCAGCCCTGCTAGTACCAGAAATCTAAAAGCATTTGCACTTAAAGGAACACATGTTTGACACTCCTATAGCTAAATTCAGTCTCAAAACCCTTGTGCTATTCCATTTTCTGCCAGAGAGTCTATCAGTATTCTTATGCCAAAGAACTGATACAAGTGTCACAGATTCTTGGCCGGAGGTTTTACTATTATGCTCACTATTTTCTATTTTCTTTTTCTTAACACACAGCAAATGGTTTCCTAGTAATCTTTATTTTTTCATAGTCATGTCTGCTCATTCAATGCTCACCTAGAGTTTGTCCACTTTGGTTGCTTCTATCATATGGCATAAGCATAGACAGATGGGGGTTCAAATACTGTCTCAATTAATGACTTATTAGGACTATTTACCCTGGGAAATTTTTTTTTATCCTGGGCAATTTTAAAAACTTTGCCTCATCTGTAAGGTGGGGCTAATAAATAGCTTGCAGGGCTGTCTTGAGAAATCCATGAGTTATTCATCTTTTACAGAGACACTACTGTAGCATTCAGCATGTGGTAGGTACTATACACATTTCTTCAATGGAACATAAATGGTTTCTCTGCAGTGCATTACCCCAGACTCCAAACCCTGGACAGGAAGATAAGTTCGCATGTAAGAAACTTCATCTCAGTCACTTTTTCCCCAAAGAGAAATAGCACTGAATTGCCCATTGTCACTCAACTAGTCCCTGGCATTCTAGAGACCAGCAATACATTTCCCTGAGTTCATTCTACATGCTGATTCTGGCAATGAGAAAATTCAGTTATAACGTGCGGGGCTATGGTTCAATTGTGTGTCCTTTATAGGCTCTATCCAAAACAATGATCATGACTTTTAAATTCTGTGTTTCCATAGTCAAAACGCATAACTCTTCACAAGTTATTTCTATAAACATGAGCAAAACATCTTTCTTTGGCATGGGTTTGGAATTCACAGGCATCTGCTAAATCACATATAAGAACATCCCATAATACCAGTACTACTTTGAAAGCTAGACACAGATCATAAAGTGTACTGAATCAAACAATGTCCTCACCAACATTCATGATCACCTAGACTTTAGGATGTGGCCTTATTTGAAAATAGGTTGCTTGCAGATGTAAACTGTTAAATTAAGGGGACATCATACAGATTAGAGTGGGCTTAAATCCAATGACTAGTGTTCTTATACAAAGATTATGTGAAGACACAGATACACGCAAAGGGATGAAGGTCATGTGATGTTGGAGGCAGAGATTGGAGTGATGTGTCTATAAGCCAAGGAACATCAAGGATTGCCAACAACCACCAGAATCTAGGAAACAGACATAGGATATTTTCTCTCTCCAACCTTTCAAAAAGAACAAAGCCTGCCAACACCTTGATTTCAGACTCCTAGCCTCCAAAACTGTGAAATAATAAATTTCTGTTGTTTTAAACAACACAATTATTGCTAATTTGTTACAGCAGCCTTGGGAAACTAATACACAAAGTCCTTTATTTTCCATTGACTTGGCTCCCTCTTTCCCAATCTTAACAGCCTAAATCATCATTTTTTTCCATTTTAATATGACAAACAAATGTAAGTAACAGCAGAAGATGCCCAGTCTGGCTCTCCCAGAATGACAATGAGACCAGAAGTCAGGCTATGATAAAGGGGCAAGCCTTAATCACAGAGACAATGGGTGAACAGCACTGGAGAATCCAAAATCTGAAGAGAAAGGAAACACAGCTCTGATGGAAAGATGAAATAGGAAGGAAAAAAGTCAGCTGTAAAGCCATGAGGAGTGAAGTGGAGAGAAACAGACTCCAGAAAAATTAAACTAAGTTCAAAAGGGCATAATCCTGCAATGTGAGGGTCAATGCCTGCATTCTAAAAAGATACAATGCTTGTTTTTAAAGAGCTTCTTGAATTTTTGGAATATTTGTTTCTAGCAGATTTTTAAAAGGGTTTCAAACCATTATCATCCTTGTACTATGTTCAAGGGGGTATTTCAGTAACTTATATTGTTCTTAGCACATTTTTAAGAATGAAAATGCTGGTCTGAGAGAATGAGAAACTCATTAGGTTACTGTCCTATATAATCATTTTATTAAAAATAATGAAGGTGGAAATTTGTTGCAATCTATAAAAAGATTTAAAATATAATATCTTACTACTGCTACTGCCCAGTCCATTATAGCTAGGTAACTAGGCAGCATGGTACCTGGTACATAGAGCCTGAAGTCAGGGAAATAGAAATTCAAATCCTACTAAAATATGTATATGCGAAGGCTGACTTTTTCTAAGGAAGATAAGTTCAGGAAGGAAAGATCTTTATTAGGGTGAACAAATAAAATGGCCTTTCATGTTATAAAAAGAATACAAATCCTTACATTCTTTAGTTACCCATTTTATTAAGAAACATCACTTTCTTATTGCTTTCTTACTCTTTTTAGAGTGGATGGTCCATTATGAAAACTTATTAGCACTAATAGGAGAATACACATACCCAGCACATAGGAATCAATAGAACATAAAAGATTTCTGCAGAAGTATATTTTGGGAATGTTTCTGCTATTTCAGAAACAAGAGAAAAAGTCAAGCCAATAAAAACACTTGCAAAATATACTTTAATTTCATTGAATAACCATCTTAAGGACATTGTGACATCTTCATGGCCTGGTATCCATTTTTGTCTTTGTATCAAATGGCCTCTGTAAAGTAAATGACACAAAGCTCTGTCTCAGGATACTATGTTTTCTTTTGTAAATAATAAGAAAATGAAGTACAACTATGACAATAGCGTGCTAATAATAGAGTAAGATAATAATGCATTTAAGTGACTGTGATAGATGTAGTCAGTTATCTTTGTGAAAGATCACGCATCTTGGAGATGGCAGGTCACCAAAGCTTAGTTTTGATCAAGGGAGTGCCTGTTCCTCTCCTGGACTGCACCTTTCCCCAGCATAACCACTCCTGAGATAGAATCCTGGCAAGACATTCATACCCAGGCTGGCTGTGTGCCAGAGACTCTTGTTCCCAGAAAATTATAACTATATTCAAAATTGTGCCCTTTAAAGTTTTACATGAACTCCTTTGCCTGTTTTTGTTTCAGAACACTCCCTTAGGACTACATCGCTTAGGAGGTGCATGAAAGCTCATACTATAACAGGTCACCTTTGGGGACAGGGGAATGGAAGAAGAAGAACAGAGAGGAAAAGCAAGAAGACTGGGTCTTCCCCATCCTCTACAGACCATTGTGTTTCAGTTTATTGCTCCCACTACCTCAAACAATGCTCTTTAATTCTAAAAATGAAAATAGTTCATAAATTACAGAAATACAAGGCTGTTTATGGATGGATACAAAGAAAAACTGTGTAGATATGAGTGGAAAGAACCAATAGAGGCAGCAGGTTTAAGTTGGGAAACAATCAACCATTGTTACAAAGAATGTGTTTGAGATGCAATCATTTTAAAAGGGAGAAAACAAATATGAGTTGTCACTTGAAAGGCATTTAACCAGCATGCATAAATTGTTTTTCCTCCTCCCTCTTCCTATTCTAGATCATATCCATGGTGGTAAATATTAGCTAGGTCAGAGGTGAGAGGGTAGAAAGTAGAAAAGAGATTCGAATATGACCCAAACGATAAAGCTTTAGGGATTTAATATTTAAAGAAATGAGTAGATAGAAAAAAATATAAAACATAGTAAAAAACAGCCTGAGAATCTTCAGTGTAAATGAAAGGTTAGAAACTGAAAGATTAAAAATAAATTCAGAAATAATAAAAATGTAATTTTGAAGAGGTGGGAGGAAAGGGGAATTGTGACCAGAATGAATAAAAAATATAAACAGTCATTAACCTTAAAAAATAAAAGTTTATCAGCAACAAGAAAAGTTGAGGCAAATAAAAGGAAGTTTAATAATTTCATTCAATAAATATTAATCGAATGCCTCTGTGCCAGACACTGAGTTAAGAGCTGGGAATGGTAGTGGACAAAACATTAGATTTAAAGCACATGGCCAAGGCAGAGAGTTGGGTCATTTCACAGTAACAGTAAATTCCCCTGGAAATCTGTATGCTTTTGTTTACACCATGAGGCCAGGAAAAGCTAAAGCAGAACGAATGGGATCAAGTGAAAAACTGACACATACACAAATTGCTTTTTTTAGGAGCTACATACACATATAACGGGAAACGTTCCTTGTCAGACCCTGTAAAATAATTTACACAGAATCATTGGGTGGTGTTATGCAAACATATGCAACATATGCTACATTTTAGCTGTACATTTTCAAATTAGAAAGATATATTTATATATTTTCTTCAGAGTGGCTGTTCCTACCACTTATTTTCTTATGAAAAGCATCTTTTGTTTAGACATTTCCATAGAGTACTGCATGATTTTTTTCTTTCCGTTTTCCTGAGAAAAATATTTTTAAATGTTAAGTATTTTTTCAAATGAATAAATATAAGACTAGTAAAGTTATTGATCAAACTGTCTTTTTTTTTCTTTTTGAGTCTCTTCACTTATGTTTAAGGTTGTAGAGGCAAATACAGCTTAAGAAGACAAATGACAAAAATATATTTGTGGCCACTCTCATGTTTGAATATGTTAGGAGGATGTCATGTCTTGATTCTTCTCAATGTAAATGGCATTCAGACTGAAGAAAAAAATAGTCTTCAGAATTCCAGAAACACTATAAAAAATCACCCATATCAATGTGGCAGAGTAGCTTGCTTAAAAGACCTGCAGTTAGATTCACGGCTATCAATGGAGGTGGGAAATCATTCCTCACAACCTGGACTAAAAAATAACGCCACAATGAATAAGTGCTGTTTAAATTTAGCTTAATTTCTATAATTTTGAAAGAATGATAAAATCATTTGAATAAATGGGACATGTCCAACTAGCACCATACTACTCAAGTCCCTCTAGCACACCAACGTCAAGTTACTATTCCTAAAATAGCATGTTTGCAAGGTCAATAAGAAAATGTCATAGCCTTGGCTTCAAGACTGCCATCTGGCTAAATGACCTTATCTCTTACTGCTACCTGACACATTCTATTCCCTTCCAACAGAGATACCTCCCGATAATTTCTCAGTCTACCATTATGTTCTTTCTCTGCCAACATCTTTAGTCAGCATTCTTAATCTACCTGTCAGATTCTGACCTCTTCTGACCCACTTCTTTTGTGCCCAGTTTTACCTCCAAGCATACAATCGAGCAAGTGACAAGCATTGACTGAGCATCTATTCTGTGCCTTTTTGGAAATAAGTTGTCATGAAGGAAAGGGAAGGAGGAAGAATTAGATACATAAACATAAATCTTGCAAGACACTAATGCTGAAGGTCAAGACATAGCTTCAAGAAAACAATCCCAGGTCAAGGTCATGTGTAACAAAGAGCTTTACTATGCAGTGTAGAGAGAAAAGGAATTACAATTTAGAAGACTTAACTAACCAAGATTTTTCAACAAAGATACATGTATATAAAATGTAATATAATGATGGTCCCTACTCTCCTCTAAAAGGTACTTTTATGGATTCTTTACCTCCCCATTTGTGTAATAAACTTTTTAGAGACAGGGAATTTTTATTTTTATCACTCCGGTGCCTACCATAGTTATGAATAAACACATTGCTGGTTCTCAATAGTGTTGGCTAAATTTTAATATGCCTCACCTTTGCTCCTGATGAACTGTACTTAAACCATTCAAAATGCGGTTAATTAGAAATATGCAGGGACACAGGTAATACAAATGTGTTCCTCTTCTTTTGTTAATATATACACTGCTATAGACCAAATGTTTGTGTCCCCCCAAAATTCACATGTTGAAAATTAATCTCCAATGTAATAGCATTTAAAAGTAGGGCTTTGGGGAGGTTATTAGATTATGGGGGCAGAGCCCTCATGAATGGGATAAGTGCCCTTGTAAGAGAAGCCCCCAAGAGCTCCCTCTCCCCTCTTCCAAGTAAGAACACTGAAAAAACAGCCATGTCTGAAAGAGGAACACCCAATCTGCCATCATTTTGATCTTGGACTTCTCAGCCTCCAGAACTGTGATACTTTGTTATAGCAGCCCTAATAGATTGAGACACGTGTATCATCAAATTTGATTATTTATTTTAAGTTGTGGAAACTCTCGAGTGAGAGTTGTCAAATCCCAGCATAGGAATTTCAGGAGTTATTGCATTTCATCAACATTTAAAACAGAGTGCCTGGCACTTGGTGGGTAGGGGGAGGAAGTAGCGTATGTATGCTTCTACTTTAGTCTGGGTAACCAAGAAATTAAATGTGATCTCCCACAAATAATTTTACCTAGTGAGTCCTCCTTACCCTGCAAAATTGAAAAATCCATTGATGTATATCTATAACAGATATATCATCTATTTATAAAATTAAATTTCATTTGAAATATTTGAAAATTAGTTTGAATGTATTGTGACTAACAAGTAGCTCACAGTCTGCAACCTGTGAGTAATTTAAAATTCTTGTTTATAAATGTGTAAAGTTATTGAAACTATTTGATTGTTTAGAAATGGTCAGGTTTTTTTTCTAGTTACTGTTGTCTTTGCTTAAATATTTTGTTTTTGAACAAAGGGATTATAACAAATTCTGCCTTCCAAATTTGACTTAAGGTTAATTTTTTCTATTTCATCAGCAAATGCATTCAGAATATTCTCAGCAGTGTCAAATTTTTATCCTCTAACAACTGATTTGTTATTTTCTGAAACAACCAAGTTATCTGGACTACATCTAGTCACTGAAACAGATAATCAATTATATAATTCGCCTTGGTATTATGTTGGTTTATTGGTAAATAAACTAAGGCAAAATATTTCTTCTAGATAGTGAAACAGGCTTTTCTACATAATCCATACATTGACTCAACAGACAAAACCAAATGGGTACATTAGTGTGTTCTGCATTGTGAATGAAGGGAACAGGATTCTAAATCAGAGAAGCCTACAGAAACAGTATAACACATGACAAATAATTTCCTTTTTTTGTATCCTACAAAAGATCAGGAAATTATCCCTCCTACCTTAAAAATCTGTAATTGAAGAGCAGGAATAAGGTGATTTTTTTGAAGTAATAACTCTCCACTAGGTCAGCTGCAATCAGCTTCCCATACACTTGAGAATTTAGCTCTCTCTCCTCTGTAAATTGTGCTGCACAACCGAGGTGGTTTCTTTCTTTCTAAGACCCTGGGTTACAGGAGCATTTTTCATCATGTTTCACTAAAACACCTACACTGATATTTCTACTTTTAGCCTTATTTTTACAGTATTTCTGAGTTGTCTGATCATCTTTCAAATGATTAAGTGATAAAGCAATCAAGAGAGAGAAAGGGATGGTAACACCAGTCACAGCGGTTGCTTAGATGTGGGAGAAAGAAGCGAATAGCTTATTCCACTCCCACATCACAGCAGACCGATTCAGCATAGTGGTCAGAACTCAGTGGGTTCCACACCCACATGTCAACCTCCCACATCTATAACAGGGACAAATCTTCAGAAATTTAGTGATGATAATTTTGTCCCATATTTTGGTTTTCCATAACAAACTCAGTTTTAATTTACGTATCAAATCCTCTGAATTGGTGCCTCATAATCAATAACTTTGTCCTATCCATAGCTCCAAGGAACTAATTGTACAAAACTACACCCAGCAGCTTTGGAGAACCTTGGGGTTACATGTGCACTTGAGCTAATTTCTCAGCAGGACAGTTAGCCCACACAGTAGCTGTCACATTCCTGCAGAAGACATGTCCAGTCACAAGAGTCAGGAATGTCCACCTCAGATACACAGAATTGTTTCTAGTCAAGATTCAGTTTAGAATCCAGGGTCACTTTATCATGAACAATTTTGCCTAAAAATAGGGTTGACATTTTACTCTGATCAGGTTACCAGGGGAACAGAGCTAGCAAGTTAACCAAAGGTCAGATTCTGACACACCAATGGAAATTGGATATGAGCAGAAGTGCAGTTTTGAAGGTAATTGTAATACTCATGAGACAATCCAATAGCAATGGCACGTTAGCAGTTGGGTAGTCCTGGAACTCAGTGATCTTGCCTGGAAATAAAAATTTGGGAATTATTTGTATATAAGTGGTATTCAATGATCCCGTCTAGAGTGAGAATATGGAGTGACAAGAGAAAAGGGTCCAGGATGAAGCCTTAATCTAATATTAAGAAAGCTGATTGTAGAGTAGGGCTGAAGATAAGTGGCTCAGGAGTTAGGAGAAAAATCTATGAGTGCCATGTAGCAGAAGCCTGTAGAATAAAATGTCTTCTTTAAAAAAGAGGATGTGCTCAACTTTATGAAATGATGCTGAGATGATGATTAAAGAATGTTCATTGGCTTTGTCAACCTAAAGTTATCGGTGCAATAGAATGAGCATTTTTTGTAGAATGGAGAGGGCAACAGCCAGATGGATTTGAAAAGGAAAATAAATGAAAAGTAAGAAACTGGAAAGGGCTGTGTTGAACCCTGAGTAAACTTGTCTCCGAGGAAAGTTTATCTTATAACCAATTGTATTAAACAACTGTGGTCTCACCCAAACACAAATCACACCTCAAAATGAGTTTGTCATATTGTACTTGCTTCCACTGGTAGGAGATTCACATAATTGGAAGAGCTCTGTGCTCTATTGTTTAAGGGAAATACAAGGTTCCATTTATCTAGTTCCCACAGTTTGGGTTGAGCTCAATCACCTATTTATTAAAGAATTTTTAAGATTATATATCCAGTATACAAATACCATTTCCAAACTTTCATGACTGTACACCACTATAAGTATATAAGTAGAAAAACATTTACTTATGTGTACTACTACTTTCTCTACTTTGAACAGTATAATGCATATGCTAAAAATAGAAATGAGATGATAAAATAAAATAAATGTGGGTAAAAATATTTACTTCTAGTCACAACCTTTAAAAGTTGCTCCTTTAGATTCTCCTGGTCATAATTTATCTTGCCCAGAGCTCAGAATGTGTTTCTAATCTGAACAATTATGTTTTATGTTCTGGGGAATTCTCAACTATTATCTCTTTAAATATTGTTTCTCTGTCATTCTCTGTATTTTCTCCTTTCTGAATTCGTGACAAATGTATATTGGACTTTCTGAATCTTCTATGCCTCCTAACTCTTCTTTCGTATTTTCCATTTTTATATCTCTGTTCTGTGTTCTTTCAGTTCATTATTTTCTCCTCAGCTCTTTCCAGTCTTTATTCAATCTATGTGACTATTTTATTTTTGTAACTTCTTGTTTCATTAGCGATTGTTCTTGTTTTATTATCATCTATACTTTGAGGGGGGTGTTTCTATTCCATTTTATCTTTTAAAGGATGTTAAAACTATTTATATTTATTTATTTATTTATTTATTTATTTATTTATTTTCATATTGTTCGATGATCTTTCAGGGGACGTAAATTTCTAAGCCTGCTAAATCTAGTGCATGTTTTTCATAGTATTGACTTTCTCAGGCACTTAGATCACTTTTTATGTAACTCTATAGTGGTTTCATGGAGGCCCCAGCATTGTCATTGGCGTGCCCAGAACTTAAACCCTGTAAAAAAACTCAGCTAAAGGACCTAATTTTATGTTCCTAAGTTTCAGTTCCTATGTGTCTTTTGTTTATTTATTTATTTTTAAGCATTTTTATCTGTGGTCTGAAGAGATTTTCTTTTTTCAGAAACATTCAAAATATTTGTGTTTTCTTAATTTTCATATTTACCCAGTATTTTTTATGAATTTGGAGCAGATGAGAGAGGATTCAGCATGAGCTCAATTTCAATTAACTGTCTCGAACCAGAAGCCTTATCCATGTCTCAACTTTGCTTTCTATCCAATAATCAGCCAGGGGGATTTTAAAAAGAGAGAGAGAGAGAGGCTGAGTAAGGAAGAGACTCAGAATCTCTTAGAGATACCCAATCACTGCATGTTCTAAAATGATATTCTAAGCAGACCTAAGAACCAGAAAACATGTGTCTGTGGTCTGAAAGCCAGGCTGGCCATTACGATGATCTATTCTTAGCTCTGCTCTTGACTTTCCAAATAGCCTGGGGTAAAAGCTGCTGTCTCAGCTCCCTTATTGATTTTTCTTACCAACCTCAAAAGACCTATCCCCTCAATTCAATTTGAAAATATACTTCTGCTGCAAAATTGGCTAAGAGTTTTTAAACCTCAAAATTTCCTAATCCACACAAACAAGATCTTGAATAAGAAAATAAACTACCCAGTTAAGTCTTTTCTTTCTTTTCTCCCCTTACTCTTCTGCAGGCACCAAAAGAAACCCATTTCTTTTACTTTTCTCCTTAGATCTCATTAAACAACACTTAAAAAAATAGTATTGCTCTCTTTCATGCCTTATTTTTTTAATCTTTTAAAGTCTTGTAGTCTCCAGTTAGAAATAAAATTCTTGTAAGAATTTGACTTTAAAATACTATATAATTGTTTAATAAAAGCAGATTTTAAAGGTCAGAAAAATTTTTAAGGATTTCAATGAAAAGTATTTTCAAAAAATGTTAAACAATTTGAGCAGTGTACTGAAAACACATCCAAAATTGCTTACAAGGCTGATAATGGAATCTAGTAATGTGGGAAGAAAAATCATAGGTATTTATTAAAATGTATCATATTTACATTTTTATAAAACAGCAGTAATTTTTTAAAAAGTTATGATCAATGAAATAATGAGTGAAAAAAATTAGGGTGTATTTTCATCTGTGCCATACTTATATGTCATTTTGGTAGAAAAAATATTCTTTCTGTATCATAACATATGCTGTTTTTATTACTTTTCTTAGTGGTATGAGTCATAAATTCATCTGTTATATTTTTTCACCCTAACGAAACGTTTTAGGCACCAGCAGAACGTATCCACAGTTTTTACCTTCTTAAACACCTTGTTTCTCTTGGTGGTATGGAGAATGAGAATGGAGGAACCAGGAGTGTTAATAGGCTGATGAGAACTAGTTTAGAAAGAACTCAAAAAAGGCCTTGTTGGTGTGTTTTTCCTATCCAAGGCATCATTTAGAAATAAATGATGTGAAATTAGTTTAGGAAATATGGCAGATTAAACAACGTTTATCTCTATCTCCTTTCCAGATTGGGGGAGGAGGGTGTTAAAATTACAACAATATTGAGAATGTAAAAGGGAACAGACACCAACATATACCTGGAAGATAAAAAGTGATGGATTAATCAATCATAAATAACTTAAAGAGCAGAATAAAATGAAACCTAAGGCCCTGCAGAAGAGGATACTGATGAGAAGAAAGACGATCATTCCACAGAACCTTGAACAAGTAGAGAATTTAGAAACATGAAGTATCCTGGAAGATGCAGTGAGACAAGCTAAAAATGAGGAGAGCATTTGTCAAGTCTATAAATCAGAACAATTAGACCCATAGGTCTCATTTTCCATCCCATACAACTGAGCAAGGATTCCACCTTCAATTTGGAGGGAGAACAAAGATTTTGCTCAGAAGAAATGTATGCTGGAGGAGCATGTGTAATAGAGAAAATTGAATGTGGACAAGTGCCACTCAATATTTGTGGAAATCCCAGCTCTGTTACTGGCTTAGTTTCCCTAATGTGAGAAACCTAAACAGGCAAAAGACTAGAATGATTATTTTTCTGAATAAACCAGAGAGCTTCTGAGAAAAAAACAAACAAACAAAAAAACTTTCACGAAACAACCTGGGAGATATCTACTTCAGTGAATAGACAAACATTCCATCTGATCACCTTAGAGTGAATTCAAATAGTTGATAAACTACTCCCTCCAACACATACTTCATCATCATCACCATCATCATCATCATTATTAGCAGCAGCAGCAGCAGCATTGTAATCATCAAGTTTCCAATAAACTATTTATTATCTGGTCTCACTCTTAAATATGACTGGACATCCATAGATAACTAAATAACTGAATGGAGTCTCCAACATGAAAGAGAGAGATCAAAAACAAATGAGAAAAGGAATCTATAAAGACACAGACTAATAGGATTTTTATAAAGGAACAGTCAAAAAGAAAAGGAAAGAAATTAGCAAAGAAGCAATAACAGAAAATTTCTGAGAACTAAAAACATTAAGTTTATAGATTGAAAGGGCCAAGAATTATCCAGAAGAATGTATGAATGAAAGGAAATCATCATCAAAGTTCAAAAAACACTAGAGATACATAGGTGTTCCTAAGACTTTACAGTTTATTTATGAACAGGTCATACATAGAGTTAAATGACATTTTATTTCTTAAAAGTAACACTGATGCTAAAAGAGTATGCCTCCAAAATGTTGAGTTAAAATAACTTTCAACTTAGAATTCTATGCCTCACCAATATATCAATCCATCATGAAAACAAAATAATATTTTCTGACATGCAAGCACTCAAAGTTTACCTCTTAAATATCCTTAGTATATTAAAATGATGAAGGCACAGATCCTACAATCAGAATTCTGGGTTTGAATGCTGACTCTTCTGCTTTCTAGCTGTGTGCAATTGAGAAAGTTATTTAACCTCTAGGTACCTCAGTTACACCATTACCTGTAAAATGGAGATAATAATAGTACCTATCTCATGAACATATTAGGATTCAGTGAGTCCATGCATATAAACACATAAAAAATGCTAATTAATATTATCATTATCTTCATTATATCACAGAAGAGATGGACAGTGTTCAGGACAGAAAATTCTACACAGGGTCAGAAAAGGTAAGTCCAGATGAGAGTTGCACATCAGATCTAGAGAGCAATCCATACAATAACAGGAAATTGGAGTGCTCAGGAGTGAGAAGTGGCAAGGGAAAATGGATCTGATGCACTATTTGGTACTGTGAGCATTTGGAAAAATTATTATATCAAGTGACAAATCTTTGTGACTATTTGGAACATAATAGCCATAAACATTAAAAAAATGACAATTTTTAAAAATACGATCTTTAGCTTTAGAAAAAAACTGTATGAAATATAATCATAGTGTATCACTTGGCTTACTAATGAACAACAGCTACCTAGACATAGGAATGTAAACACCAATTAAATGATTTAACCAGAAATGGTAATATAATTATGATGAGAGGATGAAAAGGGGTGGAGATGGAAGGCAGTTAGGAGTCAATAAGAGAGCTAAGCCCTCAAGTACTATACCAAGAAGTCAATAGATGTGCCTAAAATTGACAAATCAGTAAGCATCAATATAAAATTACTATTTAGAGATTTGGATGTATCAGAAGATGTAGTTAAAAGGAAGAGTGGTTTTCTTTACAGGAAAGGACTGGATGGGGACAAAGAATTTCTTTTCAATAAAAGCCTTTCTTTACAATATAATTTTTAAATTTTACTTTGTTTTCAAACAAATTTTCATAAAATAACAAAGCAAAAACTAAAAACAGTAACTAAAGAGAATCATGGCAGATAAAAATGCATTCATTCACTCAAACATTGAACAGCTACCAGTAATTTTAGATCCCGATTGTGTCAAAATGCTTAAGAGTCCTAAACAAGGAGCTCACAAACTAGCAAGGGAATCCAACAGAAAACTCTTAACAGAAGACAGTATGATAAATGTGATAATGGAAACATGAATAAAGTATTTTGGAGAACACGTAACAAATCCATTTGTTCTTCCCAGGCAGATGAACTTTTTAAAACAATGTTTTGAACAAAGATACACATTACAAAGGTCAAAAAGTATAAAATAATATATATGATGAAATTTAAATCTCTTTCTCATCCCTGGTCTCCAACAACTTTTCAACTTCAAAGAGACAATGATTGTCACCAATTATTGTGTATCCTTCCAAACATTTTCTATGCATTTTGAACATGAATCTAAATACATTCATATATAAGCATTAAAAATATACTTATATTCAAATGATTGCACATAATATAGGTCTCTGGCTGATAGTTTTTCACTTAATATACATTCCACACTGGACATATGGAGCTTAGTATTTTTTTAAGTGCTAGCAGTATTACATTTACCATAAATTATTTCAACAGACCCCTAATTAAAGATATTTAGGTTGTTTCCAACATTTTACTATTGCAAACAATGCTGAAACCTCTTAGTACATATATCACTTTGTAAATATACAAGTATATCGGTAAAATAAATTCTTAAAAGTGAACTTTCTAGGTAAAAGCAAGCTTTAACGTGTATTTATACTAAGAGCAACAGTTAACCTAATGTCAGATTTTAACTGGATAATTTAAGTGAACACCAGCAACAAAACCATATGGATTTTTTAATAAAATGAGCATTTTGATCATAAGTCTAGCTGAATTAATAAAGGTGAGAACTTTTCAGTGAGCCCATCTTCAAAGGTAAATGAACAACCCTCCCTACTTCACTAACCAAGGTTTCGGTGTTGAGATTGAGCTTCAATTTGCCCATTGGATACAATTTCTCAATTTTAACTCAGGTTCAATAGCAATATGATTATCAGACCTAACTATGGTTTTTCCTATTAGGACATATAAAAATATTCGTTACCAAAGCAAAAATATAGTTTATTTGCTTACACCCAAGGACTCTTCCTTTTTCACATTGCTTTACTTCCTGTTGTCCTTTCTATACAACTAGCTTTTAATGATGGTCACATTTTCTTCATTCCTCTCCTGACAACCAAAACTCCAATCCCCTGGCCCAATCCCAGAAAAGTAGACAGAATTAAAATTTAGGTCTATTTCCCACTTAAAATGTAAGCTACTGAATGTAGTGAGTTCACACTTTAAAGTCTAAATTGATAGATATACTTAAGCAGTATCTGGTTACAAAATATTTACCATTGAGGCAGTTTTTTTAGGACTTTCTAAAACGGCAATGATTTTTCTATTCCATAAATTTCAGGAACAGGCAGTTTATTTTGTAAACATCAGTAGCTGCATCCAATCTACCCTGCTTGTTTTTGGACCATTTAATAAGTGGACTATGGCTTAAGAACTGGTAAACAATTCTTTCTCTTCATTGTCTAACTCAGTACCATTTTTCTCATGGCTTAAGATTTCTTGGTCTACAAAGCTCAGTTGAGATTTAAGGTGACAAAGAAGCATATAAACCGTATTACATTGTACATAATAGAATTGAAAATGGTTGCATTACTGAGTGTTCGACCTAGTAGATTTCTTTTAAAGTCTTTAAATAATTAAAATAGGCACTTGTAAGAAAATAATTAAATAATCTAGACTATAATTTCTATATAATGAAATAACATGCTATCTTGACCCTGAATAGGTAGGCCATGTTGCTCCATTTCTGAGATGACATTGCAGCGGTTTAGAGTTTAAGAAGTGGTGATGATTTTCAGGTTATGATTTTGTCAAAAGAGAATGGGAGTTGATGATCTCCAGCTCTGTATCAATGCCTTAATACTGGGGAGATTCATTGACTGAAAAAAAATACTGCACACTGCAGATACTGATATAAATTTTAAATTACAACTTCATAATAAAAGGATAATTGTTTCATTATGAGTAAAGAATAAATTTTTCTTTTTTGCTTTAAGAACATATTTTCAGAAAACAAAATTTATGGTTGACTCAAATATCAGCAACAAGATTGTGAGTAATCCAATTAATAAATACACCCTAACCCAACCCTCTCCTATTTACTTGATATTTTACATGATACTTTATGCAGATTTATCTTTAAATATTATATGTTCTAATGCATTTTTAGCATATAAAAAAATCTGCACATGAAGGAAAATATTCTAGATGGCAGGGGAAACTCTACCTGGGATTAAAAATTAGCATCTAAATTAGCCATAAAGTGGAAAACACAGTGATGGGTAATTGAGGATTAACAGTATTTTAACAGAATAAAAGAGGAACTCTGACATCTTGGGCCTGTAATGAATCAGCTTATGAACACTGAGATTTCTACAGCATGAAGCAAAGTAGTGACTTGCTCCCTTGTATAAATTGATAGTACATTTATCATCCTTTCTTGGTACCAATGTGAGCACTACAATGACTGAACTTGTAGTAGAACTTAATTAAAATATTTATATTCTATATTCAAGTTTCCTTAATAGAGGGAAAAGCACATAGGAACAGCCCACAGAGGTAACCTTGTCGATTACTTCTGCACAATGATTTCATGTCCCCTCCGGTCCTTTGGTGAAAACTTACAACAAAATATCCCTCCTTTGTTAATTTCAAATAAACCTGACAATCTTTAGAAATCCTCACCACCCCTGGAGAGTGTGCAGAAAGTAGTTAACTGCTATCCTTGAAAGATGTTACAAATTTCACTCTTGGCTGGAATCTAGGAACCTGAATTTCAGAAGGGTTTCCTTCATTTCCAGAACTGATGAGTGGCTTTCTGTGCCTAAACTATTTGTACAAACATATGGCTTATGTTGAATGCCTGCTTTCCTTCTGGGAGCCTGGAATTTGATGCAAGCCAGACCAGAGGATGCCTGTATGATCTGGCCCCAATATAAAGCTGAGGTGTTGAATCTCTAATAAATTCTGGTTGGCAACATCTCAAATGTGTTGTCACCACTCATCACTGAGAGGATTAAGCAGGTTCTCTGTGCCTCTGCTGGGAGAGAACCATTGGAAGCCTGTGCTTAGTTTTCCTAGATTTTGCCCCATATGCCTTTTTACTTTACTGATTTTCGTTTGTGTCCTTTCATTGTAGTAAATCACAGCTGTGACTTTGACCATATGCTGAGCCTGTGATTCCTCCTAGTGAATCACTGAACCTGGGGTTGGTCCCAGGGAACCTAACACAGAGAGTAGCTATTCTTATTATCCACGTATTACAGAGAAGAAAAGTGAAGTTCAGAGAGGTTAAGAAAAACCCAAAGTTTTCTTCAAGGCTTTTAGAAAGGATCAAAAATTATCCTAGGGGACAGAACAGTACTTAACTCTCAATCTTCTGCTGTTTTTGAGTTGGTTATAAAATGTAGTTTCTATAGATTTCTCTGTTGTACCAGTACTCAGTGACAATGTTCTTCATGTTTCTGCTATAAAAATGTACTGCTAGATAGACCAGGGGTCAGCACACTATAGACCATGGGGCACCTGTTTTTGTACCACCTGCATGCCAAAAATGCTTTTACACTTTCAATGGCTGGAAAATAAGGCAAAATAAGAATTACATTTTGTGACTTTAAAACTTTGAGAAATTAAAAGTTGTATACCTGTATATGATGGTTTACTGGAACCCATTCGTGTGTATTAATTTACAAATTTCTATTGCTGCTTTTATGCTACTTGGCCAAATTGTGTAGATACAAAACTGCATGGCCCTCAAAGTCCTCAAAGAAAAAATTTGAGACAGTTCCTCCTCTAAATCCTTCATGTTTGAGGTCATCCTCTCCCAGCTGACCTCCTGCCACTTGTACTGTCCTCACCTCCCACATATCATTTTTCTGGCTCTCTAATTCTGAGCTAACTCTCTCAATCTCCTAAAATTGAGAGCCCATGTTTTATATATCTGATTCTGTGTACTTCAAGAAAAAAAAATAATTTCTTTTCTCTGGGCCTCAGTTTTCTCACCTGAAAACTTGGAATAATATTATTATTATCTTTATAGCATAATTATGAAAATTAAATGAAACGATATAGATAAAAATCATTTAGTTCAAAGTAAGAACTCAAGAAATTATACATTGTACTTCTAGTAGTTGAAAGTTGCATAATATCTAATAATCTTTTTATTTCAGTGCAGTGCAGAACTTATAGTAGATGATCAATAAAATAACAACAACATGCTTTATTATTATGGCATTATGGAAAGCAACCAGGATGTCACTAGATGATTGAGAGAATTGGGGCCAATTCTCACCTTCTCTAGAGTTTCAGCATCCTTGTTGCTAATAGGCCTATGGCATTACCTGGTTCTTTGTGAAAGGTACTTCAAAGAATCAGGTCCATCTTTCTCAAATCTATGGTCTGAAAAGTTACTCAAGATCAAGATGTCTCCTACATGATCCCTGAGATAGAACAACATCCTTGTACCATAATTAACTTCCAAACTCTGGATTTCCCAGCGTTGCAGCTTGCTCCAGAAAAACTCATCTCGGTATTAAAGTCATTTTGAAGAGGCTGTCCTATATCTCAGTGTAATTTTTCTGCTTATCCACCACAGACTCTCTCTTGCTTTTATCAGATCGTAACTGACCTAATTTGTAAAGACGCCAGTGAAAAGAGTCTCATTAAATGCCTTCATCTTTTAGCAGCATCGCTTTTCTCCTCCAAATGATCTAGGTCAGAATGGCCCAATACAAACAGCTGGAAAAAATTATAAAGTCACTCAAGAACCTTCTGAAGGGAGCTTGCAGAGACTGGAGTCTCTAAGGATTGGTGGCAGACATGTCCTGGCTTAAGTGTAGTTGCACAGGTAAAAATACTTTTCTAAAAATGTCTGCAAAGTATAGCACTGGGTAACTACTACTCTCCTTTCCCTTACAGAAAAGTTTTCTTAAGAATTCCTAGTCACTGTACTTTAGATTGATAATACCTGTAATTCAGGGGATGTTTTATTTTGACCATTGTTCTTCTTGTAAAAACAGGTACAATGAAACAGTTCTCAATGATAGAATCATTCAATCAATGTTTATCAAGTTTTATGATGTGCAAAACACTACAGTTGAAGGATACATCAGTTAGGTATTCCCATAATAATGCTGCATAACAAACAACTTCAAAATCTCAGTGGCACACAGCAACAAGCATTTACTTCTTGTTCACAAATTTTAAGTGGCTGAGAAGGCTCAACTTCAGACAGCAGTGATGCGCATGGCTCTCCTCAACATATCTCTCATCTACCTTTTGAGACTTGCAGGCTACCCAGGGAAAGCTACTCAAATAGTAACATCAGAAATGAGGATTATGCTCAGAACTGGCATACTACATCTTCTGTCCTGTTCTTGGCAAGTCACATGGCCAGTTCCAAAGTCAAGGGGTAGGGAAGTACCCTCTGCTCAAAATGAGGTATGCCAAGTGGATGCATGAAGAGGTGGAGAATTGGAGCTAATATTTCAATTTATTACAGAGTTATAAGATAAGATAGCCTCCTGGATCCTAGGGATCATCTAGTCTAAATTTTTAAAGACAAGAACTCTGGGTACCTGAAAAGTTAAATGACAGCTAGCTATGATGAATCACACATATCATGATCTGCCCTCTAAAAGAATGAGAGCTTAGAAATATCAAATGAAATGACCGAAATGACCCATCATAAACAATACTGGCTGATAGGCTTTGTTGACAAGTTATAGAGTTGAGACAAATTCAGGAAGCAATTAGGAAAAGTTTAAATAGGTGGGAAGAAAAGAAAATCTGAGATAAAGGCAAGTAGGATTGATCATGGGAACTAAAATTCAAGGCATAACTTAAGTGCTTTGGGGGATTATGGGGAGACAAATCACAAGTCCTATAAAACTTGAATAGAGAATGTTTGAGGGAAGAAAATTCCCCCCTCATTTCTGATGTCCCAGCCTCTCTCTCTGCCTACTTCCTCAGTTCTTCCTACTGAGGGTACAGGAATGACTTTATCACATTTAGCACATCCCTCTCTCTTGATAGACATCCTGCCCTACCAGAGAATGTGTTATGTCTCCTCTGCCAGGTAGTGACAATTAGAATCCCTAAGGGTAGGCTAGTCTAACTCTAGGACTCTGTATTAAGATGACCATTTGCTTATGAATATAAACTACTTTTTCCAAAAGTAACTCCAATTATTTAGAAATAGAGTGCTATTTTTAGCCCTTCCCCTCCCTTTAAAATTACAACACAGGGCATGGAGCCCAGGCTCAGGACACAATGCTGCACTTTGTATAAAAGGTTAGAATGAGATCACCAACTGAATTGAGAAACTAAAATCCAAAGCCTATTTTACACTGAGAAATTAATGCACAGGGAAATGAAGCTAAATTAAGCCATTGAAAGAGATTCCAATTGCCCAAAACAATCTTGGACAAAGTGCCTGGAGCTAGGAACCCTATATTGTGAAGTCTGAGTGGTCCCAGTTCCAAAAATCAAGAAATGCTGTGGTCTGGGATTCTCCAGACTTATTGAGGTTCTAATATCAAGTCTTATTTGGCAGTTCTTCTCGCAATGTGATATTTTACATATTGCCTTAGAATTTCTTTCTAAGCATAGGTGCAAGGATGTTCCTTTCTCAGCTCCAGCTCAAACTCTCTCATTCTCCATTAGCTCTTATCCACTGCTCTGTCTCATTTCTAAATGTGTCAAACAATGAACACCGAGCTAGACACCTTGATGCTTTTTGCACATATTGACCCATCTGCCTGGATTTGTCCTGGACTCTCTGTTCTACTTAGGAAACTAACTAAACCTTAGCATTATGTCTTGTGGTGAGTCTTCCCTGTCCACTCCTGCTATTGTCTTCATATCACAGAGAAGCTAGGCTGATCCTTATTTTGGTTTTGTTTATACTATATCATCATTTTTTAACATGTGTGTTTATTCCAGAAAACTATGAACTACTTAAGGGTAGAGGCTATCTTATTCACTTTGTATTATTGGCATAGAATCTGGAAGTGCCAAGTAAGTCCTTAATGTAATCGGTTCATTTAATGAACAAAAGAGAAGGAGGAAAAAAGAGAGGGAAGAGTTGGGGAGGATATACTACTTTCATACTACTAATCCTCAATAAAGTAGCTGTTGCACTTCAGGAAAAGGATGTCTTTTCCATTTCGATTTTGGTTTTATGAAGTTTCTAATGTAGGCAATTCTTCCTATTATATTTTGCAGAGGTTTATTTTTCTCTGTTATCAAGTGTGAGAAGTGAGTGGAAATGAGAGACAAAGCCAGATGGGTCAGAATCCAAATAGACAGTGGTTAGAAACATGGACCCTGAGCACAAGTGGGAGTGATCCAAGATAAATGCCCTGATCAGGGTTGGAGCGTGAGGCTCCTAGTGTAGGCTGGGCAGCTTGGCTTGCCTGGAAAAGGCAAGGAGTCAAGGAAGACAGTTTGCTGAAATGCTGCATTAAAAATGGTAATCCCTCAAAAGACTGAAAAAGACCAGACCATTGAGTAGTCTGACTTTCATATATTATGGCTAAAGATCTAATATACAATGACCATAACAAACAGATTATTATTACATCCCCTTTTCATGTGGTCAAGTTATTTATTGGTATTGGTTATTTATTGGTATTTACTTATTTTGAGCAGAATTGTTGGCTATTATTAAAGCCATTTGTATCACCAGTAAATTATGCTTTGTTTTGTTATTTGGTACGTGCACAAGGCTTACATTTGCATTTTACTCAAGATCTAGACTCACTCAGTATTGCCACATGCTAATCTAAAACTGTTTAGGGACTGAAACAGATACATAGTAAGCTACTATAATAATAAGTCATGAATTCTCACAAAAATTTCTGCTATGGATATTATCCAATGTTTGGCCCATTACCAGAGCACACAATCACACACAGCTAATATCTAGATTAAGGAATCATAATTTAAATGACTACAATATCTTACTTATCTAGAAGTTACCATTCTTATGATCTTAATTATCTAAACATTATCAATAATACTTTCAATTACTTACATTGCAAGTATAGAAAGTAAAAAAGACCTATCAATGTTAAAATAGAAGTGATAAAATTTATATAACAAAGGTGATGAACTTTACTTGATTAAACATCTCTCAGAGTTTACTTACTTCTAAGTACAATTGTAATCAACTGAGTTAAATTCCTCTTCAGCTAAGAGAAAATAAACAGCCAAATATGAAGAAGTGTAATGAGGTAAAGAAAGTTTTCTGAAGGCAGAGACACTAACAATACAAAGAAATGGCAGCAAGAGAAGAAAGATCAGAACAATAACAATCAGATTCCTCAAAGAATTAAACAGAAATACCATATGATCCAGCAATTCCGCTTCTGGGAATATACTCAAAAGAAGTGAAAGCGGGGACTTGAACAGAAATTTATGCAAGCAAGTTCATGGCAGCGTTACTCACAATAGCCAAAAGGTGGAAGCAGTACAAGTATCTATCAACTAATAAATGGGTAAACAAATTGTGGTATATAAAGACAACACAATATTATTCAGCCTTAAAGAGGAAAGAAATTCTGACACATGCTATAACATGGATGAACCTTAAAAACAGTATGCTAAGTACAGATATTATATAAGTCCACTTATATGAGGTACCAAGTATGGTCAGATTCATAGAGACAAAAAGATAAATTTAGCAAGGGACAGAGCAGTGGGGGTTAGTGCTTAACAGCTATGGCGTTTCAGTTAAGGAAGATAATGATGGTGATTGTTGCACAACAGTGTGAATGTACCTGATGCTACTGAACTACACACTTAAAATGATTAAATTAGTAAATTTTATGTTGTGTATATTTTACCATAATAAAAAATGTAATAATCAAATATAAAACCTAAAAGACACAGATGTCTATTCCAATGAGTATATGCACAAACAGGTGTATACATATCAATAGCTTCATCTGAATATCTTTGTATGCTATACAGTTCAATAATTGATGCTAATAGTAATAATTCCATATCATAAAATGATTAAGTTATAATGGTCCTCAATACCCTGCTGAGAGAGAGAGAGAGAGAGACAATGGAAGTGGGAGGAAAGGTCCTTAAATTTTTTTGTTGTTCAAATTAGTTGAAATTAATCATGGTCTTAAAGGAACAATTCTATAATTTCTTTAAAAAATGACACTTTGATTTTATTACATTTAATGTTAGCCAATATTTGCTAAAGTATTTAATACACTGCCTAGAATATAGAATATAATCAGTAAATGTTGGCTCCATTTGACCCTCTTTTTAAATGGAGGAAAAGTTTTAGTAACATTTATTTATTTAATTTTTCAAAATTAGAGCTTGATTTAAAGTTTGGGAAACTGGCTCTGTTATGACTGTCAGCAAATATCACATGGAAATCAAATCATGTTAGAGAGACAATAGCCAAAGCTTTGTCATATTTGGTTCTGAATTCTGGTGAAAAAGATTCCTTTCAGCAAGAATAATGATTTTTACCCAAACATTAACCAAGAAAAATCCCCTGAAAGCAATATTCTGGGAAAGGTTCTAAATTCTCGATAAAAAAGCAATCAAAATCAAAATGCCATCTCCCAGGTCAAGGACCAATGCATCACCCATTAAGAGGTTCTTTGAGCTTCACCACACAGCAATGTCCTTCTGAATGTAACACTGGGATTTAAAGTTCCACTTAAGCACTCGTGAGGTTGATGTAGCTGCACTGAACATTTTTCTCATTTATAACATTTGCTTTTTTCTCATCTGATAGAAAATGGTATGATGACATTTTATAGTCAGGGGTAGGGTACAAATTTTAAAAACCCAATTTGAGGTTCAAGGCATAAAGCAAACTTTTAATCTTACCCTTGCTAAATTTAAGTATTAGGTTTGCTGCTTTACTTAAGGATTTAAAAAAATACCTAGACCCATTTTTAAATTGATACCATGATGAAAAGTATGTTAAAATATTAAAATACATGAATAATGACTTTCTAAAAGAGCTCAAGTAAATACACACTTAACAACTTAAATGATAATAATACAGAAAAAGATAATTTATAATTGCCAATGAACAGAGTCCTCAAAAAATAACAAAGACTACTACTCAAAACCTAGCAGTTTTATCCGGGATATAGTACCTAATTTAAAAAGAAGCCTTGGACTGGGAAACTTGACAGCTATCTGTCTCTGTCACCTAATATTTGTGTGAGCCCCAGTATTTAATCTCTCTGCATATCCATAAAATGGAAATAATATTGACTGTACATGATTGTTTTAAGGATTAGAGCTAACATATGTGACTCTCAGAAGACAGGCTCTTAGCAAATGGTATTATATTTGACATTACTGTTATCTCTTCCTATGAATATACTGCTAGAGTACTTTTTGCTAGATTTCCTGGAACTGCACTTCTGCCTGCATGAGAGCTTTCTAGCCTAATGAAGATGAGCCTTGTTATTCTTTGGCAATCAAACACATGGAGCAAAATTGTCTTTCCATTGGAAATATCTGAAATATCTGAAGTAATGTCCTTCAGACTTCTAGGGTACAGGGTGACCCTAAAACTCAGCAAGTATTCTCCAACTAAATAGACAGCTTCCAACATGCAACAGAAGAGACTCTTTCTTTCAATATCACCCTGCTCAGGATATGAAGTTGAAGGCACAGGTAAATAAAGTATAATATGATTTCAAGCAACTGTCACCATGTCCAGAAGGAGACTGTAAAAGAAACTGAGGCCACATGTGAATCAAGGTCGACAAAAGGGCAAGAATCTTCTAAGATGAGCATCTCAGCCATGGCCTCCCTCGCTTCTCCCATTTTCCTTTGTGAAGATCAGGAAGTAAGCCCACAAAACATTCCTCAGAAAGGTGAAAAAGTCAGGTCCTCAACTGGATATTTGGGACTATCTAAAATAAAGACCAAAATTTTTATTATTTAATTGGCTATTCAGGACCCAAGTCATGGAATGACCTAAAAGTACTTATGGGAGCATATGACAGGCCCCAACCTTTGTGGTCCTGTGCCAAATTTTAATGTAAAATGAAAAGTGAAGTCCTGTAAAAAGACTTGTTTTGACCTGGAGCTCAGATATTTCAATAAAAGTTACCATGATCCTTTGATTTAGGTGATTTGATTTTGGTACCTTCCAAAGAGTTTTTTCTCTATAGTTGTTAATGGCTTCCTTTCTACTGTTGAATGAAATTATTTTATCTAGTTTGTTTATTTCCATTTCCAGCCCCTACAACAGCCTGGGACATATTTAGTGTTTAGTATGTTACTTCTGAATGAATGAATCCTGATTTCATCCAAGTTGTAACATGGTGCCAACAACACCAGCCAAGAAAAGAAATTGTTTCTTGGGAGGTAATTCTGGGCAATGTGAATTCTAAATATTTACAAACTCAGAAGACATTTCCAATATAAGGAATCTGAAAGCTTCCCATATATTATTTCATTAACCCTTATCAAAAGGATACTTAAGAGGACAAAGCATATTAGTCTGATATCACACTAAACAGGGACCTCAGAAAATAATGTGATTTTTCTCATCTTCAATCAGTGAAATTATGAATGAAATAAGAAGAGGGAAAATAAGATTTTTAGCCTCATAGCTGGAAAGAAAGCTAAAGAAGCCCTTTCTTGGTGTTAGAGCCTCAAAGAATTACAACTACTGCAGAAAATTGCAGAGCAACCTCCAGATGCTTATGTCAAAAAATATAAAATTTGATCTGACCGGGCAAGTTCATTATTTTTTCCAATTGTGGTAAAAAATTTAAATTAAAAATAACATAAAACTTAACCATGTATAAGTGTACAGTTCGATGTGTTAAGTATATTCTCAGATATCCAGAACTTTTTCATCTTGCAAAACTGAAACCCTATTCACATTAAACAACACCCCAGTACTCCCTTACCCCCACTGGGCCCTGGTAATCACCATTCTGTTCAATTCTGTGAGTTTGAGTATTTTAGATGCATCATGGAAGTGGAATCATGTAGTATTTGTCATTATTTCACTTAGCACAATGTTCTCAAGTTTCATCCACTGGGTAAGTGTGCATTTTGAGATCAGTTTCTACATATATTATTTAAAGCATAAAGGATCTTGATTAAAGAAAACCTGATATGATCCCATCAGGAGAATACACAAATCTTAAATACTGGGCATTAAAAAGAACCTGGAAAGCAAGTACAAAGTTTACAATAGGTTAGCACAAAGAAAAATCATCCCGGTCACCAGAGAGATCAGATGAAACAAACAATGAATTAGTTTTGCATTATCAATGGAATTAAGCAGGAAAGAATACTGGCCTGGGAACCAAATTCCCTGAGTTCCAGTTCTGGTTCTTCGATTAACTGTAGAAGTGAGTTATCAAGTGTCTCTGGGCTTTGAGTTCCCATCTTTCTTAAAAGACTGTTGATGCACAAACAAGATAAACTATATATCTTTGTAACATCAAAAGTAGTTTATGAATGAAAGATAAAAATTATGTATACCTAAGAGTTAAAATGGTAAATCTCATGTTACATATATTTTACCATGTTTTTTTAAAATAAATAATTATACCTTGAAAAACTGTTGTTCATTCAGATCACATTTTGGAAGCAGAAAGTCATTATTTTATTATTTTTCTATTTAAATTAATAGTTATGTGTAGGTATTTAGATTTTGATTTGCTGCTTTTTTGCCCTCCTCTCTCCAAAATACTATCAGCACCACAAACACAAAATTAAATAGTCTAATTTTACTTATTCTGGTATCATTATACATATTTTGTAAAGGCTACAAATGCATTAACATAGAATCCTTTTCCTCTTGAGAAAGCAATGACTGATATCAAATTCTAATAGGTGGGGAATGGGAACTTGGTTTTACATGTATGATTTCCAATGCTTCCAGGGTGATTTGGTAAAGTAAATTATTGATACAAATAAAGTGTGTGATTTAAGACAAACACACACATATGAATATTCTAAAATATTTACATGCACACTTACTGAGCAATTGAGACCAAAGTTGTGAGTCTTGAATCACACACCTTGACCTTTGAGCAACTTCTTGCAAAGCATTTGTTCTTACATTTCTAGGCTTTTAAGTCTAGCAATTTTTTTATTTTCCAATCTTTTATTTTATCAACATTTAATAAGCAGACACCGTTGCCGAATACTATAGTGAACCCCATTAAGTTGTTGAAATAGCCCTTAGATGAATTTTCTATTGATATAATGTAATGTCTGAAGAGTAAGCGGGCCTGAGAGAGAAAAAATTCTTCAAAAAATTTCAGCTCAGGGTTGTTGCTTTCTCCTCCAAGAACTTTGCTCGAAGTCATGCCCTCAAGGTCATTCTGGTATCTTGACTTCAGGAAAGCCCCAGAGGATCCCAATCTGTGTCTGGGTAATGGAATGATCAAAGCCAGGAGTCTGCACATCATCTATCACAGGAGGTCAGTCTCAATAATTACATTGACACAAGAGAAAAATAAGTTTCATCGACTGATATGGTAAAATATTGTTCTTAATCTAATATCATTGATAATAATATTTAGGTCCTAATTTAAAATGGGCTTTGTTCTTCTATATTCAATTTTCAGTCCATATCCTGCCTGCTGGAAGAGATTGCTAAATCCTCCTAGGCAATTAAACAATAAGTAAAATCTTATTTAAAAAATGAAGGTAAAAGACCAAAAACACACTCTAGATGGAAGACAGGAAAGATAGAAATTCGATTTATTCAGTCTGTCAAGAATTCATTAAGTAATTCTATAACTTATTCACAGAAAACTTACTAGATGTCAGGCACTATGTTAAATGTTTCACAGATGATTCTACTTAATTTGCACAACAATCATATAGAGACCAGTACCATTCCTACCTCCATTTACATGTAAAAAACTGATGTTTAAAGAAACTATTATATTAAAAATCATTAGTATCTTAGAACCAGTAAAAGCCTTTGACATCACCTGGCTCAAATGCTGTGTCCATGCAGATGTTTGGAAGATGATCGTCCAACTTTTCTATGCACTTCTACTAGAGAAAGTGAATTCACTACTTAAAAATCACACCGATAAAAGGTTCTTCCCTTTCTTTCAGTTTGTTCAAACCTTTGTCACTTTAAATCCTATTTTTTGGTTGCTTTAATTTAGAACTCCAGAGACCTCTTCCTTTCATATGTTTTATGTTTATTTTTATTTATTTATTTATTTATTTTTAAAGCAAGGCAATCCTTGGTTGACCTCACAGACTGCAAGGACCTTGTCAGTTTACAATCCTTTATTTTTTATTTTCTACGCCTACAGCACCTGGTCTTCCTTGGTAGTCTCCCAACTAAGTACTAACCAGACACAACCCTGCTTAGCTTCCAAGATCAGAAGGGATCGGGCTTGTTCAGGGTGGCATGGCCATAGATCTCTTCACATGTTTTCAGAGAGGTGGCATTATTCCCATGTGATCTGGCTTACAGAAACTTTAGAGTCAATTAATGGCTGGTAAAGCCCTACTATAATCCTCAATCCCTTGCTCCCTGCAAAACACTGCAGATTTCCAAAGTCTCAGCCTAGAATTAAGCCCCATGCCGCAGATGGCTCTGCCCAGTACAGGTCAGCCAAGCTATCACACCCCTTTCTCTACTAACTGTCTGGTGATGCAGCCTAAGAGTGCATACACTGCAATGCTACACTATATACTGCCTTACAGTCAGCTTCCAGTTATCTATGTGCCTCAGGTCTTTTTCTTACAAAGTACAGTAAGCCAGGTTTCTGTCACTATGCTCTCTGATATTTTATATTTCAATTTTTTTTCAGCCCAACTCTTCTTAAAGCTCATCAGAATAGCTCCCATTAATCTTTGTGTTTATAAGTCATTTTAAAATTTAGGCTTTGTCACCTAATATGTCAATCAGCTTTGTAACAACTGGGACTGGGATATGTTCATAAATCACAGCAAGAGAGCATTCATTCGGGCACAAAGCATTCTGGGCCTGGGCAGGAGGAACCACACAGAACTCTTCTCATCTTAGGATGTGGGTATAATCTGGGGTGGAAGAACTTAATCTTAGAGAAAATAGTCTAGTAAACTAAAGTGGTATCCAAAGCTCAGACTTGCATAAGTAAACTTCATACGAGGAAGTTTCATCTGGCTGAAGGTTCCCTGTGTTTCTGGGGAATCTGCTTGTAGATTTACTATAATCTCTGTCCATCTAATGGACCCTGTTCCCTCTATTGGTCACTGTCCTGTCAGGATACGGATATTCTCCCAATCACTGTATTTATCTGGCTAACATCTTCTCCATCAATGAGAAGATCTATTCCCCTCCCTGGGCTATTCGCATCTGCCCCTCCCACAACAGCCCATCTTTCTGTTCCCAACTACACCAGAGAAGCCAAGTGCTAGATAGAGCAAGGTAATTGTTGAAATAGCCCTCTTCATATTCTTTTGTTTATGGTTGGACTGTTTCTGGAGCATAAGGTAGTGGTGAGCCTGAAAAAGGAAGAGGAAAAAGTCAAGAAGCTAAAACTGATAGGAGACAAGGCAAAATGGAGCTTAAAGAGGAAGAAAAAACTTGGTGAGCTTTGCCAGGGACTCTGTTAACAACATAAATAGGTTAACTAGACAAGACGGCATAATTTTTAAAAGCTATATTTATTGACCACTTACTCTATGACAGGTATACTACAAAAAATTGTCCTATGTAACCCTCACCACAAATGCTATGAGGTTAGTACTGTCCTTTTCTCCATTTTAGAGGCGAGGAAACTCCTCTAATCAGCTGGGGCGTAACAGAGCCACACTTGAACCAAGTTTGTCCACAGCATCAACTGCCACAGTTTTACAGATGTGATACCAGAGACCTGGCAGAGTTATGTAACTTGCCCAAGACTTGGTTGCAGATCCAGGACCATAACTGGGGTCTTGTGTCACAATTTAAGGGGATCCTTTACCCAGGATGTGGATTATTACCATCACTTTCTTTTTTTAATTACTCACAAATCATTTATGTATTACTATATAAAGTTGCTGAGATCCATTTTTCCTCTTTTGGAAATTTTGACATTTACTCATCTTTACACCTCAGTTTTCACAACCTCTAGAAATAACAGTTTGGTTCTGTAATGTTTTATCGGGTTTCTTTTTCCCTTAGTACCTAGAGATGTATACTGCCTTGGCACAAAAGCGTGAACACATTAGAAAACATTTTTTCTTAATATCTTCTCACTTTTCTTCTAAAGATTATTCATCCTCACTGAAAATTACAAATAAAACATGAATAGGTAGCATCATGTTTGCCAGGCACTGCTCTGCACTGTACACGTATCCTCACTTAATTCTCAAAACAACTTAAGAAGTATTACTACTATGAAGCACTCATGATAACCTATGAAGTACTATTATTATCCCCACTTTTTCGCAGAGGAAACTGAAGAACAGAAAAATTTAAGTAATTTCCTGTAAGTCACAGAGCTAACAAATAGCAAACCAGGCTTCAAACCTAGGTATTCGACACCAGAGCCTGCATTTTTAAATGATGCCTCCTCTGTCTAAATTAAGGAGCGTTTATCCCTTTTCATCCTCTGTTAATTTCACACTGTCTGTCCCAGGCAACGTTCTAGCCCTTCCTTGTACCACTTCTAGTGTTAGGCATAGAGAAGAGAAATCTTGGTACACTCTTCATTGTTGGAGTCTCAGTTCTTTCTTAACGTTAGCAATGCTGACACATTTCTGAAATTAAAGCCAGCTCTTATATCATTGTAAATGGCATTTTAAATCTATTAAATTGGTTTCTAAAACACATCCTCATTTTTTGCCTTTTGGCTATCATGTATACTTTTATTTTGTTAGAATTTCCCATATTCCTTTACAGATGATAAAAAAAATCATAACGTATTGCTCAATATAATTGTTGGGTTGAGAATTATTACTATATTTTGGTTAATAAGTCACTACAGAGATAACATTTGAATTACCATCTTATGCATAAACAGAACATACAACTTAACCAAAGAAGTTTAAAGATCATATAGTTATGTTTTTCCTGAAGATGTAGTCCAATATATTTCTTCAAAGTCTTTATTATGATAAATCATCATTAAGCATATAAATGTAGAAATTATAAGAAAATTGCTGAATATGTAGTGCCATAATGACTGAAAACTGCTGTATAAAACAAGTTCTTATTTCACTTTATTCAATTGTCACATATATCATTTAAAAATGTTGGGTCCAGTATACTTGTTATCAAAGTTCCTTGAGATCAGATCATCCCTTTGCTAAAATTAACTTATTTTGGGTTAGGACTTGTTGAAAAAATTGAATAATGAAGCTGACTCAAATACTTTCTTTGGGTTGCCTTATTCTTAAATCAACTGGAAAAAAAAGCCTTTGTGCAAAGTCAGAGTCCTTCTATACTGGCTTTATCATTTGTTAGTCAACAAATATATTTTGTACATTGACTACAGGCCAGGCATATTCTGAGTACTAGAAAAGATTCAGATAAGTCCTACATTCAAGAAGCTTAAATTCTACTTAGTTGACAGATAGTAAATATATAAATAAATAAAGCAGTTAATTGTTGTTACTCAAGCACTATGGAGAAGATAAACCAAGCAATTGTTAGAAAAAAAAATGGTGAGGATGGAGGTAAACCACACTGGCTAACATGGTCAGGGACTGTCTCAAGGAGAAGGATTCATTCGGACCGGTGGGCAAAAGGAAGAAAAAGCAGACTGGTAATAATCTGGAGGAAGAGTCCAAGCAAATTTGTAAAACAAGAAATCTGCAGGGTATGAGGGCCAGAAAAAATGGCTGGGATGAGTGAGTAAGGAAAGGGTGAAAGGATCTGAGGTCAGAGAGATAGATAGACAGGGACCAATAGTTTTTAGTAAGTAAATTCAGAGGGTTTTAAACAAGTGCGTGATGTGCCTGATTTATACTTTTGAAAGATTCACTACATTGAAGAGCAGAAATGAGGTTAGGAAAACTAGTTAGGAGGCCTTTGGCATAATTCATGTGAGAGACAACAATAACTAGATTAGGGTTGTAATCATAGAAATAGTGGGAAATGGAAGGATTTGGGATACATTTTGAAGAAAGCTCCAACAGGATTTACTGAGAGAGCGGTTTTAAGGTTTGAGGAAGGGGAAGAAATGAAGAACTGCTCCAAGGATTTGGGCTTGAAAAACAAATGGGTAGTGATACAAAATATTTAGATGAAAGAAACTTGATTAGGGACAAACTTGGCAATGGATGCTGATCTCAATAATTCCTTTTGAGTCATGTCAAATTTGAGATTTCTATAAGTCATTCAAATGCAAATGATGGGAAGTCATTGGGATATATGAGGATAGGGTTCAGCAGGGAGGTCTGGCTAATCATATAAACTTGGGCGTCATCAGTATATAAATATTATCTCAAGCCATTGGTTTAGATATTGTTGCCAAAGGTAAAAGTATAGTTATAGGGAAAAAAAGAGATGAAGGTCTGAGTCCTGAGTACTCCATTTCTTTAGATGTAAAGAAAAGGAGACATATCTAGCAAAGATAGCCTAAAGGGAGCAGTCAATAAAGTCAGAAAAATAAGATGGTTCAGCGAGAAGTGACATTAGCAAGATGGCAGAAAAGAGATACCCAAAACTTTCTTCTCATCAAGACACTGATTCAATAATACATAAACCAGTCCCTTTATGAAAAATCCAAAAACCAGTTTAGAGGCTCCTAAATCATATACGAGTGTGAAACAGCTACACTGAAGCTGGTAGGAAATGTTGTGGCACACTCACCTCAACCCTCCGTCTGGCACAGTGCCACACAATTGAGAGGAAACTCTTAAACTCCTAGCTCTCAGATTCTCCTTGGGGACAAAAAAAAAAAGATTAAAATATGTTTTGGGTGGGAGAACTGTGTGAGGAACTGGCTTCTACCTTGCCTATCTCTGAGCATGAATGAAACATAATTTAGATGCCTGTGGGCCACGAGAACAAAAAAGCTCCATGGCTTATTGCTGCTGCAGAGGACCTGCTGCACATCAGACAGAGGCCAATAGAGCTTGGCAGCCTCTCCCTCAGGGGAGAGGGAAGAGTAGAGCATGTCCCAAATCCTGGCTTTTCAGGGCACCAACCAGGGAAATGGCTACCGTCTTGGAACCCTGATGAGACCTGGCATATTCGAGATGCCTGGAAGCTGCTGAGAACAAAAAATAGATGGGTGGCATGATGACAGAAACCAGAGGGGGTGAAAAACTATGAAATCCCGAAAAAATAACTGGCAAATCCCTTAAATTAGGAACCTATAAGCACAAGTCAAGAGAAGTCACATTCACAGAAAAGGTTTAAAAGGTTTCCAGAATACATATGAGGTGAATCTCATGGTGGTTTTGATTTTTACTTCTCCGATTAGTGATTTTGCACATCTTTCCATGTACCAATTGGTCACTTGTATGTCTTCTTTGGAAAATGTCTATTCTTATCATCTACCAACTTTTTAATCAGATTATTACTATTATTATTATTTTGCTATTGAGTTGTAGGAGTTCCTTATATATTTTGTAAATTAACTCATTATCAGATATATGATTTATAAATATTATCTCCAATTTCACAGGTTTCCTCTTCATATTGTTGACTATTTCTTCTGCTGTGCAGGGCATTTTAGTTTGATGTGGTTCTACTTATTTATTTATGCTTTTGTTGCTTGTGCTTTTGCTGTCATATCCAAAAATTAATTGCCAAGACCAATAGCAATTCTATGTTTTCCTCTGAGTCTTACAGTTTTGGGTCTTATGTTTAAGTCTTTACATTCATTTTGAGCTGATTTTTGTGTATAGTATAAGATAGGGGTCCAATTTCATTTGTGTAGAATATAAGACAAAGATCCAATTTCATTCTTTTGCATGTGAATATCCAGTTTTCCCAACACAATTTATTGAAAAGATTATCTTTCCTTTATTGAGAATTCTTGGCTCCCTTGTCAAATATTAGTTGACCCATAGGCATGGGTTTATTTCTGAGTTCTTGATTCTGTTTCTTTAGTAAATGCACCTGTTTTTATGACAGTACCACACTGTTTTGATTACTATAGATTTATAGTATAGTTTGAAATTTAGAAGTGTGATACCTCAGCTTTGTTCTTCTTTTTCAAGATTGCTTTGACTATTTAGGGTCTTCTGTGGTTCCATACAAATTTTAGGTTTGTTTTTTTTTATTTTCACATAAAATGTCATTAGAATTTTAATAAGGATTACTCTGAATCTATAAATGGCTTTGGGGAGTATGGACATTGTAACAATGTGAATTATTCTGATCCATAAATATGGAATATTTTTCTATTTATTTGTGTCTTCTTCAATGTCTTTCATCAAATCCTTAAAGTTTCATTGTCCAGATCTCTCACTTCCTTGGATAAATTTATTCCTAACTGTTGTATTGTTTTTGGTGCTATTGTGAATGTGATTGTTTTCTTCATTTGTTTCTCAGATAGTTTGTTGTTAGTGTAAAAAAACACAACTGATTTCTGTAGGTTGATATTTGTATCCTGCAACTTTACTAAATTTGTTCATCAGTTCTAACAGTTTCTTAATGTAGAATTTAGAATTTCCTATATATAAGATCCTATATATAACAAAATGAAAAAGAATAAAATACTTTGGACTACACTTAATCAAGAAGGTAAAAGATCTATTCTCAGAAAACTGCAAATAATTTGTGAAAGAAATTTTAAAAGATTCAAATAAATGGGAAGGCATACTATGTTAATGAATGGAAGACAATATTTTTAAAATGTCCAAATTACCCAAACTGATCTATGGATTCAATGCAATCCTTATCAAAATTCCAATGGAATTTTTATAGAACTAGAAAAAAATCCTAAAATTCATTTGACTACAAAGGACCCTAAAGCAGTCTTGAGAAAGAACAAAGTTGAAGGACTTATACTTCATCTTTCAAAACATACTACAAATCTATAGTAATCAAAACAGTGTGGTACTAGCATAAAGACAACCATATAGACTAATTGAACAAAATGGAGAGTCCAGAAATAAACCCACAAGTATACAGCCAACTGATCTTCAACAAGACTGCCAAGAACAGACAATAATGAAAAAATAGTCTCTCTAATAAATGTGTTGGGAAAACTGAAAACCTATATGCAAAAGAATGAAATTGTGCCCTTATCTCATACCATACATGAAAATCAACTCAAAATTAATTAAAAATTTAAATTAAGACCTGAAACTAAAATTTCTAGATAAAACTATGGGGGAAAGCTTCTGAACATTGGTCTTGGCAATGATTTCTTGGATATGACACCAAAAGCACAGACAAAAAAAAAAGAAAAGAAAAGAAAAAATATTCAAGTAGGACTAAATCAAACTAAAGAACTTCTGCAGTGCAAAAAAAAAATAATTGGTTGAGTGAAAAGGCAACCTCTGAAATAGAAGAAATTATCTGCAAATCATACTTCTATAAGGTATTAATTTTCAAAATATATAATTAACTCATAAACTAATAGCAAAATATCAAATAATCTAATTCAAAATGGCAAAATACTTGAATAAATATTTCTTTAAAAAAAAAACATACAAATGGCCAACATGTATATGTTAAGATGCTCACATCACTATTCATTAAGGAAATTAATATCAAAACCCACACCTGTAAAATGGTTATTAAAAAAAAAAACAGAAAATAACAAGTGTTGGTAAAGATGTATAAAAATTGGAGCCTTATACACTTGTTGGTGGAAATATAAAATGGTGCACCTGCTATGAAAAACAATATGGCAGTTCCTCAAAAAATTAAAAATAGAAATGGTATATGACTCAGCAATCTTACTTCTGGGTATTTATTCAAAAAATTGAAATAATGATGTTAGCACTCTCATATTCACTGTTTTTTGCACCATTATTTACAATAGCCAAGATACAGAAACAACCTAAATGTCCATGTAGTTACATAATACATAAAAGAATATTACTCATCCAGGAAAAAGAAGAAAATCCTGCCATATGCTACAACATAGATTAAAGTTAAAGACATGCTAAGACTTTATAAGCCAGTCATAGCAAGAAAAATTCTATATTATGTCTCCAATATAAGTTATCTAAAGTAGTCAAACTCATTAAAGCAGAAAGTAAAATTGTGGTTGCCAGGAACTGATAGGAGGAGAAAATGATGGTTTGCCATTGAATGATTATAAAGTTTCAGTCATCAAAAATGAAAAATTATAGAGATCTGTCATATATCATTGTGCTTATAGCTAATAATACTGCATACTTACAAAACTGTTGAGGATAAATTTCATGGTATATGTTTTTCCATAATAATAATAATAAAGCACCATTTAGAAGTCAAAGGAAGAACATATTTTGAGAAGAGTATGGTCAGCCACATCAAATGATACACAGAGGTCAAATAAGATGATAGACAATTAACCATCACCTTTGGCAAAATGATTAACAACCTTGATAAAAGTTTTAGTGCAGTGGTAGGAAAATAATGTAACTAGCATGGATAGAAAGAGAAAGAAAACTAACCTAAAGACAGAGGAGATATTTTTACAAATACCAGAGAAATAGTGCAATGGATAGAGAGACACAGGTGTGCAGTCAAAATGATCCAGTAAAGGTAGAGAACAATAATGTCACAGGAGAGAGAAGGGATAAATTTGGGAGACAACTTTGAGGAGATTTAAATGAACGGTTTCCAGGACACAAGTGGAGAAGCTGAACTTAGGTATGAGCAGGTCCATGTCTTCTTTTTACCCGAAGAAAATTCAGAATATGCAGAAATAGATGCAAGTGGGTTGGTAAATTAATGGTGAGAAACAGGAAGTTCCTGCCTGTTTGTATCTTTTTTTTTTCTATAAGAGGTGATGTGGGAAAAGATGTTGATTTGAGGAACAAGAAGTATGAAATTATCAACTCAGAGAATGGGAAAATAAACTTACTAGGGATGTGCAGTAAGATTAATTGTCAGAAATTTCTAATGATTCAAAGAAATCTGGGCTGTGTAATTTTTCTCTATAAAAGTTTAGTCATTGGTGTTTTCTGGGACTGGAATGGGTAAACTGAGTTTAAACTGAATTTTCAGGTACGTAGGACAGGAAAGAGGGAGACAGGAAAATTAAGGACATTTTCAAGAGTGGGACTCTAATACTGGACCCAAGGAATTGAGCTGATATAAAGAGAAAAGAAGATATGAGGGGGTGGAAAAGAAGATATGAGGGGGTGGATAAATCCCTTCTAGCAATTTATGAGGCTGGATTTTTACAATCCCTGACCACTCTTTTTTTTCTGAGCAAAGCCCAGGGCAGGTCATGGCAGAAATGTGTTTAGGGAGAACTCTATGCTAAGGTAGCCCTGGTCCTTGGTCTGCCCTCTTCTCTTCCTCCTCCTACTCCACCATGTGGCAACAGGGGAGTGTGATGTGGGACCTGAATTGATGTAGGTTCCCATTTGTCCATCAGGATTCCTTCAAGTGCATCTATCTCTTCACCACCCAACAAAGCAGAGTGGGGCTCCACAAAAGCCTAGCAAGCAACTAAGATCGCCATTCAGCATAGTCCACTTTCTTACATAAAATAAAAATTCTCCAAGTGAATGAAGGAAGACAACTATCACTTATAATATTGACTAAGGACAAACATGGTCGCTTCATAAAAATCATCTGACAGGAAGAATTCTTCTATGCAAAACATAATATTAACTGGCATTTAATATAGAATAATATAAGAGCTATCCACTCCCAGGATCTGTAATAAAATATAGGAACACAAAAGCACATCTAGCAAATCAATGGGCCATCTGTTTCAATACCTGGTCTCCGGAGGTGACTAATCCTGGCTGCTTCTCAAGAATGTTTAACTATCTCCTCCTACCCCTCTCCCTGACCTATCTTCCTCTCTTAATAGAGCATAATAAAAGCATGTGGTACTGTAGAAAGCATCTGGTACCAGAATCCTGTCTGAATCATGGTAAATTTCTCTCTCACTTTCCCCTGCTTTCTGAAATATATGACTTAGATACTTTTCTGGTTCCCAGTCTTCTGAGACTGATCCTAATCCTAGTCAGACAAGGAGAGGTAAGAGAATATATAAGCTTCTCATATGCCATAATTTGAGCTCTAAAAGTTTCAAGAACTAATGCTTCAGAGTTCTGCTTATAATTTGTACATTTTATTGGCATTTTCTGTGTAAACCGCAAAACAAAGTAAATATGAAAAAGCTAAACCATACTGTCATATAATTATATTTTTATAATTTTTTGTTCACTATTAAAAATTTTATAAAATGAAAACCCTAATGCTAGTGGGTAAAAGACAGTCTCATTGGTAGTAAAAGACAAAAATTCCAGATCAACAGAACTGACCCCTTTTACCAATAATAATTAAGTTGTGTGCATACCCATGCATGTGTGTGAAACAACCTTTTCTGGAAGACTGAAAGCAATTACTCTACTAATCTACTTTAAAACAATAGAGTTATTAGAGACTACTTTAGATATGTCATATTATTTGGCTCTATTTACAATGTCCCAGGCTGCTCACTAGGAACAACATAGACCCCAGCTGTATTCCCACTCTGGACTTGTCAGGAAGAATAATTAATTAGGTAGCACCCATCAGACAGCTACTTACAGGAAAAATCAAGAAGCTTCTTAGAAAGAAGTTCTTAAAAGAAGGTTGATACACATTTTGCATGTGTGCACACGCATGCATGCGCACACACATGTACACACACACAGTGAGAGAACATTGAGAATGATGCAGAGTACAGAATAAAAACTATCCTACATATTTTCCTCCGCTTGGCCCTCAAAAATGCATACTTGAGTCTTAGGGCAAGGGGCCAAAACAACAAAAGAATTAATATAAATTCAGAGTTCTTTTGTTGACATCCATACCAGGAAAAAGACTGAAAGGTTTTGACAGTGTTGGCACTCACTCAACAGTGATGGCAGACGGGGTCAACAGTAGTAAAACCTGGCATCAGCAGCGTCCACTGTGCTGGACCCAACCCTGGGAACCTTTGGCCACAGAGGAGTCCAGGGCCCTTGTGAAATATTAACATTCCCCATGTTGGGCCTCTACAGACATAGCATAGGCCCTAGGGAGAAGGCCAGCAGTAGCAGCATTTGGGATATAAAACTATGAAAGCACAGTTTCTCTGTGTGTTAAAGCAGTGAAAGTGAGAGTACCCCACAACTTTCCCCAAAACAGGAAAGAAGAAAAATGGCAGATACCTGTGGTAGCCCCAACGATTGTCTTATAAAACACTGAAGAATTTATCTATAGATTTCTAAAACTATTTGGAAATCCATTAAGGAAGTACTTGCGGGGGGGCAGGGTCAAAACTGACAACATAACTCTGATTTTACCTGTAAGCTGGCAGAATTTAGAGAAGCTAATTTTTGCATCCCTGTTCTTCATTTGTTAGTCTCTGCAAATATTCTCTGTTGTTATTGCTCATGTATGGCACTCAGTGGTCTTATTCTTCCTCTATGCAATTTACTCTTTCTATTTTGATTGGTTGGGGTTGGAATTAAATAAGAGAAAATAAACCCTAAGTAGGAATATGAGAAATTTTTCTGTGAGTAAAGTGTGAGCCTCAACATATAAATATTTTGGCAATTTGAAAGGTTTTTTACTAATTTTTATTTTAACAATTTATAATACCTATTATGACAAACAACTAAATTCAAAAAAGTGAGTTATAACCACATTTATGCATGTTTCTATTCCATGTACACCATGCTTCAGATAAATGAGGCATGGTTTACAAATACAAAAAGATTAATCATTTTCTTTCTATTGAAAATCAATTTGCTGCTTACCTCTGTTTCGATGGCCTTCTGATGTTGCTTGTTACTAACTTTGGCATTCACGATGCCGCTAATACTCAAGAGCAATACTGAGAAGTTCTAGCTTATAGATAAGTTAAATGATCCTGGAACCTATAAATACAACCAAAGTAGCTGGGCCTGTTAATGCAACAAAGAATGAAACTAGATGAACAAAGAACCAATACAGGGATGTTTTCTAAATTTTCATTAGTGACCACTAGCATCACCAGATGGGCTGATTTTAAGTGCTGTTGATGGCTGATATCAACAAGGAGCAGGATTTTAAGGAAATGAAGGGAGAGATTTTCTACATTTATCACAGGGCCTAATTTGAACACTTAAGTAGCAATTAAATCACATTTATTGTTCAAGGTGCATGATAAACTGTAATGTCAGTTATCAGAAATGTTCCCAAACTGGCCCATTAGCCTTGAGTAAATAGGAGGTGCTGGCTCTAAGCCTGATTGTAAATTTGAACATTCATAGATAGACTGCTGGACAAATACAGAGAGCTTAGGCAAAGATGCATATTTAAATTTGGCTCTGCCTCTTACACCAAGGATCTCCTAAGAGATACCCTAAAGCAGTATTTCTCAAATTTTTAATGTGTATATAAATCACCTGGTCATCTTGTTAAAATACAGATGATGATTAAATCAACATCAGGGGTGGGGTCTAAGATGCTACATTTCTACCAAATTCCTATGTACATTGACACTCCTGGTCTCTGGACCAATTTTGAAAAGACCTTAGAAGATTATTGATAGAACATGTGAAAAACACATGTGTACATGAGGAAACACTTTGTGAACTATAAAGTAGCTTAAGTCTTACTTTATATTGATGAATAACAGTTGGTGGCTCAGTTCAACTCATCAAGAAAATGTCCTAGTAGAATAAATTATGTTCTAGGTGTTCTTCAATTTTTCTTCTTTAGCAAAATCAAAAACAAAATTGGGTATTAGAAAGGCAACACAAAAAACGGTGTTCATCCTAAACAATTTTGCTGGTTTTTGGTTGATTAGTTGGATAGTGATAGGAAAGATTAACTTCCATATCACTATCCTAACTATAAAGATATAATTAAAAAGCCTGCTTTTTAAAAGAAACTTGTACAATTAGACTCAATCCCAGATTCATCCTTTAGATTATTTTATCCCAATCTAAATAGAAATAGTAAATTATAAGGAAAAGGAAGAAGACAGTTGGCTCCAGGACCACTGACAACAACAAGGAGAGAATGCTTTGAGGGGATAAATTAAAAACTATTAAAAGCAGACACAAGAACACAGAAATCAGAGGTAAATGAACACCTAGTTTCCTAAAGTAAAACTTTTTTTTTTCATTGGCGTTGACATTCTCTGTAAGAAATTAACAAAATTAATGGATACAATTATTGATTTCTGAAGCATTTCTGTGTTCCTTATCTAAAGTATAAGCAACAATTCCTAATCAAGTGTTGGTTCACAAATTGGCCATGGTACTCAAGGGCAAGGAGAGATCAAAGAAAGAGGCAGGTAACAACAGATTGATAGGTGGCAGGTTCGATAAGCAGGGGAATTTAAGTAGGAGCTTTGTCTTGGGCGACTGCAAGATGAGATCTCCACACTAACCTGCCAGATTCTTAAAAGTTTATAGAGAGGCCTTAATTGGATTCAGTCACATATACTTTCCAGATGGCTTCAACAACACATTGCTCTCTCTCAAGGCTATGTCCTTGAAAAAGACTGTGGCTGTGGGGACGTGGACAGAAGATACATCCCAAGAATGGGGAGCAGGTGAGAAGTTTCTAATTGCCTGGGTCCAGCTCGAGGGTCAATTGGTGGTCACACCCTCTCAGTGAACTCCTCCAACGTCACGAAAACATACACTCTCTCTGAGGTTCCAGTTCCACAAGATTTTGTCCAATCTTTCATTATCGCATGGTCATTTGTAAAGAAGACTTTCAATACATATTGGAAAATGCTTAGTAGATCCCTCCCATGAAACAGAAACGTTTCCTGATCATTTAGGTTTTAGACAGAATGACTCCCTATCATAGACCCAGATCACCAAAATGTCACCCAGATTAAGCAACAGCTTGCTTGTTCCATGATGGATCTCTTTACAATGGTTCTGGAGCCACTGTGTTTCTAGAATTAAAAACTCTGCTTTAAAGATGCCAGAAATTCATCAGACTCTCCACAAGTCCACCTGAATTTTATTCTGTCTTCCTGCTTCCATCCTGTTTATTCTCTCACCTGCTTACCTGAGAGGAAGCATCATTTATAATCCAAAATGCCAGCGTATTGTTAAACAAATATGTAAGAAAGAAAACTTAGTTCAGTGTTATCAGAGAGAGGAAGAAATGATAAATGAGACTAAAATCTGAGTGCCATTGTGTTCTGATAATACCATTCCTATGAAGGATAAATTGAAAGTAAAACTACTAATACTAATTATTAACTTAATTCTTTAGGCCAGTCAATATCAAATCATGAGATAATTGAAATGCAAAACAGCCACTGAGAGATTTGGTTCTGAATGCATTCAAGATATAGACACTGAAAAATGTTTAGAGATGCCAGAAGTGCACTTGTGGTGGGAAGTATCACACACTTGCAGATTGTTCTTTGCACTACCCTGGGTAATTTGGTTTAGCCGACCCAAGTGGGTGGCCTCATAATTAGGCATCTCTTCACTCTTCAATTGTGTCACCTAAGAAAACCTGATGCTTTGAGGATGACCTAGCAGCAGTTCTCTTCCACAGGAACACTTGTGTGGTACATTAGGAGTGGTTTTAAATGGTGGAGATAATTACTTAATTCAAGCTGTAGCAACTGGCCAAGTAAACATGTAGCAGCCAGGAAGCTATTAGCATGATTTTAAGGCAATTATTCCATTAGTGTTTAATAGTCTCCAATTAGTCTTCTCGGACTATGGAAGTTTGAATGTCTTTTTTCCTCCCAAAATTCTCACAGTTGAGTAAAGCAGAAAGCTACCAAACCCATTTTAAACCTGGATTTATATGTATGAATCTACCAAATCTATGTTACAGAATCATGGGGGAATTCAGGGTGTAGATTTGAAGAAATGTTTGGGGTTTTTTTCCTCAGAAGTATTGAAAATGAAAACGGGAGGCTTTGCAGGGGACCCACCTGGAGTGTAATAGGAAGAGGCGTTGGGAAAAGTGTGGAAAGTCTCACTGCACCCGATGTCGTCACCTTTATGTCTCTAAAACAACCAGAATATCAAAGTCTCTGAGCTCAGGCTTTCAATTTGTTCAATGGGAAGAAAAAGGAACATTACTCTATTCCTGCTAAAGCATATTTCCTTGTTCCTTCAATCTGGCTAGTACTTGTTGCTGCTGACTTATTCAGAAACAAACACCAAAGCATTCTCCCCCCAACTCTAATTCTTAGGAGATATTCCCTAAGGACCACTTTAGGCGGTCAGATCACTGAACTGAGAGTAGGTCATTTGCCTTCATGGAACTGCAATTTTTCCATTTGTGAAATGGAGTTAATATTGTACCAGCAATGACTGCTTCACAAGGTATAGGGAAGAATTATGTGAGCTGGAGTATATAATAAGGCTTTGCAAAGTGAACCGTTACAGAAAGAGATTCAGACCATCCCTCAGAACTAGCAATGTCAACTTAGGCTTTTAACCTTCCTGGGTCCCTAGTGAGTCACATATCAGAAGGCTGGCTTCAGAGTCCTTGCCCTTCTTACCTTCTATATGTGCACAGAAATCCTCAGGTGAGACCATATGAAAATGACTTTAAAAATCAAAGAAAAAGGAAGAAAGAGGATAGGAACACCTGTGGAAGTGAGTGGAATTTTGCCAACAAAGTTGTGTACTTTCTACCGTTTCCTTCAAAAGAGCAATCCCCAGGCTCACCCACGTAGCAGGGTAAGTGTCGCATGGAGAAGCTGGGTTGTTCTTTTCTTTGGAAACAACTGGGCTCTTGGGAAGCTACCTTTTGAAGATGGGCAGAAAGAGGCAAAGGTTTCGCTTCTGGAGTTGGTGCTCAGAGGCAGCCTGTGCCTATCATACTGTGAACATCCACTTTTCTAACGACCATTGATTTGTTACTAATCAATTCCAACGCTGCCGGTTAGAGTCTCTTGGGGTTTTCAAAAAATACCTTCTTTTGCTGCTTCTGCTGCTGCTTCTTATTATTATTATTATTCTTATTGATTCTTATTATTTATTATTAATATTATTATTATATTTTATTTAAATTACCTTTTCCCCCAGTGCTTGAGAAGGGGCGCTGAATCAAAGCAAAAAGGAGGTAGACCAGAAGGTTGAACTTGACAACTGGGAGCAGGGGTAGACTACCTGTCGGTCATTTGCCCTCTAGCCGGCTCTGAAAGGATCACACGTCTGCTCCCACCGCCCAAGTGAAAAGTCGAATTGGTAACGACGTGTGGCCGCGTCCTCGCCGGGCACCGTGCTCCACTGTCCTAAAACGTCCTCTCTCCTGCTCACCTGAGCTAGGAGCTGCCGCGCGCACCCTCCCCGGAACCAGTCGCGCGCGCCGTGCAGAAGCCTCGGGATGCCACCCGTCGCCTGCTCGGCTTGCCCAGGCATCCTTCCTTTCAGGCTCTCGGGACCACGGCGCAGTCCCCCCTTCCCTGTGGTCTGCCTGTTAATCCAACCCCTGCGCCGCTGCTCGTGCGGGCTCCCCGCCGGGCTTCTGTCCCGAGCCACCAACGCATGGTCCGCAAGGGTCCGCTCTGCTGACCCGGGCGCCGTCCGCTGCTGGCAGCGCTTGGACTAGGATGCAGACCGTGGCCACCCGGCCTGGCCCTCCGGGGCCACGCAGACGCCGAAACGGCGCCCTCCGCCCCTCGCCCCCAGTCAAGGGCAGCGACCGTGCGTTGCCCGTTGTCCCTCAACTTTCATCACTCTCGGGGAAGCTCTTTGTCTCTTTAAAGGAGACTGGGGACAGATATCAATGACTGAGTGGGTTCTAACTGATGTCTCCCCGATCCCGCTGGATTCCGTGACAGGGATAGAACCCGAGGTCCAGGAGCTGGAACAAGCGCCTAGGACACGAGCTGGCGCGCTCGCCGCGCACTGTCACCCCACGGACCCGAACTCCCCACCTCCCCAAGTCTGCGGAGAAAGCCGAGGGAGGGGGCACCGGGCGCCATCCCAGAGGCAAACCTTCCCCCGGCCCCAGCCCTCTCACACAGCCCGCTGCAAACGCCCGGGCGAAAGCAGTCACCTTGACTCCCCGTGCCACGGTCCCCAGGGGCGGGAAAAGGCTAGGAGGCCGGAGGCACCCAGGCACGCGCCCGCCTGGCCCGAGACCCACCCCTGGGGACGCGTTTCCCTCCCGCGGGCATCGTGGCAAGTTACCACCACTTAGTGGCAGAGGAAGCAGGGCGGGGCGGGTGCAGCCTCTGCGCGCCTACCTGGGATGGCCAAATTGGTGAGGGGGATGCTGTGGATGCTCTCCGGTAGAGTTGCCATCCAGTCAGCGAATTTCAGCTCGTTCTTCCCCTGAGACGAGGCCATCGTGCCGGTCGGCGTGCCGCGCGCTGGCCCCGCACTCCTCGGGCAGGCGGGCAGCGGGCAGCGGGCAGGCTGCGGCCGCGAACCCAGTGCTTGCTCCAGCCCCGCTGGAGTTTACACTCCGCTCTGCGCCACACCCACAGGATGGCGCAGACACACGCGAATTTTAATAATTATTCAAAACACCCCAGGCTCCCCTGGTGCCTTCGCCAGACTCCGCTGGAGCTTTTGTTCCTGACGTCCGCACTCGGCTTTCTCCCCTCTCCCCTCCCTCCCTTCCTCCCCTCCTCCCTCCTCCCTCCTCATCCGTCCTATGCGTCTCTGCCTTTTCTCGCCATTCTGCAGCTCTCCTCGGCTGGTTCTATTTTTTTTCTCTTTTAAACTTGGTTCACCCAGCTGCTTTGTCTACGGTCTTGCTCGGCCCTTTGAGGTGACTACCTGGCCCTGTTTGTATAAAAGACAGTGTTGTGCTTGAGCCTAAAATCTTAGTAGACTTTGGGATGCTATAACCTCCTGGAGAGCAGACTCTCCTGTACTGCTTTTCAGGAGTTTGCATTCTTACCGAAGAGAGTTCTTTTTTATAAGTTACAACAGGTTATGTTTTTCCCTAGCCAGAACCGACAGGCCTGCTTGTAACAAAATGGTGGTCTTTATTCACCACTTTGCCTAATTTGGGGAGTAGTAGTTGGCAAGTGTTCTGTCAGCCAAGGGCAGTCAATACTAGGTGTTTGCTATTTAATCCCTTGCATCCTGTTCCAGACGTTACAAGGTAAAAAAGCATTTCAACCCCCTTCATTTCCCTAGTCATAAGAAATCCATGTCATTTCTATGGGGAAAGCTGCCCCCTCTCTCTCATTTTCATGGCACTCAGGATAAGATGAAAGCCTGATTGATGCTAGAAGAAGTTCACATTTTCTAGTGACATACTGTAATTATTGCCAGTAGCATTTGGTGAAATTTATTTGGCACCGTTCAAAATGATCTATGTGACTGTCTGAATTTTCATTCCTTGGCAGACGAGAGAGATGTGCCAAGGAATTTCAAGAGAAATTTCAAGAGAAATTACTCATTGAGCCTCCCAAGAACTGTCTTGATCCACCTGCTCTCAGATGAGAAAGAGGAGAGAAATCAAGTCTGACAAATGTGATGAGTCCAAGGGTGGCCTGAGTAGGAATGATAAGCAATGGCTGAAAATGTGCTAGGTTTATTCAACCTAGAGAATGTAGATAAAATAATGGGACTTCTGTTCTTTGAGCCAGTGGTACGTAAATCCTTTCCCTAAAGTAAGTGCTATTGGGTTGGGAAAATGAAAACCAAGAAAATAGAGAGCTGCAAAACATGGGAATTATTTCATTTCTGTTACTATATAGCATTAAAAACAACTAAAGCCTTGTTTATTGTACAAGGATGCAGAGCTCAACAAATATTCCAGAGAGGGAGCATTATGAGAATGATGGAAAGAGAAGAGATAACACCTTATCCTTGTGATCACATTTTCTGTTTTCCCATAGAATCAATTCTTAGCTTCAAGAGGACATGATAGGTTTATCTTTAAGAATGAGGAAGATGTACTGGGATTTTTCTTCCAAGGTAGATCTTAATATTATTGCTAGCACAGTGGAATACACATAGCCTTTCAATGAAAGTGAGAATTTAGCTCATCCAGGATCTTGGTCAAGAGACCTACACCCTCTGGCTAATACTGGTGCTCTGTGAGCATCATTGGAGGGCAATGAAGAAAGCAGATCTAAAGATCAGCTGCTCTGTGTCTGAGGAGTTTAGGCAAGTCCTCTAGTCTCTGTCAACCCTTGTCTCCATTATAAAATGGAGATAGTAACTCAGAGATTCATAGTGAAGCTTTTAGGAAAAAAGGTATATATGAAAGAGATTTGTTATCAGCAAAGCATCATACAAAATGTGAGATTTATGTTTATTAAGAGCACATGTGTATTTCCCTTTCTTTGCCTTTTCTATCTTTATAAAATATTCATTTTCAAGACAATGAAATAATTATTGAATCTTGGGAATATTTATAATAAAATATACTCTTAAAACACATTATTCAAGTGTGTAGAACTTATGTATCTCTAAAAAATTATAAAGAATTTTTTAAAAAACAAAACCACCTTAAATGTCGAGGAAAGTTGCCTCTATAAAGAATCATATACTGTATCCTTTGGTAAAGCAAACAAATAACACTCTCTTGTTTTATCTTCTTTGAATGTCAAAATTTTTAATGTTTTGGTTTTTGCATAAAACTTCACATTTCTCTGCATGCAATTCACTAAAAAAGAAAGGGCTGGAAGTTGATAGTTCTGAATTTCTTTCCCAGCCTTATAATCGATTAGGCAATTTTATGACCCAGTTTCCCCATCTTTCTATTATCAGCTCTGCCTCCACTAACTAAATGATATGAGGAAAATCGTGTGATTTATCTGGGCTTTAGTTTGCCCATTGTGTTACTCAGGGTTTTACAGAGAAACAAAACCATACATACACACACCAGTGGGGAAGGATTAGGGAAAGAGGAGAGGGAGAGAGATTTAAAAGAATTGGCTCACATGATTGTGAGAACTGGTAAATCTAGACCAGCAGGCTAGGAACTCTGATACAGTTCCTGTGTTGCAGTCTTGGAGTAGAATTCTTCAGAAAACATCCATCTTTTTTTCTTAAGGTTTTCGACTGATTGGACGAGGCCCACCCATATTATAGAAAATAATCTACTTCATTCAGAGTCAAATATTTGTATCCATTAATCATATCTCAAATGCTTTGACAGCAACATCTAGAGTAGTGTTTGACCAAATTACTGGGCATCATAGCCTAGCCAAGCTGACACATGAAATTAACCATCACAACCACTAGCAACTAAACCAGAAGTTGTTACTGATCTCTAGGGCCCCTTTTGACTCTGTTATACTATAATTCTGTTTTCTTTATCATTATTTCTCACACATATAGCTTCAGGAAATATCAAGGGAAGGAATTTAAATATTTACCTTAGTTCTTTTACTCCATCCAGACAACTCAAGGTATGGAACATTTTTATCTCTACAAAATACCAATGATTTTTAATCGTAGGGTCAATAGTAGCCAATAGTTTTAAAAAGACTCCTTTAAGCACAAATGGAAAAAGAAAAATGACTTAATGCAATGGTTTCATGCTACTATTAAAATTTATTCATGTAATCCTCAGCATCCATTAAAATCACACCGTGTATAGTTTATAATCATTACTACTTATTTGGAACATCATTTTACTTCATATCCTCTCCCACTCTAAAAATATACATGTCTCGTTGCTATGTATTTTCTTTCATTAGTTCATAATATTTCTTAATTGGTGGAGATACTAAATTTTACTATTTCAGTTAAATTGATATTGAATTAAGTTCTGAAAAAAGAGGTTTCTTACAGGTCAGAAAACATTAGAACACATTTTAGCAGAATACATTTTTAAAAAGAAACTCTTTTTAAAACAATTCGACCAAATCATTAAGTGTCCAGAAATATACATTTATAGTCAAACTTAAAACATATAGAAAAGGGCAATAAAAAGCTATATAAAATTATTAATAATCAATGCATTTTTACTTCCTCTATGAACTCTACCTAGATATTTCATCCAAAGAAATTTACTGTATTTAAGCATAAAAATGCTTCTTGCACTTTAATTGGACAAAAAGTGATAATCCCCACTTCCCACTACCATTTTAACTCTGTTGAGTTTTCAGTCTCATTCCTCTTCTCTTTCCCTACATCTATATCTGATATGCCAGCCCCAAATAAACTAATTAACACTCACTGAATATTATCTAGTGGTTGCTATTTCAGGCTATAGGATCTAAAGGCCTGGATTTAAATCCAGGCTTTCCTGGTTAATTTCTGTGTGTTTCTTGGTTTCCTTAACTGAAGTGTAGAGAATAATTATTCCTTCCTGGGCATGAGAAAACATAAGGTGCTATGAAGCTTGAATTTAAGAAGAAGAATTTACGGTCTATTGAAGAGAATGGAAGTTTAATAAACTATAATTCATTGTTATGCTTCTTGCTACCACCATGTCTTTTCTTATGCTATTAACTCTACATGGAATGCACTTTTATGCTTTTGTTTGTTGAAATTCTTTCTATTCTAACTCATCTTTGCAATTTCTCTTACTATCCATAAATTAAAGTCATCTTTTTTTCCAACACATCTATTGCAATTTTTAATAGCTATCTTGTAATAAATACATCTCTAATTCCTTAGCTAGTCTTAAAGCATTAAGTGGACAGATAGTGTTATTTGATAACCCTGTAATGACTCTCACAGTGCCGAAGACATCCTAAGGGATCATACAATCATCAATTTACTTATTTCATTAATATGTATTGAGTGTCTATTATATGCTCTATTTCAGAAAAAGGAGATAAAGCAGCAAATCCCTCACTGAGTTTATGTTTCAGGCATAAAGTAGCAGATGATAGCTCTGGCTGAATAAATAAGTGATCTGGCTATATCTCTCACCTCAATGTCAAAAACTCTCCTTTACCATGCTCAGTTTTGCAAATAAATTTTGAAATAAAAATTGGTTCAGAATTGTTTTGCCTCTCTTGACTATTTCCCCTAAGCTTTCCCATCTCCAGTGCTATCCTGGTAAAGTCAGTGATGACACTTGGATCTACTCCTCTAGATTTCTAGAACATGTTTGATTTCTCCAAGCATGAAGATTGGTGAGGGTGAAAGGGAAGGAAGGAAAGAGACTGCTTTAGGATAATATGCAGAATCAGAAAAATCCCTGAAACTATTATACTCATTAGTGCTTTAAAAAAAAAAAGACCATAATTATACCAATGCTTCTAGCAGTACTATTCACAATTACTAAAAAATGGAAACAACAGAAATGTCCATTGACAGATGAATGGATAAACAAAATGTGGTAGAATCACACAATAGAATATTATTCAGCATTAAAATGGAAGAAAATCCTGATACCTGCTACAACATGGATAAACTTCACTAAGACTTTACTTAACTTTGTTAAGTAAAACAATCCAGACATAAAAGAAAAATACTGTATAATTCCACTTATGTGAGTTACCTAAAATAGTCAAATTCATAGAGACAAAAAGTAAAACAGTGATATCAGGGCTGCAGGAGTGAGAATGAGCAGTTACTATTTAATGGGTATGTAGTTTCCGTTTAGGATCTTGAAAAACTCTGGAGATGGATAGATAGTGGTGATTGTTGCACAACAGTGTAAATGAACTTAATGTCACTGAACTATACACTTAGAAATAATTAAAGTGGTAATTTTTATATTGGTATATTTTATCACAACAACAACAACAAAATGAATGACCAATGACTGTTGAATAGAAGACCATATTTATTTCATCAATTATTAAGTTTCCATCATAATAATTTAGTTTATCCTCCAGCCATGACTACCAGGAACACACCTAAAATTATTTAAATTGGGTTTATTACTTTTTGTAGTGAGAGAGAACAGATATCACAAAAACCTTGAGACATCTCAGTAAGAAGTTATCACTTATTATAGGATTTGCTCTTATGTTAAGTGCTTTGGGGGAAAGTTTAGGAAATGGGTCTTTGCTCTGATTTGGATGCTGTCAGAAAGTGGTGAGGTGAATAAATCAATAAGTATCTTGGTAAATCTCATCTGGAAGCAGGAGAGACTAGACTAAGGCTAGAGCTGTAATAAGTGAAAAAGCAGGAATCGCTTGTAAAAATGGAGGGTGTTGAAGCATTTTGTGGCATAAAAAATATTAATATTTTGTATATTTTCATATCTGATTATAGATGGCTCATGTTTTCTTTATATTATTATTCATTGAGGTCATGGAGTGGCCTTGTCTAATGTCAATGTTCTGTGAACATGGCTGATGATAATACCAGGAACTATAGAACTCCTAGATGTCAGGGAATACTTTTCTCTTTCTCATCAGTAAGTGAAAGGAAAAAACTCAATCCAATTCATCTGGAATTCCAAAAGTCCTCATCTAGTAGACCCTTATCAATGACAGATGCCATTGGCAACTGTGATATGTACTCCTCATCGATAACATTTTACACTTTATAGCAGGGACAGATTGATGCACTAAAGAAAATAATACCCCTGCCTGTGTAAGCTCCTGAGTGTTCTTGCTCAAGTATGCCCTGCAAAACCTTTCACATCTTCCCGCCGTTCTGGAAAAGTTCTTCAGGTACACAGAAGCCTAGATGATCCCTCCTGCAGGGTAACTCAAGCAATTTGCATTTCTTTCCAGTCTCTTCTTGAAAACCCCAAAGGCAATTGTCTCTACCTAGGGCTGTCTGACAGGCACAGGTAATGCTGTGGAACACCACTGACACCTTAGAGAAAGAAATTCTGAGAAAAAAGTCAGATAATGAGTTCTCAGTCTAACCTGAGCCCTAGAATTGCAGATCAGCTGTAGAAGTGTGTCAGAAATCTGGGCATGGTGTGAGAGGCAGGACAAGTATCTGGCTGTTCAGGGAGCTTTGAGCAATGAATGCTCAGCACTGGGAAACAGAATTAGAGACAATGACTATTTGTGCTTCCTCATTATCCTGAATACCAGTCTAGCAGCATTTAAAATTATGCCTTTGTCTAATAAAGATTAACTCTAAAGAATGGACAGACATCTTCATTTAGTATTAAACCTTTCTTTACAACTTTATGCAACCCCTAATCCCAAGTCTAATTTTTTTCCCTTTTGTTTTAACCGTATAAACAATGTAAAGATTGAAGCTACTCTTTTAGAAGCTTGAGCTCAATGGCTCAAATGTAACCATGCATTAAAGAAATGTTTTTGCATCCCTTTTATTTGAAAAGGTTAATTTCATAAGATTTATATTACTTTGACTTTTTAAAATCAACATTGTAATTCTCGACCATACCACTCTGGTCAAAGAGACTATAAAGGTGAGGGTAGGATGGGGAAAAGTAGAGCCGAATACATTTTATTTTTTTATTTCATCCATGAAATGGTACCTGTTAATAATTTATATTTACAAAAATATAAAATAAAGACACAGTAAAATGCCCAGATAATTCATTTGTCTTATTAAGTACATAAACTTAGTGAAGTGGATCTTTCATCTAAACCATAAACTGCAGAAACTTGAAGCAACTATCTACACTTGTGTTGAGCCCGTTCATAATTTGCTCTGGGCATGTGTTTATCATGGCCAACTGTTACAAACCTGTGATTTTATCATCCTGGTGGTAAATACAAACTTTTCTTGTGGTTTGCAACCATAGCTTGCTTCTGACTTGGTGTCTTTTTAAAATATTTTATCATGAAAAATTTTACACATTTGCAAGAGTGAAGAGAATAATTTATAAATCTCTACATATTCATCATCCAACATAATAATTATAAGTTCATGGACAATTTTATTTTATTTTTACACACTTCTCTTCCAAATTGATTTATTTTTAAGTAAATTCCACATATGATAACATTTAATCTATAATATTTGAATATTTAACCTTGATTATTTCCTGAAACAGGAAAATTACTAAGCATGCAACCTGTAAATTTTAATGGGATTGGCAGAAAACCCATGTGGTCAGGGCTCTGAAAAAATGGTACACTTCTCAAAGTGAATAATGTTGGTTTGCAGATGTCAAGATCAAAGACATTTTTTGATTTTGCATAAAAATTCAAAAATGACAAATTTAGTTATGGTTAAGTACTTCAGCCATCTACAGGCTGTTAAGCAACAGAGGAAGAATGCCCACTATGCACTGGCTAATAATAGGGAAGGTATTTTCTATTTAAAATAAAATTTATAGCAAGAAAATTATAACCTATCATTATCATACACTTCCTTTAATTATCACCTTAAATCCTTCACATATGGCAATTGTTGGTATAATGTTCCACAAAGATCTTATTCATTATACTTCATTATTAACTTTGATTAATGAGATTGAGAAAGAATACATCTATTGTGATTATTCATGCCACTCTTATTTTCTTTCTTAAGCATTGAAAAAGCTGAGTTGTGGCTATCAGCTTATAGCTAAGAGGCACAGGATTTGGAAAATCCAGTGTTTGAAAATAATGGTTTTGAACTGACTGCAGTTCATTAAAATAGCTCTAAAGGCGATTGGGTGCTATTGCCAAGTTAAAAAAAACTTTAAAATATACTATACAAAATAGCTATTGAAAACAATAATAAGGCTATGTGTACTAAGCATATTTCCCACATACAATATGTTTAATGATGTGATTTGATGGTAGTATTTGCCAATTAATAGTTATAGGAGTAATTAAAATATACATAATTTAGAAATTATGTGAACCAATTTCATGTGAAGCAAATATCAGCAAGTCAGCTAATTAATAATATGATGCAGTGGTTTCAAACCAACAAAAGATAATTTTAAGTATCTGTCACTGATAAATATCAACTATTTTAAGATTAGTATACACAAGTCTGTATAATCTATACTGCAAGAAATGAATGGGGAAAAAGAAATGCAGAAACCATCATGGAATTAAAGTAAGGGAAGCCAAGGAGAGAAACAAAAACTAGGAAAATAAAAAATATGGTAAAAGTGAAATGAGATAACTATGAAATAAATTATGAACTTTTTTGACCAATTCACAACAACAAAATTTGAAAGTTGGAAATTTTTCATTTAATACAATTACTGGAGAAATTTTGACTGATTAATTTGGATCAAGATACCAGGTTTGGCACCTCTGGACTCTTGTTTACTTGACAACACTAATGAGCTTGTTCCTCTTCACTTCACTTCTACTGTGTAGTTATGCCTAAAGCTATCCTCTAAAAAACACTCAGATGAAAATACGGTGATTCATTCCATTTTTCAGATATTTTGCCTATATCAATGGGCTTGAATATTTTTCTTTTTTTTTTTTCAATTAGATAATTCGGCAGTACGCATCATTTCAACAGATATTATAACCAAGTAGTAAATTTTGTTTACTCCCCAGGTGTATATTCTAGGCCAAAAGAGGGTGGAAAATAACATTTTAAAAACAATTTTACATTTTTTAAACCAGTGCCAGAAAATATACCTTCATCTGACATAATATTTAAAAGAGAAATTAATTAGCCATATTTCACTCAGTGATTCAGACTCCCTGCCAAATATTATCTGAAAATCACTGGGAAGAAGGCAAGCACCCTAATACTAGGTACAGTCACTGCGTCCTTACTATATAATGTAAGCACTAGCATAAGCAACATACTATGTATATGATTTGTCATTACCTCACATGAGGATGAAGACGCATTAACCATTAATGCCCAAGGTCCTCTCTCCAGGCTAGGACTTTCAGTTGAGTCATCAGAGAAATGCAAAGATCCTAATGATTAAATATATGTCCACTTGAATTTATTTGCCATTTGGCTCACTGTAGCCATATTCCACATGTTTCTTTTGCCGATGTCCTAAATATCCTCGAACTTTCTATAACCATAGCCTTTTTGTACCCCTTACCATATGTTTTTCCAATAATTTTACTTTTCCCATGCACACTACCTGTGACATTAAGGGAAAGGTGTATAGAAGTCAGCACAGCACCAAAGTTGCCCGTTAGACCTTTGCTCATAGTTTTGAATTATGAATCTGGTTTATAAACTTAAAATTAATTCATAAGTGGGTTTTGTTCTCTCATTTGATTCTTCCTCTGATCATCCTTTCAATCCAAATATCTTTAAGTTTGATATTGTTCTTCTAGAATTCAAACTCCAAGGACAGTCCTTGTCTTTACCCCTATATTTTTAAATCGAAATTAGTATTTTCCCACAGAACCTCTGCTTTCTTTTCTAACTAGCATATATTTATGAAGCTCTTATATTGTGCAATAATTCAGACTGTTGAGGTCATTTCTGTGATGTGTCAACAAAGGCATAACAATCTCATAATAAGTGCTCAGTAAGTTCTCAGTAAGCAAACCTCTCTTAGGTCATGGGAAAGCTCTGTGATAACCCTGAGGCTCTGTGCTTTGAGGAGCAGAGTGCAGCAGAAGGATGGGCAATGACTCAAGGAAGCAGCCAGCAGGAAAGAAACGACACACCTGAACCTCCATTACATTCCCTGGGTTCCTTACTACAAGCACTAGACTTCATATTGCAATGCAAGAACACTATCCACTTTCTTCTCTAAACACACACACACACACACACACACACACACACATACACACACACACACACGAGTTTTCCTTCTTGTGGATTATCTTTCCCTTTAAACTTCGTTGTTCATGTAACCCAATTTGAGAGATATGGTAACTTTCAGCGTGATTTGCTCTGGGGCCCCCAATCTCTCCCACTAAAGTGTTATCTTTTTTACATACATGCACTTGATTGTTTTGGCTTCTGGTAGATTCATATCACATTACCTCCTCCCAATGTCTCGATGACCTTAAAGAGTTCTATAGGCCATTGAGTAGTGCAGGAGGTGGGGGAGAAGGGAGGGAGCAAGGGAGGATCTGGACATTTAAACAATAATTACATTAAATCCATTAAGAGAAGTGCACTTCTAGACAAACATCTTTTCTATCTATTGAATAACCTCTTCAAAGACTGGATGTGGAGCTTTAGAAGGGACTCTGGGTTGATAATTAACGTCAGAGTAGAAAATGTCCGTGATTGAAACATTATTATTTTATGTCAAGTGCATTTATCTCTGGCAAGAGTGTAATCTAAAGGATGTTCGAACATGTAATAAATGAGGTCATAAATTGTGAGTGTGGTTTCACTGTAGCATACATCTGTAAATTCAAATGGATAGTTTCTTTCGGCAGTTATTTGAAGACTAATTTATAAATCTCTGAACATCGGTCTCTCTCTCCTGCACACATGTGCACACACGTGTGTGTATGAAATTTTATTAAGATCTTCACTGAGTTAGATTATTAAACTACTGGTAATAAAAATACATAAGTATTGAATTAAATTTGACCAAACTAAATCAGTTTTCTGAATAGTTTTAACTTTCAGCTGGATTAAGACTTTCTAATAATCCTATATTATACTTCTTTAATTTTCCTGTTTCAAAAAAAATCAAACCAGTCTAAATATCTTTTGTATCTTGGTTGCTCCACATTAAAAAGAAACCTTACAAATGGGTTTTTTTGGGAAAATGTTTTTGTCTTTTTATACCACAATGTTTCCTGCAAAACAACCGGCATCAGACAGGCTTGAGATATTTTTTTCTTTCCTCTCAAAGCTACTCTCACCCATTTTTTCCTAAGGTTATTGCCACTCTTTAATTTTATACCCTTTTGTTGGGGGAGTTAAAAAAATGATCATAACTGGACAGTCTAAAAATGAACACTATAGACATTATTTAAGAAACTGCTGTCATCTCTAGGGTTGGTGAAACAAGGAACCTAATTTTTAGTTACCAGGTCTTGGATGGTTGGAGCAGTGGCTCTGAGGAATGGAGACTCAGATCTCTGAAGAGCTCGCTTGCTCAGTGTGTGAGGGTACTTCTGAGGGTAACAAGACTGATTCTGGAAGTGTGGCCATTCTGGAAATGCAGAGAGAAAAGCTGGGACCTGTACCATCTGCTGTTGCCAGTGAATACCATTGCTAGGGCAATGCCAATAAGAGGACCAAGCCAAACAAAAACAAACTCCCTCTCCCTCTTCCTGCTTTCCAGTATCCTTTAATGCCCCCTATTGGCAGAACCTAACAGAGAACCAACGACCAAAGCAGAAATACGGTTTGCAAAGTTCTGTTATCTCGGATCACAGAAAAAGTGGATTTGTCACCAAGGAAAAACGACTTAGCAACTGGCATGTGTGGTAGACAAGATAATGGCTCCCCCTAAATTATCCACATTCTAATCCATGAAACTTGTGTATATATTACCTTACATGGCAAAAGGAACTTTTTAGATGTAAGCATATTAGGGATCGTGAGATGAGGAGACTATGCTGAATATCTGGGTGGGCCCAATGGAATTATAAAGGCCTTTACAAGAAGGAGGCAGGAGGGCAGGAGGGTCAGAGTCAGAGAAGGAAATGGGAAGACAGAAGCAGAGGAGGGAGACATAGATTTAAAGGTGCTATACTATGGTGGGTAGATAAAGTGTTAAGTATCCACTTCTGAGTCAAGAGTAAAGTTTTTATTCTTTTAAACACATTTATTCTACTAATAATTTCTCTAATATTTTTGTTATAAATCAGAGCTTTAACTCAAGACAATTTCGAAAATAACACTGCCACTCTCTTCTCCAATGATGAGCAGGACAATGCTTAGAGAAAATGTACAGACAGTGCCCATTAAGTGTTCAGTAAATACTGTCAACTAATATCTCCTTTAAATTTCCAATACCTCTTCTAAGAAGCTTGAGTTTAATGGATATTTTCAAGGGAGTTTTGCCCACTAAACCCACTAAACTCAATATAACAATGTTGTTCCCTGCTGTTGAGAGAGCACAGACATAACCATAATCTCCTGAGTTCTGTAGCTTGTTTGGAATGATCCTTAAGCAAACTCTAGAATAGACACAGTTCTTGAAGAGAAAGGGGGAAAAAGTCATGTGATGGCCTTTAACTTTGAAAAAAAAAAATGCTTGTGTAGGGAACGAAAGAAATGCAAGAGAAATAAAAAATAAATAATTTTTCTTTAAAAACTACATTAAATAAATATTAATTGAGGCGATGACTGGTTTGTTAATAATCTATGTCATCAGTGATCTATGTCTTTTAAAGGAGATGGCATTTCCTGTTGTTGTTTTTAGCCCAGATGGTAAAAAGAAAACAGGATATTCTTTAGATTCCTCCACCCAAAGAAAACAAAAGGAAGAAAACTTGCTACATTTCATTTTCTTCTTCATCCTTGTTGTCCTATCACAGGTGCCAAGTAACGCTCTTGCTGAATATCGGTCAGTCTTCACAGTCTGATACAAACCATGTGGAATCCAAAAACCAGACAGAATGGGCTTTACTATATTCACCCAGGTCTTCTTCAATATTTTAAATTAGCTTTTATAATTCTCAATATAAATATTATATTCACAAAGCAACAACAGGGGACTCTATCCTGTGGAGTTAATTAAATACCTATAAATTAGCTCAGCTCAGTCAGCCAAGGCTGCATAATCTCATGATTTAAATGTGTACTTTAATTGCAAATGAAATGACTTTGAATTCCTTTGAGTTTCATTTTTATTATAACTGTCCCTATCTCCTTTTTCTTCTGATATCCAATGGATAACTCTAATTTTTCATTTCATCATTTTTATCATGTCACTCTATCCTGGAACTAATGGAAACATTGGAGTAATCTATGGTTTCAAGAAGGAATAATATATATAATTTAAATCTAATTTTCAGGAAATTTACTGCATTTGTAATGGACAAGGGACTGTGCCTCCTTAGTACTTTAGAGGACTTTATTAAATATTGTGCAGTATGCTTTAGTTTGAATTCTCAGTGTGTCTCTGCAACTTCAGGAAACAGGAGCAGAATCCACAGAAGAAAAACTTGAAAAGCAAATTATTATCGACTAACATTCAATCAAGATGAGTAGTCCCAGCATGTTAAAATATAATGATGCTTGATATACATATATGCAGTTGGATGATACCATAAGCAGCAAATTTTTACTTGTCTGATTAATCTTCTCTTCTTCCTCTGTGGGGTTTCAGTCCAGAATAGCTTGCCCATTGATAAAACCAGACCTCCCTAACTTTACAGTCAAGTTGCAAATAGAATTATGGAACTGTGGAAGCAAGCATTGCTGTAAGCACAGAGAAGTTATATAAATTATATTCATTAACAAATTTCTACTGTAAAGTCAGAGCAGTATTCATACAGAGGAGCAAAGTCTCACACTGGGCCAAGTCAGAAATTATTTACAAAGGAGGGTTTGTGTTGTTGTCAAAGAAGAACAACACCTTGTCAAAAAAAATAAACAATAAATAGCCAGGGTGCTAGGGTTCACTCCAGCAGGTCCCACTTTCCTGACAGGTCTTTCTCAGGTCCATGCATATAAATTGGAATATTCCTTAGCTTTAGATATACAAATCTTGACAGTGTGCATCCTAGAAGAGTGATGAGTTGGGGAGTCTAACAAACATGGTTTGAATTCTAGCTCTGTCACTCAGGAAATTATTTATCTCCCTGGGCCTTGATTTTCCAATCTGTAAATTTAGGACAAATAATGCCCAAATATACAAATATTTGGGCACATACTTACATATCTTAACCTTCATGTTTCTGGGAATCATGGCTTATCAACACATTTTAGGTAATTACAGAAAATCATATAACATAGGTGATGCAGGATTTGGGGGGGAGGAGATATGTTCTGTTTTATCAGATTTGGGTGGTGGTTATACAACTGTATGTGTTAGCCAAAATTTGAAGAACTGAACACTAAAAAAGAGAAATTTTGCTGGATGTAAATTATATCTTTAAAAAAATGGAGAAAAAATATGGGTGGTATAGGAAATAGTGATAGTTCATGAATTATACCTATGATTAATCACTTCAGATGCTGAATAAATTTACAAAGAACTTACTCTTTTAAATTTATTTTCTTCTTAAATTCTATATTTTACTCTTTATAAAATAAAAGTTAGGGTCACTTCTCAGGTGTTTGAGATGAAATGGCAGTTATGCTTTTAAGTCCCTTCTCTAATGATCTAGTAGAAATTTGACACTCTCTAAATCTAAAGCAAAATGTGAAGTTTTGTTCATCTTTTTACAAGCTCTTTATTTTCATAACAGTGTTTATTAATTTGGGAAAATATAACAAGATCTCCATGTGGTCTGTGTTCCTTGTGTGACCTACATCATAGAAAGGTGTGATGAACACCTTCCTTATAAACACTAAGAATTGCAAACTTTTGTGCCAATATGAGCTAGAAGGAGAAAAGGACACTTGCTGGTTCAAACTCTCAAATTTGAGAAATCAAAAGCAATAGATTTTACGTGTGAAAGCCCAGCCTCACCTACCATAGAAATTGAAGTGTAGTGACTAAAACAGATGAGTTCTAGTCCTAACTCCTCCACTTACCTGGTGACCTTAAATGAACCCTCAACGGAAACGGTGTTCATTTTATAAAAATGTATTAAGGTCAAATGAGAATGTATATGGAAGCACACTGAAATCGTTAAGTCTCATTGAATTATAATATTGGTCAGTATGAATGTGTGCTGGGCAAAGAGCTGTCATTGACAATGCCCTTCAGTGTCTCATCCTTAAAAGTCACTTATTCACTTGCTTTTGAAAGCAATCAATGAGGTTTCAACTGGTCAACACGTGACCACAAATATGAATGTGCCTCCGTTTACTGCTGGAGATGAATAAGAAGCTAAGATGATCACTATCAGAACTATGATTGTAGTCATCACAGTTTATGACACCAAAGACTAGAAGTTTATGATGATATTCTTGGTTCAGCTTGGCTTCTAGGCCAGCATTCACTCTGAGCAAGCTTAGGACAAGAGAAAACAATGGTTTAGACAGGGCTTTTTGACTGCTAATTTCATCCATTTTACACTACCAAGTTTGAGAATGTGATATGAAATCCAAAATCCAGATTTTAAAATACTCTTTAAGTTCTTGAACAAATTCTTCCATCAGAATAGATTACAAATAGTTTTCCAATGACATAAAATAGATTACCTAGTGGTAGTCTTTTGACTATGCCTAAAAGCCCATATTGAAAAGATCTGCACAAAAGAAACTTTTTTGTGTGTGGATAAAGAGCAAAAGACAAAGGTCCTGTGTCAGTCCATGCCAGAGGCATTGTACAGGGGTCTGCTGGTGGGAAAAGGAAGGGCTAAATGCCCTTCTGGCTACTAGAGGCTGCTGGACTGCAGAGTTGAGCTGGGAGCCTGAGGCTGCTTAGTTTTCTCTTTGAGGTATTAATGCCAGTTTGGTATCAGCTGAGCTTTTGACAGGAGCCGAAGGGGCTGCAGCTTTGAAACCTGCTGCTCAGGGGGGTTGCTGATCTCTAGAGTACGCAGATCCTACACTGACCTCAGTACATGCTGTCTGCAGTTTCACCACAGGGCTCTGGAGCCTGGTGGTCTTCCCATCAAGAGATGTATGAATCAGGGATTTGGGTTCTTCTGCCTATCGGCTTATATTTTATTATTTTGTCCTATTTGATATGTTCTTTTAACTGACACGTTTTGCTTCCACTAAAATCTAATTTTTAATTTTACTTACATTTGAACTGAAGCACTCCAGAAATCCAGGAAAGTGCAGAGGGCTCTTATCTTGACCATATACAGCTGTGTATGTGTTTACGTGTGTATGTACCTACGTCACCACCACTGAATCAAGGAACAGTATATTACTGCCACTCGCGGAATCTGTCATGCCTTCTTTCCATAATTAGAGTCCCCAGAGGTAAACACTATTCTGACTTCTGTTACAAATACAATGATTTTCTCTGTTTTGAAACTCATGTAAATAAAATTAGAACTATATATTCTTTTTCGGTCTTGCTTCTTAGAGCATAATTATTTTGATATTTATCCATGCTGTTGATCAGTAGTTGATTTTTTTTATTGTAGCATTACACTATATGAATTCACCATTTTTTTTGTCCATTCTGTCAATTAACATTTTGTTGTTTCTTGGTTTTAGCTATTATAAGAATTCTATTACCATTCTTATAGAGCTTTTATTTAACATTATATATACATTTCTATTCCTTATGTAACTAAGAGGAAAATTCCTGAATACAGAAATTTACATTTAGTAGATACTGTCAGGCTTCCAAATAGAAATGGTAGTATTTATACTACCTTATAGTCCCACAAACAGTGTAGAGTGAGACTTCATACTATAAATCCTTTGTCATTTTAGAAGATGTACAGTGTTAATTTATTGTGGTTTTAATTTATATTTTCTTGATGAGTAATAATATTGACTGGAATTTATGTGCTTATTGGTTACTCAGATGTCCTGTTTTGTGAAATGCTTTAAATTTTAAAAAATTTGTATGGTTTATATCATATTAATTTGTGTGATCTTTTATATATTCAAGATACCAGTTCTTTGTCAGATATATAAATTACAAATATCTTTTCCCGATATATGGCTTGTCTTTTCATTCTATGATCAATTTCTTTTGATGAATTGACAGTCATGATTCTAACGAAGTCCAGTTTATCAGGTTTTTTTTAATGATGAATGCTTTATGAATTTTGTTTAAAAAAATCTAAGCTTATGCTAAAGTGATAAAAATATCTTGTTTTCTCCTTGAAATTTTTATTTTTCTGCATATAGATCAATACTCTATCTCAAATTACTTTTATTGTGTGCTTGAATATAAGGCCAGGTTCATTTTTTTCACATGAATATTTAATCCTATAGCACAGTTAATGAAAAAACTACCCTTTCTCCCACTGAACCATAGTGATACTACTATAACAAATCAAGAAACTCGATATATGTGAACCTATTTCTGGATTCACGTCTGCTCAGTTGGTGTATTTGTCTCTCCTTGTATAATATCATGCTATCTTCATTGCTGGAACTTTATAGTAAGTCTTGAAAACTGGTAGTGTAAGCCCTCCAGCTTTGCTCTTCTTCAACATTATCTAAACTCTTTAGGTCCTTTCATTTGTATTTAAAGTTTAGAATCACCTTCTTAATTCCTACAGAAAAACCTGCTAGAATTTTGATTGAGGTCATATTGAATTTATAGATCAATTTGGGGAAAACTACATCTTAAAATGTTTGAGCCTTCCAAAACAACATTTTGTAGTTTTAATTATAGATGTCTTATACATCTTTTGTTAAGTTTAACTCATAGGTAGATAATTTTTGGTGTTATTTTAAATGGTATTGTTTTTCTAATTTTCCTTTCTTTTTTTTTTTTGGCTGACATATAGAAATAAAGTACTTTTTCCATACTGAATATTCATCCAGGAAATTTGCTAAGTTACTTATTAATTATAATAGTTTATAACTTTTTTGGATTTCTCATGTAATTATGTCATTTTTAAATAAAGGCAATTTTATTTCTTTTGTTCTTTAATGTCTTTATAATTTTTATTCCTTTTTCTTCTACTGACTGCAACTTTCAAACATATGTTGAATATACATAGTAATGGGACATCACCAAACAGGGGAAGAGTTCTCAAACTTAGGGGAAAAAAAGGATGATAGAGAAATTAAACTATTGGTTAAAATTTGAGGGTTTCTTAGAATGTAATTATTCCTGCTTCATACTACCACAATGACAAAAACTAGGCTCTAAAAGTAGTCAGGTTTTCCTAAAAATTCTTTGAAAGTGGGCCTGAAAGCTCCCAAACCAGCTAATTATGTTCATTTTATTATTTTATACCATGTCTCTATCTCTCCACCATCTCCTTCAAAGTCATTCAACTTTTACTCAACCGTTATTGCTGGGGATGGAGTGGTGACCATCTCAAATTCCTGCCCTCATAAAAGTCACATTCCAGTTGAGGAGAAAGAAAAAAAAAAACCCTACAAAAATATAAAATGCAATGAGTAGGTTATGATATGTGTCACAAAGGAAAATAAAAAAGGAGGTATTTGAGAAGAGACCTAAGCAAATAAGGAGCGTGCCACATAATCTTGGATTGTGGATTCTTTGCAGGGAGCAAGTAATGGTTTTATACTCCTTTTCTAAAGTAAATATTTCTGAAGAAGAACATTTTTTCTGCAATTTCAAAGAATCTGATTTTCTTAACTGCTTTGCAAGCCAATGAAGGTTGCACATTTTCTTTCTGATCATCTTCTAGAATGGCAAAGGTCATATTCTGACAAGAGCTTGATGGCAGGAGAGCCCCCTTAAGTATCTAGCATATAATCTCTGGAACCATGCTGTTGCTACTATCTATAAGGATGTAATGGAAACTCTTAATTAAAACACACCTCATTTATTGACAACCAAGTTCCCTGATCAAATTGCTAGCCAGAGCTCCGATAGAATCAGATTCCCCATTTATTTACAAATTGATGTTTTCCTGTAGCTGGGTAGTTTTAAATTCCTGACACCATAATAAAAACAAACAAACAAATGAACAAATAATAAACAAAAATTAATTAATTAATTAATTAATAATGTTATCTAATAGCCAGTTTCACCTAAAGGGAAAATTAAACACTTAGCTGGAGAATTATTTGCCATGGTATGAAATAAGAGGGGAAGGTAATGCTAGGGAATCAGAATTCAAGATACCAGACCTTAAAGAGGAATATAATTAAAATTGGGAGGCAAAGTTTATAGGTGGGGCTGATTGTCATTTCACAGACTCTGGTCAAGTCATGCATATGGTAAAAGCTTTTCAAGGAAACTTTCAAAGAAACAAAATTAGTAAGGTAATAATAATAGGGTTAATTCTTAGAATATAAACTTGTTCCTCCTTTGCATGATATTTTGAAATTTGTGAGTCTGTCTATCTGTATCATCTAGAAAACCAGGGGGAATTTCTACTCCCAAAAGTTTTTCAAGTGTCTCAGTGATAGACTCTAGAAAAATGGGATGGGTGGATTTGCCTAATTAATGAATGGCTAAAAACACTTTGAAAAATCCTATTATCAAAGGAGCTATTTAAGTAAAAGGATTGTTAGATTATATATTTATAGTAAAGTAAGATGAAGAGGATAATGATGAGAAGTGATACAGTAGTTAATCAGGAAGGCTGTGAATGATTCCTTTCCCATGATAATTGTTACTGTTAACAAGCATATTCAGATCATAGACTGAAAGATTCTGAGCAGCTCTACAGCAGTGAGCTGAGGCTCTCTCACTAGGTATTCTTTCACCATATGTTAAAATAAATCTCATCTACAGGTAGTAATTGCATAACAATAATAGCTACCATTTTCTGGGGACTGAGTTAAACATTTTCCATGTATTTACAATTCACAACAACACTTTTAGACAGGTATTATTGCTGGAAAATTATGGATTAGTAGTTAGTGACAAGCTACTGAGTCTTGGAATCAGAATTCAAAGCCAACTCTAATTCCATAGTCTATTCCTCCAATTGTCACACTGTGCTGCCCTAAGAGTCCTTATTTTTTTTCTAGTTTCTTACTTTTTCTCTCAAAAACATTTACTATTTATATTTACAGAGCAGGAACAAAGTATAGAGCATCTCCTGGGTGATGGGCAACATTTCCTTTTGGTGTCATTCTCAATGCTCTCAATATTTCTAGAGATTGCTTTGTACATTGTGCATTGCTTTTCTAACATGTTGAGCTTCTGAGTTCAATAATGCATATAATATTGTGCTACAAAGATAACACATTTTCCTTTGGGGCATAATGTTACTGAGACATTTTGAGTGCTGTAAAAAAAATTAAAATCTTTTAAAACTAACAATATGAGGAAATAATAAAGACATGTAAACGTTTGACATGATAATTTTATAACTTTCAGGTATTCTCAGTGGTATGTGTTCTTTTATGTCCAACCAATCCATCAGTGTTTTTTCATCTAATGTTCAGGCACTTGCCCTTTTACAACTCAGTCTGGGCACATGGTCAGCATTAAATGGATACTTAAATAGATAACTTTCTATGTGGTATACAGTCTATACAGTCTCCAAATTCTATTATATCCCAAGTTGCTCTTCTAATTTTCCTTAGATGGAAGCTAGGATTTCCACTTTCTCTTTTGGGTTTAGTTCTTATCTTTGTAGGTTCACCCATAAAGCATTAGGACCAATCAATCATAAGGCAGAAGTCAGATGGGGTAGTCAGGAGACATCAGAGCAGCATGGAACAGAGTGTCAAAGCTGGTGCATCTTTCCTGGAGCTTATAATACAGTGTTGGGGATATAGGCAATAAACACAACAAATATATAGTATAACAGATGGTGTGATACTGTATTAGTTTGCTAGAGCTACCATAATGATACACTACAAATTGGGTTGCTTAAAACAACAAAAATTTATTATTTTATAGTCTAGAGGATAGAAGTCCAAAATCAAAGTGTTGGCAGGTCCTTGCTCCCTCTAGAACTATGGGTAGAACACTTTCTTGCCTCTTTCTAGTTGCTGGTGATGGAGTTCAATACTTGGCTTATAGTTGTATCACTCCCATCTCTGCCTCTGTCACCACATAACATTTTCTCTATATGTTCCTGTCTTCCTACGGTGTATTCCTCTTCTCATAAAGACAAATGTCATGTTGGATTGAGGCCCACTCTAATCGGCCCCATCTTAACTTGATTAAATCTACAAAGGCACTACTTTTAAATAAGATCACATTCACTGGTACCGGGGCTTAGGACTTTTAATATATTCTTTTGGGGGAAATAATTTAACCCATAACAGAAGCTATGAGAAAAATTAAACAGGAATACTCAATTTGGTATGTGTGCAGCTGGGGAGGAGGGGTCAGAAGCTGTATTAAAGAGAGTAACCAAAAGAAGTGTCACTGAAAATGAGATATTTTCATAAAGATCTAAAGATGAGAGAGCTAACTGGAGGATGGTTGAACAAAAGAAGATGCTAAACAGTGAGATGTATCAGATATGCTCAAAGAACAACAAGGAGGCCAGCATGGCAGAAGCAGAGTAAACAAGGGTGGAAGTGGTAGGAGATAAGTTCTGAGAAGTAACAAGGGAGCCAGACTGCAAATACTGGCTTTTATTCCAAATGAGAAGGGAAGGCCTGGGAAGATTTTGATCAAAAGATAACATAATCTAACATACCTTAGCAAGATATTTATGGCCACTGTTGAAAATAGGCAATGAGGGAGTAAAGTGGAGCAGAGATCCAGTTTTAAAGGCTAGTGAAATAATCCTTGTGAGAGATGATGGTAGTTTGACATTAGAGATGGTGAAGTGGTCAGTTTTGGGGTATTTTTGGAAAGTAGAGCTAAAAAATTTTGCTTATAGATTGGCTGTGGGATATGAAAGAAAGAGGAATCAAGGATGGCAGAAGATTTTTGGCTAGGGTAACTAAAACAAGATAGTTGAAAATAACTTTAAATGTGTAGATTATGAAAATAACTAGTACTAGAGGGGAAAATCAAGAGATCACTGAACAATCTCAGCTTCTAATTGTTTTGAATACCCAAGTAGAGATGTCCAGTGAGAAGCTGACTATGAGTTTGCATACGAGAACAAAATGCTCTGCTCCAAATCTCACCTTGGCAAGCACTGATGCAAAACTGGCCTATGTTGCAGTGTGAGCAGGAACCTGGACTAAAGGCTAAGTCATTGGGGAAAATATCCCAGAGGAAAGTGGAAAATTATAGTGCTTTCTCATGATGCAACTTGAGAGTTTACTCATTTATTCAATAAATAAATATTTATTATATAGTTGGGCAGTTTTTAGAACCATATATTATAAGGACTTCCAAAGGGCAAGAGACCAGATTTACAGATCTAACTTATAAGATCTTGATATCATATTAGAATAAGACCTCATAGTTAAGAGAGATACTCTGGTCAGAAGACAGAAGCAGACTAGCCCAAATATTTGTGGAGGAGGGAGAAACTGTGGTTCTTCAATAGGCAGTGGCAGGAGGCTCACCTTTATTCCAAGTGAAAGGGCCACGATGGGCTCTGGGAGGGAAGGATCCACCAGGCATCCACAACAGGCCCCACATGGGACCTATCCTCAGACTGAATGGAATGTAAATTGCTCTCTCTGGCTTTGCCTGAGGAGCAGCTCTTTTGACAAGAGGAAACATGCCTAACAACACACGCTCTCCAGGGAGAGCAACCATTCTCCCAGCCATCAATAGCACCAATGATCACATGCCTCATTCTGCCAGGAAATGGGGCTAGAAGCATATACACATAGCTCTCTGAGGTGCAGCTGAAAATCAAGCACTTATCCCACAAAAAAGCTTCTCAGTTTGCAGATTTTTTCTTCTTACTTTCATTGTTTCTCTCAGGCTGATCTAGCATACCCAGAGAGAAAGGCATCATGACCTTGAGGTCCAAGGTTGAGGTCCAGAGGTATTTTCAACTATTGGCTCTGTTCCTTTTTTCTCCATTCAACCTTGAGTCCCACACCAGGGACACAGGAAAGTCATTCAGTGTGGACATATACCTCCTCTAAGACACACCGTGGGTTGTTAGATGCTGTGAAGCTTTAAGTGACTTTGAAAAATGTAAAACAATATACAGACCTTAGTTAACTTCTCTATGCCACATCTTAAAGCTTTTACTTCTCCTTTAAAGCAGTCGTAAAATCAATGTCTATAAAATGTTCACTAATCATTTTACAGAGGAGGAATAGGAGGGCCAACTGGTTAGTGACTTGCTCAAAGTCTTATACTTTGCTACCTATGGAAATAAGAGTAGAATCCAAGTTTCTCTTGACTCTGACTGCTTTTTTATACACTACTCAATATTTCATTGTCAATATTAGGGCTGCCAATATCACCAATATTTTATATATTTACAGCATCAACTTGCAGCTCTGGGAGAAGTGGCCCTCTCACAATCAAACTTCTTAAAATCTTAAAAATTCCCCTGGATACTCTTAGAAAAAGGTAATTGATCAAATGGAATGGCCATGCATTTTGAAATCAGGCAGCTGCCTATGAATTTGGGCTGTCACTCACTGAAACTTAGAGCAGTTGACTAAGTTCCTAAGAGCCTCAGTTTTCTCATTTATAAAATGAAGATGAAAATACTCATGACAAAGATCTGTTTTAATGATTAGTTGTGATCCTGTAAAGATTGTAACAAGCACAGAATACCTGACAGCTGCTGAATAATGATTATTACTATTTTCAAAGGAAAGCTGAAAAACAAAGGGGTACTCAAGTTGACAAAAAGATATGATACTGTTATGAACTGCAAAGTAGAAACAAAACCCTGGATACAAATAGATAAGAAAACATGATAGTGAATCAGTAACCAGAAGCTACTATGAATAAATAATTGGCAGAACCAGAAATGTTACCCAGCCTGGAACCCTTTCATATCCTATTTTGATGGGGTATTTTTAGCACATAGTACCAAGAATTTTGAAAATTAATCATCAATAGGTTAGAAGAAGATAAGCAGGAGGATAAAGGAGGCAGAGGAATTCCAGGAGGTGACGGATGTACACATTATGTTGAGATATAGATGCCCCTGTACTTGTACGTAAGAGAGCCTTTTGAAACTGGAAAGAAAATGCAAAAATACTGTCTTGGCAATATCTATGATATCACTCATTGTTCTTTTCATCCCTACAGAGCAAATGTCTACAAATCAGTTCTTTTTCATGGAGGAGTATCTCAGGGAAATCACAGAGAATTCTAGAGAATGCTTGGGGCTAACCCCTCCCTTCCTGTCCTTCACTCTCAACCCCATTTCACCTATGGAAAAGCAAAGAATGACTTCCCACCACCATTATGGTCAGAGCGAGGAGCAGCCAAAGAGCAAATATTCTGGCACCTTACTTTCAGCGCCCTACATGCAACACCTGGCAAAAATAAACTTTCAAAAGCTCATCAATTTTATGTCCAAATAAACTAGACACTTAGGGGAAAGGGGCCACTTGGGCTTTTTATTGAAGCTTCCTTTCTGTCCAATTAGTGTTCCTTCCAGCCTAAGGAAAATCTTGGGTTTGCCCTGAAAGGCTGCAATCTCCTTCAAGTTCCTGATGCAGTTTTCCTCTGCTGCGGCACAGTTGGCCTTGTTAATGAGGCCCTAGGGGGAGAGTTCATGGTTGCTAGTGCCTCTCTCGCCCTGGTTGCTGATTACAACCCAGCATCAAAGCTTCAGAGAGTTTATTACCAGATGCTCCATTTCCCTTTTTAGCACTCCTTGGGCTCTGTGTTCAGAGACAAAGTATTTCCTACTGTCGGGCTGCAGTGGTTTTTAGAAGATGATGAGCTATATCAAGAATGTTGTGCTTTGTCGAAGACACTGTCTGGAAGAGAACATTCTCACTTCCATGAGTAGCTATGTTTCAGCACATGGTTATATATACATGTTAAAAGGCTCTATCAGCTACCTTGGACAGGCAGAGCTTTACTTTCTACACCAAACTTCCCTCTCATACTGTGAGCCTCAATAATATGAAGGAAGCCGTCAGGGTTTAGATGGAGGGAAATCTCAGACAGGCGTAATGTTTGCTCGTAGCTGGACAAACAAAATAGATTCCACAAATTAACTTCCTGTTTTTTTCCTGAGATGATTTTCTGGAAGGGCTGACATAAGCAAAGAATTTCTCCTTCAAATCCTATGCTCTGACTGTGAAAGAAAGGTCTGTAGAACTCAAGTCCTGTAAGTGCTGTAATTTAAAGCACCTGATGATTTTATTTGTAGCCTGTTTCAGGAAATGTTTTACAAGCATGGTTTGTGTTTATATTTAAATACCCTCACCACCCCCACATTTAATGTGATCAAATGTACTTGAAATGACTGACATAGCAATATTTATATCACAGGCAGAAAAGGGCTATAGAAGCTTATAAATATTAACTTGCTACTGTTAAGAATACAATTAAACTATGGTTTACATATTTTTCTTCTTCTAAAACTCTTAATGGATTTTTTTTCCAGTTTGTAGTCGTGATTCCCAAAGGAAAATTCCAAGTTGCCCTGTTTTCTCAGTAACAGAATCAGGTGTAAATTGTGCTCCTGTGTTCCCAAATATCCGTATCCAAGCAACACATTACAGTGTGCCACCAGCTGATGGATGTATAGTCTGCAGGTAAGCCTGACTCACAGAAAGGGGTTCAGAGGGAGGCAAGAGAAAGACATAAAAAGCAAAGCAAAACAGAATCACAAGGAAAAGTAATGCAGTTCTTCAATTTTATTTTTCTTATATTCTCTGCTAAATCTGCAAACAAGCAAACAAAGATGGCTAGACTACTATTGTTTAATAAATTACTAAGTTTGGGGGAATTCATAGTTTTAAATTAAATGATATATACTTCACTTGATTTTTAGGCAGCTAGCCATTTCTAGCCTGAAAGGTAATTCAAGAAAGTTTTCTGATGGTCATCAAAGGCCTTCTTCCTTGACAAGTAAAAAAGAATCATTTTCAAAACAGGAGTAAAGGGGTGGGGGAAACTGGGACTTACTTAATAGGTACAGAGTTTCAGTTCAGAAGATAAAAAGGTTCAGAAAATGGATAGTGGGATGGTTTACAACAATGTAATATACTTAATGCTACTTAAAAATGCTTAAAATGGTAAATTTTATGTGCCATATATTTTGCCACAATTTAAAAAAAAAAAAAAAGAGGAATAATAATAGTACCCCATGGGATTGTTTTGAGAATTATATGAGATAATGAGCAGTCTGCCTATGCCTGGCACATAGAAAGTGCTCAGTAAATAATCATTATTATTGCTGTGATTCATATTAACATTCATGAAAACTGACTCAAACCCCTACAGGAATCACAAGCAGTGTCAGTGCTTATCATTGCCTTTCTCATCACCTTTCTCCTCTTCAGTGCACTGGCCCACCTTCACGTCTTGGCTCCTCTCTTCACTATGTCCCTATTCCAAGTTTATGTTCTCTCCAACATCCCTATATAAGAAATAGTCACCAAAGAAGTCCAAAAAAAATGTTTGGGAGGGTCAAGCTCTTTTACTAAATTTGCATACAAAAACAATCCTAAAAAGAAACTATTTTAAATTCCACTACCAGTTGAATTAATACTTTCAAAATGATTCTAAAGCTTTAACATTTACAAGACTAGCCACAGGTAAAACTGCAAAATAAATTTCGATTTTCATTGCCTCCTGTTCTTGCTTGGATGGGAATAGTATCAACAACCAGTACTGTTTTTCACAAATGTCCATTCATTTATTTGATGCAAGTGACACCCCAGGAACACAGTCATCCTAAGACTGACCTTGCAGTTTGTATGCGGGTGTCCTGTTGCCTGTATACACTAATAGGGTCCATCCTCTAAGTCAGACCCCTTCCTTTCAGACACCCCAAAAAATAAGTGGTTAAAACTAGAAAGCATCTTGGAAATCTTCTAGTCAATGCTCTCCATTTCACCAGCAAAAACCTAAAGCCTAACACAGTTAAATAATGAGACCTGCTTTACATGTCTCTGCTCTGGATCCCACCCTCTCCAATCTTTGCAGAGACTTTGCACTGTTGAGGCTTCTCTCCCTCCTCTATAACTGCAATTTTGCCTCACAACTTTTCTTTCCAGTTTGCACTTATATATGCTCAGATGTCTCTCAACCTTTAAAAACTCCCTTTATCTAAACTCCCTCCAACTTCTCATCTATGTCTGTTCTGTCACAGTCCAGTTTCTCAAAGGAGTGATCTTCTCACGTCCTCAACTTCACTTTGCAATGTGGTCTAATGTCTCCTCTTACCACTCTTCCAAAACCGTTCTCCCAGGACAAAAACTGAAGGCTTCAAAGTCTTCATATTCACTTTTCAATCCCATCTTGCCTGTTCTTTCAATAGCCTTTGACACTGTTCAAATACTTTCCTCTGAAAAGTACTCTTCCCTTGATTTCCTTGCTGCCACTATCTCAATTTTTCTCTAACTTCTCAAATCACCCAATCAGTAGTTTTGGCTAACTGCCCATCTCTGCCCATACATTGAATGTTCGAGTGCCTCAGAGCTTCATCCTGGACCTTTTTTCCATTAGCTTCCCCTTTATAAATTTTCTGGGCAATTTTTTTCTACATCAGTTATTTTATTTGGCTAATAATTCTGAAATCATTTGCTCTTGAGCTCTATATGTAACTGCCAACCTGATGCCCACACTTAAAGATCTGTAAGAAACACCAAATTCAACCTGTTCATATAATTTTCCTTCCAAAATATGCTTCTTTTCTTTCTTTTTTTTTTTAATCAATGGTCTTTTTATGTACCTAGTTGCTAAGTAAAAAATTTGGAAGTCATTCTTATTCTCCCCTCTTCTTTAATCCCATGTTACATGTTCATTCTTTCATTCATTGGGTGCTACAAACAATCATCTCTACTCCATTCTGTTTAAAACATTCTGTTACCTAAATAATAATCTAAATAATAATGCTAAATTATCTCCTCTACCACTCTCTTAGCTTATGCTTCAGGTGTTACCTGAACTATAGCAATAACTATCCTAACTGACTGTGCCACCCTTGCTTTCTTTATTTTTTCTATAGCTCATTATATTTAATCCTTTATTACTCACTTTTAACTATGAAAACCTCCAAAGAAGTTTTATGATGAAGAACAGCATATACTCTCCACTTATATTCCACAATTGTTAACTTTATACTGTTTGTTTTATTTCATTTTTATATAATAATTTTGTGAATATAAAATAAACATTTTTATCTGCACTATATGAAAGTAAGTTGTAAATAACATGACACTTCGCCCCTAAGACTTCAATGTACACATCTTAAGAATATGGAGAAGATGCTTGTTATGATTTCATTCTTCTTAAATGTATTAAGTAAGACTTGTTTTGTGGCCTAGCATGGTCTATCCTGGAAAATGTTCCATGTGCATTTGAAAAGAGTGTGTATTCTGCTGCTTTGGGGTAAAATGCTCTAAAAATATTAAGCCCTTCTGGTCTAGTGTGTCATTTAAAGCCTCTGTTTTCTTGTTGATTTTCTGTGCATAGGTGTCAATGGGGTATTAAAGTCCCCTACTATGACTGTATTATTGTCGATCTCTCCCTTTATATATTTAGATGCTCTTATGTTGGGTGCATAAACATTTACTAGGGTTATACCCTTTAGTTGGATTAATCCTTTTATCTTAATGTAATGTCCTTTTTGTCTCTTATTATAGCCTTTGTTTTAAAATTTATTTTGTCTGATATAAGTATTGCTACCCCAGGCTCTTTTTAAATTTCCATTTGCATGAAACACTTTTTTCTATATTCTTACTTTCAGTCTGTGTGTATTTTGATCTGAAGTGGGTCTCTTGTACACAACATATGTATGAATCTTGTTTTCTTATCCATTCAGCTACCCTGTGTCTTATGAATGGACCATTTAATTCATTGACATTTAAAGTCATTATTGATAGGTTTATAGTTATTGCCATTTTATTATTTATATTTGGTTTTTTTTCTCCCCCTTATTTTTCTTAAAGTTTTTTTTAAACATTTCTTGTAATATCTCATCATCATTTGCAACATGAATGTACCTAGAGAGTTTTATGCTAAGTGAAATAAGTCAGAGAGAGAAAGACAAATACCCCATGATTTTACTTATATAAGGCATATAAAAAACAAATGTATGAATGAACAAAACAAAAATAGATTCATATATACATGAACAAACTGATGTTTGCCAGATGGGAGGGGAGTTGGGAACTAGGTAAAAAAGGTGAAGGGATTAAGAAGTACAAATTTGTAGTTACAAGAGTCATGGGGAAGTAAAGCACAGCCCAGGGAATATAGTCAGTAATATTGTGATAATTATGTATAGTGCCAGGTGGGTACTAGACTAATCTGAGGGCAGGGGATCACTTTGTAAATTATAGAAATGTCTAACCACTGTGATGTACTCCTGAAAGTAATATAAAATAATATTGAATGTCAGCTCTAATTGAAAATAAAAAATAATACAGAGAATGTCCTGTGTAATCATGATATTGTATCTAAGAAAATTAATTAATAGTTCCATGATATCCTTTAATATCCAGTCTGTAATCACAATTCCCCATTTGTCACAAGAATGTCTTTTATGGTTACTCCAACTCATTCAGGGTTCTATATGGATTAACTCATTGCATTCATTGTTATTTGTCTTTTATATCTTAGTTTAAAACTGTCCCCAATCATTTTTTAAATGCCATTAATTTTTTTGTTAAATTTAAGATAGCTGCATTGTCAAATGTCCCACATTCTGAATGTGTTAGTTTATTTCCTCATTATTTTGAGATGCTAAATTTTAATACTTGGATAAAGTGCTGACTACCAACTCTCTGTTCTCTTCACTGTAAGTACATATTTTTCCCCTTTTCAATTGAAAAATGATTTGTCAGATGACCCTCCGGCACCATGCTAATGTGGTTGTTTCCCAACATTTTACCCAGTGTTTTACCACCCATTCATAAACATTGGCTGCATCAACTACTAAACTGGGGTAATCTTTTAAAAATGTAAATCTGATCATTATTAGTCATCTTCAGTTACTACAGAATAAAGGCTAAAACACTTAGAATGCCTTCCAAGTCCCTCAAGGTCTGCTTACCTCTCCTAAATGTTCTCTCTCCTCTCTCCTCCTCACTCTATTCATTCTATACAAGTTAGTTTCTTTCAGTTTCTCTGCCTAGATACTTCACACATTTTGTTTGCTCGCTCTAAGCATTAACTCCTACTCATCATTCAGGTCTCTTCTTATATATTATTTAATCATGGAAGTTTTTTTCTGGTTTCTCTAGAATAGCTTTCTCCATAATATGCCCCACTGTGCCCTATACCAGTATACTATCATCTCCCTCAGTGGCCATTCTACCAGCTAAACCACAAGCTAACGGAGGATCCTAGGGGAAATACCCACCTTAGACTGAAAGGTCACAAATTCTGCTGTTAGCGATGTATTTGACCTTCTGAATATCTGCTTTTCTGCCGTTTCTGTTTATTTTTTTAAGAGAAAATAAAAATCCACATGACTTGAAGCAAAGCTGAAAGTCTCTGTAAAGCCAGATAATAATGTTTTCTTTTAAGCTAATCTCTTTTTGCAAAGCTGTGATTCCAAAGGGTTTTAGTAGGCAATAGAGGGTCTGGTTCTTTGAAGGGATAAAATGTCCAAAATAATTTTGCCCTAATTTTTAGCTCAAGGGCAAGGAAGAGACATCATCTGATGCACTTTTTGTGTAACTACTGATGATAAAAGGTTCAGCCTGAAATTCTGACCCCTCTGCTCCCTCCAGAGGAGGATTAAAAGAGAGGCAAATGAAAATATGTTTAATTTTATTCCAGCAATTTCAGCTTCCACTGAATTTCACTTTTCAAGTTCTTTTAGCTTTGGGGGGTTCTTGCTGTTAACAGAAACAACAATTGCTATTATCATTATGACTGTACTATAGCAGCTGCACTTTTATTCTGCCACCTGGAAAACATCAAAACTTAACCCATTATCATCTTATTTAGGGGAAAGAACATATCTGTAGACTAACTTCTCTGGTGACAGTCATGATGTGTCCCTCTGAGGCCAGTACTCAGGACCACTAGAATCTCTACACCAGTGCGTAGCCTTCATCTGAGTTAATAATGGAGTGACAGGAAACTTAGGAAGCATTTATAAAAGAAGATAATAGCGTTCGAAGCAAACTTACAACTTTTCTAATGTAAGTTTAAGTCATTTCCATACTGTGTATATTAACAGAAAACAAACATTTCGCTGGCAATAGGATACGCTTTTACAGTTCTCATTTCTCCCAGTTTCCTATGTATCTTGAAGATGACTTTCTAGAACCAAAGTTGGCTTATTTTCTATTCTGTCATGTTCACAAGGAGGAGTTTTCCAACTCCAGCTACTTCTCTTTAGTAGAGCCCTCCTATGCTATAGGGTTTTCTAGGGGAAAAAAAAAAATCTCAGCCAATTTTAACTGTGTATTTCACACAAACAGAACTTTGAAAAATCAACCAAAATAAGCTTCTGGTCCCAAATGACTGGTCTGGATCTAGATGACAGCAGTCTTTAAGAAGAAAAAAGGTGGAGGCCAATGTGGAAGGGGAACAGAAGCTTTTGCTAATAACTACATTTCAGGTTTATTGTCATGGTCTCTTATTGAGTCTCATCTCTGAGTTTGTCTAATCTCCTGAGGAGAAGGCCCTCATTTATAGCTGGCAGTTACTAGGATATCCCTAGTAAAATGAAGATGTCTTGCCATTTGGACCATAAAGTTAAACAGCTACACTTGTTCCTTCATACCATGTGATCAAAGGCCACATGTCCAAACCCATGGAAGATAAAACCTATAATCAGTGAGTTAAATATTACCCTTACTGAAATCTAAGTGCCTTCATTATAAATGTTTGAAAGTGCATGGAAAAGCATAGATAAACGGAGTATAGAAGTAGTCTAAGTATATTCAATATTCAGAGAATACCTACTAGGTATGTGCTTGACCCTAAGGATAGGATCCTCATCCATGAGGGACCAACAGACTTTCAAAGTATTCACACAGAAATAACAGTATAATAACTGATGTCAGGTTATAATAACAAAGAGGTTATCTCTGGGAGAGACATAAAAGAGTAAAACATAGGCCTTACAGAACAAGTAGAAATTGATTAGGTATAGCAAGAACGATGCTATTTTAGGGCAGAGAGAAACGTACCAACAGATCCGCTTTCTCTAGGCAAGTTTTTCTCTCAGGCTTTTTTTCCAATCTGTAGCATCTGTCACCTACCACATATTTTGAGGTAATTTTGGTTAATAGGTTAAAAATGAAGGTTCTATATTCATTTAAATGACGTAAGATTGTAAGAGAAATGTGCTACATGAGAATTTTGACTACACATCGTTTTATTAGATTGCATATAATTGGATGAAATCATTTAATGTAAAGAGGTTCACAGTATTTTTCTGACTTCTTTTGCCAGGTTATTTTCTTTTTCTTTCCCTCTTCTTCAAGGAGAGAAAGGATGAAATTTCCCCCACGTGTGGTTTCCTGTGAAAATAGTGCAGAGGAAAGCACTGTACTCCCAGAGGCCTGACTGCATCTGGGGGATGCGAAGTATTGGGTGACAGATGGCATAGACAAAGAGCTGGCTTTAGAACTAAGATGATAGAGACTGGACAGCATGGATGACAAAGTTCTTTGAGGTAGAGGAGATTAGAAGCAGATAGGAGAATTTAAAATAGTTGCCATGACAAAAGGAAATCTATTTCTGGGTGGTGACCACACAATGCAACACACACACACACACACACACACACACATACATACACATACATACATACAAATATGTATGTATATATATGTGTGTGTATATATATATATGACTTTCTATTGAATGATACACTTGAAATTTATTTTATTTTGTGAATGCCACCCCAATAATCACAAATACATACATACATGCATACATACATTCGTACATACATACATAAAACAGTTGCCATGAAATATGCATTTGGACCTTTTTAACTGAGAAAGACAAGTAAAGATTAGAATTTCTATCTGGGCTTGGCTTGTTTAGGTATGTCCCTGCTCTGGCCTTGAGTCAGATGGGCAGAGCTCCAAAAGTATATCATATGTAACATATATGATTTTCTATGGTTGAGTCATACTTAGCAATATGAGAAAGAAAGCAGGATAGGAATTTAGATTTACTGAACACCTGTAACATCTGTCATATTTCAGGCATCCCGTTAGATATTTTACATATGTTTCTCAATACTCATACTGGGTTCTTTCACCTTACTTTCAAAGCTGCCCACTCTTGAGAGCCTCTGGCTGCTCTTAGGTGCTCCTGCTGCACCAGGTTTATATAGTGAAACTCCTAATTTATCATCCACTCAACACTTGGTCCAACAGAAATATCCCAAATTTTAAATATCTTCATCAAAATTTACCTGTGTGCCATATCCCAGCTAGAAAACTGATACACAATATACATATTAATGTTTTTCTATGTACCACTCTCCACACATGTGTAATTTTTTCAAATGTGGTAGGATATAATGAGATTTTAACTTGGTTAGGTTCACCTGACCCATGCAGTGGTTATTTGCTCTTGGTCCTCTTTGCTATCAAATGAAGTATTTTTAATAACTGAGGAAGTCTACTTATATATAGTCAGGTGCAGTTAGCCTAAAAGGGATTCATTGCATCAGATGGTTTTCAATGTTCTTCCCTCTATACATCAGCTTCCGAGAGCTGCTATAACAAATTACTAAAAGCTTGGTGGTCCAAAACAAAATAAATTTATTCTTTTTCAGTTCTGGAGGCCAGAAGTCTAAAATCAGAAGTGTGACCAGGGCCACACTCACTCTGAAGGCTCTGGGGGAGGCTTTTCCTTGTTCTTCCAGCTTCTAGCTGGTGGCTCTCAAAATTTCTTGGAATGTGACCGCATGACTCCAGTCTCTGTCCTTATTTTCACATGGCCTTCTTCCCTGTGTCTGTGTCCTCTCCTCTTCTGATAAAGACACACCATTCATTGGATTCAGGGCTTGCCTTAAATCCAGGATGATTTCATCTAGAAATCCTTAACTAATTATATCTGCAAAGGACATATTTCTAAATAAGGTCACATTCTGAGGTTCTGGTTGGACATGAATTAGAGTGGGGGTGGAGCTAGTCAACCCACTACACTCTTGGTAGTTAAATCGAGGGGAAAAGGAAGGCTGAAGGAGGACAAATGTTCTCCTGAACCCTCTTAGGGGACACTGCTTCTTGTTTTCTCACCTACTTGTCTGTCTCATGAGGTGGCTTTGCACTGAGGCAGTCACATTGCACCTGGTTGTTATCTCACAGCAGTTTGAGAAAAGGCTGCCTCGCTTTGCCTTTTTATTGCCTTTCATCACCTGTTTTCATGAGTCTGTTTTTGAGATGTTCATACAACACAGAATACTCACAGAAATTTTAAATTACCCTTCAACCCGTGTCTCTTTCAGGATGACTGATTTGTGAGTGTCTCACCCATTAAGAATTGCTGTTTATAATGATTTTTCTCTAGCTCAACCTGCGTTGATAATAAACTGGATTCTAGATGTGGCTCAGGTACTAACTGTTGTGTCTATTTTAAACATGCTCCCGGCGTTAAGTCACTTTTCACTGTGTTACAGTTTTTCCATCCCAGACAATTTGAACTAAGCTTTTCAAGGGAAAATTGGAAAACCAAATCTGTACCACTCTTGCTGTCTGAGTGACATGTCCATGTTTTCTGAAAACTGAGCCCAGACACATGGTCTAACATGGCTGAGTGCACTCACTAGAACTACATAGTTGAAATCCAAACTTCTCTCTAAAGTCAATTTGTTATGAGTACAAGAGTGTTCAATAAACACTAAGCCAGGTTTTACAAAAAATGTACAGCTGCAGTGCTCTTGCCTTCTGGTAAAGTAAAAATGCTTCCATAAAAAGAATATCCTTTCTTTTAAGTCAAATTTCAAACTCTTTTTACTTGATTTAAAGTAAAAATTAAGCCAGGAAATAGAAACAATGCTCCAGTTTTAGAATAATCTGTGAGAAAGTAAAATTTGTCTTACTATGTACAAATTAAATATTTGTCTTAATATGTGCAAACATAGCACTATTTCAAGATTCAATAGATGATTTCCAAAAGCAATCATCCTACCAATGAAGACCCATAAAGATACTTAAGATTTAGTCAATAGAGTGGCAAGAATATTCTAGGCAATCAATTTAGTAAGGCAATATGCAAATCATCTAACAAAGTAAATAGAAGTATTTTAATTCATTGCAAAACGCAATATCTTTGGTTTTTGCATTTTAAAGCCATTTTTTGCAACTTCTCCACTCCTAATTTATTTAAACATGTTTGTTTTATTTTCTTAATAAAAAAGATACTCTTAAATAAATAATTAGGCTATCCATTCAAAATATTTAATTTCCTTTTTGTAAAAAAAAAAGAATTTTCATTTTTGATATTTGCTTTCCCTTCATCATTTCACACAGTTAATTTAAAACAATTTCTCATCTCTTTAGCTTCTTTTGACAGAAAAAAGCACATTCATCTTCATTCATACTCTATTTCAGGACTCCTTCCTGAGTCTGCTAACGGCTCAAATGAAGTCTAGCTATTATCTTTGGGGTACGATATAAGTAAATAAACACAATTTAAATAAAACAGAATTTCCTACAGGAAATAACTGTTTTAATACCAGCAACAAACAACTCAATCTCAAGTTCATTCAGTCACCAAATGCTTATTTTTGATGTTTCATTCTCAAGAAATCTTTATAAATGGTCATATGGTACAGATCTGGGCCCCTTGAGAAGAGTCCACATTCCTCTTCCCCTTTGCCCCATTTTCTCTGATCTCAGGCATATGTTCAAGTTAGCTAACTCCTGCTTAAAAACGCGTTTGGCAACTTCTCTACTAATTTATTTAAACATGTTCATTTTATTTTCTTGATATCTGACCTCCCATGTTCATTCCACAGACTCTAAATGTTCACCTATACCTCCTCAGATCACACCCAGAGAGACAATCCCAGTTGACAGAGTGAATCAGGAAAGAGTTACAGCTATAAATTGGAATGTCTCCTTAGCTCAAACCCCATTACCTCTGAGGCCTTGCCCATGCCCGGCCCCTTCTTGGTAACAGACTCCTCTCTGGTCACAGGGCTGGGCAGATGGCCCAAGCTGAGGCAGCCACAGTCCTTGACCTACAATAACTGCTCTAATTTGGGCAAATAAAATCATGGAAGAAAAGGAAACCTTTTTTTCTTCTCTGGTATCCAACTAAAACATTGCAAGCCCTGAACTCTTGTAGTTTTTACTCCTGACACATTTATAGCAAAAGGGAGAGAGAGAAGTAGATGTCACAGATTAGGAGATAATCCTATGGCTCACTCCCATGATCCAGGTACCCTAGAGGATGGTCCCATATCTTTTTGGATACAAACAAATAACAAATTTGCTTTTTTAGATTAAATGGGATTAGTTGTGTCTCTAACAACTAAAACAATCTTGACTAATTTAAAAGGGTGAGATTCTGGGAAAGAAAATTGAGCATAAGCTTTAGGTACACTATCAAGTGTGGGACCAACCAACCAGAGATTTACCTGTTTGGAGGTGTGGGGAAGTGACAGTAATAACTGGAAAGGGAAACAGAGCAGAAGGACAAGAAAGGGGAAGTCTAAAACTCAGGCTGTTGTAAGCAGAGGCAAGGCAAGCGTTCTCCAGAGCTCTGTATCAGAGGAACTACAGAGCTCAAGAAAGATGAGATGTGTGGCAGCAGGTGTCACAGAGTTGACCTTGTGAACTAGGCAAATGGGTAGGTAATGAGTTGCTACAGGAAAATGAGCCACAAGTAACTGGAGTGGGTACACCGGAATTCCTAATAGGCCCAAGCAAAAGACCAACTGATACAGATTTCTTTAGCCATTATATTCACTCCTTCTAGGGGTTTTGTTGTTCCAAGAATCTGAGATGGAACAACACAAGTTGCAAGGGCAGGTATCTATATCCTCTACCATTCTCCTCTTTACAACTACTGCAACTGTCAGTCTCTGTTTTCAGGCTTGCTTTTAAGCCATACCCCTGAGTGCTATTTTTTGCCACTTCTTAGCAGATTTAAGAGTCTTTCTATCTAGTCAATTTCCAGTTGCTAATATTTCTGTGAACTGAGAAAGTCATTCTTCAACACATATGTGAGCTTAGGTTTTTGAGGCCTGGTCTGAAAACCCAACCACAAAAGAAATTGTTACTAGGAAAATGGGCTCTGATTAGGATCCAGAAAATCCCTTCCCTAACTTGCAACTCTAAAAGCCAATTAAAAGAAAGCACTGAATGATCTGACTGTTACTATGTAAAAACCACCCCAAAACTTAGTAACACCATAAAAACCATTTTTACTATATCTCATGATTCTGGGAATCAAGATTTGGGTAAGGTTCTGCTGAGCAATTCTGCTCACTTGGAGTCTACTGGGATCACTTATGCCTGGTATCTTGGTCCCTTTAGTCTTAGAAGATCCCAAGCACATCACTCACATGCCTGAAACCTAGGCAAGAATAGCTGCAAGGCTGGAATCAGCTGGGCCCCTCTCCTTCTCCATGTTATTTTCAGGTCCCTCCATATAGTTCCTCCAGTAGAGTAGTTAACATGGCATTTGAAAATTCCATGAGAATAAAGTTAAAGTATCATTTCTATCATATGCTACTAGTCAAACCGACACCAACCAGGCAGGATGCAAAGGGAGAGAAAGTAGACCTTCGCCTTTCCATGGGAAGAGTGCCAAAGAATTTTTAGCCATTTTTAATCTACAACAGCATTCCTCAAAGACTCTTCAAAGTCTATACTCTCATAATGGCCACAACTCTGGGGTCTTGCCTTATTTTAATATTCAAACTCTATGATCAAACCCCATTTCTACAAATTTCTTCATGTTAGTTCAAGAATTCTAAATGGGAGAGAATAATGTGCCAGGAATAGTGCCAGGCCCTGGAACTACAAGGATAAATAAGGGAGACATATCATTTCTGCCCTTATACAGATTACACTCTGATAATATCATAAAGTAAAAATCAATCACCATACCCTCTGATAAGTTCTATAATAAAGTGTTTTAGAGCATGGAACATGTTCCAAAAAAGGTGACACAAAAAGGGTGACCAATGAGTAGGAGCTGGCACGACAAAGAAGGAAAGAGTATTTAGGATGGAAAGTGCAATGTACAAAAGACTAAAATTTTTATGGACAGAACGGTGTCAAGCTGGAAAGGAGTGAAGGGCAGATAAAGAGAGAAGTAGTAGAAAGGAGACTGAAGGAGTAATCGGGAGCCAAATCAGGAAGAGCATTGCAGTCATTTTAAGAAATCAGAACTTTATCCTTAATGGGAGAACCTAAGAATAATAGAAAACTTGAGGGATTTAAGCAGAGAAAAGAAAAAATTAGATTTCTGTTTCTAAAAGATCTGCCTGACTGCAATAGGGGGAATGCATTGGATGGTAGCAACACTGGTGACATGAATATTTAGCGGATTGTGCAATAATATAAGGGAAAGATCATGGTGGCCTGAATAGAGGAGTGCAGTTAGCATAGGAAAAGAGTGGGCAGTAGTTGTGAAAGCTATTCTGAAGGACAAATCAGTTGGGTATAGTGATTGGATAAAGGTGACAAGGGAGGTAAAAGAGGAAAGTCTGTGACCCAGCTTGTGATTTAAATTTTTTGGGAAGATGATGGTATCTATCATTCGTTGAGGCAGAGAACACAGAAGTGTCACATTTGGAGACAAGAGTATTCACTCTTTTGTATTCACTCTTGTATTCTAAATGCACTGAACTTGAGTTACCAATGAGGCATTCAAATAGAGCTGTCCTATGTGGTGAGAAAAAAGAAAAGTCAAGGGATTAAGATTAAAAATGCATGGCCTAAGGAGTTTAAGAAAACAGAAAAGAGTAATGCCACAGGAACAAAAAGGAATCAATGTTTAGGAAAGAGCAGAGTGATCCGTAGTTTCAAATGCCTTCCCCATGCTCTAGGTGGAGAGCCAGAAAATGGGGCCCCCAAATGAGTGAGACATTCATCCAGCCGTTGGAAACATTGTTGTGTTATTTCCCTGTGTCTGATCTCTACGTTGGCTCTTTGGTACTGAGATTTTTATTTTTCTCCCTGAAATTCTCCTGGACTCTGGAACACTGGCCCGAATCCCAGTTTGCATGGCATGGTACCCGGTAAGGCTAGTTCTTATTACTTCTTACAAAACACCACTGATGCAGGGCTTGACTCCCCACTGCTAAAAATTGTCTACATTCCTTTCTGTATTTGATTGGGTTCTGTTGTTTCCAGACCCATTATGATCTGGCTTATTTTGTATCTAGTTGAGGGCAAAGAACAACTCTCCTTCTTCCTGCCCCTACCCAGCATGGGCCATTTGTTCTTGTTAATAGAATGATCCTAAGTAGGATATACATAAGACAAAGAACTTGTATTCTTGAGGATACGAGTTCAAAGGAATCTCAAGGCTTGTTTCCAGCAGAGTTTTTTCTCTTTCCTAGAACTCTGGCAGCCTTTTTGTGTGTTCCCTTAAGAAATGTATTGTGAAATTTCTTAATTCTTTCAGAGGACATTTATCACCAGGGTACTGACCCTGCAGTATCTTTGGACAGGCAGGTTTTCTTCAGTACCAGAGTTCTCAGCCTTTCCTCCTGTTACATCCTATACATTTGACTCCCTGTAGGGTGAGGAAATCAGGACAGACCATGGGCTCATCTGTTCCTTGGAACTGCAATATCACTTGGCTGATGGAACCTTATGGCTAAGCTTTGGAGGGAGGCATTCTTTCCTGCCATTGGTAGGAATTTAGGGCAGCTTCTTTCTAGCTCATAAAGTTGTCCTTTGTAAACACTATAATTTTGGCTGTCTGGTCCTTTCTCAATTTTCCATGCTGAAGGGAGCTGAAGCCTTGGTATAAATAATGTACAATAGAGTACTTGGATAATAATTGGGGAGCATATTATAATGGATAAAATTTTTTGGTAATAGATGTGATTTTTTCCATCTATGTTTTGCCTAGACTGGTATCAAATGAGCACACAGCCCCTGCCAGCAGTTTTATGGGAAGAGGAAATAGCCAGGCTACAATTTTTCAAATTTGTGGTGAAAAATTCAAATACAGTTTATAAAGTACTGATTGTGCTTTTAACCCCACAATACACAAGCAAATTTAATTTCAGTGTAATTCAGCATATATCACATATTTCAGATGAGTGAAGTCACATCACACAGGAAGGTGACCTTCAAGAGTATCCCATAAACCAAATTTGCATATAATTAGAATTACTCTTAACATTTCTTAAATGTTGACCATGTTTCATGCTTTTGATTTGAATGGACTTTTAATAAGTTCAGAACAGGCACTTTTTCTTGCAGAGTTCATGTAGCTCTCTGTTCCACTGGTCATGGAAGGCATACTCTAGGGCTCGAATTCTCATAGTTGACTTGAATTTTCAGGTGTGGGACAAAAACAGAAGACTTTTAAACCTTTGCATATAATTAGCCAGGCAACAAACTTGTGCAAGTTGAGATACATGTAAGTTAGCAATCAGTGGCAGAGCATGAGGATCCCGCATATGCCACATTGCTGGGAGACACACAGCGGTTTCTTCTACCCTCAGAACACAGCTCAAGGATCTCATCATGCTCTGTCCTATAGTTCCCTTCCGAAATGGAGGTAAAAACATAGTTATGCCTATGGTGCTTTCAGCTGGCTTTCTGGTCAAGGGATTGTCTGGATCAAGGAGTGAGCATGGAAATTTCAGTTCAAAGTGCTGATAGTACATAAGTGGAAACAATTAACACTTAAATAAACTTCATTTGAACTGAAACATGGTCTGTATAACACCCACACTTTTGTAAAATAATGAAATGGCCTATACAGTTGCACTAAGTATGTTATGTTTCAGTAAGAGACAACATGACTACAGAAGGAGCCAATCTAGATCTCACTTAGAGTTTGAGTGATTTTTAGTTTATCAGTTTACAAAGTGAAAAGAGCTTATACTGAGTTGCTTCTAACAAAAGCCTCAAAAAAAAATTAAACACACATAAAAACACATCTTTAGTACATCTTTTTTATACTGGGTCACTGAAAAAAAAAATAGAATGTGTTTCAGAGAAGCTGCCCTTTATTTCAAATCCACTTCTGGTCCCAGGGATCATATGACCACTGGTATCATATGACTACTGCTCCCTCACTTAGTATTCCTTAAATCTCAGTCCAAAATATTCAAGCTTCAGATATTTCATTTTTAAATTGAACCCTAGTAGTATTTTAGATCTTGTCACAGATGGTGACAATTAGATCAAGTACTAGAAGAATTTAATCCATACTTTTTTGCTGTTGTTGCTTGAGGTAGAATAGCATAGTGGGGAAGTGTGGGCTTTAATGCAGCAAGTGCCGATGTGAAAACTCACACCTTCATTTACTGTCTACGTGACTGTGGGCAATTCTATTTGCCTCTGTAAGTAAAATGGGGTTAATAATATCTATTTTGTAAGGTTGTAATGATTACATAATATATTTTAAGTTGCTAATATTGAGTAAGCCAGTGGTTCTCAAACTTAATTTGCATAAGAATTACTTTAGGAACTTGATAAAAATAGCAGTGCATTCACAGGTTCATATTCAAAGGGTCTGGGGAGGAGCCTGACAATTCACACCTCAGGTAATTCTATTTCAAGTATTCCAAAGAGCATACCTTGAGAAACACTAGACTCTTATTAGATGTTATTTCCTTTACTTTCCCTTCCAGGAAACTCTTCCTAGCAAGTATAGGATTGGTTTTTGGAACCAGACACTTTCCTTAACCAGTAATTTCAGAACATTGCTATTGGTCTCTAGGCCCCAACTCTATTCCACTGTCAATCACTGACCTCACACTGCCAACACTCAAAAAATGGAAGCCATTAGATGGGAGTCAAAGAATATTTATTAAATGGCTGATATATACCAGGCATAATTCTAAGGCAGCTATCAGCAAACCATGGCCCATGAGCCAAATTCTGTCTGCTGCCTGTATTTATAAATAAAGTCATGTTCATTTGTTTACACGTTGTCTGTAGCTACTTTTGCGCTACAATGGCTAAGTTGAAGAGTTTTGACAAAGACTAGATGGCCCTCAAAGCTTAAATCATTTACTACCTGGCCTCTTCAGAAAAAGTTTTCTGACTCTAGAGATGGATTTTTGGATGTAATTTCCCTTTTTAGCCCATTATTTCTTATTTGGCATTCCTAAACAAGTAGCATTTCCTCTTCACCTCAAGAAGTCCCAGTATTGTAACCTTGATATTTTCTGTTCTATTTCAGAGTCAACAAAGAATATTCAAAAACAGTGCTTTTAGAGAAAATTTCAAAGTTAACCATTTATTTTATTAGATCTTAAGTAAATATAGAGTCTTATCAGTTTGGATCCTTTACATCAAAAATTAACTTTTGTTAATGTAAACAGAATATGAAAAACATTGGAGGTATATTTAGTAGCTAAAATTCTGAATAAGCCAGAATTCCATAGAACCAAGTCAGGAACCCTGGAGCCCTAAGCAGTAAGAACTTCTTAACTATGGGGTTTAGGTATCAAGGTAATGAATGGCTGGATTAGTATACCCAGTACATGTATCATTCCCTTCAAACTTCAAAGTCCTAGAGTAAAGTGCCTGATTAGCCTATGTTGGAGGCATGGCCGCTCCCTAGAGGTGGACTGAACATCTTGACTTGCTGCCCATCAAGAGTATCGGCAATGCAAAGAGAAAACTCAAAGAGAAAGAAGGGTGCTAATAGGAAAGGGTTATAATTTAAGAAGAAAAGTATCACCAATATCAGTTCTTTAAGAAAGGAAAGGTGGAAGCTCAAACTGTTTCCAAAATCCACTCTAGGTTTAGATTGGAAAGGTGATAAGAGATCTGAAATGAGGCATTTTTCGAGAAGCTATCTTTTCCATCAAAATCACACTAGATTTCATTTAAACCTTGGCCATTTCATTTTTACCTTTCCAGAATTTCTTCTCACCTATTACACTCTCCAGTCTATGCAGTGCTCTTCAGTATGTCTTGATATTTATAATGCCATCCTACCCTTTCAAGATGATTTGGTCCTAGAAGGCATGAGTGACTGCCATATTTTGGTAATATAAATTTGTTGCCTATATTTTTCTCCAAACTTCTCTTTTTACCAATATACAAGATCACTAACTAGGGACATAATGGACTCAACAGCCAAGTTTGCTTTTACTTAACAAATGTTTAATTCTTTAATATGTGCCAGATATCGTCCTAAGCTCCTTATAAATATTACTTTACTAACAACACTAAGAGGTAGATAATATCGTTAATCCATTTTGTACATGAAGAAATTAAGTAAAAGAAATGTTGAGCAAATTAATTTCCCTGAAGTCACACAGCTAGTGACAAAGACAGTATTTCAATCTAGGCAGTCTGGCTACAAAACTTTTCTCCCAAAACCATGCTGCCAATCAAATGTTATGAAGCTAACTGAACCAAAAAGAGATTGGAGACATGACACAACCATATTAGCAAGTAAAGATCATGAACAGTTTAATCCTCTGGAGTTCAGCTTTGTGGAATTCTGTATAACAAAGTTGAAGTAAAACAAACAAACAAACAAACAAACAAAAACACCTCATCTTCTAATTACAAATATCTACCTATGTCTGACTTAATTAAGTGAATCTACAATCTATTATTCTGCTTCTTTATTTTTTCATTATTTTTGTACACAACAAGCATGTGCGAGATTGCTATATCCAGGCAGCCTTCAATGTGTTAGGGATAGGAAAGGCATATGTTTGTGACATTGAAGGAGGGATAGCTCATCCAGACAGGAAAGAGTCATGGGAAGACTTTTAGAGAACAGACCTATAAATTCTTTGAAAGCTGGCCATGTAGGGTGGAGAGAGTGACTAGGGGACAGCAGACTCCTGGAGTGGGGAGCTTGTGCCTAGTCCCTGAAACTGTACATTGAGTATGACCATTATATAGGAAGCGTCTCAGGCTGCTGTCCAGTTGGTACCCACTAACCATAAGTGGCTATCTAAATTTAATTCATGTAAATTAATTGCAATTAAAACTTCGTTTCTCAGTTGCAATAGCCATACTTCAATGCTCACTAGTTGCATGTGGCTAGTAGCTACCATATTGGACAGTGCAGGTAGAGAGAAATTCCATTATCACAGGAAGTTCTACTTAAATAGCATTAGTCTAGATTGTCAACATGGGGTGCTATTTGGAAATGTTAATTTTCAAGTCAGACCCTAAAACTAATAAAACAAAATCCCTGAAAATAAGGCCTGAGAATCTGAACTTTTAACACGTCCTTGGGTAATTCTGATTGAGAACCAGCATTGTAAACCGCAATAAAAAGCCCAGCCACTGATGAAACTGGTGGGAAAGGCAGGGACAGTTCACAAAAAGCCTTTTAACACTAAGCTAAAGAACAGGATTTAAACCAGAAAACAAGGAAATTCTTTGAAAAGAGAGAAGAACTTCAAATAGACAGCACCCTCCAAATTTTTCTCCATTCTGCTGCCAGAATGGCCTTCATAAAACTGAGATCTCATCTTGCCAAAACCTTCTCCTGGCCAGCCCTTCCACTTCTTTCAGATAATAATCAAAATCTCTAACATGACCTGCAGACATCACTCTCTTAAAGATTCTTCTTTTCATCAGACACTTCCCTACACCATGTCCTGGGGTGGTACTCTCATCCTCCCCACATTTTGCCTTCAGAGCTTGAACATTGTATGCAGCTACCCATTAAAAATGCTAAGCATCCTGAAGGCAGAAAAAGCCACGTGTTTAGCTGATCATTGTCTAACCAGCACCCAGTAGAGTGCCTAGCTCATAGTAGGTATTTCATAAATATCTGTGGAATGAATGAATATTTTAGAAAGACCATTGGTGACAGGGTGGAAAATGAGTTAGGGTAGGATTGCCAGTGGCAAGGCATGAAGCAGAGCCAAGCTGGGAGAGTGTTGCAATAGTCTAGGGGAATGATGATCACGATCAAACAATAGCAGTGAGTATGGAGAGACAGGGACAAATCCAAGAATTAGTAAAAAAGAATCAGCAAGAACTACATGATCTGCATGAAGGTGAATCTGCACCAAATGTCATTTTCTATCTCTTTAATCTTGTACTCACTTTACCCCATCCCTTCTAGATGCCTATACTCCCTTCTCTTTATCCCTTATCCTTTGGTTATTCTTCTTCCCACCAATTGGTTTTTGGTCTCTCCTACTTTTTAATTGCCGTTTCTCAATTGCTCAGGGCTATTTACCATAGGGAGCCTCAATGAACTTTCCTCACTGTCTGTCTCTTAATCTATAAGCTACCGTTTGATTTTCCTGCCAAAAAGAAGGAGAATAAAACTCAACAGGAAGCTCATTTGTCTAAAAGCAGAGCATCAGACAAACTCTGGGCTTACTTTTTCCGGAAATGTCAGATCTCTGAAGACAGAGAACTCTTGAAAAGGTTGTCTAAATAGCATCTTTTCACCTACTCCTAATTCCACTACAACACAGCAGCCACTAATGAGATAATGTAATTTATAAGTGGCATTAAATTCCAAATCCCATGTTTTATCTCGATTTTGTTCTGCTTTATCACTCAGAATCTGCATAATCAACCAAACACATCAGTTACTCCTTTCCCATGGGCAGTACAGATGAACAGCACCATCTTACATTTTGTTTCACTAATCTCTGTCTATCGCCCTTGTGGACTACTTCTTGCGTGTGTCTGACTTTCTCATCTAACCAGGAGCTGGAAGCACCTGCCTCTGTTGTCTGCCTGCCCTCACTCCAATTCTGGAATAAGCAAGCAGGCTCTCAGTAAGTCATTCCCTGAAGTCAATTAATTGAATTGCTTTGTTTACTTCAGAACATTTCCCAATGATCTCAGCTCCCAGCAATAGACAAGATAGGCATTATCCAAAATAGCTACCTTATTAACCCGTTTCAATTTACTCTTTAACTTGAATATCCAGCCTCTTAACCACCTCCAAACCCTCCATAGATCTTTGCTCATTTTGATGCCCACAAACATATTTCATTCATGCTTTTACTCACTTACCTCATATTCTTCCTGTAAAATGGAGCTTCTTGGGGTTCTGGTTCAAGATGGTGATGAAGGAATATCCTGGGCTCATCTCTTCCCCCTGACATGTGAAAAATGCAATTAAATATAGAACAACTTCCTCTGAGAAAACAACTCAAGACTATCTGATTTACATATAGGGAGAACGACAGAAGGTTCACATCAAAGTGGGGAGAAGCTGGGACACAATCTCACTATAACACCCCCACCCTCCCAGCAGTGACTCACTATCAGGAAGGAACTCAAAACCTAAGGAATGGAGGGTTTAAACTTCACATTGGGCACCCCAACTTTGATGACCTGCACCTGAGATAGGAGTCTCTAAAACATCTAACTTTAAAATGAGTGGGGCTCTCGTCCAGGAAACGAGGCTATAGCGATCTGGGAAACAGTTCTTAAAAGGTTTGTGCTCCCTCAGACTCACCTGCCAGGGCCCACCCAGTGCGCAGGCAGCCAGTGATGGAGAGGCTCTGGGACTTGATGTGAATGAGGCTCATTTGCTAATCTTAAAACATCTGCCTGAGGGGCAGGCATCTAATTTACCACCCATCTAGCAGCTTGCTGGCTGGAGGGCACCATCACATGCTCTCTTTCTGCCCTGCTTTAGCTAATTTCCTTTCTTCTTTTCTTCTTTCCTTCTTTCCTTCTTTTCTTCTTTCCTTCTTTCCTTCCTTCCTTCCTTTCTTTCCTCCCTCCTTCCTTCCTTCCTTCCTTCCTTCCTTCCTTCCTTCCTTCCTTCCTTCCTTCCTTCCTTCCTTTTTTCTTTCCTTCCCTCCCTCCCACCTTCTCTCCCTAGGCTTTTTTCCTTTTCCCTTGTTTTTTTTTTCTTTTTTTTTTTTTTCCCTGCAGGCACCATCTCTGTGCTCTCCATCTGCCTCAGTCCAGCCGTGGGCTCCATCTCTGGGCTCTCCCTCCATGTTCCAGAGTTTTAAGGTATCCCTGAGGAGGGAGCTTTTATGCACATCTCGTCCCTCAGTTTTGCAGCTGCCACCCAGGGGTCACTTCTTGGTCCCCCGGCTCTGGTGGCCAGGAAAGCTGGAGCTCCGGGGCTCCTAGGGACTGTAACAATTACAGAGACAAGACAGTTCTTAGCAGAGTGCAACCCCCAGGGCACTGCGCAGGTGCAGACTGAACCCTTTCTGTGAGAGGCCTACTTGCTCAGCACCAGAGCTTCTGCCTGAGGGGCATGCTTCTGGCTTGGCACACAACTAGAGGCCAACCAAGATGCTCACAGGAAAGGGAGGGTCAACCTTTTGCATCTCTCTGTGAGTGACCTGCCTCTGGCTTTGGTGGGGTCAGGGAGTAGAATCTCCACTAGGGTAACTGCTTTTGGCCCAGGGCAGTTCTCACAGCAGCTGGGAGATAAATGTGCCACCACTGAAGGAGATCAGGGCCAGGCACCATAGCCACCACTACAGCATGAATTCTCAGTGGGGCAGATGTTCCCCCAACGAGGGTTAAGTTACTTTTAGGGGGTTAAGTTAATTTCTGGACAATGTGAAAACAGAAACTCTTTGATATTACAATGGTTTGTGGCTCTCTAAAAGGCCACAGTATATAAGCAGATATACAGTCTACGGTATTCAAATTTTATGGGATGAGAAACAATTAGGAAAAAAAAATTCTGAAAGGTTCCTTAGAGGGGTAATAAAACATAGTAATAATAGTTGAGAAAAACTACAACATAGAATGTAATCTAGTCTCTGAAGTCCTAATCTGCTCATTGTTAATTAATTGTCCATGTGTTCATACTTGTTTTCTGCTCCCCTCAGTGCATAAAATAGGAGTATGCAATAAATAGCAGTTGTTCCCTATTTGTGGAATTTAAACAGTGACAATGTCTGCAGCTGCCCCAGTTTGTGGGAAGATTCCCCCCTGGATCTTAGTTCCTCTCTGATTACAAGGTGAGGTTTTCCTCTACGTGCCCTTATCTCCATCTAAAGTGTTCAAGTTCAAAACCTGCAGTTCAGGGAGCTAAACATGTCCAATGTTAGTGAGTGAGCCGCCATTTACTTGTTCTACTCCACTTCTTGGTCTTGAATAAAAGGTCTTCCCTTTTTCACTTCCTCTGCACCTTTCTCCCTAGTTTCATTAAACTCCATCTTACCCCATTTTTACCACCCTCCTGTGTTAACTAATCCTTCAGATCTGAAAAACTGGTTCTGCAAACTTGTGTGTGTTAGCTACATCTCTTCGCTCCAAGCCCACTTTTTCATACTGTTTTGTGACGCTGGGGCTGGGACTTAGAATCATGACTCACCCTGGCTCTATGGTTCCCAGTTTGGTTCTGGCAAAAGGTGTCACACTAAAGGAATGCTGATGACCAACCAGCAAAGGGAAAAGGGACATGCTCCTTCCAGACTGTGTGCTATTCCTCTCAATGTCACCTCAGCAACAGCTCACCTGGGCCGTGGAATCTGGTTCTGGTGTCCGTTTTGTTCCCTTACACTCAAAGAACTAGCCTCACTGTGCCTTCAGAGATACCAGCAGACTGTCCAGCACCGTTCCTAGTTCTGGGAAGCAACTTTCCCAGCACAAGCTCTAACCACTTCCTTTGTGCTTCTTGCTGTTACTAGAATTATGTCACCTCACCTGAACCGAACTTCAGATAACTGAAAGTCAGTGACTGCTGTTCTTCAATTGCACCAGGATAAAAGTGTATTTCTGTCAGGATACTGAGCCCATCAGTAGGTCTGACTACAAGACCTCTTCTTGTACCAGACCGTAAAGCCATGGACTCTGGTTTCTGGCCCTTGCTGTGAACTGAGTTGCTGAAGCATCCTTGTCTTTGTTCTTCCTGTAGCCCTGCTGACAAGCCTGCTGCAATGGTAGAGATTAACGACACTGTGTGTGAAGACCATGGCAAACACTCTTTGTCCTCGAATGTATCCTAGAAATGGTTTCCTTTCAAAGAGCTGTATTTCTTTCTCTATTCTCTTGGTCACTTTCATTAAGGCCCTGACTTCAAGCCACCAAAACATTCAAGTAGAAGTCAATGATGTCTGAACTCTTTGTCACCTTGGCCCTCTTCTATTTGTCTATCCTCACCCTGGGTGTTCTTCAATCCCCTGAGAGGGAAAAGCAGCTTATCTTTCTTACTGTTTCTTCATACCGTTCCTTTGTTCTTTCCCTTTTTTCGTGCAGGGTAGGGAAGCACCACAATAAACTAAGCACATAGGCTTTGAAGTGAAATGAAAGACTTGTGTTCAAACATCTGGCTCTGTTACCTATTAGTTGTGTGTCTTCAAGCAAATCATATAAACTTTTATGACACCTATTATCCTCACACATAAAATTTGAACAGTAGTATCTATTTAGGGTTATTCTGAGGGTCAGTGAAAAAATAAACACAAAGTGCTTAGCCTTCTCAATATAAGCAATCAAAAAAAAAATTGTCACCTGTCTTCCTTTGCTTGATATTTACCTATCGCCATATTTAAATTAGACACAAGTAAACTCTGAAACATCCTATATTGCAGTGTGGCCTAAGTATTAAATTTCATAGCAAATGAAACTCTAATTCTGTTCCATTGATTATGACATATCGATACAAAGCCACCCTCACTACATGGAAAATAAAAGATCATCGAAAAACATGGAACAATAAATAATTATAGTAGCTTGAATACTAGCTTTTAAAATACATTATATCTAAACAAAAGATAAATGAGAGAAAAATTAAAATAAATATATTCACTGAGATCCATAGTCATTTTCTGTTCATCTAAGTTGTTAGTGTGTTCTGCTTTTAGTTTGTTTTTCCTGTAGAACAGCAAAACTGTTTAATTTTGCTCTGGAAATTGAACCAAGAAAGGCAGAATTTGTTCTTTTTTTTTCCCTCTGGAAAATATTACATATTATTGTGTTCCATGAATAGTATAATTACTTCCACAATAACAGAGGACTGAACATTCACAGGTGTTGGGTTTTGCATTGCACTCTGTGGGTGAGACCATCATTAAAGGCTTTGTTCTCGGTGTCACCTGAAAAAGACAGCACTGTACATTTCAGTTACTGACCTTAGTGTGTTCAGGGTCAGACTACCCCAACATCACAAAACAACCTCTCCTGGAGGAGGCTACTCATTTTAGAATATAATTTTCATCATGTCTTTCTCTGCCTCATCTACAGACCTTTTGAGAGCAGCAGGTGTCCAAAACTATAGGATTCTTCTTGAAATGCATACCCAGTGCTGAATCCACTGTTAAATGTCTTCTCCGAACACACACTTTCGAAGACTTCCTATGGACCTGCTGAGATGAAACTGGCTCCTACTGGATCTATCTGTGTCTTCATTTCCTCCCACACATCTGTCAGGCATCATGTCCCCTTTGTGATGATCAGAAAGAAGCATGACTCTAATAGTTTTGACCTAAACAAATGAAGAATATCATTGTCACTAACTTAGATGGGGACGAATGTCTAAGAAACATGTCTAAGGAAAGGCAGAGTTCCTGGGAGAGGTCGCAATTAGAGATATATACGTGGTAATTGTCAGCATGTAGATGGTTTTTGCAGTCACGAAACCAGGTGCAATGACTAAGAGAGTTAGGATAGATAAAAAAGAGAAAAACAAAGAACTGAACTCTGAGAATTCAGCAATAATAAGATGGGAGATGAGAAAGGATAAATAATTATGTTTTTACTAAATTCATTTGCTTCTCTAGGTTTGCTTCCCTAGGTTAAAATATTTTTAGGTTCTCTGAATCACTTTTATGGGACATTTTTGCCCAATCCCAGTACCATGTTTCACTTTCCTTGTGAGAAGTAATGAACTTAGCACGCCAAATGATATAGAGTAAGTCATGGCATAAGAGGGACCAGTATATCTATAATTTGAATCCCAGACTTTTATTATTTCAGGCTGTGTTTCATCATTTTCTTTAGAAAGTAAGTCACTTAAAACTGCTAACTCTTTTCATAGCTAAACCACTGTAGGTTCGTTCTCTTCAGAAACATAACAACTGAGTTGAATTCTTGAAACTAAACACAGTAACTTATGTTTTTTTGACTATAGATTTCATATGGTTGAATTTGGCTCATCATTAGTCAAGCAACATATTTTTGAATCCAACACTAAATATTTACTGCATTAGCTTTATGTTACCACATACTTGAAAACCAGGCCTCCTGAACCTATACATTTTCCTTTCCCCAAGCAGCATTACATTTGCCATTAGAAATTTACAAGATCTCATAAAATTCTATGTGAATTAACACCATTATGATCAACCGAAACTTTCTTATTTAAAGACATTACCCTTTGTTCTGTTCTCAGGAGAAACTAAGACTGAATATACTTACTTGCCAATAAAATGTTTATATGTGTGTTACATGCCATTGAGTTGGCTCTGAGTCTTGAGATTGAGTGATGTTCACAGTGTCCTGTCATCAACAGGCCTGTTCAGCTACTGCAGACTCATGCTTATGGCTTCTTTTATGGAGTCAATCTATCTCCTATTCGGTCTTCCTTTTTTATGTTGCCATCTATTTTTCTCAGCATTATTGTCATTTCCAAAGAACTATGCCTTCTCAAGATGTGCCCAAAGCAGGACAATTTGTTTTGTCATTTTTGCTTCCAGTGATGTTTCAGGCTTCATTTTCTCTAGGACCCACCTGTTCTTTCTTGAAGTCCATGGTATCTATAGAGTTCCAGCAAAAATATCAGATGAACAACTTTGATTAAAGTAAAAATTTAACTCACTCTGTGTTAAACTTTTTACCTTTATTTTTATTAATTTTTCTCTAATTCAAGTTATACATGAACAATGTAATTTTTAAATGCAATTGAAACTTTTCCCCCAGCTTTATTAAGTTATAATTGACCCAAAAAAATTGTATATATTTAAGATATCTAATGTGATATTTTGATATATATACACATTGTGAAATGATTACCAAATCAATTTAATTAACATATGCATCACCTAACAGTCATACTTTTTTGTGGTGAGAACACAAAAGTCTATTATTTTAGTAATTGTTAAGAATATAATACAATATTATTAACTATAATCACCATGCTATACATCAGGTTGCCAGAAATTATTTACCCTACATAATTGAAACTTTGTACCCTTTGACCAATATCTCTCCATTTACCCCTTCCCTAGCCCTTAGCAACATCTTTTCTACTTTCTGCTTTTATGACTTGAATTTTTTTAGATTCTACACAGTACATTATGGATAATTACATTATGGTACATTATAGGAATGAAAAGTAGAATCATGTACTTTTTTTCCTATAGAAAATAATCTTTTAGAAAAAAATGCAATGTTGATGTTTTACAGTTGGAATATAGAAAGATAAAGTATTTTGCTTCCATAGCAGAGCTGAAACTGAGGTCTTCATACTCTGAGATTCATTTTGGTGACTTTATCTATAGTTGGGACTTTCTGATGCAAATTAAACTAAATAGTTGAAGTTTAATAAATCCATCATTTAGCTATAATTACTCATTCACTTGTATTGTACAACTCAGTTAATTGTACAGTGTACAATTGTATAGTTAGTTGTACAATTGTATGATCTCAGTTACAAAGCTAAAATGTGCCTGAAAAAATATGTAATCAACAAGTTTCAAAATGCTGAAGACCTAAATAAGGTCAGCATAAACATCAGCAACAGCATAATTATCTTTAAAAAGTAAATATTCATCTCATTTACACAGGGATTATTGTAAAGACTAAGTGTATTAGTTAATGAGAAAAAGAGAAAAATTTTATTTTTTGTCAGATAAATGTAGAGATAGCATAGTTAGCCATTACAATTTGTCAAAGGAATCTTCTAATTACTGTCAGAAAGATGTTTTCTGTTTTTATTTTGCTGAGTTATAACATCAGAGACAATAAAAACTGTTTATCTTTTGACTAAAGAAAAAGATTTTGTAAACTGCAACTGGTCATGGCTAATGATATACGCTATGACTAGATTTGATGAAAAATTTTTATTAATGTTCATCTGGCACCTGTCAGAGGCTAAACAAACATATATGAAAAGAAATCTAAAAGTGGAGGAAAGTATTTTAAAATATTTTTGAACAAGTCACTGGGCCAACCAAAGTTGGTTTTCCCTGACAGTATCAGTTGAAACCTGGAGGCCTTGCACTTCTGTTTTAAAAGAAATAACAGTTCTGAGGAAAAGAGGCAAAGAATGGACCTAGAGCACACTCAAACGGATACTCTAATAACAGACATGGACATAAAACCAGATGTTTACACCAGCCATACCAGGTGAATAAGAAATAAACCTACTGTGCAGGAAACTTGACTATCTTTACCTTTGTGTTGGATTAGAGAGCTAAAATGTTTTCTGAAAATTCACAAATACAAAGGCTGGCTTTATAAGGTTCTGTGCTCCTATTCATCCTAACTGTATAATCTGAAGGAAAAGAAAAACACCTTAATCTTGAAAGAATTTAAAATGATGCAAGACAAATAGCATAAACAACTGTAAATTCTCCAAAGAAATCAAATTTTAATCAAGTTCTCAAAGAATTCCCAAAGATTATGTTGTAAGGATTATATGTTTACAGCCAGAAATCACAAAACAATAGACATCAGGTTGCCACTTGTCACTAAAAAAGACAGAAGAAAGTTAAACAAGAACCACATAAAACTTCATGAAGTCAAGAATGTAACTACTTGAATAAGAAATTCAAGACATAGGATCAACAGCATATTAGATAGAGCTGGAGAAAGACTTACAGACCTAAAAGAAACATCTGAAGAAATTATCCATAATGTACTGTGTAGAAAGTAAGGATAGTAATGACAATCATATTCTCATTGTCCAAAGAACACTGAGATGAATCTTTTATTAAAGTAAAGAATTCTTATAAAATGAAAAGGAAGCTACGTTTCTCAGGCCATTTCAACCATGGAAGAAAAGCAGGTGCCTACATGCAGTCATAGTACAGTAATTCTTTCTCCCATGGTTGTGCCAATATAATACCCCGCCTATCTTTGCTTCAAATAGAGGCTAGTTCAATTAATAGTTCAAGCTACTATCTATTCTATATTTAAATATTCAACAATAGTAATCCCTGATAAAGAAAGTCCTCTTTTTCCATTTAAAATTTAACATAAACTACAAAGTAATACTGCCTTGGGTTCATGATCTCTTGATAATTCACTGAGATCATTACAATATAAATTAAAAAAAAAAAACAACTCAGTCACCCTGGAGTCCAAATCCTTGAGAAGAGAGCTGTTGTTGGGTGGGAGGACAATTTTCATGACAGACAGTATTGCATTCAAATCACCCTTTCTCCTCCAAGTTCCCTCAAAAGATTAAGCTCTGGCAGTTTTGAGCTCTGGAAGTTTCCTTAATATAGATGCTTTCCCAGGGAAATCCCACATTATTCATGTAAATAGATACCTGGCAAGCCATTTCTATAGAATTCTGAATGAGGTCACACATGTTTAAGATCCAGAGAGAACACAACTGAAGCTTAAAGTGGGGCCTCTACTATACAAAAAATTATCTCCTAATTTCTTTGTTTAAACAACATCAAATATTTACTTTCCCAAAGATATGCACATAGATGTGTGCGTTTATTCTTGCTGAATACCAACCTAAGGTAGGTGTAGAGGGGAGTGTGTGTGTGAGTGTGTGTGTGTGTGTGTGTGTGTGTGTGTGTGTGTGTGTGTGTGTGTGTGTGTTTGGAGCCATGTCTATACTTATAATGTGTTGAGGGACCGGATTTTAAGATAATACTAAGCTGACTGGATTTTGCATTTCTAATGTTGTATTACAGTTTTTTTCTAGCCCTGAACTGGACTTTTGTATGCAAGAAATAACCTTGAGCTTTGAGCTACGAATTTCTCATTGCTCACAGACAAAGGATAAATTAGGACAGTTTTAATCATGCTGAGATGTACTCTTAGAATTTCCTAAAATTCTGTGTGACTCAGTTTTTAGTGACAGATGAAAGTGGTCCATGTACCCGTGGACTGTGCATCATCCTGACTGGGGCTCATTTAGTATTAAAGAAGAAAGAAAAGTGTTGCCATACTTCTATGTTAGCAAGCTTTCAGTAGGTTTCTTGTCTTTGTTTTTTGGTTATTTTACTTTTAAACTACAAAGAAGAAGAAAATGGAGCACATAACTGAGCACGAGATCTCTGGATTTGTCCTTTGCTTTTTTTCACCCTAAAATGAAGTTTCATGTTAATATTAAAGAAAGTTAGACATTGTGGCTCAGAGGGAGTTTTAGGTTATTAGGGGAAATTGTTTCATGGAAGAAAACTGATACCAAAATGATATTTATGCAGTATTCTAAAATGTTGTGACATTTGAGAAAAGCAGTTAAACATGACCTTCTCCAGGAATCATAAGATTATACCATTTTCAAGAGAAATAAAAGGACGTTAATTATATCAAGTCCTCTTTTGGATTGCATTTTCAAATTTTATCTACTGACTAGCATTTCACTTTATGAGACAGTTGGACTTTGTACCATGAAATGTTGGTTGGTGTTCTGCCCAGGTACAGAAATTGTTACAGTGATTTCTTCTATAGGCTCTAAAATGATAGCATCTTCCATTTCAAGGAAATGAAAAGCTATTTACCTGATGAATAGCAAGGCAATAGGTAAAGCAGGATGTATTTTTCTTCTAAGTGACTCAGGATCTACAATGTCAGACTAACTTAAAACTGAACGTGTCTCCTAATTAGGTCTTTCTGGTATTCCAGAAGCTAATCATTCAAGAAAAAAAAAACTAGAAGCAAGGAGTTCAATGAGGTAGGTAATATTATAACACTTCTCAATATTCCTTGCAAGAAAAATTTGATTTCCTCAAAATTACTTTAGAAACTAAAGTGATTCTTCATCTTGTGAAAACACAGAGTTCTCAGCACTTTATTTCAGAAACCTATGAAACCGGGCATCTATTGGGAAAAGGCATAAAAAGGAGCAATTTAAGAAACATGCCCACACAGAAAAATGTTTAGATTAATATGTCTAGCTTATGTCATATTTTAAACTTAAGTTCAGAACATAATGTTCTAGTCACTTACTTATAGGATTCTCAATCTCATATAGCTTTTTTTGACTGAGGCCATTCGCTCCTTAACCCTTTGGGCATGTTAACAAAGTCAAGACAGAAGCTGAGCAATCTCTGCATTTCCAAAGGTCTCCACAGACCATAATCCTATAGAGAATCAATTTTCTTCCCATCTTGATCTAATTCTATTTTCTTGTCTCACTGCTATGGTAGCCAGATTCTGATAATGTACGTTTCCTGAGCCACAGTGGCAAAAAGGCTACCTAAAAAGATGAAATCACATGACCTGGAGTAAGGCAAGTATCTAGAAAACAGGAAAGGAGAGCCTCTGCAACCTCTAGGTATCAAACTCTTAAGCTGCAAGTGACAAAAAAACCAATTCAAATTACCTAAGCAAATGAGGAATATAGGTTCACATAATAAAACTTGGGAATGGTTCAATTTAGTAAGCATTGTCAGCAGGACTAGTGTCTGTCTTTATGTTGCCTCTGCTTTCCTTTGTGTTACGCCCTTTTCAGAGAGTCTTTCTTCATGTTGGCAGGATACCTGTCAGCAGCTCTATGCTTACATCCTCTCAAGTCTAAACCCATGGTCAAGGGAATGACTCAAACAATAAAGTGAAAGTCCTGGCATTAGCTCTGATTGGAAAGAATCACCTTGGCTTAAGTCGTGCCATTCTACAACCAACCTCTGTAGAAAGAGAAATATGATTCCCCAATCACTCAGTCTTAAATAACTTCCCTAGAGGTCAATGTGACATCAGTTCTGCCGAAAGCACATGGAGCAAGAGCAGTTTAGGGATAGCATCCCAGGGTAAAATCACATCACAGCACCATGACCAAAAAAAGAGACCATGGATATGGGCAGGCAAAAGCAATAACTGTTCACTAAGCACTAGTCCAATGGGTATTTAATTCCAGCTATAAATAATCCACTGAGCTTTATATAAATATACAAACATACATGGGCTTCATACCTGAGAAATTCTGAAATATTTGGTCCAGAGTGGGAACTGGATGCTTATATTTTGAAAAAACTTTGTAGATGATTCAGTAATCAACTAGGTCTGAATCAATAGGTGGTCTCAATGGATTCATTTTTAAGTGAATGTAAAAAAATAATTCCGTAATTCTCAAACTTTTCAGTGGTGAGCCACTTAAACAGTGTTAAGAACACTAGAGCCCACCTACCTACTCGCCCACTCATACTTCATCAGCACCAAACACACCTCCGCCAGTTTTGTTGTTTCGATAGGATACCCTTCAAGAAAACCTGCTTTTCAAAACATTCTAACAGGAACTCTGCCCTGCTTACGATAATATGCTTTTGAAGGTTTTCAGTGTATCATAGAACACTTTTTAAGTGTATGGTTAAAGGAGAAATTTAGCTTCAGGTAAATATTAAAAGAGTAATATGTCCGATTCAACAAACACTTACCTCTCCCTTCCTTGAATTTCTCTCTTAACCACTCTTCCCCATGGTTACAACATGGATCTTGGCATGACATGAAGCTATGCTACCTTTAAAATAAGTAACATCACACATCCTTCTCAGACCACAATCTCCTTTCCTTCTCACGAATTTATTTAACCATTCTTTGTCCTCATTGGACCTCAAGTTCATTGATAAGTCTATTCTATTCATAACCATTGGCCTCTCTCTATCATCATGTCCTTCCTTAACCAAACTAGATTGTAGAGTCAACATGCTCAATAACTATGCTCAACACCGTTCTGCCTTTTTTTTTTTGTACTTGCCAGCCTGAGTCCAGGACTTCCTCCAGATTTGCTCTCAGTGAGCTGAGTTTTGTCAGTGACAAATTTCAGCATGGAAGATTTATCATATCCTCCTCTGCTCGGAACCCTCCAGTGGCTTCTTCTCTCATTCTGATTAAAAGCCAGATCCTTTCTGTGTTCTAGGAAGGATTTGGCCCACAGTTTCCATTCTGGCTTTGTCTTCTTGTCACGTGAACCCAGCCACTCTGGCCTCATTACTGATCCTTCTTCCTGCTTCAGGGCATTCACATTTACCTTTATGAGGCATTATCTTGTCTAAAATGATTTTTTTCCAGATATCCACATATCTCTGCTCAAATGTGTTCTTACCCCTGAACAGGTATTCTTTCGTAGCTGTCTATAATCTTTCTGCACAGCTCCTCTTACCACCTAACATAATATATATGATACCCTTATTTATATGATCTTTGCCTGTCTGCCTCTGAGGGAACATAGACTCTATAATGATAGAGGATAGAGAATTTGTTCTGTTTGCTATTATATTCTCAGTACTTAGAATAGTACTAACACTCAGTAAATATTTGTTGAGTGAATAAGTAATTGAAGCAACTATATGTGTACCCTAAGTTCATGGTCACCAACTTTAGATAGGTCTCAACATTACCTGGTAATTCCACTATTTCATCTAGTCAACTCAACCTCCCACTTCCACAATGACTTTTTCAAAATTCTTCCATTCTCTTTAAACCTCTGACCCTCTCCCCAGCATACCTCATCAACACGCACAGACACGCACACACACACATGCACACACTAGTATATATACCCACAACCCACAACCATCCTTCACAGCAGACAACCTTACCTGTAACTTTGCAGAGAAATAAATGCTCACGGACAAGAAACACCTGTATGCCCTGTTTCAAAATTTATATACATTACTATATGTATACTCATACTTCTCTAATTTCTCTTATTGTAAAAATAATTCCCTCTTTTTTTGGTAGACCCTATTTCCTCCTACTTTCTCAGGAAATATTGCTTTCTGAATTTGCAAATAGCTTCAAGTCTATTCCATCTTAAAACACGAAATTCTCCCTTCAGCCACCAAACTTTCCACAGCCCCTCTCTCTCTTCTCCTTCATTGCCAAACATAAAGTAATTTTCTTCATCTGTTGCCTTTCTCCCCACCTCCCACTCACTCTCACCTGACTGCAGTGTGCACCCACACCCTCAGTATGGCTTTTTGCTAAGGTTACCATTGACCGATTTCCACATCGCTAAAGGCATAGGCATTTTTCAGTCCTCATCTCAGGTGAATTTCCAGCAGGATCTGTACTGTTAACAACTCCTTCTTTTAAAAATCCAAACTCTTTTTTAAACGTGCTTAATATCACACCCTCCTGACTTTCTTCTTACCTCTTCAGCCAGTCCTCCTCGGTTTCCTTTGTGAACTCAGCCTCCTCTTGCTGACTTTCAGTATTAGTATTCCTCAAGACTCAGCTCTGGCCTCTTCTCTTCTTACTCTACACTTTCTTACTACCTCCCAAGGCTTTAATTACCAAGCACATGTCAGTGATGTTCAAATGTATACCTTTAGCCCTAACCTCCTTTCTGAGCTCTTAGCTTACCTCCCTAAATTTTTCATAAATATTTTTTTTATTTGAATGTCTTAAGCTTCAAATTAACCTATCTAAAACTGAATTCATCTGCTCCCCTTCCAACCTAGGCCTTCACTCATACTTTCAGTAGTAGGAAACAGTGTCCTGTATCCAATATTGAAAGCCAGAAAATCAGGAGATGTCATGGACACAGCTCTCCTCCTGCATTCTCTCATATAATCTATCACTGAATTTTGTCAATTCTACCCCTTACATATCTAAGCTGCCCTATTCTACTCTGTACTTTTTCTCTGGCTGCCATCTCAGTCTAAGACACTATCATCTACCAACTTTTATTCTAGTTGGTTTCCCCATTTTTCTCTTATCAAGTCCAATCCATTCTCCACAAGGCAATCAAAGAGATCGTCTCAAAACATAATTCTAGTCATTTCACATCTCTACCTAAAATCCTTTAATAATTTTCCAGTGCACTTAAGATCAAAGTCTTTCATATGCTTTGCAATGTCTGAAGGAATTGGCCCTTGTCTTCCTCTATACCTCAGATATCTTGGTCTTTAGTGACAGAAGGAACTATAACACTCCCTACTATTCTGTGGCCCCTTCCCATGCTGTTCCCTTTGCCTCTAAAGGCTTCCTCCCACCCATCTTTGCCTAATTCACTCCTATTCTTTCCTTATTCTGTAAATATTAGTCTCAACTCAAATTTTTTTTTTAAGGAAAACTATCCTGAGTGCCAGACTAAAAATATTCTCCTGCTATATATTCTAATAGCTCTCTATAGCTCCCATTTGGCACTTATCACAGTAAATCACTGTAAACTTATACAATTATATGATCAACAATGGCTTAATAAGGAAGACCTTTAAAGAATGAATATACCTGTACTTTACCTAACCATCACTTTGCTAATGGATAGTAACTTTTTGCTACTATTCTTTACATTTTATGCAATCTAAGTGTACTTCTTCTACTTTGGAGAGAGAAACTTGTTTTAAAAATAAATACTCACTGCACAGTTGAATGAAAGTATTTGTTTCTCAGAAATGAAAGTATAAACGCTGCCATTATCAAAGACATCACAATTTTAAAATACCAGCTGATGCCTGGGTTCCACCTCTAGAGGTTTCTGATTTAATTGGTCTGAAATGAGGTTTGGGCATTGGGACTTTTTAAAGCTCCCCAGGTGATTCTGATGTGCAGCCAAGTTTGAAAACCACTAAAGAAGAAGCTGCTTTTGAAATACTTACCAATACCCTTTTTACAAGTTGAATCCTGCTACAATGAATGCACCTATAGATATAAATACAGATCACGTGACTCTCCAAAGCCAAGACCATGTTGACTTACAGTTTTGCGTAGCACTAGGCAGAATACCACGTAATCGCTGGCTGATGGTGATTAATAAGTCTTAGTGGGTAATCATTTGAGTGAAATGATTCAAAGAGCATTCCTTGTTCCTGCTGATTCTGAATGTGACTTACATCTGAAAGAGACATTGCACAGATGCTTGTCCCAAGCAGCAACATTGAGTCTCTCGAATTAAGGAGCCAGCCAGCTTTTCACTTATAAATCAGGATGACAGACATTCTCATCCATCCTACAACAGGTGCGAAAACCCAGCTCCAGGCTCTGAATGGCTGAATTTCATTACTGGCTTTGCCGCTTGCTAGGTTGTGATCTTGGCCAAGTCTTTTACATGTTCTAAGCCTCCCTATTTTTAATGCTGGGGAAAGGATAAATTTATAATAAAGTATATAATAGTAACTATTTCAAAGGCCTTCTTTGAAGGTTAAGTAAAATAATGCATGTAAAGCATCAAGCATAGTGCCTAGCCTGTAGTAGACATTGAGTGCCCACCAGTTACTATTTTTTCAATTAAAGCTGGAAATTTCTAACCAGGGATGGAACTTGTCCATTTTGCTCTTTTAAAGTTTATTTGTAGATCAAAGAAAATCAAAACTGAAATTGAAGAATACCTATAAGGTAATAATATTGTAAATAGAAGTAGAGAAAACGATTAAAGCTATATTCATATCCCCAAATTCTTATACCAATGAAGAAAAGGACTATGATTGGAGAAATAAGCATTAAACAACAAATAAACCTAAAACAAACAAAAAAAAGGAATAGAAATAACAGCAAAAAATAATAAATTAAGTAACAGAAAATAATAAATTCAAGCTCTAATTCTTAAAAAAATAATGAACAAAATAGATAAAATCTTAAGTCCTCTAATTTTTTCAGAGAGCAGGAGGACAAAGCACAAACTTAGGGCTTGGAAGGAGACTAAGTTTACATTGTTTAACTTTCTTGTTTATTTCGAATTTTATATTCTGGGCATGGTTTGAACTGTTAGCATGAGATTTACATTTTGATAAGTGCTACCTTTTTATCCTTCTCACTCTTGATTTTAACAGCCCATCAGTAGTTTAGGATAAGCAGCTGTGGCTCCTGGAACTTGTGAGCCCATAGAAAAGCACAGAATTTGCGGCACTTTGGAAACTAGTTTCCAAAGCATCCAGTGAATTGTTAATTGCAGTATTTTTGTATCAGGTTATGGTTTAGAACAATATGTTTGTTTTTGTTTTTGTTTTTTTAGTATTTGTTACTGAGGAAATCTCAGTGACACACTCTGTAAGCATAAACACGAAATCTCTCGAGAGGCTGATGTACTAAAAAAGACAGGGAGAAATATAATTGAAAGATACCTTCACCGTGGTGGCAGAGCAACAGAAAGGCCTAAGTTCAAATTACAACAGGCTTAAAATATCAACACTTTTGTTAAATCACTTGGACCAAGGCCTGGAGAGAAACTTTGGAGAACATATTTTTGAGGTGAGAGTTATTGGAACTAATGTTTCTCTGAAGTCAGGACACCTCTCCATCCCCTTGAAAAACAAAGCCCTGTTTTTGTATGATAAACTATCACCTCAAAGGGGTCCACTACTAGCAAGAGAAAGTGAGGATGTCTTCCAAGTCCAGCAATAAAGATTTGTATCATAGTCATTTAGTTTTCAGAACGTATTCTGAATGATAGCTGTCTTATCCAGACTCAACTACAAGCAAACTGAGTTTAGGGACCCTAGGCATTTTTGTTTATAATGTTTGAGAAAGCACAGATTGCTAGATTGTAGAAGTGTCATATTTATAAAAATTTTTTATTGGATTAAAAGTTGTAATTTTTATATTTTATGAGAACTAACTGAACTGTGACTTAAGTTTTCAGTTTGCATTACTGATTTTTTTGCACTTTGGCATCCCTGTTTATAAGCTTATCAATCTGGGAAATCAAAGAGCTAGCCTCTCTCTAGACTCCTCCTCTTCATCGTCTAGTCTCTCATATACATGCATGCGCATGCACACAAACACACACACACACACAATAACTGAGGCTCAAAGTGTGTGCTGATAAACTATCTATTGTGGGGAGGGGCTCCCTGATTTGTAGTGTTTGTCAATTTCCATGGAGTAAATATTTTCCCAGTGGATTATTTCAAATTTGCTGCCTGCTTTAAAAAGACAAGGAATAACTAGGAGATAGTAGAGGAGTGCTGCTACACTTAATTGACAAACCAACTCTAATCTGTGACAGCCTAGAGTTCAAGAGGTATATGAAAGCCCTCAGGATCTAAAGATTAGAAATAGAGTACACAGTCACTCTATAGAATTGTTGTGTAATTCAAGAAAAGCAATTACATAGGTCAGAGAAGCAGCTCAGAGCTAGCTTTGGGCAGATGTGAACAGACAAGAAAGACAAGTCTGTGAATGGTAAGTGGTAAATGCAAGGCAGTTCCTGAAACAAGGTGTCATGGGTGTGCAGAGGAGCGTACTCAGGTTAGGACACCAGTGATGTTGCAGTAAAGTTTGTTTATGCCTGAAGTCTATATTTGCCATGATTCACAAAGTGGATCTGAGGCTTGTTGGTCACACACAGGGGCAAGAGGGCAGCATTTTCCTAGAACCATCTGGGTTTGATTATTTTAGCTGCATCTCCTGAAAATTCTTCAGGCCACAAAACGCACAGAGTAATAATTACCCCTGAACTTCCACAGCTGCTAAGATGGTTCCATCTGGCACTTCTATAGCTGCAGCTATAACCCAAAGACCTCTGAATTTCCTTGCATATTAATAGATGATGTTTGCCAAAGGATGAAAGGTCTAAAGACATTTTAGGCAGTTCTGTACTTCAGAGCTTGTTCCTTTGAGTTTCTGAAAATGGTTTAGTTCCTCTTCTGTTCCTATAATTGTTTATGGCATAGATTTAAAGGATTGGGTTGGAATACTCCCAAAGTCATTCAAAGCTAGTAGTTCTGCCTCTTTTTACCTGCTTTCCTGTCCTTTGCAAAGGATATTAAGAATAATGCATAAATCACATTCCAAATGCCAGGTGAGTCAATACATAGCAATAATCATTAACTTACCTTTGCAAACTTTATGGACGGCAGGAATGGTAACCAGTCTGTGTTAGCAGAAATGTTAGAATTAAAAATCCTAACTAAGTAATAAGAAATCCTAGCTGCAACAAAAACAAAAATAAGTGGACTATATCAAACTAAAAAGCTTCTGCACAGCAAACAAAATCATGACAAAATAAAAAGGCAACCTATGGAATGGGAAAAATATTTGAAATTCATGTATCTGATAAAGGGTGAAAATCCAAAAAATATAAAGAACTCATACAAAAAATCCAATTTCAAAATGGGTAGAAACTCTGAAAAGACATCTTTCAAAAGGAGACATACAGATAGCTGACAGGTACATGAAAAAATGCTCAACAGCATTAATCAGTGGGGAAATGCAAATTGCAACCACAATGAGATATCACCTCATACCTGTCAGAATGCCTATTATCAAAAAGAAAAGAAACAGCAAGTGTTGGCGAGGATGTAGAGAAAAGGGAACCTACATACACTGTTGGCAGGAATGTAAAATGGTGTAGCTACTATGAAAAATAGTATGAAGTTTCCTCAAAAATTTAAAAATAGAACTACTACATGACCCAGTAATTCCACTTCTATGTATTTATTCAAAGAAAACAAAAAGCCTGAGAAGACATATGCACCCCTATATTTAGTGCAACATTATGTACAATAGCCAAGATATAGGAGAAAAATAAGTGTCCATTGACAAATGAATGGATAAGGAAATTGTAGTAAATATACAATTCAGCCATAAAAAAAAAAAAATGAAATCTTTCCATTTGCGAAAATATGGATGGACCTTGAGGGCATTAAGCTAAATGAAATAAGTCAGACACAGAAAGACAAAAACCACATAATCTCTTCTATATCTCTCTTATATGTGAAATATAAATAAGGAAGTAAAGGAAAAGAAGGAAGGAAGGAAGGAAGGAAGGAAGGAAGGAAGGAAGGAAGGAAGGAAGGAAGGAAAGGATAGATACACCAAGTTCATAGATACAGGAAACAGATTAGTGGTTGCCAGAGGACAGGAGTAGAGTGTGGGAGAAATGGGTGAATAGGGTCAAAGGTTAAATAAAAAAAAGAGAAGGATCTTAAATTTGAAATTTCATGGAAATTACACAATACAGAAAACCTAAAGCAGCAGTGTAATTCAGTTAAGAGAGTCCTGGTGACTCTCTACCTAAAGACAAGCCCAGTTTAGTTTTCATCTCTGCTTGTTTTTCCTCTTTATCCTACCTCACTTGTAGCTTCTCTACTCCCTCTCTTCTTTTAAATTTTCTTTTCCACTCTCTCAAATGCCATCTTCTAGCTTCTGTTCAGATTTTCCATTGAGCAAGTCACTTCAAGCCTCTTGGGTATAAGGTAACTATGGTTACCGCTCTTTAGGATTAGTCATGAACAATAATGTAAAGACTAGAGTCCTATAACCTACCAAGAGGGTACACACTGAAGAAGCACCATTCAAGAAGCCCAGTACCTCCAGGTATCAAAGAACAAATGCACCCCATTGATACCATCTTCTGAGGAAGAAATTGCAACCAAAGAAATCTTTTTAAAAGTTGAAATGAGACAGGTGCAGAAATTACTTCCAGATGCAACCGTCCTTAGAGAGCAAGATCAGCAAGTATTTTTCTAATTCCAAGACTGGCCTTGGGTAAAATATTTTAAAATAAACCCTGCCTTTATTTTTATTCATGTCCATATTTGATCAAAGTAGCATGCATAGATTTTACAAATCAAATAGCAGAAGTAGTATAGTCTTGCATGTAAGAGCATAATCTCTTAACCAGCTTGAAGTGAACCATTTCTAGCTATGTGATCATAGGCAAGTTACTTAACTGCTCCATGACTCTAGTTCTCATTTGTACATCAGGAATAATAATAGCACATATTTCACAGGACACTGGGATTTTATATAGGGACCAAATTTTGTCCCCCATCCCAATCCAAATTTGTATCCCAGCACCTCAGAATATGACTATATAGATAGATATTTTATGTAGGCAATTAAGGCAAAATATGATCCAGTAGATGAGGCCTGATGCAAATGACTGATAACTTTATAAGGAGAGAAGATTGGGATATACATAGAGGGAAAGCTGTGCAAAGACACCAGCAAAAGATAGCCATCTATGAGCCAAGGAGATACCCTCAGAAGAATCCAAACCTGCCAATACCTTGATCTTAGACTTCTAGCCTCCAGAATTGTGAGAAAATAAATTTCTGTTGTTTAGGCCACCCAGTTTGTGGTTTTGTTATAGAAAATTAATATAAAACAACATCTGGAGTATAGTAAATTCTCTATAGGGGTTATTATTATTATTACCATTATTAATTATTAAAATGATTATATTAATAAAACAACAGCTTTCTGCTCCATCTTTATCTCATAATCCAACTCTTTTCAGTCAATATCTTTCAATTATTTAACTATTTATTTTCATATTTATCTTCATATTTCTCAATCCAAAAGGAGGTATAATAAAGAAAAAATGGGGCAAATAGAAAAGAAATAACAAGACAGTATAATTAAATACAACCATATTAATAATCACATTAAATGTAAATGAAACTATAGAACAATATCTTTCATAAACACAGATGCAAAAATTCTGAATAAAATGTTGTTAAAAATAAAATTCAATAATATATTTAAAAGATGACATATCATAACCAAGAGAAATTTGTCCTAGAGATGCAAGTAATTTGGAGGACTTATAAATCTGATTTTAAGACATAAAACTATAGCAATCAAGACAGTGTGGTGGTATTGGCAATAAAATAGGACAAATGTAAGAGAATAGAGAGTTCAGAAATAGACTCTTAATCATTTATGGTCAATTGATTTTTGAAAAATGTGCAAAGGCAATATGGAGAAAAAATAGTCTTTTCAACAAATGATGCTGACACAACTGTACATAAAAAGCAGCAAAAAACAAAAGAACTTGGATCCATATTCATACCACATATAAAAATTAACTCAAAATTTATCAGAGACCTAAAAATTTGAATCTACAAATGCAAATTTAAACCCCAACAAGATACTGCTATATCCCTACTAAAATGCCTGAAATTTAAAAATACTGATAATATCAAGATTTGGTGAAGATGTAGAACAATTGGAATCCTCACATACTGTCAACAGGAATGTAAAATAGTACTACTATTTTGGAAAAGCTTTGAAATTTTTTTAAAAAGTTAAGTATGCCTACCAGATGACTCAACTATTTCACTTCTGGGTTTGTAGTGATAATGAAATGAAATATGTCCATATAAAGTTTTGTTCACAGGTGCTTATAGCCACTTTATTTAAATAGTCAAAAACTGAAAACATATATCCATCAAACAGGTGAATGGGTAAACTGTGGTATATCTGAACAATAGAATATTAACTATTAATACAGGTAAAGAGTTGATACAATATAAAATGAACATATACTATGCAATTCCTTTATATAAAATTCTAGAAAATACAAAATTAATTGATACTAACAGAAAATGCAAAACTAATTAATACTAACAGAAAACAGATCTAGGGATATTAAGGTGGGAGGGAGTGATTACAAAGGGTTGATAGATATGCTTATTATCTTGATTTTAATTATGGTTTCACAAGTGTGTGTGTATATGTACATGTGTGTATGCAAAAACATCAAATTGCAAAGTTTAAATATGTGAAGCTTATTGTATGCCAATTATACCTCAAAAAACTATTACAAAATAAACACAGAGATCATAAGCAGTATGCCATTATCTCATTGATAGTTTTGTCAGACAGCTACTTTAAAGCAGAGCAATGGATGAACTATATGAGCACTTCAGGTTACTTCCAACTTCTTGCCCAGGAGATCTGGTTCCCTGTGTATTTTGGTTGGTAAAAATGGGTGATTTCCAGATCTGATATTTGCTAATGAATGTTGTTATAACAGACTCATACATTATTTGAAAATGGCTGAGTCTACGAATATATGATGGGATGAGAACCCTCAGTCTATGCATTCTGGGTCCTATAGTTCATTCTCCATCATATCAGAGGTAACCACTAAGTAATAACAATACCATGAGGTTCTGATTCAGTTGTGGACTAAAATCTCAGATCTACTACCTACCATCTCTGTAACTTTAGGCAAGTTAATTAAACTTGAAATTTTTATATCCATAAAGTGATAATAATATTGATACTTGCCTTGCATGTTGTGATAATTAAATAACATAGTAGACATAAAGCTTTAAGTCCTTAACACCCAACATGTCATCTTCCTTCCTCTTTCCCTGTCTACTCCAGTAAGGTCCATCTCCTTTCTATTCTCCAGACAAGTCATGCTTACCTGTCTCATTTGTTTGTGACCATAATTAGTCATACAGGGCACATACACCTGACTTCGACAGAGTACAGTGTACAGATGACCAAATGCATACATAGGCTAAATTAGGGGGTGGCTATTCATGCTGCCAAATTGATGCTCACTTAACCAATAAATTGATTATGACTTTCCTCAAGATATCAAAAATCCTCAGAGTACTAAAATATGTCACTTGATTGGCAAATATTTTATATACAAGTGAAATTAGGTTTAATCAATATCTAATTTCTAGGAATCTCTCAATTTCTCAACCAGAATATTTTTAAAAGAAAAAATTGGTCCTTTGATATACTGGAGCAACTAATAATTTGGTGTTCAAAGCCAGGATGGCATGGCTATAGACTAGAAACATTTTTATGTCTCTAAAAATAAACATTACTGTGACATGCATTTATGTCTTAATATAGAAATTTTTGATCCAATAGGAGTTAGCAGTTTTCTCTCTCACTGAATTAAAATAGGAAAGATAGAGGCAGAGCCACACAAGGACAGAGACAAGCCTCATAGGTTGGAAAAGAAAATGACTTATTTTATAACAACTTCATTTGAATCTTAACTATTATCAAATATGTTATATTTGGTAGGATTTTAATATTATAGGGGTAAAGATAATAAAAAACTTTTTCTCTAAAGTTTTACTTAAATTCAATGTTTTTTTTTTTTTAAATAAAAGTACTGGTTTGAAATTGGTTTTGTGAAGCAATATTTAGAAACTTTTTTTTTAGGCGAGGCATCTCTTGGTTGACCTCACAGATTGCAAGGATCTTGTTAGTGTACAATCCCTTATTATTTTTTTATTATTATTTTTTTATGTTTTACACCTACAGCACCTGGTCTTCCTAGTTGGTCTCCCATCCAAGTACTAACCAGGCCCAACCCCACTTAGCTTCCGAGATGAGATGAGATTGGGCTTGTTCAGGATGGCATGGCTATAGACTAGAAACATTTTTATGTCTTAAAAATTCACCCAATTATGGTCATAAGACAGTGGCAAGATTTTCTGGCACTCTGCATGTAGCTTGTTTTTGTATCTGTTTAATTCTGAAATGGAAAAAATAAAGTACATAAAAGCAATGAAGCTGAAAATGGATTCAGATATTATATAATCACTCTTCCAATCTGAATAGCAAAAGCTAAACCAGTGCTCTTAGAATATAGGCTGAGGATTCCCACATCATAATTATCTGGGTTATTATTAGAAATACTCATTCCTAGACTTAATCCAGATCTCCTGAGGACGGGTCTCGGGAATCAAGATTTTTACTGAACATCCAGCATGATTCTTCACACTGAAAAGTTTGAGAACTCCTGGACTTCCATTTGGAATGAAGGTCTGGAAGTACGTAGGAAATATATTAATCCTCACTTAACATCATGCCACAAAACAACTATAATGAAACCAAGGCTACTTGATAGAAACAAACGAGAAGCTTCCAAAACATCTCATCAGCTTACAATGAAACAATGTTGAAAGAAACAGTGTTATTTGAGGACCTGCTATAGAAAAAAAAGAATTGAGAGAAAAATTAGATTAAGTCACATGAAGGACCCTTTCCCCCAACCCGGAGAGATGTTATTCAGAGCCCATTAAAAGGTCTATTAAGGTAGCTTTGAAAAAGGCTCTGCTGAAAAACACAGTTCTCAAAAAACATAGTTTTTGAGCACTCTGCCATCTGGAACACCACTGTTTCTGTCCAATAGACCATAACGTGTATGGTGTTCATGGTCCTTCTGTGGAAGGCGAGTGTCTGAAAGAGAAGTCCCTGGTACTGGGGAAGATGAGCAGCTTCACAGGGTACCCCCAGGATACCTTTGTGTTCAGAGCACCCTGAATGGGATGAACAGGGGACAAAGGCAGTGATGGTGCTATGGGAACTAATGGGAAGCCATGCAAAGGCTAGCTTGGATCTATAAGTGCTGGAAAAGACCTTAGGCAACAGGATAGGCAGACCCTGCACCCTAGTCTGGACTTTTTCCGCAGGGTCTGGACCACTTCTTACTCATTCTCAGTTGACACTTTGTTTAAATCTACAAATGCCACTATAAGTGACAATGTATGGGGAAAGGACAGAAAACATGAGATGAAAAGGTCTTCCCCAGTGAAGACCCCACCGTTTATCACCAGCTGATAAATGTTTACTTAAATCTCCAGAGTTTAAAATGAGCTTTCATGCTGTCCTTCTTGTGTCCCCCACCCTGGCCATCCTGCCTCAGACCACTATAGGCAGAGGCCTCTCTCCATGGACTTCAGCTTCCTGCCTGTTTGTTGGTAAATAGGTGGGAAAGCCTGGAGCAGCAACAGACAGTGGTTTCCAGAGACGGATTAACACAGATCCTCTGTAACTCTTTTCTCTTCTTTAGGTTTGCGAGAGTAAAGATACAAAGTAGGTACATTTAAAAGGGAACAAGAAAGCCTGTTTTCATAGCTGATGCTTGCATTGTGTGAGCAGGACTGATACTTGTCACCTTGTTCTGGAAGTGCTGCCACTGTGATAGTGGGGGAGGAATGGGCAATCCTAACAACACCTGCTTATGTCAGGAGATGATGATGCACGATGCACCGTAAGGATTGTGGATGAGCTCCATAAATTGTGGCTTCCTTCCCAAGGAACTAGGACACACATTGAAAGTGGAATGGTCAGAATCCAAAGAAACTTTTCTTCTCTCTTGCAGAGGTCCTTTATCAGCCCTGCTTCAACATCTCCATCCTAGAGAGAGTTTGTAGCACAATCACTGCAGAATTTGAATAGTCACTGGTATCTACCAGGCTGTGTCATGTCTCCCCAAGGCTGAGTGAAGGGGCATTGTTAGTGAGAAACTGATGAGGAAGCAACCTGGAGGAAAGAGCCCTTTAATCTGTCTAGAGGCCTTCAGCCCCATTAGTAATCCTACTTCTAAACAAGTACACACTGTCCAGGACACCTATGTCCTCCACCCTCTTTCTTCTGCCTTCTCTCTTCTTCATTCTCCTCTTTTTTCTATTCCTTCCTCAGAGTCCAAACGGCAGTGGATTATTTCTAGGTCCTAGCAATATGGGTAGAACACCCTCAGGTCCTTTTGACACACTCCACACCCTATCTGTCCAGCTGCAGCTCACTCCTGTCGTGAACTTCAGAACACCTCACGGAAGAACCTCAATCAAGACTGAGCCCCTGCACATTGTACCTAATCTAGAAATCCAGACAAAAATATGTAAGTATGAACTTTAAAAGTTAACATATTTAAATGGAAATCTATGAATAGGTTTTCATATTAGTCAGGCTGAGATGTCCTAAGACCCAAAGGGTGAGTCGATGATGTAGTTCCAACCAAAGGCTGGCAGACTGGGAAGCCAGAAAGAGTCAATGTCTCAGTTTAAGTCCACATGTAGTAAAAATATACCAGTTCAAAGGCAGTCTGGCAGGAGAAATTCTTAGAAGCAAAGAGTCAGTCTCCTTGTTGTATTCAGGCCTTCAACTTATTGGATGAGGTCCATCCACATCAGGAAGGAAAATCTCCTTTACTCAGCCCACACATTAAAGGTTTTTATCATACAGAAACACCCTTGGAGATACACTCAGAACAATATTTGGCCAAATATTGAGGCACCCTATAACCTAGACAAGTTGACACATAAAATTACTACCACAGTTCTTAAAAGCTGGGTTCTCATTAATCTGACTCTTAAGAAATACAAGTGCACTATTAGGAAAGATTGCAACAACCTTACACTTTATCATAGGGAAATCCAATCTCAGGAGCTGTTCACTGGAATTTTAACAGTTGTAAGACATACTACTGAGCCAGTGGTCATATTCAGAGTGACATCTTCTTAGGAGAGAGAATACTATTAGTTAAATGGTGAAAAGTTCCTGACCATCACATAAATGGGAATGATGAGCCTTTTTTAAAAAAAAATATTTGGAATTCAGGATATCTTTCTAATGTCCAGAGGGTCTAGAAGCTTCCAAGGGTAAGGAATAAAGTGATAGGCCCATCTGCCTATTTAATTATTATATTCCATGGCTCCTAATTGGTTGTATTAAACTGAAAATGTACCTCAATTCATGGCTATAATTAGATCTACAGATTGTTTTGTATTGCAAGTCCTCAGGACTTTCCTATTAATGGTTCTTTTTGGGGGACTGATGTCCATGGAAACACTGCTTGCACCCTGATACATGCCAAATGTATGACTTTTATTTTTATCGGTACTCCTGGATCCCAAGCCAGTCAACCTGCATGATGTAAACAGGACAAATACACTTAATCTCTTGGAGTACCTTAGAGAAATCTTCTAGTTTCTATGCAAATTTTCCAAAAAATAGAATCCACTTTCAATGACTAAAAAGTGTGAATGTATCTCAGTCTCTAAAGAAAATGATCAGAGGAGCCACTTGAGTGCTTTCCTGGCCTATGCTTGAACCAGGAAAGATCTGAGTCAGTTGGACAATTTTACATGAGTATATATCAAGGAAGCCAGTACACTGAGGAAAAGAAGAATCCCTGGAAGCAGTGGCAGAAAGGGCATCACCACAGAAGAATGCAGCTCCCATGTCAACCCCATCTACCAAAGTTCATGGAATTCCTTTATCCCAATCTATCTAGAAAAGAAGGCAGGCATGAAGCTGCTTAAACCCAACTCTGAGAGCTAAACTCAAGCTCAAGGGACATGTGAAGGCCTGGATTTTATTGTAATTGAGTAATAAAGTGACACAATTGATTTATTTAAACATTACCTCACTGTAAATAACAAATATTCTGATATTAAAAACATTACCCTGAAGAATGGCAATAAATTCCCTTCAGAGGGACATGTGTGGTCTCTGTATCATCAGTAAAACCATGCCATCCGCTACCTAATGTAATAATACATACCCAGACTTCCCCCTACATACACTTAACTACTTTTGGAGGATATGAAGAGTTTGTCTTTCAATCAATCAGTCAATAAGTTTCCGCCCTGAGAATCATCAGCATCCAGAAAGAGCAGCTAGTTCACCCCTTTTGATTCAGGTCCTAGATATTTATAGAACGGGACAAAGATTCATTGCTTAGGTAGAGAGCCGTTCTCAGTTATTCTTTCTCCCTTTTTCTTTTAAGCCATTTAAATGAGTAATGTCCTTTGACAGTATACTTAATCATTCATTTTTTAATTTAACTTACAAAAATAAAGGATTAAAAATCAAGATGCTTTTAAGGATGCGGAGAAAAGGGAAACCTCATGCACTGTTGGTAGGACGTAAATTGATGCAGCCACTATAGAAAACAGTATGGAGATTGCTCAAAAAATTAAAAATAAAATTACCATATGGTCCAGGAATTCCACTTCTGGGTATCTATTTAAAGAAAATGAAATCCTGACTAACAGAGAGAGAAATAGGAAGCAAAGAAAAGCACGTAGAGCATAGGTTGCTGGCTGCAGAATAAAGGATAATCAGGACAGGGTGTGAAAGGATAGGGCAAATGGAACATGGAAAAGGTAGAAAGCTATTTAAAAAAAACAAACCTGGACTGTGTTTACACTTGTCTCAAACCCAGCCCAACCTTTGGAAAGCCTATCGGCTATCAACCATCATGGGCACTGAACACAGGCTGCAAAGCAAGAAGCAACACTGAGCTGCCTGCCTTCCCTCATTGCAGGATAGAATTTCTATTCCTCTACAGAAAATTGTTCCTTGCTGCTGTGTTTCTCTTTTATTAAGTGCAAACTCATTTAATAGCTCATAAATTAATTTGGAACCATTTATCATGTTTCTGTTTCAAAAAAGACTTTTTCATTGCCAAGCAAATGGAGGGGGATAAAAACGGCTAGATTCATTTCAATCCAAGAACAAGGAATTCTTATTTTTTCCATGCTAAAATCAAACATAACTGAGCTAGGTTTTAAAAAAAATTCAACTGATTTTAACTAAATCTCATGTATAAAAATGCCTTGAGGAGATGGCAATGCTTAATAGAAACCAAAGACACAAAAATTGGCTGATTTCTTATCATTTTATGTAGGTACTGGAGCAGAGAGAGACTGTCCCATATCACCTGAAGGTACCATTCTCTAAACAACCTGAGCACCCACTAGAGAAATATTATATGTTTGGGGCTGATATGATTTAGGTTGATGCCATCTAAATCACATCTTAAGACAAAGAAAAAATGAAAACTTGGTACTAAGGTGATGTATGTAAGTGAGGTACTCACTTCAGGCACAAAATTTAAGGGTGTTCAACACAACTCAGTAATTAAAATAAATAATATATTATGTAGTATTTTTAGAAAGGCAATCCCCCCAAGTCCATGATGAAATGTAGTTTTAAATAAAAATAAAATTTGATCCTGCCTTTGTATGATTCACCTCACTTATTTCACCTTAATCTCAGCCCTGATGTCACATTAGATTGGAAAGTCTTCTTTGGCTCAAATTCAATCTTGCCTTGATCCTGTAGGACGAGACAGTAGCAAAACAAAAGCACAGAGAGAGAAGACAATAGGCATTGGGCTGAAACCTTGGGAAGGACACTGATGGCTCCTGGAGACTCTAAGCATCAACACCACCGCCACAAGTTGGTTTTTGTTAAAAGGCTTCCCCAGAGAACAGGTGCCTCCATCCTCCTATGGTCCCATCTCGAAAGTCATGTTGACTTCCATTTGGCCTCTAAGTGTTCAAGCACAGTCTGGAGGATTTACCCACTACTATGCCCTGCCCTTAGATAGGACATCCCTACTCCAGCCCCACTGGAATTGATATATCCCCATGAATTCCGGGTCTGGATCACACCCAGAGGTCCTCCCTGAGCCCAGGCTTTGTGCATATTCCAACACGTCTTGTGCTCAAGCCCTCCTGGTCCTAACAGAGTACGGTTAAAAAAAAATGTCAGTAACAGTAAGTTAATATTTTATTTTTTTTTTCTGATTTTAAAAAAGTTCACACTATGTTTTCCTTTTCTATTTTCATAAAGTGACCAAGTGATATGACTTACTGTTAATAGATGTCTCCTCCTCCTTTGCGTGTGGCTAGAACCACTCACAATGAATTGGTCTTCTTTGTGAAGCCCTCAGTAATGCACAATCAGTAAAAATGGAACCCCACACCCAGGCTTTGTTTTATATCATTGTCTTAATGCTCATGAGTCATGTGTTACACTTTTAGGCAATCCTGCCAGCAACAGTACTTGATTTAGGAAGGTGTTTGACCTGAGGAATTAACTAGAGAAAATAATTTATTCCTTCAATTCTGTCCCAGCAAAGTAGTGCAGTTAAAAATAAAAACAACTCAGTGTATTGTCTAGAGCATCATGCATCACTACAGAAGCAAATGATTCCAAAAAATCTTTCAGACCACACTGGAGGGTCATTGCCATCTCCTGATAGTAGCTCTAAGTGATGCACTTTGACAGTTTTCAATGCCATTTGGCTTAGGCAAAATCCTAATCCTACTAGTCTAGGAGAGTCAAAAATTATTTCTAAATTTTTCCTTTTTGGAGGTGAAGCACGGTGATTTTTCATAAATCTAAGTTGAAATGAACCGTAACTTGTTTTCTTCCAGGGTCTTTTTATATGGGGTTTCTTAGCATCGATCATTAAACCATGTGTCATATTTATAAGGACTATGAACACTTGTTCAAATATTATGGTTCCTTAATTTTTGTATGACAAATACAGTGCCTATTTATTTCTCTCATATTTCAATCTTCTTTCTGGTTCTGAAAACTTGGACCAAGTAGAGATGAAGAGGTTCATCTACTTTAACTGATTCCTTCCTTTTTTTCCTTATTCTGTACCATTATTGTTCCCCATTAAAGTACTTTAAAGAGAGGTTGGCTCTGTATATACTCTGCACATCAGATGGAGGCCTGCACTGTGTGTTCAGTGCTGCCTCAGAGGGAACCAGCTGTGAGCACTATGGTATCTCAGAGAAAGAGTGGCTCTGTTCATACTGTAGCCATCATTTATTCACACAGGGGGAGGGGACAGCATACCTTGAAGCTCACTGAGGGATGGACACTTTTTTTTTTTCTGCCAAGCACTCCTGGGAACCTGATTGTCCTCAGCCATAGTGTTCCAAGCACTAGCAGTACTATGGTCAATCTTGAGTGCATGTTGCTGGATGAAGGTAGAGGCTGTACTGAGGGAAACTAAGGTGTCTGAGGTCAAGGGAACAAAGGAAAGAAAGGAACCTTTTGTTCTGCATAGAGCATTGTTTTAATATTTATTTTTGCCCAGGTATACAAGCTACAAAATCTGCCTCATTTTCCACACCTTCTTCTGCCCCTATGCCCTGTTTTACTCCTCATTTCTTCATCTCTCTCTATAGTTCTTCTCTTTCATTTAAAATAGACAATAGGAGAAAAGGTCAGTACTCTCATGAGAAGTGATGGTGGGGGTAAAGATGGGATGGGCTTGAAGCAATCATATGGTCTCAGCTACCAAACATCAGGTTCAGGGTTTGTTTCACAATATACCTGTTCTCTGCATCACTTTCAGCAGGAAGCCTGAATACAGCATTTGAACGACACCCCTGCCTCAGAGAGCAGACTCGGCATTGTGATGATCAAGAACTCCAGGCTCACCGAGTATGATCATTGCTGATACACGGACATTCATTGAAGTTTTAGCTAAGGTAAATGCATGCGCTCAACTGCAGTTAGCCTGGTAGAGACTGATCATCACAGTTGGCATGTAACTATTCTCACAGGCGGTGTCTGCTCCCACTGTGACCCAGCTCTAAGATCAAATATTCCCCTGGAGCCACCTTCTCATTCTATTTTCTCATTCAACCCTAGTATCCCCACTGATATTAAAGGGTATTCCCACAGGGAGTGATGAAAAAGACCAGGCTAGCCCCTCTAATTGAGCTAGCAGGACCATAGGAGCAGGGAAGTTAACATTCCCTTGAAATGTGCTTGTGACCTGTAGGTGAGCAGGGAATGCAGAAGTCTCTGGCAACACGCAGTCATCTGTGCCTTGCCTTTGCCAGTTTCATTCCAGAATGTCTGCTTCAGAGGGAAGATACATAAGTAAACTCATTCATTTCATCAGATTTAAAATCAAGGGCACATAACACATTTTTAATTTGGTATATTGCACATCTGTAGGCATTTTCTCATTTTCTCTACTCTTTAATGAAAGCAGTTTATTAATTTTTTCATTGCCAATGATTGTCTTCTTGATTAGATGGACCCTGATAACAATTAGGTCGAAGACTTCATTGCCAGATGGACCAATCAGTTTTACTTTGTTTCAAGGCCTCATTGCCCACAAATCCCAAACAGTTCAAAAATGTCTATCGTCACACAAGGGACAAGAAGATGAATGGTTTCGCACCTGCTTTTCACAGGATTTGTACCATCACCCTCACATCTGTACAATATTGACTGTTATTGTTGTTATCACATAACAACATCATATGATGTCCTAGAATGACCAAGAGAGGCAGCAGCCAGAAGTAGAGGATATGAAGGGTTTAGAGTGTCTCAGTTTGTATTTCTTTCTGCCGACTCATAGGTGTGTGACTCAGGATGAGTCACTCTCCTTTAATTTCTTCCTATGTAAAATAAGGGTGATAAAACTAATCTCTGTACCACCATCTATACAAGACTGTTTTGAAGTTCACAATGGATCAAATATATAGTGCTTTAAACATTATAATGTCTTTAAAAATTACTCTGTTATTTCAAGTCACCATTTTGAACAATAAACCCCCATTAATCTTGGTTAAAAACCATCTGAGCACAGTCTGAGGTAGTACACAATAATTCAAGTTCAGTACTAGGATAATCTGTCAGTGATTTAAAGTAGAAAGAAGGTGGTCTCTCATATTACATAGAGTCATACTGGGACTAGATTTTAAAGGCCACCCCACAAGCAGGTGAATCTGATAAGAAAAAATAGGGGCAGGGAGGGACTCTCATCAAAGAAGAGTTAGGAAAAGAACTGATGCAAAGGGAAGCCATGATTACTAGTAGATTTTTGAACCTAAGATTAAGGAGCACACATTGAATTTGTGACATAAATGTAAGGAAATGCTGACATGGGACAGTGGAATGACACATCTCTGAGTAGAAAGATCCAATTTTCCATGAGCAAATCTTTGTCATAGCACTCTTAATGATTTTCTGAATCCTCAGAGGAATCCAGGCTTTCATTACTAATTCTCATTTATTAACATCACTGCAAATACTTATCATACCAGATGGAACATTCGTTGAAAAACTGTGTGATGACTGGGACCCTAGGATTCTGAATAGCCTGTTCTTAGCTTCCCAAACTGATGATAAACAAGGCTAACTGAGCTCCACCAGCACCACGTCCCTTTCATCAGGGGTCTGCAAGACAGAGAGCAAGCTCAAAACAATGTTCTCAACAGACAACACACTTCACTCCCAGGAGTGAAATTTGGGAAGCAGAAGTAAGTGAGGAACCCTGCTGATTTCTGACTTTAGCTTAGCATAGTTTTATTTTGTGGGTCTTTGGTCCATGGTGCTAATTCAGTGTGTCTGGGGGGGAATATTCAATTTGCCATGCTTCGTTAAGAATCTACTTAAAACCTTACAAGTAATAATTTTCAAATCTTTTACTAAGATATTTGAAAACGAAAACTACTAATCTGCTTCCCTCTGGGTAATTTCAAAGCACTTATCTCCAAAGTACACAAGAAGGCAGACAAAGACAAATCTAGTAACAAGGGAGGAAGAAATATCCTTGGTGTCTCCTACAGAGAAACCAGGTGAATCTGAACAAGCATGTGCATTATTTGAGTACCCTTCTGCCTGCCAAATATAATACTGAGACACAGTGAGCCAAGCTTTTTAGGATGCTGAGGTTTTCTTCCCCTGATTTTAGTTGTTTAAATGTGATTCTTCTACTCTAATGGAAACATTTGTTAACTGAATTATTTCAATCTGCTGTTGATCAGACTGTCTGAACTTTACACAGGTTGAAGAATTTATCTTTCCCACAGCCTCCTAATTGGAGGTGCAAACATTTTGTATTTAGGATAGAGACCTATTTTTTGTCTCCCTCTCCCTAATCTCCAACTCTAGCCATGTTAGGAACAGAGACAATAACATATTGTTGTTCAATTTTATTTGAGAAAATATTATTTCATGAATATTTCAATATATCTATAAAATCAAGATTGTCTTATCTATACGCTTTAGCTCTCACCACATAACACACCTCATTTATTTGACATTATTGAAAAATATGTTGTTTCACAAACTTAATTTTCTAAGTAACCACACTTATTTGTTAGAGCCCTTGAATGTGTTTTATTCAAACTATTTTATTTGAAAATATTTTAAAACACAATGAATGCTTCTTTACCTCAAACAGAGGTTACCTGTCATAATTTTGCCTTTTTATTTTGCTTGACAATTTAGGTTCAACACTATAAACATCCTGTTACCCTGCAGGATTATAATACAGATATGTTTTACAATGTGAGTGGAGAGGGCCACCTTCCTGTAAAAAACAACCCTAGACTACTGTGATGTTTGCATATTTGTAGTTCTTGAATCTGTATTTTCTCATTTCTCTGCATCCTCCATCACAATATGGCAACTGGTTGTGACTTCTTGCTCATTCCAATGGGTTTGCCCTTTCTGATAAATTGTTTCTAATATATTATGAGTTGAAAAACCACATTCCAAAGCTTGTTAAAATTTTGTATACAGCAAGAATATACAGGCACAAAGTAAAAATCAAAGAGACTATACAAATGAAGTACATGAACTTAATATTTAAGTATTGAAAAATCCACTTGGTGGTTTATAGACTTTTAAAAATATTACTTTCTGGCTATTTCTCAGCTGCATTTCAAATATAATAAATGACCAACAGAAAAGGAAAGTGTTCAGCATTTAGACATGTGAAATGGCTTTGAATCATATTTGTGCATGGCATAGTTTTCTATAAAAACATAGTTCATCAGCCAGCTTGTAATTAATTATGAGTGTGAGGCAGATGTTGGAAGAGATTTCTGTATTAGAAGAGGACTTTTAAACATTATTAACAAGTCAATATACTGAGTCTTGTTTTTTGATTGTTTGACCGTTGACAATATCGGTTTGGCCATTTTTAGCTCCTGCACAAAAGACCTTGATAATGGAAAGTTTGTTATGTTGTGGGGCCTGCACTTCCACAAATGTCCAAGAGCGAAAGGCTTGGAACATGCCAACCCTTCTCAGCTCCAAGACCTGGATGATATGGCCACGAATGGCCATGCTCTGTGGAGGCAGGAAGGAAAGAAACGGGATTGTCACCACCAAGATCGCTTCAGAAAGGTGGTAACTTTTCCTGAAATAGGTCAAAAGCAGCTAATTCCAAACCCACTAGAGTGGGTTTTTCTGAACTCTCTATTAAACAGATGTCTTTAAAAACTAATTTTGCCTTTTTTTTCCCAAGCATCTGATACCACAGGAAGCTGGAAATCAGGGCAGCTGAGGACAGTCAAAGGACCCTCAGGGAGAACCCAATAGAAAAGGAAGAAACATCCTTGGTTTAGTTCCCTACTTTTCTTCCTAAATAGTTAAGAAGCTCAGTTCCCCAAAAGGAAGTGTAGTTAAATTTGTTTTACAGTACCCGAAAAATCTTCTGCAAATTTCTATGATTCAGTCCATTCTCTTTGTATTTTTAAGCAGAGCCTAAAAGAAGAAAAAAAAGTAATTTGAAAACCCTCTCCTCAGCCTGTTCTGGTAAATTGACAAGTTGTAAAATTTAAAGAAATATCTGAACCATATCCCAACTCCCTTTTAGCTATTATATGGCCATCAATTCCACCCAATCTATTTTGTCATCTGACCACGAGCTTCCTTATTCTCATGTTTCTAAAAAATTAGAAACACTTTGAAGCTCTAGAGGGAGCTGTGACAGATCAGAGACAACCAGCTTACTTTTAAAACATGGCCTCAGAGACCACTACACACACACACACACACACACACACACACACTCACACATAGATATTTTTATTGTATATGTGGTCCTTACCTCAGACCTGAAAAGAAGATGCAGTCTTTAAAATACATCACTGCTATAGTAAGGAAGAGCTCCCTTTTGGGGGGGATGGAGGGAGCAGTGGAGGTGGTAATAGCTATTCATCCACTTAGTCAACAAATGTTTATTGAGCACCTAATACCTCCAAAAACTGAGCTAAAATTTGAGACCATAATAGGGAGCAAAAAAAACCCAAACTGGGCACCTTAAGAGTGTGCAGTCCAGTGGGGCAGACAAGCATTAACAAAAAATTATGCAAAGTAATAATTTAAATATCACTACAGAAAGTGCCCTGAAGGAAAAGTTCAGGAAATTCTATAAATAAGGACCACAACTAAGCCTGGGAGTCAGCAAAGGATTTTCTAAGGATGAGACATTTAAGCTGAGTCCTGAGCCTGAACAGGCACTGTTGATAACCAGGTAAGGAGAGAGAGAAGGTACCAGTCAGAGAAAAGGGCAAATACAAAGCTCTGGGAGAAGCTCATTTGCTCAGAGCAGTCATATGAACCACTATGAGTAAAGCACATTTAGAACCTGCATTGCCACAAAGTCCTCTCACTCCTCCCCAATCCCTAAGTCCTGGGAGCCTTATTAGACCACCCCAGCTGCTTGGACCCCTCCCTCTTCCCAGAGGCCCCTTAAACTGTCCTCATTTTTTTGGATTCTTTTTTTCTGTTGTGTTCCGACTGGGTGTTTTCTGCTGCCTAATCTTCTAAATTGCTGCTTCGATCCTCAGCTTCATCTAATCTACTGTTGATTCTCCCTAAAGTATCCATCATTTCACTTGCTGTATTCTTTACTTCTGACTGGTTCTTTTTCATATTTCCCATTTCCATTTTTATGTTTTCTATCTCTGTTAAAGTTCTCACTGAGTTCATCTACCCTTCCCCTAAGTTCATTGAGCATCTTTATAATCAGTATTTTGAACTCTGCGTCAGGTAGATTGCCCTCCTCCATTTTGTTGAGTTCTTTTCTGGAACTTTGTTCTATTTTTTTCATTTGGGTCATGTTTCTTTGTCTCCCCATTTGGGCTGCCTTTCTGCATTTGTTTCTATGTATTAGGGAGGGCTGCTGTGTCTCCAGGTCTTAGTAGAGTGGCCTTATGTTGTAAGTGTATTGTGGGGCCCAGTGGTGCAGTCTCCATTGTCACCTGAGCCACATGCTTCAGGTGTGTCCCTTGCATGGGTTGTGTGTGCCCTCCTGTTGTAGTTGAGCCTTGATTGCTGTTTGTATGTGACTGGGAGAGAGGATTTGATTCTCAGGCTAATTGGTTGTGAGGACTGGCCCGTGACTGCAGTGGAGGAGCTGTTGTGAAGGGGCTGACCCTACAGAGAAAGAGTCACTTAGCAGGGTTCTGATGCCTGTCCAGTCCCCTTTGGGTGTGTTGTCCTCAAATGTGGCCCTGGGTTGTGCTCCAGCTCAGACCAAAGTTTGCCACTGGGCACATAGGCTGGGGCCTCCTGGGAGGGTCCCCGGTGCAGACCAAGTTCAGCCGCAGCCTGTGCCCTGCCTGTCACGAGCCCCAAATGTTCTGAAGATGACAACCACCCATGCTGGGCTTGGAAGTGCTTCAAGAGTCACCAAACCAAGGCTTGTTGTTGCTAGTGTTAGGCCTGCGACTGCTCAAAATGAGGTAAGAGACATGCAGAGGCCAGGTGCTGCTTGTTTGGGGTTTGTGAACCTTTGAGAAATGTTAGGAAAGTTTTCAGAATGAGCCAAGATAGGTCATTTGTATGGAAAACACACTGGAAGCAGCTTACATGGGCCTGAAAGTTGGGCAGAACAGGGTCTCAGAGTATCATGAAGGCAAGATAGCCAGGTTGATGGAAACTCAGATATGGCAGCAGACTTCATCTGGACTCCTGGCAGGAAAGGGGAGAATAAAGGAAGAATGGATTCTGCCCACACTTCTGTCTAGGAGGATGCTGCCCCTCCAGCCCTCATTTTGAAGCCAGACAAATCAGTTCCCATTACGTCCTCGTGCCTTTTAAGCTAGTGGCCCAGCACTGGAGCTCAGAGCAAGTGAATCCATTAGCAAGTAAGTCTGCAAGTGGGTCTTTAAGACAAATGTCTGCAACTCCAGCCATGCTGGGTCTCACTCAGCCACAACCTCCACTAGTTTTCACAGCCAGAAGTTGTGGGGACTTTTCTTCTCGGTATTGAAATCCTGGGCTGGGGAGCCCTGTGTTGAGCCAAGACCTTTCTCGCTCCTCTTGGGGGACCTGCACAACCAAGATATTTTTTTCTCAGCCACCACACATGGGCGAGTGACCAGCCCATTCTACATCTCCACCCCTCGTACCAGTCTCAATGTGCCCTATTATATATGTCATTAGTTGTAGGACTTCTGTGTAGTTAGACTTTAGGTGACTCCCAATTATGACTGTTATATAGATTAGTTGTGATTATGATTTAGTTGTGAGAGGAGGCAAACATAGCATCCACCTACTACTCCACCTTGACTAGAAGCTCAATGAAATGAGTGTTATCATATAGATTAAAAAAAAACAAGTTCAAAGGTGGGTGGTGCTTAATGCATACTTTGTCCTTCCCAGAGCCTGATGCCTGATGTGTATATACAACTTACAGAGTGTGAAGAAGTTAATTAACCAGGTTAATTAGTACTACTAAGTAGTGTCAAATTTATCCTCTTAACACACATTCAAGCATCTTTCTTGAGTGCAAGTCACACAAAGTCAGCAAGGGCTTCAGCCTTGGGAAAGTGGGGCTCATAGTAACTTCCAAGGATACTAGAGGAACTTGAACCCCATCGGCAGCCACTGGAATGTGTGCCCCTGGTGTTGAAAGAAAGGGCCATAGAAAGAACATTTTGATGCAGGATTTTTATGACATAAAATTCACTGGTTGTTATAGGCCAGTTCTCTTTCCATCATGCAGAGTGATTAACCATTTGCTGGTACAGAAAGGTGACAGTTCTTTGTCATTCTCTAAGCCTGGTTGGTCTCACCTTCATAGCCTACACAGTACATTTTATGTCTTCAGGTTATCAGTTCTTCAGGATAGGGCTGGAGCTCTTTGTCCGACCTAATCCAATCTATTATTGATCTTCTTATATAATCATGGTGGTGCAAAGACATAAACCATGATTAATATGATTTGCTAACAATGTGCAGGGCAGACTTCCTTCTCACATCTTAACCAAGCTTTTTTTTTTTTTTTTCACATGCACTGCAATTTTATGAACTGAGGAAAGTTCTCAAATAAAGAGGTAGGTGCTATAACCAGGCAGTTGGTCTAGTGATTAGCATCACAAACTCGGAAGCCAGATTGCCTGAGTTAACATCACATTACTGTTTGTGCCTCACTTTCCTCATCTACGATATGAAGATAATCATATCTCTCTCACACAGTGGTTGTAAGAATTAAAAGGGTGAATATATGCAAAGTGCTTAAAACATATGTACATTATAGGAGTATTAATAATTACTATGTTTGACTAGAAACCTGATCAACTGTTTTTTGAAACCTTGACAAGGCAGGTAGGGAGGTATCAGGAAGTGCAGACATGAGGGGGTTAAAGTAACTGTCTTCCTTGCAGGCTTTAAAATAAATAGATCATAAGCCTTCAGGTGAGAAAGTATCTTCCAAATTGATAATTATCTACAATAAATGATAAGGACCAGGCCTCCAAGAAATTGTAGCAAGCCCCCTGGAATAACTGCCTTTCTATGCATGTCTGGGTCAGGGTGAGGCCAGGGAATCTGTGAGGCTCAGGCAGGATGAGGGGACTGGGCCATGAATCAGCTCAGTCTAGACAGTGCTACATTATAGGGTGCAGGGAGACTGCAGGCTTCTGGTCACTCCTACTTGTATAAAGCTCTTCTCTCTCCTTCCCTCTAATGTACTATTATACCATTTTCCCCTAGTGGGTTCAGAGCCACAGCCCTGCAACAGCTTTGTGATAGCACTTCGCTCAGTAATGGCTTCCTCACTGCACCACCAACCCCTAACGACTCTAAAGAAGGCCCAGTCTTTTCACACCTATTTTTGCTCCACCGGGAAAGTCCCTACACCTGAAGACCCAGACCTAAATATGTAAAAGTTCTCACTTAGTGAAAGTTAAATTTTCTTCATGGAAATGTCTTTCCCACTTAATTTTCAGCATATCTGAAAGTTCTCTCAGAAGTTAGAATTCTAAGTGAGTTGTTTCTTTCCCATCAAGCCCCAGTGAAACTCTATTATAAAAAAATGAATTCCCATTTGTGGACCTTAAAAGCTAGTAAGGGAGTCTGATTTTCTAAATTATATTCCTCTATTTGGGCTTTTTGAAAGCCTTGCCTTCTCTGGATTTTGCCTAATTTTGAACAGGTGGCCTTCTTTATTCAGTTCATTATAATACTAGTCCCAAATTGAGAGCCCTTGATGCCTTTCTTAGATGTAACCAGCACAAATGTCTGCCTTAATAAAGCTGAATGTCTAGAGATAGTTTTTTTCCTCCTTGAAAAATGCCATGTCTATGCTGAGTACAACATATTTACTCCAAATTTCCTATTTCAGTCAGTAGAGATTTGTCACAACATGACACGCTGTACATTTCTTCATAGCCTATCAAGACTACCTGAGAGATATATTACTTCAATTAGGTATGTCAAACCATCTGCCATGGAAAATTCAAAATGTGCTCTTTGCCACCTGATGGAACATAGCTGATTTATTCAGAAGGTGGCTAGGAAGTTGGCAAAGGCTAAAGGTTTCATGGAGAGAAGTTGCTGTCATGAGACACAAAAACAGAAACCTCACCCATACTAACAGAATGCCTGCTGAAGGCAATGTGAAAGGGAACACAACAGATGCCCTTATTAAATTAGTTTAGTGTGCAATAGATTGCAGATCCCAGGTTGGCTTAATAGGAATAAATCTTGACACAATCCTTGAAACTTGAAAACTTGATTAGTTATTCTGCAGCTGCTCTGCCACACCACCTGCAAATTTGAACGTGCAGCTCCTAAAAGCCTCCTTATTAAAGGTTGACATGCAATTTGCCACATAGGTACAATCTACAATCCCTCATATATCTCTGGATTGAAGGAGAGTAGAAGTATGATGGGAATATGGCATGTTATTAATTGCTCTAGACTTCCCTACCTGTAGGATTACCAAAAAGTGAGAAAGTAAACACTGAATGCTTTTGTTAGAGAATCAGCAGTGAGGTGTGAACAATATTAATGTGGTCCTAAGAGGAGAATGGGGCATTCTTTCTTTCTCATAACAAGAATGCTCTGACTCACATTTTATCACCACCTAACCTGATTCTTTTCCATAGCCAGGGTGGCATGGATCTGACCCAGGCTTGTAGTTCATTCCCCTTGTTCCCTGCCAACTGTCTCTGAAACCCTCAAAGATAGTTTTTGTCAATTTCAGCATTATTGACATCTTGTACCTGATAATTCTTAGTTGTGTAGGTGGCAAAGAGTGAGGTCCTCTGCATCGTAGGATGTTTAGCAGCATTCCAGCCTTCTGTCTACTAGATGTCTGCAATGTCTACCCAGTCATTACAATTAAAAATGTTTCCAGACATTTCCAAGTGTCCTCTGATATGGGAGAGGTAAATTGTCCCTAACTGAGAAAAACTTTATTAATAATTTTGAGGAAAATAAATGCCAGAGTACCCCATGCTAAGGCACATTCCAATTTTCAACCAATTGCAGCCTATTGGCATGATCAAGATGATAGCTGTCTCAATTACTAAGAAGGACTACCCATTGTTTCTTCATGATGGTAATGGAATTACCAATGAGACCAAATTCTTGTACATAAGAGATTTATGGATATAACATTATTAAAATCCTGTTCTCCAGCAGTCATGACAGATAGACATACCATTTTCATGAGTTGCATTAAACTATCTGAGGATATGAGGTATGAATTTTGTAGTGTTCCCAGCAAAACTAAAACAGAGCAGATCAAGAAGTCATAACCTACATTTCTCATTGTCTAGTTGAACACAACAAAAGCAAAGCATTATTCATCCAAATAACTGATATAGTTCATAATTTAGTTACCTCATCTATAAGTAGTATGTCAAGAGGCAGTGAGATGGGCTCCCAACAAGCCTGTGAAGGATGTGGGCTATAACTACCATGACGCTCAGGACAGTAAGAAGTTCACATGGCCAAATTATATTGTAAATTGTCATGTGAAAAAAATACTTTATACTTTAAATCAAGAAATAAAGATGTTAAAGAAATTGGCATTAATTTTTTGACAATCTTCCTCTCACACAAGCCTAAGATTTAAATTCTGGTTTACTCAATAAAGAATATGGCCCTGGGCCCTAAATCACTGGTATTCATTATCTAGAAGTTATCCTTTCATTATTATTTATAAAACTGATTAAAAACACTTTAAAAACTCATGAAAACCTCTTTTCTAAAATTTTATCTTATTCTTTATGAAGTTCAAAACATATTTCTCCAATATAAAAGGCTCCCCCTTTTACACTTCTATTGGATGCTCTTTAGATCTTAATTCTCATAACACCAGAAGATAATATTGCCAGCTAAGAACAGCGAGATCTTAAATTTTTTATAACACTGTTCCATATAGCATTGAGCACTTCCCACATATCATCTCAAGTAATCCTTACAAATACAACTATCCTCATTTGACAATCAAGAAAACTCAAATTGGATTTTCTTTTTTCAAGATCATCTGGGGTGGGAAAGTACAGAAGATTAAACATTGCTCTGGTCTTCAAAAAATTGCTTTAACCTCTTGTGTTTGTTGGAATGTAAAAGACTGATTGCTAAAACCATCCAATGCTGTAAATTTAGAGGTTTGTATCTGAATGGTAGAAGATGAAATATGTAAAGAAGAAATAGTAACAAAATGTAATGTAACATTCACACTGGCTCTTTGAGAAAGTAAAAGGCTTGGTTGATCATATACCAGCGGTCAGGTACAACTACAAGGAGAGACAGGCTATAGGCATGTCACACATGTGTGTTTCTCTTCCTCCTTCTTTCACAAATTTACTCAAGTTAAATCAGAGTAACATGAACACCTAGGGTAGCCCTAAAGTTGATGGAAAATCATAAAAAGATAAGTCATGTTACATTGCAAGAGAAGGAAGCAACTTCCATTATTATATCTTGGTGATGACAGGAGGGCTTGTGGGCAGTTGGTACCATGATTATCTCTAACTCTTTGTTTTAGTACCAGCTCACAGAGCTACTTCCCTTGTTCTCTAAACCAAGTTGCTTTTTAAATCATTGTCTTTTCAGCAGCAAGGCCAGGCCAGTCCTCATACTTATCACATCAGCCCCTTCCCAACTACTGGATTCATGCCAAGTACTCTTACCTTGGGATGGTGGGAGTAAAATTAAAAATGCCTTCCTAGTTCAGCACTTAGGGAAGAATGAGCAACCAGAGTTTCATGCTCTCATGCTCTCCTCTTAGGAACTAATTTACACTGAGAAATATTTTTACGTTAAGTGGCTTACAGGAAAATTGAGGCTCATAATATTAGCCAGCCTCCCTACGGTAATATGAATAACTCATAACAAAACAATTTTGACTCAGCCAATGTTCAGCAGATAATCATAAAGAACAGGTGATGGGCACTGTATAAGCCTGAAACTGAATAAATTTAGGAATTAAAGCATTCAGAGCTTGTCAGCTGCTCCCCATGTATTAATGTGTAGTCCTGCCAGATAGTGTTGTCCATGCTTGTTGTCCTTTTGCAATCGTTGAGCACCAATTATCTGTGTACATTTATCCTCATTAACTCTAATTACAATAATGAGAATTTGAATTTTTGTAGAGTCTTAAGTTATTATCTGCTACTAAGCAGGGAACATCAACTCTTTCAAGTCTCTAGGGTGTCATTAAGGATGCAGCAAAATATTATTCTAAATGATACCTAACTGTCCAGAAAATAATTAATCTACTTCTTTTAGTCCTTGGCACAAAGCATAAGTTCAGTGTAAGTGACAACATAAAAACCATATCACATAAAATAGTGGTATAAATGGTGATCCTAATCTTCATTTAGTTACAGTGAAATATAGCCCTGCTCCTTGGAAGCAGCTAAGAAGGTTTTAGTTTTTCCTGAAGAGTTTTTGCTACACAGTCATATTCAAACTAGAACTTTGATTTTCTATATTTAAATCCATGGTTCTTGCTAAATAATAAAATCTTGTGCCTTATAAGTCAGTCTCTTGACCCTAATAAGTCCCGCAGACACATTTTAATGAACTCCAAGACCTTCCCAAAGCCTGATAGAAGTAAATTCTCTTGAATTTAGAGACTATTTAGAGACCATAGAAAGATATCATATTATGGGTGTAGGAACAGTTTCTCTTATGTGAGAAGTTACTAAACAAGAGAGTCAAAACAACACCTCTGTCCTTCCAACAGGATCAATTGCTTTTTCTAAACAGTCCAACTTCTTTCTCAGTGCCCAGGGAATTCCAACATCAACATAAACCTAGTTCATATTATGGAACATTTGTGTTCAAAGTGTTTTTCACTACGCCCAATTCTTTAAACATAGCAGATGGCTTTTCAATTTGCCTAGAAAACCCCTTTGGAGACCATGTATTTGCTCATTATGGTGATTTTGTTTTAGACCCTGACATTTTGGCATGTATAACACTACTACAGTCAATATTTATCAATAAGCCCTCCCTACTTTTGTCCTGAAAGGGAACACATGTTCATTTTCTTCCAAACTTGATGCTTATGTACCAACTGATAAAACACATTTAATAGGGTGGGCTTTTCAGCTTTTCAATTCAGCTCTGACCATAATATTAATACAAAGAATTATATTCTCATTGTTGGATAAACAAAAGGAAATAGGAAGTTTCTCCAACACAAATAATGTTCTTACTTAGATTAGTGGATATTTTTTACATTGTTATTGCAGTGTGAACATGTATTTCTTCTGAGACTACCTCGCATTTCAAATCAAAATACTTACCTACCTTAAGTATATGGAATACTCTCCATAACAACCCTCCTTCTCTTTAGTTCTTCAGTATTGTCATTTTATTTAAAACAGGGTGGTTGTTCGGTTGTATAAATCACATACTGAAAAAAAAAATGAGATTGATTAAAAATATGTATAACATTGTGGTCTGATTTTCTAGAAATGAAAGAATGTTCAATAAAAGCCCAGCTTTTTATTAGTATGTAGCTTTGTGCTATTCTTTCTCACAGCTTTAACCTCTGTATCTTTGCCAAAAAGGAAAAAAAAAGAAAAAAAAAGCCAGAAATAAAAAATACTTTAAATGCTGAGCCTGTCATCGAGGTAGTTAGCTTCCATTCCTTTTATCTTACCTTATTGTAGCAGCTGAAATGCAGCTCTGGAGAACTTTGCATTTGTGAAACTGCTTCTTAATAGATTCTAAGAGAGTAACCAGGTTATTTGAAGAATCCTTGACAGATATAGAAGAAAAGACAGTCCATGAAACATATCATATGCTTTTAATCTAGAGTTATCCATGTGAACAATTACAATTCTAGTTCAAAGTTTGTTCTTGTGGAAATCTTCTCATGAGACAATTGCACCTTCAAATAACTTTCCTCATCCCTACACCCACCCATACCTACATCCCCTGCTCCTTCCTTCACCCAAACGATAAGGGAGCAAGCCCACCTAAACATTTCTTCCTGGGTGCCCAGGTGTTACACTTCTACCTGCCTCTACAGCTTGTCTGTCAAAGTCCTTTATGCAACCTGGGTGGGTTTCCCAGGCGCTTCTAAAAAAAGATTCAATGACTCTGAAACTCATAAACCTCTTTCGTCAATACCTCTCCTAGACTTGAGCAAGAATGTTTTTGGCCAGGGCTCCATACTTAAGAGAGTCCCACATATTACAGACAAGCGCATAAATAAAAGTTTGAAGAAACACACAGGTGTCTCTGTCACTTGGAATCTTATGCTCAGCTGTGGTGACATACAAATCATAACTTTAAATGTCCATGCTTTTTTGGATGTTTAAACTAACACCATTCAGGCCCCAGGGAAATGTTTCTTCTCATCTATTTTAGAATATTTTAGAAACAAAAGCCACAATATCCAAACATCATGAGGTTTGGATTATGTCCCTATTAATACTGAATATGGACACAGCTATGAAGTCAAAGGAGGACTTAGGCAGGAGATGCACTTAATTTTTTTAAGACAAATTAATTTGTCAAACATTTTCACTCAATAGATTCTTGCAGAATAAGGGATCATTTCCCAGTAGTGTGAACACCCTCTTTCTTGCTCTTCTTTGTGTTCCAATTTACGATTGTGGAGATATTCATGAATTGGTACAAAATTCACAGCAGTTGGACTTGGCTTAGGAATAATTTGCAATATTAAACAATTCATTTTTTTAAATGAGTATATCTAGGCATAACACCAAGAAGTATGGTACCATTTTTTTATTGGCAACTAGTTGGAAGATGAATGATATAATTGCAAATACTTTTATAAAAATACTTAGTAAAATTGAACAACATAAAAAGACATATTTAAATTTTGACTTCATTTAAGTTTTTATTTAAAATGCGATATTAATTATAGCCAATTTTACCTTTAAATTTAATTGATAATTATGAATATTAAGTTTTAAAAGCCATATGAAACTAATAGCTTTACACAAAACTTTCCATTTTTCATACATGAAAGTAAAATTTCAAGGTAGGAGTATAGAACATATTTCATTCAAAAATTTGTCAATTGATTTATAACTTATAAATGCCCAGGTTACACAAATGTTAGGGGCAGGCCTGTTCTTTGCCTTTAGGCAAGAATTCCCAATATTGTGTTCAGCTCTACCTTACCTGGATGGCCTCTCACCAGGCTCACCAGGCTCCTCTCTCCACACTGAATTATTTTTTTAGGTGTTTTTTTTTTTTTTTTTTTGGATTCTCAGAAGGACATAAAAAAAGATCAAAGAGAGGAAGCTTCTCCACCCCCACCCAGGATTTTATCTTCCCTGTTCTCCTCTTTTTCCCAGCAGTCAAAATACACAAAGACATGATCTCAAGGCTTAGGGATGTGAAGACTATCAAATTTTTACCATAATGGTGGAAAACCTTGCCCAAATCTACCCTAGGATGTATCCAAATGAAAAGAATTTCCTTTTTGCTGTTCATCTTATGACTTTATGATCCATTCCAAAGCTACAAAAGATTTATTCACATCAAATATGAAATGCATATTCTGTGAGCAAGGCAAAATTTTCTGATCAGTGAGTCATTCTCAAAAAAAAAAAAAAAGAAAAAGAAAAAAATTACTCATGTGGGCTACAATTATTTGGTGAAAGTTTCTGGAACATTACTTTTTAACACTCCTTACATTTTTAGCTCTTTGCTTTATGGTCTAAATTTAAGAAGTTAAACATCCCTTTCAACTTTATTTGAAATAAACTACTCTTGGATCACTATTTTAGGAATGCTGAGATCTAACTAATGGGAAGGAGGCTATTTCACCAATCTGTGCTCTTACGTCTGCAGGGGATCCATCTCTCAAGATGTATAACGCACGTGTAAGCTGCTATTAATTTGTCGTGATTAGGGGGAAAAAAATAGGTAGTCCTTTGACTGTCAGGTTGTTATCCTAATGAAAAGCTGTCAAGATAATTTTATTTTACTCAGAAATGTCTCCATCAATTAACTTTAGCTGATTGCCAGAATGGTAACCTTGGTTTGCCTTTCAGATCTGCTATTCCTAGAATAATTGTAAATAAAGATATCTTGTCAAATATCTCACTGTTTAAAGTTAATTTATTGGATTTTTTTCTATGCTACTTAAATATAATCAAATGTCCTAATCATGAAAAATGTTTTAAGTATTCTTCTAGGATTAAAAAATTATGCCCCAAAGTGTCAAATGAACTCTAAACCTATGGCAGGTGCAGGTCCTATTCAGATTTTTCAATGTCCATAAAACTACTCTGTGCTCACATGAAACTATAAAATAATTGGCGCAACAAAGTGACATCTATTGTTACGACTGGTACTGGAAGTGACACCTGCTTGATAATGTTGGTTATAGCAGGCTCATCAGGAGGGTCATACTCATCATGATTCCCATGAGTGAAGCAGGTTCAGACTATATCAGCATTTTAATGACCCCAAGAGAACAGGTTTAACTATGATAACATTCTTAGAATGCCCATCTCCATCCCAGTTCTGTTTCTCAGTCTTCTTCTAATGGAGTTTTGTTATTTCATAGGAGCCAAGAAAAACTGGGGTGTTTGTGCCACAGAACTGAGTTCTTAATTATTCCAATTACGTTATGAAAAAACACACTGCATTATAAATAATGTTGAACTTCTCAACAATTTAGCAAAATTTGCATTGAGTAGTCTTTATGCACTTTCTCCTGTTCTTGATTGTAAGTTCATCAAAGACAGAAATAATATCCAATACATAAATGCCTTCCCCAAATACCCAGCACAGTAGCAGATGTTCAAACACTGTTTGTCAATTGAGAGAATAAATGCATAGACTTCCATTTCTGATAAAATGTTTAGTTAGGTATCCAACTGGAAACAACTAAAAAGACAGAGGAAAAAATTTTTTAAGCCTTATTAATTGCACTGAAGACTTTGCAAGACTGTGGGCAATGTTCAGGCCAAATTCTACCTGCAGTAGAAAACACATAGAAGTTTTGTTTTGTTTTGTTTGTTTTGTTTTCCTCATTGGAAGAGCCGCTTTTGCCCTGAAAGCGTTTGCTAACCTAGCAAACCTGAACTTCAGTTTTCATGGCCTCACTAGTATAGGAACTTAAACCACGCTTAGAACCTGACAAGTGGGGAGTTTAATAGAAGACTCTCCCCTCAGAGCTCCATTCTCATTTTAAGTCTGAACCAGAGGTAAGTCAAAAGGAAGGCACTTCGAGAAAAGTTGATTTGGTGCTGAACAAAGAAGGGAGAAATGTTCTTGATAAGTTATAAAAAAAAGCTGGCCATTATGCAGATTTGCAGAATAAATTTAAATTCACTAGGGAATGATATCCAGTGTCTCACACTGGTGTAGGATATTGATGGTGGTGGAGGCTACGTGTGGGGGATGGGAGGTATTTTAGAAACTCTACTTCTCATTCAGTTTTTACGTGAGCCTAAAAATGGTCTAAAAAATAAAATTTACTAATTAAAAAAATCAACTTGGGAGAGTCCTTGAACAATTGGAACTGAAGATTTATTTTTAAAAGTTTCCAGACTATTCATGCTTCATACTCTGAAAGCCATGAAAGTCCTCTCTGAAGGAATGCACCAACACTCTAGGCCTTGAGAAGTCCCACAAATACTTTTGTAAAGAGGATGCATATAGTCAAAAACCAAAAATAGCCAAGGAAACAAGTCATGAGTAAAACTGAGCAGAAATAAAACTCTTCAAATTTCAAAAATTGAAATAAGATTCATAATTTCAATCAAGTACAAAATTTACAATATTTTCAGGAAATGTGAAATATAAAATACAGTGTAAGAGATGTGAATGACAAAAGTACTTTCAGAAATGATAAAAATAACTATTGCAATAGTAAACTCAATACATGATTTTGTCAGCAGGTTGGGTATATCTGAACAAAGACATTGTAAACTGAAAATAGGCCAAAGGAAATCCTTTAAAATGCAGCATGGACAAAAGAGATAAAAGGTATGAACAAACAGCTAAAAGACAGAGATGATACAGTAAAAAGGTGTAGCACATGTAACTGGAGTAGAAAAAGGAAGAAATGCAGACAATATTTGAAGAAATAATATATTTTCCATAACCAATAAACGACATTGATTCATAGATTTAGAAATGTTAAAGAATGCCAAGCAGGATAAATGTAAACAAACACATATCTACTTAGATTACAGAGAAATTACCCAAAAGTAAAGGCCATTGAAAAATTTAAGACAGAGAGAAAAATATAATTACCATCAAAGAAACAACATTTAGGCTTACAGGGAAAATAGAAGCCACAGGAGAGTGGAATAATCTTTCATTTGCTGAGAGAAAATTCTTTCCAGCCAAGATAAGGGAGAAATAAATCATTTTCAGAAAACAATTTTGCAAGTTTGTTACGAACAGACCCGCCCACCCTCACACACACACAAATTCTAAAGGGAGAAGGAAAGTGGTCATAGATAAATCTATGGTGCAAGTGGGATAAAAAGCATAGAATGTGATAAGCCTAAGTACATATTAGTGAACATAATATTTAAACATATCTAAGATATAATAGAAATGTAGGCAAATCCTGTCCAAATTACACAGATAATTTGACCTCTTCTCACTACTTCTATTGCCACCACCCTACGCTAAACAAACATCACCTTTTGTTTGGATTCTTGCAATGGTCTTTCTAACCTATCTCTGCTTAGGCCTCAGCCAGATTGATCTTTTTATAATGTAAAACAGTTCATGAGACCTCTGCTCAAACCTCATCAATAGCTCTCATCTCCATCAGAATAAAAAACAAAGTCCTTATAGACCTATAAGGCCCACAGCTTCAGGCCCCACTCCCTTTTGAACACTCCCTTTTGTCTCTGGCCTTATTTCATAATTAGCATTATTAGCTTTATTCCAGTCAAATTGGACTCCCACTGTCAATGAACCGGAGCTGTTGCTGCCTCAGAGCCTTTAAAAGTTCTGATCCCTCTGTTTAGAATGCTCTTTCCTCAGAAATAAATGACTCTCTTCCTCTCCTTCAGTCATTACTCAAATGGAAACTTTTCATTGAGAACTGATTGGGAAAAGGCACTGAGGAGGGCATCTTTTAACGAATTGGCAATGTTGTATTCTATTACTTGCGTGTTTGATTTATCATCATTCTTTAAAATTGTTATATGGTTTATACTCACCTCTGTGTACCTCAACACTCTGAAGATGGGAAAGGACACTCAATAAATGAATGCATGAATGAATGAATGAACAATGGCTGTTGACTTATAACAGCCTTTTCCAGGAGAGCTATACCTTGAGCTTCATATAACATTGCTGCTCACATTTTGGGAAAGTTAATTGATCCAGACTCCTACTATTCCCCTCTTGAAATTGCTAGCAGTCCTGTGCTTTTAAAATAACACAGTTTTTCTTTTAAAAAATAACAATAGCCATTCTTGGAAGTTCATTCAATAGCATTTCTTACACAATAATTTCTTCCTTTTTAAAAGCTTTTTATCTTCAAAGTTTCAGCTAAAGCTTTGAATTTTGTTTGCTTTTTATTCCTAAACCAGGCAATCTACATAACAACTGCATTTCATTTGAAACTTCCATGCAGGTGTTAGAAGCCAGCTTCCTGCCCACTGTTTGGGGCATGTTATTGGAACAATTGAGGATTAGCCAAAGGCAACAGTTTTAGTAGTTTAAGTTGTATTCAACTCCTACATTTCCCCCAAGCTTATGACAGGGTTTGGAACTAAACATGCCTAAGAGTCAAATCCTGCCTTTGCCATTTACCAATCAAATAGCATTAAGCCATTTCATTAACTTCTCTGAGCCTCTGTTTCTTCAACATTGTGGGGTAAATGAAAAGATATGAGATAAGACAGGTAAGACATCTCACCTTATCTCAACTGTATCTAATGTGGAATAGGTATTCACTAAATGGAAATAATTATTATACCAGAGTACATTTGATGGATTCAGAGGTGAAGATTGTGAGAATGAGGTTAAGAGGAAGAGTCTAGGAGGAAGCTGAAAGGTTTTAGAAAGACCTACAGGTATAGGAAATGGCAGGAAATAGGCAGTGAGATACAAAAGCTTGTGGTCTGTAGAGTGGACAAGGAATAGACCAATTTGCTTGGCATGAGGAGTTCAAGTGAGGAAGGGACAAAAAAGAAATTTGTTGAGGTAAAGAAAGATCAGGCCTCATGTAGCCTTGATGCCAGGATAAGCAATTTTGAAAAGAAAGTCATCTATTGCTAAGTATTGTGGGGGTAATGAGAGTAGGTTCTGAGTTGAGACACACAATTATATATCTGAAGCATGGCTCCATTCCTACCAGCCATGTGACTTCCTGCTGCTTGCTCAATCTAAGTCTTGTTTTCTTCATCTGTGCGAGGAGATGATCCAACATACCTCATAGGTTTTTGGAAGATTCAATGACATAATTTATGTAAAGAGGTTAGCATATTGCCTTGACAGTATTAAGTGATAATAGTTTCATTAACAGTTACTAGCAAAGTTGAGCAGTTATGGTAAGAGATTGTAGGTAGAGTCCAATTACAATAATGCTGTAAGTAGACCTGATTCTCTATGCTCACAAAAAGTTGTCAAGCAAGAAGGTACATTTTACTTGATTTCCAGAGAAGACTATAATAATCCATGTTGTTTTTAGTTGTGTCACCACTATGATAATTCTTCTGCAACAAACAGAGTAAGTGACTTATTTCTGGAGCTGCTTAAATTAAAGTAATTAATATCCAATTAGCATGTTTTTCTACATCCTACTACATATAAAACAATCTTCCCATACAGATCTGAAAGAACGATTTCCTTTCCTGGCTCTTTTCATTCCCCCACTCCAAATAGATTTTTATTCTTTTGAACCTATGAGAGGGGCACAATGTATGCCCTTTATAGTGCCATGGGAGTCTTATCTTAGTTTTTATTTTTGTATTTATATAATTTTCCTAGCAAAACTTCAGTAGAACAGATTTATAAGTGAACACACAATCTAAGACTATACTATTATCCTAAACAACAGAAGAGTGTATTCCATAATTTGAGACAAAAAAATCAATTATTTCAGAAACGTACTATCTTTTACTGAAATAAAAAATAAACACAAATGAGGATTCAGCAGAAGAGATAACATTGCATTTCACTGAAGAGATACCATTGAAATGGACCTTGAAGGATATGCAGGATTTGAAAGTATAGAAAGACATTGTAGAGAGTGAGGAAGAATATACTGTAAGCAAAGACTGTTAAGTGAAAAGAGATCAGGACTATATAAAGTACCAGCAAGGTGTTAATTGTTCTGCTACTTTAATAACTATTCACCAAGTAGTTACACAATACTGTTCCCCAAAGAATTTTTATTTCCCATTAACTTACTTAAGACATTAAGTCATATCACATTAGGAAATTACCTCATGAGCTAAAACTACAAAGGCCATTTCTACTGCCAAATCCTAAAGGAAAGGCTTTTCCATCATTTCAATACTATCTACTATCATTTACTCATATCTTTCTTGATAAAGTAGCAACACAGCCTAATTTTCTTTCAGAATATTTCTGGTTATCTGAACTTTCCAGTGACTGAGTGCCCAATCCAGCCTATCACAACATCAGATTCCTTGGAAGATGAGAGGTGTCAATGCTTTCAGAAGGAACCCAAGTTGGTTATTGAGAGTCTCAACCACCTGGGATGCAAAGTTTCCTATGATTTCAATGTGTCTGTCTTATTCATTAAATGCATCCCTAGTTTCTAGCATAATGTCTGATAGGTTTGTTGAATACATATAAGGTTTACCAGCCAGATGGGCTTTGCAGTTTTGGTCTCTGAACCTATGCTATGAGAACCTGAAGAGAGAATCAGGTATGATCTTGTCTTAATGTTCTTTTGGTGGTTCGCTCTAGGTTCACATGGTGACCCACAGTTTGTCTGATCTGCACAGTCATTTAAAATTTTTAAATTAAATGCTCCAAACCTGGAAATTCACGTGCAAAATACACTTGAAAAATCAAAAGACATGACAACATGTGCTAAGTAATTTGCTTGCCTGAGGTTAGTCAGTTGGTTTAAATGGAGTCTGACTTCGCCAGTGTACAATCTGCTTGCCCAGCACCAATCAGCTGGTTTTAAATGAAGTCTGGTCTCTCTGGCATGCCACTCTGCAGCATTTCCTATCATTCACCATTTCCTTTAACTCTCTGGTCCCTGTAGACATTAGACTTTGTAGTCCCTCTTTCATAAAACATAATACCCTTCCCATTCACTACATGAGAATATAGACACAATAAAACTTCTCTGTGACTATATTCAGATTCCTAAGTATCAAAACCTGAAAATGGAAAACAACTCTACTGCAATTGATTACATTCAAGCCATTATGTACTTCTCTTAGTTTTAAATTTTTTCTCATGGCCAAAGCTTAGCTGTCTCTCATGTAAAAGCCTTCTCTAGACTCATTTGGAAAAGAAAAAAATTTAATGGTCTATACAATTATAAAGTAGTTTCAATAGAAACTATAGTAACATCTATATTTTATAATTTTGAATACATGATTTAAAAAATAATTTTCCATAAATCATTAGCTGTATTTACTCATGCTATTAAATTAGAAAATCTCTCTCTCTCGCTCTCTCTCTCTCTCTTTCTCTCTCTCTCTCTGTCTCTCTCTCTCCTTAAAGATTGTTGTTTCTGCATTTGTTGAAATGGTCACTGTAAAGGGTCTGAAGTAACCTTCTAGTCTATTGTCAAAGTCATCTTCTATTGTCTATGGAAAGGCCGCTTTTGGAGGATAATGGATGGCCATATTTTCATTGATAGAAAATGAAAACAGGTTCCCAAGATTTGGGCACTTATTCATGGTCACAGAATAAAGTAGAAGAACTAGAAAAAAAAAAAACCTGTATCCCTTTGTCTCTATTTGAACTCTTTTTCCATTATGCCATGCTGACCATGTTGCTCCCATCTCCACTCTTTGCCTATTAATGCTGCAGAGAGAACCATTTCCTTCCAGAACAATGGTGGTAATAAGTTTAATCAAGGCCCACTATTCCAAGCATAGAGATAGATGTCAACAAATGTGTGGAATTTCACAGTTTGCATGGCTTTTGTTAATTTCTCTAGAATCCTTCCTATCTTAAAATTGAACTGTCAATCCTTGAAAAAACACTAAAAAAAAAAAAAAAGAAGAAGAAGAATTTCACTGGAAAATTCCACTGCTTTAATGTTGGCCATGGCTAAATTTTAGTCTTTTTTTGGAGAATGGTCAAATCTTCAGAGGAACTAATAATTCTGCTATCAATCTGTCAACCAATTAAAATTAATCACCCAATTATGAACCCCTCCTTGTGTGTGGATGTGAAGGGGCATTATAGAGCCTTTAAAACAAAAATAAGACCTAGGGAATAATTACTTTCCAGTCCGCGTGAGACCAGTTGAAAATACAGTAGAACTTCGTATAAGAGACTGACAGAGCAGTCTGCATTAAATTGAGCAGGCTGCTTAGAAGGGATGGGACTCCGTCTGAGTCTTAAAGTGGAAGTAGACTATATGTAAATGAAGAAGTTATGTACGTATATTGTTACTGATCTGCTGGCTCACTTGTTGGTATGGATCAACAGACAGGGCTGTAGCTCCTGCAGTTTCTGCCAGATGTCCTCTTTTATCTTCTCCAAAGTTATTATTCCAAACAAGCAGGTGTGTATGTTAATCCATGGTGAAGGGTGCCAGCTCCTTCTGCAGGCCATACTTGTGCGTACATTGGAGGTAGAGACATAAACAAGGATTCTAATTTATCTGCATGGTTCTGTTTTGTTCTCACTTACCTCAGCCTCACATTTGGCTTTTCTTCCCAACTGTCTACCATAAGTCTACAGAGACTTTAGGCCACCAGCAGACATGGGGGTAGCACCCTGTCATTGAATTCTACCCCAATTCCCATAATCATTGAGTAAATTCTAATTCCAACAAGAACCCCTCATCTCTTATAGTAATTCTGCTTCATTAAATAAACCCTAACTGACACACCACTATTTTACTTTAATAATTTCCATATCCTTGGATTTAGAATAGGTCTCTTGTAAACCTCGTAAATGGGATTTTATATATTCATAACCAGTCAGACGACCTGCTTTAAATTGGAATATTTATTCTGTATTTAATATTATTTTGATATATTTGTGTTTAAGTATATACCACTTAAATCTTCTTTCACATTTGTTTCACATGTTCTACATTCCATTTACTTTTACTTCCTCTTTTGCCTTTTATTTTTATTTATTTATTTTTTATTTTTTTATTTTTCAATTATAGTTGACATTCAACATTATTTTATATTAGTTTCAGGTGTACAGCATAGTGGTTAGACATTTATATAATTTATGAAGTGATCTCCCCAATTAGTCTAGTACCCACCTGGCGCAGTACATAGCTACTACAAATATTGACTATGTTCCCTATACTGTATTTCATATTCCTGTGACTATCTTATAATTACCAATTTATACTTAATCCCTTCATCTTCTTCACCCAGCACCTCAACCCCTGTCCTCTCTGACAATCATCAGTTTGTTCTCTGTACCTATGAATCCTTTTCTGTTTTGTTTATTCATTTTGTTCTTTAGATGCCACACATAAATGAGATCATATGGTATTTGTCTTTCTCTGTCTGAATTAGTTCACTTAGCATAATACCTTCTAGGTCCATCTATGTTGTTGTCACACACGGTAAGATCCATTTTTTATGACCGAGTAATATTCCATCATCTATATGTACCACTTCTTTATCTAATGGTCTACTGATAAGACACTTAGATTGCTTCCATATCCTGACTATTGTAAATAGGGCTGCAGTGAATATAGGAATGCATGTATCTTTTCAAATTAGTGTTTTAGATTTCTTTGGGTAAATACTCAGAAGTGGAATTGTTGGGTCATAAGGTAGTTCTATTTTTAATTTTTTTGAGGAACCACCACTGTTTTCCATAGTAGCTGCACGATTTTGCAATCCCAACTTTGTACAAAGGTTCCCTTTTCTCTAAATCCTCACCAACGCCTACTTTTTGATTTACTGATATAGACATTTAGACAGGTATGAGGTAAAATCTCATTGTGATTTTAATTTGTGTTTCTCTTATGATTAGTGATATTGAGCATCTTTTCATATGTTTATTAGCCATCTGTATGTCCTCTTTAGAGAAACATCTTATTAATTTCCTCTGCCCATTTTTTAATTGGATTGTTTGAGTTTTTTTGATGTTGTTGTATGAGTTCTATATAAATTTTGGATATTAACCCTTTATCAAATGTGTCATTGGCAAATATCTTCTCCCATTCAGTAGGTTGTCCTTCCATTTGTTGATAGTTTCCTTTTGCAGTGCAACTTTTTACTTTGATGTAGTCCCATTGTTTATTTTTCTTTCATTTCCCTTGCCCAAAGAGACATATCAGAAAAAAATATTACTAAGAGTAAAGTCAGAGAGTTTACTGCCTATGTTTTATTATAGTTTTATTGGTTTTTACTAGTTTCATTTAAGTCTTAAATCCATTTTGCCTATTCTTATATATGGTATAAGAAGATGGTACAGTTTCATCTTTTTGTATATATGTGTCCAGGTTTTCCAACATCATTTATTGAATAGACTGTCTGTTCTCCATTGTATATTCATGCTTCCTTGGTCATAGATTAAATGACCATATAGGTGTGGGTTTATTTCTGGGCTCTCTATTCTGCTCCATTAATCTATGTGTCTGTTTTTATGCCAGTTCCATGCTTTTAAATTAATCTAGTATTCTTGTTGGTAATTTTATATTCTTTCACTATTTTTTAGGGATTATACTCATGAATTATTTGAGTTTAATTAAAGAAATATGTTCACATTTGCTTTTAAATATGCTAATTTACGATTTTTTTGTTCTAATGTTTTATGTTACTTTTTTTATTTCAGTATTTTCATTTGGATTATTCAATATTTTTCTTATTCTATTTTCCCCTCTCTTATTCTTTTATGTCTTACTCTTCCTTTGTGTTGTGGAGAGTACTACACAAATCCTTGACTTACTAAAGTAATATATAAATTTCCCAAACAATACAAGAATCTTTAACACATTAATTTCAATTAGCATTGTCCCATCATTTATGCAGTTTTTATCCTGTATTATATTTCCATATGCATTTTAAATCCCACAAAACATTATTATCTATTTAAATTATTGCATATAATTGCCCTTTCTATTGCTTTTCATTTCTATCAGTATTTTTGTAATTTCCTTTGCCTTAAAAACTCTCTTTAGTAGTCTTCTAATATAAATCTGATGGTGATAAATTCTCTAATACTTTTGTTTTTCTGAAGATGTCTCTTATTGCCTTTTCTTGTTAAGGGTGTTTCTATTAGCTGAAGAATTCTAGGTTAGTGGTTGCTCTCTTCCAGAAATAAAAGTTTTCTATTCTCTCCAACTTTTTAAAGAAATCACTCTCCTGTTTATTTTCCTCCTTTAAAAGTAGTGTTGGTTGTTCCTCTGATTGCTTTTAAGATTTCTCTTTATCTTTGATTTTTAGCTATTGGCTGCTGATAAGCCTAGTTTTTCATTTTTGTATTTAATTCTGCTAACTTTGGTGGAGTTTATTTAAATTTGTAGCCTAAGTTCTTTTGACAGTCTTAGAAAATTCTTGGCCAATATTTTGTTCATTAGTGATTTAGCCCCATTCTCATTCTCCTCTTCTCTAACATTTTTACACAGATATTGGACGTTTTCACAATATTCCACAAGTCTCTAACACACTTCAATATTTTTCCTTTAATTCTTTCTGTGCTTCACCTTGGATATCTTATATTGTCCCATCTTCCAGTTTACTAATCTTCTCTTTCATTGCCACATCTGCTTACATTCATCTATTGGGTTCTTAACCTCAATATGTTAGAATTTCTCTAGTTAAATTCTGTCACATTGTCTATTGATATACTCATCATCTTAAATATATTAATTTCTTTTTAAGTTTCTGTCTGATGATTCCAATATCTACAGCACCTGTCTGTTAAAAATTGTGGCAATAATTTGAGGGTCTTTCTGAGGTCCTCTTGAAAGGAGTTATCTTTTTCTTTCTGTTGAGTGGTCAGAATATAGAGATATCTCCTTATTCCACTCAGAAACTGAGATGTTTTGGAGATGGGTTTTTGTCTTTACAAAGTCTTTTTTATTTCTGGTCTACCCTTACTTCTTAGATATAGCCCTTCTGGGGAACTAAGTGGTTTTCTAGGGTGTTTACTAGGATCATTTCTCTTTAGCTGGCCCTGATATCTAATTTTTGTCTCCCCAAATTCATATGGCATTTTAAGCTCTTCTAAGCTTTCAGATTCTTAGCTGTCTGAGTGCTTCTTTGTGTTTCTTTAGTGCTTCAGAAAGTTTCAGCTACATTGTGTGTTCTTTGATACCTTCAAACATTTTGTGTGGTGATGATAGAGGTGCAGTGGAGAGGGTATTCCATCTCAGCTTTCCTTGTTGCTTTCTGTGGCAAGTTTTATCTATAGCAATCTATACCACTATTACTGGATAGAAAATTCCCTGCTTTTTAAAAGAGTAATTTTTCTCTTTTAAAATACTCATTGTCTGCTTCACAGAAGTAAATGGATTTGTAAATGCATTTAATTATTGATGGTAAAATGCTGGTTTTTCATAACTTCTCATTACTAGGCCAGAACAAGCTCTCACTGAGTACTTTTACATTTTTAAATCAACAGGTATCATTGGTGACAAATGAAAACTGATGAGAGACCACCATGAAATTCACATTCATTTTTAATGACTTAATTGTCCAACATTTTAAAACTTTCATTAGTTTATATGGCAACAATTCTTATTTCATATGCTACACTTGGCCAGGAAAAAAATAGGTAATTGAAAAACACAGATAATCCAATACCTCTTTTTGGCCATTAGTTTTAAGCTTTCTCTTTGAACTTTTAGTTAGTTTTGCATTTATTTATCACTGAAATTTTTACTGAGATAATTTCACATTCTCATTCATTTGGAAGAAATATAAATATAATACTGAGATGTCCAATTTCCCATTACCTGTTGCCTCCAATGGTATTAACTTGCAAAACAATATACAGTATCACAACCAGGTTAATGACATTGATACAATCCACCAATCTTATTCATATTTCTACTGTTTTCTTGTGCTTATTTATATATGTGTGCATATATTTAGTTCTATACAATTTTATCACATGTGTATGTACATATATATCCACCACCATAGTTAAGATACAGAACAGTTTCATCACCTCAAAGATCCTTCATGTGCTCTTATTATAACCACATCCACCTTCCTTCCACTCTCTCAGGTCCCTAATCCCTAGCAGTTACTAATCTGTTCTCCATTCCTTAAATATTGTCATTTCAAAAATGACAAAACTGAAATAATATAGTATATAATTTTTGGTATTAGCTTTTTTCATTCAGTATCATTTCCTGGAGATTCACCTTAGTTGGTATGCGTATCAACAGTTCATTCCTTTTTAATGCTGGGTAGGATTCCATGCTTTAGATTTATCACAGTTTGGTTTACTATTCATTCACCCATTGAAGGACATCTGGGCTACTTTCAGCTTTTGGCTCTTATAAGTAAAACTACTATAGACATTCATGTACAGGTTTTTGTATAAACATAAATTTTAATTTTTCTGGGATAAATGCCCAATAGCATATTTGCTAAGCCATATGGTAATTGCACATGTATTTTAAACAAAATATTGCCCAACTGTTTTCCAGGTTATACCGTTTTACATTCTTAATAGTAATGTAAGACTAATTTAATATCTCCACATTCTCTCCAGCATTTTTTAATGTTGTCACTTTTTCATTATAGTTATTCTGTTAGGTGTGTAGTGATATTTCATTTGGTTTTAATTTAAATTTCTCTGATGGCTAATGATGTTGATCATCTTTTCATACTTCTTGCCTTTGTCCTAATTCTCCTATTTAGTACCAAGGTTTGCATTATTAGTGATTGGAAGAATAAAAGACAATTTGATTTTTAAAAGTCCATCCTCATATCTCTCTTCCATCGAGACTCCAATTCCTCTTGACTAAATTTCTTATCCAAAATCCAATAGACCATTACTAAATCTCTATTCAGAACTGTTTTTATGAGGAAGGTGAAATGAATGTTGCATTCATACACTTCCTCTGAAAACCTTTGTAATACAAAAATTTCAAACATACACTTAAGTGAATAGTATAGTGAACTGTCATGTACCTATCGCCCTCAAATCTTGCCATCATTATTTCATTTTTCTTTCACAGTTTTTATTGTTGTTATCATTTGTGAGAGTATTTTTAAGCAAATTTCCATGTTATATAACTTCACCTGTGAATTAACACCTTTCCTGACAAGGTCAAGTTATAAATTGTCCAAGCTGGAGGACACAGATTGGTTGGGGAGCAAAGGTTCAAAAATGCTTTCTCTTGTATTATTGAAAAATAAAACAAACACAACAAACAAACAAATGAAAAATGGTGTTTGCCGAACATAATCTGTTAGGCAACTATGCTTCTTAGAATGTTTCATTTAATTATTTGTAACATATTTACTCTTTTTCTGGTCTAGACACCACTGTTTTCTGCATATAGACAGAATGACCTTTTGTGTATGGTCTTAATAAAATGAGAAAGATGTTTATTAAAAAGAAAGCTGTAGGAGATAAACATATGGATGCACTCTATGTATAAGACAGTTGTTTTTCTGACTTTAAGCCCTCAATTTTTTTCCCTTTTACCATGAGAAATAACTTAAGTTTACACCTGAATTAACTTTTGTAAACATGTCCAATTCTACCACAAGCTCTGATGTCTTTGAAACAGTTCTGCTTCATTATGATACAGTAGACGACAATGAGGTCATTTCACAACTGCTTCTTTTCTGAGAAACACAGTTTGGTCAGCAACATTCTCATCACTGCATTTCCTGGGTCACCATAGTATTTCGACTGACCCCTTCAGAACAGATTGAATCTATATAATAGTTTTCCACAATAAAACTTCTATAATCAAATAACTACAATAGCCATTGAGTGAAATACCCCTTACTCTGGACCAGGATTGCTCTATTTTATACCTTTCCAATAACTATCTCACTGAAACTTTAAAGTTCAGTTTTTCTCAAATCAAACATAAGAGAGGGTTGACTTTTGTCCTCTGACCACTCCTTACCAGAATATGGCATTGTTTACGGCACAATTCTTTTTGATTTTGTACCAATCATCATAATTCTTAAATTAGTTGATCTCCTCATTGATTCATGTTTTGCTTTTTTGTTTGTTTTTGATTATTAAGAGTCAGTTTAGCTGTTTCTTTGTAAACATGGTCATACATTTTATTGAACAATCTGGTATGTTTAAGAATGTGCTGAACAAAGGTAAGTATGAAATCTAATTTCAGGACCCTTCTAAACAGTCTCTCATGGTATGCATGCTTTTTGTTCATGTAAAAGAGAAAACACAATTATGAGTTTACTCTTAAGTGTGATTATTTGATTAAGAATTCTCTCTCCACTCATATTGCTATATCCCTAGCACTTAGCACTTATGCCAGCTATCAATTTATTGTCTTTCAGTTCCAAATTAACCCTTCATTGTCTGCTCCATTATAATATTGATGGGCCCTGCAAACGGGCCCTTGTACTTGGCATTATGCTAAGTTTTGACAAGAGAAGGTGCTAGAGAGACAGTGGAGGAAGAAATTTCTCCTCCTGGTATGGTGCACTTCTCTTGTAAGGATCTTGCAGCTCATGGTTTCTTCACTGTCCAGACCTTGCAGCACACACAGCTTCTCCAGCATTCAGAAACTAAAGCACAATGAACTTCTCCAGTTCATGGCTCCAGCAATGTGTTGTGGTTAATGGGCCCCAGTGATATTAACTTCCCCCAGCACTCCATAGAATGGTTTTGCAGTAACAAACCTCCCTATGAATGAAGAGCTTCCATGGGATCACATCAGGTGGCTTTGTGGCAACTTCTGAATTATGGCTCTCTACCTAAGCGTAGCTTCCTTTGGCACCTCAAAAGCAGATCTGCTGGCCCAGTACCACAGTCAACTTCTCTGCTACCCAACAAGCCACAGTTCTGTGCTTTCCCACAAAGTCTGAATCTCAGTCCTGGAGGACCTCTTCCTTAAATGCTCTATCTCAACACTAGTGTATAGCTGGCCCCTATAGCTACTCTACATATGTTATTTCAAGTTGTCCTTTTTCTTACATTGTAATTACTCATCGCACTAATCCCTTGTTATAATGAATAATTATTTATAGTAAACTTTCTCTGTTTGACTTACAATGAAGTTTCTCTATCCTAATTGGACCCTGACTGATGAAAAGGTCAGTAAATATGTGATGAAAAAAAATAAGAATGAGAAGAAAAAGGAGAGGGAGGGAGGTAAGGGGGGATAGGGAGAGAGAGAGAATCTATATTATTACCACTTGTGTGTTTATCTGCTGTTATTATTTGGAGTTAAACTCAAAAGGAAAAACTAAATTTTGTATTAATATAATCCTGTGCTACCAAATATTTAATTAATTTATTCACTCCTTTACTAGAGTAACTAGTTTTCCAAGCTTATGTAATTGATTTCTTGGAATAATGAGTTGATAAATCTTCAAAGATAATTCAGACTATAAAGCAGGTAGCAATTTCCTTGAATATCAGATTTCAGGAATACTAGATTTTGAGATTGCCTTTATATTAATTACACAATACTTCTCTTTTCCCTCTCTCTCCTGCAACTCCTACCAATAAATAAATGAATAAATGAGTAAATAAATCAATAAATAAGCAGGTTAATTCCTGTACTTTAAATTCTCACTGTTGTGGAGAGGTGTCAAGATGGCAGGCTAGGTAAAAGCAGATTTACCTCCTCCCAGGACCACATTGAAATTACATCCAAATTATAAAACAATAAACTTAGAAAACTTCCTGAAGTCTAGCTTATCATAACACATACATCTAAAAATATAAAGAAAAAGCCACATTGAGACTGGTAGGAGTGGAAGCAATGCGAAGCGAGATGGTCCTGCACTGGCATGTGGAAGTGGAGCACCAGGAGGGAGAAGGTAGCTGTAGAGGCCCTCTGAAGGAACAAGGGGCCCTAGCCCCTCACAAGGGGTCCCCATTCCAGAGTTCCAGTCCTGGAAAAAGGAGTTCCCACAAAATCTGTAAAACTCAGTGGGGATTCTGGGTGTCTGGGTGAGATGAAAGAAAACTGAAAACCCAGACATTCCCCTTAAAGCACCCATGTACAGACCCACTCACTCACCCTCACCCTGGGTGCTGATGGAAGTTCAGCAGCTCAGGAGGCACAAGAGACATATGGGGAGAAAGAAACTGCATTGTGCAGCACCTGAGCAAGGGCTGGAGGGACAGTCACCACTGTTCATTTGTCAGGCCCCCGCCTCCGGGTCAGTCTGTAGAGGGGCACCAGCTTGCCTGTGTTGAACCCTACCATGCACTCCCCCTCCCCCCACACACACACAGCCAATTCTGAAGCTGCATTGGCTTGGTGAGATGAGCCCACTCCACCTCATGTCCCCCTGGGACCTACTCCACCCAACCCACAAATTACTGGCAGCAGCCCATTACTAGGAGAGACTTTTAATAGCAGGTCACTGGTACCAACATAAACTACAATGTCTCTTGTATGGATTACAGGGGTCTGTGGGCCCAAAACAGATGGCAGATGGCCTAACTATGATATGACTTTTAAGGGAGCCCATGAGCTCAACAATGGCAGCTTCTGAATCTGCATTGGTTTGATGGGATCGGCTTGCTCTTCTTCCCCTTGTCTCCCTGAGACCCTGACCCACCCAACCCATAAATTACCTGTGACAAGCCTATTACTAGGCAGCCAGCCCCACCCTGTGCCTTTCTTGGGCAGTGAATTCAACAGCAAAAAAAACTGCACTCAGCTCATATGGCCCACACACGACCTGTGCATCTCAGGACAGACTTTCAGTGGCAGGCCACAAGCCTCATCCCAAACTATAGTAGTTTCTTAACAGGTCTCAGGTGTCTGTGGGCCCAAGGCAGGGTTGAGCAGCTGGCCTTGCTGTGAACTGAGACTTTGACAGGAAGCCATAGATACAGCATGGGAGCAAAACCTTATTCTGCATTGGCCGGGTGAAATCTGCTTATTTTACCCCAGTGACACACGATTTCATTTATATGAAGTATCTAAAAGAGTCAAACTCATAGAAAGAGAGAGTAGAATCTTGGTTGCCAGGGACTGGGGAAATTAGGAGTTGCTGTTTAATGGGTAAAAAGTTTCAATTATACAAGATAAATAAGTTCTAGAAATCTGCTATATTACATTGCACCCTATTGTTAATAATATTGTATTTGTTAAAAAGCAAATCCCATGTTAAATGTTCTTGGTATAATAAAAAAAAATGCTGGTCTCATATTCAAAGAATATGATGATACCAATTATCTCATACGGTATATGTCTTGATAGCCTTAAAATTTCCCACCCCTACACCTACCCTGGTAGCTTCAAGGCTCCAGTGCTGTGACCAGTTTTCTTCTATCCATGGACCTGTCTTCCCTGGTGAAGGGAATGGCACTAGATCTCAATGAATGATACTCTTTCCATGTCGCCAATAACATTTATTTTCAGGCTGTCAATATCAATTCTATCTCTGGGGTTCAACTGAATGAGTCTGAGCCATAACTCTGACTTTGAACATAGGTAAAGTTAATGCCAAAAACAAAACAAACAAACAAAAACAACCAAAAACCAATTTTAGCAAGGTGTTCATACACAAAGATAATGCAATGTCCATTAGCCCCTCCTGTGAGTGTTGGTTTGAGCATTCTTACTTATTGTGGTTGCTTCCACAGGACCTTTCATCTGAATGAACCCAGTAATTGCAAGAAACATTTGCCTGGTGGATGCCATTATTCTTTTTTCCTTTGACAACTACCCATTTCCTTATAAACTGGGTTGTGCACAAGAACTGTATGGACAGGGAGAACAAAATTTCAAGACTTATCCCAATACATTAAAAGATTTTGGACTCAATTTTATAGCTTACCAGAGAGTAACAAATCTAGTTATATTCAGGGAATTTAATTCACATCATTAACTACCTTGGCAAAATCCAACATTAGCCCTGAAAGGCTAATTTGATTAAAGAGTTGCTGGATATTATTTCTCTCAGACTAATGAAGTTGATTTTAATGGAGATAAAGTCTCCCTAGCAGATTATTATAAGAATGAAATAAGGTAGCTAACATATTAGAGAGTTTATAAATTATAAAATGCTAAATAAATGTAGGTGAATATCACAGGTTTTATTCTTTTGTTACAACCTCTAGATCCCACCTCTTATTCCTTTCCCTTCTTTTCCTACCTCTTCCCTAAAGGTCTTACCTAATTATTTAGCTGAGGGAAATCTTCAGGCCCGGCCTATTATTTCTTTATGATTTCAACTAATAAATTGGTTCAATAAACATATTTGGAAATCTACCATGGGCAAGTCATGGAGGTGTTATACTAATATGCAAGATGTTCATGCAACACACATACATATGCACACACACACACACACACACACAAACACACACACGGTATGCCATATTCCAAAGTGAGGCCACGATGCACACTTTTTGTAAAATCTGGCTGAGACTACTTAGACAATTCTTAAAATCTTACAATGAGCACATACAAGGGTTGGGAACTAGAGATTAAAGGAGTATTTGTGAAGATTTCAAAAAAGCTATTAGGCACTTTAATTCCAAGAAAGCAAAGTGGGGCACGCTACCTCCTATTTGCAAATCAAGAGGGGCTTCAAATGGAACATCAGGATTTATATGTGAGCTTCTGGGCTGGTGTCTGACTTCCTCTTGAATATTTTACAGGATAAGAGATGGAATTCCTAGGAATAAGCCAAATGTATAAAATGACTAGATTGGGCACCCTGGGCTCCCATATTTCAGTGGAAACTAGGATCATTTCCTATGGTTCCAATGTGGGTCACACTACTAGTCAGGATAGTTACCTGAGGTCATTTCCAAGTGAACTATCCAGAGTGGCACCCCATTTAAGGTAACTATAACCATGACAATCAAGCATATTTAACCTTCACAACCAAATATTTGTGTTTGATTGTGTCGTGGAGGGAAAGGGTTGTCTTATCAATCAGTTATCTGGATCAATGTAGACATCACTCTCATGGGACTTGCTGTGTGGCCCATAAACGGTGTCTTTGATTTTACTCAAACTCATCTAACAGTACGAAAGCAGGAGACTTCCGGTATGTTACACACATACCAGACTATACAGAAATTGTGCAGACTCTACCAAAATTGTAAGAGAAAGAAGGCCTCTACCCACTGGTAAAACTACAAATGGTCTTACATGCATTCTCTAGGCCTAGCTATAAGCAGTTTTGTTCATATTCTAAATATCTTTTAAAGAAGACCAGATTCTTCCCAGGACTAAAGAAATACAAATGCTGTTTGAGTTCACACTCTGGTTGCAAGTGACAAAGACCCTGATCAAGCAAAAAGGTTAGTTTGTGAGCTCATGTATAAGCACCGTTGGAGGAAAGTTGGCCTTAGGCACATCCAGAACCAAGCACCCAAATATCATTAGGATGCTTTCTCCCTATAGCTCAAAGTCTTTGTGTTTCAGTTTCTTTCTCACCAACTGGAGAGCAACCATAAATGACATATCCTGGGCACACTCCCAATCTTTGGCCAGGGTGTAAGTCTGTTACCAAAGGGGTAATACAGATGCTGAAAAAACTACTACTAGAGCCAGTTCAAAATGCAAGCAAACTCAACACACTGCTAGAGCCACTAGAGCACTAATGTATGTGTATTCTAAAGGAATATTAGATAAAAGCAAAAATATATATATTAACAATGAAGCCTGGGATAATCAGCTTTTACAGACAAATGATTGGTTCTGACAATAAGAAAAGTGCAGAATTCATTTGGATAAAAAATTAGTTTATTTTTTCATGAAGGATAATATGTTTTCTTTGGTAAGATAAATAGAAAAGCAACAATTTGATCAGAAGTGGAAAAGTGTGCTGACTTTAATTGTTGGCCATTCTACCAATTTCTGTTGTATTATCCCCATATGTAGTCATGCCATTCCCAAATGAGAAAATGAGAAAAAGGACAATCACACTGGTCTGTATCAATATGAAATATTTATTTTGTAATGCTTTTAATATCCATGGCACTCTTTAATCAATAATATAAAGTCATTTGCTTAGGTTTTACCATTTGAAGTTGGGAACATTCTCAGAATCACATTATCTAAAAGTAACAGACTGGAGTAATGAGCAAGCAAGCTGGCAAATATAGCAACCATAAATAACTTACATTTTTTCCAAATCATAACTCTGACATAGATATATATTATTCTCTATGCCTCAAAAATTGTAAGAGTCCATTTTACCAGTAATGGGAGAATATGCTTTTCAACCACGCAGCCACCCAGAAAGACTATTTTATATATGAAGTGTGCATCTCACACACAAAAAAAGCCTCTCTCCTCCAACACTGGTGTGATACAACTATAGCTGTTTGAAGGTAAAGTGAGTTTCAATGACAACCATCACCTAAAACCGTATAAATTTCTATAACTGGTGCCAGAGGAATGACACAATGCACTGTGCTGTGCCTACCTCTCTGTCCAGAGCATAGCTCTATGGCCTGTCTTCAGGGTGCCTAGACTTTCACCCCTTGTTTGACACCCAGGATTCTTGGTCACCCATTGGGCAACTGTTTGGTACTGAGGATACCTCTGAAGAGAAGTTCCTTATAAAACCTAATCCATCATGTTTATTTTTTTAACAATGAAAATTCACTCACTGCTCTTTAAATCCTGGATTTGCTCATCATTATTTCTCCTACTTGGATAGAGCTGAATTAAAAGTACTTTGTTTAACAAAGGAGCTGGGACAGAAGAAAACTGTTCTGTAGAAAAAGGCATTCAATATTTAGAAACATTTCTAAGCAGAAATAAGAGAGCCTAAAGAGAAAGATTAAAAAACACACACACTGCTGTCACTGTGACTATGGATTAATGATAAATTATCCACAGCCTTTCTCAGTTTAAGAGGAAGTATTGTTCAAATAGCCCACTGGTCCTCAATAACACAGAGGTAGACTCTTAAGGACCTTCTGGATACATACAAATACAGTGTTTCAAAGTAAGAAAACTGACTAGATCAGTTGGGTTACAGCCCTCTTGCTAGAATAAACCTGTCTTTGGCAAAGCACAGATGGTTGGTTGGTTGGTTTGTAAAGGTAGGATATAAGCACCAACAGACTCTGCACACTTTAATCTTTTCCATGAACCAGTTAACAGGAACATCCATAGAAATGTGTCTGTTTTCCTTCATGGGAATCCATTTACTTACCAAAAGTGTGAGAGGAGAAGAGATGTAATCACAAAATCAGAAACTCAAAAAGAAAAATCAGAGGAGGTCAGAGGAAAAATAATCATTAACTCAGCATTTCTACTAACCAAAATTCACATATATGTTATCTTTCAGGACTAGTGCAATGTTGCTTTGAATAGACTCAGGGAGAAGTTATTTTCCACTTTAATTCTTTTTCTCTACATGTGAAGATTTCATTCGTGGGTAAAGAACAACAATGAAACTCTTCCTACAGGTCCATCTTAATACAAACTGCACACAATTTAGGTATGTACCACAGAAGATGGAGAGAAATCCAATATGAGCAGCAACTGTAAAGAGAGACTTCTTAACACTTATAAAACAAATAAGATAATCAAATTTTTTTTTGTTTTTCATTAAAATGTCACAGCATGCTTGCAAGAACAAAATCTACATGACTGCATACAGAATGAAATGCTAAAAAAAACTAGTCAAAAATTGCTTTTAAAAATACAATTATGATTACTGATGATTACTGATGTCCTATGTGGTTAAAATGAAAAACACACAGCTTGGGATAAATGTCTGTTCCACATTTCAAGTTGTGATCTGTTGCATTGGCATGAGTTTTGGTGAAACCTGATAAATGAAAGAGAACAAAATAATCAAATTATGAAAAAATCTCATGGTATAAATGCCTTCTCTTTCAATTTCCAAACCGGAATGAAATAGGCAACAAGCAGCCTTTCCATGAACATCACTTAGACTTTCCACATTATTTTCCATTCTGAATCACCAAGACAAAAAACTCTTCTGCTTATATTTTGTGTAGTTAGTAGTTCTCAATCATCTTGCTTTATAGCTCCTAAATTAAGGATCCTTAAGACCAGAACAAGGAGCAGAGGGGAGATAAAGCATCCACATAACCAAGCTCTCTACTGAATAGATCCCTGTGCTCTGAGATTAATGCCTTTGAGACTTCATGCAAAAGAGAGACACAGCATAAGGAACATGTCTCAAAGTCCTAAAATAGGTTAAGTCAGCTCATAGTTTTATTAAGAGACATTTAATATAGTCTTTGGATTAATGACACACATGCTAATGAAGAGATGCATGGTCAATGACGAAGTTTTATCAGAAATTTATAGTCTGAATAGAAATGATATTAAGGCAGCAAAAAGATGCCACATTATTTGAAAAGGAGGTAACAGCATTAAAAATGTTAAACTCTGACTTATATTTATGCTCATTGTACAAAACAGCAAATACATTTCTAGGTGTCTTGAAGCAGAGAAAAATGAGGATAGGTCTACATTTAATGGCAGAGCTGGTGGAAGAAGAAACCTAAATATAAGTCATCTGGCTTCATTTTCACAGATCTTTCAAGGTGGAGTGCCAGGTACAGATTTCTTCATTCCATCTGGCAAATATCTATCAGGTCCTAGTAAGTAACAGTCTCCATGGACTGCCCAGTAGAGAATATTAGAATTTGTGATTCTTTTTGAACCCCTCAAGGATATGGTAATCAAAGTGGGCCTAACTAGCATTTTGCCGTCCAGAATATTTTGTTAAATTAATGAATGAACAAATAAATGAATTAGTAGAAGAAAGGTTCCTAACAGGGGTTAAATCAGTATTAAAAATAGGAGTAGGCAATTATTTGGGTTTGATGAGGTTAAATATTAAAATATAAATATTCATTTATAAATTGTTTCTGTGTTAACTCTTTATGATGTCAAGAGTTAATGTCCCCTTTTCCGTTTTTCTACTAAAAGAATGATGACCAGAATAAAAAAGATTGGTGTGACTTGGTATACAGGTTAGAATAAATGAGTCTTCATTCAGATTTGCCAGGTCCAAGAAAAAAATATATAATAATAGACAAAATAGTAAACTTCTAATAAATAGACCAAAGTCAGCTCACATTTCTAAAGCACAGAACTTTAACTTAAATGGAAAGAATAAAAGACATATGAGCTCTGAGTGTTGAGGAAGTATAAACCATAAACAATCCATTTTCTTTTTTTAAACAGCACATCTATAGAAATAATTTAATGAATAAAAGTTTTCTTTTTTGAAAACAAAATTTTAATAGATTCTTTATAGAATTTCCTTTACAAGGAAAATGAACACCTTAATTTCTTAAACATTTATCCTTTTCCTTGTTATATTTGCCTTATTTTGAGCTCTTAATATCATTTATATCCTCAATATGGAAACTGACTTTTAATAGAAGATGAAGCTTTCTATAGACTGAGTCGGCCTCTCTATTTCTATAATGAAAAACATCTACTAAACCATCATTTTTCATTCTGTTCCTGCACAGTCTCATCAACACTGAAAACCCATGCAAGCTGAAGCAGATTATCCTGCCAAGGTGATCTACAGGCTAAGCATAAGTCTATATGACTTCAGTGTAAAAGGTAAGCCAATGATTTGTCTTCCCAGTCCAATGAAAGCCCGAGAGTATACTGTTTAATTCTGGTATAATGCCAGTTCATAATAGATATTGGGAATACAAATTTATTGAACTTGGCAAAGAATGTCTGCAGTTAGCTTCTTTCAGATTCTATTGCAAACATATAATAAGCAGTATTCTTATTTAATTTTTTGCTACTGCTGGTTTAGGAGTATTTCTGCTTGGAGAATAAGACCAAGACCCTTGGGAGTAGGAACTGTATCTATTTGTTCTAATTTATTCACATTTCATAGCCTTCTGTAGGGAGCACGTACCCTGGTTTGCTCTTAGCCACTTGGAAAGAAGCTCAGAAGTAAAGGCTTGTCCCTGTGTGAAAGGCCTGTGGTCTTCCAGGGTTTCCTGTAACTGGGAGCTAAAGTCCCTCCCGCCTCTAGAGCTTCTACCTGAAAAGTCAGTTGTGGCTCTACACTTGAGCCACATCTAGCACACTAGCGTTTACAATATAACAGTAATAGTTTTACCTCTACCTGCCCAGCTCCTTTTTCTCTCTCAGGAGAGTCAGAATTCAATTCCCAAGAAACAGTTGAAAGTCCCTTTTTTGGTAAACAATTATATTTTGAAGAAGAGTGATCATATGGAACCAGGTCTCTGTCCATTATGGATTAGCTTCTCTTTCTGTGAACTATTCTTGACCAGAATCTTATTTGGGGAGTGTGGTAAAGGTTCCAGAAAAATAGTCAATACTTGCATTTCTATGACAAAACTTCTATAGCCTCCTTTGGAGTTTTGGAGATATACACACACACACACACACACACACACACACACACACACACACACCCTTATGAGACTTCCTTACCAACTGAAAACAAAACTTCTGATATACATAAAATTATGAGTATAACTCATACATTCTTTTGGTTATTATAATTTTTTAATAATTTTTTAAGAAGCTGTTTCAGCTGATACATAAAAAACAATTTCCACATTTTTTGTTGTTGCTAACTACACTGTGGTATATAGGAAAGTCTTAATCATTCCTTTTTTTTTAATGCCCAAATATTTTATTATAATGATTATTTTTAATACCCCATAACCACAATTTTGTCATGTCCTTTTACTTAATGTTGAATATTTTGTGTTTTTCTTTGAAATTCTCAGTATTTTCTTAATCAGCTTATAACCACATTCTGTATTATTGCCCATTCACTCGCTCATATTCTTAGTTATATGGGACATTTACCAACACATCTTTACAATCCCTTTGACCTAGGTTTTTACCTTGTTTTCTTTACTATGCAACAACCTCACTATTTCCTTATAGACTGTTCACTTCAAATTATTTAGTAAAGGCTGAGTGGGCTTTTTCTCAAACAGAAATTTTGAGTAACCTGTATACAGTAACATATAGAGGATTATAAAGTCATGAACTACCTATACAGTAATACTCACATGGAGTAGCTTGTGAATCATAACATAGAATACCTTTTGAATTATTAAATTTAAAAAAATGTTATCTTCAACATAATTTTATTATTAAATGTAACCCAGCTATTAGGCAGAAAATTTTATCAATCAGAGCACTCCAGTCCCTAGCCTTATAGAGAAACAATCCACTAGATGTGATTTCATCTGTTGAGGTCTAAAGAGATGCCTTTGATCATCAGATCCTGAAAAGCTAGTTTTTTTGTCAAGGTGGTTCAGCTGATAGTACATTTTTTCATTTGCAGGACAACATGGACATACAAATGGACATTTCCTAGAGCCTAATCTGGAGGAAACAGATTACACAGGGGTAGTACTGTAGTAAAAGAGGGACCATAAAGATATTTTTCAATGTATCAACACATGAAAAGTAGCACTTAAAAAAAAAACAATAAGAAAGCAGAACAGTAAATATTAAATATCCATCTTTTTCATTCCTGATTTACCTACATGACAAAAAAAGAAACAGTTCATGAGGACCTTCTTTTGTATATTCTGTTCTGCAGCAGAGAATTGAACATTCTGTGGACCTCAAAGATGCTACCTTCTAAAGAAGAGGTTAATTCATCCACATATGGAGAAAATATGAAGAAAAGTTGATTAAGTAGGAATTGTTTGCTTTTATCACTGGAGTAAGAAATTCTAAATCAAGTATAGCCAAATCCCATTTTTATCCCCTGAGGTTATTGAAAAGGTAATTGAAGATGTGCCTTTTGTGCAAGGTATTGCTGGCAGACTTTTCTCCAAAGGGAAATTCAGAAAAGGTTAATAGACAAAAACCTTCATACAGTACCGGAAATGCTTATATGTGAATAATTAATTATGCAGCAAAATTGTTTTTACATAAATTTGTTATGCTGATAGGTACCAGCCAAGCATGTAGTAACTAAGGAAGAAATGTATGAAATATATGCATAATTTATCAAATAAGTTTTGTTAAATTACTTCTCTAGGATGGGTAGATGCAACATTTCTTTTCATTATGAATATATTTCATTTTAATGAGGAGAACTGTTCATAAAAAGGTATGTGAGAAATAAATTCTTTTCATTCATTTTTTAAGAGATGTTTCACTCTCAGTTTTAATTAACTTCAAATGGACTAGGCCATCTTCTCAATCCCATTAGATAGGTGATTGGTAACTTATAAACAAGAATTTATTATAAAGGGCAATTATTTATATCACAGTATCATTCTCTTTGTTTTAGAAAGGGACTAGACATTTCTTAAATGATACTCCCCTGATGTGCTTTACTACTTTGTAAGTCAGAGTTCTCATGCACTAACCTTTTCTTTAAATGCAATTTGATGTTGTCAGAAGTCTAACACCCTAATATCTTTAATGAGTGAAATAATCAGGCATGGAAGTTAATTGAAAAAAGCTCATAAGTCATAGATGGATTTTAAAAAAATGAATGATCAATTCTCTGTTTGTAGCTCACATTTTTCAGTTAATCAAGTTTAGCTCCAGCTGATATGTAACCCAAGAACAGAGGATTGCAAGGAACTTTAGACAGTAGCTTAGAGTTCAAGCTTGACCTTCTGTTTCCAGCAGCTCCTAGTGGTTCCTCCCCTTCCTGTTTCTGGCTCCTGAGCCAAGCCCTGGTCCATGAGTCAGAGCCTGCCCCTGCTCCCACCTGCTATCATCTGGAGGCCCCCCCTTCCTTTCACTCCCATTCTCTACAAAGGTCAACTCCAAAAATGATCACAAATTAATGGTTCATGTCCTGTAAATACCCATTAGTCAAGCTCATGGTATAGGATAAGTGGCTGGATTTGTTCACAGAAACACTTACTGCAAAATCACACCCAGTGCACTTTTTTATGTCATCCACTGTCAGGCCTTCCCAGAGTTCGATCAGAGTTAGCCCTTTCTTCCTGTCCACGTCAAACACAGCCTGTCGGGGTTAAGAACATGACAATGACAATCACTATCTCAGTATTTACTTTATAGCACAAAACAGGAACAAGCTTTCAAGTTCTCAAAGGAGAGACAAGACCCAGGACAAAAAACTGAAAACTGGCAATGAAAAAATGTCAACCGTAACTATTATATTTTGATGAGAATAAATGTCAACTCCCCAACTGGCAATTAGTTGTGGAGCACTACTGACGCCAGAAAATAAAGGGGTGCTGACTGCTGATGGCATCTGCTACTGTTATAACCAGTGTTTTTTAAACTACTTTACTTTTGTTGAGTCTAAGACTTTTGGTTAGAATTTCAATTAGATGATGAATAATCATTTGAAGAAAGAAAAGAATGAAGAAAAACAGGGAGAGAGAAGATATTTGAAAGATGAAAGCACAGAGATAGGGAAAAAGCTGATCAATGCTGCCGGGTAGAGTTACAGGAAACAAGAGAAGGCACTGTGCAGTGGCTAGGAGTAGTTACAAAGGGTAGCTGTCCTGATCCTGAAAGACCAACACCCCCCACACCCCCACCCAGGTAAATATTAAAACTTTCCCTGTAAGTCCTGTAAAAACACATAGATCCAAGAGCATGAGGATCTCCCTCTGGAATATAAATCAAATAAAGATGCGTATGTTTAAGACAAGCATGAGAAGGCTAACCTCACCCTGAATAATCCATTGTAACATACTGGTCAGCAACACAAGGTGATGGTAGTGCCACTGGTACAGCTTGACCTCTGCAGGTAGACTCAAGCTGTTGTATCTGGTTTAGAACACATGCTGTCACACTTAATTATATGACAACTTAAGTAAAGCCACTGAATATAACTTCCCACTTAAGAATTGTTCAAAACATTTTTCTGAAATGGCCACTGGGGCTCTGCTTAGACACTTCCAGTGGCAGGAGGCTCCCTCATCTCGAGGCAGATTGTCTATTGATGGGACACTCTTACTGTAAGAGTCAAAACTGCTTCCCTATGACTTTAACATGAAGGTTCTACAAGTTGTCCTCAGTGCAACAGGTACTGTTTCCTCTTTCGGTTTTCAGACTTAAATATGCTGCCCAGATCTCTCCTCTCCTGTGGATTTACCTTAAATTCAACCATTATTTGCAGGCTTAGAATCTTTATTTTTAGCTAGCTTGAAAATCAAACCCTGAACTGTCATTTTTAAACACTCTCCTGGTTAGGGGGAGGCTAATATGAAGACAGTGACATGTAAAGGAAAGAACCTTGGCTGTCAAGCTGGACTGGAATTCCAGCTCTGTAGCACACTAGCAAGTCTTTCATGATCCTATCCTTGCATCTGTAGATGAATATCAAAACAAACAAACAAACAAACAGCAACAGCAAAAAACACCTCTGCTTCCCAAGATTGTTATACAGGACAAATAAAGTCACAAACATATTCTGAGAACCTAGTATCATAACTAGGACATAGCAGGGGCATCATTCAGGAATATTCTTTCCCCTTAATAGCTTAACTTATTGCCACTTGTGTGTGAACTGAAATCAAAACACCAAAATGTTTATTTGTCTCCTGTTAATTGATATTTCTCCCCAGAAGCAAAACATCAAGGGAACCAGCGATACTTGCATTCTTGTTTGATGAATTCACAGATAACACATTTTCATGTTTCTAAAAAAACCTTTTTTTTCCAGAAGAAATACGTGTTTTGAAAAGGGAAATAAATGGTCACTTAGAAATACCTACATGCCTACATGCTGCATTAGGTTATTCAATTTCAAAATGACAAAAAACTTTTAAACTGCATTCTTTTCCTCTACAGAAAATGTGACTGGAGCACTATTCATACTGATTATCTCTTCTCTACATTATGAACAACTGTAAATTTATCAAAATGGAACAAATCAAAGAAATAAAGCCTCTAAATTGTGTTATTAAGAACAGGCAGGGAAGAGATTTGGGGAGAAGATAACTGTGGTATGAATATGACTTCAGAGATCAGGGAGACAACATTTATGGCAAATTGACATTGCTCTAAAAAATACTTTTATTAATACCTTTATCAAACTCTAATTAGCTCTCAAGGTCATATACTATAAAGCCCAGCATCAACTATTAAAAAATGTAAAATTTTCTTTTGAAATATTTTAAAAGATTCCCATTTAGTGGTAAAAACCTGATCACAATAAAGGCTAAAACCTGAAAGCTACAATCATTTGACTACCAAGAATAATATTGCAACTACTTATTTGTTTTACAAATGAATAAGTTAATTATTCCATCACCACCATAAAATGCTACATTATAGGTAAAGCAGGTAATCATAGCCTAGGTGATGCTGGGGAAGGCATCTTTCATAACCTCATTCTAGCAACACGAAACTAGAAAATCAGGGTCAAAGTAGCTCCAAATCCTTTTTCAAATGGCAAACTAATGGAATTTTCCTTAAGAGTTGAAAATGGAATTTTATTCCCTTATCTGCTTTGGCAAGGCTGTACTCATTCACTGGCCTTAATGGCACTGCATTCTCATTCACTCATTAAACAGATGTTTATTGAGTTCCAACTAGTACAGAGTATAGGGTAAACATGCACCACTCTTTTCCTTGAGGTATCCAAAGTTCCATACTTAGCTGCCTTTCACTTAACCCCTTTTTGTTGTACAATGTCATCTATAGTTAAGGTTCCAATTATTCCCATATGCTAATGACTTCTACAAGTCTGTTCCAATAGTGATTTCTCTAGAACCACATCTCCAATTGTTTATCAGAAATATCTGACTGGATGTTAAGTTTTTCAGGAATGTCAAATTGAGAATGTCCAAACGTGAACCTATTTTTTTCCCTGTTCCACCCTTTCTCTTCCTACAGTCCTGGACTTAATGAGGATACAACAGGTCGACCATCTCTGCTAGCCGGAAAACTTAGAAATCACTTCTGCTTTAGCATCAATGTCTAATTCATCATTGAGTTAGGTTGAGTTTATCTGCTAAATCTCTTTCAAATCTCTTTCTGTTCCATGGCTTAGGACCTTGACATTTCTGACCCAGATCAATGAATGGGACTTCTAACTGGACTCTGTCTCATTTATTCTCTCCCTACCCTATATAAAAACTACAGTGCTCCTTCTAAAATGCAAATCTAATCAATTATGTCCCCCACTACTGAAAATCATCAAAAGGCTCCCAACTGCCTTCCAGATAAAATCCAAATTTCTTAACAAGGCATTCACATTCCTTCATAACTTGACCCCTCACTATCTTTTCAACTTTAGCCTTGAATCTGACCATGCCTTCAATCCACACTAATCCACTTTCATATCCTCACGTAGCCAGTGTTTTCTTAATACCTCCATGACTCTGCCTATTTTCTTCCCTAAGCCTAGAAAGGCTTCTTTGGTCTTACTTAGTATCACCTATAAAACTCCTACTTAACTTTCAAGAGTCATCACTCAGTCTATCCATTTTCATGTCAAGAAAAATATAGTACAAGCATTTACTGTGTAGGGGCAAGCACCATGCTAACTGTTGAATAAACAGTGATGAGTGAGATAGTCAGAGCTTAGAGGTTACATCAATACAGCGGTCAATGCTAAAGTTGGGTAAGTACTTGCATTCAGAGAGGCACCTAAAAGACTTGGGGAGAGATAGGAAAGAGTTTCCAGAAAAAGAAATATATAGCTGAGACATAAAAGATGGACAGGAATTAGCCCGATGGATGGGGGTGGGAAGAACATTCCAAGGAGAAGAACAGGTTGTAGAAAGTACCCAAAGAACGTGGTTGGGGAATGCAACATAGTTCACAGTATTTTAGCATGGCTGAAGTGGGGAGAATGTTAAGAAAGTAAGACACTGAAACTGGAGGAGAATATAAACTGGTTTATATTCAATGCCATCTAGAAGCTTTCTTTGACACTCTTTGCAGGCTGTTAAGCAGTCTTTCTCTATGTTCCTAACTCAGCCCCTGACCGGTATTCCATCATGGCCTTTCACGTCTACCCTTCCTGACTATGCTCCCTGGGGGCAGAGACTGTCCTCCGCCTTTCTGTAGCCTACTATTGGGAATAGTCTGGCTCAGAGAAGATGCTCACAAAATCCTTAGTAATGAATGAACAACTAAAATGACAATGTGGATAGAGAGAAAGGGTATAAAGATTTTTTTAAATGAAATTAACGTTAAATAACAAATAAATTTTGTCATAAGAAAATGTTGGTACGGGATGATAAATGCCAAAATGAATGGTGTATCACCAGGGATGAAATCATAAGTGCTAAGATGGTCAGAAACCTCTTCATGATGAAGGTGGAAATTGCATTTGGCTTAAAGGATGCATGGGATTTGGGGAGGCAGAGTGGAGTGGGAGGTACAGCAGGCAAAAGCACTGTACTAGTCAGAACAAGAGCAGGGCACATACACATGGAAATAGGAAGGGGGAAGAGGGCATACTTGTGAGAAGAGGAGATGGGGAGACAATGTTGCTGGCATTATCCTTATAAGCTCTACCACATTATTAAAGAAAACAAGATCAAGGACTGCTTAGTCTTTATTTTCAAAGTCCAGCTGACCCTTGAACAACACAGGAGATTAGAGGCACTGACCCCCATGCAGTTGTAAATATAAATGTAACTTTTGACTCTCCAAAACTTTACTAATATAGTCTATTATTGACTGGAAGCTTACTGCTAACATAAACAGCTGATTAACACATACTTTGTATGTTACATGTATTATATAGTGTATTCTTTATAATAAAGTCAGCTAAAGAAAAGAAAATGTTACTAAGAAAATCATAAGGAAAATACATTGACTGTACACTGAAAAAAAATCTGCATATAAATGGACCCACGTAGTTCAAACCCGTGTTGTTCAAGGGTCAACTGTAATGGATCCCTTTCAACAAGTCCTGTCCATAGTTTTGGCAGGGTTCCAGAAGTGGTTAAGACTTGAGGAATAAATAGTGAGATAAAATATTCTGCCCTCTTATTTGCTTGTTCTTCTCTATAAATCATCTTTACTAAATTCACATAAACAGTGCTAGGAAAAGGCACCATTTAGAACAAGAGAATGCTCCTTAAAACGTGGCTTCTGCAAAGACGATGAACCTCCTAAACTATGTCAAAGGGCTGCTTGAGGGTGCTTGTTACCACCTTAACGAGGGTTAGAGAACCAGATTTAGGCAAAGACGATACTACTGCAGCTCCTGGCAGAAGAAATAGCATCATTAACAGAAAACAAACAAACAAACAAACATACCCTGATATGGGCAATTTTGTTTTGTGGTTTCATCGAGATACTGAATCAAGAAAATAAAACCCTCCTAGATCACTTAGAAGAATTTTGTCATTCTAGCGCCCAAGGTCAAATCTGGGTCAGAAGGGAAACTGGAGGCAACTGCCAGTGATGCTTCTCTGATCTGAACAGCTTTCAGTTGTACCTCTGGCCAACATTTCCTATCAGTGAAGAAATCTAGAGAGGCACTAAAGTGGCTGATGCATTCTGAAGTCCACTTTATAAGAGGGCTGAAAGCATGCCAGAACCATTGAATAGATTTCTGGATTCACTATGAGACCTGTACTGTAATTTGCACCCAAATGATTAAAACCCAACTATCATTAGTTTTCTAAAATGAAATCCAACAATTTGTACTTGTGATTTGGAAAAGCAAAGAAGATAGAAATACTAAATATATTCTTAACTTTATATATATCATTCATCTTAATAGTCCAAGGATAAGGGTCAATAAAACTTTTCTTTGACTATAGCACACCATCAAAATTACCAAGGATAGTAGTTCAGTTTTGTGTATATATGTATATTTCCAGAGGTGTGTATTAAGACTTCTGCATTTTGAGACATTAAATTGATGAATCTTCCTATTCAGTCTACCCACAGATTAAGTTAGTCCTATGACTACAAAGCGACACACTTTCAGAAGGTAACAAAAAAAAATTCTAGAAATGCTTATCAGTAAAAAAGGTGATTGTAGACATTAGAGGAAATAAAAAGAGAAGGCATTTTACCTTTTCAGTAATGATGCGGTTGACACAGTGCTTTCCAGTTAATGGTAATGTGCATTTCTCCATTATTTTATGTGCATTTTTCTGTTTTTAAAAAAAGAAACATCAAAGGAGTAGTTAGGTACCAATTTTTATTTAGAATTGCTATAACTATAGGGGAAACAGAAACTATCAGAGAAATTGTCTCCTAAGTATAGGCTTTTTCAAAATCTTTGCACAGTCATGCTTTTATCTTCTTTTAGAAGGCAGTTTCTGTCCCTAAAATAATTTAGGGAGAATGCCAAATGAATAGCCAAAGGTATCAGTGATTTAGTTGGGAAACACCCTGCCAGAAGTTTGACCTCTCGAGCTTCAGTCCTTATATCATGGAATGAGACATTTCACTTCTAGTATCCTGCTTTATTTTTCTCTTCTAGGGAATGGTCTCCTTGACAAAGATGAGCTATTATTTACCAACAGTAGGAAGCATACATGTAATGCAAATGCATAATACCTCTCTTTTAAAACTTTATTTTATTTAGTAAAAAATTAATATGTACACAGAAAACAGCAGTTTTTACCTCCCTTCCGTACCCTTACACCTGCTCTCAAGAGGAATCAATTGCAATTTTTTTTTAGCATTTTCTTTTGTACTTCCATAGATTTTCTTTTTACCTCTGCATTTAAAAATATGTTGGCCATGCTATTTTTTCCTTAATTAATCAATTTGGACATGATCTACTAACTTTTCATTGGGCCATGTGAAGACTTAACTCACTTACAAACCTCCATCCTCCACCATCTTCAGTTCTCCCAGTATGGCTGAGTCACAACTTGTAGGTAACTCGATAGTCTGAATTCACATCACAATGATGAAATGGCCATGTAAAACTGTTCACTGCTGGGCCAGGCAGTGTGTAGTAAGTTGTGATTATATACACTTTCTTATACAGCTATTTGCTTTGCCTAGAATTTGTTTGAGCCTCAGTTTGCTCATTGGTAAAGTGTGTGAACTGGCCTAAATCCATTTTTTTCAAAATTTCCTTTAGTCACAGTACCCTTTCTTCAAACATAAAATAAAAGAGGGATTAAGTATGGAAAGCAAGTTTTCATTCATTAACCCCCTGGCCCCAACCCCACCCCCCAGGCGGCCTCTAAGGCACATCTATGGAGCATAGTTGAAATATTAGTTCTGATGATTTGATTTTCAGATCATTTCCTCTGATTATGATTAAGCTCCTTTCTAAGTATCAAGCACCAGGAATCCCAATTAATATTTTCCCTGAGGCTAAAGGCTAACCTACCATATTCTAGATCTTCTATTAAAAATGGCAAAATGCTTCTATTGCTTCTTTTCTGGATCTAATAGCACCACATATGATATCATCATCTTTAGCCATTTCATTGTTTATCCTATTAGAATGTGCAGTTGGTTTATATATGTCTCAAAACTGCTGTCAGACCTAGCTTATGACCAGAGGCAAGGAATTTCAGATAACTGGGTTTAATTAAGAAGACTGAACTCCTTATGAACCTGCCGACTTACCAACACATCAGTAATTAAAAGGTTTTAGTGACTTAACCCAGTGCATGGCATAAAAGGTATTTGGGTTTTTTTTCTTTTTTTTTTTTAATAAATAAATGGGATGGAAAAGAGAAGTCTACTGGGAACCTTGGATGAATTTTAAAGAAAGACAAACTCTCTTTAATTTAGTCAAAACTAGTACTTAATACATATAAAGTGGGTAGACATTATACCTTTAATAACAGTTATATGCTTCTGGATCTTAATATATAAGAAAATTTATAGCTGTAGAAATAAAACTTCATTTCACTTAATTTTTAATGATCTATTTTCCCTCTCAGATTTCAAATGAAGTTTATACGTGCCATAAAATCTTAATTAAAGAGCTGAAATTAATGACGTATGTTTGAACTTTTACATTTGTCAGGTCTCCTTATATGTAATATAGCTGAAATAAGGCATGTCACAATGAATATTCCAGGTCTTCCCACAAACAAAGTGAACAATCTGTGGGCCTCTGAAGAACATTTTCTGCAGTAAGTGCTTACTTTCATCTCATTATTTGAGCAAGATCTACATTTACTGTGAAAGCAGCCACTTGGATTTTAATGAACAACCAACTTCACTTCAGGAATCGTGAATTCCAACTGACAAGATTAACTGTGCCCTACCATTAGAGACCCTTTATATACCATTTTCTATAAAGAGTGTAGTGTAAGCAGTCCAGAGTGTGGGCTGGAGGCAAAGGACCTTTATATAAAATCTGACTCTGCTCCACAGTAGCAGTGCAAGGTTCCTGTGCTTCCCCATCTGCCTCACCTCCCAAGGTCATGCTAAGGCTTTGATGAGATAGATGCAAATGCCCAGCACTCAGCAAGTACTCAATAAATGTTAGGCAGTACTGGTTATACAACTTATACTTAACATTTCTACCATCTACCAAGAATTCTTTAGGAGATCTTAAGTCCCTATGTGAAGCTGGACACACAGTTACACAGAAAATGGCCTAAACACAATTCCCGAGACTCACAAAACGAATGAAACCACAATTACATATTTGGGGGCAAACCATATGGTTGGCCTAGAAAACTGGCATCAAGTGTATTCTTGAAGTGAGAACAATGTAGCTAGATGACTCCATTCACATTTAGCTCCAAGACACAACACAGACCAAGGAAAAAGAAAATTAAATGCAGAAAGATTAAAGAATGTCACAATTTCAATATTCAACAATAGGTTAGCTATGAAGCCAAAATATGACAAACTCCCACTTTAGTGCTCTATTCTAACCATGCCAGGCTGAGCCTTACAATGTGGTATGGCAGCTGCATAGATTAATGATTCACAAAGGAGGAACAATTGCTGAGTTTTTAGCGTTTAAAAATAAATCCAAAAGAAGAGACGCAGTGTAGTGTGGAAGCAAATAACACTATATTAGAAGTTCAAAGACCTAGTTTTTCATCCTAACTCTGCCACATAATAGGCATTTGACCCTTCAATGCTTTGTGCTATCGTTTTCCCTTCAACTGCCTTGTCCTCCTTACTTGATCTCCGTAGGAGTCAAATGAAATGCTGTGACAGTACAATAAACTAGGAGGGGTTGAATCTACATGCAAAAATCTAGGGTTAGTGGGGTCTTGTTCATCCTTATCATTTTGTTTTTTTCTTTCCCCACAAAGAAATGTCAAAAGAGACAGAGGAATAGACAGAAAATGTAATGGTAAAAATGCTTTGACTCTTCCCAACCACTCTTGATTTCAATATGCCCTTATTTGTGAACTTGATCATAACCTTAGTAAATAGCCAAATCTCTTTGTTCCACCTGCTTCTCCAGCTTTTCTCTTTTTTCTCCTTCATTGCTTAAAAGCTTCAATGCAAGACCTATGAGTTCACCATTTTGCTTTAAAATAACTCAGGGCCTTACTACTTTCTATTATTTGCTTCATGATGATCTCAGTTTAATTCTTTAGATATCTGTGAAATCCTAGGCCTAAATTCTTCAGTACAAGACAACTCTGGTTAAATGATAATAGACTCCCTTGTTATCATTACAATAAGCTTCATGTTATCACAATAAACATAATCCAAAATAATAAGCTCTCTTTTTCATACCATGATTTTTGCATTTGATGTCAATATTTCTTTCACCTGAGGCAATAGAGCACTTATGTAAGATTTTGCTTTACATAAAACATACTTTATGCCCATATTTTCTGCTAAGTGCTTCTTAAATGTGGCTATAAAATATTTCTTCTTTCAGATACATTCTTTGGGAATGCCCTAATGATCAGCTACAGAGAAGACAAATTCTAGAAGTTGCCTGCTTCTTAAGGGACCAAGTCTTTAAGTGTCTGCCCATGCTACCTGAAACACACACCACCATGTACTGCATTGTGTCACATTTGTATGGCAACACCCTGCCTATTTTTCAAGACTTGGCTCAGGTGTCATCGTCTCTGGAGAAACTATCTCCAACATCCCATATCCAGGACCTCCATTCCGGTATCCCAGCAACATGCTCAATCTAGTGTATATCTTAGGTGCTCCTGTGCTCCTTTCACTTACCGCACATGCTATAACTGTTAACCTCCTTTCACTGCCAGCCCTCCACCAGATTCTGAGTTCACTGAATGCTAAGGCAATTTATCTTTATATCTACAGCAAGGAGAAGAGCACTCGGCAAACCACAGTGATCAATAAATGCCGTCTGACTATTACATTTCTGAATCAAGGATCTCTAACAGAGTTGGAGATGTAAAATAGCATGTGACAGAGTGCTATGAACCACTTGACACTGCTTTCTAGTCTCTGAGGTCTCTAGGAGAAATGACAGCTAGTAGAAGGGGCTTCCAAGATTTTGGAGATAGATAAAGGCATGATCAAAGGGAGAAGCAAAGATATCTTAAAACTGAACTATGAAACATAGACTTTTATAAGAGAGAAACAGAGTGAATTGTAGTTATTGTAGCTCTTCTGCCTGCTCTCTCCTAAAGCTTCGAATCTTGCATTAATCTGCTAAAAAGACAGGCTACAAAGGTTGAACTTGTCAAGAGAATTTTCAGTACTTTGGTGGCAAAACACAACCTATTACATGTCTCTCTTTGGGCTTTCCAAAATACCATGAAAGAAGCCTGAATGTCACTGCTACTTGAGCCTTCCTTCTTCCTACTGGTCTCAATGCTTAAACCAAGTGAAACAGCTTCTGTGAGTGTGTGTGTGTGCACACAATATTGGGGAATGTTGTATTACAAAACACATAGCTGTTAAATCACTATGATGATTGATGTGGTATATAGAAAAGAAAAATAGGATCTTCTAAATAAAGAAAATCAAGGTACAAAGAATATGAGGACAAGATGATGATGATATTTTTCACACTGAGTTAACCCTCATGGGATATTTTTGGCCTTTACACAGTACCTATTCAATAGGGATTCCAACAGTTCACATAGGACTTCAGTGGAAAGACTCAGCTAGCTCTGAGGTGAACAACTACTATTATAAATGGTTTTTATAACGTGGATGTAATAACAGTTTGTGATTACAGGCACATTCTCAAGAGGAAGACTTACCAAATGAGACAATACATACAGCAAGCCACTTCCTTGAAAAGTCTTCAGGGCTGTGAGATCTTAGAATAGAAGCCCATATTCCTTATATAATAAAAAAATCTTTATCGTGGCCTTTTGTTTTCTTTTGAAAGATTGCATCATATGATCTCTAGCCCCAGGATTGCAGAGCCCAGGAATTAACAGGAATTATTTTCTCTTTCCATTCAAGAATTATTGTGGTATCTTAGAAAGCTTCTCTTAGCATTAGTTTTCTCTTTAACAACTGTGGATACTCAGCCATAGAATTTAAAGTTATTAGTTCAATTAAATTCTATGTGACATCTTAAAGAGCTTTATTGTTATTGGACTATGTTCTACTTTTTCTTTTTTTTTTTCCATTATAACATGTTTTTGCAGGCATCTCTATTAGTAAGGGAGAAAGAAAAAAGCTAAAGCATCTAAGTATTTGTATATTTACAAATTAAAGGTAAATATTTTTTCCAAATAGATTCAGCCACAAAATAGTCTTATTAACAAGTTATAAAAAATTGACTATATAAATGAAAAAAAATTCAACCAGCTGAAACTATGTTAATTATGAATTATACTGACAAAGAAATTCTTTAAAAGAAAAATCTGGAGATATTTTGCAATGTTGCTGAAAAATACCTCAAAAATGTTTCCTAGAAATAATTTTTTAAAATCTTTCCTTTTGTTGGCTTTCAGTAATACATTTGGTCCAAAAGAAATAGAATAAACCTCATTTACTTTTTATAATTCCTATCCACAAAAAGTAAAGACAAGGTAAAACAGCATTCAAGATTTCTATATGACACCTTCCTTCACCATTAGACACATTAAATTTAATAAAAATATTATTCATGAAGATTTGTTCTCAACTTTTCATAACAGTATAATTGTGATTCTTTTTATGCCTACAGAATCCAAACCTCCTACTGTAATAAAAATAAAACCTAAACCAGTTTTAGAAATAGAACTCTCATGCATGTTCTCTAAAATAGGTACCTAAGCTATGCTTGTTTCCAATAAATGACAACTATGACTGAATTTCGCTGCTTTTATGTTCTGAAAGTGATATTCTTAGGAATACATTTCCAGTACACAATACTGAGAACAAAACACTTTTCTTTACTTTGTTAGTGGTGATGGTACTTGCCAGACAGAAGAGTTAAGGAAAAGAAAATGGAGGCCCAGAGGCTAGACACATGGAATGTTGATTTCCTTTTGCTCATAATTTCCGCTTAAATTTTAACAGAATATTTAACCTCTAGGAAATTTGGTTTGTCTTTCAAAGGGAAACAATAAGACCTTTCTCACAAAAGTACTGTTAACAATACTTGGAAGCAGTAAACACGTAACAGCTTGGAAAAAGTTAAAAGTGCCCTACATGTTAAAAGTATCATTGTTATTTGAAGAATTAATCAGTTCAACAAGTGTGTATCAAGTATGATTCTATTCACTTGTTATGGCAGAGACCCTGCCCTCATGGAACTTATATTCTAGTGAAGAAGAGGGATGAAGGATATCAGGAGTGGGGAGACTTCTGATTTATATAATAGAGAAGTCAGGTTAAGCTTCTCTGTTGTTTTGAGCAGAGACCTGAGGGAGCAAGCCATGTGGGTGTCTGAGGAGGCATTCCAGGCAAAGTGAATGACAAATGCAAAGGCCCTGCAGCAGGAGGTTGCTTGGAATGTACCAGAAACTTACAGGAACAGAGTATGGCTGGAACTCAGAGGTCAAGAAGGAGAATGGCAGTAGATGGAATCAGAGAGATTGTGAGGTTGGAGTCAGCTGACCATGAAGGGCCTTAGAGATAATGGCAAGGACTTTGAGCTTGAATTTAGGTGACATGGAAAGCCATGGAGGATTTCTAAGATGAAGAAGAAGTGATATGATTGATTTATATTTTTAAAAAATCATTCTGGCCACTGTGTGGAGAACACACTGCGGGTTGTGTGTGTGTGTGTGTTTCCACACAACTTTTCTCCCATTTGACAACAGAGACCTGATTGTAAATCCCTCAGTGTGCACTGCCTTCCTACACCCCAATGTCCATTCCCTTGACCTGCAACACTCGAGTCCCTGTCAAACTCTGTCCTGTCCTTCAGATCTCCATGTGAATGCTACATCCTACGGGAAGCTCCCTTATAAAGAAATTGGATGCTTGACTCTGTGTACTGTGCTTTGTACACTTTTCTATTTTAAGTATTGATTTTTATGACTCTATCCCCATGAGACTTTGAGCTGCTTAAAGGACTATGTTTTTCCGTTTATTTATTGCCTCAGATACTATCATGGTGCCCAGCATATGGTGCCTAGTCCTCAATGAATATTTTATGCCTGCATAAACAAGTAAATTAACATACTTATATAAGATAATTCTGCCAAATTTTAAGAGAAAGCATCAAAGACTATTCACTTGGGCATTCATAATATCTGGAGATGGAGAGCACTAAGCCAGTAAATCCATAAACTGCTGGCTCACTTAAATATGATTATATAGAAGTAGGAGAGAGCCAGATAAAAATGGAAAGAGAACAGAATAAAGAAACAACAGGATGGATTTGTGGAGATCCTAGAACTGAAAGTCTTGGATCAACAATGAGGTAGGATACTGGGAGCTGATGACAAAAGGCTAGTGGACTAAAGTAAACTAAGTAGTGAGAACTTGATGTAGCTTTAGTTTTAGACTGGCTACTCTGGCAATGGCATACCTAATTTCCAGGAAGGAGGGTCAGTCTGGCAGTAAGGAAATCTTTTGGACACTGCAAAAGTGATCCATGCAGATGTGAGAAGAACTTAAATGAGGAGAGCAGAAATATACAGGAGGGAGCAGATTACAGGGTATTGTGGATGCAATATTTCCCATGCTTGGTACAGGAGTGGGGCAAAAGTATCATGGGTTCCTTTCTAGATGGGGACTGAAAGATCACTTCTCTAGCTAGGCTAAGCAGAAGGACAAGGATTTTTAGGGGAAATGATAATGAATTCACTATGTATGTGTTACAGTTGAAGTGGGTATGGAAAACCAAGTGGAGTTGTCTAAAATGGAAGAAACACAGTTCTAGAGCTCATTAGAGAATTCCATGTGGAATTCCATTGTGAAAATAAGGATTAGGGAGGCACTGAGTGAAAAATAATTGTTGGTACAAATTTTAGATAATATCCAAGAAAGGTAAAGATGGTGAGAAGAAGAGAGAGCTGAGGATAGAGTTATGGGGGGTCCTGGTAGGAACCCATGAAGGAGGGGACTGGGCACCCAGGAATCCAGGTTGGTGTGGCAGCTTTGTAAGCCCAGGAATATGGCTCACAACTTTGAGTTCGAGGCTACTGTGTCAGTTAAGCCTTTTTTTTTTCCCAGACAGTCAGAAGGGGCACAAATAAAGTCTAGTGAAATTGGTTTTATTTCTAAGGACATGACTCAGAAATTACACACATGGCAAATGCTCAAATCCCACTGATTCAGACTTGGTCACATGGATGCATCTACATGCAAGGAAGTCTGGGAAATGTAGTCTATCACTGGGCTAGTATGTGCCCAGGCAAAACTTGGAGGATTCTAATACAAAAAGGAAGAAGAGGAGATAGATACTAAGGGGCACAATTAGATTCTTAGATTGTTTTCTTTCTTGTAAGTATTTTGCTGAGACCTATCTCTCCAAAGCAAGGACAGCTTAGATCAGGCAAAATGAGAAAAGAAAAAGATGTAATTCTGAAACCTGAAGCTTAAGAAAAAACAGCAGGTGTTGGCAGGATGCTGCTGCAGAGCTAGCTCTGGTACGGTATAGTGAACATAGGCTACACCAAACTGAGTGAGACCGTAGCTCTTCCACTTATCCAGACAAGTTTCTTTCCTGCCTACATCCCAGTCTTACTTAAGAAGGTCGCTGAGATAGTAATGAGATTCAGTATGTACAATGCCAAGCCCAGGGCCTTAAACCTAGTAAAGATTCAAACTACTACTCATTCCGTTTGTTTTCTTCCCATTTTGAGAGGGCAGAAGGAGGACATACCAAGAGGTAAAGAGAAGCTCAAGAAAGAAGGTGGCGGGACACCAAAACACTGTGCCTACTTTGCAATTTAGGCTGGAACCCTGATGTCGAAAGTTAAATGAAAATCATGCTGTGTGACTTCTCTCTCTCTTATTTCCTTTCCAGCCCCTACCAATCTTTAGTCAAAGTAAAAGACACAGAAAAAAAAAGTAGTGAGGTCCCCATGTTGCCTTGCGCTGGGCCAGCAACAATGAGTCCAGATGAACGATGTATAGTAGCAACCACACATTCTCGAACCATGCGTAAAGAGTAAAGTGGCAAGAAGAGAAACCTCTTTCGGTTTGTTTTCAAGGTTATCTAACTATTAAGTATGAATAAATCACTATTATTATTGTAATCACAAAAATATTTTTGTTAGTTTATTCAAATGAAAGTATTCAGGAGAAAATATCTAACTTTAATTCTGGTCAAAAACTCAATGAATTTCCCTGCTGAGAAAAGAAAGAGAAGAAATGGTAAAAATATCTGGCTTCTGTGAAAAGCTTTAATAAGGGATTTCTGATCAGAAATTTGAAGCACAATTTCTTTTCTTCTATCAAAAATTCCAGCTGAGGAGAAAAAAAAATTTGAGGGGGTGGTGGGGGAGAGAATTTGCTAAATACAGGCTTAATGTTTTGAAAACGAATGTACAAAAATAATCTGGAAATAAGTCAGATTTCAGTGCCTATGCATCAACATTAAAGTAACAACAAAAGGAAAGTTGGAGCGAGTTTTGCCCAAATAGACATTATGTTCCAGAAAAGATTTGGACTTGATTTGCATGCTTGGCATCCATTTGCCTCTGAAATGAAGTTTTTTGAATGCTTTAGCAAGGCATCTCTCAGAAGTCACCTGTGTTGGTTTCATTTCCACTGTTCCATATTTATGCTCTACTGCTCACTTTCCTCTGTTTACTAAACAATTTATGATAATTTCATTTATTAGTTTTAACAACAAAACTGTTTCATGGCACACAGCACTCTGTAACAGAACGCCCCCATGGGAAGCAAGTCAGATGCATATCTTCCAGCTCCATGCTCTTCCACAATGCTGCATTGCTAAATAAAAACAGGGCCAACAAACTACCATTCCTACTCAAAATAGCACGTCCCAAGATGTGAACAAGTTGATTTTGTTTTAAAACTAAGAATTATAAAGAATAAAGAAGAATGAACAAAAGGCATAGATAATGAAGAGGGTACCACCCAATATCAATTTTCAAATCATCCGAAGCCCATGGATTCAGGTCAGGAAGGCAATGAAGCTCAAGCTAATTCAAAGAAACTGACCCGGGAAGAACAAGGAAGAAAGTTATACTGATAGCTCTGCAGTCAGAAGACTGGGCTTTGGAGTCAGAGACCACCCCCAGGTCCAATCTCAGTTTTCCTAGTTATGTGACCTCAGGCAAGTACTTAACCTGTCTGAAACTGTTTCTGGACCATACAAGATTCCTATGACAAAGTTCAGGTACTTGTGTACAGAAACACAAGTGCTTCGTGTGCTGTTGGCACTTAGTAAGGTCAATAAATGGAAGCTGTTGCCAATAATCATTATCATTAAATGACAGTTCTGTGAGGTCAATAATTTTTGTTTAGTTTTGGTCTCTGCCAGATCCTAGTAGCACCTAGGACATAACAGGCACTCAATAAATATTTGATAATTTACTAAAGTGAAAGTATACTTTTCAGAATAGGGATGCTTACTATCACCAAGTCCACAATTTTCTTCCACCTTCTCAAAATGGCACCTCAGACTTGGTAAGAGGCAATATTGTCCACTTGAAAATAACTACATTTTATTAAAAACCTGTATTCTGTTGTAGTTTTCATTTTTCACACAGACAGTAACCACTATAATCATCTTTAAATTCGAATCAATACATCTGCCTTGACATCTTTTCATTGCTTTCGAAGACATTATAGCTTTTACTTTTAATGTGTACCAAGGCAAATAATCAAACATGCCTTGATGTTGGCTTCACACAAAGTAAAACAACTCTTCAGCTAAATCATAATAGATAACTGCCTTTATTGGTAATCTTTTTCTCAAAAATATAAATGCTATCAACTTGAATAGCCAGAGAAAACAATAAAAACCACGGTCATGTGACCTGGTGTACAGGATTTTGGCATATTGCGAAATTTCAAAAGTGGCACATGTTACCTTTGTGGAATGCACCATGGTAACCACCACTCTGGTTTTGATACTGGACACTAGATCCATAGCACCTCCCATTCCTTTCAACTTCTGCCCCTGCAAAACAGAAACAGAAAATAAGAAGTAATTTTCTATCTTTCACCTCTTTATTATGTGGCAGAACAAAATTAACTTGTAAGACTAACCTACTGGAATAATCAATGAGAAAAAAAATCACTGACCTTCATTGATTAGTATGTGTTTACAATGTTTACATTGTAAATGTAATGTTTGCAACCTTAATATTCTATAGTTAAAGAATAAGTTCAGGATAAATACTATAATGTCACTTTTACTCAATGTGGCTAATATTATTTTGTTGATGATATATTAGCATTAAGACAGTCGGTAGATAAGAAAAATCACAAGAATCTTTCCAGAATTCTGACATATTAATATTATTATAAAAACATTAAACTGAAGATTACATGTCCCTGACATCCATTTCTTTCTTTTAGAACACATCATCAGAACCACTGAGTCTTCAATTACAGACCCTTTCTAAAGTGCTCAGGTTAAAATGTCTTTAAGTAGTCGGCTGAGGCACTAACGGTGTTTCCCTAGTAATGATTAATATTAAAGGTGGGTCTGTCTTTCTAAAACTTGACATTTATCTTGCTCTTAGAAAGACAAGCCAAAACAAAGTGAAAAGTATATTCCTGTTCTTCAATAACAAACAAGCAGTAAAAGAATTCAGGATCCTTTAACCATCACCATCCTATTTACCTGGATAATTCCCATTGTCTATTCTGTCTCTTGGTTACAGAGTTTTGGGGGAAAAAAAAACAAGTATTTCCAGAGATGATGAAATAAATTCTTACTCAGGTATATTGAAGAGAAACATTTTCTAACATTGAAACCTCCTTAAACTTTAATTTTTTAAAATCTGAGTCCTCTTGCTAATTTGACAGTAAATTCTTACAGGCTCTTGACTCCTTTCCCATAATTTCACAGCTACAAGATTAGGCAATGCACTCATACCTGGCTTTAAAACACAGTCTCAATCCCCTGGTTTCAGAAACAACATGGCATGAACATGAACCAGATGGGTAGTATGAAAGAAAGAAGCAAGCAGTCAGCATGTTATCATGGTTTGGAGCCTGTCACTACATAAGATGGGTAGCAAATGGCAATGGGCAGGAGGGTGGGGAGCAAAAAAGGAGTGGAAGGTTCAAAATGAGTCTGTTTCCAGGCATGTAAGTTTGAAGTTATTCAGAACACCTATCTGGAAATGTGGTATTTATACTTCTATAAGTTATGCCTTTATCATTAGTCAGCTGCAGTTCTACTAAGTAAGACACCAGATCACAATATTTCTGTAGACAACACTGATATCTCAATGTGTGAAATATAGATAAGCCAGAGATGAAAGCAATAAATGTCTATTATAAATTCTAATACTATGGAAGTTTAAGATTTTTAAAGCTTCAAAAGACACTAAAGCAAGTCCATTTTAAAGCATCTCAATCTACTGTGGTAAGAACATCCAGCCAGTCTCAGCTTCTAGATAGTGTCCTTAGACAGACTCTGAGGGTGTAAGTGCTAGAAGAATGAAGAAGCCAAAGAAAACCAGAAATTAAGCTAATCTGTTAAGAATTTCTTGAATTAAAAAAAAAAAAAAAGCATTCCTTGAATTAGACTATTCCACAGTCAAATTTGTCCTCTGTGACACAGTGATTATAGGTAAAAGCTTATGACAGCCTCTAACAGGAAGCTTGTCCAATTTGGGTAAATCTGAATTATACATTTTAAAACACTGTCAATTATTTAAGAAATATTTACAGAGTAACTACTGGATGCAAAATGCTGTGCTGGCAGGAGTATAAACAGTTATAAAACATGGTGGAAGAACCATCTCTTTGTTTCTGTTAAAAAGAACATTATTTTTTGTCTCAGTATAAATCAATAGCTTTCATCATTCAAGCAGTCTGATGTCTCAACCTCAAAGCACATACAGCAAATTTCAGAGAAGCATTTTCATACTTAAATATTTGTTTCCAAGAATGAAAAATACACAAGATTAGGTATAGAACACCTGAAATCTATTCTACTAACCTACTGTGCAACACTGACCAAACAATATATCTCTCTGAGTTTGGGTTCATTCTCTATAGACCAGAAATAAGAATATCTGCCCTATCACAGAGCTGTTATGAAAATGCATGAGATAATGTACAAAAAATTGTGTAGTAACTAAAGTTTATAAATTTGTTGGCATAGCTTCATTCAGTCAATTTAGTTCACTGAGTATATAGTAAGAAAGAGCCTGGTACCATACTAGGTGCTAGAGTGAGAGCTTATCAAAACAGGCATCCTCATACATGTTATTGTCTGAGGGAGGGAAAGTACCCATGCGTGATTAAAGACACTTGGATTAAACCTCCTTCCTCTAAAAGAATCATACCCCACCTTGCCCTTATCCTTAGGGAAGAGCTAAGTGCCTTTTCCCTATGTCCTTGTGCTATTGAGTATGTAATTCTGTCACAGTAAATTTCAACTTTTTCTTTTTTGCATTATAAGTGCTTGAACAAATTAAACTAACATAGGTATGCTCAAGTTCTGGCAGAACATTGACAATGCAACTGCTAACTGTGTCTTGGGGAGACAGGAACAGAACAAAGAGGCTCAGAGGGATTTCACAGAAGAGGTATTTCACAAAAGTAGCCTGCCAGACTCAAAGGCAAAGAAAGTAAAAGTAAAAATAAATGAATGGAACAATATCAAACTCAAAAGCTTGTGCAGAGCAAAAGAAACTTGACAAAATAAAAAGACAACCAGCTAAATGGGAGAAGATATTTGCAAACAATGCCTCCAATGAGGGGTTAATATTCAAAATATATGAAGAATTCATAGAACTCAACAACAACAAAACAATCCAATTAAAAAATGGGCAGATGACTTGAACAGACATCTCTCCTAAGAAGACATATAAATGACCAACAGACGTGAAAAAAAAATGCTTAAATTTCCAAGCTATTAGGGAAATGCAAATCAAAACCACAATGAAATACCAGTTCACACCTGTTAAATGGCTATTATCAACAAGACAAGTAATCCAACTGTTGCAAAGGTTGTAGGGGAAAAGGAACCCTAATATACTGTTGGTGAGAATGTAAATTGGTATAGATGCTACAAAAAACACTAAGGAGGTAATCAGAAAATTAAGAATAGAATGTAAACTGCTACAGCCACTGTGGAAAACAGTATAGAGGTTCTTCAGAAAATTAAGAATAAAATTACCATATAGGACCCAGCAATCCCTCTTCTGGGTATCTACTCAAAAAATTTGAAAACATAATTCTGTAGATATATACACCCCGATGTTCATTGCAGCATTATTCATGATGGCCAAGACAAGGAAACAACTAAAGTGTCTTTCAACAGATTATTTGACAAAGAAGATATGGTACATATATAGGAAGGAATATTACTCAGCCATAAGAAAAGATAAAATACTGTCATTTGCAACAACATAGATGGATCTTGAGATAATCACACTAAGCAAAATAAGTCAGACAGGAAAAGTCGAGAACCATTATTTCACTCATGTGAGATATAAACCTGAAAACAAATGAACAAGACAAGCATACAAAAAAAAAAAAAAAAAACAAACAAACTCAGACACAGACAACAGTTTAGAGGCTATCAGAGGGAAAGCAGGCAGGAGGTCAAATATATGGTGATGGAAGATTTGACTTTGGGTGGTGAACACACAATGCAAAAAAAGATGATGAAATTACTGAATTGTATACTTGACACCTATACTATTTTATTACCAATGTCATTCAAATAAATTTAATTTAAAAAAATCATCTGCCAGATGGGAAAGAAAACTACGATGTCTCCTAATAGAAAGCATTTCTAGCAAGTTAATAGGAAAGCCTTCACTTGGTTTTTCTACCGTTTTCATTATGTTCATTGTATTAGATAAAGAAGATGTTTCCCTCCATTTCAATTACCAAATGATTTCTGAAACAGAATCAATGACTAAAGAAAAAAAATTCATTTTATCTATACCAGCAGGTTATACAAGACATACTCTCCGATACAAATAGGAAATTCACCACCATCCTTCAACCTGGCTTAGTAGGCACTCTTTGGGGACCCAACTACTTGCATTTCCCAATTCTCTGTTGCAATTAGGAATGACCGCATGCCTGAGTGCTAGGCAATGCAAGAGCAGAAAGGTGATATCTGTGATTTCCAGGCTCTGGCCCATAAAAACTTCTCACATGCAATTCTTCGATCTCTTTTGCTTTCTGCAATCTGAATGCTCACATCCAGGTAACCTTGAAAATAACTAAGCTTCCCTCAGTCTGGGCCTACTTACTTGGAACTACATTGCATTGTTGAATAAAGAAGTGTATAGGGTGCAAAGCCACTGCAATTGAGAGGCTTATTTGTTACAACAGCCAGTGTGACTAATATAATGATGTGGTGCCTAAATGAGTTCTACAGAGAGTTCAGTATAAAGTTAAAACTAACTGTTACAACTACACAACAGAATGGGGACCTGAGCAGGTCTCTTATGGGGATATTTTACAATTATTTCTTTAGGGAGGTGGATATATGCCAGATTCTGAGCTGGGTACTGTAATTCACCTCTATCCAAATGCCTAATGTTCTGCTTGACATTTTACACAGATGAGATACTGATCTCACTTCCATCTTCATCTCTTTCAACATGCAAAACAAGCTCATAAAACCAAGTTAAGGAGCTAGATAAATCACAGGAGGAAAAATGATACTTGGAGAACACAGGCTTATAATGAAGAAGAGATTGTGGACACGATTGAAGCACTGGGCCAGGGTGACACAAAGTGTGCCTCTTTAAAATTTCATCAGCAAACATACATTTCTTGAATGGTGCAACTTTAGTTCTGAAATGTAGTCTGGCCAGCATAATGGAGAGATGATTGCTGGATACTCATTTCCTAGCCAACTCAATTTTTTGCAGTAAAGGACTGACCTTAATATCAAGTATGGAAAGAATACTAAAAGAAAAAAGAGAGAGAGAGAGCTGGAAATGCTGCATGCTCTATTATGACAGTTACATATCTTTTCTAAAACAATAATACTAACTCATAAATAAATTACAATTCATAAATATTTATTCAGAGTTTATTATGAACCAAGATAGGAATCAGAAATAAAAAATAAATATAATTCTCTTAGAACCATGTACCAAGATAAGAATCAGAAATAAAAAATAAATATAATTATCTATCTTTTTTCTAGAAAATAGACTGAAACTATTTTAAATATATTCTACTTACTTTGATCCATTTCTTAATGTCAGAATTTTAAAGAAAGTAAAAGTCTGTTGATAACTCAATAACATTAAAGGACTTCAACACATCAAAGTACAAATATTAAAGTGCACTCCCAAAGAAGTAGTTATTTAAGTTCTAAACATGACATTTAGTGATATTTTAAGGTTTTTACAAAAAAGTAAAGTAAATTCATTTGAACCGTTCTGTGAAATGCTGTTTAAAATAAAAATATAAAACACACTAAATATCATTCTTGCCATCACCTTTATATGAAGTGTATAAATAATAATGGCTATTTGCAGATTTCTTACCTCTAAATATTCTGGTTTTAAGTAGGAGCAACTTATAAAACATAGAAACAATTTCAAAGCATTTTAAACCAATGTTGTGTGCCTTCCCCACACCCTGAGGAAAATGTGAATTAACTGAAGTAAAAAAGAAAGATAGCTGTGGAGTGATTTATTAATAAAACTAGAGCTTGTTGCTCAATATTAAACACCAGAATATTAAGTTCTCACCTCAGTCCAAGTGTAAGCCTCTTCATTTGTCCTACATCCTATCAATAAAAATGCTCTAGGAAAGAAAAGGGCCTCTAAACATGCTTTTAGCTAGAGTAGGAGAAAGGGAAACTAAGAAACATAACAACATATGTTTAAACACTGAGACAGGTTATAACTCCCTTTTTTAGAGAAAATAAAAGATGTACAATTTGCTTTACATTAGCAAAGTTATAGCAAAATTATAGCAAAGTTACAGCAGAATATTTCTTTCTTATACATTTTATTTTGTATTCAAAACCAAGAAAAATGTGATTTTCCTTTCACAGAGTAATCGTATTTCCCAGGACACGGGAATTGGTCAAGTAAATTAACTAATATGGAACTGAAAATATAATTATACTTTTGAATGCTAGAAGTTGACAAAATTGCTTATAACAAATATTAGTTATTGATCATAATGTGGGCTACAAAGAACATATTGAAAAAGCAGTACTTGAATAAACTCAAAATTTTATTTTTAAGTTCTCTATTGGGGACCTGGTTCTCTCTCTAGGTTCTCCACCCTCCCACTTTCTATAGCTTCCCTCTGTTGATTTCTCAACACACTGAAATCTGGTTTCTGTCTTGATCATGCCCCTGAAGTGAGAACTAATATTTAGATCTCTAATATTTAATCATTTGATGCAGTAGACACTGTCAGTTTATTTTAATACATTCCTGGACCTTTTGAGTATATTTTATACCATGTTCCACCAACTCCCAAAACTCTCTACTCCTGGGCCTCCACAGTACAATACCTCCTACTTCAAGACTTTCAAGCTCCTCCCTAGCATCCTTTTACCCACACTACCTTGGTGTCATGGCCAACTTAAAAGCTCTGTCCTTAGGCCCAGCTCTTGACTCTGCTTGTTTTCGAAGAATAACCTCACCTACTCTCAGGATATAAACTTACCCTGACTCTAATCATTCCTAAAGCCACAGTTTCAGCTCAAATCTTTCCTCTGAGTTTCAGATATCAATATCCAAAAGCATCCCAGTCATTCCATGGTATAATCTATTAGCTGGTTCCCAAAATGGCATCCTCTTATTCCTGGGCACATAGTTAGGTACATTTTCCAGACTTCCTTGAAGTTAAGGTTAGTCATATAAATAAGTTCTGGCCAATGGAAAGTGGGTAAAAGTGATACATAATAGAGCTGGACCATAAAATTCCAAGAAAAATTCTCCACGTTCTTCCCTTTTCTGCATACTTCATGTTGAAAATGGTAGAGTCATGGATGGAAAGGATGAATCTAAATCACCTAATGAGAGCACAGAGAACTGCCAGCCAGTCAGGTATACTCATTTTGGTTCTATATGAATGAGAAATAAAAACTTCTATTATATTATGTTAACCATTACAGGACTCACCTCTGAGTGGCCTAAGCCAAATCAACCATCTTTATCAAGGCAAATCTCAACTACCTGCTCACTTCCTATCTCAATTAGAAGCCAACCATCCACTTCAAGATCCGAATCAGAAACTTCCTCATCTCTTGCCTCTTCTTCATTATTCAGGTACACTCAGTCAGTCGTTCAATCACAAAGAACTCCAGTTTTCCCAATATTTATTGAACTTGACCTTTCCTCACCCTAGCTAAGATCCTTATGATTTCTCCCTAGAGTGTAATAACAACATCCTAACTTGTGAACCTGTGTCCAGCTTTGTCTCTCTCAAGTCTTTCTAAACCACAGCCATGAAAATAATCTCTGTAAAATGAACATCTTACATCATTCCTCTATTCAAGCTTTTCACTAGTTCAGGGTAAAGTCCAAGCACTTCAGAGTGACATACAGACCTGTGACAACCTGGCCTCGACCCTCCTCATTTTCTCACACCCCAGGTCCCATTTCTATGCTAGCAACAGTGAGTTGTTTGTGCACAGCATAGGGCCTCATACTATATCATAGGTCCTGCTCACCCTCTTCTACCAAGCATACTACAGCTCACCTTTTATGTATCAAATCAAGACTAGTCCTTCCACAAAATGTTCATGTGCTTCTGCCCCATCCCATCAACAAGGTTAGATTAGGAACTTATTTTGTGTGCTCTCATAGCATCTTTGCTTATTACCATTTTAAATTTACCACATGATCTGCATTAAGATCAGGGCCGATGTCCCACTGGGAATTGTTCTACTGGCAGCCAAGGCCACTCAGATAGTTATAACTGAAATGCTTCTTCATGAGAGGGACCCTATCCCCTCTCTAACCAACACCCCCACCATCATCTAGCAACTTAAAACACAACATCTAGCCACTTAAAACACAACAGCAGACCTCCAAGGCCCTATCCAGCTATGACTACCATCTGTTCTGACTGATCACAGTTATTCTGATTAATCAGTACCTGTGCACTAAAAAAATCAATTAACTTCAAATAGGAAAAATGAGTCCTGTTCCTAGCTACTAACAATGATTCTCTCATTTGTAAAAGTATAAATACTATTCAATGGCATCTTCCTAGTTCTTGTGAAACCTCATCACTCCAAGTAAAGAAAAAAATCCCAGTGTACATAAAATTGATTATAGGTCATTAACTCTACCTTTGCATAGGAAATTAATAAGCATTTATTAAGTGGATAGTTAGAAGTATGAAACTTTCATGTTTTCTTTCCCTAAATTACAATTAATGTGTGACTAAGTTTTCTTTGGTTATAAATGAGGCACTTTGGAATAGGTTAATTTCTTCGCACAAGGTCAGATGATCTTTCTATTTGCTGGATTAATAAAATGGACAGTAGGAGAAAAACTCTATGTTATTCTTAGCTCTGTTTTGAAGCTGTAGTTTCAGTTTTCATAGAGCTACTCATAATTCTGCAGAGATGAGAACAAACATCAAAAACCCTGGCTAAGTGAGTTCGCCCTGTTTTATCAGGCCTCATATAGAATATCAATGTGGAAGCTGAGCAAGTGTTCCAGGACAGACTTAAGGGGATTTAAAAAAAATTTTTTAAATGATTAAATATTATTACACTATAAGTTGTTTAATTAAATTTATTAAACACAACTAGGCACTGGAGCATCTGGCCCTGTACATTATCCAGAAACAGAGTAGGTACACTATTTTAAAATCCCAAAATAAGTTATTTTGCAAATGAACAACCTCTCCCATTGGGTCACTGAGAAAAATGTATTAGAATCATATGAAATTGTCTATATGTGACTTACAAATAGAAGTTTCATATGGTTGGTTCAAACTAATGTTCTAGTGATAGGAAAATCAATCTCATTTACTATTACAAAGAATTTTTGTAAGGTTTATATTATTTTTAGGGGATCCCTAGAAATCTACAACAAAAATAACAGCTAAAATACAAATAGAAAGGTTACAATCAGTTTTATGTGTCAGCATGTACTAAAATAAATCAGTCCCCTTCAAAACTCATTCATATGGATTATGGATTTATTACGATTTCTTTTAAAAACAGGAAATAGTCACTGCCAGAAATTTTATTTTCTGATTCCTCAAAGAGGGTGTGGGTTGGTTAGGACGAGGCAAGAAGATATGAGAACTAGAACCACGGGCAGAAGAAAAATACATTTGCTCCATCACCTCCTCCCACCGTCTACAAAATACTAAAGAGCAAATTACAGAATTATTGTTAATTATACTGCCATCTCTGACAGCTGGATGGAATTTTCACAGAAAGACACAGTGACCAAAAAAACATTATTAAGAAATACATTGAAATCATTATCAGTGTTTTTATCCACAGTAGAAAAGTTTTTTTTTTTTAAGTATAATTTAAATGTTTAAAAAAAAAAAAAAACAAAACCCTAAAAAACTACTTAACATCAACTGTGAAAGAGCACGCTACATATACCAAATGTATTAAAGGGTTAGGTAGAAGAATATAAACCATTTTGATTCTACGCTAAAGTAATAAGTACTCTATTTATTTCCAAGATGTCCTCTAGATTTTGCTGATGACACAATTTAATGACTGTTAAGTACCTACTGGGAATTAACAGCTATGAATATTAATGTCAAATTGATACCCTTTGCTCATTGTTTGAGAACCTTACTTTTTTCCTCCTGTGCAGGGCCTAATCTGTAAAATGGGGACCCAGAGCTTCTCACATGTGAAGACAGGTCTCACCTCTGGTTTGCCAAGAAAGTATAACCCACTTTTGAGAATAGGAGAACCATGGGCCACATCATTCCAGAGATTCAATTGGGACAAGTATGAGGTCTGAGCCCCAAGAGAGAGAAGCACATTATCTTTATGAGAATGACCCACCTATGGGAGCAACAGAATGCTAAGGAGCCATACTGCTGTGGGAGGGTCCTAATAGAACAGGCAGTGGATGGTTTTAGAAATCAAAAACACAGTTTCTACTTTGAAGACCCTTAAACTAAAAGTGCATAGAAGGTAAAATGGCTCCTCCTCAAACTGAAGAGAGTAAAGTGGAAGTGACTTTTTCAAACACTGAAACAGGTTAAAAGAATTATTTGAGGGAATTTTCCATAAAGTTAATATTTTTTAAAGATAGATAATAAGGAAAACTGAGAGTATTAATTTTTATCTTCTTATCTTTTCAAGTCAATTGTGCCAAAGCAAGCTCTTTGATGTGTGTGTGTGTGTGTGTGTGTGTGTGTGTGTGTGAGTGAGAGAGAGAGAGAGAGAGAGAGAGAGAGAGAGAGAGAGAGAGAGAATGCCAAATGTCTGCAGAGAAAAGTAACAAGTTAAAAAAAAAAACTTTTTGGTGAAAGTCTTGGTAATGCAGAAATCAAAATACTGAGAACAGAATGAAAACAATGAAAGATGTTCTTTTGAAGTAAAATACAAAGAAAGATCAGAAGAGGTAGAAGTATACAGAAAAATATAAGCTTTAATTCATTTCCTCTTGTGCAAGTGTTTTCACTCTGTAAGCTTTATTAAAGGTGACTTTTTACATTTCTGGGCTTGATGTCTTCAATAACTTTATCTAACTGACTATAATACCAGAGATAGATGTTACTTATGTGACAAAACAGTATTAAAAATCAGTCTGAGTAAAAAAAAAAAAAAACTTGGTTATTGCAGATTTATTTTTTCATGGAGCCTAAATTTAGTGCATTCCTAGATGAGAGGCAAGAGTTACAGTGAAAAGAATTTTACTACTTTTACTGCTACAACACCCTGGGGCAGATATGACTTTATTCACACTCATCTGGAACTCAAGCATGGCAAATACGTGGACCTAGAACATATTTGCTAAAAATTAACTATATTTTTATTCTCAAGAATGCCATTTTTAGGCCTAATATTTGGAAGAAAACACAGTCTTTTGATAATAACCTTGAGACAAAGCTATATAGAAAAAAATTACTTTCTCCCCTAACCTCAGTGAACAAATCTAAAATGGAATGTTGTTTATTTTTATTATTCAAAAGTGAATGACATGGGATATAAAGCACAGCATAGAAAATATAGTCAATAATAATATAATTAATATGTATGATGTCAGATGGGCACTATTGGGGTGATTACTTCATAAGTTAAACAAATACCTAATTGCTATGTTGTACATATAAATCTAATATAGAATTGTATATAAATTGTAATTGAAAAATAAATTTAGAAAAACTGAATGACTATGGGTTAGTACATATACATACATTACACAGCTCTGTCCACTGAGAAAGCCTACAAGCAATGACACACAAATAGTAACAAGCATACCTAATACTCAGATCTTGGTTTCAAATGCCATTTGCAAATAAAAGAAAATAGCTCCTTGGAGAAATACCAGATTCTAAGGGCAAGAAAACTATAAGATGAACATCTTATGGAAAGCAAGAAGTACTCAACAAAAAAATGAAAAGAATGTAAGCATACAAGAGCCAAAATAAAAGCACTCAATGGCCACAGTTGGACTAATCTAAGCATTAAAATAAATAATATGGTATTGGATTATAATTAAAAGTATAAAATATACACGAGTCCATACTGCTATAAACAAAAGAATGAATGAATGAATGAATGAATAAATAAATAAATAGAAATAAATTTTCTCTCTGAAAGAACTGCAGATAATAACTAATGACCCAACTACAAGAGACCTTCAGAACAGTGGGAGCTGAATCTATTGACTTGTTTCTGAAGAATAAAGTAGAGAAAGAAAAATATAGTAACTTCATAGTAAACATGACTGGTAAACACTATCTTAATCAGATAATAAAAATTAATGTCAACAGTGATAACATGGAGACATCCTATGTTCCCTAATATGATAAGGAAAGAAGTATACTTTATAGCATTCTTTCCAAAAACTCAGAACCCCAGGCTAATCATGAGAAAAACATCAGACAAACCTAAATTGGGGAATATTCTACAAGACATCTGGCCAGTACTATAAAAGTCATGAAAAACAAGGAAATACTGAGAAACTTTCACAGACCAGAGAAGATGAGGGAGATGTGACAACTAAATGCAACGTGGCACTATGAACTGGATCATGGAAAAGAGGGTTAATGGAAAAACTGATAAAATCCAAGTACAGTCTGGAGTTTAATGCATCACATATAAGACTATACACTGAAAACTATAAAATGTTAATATATTAAAATGTCCATAGTACCCGACGGAATCTACAGTTTCAAAGAAATACCTATCCAAATTCCAAAGGCATTTTTAAAAACAGAAATAGAAAAAACATTTCTAAAATTTATTTGGAATCACAAAGACCCTGAATATTCAAAGCCAATTGAGAAAGAAGAATAAAGCTGGATATATCACACCTCCTAATTTTAAAATATATTACAAAACTACAGTAATTAAATAGTATGATACTGAGGCTGATAAAACAGAATAGACTTCCCAGAAATAAATCCACAGATATACAGTCAACTAATCTTCAGCATGGGTGCCAGAAATACACAATAGGGAAAAAACAGTTTCTTTAACAAATTGTGCTGGAAAAATTGGATATCTGCCTATAAAAGAACAAATTAAACCTTTATCTTATACCACATACAAAAGCACTCTAATGGGTTAAAAATTTACACACAGACTTGAAACTATAAAAAAGAAAAATGGAAAGAAAACATTTCTTTCCCTAGAAGGAAACATGTGAAAAACTTCTGGACATTGGTCTTGGCAATGATTTCTTGGATATGACACTAAGAGCAAAGGCAAAAAAGAAAAATAGTCACATGTATGTGTGTGTGTATGTATGTATGCATGTATGTATGTATGTGTATGTGTATGTATACACACACACACACACACACACATACACACAATGGAATACCATTCAGTCATTTAAACAAAGGAATCCTGTAAGTTTTCTGTAGATCTAAAATTATTCCAAAATACAAAAATTATTTTTTAAAAACTCAGTATATGAATCATTTCTGTGGTTTTTGTTTTTTCATCAAAATGTAAATAAAACAGTTTGGTTCTCATTTCCTCCTTAGAGGGCCTTTCCTAATAAACTCTTTAAGTCTGTTGCTAATAGGCTTTACTAAATCTGACTTTCCGAAAACAAGTAAATTTATGACAGTTAAATGAATCTGAAAATTCATATATTCAAATAAAATAAATTTGTTTTCATCTATGATCTTTTTTCTTATAGTAAGTGAACATTATTCCTTTGCAGAACCCAACTTTTACCAATACAGAGTATACTAGCATAACAGAAAGTTACAAGTTGGTATCTGGGTAAAGAATAAGAAAGAATTCTGAGAACTGCATATGTAGGTTTTTCTTTTTCTTATTGTTACCAATAAATAAACTTTACTATCCAAGTCATTATTATTTTGATAAGCCTGTTCTGATGGTAGACAGTTTAGATTTCTGATAGAATACTTTAAAAAATAATCAAACATAATACTGAGGGTTTTTTGAAACGTTGTTCATCAACCATATTATTACAAGTTTGAAAAAGCTAGGAATATAGACTGGACTTTTGTTCTATGACGTACAATGTACCATTTCTACTTTTTATTATTATTACTTCATACTTCTTATTATACTTTATTTTTTCCATACTGAGTATCTTTAATAAACTCGATTTATAAAGAAAATTCCTTGTTACCTAAATAGTATTAGCAGAAAGTAAGTAGATATAATAAGCTTTCCTCTATAAAAAATGAAAACAAGGAAAAATTAAATAAATTACCTGAAGTTATAAAACAAGTCAGAGAAAGAATTGGATGGAGCCTCTCTACAGCATACAGAAATAGGAAATTAAATCCCCAAAGAAGATGACTCCTATTTTAAAGTGTCCATTATGTTGAACTTATTGTACTATTTTTCTTATTGTTTCTAATCTGTTGGATGCTATTAATTAATTCAGGTATGAGGCAGACAGCAAGTCTACAGATGCTTTACATAGCTTCCATTTAAACAACTTCTAAAAATGCAGTCAAATCCTTTAGGACTAAAATTACAAAACTTTCTAAATGTGCTTATAAACAAACCATGCATCTTTCACCAATCCGAAAGCCATGATGTAAGAAAACTAAATTTTCTAAAACCTACATGATTATGAGCTGAAGTTATATATTCAAGATGAAAATATGTTACCTGATAAAGCTTCTAAGTACAGAGTAATACGTTTATTTCTCATAAAGTTCTGACAGTAAGAATAATATTGTATTTTAAGAGAGCTGTGCCATTTGTGAATTAAGTTTTCAAGCTTTGATTACTCAAATGATGTTTGTCTTCATTCTAATGTACCTGTTGGGCCCTTTATTATTTTATATAAGTGCATGATCTATCTCTACTAGAAGGCAGTGGTTCCAAAAACAGGAGATAAAACCCAAACCATAGTAACAACTGCCCAATAAGAAATTTCCTTATCGCGTACTGTTACTGTTTTAAGCTATAACTATATCCAGAAACAGGCAAAAAAGATAACGAGTGGCTAAAACATGTCAAATCTCATGTACTTGAATTAAAGCTTATGAGCCTCCCTCAAAAGAATCTGTATCAGACCTTCATGCAAAACATATTTATTGTTTTTATTCACAGTTGTAACAAGGTAGGTCATCGGGTTTTCCATACAAAATTATATTTAGAAATTGGTACTTATAGCTAAATTTGGGTAATATGAAAAAATCATATATAATAAATATCTTATTCTTTAATAAATTCTCTATAAATGAAGATATATTACAGATATTCCAATGATCTATTTGAGTTGCCAAATAATAAAATAAGCAATGGTGAATTTATTAGGTACAAAAAAGGTCAAAATTTCTGCCTTTTACTTAGAAAAATTTCACTACACTGGCTGAGGAGGAAAAAGAAAGGTGAAGAAAAGCTAAAAGTAAAATGCTGATGATTTTTCCTGGCATTCCATTCAGACAGTGAAGGTCTAGAAAGAAGATAAGATGGGAGACAGGAAACTGATGCTCATTCAATCCACGTGCCTCTCATAATGTTAACTTACCAAGATGACTCTAGGATTTAAAAATACATGTTGCCATATCATACAACCTCCAAATGGAAGCCATATGCTTTACTGGGTTCTAAGCAATAACCATGATCTGATCCAGCATTGTTTTGAGGGTCCCAGTGCTAACATGATCAAGTGCTGGAAGTCCTCCAACACTTCCACACCTTGTGCATCATTAAGGAATGCAAACAAGCCAGATGCATCAATGCATGGTTTCTACAAGTAAAATCATATAGAGCTTTCCATTTTTTCTGAGTATAATTTTAATTGTATTCTACAGACTTTGACATAAAATTCTTATTTTCATTAATTCCTAGGTAATTTGTGATTTCAGTTTTGATTTCTTTTTTGATTCAGTGTCCTATGAGAGAAGAATGTGTGACATATTTTATGAGTTTCCCAATCTTTAACAAAATAAAACACACTTTTACATGTAATTTGAGTAACATGATTTTCACCTTAGGGTTGACTTTTAGAAGCTTATCCTCAATAAACAACCCCTTGCATTTAAAACCTTTGGATCACCAGAAGCTCGATTATTTAATGCAGATGATTTCTAGGTCTCACAACTGTTAGAAGTTTGAACTGGGTACAAAATGTTTGACATTTTACCACCTCTCAACTATTTATTTTTCTAAGTATTCAAATTTCCCATTACATCATAGCATCTTCAGAAATGTATAAATCCACAGCTTGAAAGTTATAACAATATTTTAGAGTTAGGTTTCTTTAGGATTTATTGAGTCTAAGATCTTAATTTAATGGATTAGACCTTCACTGTCCAATAAGTAGACTAACCATGTGTAGCTATATAAATTTGAACTAAGTAAAATTTAAAATTCTTCAGTCATACTAGGTACATTTCAAGTACTCAAAAGCCAGATGTGGCTAGTGCTACCATACTGTACAAAGCGTGTATAGAACATTTCTATCATCATGGCAAAATTTTTGGACAGCACTGGATCAGAATTTATATAATAACACAACTAGTAAAAAAGTTAAAACTAGAAATCAGGTCTTTAATATTTTACTCTTATCTGCTTTCTATTAAACCATATTATTCCTGAGAACTAATAAATAAAGAGGTTTTTGAATAAAAAGCAACAAACTAAATCTAACATGAAATGATCTTACTTTATATAAAGTTTAAAAAAATGAATCATGTATTTGGCCACAAAGAAAACCTAATAAATTCCAAAAGGCAATATAAAAGATAATTTCCCCAATTTTTGAAATTTGAAAGAAAGAAAAACATTCTTTTAAAAATTTATCAAATCAAAAAATAAATGAAAACAAATTATAAAGTACCTAAAAATTAATGAAAATCAGAATTTTACATCAAAGTTTATAGAATACAATCAAAATTATATACAAGATGAAGAGTACTAAATGTTTTTTATTAAAACAGTAAGACTGAAAATAATTATTCAATTTATAAATCTAAAACTAGTATAAAATTAAAGAATAAATAATAAAAATAAAGAATAAAATTAATAAATTATATATTTCTTAAAGTAGATTTGATTAACAACAGTCAAATTTGTGACCAGCTTAACTAACAGAGAAGAGAGAAAATGAAAATCTATGGAATTAGGAATACAAAGTAGATATAAATATATGCATTTTACTATTTTATTTTTGTACATATGACATTTTCTCTAATAAAACTTTTTTTGTCAATAAAAGTGTTGATCAATGATTACCTCTAAAACAAAGGAATAAAGTAAGAAGAGTTCATCAACTGGAAATGCCAAATTCAGTCATTTAATAATATTTAGTCTCCGAGATTCATTAGCCTTTAGCTGCAGAGTCCCATTGTTATCAGTGCTTTGGCTTTATTCCCTGCTAAGTCATATCAGCCACATAAAATCCTCCTTCCTATGAAGAATCTTATTTCTGCAGTAATATATGAAATTACTAACAATGGATTTCTAAGAGAACTCATTTATCATTTTAACATTTCCTCCCCTCCTTTTAAGTGGGCTGTTCAATGAGAAGGGGCTGCTACAGTCATACAAACACATCATTAGCCAAAGGGATATGAATTGAAAATATCAGGCTCATTCAGTGCTCATTCTCTCTGTAAAGCTGAAGAGAAAGGAGGGCAGGGGAGAGGAGAGGAGGGGAGGGGAGGGGAGAGAAGGGACAGAGAGGAGGGAAGGAAAGGGGGAAAAAAAAGAGGAATTAATTGATTGATTAATTTTAAAAAATACATGCTCAAACTCCTATTGTAAGCAAAGAAGTCTGTTCTAACACCAGTGGAGACAGAGAGTAGACGATGGAATTCTTACAAGAGCTGCTGGAGGAGGCCATGGTTTAGAATCAATCAGTTGTCGAGCTCACCCTTCTTTTAGTCTCTGGTTTTGGTACATATGAGTGCCAGTGAATTGTTAAAGTTCTTAGAGCTAAGTTGTACATAAACACATCATATGAAATACAACAAGAAGAAAAATAGTTCCTTTACTTCAAAGCTAAAACAGACTCACACAGCAATCAAAAGATAAACATCGAAAATCACTGAAAATTGTGATATTCCAAAAAGAAACATCTATTTCACATGCTCATCTCATATCCCTTTGCTTACCTAAAAGATTAACATTTCTTAGAACCTAGGCTTAGTGAGCTGACTTACTAATGATTTTGCTATTGTTCCTATTTAGCATTCCCCTTAGCAATGATTCCCACATTTGTACAGTTGTGTTTCAATGTTTCCCATCAAAGAAGTATCAAAGGCTAATTTTATAAACATGCTAGTAGAGGACCTGAACTCTTCCAGAGAACTTGTTGACTAATTAAAAAAAAACAAAATGGATAAATAAAATGGATAAAATACTCCATACATGATATTACATTAATTATATGTAATTATGCAGTGGAGACTTTAGAATTTGAGTAAGAGTTTAAAAAAGACAAGATGCAGAAGAATATGCAAATTGTCAACCTAGCACCTTTCAAACCCCCAGCTTGAACTAGCATCATATATACAGCATGTATCCTTCCAATTACAATAGACTTTATTCCATACAATAAAACAATAATTTATCAAGCTTACAGAAATGCTATAAGGATATTTATTTTGCATGTAGTTTTGCTTCCATCATGAAAGGTATTAGTTATATACTCCCCAAAGAACCTTGAGGCAGAATGCAAAGCATATAAGAGCAAAGGAGACTGATCAAATCTCCATTTCATAACTTGCTGCATATGTAAACTTGCATAGTTAACTCTCTTATCTATAACAACAGGAATGGTTATATTTAACTCATGGTGTTGTATAAAAATTAAATAACAATAAATATGCAAATAAATAGCATAATATCTGGCCAGTGACATGTGCTTAATAGCTGTTAATTTTCTCCTTGTTAAAATATTAATTTATTTTTTAGCTATGGCTTTTAAACCTTAATTATAGCTTTGAATCATCAAATGGATCCTGTAAGAGAATTTTTCCTTAAAAAATTAATATATCATATGTTATCCTATAAATATACTTTTAGTCTGAAAAAAGTTGGATGTAAATAATAAAACTAAGGATTCATTTTCAACACAATGTTTTCCAGTTAGTCACAGATAAAATTATTTTTGGATAATAAAATATAGTATCCAAGTAAAGAATAATAATAAACAGCTTATGTTTCTAATAACACCCTAAATTCATAAATCTCACTCTTTTAAAAAAATGTATTTCCATTTGTTAAATCTCTGTAAAAAAAAAAAATCATTCTCTTAGAAATCTGCAAGTATCAAATGTTTCTCTAATTGCCATAGGAAGGAAAGGTCCATCCATTAGGTCAGTGTGGTTTTCATTCCTTGGTAGAAGGACCAGGGCTTCGCTAGATTCTTCCCTGGTCCCCTCTTCTGTCTAAGGCACCTGAAAAACAGAACAGGCTGGAGGGATTTCCCTGATGTACAGGAGCCAGAGGGCAGACACTCCCACACGTGTGGAGGAGAGTTTAGCTGAATAAGAGCTTACACGGGAGAAATAACGTCAGCAAGGCCCACGAGCCAAAGAGGTAGTAACCAGATGTTAGATGGGACTTTTTTTAATCTCAATTTTGACTGATGCTCAGATATGACAGCAATGAGATGTTGGCATGTGAGATAGATGCTCAGAAGCATAATTTACAGAGAAAATGGTCCAAAATGAGTTACAAGACTCTTGGGACCCTTGGCAAGATCAAGGAGTACAGCTATAGACCATAGCAGATGATTTTGTGTGAGGGACTTTGAAACTTTGAAGGGAATGGTGTGCCTGACCTTTACCTGAGAAGGTTGATGTGACTATTCTGGGGAAGTTACTACACTACTAGTGCTTTCCAGATGTGGGCTATATGAGAGAGGGCTGGCCTAAAGATACTTTAATCATTTTCTCAATAGGACACCCCAGAAGGAAGAGAGGGCCTTGTCTACGAGAATCTATATATGAAGTAGACCACAGGAAAACCAGGAGCTGCTGGGGAAGCATCCAGCCATCATCCATCATGGGAGATGTTGTAGACAGAGCCCACAGAAGGTCTCCAAAGACTCCACAACACACAGAAAGAAAGACGTCAGCTTCAAACATCTGAAAGGACCAAGAGCATGGGGCCAGCATAGATTACCAGTCACTAGCCACACGAGAACTTCCCTGCCCTATTTCCTCACCTTCCCATTCTCCTGGATTTTGTCCCTGGTGGGTGCCAGGCATTGAGCTGGTGGAGGCATTGAGTAAAGAGAAAAAGCAAAAAAAAAAAAAAAAAAAAACACCACATACAACCTTCCCGCAATGCAGCAGCCTGGGCTGCCCTGCCCATAGCTGGGGAGCAGTAGTAAGAGGAGATACGTTGCTTTTAATGCATATGGAAGCATTATTTGCTATTTTTGACTGGACCTTTTAATTCTTGACTCGAGACAGTTTGTAAATTAAAGTGACCCAATGGTAGTTTATTATCCAAGAATGAGCTGAAATGTCATGCAGAGGGAAATCTACTCTAACTAAATAAAGTTAAAGGCACCACATGAGATAAAAATAGCTGTGTTTTGATTTCATCCCACATGTAGAGCTTGTTCAACATATTGGATACAGAAAACACAATCACACACACACGCATGCTTGTTACAGCTGGTCCCTTAACACACATTCACTAACACAGAATATAGTCTTTTAAAATAATCAAAAACAGCAGCACTGCAACAGTATTTGTAACAGGAAGTAACTGCTGAAAGCCGAAAGGAAGGCCTCCAGAACAAAAAAGAAGAGGATTAAGTGCCTCTTCAGAAGAATAAGGCACTGCTTGTTCTTTAAATAGTCCCAGATGGCAGTTTTTCAAGAAATTCTAAATAATAGAATAGAATACAGTAAGTCCTCACTTAACACTGTCAATAGCTTTTGCGACTTTAAGTGAAACAACATATAATAAAACCAATTTTAACATGTACTAATTGATATAAACAAAAGTTAAGTTCTTCAAGCATCTCATCAACATTATGACAAAACAACATTATTCAAGGATCAGCTCTAATAGAATAGAAAAAAAAAAACTGATACCAATTTTGGTAATAGAGTATGAGTGTGAAATGGGATAATTTTTCTGGACAATAATTCAATATGTATCAAAAAACTCAAAAAAATTGACAAAGATATTCTATTTCTAGAAATTTTTATTAGGAAAACCATCCAAGAAATATGTAAAGACATAAATTCAAAAATATTAGTAATATTAAACAATAGAAAATCAGACAAAACATAAGAAAAACTAGCTTTCAGACATTAGACGACAGTACAAGACTGTGATCTCTGAGAGACAGCGAGCCAATGAGGTAGGCCTACAATTGCCCCATCCTAATGCCTGGAGAGATTCTATAGGCTGCATTGCAGGGAGAGGAACCTGGATAGAACTCAGCAATCTTGTTGGGTTCAGAGACACCAAGGCAACTAGAATTTGATTTGAGATTTCAAAATATCAGAGGGGAGGTTGCTACACAGAGATAGAGAGCTCAGAAGATTTGCAGAGTTCACCTCAAGTCTTTGGCAGAATGTAAATATATGAGAAGAAATTATCCAAGGCCCAGGAAAGAACCAGTAGCAAGTATTAGGCAAAAAAATGTCCAGAACTTACATGGTTTGGGAACAATTCACATTCCTACTAACCAGAGGGAAAGGCCTCACAATACAAGGGACATCAGGTAGAGTCCTCAGAAGAAAATCGACTTAGGAGTGGGGCTAATTAGACTGAAACTACAGGCTGCCACAACTAACCTTAAGAAAGCTTACAAGAAAAAAACTGAAAAAAAATCAACCTGAGTGACATCTACATGAAACATCAAAAAATGTCCTTTAAGCAGAAGGAAAATACCATCAGATAACAATCTATAGTGATGTAAAGGAAAATGAAGAAAATAAAAAATATGTTGGGAAAAATATATATGTATACATATGTATATATTTAATGGTACATAATAAAATATACAAAATATATAATTTTCCCATTTTTAATATCTTTAAAGGAGAATTGACTGTTTAGAGAAAAAATAATAAAGTATCATGGGGTTTATAACACATGCAAAATAAAATGTATAACCAACAATAGCAAATAGGATAAGAGCAGGCAACAGAACTACACAGTTGCATAGTTCTTACACTATATGTAATATGATAAATATTACTTAAAGTAGACTGTAATAAATAAAAGATATGTATTGTAAACCCTGGAGGAATCAATAAAAAAAATAAGAAAATAAGTCAATAATGAAAACAAAATGAAATCATAAAAAATACTTAACTAATCCAAAAGAAAGTAGAGAAAGAAAGGGAAAAAGAAAAAAAAACAGATGGGCCTATGGGGGGAAAATCATTTGCCGATAATTTTAAACCCAACAATGTTGATGATTACATTAAATGTAAATGGTCTTATCCTGAAATTAAAGGTCAGCTATTATAAGACTGGATATAACAGCAAGACCTAAATGTATATTAATCACAAAAACTCACTTATATATAAAGATGCCAATAGGCTGCCATTAGAAGACTAGAAAAAGACATACTAATATCAGACAGTAGACTTCAGAATAAGGAATGTTATCAGATATAGAGAAGGGCATAATGAAAAAGAGATCCATTCGTTTAGAGATCATAACAATCTTAAATGTGTACTAACATAACCAGCAATGGAGCTTAAAAATATATGCTACAAAAAGTGATACAAATGAAAGGAGAAATAGACACATACAAAATTATAGCTGAAGATTTCAATATTCCTCTCTCAGTAATAGTTAGGATATTCAGGACTTGAACAACACTATCTACCGTATGAGACCTAATTAAGTTATAGAACACTCTACCCAATAAGAGCAGAATACACATTCTTTCCCAGTGCAGTTAGAACTGTCACTAAGATAGACTATGTTCTGAGCCATAAATAAACCTCATATTTAAAAGAATGAAAACGATAATAAAGTATGTTCTCAGACCTCAAGAGAATTAAACTAGAAATACAAAGCTTACCGAAAATTACCAAGTACTTGAAAATTAAATGACACTTCTAAATAACAAAGAAACCGTTTAAAAAATTACAAGGGAGATTAGAAATATTTTAGACTAAAAAGGAAAACATAACATATAAAAATTTGAGGAATATTGCTAATCCAGTGCTTACAGAGTAATTTATAGCATTACAAGGTGTTATTAGAAAAGAAGAAGGATTTCAAATCAATGATCAAGGCAGGAGTTGGAAAATTTTTGTGTAAAAAGCTAAATGGTAAATATTTTAAGTTTTGTAGGTTAAATAGTCTCTGTTGCAATTACTCAATTCTGCTGTTTTGCACAAATGCAGCTATAGGAAATATGAAAATGTAGTTCTGTTTCAATAAAACGTTATTTATAAAATAGGCAGTAGGCCTGATTAGATACACTGGCCATATTTGCTGATCCCTGCTAGAATATCAGCTCCATAAATGTGGAGAATTTCATCTGTTTTATTAACTGCTGCATCTTCAAAAGGCTAGAACAGTGTGTGGACTTTAATACATTCATAATAAATATTTGTTGATTGAATAAACTAAATTCCCAGAACAAGCATATGAGTTAAATATTATCATTTTAAAAATGAGTATACTAAGATGAAGTAATTTGCCACACCACCAATTAATGATAGAACCAACATTTAAGCACGGGTCTCTCTAATTCCAAAGTTCTGTGTACTTTCCCCTATATTACACTGATATAGCAAATGCATACTGAATAATTGTAAAAGCATCATACCATCAAATACATATTTTCCACCTGTCATTTTTCCTTACCCATGGTTTGTAGTTTTCTAAGAATTAGGACCAGTTAAACAAGGCACCAATATGTTAAAAACATAACTATAACTATATGTTTATATCTTTATGCCATAATCTTTCTATTTCTATACCTGTATCTATAGATTTAATATTTGAACTACAATTGATGCAACTAAACCACTCAATTAAATCTTGAACATAACCTCCTTAGCTGTACAAGCAGGAAGACTAGAGAGTTAGCATCTTTAAAATAGACATCTAGAAGACCAAATCAATTTTGTGCACTCATATATGTAGCATCCATGAGTATGACATTAATTTGTATTTGTTCTTTTAAAATGCACAAAGAATTGAAAGCTCTGATGGAAAAACAAACACCAAAACATCCTTTGCCTTAAGAATCCCTCATTTCAGTTCTACTCAGGTAGAAGCAGCGGGCCCTTGGTTGTTGTGTTGCTTGAATACAGCAGCCCTGTCCAGTGTGCTGCTGCTACATGCTTTCAGTAACCAGTTCCCATAGCTGATCTTACACATCTGCTTCCTTTCACAAGTCAATAATCCATGGCAGCTGTTTTTCAAAAATAGGCATTAGGAAAGCCAGAGCAGTTCTGAATGTAGATTCAAAGGACTGCACATTTTTTCACATTTATGTAGCTTGCCTGGGGTTTTACCACCATCATCATAATAATCAGAGAACTCAAAGGAGCCAACTACTGTTTTGTTAAATTTTCTCTCTTCAGATGCTCAGGACAGAATTTTAAAAAATCTATAGACATGGGACCAATGCTGCATACTAAGAAGCTATAAAGAATAAGACAAACTAGTATAGGCATCGTTTTCCCACCTTAAAATTAACGTTTATTATAATCTGACATTGTGATGATTAATTGAGGATGCCATGATGCAGAAAAATTCAAGGCTTTAGAAGCATTAAAAGATTATTAAACTCACTAAAAAGATAAAAGTAAGTGAAAATGATATAAAAAACCTGAAATTTTTAGCTTCTTGACTGCCAGATACTATAATAAAAATATTTCTAAACTTTATTAATCAACATAAATCTTTGAGACAAATAGAAATAGATTGCTCACTGAAACTATATAAGAAGGCTAACCTGTACCTTACCCAGTGCAAGAAATCTGTCCTCAAGAGTTTAACTTTTGGTACTTGAACATGAACTTAGGACAAGCAGGTTATACTAGTTACTATAAAATGTATTCTTGTTTATGGCAATGTATTTTAAGGTAAATATCTCCTCTTTGATGTTAAGCAGTAGAACATTGAAGATAAAAATAATAACCATTATTTATGGAATACTTTTAGTGTTCACTTTTCATTTTCTCCTCACTTAATCCTAACAAAAACATGTATTCCAGATTGTATAATTTGTAAGGGGTAGGGCTGAAATTTAAATCAGATTTCTTACAAGCTAAAAATCTTGATTCTTCAGCTATCTTGTATCCAAAAGAATGAAATACATATACTGTATATTACATATAAAGAAACCAAAAAGTTAATATCGGTTACTAAAAGAATAAGAGAAATGCTTATCAGAAATGACACTACCGACTTCCATTTCCAAAAAGAGTGCAACCAGACACAAGAATACTTTTTATGCTTAATTTTTCTCAAATTAAGATCTGCCTTCAGAACTTCAGAGTTCCCCAATTCTTTGGAAATTCATGAGCGTCAAATCATATTAAGAAAATTATAAAGTAATAAATATTGATGTTTTAATCTTTCATAGGAACCTCAACAGGATATGTAAAAATGTGACATATGTTGAAAACTCTTTCCTACAAATGATACATAACACATTCCGTCACTATGAGAGCTGCCTGGCTCACTGCGTGCTAAAACATAATATAAACAAATTGTATACTGACTTTTTCGAGACGTCCAAGTTCCCTGAGAGCAAAAATATGTTAAATATGTTTCTACTCCATACCCAGGACCATTGTGCCAACTGATGACAAAACTCATTAACAGTCCAACAACATAGATATATTTAAAACTCTTGCTTCCAGTCACAGTAACTGATGCTATTCCTTTTTCTGCTAAGTATCCCCAACTCCTCCCTCTACACTTATCGAATAATAACAACCCCACTTATCTAGCATGCACTATGTTCAAGCTCTGTGATACGTACTTTGTATATATTATATCATTTATTTCTTTATATAGCCCTATAAAGTAGGTACTGGTATATAATTCCCATTTCATAGATGAGAAAACATAAACAACTACTTCAAGTTACACTGCTAGCAAGTGACCAAAATAGAATTTCAAAGCAGGTCTGTCTCACTAAAGTGTCCTTGCTCTTAACCATTAAGCTATGAGAGCCAGATAGGACCCAAGAAATTATCTGGCCTCAAAACTCTAGTTTATAGATGAAGATTCTCCAAGAGCTTAAGTGACATGTTCAGGATCACACCTCGATTACCGGTAGAGTCAGGGATAAAACCCAGGGCTTAATTTTCTATGCTTTTTTGATTACCCATATGGCCTTTTTTCTTAAATCTGAAAGTGGAAATATATTCTGATTTTCTACACAAGTATTTCTATAAACTGTCGATCAGACTCACTGTACAATACTCCAAAAGATCCTCTCTGATTCTCTGAAGCCTCTAAAAGCTGCCAACTCTAACTAGTATGGTTGATATAGAAAGACAAATATTGTTAAGCTAAAATAACAATATAATCAATAATTTACTATGGGTTCTTAGTGCTAATGGGTCAAGCGTATTTTTTTTTACATCTTAAATATGAATTATGTTCATTCTTTAATACACTGGTTCTTGAACCTGGTAACACATTATAATCACTACAGTTGCTTTGAAAATGCTACATCCCAAATTAATTAAATTGGAAACTCCAAAGGGGTGAGACTCGGGCATTGGTATTTTTTAAAACTCCCAGGTGATTCTAATATGCAACCAACTTTGAGAACCAGGGTTTTAATAAATACTGGAACTTTAAAATAATATTTCAGGAGGTATTAGATCAAAAGAGCTAAACTAACACATTCTTTCACATTGTCATCAACTATATTAATCCACTTCCTCAGAAAATTATGAGAAAAAAACTAAGAGCTTTCTAAAAAGCCTCTCAAATCATAGAATGCAAACCAAATTTCTTCTTTAGCTAGTGCCACAGAGAAACACATGGGACTCCATAAACACACAAAAAAAGAGTGACCTGAGCTCCTAGCCAAAGTGAGCTCATAATCACGGACATGTGTTCACTGTTGTTTCCATACACATAGCAGAGAGCAACTAGTGGGATATAATGAACCACACTCATAAGTTAACTGATTACAGTCCTTCTTCCAAAGCTAATTCTGATAGGTTTCTTCCTTGATTTAAGTCATTAGTAAATGAAAACTGTTTGCATTTCACAAGCATGTTTAAACACCTCAGGTTTTGTTTTCTCTAATGGAAGACAATGAGACTGATTACGTATGGGGTCACACGACTGATCAAGAGAGAATTTTAATCACTGTGAATAAAAAAAATAATAAAATTAACATAAAATTAAATAAACTTGTTCACTGTTCTTTCTAGTTATGAAAACTTAGTTATGATAAATATTTGCATTTCTAACTTTCATCAGAGTATAATCAAACCATTTCTTGAAACCTTCCTGACCAGTTTCTTCATAGAAAATTCTGATTTGGCCTTGATCTTGCCTATTTTTAGTCCAAACTACATAGTAAACTGATAAAGCTGAATATTTCTCTGTGCTTGCCTAATTGAAATTGGATTCAAATAAGAAAAACACATCAAAACGTTTATTTTTTTAATGATTTATCTTAACAATTTTTTTACTCTCATAGCAATTTGTCAAGATTTTTCTTAATATTTCAAAAATAACTATTTTGATCCAAGCATAATTCAAAAGAAAAAATGGCTACTTACAGGTATTATCCAGTTAGCCATGTCACCATATTTGGAAACCTGCATTGCTCCTAACATCGTCATATGGACGTGTCCCCTGAGAAAGGAGAAAAGGAAATATAAAGCAAACTTCACATGCTTTATGTCCCATCTGCTTGAAATTGCAAGCAATTAAAATGATTCTATATTCCCCAAAATACATTTGGTTTCCCCCACCCAACACCTGATTTCCAAATACATCAGCTCAAGTCAATGAAGAGAAATAACCATTAAGAGTACTTTAAAAAATTATAGCCTGTATTTTCTCCAAAAACAAATTAAAAACAGGTGTACACAGTGAGTTTGTTTCCTTCACTGAGGGAGAATGTGGCTTGATTTGCAAGCAAACACTAGCTAGAAAATGAACACACAATTTGTAGACAATGTTAGGATCCTCAGAAAGAACCTTTTAAAATGTTTACTTCAGTAGAGTCGTCACACAGAACTATATTCCATTTGGGGACTCCTTTAATAATTAGCAGGCTGCATGTTCCAATTCCCAACATTCAGTGTGAATAATTTCACATCTTGGTATAGTCAAACAAGCCCAAGATCATTTTCTGGCTGGGAAACATGGCTGTTTCAGATCCTTGCTAACACGCTCGATGGATGACTCAGCTCATTCCACACTGTGTGAAACATGAGGGGCTCCATTATTACATACCCTCTAATCATGGCAAATGATTCATCACTGGAGAAAAAAGAGGCTCCTGGAATAACAGTAACTGTTTCTTTGCCTAAACGCACACAAGCACACATGAACACATGAGAAAAAAAAAAGAAAAAGGCTATTAGATTTCTAAGAGTATCATGGTGGAGAGAAAAGTCTACACCTCTCTATTTCCTGAAGAACCAAAGCATCCTTTACCAAAATGCAGTGGCAGTGGTGGTGTGAGAGACACAGTGGGAACTGCCTGCTCTGTAAAGAGGAATATCTAGTCACCACATTGTTCAGATCTGCTCTTGCATGGTAATAATAAAAAGCAGACCACCTTTTATATTATTGTTTGGAAATTCTCTACAGAAAATGCAAGCCCCTATTGCCTATACTAGTGGTCCCCAACCTTTTTGGCACCAGTGACCGGTGCTCTTATGAGAATCTAATGCCTGATGATCTGAGGTGAAGCTGGGGTGATTTAGCACTGGGGAGTGGCTGCAAATACAGGTGAAGCTTTGCTAACTCACCCTCTGCTCACCTTGTGCTGTGCCTGCTTCCCAGTTCCTAACAGGGCAGGGACTGGTACCAGTCTGCAGTCAGATGTTGAAGACCCTTGGGTCTTTAACCTTCCTCACTTCCCACCAGCTCCACTCCCTTCACAAGCCCCTGCTAAAGGCTAGTAGGAATGGGTAGGAAAGGAGTTCCTAGGGTGCACCAATCAGAATCCAACGCTACTGTGATCACTAGAGAGAAGGGATTGTGGAATAACTATGAAGAAATGCAATTGTGAAGGGGATGATACAAGATGTTCTTCAGATATTTCTTTAAAAACAATGAATAATCTAGAAAGAGAAGAACCACCTAATTCCTTAACATCCGTAGCCCTAAATTTCCTCTTTCATTCTCAAACTCTCTTTCCTTTCTTGCCCCCATAAGTTTGTATTAAAATCATAGGGCTTTGATGAAACTGGAGAATGACATTGTAATACTGGTCCACTTATTGAATGTTAACTTCTTCTTAAGCAAACTTCTCTCAAAACTTACATTTCATAATAAAAGTTCAGAACTGGGAAAGATCTTCAGGGCCTTCTAGTCCCCACACAAATAACAATATCACCCGACTTGTATCTAAGCTGCTTTCTTCTTGTGATCTATTTCCTGTCTGGCCAGGTGCTTCCATTGCCTGGGAGGAGCCTCTGGTCTCCACCAGAATGATGCTCAGATGCCACTTTGTCAAAGGTCAGTCAAATGTGTGCAGACACCCTACGTACACATCACCCCAGTGTAGCAGGGCAGACAAAAAGAAAGGAAGCAAAGTTGTGATTCCAAGACTGAAACAGAGAAAGGCTCCTGGGCACAACAGGACCAGCGTTCTCTGAAATCCTCTGAGATGCAACACAGCTGTACTCTCAGCAACTCAAGCCTTGCCTGAAGGCTAACTTCTTCATCGACATCTACCTCTGTTTAAATATGGAGAAAGAGTAAGACTATTTATGTTAGGCTGAAATACTTATTCCCCAGAGGAGTCTGATTCTAAACAAAGGAAACATTTTCACATCCTTCAAAGAACGGTAAAGCTAAAAAGCTCTGGCAAACACTTTCTGGTGTGGTTAGTAAGAGCTTTTAGACAGCACATAAGATTTGAAAGATGAAATGAAATAATGAGTATGAAGTTCTCACTCTAGTGCCTGGCACATTAAAAGGGCTCCAAGAACACCAGCTTTTATTAGTGTCATTGTTACTATTCCTCATGCCAAACCTACATATAAAAGAGACAATGCTGTGGCCTCTCAAGGAATAAAAGCTACAGGACCAAGCAACTGGCTTTTATGGTGGGGTTTTATAGCAAGCCTGTGAACTCTTGGCCTTAGGACAGGTATAATACAACTAAACTTTATCCTAACACAGCTTCCACATCCAGCAAATTCAGTTCCTCGCCAATCCTGTGAGGTGGAGAGGCACAGAGAAATAATTTGTAGGACAATAAAGCTGAGAAACAAAAATCTCAATTCTTTGTTCTCTATGTGTTAAATTACAACGTCTTCCAAATGGCAATTTCTACTAACTGACTGTATGTAAAAGGTGTTATTTACCACTTTATAGAAAACTTTGAGATCAATGCAAAGTTTTAGCCCAGAAAACAACTCTCATGTAAAATGTTGTCAGGCCCCTGCTAATATATTATGGTATCATGAATTACATTGTTCAGGAGCAAAGTTAGTTTTCAGCATTTTAAAACATCTAGTATCTAAACAAAAATAGACATCTTAAATTTGAATTCATGTTTTTCAAATACAACATCCAAATCTGGTCAAGAATTAACTCAAACTTATAATACAATCGATATCTTAAAGAAAAAGTGCTTTTTTATTCAGCTATTTCTGATTCCTAGCTCCTCTAATTTTTTGCAAGTAAAAGTCTAGATCCTTTAATATTTGGGCAATAGTGTGTCCCAGTTTCACAGTCACTGAGTCCTTTGGCTCATGATTTAAAATGTCATTCACTCACTATCAAGTAAATAGTGCTACGTGCTTTGGGGACTGTTACAAACAAAACACAGATACCCTGAACGAGCAGTTCTTAACTTTAACACCCACCAGAGTCACATGGAGGGCTAATAAAAATGCAGACTGCTGAGCTCAATTCTCAGAGTTTGTAATTCTGGAAGCATGTGCTGGGGCATCAGAATTTCCATCTTTAAGTCCTCATGATGGCAATGCCGATGTCGTAGGTCTAGGGACCACACTTCGAGATCTACTGCCCTGAACAAAAGAAACATCCTCTCCAGCAAGAGAGATGAATGTACACTAATACGCTGTAGAAGGATTTGGAGAGGAAAAATGAATTGAGACCTGAAGGATAGGTATAATGTATTTCAGTAGAAAATTACCGATAAGGAGATGGAGGAAAAAAAGGAAGGAGACAAAGCAAAATACTAGTGAATGGCACAGGAAGAGCCAAGGTACTTCCTTGGAGAAGGCGAAGGCATGAATCACAGCAGTCATGATCAGAGTGGCCCCAGCAGTCCAGTATGGGTGGAATCAGACAAATTTGTGGAGTACAGCGAAGGAGAAAGCTGGAAGGTCAGCTGCAACCATTAGCTAGATCTTAAATGCTATACTCTTTGTATATTAGGCTGTAGGCCTGTGATACTTCAAGTGTGGTACATATACCTACAGAGCAGAGCTCCTCCTCAGCACTACTGACATCTGGGGCTGGATAATTCGTTGTAGGGGTATGTTCTGGCTATTGTAGGATATTGAGCAGCCTCACTGGCTTCCATTCACTAGATACCAGTAACACTGACCAAAACATAAAAATGAAAAACGTCTCAAGACATTGTTAAATATCCCCAATGTCACCTCTTTTTGCTGACTGAAAACCACTGCTATAGAGGCATAGGACTGGTGCTAGGGATAGTTTTAAGCCATGAGATTAACATGGTGGTTCTTTTTAATGCAGTTTTAATCAAAGGCAGGTCATTTAAAACATTATTATTTACATATTAAAGTAAGAAAATGAAAATAAGAACTAGAGAAAAACAAAAATGCATATTAATATGAAAGCTAAAACACATGAGACTTATTAGAGATTTCACAATTGCATTGGGAGACTGCAAATCTTCACAGGACCTCCGAAATGTTCTAAACACTGCCTTTTGTGCCTTTGTAAAACTCAGCTTACCAGAGGGTATAGCTCAATGTAGAGAAAAAAACCAGGAGCCAAGAGAAGAAGACTATTGCATCTCATCCCTAGCAATGTTATCTTGAACATATCACTTCATTTTACTGGGCCTAAGTCTCTCAATCTGTGTAATGAGGTTTTACTTGAGGCTCAAATGGTACAATAGATATGAAAAAGGATGCTGTAAACAATATAGTGTTATACAAGTGGTAATGCATTTTTACATAATCATATGAGATTATTTTTTTTAATGAACCCTTAGAAATAGTTCTATTATTATTTTAAAGTTTTGATGCACTGATTATACCCAGATTCATACTCTTTATATTCATTTCAAGAGACTTCTATAAAAATCCTCTCAAATTTATACAAATAATGGGCTAATCTTCCAGGTTAATCTTCCAAATTTGAGGAGTTGAGGAAATTACAAATTTATATTCTGGGTTCTCTACCTCAAAGTATTTTATCCCTAATTTAGACAGTTCCAGAATCAAAAGTGTCATAAATCCCAAAGAGGACTTTGATGAGTTAGAATGTCATTAAAATGATTTGTAGCCTAGCTTCCCCCAAAGCAATGAATTCCTGTTTTACAAATTAGTTTAAGATGATACGTGGTATTTCAAAAGTTGAAATATAAAACTGGTGGCTTCATTAGGACTGAGCTACTTTTAAACTCACTGGAATCAAAAACGCCTACCATCCAACAATTTCATTGAAAAGATTAACTATTTTTTCCTAGGAAAGTGGGTTTCATAAACTCAAGCCTGAAATTTGGAAAATGGAGTTATTCATTTTGCAAATAACTCACTAACATCATAAATTAATTAAACCGAGCAGCAATATTTTCACAGATCAATGAGCTATTGCTAAAAGGTACAGTACAATTAAATTACAGCCTTGGTTAAATGTCATTGCTTTGTCACAGTGGGGCTTTCGGAGTTGAGTTGTGCTAACTAATTCGACTATTCAACCAGAAGCTGTTTTACTTCCAAAAATTCTAAGTACCAAGCATCAATTCTACTTGGCAGCTGGCCTTTATATTCAGCTCATATGTCTTCTCTGAGATTTACAAATACTATTTATGAATGTAAAGTAAGAATAATACTTTTGCAGAGGAAGAGGGAGTAGGAGTAAAAGAAGGGTAAAGAAAATCAGGCTAAAATACAAAAATTAGCTTCTCACAAGCAATCTCATCCTAAGGATAATTTTCAGTCCCAAAACAGTGGCAATGTTGCCTCGAGCATGGCAGTGATGATGGCCAAAATGTCTGACCTGCCTTTCCTCCTCTAGGCTGCTAATACATGCGAACCTATGCTCCAGTCAAATACAAAGCTAACAATAAAGGTAAAGCATCTGAGGGTGGGAACAACGACATGACAAGTCTATCATTCCCAAATCAAAGAAACTCTAATTATTACTCATATCACTGGGTCCTACTTAGTGGCAGAGCATATCTTTCAGCACCCTTGAAGCTTTGGAGAATGCTCACCCAGTCTGATGACAACTAGAAGACAGTAAGTATCTCCTAAAACAAAAACCCCAATGCACCAGATCTTTTATTTTTGCCTCTCTGGATTCACTCCCCCACCCTTCTCATCATGAGAAGGCAAACCCATTTCAACACGAGGTTGTCCAACACGAGGCTCAAGCAGGAGGAGACCCAGCAGAGGAGACCTTCACCCGAGTTGTGGCACGATGGCTGCGCTCCTCCCCCAAAGGCCACTGTTCCTTATAGGTGGCCCCCTCTCTTACAGCTGTCTCTTCAGGCCTTGGGGTGATGATAACTCCCAGCAATACTTTACCATCTCTTCCTGGTTTCCCTTGCTCTTGTCCACACCCTTGTAAATTATTCCTTCCTTTCATTCTCCTCATGACCCCATTTGGAGTGCTCTCTATTGAGAGCCAGGACCCTGACTGATTAACACACCAAAGCTCTTGCATGACTGTAGCTCCACTTGCAACTTCTCCTTTATCTTAATCTGCCCTAAATAAGAGGAGACCTCTGACTAAGAAGCAAGGCAAAGATGGGACTAGGAAGGCTTATCTCTCTTCTGCAGTGAAAAGTACAGTGGAATACCCTCTAGGAAAAGACAAAGAATCAAGCTCAACTTACTATTATTTGTATAGAACTAAATTAATAGCAAAGGAAAACACTAGAAAAACATTTACAGAGTATACCTGCATTGATTAGATCTGCATCAACTTCATTTGGTAATGGATATGGACCCTGTCAAATAAAGCCAATTAGTAAATTAGTTTTTCACTGAATCACACACTAAAAGTGTAATATAACTTTTCTAAAAACTGTAATATAACTTTTCAAAAAATTCAAGGAAATTATCAAAAGGCTTGAGGTAAACCCTTGAAAACTAATTCTGATGTTTTCATGGCTCTCTTTCTCATATTGATTAGTCTTTTCTACACTAATAATTGCAACTGAGTAAATGAAAAATTTTCCAAAAATTACCAACATTTGAAAGAAATGATAAGTTGTTAGAAACATAGGTCAGTAAAACAAAAAGTAAATATTTACTACATACTATGCAGCCTATGTTATTCATAAATCTCTCTCTGTAGCATCAATGCATATAAACTAATTGGCTCCATTATTTAGCTAGAAGGACCTAGAAAGACAAAGTTTCAGCTTTGGTATACAGCAGCTAAAGTCTTCAATTTGGGATTTTAACCTTACCTCTCACAATTTGTGAGTTTGGCTACTTTTATTACCCCTTTGCCCATTTATTCTCAGTAAGTTTTAAAAAATTTTTCTATGTATTTTTATAAGATATCTCTAATTATTTGAATGGGGTAAGTAGTTTCACAACTTATATTAAACAAAAAGAGAGAAAAATAAAAAGTATGAGGATATACTGATTGTGAAATTTTAACAGACTTTTGAAGGGACCAAAAATGTATTCTTCAAAGAAACTGAAGTGGCAACTAATGTTTAGACCTACATAAATTTTCCTTTAAACATTGACCATGGGTAATTCATATATACTTATTTCTGTTATCATCAAAATGAGGGAGTTGATCACTCTAGATAATCTCTAAGGTACCTTAACAATATAAGTCTTTGACTTCATCCAGACATATATCATTTTTGTGTCTTTGAAAATGTCATTATTAAGGCCTCAGTTGGTATTGACTGTATGCTCATGATCATTATTTATATTTTAAATATTAAGTATATATTTTCTATATGTGCAAATTTTATTGCATTAACAGTTAACATATCAAAATGGAGGCTTCAGAAGAGTAGCCAAGAGGTCATTTTTGTTGTAAGGCATATTTTATTTTCATTAATGTTAAGATCTACAAGGAACAATAAAGATTAGGACTATTATAAACTGGCAAACTCTAAATAATCTTTGCCACAGTTAATAATTAAACAAAAACTGTCATCTAGGAAACAAAAGTACTTCTTACTTTTATTATAATATTGAAAAGAAACCTGTCGCTGAATTCTATAAGAACCCTGAACTCATCTGGAAGGTCAGTCTTGAAGAAAAGAAAAGTCTACCCTTTGGACAACATGACCTTTAAAAAATAATTAGATGAGAAGCATTTCTAAGACTTTTTGAATTACCCAACCGTCAAAAAATGTCCCTGCCCCAAGTAGAAACCTTACCCTTCAGTTTGCACTCAGAGCCTTACTGATTTTTATTTAATGTAGAATTGCTAATGACCTTTATTCACGTCCAACCACCTAAGCATTAAAACAGTTTACTAAACAGAAAGGCAGTGAGGCCTCTCTGAAGCAGGGCAGTACACTAGGGAAGATGGAAGCTGATAAACTGACAAAGGACGAGTAGTCAGAGCTCACATAGAAAATCAATTATGTAAAATACAACACTATATATAATTATCACCATTTTATAGTAAAGTTAAATATTTTACTGTGATGATAAACAGAGATTGAGAACTTTAAGCCAACAACTCTCAGTTGTAAGAAGATTTCACTATATGGAATATCTCATTTTCCATCAAGACTATATAAATAAAACTTTAATTTTTATCTTACCAAACCCAGGATTCCATTTTCACTTTGCAGATTAACAGTTATATTTGGGTCGATAAAGCTGCTGGCCAAAAGTGGGATTCCTATACCCAAATTAGCTGGGGAAAAAAAGGATGTTAAGGCACAATGCAGAAAAGGTAGAAAGACTATGCCATAAATCTTCTACATATATAAATCTGAAGAGAAAGCACTTTGAAGGCACTTGCTTTGAATGGAATTGCTGAATACATTCTCAAGTTGCCCTCTAGGCACTATTTTGTAATTAGTCACAGCTTTTTTAGTAACAGTAATATGCTTTCCCATAAATTTATCAAAAGTGGAGGCTTCAGAAGACTAGCCAAGAGGTCATTATTGTTGTAAGACATATTTTATTTTCATTAATGTGCTCAGCAAGTTTAGACTGACGTATTATGACTTATAATGACTGATGTATTGTTAAACATGGCTCGGTCTTTGTTTAAAAGCAATTATCATTATTCAAAACTCCAATTAAAAATAGATGTTTTATTATTCTTAAAAAAGGACCACCATCTCTAAATTTCAATAAAGTTTTCTGACAATAATATAATGTCTGCCTAAAAGCATATCAACTCCTTTTGGTCACTGTGACAACATTCAGTGGAAACTGAGTCTTCCCTAAGATGTAAGTGGGAGGAGGTTTAAGTTTCAGCGAGTACAGTTGAGACCATAGAAAAAGTAGCTAGCTGTGTTAAGGCATCAAAGAGCTAACTGAGGATGATGAATCTTCTTCCTTAGATGATCAAAATAAGGTCGACCCTGATTTGTGTAAATAGTAGGGGTTTAGTCTTGCTTCTCAACACAAGCAGGCTGACCAGAGCAGAGATTTGTTGCCTGGAATGACTGTTTATGCTGTCCACTGCCACTACAAAGTGACAAACACCTACTGTTATCTGAATGCATTCAAAATCCAAATACTCATTGAACTAAATTATCATTACCTACCTCTTTTCTGACAAAGCATTTAAGGCAAAATTTAAATAATTTATTGAATACTTACAAAAGATTAGACATGGGATATTTGCCAGGGGAAACAGGGGTTGTTAAGAAGTTGGGTCTTGTGTTTCACAGAGTATGCAATGTCAGAACACAGAGAAAGTAAATAGCACTGGTTATAACTAGTACTTCTGAGATGTGAAACCCTCATCTTGGGTAATCTCTTTTCCCAATAACCTTTAGCCAAATGCCAGATCGTACTGAAATACATTGTATGTTAGAAAATAGCTAAGCAAATTTTTGGTCACCATTTTGCTTCAAGCAGGGAAACTGAATATAATTCCAATTTCATATATTTGATACTTTTAGGTTACATACCTATTTTGTGAAAGTTGATCAATTGCTTTAAAAGTTACAACAGACTAGGAAAGAATTGCTATGCAAGAGGCCTAATAGCTTGATACATATGGAAAAGACGATGGCTGTGTCTTTGCCTCGTCCCAGAAAAATAAAGGATACCATACATGCCGTCCTCAAACTCAAGAGCCGCTCGCCTGATGATACGTTCCCTCAAGTTACCACCAGGTCCATCAGATTTTGTTTTTACATTGCCCTCTTTCTGGATTGATAAACGCTTTAAAATAAACAGAAATAAACTACTGTTGAGGTACACCTTGGATTTTATAACTATTAAAGTATAAAATTTACTGGGAAAAAAAATCAGTTCTCTCCTGTAACTACTATGAGGTGAATCTGCAATATAAGAGAGTTAAAAAAAAATTAAGATAGGTGACATTTGATAACAGAAATAATTCTTTAGAAAGTAAGTGAAAGAGGTCATATTTGAAGAGAAAGATATACTTGTTCTGTTTCTTTGAAGCAAATAAACACTCTGTTACTATCATGCTGACTGCTACCAGTGCCTCTTAAGGATCTTGCAACTAAATTCTCTTCAGATGCTCAGGACTGAGCCAGAACAAAGAAAAGGGGAGTAGACCTTGAAACTGTTTTTGCAAGCCTGTCAGAATGTGTTTACCAGGTGTTACTGTTCTCAAGTGCCTATTTTCACCTGCAGAGTCTAGGCTGGTTTTGTTACAAATGCTTAATAGAGATCATAGAAATATCCAGAAACCAGCACGAAAGTACTTCCATTGCTAAATCTCCTTGACAGACTTTGGTTCCTATTTTCAAATGTCCCGTTCTTTCTAACCTAGCCCTCTGACATTAGTTTTTGATTGCAGAATGTCTTTCTATTCTCTGTCCACAGGGTGCAGGGGTGTCTCTGAGTCCCTGATATCTCTATTGCATGAATATTATGTTGCTGATCCCTAGACCCTTAGGAATCTTGGTATCAATTCTGGCCCAGCTGGTCATTCTTCATGCTCTGAGGATACTTGCAATACCTCCAACACTCCTAAAAGTCACTTCTTGCCATAATCGCCTACCGACTAGCTACATAGAGCCCAGTGCCTAATGCTAATGGGAAATTACGTTCTTTCTGAACTCCATAAATGCAAAGCAACTTCAAGATAGATAGGCATTTCTGAACAATCAAATGTTAAGAGTCCAGCAGGGATAAGCCATCACAGACCTGGTTAGCCTTCTCTACCCTATAGTTAAGGAAAGATGCAAAACTATACAACATAAATTAGGATAGTTACAGAAGACTGGAAAATACAGCCTACAAAATCATATAACTTGGTGATCTATACCTTGTGAGCACAATGCACTGTGGGGCTGGATAACAATAACACAAATGATCATGTCCCTTCACGACGGTCACATGAGAAGCCCCTACTAATGATCAAAGCAAGACTTCCAGTTCAGCTGTAATTACATATCATCTGGAATGACCCCAGGAACACATATCTCTAATAATCAGATCCTCAGGAGCTAAGTCAATTACCTCAATTCTTTTCTCATATTTTTCTCCCTTTATAAGGCGATCTACATAAATCTGAGGAACATGAATGTCTTCTGGGGCAAATGACCCAACGTCCACAATTTCTTCAACCTAGATAGAAAAAAAATCTTTTAATTAAATAGTAAAATTTTAAACTGAACAAATTTTTATTCAAAAAATTAAGTATATACATCTTTACCTCCAACTTATGTTGGATACACAATGTAAAAACCATATACACACACAATGCACACAACATATATGTGTACGTGTGTGTGTGTGATGTTTAGCATACCTTCTGGACCCATAAAAAAGAAGAAATTCAAATATGTGTGTCTGAACATAAAACACAGAACATAAGCTCCAGAACTTAGTCTTTGCCTAAAAAAGTCTGTTACAAATTTGTCAAATGATTTGGCAGTACAACTGCTTGAACTTTCACAAACTGCAGTTCAACTATGCAAACCCGAAAGTACATCTCTTAAGACCAGATTTTCAAAATTAATTGGAAATTATCATATCAAAACCAAAAATCTATAACAACATTTGCTTAGTCAAAGAGCTTTTTAAATATAGATACAAATGCTATCTATAATAGTTTTTAATTATTCCTTTTGTTAGCTTCCTAGGATCGTGATACCACTGCAACTACTGAAATAATTTTACTTAAAGACAGATTACTAATTTCAATATGAAAATTTCAAACAGGAAATATTAACTCATAACTAAAAACACTCAACGTAATTAGAATTAGAGTCATTCAAAGAGTAAAAGGACATTTTATAGCAATACGAAATGCTCCGAGCTAGCCAGCTATTTTAGAATTCATTTTAAAAAAGGAAAAAGTAGTTTCTTACATCAACATTAAGAAAATATTCAGAACAATGAGGAACAAGAAAAACTAAGGTCAATGTTCTCCTGGTCAAAGAATTATCTAACTGGAGCCAGGAAAAAAACCATGATCTTGAAGATTGTGCGTGCTTAGCTGAATAAATTCCGTACCCAAGGCAAATAGCTATTTGCTTCGATGAACTGACTTATATAAAAATAGTTGTATTACACTGGTCTCCTAAGCTAATAATTGAACTCTCCAGAAGTTTTTGAGGTGAAGAAGCCCTACTTATGTTCCACCATGTATGCCCACACAGTGCTCTTCCTATAATGAAAGGATACTAGAGGTTACAAAAGTTGTTTTAGGTGTTGTGCACTGCTTCAAAATAACTGAAAAGGAAAACGACTATCGTAGATAAAATCTATCTTCTTTGATAAACAGAAGGCTCTTAACCAAAATCAAATAAAAACTCCAAGGAAGAGTCAGGAACCGTTTGTACATCTAGGCTGAAACAGTGGCTGGAGATGTATACTTACAGCCATCTAGGGGCAGGCCAGGGGACTCCCCCATCACTGTATTTTCCCTTCCAAACCTCTCTATGCTCTGGTGTTTCCCACCCAAGGTGGTGACCAGATAATGAGAAACTGGAGGAAGGGCTTGCAAAACTGCTAAGGACTATTGCTATCTCTTTCACTGGATGGGACTCTCAGCCATTAGGGCTCATTCAGGTCTTTACACTTATTCATTCAACCCTTTAGAGAAGTTCTTGACTTTAAGAATTTGTTTATACATTAATCCATTATCCTGAGGACAAATATGAGACTTCTTATGAAAATACTAACCACAGCATTTGTTAAAATATTAATAAAACAATGATTAATAATAGGATAATGGTAAAATATGTGTGGTGTATCTACAAAATGAATCAATATTATGCTGTCATATTTAATGACATTTCATAATTTAATGTTTTATAAAAAGTGTAAGATTTTGTATAAATACTTACAAATAGACTCTTTAATGCAAGCAATTATTTCTATACCTACCAAAGACTGAAATAAAATGTGCTGTAATGCTAATAATTACCATCTCTGGGTGACAGCAAATATTTGTTTTCCTTTAACTTTTATAATCAAGGAAACCTATGATGTTATTTTTTTAAAGATGCAATAATAAGTAGTTTCCAAACTAGAAAGTACATGAGTGGGGGATGTGATAAACCCCTAAATTAGTTAAGACAGGTACCAAAGAGAACATGTTAAAAAAAAAAAAATAGAGACTAAGAAAAACTGGTTTATTAACTCTGTAAGCACTTACAACTTACAGAATTAAGAAAACCCTTTTGCTGACATTTTCGAAGATAATAACGTGAATTATTCTCCATGTCTAACGCTGTTCCAAAAGTTCAAACCATCATATCTCTTGGTTGAATTACTACGGCAGCTTTTTAATTGGTCTCCTTGCTTTTATTTTCAGCAAAGGCAACAAATATAATGAAAATGGTGGGAGGTGGGAAGCAATACTTCTCATTTAAACAGAAACGTTGATGGTAACCAATCACTATTTTCTTGGCTTCACCAAATAAAGTTTCTACAAAAAACACCAAATTAAGACAAAATTTCTTCGTTAAGGGCAATCACATCATGACTTTTACAACAAATTGAATGAAAGATCGTGTCCTGGTGAAACAACTCTGATGAAAAGCAAAGCTCTGGTTAAATATAATTAGGTCCATACTGTCATTCTAACATGATTTCCAAATTGCAGAAAATGTATGTGCAGCATTTATCAAAACAATATCAACACTCGACAGTACTGAAAATATCTACACAAAAATCAAAGCTTACTCAGAGTTGGTTAATGAAGTTAACACCAAAGGAAAAAAATAATTTAAGTACAAACCAAAATAAGAGAACACACGTTTTCAAACAATTTGTGAAAAGAGTTTTAAAAAACAACAACTGAGGAGGCAGAACTATCTTAGCGCTAGCTACTGAAGGGTTTGAAGGCTTCTGTGCCAATTTTGTGTAATCATGAGAAAGAACAGTAAGAAAGCACCAATGTAGGGAGAAAGTCTAGTGAGATCAGGAAATAACATAAGAGCAAAAAAATATGAAAAGAAAAAGATGAATAAAATGAGCTTATTAAGGAAAAAGTAAAAATAAATGTTCATAAGAGCCCTCACCGATGATGGCAGACATGCACCTCATAAAATCACCAGTGGATAAGATAGAGAACACAGAAAACTCAGCACAAAGCAATGGGCATGTGTAAGTGTCCTCAGACGAGATAAAGATGGAGGAAAGGTAGCTGAGAACTATCCAGACTTCTCCCTGGCACTATGCACAGTTCTTATGCAGCACCATCTGCTACATCTAAAAATCCAGACACTTGAGGTTTCTCTAATTAGTACTTGTCTTCAGTCATTAGCAGGAAAATAGAGGCTAGAAAATGTTAATTATTATTGATTTGAACTTTGTTTTAAAAGGTTACTTTCTCTGCCCTGTTCTTTTTCTACTTTATATTTCTAAAAAGTTTTATTTTAAAGCTCAAAGAAGGATAAGAATGCACCCTTGGATGACAATGTTTTTGTTTTTACTTGGCAAACATTATTTATATCTCAGGTAAGGGAGATAACAGAGAAGCTGCCAGGCAATAACTTTTTTATTTTTTATTTTTAGTGACAACCTCAATTCTTTATAGCCACAAAAATGGGCCAGATCCTGAAGTTAGTTAGTGAAAAAGCTTCACACCTGCAAACCTCACTGTGTGATGCAAAGTGAGGACTGTGGTGGCAGGGAGAAATTGCATTACAGAATTTTTTCCCTGAGTCATTTTAACTTTCAAAAAGGTTTAAGATGAACATGCTTCTTTTGTCAAGAAATAAGAAAGTAAACAAGCAATAATGTCTGGAATAGTAAAAAACAAAACAAAACAAAACAAAACAAAAAAACACTAAATAACCCCAAATTAGCAAAAGCTGAAGACTAGAAAAATGGAAGAGGAAGGCAATGAGCAATAACAGAAAAAGTTACAAGTTAGATGCACAGGTGCTCTGGATGTTAATTTAGCCCAGAAAATAGATAAGATGAAGAGAAAATGTGGAGGAAAAGGTCAGCATGCAGGGGATATCCTTCCCAAAATCCAAAAGAGAAAAAAAAAAATTTTTACTTAATTCAAAGGAGCAAGATGGTGCATATCTTCTTAACCTTCATGCTAAGGGATGCTATGACTAGTACAAAAATAGAAGAGAAAATGACATGAAAGCAAAAAGGGCTTGAAACAAGTATATATGGTCTTAGATGTCTACATAGAAATGAACAAGGACTGAAAAGATGAGTGGCTATTAAAATATTTGCAACCTTAAAAGTGGCAGTAATTAAGATTGCACAGTCATTATTGAAACTGACCTAGCTAATTAGATCTCTACCAACAGTCTACAATGCCCAGTGAAAATAAACTGACAAAAGAAGATGCTACGTCAAGAAAATATGCACGTGCCTGGGAAGCCACAGACCTAGTGATGAAATGTGGTAAAGTGTAAAGTGAGTTTAAAAATAGAAAGATTATTGCACTAATGACCACATAATCAGAGTACTTAACAAATTAAAGATGTAGATGACATATTTTATAGAAATGACAAAATTGGCTCAGAAATAAGAATAGTGATATCATGAGACACACCAATTATTTGAACATCTTCTGTTCAAATTTTGCTACTAAATTCTGCATTGCCTCCTGACAAGTTCTATCTTTCAGAATGAAACAGTGAGAGAAACCATGATTTGGGATTTCTAACCAATGAAAATAAACTGCTTGGTAAATTAGAAATGATAGAAACCCTGAGAAGAAGTGACCCTGTAAAATCGAAATTTGTAATAGACGAGGAACTGAATCTTGGACATACATAGAAATGTATCCTGGACTTTCAAAAAAAGCAGATTTCAAAAAGTTAAGAAGAAAAAATAAGCAGGATCTATTTGTCAGAAACTCTAAATGATGAATGGACTTATCGGGCTCTTAAAACTCCCATTCTGACAATATGAAAATATATATTTTGATGATGAAAAAAATGGTATGTAAGTATAACATGGATAATTATGTGTTTCCTCATATTTTAAAAGAGAGACACCCATGACCTAGGACAAATGGGAGTCACTTTGAGATATGTCAAAGGCACAAAACTGGAATGAGATGAATCATGTCCAAAAGCTGATGAAAAAGTATTTTGGGGTGATTCTGTTGTTTTTTCTAATTGAGAATTTGGAAATAATAATGACCACAGCTTGAGGCAGATGACAGAAAGGAGCACAACACTTCAATTCCCATTTGCTCCTGACGGCCCTATCAAGAAGAAGAAGGCAGAACTAATACAGCTAAGGAGAAACTGAATTCCAACAAAAGATACCCAGATTCTCTGAACTCTTTCCAGGTTGTAGACCCAAAAAAATTATAGCCCAAGATTCTTAAAGAGCCTGAAGATATATAGTCACAGAATTACAGTCAAGTGAAAAATAGTAGAGATGGCAGAAGATGGAGAGAAGCAAACATCATCTTTTTCACAATGGGGCTTTCATTAACAAGAATGTTTTTAAATGATTACCAAACACACTACCTGTAAAGTCATAAACAGAGAAAAGAATAGTGTTAGACATCAGTAAAAGCCATGCCAAATGAACTTCATTAATTTGTATATCAGGCTAGCACACAGGAAGCTCAGGTAAAAAGCAGTGCGTGATTTCACAAAGCTCTTGACCAAATCTTTCACCCAAGGGTTCTACAGACATAGTGAGAAAATGTGTGACTTGGATTCATTCACTTTAAGTCAATGTGAATTAAGCGCCTACTAGGTACAGCAATAAGAACATAGACAGGGAGCCTGTTCTGATATACTGTTAGGTAGATAATAACTACCTGAAGAATCACAAAAGTATCTGATGGCTAGACAAAGCATAAGAAGTCTCCAATGCTGTTGTTTTTAGCTTTGGGGGGGGGGACACATATTTCTTTAAGAACCTTATGAAAGATACAGATTAGTCACACACAAAATTTCTTTATAAAATCCTTCATGAGATTCAGGGGATTGGTCCATAAATATCCCCCCTACCCACTCTACCCTACCAGCCTCAGACCTTTCAAATAAGAAGAAAATCCATGTTCTAATAGTTTGATATCTTTGGTCCTATCCTGTTCAACATCTTTATCAAGGCCTTAAAATAAGACAGAACACATTCTGACTTGTTATGGGGCAAGGAATCTAGGTGCAACATGCAATTCCAAACAGATGCATTTCTGTTCCCATTAGAGAAGACAACCTCAGGGCTCATGACCTCAAAGAGTTTACCAAAAGTTTCAGTGAGAAAAAAAATATTCAAGGATTCCAACCACTCTTTCAATGCTCCAAGAATAGCATGCCCCTGGAGCAAAACAATATCTTTATATCTCAATTATAAAGTCAGTTTCTCTTTCTTGCCATAAAGTAAGTGCTTTATCACAATTAAAACAGGATGCCTAAGATAAAATTCTATCTAGTTTTCATAGCAGGAATAGGTATACTTCACCTAACCATTGGTTTTCTTTAAGTTATAGGTACAATCAAATGTATAAATAAGCACTTTAATGTTTATTTGGCATCCTGCAGCTCATTCATGTTTGCCATTACAGTATAATTTTTTAGTTCAATCTTAGCTCCACTTTACAGCCCTAACCATTGCTTGTCTTTCTTTTTATAGTCCTGCTTTTAATTGATGTTATCTTGTATATTATCTGTGTCCTATAAATATCTCTGGAACAAATTGGATGAAAATTAAACAGTGCATTTGTCAAAATGGAGAATGATACAGGGCCAGAAGGAATAGCTGATATGATTAAGGTAGAAAATGGTCTCTTCTGGTTAGGAGAATAAAATAAGCCAAGATTAACTAACTGAAAGTCACTAAGCATCAAAGTTAAAATTGTACAATAATACCTTGCCTATTAATTTTTTAGAAAATAAAATATTTTAGCTAACTATCATCACAAAGACTGTAATATAATAGAGATACTGCAAAACAAAACAAAATACACCAAAAGAATCTTCCTTTCTCTACTTGCTGCCTAACCTCGGAGTTGATGATAATCATCTTCAACCAAATGCTTGTTATGAAACAAAAATAGTCCTTCTCTCCTATAATATCTCATTTAAAAACATGAGATGAGAAGGAAAGTGGATGAAGCAGATTAAATTCTTTAGAAAAAGAGCTTTAAAATAAATCAATTTATTAAAACTATGTCTAGCAGCAAAATTAGTAGGATATATTGATCCAAAAACAAAGGCAAAACTAATAATCATGTTGTGGACTACTAATAGTTTTCATAATGTGGGAGAAATTTTTTTTTTATTTAAAAGCAGCTTATGATAAGTATTAGTTTCATTTCTACTGACTTTAATACCATGTCAACAGTCTGGTCCATGCTGGTATTTTGCTAACACTTTTTACTTGACCAAAAATGCCAATCTTCACTAAATATGTGATTTAATAACATTCGGGCAGTATTATAAATATACAATTTTATTTGTCATATCTTTTTCTACAAGGAAATTTTATTAGAGCTATGGGAAACCCAGAGAAGTAATTAAAATTAGTACATCTACCAAATGAATTAAAATATTTCTAACATGTTCATTCAAAGCACCATCTTGTACTAGTAAGGAAAAAAATTATACCATTATCACATATCCCAGAAGAAACTGAGAGACATGATATGACTAATATAATTAAGCTGAAACGTTTTTCAACGAAGAGAGTTATAGATAAACAGAGAAAAAGAAAGTTTTGTTGGGTTTACAGCCACAGAAAAATTGCCTATCAGTGTTGCCAACTAAAACTTTAAAAGGTTACTATTTAAGACTGCTTCCTTCAATTTGGGTCTTTTAATCATTCTTGGAGCTTTTTATAATTCAAGAACACAGTATTTAACACATAAACTGCAAAGGAAAATTGAGTTAAACTCTAACATTTCCGGAACACAGATAATGACTTCTTAATCTAACTGTGATCCTGAGCTGAATTCAGCTTATGAATGAGACAATAATTCCTAAGTTTAAAATCATTTAGTGTGTGCAATAGAATAAAAGCTTTCCTTTTTCATTTTATCTTTTAAATGTTCTCCATGTTTTCATTTCTATGAAGCAGTAAGCAAAGCAGAAGCCTAATCCCATTTATTTCATTAAAAAACTAAAATGCCATATGTTTTCCCAAATTTAGTGAAAGCAAGATTGGCAAAAAATGCAAAAATAAATAAACTTCAAAACAAAATACACTCCCTCTTTTCTCGGTCCTTCAATGTCCCAAACTAGCCCTTTAAGTCCTAATTCAAACATAACCATCACATTCTCAGCTGTGATTTTAGGAGTGAGATCAAATGGCTCTTCCCTTAAAACAAATAGCAGAGACGCACAATCAGTTTTAAGGCTGGTGTCACTTGATCCCCATTTTCTCCAACAAGCTGAATTGCAGAGTCTCTCCTGACTAGGAAAGCAGGGCCAGTTCTAACTCTGAGGCTATCTATCATACACGAATGAAACCTACAGTAAATAATGCAGATAGAGGTCCCTAATCCAAAATGTCTTGGCATTCACAGCTCATTCCTGAAACCCAGCACCATATTCAAAGAGTTAAGAATGACAATTAAACGAAGCACCCTGACTTTTTAGACAGAATTTATCCATTAAGGAAAAGTGGCTATGGTTGATAGAAAAACATCCATTTATTGATGCTAATACTCTCTCTGTACGAGTAATTTCTGTCTGTATGATTCTAATGCCATGTATTTCATTGATTTCTCCTATACTTAAAAAATAAGGAGACAACAAAGCATGATACAGAAAATAGAATTTGGGGTCAGAAGATGTCGATTCTGGTTTTAGCCCTAATATCTCCTAGCACTGTATTTTTATGTGAACCACTTACGGTCGTTTCATCTAAAATGTGAAAGTTTAACTTTAAATGATGCCTAATATTCTTTCCAGCCCTCTCATACTGTAAGTCTACATTAGTTCCTGGATGTGTTATCATAAGACCTTAAAGTATACACATCAGCATATCTTTATAATTATCCTGGGTTGTTGAACACTTAGATCGATTCCCTCTTACTGGGTGTACTGAGTAAATGCAACACATGATTTTAATTCCATGATATTTAGTATATTTTCAATACCCCTCTGTACTGGTTTATTTGCTGTGTCAAGTCTCTCCTTACTAAGCTGGCTATAGCATTTACAAGGCCAGTTTATTTGCCACCAATTTATAACCCTTTGCATATCTAGTTAACTACCATATGGCTTGTTCTTGTTTAGCTGAGTAATAAAAGCCTACTGAATGAGACACACTATCTATTCCAGCCAGCATTAAAAAGCACACCTTGAGATAAAATGATTCTAGAGAAGTCAGAGGAAGCCAGTCACAGTAATAAGGAAGGGAATTACAGAGCAGCTGGTGGCAGATTATCAAGTCTTTCAATGCAGAGCTTGACAAAGGCCTCAAACATAAAGCTGTCAGGACCCACCATTGAGCATAGGCATTTTTTGCTTTCTTAGACCACGGCAAGATAATGACGTCAATCAACTAGAATGGGCAGAACATTTCTAAGCCAGCAAAGTGATGCTTTTATTTTAAAACTGCTGGTTTAGTGGCTCCAACATCCTTTATCGAGCATCTATTATGTGCCAGGCATTGTGTCAGGTACTGGGGATATAAAGATGAGTAGAATAAGGTCCCACGATGTGCTCGGTCTAATGGAGGAGACAGGTAAACAGCTAATCACAATATAACATGGTAATAAATGCTCTAATAGAGGGAAAGCTCCCCTGAGCAGCAGCAGCAGAGCCATGAAAAAAAAAAATCAGGGATGGCATTTGGGCAGCAGGCACAGCAAGGGTGAAGGCCCATGGTCAGGATGCGGTCGATGGGAACATGCAGAGATAGCACCTGTGAAAGGATTTAGGGTGCACAGGAACAGGAGTGACAGAAAGGTCAAAATTTTTATTTTATGGATCGAGGAGCCTAATTTTGGAAAAGCTATCAGATGTAGCAAGGCTAACCTGAACAACAACAACAAAAAAAATGTGGTTTCCTTCATATTTCAAAAAACTCTCAAGAGAGTTTACCTTAACTAATACTGCCAGGGCAGTTTCTTTTGATTACTGTGGCTTCTCTCCAAAAAGAAATTTTTAACACCCTGGCTATTACAGTCTCTCACTTTTATTAATTTTTGGTTTGTGCACCTGGATTTTCTAGGGGCCTAGGAAAAGGCTGCTGGGACATTTGAATATATTCTAATTTTAGGAGGCTGCCATATGCTGTGGGCTCAAACTACAATAATGATAGATGAAGAAACGTGTTTATAAGAAATATAACAATGAGTAATGTTTATCATTTTCCTCTCACATATCTCCTCCTTAAATCATTTATGGAAGCCATGACTTTTAAATGTCTTTCTTTTTTAAGTTATATTCTTGAATCAGAAAGATTGAGAGAGTAACTTCTAAGAAGAAAAAAAAATAGCAGCTAATTTTTAAAATGAAACAATCTTGCGCACAGCCCTAATTATCACTTCAGTATTTGTAGACTAAATCTATATTTAGGGTGGAAAAAAATAACACTTTTTGACAAGGTCTCTGAAAGAAGTGAGGAAAGCCACTATTATTTTAATAGGACTGACTTTAAAATCCCAGGCTAAATTCTTAACATCTGCCTGGACTAAATCAATAAGTAGGTCAGAAGTTGTTAGTGAAAAACTAAAGGAAAAAGCAAAATTAGTAAATAGAATCTCCTTTTTTGCAATAAGACAACTTTGTAAGAGAGCATCCCCTCAGTTTATATCAGTCATACTGTGCCTTATTTAATAACCTTTCAGGAGAGAATATCACAGGTAAAGAATCCAAAATCATTATATGATGTTGGAAATGTCCTCTGGCCCTTTCTTCCCTTCTCTTTCTCAACATAATCTATGTCCCATTTGCAAGGAGACAATTCTGTAAGAAATCATGACCATAAGTTTTAGAGAGCTGTCTCAAAACAGTGAATCAACAGAGCACTCAACTCACACCTTATTTCAGAAATGGGTTCTGTAGGTATAGCTGCCAGTTATGCTTGCCCTCTCTCAGAGAGCCTTATCCATCTTTACTTCCATAACTGGGTTACTGCTACAGGTTCAAGATGCTCTTTCTCTCCTGGTTTACCAGCTAAAGCCAATTAAGTTCTTGCCCAGGATGGAAGATCCCCTAGGAACCTGGGTTCACACCCAGAGAGCCTAGCTCCAGAGTATGCATCATTCACAAGCCTGCACTTCCTCTTTCTCTCTTAAAAAAACTCTTCATCTAAGTGGGAGATTTTGAGAGCACCTAGAAATAAATTAGTAGAGACATTCCCATTAAAAGAACTATAGTAATACTTACAACACATAAATTCACAAAAGAAATACAAACAGACAATAAATATTCAGCATCTCTTGTCATCAAAGATAAGCAAATTAAAACCATAGGGCAGCATTTTTCACCTAGTGAATTACTGAAAAAAATTTAAATATCATATCCATTTTACCAAGAATAATTCAAAATGAAACTTTTATATATCACTGTGGGGTTATAATTGAAATTACCTTCCTAGAGAATGATTTAGCAATATTTATCAAAAGCTTATAAAAGGTTAATGTACAGCCCCCCAAAAAAATCTACTTCTAGAAATTTTGTCAAGGAAAATAATTAGACATGCACAAAATTGGAATACTTACTAAAGCATTATTAATAATTGTGAAAGTTGGAAAATAACATAAAAGTCCAATAATAGGGTATAAATTTGAGTATAACTACTGAAATATCCTTTTTGGGGGAATATTCAATGACCTGCAAAAACATTCTTAATGTGATATATAATATTAAAAAATAGGCTATATGGTTCTTATTTTATAAAATCAAGCATACGTATAACAGGAATTAAAGAAATCAAGCCAAGAGACATCCAATTCCATTTTTTCCCCCTCAGGGTCCTTGGTTCCATGCAAGAAGGCCTCATATGGCTTTTAGGAGATTATCATGTTTTATAACTTTAAGAGGTTAACATCACTGAGCGGGTTTTAATTCTGTGTTTATAGAAGTACTGACACTATCTCAGAGCTACACTTAGTTGGCTAAAAAATTTGATTAGTTAAATGTCTGTGACCCTGCCAGTAGGCAGGTAGAAAATCACATTCAAAATGTTAATACTGGAAAGAATAAAGCAAAAGGCACCTTAAAATCTACCCACTATCCTTCAGTTGTGCTTAAGAACATGGGCTTTGGAGGAAGAAATAAATGTGTTTAGATGGTAACTCACCCCCTAACTAGTTTCATTAATGTACAGTCTGTCCTTATCTTCAGTTAATTCCCCTATAAAATAAAGATAATAAAACCTACCACTGGGTTATTATAACTGGTAACTTAAAGTACTTTACATATAAGTGCATGGTATATATAGTACCCGTGGTTGATGTTTTTGTGATTTTTATTATCATTAGCCTATAACTCACCTGCTATTGCCACTGTTGAAAATATTTCAATTATAAAGTCTACTGCACTCTATGTAGGGCATACTTTGGTTCTGTCCATTATTCTTGGAGCATTTTATTGCCCCTCCTATTCCCTGGGAATTCATTTCATGAATAATATATGATTATATTTACTTTTGTCTTTACAAAACCTACTCCTCATCAATCTACATATAAAATGCTACTTTGTACATTAAAAATATGAGCCACTAATGTCCAAGAAAATAGATCACCTCTCCAATTCAGCTTCTGAAAAAGAAAATTTTTTTTCATTCCCCTACCCCACACTTCCACCCCTGACCTATGCATGTTGCCATCTCCCCTTAAGAACTGGATCTCTGAAGGCAGGGCATCTCCTTCTATGTGCTTGCAGCATGCACCCAGGGCCTGGCACACTCAGGGAGCCTGGCATACCCTGAGTATGGTCTGTGGCTCCACTGGGGTGTGAACCCAGGATCTTCTGGGTATAAAGAGGAAAAGTAAATAAAAACCTTTTGGGTGCAAACATATTGTCAAAACCATTGGGAGAAAAATCTATAAATAAAACAGCAGCTAAAATACTTCTTTTCACCAATTCTCAAAATGAATAGTTTGGTGAATTCCTCAAACTGAGAAAAATTTAAATTATACCAAAACTTTCAAACTTAATAGCCTTAATCCTGTAGCTTTTTATAGTTAACTTGTATTCATCTCAGTTTGGCAATGATAAATTTTTCTTCCTTGAGTATCGTCTATGTCAGCAAAGCTTTTCCAAAATTTAAAATGTAATTCTAAACTGAAAAAAACTTTTTCACAATGCAAGGAAAAACTTGTACCCTTTCCTCCCAATATTTAAGGAAACCAAAATGGCTTCTGCAAATGAATAACCCAGATTCTTTTCACTGAAAATGTACGAGGGTTTTTCATATTTCTGTTTAACTTTCCTCCTGCAAGATCTGGATTTAAAATTCTCTTCAAAGTAATTGAATGTACATTTAAGTTATTCTATGATAGAAAAACTGTGTATTAAAGTTAAATTTCAGGAGCTGGGGGTGGTTCCAGAGAGTAGTGGTTAGCACATCTGCTTTACACCCAGAAGGTCCTGGGTTCACATCCCAGTGGAGTCATGGACCATACCCAAGGTGTGCCAGGGCCCCTGAGTGTGCCAGGCCCTGGGTGCATGCTGCAAGTTCATGGAGGGAGACACCCTGCCTTCAGAGATCCAGTTCTTAAGGGGGAAACAGCAACATCTTTAGGTCAGGGGTGGAAGTGGGGTGGGGAGGATTAAAAAAATTTTTTTTAAAAAGCCAAATTGGAGAGGTGATTTATTTTCTTGGACATGAGTGGTTCATTCCATTTCTTCATGGAACAAACCACAGAATGGAAAATTGTTACCTTCTAACAGTTAAGTCATTCTTGGGTCTAATCTTTCATTGTTTCTCCCAAATTAACCAACTGCCTCAAACTATTTTATCTAAAAACAAACAAAACATAACTTTTCATAAATCTGAATATTCAATAAGGCAAAGCTTTCATAAGGAAGCAGTGAAAACATCTGCAGACTAGTTTATTTATATGTAACAGCGTGCTTCGTCCTAAGGAAATATGAAAAATATCTTTTTTTGGACCTTTTAGTCCCTCTGATATTGGCAGGCAGTCATGTGCCCATGGTTGCACATAAATCATCAAGGAATATCTGAGCCCCTCTGTGTTCACTTTGTCTGCCTTGTTCGTAAAAGAATAACAAACGTTATTTTCATTAAAAAAAAAGTCAAGATGGATATTCAGCAGGAGCAAGTTTCATCAGCGAACAAACTTTAGTTTTCATCCCAAACCAGTATAAGAAAAGATGAATAGGTCACCGACTAATACTCCATTTAAAATACGACAGCAGAGGGAGGTCATCAACTTTTGAGTTGACAGCAGTCCCCCTCTATGCCATTTTGCTTTCCATGGTTTCAGTCAGCTGCTTGTCAACTATGGTCTGAAAATAGTAAATGAAAAATTCCAGAAATAACTCATCAGTTTTAAACCGCATGCCTTTCTGAGCAGCATGATGAAATCTCACACCATTCTGTTCCTTCCTGCCCAGACGTGATTCTTCCCTCTGCCTAGTGTCTTTACGCTGTATTGCAGACCTCTTGGTCATCAGATCAACTCTCACAGTATTGCAGTACTTATGTTCAAGTAACCCTTATTTTACTTAATACCAATTCACAGAACTTTTACTACAGTACAATGTTATAATTGTTCCATTTTATTATTATTTATTGTTGTTAATCTCTTACTATACCTAATTTATAAATTAAACTCTATGATAGGTATGTGTGCAGTATAGGAAAACATATAGCATACATAGCGTTGGGTACTATTTGTGGTTTTAGGCATGCACTGCAAGTCTTAGAACGTATCCCCCACAGACAAGAGGGGGCTACTCTATCCAACTTAAGCTAATGAAATGACAGATTTATAAGAACCTTCCTTTCTTTAAGATGTCCATAATGCTCTTCTTAAAAGTCATCATAGTTTTTGCATAATCACACACTTACGTTGATTTTGCATGATCCACATATTTAGGTTTTTGTGGGCTTTAAGATTAGGTAATTTACTGATGATTAAAACTAACGGTATATTTAAACACAATCTAGGTTCGTTTTTTCATAACGCACTAAGATTTTAGAAATTGGGGATGTTATAGAATTTTCATTCCCTTGGATCTCAAGAACTTTGGAAGACAGGGCAAGAATCAGGAGGATGTGCCTCGCCAGCTGCCATCCTTTGCATAGTTCTATAGTCATAATCACTGGGTCAGTGAGAACAGCAGCAGGCATCTGAGGTTTATTAACCAAAGCAGCAGGAGGGATCAAGTTGAGAAACATAGCACTTCTGAGCTTTAGAAAACACATTCAAAGGCCCTATCCCACTGGTGCTCAAAATAGACCCATGAAATAGACAAACAGGGGATGCCATAAAGACACTGAGATTCTAAAGTAATTTGTCCAAGGTCACAACACTAGTGAGAAGCAAAAATGTGATTATATCTCAGATTCTGTTCATAAAAAAAGAAAAAGAAAGACAAAGAATACAGAGACTCCTCACGATTTAGTCCCGGGCCTTCCTTTCCTAAATGGGCTTTCCCATTCTATGACTCTAACTTATCATATACGTGTGGATTGTTCCCAAATATATAACTCCCTTCCAGACCTCTCTTCTGAGCACGACATGAAGATCCACCTGCACCTGCAACATCACCACCTGAATGCCTAAAAACTCCAATTAACCCTAGCAGGGCTCATTTCCCCTCCTCCTACAAAAGCTGTTCCTCCCAGATTTCCTCATCTCAGTAAATGACATTGCTCAAGTCAGGCCTTGGAGTCATTTTAACCTCTGCCTTTCCTCTGCCCCCACACTCCACAACTAAGGCATCAGGGAGTCTGATAGAGTCCTCTTCCAAAACACAGTGTACATCAATTCCATCATCCCTTGCCACCTCCATTACACCACTCCAAGTCCAAGTCACCATCACCTCTTGCCTGGACCACTGCAACAGTTTCACTGGCCTCCTTGTCTCCTTCATGCCTCCATAGAATCTATTCTACACAAAACACCTAAACTAAAATCATGACCCTTTCATTTGCACTTGAAGTCCTTGCTCCTATAAGAGCCCATAGAGTTACCTACCTACCCCAGAGACACAGAATGACTCCAACTCTGGGCCACTTCCATAACTTCCAAAAACTCTGCCAGCCAGTTGGAGCTGAAACAACATACTGGACGCAAATCAGGTTGGAGAAGTTCTCGCCCCGTCATTCCAGGGCACTGATATTCACCTGGCTGTGCGTTTGTGTACACAAAAGACTGGCCCTCGAGTATGAGGTCAAACAGTCAAGAAAAAGCAATATACTTCTAATAAAATGAGCCCATCAATAGGCAATTATATGAAAGGCAGATTTATTGACAAGGGCACTGAGAATTTAAAGAAATTGTACCAACATTGGCTGGATAAACAAGTTGCCACATAAAACCTTCCTTTCTTTATGGCTGGCTGCACCCCAAAATAAGCCTACCAAATTGCATAGTTATCTCACTACTTTTACATAAATTCATATCACTTAGTTAAATATTTTCCTGATTCTCTTCAAACTACTTATCATTATTTTTAGTTCTACTTAAATTCATTGGTCCTTTAAGAAATAATACTGAGTGACATTTAATATATTCAAACTACATAAATGGAAATTAAGCTATAAATCAAGAATCTGCAAACTTTTTCTGTAAGGGGCCAGATAACATTTTAGGCTCTCTGAGTACATACTGTCTTTGTCATATTCTTCATTTTTTAACAACCCTTAAAAATATGAAAACAGTCTTAGCTTTTAAGCAATATACAAGCAGGCCATGGGCTGTAGTTTATCAACATTTGTTGTAAATAATAATAATTGTGAACTAAAAGTATATACAGAACATATACAGTTATATACATGAAGTCAGCCTTTCATTTAATACAAAGCACACTAGGTTCAAAAGGCTACCTTTTCTTGAAGCAGGTACTAAAAATAGGAATATGAGAGAAGACTGAAGACTATGCCCTGACTATTTTACACGATGCAAAAAATTCTCCCTGGATTTCTTTTCCCCTCCTGACATGGTCAAGGAGACAAGATGTTCACTAAGAACTAAGGAAGCATCACTTATAATGTACATATGTATAACGACTTTTAAAAGACTGGGTTTATACAATCCAGGTTGATAAAACACAAATTTGTGAAGCCTCAAAAATTATAAATAGATACAAAGTCAAAGAGCCAAAAATAGCTAGAATAAAATTCACCAATCCATCAAAACAAAAAAGGGATGTACTATTAAAATGACTTTCTTTTAGGATCTCTGCACTAACAATAAAAAATAGCACCAAAACTTTGTAAGGATAATGGCATACAAATGACTTGCTGTAATTGGCATTTCTACCCCACAATGCAATGAAGTCCATTGTACCTGAGATAATGGAACTCTCTCACATAGTTGCTGCATTGTTACCAAGCAACAAGAAATAAAATGTCAGGATTAGTACTTGATTTAACATATCTATCATTGATAAACTATGTTTTTATTCTGTTATTCTTCTGGATGTAAATGGTCATTAGACAAATAATTATATTTAGTGATCTACAAGAGTATACAAAAAAAATTAACACTGGATATTCACAAAGGCCATGTTTCTTTATATTTACTACTTCTTGGGTAGAAACAGTAAATATTTCACAATAGTAATTCTATGACTGATATAGTTATTTTGCCAAAATAATAGACTATGTGTCTTTGTTAAATACATCTTCATTAGCATTCAAATATTTTCAAACCAATGTTGCATTTCATTGAAATTCAAGGAAATGAATAAATTGTCTTTACATACATCAATCCCTTGAAATAAGTAGAATTAGTCAGTTCAATTGTATCTTATCTGTCAAAGCCTTCTATATCTGGCTAAATTTGTAATAAGAATGTACAGACATCTCTTTCACAGCGGCTTAGTAACTAATTAAAATAATGAAATAATAAAATCCAAAAGCACAAAAACAATCTTATAACTGAAAAACTATAAGAGAAAGAAAGAGAAACTAAAGACATTATATAATTTAACAGGTCTAAAAAATCAATCAATAAAGATGACATCCATAGTTTACCACATCCATCCCAAAAATTAATGCTTGGGAAGATGACTGTAATCTATGAAAATCAAGGATTCCCAAGGCTATGCGAGTTTGTTAGGAAGAGGTGTTTCTCCTTTTTACATTGTATCAAACAGCTCTCTGACCACCACTCCTTTTTTTTTTTTTTAAAGAATTTGTATTATGGAATATTCAACTCAAAAGGCCCACGTAGACAAAGTAAAGAGAATTGGGATAAACAGTTTCTTGGTTGTAGTCTTCATGTTTCTAACTAAATGAAGCAGGGAGCTTTAGTAGATAAATACTTATGTGTAGTGAAGGGCTTTTAACATATCATGCTTCACGCAGTGAATGTTAAATTTGACATTTCAGCCAAGTTCTCATAAATATCATGTCTCTACATGTCAATCAGAGATTTGTGTGTGAATAAACTCCATATAGGCATGAGAAGTAGTTGCCTGTGTATGGATGTGTGTTTGAAACTAAATCTGTCTAAAGAAGTTTTTCAACATAGTTAGAAGTATTTGTTTTAAATGGATGAAATCAATCTTTAATTTTTTTTCCTGTTTATACCTTTTTTTTCCTTGTATAGTCTCTTGGAAAAATTATGAGTTTCACTGCTTCTGAAACTATAACATCATAAGGCATTAGCAATCTAAAGATTAAGAATAAAAGAAATTTAAGAGGAAAGGAATTATGTTTATCTTTTAAGCATTTTCATTTTCTCTAAAGCAGGAAGATAACCAAAGTCTCTAAAACATTGATACATTAATTGGTCTGCTTGGTAGAGATTACATGTTCACAGGATCTACTGCTGCACTTTAATTGTGTGGTTAAAACCCACTGTGTTTCCACTTTCTGTTGTAAAGTGAAGCAACAACTTGTTTGATCATTCATGGTCAGTTCAATGCAAAGTTCTCCAGAGTCACAAAAGCCAGGAGGGGTCAATTCCAAAATCATGTTTTCTATTCATCTCAGTGTTTTAAAGTCAAATTTAGACCTAATCATCTCTTGGAAATTTGGCAAAATGAACTAAAAATATAAATTATATTTCAGATAGCCTCGGAAGAAGGTATTACCATTACTCTCAAGAAAGGTACTCCTCGGCCCACACACTGCACTAAACAAAGTAGTGTATGTTGTCCCTGTTCTTCAAACCCACTGGGAATGCTTCCACCTCAGGTCTTTTCACCCCTATTCCTTCCTTCTCTTGCCCAGGTTGCTCCACCAGAAGCTACTGGCTAGCTAGCTTCCTCATTTCCTTGAGGTCTTTACTCAAAAGTTATTTCAGTGAGGCCTTTTACTGACCACTCTATCTAAAATTTCTCTTTATTCTCCTGACATTTCATGTCCCATTTCATGCTTTTCTTCTCCTTAATATTTATCAATATCTAATACACTACCTACTTTATTTGTTTGTTTGTTTGTTTGTTTGTTTGTTTATTGTATTGCATGGTTTTCCTAACCACTAGAATGTAACCTCTGTGAGGGCACGGATTTTTCTCTGTCTGGTTCACTTTTGTATCGTATCTCCAGAACCTGTGCCGGCCTGTTCTACTAGAAACATACTAGAATTTCTGAGCCACGCTGAACTTTTCTTAAAATGTCACTGAGGTATAACAACTGCTGCTTGTTTGAAAATAATAGGGGAGGAAGAAGAAGGAGATAGGGTTGTAGATGAGGAAGGATTGACCGTGGGTTGGTAAACAGTAAACATTAGAAATGGGTTATGAGCTTATAAGTATTTATTACACTCCTGTTTACTGTTATGTATGTTCATTACCCTTCATAATAAACATTAAAAACAAAAATTTTAATATTATTTACACTCCAGTCTTCACCATTTTTCACACACCAATCAGAAACAACACAACACATTTCTGCTTGGCAGGATGGCAGATACTCTCCTAATATTTTCCTCTAGTTAATCTCTGAAGGAGAGATGGCATGTGCCAGACATTCGTACAGAACATAGCAGTCTCTGTTCCCAAAGGTTGGCTCTTACAACAAAAAATCTTCAGATATCACTTTGGAAAATAATTTTCCATATGCCCATCCATATCTTATGATTTAGAATTGTTTCTAAAGCAAAAGACTAAGGAACACAACATTCCTGATAGTGGTTTTCTCTGCAGGGGAGGCAGGTGGATGAAAATGAGTATGAACAATCCTCTAATTCTTATGTTAGGTGGGTTCACTAGTGTTCAATTTATTATTATGCTTCATAATCCACACAGGTTACATATACATAATATCTGTGCTCATCAAATATCATATAATTCTTTCATAAGTGAATATATAAATATAGCCTAATGTAAATAAAATAACTTTACTGAAGGTGTGATCATGAATATACTCATTTTAACTAAAAGCTGACATGAGCTAAAATAACTGAAAAGGCCTTGTGTAAACCTTGCTGACTTCTAACACCAACCAGCCGAGGCACACGCCTGAGGAAACCAGCTGGGTTATTTCGGTCACAGGCAGCCTCAACAGCCTTCGGTGGCTGAGTCAGATGACCTTCTCTGACAATGCAGGCATGCCAGGCTGCTTGCAAGAGACAAAGTGTCCACAGGCTTCCGGGTGAAGCACTCCTGCCCCAACCCCTAGATTTTCTATTTTAAGTTACTTTAAAACAGTGTAGAAACAGATATTATTTCTCAAAGAAAACTGGGATGGTGGAATATGCATCCAGGCGATGGGCAGAGGGACTCACAGGAAGCTGAGGGTTAACAAGCCCCCTCCAGAAGCCTAATGAATTCCCTTCAGAAGACTGAAGAGCTCCCGCTGCTCCTTATTATATACCCAGAATGCTCCACCAAGAGTCGTTCCTTGGCTGCTTTGCACTTAAACTTGTGAAGTTTATCAGGAAAGACTGCACCCACTCAAAGTGAGGGAGGTCCAGAAATACTACTTTGTCTGGGCTAAAGAGAGAAACATCTTTCTGGCATGAGGGCCAATATGTGTACCCACTTGTACTTATTTTTCCCAAGTAACCACCCAGTTCCTGAAGAAAGAGAGAAAAATATAGCCAGTATTCACTATGCCACAACTTTCTGGTGACACATGCAAATGGCTGCAGGTTTTAAGAAATACAAATGCAATATTCATATGGGTTTTGTTAAAGGAGAAAACAGACACAATCGACCACCTCTTTGGTTTTACACAATATGTTTGTTTAGAACACATCTGAAAGAAAACTTTTCCAAAAAAGGAAAATGTTTTCCTTTTACAGAAAATGAAAATAATTTATATCAAGGGCAAATTTAATATTTTCTTTAATTCAAAATAAACATACCGATTTACTTCCTGACATTAAAAAAAAAGCAAGAGAAAGTTTGTTCCTTTTCCACCATACTCCTAAATCCAAAAACATTTTAAGTTATCCAAGAGAATCATCATTAACATTAGTATTTATAGTTCTAATGTCCTTAAAACTCAAGTTACAGGAAGTGAACACGGAGAAAGGTTGTAAAGATACAGGATTGTGGAGTGGCATGGAACTTCAGGAGACAGGCTGTACGAGACCTGAGTCTTATATTCCAGTGCTCTCTCTCACGGGAACTTTGTAGGGTAGATGATAGAACAGAACTGCCATCAATCAAAATTTATAAGATTTGGTACCAAGGACTTTTATCTAACAAAGAATCAGAAGAGTAAGGCAGAATTTGCTAATGACAGTACACACACAGATTTCTGGGTCATTCATACTTTAGGCCAACTGAAATTAAATTTGGGATTTGGATCCTAGGTATGTTTAAAAGATCTTCGCAGTTTACTCTGATGCCCCAATGTGGGTGGAGAACGATTGGAACATGAAAATACTCTGTTAATCTTAGGTGAGAAGGTTCTAAAAAATGATTTAGAGAAAGATATGACCTAATAGAAACCTTATTGATACCACTATAAGGAAGGACATGCTAAATAAGTTGTCCTGAAAGAAAAGTAGCAGCAGGTAAAAAAATAGAAGACATGACATTTGGAGTTTACCAACTGAACTGGGGAGTGGTCCTCACAAATCCCAAAGGGATTTGAAGTTAAAATTAGTGAGGCAAGGGTTCAATTTATAGTAGACTTATGCTATGACAAGCTGAGGGATAAGTTCAAAATATAACCCAGATTATGCTACTGAGAAGTCTTCCATGTCTTCATGTATAAGAGAAAGAAGACATGATAAAGGTGCTAAGAAAAAGTCTTTGAGATGTAGAGAGCAATGACTGTTATAGTTCCCACTGATTGAGATACTGCAGAATAGACAATCAATCACCATGTTTAGGGATGTTTGTGTAAAACTACAAAGCTCAAAGAGCCCAAGAGAAAGACTGAATGAATTATAGGGCTACTGGCCACGAAATGATGTTTTTCCCCAAGCACCTCCAAGGTAGAGGTTAGTGGAATCAAAAAGACCACAGGCAGCAATAATTGCCAAGGAAGGTCAGGGATAGAAGAATTTATTAGCCAAAAAACTCCTTATCTGCTTAATTCTAATAGCATTGAAACATATCTTCAGTATCTTTCAAGAGTCTGTAACATCATCCATTTCTGATGATTTGAGAGTATTTTACAAAATAATGAGGAAATGCAGATACCCTTGGATTAGTCTTTCTACAGTTTTATCCTAGCTCCATCTAGCTGCATAATATCAGATATGTAACTTACCTCTCTGCGTTGTAAAGTCCTCATCTGTAAAATGAGGATAATGATGGTTCCTATCTCATAAAACTATTGTGAGGATTAAAATAATAATAATTTACAGCTAATTAAAAATAATGTACAAAGAATACAGAAAAGACTAATATATAATAAATACTTGATTAATGGAAGTTGTTGTTGTTGTTGTTGTTGTTGTTATTATTACTATTTAGTGGGTGGGAGAACATGCAGATAATCTGCGTTCTCTCAAGATTCTTCTTAAATACTACGCTCAGAGATCAGCACATAATCATCCATCCCACCAGGACCAATGTAAAATAAAACTGGACAGGGCTAGTAGGAAAGGTTTATAGAATCTGAGAGGCCAATAAAGGTAGTAGAATGCACAGAACATAGCACAGAAGAGGAGCTGGAGGTCCAGGGTTCACTATACTTAGAACAAACCAAAGTCACAAAGTCAAAATAAACTGCATATCAGAAACAACCCTATCTATTCATTATCCCCAATCTCAAATTATTTTTCTACTTTTGATCACACAGTTCTTAGAATTCAACCTGTGGGTATATGGACTGCTTCTAATATTAGCATGCAGAGGGGGTAGTCTTACAGTAATCTATTGTCTAGATAGTTGTTTTGTTTGTAGTCCTAAGCTAGAATGACAAATTAGATGTTAATAAAGATTTATAAACTTTCTGTATCTACACTGATCAACAGAACAGTTAGTCACTATATGTGGTTACTGAAGAGAAATGAAATTTCTACTTTTTTTTTCATTAGTTTAAATTTTAAGTCACATATGGCTAATGGCTACCATTTTGGACAGTGCAGGTTCCGTCAATTGGGAATGGCTGTCTGCAGCACTGTATTAAAAGGGATCCTAATGGAAGTGTGACCCGAAGAGGAAAGATCTAGATGTGTGTTGCAGGACTAAGGACAAGGCTTTATCATATTTGCAGGCTCTGTTAAAGAATTTTATCTCCCTTTTCTTTATATAAAAAGAGAACCTCTCTGATATTTACAGTGATTCTCAGCTATTTGAGGGTTATTTTCTACTCTTGAAAGAAATAAGATTGGCTGAAAAAGCCAGATTACAGAAGAAGGGGAAAAAAAGAACTGTACCAAGGAAAATACATAATGCTCCTTGGTACTCAGAGAAGACACATTGGTACTCAGAGAAGACACATTGACTTCCGGTAGTTTTACTAAGTATGTAAAACCAAGAGTGCTAAACTATCGATTATCTTAAGCTATGGTGTAAGCCTTTCTACAGTAATGTTGAATATGTTTGCAATGGACAGGTCATTAAGATGATGCAATAAATTTTTTTTTAAATTACACAGAGAGTAAACTACATTATCCATTTTAAATGAAGAAAATATATGAAAGCCATTGCAAAAGAAACCACCATGTCTGGGTTGAAAGTACCACATCCCCCAGCACTTTAAAAATAATACACTTGACTTTCAAAGAAAAAAATAGAACTGTAACATTTGATTGTTTTAAATATACCACTGTGCTGCCTCTATGAAACGCCATCTTGGCCAAGCATATGGAGAAATCAAAGAATGTCACATATAATACTACCTTCATGAGAAAAATCAAGAACATATATTCTCATTTCCAGATCCCAAGATGGATTCCTATAAATCCCCTCATGGGAAAACTATTTCAAACTATCATGAATATTTACCTCCAAGGTGATTCTCAGAGCCTCAGGTTGGGAATCATTTGAAATTTACTTTCAGGTTCAAGTGTGTATAATGGAAATGGCAGGATTATAGTTTAAGCACCTTTTTCTGCCCCAGAACTTTAACCCTGGGAAAGCTCTAAAATTATTCAGGTCTGATCCAAATTCTGAGATGTCCAAAGAAGAGTCAGTCAGTACCTTCATTTAACTGCTCTGAATAGAACTGCATCAATTATTTATACTATCCTCCTCCTTCCTTAAAGAATTCACAATATCTAACATGGTAAGATAACAAACTTCTAATACAACTTACTATTTTCCTGGGATTCTATATTCAAAAATTCATCTTGAGATTTCACTCAAGATCTCTTTACTCAAGCACCAAGGGACTTTTATAAGTTGGTCCCATCACAGCTTGATTCCCAAAGGAAGCATTCTATTGAGACCCTAGCAACCAGAAAGCTAATGTCACAGCAAAATTTCAACTATTATACATTTAAATCCAATCTTTCCATATCCAAAATGGAAAGACTGTCATTTTTTATCTTCCAAAAAACAAATGAACAGTTGTTCTTTTTCTTGAACTAAAATACAATATCAAGTTCAAAATTTAACATCAGGAAATCAGAGATAACTTCTTCTCTTACCTCTACCACTGTGGTTTCTGCAGCTTTGCACATCGGTAAGTTGAAATTCTGTGCACTTTTCCTACATTAGGGGCCGGGGAAATAAGGAAATGGGCAAAGAAGACCAAATATAAGAAGTGCCTCTTTCAGCTTCAAATATAGATTAAAAGAATTTCTGTGAACTAAGAATCAGTGAACCTTTTCAAAAAGAGTATATCAATATTTTCCATTACAAAGTTTCTATTTCATAAACAAAAACAATATGATACCCATGTCATTCAATTGTGTATTTTTTTATGGAATTGAGGGAAAGAGGAACTATTTGACATATTTGGCATATAGATTATATATACACAGAAAAATAAAATTGATATCAATAAATCTGTTTACAGCTATTCTCCCTAAACCTTTTAACCAGGACGCAATTTTGTTTCTGTATTTAAATATTTCACCAAACTCATTCTTACTAAAAAATTAATAAAAAGTAGCAATTGCTTTATATGAGAAGGAAGAGCAATTACATTCTCTATTAAAGAGAAGCTTATCACTGAAATTAAATGAAATATTCATTGGTAATTTGTGAGTCACCTATAAAGATTATTCTGGAGAACCAATTTCCAACAAAATTTTTGAAAGTAAGACATACACATCAGACCCTGAGTTATAAAAATTTCAAAAAGGTGCCAATTTTTCTGATGGTTTTGTAATCTTAAATTCCTAAATTAATATGCTTCCAAGGTGATTCTCAATTTATTTTTGTTTCTGAAAGTTTAAGTTGATAGAAAATTTGTTTTGGTAAAAAGAAATAAGTCATAGCTATGTTTTACTAGTGCTTTTAGGTCACCAATGTTTATTTCACTTGGATTCAAGCACAGGTGTAAGGACAAGTGTGTCCTTGAGAGCAGAGTTCTGTGTACTTTCACAAGCTATTCTGTTGGATTCCATCAGACAGCCAGAATCAAAAGTTTCAAGGGCAGATTGGCTAGAGGTGAAGACACACAGGGCTCTCCCACTTTAACAATGGCCTAGACAGACCTCTGTACTAGCTGTCCCACTAAATATGAAGGCTGTCCTAAAAGTCAGTATCTTAAGAATCTAGGTCACTTGACCATTGGTGATGAGTGCTCTCATGTCGCATCAAAGTCCAGCATTCATTTCAACCACAGTCATGGTCTGTGCTTTGAATGGCCTATGTGCAGTCTTTAGATACAGGAGCCAGGCAACTGAACACAGGATAAACTGATGGAAATATTTTAAATAATTTCCATTTGCTACCATGCAATTTCATTACTCTGTTATTAAAGAGCAAAGAAACTTTGTAAACATTACACCAAAGTGTCAAATATGATAGACATGACACAAAATGTCCTCTGTAATTGCTAAATTTAGTTGCGATTCCAAACACTGGTTGAATTCAAGAAATCAAATGTAGTATTTGTACATTCTTCAAAAATGAGCAAAAATAACTTGAGAGTGATCACTGAGAATTTAATTGTGTTTGAACCAAAGCTGCATTTGGTAAAGATAAAAAATTGCTAACTAAAAGCACTAAATGACAATATTATGAGAAAGAAAATTATTATGATAGCCTAACAGGTGAAGTCTTTAATACCAAACATTTTGGAAAACTTAAAAAAAAACATAAATTAAAAGGTGGAATGATTTTAAAAAGAAAAACAACTAACAAAAAGATCTTAAAATCTATTGAGCCTATGGCTAATATACATGGCAATCAAGATAATGAGAAGGAAAGCTCAGCACTATTAAGGTTAATCAACTTTTCAAACAAAATCTTTTATAAGCATTTTTGAGTAGATACCAATAGGAATGGAAAAGGACTGACCTCAGTAATAAGCAACGTCAATCTAGAATATCAAAGTCACTTAGGCATTTTAAGACAATGCATGTAAATAACAATATCAAAATGAAATATAATCTTGTGCTTTTGTCATGTTTTCTAAGCATGTCAACATTGTAACTTTTCTTGGCAAGTAATATAAGCAGGGCAAAAAGTAATTTCTATGTGATTCAAATAGTTAACAAGCAGCATAACATGGATATCCACAAATCAGATCAGACTCCCACAAGTACACCATACCAGCGAGGATGCACAGCAGTAACCCTGCACACACGTGTATATACACATACATGTGGACGTGTTTGATTTTAAGCCATTTCTTAAGTGAATTTTCAAATATCAAATACATCAAGATTTCCATTTTGTAATAACAATTTAGAAAATATAAAGTCACTGAAATACACTGCGTTAATATTTTTTAAAACCATCACACTACCTGAAAATTACATTTCCTGCTCTGTCTGCCTTCCAGGCTTTCACCAAGGCAAAATCCCCTGTAATTGCTTTCTCCAAAATAAAATGTTGGTTATTAAACTCTCTCACCTGCAGAAGACAAAGAGCATTGTTAGGTATTTGCACAGCTCTTATTTGGTTGGGATAATGTGCTCTAATAAAGGCAGATAAGAGGGACACAAAGTTAGCCAGGGAAGGTTTCTCAGAGGGAGAGGAATCTAAAATGAGGCCTCAAGAATGAGTAGTGGTAAGCAATGAGGACTTAGTCAAAGTGGTGGAAGGGGGAACTGAGACAACAGTATGTGGAAAGGCTTGGCGACGACAGAGAGCTTGGTAAATTTGAGGAACTGAAATTTTATATGCCTGAGGCATAGGCTGCATGTGTTAGCATTCATTTTATTGCTTTTGTGCATAGATTACATATTGAACACGAAAAATAGTCCCTCTTTCTTTGGACCCCAGAAAAAAACTATACATAAGTTGCATGAAGTGGCCAATGTATTGTTTTTATATGAGATAGTTACAAAAATACATCCATCTCTCGTAATTAATTTATCATCAGCTGTTGAGATTTTAATTGGAATTCCCAGAATTTGCAGATTCATTTGGAGAGAACTGACATACTTCATCTTCCCACCCACGAGCATAACATATGCCTACATTGTTTGAAGTCTTCTTTCAGCTCCTTCAATAGTTTTACAGTTTCCCTCTGAAAAGCTCTGTATAAATTTTTAGGTTTAGTCACAGTTATATTTTATTCGATTATACCTTCTCTTCCATCATTACTGACCTAGGGGAATGCTACTGATTTTGTTCGTTTATTGCCTTTCATTCTACAATGAACGGAGTTGGTGGAGAAGAGAAGCAGCTTAATGCAAAACTATGCCAAGGCCTCGGAACCAGGGTCAAAGCTGTGCTCCATCCATCACAGAACAGAGTGGGAGCCGTTTGAAGGCAGAACGCATTCTCATTCCTACTACACCCCCTAGTGGACAAACTGCATGCATTTTGTAAAAAGCTTCAGTAGAAAGTGGGTACATTCACTTTTAACTGGTTTAAAACAGAACCCCTTTCTTAAAGAACAGCTTCCTTAAAAATATTATCCAACTTTCCTACCAGAAAATATTAGTGAATACATAGAATCACTGAACAATGAGGGTCTTATTAATATGAACTTAGATGAATCTTATAAAAGAGATTTATAAGCTGCACATCAACATAGTTTCTTAAAAGAATATTATGTTTTTCAAGGTCATTACTGTAAACATCAGTGATGATAACTGAATATTTTACATACAAATCTAGAAAACTACATCTAGATATAAATACCTGCTAACCCAGGGCAAAGGAAAAAGGAAAAAAATGGCTTTTTTCTCTTCTAGTTATATAATTTCCTGATGGCTCTACGCATTAGCAGCTGCTAAGTTAGCTATTCTAAAATTTTTTAAAAAGGGAAGAAATTGATTTTGTTAAACTAGCTGTTATACTCACTTGAAAGAGTTGTGCATTTCACAGTCTCCACTTTCTCATCTTTTAGTCCTTTTTTCAATCCACTCCCATCAAACTTGTACTGCTCCAGAAAAATCCTCTACTCCCAAAAAATCACTCTTTAAAGTCACCAGTGATCTCCATGTTTCCAAATCCAATGGCAGTTCCCAGTACTCTGTCACTCTACCTCTTTACACTCTAACACACCTGATCACTCCCTTTGTAAACTATCCCGTCCTTCGAAACCAGGAATTTCATGGATTTCTGCTTCGCTCACTAGATACTTTCCCATTCTTCTTTCCTGCTCCTTTTCCTCTTGTCAACCTTTAAATGCAAAACAGGTGTTCTCTGTTTTCCAGCCTTAGCCACTCATCTGCTCCACAGATTTAAATACTACATGCTGATGCCTCCAAAGTTTCTATCCCAGCTCCAAATGCTCCCCAAGCTGGAGCCTACAGAGCACCTCCACTTGGAGACAAATGCACTTCTTCAATGCACTAAGTCTCTGACAGTGCTCTTTGACTACCCCATGCTCGGCCTGTCTCAGTAAGTAGCATACTTGATTCTTGTCTTTTCTTATACCCCACAAAAAATTCATCAGTTAATCCTGTTGGCTTTATTACCAACATTTATCCCGATTCCAACCACTTCGCACAAATTCCACTTACCACTTTAGTCTAAGCCACCTTATATTCCCACCTGGATGAGTACAATAGCCTCTTAATTTCTCTTGCTACTTCTGCTATCGAAACCCTACAAAAAAGTCACCTCCAAACAGCTACAAGGTGCCAAAATGTAACTCAGATCATATTGCTCCCAACAACTTTATGTTGGCCCCTCACTACACTCAGTAAAATCCAAATTCATTTGAACCGGCTCCTGTCTCTTCAACCTCCAATCCTACCACTCTCAGCCTCATTTGCTCTGTTCCAGTCTCACTGCCCTACTGTTCCACACACAGAATAAGCCTGCCTCGGGAGTTTGTCTTCCTTTTTCCTTCTGACTAGACCACGACCCTATGATCTTTGCCCTGCTCATTCTTCTATTTCATTCAGGTCTCTCTACCAAGTGTCACTTCCACAGAGGGGTTTTCCCTGACCCAACCTGGAATGTGACATCACCTCCTTGGCCAGTGAGCTCTCTCTGCCCTTAACCCTACTTGATTCCCCTTGACGGCATTTTCAGCATTGACATCTGTGTTTGCTTATTCATTCCTTTGTCACTTCCTCCACTACATAGGGGATGTGGTCTAGATCAGGGATCCCCAAATCTCAGGCCATGAACTGGTACTGGTCTATGGCCTGTTCGGAACCGGACCACACAATAAGAAGTGAGCACTGGGTGAGTGAGCAAAGCTTCATGTGTGTTTTCAGCCATTCTCTAGCGCTAGCATCACCTCCTCAGCTCCACCTCTGATCATTAGACATAGATTCTTACAGGAACATGGGTCCCTGGTGCCGAAAAGGTTGGGGACTGCTGGTCTAGATCATCCTTTTTCTATCATACTTAGACCAGTACTTGGGAAAGTGTAGGACCTCAATAAATACCTGAATTAAGGAATTCACTCACTTCCTCTTCCTATGATAAGCAAGAGAAATGAAGAACTAACAAGAATTGTTTCAAGATATTATTTGTCTATTCTTAGGGAATTCAGACAAAATTATAAAACTACTAGATTTATGTACCTGACTCCAGGCAAAAATGAACCCAGATATTCAGGACAGATTCTAGTCTATCCTAAGTTTTCCCAGGAGAGGTAATGCTTTAACTTCTAGCAAACTCTCCAAGTATTAGCCCAGTTTTTCTGGGCATCTTTATATTGCTAAGATTTATTTTAGTAATTAGATTCCTGTCTTTTACTTTGTCAAAAACTTTTTAAACCTAATTAGGCAGTGAAGAAAGAAGATAGAATATAACAAATGTTAATAAAAGCTTTCAGTCAATAAAGTTCACCTTAAGCAAAAATGCAAAGCCCCAGATGGAGGACACTGCTCAAGACAACACTGAACAACACCTCATGTCCAATAACCTTTTGTCCCCTCAAAACATGGAGATTCAGAGCTAACGTCTCTATAAGTAGAAAGGAGATATGAAATCATCCCTTGATTCTAAGTTTTCACTTCCCTAGAGATAAGCTCAGCACTTTTGCAACCTGTGTTAACTTTCTTGAGCCAAGTGGGCAGGGAGAAGAGAAAAATTCTAAAAACACGGTAATGAAATATTGGCCTGTGTGATTTTAAAAACCGGCTCCAAACTGAGTATCTCAGATACCTATATCTAAAGTTCTATTCCTTTCAAATATGTGAATGAAGTTAACTAGCATTAAGGTACCTCATCCTCTCCAGTACTATAAATAAAACTCAGTCTAAATCTCAAGTGTGTCCAGGACACAAAATTAAGAATAATGTGAAGAGATAATGTGAATACTCTATTTTTTCCACTATGTAATTATAACTGCTTGTTAAGATTGTGGACAAACTTGTGATTTCCTTGACTTTTGTCCTTTCTTCAATAATATCCAGGCGAGGCCTGAGCATGAAGTTTAATATCATATATATCAGAGATTTACTCTATTTTCCAGGTAAGCTAAGTCAGCAACTATAAAGGCTCCTAATATTAAAATCCTGACTCACACATCTTATATAAATTATAGGTTCTTTTCTTTTCACTTATTTATTCTGGTTTCTCTATGTGATTTTAATTATTGGTAAATACTCAGCTGTAGCCTGAAATTTTACCTAATATTAATGTTAATGTTTATGTTAATGCTTATTCTTACAGAGAGGTGATTTTACTCCTCTTTACTTAATGAGCCCACCTGGAATCCCATGCTCAAAGAGGTGTCCTGGTGTTACCTGGATAAGAGAGCTTCTTACCTCTCTTGGCTCACTGGCAATGGCAATGCTGCCATCTTTTTCGTATTTGATCGGTGACCCTCCTTCTTGCACCAGGGTCCCATACCCTGTGCTGGTGTAAAACGCAGGAACTCCAGCCCCACCTGCACGAATCCTCTCTGCAAGTGTGCCCTGTAAGTGAGCAAGCGACACCCCATAAAAAGTTAAGTAAGCGACACCCCATAAAAAGTTGCACTTCTATATGCAAACACAGAAACATATACAGACACAGTTCCTACTCTCTAGAGGTTTCTCATTCTAAAAAGTTCCAAGCATTTATATTGGTGTATTTCACTAACAGTGTATGCTATGATTAATTTAAAACAATTACTACCTCTCTAGATAACCTCTCTCTCTTCTTAACTCACGTTTAAAATGTAACTGCTTATCTGTATAATCATGTTTTTAGCTTCCACGTCTCTCACTGGTTTCTTGACATCACATTCTACATCAGTCTATTTTTAATATTTTTGAATCAATTTTCAAATCTGAAGTATGTAACTTCAAGTATATAAATGAAAAAAACATGAAATTTTGTGTTTTACTGTGTGCTATATGTATGTCCTGAATCCTATCATTAGTAACAAGTGATTATTATACAACAATAATGACAAAGGTTCAAATTTATTTAGAATTTATTCTAAACCATTCTTACAAATATTTTATCTACTATATTATCTAAGTAAGAAAAAATTCAAAGTTAGGCAAAGAATACACATATAGGTAAACTGGTTTTTAAATGCCAGGGGTACTTCAAATTTTATTTCAGAGTAGAAACAGCTCTAAGCAAATTTTCCTTGTTTCTTCTGTTAGCCATCTCCATTCCCCTCATAGGTACCACTCATTTCAAACCTAATTTCCCTACCTCTCTCCAACTCCCAGCTGCCTTTCCACCCAGCTTGCCCATAATTCTGGCCCTGAACATTCTCTGACATCCTCCCTAACACTGAAACCTATTGTTATGGTCTAGCTACATCATGGTCATGGTCTAGATAACCAAATGGCTAATCAGTAACAAGAATTAGGTCAGGTATTAATGGCGGCACATTCATATTATCCTGGTCTAAGAACAATTCTCTACTTTAATGGGCATCTTTAAACGCTAAACTCAAAGAAGGAACTAATCATTGGGATTTCAAACATTGACTAATTCAAGTGCACAGGATATCCTGGGGAAGAAGAGACTTGTGCCATAACTGAAAATGTTCCAAAAACCTACTTTTCTACTCTAGCCAAGAAACAGAGATGTATTGTGGGTATTTTAACAATGCTCACAAAAGTTCAATCATCAGAAAACCATTAGAACACCCTTAATTTAACATGCTTTTTATATCCACCCACCCTGAATACTTCTGGGTGTCCTACTGGACAAGGGGCTGAAAATAGAATATTTCTGCAGACTGGCCCTTTGCAGTTACCACCAAAGGGAGTCCCCTACAATTCATGGACACTTCTTCCTGGCTCTCAGGATGTAAAATAAGTTGCCAGAGCCAATGTTTATTTATGCACCACTAAGCTGCAGAGGGAGCCACTAACCTCTTTCAGCTTAAAAACAGAATATAAAAGAAATATTAATGAAGTTCCTCTCCCATATATATGCCCTCTGACCAATAAGGAGTAATGTAAATATTTAAAAGGTTAATTTTCAATAGCTCCAAAAATTGAAGGATTAGGTATCTCTATCTACAATGTGAAGAGGAAAAGTATATGCTATGGACTAAACAATGCCGGATCCCACACAATTCATACATTGAAGCCCTTAGCCCAATACGGTAATATTTGGAGATAGTTCTTTATGGAAGTCATTCAGGTTAAATGAGAGCATAATGGTAAGGCTCTGATCCAATAGGATCAGTGTTCTCATGAAAAGAGACCCAGAGTACTCCTTTGCATGTGCATGCTACCTGCGTGCTCCCACTCTCTCTCTTCCCACTTCTCTTCCCCCCACCCCCCTCCCTGCCACCCGCCACCACCAAAAACCAAATCAGCCTGACACCTGGATCTTGTACTTCCCAGACCCCAGAACAATAAGAAACAAATTTTTATTGTTTAAGCTACCCAGTCTGTGGAATTTTGTTAAAGCATCATAAGCAGACTAAGACCTTTTTTCAAAAAAACAAACAAACAAACTTTAAATGAAGATTGAATAAATACAAAGCACAGAACAGTGCTGGGATAGCACAGGTGCCAACGCTGTAGAGTGATCAGGTGTGACTACAGAAGACGCTGTAAACCTCATGTAGAAAGACCAGGTCCTCCACACATGTTCTCTCTAGACAAGCAAATACTGTGATTTAAATACTGAAGAAGCTTTATGAAATTCTGCTACATTACATTATTACCAATTTCATGAAGTCAGCAGTGATAATATTTTCTGTCCACAAAAATAAAGCAGAGTAGTGGGCTTGGCTTCAGAGCCCATCAAGACCAACACACACATCCCATAGACCCTGGTCTACACAAATGCTTTCAAAAAGTCTGCATTCCTCTATGAGAAACTCTTCAGTCAGTTAGGAGATGGGAGAGAAAATAAGTGGAAACTTGCTCGATTAACATCGGTAATTGCTTGCTTTGTTAGTGACACCATTTCTCAGGACACCTGGGCATGTACTCTACGATGGAGCTGGTTTTACTCTCCGAGGGCTTCACTTTCCTCATATGTCTCAGCAAAACCAGATTTATTACAGATTTCTAATTCTAAGAGTCATAGGAATTGAGTTTTAGGACAATCCAGAAACATTTCAGCAAGCCCTTTTGCATGCTTCCAGTGTAATACACATTATAATGTGAAACTTAAAATTTTATCTCGTAGCCTAGATATTTTTATTAGCAATACTTCCTTTTTCAGTGCATGACAACGGAAAATATTAGACTTCCTTAGGTGTGACCCACAAACAAATTTCCTTGGTTTAACAACATAGCATCCTCTCTGCCTTACGCCTCTTGCACAAAGAAATTTCTAGGGGGAAAAAAGATAAATTTTAAAATAAATGAGTATTATAAAAAAAAGCAAAGAAATGTTCTTACCTGAGGTATCAGCTCTAATTCTAATTCACCAGATAAGTACTGTCGTTCAAGCTCTGCATTTTCTCCCACATATGAACTAAGCATGCATTTTATCTGCTTGGATTGAAGTAAAAGTCCCAGGCCAAAGTTTTCGACCCTAGAAGGAAAATGCAAGCAGCTTACAATAAAAGGAGCATCTGACAGAACACTAACATCACTTATAATTTAAAACATAAATTTTTATTAATTTAAACAAATCTTCTCTACTGGGTATTTAATCTGCATTCCCTCGTGGTCCTCCACCACCAGAAGAGCCTTGCAAGACTCTTTTTTTCCTATTTTACAGTTGAAGAAATTAAAGCTCAAAATGTTAGTGATTTTTTCCTAAGATCTTGAGTAGTAAGTGACATAGCCAGGACTCAAACCCTTTCTTTCCACTGTTCCAAAGTGACACTAGGTTAGAAGATGAGCAAAGAGATGGATTGCTCCTTGTCCTATGCCTTAGAGGTATATGTAAATGCAATGGCAATGCCACTGTCCTAACCTGCACTGACCCCAAAGGAAGGTTTGGGTGAAGAAACTCTCTCTGTCCTAAAAAGGGGGCAGGGACATTCTTATATTCAAAAGAGGAAGAACAGCAGACTCTTACAATATGGACCTGTATTTAAATAACTATGAACATTTTCTCTATATCATAGATATTTTGCTCAAGAAAATTTAAAAATGTAAACATTTTTAACAAAAAAATCAAGAAATTAATCACAAATTAGTGAAAAGTTTATAGGTAGCAAGAACAATGCTATATCTGTTAAGTTACTTTAACATGTCTATTAATGTTGAGTTCAATTTATTCTTAGAAATGGTGCATGTACTGTTGGCTTTATTCATTAGGTGACAGTCTCCAAGTTTGTGCCTCTCTTATTTGTTTGTATTCTTTTAAAGCTAAATACACCTAACATTTCAAGCAAAGACAATGTGACAAAACAGGTTAATAATTGAATCCTTCTCCATTTTTAGTCACCTTATCCCTCTCTTTTACTCAAGAATTTCAAATATACTTTAAACTAGATTTTTAAAAATTCTAAAATAGTCTACAGCCATGCTACCCTGAACAAACTCAATCCCGTCTGATCTTGGAGCTAAGCAGGGTCAGGCCTGGTTAGTACTTGGATGGGAGACTATCTAGGAAGACCAGGTGCTGTAAGTGGAAAGAAAAATTAAAAAATAAGGGATCATAAGCTGACAAGGTCCTTGCAATCTGTGAGGTCAACCAAAGGTTGCCTCACCTAAAAAAAAAAAAATTCTAAGATAAAGAATATTTGAACTTAAGTTACAAAACTACTTTTAAAAGAAATGGTGAAAACCACAATGAAACATTACTAAAAGCATGAAAAAATGGCTAAAAAGAAGGAAATACCAAGTGTTCACAAGGATGTGGGATGACCAGAACTCTCATGTATGCTGTGGGGAATATAAACTGGTACAACCACTTTGGACAAACTGTTAGTAGTATCAATTAATGTTGAGCATTCCATATGTTATGAGTCAGTAACTCCAACAGGAATGCATACTTATGTTCACCAAAAGGCATGTACAAGAATATTCACAGTAGCACTACTCATTATGGCCCCAAACTGAAGCCTCCCAAATGTACATCAACATCAGGACAAATAAATTGTGGTATATTCACAAAATGAAATACTATACAGCAATGAGAATGTAAGATCTACAACCGCTAGCAACAATGGATGACTCTCACAGACAAAATGTTGAGCAAAAGGAACACAAAGAGTACATCCTGAATTTTTCATTTTATATTAAGTTCAACTTCAGATCAAACTAATAGATAAGATCAGCAGTAAGGACAATGGGTTAACCTCAGTAGTGATTATGACAGAAAGGAGCATTTGGGGGTGCTTACTGGGATACTGGTCATATTGTGTTTCTTTATCTGGGTGTGCAGCCTATAAAAATCCATCAAACTGTGTATCTATGATATGCTCACTTTTCTGTGGTACTCTATATTACGCTGAATGAAGTTTTTGGAAGATAGAAATGCAATGATAAAGTCCAGAGTAACTCCTAGAAATAGAGTCTTCATTTATGATCTCTTCTTAAAATTCCTTTAGTGCCTGATAGCTCCTCCCCTATGAAGCCGTGTCATCTACATGGTTCATTTATCCAATAATCATTTACTAAGTTATTACTCTACTCTTGAACTGGCATGGCAGGTCCTCAGCCATGAGCAGGTCTGAGATTATCAAGGAAAAAAAAAACAACAAAATCTATAATTACAATAAAATCTATAATTAGATAGAAAGATGCTAAGAGGAGTCTGCACAAAGCGGGATGAGAACACTGAAGACCAAGAACCCAAGAGTTAGAAAGGAGAAAGAGGGCAGAAAAGGCTTACAGAAGGTGACACTTCAACAGACTTATAAGAATAAAAAGTCTTTGAGAGTAGAATAGAGACGCAGAAGTGATGGGGGAAAGTGACAGACAGGTAGCTTTGCAGGGTACAAAATAGTGTGAATGGGCTCAGTAAACTACCTTTTATGTGTGACTGGAATATGGACTGAAAACAGATTCAAGACAGGAAAGGCAGAAGGCAGGCCAGGCTGTGATCTACCCTGATAGCCATACCCAGAAATTAGGATTTTGTTCCTGAAGGCTATGGGAAATCTGTTGACCTCACAGATTGCAAGGACCTTGTCAGTTTACAAACCCTTATTTTTTTAATTTTTTTTTTCCACCTACATCACCTGGTCTACCTAGGTGGTCTCCCATCCAAGCACTAACCAGTCCCGACCCTGCTTAGCTCCCAAGATCAGAAGGCATTGGGCTTTTTCAGGGTAGCACGGCCATAGACAGGGGAAAATAATTCATAAGACTCATTGCCCACCTGGCTGTAGAGGCAGACCCACTCCAGAATTCTGGCCTTGGCAATAGAATATAGTGAATGAATGGGTGAGAATAGGGGGGGACAATAAGTCTAATGATCACTAGTGACATCCACTTGTTTGACCTGGAGAGGTGCGAAGTATGGCACCTGGTATGACAAACCACTGACATTTCTCCTGACAACCTCATTTTGTCCCATTTTTACTCCACTCTCCATCCCCATACACTTCATGCCCACAAGTGGCTATTCTTGCTCAACTGACTCTCCTAGTTCTCAGAATGTATCATTTCCAAACCTCAAACCTCTCCCAGGTAGTCATACACAGCAAATACCTAAAGTTATCCAGGTTAACAGTCAACCTTCTCCTAAATTTGTTTCATAGTCCCAGCCTTCCTATACCAAATATAATAAAAGTATCTACTCTCATAAGTATAAAAATAGCTACACAATTTACTCTCCCCTGTTTCAAAAGAAAACTAGAGCATAAATAACAACTGTTTTCAAGAGTGTACTTTTGCCATATGGGGAGAATCCCAGAAAATTAATAATGCACTGGTCCACTAGAGAGTTCCATGTCATTGAAGACTTATTATCTATTGGAAAATTAGTTTTACACACAATGCCTCTGTTTTTGGTTTGTTTACTTTTAACCTGCTCCTAACACCTCCCCAGGCACTCAGGTCTTCAGGTTAACAATTTTATTCCTCTAACTAAATTCAGCTCCACTTGCAGCCTTGCCCATCTCACCTGAGGGCAGTCCCATCCCTACAGATCTTCAGTATGAAAGTCATGAGATGACCTTTGACCTCTCTCAGACACACACAACTCTATTGGGAAATCCAGATACCACACACAAAATCTATCCAGAATCTAAGCATTTCTCTCCCTCTTCTGTGACCTATACTATCTGCTGCCTGGACACTAACATTTCCCGCTTCTATGACCCACTCACAAAATAACAGCCAAAAATTTAGGCATAAAATAAAGTATTAGATCCTGTCACTGCTCTGCTCAAAACCCCACAGTGGTAATCACTTATTCAGAATGAATGGAAAGATCTCTAGAGTGTCTGTGAGTCCCCACGTGAGGGGACACCCTTTACCTCTGACCTTATGCCACCCACCTTTTTTCTGCTCTACCTCTGTTGGCCTCCTTATTGTCATTGTGACACACCAGACCACTCTCTTGGGCCTCCTTACCCTTTCCCTTCTGGAAACTCTTCCCCCAGATATCTGCATGGCTCAGTCCCCTCATTTCCTTCAAGTCTCTGGTCAACTGTCGCCTTAACAGGTCCTGCCCTGAATGCCCATTTTATACTGAAGCCCACCTCTCAACCTTCACACTGCCACTCCTCCTTGCTCTTTTTCTTTTTTTCCGTAGTACTACAACCATCTAACACATTGGAAATTTTATTTAGTTGTTATGTTTACTACTTATTGTCTGCATCTCCCTACTGGAAGGCAAGACAGGGAACTTGGCCCATTTTGTTCACTGTTGTACCCCCAAGAACCTGGAAGCACATGCAACACACAGGGAGCATGAAATAAACGTTTGTTGAACATTTGTCAAATGAATTTACTGCTCAGTTTCCCTTTCTTCCTCCTCACTGGCTCCTCTCTAATAAAAAGAAAATGATCAAGTCCTCATGCTGATATTTTCTATTTGCCCCTCGGTATACATTCTTCAACCTCCAGCCTGCCCTATGCCTGGGATGGCTGATCTGCATAGACTGAATTACAGGGCTCTCTTGCCTTCCAGCTTCTGACTGGGTTCAGCCAATGGAAGGCACCATATCAAGAGGACCAGGGAATAAGAGGAGAATAATGACAGATCTGTATTCCCCTGACTCTCACCCTGGCAAGCTGCAGCACACTGGGGAGCTCTCTGTATAAAGCTTTCCTCCAGATCCTATCAGTTCCCTCCCCTCATTCCATCAGGCCTAGGGCTTGTGATCCTTTGTCACTAACTTCAGAGTTCTTCAATACTCTGTTGCTTTCCCTCAGTCCTGAGCATTCCTTTAAAGAATCCCTTCAGTAAACCTCAATCACCTACTGATATCCTTTAGACCCCTGTCTAAATTAAGTCATAATAATAAAAAATAATCCACAAAGATAGATACAATCCATTTGCTTTCTGAAACTTCCTCCAAGCACACAACTCCATACCATAAACCAGAAGAATATACTTGGTCATTTATTGACCTAGGAATTCTTCTAACCACTTTTCATGGATCTCTGTTTGGCTTTTCACCCCATTACACAGTTGAACTTGACTCAGTTTAGAAATAACTTCTCTGTATTTGTTCATCTTGGCTTTGGAAACAATGTTTATTTTGGTTTTTTCTTTACTTTGTTTCTGGACTAGAACCTGGCATGGCACTCAAGGAATGAACAAAGTGTTCAGCCCAGGCTATTACCTGACCAGGTAAATAGTGTGAATGCCTCGAAAAATGCTGTTAGATAACTAACAAGAGTGTCTTTCTTGCCTATTAGATCTTATCTATTAGACACTGATGATACAAAAAAAAGGCAAGGCCCGTATAGCGTAGAGAAGAAAGATATATGTGATCTTTTGCAAATGAGGAACTGACAAATTCTAACAGAGAAATGTGTATATTAAAGCATCTAGCAGGTCTTTGATATTAAAAATAATTCTGATGAACTTTCAAAGTGATTATCTTGCTTGCCATTAGTAGCTAACATTTTTCTAACATTTCTAATGAAGAGGTTTAACCTTTTCCCTGCAGCACAACAAACTCAGTTTCAAATGCTTTAGTGGTTAAAGACGTCTAAATCCAAGAATTCAATAAAGAGACACATTAATGTAAAGCAAAACATATTTCATGAAAGATATTAAATGTTCTGCAAATATTTTTCATTTTCTCAATCTAGTTTTCCATTTTCTGAAATCTAATTGGCTATTCTTGCCAAAACGAAATTCTAATAAAAATGAAGTTACAACTATTTACTAAATTCTATTTCTTCTTTACTGTCATAGTAGACATACTTAAATCTCAATCACATGATTTATATTTCCTCTGATAATACCAAAAATATTTTTTAAATCCATATTTAGATATAAGGTTAATTATGACATAGTTATATGTGACAAGTGAAATCTTCTATGAACTGAATGAAGATGTACAAGCGCACATCCCAGGAAGCAGTTAGCCCTTCCCAGACAAAATAACCAAACTTGGGGGGAATGCTTATAATCAGCCAAAGTGGACTAGATCTCTCTTTTGAGACCTTCAGAGCCCTTCAGAGATGCAGCCACCTCAACAAAGAAGAAACAGGGCACAGCAAAAGAGCCGTTTACCCTTACCTCCTGATTCAAACCTATTGGTGCAGAACCAAAAATTTTATTTAGAGTAAGAAACTGCTCATTGGGCCCTCAAAGAATTCATGTAACTGATTAGAACAGTACTATATACAAGTAATAGTATTATAATCACAAGCACAGGTACAAATATATTACCAGATAGCATTTACTAGTCTTCCACATGTAAATGGGACTGTCCTTGGAGTTATCTAAATCCCCAACTTCAAGAACCACAATCTAAAATAATCTTGTCATGAAGAAATGGGTATGACAAATATAACACACCTATTCTTTCCCTGTCTCTGTGATTTAATTGGTTGATATACAGTTTGTTGTGAAACTTTTGGTTTACACAGGTCTGTAATTCAAAGGTTAAAGTCTTCCAAAAATCAATGAAAGGTACATTCTCAATTTTTCCTACCTTCCTAATCAACCCATATCAAAGTATTGATTCATCTGAGTGATCCTAAGGGAGGAAGGTTTATCTTACCAAGACTAATAGTCACTACTCTATACCAACTTAAGCAGTACCTCATGGCAACAGGTCTTACTGATTATTAAAAATGAACAAACAAAACACAAACAATCCTTTACAAATAATGTTTTTCTAAAGAAGAAGATAATTATGACTTCTAATTCCAAGCTCTCTCCATTTACCCAACAATTCAAACCATGTCATTGGTTTTCCAATGAAGCAATGCTAAGTCTTCCTCATTTATCTAACTCAAATGCCCTCACTCCTGCAGACTTCTAGGGTTTAGCTCCCTCGCTCCTATAGACCTCTAGGATTTAACCCCCACCATCATCAGTTAAGGGAATCAACAGCCAAAGTGGGTGTGCAAAGTGCCTTCTTTGTGTTCAGTGAAATAGGTCTCTTCATAAAGAATGTGTATTGATCTACACCATCCCTTGTAAACACTGAGCTATCTGGAAAACCCAATGAAGTATTGATAATCAAAAGTATTTTTAATAAATATAAAGTCAGCTCAAAGGGCACTAGATGTATTTAAAAAAGATCAAGTGACCATGAATAAGCTACTTCTCCATTTACAGACATGTTTCCTCTTTTAAATGAGGAAATTGGAATGGGTAATCTCTACAATCCCATCCAGCTCTAGCATTCAGTGGCTCTGAGACTCACGGCTTAACCACAGTAGGAAACAGAAAACTACTATAAAAGTAACAGGAGTGGCCTGTTATATATATCATAGAGAATAAATACAATTCAGTACACAAAGAGAAGCTAAAAGTCTTCAAAGAAAATCATAAAGCTACAAGATCAATGAAGGCTAAAAGGTTCTATACCTGGATGAGGTTTCTTTGGGGATATGTAATTTGAGTCTAATTCCAAAAAATGGGAAAGATGTGGATATGCAGAGAAGAGGTGGGAGAGCCTTCTCGATGAAAGTAATAGTAAAAATTAACTCAGCAAAGGAAAAATGAGCACAAATGTAGATTCATTTTGTTTTCTCAATAATCCGTGCTATTTATTCTAAGTTGCATTTATAATAGGCTAAACTGCCAATTTAGTTAATTTAAAAAAAAAAAACATTAAAATCTTTAAAGTTTTTCGTTATTGAAAGAAAACTAATGGTTTACCATTTTGTATGAAAATAGCTTTCTCCTTCACAACTAAATATATCTTAATGTGCATGCTATTCATTATTAAAATGTTATGCTTATTGTTGACCATTTTGATATGCAATTCCACTATCTTAAGTACTGGCTGCATATCCTCCCCCTTGAACAAGATTAGCAACATTTTTAATGATTAATGGTATTCCTTATATGTCATCTAGAGTAATGGCATAACCAAAAGAAAGAACTTGAAACAGATTTTAAATTGATGTACACCTTTCTTTATAAATAATGATCTGTCATAACATACAACAAAAAGGAACATCTCTAAATTTTAAAATGCAGGATTCAATTTAAAATATATATTTTTTAACTTTAACAATATATTCAAAGTTTAGAAAAATTTAAGCACATCAAATTAAGATATTAAATTATGCAAGCTCCTTTACTTACGAAGGATGGTACCAAAAATATTTGAGTAAGTATAACTACCACCCTTGAGCTTATTAAACACAATCTTTTGATGCATGAGCATACTGCTCATTTGTAAATGGGAAGTGTTTTCATTTCATTGATAGACTTTGGTTAAATATTATGGAGAAGTGTCATTGCTTTCAAACTAATTGATTTAAAAATGCACTTACCCTGCATTGTTGCTGACTGCAGTTAGCCCTTTCACTCCAGTCTTTAGTAAAGCTCCTATAAGATTCTCAGGAATTCCACATAACCCAAAACCTATAATAAGCCAAAAAAAAAAAACAAAACAAATTGTGAAGAGGGTAATGTTCCTTCAGGGAAAAGTGTATGCTATTCTTTTATTAAAAAATAAAATACACAAACACATTATTACACTTACTAAATAAAATCCACAGACATATCTCATCAAATCAATAGATGGTCATAGCTGTATTCAAAAGATTTATAGCAATATATAGCAACAGATGTCACTGTCAAGTCCTTGATTCATAGGTATAAAGCCAAGTGCAATGTGTTAATATGGCTACACATTGCTCTTCTTACACTTAACTACTCATTCATTACTGTCTCGCTTTATAATTTAACCCTTATACAGTCAGTTTTTCAAGCATGTTTGTTTTATGTTCATGAGTATATTTTGCAGAATTGGAAGCTTAGGCCAATAACTGTCATTTCTTTACATTTTTCATAAATCCTCAAATAGTATTGGGTTTAAAATGGACACTCAGTTGAAGAAAGGAAGGATAAACGAAGGAAGGGAGTACAGCCTGCAAAATAAGACTTGATTCCTGTAACCAAGGCTTAGAACCCCCCCCCAAAAAAAAATTTATAAGAATCAGGGAGCAAGTTTAATGAATATGAGACAGTGGTTCTAAAAGACATTCCAAATAAAAACAAGCAACAGAACTGGGAGACTCAATAGCAGATAGATGCTATGTGCTCTCTAACTCATAAAATGAGGCATAAAGAAAGAAGTGACTGACTAGGCATGGGCCAGTCAGATCAATGCGAACATTTTAAGTTGACTGGAATCCCAAAAATCTAGAAATTTTTTAAAGCCACTAATAAGACATCACCATTTGAAGCTTCAACTTTTCAAAACAATAAAAAAGAAACACAAAAGGAAGAAAAAACAATAAATATAAAGTGCTAAACCTTGCTAAATTTTCAGGAAGGGGACACTAATAAAAGATAACATACTGTATAATAAATAAATAAAATAATGAATAAATAGTAAAAAAGTAATAAAATAATTGGCATATCTAATCTACATACCTTACTACTGTGATTTCCCTGCTTTGCTAGAAACATAATGGTGTTCCCTACAAAGGGAAACTACTATGACTCACCACCAAACAAGATCTTCGCACCATCAGGGATGTCTTTTACAGCTTCCACTGGATCCGTATAAAATGTGGCATGGCGACGCACGCCAGTTGAAAAGTAGGAAACACACCCCTAAAACATTAAAAAACATTTTTAAGTGAATAATTATTATCTGCAGTTAAGGATGAAGAATAAGGGCCTTGGTAGGAGGAAGAAGAAAATGAAGGGATTCGTCGACAACTAAAAAGTCTAGGGGGTGAGGTGGCCCTGAACTACTCATCTATGAACTGAGAAACACAAGTCCCACTGAGAGGAAGTCAGAAGAAAACTCATTTCTCCTACAGACACCGAGATGCTTTTCTGGTTCATGAGGTGGAATAAAAGTACGTAGGACAGACTTGGCAAGAATCCCACTCCTTTCTTTAAGCTGACATTTGGTGTCTTGACAGTTAAAAATTACTGAGACACTTGACTCACACCTCCAAAATAGTAGCTCAGAAGTATTTTAGAAAATAGGTAACCAAAAGTTTAAAAAGTAACTCATGTTTCTAGGGAATGCGAGACGAGCTCAAGATAATGCAGAATTTATGGACACTCAACGTTGTTTTTTTTTCTTCATTGTTCATACATTCAGTTAACAATATTTGTTGACATTTAGTACATATTTGTTATAATGATATTTGATATCTATTGACTGAGAAACCAATAGTGTGCTGTAATGGGCTTCACTCTGCCTATGGGAGTCATGGAATATGAACTACCAACACCTTCTGAGATGAGGCAGGGATGTGGGGGAGTGTTTCCCTAATAATATCTATCAACTTTTTTGTCTCAGTTAACTGAATTCAAAGTTATGAGCTCTAAATTGCTCATTAATTGGCCTCTACCTTCTAATGTATTTTAAATACTAAAACAATAGTATGAAAAGACTCAAGTACAGTCTGCTAAACATACAAACAACTTTCAAGTTTGTAGAGGTTACCTAAAAGAATGAAGAGTAATGAATTGCACAGCTTCAATGTCTATTTATTCTGGAAATAATTTTTTTTTCACCATGATCTTCCTTTATTTTCGCATACTGTATATTGTTTTTCCATTCCCCTACCTTCTGCAAATTTCTGTTTTATTATTGCCATTAGTTTCTGCTATTACTACTGGGCCAGGAAGAATGAAATAATAATGATTCAGTACTAAAGTTGGAGTAGCAAAGTCTGTTTCCCCTTGGCTGTTCAGCATTGGACCAGTGTCTACCAAAAGTGGGATGTTCATCTTAAACACTACCAATTTTGCATTACGACATGAATAAACTGCAAGGCTAACACAGGAAGTTACTGACACTAGGCAATCCTCTACAGTGGTGGTATACTTTGTTCCGAGGGTACATACATGTTCTATTTCAATATCAGTGCAGTGCCCAGCACTCTAAAGCAGCACAGACAAAAAAGTCATGCATTCTGCCTGGTGCATCAGAAAGCTTGATGGGTTCTCTAAGAGCTAAATTACTGAGGATGGGGAATCCACAAAGGAGGAGCTGCATGAGTAAAGGTGTAGAGGGGTGAAAGGCTCAGTGTGTACAGGGACATTCGAGATCAGGTCCCATGGAGAAAGGCACATGGTGATGCAGTTGGAGGCTGAGGTAGGTTGCACAGGCCTTAAAGACCACATTAAGGAGTTTTAACTTCCTCCTTTGATGAAGAAAGAAGAGCAAAGCTTTTGAAACAGATGTCATAACTCTCATGTGAAAGCCTGAATCAGGAAAGTGGCAGGAGAACTCATTTCATTCATCTGGCCATTTGTTCAAAAACATCTATTTTGTATCAAATATAGTAAATAATGGAGATACAGGGTTAAAAAGAAACACACACAGGCATAATCCCTGCTCTGATGAAACTTGCAAACTAGCAAAGATAATGATCACTAAATAATTACAAAATCATTATACATAACATTTGAATCAACTGGAGGTAGAGAAAGGAAAGAGGAGAGAATGGTTCTAAGCTCACACACTGCACGAATACTGGTGCTGTTAACCACAATGAGAGCAAAACAAAACAAGGGAGGAAAAAGCCATTTTATGGCTGGTTCATTTTGGGTCAGAAAGAGCTTGAAGTACTTAGCTGACACCCAAGAGTAGTCGACTAGTAAACTGTATCGGAAGTACTGCAGCTCAGGAGAATCTGGGGTTTGAGAAAGATCTGGGAAAAGATAGTTTCAAGGGAGAGAGGTAGATAAAGTGTTAATGGTGATTTTATTTTTTTTTCCCGGTAATTATTTTCTATAGTGAATGAAAAATAGTACTAAATATCCCCTCCAAATGAGTAATAGAGGAGGGATGATACCTTCAGACAGTCTATTCTAAGTTTATGCCAATGGATCTGAAAGTGCGGTCCTCAGCCCAGCAGCATTAACAGCACCTGAGAACTTTATTAATGCAAACTATGGGCCTCCACCCAATACCTACTAAATCAGAAACTCAGGGTGAACACAAAAATCTGCTTGACAAAGCCCCAGGTAATTCTGATGCAATTCTGATTAAGTTTCAGATATTTGACTATCATTAAAAAAAAAAAAAAAAAAAAAAAACGGACCAAAAACCTAAGTCATTTTACCAGTTTTGTTCAGCAGAAAAATGCTCAAGGTTACTATTTCAGTTTGCACACAGGGTGTTCTTATCCATGAATTCAACATGGGTTGAGTGTCTATTCTAAGCAGAGTAAACATGTGGTGTTGAGAGAGATGGGGAACAGACATACATAATGGTCTCTGCCGACTAGAAACTTTTATCTAGTTAAGAAGAATATGTATACATTCAAAAGGTTAAACAAGTACAGTGTTACAGTTTAAGTGAAAATGGAGGTGAGAATTTAAGGGCTAAATAAGCAGTTAGGGGACTAATTACAGAGTGCTAAACGAGCACTGGGAAGCAGGAGGTCGAGCTATTATAACCAAACCTGAAAGGTGAGAGTTTCAACCTTTTTAGTTATTATGAAATTTATTGGGGGTGACATTGTTTAATAAAATTATATAGGTTTCAAATGTATAATTCAATAATACATCATCTGTATACTGCATTGTGTTCACCACACAAAATCAAATCTCCCTCAGTCGCTATATATTTAAGGGGGGACAGGAGGAAGTAGATAGGGGTCAAATACCATGAGAATTTGAATATAGGCACTGTCAATGAAATACAGCAAAACCCATAATTTGTAGCTCTGCTATGAAAGAAGAGGTTTACTAGACTTGGGAATGGTTTAATGAAAATGAGTAAATTACACTCAGGCAAACAGGTAACTAACTGCCCAAAGAGAGAAAGTTATTGACTTTGGCCCAAGGGTAGCTCCATGGGCTGGTATGCAAGTTTCAGCACCTGCAGCAATCTGAATGAAGGTCAAATGCCCTTTTAATAATGCTTTATACCTCCAAAGCTGTATGCGGTGATTAAAATGTTTCCTGAGAGGCATTTAGGGGTAAAATGTTCCAGTGCCAAATCATCCCTCAGCATTTACCTAAGGGGCTTACTGACGACTCTGCACTTACTGCTTTCAGATATTGTGTCCGGGTGACAACTTCCCAGTACATCAGTCACAGGGAGTCACAGGTGGTTTCTCCACCAGGTGGTAGCACCACAGCCCCCAGGAAGAGCAGTAAATTAGTCACCAGGAGGCGCTATCTCTAGGCGCCCGCCCCCAGGAAAAGCACAACGGTCCAGGATACAGGTACCAAAACGACCTGCTGAGGTCCGTTTGAACTAGCCATTCCCAGGATACAGTTATCCTCGTGAAGGACATTCACGGCTACCTTCTGCTCTCTGTCACTTGCTTGCCTGTAGTTAGGGCTTTAAAAAACGGCGTCCTGAAGCCCCGGGAGTGATGTCCTCCGACCCTGCGTGGTGGGGCCAGTCCACGGCGGGCTAGATAAAGGCTCAAAATTCCTAACTGGCTCCGTGGGTCTGAGACTTGTCGCTCCACAACAATGGGATGTGGGGAAGACAGAAGAGCCACCGGGCAGGGCAGTTCTCGGTGGGTAAGTACTGGGTGCAAGGAAGGCTTTCAAGCTCGGGACTATTAGTCAACAACACGCTACCAGAACGAAAACACCACTTTTCGTTCTCCCTTCCTAGAAAGAGGCTCCCGCTGTGATAAGGTGGCGGAGGGCAGCCACCCTCCCGGACCTAGCGCTCTCGTCCGATACGCGGCCTCTGAGGACTCGGGACAGGACAGGAACGCGCCTTCCAGACGGGGACAGAGCATGGGACACGGACACACACACTCGCGGCGAGAAGGCTTCTTCGGGGCACCGCTCGGCGGAGCGCTGGCAGTGAGGGCGGGACGAGGTTGGCGAAGGGGGTCTTCCACCCCGATTCTCCGCGGGGCCGCGGGAGGAGGGAGGCCGGTGGCCGGAGACGGCGCGCGAGGCGGCCTCGCCAGACCCTGACCGACTTCGCGAAGCAGGAAAGGCGCCTCTAGGGACAAGCGCCCCGGTCTAGGCTCCTTCCCACCGCCCAGGGTGGCACAGCCACGGCGGGGAGGACAAAGCGGGGCGCAGCACACCCCGCCCCCACTCAGCCGCGCCCACCACCCGCCCCCTGGGCGGTGAAGTCGCGCCCAGACGTGGCTAACTCGGCCCCGGGTTCTGGGCCTCCCGAGGCGCCCCTGTCCGGCCCCGAGATGCGCTCCGCGGTGCCGGGGCGCAGCGACCCCCTGCTGCCGTGACCCACCCGCCATCCCCCATCCCACCCCGCCCCCCGCGCGCGCTCCCCGCGGGGTCCCCCGCCAGCGCCCCATCCCGGGAGGCTGCCCGCCGGGCGCGGATGCGGGACGACACCAGCGAGCCCTCGGCAAGGGCTACCTTAGTCCAGGGGCCTCCGGGGCCGCGGGCGGAGGCGCAGAGCCGTGGCCAGGAGGAGAGGCGTTTGAGACCCGCCATGTCTCGGCCGTTGGCGGGGGACGCGAGCGAGCGAGCGTGTCACGCGCAGCGCGGCCAGGTCGCCCTCGCGTCGCTGGGGGGTTGGGGGGAGGGACAGAAAGGTGCTCCGGAGCGCGCCCGAGGCTCCACCGCGCGTCCGTGACGTCCCTGGCCCTCCCCGAGGCTGGGAGGGGCCCAGGCTGGGTCTTTTTCCGTGTCTGGAGAGTTCCAGGTAGCTTTGTTGGCGAACACTTGCCATCGCTGCCCCGTGATCAGCCCTTTAGCTTCGAGGGGGCGCGGTGTATTCTTTCCCCAAAGTCAGGGATAAGTTGTGGCCTAGCTCTCTGCGGGCTCAGGATGGTGTGTTGCAGAGCTCGAAGCTTTTCCAAGGCAGTGGTGTGGACTGCAAAGGGGTATCCCTTCGAGGCCCTCTACTTCTTTGACGCTGCTTGGACAGCATTCTCATTTCTGCATTTCTCAGTCCCCTCTCCCCACACCTGGTCCTGGTTGGTTTAGCATAGTTTGCTCTGAGAACCTGCCGAGAGCCATTTGCCGTGAGGTGTGATGAGGCAGATCTGGTCAAGGTTGTCGCTGGTCAGGGATCTGGTACATGATCTTCGCATACTTTCTCTTCTTCTGCATCATCCAAGTCTGCATTTTTCAGGCTCTTTCTGATACTGGAGTTCCAGAAACCCCAGTGATGACTCAGTAGATGCAAATATACAGGTGCGTTTCTGTTTGACCTTAGGCAAGTCTCCTAACTTTCCTAAGCCTAAGTGGAGTTTTTTCCCACCCCCTTCCAAATGAGGATTATCTGCAATACTCAAAACTGTCATAACTTTACATGAGATAATTCTTGTAAAGCTTCTGGCCCCGTTATAAACAATAGATGTGTGAGGCATCATTCTAAGTTTATTCAAGTTGCAGCGGTGGATTGGGATGACACATACATTCTCTCAAAGGCTTATCTTTTGACCAGTTCCTTGAGGACATGAGCCAAGTGTGATTGCACCATCTATGCACATAGAGTGGAAGGACCAAGTGGAAACTCAAAAAACTTTTTAAGGGCTGACCAAGTCCTGGGAATTTAGCTGTTAGTTTTGAACCAAAGTAAAGCAAACAAGATAATTAAATGAGATGTTAGCTTCCTTAGCAAGTACATTAAGGCGGTGACCAATCATGGTCCAGTTTAAAGTGTGTTGGAGCATAAAGAATATAGCCAATAACATTGTCGTAATGATGGTGTCAGAAGGGCACTAGGTTTAGTGGGGTGATCACTTTTTGAGTAATATAGATGCTTTACCACTTTTTTTGTACACCAGAAACTAATATATTGTATGCCAACTGTAACTGAAAAATAAAAAATATAATTAAAAAAAAAAAACCATCGCCACTGGGGAAAAAAAATGTGGGTGAAGGTACTTGCTCTTTCATAGTATTATTTTAACTGAATTTTTTTCCCTCTAAGACTATTATGATTTTAATCAAAATCAATAAGGGAACAGAATACCAAGTTGGACTATCTAATTACATAAGGAGAAATTAGTAATGTTTTGTATTTTCAACACATTTAAAAAATTTGGAAAGGGGACATTCAGGCATTAGAACTAAAGTCCCATTACTAGTCCTAATACAGCATAGAACAGCTGTTGTATGGTTTGAAGAATGTGGAAAAGTTAACATTCACGATTATGTCTGCTTTTCCACTTTTGCCCTCCCAGATGGCAGGTGAAATGGAAAACAACACTGAGGACTTTGTCTAACATTAGTCATATTGTTTCAGAAAGCGACGTTCAAGGGAGGAAAGGAGATGCTCAGATAACTTCGTTAGAGGAAAGAGAATTTATTGGCCGACAGTGCGTGGGGTTAAACAACACCATGCACAAGCTCCTCTTGGTTAGATTTAGTACAGCTTATATACCTCTGCAGTATCCAGGTAAGGGGTGTGTAATTCTTCTGTTTTATGTGGGAACTGCAAGGGGGAGGAATTTTCAGACCACTGTTCTTATTTATTTACAGGTCATTTTGCCTGTGACCTTGGCGTTATCAACACTGTTATAGGATTCTCAGAGAGACAGGACACTGAGACTATAAGCAGAAAGTAACACTTATTGATGCAGGCACCAGGTCAGTGGATTCCTATTCAAAGGCTGAGCCCCGATTGTAACATAAGGAGCAGTTTTACACAGTCTTGTTATTCCTACACAGAAATAAGGAAGATCATTGGTTGCCTAACAAGCTATGAATCAACAGGTGTGATTTGGAGAGTCCTTGAGATGGGGAATGTAGCTATGGGAAAACATTTTAGCCGGAGAGCCCTGGAGGAGGGGAGAGGGCAGTCAGGTATGGACTTTAACTAGCTGAGTTGGTCATTTCTGTAAGCTCTTTCCTTTGCATTTTTCAGACGCCTAGCTTCCTTTCTTAATATAACTCACTTTGCTGATCCTGGCTGAGGAAAGACGTTTTAAGTCTTGTACTTTGTGTGACTCTGAATCTCATGGAGAAAAAAGCAGCCTCATTATTCTGTACTAATCAGCCTCAAAACATACTATATTATTTTTTGATGACTCTAGAGCTTTATTTTGTACTTTTTAAGTAAAATATGGGTATCTTCAACTTGAAAAAAATGACAAGAAAGTTCTCTGTACAGATTTCCCTTCTGGTTCCACAAAGTCATTTCAATTTTAATCAGTGTAAAAACATTTTTAAAATATCTGAATTTTTCTGAACTAGTAAGAATAGTTCGTCCTTACATTGAAGGGAAATTTGTGGCAAGTATATCATATTCTGGAAATTTTGTGTAATCTTTTAGAGCTTAACTTTTACATTCTTAAAAATTGGGAGAATTTAATTTAAAGCTTTTAAACAAAAAGTCTGACAATTAGCAAAGTTTATTTTGTGTTATTTTATATATATACACACATATGTATATAACATGTATTATGTTAAATATATATATATCTTTCTATCAAGTGATTGTAGACAATGTGTCTAAGTTAGTATACTATAAATTGTCACTCTTTCCTTGAGATATTTTATTTAAATTCTTCTAGAATATGATGCATTAGCATCATCTCTATTGAAAAATAGAACATCTTGACTTCACAGTTGGTGAGTATTCCTTCAGGGTGTAAGGGTTAAAACTTCCCAGTAAACCAGCCTCAATGAGGTGATATCTCTAGTAGTAAATCAGTCACAAGAAGAGCACACCAACCCGGAGAACACAATATTCCAGGATACAGATAACAAGACCATCTGCAAGGCCTGTTTAAACTAGCAAATCCCCCTGCTACATTTATCTTTGTAATGACTAACTCCTGTTAGCTTTGTGAAGAATTAACTTGCTTTTTTTTTTAACTTACTTTGTTTCAGAATGTAGTAGGGGGGCTTTATAAACTGCCTCCTCTAAGAACCCGGCACTGGTCCCTTCTAACCCTGTATGGTAGAGGGTCAGTCACCGGCCGGCTAACAAAGGCTCATGATTAATCTCAGTTGGATCCATTAGTCTTAAAATTGATCGCACCACAACAAGGGTATTTGAAGACTTGTTTTCCAAATGTCATTTGACTGGCTTAACTAGTAATAGGAATTTTTAACTAGGTCATTTGCATCAATAAAATAAAGCAAGCATGCTTTATTTCATACAGTGGTCCTTTAATATATGGAAAATAAGTTCCTTCAGACAATTTTTTCTTGAGTGGATTTGAAAGACAAATTTGACATTTTGCATAAACCTATGAATTTAAGTATTGTTTTATAATGCAAATCATCATCCCTTAATTTACCTGTCATTTTGTAGCTTATTTTCATAGATTCTTCAAAGTAGTGCTTTTATTAACTAGTATGTTCTTCATATTAAGTGGGAAAAATGAATTTCATTTTAAGTGTAGTTTTCTCAGAAAAAAAGTAAAATAAATGCATGAGATAGTCTAATAAAGCTCAACTACTGGAATGAAAATGAAAATTATGTTAAGGTTTGAAGGAAACTTAAAGGAGCAAAACAAACCATACCGAGCTTATGTGCATTCAATTCTGATCATGGTATATCTGCTTAAAACCTCTTTACGGTTTTCCCCACTGTGTCCAAAGTCCACGCTTCTTAACTTAGCATAGAAAGGGATCATCTTCTCTGTACATCACTTTTATATTCCAAACTATATTTGCCTCTTGACTTTCATAGGATGAATTCGCCCAACCTCAGAATCAAATGTTGACAGTTGTGGTGTGAAGAATTTATAGTTATTAATTTATGTGATTTTCTTCATTGACACCCTTAAAGTGGTGATCTACATTTATTGACAGAAAATTGTCCATTCTTTAATGTTGAGTGATGAAAAGGGTTATAGAGAGAATATATGGTATGAGTCCTTTTATGTAAAATATTAAAATGTGAATGTGTATATATATATATATGCATAGAGAGATTCATAAAGGTGTGTTGAAATATGTGTTGAGATGTATAAATGTACGTATGTGTGTATATTATGTATACACACACCAAAATGTTTATAGCGGCCATGTCTCAATGGTAGGACATTGAATGAAATTTGCTTTCCTTTGTGTATATTTCTGAATTATTTTATTCTGAGCACAAATCATTTTACAAGGGCAATGTGTCTATTTTCTTAAAATGTTTACCTCTACCTAAATAGCTCAAAAATGGTTAGGGCCTATGTCTTTTCTGTGTCTTTCAAAATCTTCTTTAGGAGTTATGCAGGACAACTTTCAGTATAAATCTGTAAAAACTTGACAAGAAATGTTTTTGGAGCCATTGTGATAAGATGATAATCTAATAGTTCAAGTCATTTTTATAAATAAATATTGGTTCAACAACAGCAAAAATCAGTTACCTCAGAAATCAGCTAAAGACTTTATATATAGAGTATCCTTAAGAACCTCTGGGACACCTAACTGAAACACAGCAACATATAAAATAATAATTTTTATTTCTGTGTTCTGATATCTCTCTTGTGTATGGCAAAAATCATGAAGCATATATAGTAAAAATTAAACATATCCTATGAATATAGTGACACTTAAGCAGTAGGCAGTTGCTTGCGAAAGATAATCTATAAAATGAATGTTAGTTTTGCACATAATGATTTGTGTCTAATGAGAACTGCAAAGAACTTGGCATATAATCATCTACAAAGCACGGTAGACTAAACCTGTGCACTAAGAGACCTGACCAATTCTTAGCGTGGCTTCTAGCAACCTAAAGCCAAGTCTCTGGGCTGACCCAGCCCCTTTTAGAGTTTCAGTCTGAAAAAAATTGAGGACTGTCAGAAGAATTTACCATTTGTTGTAGTCAATACTTGGAGTTAGGCCCCAGACCTCTATTTTTTAACACATTCACTTACAATTATGAATCCTTCCTCCTTACCTTTGCGATGTATCTGTATCTTCAATTACTCAGGGATATCTTTTTACAGAACCTGAAAGCTGTTTCTTTGAAATGTAATTTATCAGGAAGAATGGGGCCACTGTCTCCCAGTTTTAGTAAGAGAATAAAATCCTAACTTAGTTAATTGCCAGCTACCAGACACAGCTGGCCTAAACATTTTTTACACAACCCTCTGTAATGTTTCACTTCCCTGACTCTCCTTCAGCTTCTATTCACTCCTCTCTATTCCCTCATTCTTCCATTAAAACACCAAGTCGCCTCTGTACAAATTGGGAAGGAGCTTAGTTCTTTCTACTGTCAGTAGCTACTAAATAAAACCTGTTTTTAACACTTTAACTAATGTCCAGCTTTGTTTATCTTTGACACTGGCAATAAAAAATAGAATTTTCCATATAGTTCCAATGTCATTACAGGCTTAGCAAACTAAATATAACTTCTGTAAATAAGCTTTAAAGGCAGTTGGTACATAAGAATGTAAAAGCATGAAGAATGAACACTTCCTTGATAAATATAAATAGCTCCTAAATAAACAACATAGAATTAACATGGAGTTATATAACCTAATGGATTAGAGTTAAAAATCTGCAATTCATGGGCATATGAATTTAATAATGACAAAAAAATGGTTTTTTTAATCAGTAGAAAAAGATTAGTCCCTAATTTGTTGTAAATACATTTAAAAAAAAAATAGATATCTGTATCTCAGAGCCAGGGCAGGGGAGCATTAACTAAAGATTGGGTTTTGTAGAGTGAAAGGATAGGAAACTGCTTGTTCAGGTAACCAATCCTGTGGCCCAGGCTATCAACAGGGGAAAGAAGCCAGAAGGAAGCAAGAGGATTGGGAGAAAATTTCATCAATGGGTTTTTCTAAATCAAGATCTGCTATGAGATTATGAGAGAACTGTAAAGGATATATGAGATGCAGTCAGAGATCGAGTTCTGAGGTCCACAGCACTGTTTGCTAGGCTGCCAGGATGTTGGGCTATTTTAGGATTATGTCAAGGTTTAGGGTAAAGGTAATTGATATAAATGATGTAAACCAAGATTCGCTGACTCCAGTGAATGTGAGAAAGGGATCTAGATGTAAGGAGAGGGGAAGAGAGATAAGGTTAGGGAGTTTGACTTCAAGCAGATGAACTGAGTATTAATAGTCAAATTTCCTCTGAATCAAAGAGATGGAAATTTTGAGATCAGGGTATTTATTAACCTTGAAGCAAGAGTTTTAGGGTACATGGTGAAAAAGTGGGAGGAATGTGATTGTTAGGAAGAATCCCAGGAGAAGAGGTCCAGGGTAGTAAAGAGACTAGGGCATGAAAGCAAATTGGAGATTGTAGGACTTTGCTTCCCTGAGGACCTTAGGGCTAAGAAATATGATTGGAAGTGACTAAACTCAAATGACTTAATAAGTTGCTTTGAGCCAGGAAAGTAAATGGAACTGGCATTTGTCAGAACCAGTTAACTATTTTAGCCAATAAAGTCAAAGGGAGGGGACTTTGTGGATTGAGTACAAGAAATGAAAGTGTATTAAGCTCTAGGGGCCCTTTGATGTTGAATTTTACTGTCTGTTATTTTTTACTGATAAATTGAGAAGAAAAACTAAAGCTGCTAACCCTTGTGCCTAGCCAAAGTACATTAAAATCATTTTTAATCTCTAAAGCTAACATAAACAACATTATACAGTAGGGTAGGGAGAACTTTTACTTCAACAGATTAAGTATTTAGAAATTAAATGATGGATTTTTCTAATTTACAGGCACAAAATAATGTTCTTGGGCTTTAGTTTTGTGCTAAATTAATAACTAGCTCTTGATTATTTTACCTTTTAAATATTTATCATACTTGCTTCCCTTCCCCACCCATACTAACGGCCTCATTTAGGCCATCACTCTCTCCTGAATTACTGTAAAAGCCTGCAAACTGGTCTTCCTTCCTCTAGACTTAAACCTCCCAAATCCATCCTCCTTACCAACACTACATATTTCAGAAATCTAACCATGTCATTACTCTGTGAAAACCGTTCTGAGTCCATTGTCTACAGCAGACAGCACAAAATCATTATCATGGCATCTCAAAGGCTTTAATGTGTCCCTGCCAACTTTTCCAGTTTTATTTTTTTTTTCATTGCTGCCACTAGGTTCCCAGCTAATCAAGTCCAGAATACAATATATTCTAGTTTTTAAAAGAGGAACTCTCTATTTAAAAAAAATATTACCATGTATTCATTTAAAATACACAACCGTTCTGTGCTTGGACAATTCTAAGCGAAGTTTCAGAGTAACGAATCTTAGAGGAGGAAGAATTGAGATTTAGGCATGGCTTTTCCACTGTTGACCACTGTGTTATTTTTGGAATTTTGTAAGATTATGTTAGAGCCTCCGCCTTTGAATTTATGAATAGGAATTGCTATAGACTAAGTTTTAGGTGCTCAATGCAAGACATTTTAAAAACAGCTTTATTGAAATATAATTCACATATCATGTAACTCTTTTAAACTGTATTGTTTAATGAGTTTTAATACATCCACAGACATGTGCAACCACAACCAGTCAATTCTAGAACATTCTCATCACCTCAAAAGAAACCTTGTATCTAGCTGTTTCCCCCCAAATCTCCCATCCATTCCAACCCTTAGCAACCATTAATCTATTTTCTGTCTTTATAAATATACTTATTCTGAGTATTTAATAAAATGGAGTAATGTATTATGTGGTCTTTTGTATCTGGCTTCTTTCACACAACATAACGTTTAAGATTTATTTATGGTCTAGCATGTATTAGTACTTCATTTTTTTTATGGCTGAGTAAAATTCCATTGTGTGGTTACCCCATATTGTGTTTATCATGTGATAGACATTTAGGTTGTTCCTACTTTGGGCTATTATGAATACTGCTACTATAAACATTTGTGAAAAAAATTGTAAGGATATATGTTTGAATATCTCTTGGGTATTTATCTAAGAATGGAATTGCTGGGTCATACGGTTACTGCATGTTTAACTTTTAGAGGAATCGCCAAACTTTTTCAAAGTGATAGCGTCATTTTACATTCCCACCAGCAATGTACTGGAGTTCCAATATCTCCACCTTTGCCAACAGTTTTTATTATTTGATATATATAATGGTGTGAAGTGGTATCTTATTGTGGTTTAGATTTGTATTCCCCTAAAAAGTAATGTTGTTGAGCATCTTTTTATGTGGCCATCATCAATTCTTCTATGGAGAAATGCTTATTCAAATCTTGGCCTATTTTAAGAATTGGATTATTTTTTTAATTGTTTAGTTGTAAGAATCTCTTAAATATTTTGGATACTAGTCTTTTTTTTTATCAGGTTTTACAAATGTTTTCTCATTCTGTGGGTTGTCTTTTTACTTGAAGCACTGAAGATCTTAATTTTGATTAAGTCTAATTTATCAATTTTTTTCCTTTTGTTGCTCTTTTTGTTTTTTGGTGTCATATCTAAGAAACTATTTTGGCTATTAGTTCTTCATATATTCTGTCTCCTCTCTCTCTACTCACCTTCTGGGACCCTACTATACTTATGTTGGTATGCTTAATGATGTACCACAAGATGACCAAAGCTCTGTTAATTTTCTAAATTTTTTCATTATGTTCCTTAGATGAATAATATTATTTGACTTATTTTCAAATTTGCTGCTTCTTTTTTTCTGGTATAATTTTTCTGTTGTGGTGTTCTAGTAAATTTTTATTTAAGTTGTATTTTTCAACTGCAGAATGTTTTTGGATCTTTTAAAAAAAGAATTTCTGTATTTTTACAGATATTTGGCGAGATATCATTCTTATGTTTTCTTTAACCCTTCAGACACCATTTCCTTTTGTTTTTTAAACATCTTTCAAATAACTGATTTAAAGCCTTAGTTATTAAAAGTCTGATGCCTGGACTTCCTGAGGGAAAGATTAGACTAAACTGCTTTTTTCCCCCCTTTGTATCAATCATACTTTCCTTTTTCTTGGTATGTCTCAAAATCTTTTTTTGGAAACTAGATATTCTAAATAATATAATGTAATAACTCTGGAAATCAGATGTCTCATTCTTCACGGTTTGTTATTACTGCTGATTGCTGATTTTCCTGTACTAATTCTGTAAACTGTACTTTTTCATCATGGGTGACCACTAAAGTCTCTGCTGGGTTAGTTTAGTGCTGACATAATGACTGTACAGAGATTTCCTTAAATGCTTCGAACCAATACATTTCCAACCTTTGCCTAAAAACTGTGTGGGCTGAGCACATTTTCAATGCTCCAGCATGCCATTTACACCTGTCTTAGACTTCACTTCCTGCTTACACAGAACTTCAAAGTCAACCCAGATGTGAGAAATTAGGGCCTTCTCAGGTTTCTGCTGAGCATAATCAGTCCTACAAGTGTGCATGGCCTTGATTTTCAAAATATGTTGTAATTTTTCAAAGTTCCCTAGGGATATCTCATTCCCAGCTTTTTCTTTAATGTTTTTTGGTCAGCTTCTTATTTGCCCAGGTGCTATCACCACCTCACACAACTCCAAAGTAAAACAATTAGTGATGATTATTTTCAACAGATACTCCTGGGAAAAAGCTATTTACAGTAAGTGAAATCTGAGTCAGGTCAAAGACAACCTTTGCAGGCAGGTCTTTCCAGGGAATTGCCAGACAGATCAGATGACAGTTCTCTAGGGATGGTGACTCGGGGAGCTCTAAATCCATTCTGCCCCTTCTAGTGGCTTAGTCTGATCATTTTCACAGCTAACATGATCACGAGGCTGTTAGTTTTTAAGACTACTGCAGAGCTAAGGAGAGAGAAATAGGAATATAACAAGTTAAAGCACAACAAAGCTTACAATTTTTTAAGAAAATGAAAACATTAGTACATGAAATTTTATGTTACTTTTGGAGCCAGTTTTCCAACACATTACAAGGAACTCAGTTTTATTCAAGAAGTTGTCACTAATTCTGAGGACACAGAATTTGAGTTTCAAACCCTATTCTCTTGGGATTCCTAAATTCTCTGACTGTACCATTTGTCACAAAAGTTGGTGCTTATTATACAGAGGTATGAAAATTATAGCACACTTATGGCCTGAGCAAAAGGCCCTATAAGGAGTTGGGAAAGTTTTAGTGTTAGCAAATTTGAAAGAATTCATGTATGAGGACTGGATACTCATTAGCTAGTTTCAGTTTAACCAGACAAGACTGGCTGAGTCTGACAAAACCAGAGAAAATGCAGCAGGATCTGGAGAGATTGAGAAAAGACAGTAAAAGAAAAGTAACAGGTGAGGGTGCTTTCATATTTTGGTATTTTCAAGTTTATGTAAACTCTGCACTAAATAAAATGCATTAATACTCATAACCATAATACCAAGTATGCTCTTGTTAAGTTTTTGGTTTTTTTTTCTATATAATTCTGTTTAATCTAATCCTAATTTACTGATACACTGTTTAATTGAAAGGAACCCCTTTTAATGGGTGTTTGCCTCTCCAATTATACCTGCTATAAGGTCACTTTCCTAACTCAATTCTCTGATATGGTCACAATTTCAACATGAGGCAATGTCATCATTATAAAGATGTCATCAACTTGGGGGTTACCAGTAGATATTACAGAGGTAACAGGATTTATTTATGATCCACATTAGTAGATGTTTTTGCTTCCTAGTTGCATCAACTCCTCCTTCTCTCAACAGAACCCTAATTTTGTATAGATTTCCATTTCCACCTTTTTCAACATACTCCTCACAAGTTCAGAAATAGAACTTATTATGGTTAGTTGTATGTGTCAACTTGGATAGACTATAGTATTCACCTATCTAATCAAGTACTGATTGAATACACATATGCTATTGGTTCCACTTCTCTGGAGAATCCTGACTGTTACAGACATGATCAGTATATGAATAACTTTAACCCTTGGTTAATAATTGGTTCTAGACGAGGTATGTGACCCATATTAAATGGATGTTTTATCCGAAATTCCAGAGAAGTTCTTCCTTATAATTCTGTGAGAGCTTCAAGTAGTAACTGCCTCTTTCCTCTGACAGTAGTTTCCTTAGATATGAGCTCTGGAATGGCTATAGTCCTTTCACTGTCAGGCAGAGGTTGAAGCCAACCCATAAAGAATGCAGAGCCAAGGGACTTGCAGATAAAAATGCAGCTGGGGCTGCTGATTTAAGTCAGCCCTAAAACTTGTCTTACCCATGGGGTTTGTTTTCCAAAACATTTTTCCTAATTGTTTAGGTTGTAGTTGGGTTTCCCAAGACCTACAACCAAAATTATTCTATCTAATACAAAGCTTTTCCTTATAATAAATTCTTTAGGATATTAAGAAGATAGTGCAGCTGAACTGTCAGTTGAAATTCATATTTTGTGTGGATATGGTTTAAACTGTTTGCTCATTAGGGATTTAAAAGATAATACAAATCAAAGTGTAGCTTTTAACATAATCTTTGCAAGTTAAGTAGCAACTATTTGTAAGGTTTTCAATGTGTACTGTTAATTTGTATTAGAATTATTAAGATTTGTAAGATTCCAGTGAACTTCTAATAATATCCTGTATCTTTAAATGTCATGTCCCCAACGAAACACAGAACTTGGAAATTAGTTGATATTGCAGCAATAGTGCACACTTATTGAAATTAGTTTATTTAGCAGATAGCATTTTGCAGGTAATATAGATATTATTTAAAATGCTAAAGGAAATAGTAAAACAGGGCTACTCACAGACTAGAGAGAAAATGATGAATTGCCTTGGGGAATGGAGCAGGATAAATAGTTTCTTGTATGATAAAATGAGGCATAGAAAATCTAAATGACACAAGTCTTTCTGTTCTGTTTCTGAATTTATTCTAGAGCTTAAATTATATAGTTAAGTGCTTATTCAATACCCCTCTAATTACCATGCCTTTAATTTTTCAAGTCCATTTCACAGAAAGCAGTTACCAGCCAGGGTGATGTCATTAAAATGCAATCTGATTGTATCACTCCCTTGATTAATAAACATCAATAATTTCTTTTCCACTTAAGATAAAGACCGCAATCTTTAAGATGATACCAGAAGCCCTGCCTGATATGGCCTTACTAATAACATAAATCCATGCTGTTGTGTTCTTTTGGTTGCAAGCAACAGAAACTGACTCTAAAGTTTCAGAATAAACATAAAGGAGACTATCAGGTATCAAGGTTTAGCAACCAAGACTCAGGGAGATGAAGAGACCAGGTCCTCTCCAAGGAACCTCAGCAACAGCTCATAGATTCTCTCTCTGAAGTGCTGATATTTATTGTGATTAGTCTTGTATCTGTGTTCTCTGTTCTTCAATGATTCAAATTGTCAGGAGAAAGAATCTGATTGGCTTGGCTTCTGTCAGACTTTAACCCTTGGATTTACTTATTATCTACCCTTGGATTTATCTCCACAAAGGCCAATCTGTCTTGTTTATTACCATATAACCTATATCTGGCATAGAGTAAGTGCTCATTAAATATTGAACTAATGAGCACCTAATTGAAAAAATGAATTGGCCATGGCCAGAAGACGGTGTCAGTTAATACAGACATGGCCAATGGGGATCACTTTAGGGTTTTGGGTTCATTTCCATGATTGTGAGTGAGGCATCCATGTCAGTAGATAACCTCTCCATGTGCTCTTCAGCCTCACCTTGCTCTACTTTCCCCTTCATACCAACCACCTTTGGCCTTCTTCATTCTTCCAAACTGCCAACCTCTTCCCAAACTCAGAGTCTTCACATATGCTATTCACTGCACCTGATATGTCCTCCTCCACTGTGCTGGTTATAGATTACCCCTCAGCTCCAAATTTATCTTTTTTGCCCATTTTGTGAAAATATATGTGTCCTTTAAATGTATATATTTTTTGTCAGCAGATACAGTATTCAACTTTGTTAGTAAAAGGAGCTAGAAAGACACTACAGGAGGCAAAAGTTCTTCCTGGTTGTGGTTTCTTCTCTTGGAAGGCTCTTGCAGCGTGGGGGGCTTTGTTGGCATCAGGCTCCTGCAGCACATGCAACTTCCCTGGCACTCCTTGGGTAATTTTGTAACAGAGTGCTTCCAGTGAAACACCTTATTGTGAGCAGCTTTCTCCAGGCACTCTGGAGAGCAGAATTCGGGCAAGTTCCAGAGGGAGGAATTCCAGCAAGTACCATTGATGTGGACTAGAGTCACTTCCCCGCCATTCAGCTACTCCGAACCACAAGCTCTCCTACAAAATCTGGATCAGTATTCCAGGGGTATTCTCTATCTTTGCTGTTCCTCTATTCTTCTGATCAGCTAATCTATTGGGCCTCTAATTCCATGTTATAGTTAATATTTATATAAAATTTTCCCTGTTCAAATTACCACATGGTTTCTCTCACCTGATTGTTCCCCCAACCCCACCCCACCCAGTGATACTCTTAATTTTATTTATCCTTTAGGTGCTAATATCATTTCCTTAGAGATGCCTTCTCTGATATCTCAAATCAAATAACATCCCTTTCCTTTTCATTCATAGCATCTTCCACAATTTTAAAATTATGCATTCATGTGATTATGACTCTGTCTTCCCCTCTAGATATAGGCTCTGAGAGGGTAGTGATCATTTTTATTTACTGCTATAATCCCAGTGCCTATCATAGTGCCTAATGGGTCACTAAATGAAAAGGGTAGTAAATCTTTAATGAGGTCCTATTGTATACAAGTTACAGGTGGCAACAACAAAAAAACTGAACTCAATCCCTGTTCACAGGGGGTTGGTGAGTTTATATATGAAAATAAGACCCACACAAAAAATAAAAAGCAGTAAAGAGAAGTTTCCAAAAAAATGGTGTAAGTCGTAAGAACTAGTAATTCAGAGGCAATCAAGAATTTTATTTTTAAAAAGACTTTTTTATAAATATTCTGAAATTAATTTCTTCTTAGCTAATTGGATTTTATCCATTATCAGTGGGAGGAAAATGGTACAAATGAAATTATTTTAGAAGATTTTTTTTTTGGTAGATTCATAATGGGTTATTAATTTCTCTGAGTTTTTTAAATGTAGCATATTTTAATTTTTTGCTATTTGTATAGGTTTCCTAAAGTAAAAATAGCTGTAAAATTGGAGAAAATTACTCATATTTATTTTCTAGGACAGAGGTTCTCTGGCTTTAAGCACTTTCTTTAGTGTTGGCGAGGTCTAGCTGTTATCCATTTATATTTATGGTGAGAGTCTCTACGAGTGGTCACTTTGGCATATTTTGGAAAAATGACAGAATCATGTATTCTGGGGATTGGACTGGTTAATAGTCGCATTCTGTCAAGTTTCTTCATCTGGAAATGAGGGGCTATACTACAAACCGTCAGATCCTGTCCAACACTCTCTGAAGACATGCATACATTTGAGCCATCAGTTGAACAGTAATTCCTCAGTGTCAAGTATGTTTCCTGCTGTAAGTCCATGGTTCTTAAACGAATCATTGAAATTATAAATTTTGTTTATAGTGTATACACAGCAGCTATGGCATTTAGAGATATCAGGTGCTTATTAGCTTTGTTTCTTTAGCCCACATTGATCATATAATGCAATTTTCCTGGTCTTCAGCTTCCGGGTTAGAGAGTAATATATTGACAAGATAACAGGGAGTTTTTGTTCAATTAATAACATTTCTGAGTAATTATTATGTGCCATAGGAGGCACTGAAGACACAGAATTAATATGTGATTCCTATCCCCTATGTTTAGGGTGAATCGAAAGAGGAAGAAACAGATGCTACATAAAGGTCAGTTATAAAGCCATTGCAGTCAGTCACTTACAAATGACAACCCAATTTGCCTATTTTTGGTTGTTCCTAGTAAATAAAAAAACTACCTTCCATAATAAATAAGATAGGATGGCGATTATTCAAGATGTACTGTGTCAAACTGAAAAACGAAAATAGCTGGTTAAAAAATTTTTTGACCACAGGCGAGAAAATAGGGACTACAAAGTGGAAGTTAGACTGGTTGACGAAGTGCTTTGAAACCCACCGTTAAGAGGATGAACTTTACACGCAATGAGCGCTTTGAGGGTCTGGAGATGTACAACAGACATTTTTGTAAATGCAAAATTTTGGTACTGTTGGACACGAGACAATATGCGTTAAATGCGAGCTAGCTAAAGCAGATTAGAAATAAAATAAAGGCGGCATTTCGAAAAGCAACACTTAACCACGTAGACTAGAACTCCCACTAGGTTTGGAGCTCCCCGCCCTGATGCCCAATTACCTCTAGGAGATGTGGATGAGCTACAAGGGCTTTCCATTTCTGACCTGGAGATTATAATTTTAGGCAACCTCCTCGCTACAACACAAAACCAACAGTCCTGTTGTGACCGGAATAACCAGACTCACCCTGAGTGCTCTGATATTAGAGGCAGACTATTAGCCGGCGGCTGTCCTTCCAAAGGAGCAGCCTCGACCCATTTCACGTCCACAGTTTTAAACCCAAAAATCCATTAGTCACTATATCCCAATCACAATGGATCTATACATCATCTATTCATTACCTGCTACCAAATGGTGGTCTGATATGATGTGTAAGCGGGGGCACAGAAGCAGAAAGCGGAACGTTAAAAGGTCGGATTGCCATACCATGTTTCCCATAAATTCCTCCTACTCTTTCTTGTGGGAACAGAGTTAAACAATAGCCTACGGATGTAATCGCCAGGTATTCAATCAGGAAGTGTGGCTGCTGTGGCGGTTGGCATAGAGGCTTCTAGTCTTAACCCCTTCTTGCATCTTTCTAGGGGCACATCATCACAGTCCTTTTTCCAGAATTTCCTGTTGGCTCTACTGACTACAGCTGCAGCGCAGGATAGAGAAGCAAAAGCAAAAGGTCTGCATCCCAGCCGCGCCTCCAGCCAGCCGCCGCCAGTCCTGCCTCCAACACCCGGCCGTTCGCAGGGTCGCCGTGGGCAGTGGACGGCTCCGATGGGGGGAGAGGCGTGCCACGGCACATCAGCCTCTAAAGTCTCAGGATTGCGGAAAGAAAGAGAATCCAGGAAGCCTCTAACCCGGAACGACTTTGGCAAGCCTGGGTCTGCCCTCCTCCGGAGCGGGGGTCCCCCTCCCACCAACCAAGCGAGCTCCGCCCCCCACCCCCCACCTGCCCCGTGGGATCAGGTGACCGCGGCCGGGCGCGGTCACGTGGTCGGGGCGCGCCCGCCTGTTGTGGCCATGGCGGCCGCAGAGTCCGGTGTGGTTAGGCGAGTGGAGGAGCTCGGGGACCTAGCTCAGGCCCACATCCAGCAACTTAGCGAAGCCGCCGGCGAAGACGGTGAGGCAGCGGAGCGGAGCAGAGGGAGGCGGCCGGGCGGGCGGGTTCCGAGCTGGCACTCGGCAGCCGTGGGGGCTGGAGGGAGGCTGCGGCCTGTGGTTCGTGTGTATCCCGCGCCGGGGCTAGTGACCCCAGCTGCGCGGTCTGTTGTCCATCTCGAAGAGTTCACATTTCCGGAAGCCAAGGCATTTGCGTCGAAACCGCATTTTTCGTAACCATGAAAACCGCTTCTCAGTCAAATCAGTGCTGCTTGCCTTTGATTGTCGCTGTGGCGGTGGGTAAAAAAAAAGGGCAAAATCCGGATAACGTGCACAGGAAAGTTTAAATGGTTAAAGCTGAATGATAGATAGCGTGCAAGTGATGGTTGGTTTGTGTACAGTGAAGATAGCTAGGTGAGTATGACAGTTTCACTTTTTTATTGCTGCGTTGTAAATTTCTTATGTTTTGGATTCTAAACTCGACTGCAAACGGTATTCTACAGGAGAGCTTTGCATTGGTATAGTTTAGGCGATTCTTTCACGTGCATCCATCCTCAATCATCACAAGGGCTCTGTCAGGGTTAGAACACTTCTTTGGAAATGTCTAAGCGGTTTCCTTACGAAAAACTGGCTTAGAATTACCTCGACTTCTGACTTTTAAGTCTAATTCTCTTTCATTCCTTCCCAGCTACCCATAGATTTTACATTATTTCTTTTCGAGTTTCAGCCTTTACTACCGATCCGTTTCAAAATTCTCGTGCAATGATTGTCATTGGACCCACAGGGAAATAGAAGTGGGACATTTATTTAAGAGACCGAATGGTTGCTAAGTTTGTGGAATAGGGTCTATGTTGAAATGGCTCTCGTCCTAGTGAATTGTTTGCTGAATTATTTTTCTTAGGAGTACATTCTTCAAAACCCACAGAATAGCTGGAAGCCAACTCCTTTTTTGGTTTGTGGTAAGTGAATCCCAGGATTCACATGAATAGTTAGTTCATGAACAGTAGAAGCTATCACCTGGAAGTGTATCAAAGTTACTTCTAAATAAGCTATTCATTGATCTCCCCGCTGTAGCTACATTAGAACCAGTCTAAAGAGATCAAAGAATGTTTTTTTTCACTTACTACTGAACCCTAAAGTCATTATCATTTTCCCATGGAAGAGTTATTTCAGACTGATTTGAAGGCTAGAAATAAAAGTCATGTGGTATATAGTCACATGGTATATATTCGTGTTTGGAGGCTTTATAGTTCTGAAAATCTACTAAAAATAATATTGGTTCATACTATGAGTTATTAATTAGTATTACTGGCATAATTTTATGAAATTTAATTAGGACATGGTGCATGTATTTGAATTGAACTTGGCATTTTAAACATTTAAATAACAATTAAAATTGTCCAGTAATGTAACAACTGTATATTTATATTAAGTTTCAGAGATTGATAGTTGTTCTTTTCTTCAGATTAGATCAGAAACAGCCAGACATTCCATCTAAGAATGTTCTCTTTATATCTTGTCAAATTTTGTTGATTATTTCTCGTCATACAAGTATAATATGTTTACTATTTGGCAGTATGCATATATTGCCATATAGTAAGTCTTTCTGGACCTTTTCCAGTGATTATGTAGGAATCACTTTTGTCTTGCCAATTGTTACTTTGAATGGTTGTAGAAAAAAGATTGCATCTCATAAAAATTTTTTAAAGGCGAGCTATTATCCCCTCATCCTCAGTAATTAAGTCATGAGTTCATGTGAGATACTTCTTCAGCAATGGTTTAGGGAATTCAGTGCAGATCTTTACATTTAAAATGATCCTGCAAATTAAAAAAGTGTCAGTGCAGTCTCTATTGAGAAGCACTTAAAGAGTATCATGTTCCGCACAATTTCAGTTCACAATAAAATATTTCTAGCTTGTATAGGTCTTAACTTCTGGGCTGAGGAGAAATGGGAGGACAGTGCTAAAAAAATATTAATCCAGGTGAATAATGGACCTTACAGCAATCAGAATCTGGTCTAGATAGAAGTTAGACCTCACTTGGGAAAACTTAAGATCATCATCATATGATTGCCAACAGACATAATTTAAGCTGTGTAAGTGCTGAGGTTGGATCAGATGGGCCCGAAACAAGTGCTATATTTTCTATCCATTGGCCAGTGAGGAGAAAAGGGTATATATTTTAGGAGGGAAGCACAGAGGGGCAGACTCGGGGACTTTAGTGTCTCGATGGTGGGCACATCTAAATTTGTTTACATGAGGTGGTACAGAAGGGTGGATAGCACCTTGATGGACACTTTGTAGTTAGGAAAGAAAATTTAATGAGAAAAGGTAAAACCATGGAAGCAAAGGGAATGTGATGTTGAACAAAGGGAAGAAATTAGAAAATAGTTTAGGGAGAAAGAGGACATATCAAAAATATTTAGTTCTAGTTCTTCCAGGTTTTGAAGGGGTAAGGTAATTTGTTCTATATCTAGGTTTTAAAAGAAAAAAATACACAAATGCATAATGTAACTTTAATTTATATATATATTTGTTATTTACATACATAAATACATAAACAACTATATTAAAGGCATAATTACTGAGTACTGATGATTTAAGACATTTGATTTAATCAGTTATGTTCTTTTGGAAAATACATTTATGACATGTAAGTTTTCAGGGAAGCCCTCTCTGTAGATTCAGGTATATTATTTGTACTAGTCCAGAAGAAGTTTTAAATTTATTTAAACATTTTGAGTATGTCAACATCAGAAAAGAAGCAATAAGAAAATACAGACTGCATTTAATAAATGGCAACAGTGAACCTTGAAAATTTTTAGTCTAGCTTTTTAGAATAAATTTTTATGATAAATTAGCTTAATAAGGATTAGGCATTATGATACCCTTTGTTTTACATAAGGTATTATTACCATCAAGCTGCCTCTCCAGTACTGTAATGTAATTTCATTTAATCATATACTTACCATTTTTTTTTTTGTTTAAATAACACTATGAAACTGTGGAATAGTCATCAATGTTTTTGTCTCTTCCAGATCACTTTTTAATTCGGGCCTCTGCAGCTCTAGAAAAATTGAAACTCTTGTGTGGAGAAGACAAAGAATGTTCAAGTCCATCAAATCTACTAGAACTTTACACACAGGTACTGAAACAGATGTGGTTTCTGACATGTTACGGGGGCAGATTGCTTATTTAGGTGATTAATTCCAAAGTATAAGTGTGATGGAATCAGTTCATTCTCTTTTAAGGTGTTTAATTTTTTTTCAAAAAACTACCTGTATAAAGCATATGGACTTGAAACTTTGAGACAGTATACAAAGAAATAGATTTATTAGATATGCTAGTAAGAAAAGTCAGGAAAAAATCTTGCAGATAACAAAATTGCTTCCCTTTACAAATAATTAAGGAAACAGGAATGTGTGAAATTTCCAAGATTTTAAAGGTTATTCAAAAGGACTAGAGGACTTTATAAGAGTCTCAGTTATTTTTTCCCCCTGAAATTCACTTTTCCTTAGGATTCTTAACATGATTCCTCCTGCTGTTGTCATACAAGTCTGTAAGATTGTTCTTTCCCCATTTTTCTTTTACTTTACTTTCAAATTTAGGCCTTTTTATAGACAAGACTTGTTTTCTTAGTTTTCTCAAACTGTTGAGGCAAGTTGAAATTAAACATAATCTTAATATAGTAACTAACATTTGTATAGTACTTTATAGTTGATAGAGTGCTCCATATATACCCTTACTTGATCACTAAGGGATAATAAAGATGACGTGGTTATAGAAATTAGAATAAACTTGGTTAAGCTTCCAAAGTGCATGTTTATAGCACTTAGATGCCTGGCACTGTGCTTTCTGTTAGGTACATAAAGATGGTTTCTAACTTCAAACATCATGGTCAGATGAGCCTATAACAACTCACAAACCCCAAAGAGCTGTCGTAATTTGGTACAGCTTTGCCTGACTTTCTTTTCAGAAGGCTCGCTGCTTATCCCATTTCTTTCACATGAGAGAGTTCTAAACGTTTAATTTCTTTCCAAGAAAAGGCAAAAGACCTAGAGATGAAGATGTATATTTCCCTGACCCGTTTGGTACCCTACTTATAGTTCTGAATCAATAGGCCTTTTGTTGTAGAATGCTCTTTCTGGCTTACGCCTTCTACACAAGAACACTTATCACTTAAGTGCTTTACATGTGTTCATTTATTTTATCCTCAAAGCAAGGAACTTTGAAAGTGATTTAGTCTAATTTCTCAAAAACAAAATCGACTTGTCCTTTGATTAGCCAGGTAATTAGTGGTAGAACTTGTACTAGAACACAGTATTGTTGGTCTTACTCCAATAGATTTAAAAAAAGATTGGATAGTTTTAAGGTGCTTGAATGGAATGTCTTATATTTAACGATGTTGGGAACTTAGTGTTTGAATTGCATAATGTTGGTGATGTGCTGCCTTTATTGGGCGGCAGGATACATATCCAACAAATGCTGACTCTGCATTAGGGAAAACAGATAAATCCTTTGAAGATTCGGTTTACAAAACTAATGATAGTGATCTTAACTTGATACAGCAGTCATTTAGAAAATGTTCAGAGTATATATGTATAGACAAAGAATATAATACTTTTCATAATATTATATATGATTTGCTTACCTTAATTAAAACATAAATATCTCCATTTTATTTTTTGAGTGGAGGAAGATTATCATCAATTTAGTATTTTAGTAAAGTAGCTCTGAAGATTTCGGTAAAATCCACTCAGATTATATTTATAGCTAGACGTTTTGCCTACTTTTAAAATTTAAATTCTGTGCTAGAAGATTTAAATGTCTAATAAACCATCTATACATGTTAAGTTAAACTGTAAGACATTCATTCAAATTTAAATCATTTAAAGACAGTTTTTTCTTTTATTCAGGCTATTTTGGATATGACATATTTTGAGGAGAACAAGCTAGTAGATGAAGATTTTCCTGAAGACTCTTCACAGAAAGTAAAAGAGCTGATTGGTTTTCTTTCAGAACCAGAAATTTTAGTTAAAGAAAATAATATGCATCCAAAAGTAAGTTTTACACTGATAAAATATGGTGGAATTTTGCTAATTCTTGCTATTTGTACTGTGCTTTAGAGTCTTCATATTTGTTTTCTTAAATATGTTTTTGTCTGTTTTAAATTAAAATCGAAGGAGGGATATATGAGAGTTTAACATTTCAGACCAATATCACAACTAAATTATTGTATTTTACTAAATCTGCTTCAGAATATTTACATGATAGACTTACATTGTAATTACAGTGCCTAATAATTTTTTAAACACAGATATTTGTTGTGTGTGTTCCCTTTTCTTTTGCAGATGCTGTATTTCTTTAAAGGTTCCCAGTAATCTAATTACCACATATCTCATCCTTTTTACAGTCCTCGTCCTCCTGGACATTTGCTGCCTTTCTTCCCATTGAGCAACCTGTCCCTCAAAGGCATTGCATGCTCCTTATCCTCTTCATCTCTGAGAAGTCTTACTCTTACTCTTTCCCTAGCATCTCCGCTTTCTCACATGCTGGAAACATAGGCACTCTAAGGATAGCTCCTCAATCCTCTGGTCTCTATTCTGTCTTTGCTTTACAACCTGTTCATATGCTTTTCAGTGCCATCTCTATTTAGATGATTCCAAGATTTGTGTCTCTAACCATGGCTTTTCTCTCAAGTAAATAATTTCTCATTTTTAACTGCCTTCCGCCTATCTCTTCCTAGATATCTTTTGTGCTCTAAGTGTTTACGAGGGGATGCTAACTGTGGAAACAAATGATCCTAAATTTTAAATGACACAACACAATTAAATTTGGATTTATTAAAATTGTCTTTTTGTATATATTTTTTTATTCTAGCAATAGTAGAAAAAGGTAAGATCTTGTTTTCAATAACATGTATTTCTGAAAAGTTATCTTTTTAATCAGATTATGGAATACTTAAATTTCAGATTTATTAGAATTTGCTAAAATATTTAAACTATTTTCGAAAAAAAAGTTTGTAAATTGGAGCAGTTATTTTAATTTTCATTTAGCAATAGATTTCTGTATTTTTATTTAATTCAGAGTAAGGCATTCCCGTGTAAATAGCTAAATGAAGGGCAAAATTTGTGAAATGAGAGTGTTTTTAATTACTCAGCATTTTGAAGTTTAACTTTGACTTTTACAAATATTGAGTTTCTCTTAGCTGTGTCTTTGTTGTATTTCAGCATTGCGATTTGCTTGGGGATGAACTCCTGGAATGTCTCTCTTGGCGTCGAGGAGCTCTACTTTATATGTATTGTCATTCTCTGACCAAAAGGAGAGAGTGGCTCATGAGAAAATCTAGTTTGCTTAAAGAGGTAAAAAGCCATTCTTCGTATGTTTTTGATTGTTGACACATAGAGGTTTCAAAAAGCTATCTTTAGTATAGTATTGAGAGAGTGGATTAAAGGGTCTGGGTTTGCATTTCAGGTCTTTTACTTACTAGCTGTGTAATCTTAAACAAATTGGAATTGTGAAGATTAAAATAGGATAACATGTGAAAGCCCTTTGTAAACTGGAAAGTTCTACATGCTTTTTTTAAGTTCAGGATTTTTATTTTTTTAAATATCAGATAATCTATATTAATTTTTAAGCATTTTTTTTGTCCTAAAGAAAATAAACTTGATTGTGAACCTCTTTGTCAGCACATCACTTCTACAGAACCCACATAACCCTGTTCCTAGAAAATTTTGGCTTTCTGATTTGGTTTGACTCTTCTGACCAAATCAATAAATCTTAAGACCCTGTCTCAGTATTATATCACTTTAGAACTGTAATGTAGATTGATTATACATGTGGTTTATGTGGGCCAGGAAATGAGAGGTCACACTTTTAGATGTAAAAGTTGGATTATATTGCTTCTAAATTACAGTAAGTATATTACATATTTTTAATATGTTGTTGAACTCATCTTTATTACCTTTATCCTTTTCTTCCTCTGGTAATGTTTTGGCAAGTATATTAGTGAATCGTGTTCTTAGTTAATTTTTTTTCTGTCATGTCTTTAGTAATTGGAGCATTTGGAGGGTTACAGTCTATAGTATATATTATAAAAGTTTGGGGGTGGTGAGTTCTTAAACCATTGAAATGTAATAGCCATTAGATACATCTATATATTTATATTAGCTTGTTTTCTCTTGAGTAAACAATGGGAAAAATTAATATTGAAAGTTTCTATAGCTCTGCATATAATACTTTCAATTCTTCGGCTTTGACTTTCATTTAGTACCTTGTTGATGGAATCAGTTACTTGCTACAGATGCTAAATTATCGGTGTCCTATCCAAGTAAATGAAGGGGTTTCTTTCCAGGACCTAGACACAGCTAAATTACTGAGTGAAGGTAATGTGATCTCTTTTTGAAGTTTTTGTTTTTAAAGTTTTTTTTCAATTTTAAGAAGTTTATTATATTTCACTCTGACTTAAGTAAATTTCAAGTTACATTGTAGACAAAAATAATAAAATAGCTTTAAAAATTTCAAAGATCTCATTTGTAACGTAGAAAAATACTGCTCACCTCTATTTTTGTAATTTTGGAAGTTATGTATCATGTTACTTTATTTTGCATTTCTACGTAGCCCCAATCAGGTACTAGGTTCCACTGCTTGTAATAGAAACTGGAAGTAACTTTTAAGCAAGATAGAACTTTACTCTTCTTTCACATAGAAAAAGTCCAGAGCTGGTATGTTGGCTCCCTTTCATCATCAGTTTCCTATCTATTTCCACCATCTTTAGAGCCACAGTCCTTCAGCTTCAGATGGAAAAACTTTATACAGAGTATCATGTAAACAGTACTTCCCAGAGTTGTGCAGCATACATCCCTGTAATAATATTGCTTCCATTCTCAGTATCCCAGGATGCTCCTAGAACTCCTTACGTCTCACCTATGTTTCAGTCTGTAGGAATGGCAAAAAATGTTTCTTTGACCCGTTTGCTCCTTTGGAGCAGCCTTCTCAGAAGTTTCTTATAGTATGTACAATAGTTCCAACCTACATTTCACTGGCTAGAATTGAATGACCTGAATTCATGTAGCTACAAGGGAATCGGGAATGTATAGTCTTTTACCTGATACATTGCCATCTCAAATAAAATTGTCTCTTTACTAAGAAAAAAAGGAAGAATGGATATTGGGTAGCAACTATTAGTTTCTGCCACAAACATCTATGCGTTGAGAACTTGATATTGTGCATCATCTGGGTTTTAGATTGAGGTGCATTTTACGAATGGAGCAGCTGAAGTCCTGGTAAGCCAGATGACCTGTTCAGGGTCACATAGTTGGCAAATGATGCACATGATCATGTATGTAATCTTTCTTTTATACTTCTCCTGAAATTTTGATGGGGAAAAATCAAATACAGGGAAAAGAAAACTTCTTAGGAAAAATTCTATATTTTAATTTTCTTTGTTAGCTTCTGTAGGCTTTTCCTTTCTGTTCAAGAACATTGCATAGGAAAAAAAAAAACAGTATAATTTAAGTATTGTTAACATATAACTGACAAAATGAGTCCAAAAATTGTTACTTTCAGTTCATTCAGGCAAATAACTTGTCCTAAAATAGTTTATTGTGAATACAAAGTGCTCCTTCAGTAGGCATGACATTTTGACCATGGATTATTTTGATTTATTTATGGGAAGTATTTATTCCAGATAATTAATGAACTGATTAGCTGCACTGAAAATGCCTTTCTAAAATCTCTTTTCTCACCCACATGGAATGACTTAAAAAGCAGGGGTAGGCACTAAAGCCTATTTAGAACTAAAGAAAGTTGCATAAGTCACCAAATTTATTTATCCCATTTCTAGTCATAAGGTAAGATACTCTCATGGTCTGAAACTTTTTCTTCAAAATGCATGTGATAGTGGTGTCTTATATTAGATCTGAGCTTGATAGATCTAGTCACTAGCTTCTGTTGCTTTTACAACAGGGGAATCAAAAGGGACAGATAAGGTTACTTTTCTTCAGGGGGGAAAAAAAAGCAGTATTGGCTCCATAGTAGTTTTGTCACAGTGCTTAGTCCTCTTTTGCTGTTGGCTTTTTGCTGTCATTTAAAGCAGTTTGCTCCTCTGTAATTCATTTATCAAAATGGTTAGAAGGCAGGAATCCTACTTTTGATAGGTTAAATTACTCCTAAGACCCTTTCAAAGACAACTAATTATTTTTTTCATTTTTTTTTTTTTTGGTAGTCAATGTAAAACACAACTCTGAAGAATCTTCAATACTCGTTAGAGAGAAAAGTTCTGTAATGAGACATTAAAATATTTTCATGGCCAGATCTTAATAATAATTTTAGATAAAATTCAAAACAGTGTATACTTAGTAAGATTTTTTTCTTTTTCAATGGTAAGATAATCATATTGTCTTTTGAACATTACCTGTATGCTATTTTTGACTTGAAAAATTACTAAGTAATATATTCAGTAAACCTCTACCTCATTTCTGAGCCTCACTCCTCTGTGAACCCTTATAAAAATAGCCTTTTCAGAATTACCCTGGAGTTAAATAGGTTAAATCAAAATACAGGTGAGCTTTGCACACCCTTGGTTTATGCCCTTTTTATACCGACTGAGTACCACCCCTTTCCAGCTGCCCTTTGGCCCACTGCTTAATCCAGAAACTGGACTTCAGATCCCTTAAAAGATGCCTCTCTGAACAGGCATTGTTGATTGGCTTTCTGTGTGCCACCTGCCGGTTCTGATTCATTATACGGAGCTCGGGAATCTTTTTAAAATAAGTTCACATAATTATGCAGTCAGATTTAGACTTCACTGCTCCTTGGGGATGCCATTGTGGTGGCCACCTTTTTCCTGTGAAAGTCACCTTTCTGCCCTCACTCTCACTCCTAGGTTTTTTCTCCCTCTCCTTCCCTGCATCTCCCACTAAATGGGTTTGTTTATGAAGGACAGGCACAGTGCAAAGTACAGTATTTTATCAAAAACCATGTTGAGTTTTAACAAAAAAAATAGCAAGGAAATTTTGTAGCAGCACAAAGACTGTAGCTACAGAGTAGTGGTTCTTTTGGGAAAAGAAAGGGAGAAAGTGCCTGATTTTTACATTGTTCATCCTTTTAATGAAATAATTTAGCATATATGATGGTCCAGCAGGAGCAGCAGCATCACCGTAGTCCTTAGGACTTTGTTAAAAATGCAGATTCAGGGGGGCGACTCCATAGTGTAGTGGTTAGCGTGTCTGCTTTACATGTAGAAGGTCCTGGGTTTGTGCCCCAGGTGGAGCCACAGACCATAACCTGGGTGTGCCAGGTCCCCTGGGGACTTCAGGCCTCGGGTGCATGCTGCAAACATATGGAAGGAGTCGCCCTGCTTTCAGAGATCCTGATGTGCCCCTAGAAAGAAATGGCAACATCCATAGGCCAGGAAATTATAAAGGGGAAAAAAAATATACAGATTCATATACTCAACCCCATAACTGAATCCGACATTCTGGATGTGGGGGCCCAGCAATCAGCATTTTAGCATGTCCTCTGGGTAATTCTAATGCTGGCTACTGTTTGAGAGCCACTGTGCATCATATAGCCATTCATTCTTTCCCTGGTAATATCTTTTTATAGGCCATCTGTGTACCTTATTGAGCAGTCACTCCTTGTTAATATAAAGAATGAGGCTAACTTGGAGTTGGTCATAAATTGGATCTCACATCTCCCTTAGGCAAATGGTCTCACCCTTCCCAAGTGGCTTTACTTTGTGGGACATACTTCAACTCCTCTCAAGATTGTAGCCTGCTTAAAAGTTCCACCTTCACTCCATTTCTGCCTCTTTCTCCTTTCTCCCCTCACTAATCTTTTTAGAACTAACTAGACAGGGTGTAGGATCTTATAAAAAGGATATGCATTCAGTGAGATGCTGAATATAATATAAAATATAATTCTGAATAACATCTGAGGTTTACGATATTTTATCTGTAAAGGAATAAAGTAAAAAATGATGTATAATATGTATTGTACCTATTAAGTGAATGTTGTTTTGTACATAGAAAGCATAATTGATATAGTGTAGCTGATCATATTTTCATGAATTCTGCCCTAAAATGATTATTTCTTTTATTGTTTTAACAGTTTAATGAGTCAGCTCTTCTGCTGAACCTGTTCCTTTTTGCTATTTATAAGCTGAATTTGAGGTGAAGTGAAGGGGATAGCTATAGAAACAAATTCTGAGAGCATAGAAAGCTTGCAGTAGATTCAAGATGATAGAAACTGTAATGTTTTTGAAAACTGAATTTTTTTTCCATTTTCGTGTCTCTAGTACCATCATAGTCACTTCTGATGAGCCATATTAGGTGAGCTTTTGAGATTATGACGCTCATTTATTTGAGGTAAACTTTTCTCAAACGAGTACCTGTATATTAGAATAAATCATTTATTTGTGTTTTAGTAGCTTTAAGAAGTTAACTAGTGATGTAATTTATAATAACATACTCAGATCTTTTTGATTCAAGGTCTGCTTGTCTTTCTGCCAAATTAATATACTTTGTGTGCCACAGAGGTTTAATAATATCATTGCCCCAGTCTATAATAAGAATGCTTTCAAATGTTGATTAAAATCCTGCATGTATTTCCTTTTCCTAGGAACATAAAACATCTTAACATCCTTGATAATTTAGAATTATATGGCCTCTCGGGGTCACATTTATGCATGATAATTTCTGTAGACTCTTGTAGAAATGTAGGAGGTTTAGGATATTTGACTGGAACTAAAACGCTGATCCTAGAGCATACCCTAAATTAAAAGTTGTGTTCATGATGGCCTTCATGGTGACTTCTCAGTGCTCTGAAATTGTGTGCAGAATTTGGGGTCTGTGTTCTGAGAGAGGTACCGTGGGTTAGATTCGATTCTCAAGAAGTTTTAAAGAGAATCCCTAAAAGGTTAAGAACATACTGACCTAAGTGATTCTTTAAAAAATTCTCTTACAATACTCTCTTTTATTTATTTGGTGGTGGAGGTAGTGTGGGGGAGGATGATGTTGATGAGCCTCTTTATAGATAAAATAGAGATAGAAGTGCCAATTAAATGAAGATTGTATTAGTGAAATTTGGCTTTTCTAAGTATAACTGTTAAGTGAGAAGGAAAATTGGTTAATGACATAAAAGAAATTTATTAGAGTTTTAATAACTAGGGTTTCTTTTTAAAGTTTTAAATTCTAATCTCTCAACCTAAATGACTTTCCCAGGAATCTTTAGCGACATTCATTTGCTGGCTATGATGTACAGTGGAGAAATGTGTTACTGGGGATTGAAGCATTGTACACATCAACAGCCAGGAAATCATGAAGTGGATACAGGTGTTTCTGGAGCAAGCTACACTACACAGAAAGAACCCTTGGATTTCCGAGAAGTAGGAGAAAAAATTTTGAAAAAGTATGTATCTGTATGTGAAGGACCTCTGAAAGAACAAGAATGGAATACAACAAATGCAAAACAAATTTTAAACTTCTTTCAGCATCGCTGTAACTAGTAAGTTTAGTCCTTTTCAAACAGGAAAACAAAAAAGACCCATGAAATGGAAAAGTTTCAGAAAAGAAGACATTTTGACTCTGAATTTAAGAATATCACACTACATGAAGATGTCCAGCATGGTTACTTGTTTTTAAATGCCATTATGATCTTTTATTATATACTCTTAAGCCTATGAAAGAATAATTTTTTGATTTATAAAATGACATGTAATTCTAACTCGTCCATTATTGATACTAGGAAGGAACCCAACTTTGCTTTCAAAGATTTTTTTTCTATTATTTTTTTTCATTGTGGTAAAATATACATAGCATAAAGTTGACCATTTTAACTATCTTTAGATTATTTTTTAATCTCTCTTGAAGTTTGCTGTGCTTCAGAGCTTAACATCAAGTCACCTCATTGCTTTGGATATATGCTATGGATTTAAAAATTGGCAAAATAATATTCACGTTTCATTTCTGAATAGGATAAATAATGAAAGACTTCATAAAAGAAGTAATAATTTTATCATGTACTGTTAATGGCATTAAAAATTTTTATTCTATTAAGCATTTTATAAAAATTTAAAAGTGATTTTCTTCTCTTTAATAGATTATGCATGGTTTATCAAATGAGAAATAAAGGTAAAACCAAGTTAGGTTAGTCCACCATTAGTCCACTGTTAGCATGTTATGTCTTTAAGGCACATCTTTTCATATGGACTGAAATTTTAATATTCTTTTTTGTCTATAATAGCAGGGATGAGTGATAAAGGTCAGAGAGTCTAACTTTCTATCTTGCTTATAGTCTGTCTACCTCAACTATTGTCATCTTGAGATGATCTGTCTAATGCCTTGCTGATACCTTTGACTTCCACACCAGTGACTTCATCACATTCCTGGAACTTATTCCCATGGCCACACCTCCAATATCACCATCTTGAGTTTCTCTTTCTGAAATCTTAAATTTCAATAACTGAAGATAATTCTCATCTTCTAGCTTTTTCACCTCCTCTTTTTTATTGATTTTTATCTCCTTTATTCTGCTCTCTTTCACTTCTTCACAACATTCTTCTCTTGAGTACTGCCTTTTCTCTTAAACTATCAGCCCCTTTAAGATGTTCTTTCTTTCTTATATAGCCTCAGCCTTATGGAGCACTGACTAAAGTGCTCTCTACAGTCCCTTCAAATCTGTCTTGTCCTTCAGCCTAATGGTTCTGCAAGCCCTTAGCATTGAATACTGTCATCCAACTTTTCTGGATGCCAAATTCTATGTGAAGTACATGCGGCCCTTTAAAGTAGAAGCGCTATAAGTATCTTTCCTTTAACTTTAGAGGAGCCCTCAGTATAAGCCTTTTGTTACTAGTGTGGGCCCTCTCCCTTTTGCATTATGTCTAATCCCAACTGCTAACTTTCATCATGATTTTCTTCAGGCACTCTGTCCACTTTCTTAACATATGGCTCTTTGTCTTACAGGAAATTGAGACTATAAGGAGGTTAATTTCTATTTACCAGCTTTACCCTACTCATTTTTGAAGACCAGTCTCCACTTTTTCTCTTTGCCATCTTACTCGTTACTCCTGGGGCATCTCTCTTTCTGCCCTTTAGGTATTGATCTTCCCTAGTTTCTTCTTTTCTCCCTTCCCTCCCCTTTTTCCTTCCTTTTTTACTTACTCTAAGTACTCTTCTTATGTGATGTCATTCATAGCCATGGCTACTTCTACCACTTATAATGTTAGCCGGACTCCCAAACCTGTAACTTGAATCCTGTCTTCCCTCCTCTCAACCTTATTTTTAACTGCTTATTAAATACCTTCAGTTAGTAATTTTAAATTCAGTATGTCCAAACCACATATAATCTTTCATATAAAAAATCTTTCCCATTTATGTTTTCTCTCTCTTTTTCTTTTTATTTACGCCTACAGCACCTGGCCTTCCTAGGTGGTCTCCCATCCAAGTACTAACCAGGCCCAGCCCTGCTTAGCTTCTGAGATTAGACGGGATTGAGTGTGTTCAGGATAGCATGGCTGTAGAATTGTTTTCACTTTTTTTGATCTTCCACAGAGCAGGGCAATGCAGAATGCTGTAACCTAGTTTCTGCCTACCATCCGAGCCTCATCTCTGCAATTCATGCTGTGTAACCATGTTCTCTAATCCAGTGTTCCTCAAACCTTTAAAGTTCAGACTCCTTTTTGATAAGCGTAAACATTCTGATAGAGCCTCTTAGGACAAGTAGGATCTCAGTCTATCTCTGCCCACATCTCCTTGCTTATCCTTATAGCTAAGATTATTTTTAGTTAACTTAGCTTTTCAACAAATTTTACTATGAAAATACTTTATGCTTTCTAAGTATAAGGACTTAAATCATTTTTAATATGGTTTTTAGAATCACAGGCTGCCCACCTCCCCTTTTGGAGATTCACAATCAAGTGCTTCCATTTTTTCTCCCATGTGCTGTGGGTTTTTTCTCCTCAATATCCTTGCAGACTACATTACTTTTGTGTGGAATGCTCTGCCCTTCTATGTGGCCAAGTGAATACCTACTTAACCCTTTAGAATTCAGTGCCAGTGGTATTGTGTCCATGAGGCTTTTTTTCCAGCCCTTTGCTTCTGCTCCCTTAATCTTGCCCTCCCATGTTATCACATTGCTTTATAGTTCTTTTCCTTATGAGTTGGTGAACTCCATATTTTAAAAATTTATATATAATTCTTAATGAATGGTCATTCACTAGTAATTTTTTAAAAATTAATAAGAGACATAATTCTAAGTGCCGAATTCTGTGCAGAAGAATAGCTGCTACTGGATTCTAAACTGCCATGCCCTCTACACCAGTGGTTGACAAGGCAACCTCAGAGTAAAGTATTATTCAGATTTAGAACGTGAGAAAACAAGAACTTCCTCTGCAGTAACTGGGAACTTCTATTTTGCCTTTTGACTTTTGTGAACCACTTGGGTCTCTCACTGGTTGGTACAGTTATTGGGGGTATTACTGGGTGCTCTGTGTACAACTTTTCCATTCCCCACACAATTGAAGAATAATTTGTAGGCCATACAGCTATAATATGCTTTTTACTTTAGTGTATTACTAAACAACACATTTTTGTATGTGTTAAAGCCTACTAAGTAAATTGTTTCATTTAGAATGAAGTAACGTAAAGATACCAAATACTCTGCATAAGGAAAGTACTTCTAATTTACTCATCAACATCTATTAATGTGCCTACTACATGCCAGGTTTTGTCCTAGGCACTGAGGATATATAGCTTTGTAAAACACCCTCTTTCAGTATTTGTATTTTAATTGAAGAAGTTAACACACTTTAAGAAATAAATATATAGCGTATTAAGTGCTATGAAGAATAAAGCAGTGTAAGGGGCTTGTGTGACTCTGGAAAGGAGTGCTATTTAAGGATATTGGGAAGGCATCTCTAAGCACCTATCTACTTTAGCATTTGTGTCTTCAAATTCTTCTACCCCTTTGGTTAAATACCTTGCACATTCAGTACATAGATAAACTTCCTCTTTTTATAATAGACATTCTGATACTGAATTGAGGAGTGAGTCACTATGTAAGTAAGACCTTGTCATTTTTATGACATAGTGTTTCTTTACAGGATGGGCTTTACTAATAGGTGAGTAAAGGCTTTATAAAGATTTTAATGTGTTTGTTACACTTGGAATTTCTCTCCCTTTTGAGTTCTCTGGTATTTACTAAAACTCCATTAAAGCATTTTTCATAATCCTTAAATTTGTATAGTTATTTCCCAGAATGAATTTTCAGGTGTCAGTTAGGCTTTGGGATTTAGTTAAAAGCCTGTCCTCTTTGTGCATTTATAGGATTTATGTCTTCTTTGCTGCATTTATGGGATTTCTGGCTTCTGTGATTTGTTTGTTGCTTTCTTCCTTTGCATACAGTCAATTGAGGTGGGAGTCATGGGTAAAATCCCACAATAAAATGACCTTCCTCCTACCTTTACAATCCCACTGTGAATACTCTGATGTTCATTAATGTGGGAGCTGTGTTTAAAGGCATTCTCAAATTCATTTTAATGGCATTTTTTAAACCCACGTGTTAATTTTAGATTGCCTTTTACTTTTCTCTCTATACCTTTCAGCGTTCCTTATCTGGCTCCTATAAGGATACCCTATCTGCCACAGAATCTAGGATTCTGTAGTTCTCTAGTATCACTTTCTTGTATTATGTTTTTAACAATATGAGATGTTATAAAAGTATTACATTAAAATAAATTTAATGTATTCACAATTAAAGTATGTGTTATATATTCATGTTCTTTGCTGTTTTTTGTTTTCCTACTTGTGAAAATTTTCAAGTTAAAATGTTTTGGAGCATTTAAATTTTTAAAAAATAAAACCATGTTCCCATATTAGTATCTCGTTGTTTGTTATATGTGGCTGTTGTGTCAGAAAGAAAACTTTTATCATCTCAGTTTATTATTGATGTCTAAATATTATTTCTTATGGTCCTAATAACTTTCAGACAGGGTAGAATGGTGGTTAGGAATATGAACTCTGTAGCCAGAGACTTGAGGCTAAATCCCAGCCCTATCATTTCCGAGCTGTGGGACTACCTAAATTACTTAACCTTTCTATGCTTTAATGTCTTATTTAACACAGGAATAATAATAGTGCTTTCCTAACAGGTTATTGAAGATTAAATGTGTTAATGTTCAAAGGACTTAGTTCAATTCTAGCACATGGTAAAAGATCAAAGAGTTAGTTATTAGTATTATTTTGCTAATGTCTAGTTCTGTGTCAGCATACCTTTTTCATAATGCTGAAAAATAAAATATTCGCCCACCAGCAAGAATAATTGAATGATAAACCCTTGTTCTGTCCAGTGAGCAGTTCTTATTCTTCTGTTCTCAGTTCAAGTGATGCTGGCCATTCCAAATGGGAAGCAGGTTTCAGAGAAGAAGTCATGGCTAGATAGGCATCTCAAATGTTTGTTATAAGTGTAGCCAGAAGAAAACCTATAATTTTCAGCAAAGTTTCAGGCCCAGCCTCCAATGTATATATACCTAACTGTATACCAACTTATACATTTACCAATAAGCTTGATTGACTTTGCTTCTGGTACCTTTTGGTCTCATTCTTAACTCACAAGTCAAATATATTTATTGAAATATTAGTCATCTATTATACCCTACTTAAAAACATTTCTCTAAACTGTGATAAATTCACATGATTAAGTAGTATGTAACCATAAAAAGCAAAGAGGAATATTTCTGTATAATACTATAGGGTGGTCTTAGTGAAAAACACAATTGATATTTAGTATTAAGAGAATATAAATATATAATCTTGTTGCTTACATTTTAAAATACACCCCAAACTTAAGTTACATATGGTTGGGATGGGAGGTGGTGGGGGTGAGGGGAACCAGTTGGCAGGGACCAAGTTGGAAGTTCTACTTTGAATATACCTTGAATTTTGTACATTTTTCTTTGGAACCATGTATTTTTATAAAGCAAGATGACATCAAAAGCAAAGAAAAGAAGCCCCTAAAAATCCAAAGCAAAATGAAACAATGAGCTGCTTCATGTATCAAGTTGGTGGCTTAAATACATAGTAATGTTTCAATTATCTATAAAACACTAATTTTTCTGCACATCCCTAGTGGGATATCCCCAATGACAAAAAACTGGAAAGAAACTCCTCAATAACTATTGTTAATAACTATGCTAAAGTAATTAGAAATAAGAACTTTCATTGTGAAAGAGACGAGACACTTATGAAAGTAAGCAAATGTTCTTTAATTCTAAATTTGGGAAATAACAGTATGAACTCATATTTCCTCTTTATATAAAGACCACTAAATAATGTCTAAATATTTCCAACTAAAATGAACCGGGGCTCCCTGGAATAAGGCTGTTTCCAGATCCTGGGCAAGGTGATTAAATGGTGAGAATTCAACTAATAAAAGGAATAATGAGTAATATTTTGCAATTCATAAATATCACTGATAACTGCTAATCCTTGAGATAAAAAGTTCATGAGGATTTACATAATGAATGGATCAGGCTTTTGAAACCACTGATCATTTGAACATTAAGAATGACTTGGGGTCCACAATCCATATACACAATACTACTATGCAATATTTACAAAACCAACCTAAATTTGATCAAACCTGGGACAGTAATGTGTTGAAGGCACCATTCGCATGCCACAAAGAAAGCCTGTACTGTGGTTCTGAGAGTCTGGAAAGACCAACCTCATTTCTTTAACAAATTACAAGGGAAAATAAAGGAGGGGGAATGAAAAGAATGAAAAAGTTTTACGAAAAGTCAACCAAATGCAACATGTGGATCTTGTCGGAGTCATGATTTGAGCCAAATGTAAAAATTATTTTTGAGGCAGATGGGCAAGTTAAACACTGACCAGATATTTGGTGATTTTACAGAAAATTGTTTAGGTTTGATAAATGGTACAGTGCTTATGTTTCTTAAAAGTTACCTCATTTTTAGAGACATACTGAGATATTTAGGGATGAAATATGTTTGAGATTTGCTTAAAAATAATCCAGATTTGGCGATGTATTAGAGATAGGCAAGACCATGTGTTGCTAAGTGTTGAATCTTATCTAGTGGTTATATGGGATGTCATTATACTATTCACTTTCCTATATATATTCAAAAAATTCCACAATAATAATTTTAACCTTTTCATTTACAAATATTCATGTTTCTTAGTAAGAGCTGAGAACCATTTCACTACACTTCATACCCGAACTGGTATTTTTTTCTTGTCCCAGTATATTCCTAGAGAGGAATGAGAAATACTGTATGGTTAATTAATCAATTCATGGTTCTTTTTCTTGTTCAGATAGCCTCACAGAACTAAGCATGCAATTGGATTGGTTATTCAACCCTAGCAATAGCATGCAAGAAAAATAACGAAACTTTAAATTCAGATCTTACAGAACCTCAGTTATTGGGCTTTATTGGATTTCTGTTATTTCACATTTCGATCCCCAGATACTTTTAAAGTGTAAATTCAAGCCAATACGCATTATGTGTCCAGGTAGGCATTAAGCACTTTGCTATATATGACATATATGCATATATATGTCATCTATATTTAAATATTTGTATATGTATACACTGTGTACATGTGTTCCCTGTAGCCTAACAAGATCTTTAAAGACATTAATAGTTTTATAAAGTTTTTGATCCAGTCTCATTGCATGATGTAACAGATAATGGTGTCTTGCTCTTCATTGAATAATCCTAAAGGTTTTAAATTATATATTAATTACAACATTAGATTGAAGTGTTGCTCCTGTAAGGAACAGAGAGATCTAGTTTTTGAGCAGTGTTCTTTGGATTAGAGTAAGTGAGGTAATCTGTTTGAAAATGACTGACACATAGTATAAATAAATATACGTGTCTTTCCTACTAATAGAGACCATAGACCATGCCTGTTTCAGTGTAACATAACCTTGTGGGCTATGTTACGGTTTCTTAAAGCCCTTTTAAACTAAGGATGGACAAAGGGAATGAAATGGGTATGTTCTGAGAGAGAAACTCACAAGTGGGAATTCAACGATACCATACCTGGGTTCTCTTCTTATTCTAGCCGTATTTTGCTGCCCTTTTATGAGATGGATACGTTCAGCAATTTTAAAAATACTTGAGTTTTATATAGTGGACCTAGACTCATTTTGGCACAAGGTTCTTTACGATTGGGTTTCTGACAGCCTCTCCAATCTCAATTTTTGTTAATCCCGAAAAAACAAACAAACAAAAACAAAAAACCGGTAAATGGGAAACTGAAATACCAGCGACCATAAAAGAACCCCCACACCTAGTACGGCTGTGCCGAGAAGGAAGCACTGGGTTATTAGACGCAGGATGTTAAAACAGGGCCGCCTGTTAAATAAGCAGGAGTCGCCTAGGCCCAGGTAAGGCGGACATGGGCCTAGACCGAGGGGAGATCGTGGGTGAAGTAGCGACGTTATAATGGGACAAGGGATTTCTTAGCAACGAGTCAAGTTCGCACGGCGGGGGTCGAGGCTCGAAGCGAAGGCGCAGGGATGGCTGGCGGGAGCTGCCCGAGCGGCTCGGAACCACGCGCACTGGGCCGCCCCCCCGCTCCCGCCCCGGCTGCGGAGGCGGACCCTCCGGGAGCGGCGGGCCGGGGCGGGGCGGGGCGGGGCGACGGCCCGGCCCGGGAGGCGGCCGCGTGACCGTGCGCCACGTCACGTGCGGCGCCGGCGGCCATGGCGGGAAGCGAGCCGCGCGGCGGAGGCGTCTCTCCGCAGCCGCACCACAGCGACTGGGGCCGCTTGGAGGCGGCCATCCTCAGCGGCTGGAGGAACTTCTGGCAGTCGGTGGGCAAGGAGCGGGCGGCGCGGAGCACGTCCCGAGAGGAGGCGGATGAGGAGGCCAGCTCCCTGACACGGCTGCCGGTGAGCGTCGGCGGCCTCCGCGGAGAAGCGGGGCGGGGCGCCCGCCCGGGCCACCTCTGGGGCCACCTCCGGGGCCACGGGGCTCCCCAGCGTCTCTGTCTGTGTCTGGCCTCGTCCCTACAGCTTTCTGGGCAGGGTCGTCACCTGGGAGCCCCAGTGGACCTGGCCTTGACCTCGTGCTCTGCAGCCAGGTCACCTTCAGATTTTCTAGAACAGGTTTTGGTGCTCGTGATGATACCCCGAACGTCAGGGTGCGTCGAGGAGACCTTTCCAGACTTTCTTGTTAGCCTAGGAAAGAAGCATCCTGTGTTCTCAGCACCTTTCGTACCAGCTCAGTGTCCCGAAACACGGGGGAGTCACTAGAAACAGTCGCTATTATATTAGCGTTTCTATACTTAGTGTAACGAACCTTCCACTCTTGGAAATAAATGGCTAAGTTGCAAGTGCCTCAAGTTCCAACAGGCCGCTAGTACCATACACATCATGTGTTGTTAAAGCTTTCAGGTAGATCGGAAAATGGTAAGAGGAGCTTAGACATTACCAAAATTCTGTATCTCAGCTGGACAATTGACACCTACCTCTGACGTCCGTCAGAAATTGCAAACTGTAGGTTTACAACGTCTCCAAGTTTCTTTCTATTGCATAGGTCCTTTGAAATACTTTAATAGGTTTTATAAAGGAACTCAGATCTGACAGATTTACTCTCTGATTTGATCTAATGATAAAATCAGAAGTTTGACCCTTTGGTAAAGTTTTATTTTGAAGAATAAATTATTTCCTTAAGTAGTTTACTCAAATGGTGTGGCAAAATATCCATGAGAAAAAATTAAACGTTATTTTGCTTGAGAAATGCGAGAACAGTGGTTGAGTTTTCAGGAATGTTTCAGTGTGTCAAATATTAAGTGTTCAGTTATATTCTCTCCTGACAACAGGAAAATAACTTAAGAATGATAGATTTAATTATTAAAAATACTGTTAAGTTGATCTTTGGTTATCTCGTGTAATAATTCTTTGTAATTTATGATAGATTTAATTAAGACTGTTCAATTGACCTTTGGTTTCTAGTATAATGATAATTTTTTGTAATTATTAAAAAATTTTTCTAAGATATGTTGTTCATCCCTTTTACCTACTTGCTGATTTTCTCTTTTTCAGATTGACGTACAGCTGTATATTTTGTCATTTCTTTCACCTCATGACCTGTGTCAGTTGGGAAGTACAAGTCATTATTGGAATGAAACTGTCCGAGATCCAATTCTATGGAGATATTTTTTGTTGCGAGATCTTCCCTCTTGGTCTTCTGTGGACTGGAAGTCTCTTCCTGACCTAGAAATCTTAAGAAAACCTATATCTGAGGTCACCGATAGTATATCTTTTGACTACATGGCAGTGTAAGGATCTAGTTTTATAAATTAAAGATTTTAAATTTTACTATTATAAGTCAGTAGTCCTACTACTAATTTGTTTCATAGATTTTGGAGTTAAGTTTTCTTTTTTTTTAATCGAGGGTAAAGTTAAATGACTTCCTTCATGGAATACTTTCAGCTTTCACATTTTGTTATTTCCCTGTAACACCTAACTAGAGTATTTGAATAAATATATTTTATATGTCAAGAAGTGAAATTCCCCTTAAAAATTTCATTATCTTTGGAAAATTTGTCACTTTTTAAAAAGTAATACTTTTTCATATCCAGAAAAGGACTGGCCAGAGGTCAGGAAGCAAAGAAAACCATTTTCTAGGTTCTGGAAAAAGATTTTGTTATTACCCAAAACTATTGACATTTTAGAATATGTGAGAGAATTAATGTTACTGAGCAACTAGATTCTATGAGGGTTGCTTTATGTATATTTATTTAAACTTTATCCAATAATGTGGTATTATCCATGTACTGTAGAAGTAGAATTGAGGTTCACCGTGGGTTATGGATTTGCCTAAGGCCATATAGTTCATAAGGGGCTGTTCAGATTGGAACCCCATCATGCTGCCTTAGGAATATATAACATCATTGGATATGAATTTAACCTGCTTTATTTAGAACCCCGAATTTAAGGCATTATAAGAAAGATTTATATAATATTTGTGCTTAAGTTAAGAACTGTTTTGCTGTGCTAGATTTGGTAGCTATAGGATTTTTTAAGTTATTCAGGACCTTATTCCAATCCAAATGCCATTACATTAAGCCTTGTGAGATTGCTTGATTAAAATACACATGATGTGCTCTTAATTTCAACCAATGCTATGAAAGTCTCATTTGCGGAGTGTTACCTCTACATTGTTCTACAACCAGCCATAGCATTAAGTGTATCTGATGCTGTGGAACCAGATTTTCCCCAGGGATAGTAGTAATTATAGTAACTACCTTTTGTGTTCATATAAATTATTTCTTATCCTTACAACCCTGGGTTGATTACTATTGCTCAAATGATGCACTTGAAAAAACTAAAGTTAGGCTAAAAGTAGCTTATATAATTATTTAAAGTGGTGAGGCTCGGCCAGATCTATATTGCTTCAAAATTGGTGTTTTTTCCTTCTCGAATTATAAGATTCATAATTTAAGATGATTATATTGTTAGGTTAGTAATTGTCTTAACCAGATTGGTTTAGTTAAAGGGCTTTAGATTTTATTTTGATTTGGGTAACTGTGTTTTAATTTTTGATAACGTAGAATTGCTAGTTTAGAAATTTATAGCTATTGAAAGAAACTCAGTTGTTTCTTTTACATGATTCTTAATTTGCCATGTTATCTGTAAGGATTATTTGAGCTTCCCTATATATTTAAAATTTACTGAACTGTTAACATTTGAGGTTGTTAATAGGAGTACCTAAGAAATTTGGTATATTGGTAGTCTTAGTAATTTCTTTTTAACCTCTATGGACATTAATGCTATCAGTATAGTTGATCTTTAGTGCAGTGTTTCTCAGTCTTGGCACTATTGACATTTTGGACCGGATGTTATGGGAACTGTCCTGTGCATTGTAGGATGTTTCATAACATCCGTGGCCTCTCCCCACCAGATGCCAGTAGCACTATTCTACTATCTCTTTGCTGTAACGACAAAAATGTCTACAGATATTGCCACATATTCCTTATGGTAGGTTGGGTGGAGCAAGCAAAATCTCCAATTGAGAATCACTGTTCTATGTAGTAAATTTTAACCATTGAAACAAATGTTAGACCAAATGTTTCTTGAGAAAATCTAAATGAAAGATTAGAAAGTAAGTAACCACTTCCTGGGGAAGACTCTCAGTTTTTGCACCACGACTACTCCCATAGTGCCTTGTTCTTTTTCCTTGTCATGATACTTGGCATACATATTAAAATGATGTTTGTCCTCTGTTACCCTCAATGAGGATTGGGATTATAGAAATTATTATATCCTTTGTACCTAGGAAGTTTTCACATTATATATTGTTGAATGAATAACAGGCTTAGTAAGTTTTTCTGTGTTAATTTTCTACTTGTGACAATTTTATACAGCTATAAAATGTGCTGTCCACATACAAGAAGATCCTTAAAATCTAGCCGTCCTATGTATGGAGCTGTCACCTCATTTTTACACTCATTGATCATCCAGAATGAACCACGATTTGCTATGTTTGGACCAGGTTTGGAAGAATTGAATACATCTTTGGTGTTGAGCTTGATGTCTTCAGAGGAACTTTGCCCAACAGCTGGTTTACCTCAGAGGCAGATTGATGGTAATTTTCATGTTAATCTACAGTACCTAATAATTCAACACTTTGAGTTTGATGCTAATGTTAAATAGAAAGAAAACCATTTTTAATTAACTCTGATGTATTGAAATACAGTAATTTGGTAAATGGGAGCCCCCAGGTCCCAGTGGACTGAAAGAATTAATTTACTTTTTATAAAAGGTAATTTACTTTTTACAAAAGGTAAGCTTCCTCTATTTCTTCAAGTTTATGTAATCCAGAAGATAAGATCATGGAAAAGTAAATTATATGTTGCCAAGATATTATATTTGTACAGTATTTACTGTATTTTAAAAGAATGTTAATAGCAGAACCATTTAGCATTTATTGTGTGCATAGTACTTTCATATACTATATATTGAAATTTCAGAAACTAAATTATTTTCCCCTTTTTTAGAAAAAAAAACAACAACCATGTAATTAGTTGGTAAGTAGGATATGTAATAAATTTAAATAACAGTATGGTCTGGCTTATATTTATTTATTTATTGAGAGCACTTACTAGATGTGAGAGATGCAGAGATTTAAAACAAAGAACATCAAAAATCTTTTTCTGCCCTGAAGATACTTGGTCTAGGTGAGGGCAGTGACAAGTGTACAGGTGATTAGAACATGGCATCATTAGCTCATTAGCTCCTGGGTATAAAGATAAGGGTCAAAAAAGGCTCCACATTGAAGAGGATGCCTCATATAAGTTATTAGGATGAGTAGGAGTTGGCAATCAAAAAAAAAGAAAGATAGGGTAAAAGTATTCCAGGCAGCGAGAACTACATTAATGCAAGCACAAAGCTCTGAGTGTGCATGACACACTTGAAGTATCTCTGTGTGTCTGTAGTGGGGCTAGAAGACAAAATACTTATATGCCATGCTTATGCCTTTGGAAGCTGTTGAAGTATTTTCAGCAGAGGGGGGAGATGATCAAGATTGAATTTTAGAAAGATCACCAGCTCCTGAATGGGAAATTGGTTAGAAGGGGCTATAAAGACATGATGACCCATAAGAATCCATTTATATAGAATTGACTGAATGTGTAGTAGTAGTAGTAGTAAGGATAACTCTAGGTTTCTGGTGTGGTTTTCATATTGGATGATAGTGCTATTCACTAGGATAAGAAAACACAGGAGGAGAAGAGAAACTTGAGGGATCTGTATAGGGGGTGCGACAGCCACTCTCTGGAAAGTGTTGACTTTGATAATCCTGAGAGATACAAGTAGAGCTGTCCACTATGAGCAATCCACTTGAAAGGAAGGAGTTTTGTCAGCTTTATTCTTAGCTATATCTGAATGCCAAACACATAGGAGGCACTCAATATTTGATGAATGAATGAACAAATTACTTTATGGATTACTTTATACATCCAGATCTCAGAGCAAGATCTGAGCTAGAAATCAAGATTTGGGAATCATATGGAGTCCACATGGACTTGGAAGTTTCTGAGGATAGAGAGAAAAATTGTGAACCAGGTGTTGAAATTTTCATTGAATGTTTGGAGGAAGGAATTATCAAAGGGAGATTTACAAATGACAAAGTCAAGGAAGGGGAGATGGTAGTGTATCTGAATGATGTGTGTGTCTCAGCGAGATGGGAGTTTTTCAAGAGGGTTGGTCAGTAATAGTTAAGACATAGCAGTGGGGTGTAAAGAGAACATTTATGTCTTTATCTTGAGATGTGAGTGAATAAGCAGCCTTGTTACTTGAGAATCCACTGTAAGAAAAGCAATATCTAGGGGCAGGTTGATTTCAGATAAGGCCATGAGGTAGAAGGAGTGCTTCAAAAAGAGATTGGAAATATGGAGAAATATGGTAGTTATGAAATTGCAGTTTCATTCTCTAGAAAGCAGCTGGAGTGATTGTGTGAAAATACCAATCTAATTATGCTTCAAACCTGCAAGATCAGGGAAGAATAGAGGGAAGGGTCATTGGCAAGGTGGTGCACACATTGGGCTGAGGTTAGATGTGTTGAGTGGGTAATCTCTGGAAGTTAAAATGGACAAAAACAAAGATCATGATAGAATTTGTTTCTGCTTTCTCTTTAGAGGGTTTGTGCACCAGACCTGGTGGCCAGAAGACTCAGGTCACTTTGGTATTCTTGTAGTACCAGCCACCAAGATCTCAGTATATGTGTTGCCGGGAATGGTGACATGAGATGGCATGGCATGGCTTATTTGCACAACTGTATTGGTTATAATTCAGGAATTAAGATGAGGTAAATAGAGGCCAGATTATTTAATGTTTTGTTTATCTGAAAAGCAATGGTTTTGAAGGGAAGAGACCTAATCAGATAGGCATTTTTAAGCAATCTCTCCAGCTGCTGTAAGAATAATCATAGCAGAGAGCAAAAGTGGATGTAGGACACTGGTCAGAAGTGTCTGTAGAAGTCCAAGTGAGCAATAATAATGATTTAGACTAAAAGGTGGGAGGATGGAGAGAAGTGGGCAGATATAAGAGAATATTTATATAGCAAGAAGAAGTAGAGCCATGGAAGAAGAAAAGGATCTTTCTAAGAGACAAGAGGAGAATCAGCCCCTGGGTGTTAACACAGCCAAAGGAAGAAAGAGGTTTAGAAAGGACAAATAACGATGTCGAATGATTCTGATCTAAAGTAGTAAGAAGCTAGTACTGTTTAGCATCTGTTATTTACCAGTCACTCTTAATAGTAATTTTACATATGTAATCTTATTTAATGCTTACAATAATTCCAATTGTGTTATTACTATATTTTCATGACAAAATTGAGGCTCACAAAAAAACATGGTTATATGTGATAAATTCAAGATTCTAACTTGTCTAATTTGAAGTTTTAGTATCTGTCACATTTCCTCAGTTTTTTAAATTGCCATTTGGTGACTCCCCATCAGTTTAAAAATAGCTTTTCAGAGAGAGAAAAACAAAATCCATTTCATTAAATGTATACATGGAATATAAGACTAATGAGAAACTTAAAGGTATGAAAATGAATCTCAGTCCTGAGGATAAATAGTAATGGCTGTTATGATGTAACTCCTACTGATAAAATTAATGATAATGATGATGAAATGAAGAGGAATATTATAAGCTTAGCAGTTATTTGTTTTTTATATTTTTCTTATTATGTGAATGAAAATTGCAGACAGCATCTTTTTTAAAATGCAGACATTTCATTTTATACCCAAGCTGTATATATAACTTGTCAGAATTTTTTGTTTGCTTTTTCTTACACTGGGTAATTTTTTTTCATTTTGATCTTTTACTGTCTTTATTAACGACTTGTTATGATAACTATAATCTTCTCCTTTAGGTATTGGATCAGGAGTCAGTTTTCAGTTGAACAACCAACATAAATTCAACATCTTGATATTATATTCAACTACCAGGTAAGACTACCTACTTGGTGATTTATGTGAAACATCAAAACTTCATTTTGAATTGAAGGCATTTCAAAAATGAAGGAGGATGGAGATTCTTATGTATCTGTTGATGTTTAATATTTACATTTTTCTTATAGAAAGGAAAGAGATAGAGCAAGAGAAGAGCATACGAGTGCAGTTAACAAGATGTTTAGTCTACAGAATGAAGGAGATGATCAACAAGGAAGCCGGTACAGTGTAATTCCACAAATTCAGAAAGTATGTGAAGTTGTTGATGGGTTCATCTATGTTGCAAATGCTGAAGCTCATAAAAGTAAGCATTCTCTTTTTTCTTTTTAAAAACACTTTCTTTGTAAAGCAATTGAGAAAATATGTTTTTAGGCTTTACTGTGGCTTCTTAAGAATATAATGGTTAATTTTATCAATGTGATTCTATGACCATTACTGTAAATAGTGAGTTCTTAAAGCTTGATGTGCATTAGGATCACCTGGGTAGTTTGTTAGAACCACAGCTACCTGGTTCTTACCCTGGTGAATTATGATTCATAGATTTGGATTGTGTCTTGGACATTTGTTTTTTTAACCATCACCTTCAGAATTCTGATGCATAACAAAGTTTGACACTATAACTGCTTGGTATATTTTTGTTGTATCCTTCTGTACTTTTCCTATTGCTGTTTTGTCTGCTTCTGGCCCTATGCAAATAATTTATGCAAATAACTGGAAAACTTTACCTTTGTTTTAATTATCCTGATAGTAGAGAGATACTTGGTGGTGGAGTATTTAATAAGTAGGTTAGTTAAGAACACTTTTCATATATTCTGAATAATTGCCATTCACAGTGCTACATAGGTATGAAATCAAAGTATTATTGGGCCAGTCTCATTGTTGTAATTTCCTCCTCAAATCCCTGTTAACAGGGCATAAATATATAATATTGTTCAGAACTAGCAGCCCATTGCTAAATGGCCTAACAGAAGAGGCGTGCCCATTTCTGGGAGTAAATCCTCTTTATCTCAGTTTCTGCTGTTCTTCTACATAAAATATCTACCATTAAATTGGAAATTATGAGACATATAAGAAAAATAAAAATGAAATGACCCATTGTTAAGAGATAAAGCAGTTAGTGGAACTAGACACAGAGATCACCTGGATGCTTACAATCTTAGAAAGGAACATTAAAATTAACTATGATTAATATGTTAAAGGATCTAGTGGAAAAGATGGACAATAAGTGTGAATGGATAGAAATTTTCTGTAGAAAGAAGCTATGAAAGAGTTGAGAATGCTAAATATGAAAAATATAATAGGTAAACAATTTCTTTAATGGACTTATCAGCCAAGGAAATGTTCAGTGAACCTGAAAATAGTTCAATTGAAATTATCCAAAATAACACAAAGAGGAAAAGAATAGGAGTTGGGGAAACAGAGCATCCAAGAGTCAGGAGAACCTATCAACTGATCTAATTCAGAGGTCAGCAAACTTTTTTCTTAAAGAAGTTAAGTATTGTAGGCATATGAGCTTTATAATCTCTCACTCAGCTCTGCTGTTATAGTGCAAAAGTAGTCATAGATAATTTGTAAATAATTGGGCATGGGTGTTTTTCAAAAAAATTTTATTCATAAAAACAGCTGCAGAATGTGGTATGCCAACCTCTGGTCTAACGTACGTGTGTGTGTGTGTGTGTGTGTGTGTGTGTGTGTGTGTGTGTGTGTGTGTGTGTGTGTGTTAACACACAGGGAGTAAGAACAGGGGAAAAGGAAATTTTGAACAGATAATGGCCAAAATGACTTCAAAATTTCTGAAAAATAAGCCGCAGATCCAAGATGCTCAGAGAACTCCAAACCTGATAAATAAAATACGTTTAGATACATCATAGCCAAACTGATGAAAACCAAAGATAAGGAGAATTTTTGAAGGCAGCCAAAGTAAAAGGAAATAAACACATAGAGGGCCAAAGATAAGAGCAGAGACTTCTTGACAGAATTGCTGTAAACTAGAAGGCAATGAGGAGGAATCTTTGCAGTGTTACAAAGTGGAGGGAAACCTTACATCCAATGACTTTCAAACTTCGGTATGCATCAGAATCCTGAAGGTGATGGTTAAATAAAACAGACGCCCAAGAAACAAATCATTCAGAAATGAAGGCAAAATAAAGACTTTTTCAGACAAACAAAACCAGAGAAAATTCATAATCAGATTTGTGCTACAAGAAATATTAAAGGAGCAGGCAGGAGAATATGATTCTAGATGGGAAATTACATCTACAAAAAGAAATGAACTCTGGAATGGAAACAGTATAGCTATATATAAAAGATTTTTTTCTAATTTTAATGTTTATTATGTAAAAGAAAATAGTAGCAGTATATTATTGGTAGATGGTATTTTAAATCAAAGCATGCTAAAAATACAACAGCATGAAAGAGAGGAGATAGAAATAAACTATTATAAGATTCTTCTACATATGAAATTGTATAAAATTATTTAAAGGTACTTTGTAAATCCTTGAGCAAAATGTAGCAGAGGTATAATTAAATAAGCCAGTAGTAAAGATAAAATGGAATAATTAAAAACTTCAAAAGAAGATGGGAAAAGAAAGAAAAGAGAACAAAGAACAGAGGAACAAGTCAAAAGCCAGTAGTAAAGATAAAATGGAATAATTAAAAACTTCAAAAGAAGACAGGAAAAGAGAGAAAAAAGAACAGAACAGAGGAACAAGTCAAAACCCAAGAAGTGTATGATAGATTTAAATGTACCACATTGATAATTACATTAAATGTTTTCTGTTAGCACATAGCATCTTCTCCAACCTAGTGGCTTAAAATAATATCTGTTTATTAACACACAGTTCTCTGTTAGAAGTCTTGATTATGGCATGGCTTTGTTCTCAATTTAGGATCTCATAGACAGAAATTAGGGTAGTCAATAGGTTGCACCCCTTTCTATGGGGGATGTGGGGAATCTACTTCTTGGCTCACTCAAGTTGTTGGCTGAATTCAATTCCTTAATGTTATGGGACTAAGGCCCCTGTTTTCTTACTGTCAGCTTCTAGAGGCTATCTTTATTCCTTGCCATATGACTCCTTATGTTTTCAAATCCAGCAATGGAGAATCTCTTACCTGGAAGAACCATATCCCTTTTAAGGGCTCACCTGATTAGGTTAGGCTCACAGAGGAGGACAGTATTCCTTGTCTTAAAGTCAGTTCTGTCTTATAGCCCGTTCACAGTAGTGATATCATATCACATTTGTGGATTCCTTCCATGCTCAAGGGGAAGGGATTATACAAGGGTGTGAGTCATTGGGCATCATTTTAGAATTCTGCATATTGATCCCCCCTCTCTGATTTTACCTAAATTTCTATCCTTGTAAGGATACTTAATTTAATATTATGATAGGTCAATCAGTAAACAAGGCAATAGAGACAATTTGTCACGTTTGGATTCTGGTTAGTTTTTGGTTTCCTTTTTTGGTTAATTTTTAATTTTATCATTTTTATCATTACAAGTACTGCAAATTAAAGAGTTTTGACTATATTCTGTAGGACATGAATGGCAAGATGAATTTTCTCATATTATGGCAATGACAGATCCAGCTTTTGGATCTTCAGGAAGACCGATGTTGGTTTTATCTTGTATTTCTCAAGCAAATATAAAAAGAATGCCCTGTTTTTATTTGGCGCATGAGCTACGTCTGAATCATCTAAACCACCCGTGGATGGTAAGATACTATATCTTCTTTGGTGAGAAAAATCTTATTTTTCACTCTATATTTTATTTTATTCTTTCTTATTTACTTTAATGAAATAGCACTCTAAAGTCAGTTTTAATAGTTTAATTGGTATAAGATATTTGATGAGTGTCAGTAAGTCTTAGCTGATCATTTGCTCCCTATTTGCCTCTCCTGTCATGCATATAGTGAGATATTGGGGATTGTTTTTTTAGATGCCACTATCATGATTTTTTCAGCATTTATGTATCATGTGTTAGGGACATCAAAAATATAGATTCCATCTTGTAGTTTCTTGCTCTCCAAATTTTCTTTTAGTCATGGAATCTTTTCATCAAATGAAACCATACATGAAAACCCCTAGGTAAAATAGATAAAAGAAAAATTAATATTGGAAATATTTTTGCCAAAAAGAGGTCTTTCTTCCTCCCCCTTTCCCTTCCATGGAACCCTGGAAACTCTTGGAACAGTTTGAAAGCTACCTTCTTGAGTAATGGGAGTTTTAGCTCATCATGAGGAGGAAGAGGCAGATTTTTGCAACAAAATGTCACATTTATCACCTGGGTTCTGACTATGTGGGTTCATTCAAAAATATTTTTGTTTTCAAAAATGAATCCTTTGGAGGAATTTTTTTTCATACAAACAAGTCACAGAAATGGTAGATCTTCCCATTTCCAAAGCTGAGTTCCAAAATAAGTTAGAAACTTCATATTGGTAATAATTATGACAAAAAAGATCGTATTTTTTATTTAAGCTCTTTAAAAGACAAAACTTGAGTGATTCATCAAAATTTACTGGGATTCCTTTAGTTTCTTTTTTTTCTTTAGTTTTTAGAAAAATGTTCCTCATAAACATAAGATTTTGGACTTAGTTTCCTTCTGATAACAGTCTCTTTTATCTGCTCATAGGTTCAGGATACAGAGGCTGAAACTCTGACTGGTTTTTTGAATGGCATTCAGTGGATTCTTGAAGAAGTAGAATCTAAACATGCAAGATGATCATTTTAGACCTTGGGAACTGAAAAATGATTTGAAACTTGTTACTAAGGCCATGATGTGGATATTTGCTCACTCGACTCATTTTGTCCTGCTCTTTTGCAGGTAGGCTTTATATTGGACGGCTATAGCTACTGTGTTTTTAATATAATTTTTGCTTTTACCTTAAATCAATTACAAAAAATAGTTTCAGTGCTAGCATTTAGCCCCTGAATGAACCTTTTAAGATTTTTTTTGATAATTTTTCTATTTCCTTTTTTTTAATATTAAATTCTGTAAAAAAACAAGTTTGTGACTCATTCCTTTTGGTTTCTGTTTTTTTCAGTTCAAAGATTGCCCTAATTTTCTATAGGTTCTTTTCAAGAGTCCTTTAATGGTTATCAGAAAAGAAGTTTTTATCTACCTTAATAAATATACTGCTTAAAGACTAGAATATTCTGGAATTTTGTTTAATATTATGACCATACAGTTTTTGTTTTTTTCTGCAACAGTAAAAGTTAACTTTATATCATATTTAATACTGATTAACTGAAAATAACTTTTCCTGGAAATTCATAATATTTTCAGATAACTTTGAAAGCTCATAAGGTAATAAAGCCACATTTTATTTCATACTCAGAAAACATTCCATAGATTTACAACATCATGACCTCCTCCTCAAAAATTGTTTTCACTTTGCAGGGGAAACACTATGGCCCTCCTATCTCATTGGAAATGAGGAATTTTAATATAATAATAAGAAGAGAGTATGTCCTAGTGATACTGCACCCAAAATAGAACTTTCATCCCATGAGTGGGAGCTCTTTTGAAGAAGGGGTTCCCTATATCTCAGATACACTTATCCAGAACTTAGCTTTAGCAACATGTAGTTGGAGGCAGGATGTGAAATTCTGATATCTCCTCCTCCCAGGAAGTCTTGGAGAGGGAATCTTGATTCCTTGGCTGCTGTAGTCTAGACTGGAGTTTCCATCTTACTGAATTGGAGGAGGGAAATAGGGAGTGGGTCTTGTTTCAGATCCCACAAACTATTGCTGTTCTTATTGAGTTTTAATAGACACTCTTTTTTTGAATAAATGTTTTAAAGTAATTTTTTTTGTTTTTTCTAGGGAGCTATATCATGGAACTTCTCATGCTGTTATTCCAAAAGTGGATTCCTTTTATTCCTTTTAATATGTGTAGTTGTTACCTAATTCATTCCTGATATTGGTATTCTCAAAGAACCGGCTTTGGATTGTACTGATACATTCTATTTCATTGATTTATACTCTAATCTCTATTTTTCTGCTTTTTAATTTTTCAATTTTTATTTCATTTTCTCTTAGTTTATTAAGATCGAAACTTAGGTCATTGATCCTGTCTGCTAAATTCCAAGTTGATTTTCTTTTTCTTAGGGGATAAGTGTCATTCTCATTTTTCTTCGTATGTTGCAGAATTTTGTATACTGGAAAATATGAGTGTTAAGTTATGGAAACTCAGGATTCTGCGATTTTCTCCTATGAGTGATACTTTTTATTTAAACAATTAAGGTGGTTAGACATAAATTGCAGACTCTGTCCCTTGGGCAACAGGTCTATTCTCAGTACTTAAGGCTATAGATTTTCCCTTTAACTCTCTTTAGCTGCATCCACTCTTTTGATATATTGTATATTTATTATTCAGCTAAAATATTTTCTAATTTCTTGTGATTACGTTTTCAACCCATGGATTATTTAATATTACTGTTTTATTGTTGTTTAATCTTTAATTCCTAGCTATTTTATTAGAGAACATACTCTGTAAAATTTGTCTTTTTAAATTTATTGAGACTTGCTCTATTGCCCAGTTTATGGCCTGTTTTGGTAAATGTATCACATATGCACTTGAAAAGTTTATATCTTGTAGTCATTAGATGGAATATTTTATAGCAATTAGGTCAAGGTAGTTGATAATGTTAAGATATTGTATATGGCTTTATTGATTTTTGCATAGTTTTATCAATTACTAAGAGAATCATTGAAATCTTCAACTATAATTATAGAATTGCCTATTTTTCCTTTTAATTCTGTCAATCTTTGCTTCATTTTAATGCTGTTTTTAGGTTTGCACACGTATATGATTGTTCTATTTTTCTGATGAAGTGGCCCTTTTGTAATTATGAAATGCTCTTCTTGCTGATAGTACTCATTGTCTTAAAATCCATTCTCTAATATTAATATAACCACTTCAGCTAAAAAAATAATAATTATTGCTCTGTTGGTATATCTTTTCCATTTATTCACAGTCAACCTGAATCTGTCTTTATATTTTAAGTGTTATCTTGTGTAAATAGAATATAGTGAAGCTTGCTTTTCCTTTTTCTATTCTGGTAATACATTTTAATTAGAATGTTTATATTATTTAGATTTATTGTGATTATTGATATGATTGTGTTCAGATCTACCATTTTATTGTTGGTTTTTTATTTATCCCTTCATCATTTTTTCATTCCTTCTGTCCTATTTTGGGTTATTTTAACATTTTTAGAAATTATTTTAAATTTTCTATTTTTCATATCTGCATTTTTTAGAAGTTGCTATAGTGATTGCAGTATAGTATATATCCTTAGTGTTTCAAAGATTTACTTAATATTGTACTAATTTGTGTAATCTGTGGAATGTTATAATTATATAAGTCTAATTCTTTCTCCTACTGTTTTTGCTATAGCTGTTAAATGTGTTACACCTACATATAAGTTCCAGAAAACAGTGTTTCAATTTTTGCTGATAGTCATATATATATATTATAAAGAAATTAAAAGAAAAAAATAAAAATAATGCAAGTAGTCTTTTATATTTTTAAGATAAATAAAATCTTGGATTGGCAGGTTTTTTTAGTTCTTTCAAGATGTTCTGTTCTCTTCAATTCTCTGCAATTTCTGAAGTCATTCACTAATTGCATCTTTATTCCCTTGTTTTGTCTTGCTTTCAAGTTTACTCTTTATTTTGTTTTCCAATAGTTTCGCTACAGTGTACCTAGTTATAGACCTTCTTTATCTAGCTTGGGAGTTATTCGGCATATCGGATATAGAAATTTATGTTGTTCACCGGGTTTGGGAAACTGGCTCATAATTCATCAAATATATTTTCCCATTCTCTCCTCTTTTTTCCCCCTTTGAGCCTCTATTGTGTAATACATGTGTGACCATTTGTTATTACTTAACCTGTCTCCGGATCTTTGCTCATTTTTTTCAGTCCTTAGTCTCTCTCTTCTTTGGGATAATTTCAATTGATTAATCTTCAAGTTCCTAAACTCTTTTTATATCTATTTTTTTGTTAAACCAATTCCATGAATTTCCAATTTAGATATTGTATTTGTTCTACAATTTCCTTTGGTTCTTATTTTCTGTCTCCCCCCCTCACCCCCGCCCCTCAGATTTTCTTTTTTCTTATTGGGAGCGTATGTTCCCTTATATCACTGAGAATGGTTGTAATTGTTGCTCTAAAAATCCTGTCTGCTAAATTCCAAGTTGATTTTCTTTTATTAAGGGAATGAGTGTAATTCTCATTTTTCTTTGTATGTTGCAGAATTTTGTATACTGGAAAATATTTTAACAGTTAACGTGGTTAGACATAAATTGCAGACTCTGTCCCTTGGGCAACAGGTCTATTCTTAGTTCATGTCTTATAAGTGAGCAGCTTGAGTTGGTTTTGCATACAAAGTTCAGCCAAAGATAGAGGCAGGGAATTGGGGGATTCCTTTCTTGGCTTTTTCTTTTCTAAGACTTCCCTTTTCTCTCTAGTGGCTGCAGTTGCCCTTGTGGCAGTACTCTGATTCCCTAGGCCAGAAAGGCTATAATTATTCTACCAGATCCCTGGGCACAGTGTACATCAACAATGCCTACCCCCAATCTACAAGTTTACAAAAAAGTGGGCATTTGCTCTGTAGAACTTCCCTCCTTTGAGAGTGTACTTCACCACAGGATTTGCCTGATTCTCTTCACTATTTTGAAGTATGTCCTCTACGGAAGAGTTAAATCCAGTAGAAAGTTGTTGAGCCTTTCCCAGGACCAAAAGCATTCTGGCATATTGGCTATATCTCTTTATTATTTTTTTAGTGATTGCTCTAAGGATTATAATACACATCTAGAAATAGAATTTTAGGTTGATTTTTCCTTAGGCACTTCAAAGATATAATTCCATTATCTTTGGCTTACATTGTTTCTGACGTGTCAGCCCTCATTGCTATTTTTGTTCCCTAAATTGTATCATGCTTCCCTGGCTGCTGTAAATTTTTTTTTTATCTTTAATTTCCAGTAGTTTTATGTGTCTAGGTGTGATTTAGTTTTGAACTAAAGAACTAAACCCCTTGGATGTTTGGTTACCATCTTTCATGAGTTTTGGAAAATCTTTAGCCAATATTTTTATTATTTTATAAAACTACTTTCTTTCTCCCTCTCTCTCCTTTTCCCCCTTTTCCCCCTCTTTCCCTTTCTCCCTCTCTCCCTCTCTCCCTCCCTTCTTTCTTTATTTTTTACACCTGCAGCACCCGGTCTTCCTACGTGGTCTCCCATCCAAGTACTAACCAGGCCTGACCCTGCTTGGCTTCCGAGGTCAGACGGAATCAAGCGTATTCAGGGTGGCATGGCCATAGGCTAGCCAATATTTTAAAATATTTCCCCTGCCCAATTTTTTTCACAGTGTGTGGAACTCTAGTTGCATATATATGAGATCATTTGGTATTGTTTCACAGGTCTCTGATGATGATAGTTTAAAATTTTTTTTTCATGTTTCTGTTTAGATATTTTCTATTGACCTGCCTTTGAGTTTACTGTTCTTTTTTTCCTATTCTGCCAAGTCTCTTTTATATTCATCCATTGTTAAGAATTTTAGTCATACTTTTTAGTTCTAAAATTTCACTTAGTTCTCTTTAGCAGCTTCCCTTTTTCTGCTAAAATTCTCGATCTCTTCATTTTATGTTTTATACTACATTCTTTATATTTAAATTATCATTTAAAAAATCATTTTACTAATTTCAATATCTAGGTTATCTTAGCACACCTCTATTGACTTTTTTTTCCTCAATTTGGGGCTTCACTTTTTCTTTGTATGTCTCATTAAAAAAATTATATGCAGGGTATTCTTAAGAGAATAGCAGATTGTAAACTTTTTGTATAATTTTTGTGTGTGTCTTTTTTAAGCAAGTTAATTCATCCTTTCTTTTTTTTAGTTAGCCAGGGTGACTTAGAGCTGGGTCATATCTTTAATTTACGTGTGTGTGTGTGAGTGTGTGTGTGTGTGTGAGAGAGAGAGAGAGAGAGAGAGAGAGAGAGAGAGACAATGGTTAACGAAATCCAGTAAGTTTCAGGTGCACAATTTAGCAGTAAGGCATATATATTGCATTGTGTGTTCACATCCCATAATTAGATTTTTGTCATCACATATTTGACCTCTTTTACCCCATCTACTTCTACTCTCTCCCTCTGCTCTCTGGTAACTAATAGTTTATTGTCCATGTCCATGAGTCTCTGTTTGTCCTATTTGTTTGTTGCTTTTAGGTTTCTGTCCTACATATAAGTGATATCACGTGATTTTCAACTTTTTCTGTCTGGCTTATTTCACTTAGCATGATTATCTCAAGATCCATCCACGTTTCCTCTTTTTTAAATCAGATTATGTCCCTCATTTCTTTTGTGCAGCCATGAAGGAGCTGATCTTATTGAAACTATAGTAAACCAAAGGAATTGGGTTGCTTATATAGTCATTTGTAGTTCATCTCTAGATGTAATTCCAGCAGGGCCCTGAAATCTAAGCTCTGATCAAACAGAGAGGCTTTTTTCTGCTTTTCAGGACTATCTTCTTTGTCTTTTAGTAGAATTCTTGTGGGGGAAATTGTCAGGCTCAACCATTTGTTTTCACATATGGAGTTCTGTTTACAATCTATTACATCAGTCATATTGTCATTAAAAGCTTTGGTTGTATATTTCTCATCCCAGCAAAACCCTTCTTCCTATAATATGCCTGCTTGTCCATTCACAGATACCCAGGATAGACAGTTGGGCTCATAGAAGCAACATAGCTCTTTGATCACCAAAAGGAGCCTGGAGCCTGTTTCTCTGGAATTTAGTTTATTTAGACTTATTTGTATCTACTGTTCTTTTATGGCTTAAAGTAAAATTTTAATTTTATCATATGTTTTCATGTTACAGTAACAATCTTGTGACCTTTGTGCTATCTGAAAGCAAAACTCTTAGTTTTTACACTTAGACACCTTATGAACTCTTAAATCACAATGTTCATTTATTGAAACATTTGTAGCATTATGTCCCCACACAGTAGCTAAATCATAGTATTTAATTATCACATATTGTGAAAAGTTTTGCAGTCTTATTTTCCCCATGATTTTCATCATTATTTTATTTTTACTATATGACAACATTTTTCATCATTATTTTATTTTTACTAAATGACAACATTTTTACCTTTTTTAAATGGATTATATGTGCCTTTATATTCTTTGACCCTTGGAATAAATCCTGAGCAAGTTTGCATAACATATAAGATCTAGACCTTGCTACAGTGTCAGCAAATTAAATTTCTTTTATTTAAAATTTTCTAGCTGCTTTTTCTTCCTATACACCTGTATAAGGAATTGTTAGAGGCAGCATAGCTAAGTTATTAAATGCATGAATCCTAAAACCAGATTGGTCTGTGTTTAAATCTTAACTTTATCACTGTAATATCTTGGGCATGTCTCTTATCTTCTGTGTGGCTGAGTCCCTAATTTTAAAATGAAGGTAAATAATATCTACTTCATAGGATTCTTAAAAACTTTAAATAAATTAATATTTTAAAGTACTTAGAACAGTGATTGGTACAAAAAAAAGTACTCTAAAAGAATTTGTTGAATAAGTTTTGATACCATTACTAAATGAATTTTTATTTTTAGTCTCATAAGAAAAACGATGTAAAAACCCCTACATACTTAAGGAAGCACATAAAAATCTATTAATAGATCTGATAAGATAATTTAGAGGACTATTAGACTCTTTATTTTTCACAAATACAGAAATTTGAGTTAAAATGAAAATTTGGCGAAGGACTAACTTTTCTGCTTGTCATGAATATCGCTACCAGTTTTATACCAGAGTACATTGAAGGTCATGTTCTATTTTCTACTTTCTTGCTGCTTTTCTGCATCTTATTTCAAGAAAATGCAAGAGTTATAGGTAAAACAGTTTGTCTCTCATTTGGTGCGTTTATCAAAATCAGTCCCATAATTTTATTATCTGACATTCTTAATAGGAAAATATACCAACACATCTGTTAACAGCTATTCTTATTTGGTTCTAGGAACTATATCAATAATGGCATTAGGACAAAATTCTTTTGTGTTTTAATATAAGAGTGTAAAAGTACAAAGTCTTAGTTCATTTGTCACGTGATGCTGTAACTAATAAAACTATTCTTAAATTCTGAAAGATATGACAGTGCTATTCCAAGATTTCCAGAGGTGGGACTGTTGCTACCTACAGAAAGACAATCTGTGACCCAAAAATAGCTATTTCAACTTAACTTTTACAATTATGATCAGATTGGTTTTCAATAGCGTTTTCTAAAGTATATTCTAAAGTATAGTAATTTCCTCCATTACAGTCAGCATAGCACTAGTTCTTAGTAGGTTTATAAATTTAAGCAGGTTACACAGAACTCAGAACATTTAATATGCTGATGTACATACGAATTAAGATCATTTACTGTGGGGCATTTTTCATAATATCCTTTCCACAGAATATATTTATGGATATATATAATCCTAAGAAATTATTTGTTTCATCTAAGTTTTCTAGTTTACTTGCATAGATATTTGTAAATTACTATCATGATTTTTTAACCTTTTTTCAGTGATAAATTTCTGTTTATTATTTCTTCTTTTGGATTTGTATGCTTTTTCCTTTTTCCCCTCTTTATTTGGTTAGTGAGTGCTTTGTATTATTACTTATTTTTTCAAGAACTAGTGTTATAATTTTTTTAGAATTTTCCTTTTCTCTTTTGCACCTTATTAGTGTCTGCTGGTATTTTTGTTCTTTTTTCTACTTTATTGTACTTTTTCCAGCTTTCTTTGTTGGACATTTAATTGCTTTCATTTTTCATTTTGTACATATTTAAAGCTACCAATTGTCTTCTGATTGCTGTTTTTATTGTATTCTATAGATTCTTTAAGGTAATATTTTTATTATAATTCTGTAGAGATTCTGAAGTTTTCCTCTCTTCAAAAGAATTGTTTAACAGAAGATATTAACTTTTTCATTGAAGAGTTTTTTGTTTTTAATCTTTAGATATTGTTTTGTAATCAGAGAATGTGGTATTAATTTTACTTTATAAAACTTATAGAGGTTTTGTGGTGACCTCATAAATGGTCAGGTTTATTGAATATTTCGTGTACACTTGAGGGGAAGGTATGTTCTTTTTGAAATGTGTCAAGAAAATCTACCTTGTTGATTACAGTATTTATGTTGTGCATATACTTATTTTTTTGGTCCTTTTGATATGTTTTCAAGTGAGAATAAAGTATTAAAGACCCCTGTTTTTACTGTATTTCTATTTCTCGTGTTTTCTGTAATTTCTGCTTTGTTCAAGAAGTTACTGCATTATTTGGTGAATTTATATTAATAGCCATTATTTGTTCACTGTGAATTGGGTCTGTTAGCCAAATGAAGTAAACTCTTTATCTTATTTAATATTTCCAAGCCTAAAGTCTCCCTTTTGGAATATCAGGATTTTTAATTTACTTGCATTCACCTGGTCTAGCTTTGCTTAATCAGTTTGTTTTAAGTAGGTCTGTTTATTTAACATTTGAACTTGTTTAGCAGTTGGGTTTTGCTACAAAAACTAATTCAAAGATGTTTTTTATTTAATAAATCAGTTGTCAATTTTTATTGATGTTACATATTGTTTTAGGTAATATTTACTGTGTATTATTTATTGCATTTCTTTTTTATCTTGTCTGTTTATTTTAGTATGTTCTCTATCTTAATATTGTAAGATTAAATTTTAAATATGTATTTTATATGTTCTATGATTATATTTTTGTTCTTGTTATCTTTATACTAATAACTTCGTTAATGCTCACCTTTTTAGATGTTTTCCCTCACTTTCTTGCTCATCCTTTTTACCTCTCTTTATTTCATTGTCATTATTTTGTATTTTAATTTTTGCATATATTCTTTATTACAATCTCAGCCTATGGATATCCAATTTAGTCTTTATTTCAGAGATGATTATTTCTTTATCTTCAGTTTTGTTCCAGAGTTTAGTCAACTCTCATTTCACATCTTCCTGTTTTTATGTTCATTTTCATTTTTAACTTTAAAAAAATTCCTTGAGATGTTTTTTTCACACTGTAAATGCTTGTTTATGGATATGTAATTTAGATTTGGTACATTTTGTTACAGTTTTTTCCTTCATTTTTGGAAATTTCATCTGAAATGTTTTGCTTTTCATTTTTTTCTATTACAATACCTTTAGTATGGATGTTGTCTTTTATTGTCTGTTAATTTTGGAATAGCTTTTCTTTTTCTAGACTAGTAATAACAGTTGTACGTAGAAAAGGATGTTGGGTAGCTTATTAGATTTCTTAGCTCAGGAGTGTCCTCTTCTGTTACTGTGGTGAAGTGCAGGTTCTTTAACTAATGTCTGCATAGTTGAGTGCACAGAGGAGAGAAAATGTCTTCTGATGTTTCAATTTTCATTTGTTTTCAAAGAACCTTTAATTTATACCACTTCTTTCCTTCATCCGCCTCACCCCTTAAATCCATAGGAATCCATCTTCAAAGCCATTTCCCCCTTCCACATCTTTCCAGTCTTCTCAGAAGGGGTTATAACTTCCAACTCTATGCACTTTTAAGGCCCTACCTCTCAATTCCCCATAGCAAGAACTCTGAAATCCAGATATTAGATTTATTCTCTGCATTTCTGCCTTCAGGGTAGGACTCTTGTCTTTTGGAAGATGTTTATATTTGTATTCCACACCTTCAGTGTCTACTTGCTGCTCTTTAGGGGGCTCCAGAAGTGGCTCTGCTTCTTTCTATTTATTTTTCTAGTTACATGAAAATTGAAGTCTTTTTCTGTTTTAGTCGTGCTATAGGCAAAGCTGATTGGTGGTTTTATTCATTCTGATTCGTATGGTATTCAGACAATGTGTGGATTCTAATTTTAGGTTGTTCAGTTATTTGGTGGGATTCCAAAATCAGATAATTTAATTTTGAAAAAAAATGTAATTGCTATATACGTCTTCCTTTTTTTGAGCTGCACTTTCCCTCCTTATGATTTCTGCACATCAATTCTAGCTGTGTCTTTTGACAACATAGAATAAATCAAATTTCTCTTTTATGTTATAACAAAAGCTGTTGCTCAGCCCATACAGTCTTTTTCCCTTTGGAATACTCATCCATCAGTTCTTCAACCATTACACAGGTGGTGGAGCTTCAAGCTCTTTATCAGAGATGCTAACTTCATAGGTTCATAGATTCCTATAGTATATTTACCAGCATAACTTGAGGGCATTATTACCATTGGAAGAAGCCAACAGTTTAGGGAATTGAGTAGCAATTCAAAAGTTCACTCTTAGAACAATTACTTTCCTTGGTCTAAATACAATGACATAAATAAAAGAAAATTGAAAATGAGAACAAAACATGTTTTTACATTTTGCTTTTCACAAAGGACAGTCATCAATTGGCTTATCCACAAACATAGCAAGTATTTGTTCTGACTGGAAGAACAGTTAATGTGGCTAAATGTTTCTAATGAAATGTAGAATAGCCTGAATAAATATGAATACTTAGAAATTTCATAATTAAGGCTATTGCTCAAAGTGAATTTCGATGAAATAAGAGTACTGCTTTGAATTCATTTTGTGTCATTGACACAGTTATGCCTTTTTATGTACTGATGCAAGCAAATCCTAAGGTTGCTAAAAAATTTCAGCATGGAGCACAGTATATTTAGAGGGTTCAAATAGTATGATGATAGAAGAACGAGGGGAAATTGGATGAGGCAGTGAAAGTTGAGAATGTAGGGTGAGCATAATGGTAAGAATTTTCTTACAGATTTTGGTGGTGGCTATTGATGAAAACCAAAAATGGGACTGAATGTAGCTAAATGATATTTTCCTTATGTGACTTTCCTACCTTCACATCCATGTGATCTCGTATCTTTATTAAAGATCAAAGAAATAAACTCAAAGATTTGAGTACAGAAGACAATATAAACTTAAGCCTAGAGGATAAAGTATTTAAATACCTATTAACTATAGGAACAGATAGCCCCTAATAGACATAAATATGTATCACTACTGCTTACATCACAAATTGGGGTAATATGGAAACTCCCTTATATTTGTACATACTTTTCTAGTTTATATTTCTCATATTATCATTAAGTCTTTAGATAAACTGTATATACAATGTGAGGCTCATCTAGATTAAGTGCCTTGTCCATAGACACCCAGTGACAGAGCCATTACTCAGTCCCAGGTGTTCTGTAGTCATGAGAACACAGTATGTTAGGAAAGTGCAGTGTAATTTATCATTAGCCTCAATACTTAGATACTTCTAGACCTTAGTCTTGTGATTTTGTAGTAGTAGAACTAGGCTAATCAAAAACCTAAGTGTTCAACACATATGTTTATATGTATAACCACCCATATGTATACATATGTAAATGGATATCCATACCCTTGAACATATGAACTGAAGAAGTATTCCTTAACCATGCTGCTCTTACTAAAATGTGAGCTCTGTAAAAGAAAGGATTTTAGATTTTTCATTCATCATCAAATCTCTAACACCCAGAAGAGTTACTGGTACATGATAAGTGATCAATTAGCATTTAAATAATATATATATAAGAATGATCCACCAATATGTTAATAATTATATTTTGCACATGATGTTTATGTATATTTGCTGCTATATTTAAGAATAGTCATATAAAACTAAGTTAACAGCTTGTGGGATGCATTAGGCATAGATAAATTAAGTAGTATGTATGTGTTCTAAACAAATATAGGGAAAGATGAAAGGAACAAGTAGACATTCAACATCTATGAGTCATGAAATGTTCAAGACAGTTATGGTATCCTTAAATTGGCTACCCACTGACATCATTGTGGCACAAGTGTCCTTTGCTGGGGCTGCTCAGGAGGTTATTGGCAAGTTACTCACCAGAAATGCTTGCTCTTGCATTTCTCTGATAGAGCAAGTAGTTGTTGGCTCCAGTTAGCTTCTATCTGATGAATCCCCTTTCTCACCTTTTACTCTGGTCTTAGAACTGCATTATAAGCACAGAAGGCTAATGTAGCAGAGAACTAGAGAGAGGAAAAATGAAGTAAGGAGGAAAGGGATGTGGGAGAGAGGAAAAGGAGGGACAGAAAGAAGGAGAGAGGGAAAGGAAGATGAATATTGTGTGACACAGGATTCAGGTGACATACCTTTTCTGCTTGAACGCTATCCTAGGTATGTTAGCTTACCTCATTTCTTTCTCCTTGCTTCTTGCTGTATGTTTTTATTAATTCAATTAACCATGTGATTCAGTTATCTTAATTTGATCTGTGGGCCCTTCTGTTACCTTTGGGAGAGTCTACCTAGTAGAGTACTTGGAGAATACCATATATCAAGTTATTTTCTATTCGATGGTGATTTACTTTAAAATAAATTTGATAAGATGCAAGCTTAATCCCATAATAAAGTCACTTTATTTCACTTGCCTCCCAATATTTCCTTAAAAGATGGAGAAGTGGAATTACAGAAAGCAAGTCTAGATAATGCAAATGCCTTGTGTTATGCACGGGAGCCTTGTGTGTCAAAGATGAACAAAAGTTGAAAACCTCTGAACTAGAAAACTCATTTCAGGTTCAGGGATCTAAAATTTTAATCTCACACTTTACCAACAAACTAGACTGTCCTCCCAAATGCAGAGGTCAGTCACAAAATATGGCTAAAAAAGGAAATGATGTGAAGAATTCCAGAGTTACAGCATTTAATAAAATTCTTTAAAATAGATGCCAAAGATTAGTTTTTACAGTTTTTTTATTCAAATGCCACAGAAGAAATGGTTTCTTGAATGTATCCAAATAATCACATTTTTAAACTTTGCTTTAATAGATTCAAACAGTTGAGAGGCAAAATGAAACCGCTTGACTTTAAAAAATATTTAAAAGAATATTTAAATTATGCTATTCTTTAAAATGGTAATTTAATATTTTGAAGAGCAAAAACTTCATGAGATGCTATTAATATATTTTTAATATGGGAAATGGAAGCAATAGATAAATATTTTATTATGGATGTTATGTAAACCCCTTTTTCTATTTCATTGGCATGTAACATGTAATATGAATTTTAAATTAAGATGCTAAGTCATTGGAGCTGTATAACCACTCTCCTCAAAGCAACAGCCCTTGAGCATAACACTGAATTGCATAATCATAATGCATCATCCACATCTAGCCAATCCCTTTATTCTGAACTTTCAGTAAAAGGATATAGTTATTTGAATAACAGTTGGTGGCCTATTCTCAATACTGCAAATAACAGAAACGTTTGTAAACTACTCACGTTGCCTTTTTTTTTAGTGTGCTTAAGAAGACAGAATGTTACTTTTTATTTTAACCACTTCATAATCATTGATTGTGATGTATATGTTTGTCCGAAGTGAAGGAGGGATGTCCAAAAGAGAGACATCAGAGATTAATTTTAATTAATTCTTAAAATACATTAATTCTTAAAATATAGGCACTGACTTATGTGTGCATGTGGGGGGTGGTGTATGTGTTCATCACTAATAGAGAAATTCTAGAGAAAATGTGCAAGGCTACATTACCTAGACAAAATAGAGTTTGCAAATTTGCAAAATGTATGGTATCTAAAAGGGTTTTTAGACATCATATGTTTTTCCCTTCCTAGAGTAGCAAATAATCATAAAGATGCACAAGCGTCTGATCCTAAAGGTCAGATAAGAATTTTAAAAAGGAGAAGAAAGTAGGTAAACAGATGAATACTGTAGGGTCAGTGTCCTTTTATTATGCTTTTGTGTGTGGGGGTGCTCCTGCTTGCTCAATCAAAAATATATACTTCCTATTTATATTGTTTCTAAATTTGATTTACAGGAATAGAAGGATTTATACTCAAATGGGTCTGAAAGGAAAAATCAGCATTTCAGTTATAATGTATAGACCACATTGATTTAGAATATTAAAAAAAAGCATGATACAAAGATTTATGTTTCTAGCCAAGAAAGGGTAAATTCAAAGGAACAAGATTTACTTTCCTGTCTAAACAAAAACTGAATAAAATATATGAAACAACAGTTTTCAAGACATTGAACATTAGGCAATGAAGGGTAGTGATTCCTTTTACTATATGAACAAGTGAGATAAGACATAATTGCCTCAGCTTATTACCTGCTACTTTCTTAGACCATAAGGGGGAGAGAGCCCAGACAGTCTGGTGGTCTCCTTGAGTTGAGAAGATGAAGTGGGAAGTCTAGGGAGGCCAAGGAAACAAACTTCATAGGGCAGAGTATTATGGAGGAAAGGGCTAAGCAGAGAGAGGAAGAAAGATACCTGGAGATCTGCAGATTCTTTTGTGAGTCTTCATCTGGGTACTGCTCGGTACACGTGGGTGAGGAAACTACTTGAGGCTGGAGAAAGAACCATCAGAAAGGATTAGAGGGAATAATATCCATGGCTTACGGAAGACACCAGCTAAAGGGAGAAACCTAATTTATGGAATGTTGAGTAGAGTACTCAGAAGTGCTTAACCTCACCCATAGCAAAATCAATCCTAAACTAAATGCTGCTCTGGATCCTCCTAATAATGCTTATAAGTAAGTTCTGAATGGATCAAACTGTTTCTAAGTAATTTAACAGCATTCCAGAATAAAGCTCAAGCTATTTATAAAAATACAAAATTATATAGCATCTAACAAAATTCATAATGTCTAGCATTCAATAAAAAATTAGCATGTGAAGAAGCAAGATACCATGATCCATTTGGAGGAGAAAAATGATCAAATAAGCAAAACTAATTCAGATGTGACACAGAAGACACAATCAGTAAAACAAGATAATGAATTACTATAACCAAATTCCCTATGTTCAAGAAGCTGGATAAATATTGTGCACATTAAGGAAAGACATGAGATGTTTTAAAGACTCAAATTGGGCTTCCAGGTATGAAAACTACAAGGTGAGAAATGAAAAATATACTTGGTTAGATTAATGATAGGTTAGACATTGCAGAAGATATTATTGAACTTGAAGACATAGCAATCGAAACTATACAACTGAAGCACAGAAAAATGTGGCGGAAAAAACCCAAAGTGCATTAGTGAACATTTATTATGGCGCAGATCTACTGGAGATGAGATGAATCCTTTCAGTTTTTGCCTTATTCCAAATGTCTTTATTTTGACTTCATTTTTAAAGAATATTTTTAATGAATATAGAATTCCAGATTAGCAGTTTTTCTTTAAGTACTTTAAAAATGCTATTCCATTGCTTATCCCCTTTATATTTTTTTTTTTCTATAAGAAGTCACCCATTATTCTCATCATTGTTCATTGTAGGTAATCTTTTTTTTTTATTTCAAGATTTTATCTTTATTCATTAGATTTCAGCAGCATGACTATGATATGCTTAGGTGTGGTTTTCTTTGCATTTACTCTGTGGGTTTCACTGAACTTAGGTCTTTGGATTGATTATCTCCCATTAATTTTGACAAATAATCATTACCTCTTCTACTCTGTTCTTTTTTTCCTGTTCTAGGACTCCAGTTACATAAATGAAAGCCTGTTTGATATTATTTCATAGTTATTGGAATTCTGATCCCCTTATTATTAAAATTTTTTCTCTTTGTGTTTAATTTAGATGGTTTCTATTGTCCCCAAATTCACTGAGACTTTCATCTGAAGTGTTCCTCAAATAATTCATTATATTTTATTTTTCATTTTTAGGATTACCATCTGACTCCTTTTATAATTTTCATCTAAAATTTCCCTCCTATTTATACATGCCATTCACCCTTTCAGGAGGTTCCTTAATGTATTTATTATTGCTCTTCATCTTTGGATCAGGTTTTAACTGACCATTTTCTCTCGATAATGAGTCACATTTTTCTTTTTTCCATGTCTTATATTTTTGAGCAATAGAAACCAAGGCAAATAATATTTATATCACAGAAAAGGCCACATCCTTTCTGTCAGGCTAGTAATGTGAAAAGATTAGTTCATAATTGGGATATAGACTTGGCTATTTCTTTAGTTAGATATATTTCACCACAGGCTTTAAATATTTTCTGCAAGGGATCAGATTTTCTTTTTTAGCTAGACTTGGGTCCTGAATCCCTGGAGGAATTGTTTCCATTCTCCTACCTTGCCACCAGCCTTCCTCAGGCCCTGGTTGTCTGAATCTCAGAGATATCTCTCACATCTTTTGTCTCTGCCCCAGCCCAAATCAGTTATTGTTTTGTACCAACTGAGGGCCCCAAGTCCCCCTACAGAATTTAGTTCTGCTTTCAGACTACAAGAAATCCCCTATGCATACGTTGCAGAGAAGAGTCTCTCAGACTTCCTGCCCCTATCCCAGTCATAGGTTGTTGCCTCTTACTCATGTATGGCCTAGAATACTTATAGAACTTGTCTCGGTTTTTCTTTCGTGCCCTCAAAGTTCATGAGATCCTCCTGTACACCATACCTTGGTGGAACAGGATTCTCTCAGCATTCTTGCCCATGTTCCACTAATGTTAGGTGCCTGCTGCCTTGTATTATTGTAAAGCCTGAGTGCTTAAAAGTTTCAGCCCTAGCTCCACTTTTCTCATGACCACTCTGTGAAGGCCTATGAAATGTGTTGGTAGGTGTGTACTCTATGTTCTAAGGATTCTAAACCATCTTGCCATCCCACCCTCGGTCTACAAAACTTCCTTGAAAGGTCAGCAATTTTCTTCTTACCTATTTATCTGACAGCTTTCTCCTTTTTTACTGCTTTACTAAGTATGAGAGAAACTGTTGGGTCCCTTCACTCCAAAGAGAGGTTCGTAACTTTCTGGATTATTAATTCATTAGATATTCTCACCCTATCTTTAGCTGTCTTTAATAAAGTATGATTTTATAAGTTATCTGGCTTGTTATTGTTATGGTAGGAATGACATTCTCTTGTAACTCTTTACATTCTGGGCAGAATCTGACACTTGACAGTTTACATATAAATGATTGCTTTCTCTTCCAACACATATATCCATATATCTATACATAAAGATATATATATATGGTATAGTTATTGACAAAAACTTTGGAATTCCTCTTTCAGAATTTCTTAAAATTATCATATTTTTTGAATATACTCAGTAGTAGAAAATCTTTAGTTCCAAAAATTATATCTACTTAAAAATAAGAATTACATTTAAATATTAATAAGTTTATAAATAATGCTAGTGGTGAAATTTAATAATGTTTTTAGCAAAAAGTGTAATAAAGTAGATTGATTTTCTAATGATTCTTTCAAATAATTTTGAAGGCAATTTTATACAAATGGTTCAAAACTGATTTTGAGTGATGGTGGTATCATTGAAATAAGAAAAACGTTTTTTATGATAGTCGCTGAATTAAACAATAGTAATTTAGACCAAATATTTCAGAACATGTAATTAAAATTTTTTTACTAAAATTATTGGACATTTGTTAATATAATTGAGTAGGTTTCAAGTGTATAATCAATAGTATGTTACATATATATTGTATTATGTGTTCACCATCCAAAGTTAAATTTCCTTCTGCCACCAAATATTTGACCCCCCCCTTACTGTATCTACTTCTCTCTCTACTAGGAACATGTAATTTTTAAATTAATTTTCATTACTCATATATCTAGCTTTGAACATGTTTTTATAATTACTTTAAAATATTCCATATTTTAGTTCTTATACTCTGAATAATGCAAACAATTGATAATACATAGTTATCATTCTGAGTTTTTTCATTAATGTAAAACTAGATTGATTTTTTTTCTTAGTATATTTGAAAATATCAGCCATTTTCACCTTGTTTATAACTGACAGGAATTTCAAATGAACTGTTTTAGGAGAAAGATAGCTACATTTCATTCATGAAATGTAAGTGAAAATTTTTACAAAAATTGGGTACCACAGAAAAGTGGTATTTTGTAATTGGAAGTAATACAGCAGAGGGCGGCATTCTACAGGAAATCAGAAGTCACTGGGAGAATAGTTCTGAACTTCTGCCTCATATGCCAGAGCCTGGTTAAAGTGTTGAGAAACATTTATTTTAACTACATTTTAACAGTTATGAAATGGAACATTTATTTTTTTTTTGAGGCTGAGTATTTTGACTATTTGATTTTTTTCTGTCACATATAAAATTTAAGGATATGTAATGATAATGTACTGAAACTTTACGGCTTTCCATGTAAAATAGTTTCTTTTAATTGTTCAAAATGACTTCTTTTGAATGTTGTTAGCATTCTAATGTTTTGAAAATTGCAGGATTTATTGCTCAAAGCTATATTTACAGTATTTTTACATTTAATGATTTTATGAATGCCTATGATGTCCCCGTTATGTCGTTCAGTTTTTATCTTTCTAGACTTTTTTTTAGCTTTTTATTAATATGAAAGAGTTTTCATTCATGAAGTTTCAATCCAACAAATGTATTATTTTCTAAGTGCAAACCTCTTTGCAAATGCTTTTGTCCCTGACTTATTTTAGTTATTCTTTTTATCTTCTGCAGTTCAGTTATATGTTTTGACACATGTCAGGTACAGCAAGCAGAGACTGGTGCCCTTCAGCAGCATTTTACAGTCATATCTTCTATATTAAGCCTAACTTAAAATTTTCCATTTATTTATTTTCTGAAATATTTATATACTTATAGAAGAGTTTATAAAATATATCTATACTGTTTAAATAATACTTATAAAACAAAATACTTGTGTAATCCAATTCATAAAATAGAACTTTGGCAGTATCCAAGAGTACCCACCTAGTTTGTGGCTTCCTCCCTAACTAAAATCCTATCCCTTCTTCCAGGAGGTATCCTCTCTTCTGCCTTCATGGTAATCTTGAGCATTTGCAAAGTGCAAGCTCACTTGAAAATGCTTTTGTCAAAATGATAATCATATATTTCTTTTTCTTTATGCTTGTATAACCTATATATGTCCCTAAACAATGGTCTGGTTTGCCTGCTTTGAACTTAATGAGTGGAATCATACGGTTGGAATTATTTTTATTTATCTTCTTTGTTTCAATATTGTGTTTTCAACATCATCCATAGTATATAACATTGGGCTATATCATTTTTATTGGTGACATACTATTTCATTGCGTGAATATTTCACAACTCAGTCATGCTGCTATAAGTGGACATTCAGGTTTGAAATTTTTTGGTTACTGTAAACATGTTTTGGTTATTATAATTATGGTGCATATGTTTATATGTTTTTAGGGTAGGTATTGGCATATTTTAACATTTCCCTAGTAGAATACCCCTTGGATTTTGATATCCAAGCTTTAGAATATAGGTGTCTTTGCAATATGCTTGTTAGCTGATATCTCACATGAAAAATTTGTATTTATGTTCCCTAAACTCAAAACTACGTTTAAAAAAAACAAAACAAAACAAAACAAAACAATGTGCACAGGGGGCAGGCTGAGGGGAAGTCTTGAATTATATTCCAGATAGAATTGTTAAGTGTTAATGTTTTGAAAGGTACAGCCAGAATCGACACAGGGCATGTATAATAGTTAATTATATGTGTCAACTTAACTGAAGAGATAACTAGATATTTCATTAAACATTATTCTGGGTATATCTGTGAGAGTGATTCTGGATGAGATTAACATTTGATTAGGGCGAGTTAGACAGATTGCCCTCTCCAATGTGGGTGAACTTCATCTAATTTATTGACACCCTGAAGAAAACAAAGGCTGAGTAAAGAACTTGCTCTCTCTTCCTATCTTCTAGCTGGAACATTGGTCTTCTCCAGCCTTCAGACTTGGACTTGGACTGGAACTATACCATTGGCTTTCCTACGTCTTCAGCAGATTCCTGGGTCTCGACTACAGATCTTTGGACTTCCCAGTGTCCATAATCACGTGAGCCAATTTCATACAATAAGTTATATATCATAAGATATATTTTATATGTATATATCCACTTGTTTCTTTTTCTCTGGAAAGCTCAGGCTAATACAATATATTGCTGCATGCAAAGCAACTGCTTGAAATAACTATATTAATCATTTAATGAACAATTTTAGTCATTTTACATCTTAGCATGACTGCTTGTTACCTATATATGTAGGTATTTTACTGTGAATTAGTTATGTTTTAGGAAATTGGTTGAGGTTTTGAGTTGATACATAAAACAGTATAATTTTCCTTATTTAAAATATTGAGAAATACATTTTAAATTAGCATTTATTTTAAAATGTCTAATTAAAAAAATAGATTTCTGATTTTAAGTGGAAAATGCTATACCTAAAATGGAAAGGCTGGATCATATATTGTGGGCATCTTAAACTTGGCTAGATAATGCCAAATTTTTTTCCAAAGGTGGGTTACAAATATTTACAATAGGTGTCTATGGGAATTCTGTTGCTTATATCCTCACTGACATAGTAACTAAATATCCTAATTTTTGAGAAAAGGTGCTATTTTACAGAAAAAAATGCCAGTTGTAAAACATAAAAGGATTGTAGAATTAGAAAAAGTAATTTCACAGACCCAAATTATATTTATAGATTAAGGGATTATTAATATGTGTCAAAGTCATTACTAAATGGTTGATTGGAAACTGGCCATTGGTTAATTGCTAAAAGAAAACCTCACACAGTATTTTTAATCACAAGAGTGAAAACCTTATTTGTGTACTGGGGGGAAAAACAAAATAACTTAGTATAAGAATCAATCAATTGTAACATCATCACTGGTTATTAATTAGATATGTGCTTTTTGATAGAATGCTACATTAAGTGCATACCACTGTCTATGAATGATTCTAGGCAAAAATATTTAAATTGGATTTATTAAACCTCTAATATAATGTGCAATTTGTAAGTAACGCAGGATATAGACTAACAAGTTAAATGATAGCATAGCAAAAAAAACCAGACAAATCCAGGGAATTCTGCAGAAGATAATTGGACTGGGTTTTTAAAAAAGTCATCCTGAAAAAGAAATTTTGATTGATTACAAGAAACTTAAGGGACATAAAATCCAGTTGTAAGTTTGATCCTACATTTGACATTTGAATGAAAATACCACCTGTATGTGATATTTTTTGATCAAGTGAGAATTTTGAATATTATCTTAGTATTAAAACCTGGAAATACAGAAATTAGGTAATTAGTAGTGTGGCTCTGGTGGTGAAGGGTTGATTGAATTGTTTTTCTTATTTTTTACAATACACATATTTTGCTTTTGTAATAATTTTTAAAGCTCACAAACTAGAAAAAAGGTTATTAAACCTAATGGATTAGTTTTTATAATTGATTAATTTTTAATGGAGTATGTTCCTGGTAAAAATGAAGATATAAAAGATAAGTATTTTCTGCCTAATAATAATTCTATGTATGACTAGTATCTTAAATGCTAGATAATCTCCCTGGAAATAATAATTGCTTTCGGTTATTATTGAAAAGATTACTCCATAGGGTTACAAATCATCTAGTGTCTTCTGCCCCCTTAATTATGTGTATTTTAATATGGTTCTTAAAATAGAACGTTTTTTCTCTATTCTTCCAGCATTATAGTTTTGGTTACAACATTTTTATTTCTGCTATATTGAATTTGTTAAAGCAGAAACAAATTGATTAAAATAAATTGTGAAGGGTTTATGTGTAGATGGCTATCTATAATTATAAATAATTATGCTCCCATTTACTTCGTTATACACACACACATACACACACACGTGTGTGTATTTTTAAAAATAGTCATCTCTTCTTTCTCATACTGTATCTTGAAAGCCCTGATTATAAACTGTCAGTTTTATAGCATCTTTACATTAGAAATACTTTTGTTGATTGATTTAATCACAAAAACAAGGAGCAGACAGTTTTGGTGCATGAATCAACAGTAGCAGTATTGACATTTTTGATTTGATAAGTCTTTCTTGTGCAGGGCTCTCCTGTGCATTATAGGCTGTTTAACAGTATCCTTGGTCTCTACCTACTAGATGCCCGTGGCACACATATTCCAGTTGTGACAATCAAAGATGTCTCCAGACATTGCCAAATGTTCTCTGAGAGGCAAATACTCCCCATTGGAGAACCACTGAATTAGTGCCTCTAATCATACTGACTGAATAGTCTGCTTATCTGTTTGTTAGTCCATTTTAGACAATTCAATAGTACTGCTATTGAGAAAACTTATACTAATCATTGAGTGTTTTGGGTTTATATAAGAGGGCTATCTCCCTAGTAAAGATGAGTAGGTGAGAGTAGACATGGAATGCCTACATGGAGCCTGGAGCTGAAGTTTGAAAGACAAGAGGAGTTAACCAGGCAGAGAACACTGGATGTATTACCAGAGGTATGTTCAGAGTACTATAGGAACATAGAGGAAGGAAAGTCACTTTGGGGGGATAATGAGGAGTGGGCCTTCATAGACCATTGTCAAGGAAGTCTTCTCAGGGATGTCTGAGCTATGTCTAACAGGCTCACTAGGAGGTTGTCATGTGGACAAAGGTATATGAAGGATGATGTTGGAGAAGTTTTTGAATTTTAGTTTTAAATTGAGGTCAGTAACTCTGCCAAGAGTCCTTTTGAAACGTGGTATAATTAGTCCTGTGAAATAAAAACAACAACAAAGACTGCCTATGCCAATAGTAATATGTTTGCACTGAAGACAGTCATCATATTTTTTAAATTACATATTTAAGAAAATTATAGAACTCAAAAAGTTGCAGCAACAAATATATGAGGATATTTATTGCAGCTTTAATTTCTAAATTTTGAGAATTTTCCAGATATGTTTCTGCTATTGATATCCAGTTTAACTCTATTATGGTCTGAGACACACTTTGTATGATTTCTATTCTTTTAAATTTATCAAAGTTTGTTTTATGACCCAGAGTATAGTCTATCTTATTAAATGTTCCATTTGTACTTGAAATAAATGCTTATTTAGGTGTTGTATAGAGTGTCCTATAAATAATAATAGGACATTATATAACAGGTTGGTCGATAATGTTGAATATTTCTCCTATATCTCTGCTGATTTCCTGTCTACTTGTTCTAGCAATTAATGAGAGGCATGGTGAAGTATCAAACTAGAATCACGGATTTATCTCTTTCTCCTTTCAGCACTCTAAGTTTTTGTTTTACGTATTTTGAGGTTATGTTGAGGTTAAGTGTGTACACATTTAGAATTGTTAGGTCTTCTTGGAGAATTGACCCATTTATTGTTATGTATTGTTATGTAATTTTCCTCTTAAACCTTGGTAATATTTCTCATTCTGAAGTAACTTTATGTGCCATTATTATAGCCACTCCAGCTTTCTTTCATTGATGTTTGCATGGTTTATCTTTTTCTGTCAGTTTTACATTTAACCTATTTATTGTTTTATATAAATGGAGTTCATTATAAATAGCATATACTTTTTTAAAAAAATCTAATCTAGCAACCTCTGTTTTTAGTTGTTATATCTAGATCATTCACATTTTGTTATTTTTGTTATGGTTGGATTAAAATCTACAATCTTGTTTTCTATTTCTTTCATCTATTCTTCATTTCTTTTATCTTCTTTCTGTCTCCTCTTTGGTTAATTTGGCATTTTTCTTATGATTTCATTTTATCTTCACTATTGACTTATTATTTATACTTAATTTAAAAAAAATATTTTCCCTAGGGTTTACAATATATATCTTCAGTTAACCAGAGTTTGCCTTTAAATAATAATGTTTCATGTGTAGAGTTTGTTTTTCTTGTTTTTTACAGTACTAACTTTGAAAAAGTGTACACTCATACCTACTACTAATTACATTATTAACAATTTTGAAAACTATACACCTTAGACTGTATCTAGCATATGCTTAACAACTGCCTCAGAGGAAAAAAAAAGAGCCCCCTTTTGTAGTGTTTGATGATTTCTGTGGCTTAACCATTTCAACCATGACCAATTTCAGGCTACCCCTGTGACATCATTGAATGTGGACTTAGGAAGAAACCACTGCACTGAGTCAGTGCAAGCAAGTTCTGGCACACACTACTTAGCCCAGAACATCTCTGATGTTTCTAAGACATTCTTTTGGTTCTTGGGTAGTATGAATATTTCCAGGACTTACAACTTTAAATTCTCAGGCTTTCCAATATCCAAGGAGTCTGCAGCCACAATATGTTTCACCCTTTGCAAGTTTATCTTCTCATTGCTAAAGACTTCAAGTTCATTAAAAATGATCATATTCCCCTTCATAGGATTTCTGTCTGCCTTCAAAAATACCACTAGAGGCTTCCATATATTAATTTGTATTAACAGGACCTGAATCAATCTAAAAGCAAAACAAAAGGAGATGCATCAGGCCATTCTGCAGTTAAGTTCTTTGTGACAGGCAGGTAGCCCCAGGTCAGTTCTCCTAACCTTGGGGCTTAAAGCAGACATAATTTTGGGAAAGAATCTGGGAGGTTTAGAGAATAGTTTTTGCACTGTTTTCTTACCAAGAGAATGTGAAGCATGGGTTTGATATAGGTTAGCCAGAGGTCTGTGTTGTAAAGATCCAAAAATAGCTGTCATGGTGCTCACTAGTAAGTAACCCAGTGTGAGTCAAGTGGTTGACGATGGCCTGACAAGAGGAGATCATAAGTTGTTATTTACAACAGGATTGGGGAAATGGAACAAGTACTGAACATTCGATACCCTCCGGGAGAGTCTGTTTTGAGACAGCCTGTAGAGTATTTCAATTCCAGTGTCTCTCTATAGAATAGAGAGCCCAAGTCACTCATGGTAACTTTTCTGTATTTTCAAAATTTTTTCCAGGGGGTCTTTGTTGAATAGAAAAATTACAGAAGCTAATGCTAAATACTTTTGACTGAGAACTCAAATGCTCAGAGACTAAGAAGGTTCATAAAGAGGCTGTAATATGTATTCAAAGTTACATTTTGAATAATGGTGAACTTTACTGAGCAAGCACATAGGTTAGTACTTTCTTGTGTTGTCTTTTCTCCACATTCCAGGATGAAAATATTAAAAAGGTACTGAAAGACTCTTAAAGCTAATTTCTCATTTCTTACTCCCTTTTCTTTAAACTCCATATAGTTCACCATCACTAATTTATCAACATTCTTCTAAAAAGAGTTGGAACATAAAACACTTATTATGATAAATAAAAGCATACAGGCAGGAGTTATAAATCATTCTATTTTCCTTAGGGATAGTTATTCCAAAACATTCCTTAGTGAAATACTATTGCTAATCAATCACCTTTACAGCCAAGAAATTCAGACTTCTTTTTGTCAAATATATGATTTTGTTTTTCCATGAGCTAAAGAGTACTCACTTAGGTTTATCCTAATAATAACAACTTAAATACATAAGAACATTTTAAGTTACACTATAGCTATATCCACATTTTTTTCTTTTAAATCATGTATTTTTTTCCCAGAGATAAAAGAAATAAATACTCATTATTTTGAAAATAGAAAAGAGTAGATAAGACTTAAAATTAAAACAGAAAAATTAATCATAACCCAACACTCAGAACTACTGTTAACATTCATAGTATTTTACCTGCATCTTTTTATGTATATAAATATTTTTTAAAAATTGAAATTAAACTGTATATACAATTTCAAATATTAACATTTCTATCTAGTAAATATAAAAGAGACTTTTTCTGTCCTATAAAACATTCACTAATTATTTTTGCTGAGTCATATTCTATTATATGGATGCTTCAAATATTCCATTAATAAAATTCCCTTTCTTATAACTTCAAAATCTCTTTCCTATAGTTCTTTATATTTTCAAAATCCAAACAGCTGTGAAAAGAAGTGTTTTTGTAACTCTCTGGGGGGGTACCTGAGCTGGCCTTATCTAATTTGGTAGCAAGATTCACCTAAACTAATGTGAGGCTATTTATCATCTATGTTTATTCTACTTAAAATAATATATGTCACAGCAGAAATATTAGTGGATTATGGGGTGTTCTTATATCCCAGAGGTTTAGTCAATGCATTCTAAAGTTCAAAAAATGATGAGTTTAAAAAAATTCCTTTCCAAGGGCTTCAGATCAGAGATTATGAGTTTGTTTTAGATGTTTTTTTGCTTTCATTAATAATATTGCACTGGGCATCCATATGCTTACATCTTTTATATACTTTGTATTATTTCTATGGGGTTATTCTTTGCTAAATAAAAAATGTACAAGCATTATTAAGTCTCAAATTTTTCAATTGTTTCCCTTAAAATTTTACCACCAGCAATGTTCAAGACTTCTTAGCCTATGGCATCCTCACTTGGCTTAGTAATTAAAAATTGTACTTATTCAATATTTTTAAAGATAAATTGTATTACTTTTGTATGTAATAAGTTCTTTGTTCATTTTTCTATTATATTACTAGTGTTTTTCTTTATATTTTTACAAAAAATAATTAATTTTCTTTTTATTTATGCCACATATTCTGTTTTCTATTAATTTTTTTGTAATATTTAGTTTAGTTAAATTCGTTGATTTTGCAATTGTGTATTTTATTATTAAAAGAGTGATACTTTTTGTGTACAACAAAGTTTGTATTGTCTGTATAATATGTATTAACCTAAATGAATATATAATTAGTATCCTCTATAGGTCAATTCTTGTCTACAATCTTTACCAAAATCTAAAGGAGAGGGTATTATGGTTTTCTAATATTACCATTTCTGTCAATTTCTTTAGTATATTCTAATTTTCATATTTGATATTATAAGAGAACATTATCTAGTATAAAAATTTTCTTAATGATAGCCATTTTAATTATAAATTGAAATATTTACCAATATAAAATTATCCTCTTTATATAATTTTTTATCTTGATTTTTTTCTTTGTCTAATTTTACTATTGCTGCCTTTTTTTCTTTTTCTTTTCTATGTATCGTAGCCTATAATTTTTCTTTGACTTATTTATGCCATTTTGTTTAATTTTCTTAGCTAAACTGATTTTATGATGCAGAATTTAAGTGACTTAGATTTGCTATTGTGATTAGTATATCTGTCCTGTTATATTTCTAGGACTGTTTTGTTCTTTGATATCCCTCCTTTTAATGTCTTTTTAAATGTTGTATGTTTCTTCAGTATTTGTGATGGTAAATGTCTTATTTTAAGATTTCACTAGTATTATATTTAAATTAAGATTTTTTTTAGTTTATATCTAATTCAGACTCAATAATTAATGCCATTTATTTCCCCATGACCTAAGTTCCATAACTCATTTCTCTTCCTTCTCTCTACCATGACTCTCTCTATTATTGTTAATATAATGTAAAATATTATTTTCATTAAGTAGCTTAATGGAAAAGAGATCATAACAAACAAAAAAATTTAGGTAATTAGGGATTGCCCCCCATTGTGATTTTCACACCTTATCCATGGAATTTATAATCAATTCTAACAATAAGTTTTCAGTGTTATTATGATTTTATATTTTTTGTGTGTGTTTTTATAAGTATTTTACTTGGAAAATGGAAGAAATGATTTAAAATTAAAGATGACTTAGTCAATTTAATAATGTTCTCCAGACATGAAGTAGAACCATTTAAATTAACTTTTATGCAGGCTAAATAAATCATCTCAACTTCTTTAAATTAATTCTCTAGAGCTCAAAGAATAGTGTTAAATGTGGCAAGAGTTTGGGGGATAGCTCAGCTAGAGTTGTGGTCATTTGTGGTAGTTGGACAGATGTCAGATTTTGCACTACAGGGATATCAGGGCTTACTCTCCGAAGGCTGAAGGGATGCCACAAAAACTTCCTTTGAGGCAGAAACAATTAGCTCCCAGGGTTTTCTACCTCTGTTTTTCCTCCACTATAAAGCAGAAGTTCCCAGAAGTCTTCTTTTGGCCAGAGGGAGTAAGAAGATAAGTGAAACCTATGTTGCTAGGTTGAAGTGCAGGTAGGAAGATAAGTGGCTCTTATTTTCACTTGTATCTTCTAATCTGCTAAATCTCTGTTCATGGTAGAAAAAATTAGCTCTGAGTGATTGCACTCATTTTATCTTTCTTGTCCAGCTTTCTTCCCAGTCATGAAAACTCCATGTTCCTGACTGTCTTGAGATCCTGAAAGTACTTCTATTCTTGAAGAGTATTTTGCATCTTTCCTCTTCATTATCAATATGTGACTTCAGTCTAATTCTCTATCAGTTAGGTTCTTTTAAATAGATTTTTTATCTGCCTTCCTTTTCAATTCCTCTTACCATGAAATAGGTCCAGCCTGCATCATTTCTTGCATAAATAGGACAGCAAAATCTTTTTAACTGATTTCCCTGCATCCAGTCACACTCTTTTCCAAATTTTTCCCCAAACTTCCACCCTAGTGATTTTTTAAATCATCATATTAGAGTATGCTTTTACCCTACTAAATGTTTTAAATGATTCACATTGCCTTCAAAGAGATAATTTTGCAAGACATGTAATTTCCTCATAATCTAGTACTAACCCATCTCTTTATCTATTAACTTATTCAACAGAGCATAGAACATTATATGTGCTAAGTGAATGTTTTCTGACAGTAGGAGTAAATCTTTCTGGATATTGCTAACAGTGATGACTGGTGCAACATTGAAAGATAATACTGGGAAGCAAAGGCGAATAAAGTTGTTCATAGAAAAGCAGCAACATCAGAAACTATTCTTCAATTTATTTGCTGGAATTTTTACAATTAATGAGGAATGATACACATTTAAAATAAAAGTTTGGGGGGGAAACATTCAAATCTTTTATTTGATATGAGGAACTATTTAGGACCAGAAGTTTAAACAGAGAGTTTAAATAGAGAATGGGTATTTCCATGATATCTTAAAAGTATAAAGCAGAAAACAGAGGTATTGAATAATAAAATAAAATTTAAAGAATGACAAGGGAAAAATTTCAAGTTTGATGGATAGAGCAAAGGAAGGTCACAGGCTTGATGTTATGGGCTATGCAGGAGAGAGGTTAAGAGTGCTCTGGAGGAAATCAGCCTGGGTTATAATTCTGTTTTTTCTACCTGACTTCTCTGAGATTTGGTTTCTTAGGCCAAATGAATAACATTAGTGTATTTCTTAAAAGCTTACTGAAAGAACTCATTAATAGATTCAAGAGTTAAAAATAGTAAGATTAAAAAAAAATCTTAGCTGTTCTTATTATTAATCTGATTTATCCAGAACAGAAAACAGTATTTTGCTAACTTGATATAAGAAACTTAGATGACATAAGCTGTCAGCTGCTCCCTACTTTACAGGAAATGTCCAACTGTTAAAATACAAATGAGAAAAAAAAGTATGTTGCCACCTGATTCTTAGTTTAAAAGGTGGAACTCTTTTTTTTCCCCTCCATCCCACATTCATTTATTTTATATCTATTTGAAATATCTGAGTCTTGTTTTTCCTCTAAGAGTAAAAGCCTACATATTTGACTCTTAACATACATTTCAAACTCAGCATTCAGTTATGGTAGTAATAATCCTTGGAACTGTAACTTTCTTCCCCTGTAAATTTGGAAAGCATTGCATCAGGTTGTTTGAGAACAGTCCCCAATCCTTGAGATATTTTAGAGAGGATTTTAGAGCATGTTCAGGTTAATTGTGATATTAAAGCTTTCATTTAACTCAAAATGTTAAATGCTAAATTCTTGCCCTCATCTTTATTTCTCTTACCTCTGGGCTCCATTGTTTAGCATAACCACCCAAAGCAAGATATACTGTTTTTGACTAAGAACAAAAGAAAAAAGCTATTGACTAAAAGATTGCTTTCATTTGGGGAAACGTGTGGGAGGTGGGAGAAAGGGAAAGAAAGATATAAAAACAAGGAAGGATCGTGTCATTTTCAAAGAATTTACTTGAGTTATTTAAGAGCAAATATAGCCCACTATTTATATTCTTTCATTCTGAAACAAAATTGAACTTTGTTTAGGTCCAGGGAACAAATTGTGATGGTATCATTTATATTCATATATTAAACTGGTATGTTCTACAATGAAATGATCCCCTTCTCAGAATTGTGTTTTTGGGGGATGTTTGTGTGAGCTTTTGAACTTTAATGTTTTATTCAAGTGTTAACCTGAAGCAAGATAGCCCACAGACTCAAATTGTGATGTTACTAGCTCTCAGAAGGTATGTCACCACAAAGATGCAGACATGATCTAAATACAAGACAGAGGTTTATGAATTTTGTTGTTGATTTTCTCATGCAAGAAAATAATTATAGCTTTTGTAGAAACAAAATAATAAACTTTTAATATGTAAATTTTTATGATTTACTTTTTATTTTCTTTTCTCTTTGCCTTAATATGGAGATGCTATAGTCTTCCTGCTATTTATAGAAAACAAAATGTCTTCCAGTTTAATTTCACTTAGCCTTAATATTTGAGTACAGTTTCATGCAAGTAAATATGACATTCTTTCTAACTAGAAAAAATGAAACAAATAGCATACAGGAGTTTATTTATGAATACATTGTAATCTAAGAATGAGCAGTGTTTTTTAGAAAACCAGACTTTTATGTTTGCAATCTAAATGGGAGGCAATCAGGCTTGTTTTTATTAGATATTAGTATATCATGTTAGTTTAGAAATCTTTTTTATAAAAAAATGTAAATCCTAAATATCAGCTCCATCTTAAAATAAAGCAATCATCACTTCTCTCAACTTCACTTCTCTGTGGCACATCACAAATTCTTTGAATTGCCCATATTGACCTGATTTCCTGACTTGGGGAGTTGAATAATTTTTTCAAATGACTTTATCAAATATCTGTCTATAATGCTTACATATCTTCATTTTTTTATTGTTGGAGCATTCTTAAATTTCTGAGTTTAGTGTAAATACTGTGAATAAGCCCTTTGTGAGGGTTGTTATTGTAGAGAAATGACTTTGAACCTTTATGTCATTTATACAAGCCTGAATGACATTTTATTTTAATGTATGTGTGGATTGAAAGGTATGATGTATGCTAAGGATATGCAATGTTCACATATATTAATGAGATATGTGTTTATGTACAATTTTATCATCACTACATAATAAAATGGATCACATTTCTGTCAGGGTTTTTATGAGTCTTCTCATTTCGTATGGTCTGATAGAAGACTAACTTCTTTCATATACCACATCATGAGAAAACACAGTGAGAAGGGAAGTGTGTTACCTAATCACACAATACAACTAAATACTATTTCTGCATGTTCATTAGGCATCAAGTCCTTCGGTGTGAGGAGATGGGAGGGAGGATATAGGAAGAGACAGTGATAGCACATGTGCAGGAGGATATGAGTCATGTGAGGTAACATATTTTCCTTTCTTCTTCATCACATTTAATTAGCACTTATCCTTCCCGTTGCTTAGGCCAAAAATCTGAGAGACAACATCAAATACTCTATTTTACCCCACTACGAATTTCTTAGAAATCAATTGGCTCTCATTTTAAAATATATTTATCCAACAGACAAAAAAATATATAGAAGATATGAACAACAGAATTAGCATGACTTAAATGAACTTTGTAGAACACTGAACCACCCATGACAGAATTTATCTTTCTTCTAATGCACATGAATATTTAACACAATGGACCATATGAGGGGTCATAAAGTAAGTTGAACAAGTTTCAAAGGATTGAAATCTTTCAGAGTGTATTCTCTGACCACAGTGGAATTAAGTTAAATGATTTAAGAAAGAAAAGAATGAAGCCACCTACAATCCAATACCAGTGAACCCGATGAATTTCATTCATGTTAAAGGATTTTCCATTTACGTTAGCAACGCTCCTTGGAACTTAATTAGATGTTATCATTGACTCTCCTTAATAAGAAATGCTTATGAAAAAGTAGATTCAAATGTCAGCAGTCAAGATATAATTCAAGAGGCTGACTGATTTCTGTGTAAATAAACACATGAGATATAATTGATATAATTAAATTTAGAGTGGTATTTTAAAGCCAAAATCACTCAGTTCAGAACTTAGCTCAGAACTTAGCTGTCAGAATTCCCTTAAGAGTTTAGCAAGTTATGTTGAAATGAATGGGAAGACATTAGGTTGCTAAGTGATTGCTATAATTTAGGTAATTTTCTTTAAAACTCCCTTTGCATACATTAATATATATTTACCTTGGGGTCTTATTATATAACCTGACCCAATTAAACAATTTGAAGATCTGAGCTGACACCCAATTAAAACAATAGCATGAATCAGGTGTTCTATGTGTACTATTATTTCTTTTTGTATTTGTTGAGTTGCTTGAGTCAAAGATGCCTACTCAGTGATGATTTACTAGTCCAAGAAGCATCTCTCCAAAATATCTCCCCACTGCCTCTGTGTCATCACCTACTCTTCATTCATCCTAGCTATAACATTTCAATTTCACTTCAGACCGAACAGTACTATTAAAATGTTCATCATACCCAGAAATGTATCTATTAGCTACTTGACTCCTTGGTCTTGGCACTCTAAGCTTTAACATCAATTTCTACAAGACTAGGAGAGGGGAAATATGATAGGGACAGAATGTGTCTGCCTGGCAAGTGCACACTGGCTCCAGAGGGACCCAGTAGTATATAATAGTTGACTGTCTAAAGTGGGATTTAGATCTGGGTTAGCATCTTGATTCCTTCCTTTACTTGGTGCAATAATGTCACCATCATAAAAATGTATTTATAATTTTAAGATATTACTAAATAGTTTTAAATACTATACAGTTAAGTGGCTGATTTTAATGGTCCTCCTTTTATCTACCTACTCCTATGATTACATGATTGCATCTTTTAGATTCTGTATGTCCCCTGTACCAAATCTGAATGTTAAAATTTTGGAACTGTGATGCCTGTTTTAGGGTCCTAAGGGAATCTAGACACATACCACTCATTAATTCACTCAAAATAATATTTCAGTGTGGTGGGCAATCTGACAGACATTGGGAATATATAAAATAAGTAATTCAAAAATCACTACTTAATGGAACTTAAAGAGTAGTGTGGGAGGGTATTCATCAAAGTTCAAACATGTGAAAGAACAAAAATGATGACTACCATGAAGTCTTGGTGGTGGTGGGAGGTTCAGAAAAAGCTTCTCTGAAAAAATGTTTAAGCTGAGATCTGAAAAGTAGGGGCTAACCAGGGAACTCCCTTAATTCAAAACTTATTAGTTCTCTAGGAATAGTACCAATTCCTTAAAACTCTTATGATTGCAATTTTGTTCAAAATTATTATTTTGAACAAGCATTGTAGATAGTTTTCTCTTTTTTATGATTATTCTAAGTTGAGAAATAACATCATTTTAATAAAAAGATTTTTTTGGACCAGGGGGAAAGAAACAGAGGGGAAGAATAAAGAAAATGTGTGATGGCTACTCTTTATTTTCTTGGCTTTTGAACCCATTAATTTTAATATCAGGCTGGGCAATTTCTTTAACCTTTTATGGAAGGAGTAGGGATCAGTGTGTCCTTGTTCCTCACTACCAAAGAACATATATTTCCTATCCCTTTTGAAGTCTACATTTATATAGCCTTTTCTCATCTTCGTCATCATGAACTCTGTGCTGCCACATCTCCAGGAGAAAATCCAAATTCTAGATGAGTTAAATAGGTTGCTCAGAATTTACTCTTTTCCTCATCACCATCCTGGGTGAGTCAACATTCATATTAATGTTCCTTGACTCTTACAGTTCCTCATGCCCTACTAAACCACTGCCCTTCAGCTTTACATAAGCCTCCCATCATGACACCCTGGAGCTTAGCATCACTAAAACTGTTCTCCAGTACTTTAAATTATTAGCTGCATAACTCTGACCACAACCTACTTACTGTCCATCAACTGCCTTATTCTTACAGAAATGGCAGTTTGGTTACTGCCCCTTTATGTTCTCCTGAATGCATTCTTTTAAAGTTTGTATTTACTCCTACCTTAGGATTAGTTTGATGATATCCACCCCCCACCACCCAGAACTTTCTTCTCTTTCCCTGCTTAACAGTTTCCTGGGCTCTTCTTGCAAAAGCCTAGGCATGATTAACTTACACAAAATGCATTATTTGCCTGCCCTTATGGGCTCCTGAACATTGGTTGAAAAATTACTAAACCATCCTGATTGGGCTCTTGAGATTCTGCTGTTCAAACTCAAATAGGTCTTCATTGCTAGTTGATAATTTCTGTGATCATCCCCTTCGGACTCTCGTATATTTCTAATTATTCTAAACCTTTTTGCTTTCTCCTGAAATTCTTAACCTCAACTCTAGCCCTGCCTTCTCACTCTCAACAGGTGACTTTGTCTTATAATTTCTAGAGTATATATGAACATACATTGTGGCCAAAGCCAAGATTCTGCTGTGATTTATTAGGACTCTTGATGAATGTGACACTATCTTTTACCCTTACCATCCATTGTCCAAAAGGAAACTTGAGAGCAGAAGAGGCAGAGTGGGGTCTCCTACTCGATCATTGATGGGGTTGTTAGCAGCCATCCTTGGACTCTGGGAAAACTCTTTTCTTGGTAAGAGAGCCAATCCAAAAATTTAAATGAAGAAATTCGTTACAATGGAAGGTTAATTCACTGGGGAAATGTTTTCAGATTTGAACTAAAAGTGTTTGGAATTGTTTCTTTCCTTTTTAATTGTTTTTAGTTGACCGGGGCTGTTGAGTCTTCATCTAATAAGTGGTTTCTAGAATGGAAAATTGCTCAAGATTAGGTCTTTCCAGGAATTAGAGTTCTCTATTCTTTCTATTACCATATTTGAAGACTTCCAGTTAGATCATTGCACCAAATTTATTAAATCAACTACTAAATATTTATTATTTTGATTTTTAAAAGGCAAATGTATTCTTTAACTGTGAATCATGTCCTTTTAAATAGAGAACACTATAAAACAGAGAAGAAAATTGTGATCATGCTGTAAACATTATCTTGTAACATGCTTTTTTAAATATAAAAACACATTTTGAGAACTTTTTAATGGATTTAAGTATTATTTAATAGCATTATTTTTAATGGCCACATTAGTACCTTTCTTCATGAATTTATTCAAAAAATATTTATTGAACATCCTGTGTATGAGATGATAGGGATAAGGCAGTGAATAAAATAGACAAAACTTCTCATCTTCATGAAGCTTACATCATACTTCTTTATATAGTTGTATTATAACTATCTTAACCAGCCATCCTTTTTTTTGTCTATTATATTCTTTTTATATTTTGTTATTATAAATTATAAATCATGTTTAACTAAACATCTTGTGTTATAGCTTTGTGTATTTCATGATAATTTCATGAAGCCGTGTTCTTGAAAAATGAAATTATTAGGTCTAAACAGTTGATGTTTTAAAGATGTACATTTTTTTTACATTGATTGCCAATTTCTCTCTAGAAGAGCTAGGTCTTCCCAAGCCTTTACTACTGGTTGCTATCACTTAAAATTATTTTTAATTTCTTTGTTAATTAAAACAAACATTTTTTCTTCTTGGCTTCTATCAGAAGAAAGACTGTTTGATTGTATCCTATTATTTATTTTATGTTTTTAGTTTACTAGCTTACATATCAAAACATTATAGTACTGAACCCGACAAAAAACCTTACCTGAAAGAGCAAACTGTTGAAAAGTAATTTGTGCCAATGGCTCAAAACTGATATTTGTTTCTGTATCACCATAAACTGGTACAAAGCCTTGTATATAGTTAGAATATAATAAATGTTGAATTTATTTATTTCTCATGTTCTTATTAAATATGTGTTAAGTTTTCAATGAAGAAAACTCTCAGTGTTTATCTAGTTTTATTCTTCTGTTGTTTGATTTACTTAAGAATGATTTATGAATAGAGCTTAATATTGTAGTTTATTATCAAGGTAACAATCACAAACACCAGACTTTTTAAATGACAATTAATAAGTGGCAAAGGGTTGAAAAGTTTTTCATTTGTATAGTGACATCTTGATGGTTAGTGGTGATAGAAAATAAACTAATGTAGGTATTTGGATAAAAACATGTAATTTTGACTACTTTTTGAGCTATAGGAGAGGTTTTGAAGTCACTGGATTTCAGAGATGGATATATTTTGCTTATCTACCCTTTATAAAATATTGTACAATAAAAATGATCAAAGAACATGGATTTCGAGAGTTTCTGCTAAATGAAATAAGTCAGACAGAAAAAGATAAAAACCATATGATTTTACTCATATGTGGAATTTAAAACAAAAAGTAACAAATGAGCTAAAAAAACAAATGAAAACAAACTCATAGATACAGATAACAGAATGGTAGTTACCAGAGGAGAAAGGGGGTCAGGGGAGTAGGAAGTGGGTAAAGGGAGTCAAATATATGGTAACAGAAGGAAGCTATACTTTGGGTAGTAAGCGTGGAACAGAGTACATAGATGTCAAATTATAATGTTGTACACCTGAAAATTATGTAATGTTATTAACCATTGTCACCCCAATAAATTTAATTAAAAATAAACTACTTGTGGGATTCAGAATTAAGAAACCTAGATTTCGGTTCCCCTCTGCAATGAACTGATGTCATCATTTAATATTTCTAAATTTTAGTTTTCTCATTTGTAAAATATAAATAGTATTTTCCTGATTACAGTACAGAGTTGCACTGGAAGTACCTAATGAAGTCATACATGTGAATGCATATCTTAAAATGATACAAATTACAAATATAAGATGTTACTGTTCTATTTGTGGAAGTTGGTTTAACTGTAATTTTCTATTACCTAAGCATGATGGAGATTGGATATTTGGTTTGCAGTATATGTCACTCTATCTTGGAACGGGATTTCTTTTGGGGGCATGAAAATGTCCTAAAATTGGTTTTAGTGATCATTGTACAACTCAGTGAATGTAATAAAAACCATGGAATTGCACACTTTAAATGGATGAACTGAATGCTGTATGAATTAAATCTCAACAAAGCTGTTTCTTTTCTTTTTTAAAAAAAGGAAGCCCATCAGTTACACCAGCTACTAAACAATTTTAACTGGACATCTTTTCATGTGGAACTCAACTATTGGTCATACTCATACTCATGGTTTTCTGTTCTTACCCTTTGTTTCTGCTGTTTCTCAAAAAATTCAGTCCCTCTGACATGGCAAAACAGTTCAACTTCCTTTAGCTCCTAAGGAGGCAATCCAATATACTGATTAAGAGCAAGAGTACTGGAGCCTAAGTTTGAACTCCAGCTTTGATGCTCTGGCTACTCTATTTAGTGAGGATAAGAGGAGTAATTGTCCCATAGGGTTATAGTATGTATGAAATGAATTAATATAGTACAGGGCTTAGAGCAGTGCCTGCCACATAACGGGTACTATTTAAGAGCAGCTCTTACTATGATGATTATAACCTAAACTGTAGCCCTACTTGTCATATCTCCACATTCATTAAATCATTCTGATAAACAAAGAGCTCTCCCTTGAGGACTCTATAGTTTAGCAGTAGGAAACATGAATAGAAACCTTGAAAGGACAAAATTTCTTTTCATGATTATTTAACTCAGATTTTTATTCAAGGATTTCTTTCCCTGATATAATTAATTTCCCACAAAGACAGAAGCAGCTATAATCCTTAAATATTTTCCTTTTGTGTACCTGTGGTGTGAGAATGTGTGTACGTATTAAATAACATTTTTTCCTTCTTGACACAATTTATATAAATATTAATAAATATATACATACACACATATAAGCAATATGAATATATATGAAATCTCCAGTGTAGCCTTCATTTGTGCTACAATGAAGTGTGTCTGGAACAAGTGATGTTCAATAAATCCTTGAAAAACTAAATGAGTGTATCTCCAGTACAGTGAACCTGTGCCCTCATGCTTAGCAACAAACTGATGTGATATTATTACCATCACCTTCTGTTTATACATTACATTTTGCTTTCCAAAGCATATTTATGTCTTATGTTTACAATAACATAATATATATAAGACATGTGTTTTGTGGTCCAATTATAAATATTATAATTGCATATGCATTTATAATGCATTTTGCTTAGAAACATTTTTGTAAGTTATGTGTTAATTAATTTTATCCTCAGAACAATTTTCTGAAGTAGATTAGGAGAAAAAAGAGAGGAAAAAATGACTATACAACTTTAAAGAACTTAATAATTTAATTAGACTAGTTGTAGGGTTGAGACAAGAATAGATACTTAATGCTTCACTTTGTCTTTGGTTACATGCCCATTCTGGTACCAATCTCTGTGGTCTGAAGGAGACAGTGTTTTAACTGGCCAGACCTGGCATCTAGGCTTTCCACAGACTTTTCAAACTACATGAACTGAGGGTGAAGGAGGGAAAGTTCTTGTAATGAAAATGTGGTACTGTTTTCAGAAAAGGGATTGGATACTGGGTCAGCAAAAACAATAGTGAAACATGGTGCCATGGATCCAGCTTTGTGATTTGACTTTCTATATTTCTATAAACACATGTTTATGACATTGTCAGTTCCAAGTTGTTATATCACCCATTTCTTTTCTCTAATGTTCTTAACAGACCATATCTGTACTATACAAAACATTCTTATAAATTTGGAGCAGTCATGCTTGCTGAAGCCTTTTATTAAACTTAAGAATTGTATTTTAATATCTTTTGCAAATTGAAATTTTTTAACTAGTAAATTTGTTGTTTTTCATTGAAAACAATTTTAACTGGACATTTTGTTTTTAAAAAAGGTTAATAGAGTAGAAGTACAAAGATGGGGATCTTTAAGAGGTAAAGAAAATTCCAAGTCTGTTAAAGAGCTAAAAATTCTAAAATCATATGTGTAATGCTGGATTGGATAACCAACAAAAATAGCAGAAATGCTTGAATATATAGGACCATAAAGATCACACATATATATTTAAAATCATTGGGACTGGAAAAAATTTGGAAAATCAGTCACTTATATAGATTTAAATCTCCATCTGTCTCTCTGAAACATAGGCTGCCTTTTCTGCTTCAAATAAGAAATTAGAATGGAGTAGAAATAACCATAAGCAGTCTGAAGTCTTGATTCCAATTCAATTCCTGCCTCCTGAAAAAACCACAGAAGGTTTCTGGGCTTTGAATGGGCACAGTAGAGTGGGGTCTTCTCTCTTTGAGCTCTACAATTTAAGTAATGCTTTTGAATTAACAAGTTGGAAGGGATGTTAAGACCATGTATTCTATTTATTCTCTTTGTCTTAAAAATGTAGAAATTAAGACACAGAGGCATTGACTAGCTTATCTAAGTGAGCATATAGCTGGTTATTTTCAAAACTGGTTAGCAAATTGCCAAAAACAATTTATGAAAATGATACAAAGGGAAGAATGAAATGCTTCTTCCTCACTTCTTCTGCACCAAATGTTCAATCATTTATGACCCTATCGCTTCTAGAGAAAAGAGATCAAGTATAAAGGAAGAGGAAGGCAAGTAGAGGAAAAAAGACACAGCAGAGGAACAGACATGAGGGAAGCTAGAGAGGACTCATCCTCTGAGTTGATATGAGAGTGAAACCTTTTCCAAGGAACTGGAACAGTCTAACCTTGCTCCCTCTTGTTCAACATTCATAATGTAAGCTTTATTTGATTCATAAGTATACTTTCTGATACTGCTAGATAAATAGCTCTTAGGAGATATTTTGAGCTACACTCTCATATAATGCTTGAAAGTCTATCAGAGTGGCTATAAGTACATTTCCATACCATTTTCAGATTTTTTCAAGGTATTTCAAATTTGATTTATACTTTTTCTTTCTCCACAGTTATTAAATCGCTCAGCTGTTTTTTAAACACTGGAGAAGAAATCTCTCCTCTTGTTCTCAGCCCACCATCTGAACTTTTATTGAATATTGGCTGCTTTTCAGAGAATAATTCTTTCAACTGTTGGAAAACTTTGCTTTAGGATATTTTTGTTATTATTTCATCCTACGGAATAGTGTGTCCTTCATGGTTTTTCCAGCTGCAGAGATTGATCCAATATTCTCTCTGCACTGTCACTTCTCTGTCACCAGTAAGGGGGCAAAGGAGAATTTTAACCAAGCCTTTTAATCCATTTTTAATCCAAAGAAGCCACATTGGCCAAGTTGTATCAAGTTTTAGCCTTACTCCTCTCCCACCCAAGCAATCTTCTAGATTCCCCATTTTAAAAATATTAGTGTGTGTGTGTGAGTGTGTGTGTGTGTGTGTGTGTGTGTGTGTGTGTGTGTGTGTGTGACACTCTTCATTGCCTATCAGTAAATTCTCAACCCCTTATCCTGGAACCCAAGATGCCCTGTGATCTGACATTTCCTGGGGAAGCCCTGCTTCTCTACCTCTATGTGCATGCAGATCAAGTGCTATCATGTAACTAGCGTTCCAAATATTTGGCATTTTGTATTTCCGCATTTCAACATCTTTCACCCTAGTCCAAAAAACTGCCCTGAGTTTTCACGAAATGAAGTTCACGAAATTACAGTTCAGTTGCTGCCTTTTTGTTATCTCTCCAATGAGAAATACTGGTATTGTACTTAATGTCAGTAAACAATTTCTAAAAGTCAGAAGTTCTGCATGAAAATGTTAATCAGGAGTTTATTTCCCATTCTGTTAAAAGAGAAAAATTATAACGTGTTTTATATTATGCCAAGACTTCCCAACCAATTTTATAAAATATTGATATAATATAAATGCCTATTTTTAAGCAAGAAACTATGTCAGGGTATAAAACACTTAAATCAAATAGCAGTACTTTTTATGAAATAACAAGTTTAACATAGTATGATCTAAACACCTTTACAGTGTGGAGTGGCAAACAACACATAGAAATACATAAATTTTGTATGAAAGTACAGACAAAAGTTACACAAAAAGTCAACCTTTCGTGTGAATTGATATTCACCAATGATGTATAAATATAAAATTTGAAGAAAATTGAGAAGGAAATAAAGAAGGGCTGTAATAGCCATTGTTCCGCACTGGTTGTGGAAAGTGATAGTGCTGACAAGTTGAGTAATGATGACAAAATTTCAGATACCATCAGTCTCATAGAAATTGATTTCTCCTGCTTTAGTTTTGCTGAAGATACAGAAAGGAATGCTTTGGATCTTCATCGAAACTGGTCAAGGCATTAAGTTAAAATGTTAACAAAATGAAGCATTGCTCACATTCCCATGGTTCATGTTGATAACTTTTACTTCTATGTTACTTATTATGGGTCGAATTCTTTCCTTTCCAACTTATATGTTAAAATATAAACCCTCAGTAACTCAGAATGTGACCTTATTTGGGGATAGGGTCTTTATTGAGATAATCAAGTTAAAGTGAGGTTATTAGGCTGAGTCCTAATTCAATATGACTCGTGCCCTTATAAAAAGGGGAAATTTTCATATGTAAAGAGATATACATAAAGGCAAGATAATATGAAGAGGCACAGGGGAGAAATGGCCATCTCCAAGCCAAGGAGAGAGGACTGGGGCAGATCTTTTCCTCACAGCTTTCAGAAGGAAAAAACCCTGCTATAACTTGATTTTGGACTTCTAGCTTCCATAGCCCAGTTTTTAGTACATTATCACAGTATCTTTATCAAGCTAATGTAATGCTTTAAAAGACTTAAGGCTAGTTTAAAATAACCAGCTTCTTATCATCTTTATCATCTTGTCATACCAAATGGGACACTGTGGTGTCTCTCAGGCACCATACATAAAATGTGATTCTGATGCCTTAGTTATTGTATTTAAATGTAACTTGAGATTTTTTATGCAATCCTTTTGTTTAAAATGTTATATTTGAGTTTCAAGAATATAAATATGAATTTTTTCCTATATAAATTTTTTTTGAGTAAAAGTTAGCAGACTTGTTTCATAAAGAGCTAAATAACAAATATTTTAGGCTTTGTGGCCATATGGTCTCCATTGTACCTACACAACTCTGACACTGTAGTATGAAAGCAGCCACAGATAATACATAAATAAGTAAGCCTGGCTGTGTTTTAATAAATATTTATTTATGCACTCTGAAATTTGAATTTCATATAATTTTCATGTGTTCTTTTCATTTTTTTCCATTCATTTATTTAAAAATTTAAAAGCCATTTTTAACGTATGAGTCATACAAAAATGGCAGTCTGAATATGGCCTATGGGTTATAGTTTGACTATAAGTCTTATACCCTTCTATGAAGTTTGGTGTGTTGGTTGATTTTATGTGTAACTTAACAAGGCCATGGTATTTGGTCAAACATTATTTAAGTTGCTTCTGTGAAGGTATTTTTTAAATGAGATTAACATTTGCGTCACTAGACTTTGAATAAAACAGATTGTCCTCCACAGTGTGAGTGGGCCTCATCCAATCAGTTGAAAGCCTAAACAGAAAAAAGACTGACCTCTCCAGAGGAAGAGGGAATTTTGCCAGTGGACTGCCTTCATACTTGAACTCTAACTCTGTATTATACTTTCTATTCCACGGATGTAGTATTTAATAATGGTTTACTAACTAAATATAAACATAATCCATGGATATCTGTTACACCTGAGAGGAAACTTTCATATTGCAAACACTCCTATAGTTAGTGAGTCCCAGTCTATCCTTATGTATTTAGCTTTCATAGACAGGCAATGCAAATAGTTTTAATGCAATATTTATTTCACCCAGAGCTAACAAAAATGATTCTTAAGTGGTATAACTTACTAGGTACAAATAGTATTACATATATTTAATATTCTTACTTAAACATTATTACAAAACTTTATAGTTTTATGTCTCTTTACACATAAACAGCAAGACCATTTCACTGGGTGAGTGTAATCAACACACAGTAATCTCAAATATTCTAGAAAGGGGTGGAAATGGGGCCTGCTCTTTGTTTAGTATTCACATGTAAAATGAGAACCACACAAGACAGTTTCCCATTTCTAGCCATTTGCCTATGTACCATGAGAAATTTAATAAGTTGGAGTAGCCATTGAGAAGAGAAAGAACAGCCAGAAGGAAAAGAAAAGAATGAATAATGGACTTGGGGAAGAATCACTTGGAGAACAATGAGACATAGTGATGTTTCTGGTAAATTATTGCTAAGAGATTTAGAATTCCAAGAAGCTGGAGTCTATTGGGTAATGTGTAAATAATAAGAAAAAAATTGGTCACATATTGGCTCAGGGATAATTTCATTTAATAATGAAACAAAGTCAGTAGGTCATGGGAGTTTCGTTATCTTATGTTTAGCTGGCCTCTTTTAATGAAGAGCAAGGTATTGACATAGATCTATCAAGGATGTGAATGATGTCTGTTTGGAGTTTTTGGGAAATATACATTTCTTTCTGTTTTTCCTCCTGATCCCAGAAGAGGTTAGTCTTTATCTAGAGCTACTAAGATAAACTTGGACATACTTATTGAAAATGGTTATATGGTTATAACCATATATAATAGGGTTAGGGCTGGATCCCTTTCCAGACCTTTGGGTCCCAGTAATTTATTCTGATATCTTCCAACCCCTCCATGGTTCTTATTGTGACCCTTATTTCTCTGCGGCCTGGGACTTTGTGCTTTGTGTCTATACATGTCTAGCTAAAGTATGAGTCTTACAGGAACCACAGGTATGGTCTGGTGATATTGCTTTGTCATTGGGGGTCTCTTTTACTCATCCTGTTCAAAAGCACCTTGGCATGGATTTAATTATTTAAACATTAGTATTGCTATATTTTTTTCTAAAAAATATCTATAGAATTTCTTCTCAAATTTGTAATGTGTGACAAAGACATTTGCTTTCAGTACTTCAGATTTCTAATTGTGTTAAAATGGCTTTAGAACTAAGCTGATCTTTGTTCTAGCACTCTCCCAGGTTGATGTGAGATCTTGATCTGGTTCCATCTATCATGTCCTAGGTCTGGCAGGGGTTTTCTTTCCTTCCTGTGTCACTATCAGTTGCCCGGAGCTCTGCCCTTTCTTCCTGAGAGATACAAGTGTACTAACCCATTGAAAGGAAGATTATTTTATATAAGGTGGGTAGGATGGGGATGCAGCAAGTTTTGAAAGCATGCAGGCATCATTCCTGCTGGACTCCCAGTAGTGGGTCACCTGCTGTCTACCATCAGTGAAAAAGGACATCTAAAGCAGTGCTTCAAGACAGGTTTATGTAGTTCTCAGTACACACAGACTAGATTATCTCTGAGCACTAACACCTAATGTGACCACTGACTTTGCTCCCCAGCCACATCTTGTTTTCCCTTAGTCCATGTGACAATGTGTGCTTTGCAAAGGATTATCCAGGCCAATTGTTCAGTGTCTAGACTTCAAGTTCTTCAGTCGCTTCCTTTCTCTCTGTCCTCCACCCTGTGGAATCTTTATCTAGTTTGGGAATCTGAGTGTGTGTGTTAGGGATGGGACTTGAATCTTCTAAGTATTTTCTGCCACTCTTTTGAACTGTGGCTTTGGAAATTGAAAGCCGAGAATTTGTTATCTTTGTTTTCCAATTTTGAACTGCCCAGGATAGGGATATAAGTAACTAAATCATAGCTGGTTGAATGGAGTTCAATGATCAACATTTCAAAATGGCTACACTCTTCTCTTATTTTATGACTTTAAGTACAAGGACTACTTGTGGAAAGTGTTTGGCATGTGGATTCTGTGAATGCAGGATGCAGCACTACTGCTGTGTATCGATGTCTCAGGATGCACTGGACTGTTTATACAATTGCTCCCATACAAGACTAAATGTTTCCTTTTTAATTTAAAAATTTTTAATTGTGGTAAAATATGCATATCGGAAAATTCACCATTTTAATCATTTTAAGTGTGCAGTTCAGTGGCATTAAGTATATTCATCATATTGAGCTACCACCACCATCATCCCTCTTTTAGACTCTTATCTTCTGAAACTGAAACTCCCTGCCATTAAATACTAACTCCCCATCCTCCCTCCCCCATGCCTCTGGAAACTACCAGTCTACTTTCTATCTCTATGAATTTGACTACTTTTAGGTACTTTATATAAGTGAGATCATATAATGTTTGTCTTTTTGTAACTGGCTTATTTCACTTAACATAATATCTCTAAGGTTCATCCATGTTGTCACATGTCAGAATTTCTTTCCTTTTAAAGGCTGAATAATATTTCATTATGTGTGTGTGTGGGTGTGTAATTTATTTGTTTATTTATTTATTTTTAGGTATAGAACATTTTTTTATCCATTTGTCAATGGATACTTGTGTTCCTTCCACTTTTTGGCTGTTGCGTTGCTATGAACATGGGCTTATAAATATTCATTCAAGTCCCTGTTTCAATTAGTTTGGGTATATACCCAGAAGTAGAATTGCTGGATCATATGGTAAGTCATTCTTAATTTTTGGAAGAACTGATATTTTCTATAGTGGCTGCACCATCATACATGTCCACAGGCGATGCACAAGGGTTCTAATTTTTCCACATTCTTGCCAATATTTGTTTTCTCTTTTTTCTTCTTTTTCTACTACTACTGATCCTTTTTCTCTTTCTTTTTAAAATAGCCATTCTAATGAGTGTGACAGAATGATTCTTGAAGGCTGGAATAAGGTCTTCATCATTAAAATCTCATCATCTGGCACATGTTTTTGGCTCATGCAGGTATTTAATAAATATTTATTGAACTATTATTAAATGGTTCTAGCTAATATTCATTATAAGAAACAATATTATTCATTGATTTAGGTTAGCTCTAAAGAAGGATTTCCTAACAAACTATGCTGGCATACTCTCACCTCTTAAGTTCCATTCCTGGGTTGGGTGTGTGTAGTAGGGAAGATTTTAAGATTTATTTGTTAATCAAACATATGACTATGTCAAATTTGACAATAGCTTCTTTCACCTATGGTTGGATATTCTTTGTTTTGGGAAGAATCACTTGAATGGTTTCTTTTCTGTATGTAGATATGAAACAATTAGGTACTTTTTGTTCTGGGGAACAAATATCACCCTTCCTCAAATTACTTAAAATGCTAAGCTCACAATGAGTTGAGAATTCGAGAAGGTGGCTAACCGTACATGAGATTCAAGTAGGCCTCAGGAGGAAAGATATGGAGATAATGGATTGCCTTTTCCTTGGAGTTCAACATCATTAGAACCTCTGATGAGTTTAGGAGCCCTACTGTCAAGAATTAAACATCAGGATCCCCAAGGAGAATTCATGATGGTGTCTTTAACAGGTGATTTGGGCACAATGCTAAGGCCTATGTTATTCTAAGGCAAGGATGAAAACCTAGGATATATAGATGCCTCTTGAGTAAAATGCCTGTGTGTGTGTGCGCGCACGCGGGTGCACACGTTTACTGAAAGTTTTATGTTACTAAAGAGCTATAACATTGGATGCCCAGTCTTGTCACAGAGACAAACTCTGAGAAAGCTCTGTTTTTCCAGTAAGTGTGGAGAGGGGAATCTATTATTAGGCACTGTTTTCAGTGAGTTGGGATTCACAAAAGTTTTGGTGCCCACATTTTGGTGGCAATGAATGCCCTGGTCATTATGAGTTTGGACAGCAAATTAGGGATGTATTGGATTTCTACAACACACAAATGCAGTATTGAGGGTAAGGCAAGCCAAAGGGCATCACTGAACTTCCAGCAAGGAACAAGGATTGTCTTGGGTTACTGTGCTGCTTGTTCTCAGTAACATCACCAGGAGCCAGAGCTCTTCATGAGGACAGAGGCATTAGGGTGGAAGGGACAAGGAGCAACAAGGTCTTCAAATCTAGATGAGTTGTATGTAACTCCTGGCTCTGAGCTTTTAGTGTCTTTATAAGCAAAATGGGTCTGATGATAGCTCTTTCTCCTAGGTTTTTTGTGAAGATTAAACACACTAATACATGTGAAAGACTCACAGTGGTACCTGTTATAAAGCAGCACTTAGTAATTTTAGGTAAAAGCAAAGAATAGAGACCCTATAGAGAAATGGCTGAATTTTCCACTTTCTCTCTAAACGTATCTAGAATCACACCTGAGACCAAGAGGTTTATTATGGGGATCAAGGTTGTGAAGAGAGAGAAGACTGTAGTCATTTGATTCAAATATAGAAAGGAGGGTGAATGCTACTTTGTACCCTAATTTGGTGAAGTTGAATATACTTCTGTTCATATTTTTACAAAGGTGTTCTTATCAGTTTATCTAAAGTATTCTTAAACTGTCTTGTTGGCTGATATTACAGTCATATGATAACCATTTCTAAAAAATCTGGATCCTGCTTTGAAACACTTTTTTTCCTTTGGCATCCACATCCAGTCAGTCTCCAAACACTCAATTTTTCCTTCATAATGATTCTTGAATCTGTCCTTTCCTCTTCGTTCTCACCTTTATTTGTCCAACTAGACCAGACAAATTCCCAATAAGCTGCATATGCTCAAGTGCTGCAGGACAGAAATAGGTTTTATGAGCTTGTGTTGAGTTGGGAGCAAACAGGGCTATACCCTGGGCAAAACTTGTAGGTAAAGTTTAGCTTTGGCAACTTGCTCTTTTGTCAGCCTCTTCCCAGAGGTGAAAAAAGCTAATGTGCCTTCTGACCAGTATTACATATCAGCAGGGAAATTCTCCCTGAATTCAGTACTAGAAAATAACTTTCAACTCAGATGCAGAAAGAGGGCAAGAATGTGAGGTTGCTCTTTAAGCCTTCCCACAAGACTATATGTCCCATGAAGTTAGGGCACAGCCTTTTATTTTTCTTTCCTGCTATACCCTAACCATATTACAGGATAACCAGACATTCACATGACCCTCATTCTGCTTCTGACTTTATACTTGGGTCTGCAACTTTTGATTTGTTCATTGTGATTTTTTTAGATTCTGGAGAGAATTAAACATACCATCTTCCTCCAGCTTCTGACAGTACATATGTTGATGCTGCCTTTTTCTGTCTGTGGATATAACAGTTGAGAATCATTTTCAGCCATTTATACTATAAAAACAAGTATATTTGTGAAATGTGAATATAAAAATATCTACCTCTGATATATATATAAAGCACTGAAACAATTCTTGGCACAATGTGAACAGATAAAACGTCTTAGTTTTCCCCAGTGGCATACTAAAGATGCGGCCATAGAGATGATCTGCTTCAGGTACAAGCGATAAATGGGGAAGTAATATCTGTAGAGAATTTAGAAATAGGAGTAAAACCAACTAAATGTGGTCTTATTTTTATTATCAACAAGCACAGCTACACTAAACAGTGTCACAAATTTAGCAATAAGTACTCCTCTCTGTGAAAGTCTTATTGGCCTGAGTTCTAAACATTTATTGAGAATACTGTTGAAATTGTGTATACTTCAAAATGGCATATTTTTATTACTTTTTCTTTAAAAAAAAATTCTATTCTACACGGAAGTTAATTCAGAGAAGAGTTGGTCCTTGACACATAAAAATGATATTACAACTGTTCATTTTGAGAATGATTTTATAATGGAGTAGCCTTTGCCTTCTTCATACTCAAACCATTCCTTCATGCTGATGATGCTCCCAATTGGTCACATACACCCATTTTTGTCTAAATTCAAGCGTGGTTTCCATCAGAATCTCTTTTATCTAAGCATAAATTTATGAATATGATACTCTCCAAAGGTCAATTTTACAACATTTAGGGGCTGGAAAGAAGGTTCAGTGTTTGAATCTCTTTACTCTTCCAGGAGAATGGTCAGAGGGAATTTGATTAATCTGATATTGCCAAGGGGAAAAGTATGCCATGGAAACATGAGGACTAAAGTGTGTTTTTGGAAATAACAGGAAAATGGAATTCTCTTTTGAAGTAAGGGACTGAAAACATCTCAAGTGTGATAAACCATTTAGAATGTGGTGACCACCTAGTGTTTACATTAAAAACAGAGACTGAGACTTGCACTCAAAGTGATAACACAGAAGAAAGCCAAGCAAGTTCAAAGGGAATGAATGGCTAGGATGCACTCAGTGAATCAGGAAAAAACATTAAAAGTGTGTTTGGATAGAAAATTAAGTCCTGTGAAAAGAGAACTGATATTAACTTGGGTAACCACAAAGGAAAGATGGAAAAAGAAAACATATTAATTAATTAAATCAAAAATAAAGCAGTAAGCCAGAGAAATGTTAGTTTCTAATCTATTAACCAGTCTCTAGCCCCCTTTCCACACCCACCTCCAGCTCCAGAGGCTGAAAAGGATTCACTCACTTTCTTAACCTCTCTTGCAGCCAGAGGTGGCATATAACCCAGTTCTGAGCAATGAGATACAAAGAGAAATTTTCTGGGGGTTCTGTACAAAATAATCCTCTCTGATAAAAGGAGAGATATCCAGGAGAAAAGCTCTATTTCCCCCCATCTGTATCTTTTTCCCCAGAATGCTGTTATAGAATTGCATGATGTTTGAAACTTCAATAGCTATCCTGTAGCTATGAGAAGAGACATAGCTAAAGCAATGAGGGCAGCAGAGTAGAAAACTACAAAGGCCTGGACCATTCTTGGCATAATCAAACCACAAACCAATCTTGAGATCACCTATATAGGGACTTCCTTTTTTATAATTTTAGATAAATAATATTTTTATTTTGTTTTATTAGTGATACAGAAACCATATAGTCTCACTAATATGTTAAAGCTTTATTAATACATAATATTTTAAATAAAAATTGATCATGCAACTTTTTTGAAATTTTAAAAAATATTTTATGGTACAAAATTTAATGATCTGGTTGTAAAGTCAGATTATTTTAATATTTTGTTATAATATCTGTTATATTTGAAAAAGATAACAATTGAGGATATGCATGGTTGGTTCTGGTTATTAAATAATGATACATTTATTAATTCTACCAATGATATAAACTTTAATTTAACAACCCTTTCTGTTAAAAAATAAAGGTCCCTATATTTCAGTAAGGTTAGTGAGATAAACTATAACTTATAGCCAAAAACATTCTAACGTCTAAAGAGAGTGATATGAAATCAAAGCAGGAAATTGATTAGGAAGCAATATTTGGATGAATATTCAAATAATACTAGTCATTTTCTCTATGTTTCAATAAATAATAAAAAAAAGGAATATGTCTTTTATCTCTAATTCATATGGGGAGACAAGAAGACAGCAATTTAGAATCTTCCCATTTACCAAATGAAGAACCAATGTGTTCTAATTTCTTTATGTCCACTATGGACTTAAAATAGCTTTGCCAGGCCAGGCATCCTTTGCTAAAAAAGGCACTGATGGCATAGGAAAATAAAAATACAAAGAAGTGTAAAAATACTGATAAAACATTAGCAAATTAAAATCAGCAGTATATTAAAGGAATAACATGAAGGAATAAAAATAAAATATTTGTCAGGCTCTTAATACAATTCACTAGGCTAACAGTTAAAAGAAGAAAAATTATATACTTATCTCAATTGATGCTAAAAACATTGTCTATTATTTCTAAAGTATAGCAGAAAGTCAAAGAAATTTACCAAGCAAAAGGAGCACAGAATTCTATATTTTTACAGTGTTTTCCTAAACATCTATGGTCATTTTCCCCACCTCTAAATCAATAAGGTTTTTTTAGTGATTTTTTAAATTAAGTTCTTCCAGAGCAATAAATATTTCTATATTCATATTTCATCAATATTTTGTAATGTTGATCAAATTGAAAGATTACAGTAACAAAAACAAAGATCAAACAGATTTTGTAATAATACATTTTATCTTTGTAAATATAAGACTCAATGTGTGGGGAAAATGCTGCTAGTGCTACCAAAGGGTAGCTTTCTATCTGCAGATATTCAACTTGTCAGTCAGCATGGCAAACAGAGAGGACAGGAAGCTTTGATTAATCTTGTCAGTTTTTTATCTTCACTGTCCAATACCATAGCCATTAGACATGCATGGCTATTGAGCACTGAAAATGAGGTTAATGTAACAGAGAAACTGAATTTCTTACTTAATTTAATATAAATTAAAGTTAAATTTAAAGAATAATACTCAGTTCAATCATTGAAAAACTTTTAATTATATTTGGAGTAACTTAAATATGTGAATCTACTTTTACAGTTGTAAATTTATAAAATTTAAATATAGATTAAGTATTTTTGACAAAAATTTAGCATCTTAACTAAACTGTACTGTAAGTACAAAACAAATACTAGAGTTTGAAGATGCAGTAAGTTAAAATAGAATGTAAAATATCTCAGTATTTTTTTTATATTGGTTACATGCTGAAATGATAATATTTGGGGTAAGATTGGCTAAATAAAATATATACTGATAATTTCACCTGTTTCTTTTTAAATGTGGCTACTAGAAAATTTTAAATTATATGTTTGGATTACATTATATTTTATTGGACAACACTGATTCAAAAGTTTGGCTGAGAGAGTTTCTTCTATATCTTTTAAAATATATAATGCACTTATCTTTTGACTAGAGAATTTTATCCTACAGAAACCACTCATGTGCCTTTTCAAATATAGCGTACTGTGTGTTCATTTTACTGTTACAGCAAATGAGAGGAAACAATCTCAATGGTCTTTCAATAGGGTTAAAGAAATGTTTTCAAACATACATGAATGCTAATCATCAATTAAAATAAAATACATACATACACACATATATATGTACACATATATACTGCAGGAAAAAAAGGTCATAGAACAATAGGTATAATGAAATCCCATTTTAAATAAATAAATAAAATTCTATTAAAAATATGCACATTTCACCATTTTCTGTAGTCTCCTAATTCTTTGCATTTTTCAAAAACATAAACTATACTTATAATTAAAAAATAATTAACTGACACAAGGCTAGTAACTGGACAAAATTTCTTTTCTACATGTTGATATATGCAACTCTGTTCTATAAAATAATAATAATTTTCAAAACAATTGCTGATGTGTAGAATTAATTTATATACAAAGTATGGACAACTTAATTTTAGGCAGTGTCAAGATTATGAATATTATAAATACTGTGAATGTAAAAGTTGCGGAATTTGGAGAATGGAAGAAGTATGCAGAATTACTGATTTTTCTCATTTGAGATAATGGAGCATCAATAGATAGTGTCAAAAAATATTACTTAAACACTATTTAAGTTCAAAAGTTTACCACAAGGAACCAAATGTAATATAAATAAAATTATTTAGAGGTTGGTAAGCTAAATTTTCATTCTTTATTACAAAGAATAAAAAATTATATCAAATAAGTAACAATTATTGAGATTCTTTTATTTAACATTTATTTAATAATTATTTTTTGACTAGAATAAGTACTTAGTAAACCAGTAAAATTAGTAAACAAAGTAATTTTGATGCAGATAAATGTAAAGGAAATGAGTTATAAAGTAAATAAAGAGGGTGACATAATAAAAGAAACCAGTGTGGATGTTGATTCACTTAGGATCATGTTCATCTGTGATTACCAGAAAATTTAATAAATAGTGGCTTAAACAATAAAGAAGTTATTTTTCTCATGAAATAAGTTTGCCTTTCATACTTTAGCTGACATGGTAATCTTAATGATGCCATCAAAGAACAAAGTATCTTCCTTTTTTCTTGCTCTGCCATCTTTAGCAGGAGTTGATATACAACTAGCTTTCTGTTTGTATTCCAGGAGGAAAGGAAGGAAGAAATAGAAGAGATCTCAAGCTGGTTTAAGCTCATGTTTCATTGGCCATAACTGACTATCTTGGCCTCCCCTACCTCAAAGGAGGCTGGAAAATGAAGTCTTTATCTTTCCAACACCTGTATGAGAAAGCAAGGGGAAAGGAGTCTGGAATGGGTTAGCCATAGCTTGTTCCTATAGGAACTGACATTTAAACTAAGACCTCAAGGAAGAGAAGAAGGAAGCCACTCAAAAATCAGGAGAATGGCATTCCAGACAGAATAGTAGAATGCCAGACAATGTAATGGAAGAGTTTTAAACAGAAGAGTAATAGGGTCTGGCTTATCATTTTAAAGACTTATCTGGCTGCCATATACAAATTGAATTGAAATCAGGCATGGTTGAAGCAAGGAGACTAGTTAATACCAGTTAAGAAACAATGGTGGCTTAGAGTAGGAGGAACAATGATGTATAGAAGAGGAAACATTTAAGATATATTTTGGTTGGAGAGCATGCTTGCTACTTGCTGGTTGAATGAATAGAGAGGAAGAAGGAAAAGGAAGAATCAGGGTTGACTCCTAGTTTTTTAATATTAGCAACCAAGTAGATCATGGTGCCATTTACAGAAATTGAAAAGACTAAGTGATGTAACTTAGTTTGGGGCAGGAAATAGAGTGGAATCTAAAATTCTATTTTAGAGGTGTTAAGTTTGCAAAGCTTATTACACATGCAAGCTGGCAGCTGGCTCTATGAAACCAGAGATCAGTCAAAAAAAGTCATGATTAGAGTTAAGAATGATGGAGTCATCAACGTAAAGACAGTTTTCCAAGCCAAAGGTTGAATGTAGTATTTAGAATTGTGGTGATAATCACCAGAAAGTTAAAAGCAAAATGAGTTATTTTATTTTTCTCCAGGGAAGGAGACTGGAGTCTGTGAGATTGGACAGGAGACTTTAACTTTTTTTTTTTTTTTTTTGATGCATAATTTTTTAAGTGTGTATTTTAATTGCATATAAATATATTTTAAAAGAAACAATCTGAAAAAGCAATGATAAAGAATAAAACACAGTGCAAAAAGAAAACAGATAAAAATGTATGTTTTAGTATATTCATTTTACAGTTTCTTTATATTGATTTAATTATTCTTGAGGGTGGCAGGAGCCAGTTATTTCACAAGGGCAAACTAGAATATTTGTTTTTGACAAAAGCTAAAGAAAACTCATAGATATTTTAGTATTTTGAACCCTAATTATCAATTTGGTTTCTTTCACAGTCTGGGTTAATTTTGGAAACACTTTGACTACATCTTTCTTAACAAGGAATTTTGGTTTGACTTTTAGATGATCTCAATGACACAAAAGGTTTAAATGAATTTCATTTAATTGGTCCACTGTTTGGTTCAGACTGTCTCAATTCACTCTTCTGACATGCCCTTCCTCTACCTTTTAAGTGACTCCCCAAAACCACTGGAACATCTAAGTAAATAAATGCAGGCTTGAGGAAAAAAAGAAAATTGAAATCTGAAGGAACATTCCAATTCATAAATATAGAATTAGCTGATTTTATTATTGAGCAAAACAAATACCATGAATGCATGCAGGAAGCCAGCAAGTGGCTGCAGTGCTGTAGAGGATTTTTAGCTCTACTCATATGGAATTAAAGCTGTAGTTATTAGATGTCATCCTACTTTTAGTAATAGCAAGTATTCAATTTGCATCAATAGTTACACTGAGCTTACTCAGCCTGTTTTTCATGTCTTTATCAGTACCTCCTACAGCTGTCCCTGACAGCATATCTTACACATATGATTAGTTATGTGCTTCAGTATTCCTCAGTGAGGTTACATTGTTCTGTTTACCACCATCAAAAACTGGTGCAGAGAGGAAAACAAACAAAAAAGCCTCATCTTGTTTCCTAAAGGAGCTGCTCAGTACTGGAGTGATAAATTTTCCTTTAAATTCTATGAAATGGCAGGAAACCTTTGACAACTCAGAAATATTTATAGCTAATAAACATCTAAATTCAACATGGATCTAGAATTACATTTAAACTTGCAATCTTTCTTGTTCTGGTTAAAAAGGGTATGAGACAGCAACACAGAAACTCGTTCACATTCTAGATGGGAACAAGAAATGGGACAAAGTTGAGGCTTCATTTATTTTAAGAGATGCTTTAGATCCTGCATACTGTATGATGTTCTTATCTGATGAGAATGATCAATTCTACTATCCCTTAACTCACAGAATCTATACTTGTCAAACTCTGAACACACACACACACACATACACACGCACACATACCCTAATTTTTAAGCTTTTTTATGTGTTCACACAACAATACAATCAAGTCTGGACAAGCAGGGTGGGGAGGCTGTAGTTTTGCTGATTTTATTTAATATTCAGATGACATTTTCTGAATTTCCTACACAAGTAGTAATGAGCACAAAGGAGAAATAGTAATTCAAGGAGCAGAGATTCTTGGCTCTTTACCTGTTATTCTGCTTCATAAAAATAAGTTTCCTGAGTAGAAGCCAATGAGCAGTAAGAGAGTACTGGGAACTTCACAAGGGAAGGGGAAAAAGGAGAAGGGGTGGAGAAGTAGTTAAATGAAAGAATGAAGTATGCAGACAGGAAAAGATGGTGAAGTGGTGAGGGGCAATGAGACAGAATTTTAATATGTTATAAATTTGTGCATTATTAACCCTATGCATTGGGAATTTGGAGATGTGTTTGTTTATTGCCCTCCATTCAGTTGTTAAATAATTACTGAGCAACTACTATGTGCCAGGTACTGTTCTGTGTGCTTGAGATACACAAAGGTCTTATATCTCAGTGAGGGGGTACAAAATAAATAAGGAAATCAAATAGTAAATTAAAATGTTATCGGCCAAAAAGGTAGAGCAGGGTAAAGAGGATCAGGATGTCTAGGGTTAGAGAGAGGATCAAGTTGCAGGATTAAATAAGGTAGTTACCAGTTATGGAAGGACAGATTAAGATGGTACTATTTGAGCAAAGCCTGTAAAAAGTAAGGAGGATAGCAAAGGAGCTCTATAGGGCAGGGTTGGGAGGAGAGGGTGTTTCAGCAGAGGGAACAGCGAGAGCAAAGGACTCAGTGAAGGAAAAGTAGGTGTTCAATTTTAGACATGCTGAATTTGCCATCTTATTGGACATTCACGTAGAGATGTTGAGGCAGTAGTTGGATATATGAGTCTGGAGATTAGAAGCAAAGTCTAAATGACAGATAAGAATTTGGGGGCTTTAGCACAGACAGGGTAGATCAAACTTTAAGCCTGAATAAAATCACCAAGAGAGTGAGCTAAAGAAAAGGATCAAGGCTTCTTGAGATGCTCCAAAGTTAAAAGATTGGGTAGCCTTTGAAAAACAAAGGAGATTGAGGAGAGGTCACTGAAAGAAAGAGAAGAACAATTAATTTCTTCTCCCCATTTCAAAAATTGGCTAATGTTGGTGAGTCTCAAACAGTATTTCCCCTATCTAATGAAAGTCATCTTCTTCCCTACAGGAAGCAATAGAAGTTATGGGACTCTGATCTGCCCCCTGCCCCTAAAATAAATCTTGCTCTCAAAAAATGTACCAAGGAGAAGACATTTTGTAGACACCTAGATATTGAAAAACAATTTCTATTATAATGCTAGGCATACTGTCATTAGTGCTTTGCATATGAAAAATTCATTTTTCTTATTTTTTCCAAATCCTCAGACTGATGAAAAAAGGCATTTGTCATTCAATGACTGTGTTAAAGTAGCTAAAAATGATGGCTGACCACTTATTTTATGCTAGACAGAAACATGCATATAAAATTAATAGTAACCCAATTTTATCTATTATTAGTGGCTAATGATTTGTATTTACATGGCTTTTAAGTAGAAAAGGATGAGGTGTGTGTAAATACAAATTCAATCTTTATTGTACTAAGTATCAAAAGCTTAGATTAATTACAGATAGAAGCATTCAACTCACTGCTATTAAAAGCTATTTCAAATGATTAGCATAAACTAGATAATGAAAATTATCTTAATTTACCATTGTCCAAAAGAGAAAATATTGTCCCAATTTTTCTTGATTTATTTGCCCAAATTTTAAAGAGCCTACAGATTGCTCCAATTAAACAGCTTTTTGCATAAAACATTTTTATACATATTTTTAGGAATCTGGCAAGTATCTCAAGGTATTGTAGGCCAATACTTTTATCTTAATTAGTCCAAACAAACATTACTACTGTTTGCCGTGAAGTAACTCATAATCTAACGTGCCTAGAAGGTTGTTTGTAATTTGAAGTTAGCTTGGAAGAAAGCCTAACAGAGAAGCTGATCTTGTTAGATACAGTAATATGTTTTGAGAAATTTAGGTATAATAGTTATTCTATATCAATGTCATAGGAACTCAAAAGACTATTTTTAGATAGCAATATCCAGAGGAGAATTAAATATAAACTATAAAAAGATGTTCATTTGGTATTAAAGCTAGAAAAACATTTGACCTGGCAGTTAACATAGTTGTGAATAACTGAAGAGTTGCTGAAAGATTCCTGATGACTGCTAATGAATGATATTCTTGGTCAGCTTGGATAGTTCTTCATGTTTATTAACATTTGAGAAGTAATATTCATAGCCAAAAGCACTGGTAAGTTTTTTCCAAGGTGTTTGTTGGCTTGCACTATATATAGATGACTTTGCTTAGGATGCTGTTTCCCTTGTTATTTGTAAAAATACAAAGACAGCCAGTTCATAGATAATTGACCTGTATTTATTTATATTGCATGTTTACATGTTCAGTTGCTATTGACGTGTTTACTGGCTTTGAGTTGATTTTTCATTCAGACTTTTAGTACTAAAAATATCAAAAACAAAATAAAATAAGTTAAAATAAGTGATGGTTTTAATTTTGGACTCTGACTAAACCAGCTTAAGGACAAAAAGTCTTACTCTGTTTATCTATACGTAGGAGCAGAGCCAGGACTAGGGTAAGGTGAGGAGGCAGGTGCAAGATTTAGGTGGACTGGCCAGAGAATGAAGGATCTTTCTTCTTCAGAGTGTGAAAGTTACTCTCTAGGTTAGGAGTTAGCTAGGAATCTGAAGCAAAGGAGTGATGTGATCAATTTTTTCTTTCCTAATTGCTCTTTCCCCAAAGTTGATTGAAATGATTAATTACAGGAGTAATGGCAGAGAGTAGTGGCAGTAATGTGCTATGAAGGTAATGTCAATGGATTTCTAGTAGATGTAGCACAAATGAGTCCAGACTAAAGGAGCCACCAAAGATTCCTAAGCTTCTTAAGAATTAGTGAGGTGTTACAGCCTTTGCAGGAATGAGTAAATGCTGGCCTAAGTCTGTAAGACTTCCTAATTTAGAGAGGTTAGAGTTATCTAGTGGCAATCAGGAGTAGGGGTAAGACAGGGACTATTTCTCAAGAGCTCCTAACAGTAAGCCACTTGGAGACGAACTCTAAGAGATACATCAAAATAAAAACCATAATCTATGACATGGTAGGAAAGAACTGATGTTGAACAATGAAACCATTTAAATAAAGTATAAACAATTGTGTGTTTACATAATAAAACAATTTTTGAAAGCAATGACACAGTTAAAAGTCATTTTAGATGATAATAAAAACATCCCAGATTATAACCAAAATGGAAAATAATACCAAGGAGAGGATATAGTTGTTGAGGAAGGTACAAATATGCTAATTATTTCATCTTATTATTGAGAGAACAAATAATGGTTGTTTCATTCTAGGCATTGATTATTAATGGTTTGATTTTAAGACTTACGAGAAACGCAGCATATATATCTTTCCAGTTACTAGAGCTGAAAGATCAACAAATATATGGACCACATATCAAAAGATTGAAATCGAACCAACAAAAAAATAGCAAGGAGACAAAACATAAAATGACATCTATTATATTACATATAAATGAGAATCCCCAATGAGGTTGAATAGGAAAGAGGCAATGATTAAAAAATTGCACTTCAGGCTTGTTACAAATGATAGGTACTATGTCAGGTGAAACATCAAAACTCTTTTAGGTTCAGCTGTTTGCATTTACTCTTTTATGAAGGTAACTTGAAAGATGCTCTGAAAAATAATATTCTTCTCTTCATTCAGTTTCTAAAGCCCAAAATTCCACCAATAGTATATATTCCTTCTTTCTCTCAGGTTTGAAATTCTTTCTAGAAAGCCATTAAACATTTTTCAGTTTCATCTTAAATTAACCATCCAATTCTTTTCTTTGCTTTCAAAATATTTTAATGTTTTTATGCAATTATCAACTACCACTGCCTGAACTGAGGCCATTTAACAGGTTATTTCTCAAGATGAAGTGAAAATAAGATAGCATCCTGGCATGGCCCAGGTAAGCGCTGATAGTCAATGATTTAGAATAGTGATTTCCTTGTTGAAGTTTTAACTAGTATAACTTAAGAAAATAAGAAAAATATAGTGAATTTCTAGAACAGTTAAATATACTCATTCTTTTCTGACATAATGGAGTCTTAATGGGTTCTGATGTTAAAGATTCATTTAATGTTGAAAATGAGCCATTACCAGGCAGAAATTTTTAGTGTCCATACTTGGCAAAATAAGCTACTTTAATTATTCTGTGCTAATTTGACTTTATTTCTTTCAATATTTACTGTTAATTGAGGTTAGAGGGACTCCTATTCATTCATTTACTTATGCACTAATATCTATAGAAATCTTTCCTGGGTCAAGCACTACTCTAGGTCCTGGAAATACAGCAGGAAATAACAAAAGCATTTGCTCTCATGAATCTTAAATGCTGGTGAGGGTGGAGTCAAACTATAAGCAAATAAATAATATATCAAGTGGACATAAGTGCAAAGAAAAAAGTAAAGCAGCATAAGTAGACAGTGAGTGGTAAGGTAATATGTTTAGTAAGGTATGTTTGAGTGGACATCTTACTGAAGTGGGGGAGCATTCCAGGAAGTGGGTTGTCTGCCTGGCATATTAAAGTAACAGGGAGGAGGACTTTCGGACTGTAACTGTGAACTGGAAGGAGGTGGGTGAGGTGAGATCTAGGAATAGCTCATATCTCTTAGACCAATGCCTAGCATAATATAGTTCAGAAAACTTTTGTCTCTCCTCACTCCATATCTATACTTTTTCATCAAATACAAGCTGATAGAAAGCCCATATTATAAAAACTTTGAATAGTCAAAGAAACAGGTAGTAGGGTGACTGTGCTAATTAGGTTGTATGACAAGCATTTCTTATAGCTTAAAGGGTTATATCTGTAGTGCCAAAATTTTTACAAAAATATATGTAACACACATGATAAGCTAAAAATAAATGACTTAAAAGTTATATTGACCAATGCATATTGAAGTTAGCAGTATTTTGAATTTTTTATAACTTTGAATGTATCAGTTTGAATACGTTGCTTCTAGGCAAGAGTAGAATATATAATTAATAGTTATAGTCTTGATACATCTATCTAGGTGTACTCACCATAAGTTGAGAAAATACATGGCTCTCATGACTAGGTAACAAATTTCTTCGCAAATCAAGCCAGTCTTCTTTTTTAATGATACTAAAAGTGCACATACTGAGTTGTCAGACAATAGATCACTGAAAATAATTTTTGATGATTGATCAATGTGATGGCTTACTAATACTATCAGCATGTGATATTTACCATATAACTTGGAAGGAGTTCAAAGAATTGGATGACATTGGTAGACAAACCTCCTTCCACTTCCTTCAATATAATTTCTCAACAATTATGTCTATAAAAAGTGAATAATAGGAATGAAATGTCCATAAAACCCTTTCTCATCCTAGAAAGAAGTAATATTTACCTAAAATAAACCCACTGCAAAAAAAATCATACCCATTAACTTATGTTTTAAATAAAATTTTACGTTTCTAAGTCTAATAATTAATTATCAATATTCATAATATTTATATCATCAATTATTTATTAATAATTGAAATGATAATTGAATTTTGAAGAAATATTTTAATATAGCTTTATGGTCTCAGTAAATTTAAAAACATTTAAATTTATATACAGACTTCTATGTCCAAGAAATAAGACAGGTTGATTAACGAAAGAATTTTAAATATAAAAATGGATTGGATTATGGTAAAATTCTTTGGGGAAATGGATTAGAGCTACAAGTTTCAAGCAGAAATGGAAGCAATGTAAAGTTTCTGACTTTTAAAGAAGAGCTCTTCCAAATATTTAATTAAAATGAACAATGATGTTCATTCCTTTTGGATATATTTGGAAGAAAGATATAACAACTTATTTACATATTGATATTTATGATTATGTAAATATCATTATGTTTTTGCAATTATTTAAGCTTATGATAAAAAATTATACTTGTAAAGTTAAAAATGTTTAAATAAGTACATAGTTTGCCAAATTTTTTTCTAGTAGTACAGGAGTAAAAAAAAAATAATCGGAAGTCATCGTTCTGTGATAGTTCTTGGTATTGCCCTTATATATAAACGCACTCTATTTTTCCTGTCTCCACTGTGGGAAAGGAGCTGAAATAAAATCAAATCCTAAGGAAGCTCCAGCAGTTATAATAAAACCAAAAAAGATTTTGACTTCTTATCATTAACAACAAAGTCAAGCAAACTGTGTGTGCTGAAAACTTTGGCATTCTCTAGGTTGAAACAAAATAATATTCTGAGGCTAAAACTAAATAATATCTGTTTTCTTACTTTTTAGAAAAAATATGATAATAAATTTTTCAATTTTTAATTTTGTCTTTCTAAAATTTTATTGAAAGCTTTCATGACAACTAGTTCTTGTCTGTTAGTAATTTTTAGCTATGAATTGCTTAACTTAGTATTATAAATAAATATAAATGTTATATATTATATATCTGTTTATTATTACTGAATTAAAGGTAGCAAGTGAGTATAGTAAAACTTGAAAACAGTTCATGATATCTGATTTGATAATTCATTTTACTTTTAAAAAGTTGTGTCCTAATGATAGTGGCTTTATACTGTGTGTGTGTGTGTGTGTGTGTGTGTGTGTGTGTGTGTGTGTGTTTGGCTAAGAAAGTAGTTTCTGATTTGTGTAAAGGAGTTAAATATTAAGATTTCAAAATATTGTACAAAAATATTTTCTGAAAAGATTCCCATGAGCTCTACCATCTGAATAAATTTGAGAACTGTTAAGATGGATCATTGTTTGTAAATTATCAAACACTGAAGAAACCAGGTAGTTTGATTCATGGTGTCTAAATAACTAGACTTTTGTCTACATGCACAATAAATTTAATTTAAAGCAATATGCTTTCTCTGTAAAATTATTGTACAATAAATGGAATTTCTCCAGGAGGACTTAATTTCCAAACATGATTCTGATATTTTTAAATAATTACAAAGAGTACTCAGGATGAAATTCTGGATTTTCAAGGTCCTCATTAAATAGTATTGTACAGAATAAAGATTTTTATAATAATGAAGAATTATCAAACATAATTTTCACTTACTAGTAAAAAAACAGAACCACATTACTTTATTTTCCCCAAGCATGTGCTTTTTAGTCCTGCCTATGAATCAATAGTTTTGTTTAAAACTTTATGTCTATTGACAGGGGTTCCTGACAAATTTGCTTTTTGTATTAGTCTGTTCCAGGAAGCATTTCCTTTTCTACTACATTAGAGTATCTTTATGGTTGCCTAAATGTATTAGCTACATATAGCTTTATATTGAAGATGAGGATGATTTAAAATCCTTTAAGAATAGGCTTGTTTTTATAGAATTTATGGGAACATTCCAAGTGTTCCAACTCTCACTTTCTCATGAATTCTGGGTAGTTTTCTTATTTGAGTTACAGGTACAATTTTATTCTATTTTTTAAACAGTATAATAGGTAAAAGATGTATTCACATTAGTCTTAATTTCTCCCAGCTTCTATTTATACCCAAATTCTACACATGAGAATTTTTTAAGACTTTTTTTTTAGGTATAACACACATTTAAAGGCCCAATCTTAAAAGTACAGTTTGATCAACTTTTATATATGTATATGCAGAGACAGAACTTTCCTAGCCCTTTGAAGGTGTCTTCTAGTTAGTATTGCACCCTGAGGTAACCACTTCTCTATGATCTATCGCCATTGATTGTGTTTATTTGTTCTTGAACATTATGTTATGTAGTATGTCATCTTCATGTCTATTTTCTTTCCCTCCACGTGATGACAATACACAGGATAGTTCATCTCTAAAGGCCAACATAAAGCTAGTAAATTAACATGAGAGAATATTAAAAGGAAGGTTTTTGTCATTGCTGTTACTGAGTTTTCTCTTTCCTAATTGAAAGGAAGGTAACCTTCTTGACAGGACTGGTGATCTCTCAAGGCCTACCTCCCAGAAGAATTAATAGTTGTATGTGGTAGTTTGTGCTGACCCCCCAGTTTTGGAGTACAGGGTAGAATGAGCTGCCTGCCACCTTGTAGTCTGCTGAGGCCACTGACTAGTATTGGAAATGTGTATTGTATGCAAAAATTACATATATCATTTTTTCCCTTTATTTTCTGGGATATACGTTCTCAGAATGGATATGAAAAATTCAGTTGGGGATATAGTACTCTGCCAACCTCAAAAAACATCATCTGCCTTAGAGAAGGGAAAGGCCCTGTTTTTTTATTGGTAAAGGGCTCTAGGTCACTGACTTGTCAGTAGAAAGTTCTTTCCTTCTTCTAGGTAAATAGGGAAATTCTGTTTCAAGGGGGAAAGCATCGATAGGCTCCATTTTTGGCGGGGGTGGAGGGGGTGGAAGTTAGCCCTATTTTTGAAAATTCTTCCTTAACTCTAACAGTAGATAATGGGCCTTTGTGTTCATGTTCATGTCTCTGTGGGAATTGAATGGAAGCTTGGGACACTTGGTAGGAGCTGCTTCCTTGAACACAGATCCTTTTTGAGCTGGAACGTTTAGTTAGTTGCTGCTGCCTGTCTCTACAGAGCTTTCTACTCTGGCTGTCAGGGGGACCAGAGTGTTTCAGATAGGGTATGCTTCATTAGCCTGGTCTTGAGTGAGGATGATGCATGGTAAACCAGTGGCTGGTGGACATTCGTGTGAGAAAGACAGAAACCTTTGTTGTTTAAGACTGCTAGGATTTGTTTGTCTGTGCCAACAGATTCCAAAGGCGAGAAAGAAAAATTGGGTAGGAACCCAACTTGTTTTCCTTGCTGGTAAAAGTTTCAGATGTGCTCTTGGGATTTACAGACAACCCATGAAGAGGTCCATGTTTCTTCCATTGCTTCTCATAAAGTTCCTAGGCAGACAGCAGACTTCTCATCAGCAACCACTTTGTTCAAAGTCCAGGGACATTCCTGAACCGTTCTCTGATACTCTCCTCATATTTGCCCTAAAAAAATCATCCCCTAAGGCAAGAGGTTGAGAAGACAGTTTGGGGAACACTTGCGTGGACTGATTCACTTTCTCTAAGTTCTCCCAACAAGCTGACTTTACTTTTCTTCAGTATGCTATAACCAGGCTGATTACCGCACACTACTCTCTAGCTGGGTATCATTGGTGTTTTTGAAGGAGTTGCATGTTACAGATTCTTGAGTTGTATGATTGATGAGAGTAACTGCTTCTACCTTACCATCAATTAACTACATACTTAATTTGTTCATTTGTTCACTAGACATTTTTTGAATGCTTTCGGTGTGCCAGGGTTTGAGGCCAGAACTGTGTTTTCACTGATGAATAAATTACAGATTATGTCCTAAAGGTCCTCACAGTCTGAGAAAGAAGGTCAGGAAGTGATAAAAGGACAATGGAATGTGATAAGGATTACAAAGGCATTTTCAGAGGAAGTAATTAACTTGAATTGTTGTTAATTATTGTAGTATAGAAGTCAGGAAAACTTCACTGAGGTGGTGGTTTTTAACTAAATCTTGTAGTTATGAATGGTTAGGAAAACAAACATCAAATTTAACGCATACATCAATACTGGAAATAAAACACAACTCAATTTCTTAAAATGTTCAAATTTTCAAAATTGAGTAAGATATAGGAAATAATTCTTGAGGGCCACTATTATAATAGCACTATTATAATAGAGCTAAAATATATATTAAAAATTATAAATTATGGCTCTATCCCTTTTACTACTTAAAATCAAAGCAAATTTATAGTATATAATACTTTAATAAAATTTTAAAAAAATTATAGTAAACTGTTTACTCTTAGATGACTTTAATGAACCAATCAATTCAATGGTTGTGCTCCAAATTATAATACTGAAAAGGTTTAACAATCAATTAACACAATGTTCTTCATATTTTTGCTACTATACTTATTGCTAATGAGTGATTGTAAGCTGGTACCTATAATCAATATAGTATATCTGTCTCTCTATCTATACCTATCTATATCATCTATATCAATATCATCTATATCTATATCATATATCTATATCTATCTCTATATCTCTATATCTATATCAGCTATATCTATCTATATCTATATCTATATCATCTATAATCTATCTATATCTATGTCTATGTCTATATCTATATATCCATATTTATCTATCTAGTTATCTATCATCTATCTATCTATCTATCTATCTATCTATCTATCTATCAATCATCTTCTTGAGAGAGGAAGAGAGATTACCATTGTATCAGTCCCTTTGAGGAGAGCTTGCTTATGCTACTGTGTGTCCTCTCATTACTCAATTCTCCTTCTTTCTGAATTCTGGTCATCTCTATTTGAAATAATTTGAAAACGTTTTTTTCACATTTGTTATTTCATTTGTTAAATACTAATTAACACATGAAGATTGCCTCTGTTCTTTAACCAGTAAGCCAAGATCATTAAGAGAGCACATTATTCTGTTGCATATCTTATTTCATCATGACAAATCTAGGTCTAAATTTGTTAAATTATAAGCACAACTCTTACTAAGTGAAAATGTCTTCCAAATGTAAATTATCACTGCAGAAGTGTAGCTTTTATACCTGAGAATATATTTGAGGGCTAAAATTTTAAACATGTAAATTAGGTATTTTGTCACACTGGTAGCTTTGTCTCTTTGTCCTAATTGCTAACAGTTGAAGAAAGTGGTTAGGTAACCTGAAGAATATGCTGTAAAACTGCTTGACTTTGTTTTATTTTAATAATGCATACTAAATCACATATGTGAACAATGTAAAGCCAGAAACTTTACATATTTTATTTAACCCTTATTTTATAATGAAAGTGAAATCCCAGATCAACATCTTACCAGCTATTTTATCTTCAAAAGTGTTTAATAATGCTTAGGAATCCTGCTTGACCAATGCAGAGGAAGAAATAGTGTGCCACCAGGTCCCCTTTCGGAACTGAGGCACTCATTTCTCTAGCTGCTGGGGCTGTTGGTTGCTGACAGCTCACTGCTGAGTCCCTCTCAGGCTAGCTAAAATGATGTTTTGCCCAAAGTTATATCCCCTTCCTGGAAGCAGCCTGTATCCTGTGATTCACTGAAGCAGATTTACAAAGGCCTCAACTGGAGCCAATTCTGCAGAGCTATTCCATCTCCAGAGCTCCCCCACAGGATCTAATGAAACCTCTATTCTAACTGCATGACAGTTCCACTACTTTCTTAAACCTGTGCTTCTCAACTGAGTGTGAGAAGGCCAGGCATACCACTAGATTCCCCACAATGCACAGGACATTCTTCACATCAAAGAATTATTTGGTCCAAATATCAATAGTACCAAAGTTGAGAACCCTGTTTTAAATCCACAGGTGTTGTTCCTATTAGCCTTTCCTGATAAACCTCTGCACTCAATTCTCAGAGCCTCAGAATCTTAGAATCAGATATAAACCAACTTATATCTGGGAACTGTGAAGCAATTCCAGTGTCCTACTTAATATTTTTTGCTCATGATACCACTGGCATCATATATTCTAAGCATATCTGGCTGGTAAGAAAGAAGTTTACTGTTGTAATACATGTTGGTACTTCCTAGAAGCTAATCAAAATAAACCAGAAAAAGGATTAATCAAATCAACTTTAAAAGAAGCAGGAAGCCAATGGGTTAACAAAGAGAAAAGATAGTGCTAGCAATCAACCTGACAACAGTTAGTTGAAAGGAAATAAGCTAAATCAGTGCAACTGCCCTTCTCCAAAGAAATAAAAACAAAATTCTATGACATATAGGTCTTCACAGTAAGCCAAAAACATCTTGCTCATTCTGAAGTGGAGTGTGTGTAAATATTTATACCACACTGATTGCCGAGGACACAGAGTGTTGAGATGTCCCAGGGCAGGAGTATACGATAGAGTTAAGGAGACTGTTTTGAGGTAATATACCCAAATTTAAGATGCCTTGTATTCTGTCTTCCTCTCTCTTTCTTCCTTTTTTTCTTTTTGTATTGACTAAAAAAGAATAACTCCCATTAAAAAATAAATAATAATCAGATAAAATAGAATATGAAGGCAACATTATAAATGGGGAAAAGAGCCAAATATTTTTCTTTACAAAGTTTTCCTTTTAATTCAGGAGGGGAAACCTTTCCCAAGAAATCCTGTCTACTCTTGTGGCCAGAAAAGTGTCACATTCCTACTTCTAAGGGAAATTGAAAAGTCAAATATTATACTTCAGATCTCTATACTAATGGAAGGTGAAGGAGAAGAGAGTTAAAATAAGTGGATGTCTGCCTTACAAATCCAAACAAAACTTTATTGGGATCAAATTCCAGCTCTGCCACTTACTGGCTTTGTGATGTTGGGCAAACTTGCTTAACCTCTCTGTGTCTCAGTTTCTCCATTTCTAAAATAGGGATGATATTAATAGTACCTACTTCAGAGGATTGTCATCAGGATTAAATGAATTATTGCATTGAAAGTACTTAAAACAATAACTGGCATATTGCTGTTACATGCTAGTTATTGTTATCTGCACTCTGAGGAACGCTTTGGCACTAAAATATTATAATTATATTTGATGATAAAAGATAAGATTTGCAAACATTAAAAGTAATTTAGGTTTGCAATTAGATCATCATCTGTTAAAAAAATTTTAAGATATTCACTTCTCATAGAGGTAAACCAATGCCAGTAAGTACTTTCATTGGCTTAAAAGTGTTTTTATTAGAAAAGAAATATGACTTGTGTAGTTGGATGAACTCTTGAGCAAGGCGACCAGTGAACATTGAGTGATTATAAGGATTTAACTTTAGTTTTAAAACATCTGGAAAGAATCTTTTAAGGAAGCTATTCTACCTTATTTTCCTTCAGGTTTATAAACTATACTTAAGTTTTCTTAAGCAAGCAGCAATGTGTCCTGAGGGGAATTGTCATAGCTCCCTTCCCCATCAGCCAAAATTAACTTACCATGAACCACAAATTTATGAAGATTCTTTGTCCCATGACCTAAAACTCAGGTTTATTCTAAAGAAAGAAGCCAGCTAATAAATAGAAAGGCAAGTTTATTCTAGATGAAAACTTACCGATGACTGAAATGAAAGCTCATATCTCAGTTAAAAGTTTATCTTTCAAAGTGTTTATAATTCACTGAGAGGAGAGGGTAATTCACAAATAACAAAATATAGAAGTTAAAATCTTAAGCAAAAATAGAGGAATATTGGTAGCCATGCTTTGAGAAGGAGAAATTAAATGCTATGGGATGGTCAAAAAATGTCCTAAGGAAATGGCATTCGAGTTTGTCATGGATGAGCTGGTTTTGGACAGGTAGCATTGGGAAGAGGGATATTTAGTTATGGCAAGGAAAAGGAAATTGTGAGATAGTTATTGCACAATAGAACAGATAGAGTCATGAGCAAGCCATGAACAATCCTCTCGGGGAGATTCCATTACAGCAAGAAAGATAGAAAATAAGTAAGAAGACAACTAAATACATAAACAGAATGAGAGTTATGAAGCAAATAAAGTAGGGCGATGAAAAAGATGTTGACTGGAGGCAAGTCCAATCTGGGTCAGAGGTGGAAGTTGCTGTTTTATATAGGGTCACTATCACGTCAGCCTTTCTGAGGAGGTGACATATGAGAAAATACCTGAAGGAACTGAACATTGAAGATCTGGACTTCTTAGTTAAAGGGATCAGCAAGAGTAAGAGCTTCAAAATGAAAAAGGAATACCTGTGGTGCTAGAACACAATGATAGAAAATGAGGTGGGGGAGGTAGGATCCAGATTATCCAATGCCTAGGAAGCCTAGGTAGGAGTGTGGGTTTTATTATAAGTATAATGGGAAATTGCTGAAGAATTTAAAGAGAAAAGCATGATTTACATTAATAATAATAATAAAATCACCTTGCCTTCCTGTAGAACAGACAGCGGTGGATAAGAATAGTAACAAGGAGGCTGTTACAAGAGGTAGTGCTGCATTGTTCTAGATTTCAGGTATTAATAATACTAACCTACAAGATCAAGATTTGGTAGGATTCTGTTGTGCAAGGTGTTAATTCTTTAGTTTCTATATCAAAGGCAGTCATCAGAGATCTCAGAGTGGCTGGCAGAGACACCTAGCAGGCTCAATGAAATGGCTAAGAGGTTATGTAATTAGGCTGGTCAGAAGTAGTTCATTATTTTAATGATCAACACAGTTATACCTGTGACCCTGGCTGTCTTAGCTTTGGTCTTAGGTGGAGGTTATGGAGATGGTGAGAGCTGGTCAGACTAGGGATTTATGTACTTTAAACATAGTTTTCTATTGTTGATCTGAATGTCTTACAAGGCTTCAGGATTATTCTCATTGGATAATCATTTTGGGTGAGAGATATAAGATAATGGGAAAAATAGAAGTTGACTTAAGGGCAAAAACTAAAACATTATTTTAACTAAGTTTTGGTTATTGACTCAATTTCTTCTAATTAGTCATTTTCTCTTTAAGTCAAACATAGGAAGAATGTCATTTACTAGAGACTCTAGCTAAGCATTTTCTGGTTAAAAGAATTTGAACTCTTAAATGTAAAAAAAAAAAAATTTAAATGGTAGTCTTCTAATATTTTATAACTTTAAATCATTTTTTTTAGGATTTCCTATCTCTTCTTTGATTTAATGTACATTTTCACGTTGCAAACCACATAGCACCAAAGTGTATACCAAACATTGGCAATGAAATTAGAGGCTATAAATTAATCTGTAAGTAAAACTGAAAAGCTTTAGAGTTTCATAAAGAAGCTATTTTCTAAGCTGGGCTAAGAATTTGAAAGGTACTTTTAAATAAACTCCCCTCCTACAAATGTTTCCTCCCATTATAATTTTAACACTTTATTTATCAATTTCCTTGGCAGTATTAGATCATGAGAGCAGGATACCAAGCTATGACAAGTAATTTCATCTCAAATTAGGCAAAAAATTCCTCTTGCTTCAGAGGTTGAGAGGACTCTAACCAGTAAGAATCAGATCTTGTTTACCTAGTAGATGGCATTTAAGAGAAGTCACATAACCAGCTTTATTGTTGTCATTTAATTTAGAGGTCAATGTCCACATGTATTTGAAAATGTAAAACCTAGTTGATGGTTGCCAAGAAAAGTTTGAAAGCCTCTTAATAGCTGGTATTTTATGTAGTAGATATATACCTGAAAAGTTACATATAAATCACACAATATTAATTAATATTCAGAATAAGAAAGGGAGAATTCTGTTCAAATATAAATGCTGATCAATCCTTTCTAAGACAGATAGATAATCTCTAATTTAGTTATTCTAAATTTGTGTAAATCTTGGTTTAGCTTAAAGTTGTACTTACCTCTAATAAAGGGTAAAATTCCCTAGGAGATAGTCCACGAAAGGCTATGGCATTGTACTGTTTGAATAGCCAATTGAAAAGTAAAACAATGAGATAAATCATTTAATATTGTAACCATGTAAAAATAATTGGAGTGTGTGACTTAATTCAGATTTTAAAGAAGATTCTAGGGTAGATTAAGGCAGGTAGTCTACTGTTTTTATTTTATGTTATGTTATGTTATTTTATTTTATTTTATGTTATTTTATTGCTAAAAAGTAAATTCTTTACTGGTGCCATGGGATGACAACAAAGATCACTGCATTAATACACTACGTTCAAGGAAAAACATCATTGAAAGTTCCATTATAAATTTCTGTTTCATCATCTCAACAGTGGGAAGAATGCAGAGGACATATATTGCTAGTTTCTATTAAATTCTATATTCCAAATCTTAACCATTCACCCATAGTCTAAGCAATACATCTAGGAATGTGCACACAGATTATGCTTTATTTGGACTACAGTAACTATTTATTGAGAATTTATTATGTTCTAGGGTGATAGACTCATTTATTCATTCTCAAATGTGAATTAAGCAATAACTTTCTTATAAGTCAGTATTCTACAAGGCAATACAATATGTGAGCAGGTCACATTCTCTAAAGAATGTGTAGATTAATGGGAAAGGCAGAGTAGTAAACTAGAAATTACAAAACAGCATAATAAGGACTTTGGATAGAGAGAATCCCAGGCAATGAGAATATCTAAGGTAGTTGTAGGTAGGGGTAAGGTTGAAGAATATGTCAGGGTAAGCTTCCTAAAGAAAGTGATAGTTAAGTTACATATAACTTAAAATATAAGTAGTAATTAGCCCATTGATGATAGTTTTTTGGGCCAAAAGCCAGGTATTTTTAGTGTTTTAAAATAATAGAGATGAAAATGAGTATTTCATATTCAGGAAATTATAAGTTGGCTATGAATGGAACATGGTTGGAGGAAAGATGAAATAGATGTTGGAGACTGATAATAAACAATGATTCTGTATATATAATCTGAGGCAATTTAAAGGGTCTTGAATGTTTTGTGTCAATTTTATTCTGAGGGCATTGGGGAGCCATAGAAAATTTTAAGAGGAGAATTATTTAATTAGCTTTCACTTTATAGAGATTACTCTGAATGTTTTGGAGAAAATAAATTAGGGATAGAAGAGGAGAGAATAAATTCAGCATAGAAGACTTCAAGACCAGACATAAAAAAATCCTGTTCAGAGGTTACAGCCGTCATTCCTATTAAAGCTGTTGGTAGGCTGAATTAAGGTAGCAGAGCAAAGATAAAAAGAAGTGGATGGGATGGAGAGTTATTAAAGAGATTGAATCAACAATTATTGATTTGGATGAGTAGTGAGAGCGAGAGTTAGGAATCACACAGGAGGAGAATGAGGCTTAGGGGAAGGATGTTAGACCAGTTGTGGACACATTGAGATTAAGTTAACTCTAGGACATCCATATTGTAATGCTGAGGATAAAATTATGTATATGAGTCTGGAGTGGATATATACATTTGGGAGTTATCAGCATTTAGTTGGTAACTAAAACCTGGATATGGATGAGCTTGTCCAGGGAGAACAAAATATTGAGAGAAGAGCACCTAGCACAAAACTCTGAGGAACACCAAGAGTTAATCCTGGGCAAGAAACATGAGTTTCCAAACATTATTGAAAATAGCTATAAATAGGAGGAAAATCAGCAGAGAGTAATTTCAGAGAATATAAGAGAGGTTAACAGAGTCAAATGCTGGACACTGGTTAGATGAGATAAATATGGAAAATTAAAACAAGGCGGGGACATGATTTCATAGTGTAGTGGTTAGCATGTCTGCTTTACGCCAGAAGGTCCTGGGTTCACACCCCAGTGGAGCCACGGTCCGTAGTCTACCGCCATGCCCCCCGATGTCTGATCTTGAAAGCTAAACAGGATCAGGCCTGGTTAGTACTTGGATGGGAGACCACCTAGGAAGTCCAGGGGCTGTAGGCATAAATAATAAATAAACAAACAAATAAATAAAACATGGTAGTAATTGGTGACTCTGGACCCAATAGTTTTAGAGAAATAGATATAGTGGTGTGAGTGGGTATAATCAAAATTTCAGTGGAATGAGAAGGTTCAAGAAGTATGAAAATGATTTCGCTTCTGTTTGTCTGAGGGCAGTTCCTCCCTAAAGGAGGCAGTTATGAACTGGTATACGACAAAACTTATAAAATCTATGGGAAGAGTGCACTGGCCAGGTAAAGGGGATCCAGTAGCATCCACCTCAGTTGTGAAGGGAAAGAGAAATGAGTCAGTAGTTTAAGGGAGCTCTGAGCTAAAATGTTGTTTGTTTTTTTTGTTTGTTTGTTTGTTTTTTTTGGTTTATCACTTTTGTTTGTTATTGTAATGGTCACTTTTGTTGATAGTAGGAACATGTGTTTATGTGTGTGTTTGGGTATGTGTGTTATAAAATAAATCGCAGGAATGTAATGTAGAGTATACTCTTTCTAGTTAAGAAAAAAGTTTGCTATAAAACAGTTTGCCATTGTATAGTAGCAACCTCATACACCTTGTGTTTAACATGTATCTTGATTGCATTGTTATTCTCTTGACCTTGATTTAACGAGTGTTGTTTTGTACAGTAAGATGTACAGGCTTGTACCCTAGGAGCAATAACTATACCATATAAGCTAGGTGTGTAGTCAGCTATACCACCTACGTTTGTGTAAATACACTTTGTAGTGTTTGCACAACAAAGAGATCACTTAATGATGTATTTCTCAGAATATATTCCTAATGTCAAGTGGCACATGATTGTATTAGAGGTACAGAGAGGCTAAGGAATTAACCCATTGTTGCATAGCTAGCCACTGGTGTATCTGTGATTTAAGCCATACTAGTCAAGTTCAGACTATCCTAGACTGCCTCTCTTTCAACCTGTAATATCTTCAAAGTAAATATAAGTTATTTTTCTTTAAAAGAAATGACTTATAAATTCGCAAATACTAAATTGAATAGCTTTTACTATACTTTGGACCTTTTCTAGCCAAAGTGGTCCATTTTTTTTTTTTTTCTGTGAAGTAGGAAGAGTAGGTTATGAGATAGAGGTTTTGAAAAGAATCCTTCAAAGAAAAAACAAATGAGCTAATTTAAGGGTGAGAAGTGAAAACTTATGTTTACTTTGAGACCAAGCCAATTCCACTGTAATCAGACTCATTCAAAGTTGACTGACAGGACAATGGCTATGAAAGAAGTGACTATATATAACATAAGGCTGACAACTGCAAAGCATGTGTATTAATGCTCAATCACATTTTGTTAAAAATGTGAATTGAAAGTAGCACACAAAATATTTTGATATTAGAGTATATTTCATGGCTTAAAATCCATTTAAAACTTCTTTATACATTTGACTTTCAATTTAAAGATAAGAATACCTTAACTTTTTTTTATTTTAATATTATACTACAATGCCCTCTTCAACATAAGTAAATTTCTTTCTTATGTTTGAATGCTACCATTTCCACTCTCCCAATGGACAGAAATAATTCTGAAAAAGTTGCATATGCTGATTATTATTGAATTGATTGTTAAACAAGTTAGTCCAATACAGTAAGATTATTGGAACCTATTTATGTTGCAACCTATTGCTTATGTAGATTTGGTCAAATAGTGGCAAAGATTATCTATACTTGTTGCTCAATCAATAAGTCAGGTAATCTTCAGATTGGGTTCAACAATATGGTCCCCTTTTGTACTAAGTCAAATAGGCACCTCATTTTTCACCATGTTCATATTTGAAGCCCACTATTCTGTTAGCATTTACTTCCTGAAGGTTTATGATTGAAGGTTTAAAATAAATTTAACCTTGAAAACAGCCATCAGAGCTAAGTGAACCAGTTCAGTTCAACAAACAAGATGTATAAGTCATTAAATGTTCAAAATCAGGGCAGTATTGACTAGCTATTTGTACTGTTTCCTGCTATATTAAACAGCAATGTTCCCTGTTTAAAACCTAGGACAAATAATAATGATTCTAACCATAAGATATACCCTGGCCCTGAGTTAATTTTGCACAAATAAAATTGTTTTATTAGCTATTAGCAAAAAGCATCCCCTACCATGCTCTATTTATCTTAATGAATAAAGTTGGCCAGAATCTACAACTCAGAGAAATTACATAAAAAGCAAAGATTTAGTTTGCTACCAAAACTAATGAATGATTTAGATGTGATAGTGTTTCTGTGGGAAATGGATAAAATACAAAAATCAAACAAACATAACCAAGAACTGGTAATGACCCTGCTAGCATGGAAAGTCATGCCAACATCATCCAAACTGGTATTCGAGCACAGAAAAGGAATAAAAACTATTCAGAAAATAAAGTGTTGATGCTGAGGGAAGAGATATGAATAGCTGGTAAATTAAATGAGATATTTGTTCTCATTTCTTCTCAGATTTAACTTGTGAATCTCAGAAAAAGAATAGTGTGCTTGTTTGATGTTGTGGACAAATTAAGCTGAAACACAGATGTGGCCAACCCTTGGCTAAACTATAAAGCATTTAACTATATTGTATAAAGTATAAACTATATTGTGTTTGCTTTCCTCCTTCCTCCTGATTTTTGCCTTCTGTTGCAACCTTCTTTTTGTGCTCAAGGAGAAGAAGGCCTGTCCTGGAGACCTCCTAATATTCTCTCACTACCTCACTTTCATTGAGATGTACATTTATTCAGAACCTGAAAATATCTGGAAGTTGGAAGTGATTTTTGGATTCAAAGTTAAAGAGTAAAACTAAGAGATCCTGCATTTGAGAAGAGTAAATTTGTTCATGGGAAGTTGTGAGTTACTAATGATTTACACATCAATAATTGAAATGGGGTTGAAGGTTGAAGAATATCTGGAAGAAGAAGGTCTGCTTTTACCTCAAGGCAGCACTCTAAAAGTGAGTGTGAAAACCATTTCTTATAGCTTTGAGCAGCTCTCTCTGTTTAGATCTCATTATGTCAAGTTAAGGACAGTACTTTATAGATTATCTAGTCCCACAGATTTCTATATGAACCCTGTGGACAGAGACCTAGAACTTTGGGGTTGTTCCTTAAAAATCATTTTAGATGGTGAGAAATAGAGAGACCAAATATGTAAGGTTCCAAGATGTTCACCTGTGCTTCAGGAACTTTGATCCATCTAAAAAATGTATTTAGTGTATTAACATTTCCGATTAGATTTAGTTTGAACAAAAAATGGATGGTACTTCTGCCAAAAACTTGAATGTGAATCTAATAAAGATTTTAAATCATGTTAAAAAAAAAAACTCAGGGATGCTATCAGTCAGACTTACAATGTAGAAATTCTGTGCAAAAGAAGACTCAGATTATTCAACAAATATATGGTATAAAAAGGAAAGGTGAAATGTTACAGATTAAAAGAGAATTAAAAAGACATCACAACCAAATACAATGTATGGACCTTGCTTGAATAAACCGGTAAACCTCTATTTGAGACAGTAGAGGAAAATTGCATAGACTAAACACATAAAATATTAAGGAATTATTATTGATTTTTAAAGGTTCTGATAATGATTTAGTGGCTTTGTTTAAAAAGAAATCATTGCCACTTGAACATCCACACCAAAGCATTTTTGGCTAAATAATGTGATGTTTGGGTTTTACTTTAAAATACTTAAACAAAGGTCCTCCAGTGGAATAGAAGAAATAAGACTGGTAGAATAACGATCATCAATGAAGTTGGATTGTATTCATGAGTGTTCATTATACTATTGTGTTGAGTTTTGTATGTTTAAAATTTTCCATAATAAAAATAGTGAAAGTACCATTGTGCAAGACACATATCCAAGAATTATGTAGTTCTAATAGACAAAAAAAAGAAAAAGAAAAAAAAAAAAGAAAGAAAAAAGTTTTGGTTGTGTTACTTTAGTACTTGGTTTTAGATATCCGCAAAAAACAAACATTGTAGAATTAAAAAATAAAAGATAAATATTTTAAAAGGCCTTGTTTCTTTTTCTTATTGCTTTTAATTATAAATTTGAAAGCATTTTTATTGCATTGTTTCTACATTTACTATGTGTACTGCTTACTATTTCAATTTGCTTTAATTTGTAAATAAGAATAATGTGGCAGTATAAAAAATAAAATAGCTGTTACATTTAAACCTACTAACAATTGAGTTTTTGTAATGAATGAAATGATGTGACAATACTAAACTTTATCTGAGCCCTATTCTCCCACCCTTTTGTGTTCTGAGAATGTCAAAAGACTGCTCTGCCTGCACATGTTTCAAGATTCACCTCCACCCTTCCTCAGTATGCCTCATCTAAGGTTCTTGCTGTCACCACTGTACCTCATACCCCAAAAACCTAATATCGTTTTTTCTTTTTTTTCTTCCTGTCTTCTCTTTTTCCTGTACTCCTGATGCTTATATCCATTCTAAGAATATTTAGTTCATTTGTGGATGAGGCAAGGCAAAAATATCCAAATAAATGAAATGTGTTAATTTCATGGATGGATAATTTAGTTATAGCCTAAAGTGCCCAGCACAGAGCCTGATTCATACTAAAAAGCATTCAAAAATCTTTTGAGAAGTAAGTGAATAAATGCATAGTTTCTATCCAATAATAAGCCTATTCATTTTATATGCTGATGAATGGAACACAGTTCTCAGCAATCAGAAGTGGCTCATTTTTGTGTTATTTTTGTGTTATACTGGTAGAATTCTTCTGAGTTCTTAAAATATATACCCTGTCTTTTACCTTCTGATATCTGAAATATCCTTTACCTAAAAATTAGAGTTGGTTGTGAATCCATGACATCACATTAGTTCCTGGGAGCAGATATTTCTTTCTTTTGTGCATAAGAGTCCTAAGTGCCTGTAGGAAAGATAAATAATACAAAAATAAGTAGCTAGGGGAAATCAAAATAGATTTTGCTTACTTCTCACTTCTGTCAGTGGTTGAGGTAGACAAAATTCTCCTCTTCTGTCCTTGGCAGCATTTTGGGGAATCTTTGAGTGGATTACAAATGGCAAGAACTTTTAATGTAGGACCTGGAGATAGGGATAGAAGGCAGAAGATAACTGAGAAAGAAACCATAAAGTCCAGTGAACTTCTCTCATTTAAGTCATGTGGTTCTTAATGAGGTCAATTTGTGAAAAAACATAAATCTAACTAAGTTATACACAAACACTCTTTCAGCATAAAATTATTTTATTAATCAACTTTCCTTTCTATCTGAGTTATAATAAGCCTTTATCTTTATAATTTACTTGCATTTTAATACACAATTATTTATAATTCAAGCAGAGTTTTATTATGGCTCATGAAAGCTTTTGCACAGAATTTAGATATTCATTATTCCTTATTACCATAGCTATGGAGGTCAAATTATTCATTTTAGAATCATCATGTAACTTTGGGATATTTTGCAACATGTTTGTGTTAGGGAAATTTGATGTTTTATGAAAACAGTAGGTACTAAGGCCTAAACCCTTTTGAATTTTTACATCTGTTAGCATCTCACTGAGTATTTTACATAAAATGAATGGAGGAATATTTAAAATATATTCTTGGGAGGTTTTTGAATTTATGAGTATCTGAAATTCAAAATAATAGGAAAAAATTACTTGTGATATAGACTTTATTTGGCAGATTGATTAAACTTCCTTAATTCCAGATAAGGAAATGAAAAGGGACACATATTTGGACACATTTCTGGTAAAAATTATTGTATTTATAAATTTAAAAAGAAAATTTCACAACCTTCTATTTAGAAAAAAAATTTACAAAAGTGAAAAGTCAAGATAGCTAAAAGCTAGTAAACAGCGAAATAATATCTGCACAACAGGAAGTGATTGGGATGAGCAATCCTGAAGTCACTCAAAATTTCCATCCCCTTTCATAATGAAAGAAGGATATGATTGTATGAGCAAAGAATCAGGGGAAATATTACTGATTTCCCCCTACTCCAACAAAGAAAATAAAATAATCACAATAGGGCCCTGACTGAATAACATACTAAGCACAACAGAGATATCTAATGGACAGCAATGCATATGAATAGTTAACCCTGAAAAGACAGTGTTAGAATAACTGAGAGTCCTCTTTAAATACTAAAGAAAGATTCTTGAAGTAGAAGCGATATTGTATTTGGGGAAATGAAATAATTAACTGGATCACAACATCCTAAACTGACAATATATTCTGTGGTTTAGAAAGTGTCTGTGAGGGTGGGAGGTAAGCAGTAGTGGAGAGAAATAAACGATTCTCATAGGGCTCGTTTTGGGTTAGAGAAGCAGTGAAGGAATAGAACACTTTACTGAGAGGAAAATAGAGGGTGTCTTGGCAACATTTTCCTTTAGTGTGAGAGGAATTTATTCAGCAGTTTTTGTAGTGTGGTTCTGCTGAAAAATTTTTTCAGCTTTTGCTTACCTGAAAATATCTTTATTTCACCTTTATTTGTGAATGAAAGCTTCAATAGATAGAGCATCATAATTTTTTCTAATACATTCAAGATGTCATTCCATTGTTTTCTGGCCTTCATTGTTTATAATGAAAAGTTCATTTATATTCCTATAATTGTTTTCCTAAGTATAATGGGTCTTTTACTTTTCCCTTTGGCTTTTAAAAATATTTTCTCCCTTAATCTTTGACTTTCAATGATTTGACTGTGATATATCTAATAGTCATACATGTCTCACTGGGTGCATGAGAGCAATTGTTTTTTGGGTGCAGTGTTTTATAGATGACCAGAGATATTTCTTCTATCAAACAATTACCAAGAAAGACAAACTACCTTCTCATCTCCTTCAAGCAGGAATTTTTTTTTTCCACCTTTTACTGAGGTATGGCCCTTCATGTTTCCAGCTCAGTTCCAACTATACAACTGATATGGGCCTTTCTCCTTTTCTTTCCTTTTTTAAATTAAATTTATTGGGGTGATATTGGTTAATAATACTATATATGTTTCAAGTACAATTCAATACCACATCATCTGTATATAGCATTCTGTGTCCACCAGCCAAAGTCAAATCTTCTGTCACCCTGTATTTGACCCTCTTGTCAACTTGACTGGGCTAAGGGATGTCCAGATAGTTGGCAAATCTTTATTTCTGGATGAAGATTAAGGGTGATTCCAGGGAAGACTAGGATTTGAATCAGCAGACTGAGTAAGGAAGATCGGTCTCAGCAACACAGGTGGGCATCATCTAAACCACCAAGGTAATGAACAGAACAAAAAGGGCAAATTTTCTGTCTGCTTCAGGTGGATCATCATCCTCTCTCATCCTCAGACATTGGTACTCCTGGTCCTTGGGCCTCTGGCCTGGGGCCAGGATTTACATCATTGGCCTCCTGGTTCTGAGGCATTTGTACTTGGACTGGGACTTACACCATGAGCTTTCCTGGATCTCCAGTTTGCAGCCGGCAGATCATGGGACATCTCAGCCTACTTAATTGTGTGAACCAACTCCTCATAGTAAATCTTTCTACATATCTAAATATATCCTATTGGTTCTGTTTCTCTGGAGAAGTCTGACTAATACAATGGGCAAGTGGATATTCAACTCTGGAACTGAGAGACTTGATGGCTAAGCAGGAAAAAATTTGGAAAGCATCAGCACATAAATGCTACATAAATCCACAGACTGGATAAAATCACCTACTTCAGAGTAAAGTCTAGAGAGAAAAAGACCCAGGGTGACACCCAAGAATGTTATTCAATCTATTTCTTAGCTTTTCTTTTAGTTTTATTAATATTATTATATTAGTAAGATACTATTTTAATTATAATAGCTCTATAAGAAGCCTTTACATCTGTGAAAACAATTCATTATTTGTTACTTTTGTTATTAGTATATTTTTTTACTTCTTCTAACCTGTATTATATGTGAACTTTTATATCACTTTACAAAATAAAAAAAAAACTTCATTTTGATATATGACACTAGTTATAATTTTATGAAAGTTGGATATAAAAAACAGCATTGACATTTTACTTGATATCACTGACTTAAATGACTTTTGAACTAGACAAGTCATTAGAGCTTATTCAGAGTATCAAGATGAAGGTACAATAGGGCCAAGGCTGGATGACTGGTCTAGAGTGGCCCAGATTGAGAAAGATTTGATTCTGGGGTTGGAAAAGGGGAGGAGACACAGGGTCACACAAGTTGGGATCCATTGGATAGACATTCTAGCAAATCACTGGCAGTTAACATTGTCCCATTTTCAGATGGAACTATTTGGAACCATTAAAGGAAAACTCCATAATTTATATTCAAATTGAGGAACTTGTTTAAGTTTGTGCACTATGACTATTTCTGATAATAGGTTTTGGTACTTATAAGCTCCAAATGTCATCCAAACACAGTGGATTAGAAAATATTCAAGCTCTAGAACAGTGACACAGTCTAATTTGAACTCTATTCTTGATCTGTAGTTTTGCGTTCAGGTGAACTTTTCTCTGCTCCAATGAGGTAATAATTCCTTTCCCACCTCGTTTCTTCCAACTTGAAATTTGTAGCATAATGTTCAAAGAAACTATTTCTAATTTTGCAAGATTTTCTTGCCCTGTCCCTTTCAGTGCCATTGTGCTTGCTGCTCTTTCTGCCTGCCTTTATTCCATTCCCCTCTTCTTTTGTCTGGCTAACACCCATTCACTTCTCAAAACCCAGCTTATAGGTCATCTTCTTTAAGAAACTTCTACGACTCTTTCTGTATAGTGCCCTTTTCCCAACTGTCCTGTACTTATCTCCATTATAGCATTTATGACAGTGTCTTGTAGTGTTGATGTGCTTCCCTGCATCCTTAACTGAAATGTGACCTCTTAGAAACTCCAAGAGGCTCTCTTTGATCTTTGAATCCCCAACAACTAGTACAAGTCCCACCACAGATCAGACATAAAACAAATATTTGTTGAATCGATACACAGCTGACCTGCCTCCCTAAGAATTCCATTTATAAGGAATTAAAGCACTCTCCAAATTTCACAATTTGATAGGATATAGAACTCTAAAATATAGAAAAGAGGTTTCTATGAATGCAGGGGTTGAATACATTACTTTGCGATTACTTTTCTCCTGTCATTGACATAGAACCATGTCCAGGAGAAATAGATGTCAGAAGTTATGGAGTATGAATAGAATAGCAATATAAGAACTCATTTTTTCCAAGTTCTGAAGCTGATCATAGATTTTAGAACTGAGTGGCTTGGTGCAGTGGAAAGAGCATCATGCTCTTCAGATAGAGATAACTAGAAAGTGTGGCCCCTAAGACACAGTCCTTGCAAAAATTTATCTGTTTCACAGTCTGGAAAAGATGCTCTGCCTAGTCAGAGTGGCCAAAGGTGTGAAAAGAAGTCTCAAATAGAAAAATAAATGATCTATTCCACCATTATATCTAGGGTCTCAGGAACTCAAAACTTGCATTTTATGTAAAGGCAGAGCAAGCCTTCTTACTTTTATTTTTTTTCTGTAATTTTGTCAGGTTGCATTAGAAGAGAGCATCTCTAATTATGTAACAGAATTTCCTCTAATGGAGCCTAGTCCAAAAATGAAATTATACTTGAGTATATTGGAGAAGTATAGGAACATTTGTTTGTTTATTTGTTTGTTTTAACTCAGAAAAACTAATACATTATTCCAATTAAGTTCATAGACTAATAGAATATCAAAGATAGAAAGAATTTTTAGTGTCCTTTAATTGAGCTTATTGTTTTTACAAATGAGAAAACATTAAGTATAGTCAAGTAATTTGATCAAGGTCTCAAAAACCTTAGTATTCTGAGGGCATCAGATAGGTAAACAAATAATATAAAATATGGTAAAACATATGACATGATTGAAAGTAAATCAATATTAGTTACTGCCACTATACTTTTATTTTATAGAGGAAATAACTCCTTAGCCATGATGGCAATTATTGAAATATCCTTAGTCATTAATGAGAATTGATATTTTGGCTCATATATGCATGAGAAGCAGGCGCTGCTGAATTGCAAGTTCAATCTCTTAGAAGCAGAAAGGGGGGAAAATGTCCAGATCACCAAATTGTTAGTTCTAGGGAACACTAAGAAGTAATCATATAACCCCTTCCTTTGAGATGGATAATAACTTAAAACAGTCTTAGAGTGACACTCTTGCTATATTTCTACAATTACTGGAGCAGTTGTTATAACTCCCTACAATCAGGGAATCCTCCAAATACTGCGCACGAAAGCCATTTCTTTTTAATTATATAATTTCTAAACAAAAGCAAAATAATATTAATGAATAATGATGAAAAAACTTCATTTCTTATAAAACTTTGTCACATAATTGCTCTTTTTATCCTTATAAAAACCCAGGAAACCTAAGGCTGAGACATTAAATGATTTGCCTAAGAGTTATTGAGAGCTGAAGTCATTGGCAGTGGAGACAAGGGGAGGGTGGGTTAACCATTTGTCCATGGGAAAGAAAAGGAAGCCTTGGAATTTAGATCAGGGTGATGTTTGGCAGCACTGGCTACAAACTCTCCTAAAATGAACTTTTTTAAAGGAGGAATGAATTTTTGTATTTAAATAGGGAGTCTATTATATACCTGACCTTGTCCTAGGTATTTTACGTGTTACTGTATTTACTTCCATAGTAAACCTTTCCTGTGATTAAAGCTACCTGATACAGTTTCAATAACAGTTCTTAACTTAAAGAGTTATGAACTGAACACTTCGTTCTATAGAGGTTTGGGGTAAGTAGAAAATTAGTTATTTCCATGCATACAAACACACATTAAGTATACATGTAAAAGTAGCCTAATGAAGTGATTGTGAACACAGGTCCTGAATCAGGTAGACTGGATTTAAGTCGCAACTCAGCTATTTACCAGTTGTTGGTCCTAAACAGCTGTGTGACCTTGGACAAACTCTGAGTCTCAGTTTCTTTATCTACAAAATTGTACTAAGTATAATACTTGTAAGACTGCAGTGAGAATTAAATGAGATATTTATAAAGAATTTAGCATATCCTCTAGTACATAGTAGTCTTAATAAATATTAGCAATGATATATATATGATATATGGTTTCAAAAATAGATTTGAGGCAGTTATAAATACTTATTAATACTTATGAAATAGTGATTTATTTATACAATCTAATAAGCATGTGAAGAAATTGAGAGGATGGGGAATAAGAAGATAATGAATAAAAAGATGTCAAAATAAGATTAGTACATAATTGTGATAAAATGTCCTGTGTATTACTCTGTAAGACAGAGATATTACTTCAAGCTTCCTAGCAATTAATGCATGGAGAAAAACAAAGTTAATTAAATTTTGTAATGCCCATGAAAATAAAACAATGCTTAAGAAGAAGACTAGGTTTCTCTAGACTGACCAATTCAAAGGCTTTCTTTATTCTTTGGACACTGCGATGTTATAAAATCTTTAATACCTTCCCAATGAAGACAAAAATAAATTCTGTATTTTTTATATGTCAATGAAGGCAACGGCATAAAACCAAAATGTAATTTAGTGTGGCAATTTCATGAATGAAGGGAACATATGCATAATTTTCTTATGGCCTGACTGAATCCAATCTTGGCTCCAAATTTAGGGTACCTAGAGCTATAAATGAACTCAACTCAACAAATGTTCCATAAATATTATATATTAGAACCAAACTTTTGAAAGTATATTGCCCAGAACAGAATGAAAGTTATACTTTCTGAGAAGTACCTGGGAGTTAGATATTTTTTGCCCAATTATGAAAGATTCATAAACTTTAATTGTCAAATGACTTTAAAGTTGGGTTGGCATTTACTTATGTGGTGTTTAGTCACATAAGAATCAAACCACTTAATTAGAGAAATAATTATCATTTTTTCACTCATGTATTTCTAAGTCATAGCAGTCTTTATTAAAATAACAACTGTGATAAAAGTATAAACTCCATGAGGGAAATAACTATCTTATTTAGGGCTTCATTCCTAACCCTATAACATTCCCTGACACATGGCAGTGATAAAAAATTATTTTTATTTTTAAATAATGAAGGAACTAATATGGTACAACTGTTTCAAAGGAGAATCTGAAGAAAAGACAAATATATAGGCATTAAGACCCAAAAAGAATTTACAAATATATGCAAAACTGAGGACACTGGTCAATATCCACAGAAAAACAATTGCATTCTACCAGAGACAGTTTGCATTTCTATGAACAAAAATCAGTTTCATTGCTGTTGGTTTTCTCCAACCTAGTTTAAAATAGCTCAAAGACAGAAAGAGGCTGTGATAACTCTGAAGTATGTGTTAGACAGGAAAGCCAGTAATCTTTCTGGTCTATTTCACAATTTTTCCCTACAGCAGGCACTCCAAAATATTTTTAATAAGCTAATTATACATACTGATTCAATAATACATTTAAATTGGATGTATCACATTGGAAAGTATTTAAAGAAATACAAATGTAAAGATATAATTTTTACCATTCCTCACTATTCTAAGCAATGTGAATATAAATTCTTTAATTTGGCTTTAAATAGATAAGCTCGGGTTCCTTTGTTTTCTGTGCCTATAATTATTTCTTTGGGCCAGTAGGGTCATTTATTTTTTTCTGCTATTGATGCTCTCCTCAGAGGAGTATATTACTTATTATACACTTTCTGTAGCTGCTGACAGTAACTCTCTTGCTAACTACGCAATTTCTGCTTACCTATTTTCTCAATGGGGATAAAAAAAGACGTCAGAAGTATGGGTGGCCTGGGAATTTACAATTGGTGTCCGAAGTAAGGGATTAAGCCCTTGACCTGTGGAGTCTGATACTAAGTCTGGGTAGTTAGTGTAGAATTGAATGGTCATTGGATATCCATTTTGGTGTCCAAAGAATTGTGGAATTGATTGCTGGTGTTGGAAAACTACCCTAGATAAGTGATGAGCAGAGAGGGATGTGTAGAAGCCAAAGGAGTTAGAAAAAACTCAAGAGATTACTGTGGTGGAAACCGAGAGAATTTCCTAAGGAAGAAATGTTCACCAGAGTCAATGCTGCAAAAAAGTCAAGTAAGAAAACACCTAAAAAGTATGAATTATATTTAGTACCCTCATTTGAAGGCAATTCTAGGGAAGAGTTAGGCAACAGTGGCTAAGTGTGAGGTAGAGTACATAAAAAGAGGCTTGAGGAAACCAGATGTAATGAATTTAAAAGTGGGAAGTGAAATGAGCATAGTGCATTATAAATCCTTGACTCTTCATGTGCCAAGCAGCAATTCCAAGTTGTTTACATACTTTGTCATCCCAGGAAAGCTCAGTATTTTATTATTGTGTTGTGGATGATGGTGACAAAATTACACAAACAGCACAAGACAGAGAAAATGGGATATGAACCTAGGTCTATAGGACCACGAATCTGCTGTTATTAACCACAATGGTTTTTCTGTCTTAGACAGTTATCTAATTTAGAACCTCTTATTCCCCAAGATACCAAATAACTCAGATAATTTTGTAGGGGTCTCTTGGGTCACATCAGAATAATCCAATCTAGTCAGACCTAAAGGGTGGCACCTTTACATACTTGTGACCAATCTTTTTATTTTCTTCTAATCACTTTTTATAATGCTATTTTTTAAGTCAGCTCTGAGAAGAAAATTGATACTAAATGCCTAGTTTCAAATATCATAAACTTTTAATAGACCTCTAGAAACAGTTGTTTTTTAAAAAAATAAATAAAATAAATGTTCTGTCCCTGAAATCACAAATGAGAGGTTAATTATAGCAATGCATGAAACACAAAAGTTTGAGGCAGACATAATTTAATGGAGAAAACCTTTTATAGGCATTGAAAATCCAGTGGCTTATGTCTGTACACAAGTTTACTATTAGAAGATAGGAAAACACCAAAATAATTTATTTCCACAATTCTCTTATTAATCTGAATTCACCTTCACATATTAGAGTAGGCAATTAATGCAGAGATCACAGAAATTGCCTGTTAGATGGCAGCTCTCCTATTCTTTAAACTAATTAATTGCTCCTGAAAGGGGGAAAGAGGGAAAATTTGAATAACATCTATTCTTTGCAAATGTCAAGTTAGAACAGCTACTTTATACCCAAGTCATCCATTCACAGAGCCACTTGAGATGGAGAGGACATTTTTGTACTTTATTTTTTCTTGCTAATTAATATGAATTGGTGGCATTGAGTTTTAATTAGCTCAAAGTATGCATTTTTTTTTCTTAAACAAAGAAATCTTGTTTTACTATTTCAAACATTTACAACTTGGAAAGAAAAAGAAAACCTTAAAATCCAATTGAGAAAATGTCTCCTAAAGCCAGGGCACGACTCTGACAGAAAACCAATAATTGCTTCAACTCATTGTTAAAGCAAAGTCGGTGTCTTCCAGTGAGAATGCAAAGGCAGCATAATCTAAGGCTAAGACTTTTTTTTTTTTTTCTCAGATGAACCAACATAGTTTATGGCAGTTTTTGAGACTGGTATAATTTATTTATATAATTTTTGAGTAGAAGAGATTTCACAATTTTTTCAGTGTGTTGCTTTCCAAAATAAAACATACAAGCTGAGGAGTTGGTGTGTGTGTCAGTATGAAATACATAAATTATTGTTGAGAAAGTTTTAAATGTTTATTTTCATTTTGTAGATGATCTCTAATGTAACATAAGCATATATGGGATTATGCGAGGGTCTTCCATATAGCTTCCTAATTTCACTGATCGTGTTTGCCTTTATGTTTCTGATAATACTCCCACCAAAGATATCTCAAATGATATTATTATGGTGCACTCCATGAATAAATGTGACCCAAATTTATTAAAGTAGTAAGAGCATTGAATCTTCATAAGGTGTGCAAAACAGATGTACCGAACTCAAAAGAACCTACACCATTTTATTCTGAACCATTACTTAATGGGGGACAGGAATTATCAGTGAGGGTTATCAGTGAGAATTTATACAATCGCCACTAGAGGATTATTTGCTAGCTGGGTTTTAGTTAAAAATGAGAGCTGACTGTGCTGAACTAGCAAAAGAGCCTGGATGTTATTAATGACATTTTGTAGAACATACTTAAACAATAACAACGACATGCTTTGAATTTGTATTGTTGAGGTTAAAAAAAAAAAGGAATATAGGAACAGACTAAATATAGTACCAAGTCTGAGGCTACATATTTTTGCTTTTAAATCCAACATTGGCAATTTAGCTTCAGGAAAAACAAATCTGTCACATTACATTAATGTTGTAAATCTTATTTTTGCTTTGGTTAATCTAATTAACAAGTTTGTTCTGCTTTTACAATTTTATTAGAGATAATTACATAAGGAATCTACAAGTACCTTTACATCTGAGCATGTTTCATTAATATTAAAATAAAAGAGATTATGCTCAGCAACAGGAGTCAGTAAGAAATTGTTTTCCTTTAAAAAGCATCTGTGACTTGGAGGGGATTGCCTGCCAAATAATCCATTTGTTCCCTTTCTTAGCTAGGATTTCCTACAAGCAGAGCCAAGGACGGGTTCTCATGCAATGATTTCTTGAGGAAGTGACTTCAGGAAAAGAGGGGGAGTGAGAGAAGACTAGGGCAGGGGGAGAAGCTAAGCAAGGATGTGGTCACAGCTGGAGACTAGTTGGAACCAGCTTGGTTCCACTGGAAGTTATGTAGCTTGAATTTCACCACAATTTGTCCAGTGTCAGCATGGTTGCTGCCCCCAGAGTTATAATGGTTTCTTACAGGAGAAGGGTAATAGCTGTGACCCCATAACAGATGCTAAGGCATGAGAACTGGGTGACGGGTGTTCTAGCCAAGTAAGGTAGATCTGAGCAGAGGAACCACGAGGCCTTCTATAGTACCTGCCTTGCAGTGCTCAAATTAAGCTAACTCCATTTAGACACAGCTTTTCCAGGTTTCTGTATGGTCAGTTTTCTAGGAAAACTTAGAAGGAGAAGGTTATGTAGATAAGCTACAGCTTCCACTGGTGCCATTGGTCCTGGGATACCACTATCTGCTTCATTTACCACCTATTCTAGACAAACTTCTCCCTTGGCTAGAACCTCTGCAGGACTAGTTGACTTGCCCTGTCAACTAGTCACCATGCTTTTGTCAGCCTATAGTTATTGAACTTGCTTGTTATAGTAAAGTTTGTCATGGAAATACAAAGATACAGCCCAGCAAATTATCCTGCTTGCATTAACTAGCAGTATTCTATTTCCTCATGATGAGCAGGATCAGTTATCCCTGCCATTATGATTAATGTTCTTTGATGGTCTACTGGCTTGGGGATCCCAAAGCGACCAGGAGTTAGTCATAGCTTTAAGTTTATTGGGACTTTTCCTATATCTCCTGATGGAAGCATTCACTCTCTAGGAATCAAGACCTACACAACATAGAATTACAGGAGTAAGGAAACACAAAGTCCCTGAGTGGGGACCCATGGATATTATTGGCCATATTCTGAGCAACTACAACTATGTTTAACAAATAGAAAGTGCTCAATACATATCTTTGGATCCTGGAGTTTGCCTTTTAATAAATGCTGAGCCATGAATCCCATTTATAGTCTTTTTTTAAGATGAGTTATAAACATGTATGAATGCATATGTATGTATTGGTATCTCAGGTTTTTGTTTAAAAACACATTTGTAATCTAATACTGAACAACATTTTACACAGTATTAAAATTAAAGTTTATACTCATCTTTCTTTCTTAGTGATATATGAAATAATGGTACATTTTAAATCAATGGCATCTTAGAATATATACAGCAGTGCTTTCCACCTACTTGGTGCTAGGAATACCAGGATATACTTCACAGGCTCTGTTCTCAGAAAAGTAACTTTAACTTCAACTAATCTAAATACTATCTAGCAGGAGTCATTGAGTTTTCTTAATGGGCCCCAAAGTAGGATATGGACAATAGTAATGTTTAAATATCAGGGACATTTTCAGCCTATTTTCAGTTACTAAAAATTTTCACTTTTCCCCCCGTTTTCCTAACAATTTGTCTCTGTAACCAATAATGCCTCGAAATAGCAAATACCATAGACTAGTTTTATGATAGTATCATAGTAGTTTCATATAATTAAGTGACACTGTCTGAGATTTTAAGAGCCAAATGGGGGATGAGAAAGAACACTCTGTGCAGATATTGCTATGGTAACATGAACCAATTTGTTCAGAAGCACATTTAGCCCAATATTGGGTAACACCCCTTCAGAGAAGCCTGGATTCTGGCTAGAAGGAATGCTGACCAAGAGGGTTAAGAATGTTTAGCCTGGGTAGACAAGTTTACTTGTTAAATGTGAAGATAATGAAAGGAAAAGCATGTGTGTGCATGTGCATGTGTGATGGGGAGAGAGTGGGCATGTGTGTGACTGTATTTGAGCATCTCATCCCCAGATTTTAATTAGCTTTTGGAACACAGTAGATCCTAAGATGTTCTGAAATCCTGGTTATTCTTTACTGTTCACCAGTCTAAACAGAATATCTGGTAATGGTTACGAGCCCAGCTAATTTTTCTGGAACAGAGAAACCCTAAATGATTTTATTTTCTTACTTTCTCTGAATGTTTTACTCTGTAACTTTGTCACACTCTTTTGTTGTTGTTCTTGTGTTCCCCACCCCCACCCCCACCTCTTTGGGAGATTCACACTGTGAGAATGCTTAATAGCTAAAGCTAGCCACTGATAAGATGCTTCTGGCCTATCAACAAATAAACTCCCTTGAACCAAGCTAAAATGGAATTTTCTACTGTTTACAACATTATAACTGCTTGAGAATACATTCCTTCATTTATGTTAGGTGAATGCAGTGCTAGTCTGAAAACCCAAGTCCTGGTTACTGAGGGATTGTACTATGTTTGTTAAAATAATTGCCAATTTAATGGATTTGGATAAGCAATTGATTTTTAGGGTGTATTCCCACCCTGTCAAAATTTAGGAAGTTTAATTTTTTCTTTAGCTTTTAAGACAGAATTCTCCTGATGAAATTACTTCTTTGAGATCAAAACAAAACTAAACAGGCAGATATCACAGGGAAGAAAGAATATTTGGGATTCCAGAACTCTACTCCTGTGGAAAAGAAACACCATAATGCCAAGGCAGCAATACTAGCCCTGGAGTCTGAAATGGTTCCTTAACCTGAATCATATACTCTCCAAAACAAACAAACAAACAAACATGTAAATTGAAAATTTCAAGCTCAAATTCTCTAGGTCCAATTTGTCATTTCTTTAAGGCAAAGAAGAACATTTTAATGAAAAATCATGTTGTTAGAGACTCAATTGTTTTTAATTTTTTTCTGAATTAGAAAACCATCTATAGGGAAGCAATGGAGCATATGGGAATACACACTGACTGAAGACCTATGATCTGGCCCTTACATTTTACATCTTACCACCTTGAATGGTCATAGTTCTCCTCTGGGCCTGTTTTCTTATCTATACTTAGACCTTAATGAAGAATATTAAGCCATTAAAGGTTGGAGCAAATAATCTCTAAGATTATTTTTAGCTCAAATACTCTGGTTTTATAAAAAGGATAATGGTTGAAATTAAAGAAAAATTATTTGAAAAGATTTGTGCAGCAAAAATGACACTGTTAGTAAGATCAATAGCTATAATACAGAAGGAAGGAAAAACTAGCATTTATTGACTGCCAGCTGTGTGCTAAACATTGTGCTAGACATATATCATCTTATTTAAGATTTACAACAGGCAATATTATTATCTTTATTTGACAAATGAAGAAAATAGGTATAAATTAGGCAGTTTATACAGTTACTAAATGGTAGAGCCAGGTAAAGTTCACCAAAGCCACCGTTCCTTTCAGGAAGCAAGAAAAAGGGAAGGTAAAAAGAGTATATACCTGATAGAGAATAACTATCCTATTTTAGGGAAAATTTGCCTGAGTGAATTTATAATATAGAAGCTTCAGTGTTGTGTTGCTAGCTTCTGAAACTCTGCAATATGCATATTTTGTGTTGACAATAGAACCTATGTGATAGCCATGCTGTTTATTTCCACTTGGTAGACTTCACAAAGCAAAAATGCAATCACCCTTTATTCATTCCACCCATGGAGCTCTCTTTCTTGTTATTTTATACTTTAGGGAGAAGGAAGAATGTAAATATTTCTAATGAGAAAAAGAAGCAAGACCAAAGCTTCAGCTCTGAGCTCATTACATTGTAATACTGTCTCTTTCCCAAAACACCTTAAGGGCTCAGAAATTCTACATTCTGCCTCATCTTCTATGTATTTTACAGGGTTTGCCAACAGTAAGCATTCAACAAATGGAATCTCTTTCTACCAATAAACTAGATTCATATTTAAACAAAATGAAAAGTAAAAATGAAAAGTGAGGGATGATAAATGGCCCATACACCTTTCAAGATAAAATAATTCAGTAGCTGCACAAAGAACTTAAAATAAAAAACAATGAATTTTATAAAGATAAACAAAAACAAAGTATGTATATAGTTTGTATTTTATGTAAAGCATACTTCGGATATGAAGGCATATGTGCCAATTTTAGCATCTGGAATTTTCGGGCAGGCTATAGCCCATGTGAAATTCCCCAGCAGTGTTAATCAACACTGAGCATCCCTGTAAATTGCCAGGATTGTATTCCCCATTTAAAGTCAAGAATAGCTCCCTGAGTTATTTTCTTGGCTCACGTTTTGAAAAGAGACCAGAGCAGCTGCACAGGAGTGTTGGGTATCTACATGGTTCATCCCTTCAGTGATGTTTCTTCCATTTACTGTTGTTGGTTCCTATTTTTAAATCATTGTTGGTATTTTTTTCTTCTTGGCTCTTCTTATTGTCTGTACTTTCTTGGCTCTTCTACACAAATGGCTTTATGTCCTTTTTCTCTTGGACTTCACATTAGTTAAACTAATTTGCATGTTTTAGTCAAGTGAGTAGAGTTTTTTAAAGCAAATAGCATATGTAGATCCTAATTGTACTCTATGTTTGCAAACAATGTGAAATAATCCAATATGTTTAGATCTTGAGTGTTACAGTCCAAGTTTTCTTTTGAATTTGGGTTCTTTTAGCAAAAACACTACATTCTTGAAGGGATGTGTTTTAATTTTTTTCCTTTACCTCTTTCATTAGAATAATTTATGTCCGTAAGGAATACTTTTTCTTAGTTTCAGTACTGTTTTGCATTTTGTAAATTATCATACATTAAATATATAGAGACCTTTTTTCCTTTCAGCTATTTCAATTGTGTTAGATTTAGATAGTTTCCTGAGGCTGGAGTTAACTGGGAGAAAGTTGAACATGCAAGGGCTTAGAAACTAATCAGATGAGGTATACACTTACTAGCCTCCTTAACTCCACCCACAGTCACGATCTCCTGTTTTCATCAGGACTCACGATTCTTTCTATACCCAGGGAAGTTACAACTATCACCAAACTATTTCTACCAAATTCAAATTTCTATTGACCATGGCCCTTCAATAACAGCCACAATTTCCTCAAAAGACCAAAGACTGCATAGATGGCGATGTCAATAAAAATGTAAATAAAGAACTACTAGGTTCTGTTTTTGAAAGATTAATTTTGAAGTTTTATTTTTTAAACCAGGGGAGACTATAAGCCATATTAGGTGTGTTTGATTAAACTTCTCAGTTGCAGAAAAAATGAACCATGTTTGGCAATTAAGGTTCACATGTTTTACGTATTAAAGACAAAGAAACAGACCTTTCTTGGAGTCATATTAGAATGTAATCTCTATAGGCTGTAAATTCTTTTGGGAAAAGGACTACCTCTCACTCATCTGTGTTCTCCCATCACTTAGTGTATTTCCTGGTATATAATAAATGTTCAGGAAGTGTTCAATGGATGAATGAGTAGAACAAAAGAGAATCAAGGTCTACCCTGAACTGTTTCTTTTTTTGCAGAAGAAAAGGGACCCTAACTTTTATTAGTTGGCCCTTTAAAATCAGAGAAACTATATGCACAGAGCTGATGCAATAGGGGCATTCCAAAATCAGCAAACCCACATACAGAACGTTGATTGTGTTTTAAAACCTAAATTATACCTTATCCTTTTAAATGGTGAAAATCCACTGTGATTATAATTTACCATTTTGGCTATTTTTCCAAGCCAGCAAAGGTAATCTAAATTTCATTTTAGTTTAAGGAGAATATAATATGAACCAAACTTACAAGGTTTTAATTTTATTCTTACATTTTGTCAAAATTGAAAACTATAATCACATTAGCAGTTAGACTTGTTGATATGCAGTTTAAAAAATATTATGGAATTTGTCCAAGAATCACAGAAATTGCTGAAATATACTTTCAGCTAGTTAAATCTATAAATGCTGTCATCTTTTGTATAATGCCTGAGAAGATCTGCACATCATTAAAATTCAAGTATCACTAAGTTGTTTTGTGTGCTGTGAACAGTCAAACAAGTTCTCTTTAGAGTAGATGCTGCAAGAAAAACCTTCTCTTGATTGAGCATCTTTTCCATCCCATGCCTGCTTTCCTCTAAGGCAGCTAATACTCCTAAAGTTACAATCTCAGATCTGGACATTATTAACTCCCCAAAAGATGAAGCCCTCTTGGTGCTTCTCCATTATTATATCGTCGTCATTATTGTCATCATCTACTATAACTAGAATACACCAAGCACTGCTCTTATACAGGGTAATTAAAGAGAAACAGAAAACAGTCTGAGATTTCCCCTCCATTTGTGGAAAAATCCAGTTTAATTTTTTTAAATACTAAAAAAAAATATTCTGAAAGGAAAAGGTAAGGGACATAAATATTTAGATGAATGTATAGTTTCCTATTGCCACTGTACCACAGTACCACTAACTAACTTAGTGGCTTACTACCACACAAGTTTCTTATCTTACAGTTCTGTAGATGGGTCTTATTGGCTAAAGTCAAGGTGTTGGCAGGGCTGTGTTACACTCCAGAGGCTCTGGGGAAGAATTAGTTTCATTCCCTTTTTCATTTTCTGGAGGCTTCCCATATCCCTTGGCTCCTAGGCCCTTTCCATCTTTAGAGCCAGCAAGAGCAAGTCAAGTTCTCACAATGAATTACAGGCATACCTCATTTTACTGCACTTCACTTTACGCTTTATTGCACTTTGCCAATATTGCATTTTTTTCCCCCCAAATTGGAGGTTTGTGGCAACCTTTCATTGAGCAAATCTATCCACAGCATTTGCTCACTTTGTGCCTGTTACATTTTGGCAATTCTCTTATTGGCAATTCAATATTTCAAACTTTTTCATTATTATTATATTTGTTATGGTCATCAGTGATCTTTGATGTTGCCATCATAATTGTTTTGGGGCACTATGAAACTTGCCTATGTCATATGGCAAACTTAATTGATAAATGTGGTATTCTGACTGCTCCACCAACCAGCCATTCCCCTGTCTCCCTCTTTTTGGGCTTCCCTATTTTCTAAGACACAACAATATTGAAATTAGACTACTTAATAATTCTACAATGGTCTCTGAAGCGTTCCAGGAAAAGGAAGAGTCACATGGGTCCCACTTTAAGTCAAAAGCTAAAAATGATTAAGCTTAATGAGTCAGTTGTGTCAAATGCCCTGATAGGCTAGTCCTTTTGAACCAAACAGTTAGCCAAGTTGTGAATGCAGAAGGAAAGTTCTTGAAGGAATTTGAAAGTGCTACTTCAGTGAACACATAAATGATAAGAAAACAAAACAACTTAATTGCTGATGTGGAGAAGGTTTCAGTGGTCTGGATAGAAGATCAAAGTAGTCACAGCATTCCCTTAAGCTAAAACCTAATCCATAGCAAGGCCCTAACTCTCTTCAATTCTATGAAGGCTGACAGAGATGAGGAAGTTGCAGAAGAGAAGTTTAAAGCGAGCAGAAGTTGATTTACAAAGTTTAAGGAAAGGAGTCATCTCTATAACATAAAAGTACAAAATGAAGCAGCAAGTGCTGATATAAAAGCTGCAGCAAGTTATCCATAAACACTAGCTAAGATAATTAATGAAGGTGGCTACACTAAACAACAGTTTTTAATGTAGACGAAACAGCCTTCTACTGGAAGAAGATGCCATCTAGGACTTTCACAGCTAGAGAAGTCAATTTCTGGCTCTAAAGCTTCAAAGAACAGGCTAACAAAGCTTATAGTGTTAAGTTGAAGCCAGTGCTCATTTACCATTCTGAAAATCCTATATCCCTTTAGAATTATGCTAAATCTACTCATCTGTGTTCTACAAATGGAACAACAAAGGCTGAATGACTGCACATCTATTTACAACATGGTTTACTGGATATTTTAAGCCCACTTTTGAGAACTACTGCTCAGAAAAAAAGATTTCTTTTTTCATAATATTACCGCTCATTGACAATGCACCTGGTTACCTGAGAGCTCTGATAGAGACGTACAGTGAGATTCATGTTATTTTCATGCCTTCTAACAAGACATACATTCTGCAGCCCATGGTCCAAGAAGTAATTTGACTTTCAAGTCTTATTTTAAAAATTCAATTTGTAAAGCTATAACTGCCGTAGATGATGTTTTCTCTGATAGATCTGGGCAAAGTAAATTGAAAACCTTCTGGGAAGGAGTCATCATTCTAGATGCCATTAGGAATATTACTGATTCATGGTAAGAGGTCAAAATATCAACACTCACCAGAGTTTGGAAGAAGTTGATTCCAACCTTCATGGATAACTTCAAGTGCTTCAAGACGTCAGTGGAAGAAATAACTGTAGGTGTGGTAGAAGTAACAAAATTAGAATTAGAAGCAGAGCCTAAAGATGTGACTGAATTGCTGCAATCTTATGAGAAAACTTTAATGGATGAGGACTTGCTTCTTATGGAAGAGCAAAGAAAATGGTTTCTTGAGATGGAATCTACTCCTGAAGGTGCTATGAAGACTGTTGAAATGACAACAGAGGATTTATAATATTACATAAACATAGTTAATAAAGCAGTGTCAGGGTTCGAGAGGACTGACTCCAATTTTGAAAGAAATTGGGTGGGTAAAATACTATCAAATAGCATTGCATGCTACAGAGAAGTCATGTGTGAAAGGAAGAGTCAATTTATGTGGCAAACTGTTATCTTATTTGAAAGAATTGCCACAGCCACCTCAGGCTTCAGCAACCTCCACCCTGATCAGTCAGCAGCCATCAACACAGAGGCAAGACACTCCACCAGGAAAAACATATGACTCACTAAAGGCTCAGATGATGGTTAGCAATTTTTAGCAATAAAGTATTTTAATTAAGGTATGTACATAGTTTTTTTAGACATAATGCTGTTGCACAGTTAATAGACTACAGTATAATGTAAACATAACTTTTATATACTCTGGGAAACCAAAAATTGTGGGACTGACTTTATTGCAATATTTGCTTTATTACAGTGGTCTAGAACTGAACCCATAATATCTCCGAGTATGCCTATACTTTGACATTGACTCTTCTGCCTCCCTCTTCTACCTTTAAGGATCCTTCTGGTTTACCTTGGGCCCACCTGAATAATCTAGGATAATATCCCTTTCTTAATGTTGGCTGATTAGCAACCTTAGGAATTGAGATTGCTACCTTAATCTGCAACCTTAATTCCCCTACTATGTAAAGTAACAGTCACAGATTCTGTGGATTAGGTTGTGGGCATCTTTGGGGTGGGGGGCACTATTCTGATTACCATGATAAATAACAAATTGACAGTTGCTACCCAAATCAACAAAGATGAATTACACTTTAATCCTTCAGATTTTCATGTTAGACTCTAATACCTCAGATATCTATGGGGGCAATGTAAATGACCTCATTAACTTCATTTGGAAGACTAGTAAAAAAGGTCTTTCAGCAAACCCTACTTTGAAATGTTTCCCACAGAAGTTTGTGTTAGTAGGCAGGGGTGGACATAGTACTTTGACATCAGTTTATATCTGCCAATCTGCCTATACCTCATAGGAGATTTAGTGTCTTGCTTTAACACTTTTTTTCTGTTTCAAAAGTGAAGGACATGTTAAGAAAACAATTATATTTCTGAGAGGCAGGTCTCTCCTTTGCATAGACATTGGGAGAGAGCAAAAATAGACAAGAGGACATAGCAGACATTCTTACTAATTATCTGATGACAAATTAATTATGTTATTTATGGCTACAGATATCTTCTCAACTTCCTTAGAAATGCTTGGTGTGAAAACAGTGACTATCCGAGGAACATCTGAGTCTGAACTCTAGTAACAATTCCAGAGACAAATGAAAGGAAAAGAATAAAAAACAGACATGTTTTGTTTCTCTTGGGACTGACCAAATTGGGAATGGATTTCCTGGTCTCTCAGACACACCCTTCTGAGAGTGGTAAATTATACTATGTGAAGTCCCCACCCTTCCCCATTGCTGCCTAGAGCAGGGGATAGGCAGACTCACTTCTGAACATCCTTTATCAATCAGAGAGCCTTAGAGGCGGAATTTGAATTGCTCTATAATTTTGAAATTTACATTTCATACCTAGGTCAAATGAGTTCTTTTGGTTCATTGAGATATTTCAAATATAGAATAATGAAGTTTTAAGATACTCACATATGTGATGGTGTAATATGCTTCTTAATTGTGTCCAGGACAGAATTTTTATGATTATGCAATTGTTTTCCAATTTTCAGTCTTCTGAAATTAACAGCTGGACAGGATTATAATTCCCTGTGATAGAGAGTGGGTCCCTTATTGCTACTGATTGATGATGTGCTTTAGGTTCCAGGCTCAATAACCTTTATTTTTATGTAAAGATGACTGAGGAGAAATGTTATGTGAGAACTCTCAAACTTTAGAATGCTTACAGTCACCAATCTCCTTGATACTTGTAACTGTTGATTCTCCAGCCCCATCACCAGTGATGCTGATTGTTAAGATCTGGATGCATTCAGGGAATCGACATTTTTAACAGGCTTCCCGAGAAACCTCTGGTTATGCAGTTTTCACACTTAGAGAAATACGGTCCTAGTCCCCTGAACCATTCTGGATGAGTGCTATGTGCATCCATTTTGTTCAGTCATCTTCATTAAAGAACACTCTCACATCACACTCCGGGCCAATTAATCTGATTTCTCTAATCATGAGTGTTCTAATCATTCACTCTTCAAAGTGGCGAGAGGTTTCTCAGAAACCACTTTGGTTTTTGGAGAAGTGAAGTGACTGCATCAACAATGATTTTGTTTTTGTAATGTGGGCAGAGGACAAAATTAACCTTTTGTTTTCTGGTTTGAGGTAGTCATTCAGTTCAAAAAGGAAAAGCATTAAAATACTCACTGTATCATTTTATTTGCTTACAAACCAAATTTAGTTATTGAGATTTTGATGAGTCTGGCCAATTCCAATGTCCAAGTTAGGGGGAGGTATTGCAGGGGAAGAAAAGAAAGGAATGAGAATGAGTGAAGAATTTATTCAAGATATTTTATTTTGACGCTACCTGCCATTATTCCTGGTATCAACTCAAACATCCCATGGACAGGTAGTTCCTAACATTTGGGAAAGTGTCACAGACTCCCTTGGGAATCTGATTAAAGATCTAAAGCCCTTCATCAGAAAAAATGTATGTAGACACACAAATAAGTTTTTAGATGACTTCAGGTATGTCATAGATGCCACTCCCCAGAATTCATCCAGATTTAGAACTTGCGTTCTGAGAAGTTTTCCCTTTAGGAGAGTCTTTGCTGCTACCACAGACACTCTTGCATCGTCTTTATGAGTTCAACATGTAGATTTTTGGTCTCCAACCCCAGAGATTGATTCAACAGATCTGGAGTCCAGCCCAGGACACTGAGTTATTTTAAAACCCTCAGGTGATACAGAAGCAGATAATAAATGATTACCTTTTGATAAATGGTCACAACTTAGAAGTGGCTCTGAAAGTGGTGGATCACCTGGTACAAAAATATAGTAAACACAATCAGAACACTTCCCTGTACCAAATAGAAAACTAGGTAAAAAGAGGGGCTGGCTTTTCCCATATCAGACCCTGCCTTTCTATTCAGCTCAGTTATCCTAGGACAATGTTTTATTTTTTCTCAATGAAAATTGCTCAGAATTCCCATCTTATCTTCATATTTTCTGCATAAAAGATTGACAATGGGGGTGGATAGCCAGAATTATTTTCTTGTCACACTAAACTCTCACAAGGGGAAACATTGGACTCATCTTTTCTCTTCAAAGTGACTTTCTTCTCCTTGTGTTCATGTATCTGTACCACTTACAACTCAAAAGAGGTAAGGGCTAGGTGTATTGAGTAGATATTTCCAGACAGTAACTTGGCTGGATATTATAAAACACTGCAGAAGAGCTTCTATAGGTTAACAGGAGCCACTAGTGAGCAATTCTCTACATTTGTTGAGAGTTATAATTGTACCAGTGGACAAGAATAACATAGAAGGAAACAAAGGAATTTTAGACTCTGTCCTGCCTCAGAGAGCAGGCTCATCATTTGCCTTACTGATGTATCAAAACACTGGTCAAAATAAAATACAAGTCCATCCATCCCACTCTGATTAAACAGGACATGTAGCCAAAAATTCTAAATTATACAAAATATCAAATTATATATTTTTTCTTTTTGGAGAACAAATGCATGTTGTTTCTATGGCATTGACCTCAGCTAACTTTTACAATGCTGGCTTGTCAAAATTCTTTCATCCCTTACTAGGAATGAAGATTGCTTTCAGATTGTATGAGAAGAAATGGGAGACAAGGTTGGCACTTGTGCTCTCATGCAAGAGGACATTTTAGTGGCTCTCATCAGGGCAAAAATAAAAAACAACGAAATTTGATGAGTCTTTTATTGTTGACTCAGTGAAATGGTTCCCTTGGCAACTGACATGGGAGGTGACAGCTGGAAGAGCTGAGTGCTCCCTATCCAACTTCATCCACAGTTGATTAAAAGGCTTTCAGATAAACAATGTTGATGGCACAGTAACAGTGTTGAATGTGATGGTGGGGAGAAGTAGGTGTGGTAGGTTGGAGAAGCAAGACAATTGCTTAAGTGTCATCAAGGTTTAAGTGAAACAAAACACACTTGGAGGTACTGTTTCATTAAAATTCAAATTCATTAGATTCAATCAAATCTAATTATGGTATTTTGTTGTTTGTCTCTTAAGTGATTCCTTAAGGTGAAAAGGACAGAACTTTCTAAATTAAAAAATAACTAACAAATATTTTATTAAACACCTAATGAGACTTGCACTCATAGTGGAGTTTTAAAAGAACAAAAAGATAGTTTGGGGAGTAGGAAAACTTGGATAGTATAAAAGTGGAGTTTTAAAAGAACAAAAAGATAGTTTGGGGAGTAGGAAAACTTGGATAGTATAAGCTTCCAATAGGCGTGGTATGTGAGAAGAAGTCACACTCTCAAGGTAGCATTGAAAAACTTGAATTCATTGCTGGCCTTTCATTAAGTGTTCTTGAAAAGAAAAAATAAGGGGTAGATGTTCTGAGATGTGCTAATGTTTAGATGCCTTCATTCCTTCTGTGTCCATGTAGATTTGGGAATTTGAACATGAACTTTTTCAAATAATTAGCATATAAATCTCGGTAAAGTTTTCAGTTCTACAAATTCTCATCCTTTCTTATCTTTTGACTGGAAGCATTGCCTGCACCCAATTTGATTCTTGAAAATCTGTACCAATAATGCCATCTGTTGGGTTTTTGTTGTAGAAATATAAAATGCATTGAATTTAGTGAGCTAAGGTATGAGTTACATATATGTAAAAACAAAATCCATTAAAGTGTGTATAATATTTGATAGAATTTAATGTTATATTTGTAGTCATTACAACCTAGAGACATAACCTGAAATATGGTTAAAACTGTGTACGGCAATGTTCATCACAATATTATAGTGTAAAATTGGACATGATATACATGTCCAACTACACAAAATTGGATAAACAAATTATGACCCCCTTCATTATAGCTATTGAAAACCATGTTTTTAAATAGTAAAGAATACAGAAACATACTCAATATTATATATACTGTAAATTAAAAAAAAAAAAAGATTGTAAAATAGTATAAAATAGAATATAAATAATATATTTACTTATACAAAACTGGAAGGACATGCCATTTAAAATGTTATTTAACAGACATACTTGTGAAGGAAGGGATTTATAAGCAGAAGTGCAATCAACTGGTGAGCAGTTTCATGAAACATTGCTATTTCTTGGAATAGCTAACACAGTAGAAATCAAGGTGGAGGAAAGCCTCCCACATTTGTTATGCAAAATGTACTATGTACTTGTACTATGGTTGTTAGGAGGATAACATAGGTAAATTAAAGTATATTAAGTGCTTAGAACAGGTCTGATGTATAGTAAGTATGAGTGTTTTTCATAATTATAAAGTAGAAGAACATACACAGGCCTTTTTCCAAGTATGCAGAAGACTCCTAAGGGACACTCCAAAATAGCTGAGAAGGATTACTCGTCATATATCTGAAAATAGAGGTAATAAGCCAGATGAATTTGAGTTATGAATATTCATTAATTTGATACATATATGTGAATACCTCAAGAAGAGAGGGACTGTGTTTGGTTACTGTTAGTTCACTGACAAAGCAGATACTAAATGGTAACTGACTATATAAATGGATATGCCAAGTACAGAACTGAGTGCCAAGAATACAGTGGGACAAGACATCATGTCCCATAGGCCAGCAGAACCCAGAGGTATTCAGGTTAAAATGATGAACTTGATCCACATGGAACATTTTTAAATAAAGTTTTAAAATTTTTCTCAATGTGACCAAAATAAAGTTTTGCTATAATCATCTGAAAAACTGATGTGGAATAACTATTTCTCCCAAAACCTCATATAAATCAAATGAGAATGAAATTTGGAAAAGCAACAGAAAATTTGTCATTTTAAGTAACTGCGCTAAAATGAATGCATTTTCTTTGAAAACTCTCAGATCATAAACCCTTAACCATTAACATAGGTTTTACTAAATAAGGGCAAGGCACTTTACTCTCACAGCTCCTTTGTAGATAGAAATACACTGTAGCTCACCCAGTCATGGTATTTTATTAAAGGAGTCAACAGGATTTCTTTTTTTTTGTATCTTAGAGAAGAAATAAGATTCTTATCCAAGTGATCATGATTAAAAATATTACTTTGAAAAAGTCTAATAGCCACTTCTGATCTTCCTCAGACAGAAAGAGTAGAAAGCATTACCTATGTACTATCTCTTGGCCTTTTGGCTGACCTCAAGGTATTTTGGCAGTCTCTCTCTCTGATCTCCTCACCTCTGTAAATATTTAATGTTGCCAGTTTCCTGTAATGTGAATGCATTATTAGAACTACATGGCAGCTCTGTGTACAAAAAAATTTGTTAGGCCATGCAGATGGGAGCAGAATTCTTTGACCAAGAGAGATGAATTCCCCAATAGAGTTTTAATGATAAATAGACGGGGATGGAGTCTCAACTTCCATATCAACTAATGATATATTTCCCTCCAGACTTGCTATAAAACAGAGCTGGGTTTTGAGGTCCATGAGGGGCCTGCTCAGTGCCAATACCTAATGGAGATTGTGATTCAAACTAACTTCACTGTTCATTTTTTAATAGGGATGTAATCTTAGTAAGAATATACATTGTTATACTATAGCAATGCAGTAGTTTACCATGACACTGCTCAGAATTCAGAGAAATCATCAAATGGTTCCAGAGTAAAAAATCACAACAAACAATAGAAACAATAGTAATCTGTCAAACATTTAACATAGTTGCATAACCAAAGTCTTAATATATTAGTTCCTTTCCTTATTTACCTGTATCCTTTGTCAAACTCACAAAGTGTATTTATTTCCAAGCTTTAAAAAAAAATAAAACCCAAACACCTATTCTCTTTCATACCTGATGGATGTACCAAAGTCCTTATAGAAAACTGCACACTCAGATAGGTTAATTGAGGATAATTTAGCAAAAGGTCTATTTACATAAGTCTTAGGAGAATTAAAGAAAAACAACAAAACATAGCGTATTTATCTGGGGAAAGGAATGAGAGAAGCAGTGAAAATCATTGTATTTTTGTTTTTATTTTTTAACTAATCGAATATCTGTAAGAGATCATGAGTATTAAAAGGCTCAGTCCTCCATAAAACAATGTAGTTAAAATAGCTATCTAATCTTAAAGGTTCATGGCCATTTCCTCTTTTGTGTTCCCATTGAATGTCATACTCAGCTCTAACACTTATTTGTTAATTATACCTCAAAAAACTGAAAAACCAGTCAATGAGATAGATGGCCTCTCTCATCTCCTGACAATACCTTTAATATACATTGTGAAAGGATTCTCACTATCTAGTTAATTAACATATCCATCACCTGACATACTTATCTTTTTTTGTTTTTGTAAGAACATTTAAGTTATATTCTCTTATAAAATCTCATCGATATAATATTTATATTTTTTGTGTTTATCTATATTACTCATGTATGTGGCAACTCTATAAAAGTGATAAAATGTTGCTCTGAGGGTGCAGATAGGAAGTAAGTAGTTAACTAGTTAAAAAGGCTTATAATCTGTTGGGTCTCTGCAACCAAGAGACAAGCTAGAATGTGCCTTTGAACTCTAAAACTTTTCAAAATGAGGTAGGGTAGGGAAAGTTTAACTTGGGAAAGTGGAAGCCATAGAGATTGGGTTTATTTGTTTTTGAAAGGGTCAGGATCCAGATGGAACTCTCCATGGAAGTTAATTCTTCTAACAGCAAATCAGAAGAACAGACCATTGACCCTCTCATCTCAGATCAGTCAGACTCAGAGCTATGACTTCCTGATGGCTTTGCAGGAAGTGAGTTACAGATTTCAGATTAAAACCCATTTTCAACTTGTCCGGGTGTCAAAGAGCTCTTACAGACAGACATTCCTAAGCCTTACATTTTTTGGCTCATAGCTATTAATGTGACTACAAGTCATTAACATTTTAATTAGACAGACAATTTATATTTCACTTAAACCATATTTAATTGTTTTGAGGTGGAGTGAAAACTACATATATTCCATGGAAGATTGGACATATTCTTAAAAACTGAAATTTAAACCGCTGTTTTGTTCCTTCTACAGTCATAGAAATGTAGTAGCTTTTCTCTTCATTTTTCATGAGCACTACCATGTTGTCAACTTTATACAAAAGTGCTAGGTGAAAGAAAAGACATGTAACAAAATGCCTTTACACTAGAAATAGCCTTCCCAATAGGAATGGTTCTATTCAGGTCTTTTTTATACTACTGAATTCTCCCATTTTTTGCTGATTTTGTTTTTCAGATAACAAAGCATTAATGCAGCTATCAATGATTCTACACTGAAACCTCTTTTGATATTCTTCCCCCACTGTATAGAATTCACATAGTCCATTTTATTTCCTTCATAACAATATCACACATTTACAGTTTACTTGATTGGTGCCATACACCTTTATGTATATTATTTAGTCTCTATGGAAAATACCTTTATTGACAGTAAAATTAGTAAAATTCAATGTCATATTTTTGCTACAGCTTTTATCCTTGGTTGTTCCATCTAGCATAAGCCTTATTTTGAGTACATCATTATTAAAGCATTGTTAAAATTTAAGCATTAGATATTCATTTAAAGAATATAAAAGCATACAATAGATTGTATTGTACTTTTTCATATTCACAAATAATATATTCCCTTAAACTATAGCAGTTTTCATTGAATTATAAATTACATTCTTGTTTCTTTCTATTCTTTGTATCTCTATGAGCTTCAAGGTTACCTGACTTGTGGGATGATAGACTGACATTATGTATTGATGAGTTCAAGTTTATTGGTGAGATATTTTCTTTTTCTACTTAGTAAAAGGGACTAATATTTTAAGTACAACTGAAAACGTAAAGCATATCTCAACCATCTAGATAAATTCTAAATCATTTCTAAAATAGCCATTTAATGCAGGAAGTCAAGTCACATAACACAAACACATGTCCAATGGATTCTAGTCATATCTCTTGGTAATAATGATCATACAGAAGTTGATTAACTATCAGCAATTAAGAAATTTACATTGCAAGTAAATACGGCATGTTTTAAGAAAGATGAAACTTCTGTTCTTCCCAGCATCTCAGATACTCTAGAAAAAAAATGATAAAGTATATTTTTGTTTGAAAAGTCTAACTTCAAGGTAAGAATTGAAAGGAAATAAAATATTATTTAGAAGTAAGCCAAACCAAAACCAAATAAAGAAAAAACACATGTAGTAGGATATAAAATTTTCCACACTGCCTAGAGACACATAGTGAAAATGTTTTTGAGGAAAAAGATCCGCTGGCTAAGACCCTTATATCATCAATGGCTTTGCCAGCACCTTGCCCATTGATAATCTATAGATTTCTCCATGTGTTTCTTTCGTTCGATATCCCTCCCCTTAACCCCAATTTACATACACATGGTCTTTCTATGTCATACGAGAAAGGAAAAGATGAACCTCATGGTCAATGCTGAGTATCGAGTTATAAGATCTAGTTCAGAGAATGCAGAAATAATCTGATGCACATCATATTGATCCCAAGCCATGACATTTACATTGATATGTCTACTTTTTGTATCAGAACTTTAGTGCAAGTAGCAGAACATTTTAATTTCTCTTCCTAAAAATATTGAAATTTCAAACTGGAAGAAAGAAAGTTATTTTTTTTTAATTGCACAGAACTTTACAGAGATTATTCTCCAAAATACCACCCAGAATGTTTCTCCTGGAATGGCTTTACTTCCTCTTCATTCTCATTCTTTGAAACAAAAGAAAACTTGATTTTGGTTCCCAATTTATGGTCAACTTTTTATATATTGAGCAAACAATTTTGGTTTAATTTGTTTTGTTTTTTAAATAGCAAATGATTGGGAAATATGTAATGAAAAACAAAAGAAATTAAAGCAAAAAAATCATTTTATAATTTTAAAACAAATTTTCTACATCTAAAATCCACAAAGGATTGCCTCAAGTATTTGTAATGCCACTTCTATTGTAGTAAAGATACCCAAAATGTTATTTAAAGTTTATTTTTCACTTTTGACTGATCTCCTTGGATAGATTATCAGGAATTTTCTAGATGTTCTTTGACACTTTACCACTTACAGGATACTGGGTAGCTGGTGGAGAAGTTTAGCAACATAAAAAGTTAAGAGAATTCTCTGTTAACAAAATTGGAGAGTTGACTTTCATCCTGACTCTGTCTTTAATTATGTCATTATGACCAAATCAAATCATCCTTGGATTCCTGTTTCCTCATCTATTAAGTAAAAGATTTAACTAAATGATTTCTAGGATACATCCAATTATTTTTATTTTTATTTATTTTTTAATTAAAAATTTTGGGGTGACATTGGTTAATAAAATCAAATAAGTTTCATGTGTACACAATTCAACAATACTGCCATTTGTGACAACCTGGATAGATCGTGCTAAGTGAAATAAGTCAGGCAGAAAAAGGTGAAAACCATATAATTTCACTCATATGTGGAATATAAAACTGAAAGCAACAAACAAACATGAGAAACAGAGACTCATGGACATCGAGAGTGGATTAGTGGTTACCAGGGGGAAGTGGGAGAGCGGAGTAGAAAGGAGCATAAGGGGTCAAATTTTTGGTGATAGAAGGAAATCTAACCTTGGATAATGAACACACTATGTTTAAAATTGCTTTGTTTCATTTCTTCATTAATGATTTGCAAATATCATGAGTCTAGATTCAGTAATGCAGTAAAATATTGTTCCAAAATTGTTCTGTTTTAGTTTTAGTTCTTATATATTTAAATTCTTGCCACCTCTTGTCAAATGTTCATAATACTTTAAACAAATTGGAAACCAATGTTCATCATCAGTGGGATGAATAAAATTGTGATATATTCATACCAATGAATACTAACTACAGCTACACACAACTACATGGGGGATCTCCTAAACAACATTCTATGAAAAGAACATGGCACAAAAGGATATTTATAGCTTTATTTCTTTTACAGAAATTTTAAAATCAGGAAAAAAATAAACTATTATGTAGATTATAAAACCATTTTTAAAAATGCAAAGAGGCTATTATTCCAAAGGTCATGTAAGTGTAGGAAATTACCTTCCATTAAAACTATTGATTTGGTCTGCATGGTGTTTGTGGGTTATGTCTGTGTCCATGTTGTTTATTTTGCGAGAACACCATGCTGCTTCACCCAATGGTCTCAAGGGTCATTAGCTCAGGAAAAGAAATACCTAAAGATCTTGCACCAGTGCTTGAATACTTTGGCCCAAAAGTAAACAAGTCACTTCTGCTCACAGAGCATTGACCAGTTTTCTGGAGACTCAAAGCACCAGAACCAGACAGTAGTCTATCCTGCAGTATGGACCAACCCTCCTCCCAGGTTTATGCTGCACATTCTTCCTGGAATCTTAGGCAACACTACTTGTGAGCCAGTTGTCACAAAGCTTTCAGTGGTAATGTTTTTGAGTTTCTGCTTGTAAGCCCTCACAAATGTAATTACCTGATGGCTATCCAGAGGACAGAGACCATATTCTCCCTTCTAGATTATACACTCCTATCTCTAGCTTTTCTTTCAGTCCTCCTCCTCCTAGAGTCTTACATTCAGGACCTCTGGTATGAGGCTTGTGTTTCCCTCTAAAGTTCTGTCCATAACAATACATCATGGTTTTATTAAAGGCATGAACTAGAAAATACATACCAGCTTTTAGCCCAGCTAGAGTTTTAATTAGGACCAATTTGAGGAGACACAAGCATGGGGAACAGTGTTTTCACTATTTCTAGGCATGTTATATTTGAAGAGATCAACGTAAATAATTTCATCACTGATTTGTGCCTGGGAGGGGCTACGGATTCATCACAGAATTATTTTTTCTTTTACTAAAAGTCCTCACAGATATTAGAAGGCAATTTCATTCCTTGTGCACAGAGAGAAAAGTGAGGGCTACATGCCATATCATACTATCTAGGTGGTTTTCTCCCCATTATTTCTCTCCCACAAGAGCTAAAAATGTTAAATACCATACTTTGTGAAGCATTAAACAAGTTTTCTCTTTTTTTTTTCCCTTTACCATAGAGCCTGAAATTCATGATCCCCATGAATCCATGTCACTCTGAATTAACTAATATTCCAGTTGTCAGAGATGGGTTTATCTCAGAGCTACCTCTGGAACGTGCTACAGGTCACAGGGCAGACTCTGGTCTTCTTTCTGAGACACTTTTCTGATGGGACGGCCACCCAAGATGGGACTATCTCTAGGCCTGAAAGAGCTGGAATGAGCCAATTTCTCAAACTGTCAATTTAAATAAGGACATGATTTCACATGCCAAAAATCTATTTGTGCACAATAAGGGAGAGAGTAGAAAAGGAAACTATAATACAGTTTCTGCTGAGTTTGAAGCCATGCCTGTTCATGTTTGTTTATGCTCTTATTCTTCTCCTAACTTTTAGAATGTTAGCTCTTTGAGGGCAGAACAGAACTTTTTAATATTAGATATACATGCATATGATTAGGCCAAAATTGTTATAGTTTAAAAATAAGAAGCAGATCCTCTTTGAATAGCACAGTCCTATTTAACTGAAGGAGAGGGGGACAAAACTTTTATGTTTTCTTCTAAATAAAATGGTTTTAACTGAGGTGTGTGTGCACGTGTGCGCATGTGCGTGTGTGTTTGTGTGTGTGTGTGTGGTGTATATGAAAATTTAATTTTGTTATTACAGATCAATTGAACTCTCTCCTCCTAAGTAATGATGTCACTATTTTTACATAAATTAGGTAATACAACTCAACAGAATATAATGGTTAAAATTCAGTATTTTCAATAGTAGTAGAAACAGCCTTAATTTGAGGAAAATACTCAGACATTTAAAGATATACACAAATATATGAAGCAAAAGATCTTGAAAAGAGGAGGAAAATCTAAAGAAAAGAAAGATATTGTAAAAGCCTGGTAGTGACCAGGATAGTCCAGTGAGTTTACAAATTAGTTCATTATACTACTCATAGTAAACTCAAAGAAATTATCAATCAGTGAACTTTCAAATATTTTCACCACTTTGTCTGAGGTCCCTTGGAATTTTATCCTCTTCTTTCCCTCTCTTCTTTTCTCCCTTGAGTTTAATTCTAAGAGAAAAAATTTCCAAATCTATCTTGGAATTTCTGATGAAGAGATTAATCAACTCTCAAGGATATAACGCTGGAGAGCATAGTTTTTGAAATTTAAGATACAGTGTTAGAAAAAATATTGCCTATAGACCTTGGGCCCTGAATTAGAAGGTATTGCTGCAGTTCTCCAGCCATTGCCCTCTCCAAAGGGTAAGAATCTGCAGGATCAAGGGGATAGTCCTACCTGTCCTTTTCTTACTTCAGACTGTGCTCTGAGTACCTGGAAGCCTGGAATTCTCTTCCCTAAAGCATCAAACCCACCAGAGCCTGTACACGCCTTTTCAACAAGTCTCCCAAGAGCAGACTACATTCCTGGTATGTATGTGCTTCAGTCCAAACAGTGGCCAAAAGGTGGCTGAAATGTTCACATACTCGTGTGTGAAGTCTGTCACAGTACAGAAAAAGGATGGGATGGTAAGAGAAATGGAATGGCAGGCCAGTAGTCAGGGGACAGGACTAGTGACTGGCAACTCTTCCCAGACTTTGGGTTAGGCATCAAACTCCAAGGAATAAAAATATTAGGAATCTGAACCTGTCCTTCTAGACTGTCATGAAGGATATTCCAGAGTGAGAATAAAACATATTTTATTTAGCCATTTATTTGCTTGATTTACAACTTTTAAATATTTAAACATGGTATATACAAATTTTATTTTACTAAACCTCATAATGAATGCTGTGGCATGTCATTTATCATCGTGTGACAATTCATTAGCTGAAATTGAAATACAACACTTCTTTTGAAAGATACACAATGGAAGCCAAAAAAAGAGAGAGACGTTAGTTGTTTAGTGATACATGAGGTCACCAAAAAACAATTGCTTAATTTTAGTTTCCTTAATACCTGATGGTTAAAATCCTCAGCAATAATGTTGCTATTACAGTAGGCAAAATTGTAGTGATCATCTCATTCTTGCCCCAGTACTAACCACTGTTAGGCGCAAGTCTCTGGAAGCTGTGTAGCATATTGTTTTGTTCACTGCTATACCACAGTGTTGATTTTATGTGCTAATTTTCCATATTGGTTTGACTAGCCAAGAGATACTTAGATAGCTGGTAAAACATTATTTCTGGATATTTCTGAGAAAGTGTCTCCAAAAGAGATTAGCATTTGAATCAGTAGACTGAGCAAAGAAGATGACCTCCACCAATGCATGTAGGCATCATCCAATTTGGTGAGGGCCAGAATAGAATAAAAAGGTTGGGAAAGGTGAATTTTGCTCTCTTTTTGTTTGAGCTGGGAAATATATCTTTTCCTGCCCTTGGGCACTGGTGCTTCTGGTTTTGGGGCCATTAAACTTGAACAGTCCCTCATGATAAATTTCTTTCTATGTATCTGTATTTATTCTTTTGGTTCTATTTCTCCAGAGAACATTAACTAGTATAACATCCAGTAGACATTTGTTGAATGAATGAGTAGATCTATAAAAACATGAGAAGAGAGGCTGCTTCAGGGAATAAGCAGACTGAATATTCAGAAAAGATAGGAACATTTTGAGGTACAAATTTAGATAATTAATACACTTCAGGGCCTAGGCTGAGATAGCGGATGATAAAGAGCGTTAATAAGAGGTATTGATCTTGGATGTACGTATCACACATCCAGGTAGCTGAGAAGATAAAATTGGCATGATTTGATTCATGATTTGATTCATGATTTGAAAGGAGGTGGTCAGCCTCTGCAACCTGAACCATGATAATTCTCAGGCTTCTTTGCCCCCATGACTTGGCAAATTGACAAAAACAAAAACAAAAAACTGCTAGAATAAAATAGTAATAAAAGTTAACATTTATTGGGCACTTATTGTGTGCTAAATGCTGTGCCACGTTCGTTAAATTCATGACTTTATTATTCTTTATTGAAATCTAAATCTAATTGATACTATAACTAACTGCATTTTACAAGTGAAAAAATAGATGAATAGTAAAGTTTCCTAATTTTTATATTCTACATTTTTATATAGGGCAATATTTTTAAAAGATAAAATTGTTGTGGGCAAAACAGTTCGCAGAAACTAAAAGCCAAGAAGCCATTTGTTGGCCACAAACACTTGGGGAAATCATATGGAAGCCCTTGGCTAGGATGGTAGCTAAAGGCATTAAAATGTAAGGAATAAATGTCAAAACTGTCACAAAGGGAGTATCATCAAGATTGATGTGAAAGGTAAAAGACCCCAAACAGAAAGGACAACCAAGATATAAAGCTTAGGGAACCATGATGAGATTGTTACCATTGGCAAAAGGAGAGATGTTAAGTAGAGGAGCTCATTGAGTGAGGTGAATTGGGCATTGGTGTATATTTATTGTTCTACAACTCATAGAAACTATTCAAAGATTAATAGCCATTACTAAAAAGGTACTGTTTTTTTTTTTTTCATATTCCTTGTTTTTCTATTTGGTTTATACTGACCTCAATAATGATGTTACAATGTCTTCTGACTTGCATCATTTCTAACAACAAAAAAGGCAACTACTCTTATATTTTCTCCAAGTATTTAATATATTTTTTTCCTTTGGCTGCTTTAAAAATGATTCCTTTTATCACTGGATTTTCTCAGTTTGACTGTTGTGTACCTTGATGTGACTTTTCTTCATGTTTATTCTGCTTTTTTTTTTATTATTTTTGGATCTACAGGTTCACAGTTTTCATCATTTAAAAATATTTCAGAAAGTATGTTTTAAATATCTCTTATGCTATTTCATTTTGGGGGGGGACTCAAATAATATGTTATTTGTATTATGTTATTGGTCACTGAGGATTTGTTCATTTTTTTCCATCTCTTTTGATCTCTAGTTTATAGAGTTTTTACTGCTATATCTTCAAGTTCACTGATATTTCTTCAGTGGGGTATAATCTACTGTTAAAACTTTCCATTTAATTTCTTATTTTAAATATTGAATATTTAACAATAATTTTAAAATAATTTTAATTCCATTTGATTTCTTTTTTATATTTTCTTTTGTCTCTCCATATACATTCTTTAAGTCTTTGAGCATATTTCTCATCATTCTTTTAAAGTTTGTCTAGTGATGCCATCATCTCTGTCATTTCTGAGCTTATTTCTATTGTACAACTTTTCGCCTGCCTAGCAGTCATATTTCCCTGCTTCTTTACATGCCTAGTAATTTTATATTGGATGGTGTACATCATAATGTGTTACACTGTGGAGGTTCTGAATTTTATTGTCTTTGTTTAAAAAGTTTTGATGTTTTAAGGGCATACATTAAAGATATTTGTGAAACAATTTGATTTTTTAAGTTAGTTTTGAGCCTTTTAAGGCTGACTTAGGTCTAATTTAGTCCTACTACTAAGGAATGTGCTTACTGGGATCACTACTGAATGTCCCAAGTATTCAGTAAGTTTTCCACACTCTGTTCAGAAGTCAGATGTCTCTCAATCGTGTATGAGTTCTGGAAATTGTTCAGTTTATAGATCTTTTGTAGTTCTTTGCCTTGCAACATGGAGTTTCAGCTTACATATGCACACCTTAGTATTCACCAGTAGATTAAGGGAAAGTTCTATAAAGAACTCTTTAGCTCTTTTTTTTTCTTTAGTATAATTCTCTTTTCGTTGCTGTCACTCGTCCATTCCAGCTGCCTCAGGCTCCCAGACACTACCAGTTTTGTTGAGCTTAGTCTATGCTAGTAGAGCCTTTAAAAAGTATAATAAGAAAAATAAACAAACAGATTTCTCATTTTTTTCTACCAACAACATTCCCTAATAATATGCTCATTGACATTCCTTCTTAGAGATTCCAAGTATAACAGGGGACAAAATGCAGAGTTTGCAGAACATTCTATTTTTGTGGAAAGCAAAGGGTTAGAGTTCCAACTCATGCCATTTTCACTGGACTGACACTTTGCTCTGAATTGCACTTAAACTGCCAGTGAGAAAGTGGTGAACTTTATACATTCTGTGGGCTACTCTGTCAACCTCATGAGCCCTGATGTGATTTCCTTCAGTTCTTGCAATCCTTTCCATTTGGTCTGTTTTTACATTTTCTTTGGCAGCTTTCTTTCCTGAGTCACATTGACCTCTCTCTGCCCTGAAACAAGGAAGGGTTTAGCTTGACTGATTGGGCTCTTTCTGTGATCATGTGAGGAGGAAGTAGTGGCATACATCAGAAGGCCCAGTCTGCAGCCTCTCTGAAGCATCTCCTATACACAAAAGGTCACCTACCAACATCTTTACATTTCACCTTCCTTAGGCCATCATTTTATCTTATTATGGAAAGAAGGTGCAAGGAAATGTATCTTGTTTATAGCCTGAACAGTCAGCAAGTTTCCTGATACTTCCTTAGGCCTTTAGAGTATGTGTTCTACAGTACAGAAGAAGATTTTATAGCCTGGCATTTGGCCATATATTTTATCTATCAATCTAATAACTATCTCCAGAATGTTGAACAAAAATATCAATATTTTGTTATCTTGTATATTTGCTTCTCCCACTGGTCAAGCCTTCTGAAGGATTTAGCTAGGTCACCACCTGTTTTAACTATGCCGTCAAACCACCTGTTTTAACTATGCTGTCATAGCGTAAATGAACAAAGGCATTTTTTTCTTTTAAAAAGTGTTTTTTTTTTTTTTGAAAAGAAAAAAGGGTGACAAATAGGTTTGCTAAATCAACAAACTTATTTTTTTTTCTTTATTTTCATATATTTGAAAGAAGAAAAGGAAGTTGGTTGGTCTTGGGACCTGAATTCACAAAATCGCAACTATCCTCTCCTTTAGCAAATGATTCCCAAGCAAACATCTACCATCTTCTGAAGGACACTGCTCCAATTTGCAGAGGCCAGGCAACAAGCAGCTGACTAGGAGGGAGATTTGCAAAAAAGCAATTTCTGCCCAACTCACAGGAAACAGCCTGTGAAGTGTTTCCAAAACAAGACTGCCAAAAAAGAAATTTGCCAGCTAGTTGTAGTGTCTTGGTGCCCAGGGTTCTCCAGGTCTCTCCCTCACAGCTGGCTAAATACACAATGGAACCTCTGAATATTCCAGGGGCACGTTTAGCATACAAAGGATGGGGTATACAAAGGTGAAAAAGTAAAACACTTTTATAAAAGCATAGGAAATTCCAGATTAACTGGGAAGTATTGTGTGGATGTGATAAGTGTGCATTGGGGCATAAAATAAAGCAAGGTTAGCTGTATTTGAGACACGTTTAGGTTGCAAATAGAACTTGAGTAAGGGAGTCTGAAGGTTAATCTTGCAAAACAATGTAAATTGAGAGTCTTTAGGTAGAGATAATATATTTATGGGTCTGAGGTGAACATGAAAGGGAAGTAATATAAATAAACATTATAGAAAAAAGAATCAAAAGTGCTTGGGGTTTCTTTTAGATATAGAGTTTGAGAGCAGTGAGTCAAAAAAGATTCAGGTACTAAGCAAATGCAACAGGCGATTCTGGTTTTACTGGACTCTCTAATTCAGATTTTGGATTACAGTAGTGAAAGTTTATAGAGATTTATCTATAAACTGTATAGCTTTAACTGAGTTGCCACCAAATTAATATCATTTTAATATAGACTGTTTTAATATATTAAATGATAGCATTCCTAAGAAACTTTATGTTATAATAATTATAGTAACATTGGAGAAAGGGGGATAAGAAATGTAGAGTTTCCTATACTTGAACCAGCTGATATTTCTAAGGCATTTACTACTCTTTTTCCCATTAATCTGCATATATACTTAATTCCATCCTTATCTAGTTTGGATCCCATCATCATTACTATATTGCTCCTCTTCTGCTAATTCTGCTGCTTTTCTCTCCTGTCATCATATTCACTGGCAAACCCTAATCTTTGTTAAATCCCAACAGTCTGCATTCTCTGAGTGTATGGCTGAAGAGTTGAAGATGGCTAAGAAACAGAAACTACAGTTCCCAAGCACTATATGGCAATACTACAATTTTCTTTAGTTAAATCATCCCTCCATAGTCCAAGACCACTTTTCATACCTTCTCTTCTCCAACCTCCAACTTCCCTATCTTTCAAATCACTCTGATACCTTTTCTTCCCATTTTATTAATAAAATAGAGGTAAGCAGAATTGACTTTCCTCATTTTATAACACCAAAATTTACAAAACTTTCTGCATTTATACTGGTACGCTACCTTCTTTCCTATTACAGTGGATGAATTATCTTGCCTCCAACTATGGCTGATACATCACTTGATGCCATTCTTCTACTCAAGGACTTTTCTCCTGGAGTTATTTTACCTTGCTTCTGTACAACAGTTTTTCCCTCTCTATTATTCCCAACAGTATCTAGAAATGCTGTACTATATTTCATATTTAACAAAGCAAACAAACCAAATCAGTCTAAATGAATAAAACCAACCAAGACCAAAAAGCCTGACCCCATATACTCCTCCAGCTACTGTCCTGTTTCTCTGCTCTACTATTTGACAAAGGTGCTAGAACTGGTTATTTTTTCTTTCTCTAATTTCTCACTTCACAACTCTTCTCAAATCATTTTAATTAGAACTTTATTTTCAATAGAAATCTTATTTTTTAGGGTCATTAATGAACATCATATTGCAAAATCTAGTGGTCTAATCTCAGTCATCAAATTTGAATTCCTAGTAGCATTTGATAGAATTGAACATTATTTTGAGAACATGTCTTGAAATGCTTTCTTCCCTTGACTTGTGGGACACTACACTATATTCCTACTCTCTCCCTGACTGTACAATCTTCTGTATGGGATGCTTTGACTCAGAGCTTCCAGTTCTTAGTTCTCATAAATCTTCTTTATCTGAACTCCTTATCTAGTGATTTGATCTAGTTCCTGCCATCCAGATGACTCCCATATTTCTATCTCTAGCCCCAATCACTCCCTTGTGTCTCAGTCTAAGATATATAATTGCCTATATATCTCTCCATAAATGGATAATAAGCACTTTAAACCTAACATTTTCAAAACCAAATTCTCTTTGTTTTATTCCCCCTCAAACCTGCTCTGTTTTCTTCATCTGAAAATAATTTCACATTCCTCATGCCACTCAGACCCAAACGTTGGGATTTAGCCTCTTTTTCTCATACCTAATTCATTAGCAAAATCAGCCAGCTCTACTTCCAAAATATATACTAAATCCAATCCTTCTTAACTATCTCCATGACTACCACCAGAAACCAGTTCTGTGTTGATTTGTGAGCAGGATACTCTAGGGAGGGCTGACTGATTGTAGGATATTATGTTTTTCTAATTTTCTTTGCAAGACTATATCCACCTATTTATTTTAGTTTTATTTCTGTTTCAGAGTTAAATGATATCATCAAAGGGTATCGTGGGTGAAAATTTAGTTTGAAATTAAGAGCACATCTGGCTAATCAGGGCTTTTAATCATTAGGAGATGGAGGTAAGAAATGCTTCCCCATCACATTTTAAGGACTTAAATTAATTTGTGTGGTAATCAATGTGCATGAATGTTTTAGTGATTAGTAATTAATATTGCTTGAATAGCAAAATGGTCTTAAGCCACATGGTAAGAGATTCAAGTGACAGAGGTTCTAGTTTTGTTCTTGCCAAATAGAAAGTCACTTAACCTTTGAATGTTTTTTTCTTCTATGCACTGGAAACAGTAACTGCCCTTTATTACACCAAACTGTTGTGCAGATAGATGATGAATATGTGTGGAAATGTTTTGTACTTTTTAAAGGAAAGAAGAAATTTTAAAACCTCAATTTCCTGAAACACAGCTAAAGGTTGCCCTGCTATTTATGTATTTATATTACTTTTTTATTTTTATTTTGAAAAATTATGCAATAAATATGAAAAATTTTATAATAGAAAAACCATACGTGGGTTGAAAAAATAAAGGAAATCTTCAATCAATTAGTAGTCTTTCTGCAATCTACAGTGGATGGGCCAATCATGATATCAATGCTAATAGTAATTTTAAATGCACAAAGCATATTTACTGTGGGCCAGGCACTGTGCTGATTGTTTTACAAAACTGCCTGTGGCAAGTTAGGAATTTTTTTCTTAAAAACACCTTCAGTAATAACGTTTATGTTCTGTCAAAGATTCTCCCCTCATGTAGTAAAAATTGATGCCCACTGTGATACATTATAGATATTTTTAGCTTCAAAGAGTTGAAGCAGAATGGACTAATTAGTGAACTCTTAGTTAACAGAAAAAATTAGAAACAACAGATACAATTATTACCTAAGAATTCTGATTAATTGAGATTTGTGGGGGTTAATTTTACTGCTGCATTGGTCTATATAGGTCATCTGGAAATTTCCAGACATTAAATGCTCTTAGTTGAGGTTGCGTATTATTAATGGTTCATAGATTACCAAGAACAAAATTTTAGAGTTGATATTGTCTGCATTAAGTGACCAAGTTCTAATCTAGTCAAGCACTATTTAATGTACTTATGCAGCTACTTTGCATTTAGTCTCATACTTTAGTTTTTGCATTTTTACTATTTAAAATAGCTGATTTTACAAAAAGTTGCATAAGTAGGAGTCAAAACCAGTATGAACGTATATCTTTCCATTTCCCAATATTAAGCGTTATGATTTGCTATGTAAGGAAAAGGTTTCCTTGGCCATTCTTGGCCACTCTTGGCCTCATTTTAATGAGCAGTGTGGTTTTCTAAATGTATAAATAAATCTGCTGTCTTTTGCACATACTGTTACTCAATGATGTTTTATTTTATGTCTATCAACTTTGTCAAAATATTCTACACCACAACCTGATGATATGAAATATGTTATTTCCATCTCTCCCAAATGGCTACTCGAAGTGTATATTGTATCTGCTTTCAAAGAAGAAACTTAAAATACCAAACCTATTTTAAAGCAGAACAATTAAAGATTTAAAAAATGAAGTGCCATATGCAATTCTTATACAAATATAGTATTTTATCAGAATCTAAGAATAAAATTGTTCCCACTTTTGAAACTAGATTTAGCTTCATGCCATTTAACAGCTGAGTCATAAAAGGAAGAAACAGGATGGATCGGGGGGGGCCTTCTTGTCTGGTAAAATGATGTTTACAAGATCATCAGGTGTGATTTACCTTTTCTTCAGTTCAGTTGGCAGAAAAGAGTATTATTGCATAGGTGAAGATTTCTTATAACTTAAAATATAATACAAAAGTTAAAATGTGATTTAATGTGCCACAGCAAGATGAGTATCCTACTAATAACCTAATGGAAGCCCCAGGCCATTGACTCAGTTTTCTAGTCAGTCCCTTCAGAGTTCCTGCCCCCATTCTATGCCCAGTCATATATGTATGCATGATTCACCCACTCATTACCTCCTTTCTCTTTCTACTTCCATCTGTTGCTCCTGTTTTTATCTTTGAAGACTTCTGCTTATTGGCTTCTGTCTGAGTCTCTGACTTATACTTCTTTCTCTGTCCCTTTTGTCACATTTAAACATTATGATTTGATTAATTTGCCAGTATTCAGAATAAAGCATCACTGGATAGTTTTCTCACCTAATGCCTCTGATAGCCTATTAGCCTTCCTCATTACTGGTCTGCAGTGAGCAGCCTTTGAGTCCAGTGTTAATTCTCATTGCAATTAGTTGTGACTCAGGTGGTAGCTTAATGTAAAGAGAATCTCTGTTTTTCTTTTGTTACTAGGTAAGAAACTCTAGAGCTTTACTGATTGGGTTCCAATCCCAGTCTACCATTAACTGTGTAACCTCACCCTCTCTGTGCCTCAGTTTCTTCATCTATAAAAATTAGATAAGAATAGTATCTCCATCATAGGGTCATTATAAGGATTAAATTAGTTCAAACATGCAAAGCCATTATGAGAGATGAATGCCACATAGTCAACACCACATTATAATCATCATCATCATTATAGCCTTCAGACCATGATGGACTGCACAGTGTGCTTTCCCTAGAACTAAATTCTGAGAGAAATTTAATCCCTGGAACTTACACATAAGCATTGCCGAGGCTCCTACATCCCTGCTCAGATCTCAGGAATCATTTTTATTGCTTTGATATTTCCCTCTTCTAGCTATTAAATGTGTTGCTGCTAGCAGTCTTTTTTGGATGTCTGCTCATGGGCAACCGGACCCGTCACTCCTAGGTTTCCTGAGAGGTACATGCCTGCCCCTTGGAATGACCTGTATCCAGTGACTGATAGATACAGCGTGTAAAGCCCAGGCACCTCATCTCTTGTAGGATAAATAGAAAGAAAATCACACTTAAGCACATCACAGTCAAACTACTGAAAAACAAAGATGGTTTTGATTGATACAAGATGTTGCTTATAAAAAATCATTCATTTAATAATCAGAGATTCAACTTTTTTTTCTAGAGAGTATTTACTTTGTATCTGGCACACAGTTTATCTTGGGACAAGTCACTATAATCTAATCAGGGACTAAGGTATTTCAAGGCTCTATTTCAGTTTTTTTTTTTTTTTTTTGAGGATTGATCTATTTTTGGTTGACTCACTCTTAGGATCTGGACTTTCGGGGTATCAGATGAAAACCTGGGATATTTAGCATGGCTCTCCTATCTTGATAAACATTTAACTCTAAAGTTCTGTCACTAAAACTCTAAGACTGCCAAAGATTCTGCTCTGCTTTTCAAACTCACAACTTCAGGAGAAAAGAGGGGTCAAATGCTTTGGTTAACCTCTTTCTGCTTCCCTTTTAAATCCTATCTTGGCTCCTTAAGTCTTGATAGTAGTACCAGTTCTCTAATGCCTTCAAACATTTAAAAAAATTCACCCAGTGTTTCTAGTTGTTCTTTCTAGGAAGTTTAGTCTTTTATAAGCTAATCCACCAAGACCATAATGGTAACCCTTAAGACAGTATTTTGATGATGTGAATTCTCTCTAGGTTTAATTTTATATTTAATATTATTCCAATTAATACAGCACTGAGAATTTTTATGGTAGGATAATCAAGGAATAGTTTACAAAATGATACTGAGAATCATCTGGAAGATTAAACATTGGAGAATTGACATGAAAAATTTTTAAAAGGGCAGTACCAAATTTGGGATGAAGCATATCTGATCCTGCCATATTTTAAAAATTTTGATGAAGTTAGAAAAATGGAAGTGTTCAATACATGAAAGTTAATAGATGAATTAATAGAACACAATACAGAAGTAAATCTAAAATAAAAGTAGAAATTCTAATTAAAGATATATATATATATATATATATATATATATATATATATATATATATGCATGCATATAAGTATATATTTCCTATTGGTTTTGTTTCTCTGGAGAATCCTGACTAATACCTATTTTTGGAATCATGAAGTGAGTTGCTGCTGTAACAAATAACTAATAACGTGAAAGTGGCTCTAGAACTGGGTAATGAGTAAAGACGGGAATAGTTTGAAGAATAAGTTAGGAAAAAAATAAAACTGCTTTGAAGAGACTGTTGATATAAATATGAATGATAAGGGTGCTTCTGGTAAAGTCTCAGGTAGAAATGAGGAACATGTTAGTGGAAACCGGAGGAAAGTGGATCCTTATTATAGAGTGTCAAAGTACTTGGCTGAACTGTGTTCTGACATTGCCATTTTGGGCCCAGAAGGCAGGATCACCCCAGGGTGAGAGATTAGGCAAAGGCCAGAGCCTCAAGCCAAAGCAGATTATTCTTAAGCCTTAAAAGTAGAAGTTGTAAGTAATGAAATTGGCTATTTAGCTGAGAAAATTTCTAGGTAAACTATTGAAGGTACTGCCTGATTTCTCCTTTAAAAAGAATTGTTATGCAAAATGGAATCAGAACTTGAAGATTTCAAAAATTCTCAGTTTTTCTCTACTGAGAGAGAGAGAGAGAGAGAGAGAGAGAGAGAGAGAGAGAGAGAAAGAAATTGTGTCCTGGAGGGAAAACGAAGTGTGTGGCTATACAATCATTTGCTATAAAGAGATTATGGGTGTGATTCATGGATTCAATCAACTATCTCAGCAGTAATGCTGACAGCTTGTACTGAAAGGGAAAAAGTCAGGACAAAAAGAAGGGAAAGGCTGTCAGACTTCTGAGATTCTATAGGACAGGCCAGTGGAACTACTCAGTTTCAAACACGCATTACTCTGCAAGAAGAAGTTAATAGGCTGCCACTGCCACCACAGACCCAGACAACATAGACCAAGGGGGTAAGTCTGCATTCCTTGGTTTCATAAGGTGGAACTTCTCCCCAGGATCGTAGGGGTGGGACTGTTGCTGCCCAGGGCTGAAAGGGTGACACTGACACTGCCATTTTGGGCCCAGAAGGTAGGACCACCCCAGGGTGAGGGATTAGGCAAAGGCCAGAGCATCAAGCCAAAGCAGATTATTCTTAAGCCTTAAAACCTGACAGAATTTATCCTACTAGATCTCAGAATTGCTTTGGACCTGTCACCTCTTTCTTCTGATTTTTCCCTCTCAGAATTGAATGTATATCCTATGTCTGTCCCATCACTGTATTTTGGAGGCAGATAACTTATCTGGTTTCACAGTTTCACAGCTGGAGAATTTTGCTTCAAGATGAATCATACCTTGAGTTTGACCCATATTTGATTGGATGATGTTTAGATGAGCTTTTGAACTTAGAGCTGATGCTGGAATGGGCTAAAACTTTTGGGCTGTAGAATGGAGTGAATACATTTTGCTGTGAGAAGGACATGAATTTGGGGGTCCAGAGGGTAGAGCTGAATTGTGTGCCCCCAAAATTTATATGTTGCTGTCCTAACCCCCAGTACCTCAAAATGTAACCATATTAGGTCTTTAAAGCAGTGATTAAGTTAAAAGTCTTTAGGGTAGACCCTAATCCAATATGACTGGTATCCTTATAAGAAGAGGATCTGCAAGCCAAGGAGAGAGGCCTCAGAAGAAACCAAACCTACTGACATCTTGATCTTGGACTTTTAGTTTTCAGAACTCAGAAAATAAATTTCTGTTGCTTAAAGCACGCAGTCTGTGGTATTTCTGTTGCTTATGGCACCCAGTCTATTTGTTACTATGGCAGCTCTACCAAATTAACAGTCAGTGAAAGATTTTAAGTAGGAAATAACCTGACTAAATTTGTGTTTCTACAGTTTTCTCTAATCGCCTCAGCATCCCCTTTGACTGAGCATTTACAATACCTGGAACGTATGTAACCTATGGATGTGAGAAGGAGAAGAGTAGCTCCTGACATCCCAGCCTGACATTTATAGCTAGAACTAGGGGTTGGTAGGAGCTGGCCTGATGTTCAAACTAGGTCATGTTCTTTGTTAGACATAAATGTGCTTACAAAATACCAACCTCAGACACCATCGTTCTGAGAACTTCATAAAATGAGGCAGCCCACTTTATAACTTCATCTAAGTATAAAAAAAACCTGTAACTGTGCAGCCCACAAAATAGCAAATATCTTCCTCTTCCAGACAATATAAGTGATTACTGTTTCTTTCCCAATTACAGTTTTATCCTCTCTAGCAGGCCCTTTCTATAGGTAAGATTTGTTGAGATAACTAACCATGTTATTTTTCTTACTTTCTGATAATACCTAATCTAGTCCTAATCCCTGCTTCCTTGGTCCTTTTCCCAAATCACCCACAGTGTGCTTTCTCTCATGCTACCATGAGTAATAAACTCAGCTTGTTGAAATTGCACATATGTTCCTGGAGGTCTTTGGTTGGAGGTAAATGACAGATACTCAGAAGTACAAGTACAATGATGTTCACTGAAGCAATGTTTATAAAGCAAAATTCCATAAAATAAACTAAAGGTCTATCAGTTGGGTGCTGATAAAATAAATTCCAGTACATACTTTTAATGGAATGTTATGTAGCTATATTTTTTAATGAGGTAAATCTGTGCTGATACTGGAAGATCTCTAAGCTATGAAGCAATAAGGCCAGGTACTAAAAAATGTGGACATTATAATGCAGTTTTAACAAATCTTTAAATGTTTCCAATAGTTACATATATGATAGCATTCTTCTGGTCCCAGGACCCCTTGAGTGCTCTCATTTTGTATTATATTGATACTTACCATATTAGTAATTTAAATTGAAAAAACTTTTAATTATATATTATTTCACTTTAAAATAACAATGTAAAACCTTATGCATGTTAACATATACATTTTATGAAAAATAATTATTATTCAAAAACAAAAATAAATTATTGAGGTGTTATTATTTCACATTTTTATAAATTTTGTTAATATCTGTCTTAATGAAAGACAACTGGATTTGCATAACTGCTTTTGAATTAAACTTGTTGTAATATAGTATTTTGTTTGAGGTATTGGGGGAAAAACTTGGCCCCATAGAGATATTTAGTTATAAAAAGGGCAGAATATTTTAGTAACTATTTCAGATTATTATGATATTCTTCTTTGATGCTGCTATTCCAAAACTTGATAAAATTTTCCCACTCTGTTATGTAAAATCCATTGGTCCATCTTGCACTTTGAGTATCTTTTATGCATGCATGATTCTGTCACATCAAGAATCGTTCATTTGCAGAATATTCACTGTGTTATACAGAGCTTTCAAATGTTGACGTATTTGATACAACACAAAAAATTTTCTTCACTTGTTAATATCAGCAATGATCTCATCAAAATAGTTTTTAAATATTGGGAAGTTGTCATGCTCATGGTGGCAGATACATATTTTTCGAAGTTCTAATTTTCATTTGTAATCTAGAATTTAATCATGATCAGTTGTCAGTTATCTGTAAAGTGATAATCTAAATTACCATAGTTTGTCTTAGTAATTTTTTCAAGTAAAACTATTACATGAAGAAGTGGCTTGCCTCAAGAATCAAAAATTGTATAAGTACTCTTCTTGAGACAGTCATTGTATATTGGTATGCCACCAAAGTGCTTTATTTGAATTGCCCATTTTATTCTTAAAAATATTAGAAATTTGTGTGCTCATGGGTCAAGATTTAATAAAATTAATTAATTTTTTTTTCCTACTTCATCAAGATCATCCTTCAGTAAAGCTGACGTTTTGTTTGTTTGGTTGGTTGGTTGGTTGGTTTTCCTGTGAGTGCATGGCGGTGAATATAATTACTGCTGTTACCTTAGAGACTTCTTCCTTGAGTCATAATGAGGTGCCAGCAGTTTAACCGACCACTGTTTTTACATCAGTGCAAGTGTCAACACAGTAAAAAAATGTAAATAATCATTTAGTTTTATCATGAAAATAGTTTTGACCTACATGGGTCCTGGAAAGTCCCTGAGGTATGTAGCACCATATTCTGTGAATGACTACATCAATTAGAACTAGGTAACAGACACAACTATATCACACTGTTTTTAAGTTGATGTATTCAAAAGTAAATAGTAGACCATATATTTGATTAAGTAGGTAGAAAATTATGCCACATACAGAGCTTCTTAACTTCAGTGAACCCTTGAAAATATAGATGCAAAATTGGCATACAGACTCCTTGAAATGATCCATAGATCCCAGGATGAAAACCTGTCAGTGGATACTGTACATTATTTTTCATAATTTTTGTCTCTCTTAATTTTGTTTTAGTTTATACCACTCTGCCTCTGTATAAAATTTAATATCCCAGGGTTTCAAAAGGTTGTTAAAACAATACTTAACTTTTGCAATTTCTCTTTTTTGTGTTCTCCCAGCTTTTCTTCCATCTGCTTTACTTAGCAATGATGCTGCTGCTTCTTTCTTTGCTGTGATAATCATTGGAAAGAGTAATTCCCTACTTTCACAATGAAATCTTCACCTGCACTGTTTGGAGTTTTCTAAAATATTCTAATAACATGCCTCCAAATAGCAAGAAGTTTTTATCTGGACTTCATGTGGCACATTTATTCTTTAAAATGAGGTTAATTTTACAAATATTAGAAAGTTATTTGGAGTCTACAATGCTATATCATACTCTTTTTGTTGTTCTCTAGTGTCATTTTTTAAAACAAACAAACAAAAAAGCTTTAAAAGAAAGTACATGAAGGAATGTCTTTGCCTTTTTTCCCTGGCAACCTGATTTTAATGCAATTCGATAAGAATTTATTAGACATACAATCCATGCTATTTCTCACAGGAAATGAACAAGATATGATTCCTGCCATGTAGGTACATAGTGCATACAATTTGGAAAGGGAGAAATAATGTTTAAAAAATGTATAAGGTAACCTGAAATATAATAAATTCTAACAACAATGCAAAGTTTTTAGAAATAGAGAGAAAGCATAATTCTGTTTGAGTCATCACTGAAAGATTTATGGAGAAAATGGAATTTGAGCAGGACCTTGAAAATTGAATCATGGTGATGGAGATGGGAGAAAATTTTAAGTGAATGTAATGGATTAGGAAAAGCGTTTTGTGTTCTGGAAACGAAGAGCCCTTCAGTTGAAAACATTGGATAAGGGGAAAATCAGAGAGAGTGAGAGGAGTGTTTTTGAGAGAAAACCTTTCCCATTTTGCCTTTTTTTCCCTTCTCAGCCTTATCTCCTATTATGCTTCCCCTGGCTCTCTCACTCTAGCTGCTCAGATTTTCTTTCAGATCCTTGAACTCAAGATACTTCTCTGGCCACATTGCCTTTACCCATGCTGTTTTTGCTGCATGTCTTTGCCTAGATAAATCCTGTCTATTTTGTAGATGTTGGCTCACTTTCTACCATTAAGGGAATGTTTTCTGATTCATCTGACTAGATTAGATCCCTATACTATACTCATTCATGGTATGCTGTAATTCTCTTTTATAATATTTAATATAAAATGCAGTTGTTTGTGATATTTTTATTAATGCCTATTTTTCACCAGACTAAAAGTTCCGAGAAGTAGAATGGTGACCATTTGTGTTTACCCTTTTATCTCCAGGCCAGAGCACAGTACCAAGGCACATAGAATACTTGTTAAATGAATGATGAATAAAGGTGGAAATGAATTAATAATACACAAAAAGAAGGAAGGTAGCCAAGGTGACACAGTTGGCCCACTCCTACCAAAGTAATATGAATACAAAAAACATAAAGTCACTCTTGAGTCGTGAATTCAACTAAGTGTTTTTCAAGTGTTTACAACTAGTTTTCAGTGTTCCTTTGAAAAATTTCTGTTTTGCAATTTTGAAATCTTGCTATGATGCCAGGAGTGTGGATCAAATAAATAATGGGTACCATTGGGAGATAAAACCCTGCAGAATAATTTTTAAGTTTCAATTATTTTGAACTAAGTTTAGAATCTCCTGATTGATAGGAAAACACAGATCAAGTCTTTCCTATTTACTCCAGGAGAGCACAAGGCAGGCACACCATGGATGCTCAGTATTTGCTACCTAGAAACAAATGTGGCCCCAAACCAGGTCTTTTGTCTAAAAACCAGGTCATTTGTTCACTAAATCACTTCTGTTCTGCACTGTAAATGAGTCATTTAAGTGATGACGGGATGAATAATCACAAAGCTTAGTTCAATTTATACTAGACAGAGAAAAAAATGACAAGGTTGAAAAATGAACAGAATAATATTTAGTGTTTCAATAAGAGTTTTATATGATAAAATTTCCCAAAGATATTGTAATACCCAGTGACAGGAAATTATTTCTAAGGAGAGCAGAAATTGTGGTAGGCTTGTTTTATTAATAACAATGATACCAAAAGAATCCATTGCTTTTTCCCAGCCAAGCCAATTCCTCTCTTCCTATTCATCCCTCCTATGCCTCTAGACTTTTAACCCAGCACACCCACACCAGAGGCCTCTGGCTTGTATAACAAGCTACAGTGAATATCTGGTCCCAGCTCAGGAATTTCCTGAAGTTTACCAGTGCATTGTAATATGGGCCAAGCATGGCCAGGAAGTTCTCACAAACATTTCTTCCCATATGAGGCTTTCAGCAACTCTTTATTCTTGACCTGCTTGATTTTCCACACATTCCATTTTGTCACTATCAGATTGGGTGACACTGCCCCTCAGCTGAGTGCTCCCTGACTTCCAATATGAAGTACAGAATGTAGATAAGTGTACAGCCCAGGCCTGGAGACCAGGTTCATGGTAGTCTGAAGCCAGAAAGATTGCTCTAAGCCAACATCTCAATTTGCCTTTATAATCCAAGACCTGATAAAATGTGATTAAAAGTGTCCTGGTTGGTGTATGCCAGGCCACCTGTAAAGAGAAGAGGGGCATAAAGGAGATCCCAGTTCCTAAGAACCATTTGAATATGGCAGCCAAAAATGCAAGAGAAAAACTGGGAACATCTAAAGGCAGCTTTTCCAAAATTATAGGAAATAAAATGTTTTGAAAATGTGTATCAAGGCAATCCTAGTTACCTATTTAATGCATTTGATTTCCACCTACTTGATTTAGAAACTTAGGCAGTGGCTCTGAAATGTACTTACAGATGTGACAAGTCTAGAGTTTTTCTATTATTCACACCTGGGCCCACTCAGAGAAAAGAACCCAATATCCTGAGGGACAGTAGGTATATATATTTTGAAAAAAGCTTCTCAGGAGATCTGAATGCCATCCTTGCTTAAATAGACTTGAGAAAACAAGAGGTATTGAAGAAAAACGATGTATACCTAGTCTTTTCCACCTGCCTGTGGAAAATAGTCTGGATTGTGTTTCCCATTGAGAGTAAATTGAGAGCTGTATCATTTGGATATCTATGTAAGCGTCTAAGAAAAAAGGAGGAAAAGTGTGGTTACCACAAGAATCCCATGAGTGGGGCCAGACATTGAAAATATAAGATTCTAGGCCAACATATTTCTGTTGTGTCAGAGGGTGGAATTGGAAGAAGGGAAGGCAAGAGAATGGCCCTTAGTGTAATGCCAGTTTATAATTCCTTCTGAATTTCCATAAAGAAAGGTCATTTCACCAGTTCAGGTGGGACAAGAGCTTTCTTTTTGGTGTGACAGCAGAAATTCTGTAGCCATCACTGGTAGCAGCAGCATTATGATAAAATAACACGTTTATTGCCCATGGCCACTCCTGGATCACAGATTTTAAGGAAGCTAAAATGGCAGTTCCAGCTCCTATACCACTCACAGCTTCCATACTATTTCCAATCCTTTTGGGGGAGCAAGGGTCTGCATGGGCATTGGAGAGCCAATTCACTGGAACAGTGGAGTTGTGAGCTTTTCTGAGAAATTCAGTTCTCTTATATTCTTAGTAGAAAGAGATATCCACCAATAAAATTCGAAGTGTTGGATGTTAGCTACTCCTCCACAACCTTGCTATCTGGTTTATAATGAAAGCCAGTATCAAATAAAATTTTCCACACATTCTGCTTTTATTAGACAAATAGTCATTAACAAGGCAGGTGCTTCTGTTAGTTCTTGTGAGAATCTAGTTTGCTCAGTGTTCATAGTCATTTATCAGCTTCAGCTAGTCAGAATCAGTTGTTTAAAACGCAACATTGGTTTTGACTCTAGGGAAGTACTGCTATAAGTGGGTAAATTTTCTTATACACAGGTAATTTTGTCTTTATGTTCCTTTTAATTCTCCCTTAAAATTACTCACAGACCAAATGAAAATGTCTATTATCCAAGGCAGATTTCCCAAAAGTCTGCTTCCCACTAAGGAGCCTTTCATTTTACCAGGAATATACCTTCATACAGTCTCTTCCTTTTAATCACTATTATATCTCTAGGATTTGGTCCCATTCCCAGTAAATCTAACTTGTTCGTGCTCTCTTCCTGGAGATGTATAGAGACAAGTCTATGAGTAAAGCAGCCAGTAAAATAAGTTTATAAAATGAACTCTTTCTTGGTTTCAAAAACTCATACAAATGCTTTTGGTATAATAGTGAGTTAAGGAATTTTTTAAAATTATCGATAGCATGATATCAATTACATGAAAAATATTACATAGTAAAAGATTGGAAGAAACAAAGTTCTGAGAGTAACAATGTGAAACCTGGTTTCTTTGGGGTGGTAAGATGATATATAATTTTCTTTTGCTTTTTGGTGTTTTTTTTTTTTTCCATGAAATTTGGAGTTACTTTTTTCTTTTTTCTTTTTTTTTTTTTTTAAGTATTTTTAATACTCTGATAATCAGGAAGGAAAAAAATGGTTCCAAATGGCCCAGATCCGTGCAGTGAACACAGGTTAAAATATAATTTAGAATTTAGTCTCATTTGATGACATTTATACTACATAATCGTAAAAATTATAACAAAGGAAATTAGCATCAATAATTCTTTTAAAAATACATCATATAGATTTCTAAAATAAAAGTTTTGATGTTGTTGTTCAGTGTTTTTAACAAATAAATTAAAAGAGGAATTTGTAATGCCAATTTTTACAGATACTAATAGATTTCAAGTCTTATTGGTTTTAGTCATGATTTCACATTATGGTTGATCCTCCTCATAGTAGTCTTACTTTAGTCTAATCTGGGAAATAAACCTATTATTTTTTACCAGTTTACCACAGCTTCTCATGAACTACCCATATTTGATATTCTTCCACATATTTAATTCCATTTTGGCCATTGGAGACATTCTTCTTTCCATACCATCCCCACCCCTCTGAGTGTCCTGAGTTCCTAGGAACTTGCAATATCCTAAGCTCCTGGAGTTGTCTTCAGGGTGAGCTATTTGAAGAGTTAAGCATAGCCTTACAGTACAAGAGGGCTTTACTTTTATTGGACAATCAATGGTGATGAGATACTATTGATGGGCATATTTCACTAGATGGAAACAAAAGACTCAGGAGTCACTACACAGAGATGGGGGGTGGTCTCTGGGTTTTGTTTTATTTTTGTTTTTGGTTTGCATCCACTTAGTTTCCTGTCTCTAGAGTCTTCTTTCCCTGGGTTACAGAGCAAGGAGAAGCAAGTTCAGATGGCTCTTCAAGTTAATATCTTCCCTTTGTAGCTTGTCAGGTTGCTGACTCATCAAGTCTGAGTAAATCCTGAAGAGCAGGATACTCTAGCGACTAATTTCTGTAGGCTCTTCATAGCATAGCCCACTGTTATGTAGGTTTTTTGGATTTAAAAGTTTCTTCTGTTTACTTAGTCTCTCTCCTTTCTCCTTCTCCCAGCAAACTGTTTTTATCTAGACAAGGAGCAAGAATGTCCTGTCTGCACATATGCATCTGAATATTTCTGTTTTACACATAGACCAGTGGCTTTTAAAGTTAAGAGATAGAATTTGTCATCTTTGTTTTATTGATAATTCAATGATCCTTTTACCCCAACATTAGCAAATGAAGGCTAAATAGAAAGAATAGGTGCATGTGAATTCCTCATTGTTTTGACCTTTTAGAAACTGTGCAGTGCACTGATTTGGCACCCAGGTGCCTTGTAGCCTCACTTCTATGGGCTATCCAATCACAACAGATCATTTACAGTTCTAGAAATATGCTGACTATGCATTGTCCTTCATGCTATTCCTTCTTACTTGCTCTTCTCTTTACCAGGTTGCTCCTCCCTTTCCTCATCTTGCAAACTCCTTCAAAAATCAGTTCCAGTGTCCTCCTCCAGAAAGCCTTCTCCGAATCCCCATGCCTTTCTCTGGGTTCCAGAGCAAGAATAAGCAAGTTCAGATGGTGCTTGAAGTTAATACCCTTCCTCTTTGTAGTTTGTCAAGTTGCTGGCTCATCAAGTCTGAGTAACTTACCTGAAGAGCAGGATGCTCTAGTGACTAATCTCTGTAGGCTCCTCATAGAATAGTCCACTATTGTGTAGTCAACTAGAGGGCCCCTCCCTTAATAAATATGAAGAGCATTTCAGGGGCAGAGTCCCACTGTCTGTTCTATTCCACTGTGGCTGGCCTAGGTACATAACTCCATGTGACAGGATGAGAATCTTGAGGATCAAGTGGTTCTGCTGTTTCTCTGCTAATAAGTTTGTCATCAGTAGCTCTATTTATATTTAGACTGCATGGTGGCTGTGGCACATGTATCTAGGCGCCCATTATGTGTAGGTTTATTATGTGAGCACCTCTCCTGTTGTAGTAATCAATTTATGCATCTTTGTAACCCCACTAGACTGTAAATTTTTCTTCCTTCCTTCCTTCTTTTCTTCCTTCCTTCCTTCTTTTCTTCCTTCCTTCCTTCCTTCCTTCCTTCCTTCCTTTTTATCTTCCTTCCTTTTTATCTTCCTTCCTTCCTTCCTTCCTTCCTTCCTTCCTTCCTTCCTTCCTTCCTTCCTTCCTTCCTTTCTTTCTTTCTTTCTTTCTTTCTTTCTTTCTTTCTTTCTTTCATGAGGCAACCCTTGCTGACCTTACAGATTGCAAGGACCTTGTCACCTTACAATCCCTTATTATTATTCTTTATGCCTACAGCACCTGGTCTTCCTAGGTGGTCGGTCTCCCATCCAAGTACTAACCATGCTCAACCCTGCTTAGCTTCCGAGATCAGACAGAATGGGGCTTGTTCACAGTGCATGGCTGTAGACCTAGACTGTAAGTTTCTTGGAGGAAGATAATGCTTTGTTTGACTTTGTATTTCTAGAATTCAGCACAGTTATTGTGTATGATAAGTGCTCAAAAAGAGATTAGTGAATATCTCCTTTTATTCATTAAGCCCCACATACATACTCATCATTTTATTGAGCCAATGATTCCCCAGTGCTTTTGTTGAATATCATTATTGTATAATGATAAGCCTTAATCCAAGAGATTAAGGCCCAATATGTTAATAATAAGAGATAACTCTAAATCAAATTGAAAACTTGAGAGATGCCTCTAATTACATAGTTAATACTTATTCCTCATATTTTTATGTCCAAGAACCATTTCTTCTTAAAATTAATTGCATGGTCCTAGTCCAGCCAAAACAAACTCTGCAATGACTAATGGGCCATTCATCACTCTTGTTTATGAGCTCCCAGAAGAATTTTAGGGTTTTATTTGAACCTATAACTGTGTATGTGTGTGCTTGCTCGTTTTCTTTCCCCTTATTTTAAATTGAGACTGCTAAAAGTCAAATAGTTTCATCTGAGAGAAACATTAAAGTAAGTCGTATCTACACAATTTGGCATAATTTGAAAGTTGTGTCAGAGTACAATGCCAACTAGGAAAATGTCTAAATGCCTTTATTTAATTGGCCACAGGAATCTACAGGAATTCTGATTCAGATAAGTTTCATTCTAATCTAATGGTACATCAGGTGTGGTTTCCTATGTGGTAGCATTGTTAGTGCTGGTAATAATTGTTCTGTGATATCCACATATGTTTTTGAATATTGGAAAAAATAAATATGCAGCCCTTCTAAAAATCAAGGCTTTCCAAACTGCTATTACATGCCTTAGAGAAGGACATAGGGAAGTATATTAGAGTTATATGCAGAGGTGACTAGTACATCTTCTTGGTGCACACTTATGAGTGTAAAATTAAAACGTGATAGAGGACAGTGGGGGGGGGAATGTTAAGAAGAGAGAACAACTAACAAAGACTTTATGTTACTATTTAAATTAATTGTCATAGCAACCCGAAATATGATATGTATAGCATTGTCTTTATAGGCAGGAAAATAATGCTAAATATCACCCAGCTGGTCTGTGGCAGAGTAGAGATGTAAATCCAAGCCAATGATGTTTTTCTATCAGCAAATATCCTGGCAGAATTTCAGATGGGTCTTATCAGAGTGTCTATATTCGGGCATTTATCTTCTCTATAGTCTTTTATATGGGGTCCCTATTATATGTCAGATATGTCATCTTTTGTTTTGGTATAATACCAGATTTTTAGTTGAATAGAATGACTTTTCATAAATTGGGTTAGTGAGCAGAATACTTACAATTTTTTTTTTAGTTCAACTTTATCTTGTGTTCTTAGATGCTCAGGAAGTTGCCAAGTTAGAAAAGAACAAGTAATCTTTTAGTTAGATGATTTCTCCAAATCAAAACAATCTTTTAGAATTTGGGTAAAATTTTGAAAAATCAATATGCCAAAAAGTGACTGAATGGAGACAACAGGTATAAAACCTGTTTGTGGGTATTAACAGATCTTTTTCAAAATATGTACTTAGTTCATAGCAAAAATTCTTCATGAAGTCAGCCCTGGAATTTTACTCTGTATGCACCTTTTCTTGTCTTTTTCTTTCTTGTTATCGTTAATCTCCTCTTCCTCCTCCTCCTCCTCCTCCTCCTCCTCCTCCTCTTCCTCCTCCCTCTCCCCTTCCCATTTCTCCTACTCCCCCTCCCCTATTTAAATGCTCTCCACCTTTTGAATGCAGCAAAAAAACCCTATTCCCTGCTGGAATGCATTCAGATATACTTTATTCTTTACTGAGATTCTTATTAGACAATAGAAGTATTATCTTTGTGGTATTTGAATAAAACCCAGACTAGGATGAACATATTCTTTTATATTATTTCCAAGTCTTGTTAAATGTGCAGTACAGTACTTTGATGATGTTATCGTCTCTGGTGGATCTTCTAATTTTCCCTCAGAAAAGAACTTTATGACCAGGAAGTCTTCATTGACCTCAGAAAAGCTTTTCAACTGTTACCTTTTCAATTCTTTCCTCGTACCATGAATGATAGAAACTTCACTTAAATGCATCAAAGTTGAGAAGACAACAGTGATAATTATGAAGTATGCTTATTACTTTAACTTAAAAAATATGCTCCAGATTAAAAAACCCACTCCTAAAATACAAAAGTACCTGTTTAATTATACAATGTAATTAGAAAAAAATATTATTGAAATCTTAGGCAAATGCAACACCACTGCTAGTGAATATTTCTCTTAATGAAATAGAAGCCTGTCTAGCTAGAAGCAATTTCATTGCACCAAAAAGGTCATCCTTTCTGAATGCGATGAGACTAAGAAAGGAACATACTTGCGGACTGCACATGGGATGGCCCTTATATGACCCAGGCCACAGAGAAGGAGTTTCAATGACTCAAGAGAAACTCATGATGAGTTTTCATGGCCCAGAACCACAGTCTCTTAGGCATCATTAATTTGAGCTTTGAAGAGTCATACTCTGTGCAGAGGTGTTGAGATTGTCATGGATACTTCCTGAAAATGAGAGTTATTTGCTCTGGAAGCTCCAAAGGAATCTCTTTCACCACAATAAAAGTGATTCTAGAGGTTATACAGGGACAGGACTCTGTTTCCCATGTTGCAGAGGCCTGGAAGATGGAGGGTTTAGTAGTATGCAGTGGCAGCATCATTTTCAATGGAATAGCTTCTTATATAAAAGGTATTTTTTCTGGCATCACTGTTCCCAGTTGTGAAGCACACAAGCCTATTTCTCTAGTGTTTCTGGAGATTACATGAACTGTTCTGCAATAAAGTTCTTGCTGCTTAAAACTACTTAAATCAGGAAGAATGGATCTAATTGTTTGCAAATCAGGACCTTGTCTACTCAATAATCTCAATAGAAAAAAAAAAGAAAAGAAAAGAAATTTCTTCAAAGAATATATTGCCTTGAACAGAGAAAGAAAAGAAGATGAAAGTATCTGCAAAGAATTCAAAATTTAATTAAATAAACTATACAGGCATAGCACTCTAGTACATACACACAACAGGAGAATGCCAAAGATTGTAGTTTATTCAAATGTTTGCAGCAGGTATGTACTGAAAAGACTTTAGCACAAAGAATTGCACTATTTTAGGAAGCCAGTATGAGGAGACAAAATAAAGGCACAAAGATTTCAGTTCCTGATGCAAGGTAGTCAAGAATACTGCAGTTTAGAATCATCTCCTTTGGGAACTAGGTGACTTTGAGCAATTTGCTTAATCTTTCTGAGCCTCAGTTTCCTCATTGTTTCAATGTGGCATTTGGATTAATGATTACTAAGACCTCAGTTAAAAATCTCCACAATCTAGAAAGAAAGAGGTACAGTATGGAAGATAGAGATATAGAAGCAGACATTGCTATATTTCATAAACGTTGACCTTTAATTATATATTTGCATTTGTTATGTACACATATATCATACCTTCTTCCCTCAATTTAAATTTTGAGAATCAGGCTAAAAAAATTGATGGGTAAGCAATGTTATTTTTCATCAATCACAAAATTTCATGTCTTAAAAAATATACATCTTAATTAACACATAGTCTTTCCCTATTATTAACACTGTCCCTTGAGAAAAAAATCTTCCCAAATGTTTGGAGTGATTAGGCTACAAACTGCTACAAACTGCTTGCTAAAATGCTGGTGGTTCACACTTGGTGATGATTGCCCAATGTAGCATCAGTATGGCTTTCAGTGGATTTATTTGATTGTGAAAACACTGTGCTCATCATATCATTGCTTTTTTCTAGACTTTGATCTTAAAACTGATAATATTTTAGAGAATTATAGATCTTTCACTCTTATAACCTGCCTGAGATTTGAATTCCTACCACAGCATCCCTGTCAAAAGGTTGAGCAACTTATGCTTAGACATGTGTGGTAGAGAGTCTTTTCAGGAAGATTTTATATCACTGGATTAGATTACTCCTCTCCATAGTTTCTACCTGTTCATACACACTGAATTCTCTGACATCATGAAGAATAAGAATACTCTTTCATAAACTAGTCTTTCATGAATTAGTTTAGATTATTTAAAAATTTTAGTCATTCTCTGAAAGCATTTGAATTTGCATCCAGAATGGAACTCAAAATTCTAGATGTGGTCTTCAAAACACACAGGTACTTCCTTCTTTTGACATCATTAATACAGTCTAATATTTTATTAAGCTTTTGAAATACATCCATTAAGTTCACTTTTATCTATAACAAAAGTGTTTTTTAAATTTCTTGTCTTCACTTTTGTATTTTGTAGTTATAAGATGGATTTTTTTGACCCAAATGAAAAATTTTACATACTTTCATTGCATTTATTTAAATATATTTGATTTGCTTATTTAAAATAATAACTCTTATTTAAAAAAATACATGCACATAACACATATACCCAGAAAGATAGCTCTAACTTACCTAAAAAGCAGCTACAAATTATCTAAAATCTCAATACCCCAGAATAACAATATATGTTGAATGTGATTCCAAATATATCTCTATATGTACAGCTGGGTAAATGGACAGATAGATATATTCAGAAAAAAATCAATAAAACTATGATCATATCCTGCATACTATTTTAAAATTAACAGTATAAAAATATTTTTCTTGAATTTTAAAAAGGAAAGGAATTAAAACTGATGTTAATTGTAAACTTCAAACAAGAGTTTATAGAAGACATTTTTTTCTAAAGTTAAAATGAAATGAAAACTATTAGGGATGGAAGCCATATGAATTTTTTACTACATGTTTTAATTTTAAATAATGTCAATTAAATTACTGCTTTAAAATATTATGTGAAAAGCAAAACTGTGGAACAGTAAGATCAATATTTTCCAAGGGGTGAGAAGGAAGGAGGGAGGGAGAGAAGGTGGGGTGAAGAGATGGAGCACGGGGCATTTTTAAGGCAATGAAACTATTGTATATGATATTGTAATGGCGAATACATGTCATTATATATTTATTAAAACCCTAATGTAAATTATGGACTATATAATTATTTATCAGTATTGGTTCATCAATTGTAACAAATGAACCACACTAATATAAGATGTTAAAAATAAGAGACACTGTGTGTTCAGAGGGAGGAGTATATGAGAACACTCTGTACTTTATGCTCAATTTTTCTGTAAACCTTAAACAGTTTTTAGAAAGATTAATCAAAAGCAAACTGACAATTAAATAAAAATAGATCTAAAACATTTTTAAAATAAAAAAGATTCAACTTCCTCCTATTTAGTTATGTATCTTCTCCATAATTCCAGATTTTTATACCTTATTTTCTTGTTTCAAAGTTTATGACATGTGTATTCTATTCTGTGACCACCAACTTATTACTCATAGGTTTTATGTTTAAATTAATTCAACATTCATTCTCAGTCCTTTATTTATACATTCCCAAATTGAGTGTTTTCTTTTAAATAATTCTTTAGTTGGTTAGATTTTATTTTCAAGAGGAACTCACAAGTATGAGTTTTCTTGATATCTTTCATGTCTGAAAATGAAGGTTCTTTGTCTTTACACTTGCTCAACAACTTGACTGGAAATAAAATTCTTGGATCACTTTGTTTTCTTCAAATTTGGGGTGAAGTCTCCTTTGTTTTGTGGAATTAAGTGTCTGATTCTTCACACTTGAAGATGACTTAATTTGTTTAAAAAATCAATAACTAAAATATATTTTGATGTACTTCTGTTGAAATTAATCTTGATGTTCAGTAATTAGAATTTGTTTTAATGTTCAAATTTTGTATTCAATTTTTCCTGGCACGTAATGTAAGAAAAATTCAGCTTCTTATTTCAAGATATATTGAACTGAGCTATATATTTTAGCTCTACATATATTTTCTTTTACATTTATTGGAGCTTCTTCTGCTTTAAGGATAACATTATTTTTATGTTAGATAATCTTAATTTGTCATCCATATCGGTCATCTTCTTCCTAATAGCTTTGATTTTTTTTGTTTTGTTTTCTTATAGCCTGTGAAACTCTTTTGAGCTCCCAAATCTGTCATTTAATACACTCTATCTCTCTAGATTTGATTTTCTTCATCCTCAGATTGAATAAGTATATCTTCTATATCTTCTGTTACAAACTTAGATACTTCTATTTTTTTAAAAATTGATTCAATTGTATGAGTTTTATTTTAAAGAGAGACATGTTATTCTACCTTTTGCCAACTGTCTTGGTAAAATATAGATTTCCATCAATTACTTTTCTCTGCTCTGTTACTTAAATCATCTTATCAAAATAGAAATTCATTACTTTTTGGTGAAATCCTAGTAATCTCTGCTTTCAATTCTATGTATTTACAAACTATTATTGTTTCCTAAAAGCTTACTTGAGTTTCACATCACACATACTAGTTAATATTTTCTGGAAATGATATCTTAGTCTTTTTGGTAACTTGAAATATTTCCATCTTGAGTCTTTTAATAATTTTCTTAGTCTCTGTGATTCCAAAACAGTCTCATAAATTTATTCTCTATTTTCTCTAAAAAGTAATGACCTTAGGTCAGGAAATGATTCATTCTGATTAATTATGTCATAAAAGTACAAAGAGAAGATCTAGATTTTGAATCTACCTCTGAAACATGGTTTATCTTACTAACCCCCAATTGTCTGATACTTGTTGTCCCCACGTAAACTGTAAATTTCTTGAGGACAATGGCAGTTTTTTATTCATTAAAGTATTCTCAGTGCTCAGCACATCCACTAACCAATCACAAATACTCTATAAATAGTTGTTGATGAAATGAACTACTAAAATAGTTTGAAAACATAAAAGGTAGGCTTCTGTGGGTTAGACTAGCTACCAACCAACCAACGAACCAACCAACCATCACAGCTTTATTTCTCTGAATGGAATATGTTCCCAGTTCTAACCAACCAATTTTCATGATATGACTCAATTATCTTCTGATTATCTTTTCAACTTTGGGGAATTTTCAAAGGGAAAATTCTGATATTTTATAATCTTGACTTGAAACTATAGACAAACCAGCAATATGAAGACAAAGGGGATGAACAAGTGACAGAAAAAGAAATAATAAGAATCAAAAAGATTACTGGGCATTATTTGGTAAAGGATCATTCTACTTGTATGGACTTCTATGCTAACTTTGAAGACAAACCAAAATATAAAACTGGGTTTCTAAATAGAATCACTGAGCCATCAAATTTTCCCAGACCAGGGAACTTGGATTCTCTGTGGCTTTCCAACATTCAATGTTGCGTTTTCATGACATTTAGTTTTAGGATTATTAATCTTGGCACTATTCAAAACACGACCCCATAAAGTATCTAAGAGTGCCTTTGATGAAAAAAAATTACAACAATGATTATTCTAAAGGGACATATTGTAGCCATTTGGAATGTGATTTCAGATTAATCTAATTTTTTCTAGAAATAGGAGGGCTTGCTGCAGATTTCTTTCTTTCTCTTTGGTTTCTAAGAACAGAGATTAATCTGGCATCTTCATCATTTGTATCTTCTTTAATAATACAATTTAAAAATTGGCTATGACAAATGAGGAAGAATATTTTGGAGTCTTAAGAAGCCAGTGTTAAAAGGGAATCTTGCAGCCAGCCATGGAAGCTTCATTACCCCATGGAAGGCCTATTTCCAATTCTGAGAAATGAGAAGCAACTTGTAGAACCCAGCAAATGGGTTAGAATTTGGAAATGCAGCTTCAAGAAAAATAAATCAGCTTGATGACAAGTTGTGTTAAATTAGTTGGAAATGTTGAGAGCTCTAGAAAAGTTGTAGAATGAAGATGTCCACAGATTGCTCCTAAGTTTTAAGGGGGAAAAGAGAGTTGAGAATACCTTTTATTGGTACCATTGCTGCTATTTTTGTGTCCTGGGAAGGAAAGAAAAGCCAAACTCAATGGCAAAGATGGTGAATTTTAGAATATTCTTAAAGAAATAAAGCTTTGTTTCTTTCAGAACACTTAATTTCATAGCTGCCAAGCATGCTGGTATAAGCAGATGAGGGCCATTTACCATTTCTATATGAAGATTCCTTGAGATTTCTTAAATTAGTGCATGCTTCCTCTTCACTGGCTCCACAAGTCATTTTTTTTTCCATCAATGGGGATTTCTCACTTTCTGAATGTTCATAAGGTCCAAATAAAGAAGGCCTAAAGCATGAGATAGAACATTATCTATATAAGGTGTCACTGTTGTCAATCTGCACATATTTTAAAGTGTTACGGAGAATGTTATAAGTCTGATCTATGAATTTGCCTTGTTATACTTAAATTGAGATCTTAAATTTGGGAGATAATTTAATTCAATTTTAATTCAAACAGACATATGATGCAGGACTACACACTCAATCCTAAAAAGCAGGTTTCTCACTTCTGTTCAAATTTCTATTTGTAGCAGGAAATATGTTCTTCTCTTTTGGTTGTTAACATTTTCTTCACATTGAGCCAAAGTATTTTTTCATAAGCAAGTTGTTGTTCTAAATATTTTAGAGATAGCTCTTTGATCTTTCCAACATTATGATGTAGATAGTTATAGTTCCATTCTAACTGAGGCACAGTGGTTAAGGAACTTATCAGAGCAAGGATTCAAAATAGGGTGTTCTAGCTTCAGAGGCTATGCTCTTAAACACCACACATGTAAAATTTATCACTCTTTAGCTTTGAGATGCATTGAATGGTGCTCTTCCTATCAAATATCTGACACTGCTTCTAGTGAATTCTGAATTGCCAGGAGTTATATGCAAATTAGACAATTCTATAAAAAGTCTAAGGAGAAGGAGCAAGCATAAAAGAACATTGCTTGCATTTTTGAGAACTACGTATCATTTATTTTCTTGTGAAGATTGTGGAAAGTTAACAGGAAGATTTCAGCTCAATGTGACTGAACAAATAAAATCTACTTTATTAATATGTATTAATGTATTAACATTATTATTTCTCCTGTGCAAAAATACAATGAATCACTTGAGGAGTAAAGAAACTCTCCTTCACTGAAGTATCTAAGCAGAGGCTTAAAAATGATAGATTTATGGATGCTGTTGAGAGGATCCCGGATTTGGTTGTAAATTGGGCTCAGCAACCACAAACGTTCATGTGATGTAGTTTTCACTGATCCACACACCCACATTGGGTCATCCTCATTTATCTCATACTCCCAAACTGCAAGATTTTATATGGCTTTTGTAACATTTTGTCATTCAGCATTGGAATATCAGAATGAAAACAACAAACCAAATTACTCCTCCAGTTACAGAAAGGTTAAGGCAAATTAACGGTGTGATATTTTTGGCATTCTTTTGATTGCAACAAACTAGACAGAGTTCAAAAATATTACAGAATTTTGAGACATAGCAAAACTCCATTTTTAGGAACCATTCCTCACTTGACTAAAATAGCTAATATGTATAGCTGGGCATCTAGACAGTTCTATTTCAGGAAGTTTTCATCTGGGTTCTGAGGGGTTTCAAGGTCTTTTTAACTTGCTGAACTTTTGGCAAATTATTGTCTAAATATGAATTCCTATTTTTGCCCCCATCAAACTCTCAAAGAGAATGTTCAAAAAAGTTTTGGAATTACTATAGGGTGTTAGATTTATACCAGGAGTTGATGCCACATTCAATGTGTTCCAGAGAGAAAGAGCTGCTCCTGTTGTTACTATGGATTTAATTTAGAAAGCTCAGGAATAATTGGGCCAAAGGCACAAAGTTTTATCTTTAATTGAAAAAATTCTGTTGAAAACTTTAAGAATCTAAACTCCATTGGAAATTAACCTTTGGAAAGAAGGATTTCACAAGGAAAGTCCCAGATTTTTAGTAGCAGGTTTTGACTGGGTCTTATTAAATGCTAGGATTAATTTTAAATTGCTATCATTCCATGACTACTCACAGATGTAACATTTTCTCTATGCTTAGCAGTTAAAGAGAGGAATTCAAGCCACTTTTCCAGGAACAACCTTCTTCATATTATGATCAAGGTCAAATATGAAATCTCATTTATTTTCTTAAGTTGTTTTTTTTTTCTGTAGTAATTGTCACATTTTTGTTACTCTTAGATTTGGAAACTATTCCTTCTTCCTGTATTTTTTATCTTTGAAATATTTCAATTTGCTATATTTATAGTAGCAGTGAGTCTAGCTACAATTCAAGTACTAATTTTATGTCCATGGTGTCAACAGAATAGATGACTTTTCAGAATCTTCTTTGATATCCAGGAACATCATAGACAACTTTGGATCCCATAAAATGACAAAAGTTTACCTACATGCTAATTTTACTTTATTATGGACTAAAATGGCTACCATTGTCCACAAGCCTAAAAGAGATATCGCTTGTGCTTCTGAAAAGAGACCTTTGAGAAGATATTCATGGGTACCGAGGAGCAGCTTTTAAAATCCAACATATATTTTATTTAACTTTGTCTCATAATTTTATAGACTTCCACTGAGTGCCTCAATGAAGATGACTAGATGGCATTCATGAAAGAATTTGAGACTATATTTCCTCCAAAAGAAATCATGTACTGAAAAGTCTAAGCATTAAACTAATACATTTTACAACATTTGGGCAACAATAATAAAATAGAATGGCAGTGCACAGTCCTTGAGCTCCCCATGGCCACATCACTGTAACTGGATGCTAGCTACAATAAAAAATAACCTAAAAGCTAGATGCCTTTGCAAAGACGACCACAAGTAGCCTGGTTCATATTTCTCTCCAGTTCCCTTGTGCCAGCTTGTCCTAACATATGCTCTTTTTTTGCCAGCTTGCCTCTGAAGTCCCAGCATCCCTTGAGGCTGAGGTTACATGTGTTCCCACAATGACAAAGTCCACTATAAATATTGTCTCTCCTTTGCTATAATTTAAACTTAAGAAAAGTTTGACTAGCCACGGGAAAGAAGAATTTGGATAGACTTGTTTTTATTTCTGAATTTTCTTTACAAAATTTCTCTTTCAACTGGGTTAGTATTAATCCATATCATCAGTAAATATTTTTCATTATTCTTAAAAGAGAAGGGACTTGGATTTGAAGGAGGTAGGGAGAGGTGGAAAGCTGGGGAGAGTCAGTGGCAATGACGCTCTGATGAAACCATCTGAAGTCTACGTTTTTCCCTTTTTGACTAGGCATACGGCATTCTAAAATGTTTTTCCAAATTCTTACCTTTCTCCTTTACCTCTTCATTCTCTTCTCTCCATTGTCCTTCACTGCCCAAATGTAGTGAAGTTTGAACAAAAGAGGAATAAGGAATATTCTGTTCCTCAAGCCTTTGGTTTTACCTTTCATAATAAACTTTGGAAAGGAGCTCTTCAAGTGGCATGGAACATAGAGAAGCTTCTAGCATTTTGATCTCTGAAGTACATTTATGCAATATGTTTCTGTATTCATGTTTTCAAACATTTATTGAATACCCTTCTTATTCCTGGAGAGAGATAAAGATACTTGCTTCTTTCCCTAGGGGACTGATTGCCTAAGCATCTCTCAATAAAATGAAAAACAGGACTTAAAATAAGGAACAAACAAACAAATAACATAATAGAATTGTAATGACTTCTTATTTCCTCTTCCCTTTGTATCAAACCTTACTATTTCACTTGGCTAGTACCTTAAAGTTTGAGGAACATTGCATGGATGAATGGATGGATGGATGGATGGATGGATGGATGGATGGATGGATGGATAGATGAATTAATGACCATTTACTATTGACTGAGATTCAGAGTTCTTAACACATAGTCATGGGTCTTCCAAAGAGAGAACCTGAACTTTCAAATAAATTATATAGGAAATTCAAGTTTTCTGATGGCAAATTATATACACAAGATATATGTGTAAATATATGTACACACATATATGCATACATATACAGTTATACACATGTACTTTATATATACACACATACATATGGATCTATTCAAGTAATAACCTCTAATACTCTATAGTGTACAGAATCAATTCAATTACTAAATTTTTCAAGAGTTTTAGGTGACTTTGTCCAATAAGACAGAGTTGGTGTCACAGTTGGGACTCAACTCTGGTCTCTGGACATATAATACAAAGTTTTTACTTCTAGATGTTTCACCTTTACACTTTTAGATATGTATTTTCTCCTTTCTTCATTATTAAACGTATTTGAGATCATTTAATAATTATCATTTCTCTAATTTGGCCTCAGAAAGCCAGCCACTGATTTTTCTCAAAGGCATACAGACAATGTGGGTTAGGACTTTTCATAATGGAAGAAGTAAAAAATTATTTGTCATGTTATTTTTCATAAAGAGAGACCAATGGCTGAAGCATCTCCATATTTTCACAACTCTAAATAAAGCTTTTCTTTGCTACGTCTCAAAAGGATTCACTGTAGAATATGAGCAGAAAAAAGTATATGTAATACTGAGACATGGGAATTGCTGGCATCACATAGACTTCTTCCAACCAGCCATAAAAGCTAAGAAGAGAAAATTATATAGATCTGCTTAAATATATCCATAAAGAAGTCATTTTAATGTTAGCAAGATTTGAGAACCCAAAGCCATCAGAGTGTTGCAATTGGAAGAAAGGTATTGAAGCAGAGTCTGAAATCACACACACTTAACCCTGAATTTTACAGAATTAAATAAAAGGTAAGGTGAAACCTATCAAGTTATTTGTGCAGACCTAATCCTAATTTATACAAATATATTGACAGGTAGGCCAAAACAATGGCCTCGACTGTCTTCTTGAGTCTCAGTCACCAGACAGTGTCCTGTGCAAATATCAGAGTTCTACCCCATCTAGTATGAACCTGGCATCTTGCTAGTCTTCATGCTTTACCTGATAGTCCTATAACTGCTTTTTCTTTAGCTTTGATCCTTTGTTACTTCTCCAGTACATTCTTAAACATCAGGGACAGAGATAGTGAAAAATTGTTTCTATAGACCTCATCCCAGAGAGTTTGAGTCAATGAGCCTGAAATGGACCCCAGAAATCTACATTTTACCTAGCTCTCAGGTGGTTCTGATACCTGATTCCTAAATTAACTTTGAGAAACACTGCTCTGGAGCACTGGACCCTAAATTTAGTAGGAAACCAATGAATTATTATAATCCTCTGAAGGACATTTAAAATGATCTCTTTTGGAGTCACATCCATGAATATTTTGATTTAGTTGTTCTGAGGAAGAGAATGAAATTATGCTAATTAACCTGAATAGAAAAACAAACAATACTTACTCTTTGAACTGTTTATAGCAGATAGCGTTTCTTAGGTGTATCTTGGAATGTGGAACCATTTTGTATCAGAATCATCTGTTATGCTTGCCACACGTGGACTTGCACCTCTCTAGATTTAGTGGTCACAATTTCTTGCAGAAGATGAGGAATCTATTCATTTGAAAAGCTCTTCAGGTGAGATACATGTTCCTGCCTTTCCCTTCCTGTAATCAGTAATCATCATACAAGCATGAGCATTATAGTATTTTACAGATTGTTCCCAAACTTGAAAATGCATCACTTGGCCATGTGAAAACCATTAGAACTGAATTAAGCTTTCTCATTTCATGAGGTATAATTTATGAAGTATCCATCTGGATCCTCAGAAAAGTTTCCATTATAATGCTGTTGACATGAATAATGTGTAAGTAGCTTTGTCTGGTTTAGAAAGATGATTTAATATTTCACAAGAGTCTCTTGGAAGTGTATTAATTTATTGTGTTATTGTGGCTTCCTCTTCTGCCTAAACACCAACAGAGCCAGAACATGTCACTGGCAGGGATAGGAGTGGAGTACTTCCTCAGAGAAGATTATACCTGGTTAAATATTGCCAGTTTTTCTTTTTAAAACTATTTTAAGAAACAGCATAAATTGCCTGTCAGGTTTTCACAACTTACAAATGGTCTCACCTTTCAAAGAAGGTATAATTCATATGCCACTAATTCCCCCGTGTATAAATCACCCCCGAATAGAAATTTCCTGTGTCTCTTTTCCTTCCAAGAAGCTCCAAAACCTGCTCAAAGTTAGAAGAAAGGAAATAATAAAGATTAGAGCAGCAATAAATAAATAGAAGACAAAAAATAATAGAAAAAAAATCAATAAAACTAACAATTGGTTTTTTTTAAAAGAAAATATTGACAAACCCTTAGATAGATTGATCAAGAAAAATGCAGAGTAGACTCAAATAAAAAAAAATCTGAATTGAAAGAGGCCACATTACAAACTGATGCCACAGAAATAAAAATGGTCATAAGGGGCTCTTATGAATAATTATACACAAACAAAATTGGACAACCTAGAAGAAATAGATGAATTCCTAAAAGCATACACCTACCTAAACTGACAGAAGAAGAAATAGAAAGCCTGAACAATAACATTAAGTATATTGAATTTGTAATCAAAACCTCCCAACAAAGAAAAGCTCAGGATAAGAAGGCTTCACAGGTAAATTATACCAAAGATTTTAAAAAAGAATTAATATCAATCCTTTTAAAACTCTACCAAAAAAAAAATAGAAGAATTAATATAAATTCTTTTAAAACACTTCCAAACTTATTTTGTCAGGCCAGCATCACCCCAGTACCAAAGTCAGAAAAAAACACCACAAGAAAAGAAAATTACAGGCCAGTATCTCTGATGAACATAAGAGCAAAATCTTCAAAAAATATTAGCAAACTGATTTCAACAGCACATTGAAAGAATCATGCACATGACCAAGTGGGATTTATCCCTGGTAAGCAAGAATAGTTCAACACAAGCAAATCAATAAATGGGATATACCACAGTAGCAGAGTGAAGAATAAAAATCATAATGATTATTTTTATAAATAAATAAAAAGGATTTGACAAAATTCAATATCCATTCATGATGAAATCTGTCAACAAAGAAGGACATCTTGCCATTTGTGACAACATGGATGAAACTGGAGACATTATGCTAAGTGAAATAAGCCAGACACAGAAGAACAAACACTGTGTGATACCACTATATGAAGAATCTAAAATAGTCAAACAGACAGTAGCAGAGAATAGAATGGTGGTTGCCAGGAGTGGGGAGGGGTAAAGGAGGAAATGAAAAGTGTTAGTCAAATGGTACTCAGTTACACACAATGAGTAAATCCTAGAGACCTGCTGTACATCATAGTGTCTGGAATTAACAATGCTGCATTGTATTCTTAAAAAGTTTTAAGAGGGTAGATTTTATATTGTGTTCTTATCACACACACACAAATAATAAAGAGCACAGAAAGAAACTTTTGGAGATAATAGATATGTTAATGGCATAGATTGTGGTGATGGTCTCATGGGTGTATACTTATCTCCAAACTCTTTACACTATATATATCAAATATGAAAAGCTTTTTGTATATTAATCACACTTCAATAAAGTAGTTTAACAAATGAAATAAGTAAAATACAATAAGTGAAGTGAAAAAAAAAAGAAACCAACATTGTTAACTCCAAAAACCCTTACTAATTGACTAATTACTATAATTTTTTAACACTCATTTGCATGGTTTGAAAAACATGTTTTTGTTATGCTACAACATGGGAATAAAGTTTTTCATGAAATATTTTTTTTGATCACAGCAATTTTTTTCCTCCATGATTAAAAGAAATGTAAAAGGTGAAGGTAAAGAAAAAAGTGAAGAAATATTTGAGGAAGGGGAGCAAGTCAAAGAACTGTGTGCACCGTACCATTTTTATTTAGGATAAATATAATAATTACAAATATGTATTTTGTGGTCTTTTTTCTCAGTATTCACTAGAGTTCCTATCCTGGAGAGGACTGTCTTTATTTACAATGAGATTGTAGATATGTGGTCATGGTCTGAAGAGTGATGGAATACAGTAATTAAGACAAGTAGTGAGAGAGAGTAGGGAAAGAGATCAGGATGAATCACAGAGAAAGGGAACAGAGTAACATGGCTGGTAACTAGATCCCAAGGAGAAAGGTTATTCGTTGAGAAATTCCCACCATTAGGATGGCAGAAGTAATGGAAACACATTACTATTAAATTCAAAGTGCTATTGTTTGTGGGAAGCATAACCCCTCCAATATTCCAAATCTTTATCAAAATCTGTTACCATTTGTGTTGGTCCCCACAGGTTGAACCATGACATGGAAAAGAAACAGTATTTGAGGACAAAGCAAGATAATTGTCAAATTCAATTGATTTAGCGGAAGCAAGAACTCAGGACCAAGTGACTCCAAGAAACATAACCTATCTCTCTTTTAAGAGATCCCTCGAGAGAATAGGAAAGAAGTTCAGTCTCTTAATCTATACATGATTCAACTAATTTTATCTGAATCTTAAATTATAAGGTGATATCAGGGAATTGGTTTTCTCTGGACATTATCAATTACCCTCTCATATTTCCTTATGCTCCATGTTCTCCAAATCTCATTCCTCTATTTCCACACCCTCCACCTAAGATTTTCTGTGCAAAAATGTGCAAATTTGATATTTTTGGTACATATTTCAACAGTGGACACAGATTTAGTAAAATCTAATTTAACTAGGTCTCAGGTAACCAGCAATATCGATTCATTTTGATTTTCTACATTTAATAATAGGAGGAAGAGAATACTCAAAATCAAAGCTATAAAAGCCAGATATTTGATTAGAAAAGCAATTCTTCCTACTGTATGTCATGCACTGTGCAAAACGCTAGGGAAACTGTTACAAATGTGATAGATCTGGTTTCTAGACAAGTGAAATTCACTGGCCATTCCAGAAAAATTTATCCTGTTTTATGTATCATCAAACCTAAAATTATAACCAATACACCCATGGTCCTCCATTAATAAAACAATTCACTTTTGTATTTACTAAAACAGACAGAAAAGTTGTTGAATGCGTTTAACTCAGAGAAAATTCTAAAAATAAGGAAAAGCTTTAGAGATAGTCTCAACTCTACCATTCAAATTATCAAGTATTCTTTAATTGATGTTTTACAAAAGAAATATTTTTAATATTTACTTGAACTGTGAAGGAAAGATAGGAGTTTGATGATGTTTCAAATTACTTCTAAGTAAGATTAGTTACTTAATTTGTGAAACCCAGTGCAAAATGAAAATGCAGGGTCCTTGTTAAAGAATTCTTACCCCACAACCTGGAATAGATTAAGAAACACAAATTGGTATTTAAGAATAGTCATGGGGGTATTAAATATAGCATAAGGAATACAGTCAATAATATTGTAATAACTATGTATGGTGTCAGATGGATACTAGATTTATTGGGATGATCACTTCATAAGTTATATAAATGTCTAATCATCATGTTGTACACCTAAAACTAATTCAATATTGTATGACAACTGTAATTGAAAAATAGAAAAATTATTTAAAAGAAAAAAGAATTCTTAAGAATTTTTAAGACAGTAACAACACAACATTAAAACAAGCAAACTAAGTGTGGTTCTCTGTGCAAATGCAGAGGTATCATGAAGCCAGCTTGTTTTTAAGCTTACAATTTATTTAATTTGTTCTAGAATTTTATTTGACATTTGACAAAGAAAACACTTGGCTGTGGCCAAGAAAGCAAGCAAACAAATTTTATCAAAGTGTCATGTAAGAAACTGCTATGGAAATATACATTAATATATTAAAATTTTTTATTACCTAATATTTATAATCATTAATTACCAAGAAATTCCAAGCATCAGATTAATAATAGATTTCATAGATATATGTAATTTTAAGGTTTAAAGGGTATTCAGTCTGCAGATAATTGCTTTAAAGAAGGAAGAAATCATCAATTTTTTCCTTAAATTAAAATAAATATAAGATATTTTACTTTCTACTGAAAAAAGAAAAAATATTTAGGAAATGGAAGTTTAACAGGCAAGACTTACAAACACAAGAAGCCGTCCTCTAAAATAAGATGCTTTTTAACAAGCAAAGTTTTTTAATTAATTATAAGCAGTTTACTTTCTAATCAGATGTAAGTAAAAAGATAAGAAATAAGTTATATTTAAGTTCTACACTTTCTCATTTTAATTAGTGCATATTATGTAGTTTGCCCAAATTAACCCTTCAATAAATAATTTTTTTCCTACTGCTCAAAGTTTTAGTTTCTTCATCTCAAAAAGGAGACATTTCAGATAAATGAATTTTGAATGTTCTCCTAGCCCTAACTGAAATTCAGCATTACTTATTGATAACACGTTGCCTACAAATTCCTGTGCAGGGTACTTCAGGATATAGAAAAAGAATAAGCCATGGTTACTGACCACAGACCATTTATAACCCAGAAGGCAAGGCAAATAAGGCAATAAATAATTGTAATGTCAGGCAGCTCCAATTCTAAATCTTAAATTCTAACAAAAAAAATATTACCAAAGAAACACATAAACTTATAAGGTTAGGATACAACATCAAATTACTGGGCTAGGTGACACAAATCAGGATGTTAGAGACCTGGGTGAATTCTTATGTTACCTAATAGCCAGTATTTTGAGAGTTACGCTGTCATGCCACCCATGCAAATGCCCACGGTCATATTTGCCTTATTAGTGCACTTCCTCCATATTTCGGTAGGTTGATTGAATATGTAGAATAGACACAATTTCAAACCACCATTTATCTTTATCACTAACTATTGCAGTAAGCTAACCATGAGGCAAAATTTTTGACTCCCTCAATTTACTTGTTTTCCATCTTAGAAAATTTTATTTGGTTGGCAGCCTTCCCAATATCACACGGCCTTCATCTCACATATTTGGTCTAGCTGATTAAATCAAGGTTATAGTACATCATTCATCCTTTAATAAACAATGAAAATCAGGAGGATTAAAAAGTGACAGCTTGAAATAGAGCATAAAATACAACCCAAATAACAGAAATCGAATTACTGTGGCCTTAACGTGATTTTCAAAGGTCTCTAGTCTGGAGTTAGGGCCCAATTTCCTGGCTGGTTTAAAATGAGACCAAGGATCTTAAATGATGTGCCTAAGAGGGGCCATGAGTTAGTAGCTGGACCAGCAGGGCCTGTGAGCAGATATATCACAAAGGATAGTAAGCATTATATGTTCTGAACATTAAAAGAATCAAGAATACAATTTTCATTCATAAAATATGTACTTACTTGATTTTAAGACTTGAAATGGTGCCTTATCAACACAGAAAATGTTATATTTTAGGTGTCATAGGTTGGGATCCCAGGAAAACACACTGAGATAGAAATTTGCAAGTCGATGGCTTATTGTGGAATGTCTTCAGGAATAATACCTGTATTGTGTGAGGGAGGCAGGATTGGACAGGAGAAGAAGTTGAACTATGATGCATTTGCAACAGAGGCCTCAGCAACTTCCACTGGGACCCCTGGTTCTTTAAATCTGTTCCAATTGAAGCAAGGGGGCTAGAACTTCTATCCTGAACAGGGCCTTAGCTTGAAGCAATCAGCAGGCAATTCTCTTGATAAGTGGGGACATGTGTGCTTTGGTCCTAGAGTGGGGATCTGGGCTGTGCACTTTAGTATTCCCTGGAGTTCACATCTTGCATTCATCAGATATTCTTGCTTCATCCCATCTAGAAGAGTTCCTCCAGGATTCCATAGACATTTTTCAGAAAGACAAAGGACCAGGGGTTGTTGGCTGGAGATGCATAGATAAAGATACTGCATGACTCAAAAGAAGGTGTAAAAAACCTAGATGTGTTTGGGGAACAGCAAGTAGCTTGGTATGGTGGGCATATAGTGAGTGTAGAGAAGAAAAAGAAAAATGTAGGCGCAAGAAGATGATGAGTCTAGAGATAGAGAAGTCCATTCTAGAACCTTTGTCTTAAGCTATTGTCTCCACCTATGGTCAGCCCCAGCTCCTATTCACCATTCTAGGCCCGGCTCTGACATCTTATCTGGTTTCTCTCAATCAAGGCTTCCCCCCTTCTTCTGGACTCATAATAATGCATCTTAACTTCTTACACTTCCACTTTCTAACTTGAGTGGTGGTATGGAAGAATAGAAGCCTGAGATTTGTTATAAGTAAATGTGATAAACTATTAGTAGGCAATAATCTTCCTTCATTTCCTGCCCAAGTGACAATGAGCAAACACAGTCAGTACCCTCCTTTTCCCAGGCCATGGCTTCCTCATGGACAGTTTGGAGCACTTTGAAAGCACGTGAAGCTTCTGTAAACTATAAATTGCTAAAGAAATGAAAACTAACATTTGTATGGTATTTGATAGAGATTTATAACTAGAGGAAACACCTAATGTCCCACAAGTTTTCAGAGCAGGAAACCATTTATTTATTTATTTATTTATGTTCCTCACTAGATTATAAACTAATTTGAGGTCAGACTGTAACTGTGTCTATGCATTATATCAACAGCACATAAAGACTCTTCGGTACATGTTTATAAAATTAAATAGTCCCATCGAAGTGAACACAAAATCTGATTACAATAGCATTAAATATTTGTAACCTATGCACTAAAAATTATAACTATCAGCTCATATTGTTCCTGTCCCAGTAAATACCTTGAAATATTTAAGCTTTTTTGATATTCAAGGTGTCAAGACAAAATAAGAGAGTTTTATTTGATATGAATATTTTATTGAGTGAGAAACAAACTGTTTTTGAGCCTGGGTCCTTCAAACCTGAGACTAGTATAAAGCTCAGAGGCATGCAGTTACAGAGGGGCTTATAAAGTAAAAATGAGGAAGCTGTTTAATCTTTCCAATGACTCATTGTTATCACGGGGATTTCCAAATGGCATGGGAGGTTATAAATGATTATTTTATACCTTCCCTTTAATCCCTCCTTGTCAACAGTAGTGATCCAGAAGACTGCCCAAAGCAGTAGCAATGACCTTAGTTCAAAAACTCATTTGATACAATTTTCAAAAAAATCAAATGGCAGCCCACAAGTAAAGGAAGGGAGAAATAGTCCCACTAAAAGTCCTGCTCTTTATTAGCATCCTCTGCGTGGAAAGCATGTTATAGAATCATAGAGAATGTTCAAGTGGGGTGGAAGTTTACATTCCATGGGGAACCTCCCTCTCCTAAATCAAAATTCAAACTATGTCCTTTGTTTTCTCCATTGCTTATGAGAGTTGGGTATTATTGTTTATTGTTATGCTGACAGTGTTTTTTTTTTATACCAGAACAATAGATTGGGTTTATTGGGTTTTTTTACTTTTTGATAATCCTAAGACTGAAGAGAAACATGGTAGACTTTTATCTAATTCTGTTCGGAGTATAATAAAAGGTGGAATGGTAAATTCTGGAATTATTTTCCATTGGATTTTATAAAAGATGAACCTCTGTATAACTGGATCCCTTCACAGTTTAACAAGTAGCTAACTGAGAAGTAATTCAGTAAATAGAAAATTTTATTCTATCTAGAAGGTAAATTTTATTCTCATTCAATATGTTTCTGCCACAGGAAATTAACTGTCTCCGTACTGTAAATATATGTAGATTCAGTCTTCAGAGGAATCAGATAGTCAAATTTAACATGATGTGCTAAGCACTGGAAGATGTTTTTTAAAAGATCATGAAATACTGGAGTAAGATAACTATATAAAAATGTGTGAAAATGCATTTCATAAACCTTATAATATAACGTATGCCCAACACATATATGATTACTAAAAGACCATTACTTTAGGAATTTACTCCTGGTTTATCTATTCTCCTAGAGGTATCTCCCTGTCTTGTGACCTTTAAAATTTTCTTAGAAAGACTGTCACTTGCATAGTATTCTCAAATGGAATTTCCTGGACCATTACTATGTATTTTACCTACAATAAATTCATAGTTTTTTTCTTTTGATGACAGTATATGTTATTTGCATCTTTATCCTCAAATCTGTTCTCTGCACTTTTTTTGCTCCCTCAGAGAATATTACATTTTCTTTTTGCTAACCTCTCATGCCTTCCAGTTAAACTTAGCCAATCAGAGGCTGTGGCATGAAATTGGAAGGTTGTAAGAGGGAAAAAGCCACAGTATTTCTCTACCACTTTGCTTCAAGTGATATATGTAGCAACAGTAACATCTTTACCATTTCCATGTATCTAGATTGTTCCTTGAGATACTCCTAAATTATTGTAATAAGTTCCCTTTTATGCTTAATGACATTTGAGTGTGTTTTTATTACCCATTATTACAGTTACCTCATCCTAGGTACTTTCTTAATTTTTTTCATCACTTTACAATACACCAATATAGCCTCAGATGCTCATTATCTTCAGCAGGAAGTTATCATTCTCCAGGCCTTATAAAAAAATGGCAAGAGGAAAAGTCCACTTACCTTAGGGACATCAATTACTGTCTATAATAAGCTTCTTTCTAACTGAACTGAAAAATGAAAGAAACAAAAACAAATTGTTGCAGTCTTTCAGGTATAATTCTCCATTGACTAGTGATGGGACCAATGGGAAGATATATATGAATCCATAATAGAGCTGAGAAATCAAAATTAAAAGTCACTAAATAACCTTAGTATAGGGCAGGTGAGTGACAATCAATCCCTAAATTCTTGAAGAAAACCATTAAAAAAAATTGAATACATTTTTGTTGATATGTATCAGGGAGTTATTAGTACCTGGCAAAGGTTAGTCAGTCAAGTTCAATAACTGTACTAGCCACGGGGCTCAGCCAAGGCATTTTGGCTGAGCCCCGTGGCTAGTACAGTTATTGAATGTTAAAATGATTACTGAATAGGGATACTTTTTTCAGACCCAAGCAGGGGTGAGTCTTGGGAGGCAGTGTTATCTGAGTTGAAATATACATATGCAGATTCCTAAATATTGTGAGGCAAAGTAGAAATCAAAGGTTGTTTTTTAGAACTGGTATGTATTTCCTGTGGCTATGACAAAAAGAGATAACTGGGAGGGCAAGGAGGGAAAGGAAAGTTTCATGCAGGGCTGAAGGGTACTAATTAAAAGGATAGGAAAACTTTCACTTTTGTCTCATTTCATATCAAGCATCCTACTTAGAACAACTAGAAATCTGAATAAAATATATATTTTTAAATTTTTCTGAAGGTATTCAAGAGCTACCAAAGTACTGAGGACTTGAAAGGCTATGATTCCAGAAACAAGTTTAGAGAAGTGAGTGCGACATCTAGCTCTGCTTTTCTTTGCAAGGGACGTCAGCATCTTTTCCATCTCCAAAGATCCAGTTACCTTGTGTGTTCCATGAGATACTCTGAATCATGGTAATAAGTTACCTTTTATGCTTTGACATGTATTTAACAATTTAAAAGTAGAATTAAGAGCCTGAGAAGCTGGTCAGAGTTTTTGGCAATCTCAGGGGATAAAGAGAAAAACAATGAAGATCAAGGTCTGCCAAGGAATAGAAGCTCTGATAAATATGCCAGATTTTCAGTTGGGCCTTCTAAAGAGCAAAACCTAAGTAGTAAAGTAAATTAGCAGCCTTTAGGAAGGCTGAAATCCAGCTTAGTTTGAGAACTGGTAAAGTGATTCGCCCTGATCTAACCTTCTTTAAGAAGCAAAAGTAAATCCTCTGGGAGAAAGATAATGTTGTCTAGAACCTTCATTACCTCTCAGTTTTCTATACATGATGTTCAGCATTCACTCAATTACCAGGCATACAACAAGATTAGGACAAACGATCTAAAAGCAAGAGAAGAAAAATAGGTAACGGAAAATCTAATATAGATGGTTAATTTCATCAGAGAACTAGAATCTATTAGAAAAAAAGACTCAAATTGGAATACTCAAACTGAAAAATATAAAAATGTAATAGACTATTTTTAACAGAATATCAGACACAGAAGATTTTCAAACTTTTCAAACTGGGAAGAAAATATCTAATTAAAGTACTGAGAGAGAAAACAATGATAAAAATGTAGAAAACTATTTAAGAGACATGGGGCACAGTGAGAAAAATCTAACATATATAATTGGAGTTCTAGTAAAAAAGAAAAGAGAGAGAGAGTAGGTGGAAGCAATATTAGAAAAAATAATGGCTAAGAATTCTCTAAAATTAATGAAGTACATGAAGCCACAGATCCAGAAATTACTACATATTATAAGTGAGAAAGATACAAATGAAATCTACCTAGGAACAGCATAGTAAAATGACTTAAAATGAAAGAATATCATTGGGTCAATTGAATTTCAAATGAAAAAAATATATTAAAATTATTTAATACAATGTATGGGAAAGATACCTTCTTCCATAGTCCTTTAATTTTTATAATGGTATCTGAGTTCTTATTTTTAATGCTATCTAATTTATCAGTTTTTTCTTTTATAGTTAGTGCTTTTTGTATTCTGTTTAAGAAAACATTATTTCATGGTCATGAAGATATTCTCTTACATTATCTTAGAAGCTTTAAAGCACCAAGGTAAAGTACAAATCTTAAGAAATTCTCTCCATTAGCACACAATAGAAGAGGAAGGGAAAGGCAAGCCACTAGGAACTTTCATGAGGAAATCTGCAGACCTGCCCTAACTAAAGTGGGACTGGTAATAGCAAGACACTGCCAGACATCTCACCACAGCTAAACTTGGAAAGATTTTCCGAGAATTGAAAGATAACAAATTAGGTAGATACCCAGAAGAGGTGTTGCTGAGTCAGACGGTAATTCTACTTTTAACATTTTGAGGAACCTTCACACTGTTTTCCATAGTGGCTGTACCAATTTACATTCCCACCAGTAGTGTGTGAAGGTTCCTTTCTCCCACAACCTCTGCAACACATGTTATTACTTGTCTTGATGATACTCGCCCCAATAAATTTAATAAAAAGCAAATTTAAAAAATAAAAAAGTAAAACATATGTTGATCATCCAAAAAAAAAGTTAGAAAATTGGTTTTTTGATAACCTTACCCAGCCTGCTCATTTTCCTAGTTATAACCTTATCAATTTACTCCCAAAAATGTAAAAGCAAAATTCATTCTTCCCAAATTGTTTCTGCAAGGTTGACAATGACTCAGTTTGCCCTGATATACTATTAAACTTCTGTCTAATTCTGCCTCTTTCACCTTCCCTTCTCAGGCATTGATCCTTAATGAGCATCTTGTGCTCTAAATTCCATTTCAGTATCTGCTTCTGGAGAGTCCATTCTCCAACATCAGTTTGCTCCTCCTACTCAAGAAACAATTAAAACACAATTTACTATTCTCAGGCTTGTCAGATAGTCTGCAGATTTCTCCTTTTCTCTCTTTCTATATGTTCAGTCTCTGCTTTTGTTCCTTAACAAGTCTAATGGCAGCACTTACTCGCATGTGTGAGTAAAATATTTCCATATTAGTGCTAACTAAAAATCTATAAATTGTTCTTTGACACTACAGATTTGAAGAAAATCAAACAAAATACATGTATAAAGAGCCCTGAAAAATATAAAGAGGAAACATTCAATGCAAAAGGATATAAGCCAAATATTGATAACACTTCAGAAAATAGTATATTAAGAGGTCAATAAATATGAATAGGTGCTCAAAATTATTAGTAATCAATGTAAATTAAAATTACAATGTAATATCATTATACATTCAAAAAAATTGCTAAGATTTAAAAGGCCAACAATGATTTTGTTGAGGAAGATACAGAGCAATTAGAATTTTCATGCACTACTGATGAGAGTGTAAACTGGTTCAAATATTTTAAAAAACTATTTTGCAATATCTGTTAAAACTGAACATATACATATTCCATGACCCAACTACTCCACTACTGGGAAATAGCAAACAGAAATATGTGCATATGTTTACTAAAATACATGCACAAGAATGTTTATAGTAACCTCATGTATAATAGCTCAAACTGAAATCAACTAAAATGTTCATTAACAACAGAATGGCTAATATATTTAACCCATACAATGGAATACTGTAGCATTGAAAATAAATGAATGAATGCTGCACAAAAGCAACATAAATGAATTTCTCAATCCTTATGTTAAGAAAAAAATTAGAAATAAAATAGTACATACTGTGTGTTATGGACTAACCCATGCAATTCATATGTTGAAATCCTAACTCCAAATATGACTGTATTTGGATTTAGGGCTTTTAGGGAGGTAATTAGGCTTAAATGATCTCTTAAGGGTGGGGCCCTAATCCAATAGGATAGATGTCCTTAAAAGAGGAGTAAGAGACCAGGAGACCACGTAAGGACACAGTGAGAAAGCAGCCATCTATAAGCCAGGAAGAGAGTTCTCACCAGAAAACAATTCTCCCTGCATCTTAATTTTAGACTTTCAGCCTTAGAACTGTCAGAAAATAGGTTTCAGGTTTCTGTTATTTAAAATATTCTGTTATGTGATATTCTGTTATGGCAGCCCAAGAAAACTAATATGATTCCATTTTATTCAAAGTATTAAACAAGAAAAACCTAATCTATGACATTGGAAGTAAGGTTAACTATTTTCAAGGAAGGAAGTTTATAATGAATAGAAGGCATGAAGGGGACTTCCGAGGTTCTGCTAGCGTTCTATTTCTTGATATTAGTGGTGAATACATGAGTTTTATTATTGTGAAAATGTATGGAACATTAGACTTATGGTATGTGCAATTCATGAAGATTACACACCAACTTAAAATTTATTTTAAAACAAATCAAACTCATTGGGGATGGTTAAATGATGGAAACCAGAGGGGTTCAGAGGACTGGATAAAATAAAGCCCTCCAATCCCCATTTCATTATAGAAATTGATATAAAACAGGTTTTGTGCATTCTTTTTCTCAACCTTTTTATCCCATCTTATTCCTCAGAGCATACATTCCTTTAGGAGAACCTAAGGAAGCAGCTGTCTATGGGGCTGGTTATAAAAGAATGGGACAGGAAAAGACAGTCAGCCAGCCAAAAGGTTGCAAGTCAAAGAGGTGTTTCGTTGGAGCCTAATGTTTACAAAAACAATTTGCAAGACTGCAAGATTGAGCTTATGTGGATACTATCCAGCCTGGTTTAATGAACAGTGATCTCTAAATAATTTCTTCTGAAAGTACAAACTAATAATTTATCGCTAGTTTGGATTCTGCATGCCTTATACTATATATATATATATATATATATATATATATATAAAAAACCCTGGGGGGAATAAAACTCTTCAGTTTTTTGTTTTGTTTTGTTTTGTTTTGTTTTGTTTTGTTTTGTTTGGGGTGGGGTGGGGGTTATTGTTATTTCTGAATGAGTTTCAGAAAGTTTTGGCAAGAATTTGTCCAGATCAAACAATATAGGGCATTTGATTTTGGATTTGTGTAACCATAAATGCTTCAGGAGAGCATCTGCTCTTGCCAACATCTACCCTTGAAGCTGAATTTAGCACTTCCCCAAATTCATTTCTAAAAATTGACTCCCTTCAAAGGCATCATTAAGCAGAATATATTTTACTAAAGATTCTGGAAAATATTTGGGGAAATTGTTTTATGTTAAGCACCATAGACCAAGCAGTCAATAAACATCTCATTCAAAGTATCTTTTCTGCACTCAGGCCCCTTGCGGCTTCATATCAGTTCAAAGTCTTCTCACTTTGATCCTTTTCTCATTTCCCTGGCAAAATTCTTTTTGCTCCTAGTCTCCCAAAAGTCCAACTCCAGACAGCCCATCCTCCTAGTACATACATAGCCCACTGGGAAAAGTAATATAATCATTGCCCTCCATATTTTTCTCAGTAGTCCTATGGGCTTGACCAGCTTTCCATACCTCACTGAAATTGATAAATTTTTGTCCAAAGCATTACACGCATAAGCAGAAAGATGATAAATGTCCTTTGCGAGCTTATGCTGATTAACGAAACTTTAGCATAGAATCAGGACCCCTTGAGCTCTTAATTGCTCAGCACTACACATTTCCATAACTTTGAACATCTGTGGACCATTTTGAGACACTTCAAAATTGTGATCACATGAAAATATCAGGTGGTGTTATTCTTCCATCTTGATCCCATGATTCTGGCCTAAATGCAAAAAGGCAGTAAGGACGCCAGCCTATAACAGTTGGCCATGAGTAACAGTATGACATGTGCATACTATACAGCTAAAAAAAATAATCTCCTTTTTGTATGACTTGTAACCAAGAAATATCACCTTTATGATTTGTGTCATTTCCTTTCTATGAATCCCAAAATTGTATTGCTTTCATTGGTTCTATGTACTAATTTATTGTAGCATAAACATTTACTTGCACTTATTAAATCAAGTGGACATTTGGCTTTGCCCTGTCATTTCAATCATCTAGCCATCCAGTCATACATTAACAAAATGATTTTTGATTAGCTATTATGTGCAAGGTACCCTGTAATATGGGGATTATAAAGATAAATAGGGTAATTCCCCATCTTCATTAAATTCACATTTATTCAAGGAAGACATACACAGAAAACAAACCAAAACAAATTGTAAACAACAAAGATGAAGTAGAAGGAAAAGGAGAGGTAGTTTTTCGCCTCAGGGAAGTAAAGGAGCCAGAATGACCTTTTCAAAAAGTGAAACTGATTGCATCTGTCCTCAACTTAAATTCTTCTAACGGTTCCTTATCACATTCAGAACAAAAAATGAAGAAATGTGAGCGTTTCAAACCAATCTTCAGCTATTTAGCCAGCCTCGAATCCTGCTATTCTCACTCTTATTTACTGTGCTTCAGCCATAGTTGTCTTCAACTCAAACAGGAGGTACAATATAGATTTTTGTTAAATTGCTTAGTGGTTATATATCTTTGTTTACTATGACAGAAGAGTCTCTCCTGTAACAACAAAAGCAGTGAAGTTACAGTGGAGTGGTAAAGTGACAAAACTCTCAACAATAGATGGCAGGGGAGAGAAGGAAGGATTTATGTCAGAACTTTTCATCACATCCATAGCATTGTACTATTGTTTTAAAATGGTATCCTTCCAAAGCAGCCCCAGAGCTCAAAATTAGGAAAGAACTCTGGAAAAACCTTCTCTGATTATGTGTCTTTTGGAAGAGTTATGGTTTTGTAATAAAAGAATACTTTTAAAAGTAATAATAACAACAGGAATTATAACAGCAGCTAACATTTATTGAGCGCTTTACTCTGTATGTATGCCAAGTATTAATGTTAATTTCTTTATGCATATCCTTTAGGTTAATCCCTCCAAAACCCATGAATTAGTACTATTACTATCATTATCTTCTAGATGAGAAAGTAAACTTAGAGAGATCAATATCTTGGACAAGAAAATAATTTGCTAAATAGGGTGAGCTTTTTACATTACATCTTATATCACTTAGAATCAATAAAATAAATTTTTATTAAACCATAGAAAAGCTTTCTGGATTTCTTATTATTCCAGGCAGTGATTGCACCTGTGATATAATTTGAAAACCTAGAAATATAAAACTATTGCAAATTATAGAGTGTCCTTGGGCAGGCCTAGAGATGAGCACAGCAACAAATATCTGGGCAAATTATTTCAATAGTAAAAACTATACATTTGATATATTTTTTAAATTTAATTAAAATGAATATGTATTTTGACAATTTCCAGAAAGGTAATAGAAATACTGTTATTTTAAATAATAGCATGATAAAAATAAAATAATCTCTTAGTGTTTTCAAATCTCAACATTTTTTCAGTGAATCCCATTAAGACCATCCTAGCTCAAAGTAACACATTTTTCAGTAAGAAAAGACACTCACATCATGCTTTAACCAGGGTCTAAACCCTAGAGGTCATTTCTTCTCAGGCTTAAAAGGTGTAAGACTCTCCTGGGGTGCTTGAGAATGTGATTATTAAGCATGACTTAGGCAGAACCCATAAACTGGCATTTTAACATGTATCTAAGTGATTTAAGTCATCATGGAGAACAGCTTGAAAAATTCTTTTCTAGGACATACACTAGGATATTCCTTTTTGCTAAGAAAAAAAAAGGGAACTATGCAATATCTTCTAATTTGATTAAAGGAATAGAAAAACAGGGATAGAAAACTTCCATCTCTGACAGAGTAGGGTTGCCAGATATAGCAAATAAAAATATAGGATATCTAGCTAAATTTGAATTTCAGAAAAACAGTAAATCACTTTTTACTATAAGTATGTTCCATGAAATATCTGGGAGACACTTATAGTAAAAAAAATAATTCATTGTTTAATTGAAAGTCAAATTTAACTACATATCTGGTCTTTTATCTAGGAAACTTATTACAGAGAGGCTAATCAAGTTTCGATTCAGTGGGTTTTAGGACTGTATTCATGTATATACAAGGCCTGATTGGACATTGCAAAGGGGAATGATAGCATCATTTTATTACAAAATATTTTAAATCTAAAAGCAGAAGAAAAAAAAACACAGAAAACTAGAACAAAAAATAATTTCGCAACATTCACAACAAACGTGTTGCTAGGTTCTTCCTTCCCATTGAGTATAGCCCAGTCCAAGAAAAGATGTTTAAACAGAATCCACCAGTACGGTCCACATTACCTAGGAGATGATCTGTTTCCTGAGCTGCCATTCTCATCACCATGAAGATAACCATAATTAGCTCCCAAGGGAGAAGATCGGTATGCTTTTCAGATGGTAAATTTCAAAATATTTATTTTCTGATTAAAATCCCACAAATCTTGATATCAGTCTTCTAGCCAATTCAGTTATCCATTGAATAGTCAAAATTTCACAAAAGGGAAAATCCTCAAATATAGAATATAGCTGGTTCTGGCTGGCACATGTTCTAAATCTGTTGGCATGGGATTGTCTTTGAGGTGTGATTATGATTTGTCTTGGCCTGTGAATTAGATATAGCAAGGAGAATGTTGGTTGACTGTGAGAATCCAATGCACTGGGAAATAGTGTTCAAGTAGAAAATTCTATAAACTAAAAACCATCCTGGGCCGGTTGGGCTGGAAGCATAAAGCCATCTCCTTTCAATGGCCTCAGAGGACTTTGCTTTATTCCAGTAAGATAGGCCTTCAGCAATAGAATGACAACGAACTGCATTTTCAGGTTTACATAGGCTAACTTGGGCCTCATCTTCCAGTCTAACCACCTATTCCTTTCCTTGCTGGATTTGAGCAGAGAAAGAAGCTGAGGTGCAACATGAGGATCCAGCCTTGGTTTCTTGGCTTTCACTTGGCAGCCATTCATTGCTCTCAACTTGCCTGGTCCCCAGCTACATCCCTCAGATGCTGGTTAGAAGTATCACTTGTAGACCCTAGCCAGATTTAGGTAGCTTGTCATTGCCTTTTCTGTCTGTCTCATTGCCTCTCTACAGGTGTTTGCTAGCTGCTATAACAAACTACCACAAACTAAGTGGCTTAAAAAATAGGAATTTATCATCTTATAGTTCTGGAGGTTAGAAGTCTGATGTGAATGTATCAGCAGCATGCTTCCTCTGAAGGCACAAGGGAGAGTCTGTTCCATGCCTCTCAGCTAGCATCCAGTGGTCTGCTGGTCATCTTTGGTGTTCCTTGACTTTTGCTGCATCATCTTGATCTTTGCCTTCCTGATCACATGATGTTCTTCCTGTGCATGCATCCAAATTTCTCCTTCTTATAAGGACACTAGTCATTACTAGATTATGGACCTACCTGGCTCCAGAATGCAACAGCTCTATTTCCAAATAAGGCCACATTTTAAGGTATTGGGGTTAGGACTTCAGCATAAGAATTGGGGGGTTGGGTGGGGGTGGAGCGTAATTTGATCCATAACAGTAGGGTTCACAAGAAATGGTAAATATGAAAGCACCCTAAAGACTTAAAGATGATATATAAATGCTGCTGGGGAGGGAGGGGAGAGCCATTTCTGCTTTCTTGACATTTGCACAAAACGAGAAATTTTCACCATTATCCATCCCTATACAGTGAGTGTCGAAGTAAATACTTCTTACTTTTCTCTCGCTACAGGGTTCTTTCTTATCCAGAGTAAAGAATGAGTAGATTGTAAAAAGTGATAAAGATTTTCATACGAGAAAATAAATTTTTAAATATAGGATTATATATGAAAGTAAATATATGTATATGAGAGACAAATGAAAATTAAAGCTACATAGTAAATCCTGCTCTTGAATGATAACTTTTAATAGTTACTCTATTTGGAGCACTTACAGTGTGTCAAACACTGCTAAGCATTTTGAATATGTTATTTTATCCATATAACAACTCCACAGGCAAGTATTGTTATGCTTATTTTAGAAATAAAGTGATGTCACTGAGGCTCAGATACTTCAAGATAGAAAATCACCCAGCCAGGAAGCATCAAAGCTTGGCTGCAAAATCTAGGTGTCTGAGCTTCAAACCCATGCTCTTAATCACTATGCCCTGAAAAGGGTTTAGAGTAGGCGGGTGGGAATGGAAGAGAGGGAGAAAGACAAGGACAAGTGTGAAAGAAATTATAAAAGAGGAATAGAGAGGATTAGGAACAGGCTAGATTTGAAAGGGAAGAAGGAGTCAGCCGAGTTCACTCTGAGGTTTTGAACTTGTGTGCCTGGACAACGATGATAACTTTGACAACAGTGAGGAAGTCCAGAGAGGGAGCAATTGGGGCAGGAGAGAGGAAGGGTAGGGGTGAGCTCAGTTTTAGACATGCCCAGCTTGGGCTTCATAATCCCAGGAGTAATAGCAAGGGAGACCAAAGTGCCAGCAATCCAGTAATCTACGGGCATAAATGCAGAGGAAAAGTCAAGTGTTGCAACAGACACAGGAGAAGTTGGAAGGAAGTGAGAAACATCAGGTTTAAATTTTGCCTCTTTCAAATTTTTTAAACTGTTTCTCATAAGAAGCCACTTCAATAGCATTTACTGAAGATTGGTGAGCGGGTGGGGTGTGAAATGTCTGTTCACCACTGCCCAGTTTGAATTTAATCTTTTGAGATTAACTATCTTCCCCTTTTTATTTCTCAAGATAAGGCAAAACAACTTAAATTACAAACTATCCAAGAAAAATAAACCTCTATTCCTTATGCATTTCTATTAATGTCTGCTTTCTTCTCTAAGAATCGAGGGAACTTAGCATTTTATATGTTTTATGGTTTGCTGTGTGATACAAGGTGCTTAATATAACTCTGTTTCTTGTTTTCCTAGTTGTAAAAGAAATCTTTGACAAATCATAAAGAGATTTTGTGAATGTATGAAAACAGGCCAATTGAGCTCTTTAACATAAATTTTTTATGGACTAAATATTTATGTAAATCCATACACATATGTCTTAAATTACCTCAAATTCATATGTGGGGGAAAAGATAGTACTAGATGATCTCTCACAACATAAATTCTGTGGTTCACTACCTAATGAATCATGTACTTAAAAACACTGAGAACATTGACACCCAACACCTTATAATGTCTCATGTCTTCCCCCCACCACAAGCACTCCTATCTTCTGTCAATCACTATACACCCCCAGCATAAAGACTTTCTAAATCATCTGTTCTTTGTATCTGTCCCTGCTCCCTACCAGTTGCTTGATAACTAAGACTTGATCAGTCTCATTTGTTCTCATTCTTTCTAATTGTTACAGTGTGATCTTGTAAAAAAATCAGCTTTAAGGAGATCATTGCTGAATCTTTGTTGATTGCCACTGTCTTATGATAGTGATTGTTTCAGTTTAGAGCCAAGTGTCTATACAGGAGAGGGACAGAAATTAATTCATTCCAGTTGTATTCCAGCAGTGGGTCTTAAATGTGGTCTCTAGACCAGCAGCAGCAGCAGCAGCAGCACTTGGAAGACTTGCAAATTAGAAATGCAAATTACTGAGACCCACACTAGACCCACTATATTAGCAGTAGAGGGGAAAAGAGAGAGTAAGCCCAGAAATCTTCATTTCAAAGAGCCCTTCAGGTAATTCTGATGCACCCTGAAGTTTGAGAACCACTATAAGAGAGTAAGCAAATTTGCTCAGCAAGAGTGAAGGACTGTTGTTGACAGAACAAAATTAATATTCCCTGACTTTCATCAGAAGGGCCTGGGCTTCATCAGAAGAGTGTTTGCTGCTTGTTTTGTTGTGTTTGTTTGTTTGTTTCTTTAGAAGAAATTGCGTCTTGCCTCTGCCATAAGCTAAGTAACTTTGAGCAAACCCCTTAACCTCTCTGGGTCTTATTTTCCTCATCTGTAAAATTAGAACCTCAGGCTATATGACCTTTATGGTTTGTTCTTAATTCTAATAATTTACATTCTAATTTTTGATACATCAATCTCTCTTATGGCCGATAGCATTTATTTTCAAGAGGACAGACCAGAGTCAGCATAAGGTGATGTTAACATGTGCACATGGCAACGAAACCCACATCTTTGGTCTCTTTTGGTAGCAGTATCTTGAGCATACTTTGTACAAAAAGTAAAAACAAAACAAAAAAAAAATGAGGTCACATCTCCATAAGAGAGGTGAGTAAACATTTTCTGTAAAAGGCCAAATAATAAATATTTTAGGCTTTAGTGTCCATTAGTCTTGTCACAATTACTCAACTCTGCCACTGTAATGCCAAAACAATATGTAAAGAAGGATAGCCAAAGTTGCAATAACCCTATAAAAACAATGGTGGGTTGGGTTTGGCCCCTGGACTTTAGTTTGCCAACTCTGAGCTTTATATTGCCTCTATTTTTTTTTTCATTAAAATAAAAGACTTAATAATTTTTCAGTTGATTGCTTAATCATTAATCAGATATTTAATTGCTAATTCACTAAGAATTTATTAACTGATTGTAATCATCAAAAGCAACCAAAAGATATCTAATGTCCCTGTTTTGCTTTGCTAGTGGTTGCTCTATAATCAACAAAAGCATAGTATTGACCAGACCAGGCTTTGTGCCTAATTCTCTCCACTTTAAACCCAATGGAAGCAAATGTTCTACTTGCATACACAAACTTTCAAATAGTTTGGGTTTACATTCCTACCATACCACAAGGCATACCAAAAGAGAAATTAATTTACCTCTACAATTGTGGATCTTAAGACAATCATTTAGCTGCTGCTCCAATGTACAATTTTTATCCAAAGTCTGTCTCTGCAGAGCAAGTTATCAGTATTCTGTCTTATCAAAAGTTATTGATAAGATACCTTTAACAGGGCTCCTTTGTTTAAAACTGAAAAAGGTAAAGATAGCATTGCATCATTTTTATAGCAAGTTATGACATGCAAGTAAATTCAATGCATGCTATTAGTCTCTATCCCTAATTAGTAGGTTAGAGAGCCTGGGTAGAGCAGAAGAAAGACCCAAGATAGTGCTTTAATTCTCAGTTGTATGAATGCATCCCAGAAATACAAGCAATTGGGCTCATTTCAGAAATGGAAAAAAGAAAAGGAAAAACACTAGATAACTTTCCAAGTATAATAAGAGAACATGTTGGGTAATTTTGAAATTTCCCACCCTTCGTTCTGATCCCAAGTGAAAGCATAAGCCAGAGCAACTGCTTGAACTTATTCTGAACTTTGAGTTAGATTCATGTTAACTTTCCTTATATTGTTATTCTTTCAGTATTATCTATATTATCCTTCAGTGCTGATTTATAATTAGTCCTCAACTGAATTTTTATAGGATACAATACTTAACAGAAAACTGTCTTGAACTGTTGATGTTTCCAACAACTTGATATCTTGTCACTGTGTGCTGAGTTGAAAATGGACACCACAGGGATAAAGGCCTATTGTGTTATGTTTTAGAATAATATATAATAGGCCCTATTTCCAAAAAGTATTGGTTAAATGAAGAATGAAGATAGAATTAAAATGATGTGGGTTTAGGTATATGCATACTCATGTGCAAAAGAGCCTCACCTTCCCCTGCTTTTTCTAAGCAGAATGTAATATGGTCTATGACTTCATATATTCAAGGAAATTTCATTGGATAAATATATCAGATTCTTTAGTTTCATAAATCACATTCCAGGGACAGATGCTTTCAAGAGGTTATCATTAGACATGCTACAGTGGATATCTCCCATATTCTGTTCATTCTCCTGCAAGACCCTACCACATGGCCTTTCTCAGCCCTTGTATGGGACAGGCTGGAGGTGTCCGGGAATTATATCTCCCAGGAACAGCTCATTTTCAGGGATGGCTGAAAAATGAAGGGTAAACATTCTAGCTTCTTCACCTATCAGGTATCAGGTAGTTCCCCAAAGAGATTGAGCCCCAATGCTCAAAGCAATAATCTTCTTGATAACACCTCTTTTTTTTTTTTCTATCTCACTTTCTGCTCCTTGACTGATGCTCTCTGAGATCACTTCCTAAACTACTCGCACTCAAACCTTTGTTTGGGTATCTGCTTCTGGGGAAACCCAAATCACACAATTAGGAAACCTTTTACATATTGCTACAAGCATTCAGTAAATTTAAATTCGAATTTCTTGTCTTCTTTGTATTTTACTAGTATGTTTGTTAGATTAAAAATGCTGGGATGAGCATAGATTAATAAGAAAACTTTAGGTATAAAATACAATTTAAATAGGAATTCAGATGGAAAAGGAAATTATCCCAAGTGCCCATAATCAAAGATAATTCTACATTTTAATTATCTCTATTAAACTACTCTATATTCATCATTGTACCACAATTTTAATCTGATTAGAGAGGAAATGATTACAGATCTAGGGACTGAAATATTGATACAAAATTCAAAAGTCTCATTAACTATTTATATAGTGGCTTCTATCTCTTTTAACATGTGTCAAACATGAAAAAGAACAATAATAAAAAGAATACTTGCCGCCACTAGTGTTTCAACACCTAGAGAGGACAGAAACAGGAGCAGAGCCCAACACCAGCAATTAGAACTCTATTATTCTCTTCTGTAAGCTTCTCCTGCTAGTCCAGAAAGGAATCATCACCTCCTCTCACCACAGTGGAGATGTTTTCTCCGAAATAAAGGGGTTCTTCTGAACTTTGTGGTCCATATTATAAACTCTGTGTTTCATATCTCTGTATCAGCCCATAGTATTTAATATTGTAAAAGTAGCTTTTACAATTGAAGTCAAGGCTTTCCTCTGCTATGAGTTACAGAACACTATATAAGAATTCAGTTTTCAAAATTGAGTTTATCTTTTCTGTGTCATTCCAACTCTGCCGGTTGTGGTGATAGAAAACCTTCACCATCATTCAGTGATGGTAACAATGAAAAAGAAATTGGGGAAAATATTTAGCTTACAACAAAATTTACTCTATAAATCTTTCCTTCTTCTTTTCCACAAGCCACCACAAAAAATTTTCTTCTCATCTAAATTCGTACCTTCTAAGCATGTGAGACTAAGACTCTTTCCAGATATTTAGATATTATGCCAAGCTCACCAAGATCTTACATCAGGGCCTGGGTAGTGGGTAAAATGTTCACCTGCCTCCACCAAGGGCCCTCCCTGCTCCTTCCTCAGTGGTTCCCACCCACTCCACCACCATCTCACCCATCCCCCAGGAAGCTGGCCTCCAGAGCTCTGGCAGCCTCCCTGTGTGTGAATATGACTTTGTAGGCCTTTATTGACAGGGACGGAATAAGTCACTGCTCGGATTGGGGCCTTGACCTACAAGGAGAGTAGGCACCAGCTGAGCCTGAACTGAACCAGCACCTGAGCTCTACTCACTGGTCTCCATCTGACTTCCAAAGAATTCTGCACCCCAAAGGCCCAGCTGCCCATTCTCTTCATGATGAAACTACTGCCAAAGTTCCATTTTCCTACCAAAAGAACACCAGAAAGAAGGGCATGCTACTGCTTCAAACTCTTGTCATCATGGAAAGATTTCCCCTCAAGACCTTTCCCTATTGCATCTTAAGCTAATATCGTTGGAATCGGTCTGTCTTGTTAAAGAAAAGCTTCAGTTCATTTCAAGTGTCACAGCCCATGATAGAAGCCTTAATGTTTTATGGAATTGCCTCCCGCCCCCCAACTTTTTTAATTCTGCTGATTATTTCTTTGGTATTTAAAGCATTCAGTAGTGTACTTTCAAGCTAAATATTAATATATCACTTCTAAAATCAAAATCTGGCCCATCTCCGCAAACACCATTTCTTCTTCCTAGCATCAAAAATCTTGTCCTCAAACTGACTTGCTCCAGTTCTCATGTAGGGTTTATAATGGTCCATGGTACACAAGAAGTTTTGAAATTCTGGGCTGATGTTTCACAAAGAAGTAGATGTGTAATGGGCAAAAATAGATGTAATCTTTTCCTATAACTGAACCAGACTTAACACAAAACTCTCCAAACCTCCCTGTGGGCCCTAAATCATGAGAAAGAAAGGAGCATAGATGAGAATAAAAACCCTTTCAAGCTAAATGATATTAGATGATACTTTAGTGACTTTGATTCTAAGTGATACGTTATATTCTATTTCTTTTACTATATGTATTTTTATAATACTATCATACTTCTCTTGCCATTTAATTATCAGTGATAGCTTTTTTCATTGCCCTGCCCACAAAAGGAGAGTGAACACATCCTAAAAACAAGGGATAGACTGAATGGACTTTTGTTGAACACATGATATGGAAACAAAAGTAAGAGCCAAGTTTTGTGGGAAGAAAAGGGATTTTTGTTTGATTTGCTTGGTTTGGAGATTTCATTTTCTGAAATTCCAAAAACTTGACTTTTCTAAGCAAGAAAAATCTAAAAGTAAGATTATAGAGTTTCAAAAATAAACAATAAAATTAAGTATTATAGAATGAAGTTATCCATCCTCCATTTAAAAGAAAAATTCAATTAGAAAGAAGGAAGAGAGGAATTGGAAGAAATGTAGCAAGATTTAAATTCTAGAGAGTATCCTCAAGAAATAAAACAGGAGGTCTAAGATCTTGGCTCTTTTAAATTGCTACTGTCCTAGCCTTAAGAAACAGATACCAAGATGGGATTAGACATGAAAGGGATTTACTGGGGAAAACGTTGGTGAGGGATAGTGGAGTGGAAGCCAAGACAGTTTCCAGGCCATAACGAAGGTCTGAATCCTATGAAGGAGGGAGGAAGGAAGAAGAGAGTGACATAGGCTTCAGTACAGTTCTAAGAAGAAGTTTATAAACTACAGCACAGTTCTAAGTTCATGTACTGCAATGCACTTCTAGAGAAATTTTAGTAAAAGCTACAGGGAGTCCTCAAGCCAAAACCACCCATCAGATGAGCCTGTGCCTCCCCAGAGGTTTTCTGACCTTCATATCCCAGCCAGCCAGGCTCTTTATTGACCAGGAGCAGTCACTGGGAAGTATGGCCTTGCTCCAACACATTTCTAAGCATGGCAGTTAGAATTGTGGGTCAATTACATGCCTCACAGTCAGAGATCAGAGAGGCGTGTTTTTATGATCACCACAGAAATCCACATGAGGTAAATCTTATAGCAGAGAGACTTGTGCCTTGTTTCTAGCCTGAGAGAGTGCACATCTAGGAGCCATCAAGTCCAGTACAGCACCTGGTAGTCAAATATCAGTGACAGACAAAGGAGTCTTGGAAAATTGGCTTTGGATGGTAAAGCATCCTATAAACTGGCTGGGAATGAATTAGCGAACCCACAGGATTCTGGTGTTAATATGGTACAGAATGATGTTATACCCAGAGAGAATGGCAGAGACCATGGATATCAGTCACCTGTGTCAGTATTGAAACTAGATGGAACTAACCACACCTCAGTTGACATCAGAGTACATTATTTAATGTGCAGGCAGGAAAAGGAGCTATAGCACAGCAAAGGTCACGGTAGACGAGACACCTCAGTACTTTCCATGATGGGCACTCAGTCAACAGTAGAGACCTTAGTGACTAAGGGTGGGTACAGATATACATGTCTGCATGGGGAGGGTAATGACACAAAACCAGTGTTAGTCTCATTTGGTGCAAAGGAGCAATTGTGTTTTTATGGTACCCTAACCTTGGACCAAAATGAGTGTTATACAATTGTTGGATGAGAACTGGATTACTTAATTTTGGGGTCATTATGATAATCAGTGCCATGAATATACTTAAATCTCAGAATACTAAGATCAGCATGTTCATCTGATTTCATTAATAAACAAATAAGTAAATTACAATATTTATTTGCTTTTCACACTACGTATGTTTATAATTAGTTTGAAGCTAATCTATCTGAATTTTTTGTATGTTGTCAATAGTAAACAGATTTAATTTTAAGAAAAAAATTAATTCCAGTTAAGAGCCGACTCAAGTGTTTGCAGAAGAAGCTGAGTACTGACCCTGTGGTAAAGTGTTAGCTTTCGTCAGCTGGGGAAGGATTCCTATACCTCAGAAACTGCTGTAATCGTGTAAACAAATGTGAGGCAGCAGGACCAGGGCTCTTCCTCTGAGAAGCAGAGCTGTGAGCATGTCAAGCCAGGGTGTTGTCTATAGCTTCTGTTTCTGTAGGCCACACCATTCTGGGGTTAATAAACAGGAACCGAAACAGAGCGTTTCTTCTCCTGGCTCTACATGGTCCATAATTCATGGGGTTTCATGCTCCATTCAAAGCTCAATTCCTTCTGTGATAAGCTCCCAAGCTACCAGCTACAACGTGGTCCCTGATAAGTGTCCTCCACTCCCCTCTGGCCTCAAGGTACTCTGTTGATTTCTATGCCTCTGATAACAGTGGAAGGGCCACCTCTGCTCCTGCCTCCCCTATGAGTTTGGAGGAGGAAAATGTCCCTCTCTACTTCAGAGCTAAGAAAGCTGCTGCTGTCTCGCCTCTCCACCTCATTCACATCATCAAAAGTAACATTTGTGCTGATTCTCAAAGTTTTCCCCTTTGCTGAGGTATAATTGACAAATAAAAAGTGTATGTGTTTAAGGTGAACGGCATGATATTTTGATATATGTATGTATACATACTGAAATGTTTACCACAATCAAGCTAATTAACATATCTTACATCTATAGTTACTTTTTTTTTAGAGCAATTAAATTCTGCTACTCAGGCAAATTTTGAGCATATGATGCAGCATTGTTAATTATAGCAGACCTGCTGTACGCTAGAGCTCTGGAATTCATTTATCCTACATGTCTGAAATTCCAAAGGAAGCGAAATCAGTACTTCAAAGAGATATCCGAACCTCTGTATTCATTGAAGCATTTTTCACAATAGCCAAGATACAGAAACAACCTAAGTGTCCATTGATGGATGAAGAGTAAAGAAAAAATAAGCAAACAGATAAGCAAACAAACTATATGTGTGTATTTTTGTGTGTGTATAGATATGTAGATATACATATAGATAGATGATGTAGATAGATTGATGACTAGATATAGATATATATAGACCTATATATATATTTCAGCCATAAAAAAAGAAGGAAATTCTGTCATTTGTAACAACGTGGATGGATTTGAGGATATTATGCTAAATGAAAAAAATCATACACAGAAAGACAAATACTGCTGATCTCACCTACATGTGGAATCTAAAAAAAGTCAAGTCTTAGAAGCAGATAATAGAATGAAGGGAATACCAGGGGCTGGGGGTAGGAAATGGGGAGATATAGGTCAAAGAAAAGAGTTTTAACAATCTGTCTTTGCTAAAGCCGCTCTTGCCCAACCTCGAGAGTGTGGCCTTGAGCAGGTCCCTATGCCATGACCCAGCAGTCTGTACCTTAGAGAAGCTGTACATTGTACCATCATGTGCTAATTGCTAGCACATGGGCTCCAGAATGAGCATTATGTTATCTATTCTTGTAGGGATTTCCAAGAAATGGTGCTTTTCATTTTCAGAGTTCTTTCTCCCTAGGACTCACGATAGCCCCAGAGGCAGACATTGTGTTGCCCTGGATCATTTCTAACCTCAAACCTGTGTCATATTCCTGTCATTGCAGTTGGTTCCTCTGGTCTTTTACCTTGAGATGAATGCCCTGCAGTCAGGAAACTGCTCTCAGTCCTTCTGCATGAAAAGCCCAAACACGTGACCTTGAGACCAAGAGTAAACATGGGTTCCAGCTGGGACACCTGCTCCAATGTTTTTACCCTTTCATTCAAAACCATTTAGTAAATTTTTTCTCCAATAAATACTAAGTGGTATGTAATGTAAGAACCAATGTGTGAAAGACTTTCAAGAAATCTACACTCTATCACACCAAATTTCTCTTAGTAGAAATGGATTTTCTGATAATGTGCAAAGAGAGATGAGAGGAAGAAAAAATTATTTTCCATTAGAGGCATTTGAGGTGATTTGTAGAAATTTTGACATTTACACTGGGCTATAAAGGATAGATAGAGCTTGGACAAATATTAGCATTGTTGATGTCATCATAACTTTCCTCATAAAGATCTGTTCATGTTTAATGTGAAGGTGAAAAGCATGTGAGGCACAATAATACTCTTTAAGTATCTGAAGGCCTGTCATTGTTGTAGAAGGAGTAGATTTGTTCTTTGTAGCTCCAAAGAATAGAATATTGTTGTTGGGTGGGAGTTATACAAGACAGATTCAAAAAAACAGTTTTTAATTTTATCTACTCTTTTAAAAGGCTGCCTTGTTACGGCAGCAATAGAAAATGAATACAAATACTAAGATGTTTGGCTTTTCTCTCATGTGTATATGATAAAGTTTTCCAGGGGCCATTTAAATGCAGTTATGCAGCAGATTGAATGTAGAAGAAGATATGAGAATCTAGCTGTCTTATATTAAACCAACATTAAAAAGTTTTATGAATATATAAAATAGTGCTGCTCCTGCTATAATTTTTGAAAAATACAGTTATTTCTCAGAAAAAAAATTATTCATTTTAACCTGTAATAGGTGTAGGTCTAAAATTTCTAATATGGTAAATCTTGATAGCCAGAGCCCACATAAACAAAAGCTCTTTGGTGTTCTCCATAATTCTCAAGGGTATAAAGAGGATATTGAAACCAAAAAAAAAAAAAAAAACAACAACAACAACAAAAAAAAAAACCTAAGAACTGCTGTCATAATGGGAACTCCTAATTCTGGCAGATAATTGTGTCCCTCCATCTCCAAGATTATATAAATATCGAAAAGGGACACAACACAAATAAATTTGATGTGAAGAATCATCAGGAAAAGCCATGAATTTGTGAATAAAAGAATTGTGTTGAGAAGAACAGGCCAGAGGAGTGGACCACATGGATAATCCTAGAAGGATATGGGTCTCAAGAAAGCTTGGGTTTTATGGGAGTTTAAGAAGGGCCTATAGAAATGGAGGAAACAAAGAATACACTTTTGTGCATGTTTTATATATATATTTGGTACCTTGCAATGCCTCCTCTGCTAAAAAATGAAACAAAATAAAAGAGTACGTATATACATAATATATACATATGTATAGTGCACTTGGAATATATATATCTGGATTTACCCATTTCATTTGAAATGGATAAGTTAGAGGTGGATGGAACCCCAATTAAAGGTTACCTGTCACTCTAAAAAATATAATCAAGGATGCATTCCCTTGGGAGAATCTAAAACTTTATGCAATCTAAAACTTTTATTCAAGAAAACTTAAATTACTCTTGAGAGATGAGTCATCTTCTTTTAATATTACTTTACTCAGATGGAAAAATGGGTGATTTCCCACTATGGAAGATTTCAAAATTTCTAAACCAAAACAAAACTTCTTGCACTTGAATCTGAAAACCTCCCAGAGGCTCACTGAAGCTGAGCTGTAAGTTACTTGGGCATAGACCACTTATAGACAGCTGTACTTGGCTGAGTACCAGGAAAAAGGCAAAAGGAGTTCTTGAACAATCTCAACACTTGTCAAGGATTCCAAGCATTGAAACTGTTACAATTTGCCATTAGGGCAGCCTCTCAACTGCTGTTAACTCTAATTCTATGTGCACCTAACGCACTTGCTGATATAAAGCCTAGGCCACAGCAGCCACAACAGAAGCAGAAAAGTTAGAAGTAGACGGTCAAGAAAAGAAAGGACCTAGGGAAGGCACGCTAATAAAAGATGGCATTTATTTCTTGTATTAGTATTCCTTCATTATGTCTTCTCTAATCCTGTTAATCCTAAAAGATAAATGTAATTCTTCCCATTTTACACGTGAAAAACATTAAGGCTTAGAGAGTTTTAATAACATGCACAATACTCCCTAGACCTAATAAGACCTAGGTAGAAATCCAACTAAGCACACAACTGCATAGGCCAATGTTTAGGCCCATACGTTATGGTTATTTCTTCCCCACAAATGGGTTTCTCATATAAAAAAAAATTATTTAGAAACAAAATATATAGATATGTTGCCTCATATATGACATGTACAATGTATGACATCTGGAAAGATATCTTCAAGATTGCACTCGGTGCTTAAATGTTCTAACTCTATAAATTCTAATTACCAAAATAAAAGATTTTCATTAAAATGTGTTTATTTTTTCTCTTATCTTTTTTTTGTTGCATCTTCTCTCATGGAAGAAATTCAGGAAAAAAAATGTTATTTAAATAAAAAAGCAGATGATTTTAATGAAGCCATATTTTTTAAAGGCAGCTTTTATTTTAACTAATTAGATCTATTTCAGAATTAGGCCACAAATACTTTTCTCCCCAAAGACTTAACAAAGCTAGAATTTCTAGAGTTCATTAATGAAAAAGGGTAAAAGCCTCCAGTAAGATGCTTTGGAGAAAAGACAGGCAAGTGGCCCAAGGGGACCTAAGTTCCCACAGAAATGCTTCAAAGGAGAGTAGGGCTGGAATGGGGCTAGGAGGGGCAAGATGGGGAAGGGGTTGGTTGTGCAGCTTACTTCTTTTTGTAAGAAAAAAAAAAATTTCTTTTAGTGACTAATGTCCTTTCTTGTGTATCAGGAAACCACCAGTCATTTCTGAATTCTCTTTTCCTCTCAAACTTTCCCCCTTCCCTTCCTCTTCTTCCTCTCTCTTGCTCCTCAATTTACTTCTTTTTTCTCTGTTTTCTTCTCCCCTTCTTCTTCTAGCTGGCCCTTACCTTTTCTTTCATCTCTTCTTTTATTCTTCGTACATTTTTCTCTTTATTCATGTTTTTTTTTTCCCTTTTGTTCCACTGTTTTCTTGACATCTTTATTATTTAAGGGAATGTTACAAAGTACAATGCTTTCCCAAGAAATATCACATCACCCCTGGAGTTTGATCAGACCTCGAGGAAGGGGCCCTGAGCTGCCTTCTGCTCTCCTCAAAGTAATAAGTGTTTCTTCTTGGAACTATGTGTTACCTGCTTCCAGTTATAATGCTCTAGCATAAAATTCATCTTTATCCTTTAAGGTGGTAGATTGTACATTTCAGATATAATAGAGCAAATTTAACTTTTATTTTTGCAAAGAATTTCAAGAGCACAAATAACTTAATAAAGACTATTTAAATTTAATGAAGGCAGAGACTAGGTTGGATTTTTTTTTAATGTATTTATTTTTCAGATCATTGTCTATGCAGAGTCTATATTATGCCAGACACATAGAATAAAAGAATAAATGAGTAAAAAATTCTGTAATCTGGCCATCTACAATTCTTAATTCAGACCAAAACACTAAAAAAATTTTAAACTGAAAAGACTTTAAATTGGATAATAGTTCTGAAAAGGAATGGATTTAATCTTTTGTTTATTTGTTATTTCTTTGTTATTTATTTTAATGGGAAGAGTCTAAATAGTAAAAATGATACATTGTAAGATTTTACTTAACCAGAAAACAAGAATATGTAATTAATGAGAATTTTAATTGTAATTTTAAAAAGCGAAGTCACAGTATTATAAGTGGAATAGAGAATCAAGTTTCATTAAAAGTTATTTAAATAATGCTACAACATGGGAATGCAGATATCTCTTCAAAAGAGTGATTTCGTTCCTTTTGGATATATACCCAGAAGTGGGATAACTGTGTGTGGTGCCAGATGGGTAGTAGATTTATCAAGGTGATCACTTCATAAGTTATATAATTATCTAATCACTATGTTTTACACCTGAAACTGATATATATTGTATGTCAAATGCAATTGGAAAAAAAAATCTGAGCCTTCTGAAGCTAAAGAGCTTTTTTCCTGTCATTGCCACAGGCGTCACCTGAGTCATGTTTGCTGTTTTTTAAAAGCCTAGTGATTCTGCGTCACTAATTTTTAAGTGAAAAGGGCCAAGTGAGGGTGAACACTTAGCTTTTAAGAGAGCCACTGCTATCATCTTTATTAAAATTTAAACCATAACCACCTTTGTTAAAATTCAGTTCCATTAGTCATTTATTGAGATTATGTCTTTTCTCTAAGTATCTCAGGAACTATGAAAATGACTCCAGAAATGAAATTCCAATTTAGTTCAAAATGCAGCAGAAGATTAGATGCTTGAAAATCAGAGAAGAGAAAGAGGAGAGTTAACAGAAGAATGGCTGCCTGTTGTCCACAGTCCACATACCCAGGATGAGAGGAATTCTGCAGCTCTGGGAAGGTTCTCCTCTGGTATAGGGCTCTGGATACGAGGATAAAGTCTTCAGGAACTTTATTATTAGAATTTTAGGATTTCAGACCCACAACATAAAGAAAATATTCTCTCTTCCTTAGAAAATTATAGTAGCCCTATATCTATACTTATACTTATTCCTGTACCTGTACCTGTACCTGTACCTGTACCTATACCTATACCTATACCTATACCTATACCTATACCTATAACCTGTATCTATACCAAAGGCAACCAACAAACAAACAAACAAACATACAGTAAAGGGGGCTATATATTCAAGCTCGCAGCAGAGATTGTCAGTGGTCCCCCAGTCCAGTCTCTCTTTCCCCTGGAGTAGTTTAGTCCCAATTTTAGTTAGACAAATGACTATCTTGCATAATGACTCTAGATTCCAGCCTCTTTTCACCTAAAGGTGAAAATGATGGAAAATAATTTGACAAAATTCAGCATCGTGAGAAAAAAAAAAAAGAACTCAGTAAATTAGAAATAAAAGAGAACCTCCTTAATATTATAAATGGTACCTGCAAAAAAAAAAAATCCTACAATAAACATTACACTCAATGGTACAAATTTTGAATATTTTCTCTGAGATCAGGAATGAGAAAACAACACATGGCATCATCACTTCTATTCAACATTGAACTGAAAGTTATAGCAAGCACTAAAAGGCAAAACAAAAAATTAACAAATTATACAGATTGAAAAGAAAGACACAAAATTTCCATATTCACAGATGCTATGATGATGGATATAGAAAATCTAAAGAGTTCTCAGGTAAACTACTGAAGTGAGCTTTAGAATTGCATGAAGTCCCAGAATTAAAGACAATAATATACAAAATAAACTGTATTTTCATACAACAGAATCATACAGAAAATGAAACCTTTGAAAATATATCATTTGTAAGCATATCAACAAATATAAAGATATCACTTAGATGTGGGAAATAAACCTAAAAGCAACAAATGAACAGGATGAACAGAGACTCATGGACAATAGAGTAGCGGTTACCAGAGGGTAGTGGAGAGGGGGTCAAATATGTGGTAACAGAAAGAAATCTAACTATGGGAGGTGAACACACAGTGTAAATGTATATATGCCTTATTGTTAAAGTGTACAGCTGAAACTTATTGGATTTAGTTAACCAATGTCACCATAAAAAATAAAAAATAAATTCTTTTAAAGAATAAATCTAACAAAAAATATTTAAGACTTCTATAGGGCTAATTATAAAACTGGATTAAAATATTAAAGTAGAATTAAATAGAGATATAGTTTCTTCATAGATAGGAAGACTCAATTTCACAAAGGTATATTCTCCTCAAATTTACAAATCCAGTGATGTATAAATTCAATGCAGTCTCGATCCTAATCCCCACTACTTGTGTGTATGCATGTATGTGTATGTGTGCAAATTCATAAGTTGTTTCCTTAAAAAATATATGAAAATGCAAAAGGCCCAAAACTAACCAAAAGGTGTAAAGAACCTGAGTAGGCATTTTCCAAAGAAGACATACAAATAATCAACAGGTATATGAAAATATGCTCAATATCACTAATCATCAGAGAAAAGTAAATCAAAATAATCCTATACCTGCTATGATGGCCATTATTAAAAAGTCAAAAGATAAGTTTTGGAAAGGATATGGAGAAAAGGGAATACTTATATACAATTGGTGAGAATGTAAACTGCTATAGCCATTAGGGAAAACAGTGTGAATATTCCTCAAAAATTTAAAAATAGGATTACTATATGATCTTGAAATCCCACCTCTGGGAATATATCCAAAGGAAACAAAATATCAGTGAGACACCTGCACTCCTGAGTTCATGGCAGCATTATTTACACTAGCCAAGGTATGGAAACAGCCTAAGTGTTCATCAATGAGTAAAAAAATGTGATATGTGTAATACATATAATATAATATATATTCTATATGATATGTATATAACTATGTAATATATGATGTATATATTAATACATATATGCATGTGTGTGTATGTGTGTGTGTCTAGTATTCCCACTATGGAGAAATGAGATCTAAATCCAATGTGGATGGAAGGATATTCCATGTTCTTGGATTGGAAGAATCAACATAGTTAAAATGACCATATTACCTAAAGCATTATACAGATTTAATGCAATCCCCCATCAAAATCTCATCGGCATGTTTTAAATAAAGAGAACAAAAAATCATCAGATTTTTATGAAAACACGAAGACCCCGAATTGCCAAAGCCATCCTAAGAAAAAAAAAAGGAGGCTGAAGGCATCACTCTGCCTGACTTCAAATTATACTACAAAGTTACAGTAATCAAAGAGGCATGGTATTGGCAGCAAAACAGACACACTGACCAGTGGAACAGAATCGAGAGTTCAGAAGTAAACTTATATTTATACAAGCAAATAATTTTTGACGAAAAGCCAAAACATACAGTGGAGAAAGGAAATTCTCTTCAATGTTCAATAAATAGTGCTGGGAAAATTGGAAGGCCACCTGCAAAAGAATGAAACTAGACTATTGTCTATGATAACACACCACAATTAACTCAAAATGGATTAGGATCTGAATATAAGACCTGAAACAATAAAATGCATAGAAGAAAATATAGGAATGAAACTCAAGGACCTTGGACTTAAAGAGGATTTTATGAATTTGACCTCAAAGGCAAGGGAAATAAAAGCAAAAATAAATGAATGGGACTATATCAAATTAAAAAGCTTCTGCTCAGCAAAAGAAATTATCTACAAAGTAAAGAGACAACCCTCAAAATGGGAAAATATATTTGCAAGCAATGCCTCCAATAAGGGCCTAATATCCAAAATATACAAAGAACTCATACAACTCAATAACAACAACAACAAAAAACGATCCAATCAAAAAATGGGCAGAGGACCTGAACAGACACTTCTCCCTGGAGGACATACGCTGCTGATGAGACTATAAATTTGTACAGCCACTATGGAAAACAATATGGAGTTTCCTCAAAAAACTAAGAATTCATCTACCACAGGATCCAGTAATCCCACTACTTAGTATTTACTACAAATACTTGAAAACCCGTATCTGAAAAGACATTTTCACACTGAAGTTCATGTCAGCATTATGCACAGTGGCCAAACATGGAAACAACCAAAATGTCCTATGATAGAGGACTGGCTAAAGAAACCGTGGTACATACACATATATACAATTGAATATTACTCAGCCATAAGAAGAGATGAAATACTTCCATTTACAACAACATGGATGGCCTCGAGATAATCATGCTAACAAAAATAAGCCAAACTGAAAAAGTATAAAATCACATGATATCATTTGTATGTGGTATATAAACCTAAAAGCCACAAATGAACAGGACAAACAGAGACTCAGGGACACGGATGTTAGACTAGTGGTCACCAGAGGATAAGGGGTTGGGGAGGAGGGGAGAGGTACATGGAGTAAAGGGGGTCAAATATAAAGGGGCATGAGGAAGGTGAAGTGGGTATAGGGGATCAAATATATGGTAGCTGAAGGAAACTGGACTTCGGGTGGTAATCATACAATAGAATATATAGATGTCAAATTATAATGTACACCTGAAAATTATTTAATTGTATTAACCAATGTTACCCCAATATACTTAAGTTTAAAAAAAAGAAAAATATAAACAAACAAACAAACTAACAAATAAATAAAAATAATGTGGAATCCTGGATTAAATCATGGACCAGAAAGATGACTATGATGGGACAATGGACAAAATATGAATAAGGTCTATAGATTAGTTACAAATATTGTATTAATATTAATTTCCTATTTCAGTGGGATATAGTCAGAAAAGAATGTCAACATTGAGGAAACATGACAAAGGATATACAGAATTTCTTTTGTACAACTCTTACAACTTTTCATAAGCCTGAGATGATTATTTCAAAATGAAAAGTTAAAAATAAAGAAAACACCCTCAAATTAAAATTCAAACAATATTCTCCTCTAATATGAACTAGGTATGAGCAATATTAAATTTGTTGAAATCATATAGAAAATTAAATGTAAAAAGAAATTGGAATAATACATATCAGTTTCCCAAGTGCTTTTAAGATGAGCAATTTTGGTTAAGTCAGAACCACTGATCTACTGCTGCTGACCCAGCTTCATAAAATGAGTAGGAGAGCATTTCTTTTTTTTCTATTCTCTAGAAACATTTTGTAGAAATGGAATATCTGTTCCTTCAATATTCAGTTTTGCCCATAAGATAAGTTGGGACTACAAATCCCACTTTCAAAAGTAATGAGCAGTGAATGTTCTTATGTACTTGCTTGAGGTTTTCTTTGGGATATGTCCACAGTAGCACAGCTGCGGGACCACGGGGCATTCATACACTTAATGTTACTAAGTTCTGTTTGTCTGCTCCCTGCAGTGGCCCTTCCAGCCTACATCCACCGGCCGTGAGTGGGCTAGAAGGGCTATGAGAGCCTGTTGTCCTTCCCAGTCCTTGACAGTAATGAGCTTTTAAATTGTTGCTGCTTTAATAAAGTGAGATCTCTGTTGTTTCTACTTGCATTTTTGGACTACTACTAACATCGAGCTTCTCCTGCTATGCCTGTTAGTTTTGAATTGTTTCTCTTCCATAAATTGTATTATCCTTTTTGGGAGGCATGTCCTCTTTGTTGTTGTTGATTTGAAGGCTATCACATATATTCTAGATATTAATTCTACATCAGTTTTGATGTTACAAATATATTCTCATTAGGAATCTGTGTATGCTTTTGACTGTGTTCTGCCATTTTTAATGAAAAAACTTAACTTTAATCAAAGTCATTAATCTTTTACTTTATGGTGTGTGCTTTTGATGTATTGTTTAACAAGGTCATTTTGAGTCAAGATTATAAGCACTTCTCCTAAGCTCTACTTATGCTACTCATTCCTCCCATCCCCCTCTGGATGATCTTGAAATAAGTCTGAGACATATCATAAAACCCACAAATATTTTAGTACATCTCTCCAAAAAGTAAGGACCCTTTAAAAGTAAATTCACAGCATCATTATCAAAGCCTAAAAGGAGTAAGAATAATTAATTAATATCATCAAATAGAGCAGCTTATTTTGCATAGAAAAGATTAGGAAGTTTCCATGTATATAAAGGTTACTACACCGGACCAAGTGTGGTAATGGTCTTAAGAAAAGTACCGTTGAGCTATGGGAGTTTGGGGTAAGAAGGATGATTTCCAGCATTGAAGAACAACTCGCCAGGGGGGAAAGATCAACGCTTAGGACATATTACAACTGTTTGTTTTTGGCTTTTCTCAGAAATCGGTTCTGAAATAGTACACAGGAGGAAGTTCCTTTTCTACAAGGAATCCTTGCAGATTTTGTGTTCTTTCCCTCTTCCCTAGTAAGCAGGAAATAACAGGGAAAGGAATTCAGTTAGAATCAAAGAAATGATCAGAACCAGCAATATAATAGTAAAGGTTGGGAAATGTTTCTTCTATGTTCCATGCATGGTTTAGAGCACCTCTGGGTGTAGGTTCTTTTTGAATTAAGTGTAGTTCATTTTCAATATTATGTTAATTTCAAGTATACAACATAATTATTCAACATTTATATATCTAATGAAGTGATCACCATGCTAAGTCTAGTAACCATCTGTCACCGGGCAAGGTTATTATGGTATTACTGAAGATATTCCTTATGCTGTACATTACATCCTTGTGATTTATTTATAACTTGAAACGTGTAGTTCATTCCCCTTCACCTTTGCCCTTCCTCCTACCCTTTTCCCCTATGGCAACCATCAGTTTGTTCTCTGTGTCTATGAGACTATTTCTGGTTTGTTTTGTTTGTTCATTTGTTTTGCTTTTTAGATTCCACATATAAGTGAAATCATGTGGTATTTGTCCTCAGTCCGACTTATTTCACTTAGCATAAGAGCCTCTAGTTCCATCCATGCTATCACAAATGTCAAGATTTCATTCTTCTTTATGGTCCATTGTATGTATGTGTGTATGTATCACATCTCTTTTATCCATTTACCTATCTATGGACACTTAGGAGTAGTTTATATATGTTCCTAAATAGTTGGAGACAAAAGGAGCTACTGTTAGACATAATAGTGCACTAGAGAAGACTTCTATGCCACATGCAGATTTTTTTTCCTTCCCTTACACTTACCTTGTGCATTTTATGCATCCTTTCCTCTTCCTTCCATCATGCCCTTAACAACACTCTCTAGTCTCCACTCCCTGAAGGGCAAGTAAAGCAAACATCAGTCAGAAAAGAATCCCATTAAACATGTGTGCATGTGTGCATGCATGTGCAGGTGTATCTGCAGTTTAGGATGTCTCATGGCACCAGTCCCCCACCTTCTATTTGTTCATCTACAAGAGAACATGACTGGCCCTCAGAAAAACTGTAGTCAAACCTGCTGCTGTGGTCTCCCTTTCTGCCCCTTTTCTCTTTAAACAGCATCCTCACAATCTGCCTTTCCATTTTACATGACTAGTTCTTGCCTCATTTGACTCTCCCATCTCCAGCTAAAGCAGAAAGAGATCCAATAGCATTAGTTATACTGAGAGAGTGTCTGTCATGCTAACACAGTTGTTCTTTTCCACTCATGGATGGCATGAATTTTTTCAGGGCTTGAGAAATTGCACATTGTTCCATAATGACACTAAGTCTTACCCTGGCCCCAGTGAGTGGGAAATGATCCTGGCTGGCCAATACCTCTGGGGCAAGGGCAAGGGTTTCAGGTTGACTGCCTTGGAATAAGCCTTTTGACTTAAAAAGTTAATGAACAAGTCTCCCAGCAAAGCTCCATCACATCCTAACTCTCAAAGCCATGGCGGAGTCTGGGAGACAATTCGACCCGCCTCTGTGGGCTGTCTGATTCAGGTGTCTGAATCATCCAAAGAAAGCCCTTTTTATACTAATCCCCAACTGCTTTCAGCCTTGCTTCACCATCCCAGTGTCCAGAGGTGGTGTATGTGGAAACAATATCAAAAGACCCCCTTGCCTTGTCAATTAACCCATTTCCCATTTGCCCTGAGAATACCCTCAGCGGGACTTGCAGCTGCAGCCTTTGCCCCTAAATTCATTGATTACAGTCCTAACTTTACCCCCAAACTTTACCACAAAATATCTCACTTTTATTATTATTATTGTATTGCTCTCGTATATCGATAGTCTTTGAAAACAAATGACATTATTCTATTTATAACATTCTGTTTTTAGTAGTGGTATTTCCATTAACGAAATATAGTTATTCTCAGTCACTGAAAATGTCAAACCCTGGAAAACGTAGAATTCTTACATGTGACATTAACATCATTCTTGAACATTTTTTAGCTGAAGATTCATTTGATGAATCCGATTTATGTATACATTTCTGTTATATTAGTATTAAAGACAAATTCTGTTTAGAAATAACTCCAAGAACAGTTTTTATATTTTATTTTTATACTGAAAACCAGTCAGATTTGCTTTATCCTCAAAGAGTGTGTTTATGTAAACTTAAATTAATGCTGGCAGTGAGCTGCATCTTTTTTCCTCAATTGGAAATGGATTCATTAAAGGATGTTTGAGGAGAAAGACTGAGGTTGATATAAACATGATTTTTTAATAGTTTAATTTGTAGCATGGATTTCTGACCTCCCTCCCTCTTTTATTTTCCCATCCCACCATTGTTACAATACTATTATCTACTAAATTCTAATCTTTATTAGAATTTCACCAATTTTCCCATTCGTGTCCTTTTCCTGTTCCAGAATCCAGTCTGGGATCCACATTGCATGCAGTTATCATGTTCTCTTTAGTCTCTTCCAATCTCCAAATACCTTTGGGTACTTTCTTTCCTTCTTCCCCAGAAAGACAGTCATTTCCACATTAGATAAAGCTGAGTTTCATTAATTATCTTAGACTGGCTGGGGCCAATGGCATCTACTTCAGGAAACTGCCATGCTGCAGGTAAACAAGGGGCTATAATGCTGAGTCCTTTTTTGCTTCTCACATGTTTCTAGTTTGCCTAATAGGAGAGCTCTAAAATCAAGGAAGTCTGGGCACTTAGACCAAAGCTTCAAGCTACAAGCACAAGGTACTTTTAAAGTCTCATGCTTTATCTTTAAAATTTTCAGGGATTTTATATTTTATTCAATAAATAATGCATACAGATTTTAATTCAGAAAGAATACTTCCCTAAATTAACATGCCAGAAAGGTGTACCACGTTTATTCAACCGCTTAAAGTAGTCATTGTCATGTCCTTGCATACTTAAGTCTGAGAACATCAAATTGTGTTATTTTACTGTTTCAAATGTATGACGCTGGATTACAAAAGCCATCATGACTAAATTCCAGTTTCATCCACCACCTGCAACACTGTTCTAATAGGCAAATGCCTTCTGAGTTATCAACTGCTGACTTACAAACAAACTTTCTGTTCACAATCCACTCATAAGTTGGGAACTGTTTGTACTAATATAACGTCCTTGTCACAGGGTTTTTATAAGTCATCTCTACAAGTGGTTTCTTTAATTTCTGTGAAAACCCACCACTTCTTCAAGTTGTATGCTTTTTTTCTCTAAATATCAAACTGCCTTCAAGCAGAACTTCCCAGTATGAATATCTAGTTAGGAAAATTGTCTGACAACAACAAAAAGAAGATAAATGAAAAAGCAAGATTGAACAGAACTCATTTATAAGCGAGGGCCTTTGATTCTGTACTTTGTCCTTCGACTTCAGAATTCAATTTTCTTACTCAATTTTCTGCTGTTCAAAATGATGCAGTCATTTTGTTGCTTAGATATAGATGGTAGACTCCAGCTCTGAAAGCAAAAAAGTGGTGAAAAGCTCACAGGAAGCCAATGTCTTCTCTGAGTCTTTTGTCAGGCCCTTTGTATTTTCAAAGTGACCAAAGGTGAGTACAAGTGAAAAGCAGAGCTTTGACAGTGAGAACTATAAAGGGCATGCCCAGGAAATTTTATTCTCCTCGGAAGATAGTTTCGACTGAAGTGGGAATGGCAGAGGGGGGTATAGTATAAATAACCCTAGAGGTCACAGGAGTTGAAACTTGAACTTCCCATCCCCATTATAGAGCTGGGTCATTGCTATTATTGGTTCTGGCTATGAAAAACCTCCATCAGGGGGTAACAATCTTTTCTTCCCCTCATGTGACTTTTTCTAATCCCCTGCTTCCTCTCCTTCAGGTATCATGCTTGGAGGAGAATAACATTACTTATGTAGCAGACCTTTCCAGGCTCCTTCCAGTAGGAGATAATTCCAGATGGAAAACATACCACAGATGACTACAGATGGAGACCATCTGTGGTCAAGAATTTAAAATGTGATATGTGTAGATAATAATGCTCTAAAATCTGACTTCCAGAATAAGTGTAAGTTCTTTTAAGATAGAATACTTCTCTTTCTTCACTTACAATTTGGGATAATTGGATGCTGTGAGGGAGCCATGACATATCTTATTTAAAGAGCCCCGCCTAAAAGTATGACTCATGCTGAAATAAAAGTAGATTAAACTTCATGACACTCACCTAAAATTCCTAGCCTCTGAGAGTTTATTTTTTATATTAAGGATCTGTAAGCTACAGCCCCCCAACCAATTCTGGCCCAAGACTTGACGTTTTCTGTTGTTATTCAGCCTACCAGTTAAGAATGTATTTTAGACTTTTAAATCTTTGGGGGAAAGCAAAGAAGAAGAATATTTTGTGACACATGAACATTACCTGAAATTCAAATTTCAATGTGCACAAAAATAGTTTTATTGGAACACAGCCATTCCCTTTTCTTTATGTATTACTTTTGGCTGCTTTTGTGCTACCACTGCAGAGTTGAGTAGTTATAAGAGAAACCATGGTTGGCTTGAGAAGCTTAAAATATTTATTCTTTTGCCCTTTATAGAAAAAGTTTGTCAACTCTTGCTCCATATCCAGTGAAAATTCATGTTTGCCCAGTGACGTGCAGCAGTGAGGTGGGGCACAGCTGGAGAAAGGGACAGGTGTGATAAGGGATCCAGACACACCAGGAACAGCGTGAGAGAGCCTTGGAAGGCACATTTTCCAGTGTCATAGGTTGTCTACAACTGAAGCTTTTTATTTTCTTTCTTTGTTTTGCTCTAGAGAATTTCAGGCATATTTTCTGATAGAAGAAACTATGATCCAGTAAAAGTCAGGCAAATTAAGACACAGAAAATGAGAGAATAGCTGTGGCTATATAATAGACATGCACTTTTCTCATCTCTGACTACTGCTCTCCGCCTTACTATCTTTGTAGTTCTACTTGGAATGAGAATTTGAAGAGGAGGGGGAGAAGGAGGAGGGACAAAGAAATTGAGAGAGAATTTTAGATGAAAGCAGAGTATTGGGGTGATGAAGTAGAGGACAAAGAAGAAATTGAAGAAGGAATAGTAGAGAAAAGGGAGATTATAGAGTAGTGAGAAGAGTTCTGAGTCATAGATGGTGCCATCCTGTATTCCTACTACAAATTAAGCTTTCTAAAAGGAGATCTTAGAGCTTTTATTAATAGATCGATTAATCAATTGTAATAATGATAAAGAAGATAAGGATGTAGAAAAAGGTGGAAGAGAGGTATGGAATCAAAAATTAATTTTGCCAATTGAAATATTTTATAAAGTAGTTTTTAAACTATTTTGCCACTGTAGTCTTAATTCAAATAAAAGGTTAAACATGAGCCTCCTTTGATGAAGATGAAGATGTTAAGATAGACCAACTGTGGCTGAAAGTGGCCTAACCGCCAACCATACACACCCTTCTCCCTTCACCAAGGGTTTCCATGAAGTGTAAGTCAAGGCTCTCTCTCTCTCTCTCTCCCCCCTTCCCTTGCCCTCCCCTCTCCTTCCTCCTTCTTTTCTTCTCTCCCTCCCCCCGCCCTTTCTAACAAATAATCACCACTTTGTCATTCGGGAGGCGGGGGTGGGGAGTGGGGTGGGGGTCATTCTGACTTTAAGGGAGTCATTTGGAATCAAATTTCCAGAAAGAATAGGACATAAACATGTGTTTGTAGTCTCCATTCACACTGGACTTGTATAACTGCCATAAAATGGTTTATAGTTTGGTAATCACACGGGTGAGTTCACAGCTTACACATTTTTAAACTGTGTTGTAATTTTCCCATGAAACTCAAAAACACTGAGGAGGTTAGTTTATGATGCACATGAAGTAGATGTAGGTTTGTTTCATGTGGTGTTGGGCAATATTTTAGGGCCTCAGAAACCTACAAGAGGAGGACCATTAATCCCTCATTTTAAAATAACAGCATGAGCAGCAGAGGGACTATCTACTCTCAGAGTGAATAGGATTCTTTGTAGCCTCAATCCCCAGCAGATTTGGATTTATAAAGGCATTTACCATTTGTGTTAAACAAGTCATATGAATAAATAAGGATCAAAGATGACAAGTGGTTTTCTTTAGAGATTTCCATCTCTGTTCGCTCTGTGCCACACAGGTCAACTTGTTAAAAGCCCAGAGACATGGGGTTTTCTGCATCTTCCTTGCTATTTACTTGTGCAGACCACACAAACCAACCACATTAAAACACACACACAAATGCGGTAGCATGCCTGCCCACCTCTTCATCATATCTGTAGTCACATTTTCTTAATGGAGCATGGGATTCCATGACCAGAAGGCACATCGGGACTACTTTAAAAATCCCTCAAATGTGCTAATGAAAATGGATTTTGATTGAGAAATGTGTTACCAACATTTGTGCTCAAAGAGGTTCTTCTACTACCCTGAAAAATTGCCTCAGAAATGGACAATGAGAAACAGACAAACACATCCAGCCTCACTTTCAAGTGACTAAAGCATTATATTTCCCATCAGCTCTATCCCAAAATCAACAAGAAGAAAAATGTTAAACACAAAGTACAAATTATCTTCTATTTACATAAAGAAGTCTTCCCTAAGGAACCTATTAACATTTAATGTGAGTTCTTCAAAAAAGAACCACAAGTCTTCTGGGTAGGCAGATATCAAAATCAACAGATGTTCAAGTTAACACAGGAAATCGCAGCCTCTGTTGTAAACAGAACCTGTAAAATTCATCTCTAGCATGAGCTAAAATCATGCTGGATTTTAGGTCTGCTGAATAAATTAATCAGGATGATCATTAATGTCTTATAGGGTTTATGGCCTCTGAATAATTCTTTGTGAAGATCAGAAATTAGGGGCAAATGTTAGTGCTCTTACATAGGTTGTTAAAATTGAACAAAAATATAAGAAGTAACACTAAGATGAAATGACTGTTTTTCTCACAGAGAAACTCTATCAAAATCAAAGGTTTACTTTGGAACAGTAATAAATTTGATTTGCTCCATCTGGAGTTTGAACAATTGTCAGATGATTATGCCTCAAATAGATTTCCAGGGTTCCATTTCCCTGTACCAAACTGCAAAGGGATTTTTAATATAGTACTCACTATGAACAAACTGGAACAGTGTTCCTGCATGAATGCTTTAAGAGGTCAGAAAAATCTAGAAGGATTAAATGCATTATGATTCTGGAAATAAGCTGTTGGAGCAGAGAAATACTTGAGAACCTCATGACTCTTGTGTAGCAATGTCTAGTTTGGGAGTTGAATAGGGGAGAAGAGTTAAATGTTTGGGAAAGAGGAGATGTGGAGGAGGGAAGAAAGCCATAATATACAAAGTGATGGGTTACCAATTTACAGTAAGTTTGAAATGGTTCCAAAGAACAGTAAATGAAAAAGTCTAATACAGACAGGTAGGAATGATTTGACACTGTGAATAAATATAACTGAAGGGAGGTTTCCTCTAGGAAGGCCTAGACAGTACCCTGGATTCAAAAGCAAGCCTGTGTGTTTCACAGATGAAGGGAGCTTGAACCTGAAGAAGTATGTACAATTCTCAGTAATAATGAGGCAGCAAGACTCATAATCCACAAGGCAATGGTACTTCTGTAATCTGTAGGAGGACAGCAATTTATAGTGCTGCAGCAAGGTGGAAAATGCAGAGAAAAGCTAAGCAAGGTGCAGAATGCAATGAATTCAAAGTAATCACAACTCCTGTAGCTGTATGCTGCTTTTTGGTAAAGTCTCCAGCAATCAACTGATGGACAACTGTTGGTGGAATATAAGCCACAGACCTAGTAGAGATAGACAAAATTCAAATGATTTTAAGGTTTAGCTCCAAACACAGATCTTACCCACAGAGCCATTTAATGAACCAAAATGTATTTAGTAATACATCAAAGTTTGGGTTATTAATAATTTGAAGCTAGGAACAAATATAATGAAGTGTCAGTTATTGCTACAGAAATTCAAAGAATATTGGCTGGATTTACCAAGAAAGACTTTAAGAAGAATATTTAGGAAAGGTTTCTCAAGAGCAGGAGCAATGGTTCGGCACCCCTTCCAGGGTCAGGGGGAGAGGGGTGCAATTGGAAACATGCAGGAGTATTTTTTTAATGGTAGTAAAATACACTTTACATAAAATTTACCATCATAACTATTTTTAAGTATACAGTTTCAAAAGAAGAAAAAATACTTTTTCCTCCACCTTTCTAAGTTCTGGCTGGTCTGATAATCAAAATGACATGAGATAAATTAACAGGAGAAAAATAACCAAATTTATTAAATGTACATACAGGGGTTCCCTAAATATATGGGACCTGAGGACAAATCGGGCTGTTGAAGCTTACATGCCATTCTGGACTTAGAGCAGTCTGGGACTTCACAGGGAAAGTAGGCAATTCACAAGGAGATGAGAAAGAGCAAACACTGGTAAACAACTTCTTGCAGGTTGCCCAGAAACAGTGGGACATAGAGGCAAGTCTAAAAGACTGCTTGGTTTCTCCCTGTCTGCCATATCTCATTCATATTATGATGTTAAGATGATAGTTCCCTTCCCTTAAGCAGGTTTTTTTTTTTTATCTGAATTCCTTTATGCTGGTAAGGGGAAGGGTCAAAGTTTCTTTCTGAGTCTTTTTTTTTATTTTTAATAATAAGCTTAAAATAATCAATATCCCCAAAAAGCACATTTTGGGGTGACAAACTGCTTCCCCTCACAGTTCAGTGGCCTTAGTCAAGTATATTTACATTGTTATGCAACTGTCATCACCATCCATCTTCAGAAATCTTTTCATCATGAAAAACTGAAACTCTGTATCCAGTAAATACTAATTCTTCATTTTCCCTCTCCCTGCCCCTGGGAACCACCATTCTACTTTGGTCTCCATGAATTTGACTACTCCAAGTGCATCACATAAGTAGAATCGTACAGTATTACTTTTTGTGTTACTGGCTTATTTCATTTAGCATAATGACTTCAGGGTTCAGCCATGTATAAGATTTTCCTTCTTTTTTAAGTATTAATTATATTTCATTATATGTATATACAACATTTTATTTATCGATTCATCTGTTGATGGAACTTGGGTTCCCTTCACCTTTTGGCTATTATGATTAATGCTACTATGACCATGGGTGTCTTTTCGAGATGTATGTGTATTTTTGATTTTCATAATTAGTGCAAAGGTAGAAGAAAGCTTGGGTAGGGGTAGGAGCAGTGAGAAATCCGTGTATTGCCTTTGGATCAAGGAGGCAAAATGTCTAACAATGCAGAAGATATTCTCACACAATGAAAGATTTTCCTACCTAAAATATCAATGGTTCCCCATTAAGAAGCACCGCAAAAAGAAAAAATATTTATAGGCCATTGTAGTAAATCAGGTACCAAGTAATGAAACACTAAACTTTGAAAAGGGCAGTGAAAAAGACCCATGGATATACAGAATAACACTTTGACAAGACTCAAGATAACATTGTAACTAACTGAGTGGTAAGCAAGAATGTGAGCTAAGTTGTCTACATGACTTGGACAGGCCATTCATTGATCAATGCTCAGCCTCCATTTCTTCTTATTCATTTGCAAAATAAGAGTAAAATCTCTAAGGTTTCTATCAACTTTCACCTTCCATTATCATTTGGCACAAAGTTTTTGAGCCTAAAAAGTGACTGTCATAGCATAAATGAGGATGTTTAGATACTTGGCAACACCCACAGAAAGGCCCAGTCTTTGAAGGTGAAAATCGATTTTAGGTAAAACTCCATATCCAAAAGATTTCCATCTCAAAAGAAACCTAAAATTGACTTTTTTGTGTTGAAAAATAAAATTAGATATCTATGTCACACAACACACACAAATAAATCCCAAATAGAAAAAAATATATCTATGACAGTAGAGTAGAAAAATATTTTAAGAAGGAAAGCTAACACATTTAATTCCTTTAAATTCAAGAACAAATAAGAACATTTTGCTTGAAACAAGCCTTTCTATAAATAAAACTTAAAAACTACCTATTGGCTAAGAAAATATCATTGCAACATAAATAACTGGCCAATAATTAGTATTCAAATGTATATAACTATATCTACAAATGAATATGAAAAATTCAAATGATGTAGTAGGAAAATGAGCAAAGAATACGAATGTGAAGTTTACAAAGACAGAAAACTGGCCACTAAATATTAGAAAAAATGCTCTACTTCCCTGATAATCATGGAAGTACAAATTAAAACAGCAATGGCAAACCATAGTACATCCATGAGTTTGGGAAATATGATTAAGTCTGGCAAAATCAACAGTTGGCAAAGAATTAAGAAAATGGAACTGCCCAGGGATCGTTGGAGGGAATAAAAGATCACACAATCGTGAAAGTATTTTAGCATATCTAATAAACGTGACAATGTGCATATTCTATAACCTAGCTATTATAATGCCTGCTATATACCCTCAAGAAAATCTACTACATGCATAATAAGACATAATGAACATTATGAGACATGTTCAAGAATATTTATAGTAGCCCTATTTAAAAGAATAAAAAATTCATATTAAGTGGAATATTGCACAGAATCAAAATTAATAAACTAGAACTACATGAAACATATGGATCAACCTTGAAAAAGTAATTTAGAGTCAGAAAAATATGTTTTTCAAAGTGCTACATAAAGTATAACATTATTTATGTAAAATTTAAAAATTAAGCTATATTATATAAATGAGTTATGAATACACACACACTATAAATGTATAAAACTTTAGATAGAAAGGATTCTCATCAATTTCAGGCAAATGGCTACACCTGGGAAAAAAGAAAGGAATTTGTGAGGAATATAAAAAACTTCAATTGTTTTCATAGCATTTCATTTTTTTAACAAAAATCTTAATACAGGAAATGTCAACACTTTATATAATCTGTTAGGAAAAAATACATTTTAAACATAACTTTTACAAAATTACCTTCTTGGGTATTTTTGGCATTCTTGAAATATTTCATAGTAAAGGAAAAACATTTTACCAATCATTTAGGAACACTTATAAAATCAGTAAACCAAAGCATCTTATGATACCATCTCACCTCTCCAGCTGTCACTCACTGAGCAATTTCCATTTTCCTTAAGAAAACTAAGACCAAGAAGTACCTAAGTTACCAAACCAAGCTCCGTAGTCCATCATTTGTTTTAAATAATGAGGGAAAATATAATAAAACACTCAAATGGATCTCCAAACAAGCACCATTGTAATACAAAGTTGTTTCTTTCATAGAATCCAAGCTGACTAGTAGGCAGAGATGGATGGCAATGCTTGATATTGTTAAATAAAAGTCTAAATTTGAAAGTAAGGAAAATGGTTTAAGGGTAGTAGAGTACAAGTTGAGGTCCCATAGAACACACAGATGTGTGCTAGACATGGCCTCCCCAGCTGTTTTGATTAAAGAGTAAAGATTTAAGTTGTATGGCTATTGAAAAAAGAAAAATTATGCACATATAACCCCCCCACACACACACATATGCACTTCAGTGGGTGAAAGATGTAGAAACCTCTGGTGTAGAAGTAGGTCTAAATTCAGAGACAGTAGCATCTTTTACTGGATACTAACAAACAATACCAAATAGTTTGATTCGGAACTTGGCATAGATACATGACATGGGTTAAATGTGTCCTTACAGACGAGCTTATTTGAAAAGGTGACACAATAGGGTTTTCTGACCAGAACTACCAGCTTTTAGCCAAAGGCCAGCTGCCCTTTCCCGCTTGCTTCTTGTCCAACGCTGCCACCTTATCTTGGTTTCTCAGTCTAGTCGTTTGTGGTCAGCAATCCATCACCAGACAGAATCCAATGAAACCTACATCAGGTAGTAAATAACAATAACAGCAAAACTTATCCTTACTTATCAGAACTCAGGCACAGTCAAGTGTTAGGAATACAGAAAAGGACCTACACTTGAGTCAGTCAAAGGCAACACAAGTCAAATGAGTTGGCTCATTCTGAGTTTAAAGGTTTGGTGACAGATGACATGCAGTTGGCATGAAAAATGCTAAATCTCGCTCTACTAGAATACCTCACAGCTTCTCTGTTGCTTTCATCAGTACACTCTCAAGATATGGCTTTTGTAAATTCTTCTGCTTCCATTCTGGCCACTTTTCAAAGCTTATAATGCCACCTATTGCACAATTACCCCTGCAACAGAAGAATCACACTCAGGGCCTTGGTGGCCGGAGCAGCTGTTCGTCAGCTCCTGCTCTATTCAAGTCTCCCTTGCTCTTTTCTCGACTTTTACAGTAATGTCCAAATGACTGTCAGTACCTTGTATGTGGTTTGTGGACATCATGCATGCCTGTCTCTGCTGTGGATCTGCCTCTAAGTTGTTGCATCTGTTCTCTTAAGTCATATGGTTCCTACTTTTATTTCTGAGGGACAAACTTTTCCTGTCTCATGGCCACCATCTCACATGTATCACTAGAGCAGAGCTCATTGATGACAGGGACTATTTTCTTATTTATCTTTTGGTGACAAACACTCAACTGCATAGGACACAGTAAGTTCTAGGTGTCAAATACATATTTCGTGGCTGATTGAATAGCATTTCCTTTAGTTACTTTAGCTTTTTGGAAATTAGTTTTCAGTGTCCTTCTCAAACCAGCTCTGTTGACAGCCTTCATGATGAAATAATTAGCCATTGCCTTCAGTGTTAGGAAGGAGAAACAGCTTGCAGATCATGGCTGTTAATTTAAGAAGGTGCATATTCGATACAAAATTAGTGTCATGTTTGATTCATCCTTTTATGTCTTAAAAAATATGCCTCAGGCCACTTCTGGATCTACCAAAATGCAGCAGGAATTCTAGAGCTGCTGTGAACCTGGGTCATGGCCATTGGTAGAGAACACACGAAGTACATGATCTCGTACCAACACCATGAGAGTGAACAGAGTAGGGAGAAGGCCACATGCAGCCCTTGAGATGCCAATACTCAAAGGGATAAAACAGACATTCAAATATATCTAAAGTTTGAATAAGGCTTTGAATTCCCCAAAAGTTTGACACTCAACTGATTTATAATCTGTAACATAATAGGTACAGCTATGTAAGTAATAAAAGGCCAGTGTCTACAGTTGACCCTATCTCTTCCTCTACTAGGTTCCCAATCTATATCCCAACCATCTGCCCTAAATCGATTGAGCTATCACTCATGCTTCCTTCAACACACACACACACACACACACACACACACACACACACACACACACACACCTTTCCCCAACTATATACTAAACTGTCTTGACTAAAGTGTGAAAAAACTTTTCTTCAGCCAAGTTAAGGTAAAAGTTTTTAAAAGAAAATTTTAAGGGGTGGGGGCCGGCAATGAAGAGAACAACAGCAAAACAAAAGAAAGAGCGTAGAAACAGATGAGTTTAAAAGCAAAATTTTAAATGTGCTTATGAGCTAAATTTAACTCAGATTACTAAATATAACAGATTAGATTGGCTGGCACCACTTAACTTTTCTACATTTCAGGAAGAGGGAACCCTTCCAGCCCTGAGCACGTTTGCATATCAAAAGTGATTGCCTTGACATGGACTCAGTGAAACAGTCAACTGTTACCTGCTCCTCCCTTTTCCCTGAAATGATTTGCAAAGGCTATACATTCCCCCCAAAACAAAATGAACCCAAAATTAAAACACACCTTTTTGTAATTCCATTCACCATCAAACTTCTTGAAAAACAAAGCTAAGCTCGGGGCCTTCCTCCACTGGACCACCGGCCACTCACTCTTTATCCCACTGCACTTTGGCATCCGCCTCCAGCAGTCCTCTCAAAATGTTCCCAGAAGGTCAGAAACAACCTCCTGATTGCCAAATCTAACTCCCAGTTCTCCACGCTTGGTCTCTGACCCTGTTGACCAATCCTCACTCTGGATCCTCTTTTCCCTTCGTGTCTACAATCCTTCTAGTTAAACTACCAGAGAATGTCTGTTCGTTAGTTTCAAAATAGACTTGAAAGGACCGATAAATAATAATGAGTGCCTGTCACATGCTCCTCCCTATCTCTCTGAGCATGCTCTTTCTCTGTGTCCCTTTGGTGGTGACTTTACATTTATTTCCTAAATGTAATTTTTCTACCTTCATTTATATCACTTTCCCTCTTCACCCCAAATTTCTTTCACTTCTATAGCTCCAACTGTCACTTAATGAGCAGAAGACCTCTTAATTGACCTCACAAACCTTGTACTCTTGGCTTGAATTTCCCACTGTCCGCTGTCAACTGCTACATTCACTGATGAGCTTTGCTCCTGCTACTCACTGGGCCTGGAGGGGTAAAGTGAAAAGAACTGTCTTCTTCACTCCTTTTGCAGCCACAGGTTTTTGCATTTTAAAAGTCACTCTTTAAGGCATAATTTTAATTATACTGCTTTGATCTCAATCAAAATTCAGATTAAAGTGGATTTAAAGAGAATGTTAAAGAGAAGTCTGTGAATATATATAGAGAGATGTACCTGATTCATCTTTTTGAGAGGTCTTTTTTATGTTACTGTGGATGAAGAAAAGGGGTTCTATGGAAAGTAACCTCATAGGGTGATCTGATCATTAAGTCTTAACTGGGCGGGTCATGGTGGGTAGTCATACCCCAGGCTTATAACTTCTCTAGTAAAAGGTTTAAGCCTGCCCTGCCCATTGTTTTTGTGCATCTGGGTTAACACACCTTTCAAATGCCAGAAGTAATAGCCTTCTTGGAGGGGTATTAACCCTCAAGATAGCACATGATCTTGTTAACCGTCCAGTAATCCAGTCTCCACCTTGTAACCTTTCTAACATTCCCTCCTTAATTTCAAATGCATAAAAGCAGCTACAAAACTGTTATTCTCTGGAGCATTTGAGATCTTGCTCCCTGGCATATGTAGTTTGGCTCAAATAAATTCTTATGAAAATTCTTTATGGGTTTGGACATTTCTTACGTCGACATTTCTAACCATGAAAAGACCTCAGTCAGGCTCTTTAAATAAATTGACAGTTTAGCCTGGAATCAATCAAAGAATTACCCAACAATAACTGAAACTTTGCTTTGACCAGCTCATAAATTCACCTTTTAGTAGTTCTCTAACATTGTGGGAGTTTTCTCTACCAATGAACAGTTTTTATTTAAATTTTTTCAACAAGCTCCTCATAGGCCCCAACCTGTTATCACAAGAAAAAAAAATTAAAAGGCTTAGAAGTAAATTTTTTAATGACTTGAAAAAAAACTTAAATAAGAATTCAATTTTAGCAGTTTTCAAAGCTCACAAGGTCTACCAATATAATTCTGGCCAAGTTTGTATGGATTCTTTCTGGAGTAACTGACCCTGTCTCTCCTCTCTTCTAGACACCTTCAGTTCCATTTATGTATGTAGGTATCTAAGTATGTATGTATGTATTTGGCTAATTTATTTTTTGGAGTCTTTTAAAAGATAATTTTAGACTTACAGAGTTTCTATAAACCGTTTCCCCAGTTTTATCAAATGTTTACATTTTTACATTACTACAAAACATTTATGAAAACTAAGAAATTAATATAATTCTATTAACTAAAAAACAGAATTCATTCAGATTTTACCAATAATTTTCCACTAACTTTCCTTCTCCTATTCCAGGTTCCTGCATTGATTTAGATTAGAGATCAGCAAACTATGGCCCCACAGGTCAAATCTGGTCCACTGTCTGTTTTGTAAATAAGGTTTTTTGGAACATAGCCATGATACATTATTTACATATTATCTCTGCTTTTACACTAAAATGATAGCCATAAATAACAGAGACTATGTGGCTTCAAAGTCTAAAATATTTACTATCTGTTCTTTTGCAGAAAGTTTGCCCCCACCTAATTTAAATGCAATGTCTCCTTGGTCTATGACAGTTCCTTAGTTTCCTCTTATATTTATTTTTGAAGAGTACTGGTCAGTTATTTTGAAGAAAGTTCTTTGAATTGGGTTTGCCTGCTGTTTTTTATGATTAGATCAAAATTACATATTATTGGGAAGGCTACCATAGGTGTGATGTGCCCTTCTCAGGATGTATCAGCAACCATGATGTCGCTATTATTACCAGCGATGTTAACCTTGATCACTTAGCTAAGGTGGAAACTTACTATTCCTCACCTTGTAATTAATAAATATTTTAACAGAGATACTTTAAGATTATGCAAATATTCTGTTTTAATTAAACTTTAGCCAACAGGTTTAAGTATACGCAATGGATCTTGCCTACAGAAATTTTTACTACAATGATTTAATGATGACTTTCTATTTCCTTCATTCCTTCTACATTTATTAATTGGAATTCTTCTGTAAATTATCAATTCTATACCATTTATTTCTTTATATTTATATCAAGGTGCACTAATAGGTATTTATTTTATTATTTGGGCTGTAATCCAATATTATCATTATTTATCTTGTTTCTCAAGCTGTTCTAAATTTGGCCCTTGAAAGCTTTTTTAGAGTATCTCCTGTGCCCTTTTGATATGCCCTTATTTTTATTTTTATATTTTATTTTTTGAGCACTTCCTCTATTTCAGATACAAGATATTCAAGTTTATCTTGTTTGTGTTTTCCTTGGAGTAAACCAGTTCTCCAAGGAGTTCTGGTTTCTTTTATTGGAGAATAGCATTTAGAAAACAAGATTTGGGTGCTGGATAAGCTCATCACTACTGACTGAGGTGGCACTATTCTAGTGACTCAGTGGACAAAGTTAATATATTAACTTATTTATTTATTTTCTTAATTATCTCTATACATTTTAAAAAATAAACATGAGTTCATTCTGATGCCTCTCACACCAGACAAGCTCATAGGGTCCATTCTACTTTCTTCCTTATTTTTAGCTTCTTTCTTGTACAGTGGGAAACCTGGCTCTTAGTATCTATATCTATACCTATATCTATAACCATATCTATATCTGGATATTTACTTATATCTTTATATATACTTAATTATCAACTGTAGCATAAAAACAAAGTAATCTCAGAATTTCTAACCCATATCCCTATGAGAAACAAATTTGCCAACTACAGTTCAGTGTTTAAATACAGTTCTTTTATCTTTAGCCTTACAATATTCAGTCAAAAGACTGTTCCTCAAAGTTACTTCCATCAGCTCCTTTACTTCCATCCCCTTCAATCTGTTTATGTGATTGATCAACTGTATTCTATTAGTTAGAAGCAAGTCACGATTTTCACTCTCTAGGTAATAAGGCCTCTATGGGCAGAGTTTTTGTATATCCTATAGCTTTCAACCAAGCACTTACTTAGGACAGGAACTCAACAAACTTGATTATCAGGTCATACCTGTGTTTAATTGGTTAATTTTTAAAAATTTATTCAACCTAACAATGGAAAATCAGAATAAATGGCACTCGAGCACAGACATCCAGGTATTTCAACTCTTGACCACTGAGACTATTTCCTGAACAGCTGCTTGACTCCACTAAAACTGACTCAGGTAATTTTATGAAGATGAAGCCCAGAAGGCTATAATTGCCCTCCTATAGCAGATAAGCTCTATTTTGGTCATTCCTTTAATACTGGTGTGTGTGGGGGGGACTTTTTATTATTTTTCTTGGCTCACATTTACTTTATTTAGGTAATGGATATGTGAAATAAAACTAATTTTAATAACCGTATAAACTGGGATCATGATGAATTTTAATATGCATACTTTCTAAATTATATGCTAGGATAGATGTGGCTGTCCAAAATTTGTTTAAGTCTATCCTATTCCTTATGGGAAAACATATGCAAATTATCTGGAGATTATTTCCAAGTCTTCTAGAATTGAGACTCTGACAGAATGAAATAAAAAACAAATCCCCTTAGAGGAGGCAACAGACTCACCACAAGCCAAGAGAGCCAAGAAATGATGTCCTTACCTTGGGGCAGAGCAGAAGAGGGAGGAGGTTTAGTTGCCCATTAAACGAGAAATAGGTTTAAATAACTTAGAAGAAGCTGTTGAACATCAAGTCGGCCATTAGATAGAAAGTCGCTGCTATAATTTACTGCATAAAGACCTTGAAAGCATAACTCTAAGTGGTCCACTCACTCACTCATTGATCTGGCACAAGGGCTAAAACTTTGGGCTCAGCCCTGAACTTTGAAGGGTACAAAAGAAATATAAGTGAAGTCTGTGCTCTCTGAAGACCTTGGAGACTGACCATCTGCTTTCTTCATGGTCTGTCACCAGATAGTGATAAGGAATAGCCTTGATTAGAAGGCTCAGCCTCTCTGAAAAACAAGGAGAGTTAACCATAAGTAGAATCTAAATCAGTGCATATTTTAAAACTGAAATATGCATGGAAAATAAGTTGAATCGGTGCTGCGTAAGACAGTAGAGATGGGTAGGGCCAAACAAGAGAAGAAATACAGACCGAGAGTTCAACTGCTAACAGTGTTTCCAAAAGTGTACGAACAAAACAGATTGTGAACCAAAAGGACCCTAGTGCTTTACTTTAAAGTAGAACCAAATCTACCACTGAAAGAGACACACAAAAACTTTCTAAAACTAACCACTGAGAACGAGGTACTGGAAAAAGGGTACTCTGAGTATTTTTTATGTATTTCCAGTTGTTTGAATTATAGATTGGAATAAAGGGCATAAGGGTGAAAAATCTTAGAGCTGCAAAAAGGCTAAATAGAGAAAGGAAAAAGAGCAAGAAACTCAGGGAAATGCATTCTCAGTGTTTTTTTAAGTTTCAAACTGGGACATAGCTCATTTGAAGCTGATGAAACTAGGATCATTGTAATGAGCAGAGGTTTAAAGAAGCAGTGAGAAATAGTGGATGGAAGCCAGCAGAAGCCAAGATCAAGAGCTGATTTCAAGGCAGAACTTCAGAAACAGGTAACTTCCCTGTTCTGAGTAAAAAAGTTAAAGCAGAGAAACCACTTTAAAACACATACAACATGTCTATAGTGAGTAATGTTTTCCAAAGCACTTTCACATCCCTCACTCTCATTTTGGTTCCCTCAATAACAACAGTACAGTTTTATCATTCATGCATTATAGGTAAGAAGTTGAAGATCAAGGAAGTCAAGCAGTTTATACTGTATCATATAGTTAGTGGTACACCAGAGTAACAAATCTCTTAATTTCTCTCAAACTCTTGAGAATCTAAGGGCCACTATATCGTGCTTCACCTTTCTAGCAAAATGGCTCATCATCTACAAGGCCATTTTTTCAATCTGAGAAAATGTCTGAAAATGTCCAGTAGGCCCTGCGTGGCTGAACTCCTTCTCACCCTGGACCACATACCACTCCCAATAACTGTTATTGTGGTAGTCACACAGGTCTCCGCTGAGTCCTCTACGTTGGCCTTGCCACAGGACTTAGCAAGTGCCATTTCTACTACATAGAAAAAAAACTCCTGTTTTTTCTTAGTTCATGTTGACTTCTTTTATTTTAAGTGACATCCTCCAGGAAGCCTTTTTTAAATTCCAAAGTGCCTTAAATACTTCCAATATGTTATATTGCTCTACATACACTACTTCATAGCATAACACAGTTTTATTTTACATTAATGTAGGTAGTTCACTGATCAATGTCTTTCTCTTCCATTAGTCCGAAAGCTCCATGAAGGGAAGCCAATGTCTGCTTTGCTTCCTACCATATTTTTGTGAATAATTCAGTGTCTGGCCCATAGTAACTGTCCATTAAAAAGCTGTAGATTATGGGAATGACTACTGGCGCTGCTTCTCATGTGGAAATCACTAACTTTCTGAAACAATTTATCTACGTTGAGCATCATGTCTGAATCATGTCTTCCTACATAAGAATCACTTGGTATGCTTGTATATCTAGATCCAAATTCCAAGAGATTTGGATTTATTTTGTATGAAGTGGAGCTCAACAACCTTCATTTTTCCATTAAATATCTCAGCTAGTCCATGCACCACACTTTGAGAAACACTGCTCTAAGATAAAGATGTTTTCAAAGAAAATGAGTAGAAAAACCTCTCTATCTTTAGGTTACATGCAAATTAGAGACAATTGTTAGGAAAGATAAAGCAGGGATGTATATAGAAATAGAAATGATAGAGATAGAGATAGAGTTAGAGAATAAAGATAAGTTGTCCAGATCTAAAAGGATTCAGGATAGCTCTAAAGAAAAGGAGGAAGTGAAATCATGAATTATAACATAGTATATCTTCATTGTCTCAGTTTAATTTAGTTTTTCATGGAATCCATGTGAATATCTGCTTGTGTAGGTCTTGAACATGTTTTCTTGCTCTTAGTGAAATGCAAGGATCAGAGGAGATATGGTGGAAATTCACAAAACATGAGTTTTTCTGGAAGCAGTTCCAGTTTGAGGGGATATATAGTGTCTTTATAGATCAGATGGTTTAAAATATAACAGCAACTACATCACCAATAATCTAATTTTTTTAGCTGAAATAACAGAAGAAACAGAATGATTGCCTGTGGAAAGAAGCAGAGTAGTCAAATTCAGTTAGTTCATGGATATTCTTGTGTTGATTGCTAGGATGTATTACTTCTACCACCAACAGCTTGATTTTGAGGTCGTTTTCTGACCTTTACATCCCTGTCCAGCTAGTCAAGGACCCAGCTCCTATTTCTTTGCACAGCTTCTCTGCCATTCCTGACCCAGAGGATTAACATCTGCACAAACACTCTTCTATTTATGAATGCTAATGAGAAAGATTAGGGACCTAATCCTTTACTTTTTTCCCACCTCCAAGAAACCTTTTTTTTTTTTTGCAACTCATATTTCAGCTGATTTTAGTCATCCTAAGGTCACACAAAATGTACTTGTAACAAGTAAATTAAATAGGTAAATAATTTTTCTTATGCATTTTTCTTAATCTAACAAAAAAATCTGCTAAGATTTCCCTAGTAGAAGCCTATAGATCTCCATTTCTAAGGGATGATTCTTCATCACCATTAAAATTTTTAGCAAAGACACCTTATGTGTATTCTGAGCCAGGCCTCTTCTATTAGAGTGTTTGAAGGAAGTCTAGCTATTAGATACTTTCAGAAGACTGATGACACAAAATGGCTCAAACTGAAAAGGGTCATATTTGCTTGAGTTGGTATGATTATTCCTTATAAATGCCTGCATCTGAGATTTGTTTCCACAGAGGACTTCAGCTGACTTCTCTATAAGCTCCCCTATAGCATCTCTATCCTCTTCCCATGATCAACAGCAATGGATTAAAAGCCACTGCTGCAGTTACAACTTTAAGAAAGTGAGAGTTGCTGAGAAAACATGTCCCTTAATTATCCCTGGCTAAGGAAATAGTTAGTTAGAACTGGTTAGGTCATACACCTTGAGATACAATGACAATGTCAATTCCTTCGTATGTTCTCTCAATGGATGGGATGCAAAGTTCAAGCATTTAACCATCTCTGGAATTCCAATTGTTGAACATCAAAGATATTGGCAATGATCATATTATGGAGTCTTTTTTCTCTTTCCTTGTAGCGATGCAAATGTATCTTCACAAAGGTTTGGCATTATACTATCTAGAACAGATGAAACATAACTTGGCTAAGAAATTAGTGACTGAAGTTTCAAGAAAGAATTACCCTTCCAAAGGTAAAAAAGTATGGAAAAAATAATGATATAGATTACTTCTACTTTTAAGAGTTGAGGGAACATATCAGTGAGTGTCCTAAAATGAATCGAATGACATATTTAAAAGAGTGACTTAGGAGTATATTTACAAAGATGTGGGAAGGGTTAAAAGAAACCATAAAAGACAGTTTCTCTGAAGGACATGAAGAAAGAAGCAAGAAGGCTGGAGAGGGTTGCTGTGACCAGAATCTAAACAGAGAAGAAATAAGGAAAGACTGATCACCCTCTAGGTGGCATGAAGGGACACAGCCACTATCAGCCAAACAGAGAGGAAGCTGAAGGAATAAATACCCAGACTATTCTCTCTTGGCCTCCAGTCTCTCACCAATGTCCTCCATTGTGTGAACCCACCTAAGAGCCAGAGAATAAGTAAACCTGATTGATACAATTCTTGGGCTAAGAGCTTGGTGGAGGAGGAACAGTAGTCCTAGAGGGGCAAGGAGAAATTATCCAGCTCAAAGAAAGAAAACAATTCAACTCCATTTGAATATAGTTTCTCTCTTATTGAATTCCTTACTTTACAATTTCTCCAGTGATGTAACTAAATGGCATAACTTTTACTGCACACACAAAAACTTATATGCTGTTTGGCATCTTTTCAAAGGGTAGTATTGGCTCTCTTTCAAGAGTAAGTTTATTTTAAAGAAAATACATTTTGCATTCAACTTCATGCATGAAAATTTTGATTTTCTAAAAATGTTTTCTCATATAAATAAGACACTTTAATATTTTATTTAAAGGAAATGAATAGATTAAAGGTACAATTTCATATACTATGAGCAGGCATTAAAAGTTTGGTAACTTCAAATATTTTACCGTTTTTACAAAGTCTGAAATTTATTTTGTTTTTTTTTCAAAAGTGAAAATTATTGTAACAAATGAAGAACAAAAAACATGTAAATCGTTAAGTCTTTTTGCCATTAGTATTCTCTCCCCCACTATTTTTTGAAGTAACCAATGATAATACCATGATCCTTGTATGCGATTTTCTATCTTCATTCAAACGAATACATACAACTTACAAAAAGTTTTTTTTCTTTTTTCTTTTCATTTAAAAATGTAGCTATCCTGTCAGGTCAATGGATATAGATATGATTCCTTTTATTAGTTGCATTATATTCTATAGTATTAATGTATCACTATTTACTCCACTATTCTAACATTGATGAAGGTTCCGGTGGTCTCCCATTCAGGCCACATATACAGAACTCTAACGGAATTAAGAGTTTTGTTGAACTAGTTGTATCAACAACAGAAAGTAATATTCCATTGAATAGAAGCACCACTCTTTTCTTGTAATAGATTCCGTTTGCTAGTGGATCCATTTCTAGACCCTGTTCTAGTCCACTGATTTATTTGCTTCTGGGAGGCTGCATAATATACTAATTAAGGGCAAGTTTAAAAACAGGTTCCACTATGTGTTGGCTATCTGACCCTGAGCAAGGCTCTCTGGCTTAAGTTTTTTCACCTGTGAAATGAAAATAGTAATAGTATCTCTCTCATAGAGTTGTTTAAGGATTAAATGAATTAGCATTTGTAAAACACTTAGAATGGTGTCTATAACATAATAAGAATTATATATGTTTTTGATAAATAAATAAAAATAAATTTCAAAGGCATACCATCCCAAACAATAGGTTATAATAAATGATTATAGAAATTATTAATATCTGATAACTTTAGATCCTTTTACAGCGTTCTTCTAAATTGTTTGGCTGTTATTAGGAAGTTATACTCCCACATGTACTTCAAAATACTTTTATCCCAATTTATCGGAATTCTAATTGATATTGTATTAAACTATTTTATTAATTTGTGAAGGATTGATATTTCATGATAGTAAATATTCCACCCAAGAAATATTCCACCTAGGTTTTGCTTTATTTATTCAAGTCTTATTGTATGCTTTTAGAGTATATTTTATAGCTTTCATCATAAAAATCCTGTCCCTTTCTTGCCAAATTTTACTCCTACACATTATAATTTGGGGGACTTTTGTGAATAGAACTATTATTTTTTTGTTTCTGTGTGTTTTTAGAATTTTATTGTTTTGGAATATACACATGGCTCAAAATTCGAAACACACTCAAGTATCCAGTGAAAGTTCCTCCAATCCCTTTCCTTGGCTCCCTCCCTCCTATGGTTTTTAAAATGCCCTTATACAAGCTTAAAAGTGAAGATGTGCTGTTTTCATATTATAGACATAAATTACATAGTTGATGCCAAAAATTAATTGATGTAAAAGTACATTACATAGGTTTTTCAATTTCTTGTCATTTAATTATATCTAGATTTCAACATAGATATCATCTCTGGTGGTTCAACCTTTTCCTTTAACTCACTAAAAACATATGTAATTTACTGCAAGATGTTTTCATAAATTTATCTGATCTTGAAGAGTAAACAAGAGCTTTTAAAATGTCATTATAAAATGTCCTTCAATTGTGGTTAGTAAGGACATCAGGTAAATAAGCAATGTTTGCATCAACATCTATAATGGCCTCAGTGAAATAACCTTTCTCGAAACCATCACACATTCTAAGCAGTTATGCTAGAAGAATACTCTTTTGGGTTCCTATCTCTGCAACTCTTCCATACATAGATAAGTCCCCTTGGACCCATCTGTACCTACACTGGGACAGCCCTTCTGCATCTCAGGGCCATTCCAGATCTGAGGTTGGAGTTCATATGAACTGCAGCCTTAAGTCTTCCTCTCTTTTTGAGCAAAACTGCCCTCCTCCATCTCTTTTAGTTTAGTTAATGGCTTCACTATCTGCCAGGTATCTAGTGGGGGAAATCTCAGTACTGGAAGTCCGGTTCATAGTAATCCCAGAACCAAGAGAGACTTTTTTACACTTTCTTCTTTGTTGGGTGTGAGAGTAAGATGGGAGGAGTGTTTTTGCTTTGTATGAAATTATCACAGCATGCCCCTGATGATGGATCCCTAAGGTCTTCACTGAATGACAGGTACTTGAATCTTCATAAGGTTTATCCTCCATCCTCTGCAACGTGTGTAGCTTTCCAAAGCTTCCAGCATTTTAGCCACTTCTTGCTTGTCTTGCACAATTTGCATGATGTCATTGATATATGGATCTGAGTTATGTCCTGTAGAATGCCCAGATCACTTCAGACCATATTATATCAGGGAGCAGAAGAATTAACAGAGCCCTGAAGCAAAACTATAATTGAATATTGCTGTCTGTGCCACATAAGTGTAAAAAGTTTCTGATCCTTTCTCCTCATTTAGACTGAAAAGAATGTATTCTCTAGGCGAATGACTGAATGTCACGTACCTGATGCATTATTAACCTGTTCTTCTAATGGCAATAAGCTGTTTGCCACCAAGCACCCCAGCCACACTGGAGCTGCTACTTGGTTAAGCTGCCATGGTCCTCAGTCATTCTCCAGAGTCCATCCTATTTATACTGAGACCAGACTGGCCAACTGAACAGAAATGTGATAAGGACCACTACCCACACATCTTTTAGTTTTTTCATGGAGGCTCTCATTTCTGCTATTTCCCATAGTGTCATATTGTTTGATATTTACTCTCTTTACCAGTACATGTGCTGTGCAGTAGTTCTAGAGTTTTCCATTTGGTCTCCTCCTTTATGGTGGCTCTATACTGCAGAGGCAAAGGACCAATTTGTGTGTGGGAGGGAAGGAGGCGTAACTCTTATGCCAAGTAGAACAACTGCCATTATACATTTGGGAAAAGGAAAAATAATCACAGTAGTCCCACAAAAGTTGTACTTTAGTCAGAATTCCAGAATTACTTTTTGTTGTTGTTGTTGTTGTTGTTGTAAGTGATAAGCAGAACCCTTATTGGCCACCCTCTAAATGCCTGTGGGGACTTCATGCTCTATTTACCTTCTCTGCAGCTTCTTGCCAGTCAAGCCCTCTTGGCTACCTCTACAACTTTGCCAGACATCACGGAAATCTCAGCTATCTGGCTTCAGTTAAGCACTACCATTAGGTTTTTATTACTTTCAGGCCCAACATCCCCATGAACCTAGCTCATTGATGACCTCGTCTACTGTCGTTGACCTGCAAAGGAGAGTTAATACCATCATTTTGGGTGGTACTGCCTGGCATCTTTCTCACTACTGGATTCTTAATAGCCTTGGTGACTAGCATGCCCTCTGGGCACTCATAGAACACAATCCACTACTGGATTTCCTGGCCTTGGATAATATACCCATTCTCATATGCCAACTTTTCTTCAGCCTCTTCATTCCTTCCTCTTTTGTCTGCCAGGGCAGTTCAGGTATTTCAGCTTTGTTCAGCATCGACCATTGCTTCTTTCAGACCTCTGAGAATCACCCTAATGATGAGTTTGCCCCGTTCCCTGAGGCCTTGCCAGGTTGATGAATCTTGTCTTGAAAAACAGATTGTAAGTTAATAAATTCTCGCTTATATACATTTCAGCTCCTTGATCTTGCATCCTAAAAATCCAATCCCGTATTTACAGTGGCCAGGACATAGAAGTAACGGAAGGGTCTTACAATAGGTGATTGGACAAAGAAGATGTGGCATATATATACAATGGAATATTACTCAGCCATAAGAAAAGATGAAATACTGCCATTTGCGACAACATGGATGGAACTCGAGATAATCATACTAAGCAAAATAAGCCAGACAGAAAAAGTTGAAAATCATATGATATCACTTATATGTGGGATATAAACCTTAAAGCAACAAAGGAACAGGACAAACAGAGACTCATGAACATGGACAGTTGACTAGTGGTTACTAGAGGGTGGGTGGGGGGAGGGAAGCAGGAGGTAGACCAGGTAAATGGGATCAAACATGTGGTGACAGAAAGAAATATAACTATAGGAGGTAAACACACAGTGTAAATATATATATGCCTCATTGCTAAAGTGTACAGTTGAAACTTATTGGATTACGTTAACTAATGTCACCATAAAAAAATAATTAATTAATTAATTTTTAAAAATCCAATTTCAGTGATACTCCAGTGGCTCTTGCCAACACAGCCTAGCTAATTCTGCATATAAAGTTGTGTCTGCCTTCTCTGATTCAATACTTCCCCGTAGTGCCTTGCTACTAATTGGCTTAGCAGCCAAGAAGGGAGGTAAGAACAACTTCTAGGGGTGGACACCTGTTGCCTTGTAGGTGAGGAACCTGTGCAGTATTCTGCAGCACTGGACAAGTGCTAGCTCTTAGGGAGTATGGTATCTCTGAGCTGTGAGGGTTCAGAGGAGTCTCCAAAGCTGGCATCCTCAGGGGCATTCATTCAGATGTCCTCACCCAAAATTTCAGGGTCCCAGGTTTTTTCAACAGTCTAAAAGTGTAAAAGTTCTGTCTTGACTGAGCATTCAACTGTATGCTCAATAACTGTAACAACTTTTTAATGCACAAGTGTGTCAGAAATCCCATTGTAGAAAATATGGTCTTTTTTCTTAGATACCAATAAGGTCTTCACACTTATAACTTCTTAATAGATCTAAGTTTCTTATTATCACTCTGCAGGCCATCAGTACAATTTAATAGTAACCGTCCAGCTCCTCTATCTTTGTGAGCACCTTTGTCACATCTTTTAAATTTCTGAATCATTGTACCTGGAAAGGCATTTCCCTCCACGACGAGGTTTTCCCAGGTCACCTTCAGTGAAATTTGTAGCAGTTGAACCACTACCGAGTGCCATGTCATCTTATTGGACCACTGCTGGCACCACTTGTTAGTTGAAAAGAAGCAAATGCCAAAATGGGATTAGTCACACAACAGATTTACTGAGGAAATTACCTGTGAGAGACAATGCATAGGTAACCATAAGAGACTGGGAAAGCTGTCAGACTGGGATGTGGTTCTAGACCCCATGAAGGAGAAAAGGAAGGAAGGAAAAGCCAGTTCTACCACAGTTCTAAGAATGTTTCGGCAAGGCTTATAGGGAGTTTTTGAGTCAAAGTCACGTGCAGATTAGCCTTATATTTGTCGGAAATGGATCTGTCTTAGTATCCTTGCTGTGCTCAATCACTGACTGAGAACAGCCTGTGGGAAATCTGATCTTAGCAGGAAAGCTGACATAGATTCAGAGGGTGGTGCTCTGAATATGGCCACCATAGCTATATTGTTTTAAAATTTTTCAGTGCTATGAATAATTCTGCAAGTAATATCCTTGTACATTTCTTCTTTATACATATATAAGAATTTCTTTAGAATTTATAAAAATAGTTTGAGGGATTACTGGGCCACTAGTTACATGCCTTTTTTGTTTTAGTAAATCCTTTAATGTCATTTTCCCACATGGTTGTATTAATTCAAGCATCCAATAGCATTTACTAAAAACTTCCTTGCTTTTTCACCACTTGATCTTATCCACTAAAAATTATTTCATTGATCTGATGGACGAATAGTGGAATCTCATTTTGCTTTTACTTTGTTTTTCTCTGATTACCAAGGAAATTATACATTTTTAAAATGATTTTATTGATTCTCTGAATGTTTTTCTTCTGTGTCATATCTGAGTCTCCATCACATGTTGTTTTGCCCAAGTGATTCACTGAGACCCCACCCCTCCCAACTTGCCGGCCCATGCAAGCTGCTTCCAGTTGATTTTCCTTACAAACGGCCTGTCTTAGCTCATGCAGCAGGTTTTCCTAAAGGCTCTCAACGGTTCACAAAACCTAAACAAGCAGCATCTGACTTAGGCATGCCCTGTTCCTCTTGCTGAGCAGCCCCAAGCCTGGCACTAGTAGCAGTCAGCCTTGGTTTGTGGCTTGGCTTCTTGAGGCACATACAAGTCTATTGTGGGCAGCAGCCATCTGTGGATTGCTTGGTGGCTCATACCAAGGGGCCTCAGACAAGCACAGGATTCAGCTGAACTTGGCCTATGGCAGGGCTCCTCCCATGAGGCCCAGGACTACACACCCTGTGGCCAGCTTTTGTCTGAGCCTAAACACCACTCAAGGTCACATCTAAGGACGACACACCCAAAGGCAGACAGGGCAGGCACCATAGCCTGCTAAAGAGAATCCTGCTCTGTAGGGTCAGCACCTGCACAACAGCTCCTCCACTGGTCATGGCCAGTCATCACAAACAATCAACCCAAGCTGATTGATGAGCAGACAGCAACCAAGGCTTAACTACAATAGGAAGGCGCACACAACCCTTAGAGGGGACATACCTGGATCACCTGGCTCAGGTGACCAGGAAAGACTGTACCTCTGGTACTCATAGCACACCTACTGTATAAACCCACTCTACTAAGACCAGGAGTCATAGCAGCCCTACCCAATACATAGAAACAAACACAACTAGGCAGCCACAATGGGAAGAAAAAGAAACATGTCCCAAATGAAACAATAGAACAAAGCTCCAGAAAAATAACTAAACAAAATGGAGACAAACAATCTACCAGATATAGAGTTCAATGAACTCAGGGAGAACTTTAACAAAGAGATAGAAAACATAAAAGTGGAGAGAGAAAACATAAAAAAAGCCAGAAATGAAGAATACCATAACTGAAATGAAGACTACCTTTGAGGAATTAACAGTAGATTAGACAAAGTGGAGGATCAAATGAGTGATTTAGAAGATAAGGTAACAGAAAATACCCAATTAGAATAGCAACAAGAAGAAGAAAAAAAAATGAGGATAGTTTAAGGGGCCTCTGGGACAACATGAAAGATGAAAACATTTGTATCACAGGGATACCAGAAGGAGAAGAGAAAGGGCAAGGAATGGAAAATCTGTTTCAAGAAATAACGTAGAAAACTTCCCTGACCTGGTGAAGGAAATAGATGTAAGTCCACGAAGCACAGAGAGTCCTGAACAAGATGAACCCAAAGAGGCCCACACCAAGACATATCATAATTAAAATATCAAAGGTTAAAGACAGTCTTAAAAGCGGCAAGAGAAAAGCAGTTAGTTACCTACAAGGGTGTCTCTCTCTCTCTCTCTCTCTCTCTCTCTCTCTCTCTCTCTCTCTCATAAGACTGTCAGCTGATTTCTCAACAGAAACTTTGCAGACAAGAAGGGATTGGAATGAAATATCTGAAGTGATGAAAAGCCAGGACGTATAACCAAGATTACTCCACAAAGCTATCGTTTAGAAATGAAGAGCTTCTCAGACAAGAAAAAGCTAAGGGTTCATCATCACCAAGCCAGTGTTATAGAAAATGTTAGAAGGACTTCTTTAAGAAGAAAGAAAAAAAAAGTATAAATAATATAATGACAATAACTACATACCTTGCAATAATTACTTTTAATGTAAATGGATTAAATATTTCAAACAAAAGCTAGGGTGGCTGAATGGATAAGAAAACAAGACCTATACATATGCTGCCTACAAGAGACTCACTTCATATCAAAAGACACACAGACTGAAAGTAAAGGGGTGAAAAAAATATTTCATGGAAGTGTAAACAAACAAAAATGCTGGGGTAGCAATACTTATATCAGATAAAACGGACTTTAAAGGAAGGCTATAACAAGAGACAAAGAAGAACCCAGTAAAGGTTATGTTGGGTATTTATCTGAAGAAACATAAAACATCACTTTGAAGTAATATGTGAATCCATATGTTCACTGCAGCATTATTTACAGTAACCAAGATATAGGTGCATCCTGGATGCCCATCAATGGATGAATGGATAATAAAGAGGTGGTGGTGGTGGTGGTAGTGGGTGTGTGTGTGTGTGTGTGTGTGATGGGATTTTACTCAGCCATAAAAAAGAATGAAATCTTGCCCTCTGCAACAACATGGATGTGCTGAGTCGAGTAAGTCTGACAGAGAAAGACAAATGTCACATATGAAATCTAGAGAACAGGATAAACAAACAAGCAACAGAAACAAGCTCATAGATACAGAGTATTTTGATGGTTGTCAGATTGGAGGTGGGGAGGGTAGGTGAAGGGGAAGGATATTAAGAGGTACAAGTTGGTAGTTACAAAACAGTCATGGAGATGTAGGGTATAGCATGGGAAATATAGCAGTATTGTAATAGCTATGCATGGTGTCAGATAGGTATTGGATTTATTGAGGTGATTACTTCAAAAGTTATATAAATGTCTAATTACTGTGTTGTACACCTGAAACTAATATAATATTATATGTCAACTATAATAGGATAATCAAAATATAAATATTAATTTAAAACTTTAAGTAAATTAGTATTTTTATATAAAGTTTACAGTTATTCATTCATTTTAAATTACAATATCTTGGTTTTGAGATTTATTCACGGCTTTCAACTTAAACATACTCCCCCAACAGGATCACAGGACATCTATTCATCAAAGCTGTAAGAAACATTTTTCTTTTCTTGCAATATATGTTCTATTTTAAGGTAGAAGGAGAAATAGAAACGTAAGGACACTTCAGAAGAGTTGGCATACCCCATCAGCAAATGCAGAGGCTTGCATTCTATATTGAATATAATTTTTTATTTTCGGATTCTGTTTTGTTAGAAGCTTATCCAGATTAACTATAGAGTAAAGGAATGTTAGAGCAGGAAGGAACCCTGGAGAGGGTCCAGGGCTTGAGGCCAAGCTAGCCTACTTGTTTTATAAATTCTCCCAGACAAGTTAAGAGACTGGTCCAATGTTATATTAATATGTAGCATAGACCCTGTCTTCTGTTGTGTAGGACATTTGGGAAGGATGAACCAACCATGTGTATGTAAAGCTATGGAGTTAGGGACAGACCAACCCATAAAATCCAAGTTAAATGGATAGCTAGATATATAACCTTGAGCAAGTTACTCAACCTCTCTAAAATCCTATAAAACTTCTGTATCTTAAATTAGAGATAATAAGTAGCATACCACACAAAACTGTAATGTGAATTATGCCAGATAATCAATGTAATAAGTCATCTCACATAAAAAAATAATAACAGAAAATATATAAAGTCACTATGCTAAAATTCCTGATGGTATTGTGATACATAGTGAAAATAATCTGCTGTAAGTAGCTTAAAATTAAATTTGAATGGAGTTTTATCAAGATATTCTTTAAGTTGTTTAAATTATATTTATAAATCTTATAAGATGCACAAAGTATAACATCAAACCCAGGGTACTTACAAAGTATCTATGTAAAACCAAGCCATTTTTAAAGAGGTCTGTATAAGTAAAAAAGTGGATGATCTCATGCATCCATCCATCTGTAGGGAAAATGAACAAATTATAGATACATACATGCGTGACTGAAAATTTTAAGGAAACTGGCCTTCTTGATTTATCCTTTTTCATAATTGAACCTGAACCGGATTATAGTAAAATCAGATTTTGACATCCTCAATGAGTAAGTTATCATTTTAAACAGAAACAAACATAAGAAAAATTCTATATCATAGTCTTCTTAAGAATTTGATGGATCCAGTTGTTTGAGTTCTGCATGGAAGAACTCTATACTTGAGCATCAAACATATTTTTGCAGACTGTAACCAATAAGATGCCAATAAATATTTATGGCTAACTAGCATTGAAGCAACTCTTTTCAGCTAATAGGCAGAGTCAGAGAGAAAGCTAAGTCCCTGAGGATTCTCTCATAGCATTCCAAACAGCAGTAGCTTTATTGTTCAGATAAGGGACTTCTTACTCAAGGCCTCCTTGTAAATAATCTAAACACACATCCAGATAGCAATGACTCCTTGGAGTGAACTTTTAAGCAGTGCTTAAAAGTTCTTCAAAAAAATACTTAAAAGTTAAAAAAGAACTTTTATTTTTATTTTAAGTTGGGGTCCACTTAATTCAAGTACTATATCATTTCAAGTTGTCTGAGAAGCAGATGCCAAAATAGAATTAAAGGTATGAAAGATTTATTAGAGGAAACACCTATGAAAGACATAGAGGAGAGGGAGCAGAATAGACAAGGACAATGTCACACCATGTTGCAGGTCTAGCACCTGCATAAGGTGAAAAGGAAGAAAGAATGGTCATGTAGGAAGCCTCAGATGATAATGCGAGGATGTTAACCGGGTCAGTGGGGAGCCCCTGAGCACAGGTTGACCTTTAAAAGAGTATGGTGTCAGAAATGGACCCACTCTTGTAGCTAGTCACTGGTTGGGAGCAGCCTGAAGGAAGTGTGGCTGTGACATGAACATTAGAGCACATCCAAAGGTTTGGCCACTGAAGGCTGTCTGCCATCCCCAGTACTGACACAAAGTTCTTTGCAAAGGAGATCTGAGCCTGCATCTCCATGGCTGCCATAGATGCCTTCCTAAAATAATACCCACAAGGGCTCTGTAACTGAACTCCTTCGAAAGACAAGAGTGGTAGTTAAGAATGATTGAAACATGAATTACATGCAGTTTGCTATATATATATAGTATGATATACAATGAAATATAGATAGTAGCTGGGGCTCAGGTAGTAACTTCCAGTTCCTGTTCATAAGAATTGGTAAAATCTTTGGGCTAGTATGGCTTAGATACTTGCTTCTGTTGGGGTATGTTCATATTTCCTTCTTAGCTATTTTATGGCCCAGATTTCTTTCTTCCTCTTCATCTAAGTTTCATGCAATTCTAGATTGAAATGGCTTTTCCATCAAATAATTGACCATATTAGTAATAATACTACAAAATATAGAAGTACAAAATTCTTATTTCATGAATTCTGACTCTACATTAATTCAATAACTTGAGGAGAGTACTCTGCTTCACGAAACTTAGAATTATTCTTCTTCTTTGACAATCATGGTTATGCAGGAATGATGACTTCTTCCATAAGATCCTGTAGAGTTCTCTTTCTGAGCTGTTTGTGTTGTTTTACACAGAGAAGGTAGGGTGGAGAGAGAGTGGGATGGGTTTTATGTCCCTGGCTTTGGGAGAAAAAGTAACTTTAAGGATCCAGTCTGAGAAGAAATAAATTATAATCTGTTACGCTTTGTTTCTGGACAACACTGCTAAACCTCTCACTACAACAGCCCAGAGATATTTCTATTAATTATATAACTAAGTGTAAACTCGACCAACATTATCTCTAGGCCTTTTGACCAGCCCAGCCACCTCCTATCTGGCATATCTAGAATTTACATTTTTAAATAAATCATCCCAAACTTCAAACTAAAATCTTTAGTTGGGTAAATGCAAACTTTGGCTAGAAATTTCAGGATAACAAAGCACTTCATATGCAGAGCATTCAAGCAGAAAAGTTATTATGTCTTCCTTGAAGTCCACTAGGGAGCAGTAATTACAGAGTTTTTCCTCAGTAAATACTGCACCTGGATGAATTAACAAAGTACAAATTACCACCTGAGCTAAACTTTTTACTGTGATAACATAACCCAGCGTTAACCTTGAATGTGCCAAGAATTTTGAGAACTCTCCCACAGGAGAGAATGCATGACTTCCCTTTCACATACACTGAGATAATATTCTGCCAAGAACAAAGATAGAGTGCCAGCACTCAGAAGAAATTTAAAAATATATATATTGATCTATAGTGAGAGATGGAATAAGTAACCAGCCTTATTCCACTTAGAACTCTTGCCTCAAAGTATACGATTAATTGAGTCTATATGAACCGAAAGAGGTCTTATGGAAATTTTTAACACAATTATCACTCTCTGTGACTCATTTTTGCTTGAATGGTATTAGGACATCTCAAGAAAGTTGGATTAGTAATGATGTGAAAATTTAATGTAAACAATTCTTAAAAAAAAAAAAAAAAGCTCTCTAATCTATTGCTTTGTGTTGTTAATGGAAGATACCTTTCAACTCAGTCTGCTAAGGATTTATCCCAGCACATAGACTATACAGTTTGGCTGTACTATCTGTTTCTTAAACCAAAGCACATGTATTTACATTTGTCTTTATAAAAATCATTGCTTTTCTTAAAAATTACAGAAGTTGTCTCTGCTCGTTAAAAAAAACCTAATAAAACTGTATTAAGAGTGAATTTGCCTTCACTCATATAATTTAGCAAAATTTTTTAAGTTTATCCATAAATATACACCTTTAAAAATGGATTTTCTGGGTAAAAGGATACATGAATTTAAATTTTATAGATATGCTAACTTGTCCTGAAAATAAATTTTACCTATTTATATTCTCAATGACATTGAATATGAATGTCTTTGTCCCTACACCCTGACAAATAACGTATACTATTAACATGTTTTTTTTAATCTGATAGATTAAAATCTTCTTTCTTATTGTTTTGATTTACATTGCTTAGTAGTGAATGAATTTGAACATTGTTTCATATATTTATTATAATTTATTTTTATTTTTCTGTGAATCATCTCTTCTTAATCATCTTTAAAATGTCAATATTTCTATTGGGTTGTCTTCTTTTTATAAATCAGTTTTTAAAATCTTTATATATTAATTAAGTTTTCCTTCTTTTTTATCTGATGCAGATAATTTTTTATTCTATATTCTTTTGTGTCACTTGAATTTTTTTTCTCATGGAGATATATCATGTTTTAAGATTAAAACAAAATTCTAGAATATGTACAAACACATGTTATGTTCTGACATATCTATATCTATGTATAATTACTTTCTTCTAATGCAAAATATACATTATGTATAATACAACCAGTTAGGAAAGATAAAACACCAAATTCTTTCCCATTTAGTAGAACTATGTTAACTCAATATTATCTCATGGTGATCAGTAGCTCAATTTTTTTATACATACAGGTAGATTAATAAAAATGGGAAGATAAATGAACTCAATATTTTGTAATCTCTTTCAAAACATGGACTTTTGGGAGAAAAACATAAACAATTAATTTGTTTTAAAAATGTATAACTGCTTAATTCATTTTTGTAAATATGTAAATAGGGAAAATAGGGCTACTGATTCTGACAGTCCTATTATGAGTACTTTCAATAATTTGGAGTTACCAAAGCTGTTTATTTCTGCACAGTTATTTTTGGAGAGTGATCTAAAAGGGCAGGGGGAAAGGCTTTAAGTTGTGTTTTGATAGCTTCCAGTTTGGAATCAAAATCCATCATGCATAAGCCATACAAGTGTGGTTAAAATTGTTTATTACCTCTTTTGTGAGCCATAAACATAAGAAAAACAGTTGATATAGTCCAGTAAACGAAATAAAACCCCAGATAAAGCAGTAGTTAGGTCAGTCTTTTATTTCAAGTAACCCCAGGAACCTGGAAATTGTAAATAAATTTCAGATATCTTGCTCATTTTAGATTTTGTTTATCTGGATGGATTTAGCTCAAACCCTGGAACACATAGTTCCAGACTCTTTAAGATTTTTGTTAACTATGAATGCAATTAAAATTTTAAATACCAACATTCTCCAATCTAAGATATTACTTAATTAAAAGAACTTTTAAACCCAAACTTTATGTGATTACTATGAAGTAAACACTTTATGTTTCCTAAAATTAAATGTCGCCATGGCCTTGTTAGAAATGAATTATAGGTGAATGTGAGATTACCTCATATTTCTGGCAACATTTTCCCATTATCATCACAGGAATTTTCAGAGGGAAATAGGAAGCCTCAGTCTCATCTTATACAATATTACTAATACATTATTTAATCTAACATTTTGAATTCCTGTATACTGACCCTCCAGGAACAATTTCTCATACGTATTGGTTTTAGAAGATGCACTTCTAAACAATACTTGGCTGTCATCTTATGGAGCAGTGTATATCTTTTAGAGGATTATATTTCCTTATTTGTTAGTCAGCAAGAAGCTCAGAGCCAATATGGTGGTCCAATTCTGGCAAATGAATAGCACGTTATGATATGCATTTCAAGGGTGGACTATCTGCCTGTTATCTTAGTTTTATAGCCTATTTTCCTTTTTTTCTCACTTTCTCATTTGTCTTATTTATTCATCTTTTGGCTTATATATTTCTCCAAAATCTACCTCAAATCCTCTGTTGAAAGAAGGTAGCTAAAAAAAACATTATTAGATAAATAAAAATACATTATCTAGATAAATATTAGATAAATAAAAAAGACAGGTAAATAATAAAATAGATAATAAGGCATATACACCGATTAAAAATTGTGATATCATATGTTGGTTTAGAAAATTATTGAAGTCAACAGAAATAAAGTAAATATTGTGTATGAAGCACTTTGGTTTATCCATAACTTCTAACATATAATAAATTAATTAGAGGTGCTACCTCATCTCACATTATATAATGTATAGTTTCCTAGAATGTGGTTTGTGAATCAAATTATTGTAAAGCAAATTACATGTTTATGCTATTAGAGAAAATTGCTATCAAGCACTTGATAAAACAGAATTTTAGTATCATATGGATACTCAACTTCTGATGTCGATGAGGGTTTTGTTAGGTAGATTCAGGGTTTATGTTCCCTGATTTTAAAGAAAACTAGAGTGTAAATGAAAAGTATAAAGTTCTTGTTCTTTCATATTCTTTACCCTCTTCCACTTTTCAAAAATTTTTTACTCCCTAGAGGAAGCCATAGTTAATAATTTACTGCAATTTTTCCAAATAATTTGAAAAATATTTATATATTAGATATAAAACAGGCAAGAGTTAAATAGACACTTCAAAAAGAGGTGATCCAAATGATCAATAAATATGAAAAGATGTTCAACTTCCATAGATATCAGGAAAATGATGATTAAACCACAAGGCAGTACTACTTCATAGGCACCAGAATGGCTAAAATGAATGAATGAATGAATGAATGAATGAAAAGAAAAATACCAAGTGTTGGTGAGGCTGTGAGTGATCAGAATGTTCATATACTACTGGCAGAAGTGCAAACTCCTATAACCATCTTGAACATTGTTTGGCTTTTTGTACCCAATTAAAGTGTGTAAAAATGCTCACCAAAAGTCATGTACCAGAATGTTCATAGGCGAATGACTTGTAATAATCAAAAATCTACTCTAATTCCCACAAATAGAAGCATTTTTGCTATCAGGTCTTGGTGTCTTCTGGATATATATTTCAAATGTATTTCACAATTTATTGCTTTTCTTTTAGCTTTATTTTCAATATTAAGCATCAAATTACCTTTAAAAATGAAATTTAACTTTTTAAACAAGCATTTGCTAATTACTTAATGTACACTGAATTCTGCACTGGGCTCAATTGAAAACCCATTGTAGGCCTTCTTTCCAAGGTGTCCCTACACAATATCCCTTTTCTTGCCCTGCCATTAAAGATGTGTGCGTGGGTCTAAATGAGATCATGTAAGTACTGCCCTCAGGGCTATGAAAGAGAGGCCCCTACATTGACTCTCTTGCAACTACACCCCAATTCACAAAACAAAGAACTTCTGGGTAAATGAGATGTGCTCCCAAGGGCTGTGCTTCCTCTTTTGAACACTTTCTAGATATCACAGACTGTGGAGATACCAGTTTAAATGTCTTGGAGTCCTGAGGTTGGAGAGGATGAGGTTGGATAGAGCTTGGGCATGTGAGCTGGTTCCACACACATGAATAGGAGACCCTGTCTATGTACGATGGAACCAGGGGTTGGAAGCAAAGTGGGGAGGATTGGAGACTGAGGGTCAGTCTGAGAACTAGATCTTTCTGTATCACCACTCTTGGGTGCAGAACTCTGGGAAGTCTAAATTCAAACCTGTCCTCCAGGTTATTATGAAGATATATTTATTAAGAAAATAGAACATATTATATCAAGTAATTGGTTAGCTTGACTGGAACTTTTAAGTATTTAGACCTATTGTGTGCAGGCTCCAAATGCCCTATGGCCACAAATGTTAGAGGTGAACCTGTACATGATGGTATTAAAAATATAATAGACATTGCTTATTCCTCCTCTCCTTTTCATTCTTACCCTTCCCATGATTTTGGTTCCTAAATAATGAGGAATTTTTAATTTTTTTCCTCAGATAGATGCTGTGGACTGGTGGTTTAAAACCACAGGATGGACAAGATGGTAGACGTGGCTACCTATAGAGGCTGTGGAGGAGGCCAAAGAATGTACTTGGCCCATAAAGGCTTTGGGCTCCCATCCAAACCCTATAGCTATGTAATTGTGTGACTTGGTTCAGTTTCTTTACTTCTCTAAGCTAGCTTCTCCACTGATTAAGAGGGGATAATCACACCTTCTTCACAGGACTCTTGTGAAGAAAAATTGACGTAACCTTTGTGAATGAGCTTGGAACACTGTGCAGTGTTAAGGAAACATATAATAAACAGATTATGAAGCAAATTTAATTTTAACAGACATTCCAATTTATTTGTCTATAATAGCTGAGACCTATTTTACTTAGGTCTCAAATGCATTTATAAATGGTGTCATGATTTCCTGTAGTAAGATGTTTTAACCTTATACCTGGTTCAGCAAGTTTTGCAGAGGGCCAGTGACCTTGAAGAAAGTGTTATTACTCTTCAAGCCCTCTCTCTCCTCAATACAGTCCTTGCTCTACCTAAGTGTTTTTTTGTTTGTTTTGTTTTGGTTTTGGTTTTTTTCCAGCTGGGAATTCTCTAGCAGTTTATCCCCTCCCCTTGACCTTTTCAGGATTCATTCACTCCTCAGGCACTGGGTGGTAGGCAGATGTGTTCCTTTCATGTTAAAAGTGTTCAGTGGTCTTCCTTCTGGGCTTTTACGATGCCTTTGGAGAAGTTTGATTAGCAAACTAGATTGACAGTTTATTTAGTAATTGAAAATATTCTGTTTGCCTTATTTCTATAAAGGAAAGCTGCTATGTAAGTTTTTCATACATGTTCAGGTTCCTTTCTCATTCATAACCTTTTTTACTTTTATATTTCTACTTCTTTAAAAACCAAGAAGGATAGAGCAAAGAATAAAATATATGAAGACAAAAAGTTAAAAAGGATTGAATGTGAAAGGAAAGAAGAGATGGAAATAAGTGCCTTGATCGTGGTAAATTTGCTGAATTCGCTAGCTTGCAGTGTAAGCTGAGTGATGAATAAGTTAGGTGGACACTGGGATTCCCACCATATCTACCAGCCTCCAGAACTTCTGCCATTTTCATTATTTGGAGCAGCTAGTTGAAAGGTCTTATCCTTCCTCTATCTTATAATGACCATAATGGCATTGACTTTGATATGGGAATAGCAATTTATGAAGAATTTTGATAAACCAGAGGATATATGAAGGTGGAGGACCAGGATGGTGTAGGGTCTGAAAACCACATCCCGTGAGAAGTAGTGGAAAAACCTGAATATGTTTGGCCTGGAGAAGAGATAACTTGCTGTGAGATGTGGAAATGTGTTTCATGAAAAAATAATTTAATTTCTAACTTTCTCCCTATGTGCTCCAGAGATAGAATCAGACATAAATAATAGAATAGCAGGTTCGGGCTAAAGTACTTTTAACAAATAGTGCAGTCACAAAACAGAACATGCTTCCCAGTGAGGGAGTTAGCGGGTTACTCATCAATATAATTATCCAGACAGAAGCTAGATGACTAGCAGATGATTTTTAAAATCAAGCTTTTGCATTTGGTGGAAGGATAAAGAAAATAATCTCACAAATGTCTTTTTCTTATTTTTTAAAAGTCTTTACACTTAAATTATTTAAAGGGGAACCTTCATTTCTGATTTCCTGTTGAAATCTGTCTTATTTTGTTCCCTTCCACCAGGTAGATCGCTATACATATAGTCTGGCATTCCCCATGCCCTGAGCTATATTTCAGGTGTTTCCAAATCCACCAAAGAGAATCGAGGCAACCATATTACTTTTAGTTTTTATGAGCTCTGAATTAAAAAAAAAACTATATTTTTTTGAAATTCATGAAATAAATGGTGATTTGAAGCTTTAATTCTGATTCTTGGACCTCCTCAGAAGTATTTCCAGGTCATGAAATAGGTTTTCCTTTTCATTAGAGGACAGAAAAGCTAAATATTTTCTTAAGTTGTTTTCTTCCCTTTATGACTGATTCCCTTGCCATCCTCTTATAATCATTATTTGGCATTCCTGGGGCCTTATCCTGATATAGTTTCTTTAATCAGCACTTGAGTGGTTTACTTACTTGTATGTTTCTTGTTCATTGTCTCTGCCAACAAGAATGCAAGCCCCATGAGGGCAGGGGCTCTGTGCGTGTGCTGTGTAAGTCTTATTTTCTGATGCTTTTTAAGTTCCCAGAACAAATCTGTCATGGTATAGGTTCTCCAACATTTGTTGAATGAAAGAATCTGGTAGATGAGAATTCAGTGTTTGAAAAAAAATCTCTTAAAGTGAGTGTTTTATTTTCATAATCTTATTAATTTACCAGTAAATGTTGTATTAGTCTGGGTTCTCCAGAAATACAGGATCATTAAGAGATAGGTAGGCAGATGGATGGATGGATGGATGGATGGACAGATAGATTTATTTTAAGGAATTGGCTCATACAAATATCTGAATATCATGCCTAGCCAAGTTGACGCATAATATTAACCATCATAAATATCTATTGAATCATTTGCTTTACAGCTGAAATGATCTCAGAGAACAACCCCCTCATTCTATAGACCAAGAAATTAAATCTTTGTAAGATAAATAACTGGCTTAACCAAAGTCACAGATGACTCACTCAGTACACAAAGGCTCCTGACTATAAATGCCACAAAAGGAAGCTGCTACAAAATGCTGTTTCAGGTGTTTTGGTTTCTCTGTTTTGTTTTGAAAAAAAAGCTTTGGCACATCATAGTGCAATAGAGGAATCAAAGCAATGCCTTAATCTCAGATAACTGTAGACTTAAGGAATTATACTGTAGAGTTGTATAGTTTGGGGAGATACAGTTCCTGGGTAGCTACACTTGAATATGCATAATCTGAATCATGTTATAATTGTTCCTATTGTCTTCACAATGCAGTTTACATTTTCGGCCAAGCTATAGTGGAGTTGTACAACAGGGTAAGGGAAGGGTGGACTGTAATAGAATAAAACAGGTTTCACTGACAATGTAGGACTCACTGACAAGACAATATTTGAGCAAAGACTTAAGGGAAGTAAGGGAAGATACCTGGGGAAGAGAGTTAAAGCAGAAGGAAGAGCCCGTGGGAAGGCTCTAAGTGAGGAGTATGCCTGGCTTGCTTAAGAAGCAGGAAGGATATGTCTGGAGCAGAATGAGTGACCGAGTGATGGGGCAAATAATCGGAGACGGGGTAGAGGGCAGAGATACACAACTTATAAAGGGAGACTCATGGGTCATTTTGAATTTTATTCTGATTTAAATGCAGAGTTTTGAGCAGAAAAATGTCATGCTATGTCTTCCTTTTTAAAAAAGGATCTCACATGAGACTCTAAACTGAGTTTAGACTAGGTTGGCAGTGGCCATGGGCTATTGATGCAGGAAGACCAGTGGCATTATAAGACTCCAACAGTAAGCCAGATGAGAGATTATGGTGTTTCAGAACAGGTGCTAGTTGTTGAAGGAGCAAGAAATTAAGAGATTCTGAACAAGGGGTATCAGAGAATATGGACTGTGGCAGTCTGGAGCTCTGTATAGAAGCCTAGGTTTGAGACACAAATATGGGAGATTTAAATTTTCATTCAATTTGGTTAAACATTTATCAGGCACTTTGCCATTTGCCAAGCATTTACCTAGACATTTCAGGTACAAGTTTAAGAATATATAGGGTCTCCTTCGGGGAGGTCTCATAATTAATGGGGAAAACAAACATATCAATAAAAACTGAAATACTTAATAAAAGTAGGTATAATGGCTTATGAGAATGCAGATGTAGGGATGATTAATTAATGATGTGCATCTGTGAGAATAGCTAGGAAGGGCTCTAGAAAAGAACAAAACAAATGAGCTGGAACTTGAAGTTCAAGGAGAATTCCCCTTTGTGGTCAAAGTAGGGTATTCCAGGCAGAAGGAAGGTATGAATGGGTACAATTTCAGGTTTCATAAGGTAAATATGAATGCTCTGGTATGCCATAATTCATAACAAATTAGTCAACTCAATACCTGATACATTTTACATAATCTGGAAAATACAAAGAAGCACATACTACTATAGACCTATACATAGTCATATATGAGATCCAGTGAATTCTATTCATGGAACTGAAAAATAAAGACTGCCTTTCATGTAAGTTGCAAGTTTATTCTGGTTCCGTAATATTTTGTATTAACCAGTGCATCTTTCTGTGCTTTCTGTGCATGATGACCTTTCTACCAAAGATGGAGCAATAACCAGAGCAGTCTACTTTATTGTCTCACCCAATGGAGGCTTCAGCCAAACCCAGAGAAAAGAAGGCAGGTCTTCTTTTTAAGGCATGGCCCTGAAATCATCTCAGGGCATAAACAATAGAACTTAAGTATTTTGTTTGTTCATCTGGCATCTCCTAGATGAGATCAAGATTCTCTGGGCTCCAGGGATGGGGGTTGAGGGGAAGGCAAAGGATAAGAAGGCATAGAGAGAATATGGAGAGTTTGGCGGTGTCAGTGTCTGAAGAGCCAACTTGGATGGTCATCTCAGACAAGAGTAAAGTCAGCATGGAGGATTGCCTGGTCTCCCCTTTTGCTAGTATTGCCCTTTCACCAGCTTGGCATGTGTTGACCACCCATCAGGAGTTCTGCCTGCCTAATCTTTCTTTACATGGGCAACTGCCCTTTTAAAAACTCCAGACACTGGTAAGCACTTCTAGTCTAGACAAGTGTGGAACCCCAGCAATCAAGGGATCGGGAGAGGGTCTTAGGGAAAGAAATTCTTATACTCAGGTGAGATAGAACAGGACCAGTTTGAAAAGAATATCCACCACCTCCTGCCCCAGGATGTAACAGCGATGATACACACCTCTTCCAGAATCTTTCTTCATTCCTTCATTCTGCATGTCTGCCTGGAGCAGATGAACCTTGCAAAGGACTCCAAAGAACAGATTTTTCCATTAATTGGTTTCCTTTAAAAACAGGGGTGCCTTGAGTTCTTTGGTCTTGTATTCTTTCCCAAGTGTTGGCCCCCCTATACCACTCTTTATGTTCCAGGAATTTTTTATTCTAGTGCTAAGAAGCTAGATTTTTCTCTAAGTTGTTTAAACTTTTCTCTCTGGATATAAACTTGGCTTGGTGTCTGAGAGCCCTGTTTTAAAAAAATGTCATTTAGTAAGCCAAAGCTTTTAGAAGTTGTTAGATAAATGATGTTACAACTGGCAGTCAGTAATAAAGTAAACAGTAAAAAGATAGCATGACTAGCTGCTCCTTCAGATCTCAGACAGCCTGGCATTGGACTTTTGTACTTTCTGCTTAGAAGAGCATGTGGCGACTGGGAGTTTGATGCTTTACAAAGTGACATGCTTATGTACAACAAAATTAACTTTCTGAAGCACTTCGACAACTTCTCGGGCTCACTTTATTTTCCCTACAGTAGAACGAGGTGGGCAGGCCTGTATCTGACAAATGAACTGAGTCTGGCCAAGGGCAGTTAAAACACACTCCCTAGGTCACACACAAGGACAATCCTCAGGCTGGGGCCTGTGTCTGGGCTCCCTGGAGCGCTGTGCTCGGGCTTCTGGCTATCCCTTTCTTCCATAATGCCTTGTGTCCTTGGTAAATCAGTTCCCCTCTCTGTCTCCGTTTCCTAAGCTCTGAAATAAAGGCCTTTCTATCTTCACTCTCTTTTTCACGGTGCCCCAAGCGAACAGGAGTTGGGAAATCGGTTTCAGGTGGAGAGAGGCAGTGTTTAGGTCGCTTTCTGAGTAAGTTGTCTTGTTCCTTTTCCTTCCCAGTCCGGAGAGTGGCCGACTTTTCTGCTCAGCGTCCGTTCCTTTACCGTGTTGACTTGCCTTTAGGCTCTTTTTAGGTCCGGCCTTCTTTTTGGGGACGGGGGTGGGCGGAGAGGAAGGAAGCGCCTCCTGCCGCTACCAATACTTTCCTCTAGGAGGAGCCGCACAGCCCGCCACCGCGGGCGACGCGCACCGACTCCCAGCCCGGCGCCGGGACACGCTCCATCCCTGCTCCTCGGAATGCGCGGCCCGGACGGCGCTCGGCTCCTCGGCGGCGGCTGCCGCACCGGCGGCCCCGAACCTGGGCTTCCCCGCGCGGCCGCAGCCGGGGCCGCGGGGACGGCGGGCCGGGCCGGGCGTGCCCTCTGCTGAACCGCGGCCGCCGCTCCCCAGCCGGCGCGTCCCATCCTCCCTTCCCGCGTCACCCCGCCCCCTCCTCCTCCTCCTCCTCCTCCTCCTCCTTCTCCTCCCCGAGCCTGACAGCCCCGGAGCTGCCAAGCTGGGCGCAGCCATGGGGAGAGGAGGCGGCCCGGGGAGCGGCGGCCGCGGCGGCGGCGGCGGCGGCGGCTGCTGAGCCGGGCGGCGGCGGGGACCCCAGGCCGGAGGGGCCCCCCGCACCCACGGCCCCAGCGCGGACGCGCACCCCGCGCTCTCCACCCGCAGGCGACACTCGAAGGTACTTAGAGGGGGGTCCCGGGAGCCAGGGCGCCTGGGCGTGCAGCCCGGGGCGCCAGTTGTTGATGGAAACGGGGACCTGCCGTAGGGGTTTGCAGAGTTTTTTCCTGGGTGACTTGGGGCTTGGCGGTTCTCCCTCCAAGCGAAGTTGTAACCCGAACCACGCGGGGGACGTGTGTGTGCGTGTGTGTGTGCGTGTGAAGTCGGGGGCGGCAGGAGGACCGTCCCGCGCTGGCACTTGCTCCCACCGCTGTCTGCGGTGCCCGGAGGGGCTTCCTCGGAAGACTGTTTGGATGCAAAACTTTCGTGCTTCTGTCTGACATCATCAGCCGGGCCACAGCAGGGACACTGGAGCCGCCGCTGCTGAGCGGGGGACAGGTCCCGGGAGGCGCGACCGAGGAGAAGGGAAGGGAAGTCGCGCGGCTACACGGCGCGCGTCTACACTGCGCGCTCCTCCCCAAAGCGCCCCGCAGCGCAGCGCCCTTGGCGGCGTCCGTGGCGTCCGCAGCCTCGCCCCGGCCCCCGCGGAGCTGGGGGTCAGCAGAGCCACGGCTACCGGTCCCCAGGAGCCGGGGTGGGCGGAAACTGGCGAGGCGAGCTTTGCCAGCCCTGGAGAGACTCGTGGTTATGAAACCGAACAGCCGCGCTCAGGGTTTGGACGGAACCGCCCGAGGCTCGAGGGCTGCTGTGAGTGGGGCAGCCCCGGGCGTGGGGGCCGGGCGCCGGCGGTGCGCGGGGTGCCGGGCAGGGTCCCCCACTTGCGGGTGTGCGGGGACGTCTATTCGGGGCGACGCGTCCTATAGGACCCAGAGGGGGGACGCCTGCCGGGGCCCGGGCTGCGGGAGCCGTGACCTGGCGCGGGGTGTGTGTGCCGAGTGGGTGTACGTGTGCGCGTGAGTGCGCCCGGGGAGGCGTGTCGGCGCCCGGGCCAGTAGGGTGTGCGGGGGTGTGGGGAGTGGGCGGGGGCCAGAGAGGTGCCGCCCGGCTGTTTGTGCCGCCGGGAGACCTTTGAAGGGACGGGGAAAGGTAACGGGAGGCCCGAGGGTGGGGAAGTCGCAGGGGTTTCGTGCAGAGGATTTAAGCACCGCGGACTTTCAAATTCTAAACCCGTTAGGGGTAGAGGTTTCTGGAAGTCTCAAGAGACCTGCATAGGGGGTGAGGGTTCTAGGAGGTATGTGCATATGTGGATACAGAATCCTGGAGACCCAAGTGTGAGCTGCAGATCTGGGATTCCCAGGGTGCTGCTGTCCATAGTCCAGAGACTAGATGATCTTTGGGGTATTTACTCTTAGGCTCCCTGGTGCCTGTGCCTGGGAAGGCATTCACCTTTCTTCGCAGATATCGTGGCGGCTCTGTGCCCGGAGCAACTGGTGTTCTCCTCTAGTTTCCACCTAGATCTCTCTGGAAGTCTTTTTCCTTAGGTGTGTGTCAGGGGATAGACCTTGGAGGTAACTAGAGTTGAAACATTTCCAGAAGTTAAAAATGCTAGAGACAAAATAGAATAATTTAGCAAACAAAGTTGTTGGTTCCATCTTTTCTGTGTTTGAGTATTCTATTTTCTTTTGAGAAAAGCAAAGCTGTTATCCCAGATTAGAATCCAAGGGGTCTCCACATGTTTGTGGTTGGACTTTAGTTGGAGTTAGAAGGAGGTGTTTTAGCCCAGAGACCCCTGGAAAACATCATTTGTAGGGTAAGCATGTCTCATCCCTCATCTTCTCCCATTCTTGTAAACTTTTTGCTTTACATTGGTCTAAGGAAAGTTGGTGAGTCAACACTCAGCTTTTTATTTGGAGTAAATATATCCAGTGAAATTACAGTTTTGGTCTCCTGAATGCCATGGAAAGCCAACACTTAATGGGCAAAGGTGTGAAATGAAAGTCTATAAATGCAATGACAAAGTGATGACACAAGTGCATTTTTTTTCAAACCAAGTATAATTTTGCCTTGCAAATATTTGTTCTAGGTAGTTTAGGGCTATGTTTTTGATTATTACTTTTTAAACAGCAGACTCCACATTGTAAACCACTTAAAAATGGATACTAGCCTTTTCTGTGCTATCTCTGGCACCTGTGTTAACAGATGTTTATGGTGCTTGGTAACCTATGGGATTGTCATGTTGAGTATCTTGTTAGCTCAGGACATGTTTATAGCATAATGTAATTAATGGAGTCCCAGTTGCAGCCTGCTTCTGCCAAGTGCATAAAGCACCCCGGCATGGAAACAAATCTTGAAGGCTCTCCAACTTGGCGAGCCTTTTTGGTTATCTGTTGGTAAGCATTATTAATGTAAAAGTAAATCTGAGTGACAGGGAGAATATGGGACAGTAAATTGTTGAGCTTAGAAAAAAGAAGGCATGGGTTGTATTTTTTAAATCTGCTATTTGGGAGCTAAAGCTTCTCTGTCGTTCCACTGTTAAATTTCACAATTATGGAGATGTGGTTTGCTCTTAGAGAACAAATTTTTAAAAAGTCAATAATAAATAACTTCTATTAGTGTATCTACATAATATGTATCTACATATTAGTGTATCTACATAAACCATCACCTCTTTCTTCTTAAAAAAATCTATAATTTCTGCTGTAGTGATTTAAATAATATGAGTGTTCAAATCACCTAATCACTTTTTGAATCTTGAATTGGTAAGAATTGAAATTTGACAAGATAGGCCACTTATGTAAACAAGTACGCTAATTGTGTAAACAGGTCAAAACAGGATGTCTTTTTGGCAAGTGACTTTTTTTAACCTGGACCAGTATAATGTAATAATGTGCCCCATAAAATGGTTGACCGGGATGATAACCAACTTTAGAGTTAGCCTTCTATCAGGTGCATGAACTTCAACATTTCTCCCTGTAAATAGGCAGTCTGTCTTTTCTTGGACATAATCAGATGGAAATCTTGCTTCTCCATTGGCCAGTCCATTCCAGGAGAGATCATTTTTAGAAAGTTCTGCCTTGTACTGATCAACGTTTTCTTCCACCCATTGGCCTACTGTTCAGTTGCTGGAGCCACACAATAAATCTAATCTCTTTTCCCTTTAAGTACTGTATTTGAAAGCAAACAGTTTGCTCCTTCTTTCTAAATTTTGTTTTTTGCTTATTCTTGCAGCCTTTCCTCATTCACTGTGGGGTCCCACCCTCTCTACCCTGACCACTATGCCCTAGATTCCACATTCTCACCATTCGTCCTAATGTGTTTTATCGAAAACACTGGTGTGAAACTCTTAGTTCTGGACTCTGCATCTATTAAGGCAGTTTATTATTTATGAGCTTTTTTAGCCATCTCTCCAATTTCAAATCTATAAACAAGATAACTCGTTCTTTTCAGATTATTAATCATCCATAGTCAAAACATGATGATATTAGTTTCCAAACATTTTTTCATGTCTGAACTTTTTACAACTGGATGGAAAGTATAATACTGCGTAGGTTTGTTGCATTCTACATGTAAAGAAAGTAGCTACTTAATTTCTCTCTGTCAAGGAATACCAACTCCCAAAATACTAGTTGTAGAATGTTTTGAAGGCAAGCAAATAGTGGCTGCATATTATCGACAGGTAGAGCCTCCTTTGTGAGGTGTTCTTTTCATGGACCTCATTGTATCTGCTTCCATAAGCATGAATCCGTACTAGCAATCAAGCATTTAATTGAATGTTTTTTCTATCCACTTCCCAGAGAATATGCCATCTGGCCCTAAGTGAGGTGAAAGTACATCAAACAGAAATGCTTCCTCAGGCAACTAGGATTTAAGTTGCACATACAGGACGTGACTGAATCAACAATCCACTTCTACCTCTGGAAGTGAATAGTCTGCTCATGCCCCAGGGAGGTCTAAAGCTGGTGTATCACAGCCTCAATACGAAGTGAGGTTCTGACCTCTTATGTGTCTGGATCCAAGTCTGATAAAAACTCCGATGCTCTTCAGATACCAAGGCCTAGCTTTTTGAGAGGAAAGAAGCAAAGCTAATGTATACATGAGAGAGGGTGTGGTTCAAAGGCAAGTACTTTGGGGCCCATTCTGTAGTTTGTAACTGACGTTTATCACCGGACATGCAAATTGGCTCCTTTGAGACTCATTTTTCTCCTCTGTGAAAATTATAATTCCTACCACTCAGGGCTGAGGTATTTACAAACAACCTCTGTAGCATTTATGTCCTGTACTACATGTTAGAATCCACCTGGTATGATTGATTTCTCTTTTATGTGTCTATCTGAGGCTTCTCAGCTAAATTATAAGTTTCCTCTGCCACCAGCTCAGAATCTGCCACAGCCGAGACTCTTCTGTCTTCCTGCTAGAAATGTTGACGGTTGGTGATGATAACAATGTTTTTGTTTTTGTTTTCAGCAAGTCTGGGTATGAGAGAAATGATTATTTTTCTTGGCAAAGCAAAAACAAAAAACAAAAACAAAAAAACCTAACCTATAATATAGACTGACATCTGGCCTAACAGAAGCCCCTACTTTATGTACAGAATTTCAATAAGGACAAGGGGCCATTAACATTCTAGTGTCTTAGATAACATTGTCCATGCTATCTCTCGTGTGTGTGTGTGTGTGTGTGTGTGTGTGTGTGTGTGTGTGTGTATGTGCAGTGAGATTCCTCACTCATCCCTTTGCTTTATGACCTCCATCCATATTGCATTTGCTCCTTTACTATATTCTGGTCCCATACAAAGGGAGGAGATAATCAATGATAAATTACATTCTTTAAGTTAAAAAACTTATTTCATTACTCCCCCCCACCCCTGCCCCATTGCAAATTACGGCAGACTCACTGACAAGTGCTTGGACATGCAATTTCCAAACCAAAGTTCTACTTTGATGCAAGAAACCCACAAGTTAGGATGATAGCATAATATAAAATAATAGTAAATTAGGTGTCAGGATACCTGGGTTCCCTCTAAGTCTTGCCTCTAATTTATAATTTCTGCAAACTGCTTAATCTTCTTTCTTTTATATTAGAAACAAATAGACAATAACAACAACAAAAGATATTAAACAAGATGACTTCTTAGGAGTCTTTTCAGGGCTGTGATTTGAATCCATCTAATTATTGAATTTCTTTTCTCACCTCCTTTGGTACTTTGCTTGAACTTCTCTGAGAATACCTATTTCATTTTAGTTTCATGGTAAACTTCTTATATATCTGTCTTCCTTGCTGGGTTGTGAGTTCCTCAGGAACAGGAAATAAAGTTTATTCATTTTTATATTTTTCCACTCCTTTGAATATAGGTGTGAGAAGAGTATTAGTTGAATTAATGGGGAATGCTTTGGACAGTTGAGCTATACTTTATATCACCCATTTAACAATATATGACAATTTTGCATATAAGCATTAAGACATACTATTGGCTTATTTTATTCTCTCACCCTTAATTTTTTCAATTAAGTAAAACAGATAAAAATGTAATTACAATTGCACTCCCAGTTCCCACTCTGAAACAATTCCAGCTTATCATAGTCTAATACAGAAAGTTTTTCTGAAGCAGTTTCTTTTGTTGTTGTTTTTGTTTTGAGCTAAAGATATTTCTATGATGAATACCAGACTTAAAAGAATGACAGAGGGTATCATTGTTTAGTCACAACTTCTTTCTTCAGTGCTTCTCTCTACCTTCTAATATAGGCAAATGAAGCCTTAGATTGGGCACCAATTTTACTTAATAATTATTCATAAGAAGGCAGTGATTTTGTCAGAAATTGTTGGCCTGTGTGTTTTTAATCAGCATTTGAACTTGCCTTCAAATTCTCCATTCCAAAATCAGTAGATAATTTCTTCTGCAGAAGCCTTAAAACTTCCAGATGTGTTTACTGCTTTGATTAGGACTTGCTTCTTTTGTTACTGAGTAGACTTCCATATGTTTTCTTTAGAATAATATCATTATAATCCCAATTAATTATATTTCTTAAACTATGAATTCATTTAAACATAAAAAAGTCTATCTCCAGCTTGCCAGGTTTCTAAGTGAAAGTGTATTCTGGGGAAGAAGCTTACTTCTCAGAGATTCAGCACAAGTGGTAGAGAACACCCTGCCTGATAAAGCCCTCATTTAGCGATAGAGTACCAAAAGGTTTTGCAAGTTAAATCGGTGTTTTTATGTGTTTATCTATGATGGACAGCCTGCTATAATAGACAATTGCTATGGTAGCTCCTTGATTGTTTCCTCATTTGTTTATAAAATGAAACAAAGTAGTGTATAATTCAAAAACTTAAAAGTAGCATCCCTCTCTCTTCCCTTGGTATATATTAGACATATGATAAAGTTAAGAGACCAAAGAAAAACTCATATTTTTTTCTCACTTAAAATGTACTTTATTATATAAACATCATATCCATCCTTTTTTGATCTTTAAGTTGCCATATTAAAAAAAATAGAGAATAGGCATTATAAAACAGTGGTACATGTCCCCAAGAGATGTTAAGTGATACTTAAGTGATGCAGTAAATAGCTTGACTTGAGTTTGATCATGGCTGATGAGAAATCTGGTCAGACTTCCAGTTTGATTGCCATTGGTCAGGTAAGCAGCCTTTGTCCTTGGTCAGTATGACGACATGGTCCCAATTCACCCTATAAACTGCTTTTCTGGAAACCTTCAAGCTATGTTATTGTTATCCCAGAAAACATCCATTTGGCAAAGCATATGTGAATGATAAACTGTGTAAACAGTCCTGAAGACAGGTTCTACAATGGCTTCTTCTCCAAGGGGTAGAAGAAGATACCAGAGTTCCTGGGCAAGATGATGAAGAAAAGATTCCATTTTTATACCTAGCAAGTCAGAAAGAATAAAGAAAGAAGAGCAAGATGAAGAGGAATGATTCCTTTCACATTAGCAGTCAGTGTAGCATCTTGTTTCCTTGGAGATATTGAGAAAACAATGCTTGTCTTTTCATAGATATTCAATAAATATTTTATTGATAACTTTAGCATCTAATAAAACACAGACAGAAATTGACATGCTGAGTTGAATTATGTAGAGAGTTGGAGGAAAAGGAATGTGGATATGACGATCAATTGAAAACTAGGACCAAAGCTCATAAATTCAAATTTGGTATTATTCTCCTTAGACTAATGATAGTACTCAAACTTGTGAACAGCTTCCCAAGGTAGCTCCTGAACAGGCCTTGGAAATGTAGAAGTTTTTAATACTTGAAACAATATGGAGATGTGTTTTGAATTTTTCTGTATGACTCAGTAGGACTTGGGAGACATCCAGTTTGTCAGCTCTTAGTATACCTCTCATCATGGAGCATGAAATTTTAAATCCTTTGCTTTTGTTGTATGAAGTTTAGTGTTTTTGTTTATTTATTATAGTACATATGTGGTATGTGAGAATAATCATGTCATCTGAAAAGTACTCTGAAAACCACTTGGGAAAAGATGAGAGTAAATCAGATTTATTAGCATATAGGATGTAAGTTTGGCCAAGCTAATGGTATTTTGGGGATCACTACAAAAAATCAAAGACAGAACACATATTTATTGAGCTCTTACTGTGTCCCTGTGCTAGACACTCTGGGGAATATAAAAGTAGTATAAGACATTACCGGTGGCTTTGGGACCTAGTATTCAAGCTAAGAAGGCAATACTTATAATATACATGGCATGATTATGGAACAGTTGACAATTACACAATTTAACAAAAAATTCTATTACAGACTGTAAATGATATGTTTATTTAGAAAGAAGGAATATCTGTTTGTGCTGAAGTATTTAGGGGAAGATTTATGGGCAAAGTGGCTTCTAAGGCCAGAATTTAAAATATTGTAAATTTTTTTGATAAGTAGATATTTCGTGCAAGGGGGTTGAGAACTGGGCACTAGGAAGCATATCTGGGGCTCAATGGACTAACCTATAACAGAGGAGCAAGAAGGGTGTTTCAGGCTGTGGATTTCTTTTCCACTGGAAGCCTTTCTCATTGCCCATTATGGATGCTGCATATAGGTCTATCCCTCAGGCAGAGCTGTTGGATTGTCCACCCTGAGCCTAGTCCTTCCTGGCAGGAGGCGACTGTTAAGGGTGTCTCTGCATACTTCTCTTGTATGAACATAATATAAATTCAAATAAATTCAGTTTTAAAACTTGTTTCTGTAACAGTATTCCAAGAGGTTTATTAAAGATGCCAATAATATGGCTTCCTTTCAAGAATATGACCTTAAATAGATGCTATAATGGTAGACTTGACCTGGAACTGTTTCTTCCACACCCATTTCCCTGCCTCATGCTAATACTGACAGTCTTGGCCCAAGAAAGCCACAGGGCCTCATAGACCATGAGATTATCCACCAGTGATTCTCAACCAAGTACAGCCTCTCTGCTAAGCACCACCTAGGGGCATTCGGAAATAGGATTGTTACAGACTGGAAAGAGTTGGGGAGTTTTAGTGCCTAGAGTCAGGATGCAAAATTTCTGTAATGCCAAAAGCATGAGGAAAAATTACACTTCCTCAAATGCTAATGGACCCCTATTGAAAATTGAGTCCAACATCATCATTTTATTTATGTGAGGAAATGAGAGTCCCTGAGAATTGACAAGACTTCCCTAGGGTTAAACTCCACTATGACAGTGAAAGGTTTACAACCCAGTTCTTCTAGCTTTCTTTTAAGGGCTCTATTTACTATACCACATTCCTACCCATAAACATTGACTAGACCCATTGACTAGCATGTTGCCTCTCTCTCTCATTCATATGTGAGGGTAACAGTTGTGTTAACTGAGCAAGTTGTGAACTGAGACAGGTGACCCTTGACCAGCAGTTTTTTTCACTGAGAACAGATAGATATTTGCTTGTGAATTAGGGCTGGCGGATGCCTTCTGAGGGGTCGATGGCTGTGAAAACCTAAAGGTAGGTTGACGTTCTGGAAGGGATATGGAGTAGGCTTTGGAATCACACAATTCTAGCTTGTCAGATGAGATTTGAATCCAGCTCTTCCATTTACCACCTTTATGACTCTCAACAAGTTCATTAAACTCTCTGAGCTTTATCTGCAAAATAGGGATGGTGAGTCTTACTTCACAAGGCTGTTGTAGTTTAAATGAGTCAAAACAGTGCCTGGCACATATGGGACACACAAAAAGAGAGAAGTCCCTTTTGAGAGGCTCTGAGAGAGGGAACTTAAAACCTTCACCCATAAAAGATCCCTTAGATACCAACTGCCACTTCCCCCTGCTTTTCTTTCCCAGTAAACCAAAATTAGGTCTTTCATGAGTCCCCAAGTGTTTCTTTAGTTTGTGTTACCAAGACCCCAATGTTAGAGTCCATCTGCTTGCGTGCACTGGCCCCATGAAATGCACGAGCAGGAGCTCACAGTATAGAAAGAAAAATAGTTTAATATTGAATTGGTTGATCTGAGGATGGGTAGCTTATGTTCTAAAGACCCAACTTCCCAAGGGCGTGTTGTGTAGATTATAGGTTATGTAGGGTAAAATCACTTTAGGTTAGGGTGTTTGGAGTCATAGTGGGAGCTGATTGGTTGGAGGTGAAGGATAATAAAGCATTTCTTTAGGTCTGGAGAACAGTTTTGACATATGCTCTTGCATCTTTCTGTCCCTTCTCATGGGAAAGTAGCCACCTGAGACATAACTTACGTTAAGATGTTATCTTTATCTGGATCTTATGACCACTAGTCAGGTTGAGGCTTCTATGTTCTGCTGCCTCTGAGGTTGCTGAGTATCCGGGGGAAAGCCTAGGTCTCTAAGGGGTAGAGACAGAGATAGAGAGATGATTTCTAGAGCTAGGATTTAATGCTAAATTTAATCAAAGTCGTAAAGACTCTCAGTTTCATTTAAATTATTAAAATTTCCCTCCTTCAGAGGAGTACTGCTGCCCAGAGATTAGTTTCTTGTGACTCCTCTGTCATTGTGCCTAGACTTGCCATACATCAGAAGTGGAAGGTATATCCACATGATTATTGATGACTTATGAAGTCTGGATTTAAAAATCAATACTAAAAGACATTCCTGGATATATATGTTTGTCAGAGAGATTTCTATCTGCTAGCAATGGGCGACCCTTTTCGACAGGGTGTCACTTTGAGCAAGTTGACAGATAATCAAAAGGACCAGTTGGGATGATGGGGATTGTGGTAAAAGGCCTTCCTTGGCAAAGAACAGCATATGATTACATACTGTAAGATATGAGAACCTAGAGGAATGCCAAGAGTAAAAGCCAAGAGTGCTTTGGTCCCACTGCAGTAACCTCCCACCAACCATGTCATGCTATATCGTATGACCCTGTTTTATTTTCTTCACAGCACTTATCACTATCTAATATTTTTGTTCATCTCCACTGACAGAAATGTAAGCTTCCTAATAGTAGGGACCTTTTCTGTTCCATTCACTTTATACCCACAGGAAATCATTGGTAAGTTCTGGTTGAATGGATGAACGTGCACGTTTTAGTAGTTACTGGCCATTTTTGTTAGTGTTCTAACAAACATTTATTTCCCTTGAACATGTCCAAAAATGTATGGGTTTCATGTGTCAATTCCCAGTTTATTTATAATTTGGTGAAATTTTTTTCATGGTATGGAATGAAGAGCTCTTTCTAAGAACCAAAAATAATTCAGGACAGCTATATCATCTCCCTATAAATGATCTTAACCGAATATATTTAGTAGCCTTTTCACTTTGTCAGCAAATATAGTTGGGAGTAATGTCTTGGTTTGGATTTTTCCCAGAAGCAGACAAGGATTCAGAAAAAAATTTATTTGGGAAAGTGAAATAAGGCAGAGGACAGAGACAATGATGGGTACATTATGAAGCAATTCATAGCAATTGGCAGCTGGAGTTTGTAATCTTTCTGGAAAGATTTTGGGAGTACAGGAAAAACACATGTCTTAGAGTCTTCTCACCCAAGGTGGAAAGAGTTTGAATATTTACCCACCAACTTTTCTCAGTCAGTAACTCCTAGGCTCTATTGCTGGGCAGGGCAAAGAGGTCTCCAGATGCTGAAGAGAACCTGCAGGCACAGAGACGCAGGGGCTGGAAGTTAGAAATTAGGCAGTGTTAGGTCGTAGCGGCAAGGGGATATGGTTAGGGAAAGGACAAACAACTTGCATTAGATAGTAATATGACCCTTTAAAATAGACTTTTTACTTAGGACTAGTTTCAGATTTACAGAAAAGTTACAAAAGTGTGGGGTTCCTGTATATCCCTTACCCTAATGTTAACATCCAGAATCATGGTATAGTCATCAAAACTAAGAAATAAACACTTGTACAGTACTGTTAACTAAGTTCTAAATTCCAGACTTTATTCAGATTTTCCCTTTATTCAGGTATTTCCATTAATGTCCTGTTTCCAAATTCAATCCAGGCTATATCACACTGCATTTAATTTTACAGTTTTTAACTGCTGTGCATATGCTCTTTTATGTTGGTCCTCTAATATGTTTAACTAACTACAATTTATAACTAGATAGCAAGTTCCATGAATGAAAATACAATAACGTTGACATCCAGAATATGTTCTCAAAACAAAATGAATATATCAAGCCAACAATAAGAACAAAACTTTATTCACGAGGCATACGTGTAGCTGAGCCTCCACAGTGTGATGCCTTAGAAGAAATTTGATTTTGTACCTGTGTCCCGAACATCAAATGTGAAGTAGGACCGGGCATTAACAGACCATTCAATGTGTACTGTTTGTGCGTGTCACACTTATTACTAACTGTGAGTCACATAGCCTTGAGTGCCTTAGACAGATGAGGGAATGAAACTCAGGGATGCTAGGTCACTTGCCCAGGGATTCACAGGTGGTAAACGACACAGTTGAGGTTAAAACATGCTTTCTGACTTCGGAGCCTATACTCTTATTTCTGTACTCAACTCCTGTTCTTCTTTACTTGCCCAGCCCCTGTCATTGGTACTATTTTGATAGGCATGCAGTTTTTGACAAGTCTATATTATCAAACTGCAACAGATGTGGGGGCATGGTATATTTTTAGTGAGCTGGATTAAGTGTTAACCTTGAATCTGTGGATTGTTTTCAAATCCTACCTACTACTGGTAAAACTTATTATCTTGAAATCAAAATACATTGACCACAAAGCTCTTCAGAAAGTCACCTGTACATATGCCCATAATAAAGTTTGATACAAGGCTAACAATAGCCTCAGAAACAAATATCTCTAAAGAGCAGGACATTGATGTAGTATAATAATTCAAATATTTTATTATTTTATAATGTGTTTGAGTTTGGGTAGTCAACCTCCATTTCTCAGTTTTTTTTATGATTAATGTTTTATTTTTGTTTTTTGTTTTTGAAGTGTTACATGAGGGATATGGAATATTCAGTGAAATCTTTGACTAATCTTTATACTTGCAATGACCCAAATGAAAATTACCCTTGGTTGCCTTGGAACTTGGGGCATGAAATTCAGAAAGAGAAATTCTTGTAAATTATTTGAGCTTCAACTCTGGGAAAATAAACAACATGGCTATGTAGGCTAACCAATGCTGAAATTCCTGTAACCTCTAATTCTAAATTCAGAAAAGAATAGGTTTTAAGGTTTTTTGTTGTTGTTTATTTTTGCTTTGATTACAAGTTGTTGGAAGCCTAGAGTTAGTATCTAATAACACAATTTGTGTAAAACACAAATTATTGGCTCAGAGTGAGATCTAAGTTCTAAGAAGATACAATCATGTAAAAATGATTTTTTTTCTTAGAAGGAATAAGCAGGGATTGACTGAAAGGTGTTCCCTTCATAAGCTAATGTTTAGACTATCACATGTTTTTAAAGAAGAAAAACCATGACCTTTCATAGCATGTATGTGAAACTATTTTTTTTTTAAGTAGCTATATTAAGTTGACGTGGCCTTTTGTATATGTGATTACAGGCATATTCTGTTCGTGCACATTTGTAAACAGCTTGACCCCTCGGGGGCCTTGGGATGTCCAGAGGAGAGGGCTGAGCTGGCTGCACCACGTACCTCTCCCCTGCAAACTGCTGTGCTTTGTTTGTTCACAGTGCTTCTGAGAAAATTTAAGTCGAAGGAACAGCCGCTCTTCTTTAAAAAAGCAAGCAAAGATGCTTAAATCCATTATATATCTTTACATAGTATATAGACTCCTTTCTGACTGCCTCTCTTTAGTAAACCTTCAAATTTCCAGAGGAAAAAGCACTTAGCTTTTCTATGTCTGAGTTCAGATTTACTTTCATAACTGCTAGATTGTAAACTCCTACAAGGCAAAGGATTGTATTGTCTACTTAGTGGGCACTCAATAAAAAGGTTGCTTCCCTAATTACTGTTGTGTGGACAATACTGAGGAAGTACTCATTATGACCAGGGGGCTGTACCAAGTTCTTTTTCCATGTTCTATTATTTAATCCCACACAAACCCCCTGTGATCCATCTAATTGTACATTCGGTGAAACTATGACATGGGAAGGTTAAAATAATCTGTGCAAGGACCCTCATTTGGTAAGTAGTACAGTCAGAATTCAAATGCAGATCTTCTTAATTCCAAATACATCTGACTCCCATACATCTAACCACTGCTTGTGTACTGCTTTTAAAAATATGTCTAGAAACAGAGACTCATGGACATGGACAATAGACTAGTGGTTACCAGAGAGGAGGGGAGAAGGGGGGAAGGGGAGGTACACAGGATAAAGGGGGTCAAATATGTGGCAACAGAAAGAAATCTGACTATGGGAGGTGAACACACAGTATTTTACTGTTAAAAATGTGTGTGTGTGTGTGTGTGTGTGTGTGTGTGTGTGTGTGTGTGTCCACAAATCCTTTAGTTCTTCAAGAGGTGGAGTCCAGGTTCCTCCCCTTGAGTGTGAGCTGGACTTGATGACTCACTTTTAATGAACAGAGTAAAGTGGAAGTGAAGATGTGTGACTTGAGAGTCTAGATCCTTCAGAGGCACTGTGCCTTCTGCCTTGGTTGCTCTGTCTCATGGATGATTCACTCTGGAGCTGCCCAATGGAGAGGCCCACATGGAATGGAAGTGAGGGAGTCCCACTGCCAGCGTAGCATGGCAAAGTCAGGCCCCCAGTCCAATAACCAGTGTGAAACTGAAGCCTCTTGACAACGAATGACCTTAGAGGTAGAGCCCTTAGAATGACTCTAGAGGCCCCACCCCACCAACAGCTGACGGAAACCTTGGGGAAGACCCTGAGACAGAACCAAACCCCTAGACTGTGTTTAAAACTGCTAAGTTTTGGATTAATTTGTTATGCATTAATAGGTAACTAAGGCAGCCAAACACCGCCCTTGATCATTTTTTGAAAAAGAAATTATCTTAATTTCATTAAATCTTAAGTTTTAAAATATTGATACAGCAAGGAGAAATTTTTCAATAAAAAGACATGCTGCCAAATGTAAGTAGTAAAATATTATGCCCAATTAACATAATATTTATAACGACTTCTCTGGGATTTGGGATTTTGTAATTCAAAGAACAAGTGCTTTTAACATCCATGATTTAAAAAGGAAGGATATTAATAATAACCACATTGCTGAAGATAACCTTTTGAACTTTTGAAAAATCCTCATGGGCAAATTCGGGAAGTATTCAGTTTGGTAGGTTATCACTCATAATCTTAAATTGTCAGGAGCATGTTTATACTTTGTATGATTTAAAAGAAGGATATAAATTGAAGTTGAATTTTAATCTCTTCCCCAGTGATTTTACTCAGCTTTTCAAGGGGGTCCTGAAAGCTCATAGGTCAAGCCATTTCTTGGTTTTCTCTGCCTGACCAATTGTATTAACTCTGTTTTATGGCCACTTGTAGTTTAATAAGTGACTTGGACTTTGATTAATATCTTCTAAGCTTAAGCCCAAGAATTCATATAAGACTTTGGGATATAGTACTGTGATCTTAATTTAAAGATGAATTCTGAAAGCTGGAAGGAGATATATTTGTGTCAGTTTAAGTACATGTATAGGTACTGAATTTGGGCACTTTAAGTCCTTACAGAAGATCCTAAATGATTTGCCTTTAAGAAATGCATTTACATTTTCTCATGCATTTACAAAGGGGTTAAAGTGAGTTAAGGAATTCATTCATGAAATGGATATAGCTAGTTCTTGTTTGGTATTCAGAATGAAAGTAAGTAGAGATGCTGATGAGAGGTAAAGTTTAAAAAGTCTTGTATATTTTCTTTGGGTTAGTAAAATGGATGTCTTGAAGGTCTTTAAGGAGAGCTATGTTGATGTAGTGATGGAAATAGAGGCCAGAATGAAGTTTCATGGGGAGTGGGTGGGAAGGAAGAAAAGGGAGACTGTGGATATGTAAATAACTCAAGACATGTGGCTGTCAAGAGAAACGAAAGGTTAGAGCTGTAACTAGAGGAGGAAATAGAGTTAAGGGAGGGCTTTCTAAAAATGAGAGACCTGTTCAAAGGTTGATGGAAAGAAGCCATGGAGAGGATGGGGGTGGGGTGAATCAAAGATAGAGCGAGAATGGATAATTAAATCATGTGGGATTCCTGAGAAAAAAGTGGTTGGATCCTGAGCACAGCTGGAGGAATGGGAGAGGAGAGACATCCCTACTCTTCCGTCCTCAGAGGACAGAAGGAGGGATGTGTACAGATGCTGAGCTGTGGGAGCTGCAAGTTAAAGGGGTTTCTGTTGATGGCTTCTATCCACTTTGGAAAACAGAGTGAGAGGGAGAAGGGGTTCACTACTGTTTTCAGCTCAGACACCTGAGTTGGAGCAGAAGCAACAGCTACACAGCAGCCCTCATTTATCCTCCTTTAGTTCTATTTCACCATTGCCAAAGAATCTTAAATAATTGTTGTTCTGACCACTCACTTTCTCAGAAATCTTTTTATTAGCCTATGGATTGACTTTTAGATTCCTTGTCCTGGTATTCACAGTGCTGTGGAGTTACCACAACTTACCTATCCATCTGTATATATTAACTGAGATTCAAATTGAACTACTCCTTTGCCTTCAAAATATCGCATTTGTTTCTGCCCAACACTTTCTGTTTATGTTGTTCCTTCCACAGGGGCTTCCCTCTCATTATTGCATCCACTAATTCTGTTTATCGGTTGAGGATGAGCTTAAATGCCTCAATGTCAAACTCTACTCAGGCCCTTTCCCTGCCCCTGCTGCCTTTCCAGCTAGAAGCTCTTCCTTTTCTTTTCCCTAGCACTTTTTGGCACATTTACTAAGACTCTCACACTCTCTCCTATATAAGTTTCTCATAAATGTTGCCTCACTGTGTGTGGCCTACCTTCAGGATGGCTGTGTCCATTTTCCTCGGTAGCCTCGCCCCGGTACCTTGCAGCTGGTGAGCACTCATAAGTTCTTGCTGAGAAAATTAAAGTAAGGCGTGTAATGTGTAAAGCCTCATTATGATTAATTAATTTTATTGACGGAAAAAAAAATTGTTGACTTTTTTTGCATGTTCTCCATAGTACTTAGCAATGCACTGGGTGGTGGGCCCATAGTGGGCGTTTAGTAATTAGCAATGGTGGGTTTTTGCTGTATCTGATGGTACAGGTTTTCAAAGGCAACATTATTGCTGATGTACATTGGGAGTGGGGATATGGTACCTTTTAAAGTCTGACAAATAGGAAAATGAATCAACCATGAGTCAGATTCATTGATGGAATTGTGCCACCATCAAGCTCTAAAGGATTGGTGGTGATGTCACTAGAAAATTGGTGGTGATGCCCCACTCTGAGAGCTCCTGTAGCTAGCTACATGCACTAAAAGAGCAGTGGGTGTGTGTCCTTCTGCTGGAAAGGACTTGGTGGGCCAGTCATCACTGTGTGTTGTTTATTTTTTAATTTATATATTTGACATGAATCTGCTTTTCTGTTTTCTTTCATTTCTGATGGTAAGTTTTCTGAAAATATTCTTGATTTCTCCTGATTTAAATCACAGCAAAAGAGACTTAGGCAAATGTTGAGGTATCTTCTGATTTGAAAAATATACTTCAGTTCAGTCAGCCTTTATTTACTTACATGTCAGAGAGAGTGCCTAATAGGGAGGATCTGACTTAAAGTTCAGTATACTTTAAAGAAGAGAACAAATTTTTGTGTTTTAATGTAGTTTAAGTTCTTTCTTGAGATATAGTTGACAAATAACATTGTGTAAGCTTAAAATATGCACCATGTTGGTCCAATATATGTATCTTTTTTGAAGTGACTACTGCACTGATGTTAGCTAGTGCATCCATCTCCTCACATAGTTGCCTTTGTATGTGTATGTGTGTGGGAAGAACATTTAAGATCTACTCTGCTAGCACGTCTCAAGAATACAATATAGTATTGTTAACTGTACATTAGGTTTTCTTATGTATGTACATAAGAAAAATTTAGAACTAATTTTTAGTTCATCTCAGAACTAGAAATTTATACTCTTTGACAGATATCTCACCATTTCACCTACTTCCCAGCCCCCAATAACCACCAGTTTACTCTCTGTTTCTATGAATTTGACTTTTTTAGATTCTAAATATAAGTGAGATCCTGCAGTATTTTTCTTTCACAAGAGAGACTCACAGTGAGTGGTTGAAGCCAAAGTATTAGTAAGCAAAACTACCACAAATACCTACAGACTTACTGTGGATAGAAGCCATAGTTGCCACAGGAGGAAGATCTGCCCAGGAAACCTACCTTTGCTTACCTGCACAGGTGAACTCAGCCAACCTGTGTGCCGTGCTGAGTGCCTGTGTGAATCAGGTCCTAGGGAGGCGATGAGAAGCAGACATGGGCTTTGGGGGCACACAGCCTGGAGGCATTTATTTTTTCCCTGTGTCTTTTTTTTTTATTGTTTATTGGGGTAACTTTGGTTAATACAATTATGTAATTTTCAGGTGTACATTATAATTTGACATCTATGTATTCTATTGTGTGATTACCACCCGAAGTCCAGTTTCCTTCAGCACAGCCCAGAGGCATTTAACTGCACTCACAACTAATCCCACGGCAGGCAGGGGACACAAAGGCAGCAAAGACTTATTACTCCTGCAGGAGTCATGGAAGGCTTCCCAGAGGTGTGCCATTTGAGGTGATCCTTGAAAGTTCTTTAAGAGTCTATCAGGCATAGAAAAGAGGAAAGGGTGTTCTTAAAAGGTACAACCCAGAAGCGTGGAAACGCAAGAGAGTAAGATGTGTTAGAGAAATGGTAAGTGATTCGAAGTGGCTGGAGCAGAGGATGTCTGAGGGTAGATGAAGGGAAATGAGGCTGGAAAAGTAGACGGGGCTCCTATGTTGTGTCAGGAATCTTGGAGTTTCTCTGGGGCCCAGCAGGAAGCCAGACCAGAATTTCTTATGCAGGTAAGTAACACCATCAGATTTGTTATTTTAGAAAGACGACCCACTATGGAGAGAGACACTTGGATTGTGTTGACAGATAGAATGGAGGTATATTTTTAAATAACAAACCAAATGAGCAGTAACTTGATCATTCCTGCACAGTGAGTAGGATTTTGCCAGCATCTATATAGAATGAAGCTTCGGAAGCCTATATTTATCACCAAATCTTTTGAGATGTAAATATAACACCATGCTATAGTCCATCTTTGAGGACCATCATCCCCTGTAGTATGTGAAGAGGACTACTTCATGAGTGGACAGACAAGTGAACACTGAAGTTCTCTGTCACAGGCAGTCAAGAAACCACGCAGGATATTTGAGCTATTGCTATTGGTATTGGTAAGGGTTCAGCACTAGGAAAAATAAGTATATGTAGTTAGTGATAGTGATAAGAGAGACATAAATAGAGTTTTCTATTCTTTTTTGTGCTGTTCTTGGGGAAGCAAGCTTTAAGCTTAACGAGATGAGTTCTTGTGAGCAGCTTGCTGTTCCTTCACTTACTGTTTATGGTTCTTGATCACTAAGGGATCCTCCCGTTAGATAGCTGAGACCTCATAATTTGTTTCCTCTGAATTGCTTCTCATTACTGACATGTTTGGGATTGATTTCTGAGCCCTTATGGAACTTTATTTCCAATTTATGTGGGAATAGAACTTTGAAAATCCTAAAATCATTCATTGACCAAGTATTTATTGAGGCACTGCCTCACCTCACTGGTGAGGGAGGGACTCATAATTTGCCTTCATGGAGATTATAGTCCAATGTGAATGTTGCAGGATTGTAACTGGATTTAGGAAAAAAGGACTCTAGCATCAAAAATTAAAACTTCTGCTAATCTAGCATTTGAAATATTTTACAAACTATGTATATTGAAGCCCAAAATCCAGTTCATTGGCAAAAAGGTAGCATTTATATGAGAGTTTGGCATGTTGGAGTAAGAACTTGTATTTCTTTCCTGCTAGCTGCAGGTTGTTTTAATCTTTGGACCACTGTTTCATCAACTGTAAGATTAATAAACTAACCAGATTAGTAGTTTTTAACTCGGGTTGCATATTAGAATCGCCTAAAAGCTTACCCATGACCAACAAAATAAGACCTGCCATTGGAGGAGGAGGAGGCAGGCATGTGTATTTTTAAAACTGCCAAGCGACTCTGGGTTTTTTTTTTTTTTTCCCTTTTAAGCCAAGGCCAAAATTCACTGTACTGGGTTGGAGGGCCCAACTGAAAATCTGTGAGATTTTTCAGCACATAGGTACAGAGCTTAATTACTTTTAAAATTTATTGCCAGTATTTGAAAAAAAAAAATTCCAATTTTTCTTGGAAAAAAATGAAAAGATTGGGCAATAGTTGGGCTTTTATTTCTGAGTGGCAAAAATTCAACAAAACAAACCACAGTTTTTTCAATGCCCACTTCATTCATGTTGCTTCCTTGCTTATTTGTGGAACTAAACTAAATTTTCTTTAAAAATTCAAATTATTTGAATTGCTTGTTTCCAAAGACAGAAAACCAATGGCAAACAAATGACACCTTTATCTATAAATTGGTTGCTATATGAAATCTAAGGAAAGTTATTCTTTGAAATGCAAAAACTTTAACAATAGAAATCCCCAGACCACTACTTAGAAGACACATGCGTGGGGAAGGGGGGTGGTGTCAAAGGGAGAGAGGTGACAAAGGATTAACTCATATTCTGAGGATTTTTAATGAAGCTCCTCTTCCCCTTTCTCGTTCTTTCCTGTTTGAGAGCTGGATCATTAGTTGGGATTGTGATTGGCTTTCCCTAGGGAGCAAAAGGCCATTTTCAGAGATTTGCTCACTTCCTGTTCTTTGCAGTGGAAGGAAGCCTCCTGAGGTTCTTACCCTCCTCCCCCTTCCTTATGGCTTCTTGCTGTGTCTGCCTGAATGCAAATACCCAGGCAGGTGGGAGAACTGCTTTGTGTGGTTAATTGGCAGCTGCTTGGCATGAGATTTAAGTGGGATATATTTGAATTAATGGGATTTTACTTCTTACACGTTGAAAATGTGTACTTAATTTCTGTAGGACCTGTTACCCGAAGTGAAGAATCCTTTGTGCCTTGCTCTTTTAAAAAAATTTACACTATCAATTTTATGATGTTATATATGATGACAGTAATAAAAGTGATTAATGAGCACTTAATGTGCCCAGAGTGTTCCAGGTGCTTTACGTAGCTATCTAATTTATTCCTCACAACTCCCCTATGAATTTAGGTGGGATTATTTCTGTTTTATAGTTGAGGAACACTTAGGCTCAAAGCGGTTATTTGATTTCCCATATTTTCAAAGCTAGGGTGAGATCTGTTAAATTGTATAACCAGACCTCTGTTTAGCAGTTTTTGGTAAATTCAAACGTGCATTGGTTTTGCCAAATACAAGGCACAGTGTTATATAAAATACTATTTTTTTACTGTTAAAGTATACAGCTGAAACTCATTGGATTTCATTAACCAATGTCACCATAAATAAATAAAAATACATACATACATACATACATACTATTTTTTTCCTAGTTCCTCCAATGACTTCATTGTTGTATATGTTGTTATTGTCTGGTGATGCTATTTACATACAGTGGATTACTGAATTCCATGTAACTTCAGAAAATTTGAATTTAAGTTTATTGCCCATATTTCCCACCTTTAATTAAAAAAAAAAAATGGCATTGGTAGCCCAAGCAAATTATTTACTAATCTCCTGAACCTGGGCCTCTCTGCCCTAGTTTCCTTGTTGGGGAAATGGGAATTATAATATACATCTAACCTCAGCCCACAGGGATGTTTTCAAGATCAAGCGGGATAATGAATGAAAATGTATTTCATCAACCCTAGAAGAAGCCCATGTGTATCTTAGCTCCAATGTAGTGTTATGATGTAGAAATATAAGGTGAACATGCTTTTGTTTAAAGACAACTATCCATGGAGAGTTTTCTGTTTTAGAGATTTAATCCCACTAATGTTTTTAGGTTTGTTGGACAATGAAAAATTTTTTTTTTGGCTCTCATACCCAGGCTGAAAGTTAATTTCATTCTCCCACTTATTTCTGACAAATTCTTCTTCCATGCTGTCTCTAGGCAAGCCCTTTTCAGTGCGAATGGATAATTTCTCTTGTTGAAGCCATGTCTACTCTTTAAGGCTGAAAAGTTGCTTATATATGTGCTCAGCCTCTGCAGTAAATTGATACGAGAAGTGACTCTCTTCATATACAGTTTATGCTAACTTGTCAGGACAGGATTTGTTGGGAGCAGGAGGGGGATGGGGGCACACTATCTCTTGTCTGCTAAGCAATTTAAATTATGAATCAAGCTTTTCATTCATTATTTCATGTGTGGTTGTGTGCTTGTCATAACTGTCTTTTGAGTTTATGATAAAAACAGCTTTCTTTAAAAAGGTAAAGACTGAAAATGGGTCTATACTCTTCTTAGGTCCCAGTCCCTGAGTATGTACACCTGTATGCAAGCATGTGCATGCCTATATATGTGCATATATGTATGTATATGAATTTAAATATATATAGGTGGACTGTATGCATACTTACTAATGCTATGTATAATTACTGCAGTGAATTCAATAATGACAACAGTTACAAAAAGGCCAGTACATATAATCGTTTTTGTACATACGTTAGCTGCCCAAGAAACTTCCTTGGTTTTCATTGTGGGATAAAATTAACATTTCTTTTAAAACAACTTTCTCATAAAGTTCTCTAGTTGGCACATTTAAAACCAATATTTGTTAACTCTTAATCTTATGAGGATAGTGGAAGGATAAATGCTCTGAACTCTATAATCTCTCCTATTTATAAAATTTATAAAAATGTATAAAAAAGAAATTTAGGAGTTTAATTTTTTAAATTAGTATGTATTAGGGGCTTTATGTTAGTTTCAGGATGATTTTAAGTCTTTTAATGGTGCTTATTATAAATACAAGTTTTAATTATCTGTTCAAATTCAGTTAATGCAAATTTCTGCTTAGAAGAGAGGATTTTTACTTCCAGACTCTTCAGTAATGTCTAACTTGACAGAAAATGATGCCAAACTAGAGACGCTATATAAATTATACCACTTGTTTTCTGGTATGAATAAATTAGTCTTTTGAGTATGTTCAACATAACATTTAATTACCTGGTTGTTTATATTTCAGTTGTAGAGGCTCAATGCCAATTCTTGTTGCCCTATGTTTCAGTCAAAGGTTTTTTACTAAACTTTGCTCCCTGGTGTGAAATGCTAGACAGGGGAATTTGCAGTAAAATCATGAAAATTTTCAGTTTCATTTATTAAGAGCAAGGTAAAGAAAAAATTAAAAGACTAAATGACTATGACAGTAGCACGGTGAGATGAATGGGCTACTTCTTTGTGTTTGCTAGCAGGCTAGAGACTTGACAAATAAGTTTCATTACTTTGACACACTAATGATGATGTTCTAGCTTTTTGAAGTTCAAACTGCTATACCTTGTACTCTGAGAGAGACAGCATGAGCAGTAGACTGATTGATTGTGGGCTTTAGACAATCAGTCTAAATGTGGGCATATTGTTTAGATATGCTCTTATCGTTTTCTAGTCCTGTGTTATGTGTGCTCCATCCCCAAAATTCACATGTTGAAGCCCTAAACCTCACATGATTTTGTGGGGAGAGGAACTATGAGAAGGTGATAAAGGTTAAATGAGGTTATAGAGGTGAGACTCTTATCCAAAAGGGCTAGTGAACTTAGGAGAAGAGGAAGAGAAACTACAGATCTCTTTCCAATGTGTGAAGAGAAGACATGGTAAGAAGGCGCTGTCTTCAAGACAAGAGAACTCTCGCCAGGAATCAAATTGGCTGGCAGCCTGATCTTGGACTTCCAGCCAAAGAACTGTGAGAAATAACTTTTTTTTGTTTAAGACAGCCAGTCTATGGTAGTTCATTATGGCAGCCCAAGCTGAGGGTATAGTTGTCTCTTGTAAGCGGGGATGGGTGGGAAGGTGAGCACATTTTGCTTGGCAGGCAGGCAAGTCGGCTGAGTTTTGCTTTCCCCTCTACCTTGTCTGTTGACCACATTTGTCCAGAGTGACCTTTTCCTAAACTCAGATATTGTTATTTCATTTATTATCTGCATAAAATTTTTCAGTTGTTCCCCAGTGCTCTTACAATAGTCATTACCATTTTCTTCAAAAAAACTGCATGGTCTGGCATTGGTTTGTTTATCTCTCTGCTTTGTGTCACAGTCCTCCTTTGGGGCAGTGGCCACATTTATCATCTTTCAGGTATTAAAACTATTTGTTCCTCACTGTGCCCCCCTTACATAGTGACTATCGGTTTAGTGGTCATTTCCTTAGGGAACCTTTCCCTTGGGCCCTGTGAAACTGGCTGTGTGTTTATCTATACAGTTATTTGCTTCATGTTGTCTTCCTCCCAGTCATCCATAAGCACCATGAGGGTAGGATTATGTGTTTTTAGTTTCACCTAGTTCAGTGATGGCTTCATCACTAGAGCTCTCTTCGTATTTATGGAAGGGAACATAAAAAGAGGAAGGATAAAAGGCATGAAGATTTTATCCAGGGAGAGTGAGGCATGACCATATATAACCTTAGAGAAGCAAGGTCCCAGCAGGAGAGGCTGGTGGAAACTAATAGAGAAGAATGGAAAAGCACAGGGAATGAGTGTTACCTTCTTTAAGGTTTTGTCTGTGGCATAGCACCTCCAAGTCAGATACCTAAGATGTTAGAGAAGTAATCCCCTCTGCTGTAGCAGGTCTCCTCTTCCTATCAGAGGCATGGTATCTGGGGACCAAAAGCTGCTTCAGAAGAAGCAAATTCCAATTAAACTGTTCAGGGCCACACATTGGAAGTAGGGTCTTAAAAATGAGTGTCAAATCTAATGTTCACATTTTAAACCCAAATACAGACACTGCCTTGAACAGTGTAACTAGAAATTACTCTACAGCACTTACTTGAATTGCTGGGTTTTTCTTGTCCGTTACAGGTCATAACTCTATTTCTGTCGTTGGAATGATTTATGACATTTCTCTACTCAGGCCTCTATGAGTCAGGGAGAAGTTTCATTTTTTAGTATGACCATGGGAATGAAGTGACTTCTTATTTAAATGAAAGTAAATTCCGTTTAATAGTACTTGTCTGGGATTTTTTTTTTTTTTAACTTTTGAACTTAAATGTAAGTGGGGGAAAAACTTTAGATTTAAATATTTTTTTTAGTTCAGGTATGTATTGAAACTTTGTCATAATATGTAAATTAATTATTTGACTCCCCCCTCAGGAGGTCTGTTTTCAAATAGATAATGAGATTACTCAAATATTTTCTTTATGTAAGGTTATAGCCATTTCTTATTATTAAAAGCAAGTGTCTTACTTTGTCTCTGCCTTATTATGGTTATGAGACTGAGTGCTTTGTTTTGGATATTTGACAACAAACCGTGTATGTGTGTGTTGTGTGTTGTGTGTGTGTGTGTGTGTGTGTGTGTGTGTGTGTGTGTGTGTGTGTTTGAAACATCAGTACTTCCTATTACATAGTTTTTTGTTGAGGAGGTATTGCTTTGTATTAAAATGCATCACTGAAGTGAAAAACTAGAATGTGTAAAAAACAAACAAACATAATACTTAAAATAAGATCTGAAAAGGAATGACATGTCCTCTAACTTCAAGTTTTAAAAAACAAAGAAATTGCTAGAAAATCATTAATGATAACTTAGTTTCAGTATTACACTGATAAATATTTTAAGACTTAAATTATAAAAATGTAAAGGGGAGATTTATAATTTTAAGGTTTATACTGCAATTTCTGAAAGATTGTAATATTTATTTAACCTTTTCTTTATTCAATTTAAATAAAATTACTGTCATCTCTGTAAGCATTTATGCAATAATGTTTCATTTACTTTCCCATTAAAAATTACCAAGATAAATAAGGAGTCCTGGTGAACGAGATATAATTTAATAAAAATGTATTTCTTGGTAGAAAACTAATCAAGTCCTGCTACAAATATATATTTAGGGAGAAGCATAGTAGACAAGTTTAATTATTTAGCCAATGATATTACTTCAGGGAAGATGTTTTTATGCCTTATTGGCCAATCTTTTAATGCTTGAATTGAAAATGAAATTATATTCCAAGATTATGAGGATTGTGGAATTTTATAATTGGATATTCGAGTCCTGAATTGATTAACAGCAGCCTTAACATAGAAATAGATTTTAGGTTAAGTCTGAGAATGATTTTTTTAACTAAAATCTTAAGAGTAGAGGACAATAAGAAATTCAGATATCTTTCTGAAAAATTTCCAAATAGGATAGTCATCTTTCTGGAAATATGAAAAAAAGGGGAGAGGTGTGTAGCTAGACCACACACCTCTTCATAGATCTATAACTGTAATTCATATATTGTACCATCATAGAAATTTTAACACAGAAAATACTCTAAAAATAATTTAGTGCTACCTCGATGATTTTTAACTAAAGAAAAATTTGCTCCTAGCCACATAATGTAATTCAGTCAGAGCTAGTGCTAGAATCCAGGTCTTCTGACTTCCAATGCAGTTTGCTTTCATTTTCTTCTACCTCCTGATGACTAGTCCTCAGAGTTCCTCCAGAATCTGCATGTGTGTGGTTACTGCACATCTATGATGTGGCAGTGCTGCTCTGGATGTCAGGGATAGAATGGTGAATAGGAGCTCACATGCTGACTCAAAAATGAGTTTTCTTTCTTCTTGTTCCAGGTGAAACTGCCCTTTTGCTTTATCTGCAGCATTGAGTTGCAAATTTATTAATTTTTTGATTTTGCATTTTTAGAGAATAGAGTGGGCTCTGTCAACAGCAACATCCACGTGAAAAGCTGAGATGCACTGTGTGAATGAGGTCTTTGGAAGGTGGGAGATGATACAGGTAGGAATGCAGCCATAAAAGGTAGACGCAGTCAGGAGAAGAGGCAGGTATGAAGCAGTGGAAAAGTAGGAGGGTCATGAATACATTTTGCAGATGTGTGCTGATGGACCAAAGAACAGAATCAGGGAAATCTCAGTCGTGTTGCCTTAGGTTTGTCAGGTGGATAGTGGGATCTCAGAGTCCTTGGCAGAGCTACTATTTCTCAGTTATGGATGTTGTACACACACACACACACACACACACACACACACAGTCTATCAGTATGAGTGTCTTCTGTCCTCTACTACAAATAATGGGAAAGAATCCGATTAATTCTCTTTCTAGAAGTAACTAGGCCATACTGACCCAAGTGAGTGAATTAAACTGAGTGAAAAGGTACACTGAAATATATATCCTTTGGGGAAAATAAGAAATATGGTAGGAAAATATTCTCTTTTGAAGAATGTTTCCTATTGCCAATTGAGCAACTCTGTGATCTTGAAAATAGAGAATGATCTTTCTGTAAAAAATACTAGGATTGTAGGTACTATGTGACAGAGTCTGGCTCCTTATAGTCTAAGATATAATGAAAAGCAATGGAATATGCTGGTTAATAATGAGCATCTGAATCAAGAAAAGCAGAACAGCTGGGCCCAGAGGTGGCCATTAGATTGGTAGAGCCAGAACATAAGTAACTTTGATCAGGATTTGTTTTTCTTATACTAGAATGTGATGATTTTGAAGAAGAGATTTTTAAGAATATGACTGTTAAGTGCCAGGCAAGGTAAATTTCAACATGAAGTTTTAAAGTCCATAAAGTAGAATCGTTATTTCATTATGACTTATCATAAATCTCTTATTCTGACAAAGAGGCAGCTTGGAAGTTTGAGACAAGACAGACAGTGTTTATTTCCCTACTTCCTGCTAACAAACTGCATTCTCCCACTTTCCCTTGGGAAAGGTAGGTGCAGGAAACTTAAGATAGCTTGATGGGATGTGAGAAAAGAAGAAAAATTATCTCCTATATTGGTGTGGTCTATGAACAGTTGATAAAGGAGGAAATGTGGTGGGAGGGAGGTGTCTTAGTCCACTCTGGCTGCCCTCACAGAATACTCAGAGATTTCTCAGTTCTGTGGGCCAGGAAGTCCAAGATCAAGGCACTGGTAAATTCTCTTCCTAGTTCATAGATTGCTGTCTTTTTGCTTTGTCCTCAACAGACAGAAGGGGTAGGAAGCTCTGTGGGGTCTTTCTTTAAGCATTTTATTTTTATTTTTATTTTATTTATTTATTTTATTTTATTTATTTTTAGTTTCAAGTGTACAGTACATTGGTTATACAGTTTATGAAATCATCCCCCTGATTCCTCTGTCATCCTCTTTTATGAGGGCATTCTTTTATCCTGTTCATGAGGGCTCCACACTCATGACCCAGTTACCTCACAAAGACCTCCATCCCTAATGCCATCATACTGGGATTAGGTTTCAGCATGTGAATTTTGGGGGAACGCAGATATTGTCTATAACAGATGAACCACACACACTGTGATTTTAATGGTGAGTTTTTGAGATGGGAGAGATAGTACAATCATCTCCACCTTACAGATAAGACTGAGGTTTAGACATGTTCATTTTCAGTATATTGTGCTTTAATAGACCAGTTCCTCATCGGCTTTAGCCTATACTGGATGAGTACCAAAAGACAGGGTGCAGGGTGGAGAGGAGGGAGAGAAAAAGGGGCGGAGGGAGAAGCTGCCTCATATTGGTGGGATAGGGCTTGCTTTCTCTTTGCCATTTCTCCTACTCACCTCTGTGTCTGCTCGGTGTGTTGAAGCACCTTGATTTACAACCTCATGAGACTCTCTGCTTTGGCCAGTATTCAGGCATCTTCCCAGAACCCTAATTCTCCTGACAATAGGAAGAGCTAGGCTGGCAGACAGAGCCACAAGGTTTGCTGAGAGGAGAGCAGCCTCTGCAGAGCCCAGAGACCCAGAACATTCTGGGCTTGGTTCCTGTTATGTCTGTATCACCTGAACAACTGGGAAATGGAGTCATTGGTGCTGGAACAAAAGCATGAGCTGCGTTTGAGGTCTCAAGTTGGACTTTACCTGGACTGTTGCTTTTTTCTACTGATTTTTACTGTGTAAATTTTTTGGAAAGTTCCCAGGGACGCTTACTCAGTGGGAACAGTATCATTTTGTCATTCAGAAACAAATGTCGAGAGTTAGCCTGTCTCAACAACCTAACAATTTCACCTCCTCACTGGGGGCAGAGAAGAATGTGTGTGCGTGTGTGTGTGTGCATACTTATATATGTATATATTGCATATTTGTTTAAAATCATGTCTTGCTATTAACTGCTATTTCTTCTCTTCATCCCCTATGTCAGAATAATGTTTCAATTATTAAAAGATTAAAATTTAAATTTATATTTGGGTTCCCCACAGGTTTCCTCTAGAATCTCAGGAGATCATTCCATCCATCTATAACATTAGTTCTGGTGCTTCATTCAAATGAAGTGTGACTTTTAGTCAGTCAAAAGCCCAACAGTGCCTTTCTGATGGTTACAGCTGATCACCACGAACTCCTTCCAGACATAAATTTTCCAGTGAGAAAATCTTAATCTGGAGACTGTTTTGTCGAGGGCCCTAGCTCTCTACTGAAAGCTCTTGCCTTTGTGAGGTGCATTGTGAAACATAAGCATCCCCTTAGGGGTCTGGCTCTGTGCAGTGCTTGTGTATTTCTTATTCAGCTGAAGGAATATTGAATTTGGTTTGCATCTAAATTTGGAAAAAAAAATACCACTCCGTAGAGCTATTTCTATGACCACTTTGCCTTCCAGCTTGCTTTTCTTCCTTTTCCTATCACCCCACATTCTTGAGGAGTTTGTTTGTTTTAGCTGTTGTAGACTGACTTTAATTACTTTTTAAAAATTCATTGCACTGAATCCATTGGGATCATGTACTGAGAGTACTGAGCATCAAAGAAATACTGCCTGAAAATATCTGAGTACCTTTCTGTTTCTACCTTCAACTGGGCCAGTGCTTAGCTCTGGAATAGTTTGCACCTTGATGTTTTTCCTAGGAAATGCGTTTTTCCTTTTCCCTCAGATTCTTGGTGCCTGGTGTAGCACTTTTTTGATTTGCTGTTGTTCTGGCAATAGGTCAGCTGGCTCTCATGATTCTTAACATTTTGGGTAAATACTTCCAACAGTTGTGACTGGAAGGAATCCAGATCAATTTAAGGCATTTACATCTACTCTGTATTCAAGGCACTGCATTTTGGGGGATTTTTCAATTGGTTGGTAACTTTAAAAAGTATGACTCAGGAGGAGCTACTGTCTGAGCAACTAATGGAAAATCAAGCAGTTTTTTATATACTAGGCATTTCACTTATTATGTAAGGCGTGTGATCATTATCAGTCAAAATGTCAGAGTCAGAAATAAAAATGGGAGATACAGTGAGAATGGGTAGAAATCCATATTTCTACCAGCACTTGACTGTGGGAAACCAAGCCTTTTCCCCTTGTCTTTAGGTTCTCCTTTGAACAGAAATATTCTTTGTATGGTACAATTTCATGTATTAGTTAAGGAAAATACATCAGGTTAAATAATTTTTAAAATCACTAATTCTTAAAGTTAATGCCAATTGACAATGAGTTAATTATGAAAATAATGGTGAAAAACTGCTGACTGAAGAGGAAAATGAATGCTGCATTCTTTTCTGCTGCTACTTTACATAATCATAAAGCCTTCTCCCAAAGTTCTACTTTGTGGGAAAATTATGACCAACAGAAATTCAACAGAAATTGGAGGCTTCTGAGTTGCAGGTGATACAGAGTGCCTCCAGGTGTTAATAGGCTATCAATGAAATCCTGTTGGGTCTGTTCCTCCTCCACCCCATCTCTCCTTACACACGCTTGTGGCTCTCATTGGTTTTCACACTTACTCTCTTTTTAATTGTCAGTGTACCCAGCTTGCAAATGAGAAATCTGCCCAAGGAGCCTCAGCTTGGTAAAGTCTCCTTTCAGTCCCATCTGTGAGTTTATGATTCTGTGAGATCTTAAAGATGTATTTTATTTGGACATGTAAAAACAAAACAACCAAAAAAAAAAAAAAAAACACCATCAAAATATTTTATTGATGGTGATAATAATTATCAAGGAAAGGGTAATTGTTCATAATTATCAGCACCTTCCCAAATGATACCTGGTTAACATGGTAGGGTTAAGCACCAAATCTAAGAGCAATGCCAAGTGATGGAAATTATATATGTGTGTGTGTGTGTGTGTGTGTGTATGTACATATATATACACACACATATATGTATATATATGTATAATAAATATTATAAAGGGAAGTCTTAGCCCAGGTCCAAAACATTAGCATTAACCTAAAGACAGGTTGCCAGAGAGAGTAGCAATTTGATCAGTTCACCCAGATCTGAACTCTAAAAACTCAGGCACTGTCATTTTGTCAGAGCACTGTCAGAAAAGGATTAAAAACCAACAATTATAATGTTCCGGGCTATATTCCAGAGGCATGAATTGACTCAGCTTTTTATCTTGCAATTAGGAACAGCCGCTGTTGTCTCTGTGCTCAACACAAAGTAGGTGCTTATTAAAGTTTACTGGCCGACACCCGGTCATAATGGTGAGTGCATCTCCTAAACACTTTGCTCTGGGAGATTGTATCCCTGTTAGAATTTTAATACTAGAGACATCCTTTAAAAGTTCAGAAAACTCAATTTTATACACAGGCATATGACTCATTCTATGTGAATTTTGAACTCAGTGAAATGCTGTTCTTTGGCTCATGTGCATGGCATACATCATGAACTAAAAATATGATTCATTCTGTACCTTGGGTAGAACCACGGGTGTCCACCGTTAGGTTGCCCTTAAAGTCTTATAGTTTGGAAGGTTTTCAGAAGTTGTAAAAAACTGACTGATCAGATATAAGCATTTTCCAGAAAAGGGAGGTATGATATTGTGATTGATCAGCCTGAGGCTTAGTCCTGGATTGTGAAATCTGATCGAAGTGAAAAAGATGCTTGCTTTGCATTTTCTTCTGGAAATAAAGCGCCTGCTGCTCTTTTGTCTTAAATGTAACAGTGCTACCCTTACGAGAGCCCAGAACTGCTTTTAAGTTCAAGAGGACAGCTGCTTTCTGCTCACTCAGGTCCTCTGAAACCTAACCTGAAACAGGAAAAGGGGGCTTAGAGGAGCTCTTCGCCAGAGATTCAATATATGAATTTACTATGAGAATAAAAAGTTGGCCAACTTATTAACGGTTAATCAAAAGTTCATTGCATTGTGTTCTTCTTTCTTAAGATGGAACCAGTTTAAATTCTAGCCTCTGAGCAGCTATATTTTTCAGAGGCAAGCAATCCTCCTGCCAGGTGGCCCCAGAAATACCTGTAATCCCCACAGCAGGAGTATAGAAAGTGGAAGGGTTCGTTAGACACTCCTTCGACAATTTACGCCCCTGGTTCTTTTACTTTAAAGCCAGCTGGGAAGAATCGAGAGAGGCTTCTACCCAATTCAATATTTTTAAACTGTTGAAAATGAAAAAAATTTCTTAGCACTGGGTTGGTTGAAAAAATTGCACCATCAAATTGGCCTATTATTTTCAGGCTGCTGAAAATCATTTGAAAAATTAGTCCTAGAGCTGGAATTGACCTTGTTCCTCTCGCAGCACAGCCTCACCTCGCTTCTTTATACCCATGCTGGGCTGTCTCCATTTCTGTGCTTGCCCTGCACCTTCTTACTCTCTGCCTTTATGGTCTTCCAGCTGTTGACTTTTTTCTTGCTCTTTGTGGTCTAGCTCAATGGCCTCCTCACTATGATGGCTTCCCTGTTTTCTTTATTTAGAGTTAACTGCTTATTCCTCACTGTTCCCTCAGTCTTTTGTATATATCAATACCCCATCATAGCCTTCATCATGATATGCTTTGTGCTGTGGTAATGTATGTGCTGTCCTATTTGACCCTCAGTGTTCGAATAAATGAATTCTAGCGCCAACTTTACAGGTGAGACAATGAGCTCTGAAGTTTAATCACTTGCCCAGGCCACACAGTCAGAAGAGTTATGGGCTTCACTCGAGTCTGCTCATTTTTATTCTAATATAGTTTCTCCCCCAGTCAAGTGCAGGTAAACCTTATCTTCCCTTTTTTCCTTAATTTGATTTATTCTATACGTATATACATGCAAACATATGTATGCACACCCACATGCACACACAGTAATTCCTAAATTTTAACCAAGCTGTTTTTCCAGGGTCAGAGTCAGTTATATGAAAATCAGAATGCAGTTTTACATAGACTCATTATTACTGTGCATGGAAGTTATACTCAGAAGACAGCTCACAAGAAGACTTTTAATTTGGAAAGGTACGCTGACTAGCTTCACATAGGTCTGGTACGACTTGGCTAGCCTTTTCATTAATTCCTCACCTCCATCCTACATTCCTCCCTGCAGCTGTTCTGTATCTCCACTCCTGATGTCCTGACCCCACCCTCTTGTTCTCAGCAGATGACCTACTTTACTGCTTTAACTGAGATGATTTAGGTCAGTAGTTCTCAAATGTTAGTATGTGTAAACATCATGTGGAGTTCTCGTTATAACAGTTCCCTGGGCCTTGTCCCTGAGGATCTTGATTCAGCGGTGGGGTTTGTGGATTTGCTTTTCTGAGTAGCTCCCAGGTGATGGCAGTGCCGTGGGTCTGAGGACCACACTTTGAGAACCACAGATTTAGTCCATCCTAGGGTATCTTCTCCAGTACCAAACCTCTTGGGGTTGTAATCCTTACTCTCTTTCTGTGAGCCAGAATTCAGAGACAGCTTCTCTTCTCTGGCCAAACCTTTTCACCACCAGGTTTTAATCCCATCTTACTGCAACTGTTTCAGGAGCTTGTTCCACTCTGTTGCCTTTATTTTCTACTTTACTAACAAAATTACTTGTATATCCTCTCACAAGCATATTTTTTAAGATACATAGCTACCTCTAATGGTGGTAAACAAAACGATTTCTATAAGAATACATGACTATTCCAGATTCAGCTCAGTTGGCTAGGGCCTGAGCTCCTATGATTTGGGGTTAGGCTTGCAGACAGCAGGATTAAGAAGCTGTGTGTACTTTTTTTTTTTTTTTTTTTTGTGGAGGTGGATGGAAGAGACTAATGACATCACAAAAGAGAGTTAACTTGTACATTTCTGTATTCTAATAAAGGATGGTTCCTTTAGGTATTTAAATAGCAACCTTAATTTACTGGTCTGAATTTATTCCCTGCTGAGGCATTTCAGTATTGGCATGCCAGGCAGAGGCACCCCAGCCTTGTATTATGTAGTTGGAGATGGGAGAAGGGAGGACTAGTAAATAGCAGCAGGTCCATGAATAATGCCATTTTGTTCAATGTCATTTTGTTGTAACTTTGATAAGGAAAAAACTTCAGTTCCATGTTGGGGACACTGTCTACATAGAGTTTGCACACTTTCCCCATGTCTGCATGGGTTTTCTTCAGGAACTCTGGTTTCCTTCCACATCCCAAAGATGTGAATCGGCTCATGCAAATTGTCTCAATCCGAGTGATGCGAGTGTGGGTGTGAGTGGCCATGCGGTGGAAGGGTGTCCCACCCAGGGTTAGTTCCAGCTTGGAGCCCTGAGCCACCAGGATAGGCTTTGGTGACCCGTGACCCTGAACTGGAATAAGCGGGTTAAAAAAGAATTACCTTACTAGTTTTTATCAACCTTACTTAAATGTATGTATAGCTCACATTTATTTGTGTTTAATACTAGAAGTGTTTTAAGTCTTTATTTAGAAGATTGATGATGCATTTTTTGTGGCCAGAAGCAGGCCATAGGAACTTAACTCTTGTTTATATCAATTAGTCTGTGGTAAAATTGGTTTTGTTATATGTTATTTCTCTGAAAGTTGCAGTTTCCAAGAACCTGTCTAGGACATTAAGTGAGGACTTATTTGATTGAACATTTCACATAAACTACTTTGCATTCTAATGACTGTTCTCTTTAATGAAGAACTTTGCTGTGTAAGGATGCTTTGTTCTTTTGCTGATCACTTATACTTTCCATTTACATTCACATCACTTCACTAAGCTTGATTCCTTATAATGAATCATAATCTTACTCAATCATACTTATGTGACTCTTTCCTGTGTTCTTACTATTAATGCTTTTCTTAGTTCAATATTGATATTCTTTAGAATACATAAGAGTCGGATGAAACATGGACGGAAGTCATAAAATGAATTGAAACTTTTTTGCCTTTTTATTCATTTTCTAAATATTTTTTATATTTCTCTAACACATGTAACTTTATTTGTTCATCTGTGACTCTACATTATTTTAAGTTATCTGGCACAAACCTAATAAATCATTGTTGCCTATCTAAGGTATATGTTCCTTGAGATCAAAGACCATATCTCTTACTGCTTTTGAACCCTTAATAACATTTTAATACAGTGCTCTGGACTTATCGAGCCAGTTGAGTGAATGCATGGTTTACGTGAGTGAAAGAATGCAGACTTCCAACTTCATCCTTCAAAAGTCTCATTTTTTAAAAAATTCAAATGACATTCTTTAAAAAAAATGTTAGTGGTATGATATTGTTTAGGTTTTCCCCTTCTCTTCTTTCTGCATGATTTATAAAAACACTTTACTATTATTACTTAATATTTTTTAATCCAGAAGGTAGATTCTAAAACATCACTGTGTAAATTTACAGAAAGCGGTCTTTTACATAAAAATATCCTTAATAGGCTCAATAATTCAGGGTTCTTTTTTTCTTCTTTCAATATGCTGTTACTATTGTGACATGATTTTCTTCAGAAAATTTTATTCATTTAGAATGTCATTTTTCATGGTGAATCTCAGTATTCAAAATTCAATGATTGAACTCTTTTCACGTTGCTCCCTAGAGGGCCAAAGTGATTTGGATTTTAAGAACTGTGGAAAGGTTCTCTTCTATGGAGCAGTTTTATCAAATAGAATATCAGCTTATCATGTTATTTAGTGTACTGGTTTACTGTATGAGAAACACTTTTTTGTGTCTAATAATCCATTGGCATTTGACTATGTTATTTTTAACTTAAACCTTAGCAAACAGATTTAGGCTGAGAAAAGCTCTGTCTTCTGTGACTATTTCGGACATCTAATTTAACTTTGTTGTGCCTCAGTTTCCAGATTTGCTAAATAAAGATTATACCTTGTTGTCACTGTACTGTTCACCAGTAGGTTTAAAATGGATAGAGATCATAAACTACAACACCAAAATAAGACTATTATGGGCCAGATTGCAAAATTGCTCCAAATCGACCCCAGTGACCTAGTAAAATGCCAGATTCCTAAATGTGATTTCTCGACAGTGGGCCATATTTGTTTCCCACTCTTACTTTCTTCCATGACACCTACCAAAAGTACATTTCAACTAAGAGGCAAATTTCATTTATCCTCTACTGTAGGAAGACCTTATTGCTGAGAGTTATATTTGCATATCATGAAACTTTTCTGTCAACATTTAACTTAAAACTCTTTCTTTTAGCCAAAAAGTGAGAACAACTGCCTACTTTTTTGAAATAACTCTTAATATGCTTTTATTTTTGCCTCCCACTCCCACCACAATGCTCAGTCTACTAGCTGACTTATCTGCTATGTTTGTGCACTGGCTCCTGCCTTCTTTTCTTCGAGCTTACTACTTAGCCTACTTTTATTTGCTTCCTCATACAAGGTGTTCTCTAAATCTTCTATGAGATTCAACTATAGTACTAAACTCTAAAAAGTAATAATGACATCACATTTATCAAAACACTATGCAAAATGTATATATTTTCTCATTAATCCACATAGCAATCTTACAGAGATTTGCATTCCCTCTGTCTAGGTAAACAAAGGTCCAGGAAACAAATAACATGTTCAGAGTCGCCTGGTTAGTAAATGGCTTAGCTGGGATTTGATCTCAGATCTGCACAGTTCGAAAGTCCACCCTTTTAACTATTCACACACAATTACTATATTCCTATTTGTTCTCTAACTATGGTGCAACAATTTATACACATTTAATCTCTCTTTTAAATTAATTTTTTTTAACTTGGCAGAATTTCAGTATATTGGTGTTCTGAGTTCTTTAATGCATATGTTAATATTAACCAACCAAATATTTCATTTTTTATGTAGTAGAGATTCTTTTGTGTACATATTTTATCTTCCTTCCAAATGTACATTTCTGGAGGAGAGAAACTATAAGTTGCTTATTTATATATATATTCGAACCAAAATAGTCATCATCATCACCACGGCTAACATTTTGGTAGTGCTCCCCATATACAAAATATTTGCTTAGATTATTTAAATTAATCCTTTCAATAACTCTGTAAAGTAGATTATATTGTTAACCCCAAGGTTAAGAAACTTGCCCAAGTTCATCCAGTTATTAATGGTAGAGCTTAAGTCTACCCAACACCAAATTCCACAGTGAAATCTAGAGTTCTACCTACTTCCTGTTTCTTCCATTCTTCACCTCTGTCCTCTCTGCCTTCTTATTGTGTTCTCTCTACTCCTCACTTCTTACCCTACCATCACCACTTGCCTGCTCAATCTTTTCTGTCTCCCCTCCCTTTCTCAGCTTTGTTCTCTTTCAGTCCTGTCCCACTTCCCCAGTGCCTTCCCAGCTAATTTTTCTGGCCCCTTTTTCATTTTTCTTTAACCTCTTACTTTTATTTTTAAAATACACCTCAAAGCCTGAAAATGGACCCTCTGGCTCTCTTGGCAATGTTTGATCATAATCATATAAGATGATAAGTAACTAAGTGGAAACAGAAGCAGAATATAGGCTTGAAATGAAATAGGTTCTTTTTACTTTTTCTGTTAGAAACTTAAATAATGAGTAACTATTACATCTTGATCTCCATAATTTGTTGTGTAGCTGAATAGGGCACTATTTAAACACACATGTGCACACACATGCACACACACATACACACACTCACACTCACACTTGTTTTATGCATTGATTGCCATTTCACTGAGCAGCATATTTTTTGCAATACAACAACTACAAAAGAATTTGAGTTATCATACAGAAGCAAAGACAGCGTCATCGTTTTGCCTCTGCTCATTTGTTTAATTGTATAAAGAGTTGCTTTGGAGAGCATTGTGCTTTGGTGTGAATTATCATTGGAACTGCATTTAGATGTTCAGGCCGAGGCATTTTGCTTTTCTCTCCAAATTCAGAAGTTATGGCCATTCATCTTTATAAATAAGACTTTTAAAATAGCACAAAGCTATAAAATAAACATTTGGGAGCTGTGTCAGATATGCCCAGCTGAATAAACTGCCCTTCTATTTAGCTTTGAACTCTAAACCTTATTTGAATACCCTCTCTTTTTTTCTCTCTAAAGACAAGAAAAAACTAACAATTACACAAGCACAGCAGATTCTAAAGAAAAATATAGCCAAGGGCATTTTGATAAGAGATATTCCCACATGGAAAATACAAAAATTGGCAAACTCTTGCAGCTGACCAGTAGAACTTGGAAGAAGAAACATGAAATGAACTACTTAGCTTGTGGAACAGTGTAGATAAGTTATGATTATTGACATGTTCACAGAGATCCAGCATTTACCCATTGAAATGCTGGAATGGCTCATATGGTCCCCAGTGACTTCTACCTTTTTCTTCCAAAAGGATTAGGTTATGTGCCACCTACAGCCACATTTACTCTTAGTAATGGTATCACCACATGAGTTATATTATTAATACAATATATCAATGTATAAAAGGATCTCACTGATTTCTCAAAATTGCATGAATTATGATTATAGTTCCACCTGAGAAATCTGAGCTATTGTGGCAGAGTTATGTTGTGTAGTTAAATCCACCTGATTATATTTGCATTTGTCACAGCTGGGATGGCTTTCATTGGCACATGCCACTTTGCTGTGCCCAGAGTTGTGAATGCAAAATGGAAGATCAGCATGATCAGATCCAGAGACCCACTCTGCACAGATGTAGCTGCCCTCATGACAGTGCCTCAGCTTTAACCCGGCCCCAATATCCTTTGTGTTCTTTCTAGACTGAAATTCCTAGGACAGATTTGTTCCTTAAAAAAAAAAATCTGACACATGTTTTCTTTTTATAAAAACAATTATGACTGCCTCCTGTCTGCTACCAAAAGCAACATGGGAGTACCCATTCTACCGCATCTTGTAAATAAACAGATTCAAAAATCACAAGTAACTCGTTTCCTATGACATCACTCTTGAGTATGTCATAGCCTATGTGACACAGAGGCTAGTTTGATGTTAGAAAGCAAATTGCCTGCATTTTAAATCATCAGAAAATCCAACTACTGATTCATGGACAATAGACTAATGGTTACCAGAGTGGGGGAAGGGAGGAGGTAGGTGGGGTGAAGGGGGTCAAATATGTGGTGACAGAAAGAAATCTAACTATGGGAGGTGAACACACAGTGTAAATATATATATGCCTTACTGTTAAAATATACAGCTAAAACTTAATGGATTTTATTAACCAATGTCACCATTAAAAGAAATAATTTAAAAAATGAAAAAAAGAGGAAGAGAAAACTCAAGAGAAAGTGAAGGTGTTAATTTTTAAGTAAGCTTAGCACTTGAAGAGAAACCCATAAATCTTACTTGGAAAAAAAATGGAAATTCCGTTTTGGACACTGCAAATAATAATGCCAGCTGTTGTCATAACATTTCTAACATCCACGGAGGATTAATTCCAGGCCCAGCAAGTTCACTGGATGAACAGAAACAGCCATGGAAGTAAACACCAGTGCTTATACTCTGACATCGTGAAATTAGCAGGAGACCTCTGTGGAATTGGGTGTCTTGCCAACACTGGATTATCATGCCTGTGGATCATTTACTTTATGGATTATCTGCAGAAATGCTAATCCCAAACTTGCTTTCTTCTGCCTCTTGGCCCTCTTCTCCAGTAGTGGTATACTCAGAAAATGTAATCTCATTTGAATATAACCTTTTTATGAATATTCATGAAGTGCTCATAGAGTACAAGATGAGGGACACTGAGAGGTGTGAGATATAGGCCTGATTTTCAAGCATCCATTTTCACTGCAGAAATAAAGGCAATTGGCTTAATGAAACAAGCATGTGTTTCTAAGACAGGTGGGCCTGGATTCAAACCTTAGTTCTATTAAACTATGGCCTTGGGTCCATCACTTAAATTTTCTGAGTCTCAGTTTTCTTTCTTATAAAATATGGGTCCCAATACAGTGTTACAGAATACTTTTGAGAATTCAAAATATTTATACAATCCCTAGATCACTATGTGGTAGCCATATTTCCAGAATAGATATGCCTTTTTGTGTATATTCTACAAGACAGAATATGAGAAGTGCCAGCTGAGGAGAACAGTCAGAGAATTCCTCAGGCCCTCAAGTGGCAGGAGGCGTGGATGAGGAGGTCTGCCATCCAAGGATTGTCCAGCTAAGGCAAGACATGTGGGTGGGTAACCAGGCAGAGGGAGAAGGCATTCCTGGCAGCAGGTGTGGGTCACGCCAAGGCATGAAGACAGAAATGCATGTGGCATTTTCGAGGCAAAAGATTAGGAAGTTTTAGATAAGATTGGATGTGAAGACCTTGAGCAGCAAGTGGATTAGGAGTTCAAGGAGTAAAAGAAAAATCACAAGGCCTCTTTCCTCCCTCTTGCTTACATCATTTATCAGGCAGTTCCAGCTTTTTCTTGCACTCTATTTCTGTAAGTGACTTTAAAAAGGCAAAGCTGCAGAAAGAATCACTTTTATGTCCATATTTGCATGGCCACTATGAAGCTCTTCAAACTGCTGGATGATGACCCTGTAATGATCAGGCAAAAGGCTGACTGAGTTTATAAGACCACCAAATGCATATAGTGGATAGTGGTAAGAAAAAAAATGAGTGGCTAATATTGCAGAATGGGAGGATTAGGATAGAGAAAAGTAAAATATAGTAAATAAATAAAAATTAAAATGAAGCATGGGAAGAGACAACTTATGATTCAGGTTAAAACCACATGGAAATTATATTGATTAATGAAGCAATGTATCTGATATGAGTAGCCAAAAAATTGACTGAGGCCTGTTTCTGTTGTTGGTCTGAGAATCAGAGTGTATGTTCAGGAAGACGCAGAAGGAGTTTTTCTGCCATAGGCAGAAGTAGTGGAGGTGAACCCAAGTTCGTGACACTGTGGATAAGGCTGTGGTTCTCCTTAATGTGAGGTTATCTTTATATGTAGAGGAAAGAGTGATTTTAATTGTAATTAGCTAATGGTAAATTAGGAACTAACACTCACAAACGTTGGTTACAATCAGATTTTATTGCTGATTTGAAAAAAAATCTTTGGAGAAATATGTTTGCAATGGGTTACATATTATTTTAGGGAGCCCATTTTGGTGTCACAGCTTAAAGGTACTCCTAAGACAAAGCTTTACAAATGGAGTAATCTAAAAAGACATATTTTATGTGCATTCAAATTCAAGATAAGGGAACCAAACATTCTGTTTTGAGAGTTAAGTGGGAATGGCAAACATTAGGTGAAAATTGACTTAAAACCCAGATAAGCCTGCAAGTATTTAAAGGGCAAAGCAATCAAAGAATGTAAGAAATAATTTAGATCACCACAAATAAAGTAATGAAATGTATAACAGGAAATCAGAATCCATGCTGTTAGGAAAAAGCCATTATTGTATAGAAACTCCATTATTTTGGTACATTTATAAAATGGAAATGGTGTTTTCAAAGGATTGTTTCTAAAATGTTTCTAAAAGTACCACTTTTGTATACATACACCCAGTTACCAGTTTGGTGCACATTTTATATACGTATTAGGCTTGAACTATTTCTTCCAGTTTTCATTTGCCAAGACAGACCATAATAACATTATGTAAAATACAACCAGAGATAGGGGATGGGTTTTCCTTATCTTGCCTACACTGCAGTTATGCTGCAAACCTCCATCACGGTCTTTTGACTGAGGTAGGTCTTAGCTGTCTAGAGGTCAACTAATATGACTACATAATCAACTAGGGAAGCCTTTGAAGAGACTGACACTGAGCTCTTGGAGGACAGAAAGTGAATCTCAAAGTTTATTGGGAATATTCCTCACGGCACCAGTGAATGAGTGCTCTAATTTAGCGGTCCCCAATCTTTTTTGGCATCAAGGACAGGTGCTTCTGTGAGAATCTAATACCTGATGATCTGAGGTGGAGCCGAGGTGGTGATGTGCAGGGGAGCAGCTGCAAATACAAATGAAGCTTCACTTGATGGCCCACCACTCACCTCCTGCTGTGCAGCCCAGTTCCTAGTAAGCCACCAACTGGTACCAGTCCCCAGCACTGCTCTAATGGATGCCCAGTGAATGCTTAAGAGAATTTAAGTTTCATAGAACAGCATATACTTAATTCTACTTATCATGGCCAAACTCTTCATAATCTGTAGCTGAACTATTTTAGGAACTCAAATGTAACAACAGGAACTAAAGGGAACATCATCACCAAGACTGCACCTCAAGGCTTTCTGGTGACTGTTGGAACTATTGGCAACCATACCCTGGCTGGTTGGAAGTGGTGGACAGCCTTGTTCAGAAGGACAGAAAAGGACATACATAAATTTTTCACTCCTTAGTAGTCCTTTTGCTGGGTACTAGTAGCTCAAGAAGTAAATGGAATTCTATTCAAATGCTTAATATTCAAGAACTGACTCTCATTATTAAAAGCTTGTCAGGGAAAAAAATGTCGAATGTCTTCTTTGTCTAAAACTTCTTAAGTACCATCAAGCATATATAGATAGATTAGATAGATAAATAGGTAGAAGATTATATATATATGTATGTATGTATGTGTGTGTGTGTATGTATGTGTATATATATATATATATATATATATATATATATATATATATATATCTGTCTATCTAATATCTATCTATCTATCAAGAAAGGCAATATCCAGGAGACACACCAGCTATGTAATTAATCATAGAATCCTAAGCGTTCACTCAACACTCTGGAAATTTGCTATGGGGAGCCACAGACATCTCTGTGTACCTTAAAGTACTGTTTAGCATGCATGAGAGGATGAGGGAGAAGGCATTCTGCCTTGAATACAACTTATGTGTAGCAAGCTGATCCTCAGATGGGTTGATGGTATTCTCATCCAGAACTGAAAAGTCTAGTGGAGAGTCTTCTTGAAATGTTGGATTTTTATTTCTGTCCATTGTCTTTTATAGATGAGCAACCTGCAGTGAAGGTGTTCACCTGTACTATAAAAATTCATTAATTCTCTCTGGTGAGCTGCTTAGCTATCAGAGCCAAACATATGTGTTGGATTATACATTTCTGATTTAGCATCCTTCTTAGGTGATAAAAGCTCCCACGTCTTGGTGTTTCTATTTCTGAACATGTGCCATCTCACTGAGGCAAATGCCAGCTTATAAACTGTATTGTTTCATAGGTATGGAACCAAGTGACATATCTTCCAATTACTTCTTTTTTTAGGGGGATAGATTATATTGTGAGGTATAGCTATTTCTTGAGGTACTTGTTGCTTTTATAGAGAAGTAAGAACAACAAAAGAAAATAATAGAAGGAAGGTGCCCATACCACTTTCAGATCATGCCATCTACCTAATAAGTACTGCTGAGCAATATTTTTCTCAATGTTCCAGATACCTTGCATGTACTGGGAGATGTGCACACAGAAATGGAATATAGCAATAAACTGTTTGAGAGTGACATGATGTGGCTGAAGAGTAAATATAATTTTCTTTCCAACCCCTCAAGAGATTTATGAATTATTTATTAGCTAATTTTTCCAAGTTACAAACATCTCACCTGTTGCTTGTCAGCCTAGAGGATTATTAATATTGGTTGCTCTATTTACACATTTTTCTTATGTATTCTATTCATCCTGTATTAATTAAACACAACCCACCTGTCACCATCTCTTATTTTTCTTCTGAACTGCCTTTCATCACTGCTCTATTACTATGAGATTAGAACAAAATGCACTGACCTCAAAATTAGCCCAACCCAGACCAGACCTGTGGGATAGTAGGTTCATTTGGGATGGGGTAGAATGCTATTTGTGCAGATAACTGAAGCTTGTGTACACATGTTCAAATTTCAAGAAGCATTTGTAGCAGAGGAAAATTGAAAGCTTTGGCTTGTAGTGGTCTAATGGAGGTGGAGCTCAGGAATCTCAGAGACATTTAGCTCTACATGTCTTCATTATACAGGGGATTATGTTGCATATTTTATCTCTTGCTGTGGATTAGTTTTGGAACCATGATCAAAAACTTTCCTGACTATCAAGTCGATCCTATCTGCGCTCGCCTTCACTGTGTATATATAGGTCCGCCCTTGACAGCAACTCTGTTGGCTAAATCGCCAGTAATTCTACTAATTATGTCAAGTAGGGCTTATCCTTTGTGAATGTCCTTCTTTTTATTTAAGAAAAAGAAAGAAAAAGAAAAAATCTCCCTGTATCTGGCCAGCTGTGATTGAGCCCTTGGTGAAGAGTTACTATAGGTTGAGATGGAGCCAGGCTGCTCCTATGAGTCATCTCTTCTCTTGTCAAGACCAGTTGAGGTAATGCAGTTGGAAACCTCCCTTCTTTGTGAAGAGGTGCTTTATGAAGAGGTACTTTGTGTCGGAAGGGGAAATGTAAGCAAAAAAATATTTAATGATTAGGCTTTCTAATTAGAAAATTAGTTCTTTCTGATTAATGAACGATTCCTGCAATTTAAGGTCAAAAGTATTGTCAACTAATTCTATATACAAGCCTTCATTTCCAGTGATTTGTTCTTTTTTTGAAGGTCATTTAGCAAACTATACCAATTATTTTCTTAAAATCTTGTTGGAGACCTAATGACGTAGAAAATTTGAGGCAGGGTATATTAGATACACCTATATCGAGATCTTGGTGTTGTGCCTGACCCTGGGATGCCAAATGGAAAATCATGCATTGCATTGTGGGAGTCTAGTTTCTGGAAGTCAAGGCAGCATTATTTGGCTTGTAAAGTTTGTAAGTTTCAGGTATGCCATGTTCAACAGCTGTTGAAGGACAGATTGCTTTAAGGACAGTTGTTACCTATAGGTAGTTGAATGCCCAGATTCAGCAGTGTCCTGACAGAACACTCATTTACTCTCATCTGTTGTTTTCATTTTGTCATTTTTATCCATAATTTATTCCCTTAGTTGCAACATGTATCTTAGTATAGGGCATATAACTTTCCCCATTTCATTGTATTCAGTGTAGTCTCTTCCTAACTTCACTAATTTCACCTTGTTTTTTGTCTTTGCCAAAAATCCAGGGCTCTGTGGCTCAGTGGTGACATTTCAAAAAAGCTTTCATTAGATTGGAACTGGGTAATCTATCATGTCTAGTGTTCTGGCTGGCTTTCAAGGGTATGCAATTTAAAAGAGAAAAAAAGTTTTTTGAATTATGGATTTTCATGGGAATTTTAATCTAAAATCCTCAGTTTACAGATAAAACACTTGAGGTCCACAGTGGTTAAGTGACCATTTAAGGTTGTTCAGTGGATCAGTTTTGGGGCTGATATTAAAACCTAGGTCTCTTGGGACAGTTCTTTGAGCATAACACCATGTGGCCTTTCGCTCTGTCATGTATGCAGATGTTTGCTATTCCTCTCTACTGAGTACTTTTTTTCATCCTCTAGTCCTGAGACCTATGGGTTTGATTTTCTTCCTCAAACTTTTTACCCTGAGCTTGTCAGAGCATGATGAAGTATTGGCCAGGGGGTCACAGAGGATTATGCTTCATTGCTGAGAGTACTTTAGTGCCATTTGAGAAATTCATTCCTTAAGGAATTAAGTTGCAGGTTCTCCCAACATCTCCAAGAATTGTCTTTCAGAAAGGACACTTTACTCCTATATTTCTATATAAACTCTTCCCTTATGCTTTAAAAATCTGCTAAAAAGGAAAAAAATAATTCATATACATACAGATAACATACTGATAACTCTAGAACCTCCTCCTTGCTTGAAGTCTTACTCTTAAATCCTAGTATGTCTCTCCTTCAAACTTTTATAAAACTCATATTGTATAAAATTATCAATATATACCAAAGTAAGCAGAAGAGTATAATGAATCCTCAAATACCTGCCACTGAGCTTCAGTAGTAATCAACTCATGGCCAATTTTGTGTCATTTCTGCACCATCCAGCTTTCCTCTTCTGTGTTATTTAGAAGCAAATTTTAGACATTATTCATTTTATTCATTAGTATTTATTATAAATCTCTAAAAGATAAGCATTTTAGAGGTATACTAATAAACTATTACATGAAAAATTCTTTAAATCATTGAATATTCAGATATTGTTCAAATTATAATTGTCCCCTAAATGCCATAATTTGTTTTTCATAGTTTGTTTATCTGAATCTGGCTGTAAATAATGTCCACATATTGCAAGTCATTATAATACTTTTAAGTCTCTTAATTTATAGGTTCAAAATCAACCTCTGTCTCTCCACAATCTATTTGTTGAAAAAACCGAGTTGTGTATCCTGGAGAGTTTGCTACAGTCTGGATTTTGCTGATTACTTACCCGTGGTCTTTCACATATTTTTCTGTCCTCTTTAGTTCCTATCAATTGGTAATTCTATCTGAAGGTTGTATTAATCATTTTCTTGAGAAAATGAAAAAATATTTATTGATATACACTGGAAGGTGGAAGGAGTTGTTGATATGAGGTGCCAGTCAGGGCTGGCTTTTTGAATGTGGAGAAAAAAGACTGTGACCTCAGGATAATGTCAAAGTTGAGAGCATATTGTCTGGGTTCCAGTTCCAGTTTAAGTTCCATCACTTCTTAGCTGGGTAGCCCTGGGAATATTACTTAATCTCTCTGTGCTTCCGTTGCTTTATCTATTCAATGAGAACATAATAGGACCTACCTCACTGGGTTGTGAGGATCAAAAGGACCAAAATATATGTATACAATGTGTTTAGAACATTGGAAGAGTGTGCATACTTCGTAAGTACTGGCTGTTATTTATGAAAGAAAAGCTAGAGGGGAGTTCAAGATAAGGGGAATAGCAGGAACAAGGAGAGCAACACAGATACAGAACAGCTAGAGGACCAGCCTTCCTGAAAGCTGTGCCAGGCCTGATGTGCCTCCTCTGACTCTAATTTTCTCTGTTGTGTTCTCTATTTTTCTTTTCATCTCTCTCCATGTTCCATCCCACTTAAGCTATTTTCATCAAATGAACCCTTTGCATCTGAGTAAGAAGAAGGCAAAACAGTAACACCAAATGCCAAGTGGTATTGGGGCCAAGAGTGAGGGAGTCTCAGATGTATAGAGGACATATGTTTGGACCGTCTCTGTTCTAGCTTGAAGCTCATATCTCTGCCTCTTGTTCTACCTTTGTGCTTAAAGGGTCAAAGGCTGGAATTCTCATTGGTATTTACCATTCATTCTTAGAGTACCTTAACCTTCATGTGGAACCCTCATGCTGTGATCCACAGATTATTTTATTTACTTAAATTTATTTATTTAATATTTTAGTGTAATCAGATTGTATTCTCTGTCTTTCCTTGCTTATCAAAATTTGCATTAATCCTTGAACATGTTGAGTCTTAGGAACTGTTAAGCACTGTTTCTAAGGTTGTAGGAATGCCTGCCTCTCCCATCTCCTGTTGGTTTTCACTTCAAGCCCTCTGGTTTATTTCATGGTAATGATTATTAGTGAGTCTTATTTATTACCGAATGTTTCTTTTGCATGGTCCCCAATGTCTTTTAAAGCAGAAATTGCCTGACTATAGGCCGCCTGTTTTTGTAAACACGATTTAATTAGAACACAGCCACACCCATTTCTTTAGGTATTATCAGTATTAAGGACTACTTTCTCACTACTACAGTAGAGTTGGGTAGCTGCAACAGAGACTCTGTGGGCCACAAAGTCTAAGATATTTACTTTATGGTGAAAGTTTGCCGATTTCTGCTTTAAAGAGAAGGAAGTTATCAGAGTTACATGATGTCAAAGAGCTACTGGCTAGAAAAGAGAAATTGTGGAATTCTATGATTTTTTTAAAAAGTAGAAAATATTAGAAAAGAGCCACCTGTTCACAGGTGACATGCATACACATAGGTATCAAAATCATGTGTGTGCTTGTAAACTGGGGGAAGGAATCACAAGTCTTTTCTTTGTGTCAGGCTCTCTAGGCCCTGAAGTCATACAAAAGATTGCTCTTTCTCTTTGCTTTTGTGTTTTGCCATAATTTTCCTGGAAGATGAATATCTTGAGCTGTCACAGTATTTGGGATACTTCCTAATGTTTGGTTTATTTCAGATGTTCTTAGGTTCCCTACTGAGCAAAGCCACACTTGGTGCTTCAGCCTGGCTGTTCCCAGTCAGCTTCTTAACTTGGGCTTTTACTGCTCACCTTAAAGGGAATCTCTTTCATTTGCCCAGGGCCTTGTTTACACTCCGTAGTATCTGTGCTAGTTGACACCAGTAAAAAAACACTTTAGACAGAGGCCTGCTTTAAGTGTTAGGTAGTAGCAGTTAAGTCTGTCTGATTGGAAGGGAGAAAGAAATGATTTATTTGTTGATTTGAATTGATAGGTGTTTATCCATCATTCTGAGGTAATTTTGCATTTAAATCCCCATAAAAATTCTGCAAGGAAGGCAATATCATACTTCAGGAAACAGACTGATTAAAATTAAGTTAATTGCAAAGTTCCCATGCTATACGTATTCTAGGCTCTATCAGTGTCAGGAGCTTCCTCTAGCTTTCTGTTCCAGAACCATCACCATGTTGCCCTCTTCCTCATGCTCACAAAATGGCTGCAGGAGATCCAGGCACCATGTTTCCAGGCAAGAAGAAGGTGAAGGGTAGAGGACAAAAGGTAAACAGATAAGCCTTCTACGTTTGTCCTCCTTAAAGTCCTGTTTAGTGACTTCGACTTACATTTCATTATTTGGCATCATAAGGCCACCCCTTGATGGAAGAGAGCATGGAAAATGTGGAATTGTTTGTTTGTTAAGCTGGGCACATGACCACCCTCATAAAAATGTCTTCTGCAGGTACAGAAGTAGGGGAGAATTGTTACTCAATAGGTAACTTACTGTCTATTTTTCAAGAGGTCATTCTGTGCATGGGAAGAGTGAAAATCTTTGGTCTAAACTCTCAAGGATCGTGCTTTTTTATTTCAAATAAATTTGGTAGAATAATGGTTAGTATCCTTCTCTAGTCTCCTGGTACAGGACAGAGATCTGACAGAATGATTTCCTTCTGGCACTGCATGGTAAAACAAGGCACATACCAGTAAGGAGTGGTGACTACTTGATGTCCTTAGCCAAATGTGGGGAAGGGTGATGATATCCATGTCTCCTGGCTGTCTATTGGCAACAGGTATCTCTGCAGACAAGCCAACAATTCCTTTGGTTAAGGGCATGGGAAGGCTACTGGGAACTATGGATCACATCAGCTTGACAGACAAATGTAGCCTGTACTGGAGTGCTAGCTGGATAGGGGAGTTTCTGATACCTACCAGTTGACTACTGCTGAGCCAGCAGTAACTTTTATCTTCCAGTTGCCATTCCCTGTGGCTCTTTGTTGATTGCCCACAAGCTCCAGGGCTAGGTGAGGCTTGCTGTGGTATAAGGAGAATCAATAGTAGTGATACCTCCAAAATGTAAACACTAATGGGCTCAGTTTTCACCTTGATAAGTACTGTAAGTATCTGAGTTATTCAGATGTCTGAATCCATGCCTCGTACCTGGCCACCCACAACAATGTTGTATTTTTTCCTGCCAGACATAGAGCCTCAAGAGAACAGTGTGTCCTTAAAAAACAAACAAACAAACAAACAAACAAAAGCAAGCATTTAAGCCTGCAAAGGAAAACAGAATCTACCCTGTTTGGCCACCTGAAGGCATCAATCAGAGCAAGAGAGCTGGACTAGCTTGTTGTTGTTCTGCAAAGGGGATTAAAATTTAGTTGAAGCACAATAACTGGACCTTTCGGGGAAAGAGAAGGGAGAGGATTTTGACATAAAATGCCAAAAGTGTACTGTACTTCAGAGGTCACAAACACGGAAAGCTTATAGTGTCTTGGCAGGTAATGTAAATGTGTGAAATGAACCTGTTGCACACAGGCGAGCATGTGTCCCTTCTAGAGAAATTGTTACCACAAAAGAACGCTGGTTCTAACTTCTTCCTCCCTTCGCTCCCTCCCTCCTCTCTCTAGACCTGGGCTTCTCAATCTTACCACTATTGGTATTTTGGTCAGATAATTCTTTATTGTGAGGGCTGCTGCTCACGTTGTAGGATATATAGCAGCATCCCTGCTCCCTACCCACTATATGCCAGGTACACACCTCCTCCAAACCATGACAACCAAAAGTTATCCCTGACATAGCCCAATGCCACCTCAGGAAGAATATCTTCCCGGTTGAGAACTACTGCCCCAGAAGAAAAAGAACCAGATTTGTAAACAGAACAGTTTTGTGGGGTGTTTTGTTTTGTTTTTAACAAAAAAAATAGCCCTACAGATGGAAAAGTTTTGAAAATCAGTTCATCTGCAAGCTATACTGCAAGCTATAAGTGCTTAAAGAAAGATCCTGTTACCACAAGCTTGGCAAATGGGTGGTTAGGCTAAGCTTCAGAGCTGCTTTTCCATGAGTTGTGTGAATGGCTATCAAACTAACAGTCTAGAAGGGTGGGTCACCATCATCTGTATAATCCTTAAAGTATTTGTCCAGGCTTCTTTCGAACAGGAAGGATGCTTGTCCGTGGGAACAGGCATATAAAAACTCAGCAGGTGGGAGTAAGAGAAAGACCTCAGATCTTTAAGTCCAATTCTCATGTTTTACAGGACAAGGCACTGAGGTCTAGAGAGTATAGTTTGCAGCACAATTTGTGATAAACCTCAGTGATTCAGACACTAGCCCGAAATTTTCAACAGCGTGGGTACAGAATTGTTATTGAGTAAAATGTTAAAATTATACTCTTATGGCAATTTTCAAGGTTTTAGGAGTAAGAGAAACCAGAGGCAAAATTAAAAATGTTTTTTTCAACTTAAGTTTCAAAAAATTAAAGGTACCATCAATGTGCCTTTTGCTTCATGAGCCAGAAACTTAGATTTGTTTGCTTTATAATATGTGTTTGCATGATGTCAACAAATTGTGAGTGGTAGATTTCCATTAGTTTTTCTTATGTCTACTAAATAATTTGGAACTTGAAAGGAACAATGGTTCATAATTGATTTGTCCTTAAATCAGACCAAATAGTCTCACTGTCTCTCTTATCTTCATACAGGTTATCATCTTCACTAAATTCATCATTCTAAAATAGGGTGATGTGAATGAATTCGTCCCATTGGTATAGAATACCCATTCCTGTATCCAAATTTATTTTGCTAATTGGAGGAAACCACTAACTGTATATTTTATTAATTTTTAAATATTTAAAAAATATATAGTATTCATGTTTTCTCCATATGGTCAGTTCCTGACCTAAAGGAGAAAAAATAAGGCAGGAAAATGATCAAATTTAGATGGTGTTCAAGTGGAGGATGAGAACATCACCGAAAGAAAGGTACAACATGTTCTGGTATGCACAGGTTTTGATTACAAGGTGTACTCTTGCTGCCTGGTATAGTGCCTCAGGCTCTGTCTAACTTTACTTTGTATTGCCAGTGTCTCTGAAACAGAACTCTCCAGATTCAGGTATCAGGCTAATTTTTCTCCCACCATGTTCTAAATATTTCCTGTGCCCAAGCTTCTGAGCAATAAAAGGAAAGCTTCCTACCGTGACGTGGTATAAAGCTTATTGAAAGACTTCAGGAAGTGCCTTTGACCTTGTTTTGGACTTAGAGAGTGATCTCATTCAGAAATAGGTACAGTGTCAAAATATGGAATGTACTAGTAAAATAAGCACATGATTCACTTTAAAAAACTTTTAGGGGACACGGAGATACAATCCATTCTAGATTTTATGGAAATAGGGAAAGAGATGTGGTATTTTTTATCTAAAATGTGTCACCTTTTGGCAATGATGTGAAATGAAGAATCCTTTTGAAGAGTGTTAAAGCATTTAACAAATATTTATTAGAACCTGTATGAGCCAGTCACTGTTATAAGTGGTAGAGATTCCACGATGAACACAACAAAGTCCTGTTTTGCATTTAGTTAAAAGAGACAGTCAGCAAATAAATGTGTTGTATGTCATGGGGATGTTTTTCCATGGGGAAAATCTAAACAGGGTAAAGGGATAGCTGAAGTGGATTGGGCCGAGGAGTTAGTATTTTACATGCGGTAGTCAGGGAATGCCTCTCTAAGAAGGTGACATTTGCTCAGAGACCTGAAGGAAATAAAACAGAGAGCCATATGGATATCTACAGGAAGATAACAGCAATTGTTATAAATGTTTCAATGGGAAATTTATTAGGATTAGGATTCAGAACATCAGGCCTAGAACTGCTTAAGGTGGTGGGGTAATAGTAGAGGGGGAGCTTTGGAAAAGCATTACGTATTCATTACATGTATACACTGAATGTATATACAGCATGGATTGGACAGACCATAACAATGGCTTATGTGTTTGTAACTTCTTACATGGTTTTAAATGTGAGACCCATGGCCCTATTATGCATCGTTGTCTTTTGTTTTAGTTGAATTTTAAAGAATATGGGATTGTCTTTTAGAGTTACCCTGCAAAGTTAAGGCTAACTCATAGAGCAGTAATTTGTATACATCATCCGGGTTGGGTGATGTTATTAATCTGGGTTCACAAGCATTACAGCCAGATAGATCATGGCTGACTATGGGCCTCAGTCCGATGCACTAGATTCTGTGCCCAATTTTTAATGGGAAGAGAGAGCTTGCTGGGCCAGGCAGGAGGGAAGAAGGGTGCAGTTTCAAGGAGGAAATAGGTAAAGATCCCTTGTTACCTGACTTTATACCCCTCAGATGACCATCCTACCCTAATCTGCAGTATGAGCACTGCATTCTTGTTTTTTTTTTTTTAATTTATTATTTTTATTTGTTTGTTTGTTTGTTTTGCATTCTTCTAAGTTCAGATATCTTCTTCAGGCCAGAGCAAGAATGCAAGGACTTCAATCACAGCACCTTCCCAAGAGAATCTTATAGGAAATTCTTACCTTATATTCTGGGTCTCTTATCTCAAGAGGGACATCACTTTCTTTAAATGTGAAAAAGAAAAGAGGCATCAGCTAGCACTGACTTTTTCGGCTAAGAATTGCTCCAGGTTCTTGAAGCCTGACATTATAAATGCCTGACATTAAACAGGATCACATGTACCAGTTGGAAGTGGCTTCTCTTGTTCTCAAGGACAGTCAGATCTCACCTACACCCTGTTGGGCTTGCCCTGCCTCAGGGGTTGTTTAGCATGCATGTTGGGAGTTGCTGACTGTTAATGTAGGACTGGCATAGAACCAGCAGGGAGAATATGCTAGAACTGTACTTCTTAGAACTGAGGAAAACTTCTGTTCAGGCCCAGTCCTTGGACTGATGAATCAAGAGTGATTAAAGAAGCAAGGAAGTATTTCTTGAACACGGATGGTATCCAGGTACAAGTCATCACTTGAGCAATTTTGTCCATAATTTGTTTGTTCCAAGTTCTTCAGTGCTTATGGTTTTTTGCTTTTACAAGTCATTTTTTAATGCTGTCTTGCACTCAGCAAACATTTTCTGAGCATCTACCCAGGCCCCAGTCCTATGCCATGCACGTTTAAAAGAAATAGGTAGCATTGTCCCTGTGCTTTTAGAATTAATAGTTTTGTTTAAAAGATAAAATGACCAGCAGTAAAACAATCCCAGAAGGACTAAATGAGAAGCCAAGCAGGAGGCATTAGCTCAGTGGGAAAAGTCCAGGCTTTGGAGTCAGGTAGACCTGGGTTTGAATCAGACCAAGATTGTGCATTTGTGAGATTCACTTATCCTGTATGGGCCTGAGCTTCCTCTTCTGTAAAATCAGGTATCTAGTACACTGTCTCTTGGATTGCTGTGATGACTCAATATTACACATAAAGCAGTTTGTACAGTACCTGGCCTGTTGTTATCATTATTATTATTAATCAAATAGATCTAGGTTCTGGTTTTGATTCTGCAATTATTTAGAGTACTTCAATAGGTCACTTTAACTCACCATCTGTGCAGATTATCTATAAAGCAAAGAGAACAGTCACTCTACAACATATTTTACCTCCAAAATTCTGTGGTATTTTGAACTGTAATGTGTTTGAGCAAAAGCCTCAGTGGATGCTTCCTAATACTAATACCAATACTAATGCTAATAATAAAACATCAGTATTTACTGAAGACTTGTAATATACTCAATGAGATGGATAACCTTGTCCTGTTTCCTAGATTCTAAGTTATATTTTATCCAGCTTAATATTTCTGAAGTTGGGTTACATTATATAATTGATAAAGTATATTTAATGTAGTAATGTTTTTCTTTTTACTTTTTCAAAAGCCATTTCTAAGTGAGATAGGAATTTTATAACTGATGGTATCGTTGAAGCAAGGGAAATGAATATTTTTTCCTATATTTTAAATGATGAAACTGATGCCTAGAAAGGTTAATTTACATGCTCAAGATCAATGAAGTAACTAAGGCAAAGCCAGAATTTGAACTGATATTTATGTGATGTTGCTCACTCTAACACACTTCTTAGGAGCAAAGATTTAAAAAGTCACTAACATGTGGGCCTTTGTTTGCTTCATTTTCCATAGCAAGGTGTTTTTGATCCATCACTAGATTGAACTGTAGATTACCAATTTATTAATTCCTAAGAAGAAATACAGTTTTAGTCTTCCTAGCCAGACTCTATAGATTGTGTATCTTGTGCAGTGTCATGTCAGTGTCCGATGTTGACGTCACTAGTGAGGTTGGTCAGTCTGAAAAGTTACTTTCCTTAAGATAGAACTTGCTAAACTCATAGATTTTCTTTAGAAATTTTATCCTAACCTGAGTTTACTTGGGTAATAAAAGCAGATTTTTCCCTAGACTTTCAAGATCCTTGGTTCTTATAAGGAAATAGAGATATAGTCATTAACAGTTGATTATTAAGCAAAACTCATTGAAAATTAACAGTAGTATTCTTTGACCTCAGTCTTTATAGCTGCAGTAATCTTGGGTAAATATAAGATTGTATTACTAATCTTTTGACATTTAGCACAAATTAGCTATCAAAGGGGCCAGTTGTTACTGTTGAAAACTTTTTTGAAGTATATTAATATTCTCATTTCCTGTGTATTTCTTTCTCTGAAGAAAGAATCTTAGGGCCTTTTATTAGGCCAAGAGACCCTCTCAAACAGTCTTATAACTAGCTAATTAATTGTCTATGATATTACATCAGCCCTGTCATCAAAATAACTAGTTTTGAGATTACAATTAATAGAAAAAGATTTCAGGAGTCTTTTGAAAGATTGTCAAAACATAGATGACCACTAGCCTTTGTAAGTATCCTTTGTCGAGGGAAGTGAAACTTCTATTGAAAAAAGCTATTTGCAGACTTGATTTTCTTTTAAGTCATTCTGAATTTCTTAAAGTAAAGTGTTCTGTTTCTGATTTTAACAAGACATAGGTGTTAGCATACTGACCTAGAATGAATGAGTGAATGAGTGAGTGAACGAACACATGAAAGAACAAATGAATGTATTATATATATTTGGGATTTGCCTTTCCTTCCTCTGGCCTAGCAGCTTCAGCACCAAAGTGCAGATGTAACGTTACATGTGGCGGAATTTGAAATGGTGTGTCAGTCAGGGTCTTGGCAAGAAACAGAATTTCAAGAGATCTTAATGAAGGAGAGATGTACACAAGTGTGGGTACGATTACAGTCTCCAACTTTACCTCTTTTTCCCACATGGTGGAAGACATATGAACCAAGTGACATGTGAGGCTATTTCTACCCCTAGACCTGGAGCAGCAGTGGGAGGAAGCAGTGTCACTGTGGTCCTCAGAGAGCAGGAGCCACAGAAGAAGGGCTACAGGACAGAGGCGAGTCCTATAATGATTTAGGCTCTGCCTCAGCATGGGTACTGATGGAAGTCATTTCTGACCTCTTTTAACCTTTTAATCTCCATTGTTTAAACCCAGTAGAAAGTCAGCCAGCAAGGGAGCCTAGAGATTCATTCCACAGCAGTCAAACCTCCTGAGGTATAGGAAGAGAGAAAGATGGAGAATGGATCTGCCAGGGGAGGAGGACCAAACAGAATAACCAGCCCGGACGGGAAATGCTATTTTAGAACTTGAAAGAATGGTATATTCAAGTTGCCAAGAAAGAATGGTATACTCAAGGAATTCAGGGCCCTGATCTCATTTGATCTTGAGTTAGCATCTACTTTCCGAAACTTCCAAATACACTTGTGACGCCTGACAGCAGCCAGAATTACTCGTTGGTTCAGCCTATACTGGTCTCATCACTCAGGTCCACATGTGGCGAGGGACTGAAAGGGTTGATCCTCTGGCTCACTGATGGGAGAAGGTCCAAAGAGAAAAAAATAAAAAGCAAAGTCATTGAGAATCTTTTTCAGGAAGCATAATAACTAGGGATAGAATAAGAGTAGTAAAGAAGCCTGCAGGCGGCACGTGCATGAAAATGATTTGAAAATGATTTCATAGCTAAATGGTAATGTTTTGTCCCACACTTCTCCCAGCCCCCACTGTCTTCTAGAGCCCTCATTTGAGAGCAGGGTTGGTTATGATACATAATAAACCTCAAGAGATAATCACTGTCAGTATTAATGTTAATATTACACACCTTACCCATCTCCCAACAGGAAGTTTGTGTTTAATGTTAGTTTGTTCACCAACTTGAAAGGAAAAAAAAGATATTTTAAAAAGAAAGGGGAAAAGATATCACTATGTGATGACATGTGTATCCATTGATTTTCATTTGCTATAGGGCAGTTGCTTAAAGTCTATATTGGTTAACTCTCCATTTGCAGCTGACAAGAAGTAAACATCCTTACCACACACCATATCCCATGGTTCATGTCTTAGTCTTTGCGGGCTGCTATAACAAAATACCATAGGCTGGGTAGCTTATTAACAACAGAAATTTATTGCCCACAGTTCTGGAAGCTAGATGTCTGAGATCTGGGTGTCAGCATGGTTGTGTAGGAACCCTCTTCTGGGTCGCAGATTTCTCATTGTGTCCTCACATGGTGGAAGGTGCTAGGGAACTCTGTGGAGTCACTTTTGTAAAAGCTCTAATGTCATTCATGAGGACTCCTTTTTAATGACATAATCACCTCCCAAAGACCCCAGGTACTAATACCGTCATCTTTGGGTGTGAGAATGTCAACATATGAATTTGGGGGAATACAAACATTGAAACCATTGCAGTTCTTTATCGTATTCTTTAACACGTCCCTTGTTTCATCATACTTTTTTTCCAGTAAAATTCCAACCCAGGTTACATCTAGCTCTTCATCTATACCATGTCGGTACCTGAAAGCAAAATGACACTGGAGAAAATGTACGACATGCTGACTGGTTTCATTTTGAATTCATAGCCACTAACCTCGGTGAGCCCTCAGTGGTTGGCAATGCCCCCGTACTCCCCTGTTCTTTAACTATTTCACACCTTGTCCTCTATCTTCAGGCCTGTAATGCTTATTTCCCACATCCTACCGCTGTGCAGATAATCTTTCTTCCTATTCTACTGCAAAAATAAAACAAAAAACAAACAAACAAACAAACAAACAAAAACAAACAATATACCAAAGGCCAGCAAGAGAATCCCCAAGCTCCCACCACATCTACTCAGCTCCCAGAATCAGTGTCCACATGCTGCGTGTCCTCTGAACAAAGGGTTCCCAAGACAAACCTCTTTGCTCACCACTTGCTTTCCCTCTTGCCTCTGCTCAGGGATGTTTCCACAGCAGTTCCCCTTCTCTCTTGTATTATCTATTTTCTCTCTCTACTGGATCATTCTAGTCATCATAAAAAATATGCTGTAATATCCCAATATTATTAGAAAATAAGCATAAAATTGTTGATTCTTTGTCATTCTTTATCCACTACTCCTTTATTTTTAAATCCCTCTTTTCAGCAATACTACTTGGAACAGTTGTCTATAATCCACTGATTATGGTGAGATAGCAGATGGAAATGGGGCTTGGCCACTGGGGCAATGCTCACCTAATCTGGTTGCTAAATTCAGTAGCAAATCCTCAATCTTCATCTTCTTTGACCTGTTTAATCATCCACCCTTCTCTACTACGTCTCCAGGATACCACACTTTCCTGATTTTCCTTGCGCTTCATAGGTCTTCCTTATAAGCTCTCATTGCTGTTTTTGCCTATCACCCCAACCTCTAACTATTAGAATGACCCAGGAATCAGGCCTCAGACCTTTTTTTTTGTTCCCTTTTAGCACCATAAGCACCTACTTCTCTAGGAATCTAAGCTTGTGTGCTAAGAATTAAAAATTCAGTCCATAGACTTTGTAGATATTAGCCTGTGCGATAGCTTCTAGTGGGTTGCTGAAAACCAATATTTGGTGGGAATCTAAATACATTTACTCTTGTGGCTTTAAATCATATGTATACACTGAAAACTTCCAAATTAATCTCCCTCTGAGCTCTGGACATGTCTATTCAACTACTTGGTTGAAATCTCCACTTGAAGCTTTATAGACACTCAAAATTGACCTTATTAAAATTGAATAGATTACCCTTAACTGGATCATCCTTCAGTCATCTCCATCTCAGTTGGTGGCACCTCCATCATTCAGTTGCTTAGACTGAAAAATATTGGAGTCATCTTAACTCCTTTCTTTCCCTAATTTCCCCAAACCAATTCATGAGCAAATCCTAACCTTTGTACCATTTCCACTGCTACTTCCCTAGTTCGAGCCACTATCCTCTCTCATCTGGATTGTTGTAAAGACCCCTAACTAGTCTGTCTGCTTCTGCACTTGCTCATCCTCTCTCACCCTACCCCTATCCCCATCATTTTATTTTCAGCACATCATATAATCTCATGCCTCTCCCTCAAGTGCTTTCTCATTTCACAGTAGCCCGTAAGACCCTTCTTGATCTGGTTCCCTGTAATCCTTGACTTCACTTGGACAGGCATCTTTGCCCTAACACTATATATGTGTCCTGTAAAACCTTGTGTTCTGCAAAATGTACTCTAAAAATAACAGGGCTTATAAGAAAACTGAGATTAGAGCAGACCTCTTCTGTCTTACAGAACTTTAAAACTTTGGCACTATTCGAAGCAATCATGGGTACCTTGGGTAAGCTTGAAAAGGGGACACATTTCTGGGAAAACAGCTGTGGTTCATGTGCTCATTTTTAATTCTCTTGAATGGAGCTGAAATCACTCCCACCTGTGCAGCAGTCAACCTGAGGGCTTTGTCCTGTCCTGCTAACATTAAAATTTTACTCCTGCTGTTCTAGCTCCTTTTGCCAAAGAAAAAATCTTGTTTCCATGTTATACCAATATTATCCTACTATTTACCAATAGCCTATGAGCTAATTGCTGCTATTAGAAACACATGTTGTAATAGAACAGCCTGTCCTCCCTTACTGTCATCTTGGCTGTTTCTCAGATGTGTCAGGCAAGCACCCACCTTGAGCCTTTTGCACTTGCTCTTCTCCCTACTTGGTGTGCTCCCTCCAGAAATCCTCCTGGGTGTTTTCATCTCTTTCAAATCTTTATTCATATTTTTCTTTGAGAATGTCAGCTTTCCTGACAGCCCATTTAAAAGTACAACATTCTCGCCCCCCTGCAGACATTCTCTCCTGCATGTCATTCGTTGCGTGTTTTTCTTGATAGTGCTTATTGTCATCTGATACATGTTACTCATTTATTGCCTGACCCACATCCATGAGTATATGAGCCCTGGGAAGGCAAGGATTGTGGGGGGTTTTGTTACATTTACTTCCTTTGTTTTTCTCTGCTATATCTTCAGTGCCAGGAACATGATGTAGTACATGCAAGGCATTTCATAAATATTTGTTGAACAAATGAATAAATGAGACTCAAACTTCTTTAGAACATATCTGAGTTTCTTTCTTACTTACAGAATAGTCTATCTTCATTTATTTCTTATCTAATTTCGTTTGTTTGTGTGTCTATGTGACAGAGAGAATGGCTTTCTCAAGCCTGGTTTCATATTTTCTTTAGTATGCATCAGACTTGCATGTTCTTTTGTACCTACCACACAGTCCCTGGGGATGTTCAAACTCTCAAATCTTTGATATTTTAGTAATTTATTATAAAGGGTGTGCTGGAAAAAATTCTGATGCAGGTTGTGTATATCTTTTTGTACCCCTCTACCAACATAAGCACTCCTTGTTCTGAAGTAGTTTGCTGAAAAATCAAATTTTTATGAAAATTTGAATACATTGCCTCTACACGTACTACCAGTTTTGATGTATGGTCAGAAAAAAAAAAAAAAAAGTCATTCCAGTACTGTATAGTGGTGGCCATGGTGCAGTTTTATGCTGATGTTACAAAGGGGCAGGGACATGGTGATGAGAATACCTTAGAGGAAAGGTATGTGGTAAGTACATGGGTTCTTGATGCAGAGAATGGTGGGGGGAGGGGTCAAGGAATCAATATGTTAAAAAGCACATAAATGGAGAGGCTCCTGGTGGATTTGCTACTGGGACCCCAATGTTTGAGTGCATCTCCCTGGTCAAAAGAAATGTACGAGTAGGAGTTTGCAAATATAGCAAGAAAAATAGTTTAATATTAAATTGGCCAATCTGGAGTAAAAAATTGAATGTATTAAAAACTCGACTTCCTGATAGTGTGTAGGTTACAGATTCTGTAGGGCAAAATCCCAAGACACCATGGCTTTGGGGATTCGGAGTCGTGCTGGGAGCTGACTGGTCTGAGGTGAGGTAAAGGTAACGAACTATTTCTTTAGATCTTAGGACACTTCTGAGATCTGTTCTGGTGTCCCTCTGTCTGGTTTCATGGGAACCAGGGGGTTGTTTTACCTCAGGGCTCAAAAGCTGAAACCTAACAGGTCTTAAGCCTGCCAAAGGTCCAGACCTTGTGACCATTTGTCAGGTCCCGGCTATTGTCATCTTCTGCTGCTTCAGGGGTTACTGATTATTTGGGGGGAAAGACTAGCTATACACAGAAAGAGAGAAAGGGATGTGTGGGGGAGAGAGAGAGGGGGAGAGAGAGAGAGAGAGAGAGAGAGGGAGAGAGAGAGAGAGAGAGAGAGAGAGAGAGGGAGAATGAGAACTAGGACTCAAAGCTAAATTAAACCAAAGTCATAAGGACCCTCAGTTTCAGGTTCAGGGAACAGTTTGGTAAATCATTTGGCATGGAGGTAAGGGAGTGTAGGATAGGCTGCGGAGAGAGGTAGACTCATATGCCATAAAGAGTTTGGATTTGATCCAACTATGGAGCTATTAAAGTTTTAAATGATATGACTGTACTAGTCTTCCCACTCCTCACCTTTCCCAACCAGTTCCTGGCTTCTTGAAACTGTCAGCTTTACACTTATGTGACCTTTGCCCAGTACTTAGATGAGTACCTGACATATATAGAAAGAATTATTTGTGTCAATATATATATTCACGTCTGCATTTTTTCTACAGCTAACTTATTCTGCATCCAAATTCTCGACCAGCAGGTTGCCTACCATAACATTTTTGACTTGAGCTAAAAGTTCTGACACATCCTCCTTCCCAGGTCTTGGGTTCCTCCTACCAATTCTGATTCATCTCTCAATTTGTGGTGGTATCGCCCCCCCACACACACAAAAAAATATTTGTTTTGAACACCCTGAAGTTATTACTTTGGTGTCCTGAACTCATGGCTTTGGGAGAAAAAATTTTTTAATAATCACAGAAATAAGGTTAAATTAGAGAGATCCTTAGTTTGTGATGAAAACAATAACCTGCTGTAAGAAGCGTCTCAGTTCTGCCATAGACATCTTGTGTATTGTTAACAAATTGTACCACATTTCTGCATGTCAGTAGACTAATGTAGCCACATTTCAATAATCAAATGATTACTAGAGGCCTGATGCTTTAATACTCCTTCCCCCCCCCACCCCAAATGTACCCCTTTGGTGAGATTTCAACTATATAGGAGCAGTTATTTGGTAGAAAAATGCCTCCTTCACCTCTTAAATCATACTTCCCAGGACTGGCATAAGAAGTATACAGCTTTCTGCATGGTATTCAAATGACTGTGGATTGTCCAACCTCTAGTCTTCTCCCTCCCATATGGAGGCCAGCTATCTTTGTCCACTTCACAGCTCATTAGCAGTCCAAATAGAGGGCAGGGAGAGGAAACAGATGAGATGAAGCTTAAATATGTCACATTGGTTATTTCTTAGCAGCTCTGATAAAAGACTTAGCAGGATGAGGTTAAAACTTGATTAAAGAGGTTTGGGGATTATCTGTGGCTTTAGCTTATGTATGTCACCTTTCTCCTTTCCCCTCCTCCCTTTTTGCAGTGATTAAGCATGAGTTGGCTGAAAACATTAATGAGGCCAATATAAAATTTTTTTTACCATCCTGTAGGTCCTTGAAAAAGTTACTTTATTGCTTACAGTAAAATCAAAATAAAATAAAACTTAGTTTGCTCAGAATGTTATTTTTCCCAGTCAAAATTAACAAGCTCTTAAACCAGAACTGGTCTTGAAGACAAATGGCTAACAATAGTAAAAGTTTTGCTAAAGTTAGTGGCTGCATCTTACCTATGCTTTGGATTCTACACACAGGCATTTGGCTGCTTACAAGTGGCTCTGGGTGCAGGCCCCCAGACCAGACTGGTTCTGCAAATCTCCCAGTAGCAAAGGCACCTCTTTAGACAGGCAGTCCAGAGATTCCACACCGAGAAGATAAATTTCATTCTATACTTCTTGGTGGGATCTCCAGCCTTGCTTCTCTGATAACCGGGTCTCTCTTCTCTCCTCTTAGAATTTATGATCCTCAAAAAGCAAGTTTTGGAGGTTCATGCAAACACCCACCTATATATGATGATGGACAGAAATGGTTCTAGATGCAAGAAGAAAGAAACTATTCAGAGATGTAGAGATACCTTGAGACCAACATAAGTGGAGAAGCCAGCAGAGCTAAGTGAGGTGGAAGATTGGGGCACAACCTAAGAGACGGGGGAGGGCTCAGGCAGTGACTAGACTGGGATCTCTAGTGAGGTAATGCTTAGGCTTGTCCTTGGAACTCTGCCATGATGGGGACATTAGTGAAGGTTTATAGTCATTACAGAATGAGAGGGGAGGTTGTAAAGAAAAGATTACGGGAAGGTCAACAGAGGTCCCCTTAAGTCGTATGATTCTAGTTCTGTTTGCTAACGGGGCTATGTGAGGTTTCCTTAGTTTAGTCTCTAACATCAGAAAGAAAAATGGACCTGTAAGGACCAATTAAACACTTCGTTTCACTGGGAATTTTAGATATCTCAGAGAAGAAAGAATGATAGAGACAGGTGATGGGGACAGCTAAATCTCAACCAGTCTCCTGAAAGGCGGCCAGGAGAGGGCAGTCACCTTTTATCAAGAGCACAGACTGTAATTGCAAAGAGTACTTGGGCTACAAGGTCATCAAACAGGATGCAGGCTTAATCAAAATGCAATATCTTACACACAGTGGGCACTTTATATATGTTCGCTAAAACTCATCAGCTGCTGCTTTTCCCCCAGAACTCGTCAGAGTTCCATAGAAACCCTGTACCTGGTCCCATCCTGAAAACCAACGAATGACTCTAAAGGAAAATGATTGCAAATTCAGAAAGCAGTTTTCCTTTACTGGTGAAAAGAGTTTTCCTTGTAGTTTACTTTGGCATAGGCTAGTGTCTCTTTCATGCAGACAGCTACTGTTTACAACTGTTGTTATCATGTTTTTCCTTCTTCATCCAACTTCATCTTCCTAGACAGGAAGCTTCTCTTCCTGTTGTTAAATACTGTCAGTTTACTGCATTTTTCTTTTTCCATGGGATCAATGTTATTATTTTCTGTGTCATCTATATCACAGTGGCTTCTGTGTACCAGGTTGTTATTCAGAGGAGAGAAGAGTGATGGTGGATGCAGGTTGAGGATCCGCTAAATGATTTCATGCATTTGGCAGTAAGGCTTAAATTAAGATCCCAGTTTCGTTATGTTGGATTTAGTCTGTAACCTGCTGGAACTCAGGCTTGAATTAACACTGGGTGGATATAAAAACACTACGCCAAGAAGTTTGCACTTTTCTCTACTGTAGCTGTTTATTTAGCTGGTGAAAATTTAGTGGGTGGTCCAGCCTTCACAACCAGTGAGAACAGAGTTGAGTTGTAAAAGTTTGGTAAAGGAAAGCAGCAGTGACCTTCCATTTTTTTTTTTTTTTCGGTTTTATCACGGACTACAAATTAGTTCATTAGGTATGTTGATCTTATAAGAGCCAATATTTTAGCTTTCTCTCCATCAAGTTGTTTAGTTTAAATCTAAGGAGTATGCCCACTGAAAGTTCTTCCTGACCCATGAAATGAATAACAATAATAGTTAATAGAAACAAAGACTTCATTTGGCTTATTTTTGGAGTAGGTCCAGAAAATAACTGTGACATTATAGGGTAGATTTTTGTTTTTTACTTTTTGTTTATTCATCTAGGTCATTATAACCTCTAATTGGCATTTGTTCCATACTTTTGTCAATGTGCTCACACATGGGAGAGGCCATAGGCCTGAAGTTGGTGTAGTCAAGACATAAAACCTGAAATTGCCCCATTTACTGCCACCTTCATTAGCACCTTTAAAGCCTTTTAGTGCAGTGAGAGTTTATTAGATTTTTCTCAAATGTAGCAAAGATTAAGATTAATTTCTTATATATCACTGCTATTCTACATAATGGCTAAAAAACAGTTCATCACTTAAGAGGCAGCATGGAGCAGTGGGTGAGAACTCTGGAGTCAGACGGGCTAATTGGAATCTGGTTCTGCTGCTTCCCGGTGGTGTGAACTTGGGCTTCAGGGCCCACGTCGGCCACAGAAGATGATTCTTGATAGGGTTCTTCATGGGGCTGTGAAATGAGGTAGCACATTTAAAGAACTTAGAACAGGGCTCGCCTGTAGGGAAAGTAGGGGAGAAAGAATGAGGGAAAAGGAGACAAGACAGTCAGAGGGTGAGAAGTGAGAGTAGTAAGTTCAAGAAGGAAAGTGGAAAATCTCAAATATAAAACGGCCTCTCTTTAGTTGTTCCCAAGATGTGTTCATATGGTTTTGAAAATCCTTAGCACTCATCAGCAAAAGACTGGTGCTTTTACTGAAGCAGAGACCTGTATGACTTATGTCCTGGCCAATTGCCTGGTGTCCCCTGTGGTCGGATTGATTCCTATTGGTACACAGGATTTTATGAACAGGTGGTTGGGGCAAACTTTGAAACCTGATTGTTTGCACTTGATTGCCAGAATGTGTAATTATTTACCAGTACTTGCTAAGGGTGTAGATTTAGCTTTTTTTTTTTTTTTTGGCAGAAAAAAAGATTAAGTTTAATATTTGAAGGTATCTTTTTTAGTTGGCCTGCCCTGGCTTTTGTTACAGCACGTAGTTTGGCATGTAGCAACCAAGCCTACTGATTAACTCATTAGATATTTATTATTTAGAATTTATCTTCTCAAAGCAAACAAGAATCCTTTATATGCCGTAGCTCTTTTCTTTAAGTCTGACAATTACTGTGAATCTAATATCAATGACCTAATTGGAGGGTTGAAAAAATAAGTTTTAGGAAGACAGTAATACTTTAAGAATTTTCCTTAGATGGAGGTTTTCTTTTTTAAAACCCAACTGAGCTTTATCAAAACAATAACTGAACTTTGAAAGAAGACTGCGCTACCAGCTTGTGGAGCTGAGATGTGTGTGTGTTGTTTGAGACTATAATTTGGTGGCCTAAATCAGTATCTAGCTTATAGTAGGGACTCAAATTCTGAATGAATGAGTACAATATTTAAATTAGATAGAGATAATAAGTCAAAATGTTATAGAATGCATATTTTACTAAAACATAAGTCCTTATAAATGCTTGAAATAGCATCACTTTTTTTTCTTATGGTCAGGCCATATTTCATTTGCTCCAATTAAAAAAATTATGATGTAAAAAAATATAAAGTGAAATGTTCTATATTTATACTGTGTTTTGACATCTACAATAGGTTTTAAATAAAAATCTCTCAAATCCTGTTGTATTATAATTCTATATGTATCTTAATGATACCTTTCATTCAGACTTAAGTGGTATCATTCATTCAGGAGGTAGGCTGCTGCCACTTAGAGTGGACATGTGTTTTTCATTATTAAGAGGGCACGTCTTCTGGGCGTTGTCGTGTACTCTAAAAAGCCTGCATGTTTTCTCTTGATGCTGTGACCTATTACAATTGCAGAATCTAAGAACTAAATGAGGTCTCGTTTCTTTCTTGATATTGTTTTGATCATTTTAGAATGCTCTAAGTCCATTTACACAGCTAACTGGCTTCGTTCTCCCAGTTCTCTGGCCTAATCATATTAGATTGTTCTCTACCAGCTAAAAGTTTAGACATTAAAAAGTATAGTTGTTATCCTTTCCCTTCACTACCCTCCTTTCCCTTTCTTTCTATAAAACTGGCCTCTTGATCTCATGATACTAATAATAGTGTTAATAGTAATATATATTAGCATATTGATAATTTTATTAATAATATTAATAATGATGAATAGTGTATATATGTGCACACACATATTCAGAGGGTGAGAGATTGATGGTGGATAATTTGAATTGCTATTAATGCTGAAATTTCTAATGAAACAAGTTATGTGGGGGTGTTCTAAGTAACATTGTCTTTTGGGGATGTGGTATGGAACACATATGCAAACAGAATGAAGGGACTCGTTTTTTCTAGCCCAGGCTCTATGAGAAATAACTCTGGCTGAGAAAAAGACTCAGAAAAAAGTCACAGCTTATGGCACTTTTCTCCTGGCAGATTACCTCATCTTCATCAGCTTTTCCTGTGCCTCAGAGAGGCTCATTTGGAATGACCAAAGCAAAATGCCCAGCTTCTCGGCTCAGGCTTAGCTAGCCTCTGAATCGCCATCTTCCTCTTCCCAGTGTGAGTGGAACATTGCATGACCGGTTCTGACTTTTCCTGCTATGAGCACACTCATCCCAGATGAATAAACTAGTTGAGGGGGGCAGGGATTTTTGGCATTCGCAGGGAACCAAGTTGCTATCTGATCTGTCCACTAGAGAAAAGTGAGAAAGAATGCTTCTTTGTGACTGAAAATATAAACACAAATAGAAAATTAAAAGTGAAGAATTCAACTTGGAGTCCATGAAAAGTGTTAAACTCTCCGCTGGTCATGTGACTTATTTTTGGCATTCAAGGAGCCAGAGGCTCTTGTGGTCTAATCTGGAAAGAGTCTCTAACTCTCTGTGTCACCTTGGCAAATTGGTTGATCTCCTTGTGCTGTAGTGCTCGGTCCAGCTGCTGGATGGGATGAAAGCAAGGCCTCACTGAAACCAGATGCTGCCTCTCTGAAAAGCTTTCAGCAATAAATAATATCGTATATACTTTGTTCCTGGCAGTGAGTACTGAACTGTTATAACCCCCTGTTTTCACTTGCTTCAAAATTTCTGGAAATTTCTCCTTTGGGCTTGAATTTTTCCATGCTTGTCCTCAGCCCAAAGCTTTTTGGAAAATTTAACCAAAGTTTTACTTAGCTGTTTTTCCTGAATGATGGGAGAATAAGGGCCATGCATTGTTTTTCAGTTCATAAAATAAATTTTAATTTTTCCTAGTATATCAGAAAAATAGCTGAGTTGTAACATTTAAACTCTTTATTAAAAAAAAATCATGGTATGCTAAAGAATGCCTGCTGAAGACAGTTTTATGTTGCTGAGTGTATCCTTCTGTCTCTAAACAAGACCACACACAATCAGGATGCATATAAGAAGCTCTAGACTAATTTTAAAGATGGCCAAAGAGGACAATCCCACATGTTCTCTCAGTAAAGCCATTCTCAATTCCTAAAAAGACTTCAAGATTATGTATTGGCATTGACCCCTTGTCTACATTTGGAATTAAGTTGACCATGTCTTTCAGGTGGCCTTCAAAAAAGCCTTTTCTGATCCACAAACTATGTAATGAATATCTTCATAGCACTTATAATTACGTGCCTGTCCGATGACTTTAGTCTGTTTCTCCATGAGACCATTGCAGAAGGATGTGTGTCTGTTTTACCCATCATTGTCTCTGTGGCACTTAGCTTAGTGCCAAGCACATAGTAGGAACTAATTGCTGAATAAATTAAAAGACCTTGAGTACAGCGTTCTTGTTGGAATTGGTTCACAGATGTGTCCACTTGTGCATATATTCAGTAAGCCTCGAGTGTTTGTTTTATGCCATGCATCACTGGGAATCTTCCCCTTGGCAGATAGCATGGAAGTTCTTGAGGATTTATTACTTATACATCAAAACAAAACCATCACATTATTTAGGTACCATTACAATACATATAATTGAAATATTAAGCTAATAATGCCCATCAAGGAGAATTTGTCACTTATTGGGCATTTATTATGTGCCTGGTAATAAAAAGAGAACAATTAGTAAGGCACAGTTTCCACCAGGAAGTCACTTATAGGTTAACAGCAGCAGGAAAACAAATTCTGAAATTACTATTATTTAAGACAGAATATCATAGGTGGGAGTTAAAAGCAATAGATAGTACTATACCACAAGATACCTTGTGATCTTGTGCAAAACTCCTGAAAAATCAGGAAAAGCATTATGACATTCCTTTATGGTCAGAGGTCCCATGAAAATAGTCGATTGGTTGCACTTCTTGTAACCGTATCCTGCACTCCTCAACCCTACTAGCCATGCCTGATCACTCTCGCATGTTCTCGCTCTATCTTTCTGTCTGTCTTCAACCCTGAAAAACTAGTCAAATCCATTAGTTCTAGAAGATACACTGAAATGAAGCTCAAGCCTTTGACATCCAGGTTGTAAGGGTCATTATTTGGTACATGAGACCCTAAGACCTCTTTCTGCTTATACAAGCATGGGCATGTATGATTTTGTCCCTAGGTTTCTTTGTTTCATCCCATAAGTATGTTAAATCATGGGTTACTGAGTTGAAAAACGGCTCACTCATCTCCAGCCACACTGACTTTCCTTCTGTCTCTTAACCCACCAAGCTGACTATCTCCTTGTCTGGAGTGCTTCGCCCTCAAATTCTGCATCATTGGCTCTTCTTGCTGTTCGGTCCTCAGTTCAACTGAAGGGTCTCAGAGGCCCCAGTTACACATGTAATACATTTCATCTCTATCATATCACCCTGTTGTGCTTTCTCTATATCATTTATCCCATGTGTTAGTTTATTTTTCACTCATTTGTTTACTTTTTATTGTCAATTTTCTACAACTAGAATGTCAGTTTCCTGAAATAAGAGAGATCTTTACCAGTCTCTTATTTTATGCAAATAAATGCCCAGGAAAGTGCCTGGCATATGATAGGTGCTCAGACATGCTTACTGAATGACGGATCAAATGTGTGGATGGTGAGAGGCTGAGGGAAACATTCAAGCATCTTATTCTGCTCTTTGCCTGAAGAAAACCTCTTATAAAAACGTCAGCTGTTCTGGAGATGCCTTTTCCTTGGCTCTAGTCCAAACCTCCTCTCTACTTGTATAGCAGTGGGCACTAGGAACATACATATCCATGCTTTTCAGATTAAAAGACAGTGTCTTGGATGTAGGCTCCATTTAGTCTATACTGTGAAGCTATGTTTGATGAGGCCAGTATCTAAGGATTTAATCCGTATTTCTAATTCTTAGCCTTCCAGGCATCTGATACACTGGATTCAAAGGTATAATTTAGAATGTTGCTTTAGGTTTATAAGCTATTTATGCTGTAGATCTTTTCTGAAACTTTTCCAACACCTTCAAAAAGCTTTACAGTTTCTCTTACTAATGATTTTCATCTGCCTAAGAGCTTGTCTAATTATAAAGGAAATCACTGAAGACACTGGCACATATTTTCATGTTACTTAGGCTGATTTTTATTATTATTATTATTTGTTTGTTTGTTTACTTTTGCTTTGCTAGAAAAACCTGTTAATAACGGAAGAGAAAAAATTAACTTCTCTTTTTAGAAGAGAAGATGTTACTTAGTTTGAGAGTTCTAATTACATAAAATATATTTCTCTAGTTCTTAGCCAAATGAAAAATGGAGCAAAAAGACAATTTGGGGAAATGGTTTGGGATTAAAAGGTTTTGGCATGTTCATGGGTTCTCTCAGCTATTTAAAAATAATTTTGAAATACTTATTTGTATTGTCCAAATGAAAGATTTTGGCCAAAAGGAAAGGTTAAAGTCATGGTTTTTCTCAGCTTGACTTTTGGGCATTATAAATTTATAAGCAGAAGTTTTTGAAGGGGGAACATAGATAGGACCTTTGGCCAAAATAAACACTCCATTGTTTCATAGTTTTGTATTGCACATAGGAAAACATCCCTACCATTATTCTATTACAGAGACACAGATTACTAGATTTGTAAGAAAAATCCAGTGGTTGATTGAGCGACTTTGTATGTAAAGGGTGGTGCGTGTTGACTGCCAGATTTCTGTCAACATATAAAAAATGTCATATATCAAAAAAATTCATTTTGCTTCTCCATGCTCATCCATTATGTAAGAAGTTTATGTGTGTTAGTAGTTACCAGAAGAAATGGCACAGATAGTTTTCATTTTCATCAGTCTGTTGAAATATCTTGATCAAAGATATTTTCTATTTTAAGCTTAAAAGTGACAGTGCAAGTACAGAGAAATTCACTTTTAGTAGATTGGTCTTCCTGTGATTTTACTACTTTTTTTTTTTTACCCTGGCAACAATATTAGCTATAGCAATCAACATAAAACTGCTAAATATAAAAACATTTTTCTCTGATCTTAAAATGGCAGGTCAACAAGCCCTCTCTGCTACTCCCAGCTCATCCTGAAAAAGAGATTAGTGTTTAATCATCACTGCTTTTTGTTGCCAAAGTGGGTTGGCATCATGGTTGCTGGTTGGGCAATTTTTCTTATTCCAAATGTTATTTCTCTCTTTATAAGAAAGAGCATCAAAACCCAAAGATCATTCACCTTGTGGTGAGAGGGTTGGCTATGCTTCTATTCAACCAAGTCTCGTTTACTGAAGGAGAAAAATATTTTATTAGGACCTATAATTTTCCAGGCATTATGCAAAATAATAGAGGAGGTAAAGATGAGGTCTTGCTTCTGAAGTTTTATATCTGTTTCTCTTTAGCATTGGGGAATGAGAAAGCAGAGCAGAAAAGATCTGGAAAAAATTTTAAACTTGCTTTGTAAACCACATGATCACATTTATCAAGCACCATTTCCAATATTAAACAGTGTCAGTTTAACACTAAATATATTTATTTAGCTTCTCCTATCCTATAGGAATTTATAGTTTGGAAAAGAGAAGACAACTTATGCCTCATCATAGATATACTGTGATAAACTGAGGAAGAGAGTGACAGAGAGAGTAAATGGAGTTTCAGAGCATAGGAAAGTTCTACCTGCTTCAGGGGTCTGAAGAAAGCTTTCTGAAGGAAGAGCCAGGGGCGGGGCAGTGAACTTGGTAAGTTTGATAGGTCTTACAAGATGAAAAGAGCTGAAGTGTGAAGAGAAGGAAAAATAGAGGGTGTTCCAGGTAGTACTGAAGATATCAAGTAAAAAATTGGGCCTATCCATGTAGCAAATTGAATGAAGGTGAGTGTAGAAGGGAAAGTAGCTTGAAAGATAGACCAGGACCAGTTTGGATGGGCCTTAATTTCCAGCTAAGGACTCAGGGTCCTAAGCCATGAAAAGTCAGTAAAAAACAATAAACCAGAAAATGTCAGAGCCTGACCTTTGATTCCTGGCAGCAAAGTACATGATGGGTTGGAGACAGAAGAGTTGGAAAACAGGGAGACCAGTGAGGACTATGTGGTAATAGTCCCTAAATTGAACAAAGAGGAAGATGCCATCTTGTATATGGTGGCAACGAAACCTCTTCACAGGTTAGTGTCTTTCAAAGGTGTAGTAACTGTTTAGAATGCAGATGAAGTGGAACAACTTAATCGAGTTTCATTGTACTGGCCTTTAGTCTGGATGGTTCAACTGCAGAACTAGGAGCAAAGTCTAATGATGTTACAGATCAGAGTCAGCGGATATATACTATAAGACATATATATTCAATTATATACATCAATACTAATCTTTCTTGTTAAAATTCTGGCCATCTCCTTATTATCTGTGACATTAAAGCCAACAGGGCTGTGTGCCTTGACTCTCAGTAAAGGCTGCTTTGGCCATTCCCCATTGTCCTATAGGGAAGCAGACAGATGTCCAAGTCCTTCATGAAGGTAAATCTGTCCAGCCAATGTGGAGTTTGACAGCCCGTGTGGATGGTGATGTGCCACACTGTGTAACTGAAGTCCTCTCTCAGGGACACAGCTTGACTCTTGGGTGGGTCATTTGGTTCCTGCTCAATTGAGTCATCAGTAGGTTTTAGATTTCCAGTGGAAATATTCTACTGTCTACAGTGGGTTGTGAAGCATATTCACTCTTGTCATCCCTTCCATCCCTAAGATATAGGATCTGTTACTTTTTCTAGATCTATGATTTTTTAAATATCCCATTAACTAAAAATGTAGCCAAAATTTATTCTCATGACCCAAAGGTAAATGAACAAATAGAGGGACTCTTCAGTCCATCTTTCATAACTTTATTACACTGGCTCCATCTTCTTCACCTGAAACAAGCTAAAAGGTAGAATTAGCACTAAAGAAAGAGAGAAGGAACATGCTCACTTTTGAATACTGGCTAAAACCTATAACGCAAATTAAAATTCCAATAGAAGAAGACAGGTTGTCATTTCACTGTTCAGTTTTAGAAATGTTAACTGACAAAATTTTAAAATGTTAAATATTGTTTAAAAATTATTTTTAAATCCAAGCCTTATGAGGACTCAGACAAACATTTGTGAATGAATGAGAGCACTTACCCTTGAAATTGTCATGGAATAAATGTCCATACTGTCTTACAAAGTAGTTCACGTTGTCAATTTAGTTAAAAGGTCAACATGAGCCATGGATGTAACTCGAAGTGGCAGCTACGATGTCCTTACCTATTGCCTACTTTGCCATTTTGCTCTAATGTGGGACCACATTAGAACTTGAAGAATAAAAAGCCTTTAATTTTTCAGGGGAAAAAATTGGACTTTTAAATTTTTTAGATACTGGTGCAACTCAGTTGTGGCTATGGAAATGACTACTAGCACCAAATCTTGTATTAACATATAAGATGTGCCATTTTTACACAAGCTGTGTCATATGCAGAGATTGATTGTCGGCACAAACTAAGTCACCCATTCTTTTAGTTTTTCACCTTTTTCAACGAGGATAGCTAAATAGATGGTTTCTATAGAAGCAGTTGCTGTGATCAATTCTTTGGAAAATATTTGTGAAGGATATTACTATGAATCATGCAGAATAAATATATACAGAAACTACTTCTGCATACATACATTGAGATATAAATGGAAGCCTATTGGAATAATTATGTTATTTTCTTAAAGTTAAATTTATTTTATTTAAACCATTGATTCTGTGTCTAAGGAATTCTTGGTCCAGCTTACCAAGGTCTTGTCGGTGTATGTGATTCCAGGGAGAGAGATGAGAACCATTTATTAATCATTGTGTCTCTAAATCAGGTAGAGGTTTTTATTGGAGCACAAATTAACATGCTTCTTGAAGGCTGGGGACAGATACAGCTTTTTTTTTTTTTTTTTTTTTTTTTGCATTCATCAAAAATCACAAGGCTTTTCTCTGGGAAGCCTTGTGACACCATCTGCCCTGTGTAATGTTACATGTGATTTACTTTTCTTCTTGGAAGGTCCACTCTGTGGCTTTTCTCTGGAATCTGTGAAGAAAATGTTCCTCAGCCTAGAAACGGGGATTGAGAAAGCTTCCCTTACTTGTCATACGATGCTAAGTATGGTAAGGGCCAACTGTTGAGCCATGAAGGTGGGTAGGGTAGATGTGGGGGTAACTGTCATGGATTCATTCAGTGACTGGAACTCACTGGAGTAACCATTCAGCCCTCTCCTCTCAGTGTTATCACAGGAGTAGATGTGGAAAATCAGAATCTCTTTTATATTTCCATCTGTATAAATTTTTATGGGCTTGTAATTGTTGACTCTGAACAGGGATAAGAATGCAGAGCTCTCTGGCTTATTTTTTTAATGTACTAAGGACACTACCATAAATTCCCATGTACCTGCCACTCAGACAAATACATCAAATGTAAACCTTTTCCCCTTATGTGCTTCATACCTACTTGTAAAGAAACAGTTTATACAAATGTTTTACCTTCCTTCCCCAGTCTCACCCTCCTCTTGGCCACCCCAGAGGAAACAACTGTTATGTACTGGCATTTGTAGAGAACTGTTTTTGTACTTTTATATTTTACTGAGTATATGAAGCATGCTTATTCATTGCTGTATATTACTCCATCTTATGAAAATATCACTATCCATTTGAATGGATTTGATTGTTTTACTAAAATAAGTAATACTGAAATAAATATCCATATACATTTTCCTTAGGACACATATGATAGTTTTCTGGAGTATATATTAGTAGACTTGCTGCTACATCAGAGGATATGTGCATTTTTCTTTCTGTTGGATATTGCCAAATTGCTCTCCAAAATGCTCATACCAATTTATGCTCCTACCAGTAATATGTGAGAACCTTCACTTCCCCGGGTCCTTGTAAATACTTAATATATTAAATTTAATTATTTGTAAGTTGATGGATATAAATCACTATCTCATGGTTTTAATTTTTATTAGTCTATTTATAAAATTTGACATCATTTTTAAAGAGCCATTAAGCTTTCCTTTTCTTTCAATTATCCATTTTATTGTAATCAATTTTTTTATTGTCTATTCTTTTTATTGATTTATAGAAACATATGGGTGTATATATGTATGTATATAATTCTAATGCATATGTATCTTAATATATGTTTATAGTTTATATATATAAATCTAATCCTTAATTTGTTACAAGTGGTAAAATTTCTGCCTCCCATATGTTGATTGCATTTTAATTTTTTATGTCATCTTTTAACACAGATAATTTTAAAATTTTTAGATAGTTAAATTTTTTTATTAATCTGTTTTTTGCGCCTTGCTTAAAAAAATATTTTCTCCTCCGTGATTATATTATATATAATCTCCTATACTATAAGTTGTTTTAATTACTTCTGAAAGTTTTGCTTTACATATGTTGACTTTGAATTTATGTGGAGTTAATTTATTTGTAAGCAAGGATTATTTTTTGTCATATAAAATACTAGTTGTTTCAACACCATTTACTGAATAGACCCATTCTTTCTCTGTTGTTTATAATGCCTTCTCTGTTGTATGCTGAACTCCCATATATGCTTTGGACTTTTCTAGGCTTTTGTTGTTGTTGTTGTTGTTGTTGTTGTTGTTGTTGTTGTTGTTGATCTCAATTTTTCTGTCCTTACAAGGTACCATACCATGTAAATAGTATCCTTTATAATACACATTTTTATCCCATACTGCGTAATAGTGAGACTGCTTCAAAAATTATAGATTTTTGAGTGCATATTTTTGTCAGATTAAGAAAACTGCTCTCAACTTCTAGTTTATTAAGAATTTATCATAAATAAATGTCAAATTTTAAAGTATTCTTCTTCATGTTAGCATAACCATTCTATTGCCTCTTTAAAATTATTAATGCAGTAGAATATATTGATAGCTCTTTCTGATATTGAACTATGCTTGTATTCCTGGTATAAATCTTACTTGAACAGGGGGTTTTATTGTATTATTTTTTGATTTTGTTTTTGCTTTTGTTTTCAGAAAGTCTTAAAGCATAATTTGGTAGACTTTCTTTCTATAAGCATTGATTTAAGTAATTCTTTTTTCAGAAATGTTTCTTTGACAAGCTAAAATTGTAAAGGTTTTCCTTTAACTTTATTTCAAATATAGGAATTACCTAGGAATAAGGATTTTCCATTTTCTACCTATCAGAATGAAAACATCCACAGAACATAAGCCTAAAAGATGTCCTTTTTCTATTTCTAAATTAAATAAGGCCTGTTACTTTTCAAAGAGATCAGGTTCAGCTGCTCTCTTCCTTCCTAGGCGCTATGATAGGGTGTGACCTCCTTAGTCCTCCCTGGTGTGGTTCTCTCCAACTCCACTGATTCTTAAGGTGGTGAAGCCTGCAACAATCACATTGTCAGTGCTTGCCCCATGCTCATATGCTCATGCACCCCTCAGTCAAGCTGCTCACTTCCATATCAAGCAACATTAGGTTGCCATTTCACATGTATTACCTATGCTTTTCCCAAACAAAGCAGGAAATGTGGTACATTTTAGTTGTTCTTTGAGGTCATCTTACCTATTTTCCTTATTTTTATTGTATAAAATTTACTTTAACTTATTGATCAACAGAAAGTATGGTCCATAACTGGAGTGATTTGAAGAGAATTATTTATTAAGAGACAAGAATATCATGTAGTTAAAATAATTCATTTCTTTTTACAAAAACTGTTCCTTTATTCCTTATTTAAACTACAATCTTTAGGTAGTAAATTCCCAATTTTTATATGCCCCCTCATGTTTACTAAATGATACTTAGTAATCGTTTAGCTAAATATCAAATTTTGAATGGGTGATTATTTCTCTAACACTTCAGAAGTTTTCATTTGTATCCTGGCATCTGTTATTGCTGAGGAAAAATTTTCTACTGATCCATTTCCAAAACTGACTTTTCAGTTGAACTAAATGCTCTCTTTCTGGAACTCCCATCGTATATGTATTGGAGCTTCTCAATCTGCCTTCCATGGTTGCTAATTATTCTTTCACATTTTCCAGTACTATTTTCTTAATTACAAAATAATAATAATAATAATAATTAATAATAATAATAATAAACCTACCATTGCAGAATTTGGCACAGAGAAGGAACTTCAAAGTGTAAACTTGTGGTGCCACTTGGACAGCACTTCTGGCTTTGGTTATTTTTAAAAAATATTTTTAAGGTTAATATACCTTGTCAGAAGTTGATCTCAAAATAAAGTGAAGAATAAAAACCTAAAGGTAGCCTTATATCAGCCTGGCAAAATCAAGCTTGTTAAAATGCTCTCTTCCATTTTCTCTTCCTGCTATACCATCATCCTAGAGAATAATGAGGAAGCTTTTCTTAAAGAGAAGTGTGTGAAAAAGCAGTGAGAAAAAGGTGGGAGCTTCAACAAAGAAACTCAGCAAAAAGTGGGAGGGCATACATAGGTGATTACATTAAATGTTTCTAAGAATTAGACTCACTAAATCTCAAATAAATATAAATTTTTTAAATGGAAGATAATTTTTACCCTTTGAATTAACTAACAATGATGAAAGAAAAAGAAAATTCGTGCTGACATTTGTACAGTGAAATTGAAGTTATCTGCTGGTCTTGTCTAAGTTAGGACAATTTGAAAGCAATTGATTGATAAATATCAAAAATTTCACGAATGTTTCACATAGCAACATCACTTCTGGGAATCAAACATTAGGCAATAAATGAAAATGCAGGCCAAATCTCCTTGTCTCCAGGAGATGTTTACTATGTCATTATTTATAATATTGAAAAACTAGAAGCAGGCTATATCAGTGGCCTTTTAAGTGCTGTCTATAGTAAGAAAATATTGGGGCTGCGTGGTTAGCCAACAGATACTCACATGCATCAAAAAGGCCCTAACTCTAAATACCATCACACTGGGGATTAAATCTCAATATATGAATAGGAAGTGGACAAAAACATTCAGTTCATACTACTGCTCCATTTATTTAAACAAGTTTGAAAAGTACTGAATGGCCAGTAATATATCCATTAAATTTTATATTCACGGTTTTTATTTTTATTTTTATTTATTTTTCTTTGGGGGGGGGTAGGGTATAGGCATTATGTTGCTTTAACCAGAAAGGAAGAGAGTATTTTTATATAATTCCATACAATAAGGATTTACTGTAGTGATCTCAGGTCTGTGTTGCTGTCCACAGCCATTCTCATGTATCTCTCAATACATCATGGGTCCTTCATAGATTCTTTGATGACGTCCTCAAGCTCCCTCATCTCTCACTTGCAACTTCTTGAAGCTGATAAAATCTGCATGGGTCACCCAACACATTTAATTTCAACTATTTTCCATGGGTTAGCCATTGGTAGTAGGACTTCATTCTTCGCCTAGCCAGCTTGATTTCATTTGAACCAACAAAGAATTACTAAAAGCTGCTTTTTCCTAGAAAAAGTGGAAACTAATTGGCAATTACTTAAGAGATGCTAATATTAAATGGAAAAAGAAAACTCAAAAACAAAAAAAGATAGCTTTTTGCATGGGGTCTGTTTGAACTTTCTTTAGGAATTTTCTTAGAGAGAGAGTAACATAAAAGGAATCTAATATTTATTTTGCATTGTATTAATATCTACCAAATTCCTACATAAGCAAGTACTGTGCACTTATAATCAGAAAAAAATTCAAAATTGGCTGTGGGAAAAACTATCATTTTGAAAACCAGCATCACATGTTTCTACTCTTAATTTAGCTCATTTTCTTTGTATAAATATGAAGTGTCTATGAATAAAATTCTGTTTGAAGCAGAAAGCCTCATGTTTGTCCCACTAACACCATTTCAGAATAGATTTCTCAGTGCATAATTTTAGGAAGCTGGGCACAAAAGCCTGGAAATATATCTCAATAATTTAGACCAGCTCCTTCTCCTGTGGTCCTACACTTCCCTGCTCTCTTTATATAACCATTATTTATTGCCTGTTTTTATTTATTTGATAAATTCCCTAACAACCTGAGGTTTGGAAATTTGATTTGAGATAAGGTAGGGGCAAAGTATTTCCTGTTTTCTTATTAGACCAACATAATATTTCATTTTTTGTGTGTCTTAATAATTCCCCAAATAAAGCTATTCATAAGTTCTAAAGTTCCAAATACTTCTGGTTCCAGAATACTGAAAGGAGTCATAGCTCTGTTAGAAAAGGAAGGAGTATCTCTTACAGTTTCTAAAAAAGCCATATTAGAATGTCATGTGTTCAGGTAAATTTTCTTTCTTTATAGGAGTTGAGAATAAAATTTCAGTTTATAATTTTATATAATTTTTCTTATATAATTATTCTTTCTCATTACTCTTTAAAAAGTTGATTCAGGAAAAGATCTTTTCTTTCAAGGATAAGCTAGAAATATCTGGGCGGGCTGGTCATAAAACTGCTGGCTACTTGGTCCTTTGCCCATGTTTAACCCCTCTTTATCTGGGATCCTACTACATGATGAGTTTCAGAAGTGTTCCACGGATCTGGGTAGCCCTCATCCATGTCTGGTGATCCATTCCACCAAAACCCAAGCCAGCAGGAGTGGAGAAGGAGAGGTGGAGGGGTTGTGCATTACCTGAAAGATGTAAGTGCCACTTCGGCTCACATCCTGCTACCAGAACTAAGCCATGTGACCGCAGTTAGCTGCTACGTTGGCTATGAAGTGTAACTTCTCATTAGATCCTATTACTAATTGAAAGTGAGAGAGTGAATATTGGGGGGCAACTAGTAATATTAGATCATGTTATAGGTTGTAGTTTTAATCCTATGAACGAGGAACGTTGTTTCAGGGTTTTATTAAGAGGGATGTCATGATTATAAATGTGTTTCAGGAGATAATTTTTCTGTGGAAACGGATGGAAGAGAGTCTGAGTGGGTGTCAGAAGGCCATTCCAAAGTCTAGTTGAGAGATAGTGGCTAGGACCTGGGCAATAACCGTAGAGAGGATAAAGGGGATAGAATGAAATTAAAAGATACTGAATAGGTAACATTGACAGATGAAATGAGAGCAGAAGAGGCAGAGAAGATGTCCAGATAACCCCTAGGTTTCTGGCTTATGTTGCAAACACTGGGGGAAGGCCAGATTTAGGGAGGGGTTTGTTAACAGACCCCAGAGTTTAGCTTTGAAAATGTCCTTTAGAGGCATCTGTCAGACACACTGTTCCTACATATCCAAAATATGATTTTAAAATAAATTAACCACCAATTCACAATCAGCTGAGAGTCTCACGTCTCGTCATTATTAACAATCTATTTAACAAAGTTCCCCTGTGGGGGTTTCTTATGTCAAAGGGCTTTGTATGTATCCCATGTCACAGAATGGTTTATCCCATGCAAACAGAGGAAAGCCAGCCAAGCAGAGGGAGTCTTTTAACCGGCAAAGGCCTTGCTAATTCTGTCTGTGGTCATAGGTCATGAACAGTTCTCTCGAGTTGATAGTGTGGACAGGACTGATGGTCACACGAGAATATTTGTCGCAGAGACTTGCTTGTGCAGCAGCTCTGCCCACATTCAATGCTGAGAATTGTCATGATTGTTCTAACCACATGAGGAGCTCCAAGTAATACGGCGAAGCTCCAGAGCCAGAAGGCAGTTGTTTTGTGTCTTGTTGTTGCTTGTGCACAGAATTCACTAAATGTTTAGTGTTTTGCACCTTTTAGTTGGCTCGTGATTTTTTTTAGAAAGACCTTCTCTCTATTACAAGTTAATTAAAAAGAAACAAAAAACACTTCATCTAAGAGCTGTGTCCTCCTGCCCTGTTGACCAAAATATCCTACAATTAATGTGTAGGTAGTACTAGTGATATTCTGGTCAACTGCTTTGCACCGCTGGTACCATGGTTAAACATATGCAATTAATATATTTGGATTTCTGGTGGACATTAATGTTTTGGAATTCATTCACTATCCTTCATTTAACAAACAAGGTGCTGCCCTCTGGCCACTTGGGGTGCTCCAGCAAGATACCAATGAACACAATGAAAGCTCCGCCCTCGTGTTTTTTTTCTTATACTCCTTAGAGAACCATGAAATTAGATTCAGATAAATCCATTACTCTCTTCAACCCATCCAAATTGCAGGGTTTGTCACATTGTAATGCTTGGCCTTCTCAGTGGTCTAGCTGGCTCTGTTGCGATGGGTCTCCTGAGGCTCCAGCCCAGGCTTGGCCTTCACTTCAGTTGGCAGAACCCTAAGAAGCGCTGGGCAAAGGTCGGGGTTTTGCTTTATGAGGCAATGGGCTATGCACTTTCATTTACTCTTCTTGTGCCAAGGCATGTGTGTGTGTGTGTGTGTGTGTGTGTGTGTGTGTGTGAGAGAGAGAGAGAGAGAGAGAGATTGGGGGAGAGGCAGGAAAGGAGGAAGGAAGAATGAGGGAGGGAGAGAGAATATAATTGATTTGAAAAGGATTTTGCAAAGGTTTATATGTGAAAGTAGCAAGACCAAGAAGCTAGAGATTAAGACAAGCCAAGTGGGGACCAAGAAGCTTTCACCATATTCTACCTTCGACCCCATCCTCTGTGCCAGATTTTAACCAAATTAATGTAATGTGATTTGCTTGCATGCATGACTAAATGAAAAAGGAAATTTGAAAAGTTCTTGCCATAAAGCCCAGAGGAAACCCTATGAAAATCCAGTCTCTATTTCAGGAAAATCTGCTGGACTATTGGTTAGTATTCCCTTCTCGTTAACTTTGATTAAAAGGCTGGTAGTCAGGTCTCTTTTTTAAACTTGTATTGCATGTTGTAGGTGTAAATCTCCCATGTGGCTTAGGTCAATTGTTTTCCTTGTCCTCCCACCTCATTCTTCCCTCTTCTGGCTTAATTTCTTCTTGCTCCTTCTTTCTTCTACTTCCCTGCTCTTCTCCTTTATACCCTTAGTAAAATGTCTTTTTCTTATCTTGGAGTTTCTAAAGTATTCTCATTAGGCAAAGCCCCAGACTGCCTTCCTCCTTGTCTGATCATCATTAAGAAATAACATAGACTTCCGAAGTTCATTCTCTGAATCGATGAGTGAAGAAGCATAAGCTGTATGGGCTCCATGTGTGTGGGGTTGGAGGTGGGAGGAGGGTTGGTGGGTATAAGTTTTCTGAGCATCTAAGGAACTGGTACATTTTGAGAAAGTCAGCAGAGATTATAATTTGCACTCAGGAAACACTTCAGAGTTTTAATTTCGGTCTATGTTTTACATTTCTACCATCAGTTTATATTTTAAAAGAATATTGTAAAGAAGAAGTGACACCACAATTGCATGTTTATTTTGTATTTCTTCCAGGTTTTCTAAAGTCTTAGGTCTGATTAGCACTTTGAGAAAAGGAAAATAAGACTCTTTTTGTGCTTCTAGCCATACCCCTTGGCTGATTTTCTTCAATGCTTTGGGCTCCTTGCTGTGTGCCTGATTAAAACTGTCCCATCACACCTGACATAACAGGAAACAGCACTTATTCTGTCTCATTGAAAAGCATTCAGATGAACTTCCAACAGAAGGACATACTCCCATTTCCTCAAAATATCTATTTTAAAATAGCATCAGGGGTATCTGTTTATTCCTTCAACAATTTATGTAAAACTGAGTGTGGTAGGCACTGTGCAAGGTAGTGGGGGATACAATGATGACTTTCAGGAGAAAGATAAGAAAACCATGGATAATCTTTTGGTGCTAGGATCGAAGTCTTTCAAGGCTGTTAGGGAAGCCGAGAGGAGGGGCACCTAACTTTCACCTAATGGGGAGCAGGGATGTTGCTAGAAATTCATCTCAGTTGGGAGTTGCCTTGAGCCGAGGTTTGGGGGGATGAGTAGCAGAGATGGGAGAAATGGGAAGAGGAAGGGGTAGCTAGAGGTGTGAAAAGCTTGACACCTTTTAAGAAGACTCCTCCAGGGACAGAGGAAATGGGAGGTTTGGGGAATTGGTGGAAAATGACAATGGGGAGGTGGAAAGAGGCCAGATTAGATCACATAGGACTGATGTCCCTTTCTAAGTTTATCATTTTTACTGGAGAGTTTAAAGCAGAGGCTGCTGATATACAGTTTTATGAAAATCACTACAGTGTCACTGTGAATAGATATTTGCAAGGTTCTAATCAGGATTATTTTCAGAAATTGAGGCTCAGCTTCGTCCAGACTTGAGGGCTGGTTGTGAAGAAACTTCTCTGGATTACTCTGGGGCATTTTGCCTGCCTCGAACAAGGTGGTAAGGGGGACTCAGCTCCTGGGCAAGTGGCTGGGTAGCTGGGGCAGCCAGAAGAGCCTGGGTCCCCTGTGCCCAAACTTCTTCTAAGCTGTTTGTACTGAACATCTAATGATAAATGGTGTTATGTGTGACAGTGTGTGTGAGCTCGAAGGTAGCTGTTGCTGTTTTGCTTCTTCAGGTGCTCCTTGAAAATAGAGTGGCAGATTGAAGACAGGGTGGAATTCTGAGAAAACCCACTGGCCAGCATGGGAGACCTGGCTATTTATTGCTCCCAGCTCAGTTGTCACCAGTAACAGGGTCTTATGCACTCCTCTTCATCTCTCTGGGCTTCGCTTACCTCATCTCCTAACAGACACCTCTGGACTAATGAGGTCCTTAGGGCCCTGTTCAGCGCCCAGATTTTCACTGTGATTTTGGCCTCCCCGATGGCCTCCCCTGACCCCGATCATCCAGGACATCCTGATTAATAGAGAAACTAGGAAAGCCATTTACCTTTAAACTAGATGTTGTTTAAGCATTATAATTTAGTGACCATGGGAAAGAAAATTTACAAAAGAAAAAAATGACAATTCATGTCCTGTCCTGTGCTGATGATAAATAAGAAACAGAAAGCCACCTGTGTACATCTTTCTTCTTTTTTTTTTTTTCCCCCTCTAAACTTGCTGTTTGTCCTTCCTTCAAAAGTGGAGAGAAGATTGGATGGGGCTTCTGAGAGGACTGAGGGTAAGGCACTGATGGGGAAGGCTGACTTGTAGGAAGCTGACTTCTGCCAGCTTCCAAGCTTTTTAGCCCTAGGCCCATCCCCTAATCTCCAGTTTACCTTCTGCTCTCTTTTCACCAAACTAACTTCTCCTAAAGATCCAGAAACAATAGCTAGATGATGTGGATATTCCTGGAGTAGGGGGACTACTAGTGCTTCTGGCCTACCTTATGTGCACCAACACACACACACACACACACACACACGTGGAGCACATAGAACTTGTACCTCTTCACTCATCAAATCTTGTGAGACACTTTGGTGGTGAGGTCGAGCATAAATAGTTGGATTGGGTCTGTGTCTTGCCCTGAGAACTCTACAAACAGCAGCAACGGCACTGAGGACCCATTTATTCTGTAAACAAGTTCAGCATCCTGTGACTTTAGTTCTGTGGCACATTTTGTATTAGAGATTTAAAGAAATCAGTGTGGAGGCACAGAGGTGTGAGCAATTAAGTTTCAGGGATGTGGGGAAGACTTCAAGGAGGTGGTGATTTGAAGTGTAATTTTGAAGATAAAGGGATTTGTGTTTTGTCTGGCAGCAGCCTTGAAGGTAAAGGAAAAGACCGTGAAAGAGGCTGTTTCAAGTCTCAAAAAGTAAAGAGGCAGTGGGCTAGCGTTGCCACGGGGAGCTACATTCCAGAGAAAATTCTGAGGTGAGATCACCCCCTTACAGTGACAAGTTGCATATGAGAGGATGGAGTAAGCGAGGTATCTAGTTCAGGTAACTGGGAAACCCTAATCTCATTAAGCAAAATAGGAAATAGGAGATGAAGCTGTTTGTTCCTTAGGCAGGAGTTAGGAGCAGGTAGGAGATGTTGAGTTCAGTCTGGACAAGAGTTATGTGAGATGCTTGTGGGCATTCAGGTGTAGTATTTCCTGTGTCGGAGGGACCTGGCCTCTGGTTCTTTAGCATTTACATGATGCTCTATGTAAACTGCCACCCTAGGGAATTCCCCATGGCTTTCCTTCTTTATTTGGAGGTAAAGTTTTAACTGGTAACTTGAGCACAAGTACTCAAAAGTGTAAGGTTTATTTGAATCATTTTTCAGTTTGATGATAAGATGAATGTTTTATTACTGTTCTACAAGATGTGAAATAACTGATTTCACTCAACAGATTGCAATGAAAAAACATTTTAAGTTTTTTCATTTTAAGTGTCTGTTCCTTTGAGATAGGTGGATAGTCTCCTCGAATCAAAAGTGGTTCAGGCTTGGCTCAGCGTGCTCATTCCTGCCCTCATCTGCCAGCTGACTGATTTAGGAGAAACAAGGCCAGGTCACTGAATTACAGTTTCCTGAGTTATGCTGTGAAGGTCCCATAGGGTGGTAAACACAAGGATCCCGGGAACTGGAAGTTTAATTCAGAAGCGCTGGAAACAGGCTCTCCTGAGCCAAGATACTGGATTTACAAGGACAGGTTATAAAGATAGACTGTCCCCTTTCATGCCACTTTTTTTTCCCCCATAAATACATACTCCTTGTCCTTATCTTCCCCCTACCCTAGTCTGTCATAGATTTTGACCTTGCCTTTATCTTTCCACTGACACTTTATCTCTTTTTAACTTGCCTGATTAGACCTGAGATTAAGATGATTTAGACAGGCTCTCTCTGGATTTCTCACTTTCTCTGAGATCATTTCATGCCCAGATTTATGTGTTCAAAAAATAAATGACCCACCCAATGACCCAGAGGTGATCAGACTCTAGGGGCTCAACTCATATTTGCCAATTTCAAGAGATGATTCAGTATACCAGAATGTCAATATATTTGTTTATTCCCCATTTCCACTGTCAGGCAGTTTCATTTCATTTTGGTTTTGTCTTAGTTTTCCAGAAAGATAGAAAACCCAGAAGACAAGACAAGAATCAGAAAGTCATTTGGTAATCCTAGAGTTGAATGATGTCAGGGAAGCCCCCCCAAGCTCTGAGGGATTATTATGCCTGTTTCTGTATTGGGACATTCTTGTTGGCTGGTCAAAGCAACCTTAGCCAGAGGTAGTTGGAGGAAACAAAGTCATAAATTACTTACTATCTAATTTTTTTCAGCATTCTTCATTTATCATTAATTGCTTAGATTAGATCATCACTAAAGTCACTTCTGCCTCCAAATCTCTATGCTCTATAAAAAAGCCCCTCTCCTGATATGTGGGGACTGGATGATCATCTTCCTGATTGATGTTTAGGAAGTCAAGTCTCGGCTCTAATGGACTTTTAGAAACTGTATTCACTTTCTATTGCTTCCATAACAAATTATAAACAGTGGCTCCTAACAATTCCCGTTTATTATCTCATAGTTCTTTAGGTGAGAGGTCTGGGCACAGCTGACTCAACTGGATTCTCTGCTTAGTGGTCACAAGGCTGAAATCAAAGTGTCATTAGGGCTGCATTACAGAGGCTCTGGGGATGAATCTGCTTTGGAGCTCATTCAGGTTGTTGACAGAATTCAGTTCCTTGCCATTGTAAGACTATCTTCCCCATTTCTTTGCTGGCTATCAGCTAGGAGCCAGGTTTTACTCCTGGAGGCTGCCTGCATTGCATCTCATGTTTTCTATGTGGTCCCCTCAAGCAATAGCAGGTCAAGCCTCTCTCCAATTTCTAATCTCTCTGACTTCCTCTTCTGCCTTTCTCACTGACTGACTTCCCTGTTTGCTTTTACAAGCTAATATGATTACATTGGCTCATTGGATGATCCAGGATAATCTCCCTATTTTAAAATCAGTTGATTAGTAACCTTAATTACATCTGCAGAGTCCCATCAGAACAATACCTAGATTTGTATTTGATTGAATAACCAGAGATGGTCATTTTGAGGGGACCACTTTAGCACTCTGCCTACCCATCTCATCAGCAGCGCTTTGAACTCATGCTTGTCATCACTTGAGTGATCATATCTACTCTATCTGTGGATGACTAATTACATTTATTTACATGTGTCCTTTTTATCTTTCATTTCATAGGACAATATTTTCTTAGGCTGTCTTCATATTTAGTATTTTAACCACTTAACATAGATGGTTCTCTATTGCAAAGAGTATATTTACAGGTTGGTTGATGGGGAAGATTAATGTTTTTCTTTCACTCCACTCAGTTGAGGAAGTTTCCTTAGGCAGTTTTCACAAGCTTAAAAATCATAGCACATTTTGTTTATACTAGATTGGCATTTCTCAATTCTAGCCACATTTTAGAATCACATAACAAAAATTTTAAAGCGTCAATACTCAGGCCCCACCCCGGAGATTCTGATTTATCAGTGGCAAAGCCAGGACATTTTTTTTTTTTAATTTCCCCAGGTGGTTCTAATTTGCAGCCAATGCTGAGAACTATTATGCTCCATTCTGTTTTGGAGATAAGGAGGAGGCTTAAGGTGAGAAATGATTCACTTGAAGTCTCATAACCAGTGACAAGTCTGGTGTTCTGTGCCAGTTCTGTGCCACAAACAAAAGGTTTATGGTATAATTTATGGTATAAAGTTCAGTGCTCAGTAATTAAGTTTTATGCAAAATGGGTGTTGAGAAGGTCTGGAACAGCCTACTTCTTGCTTCAGCAGCAACACTATTTAGTCCTAAGACTTTAACAAACTATTAGACCATGCAAAATAACCTTAAAAATCTCTTCTCAACAGCTTGGCCTGCTCATGAGCACTAATAAGCACAGATACATTCTGTGGTAGCCAGGCAGCTGGCCACATGGATCCCCGTAATCTCTCAGGGCTCCAGAGCTGCACAGCCCAGTGCAGTAGCTACTTAGCCGACTGTGGCTGTTGAGAACTGGAAACGTGGCTAGTGCCAGTTGTGACGTGCCATGAATGTAAAACAGATACAAGACTCAAAGCTCCATATAAAAAAAGAGTTTGGAATATCTCATTAATCTTTACATAGTTCTTACATGATGAAATGATATTATTTTGGGATATATTGGGTCAAATAAATATATTATTAAAATTAATTTCACCTATGTTTTAACTTTTTTTTAACGTGGTTACTAGGAAATTTGAAATTACATATGTGGCTGGCATTTGTGGCTCACGCTATATTTCTGTGACACAGCGCTGTTCCAGAGAGCATTTTCTACTAAAGCTGTTAACAATGCATGGTCTAAGACCAAGCTATTACACCTCCCATGATCTTGAAGAGTGAAGTGATATATTATAAACTTCCTGGAGATAGAATTTGACATTGATCTACCCTGTGCTGGCCATCCCTCTGGCAGCCAGTCAGTCTGGCCAGATAGATTTCTTTCTATTTATACGTATAGGCTTGAAGGAGGTGGGGGATGCCCCTGTGTCACGGAAAGAACACGTGTCACGGAAAGAACACACATCACAGCTCTTGAGTAATGCACCCACAAGTAGACCAGGTACCCTGGGAGGCTTTAAGGCCCAGAGATGATGTTATATCCCTTGAGCAATACTGTTCCTGAAGAAACGGCTGTGTCAGCATTTAAGAATTAATCACTGACCTTGCTAGCCCCAAGCACTGGAAACACCACGCGGTCTGCCCCTGTCCTCAATCCCATCCAAACTTCACTCTTTCTCTTTTACTGTTGTTTTTCCTGCCTCACTGGTACTGTGCACCAAGACCTGGTTTAGTATTTAAGAGGAAGCATGAAAAGGGGGAAGGCAGGCCTTGGAGACATTAAGCCTGGTCCTAATCCCTACCCAGAAATGTTCTGTCTGAGGGATTCACTTAACCTCTCAGCGTTCCTCTAAACTTTCATTTTCTCAGTTTTAGAAATGAGGGTCTCTCTTACAAGGTCTGTGTAAAAGTTGAATGAAATGAGGCACCTGGCACACTTATTCCGATTTTTGAGCAGGGCATCTAGTCTGAGCCAGGCCCAAGGCCAGCGAGTGAGACACAGCTACTGTCCGCAGTTCTCTCACGGCTCAAAGGGCACAGGAGCCTGGCAGCATCAGGACACGAGTCATCCTCATGAATGACAGTTTTCATTACATCGCACAAGGGGGGATTTAGTGTATCACATAGTCATGGATGGTGTGCAGATGAGAGAACTGAAGCCCACTGAGATTGAATGACTGCTGGAGTCACCAAGTCAGCAAATGTCAGGCTGGCACAGGGGCCCCGGATCGCTGGCTCCTCCTCTAGCAGTGCTTTTCCCAGGAGATCCCCTTGCCTCACATTCAGTTTCCCAACTTGTTTGCTTTAAAAGAAAAATTTCACCATTTGGACCTGATTAAAGCAGAGGCGTTTCTCCCACTTTTTGGTCTGTGTGTTACCTGGGTGTGCTAGTACATTATGAGTTATTGAACTAATCATTGTCAGATTATAATCTCATCAAGATAATGAATGCTTCACTTGACTTTATTCTATGAAATACTGCTTTCAACAACATATCTGTTTCTTATTAAATTAAGTTAAACAAAGCCAATTCCCATCTGAGAATATTAAAAAAACCTCCCAATATCTTCAACAATGTTTAAAGCACATTCTCCGTGTTCTGTATGATCTATCACAGTACTAAAAATTAGAGCCTGTGGAAGGAGAGAAAGCAGAAATCCAGTAAGAGGTTTACTTTTTCAAATTCTGTTTTGGAAAAAATGACTTGGTAGGTGCAGTGATATAAAGTAAGATATAAAAAGGAACATATTGTTCAAATAGGCATCTCTGTAATTGATTTTCTCTTCCATGTGAGATTCACACCTGCATTGTGAATCAGTGGATGCACCAAGTGAATAGGGCTGCAGAAATCTGACAGTCTTCCCCAGAAACAGTTGCTATGGTGAATTGCCACTGTTGCAAAGTGCCAGTGGGTCTTACTGAACTCAAACCGAATGCTCCATGCACTGAGAAAGGTTCTCTCCCAACAGAATACCCATGCATAACAAGGTAGGAGCAGCACCCACCACTTGGTACTGGAATTCTCTTTTCAATGAAATTCTTTCATTCTTCCAGAAAGGAGGAAATAGAGATTCAGCTGCCTGTAACCCAGCTGCCTTCTCTGTTCTCACAAGGAAGGTCCTAGCGTCAAGCCAACACTCTTATCATTGGGATTCATCTACGTGATTTTCAGTTCCAGAGATCTATGACTCACAACGTAAATTATCCAGACCCAGTAACAACAGCATAAAGTTTTCTTACAGTAGCTAATATAGTGATTAGGGGTGAAATCAGGCTCTAGATTATTTTCCACACGAATGGGCCTCCATGTCAAAGGTGTGCAATTACCTGTGTACACCTAAGCAAAAATGGGCAACATTCCTGCCTTATTCTAGGAGATGCGCACATGGATTATGATGAGCCTTTGTTTTCCCGGGACCCTTATGTGACTGATATAAGTGCTTAATTAAAGAAAGAAGTCTTACTTATTGTGGCTGCCCAAACATATTTGCTGATAACTTTACCACCTCCCTAGGCTTCCATTTCATGTCATGTAAATGAGGGCCCACTCTCAATCTACTCCATGGAAAAATTATAAAATATAGTCTATTTATTACTAGTATCAGAAAGAGATTAATGAATAGCTAGCATTTATTAGATACAGCAGAGTGCATGCCAAATGCTTTGAATAAATTATCTCATTTAATCCCCTCCTGATTTTTCTATGAAAAAGGTAATATAATTATCATCCCCATATTAGAGATGAGTAAACTGAGGTGTGATAAAGCCAGAATTTGAACCTAGGTCTCTCTGGCTCTAGAACACATGCTTTTAACAAACCCTCAGCTTTCCCTAGCTGTAGGTGAAGATCAAGGATAGCCTCTGAGGTAGAGGCTTATGTTAATTTCTAAAGACCTGGGAAAGTGTAAGTGATTTTTAACTAAACGTGATCAGCTCACAGTGGGAAAAAATGGCATTAAATGAAATTGAGTGTCTAGGGTTCACTCAGAAGCACTATCTTACATCTTGTATCAATGTCAGGAGATGGCTTAATCTCTTTTTGTACCTATTACCTACATGAAGCCTAGCTGGCATCTTTCGCTTCCTCAACCGGTGGTGTGCTAGATCCAATTCCTACTGGCTTGTGAATCCACGTTCAATGACTTCAATGAATCCAGGAATTTGGTGAATCCAGTGATTTGGTGAATCCAGGTTTATGACTTGGTAGCTTAAAATCCACCTTAGTGGAGGTGCTTACACCACAGAAATTGGCAAGTGCTACAAATCGAGGCCTTTTTTTCCAGAGAGACAATTGTTAACCATCAGTGCACCACTAAGTATGGCTCAAACAGAGATATGGTGTGAACTGTCACACTTCTAAAGGTAAACAAAGGCACACTGGGTACCTAGAAAAGCCTTTTACAAATACAATCATACTTAACTCTTCAGTGACTCTCCATCATTCTGCATTTGGGAGCATCTCTTAAAACATAGCAATAATGATTTTTTACGTCATTAGAAATATAAAATTTTATTTTGTTTATTGTTTTTGTTACAGAAAATATTGCTCACTCTAACAGTTTAATATTTATGTATGTGAGTACAAACATACAAACCATTTTGCAAGTAGAAATATAAAATATAATGCAAGCCACATATGCGATGTAAATTTTTCTACTAATCACATTTTAAAAAATAAAAAGGGATATTGATTTTTAATATTTCATTTAATCCAAAAATCCAAATACGATTTTAACATATAGTCAACATAGACATTACCAAAATATTTTTCATCCTTTTTTGGTACCAGGCCTTTAAAATCCATGTATATTTTACACTTACAACACATCTCAATTTAAATGTTAAATTTTCATCAGAAATACTCTGTATTTAGATTTCATAAAATCTACAGCTGAAAAATACATTCATAAATCTAACCTGTTCCAAATATTTAGTTAAAATTTAATTAAATTTTTATTTATTTAAAATAAAACTATTTGATTAAAATTAAATAAAATTTAACTTATTTAACTTCTCAGTCACATTAGCCACATTTCAAGTGCTCAACAGCCACAGGTGACTGGTGGTAACCAAGCTGGTCAGCACAGGTACATACCATGTATGCTTTATTTGTTTCATAAAAAAGGAGACCTACTATAAGTACTACTCCGAAATGCCTTTTTTCTTCATATTTTACACATTTAAAATACCTTTTCATCCTGTATTCCCCACTGGATCCTGAGAAGAGAGGAATCTCAGCAAAAGTAATTATATCAGTAATGTCTGTGAACTTTTTCTCCCTCACTAATGGGAAGAAAATAAGTTGACTGACAGCATTTGGGGTGTGACCAGTTTTCAATTGACCACCATGTAAAAAATGGGTAATAACATGAAGAACTCCAAATGCAAACTGTTCAAATAAAACACTGTTGCTAATTAGAATAGGTCCTTTCAAATACCTCTTTCTTTTTCAGTGCTGAGTTATTAGAAAACCTTCACCAGGAAATCAATGAGATTCAGTTTTGCAATATTTCATTAATAATCAACACCAGCATCAGAAAGTACACATTTATTAGGTTAACTACCTGGAGTCTGGGTTTTGCAATATAACAATTCTACTTCTGTGGGGATTTTTTAATCCCCTTTTCAGTATCAGAATAGCTAGATCAATAAAACAAAAATTGGGGGAAATTATTATTTCTGATTGGTTCAGCTGCCATTTTGGTATTTTGCCTTAACACCAAGTATCCAAGACAGGCATGTGTCCTCCTCACTCTGCCACTCACATCCTCAATTTCTGATTTCCGTCAATGGCACCATCTTTCATCCATGTACACACACTATATACTCAAGTCATTTGTGATAGATGTGTCTCTCTTTGTCATCTCATGTATCTAGTCGTCACCAGAGCTTATCTGTATTTCTCAGTGATACTAAGTTGAGAAGGTACAAGGGGCAGATTTAGCCTAAGAAAATCCACTTTTGCACTTGATTTACCAATTCCAAAATTGCTAATGACTTTCTGATTAATATGAGTTGAAAATGCTGTTTCAGTTGGCCCTCCCTTGCCAGTCTAATTTTATTTCCCTTTATGCATAACTCTGAACCTTGCTCTCTGTTTCACCAGCCCCTTCAGACTACTGTCCTGCACTAATCAGAAACTAGACCCATACCCAGGACATAGCATTGTCCTGAGCTTTTACCCATAACAAAAGTTTCACCCACAGCCACTTATTTTTTCTTTCCTATCACAATCTTATCTGCCATTTAGTTCTAATTTTAAGCCCTCGATATAGTGACTGATTTTTTTCCTTACTCTGACCTTTCATTTTTAGGCTGCTGCTTTTCCAGTTTTATGTGTCTATCTGGCCTAAGTCTTGAAGAACCATAATTTTGATTGCTTTTGTTTTCTCCACTGTGTCTTGCACAACTATTAGTGCTAGCAGGCACTAATAGTTCAACAAATACTTGCTAATTTTAAATTGAAGAGAATTGAACCCAATTGCTTTCTTTACTTGGAGTTAGTTATAACATGTTGGAAAATATTATATTTAATCTCTGTCTCTTGTCATGTGTTTATAGACTGTTTTATAGCCAAGGAATAAAAGTCAATATATCATAGGCTTAACTAATTTGGAGGCCTCCTCGGCTGGGCAGTCTACGGAATTAAAATTTATGCCAGCTGGATCACACTGCTTTTCGACTGGCTCTCTGGAGGGAGTGGGGAACAGGCAAAATGCCTTAGGCTCTGAGAGTGGAAATGGTGTGTTTCATTGCACAAGAATTGAAGCTTGTCCTCCCCCTTTGCACAGCACCCCCCCCCCCAGGAAAATGAAAATCTTGCCATGAGGCTATAGCCAAAGAATGCGTAAATATCATTAGAATTTAGAGAGGGATTTTCCCTAGAAAAATATTGCAGACTTAAAAATCCCAATAGGCTAAGGTACAATTTGGCAGATTCCTCTGGACAACGCCTACCTCTACTTTGATTATTTTATTGGGAAAGGGGGAAAATGGGACTTTATCCTTCTCACATCCAGTACTTCCCTAATAGATTACATCAAAGTTCTGAACTTTGTGTTTTGGCACTCATTCCTCTCCTAGGGACATTTTATATCAGCTAGAACTTAAAAAAGAAGGGTTTTCTCATAGAGAAGCTGTGGCATGGAGCTCTGCAAAGCTGATGGGGACAGCTTACAACCAAATAGGATGGAATACCTGTTGCCCTGGGTTATGTGATGGCTCTCGAGAGAGTGCCCTAGGGGAGTACAATGGGGAGGGGGCCTGCTTTTGGAGTCACCCCCACTGAGCCAGCGACACCACAGGGAAGCTAGGCTCTAGTGAAGCAATGACCTCTGACTGAATCCAGCCACATTTCTTTATCCTCTTCTCTGCTCCTACCCCTAGATAGAGTCAGAGTTGGGTCTGTATGCTGTGTTCTCAGTGGCAATGAATTGTTCTCATCTCCTGTTTGAGAGAATGGCAGTTTTAAATACCTTTTTGTTTGTTTGTTTTTGCTGCAAGGATGCACAGATTTCTGGTTAATTTTGCTTAATTCTGATTGATTTGTTTGTTTTGTGAGATAAAACGCATTCTATGGAGATCTGTTTGTCTCTGTAAAGGAGTTGTTATGAAAACCAGTGCCTTATTGGGGAGAAGTGAAGTTCATTTATTGGCAGCAGCTTTCAGAAATTTGGGGATGGGAGAAGATCAACTGCTATTCACCTGAAGCAAAATTCACTTGTTTCAGGCATCTGCCAAGTCTGAGATGTTTGAAAAGCTGACTTCCCAGCCCAAGGAAGTGCCCTTTGATAAATATAAAATTCTTTGTATCCTTAGTTGGGAAGCAAAATGCACTGCCTGGAACTTGGGAATCTGTTACAACCTGATATCTAGATAGCATGTGCCTAGGAAGGCTTTTTTACCTGACACTAAGTGTGTTGAATGACTGTGAAATGAACTATGAGTCCAGTTCCTCGATGCTCTTTCTACTTAAAAAAAAAATACTTTAGACATAAAAATTTTAAGGAAATATTTGGTTACCAACAGTATGGCATTTTCGGCCTATAACATAATTGCTTTTAGCCTGTTAATATATTCCTGATGGAGGCTTCCAACTATATGATTCCATAGCCTGTTCACCTAAGAGCAAAAGACTTAGGGAGAGATACTCAGTGATTCACATTTGAAAAATAGATGACAATGATGCAAGGCCATTAACCCAGAGCCTTCCAGGTTAGGGATTTAAAATGTGAACGTCATAAGTACAACTCACATTTTAATGAATTCTCAGTGGGCATAGTGTATTCACCTGCACTTTCACGCTGGATCCTGTGTCAATGACTTCACGAGGCAAATGGAGCGGGTGTTTCCTTATTCACATCATCATACACATGTATATCCAGACACAGGAAGATATTCAGTTCATATAAAGATGTGTTATCTTAGAATTTAAGAACATAAAATCATATGGAACAACAACAAAAAGATGGGTTATCCACTGTCTAGAAATGAAAATAGAGAACATCAGACTTTATACCTAGTCAGAAGTACGCAGCATTACCGGGCACCATACCATTCTGTTACCCATGAAAACAAACTTTCTTGTTCATCATTTCAGCCTGATTAGGGGTAGTGAGAAGGGTTATTCCATTATTGTTAAGAATGTACAATAATAAAAATGAGACCAATAGAGGCCCTGGTGGATGATCCATCCCAGTGCAGTGATCAGGTATACCTGAGTGTAAATTTATGGAAAATAACAGCTCAGCTTCAAAGTTGTCAGCATTACTTAGTTGTCAGATGTAGCAACGGTTCTCCAAAGGGCTGCTGAGTTCATTTTAAACTCACCAAACTCATCTCTTCAGAGATCCTGGAACTGGACACCTGATTTATTTATTCCAAAGAAGCTTATTTCCTCCAGGTATAGGTGTGTGCTGGCCAAGGCTGAGCCCGCCTTCCTCACTCATCAAACTGAAGGGTTCAAGGTGTGGCCACACTGGGATTCCAAATGGCAGGAGGCTCAAACTGACCCTCTGTGAGCCTGAACCTTTCAGAGATCACATTCCTGACACTAAAATCCCAAGAGGACTCCAGGTATCCTAGGGAGGCCAGTCTGCAGCACGGGTGTTTTTCTTTGCTTCTCACTTTCTTTTTAATGCTGCCTTCTAGTTAAATCTCCTTAGGATGGCCTATTAGCATGGTATTTTGAGTGTTAAGTGAGCTCTTTCTCCTTCACTGGGAACCATACTAGAGAAGTTTTACCATCACAGTGGGTTGCTTTGTTTTTCCTCTTATGGTCCATCCATCTCAAGGCCCCTTGCTTGGTGATACTGCCAACACATTTTCCTATTTCCAGATCAAATTAAAATGAACCACACTGGCCCTGTTATTGAAGCAGTGTGTGGGGGGCATTTGTCATGAGGTGGATCAATGGCCACCAGCCAGGATGTGAAAATCTCTAGTGTCTGTTATTTCCTGAGGCAAGCACCCACAGGAAGTAGAATTTATTGCAACCTGCTATGGGTTCTGATGACAATATGAGATTCTGGGACAATGAAAGACTAAATAAGATTCCTTCTAGAATGGACATGCATGTTAGCTCATTCATAGTTTAGCCAGTCTCTAAATAGTATTTAATGATAATGGACTGCTTTTACTTGGCTTTATCTTATGTTTTTTGTGTGTGTTTGTGATTGCAGGTCCTACAGGTATGGATCTCTGGAAGCTGCTGTTGACCTTGCTAGTGGCGGGCTTAAGTGATGCTTTTTCTGGGAATGAAGGTGAGTTCTGCTTTCTCATTCTCACCCCCAGTGTTTTGAAATAACACTGACCTTTATTTATTAAATCTAAGTTCCTTGGGTGATTTAATCAAAAGATGTAAGTTTTAGTAGCAGCTAATAGGAAACTTGTCTTATCTTTAAAATCATAAACTTATCTGTGGATATTTTACAAGCAATACGGTGGCCAGCTTTGGCATGTGATGTTTTTCACATCAAAAATAAATGCTACAAATCATTCTGAGGGCATTTATGTTGAAAGCAAGCCAGGTCTCTTGGTCCTCAGGGTCTGGGAAAGATACTGAAATTGCACTACAGGGTTATTATCCTACTGATCAGTCGGGTCATCTGTGACTAAAGACATCATAGCCTGTTTCCAGAGCTCAGAATTAAGGCCTCTTAATGTTGTTCTCTGAGAGTAGAAATTGCAGGTTTCAAATAAATTTCAACTCTCACTCTCTGGGTGGTTACCATTTAGCTAAATTTGAAGGAAGACACACCTGAAATAGTTGAATAATATATGCAGAAGTCATGAGCTTCCTTGGCCATCTCTGTAGTTCTCTTTCCTTGTTTAAACCCTACTCCTAGTGGAGAAATTTCAATCTATTCAAACTTATGCCTCATGGCAGAAATAACTGGAACGAGAAAGGGTAATGAAAGGAAATGAAAAGAAAGATTTCTCTGTCCAGAGAGAAAACTGTGCTTATAAAGGGATAGGAGACTTTTTAAAGATTGTCTTGAGTACTTGATTTTTTTTTCTTTGCTTGGCTTCAACAGAGGAAAGAAGCAATGTATTTCTCCTGTGCTATAACACCACATTCACTTGTTGCTTTAAGAGTAGCTGACTTCCCTACTCATGTGGCAACTCAGTTTGGAAAACACAGTCTAAGAGCAGAGGTAGTGCTTTGAGATGTCCTCCCTGACCTTTGAGACAAAAATAAATCCATAGTAATGAACTGCTAAGGGCAACCAGGATAACTAAGAAAACAAGAAGGGTGAAATATATTATTTTATCTCTTAAAGCGATTTAAAAATATTTATAGAAAAGAAGTCATAATTGTTTGAAATATTTTTGAGTCACTCTGGTGTTATAATATCAACATTATGCAAGACAGACGTAGAGAGAATCACAGGCTCCATTCGAGCAGCTTTTCCCATGGCTGGTTTTAGACCCTGGTTCCGAGCCAAAGAATTACAGCTGAGATCCTCTGCTGTTCCCAGGTCATGGTGGTTTAATCTCCACTTTCTGCTTTAAGGTGACTTTCACACCACTGGCAAAGGCTGGAGGAATTTTAAAAACCTGTGAAATGGAAAGTATGGCAAAGGAAATCTTTAAAGATGTGTCTTTAAAAATGCATCCCCAGCTGAAAGATGAGAGCTCAAGTTACCTTTTAGACCTAGAGAGTCTGCAAAGAGCATCTATTTCAGCTGCCTTGACATTTTAGCTTTGACATAAACCTTTAACTTCGTAAGGAAAGTAGAGAAAACAACACCATTAGCTGACTTTAAGTTCGCCTTTTGTTTTGCTTTTTGGTAGTTTTTTGTTTGCTTTGTTTCTTTGTTTGGGAGGAGCAGAACTTAAGAAAACACAATGGTTTTACGGTGAACACAAATCAGGTAGACTACCAGTAGTTGAACATAGTTAAATTAGCAAAGGAAAATATTCCTTCCTCCTTTTTTTTCTCTTACTGGGCTAACCAAAATCCTTTTAGAATATGTGGCTACTCCAGAATTCTACCTTAAAATGGACTAAGGGTTGTTAAGGATAATATTTACATAAGAAGGTATAGATGAGCATGTTTGAACATGAGCACGTGCATGTGTGTGTTTGCTAGTTCTGGCCATTTATCTGATGGGTTTAGCCAAAGTAATCACATGACATGACATGGATTGAATCTCAGATAACATTCATGGGCCATGTGTTTCTTTTTTTGCCAGGTCTGGATTATAGCCAAACCATTTTTATTTTCTCTTCCATTGTATAAGGCAGACTAAAAATATAGGTGAGGATTAAAAAATTAAAAATTTTTTTTAAAAGACACTACTGTAGTATAACCAACAATTCATTTGAATTCAGTTTGGTCAGTGAAAGATATGGCATTGCTGAGTAAGGGATCTGGGAAGTGTCACCTGGAGAAAAGTCACCCAGGAGCTGGTAGAAGATGACAGATCTGAATGTCTGGGAAAGGTTGGCACTTAAAATCTTGAGCATGGATTTTCTTGCCTGGGCAGATGAGCAATTAGAAATATACTGGCCCTAAAAGGATTTTTATTAAGTCTAATTGCCCTGTGGGAAATTTAATGAGAACCAAACATTGAACACTATCACCATTGTATTAACTAAAGTGTTGCAATCATGCTCTCTCCTTGTCTTTCATCCTTATTATTATTAGTCTCTACATTTGCTCCTCAAGGCAGGTTACATAGTCTTAGGGAGAATTTTATTCCCAAATCAGGAATCATCAACAATGCCTCACTTTCAGAGGGCTTCAGCGGGTCGAACTGTCAACTGGCTGCATCAAAACTTCTGCTCCAGGGATGATGGTTTTATTTATTTATTTGTTTGTTTGTTTGTTTGTTTGTTTTTATGGTGACATTGGTTAATGAAATTCAATAAGTTTCAGCTGTACATTTTAACAGTAAGGCATATGTATATATACACATACACACTGTGTGTTGACCTCCAAAAGTTAGAATTCTTTCTGTCATCACATATTTGACCCCCTTTACCCCATCTACCCTCCCCTTCTCTCTCCCCTGGGATGATGCTTTTAATGAGGAATGTGTATAAATATTTGCTGGACATAAATATTCTTCCAAGAAGTGCCTGTTTATAAATTAGCTCTTATCTCTACTGTTTTAATCAGTCCAGAACTGAGCATTGTTTTTGACCTCAGTAACTAAGGTGGGAGCAGACAAGCAACCCCTGCCCTGAAAAAGTTCATTCTATTTGGGATGTGAGGAACTTATAGAAATTAATGAGGGGACTGTATAGCTTTAAGGTCTAGATTGTGTAATGAATACAAGTGGTCAAGATGCTCTGAAAAAGAATAAATCAAGGTGGACTAGACTAGTTAACTCAACAAATTCAATGTACAGATATATTTTTAGAGCTATTTTCAAAGATTGAATTTAGGGCTGTGCAGATATAGTGATCCTTCTCTCAAGGAAATATTTTATGAGTTAAGATATCAGGGATGTACACAAAAAATTATGGCATGAGGCAGCATCTACTGACTATGGAAATAGTGGCCTGAACTGCACCCTTTGGAGTAAAGAGAAGAGTGTCACTTCTGGCTGTACTGAATTAGAACTTCGTGGAGGAGGTTGATGTAATTCAGCAGAGGACAGAATACTGGGTTAAGACTTTAAAAGTCTGAGAAGAACAAGAGGCAACTGTAGGAGTAGCTGATGTGATAAAGGAACCACATAAACAGATGTACACAGGTGTAGATTTGAGGTGTGTGTGGAGAACAGGTCCAGCAGTTACTGGGTTTGCACTACGTACATGGCACTGTACTAGGCACTGTGTGGTTCTATTTCACACATTTAGCAATCAACAGGTGTTTTTTGAGCACTTACTTTGTGGAAGGCATAGTATTAATTTGGCCAGTGTGATACATGAGCACTATATTTGTAATGGTTCACTTAGGAAGTAAATTTAGATCAATAAATTTGAGTTAAATTATAGAAAGCCTACAGATGGTAAAAGCTTCATGGAAAAGGCAGGTCTTGCTGGGCCTTGAAGAATGGGTAGTATTTGAAGAGGAAGAGAAAAGAGAGGGAGAATATGCCATATCTAACAAGTCATAGTTCTCAAAGTTGTAGGGCCGGTCAAAGTACTAAGCTCATGATGGTACAATGTGTGTGTGTGTGTGTGTGTGTGTGTGTGTGTGTGTGTGTGTAATATTTATATATAGCACATATAAAATATGAATAATATATATTACATATATATTATAGACGTGTGTGTGTGTGTGTGTGTGTGTGTGTGTGTGTGTGTGTGTGTGTGTAGTGGCTTACAGGCAAAGCACATAATAAGTATCTTATCACCCTAAAGGTTAAAAAGTGCTACCTTGTTTTTACATATCTGTCAAGGTAAGAAACTTACACTAGCAGTAAAATGCCATGTCCTGAAGGAACCAGGATCTCTGCGTTTGTGAACATTTTTCACAAACCTGTGCAAACTGGCACAGCACTTGCGTGAAAGAAAAGACACCTCTGTTCTCATTGCTAACAGAGTGGAAATAACGGCTCAATAGAAGGAACATTTATTTTTCTAAATAAACCCTACCCCAATGTGGTTGAAGCTCCATGGCGCCCTGAGAGGTTGCCAAGAAATATAAGATATATTTCAAGCAAGTATTAGAGTCGTGGTTGTAGTGGGTAAACAGTAAACGGTGTGACTGTTAAATGTTTTCAAAGAGAAACAAACAATCTATGGCTTTCCATTCACACTGAGAGAGAAGGGGAAACCATGGAGCTTTAGATTGCTGCTGTCTTTACTGTCACTGAGAGGTAAGAAGAAATCTTACAGTCTCTTCTAGTGCCATGGCTTGAGTCTATGTACATCAGCGAGCCTACATCGCCTGGTCCTCATGGTGTCACAGATGCCTTTAGTGCTGGACTTCAGCAGGCCACACCAGGTCAGGTGACAAAGTTTCTGGTCTTGTCTCCCTAGATGGTGCCGGTGGAAGATATGAGCACAGGCCTTTGCAGATAATGACATAGGCCAGTTGTTTGGCACATTTTTATCGAGCACTTTTGTGGATTCAAGTATCAATTTTAAATGTATGTTCCTGCTTTTAAGGAGCTCATGCTCTACAGAGGAGAAGACAGACAAGTAAACATTAATTCTGGTCTTTTTAATTGTTATAAAGAGTTTTAAGCAGGATAATGATACCGTTAGATTTTCATTTTGGAAATAATACTTGTAATAGAATAAAAGTGAATTTGAGAGAGATGAGTATAGAGGAAGGTGACTGTAATAGGTCAAGAGAAAGATGATGTAAGTGAGACAAAAAGTGGTGGTGAAAAATAGATGGATCGCAGAAAGATGTTAAGGAGATGGAATCACCGGTACTTGAGGTGCCTTATGTGTGGATTTTTGACTTCAGAAATTGTCAGAGCTTTCTTACTCCATCCATTTCTAAGTCTCCACATTTTTAGTTAATGTTATCAACATCAGCAATGACTCACTTCTCATACAGTGGAGTCTTGGAACACAGCTCAGCCTATTAGCAGTGAAGTGGTACTTGCGCGTGACAGCTCTATGGGGGAGGACACATCCTGAGACTGATGACAGGAGAGCGTCCAAGCCACCTATATTTTATACCATTTCCCAGAACTCTTTTCTGTGCTAGTCTGAGCACCATAGCTGTCTGCTCACCTCTGCAGTGTGGCTGTGATATGGCTTAGGCCACTGTGCACGGAGGGTCCACAACCAGAACAAAGTCCTGAGATTCTTCCCCATGAAATCACTGAACAGTTATGACTATATCCCAAGACCTTTACATACCCCCAAGATATTTTTATCATTGCTAGGGTATGTGTTTACCTCATAGACTACAATAAAACATGTATATTTTACATATGTTTTGAGAGAAGCAAAGCTATGCATTGGGCAGTGTCTGGAAGGTGGGTTAGGCTTGCACAGTAGCTGAGCGACTCATTCCTACAGAACCGATGATTAAGTGATTAGGTTTGTGCCTCAGCTGATCGGTAATAAAATGAACGAGTCCACCCAAGAATAGTCCAAACCTTGAATGTTCAATTTGCACATGCCAACGATCAACTGCACTTCTGCTCTCCCACCTTAGATCCCAGCTAATACATGACTAGGATGAGAGCCAGTCCTGGTTTGCACCACTTTGGTTCAGTAGCCTAAACTGGGGCTTCAGTGATGGGGTAAGCACAAACAAGGTTGACATTTGATAAGTGATGCTGGCCACAAGGTCTTGTTCTTGGACATGCCTGGTTTTCTGCCTCTGGCTTAAGACTAATCCAGTTCCACCTGTGCAGGAGTGCACGCCGGCTCGGACCAACCCAGCCAGCCTCTGCCTGAGGTCCATGCCCAAGGGCCCAGGGTCCCCCAGTCACCCAGCACCTTCTCCCCAGGAAAACCCTCTCAGGAAGACCCTGTGGCTGGTAGTTTTCTCCTCACTGTGACTTTAAGTCAGTGCGTTATTTTCCCAGAGCTGGTTTCATTTAAACTTTAACCTTAATCTCTATATAATAAAGAATTTTAGGCATTTCAGAGCCATCAGTAAAGACATCTTTTGAAGCCTAGTCCATGCTCCTTGTAACTAACTGCTTATTCATAGTACCATACACCTGACTTGTCATCAGGCAGAGTCACTAGCAGCTACAAACCCGAGGACCACTCTCCTCCTGCACAAACAGCTGACACCAGCATGACATTTTGGCTTTTTCGGCAACACTCACGTGGGTGTTTAAGTAATGCCATCAGTGGTGTCCTCCTCAAATCCCAAGGGAGGCTTCCTCATCTTCTGCCGTTAGCAGCATAAAAGCAGTGGTGACATGTACCACAAACACGCTTTGAAATCTGATGCAGCCAATCCTACAAACAGAAGATTCTGTGGTGCCCCATCTGGTGCTCACTGCATAGACCAGGAGGGCCAGGGGCTTGGAGCACTTCTTCAGCCTCAGCTACACATCTGAGTTTTCACTTGCCCATATTTCCCAAATCCTTTCAAAATGAATCCATGGTATTTTATCAGATATATCCATCAGAATTCTCTGTTTCTGTTTATATAACTTCTTACTGGCCTTAAGCCTCAACCTTAACTAATTCATGTCGGCATTACATTTCCATGGCGGGCTTGCAGGTATCAGAGCATGATGGATCATGTCCCAGCCACAGAGGAAATGTTTCAGGATATTGTTATACCAACTCTCACCAAGAGGTGGGACATGGGGGAAAGGAGGAAGGGAGGGGACGTTTGTTGTGTCCTTCTTCTGAATGAAATGGTAATATGTTTCAAAGTGTGTGACAAAGTCTGGGTTGAGCTTGAAATATATGCAATTTAATTCTTATCAAATGATTGACAAAATGGTCACTGCATATTGTGTCATAATTTTTATGGATTTAAAATTCACTTTAAAAAAAAAACGAAGGATGGTGTCTTCATCCCTGTATCCTGTCCTCTAGCATTCTCACACATAGAGTAGATCTTTACTTATTTGTTGAGTGAATGAAACAGCATCTAAATCCTTACCTGGAACTTTCCCAGTCATACCCCACAGTGGTCAGTAATGGTATCTCTAGTCCTAACCAGGTCTCGGTTTAACTAGGATTCCTTTCCAGTGGGAATGGCCTGGAAATAGCTGCACACTGTGGAATTCAGGACCAGTGGCCTCTAAGAAGCCCCAAGCATCCCCAGGCCCTACCCTAAACCCTGTGGGCCTTCTCCGTGGAGGGAATAATCTCACCTTCCTGCTGTATACTTCAGATGCCACCAGGGTCAGGGTTCTGCCCTACCCACCAGTGCCCAGAAGCCTGATGCCCTTCCTAAGTTTTGTCAACTTTTTTCAGGTGACTGAACTCTGTGCCCTATGTACCAGTCACTGGCCAACATCCTACATTGAATGAACCAGCCACCCAGCACCAACCACCTGACGGCACCTTTATCTGTTCCCCACCTACCTGATTAAATCTCCTCAAATATTGACAGACATAGCGAGGTATAATGAGGCCTTCAGATTTCAAATCCAAGTTTTCTCTGCCCCTTTGGACATTGAACTTGAGATTATGAAAGACCCTGATTAGGAATCATATGGATGGCTGGATCAATTTTCCCAGCCCTATTCCTTAAATATCAGGTTTATCCAGTTTTCCAGTAAGAGCTTGTCTTGAAGTATGATATTCTCGAAAGTAAAAGACCAAGTTATATTGATGTAATCATTAATTTCTTAATCTCTGACAATGGAAAAAAAAACTGGTATTTTGTGTATTTTCTAATTTTTTAGTAAAACTTTGCAAATTTTTATAAGAAATAATAATGGGTAGAGGATTTGATTCCTAGATAGCCATGCACTATGTGTAGGTCTTAATAGGTTCACATTAGTGGAGACTGAATTGGTGATATTTACCATGCTATATTTTTGAAAGCCTTGGCTTCCCCAAAAATGAGAGGGTTTTTTTTTTTGTTTGTTTGTTTGTTTTGAGGTAATAACCATTTGTGCCTGCCTAACATTTAGGGCACAGCCTCCCTCTTCTTCCACCCAGCCACTGACACAACTGCATCCTGGGTTGGAGCAAGAGGCACCATGTGTTTCTCAACAATAGCTAATGATCAGAGGATGTGTTCTGATGATAGTAGGGCAACAGGGAAGTGGGGAGAAATCGGTCCCCTGCCCCATGTCAGGGCACAGCATTAGAGGAGTAGAATTCTGCGATGTGCCCGATATGCCATTCTCAGCCCCAGCCAGGCTTGCAAGCCGGTGTATGACTGTGCCTGACTTCCTTGGTGAGCCATACCAGCACCATACTCTCTGGATGTTTGCTCTGAAACTCACAGGCACAGTTGACTAGCTTTCTCTCTCTTCACAGCTATCACTAAGTCTAATTTCCTGGAAAGCTCTTATTAAGGAATAGAAAGAGCTAGATTAATTTCAGTGTGTGTTCTGGCTATATTTGCATGTCAAACTCATATAGCAATCGTGGGTGTGAAATGCAAAAGTATAACTACCCCCCAGGATGACCAAACTGTCTTTCTTGTCTTATTTCCACTGAATGGGTGCTAAAAACCTGTGTTCTCAGGTATAAAAAAATTTACTTTCAGGAGAAAATAGAAGAATATTGAAGACAAAAATAGAAGGATACTAAGCACTTTCATTAACGTGAGATATATTTAAAATGAAACTATTTCTTATTGAATTTTGGGGGGCACGATTTCTCCAACACATTGATGGGAATGGGTTGCTATGTCAACTGATGCCTTAAAGCATACAATAGAGGGGAAACACTGACATTCCAGGCTGAAATGAGACTGTGGCTGCTGCTAAGCCCCTGGTTGGCATTCAGTAGATATGACTGATTGATTTCTGAGTTAGTTGATAAGACCTATGTTGGATCTGCATTTGAACTGGTTATACATTTGAATGATTATGTCCCTATGGTGCTGTGATCCCCTCCTTGGCTATGACTTCCTTGGAGCAGCCAAAAGCTTAGACTGTCAGAAGGTATAGGAGGGCTCAGGGAGCCTATGGAAGAGTTCCGTTGTGGGGAGAGGAGAGGCTGGTCGGTGGCCTTGGCTAGTACTCGGACAACTCACAGAAATGCATAGAGAATAGGACCAGTAAGCAGTGTCTGTACCAGTCACATATGATTTCTGTCTCCTTCTCTGTTGTGGTCAGAAAAAGCAGTAGAAATTAGGGATTTCAAAGCATCAGTCTTGGACTTTATCGGAATGGGTTTGAATCCCTGCTCTGCCTTTTATGAGCTGTGTAATTTTTCTTTTTTAGGTTGAATTCCCCAGAAGCCAGATGCTGAGATGCGGATCTGAGTGAAAGTAAATTATTCAAAAATATTCCAGGGAGAAACTAATAGGAGAGTAGGAAAATGAGATAAGGAAGGTCAAGAAACCAAACAAGGATGTAATATCAAGCAATGTCTCACCGTGGAGTGGGTGGGTGTGCGTGGGGGGGGGGATATCTGTCTCAGTGTCCCCAGGAAGCAGTATTTCAGGTTGTCTAGATCAGCTGGTGTCCAGATCCAGCCTTCAGTTGGTGATTAAGGGCTCACTCCAGGAGGATGTAAATTTCTAGACACTATCAGTTCTCCAAGTGCAGATTAAGATGACTTTAGCAGCCCCTAGGCAGCCAGCGAAGACACAGGTGCTGACTGTTGGGAGTGAAAGCACACAGGGAACCTGTGTGAGCAAAATGGTCATGGGATCCACATCAGCAAAGCACTGACAGCGTCTGCTACAGTGGCTTTGGTAGTTTCTCATTCGGTTTGAGCCTCAGTTTTCTCATCTGTTAAATGGGAGGAAAACAACTTGTTTCAATTCATTAGGAAGTAACACAAGTAAATCACCTATTGCAATTACACAGGAAAAGCACATTAAGTATTCAATAACTGGTAACTTCTATTCACTTCAGACTGAGTTACTACAAAGCCTGAGGCCTAAATAAACATGCAAACTATACAGATGTGTAGAATTTGATTTGTAACAATATGTGCCTTAAAGAAGCAGTTCAGTTGCGTAAAAAAGTTGTGGAAGCTAGAGATTATTTGAATAAGGACTCCAGAAAACTGTCTGGAAGATGATTCTAATGTTTTAAGATGTTTCAACAGTAAAACTAAGACATGATAGCATAAACTTTATAAAAATAGCAATGAGGCTACCTACCGTATTTGCAATTTTAACAATGAATGTTCAGAGGATAGTTTTGATTAAACCTTAGCTCTCTAGTTTTTGTACTTCTAATATTAATAAATTTAAATCTGATCATCACAGCAAGTGGGTCTGTAGTGAGTAGACTGATGGTAGGAGTGATATTGAGTGAGTTAATTAAATTCAGTGAGTACTCATTGAGCATTTGTCTGGTGGCAGATCTGATATCAAAAGAGTAAGGCACCATTCCCCAGCTTTGTCACCACATGGGCTGGGTGTGTGGAGAGACAGAATTAAAACCAATTTATTGTAATAATTATAATAGAGGCACTTTAGTGGACCCAGTTTTAAGTTCTTTCTAACTGATACTTCAGTTAATCCAACAGCAATCCTAAGAGGAAAGTTCAATTATTACCATGTTTTAGGTAGGGACACCAAGAATAATTATGTAACTAGTTTACATACTAGTGAAGGCAAAAGGACAAGTTCAACCCAGGCAGTCTGACCTCGGAGTGCACACTACACTGCCTCTCGTGCCCCAGGATTCCCATGGCAGAAAACTAATTACAGGGCTCACCTCTGTAGGCATGTCAGCTGTTTTATGGAAGTTGCATTTGTTGTACATGATCAGTCTAGCTAAAGAATCATAGTTATATTATGTTAAAAAGACAGGTGGCAATTCCATGAACTCCTTCTTTAAATCCCCTTAGATTCAGATTCATTAAATTTAATGTAGCACTTAAACTTTCAATGTTAAACATCATTATTTCATATATGACACATGTGTTTGTATATATTTATGTGTATATATATATATATATATATATATATATGATATATAAAATTTATAAGTTGTGGGTAATCGTCTCAAAGTAAATGGGCATCTCTTCCTGAGGCTAAATCAGTAGCCAAGTTTCGCGGGGACAGGAGCCACCTCTTCCCCTTTGAAAAAAAAAAAAACCACCTTGTGAAAGGTTACTCCCAGGCTTTTCTGGTCACCACCCTCTGGTACTGTCCAGCCCTGTTATCTACCAGGCTTTCCCCCATTGTTCTAGGGGAGTGCAAGGACTGTCTTAGGGAAGTCATCCGTGGGTATTCTCCTTTATATCATTCATGGATTCTCCATGAACGGAGAAGCTCCCCCTTCTCAAAGGATTAACAATCTCTGTTTTGTATATAGGATTTGTGTTGAGTACTATATTGTTCTTATATCATTTTTCTGATAGGATTTGTCAATCCAAATCAGTGGAAGTGAAAACAAACTTTTGAAAACAAACGTCTTCCATTCACTGGAATTTCTTGTTTTGTGTTACTCTTTTAGGAAAAAGGCAAATTGTCAGGAAAGAAAATTGTATCAAGAATTTATTTTAAAACAAATTGGAATGTCTTCTTTGCCATTAATGATCCCATATAATGGTGTGATGGGGGAAAACATTAGCAGTTAGCAACTCTGGGTTATGAATCCAATTCTGTTAGTAATCAGCTCTGTGTTTATAGGCAAAAGCTCTTAAATTTCTCTAAACTCAGTTGTTCATCAGCTATGAATAAAACTTTACAGAGAGAAAAATCTAATCTGTCCCTTTCAACTCCAAAGTTATTTGTTTTTTCTATTATTTCTTAGATATGGACATAGTATTCTGCAAGGGATTCCCTTGTACCAAACCCTTGTGATAGACCTTTTTCCCCTGGGATTTTTTTTTTTTTTTTCAAATGAAGACAAGGAAGGCAGACTAATCAAATCTGCAGATGATGCAAAGCTAAGGCTAGCTAACATACTAAATGACAGGAGTAAGATTCAGAATATCTTGACAGCCTATAGCAATCAAAACTACCACGGGCCTAAACTACCAGGAGAAAATTTGGAAGGGATAGATGTAAAGTCCTGTGTCTAGACTTTTTTTAAAAAAAATTAACTTCACAAATGAAGGAAGTGAAAGTCCTGGCTTACACCAAGTCCTCTTAGAGACAAGTTATTTAGTTCATTGCAATTATAATGAACTAAACTGTTACGAAGTAGCTGCCAAAGTAAGCTGGCTCAGACTACCTTAATAGAAAGGGAGGGTCTGAAACAATGAAAAACAATTGTTGTCTGGTCTGCACTGGACACAGCGTGGCTGGAATAACCTGATGAATCGTAGCCATCAAGATTTAAGAAGAATATTGACAAATCAGAACAAAACAGACTTAATGGTCAAGACTCTTGATGAGGGTGATAAGGGGACAATGGCAAGATGTTTGTTTTAAAAATGTATCACGTTGAAGAGGACTTTATTTATTTTTAGGTAGCATGGTAAAATGGTGTAATACACCAAAAACTGTAGACTTTGAGGATCAAACATATTCATGTGTGAATTTCAGTTCTATCCATTTCAGCTCTGTGACACTGAGCAAATTATTTAACTTCTCAGCTCTTCCACTTCTCATCTTAAAATAGAGATAATAATACCTTGCTCAGAAAGCCATCCATGAAAATTAAGTGAGAGAGCATGCTAAGTACCTGGTGTAGTTACCGGTAAGAGTTTTCGGTGAAGGCTAATCTTCTCTTTGTTTACCTTCTCTTCATGAGGGGAAAAACAAGAACAATTAAATTGCTGTTCAAGAAAGTACTTTATGCCAATTACAGTTATCCTAAATTAGAATGAGTTGCTGGTTCAGACGGGTGGGGTTAAAGTGTGGGAGTGTGGAGCTGACTTGCCAAGGCACTCTAGTACCCCACCCTTGCCCCACAGCTTCATAAATTGTTTTGATTTTACACAGTGGGTTTCCAGGTACAATTTCATGTGAATAAATAATACATCAAATTTTTCAAAAGCAGAAAATTGGCAGATAAGATAGATGATCTCTACGATTCCTTTGTTCTCCCTGTTCTATGCACTTGAGCACTGTCAGAATTGGTGTTTCTTGGAACACGTCATTTACTGGAGTTCCAAAAGATCCAGATGTGTTATGCCACAACACCTGCTAAGTTGGGGAATTGTTTTAGTAAGTTATAGAAAGATATTCAGTTGTCTACGTCCATACCACCGTGAACAAGCCCAATCCATCTGATCTCAGAAGCTAAACAGGGTCGGGCCTGGTTAGTATTTGGATGGGAGACCACCCAGGAAGACTAGGTGCTGTAGGCATTAGAAAAAAAAAAGAAAAAGGATATTTGGTCGCGACGAACAAAAGGACTTCTGGCTACCTCCGAACATTTCTCCACATCACTGTATCACCATCACTTCCAGCTTACTCCCCCGCACATACAGTTTTCTCAAAGGCAAAAGATGGAATTAACTTTTCAGTGTTTTGACTCTGGGGTTTCTTTAAAACAGCTGATATTTAAATCTACCTGGTTCCCTCTAGCTGTCTTCTTAGGATCGTTCATCATCAGCAACAACTGAACTTGTAAATGTTCTGAAACACCTCAGACAATTGGTTCATCAAGTGCATGGAAGTACCCAGATGCTAGCTACACCCAAGTGCCTTTGGAAAAGGCACAGTGTTGACAAATAAAACACTCATCCTGGGTCAGCAATTTAAAATCAAACTGTGAACCTGCCATTTTCATAGTTTTTTAGGAAGTTTGTATGTTTTTGAGGAAGGTGACTGAATGCAAGTAGTTTTATTGGTACACTGAGTCATTTCCTATAGGATATACTTAATCAGAAAGATATTGTTGGACAGGAACTCATGGAAAAAAAGGTTACAATAGCTTTCAGAGTTTGGGGACTTTAGATGAGGGTTTCTCAACCTTGGCACTATTAACATTTTAAGCCAGATAATTTTTATTTTTTTGCTAGGAGAGGTATCTTGTGCAATGTAAGTAACATGGTTAGTGGCACCCATGGCCTCTACCCACTAGGTGGTACCAGTAACACCCCCCACCCTCAGTTCTCACAACCTAAAGGTCTCCAGACATTGCCAACTGTTCTCTGGGGGGCAAATGGCCCCCAGTTGAGAACCACTAGTTTAGATCCAGTGATTATATGTGGAAATGACAGGGCCTAGAATTGCTGTGGGGGTCAAATTAGAGAAAGCATGTTTTAGTACTTTTAAAAGTAAAACAAATATTTATACAGATGGTTACAGTACACCCTTTATCTTTTCACTGGTTCATTTGTTAATTCACCTAAGACTTTTTTGAGCCAGGTGCTAGAGACCCATAAATAAATAAACCTTGAGAGGCTTAAAGATTTGCCAGGTAATCAGAGGTTAGAAGAAAAAGAGAGATCGTGTGAGACATCCATAAAGAGTATACATATATAGCATGCACAAAATGTTGTGGGATCCCCAAGAGAAGGAAGGGCTGCCTTTGAACCAAACCATAGAAAACCAGTTGAACTATACAGCTGAAGCTCTGTAATAGCAATTACCGTTTGACTAATTGTGACTCCTTTTCATGCAGTGCCATACATTCAAGCAGTTTTGCCAGAAGTATTTAAGGTACATGCTAATAGACAGAGTAAGGTATTATCATTTTTTAGGGCTATTCTTAATGAATGTAGTATGAAATCTGAATGAGCACCTTAAGAATTCAAGTTATCACAGACATCTGCTATTTTCCCTTCTTTTCATACTTGTTGCAATGATAGCAAACAATCAGGCATAAATTAAAAAAAAGTAAAGATAAAAACTCCAACCCATATTTTCTTAAGTAAGTCTTTTACCACCAGAGACACGAGGAATACCAGGTCAAAGCAGGAGCTCAGTCCTGAATATATTCTTCACAACAGACCTTGATCGATTATTTCAGGACTGTTGATTCAGAAAGAAACATTCTTAGCATTGTGAACACCTGTTTTAAATTCTAAGCCTCACCTTGTATATTTAGCTAAAAATAATTCTGCCTAAGTAATTACCTACTAGTACCAAGGAGATTGGGTTGACTATCATGAAAGTGACAGAATTTCCAAGTTTTATATCAGGGTGTTCTACATTAGATATACATTAGCAAAGAAACTCCATATAAAAGCCAGTGGGTGTGACAGGGCCGCATTCACATTAAAGGCTGCAGTATGTTTAAACCTCCCCTGAAATTTCACCTATTCCATGTTCCAGAGGTGCTTCTAGGTTGAATAGAGCAAGAGTTGTTAGCTTTAGCATTTGCTGCACTAATGGTTATGAGTCACATTTGTGTTGGAAGATCTCCCTTACAACCTGTCACTCACGCTTATTTATGAGAAATGCAGCAACTTAAACATCAGCTAACAAATCCCTGTGAATGCACAGTCACCTCTGAGTGCTTCCAACAAATGCTTCCTGTCACTTCTCTTTCGACAGCTTCAAGAATTAAAGCCTGGTGGAGTGAACTGGGAGACATACATGAGCATTTATTAAAAGAAGCATGGGAGAGTATGATAACTGCAAAGCCAGCTGTTGAAATTAATATAATTGGTGTGAGATTAAATTTCCTCAGTCTAAGACCTGCCTTTTACCACCAGAGAAATTAATCTCCGTATTTAAGGTTACAGTAATATGGAACATTCCACATACTGAACTGTGACATGCCTTTAGAGTCACCATGCTATGCTGTTTTTCAAGCATTACAAGTGAAACCAACAGCTGACAGGTGGATCCTGTGTGATACATTCAGAATCCTTGTGAAAACTTCCCCAACATTATTTTTTAATCTCGATTTAATTATATTTATGTGAAACAAATATACCATATCTAGGCATAAGCATGTATCAATAGCCCATATTTAAATCATCTGTATTATGATTTATAAATCAGGAATTTATTGGATATATTTATGTCTTATCTCTGGGTTGAGCCAATTGTCTTCAGCTCCCCTCGCTTAGAAAAAAACCATACTTTTCATAAAGTTACCAGAAATTAATTCATTCAACAAAATATTTTGAGCACCTACTATGTGCCAAGCACTATTCTAAGAACTGGGAATGCCTCAGTGGACAAGAAAGATTAAAAAAAACCCTGCTGTCATGAAACTTTTCTTAGCAGGGTGTGTGTTTTGAAGAGAGCGGGTAGGTGGGTGAGGCAAATAAAAGGAATATGGAAAACGACACATTTGTTCCTCATTGGAATGTACCCAAAAGTTGATCTTGAATGTTTTATATGAATCTCCTAGGTTCGAAATGTGAGAAACCTATTTAAAATAATTTGACACTAAATGTGTCCTCATGGACTGTCTAGAAGCTGCAGCAGTGACCCTCTCTGGTTACTGATGAGGAAACCCAGGCCCAGAAGGGTTAAAGGACTTAATCAAGAATCCAGCATTTACGGACAGGAGTGGGGCCAAGATAGAGACTCCTGCAGTGGTGGACAGTCCTCTACAGGTTACCCTGTAATAGCAAGCAACCTAGTTGCTGAAATCTACTTAAAGATTTGTTTTGAAACATTGCAAAATTGGAAATATTGTAAGGTGCATGCCGAGTTGGCACCCTCACGGCAGAGTGGTCAACAGCAAAAAGATTTTGAGATGTGTGAATTAGGTTGCAAGACCCTTGTGAAATTACTCTACTTTCCCATGTGGCAAGCCAGCCACAGAAGTGTGACCCCTGATTTATGCATCCTCATTCATCTTTCTCACAAACTGATCGTTTTCCTTCTGCTTCCTGGGGCACCAGAAGACACAGCTAGAGGTGAGTCTGTTGACCTTACCATCATAGCTTTCTCTTATTGGTGTCTCCATCTCCGTTCTGCATATAACTTGGACTTGGCTATCGTTCTTAGAGTTCCAGTAAACCATTTGATGAAAAGATCATTTACAAATCCAGGTTAAGAGCAGAATTGAAAAGATACCACATGTTGTGACGGAGTGGAATAAACTGAAATCAACAGTCTTGGCTTGTAGACTCACCACCCTATGGCAGCCTCACTGAAACTTGGTTTCTCCAGCAGTAAATGGGGTTTTGAGATCTTCCTACTTACAGGGTTGTTGTGAGGATTAAAAGGTGAAGAGAGAATATGTCTGTAAAAACATTGAAACCTGTTTCACACTTAAGCAATTTCAGTTACTTCAGCCCTTTTTCTCTAAATCCAAGTTAGTAGAAGGAGAGACAAGTTTACCATTATTTTGAAGGTTGCTTTAGGCATATATTACGTTAGTAAAATTAGTCTTCTGAGAGTTGGCAGGGACATCAGACATCCAATGGGACAAACTCTGGCCATTACTCAGAATAAGCTGGGAGTTTTTTAAAAAATACAGTTTCATGAGCTCCATACCTAAAGTTTCTGATGCATGAGACCTAGAATGATGCCCTGGATTTTGCTTGTTTGCATGTTCTGTATTTGCGATTATTTTAGGAAATCTCCAAACATGAATCTGAAGATTAGCTGGTGTGGGAAACCTTGCTCCAACTTCCTCCTAATGCTGAACTTCTCCTTTCCTTCTTGGCTTCACTTAGAAATGGAAAGCCATTAATTACTCAGGCTCCCATCTTTTCCACTCAGTTAACCTGCTCCCTTGCACTCCCATTACTTGATACCCCACCTTGACAGCTGCTATTGCCAAGCATGGACATTCATCTATTTGACATCCTCTTCTTTCTGCTTGCTGCCCTCTAGTGGAAGTGCTGACAAGCCGTGAAATATTTAAATGGTAGCTCCAGGGGCTGGCCTGTCTGAGCTGGTGAGCTCACAGGGGTCAGGGCAGGTCCCCAGAGGGATGTCCACAGACCACAGCTAGAAAAGAAGTCACTAGAATAGCCTCGAGCTGTTTGGACACTGTTTCTCATTTGTTCTAAACTTACATTTGGGACAGAGCTTTATAAAGACCCTGGTATCTATTTATGAGTTTTCCCAGGTTTCAGAAATTTACCTGGGAAAGATTATCCTTGGGATAGTGTTGCATCTTTGTCTTTCATTTCTCTCTCTGTTATTCACAGCAGTTCCACCAAATTGCAAAAGATGATGCTCTACCAACCTTGGTATTTTCCAAATGGTGCAAAAAATGAAAGGGTATATATTTTTTAATCTTTACAGTTTAGAAGTTTCCAGTTACCAGGTGACAAGGACTGACATGAACTCAGTGTTAACAGTGTAACAGACACTTGGACAATGTGTTCACCTTGCTCTCCTCTAAGACCTGAGAGGTGCCTATAGTAGGCCCTCTAAGCCAGGACACAGTGCGGTTAGGAGAGTTTGAGAAGAGTATGGTATGTCACATAGTGAGGTGCAAAGCTAGAACTAGAACTCAGGTTTGGCTGTGAAAAGCCCTCATGTGTACCTTTCATATGCTGTGCAACCTCCATGAAGAGATTGTTTAGTCCGCTACTTAGTAATAAAGAAATAACAATGTTCATGATAAATAATGTTAAGTCTCATGATACTATACTTATAGTAAAATCATTCAACTTTCCTTTCTGTAAATGTTTAAAAATAAATGTATCTGCACAGTCCCCAATTCCTCATTTTAATACTCTTGCATCCAAAATGATTTAGCAAAGGAACTTGACAGGTGGGTAAGTTTGGGTAGGAGGTGAGGACAGCAAAAGCCACAAAACCAATGCCATGTTCAGAATAGATATATCTAGGTAGATGCCAGAACTCCTGCAGGCTTTGGTGAAACCACACAGTTATCTATATTAACCAGTAGAGCAGAACTCATAGGCCAAACACCATAAATAAAAAGGGTAAATCCATGCTGGTACAGCAATCACATAGGATCCTGTGGGGGGTAGACACACACACACACACACACACACACACACACATACACACACACACACACACACACACACACACAGAGTTTAATACTCCTGCATCTAGCATGAGTTTATCCTTTTTATGGTGGTGGTTGCTTACTCTTCTTTTATCCTTGTTAATATCTTGGTAAGTGATTTATTGCTATTTTTTTCTTAAGGAACACAAATGATATAAGATTTCCTTCGACTGATTTTTTTTCTTATCACAGTATATCATTATTATTAGAATACTGCCATACAGCCTATGTAATTTATTAACTGGAACATGCTGAACTGCCTTTTTCACTGAAATGATTGAAAATACAGCTCTGTGTAGAAAAGAAAATTTGTTTTGAGTCCTAGACCCAGCCTTTTACTCTCTGTGTGAACAGTATAATGTGCAAAGTATAATGTACTTAGATCTGGATTCCAGTTCCCTGCCCTCCTGCCATTTTTAACTTTGTTAACCAGGGCCAGGTAAGTAAACTGCAGGGGGCCTTAGTTTCCCCTACAAAGTCAAGATTACATTATATCTGTGCCTCAATGGAGCAAGCTTGTCCAAAAAATTCCTCAGGGCCTGCACAGCCCTGGGAGCTATATTTTCATTTGTGTAATAGTTGAAGCCCCTGGGTAGTTAAATGAAAATCGTGTCAATTAAAATTAACTAGCTATCATTTGAATCTGTTTTTCCACTGGCTTACATGAATTCTGCTTTGTCTTCCTTTGTGGTAGGTACTCAACCAGGAGGATTCCTTCAATCTGGTTTCCTCTCTTGTAATTTTTCTAGTTCATAAATAGCCTATAAGCAAACACCGAACTGGCATAGTTAAAAGAACCCTAGGTTAAGCCTTCATAAAACGAATACGCCTGTGTGAATACTATTTTTAATTTTGTTCTATTTTGTTGTGAGTTTGAGTTTTCTGGCGTAGAGCACATCTGGCTGGAGAGCCGAAGGCTGAGCTCCAGGCAGTCAGTATGTGAACTCCACCCCTGGAATGTTCCATACAGCTTCCTGAGCTTTCTTCTCACAGCTGATCACTGATGAGCTTGTAGGGTGTAAGAATGACAGCCACACACCTCCAGTCCCCTTTGCTAGATACTTGTTTAGTTTGTTACTGTTCTCCTAGCTTACTTGTTTAAAATAAAAAATTTTTAAAGTATTTTACCCCATAAAGTTTAACCCCTTGAATTTTCAGGATTCCAAGGAGTAATCATCTCTTTATTTTTTGATGGATAAATTAATGTACAAATGTAATCACTGTAACAAACTTGGAAGTCAAAAGGGCATTGGTAAGGCTGAGAGAGAGAATGCCAGCAAGGCTAACCTGCCAGCATTACAGCTGGCTGAATTCTTTTTCTACCACCTACGTGGTGTAAGCTTAGGGAAGTCACTTCACCTCTCTGTGCCTCAGTTTCCTCATATGTAAAAGGGGATAATAATAGTGCCTAGCATGCAGGGTTACTGTGAGTATTAAATACATTAAGGCATGTAAATGACTTTTAAATCTATCTGCACATAAATGCTTCAGTTCTATTATCATTATAGAACTGAAGAAAGAGAACCCAGAGTCATATGGTTTGGTAGGATACAGATAATGTTTCCCTTTCTTCCTCCTCCTCTGCTTTCTCTGGCCCCATTTTGCTTATCCACCCTTGCCTCCTAGTTTTCCTCTCCCAACTCAAGGGTTTTCAGCGAAAATGTTTAGAAGAAAAGAGGATGTATGCACTTTAGAGGGCGCCAAGTTTTTTGACAGTCAAGTATACTTTTCAGCTAAAGCGACTGTATCCAACGGTCATGGGCTTTATGACAACAGAAAGAAAGCTTTTTTTTTTCCTCAGGAAATGGGTTTAACTTTTTGATGGCTGGGTCTCTTTGTACTGGTGGATGGAAATTGGCTCAGGGATAAAATGAAACAGTTGGACTCAGGGATCTAAAGGATGAGCGTTGAGGACATGTCATTATGCTTTTAGGACTGATGTTTACTCCTCACAGCCCACTTGACTTTCTTCACCAACCTTTGGTTTTAGTTGTTGCATTCTGTGTGGGTGACGCCCACGGCCGCATATGGAAGTCAGTCTAGGTGCAGAGTTACCCTTAGGCCTTCAGTGCCTTTGATGAGTTTCTGCAGACTCCCTGCTCTTTTCATCCTCACCAGGCCCCACTGACCTCAGAGGGCCCTTCTTGCAGGGCCACGAATGCATCCAAGCCGGCGGGTTTGGGATTACCGCCAAATCTGAATGAAGGTGCAAAATATATGACTAAAATAGCCCTAACACGTGGCACTGGGTATAGCAGAGATCCATGGTTTATAAATAACAGGGATGGGGGAGGGGTAGAGGGGTCAAAATAATGAGTTGTTGCCCAGTACTTGAGGTCAATCTCACCTACTTGAGGTCTAATACTGAACCCAAAAGTGATAGACAATAAAAGAAATGGGCTCCCTGAATAAAATTAACTGCACCTGGGCTTATTTATTTTCTTATCAAGATATTTGTAACTTAGGCAGTAAGCAGTTTAAAATGAGATTCCTCTTATGTGGACTACAATGTGGACTACAATGAACAAAACATGTATAATTTAAAAACAAACTCGTGAAAAAACAAAAGCAAGAAACAAACCTCACAAGGACATCATGTTTTCCTGAGGATAGTCTAAGGCTGGGATGCAACAGGAATGGGAATATATATGGATCTTATTGAAATGGTTTTTCCTTCCCCTCTAAAGAAAGCCACCATTACAGGGGGATGGATGGACTAAAGACAGAAGGAATAAGGGGAAAAAAGGAGATCAGTAACTTGGGAAAGTTTTCTTTTTCTTTCCCCCTTTCTGTTTTTTGGCTTTGTTTTTCCCTTTCGAAGTCAGAAGTCATCTGAATTCTCAGAGGCTGGAAGCTGTGATCATATCACTAGTATAAACCTCTTCTCCTTCCTTACTGGGGAACTTAGGCAAACAAAACTGCCCAGTCTTCCTGTTTAGTGGCAAAAGCCTTGCTACTTTCTCTTTCGTCTGGGAATGTGAACTTCAGGGGATATTTTTTGCTTTTGTTTTCTTTAAAGAAACAGAAACTTGACTTAATCTTTTCACAAACCCTTTCCCTGGCACAGGGAGATCACAGCTAACTAAAGAACAAGATGAGAGGCTTAGGCAAATGGGCCACATGTCCTCCCCGGAGCTTGGAGCTTGACCATATTTCCTCTCCACCATCACCTCTTCCTCCCACCTCTGCCCCCTCCATCTCCACCATACTTTGAGTTGTAATCTCCTAGGAAGAGTAACCCTTGGGCTCAGGGCCAATCTTCTGAGAAGCTGATTGAACTTGTTTTTCACTCCTTGCCAGGGCCTTTATCTTTGCCAGAGAGGGCTGAGTCAGGAAGACTAAGTAAGATCTTGAGTGATAAAGTGTGTATTGTTTGAAATTGTGATAATTTGCCGTCTGTTTTGAATCTCATTCTCAAAATCCCAGTGATGCCTTGAGTGAGATAATACTGATGCAGCTTCCTGGGGTGTCAGGGAAGCTCCTCCCATAGTTCAGGCTTTGCCAGCTGGAGGTCAGGCAGTGGTACATGTTAATAAGGAGTGTCCTGTTCTTTTGCCGGAGAATTTCGAGTCAAGCTCAAGACTACATTTTCTCCAAATTCATTGGAGAACTTTAGTTCATTTTAGTCCATTATGATCTTTTAGATAGGAAATCCTGCTCTTCCTATCCTGTTGAGGATTCTATAATTAACTTATTTAGTCATTTGTTTAACAGTCAGTGAATGCATTTATGTTTAACAATCAGTGAATTCACTTATTTGTATAATTATTCAGGCCATAGTCACATATTTTACTCACAACAGTTTATGAAAGCTACGTCACCTGCCTCACTAAAATTAAGAAAAATTAGATGAACAACGCTCCCCTAGACAACAGTCAGAAAAACTTTTCATGAAAGGAAATGAAGTACTTTTCCTATAATGATTTGTTCTTAATGAACCCATCGTGGCTCCAAGTGGCCTGTTATTTCCTTGCCAGGTGCTCAGAAACAATTTAACAATTCATTCTAGAATGTTGCTAGGGATTGAGGTTAAAGGTATAGTTTTAAGAATCCACCTTTTTAACCTATTCAAACATTGGAGTATCCTACTTTTGTGCAGTGAAAATCTTCAGAAATAACCATTGCTCTTGGTCCATTTATACTTTCAGGATCTGGAATAAAAGTCATCTATCTGATCATGAACACTTGAACTCATCAGTCGCTTCGAGATTATACTTATTGTCCCATTGGCTTTAGCCTTCAGTTTTATTAACTATCATTGTTCTGTACTCTCTGGTCTTCATATTTTTACCCTTGACTAATGAGAAGTAATGTCTGTAAGAGTTCTCCATTGCTTTCCCTTTCTTTTCTGAGTTAAGTCATTTCTTCTTCTTTTCAATTTTAGAGTTTTATGAGATAAGAAAAAATGTTTTTTTTCAGTTTATAGCTTTATCTTTTAAGTGTAAAAGTTCTGAACTACTCATTATTTTTTAAAAATTATTTATAGTGTCTGTGTGTGTGTGTGAATTTTTTTTTTTTCAGAATTTATTTGGCCTCTGTCAGTGCTCCCTGAATATTTAAAAGTCATTTGTGCTGCATGTGAGAAAACTGAGCAGCTACCCAAGCATGAGTTTTAATTTAAGGTGGAAATGAATCCTTTGAGTAAAGTTGTTATTTTTGGAACAAGTCATCGGTCTCAAAAATTACAATCTAAACATAGCAAATCATGAGATTTGGTACTATTTCTTGGCAAGGCTAGGTGATACTCAAGACCAGTAAGTTCATGTGTAGAGAAATGATGGTGAGAGATTCCATGCTGGAGAGGGCTGGTAGGAGGTGAAAACACTTGCGAATAGCTCTGGGACCCTGGGAGTCAGCACAGAGTCTTTGGGAAATTGGGGAGGGGAGAGGCAACATGAACCAGTTGTTTCATTCATTCATAAATGCTTATCGGAAACATCCTGCATGCCTGGCGTCTTCTTAATTTCAGTCTTAGTTTCACTGAAAAGGGTGAGGGAGACACAAAATGAGATGATAAGACTAAATGAGAAGCACTCGCTCTCCACACTCAGTTACAGCTGGGCCAGTCCCTATGTGAGAATGCTTTTCTGTTCTGAACACACAACCAAACACTTAGAAGAATAAGCTATATACAACTTCTACTTTGACACATAATGTTTCAAAATAATAAGAACAATCCCAGAAGAGTCTATCTGTAACCATTTTAAAGAGGTTTAAGATTAGAGTTAGAAAGAAGTATTTCTTTGGGGAAATTATTAGTCTGGTGTTTTCTACTCAGCTACTAAACATTATGTGTTTCAGTTTTCCTTTTCCCTTTGGTTTTTTCCTTTTGGTTATTGACGTTTAGTGGCAGACTGCTGTGTTGGCGGCATGATAGAAATGTGGTCAGGGAAATAGAAACAAGATTCATTCAATACTCAAGCGTTCCTCTCCCCCTCAAAGTAACCACAGATCATCAGCTTTTGCCACATGTTCAGATTGCAAACCATCTACAGAACGTCAGAGTTTTCTATTTCAACCAGTCGTCCCTGGATTTTTACTACTTAAACTCTACTGTGGGAAACATGACTATAAACCAGCATTGAAAATATATAATTTTTGATATTAAGAAGCAGCATTACTCATCACAATGAGTACATGTTTAGTGACTTTCTAATGGGTGACGTCTAATGGATTTGCAAGATCAGAAACACAGTGTGCATGCCTGGAACTGATGAAGCTGTTCACAGGGAGTATGGAGTGAAATGACTGCTTGCCTTCCATATTGGATTTCTTTGTTCAGCTGTGGTGTGTGTGTGTGTGTGTGTGTGTGTGTGTGTGTGTGTGTGTGTGTTGCAAGGACTGCGGTTGATTCCCCCCGGATGTGAGCCTAGCAACTTGTTTTTCAGTTCAGCACAGTAAAATCCGAGCAGAAGAAAACTCCCTGTCGGCCACCCACCTCACAGTCTCTAAAAGGGAACTCTGCAGAGAAGCACTCCACATTAGGTCAATGTACAGTTCGGCAATCAAAATGAAAAACACTTCAGCTGAATTGTCTACCAGTTGCTATATCTTCTAGCCCTAGTTTAAAGGATCGCGGGGAACCCTGCAAGTTGAAGTGGTTTTGGCAGACAAGGAGACAGCTGTAACATTGTCAGGGATTGTCTGTAGGAGCTGTGCAGGCTGTTGACAGCCCTTCGAAGGCCCAGAAAAGGGGCAGATACTTTCTGAGTTAGGTCAAGGGAGTGGCAGCGGCTGGGTTCACGAAGCAAACTTTTGACCCCATATGAGACAAATGGCTTTCTTGTGGACCTTGTCCTGCCAGACTAGTTTTCTCTTTCAGAACCAGTGAGTGGGATCTTTGGTTTCTAACCTGCTTCACTTTTATTACAAGTGAGATGTTCTTAGAGCTGCAGCTGAATAGAGGGAAGGTAAGGAGTGGGAACTGGTGTGTCCCACTATCTCTGCATCTGCTATCTCCCCCAGGTGTGGCAAAGTCTCGCTAAGGACTGTTGCACCTTGGATGTGCCATCTGGGGAGATTGTGCAGTTGGCAAGGACATTTCAGCATACTTCTCTCTCTGAGACTCCTTCTCCTCTGTCCCTGCCTTCCCCATGTGCCCAACCCAGCACCCTCCCACTGTTCTCGCTGCCCAGGCATCACTCCGCCATCCCTAACCAGGCCTGCTCTCCCAAAAGAGCTCAAGACCTTGGGCTTTCTTTTCCACCTCAAAATCTGTTTTCATGTGCCTTGAACTTGTGGCCCTTGGAAAGAATCATATGGAGTAATTTATGTTGAGGCATAACTAGCTGAGTATTCTGAATGCAATAACACTCTCAGGTGTGTGTGCATTTTAATAAGGGACTGTGATTCATCCAGATGAATAAATCTCTAATGGTACTATCGCTGTTCTTTGTACCAGAAGATATGGACATTTGGGGGACCAATGGAGTCTTCCTTCAGCCCCTCAGGTCATACTCTCTATGTAAATAACCAGCTCTCCATATTTTCTTTTTAAAGATGTAGAGTTCAGTCATTATATCTTAGAAAACATTTATCTTTACACTTTGTAAAAATTTTAAAAATGTGGGTTTTTTTGCTTCCATTTTATGGAATTTCAAATTCTATTCATTTTTGATTGTTAAAGCAAGTCTCCAATCAAACCAAAGGTACTCCTTGATATCCTTACCTATAGATTTATAAAACTTTTGCTGTTAACCAAAAATAAGCAGTAATGCCAGATGGATGAATTGATAAGGAGAGATACCTTACTCTGGTCAATTAGAAAAGGGTAGTAATTACCCTGTAGAAAGCGACAATCAAAAGGAAATGTTTTCTAAGATTCTTCGTGAAGGCCAAGCAGTTTCCAAATGGAAAACTAGGCCTCTACCCTCGAAGTTCTATTATTAACTTGTAGTTTAGAAGCAACGAATGATGGGGGGGGACATCATTCTTATGAAAATGCTAGTTAATTATACAAGCATTATTTATTGCTACAAAACAAAAGATACTGTAAAAAACATTTGTAAAAATCAATATTGGAATTAAATTTTCAGTTGTGTGATTACATGTTATCTTTTTCTTGGATGCAAATGCTTTGTGTCAGGTACCATATTTCCTAAGTCTACATAGCATTTAGCAAAGTAGGCTGCTTTGTGTAGGCATTTAGTAAATTCTTGTTTAATGAGTCTATATAGTTTTTATTTTGCTTTTTGTGTTTTCTTTATGATATAAGAGGTTAAGCCAAGGGAAACTGTCTCTTAGAAGCTTTTATATATAGGTATTGATGTCAAAGTAACCATTTTTGCTTTCAACTGATTTGGTGACCATTATATGTCTATGTAAGTATATATAGATATAACCGTAGAGCCCCACCTATTTTCAAGGTGTTGAACACTGGGCAGCCGAAGAAGGAAGAGGTACCATTACTTCAGCCTTTCTTGCCTAATCAGCTCCTAGGCTTTACATTGGTAGAACCACCTCCCAAGGAGGCCGCAAAAGCAGTGGCCCTGCTGAAGATATTTCTGAAGACCGTGCAGTGGAATTTAAAGTGAGGTCTGAGAGATAATCCATATTTTCCACTTGTAGGGGAAATCCCTCAGCTGGAAATAGATTCTTTCAGATACTTGATGCAACCCTCGTTTCCTCTTTTGAGTTAAGTGGGCTACTAACAGTTCTTGAGGCTTTGAAATCGTGACTGATCTTCTTAATTGGGAATTCAGTTACTGGTTTCTTAAGCAGGGTTTTGAAGTTGGAGGATGAAGCGGGCACAGGACAATAAGCAGACTTAGAACAAGGGGTCATTTATACAGTTCAGCTTCCCTTCTCCCAGCCACCACCCAAAAATGTACCTAAATCATCCTTAGAACATTAAAAGAAATCATTTGCAGTCCCCAAACCACCTGCTTCTATTTGGAAACCCTTGTCATCAGAGAACATTCCTATGTATCTAACGTAAATGGCTCTTTATGAATGGTAAACATATTGGCATTGCCAGAGTTTTGCCAGCATTGTCAGAATTTTGCTCATGAAAATATCTCATTATCTATGTGTAGCCTATCACTTTAGTCTCCTTGTCTTCTAGTTCAGAAGTTCCCAAACTTTTCAAATGTGATTTCCATTTGGTGTCAACTTCTACAGCCCTCCCATCGCCTGCCATGCCTTTACTTACTGAAGTCTTTAGGCAGTGCATGGAGGTACCATGGATTCTGGGGTTCACATAACTCCACGCTTACTCTCACGCCCACAGGTGGATGCAGTCCTCAGTTTGGGAATGACAGTTTCTGGCTGAATAACCCTAAATCTTTCCATCATTTTTTGTAGCTCTTACATGCTTTCCATTCATCTTCCTTAAAATGTGAAGACCACAGTGCATATATTATTAAAATAATGTCATTACCAGTGCTGTGTTTAGACAAAGCTGACTTTTTTCCCTGTCTACTGAGGTGGGTAGTAATGCCAACGGTGGTCTCTTTAGAATGATCACTTTAGTAACAATAGATCCTAGAGTACATGCACTATAAATTTTTAAACAGTTTTCTATATTTAGTAAGGAACCTACATAGTAGAACAGTAATTCCCAGACTTTTATGTCATGAGGCCCTTTTATATATTCTTCCAAATTACTGAAGACACCAAAGGGCTTTTTTTCATAGGGGTTATATTGATATTCACTGTACCAGAAATTAAAACCAAGAAATGTTTAAAACACATAGCCATTAGAGTGATGACATCATCCCAGGTCATGTAGCCTATAGAAAACACCACAATACACTGATGAAAAAGACAGATAATAGTTTAGTATTATTATAATAATAGTTTTGACTTGCTGACCCACCAACATAGAACATATTCATGACACATTCCCTAACAATTAAAACTTACACTCTAAGGCCCAAAGTAAATACTAATAAGTGATGCTCAATTCTGGTTTAACAATGCTTCCTCCAATAATCCTAAAAATATAAATTAGATAGAAGTCAGGATATATTCATCAATCAGTTGGTATTACCTCCTCTCTTACTACCTACCCTGGAGTATTGCTTCAGCTGATTTTCACTTTATAAGAAGCGGCCCTATGAAATGTTTTACCATAATCTCAGCAGTGATGTAGAGCACACTGTTCCCTTTTATAATGATCAGTGGGAGAAATAGTATAATGATCTGTGGGGCAAATGCTGAATGCTATAGTAAAAACTCTGCTTCGCCTTGGAATCTTGTATGTTCTTATCTTATGGGCACTGTAAATCTCGTAAGTATGCTTTCTGGTCTGCTTTGGCCACCAGGAAGACAAGAGCTGAAAATCTAACAAATTTATTTATTATTCAGGGCCCTATGGCGTTATATTTATATGAAATTTTCCCTGGCATTATCGTATTCCTCAGATCTTGTTTTTCCTTCGCTCTGATTTTTCTTAATGTGTTGTATTGTATATTTCTTAATATGTTTTATTACGTATTTAATCTCCAAGGGGAGTGAATGAATACATAATTAGAAAGATATGTGATCCGATTTAGAGGGATTGTTGAAGTACCTGGAGTGCTGCAGCCTGAGTAGGGTTAGCTGTATAAGGTTTCATTAATGAAACAGATCTTAAGTGGGGCTTAGGAGGAAAAGGAAGCGGGTTGCTGGAGACGGGGCGTTTTGTGTGAGAGATTGGCCATAACAAAGATGCAGCTGTAGAGTGAGTGAGTGATATCCTGAGGGCAGTGAGGAGCTCTCTGACTGTGGTACCAGAGTGATTGCTTTATTATGTTAATATTTGATTGAAGAGGCAGCTGAGGATAGGAACTGTGGAGAAGTGGAGTAATAGTTTCCTATCAAGGAAGATTCTCACTTCAGTTCCTAAAATAAATGAGAAGGTGGAGAATTAAAGGCTGAGAGGTCAATTAGGAGACAGTTCTGATGGTGTGTGTATATAGAACTAGAAAGGCATATCTAAACACAAGTGTGGAAGATAAGAGTATGAAGAAGAATCAGTGGACTGCAGCCGATTTTGTGGCTGGTTCAAGTTAAAATTAATTCACTATGTACTGACTTTTCTCCAGGTCTACTTTATTCATTACTGAGCAGAGCCTATCACAGTATATAGCATCTAGTAGCTGCTTCATAAATGTTGTGTTAGATAAATGAAATGGTTCCCTATCTCTAAGGAAAATGAAGACAAACGCCTAGGTAGATACATAGATAAATGAAATGTACAAAAATTGTTTTGAGAGGGTCCTATGAACAAGGACAAGCAGGCTTCTCAGCAGAAAGGCTGGAGTAGCAGTCATTGGAGAAACCCACAGAGACAACGGCAGAAGCAGATGTACAATCTCTATTTTGCCTTTTAACATTCTGGGACAGCATATAAATGGTTTTACAGGTTAGGGCTCTTAGACTGTGGAGTTTTTAAGTCACCTGATTAGGGAAGCTTTGCCTCCTCCCCAGTGTGATCAGGCCAGGATATGATAGAAATATGTCATAACTTTGGCTCCAGCCAAATCCCATCAGCTTAGAGTTGTGGTTGCAGGTAGCACCAGCCACTCTCCTGGCATGATCGAGTGTCTGAGGTCCAAGCCTTCAGACTGAAAAGAACTGATTGTCTTAAACATTGGGTTAGAACTCTTACATAAAACTTTGCAAGAAGCCAGTTTCTTTTCTCAGAGGCCAGCTGGTAGAGAGATCAGTCTTGAGCAAAGTAGTCTTTAGTTCTCAGCTTACCAGCCTAATGAAAGAATGGCCTATAAGCATTACACTTCACTCTGCTAGTAACCTGTTCCATTTCAGCCTGCAAAACGTGCACAGCTGGTCAGTGACATCACCATAGGGCAAAATGCAGGATGGTTAGGAATGGCTGGATGACCACTCCAGGGTGCAGGTTGTGTTCCCTCAAGGTAGATTGGCAAGGACTATTTGCAGTGATGCTGGTAAATGTCTCACAGCCGCTCTTGGTAGTGGTGGGATGGCGTCAGAAGGAGCAGTGATGTGTAGCATTTGCCGATATCCATGGCATAAATACTCCCACCACAGCTAATTTCAAGCTACCAGCATCACTGAGAGGCACAGCAATCCACCATTATATTCTGAAGGAAGAATGAGTTGTCCTGAATGGCTGACTTGGCTTCAGGTCCTATAATCCATAGTTGACAGTTTCTTTTGCAGCTACTGGATGTAGCAACTTCCTGACGTTTGCCAGGAGGCTGGGAGGCCCTGAGGCAACAGCGTGATGCTGTTAGGAGACATTAGGATTATTTCTGGCTCTCCCCCACTATGTCCAGTAGTAAGTGGGAAACCCGGTGATACATTCACTGAGGAATCCACCAAGGAGTTCAAGATAGCTCAGGTGACATTTTTCTTGGAGGGATTCAAGTGTACAATAGGCAATATGCAGAAATGAAAGGGAAATAATTATAGGTCTGAAAAGGGTCAAAGAAAAGTGAAGAAAAGGAGATGTACTTGAATGATGACTAGAAAAGACTAATCACTGAAGCGAGAGGAGGGAAAGATGAGAGAGTGGGTATTTCTAGCTGAGGAAGCAAGGTAGCCAAAGTGTAGGAATTTGAAGGGGCATAGAGTGTTTTGGTATTGTCCAGGTGACTACTTGGGGACCTGGGGACTTGGGGACCTCTGAATGCTTATGTGGCCCAAAATTCATATGTTGAAATCCCAGTTCCCAAGGCAGTGGTATTAGGGGTGGGCCTCTGGGAGATAATTAGGTCATGAGGGTGCAGCCTCACGATTGGGATTACTGCCCTTATAAAAGAGATCCCACAATGCTCCCCAGCCTGGAGTGCAAGTAGAGATAAAAGTGAGAGACAAGATTCAAGGCCAAGTTGTCAAGGGCATTTTAATGCCGTGCTAAGGAGTTTCAAGTTGTTTCCTTTTAGTCAAAGAAAGACCTTAGAATAAGCAGGGGACTGAAAAAATCAGGTTTGGTTTTTTGAAAGGATTCCAGAAACACCCTTGGGCACCACTCCATTACCTGGGGATTATTGGTAAAATTTCCCAAGTTGGTGCACAGGCTGCTGGGGCCTGCTCGAGGCTGTCTTGCCTACTATTTCAACACTGGGGCCTTTCAGGGCTTGGCCCTAACTTGTACTTAAAGGGAATGTTTGCTCACTGCCAAAACAGTAGTCTTCATATTTAAAGTTATTCGACTCCTTCCCAAAAGGTAAATGAGAAAAGCAATATACCTTTAGTGAAGAAAATTAATCTATCATCATTTAGGTAACTATCCACTGCCCTTCAATTTCAAAGACAATTTGCTACACATAGATGGTTATGAGCCCCAGTACTCTTTATCCTTGCATCTTGAATTGATCGAAGCTGCCTTCTACCTAGAGTTCTAGAATTTTCTTTGTCTTGATATCTTTAAGAAACATATTTCTATAAATCTGAATTGAGGATTTAGAAAAATGCACATAGCCAAAGTCTCTTCAAACTGTTTTTTTAAAAAAGGAACAATTACTTGAGAACATCTTAAAAGTAAAAATGAGAAAGTAGTCATGTCAATGAGTGTGCAGATGTGAATGTAAAATATGAAAAGTACATGTAGGCAGGATCTTCTCCAAAAAGCTCTTACTTTATTTAAAATTAAATTATCTGGTACAATTTCAAAGTTTTGGGTTATTTAGTTTTGCAGTTCAGAAAAAAAAAAGTATACAGTTGAGTTAGTAACCTGTCTCTATGTAGGGGGCAGTGGACAAAGCTATTCTATAAGAGATCAGTACTTCAGTGCAGTCTTGGTCAGTGTCACATACCTTGTTAGAAGAAGTGACTATCTGAGATGGGTTTTAGGTTAAACTCCTTGACCCTCTCCTGGTCTTCTGACTTGGTACATAAATTACAGGTGTTCCACATTTCCACAGGTGTCAGAAATTAAAGAAGCAGCCAGCTACCAAGCATCCTACTGGAACTAGCCACCTAGGGCCATGTGGACCAGAGAGATCTTGATTCACAGAGCTCACAAACTGATATCCGTGAGTCAGATCTAGCTCACAGGCATGTTTTGTTTCACCCAGGCAGTATTTTCTAAAGTCAGATTGGTTTGTATTGTTTAAAATTTGAAGGGTTTAACAACAACAGAAATTCTTATTTCTGGCTTCTCTTTGACTAATTGCACAAGCCTGGGCCTAGAATCTTAAAACAGTTGGCTGGAACTAAGCAGTCATTGCCCATTTTAGACTGGGCAAACATTCTCCACTTTTTCACCTTTCCTCTTCCAGACTGTGTCAGACTTTATTGCTACCCACTTGTCTTCAGTAGGCTGGGGAACAGGTCTCTGCTAGCCTGGGCATTACCCTTTCAGTTACTGGATCATGGAAAGGTCCAAAAAGTCCCAAGAAAGGGGCTAGAGAGGGAGTGTAGGGAGTGGGCCTATCAGGGGCTTAGGTAGGAAGTTTTTTTACTGGCTAGTGTGGAAGTATTTTCAGTATGTTAAAAACTGATGTCACAGGTAGGGTTTTCCAAGAAGGTGACTCTGAGATGGAGATTAGCATATAGGACGTTTATTAAGGTACTCCTTACTCACTGATACCTGTGGAAGTAAGAAAAAGGAAGTGGGCAGAAGAGGAGTTAAGCTCCAAAATAGGCCTTGTGATAACCTCAACTGTGACCCCATGAGGAGCTATGGAGTTGGGATGTCCCTTCCTGAGTGTTTCCCATGGGACCAATATGACCAGGCCATTCCACCCAACGTGGATCATTCACTGGATGTGAGGCCACCTTCCTTCGCTGAGGGGATCCCTTAAAGGGATTGAGAACTGAAGGCTTTTGGTCTAGAGCACCTCCAGCACCAGAGCAATGAGTCCCTCATGAAGAGGGTGAGGGCAGCACATCGCACTGGCCACCACAACCAGCAGCTGTACGACAGAAGACTATAAACTGCCTCCAGGCATAGCATGTGACCCTGACCTACAGGTTACCCAAGGCTGTGCCTAAATTTTTTTTGGACTGATTCAGAATCTAAAGAGAGCAGTATGAGGCCAAGATACTCTATACCCATTTACTGACTATAGAATTTGTTTTTATCTTCACATAGTATTAGATTATCAAACTGTTACTACTCCGTGTCCAGGAATCTGAATCAGCTCTTATTATATCTTATCGTAACCTTAGAAAAGATTGCTTTTGCGAAGGACCAGAAATCTTTTTTTTCAAGTCTTCCCATTCCTCTCCCCAAACCTGTAACTCTACTGTGCTTACCATACAATAAATAATCAGATGTCTGCAATTGCTGATGCAACATTTTGCTTATTTATTTTATTTTAATCTGTTCATGAGGGTTGTTGCCCCGGGCATTTGAAAAAAACTAACTTCATTGCAAAAGAGATTTTAGGAACCTTAACCCAGTAGTAAATATTTCTTCTAAGTGGTTCTGAAGCAGTTTTCCCAAATAAGAAATTACATTCCCAAACACATCATAGGTTTGTTATTTTCCCAAATCTCATTAAAGCATTTCTGCAAGTGTAATTTTCCTACTACACCCCTGTCTTCTTTAATCCTGACAGGATTAATGTCATTAATTGCTAAAATCTAATCTGATTTATTATAACTATGTTATATCAAAGATACATAATGTAATTGTCCTTAGATTTCAAATACTAAAGAACCTGCTACTATTTTAGTTGTGCTGGTTCTTTCTTCTTTCATTCAAATTTTTGTTCACCTCGTAAACATTTAATAAAAATTTATTGTGTGTCAAAGGTTGTTTTTAATAGGATTTATAGCTCAAAAATCTGTTTTTTGGGGGGAGGTCCTAAAATTCAAGAATCATAAAAAAAAGAGGGAAGGAAACAGTATAAAAATAAGTCTGTCATTTTTTAACTGTTACCCAGTTTCTTAAACACACCACATAGGTATTCCATATTGTGCTAAGGGTTGGGAAAGATGCAGCCATAAAAGACTGTTTTCCTCATGCTAAGAGAACTTGCAATCTAATCAGGAGAAAAGACTGACAGATATAAAATAAAAGCAAAATAAAAGGCACCATAAATAGTTGCTAAATGTTGTGGTAGGATGCAAATGATGGGAAATGTCTGAAAACTGTAAGGGGACAGGGGAGATGGGAGTCAGTCAAGAAGACTGCATTGGAAGAACAGGAACTTAAGAGTATGAAAGAAGGGGTTGGGATTTGGAGAGACAGAAGGAAGGATCTTACTTCAGTAGAGTAACAATAATAGAGACAGAGAGCACGTATAAAGGTGGGAATAGCAGAGGTTTAATGCCGATGAGAATATACTACTAACTTTCTCCTAGGAATTCCGAAAGTTGAAAACATCTAACACCTCAATCTGCTTTCAAGATTTCTGGGCGAAATGAAAGATGTTTATTGTTTGACAACTGTGGTTACTGTGATTTTCTCAGTTACAGTTGGGGCTGACTGTAACTATGAGCTGGTAACAGAAGAATCAAGAGTTAGCAGTTCAGGGTCAGAAGATGGAAATTCTCTGCACTGTTTGGTGGTGTGAATGTGAGCAAATCCTTTACTCTCCGCAGCACTGGTTTCCTGGAACTCTAGCAATGGAAATGAGAGCCTTGCTCGTCTTTCTGGGCTATTATAAGCTATTAAGCAGCTACTAATAGTGTGAAGATTCTTTATAAACTATTAAGCATTGCAAATTTTGGTATTTTTGTTATCCTCTCCACGAAACCATACTTTTAGGTCATGGATTTAGATGCTTTTCACTAAAATGTTAAGTGTATTTAGAAATGTTTTTTATACAACAAGCAGCAGTCACTCAACTGTCATGAAATTTATTCAGTAAGGCCTGACTACTATTTTTCAATCAATAGCATAGAACAGAAGAGTAAGACATATATTGTACTTTTTAGTATGGAAGAGTATGTCATCCATAGTAATTATAAGTATTGTTTAGCGATACACAGAGACATAAATGATGTACATATGGGTCAAATGTAAAATATATTTGCTTTTGTGGGTTGTTGTCAAAAAAGACTGAAAACCACTGGTTAATAATAGAGTACTGCAAGTACAGAACATCCAGTCCTCATTTTTTGAAACCTCAAATTAAACTAACCAAAAAGATATATTTCAGAGATGATCTACACTATGTAAAGAATGTGAGATTACGATGAATTTGGGCATGTCTACATTTTTTTCTTATGCCTGTTGCTGAAACTCAAAAATCTGTCTTTGCTTTTACTATCCAGTATAGAAAGTAAACTGTTTCCCATTAAAATCTACATGGCTAGAACCTCATCATTCCCTACCTTCACTGGCAGCTTTTAAGTTGCTTAGTTTTGAGAACTCACAATCAATATTGTGAAGTCAAAAAACTTCTACACACTCAACGTGTAGACATCCATTTCTTCAGGCTAGGTCCAGGGAGGAAAGAGATGGCATATGCAAAAGTTTAACAGGAGAGAGTGTAATGAGTCATCTCTTTACCAAAGAGCCCCTAGAGTCAAAGAAACCAAAGACGGTGAAGGACCCAGAGCTAGCCCTAGCTGAGAGCCTTTACTGCTTTCATGCCAGGAAGGGCAAGAGAAAGAAACAACATTCTAGATCCCAGGTGGGGCTCAGAGCAGTGGGGGAGAAATCACGTCACCAGAGCTTCATGGTCAATCACAGCCTCTGCCAGAAACAGAGAGTCAGAGAGTGGGCTTTAAATTATTTCTGGTGCAAATAACAAAAGATCCCATTAACAGTGGCTGAAGCCATATGGACATTTCCTGCTTACTTAAAAATAAATTTACAAGTTTTAGGCAGCTTAAGGATTGTCATCAAGATCTCAAGCCTTTTCCTGGATTTCTGCTCCACCCCAGTGTGTCAGCTTTTTGTGGCTTCATGATTGTCACTACATGGTGGCCAGATATTGTAGCTAAAACTCTAGACATCTCATGCATATTCAGGGCATGAGGATAGAAGAGGGAGCAGTGTCAGCAAGCTCTTCTCTTTCATCTACCCATTTTAAGGCATCTAAAGGTTTTCTATAAGCCCTCAACTAACTTCCACTTAAGTTTCTTTAGTCAGAACTCTTACCTGCTGCCTCCAGTTGCAAAGGATGTTGGAAGGGCAAGCATGTAACAAAAGTGAATGGAGTACCTTAACTGGTCTAGACTAATCCCAATCTAGCCATGGGTGGGGCACTTTGGTTCCTGGTTATTGGGTAGTCAGCCAATGGTGTCTGGCCACAGGAGTTTTTTAGAAGAGCCTGAGAAAGAACAAAGTGTCCTGACTGATCTCATAGACACAGCAGGTTCTAGATTACGGTTAAGTAAGGTAGTAGGACATAAAATTGGCCAGATTCATTTCTGCTCTATTATGAACACAATCATCTTTTGCTTTCTCAAGATTAATCTTTTTCAGATGTCAGACTCCTTTTCTATAATTTAAAATCAGCCTTAACATCTGTGTTCTCTGTCATTTGGCACAGCATTCAAGAAGGGAAAATAATGGTCCAGTGACTAAGAAAAACCTTGGAAGTTGAAGTGGTCTTAGTGGCTGTCACTAAAATGCAAACATAGCTTTAAATAGAAAATCAGGAGGCATGAAAGGCTCTTGACAGCCAAGGCTCTCAGGAAGCCCTTGAATGGCAGGAAGCAGAATTTTATAAGTGTGTGATAGGAGTTACTCTTCTTTTTTTTTTTTTTTTTTTTTTTTTTATTCATATGTCAAATAAGAAAAAGGAAATTTATAATGGAAGAAGACCAGACAGAAATCACAAGAGTATAGAGGAGTTATATAAGGATAGCATGTTCAGGGGAAAATGAAAAGTGAGAGAGGAAGTCCTAGATGGTAAGATTAGCCTTGCTCTTCCAGCTGCTGGGTCCCCCTTGGCAAGCACTCTACTGGCAATGAATCTAACCCGAGTCTGAACCCCTCTGAGTCCTTGAGACTCTCCGTTTCAAAGCCTGCCAGCCTCTTTAGCCAGTACATGCACTTCACTTTTAGCAGAAGAAACAAAGCTAAGTGGCTCATAAACTCATGATACAGCATTTTGGGGGTCTCTTCTGCAACTCACTAGTGACAGACTAGATGAAATCATTTATTTTTATCAAGCTGTTGCGATTCTGGAAATGCAAAGTTGTGCTGCTATGTTAGCCTGGGTTTTCTGAGATGTCGACTTGTAAGAGATTTACTGGGAGATTAACCATGCAAGAGATTTATTAGAGGAAATGTCTGTGAAAGAAAATGAGGATGGAACTGGGAGAGCTATCAGACTATAATGCAGGTCTGACCCCTGTGAAGAAGAAAAGAAACGGAAGGAAGGACTGTACAAAAAGGAAGGAAAGAAGGAACAGGTTGTTTTAATATATGTATACCACATGTGCTCAGGTACAACCTCACCTTAAAAATGAATGGCCTCCTGACTTACAGATCCGTTCATAACAATGCAGATATAGATTTTTACAGTTGTTATAATTTTTTGTCTTTTACCCTGTCTTCTCAGAAATAAAGGATACAAACAAAGGGACATGATTTAGTTGTGTTAGGCTACCATCTCAGATCTTCATTTCAAAGTTTATTTAAAGAAAATTTTTCATTTAATAGGGACCCATCTCCTGTACAATGAATATTTTAATTATGTCATTTTCTTTCCTACAGGGAGCTCCAACTCTAGGCAGATTTTTATAAGGCAAGAACTGCACTTTTCATACTGTAGTGGCTTGAAATTCAGTATGGGAAAGTTTCTCACCCTAAATTCATTGTCATTATATCTAGTTTTTCTATCTCAGAAGTAGCTACAGTAGAAAGCTTGAAAAGGTACATGCCAACTTTAACCCAAAACTAGAGAGGCCATACAAATTGATTTAAAAGAACAAAATGAATGTTATGTACCTAACTTCTGTACTGGTTTTTGTAATCTAAATCATTCCCAGAAGTAAGTGTTTAGTACATTATCTATCTGGGATCAGAAATAAAGCAACATCAGTAGCTTATCTACCAGAGAAACAGTAGGCTGATTGAAAACATCAAATTTAGGCGTTTAATTTCCTTAAAGAAAGTCTGGAACACGCACCTACTGAAATCAGTTCTTCTGCCTCAATAATGAATGCCTCTAAGTTCCATTATAAGAAAGTTTTGGAGCAAAACTTTGGGTGGACTTTTCATAAAGTTATGATTTACAGAAATTTAAAAAAAAAAAGGCATTTCACTTAAGCCTTTGAGAAGATGAGCTATGTTATTTATTTGACTTAAAGTTACAGGCATGGTATTTCTCAGAAACATTCTACCAGTAAGCCTGTTGGGAAGGTCATTTAATTTTGTTATAACATTAATAATTTTCACAAAAATAGGTGATGTGCCACACATAGAGGATTAATATTAGAAACTTCACAACTGTTTTTGGCTTCCTCATAAGATACAGCCCCATATAGATAAAACGCTTTCCTGGCATTTTGATTTTTAAAAATGTAAAAAATGTTCCTTGGATAGAAGCCACGAATGTACAGTATAATGACTTTAACTTAATAGTACAGTGTCAGGTGGTGATTCCATCTGAGACGGTATTAACCAATGAGGGTGAGAAGGGGGATGGGAAGAATGCAGAGACCATCCTGAGGATTGTATTTGCTAACTGCTGGCCTCTGGTTTCTGAACAAGGGTGTCTCTGAGGTTGTATAATTATTGCTCAAATACTTTTCTGGTGTTAACTCACTAGGTATTGTTTCTGTTGTTTGATTGTTTGTTTTTTTAATTTTTATTAATATTATAAAACTTCTGGCTGTTTAATGTAATTTCAGCTCAAGCCATTTGAGTGGAGATTTAGGAAGCTGGTTTTTTTTTTTTTTTTCCTGGATTAGATTAAAACGAAACTTGCTGTCAGCAATAAATGTATCTTCAGGAGGAGATTTCCACCACACTCCAGGGTCCTGAGCCTCACAAACATTGTTGTGTGTAACAGCTCCTGGTCAAAAGTCTTCAGTCTATCCAGCATGGGAGGCAGCCCTTGAAGTCTCCCCTAGTATCAGTAGAAGAATGGGTTCTAGACTTTCTGCACATCAAGCCTCACTTACTCACAAAATGCATGGCATCATTTCCAAGTTGCTCTTCCAGAGGAGAAATTATTTCCTTTTACAGTTATTTCAGAAAGAAGTATTTCAGAGTCAAAACCAGTGCATAATGTTATCTATGACCGTGCCCTCTTGTCGTTGCCTTTCCTCTGACTCCTCTCTTACCATCCTCCAGGGTCCATTCAAGTCCTCATTTATTCATGTGAGTTTCCCAGTCTGTTCCAACTGTCAGTGACCACATCACTGACGTAACTCATCAGGCACCATTTTGGGAAGGCCCTCTAGTAATGCTTTGTTAATGCTGATTCATCATCACTGCTGTTTCACAGTGTGTGTGTGTGTGTGTGTGTGTGTGTGTGTGTGCGTATTTTTCTTTCCTATCTGTCTTCTCCAATTCAGTTGTAATCTACTTGCGCACAGGAATTTGGCTTATACTTTTATTTTCACATCCCTTTCCTCTTATATTACCTAATCTATGTCTTATAGCTAATTAGATTCATAATAACCACTTGATAAATGTTTTTAAGCAATGAATGAACCAAATAATTCTTGGTAACGCTCAGTACCAAGCACCACTTCGGAAAGCTATGTAATTTGTAGAGTGTCATTTGAAAAACGGGTAATAGCACTTGTAAATTATTTCAGGTATTTGATTTTAACCTTATCTTGAAGACATAAAAATGCTTTAAAAACAGCTCCTTGAACCTGTACAAAAATGGAAATGAATGAGTGAGTGATGTACCTAAATGCCATAAAATGTGGAAATAATTTTTTAAAAGATAACCTAATCTATTTTTCTTCTCTAATTAACCTTCATTAGGGGTAGGGAGTGGGGAAGAACTGAATATTTATTATATGCAAATATTTCTGATTCTAGGCTTATTAAAGTTAAGGACATTGGAACAGCATATCTGGTTGAAAAATAAATGGGCATGGCAAAGTATAAATGGTCAGCCAAGTGCAAACTTTATAGGCCAATAGAATTTTCACAAGTCTAATGACTTTTGAAAACTACTTGTACCCTGGCTCAAAGGACATTTTTCTTGCTGTCTGTTGTAAGCAGTCAGTAAGCTATGTTTGGGACCTGGACCAAATGCTGGCCCTTCATTTCTCAAATTATAGCTTAGGATCCCAGCTCAGAAGTCCTTCCATACACAATTTAGAAAAATTAGCAGCATAAACATGGAACCAGAGCGTAACTGTCTTGTTCCTTCCAGAAGAAAAATGTGAACTTTCTTCACGTTGGACATTTGTTGATTACCTAACCCCAGATGTTGTGACACAGTTTTCATCCGAGTCTTGCAGGAAAGAAAGAAGCCCCTTTTTAAAAGCTTAATTTTCATTACTTGTTTGGAAGGTTTTGGGGGAGGGTTCCATAAGAAATGCAAGGATTGTCTCTGATGTTTGAGAAATAGAAAAAAGGAAAACCCACCTAGGGAAATGTTTCTCAACTTAAAAGTGCATTTAAATCACCCGGGGGGAATTTATAAAACTGTGGATTGTTATTCTGAAATTCTGGGGTGGGGCCTGAGATTTTGCATTTCTAACAGGCCCCCAGGTGATGTCGATGCTGCTGGCCCTCAGCCCAGCCTACTTTGAGCAAGCTCTGTAGGACATGGAGAACATTTTTTTTTTTTTTGCAAAGAACACAAATAACTATTTTATAGTGATTAATACAAATAATTGTTATAATCTCAAGGAAATGAGGATTGAAAAATGCTGTCTTAAAACAGTTTTGACTCATGCAGTAAGAATAGAAGGTGAACAGTAGCCACTTAACATATCAAATGTGGCAGGAGCATTTATTATTGCATTACTTTGTGTTTTGTTTCAGCTCCCATTCCAAAAGGCAGCCAAGTATTCTTATTCTCTTAGCTCCAAGGGATTTCTAGCTCTAGAACTAGACTTATCTTCCCAAATTTGTTTGTTTATACATATTGAGGAGAGAGGTGAGCATTTTGGGAGTTAAGAAAAGTTTGGACTTAAGGAGAAGAAAGAGAAAGACAATGTATATTTGGGAGCATGCAGGGAAGGGGAGGGGCAGTGAGAAATGTTTATCTCTGTGTAAGGTCTCTGGGACCTTCCCTTGACCCAGGAGTAGGAAATAGAGCTATTTCCTACTGATGTAGCTGAAATTGAATATCCTACCAATTTGGCAAGAGTTGGGGAGGCTTAGTTAGAGTCAGATTTGAATCAATTTTAGAGAGGTACAATAATGTGGCATTCTTTGAACCCTGATGGCTTCATGCTTCATATGAAATCTACACCTCCATAGTGTTCTTCAGGTTTTTAAACTCCACAGAAAAATGCTCAGGAAAAAATAAGGATATTTTTGTCCACCTACACTGATGTGCACTTGTTAAGTGAGAAATGAGTAGAAGAGACATAAATAACTCACATAAACTTGAACCTTGGTTAGTCATATGCATTCACTATTACATAATGCTGTCACCTCTGACATTTACTTAGGTTATTACATTACGTGCTCCCCCAGAAACTGTTACTGAATTCTGTAGGTAAAAGAAATTTAGCTGTCTAAAATTCTGGTTATTTTCCAAATTTATTCTGTAGATTTTTCATCATTGTAATTTCATTTCTTTGCTTACTGAAGATTTAAAAAGTCTCCAGCAAAATAGTTGCAGGGATGTAAAGTACAGCATGGGACATATAGTCGATAATATTCTGATGATTATAGTGCCAGGAGGGTACTCAACTAATCAGGGGGATCACTTAGTAAATTATGTAACAGTCTAATCACTATGCTGTACACCTGAAACTAAAATAATATTGATGTAAACTGTAATTGGAAATTTTTTTAAAGGAATTAAAAAAGAGGGGAAAAAATAGTTACCAGACAGATATTGCCGTTGGCATTTTTAACTAGACTGATAATGTTGAGATAAGGTAGCCATAGAATATATGGCTATGCAGGTAGGGATATTTGAGTGTTGTATGCTTAGTGCTTTGAGTTATGCCAGTCATATAGTAGATGTAGTAAGTTATTAGTTATTACTTATCGATTTAATGAATATATAGAAATAGTTTTTTATTCTACCATCATAAGTGCCTAATAAATTTACAGGTATTAGTAAAGATAGCCTCGGAGATATTGTAATTTATATCAATATTTTATTTTGTTTTTCAATGTCTAAACATTTTGCTGAAGGCTTTTCAATCAGTGGTTTCTGCAAAAAAGAAAGTAAGTGCTGCCTCATGGACAGTCTTGGGCCCTCTAAGTCCTCTTTCATCGGAGTAGCCCTACTTTAAACTATACAGACTAAGCCTGTAATATCAAAACCAGATTATTCTATTAAGTGAAAGTGTCTGAAATTTTCTAGAAGATTAAAGGACTTTGACATAGCCCACTTTGCAGGAAGGTGGGGAACATTTAATAGAAAGTTTTAAGATTTTATTTTTATTTCTCAACAAGTTAAAATATCTCAAAGCAAATGTTTGTGCTAATTTTTGGACCCTTCAGGGTGTAAAGTTTCAGTTGATACAAATTTGGGATAATTTGTGTGTTTTATGGCTTACTGGTCATGAGGGTGAGGGTGGTCTCTGTCCCCTCAAAGGAGGGAAGCGAGAAGGATGGCCCTCCGGAGACTTGGCAGGAGACATGGAAAAGGAAACGTTCACAGAGAAGTCAAGTCTTGTGGGAAAAGCCTTATATCGTCAAGGTCTTCTGAACAAGTAGGAACAATAGAGAATAATAGGTATGATCTCAGTATTCTTAGAGGTCATTCCCAGGCCATGGTAAGAGCCCCCTTGGATTCACCAGTCCCTCAGGCGTGCAGCCGAAGAGGCCAGCTTTCTGAAACAGCTCTTTTGTCCTACCACACTCTAGCTGAAGAGTCTTAGTAGCTCCCACTACCAAATGCCTCAAGTCTGTGTTTTAAGTCTCCACATTAAATGTCTACCTTTTCCTCCATCTCCTCCCAGACACACCCCCTTAGCAATGCCCTTATAAACCAGTCTTGCCCCTTTATCATCACCCTGGGGTATGTTATTTCCCTCACCTGCCCGTACATCTGCATTCTCCATTTTCTAAGCCTTCAAAATCAATTGCAGTTCCTTCATGTCCTTTAACAATTATCAACTTAATCCTGATTGTGCTACTCACCTTTCACCTGGGCTCATTGTGCATCAGTGGGCTCTAAACTTTCTAGCCCTTTGGAGCCTCTGGTAGCTTCTGGTCTGGTAGTTTTCCTTCCTGACTAGACTATAACTTCTAAGTCCAGGAACCATGTCTTCAACTAGTTTTTCTTAGCTTACAGAACTTAGCAAAGAGCTAAGCATAGGCATTTAGGCAGTGCTCACTGTAAATGTGTTGACTAAAATCATTATGTGTAATCTGTTTGTCATCCCAATATTTTTCATTATCAACAAATAGGTTTAGGGAAGAAGACATTTAGACCATATGGATGCATCAACTGTTTACCTTTTTACATGTCACCCATTATGAATGAAAAATAGATATTATGATTAAACTCAATAATTAGAGGAGATGACCTGCTAAAACTATACTCTAGAAGTAGAAGAATTTTAAAATAAACATATACTTAGTGGGTTTTAATTAAAGAAAGGGATATGTCTGTAAATTTTGATATTTATAAAATATACTGTAAGAAAGTATTCAAGGAGGGAGAACAATGTAAATTATTTACTAGAAGCTTTGGATAGTGTCTATCTATTGTAAATAAGTACTGCAAATAGTCTACATTCCAGTGTGACTTCAAGAACTTTTTTAGACGTCTCTGTCTAACACTGTTAGGCTACTTGTTCGTAGCATGCATTAGCATCACATTTTCCTGTTATGAAAGATCAGCCTAAAAGATAGTAACTGCATACAAATAGTTGGCATTCCATGTTCCTCCTCAGCAATCTTTTCAAGAAAAATTACTGATGGAGAACTTCAGTGCCCAGTTCAAGGGGCGGGGGAAAAGTTCGAAAATTGTAGAATGGAACCAATTATCAGGGAAGGTTTCGTGAAGGAGGGGTTTTCTCCAAGGGACTTTGCTTAGGGAGAGAAGGATGGAACTCAGCAGGAAGAGAGTAAAGAGAAAACGTTTAAGGAGACAGAAAAAAGAGGCTGAGGATCATAAGGATACTGTCTTGTCTGAAGCCTGTGGTTACAGTAACAAGTTGTGGGAAAGAAGTTGGAGGAGTAAAACAATGCCTTCTGAAGGAATGATGTGAATGCTGGGCTAAGGAATTTGGATTTAATTCAGTAATCCAGTAAGGCGCCATTTGAGTCCATAAGCAGGAGTGTGGCCAAATGAAAAAGGTGTTTAAGAAGATTCATCCAGAAGGACTAGCAAGAATGGACTAGAATCCCCACTGAGGGCAGAGTAAGTCATGGATGAGGAAAAGACACCTCATTAGGGAAATGTTAAGTGGGAAAAAGGGGAAGAGAAGAGCCTAATTAATACTTCAAGGGAAGCAACAAATAATTATATGTTCTGACAATTAGTAGGAAAAGGAGGGATCATAGACAAGTCAAAAAAATTTAAGTCTTAAAGTCCAAGAAAATAGTGATAATACTAGGGATAGGGAAATTATATTAGCTACTCTTTAGATCGCCAACTATTTTTATTCAGACTCTGCCTGCTTTTACACACTTTTATTCCCAGCTAAGACAATCAGCAACCTTTTATTTGTTGCTAATTTTAAGGACTTGTTATAGGCTTTCCAGGGTTTCTTAAACTTTAGAAGAGGATAGGAATAACTCTCCATCTGGTTGTACCTACTCATAGAGCTGGGATTGGGTCCACTTCCCTCGAGGCACATGAGATACTTGGAGAGGAGTAGCTAACTAAACAAAATCTTGATTTGGGGAGGAAAGAAGAGGCAGGAAGGCAGTCTTGATAGTCTGTTTACTACATAAAGGGTCTTGATGGCCATCGTCAGGAGTTTAGACTTCACTCTGATTACATGGGAAGCATTGGAGAATTTCAGACAGTGAAGTAACATGATTTGATTTATGCTTTAAAAGATACTGTATTTAATGTTTCAATTTAATTGAAGGGGGACAAAAGAGGAAATGGAAAAATTAATTAGGAAGCTATTTGATAGACCAGGCAAGAGGTATTGGTAACTTGGCCTATAGAAATAGCAAAGGAGGTTAACAGAGATGAATTGAGATGGAACTGACATAACTTGTAGATGAGTTACAGGAGGGGTTATAAGTTAGGAAAAATGAAGAAACAAAGATGACCTACAGGTTTTGGGCTTAAGTACCAGGGCAAATGGTGAAATAATTTACAGAGGTAGTAAAGAGTTGAGAAGGAACAAGTTTTGTCGGAGATGATTCAAGAGTTCTGTTTTAGGATTGAGATACCTGTTGGATATCTAGGGATGATGCCAAGGAGACTGAGTATCATCGAGTTCAATGGAGAGGCTCAAGCTGAACGTAGAACCACGTATATATCAAAGATGTTTAAAACCATGAGATTGATGAAATTCCCTTTGCAGAGGTGGTGGGTGGGACTGGAGAAGGGAAGAGCCTATGACACTTACAGTATTTAGGGGTCAAGCAGAGGAAGAGAAACCAACATAGGAGACCAAGATAAAGCAGCCAGTGAAGTGAAAGGGAAACCAAGCAAGACGGGCATCATGGAAGCTAGGCAGAGCATATCTTTAAAAGCAATCGTCTGGTGGGTCAAATGCATCTGAAAAGGGGAGTAATATAAGGAATGAAAAGAGACCATTGGATTTGGGGGAAAAAAGTTTTAGTGGATGGGAAGGATTAAAAGCAAAGCTGAAGTAGATTCAGAAAAAGAAACCATGAACTGGGGTCAGTCATTCAGGATCTTGAAAGATCCAGGAATAGGAAAGAAGATTCTGGGAGCACAACTCCTAAGTACCCCCCAAAAGACTACACTTTCCAGTTTTTTATTTTTATTTTTTATGTTATTCCTTAGAAAGAGAAGTGCCCCATGTATCAGAACCTATTGTGGTTTATATTTGAAATTATGTCAGTGGCCCAACAATCCCTGGCTTCTGTAGATCTCTTTTTGATTAAAAAGAAACTAGGCCATTATAAGTTTCCAATTTAAGGCAGGGGGCTAATAGCAGACAAGACTCAGTTGGGATTTAAGTGTTCATGCATATTATTTTTGTTACTCTTCAATTATATTAATTGCTGCTAGGAAATTCATTGAATATAAACATATAAATTAAGATAAATTAAATATAAAATATAAATTATATACATGCATATATATATATTTGCATTTTTTGAAAATCCAAAATTTGAACTTTATAAAGTCCCATATCTTCCTTTGCCCCATCTACCCAAAGATGTCCTCAGCCTTTTAAACTTACATCAACCAGAAAGTAGAGCAGGGCAGAAGTTGTGTGGAAGTCCTGTCCCTCTCCCTCCCCCTCACCTTCTGGCCTCAGCACAATAAAAACTCTGTTTGGAACTTGGCTAGCTGCTGCTTTTCCCACATTCGATCAGGGAACACTTTAAAGCCATACAGTGTCCTTGTCCCACCAGAAAGCCTATGGGCAGGGTGCCCCTTCAGGCTGACACAAAGACTCACTGTGCCAGGCATCTATGACCAGAGCAGTGGCCACATATGGATTATCAATAAGGCTTTTGATTTTTTTTTCTTTAAGTTATATCATCATCACATTAAACATAATTCAAGCCAGGAAACAAAACTTAAGTTCTAGGCTTTAAGACTTTGCCTGCCCTATAGCTACAAAGAAATGTAGCTACTTTTCAGTTTAAACATATTCCTTCCAGAAAAATGTCATAAAAATTTTTTTTCACACCCAGTATAATTTTCCACTTTAAGTTGATGTTGTGTGATTTGATTGACTGTTTTTGACTCTAATTTTAATTGTCCATTTTGGAAATTCTAATGTTAGATTTAGAGTTAAGATTCAGCACCCATAAAGCTTGCTTCTTACTGGAGCCAAAAACTGCAGAAGGCACAACGAAAAAGACAAAGTTTAAAAGAATAAGTATCAGGTATCTTGCTGCCAAGGTACGTGTCTATGGTGGATTGTCACCTTATCCATCTCTCTTCACTTTTTGGTAGAGCTTTCATTTTCTACTGCAAAATAATTTTGGACCTGGTCCTGTGTTAGCCACAAGGCAGAGTTTCAACAATTTCCAAAACTGGCCTTCAGAAAATGAACTTAAAAATTTTGATTCAGGTATCTTAGAAAAGCTATGTCAAAGTTTTATTTATTTATTTATTTATTTATTATATGTGGATATGACAAATATGTCTGTAAAATGTACGTGAGCTTCCACTACTTTTTTTTAACTAATAAACCTATAACCTGATGGAAGCTAATCAAAAGGAGAGGTAGTTAGTATCAAAGGCCAGATTAGCCAAAATACTACAAATATTTATTGAAGTTCTACTGTGTGCAAGGTTGGAAAGGATAAAATGTGGTTCCGACTTTCAGGGGACTTATAACGTAATTAAGAGAGCAAGCATATAAACACATGCAAACTAAATAGTGCAAGGTACAGCATAGGACATAAGTAACTATCGGATGAGTAATCATAAACACTATGTGCCAAACATTCTATTAAGTACTTTATGTACATTATTTCATTTTCTGAACTGCTATTCCCACTCTATAGATCTCCCCATTCTGGAGAAAGCAGAGAGAATGATATAAGGTGAGCAGAGACCTAGAATCAGGAATGTGTCAGATGGCTAGCAGATGCATTGGTCTGGGGCTAAAGATCCATTTAGGGGATAGAGAGCAATGAACCTTGGGACTTGTGTTACTCTGTTCACCACCATATTCCAATGTCTAGCATAGTGCCTTGCACATGATGGGTACTCGATAAATATGTCTTGAACAAACAAATGGCCCTCTGGTTTTTCTATACCTTAGACCAAGTACAGTGGGATAAAGGTAATTAGTGAATTAAGACCATACACCAAATAGCCTCAGGACCCAATGCCAGTATCTCCCAGTTCCCAACTATTACAGTAAAAGATTCAAGCAGGAAGCACATACCACAGTGGGACAGGTCTGACAGCAATAGCAGCTGCAACTCATTGGGGTCCCTTTTATGGAACATGAGATGGTGAACAGTCTATAAGTCCTTACCTTGGCCTGCAAGACCATGAAAGCTCTGGCCCAGGCACCTCTGCAATCTCAAATCCTATTTCTGCCCCTCCCTCCCTCTGCTCATGCCAAAACAGCCTCCTTGTTATTCCTCAAACCCATCTTAGAGCATATATTTTTCCATGCTGCTTTCAAGTCTATAATACCCATTCTTCCCAAGTCTTGCTGCCCTACTCTGCTACCTGGCATTATCGATTTGCTTACCTGTTTACTGTCTCCCCCCAACACACACACACACACACACACACACACACACACACACACACACACACATACAAGAACATAAGCCCAGAAAGGCAGAATCCCATGTGCTCTCTTCACCACTGTATCCCTAGCATCTAGGGCAGCCCCTGGCACATCATAAATGCTCACATACTGCAATTCTGACTGAAGACCACTTTCTCTAGCTCTCAAATACTTGCTTACAAATAGAACAGGATTTTGTTCAAGAAATATTACATGGAAATTGATGAGTGGGCCTTGGAAATGAGAGGCAGCATGGCAGGAGCCCAGACCAACCTGTTTATAAAAGATGCCTTTGCCCAGAGAGGGGAAAACACACCTTAAAATCTCTGGCAAAGTGAATGGTTTCTTAGGACACTTTTAACATGTTATGCTTCTGAAACACTGCTTGGTCTCAAACGAAGATTCATGAATTTGCCAAAGCAACCAATTTGCAGGATTTGAGAGTCACTACTACCAGTCTCAGCCTAGTAAACAAGGTAACAAGTATCATACACCTTGATATCAACTATCAACAGACTGACTCACTTCTGTAACCACAACCAGGCAAATGCATCCATCCAGGTGACAGGAAGGGGGGTGAAGGAAGTAAACCATCCTATATCTGTTACATTTTTCACCACCAAACACTTTTAAGGGGCTAACTACCATGAAAATGATTTAAAATACACTGACTTTACCTCACATTTGAGTATTCATGGTCCTAGGCACTAATGATGTGCTTTAGAATCTTATTTGGTGCTAATTGAGACTCCAGAAGCCACAAAATGTCTGATAAATTTAAAATAGTAAAGTAAGTAAAGTCATGATGCCTCCCAGCTTTTCTTGAAAGACTTTCTAGTGACATATTCAGTAATTTTATGCCCATGTATTGAGCATTCACTATATTTAAAGAACTGTGGTAATGCTATGGGGAATCAAAAGGGGAATAAGACATGGTCCTTGTCTTCAGACTTCATGTTAATCATTTATTGGGTAAATCAGATACTTGGCAGGGAATAAGAAGTGCCATGGTCTAAGCATTAAAAAAAAAAAAAAGCATGAAAGTACAGAGGAGGGACGGATGAATTTCAACTGGGAGAAAATAAAAAATGCATCGTGAAGGAGACACTCAAACTGATCTTGAAAGGTAGATGGAATTTTCACAGGCTTAGACAGCAGACAGCCTTGATTTGTAGCATTTGCCAACTTTTATGCTATAAATATTCCCACTATGGCTGATTTCAAGTTAATGACGTGATATCACCAAACACAGAGTTGGGAAGAGGTGCCAGTTCCAGCACACCAACTATGAGTCACCACTTGGGCTTTGGACTGTTAAATCAGTCTGACTCTTATTTTTTTAATGAGTGAATTCACAGGTATTAAAAACATCTAAGACAACATTATAAGGGAAAAGACCCTTATGCCCTTCTCCTCACACCTCAGTCTCACCCTCTCAATACTCTCTTTGTCTATCCTTCTGCTCTCGGTCCTATACCCCTGACTGGCCTACCTACTATTGCTCTTGGCCCAGTGCCAGCTATGATTCTGGTTGTTCTTAACATGGCTGTGATTACATGGCATGGAGGGGCTGGCTTAGCGCCCATTGCCTGGTGTTGACACCTCTTCTGTTCTCCATAATGAAAGGCAGCTTTTGGGGCAGCTAGCTGGGCAGCGGTTTCACTGTCCTTGTAGCAATTGGAAGGGAAAGCTGGAGTTATTGCTGGGAACCTTTGCCAAAGGAAGATGCAGGCCAGTTGAGACCCATCATTTATAGAAACTCCTTTTAGTACTTCTTGAAAAAAAAAAAACTCACTATTAATGTGTTCTTCTTATGTCACTGTACCTTTAACTGGTCTTATCACCCAAAGGGCTACATTTGCAAAGCCAGGCCCTGGTATCTATCTTTAATTGCAAGCAGATGTCCTCAGTACATACATAAGCTTGTGTCAGAAGGATGTCTTCAAAAAGAGAGAGAGAGAGAGAGAGAGAGAGAGAGAGAGCGAGAGAGCGAGCGCACTGCCAGACAGACAACAAAGGAATATGTGAAGATTAAAGTTAATAGGAAACTTTCACATTTGTGCTGCTAAGCCAGAGGCAGACCTGTGAGAAAAGGTAATCCCTCACAGCACATTGATTCTTCCTGAGGCCCAGTTGCTCCCCAAACACATTTACAACAATATACGGCTGCTACAGATTTATTTCAGCATGTGTTGCTTTTTGTGTTGTTGGTTTCTCTTTCAGAATTTCTGGATATTGTTGGTAAATCAGCTTTTTTCTTTTTCCATTTATTTATTTATTCATTCATTCATTCATTCATTTTTTGCACTGAAAGGTGTTGAGAACCACCAGCATCATTTCATGGTTCCTTTTGTTTGTTTGTTTAAATTATCTTGCGTAATGTGCTCTACGATTCGCTATTGAAATATAGAAGAAACATGGAGATCTGGGAAGGTGATGCTGTCAGTTTGAAAGGCACAAAGATTTCCTGTTCAGATTAGACAAGCTTCTTTAGAGCTGCCAAGAGTCATAACATGTTCACTTTAGTTCAGGAGAAACCATGGCTGGGAATTCAATCCAGGGAGCCACAAAAGAAAGGAAATTCCAGCTTAGAGTTGTCACTGCACTGGGGCCCAGGACCAGGTGTGCCAAAGAGTAGCCATGACCAAGAAGACTATTGCAGTCTAGCAACACTCAGTGTCAAAACAAAAGGAGGAGGCCTGGCTGCCAGGTTGTCAAGAGTCTTTCCTGATTCCTCGTGAACTGACCCCTAATGAGTGTATCTGCCCAAAGCCTCAGCAACCCAGCGCCATCAGTGTAACGTTCCAGAATGTCTGCAGCATTCAAATAAATCATCCCGTGCTCTAGCGAGTGCCTCCTGATGAGCAGCAGCTGCGGGCACATCGCGGAGAAGCCCTCACAGTGGCACTCTGCCGTGGGACTCTGCTGGAGCTAGGATGTGTAGTGAAGAGCTTCCCAACCGTGTTTGGTCGTAGGAATCGCCTGGGTGACCGAGGCCATGGAAATGCAGATTCTCTAGATCTGGGATGGGGCCTTGGGATCTGTATGTGCAACAAATGCCACAGTAGATCTCAATGGTCAGGCAAGTGGGAAGCCGTAGGGTGGGGTGGAATCTGAACCTGACATCAATTCAAATCTGGCCTCTGCATGTAATTGCTAGGTGGCCTTAGAAAAGTTAGTCAACTTGTTTGAGCCTCGGATCCCTCAACCATAAAATATAACTAATAATGATACCCACTTCAGTGTGTTTTTGTGAGAGTAAAATGGGAAAGCCCGTAAAACATGCTTAGCATCATGTCTGGTGCATTTTAAGCTCACAATAAATGTAAATTGTAAACATCTCACATGCATTTTCTGACTTTGCCATCAGTCAGCTCCTTCCAAGGCAGCAGGATGATCCTGGGCATGGCCTTTAATGTGACCAGAGAGTGAGCTTGAACTTGAGCCTTATTGCAGGGGCAGACTAAAGGCAGATAAGTACTTTAAATTGAATAAATACTGTTCAGTGATGAAGAATAGAAAGGCTAAGGTGGATCTGGAAAGAGCTTTAGAGGTTGAAATCTGAGCAGGGAAAATTTCTGGAATAGGGTCAAAGATAAACAGACTTCAAAAAAATAGGAAAAGTAGTCAAGTGAGCTTGCAATATCCAAGGAGAGACACAATCTTCTGAAAAGAAACTATTTTTATTTGATTCCTTTTTAGCCCCAAAGCCAATGTTTAAAGCACTTGAAATTCATTTTCATCTGCCTCATTTATTTAGCAAACTTTAATATTCTACTAGGTGTCATGCCCTGTGCTCCTAAGAGATGTTACAAAGATGAAAGCCTCAGTGCCCACCTCAAGGAACTCACTGTGTGTCCCAAGGCACAGGCAAATAAGCAATTACAAAGGCTGTAAAAGCAGCCCTGGGGCTGCTGGGTGGAGGACAGCTAAGCTGCCTGAAGAGGAAGGAAAACTTCTTGGAGGAAGTTATTTTTTCTTCAGCTTTGTTGAGATAAAATTGACATAAAACACTGCATGAGTTTAACGTATAACGATTTGATATATGTGTATATTGCAAAATGATTACTACAATCAGAGGAAGTCTTAAAATAGAGATATGATGACAGTTACAACATCATCATTATCATACCCATAAGCTAACAGTGATAACAATAGCTGACATTAACCAATGCTTCTTTAATGGCAGATGCCATGTGCGGTCCTTTATGTCATCTCCTGTCGTTATGTGAAGCAGTTGACATGCAGTACCTTGTGCACTTGTGTTTCACCGCCTATTTGGGGCCAGTTCGAAGTGCCGTTGCTGCACAACTCGTAAATTATGATACTCGCCAGAACATTGATTCTCCCACGCGAGCTCCCTTACTGATGCAGTAGAGGACTAATTTAGAAGGACTGGAACTGACTGCAGTTAGTACCAGGCTGAATTTCTGACACAAGTAGCTTTCCATCCCCTGCCCCACAGACATCACTTCCCTGGGGTCCCACTGCCTACATTAGCCTGATGGTAGGGGCCGTGCTGGGCTTAGGACAGCATCCTGTTCTCATGTGTACGATGCCCTAAGTACACAAAGGCTCATGTAAAAACAGTCAAGTTCTCTGTGAGAAGAGGCATGCCCTCGCTGTCAGGGTAGTGGTTAGCAATAATAACAGTGACAGTGATAATATCAATGAGAAGGAAATCTTCATATTTACTAAGCACTTATTCCATGGCGTATTTAGTATCCTCCGTGTACTCATTGATTTAAATATTACACAGAGATACTATCACTGTCTCCATTTTACAGACAGAGAAACCAAGGTCCAGATATGTGCCATAGTTGGAAAGTTGAGTACAAGGTTGGGCATATGGAAGAAAGGTTAGATTGAAGTTAGTTCCTGTCTGGTGAGGAATTTCAGCTCAGGGCACTGCAAAGCAGTTATTATCATGTTTGCAGGATGAAATTAAGTTCTTTGGAAGAACCATCCCCAGTATTATTTTGACTGCCCCCCACAAAGGCTGTGTCTTATCTTTGTGCAATGATTCTTCTTCATTGTCAATTTAATCTCAAGCTCAGCACCTGTCTCAAGGGGTCACCTTCCCAGGCAGCTTGTCCAGACTTGTTAAGGGCCACTCCATTGCTGGACCCCTCTTTCCCTTATAGATCCATCCCCAGAAGCTGTGGGCTACAGCTAACCCATTTTATAATGCCAGCATTTTAAATCCCCTCTATAAATATATTGGAGTTGTGATTCTTTGCTTATTATCACCCTTTATTTGTTTTTTTCCTCATTGCTCAGCATTTCTAGACATTAAGGACAGTTTTGACACTAAAATTGACAACTGAGCGTGACACCATCATTTGCTAAGATGGCACAATTTTGTTCATTAGGCTTTACTTTTGTAGCCAGCACTGGCATAAATCTGCGGTCCTTCCCTACATTTGTTTCTTTTATGTCTTGATTCATCACATATTGTGGAGGGTGTTAGCTGAGTAAGAATTTTTGCCTCATGAAAATGTTACCAAACACTGACACCATGGAGGGGAAAGAACCAGATGTCTGTCTGCAAGGAAAGCAGAATCCTGGTTTGTGAGGAGTCAGGACTGGCCAGCGCTCCCCCAGCCGTGCCAGGCCTGAGGTTTGGCTCTGCACTCTCTCTAGGGGCCTCCTAACTGGCCCCCACATTCCATTTCAGCCATCATTCTGGAGAAATTTGTCAACTATACTGATCTGAGCCTGGAAACTGGTGTCTCTTAGTTTTCTCAGTTTCAAACTGAAAATTGAGATAAATTTGCTGGATAATTTTGACCAGAATAACACATACGATTGTGTGCCATCCCATGATTGACTTAATTTTCCTCTTCCTTTGATCTTTCGAAACTTTCTGAAGGCATACATAGTTGTCAGTGATACAGGTCATTCACGGTTGGAAGTTATATAAACTTACCAAGTATTGACCAAAAATATTTTATGTTTTAGTGCCCAGCTTAGGGCAAGGGGTAAGGAAATAATATTCTCTGGTTTTAGCAAGGAACTGGAGTTGGGAATAAGTTTTAGAAAATGGTAATACTAAAGACAGGATATCAAGGCAGGACGTAGACTTGAAGAAATGTCATATAATGCAGTTTTCCTTTCCAGTCGTGATAAAATCAATGTGTAGTATATTATCTTTTTGTTGCCGTGTGTTATTGCATTTGGGAGTAAATGAGCTTATACAGATGAGGTAAATAGCAAAATTTAGAGAGAGAATAAAAAGAAACACTTTCAAAACTAAGAGTCATCGAGAATTTAAAATATTAATTCACCAAAGTCCACAAAGCTTAACTTTACTTGGAAAAATAGTCCCGTTTAAGTGCCCAGACTGAAAAAATTTACAGAGCTGAAAATTCTGTAGCATTTATCAAGAGGGTCTTAACTTCATCTGTTAGGTTCTGTATTATGAACTCCAGACCCAGTGGCTTTATCCTACCGTCTATCTAGGTTGGAGAAGTTGTGAAAAGCACAATGAGAGGTGGATCAAGGCAGGTGGACAGGATTCTCCCAACGCTGAAATTCTGGGAGGTGGGAGTGAGTTCGCTCACTGCCTGCGCATCTACATTTTCTTCCTCTTCCTTTTTTTCATATTAGAGAAAGATTTCTTAGCATTGTTACTGTGGGTTTCTGCTGAGGACCAAAAGCAGCAGTCATCTTACTTTCGTAGGTAATACTCAGTGTTCGTTGTGGGCCTGGACCATGTTGCCTTCTAAGAATAAGCCAGAGATAACATGATCTGGTGTGGGGAACCCTGCACAAACCCCCCTCTCCACCAGGCCTGATAACAGTTGCAAACTGCCGTAGCTGAGATATTTACAAAGCAACCCAGTTCAGTTCAGTGACAACCAAACTGATCATTTTCCATTTTCCTGTTTTTAGTGCAACCTAATACTAGTATCAATAAAATTATAACTGCTTTTATAATAGATGACTCATTGCCCATCTCACATCGTAAAGTTTTATGTCTTTCTTATCCAACTTTTCACTTCCTCTCATTCCTTCCCTACTCCCAGGATTGCTCACATGTTTATTTATAAGAATAAAGTTTTTGAAGGAAGCCTTTTCTTTCTTTTTTAGTATAAAAAAAAGGAATTTATGTTCTTTTTTCACAAGCAAGATTTAAATTTAGACTCAAATAATATAGGAAGACTTTTTTGTTCCTGACTATGTCTAGGCATGAGACCAAAAGTGACTGAGACCAGAAGCTTTCCATTTGCCCTGATATTTATGAGGTTTTTTTAGAGGGTAGGCTCAATTTTAATTTTAAAAAGAAGGAAAAAGAGAGAGAGACTGACAGATAGACAGACAGACAGAGACAGAGAGAAAGAAAGAAAAAAAAAAAGAGGTAGGGTGTTGTTATAAGGTTGAGCCAAGTTATCTTTTGTCACTTGAAAGTGAGATTGTAGCAGGGTCATGTCAGACCATTTTGATAGAGATGATTCATGTTTTTTTCTCTTTCTGTTCCAGCCACACCAGCTATCCTTGACAGAGCATCCCAGAGTCTACAAAGAGTTAACCCAGGCCTATGGACAAGTAAGAATTTTAGTTCTTTTTCTGCCTTGAGTGATATTGCCTATGCTTTACTCTAATTCAAGCTGCCATCCTCTCTCTTTTGTATTTGGGATATGGTAACTAGATGAATGACTGGTTGGAATTACACAGGCAAACGGAAAGTTCTTTTTCAGAATTTCTTTTTCAACCTCTCTGCAAGGCTGTTTCTTTATTTCTCTAATTTGTGTATCTTGGAGTTTAAGTAAATCCAAACTAATGAGAAAGTGGGAAAAACATAAAATAATTTATTGTGGATTAAATATAATTAGTTTATTATATTTTAGAACCTGCTTCTTTTTACAAATCATTGTTATTTTGAGATATTTTTTTACCTAGTGATCACATGGACAGTTAAACTTTTCTCTTCAACCAAAAAGCTCCAAAATTCTGTTTGCCACCGTACCAGCGATCTCTTTTCCTTAAAATGCTTTTGCATGTCTCCTCCTTTATCCTCCAACAATCTCCTCTTTCTCCCCAAGACTGAATCCAAACATCAGCTCTGTGAGTTTCTCCAGACCCTCCAGGCCTGAAGGCTTGCTCAGCCTCTGTGCTTCCATGCAACTCTGTCCCCTGCTCCATGGCAACATTTTCCCTCATGACACTTTATTGTATATGTTAGTACTGCGTGGCTGCGTGGCTGCATGAGTTAATTATGTTGAGCTTTAAAGCAAAGCCCACCTTTTATACTTCTTCTAAATGCCTCACATGTTCTGAAAAAAAAAATCCTGATCACACAGTAGGTAATTTTATTTCAAGGGATGGATTTTTTCATCAGTTGAAGAACATGCCAGAGTCCACATTATACAGTAAAGGAAGAGAAGACAGTATACCTAATTGAGTTGAAGCCATTGCTGTTTCATTGGTAATTCTGGTGTCATGAAACCATAATTGGGATTTTATGACTAAACTACAGCATAAATTTCTAATATGATATAAACATCATTTCCTTGGATGCTACTCCAAGGGATGCTTAGTACTGTTTTTAACAAATGTCTTCCACTTGTCAGTTGTGCCAGACCACAAGCTCTTTAAAACCTTCCTGTTTTAACGCTTCTGACAAGTTAATCTGCCTTCTAATTAATGCAAAGGATTGAAAGGGGTGGCTATTTGGTTATATTTGGATTAGTCAGCTAGTATATTCCAAATTCTCTACTCAGTAGACAATGTGTTACTTTCTATAAGGAAATGAGAAGGAATCAGTGAAGAATGTTTTATTAATGGTGCACTCCCCCTCCATCCCACATTGGAATCCTCCCAGCACACAAACATAGTACACCACCCTTCAGTTTCCCCCAAAGCAATAGCACGGTTTCCCTAAGCCATTTTCTTTGTCAATTCATGGGGTCTGAAGAGCCTAAGCATTGAGCCTTCTTGAACTACAACCTATGTGCATGGCAGATGGGTATGGCAGATGTGTTGAAGGAATTCCCTCCACTTGTGTGGCATATGTTAGGAAGCAAGAATACTTGCTAGTTGTCCTTCATCTGTGGTAAGTCATACAGATATTCACCTCCCCACACAAGGAAGAATCCTATCCTTATCAGGCTACCTTCCCTGTGTCCCAAGACTGACTGGATAAAGTAACCCATGTCAATGGATGAGTCTGTATCATTGGGCACCTCCCATGGTACACATGCTTGGACACATGGCTGCCTTTATCATTTGAGCACTTCATTGAGATGTGATAGACCCTAGTGTCACATCACCTCCCTATGTGTCACTGTGTACACTGTCACTGTATCACAGAGTACTACAGTCTTAAGAAATACTTTCTAGAGAAAAAGAGCCACATGGGTAGCAGCATACTTCACCCATGAATATGAGCAAAACCACATTAGGATAAGAAGGCTATTGAAAGAGTTCGCAGTTTAAAGAGATGTACAGACATCTCAGTTATACTTTAAAGAAGTAATGGTACAAACTTATCACAAAGAAAGCTCCTTTTTATTGCTGGGGAGAGTAAAGAGGATGGTTAGAATCTTTGAGAGAAAAGCAAGATGTTTTCATATTCCTGAAGAAAGCAGACATCTCAGGATGCTATGTTTCCACATTGTTGTGCTTTCCAATAATTTTATCTCTTCGTCATAGTTGATTATTGGCAGAGAATTTGATGATTATTTGGGCCAAATACATGACTTCTTAAACATATATAGAGAGAGAAAATTTTAGGTGATTGCACATGTCTTTCTTAGGGATTTTCCTCTCATTTTTAAGTCATTCCTTTTCACTGAATTTATTGCATATCACTATGAAGTGTACATTTTGTGATCAATGGCATTTCCACCTCAAAATGGAATGAATATCTAACTGGACAAAAATATCAAAGTTTCTTTGTCTGGCGTTTGGAGCATAAATTAGTGCAAGATTTTATGAAAACAGACATTCTGAACATAAACATCAGGTAAAAGTAAAGTTGACTAAGGTAAAGCTGAGTGCCGAACGGATTCCAAAAGCTATCATATCAGGTAGGCATGGCAACTGTAAATTTTTATAAGTTCACAAGCAACTTCCTCACAAAAGAGAGTTACTTTTCAATTAAAAAAAATACTTTTATGAGACAAATATTTAATGTAGTAATTGTCACCTTGCTTGTTTGGGATTCCTGTTATTCATTATTAGCCTCCTAATTTTTCTTCCCTACCTTCTGTTTTTCCCTCTTCCAAGCCATGATTCTCTCTGCTTCCACATTCATTCTTCCTACCTACCTCCAATCTAGTGATTCTTCTGCCTGATCATCTTCAGGAGCTCCCTGGCATTTTCTAAATTGTGAATAAGCTCATCTCGCTGGCATTTAAGAAAGTCTACAACATTAGTACTAAATGCTTATCTCCCTTGTGTACTATGCACACCCATGTTTATGTTCCCTGTATTCCTGCTTTGTTATATTCATTTGTAATGACTCCTCTGCCAGAAATTCCCTCTTCTTACCTCCCCATCAGAAGACATCCTTCCTGGGTTTTGTCTTGAAAGTTTATTTCAAATATCACTTATCCACAAAGAGAATGCACACTTACCAGTTCCCCCAAGAGAATGCATAGCTCCACCTTGGAATCTCCTTAACCCTTTCTCCCTCTCAAGGAGAGAGAATCTAGAGCACAATATTTGCAGAACTCAGCCTCTGGAGCAATACAGTGTTGGTTTACATCCCGGTTCTACTGTGTACCTCCTGCATGACCTTAACTGAGTTCCATAACTTCTCTGTACCTTGATTCTGTTCTGTTTTGCTTTTTATCTCTAAAATAGAGATGTTAATAGGATCTACCTCTTGAAGTTGTTGTGAGAATGACAAGTGTTGATATATTTAGAGTAATTAAAAAATCTGGCCCATGATGTTTATATTCTCTAACAGCTTTTCTTTTATTCCTGCAACGATTAGAATTGAATATATTTCTCATACTTGACTCTGTTTTGGACCTTAATATCATTATATTGTTTGTTTCAACCTACTGGAGACTTCTCTGTGCTTTCTATTCTTTTTTAATAGACTGTGCTATCTTTAAGGATAGGGGCTATATTTTCTACATTCTTGTATCCGACAGTAACTGGTAAGTACCTGGCACATGCCAAGTGCTGAGTGCTTAATGAATACTCATTGAATTTTACATGCACACCATAAAAGTACAAAAAAAATGGAAGTCAGGTTTCCTTCAATATTTTAATCACTTTTTGGCTACCACACAGTGCCCTTCAGCCACCCTTAATGAAAAGAGAGGGATAAAGATAAACAGGAGGAGAAATTTCACTTGTCTATTACCATAAACAGTCTTTCTCAAAACCTTCCCACAGAACCTTAACTTTAGGTCATGGGACTAGTGTCATGGTCTAGTCTTGGGGCATGTCACAGGACATCTCTATGTCATCACTATGGTCCTGTTGGCACTTTAGCTGCCTAGGGAATAGTAGCTCCACTCTTACCTGTGACCTATCGCTAACCTCATTAGAGCCAAATGACCCCCTCAGGTTTAAGCATTCTTTTTCATCAGATATTTTCAACCTTAAGGATTTATTAGATGACAATACAGCTAAAATAAGCCCAATGTAAGAAAAGTGCATCTGTGCAGGGATGGTATCTTAGAGACAATGTGAAGTATTTATTTGTTACAAAGAACTTGTGCTTTGACATGCATTAGAGAGCGGCACTGACATTGGGTTCTGACATTAAAGCTGACATTGAATTCTTGACAGTCTACTGTTTATAAACTATTCTGCAAATAATTCAGTATGTAATCACAGATTATTATGATCCCTTTTAAAGAAACAGTGTTTATGTTGGCTCTCTCTGGTACCCAAACTAGTGGTAGCCCTTTCTGACTCACACACAGCTCCAGAAAATGCCAAGCATCTTACAGATACTGTTTATCCCCCCTCTTTTTTGCTTCTCTAAAGTAAAAAAAAGGCAGATCGACTTATGCACTTTCTACAAGAAACAGGTTCAGAGAAAACAGCTTTTCTGAGTCAACAAACTGAAAGAGAATAGATACCTACCTGTCAGTACAATGCAAACAAAGTAAAGTATAGTAACGCATACTATTGATAATTCAAACAACCCTGTTTCATTATCTCAAAATATGGATTTGACAGTAACTTTTTTCCAGCCTGAAATACCCAGAAAATGCCTGCCAAGTTTTTCAGTGTTAGTGCTTTATTATATAATACCCAGCTTTCACACGTAATTGTTAGGAGATAAGGATTCTTTGCAAGATAAATATTAAGTCAATAGATATTTATTGCTTAGCTTACCAGAGACTTGTTCTCTGTGCTTATGCTTAGGCCAGTGCTGGTGAAATCTCTGAAATAGGGAAAGAGCACACAGCTCAACATGAGCCTCCTCAAGTACCTGCCGTTCCTTTCTGGTTGTAAACATGTAGTAAGGTCTATTTCTTCTGGAACCCAAACAATAAGAAAATAGTTAGAAATCTGTGGGAATAGGACTGGACTCTTAAAGCCTTGATCTTGGAAGTAATTTTTTTTTTAATCTAAAAAGAATGATTAAGCATCTCCCTAAAAATTCCAGTGGGCCTGTGTGTACTCGATACACCAATTCCTGGTGTGGTTTCTCTTCCAAAGCATTACACATGGTTTTCAATGATGAAATCCAAGACAAACATTCTTTCACCCTGAGTGACCCCAGTGTGTGGTGAACACTGTTTTTGTGACTCTACAAAGTTAAAGCATCCCAAAGTTAGTTGTGACCTTTGAGTTCTTCTAGCTTGAAGCCTTCTGATTTGCTGCTGAGTTCTACAGCTTCAGAACCAACAGTGTAATCACTACGTTCAAGAGAGCTCTGGCTTCTGCACACAGAAGCCCCTCTAAGGAGAGGACCTCTGAGTCCATTACAGCAGACAGGACTTTTTGTCTACACCAGCTCCTAGTTATGATGAACAGTTTTTTCAGATAATGTGCACTTGTGCATTGAGGGAAAAATAAAACTTGAATTTGTTACGTAGTTACATTCTGATTGTAATACAAATTAATCTATATACTAAGAAAGCAGACTATACATCACATTTATAAAAAGATGTATGGACATTAAACATAGATATAATTAAGTAGTAGTTCAAATAGTAGTATCCCTAATGGCAAATATAGTCAATACGAAATAATATGTATTTCAAACAAAATCAACTTACGGTGATTAATTACTAAAGAAAGAACATATCACTTAGAAAAGAGGTTATAAAACTTTCAAAGGGCTTTTTAAAAATATATAACTTATAGGAAATTGATTTGCATGTAATTCACACTATGTGATATAAAATAAGCTCATTCTTTTTTTAAGTCAATAATTATTTAAACCAGGGTTGGCAAATTATGGTCCTCAGACCAGATGCTTGTTTTTGTAAATAAAGTTTTATTGCAACACAGCCTTTTCTGTTTATTTCAGATTGACTGTGGCTGCTCTGGGGCTATAATGGCAAATCTGAGTGGCTGAAACATAGACTATAGGTGTGCAACCTTAAAATATTTAAGGTCTGGCCCTTTAAAGAAAAAGTATGCCAACCCCTGTTATAAACAGAAAAAAAAAGATTATTTCTGTAATAAAATATTTTATGAAACTAGTCATCATGTCTGTATTTGTTGTGGTCTTTCAGTCTTCTAAGAAAATTATCTTCCATTTGGCACCTGACATTAATGAGAATACAGGATTCACTTTACCAATTTACTTCACAGTAAAATCCTATATTGTGAAATCAGATTAACAGTATCTGCCAATGTGTGGACATGTACATGTTGTTATTGTTATTATTATTAAAAGAGCTCCATCAAATGAAAGCCAAGCATCTGTAAGGTGCTTGGTGATGGATGGAATGGGTAATAATTTGCAATTGAGCTGTCTGGGATTCATCATCATCACATAATATTATGTTATGAAGCGTTATAGTCACTGTAACACACAGCTGTAGTATAAGAGCAAGCTTAACTTTGTAGGTTGGTAGCTCTTTCATAAACTTACTGCTGCCACTGAATTCGTGCTGAAGAATAAAGACAGAAGACTCTCCCATTAGGAAATTGTACCCTGTAAAAGACTCATGAACTTGAAACTCACAGCATCATAATAGACATTACAATTCAAATGACTGGCCTTCATGAAGCCTCGAGGTGTTCTCAAGTAACATTCACATGTTTACTGCTACAGATTATCCTCTGATTTTTCAGGTGTCATGGAAAAATCAGCCTTTAACTCTTCTTTTTTTCTCTCTTAACATTTTAAAACTCCAAATTTGGATTAATATGAAAGCAAATATTTGCAGAAGAGCCCATCTGTGCTTGTGTTGTTAGCACATATGGTTTTGTGCACCTGCTGATGCGAAGCTCCTGCCAGGCAAAACCCGGAGAAATGGAAAGACTGCTGGGTAGCATCCTGACTGTGACCAAAGCTCATCTTTTTCTGAACTCCAAAAGTTTTTGAAGGTGTGCACCTTTTGCACTGAATTCCAGTGGCTTGGTATCTTTCTTTCTAGATTATAAATTCTTTTGAGGGCAGCAACTGAGTCTTCCTCATCTTTATATACTCTACTCCCTGTCTCACAACTTAAACAGGGTCTTACACAAAGTGAGAGGTTGATATTTGTTAAATGAATATCCTACTGAGTTCCAGGAATTACTTGAGAGCAAATGCGGACGGGAAGTGGAGGGAGAGCTGTTAACATAGCGTTTGACATTCCCCCAACACTAAGACTAGCAAAGATGAGTAACAATTGTTTCCTCAAATCTGAGGGCAATAGATGCCTTTCCTCTTCTGCCATTTTTCTTTCTCATGGGGAAAAGCATACAAGAGGCCCTACCAAAGTCTTGGAGGTGTTTGTTCTTATCAGACAGTAGTGGTTGTGGCAAACTCTGTTATTGGTTTCAGGTGCTATCACAGGCTGTGTGGTGAGAACTTCGGAGTTTGGGAGCTGGAGACAGGAGATATCATATGTATGCACCTAGCGTAGAGCTTCAATTTATTCATCTATAAATGGGCATATGAACGTTATCTCAAAGGGCCATTGTAAGGAGCAAATAGGTACATACATAGAAAAATTCCTGGCACAAAGTAGGTATGCAATAAATGTTAGTTTATTATTTTTCTGCCGCTGCTACTACTACTATTACTCTTACTAAAAGAGTAGTGGCCACCTTGGTTACTAACACACCCTACCCACCTCTTCACCCCACTTACCAAAGCTTATCTCTTATTTACATTTATTTATAGTTTCTGGGAGCGTAGAAATGATGCTGGATCTAGTGTAGTAGATCTCATATTTGAATAGTATATTTTTTAAGGAAATAAAATTTTCACAACTCCAGAGAGAGCCTATACAGCCCCAGTTGAGAAAAATTGATTTGAAAAAATAAATTTTAATGTTATAGATATGACTTTTAATTGCCATTCAATGGTTCAAAAAAGCACAAAACTTAGTGTTGCGGCCTGAAATACCCTCCTTTGAGAAAGCCTGCTTTCATGGTCTTCCATTAGCTGAGACCTCAGTGCCGACCTCACATTAAGCTGTTCTTTTAGAGGGAGGAAAGCAGGGAGCATTGAAAGGGTGGGACTAAGGCCTGCCACACTGCAGATGGCCAGAGGATGAGACATGGGCATCAGGCAAGAAAAACAGAATCCAGCCCAGAGGTGGTAGGCCAGAGGAAAGGCAGCCCAGAGTTCAGCTACTCAAGTCTTGCCTTGGGGTTTTGCCCTTAGGCAGGATGAGGTAAAATGTTTATCACAGTGCTTGGCACCTAGAAAAATGTTTTTCCCTTTTCTTGCTTTTTCCTCTTTAAAAAAGAATGTAGAAGAAATAAGGCTGTACAGATAGCTAAAAGGCGTGCCATCAAAACAAACTTTTTCTGCTTTTCCAAAAGGCAACTTTATCTTCTACTGGACTAAATCCAGTGCCAAGGCTTTTTCTCTGAGCTTTTAGAATATTTACTGCCTGGATGAATCGTTTGGCTATAATCATGTACTCCCTTTTATTGGAAGGATTCTTTTATATAGATTTATACACCCCTGGAGTCTCTAACTTAAAATATGTTTTTGCTTCAAAAGTTCATCTATAAGGAGGCTTTTCAGATCAAGTTTAACAGCAGCAACAAATAATATATTAAGTAGTGGTTAAATATGCAGGCTAGGCTGTGACAGCCTGTTCGCCTCATGCTGTCCGTGAGCTGTGGCTGGCTCTCAGAGCTGGATGGGGAGCTCCATGAGGACTAATGTTCTCTCCACCATTTATTTCATCCTGTCTCCACTACCCCTACTGTCTGTCTCCTACTCTGCTCCACTCTGAGTAAACCACCTTTCCTAGGTGAAGGGCCAACTGGGCAAAAATTTTGAAATTTTTCTTTGGCACCATTCCACAAATAAAGTTTTTGACTGAATAATCTTGGTTAGACTATATTCAGCCTTCATGTGAGAAGTTGTCAGAAAATCAGAGTAGCATGCACCAACTCCTTCCTCCCTGGCAGAGCTCTCCTTGCTGAGGTATTGAGAACCTGCTCCTTATTTATTCATCATCAGTTATTGGCAGGACTAGAGAGACATCTACTGCTCCTTTTGGACAAACCCAAGCCTGACAGGGAAGAAGTACATCTAAAGGTACTCAGGGAAGCTTGGCGGCTAAAAAGAAAACAATTAGGAAAAGAAAGAAAATGTTTTCAGGTAAATAAAATCTAGAGATAAAAAAAAAGTCTTCTCAGCAGCTGATGGAAAAAAGGAAACTGAGTCCAGAGGATTAAAAGTGAATTAGAAAGACTAGAAGTCTTAGGAGACCAAGATTTCTCAGCTTACCAAAAGAAAGGCAGCTCAGCTTTGTTCAGGCTGCAGAATGAGAATTCCCCTCAAGAGATCTGTGTGACTAATTGAACAAAAGCTGATTTCCCTCTCTCCCCTTTGAGCAGTAATTCCTCCTCCTGCTCACACAGCCTTGACGACATCATCACCACTTGTAATAAGTAACTAGTTTCAATGTACCGCTTAAGAGATGACCCCAAAATATTATCTTTGGGACTACTTTCTCTGAAAAACCAAAACCTGGAAATAAAGAACAGGAGGTGTCATTGATATATCCAGAACCACAGCAAGTGCCTGAAATCCTGGTAGGATATCAGTATAAGCAGGTGACCAGCCCTACAACCCCAGGATCCTAAGGTGGTGGGTCTTGGTGGGTGTGCTCGTCAGAATCATCTACATTTTTAGCAAATACAAATGCCAGGGATCTACTTCGAATCTACTCAATCAGTCTCCATGGATGGAGCTCAGGCATATTGTATTAGTTTCCTAAGGCTGCTGTATCAAATTACCCTAATACCAGTAGCTTAGAACAACAGAAACTTATTCTCTCAGTTATGGAGGCCAGAAGTCCAAAATCGAGGTGTCATCAGTGTTGATTACTTGTACAGGCTCTGAAAGAGAATCTGTTTCATGCTTGGCTCTCAGCTTCTGGAAACTGCTGGCAATCCTTTGCGCTCCTTGGTTTGTAAATGTAACACTACAACCTCTATCTCATCTTTACGTGGCCTTCTCTCTGTGTCTGTTCTCTAAATCTGACTCTTTTAAGGATCCCCATCATAGATTTCAGAGCCCTGATCCAGGATAATCTCACCTTTAGGTTCTGTACGCAGAGACCTTCCCCCCCCCCCCAGCTAAGGTCATATTCAGAGATACCAGGATACCAGGGGTCAGGACTTAGACATATTTGCGGGGGGGGGGGGGCATGGGAGGACTACAATTTTACCCACTGCACATATGCATTTTTAAAAACCTCTTCCACAAATGATCCTTGCATACTCCTGCAAAGAACTCTGCGCTTAACAAATCAGCCCACCATTTCTCCAGTGCTTGGGAAATGCTGGAACGTGCAAAGTTACACAGGCTTCTTTATTGCACAAACACTCAGAGTCTCTAATATGTTTGGGTGTATTATGAATATCCAAGAGAAAGAAAAGAACCACAGCCCTTTCTGAATACAGGGGACTAGGGAACTCCTTTTCAAGGGATTACCCGTTACTACCTCAGTAGCCACTAGGGTTCAAAGGAGCACAGGTTGCTGTTGATTGAGCCACTACGCTCTGCAACTACGCTCTGTATCCTACAGGGATGTGGGAATGGCCTGGGTCTAGCATGTGAGTCTACCACAGTGTTCAAACCTTTAGCTTGTAGATGCTTGTATCAATCCTTCCCTGTGTCTGAGTAAATCCTTCATTAAATATCCACAAGGGTCTCCACATATGTGCATAGATTTTTAAATGCCATCTAGTCTCTTGTCTTGACTTCAGCCATTTTTATAGAGGGAACCAGGTAAAATATCAGAATGATAGACTAACAAGGAAATAACAGGGGAAAGGTAACCAAGATTACACAATGTGCTTTTTCTCTCAAAACATCCCAGAATGGCTGAAAATGGAGAAATGACTTCATCATTTCTATTCTTATAATTCCAATCCCTTAAAAATAATATCAAACATGATTCCTCAGTAAGTCATAATGATACTTTTTTAAAAACTGATCATCTTTGGAGGTTACTAGGGCATCTACTCTCATTCTAAAAATATATACGGTAAGAGAAATAATTACCTTGATTTTTGTATAAATTTCATTTCAAGATAACTGAATAGTTGGTGAAGGAAAGTTGCTTTCTTTTTGTTTGTCTTTATTTATATAGAAATATTCTAGCTAATAAATGCAGATGAAATGATAGGATTAGAGAAATCACCATTTTAGAGCCCCTAATGACATAATGGATTTAGGCAAGACCATCAGTGAATGATAAAATATTTAGGTGCACTCTATTCTGGGTACATCAGGCTGACAATGCTTTGAACCCAGATCAATCCTATCATCATATAATATTATATGTCCCTGATAATAGGAGTCCAGAGTTCACAGCATCACGCATATGGATTCTTTGAAACAAATCAAATTAAGCCTTTAGGTCTTAACTACCTAGTGCAGGTAGCATAGGAAATAACAGGGATAGAGGAACATTTTTAAATGACTTTTTCTGACTTCAGTTAGCTAAAGTAAATTATCTTCATCCAAAAAAAAATGACATAATAAAAAGGAAAGGAGAGGTGTCTATTTAGATCCTCTGCCTATTTTTTTAACTGGATTATTTGTTTTCATTTTTGTTTTGTTTTGTTTTTCACTTTTTAATTTATTTATTGTAATTAGTTTTGAGTCTACAGTACATTGGTTAGACATCTACGTAGTTCATAAAATGATCCCCCAGTTGCTCCCTCCTTCCCCTGACCATCTACCTAGCCATCATATTAATGTTAACTGTATTCCCTATGCTGTGCTCCCCATCTCCATGACCATCCATCAGCTACTAATTTGTACTTCTTTAACCCTTCACCCCATTCTCCAGTCCCTCAACCCCGCTCCCCTCTGTCCATCACCAAATTATCTACTATGTTTGTGAGTCTTTTTTGATTACTTTTTTTTCCTTAGATTCTGCATGTAAGTGAAATTATATAGTGTTTATCTTTGTCTGATTTAAGTACCTTCTAGGACCAACAAAGTGATCATTTTCTATCCTCTGTTAGTCTATGTGTGTCTTTTAATCTGAAGTGAATCTCTTGGATGATTTAGTTTTTATTGTTGAGTTATCTGAGTTCTTTATATATTTTGGAAATTAGGCCCTTATTAGAGGCATTGTTTGCAAATATATTCTCTCATTTAGATGGTTGCCTCTTTGCTTGTTGATGGATTCTTTTGCTGTGCAGAAGCTTTTCAGTTTGATATAGTCCCATTCATTTATTTTTGCTTTTACTTCCCCTGCCTTTGAGGTCAAAGCCTGTTTGATTTTATTAACATATGTCACCTCAATAATTTTAATAAATTTAAAAAAAAAGGAGATGCCATGGAACTGGACAGACTTAAGAGACATTGTGGAGTCCTAGTTCACATTCTGATTCAAATTGTTAAAAGACTTCTTTCTGATAAATTTTTGGAAATTTGAGCATACACTGCACTTTAGATGATATTGAGGGATTGTTATTAATTTACATATGATATTGATATTATTTTTTTTTTAATGAGAGATTCCTTAGTTTTTAGAGATACAAATGTAGATAGTCATGGTTGAAAGAGATGATTTAAAAAATAGGTAGGGGACAATGTGACTGTGGAAACTTTACATTCTGCCTCCTTGTGTTAGCCTCTTACTATTCTTAAAACAAGAAACAAGGAGGATAACCCAAGAGGCTTTCGATTACATCACAAACCAAAAAGAAAATCAAACAGAGAACCAGTTACTTACAATTTTCTAAATGGATCCATTTTCTTATTTCTACTTTGTAGCTATTTGCTCTTGAAAAGTTGCCATTTATAAACCTACAGAGAACATTTGGAATATGACAACCCCTGCCCTTGTTCAGGCCACATGACCTACTTTCTCCCCACTCACTTATGTCCTGCTGTCCCAGGGCTCAGAGGCTAAGAGCAGTATGGGTAGCATGGTCACTCAAGCTCACATAAATAAAAGGAAATCCAAATGCTAACCAAAAATAACAGAATTTTATTTTAAAGACTATTCAGTTCCCTTAGTGTTTGTTGCTTACTGATTTCTAGGAGCCCTAGGCTCAACTCTTGGATATCCCAAAAGAACCAAGGGGAGGAATCATTTGCATCATGTGCATCTGTTCATTGGCCTAAATGCTATCAAAAAAAAAAAAAATGGTTCATAGCTTGGGCTACTCTTAAAAGAAAAAGAAAATAAAACACCATATACTTGGAAATAACTTCTAAAATAAAACCATGAGACACGTACCTAGCATGCCTTCCCACCAAGTTGCCCTCATGGTTTCCCACAATGTTATCTTCTATTCCTCCTGCAACTAAGGTTTTGTGGAGCAGAACAAGTCCAAGAATATCAAGATTTTATGAAACTTTAAACCAGAGGTTTTGGACAAGCAAATGAGAGTTGCACTGGAAATGATGTATCTCTGCCCCTATTAGCATCTGAGAGCTGGCAAGTGCTCTCTCACAGCTGCTTACAAACGAAGCCAGCAAATGTGACCCCAGTGTGTTCCACTTGTCCCCCATTCCTTCCTCTACCAAACTAGGCTCATGCCCATGTATCAAGAAAAATGTTGCCTATCAGATACAGCTGACTGGGTGTATTTTAGGCCTGCATCAGTTTACGTCACTCATAGTAAAAGTAAAAGCATTCTTTTTTATTTACCCAGGTAAATAAGCAAAAGACAGGTCTAAAATGCATTAGAGTTCAGTTCCTTGAGAACAGAGATTTCTGCTTTGTTCCTTGCTGTGTACTTGGTATTTTGAACTGGCTCATGTTAGATATGAATGAAGTATGTCTTGAAGAAATGAATGGTCTCACTGGACAGAAGTTCTCTGTGCTCAGAGCCTAGATAGAAAATAATTGGCATGATGTTAGTCCTGCAAGCTGACTTAGGGTTCTTGGGGATGCCTTGCAGCAAGGCAAATCAGGTGAGGACATTGCTGAGACCCAACAGTTACCATCAACATACCAGCTTCCATTACCTCGCCCAGTTAGATTTTCGGATTAGGAGTCACTGTGATAAGCAGACCAGGAATCATATCTCACATACTTTCTCATATTGGGGTTTGGAGTTTTATTTATTTATTTACTTTGGCTTCTTAGTATCTGAAATTGTCATTCAGAGAAGCATATTAAGACCATGACTCTTGTACTACTATTCCTTTCTGTTTCCAACAGAGGAGGTAAATGAATCACTTAAAATGAAATAATTCTATCCTCTTTAGTACACTGTAAACATAGCCTTAGCTTTGACTGTAATTATATTGTGTGGGTGATGCTGCTGAGAAAATGGTATAATTATAACATTAGGGTTGAGAACTGTCTAAATAGAAAAACTGAGCTGCACTATGCAAAGTTTAAGATGAGATTATGGTCCTCTTTTCAATATGAATAAGACTAATTAGCCAACTGCAAGAGATTTGTAGCATGCTATTGATAGTATAATAAAATCGAGGGCCAAAGTAAAAATGAAGGGAAAATCTAATGCCTTTCTTTAATTGTTACATGTTCTAGGCATCTTATATAAAAGTGTAATGCAAAGCGAAGAAGCTTACCAACTTGAAGAAAGTGTGAATAAAGTCACAAGAAGCTAGCTTAGAAAACTCAGCATTCTAGCTTGTTTTTCCCCTCTTTGCTTCTAGCAAAAGGACCTTATATAGGTATTTCAGGTGTCTAAAATTTTATTTTCCTAAATATGGCTTTCTTTTCTGTTTTTAATAGATTTGTTCAATGGTCCTAGATTTAATGCTACTATAAATTTTAAAAGACAGTGTTCTATATCTTGATTGAAGTATGGATGACACTGTATGCATCTGCATTTGTTAGGTCATTGAAATGTAAACTTAAATCTGTGCTTTTCACGCTAAGTAAAATTTATCTCAATTAAAAATAAATTTAATTTTTTAAAGACCAGAGATTTTTAGCAATGAAAAGTAGAAAGGAGAAAGAGCATTGTCAGAAAACCTGGCCTAGGGTACCTATGGCACCACATAAAAGCCATGGATCTCCTGAAACCTCTTTCTTTTTGAAAACAGGAATATTTATATTTATATTCCTACCTTTACAGGAACGAGGTGTATCCAAGATGTGGACATTCCTTGCAAGTTTCTAGGACTCTGTAAATCATCAGGAGTTCTGAGGTTTATTCTCAAAGGAGAAAATTATGGGTTGTTCCAAATAGTGAAAACAGGGTAGCAGAGAATCTCAGCCATATAATCAGGCTCTCGGGCTCTTTTCTCTGGTGTGGAGGGAGGGACATGGCCAACAGTACAAGGAGTTTGCGTAAGTGTATGGATTTCATTGGAAGTTGCAAGGGAAAATGATTTGTCTTCTTGTCTCCATCTTTGTTTTTGGCTTTTCTTAGAGCCTTATTTCTCTCTTTACCCCAAGTATAGTAACAGGAACTCCTCACCACCCTTTGTAAATGAACATCAGAATAGTGAGATTTTATTTAGCCTTGTCTTACCTTACACCCTTGGCCTGTAGTTGCTCTAAATGAATAGTTAATAATAATATATTAGTAGTAACAGTAGTAGTAGTGATGTTGTTATTATTATTGAGGAGGAAGAAGAAAAGAAATAGAAATAAATGAAAATAGTCTCTGCCCCTGAATGACAGCTTGTACAGAAACTGGGTTATTTTCACTGCTTGTTTTGTGGCCTCCTCTACAAACTATGACAACCTACAGTACCTTTAGCCCTTAAGATCCTGTCTCTTAAACCTGGCTAATATTTCTTATTCTGACATTAGCAATAATAATATTTTCTGTCTGAGACAAAAGAAAGCAGAGCTGATTTTCCTGAATTTCTCTCAAATGAGAGGAGTATTTAAAAAACTAAACTCAAAGGAGCCACCCTCTCGGAGGCCTTGTCAAAGTGCTCAGACTAGGGGATCAGGTGTGGCTTGGATTCTGACACTGCTACTTATGAGCTGGGATTTGAGACAAGTCACTTAACATCTGAGCCTTAAGAAGCTGCTGATCTGGAAACAAAGATGAATACTACCTATTTTATAAGCTTACATGAAAATTTCCACTGAGCATGATGTTAGTTTGTATCCTTTTTCTCCCCAACTCTGAAAATATGAGGTATAGGAAGTTGTTAACATTTTATTAACACGAGGAAAAAGTATATAAATCTTACAAACCCAAGATCCGAGATCCTTCAGAAAATTTTTGAAAAGACATACAAATTTGGAATTTTATAAATGGAATTAAATAGTATTTGTGAAATAATAATAACAATAATTAATTTAAAATAAACAAAATACCTTAATATATCTGGGAAAAATAAACTGAAGATCTATATTCAGCAAAAGAGGAAATTATTAAATTAATAAGGTACACAGGGCCCTTGATATTTATAAAGTAATACAGAAGCCATAAAACCTCATTTAAGAGGAGGAAAAGCCAAAAAGGCTGGTTCTTTTTGAAAGGTTCTTGAAAACAAACATCTGTAAAACTATGGTCTGTTCTCTGGGCCTTATTTCCCATCTGGATAAGCAGCCTCCTCGTGAACACACACACACACACACACACACACACACACACACAGAGTAAGTAAAGAAGATGAAACAATTTCTCAGAACTGGTTAAAATAATTAAATCCAAAAGCATGACCCTAGGTGTGGAGTAGGGTGATTTCTGCAGACATTTTGAAAATAATGTAGCCCAATACAAGGATTTGGTTTGACTACTATAAAGCAATGTGGCAGATTGAGAATGCTGAGAGAATGTTTTGAAAATTCTGTGTACTTCAGTGGTGAGGCAGCCATCCAGGGGAGAAACCAGGGACCCTTGCTCTAAGAAACGTAGGTTTCAATTGGAAGAAACAACTAAAAAGGTAGGTTTCAACCTTCAACCTACTAGTGAACAGGAGTATTTACTGAGTACCTAGTACAAGCATAAAAATAAATTTATCTTAAGTGGCCCAGGGAGTGGATTATTTAGGGGTCCAGGGCTTAAGAGGAAAGAAGATATGGTCCCTGGACCTGAGGTGCTTACAATTTGTTGGGGTTCTTTGTCCCCATTTTTCTTACACTATGATGTTATTCAAAGTTATATAAGAGGTCACATAAATTTACTAGGAATGGTATTACAGAGAGCAATAGTGACACTTAAATGCCCCCATTAATTCACCACCTCAGTTATCTGCAGATGCCTGGGGGAATTGTAAGCGGAGACAGGAAAATGCTACCAGCCAGTTACAGATGATGAAATTATTTGCTCCAAACATTTTCTTTGCATTATTAAATTAGATTGGTTGGGACTAAATAGTAATAAGATTGAGTTTTATATGAGATTCACTAATTTAACTCAGAAGAAAATTCCTAAAGAACAGTTTAAAATAAAGTTTTGAGTAGTAGCAACTTTATTGGGATTCTTTTAAAACTTCTCAAGGTCCTCACTTTTAAAGAAAATGTTATTTAAATATATGCATGCTGGCATAATGATTACAATCATAAGTTTTATTATTTGTAATCACATCAAGTACTAATAATTGAAATAAAATCAGTGAGATTAGTGAATGCAATAATAATACATAGCATAGGAAGTCTTTTTCTATGAAGCACATCGTTGCTATAATTGTCCTTTGGGGACCCTGAACCGCATTCCCCAAATAAATGGGTAACAGCCTTTCTCTCGAGCACCTTTCCAAGCATTGTAAATTCATGAGTGCATGTGGCCACACAGTTGTAAACTTCAAGGTGATTTCAAATGGTTATAAATCTTCATCAGAATAAATTGGATTTAGCATCTAATCTGCTCCATGGAGACTTTGCTACAAAAAAGTAGAACTGTAAAGTGTGGGGGAAGATCATGGGAATAAGATGTGCCTAATTTCCCCATCCTAGTAAAAAGGATCCTGCTTGGGTATTAAAGACCTCAAGAATGACTCTGGGAGACTTTCACAGATGTGGAGAAGGCTTGGGCTTCTATGATTTAATGCAAAAGAAGCCGCCACATTATTCACATGTTCCTGACGTGTGCCTGGTTCACAGCTAAGAGAAAAAGTCTCTATTTATTTTACAATAGTTTGATCCCAAGTAACTTTAGTCTTCACTCGTCCACATCCCTAACCTTACCATTACCTTCCCAGCATCTTACAAATCCCAAAAGTGTTAAGGAACCTCCAGATTCTCAGGACTGGACCAGGTTTTGAGTGAATACTCTGTACAGTGTTGAGAATGAAACAGAGACCTTGGTGCATAATTGCCTTTTATCAGTAGGGAATTGAGAAGAGCATGCCAGAGGCTCCAAGTTCGTTAGACACATGGACCAAGAGACAGGCTTTGATGGCAGCTGAACCGTCTTCTTTCTCAACTGCAGATAACTGGGGTAGTGAAGATAATGGGGACATTTAAGTGTCACTATTGCTCTCTGTAATGCCATCCCCCGTAAATTTATGTGTCCTCTTATAAGACTTTGAATAACATCATAGTACAAGAAAAATAGGGACAAAGAGCCCTCAATAAACTATAAGCCTCCAGAGCAATGAGAAATGACAGACATACTTCTTAGAGTGACATGCTGAGCTGTTTTCAGTCTCTCCTCTTTGTACTCCTCCATTTCCACTTATTCCCCTTATTGCATCTGTCCAGTAAATTTGTTTACTCAAAAGTTTTTCCAGACTGGTATTATCAATCCAGAAGATGGATGCTAATTTTTTATTAAATGAAAAAGTTGTATTAGCTGATTTCATTTGGTAAGACTTCTGCTAGTCTCAACTTCAGCATTATGTCCCAGTGCAATATTTTTTAAAGTGTGGTTTTAGACCTGATAGTATATTCGCCTCACTCTTTAATTAAACTCCTGTTTTAAAATATTAGCCAAAAAGAGGAACAAAAGGCACTGTTTTAAATTCTGTAAATGAATTATATATTAAACTATTTGGGGCCATCATTTAATTGTGTTTGTTTTTTATTTAGGATCATATAAAAAGAGAAGTGTGTAGATGATACTTTAATATATAGCTGTGCATCAGTACAGCTTTCAAATTATGAATCATAAACCAAGATTTGTAGGGCCAGAGAAAAATTCAAAATCACAACCTGGTAAACTCCCTGCTGTGAGAATTAAGTAAAATATTTTATAGATCCCACTCCTTATACTGAACAAATAAAAAGGAAGTGCTAGATTTTGTATCACCGGTAGTTGTGACAACTATAGGGAATTCTGAACTTTCAGACTTCAAGTCCTAAACCTGAGTTTTTTGATCTTGAAAAAAATAACATGGTTTTCAAAAGTACATTGTAACATGGTCTTTAAAAGCAATGACACTGCAACAGCGTGAATTTTCAAAATGATAGTCTGCATGCGGTGGGTCTGGCTAGGGTATCCATTGGGGTCTCCCTTTTGATGAGTGCCTACTTTTAAGGACCATGTTTTTATTTTTATTTTTTCTTACCCTATGATTTTACTAACCTAAATGGGTTTTAGTACTGTTCATGTCAGAGGCCAAAATGGATTATTGCATTAAAAAGAAATCAAAATAGGTTAGTTTCATAAAACACTAACATAAAGTTATCTGATACAGAATTGTCAGGAAGGTTTGTAATCATTGAAAGGAGCAAGAAGATAAAGAAGATTGAAGACATTTATCATCAGACTTAGCACACCTAAAAATATTTTATTATCAAAATAGTATTTTTGTCGTGTTTACTGTGTGCTAGTCTAAGCCCTTTATGTATTTTAAATTACTAAGTCTTCATAACAGTTCTATGAGGTAGGCACTGTGATCCTTATTCAACAGAAGCTGACATACAGGGTCGTTAAGTGACTTGCTCAAAGCACACACAGCTAAGAAGCGCAGGCCATGGCTCAAACCCAGCTCCTAGCTCAAGCTCCTCTTTTCTTACCACTGTGCTCACTGCCCCCCATCCTGTGACCACTGCCTCTTCATATCTTTTTGATGTAGAACTCTTCTTCCAGAGCAATGGGAAGCAGATTATGAAGAGACTGAGTGAATAGGCTTTGAAACGAGACTTCCTGGACATGGTGCTTCCCATCTCTGAGCCAAAGTTTTCCCATATTCACAATGGGATACCATCATTCCCCATCTCCTACTACTTGTTAAAAAGACTGAGTGGCATAAAACATTACAAGCCTGACTGATGGCAGCACCCGACAAATGTTAGCTCTTGTTATAATAAATATATAAAAATCAACTTTAGTATGTGAATTAGCATAGCCAAATTTCATGGGTGAGAGATGATAAACATTTATTAAGCAGTTTCTTTTAAGAGTTTATCTCATAATAATTATGTAACTCAATATCATAATAATTAAGATTACTGTTAGCATTCTTATTTCAGTGAATTTGAGGAAACTCAGGCTACATGAAAAGATGTTATTTTCCTAAATTCAACTAAGCAAAGATCCAAACTCTGGGCACACTGGCCACAAAGCCTCAGCTCCTTTTACTCTCCCTGTCTAGTTCTAAACCCCAGATCCCTATTCACTGATCAAAAAACACCAGTACAAAACAGAGGGAAAAAATAATATTAGGCTTGTGAAATCGCATCATGGCCATGGTAACTAATGTAATGTAGCTGTATTGGCTCAGTGAATAGCAACCATGCTGCTCTGTGCTCAGATCTGTCCAAGTCCATTAATGAAGTTACATTAAAATTATGACATGGTGAGAGACCACCCAGGAATTCTCAGTTGACATAGGAAGTGGCAGCTGTGGCTCCTAATTGAGAGCTGTTGCTTCTTGAATCAGTGCTGAGCCATTTCTCCAGGGGAATATTAAGCCTGTTCTGTCCCTAGAAGATGAGAAACTCAACAGCTGACCTGACCACTTGTCACTGTTGATGATCCTATAAAATTTCTCGAGATGGGAACTCTGTGTTCTAGTTCAAACCAAGTAACTACTTCCTGTTTGTTTACCTACAACTTCAATAGTGCTAAGTCATCAGTTTAGAAAGATTTCGTTAGACCCCTCTGTTGTACGTTATTGTACTTCTATTGTAAAAGGAATGCCTAAATATTTCCTTTTGGCAAGATACACTAGCTTTCCTTCCTTTTTTAAATTTCCTCTATTCTTTTATTTTTTCTCTCATCTGTTTATCAATAGTATCCTGAGTTTTAGAACCAGAAGGGTAATTGAAAATGCACTGGTTGTAAATTTCAGAGATCTGGTACAAATCTCATCTTTGCCTCTTATCAGCCAAATGAACTTAGGTAAAGACTAACCTCTCAGTCTTTCATTCTCCATCTGCAAAGTGGGGGTAATACACACTGCCTTCTATGGTTGCCTTGAGCATTAAATGTATGTTTCTGGTACATAGTTTTATGCAGTAAGTATTAGCTGAATCTGTCCCATTGCCCTAATTCCCACGTAGACAGAAGCATGTCCCAAAAGACCCCAAACAAGTTGTCCTTTTCAAGATTTACATTAAATGTATCATTAAATGTATCCAATTAGAGTGTTTAATTTCTTTTATGAGCCAGAAATTGCCTTACATCTTACTGAAGCTTATAACATGAGTATAATACTGTCTTTCAAATGTGAGCCCTTAATGATCGTGGGCTAGTAAAACACATTCATTTTAGTAGAAGAACCTCTGATATTGTCTTTTCTCCTTTTTTAGTTACCAGGCGGCACATTTTTTCTAATAGCTGAGACCTAAAAGCATACAGATGACCTAGAGAAATCAAAAATAGTGATTGTTGAGCACATCCTGGAGAATTTGACTCACTAGACTTCCCGGGAACTTGGATGTCCATCAAACTTCCTAGGTGATCCTGGTATAGGCAGACCAGACTCCCAGGAACACATTTTGGAAACACTGGCATGTAAGAAGGGCATATACCTTCTAAGAAAGAGTTTATACAAACTATTAATTATAGCCTCCCAGCCAAGTTGTCCAAAGAAAAGGGAGCCAACATAGAAGAAATCCATGGGAACCCCTTACCTGGGAAGGAAACTCCCCTTGGCCTACCCCAAAATGTCAGACTATTTTCTATATACCCACATCAACCTTTTATTTTTAAGCCATTCTTCATTCACTCTGTACAGTTCAAAAAAGTGAATATATTTTTAGTAATTCTCTTGCTTATGAGTGTTCACTTGAAAAGATTTAATTATAGGAATAAGTACTTAGCTTATCTTGTAGTGTCTGTCTGCTCTAATATCTCAATACTTCTTTTGCACATGATTGCATTTTATCTGATGGGCAGATGCCTCTTCTTTAATGTTCCTTTTACCTTTGTTTGTGCTTCCAGCAGAGCAGTCCTTAAAGGATGAAGGCACTTGGCGAGTTGTAAGAGGATAAGGAGCCCAGGTCTGTACCCTGGATCTGTGAACCTAAATGTGTACCTGATAAGTTAATCCTGAGGAGGGAGAGTGAAAGCAGAGTAGAATGAAATGGAAAGAGTTTGAATAATAAGAATTTGGGAATCTATTTCATGTAATGACACTGGCAGTCCCTAAGCCTCTTGTCTCATTTTATACTTTCATCTTATAAAGGGATTTGCTCAATCAAAGGTCATTGAAGTTTGAATTCTATACGCATTAGTAAAAAAGAATTTTTAACACACATTCACAATATACACAATATACATATTTACATATTTGTAAATTATATATATATACAATGTTCTAATACATTTTATTATAAAACATATATAAAATATAAATTTTAAGGTCTAGATAAAGTTGAACCAAGCAATATTATGAAAATATTTTAATTTCAGTGTTTGGCAGAACAAAATACTTTCTGCAATGTTTGAAATTTACTTATTTTGGAGGGGGAAGTCCTCTTTTAAGTCCATAGTTTATGAAAAGTTTATGAAACAATTTGAAGTTTTGATCTATGTTACATTTGCTTCAATATTTGGGTTTAACTACAGTCTCAGTCTCATATATGAAAAGGGCACAATATACACCAAGTTAGAGTTTCAAAAAATGAGTAGTAGTTATAGTGGGTGTCAATCTATATTTTGAATAGTCTTTACAATAATTTCCCATTTTGGAAGTAAACTTCCTATCAGCTCTAATGTGTTAAAAGAAAGACAAGTAAGGGTACTACTGACTACCCCCAAGAACTGTGGTCTTTCCACTTTTCCTGCAGGATTTCTCTCCTATCAGGTGTGACATGTAACTGAAGTCTCCATGCAACTCTGCATATTCAGTATCAGTAAATTTTAAGTCTTTTCTATTTTAGATAAACAACACATGCCGATAAAAATTTTCATGTTTTCATTCCCCGATGAACCATCTTGTGTGGTCTGTTTTGAAGATAGTATATAATGGTTAGGTCCTATTGGTGATTATGTAGCTAGCCTCTACTCTTTCTTTATTTCAAATACCCCTCTTGCCAGTATTTATAGCCTGCTGTTGTTAATGTTTTTTTCTGTCCTGTGAATCCTAATGTCACATCGTGTAACATCTCCTCCCAAACTTGTCTTTTCACTCCTGTGCATGCCCTATCCTCTTATTATCACTGTGCCTCTGATACCCAGAAAAAAAAGATTCTGGAAATATATAAAGTATTGCTCTACCTGCCCAAGAGTCAGTGATTGTACACTTCAACATTGCAGCAGTTCCCCACAGTATTTAGCACACTACTATGTATAAGGAGGAACCACGATAAAAAAAAAGAAAAAAAACATATAGGAACCACAACTTCTTCAGAATCTTTGAGAGCATTCAAGAGTTTAATACTTGTGGAAACTTTCACTTTATACAGGTAAACATAGACCCAGTCTCTGTGTTGTTTCATTTTGTTTTCATTTCCTAGTTAATTGACTATACACTTAAATATCTACTTGTTTACATCTAGTATAATAAATAGATTGATTATCAGGAAATTCTGAGCTCATGACATGACTGAATGTTAGTACTCAAAATAATTTATTTTGGTTTCTTATAAGCTTTCAAAATACCTAATCAGTGACCTGCTTTTCTGTGAACCTGTTTTCAGTGTGAACCCTGTGCATGGTCTTAATATTGTCATAAAGTTTGGAACTCAGTATCAAATTAGTTCACTCCATAAACATGACACTTGGAAATTTGATAGGGCCTTAGAGGTTGATAGATCTGAAGTAAGTATATCATCATCATCATCATCATCATGTTTAATGAGCATGATTTTCACTTCATGAATACAGTGTAACACATTGCCTGGCTTCCTACCAGTTCTGTGACCTTGGGAAATTCACTCTTCTTTTTTGGACATGCTTTTCTCCATCTGTAAAATGAAATAGTGAGCCTAGGTGACTAGCAAGGTCTCTTTCAGCTCAAAGAGTGTGCGACTACATATAAACTCTTTTCTCTTTGAAATTGCTGAAGTCATATTCCCAGAATCCTTTCTAACCCTTCTATATGTTTATCTATCTTGTGGTTATGGTTAGAAGGGAGCAGAAATACTGACTTGGAAAAGGATGAAGCAAATGTGACCATGATTTTATTCTTTTTTTCTTGAGAATATTCCATTGGAATGTTGTCCACAAGTGGATAAGTTGATACTCACCAATATGCATCTAACTTCTTAACTCACAATGCCAACTTTAGAAATATAGCATCTATATAACAGATCAACTTCCTAAATTGCACTCTCATTTTTTCTATCCATTTCCTGTAAGAAATTCTCTATTAAGTGTTTTAGGTCTATTGCAACTCATGCAGGTCTTCCCTTTCTTCAGTTCTATATAGCAACTCCAGTATATCCTAAAATTTTCATTTTTAGATTATTTCATATATGTAAATCCTAATTTCCCAACCAGATTAAAAATTTCAGAGGCAGAGACTGTCATTAGTTTCTCATTTCCATGAAGAGATCTGGCACTATTGTTTAGGGAATTCATATGGTTCTTATTATAAGGATGCTTTTCCTATGTGCTTTATAAAAATGAGGGTAAAGGTGAAGTACAATGCCTTCTCAAATCAGGCACAGGACAGTTAAGCTCTAAGCTCTAGTGTCTGCAAGCTATCTAACAGCTCAGGGAAGCCAATAACTCTCTGAACCTAATGCCAAAAAAATCATAAAGATAAAACCCAAATAAAACTGAGAGGCAGTGCAGCATATGGAGAAAAAAAGTTTTGAAGTGAAAAAAATCAGGATTCAAGTCTCAGCTTTGCTACTTATTAGTTTGTATTTTGGCTAAAAATTATCTAGCTTTTCTGAAGTTGAAATTCCTATCTGTAAAACGAAGATTATAGTTCTATCATATAACATTCCTTAAAGAAAAATAGTGAAGACAAAATGAGAAGTTACATGGCAAGACTTAGCACTGAGTAGAAGCTCAATCAATGATAGTTAAAAAAGAACTTTCATGCATTGTTGAAGTAAAATGCTTTTGCTTGTATATACAGTAAAAATTCAATTTAAATACAATTATTTAATATAAACATAATCAGAGCTTCTGTAATTGAGGTATTAAAGTGACATGTGCTAATAGAGCAGAGGTTTTTACCATGGATGATTTTGTCTCCAGGGTTCATTTATCAATGTCTTGACACATTTTGGTTGTTGCAATTAGGGAGCTCCTAGAATCTAGGAGGGCTAGAATGATGCTAAACATTCTAGAAGGACAGCCCCCTGCCATAGACACATGAGCTCAATGGCTACCTTTAAGGACCGCACAGATCTAAGTTCTTGCCTCTAAGAATGTGGCCACCAGAGGCAGCAGAAGCAGCATGTAGGAACTTGTCAAGTGCAAAATCTCAGGCCTCACATGCTAAATCTTCATAACTAAATCCCCAGGTGATGCCTACAAAACACATTAAAGTCCCAGAAGCATCACTACAAAAACGTAGATCTCTCCAACAAAGAGCTCCAGAAAGTGTGAATGAATGAAGCACTATGAGGGCTTAGGAAGTCTGCTGCAGGAGAGTGATGCCAAGGATTGGTATGATGTGTTCTGATGAGAAGTTGTAGATTTCCCACAAAGTTGGCCATGGTTCTGTTGTGACACAGGGCCATCCTGGAGCCTGGAGTTGGCTCAGCTCCCAGGATCTACAACAAATAATCTAACACTAACTTCCATGACTTCCACAAGTAAGGCAGCTGCATACTCACCATCAAGTATACTCGAAACTGCAACTTTAGAACCCCTAAAATGCATCTGTGAGCATATGTTTCTGCTGCAGACAAGTGGAACTTATGGCTGACCTTTCTTGGGTACCCCAAGAAAATCACCTGCAAGAGGGGCTCGTGCTGTCCACCACACTGCCTCACCTGAAAGCCCACACAGACACACTCAACATCCTTATTATATGGAGGTTGGTCCTATTCTCCCAGGAGATTCAGTGTGTGTTGTTTCACCTTGTTAATTCTTACTTGGTTTGTTTTTTCAGAGGACTCGGCATTTGAGGGGCCTTTCAATATACTATTTGCTTAAGGAATTCTTTGTACTAATCTAACAAAGAAGCTCATTGTTCTAATGCGGTGATCTTCAACCTTAGCTGCCCATTAGTATCACCTGGGGCATTTTAAAAAGTGCGTCAACCCAATCTTTTTTTTTTTTACTCAGTGTGTTAATAGTGTTAATTTTTTATATATAATTGACATACAACATTTTGTAAGGCATCACCCAATCTAATTTAATTATGTCTCTGGGAGGTAGTTCGTTAAAGATCTCTGGATGATTGTAATGTGCAGTCAGAGTTGAGAACCAGCTAGAAAGAGCCCCTAGCTGACAGTGAGGAGCCTTATGTCAGTACTTTCCAATTTGTAATGTACATATGGATGACCTGAGCTCTTGTTAGAATACAGATTCTGATTCAGTAGATTATGAGGGTGAATAAACCTAACTTTGGGTACCAGCGTGTCCCTGGTGGCATCTGGTCGGTGATTATCGTCATCAAACCAGGTAAAGTTAATCACCTTCTTCTTACTCCTCCTCAAGACCTTGCTCTGTCCCTCCACCTTCAACTTAGTAGTTACTACTTTCTCTGATTTCCTAGAGCAATTATCTTTATGTTAACCACTTTTAATTGTTAGCTGCTTCTCATATGTACTTATGTTCTCTCCAATACTAGATTATAGCTCTTCAGAAGTAGAGTCCATGTGTCATGTTACTTTATTAAATTTCCACTGCACCTAAAAGAGTGACTTACCCATAATAGGTGCTGCATAAATGCTTCTTATTAATAGAAACACAGAATGTCTGCTGTGAAAGTCTCTAAAAAAATTAAAAAGACTTAAAATACAAAGTGTTTGTTTTTATTGAGCAGTAAAAAATGTTTAGACAGGTAAGGAGGTAGAGGAAATTGGGGATTTAGATTTTTATTTTAGCTTTTTTTCACTCTGGGTGAAATAGTTGGCTGGACTATTAGTGAGAGGACCAGGACTCCCTAAATTCCAGTTCAGCACTCTTCTCATTTAACATGCCTTTTCTGAAAAGATCATTGCCAAGAAACCTATACAGCTGCTTCAGTGATTCCAGAGTGCTCAGGTCACAAGGGGAAAACATCAAGTAACATTCTACATGTTCCTGAGAACCTAGTAGAGCCAGCCCTGCATTGTCTTCATGAGACCCTCCTCCTTGCATGCGTGTCTTCAGAGACTTGTAGCATTCTCTTTTGTTTCTCAGGAACCACAAAAAAAGCCTTTACTTGGAATTAAAAAAAATTTAAGACCAACATGAATTAATATTGCAACATCCTCCAGTTATTTAGAACTCAAACTTTGATCACTGTGACCATCTAGAGCAGAGCCATAGATAAATCACCTCTGAAAAAGTGAGGCAACTAGCTGTCAAAATATCACCACATACACGTCAGTTGTTTCAACCAGCACCAGTGGACTTATAATTACATGGAAAATGATGGATTTCAGATTTAGTAATGTTTATTATTTGTACTTCCTAGGTGACAACAGTTAAAAAAGAACATTAATAGATAATCACAGCTGACTGCAAGGAAAGAAAGAATAACAGCAAATACTTATACAATGCTTACTCTGTCCTAGGCACTGTTTTAAAAGCTCTACATATATTATTAGCTCATTTCATTTTCACAATGAGCCTATGAGATGACTATTATTATCCTCATTTCACGGAGGAGGAAACTGAGGAGATTCAGTATGTTGCCCAAGATTACACAGATTGTAAATGATGGAGGTGGGGTTGGGACCCAGGAGTCTGGCTCTGGAATCTACGCTCTCAGTCACTACCCAGTTTATCAAAAGTTCTTTCCCAGTAACTTCCATCAATTGTCAAGGCAACTCGCAAGGTGAAGAATTACTATTACTATAAACTGCGTCATTCCAAGGAAAGGATTATTTAATTAATCAATACTTGTGAATTAAATAAAGCTGAAGTAGGAGCATGAATATCACCAACAAAAGAGTGATGCTACTTAGTGTAGGGGCAAGAAGAGGCCAGCCTCCTCCAGCAGCCCTGTTTGTAGTTTCACCATCATTCAATATAATAATCCCTGATCCTTATGCAAAGCCATTAAAAGGGTCATATGACATTTGAGAGACTTTGTTATTGATTCAAAAAAAATCTTAAAATATGTTTTGGGAAAAAGAATTTCAAGAGTAAGTTTCAGTTACCTAGAAAATGTAGTTCTGTTGATCACCTCATGTTCTGTGCCAGATAAATGAAATGTTCTTGCCTTGCTTTGAGGGAATTGCAGACCAACATTCACGTTGATTTTTAACTTTCATAGAGGCAAAATAGCTTTCAATGCAATGTTTTTCGAACTGAAACTGGTGACTCTTTAGTAAACCAATTTGCCAGGTTGTGAGTGGCATTATTTATAAATGGAAATAGAACAGATCAGAGTTCATTGAGTTCATATATTTTGAGATTTTATATATATATATATAAAATCTCACATAAATATGTGCATTCTGGGTCATGATATAAAATAATATTTCTTCCTGAAGTTTACTTTCAAAGACTTGAAATCTACAAGTATAATATTTTAGATGACAGACTCTGAAGCAAAACTACCTGGATGGAATCAGGGCTCTGCCACTTAATAACCAAGTGACTTTGGGCATGTTATTTTAGTTCTCTGTGCCTCTGTGCCTCAGTTTTCTCATCATATAATGGTGAAAATAATGGCAAAAATACAGTATCTACTTCATTCTGTAGGTGTGAAGATTAAAGGAGTTAATATATATAATGTGCAGGATGCTGACTGGCCTGTGGTAACTCCAAGAAGTCTTAGTTGCTATTACCTTATTATTTCCCTTTCATCCTGTTTTTGCTTAAGAAGAGGACTTGGAAAAGCAACTGTGTTGAAATGCGGTGACCTCTTTCCATCAAGTGAGAATTACTTATTTTCTCATAGAAACTTCTAGGATCGTGAACAATCTGTTTCATACTATTGTTTTACCCAAATACAGAGGCTGTATGTAAAGATGTTCTTAAATCACTGATACATTTAGGCTAATCAGTCACCCAAAGATTTTATCCAAAGCCTGTACAGGCGAAGTCCAGGAAGGGACTAACTGCTGGGATCACCATCTCTTGTTTATTATTTGTGGAAGGAACATTAGTTTCACCATACTTGGCCTGGACTAGTGTGCTTGTGCAATCTTCAGAACATATGAAAGCTATTTCAGTTGACAGCAAGTATTTCCTCACTTTGGCTTATGTTCAGCCGTAACCATTCTTTATTCACATCAGGGTGACTGGGCCTGCTGTGACTATTCTTCTCTTCTAAAACTGACCCTTGATTGACTGCATATGCAGATTCTTAGCAGAACCCAGACCCACCAAAAAAGAGCTAAAAGTCATTTGGTCTTATGCCTTTTCCTCATTACAATATTTCTCCCTTTTTTTTTAGGCATGTATGATCATATATTCTAGCTTGGTCTTATCATCTCTTTCATATTTTAGGATTAAAATCATGTTTGAAGTTCATTTATCTATTCTATAAAATTTTTTGAGTGTTTCTTTGCAAGTTTTAAAAGTTTTAATTCTTTATCATATTAAGAATTACTGTTTTGTTTTCTTCCTTTCCTTATTGTTTGTCTATTGCTACCCAGCTCAAAAGGAAGTTCTCAACTGATAGTTTTCAGTTATCCTTTAGTCAGAGGGCAAGGTTTTCTCTTCAAGCCCCTCCCCACACACAAAGTGTTAAGTCCTCAGCCTCTGCTCCTGGGTTATAACCAATGTCCAGGACTGTTGACCACAGATGGTCCACAAGACATGGTGCTGTGGAGGCTCTACATGCAAGGGCAGGTGGCCGCTGCTTGCCTTTCACCCCACAACCCAGAGCTCTTTCCCTTGAGAGACTTCTTTCCCTCCCGCTCCTACTTCAGTTGCTCCTCTTCGTCCTTCTCCACTAGCCAAATGGCTTTGCGAAGATCAAAGCCAAATAGAATCAGAGCCAGGACTAGAACATAAACCTCTTAATTTGTAATCCAGTACATTCCCTCTTCCTACCTTCTGTGCAGAAGGACCGTTAGAATTAAAGTCTCTCCTCAAACGTGAGGGCATTAAAATAGTTGTGGTTTCAGGTTTTATTAATCACTAGTTTACCAGAAAGACAAAAAAAAAAATAGTGTTTTCAGTGCTTCAGCTAATAGAGAAAGGATTTTTTTCCAGGTACTCTACCATATAATAGGTGCTGCCTAACGAAACACACCTGTGTTCATTTGTAATAAACCCTGCAGGCTCCTACACTTCGCTGCTCTGAGACAGGTTCTTAAATACTGACACCTACAGAGGGCTGACTGTCTGTACCCAGGCAGACCCCACCCCAGCCCCCTAACTCTTGTAAATGTCTTAATTCATACAGGGAAAGAAATGTTTCTTACAATAGTACGGCCATGGAGTTTATGAAGAAATAAATTCTGCCACTTCCAAAACATGCTCCCAGGGCAAAGGACCTATCTGCAACTCAAGATTTCCTGAAGATCTGTCTGTGGCCAGACTATTCAGAGCCATCAAGGTTCTAAAACAAAGACACGTTTCCCAAGCCAGAGCTGCTTTTCTGTGTTAATCTGGGTATTAGCAAAAGGAAGATGGAGCCCATTTCCCTGTCCTATCATCACTCCTCACCCTGCTTATTTTTCTACATGAGATCCCCCTCCCACAGCCTCCACTGGAATGGAAACTCCATGAGGACCAAGACAGAATCAGTTTTGTTTCCTGTTCTGTTCTTGGAACAGGACCTGGTGCAAAATAAACGTTTTAATAAATGTTTGTTGAGTGGGTGACTGAACAATGGACTTGTTTAGAAAGTTAATAATGTGCCATTCCTTATGAGTTTGTTGACAGGAAGAAAGAGACATGTTTCAGCTCAGAACACCAGATGTATATCCAAAACTTGGAATCAGGAGTTTTTACATGTTCATTTACATACTATTTATTTTTAAATTAGTTGTAAAGTATTTAGAAAGATACTTTTTAAGGTTGAGAGACTTTCTGTTGCTGGAGCATGAGAGTTTTAGGTCTGAGAAAAAATATATTAAGTTTACAGTTGAACTGAAGACTAATCAGATAAGGAGCCAAAAAAGAAAGGGAGGGAGGGAGGGAGGGAGAGAAAGAGAGAGAGAGAAATTCTACCATCTCCAAAATGGCCATGGAAGTCAGAGCAATGAAAACCGATACACAAAAATCTGTTTTACTGTAGACTTGTCTGTTGCTCACCCATGGCTGCAGGTTTCATAGATGCAGAGGAGTTTGAGCTAATATCCTAACATGTAGGAGGCATTTTCCACTTTCCAAATTAGAATGATACAGATATATACATAAGTTGTTTACAGTCAACATCTTTTAAGTGAGTTTACTGGCTGAATCTTTAAAAAAGAATACAATGTAAGTGACTTTTATCAAAAATCTATAAAAAGAGAAAAGGCTTTATAATGCCTTTTCTGTGGTCCCTATACCAGATCCCTTTGGCACACCTGATGTCAGCACAGCCATCAATAGTAGACTGCTGTCACCATTGCACACTTCAGGTGTCTGCCTAAGTTTCTCAGAAATTAAGTAAGGACCTTCAGGGCATGTTCAGGTTCAGCCTAGAAGTTCATAGGCATTAATACATTCAGGGTATCAACAAGTGGGTGACAGGAGTTGGTAAACACTCAGGCTTCCATCATTGTCTAGGACACTGATAAGGCACACTCTACACAGGTTCTCAAAGGAGCTTCTGTGGGGTTAGGCCCTAGTTGGCCACTGTGGTAGCCAGCTGAATAATATGTACTTTCTTAGCTGTTCTCCCTTCCCTTCCCTCAGCCTTTTCTCTTGCATCTAGTTCCTGGGGTCACCTACCAAATAAACTACCTATACTCAAATCCTCATCTCTAGCTTTGGTTTCATAAACAGGCCCTAAGAAATGTTTGAAATAAGGATAAAATGGTTTGTCCCTGGAATCAAGGGCTGACAGAGAAATAATTGACAAGCAACAAGCTCTAAAACTGTAATTTAGGAAAACAGCATTTCTGGGAGAAGTGATTCTTCTCTACCACTTTAAATATGAGTTTTATTAAGATTATACATTATCCTCCCAATTTCATGCCTTACTTTTTCTCTTTATTCTGCAGATTCTTCTGAGACACCTAAATTCACCAAGTGCCGTTCACCTGAACTAGAGACTTTTTCATGCTACTGGACGGATGGGGTTCATCACAGTTTAAAGAGCCCAGGATTCGTTCAGCTGTTCTATATTAGAAGGTGCAGCCTTTATGCCTTTCTGACTTTTCTCTCCATAGATTTTCTGATTAAAGTAAACTGAGTCGCATGCAGTAGCAAGAATAGAAGTGATTTATTTTGATGACCTAAATGTATTCATTCATCCATTTATTCAAAAAAATATGAGTGAAAGAAACCCTTACTGTGTGTTAGGTACTATTTTAGGTACTGGAGATACAACAGTGATTCTAAAAAGATAAAGCCCTTGGTCTTGTGGAGATTTGTTTTCAGTAGGGAAAGATAGACAATAAAGAATAAAAAATAAAACATCAGCTGGTAATATGGTTTATTAAAAAAAAAAAAAAGTAAAGCCAGAAAGATGATAAAAGAGAGTCAGCACTGTTTGTGAGTCTATGTCATGAGACTGTCTGAAGGTAAGTGTGTGAAAGTGTGGGTGCAAGTGTGAATATCTGAGTGTGTGAGAGAGTGAGTGTTTGAATGTGTGGGTGAATGTGCATGAGTGTGGGTACAGGGAGCTTGGGTGATATTTTAATGGAGAAGGTTATAGGAGGCCTCTCTAACGTGGTGCCTTATAGCAGAGACATAGTAAACTGAGAGAGTCCGTGGGCGAAAGGCTGTCCAGGCAGAGAAAATTGCAGGTACAAAGGCCCTGAGGCCAACTGGGCATTTCCACAGAAAGCAGGAGGCCAGCATGGATGGTGCAAGGTAAGAAATGGGAAGAATAATATGAGAAGAAGTCATAGAGTTAGCCAGGCCAGACTGTGACAAGCATTGGAGGCCATGGCGGGGCTTTATATTTTACATTCTCTGTGGTGGGAAGCCATAGGAGATTTTTGAAAAGATGTATGTTTTAAAAGACTAAGTTTTGGTTTCTGTGTAGAAAATAGACCATACTCCTGTTGAATTAGTCGTATTCAATAAGGGACTGTATTATTTTTCTATTCCATTTTTACCAGCGGTCCTTTAAAATAATGGAGTGAAACAAAGATCTCTCAATATAGTCACCACTCGAGTTGTTTATTTCTTACCCCTCACCTGGCATTATGTCCATTTCTGTTTACTCTTATCTTGTACCTTTGTGCTTTTTAAAATTTTAGACTCAAACAGTCTATCAACTCCTCTTTTCCACTCAACCTCCAAGGAAGGCCTAAGCAAGATGCAGAGTTAGTAGGGACCCGTTCTCCAAGGCTGTTCATCAGCCTGGAAGATGCTCTCCACCTCACAAAGGAGCTGGGAAAAGAAGGAAAGACGCAGAGAGCAGTTAAGGACGTGAGCTCAGGGCCAGCAAACCTGCATTTCAGCCTGGCTCTGGCAGTCACTCACCAAGTAATGCTGTGCAAATTAGTCAGCCTGTCCACAACTCAGCTGCCTCATATGCAAAATGGAGTTAATAGATCTTGCCCCACGGCTTCTAATGAGGATTTTATTAGCTAATACATGAAAAACACTAAGTATGGTGTTTGGCCCATACTAAGAATTCAATAAATGGTAGCTGCTATTTTTATTATTGGTAGTTTAATAATAACTTAATGATAGAGAATTTTAATTCCTGGGCTACAAATTGATTTTGATTCTTTACTGTTTGTGATTATTAGTATCCTATAAGAACATTTTTAATGTAGAGCTGGGTGCTTAATTTAGAAATAAGATACTTTGAGTTAGCAACCAGGACTGGCCTTACCTACCTTCCCAGTGTGAGAGAGGCGTCTTGGATGTACCCGAAAGAGCACGCAGAGATGAGATGGTTGGGTACCAAATGCACTTTTTTTTTCATTAATGCTGACACTGTAAAGCGGTACAGGCCAGCTAACGAAGCTGATTTGTGTTTTTGACAGGAAGCTAAAATATTTGGTAACATTTTTTAATATTGATTGAATTGATGGTTAAATGAAGAATAGGGATTTCGTAGCTTTAACTTTTGTGCTTTTGCTTCAGCAACTTAGAGAGCCAGCTCAATCAACACAAAATAAGTTATCTGCACAGCCACAGTTAACTAAATTGAAGAGAGAAATAGCAGAATTGGGCCTACTTTGTAAAAATAGGTTTACCCTAATATTCACCAAATTTGAACCTGAGCAAAAAAGATAAATCCACAGGTGTGGACCTTAAACAAATATATGTTTATCCCTTACCCTCATGAGTCAGGGCCACATACCTTTTCCATCGGGCCTCCTCCGCACAGCCCAGGCCTGTCAGCATCTCTATTCCAAGCCTCAGCTCTGTGCCAACAGAGATGCCACTGAAAGTGTGACCAGGTGAAGGGAAAATTGTGTACATATTCAGAAGAATGTCAGTGGTTTGGGGCCTAGTGAAGTTTGGAATCCCAAGGGGAAAAATTGTCACATCCTCAAACCCCCAAGGGTAACCTTATGATTACCACAGACCCAAATGGACAAAATTAGAGTTTTGTATTTTTTTCCCATAGAAATATAATTATTTTGAGTATCTTAGCCAAAATAGCATAAGCCCCCACATGGTTTGTCTGGAAACAGTAGAACTGAAGGGGTTAGGAGTATCAGCACTCAGCGGCACCAAGTAACATACAAGTGTGTTAGACTTCACATTGTCCCCTTACACAAAGACGGGAGCACCAAAGTACTTTCTGACTCCTGTCACTATTTTTTAGAATTCAGTTCCCAGGAACTACAGAATCATGACTGTCTCCACCCCTGACTCACAAAGGAAACTGTGACATAATTTCACCCAGACCCAGAGCAGTGGAGACAGGAGGAACAGAGAAGGGGCCAATGCACCTGGTTTTCTGTTCACAGGCCGGGCTTTGGTCACTAAAGCAGAAGGGATCCTAAACACATCGGCCTGTCAATAGGACAGACCCAGAAGCAGCTGCATGCTTGGCCATCGCTGCTGCCAGCCAAGTAGGTGGCAGGAGAGGCAACCGATTCAGAGCAGTTTCTGCCACCCTGTGATGGTGCCTGTGCCAGGTTTAGCATCTGAACTTGGAGGGGACTCCACGTGAATGCAAATCACAGGCATCGCAAAAGGCAGCTCTGGCAGCCTGTCAGAGATGCTTTGCTCTCAGCTACTTGCCTGCAAATGTCTCGTTTTCAAAGGAAGTGTGTGTGTGAAGACTTAGTCCCTAAGGTTGTACTCCCCCCACACACACCTCTGCCATTCTCCAACTTGCCCCCCTCAACAAATTACCCAGGACTTTTCAAAAAATATTTTTTTTTTCATACCCACTTGTGGGGGAATTTAGAAGGGAGAAAGTACATTTTTACTTTCTTTTTACAAGAAATTTTTAAGCCTAAAACACATGATCTATACATCATGAAAATAGTTGTCCTTAAAACATAAATGATGTTTTATTTAGATTTCTTTTTTAATTGGTTACCTATAGATGGAAAACATTTCTTCTGCTTTTTTTTCTGATTTTTATTGGTCATCTCTTTCTACAGTTCTCACTCCACCTATTTCACAAGATAGACTGGAAGCTGACCGAGAGCACTTAACTTTGGGGCATAAGAGGAGAGAGTAGCTTCTGTAAATTGGCTCTGGTCATTTGTATAGAATCTCAACCAAGTGAAGGCAGGCAACAGACACAGTATCTGTTTTGTGAGTTTGTTTGTTTGTTTGTTTGTTTGTTTGTTTGTTTGTTTTGGGTCTAAATTTAATAGTTTAAAAGTAAATGTTAAACATTTATTTAGAATAGAATTCAACTTCAGTTAATGTTGGAGGGGGTCGGGAGCTGGGTATTGAACCAGCTCTTCTTGATCCATCATGCTTAAGATTAGTGATTTTAGCTGATTGTTCTTTGGAGCTAATAGATTTGGGATAATCTAAACAGAGGGTTTTTTTTATATTGTCTCCATAGGAGACAGGGTGCTGACATACCCAAGTTGAGACACTATGTTAAACACGCAGAGCTAACCTCCCTATGACAAATCCAGACCTGCTAAGCGCTGGCCTACATCTTTAGGACATTTTATATCAGTTATGCTAAATACATTTGATATCCCCTCTACTATTATATGGAAGCCTCATTCCCTAGGCAATCTTGTTAGACCATTTTGTGCACAATCTTTTTAAACTCTTTAATGTATTCTTATTTACTTTAAAACTCAAAATAAAATAAGCTATACTATAGTTCAATGGCCCACCTATCCCTTATTCTTAAAAATCTTTTCTCTACTATAAATGCATATACACACACAATTTATTCTTGCTTCTACCCTCTACCCTCATTTTTCTCATCAAGGATGACTCTTCCTCTCATCCAAAGGTATGCAACTTTTAAGAATCTCAAACAGAATTTAGGCAACAGTTCATTGTCTCAGACCTTGGTGTTTCTGGCACTTTAATTCCAAGTTCTTTCCAACAGCTGATGAGCAGCTGTCCCAAGGACCTCCTGATATTGCACAAGTTTCTTCTTACTGCCAAACAGACCAGCCTGAAAAATAGCTGGAAAGAAGGAAATGTATATCTTTCCCAGCTCCTCACCCCTTCCTTTCAGTCCCCGCCTTCCCCTCAGCCTGCGGTGCCCTTGTTGCCAGCACCCGTCCCCCAAGGGGATGCTCACAGACCTCCAGTCTGGCCTGCCTGCCCCCAGCACTTGGGCCTATGCAAGGTCATTCCTGCTGCCTTACTCCTCTGCCACAGATTACCTGGTTTATGTTTTCTTGACTTATAAACCCTCTTCTCAACTGAAAGTCTAGTGAATAATAAGTGAGTAATGAATTACCCCACGCAAGTAGCAATTCTAATTAGAGAAAATTTTTCCCAATTCTTCCATTGCCTCATGTTCCCCTTTCTACATTCATGCCCATATTTCCTTGCCTCAATGCCTTTGACCACTCTGTTTCCTTCCTTTCCCTGTTGCCATCTATTAGATTTTCACCCACCCTTCAGGATTGCTAGAAACAACACCTCCACCTCAAAGCCTTCCATGAATAGTCAGAGCAATCATTTCTTCTTCTGAACTCTTAGGGAGCCTAATGGGCACTATCTGTGAACACTTACCCATATGGCTTTGTAATATAATCTTTAAATAATGTCCCTGAAGCAGAAGTGAATCCCCCATAATGCCCAGTACAGTGTCGTATATATAATCAGTGCTTATTAAATATCAATAGAATGCATGCAGGAGACCAAAAAACACTCAGATTGTAATTTTTGAGTTGTCTTCTAGTCTGGAGGTAGTGATCAAATCTTATTAATCATATCCACACAGTGCTAATGCTGGATGTAATGCTTACATAGTGCTTGCATAGTAGGCTCCCAAACATAGCTTGCTGAATTCAGTCAGTCAGTCGGGCAGATGGGACTTTGGAGAGCTATTTCACATTCTATCACGTTTGCTTTGCTCCTGCTGGTGGGGACTTTGAGTCTGAGCAATCTTTTGATTGCTCTGCATTTTTGTTCAAGTCCCCATGGCAGCGGACCAGGGAATTTCCTTTCCCAGAACTCTGACTTCCTTCCACAGTGAACTTCCTGGCATCCCTTTTCCATGCAATACATATCTTGCTGTTGTTTTAAGTCATCTGAGCAAATGATACTTTCTGCAGAGTGGGATAGAGATGAATATGGTGAAACATAAATGTGAAGATGCAGCTTCTCTGATTTATTCAGTGTTTTCTATATGTCCATCTATCTTCCATAATTTCTTTTGTTTGTTTGATTTTGTCTGATCTCAGACATAGGAAAAGAGGAACTCATTCTTTGTAGAGAAAACAAAAAAGAAATTCATAAGCAAACATATTGATTCAATTCAGCCCATGTTTGTTTTCTCTTTGTGTGTGTGTGTGTGTGTGTGTGTGTGTGTGTGTGTGTGTGTGTTATAGTTGGATGTTCATTCTTAGTTACAAAATAGAAAAGAAAAAATATTTTCTGAGTTTGGAAAGATTTTTTAATTTCTGGATTCATGACTTATCTCTTTCAGGTGTGGGGGGGAAAAAGCTAGGATTCCTATTTTCATAAGTATCACCTGAGTGTCCAGCCTGTTAGAAATATTTCCATGGCTCTCCACAAGAGTAAGGAAAAAATTAGAAGTATGGAAAGGAGTCCAAGATATAGAGAAAACTCTCCCAGGCATAGGACAGCCATGGCATTAGGGACACAGGATATAGTGGTTCCGTAGGGTGGTAGCTGATTTTCCACCTCAAGGCCACCCAAACCTTGGTGTCTCTTAGCCTGGAGAACACCATCAGTGAGCCTTGGTTCCTTACACCATGAATTAGGGAAAAACACCCAGGTCTAAAATTCACAGTTCTCTGGAAATCTCTATAGTTTAGGAGTCGACTGCCTGCCATGTTTTAATGAAAGACATTTTTAAACCCCACTAAGCCTCAGAACCCTTATCTGTAGAATGGGGATAATCAAATTTCTACCAATGAATCACTGAGTTTAGGAGCTGGCACATTATTTACAGTCAATGAACAGATAGTTTTACTATAAGCAGAAGTACTAAATGGCCCCCTATCTGCAGATACTGATGATACCTACAGAAGTGATACTTCTTAGAGATGACACCACTAAAATACTAGCTCTTAAATATTTGTGTTCCAATTTATTGAATCTGACTGTCAAGCACCTCACTTTGACTTAAACTATAGCATAGTTTTTGGAACAATTCATCTTTTTTTCTCTCCATTTCAGGAGCACTCAAGAATGGACTCAAGAATGGAAAGAATGCCCCGACTATGTCTCTGCTGGAAAAAACAGCTGTTACTTTAATTCATCTTATACCTCCATTTGGATACCCTACTGTATCAAGCTAACTAGCAATGGTGGTACTGTGGATCAAAAGTGCTTTTCCGTTGAGGAAATAGGTAAATCACAGGTTTGTGTTTTATTTGACATGGCTTTAGATTAAGTCTAAATCCAGCAATGTCCAAGTGTATTTGCGTGGAAAGACTTTGTCATTGTGCTTGAGTGGTGGAAAGAAGTGTATAGGGCATTAGATCAGCTGGTGAACAAGAGGGAAAGGGTGGGGGTTGGGGGACTTAAGTTGGCCCTCACATAAAAGAATCTGGCAGTAAATGTTGTAAAGAAAAGAATAGAAGCCTTGTGGACCCTTTTTCTTGAGGAGATCTTTAAGCTGTGTTGTGTTCTTATGTGCCACTATAAGAGACAAACTCAATGTACTTTTAAGATTTCTTCTTTTCTAATTATTTGGTATGATTATTATATTCAGGTCTACTGAAATATGTTATTTTTGATCTCTATCATTGCTCTAATAAATGCCTAGATTTTCTTTATCACAAAGCATAATGACTCTGGACTTTTACATTTACAAAACAGCCAAAATCAGTTTAAAGACAAGTTTATAAGATCTGAAGACAAACATTGGAGATAATCAACTCAATGAACTAAGTGAAAGATCCAAACAGATTACCCCTTACCCATCATGTAGACACAGGGGAAATGAAACAAACAAACCAAAATAAACCCAAACAACTGTAATTGGAATGTTCATGTTTAAACTATAATAAGTATAAACAGCTAAACAGAAAAAAAAAAATCAAAGAATAGCTTTGAGTAGTTAACATTAATGTCTCAAATCTATCCACAAGAGCTCATTTGTTGCTCATAGGAATTCTTTGGAGCTTCTCTCAGATGCGCTGTTCCGGTATGTGGTTTGCTAGGCATCAGCAGACTGAAAGAGACTAAGAGAATGTGGCTAGAAGCTACAGACAGAAACAAATAAATCCCATAACCTTGACTCTGAAGAAGAAGATTGAGAAACTTAACAAGCAGAAAAGAGAACCCAATTGCATAGTTGAGGGAAACTATTTAATGCATGTCCTAACATCAATAGGTATAGCTTCTGAGTGACTAAATGGTAGTAGTAAGAATACTGAGTCAAGACCCATGTTCTAACCCTGTCTGCCCATAGCCAGCCCCACTTGTTTACCTGGCTGACTTTCACTGAGTACCTGCCATGAGCCAGGCACTATTTGAGTGCTGTGCCCACATGTGGTAGCTACAAAATGAGTGAGATACAGTCAAGTTGAGGAGACAGACGTGTTAACAAATAATTGCAATACATAATAAATAATTACAATACAGCATAGTAGCTGCTGGACTTTAGCTGGCCAAAGGCATCAAAGATTGACTGGTCCTGAGAGGTAAGGAAAGGCTGCACAGAGATGGTGACAGTTCAGTTACTTCTTAAAGCATCATTTGGAGTTTCCAGGTCTACAAAATGGACTGTGTCTTCCATCAACTACTATTTTCCACAAGTGACAAACAGCACAGAATATTCAGGGGCTCAGGAATGGTTAGGCAGGCCTATCAAATTGTCAGTGGTCTTGTGTAGCCAAAAAAATAATTTGGATATTATCGTACTGCCAAGGGGTACATTTGTGGAAGTTTAAGCAGGAAAATGACCTGAGGATAGTAATAGTAATAAGTAACACTTACAAAGCATTTATCGTGGTTGAAGTATAATAACCATATGAGATAGGTTCTGTTATAACCCTCATTTTATAGATCATGACATTGAGGCTCAGAGCAGGTAAATGACTAGCTCAAGATCAAACAGCTGGTAAGTAGAGCTGACATTTGAACCTAGGTTGTACAGCTCCAGAGTCTGTGTTCTTATTCTCGATGTTATGCAGTACTCCCATCGTATTTCAGAGTCTCGGGGAAATTCATTTTGCTGCAGTGTGGAGGGTGATAGATTGGGGTAGTACAGACTAGAGTTTCAGAGGTAGGAGACTTTGTAAACATCTCAGAGGCATTGTCAAGTACGCCACAAGGAAGTGTAGAGGTAAAGGAGAGTGTACTATGCTTAGAACTGTGAGGAGAACAGGGTCCTTCTCAAAGACGATCCTGTTCGTCCATTTAAAGTGGAGAAATTTTAAAGATATGATATGAATGAGTAAATAGTTTTAGAAATTTTCATCAAAACATGTTTTTTGTAGTTCAGTCACTTAAGTGGTTAAGCTTGGGTTATCAGAATTCATCCATCTCCAACGAATCCAGAAATGAGGGGTATTATTATCCGTATATAACATATGTAGCTTAGCTATTTTGAAAATACTTCCAATTTAATTTTCAAAATGTCAAATTTGGACTTTATTTTTTCTTAGTGGGGTTTACTTCGTAATGGCCAATGGCTTATGTCTTCATAGTAAGTGTTCCCACTCTGGTCGGATACAGGAGCTACTCCCTTTAGCTACAAATTTTAACAGCCAGCGAGAGCTCCTCATGGTGTATATTTGTAGGCTTATCTCTTATCAACTTTAGGGGCTCAGACTTTGCAACATTGTAGGTGACCGTCCACACACAGCAGAAGAAAAGTACATTGTACTCTGTACTTGCAAGCAAAAACATCAGTACTGAGACCTAAATAGTAGTAATTTATTGGGGACTTTTTAGAATATGAATTTAAGTAGAATTCCTAGCTTTAGAATCTATTCTCTCTATCAACCTTTGGGAAATTGCGGTCTTTGAGGTCTTAACTGGCAGAATGCAACAGATCTACCTGAGAATGTGCAGTACATGAGTAGAAACTAAGCAAAACACTATTTCAGATTATTCACATGCAGTTAAGTGCTAGATAGAAAACACTGAATGGAAAGAACAGTGTGATGCCTTCCTTCTCAGGTCTGAAGAATGATCACATGTGGCTAGGGAGACAACCAGCGAAGGAGCATTTGCTGAGTGTTGGGAAGGATTGTACTGGTAGCAATACAAAAATGAAAAAGACAAAGCCTTTGTCTCAGGTCATAAATAGTTTCAAAGAAAAAAGATTTCTCTACTCCTCATTTCAAAACAGCCACATCTTTAAATAGTCTAGGTCTTTCTGACTCTCTGTTCCTTCGGTTTTGAGTTTAAATGAATTCCTTTGCCAAAACCTCAAAGCATTAATTCTATTAGAGCTAAAAGAAATGTAAGACCCAAAATGTAGACTGAAAAAGGAATTTTTTTGTAGGGGCTGTTTTAGAGTTAAAAGCAGATTATCCTTAAGCAAAAAAAAAGAAAAAAAAAGATACTTTTACAAAGTAAGAATATACTAATAGGGATATTAGAAGAATTAAAAGAGTGTGAATAATAAAAATATTTAAAGAAATTTGGTGTGTTCAGAATAAAGCATTTTATTAATATCTAGCTGTTTCTCTTTGTGTACTAATTCTCCACTGAAACACACAGTACAACCAGATCCTCCCATTGGCCTCAACTGGACTTTACTGAACATCAGTTTAACGGGAATTCATGCAGATATCCAAGTGAGATGGGAACCACCACCCAATGCAGATGTTCAGAAGGGATGGATAGTCCTGGAGTATGAACTGCAATACAAAGAAATAAATGAGACCCAGTGGAAGATGGTAAGATATTATTACATCTCACAATTAAAAATCTTTCAAATTTTCTTTATTTCAACCCCTCCCTCATTTATAATTAGGTCTTTCTTTTGAGCTAATACCACATGCCCAGGCCATATGCTTCATAATTTCTTATTTAAGGAAAACTAATGTAATCAGTAAAATATCATCTTGCAGTTGTGTCCAACATTAGACGCTTACATGGAACTCATTTCAAAGCCCATGGAAGGAAAGGAAATCCATTTCCCCTGTCATCCTTGGTGTTCAGTTTAACTTTAGAACAAAATTGTGTACTTTAGCCACTTAGCTGTCTTTGAGGATGTGGCCAAACATGGGAAGGGTTATGATCAAGGTCAACAATAAGCTATGGCTAAACATTCTCTCATGATTTTAGTTGCTACTACTTACAAGACCCCATTAAAATAAGTTTTTAAATGACTCCAGGAGGAAAGCACAGGGAGAGATTTTGTCCCTTAGGGGTTTCAGAAGGATGTTTTGTTAAGTACCTCAGAGAAGAATCAAGCTGAGAGGTTTTTTATGTAGGCAAGTAGCATGGTACTGGTTGACCTCTGAACTCCTCACTTTTTGCCAAGTGTATGGGAACTGAGTGCTTAGATAAATTCCACATGGCATACAACAAAAAGAAAAACAGGATTATCATGCTGCTCCCAATATAACTAATTCTAAATCAGTCTAACCACAGCCACAGCTCTGGCCAAGTCAAGTGGTTTCTGGCCAGTCATCAGGTCATGCTCAGCAGCCTGGCACAGCCTCACTCCCAGCATTTTGAGACACCAGGCCCTGTCCATTCAATGACCCACTGAAAAAGAAACTGATTTTGTCATTACAAGAAAGCTAAATTTAGAGCATCTTTGAACAGTTAAATATTGGGCTTTGAGTTTCTGTTTTCGGAATCATTTTAATTTAGATATCTATTCTGTAACTTGGTGCAAATAAGCCTGGTTGGATGCTGAGTCAAATGTGACTTTCTAAATTCAAGCTATAATCAAACAGTTATTCAGCAACCAGGTATTGAAATAACCACATGCCCAAAGCACTGTACTAGGTGTCCTGAGGCAGCAGATTTCAATGTGTGAACCATGGAGTCCTGAGGGTCCTAAGACCCTTTTCAGGAGTCCACAAGGTCAAGACTATTTCTACAATAATACTAAAATGTTACTTTCTTTTTTCACTGTGTTGAGGTTTACACTGATGGTACAAAAGCAATGGTGGGAAAACTATTGTCCTACCATTAGCACAAATCAAGGCAGTAGTACCGAACCATGCTGATAGTCACTGTATTGTTTGCCACCAAACACTCACAGTAAGAAGGGGGAGGGGAGAGACAGTTTAACATAAGAATGGCCTTGATGAAACTAAAAATTATTTTTTTAAATATTGACCTTTGAGTACATAGCTTTTAATATTCTGCGTGACACCTGGGAAGTATGCATAAAGCACTTCTGCTGCCTACCAAGGTACTGATGGTCGTCTTCAGAAAAAGCACCTAAACAGCTAAATTGCTAGCTGAACTAGCGGCTTTTTGCATGGAGAACACCATTTGGGACACCAGTTTTACTTGAAAGAGTGGCTGATAAACTGGTAAATACTTACTTATATATGAGTTGGCAAATATCTGGCAAACATTTCTCGAAAAGGAATGAAGCAAGCTTATCACTTCAAGAAAAACAATTGACTATTTATTGCCAATGGAAAAACAATGAGCTTTCAAGGGAAAAATTAGAATTTTGGGAAACTGTGCAACTGTGAGCTTGATAGCTTCCTAATCTTCGAAGACTTTCCTAATAAGATCAATAGTGATACTATTAGTGAAAGTGATTTATTAAATATTGTGTAATAAAATGTGTACCTTTAGAAAATCTGTTTAACTCGGTGAACCTATATTTTTTTTCTAAATGACCAATATATGATGTAACCCAAATCATATATGGGAAAATGATCCATTCAGAGTACTAGATAGAATGATGGATTTTAATGTGATGACATAATAAAGATTCATTGACACATTCTCAGATTCCATATTGCAACTAACCTTTAAGAAAATAGCACTTGTTGAGTTTCGGTGTTACTGCTAAAGAAGAATGTCCACAATTATCTAAAAACTTTATTAAAATGTCCTTCTTTTTCCTCACTATATATCTGTGAGACCAGATTTTATTCATGTACTTCAACCAAAACAATGCATTCTAACAAATTTAATTCACAAGCAAATGTAAAAATATAGCCATCTTTTACTAAGCCAGCCATTATAGAGATTTGCAAAAATGTAGAACAGTATCACCCTTCTCTCTATAATTGTATTGTTTTGGAAAGTTCAATAATTTTTATAAAAATATATTATGTTAGCATAAAATAAACTTACTATTATTTTAATTTTAAAATTAGCATTTTTTAATTTCTCACTTTTAATTTCTAATATGGTAACTAGTGAGAGGTATAAACGAAATAAACCAAATTTTTAAGATTTTCAATAATTTTTAAGAGTGTGAAGGAGTCCTGAAACAAAATTGTTGGACAGCTTAGAAAAGGAAAATATGTAAATCAGAACATTAGCCTTCATACATTTATTGATCATAGTTTCAAGCCTGAAATTCCCTGGCATAAAGCATAAAGTTATGTAGCCAAGGCACAGAAATGAAACTCACACCCTGAGCCAGAGCATGGGAGCCTGGGACTCAGTCAACTGACCCTTCAGGGCTGTCTCCCAACCTGGCTTAGTTGCACTTTGCATTGGATAGCCCAAAGGGATCATTAATATTTACTTACCTTTTAAAAGTGAAGTCATATGTTCATGGTGTTTATAAGTTTAGTCATTTTCAAGGGTCTCAAACAGAGTTGTCATGAATATCAAGGGCCTGTCCATAAGAACTGACCTATCTGGAAGAAACTCACAATCTAATTGGTTAAGAGCAAAAGCGTCATAAACATTAAAAGAAGAGAGTTTTGTAAGCATAGGGGAAAGAACTGGTTATTTGTTGCTTGTATCAGAAATGAGCACGTTACCATTTGCCAATATCAAATTTGGTATAATTTTTTTACATTAAATATCTCTTAAACATAAAATAATACGAGTGACCAAGTAGTTCTTAGAACTATTTACCTGCTAAACCAAGTTAAGAATGTGTGGTTTTTTAAGGACTGATGGGTGACGTAGAATTATTTACAACACGTGGGCCATCACTTGAACACCTGCTTTATACCTGAAGATAATGAAGTGTTATATGCCCCCAAAGAATTTGCTGCAGTGACTCTGAGCAGTGAAATACAAGAAGTAATACATGATGTGTACCATCTGGCAGGATGGAGCAGGGAAACATGCCAGCAAAGACGTCTTAGAATTTCAGCAGTACTTACACTAAGGATTGCCCAAGAAGAGACATTCTCACACAGGCAGGTGGCAGAGTTCAGTGTGGTGGTGGGAGCTGTGTGAGCAAATCTGAGTGTCATGTGGCTGGTATGCAGGGTTGAGAGAAGATGGAGAGGGGTCTAAGGGCCAAATCACCAACACCCCCTTTCTGGCTTTGTTATTAGTAAAATCTGTAAAGTAATAACATGGATGAAAATAACAGAGAAATTAGGGCTTCAAGAAAACATAGGCTTTTAAAATACTTTTTTAATTATATGTTTAATATTCAGAATCTTTTATTTAAAAAAACATTTTAGGCATGCAAGTATTCCATATATTAAGTAGTTTCTTTTAAAGATGCAAAATTACCATCCCACACATACATGGGGGAAAAAAAGATATAGTTTGTGAATAAAAACTAATTGAGGTGAAAGGAAAATTTGCTGTTGAAACTGAAAAAGGTCCAGCTTCTGACTTAGTAAATCAATTTATGAGGATCTATGTGAAAAATCTATGCTATTGAAAGAGAGTTGTTAGTTTTTTATAAAAAGGAACGAGGTGTTCTACCAGGAAGCATACAAAAAGCACATAGTAAGTACCTACCTGCTTTGAATATTTGATGTAGAAAAAAATGTAATTATTAATTGGGTCCACTTCTTTGATAGCAATGTGTCTAATAACCTCACCAACTCTTCCCCCAGAAGGTAGAATATCCTTTGGCCTTAAGTGTTGCAGGACTCCTATGACTTTTTCTTTGCAGATTTTGAACAGCAAACTACTTTAAGATGACTTTAAGTCTTCCAGAACAAGCAGATTGGTTATGTAGTTGCTTCTAATAGAATTATTTTAAAGTTCAATTAAGACAACTATGATTTCCCTAGGACTCTTTCCAATTCTGTAATCATATGAATGACGACCAAGAATTTCTAAGAATGACTATAATTTGTTTTGGTGTGAAAATGTTTTCTTTTCTGTTCTTATGTTTTTATACAAAATTTTAATGTCCCAAAGGGTAGACAACATATCTGTAGTTTTCTTTATAGTTCTGTTGTTTTCAATAATAATTTTATTATGCTTTGATCTTAGAATATTTGACAGACTTATTCCAAGATATGGCTGCATTTCTGTAAAAGCCTATTATTATATCTTTGAGTTTATACCAAAATAAATTTGAAGCCTATTATCCATTTATCAAATGATTCTTTGTAATTTGTCTTAATCTTTCTTTAAATAGCATCCCTCGCCAGCGCTTTTTCAAATATTACTTACTTTACAGAATTTCATTTTGAATACAAATACAGAAACACCATGTAAACTTTATTGCATTGAGTTGTTGACCCTCTAACCAGTAAGTTTTATATTTTGTCTTGAAAGATGGACCCTGTATTGTCGACATCAGTTCCCGTGTATTCATTGAGACTGGATAAAGAGTATGAAGTACGTGTGAGATCCAGGCAACGAAACTCTGAAAAATATGGCGAGTTCAGTGAGGTGCTCTATGTAATACTTCCTCAGATGAGCCCATTGGCATGTGAAGAAGGTAAAAATAAAAGATTAAAATGGCAAGCCAACATGGCTTTCATTATCATACAGTGATACATTCCCTACACTGTTAGGGTGTTGTTCAGATCAAGGTACATTACCATCAAACCTCAATATGAGAGACCTCAAGCTCACTCTCTATAACAGGAATCCATTAAAAAGCTGGAAAAAGATTTTGTTTTTGAATTATTTAATTCATGAAAAGTCCTGGGGGTAGGCGGAAGTTAGAGAAGGAAAGATAATAATGTGGGTTATCTCTAGATATCAGAATTTCAGGTGATTATTTCTTTATATGTTTTTATAATACTAAAATTTTCTATAATGAGTTAGTTGGTGTTTATCATCAGAAAAAATGTTTTTTAAGTACATAATGAAAAAATTCTGTATCTATAAGGACGGCTGTAATATGTGCTATATAAGAGAAAGCCTGATACTGAGTCAGCATCAGTAGTCAGGCAGGTGCTGATTGGTTCTAAGACATTTAGGTATAGCTGTTACCTGGAGAAGGCTTAATAAGTAATGTGCCCATTATGCTCAAGCATGACATGGAACATTCAAAGATCTTATATAAGAGGAATACAAAGGTAATTAAAGTTTAAAAAATGAAAACTGTGAATTTAGAATAAAAGAATTAAAGTTTTTGGACACAGAAATAAACAATGTTGCTTAACAATAAATATTAAGTGTATAAAATAGTATCCCTCTCAAATGAGAATCAGATATAGCTGATCTCCACTGAAGACAGAAGTTTACAGAGCCATATGAAGAGGTGAGGTTTCTTAATGAAACAATCACAAGCTACAAAGAAATGAAATTTATATTTCTGTATTTTTGGTACAGGTAGAATTCATGAAACTAAATAACACTTCAATGAAAATATCTATACCTCCATTTTCTTTTAAGCTCTACTCAACCAATTGTTATTTCGAACAATTTGACATAATGAAATTCTGGTTTAAAAGTACACTTGTTACACACCCTTTAAGCTTATGATGATGGCTTTTTTTTCATGTTACAAAAGAAGAAGAAAATGAAGCACTGGCTTTATGTTATGTTCCTAAATATGTCATTGATATAAAACTCTAAATACCACAAGATACAAATAATATTCTCTTCCCCACTAATTCTTTATAATGTTCATAATATCTCCCTTGGGGATTTTAATAACTGAACAAAAAAATTAAAATAAGGAAAAAATATTACAGTTGAAAACCTACTTTTAATAAAACAATGTTACGATGAACTCCACCTGTCTCTTTAAATTAAAAAGCATTTAACCTTGAGCATCTTTTCATACGTCTATTGTACACCTGTATTTCCTCTTTGGAGAAATATCTGTATAGGTCTTCTGTTCATTTTTTAATTGGATTGTTTGTTTTTTTGTTGTTGAGTTGTATGAGTTCTTTATGTATTTTGGATATTAACCTCTGATCAGATGTATCATAAGCAAATAGCTTCTCCCATTCAGTCGATTGTCTTTTCATTTTGTTGATGGTTTCCTTTGCTGTGCAAAAACTCTTTAGTTTGATGTAGTGCCATTTTTTTCTTTTATTTTTCTTGCCTGAGGAGATATGCCTGAAAATAAATTACTAGGTCACTAACCATCAGAGAAATGCAAATTAAAACCACAATAAGATATCACCTCACACCTGCCAGAATGGCTATCATTAATAAATCAAAGAACAAGTGTTGGTGAGAATGTGAGGAAAAGGGAACCCTCACATGTTGTTGGTGGGATTGCAAATTGGTAGAGCCACTATGGAAAACAGTCTTGAGGTTTCTCAAAAAATTAAAAATGAATCTACCCTTTTTTGCACTTCTGGGTATTTATCCAAAGAAAGCCAAAACAATAACTCACAAAGATCTATGCACCCCTATGTTCATGGCTGCACAATTTACAGTAGTCAAGATATGGAAGCAACCTAAATGCCCACCAACAAGACTATTGGATAAAGAAATTATGGTTTATAATACAATGGAATATTGCTCATCCATTAAAAAAATGAAATCCAAGCATTTGCAACAACATGAATGAACTTAGAGGTTCTTATGCTGAGTGAAATAAGCCAACTGAGGAAGATAAATACCATACAATTTCACTTATATGTGGAATCTAAGGAACAAAAAGAACAAACTAATCAAAAAAACACTCACAAATATAGAGGACAATCTGGTGATGACCAGAAGGGAGAGGCATATGGGGGCTGGGAGAAAGGGGTGAAAGTTAAAGAAGTTCAAATTAGTAGTTGGGCACAGGGATGGGGAGCACAAGGAATGGAGTCACCAGTAATGTAATGGCTAGGTGGAGAGCCTTAGGAGAGGAAGAGCAACTAGAGGGATCATTTTATAAACTGCATAAATGTCTAATCAATGAACTGTGTACTTGGACCTAATAAAACAAAAAAAAATTTATATAGTTTAGTCACTTAAGCAAAAAAAAAAGCAGTTAACCTCTGCCAGAGTGGTAAGAATAGTGGGAACCAGCTGCAAGGCTGCTGGTAGGCACTTGTTTTTAAAGAATAAAATAGAAGTTTTACAAACAGATTCCCCCAAGTCTGCTACAAAAAGTACTAAAACCTGTAGGTGGGAACCCTAGTAGTGATCTTTTTCTATCAAAGAATTTTTTTTAACTATAAAATAATATGCTCTGCCTGTCTAAAAGGTTTCAGTCATGAATCAAAAATAAAATCTCTGCCCCCATCTTTTTTGATAAACCCTCAGTCTAGAGGATAGAAAAATACCACCACATCTTGAAAAGAAAAAGGAACCAAGTAGACGTTGTTTAGGTAAAGTAGCATGTTAACTGGCAGAACTTTTTCCCAGAGTTTAAGGCTGTAGTGACACTGCCTGAATACATAAGATGCTTAAAGTATTTTTTTCTTTTTTTAATGGATATAGTTGGTGCTTAAAATGTTTGCTGTTTATTTTGATTTTTTTTTTAATGTGAAAGGATTTCAAGAAGAGTTCTAAGAACAGAATATATTTCTAAATCATTGCATTCTGTTCCAGTGCTTATCAAGTGAAATCACTGGCTTTAATAGATAAACATAAATTAGGAAATATTTTTATGTGAAAAAGGAACATGAAATGTAAACTTCGACTCTTCATAATCCTATGAGTGAGATATTGTTCTCATGTATTTCAGATTTCCGGTTTCCATGGTTCTTAATTATTATCTTTGGAATATTTGGGCTAACGATGATATTATTTTTATTCATATTTTCTAAACAGCAAAGGTAGGTGTGAAATACTCTACCTTGATATTTCTTCCAGTTGTTTAGATTTCCATATGTATTTCCATTTGTTGTTTGATATTTTCTTTGCTAATCATGAGTGGAAAATTTAACCCAGGAAAACATTATTTCTAGCTATACATTAACTATTTTGTTGTGTTCATCAAAGAGAATTCACAGGTTTTAATTCTATCTGAGAAGTTGTATAGGACATCAAGAGGCTGAGGCTAGTGATTGCATACTTTGTGATATGAGCCTCCTTACCAAAACTGTTTTCTCAGAGCTGTCTCTTCACCTCTTCAAAGTCCTGAGCAAGGTGACTCGTTCATCCAGGACCACTAGGTAGTACTTTTGGCTGAGTTTGACACAGTTCTAATGAATGAGCCAATTTAAGTGGCTAACTAAAGCCACCTAGATATATCAATCTAAAAAATCTTTTTAAGAATTCATACGATAGCAATTTGACGTAAGTTCAAATTTTGTTTAAATTATTTGGATTCTTATGATTCGCTATATCACCTGCATTTGTTAACCCAGCTGAAGTCCTTCCTAAATTTGAAGAGATTCCTTTCTGCATTCTCTTCGAGTGAAAAGACTAGGATTCCAGATATTACTCTGCCACTGTGTTTGGTCTTTGCTGAGTACCCTAACCCCTCTGGGCCTCCATGTTCTCATGGATATTATGAAGGTGTTACAGATTATATGACCTTTAAATTTACTTTGAGTTGTGAAATCTATCATTCTACTTTTTTTTTCCTAAAAGAAACTCAGAATAGAATACAAAAAAAATGTTAATACAAAATATGGGAAAGTTTATTGGTACTAATTGCCAGTTTTCTTACATTTAGAGTATTTGTAAATCCCATGAGTTAATCTTGCCACTTCAATAAGAACTAGAATCATCAACACTCCCAGTTTGCCTGGGACTTACCTGGTTTTAACACCAAAAGTTCTGCGTCCCAGCAAATCCAGGCAGAGATGGTTGGTTTCCCTACCTAGAACCAAAGACAGGTTTTCCAAGGGAAGCCAAGAGGCATATACAGATCGGAATAGGATCTATGTTAATATACTGTAAATTTGTTTTTTTGAAGTCATATAGCATTCATCAACATTAAAACAGAATTGTAATAGAAAGAATTCTCAGAATGCTGAGGTTCTATAGTATCAAGCATGCTAAAAGTCTCCAAGTGAATATAGAAAGGGTTATTTTAGTAGGGTGTCATTTCCAGTTTTATTATGTCGATTAAAGAGAAAGCAAAATTTACTCTCCAGAATTTCATTTTTCACCTAACTTTCTAGAGTCATTTCTCTTTTGTAGACACAACTATTATAAAGCAGGACAATTGTTTGGGGGAAAAATAGTAAATAAATAAAATTTTAGAATTTAAGTAATTTATATAACTAATAACAACAAAGGAGCTAAATGATTCTGTTGATTAATTTGAATTAATTGTTCTGTACAGTTGAAGAGCTAATGTATATGTAATTACAGTAGATAAAACCACTATATATATAAAGTAATTTACTCTTAACATGAGCCATCAATTTCAAGTCCTTATGAAGGCCAAGAATATTTGTTATGTAGTTAAACTATATTAGCTAAGAAAGAAAAAGTATCTTCTCAACAAATAGGATTTCAAAGAAAATATATTAACCTTTGTCTAAAGAATATTTTCTATTAATAATGAAGTTCTTAACTATAAAACTTAGTCAAAAATCACCAAAATGTAAAGATTTTTTATATCTTTTTGTGCTTCCAGATTTCCTGTACTAAATTAAGTTCCTTATAGAAAAGAATTATTTATTTTCCTTTTATTTGCCCATAAATAAAATTCTTATCATGTCTAAATTTCAATGTTCTAATAAGTGTAGGAAATGGTAGAAAATAGTTGTCAGCAGATATGGAAAGAACACATATTTCTAACACTTTAAAATGATACTCTGAGAATGAGGTGCTGTGTCAGCCTTCCCCATAACCTTTGCACTATAACAGCCTCAGGTCCTCCATGTCTTTGGTTGAAATTTTTCAAGTCCACAATCCAAGCCACTTCTCCCTTTCTCTCTTTCTTAAATCAGATAATTGAATCAACTCTAGCAAAATTTATAGTGTAATTGGGATTTGAATGAAATGACAGCAAAGTCACAAACATAGTTTCATGCCAGGTTATCTTTATTCTCTACTCTGTTGTTTCTACCATACAACTCACCCGCAGCCTTTGAACTATTAGTAATCAGAAAAAAAATAACTGAATCAGCACAGAACGGAAATATAAACTGGCAACCTGAAAGCCAAACCATGCTTTGTTATTTTATGTTATTTCAATTTTGAATTAAAGATTTTGCTACAATGTATAGGAAATTTTCACACAAAAATTTAGATTTCCATATTATCTTTAAGAACTAGAAGTTCTGGTGAAACTGGGTTGATATTCCAGTCGATTAGGTGCATAGAAAGTTAGGTGCATATGTCAAAGCAGAAGGCTAGCTGTCCCATTTGGGAAGAACATATATACTCTAATTTGTCAGCATCCCCACCCCTTCCAATGACAATGCAACTGGCTTGCTTCATTCATGTGCATGGCCTTTTGGGGCCCTAAAAGCTACAGGATTGGCCACCTTGATGTAAGGCCACCCACAATTCCTGGGAAGCTAACAGCCAACATGTACCTAAATGCATCATCGTCAAAAAGGATAGGCACACATAAAAAAGTCAAGCCCTAGGCAGTGGGGGTCTTCACTTCTATAAGGGTTATGGTACATTTTTGTATGTTTTTGATCATTTGAAATATTCATTTAGAAATACAGAATCAAATAAGAGCAGTATGGTAGAATGCAAAGACCTGGGTTTTGAAGTCAGGTACTTTGGATTTGAGCCCCAACTGTATCAAGTATTAGTGCATGATTTGAACATGTTCCCTAAACCTCTGGATCTTTCCACAGATAACATCATCTGCCTCCTTGGTAGTCGTAAGGACTACATGACATGTTTAGTGCAGAGGTTGACAAACTTGTTTTATAAAGGGCCAAACCCTAAATTTTTAAGCTCTCTAAGCCATGATGTCTCTGTCACAACCACTCAACTCTGCCACCATGGCATGAAAGCAGCCATAGACAATAAGTAATGGACATAACTGTGTTCCAATAAAACTTTATGTACAAAGACAGAGGGCAGACCAGGTTTGACCCACAGCCTATAATTGGCTGACCCATAGTTTAGTGCAAAATATATCAGAGGCATTCAAAAAATGGTAGTTATTATTAATAATTTGTATTTTGTCTATATCTTGTATTCATCAGTAACAATTCATTTTAATACTTATCCCACTGAGTAAACCTAATGGAGGTTACTCAAAACAACTTATAAAATGGAATTTGTCTTATTCCTTGGGTTAGGCAAAAAAGCAATGGCAGAATTCATAAAAAGGGTTCCCTACTGAATAAACTAGACTGACCATTCACAACTAGTGGACTGTCAGCTGAAACCCAAAAATCAGGTTACCATCCCTGCCCAAAAGTGTATCTCTGACACTTCGGGTTTTGAGATTTTTTTAAACAACAAAATGAGGTGGTTGGAATTTATAACCTCTGAGCTTTTTTCTAGAGCTATAATGTTGATTTTAAAGTAAACTCTAGTTGCATTATTAACAAAAATAGATAAATGATTTAATCAAATTCATTTGAGAAATTTTATTGAGCACCTTCTATGTGCCAGGAATATTTGTAAGAGCTGGTGATACAATGAGGCACAAAACAGGCAGGATAGACATTGATATAAATTTTGGTCAAAAAGTAATTTAAATATTTAGAACAAAAAATTTAAGTACATCATAGAATTATGTATATAAATTAATACTGATTAGTTAGAGATTGTTCAAATTTAGTCTGTCCCAACTGAAATGAACCCTACAGCGACACCGTGGTTAATGAGGTTACCTTATATAATTTTATAAGTAATGTGAGCTACGTGGTGCAAACTTATCCCAGACCACTCTAATTTGGCTCCATGTAGATTAGGCCTGCCTTTCTTTTTTCTTTCCTTCTTCCCTTCCTTCCTTCCCTCTTTTCTTTCTTCCTCCCACAAAATAATGATAAACTGTACATTAAAATTACCTCTCTTTTAACTGAAATGGAAATTGGCTTCATATGGAATTAAATTTTTTATTCCCAAATACTAATTCTGGCTATCAATAAAAGATATTAAGAGAAAAAAGATAGAAAAACCACATTTTATTTAAACTGACTTCAGATAAAGGCTTTTTTGTTGTTTTTGTTCTTTTTTTTTTTCTTCTGTAGTTTTTCACTATCATTTACTGCCTAATATTTTTCTTTCCTTTCTCATATTCCAATTATAAAGTACCAGAATATTTGGAATAAATAATAGTACTCCAATATTTTATGCTTATCTTTCAAAATAAGAGAATGTGCAATTTTTAAAATAAGCAAACAAAATTTTATTTGCTTTCAAGGATTAAGATGCTGATTCTGCCCCCAGTTCCAGTTCCAAAGATTAAAGGAATTGATCCAGATCTCTTCAAGGTAATTAATAAATTATAGATAACACTAATTAAATGGTACCTGAAGAATGTTGTCTTGTGTGGACTGCTTTTGCAAGACATATGGAACATATTTTTTGTACCCCTCTGGAGAAAATTTTTTAAATATCATATCTCTTAACATTATGAGAAAGTCTCATATATTTAAAATTTCTTCACTAATATATTTTTTAATTTTATGGTTCTGTTACTATTTCTCTATTGCAACCATAATTAGTCTCTAAATGTTTTTTTTTAATCACACTTAATCATCATGAGTTCTTTTTCAGAGATCTTCATCTTTTGTTTTCTAGGAAGGAAAATTAGAGGTGGTGAACACAATCTTAGCCATTCATGACAACTATAAACCTGAATTTTACAATGATGACTCTTGGGTTGAATTCATTGAGCTAGATATTGATGACCCCGATGAAAAGACTGAAGGATCAGATACAGACAGACTTCTAAGCAATGACCATCAGAAATCACTTAATATCCTTGGGGCGAAGGACGATGACTCTGGACGTACCAGCTGTTATGAACCTGATATTCTGGAGACTGATTTCAATGCCAGTGAGGTGGGTGATGGTACCTCAGAGGTTGCTCAGCCACAAAGGTTAAAAGGGGAAGCAGATCTCTTGTGCCTTGACATGAAGAATCAAAATAACCCACCATGTAATGATGCTACTACCCCTGCTACTCAGGAGCCCAGTGTTATCCTAGCAGAGGAAAACAAACCAAGACCACTTATTGGTGGAACTGAATCAACTCAACAAGCTTCCCATACTCAGCTAAGCAATCCCAGTTCACTGGCAAACATCGACTTTTATGCCCAGGTAAGCGACATTACACCAGCAGGGAGTGTGGTCCTATCCCCAGGACAAAAGAATAAGGCAGGGATATCCCAGAGTGACATGCATCCAGACGTGGTCTCATTCTGCCAAGCAAACTTCATTGTAGACAATGCCTACTTCTGTGAGGCAGATGCCAAAAAGTGCATCACCGTGGCCCCTCACGTCGAAGTTGAATCACGTGTAGAGCCAAGATTTAACCAGGAAGACATTTACATCACCACGGAAAGCCTTACCACTACTGTCGGGAGGTCTGGGACAGCAGAACAGGCTCCAAGTTCTGAGATACCTGTCCCAGACTATACTTCCATTCACATAGTACAGTCTCCGCAGGGCCTCGTACTCAATGCGACTGCCTTGCCCTTGCCTGACAAAGAGTTTCTCTCATCATGTGGCTATGTGAGCACAGACCACCTGAACAAAATCATGCCGTAGCCTTTCTTTGATTTCCCGTGAGCTAAATATTTAATAGCAAAGAGTTGCTGGGGCATGAATGCTTAAACCAAAACAATGTTTAAATCTTTTTTTTGGCGGGAGGGTGGGGGGTGTACATTCTAAATGCCTTTTCCTGAAATGTTGAAACATGATATTAAAAAAAATTTATAAGAATGCTTAATCAGATAGATATTCCTGTTGTGAATTGTAAATATTTTAAAGAATTGTTTCAAAGATTGTTTAATGGCAGTGATTGTCTTGTTATTGTGGGTGTTAATTTTGTGATGCTAAGCATTGAATGGCTGTGTTTTTTAATGTATAGTAAATCATGCTTTTTGAAAAAGCGAAAAATCAGGTGGCTTTTATAGTTCAGGAAAATGGAATGCAAATTATAGCACAGGTTAGTTTTTTTAATAATTGGGAACTAAAATTATAGGTAAGAAGACAAAAATAGTTTGGATATGTAAAGTTTATTTTGACATAAAATTGATAAAGATATTTTTAATAATTTACACTACAAGCATGGCTATTTTATATTACACTACACACTGTGTACTGTAGTTCATGCAGACCCGTCTAAAGAATGTAGCAACTACAGTCTAAAGCTGATTTAATGCTTTGTTCAGTACACCTAAAGAAAAACAAATAAACAAATTAGTTTTTTACAAGGCCCTTTTTATACTTCCCAGAACTCAAACAAGTCTGAAGTGATTGTAATTACCTGCATTATTGGAACATGCTCACCTTACCTGAATTTTCAAACAAATATTTGTTTAGAAAACTTTAAAATGTTTGCACAGTTCAACTCACCTTGAACCAAAAAAACAAACAACAAAAGAACCCTTTCTTACCCAAATTTTAGTTCATGTCAGAACACTACGTACTACAAGAAGTAGAAATTATAGCTTGTTCATATTGACCAGGATGCTGAAGGGCTGCAGTTGTACAGTGACTGAGTTCTTCAGTGGATGCAGATTTTGAGAGGAAAACCCTAGAGCCTCTGCAGCAGGGTCTCCTCAAACAGGACTTGGTTTTCTTTGGTAGTTACCTAAGAAGGGAAAAGGTACAAGAAGCATTTTGAAAGTTGAAGCAGGTTGAAATGAAATTAACCAAATAATGGAACGATAAATGCAAGAACTAGGTTTTTGTTTCACAGCCAATAGGCAGACACATACTCATTATTTATAGTAACAAGAAACAGAAGAAACAAGACTGTAAATCCCCACAGATAATGCAAAATTTACTTAAACCAATATCAAAAACTATCGTTCTCTTGTCTAGGATTGTTTTTTTAAGTAGTAAAATAAGTTTGTTCATATTTTATTTCCCCTCTGAGCGGACTAGCCTCAAAGCAGGTAGTCAGAAAAAAGGGACTGAATAATTTATAAATTATTTTCAATCTCTTAATACTTTAACATCATTCTTAGGAGCATCACAATAGCTCCTCAAAAGGTTTATCAAAGAGAAGAATCTTATCTCACTCACTGAAGAATGCTTCTCGTTTTAAGTATTTTTTTAAAAGGTGAAGAAAACTTTAAAATTAGCTTTAACTTAAATAAGATTTGCCATTTAGCTCAGACCTTTTTAGGAAACAAGCCTTATGGTTGGTAAATTTAAAGTCCCTCTTTCTTGCAAGGACAGTGATGAGCTAGAATTGGGTGTTTAAAGTTCAACATGTTAGTTCGTAATAGATGTTCAATAGGTTTTCTGCTACTTTGCTGCTATGGTTTTTCTAATAGCTACGTAATTTAGTTTCATATAAAATTTCATCAATGTAGAACCTAATTCAACTTAAAACTGTGTGTTTGGGAAAACTATCTTACTATTTCACACTAGGCTGACAACATTTCTATAGCCAAAAATAGCTAAATACCTCAATCAGTCTCAGAATGTCATTTTGGTACTTTGCTGGCCACACAAGCCATTATTCACTAGTATGACTAGTTGTGTCCTGCAGTTTATATTTAACTTCCTTTATGTCTGTGGATTTTTTTTCCTTCAAAGTTTAATAAATTTATTTTCTTGGATTTGTGATGGTTTGTTTCTCTTATTAAACACCCACATGAAAAGCATCCTAACCAGACTGCAGACTGAGTTCCTGTTGTAAGGGGACCTGAGCACAATTGGTTTAAACATGTCAGCAATTTTTGTTGTGTGATAGAATATATAGATGCAGAGGAAGCAGTTCCCTGCCTCTCTTTTTGAGGAAACAGGAGCCCAGCTCAAAAATATCCTGCTGGTTTGCCTGGATGGTGCCCTCTTAGGCTCTTAGTATCGTGATTTGGATGCGCTATAGTTTGTGTGCCGTGTGGGGGAGGTGGGGGGATGAGTGGTGCTTGAGTCTTTAAGCTACATTTCTAGCTTGAGTACGTTGCCCAGAAGGAAGTGAAACACACACACTCTCTCTCTCTCTTTCTCTCTCTCTACACCATTCACACATCAGCACACGTCAGTTTGTCAGATGAGCTACTTGTCATCACAGAAAGCAGGTAAGTCAGGCCCAGGAGAGAGGCCTGTTAGGTAGGTTGTGTAGGAGCCTGGGATAGCAGGGAGGACATGAAGCACAGATTCCTCCACATGAGGCTCCAAGCAGGTTCACTACTAAATCACAGCCTTATGTGCAGGCTCTGGGTCCTGAGAGGTGGGACTATGTGGTGGCATCACAAAAGCCACTGAACATCTAGTTATTACGTTAGTAAGTTGAATGCAAACTGCCGTGACTTTTGTGCCACCATCACCTGAGTCTCAGGGTTTCCTACTTTCTTATTTGGAAACATGGTTTGGAAAATCATGTTTCTTTTTTCACTAAGATATTGGAACATCTACTGCTTTAACAGTCACAAAACCAGGAGAGGCTCACCATTTTAAGCATCAGATATTTATTTCTTACATGTGCTATACCAGCTTTATGACATTATACGTTTATCACATAAACTTATATGAGTGCTTCAGGGCATCAGGAGCGAATGGAGAAGGCCTGCTTACTTCCACAGATTGAAAAAGCACAATCCTTTCTATTTCAGAAAAGTAACGTCACAGCAAAGATGGCTACATGTGTTCCTGGTTTAAATTTCTCTGTGGTTCTAAGATATTCTAACACTGAAATCTATTCTTGTTTTACAATATTTACTTATGTACATAGTTTTATATCAAAATACTGAATGTCTTTTTATTTCCCTGTTTAGGATAAGAAATAGAGAAATTTCTTAAATTTATTGACATTTTAAAGCTTCTACAGTTAAATAGAGAAATTACTTAAATAAGAAGTTATTGAAATCCAAACTCTTTAATCTGGAATTCAAGATCCCACGCGATTTGCCCAATTGCCTTTGCAGGTTTGCAGGTTTAATATTTAAGGGCTGTGTGCAAAGGGCACAGCTTCTGAATAAGAATTTGACCTTTGGCAAACATTCAAGCTCTGTGTACTTGGAAATCTAGTAAGTATATTATGTCAACTGTGTTACATAGGCAAAATTGCTCACAGTTAAAAATGATATTTGGTAAATTACATCTGCATGGGGAGAAACTCCAAATACTTGGAGGTAAACCATTCTTTGGACTTGAGTATGGTGACTCTTGTAATTGAACATGTCCCTTATAGAGACACTGAAAGCTATGCCTATGCCCCCTTGAAGCCAATAGCTCTTGTTCTAACCCTGTAGGCATAGCTTTCAATGTCCTACATTGTCTTGAGTAGACTGGGGCCAAGCGTGGTCTGTGGTCATCTGGAGATGTTTATTTGAACAAAAGAAGATCCCCTTGCAGATGCAGCAAGAGACATTTGCCACTCCTCAAACCAAATGTGTGCTCTCCCATCTCTATGTCCTTGCTCATGTCTCTCCCCACACCTGAAAATTTCCCCCTTACCAAGCCTGCCTGATGAAATTCACCTCATCCTTTGTGGCCCAGCTCAAATGCTTCTTTCATGAAGCTGCTCCCACTCTGATTCTCCCCATCCTTGAGTGATCAATCCCTCTTCTGAGGCACTTTTAATGATTCACTCTAATTGTTAGCTCCCCTAACAATTGCTTAGAATGTGCATATCAGCATGCATTCTGGGGCATACCTGCTCCCTGAAAAGTTCTTAAATGAGTGATTCTGTGCTCAAGTAAGTTAGGAAAACACTTCATTTATACCCCCTATGCCTCTGGGAGAGAGCCAGAGTTCATATTGACATTTTAAAGCTTCTATAGTTAAAAAAAAAAATGTTTAAATTTAACATTATTTCCTAATTATTTAACAATGGAAAGTGTGGTAAAGAGGGTCCCATTATTATAGCTATTAATGCTTGGAAAAATCTGCTCTAAGAAAACAAGCAGGAGCAGGCCTGGCACAAAATAAAGTTACAATAAATTTCAGATGAATGTGAATCTAAAAACATCTTAATGTGATGCCATTAAACTTACTTTCTCAATAAAACTTTTTAAAGAATAAAAGACAAAGGGAAACAAAAGAAACAATAAACAAATGGGACTACGTCAAACTAAAAAGTTTTTGCACAGCAAAGGAAACCATCAACAAATGAAAAGACAACCTTCTGACTGGGGAAAGATATTTTCCAATGATCCATTCAATAAGGGGTTAATATACAAAATATATAAGAAACTCAAATAACACCAAAAAACTCCAATTAAAAAATGGGCAGAATATCTGAATAGACATTTCTCCAAAGAGGACATACTGATGGCCAACAGACATATGAAAAGATGCCCAACTTCATGAATCATCAGAGAAATGCAAATTAAAACCACAATGAGATATCAATTCACACTTATAAGAGTGGCTGCCTTCAATATATCAACAAGCAAGTGTTGGCAAGGATGTGGAGAAAAGGGAAAACATATGCACTATTGGGGGAATTATAAATTGGTGTAGCCACAATGGAAAACAGCTTTGAGGTTCCTCAAAAAATTAAAAGTAGAACTACTTTATGACCCATCAATTCCGCTTCTGGTATTTATCCAAAGAAAACCAAAACACTAATTTGAAAAGATATATGTTCGCTACAGCGCAATTTACAATAGCCATGATATGAAAGCAACCTAAGTGCCCATCAATAGACGACTGCATAAAGAAAATGTGATACACACACACGCACACACACACACAATGAAATGTTAGTCATAAAAAAATGAAATCTTACCATTTGCAACAACATGGATGGACCTAGAGGGGATTATGCTGAGTGAAATAAGTCAGACAGAGAAAGACAAACACCATATGATTTCACTTATATGTGGACTCTAAAAAACAAAATAAATGAACAAACAATACAACAGACTTATAAATAAAGAAAACAAACATGATTGCTGGATGGAAGGGGGATTGGGAGAAGATAGGTGAAAGGTGAAAGGATTAAGAAGTACAAATTGCCAGTTATAAAAACAGTCATGGGGTTGTGAAGTACAGTTTAAGGAATATAGTCAATAATATTGTAATAACTATGGTGTCAGATGGGTACTAGACTTACTGGGGTGATCACTTTATAAGTTATACAAATGTCTAATTGCTATGTTGTACATCTAAAACTAACAATATTATGTGTCAACTGTAATTGAAAAGAATTTTAATTATAAACAATAAAACAAAAGGCAAAGCAGTTAAAGCAGCAGCTATATGATTAAAATAACCATAGATATTTCTCATCTCAACTCAGGTACATTAGTTTTTTTCATATATGAAATGACATTTTCTAAGGGCTTGGAGGTCATAGAGCATTCTTGTTCTTTTCTGTGACAATGACTTTCTATTTCCTTGTTGAAACAGACTTCAAATTTCCCTCTCTTCAGCTGGAAGACTGGAGGAGAATGATTAGCAAATGGGACTGACGACAATTAACAAATTCTCAGTCTCATTGCACCTTATTTTCTCTGAAGTGTAAGGCTTTTATAACACAGAAATGCTTATATTACATTTTATGAAAAAGAGCATATTTTGTTCTGAAGCTACAGAATAATGTGTATCTGTTACTACCTGAACAAAAATAATTCAATCCTTAATCTGTCTGCTGAGTTAAAAAAAAAAAAAAAAGTCACCCAGATGGAACTTTAAACGTAATAGATTTTTGCACAGTTGTCCCAGGAAGCAGTCATTGTAGGAATATATAGAAAAGCAATTTTCTATTGTTTTTTTTTTTTTTAAGAAGAATTTCTACATGATTGCTCTGTGGGCATTGAAGAGATGTTACCAGCACTTTCTGTAAGTGTAAAATAATTTGTCAAGAAATCATATGCCTATTGGCTTTCCCAATAGTACTGTAGTCAAAAATCAGAAGTGGGATGATTCTTGTTAGCTGTTCGTTATATGAAATCATATGATAAAAATGATTTTCATAGTATTTTGCTTTTATAAAGCACTTTCATATGTATTTTTTTAAGCATAGCATATCTACATTGTAGGCAAGTCAGACATTACTTTCAACATTTTACAGGTGAGAAAATTAAGGTTCAGAAACCCCAAGAGATTCTCCCAGAATTAATTATCCAGTAAGTGATAGAGTCAGGACAAAAATATAGACCTTCTGACTAGTCTCGTATTCTGAAAACAATGTGAGAAAATAGAAAATTGTTTTTTTAATATCCATGGAACCAAAGAATTACCTGCTAAAGACAAAAGTTTTTTTCTGATAAACATAGCCAGTGGTGTGCTAGTAAGTGTTTAACAAGCAATTCTTGGGAAGGGAGTGGGTGTCCAGATACATAGTATTTGCCAGTTTCCATGATGTAAATACTCCTGATGTGGCTGATTTTAAGTTAGAAGGAATTTCATAAGACCGCATGAATAGCTCCCTCACATCACTGAGTCTACACAACCTTATATAATTCCATCTAATGGATGACAATTTTTATAATAACTAGAAAGCATTTCTAGATAACATTTATGAAGCATTTATCATGTGCCAGACACTGTTCTAAACACTTTATATACATGAATTTATTTTAATCTTCACAACAATTCAATGTGGTCAATTCTATGATTCTATTATTCCTAGTTTACTGATATGAAAACCAAGGCACACATAGTTTAATTAACTTGACCAAATTCACCAGGTTGCAAAAACAAGCCCTCTCGCTCCAGAGATCATGCTATCCTACTTCTAAATAATAATTGTACATAATTAGATGTACATAATGATAACAAATGTCAGCCAATTAGTTAGCCCTTACTAATAATCCAGGCAGACAGTTCACTTTCAGTATTGCTAATCTTTACATAACACAGCATCACCTTCTTAGACCTTTGGGGACCACCATCTAGATTAATATCTAGGGAAAATAAAGATTGCCAAGTGTCTGCTTCTGAGTCACTGTACAGCCATGATGATTTCATCTTGTATCTCCCCTTTGTTCCAAGTTTGCTGCTAAACACTGAACAGAACTAGATCGTAGCTCTCCTTGAACTAGTGACACAGTGAATTGGGGTAAGTCAAACTTCTTGATTCTCTCTTCTCTCCTTATTCACCAAAATATCTCCAAACCAGACTGTGCAGAAAGGTGGTGATTCGTGGTCTTATTCCAGCCACTTAGTGTAGGACTTGTAAGAGAAGAAGCAGATCCCAAGTATTCCTCCCTGCTTATAAACCTCATGCTTCCAACTGGTTCTCCCTCAGAAGCTGATCACAGGCCAGTAAAACGAAAGATTGTGCAGACCACCTCAAGCTTGATCCACGTGTGGACAACACCTCCCCAGAGAGGCCAGGTATGGGAGCTGTGCTGAGGGCTACTTTGCAGGCAGTGGAGGACCATGGATGCCTTACATGGCTGGGACATGTAGGATAAAGCCAGCAGCCTATATTCCCAGGAGCCAGTGAGTGCCCATTGCTGGGCCTCGATTTTCCCATTTGTTGAATGAGGGTCCTGGGTGGATAATCTAAAAGTGTGCTGTTCAATATGGTAACCACTAGCCACACGTGTCTTATAGGTGTAAAATGCAACCAGAGTTCTAAAACTTAGTACAAAAACACAAGAACATAAAATATCTCATTAATATATTTTTATTATATATAGAGATGATATTTTGGATATGCTAGGTTAAATAATATAACACATTAAAAATTTTTTAAGTTATGATTAACTTGAGAAATTACAACATTATCAGGGAAATTTCATTTTTATCTGTAAAGGCTTGTGAATACACATGATAAAAGGAAAGCTTTAATAGGAATTTCTCTCATGGACACTCCCCAAGCCCTTGCCTTCCCCACCTCCCTTCCTGAGGCCCACTTTTCTCTCCGAGAATTCATCTTTCTTGAAACCACCAAAGTGTGATGACCTGTCCTTTAGAAAAACCTTGCCCTACTTCCACAACGGTTAGTTTGTCTCATACTCCTTCTCCTACCCCAGATAATTGTAAGACAGTATAAGGTCAATATTATCTTCCTTCACTGTTGAAAGGTAAATACATTGAGTTTCAGGAAGTTCCTCAAAGTGTAATAGAGGCAAGATTCACCCTCTGTCTCCAAAGCCAGTCTTGTTTCTATAGAACATATCTTCCTTCATGCCTCCTGATCCCAGGAACAAATGTATCCACAGATGGTCATCTAGGAGACAATACCAGAAGGAGGTTTTAAGAACAGTTACTGAGTACCAATGTGCACCAAGGATTTTCTAGATGAAGGAGATATGAATCTAGCATAGGCTCTGCCCTCAAGACTACCTTTGAGATACAGTCAAACAAATAGACGGTCACGATACAGTGATAAATCAATATTATCATTATACAAAGGACATTACAAAAGCTCAAGGAGGAATGTGATCTGCCTGGAGCATTTAAGAAAGGTTTCAGCAGGAGGCATGAAAAAAAAAAAAAAAAACAGCCAAATGTACTCACACTTCTGCCCATTGGGAGAATTTTCCTTCACTAGTCTTTCTAGAACATTCCTGATTATGACTATAAATGTAGTTGGTGCCAGCATGTCATGCAAAATCATTTGTACCAGACCTGAATTTTTTCCTCTTTAGTCAACTTGTTATAAGGAACTGCTCATGAAACTACACATGCAGAAGCAAAGCAGAAAGAGAAGTGGTAGAAGTCTGAATTCTGTTCATGTAAATTACGTGTGTATTCAGTGTCTGCTTGAACTCAGTCTCTTATACCACTTCCACCTGATAATGGATTGCTGCTGTACACTCCCAGCCTCTGGCGTGATGGGCTTGTTAACACATACTTCGTGATTGGTCACTTAGTTGCATGGTCACTCGACATCCCTTGGCCAGACATTCAGATTCTGTCAGGGTCCATTTTCAACCCAGAAACTATTTCTTAAAGAATAGTTAGTGGCAGAAGAAGACACAGTTTGTTCCAAAGCTATAGGGATGCGTACTATGGTTCTCTTATCAACACTATTCAGAAATTCCATATAGCATCTCCATTGCCACAGAAATTTTGAGTATTACTGAACATGTGTTATAACTCCCAACAGGCAGAGCTACTTATAGCCTGGACTTGTTGAAGTGTCTTTTCTTACTCTGGGCCCACCTAAATCCAGTAGTCAGGGGTTACAAAAAAAAAAAGAAAAAAGAAACTTCTCAGAGCAGCACATTCAAACATAATATATGTTGTTTCCAAAAATTTAAAAAAAAAAATCTCAAGTATTTTTAGTGCTCACAGTTCAAGGTACAATACTATTTTTATACTTTGGAAGGATTAGTCTGACATATCCCAGTCCACCAAAACACCCCAAATTGGCATCTCTTATGTCCATGCTCAACCCATCCAAGCTAAGGAATAATGCAAAGTAATATGGCACAGAGAAGGGACAAATGGCCTTTTCCCAACACACATTTTAGTCCTGAGACTGTTTGGGAGATTCTTGAAACCATGAATTACTATTTGATCTCTTCGTATATCTTTTACTTCCTTCCCTCCTATCTTACCTCATTGGCCCTTTGTTTTAGTTAAAATTCTTGGTTGCAAGTAACAGAAACCAAAGACATGGCTTAGAAAAAAAGGAGATTTAAAAAGTCATGATGGTATCTCACTAAATCCAGAAACAGGAATGAAGAATTGAAATGAGAAATTGAACAAGTGTCAAATCCTGTAAGAAATTTCCCTTTGTTTGGTTTCAGCTTCAGTGTCCTCTTTTCTTCCTTTCCTCCTCCTCCTCCTCCTCCTCCTCCTCCTCCTCCTCCTCCTCCTCTTCCTCCTCCTTCTCTCTCTCTCTCTCTCTCTCTCTCTCTCTCTCTCTCTCTCTCTCTCTCTCTCTCTCTCTCTCTCCTCTCTACTCTCCCTGAAAATTTGATTTCCTATTCCCCAGTACAACTGGGAGAAAAAGGCAGCTTCCACATGGTTCAAACATCGAGAAGGAGAATTGACTTTGTCCATTTTGGCTTAGGTTTCCATGTTCATCTATGTGTCTGTGGGCAGGCAGTGTGGGGGTGGGGGTGGTAATCAGTCACCATAAACAATACACTGAAATTTTCGGAGAATGGAGGCTGGGTTGACAACAAATGAAATTATATATACTGAAATCTTCTTTTCTAAGTGAAGAAGTTTCTTCCTTTTTTATTCTAGATTATCATTTTTTTCCCTTTATTTTCCTCATTGCCTTTTGGTATTAAGTGGACATCTATGCCCAGCTTCTTTTAAGTTGATTACATTCTGAATTGACCCTTGGAGATTTATGGAAGAAATTCACATTGGAAGAGCAAATGATTACTAAGTTTAACGAGCGGAAAGAGGAGTTAGCCACTTGCCCAGTTCAGGCTGTTGGTACCGGACCACCAGTCTAGAAAAGAGAATCCAGCCAGTTTTCTCTGGTGGTGCAGCCACAGGGCATCGATCAAAGCAGGTTTTTCTTGTTTACATCTGTTCAATTTTAGCTGACTGAAGCATACGAGAAAATGTTTTTTTTTTCCCCTCAGTAACTCTCCAGAGGTTAAATTATTTACTTAAGAGTCATATTAATTTATGTTTAATTCACCATAGTAAGTTCTTCACCTACCAAGTACACCACATCACTACTTAGGGTAACAAGAAGAAAGTTTCAGAAGGACCTCTGAATTATTGTCTTTACTCGTATGAGAAGTGCTTTGAAGGGTTAAACCCAGTTATTGCGGAATTTAGGATTTTTCCAGCAGCTTCAATTGTTAGGATTATTCAGAACAATCATTGGCACATGAATGTGTAATTATGCACAATAGAGGAAATATTTGTAAAATGAAAATGTCATCAATAGCCCTGCTAAGGAATGTGACTTGGAAGTCTCTGAAATACTCATTAACCTATTCTTTTATTAAGATCCTCACTTCTACTACCTGAGTTCAGGTTCTGATTATCTCATGCCTCAGTCTCCTAAACTGTCCATCTGTTTGCATCAGATTAGGAAAGCCATCTTTTACCTAACTCAAAAGAAAGTTATTTCTGAAAAATGGCAACAAATAAAAAAAAAATAGTCCAAAATTTTTCCATGACAGACATTTTATGTTCTATCATGTTTCAAATGCTAGCAATTACTCAGGTTTGCTGCCTAAAATCCCACTCCAAAATTTTGTGACTTAAAAGAACAATCATTTATTAGCTCACAAGTTAGCGGGTTAGCTATCTGGGCAGTACCCAGCAGGGCAATTTTTCTGCCTGTCTCGGCTAGGCTCACTAATTCATTCATCCACTGTCAAATGATGACTTGGCTGGAGCTGGATGGTCTGGGATAGACACACTTATCTACTGGGCATTTGGCAGGCTATTGCCTGGAAAGCCTCTTTCACATGGCCTCTAGAGTAGCTCAAGGTTGCTCACACAAGGGGAGTGAAAAAAAGAGGAGAGTGAAATGCACAAAGCCCCTTGAACTTAGGCTAGAAAATCTCATGACACTCCTTCTTCTGCAATGTAACGAGGGCAATTTAAATTAAAGAGTTGATGAAATAGACCCACCTCTTGAGGGCAGGAGCTCCAGGGAATTTTTTGCCATTTTTAATCTACTACATCATCTGATGGATCTTAATACGTACATTAAAAAATAAGGAAGTGTCCAATGACAAACTAAAACACTAGTAGTGCATTTAATGTCCTTAATTCAAATGAAAACAATTCATAGATTGAGGATGTACAATGCCTTGTAAGCAGTAGAGCACTCTGTCAGAGGGATTTTGGACAAGAGCGAGTTTTATTGGGTGTTAGAAGGTCAGGATTCAAGCTGGGGATTTCCTTATAAGGCCAAGAGGTCCTATTTTGTAGGGTGTGGTGAATTAGCTAAAACTGACTTTGAGGATTATTATTGCTGTAGGTTAGGTTTCGTTTCAGGTGTTTCCTTTGAGTGCAGGCTGACTTAGGTTTAGATTTGTAAAATGCCACTGAGGTGGCATCTATTTTGTGGGTCCCAACATACGAATCAACTTTATAAGAAGCAAAGAACTTCATAGTCTTTGCTACGCAGCCAAGAGCAACCCAACAGTAACTCTAAGTAACTCTTATTGTTCCACAGAGGCATTCATCTGGTGATCCCTCCCCTCTAATTATCTCACCCTATTCCCGTGGCTCTGACTCTCTTTCAATATTCTCCCTTTTACTTCCTGACTCAGCCTAGTAGATAAATTCTGATCCTGATGATAGTCTCAGTCCTCATAAGGCATCCCTATTAGGCTGAGTTGTCAAACAAGATCACCTCAGAGGGCGTGACTTAAAAGATTCTGGCCTGTTTCAAGATTTTTATTCTCAAGGAGAGTCAGCAAGAACTCCCTGCAAAGACAGCAAGCCTGTCGACACTATCTTTTTACTTATGCAGTCTGAACAACTCTTACCTATGCTTCTATAACAGGTTTAAACTTATAAGAATTACCTCTACTCTAAAAGCTTCCCCATCATCCATAGGCAGAATTAGAAGCTTCCTCCTCTATCGTCTTGGATTTTCACAATTTTTGGACTACATTTTGTGGTAATATAGAGAAAAGAGAACTGGTAAAGATGGGCAAGAGTATGGAAACATTACTGGTAGGCAAAATGAGCTCAGAATGAAATTTCCTTGAAAGTGCCTCTTGTGGTATTTACGTCTAAAGACCTTGCTTGATGTGTCGTTATTGACTGAGCCTCATAGTTCTCAGTGCTCAAGAAAGACAAGCCCAATCATACTATTAAATTAATTAAGCAAGGCCATTAGACTGAGGTGACTCTAATATAAGCAAACCAAAATCTAAGCCCATAAGGGCCTCAAAGTTAAGAAATCAAAACTTAAGGATGACCAATCACAAACAGCCAACTAGGCCTAAAGCTTTAGCCAATCAATAATTTCCTTGCTTTGCTTTTGTTTTTTTTATATAAAAGTCTCTCTCCATGTCCTGTTGATAAAGACCTCCTAACCACTTCTGATTTGGCACTGCCCAATGAAACTGATTTCTGCTTAAATTTTTTAATATGTCTCATTTTATCTTTTAACAACACCAAAGTTGTCTAAGAAGTTAATTGATTGTCTAAAATCATTATATCCCAGTAAGATATATTTCTGAGTTGTTCTCAAATGGGTTCAACTGAAAGGTGACATTTAATAATTCTTAGTTCTATTATGCTACTATTATCTGACTATCAGTCCTACTAAGTCTAAGACAATGGACCATTTTCTATTAGATCAGTTTCAGAAATATAACCCATTGACTTATAAATGAATCATTATAAGGAATTTATTTTTAATAAATAAGGTATCTTTGCTAGAGTCAGAAAATCTACTTTTAGGCTGTGAGTATCATAGGAGAGGAAAAAGTTTTCTCTTTTACCCTTCTAGGTTCTGTGGCTGGTCTAAAAATTAAATTGACATAAAGCAGATTAACAGAGAAAAAAATAATTTTAATATGGTTTTAGAAGCTCCACAAAAGGCAGCCAGAAGATTTATGCTTATGTACCATCCTAAACTAAGGAAAGTGATAGGAGCCTAGGGCTCCAAAGGGGAGGAAGGCAATGTATAAGAAGTTAAAAAGATAAAATGAAATGTGTGGTAAACAAAGGTTGCCCTGCCAAGTAGATAAGTCTTTCAGGTGAATTATCCCTGATGAAGCTCTCTTCCTGGTATAGGCCTTCTTTCTAATGTAAATGTTTTCAGAGCCTTTTACTATGTCTGCATTTTCTCAAAATAATCAGCTCAAAATAATTCTTATGCCAAAGAGGCATATTTTAGGGTGGCACATTCTGCTGCCCTTCAATATTTTACTTCCTTTAATAGAGAAAGGAGAACAAAATGAAGAACAGAATGTATTTTCCTAAAAACAACCATTTCAATAGTGCAACAAAATTAGGTGAACTCATTAGTGTGTTGTATCCATTTATTGCGATTGAACATTCAGATAATTTAACGTAATGTAATTGTATTAAATTATTTGTGTTTTATAATTTGGTTGAAAAATAGCATGGAGCCTCAAGATGAGTTCTCTAGGAAATAGACTCTGAGCAGAGTTTAGCGTGCAGACTATCAGGGAGTGCCCTTGTGAACAACATCTGTGACAAGAAGGAGAAGGAAGCAGGAGTGGGCAAAACAAGATGTCAAGATGCGATGCAGGCCCAAGAAAGCCTTGGCTGACCCCACAGATTTATCCTAAATCATCCCAAGATGTCTAAGCCTTCATATACCAGCCTCAAGAAACTGCTACAACCATTCTAGAGAGCAAATGAGAACCATTTAGTGGAACCGAGTAAACACATCCCCCATGACCTGCCAGTCTTATTTATTTGTGTGTGCTTCCGAGAAACTCTTGAAAAGGTTTATAAGGGAAAATGATGTACCAGGGAATTGGAGTCTGTGTGTTGTCCATCATCAAAGGCCGCATAAACAGAATGGGTGAATTCATATGACAGCCTGTTTTGTGGTCAGAAATAATGAACTAGATGATGATGATAACAACATAGCAAACATTTAATAAACAACTGGGTAATGATAATATACTAACAAACGGTTATTGAAGTCTATGAGGCCCTTTATTTACCTACATCATCTTTATTCAACCCTATGTTATCTCCATTATAATAGTATCCCTAACTGGAAACTGAGGTGTGGAAAAGTGAAGTGATTTGCTCAAAAACACATAGCTCAAAAGTGGCAGAACCAGAGTTTAAAAGCAAGAATTCGAGTTTCAATAGGTCACGCTTTTAATCAATCCCCCAAGCATAGATCTTTGAGATAGAAAGTTGAGTGGAAAAGAACAAATTGACTTAGCGGCCTTAACTCTGTCTTGTATCCTGACTCCATCAGATCTGACCATTAGAAAAAAGCAAGCCTCTTCCTCCGACGCTAACAAAGAAATTTTTGTAATAACCACATTCACCTGTCTTTTTAAATAGCCCATTGACAGTATTTTCTAGGCTCATTTTTAAAGAATTTTTTACACTGGTTCACAAACAGTGACTGTCAGTGATAAAGTACAAGGATTCTGGTTGATGCCTACATTCCTCCCAGGAGGTTTGAAATGCCTTGGTGAAGTCAACAAGGGGTGCTGCATCTCCCTCCACTTCTGCATCTCAAGCATTCCCACCACACAGATTAAAGCCCCTAAACTGCCAAGCCACACAAATGAACAAAAGGGGAATGAGAAAAAGGTAAACGTGGGCTTAGAATGTAAGAGTCAGAGACAGCTCCAGCTTTATGGATGTGGGACCTGTGTAGTAACACAGGACCCTGCACAAAGAAGGGCCTGCACTTGTGTTAGTGTTTTTCTCTTCTGTCCTGAAATTCTTAATGTTTTTTAACATAAATACTACACTTTTATTTCTTATAAAGCCCCACAAATTATATATCCAGTCCTGCTCAGGGGGTTTGGCACCTCCAACCACATTTAGCCTTCCCTAAGAAAAAAATTTGATATTGGATTTTCCTCATCAACTTTTTTACAATCTAGGTCCAGCCATAAAATCTTTCAGTCCCATTTCCCCCTAAGAAGATATTTTGCCAGTGTTTAACTAGGCTTTAAGTTATAGCCAATCAAATACTTTTTATATATCCAAATTCCATTCTTCATATAGGAAAGGATGGGAGCAAGTCCAACCAACATAGTTCCATAGAGTCATAGACCTAGTGGACAGGATGTCTTTGACTAATTACTGCAAGTAAGGCTGAGCCAGGGAGCCACAGAATTGGGACCTGAAGTTGCAGGTGAAGCCAATGTGGCTTCAGACAATATGGCTCAGAAGCAGATATTGAAATATGGGAATCAGAGAAATTAGAGCAGGGAGAAGTATGTCAAGAGAGCAAGCAGGAGGGAAACGGGCAACCCTGACATTTGTCTGTTGCCCACAAATAACTTTTCAATGCCGTTCAGGTCTCACTTTCATCTTAACTACTCAGAGGCTTTCTCTGAACACTATATCTAAAGCAACTCTCATTCACTTTTTAAATCAATCGCATGGATTTGTGCTTCTTTGCACCTGTTACAACTTTTATTTATCTGCCATTTATTTGCTTATTAAATATTAGTGTTTCTCTGAACACTATATCTAAAGCAACTCTCATTCACTTTTTAAATCAATCGCATGGATTTGTGCTTCTTTTTTGCACCTGTTACAACTTTTATTTATCTGCCATTTATTTGCTTATTAAATATTTCCCTTTCTAAATTATAAGACCTCTTGAGTCAGAAACTGTTTGTTTATTCCTAGTGTTCTCATAACTCCTAGAACATGGTTGGTGCTCAACAAGTATTTCTTTAAAAAGATAGATTGGTAAATGCTGATGATCTTAAAAAGGCAATCCCATGAGACCAGCAATCCAAAACAGAAGGAAAGTGTCTTATTTGTCTTACTCTCGTTAGTGTCTATACCCTCAGTAGCCAGTACCTTGCAAATACTTAACAAAAGTTTTAGAATTAATTAATAAGTGAACTTCCGTACAACTTAAAAATCATTAATATGTAGTTCATCATAAAATCCTTACATACTTAAGTCAGTAACTTCTGATTTTTTCAGTTGTGTAGGTATATATGCATTTATTTTCTACATCAAGGTACATTTTAATGGATTCTAAGATTTTCTTTATACTCCCTTTGTTAGTATAGCATAATAATGTAAGTTATTTCTCTCTCAGACAGTTTCTGAGAAAAAATTTCTCTTCCAGGAAGTTCAGTTAATCCTTTCTATTTCTCAATCAGATGATATTTGATGAATAAAATTGGGAATACAATGGTAAAAGACATTCCCTTTTTAAAGATGAAATCATGAGGAGCTCGTATAGTCTCTCATTGAAAGACATATTTTAAACTCACCAGGATTCTTTGAAAAAAAAAATGCTAACATCTATAAACTGAAAGAAAAGCTTGTGACTCATTTCACACTAGAAAAATCAAGCTAAATTTTCCTGATTTATTTCTAAAGTGTTGGTTCCTTTTTATGTATTCTAACTGTGCTAGGCATTATAGGCATGATGGTAGATAGATTAGACAGACAGACAGACAGACAGACAGATAGATAGATAGATAGAGATAGAGATATGAATTTTCTATCCCAAAGGAGCTGATAATGCAGCAGGAGAGATATCCATTCAAGCAGCCCTGACAAATGCCACAAGAGGCCTGCATGCTCCAAAATGTAATAGAAGTAGAGAATGAGGAAAGGTAGATCACTGCTGATTGATGTGATTAGTGAGTGCCTCATAGAGAAGGTAGCATTTAGGTGAGTCTTAAAATGGGCTTGTTTCAATAACTATTATGAGTGACATGAAACATTTTATATGTGCTAATGGGATAGAACCAGCGATTCAAAAGGCTATTTCCAATATCTCTACGTGTTGTGACTAATATCAAGGAAAGATTACTTGGGTAGCCAGAATTTTCAAGTTTCAGCTCTTGAAAGATCTTTAAAGATTAAAGTAAGCGATTTGTTCTTCGGCTAGGGAAATAATTATTGATCTAGCAGTCACTGGGTATTGAGTCATGTTCCAGAAATCATATGAAAATGCTTAAGAAGCCCTAGTTGTTGACGAGAGCGAGAGTCAAGGAGGTAGGGCCCGAGGTGGGGCGCTAGGGCAGGGCACGGTTGGGCCAGGGGAAGTGCGGACCCATTGTTGAGGGAATCTGCTTCCTGGGGGGGAGACAATCAGGGGCGGACCAGGCACCTGGGGAGGCAACAAGGGAGACGACGGAGACGAGGGGGACCGTGAGGAGACTGCGAGCAAAGGTAAGTAACACTCCAGACTCTTTGGGCGGGTTTGAAAGTCCTACTTTTTCCGTGGATCTGCTTTTCACCACATCTCACAGTCTCCTGGGTCGGAACGGCGTTTTGACGCAGCCATTTCTCTCACGCCTTTGGCGCTCATTCTGCGTTCGAGTTGGGCTCCTAAGGACACCAGGGTATGGGTAGAGGGAGCCAGGAGCCATGGGTGGGCCCCGGGACTGAGAGTGAGTCATAGAAGGCGGCATGGAGGAGAAAAAAGGAGGTAATCTGAGCCCGGCTTCGAGGTGGTCAGGCTCAGGCTGCAGGTCCAGGAGAAGGGGAGGCCTAGAAGCCGAAGAAGGCCATAGTGGTGCCACCCATCTGTGGAGATGGTCGAAACTGGGCTGCGAAGGCCACAAGTCAGTTTCTGTTTCTAAACAAAGAATTTGACCAGCACTGAATCACGAGCTTGTCATCCAGTTCACTGAGTAAGAAGATCATGTCCACTGGAGAGATCTTGACCTAGGAAATTGGAGGGACAATGAAGACACCTAGAAATGAATGGTGTGGTCAGTGTGACAAAAAGATAGCGTACAATAACTGCCAGTAAATAAATATTAGTGATGGTTTAACATGGAAAAACAGTCTGAGGGTCTCATTAGGGGAAAGCAACTGGAAGAAAATGAAGCTCAAATGAAAATGAATTTAGTTCAGGAGCTACATTTGAGACAAAACCCTAGTGAAACTTTTTTTTTATTTAAAATGTTAGGAACTAAAAAGAAAGAAAAAAGAGGGATGGTTTTGCATTACCTACTTCAGATTATCCTATAGTTCTATTAAACATTAATAGTATATCAAATACTGATGATTTAAAATTTTACCCCAATGGAATTTACTGTATTTATTATGGAATTTTATTACAACTATTCTCCTGCCTTAAGGATTAAGCTTTGACTATTTAAGATATTTTATATAGAGTTTTACTGTATGTGTGATATAGAGGGTAATATTTCAATAAACTGAAAATATACATCTAAAATTCTTTTTGTAGATTTATAAACCACTAATAGTTGTTAAAGTAATATAATATAAAAAAGAAGGAAATTGGATTTTTTATAAAGTGACAAATTGTCAATAATGTCTATATTTTGGTGTATCTTATTTTAAACCATAATAAGCCCCCCAAATTACTTTCAGTAATTATTTTAGGGATTTTATTTACCTTTTGCTTTGGACTAGTTGCCACTGCCACTTTCATACATCATGCAGTGGCATGTGCACTTTCCTCAATCTAGAATACCTAAAGTTTAAACTTGTATTTTATCCTTACCCTTTGCTAGATAAAAGTCTAAAGATAAGCGTCTCATACTTTTATATTGTATTAATCCTGATTCTTCTAGACATTCTTCTACCCCCAAATATAAATGCTGGCTAGTTTGCAAAAGTCAATTTCTCCATCCTTACTGGACTTCTTATAAGTTGTTCTATGGGACTAAAACTGAAACTCTTATTCGCTTTAACAGTCAACTGGCCTTACCCAAAGGTATTCTTACACAAAATAACAAGAGAATAAAAACACTGAGTGATTTCTTTGAGCATATTAATTCCATATGTCTTTTGTTCAACAAACAGGTTACCAAACAAAATATGATAATAAGTATATGCATGCTACACACTGGGTGGCTTAAACAACAGAAATTTATTTTCTCACAATTCTGAAGGCTAAGAAGTCCAAAATTAAGGTTCCAGTAGGATTGGACCCTCCAGGTGAGAGCTCTCTCCTTGAGTTGCAGATGGCTACCTTCTCACCCTGTGCTCGTATGGCCTTTCTACAAAAGTGTGAGCACATGGAGAGAGAAAACAAGATTCTCTCTCTCTCTCCCTCCCTCTCTCTTTTTCTTTAATGGATGGCAGAGACAAGGTTGTAAGGTTAGTCCTTTCTTAGCATGAAGACAGAACAGCGTAGTCTTTCTCTTCTTACACAGCCACAGTCCTATCGGGTAAGGACCCCACCTGTATGACCTCATTTACCTTAATTATCTTCTGAAGACCCTACCTCCAAATACAGTCACTTTGGGGTTTAGAGCTTCAATATTTGACTTTGGAGGTGGGGGAGGGGCACAATTCAGTTCATAGCAGTAAGCACAGTATCAGAAATACAGCAAAAAAGATTTGTAGTATGATAGTTAAACAAATATTTTAAATATCTTAAATTGAGAATACCTATATTTGAAGGTCAGTCATTAGATTTAGTAATGTATTAGATTTTAAGTCCAGCCATACTGATGACAAGATGAAAGTTAAGCAGTGGTATATTTAGTTTTTTGTATAGTAGAGACAGATGACTTTTATATATGCACATATCGTTGTACTGATTTTAGATTTGATTGAAAATAACTCAGCAAAGGAGGGGGTGGAGAAGAGTGGAGAAGACTTATCATTTGACTATTGTTAATAATGGGTAAAATGAAAGTTCTCTGAGTGCAATGGAGCTCTGAGTGTAATGGAGCTCAAGTAGGTGGTCTATGTGTGGAGTACAGAAGCTTTAGTATTAGTCATTACCACTATTGTAGATTTTGTTTAACACATTTACTCTGCATTCGTTTAGACATGAATCAGAGCGGTGAAGGATGTATGAAGAAGATAAGCAGTGTGAACCTTGACAAACTTATAAATGACTTCTCACAGATAGAAAAGGTATGTAAAGATATCAAACAGTTTTAGTATATCGTGAAAAGCGGAATAGGTTTTGCCAATGGAAGGAATTGGGAAGAAAGAAAAATATACTCCACAAAATCGAGCAGGGTAAAGATAATGAAAATGTACTTTGTTCAGCCCTTTCTCATTTTAAAAATCTGTACTTAAAATATATCTGGTTTGGGCTTATTTGTACTAATGCATCAAATGTTTCTGGGGCAAGGAAAAAAATAATTGATATACTTTTGCTAAAGTTAATGGGAAAATATATACTTAAATTTCCAAAATGTCCATAAACTCAGGAATGATTTAATAAGAATTGAAATACACTGAATCTTCAATTTTTTACCATTATGACTTACTCTAACTTTTTTAGTCTTTCCTATTCTATCTGTTCCCTTTTCCTTCTCTTTTACCTTCTTACCATTAGAAGTTCTCCCTCCCCAACTCTGGATAAATTACATAATAGACAAAATCCACAAGCATATATTAGGTTTTCTTCCCCCTCCTCTGCCTGAGAGAGGAGTAGGAATAGCTATCATGAAAATATAGATGGATAAATTAAAGATTTGGAGAGGTGGTTGTGAAGCATAAGTGGGAAAGGTAATAATACCTACTTCTATTTTCTCTCCTTGTCATTCTTCTCTATTCCTTTTTTTTTTATCTTCATAGTGTAGTATGACCATAATAAAAGAATTTTCATTACAATGGGTAAGGGAATTGATACAAAGTTTTTGGAGATTAATTTGGAAATATCTATTATATTCTTAAACATTTTAAATATGAAATATTTTTCATTTTTTTATATGATAATGGTAGTATGGTCATATTTTTAAGAGACATCTCCTAGATACATGTAAATGGTAATTTATATATATAAAATAATATAATGTCAGGGAGTTGTTTTGAGATAAATTCAGAAGTAGTGACAATAGGGAAGTGGGTAGAAGTATAGCTGATACAAGACTGGTCATGAATTAATGATTCTTGAAGTAATTTGAAGGGTACGTGGTGGCTATTATACTATTTACAAAGATACCAAAAGATATAGTATCAAGAACGTTTATTCATTGTCTTCAATAGCAGAAAAGTGGAAACAATACAAATAGTCCTTGATAGGAGACTAGCTAAATAAATTGCAGAATATCCAAAAATGAAAGTCAATGCAGCTATTTAAAAGAATGAGGTAGACCTACATGTGCTTATATGATATCATTTCCAATATCATATTACTAAGTGGAACACTCAAGGTGCAGAACAGAATATAATATGATCCTTTTTTATAGTTGTATAATCTTAAAATATTTTGGAAACTTATATAAAGAATTGTTAACCGTAGCACTGAGGGTCAAATAGTTGGAAAGAAGGGGGTTCAAGTTACATCATATTTTTATTTTTTATAACTTTTTATAACTGTAAATCTGTTTTAACTTTTATAAATAAAAGGTAAATAAGAAGCTGGCTTATTTAAAAATATATGTCAATTAATTATTAGACTTTCAGGTATTAAGTAGTTTGTATTTTCATTATTCTTTATATGCTTAGGTAAAAAAATCAAAATAGCAAGATTGATTTGATAATAATATATATTGTTTCTTCTACAGAAAATGATAGAAACCAGTGGAAAGAACAATATACTGGATTTACAGTTTGAAAAAACAAACTGTTTATTAAAAGCAATGCAAACAAAGGAAGTCACACTTAAAGAAGGTTAGTTCTTTGCTGCCCAAAGAAATACTAATTCTAATGAGAGTGCTTTTTGGTATAACAGTCATCAAAATTGCCCCATAAATTAGTAAAATATTTTAAATTCATATAGCACTTTACAGACTATCATTTTATTTTATCTTTAATATAGCACTGATAGACAGATAGGACTGGTATATTATTATTCTATCTGAATAATAAAGAAACATAGGTTACAGTAAATTAAATAACCTGCCTAAGGCCATTCCACTAAGAAATGGCAAGTCAAAAAAATCAATCCAGGCCTTCAAAAACATGGGAAAAAATACAGTTGAACTCCTGCCTCACAGTTACTCCAAAAGAAATTTCAGATGGGTCAAAAATTTTAATGTTAATAGTGGGCTGTCTCAGCCAGACACTTTTCCCTTACTACTAAGACACCCTGAGCTGACTCACTCAGCTCCTAGGGGCCGCCATCGCAGCTGCACCCCGCACTCAGTTCACGCCTTCTCTGCAGCCAGCTGGCTGGTAGGGAGCCTTGGAGCCTGGGCTCCCTTCAGTGAGGTGCAGCTCACTATAAGTGTGATGTCACTTTGAGGTGCTTGCTTTGGGGGAAGGAAACTGGTTAGTTTGGGGGCAGAGATTGGAGAGACAGTCAGTTCTTCCAATACTTAGGTTTCATGTGTATTTTATGTTTGAAAAAAATAAATACCTTTTAAAAATTCAATTCTACTTATTCTAAATCTAATGGCCTTTTTGCTGGATAATAACCAGCAGAAATAAAAAAAAAAAAAAAACAAGAATGACAACTTTTAGAGCCAAGTGTATACTAATTCACTTAGAGAGGAAGAACAAACCTTATATATGATCGAATTTGTTCAACAGTAATGAATGAGATCTTGATGTTTTATTTCCCGCATTTGATAACCAGGTAAAGAATTTCTTTGCCAGTTCAAAATAAATAACATTACTACTGAGGACAAAGTACTATAATAAGTTCTTATCACTCATAATTTAACATTTCCAACTGCTTTACAAAATAGGTGTTTATGCCCAAATTGCTAGTTAATGGTAGAGCTTAAATTTGAGTTCAAAATAATAATAGATTTACTAAATTATATAGTATAAGAAGTAGCTTAATATTCTGAGCTGTAGTTTTTAAGAATTGAGTAAGATAGTAGTATTTTTCAAATTACATTATAAAGCCAACAGAAATGATAATGTGAATGTTTGAAAAGAGAATTAAAACCATTCTAAAATGAAGAATGGTATTCTATCTTCGGAATGATTCCTTACTGAGCAAGTTTCCTTTGTTTTTTTGTTTTGCTTTTTTTTTTAATTTGTTAGGAGAGCCACCTTGTGTTCAAATTGTGAAAATACAAATTTTTGAAATATACTTTTAAGTTTCAGAACTATTTTCAATTTGCTGACTACCGAGGTACCTGTAGCTGTATTTTATGAATCGCTGGATTCATGCCTCTAAAGGACACAAAGACAAGTAATAGTCTAGTCTATGCCCCCTCAGTTTTTAAATTGTAGCAGCTAACACAATAACATACATGAAGAGGGTAATGGCAAATGTAATTTAACCATCATTCTATTACTGAAAAATAGCAAGAGAAAAAATGGAGGATGTGGGAACTTTGTTTGAGTAGGTGGTGGGGATGATAGAAGGGGGTTAGAGAGAAATGAAAACCCACAATGGTAGAACTTTATAATTGCATAAAGCTTTTACTTCTGCAAAATAATTTAGTGTACATGGAGACTGAGTGAGGGACCTCTCACTCAAAGTTGAAGTTTTGCGTTCTCCCCTCACAGTACTGGTTCTTTCATTTAGTCGATAAATTTTTTAAAAATGGTTGAACACCTATGAAATAGTCACCATGTTAGATGCAAAAAAAAATATCGAAATAAAAGAGATAACATCTTCATCTGAAAGTTAACTATCTAGTGGGAGAACCCACAAATAACTAAAATGCAATGTAACAGATGGAGAAAAGAGATATATACAAATGGTCTTGGGACACAATGGAGAGAAATAATAACAGCAACCAGTAACAATGTTGAATATTTATGAGTGAATTTAGAAAGTATATTTTCTCATTTGGTTGTTGGAAAAATCTTACCTATGAGAATAGTCTTATATGTGAGATAGAATATGTATTACTCATATTTTTATTTTCCAGAGGAAAGATATAAAGCTCAAATAGGTGAAGTAGCTTACTCAGAGTCCTAGCTTGAAAGTAAAGAAGGGGAAACTCTAATCCAGTTTTCTGGTTGCATCAGCATAGCTTACAATTCTTGAGGAAGTATTGGATAAATAGATTAAGAGAACAGGACTTGAAAAACCTGTGTTTAAGTCTATACCTTCCATTCACTAACTGTGGAATCTTTGACAAGTAACCAGACCTCTATGGATGCCTGCCTTTGTAAAATTAGGATGATGATACCAACTTCTCAATATTATTTTGTATACTAATTGGGGTAATGTTTATAATGTACTTACCATAATGCCTGGCAGAGTACACAGTCAGTAAATTATTATACCTAAATAACTTTTTAGTATTCGATACGAATGTGGTATTTAATATTTAATCATTAAAACAGATGCCTATTAGAATGGCAGCTAGTCAATGTGTCATAGTAGTACATACCAGCTGAATATTGGTCATGGGCCTCTCAAACAGAAAGAAAGAGAATAAGGCTCAATATTTATTAGCTGTTAAGTCAAGCATATAAAGGTGAAATGGCCCTTAAACCTTAAAGTTATATTTCTTTTTTAAAAATATTGTTATTCTTTTATGAAGTTTTTATTATTATATATTTAGCTGGTATAATTGTAAACTTAAAACTAGTGCAACCTGTGTTTCCTAACCTTATAGTCAAAATGTGATAGCAATAACTGTCACAAAGAGTCTTTCTCTGGTTCTGTTATTGCTCTCTTTACACGGTCTCCAACCTACTCAAATTACTCTGAAGAAGTCCTCAACTTGTCTTCTTGTTGTCAGTAAAGTAGTTAAAATCGTAGACTTTAGTGCTAGACCGCTGGGGTTCATGTTCTAGTTCTACCACTTTAGTTATAAGTGTGACCTTGGGCAATTTACTAAACTTCTGTGTGTCAGTTTCCTCATGTGTAAAATGAGGCAAATACTAGGACCTACCTCATAGGGTTAAGAGCATTAAATGATTTCATATTCGCAAAGCACTTAGAATAACTGTATAACGTATGTTATTATTTTCCGGCCAGAGCTTCTTTACTTATTTCTTTTTTGCTTCAGCTTATTATGATAATGCATGTTTGTGGATCAATCACTCAACAAATATTTATGAAATGCTGACTTTAAACCACATCTGCTGTAGAGATTAGGAAGAAATAATAAACAAAACAGAAAATAGTGCTTGCTATCCTGGAGCTTAGAGCCAAGTAGACTGCTTAAAGTTACAGTTTTCACCACTGTTGTTACCCATCAAAGGTTTAGCTGTTACTGGGGATACCCAAAAGTGTACTGAAAGCTTTTATGCACATACTAAGGCACTAATGCTTGCAATGAAGGCTCTATCTCCCATTATGACACCAAAGTTGCTCATGCCCTGTAATTCAACACACTGGGTTTTTACTTCTTTTATTGCTATTCTCTTGCCCTAGGACTCAGGCATAAATACTAAGAGGAAAGATTGCAGGACAGTGAGAAAGTAAAGCATTATCTATCTCAAATGACACTTTCTTACAGAGAGCTCTGGCTATCTTTGAACACAGTTTAATGTACCTTGACTCTGTCGTTGGGATGTTCCTTCATGGGAAATTTTCATGAACACACTCCTCTTAGTTCCCCCAGACAGTTCCAGGTGTGCCTTACTTCTCGGGCAAATGCTGTAGGAATCCCTACTATACTGGTATTATAATGCCTTAGAAAACTCATTACTTCCTGATTGCATTTGACTTGTATGAGTGATTCAAAAGTTATTATATAATTTACTTTTAGATACCTGGTTTCTTTGTTAAGATCTCATAATCATCAATTAATCTTATTTTAAGCATTTCAACTTTAAGAGAATAATTCCAAAGTGAAAGCAAATAATCTTCAAATAAATTTATCTTTTATGTTTTAGAATGTGCTACTCTTCATAGTATGATCAAAGGGCTACAACAGACCATTGAATATCAACATACTTTGAAAGGTAAGTTAGAAAAAATTTTTATTAAATATATTTGAATATCTTTAAAAATAAAGTTTTTACATTGATGACAATAAGCTTCTTTTAATCTTGTCTTGTTAATCAGCTAAAGGAAGGACTTCTTATACTTAACAATATCTTTCTCAGTTATTAGGGAATAAGAAATACCATGTTGAACAGAACAATTTAGTCAAATTCTGGCAGGGACATCAGGGTTTTATGCTCTGTCATAATAATTCTCTTTATTACTTTCAAAAGTTTAGAAGTATATTTACTCTCAGTAGTATACTTGGTCTTTAATAACCCCATGTTCAGTTTTGAAAGGTGAATATTTACTAGTAGTTACATGATGAATATTCTATTCAAACTCCAATGATAGTTTACTATTTAATTTTTTGTCATAGACTAAGACTGCACTTGTGTAAATGAAGCTGACACATCTTATTCTTGTTAGTCATGCTAGCCCAATAGGCCTACTACTGACAAAGCAGACAAAGCAACCAAGTGTTTTGTCCTCTTCTGATTTAGTTACAGTGTAGTGTTTGTGGGATTTTCCTCTACTATGTTAGAGATTAAACTAAACTACTTTTAAGATCCCTTCCAACATAAAACTTACATCAAACAAGAGTTTTTTCTTTTAGTCTTCTGCTTTTATCATAAAGTACTTTATAAATGTAGATGAGCTCTAATAGTGATCTTATATGCTATTAACTTGATTTGGCATGTTATTCCTTATTGTCTTTATAACTTTATATTTTTTAATATTTGAGACTTACCTTTCTTTTTTAAAAATTACTATTTTCCCCATTGATTTTCCTTAAAATATTTCCTCAAGTATTAATGAAATAAATATAGAAATTGTATTAGAAGACTTTATACTTAAATTGTCAAAAAGCAACTATAGTACAGAAAAGATTCATTTCCATATCAATATATTATTAAAAGCTGTTCTGGAGGTTGAGAAGGGTACTAGATGGAGAACCATACCATCTCCAATGTCTTTTCTTTTGGCTAATTCTGCAGGCTTTTGATCCCCATATCCCTTATAGATTTTCACTTTGTACTACCATTCTGCTCATTTTTTTTCTCAGTCATTTTTCCCCATGCCACATCTGATTTGAGTTTTCATTTTACAACCTCAATGCTGATAGTCAAAACAACTTTTCCCTTCTCTGTGACTAAATACAATGTTTAGCTGCATTTTAAAAGTATGTAAATGTTCATAATTATTTACAATTTTTTTATTCCAGGATTTAAATGATATTTAATTTAACTCCTTCTTAGATTTTTGTTTAAATAAAACAGCTACCAGAAATTAAATATTTTGAAATTCTAGAAAGTCCATTAAAATTTAATAATAAATATATTATTTCTTTGTAGAAGAATATCTAATATGGACCAATAGTCAAGAACACCATCTTTGCAAAGATATGATAGTACAAATTTTTAAGTAGCTATTCCATGGTGCCTCTCAGGAAGAAATAGTGATTTACTGATTTCATTTTTCTAATGCTTCTGCAGGCCTTGGTTTGGGCAAAGTGATAAGTGTGAGCTACCTGTCTTTCACCTTTTTCATCCATTTGATTGTCAAGATTCTATGTTAATTTGCTTATTTCAGCTACAGAGTGGTTACAACTGATTGGGTCCCCAGAAACTATTTCTTCTTTTTCTTAATAGAACCCAGATTTTCTTCTGACATTCATTCTTTATCTACTCCACCACATATTTCAGGGGAAGCTAATTATACCTCAGCTCTGACAGAAGCCTTCTGGAATAATCTCCCTCTCTCCCAAAAAATGGACTAAAGATGAACTGTATTCTTCTGGTCATTGATCAGTCTGCTTATAATGCCTGAAATTGTTGGATAAAAATTGAAAACTATATCCATGGAAAGAATAGAAAACTGGATTTTAGAAATAGGCCCCGATATTTGTTAATGTAATATGATACAGGAATATTTTGAATTATTGGAAAAATACATATGGTACCGGCACAGGAAAGGAAGTTGGACTCTTTCCCATAACATCAAAAATAAAGTCCAGATGAGTAAAAGACGTTAGTGTAAAAAGAATAAAAAATTAAAAGAAAATTTAGGATGCAACATTTGCAACCGAGAACTGTGGGATAGCTTCTTAACCAATGTGCGAAACTCAGATACTATATAAAGAAAAAACAGACTTTCTTAACAGCAGTGCAACAAATCACCACCAACAACAATGAAAAAAATAATTTCTTTGAAAACATGTTTTCAAATACCAATGTAGTTTATATCTACAATATACAAAGAGCTATACAAATTGACCGGCAGATGTAAATAAAAAAATTTAAAGGGGTAAAAGATATGAATAAAAATATGGAAATGTGTATGTATCTGGATTATGCATATGTATAATCCAGATGTTAAGAGCATGAAGAAAAACATAGGATTCACAGTTACAACAGGGGTTTGGAGGTGGAGAAAGAAGGAGAAAAAGAGAGAGAGGAAGACAGAAAGAAAAGAAAGAAGGCAGATGGTCATAAAAATATCTTAGCATGTATGATATGATCCTATTTATGTAAAATTATAAAAACATGTATATATATACATAGAAAAATTACAGATTTGAAGGAATGTTCACTTTTAATAAATTCTTTGCAATATAACATGTATAGTACAATTTTATATGGTAAAAGCAAGTAAAACCAGTAGAAATGTGTGGTATGTTTATATATAATTGTGTAAGCTGGGAGAAAAGCAGGGAAGGGATACAGATCAGGCTGTTCACATTGATAACTTCAATGAGGTAAGGGGACAGGGGAAGGATGAGTAGCTTCCCTTTACAGATGCTTCATGTACTAAAACAAGCAAGTATACTTTTATAAATTGGTAAACATCAAACACCTTTTCTTTCATATTTCAGTGATGGATGATTCAGCATTTTCAATAGATACAAGAAGTATTTGTTGCCTAATTAGTACAATCTTTTTAAGCAGCTCTCAACCTTTAATTATTGTGACCAAAACACGCGTGCGCGCGCACACACACACACACACACACACACACCCCTTAGATTGGGAGATCATACAAAGCTGAATGATAAAAGAAAGTAAAGTCTAATTATTATTATTAAGATCAAATCCTTTAAAATCTCTAGTTTTCTAATTCTAAAATACACATATTCTGCTAACAAGATACATTTTACTTTGAAAATTTGGAGGTTACATGACTATTAATGCATTGTGTTTTCAAGGTTTGAAAATCCCATTAGAATAGGGTAAGGAAGAATAGAAGACATTTCTTTTGTTCTAAAAAATGTAGGATATTTTATAGATAAGTGTTTCAGTTGAAAAAAATTCAAATTATTGAAAGTTTTTATTCAAGGAAACAAAATTTTTCAACAAAAAAACAAAAGCCACCATCAAAATTAAGTTCTGTATTTTGAAAATATAACCCTTTAAGATATAACATGTTACTATCTGATCTTAATCTTTGAAAGCAAATTGATTTTAGATATTTACTTTCATTTTAATGATGTGATTTAATGGATATTTGTATTACTCATCATCTTCCTTTGTAAACATGGTTCTGTCTTTTCTCTTTCTACCCCAAATTCCTCTTTTCTCTGGTTACCCAGACTTCAAACTTTGGAGTTACTGTTTACTCTAGCCAACATTATCACTTTTTTTACCCATAAAACACATGCTTATTAACTCTTACCCATGCTCCTGCAGTAGTTTCTCAAGTAGATTCCATTTTCAAGGTCTCCTCTCAAAATTACTATACTATAAGACAAACCATCCTAAACTGTCGCTCAGATAATGGCAAAAATATACACTGATTTGTTGTTTTGACTAGTTCTTGATTATGTTAAGGTGGGAGTGTGAGGGTCTGTTGAGCTGGACTTTTCCTATTAAATTTAAATTGGTAACTAGAGCCTAAGATTTTTTTTTAAGTGAAATATTCTCACATTCTAAAGAGAACTGCTAACATGTTACAAAAAGATGAGGTGAATCCAGACTCTTCATTATTTCAAGCCACTGAAGCAATTCACAACCATCAGAGAGTACCCCCAAAATTATCTAGAGAATTTCTCTTCAGCCCCTATGACCAACCCTGAAGAGCAAGACTGGAAGAACAATTAAAGAGAAAACTAAGGTTTCTTCCCCACTTCGTCAAGTCCTTCGGACCCCAAATCTAGCCAGTGATAAGCATTTGAAAACTTTCAAATTTGAAATCGAAAATTTGAGTTTTAGACTGACCATGATGTTTAGTAATGGAAATCACTTCAGAGTCTTTTAATTCACCCAAAATTTCATTCATATGTTGGCAACTCAGAGAAGGGAAATTCAGTATATTGCTGTCAAACTTACTGATGAGAGAGGGGTACAGTGGGAAACTTTTCTTTTTATATTGCACTGTATTTAAACTGATTAAAAATAAGTTTAAATTTAAATGTAGAATATTTAAGTATAGATTGAAAGTTTTCAGCATAAATTAATGCTAATCTACTATATAACAATTCAATAACACTGATAAAAATGTACCCTGCCCCATTTGTGACCAGCAGCACTCTTAGCCTCAACACGAAAGATAAAATACAGAATGACTGACCCTTTATATTTTGTCCATTTTCCCTGAACTATAAATTCCTGTAATTACTAGCTTTAACAATCTAATGGAATTTTTGGAAATGATTTTTTAAATGAAGTACAAATTGCATATGGTGGAATGCACACATCTCAAGTACAGTATATTGAGTTTGGGCTATTTTAGACACATCTCTCCACCTCTCTCTTCTGGGTTGTTGCATCTCTTGGCGTTCCTTCTTTTCTCTGACTTTCATTTTCTTCTTTCTATTGGCCACTGCTCTCAACATTTAATCAACTCATATCTCTTCCCTCTTTAAACAAACAAGAAGACAAAGTTTCCTTGACTTTGGGTTTATTCCCCTTAATTGTCCTCACTCTTTCCTATTATGGTAAAACCTCAAGAGAATAATAGTCTGTGCTCAATATCTCCATTTTCTCACCTTCACTTAGTCTTCAACTAAAACAATAGGGTATCTCCCAAAGTTTTAATTCAAAGTTCTTTCACTTGATCTTTTTTATTGCATGTATTGCCATTGATTATAACCCTTTTAACCTCTGTTTTCTTAATACCACCTTCTCCTGCATCTCTGGATGTTTCTCAATCTTCTTAATAGGATATTCTTCCTTTGGCCACTCCTAAATGTTTCTTGGCCTACCAGATATGTTCCCTTAGATATCTCTACCATTTCAAATTTAGAATGATAAAGATCTAGCTAGATTTGTTATTTCACTCCTAAAAGTCTTTCCCTTTTAATTTTTCCCAAATGGTTGAAGATTTTTCAGTTACCTAAATCAGAAACCTAGAAGGCAAAGATTCCCCCTTTCTCTTTTGCCTCTGCTATTCAGTCAGTCACTAAGTCCTCTGGTAATTTTATCATTTAGTTATTTTCATTTTCCTTTTATTTCCTACAGGCACTGGCCTAATTTAGGCTCCTATTATTTCTTGCTTAATTATCTTTACTGATATCCATTCTTCTAGAGTCAAAACCCTTTTATTCATCCTCTGACTGCCAGATAATATTTTTAACATATAACTAATCATTTTACTACATTGTTCAAAATTTTTTAATGACTCTATAACATATAAAATTAAATTTAAAGTAATTCACACAGAATATGTCTGCTTCCTGTTATGGCCCCAACCTATTTAGCACATCCTCCTCACAGTTTAAGCCCCAACAATATGGTACTTGAATTGTAATTTCCCCAAATTTGCTATACTCACTCAAGCCCAAAGTCTTCTGTACAATTTTCTGTATCTGAAATGCCCTCCTCCAACATGAGGTAAGCTTTATCATTTAAGTCTTTGCCCAACTGGTTTCTCTTCTGAAAACCCTTTCCTGACTTCAGACTGACTTAGGCCTTACATCCACAGGTATCTATGCTGTTTCAGACACACTGCCATTACAGAGCAGTTATCATAACATATCATAACTATCTACACATCTGTCTCTTCAAGAAGCTGTAAGTTCTTTGAAAAGCAATAATTTTTTATGTTTCCACATTGCCACAGTCATGCACTCTGCATGTGTAGTTGATGCTGTTTGCATGTGTTGAATGCATACATGAATGAAAATTTGAAATATTAAACATTCTCATATTAATTGAAAAGTGCTATATATTGGGATGCTCTTTGATGGTTTTTACACAGGTGAAAATGAACAACTTAAAAGAAATGCTGATATTATGAAAGAAAAGTTAAAATCTCATGAACAGGTGAGTTTATGTATCTTTATATCAATCAAATCCCTCCCTGTAGAGCATTTATCTTTACAAATTAGAAAATAAAAGCAGTTGTTTTCATTAATAAAGACAGCCAAAATTTACAGAGTAAATATATGTATGTGCCAGAATTCTTGGTAAATAGAAATTTTGAGGACCCCAGTACTTTTGCAGACTATGATGTGGTAATATATCACTTGCACTTTTTCTTTCTGCTAAAAAAAGATGCAACTATTTTGCTACATATTTTTATTATGTTAATAGTTTTTACTCTAGACTATACTCTATTAATTAGTACTTTTAAACTTATTTTTACTATAAAGCAAATGATTCTTTAATCATTATGATTTGAGTAATCTCTTGCAATTGTATTGAACCATCCAAATGAAAGGAGCATTTTATGTGTATCATCAATTCTCTCCCAAGGGCCACCATACCCTCTGCTACTTTTTCTTTTCTTCTTTAAGAACAACATAATGAATAGAAATTATAAAACATGTAACACTGTTACTAGCACATAAAAGGTGCTCAGTAAATGTCAGTTCCCACTTCTCTGCTCTTTGGGAGGTTTATTATGCTAATTTTTCTCATTTTCCAAGAGCCAATATGTCAAACTTTAGGAGACCTAAGATTTCCAAAGCTCAGGTTTGATCTGTATCAAGCTTAGAACTTCAGCCTGAAGGATAACCTCTAAATTTCATCTGGTTTCTCACTTGAGGAACTTCTGAAGAAACACAAGCTAATTCAAAAACTTCTGAGGGCTCCTGGGTAATTATTAGGAGTATAAATAATGTCAGTCTGTGCTCTTGAAAATGGTAGCTTCTCATCACCAATTTTGAGATAATTTAAATATCTCCAGAATGTATCCTATCTTTTTTTCTTTTTCTTTACCCCTTTTCTTTACTCTTTTCTATCCTTTCTATATGTTGCCTCTAGAGCTAATAGTAGATGAAGTCAGGGTGCAATTGGGGCAGAGAGAAGGGTAAGACATTTTTGCCTACTCCTAAAATGTAAAGCCATAGAATATTGCTTTGTCTAGAATACCATAGCAATTTCCAGAATGGGGGAAATGAGTGAGAAAACATCACAACCCAAGATTCTGAACATCTTAATTAGCTACTGTCCAAAGAAAACTCAAGATGACCTCAATCCAATGAAAATTTTCTAATACAAAACTCCAGGCATATATATCCGAAACATATGGAGAAACACACTTCCTAGAAAGAAACTCAGGAGGTGCCTAATAGTCATATTTATGAGACTGGGAGAGGTTTTTTAATTTGTTGACAGAGAATCCTTAAGTTTTCTAATAACAAAAATACAATAGCCAGAAACTTTTCCTTGGCATTTAAAGTTCCCAAGAAGGCAAATAGAAAGAAAGCACCAAGAAGAACTTATTGGGACTTGTTCCCCTTAGAATGAAGGAGGGATTAGTGCTCGCACAAGCTAAAGTGAGGAAGAAGAACCTAGTGAGATACTGCCTGGCCCACGCCCAGACATTAAAATAGTCTTCATGACTGAAGATTGGAGTGAAAATTCTGGGTCTTACCAAATTAATGGAAGCATCCCACTTTAGTGGCAGCATCTTCAGGTGGCAAAGTCAATGAGGAATGAAAAGATAAATAAGTTTGTCTTTTATTTTTTCTTAAGCAGCAAGTGCTTAGTGCAACCGGTTGAGTCAGTAATTGCCCATCTAGTAATCTAGATACATGCAAATGAAAATGGTGATTTATGAGATTCACCCCTACATTTACCTGGTAAGCTTTAATCAAAGTCATGGTTGGATAGATTTGGCTATTCCTGCAAATTACCTGGCAGGATACATAGTGTAAGTAGGAATCTAGACTATAACCCTTTGAATTTATGTAATCTGGATGAATGTACCTCCATACTTAGTTATAGCCATTCAAGCCAATGGATCTTGACTTTCTTTTTACTTCCTCAGTACCACTAAGTATCTATTAAAAGCTGTGAACTCTCTCCGAGAAAAATGTTTAAGGGTACACATGCATGTATAATTTTGCACACAATTTCCGGAAGTTAATGGATCCTTGAAAGCCCATTCACTGAGTTTAAGCTAAGAACTTCTGACTTAAATAATTCTTATTGGCACTCATTTATTCAACAAATATACATTAAAGAGATATACTCTAGTAGTGGGGAATACAACAGTGATTAAAAACAAAGTTTCTGCCATTGTGTTTAGAGGCTTTTCTTGACTTCTTGCCTTCATTAGTCTCTTTTTTACTATCATACTTCACTATTCTTCCTGCTTTTCTTTTCTTCTACCTGTGAGTGATTCCTTTATATAAGAAGATACAACTAGAAAGATTGTAAATTTTATCTTTGGTGACTTTTTTCTCTCAATGCCCCTCTCCATATTAGCATAAGTCACCCCCATGCTTCAATAGTCGAAGAAGCTGACCTCAGGCACCTGCTGAGCACTTCTCAAATCCCAAATCCATCCTTTTCTAGCCTCTCATACAGCTAACCCTTAACATGGGTAGTGCTTAACTTCTTTCTGAGAATTAGAGATGTTTATATAATTTTCAGAAACAGAAGTTCAGCCCACATTCAAAGGGGTTCATCCTGCATTATATAAGCTTACTGGCTATTGAACAATGCCTACTGTTAGCTCTAAAGTATATAGCTTTGGCTCTGACTGGACATATTTTAACGTTGTCATGGCATTTATTCATGCAATTAAGCAAAATATTTTAAGCATCTATGATATGCTAAACACTGGTGATTAGTATTTAGAAAGAAAAGATAAAAGACATTATTAAATGGTTTTTGTCTCCTTGGACCAGAAATTGATCCTTCTCAAAGCTGATTATTCAAATAATAAACAATATCTTTCCCTTCTATTATTACATATAAAAATGCATATAAAATTAGAAAAATTTACCTTTCTAATTTAAAAAATTGTGTGCATATCTTTAAACTGAATAATGAATATATTTTTAAATCCTTAGGAATATAAGAGTACTATTGCCAAACTTATGAGTGAAATGAAAATCAAAGAGGAGGGGCATAAGATAGAAATAAGGAAACTTTATCAGGATATGCAGAAAAAAGGTATTTTTAATTTACTGAATTCTAAGATATCATAAAGCAAATTAAATGCATACATAAACTTTTTTCAGTAATAGCCAGTATTCTTGAATGAACACTACCTTAATACCTTTTAATTTAGGTTTTTTACTTTCCTATATATTTATGTGACATAAATTACAACATTTCTAAATTGGATTCATAATGTTTGCATTTAACATTATTTAATATTAAATAGTTGATGTCCTTATAAAATTAATATAAAATATAATTAACTTTGATATTTATATACTCAGCATATTGAATATCATTTCAATAATGAAATTTTCTTTCTTCAGTAAAGTGGACCTGAACTTAGGTTGAGAGTTAACTAGTTTCAGAAGGATATTAAAAACCTTTTTTAATGAGACTGTATTTGTGCATATCATATTCAAAAATCAACTTGAAATGGATGACTGGTCTAAATGTGAAACCATATCTATAAAACTGCTAAAAGAATGCAAAGAGGATAATCTTTGTGACCTTGAGTTAGGCACAATTTCTTGGAAAGTAACAAAAAGCATAAAACGTTTTTTTTTTCTTTATTAGAAAAAAGTTCTAAATTGCACTTTACCAAAATTATTAACTTCTATCCTTCAACACTATTAAGAAAATGAAAAGACAGTCCACATGCTGGGAGATAATACCTGCAAATACCCATCCAATAAAGAACTTATATCCAAATATAAAAGAACTCTAACAACTTAATAATAGAATCAACCTAACAAGGAAATGGGTAAAATATTTGGACACTTCCCTTGAGGTATACAGATTGAAAATAAGCAAATTAAAAAATGTTCAACATAATTAGTGAGTAGGAAAATGTAGCTTAAAACCGTGAGATCCTCCTTTGATAAAATCTTAAAAACTATAACAAGTATTGATGAGGATGTGAAAGTACTGGAACTCTGATACCTTACTGATGGGACTATATAATTATATAGCTACTTTAGAAAAGAATTTTGCAACTTCTTTGGGTCCTCTGAGAAGCAGATAATTAGAATATTTCTATATGTTTATAAATTATTTATGAATAACCTGTGGATCAAAGTAGAAATTCTAAAGGAATTTAGAAAAGATTTTGAACTGAATAACATAGACTACATATCAAACTTGTGGTGCACTGATAAAGCTGTGTTTATGGGTAAGTTCATAGCCTTAAATACAGATGTTGGAAAAATGTTAAAAATCGATTACTTACATACCTATATCAAGAGGTTAAGAGAAAAAAAATCAAACTAAGCCCAAAGAAATTAGAAAGAAGGAAGTCAGATATTAATGAAATTACAAACACATACATAATAATGAAAATCAGATACAAATTTTTTGAAAAGACTAATAAAATTGATTAACTCCCAACAAGACTAATCAAGAAAAGTGGATAAAGCAAAAATAATATCAGAAATAAGAAAATCACTTCAAACTTTAAAAAGTGAATGACCTCTGTAATTAACTGCATAATGAACACCTTTGTGCCAATAAATTTGAAATTTTTGATGAATTGGACATTGTTGAGGGAAAAAAAACACACAAGAAAAAATAGAAAATCTGAATTGTTTTATGTCTATTAAAGAAATTAAGTCTATTGTAATATTTTTCCCATAAAGAAAGTTCCAGGCTCAGATGGCTTTCCTGATGAAATTCTACCAAATACTTCTAGAAAAATAATACCAATCTTACACAGATCTTTTCAGAGGATTAACAGAAAAAGAGAAGAAGTATTCTCTAGTTCATATTATAAGGCCAACACAATCTTAATAACAAAAGCTTTCAAGGAATTATAATAAAGAAAATTACACTCCTGTCCTCTAATATAGTATCTGAAGATGTATCCATTTCAGTGCTTTAGTTCTGTTTTAATCACAACTTCTCTGCATTCATATCTTCAATAGTACTACCTCCAGGCACATAATGGATACAGACTGAGTCCAAATGTAGATCAATTTTTCTAAGGTTTTGGATAGCTAAATATATTCATCTGGATTTTGCCTCATCCCAGGCTAAGATGGGACCTTAGTGTTAGGCCCTGCTCCTATATCTTGAATATGGGCAAGGTTGATTGGTGAAGATGGGGAAAATATCCTCTAGACAAAGAGAAAATAAAAGCCAAGAAACACAGAAGGGGAGACATGGGCATGCTACAGAATAATAGTCTATATTCCACCTTTTCTTTGCACTACACAGAAAGGTTCAAAAGAGAAAGGCCAAAAACTGTAGCTAGTGTTGGATTCTTTGACTTCTTGAATTGTCAGTCTCAAAAAATTGGAAGGTTTTTGAGAAAGGGATGGCCATACTTAGAGGTATGCTTTAAGAAGACTAACCTAGCAACAGTATTTAGAAACAGGCGATAGTCTAGATAAAGTCCAGTTGAGGAAAAATGAGGCCCAAAACTAAGTATGTAATAGGGATTGAGTTATTATTTGGGGGCTTGTCATAGACTAATTGACTTTTTCTTCTTAAAATTAAAGATTTCCTTGAGGTTTATATCCTGGATGATATGGTGTCATTTACAGGAATAAGGAAACTGAGAGAAGAGAAAGTTTAATGAAGCAAAAAGACATAGTATGAATATCGGAGAGACCTAATTATATTGTATAGAGTATTACAGTTGCTTAATGTAGCTCTAGAGTCATCCAGTATTTTAGGGTCCTTCATACCTAGGAACCTAAGCTTTGTATCCTTCTTTAACCACTAAATCTCCTATTTATTCTCCAGGGGCTTGTCAAAAATATCTAAAAGCTACCCTGTGCATAAACAATTTCTAAAATACTACAGGTTTTTACCAATAAAATTTACTTTTTATTTTTTTGGCCTATTTAAAATACTAAAGAAATATAAGCGTATAAGAGTTTTAAAATGTTAAGGCAAATCGATTTTACTTCTGTTTTATTCAGTTGAATTAAATGAAGAAAAGAATAAAGAACTGATAGAGACAAAAGAAGTGGAAATTTCAGAGTTAAATGAAAAGTTAAGAATTCAAAAAAAGGAAAAACAGAATGAAATCATCAAACTACAGTTAGAGGTGAATGTTTAAGATTCTTCTAAATTTGAGGATGCATTCCTTAGTCTAGACCATACTTACTTTTCATGTTCCTGAAAGTTTGGTAATCCTGGGGTTCTTGATGAGGTCAAGTGAAACCACAAACCACAAAGTGCTAGATGGCCAACTGAGGTACAGTAGGCTGTTTCAAAGTCTACCATCAATTTCTAATCTACTGATTGAAAATGTGCCTTTTGTTTGCCATCCGGGTCCTGTTAACCCAAATGTATTATTTGACTAATATACAGAACTCTTTTTTATATTTATTTTCATTGCAATTATCCCTATCTTTATCCAAACTAGAACACAATCTCACAGAGAATTTATTCTTAGTCCACAAAGAGGGTACACTGAACTCAGCCAGAAAGGGAAAATTAGATGGAAGATTTTGCAAAAAATATGTGACCTGTAAGAACACTTATGAGATTTTTTAATCTGACTTGGTTTAATGTCAAACCAGGAAGAGTTCAAACTAAATCAACAAAATCATATCCAAATTCTACTATTCAGCTTCAAAGTCTGTACAGAGGGTATATGAGTTTTTCTCTCATGACTATTGATACACTACACTTTTAAAGAGGCACAAAGTAACATGAAAATATTTTTGTCTTTTAGTTAACTAGATTCTCAATCTTTCTAGCCTGATTCTTAACCCCACATAATAGAAAAACCTGATATCTTAAGAAAAAGATGATGCTAACCTCACTGAGAATATCTAAGGTATTGCCTAGTATTTGGTACTTTTAAAAAGCTCCCCAGGTAATTCTAAGATGCAGCCAGAGATAATCTTATTTTGGTGTTCTTTATTCTTTCTTAAAGACTTTTCTATCTTTTGTGACACAGAGAATACACTTAAATTACAGATTATATGTCAAAGGATATAATTAATTATATGTATAGAAACAATTATTTCTAATTAACTAGAATGTTATCAATAACTTTCTTTTAAACTTGATTCAGTTTGATGCCAAACTAGCAAGAGTTCAAACTAAATCAAAATCATATCCAGATTCTACTGTTTTGCCACAGAGTATCTACAGAAGGGTATGTGACGTTTTTTTGACTGTTGTTTAATAAACTTTCTTAGTGTGTTTCCATAAAACTTGTCTAATATTTACCAATGATATACTTAACAATTTTTCTTAAAACATATCTCAGTCAGAAAGATTAGATTTTGAATAATCTTTAAAGGTCACTTTCAATTTAAACGACTGAATTTTAGTAGTAAATTAAAACACTAGTGAAATACTCTTGTTGGAGCATCTAAGTAATTCCATAATATATTTCAAACTAAGATTTACTTACTATTCAGAATTCAGGGACTCGAATTTCTTTTTGTTCGACTCCTTTATTTATGGGTTACAATTTCAAGCTATATATAGGGAGAAGGGAACAATTTAAAACAAATGGTGCTAATAGATGTTTTTGTATCCCTATACCAGTTTTATTCCCATTAAGTCCCACAAAAATAAAATTATAGATCTCTCAAAATAAGGTACTTTTTAAATACCTACTTAAATCAGAAGTATAGTCTTTGTTGTTTTGTTGTTCTTTTACTTAATCTTATTATTTCTGCATTGCAATAACAAAAAATTTCTTTTCCATTTAGAAGCTTCAACATCTCCAAGAAGAAAAAAACAAGGAAATTGCAACTCTTCGTAATACCATTCATGATTTAGAGCAACGCCTCTCTCTTGGCAAAGATTCTTACCTTAAATCTACTGGCAAAGATTCTCACCTTAAACGTAAACGGCTTTGAGTACAACAGTAAATTAATTAGTTGCTATTTAACTTCTTGAAAAGCAGTTGAAAATTTTACTCCTATTTAGAGTCAACATAACATACTGCCTAAATAATAACAATGAACAAAAGATAACTTTAAACTTTTTAAATTGAGTTTATTGAAACAAATCCACACTTTGGCCAATTGTGTAATACACTCTTGCTTAATAGTATTAACCGTAAAGAAGTTCAGGTTTATAGGACTTAGTTTACCTATTGAACCATCATTGACTATGGAAATACTTTCTAAGCAATCGAGATAGACAACATTCTTTTATCTTCTCTCTTATACCTTCAAGGCAAACATCCTCAAATTTTAAAAAGTGTGATACAATGCTAGGTAGAGAAAATAGTATATAAAGGCTTCATTCATGTGATAGTAAAAATTAAGATATGAGTCTTAGATATAAAAAGTATGTAAAAATGAAGATTTAAATGTAGTCATAGTAAAATACTCATGTTAAGTACTTTTAGATCTTAAAAGACAAAATTCACTTCTTTAAAGGTTTAATCAGTTGAAACTAAGGTTAAAAAGACAAAGATAATATTGTTTTGAGATATAAGGAAAGAAATAAATGGAAAATATGTCTTTTTGTTCTTCCTCCGTTCTAAATTGCTAACTATCCAACAGAAACCCCTAGGTCATAGTTTATGTTCCTGTTCTCATTAATGCAAGCAGAATTCTGGAAAAAGAAAAAAGAAGACATATTAACCAAATGCTGCAATCACCTATCAGTTGCTCTGTAATTAAAAAAAAAATGGTTTGGGTCAAATTTTTCTTTGAAATAAATTTTAAAATTTGGAAGCCAGCATGTAGATTTCTTCATGTTGTACAAATTCAATACCTGTTTTTTGGTTATTTTAATAAGGCAGCTTATAAAACTGCTGGAAATGAAATTGTGTCTAGACTGATTTGGGGAACACTTGCTATTTTAAATATTTAGTTTGAAGGTCATTTTCACATTTTTGCCTTATTTTTTCAGCTTCAATTGGTGCGGGCTTCTGTGGGCTCTAGCTGCTGACTTGCCTGTCAGGCAGCTGGAGGCAAACGTCACTGACAAGATTCAATGACATTCTCCTCTGCCCAAAGCCCCTGTCAGCTACATAAAGAGGGGAGCTTTTCTTTACACTGTCAGGTGATTGCAGGCCCTGTTTTTTCAAATATCAGATGTCGACAGTGGCAGCAACAGCTACTAGGAGCCAACTTTGAATCTTTGAGCCACTTGCAGAGTAATGGATTTATACATCTCTTTCCACAGAGTTTCTTTTGTGAAAGAGATAGTTGCAAATTTTCATTTTCTGGCATATAGCAGTTGTTTGAATGACTGTGTATTTGTGGGTCCTTGAGCTTACGGTGGTTATGAAGGCCTAGGGGAGGGGGATGCTCAGGTGCATTTGGTGCTTCTGGTTGCTTATTCTCTGAAAGCTGGCCATTCCTAATGTGCTGATGCTCATGCTTGTGATGATGCTGGTGAATGTGATGGTGATGGCGATGGTGATGGCGATGGTGATGATGATGATGTGGCTGTGGCTGTGGAATCTCAGTTGTTTGTTCCACAGTAACCAAAGATACATTTTTACAGATGCCTTCATCTTCCAGGGTCTGGAACAAATTTGTAAATCATTATCAACACATTTATAGATTTAGCAGGAATCTATAAAAAATGATTTGCAGAGTTAACATGTAAAATACCAACTCATTAATTAGGATTGAACCAGCTTTGTTTTTCTAGCATCACACTAATGAGAAAAGAATCAGATGTTAATCTCAACACCTAGACTTTTTATTAAAGTTTGATTCCCATCTATACTTAATTATAAAGTGCTGCTAGTGTATATTTGCACTTAATCAAAGAATCCTTGAGCATCTTACAAATTAATATTAATATCTTGAAAATAGATAAAATAGGGTATAATATAATTAAAGTTCAACAGTTCACCTCAGCTTCTATACTAGTTAAATCAACAGAATTCAAATTTTCCTTTCCTTACGTAGAGCATTTCCTAAATTTTCAAGAATTCAGAACTTGAGAGATAACATAAGGCTTAAAAAGAAAGTCAAACCACTGTATTCATATCATCAGAAGCAAAACTAAATAAACTGGTGAAAAAAACTTAAATCAATTGCAATAAAGTCAACCAGACATCAAATCCTAAAAATCAGTTGACCTACATGGAACCTTTTGTACCTGTGTCAACAATGCATCATTTCTAATATTATATTTAGGCAAACTAATTTCTTTCTGATAATTCAAAAAAAATGCCAATAAACTCAAAATCAGTAGTTTTCCATATCCCAGCTTATGCCAGGAAATGTGTCAAACTTCACCAAAGCTTTGTCAATGTGTCCCTACTGTAGTGCTGTCAGGTGAAAATAGAAAATGGCTGCCCATTTTCCATTGAACAAAATATTCCATTTCATGTGAATTTAGTATTTTAATTTGCTGAAAGTCTTGATTGTTTTGTGTGCCCACAAATCATAGCTCAAGGCTTATGGGTATAGCAATGTAATATGAAACCTCAACGTAAAGTTACTTGTAAATAAAGTTACAAAATCAGCTTGAGAGAACAAAGTTGCTTGGTTTGGTGTCTTGAAGGTTTTGGACAGTTATCACTTCTATCGGATTTTACCATACAACTACTAAGTGGTACATTTTTTGGTTATTATTAGATTACTTTTAAGAGTTTAATAGTATTCGATTAAAAACTTAAACACAATTTGATAAATGTTTAGAATATGCTGTGTAATATTCTAAATGTTCAATGATTAAACAAACACAATTATAGTAGTATAGTTTCAAGAAACCAATTACCATATTTTACTGATTCTAATATGTATTTTTTTTCACATTTTAAGATCTTTAAAATCAGAATACATCCTACTACTGATGGCATTGAAGCCGGTATCCTACTTTAACTGACAGCATTTTTTAATAGTACGTAAAATAATGTGTCATATAATTGATGACATACAGGGTACAATAAAATAGAAAACCTCCAATATTATTTGGCATATCAGATACATATGGTACATTATTCCTTTTTACAGATGATTTGAGCATATTGTAGGAATTGTTACTGCCTTTATTTCAATATAACTACATATATTTATAACTATTAGGCTTTTCCAAAAATGCAAAATACTGAAATAATCCCAAAATATGAGTAATCAATATACCTAGCATTGATTAAGCACTTGGTAAAAGTTAGACATTGAGGTAATACTTTATTTGCATTATCTCAGAGCCCCTATCTTTAAAAAACAGTAAAATATCCCTCATAGGATTATTGTGAAGATTAAAATGTGAAAAATGACATAAAATAACCAACTTGCTGTGCTCCTTAGCAACTAAACTAATTAAATGATTCATTGAAATTTGAGAAACCTTCTTTTAGAGCTGGGAAAAATCTGAAGGAAATATAGCTTATGATTAAAATTCAGAATTGTTTTTAAATCTGAGTTTAAATTTTGCCTAACTACCCTATCTAGTAAAACATTGTTTGGAATTGTTTTCCTTCTTAATGTAAAAGGTGAAAAGTCTAGTTAGTAAAAATTAAAATTCCTCGAGTATCTTTTTTATAAACAATATTTAAATATAGTGCTTTCTTATTATAAGGAAGAATATTCTCATGTTTATTAGGAAAGAAATATCAGTAATGAGTAGAAAACCTATTCCATTTTGAAGTAAATGCAGTAATCCAACTGTAGAATGGGCAGACAGTGTAAAGTCTTCATGGAAAAGCTGACAGTCTTGCATCCTTGATAAATTAAGTAGTTATCCAGGAATGCTCTTGTGTGAACCATGCTCAGGATATTACACTAACGTTATTTTATGTTGGCAGTGTTCTTTAAGCACTTATTCTCATGTCACGTCATTGGCAGTAATAGAAATGTGTGATCAATGTTTTTTGTTTTCTAAAATCTTTCTAGATAAAAGTATCAATATGGATCTTGAAAAGATGTTTAAAAGTATATGTTACATAACAGGAAGTATGTATAATTATAAAAAAAAATACTGTCATAGTTTATTTTTAGTGCACCAACAGAAACACGGACTAGCTAATTGGTCATAAAACACTAACTTATTTAGATAACTCGTAAAAGATCTTCTCTTTTCTTCCAGTAAAAATAATTGAGAAAAATACCGTGAGAGAGCAGTTTCCACATTTGTCTTCACAGTAAGCAATCTTAATGGCTTCTTCTACATATAAGAAAGTTAGGCTAGAGAAAGGCAAACCAAGGTGATATACAAGACGGCCACATCTAAAAAAAAAAAAGGATAAATACAATGTCTGTCATTACAATATTTTCTGTGTTATGATGCTACTTGAGGATAGTCTAGAATAGTATTATATAGATTTAATGGTCTTAACAACTAAGACATTTTCATGAATTCAGTAAAATTTCTTCTGTGGGGTCTCAAACAAGCTCCTTGGCCCTGCATACCAGGTCAGGTGGTCATAGCAAGACGACAGTGAGTCTAATACTAGCATTTTTATGTGTTATAGATAGATTGCTATAAAGCATATCAAAACTGTGTAGTATAGCCAGTGTGACTAAGTCAAATACAATTTTGTAAATGACTTAAAAATTCTACCAATGCCCAAACCACTGACTTATCATACATTAGGCTCTGCAAATCACGTGAGTGCTTTATAACTGCTAAGGCAGCACAAATTACATAGAATAAGAAATCATAGTGTAACGAAAAAATCTTAAAGTCTTGGCCAGTAGCCCATTTACTTAAAAATATATCTGACGCAATAATGTTGAATTATAACATTTGGCATTCTCAAAATGGTAGAATTGAAATGCCCTTCTTACCCACACTTTACCCTGTATATAAGATTTTATGTGAATATCAAAGGATTATACTTTGCAACTGACTAAATTAGAAGTTTGTGGTTCTAAAAGAATGACATAATATTAAAAATTATTTAAAGTAAGAACAAGAGGTCTTAGGCCTAAGCACTTTCTAGCTCACCATCTCTGAAGAGCCAAAAAGAAACAGAGCACCAACTAGGAAAGTTAATAATATCAACAAATATATGCACTCAAGTTTCCCTCAAAATACAAATGTTTTATTTGTTCATGGAATCAAAGATAGATTTGTACTGGTTATACCTAATTAACATATTTTATAGTTAAAAAATTTAGGTATGTTGCATTAAAGTTATTAATTAGGTTAGGGATAAGCAAATGGTTAGCAAAGTGTGGTTATTCATCTGCAGAATTCTTAGGTTAGAATAGTATGTGATATACAAATTGATCCTTCTTTTTGTTTAACCAGAAAGTCAATTTACAGGGTGGAAAGTATAGTCACTTTTCTTTATTTCCCTCCTGGAATGGTAAATTCTTTCATGTGAAAAAAAGCCACTTCAAAAATATGAAAACCAAACATTTTAATGGGCTCACTTTGAAACTGAGTATTTGGTAATAAAATAAAAACAAATGCCTTAAATCACTCTCTATTAAATACAGTTATCTTTTCATCTATGGTGTGTGTGTGCATGTGTGTACACACCTGTCATATATGAGGAAGTCATCTTTGTTTCCGTTTAAGAGAGTCCAGACATCTGTTTGATTTTCTTCTTGTTGATAAACAGAAATATGCTCTGAAACTTTATTTTTAAGATGCGTATATTTTAATCGAGAAGAGATTCCTTGATGATTAACAATAACATAAGAAATATTAGAAAAACCTTCCTCCTCCAGTTTTACTCGCAGGTCTTCCAAACTAGAATATTTGGGGAAAACATCAAAAAAAAAAAAAAGAATTTAATTTGAAATTAAATAATTCATTTAATTTTATTAGTGACTTATCTCTTTCTCCTCATTCTCTATTTTTTCCACATAAAACTCTCATTTATTTACACCTCTTCTTTATAAAGTTGTAAAGGACTAAAACTTTCATTTTTAAAATTATTTATTGAGCGCTTGTGCTCAGTTAAAACCTTATGCTAAATGCTTGCACAAACATTAGCTCATCTAGTCCTCAAACTGATCCTATGAAGTGTGTATGTTTTTTTAATTAATTAATTTTTTTAATCGAAAGACTGATTTAAATTTTTTTTCTTCCCTATCTACCTTCCCCCTTCATCAACCCCTATACACTTCTGATTGAAGTGTATGTTTTAATCCATCCTACAGTTACAAAGAATTCTACTCAATAAATATTTGGCAAGTAACCTAAGAAATATTTTAACACGTATTTGTTATATACCTTTAACAATTATATATATGTTTGTTAAATGACTCAAGACCTTTGTAGCAAGTCTAGTGTTCGATCTACTCTGGTACAGCCAAGTACTTGTCTTTGTTATACTGAAATAACAATCCATTTGCAGGAGTACATTTTAGAGCATTTTCATTACACAAGTAATACTTAGTAGGACATTATAAAATATATGTCCACAAAAAGAAGAAAAAAAATTCCATAGACCCAGTAAAACCACTAAATATTTTCGTGCGTATCCTCCTAGTCTTTCTTCTAACATGTTCTATGCAAAGATGTATAGTTTTTCCAAAAATGTGATTTAATGAATATATCTTTTCTATTTTTATTTTATGCATGTGTGTATTTAATAGCTTTTCCCTTAGACCACAGAAAGGCTATCTTACCTAGATGACTGCAGAATGCAAAAGTATCAGCTGGCTTGAAGAAGAGCGACCACAGTGACTGATCCATAGGAGTTCAGCATTGGGTCTAGATCCCCTATGCTCCAGGCTGGAGGCTGCTTACAAAAAGAGCTTTGCTCCTGGCTCTCTGTTCCCCCCCAAGGGAGGAAACAGAGAGCCAGGCCAATAACAAACTTCTCCACATTGTTAGTGTCCTGTAAAAGAGAAAACCTTTGTCATCTTCAAAGATGGCTTCACAGTCTTATCTAGGAATTTCTATAAATCCAGCAGATATAATTCACTTTCCTATAAATCCTAGCCATGGATTCTGTCTCCATATTGTTGGGCTCATTGTGTTGGACCTCTATGCTCCAAATCTTCCTATGAAGGTGAAAAGATCAGCGGGAGGAGGCAGGGGAGTTGTCAAAGCACCTCTTAACTATCTGCTGTTAGGTAACACACTGCACCGAGCATGCTAAGACTTGCCTGAACAGGGAGCCAAGTACTTCTCTAGGAGATGATACATACATAATTAGAAAGAAAGAAAAAAAAAAAAAAAACAGACTGTGGCCACTATAACTAATATTGTGCAAACGGAGTTTGATTTTTTTTTTTTTTTTTTTTGAGATAAAGAGAGTTCTGATTGCTTCTTTCCATTCTTTACCAATCTAAGAAAGGAAAAGATAAGCAGGGGATCCTGCACAGAAAGAGAAAGAGCCAGCATGGAAAGAGAATGTAGGAATAATGGAGGCAGCAGTGAGGACAGTCTACCAACATGAAGGTGGCTCATGTGGGACACTTAGCTCTTCGGGTTCAAACCTACATTTATAAGTTTCTTGAGTATGGTTCCCTTTCATTGCTCTTATTCTTTAAAACCTAATGCTATGTCAATATTAAAGGATCTGAATCTCTTCAGATTTAAAACTACCTGCCCCAATGTTACTACCATTTTTAAGATAAATAAGAGCCAATGGGAAAAAAAAAATTTACCAAGAACTCACTGTCCCCTGTACCATTTAAGACTCCCTGGAATCTTCACTCTATTTATTGCTACCAGTACTTTCAGGAAGTTTCTGTTACTAGACAGTACTTTCTCAGGTAAAAAGATGCCCCCTCTGAGTAAGAAAGTTAAATAGCTGACCAGAAATATTCCCCAAACTATCAAATAAAATAAGTGAAATGTAGGGAGATGATGAAAAAAGAAACACACTCAGCAGAGATGAACCGAGAAAAAAATTCACACATGTAATCAGGCTCTGTGGAGAGAGATCAGGACAAAATTCCAGAGCTAGGAAGTTGGCACTTTTTCAGGCACTGATCTGAGATTAAGAAAAAAGATAAAAAACATGTTTTTTGGGGGGTGGGGAGAGGTGGGGTCCCTGGAGGGCAGGAAGTTAATGATAAGTTTCTTAGTGAGCCGAGAATTAAGAGGGAAGTAGAAAGGTTAAAATCAGATTGATTTGGGTTCCAGTGCACTGCTAGACATGGATAGAACTTTATAAAACCTAATTATCTTTTATATCATTTAACACCACAGAATTCCTACCTCTATAATAAGAGCCTAACTAAAAGGGGTAGAGGGCGTTTAAGAGGATAAATTAATTTATTAAGACCATCCCAACTATTGTGATATTTTTTAAATTCTAATATTTAAAAAAGGAGAGGATATATCTGGATGAAATCTAGGGAATTTCTTTAGTATTTGTATTGATGATACAAATTATCCTTATTATAGCTACCATTTATTGAGCATTTATAAAACTATATGCAGGTCATACTAAGCACTACTTTATATTATGTCAGTTAATTCTAACAACTATGTGACCATTTATTCCCTTCTGCTGTTGAGGAAACTATGACTAAGAGTGACTTTAGGCATCTTGCCCAATCCACACAGGTAGTAAGTCACTGGAGAGTCTGGATTCAAAGCAGTTCTGCTAAATCCTAAAACATGACTTCTTAGCCACTGTAATATATTAACAGTTTTTAGAATAGGTCACCTTCAGTAACTACAGCAGCCAGGGTTTTGTTTGTTAATGGCAAATAGAACATTAAAATCATTCAGGCTGTTTTGTTTCTTGCTGGAATAGCTAGAAAATAAACTTAGTAATTTAGTAATTATAGAACCTTTAGCGTAAAACAGCACTTGATACTCTCAACTTTGCCATGTAGCATAACATTCCAATTAGCTAAATACTGAATATAAATGAAAAAGCTATTTCATTTTCTTCATTTAGTTTTTTGATGAAAAAATAACTAAAACCATTGGCAAAGGTTTCAGATTTTCCTCTGTTATAATCAATAAGCTATTCAACTGTGCTAAGATAATATTTTACATAATAGATTTTTTATTGTAATTAAAACTGTCAGACAGCTACATTAAAATAATGAAGATAAATAACAAAACTGGATTTACTGGAGGCTGATCAATAACATTTAGAAAGTAGTTATAAATCTCACTAATCCCACCACTTTTCAGTCATATAACCTAGATTTGCTGGCCACGTATAATCTACATTTGTTTAAAATTCCCTATTAAAAGGCAGGGCATGTAGAACCTTTTTCTATCCTCTTCCCCTGAACTTTGGGCATCTGAGGGTTATTCCTCATTCACCTCAAAGCATCCACACACATCAACTGCAACACTTAGCACTTAATCCCAGCCCACCCGATTTTGACTCTCATGGGTGACCATTTCTGCACAGTGAATCAAACATGCTCTCCCTTCTTTTTTGAGGGGAGGTAGGAGGGTCTGAAACTACTCACAGTAGCCCTGGACATTTCTACAGCACCATAGAATGGCCAAATTTTATCTCTGCTCTTCAAGGGCGCTGTTTTTGCCCTTAGAGTTCTCACTCTGCATTGCAATGAGAAATAACAAAGCTTCCACATACAACATTGCCTATATAACATCATGACTTTCTGCAGAGTCAAAGTAAAATTTCTCCATCATCCTCTGCTCCCATCTTCACTCTGGGCTGTGCAGAAAGCAGGGCAGAAATCACCAAGACCTTCAATGCGCCCACTGCTGAACTGCATCCACCGCACCCAGTTTTAAAGTATTTGGTTCTCTTTCTATTGTATCATTTTTATTTTCTTTACTTATCTCTCTCTCTCTCTCTTTTTTTTTTTTTTTTTTTTTTATCTCTTCTAAGGAAAGAAACACTGTTGTCAGACTCAGAATCATATTATTTACCAAACTCTAAAGGCATCAAGTACTGGAGAACACAAAGTTCCTACTTACCCACCCCTTCTGAAGGGGAAGCTCCCTTTTTCTTTGTTCAGCTCAGCTGCTTGCAAAGGCACTGTGAGAAACTCCGATATTTATAGTCCTGTTGTTTACCTCTCCCCTCAGCTACAGTCCAAAGTTCAGAGCTCACTCTGTGACTTGTATGCAGGGCAAACCCCTAACCCGATTCTTACAATCAACTTAAAAAAAAAAAAAGTAGCAAGTGCTGCCAAGCACAATGTGGGGGAAAGTTTTTGGCAATTACTGATTCATTCTCTATACTTTTTAGTCTCCCCAGTATCTAAGACTTAATGGTACAGTCGAGGGCGGGAGGAAGAGCTAAGTAAGGGTAAGGTCAACTCCGGAAAAACATTTGCTGAGCCAGCAAGTTAAGCTTCTCCTTTAAAAAAAGAAAAAAGAAAAAAAGATTTTTTTTTCCTTTTGCTTTGTAGTGGCCAGGTGCTAGCCTAACCCCAGCTGTGTGGACTTTGTCAGAAAAGTAACTGGCTGTTTCACCTCTTCCTGGTCTCCTGCTGTTACAGACCTACTTGGATTGTTCTGCTATGTTTAAAACTTGAATTGTGTGGAATCTCACAGAAACTCTGATCTCTTCTTTTTCACTTGAGAAAAATAATAAAAAAACAAGCTGCTATCTGAGGGAAACCAGGCCCTATTTTCATTATCACAAAAGTCACACTCCCTTGAAGATCTATGAATCCCACAGAATTTTTAAAGAATTTAGTGTGAAATCTTTACAAATAGAAGTACCAAACAAACAAAAGTTAGTGGTGAAAGTAGTTGGACATCAAAAAGGGTTTGGACATTTCAAAACATACCAATAAAAATGAAAATTCCTATTGTTCCAGGAGGGGTAAATTCTTTCCACTAGCCTGCAAGTGAGTAAATACACTGTGGTGGGTAAAGCAAGCAGCAACGTAATGACAGCCTCCCTGGGTAGTGATGGTTTTCAAGTAAGCCTTGATTTTACTTCTGATCACTTTATCCCAACAAACCCCTGTTGACTGTCCTGGGAACTGTTGTACACAAGGTACAGAAGTGAAAAAGAGGCTCAGATGTTATCCTTCCTGTAAAGAAACTTATTATCATAGCAGAAGCTTGATATTTGAAAGCCAACTTCTGTTTACTCACACTGAGCAGTAGGTACTAACCTTTTGGGGTTCCATATCCCTTTAAGAAGCTAAATGCTTAATTTTTCCCTGGGGGAAAAAATGCATATATACATACTTCTCAAAAAAATCTTGTGCAAAATTTTTGTATAAACAGATGTCCCCTCTGCAGTTTATTTTCTTAAACAGTCATATTGCATCTGTCTTGCAGCAGGAAATTGAATATTTCACCATCTTTTATATGTGACTTAGCAACTGCCTCCTACCCCAGAAGGATTCCCTACCCTTGTGCAGCCAGCCTCAAAGCAAAGTAGCCAGGATTGTGTGCGTCCAGGCCATGTCTGTTAAAAACTCCCACATGGCAAGAGGAGGAGATGGGGAACTTTTGATGTTAATAGCCTCGTTTATGCCAAGCAACCTGGGAGCAGTCTACAGTTTTAAGAAAGCACAATTTTCAAACAAACCTTTATGGGATATTAAAACAAATTACATTAAATCAAACAAAATTAAATAAACATGTATTAGGTGCTAATGCTAGGCACAACGCTAAATTCTCTTGTTCTCAAGTGTCTCAAAACCTGACAGGGCAGACAAACAACAAGTAGAAAAAAGTGAAACGTGATAATGTCTGGGATGGCTGTACACACAATTCTGTTGGAACCTTGGAAATGAAAAAAGGAACATTTTTATCAGCTTGGAGATAAGACCAGCACAATAGGTTAGCACATTCTCAGCCAAGTTTGACAGTCATTTCATCTTCAGGTTTACACTCTAGCTTCAGAGCAGCCAGCAGATCTGACCGCAGTACTGCCTAGAAAGCTGTTTCATTTCAAGGTTTTGTGAATGATTAAAATCTCCTGCTTGTTGCTCTAGCCATTGCCTCACAATCCAACATTAAGATTATTGACTATGTCCTATCAAGTTGTACTTTTCCTGATAACCTCATCTCTAAAACGTCCAGCCCTGAAGCCAAGCACCTGTCTTTCTTCATACCGGCTCATTCTTCCACAGCCTTATCATTTGTCCCTAAAATGGTCATGCATATATTTAATTTATGTTTTTAAAAAGCATTCTCAGCTTTATATGGGTCAAAGGTGATCTCTATGAAAAATCTGTGAGTCCATGATATATACTCAGAGAAGTGCTGTGAACTGTGATTTTATAAATTAGTTTATTAGCTATAGCAGATAATAATATGGCATCACTCCATTAACACTGTAAAACGCTGATGTCTCAAAATAGAAAGTGAAACTGTTACTGCTACAGTGAAGGGCCTATGTAAAATACTAACTCCCTTAGCTTGATTGTTAGTTGGTGTTTTCCATGCAAAGGGAAATGAAGGATTCTCCAATATTTTAGGAAAATAGTGCCTTTTAACTTAAGTTATTCTTCCTTCTCTTGCATGTACAAGAGGGTGCATCATCCTATGCATCGTACCAAATATAGTTCGAGCATTCATGTTAAGAGATATGCAAAGGATGCCTAGGAAAAAACAAGATGTTTTCAAAGTGAACAAGATAAATAAGAACAATGGCCAGAAGAAGGCATGAGAACAGCAACTAGGATTAGATAAGGACTAATTTGATCCTTTGAGATTCACATGAAACTGAAATATGCTTTAAAGGCCACAAGTTTACAGATCTGAGCACTGTTCAATATATCAAACATAAATTCAGTTAAGGAGGGAACTACATATAGTGCCAAATTTCATGCCTGGCTGAACACATTCAGAGAAAAAGATGTTATTACTTAATTAATTACAAAGAAAGAAAATTTGTTAAATTCAGAGATAGTGCCGGCAGTTCCTCATGGGACACAATGTTGGCAATATGCACGTAGGGACATCAAATGGTCCCCAAACAACATTAATCTCCTGAATAAAACACCCACATTTATAAAGTCTGCCATTTATGTTTTAACTTACAGCGAAACCAAGTATTTTAACACATTTGCTAACTGGTAGAATCAACAGTTTGTTTTTTTTTAAATAGTTGTTAGTTTTTTAAAAAACAATAAGGTTAATATTAATGATTTTTTTAAACATTCGTTGTTTCAAAAAATGAAGAATAAAATATTTCAGCTAATTTTTAAAAATATTTTACTTAACATTGAATTTTGAACATTATGATGATGTTTTAAGAATTACATACTCTAAAAAATTGATGTTTTATTTATTTTTAACTTGTCTTTTAGGATATCAGTATCAGAGTTTCTCATTCGTTTTTTGAAGCCTCGAAGAAGTATTTTTGCATATATTAGAGCCATGTCCACCTGACACTTTATAGCTGGCATTTTAATTCTAACACACACAACTATTATGCTTAAAGAAAGAGGCTAAGATTTTTATTTTAGTCAACTGCAGCCACATTCGACAGAAATAATGTGGGAAAGCGATAACCTGATTCATGCCATCTGCCCTGACTACAGGTAGATTAGGTCCCCAGTCTTTGTAGAAGAAAAATCAAATTAATGTCGAAGTTAACTAGCCCTCAAACTAAATGTGTGGCTTTATCAAGGACTCCTTTTATAGGTTTAATAATTTTTAGTAAACTGTTTTTATAGAAAGAATATTCTTGGCAAATTTTACACCATTGCTCAGATCAGTATTTGGAATGGATTTTATGGAATTTATTTCTAAGCATCCTATCTAGTTTTCCCCAAATCTATTTCATTTTAGTTTCTATTCTTATATTTTCTAATAAATGAACCTCGCCCATTCTATTTTTCTTATAAAATTATATTGGCTAGGACTGATTGGATTGTCTCTGACTCAAAGCTTCAAGATACAGTGAAGTTAAAGGACCATAAATAGCTAAAATCTAAGTCAGAAGCTGAGGTTTGTAAAAGCCCAAATATGTCAACAACAAGGGGAGCCAATAAAAAGGTTCAAAAAGCCAGGTATGGAACCAGGAAGAAAGGAACCAAGAGAGAAGATCAGGGAGGTTGGGAACAAAAGAAGAATCTGGAAGTCATGCTTGTTCAGTCACTTGTCAGGTCCTGTTGACAGTAATTGGCTTTTACATACTTAACATTCAGAAACTTTGGAGGTTCTGAATCACAACAGTGGAAATTCACCTGGCAGTTTGATACAAATTACTGACTCATAGTATTTGTTGAAAGAATGTGTAAATAAATGATAAATTTTTACATGAGACTTATGAAATGAGAAGTCCAAATTCTGAAGTATAAAATTCCATCACAATCCCTACGAAATTCCTTGTAATCCAAAGAGAGATCCAAACCTAATAAAGTAAGTCATTTGTTTGAAGTTGTTTTTATTTTGGACCTTTGTCATGATCAGAGCTGCCATATTGCTGATGAAGCTCAAGTGAATATTCATTTCCTCATATAACCTAGACTTGAGAAACAGGTCTGTCTAATGAATTCCTCTTCAAAACTAATAATGCCTTAGATTAGCTGCTAAAAAAACTTATGCTCATTTTCCTTAAAATTTAGAGAGCTTTCTGTTGTGTCTAACATGCTATACAGTTTGCAGAGGCAAGGTTTATCCATTTGAAACATTTTTTCCAGGACCATGCCTCTCATCTCAGTCTTAATCTGACATTTCATTTTACATGTGTATATACCACCAAAAAGTCTTCAAGGACTTGTGTTGATGATGTCTCAAAACATAAGAGTTTTCTGATAGAATCTTAAAGCAAATATTATGAGTTTTCTGATAGAATAATTAGTTAAGTGTAAAAATTTCAGACCATGGACATCTTTCAAAGCCATAGACATCTTTGTACATCAACGTGTACGGGATTACCTCATTATTCTTGTTTTAAAATTGTGCATTATTTCATTCTATAAATACCCCATAATGTGTAATTCCTTTTAATGTAAGCTGTTTTTCAGTTTTCAAATTTTAACTGACTGTTTATTTGTATATATCTATGAATGACATCTAATTTCTGCTTGAAGCAAAAGTGTTGGTCAAAGGGAATGCATATTCCAAATTTTGATTGTTATTACCAAATTTCCCTTCAAAGTATACCAAATTACACTGTTACTCAAAAATACATGGCAATACTTGTTTCCATCATTAAATTACTGTTTAATTTTCATTTTGTTATCTGTAAGGTTAGTGACTATATTAGTTTGCTAGTGCTGCTATAACAAAGTACCACACATTGGGTGGTTTAAACAACAGAAGTTTATTTCCTCACAGTTCTGGAGGCTGGAAGTCCAAGATCAAGGTGTCAGCAGAGTCAGTTTTATTCTTAAACCTGTCTCCTTGACTTGTAGACAGCTTTTTCTTTTTGTGTCTTCATATGGTCTTCCCCTGTGTGTACCTGTGTCCTAATCTCTTCTTATGAGGACACAAAACACGTTGAAGGAAAGCGTATCCATATGACCTCCCTAAGGGTCCTATCTCCAAATACAGTCACATTCCAAGGTACTAGAGTTAAGATTTTAATATACAAATTTAGGAGAACACAGTTCATCCCATAACATTGATCATTTGTACTTCCTCTTCTGTGCAATGCCAGCTCATTCTGTTTGGCTATTTTACTGTTAATTGGTTTACCTTTTAAAATTTATTACAAACATTATAGTACTCCCCCTTTATCCCCGGTTTTGCTTTCCATGGTTTCAGTTACTCATGGTGAATCACAGTTCAAAAATGTTAAATGAAAAATTTCAAAATTAAACGTAAGTTTTAAATAACACACTATCTGAATAGCATAGGAAATCTTGCTTTAGCCCACCCAGAACGTGAATCACTCCTTTGTCCAGCATAACCACGCAGTACAGTACCTGGTCATCAGTCACCCAGTAGCTGTCTCAGTTATCATAGAAGCTGTCGCATATCGCATAAAACAAAACAAAAAAAGCCTCCAGTTCTCAGCCAATCCTGCAACTGGGGTGTCTACACAACACGGTTCAAACCAACAGGATAGAGTGGAAATCAGAAGTCTCCTGGGAACCTCCGGGAAATTTTTTTCCATTGATCATCAGCGGCCTCCTTTCTGCTGGGATGCCAGTGCGATGCCCGACGTGGATCAGCCATTCTGCAGTGTGGCGGAGGAAACCACACCCGGAGCCTGGTGCAGCAGGAAGCTAGCAGGCCCTGGACCCTGGACGCTTTCTCAAACACCCACATCAGCCCCAGACTGCCAAGCCCTGGATTCTTATCATGCGAGGAAAAATAAGTCTCTGCTCAATGATGGCACAGTGGTCAGCTTTCAGTTGCTTAACAGCTTTTTATGGTTGTTGCGGGGATTGAGTAAGAAAATACTTGTAAGCACCTAGCCCAATGCCTGACTTAGTAAGTACTCATCAAGTGTTAGTTGTTCTTTTTATCACAAAGCCAACTAAGTCCCAATGACTCCAAAACCACCAGCCCGATGTAAAATCTCCCTCCTCCAAGTGCTCTTCACACTTAGTTTTACATGACTTCATTGAGCACGTAGAAGCCTGAAGTCTCTTCTGCTGTGTGGTTTTTGTACTCTTGTTGTTAAACTTGTATTTCTTAACTCTGCAGACAGATAATAAGCTGTAAAAGTAATGTATGATGCCTTCAATTCTCCCCACAATGCTTAGCCCAGTTCTCTTTGTATGGGTGCTCCTCGATAAACAGTTTTTTGTTTGGGAACTTTAGAACTGCGGATGCATTTAAAAGGTTATCTTCTCACATTTCTTGTTGTACTTGGTAGTCAGATTCTTTAAAACTAAGGAATTCTCTCCATGAATTAAACAGCTGAGAATATTATGAAATTATCTTTGTAAGAACTTCTTTTTCTTTAGCCTTTAACTACTATAGAACTGATACGCTAGTAATGGCAAATTTTGAAAGGCTACTAATTCAACATAGATTTTAACACTAGTATGAGCTATATATACAAATTTTCTTACTTATTAAACAACACAAGTGTTTTAACAAGCTACCCTCACCCTGGGAATTGGGCTAAAAATAGACGTAAGGCTGGATGAGAAAATGCACTGTCTACAGTGATCTCTTCATATCTTCTCCTCTTCTTCACTAGCCTAGATTGGCCTGTGGGGCCCCAGAAGACAGCAGGTCTGCCCCCTCCATCCTCGGACTGATGTAGGAATTGGTGGACCAGGAAATACTTTCCTTCTTGGATCCTTCACAGCATTTTTTAACACCCTTTCCTCTTAGTACTAACCACATCCTTTCTCTACTCTAGCTATTTGTGTATTTTTTTTATCACCCTCTGCAGTGGCCATCACAATACCTAGCACATAATAGTTTCTCAATAAGTATCCAGGTGTTTCATTAAGCTAAAATGGTCTGCAATTGGCCAGTAACAAGGACCAGAAACTGATGTGTGTCATGGTCAAGGGAAAACATCATTCAAATAATTCATCAGAGACCTAGTTTCCTGCCACTTGTAGGCTGTGTGAAATTTGCTTTCTTTATAGATCTGCTCCCCTAAGTAATATTTGTTTTCCCCTATTATCCAGAAGTAGTATAAAAATTAATTTAAAAGTATATCAAAACTCCCAAGGAATCCCAAGAAGGGATCACATGGTGTTTATAGTGTCTCGGTCATTGTCTTTAGGATGTGTTTTTCCTTAATTCAAAAAACAGTTATTGAATATCTAAGCTCTGACATTGTTCTAAGTGCAGGACACACATTAACAAGCAAACAAGAAAAAAAAAATAGAAGAAAACCCCTTCTCATTCTTACTGAGCTTATAGTCTAAAGGTAGAGCAAACATCAAGAGGTGCTAAGTAGCAGAGGGTAAAGAATGGAAAGGAGCCTGTTTGGCAAAGACTTTTTTGGGGAGGCAACAACTGAGCTGCAATATGAAAGGGCTGGAGGAGTAGCCAGATGAAGCTGGAGAAAGGAGAGCATGTGCGAAGACCTCTGGTGGGAAGATGCACGGCCAATTGAAGGAACTGAACCATGGGCTGGAGTAGAGGGTAAGTGATGAAACAGAAGACATGCCCATGGGCCAGACCATGCCAGGCTGTGTAGACCTAGTAGGCATTTGTGTGTAACATAATCAGATTTGTATTTTCAGAAATTACTTCAGTGCACAGTGAGGAATGTACAGGAAAGCAGCAAGAGAGACAGTGTGAGTCCAGAGAAGCTTCTCCAAAAGCCAATCTCTGCCCCTTTGACCATCAGCCCCCTTCTTGGTGGAGCTCTGGGGCTCAACAAGGAGCTTGGAGGAGCTGTTTATATACTTAGCCAGAATAGTTTGGAGTCAAGGACAGACCAAACTCAATTTAAAGTGTTGTTCTAAGGTTGTTGCCAGACTCTTATCTACCCTTGTAGCTTTCAAAGGAGACTCAAAACTCATGCCCTGCCATTTTGGTGACCACAATTGCATGCTATGCATAGTTTGTTGTCCTGAGAAAAGGAAGTTAATATTTTTTCCTAAAGCAAAGCAGTTTATGGTCATAACGAAAGTGAAGATGTGACTGATAAATGGAAGAGGCAAGATTCTTAGGAAGGTCTGTTGAGTGCCATGACAGCCTGAGGGAAAACAGCTGCATGATGTCCGGCAGATCTCAGCAGTCTCCCATCTTCCTGGGTGTTCGCTGGCAGTGTCCAGCCACAGTCCCCCAGGCCTAGGGCCAGGTAATCATTTATTCTGGTGAGAGTAAGCACAGTGTTCCTTGGAGTTAAAGACTTTTGTCAAAATCTTATTTGCTTTTACTCTGAGAAAAAGCCTGGAATTTACTTTTCTTGGTCCAAGGGTCAGGTTTATGGACAGTCTGAGAAAAGCTTTATGCTTAGTAGTTAGAGGCCTATAGAGAGGGAAAACAAGATGGTTCTTTTTCTTTTTTTGCTAAAGAAAACTCCAGGAAGCAGCCTTTCAATCAGTCTCTCCAGCATCCCTGAGCTCTTGGAGGATGCACAGTGGCCATTTTTGTACTTGCACAAAAAATATCATTGAGTCCAATACTGACTCCACATGAGCTGGGCCTACATAAGATGGTAAAAGTTGCTTAGCAACAAAACTTGCAGTAATTTTCTTTCATTTATTTGTTCATGAATAACTGAGCATCAGTTAAGAAGCCACACTCTGCTAGATGTTGGAGATTAAATTGGTATGTCCAGCACCTTTGACTTCACTGGAATGCCACCTGGTTAAATGTTTCATGAGCCATGAGATCTGGGTTCCCCGGAGTGGAGGCTATGACCTTGATCTGGGCAGTTGGATTACACTTGCCTCAGACTAAATTCTCACAGGACTTTAGAGAGATAGGTCTTCCCTGGGTCCCAGCAATCTTCCCATCCTACAAATTCCTGCGAAATATGCATTGTAAGTCACAACAATGTGAATACACTTAACACTAATGAACTGTATGCTTAAAAATAGTTAGGAAGGCAAACTTCACAGTATGAGGGGGGTTTTTTTACCACAATAACATGCCCAAAGTCATACAGCTATTAAATGAGAACAGCGACTCTGAAGTTTTTGCTCTTAACCATTATACTATACTGTAATTCAGACTTCAGCTTATATACTGTCTCCTCAAAGAGGCTTTTCTTTACTTGCTTTTAAAATAGATGTCCAGCTACTCTGGCACTTCATCTTGCTGTAATCCATGGCACAGCTCACATCATAGTTGGATTTTCTTGGGTGCTTATTTATTTATGTGTTTGCTTTTTCTCTGTCTCTCAGTACTAAAGCCAGGGATTGTGGCTGTTTTATTTACTCCTGTAGAATCAGTGTCTAGGAAAGAGCCTGGCACATAGCAGACATTCAATAAATATTGAAAGTATTACTAAAATGTACCATTATAGAAAGCAGTATAGCAAATGCATTAAAAACACACATTTTGGGTCCAAATCTATATTTGAGTGCCATCTCTGCCACATTGTTACTGTATGATTTTTGGCAAAATGATTTAACTTCTTTAAGTCTCCATTTATGCATCCTGAAATTGGAATAGTAACTATCACATAAGATTAGTGTGAGAATTAGATAATTTTTATAATGCTCTTAACTTTACATGTTTACAGTCAGTGCTAGCTATTACATTAAAGAAAATTTAAAAAAAACTAATGACATAAAGCCTAATTATACCCCTCTAAATTTACTTCTGTTCTTTGTCTAAAGGCTTGCACTCACGTATTGTTGTAATTCTTGTGCACATAAGAAAACTGTCTTCTATTGAAGACTTACTATGCACCAATTACCATTTAAGCACTTTTATATCTATTGACTTATTTAACCTCTATTGATGATATGAGAAAGCTGCTATTACTACACCTGTTTTACAGACAAGAAAAAATGAGACATAGAGGCAAAACCATAAACCTAGTAAACTGGCCCAAACTGGGTGGTGGTACTCTACAGACTTTGTTCTTAACCATTACTGTAGCGGGTTTCTCCGTATTCTGGAAAACTTTTTTTAAAATTAACATTAATTTGTCAGTATTTTCATATATCCAAAAAGTCCACATGATTATCATGTTCAAAAAATAGACTATCCAATCATGATAACAGAATAAAGTTTTTAATCTGTTGATGAACGAAATTTATTTGATCTTGAAAATAATGTTGTGAGGTCACTATTATTAGCCTTGCTTTATAGCTGTAGAAACCCCAGGACAGAGATTTCAATGATTCTCTCCACATCACATGGCAAATCAGACTCACGTCTTCACCATCCAGTTCTGGGATTTCTGGTCTTTAGGTAAGAATATAACTGTGTATATTAATGGAATGTTACATGCTTAATATGGTGTATCCTGTTTAGTTTTGAGTTAACAACTGGTGATAGAAATTAGATTTGAAGAATAAGCACTTCTTACCTTAACTCTAAAATTTTTATCAATCTAAATCAAGATCATGCAATAGTATTCTACAAAATCAAAGTTTTTTCCTATTGGTTTCTGGATGAAGTTAAAGAGTTTGGCCAATTTAAAACCATAATGATCTTCAAAGTGACACAGTAAGAGGAATCCAAATTTTGGTTAATGGGTCAATAAAAAATCCAGAATTGTAGTTTGACTTACAAAGTAAAGAAAGCTAAAAATCCAGGACAATCACTCAGAGTTAAAATGGAAGCCCAATCAATGGAATACAAATGAAAGAGGAGCAGGAGCAAATGTTTGAATCTGTTTGAAACCTTCTTCAATTAAAGTGACAGTTATTCATTCAGCTTTTGCATTTATACACAGCCCAGAGTTGGGGTCCCCAGAAGTCTGTTCCATGGGGTTATAACTGACTTCTTGGAGAGAAAAGTACAAAATGCAGCAAGAAAAAATGCAGACTGCGAATGGGATTGTGGTAGGCAACTTCTGCATAGGCCGGCCCCTTTCTCTCGGTACTCGTGTCCTTGTGTAATTACCTCTCCTTGGATGTAGGTGGAACATAGTGACTCACTTCTAAAGAATAAAACATAGCAAAAGTGATGGGATGTCACTTCCAACAGTCGATAACAAAAAGATGCTAGTTACCATCTTTCCTCTCTCTCTCCCTCATTCACTGGCTCTGCAGGAAGCCAGCTGATATACTGCGAGCTTTCCTATGGAGAAGCCCATGTGGCAAGGAACTGAGAGAGGCCTTTGGTGAAACAACCAGGAAAGAAATGAATTCTGCCAATAACTGTATGACCCTTCAGATGAGACTACAGCCCCAGCCACTTTGATTGCAGTCTGTGAGAGACCTTAAGGTACAGGTGCTCGTGTAACCTGTTCCCAGATCCCTGACTCCAGAAACTGTGAAATAATGTTTGTTATGTTAGGTGGCTAAGTTTTGGGGTCATTTGTTATGCAGCAATAAGTAATTAATATAGAAACTGTGCCCAAAGTGAAAGCTCCATTATCTGAGACTCATTCATTTATGCATTCACTTAGTACCTATTTATTGAGCATTACTACAATAAAACCATTTTAGGGACAAGAAGAGTTCTCTGTATTCTAGGAGCTTTATTCTATACAGGTCTACACGTACTGAAAAAGAGCAGCGGTATTGAAGGTCCAGTCCAGGAGGGCGTCCCAGAGGAGGTGATCTGGACTCTTGGCCAGATCTCACTGGTTAGATGGCATTCAACTAGCAGGCAGTGATGGGGAGTGAGTGGATAGTGGCAGGTAGGAAGGAGACGTCTGAGAATCTACAAATTAGTGGGAAAGTCATGAGAAAAATCCAGAGGGTAGAAAAGACAAAGTTCATTCAGGGTTTCCTTTCTGGCCAGTCCCCACCAGCATCAGGGCCTCTGGAGAAAGTGACCATCCTCTTCTTGCCCCCCAATACTGTGTACTTATCTTGTTGATCTTATCAAAGATAGGGCAAAGAGTGGAATTTCTTCTGTTTGGTTTGTTGTATCATCTCTGGGGTGATGTTATAAATTGCTTCATTGTTCCCAATCGTGAATGAACCATTTATCACTGAAAATGACTAGGGGAAAACAAAACGAACAAAAGGCATTGTCAGATGCAGCATTCTGAGGATGTATAGCCTATGAGCTGGACCCTAGAAATTTCACTAACATGTTGCACATGTCTCATGAAATGTAGAGGACAGAAATTTTGAGTCACAAATACAAACCACTAGAAAACATGACACAATGATGATTGCCATAGAATTTTAAATTCCCGTTGTACAATGAATCCACTTCTGTATTAACAGCATCAGACCTTTATTTGGCTCTTTCTGGAGTCTTTGGAAAAGTCTTATAAGGTTTACTCTAAAAATATTCTTTGTTTCAGAAATGAAGTATTTGAGGCAAGACACAGGATGATTTCAAAGTCCTGATACTGTTGTTTTCATCACTGGTATTAATTATCAATTTCTTTAATTATTTAAGTTAGACATTTCTGTGATGCAAGTTGTTACAGGCTGAACTGTGCCCTGCCTCCCCAAATTTACATATTGAAGTCAGAATGTGACTATGTTTGGAGATAGAGTTCTTAGGAAGATAATTAAAGTAAAATGAGGTCAATAAAAGAAAATTTTTAAAAACAATAAAAAAAATAAAGTAAAAAAAAGAAAAACATTAAAAATAAAGTAAAATGAAGTGGACTCTAATTCAATATGACCAATGTCTTTATAAGAAGAGGAGATCAGGACACATGCACACACAGAGGAAAAACCATGCACATACACAGGAAGAAGATGGCCACCTGACAGCCAAAGACAGTAGCCTCAGAATAAACCAATCCTGTTGATACCTTGATCTTGGACTTCCAGCTTCCAGAACTGTGGGCAAATAAATTGCTGATGTTTAAATCTCCCAGCCTGTGGGAATTTGTTATGGAAGCCCTAGCCAACTAATATAAAAGTCTTTATGGTTTCACAAACAGAATAAAGAGAATTTGTCCAGAATTTTCTTTATCATCCTTTACAGTAAATATATTTAACTCATCTATAAACTATTTGGTATTTGGTATAAGTGTCTCACTTAAAAAACAACAGTTAATGAAAGATATTCATTGGAGATAAACTTAAAAATATACATTAGCAAAAGGAAGAAAATAAAAATTACTCATTATCCTTCATCAACTAATATTATGGTTTATCACCAATTATTTATTTTGACAGATATATACATTAAGCCTTCAATGACTTTGGTCAAGTTTGGTCAAGTTGGAACCAATGACTTTGGTCAAGTTTGGTCAAGTTGGAACCGCCATGAACCTTCATTTTCTCATCTTTTAAATGGGGCTAATAAGAACCGCCTCCCTTGGTTTTTGTCAATCATTTATATAATAAAGTTCTGTGTATAAGCTCTGAACAAAGCAAATAACAAATGGCCGGTGCATTTTTACATAGCCTGTATTTTTCCTAAATGGGGTCAATTCTGATCACGTAACTTTTGCAATCCATTTTTTTCTTGTTTGGTACAGTTTCGTTACTAGCGATTGATTAAGTTCTGTTTCTGGGCATTAAGCACCCCATACTACTATCTTTTTCTGGTCTCGTGGTGTTTTTTTATTTGAACCGCTTTTCTGCAGGCCTCTTGGTGTAGCATTTCATGCTGTTTTGAGACTCTGGGTCTTTTAGCAGTCTCCTCGTGTTTGGGAACACTTCCAAAAGCACAACTGGGTGAGAATTCATTCAAATTTGAGATGTCGCCAGGAGGCGAAGAGAAAACAGAACTGTGCCTGCTGACCTGCGCCGAGGCAGCCAGGCGCCTGGGTTAACCCACAGAAGGGAGACTAGTGGGGTCCCAAATGAAGTCGTTTGGGGACCATGAAATGGTGGTGGCAGAAAGGAGGTTTGCTCCTCTGCTGCTTTCAGCAGCGGTTCCAAGGGTCAGCCATGCCCCAAGGCCACAGGTCGGAGCCAGGCCCAGGCTGCCGCGGGCTGGGACAAGCCTGGAGGAAGCGACTCCAGTCGGGGTGCCAAGGGAACCAGCAAGCCACCCCCTCAGCGCTCCCATACCGCCACGGTCACCAAAAAGCAACCTTCTTCACCCAAAGCTTGTTCACTGAGCTTTGCTAAAATACAAAAATAGTTTTCCAGAGAGAGTATCTAAACCAGTCGTTCTTAGGACAAATGCATTTCGAGTCCTTTCCTAAAGCAGTTTTTGTTGTGGGAAGAGGACAGCTTGAGAGAATACGTGGCCCATGTGAGTAAGAGAGACACTAACTCCAAACGGGAAGCTAGAGGCTGAGCAAGTCGGATTTACCTCCAGCTGTGCAAGGGTCTGGCAGCAGAGCCGGGGTGGGGATGGCGCAGCTAATAGGTGCTCAAGGCCTCTTACAGATACCACACCGCTATCGTGAGGAAGAGACCACATCCCGAGCAGGCCAAGGCTGCTTCCCTACGGAAAACAATTGCTTTTATCAGAGAGCCTCTTTATGCAGCAGCCTTGAGCTCTACAGAAAACAGGGTCAGCCACAGCCCTTTCCTCCAGTAATTCCCTTATCACATCGACTCAAATATTTGCCAGGCATCTACTGTGCACAGGACTTTGCATGAAGGAAGATCTGCCAAATGAAGTTCTCTGCAGGATGCTGGGAACTTTCTAGTGCAACAGTTATCAGAGGGCTTCAGCACTGGAGTGTGAGGAAGCCCGCGACAGAAAGACTGGTAGAGAACCTAACCCACACACCCAAAGGTCAACTGCTGTGGCCCCAGCACGGAAAGGGAAGGATCACCATGACACCACAGGTGGCCCAGCAGGGCTTTCCTGCCAACCAGATTTTTAAAGACAAAGAAAGAATCTCTCTGATCAGGATAAACAATCAAACATGGATCTTTAAATACCCTGAGAAACGCATGTGACTATATATTCCATAAGAGAGAGATTTTGTGGAACAATATGTCCAAGATGTGCATCAATGGCAAAGTATTGCTGCAGCTGGTTATATATTTTTAATCCTTTCTTTTTTCCTGTTTTTTTTTTTTCCACCAGGGTTTCAAAGCACAGAAAATTGGCAGCATAAACTTTATGCTATAAAGATGGCCTCAGTGGAACCTCCAAAATGACAATTCCCAGTTTGCTTACAAGTACAGCTAAGCAATCCCATTCATGTTTTTCAGGATGCCTGAAGACATGGGTTTGTTGACATAAGAAATGTCCAAACCTATAGAGAGTTTTTATGAGTTTATCTGAGCCAAACTAATGACAAGATCTCAAATGCTCCAGAGAATAAGTTTCGCAGCTTCTTTTATGCACTTGAAATTAAGGAGGAAATGTAAAAAAGAATATATGGAGGTGGGAGAAAGCAAGATGGGGACCGGATTACAGGATAGTTAACAAGACTATGTGTCCCCTTGAGGGTGGTTACAGTTCAAAGGTGTGTTATCCTAAATGCACAGAAACAATGAACAGGGCTAGCTTATGGCACAGAAATGCCTTTCACTAAATAAATCATATGCCCAGAACTGATGACCCACCATGACCTGACCAATTAGGAATTTATCATCAGATCATCCTGTGAGGTTATTTTCCATAGACCCTCCCCGCTACCTCCCGCTTTTTCTGGCTACAGATTCTTCATTTCTCCGTGTGAAAAATGTGCATTGTACTGGCCAGATGGATCACAATGCCTCCCAAGCATATAGTCGCCTTCGAGAGGGAACTGACAGGTGGAGAAAATTGCTCCAGACCTTCCATTCCTGCTCTGACTACACACTGGAATCACTGGAGAGCTTTGAAAGCATGTGTCTATCCAGGTCCCATCCCCACAGATTCTAATTCCAACATTCTAGATAATCGTTGATGGGGTCTAATTTTTAATGCCATCACGAAGATTCTGTTTAGCAGCCTGGGTTGAGAACCACTGCTTTAGATCATTCCAGAAGCTGGAGTGGCCAGGTCAAGTACAATTCCACCCTCCTTCCCCCATAAATAATTAGTTGGACCCGTGTTGAACACCTGGGCCCAAAGACAGCCAGTACCTAAGCTGGCCTGGGTTCTTTGAGGTGGCCTATGTTGGAATCCTAAGACAGTCCCTATATTCAGAGATTTGAGAGAAGGACTCATGGAACTCAGCATATAGTTGGACTCATGGCAATGATGGAGTAAAGAGACATAGTCAGGTCATAATGGAAAAGGACACAGGCAGAATCTAGAAAAATTCACGCACAGGCTTCCTATGCTTGCTCCTTCTGACACAGTTGAGCATGCTACTTTATCTAACACTGAAAAATGCAGTAACGTGTGCAATGTTTCTGCCCAAGAAAGCCTATGAGAGACTCAGTGAGCAACATGTTTGGGGGAGTCTAGTCACTTCTGCACTCTCTGCCTAGCACCAAAATTCCAGACTCCCAGAGGGAAAGCAGGTTGTCATCATAAATCACATTGTTTGCACAAACAATCTAGGCACAGAGAACCACCCTTCTCAGTTTTGAGAATGGTGAGAACACCCAGGCACCAGCCAAAGGCCAACCCGACAAGCAGGCCCTTCTAAAGATAACAGTCTTAGGCCTCCTATGTTAACTTGTTTCTGCACACGGGCCCCAAACAGATGATGATTATTACCTAGACTGATAAACTCTATCTCAGGAATTTGGAGAAATAAAAACAGCCCCACGCAGTTGATTTTGAGAGAAGTAACCAGACACAAAGACAAACAAAGATAAGAGTATGATTGGGTCACACCCAAGGCAATGCTTCAGTGAAGAGAATTACAATGCTAAGGATTCAACAAGGAAACTCAGCAGTTTAGAACTCTGTTGGCTCTTCTGCTGCCCAAATACTGTTGTTCTTTCCCTGAAACCTATCAAATCCAGCTGTTCCTGGTTCTCCATGAATTTTCTGTGTCCCTTAGAAACACATTACTGGTTTATCCTCTCTACGTGTGGTTTAACTCTCTCTATTCCTCAATCACTCAGCTAGAGTAAGTTTGATACCTTTCAAGTAAAAGAACTAACAAGCCCACTCCTCACATGATACTCACCCAAGACTACCTCAGACATAAGCAGAGAAAGAGCAGCTACCAATATCCTCAAAGGAGGGGGAAAAAGGCTTGTGAGCTAGTCGCCAGATGAAGTTTCACAAAGCCACTGTTGTCTATATAGCCTAGCTACATGCTGCCTTCCACATCAATTGGACTTTTGGCTGCATTGGGTGATAACTTTGCTAAATGATTAAAAAGTTTCTGTCATGGAGACCATGAAGATTTGGTCTTCACGGCCCCAGAATACAAAACAACTAACTGAGAATTGCTGGAAGAGTTCTTAGTTCTATGAAACTCGTCTATTTATATCTTGGTCTCACTGATTTAATGTTTAGCAGGAGATATCCATGGACTTCTAAATTTTTTTAAATAGTGAAGTCATCACATAAATATTGGTCTCAGTTCAGATTCATTTCACATATTCAGTTGTGATGTTCAAGCATCTGGGTTGAAGAATTAAATTCGTTCTCTAACAAAAGATTGCTAAACTCATATTCAGAAAGATATTTTCATAGAGATATTCATAGCAGCATTATTCACAGTGGCCAGGACATGGAAGCAACCGAAGTGTCCTACAATAGATGATTGGCTAAAGAAGCTGTGGTTCATACATACAATGGAATATTACTCAGCCATAAGAAGAGATAAAATACTGCCATTTGTGACAACATGGGTGGACTTCGAGATAATCATGCTAAGCAAAATAAGCCAGACAGATAAAGTTGAAAACCACATGATATCACTTAGATGTGGGATATAAACCTAAAAGCAACAAACAAAAACAGAGACTCATGGACATGGACAATAGACTAGTGGTTACCAGAGGTTAAGGGGGAAGGAGAGGGGTGTGGGGTAAAAGGGGTCAAATATGTGGTGACATAAAGACATCTAACTATAGGAGGGGAACACACAATGCAGCATACATGTGCTTTACTGTTAAAGTGTACAGCTGGATTTCGTTAACCAGTATCACCAAAAAAAATAATAATAATAATTAATTTTAAAAAATATATATATTTTTTTAAATCGCTAATTTTTTCCTCTCCACTCCTCTTCATTCCATCTTTCGGTGTTAATGCTTTCAATCCTTATTACATATTCATTCTGTCATAGTGATGGTTGTTGATTCAAATAAATAGTAGAATCTTAGAAGTGGAAGAGACATTACCAATCTGAAATTCAGTCCTCCTGCTTTGAAGATGAGATGCTGGAGGCCCAGAAAGATTTATAGATTTATCCAAGGTCTGCTGTCTTGAACCAGAGCAGAACTAGAAATCTAAGCTCCTGCCTGACTCCTGGGCTAATTTATTGTCATTCTGGCTCTTCTTCATCTTGGTCTTTTCCTGTGCAATAGAATTCAGGCTCCAGAACTGTAGAGCGCTTCTGACAATTTTTACAGCTTTTATCTTTTCAAAGTTTGTTGTCATTCCTGGAAAATATTAACATCCACAAGGCTGTGGATTTGTGATTGTGCAATAAGCAAATAATACATCATTCTCATATGTGCTAATGTTTACAGATTAAGCTCACATGTCCCTAAAGAACATGAAGCTACACTCAAAATATGAACTTTTGAGTCTCTAAAAATAAATCAGCACAGCATGTTGTTTGCTATAGCTACACTTAAAAGAGAATTTACCCTTCACTCATTTACATTTTTTATTAAAGTATAATTGACATACAATATGTTTCAGGTGTCAAACATACTGATCCCACATTCCTGTATCTTACGATGTCATCACCACAATAAGTCTAGTAACCATCTGTCACTGTACAAAGTTACTATGATGTTACTGACAATATTATTTGTGTTGTACATTACATCCCTGTGACTTATTTATTTTATAACTAGAAGTCTGTACCTTTTATTTACTCATGTACTTATAAAACTATGTCAAGTGACAGTATCCAACTCAAAGAAGGTAAATATTACCTGTACAACAATTTTACCCAGAAGTTAAGCATCAGATAATCTATCAGTAATCAATGAAGAGGAACTTAATTAACCATTATTAGAGATCCAGCATTATTCTGGAGTTGGATGTGGGAGAGAAAGACAAAGCAATATACAAACTAAGATATTTCCAGAGCATTTAATGTGCAGAAAACAAAATGCAGAAAGATAGTAATAATATGCAGAAAAATATTTAAAACAACACTAAATCATACAGTCAATCTTACAATGTCAAAAGAAGTCAAGGATATAAGAGAGACCAGTTTTGATCTCTCAAGAATGTAAGAGAGATAATTTTTAAAGTATCTATTTTTTCAATGTAAGAGTAACCATTATAGGAATAAAATTATAATATCTAATTTCAAAGGGAGAGAACTTCAAAATCATGGTTTTAGAGTGGAAATTGGAATGGGTGTGACTAGGTATAATTAATTTCTATAGAGAAAAGGAAAGGTCTAAAAGAAATATGACAAGATGTTAATATTTATTAATTCAATAGCTATGTCTATATAGTATTTTCTGTAATTTTGAAATATTTTACAATTAAAAAATCTTTTAAAGAATAGCTTCTAATGTTTTTAATTAATCACACACAACATAATCACTGTATCTTCATTAAATAAAGGAGCTAAAATAGCAAAACTCAGTTTTGTCTAGTTAGGCCTCACCTCCTACAGAAGCAGAAGTAGACATGTTTCCTTTTGTTTCTGTAGGGAGTGTCCCTGTAAACATCTGAACTTTGAACTCAAGAGTCAGGCTCATAGGAACTATCCTGTCTTCCTCCCAGGTCACAGGTCATTTGGATTCTCCTGGAAGAATAACCTTAGTCCTTTGAAGTTCTTTCCAAGTCTCTGTCAGTCTATGTTTATCATTTTTATGATTTCATTAAGCAATCTTCATAACTTGATACATGTATGTCTATATGATCACAGTCAAGCTTTATAGCTATTGTAAAAATAGATTATCACTCTTACTCTGTCTGGCAACACGTGTGTTTGTTTAAAGGGGCTGTAATAGCAGCCTAATTCTTTCAAAAAAAAAAATTGGCCCCAGCGAAATCAATTTTCTTTCCAAGTTCTTGCAGCAAGTAAAGAAATCAAAGCTAGAAATCAAATTTTGGACCCATCACTATTATCATTTCATGATATAATACCTACATCCCTAAGACATTAAAGAATGAAATGTTACCTGTAATGATCCTAAAAGTAGCCATCACTAAGATATCATGATTTATAGTCACGCGACTTAAATCCAGTAGAATGGAATAAGTAGGAGACACCTGGCATTGGAGGCTATGACCCTCAGTTTTACTCATGGCCAGCCTGTGCCTGTCCAATGCAGCCATGCTCCTGCCATAACATTGCTTACATGGTCAAGCACACCCCATGGGAATAATCAAAATTGGCCAGGTCATCTGCTATTGGGTTAAAGAATCACCACATAGAGAAGACTTAGAGAAGTTGCAAAGGATTCCTAGATTTAATAGTGTTTCTCAAACTTTAATGTGCACATGAATCACTCAGGGATCTTATTAAAATGCAGGTTCTGATTAAATACGTTTGGAGCGGGGCCTGAAATTCTGCATTTCTTTTTTAATTAAAATTTATTTTCAATTATAATTAACATACAGTATTATATTAGTTTTAGGTGTACAACGGAGTGATTAGACATTTATGTGACTTATGAAGCGATCACCCTGGTAAGTCTAGTTCCCATCATACATAGTTATTACAATTTTATTGACTATATTTCCTGTGCTGTACTTTGCATCAATTTGTTCTCTGTATCTGTGAGTTTGTTTTGTTTGTTTATTTTGTTTTTCAGATTCCACATATAAGTACAATCATATGGTATTTATCTTTCTCTATCTGACTTACTTTGCTTAGAGTAATATTCTCTGAGTCCAACCACATTGCAAATGGCAAGATTTCATCCCTTTTATGACTGTGTAATATTCCATTGTATTTCTAACAAACTTCTAAATGATACCCATACTGCCAGTCCCATGAGTACCCTTCAAATGGCACGGCTTTTCCCCCACAATTAAAAACTCAAGGTTTATGAGGAGGCTGTGCTTCTCTAAGGCAGGACTTTGGTGACCTGAGAGGGTTGGAAGCATGTGATTTGTGTGAGCAGCACACTCAGAGCTAGTCACGTGGCGTCTAATTGCTTACCTATGCTGATCAGGAACAATGACTATTTGGCAGTGCCAAAGTGTTTGGCCCTGATGTTTACACAGTAGCTTCTAAAGATTCAGGGCACTACCACTAAGGAGGCAAAAAGCTAATCTCCCATCTTTAATTTTAAAAGAATGTTTCATAAGCTCTGAACTTAAGGAAGCAAGTAAAAAATAAATAAATAAAACTTAGAATGAGATGGCTCAGATCTGGTATCAAACTACAGCTATTCTATTTACCTCCTGTGTGACCTAGGGCAGACTGTTTGAAGCCTTTGAGAGTCGATTTCCACATCTCTAGAGAGGAAATTATATTAACAATAATTGAGTCACATTAAACAAGGCAATGATTTTGAAAGTGCTTTTTACATGATATCAAAGAGATACCTTCATCCCCATGTTTATTGCAGCATTGTCACAGCAGCCAAGATATGGAAGCTATCTCTGTATATTATAAATACGTATATATAGACAATATAATTTTACATCATTGGAATAACTGCAAGGAGGGTTGAAATAGAAAAATATTTTGAAGAATTATGGTTGAAATTTTTCCAAATTTGATTTAAAAAAAAAAAAAAGAAAAGAAACTCAAGATCCAAGAACGTCAATGAGCCGCAAAAGCATAAGGGGAAAAGAAGAGAGGAGAGAGAGAGAGCACTTAGCATTATAGTAAAAGTAATTTAAGTCAATGGTGGAAATCTGTATTTTCTTTAAAAAAAAAAAGAAATCTGTATAAAGTTTTGTAGAACCTGTATTAAGTGAGTTGCTTTTCTCCTCTAAATTAGTACTGCAGTGGGAATTAGTTTCTGTTTTAGCAGAACTCAAAACTAGCTTGGATATGTGAATAGAGCTCATTGTTCTGCTAATGTATTATTCATCTTGGTCTCATGGTCAGGCCAACCCAAGCTCAAAAAGCAGATCCCATGCTTGTTAAATTATCTGTTTCACCACAGCTACAAATTCTGTACTCCTTTGATCAATGTGTTTAGAGGCTTAATTCCCATCCCATTCTTCACTTAAATATGCTCAAGGCCAAGATAGTCTACTTTTGTTTTTTTCACTTAATTATTCCAAGCTTTGTAGACCTTTCATGTCCAGAATTTCCTTTTAAGCATGGCCTCCTCTCCCTCCCACAACATACAACCCCCTGTTGTGTAAGAGCACAGGGAGCTTCCAAGAACCAATGGATAAGAGGGGGTTTTCACTAGCTCACTAGCACCTCTGCTACCCTTGTCCCTGCTTTATCTAGTGATTGCTTGTCCCCTGCTCTGGGTTATAATTCTAAGGTTTTAGCTCTTTCATTTCACAAGCCCAAATCTACTCGGCCGTGGGTTTGTTTGTTTGTTTGTTTGTTTCTGTTTTTTTTTCCCCCTGCAAAAGCTTGAAACTAGTCTCATTTTTGATAATTAAGAGGAAGCCACTAAAGCGATCTCCTCCATAAAGTGGAACAAGTGTCTATGCTAAGGTAATTTTCTACCTCTTTCTATAACATTTTAAAATTCTGCTTCAGCCATTCACCCCATTATTCAAAATCTCTCATACTTAGAGAGCTGAAAGAATTCTGATGAACATTTATCTGCAGGTAGGAGAAATTACATTGCTTTTTGTTGTTGTTCATTTTAATACACATGATCATTATTAGACATTAAGACCTTTTAAAAGATTTCAATTCCAAGGAATCCCAAACTCTTTCTAAGACCTCCTGACTCCTATTGTACCTACCTTAACACAAAGGGGTCAACTCCTCTCCCACTTACCCAACCCGGATTCCCTATTCTCCCCTTTCCCAGCCCAGGGCCTCTCAGCCAAGTTGTTGTGTCTACTTGTACCATAAAGGGTGAGTTCAGCTGCTCATAGTTTGGAATTCTTTTCTTGCCTTTCCTGGGCGTGACTGGGGAATAAAAACTAAGAAGGAGGCACCCCAGAAAGCAGAAGTTTCTCATTTAGATCTAAAAAAAATACTCATTCCACTAAACAAGTCCTTCACAAATTACTTCGGCAACTAGTCCCATGCCTGGCATGCCTGGCATGTAGTATTATTCATTCAATATTGAATGAATAAATAAATAAATGAATGAATGAATCTATGTATTTCATGTGTCTCTGACTTCAGGAAATGTCATCATGAATTTTGATCACTTAATGTATTTTACTTCTATATATGCACTTCAACCTCCGAAAATCTTAAGGCAAAAAAATTATTATTGCTCTGAAATGTCATGTTTACTCTAATAATAATAAAGTTCAACACTGATCATTTTTGCTGTTGACACTGTACTAGTCAGGATCATTAACGCTAGCTTCTACACAACAACAAGAACAACAACAAAAATCTAAAGTTTCAGTGGCTTAATACAGCTGCTTTATTTCTATTCTGCTTCACGTTCTGATGCTGGTTGGGTGGCTCTCCCAGGGAGATTTTCTTCTAAGCTTTGACTCAGGAGTCAAGGTTCCTTCCATCTGGGCTCTGCCTCATAGAAAGGAGAGGGGAAGAATAGATTTAGAAAATGCTAGTGACTTGCATCACTTCTACTAATATTCTGTTGGCCGGAACTAGTTGTCTGGCCCCATCTAGATGCGAGAGCACTGGAAAAAGTGGTTTTCTTGTGAGCTCAGGAAGTAAATGTGTACAGCCTGGCGAACACATTGCACTCTCTTTGCCATAGGGGCTGAAGGAGAATTTCGTGTTGTGGGGACAAGACCTTAACATTGTAACCTTTACCCTATTTCTCCTGTGCACGTCTCAGTGCTGATTCATTCATAAGGCATACCCACTCAATCCATCACTTAGAAATAAAAGCTTTTCATAGAAAAAATTATAGTAAGAACATTATACAAGTAGGGTTGTTCCATGTAAACAATCTGGTTTCAAAGTCCAAGGGTGTATTGCTTACAAGATAAAAATTGTCTAGAGATTTGGTAAATATTTGTTATTGATGGTGCAAGTGATAGCAATGATTGCTTTGCCTGATCTCTGGCCTTAACCCTTTCCATCTCAAAACTTTCCCCACCAAGTCTTGCTACTCCTTCCAGTTTCACTCTGTTTAAGTTCCCAGTTCTACTGGGGGAAGTAAAGTCGTTTCGACAGCCTCAGGTCAAGCCAAAATGAGTTTTTTCTGCAAGTCAAGATTTTTGGTGCTAATCCTATAGGTATTTCCTTACTTTTTACTCCTACTCATTATGTACATTTTTCCTCTTCACATCTGGATGAATAATTTTCTTTACCTTTCACCCTCTGTGATCTGCAGGACTAAGTACCACCTCTGTGTGGCAACAGCACGCATTGAAGCAAGGGTCCTTATCATTAGTTCCTCAATACTTATTGTATGATCTCCTAATCAGCTGTTGCCACTGACCTTCTTGCCATACTCAGAAACTTCCAGAAAGAAAAGGATTCTATTGACCAATTCTTTCTCCACTCTCCAGGTAGCAGCTTGTATCCAGGGCCTCACTCACCCCCAAGCCAGTGATCAAAGGTCCTTGGAGAAACCCAGAGGTCTTGTCATCAGGAGGAACTGGGGCTTGATCAGCATTTCCTGAGAATTTACTTTTCATGAACACAGTTCTAGTGCTTTAAATGGATTATCCCAAGGAATTTTCAGAATGCCAAAGGACTATTATCATCTCCTTTTTACAGACAGGGAACCAGAAAGTTAAATGACCTGCAACAGCTTGGTGGAGTAGGATCCAAGTTCAACATCATGTAGTAGTGTGTGAAGCTGCTACGAAAGGAGAGAAACAGGAACAGGAGGATGTTCATTCTTCTATTTAATGGTGAACAATCTTGCAAAGATAAGTGCAGTCAAGAAGACATCAGTGCTTCGCTTCTCCTCCTCCCCAACCGCCTTTTTTCCTTCCCCTCTCCCTACCTGCCAGTGTCCAGAGGCACTGGCCCCCTGCTTTCCTCCCTCTCTGGCAGGGCCAGCTGTGCTTCCACTGCCCCTTTTTCAACACTCAGTAGCTAAGCCAGTTAACTCAATTCAAGGGAGAAAAGAGACAGAAGCTGTGTTTTGGCACTTATTCCAAACGGCATTCTTTCTTCCAGTTTTTCCACTAATAAAACTGGCACCTTAAGCCTCCCATTTCGAAACACATGTACCATATCCAAAGTCGTGAAAAGGAAGATCAGCAAGCCTTAAGCTGTGAACATGCTGAGTCTGATACTTGCTAAGGAATCTCAGAAGACTAACTATAAACAGGGTCATGAACTGTTTCCTCGGGAACAAGAAGTACTCCATTCCTGTCACATCCTGGGGACGAGGAGGAGCTACAGCAGGAAAGCTGAGCTGCTTCTCTTGTCTGGCCTTGGCTCCCGCACTGTCCCCATTCAGATTCCCAGGCATGCTTACCAGCGGCTGGACAATGTATGCATTGATCTGTTGTTTGCCAACACTTGGGGTCCCTTTCTCCTCTGTACCAGCCAGAGCACTTTTCTATAGCACTCATTTAAAAAGCATAGTTTTAGGTGAATGGAAGCACAGTAGCTTCTGAAAACCAAGTCAGACCAGAACACTCTGTGCTCCAGAACTTTCTGATCTTTTGTCAGAGAGGAATTTGTAAACACCATCCACCCACTTTTTCAGGGGCTCAGGCGTGGGAGGGATGTGGCCAAAATAAATGTTGGCTTCTCCTTTCCCTTTCCCTGAAAACTTGAAGCTCAGAGAGGGCCAGTTAGCCACTTCCCTTCTGTCTCAAGGAAATTATTTAGTTTCAAATTCTTAGAAAAATCAAGTCAGAATCATGGACTCTTGCGGTCTTTATCAGACGTTTTTCCACATATTTGCTGGCATTTTTTAAAAGTTCAACAAAACTTTGTGACCAAAAACAATCCCTTTCATACTTTTATTTGATTAAGAATTTATTTCTGTTTGTCTTAACAATCTAAGTGGCATTTATTTTTGAGACTAAACTATATTTAGGGTGAAATTTCTTATTTACATTCAGTGAGCACACTCTCACCGGAATCAGAGAACTGACAAACCCCCAGTCTCTTCAGGACAGGGGCCACTAACACCCAGGTGACAGGAGCCCTGCCACTCCCACCTGAGGTTGATATGTGCACTCACATTCACGTTTACTCCCATACCAAGATGAGAAGGAAATAATATAATGCAGAAGAGGATTCATACAATCTGCACTTTGTTTTCAATGTTTCAAATGACACACACACACAAAGACGGACACACGCACAACTCATATTTACTCTGTTGCCAAACACAGAGCTGTGACTTAGCTTTTACAACTTAAATATACTATCTTGTTCTATGGTTTGTCGTGTTTTATATAACTTTGTCCCCTAAGAAGTGACAAGATTTCCTGAGCTGACACGGCACAGGAAATAGAGGCAAAGAGCCTCTCAGAGAAAAAGACCAAACTGGAGCTGCATATCAACAACAGGGTTGATTTGGAAGCTATTGTTGCATAAAGGACATAAGGATTTCAGTTTCTAGATCGGGCCATGATTTTAAGCTTGCTCTAGTCTCTATCACACTCTCCGAGGATCACTGACATGCTCTTTCAGAAAGGGGCTGTGGCTCTCCCGTTTCGTGTCTGCAGGGCCTTGCCTAGTGCCTGGAACAAGCAGGATACCAACATGGATGTTCTCATTTGCCCCTCCAGACTTGCTCTTCCGCCTTCCCACCCTGCTCGGTTCCTGCATCACCAGGGGTCTCTTGTCTTCTGACAGTGGAATGCACTGGCAGGAGATTAAAGGGAGGAAGGAGGCAAAGCTCAGAGTGTTCTGACCTGGCTTTGCTTGGGAGCTCCTTTGGCTGCAGCTCTCATTAAATCTCACTGGCGACTACTCCCTCCCTTTGTCCTTCAAGCCTAGGGTGGAAAGGCTCTCCTCACTGCCAGTCTCTTGGTGCCTCAGCATCCTTTATAAGTTTCCATTTATTAAGTCCCTTTCTTTATAAAATACTCTCCATTAAATTCTGCTTACTCACCCCTTTTGACAAATCCTCTCATGTGTTTGATGATAGAACCCTAACCAATGAGTTGCTCTACCTTGAGGCAAGGGAAAGAGGTGTCCCTGAGCTTCTCTGGGCAAGGAGGTGCCCAAAAGCCAAGGACCAAGTCTCTAGATTAGGGGTCATCTGTGATCTGCTGGTGGCCACCATTCACAGCAATTGGGGTGGGACAAGAGCTCCGGCTTGCACAAGGAGTCTAGGCAGGCACCAATGGCACCTACTACACAGAGGGTTTGCGAAGCTGAGGGTCATCGTGTTCTCAGCCTGTAGTGCATGTATGTGCATGTGTGTAGAAATTTCTTGGAAATTGAGGCTGGGATAATCCAGCATAAATTTAGTCCCTGACCTTATTTCTTTTTTATTTACTTTACAAATAGAATTTCTAGGTAAGACTATCACTAAGCAAAGAGCTACCTAATTTTTAATTTTAAAGAAATGATGCACTATGGGAAGTGCCTGATGTCAGGGTGCTTGTCCACCTTGCTCACTGAGAACCCCAAAGTCTGGAGGAGGGTGGGCACAGAAAAGGCCTTTGGTGAATATCTACTGGGGAAAAGAAATGAAAATCTATTAACTCATTTAATACTCACAATGGCCTTGTAAGATGAGGCAGATATTTTTTCCCACACTCACAGAGGAGGGAACAACTTCGCAGAAGACCAGATGCAGGTTGCCTGTCCTACCTGACAGGTCAGTCACATATAAGAGTAAACAAACCTCTGTGTGGGTGCTGTGATACGTTCATGCTCTTTCTTCCTACCCATGTTAAGGTGCCCAGAAATGAATAAATGAAAAAAAAATGACAGAAAATTCAAGTCTTTCATTCCTTGGAAGATTAATAAATCTAAAGTTAGTAACACAGTAAAATTAAAACCTCTCATCCCACTCAAGGGCACCCTCTTGGACAACTATGTAGTGTTGATGTAAGAAACATTCAAACCTGTAGAAAATTTTGATGAGTTTATTTGAGCCAAAATGATAGCAATTACTGGGAAGCAAAATCTCAATGGATTGAGAAAATGCTCCAGAGAATGGCAGTTTTGCAGCTTATTTTATACATTAGAATCAAAAGAGAAGCCATAAAGAGGCTTACATGAAATCCATTTATTGGTGGTAGATTACAAGGGCAGGAGAAAATGAGGTGGGGAAATTTCTGGGTTTGGATAAAAAATAAAATGGAGAGACCCATATACTTCTTTTACATTAGTGAGTACATGATAGTTAATAATTGACAGCACAGAGGGATGGTATGCAGGGGAACAAGATAATCATAAGGGGTTCTGTGGTCTGTGTGTGGGTTGTGCCCTGAGAGGTCTGGAAAAAGGGATTACTCTAACATTACAAGGGTTTGTTATCTTAATTGCAAAAAGACAATGCACAGGCTCACTTAAAGTAAAGATTGACCTTTGTCAAGGAAGCTGTAAGCCTAAAATGTGACTAACCGCCATAATCCACTTGTAGTTAGGAATTTTTATGTTCAGACCATCCTGTGGCTAATTTTGATTTCTGAGTTCGTAAGACTCGCCATGCTGCTGCCTCCCCTGAGCTTTTCAGGTTTAATGTGGCCCCTTTTTCATCTGCGGTGGGAATAGATGTCACTCTCTTTATCCCCTTCTCTAGGACTAGGACATAGGTCCCTTAATGGCAGTACTGTGACCGCTCTTACCAGATCCTGTTGGCCTAATGGATTTCTTCTTTTCTCCCATACCCTCTCTTCTACCCCCAGAGTCCCTAATATTTAAGGTCCAGAACCTGCTCTAGGGTGTCCACCTCTTGCCCCAGTGAGAAGTGCTGAGCCAACCACCTCAGCCCCAGACTCGGCACACCTTCTGTTTCCTTGGGGAGTCACCCTTCCTCCTCTTGTGCTTCCTCTTCCCCAGACCGCAAAGAAGGAAGAAACAGAGCCCGGGGGTCAAGCTGAAAACTGGAAGTGGATGGGCGCAGGTTACCCATGGTGGTGAGAAGCCTGTCCAGGGAGAAGAGACTTGATCAGCAGGCCCCCAAGCCATTACTTTCAGACCTCTCAGGATCCTGGGCTGCCTGCCTCGTGTACAATCCAGAAGATAACTGAGTGGGGGTTACAAGTGAATTTGTCACCTCCTCCTCTCCTGGGGAGCTTAGGGGCTTGCCCCTCTTCCTCCCAGTACTCACTTCACTCACTCTCAGAGAAGATGGATACCCACCCAGTGTGTGATTTCAGAGGAATCAGGAAACCCTCCCATCCAGAAACCGCACCAGCTAGAGGTTCTTTGGGATTCATTATCTTTCTTTACAGAGCCTGCATTGGCAGGAGTACAGACAAAGGTAGGCTTTGGATCTGTTGGGTGAGGCACAAAGAAAAATTGGGCTTTGGGGGCCTTGCTCAAGAAGAACAAAGAAGAGTCCTTGTCAAATTAGCAATCACATGTGCCAAACTTCCACATGAACACAGTGGCAGGGAAAACAGGAAAATCCTTAAAGCACTCCATTGTTTGAGGCCTTCCATTTCTCACACCACAGAGGACAATACAACAAGACAGCACAAACACAGAAGCCTGGTTGGTATGACTTATCACTTCTCTCTCACTTCTGAAGGGCTAGTTGATATCTACCAGGTTGGAGCATGTGGGAGATGGGAAAAGTGGTCATTGTGAGATGTGGGTTCAATAAACATTTCTCCCAGTTCATTTAGCATGATCCTGGCCTCACATATTAGAGATCCCACCGCACGCGTGTGTGCGCACGCGCACACACACACACACACACACACACACACACACACACTGAATCCGATCAAAATGTGTGTTCTAACTTTTAGCAAAAAAACAAATAGCTTTAAGGAGACAATTTTTTTTTTCTATTAGAAAAGTGGTTTGAATGTTGTTTATGCCTTACACCAGCTGCGTTACTGAGCAATTCAAGCTCTCTGAACAACAATTATCTCATGAGCAAATGGAATAATGCTAGCCAACTAATAGGGTGGTGAGAAATAAATCAAGTTAGATAACCTTCCCAAGGTTGCTACTACAATGCCTAAGACTTAAACAGACAGACCTTCAACACATGGCAGCTTTGACTGTTACTTGGGTGGTCAGAGAGCAGCCCATAGGCATGGGACACAGGCTTCAGGAGAAAGTTCTACTGGAGCGGTTGTGTAGATGGATTCAGAAAGGCTCAGATATAGGGGAGTCCCTCTGCACTATCTCAGAGAAGTTCAGGTGACGAGGCCAGTGGTGGGAGGGGTGGAACCCTCCAAATAGCAGAAAGTTCTGGCTGCAGCAGTGAATAGGAGAATCTATTGGGTGGGGTCCAGAGCCTGTGCCTCTCCTCCCTTCCTCATCTACTCTCTGGCCCTGACAGAGTGACACTCATGTGCAGCATACAGAGGCCTGTGGAGACCTCAAGTATGGCCGAGTGCATTAGATTAGAAGAGAAGAACATGGGAAGGGAGTCCACTGGAAAGACCAGGCAGCAATGAGAACTCAGAACAGTGCCTCCACACAGGGCAGGAGAGACAGCTTTTATTCTACCAACTAGAGTCAAAGAGCAATGATCTCTGGAGACAGAGACTTGTCTCCCTCCTGCCTCAGGCACCATCATTCATCTACACGTGCAGTATTTCAGAGTCCAGGCCTTCTGGAGGCCAAGACTCCAAGAATACAAGAAAGCCCAACCACCCTTCTCTCCACTGTTTAATCTTCACCTCACCCAGATGCTGACTGATGCAATTCCTCCTTCCTCCCTTCATCTAGAATCAGGGGACACCAAAACCTTGGCATGTCAAGAGGCCTTAGACGTGACCAAATCCTCTACCTTGTAGAGTGTTCTAGAAGATTAGGAGACTTCTCCAGTCACACGCCTAAGTGATAGCACAACTCAGACTCGAATGCACTATGTTATTCTACTCCTTTTGGATGCTTGTGCTCCAAACCCCAAGGAAACATATGTTCATTCTCAGTGTCCTACAGTGAACAAAGTCTGGAATCAGGCAGTCCTGGGTTCAGATCCAAGCTCTAATAGCTAAATGATCTGGTGTGAGCAACTGAACTGCACAGAACCTCAGCCTCATCATCATGAATTACAGTAATAATCTACATTGGTTAGTCTAAAATCTAAGTCTAAAACTATCCTGCCTCTGCATGAGTAAATGGACATTCTCCTCCACTTTTATAGTGATTTGAAAAAAAAAATTACGTATGTGGCCAGCCCAGGAGATTTCAGATTGTTCTTTGTACTTTGTTTACTAGTATTGACATATCAGCAAGCCAGAAATTGTCTTGAGTGGTAGCTTTGGTGGCTACACGTCTGGGCTAATGACGTCAGGGCTAATGATGACTGCAGTCAGGGTAAACAATCCTGTTTAAGTGGCGCCTTCCTACTCCCTAATGGCCTTGACCTGCCAAAGGAGCTATAGGCTTTGATCTCCCAGGAGAGAAAAGGCCACATAGGGTGGGTCTTTCCTTAAGAGGAAAAACTCTTGTGATATTTTGAAATACATAACCTAGAAAACTCCTGTCTGGGAAGCAATGTTTTCTATTAGGACCTATTATGCAGCTTGTTGTAAATGTATTTAGTAAAGGATTAAATACATTTTTTTCTTTTTTTATTTAATTAAATATTATTGGGGCGACTGATTAATAAAATCAAATAAATTTCAACAGCATGTCATTCATATATATATATATATATATATATATATATATATATATATATATATATATATATTGCATTGTGCATTCACCATCCAAAGTTAGATTTCCTTCTGTCACCAAATATTTGACCCCTTTGACCCCATCTACCTCTGGTAACCACTTCCTTCTGGTAACCACTAATCCACAGTCCTTGTCCATGACAGTTCTGAATTAATCCAAAAGCTTAGGAAGACAGAGTGTGTATGCAATGTCCTATGTACTTCATGGGACAGCAAAGAATCCTCCGTCTTTTCTGAGACTTCTCAGTTTAGTTCAACAGGATGATTGCTACATAATTATCAAAACATGCTGATTTATTTAGGATTCCCTTCAAACCAGACCCCTGGTTAAGCACTTGGTACACAGAGTTTATTTGAGAGATTATACAGGAAGCAGGAGCAAGTGAGCTTGGAGAGTGAGAAAGGGAAGGCAGGAGAGTTTGTGCAGGGGGCTGTGGGCAATGGAGGCTCAGGTCTGCTGGAGTTCCTGAGTAGTGTACAGAGGTTTCTTACAATGGTTCACTCCAAAGATGGAAAGGGAAGTTAATGTTCCATGACACTCCTGTAAGGGTTGCCGCAGGGGCTTCAACCCTTTTGTACTTCTGAGCTGCACATGCAAAAGCTTCCAGGGCATCATAGAAGCCCAGGGGCAGAATGTGCAAAGACACAAGGCAGGAGCTCAGCGAAAGTCAGACCTGTCCTTCATAGCTGCTGCTGAAATCATAAGCAGGCTGAGAAAATGTGACGGAGACCCAGAGCCACTGCCACCGAGTGAACCGCTCATACACCTTTCATTTGCATTATGTACATTTGGTGGATTCCCCAAGTTCTCTTTGGAGCATTAGAGAATCTCTTTTGGTCAGGATATGATTTATTTTGTGTCAATCAACAGGGTTCTCAATAACTGCTCTAAATTATTTTAAAAAATTTTTTCTGATGGTAAATGTAATGCTGCCTCTTTTGCTTAGGCCCATGGTGCCAGCAGGACGGGCAAGTATCACAGGCTTCATACTGCCAGGAAGCTCTGGAGCCATCGGGAAGATCAGAAGTGGCATGATAAACAGTACAAGAGAGCCCATTTGGGCACAGCCCTGAAGGCTGTCCCTTTAGGAGGCACATCCCACGCAAAGGGAATTGTGCTGGAAAAAGTGGGGGTTGAAGGCAAACACGCAAATCCTGCCATCAGGAAGTATATCAGAGTTCAGCTGATCAAGAATGGCAAAAAGATCACAGCCTTTGTACCCAATGACAGTTGTTTGAATTTTATTGAGGAAAATGATAAAGTTCTGGTGGCTGCATTTGGTTGCAAAGGTCATGCTCTTGGTGACATTACTGGAGTCTGCTTTAAGGTTGTCAAAGTAGCCAGTGTCTCTCTTTTGGCTATATACAAGGGCAAGATCATAAGTTTCAATGGTGAAAACACAGTAGTAATAAATTTTCATATGCTAAAAAAAATAATAACAATGCTTGCTATACTATATGCTCATTATAGTATCATTTAAACTCTTCACAAATTGGAACCAATCTAATTATCTGACAATAAAAGGATGATATCTGTGGTCTATAACTGATAAATGGCCCCCAATGAGCTGCAACTCCTGGTAGTCACATTTACTTTGGTGTAGTCCTCTCCCACCTTGCCCCAGTGTGGGTTTATAAGATCCATGGAATAAAGCAGAAATGATAATATTTCACTTCTAAGATCAGGTGATTTAAAAAATGCATTTTTTTCTCTCCCTCTCTCTCCCTTCATATATCGCTCACTCTGAGGGAAGCCACGTCTGCAGCAGCCCTACGGAGAGGCCCAGATGGTGAGGAACTGAAGCATCCAGCCAACAGCCACGAGAATGAGCCTACAAGAGGATCCCCTAGACTGTCAAGTCTTCAAGGACTACAGCTCCAGCTGACAGTTGGATGGCAACCTCATGACAGACCCTGGGCCAGAACCACCCAGCTGAACCATTCTGAGATTCCTGACTCAGAAACCGTGTGAGACAATACATTTGCTTGTTCATTTTAAGCTGCTAAATGTTGGATAATTTGCAATGCAGCAATAGGTAACTAATACATTGTCCATAAAAAGTGGAATGTTATGTGGTAAAAAAAAAAAGTCACATTTTCAAAGAATACTTGATGACATGAAAAAGTGATGAGTATACAATATTAAATGAAAACAGCCAGAAGCAGAACTATCTGAGTCGTGTGTGTTGCACATCTGTTGTTTGCGTCTGATCAACATATGTCCTTGCCCTCCCTCTTCTACTGATGGAACTTCCCTTTCCTATAGGGAAGTGATTCCACGTGTTTCAAGTGGTGCTGACTCTAACCCACATAAGCCAGAGAAGCAACTCAGAGCATATTTAAGTTCCTCCTTCCCTTGGCATGTTAGGAAAGACAGGCTAATGAGAAAAACTCCTAGATCTTTCCTTCCTAGAGTAATACATAGAGAGAAGGACCATCATTTCTAAATAAAATTAAAGTTGGTAAAGATTTCAGACACCAGATTGCATAGTTCTTAAAATCAGAGCCAACCTTCGACTTCTTCGTGGTGAATCAGTAAACTCTCTTTTTATTTAAGGTAATTGGGGTTGGGGTTCTGTCATAAGTAATACACAATATTATCCCAAATTTTCATAAAAATAAATTAATAAAATCATATGCAAACAGAGAAAATGATAGAATCTACCACATGTTAACCATGGTTCTATCTGAATTTGTGGTTTGCAATTAGAGAGTTTTCTGCATCAGAAATTTAACAACACAGATTCCCAGGCTTCTGGCTTAGAAACTTCAACTCACTAGTTCTGGGTTAGAGATCAGAAATATCCAAAACAAGATCTCCCAAAAAAATGATGAGAAAACAGCTTTAGAAACCACTGAGTTCAGGTGAGTCAATTATAGGTAAATATTTCTTTTCCTTATAATCACAGTCTCTAATTTTACAATGAACAAATATTATTTGAGCAATGAATATGTTTCTTAAAAGTACAACTGTTAGTAATTTAGAAATCAACTTAGAACACTAATTTTCACATTGACTTTAAGGAAAGATATTACTCAAATTTCAACTAGGGTTTCAGGGTTACATTTAGTTCTATTCAAAATAGACTTTTAACCTTTAATACAGCAGCTCTGCCCCCATTGCCCAGTTTAGTCAGTTTCCACATTGGGAGGAGATATACATAAGGACAACATAGTGGAAAGATATAGTGGCAAATGGAGAAGTAGATTCCTGAGAGACTGGAGTGAGCCTTCAGGGTGAGGCAGATGCTGAGGGCCCAGACGTTAGGGGTACACATTCAATCCAGGGGCACAATGCCCAGAGGGCACCAAGGCACTTACTGGGGCACAGGCCTGATGCCTGACTGTGCCCTAAAGCTCTATGATGAGAGGAGGGATGGGAACGGGCCTTCTGCACAGAACCCAGGGGAGCACCAGGGTTCTCTAGTGCCAGGCAAGGGGGGCTGGACTCTGGATGGTTGTTCAAGAGCAAGCTAGTAACTATAAAACAGGTGCCTAGGTTTTAGAGCAAGTAGAGTCCTGGGTAGATTATAAATGTCATTTGGGCAAAGAGGGTTGGGCAAGATGCTGACCTGCTATGAGACAGGGGCTGGGATTCAGGAACAAAACAGAAGCCTGGCAACAGAAACAGGGCACAATGTCCAAGCAGGACCAGCTTCCAGGCCAAAATGCAACTGTGTCTAGGAATCCCAAAATTCCAAGGATATTTTGGATTGAATGAGGTAAGCATGCATACATGGGTAGGGACCAAGTGGGTTTAAATCATCGGAACTAAAGGGTGTGCGAGTAGGGAAATGGACAGACAGTGTCAATGGAGCTACAGTGACACGTGATGAAGCCTGGTGCTGGCACGCCAGTGGGCAAGGCTTAAGCAGCCTCTGGTCTCTCAGATGAGAAATGTAGAGAATTGGGATTGGGAACATAACCAGAGGTAGGGAGCCTCTCAGCAGCAACCATGAGGCCTTAAATAATTTCAGTTTCCTTTAGAAGCAGTGATAGGGGTTCCTAAAGAGGCAAGGCCTCTTCAAAATATAAAGGCCACTAAGTCCTGAGGCCACAGAAATATATGGGTTACATAAGAGACCATTCGAGTGGTTTTGAGTTGAGCTTACTGTCCAGTTGCCCTTTGGAGTGTGCATGTGTCTCCTTTCAGGCTCCAGCACTGGTGAAGAGACAGAAATCTGCCTCCCCTGTGTCTAGCAGCTTCATTTGAGGCTGTACTTCCATAAATCAAGACATGCAGATTCCCTTGGGGATTTCCAAGTCCCCAGAGCAGGCGAAGGCTGGATCCCTCACCTGCAGTTGCCTCTCTCCATTGCTGGGATTACAGTAGGCCAGCCTACCCTCAGGCTCTAGGACTCACCGTAGGCAGAGGGATTTAAGCATCTCTAGCTTAATACACTGGGATTCTTCATATACCAACTCCCAAGGCTAGTGGCTAACCATGGCTCATCCATGATCCCTGACTCCCTCCCCTGGTAACCTGACAGAGTGCTCTGATACCAGCTACCTGTCACCAACCTGGGCATCACCTTTGCCTACTTGTCAGAGCACCCTGGTATTCCTGGACTTCTTGGATTCCCCACTGCTTTGAGTAACCCTGTTTGCTTGCAGGGCTGGCCTTTACCCCAGTTCTGGAGTCTGAGGGCACTCTCCAGTGTGGGGCTCAAGTTTTAAATCCCAGGCTATTATAGTCTGTCCTAGCTCTCTGCAGTTAACTCGCCCATATAAAGCATTACTCTATGAAATAACATACTGGTCAAATTTTATTTCTTAAACAAAGTACAAAATATACAATAATAGATTTCACCCCTCCACCTCACACTTGAGTTCTGCTTCCCAGATATAAGCATTTTTAAATCTTTCAGCTTTTATTCCTTCTGGTGGTTGCCTCTATGTCTGAATAATAGACTTATGATAAAGATTTTTGGGGGATGATGGAATTTAAACATCATTTATGCCTCTTCTACACTATGGAGATTTAGCACACATATTTCTAGCTCTTACCCTAAATTTTGAGTAGAAATATAATGAATTTTAGATCTTTTACTTAGTATCCACAACTTTAAATCATATAGCCTAACTATTATTATTTCAACCATCTAGAGTATATACAGAATCCCCAGGGTGAAAGATTAGGATATTAGAATTCCTACCCTTTTCTCTCTACCTTCCCTTCCCTTCTGCCTCTAAATCTTTTACCAGAGTATCTTCATTTTTTCATTATCAAACTCAATAACATTTAAATTTTGATCTGAATCTTTTACTATGAGGAATCAAATGCCCCACTGGTTAGTAGCAATTAACAGAAATAAAATGTTCAGGCATGTATTCACAGTGATGGGTAAGCATTCTCTTCTCTCTGGTAAAGAATATGATCCCATTATAGGGGCAAAGTGTATAAAAGAGAGAACCCAGGTCTCCAGGGCCTTTATCACCTATCAAAATGTGGGTGAAGTTCTCCCAAGGTCAGAGGACCCTTCTCCCCCGGGGAAGGTTTTTCTTTCTGAATTCCTTTAGGCAGTTAGAGGGCAGTAAAAGACTCTTTTTGAGTCTTTTGTTTTTAAAAAAATAATCAGCTTAAAATAATCAATATCCTCAAAAGGCATTTTGGAGGATGGCAAACTCCAAAATGGGACTCGGTTAAGCATGCTTCTCATACTCACTCTTCCCTTTTGAGATTTGCTTGATCATTCCCTTATGTGTTGTTCTCCTCGGAGTTCCCTGAGTAGTTCCTCACAAGTTTGACTTACTGCAGTGACACCTGGGGTTAAGATTAGATCTAATGAGGCATTCCAGGAACTTCTTAAAATTTTGCTATCTCCAGTAGGTGTCAGCAAAGCTCTAAAACAGCATCTCCAGCTTTCCTGTGCACGTGAATCAATCTGGTTACAATGCAAATTATAATTCGGTAGGTCTCTGTGTCTAATTAGCTGCCAAGTGATGCCTTTGTAGGTGGTCCACGAAGTACACTTAGAATAGCAAGACTCTAAAGCAAGGCTTCTCAGCCTTGGCTAGGGCACATTGCAACCACCTGGGGAGATTTATGTCTGTCTCACCCTACCACCAAACCTAAAAAGTTTTAAAGTAGGTACTTTGTTAATAATATTTTACTAACTAGTATACTTTTAATTGGAAACATGTTCCCAAAGTTTTCTTATACCACTAACACGGAACTTACACTGCTCTGCATCATCCTCCCCCTTACTCAGGCCGTGAGACATCGGCCTGGTCCAACTGCTCCGCCTGGTGGCAGCATCAGGGAACTGTTCGATTGCCTTGAGACCAGCCACCGAAGTGGGGCACGTTGCCTATTTTAACTCTTGCCTTCCTCTTCTAGGAGATCATGATTAGCTGTCTAGAAGATGAATCTGTGTTTAGATGGATCTGAACTTCTCCGAACAAGCAAAGAGTGAAGATATTTTTGTTTCCAAAGAAAAAAATGGGAAGCTCTATATTATTGTTTGGAAGTTGGATATATTGAGAAGGTATGAGTGGGTCTGAGTAGGAAAGGGTAAACAGTTTTAAGACACAAATTTATGCATCTTCTTAGATACCTTCGCCTACCCCCTCTCTTCTCCTTCTTGGTTGGTATGCTGCTTGGGTTTGGAGTGAAACACTGGCCCACCAAGTATGGCATCTAACTTTCTAAAAACTCTGGAAGATGGGGTGAAACAACCAAAATGCAAGAGATTTTTCTCCCAGGGGGTGGCTCAGGGGGCCAGGGTTGGGTGAACAGGGCTGGCAACCTTGGAAGGGAAAGCAGGAAGCCACAGGGTGGGTGGGAAGCCCTACGCCAGGAAGTCTGCCAGGACCAGGAAACATTCTATGTGACAACCAGTTTAATTTCCCTGGATGAATTGACTATATTCAGAACATTGCACTAGGATGCAATATTGCCTGTGTGTTGATTATCAACATTATAAAGGAAACTATTAAATAGAATGTTAAATTGAGAGTTCTATATAAATATAGTCACACAATCTAGATCAAACTAAACACATAGGAATACAGTTTTCAGGATTGTTTGCAGTCTTTCTAGGATAAAGACAATATAAGGATGAGAAGGGCTCTAGTGTTGAAAATAAGTGTATCTAGGTTTGCTTTTGCTAGAAGCCACAGAAACAGTGGGACAGTGTCCTCTGCCTCTCTGCCTAACTCCGTCCTCACTGGCACCACCGCAAAGCAAGCTACCACCTCTCTCATGAACCTATACAACAGCTAAACTCTTCCCCAGCACCCACAGGGGTAATCTGAACATGTCATCTATTTTCTACACAGCAAGCTGATTTTTTTGACAAAAACAATTCTATTTAGGCTTCTTTCTTGTTCAAAACTAAATAAAACAAAACAAACCTTTTGTGTTTTTCCCATTGCTCTTAGGATAAAATCTGAAATCCTCAATAAAACTTACAAGGTTCTCCAAGATCTAGCTCCTGAGTGTCTCTCTAGCCTCTGTTTATGGCACCTGCCTACTTTTTCTCCAAAACCCAAGTGCTTAATTTGTTTAAGTTCCTCTAGTTAACCAAATACACTTACCAAGCTCTATAGAACCAGCTGTTCCTTTGCTTGGGGCTTCTTCCTTTTTCTCTTCATTTGCATCACTTCTTTTTTTCCTTCAGGTCCCATCTTCAACATTACTTGACCTGAGAAGCCATCCTTGACTCCTGTGTGATTAGGTTGCCACAGGGTTTGTCAGACTGTTTTCTATAAAATGATGGTACTGAGGTCTGAAAAATACTCAATCCAAGTAAATTCTTGTAAGATCAGACCATATCCAGCTGGCTGTGGTATTGAGTCAAACCCAGACTCCACCCCATCTATATCACTGGAAGTGATACAACACAGTTTTTATGCCACACTGGGAATCTCCTTTCTTTAAAGAAGTTGTAAAATGTCTATTTGTGTTTTATATTTTTAAGGATTTATAAGAATATTTGAGGTTAAAAAATAGTAGACTCAGTAGTCAGGGTAAGCCAGTGATTGCTGCTTCCAGGTACAGATTTGGGAGAAAAAGAAGGCAGCTAAGAAAGTGAGTGAGAGAACAACTGAATGGATATTACTGATGAGCCACATCTCAAATATACTGTGCATGTCCCTGCATCTAGAGAAGGGCCAAACACTTCCTAGGACCTGGGGACAAAGTATTGAGTAAGACAGACAAGACATCTACTTTGTCAAGTTGACCTAATAATGGGGGAGCCAATAAATATACAAATAATTAAGAATCATATAATGTTAAGTCAATGATGAAAATAAAGTAATGTGATAGGGATACTTTTGAGTGGACGCTCAGTAAGATCTCTTTGGAGAATTTATATTTCAACTGAAGTAAGCATACAACCCTGCCCAACAGCTGATGGTGTCTATATGAACAAAGTTAGTTGTACAGTAAGTTACATGGCTAAATGTCAGCATTACTGCTCTGGAAATAATAAAAACATAAATCTAAAAAAACTTCAGTCAGCCTTAGTCATAATTTTAAAAAATTATAGATAGTTGTGATATTTGATAATAAGCCTTTTCAAGAAAAAAAGTATTTTGAAATTTCAATTTTATTCTTCTCAATAAGGTAATGAGTAGATTAGGAAATATTTACTTCATGACCAGAGTTAAAAAGAAAAGAACAATGTAGACAAGTCTAGAAAAATTCTTTTTAAAAATTAAGTGTATGTGGGCTTTGTCTCTGGTTGTATCCAGCAAGAAGGAGCCAGTAGCTTCCAGAAATATTCAACAGTTAACCACAAAGTTTTCATTTAATCTTCTAGAAATATAACCTTTAATATCAAAGCATGGGATGACCACAAAGCTTATAAAGCATTACATTATTCACCTATAGATTATGTTGAGTCATAGGAAATTGAATCTGTTTAATTGCATCCTAAGTCGGCTGACCAGTCTTGTGTTAAATGGCTCTGTTATGGACTCGTCTTTAGTTAGGAGACTTTCTGGGTCCAGCTTTCTCCTTGCAGGCCTTCAGAAAACAAGCTGTCTCCACAGAACCATACCTAAAAATGCCAAACCTGGTTTCTTCAATATTATTCTCTCTATATAACAAAGACCTGCTGTATAAAAATAATCCAAGAGATAAAAGTGGGACTGAACCAATAAGTATATAAAAAGGTGCTCAGATCCATTAGCCATTAGGGAATTGCAAAGTAAAACCACAATTCTCTACTTCTACACATCCACCTAAATGCCTAAAATGAAAAAGACAGAAAATGCCTAAAATTGGCAAGAATGTGGATCAACCCAGATTCCCATATGCTGCAGTTGGGATATAAGCTGGTATAATATTGTGGAAATCTGTTAGAAACTTCTGTGAAAATTAATAAAGGGAAACCTCATTAACAAGGAGTCAGGAGGCCAGAAGGGGGAAATGTCACACAGTGCTACTCACTGTCAATTACAGAAGACTCCAACAGAAAAATCCTAAACTGGAAAGAAGCATGAGTTATAGGCCCCAACAGGACAAGGTGTACATTGCATCTTCTACAGGAACTCCACCAGTGAGAAACCGTAATCATCCTAAACTCTTGCTTTTCTCCAACAGACTTTTATACAAAACGACCCCTCCTAACTTTCTCCTTTTCCTCCACAAAATAGCATTCCTTTTCTTTGTTTGTTGGACTTAGCTGTGGCCTTTGCTATAGCTTACCTGTCTGAATTTCAATTCTTTGCTGTTTCCAAATAAACCTATTTTTGCTGTTAAAATCCCTGACCATTGACAGAAAGAAATCTATCTATGGGAGGTGGACACACAGTGTAAATACATACATATGCCTTACTGTTAAAGTGTACAGCTGAAACTTATCGGATTTCGTAACCAAAGTCACAATAAATAAATAAATAAACAAATAAATAAATAAATAAAAACTGACCATTTTATTTTTAAGATAAATTTTACTCAGGTTGAACATAGAGACTATATGACCCAACAAAAAATCTACTCCTAGTTATATAACCAACAGGAGCACATATTCAAGTTCAACTAAAGACACATACAAAATGATGTTCAAAGCAACACTATTCATGACAGTTCCAAACTGAAAATTATGCGTACCAACTGTATAACTGATAGATTGTGGGCAAGTCACAAAGTCAAATACTATGCAGTAACAAGGATGAACAAACCTGTTTCCTGCCTTTAGGGGAATGGAATCTACTGAGCTCTTCTCCTTCTCAAAGGCCCCAACCACACTCCATTTCCAGCAGGGTCTCTGCCTCCCTGTTCCACTGCCCACCCTCTCCCTTCAATCAGACAATAAAAGGAAAAACGAAGGTAATCTTTTATAAAATTTTATTGAAAAGCTTTAAAGTCATCTAGGAAAAGGGGGAATCAAAGAAAGGTCGGCTTGGGGGGTGGGAGGGAGACCTCTGGATCCTCTCTGTGGAAGGGTAGACCCAGGGCTCGGAGCCCTGTGGACTTGAGCGCTGTGCACCGCACTGTGCTGTGAGCATCCCTCTCCTCGCCAGGCTGCTCACACCTCACAGTGGGAGCCCCTGGGGAGAATCTGCCAGGAGGGGTGCAGGAGGGTCCTCACTGACACAGGCCTCTGTCTCCTGGGAGGCGCCCAAGGCATCAGGCTCTCTGATTGTCCCGGGGATCATATCCTCTGCAGGGTCAGCCTCTTCCTTGACTGCCTTTGCATCCATCGGAGTCCAGGCTGTGTGCTGGGACTCAGGATGCTCTGGGCAGGGCTCACAGCTTTCCTTAAACAAATGTCCACATCCAGAGCAGTTCCTGCATTGCAGCCCACAAAAACAGTGGAGTGAGTCCACGAATTCTGGGCTGTGCTGAAAGGGGTCACCCAGCCTGGGGTAGAAAGGCAGCGCCCATGGTCCACAGGGTTCCTGGAGTAGCACTAGTGACTCCTGTGGCTCCGGCCCTTCTGCTGCAGAATTCCAAGCCCGCTTTCTACAGGAAAAGCACAGTTGTGCCATAGCTTCAGTCTCCAGGCCTGAAGAAGCAGCGTGTCCAGGCTAAGAAATAAGGTGAAGTTTGTTCTGGGCCGGGTAACAGAAACCAAAAATGTACAGAGTGGTAGGTATTGGCATTACTCTTTGGTGACATTGATTCAAAATGCCAGAACTGATGGAATTGAGGGGGAAATTGAACTGTCCTGGATGATATTTTTCAAAGTTGAATTCATTGTAGTATGTGTTAAAGCAGAAGCAGAGTTGGACAAACTTCAGTAGAAGACCTGGTAAAGAAAGGTCATTTAGATGCAGTTACAGCTTCTAACCATCTGGGCATCTCTACTCTAGATTGGTCATGCTGTCTACTTCTCATGGCCTCTCTTCCACACTGGAATTGTCTGGCTTTATGGATGAGGTTCAGTACCCAGTACCAGTTAGTGCCAGAGCAGGAGTGGAATTCAGATTCACAAGCAGCCTTATGCTAGGAAGAGGGAGCAGCCTCATATTGGAGGTGGGCAGTAGGGAGAGGAGAGAGAGAGGCAGGCAGAAAAACACTAATCTCTTTCTCTCTGAGATTGACTACTTCTACCTGTTTTTTGAACAACCCAATCAACGGCACTGATTTTTTTTTTTTTTAAGTGTAAGTGAGCAAAAAGTACAAAATGATGAGCTCTGGGATTCAGACTATCTAGGCACAAATCTGGGTCCCAACATTTGTAAACTCTGTGTCATCATTTCTAAAACCTTAGGTTTTTTTCACCTGTAAAGTGAGGACAGTAAGAGTACCTGCCTCAGAAAGTGAACTTGGTTTAACAGGAAAAGTGCCAAAGTGCCTACTACAAAGAGATTGCTCAATTAATGACTATTAGTATTTTTTAAGGTAAAAACTTGCCATCGATGAAGAATAAATGCAAAAAAGCGACTGTTAAAGAGTTTTAGTGTGTTCTTGCCGTGAAAGGATAATTTTGACTCTTTAAATCAAATATACTGTAAAATTACTTTATAATTCTTATACTCATAGTCAATTTCTGATCCTCTGTTTTCAGAAACATTGGTGGAAACAAGCAATTGACCCATGTCTTTTTTGCTATGTTTAATGAACTAATTTCTGTCCATTAGACACAGTCTAATTCCGCTAACAGATATTGAGAATCTGCGTTGTGCTAGGCAGTGTGTGGAATGCTGGGCACACACACACAAAAAAAAAGAAATGAATGAGTCTCAGATCCCATCCTCCATACCCTCTCAGACTAGTTGGAGAGCCAACAAAAAACACCAGAACCCCATAAGGTTGACAAACACCAGCGGAAACATGCTGAATGTTCACAATATCATCTATAATTGCTCATATTTTATGATGGTGTACTGAGGTAAAATAATAAAAGATATATTTTTAAACCCAAGAATTTAGAAAACAGAAGGAATCACAGAGGACAGTTTAGACCCCACAAAGTGGCAGCAATTAGAAGTTTAGGCAATAATAGCAGATGGGGGATACTGGAGGCCTTGGGAACAACAGGCTATATTTACACAGCTGCGTTGAGGCTAACAATAAGAGGTTTATGATAGAACAGTTCTGCTGGGGTGAGGGGGTATCAGGGAGACCAACGTATAGAACAATATAGTCCTGATGACACAGCCATAGAGATCCTCTCTCTGGGTAGGTGTGGATACCAAAAAACTGGGTATATCCCAATGTTGGCATATTACTCATACAAATTCAAGGCAGGGGAAAGACAGGATCAGAAAGGAATGGCTAGAACCAGAGCAGGGTGGCATATCTGTCAAATGGTTCAAAGAATACAGAATAGGAATATTAAGGAAAGGAGATAATGAAAGGAGCTAAGAGGAAGCTATCACGAAAAGACTACACCTTAAAGAGAAAGCTTGCCCTGCCCTTTCTCTGGCTCGTTCCCATTTGCCTGCAGATCATTTTCCTTTACAAAGTGTTTATCAAACTAAGGGGGCACACAAATCACTTAGAGATCTTGTCAAAATGCAGATTGTGACTCGATAGTTCTGGAGCTAAGGATTCTGAATTTCTAACGAATTCCAGATGATGATAATGCTTTGTCCTCAATTTGGCTACACATTGGAATCACCTGTGGAGCTTTAAAGACAAACTAGTGCTCAGGCCTCACACCGACCAATGCTCAAATCATGGAGCATTGTGCCTGGGCATCCTCCAAATTACTCTATCCCCAGCTAGAGCTGAGAACCACCACTCTAGAGGAATACACTGATTCCCAAGTCTCTCTACTTCCAGTATAAGTGCTCCCCAACCTTTTTTCTCTTTCTCTACCATTGCTTTCTATACTCATTCTCCTAGAAGCCCCTACATCTTCCCCGTAAGATTAGCTTTTTTCCCCTTTATTCTTAAACCATCACGGTTGGAAACAGGCTAGAAGCTAAGACAGCCCTGTCCCTACTGCCTTCCCACCCTGACCCCACCTAACTTGCTGAGTTTAATTAAGAGCCGTCTTACCCTTCAGGATAGCCAGAGACGTGTGCCCAGCACTGACCCCAGCTCCCAACTTGCTCTTGAGCCTCAGCTCACTCTCCCACAAGCTCCCTGATGGAGGATAATAAGCTGCCACAGGTTCGTTCCTAATCATTTGATCCCCAGCCCTAATAACCTAATCTTATTCCAATTCCTCACCTAATTCCTAGGTTCCTTCCAGGACTTGATTTGGCGTTCAGAGAATGAGATAATGAATGAGGAGCCAGGTGGTGTAGTGTACACCAAGGAGCCGTGGAACATCACCTCTGCTCCCCATGGAGCCCCCAGAAATAAAAGAAAAACTTTGAAGTATCTGGTCTCTTCCCAGAGTCAGATGATGGTAGTTGACGAGGGGAAGCTGCCTGAGGGAAGAACCCTATCTGTATTGTTCTCCATTGTGTCCAGCAACATAGCGCAGTGCCTGGTATGTGATGTGTAATTATGTGTGTATGAATAGGGATAAATGTTCATCTTTAGATTAGAGAACCAAATTTCTCATCTCTGACTCTCAGCTGAAAAACTAATGGGAGACAGGTGATGCTGAACATTCGTTTTTACTTGTTGGTAGCAGAAGTTGTCAGGTACAAATAAAGATTAGAAAAAGAAATTCTGTGCCTGGGCTTGAGTGAAAAATATACAGAACTAAATTACATGCCCTCAATGCTAACACTCACTAAACAAGCTGTAGAAACTTTAGGGGTAAACTTTGTTAGCAGTGAATAAAAGCTTCCACAAGTATAAAGCAAATGTTTGGTAATTTTCCAAATTTCCTTTTCTCTAACTTTCCTGCATACCAGAGACCTCCGACCCCATGTTTGTTGGATAATGCAGCTTCTGGCCAGCACAGAAAGCAGCATGAGGAATGGAGGGGGAAAGCTAATTTATTTAGGTGGAGGAATAGGGATTAGAAAATGAAGGGCTGGGCTAGTTTGCTATAGAAAGAAGCTATTAGGGAAGAAAATCTCCCCCCGCCCCCCATCTATTAGGTATTTCTCCAGAGTTTGAAGACAATAGCAAAGCAGCCTCCAAAGAAAGAACAATTGTGCCACTTCACTCCCCCATGACTCAAACTACCTTTTTCTGCCTGACTCACAAAATTAACTGTCTCTGCAATTCCAGGGCTGCAGTCCCACAGGAGATAAAGCTGAGACCTCAAGATCCTTAGCCCTAGTGGCTGTAAGACTCAATCAGATTTGACTGATCCCATCCCTGGGTGCCTCCTAACCTGGTACTCTTAGCTGTCAAAGAGTACTATCTGTGCTGTGGTGGGAATTTCCTTTCGACATTGAGTCTATCACAGTGTGTTTACATTATTGACTATTCTTTGGTTGTTAAGAATAAAATCACATGGAGAAAGGTAGTCTTCTGGCAAAAAGTGGAAGATGTCCTAGAGAGGAAAATATAGAGCCAAGGAAGAGGGAGGAGTGGGAGGAAATGTGATGAAACCATGGTCCAATTAGGATTCCCATGTTCCTCTGGCTTTATCTGAGTTCAGAGGAAAATGCTTCAAATATGTCTTGATGATTTCGACTATTCTTGTAGGATGTCTCAGCACATGGAACCACAGAGGCATGGTAGGTGAGATCAGTGTTAACTGTTACCTTCTGGACTTCTGGCTAGCGGTGAAACCTAAAATTACTAATGCCAGTATTTTTTTAAATACTCCTACAATCTAGAGTGACTTTTTACGGTTTATCATCTTTGTCACTCTATAGTCACCACAGAAAACATTATTTGAAGGCAAGCATTCATCTATCCCTGTAGAGATTCAATACTTTTATAAAAACTGAAATGGATAAAGCTTTTAAAATATCAAATATTTGTTTTTCTAAGTCAGATAAGTTATGATTATATGGAAAGTTTTGAAAATATGTAACATAAACATAATTTGTAACTAAGTTGTCCTATAATTTCAAACAGCACTTCTCAATGTTTTTATATCATGGCACACATAGAAAATTAAAATATTTGGCACCTAGAATAAAGTGAAGAGGACTGGGGAGAGATTTATAGGGACTGGTTTTAAAAGTCATTACTTTATAATATTATGATTATGATTTTAAAAAGTATTCAGAAAAACAGTAAATATTAATTTTATAACATTTTTCAGGTGTAACATTTCAAAGTTTTATGATAAATTTGAGTTTGTTTCTTTACATCAATAAAATTATGCTGGAATTCCTTCTTGGTAGAAAAAAAATGAGTTCACTAAAAAAAATTTTTGAATTCACTGTGCAATGAGTCTATTTAAGTAAGTCACAAAGCATATTACAAGACCATGGTTCTTAATATTTTGTGACATTACAGAATTAGCCACATTGGCATTCACAGTTCAGAATGTATCCGCTTCTACCTGCAACAAGATTTGGAGCCTCTGGGTCAACCAAGCCCTGTCATTTACCGGGATTAATTGCCTTCAACATCATCCCTCTGGGAAGCCAGTTTCTTAAAGGAAGAAATAACTCTACCATTGCACAAACTTCCAGAGAATGGAGAAAGAGAACATTTCCCAATTTGTTTTATGAAGCCAGAATAACTTGAGTGCAAAGCCTAAAAAGGATATTGCAAGAAAGAAAAACCACTGGACAATTTCATTTATGAACAGCAGCACAATTATGCAAAACAAAATATTAGAACATCAAAACCAGCAAATAAATAAAGAATATCTTGAGGCCAAATTGAATGTATTGTAGGGATAAAGCAATATAACTCCATGCATTAAATAATTAAAAGAAAGATTTCATCATTTTAACAGACGTAGAAAAATCACTTGATAAAATATTCAATATTCATTCATGCTAAAAGAAATTTTTTTATTCATTTATAAAGATCTTGCCATCTGCCCCTAGATCCAACCTCTAAGTCAATCTGTCCAAAAGAATTACAACTTTAATTTGTATGTAAAATGAAGTGGACTCACAGTCCCACGATGATTCCCCCAAACAGAAAGGTTACTGTCCACCTTTAGAGAGCAGAGAGAAGAAGGAAGAGGAGGACAGGAAACAGGAGAATGAGAGATACTGTGGTACTTCAGTCACCAGAGGTTCCCCCTCCTCCAAGCAGTGCCTCTGGCTTCCTCTGGCTTGGAATCACCCGGGCAGTTCCTCAGCTGCTCAGCAGGCCGCAGCAAGGCTGCTCCCAGGAACAGTGGCTCTGGGCTGGGGAGCAAGTGTGTCATTTGCGTTCAGGCCGGTGAATGAGGATCAGATGACCGAGGATCAGACAACTACATCTGGCCTCTGCATCCTCCAGGCCTCTTACAAGTTGCTGGTTCCCAAACACCCAGAACCCAATCTCACAGAGTGCTTCTCCGCTCTAAGGTGAAAACAAATCACCTGCCAATGACTTTGAAACGAGATCAGATTCAGTAGGTCTGGCGTGGAGCCTGGGGTTCTGCATTTCTAACAGGCCTCCAGGTGATGCCCATGCTGCATCTGCTGACTACACATTGAGTAGCAAGGGAGACTACAATTCTCAACTTACATCTCACCCCCTGGGAGGAAAAGGTGTGTGTGGGAGGGGGGAGGCGGGAAGGCTTTTTCTGTCTTCCATTGACAAATCGGACCTTTTGTTTATTAATTAAGTTTATTGGGGTAACATTGGTTAATAAAATATATAATTTTCAGTTGTACATTATCATTTGACATCTGTATATGCTATTGTGTTTTTACTACCCAAAGTCAAGTTTCTTTCAGCTACCATATATTTGATCCCCTTTACCCATTTCACAATCCCCCTACCCCCCTATATTTGACACACTTTACCCCGTCTACCTCCCCTCTCCTCCCTCACTCCACTAGTAACCACTTCTCTCTCTATAGTCCTTTGGTAACCACTAGTCTATAGTCCATGTCCATGAGTCTCTGTGTGTCCTGCTCATTTGTTGCTTTTAGGTTTATATCCCACATATAAATGATATGGTTTTCATCCAGTATTTCTTCAAATAGGCTTCTTCTTTTTCTTTCTCTTCTTTTGGGACCCCTGTAATGCGAACATTATATGCTTGATATTTTCCCATAAGTCCCTTAAGCATTATTGCTTCTTTTTCGTTTTTTTTCTTTCTCCTGATTGGGTGCGTTCCACTACTCAGTTTGAGTTCACTCTTTTCTTCTGTTTCTACTAGTCACATGTTGAGCTCTTCTATTGTATTTTCAGTGCAGTTCTGTGACTTCTTTTCGGTACTTTCTTATATTTTTTATCTCTTAGTTGAAATTCTTATTTTGTTCATCCATTCTTCTCCCATGCTTGGTGAGCATCTTTATGACTATTTTTTAAATAGTCATAAAGACTATTAGGTAAATCACTTATCTCTGAGTCATTAAGTTCTTTGCTGATGTTTTAACTTGATCTTTCATTTGGAATATAATCCTTGTATCTTCATTTTCTTTGACTCTCTGTGTCTATGCACTAGATAAAACAGCCACCTCTCCCAGGCTTGAAGGAGTGCCTTCATGTAGGTAAATAACTTTATCATTCAACCTTGCCCAGCTCTTGGTTATCTCTCAAACCTTTGTGATTTTCCAAACAGCCCCCTTTCATTTTAGTGGCTCCCTGTAGTTGAGGGTGTGCCAAGTTCTGTCAGTGTCCCAAAGGGGAGGATTGCAGTCAGCACCTAGATTCAACCAATTGGAGGCCAAACCCTCAGGCAGCAGCATTTAAAGTATATAAATATACCTTTTCAGGGGGAGACTGGGAGATGGGCATTTTGGTCTGTTTCCCCAATGTTGAGTCCTATGGTGACAGACAGCCCATTAAGAACTGTTCCTTTGCTACTGTCCCATTGAACTTGTGAATCCAAGCCCCACTGGCCACCAAAGACAGGTGATCAAAGGGCATCCCCTGGGCAGCAGCCACAAAAACCAGTGCACCAGAAAAGCTCCTATCTGAGACATACTGGTACTCTGGAGCACAGCAGAGGGAGAGCTTAAAGATAGTGCTGGTTAGGTTTCTTAGTTAGCAAGGTTGAGAGCTATATTCAGCAGTGGACAGGACTATAGATTAGCTACCCTGCTGTGGAGAAGAGGGGCCACAAGGCTTGTCCTAAGACTGGCCAATTTCTTGTTTGGGGAGCTAATCAATACTATCTGTGCACCATGCTCTCTGGATACATGGGGTCACCACTTTGCCCTATAGACAGGCAGAGCTGGTTGGGCTCTCTGCTAGAGTGCCTCCAGGCCAAGCAGTTTCTTAGGTGCCCAGGCCAGGCTTCTTGGCTAGATGGGGCCGGAAGCTAAAGCCAACAGTAAGTGGGGTGAAAGAACAAGCCCCAAAGCCAATATGGCTCTTTATTTGGGATCTTGACTCAAGCAGGACCAGGTCCCACGTTCCCTAACCAAATGGGGCTGCTGGCATTGCTCAGCCTGCTGGAGTATTGCCGGCTGAGGCAGCTTTCCAGGTACTCCAGCCAGACTTTCTTGCTGGGTGTGGCCAGGAGCTACCTTTAGCAGCCAGCAGAGCTACGAATTAGCTCCCCTGCCTGGCAGCTTCCTAAGTGTCCTGACCAGGCTTTCTGGTCAGGCAGGGCCAGGAACTACATTCAGTAGTGCCTGTGGTTGTGACTTAGTTCCTCTGCCCAGGCGGAGGGACAGACCAGGCTCCAGGACCAGAAAGGCTCTTTGTTTGAAGTCCCAAATAAGGTAGATGTTAGAGTTCCTTGGTCAGAATGCACCACCATCTCAGCTGGGCAGATGACTAAGCTGCTGACTGGGACTATTTGTTGGGCAATAAGAGTATTAACTCATTCTGCCAAGATCCAAACACTGGTTGCTACGAGCCCCTCCTCACTTCACCATCACAATCTGATTCTCAGTGATCAAGCTCCACCAATTCCCTTACAACCCTGAGGAGGCAAAACCAGAATGGACTCCCAAGGAGAGACTCACAATGCTGGGAGAGCTAGATGTCCACCCTGGGCTCTCTTTTTCCAGTGGAAACGTTGGCTCAGGGGAGCCCTCCTGGTTCAGTGCTACATTGACTTGGGCAAGAGGCAGTGCAGTCGGTATGTAGCTACTCCTCTTACCCTCCTCAGTCTCTGTGGTACAGGCAAGTGCCTCAACCTTCCCCCGCACCCCCCCACCTTGTGTTTTAGAATTTTCACAGTTGTGTACTGTCCATGAATAGTTGTTAGTTGTTCTTATAAGGTGAGTGAAGTCAGGAAAGACCTATGTCACCATCTTAGTAGGGTCCTTTTGAAAATTTTTTAAAACTTTCAAAACTCAAATTCTAAATGAAGTCTTTTTGACCTTGAACTAACTTTGGGATTTTATAGAGTACCTCTGAGAGACCTCAAAAGATTTGTTTTCTCTCCTTGTAAAAAGAGAAATGTTGAATTCATTAGGCTTATTTGGTATGTTAAATTGCATGAGAATCATTGTTAAAAAGTGATTTCAAAACTCTTAGGTTATAGCTGTGTGCGTATGTTATTAATACATGTAACACAAATTATTTTAAATGCCTAAAAATGTGTCAATGGCCTTACTGTCCATATAATCAGCCACAATTATCGTTAGTTTTAAGTCTTATGTCACAGATAATGAAATTTATTTTTCAGTTGCATTATAGTGAACTTTCACAAGACTTTCAACCATGTTATGAGTTTTTTGAAACATTGCTCATTTCCAGATTTAAAGATCTTTCTCTCCCCTGCCCTACCCCACCCTCTTTATTTTTTGTGGCTATCTATAACTTGCGGCCATTTGGTAAAATATATTTCTATAACAAAAGTTAAAACATCTTTTCCTTCCTACATGATCTCTCCAGAATTCAAAAATTCTTATTAAATATTGTTATTTTTCATGATAACATATGTGCTTGTATAAGTTGGAAAATAATTTGTTATTGTAACAGGATACAATTAGCAAGTCCTTAGCTTGGTTTCTTAACCTGGAAAGACTTTTAAAGGTCTTATCTAAGTTTATTACCAGACAGTTTTAAAGAAAAAAAATTTGGCTTTATGGAGCCAATAAAGCCCCTTGAAGATTACCAAAGCTTTGACTGGAATATATTTGAGAATATGCATAAAAGCACTATTCTTACTACATTTATGTAAATAAACAGGCCAATTTTATTGAAACTAGGCTAATTTTACAAACAGATTAGTCATACTGTGATTATCTTTGGTAAAAAATGAATGTCATTAGAGAAAAATTTTAGTTCAGTAGAAAACTGTAATATGTTCATGATCAGATTCTAGTCCTGTTCATTGTCTCTAAGGTTTTGTTATCTACGTATAAACCGGACTGGATCCTGAATTATTCTAGTTTTCTCCAGTATTTGGCTACCACTCTCAAAACTAAGTTTTCCAATTTTTTCTTATCCGTCTGACTAGGAATTATTAAAAACTGTATGACCTTTACCTGAAGTCCTACAAACTAAAGCCTTAATACAAACTTCCGAGAAATCACCATGGAACATTGTGGGTGAACACTCTTCATGCCTATTGTGTGGGCCACTCAGAGAGTTCATCAGAACACCCAGTGACATAATCAAAATTAGTCTTGCTTTCCCAGAACTTGCAAAAGGCACGACTGCCAAAGGTCCAACCCACCACGGTCTTGCTGAGTACTGAGTCTGTTCTTTTTGCAAGGCAGTGGGCCAAAGGGGGCAGCCTGGCCATGTGTCTTGCAACTCTGCAACCCACAGACTATACGGTGCCACTAGCAGTGCTGGCACCCAGAAAGCTCCAGCTACACTCTGCTAGTGAGAGTGCTAAGGAGTAATGGATGACTCACCCCACCAGAGGTGTAGCCTCCAAAACCCATTGGGCTTAGAGGAATGAGTGGTACTGAGACCCAGAAACATTGGGCTTGGAACATGCTGCTCAGAGAAAAGGTCCACAGGGTACAAACAAGTGCTGTGAAGGAATCCCAACTCCCCTACCCCCAGTGGAGAAAGTATTAACCCACTGCCAGCTAGAAACAAACCTCAGTGCTGCACCTGTGAACCCGCTGCATTGGAAACAAGGTGCCAGGACCCAGCAAGAGACCCCAAGAAAGCGACAGCATTGAGTGCCTGCCATCCTACTAACAAGGAAAGTTCTGCTCCTCTCCAGGAGCAGTGCCTCAGAGGAGGAACCACCTGCTCAGAGCTACTGGCAAAAATCCGGAATGCGAACCCCAGGGCTCCGTGCTGGAGGTAAAAGTACCCATAGGAAATCGCAGGCTGGGCGTTAAAGCGCGGTGCAGCAGGAGAGAAACTGCGGAACGGGGTACTGAGAGGGAGCACAGCTCATCCGTCCCTGGGCGAAGGCAGGTCAGAGAGCAGGCAGCTGAGACGTGACACAAGGTAATCAAAAGATGAAACAAGAAAAGTAAAAATTATTTTTAAAAAGTATTCAAACAAGAAATCCCTTTTCCTAATTTACTACGACTTCCTAAGGGTTGGCAAAAGCCATCCTATGTGGTGATTTCCCAGAACTTTCTAGGAAAAAAAGGAATCGTTTTTCCCAGTATACAACGACTTCCCTAGGTATTGCAAACACAAACAAAACTCGGTCGGGTTTTTTTCCCCAGTAATTTGCTGGAAGGAAGATATGATTTTTGCTGGTATACACGGAGTTATAAGAAGATAATACACACAAAAAAAAATTAGTCATGACTTTCCAGAAGTTTCCAAGAGGAAGAAATCGTTTTCATCTTAATATGAGGACTTCCAATGGTTTGGCAAACACAAAGTTAAGTCGTGATTTTCTAGAACTTGCAAGAAAGAAGAAATTACTTTCCCTGGTACACACTGACTTCTAGAAAGGAATAATAGAAAATGCTAAGTCGTCATTTTCTAGAACTTGGAAGGAAGAAGAAATTGCTTTCCCCTTTATCACTAATTTCTAGAAAGTGAAGAAACAGGAACAAAGATACGTCGTAATTTTCTAGACACTTTTAGAAGAAGAAATCATTTTTTCATCATTACACAGCACTTCCACCGGATTGCAAACACGACGTTAAGTCACAACTTCTCAGAATTTGCTAAGAAAAGGAAATCATTTTCCCTAGTATGCACAGACTTCTGGAAAGTGAAGAAACCGGAACAAAGCTGTTGTAATTTTCTAGACATTTTTAGGAGGAAGAAATCGTTTTTCCATCATTACACAACACTTCCACTGGATTGGCAAACACAAAGTTAAGTTGTGATTTCCCAGAACATTTTAGCAGAAAGAAATCTTTTTGCCCAGTATACACAAACTCCTAGAAGTGAAGAGACGTGAACAAAACTAAGTCGTAATTTTCTAGATGTTGCTAAGAGGACCACAATGTCCTTTTCAGCAGTATACTGTTCTCTGGTGTTAGCTAACACAAACACATTTATCGTGTTTTTCAAGAATTTGGTAGAAGGAAGAAATGACAAACACAAAATTAGTCATGATTTCCCAGAACTTGTTAGGAGGGGGGAAAAATCATTTTCCCCAGTACACATAGATATCTAGGAAGTGACAACACAAACAAACGAAGTCATAATTTTCTCAAATTGCTAAGAGGAAGAAATCATTTTTATCATTAGACAACAACTTCCATTGGGTTGGCAAACACAAAGTTAAATTGTGATTTCCATAACTTGCTAGAAGGAAAAAAAATCATTTTCCCCAGTATACATCGACTTCTAGGATGTGAAGAAATACAAAGTTAAGTTGTAATTTTCTAACATTGGCACTTTGTGTTTTCACCCCTTAATTTACTAGGATTAATAACTTGCTTTTGTCTACATACATTGACTTTGAGGAAGTAATCAACGCAAACATAGCTTGATTTCCAGAAGTTTCCAGAATGAAGAAATTGTTTTTGCCGTTTTATAGGGACCTCATGAGAATTGTGAGAGTACTTCCCATGGTGAATCCAGCATTGCTATGATTTAAAAATCGCTTTTGCCAGTACACATTGACTTCTGCGGGGTTAATAGCACAAGCATAACTAAGGCAGAACATTCCAGAACTTACTCCAAGTAAGAAATCACATTAGCAAGTACACACCAACTTCTATGAGGCTAATAAACAAAAACAGCTAAATCTGAATTTTTTAGAACTTCTTGTAAGAAGTTCTTTAGTCTGTGTTAGTCTGTGGATACCGACTTCCCCCAGACTTAGTAATAAAAAGCATAGCTGAGATGGACTTTCTATTCCTAATAATAATAACAACTTCATATGGCTAAAAAAAAATTGGTTTTGCCAATATACTACAACTTTAGTAGGACCTAATAAAAAAAAAAAAACATAGGTATGGCAAGACTTCACATTTCAGAACCACAAGCTGCCACCATTAAGAAAATCCTGACATGCTAGGACTAACAAATAGCATTCACTCATCCTTAGATATTACAGGCATGGGTTTACCTGGATTTGTTAAGGCTGGAAATCAAGCTGGATTAAATTCTGTCTTAAAAATAAATAAACAAGCAAACAAACAAACAAATCCCATCTTGTTACACTAGGAAATCTTGAAGGCAGGATTTAATACTCATTTGCTATGACTCAACGTTGACTTCCTTTGACTAAAGTCATAGGTAGGGCTAAACCAGTGATCTCTAACCTTTTAGGAACCAGGGACAGGTGCACCTATGAGAATCTAATGCCTGAGTATGTGCGGTGGAGCTGAGGCTTAATGCTAGCTAGTCCTGGGGAGCAGCTGCAATTACATATTGAAGCCTTGCTGGTTTGTGGACTTCTCCCCTCTTGCTGTGCCTTCTAGTTCCTAACAGACCACTGACCGTACCCATCTGCTGGGGGCGGGGGAGGGGGCGTTAAGGGGAGACATGGGAGGGGAGGATTGAGGTGAGGGGGGGAGGGTTGGGGATCCCTGGGCTAAACCCTTGACCAGCCTAAAATGGGACCATTACTGCTGAGAAATCTCATTCATTGCTATTCCTCCATGTGTACAAGGTGTAGAAATCTCAGGCTCAACCGATCAGACTTGCTATAACAAAGAAATTGCCCTCACCCCAGAACTGAAATTTGCTAAAATGAAATAATAGGTGACAGGGTAAAACCGGAGGTCTTGTGGCAGAGATACAACAGCTCGGGGAAAATATTGCTTTCATGACAGAGAAGGTGGCATTCGGACACCTCTGTAATTGCTAAAGAAGTGACAGCCCCCGCGCATCTCTCCTAGTGAAGGGGCTAATGAGAAGTGTCGGCCTGGACCGTAGCTGCCTCCCCGGCCACCAAGGACCATTACGGTCACCAGAGCTGGGGAACCCGAACCTTTGGAACCATCGGGACGGTGTAATTGAAGCTGCCGTTTAAGAGAAATGAGGGACTTGGCGAAACCATCGGCGTTGCCCACGAAGATCATCCCTATTGACGAAGTCGAGGGCGCTGTCACAGACAGCTGAGACGCGGAACGAGGACTGACTGTGACCGGGAAACCGCGGTTATCAGCGCTACGAGCCTAAGTGCAAAGGGGAACGCCGAGATTGCGACGACGACAAGGCTCGCACTCGAAGCCACAGGACGGAGAAAACCACGGACGGAGCGAGCCCGACGTTGCGCGCCGGGCGTAATTAGGGCGCCCGGACCAGGGAACGGTCCGGTGGGCGCCGCCAGAGGACAGGGTGAGGAGAGGCTGCAGGCTGCGCGCGTGAGCTGTGGTGTCTCCGGGGAACACCAGGCTCGGCCCATGTGGACGTCCTGCCCACAGGACCCGAGGCTGTATCGAGCCCCGCTGTGCGAAGAGAGACGCGCAGCCACCGAACACGCCTCGCTCAGCGGCCGACACCGCCACAGCCCCAGCCCAGCTCTGCCGGAGACCGCGACCTGGACACGCCGGCCCGGGGCGACGCGCGGAGCCGCCGCTCACACTCTCTGACACCAGCACCTAAGGGCGCCGGGACCGGACAGGCCCCGCGCGGAGGCAGCGGCTCAGGGCCCGGGAGCCCTTCGCCTCCGCGGCACACGCGGGCTCGCGCTCGGGGCTCCGCGCAGGCGCTGGCGACACAGCGCCCCCTGCGCTCGGCTGGCGGCACTGCGTGCGGGGGCGGGGCGGGGCGGGGCCAGCGAGCGCGCGCGCCCCGCGTGTCCGCTGTGCGGACGGGGACCCGCCTCGCACTTCGCGCCACCAGCGGTGACGGCAGCGAGCGTCCGCCGGCTCTGACCGAGGAGCCGCAGCGCGCCCGTGGGAACCCGTCTGTACCTGAAGCGAGAGGTGCTGCGACCCCTAAAGTGGCAGCTCGGGGTTACTCCTGAATGTGCTGCGGGCACTTACTGCCCCCACTGCGTCCCCAAATCAAGCCATTGGGTCACAGGAAAACTTTTATTTCGTTTTTCTTGTCGAAGTCAGGATCGCTAATTACCTTAGACCCCAGCAGCTGACTAGTGTGATGTGAATGGGGAAAGGAGGCGAGTCAGGGCTGAGATGGGGTCACGTGCTGGCCCTGAGAACAAAACAGCCATCTGGACCTCAAAGTGCTTCTCACCTCAGGTACCAGCCCTTCCAATGGCTGGGCCTGGGACTGTCTACACCACCCCTCAGCCCATATCCTTTTACCTGGTCCAGAGCCTTTAAGGCTCTAACTGTCCCAGAAGACAACCGTATGCAACTTGAAATTGTGTGTTGGAGTGACCCTCGGAGAATGAAGGCACAGTAACACCTGACAGGAGCCTGGGGACGCAAGGATGTCACTCTTTGGGAACCATTCCTTTCTTTATTCCAATAGTTAACTCTATCAGTTGTCTTTGATATTTGGGGTTATTAGTTGTAAGAAGAGGACAGGAGAAAAACGGAATGTGAGATTCAAGCACAGGACTCTCAATCAAGTCTGTTCTTTGGGCATTTCTTATCTTGGTTAATAATATCCAGAAAAACACTTAGTGTAGTACAATTCAGAAAACTAGGAGAAATTGTATTTTTTTCTTGCTTCCTTTTTTCTTTTTCTCCCTTTCATCTGCCCTTTCTTCTCAACAATAACCCTAACTCTAATTCCATCCATGTGAATGAATACTTTATGCCATATTACTTGTCACCCTCCTGATAAACTCTCTCGCCTTTCCCAGGAGAAATTGTATTTCCTTTCACTTTCCTGGGATGTTCCAAGTAAGTCCATCTAGACAGGTTCTCTCTGTATTCCCTACATTTTAAAGAAAGTGGAATACTCTCACAAGGCTTCTTTTGGTTCTAGTTAGTACTACAACATTCATGGATTTTGGTTACACTGTTAAATGAAACCTGAACTCTATTTTCACAAGCCTGGCTTTATACTGTCCCCAAGTAACACTGCTTTCCTTCCATGGGAGAGATTCGTGTACAGTTTTTAACCAAGAATTTAGCTGAAGTCAAAATGGGATGGACTATTGGAACCATTTGATGAGTATAGCTACAGTACAGGAATCAATTGTACTGGAAATTAAGAAACCAAGAAGAAAGTGTCTAGAGATGCATTGGGAGATGGTAGCCATAGAGCACTTATGCACCTAGCAGGACTTGTGGATCCTGGGGTTTGTAAAATATCAGTCTTCTGTGAAAGCATTTGAAAGGATACCCTTATGAGCTGCAGAGTGGTTGTAAAACAGATAGGATGAGACCGGGTAGGATGAATCTTCAATTCATACTAGGGGCAAACAGCTCATTTTGAGAGAATTAATCTGATTACATAGTGGAATCCTCTGTTGTTACAAAAGACAACAGTTAACATTCTTCACTATCCAGTTCAAAATTTCTTAGTCTGGGGCAGTTTTTCTCTTACTTTCGGCTGATCCTTTTACATGATCTTTGTTTGCATTGTTCTCTTAGTTCCAATGGCTATCACTGAGCCTGAAATCAGATGTCAGTATCAGCCAAAGGAGCAGAAGGTTGTTAAAATTGGGAGTTTCCCTGAACCTGGAAAGTAAGGATGTGATTTCTTGCCTTTTTCATTCTTCAGTTGCACAGCTTTTTTGCAATGTACAGAATGGTCAGATGATTCATCTGTGACACTTGTCAGAGACTTTTCCTTTTTATGGTCTCCTTTATTTTTTTTTAAGAGTGTTTGAAACATTTTATGTTTTTATATTTCCTTCATTTGGTTAATAAATATTCTAACAAGATTTGTTATCAGGTTTATCTTTGGTGAGGTTTGTCACAATCAAATTTTATAAAAATATCAGTCTTTACAGTTTATTTATTCTTTCAGATGCACAAAGAAGGAAAATACAGAAGGTTCTACATGACTTATCCTCCATGTCCCAACAATTTGGCTTTGAGGTTGGACCTGAGTGCCTGGCACTTGCATATATCCAACATTGCCAACCTGCCCCAGCTCTAGCCTATTTTTTTGCGATTTTCAAATTGCAAAGGGCCTATGGTCTCCTACCTGGGAGCAAACAGTTTCAGCCTTGACCTGTCTCTGATCCACCTCCAATCACTTTGGAATTAGGCCTAATCTAAATACTGGAACAAACTCTGATATCTGCTTCTGCAGGGTAGCAGATTAGCAACCTGTTCTCCATACTCCTAACCTAGTGCAGGTGACCCATTTCCTCCACCAGCTCTGATTCCAGCTTTTTTGATAAGATGCAAATCTGGGATGGAAATGGGGAGAGAGGAGCAGTGGGTAGGGCCTTTTGCTTTTCACTGGCTCTTGAGGGGCTCTCACGTGCACATGCGCACGCTCTCTCGCTCTCGCTCTCTCTCTCTCTCTCTCGCTCTCGCTCTCTCTCTCTCTCTCTGATAAAATGACTAACTTTTCATATGAGAACGATTCCCCTTTTCTTTATTCTTTCATCTGCAGGACAAGGAAGCAGTGGAAAAGTTCTGAGTACCAGAGAGAGTTCTGCTTTCATTGGGGACAAGGATTTTATGCCTAGGATTTTGCAGCTTTACTCTTTATTAGTAAATTTAAAACACAAGAGCATGAATTAAATCAGGAAGGGAAAGCAAGCAGTAAAAGGGAGACTTATCTAAGTCAACCAGAGATCTCTAAAACAAAGCAAACTTCAAGGTTGGGGCAGCCAACCTCCTTATCTAGTCTTATGTAGCTGGCAATGTGTTTATTAGAGATAGCTGTCTTTGAAGTAGATGTCTGTTTCTGTAGGGGACAGAGTCTTTGACAATCAAAAGGTTAATGTCATACACTTGCATTAAAATATAGAAAGCCGGACGTAGTTCCATAATGTAGCCGTTAGCACGTCTGTTTTAAATGCAGAAGATCCTGGGTTCGCACCCTAGTGGAGCCACCATCCATGGTCTACAGCCATTCCACCCTGAATCCACCCTGAACAAGCCTGATGTCTGATCTCAGAAGGGACATTTAAAACCTACAATATTTGTAGGCAGGGAAGCTGTCTGGTTCGGAGTGCATATTTGACCTGTCACAATGGGGAAATATTATACGATGCTTCCCTGAAATCTGACAGACCTCTTGTTCTAGGTAGGGTTGGCTGGCAAGTACCAGGTAAATTCTGCAAAATAATATACAAGTAGGTCATCTCCTGCTTTCATTAGTGCAGTACATTTAGTCCATTGTTCCCAGAAAGTCTTAGTCCAAAAGTCTTAGTCCCCATTGTGATGTTCTGTTGTAAACTGTTGAGTCTCCTGAGAGCTAAAATGGGTACCTTGGTCTGGAAATTTGAAGGAAACAAGAATAAATTTGTTGAGGAAAGAGTTTTGAGGAGAAATTCTAGACAGGGTTCACCAAGAGGAGTCTTCTATTAATATCAATGATTGTGAGAACATATGTGGAAGCCCCCACAGAAGGGGGAAGTGAGTCAATAAAATCTGCCAGTGAGAGTATGTCCCCATCGGGATAGCCACCACAGTTTTGTTCAGAAGCAGAAAATGTGCTTGTCTGTCACAACCTGGGCTGCTGCTGAGGAGAAGGGAAGTGCCCTGGCTTAAACCCAAGTTGTTAAGGCATGATTTCTCCATGACCTAAGGTTGTCTGGGCCCATGTTGCAAGCTGTTGGGAAGGGTAGATACCCTGAGGAGTCAGTACCTGGCAGAGAGTGGAGGGCTTAGCAAGGGAGTCTGTGATATTGTTGAAAATGGCTGCTGTTATAGAGCAGTTACTGTGTGCAAAATGTAACAATGATAGGAACTGGAGACTGTGAATTTCTTCCATTCTGGCCTTCCCACATGGTCTTGCCTTGTATAAAAAAATTATTCCTTAGCTATTGGCCAGACCAAATCTCAAAACCATTAGCATCTCCTGTTTGAAAATCTGGATCTGAGAAAGGCCCCTTTTATGGCCTCCTTAAGTGCTAGATGAACAAGCTATAAGTTCCCCTGGTTGGGCTGAACCAGGCATGCCCTCCTTGACTAGCAAAGGTCCTTGAGGCCAGGTAGAATGCTGTGGAACTCCAGCAAGCAGCTTTGTATATAATCACGGCATTGCCATTGGTGAAGAACACCGACTCCCAGTCAATCTCAAGCATAGGTTTTAAGGGGCTCCCTAGGTAGCCAGAGGAAGAAGAAGCAGGGGCACTGCTATCAAGTTTTCATAACTCCTAGTATAGGTTTCCGTGTGTGTTCCCAATAAGCGGCAAAATTAGACGGGGGGTTGGTTATTGGGGAAGGAATGGAAACCCTTTCTGTTGAGAAAAAAGTGTTGGAGGGAAACCCTACGGCTTTCGCCAGGAAAAACAACGAAATAAAAGTTTTCCTGTGACCCAATGGCTTGATTTGGGGACGCAGTGGGGGCAGTAAGTGCCCGCAGCACATTCAGGAGTAACCCCGAGCTGCCACTTTAGGGGTCGCAGCACCTCTCGCTTCAGGTACAGACGGGTTCCCACGGGCGCGCTGCGGCTCCTCGGTCAGAGCCGGCGGACGCTCGCTGCCGTCACCGCAGGTGGCGCGAAGTGCGAGGCGGGTCCCCGTCCGCACAGCGGACACGCGGGGCGCGCGCGCTCGCTGGCCCCGCCCCGCCCCGCCCCGCCCCGCCCCCGCACGCAGTGCCGCCGGCCGAGCGCAGGGGGCGCTGTGTCGCCAGCGCCTGCGCGGAGCCCCGAGCGCGAACCCGCGTGTGCCGCGGAGGCGAAGGGCTCCCGGGCCCTGGGCCGCTGCCTCCGCGCGGGGCCTGTCCGGTCCCGGCGCCCTTAGGTGCTGGTGTCAGAGAGTGTGAGCGGCGGCTCCGCGCGTCGCCCCGGGCCGGCGTGTCCAGGTCGCGGTCTCCGGCAGAGCCGGGCTGGGGCTGTGGCGGTGTCGGCCGCTGAGCGAGGCGTGTTCGGTGGCTGCGCTTCTCTCTTCGCACAGCGGGGCTCGATACAGCCTCGGGTCCTGTGGGCAGGACGTCCACGTGGGCCGAGCCTGGTGTTCCCCGGAGACACCACAGCTCACGCGCGCAGCCTGCAGCCTCTCGTCACCCTGTCCTCTGGCGGCGCCCACCGGACCCTTTTACTGAGGCCGCACGGCGATGGCGCCGGGACCAGTACAGGTTTCGCCGCGTGTCCGACTTCACAGTCTCAGCAGTCAGGGTGCGTCCGTAGCATCGGGGCTTAATCTCACCTTTGAGATTTCTGAGTCTGAACAAGTCTGGCTTAGAGATTCCGTAGCAAGATGGGATGGATTCCAGCCCGCGATTACTTAGTCATCGCAAATTCCAGTTTCTGAATAGCAAAATTCAGCGGCTTCGCTCTCGTGATACCATAGGAAGCTCCGAAACCAACGTCTCCCCTTCTCAGGCTGCACTAGTCCTCTGTGCCATGTCTTTCTGGGTCCTGGCAAAGGACCTGCTCGTGTATCTCCTTGACTGCATCTAGTCCTTCCCGACTACCTTTATTCATTTTATTCTATTTTAAAATATTAATCAATTAAGAATTTTAAAGTTTTAAAAAGACTTATTAAAATATAGCCAACATACAATATCCACCATTTTTTATTTTAAAATTCTATGCATTTTTAAATTTCTTTTACATATTTTACTTTTTAAACTATAATTTCTATTTGGTTTAAAACTTCCAATTAAATTATTTATTTTTACTTTAGTTTACTATATGAACACACATAGTATTTTAATTCGTTACATTTAAAATTTTTTAACATCTTCAGTATTTCTGCCGGTTCCCAGACCGGCAGTGTCCCGGTGGCAGCAGCGCTGAACACACCACGCAAAGGTCAGCCTTTGGCCTCCACGCGCTCCTGTGCGCCCTGCGCTCCCTGGCTGAGCCGTGGCACCACCTGAGGTCCCGCCTGCGTCGCCGGCTCCGGCGGGCGCTGCCTTCGCCTCGTCGCGGTTTTCGGGAAGAAGCAGCTCGCGGTGTCTTCGCTCGGCAAAGCCCCGCTGCCTCCTGGCCCCGCAGGGTGTCGCTGTCGCCCACGCCACGCCCGCGCAGCCGCGCTCGGAGTCGCCTGTCGGCCTTCGGCCCGCGTCCGGTTTCGACCCCACAGAAACCGGGGTGCTGCGGCTTAGCGGCGGCCGTTCCTTCCTAGGCCCAGGCCCGGGCGCAGGACTGGCGCCGGGCACCGGTGCGCGGGCGGCGGCGGCCCCCGCAGGCCGCGCCCTGCCCTCCTCGGCAGGCGGCGTCGCCGGCTGCTGCGCTCTCACGCTTCCCTTCGCGTGCGCTGCCCGCAGGGGCCGCGTGTGGCGTTGGCGTTGGCGTTGGCGTTGGCGCGGGCTGTACCTGCACGTCAGGATCTGTCGTTTACTTGCCCACGTGTGTTACGTTCTGGGCGCGTGTCCGCGGGTTTCCTGGGCGTGCGTGGGCAGCGCCGAGCCGCGCGCTCTCGCCCGCGCTGGCCGCGGGACGCGGGGGCCCGACCCGCTGCGTCTCGGCCTCCGCGTCGCTCCGGAGGCCCAGCCCCGGTTTCGCTTCCGCGCTTTCGCCAGCAGCGCCTGGCTGGCGGTTTGTCAACGGCACTTCCGGCAGCATCGCGCGCGGTTTCTCTCTTGACACTCGGCTCTGATCGCCAAAGAGACGGTTTCTCCGTCTCCGAGCCACTGGGTTCTCTGTGGTCAGGTTTCCCTGGGCTCAGCGAGCTCGCAGATGCGAGAGTGCGGGTGCTCGCTTACAATCCCTACTCTAGGGGGGTGACCTTTCCAAGGTGCCTCACCTCTCAGCACCAAAGGGACATGAATTTGAGCATCGACCCCATCCTGAAGTTGGAAGGGAGCTTTCCCTCGAGAACAATGCCTAGCAAAATGTTAATTCCTGTGTCAGGTTCAGCATGTACAACCACTTGAAAAGTCCCCAAACTAGATGAATTCTAATACACATCTAACCCCTCGTGCTGCTGAGAAGCTATTATGGACCTGTCAGTTTTCTCCTTCTATACCAACACGTAGCACAGGCATGGACTAATAATACACATACCCTACGTATGAAGCTTTTTTCATTTCACATCTTGCAACCACAATGAAATCTCAATTTTACTTACCCAAAGAATATATTCTGGAGACCTTTTTTTTTTTTAGCATTTTCTTTTATTTCATCATGAGTTTCAAGCGTACAGTACCTTGGTTACGCATTTATATAGTTTATGAGATGAATCCCCTGATTCCTCTATCTTCCCTCTGGCTCTACACATATCCATTACATTACAGCTGACTGCATTTCCTTTGCAGTACTCCCCATCCTTGTGACCATCTATCAACCACTGATTTGTGCTTCTTTAACCCTTCACCAAATTCTCCTAGACTCCTTCCCCTATCCCTCCCCTCTGGGCATCATCACATGTCCTCTATACTTGTGAGTCTGTTTTCTATTAGTTCGCTCTTTTTATTCCTTAGATTCCACATATAAGTGAAATCATGTGGTATTTATCTTTCTCTGACTTATTTCACTCAGGATATAGTTCAGAACATCTAGGTCTACCGATGTCGTTGCGAATGGTAGAATTTCATTTTTTATGTTTGAGTAATATTCCATTGTATATATGAACCATAACCTCTTTATGCAATCATCTGTTGATGGGCATTTAGATTTTGTCAATATCTTCACTATTGTAAATAGTGCTGCCATGAACATAGGAATGCATAGATCTTTACGAACTATTGTTTTTGTTTTTATAAATACCCAGAAATGCAATTGCTGGGTCAAAAGATAGCTCTATTTTTAATTGTTTGAGGAACCTACAGTTTTTTCCATAGTGGCTGTACCAATTTGCAATACCACCAACAATGTATGAGGGTTCCCTTTTCTCCACATCCTCGCCAACACTTGTTCTTTTATTGATGATAGCCATTCTCACAGATATGAGCTAATATACCACCATGGGATTACTTTGCATTTTGCTGAGCATCTTTTCATATCTCTATAGACCATCTGTATTTCCCTTTAAAGAAATATCTCTTCAGTGTTAGGTTGGCAGGGGAAGGGCCAGCCAGAGGCCTGCCTTGAGACTCCCCAGCTTGACACTGGAATCCAGACCTGAATAGGGCCCATCCTAAAGCCCTAGGTATCAACACCCTAATCCGGAGGCACAATTAGCATTGATTAATGATTAATGTTCAGCACCCTATACCTCTACCCTCACATAACCCATAAAACCCACGCCCTCCCACCTCAGGGAGCGACTTCTCTGGCCCCTCTCTTCTCTGGACCAGAGAACCTCACTCAGGAGCGCTCTCCCAATAAATGCTTGCTTTTAAAACTTCTGTCGGCATGTCACGCGTTTCCCTTGTACTCAGGTCTTCTGCTCATTTTTCATCGAATTGTTTGTTTTATTGTTATTGTTGTTAAGTTGTACGAGTTCTTTATACATTTTGGATATTAGCCCCTTATCAGATGTATCATAAGAGAATATCTTCTCCCATTCAACAGGTTGTCTTTTCGTTTTGTTGATAGTTTCCTCTGCTGTGCAAAACCTTTTTAGTTTGATGTAATCCCATTTGTTTATTTTTGTTCTTTTCTTTCCCTTGCCTGACGAGATATATCCAACAAGAAAGTACTAATAGTAATGTCAGACAAGTTACTGCCTATGTTTTCTTCTTGAAGTCTTATGGTTTCTGGGCTTACATTTAAGTCTTTAATCCATTTTGAGTCTATTCCTGTATTTGGTGTCAGAAGGCATTACAGTTCCATTTTTTTAATATGTATCTAATTTTCACCACACCATTTATTGAGGAGACAGTCTTGACCGCATTGTATATAGTCTTGCCTCCTTTGTCGTATATTAAATTAGCAAATAGATGTGGATTTATCTCTGGGTTCTCACTTCTGTTCCATTGATTGATGTATCTGTTTTTATGCCAGTACCTTACTATTTTTATTACTGTAGCCTTGTAGTATAGTTTGACATCAGATAACGTGATACCTCCAACTTTTTCTTTCTCACGATTGTCGTGGCTATTCGGAATCTTTTATGGTGGTTCCACGCAAATTTTAAGATTACTTTTTGTAGCTCTCTGAAAAATGCCATTGGTATTTTGGTAGAGGTTGCATTGAATCTATAGATTGCTTTGGGTAGTATGGCCATTTTAATGATGTTGATTCTTCCTACCCATGAGCACGGTATACACTTCCAATTATTTGTATCTACTTCAATTTCTTTTCTCAATGACTTACAATTCTCAGAGGATAGGTTTTTACCTCCGTGATTAATTTTATTTCTAGGTATTTTATTGTTTTTGATGCAATTGTAAATGGGGTTGTTTTCTTAATTTCTCTTTCTGAAAGTCCCTCACTGGTGTATAAAAATGCAACTGACTTTTAAATATTAATTTTGAATCCTACTACTTTACCGAATTCATTGATCAGTTTCAACAGTTTTTTGGGAAATCTTTAGGTTTCTCTATACAGAGAATCCCGTCATCTGCAAAAAATGAGTTTTATTCTTCCTTTCTAGTTTGGATACCTTCTATTTCTCTTTCTTGTCTGATTGCTGTGGCTATGACTTCCAATACAATGTTGAATGGAGTGGTGAGAGTGGGCATCCTGGACTTGTTCCTGATATGAAGAAAAATTCTTTTAGCCTTTCTTGTTGAGTATGATGTTAGCTGTATGTTTGTCATATATGACCTATATTATGTTCAAGTATGTTCCCTCTATTCCCTTTTTTCTGAGAGTTTTTACTATAAATGGATGCTGGATTTTGTTGAAACTTTTTTCCACATCTATCGACATGATCATATAATTTTACCTTTAATTTGTTATGTGGTTTATCAGATTAATTGATTTGTGGATATTGTATCAACCTTGCATCCCAGGAATAAATCTAACTTGATCATGGTGGATTATATTTTTAATGTATTATTGAATTTAGTTTGTTAATATTTTACTGAGGATTTTTGGATCAATGTTCATAAGAGGTATTGTCCTGTAGATCTTCCTTCCTTCCTTCCTTCCTTCCTTCCTTCCTTCCTTCCTTCCTTCCTTCCTTCCTTTCTTTCTTTCTTTCTTTCTTTCTTTCTTTCTTTCTTTCTTTCTTTCTTTCTTTCTTTGTGTCTTAGTCTCATTTAGGAATCAAGGTAATGGTGGCCTTATAAAAGAAATTAGGGAGCATTCTCTTTTCTTAAACTTTTTGGAATAGTTTGAGAAGAACAGTTGTTAATTCTTCTTTGAATGTTTGGTAAAATTTGCCTCTGAAGTCATTTGGCTTTGTTTTGGGGGAGTTTTTTGATTACCAATTTGATTTTATTGGTGATAATCCATGGGTTCAGATTTTCTGTATCCTCTTGACTCAGTCTTGGGAGGTTGTATGTTTCTAGGAATGTATCTATTTCTACCAGACTGTTCAGTTTGTTGCCGTATAATTGCTCCTAGTATATTCTAATGATACTTTGTATTTCTGTGGAGTTCTACTTACATCTCCTCTTCCATTTCTGATTTTATTTGAGTCTACTCTTTTTTCTTGAAAAGTCTGGTTAAGGGTGTCTCAATTTTGTTTCTCCTTTCAAAGAACCAGCTCTTGGTTTCATTAATCTTTTGTATTTTTTTTCCAGATTTTATTTCTTTTATTTCTGTTCTGATCTTTATGATTTCCTTCCTTCTACTCATTTTGGTCTAAGCTTGCTGTTCTTTTTCTAGATCTTTCAAGTGTAAGATTGGATTGTGAGTTTGAGCTTTAACTTGTTTCTTCAGGCAGGCAGTATGGCTACAAATTTCCCTCTTAGGACTGCTTCCATCCCATAGATTTTGAGTTGTGTTTTCATTTTCATTTGTTTCTAGGTATATTTTGATTTCTTCCTTGATCTCATTGTTGACTAATTCATTGTTCAGTAGTATCATTTACTCTCCATGTGGTTGTGTATTTTCCAGTACTTTTTTTTTTCAGTATCTCTATCTTTTTTTTATTATTTGTTTACTTAATTTTTATGGTGATATTGGTTCAAGAAATCTGGTAAGTTTCAGCTGGACATTTTAACAGTAAGACATGTATATATTTACATTGTGTGTTCACCTCCCACAGATTTGACCCTCTGCTAACTACTTGTCTATTGTTCATGTCCATGAGTCTCCATTTGTCCTGTTTCTTTGCTACTTTCACATTTATATCTCATATATAAAATCTTGTGATTTTAAACTTTTTCTGTCTGACTTATTTCACTTATCATGATTATCTCGAGTTCGATCCATGATGTCACAAATGGCAGCATTTCGTCTCTTCTTATGGCTGAGTAATATTCCATTGCATATATGTACCAAAGCTTCCATAGCCAATCATCTATCACAGAACACTTCAGTTGCTTCCCTGTCATGGTGACCATGAATAATGCTGCTATGAACATCAGTGTGCAAATATCTTTTCAGATATGGGTTTTCATATATTTTGGGTAAATACTCAATAGAAGGAGTGCTGGATCTTATGGTAGATCAATTCTTGGCTTTTTAAGGAACCCCCATACTGTTTTCCATAGTGGCTGTACCAATTTGCAGTCCGACCAGCAGTGGATGAGGGTTCCTATTTCTCTGCATCCTCTCCAACATTTATTATTATATGTCCTGTTGATAACAGCTATTCTAACAGGTATGAGATGATATCTCACTGTAGTTTTGATTTGCATTTCCCTAATAGCTAGTGATGTTGAGCATCTTTTTATATATTTGTTGACCATTTGTATGTCTTCTAGGGAGAAGTGTCTATTCAGGTCCTCTGCCCGTTTTTTTTTTTTTGATTGGATCGCTTTTCTTTTTTATTGTTACTGAGTTGTATGCGTTCTTTCTTATTTTGGATAGTAGGCCCTTATCAGAAGCATTGCTTGCAAATATATTTTCCCATTTGAGTGGTTGTTTCTACCTTGTTGATGGTTTCTTTTGCTGTGCAGAAGCTTTTCTTTCTTTCCTTTCCTTTTCTTTTAATGCTTATAGCACCTGGTATTCCCAGGTGGTCTCCCATCCAAGTACTAAGCATGCTCAACCCTCCTTAGCTTCGAAGATCAGATGAGATCAGGTTCATTCAGGGTGGCATGGCACTAGACTTGCTGAAGTTTTTTAGTTGATGTAGTCTCATTCACTTATTTTTGCTTTCTCTTTCCTTGCCTTTGAAGTCAAATTCATAAAATCTTCTTTAACTTCAAGGTCTTTCAGTTTTATTCCTATGTCTTCTTGCATGCATTTTATTGTTTCAGGTCTTACATTCAGGCCCTGAATCCATTTTGAGTTTATTTTGGTGTGTGGTGATAGACAACAGTCTAGTTTCACTCTTTTGCAGGTGGCCTTCCAGTTTTACCTGCACCGTTTATTGAAGAAAAATTCCTTTCTCCACTGTATGTTTTTGGCTTTTTGTTGAAAATTATTTGCCGATGTGATCATGAGTTTACATCTGGACTCTTGATTCTGTTCCACTTGTCTGTGTGTCTGTTTTGTTGCCTATACCATGCCATTTTGATTATTGTTGCTTGGTAGTATAATTTGAGTTTGGGCATAGTGATGCCTCGAGCCTTATTCTTTTTTTCTCAGGATAGCTCTGGCAATTTCAGGTCTTTTGTGTTTCCATACAAAGCTGATGATCTTTAGGTTCTATTTCTTTAAAAAGTGCTGATGAGATTTAATGGGGATTGCATTAAATCTGTAAAATGCTTTAGGTAATATGGTAATTTAAATTATGTTGATTCTACCAATCCAAGAACATGGAATATCTTTCTATTTCTTTGTATCTTCTTCGATTTCTTTTAATAGGGTCTTATAGTATATGTCCTTCACATGTTTCATTAGAATTATTCCTAGGTCTTGTATTCTTTTTGTTGCACTTGCAAAAGGAATGAGTTTTTCTACTTCTTTTTCTGATACTTCATTATTAGATTATAGGAACTTTACAGATTTCTGAACATTAATTTTGTATCCAGAAACTTTACTGTATTTGCTTATTGTCTCTAGTAGGCTTCTTCTGTAGTCTTTGGATTTTCTATATCGAGAATCATTTCATCCACAAATAGTGAGTTTGATTTCTTCATTTCCTACTTGAATGCCTTTTATATCTTTCTCTTGCCTGATTGTACTCTCTAGAACCTCCAATGTTATGTTGAATAAGAGTGGCGATAGTGGACAGCCTTGCCTTATTCCTGATCTTAGAGGGAAGGTTTTTAGTTTTCCACCATTAAGTACAATGTTGGCTGAGAATTTGTCATAGATGGTCTTTATTATGTTAAGATATTTTTCTTCTATATCAATTTTGTTAAGTATTTTGATCATAAATGGATGTTGTATCTTCTCGAAGGCTTTTTGTCTATCTATTGATATGATCATATGATTCTGATTTTTTAATTTGTTTATGTGGTATATCACATTAATCGATTTGCATATGTATCTTGAACCATCCCTGTGCCCCTGGGATGAAGCCCACTTGATCGTGGCGTATAATCTTTTTAATATGTTGCTGTATTCGGTTCACTAGTATCTTATTTAGGATTTTTGCATCTGTGTTCATGAGAGATGTCGGTTTGTAGTTTTCTTTTTCTGTGTTACCTTTACCAGGTTTTGGTATTAGGGTAATACTAGCCTCATAAAATGAGTTGGGAAGTATTGCCTCCTCTGCAGTTTTGTGGAAGAGTTTGAAGAGAATAGATACTAAATCTTCTTTAAATGTTTGGTAGAATTCCCTGGTGAAGACATCTGGTCTTGGACTTTTACTTCTGGGGAGGTTTTTGATAATTGTTTCATTTTCCATGCTGCTGATTGTTCTTTCAGTTCTTGATTCAGTCTGGGAAGGTTTTCTCTTTCAAAGTACTGATCCAGTTCTTCTAGGTTATTAAATTTGGTGTTACATACTTTTCACAATATTCTTGTATGATCCTTTGTATTTCTGTGGTGTGTGTCATACAGTCTCCTCTTTCATTTCTGATTTGGTTTATTTGTGTCCTTTATGTTTCTTCTTTAATGAATCTAGCCAGGGGATTGTCAGTTTTATTAACCTTCTCAAAGAACCAGTTCTTTGTTGCATTTATTTTTTTGTATTTTTTATTTTTTGCTTTATTTTGTTTTCAAATTCATTCATTTCTACACTAATTTTGATTATTTCTTTCCATTTGCTGCCTTTAGGCTTCATTTGTTCTTCCTTTTCTAGTTTTTAAGGTGAAGCATTGGGTTATTTATTTGGGCTCATTCTTGTTTTTTGTGAGAGACCTGTAATGATATGAACTTTCCTCTTATGTCTGCTTTTGCAGTTTCCCAAAAGTTTTGATATCTTGTACTATAAACATCAATTGTTTCTATGTATCTCATGATCCTTTTATTTTTTCTCTGACTCAGCTCTTCTTCACTGGTATGTTGTTTAATCTCTGTGTATTTGAGGTTCTTCCTGCTTACTTTTTGAAGTTGATCTCTAGCTTCAAAGCATTATGATCAGAGAATATGGCTGGTATGATTTCAACCCTCTCACATTTGTTGAGGCTATCTCTGTGTCCCGGTATGTGATTGATCATTGAGAATGTTCTATGAGCACTAGAAAAGAATGTATACGCCCTAGTTCTTGTAGTTGATTTCCAATTTCATACCATTGTGATCAGAGAAGACAGTTGATATAATTTCAATCATCTTAAATTTTTCTTAATCTTCTTAAATGTGTTGATACTTGTTTTGTGGCCTACCATCTGGTCTGTCTTGAAAAATATTCCATGTGCACTTGAGAAGAATGTAAATTTTGTTGCTTTGGGGTGAAATGTTCTGAAAATCTCTGCTAAGTCTGTCTGAGCAGGTGTGTCCTTTAGGCCCAATGTTTCCTTGTTAAATTTCTGTCTGGAAGATATGTCCATTGGTGTTAATGGGGTCTTAAAGTCCCCTAATATGAGTGTATTACTGCTGATCTCTTCTTTTATATCTGATAGCAATGGCCTTATGTATGTAGGTTGTCCTGTGTTGGATGTATATATGTTGACTAGGGTTATGTATTCTTCATGTTTCAATCCCTTTATCATAATGTAATGTGCTTCTTTGTCTTTTATTATAGTTTTGTCTAAGTATTGCCACATATTTGGGGTCAATTTGAAATGATTTATTTTAAGTGTCCTACTGTTACCTTCTTCAGTTCTTAACTTCAGCCATAAACATGCTGAACTTGTGGGCATACTGTTGTGGGGGGGAGGGGGATGATCTGGTTTGTGTATGTGTGTGTGCATAATTGCAGGCCTCATGTTATAAATTGCCATTAGTCTTGTTTTCAAGAATATGTGCTTTGTCAGCCATCAACTTCAAATAGCTTGGTATAAATGAAGCACATGGTAACTACAAGTGAAAATGTACAAGAGATATCCAAGAAATAAAGAGATAGAAACCAAAATACAACTTACAGCAAGTCATCAACATACAAGAGAAGAGAGCAAGAAATGAGAAAGGAACAGAGAACTACAAAAAAAAAAAAAACCCTAAAAACAATTAACAAATGGCAATGACTACATACCTATCAATAATTACTTTAAATGTAAATGGATTCTAAGATATGGAAGCAACCTACACATCCGATGATAGATGTTTGGGAAAAGATGTGTTACTTGTATACAATGAAATATTAGTTGGCCATGGCAAAAAATGAAATCTTACCATTTGTAAAAATGTGGATGGACGAAGAAGGTATTTTGCTAACTGAAAGAAATTAGACAGAGAAAGACAAATACCATATGAAATTACTTATATGTAAAAGCTAACGAACAAAATAAAGGAATGAATAAAACAAACAAACATAGATACAGAGGAGAAACTGATGGTTGACAGATGAGATGGGTTTGGGGGACTGGGTGAAAAAGATGAGGGATTAATAAGTACAAATTGGCAATTACAAAATAGACTCAGGGATGTAAAGTTGGGCATAGGGAACACAGTCAAAAACATGATAATAATTATGTATGATGTTAGGTGGGTACTAGACTTCCCAGGGAGATCACTTGGAAAGCTACGTAAGTGTCTAACCACCACACTGAACACCTGAAACCACCATAATACTGAATGTCACCTGCGATTGAAAATAGTTTTTAATTTCTTAAAAATGACATATTCTTTATAAATTTAAGCACATCTTTATCTTCTTGTTTTACCACACCAAATACAGTCCTACTTACAGAATGGGAAATGTGTATTACCCAAGAACGTGAAGACAGTTGGTAAAATCAATGTACAATTTTTTAAAGTAGTATATGAAACGAGAATGGCATGTTGCTTCCAACAAAACTGTGTAACTCAATTTAACTTGTTTGGGATTAAGTTCCTTCCTGACATTAGCTGGGAGCTGCCCTGAATTTCTTGCCAAAGGGACCTGGACAGAGGGCAGCTAGCCACATGGCACCCTGCTTCAGCAAAGCAAGCATGAGAGAAGAGCCAGAGGGAGGGAATGCCAGTTAGACACAGCCCTGGGATTTATAACCTCTTGAAAGTGTCATCTCATGTCATTTGATGTCCTGAGTGACATTTTCCTATTGCTCCATGCACTCTACCACGTGTGCTCTGCTGTTTAATGATGTGTGTGAAATTATCGGTCTGCAGAATAATAAGGTGACACCTCCAATTATTAGTTGCCCTGAGTTAATACTAGCAAGTAATTATGGGGAAAATTTCTCTTCTCAGTGGGAGGGTGGGGAGGGCTGTGATCATGGCGAAGTGCAAAGAACTGTATTTCTTGTTCTCAAACAAGGCCAGCCTTCAAATTTGGGCAGATTACACAGAGTGAGTAGGGTGAGGCAGAAATTAGGGTAAGCATGAAGACTTTCTTTTGGATAATTTTCCTTCTTGGTCTAGGAATGAGTGGCACTTACACTTAAGATTCAGGTTCCTTTCAACCCACCACCCACACAATGACCACCAGTCCCAGCCCCTAATAAACTCAGAATCTGGATGTCTCACACCCTGGGCTCCTTCAGTGCCCAGCAGGGACTTGAGAAGCTCTTTGCTTCTGTCCCAGGACCCCTTTGTTATGAAAATTAACACATATAGAAGAGACTCCAATGTCTTTATGAAAATTGTTTATTTAACCCTTGAGGCAAGGACATGCAAGAAAGAAAAATCATAAACTTTCAAGAAGATATATCAACAGAAATTTTTTTCTAATGTTGTAGTCTTATTTAAAAATCGCGATCAATAAAAAACAAATATTCTCAAAATATCCTGAGACAGAAAACTTTAAATATTTATCAATGTTCTAAAGGAAATCTAGATCCAGTCTTCTAAGACTGTTAAAAGAAACATTATAATAAGGTAGTAAGTAGAATTGAACTCCTGCTGCTTATCTCCCCCCCAAAAAGTGCCATGTCACTAAACATTTTTTTTTAGTTTTGCTAATAACTTTCTCATTCCATCAAGTTTCTCCCTATAAAATCCTTCAATATTGTACAAATTCTATGAGCACTTCTCTATTTAGCAGATGGGAAGCAGCCTGATACACGAATCATTCAATACAGCAATCTTTAACTTTACATGGTGGAATTTTTGTTCTTTAATAACTCAATAAATTGACACATATGTACTTTTATGGCATAATTCTGCTCCTGGGTATATGTCCTAGAGAAATTCTCTTACAAGGGGGGTCCTTTTATGTAGTGAACTTGGGTAAGTGGCGATGTCAGTGTCCACTGTGGAACAGCAGATAGGCAAAATGGGCCAGGGGCTCATCACACGTAAATATGCCAGCACTGGAAGCAACAGGCGAAATGTACATAATAACCTAGAAACTTGCAAATGGATGAACAATAATGAAGTATATTAGATATATATCTTTATTGCCTTATCTCAATTGAAGATATATGCACACACACAAAAAATCACACAGTACAAAACTGATACAAAAACACACATAAAATATAAAATGGGTTCTAATTGGGAAGAATTGCAATAGAAGTAAGAAGAGCAGAGAAAAATGAATCGCTAATAATAAAATGCACATACTTACATGATACCAGATGGGGTTCTGCAAACAAACAGACACACACTGGAACATGTGGCATTAACTCAATGTATATGGCAATTAGTTATGGAAAACATAGCACCTCCGAAGTGTCCCTTTGATTTAGATAATCTAGAGTAGACACAATTATAATTTTAAGTAAGGCATGGCACTCTCCCTTTCCCACTCCTACCTAATTCTTCCTTTACTCATTTCCCTACCCAGTGTGCCTGCCAGAGGACCGGGAATACCAATTCAGCTCCAGCAAGAGCTAGCTTTACGACCTTGCAAGGGTCTAACCTCTTAGGGTCTCATCTCCAAAACCAGACAATCCTCTCTAACATGCATACAGAACAGACATGAGAAGTGTCATGTTCCTAGGTGCCTGACAAGTACAGAAGCTTTCTGCAGTGAATCAAAATGGCCAGGAATGTGACCTTCCTCCCCAGGGACCTTCCTTCTCCTCCCCCATCCCCACCCCCACCACTGGCTTTCATTCAATCAGGGGAAACCATCAGACTTTCAACAGGCCCTCCCACAAGGATGCCAGTTTCTCCTTAATCCCATTAGACTCTGAGGCAACTTGCAATGCAAATAAGGGTCAGTCACAGGAAGTGGACTTTGCCTTCCCGTGACCTTGGCCACAGAGACACTATAAAAGGCACACTCAGTCAGTACCTGACAGAATCATTCTCCTCTTCTCCTTCATCCTTTACCTGTTTCTGACCGCTCAGGAGGCAGAAGCTATGGAAGCCCATCCATCGACCTTGGAAGACCTGTCTTGGATGTGGGACTGTCCGGAGCCCACCATGCCACCGGGCCTGAACATGAACAGGCCTGGGCCTGGGCCATGGATAACCAGCGTGGCTGAGCCGCGGCTCCCGCGCCCCCGGCCACTCCTGCTGGGGACCGAGCTACTGCGCCTGCGGCCTGCTGCACCACACCTGTGCCTGGCGCGTGGATGTGCCAGGAGCAGAGACGGGCCAGAAACGCCGTCGAGACTCGCAGGTCATGGACCCAGAGGCTGAAGCTAAAATGGAGCAACAGTCACCTCAAGAAGAGGTTGATGTGACAGACCGCACAGACCAACGGGGCCTGAACGAGCCAGGGGATGCCCACGGAGGAGGACAGACGCGTGGTCAGATCGCCGCCAGCTGTGCAGGTCACCCTCGGAAGCTGCTGAAAACTGATGCTTAAAACCGAATGGAACCCGGAGAGGAGCCCCAGCCTTGTGCCCGGCCTGCAGTGCGCTGCTCCCTTCAACCCCATGTCTTGGACATAACCGGAGACCCTCTAGGCGGTTCTCCTCCTGTCTGCTTGGCATTCACTGTGACAGCACCCTGCATGCCTAGGAACCTTGAGGTTTCTGTGGTGGAGGACATTCTTTGTTTCCTTCTCTCTCCTGAATAAAATCACATTTTCATTGACTAAAATGTTCCTTGTAATAAATAATACGCAAGGACAATTTTCTTTCATCCCCACAGAGTTGTCATGATGCTTTTTGTAATTGTACACAGCCATCTGACTTTGTTTCTCTATTCTCCACCCCGTGGAATTGGTTTGGGGTGGATGCAGTCAGGTTTAGAAGCCACATACGTGGGCCTGGGGCAGAAAGGGGAGCAGTGACTCACTCAGGTCACTATTCATTAAAATCAATGACATGCAAATTAAAGCAGAGACATTTTCGATTCTCATTATGGCACATATTAAAGGTTTTCCTTACATCCTAGGATGGTAAACACTGGGAACGCAGTAACTCTCAAACACCACTGGCAGGAATGAATTTGAAAGGACCTTAGGAAAGGCAATATGACAATATGCATTAAATGTTGCAATGTGAATACAGTCCTCTTTTGACCCAGAAATATCATTTCTTCTGCAAGCAAAGAAAGTGTGGTTTTAAAAACTTCTGTGTGTTTCAGTAAAGTACTGGGGGAAAATTAGTTATGGTGTATGTGCACAATTCCAAACTAGTAAGCCCTTACAGATGAAATAGAAAACATGATTTTGAAAAGACAGCCCAGAGAACAAATGCAGCCCAGAACACTAAGCCAGCTGGTGGATGTCAAGACAGGGCTTGGAGAGCATGGTCCTAATGAAGGTGAAGAAAGAGCTAAGATTCAGTTGCCCAGCTAGGGATAGTGAAGAGTAGAGTCGTGGGATCCCTGCCTGCTTGGTCACTGGGGTACTCTGGCTTGTCTGGGCCCCATGCAGCCACTGGTCTACAGCAATGACCTCTCATGGGCTGTCTTCTGCCCAGAGGGGAACGCAAGTGTCAGCTCCCACACAGGTGGCTCTAGGCAGCTTTCCAAAGTGCTCTTAGTGCACAGAAAGCCTCAGAATCCTCCTCATTTTCTAGCGCACACTGCAGTTAGTCTCCCTGAAGAACTGGGGCATTTGCCTGAGCCTCGCTAAGCCCCAGTGGGTTACAAACATCTGCAATGTGAAAGGTGGGAGGTAGGCAGAGCTCCTGCCTCTTGCCTGCAGAAAATCAAACCCTTGTAGCAAGACAGACGAAGTCCATTCCTTCAGGCCCCTAGGGGGTCAAGCAATAGGTCTGGGTCAGGAGGGTAAAGGATGCAGTAGTCTTCCAGCCTTGGACTTTTGCACCCTTCTGTTACTGAAACCAAAGCCTTCTTTTACTCGCTTTGCTTACTTTTACTTAAGAGCTTAACTAACCTACTTTTACAAAGTGGCTTTTACTCATGATTACTTACTTTTAGTCATGTACTTTCAACAGTTTTCTGTTCCTTATGTACGTTTTCTTACATTTTCATACTTTTGCTAACATACTTTTACTTCCCTTTACTTACACCTCCCTTTACTTTAGTAATTACTAACAGTAGTCTTACTAATGCACTTTCATAAACATGCTTCTACAAAATTACTTCTACGAATGTATTTTTCTTTTTACTTACTATAGTACTTTTCCTTACTGGCTTTAAATATGTACTGTTACTAAGTTACTTTTTCCAACGTACTTTTGCTTATGTACTTTTCCCTACTCTTTCTTAATATTCTTATGTACTTTTTACTTACCTACTTTAACTTACTTTCACTAATTATTTTTACTTACCTTTACATGCTTTTAATAACCTATTTTTACTCACATTTACTTACTTTTTACTTACATGCTTACGATAACTTACTTTTACTGACTGACATAACTTACTTCACAGTAGTGCACTACTGTTACCTATATGTCCTTTTGTTCACACATGTACTTTATGGACACTACTTCTACTGACACGTGTCCTTGTACTTAGGTCCACTACTTTTTATTTACGCAGTTACCTTTACCTACATATATTCCTTTAATCTCACATCCTACTTTCCATCAATATGCACTTTTACTTACCGAAGTCCTTTGGCTTACTTACCTTTACTTATTAATTTAACTGACTTTCCATCCTTTATTTACATACACTACTTTTACCTCTGTGTGATTTCAGTGATGAATCTGATTATAGTTACATACACTACTTTTACTTATATACTTTTACTGACAGACTTTTATTTACCTACTTATTTTTGCTTACATCCTCTTAGTAATTGACGTTACTTAATGCCTGACTTTCCTACTGACTCTTACTTACTCACTCGGACTTACCTACTTTTACTTACGGACTTCCTCTTCTTACTGAATTTCACTTACTTATGTTTATTTACTGAACTTTACTGATGTACTTTTACTAATTTACTTTGTCTACCTTCACTTCCTTACTTTTACTTACTTTCACTTGGTTTTTTCACTTAATTACTTCTTTTACCAACTTACTTCCACTGAAGTCATTTAAATAGAGTTTTATTAATGTGCATTTATACCTGACCTTTAGTTATGTAAGGAAGCATTTTTAGTTACATACTTATACCTAAGTACTTTTACTTACTTTTGGGCACATACTTTTACTTACATCCTTTTACCTTCTTATGTACTTTCACTTACTACTTTGTATCTACTACACTGTTTTGACCTATTTTTATTACATACACTACTTTTACTTACGCACATACTACTACTAAGTTCTGTTACTTACGTACACTAGTGTTATGTACTTCACTTCCATTCCTGTTTTTACTTATGTACCTATTTTTACTTATGTATCACCTTTATGTATTTTAATTACCTACATACTTTTACTTAACCTACTTTTACTTACTTCCTTTTACTTAGGCATACTCATACTTGTGTACTTACAAAAAATACACACACACACACACACACACACATATATTGTTTTTTGCTTTTACTTACTTTCCTACTTTTACTTACATACGTGAACTTTACTTAAGTCTGGACTTTTACTTATGTATGTACTTTTAACTTACAGGATTCTAATTATTTAGGAAGATTACCTACTTACCTCCTGCTACATACTTGTAGTTTTACTTACATACTTAATTACATACTTTCACTGAGCCATATATTTTTACTTACTTTTCTACATTTACTTATTTTGTGATCAAAATTCTAAAATTTAATATTGATACAAATAAAAATTATTGTCAAAAAAGTTTAACATTAAATGTGCAATAATATTTAATATTTAATAAATAATAATATTTAATAATAATACCTAATCTAATGAAAAACCAAATTAAAATAAAATTTAATAAATCATTAGGATGATATCTAAAGTGAAGTAAATATAATCTAATGAATAATAATTAAAAATGAGATTGAATAGACAATGTTAAATGACTTAAAATTTTAATACACGGTATTCAAGCTTAAAATAAAATATAAATTTAAAAATCAACTATTAATTAAAACATAAAAATAACTACAATTAATTAAGTGATTAACGTAAAGGACAAAAATGAATAATAAAATTAAATATATATAAAATTTAATAACATACAAGAAAATTAGAACTAAAATAATACATATTTAAAATTGAAGGCCTTTGAAAAGATAAATTAAATAAATACAGAAGACAAAATAAAAGACATTAGAATAGTCATTGTTATAATCTTTATATTAAAATTTAGATTTCATAAAATGAGAATCCTAACATATGATTTATAAAGTAAATATAATGCAAAATGAATGACATTTAGAAATAAAATAAAATAAATGAACTATAAATGAATAAATTAAATTTTTTAAATTTAAAAATATGTTGAATTTTTAAAAATAATGTAAGCAATATTTAAATTTAGAAAGTTTTATCTACAATTTTAAACTAAGTTCTTATAAAAATTTCTGAATTTAAAGTAATATAAAATGTTATATGATGATAATAACAAAATATGGTGGAAATAAAAATTAGAGAACTAAAAACTAAATGGAAATAATTTATTTAAAAACTAAATTAAAAATTAGTTAATACACATTCATGAAAGGTCAAAAGTTAAAAATAAAATGTTTACATATACTTAAAACATAAATTTTATAAATTAAAGTAAGTGAAATAACTAATTTTTAAATTATAATTAACTTATACTAAATTAGAATTTCAAATATTACTTAAGACTAAAATAATAAATAATAGCAATCATGTTATGCAAAGAATTTATAAAAATTAATTTTAAAAAATAAATAAAATAAATACATTTAATTATTTAAGGAAAAGCATATTAAAAAGATAAAGTAATACAAAAATTATATTAATACTATTTACTTATTAAGGTAACATAAAGTAACAGAAGCAGAATTATTTTATATTAAATAAAATAATAGAAGTTAAAAATATATACGATACAGGTATCATTAATTAATACATTTAAATTTAATATTTACTAGACTAAATTTTAGATTTAATATAGATCATTGGTAATACATTTAAATAAGAAAAAGTTAAAAATTTTTTAAATTGCTGTTTATATAAATAACGAATGAATTATTTATATAAGCGAACTGAGCGAAAAAATAAATAGCAAATATCAGATAAAGAAATCATTTATGTAACATAACTTATGTTACTTATATATTAATTCATAAATAAAAGGTAAGTAGAGGGCATAAATAAAAGTAATGAATAAGTAGTATAATAAATAACTTAAATATAATGACCACTATGAAAAAGAGAAAGAAAATAAGTTAACTCAATAAAAATCAATAACGAACAAAGAAAAGTTAAAATAACACTTAAATTTTTAAATATTTAGAGATTTAATAAACATTCACTTTTAATTCTATAATTTTATTGATTTTAATCTTTTATTTATATTACCATTTGTTATATAAAAATAAAAACTGGCATTACCTTAGAAGCGACCATTCCGTTTTGCGTTTTTTAAATTGTACAGAAATGATGTTCCCTCTGTTGGGACCCCTACGGAGCTTTCAACCACAGCTTAACCCATAGCAGGACCGCTACGTTTTAAGAGCGGGGAGTTACTTCCCTGCAAAACCGGAGCTGACAGCACTTGGGAACTAAGCCCAACCCGGGACTCCAGCCACGACGCAGACGAAGCCAGAGGCACCGGCGGGAGAGACGGAGCCCGCAGCGGAACCCGCGACCCTGCAGCAGCTTCCCGCCCACACGCGCGCGCTCCGGCGACCTAGACGGACCGCAGGACTCCGAGCCTGGGGCCGCGCGCACGCTTCGGAGCGGCGCCGACCCCCGGCGACCGCGCGGGGGCGCCCGCGACGCGTGCTCTCAGGCTGCCCGCGGCGGGTCCGTCGCTCTGTCCGCGCGTTACGGCGGCGCCCGTCGGACCTTCGTGCGCGAGCACGAACCCGCCCAGGGCAGCGGAGACATTTCGAAAGCCACTCTTCCCTTTTTTAACGTTTCGGGACTTAAGAAATCGGTGTCGGTTAGTTTGAATTTCTCCTCCTATGTTGGATTTCGGTCAGTTCCCGGTATATAAAAATAAACACTCGGCACCGCCTCTGCAGCGATCGTGTTGGTCTGCGTTCTTTAGGGCGCGCAGAGATGGCGGCGCCGCGGCTGCGCCGCCTACGTTCCCCGCAGCGGCACCGCTGCGTGTCAGGAGCAGGGAGGTCCCTGTCGTTCGGGGGCACGGAGGCCTCTGCACACGGAGCCCCTGCACCGCCCCTGACCGCGCGCCCGCGCTCGCCCTGGCCGCGCCCCACTGACGACTCCGGACTCGCTGCGGCGATGTGGGCGGCGGCTCAGGGCGCTGGAGGCCGGGGGCGGCGCGGCCGACGTCCCCGAGCGGGAGCCGCGCTCTCGTCGCGGTCCCGGCCCCGCTGGCCGCGCTCTGCGCTCTGCGGGGTCCGCGCTCCAGGCCCCGGGGCAGCCAGCCGCGGCCTCGTCGGGAGTTTGCCCGGGAAACACTCTCCCTTACGGAATAAAAGTGCGTTAGAGCGTCCCTTCGGGGCCCGCGCCGCAGCTGGAGGAGCGTCTTGTCCAGAAGCTCCTTCTGACTGCTCGGGGCGCTCGGGACTTGCCGTTTCCCCGTTCGAATCTGAGCTCCGGAACCTGAAACGGACCCGCGTCCGCGTCCGGCCCGGCGTTCGTGCGGATCGTTCTGGCGGTCGAACGCGTCTCGCCGACCGCTCGGCTGCTTGCCTTCATGATCTTCATAGTCTCTCTATCGGGACGAATAAGTGACGTTTCGCTTCCGTTAGTCCGCTAGGGGGCGTTCCAAGCCCGGTCGCCATTTCCCGTTTCGTCGTGAGTCATCTTCTGTGGAGCGCTGTGGCCCGCTCTCTCTCGCGGTCGGCTCTGCGCGTTCTCCGGGTCGGGGTGTCCCGGGCCGGCCCAGGCCGGGGCCGGGGCCGGCGCCCTCAGGCCCGTCCCCTGTCCCGCCGGCGGCGGGGCTGACCGGGCCGCGCGGGCGGCGTCTCCCTGCAGCGCCGCTGCGGGCGCCGGGCCCGGTGGTCTCGGGGTGGCCGCCGCGCGCGCGGCCTCCCCCAGCGCAGCGGGCCGGGGCGGCCGCAACGCCGCAGGCTGCTGGCTGCTGGCGACACGCGTGGGGTCGATTTGGATCTGGCAAGTTCTGCTTTCGCTGGGGTTCACTCGGGTTCGAACCCGGCATTCCGGGGAGAGCGGGGAGAGCGGCTTGAGCGCTGCAGACCTTCCTCGTTTAGCGGGGACAGTGCTGTCTCAGTCCCGGGCGTCCCGGTCTCGGGCTAGCAACAGGCCCTGGTTTCCACGCGACGCCCAAACCAGAGGCCCGCAGCGCTCGCTCGGCGCGGTCCGCCGTTTCTTCCTGTAGACGTCGCGTCACGGAGCGGTTCGCTCGTTCAAGGCTAAGGCAGGCCGTTCAGGCTTCCGTGCCCTCCGGGGCCACGGGAGGGGCGAGGGTCCTGGCGCTTTCGAGGGGAGGTGGACGATTCGCAGGCCACTGAGAACAGACACTGGTTCATTAGCTGCCTGCCTTGCCAGTAGAGGCGGGTCACTCAGGGAAAAAGGCATCTCTGGTTATGCCTCTCTTTTTGAGCTAGGACCTTTACCTGAATTCGTTTCGGGAGTGAAAGGAGAGGTCAAAGTTTATCCTCAGTCCGCTGGGTCTTGCCTGCCTTCGGCTCAAAATATCCACATGCCCAAGTGGTCGGTTTGGGGAAGGCCACTCCTGGCCCCTTCACTCTTTGGCAAAGTGGAAACCAGGAAAACTGCTGGAAGTTCTGCTCACTGGGAAGACTTCCCTTCCCGCTGTCTTTCAGGGTTGACCTAGAGAGGGCTGTATCACTACAGCTGTCCACTTGCTGGTGATGCCTGCATATGGTGCAGAAACTTTTAAATGCAGCCTGGGTTTCTCTTCCTCTCTCAGTGGATCACAGGGAACTGCTAGTGAAGCCGGAAGTGCAGGCTGAGAGAAAGAAGGTGACGGATGTAGCAGGATTGGGGACTAAGGACATCTGGACCAAATCTGCATGAAACTTACCTGTGCCTTCAGGACCTCTTTAGGCCAGATCATTGCATCCCTCTTCCACTTGCTGCTGAACTGCAGCTGTGAAGACCCAGTTTTATGGCTGGGTGGGTCAGATCGCCGCCCACTATACGATGGGCCGCTCAGGGAGAGTGAAGAGGTGGATCTGACCTGGACTTGTGGCCAAAGCCTGAGTCAAGACCTATGGTCAAAAGCATCGACAAAGCCATAGTTGTCTGAGTCGCAATCTGCCGAGGGCAGAGAAGCGAACAAAGAACAGATGGCTGCTTGTAATTTAGCACAGATATCTGGGTAAAAACCAGCCTTGGAAGGTTATTATTGCCAGCAAGGCTCAAGTGCCAAGAACAAGACTCCCATCCCCTCCTTAACCTTAGCTGGATATAATAAACGCGCTGAGCTTGCCTCACGGTCACTGTATCTCCATCAGAGTGTGGTGCCCAGCTTTTTCTGTATTATGTCTTTGTGCCTTTCTTCATACTCCGTCGCCATCCCGCCCCACCCCCCAACTATTTCAACACTCGAGCCGTGCAGGTCGAGGCAGTAGCATGGTAACTTGGTGGCCTATGGTGAGGCGTTCAACCTCTGTTAAGGCCCGGCAGCAGGTCACGAGCTGTCTCTCAAAAGAAGTCTGAGGAGGATGGCAGGGCCTGGCTTCCAAACACTAAGGGCCCGTGCTGCCGCTTGCTTATCGTGATCTGTCGAAGGCTCTAAACGGCATACCTATCTGCCGCTGCCACATGAAGCATCATTGGATCTGCTGGATCGTATGGCCCAAGTGGCAGACAAGTTTGCGCAGCAGGCTGAATCTTTTTCAGAACCTTCTCTTGTTCTGAAGCCCACTCAAGCCTAGCAGCCATTCTTTTCACTGAGAAAGTAGGCCAGAGTAACACACCGAGGGGAAATGTGTTGCCTCCAAGATCTGGAGCGGCCCACTAGGTCTTGCGCCACTCTGCGTTCAGGGTATCCTTCACCTTAGAAGGGACGTCTCGACACGTCCACACCTCCGAACCCCTGGAAATTTCACTGATAGTAGACCCCTGAAATTTTGTCGAGTTTGTTTCCACCCTCTGACACGCAAATGCCTCAGCAGGACGTCCACAGCAGTCGCTACTTCTTACGGATTGGGTTTTCCTACTGATTAGGTGTGAGGAGCATGGTATCTATCATCAGTGTGATGAACTATTAAGATGTGTAGTAGAAGAGAAAGTGATCAGGATCTCTGTGACCCCAGTCTTGACACAGGGCTGGAGTGTCGATCAATACCCTTGAGGTTGGACGGTGAAGGAGGAGTATTGCTGGCCTTGTCAGCTGAAAGCGAACTGCTTCCACCGGCCTTTCCTAACAGGTATTAAGAAAAAAAGCGCTTGCCTGATCCATACCTGCAAACCAGGTACCAGTGAATTGTGTTACCTTACTCAAGCAATGAATCCACATTGGTACTGCAGCTGCAGTTGGACCTAGCACCTAGTGAAGCTTGTGATAATTCACAGTCATTCTCCAAGACCCCTGTGTCTTCTGCATGAGCCAATAGAATTCAAGGGATATGAGTTGGAAATCGCCACATTCCGTCCCGTGGCCCTGGCAAAAGGCGAAGAAGGTCCCTTTGGAGAAGTTTGAAAGAAAGATAAACGCTATAAATCTGGGGACGTTACTACAGTCCTTCCCCAAGGGGACCCGGGTTCTTGTTCTCTGAGGGGCTTTTGGATCTGTATAGTGGCTACAGCCTTGGCATCGACTGAAGGGCCACGACTCTGTTTCTATGAGTCATGTTAGACTTCTGTTCACTTGACCGGGAACGTCTCTGCTCATACGCATCAAGTAAGAATTGAGTAGGCTTCTAGGAACACAGCAATCACATAGCCAGTGCCACAGTTCTGTGCGGGTCAGACCACTCCGATTGAAGTCTGGCCTCTGCGGTCCATTCCGAAATCCATGGCCACCTTGCCTTCGACAGTTGAGTGCCACCACTTGGCCCCTGCCACCGTGAGATTCAGTTACTCCATTGCATTTAGCTTTCCAGTTGAATGACTGCAGTTCTCACTGTAGTACCTGGCCTACAGAGAAGAGTGATCACAGAGCTCTCTAAGGCTGCCAGAGCTCACAAATTTGTGTCTCATAGCACTGGTGAAAGGGATGTTTTCTAGATTCTCCAACTGACCCCCACACGCAAACACACAGCCCCGCCACACACACCGCTCGCTGCCCCCTGGCCAATGGGAGTCAGTATGTCTTAAATGACAAGCGCACTCAAACTTTCCAACCTCTTCAGGCCGCATCCCGTCCTCTACACGAGGCAGGTTTGGCATTTCTACTTCCCGCCCTGAGGGCCTCATTTTGGTCTGGGTTGCAGCCAACCAAACAGTCTGTCGTAGCCCGTTATAACTCCCTTCGTTGCAACATGAAGCGCAGAATCTCTGTTTTGCGAGTCCATGTCAATAAGTCCGGCCTGCTCCAACTTCGTGTTCCTTCTCCCGGTATCCCGCACCCCTAGTATCCATTCACGGATGTCTGTCTGGGTGAGTTAGAAAAGTCAAAACAGTTCTTTTGGACTGCAGTGCACCTCCTCGTGCTCACCCTTGGGGCGTCATCTTTAGGCCGAGGCTTGCTGGAACTGGATTCCAGTTAAAGTTCTATAAGCCAAGACGGTTGGTGGGAGTGAGTGCGGAGGGGACTCCACATTTTCTTGCAGGCCAACTGCCTCATTATATCTTCCACCCTCAGGTGCACTTGGAGTGAGTGGTAGAGAATTGAGGGTGGAGAGGCTGCTTCCACTCCCAAAGAAGGCTCATGGGGACTTAGGGGCTCGATGGCCCCATCTTTCGAAGGGTCTTCTCACACATTCCCCATCCCACTTTACAGGATCCCCTTGGTTCCCAGTCAACGCCCTTCTTTAACAGCAACCACCATGCAAGGCCAAGGCGGGGAGTTCTACTCAGGCTGTAATTAAGCCAGTTGCGGGATGAGATTCCATCGGGTGGCTGGGAAAGAGCCTTCATCTTCCCTAGAAACCCTCGGGTGCTCTTTTTCCTTTCCAGTCAAAGACAGCCCTTACTCAGGAAGTTTCGCATGTAGCAATGAATTTAAAAATAAGTGTGACAGGTCTGTTGGCAAGGCGCTTTTGGAATAGTGCACCCAAGAGCCTGATGACCTTAAATTGTGACTGAACTGTAAAGAAATCTCTGTTGTGGAATTCGAGATATATACGTTGGCCTCTGCCCTACGTTCCTGACACAGAGGAACCAAACCCTGGTAATTTTCTGAGTGACGGCATGATACGAGTGTCCTCATGAGCTAAGTGCCCTGGCATTTCCGAATTTGTAGGAGCACCTTTTGTTGTAATGAGGTGACAATCGGTAGACTGTTGGATAAGGTCTGGTCACCAGGAGACCGAGTCCTCCTCAGAAGCTTGGGAGCTTGAGACCCACCCCTCACCCTCCCAGGAATGCGCAGGGTCTGGAGATCGATTTCAATGTCAAGCACGCCTAGGTGGCGAAGCCATAAACTACCAGTCTCCGGGGGCTTCTAGGCTGGTTGGTGAACCCTCCGGCCACTGAGGTTGGCACGCCTGAAATGGCTCCCTGCCCGTCCTGATCTCTTGCCCTACGACTCCCTTCCATTTGGGTGTTTCCGAGTTGCATCCTTCACTGTAAACCGGGATTTGTAAATAAAGTGCTATCCTGCATTCTGCGAGCCATCCTTGCAAGCTCTTGAGGCTGAGGTTGGGTGGTGGAACCCCCGATTCATAGGCGTCCATAAGAAATGGGGGACTCTGGAACTTGGGACTGGCATCTGACGTGGGGGCAGTCTGGTGTCAGTGAGCCTTTAATTTCCGGGCTCTGATGCTAACTCTGGGTGGACGGTGAGAGAGTCACGTGGAATTACAGGACAACGGTTGATGTCCAGAAAACCGGACAATCGTTTGGTGTGGAACATCCAGACATGTGGTATGAGAAGTATATGGAGTAGAGTAAAACAAGATGTTTTCTTTTATCCGTAAGACCGGTCTGAATGAAAGGACCTGTTGTTTTTACTGTCCTAAATTTGCAGAATGATCGGAAGAGGAATGCTTGTTATCGTCGGGAAGTTTATTGACACGGAGTCATAGCCTACTTCATGAAGGCAGCATAAAATCTTAAGGCTGGGTGACGAGTGTTGCGTCCTTTACCTCTTCTCTCAGCACAGAACCTGTGGAAGCTGCGGTGGGGGGGGGCCAGGAAAATCCCACTTGGAACAGATGTACTATTTTCCACCTCTGGAGATAGAGCCCCAAGTGCTGTCACCAGGAATCAATAAGAGAACAAGCAGCACTGTCTCTCCTGCTGGGTAAAATGCCTCGGGCCCCACAATACGTTGAAGGGCCCAGAAAATTCTTTTAACGTCTTTTGATCACAAGAGAAAAATCAAATGCTAGGCCAAACAGATTGTTTAATGAAGAATCATGAGAGCTTGTCTTGAAATCAAAACAGTCATACGACTTTTCTTTTCTTCTTTTCTTTTTTTATGGAACAGGGGGCTCATGAAGACCAAGTGTGCCTAGGGCTAATAAAGGACATAACATAGTCATGCTAAGGGTGGGGCACTGCTCAACCTCTTCGACAGGGGGACTGCTGTGACACCAGAGGCCCAGTAAGGAGGGAGTCAAGGGCTTTAGTCCGAGCCAGTCACATTCGGAAGACGTGAGAGGGAGAAGAGGGACCTTGGCCTGTGCCTGTGCCGACCCCGCTGAAGCCATGGTATTGAGGAAAGAGTGGAGATAGAAAATACATCGATGGGAGGCATGTGACCCAAGCTGCTCCAACTGCTAACACAATGAAGGCTGAGGCAAAGGAAAGGCTCCTCCTCTTTGTATCACTAGCCTGGGAACCTGAAATTTGGAACTTTCCAGTCCTGTACCGATGCCTGCATGTACAATTGGACATGTACCCAAACTCCAGAGAACCCGCTGATTACTCCCTTAAGGGCGCGCGTCTCCGGTCCACCTGATATCCACTGGACAGAACGTGACCGGACCTCTCTGCGCCCATCTTCTGGACCACCCGGCGTCTGTTGTCCTGACCTCCTGACATCATCCTGAGCCGATCCTAGGGCTCACAACGGAGGACTGACGGATGCTTCTCGAGAGTGTACTTTCTACTATAAAAACACTTCATCTTCTTTCTTCTTTGGAACATTTCTGTTTTTCTTTCTGGCTGTGTTCCGAGATTGCAAATTCTAAGACCTTGGAATCAATCTTTATCATTTATTTCTAGCAAAGCCTCCAAATACTGTCTGAGAGTTCAGTAGAGAATATCCATCGGAGACTTAATACCTGGCTTAACTCTGCACGTTTGGCCTTCAGCAGAAATGCAACCTGAATCAATCAGTCGGGAATTTTCTCGTCCACACCAATGAAGTATTCTGTCCGGTGGGCCCTCTCCGTCCCCAAGCGGAAGAAGAGGCAGTCTGCGTGATCGAACTCTTGTCATTCCCAACCCCACCCCGCAAAAGAAGAGGTCCTGGTCAAAAATGATACTTGCTTTCTTTTACAAATAACTCCTCCTGCCACATTCTTTTTCCCATAAAAATATTTTTGTGTGAGTGCAATCACTGGGAGCGCCCTTGTAGTTGCTAGATGGGATAGTGCCTAACGGTGAATTGTCTAGGAATGCCAACTCGAACTCCATATTCACTTGGTTGCTTTTGTTCTTTCACAACAGAACTCATCAACTGGTGAGACACTGTTACGTGTACTTAGATTTCTAAAGTGTCCAAAATGTCACTGCCAAAGGCAGCCATTGTTTTGCACAAACAAGCACACTTCGGACACATATAGGCACATGTATCATAGTTTTCCAAACTTTTCTTGATGTGGGGAAGAAAATCATCTTCTCCTTTACCCTTCTGAAGTTCGCCAGCTGGGTCCTGTAAACGAGACATGCCAAGGCAGAGGAATGTGTCAAACTTTATGGCAGAAAGCTGAACCTAGACAGGAGTGGGGAAGGCCTGTGGGAGGAGCTCTCACAACCTGTGTCTCCCAGCAAGCCCAATGCGCAGATTTAGCACAGGCCGGGAAACTAGAAGTTCCTGTGTGTAGTTGCCCTCCTTTTCTGCCCCATCCACATTGTCATTTTTCTTCTCCACTTCCCCTCCCACCATATCCTTTGTTTCATCCTCCTCGATTACAGTTCTGAACCCCTTGTCCTCCTGGCCTCATTTTCCTCTCTGATCTTAGGGAAAGAGGTTGGAGTTCCGGCATGTAAAGGACAGTTACCCGAGTCTCCCTTGGCTTGCCTGAGACACTACTTGCAGGACATTAGGATCCAGATTCAACACCCCACCCCCAGAGGGTCTGATTTGAGAGGTTTGCATTTCTTTGGGTCTACCAGGAATGCCACTATGGCAGTCTAAACCTTGAGTAATGCTACTGATAAAGTTTTGGAGGTCAGAGTCTTTGTTCTGTAATGCTTGTACATTTCTTACGCTCACTGAAACATTCTTTGTTTCTTGGAATTAATTTCTCCATTATTATGATGACCAGACATAGCTTTACCTTTGCCCCCTTTCAAATACCCTGATCCTTTCTTCTAGAATTATTCTGAGAAATCTTGAGAGATGCGAAGCCAGATGGTTCACAATAGCTATACCACAGACCAGCTTTGCCACGACACTGGTCTGGAATCACAGTCCTTCAATCAAATGCAGTCCAGCTCCAGCAGACCAGAGTCCCGGAGGGAGGTACAGGTCTTGTGAAAGAGTGATGAGCATTCAGACGAGTTGGAGAGGAATGCTACAATCTTTATTTTGCAAAGCCATTATATAGTGTAAAAAAAAGTTTATCACCCAGGGCAGGTTGTCAAACATAATGACCACAATGGTTGACTTATGGGTTTAATTGATCATGTCTCTTTCGTTTGCTGTTCTTAAGAATAGACAATGACTTCTGTCCCTAAGCATGTGTGGGTAGCCACATCACTAGGGTATCATTTTCTTGTTCTTTTCCTTGTTCTTGTTAGAAATTACCTTCCACCCATTTTTCATTCTGTCTAAACACAAAGATCGATTTTTCTTCTATTCACTACCTGTCAACCCACTGGCCAGGGGTGCAAGTGGAGGTATAGAAGCAGAATGCTTATAGTTAATAGTCTATGTTCCCATGACGGTAGCCAAGCAATAATTTTCAGCTTGTACACAATTGATTGTTTCTCATGCTATGTAGGTAAGCAGAGTCACTCAGGCAGTTAGCGTCTGAGCTCATTGTTACAAGTTTCATGATTAACAGAATGTGGTTAATTCCTGTAAGATTTCTAAGTGATTTCTACTAATGTTTCTCTTTCCCAGTCCCCTATTTCATCGTTGTAAAAATTCCTTTCCTTCACTATTCCATATTAATGCTATTAATAGCAAGGTTACAAAACATGCAAGGAGAGATAGGAAAGCCAGCCCACATATCCCGCTGCTCTGCAGCCGAGACTGTCCCCCAGGTGACTCTGTCATGCCGCAGGGGTGTTCTGGCTCCCGACAATCAAACAAGCCTGTCATTGTAAAGACTCGCCATGATATCCTATACCACCCAGAAAGAAAAAGACTGGAATTAAAACTATGCTGCGATGGGAAGAAACCACTCATCTTAAGGTGTATACCTCCTTCAAAGATATGACGTCGGGAAGAGAGTCATGGGAGAATTCAGACAGGTACATCTGTATCCACTCCTTTGTTTACCACCTGTGGTGTCACTGTATTCTGTTTACCTCTTGGAAAGAGCACAGGTGTACCTGTAATTTTGTTAAGCAATTAATTTAATCACGTTTGTCATTTTTCAAGGTAGCAAAGGAGTCCAGAGTAGCCTCCCCACGATGTCCCACTTGGGCATGTGCATATTTTGAGCCGAAGGCAGGCAAGACCCAGCGGACTGAGGATAAACTTTGACCTCTCCTTTCACTCCCGAAACGAATTCAGGTAAAGGTCCTAGCTCAAAAAGAGAGGCATAACCAGAGATGCCTTTTTCCCTGAGTGACCCGCCTCTACTGGCAAGGCAGGCAGCTAATGAACCAGTGTCTGTTCTCAGTGGCCTGCGAATCGTCCACCTCCCCTCGAAAGCGCCAGGACCCTCGCCCCTCCCGTGGCCCCGGAGGGCACGGAAGCCTGAACGGCCTGCCTTAGCCTTGAAAGAGCGAACCGCTCCGTGACGCGACGTCTACAGGAAGAAACGGCGGACCGCGCCGAGCGAGCGCTGCGGGCCTCTGGTTTGGGCGTCGCGTGGAAACCAGGGCCTGTTGCTAGCCCGAGACCGGGACGCCCGGGACTGAGACAGCACTGTCCCCGCTAAACGAGGAAGGTCTGCAGCGCTCAAGCCGCTCTCCCCGCTCTCCCCGGAATGCCGGGTTCGAACCCGAGTGAAAGCCAGCGAAAGCAGAACTTGCCAGATCCAAATCGCCCCCACGCGTGTCGCCAGCAGCCAGCAGCCTGCGGCGTTGCGGCCGCCCCGGCCCGCCGCGCTGGGGGAGGCCGCGCGCGCGGCGGCCACCCCGAGACCACCGGGCACGGCGCCCGCAGCGGCGCTGCAGGGAGACGCCGCCCGCGCGGCCCGGTCAGCCCCGCCGCCGGCGGGACAGGGGACGGGCCTGAGGGCGCCGGCCCCGGCCCCGGCCTGGGCCGGCCCGGGACACCCCGACCCGGAGAACGCGCAGAGCCGACCGCGAGAGAGAGCGGGCCACAGCGCTCCACAGAAGATGACTCACGACGAAACGGGAAATGGCGACCGGGCTTGGAAAGCCCCCTAGCGGACTAACGGAAGCGAAACGTCACTTATTCGTCCCGATAGAGAGACTATGAAGATCATGAAGGCGAGCAGCCGAGCGGTCGGCGAGACGCGTTCGACCGCCAGAACGATCCGCACGAACGCCGGGCCGGACGCGGACGCGGGTCCGTTTCAGGTTCCGGAGCTCAGATTCGAACGGGGAAACGGCAAGTCCCGAGCGCCCCGAGCAGTCAGGAGGAGCTTCTGGACAAGACGCTCCTCCAGCTGCGGCGCGGGCCCCGAAGGGACGCTCTAACGCACTTTTATTCCGTAAGGGAGAGTGTTTCCCGGGCAAACTCCCGACGAGGCCGCGGCTGGCTGCCCCGGAGCCTGGAGCGCGGACCCCGCAGAGCGCAGAGCGCGGCCAGCGGGGCCGGGACCGCGACGAGAGCGCGGCTCCCGCTCGGGGACGTCGGCCGCGCCGCCCCCGCCCTCCAGCGCCCTGAGCCGCCGCCCACATCGCCGCAGCGAGTCCGGAGTCGTCAGTGGGGCGCGGCCAGGGCGAGCGCGGGCGCGCGGTCAGTGGCGCTGCAGGCGCTCCGTGTGCAGAGGCCTCCGTGCCCCCGAACGACAGGGACCTCCCTGCTCCTGACACGCAGCGGTGCCGCTGCGGGGAACGCAGGCGGCGCAGCCGCGGCGCCGCCATCTCTGCGCGCCCTAAAGAACGCAGACCACCACGATCGCTGCAGAGGCGGTGCCGAGTGTTTATTTTTATATACCGGGAACTGACCGAAATCCAACATCGAAGGAGAAAATTCAAACTAACCGAAACCGATTTCTTAAGTCCCGAACCGGTGTGCTAAGTATGGAAACGTTGAAAAAGGGAAGAGTAGCTTTCGAAATGTTCTCGCAGCCCTGGGCGGGCTCGTGCTCGCGCACGAAGGTCCGACGGGCGCCGCCGTAACGCGCGGACAGAGCGACGGACCCGCCGCGGGCAGCCTGAGAGCACTCGGCGCCGGCGCCCCCGCGCGGTCGCCGGGGGTCAGCGCCGCTCTCAAGACAGCGCGGTCCAAGTCTCGGTGTCCTGCGATGCGATCCGTCTCGGTCTACGGACCGCGTGGCCGCGGGAAGCTGCTGCAGGAACGCGGGTTCCTCTGAGTGCTCCGTCTCTCCTGCCGTTTCCTCTGATCTCTCAGCGTCTATGGACATATATTAAAACACCGAAAAATAATAATAATATAATGAAATGAAAATTTAAAAATTAAAGATAAAATAACATTAAAATACGGTATTGTAAAAGAGTAACAGATCACATACGGCTGTGTATCAATTTTATATTTCTGTAGTATTTTATAGTTTAATAATCATTCGATGTAATAAATGTGTAAAAATAAAAAATTAAAAGAGCTAGCAACTTTTCATTTAAAATCACTTTATATTTTAAATGTTTAGATTTAAATTTTATTTTTTAAAACATTTTATTTTCAAGTTCTCAGGTATTAATTTTACTGTTTCATAAACACAATTGGCAAGACGTAAGGCGTGATAATTCGGGGTTATTTTGCGGTATTGACACACTGTGTCTCGAAATATCAGGCATCGTTCCATCGATGCAGATGTTTCCAGAGGCGGACGGTTGCGTGGTGAGAGCCTGCGGTTCCTCTTAGCAGCGCAGTTGCTTGCCCCAAAGGACGCGTTCGTCTCTGGCAACGGCACCGCCCTTGGTTCCCAGTCAGCGCTGGACCGGTCTCTGCACCGCTGAGGACTCGGTTTTCTGTTCAGCGATGCCGTTGGTAGCAGGCACAGAGCGCTAGAGGGCAGTGGACCAAACCCAAACCCAACTCAGCTGAGTCTGGGATTCTATCCCGGGACGCAGAGGACGCCAGAGGCACGGGCGGGAGAGACGGAGCCCGCAGCGGAACCCGCGTTCCTGCAGCAGCTTCCGACGACCGAGACGGACCGCAGGACTCCGAGCCTGGGGCCGCGCGCACGCTTCGGAGCGGCGCCGACCCCCGGCGACCGCGCGGGGGCGCCCGCGACGCGTGCTCTCAGGCTGCCCGCGGCGGGTCCGTCGCTCTGTCCGCGCGTTACGGCGGCGCCCGTCGGACCTTCGTGCGCGAGCACGAGCCCGCCCAGGGCTGCGAGAACATTTCGAAAGCTACTCTTCCCTTTTTCAACGTTTCCATACTTAGCACACCGGTTCGGGACTTAAGAAATCGGTTTCGGTTAGTTTGAATTTCTCCTTCTATGTTGGATTTCGGTCAGTTCCCGGTATATAAAAATAAACACTCGGCACCGCCTCTGCAGCGATCGTGTTGGTCTGCGTTCTTTAGGGCGCGCAGAGATGGCGGCGCCGCGGCTGCGCCGCCTACGTTCCCCGCAGCGGCACCGCTGCGTGTCAGGAGCAGGGAGGTCCCTGTCGTTCGGGGGCACGGAGGCCTCTGCCACGGAGCCCCTGCACCGCCCCTGACCGCGCGCCCGCGCTCGCCCTGGCCGCGCCCCACTGACGACTCCGGACTCGCTGCGGCGATGTGGGCGGCGGCTCAGGGCGCTGGAGGCCGGGGGAGGCGCGGCCGACGTCCCCGAGCGGGAGCCGCGCTCTCGTCGCGGTCCCGGCCCCGCTGGCCGCGCTCTGCGCTCTGCGGGGTCCGCGCTCCAGGCTCCGGGGCAGCCAGCCGCGGCCTCGTCGGGAGTTTGCCCGGGAAACACTCTCCCTTACGGAATAAAAGTGCGTTAGAGCGTCCCTTCGGGGCCCGCGCCGCAGCTGGAGGAGCGTCTTGTCCAGAAGCTCCTTCTGACTGCTCGGGGCGCTCGGGACTTGCCGTTTCCCCGTTCGAATCTGAGCTCCGGAACCTGAAACGGACCCGCGTCCGCGTCCGGCCCGGCGTTCGTGCGGATCGTTCTGGCGGTCGAACGCGTCTCGCCGACAGCTCGGCTGCTCGCCTTCATGATCTTCATAGTCTCTCTATCGGGACGAATAAGTGACGTTTCGCTTCCGTTAGTCCGCTAGGGGGCGTTCCAAGCCCGGTCGCCATTTCCCGTTTCGTCGTGAGTCATCTTCTGTGGAGCACTGTGGCCGGCACCCTCTCGCGGTCGGCTCTCCGCGTTCTCCGGGTCGGGGTGCCCCGGGCCGGCCCAGGCCGGGGCCGGGGCCGGCGCCCTCAGGCCCGTCCCCTGTCCCGCCGGCGGCGGGGCTGACCGGGCCGCGCGGGCGGCGTCTCCCTGCAGCGCCGCTGCGGGCGCCGGGCCCGGTGGTCTCGGGGTGGCCGCCGCGCGCGCGGCCTCCCCCAGCGCGGCGGGCCGGGGCGGCCGCAACGCCGCAGGCTGCTGGCTGCTGGCGACACGCGTGGGGTCGATTTGGATCTGGCAAGTTCTGCTTTCGCTGGGGTTCACTCGGGTTCGAACCCGGCATTCCGGGGAGAGCGGGGAGAGCGGCTTGAGCGCTGCAGACCTTCCTCGTTTAGCGGGGACAGTGCTGTCTCAGTCCCGGGCGTCCCGGTCTCGGGCTAGCAACAGGCCCTGGTTTCCACGCGACGCCCAAACCAGAGGCCCGCAGCGCTCGCTCGGCGCGGTCCGCCGTTTCTTCCTGTAGACGTCGCGTCACGGAGCGGTTCGCTCGTTCAAGGCTAAGGCAGGCCGTTCAGGCTTCCGAGCCCTCCGGGGCCACGGGAGGGGCGAGGGTCCTGGCGCTTTCGAGGGGAGGTGGACGATTCGCAGGCCACTGAGAACAGACACTGGTTCATTAGCTGCCTGCCTTGCCAGTAGAGGCGGGTCACTCAGGGAAAAAGGCATCTCTGGTTATGCCTCTCTTTTTGAGCTAGGACCTTTACCTGAATTCGTTTCGGGAGTGAAAGGAGAGGTCAAAGTTTATCCTCAGTCCGCTGGGTCTTGCCTGCCTTCGGCTCAAAATATCCACATGCCCAAGTGGTCGGTTTGGGGAAGGCCACTCCTGGCCCCTTCACTCTTTGGCAAAGTGGAAACCAGGAAAACTGCTGGAAGTTCTGCTCACTGGGAAGACTTCCCTTCCCCGCTGTCTTTCAGGGTTGACCTAGAGAGGGGCTGTATCACTACAGCTGTCCACTTGCTGGTGATGCCTGCATATGGTGCAGAAACTTTTTAAATGCAGCCTGGGTTTTCTCTTCCTCTCTCAGTGGATCACAGGGAACTGCTAGTGAAGCCGGAAGTGCAGGCTGAGAGAAAGAAGGTGACGGATGTAGCAGGATTGGGGACTAAGGACATCTGGACCAAATCTGCATGAAACTTACCTGTGCCTTCAGGACCTCTTTAGGCCAGATCATTGCATCCCTCTTCCACTTGCTGCTGAACTGCAGCTGTGAAGACCCAGTTTTATGGCTGGGTGGGTCAGATCGCCGCCCACTATACGATGGGCCGCTCAGGGAGAGTGAAGAGGTGGATCTGACCTGGACTTGTGGCCAAAGCCTGAGTCAAGACCTATGGTCAAAAGCATCGACAAAGCCATAGTTGTCTGAGTCGCAATCTGCCGAGGGCAGAGAAGCGAACAAAGAACAGATGGCTGCTTGTAATTTAGCACAGATATCTGGGTAAAAACCAGCCTTCGGAAGGTTATTATTGCCAGCAAGGCTCAAGTGCCAAGAACAAGACTCCCATCCCCTCCTTAACCTTAGCTGGATATAATAAACGCGCTGAGCTTGCCTCACGGTCACTGTATCTCCATCAGAGTGTGGTGCCCAGCTTTTTCTGTATTATGTCTTTGTGCCTTTCTTCATACTCCGTCGCCATCCCGCCCCACCCCCCAACTATTTCAACACTCGAGCCGTGCAGGTCGAGGCAGTAGCATGGTAACTTGGTGGCCTATGGTGAGGCGTTCAACCTCTGTTAAGGCCCGGCAGCAGGTCACGAGCTGTCTCTCAAAAGAAGTCTGAGGAGGATGGCAGGGCCTGGCTTCCAAACACTAAGGGCCCGTGCTGCCGCTTGCTTATCGTGATCTGTCGAAGGCTCTAAACGGCATACCTATCTGCCGCTGCCACATGAAGCATCATTGGATCTGCTGGATCGTATGGCCCAAGTGGCAGACAAGTTTGCGCAGCAGGCTGAATCTTTTTCAGAACCTTCTCTTGTTCTGAAGCCCACTCAAGCCTAGCAGCCATTCTTTTCACTGAGAAAGTAGGCCAGAGTAACACACCCCGAGGGGAAATGTGTTGCCTCCAAGATCTGGAGCGGCCCACTAGGTCTTGCGCCACTCTGCGTTCAGGGTATCCTTCACCTTAGAAGGGACGTCTCGACACGTCCACACCTCCGAACCCCTGGAAATTTCACTGATAGTAGACCCCTGAAATTTTGTCGAGTTTGTTTCCACCCTCTGACACGCAAATGCCTCAGCAGGACGTCCACAGCAGTCGCTACTTCTTACGGATTGGGTTTTCCTACTGATTAGGTGTGAGGAGCATGGTATCTATCATCAGTGTGATGAACTATTAAGATGTGTAGTAGAAGAGAAAGTGATCAGGATCTCTGTGACCCCAGTCTTGACACAGGGCTGGAGTGTCGATCAATACCCTTGAGGTTGGACGGTGAAGGAGGAGTATTGCTGGCCTTGTCAGCTGAAAGCGAACTGCTTCCACCGGCCTTTCCTAACAGGTATTAAGAAAAAAAGCGCTTGCCTGATCCATACCTGCAAACCAGGTACCAGTGAATTGTGTTACCTTACTCAAGCAATGAATCCACATTGGTACTGCAGCTGCAGTTGGACCTAGCACCTAGTGAAGCTTGTGATAATTCACAGTCATTCTCCAAGACCCCTGTGTCTTCTGCATGAGCCAATAGAATTCAAGGGATATGAGTTGGAAATCGCCACATTCCGTCCCGTGGCCCTGGCAAAAGGCGAAGAAGGTCCCTTTGGAGAAGTTTGAAAGAAAGATAAACGCTATAAATCTGGGGACGTTACTACAGTCCTTCCCCAAGGGGACCCGGGTTCTTGTTCTCTGAGGGGCTTTTGGATCTGTATAGTGGCTACAGCCTTGGCATCGACTGAAGGGCCACGACTCTGTTTCTATGAGTCATGTTAGACTTCTGTTCACTTGACCGGGAACGTCTCTGCTCATACGCATCAAGTAAGAATTGAGTAGGCTTCTAGGAACACAGCAATCACATAGCCAGTGCCACAGTTCTGTGCGGGTCAGACCACTCCGATTGAAGTCTGGCCTCTGCGGTCCATTCCGAAATCCATGGCCACCTTGCCTTCGACAGTTGAGTGCCACCACTTGGCCCCTGCCACCGTGAGATTCAGTTACTCCATTGCATTTAGCTTTCCAGTTGAATGACTGCAGTTCTCACTGTAGTACCTGGCCTACAGAGAAGAGTGATCACAGAGCTCTCTAAGGCTGCCAGAGCTCACAAATTTGTGTCTCATAGCACTGGTGAAAGGGATGTTTTCTAGATTCTCCAACTGACCCCCACACGCAAACACACAGCCCCGCCACACACACCGCGCGCTGCCCCCTGGCCCATGGGAGTCAGTATGTCTTAAATGACAAGCGCACTCAAACTTTCCAACCTCTTCAGGCCGCATCCCGTCCTCTACACCGAGGCAGGTTTGGCATTTCTACTTCCCGCCCTGAGGGCCTCATTTTGGTCTGGGTTGCAGCCAACCAAACAGTCTGTCGTAGCCCGTTATAACTCCCTTCGTTGCAACATGAAGCGCAGAATCTCTGTTTTGCGAGTCCATGTCAATAAGTCCGCCTGCTCCAACTTCGTGTTCCTTCTCCCGTATCCCGCACCCCTAGTATCCATTCACGGATGTCTGTCTGGGTGAGTTAGAAAAGTCAAAACAGTTCTTTTGGACTGCAGTGCACCTCCTCGTGCTCACCCTTGGGGCGTCATCTTTAGGCCGAGGCTTGCTGGAACTGGATTCCAGTTAAAGTTCTATAAGCCAAGACGGGTGGTGGGAGTGAGTGCGGAGGGGACTCCACATTTTCTTGCAGGCCAACTGCCTCATTATATCTTCCACCCTCAGGTGCACTTGGAGTGAGTGGTAGAGAATTGAGGGTGGGGAGGCTGCTTCCACTCCCAAAGAAGGCTCATGGGGACTTAGGGGCTCGATGGCCTCAACTTTCGAAGGGTCTTCTCACACATTCCCCATCCCACTTTACAGGATCCCCTTGGTTCCCAGTCAACGCCCTTCTTTAACAGCAACCACCATGCAAGGCCAAGGCGGGGAGTTCTACTCAGGCTGTAATTAAGCCAGTTATGGATGAGATTCCATCGGGTGGCTGGGAAAGAGCCTTCATCTTCCCTAGAAACCCTCGGGTGCTCTTTTTCCTTTCCAGTCAAAGACAGCCCTTACTCAGGAAGTTTCGCATGTAGCAATGAATTTAAAAATAAGTGTGACAGGTCTGTTGGCAAGGCGCTTTTGGAATAGTGCACCCAAGAGCCTGATGACCTTAAATTGTGACTGAACTGTAAAGAAATCTCTGTTGTGGAATTCGAGATATATACGTTGGCCTCTGCCCTACGTTCCTGACACAGAGGAACCAAACCCTGGTAATTTTCTGAGTGACGGCATGATACGAGTGTCCTACGCAGAGCTAAGTGCCCTGGCATTTCCTAAGTTGTAGGAGCACCTTTTGTTGTAATGAGGTGACAATCGGTAGACTGTTGGATAAGGTCTGGTCACCAGGAGACCGAGTCCTCCTCAGAAGCTTGGGAGCTTGAGACCCACCTCACCCTCCCAGGAATGCGCAGGGTCTGGAGATCGATTTCAATGTCAAGCACGCCTAGGTGGCGAAGCCATAAACTACCAGTCTCCGGGGCTTCTAGGCTGGTTGGTGAACCCTCCGGCCACTGAGGTTGGCACGCCTGAAATGGCTCCTGCCCGTCCTGATCTCTTGCCCTCGACTCCCTTCCATTTGGGTGTTTCCGAGTTGCATCCTTCACTGTAAACCGGGATTTGTAAATAAAGTGCTATCCTGCATTCTGCGAGCCATCCTTGCAAACTCTTGAGGCTGAGGTTGGGTGGTGGAACCCCCGATTCATAGGCGTCCATAAGAAATGGGGGACTCTGGAACTTGGGACTGGCATCTGACGTGGGGGCGGTCTGGTGTCAGTGAGCCTTTAATTTCCGGGCTCTGATGCTAACTCTGGGTGGACGGTGAGAGAGTCACGTGGAATTACAGGACAACGGTTGATGTCCAGAAAACCGGACAATCGTTTGGTGTGGAACATCCAGACATGTGGTATGAGAAGTATATGGAGTAGAGTAAAACAAGATGTTTTCTTTTATCCGTAAGACCGGTCTGAATGAAAGGACCTGTTGTTTTTACTGTCCTAAATTTGCAGAATGATCGGAAGAGGAATGCTTGTTATCGTCGGGAAGTTTATTGACACGGAGTCATAGCCTACTTCATGAAGGCAGCATAAAATCTTAAGGCTGGGTGACGAGTGTTGCGTCCTTTACCTCTTCTCTCGGCACAGAACCTGTGGAAGCTGCGGTGGGGGGGGGGTGGCAGGAAAATCCCACTTGGAACAGATGTACTATTTTCCACCTCTGGAGATAGAGCCCCAAGTGCTGTCACCAGGAATCAATAAGAGAACAAGCAGCACTGTCTCTCCTGCTGGGTAAAATGCCTCGGGCCCCACAATACGTTGAAGGGCCCAGAAAATTCTTTTAACGTCTTTTGATCACAAGAGAAAAATCAAATGCTAGGCCAAACAGATTGTTTAATGAAGAATCATGAGAGCTTGTCTTGAAATCAAAACAGTCATACGACTTTTCTTTTCTTCTTTTCTTTTTATGGAACAGGGGCTCATGAAGACCAAGTGTGCCTAGGGCTAATAAAGGACATAACATAGTCATGCTAAGGGTGGGGCACTGCTCAACCTCTTCGACAGGGGGACTGCTGTGACACCAGAGGCCCAGTAAGGAGGGAGTCAAGGGCTTTAGTCCGAGCCAGTCACATTCGGAAGACGTGAGAGGGAGAAGAGGGACCTTGGCCTGTGCCTGTGCCGACCCCGCTGAAGCCATGGTATTGAGGAAAGAGTGGAGATAGAAAATACATCGATGGGAGGCATGTGACCCAAGCTGCTCCAACTGCTAACACAATGAAGGCTGAGGCAAAGGAAAGGCTCCTCCTCTTTGTATCACTAGCCTGGGAACCTGAAATTTGGAACTTTCCAGTCCTGTACCGATGCCTGCATGTACAATTGGACATGTACCCAAACTCCAGAGAACCCGCTGATTACTCCCTTAAGGGCGCGCGTCTCCGGTCCACCTGATATCCACTGGACAGAACGTGACCGGATCTCTGCGCCCATCTTCTGGACCACCCGGCGTCTGTTGTCCTGACCTCCTGACATCATCCTGAGCCGATCCTAGGGCTCACAACGGAGGACTGACGGATGCTTCTCGAGAGTGTACTTTCTACTATAAAAACACTTCACTCTTCTTTCTTCTTTGGAACATTTCTGTTTTTCTTTCTGGCTGTGTTCCGAGATTGCAAATTCTAAGACCTTGGAATCAATCTTTATCATTTATTTCTAGCAAAGCCTCCAAATACTGTCTGAGAGTTCAGTAGAGAATATCCATCGGAGACTTAATACCTGGCTTAACTGCACGTTTGGCCTTCAGCAGAAATGCAACCTGAATCAATCAGTCGGGAATTTTCTCGTCCACACCAATGAAGTATTCTGTCCGGTGGGCCCTCTCCGTCCCCCAAACGGAAGAAGAGGCAGTCTGCGTGATCGAACTCTTGTCATTCCCAACCCCACCCCGCAAAAGAAGAGGTCCTGGTCAAAAATGATACTTGCTTTCTTTTACAAATAACTCCTCCTGCCACATTCTTTTTCCCATAAAAATATTTTTGTGTGAGTGCAATCACTGGGAGCGCCCTTGTAGTTGCTAGATGGGATAGTGCCTAACGGTGAATTGTCTAGGAATGCCAACTCGAACTCCATATTCACTTGGTTGCTTTTGTTCTTTCACAACAGAACTCATCAACTGGTGAGACACTGTTACGTGTACTTAGATTTCTAAAGTGTCCAAAATGTCACTGCCAAAGGCAGCCATTGTTTTGCACAAACAAGCACACTTCGGACACATATAGGCACATGTATCATAGTTTTCCAAACCTTTCTTGATGTGGGGGAAGAAAATCATCTTCTCCTTTACCCTTCTGAAGTTCGCCAGCTGGGTCCTGTAAACGAGACATGCCAAGGCAGAGGAGTCTGTCAAACTTTATGGCAGAAAGCTGAACCTAGACAGGAGTGGGGAAGGCCTGTGGGAGGAGCTCTCACGACCTGTGTCTCCCAGCAAGCCCAATGGGCAGATTTAGCACAGGCCAGGGAACTAGAAGTTCCTGTGTGTAGTTGCCCTCCTTTTCTGCCCCACCCACATTGTCATTTTTCTTCTCCACTTCCCCTCCCACCATATCCTTTTTCATCCTCCTCGATTACAGTTCTGAACCCCTTGTCCTCCTGGCCTCATTTTCCTCTCTGATCTTAGGGAAAGAGGTTGGAGTTCCGGCATGTAAAGGACAGTTACCCGAGTCTCCCTTGGCTTGCCTGAGACACTACTTGCAGGACATTAGGATCCAGATTCAACACCCCACCCCCAGAGGGTCTGATTTGAGAGGTTTGCATTTCTTTGGGTCTACCAGGAATGCCACTATGACAGTCTAAACCTTGAGTAATGCTACTGATAAAGTTTTGGAGGTCAGAGTCTTTGTTCTGTAATGCTTGTACATTTCTTACGCTCACTGAAACATTCTTTGTTTCTTGGAATTAATTTCTCCATTATTATGATGACCAGACATAGCTTTACCTTTGCCCCCTTTCAAATACCCTGATCCTTTCTTCTAGAATTATTCTGAGAAATCTTGAGAGATGCGAAGCCAGATGGTTCACAATAGCTATACCACAGACCAGCTTTGCCACGACACTGGTCTGGAATCACAATCCCTTCAATCAAACAAGCCTGTCATTGTAAAGACAGGCCATGATATCCTATACCACCCAGAAAGAAAAAGACTGGAATTAAAATTATGCTGCGATGGGAAGAAACCACTTATCTTAAGATATATACCTCCTTCCAGATATGACGTCAGGAAGAGAGCCATGGGAGAATTCAGACAGGTACATCTGTATCCACTCCTTTGTTTGCCACCTGTGGCGTCACTGTATTCTGTTTACCTCTTGGAAAGAGCACAGGCGTACCTGTAATTTTGTTAAGCAATTAATTTAATCACGTTTGGCATTTTTCAGGGTAGCAAAGGAGTCCAGAATAGCCTCCCCACAATGTCCCATGTGGATATTTTGAGCCGAAGGCAGGCAAGACCCAGCGGACTGAGGATAAACTCTGACCTCTCCTTTCACTCCCGAAACGAATTCAGGTAAAGGTCCTAGCTCAAAAAGAGAGGCATAACCAGAGATGCCTTTTTTCCCTGAGTGACCCGCCTCTACTGGCAAGGCAGGCAGCTAATGAACCAGTGTCTGTTCTCAGTGGCCTGCGAATCGTTCACCTCCCCTCGAAAGCGCCAGGACCCTCGCCCCTCCCGTGGCCCCGGAGGGCACGGAAGCCTGAACGGCCTGCCTTAGCCTTGAAAGAGCGAACCGCTCCGTGACGCGACGTCTACAGGAAGAAACGGCGGACCGCGCCGAGCGAGCGCTGCGGGCCTCTGGTTTGGGCGTCGCGTGGAAACCAGGGCCTGTTGCTAGCCCGAGACCGGGACGCCCGGGACTGAGACAGCACTGTCCCCGCTAAACGAGGAAGGTCTGCAGCGCTCAAGCCGCTCTCCCCGCTCTCCCCGGAATGCCGGGTTCGAACCCGAGTGAAAGCCAGCGAAAGCAGAACTTGCCAGATCCAAATCGACCCCACGCGTGTCGCCAGCAGCCAGCAGCCTGCGGCGTTTCGGCCGCCCCGGCCCGCTGCGCTGGGGGAGGCCGCGCGCGCGGCGGCCACCCCGAGACCACCGGGCCCGGCGCCCGCAGCGGCGCTGCAGGGGGACGCCGCCCGCGCGGCCGGGTCAGCCCCCCGCCGGCGGGACAGGGGACGGGCCTGACGGCGCCGGCCCCGGCCTGGGCCGGCCCGGGACATCCCGACCCGGAGAACGCGCAGAGCCGACCCCGAGAGAGAGCGGGCCACAGGGCTCCACAGAAGATGACTCACGACGAAACGGGAAATGGCGACCCGGCTTGGAAAGCCCCCTAGCGGACTAACGAAAGCGAAAATTAACTTATTTCTCCTAAATGACTGAAAATCAGGAACGAAACTTAAGTGGTCTTTCGTAAATGGTATGAATCGGTCACTTTCAACCAATCCCCTGCCTTCTGGAATTCCCCGTGTGAATAACCACATCCTCCTTTTCACTTCATAAGCTGCTCCGCGCCGTCAGGCCTCCGAGCTTCAGACTCCTTTCCATTTTGAAGTCTCTGTGTTTGCCACCGGGTCGTGTCTCTCTCGATAACATACTGCTGTGAAGGAAAGCTCTCCGAACTGTCTTTGAACAGTTATTGTCTCCAGAAGTGGGATGCGAAGGAGACTCCTGGTGTATCCCGGAGCTGCTGAGCCACTAACTGACGCTGGTCCCACTGAGCCCGTTGCAGTGGCTGCTTTGCCCGAACGATCTTGGAGGTCCACGGTAAGTCTCAGCTCAGAGCTCTACTCCCTTTGTGTGGGGCTCTCTGATTTTACTGAGCCATCTTTGTTGAGGCTTTCCTTATAAGTCGCCCTAATCTGTTTGAATCGAGGGACATACAGGATTCCCTATGTGTTGGAAAAGCTGTTGAAAAAACGGGGTCCGTCACATTTTAGCTGTCTTAGGCAATCTCAAGGCACAGATGGGCCAGTACTAGGACCAGGATATTGTGCCTTTTGGAAAAATGGATGAACGTTTGCATCATCTGGAATGTCGTCTCCCCTATTAGGAACCCTTAACTCACATAAGATAGTCCACCTTAGCAGTGCCCTTAAAAAGAGAGGATCCGGGATCCTCTGGGGGAAAAGATGTTGTACTACTTTGTTGGCGTGAGGAAGCTTCTAAAAGATAAAATGGCTTCAAAAAAGCTTCTCTAAAATAATCCTATGGTGCATGAATTAAAAAAAAAAATCTTTAATGAAAAGCTTTAGCCACCTGAGCAGGTAACTTTAGCTAACTCCCTCTCCCAGAAATCCACTTTGACTCCAGCTTTTCTTTTGAGCGTTGTATTACTGTACCTGACACTGGCTAATGTTTTTATTTTATTCTGTTTTCTCCTTTGTAATATAGTTTCTTGGGTGTAACATTGGTTAATGCAGTTATATATTTTCATATATAATATGTATATACATTAGTAGTATTTGACATCTGTATATTCTATTGTGTGTTTTCCACCCAAAGTCCAGTTTCCTTCAGCTACCATATATTCGATCCCCTATACCCACTTCACCCTAACCCTACCCTCCTATATTTGACCTCCTTCACTCTATCTCCCCGCTCCTTCCCGCAACCCTCCGGTAACCACTAGTTAGCTTATTGTCCATGACCATGAATCTCTGTTTGTTGGTCCTGTTCATTTGTTGCTTTTAGGTTTATATCCCACACATAAGTGATATCGTGTGATTTCCAACCTTTTCTGTCTGGCTTATTTCACTTAGCATGATTATCTCTCCATTCATCCACGTTGTTGAAAATGGCAGTATTTCATCTTTTCTCATGGCTGAGTAACATTCCATTGTATATGTGTATCACAGCTTCTTTAGCCAGTCATCTACCATAGGACACTTCAGCTGCTTCCATGTCCTGGCCACTGTGAATAATGCTGCTATGAACATCGGTGTGCAAATATCTTTTCGGATATGGGTTTTTAAGTCTTTGGGGTTAATACCCAGTAGAGGGATTGCTGGACCATATAGTAGATCAATTCTATAGTGGTTTGAGGAAGCTCCACCCTGTTTTCCATACAGGCTGTACCAATTTGTAGTCCTACCAGCATTGTATGGGGGGGGGGTTCTTTGCCTCCGCATCCTCTCCAACACTTGTTATATATATAGTTGTTCTATTGATTACAGCTATTCTAACAAGTGTGATATAGTATCTCATTGTGGTTTTGATTTGCATTTCTCTAATAGCTAGCAATGTGGATCAGCTTTTCATATATTTGTTGGCCATTTGTATGTCCCCTAGGGAGAAATGTCTGTTCAGGTCTTCTGCTGATTTTTTGATTGGATCATTTGATTTTTGTTGTTATTGAGTCGTATGATTTCTTTGTATACTTTGGATATTAGACCCTTATCGGAGGTGTTGTTTGCAAATATATTATCCCATTCTGTTGGTTGTGTTACCTTGTCGACGGTTTCCTTGGCTGAGCAGAAGCTTTTTAGTTTGATGTAGTCCCATTTATTTATTTTTACTTTTACTTCTCGAGCCTTTGAGGTCAAATTCATAAAATCCTCTTTAAGTCCAAGGTCCTTGAGTTTAGGTTCTCTGTTTTCTTCTATGCATTTTATTGTTTCAGGTCTTATATTCAGGTCCCGAATCCGTTTTGAGTTAATTTTGGTGTGTGGTGATAGACAACAGTCTACTTTCATTCTTTTGAAGGTGGCTTTCCAGTTTTCCAGCATGATTTACTAAAGAGGCTTTCTTTCCTCCACTGTATGTTTTTGGCATTTTCGTCGAAAATTATTTGCCCTTGTAAATATAGATTTACTTCTGGACTCTCGATTTTCTTCCATTTGTCTCTGTGTCTGTTTTGCTGCCAATACCATGCCATTTTGATTACTGTCGCCTTGTAGTATAATTTAAAGTTGGACAGTGATGGCTCCAGCCACGTTCTTTCTTCTCAGGATGGCTTTGGCAATTCGGCGGGGTCTTTGTGTTTCCATACAAAGCTGATGATTTTTTTTTTTGTTCTATTTCTCTAAAACATGGTGATGGGGTTTATGGAGATTGCATTAAATCTATACAATGCTTTAGATAATATGGTTTTTTTTTTTTAACTATGTTGATGCTTCCAATCCAGGAACTCGTAATATCTTTCCATTTTTTTGTATCTTCTTCAATTTCATTTGGTAGGATCTTGTAGTTCTCATTGGAACAGTCTTTCCCATGTTTCATTAAATTTATTTCTAGGTATTTCAATTATTTTTGTTGCAATTGCAAAAGCAATGATTTTTTCTGCTTCTTTTTCTGACACTTCATTATTAGATTATAGGAACGCTATGAATTTTTGAAAATCGATTTTGTATCCAGATACTTTACTGTATTTGTTTATTGTTTCTAGTAGTGTTCTTTTGTAGTCTTTAGGGTTTTCTATGTAGAGAATCATTTCATCTGCAAATAACGGCAGTTTGACTACTTCATTTTATATTGGGATATCATCCGAGCCCCAACTGACCAAACGCTGACCCCGAGCACGCCATGATGCCGGGTCCAAGCAGGGCCAGAAAGGGGCAAAGAGTGTGGTGCGGAGATGGAGAAACAGACCGGTCTGAGAATGCGTGTGTTCACGGAGTGAACGGTGTTGTCACTGAGAAAACGCCACAGACTGAAAGCAAATGTTGTTCCCTGACTGCAATAGCGCCGGCTCCACTCACAAACGGAAGGGCGCACACCCGGGTTAGGGGCTCCGCGCCCGCGGAGATGCTGGACATCTGAGAACCGCCCAGGGAAACCAACGGTATGAGGAACTTGTTAGGACAGGAGAACCTAAGGGTTCTGCCTTGGGAGCTTTCCCTTGACCCGCACTGTGAAGAGAGATGAGGACCGACGGTTTTCATGCAACTAGCGCTGTTGCCGGAGAAAATGACTCGCGGAGAAAGTAGCGGCGAGGCCGGTGAGAAACTGTTCGACACCGGCGCGACCAGGAAACGCAGCATTCGAACAAACGCGTGGGCTGCTCCCCAAATGCTGGCGGAGAGTCGGGGAGCCGGACAGCGAATTACACTCATCAGAGACACACGGTAAAACGCAGTTCTGCTAGCGCTAAAAGAAAGATTTCAACAAGTGCAGCCAAGAGCAAGTAGCCAAGCTGCCAGAGAGACACGTTCCGCTGAATAAAACTACCAGAAAAACGAAGGGCGCGACGGAGATTAGCATCTATTTCTGTTTCCATAGCTCACGGTCGAAGAGAAGTACTTAGATATCCGAACTGTAAGAAAGAAATTCGCGAAAAATATAAACATCGACAAGTAAACCGAAGAAACACAGTACGGTGATTACCTAATATAATGGAAAGTGCTGGGCCGCGCAAACAAGTAAAAAGGCCGCTGTGCGAATGAGGGGTCTGCAGAGCGGACAGTGCAGAGTGAAGAGCTCTCAGCGCTACCAGCGGGACATAGACTGAGACTAGAGTGCGGCTCCCACTCGGGGAAGTCCGCCCCGCCCGCCCCGCCCCGCCCTCCAGCGCTCGGAGCCGCCGCCGAGATCGACATCATCGCCGCAGCGAGTCCTGAGTCGTGAGCGGCACACGCACCGCACCGGGCGGGCGCGGGCGCGCGCGCGCGCGGTCAAGGGCGGTTCACTCCCTCGGTTTAGAGAGAGGGGCCAGCCGTTCTCCCGAAGGGCCGCTGACTCCCCGCTCCTCACACGCAGCGGTCCTGCTGCGGGGAAAGCCGTGGACCCCCGCAACGTCGGCGGCGCAGCCGAGGCAACGCCACCTCCGGACGCCGTAAAAAACGCACCACGCCACGATCGCTGCAGAGGCGATGCCACGTTTTTATTTGTGTATGCGAGAAACGGATCGAAATCACACGGTAGGGAGGGAAATTCAAACGAACTGGCGCCGACTTCTTAAGCGTCGAAAGGCGTGGAAAGGGAAGAGAGGTTTTCGTAAAGTCTCCGCTGCCCTGGGCGGGCTCGGCCTCGCGCACGAAGGTCCGCCAGCCGCCGCCGCAAGGCGTGGACAGCGCGACCGACCCACCGCAGGCAGCCTGAGAGCACGCGGCGCGGGCGCCCCCGCGCGGTCCCCGGAGGTCGGCGGCGCCCCCAAGGCTCGGCGTCCTGCGGTCCGTCTCGGTCGTCGGACCGCGTGTCGGCGGGAAGCTGCTGCAGCGACGCGGGGTCCTCTGCGGGCTCCGTCTCTCCCGCCGCCGGGGCGTCTGGCGTCGTCCGCCACGGCGGCCAGAGTGTCGGGCTGCGTCGGGCCGGGCTCGCTTCCCAAGTGCTCTGGGCTCCGCTCAAGGATCCGGACGTCAGGTAGACCGAGGGCAGCTGCCGGCAAGCACTGGAAAACAGCGTCCCGTCGAAGTCACCGCTGTGGTACGAAGATTCTCCCGGGACCGGGTACAGAGGGAGGAGCGGCCACGACTCCGAATCGTCGGAGGTCACGATCGACGGAGGCTGGGGCTCTGGCGCCACGACTGCGGAGTCCCAAGCCGTCATCAGAGCGTCGAGAAAATGCGGCTCCATCGCGGACACGTCGGCGGACCGGCAGAACTCCAGCGACGCGATCGCACTGGTGCCGCAGGCAAAGTGTGCAGCAGTACCAGCTGCCTGGGCTTATATGCTGTCCCTGGACGTGGGCGGATGCCACCAGAGACCGCAAAGGCGGTGATTCAGAAACGGAGTCCCCATCCCCCCCCCCAAGTTCCCCAAAGCGGGGCTCCCAGTAACACGTTCAGGGAGATCGTCAGGCGCGACGAAATACGGAAACTCTCTTCGAGACCGCGGCGCACCGCGGGATCGTCCGGACAGACGAACGTAGCGAGAGCAAAGAAACGGAGACGAAACCGAGCCTTGAGCAAACCGCACAGAGAGCGAACCCTGCAGAGCGCAGAGCGCGGCCAGCGGGGCGGGCGGGGCCGGCGGGCCGGGACCGCGACGAGAGACGGAGTGCGGCACCCACTCCGGGACGTCCGCCCGCCCGCCCCGCCCCGCCCTCCAGCGCTCGGAGCCGCCGCCGAGATCGACATCATCGCCGCAGCGAGTCCTGAGTCGTGAGCGGCACACGCACCGCACCGGGCGGGCGCGGGCGCGCGCGCGCGCGGTCAAGGGCGGTTCACTCCCTCGGTTTAGAGAGAGGGGCCAGCCGTTCTCCCGAAGGGCCGCTGACTCCCCGCTCCTCACACGCAGCGGTCCTGCTGCGGGGAAAGCCGTGGACCCCCGCAACGTCGGCGGCGCAGCCGAGGCAACGCCACCTCCGGACGCCGTAAAAAACGCACCACGCCACGATCGCTGCAGAGGCGATGCCACGTTTTTATTTGTGTATGCGAGAAACGGATCGAAATCACACGGTAGGGAGGGAAATTCAAACGAACTGGCGCCGACTTCTTAAGCGTCGAAAGGCGTGGAAAGGGAAGAGAGGTTTTCGTAAAGTCTCCGCTGCCCTGGGCGGGCTCGGCCTCGCGCACGAAGGTCCGCCAGCCGCCGCCGCAAGGCGTGGACAGCGCGACCGACCCACCGCAGGCAGCCTGAGAGCACGCGGCGCGGGCGCCCCCGCGCGGTCCCCGGAGGTCGGCGGCGCCCCCAAGGCTCGGCGTCCTGCGGTCCGTCTCGGTCGTCGGACCGCGTGTCGGCGGGAAGCTGCTGCAGCGACGCGGGGTCCTCTGCGGGCTCCGTCTCCCGCCGCCGGGGCGTCTGGCGTCGTCCGCCACGGCGGCCAGAGTGTCGGGCTGCGTCGGGCCGGGCTCGCTTCCCAAGTGCTCTGGGCTCCGCTCAAGGATCCGGACGTCAGGTAGACCGAGGGCAGCTGCCGGCAAGCACTGGAAAACAGCGTCCCGTCGAAGTCACCGCTGTGGTACGAAGATTCTCCCGGGACCGGGTACAGAGGGAGGAGCGGCCACGACTCCGAATCGTCGGAGGTCACGATCGACGGAGGCTGGGGCTCTGGCGCCACGACTGCGGAGTCCCAAGCCGTCATCAGAGCGTCGAGAAAATGCGGCTCCATCGCGGACACGTCGGCGGACCGGCAGAACTCCAGCGACGCGATCGCACTGGTGCCGCAGGCAAAGTGTGCAGCAGTACCAGCTGCCTGGGCTTATATGCTGTCCCTGGACGTGGGCGGATGCCACCAGAGACCGCAAAGGCGGTGATTCAGAAACGGAGTCCCCATCCCCCCCCCAAAGTTCCCCAAAGCGGGGCTCCCAGTAACACGTTCAGGGAGATCGTCAGGCGCGACGAAATACGGAAACTCTCTTCGAGACCGCGGCGCACCGCGGGATCGTCCGGACAGACGAACGTAGCGAGAGCAAAGAAACGGAGACGAAACCGAGCCTTGAGCAAACCGCACAGAGAGCGAACCCTGCAGAGCGCAGAGCGCGGCCAGCGGGGCGGGCGGGGCCGGCGGGCCGGGACCGCGACGAGAGACGGGAGTGCGGCACCCACTCCGGGACGTCCGCCCCGCCCGCCCCGCCCCGCCCTCCAGCGCTCGGAGCCGCCGCCGAGATCGACATCATCGCCGCAGCGAGTCCTGAGTCGTGAGCGGCACACGCACCGCACCGGGCGGGCGCGGGCGCGCGCGCGCGGTCAAGGGCGGTTCACTCCCTCGGTTTAGAGAGAGGGGCCAGCCGTTCTCCCGAAGGGCCGCTGACTCCCCGCTCCTCACACGCAGCGGTCCTGCTGCGGGGAAAGCCGTGGACCCCCGCAACGTCGGCGGCGCAGCCGAGGCAACGCCACCTCCGGACGCCGTAAAAACGCACCACGCCACGATCGCTGCAGAGGCGATGCCACGTTTTTATTTGTGTATGCGAGAAACGGATCGAAATCACACGGTAGGAGGGAAATTCAAACGAACTGGCGCCGACTTCTTAAGCGTCGAAAGGCGTGGAAAGGGAAGAGAGGTTTTCGTAAAGTCTCCGCTGCCCTGGGCGGGCTCGGCCTCGCGCACGAAGGTCCGCCAGCCGCCGCCGCAAGGCGTGGACAGCGCGACCGACCCACCGCAGGCAGCCTGAGAGCACGCGGCGCGGGCGCCCCCGCGCGGTCCCCGGAGGTCGGCGGCGCCCCCAAGGCTCGGCGTCCTGCGGTCCGTCTCGGTCGTCGGACCGCGTGTCGGCGGGAAGCTGCTGCAGCGACGCGGGGTCCTCTGCGGGCTCCGTCTCTCCCGCCGCCGGGGCGTCTGGCGTCGTCCGCCACGGCGGCCAGAGTGTCGGGCTGCGTCGGGCCGGGCTCGCTTCCCTGCGCTCTGGGCTCCGCTCAAGGATCCGGACGTCAGGTAGACCGAGGGCAGCTGCCGGCAAGCACTGGAAAACAGCGTCCCGTCGAAGTCACCGCTGTGGTACGAAGATTCTCCCGGGACCGGGTACAGAGGGAGGAGCGGCCACGACTCCGAATCGTCGGAGGTCACGATCGACGGAGGCTGGGGCTCTGGCGCCACGACTGCGGAGTCCCAAGCCGTCATCAGAGCGTCGAGAAAATGCGGCTCCATCGCGGACACGTCGGCGGACCGGCAGAACTCCAGCGACGCGATCGCACTGGTGCCGCAGGCAAAGTGTGCAGCAGTACCAGCTGCCTGGGCTTATATGCTGTCCCTGGACGTGGGCGGATGCCACCAGAGACCGCAAAGGCGGTGATTCAGAAACGGAGTCCCCATCCCCCCCCCAAAGTTCCCCAAAGCGGGGCTCCCAGTAACACGTTCAGGGAGATCGTCAGGCGCGACGAAATACGGAAACTCTCTTCGAGACCGCGGCGCACCGCGGGATCGTCCGGACAGACGAACGTAGCGAGAGCAAAGAAACGGAGACGAAACCGAGCCTTGAGCAAACCGCACAGAGAGCGAACCCTGCAGAGCGCAGAGCGCGGCCAGCGGGGCGGGCGGGGCCGGCGGGCCGGGACCGCGACGAGAGACGGGAGTGCGGCACCCACTCCGGGACGTCCGCCCCGCCCGCCCCGCCCCGCCCTCCAGCGCTCGGAGCCGCCGCCGAGATCGACATCATCGCCGCAGCGAGTCCTGAGTCGTGAGCGGCACACGCACCGCACCGGGCGGGCGCGGGCGCGCGCGCGCGCGGTCAAGGGCGGTTCACTCCCTCGGTTTAGAGAGAGGGCCAGCCGTTCTCCCGAAGGGCCGCTGACTCCCGCTCCTCACACGCAGCGGTCCTGCTGCGGGGAAAGCCGTGGACCCCCGCAACGTCGGCGGCGCAGCCGAGGCAACGCCACCTCCGGACGCCGTAAAAAACGCACCACGCCACGATCGCTGCAGAGGCGATGCCACGTTTTTATTTGTGTATGCGAGAAACGGATCGAAATCACACGGTAGGGAGGGAAATTCAAACGAACTGGCGCCGACTTCTTAAGCGTCGAAAGGCGTGGAAAGGGAAGAGAGGTTTTCGTAAAGTCTCCGCTGCCCTGGGCGGGCTCGGCCTCGCGCACGAAGGTCCGCCAGCCGCCGCCGCAAGGCGTGGACAGCGCGACCGACCCACCGCAGGCAGCCTGAGAGCACGCGGCGCGGGCGCCCCGCGCGGTCCCCGGAGGTCGGCGGCGCCCCAAGGCTCGGCGTCCTGCGGTCCGTCTCGGTAGTCGGACCGCGTGTCGGCGGGAATCAGAATCACCGACGCGGGGTACTCAGCGGGCTCCCTAACTCCCGCCGCCGGGGCGTCTGGCGTCGTCCGCCACGGCGGCCAGAGTGTCGGGCTGCGTCGGGCCGGGCTCGCTTCCCAAGTGCTCTGGGCTCCGCTCAAGGATCCGGCCGTCAGGTAGACCGAGGGCAGCTGCCGGCAAGCACTGGAAAACAGCGTCCCGTCGAAGTCACCGCTGTGGTACGAAGATTCTCCCGGGACCGGGTACAGAGGGAGGAGCGGCCACGACTCCGAATCGTCGGAGGTCACGATCGACGGAGGCTGGGGCTCTGGCGCCACGACTGCGGAGTCCCAAGCCGTCATCAGAGCGTCGAGAAAATGCGGCTCCATCGCGGACACGTCGGCGGACCGGCAGAACTCCAGCGACGCGATCGCACTGGTGCCGCAGGCAAAGTGTGCAGCAGTACCAGCTGCCTGGGCTTATATGCTGTCCCTGGACGTGGGCGGATGCCACCAGAGACCGCAAAGGCGGTGATTCAGAAACGGAGTCCCCATCCCCCCCCCAAAGTTCCCCAAAGCGGGGCTCCCAGTAACACGTTCAGGGAGATCGTCAGGCGCGACGAAATACGGAAACTCTCTTCGAGACCGCGGCGCACCGCGGATCGTCCGGACAGACGAACGTAGCGAGAGCAAAGAAACGGAGACGAAACCGAGCCTTGAGCAAACCGCACAGAGAGCGAACCCTGCAGAGCGCAGAGCGCGGCCAGCGGGGCGGGCGGGGCCGGCGGGCCGGGACCGCGACGAGAGACGGGAGTGCGGCACCCACTCCGGGACGTCCGCCCCCCCCCCCCCGCCCCGCCCACCAGCGCTCGGAGCCGCCGCCGAGATCGACAACATCCCCGCACCCAGTCCGGCGTAGTGAGCGGCACACCCACCCCACCGGGCGGGCGCGGGCGCGCGCCCGCGCGGTCAAGGGCGGTTCACTCCCTCGGTTTAGAGAGAGGGGCCAGCCGTTCTCCCGAAGGGCCGCTGACTCCCCGCTCCTCACACGCAGCGGTCCTGCTGCGGGGAAAGCCGTGGACCCCCGCAACGTCGGCGGCGCAGCCGAGGCAACGCCACCTCCGGACGCCGTAAAAAACGCACCACGCCACGATCGCTGCAGAGGCGATGCCACGTTTTTATTTGTGTATGCGAGAAACGGATCGAAATCACACGGTAGGGAGGGAAATTCAAACGAACTGGCGCCGACTTCTTAAGCGTCGAAAGGCGTGGAAAGGGAAGAGAGGTTTTCGTAAAGTCTCCGCTGCCCTGGGCGGGCTCGGCCTCGCGCACGAAGGTCCGCCAGCCGCCGCCGCAAGGCGTGGACAGCGCGACCGACCCACCGCAGGCAGCCTGAGAGCACGCGGCGCGGGCGCCCCCGCGCGGTCCCCGGAGGTCGGCGGCGCCCCAAGGCTCGGCGTCCTGCGGTCCGTCTCGGTCGTCGGACCGCGTGTCGGCGGGAAGCTGCTGCAGCGACGCGGGGTCCTCTGCGGGCTCCGTCTCTCCCGCCGCCGGGCGTCTGGCGTCGTCCGCCACGGCGGCCAGAGTGTCGGGCTGCGTCGGGCCGGGCTCGCTTCCCAAGTGCTCTGGGCTCCGCTCAAGGATCCGGACGTCAGGTAGACCGAGGGCAGCTGCCGGCAAGCACTGGAAAACAGCGTCCCGTCGAAGTCACCGCTGTGGTACGAAGATTCTCCCGGGACCGGGTACAGAGGGAGGAGCGGCCACGACTCCGAATCGTCGGAGGTCACGATCGACGGAGGCTGGGGCTCTGGCGCCACGACTGCGGAGTCCCAAGCCGTCATCAGAGCGTCGAGAAAATGCGGCTCCATCGCGGACACGTCGGCGGACCGGCAGAACTCCAGCGACGCGATCGCACTGGTGCCGCAGGCAAAGTGTGCAGCAGTACCAGCTGCCTGGGCTTATATGCTGTCCCTGGACGTGGGCGGATGCCACCAGAGACCGCAAAGGCGGTGATTCAGAAACGGAGTCCCCATCCCCCCCCCAAAGTTCCCCAAAGCGGGGCTCCCAGTAACACGTTCAGGGAGATCGTCAGGCGCGACGAAATACGGAAACTCTCTTCGAGACCGCGGCGCACCGCGGGATCGTCCGGACAGACGAACGTAGCGAGAGCAAAGAAACGGAGACGAAACCGAGCCTTGAGCAAACCGCACACAGAGCGAACCCTGCTGCGCGCCGCGCGCGGCCCGGGGGGGGGGGGGGGCGGGGGGGCGGGGCCCGCGACGTGAGCGGGGTGTGCGCCCCCCACTCGGGGACGCCCGCCCCGCCCGCCCCGCCCCGCCCTCCAGCGCTCGGAGCCGCCGCCGAGATCGACATCATCGCCGCAGCGAGTCCTGAGTCGTGAGCGGCACACGCACCGCACCGGGCGGGCGCGGGCGCGCGCGCGCGGTCAACGGCGCTTCACTCCCACGGTTTAGAGAGAGGGCCAGCCGTTCTCCCGAAGGGCCGCTGACTCCCGCTCCTCACACGCAGCGGTCCTGCTGCGGGGAAAGCCGTGGACCCGCAACGTCGGCGGCGCAGCCGAGGCAACGCCACCTCCGGACGCCGTAAAAACGCACCACGCCACGATCGCTGCAGAGGCGATGCCACGTTTTATTTGTGTATGCGAGAAACGGATCGAAATCACACGGTAGGGAGGGAAATTCAAACGAACTGGCGCCGACTTCTTAAGCGTCGAAAGGCGTGGAAAGGGAAGAGAGGTTTTCGTAAAGTCTCCGCTGCCCTGGGCGGGCTCGGCCTCGCGCACGAAGGTCCGCCAGCCGCCGCCGCAAGGCGTGGACAGCGCGACCGACCCACCGCAGGCAGCCTGAGAGCACGCGGCGCGGGCGCCCCCGCGCGGTCCCCGGAGGTCGGCGGCGCCCCCAAGGCTCGGCGTCCTGCGGTCCGTCTCGGTCGTCGGACCGCGTGTCGGCGGGAAGCTGCTGCAGCGACGCGGGGTCCTCTGCGGGCTCCGTCTCCCGCCGCCGGGGCGTCTGGCGTCGTCCGCCACGGCGGCCAGAGTGTCGGGCTGCGTCGGGCCGGGCTCGCTTCCCAAGTGCTCTGGGCTCCGCTCAAGGATCCGGCCGTCAGGTAGACCGAGGGCAGCTGCCGGCAAGCACTGGAAAACAGCGTCCCGTCGAAGTCACCGCTGTGGTACGAAGATTCTCCCGGGACCGGGTACAGAGGGAGGAGCGGCCACGACTCCGAATCGTCGGAGGTCACGATCGACGGAGGCTGGGGCTCTGGCGCCACGACTGCGGAGTCCCAAGCCGTCATCAGAGCGTCGAGAAAATGCGGCTCCATCGCGGACACGTCGGCGGACCGGCAGAACTCCAGCGACGCGATCGCACTGGTGCCGCAGGCAAAGTGTGCAGCAGTACCAGCTGCCTGGGCTTATATGCTGTCCCTGGACGTGGGCGGATGCCACCAGAGACCGCAAAGGCGGTGATTCAGAAACGGAGTCCCCATCCCCCCCCCAAAGTTCCCCAAAGCGGGGCTCCCAGTAACACGTTCAGGGAGATCGTCAGGCGCGACGAAATACGGAAACTCTCTTCGAGACCGCGGCGCACCGCGGGATCGTCCGGACAGACGAACGTAGCGAGAGCAAAGAAACGGAGACGAAACCGAGCCTTGAGCAAACCGCACAGAGAGCGAACCCTGCAGAGCGCAGAGCGCGGCCAGCGGGGCGGGCGGGGCCGGCGGGCCGGGACCGCGACGAGAGACGGGAGTGCGGCACCCACTCCGGGACGTCCGCCCCGCCCGCCCCGCCCCGCCCTCCAGCGCTCGGAGCCGCCGCCGAGATCGACATCATCGCCGCAGCGAGTCCTGAGTCGTGAGCGGCACACGCACCGCACCGGGCGGGCGCGGGCGCGCGCGCGCGCGGTCAAGGGCGGTTCACTCCCTCGGTTTAGAGAGAGGGGCCAGCCGTTCTCCCGAAGGGCCGCTGACTCCCCGCTCCTCACACGCAGCGGTCCTGCTGCGGGGAAAGCCGTGGACCCCCGCAACGTCGGCGGCGCAGCCGAGGCAACGCCACCTCCGGACGCCGTAAAAAACGCACCACGCCACGATCGCTGCAGAGGCGATGCCACGTTTTTATTTGTGTATGCGAGAAACGGATCGAAATCACACGGTAGGGAGGGAAATTCAAACGAACTGGCGCCGACTTCTTAAGCGTCGAAAGGCGTGGAAAGGGAAGAGAGGTTTTCGTAAAGTCTCCGCTGCCCTGGGCGGGCTCGGCCTCGCGCACGAAGGTCCGCCAGCCGCCGCCGCAAGGCGTGGACAGCGCGACCGACCCACCGCAGGCAGCCTGAGAGCACGCGGCGCGGGCGCCCCCGCGCGGTCCCCGGAGGTCGGCGGCGCCCCCAAGGCTCGGCGTCCTGCGGTCCGTCTCGGTCGTCGGACCGCGTGTCGGCGGGAAGCTGCTGCAGCGACGCGGGGTCCTCTGCGGGCTCCGTCTCTCCCGCCGCCGGGGCGTCTGGCGTCGTCCGCCACGGCGGCCAGAGTGTCGGGCTGCGTCGGGCCGGGCTCGCTTCCCAAGTGCTCTGGGCTCCGCTCAAGGATCCGGACGTCAGGTAGACCGAGGGCAGCTGCCGGCAAGCACTGGAAAACAGCGTCCCGTCGAAGTCACCGCTGTGGTACGAAGATTCTCCCGGGACCGGGTACAGAGGGAGGAGCGGCCACGACTCCGAATCGTCGGAGGTCACGATCGACGGAGGCTGGGGCTCTGGCGCCACGACTGCGGAGTCCCAAGCCGTCATCAGAGCGTCGAGAAAATGCGGCTCCATCGCGGACACGTCGGCGGACCGGCAGAACTCCAGCGACGCGATCGCACTGGTGCCGCAGGCAAAGTGTGCAGCAGTACCAGCTGCCTGGGCTTATATGCTGTCCCTGGACGTGGGCGGATGCCACCAGAGACCGCAAAGGCGGTGATTCAGAAACGGAGTCCCCCTCCCCCCCCCAAAGTTCCCCAAAGCGGGGCTCCCAGTAACACGTTCAGGGAGATCGTCAGGCGCGACGAAATACGGAAACTCTCTTCGAGACCGCGGCGCACCGCGGGATCGTCCGGACAGACGAACGTAGCGAGAGCAAAGAAACGGAGACGAAACCGAGCCTTGAGCAAACCGCACAGAGAGCGAACCCTGCAGAGCGCAGAGCGCGGCCAGCGGGGCGGGCGGGGCCGGCGGGCCGGGACCGCGACGAGAGACGGGAGTGCGGCACCCACTCCGGGACGTCCGCCCCGCCCGCCCCGCCCCGCCCTCCAGCGCTCGGAGCCGCCGCCGAGATCGACATCATCGCCGCAGCGAGTCCTGAGTCGTGAGCGGCACACGCACCGCACCGGGCGGGCGCGGGCGCGCGCGCGCGCGGTCAAGGGCGGTTCACTCCCTCGGTTTAGAGAGGGGCCAGCCGTTCTCCCGAAGGGCCGCTGACTCCCGCTCCTCACACGCAGCGGTCCTGCTGCGGGGAAAGCCGTGGACCCCGCAACGTCGGCGGCGCAGCCGAGGCAACGCCACCTCCGGACGCCGTAAAAAACGCACCACGCCACGATCGCTGCAGAGGCGATGCCACGTTTTTATTTGTGTATGCGAGAAACGGATCGAAATCACACGGTAGGGAGGGAAATTCAAACGAACTGGCGCCGACTTCTTAAGCGTCGAAAGGCGTGGAAAGGGAAGAGGTTTTCGTAAAGTCTCCGCTGCCCTGGGCGGGCTCGGCCTCGCGCACGAAGGTCCGCCAGCCGCCGCCGCAAGGCGTGGACAGCGCGACCGACCCACCGCAGGCAGCCTGAGAGCACGCGGCGCGGGCGCCCCGCGCGGTCCCCGGAGGTCGGCGGCGCCCCAAGGCTCGGCGTCCTGCGGTCCGTCTCGGTCGTCGGACCGCGTGTCGGCGGGAAGCTGCTGCAGCGACGCGGGGTCCTCTGCGGGCTCCGTCTCTCCCGCCGCCGGGCGTCTGGCGTCGTCCGCCACGGCGGCCAGAGTGTCGGGCTGCGTCGGGCCGGGCTCGCTTCCCAAGTGCTCTGGGCTCCGCTCAAGGATCCGGACGTCAGGTAGACCGAGGGCAGCTGCCGGCAAGCACTGGAAAACAGCGTCCCGTCGAAGTCACCGCTGTGGTACGAAGATTCTCCCGGGACCGGGTACAGAGGAGGAGCGGCCACGACTCCGAATCGTCGGAGGTCACGATCGACGGAGGCTGGGGCTCTGGCGCCACGACTGCGGAGTCCCAAGCCGTCATCAGAGCGTCGAGAAAATGCGGCTCCATCGCGGACACGTCGGCGGACCGGCAGAACTCCAGCGACGCGATCGCACTGGTGCCGCAGGCAAAGTGTGCAGCAGTACCAGCTGCCTGGGCTTATATGCTGTCCCTGGACGTGGGCGGATGCCACCAGAGACCGCAAAGGCGGTGATTCAGAAACGGAGTCCCCATCCCCCCCCCAAAGTTCCCCAAAGCGGGGCTCCCAGTAACACGTTCAGGGAGATCGTCAGGCGCGACGAAATACGGAAACTCTCTTCGAGACCGCGGCGCACCGCGGATCGTCCGGACAGACGAACGTAGCGAGAGCAAAGAAACGGAGACGAAACCGAGCCTTGAGCAAACCGCACAGAGAGCGAACCCTGCAGAGCGCAGAGCGCGGCCAGCGGGCGGGCGGGGCCGGCGGGCCGGGACCGCGACGAGAGACGGGAGTGCGGCACCCACTCCGGGACGTCCGCCCCGCCCGCCCCGCCCGCCCTCCAGCGCTCGGAGCCGCCGCCGAGATCGACATCATCGCCGCAGCGAGTCCTGAGTCGTGAGCGGCACACGCACCGCACCGGGCGGGCGCGGGCGCGCGCGCGCGCGGTCAAGGGCGGTTCACTCCCTCGGTTTAGAGAGAGGGCCAGCCGTTCTCCCGAAGGGCCGCTGACTCCCGCTCCTCACACGCAGCGGTCCTGCTGCGGGGAAAGCCGTGGACCCCGCAACGTCGGCGGCGCAGCCGAGGCAACGCCACCGCCGGACGCCGTAAAAAACCCACCACGCCACGATCGCTGCAGAGGCGATGCCACGTTTTTATTTGTGTATGCGAGAAACGGATCGAAATCACACGGTAGGGAGGGAAATTCAAACGAACTGGCGCCGACTTCTTAAGCGTCGAAAGGCGTGGAAAGGGAAGAGGTTTTCGTAAAGTCTCCGCTGCCCTGGGCGGGCTCGGCCTCGCGCACGAAGGTCCGCCAGCCGCCGCCGCAAGGCGTGGACAGCGCGACCGACCCACCGCAGGCAGCCTGAGAGCACGCGGCGCGGGCGCCCCGCGCGGTCCCCGGAGGTCGGCGGCGCCCCAAGGCTCGGCGTCCTGCGGTCCGTCTCGGTCGTCGGACCGCGTGTCGGCGGGAAGCTGCTGCAGCGACGCGGGGTCCTCTGCGGGCTCCGTCTCTCCCGCCGCCGGGGCGTCTGGCGTCGTCCGCCACGGCGGCCAGAGTGTCGGGCTGCGTCGGGCCGGGCTCGCTTCCCAAGTGCTCTGGGCTCCGCTCAAGGATCCGGACGTCAGGTAGACCGAGGGCAGCTGCCGGCAAGCACTGGAAAACAGCGTCCCGTCGAAGTCACCGCTGTGGTACGAAGATTCTCCGTGGACCGGGTACAGAGGGAGGAGCGGCCACGACTCCGAATCGTCGGAGGTCACGATCGACGGAGGCTGGGGCTCTGGCGCCACGACTGCGGAGTCCCAAGCCGTCATCAGAGCGTCGAGAAAATGCGGCTCCATCGCGGACACGTCGGCGGACCGGCAGAACTCCAGCGACGCGATCGCACTGGTGCCGCAGGCAAAGTGTGCAGCAGTACCAGCTGCCTGGGCTTATATGCTGTCCCTGGACGTGGGCGGATGCCACCAGAGACCGCAAAGGCGGTGATTCAGAAACGGAGTCCCCCTGGGCCCCCCACAGTTCCCCAACGCGGGGCTCCCAGTAACACGTTCAGGGAGATCGTCAGGCGCGACGAAATACGGAAACTCTCTTCGAGACCGCGGCGCACCGCGGATCGTCCGGACAGACGAACGTAGCGAGAGCAAAGAAACGGAGACGAAACCGAGCCTTGAGCAAACCGCACAGAGAGCGAACCCTGCAGAGCGCAGAGCGCGGCCAGCGGGCGGGCGGGGCCGGCGGGCCGGGACCGCGACGAGAGACGGAGTGCGGCACCCACTCCGGGACGTCCGCCCCGCCCGCCCCGCCCCGCCCTCCAGCGCTCGGAGCCGCCGCCGAGATCGACATCATCGCCGCAGCGAGTCCTGAGTCGTGAGCGGCACACGCACCGCACCGGGCGGGCGCGGGCGCGCGCGCGCGCGGTCAAGGGCGGTTCACTCCCTCGGGTTAGAGAGAGGGCCAGCCGTTCTCCCGAAGAAGGGCCGCTGACTCCCGCTCCTCACACGCAGCGGTCCTGCTGCGGGGAAAGCCGTGGACCCCGCAACGTCGGCGGCGCAGCCGAGGCAACGCCACCTCCGGACGCCGTAAAAAACGCACCACGCCACGATCGCTGCAGAGGCGATGCCACGTTTTTATTTGTGTATGCGAGAAACGGATCGAAATCACACGGTAGGGAGGGAAATTCAAACGAACTGGCGCCGACTTCTTAAGCGTCGAAAGGCGTGGAAAGGGAAGAGAGGTTTTCGTAAAGTCTCCGCTGCCCTGGGCGGGCTCGGCCTCGCGCACGAAGGTCCGCCAGCCGCCGCCGCAAGGCGTGGACAGCGCGACCGACCCACCGCAGGCAGCCTGAGAGCACGCGGCGCGGGCGCCCCGCGCGGTCCCCGGAGGTCGGCGGCGCCCCAAGGCTCGGCGTCCTGCGGTCCGTCTCGGTCGTCGGACCGCGTGTCGGCGGGAAGCTGCTGCAGCGACGCGGGGTCCTCTGCGGGCTCCGTCTCTCCCGCCGCCGGGGCGTCTGGCGTCGTCCGCCACGGCGGCCAGAGTGTCGGGCTGCGTCGGGCCGGGCTCGCTTCCCAAGTGCTCTGGGCTCCGCTCAAGGATCCGGACGTCAGGTAGACCGAGGGCAGCTGCCGGCAAGCACTGGAAAACAGCGTCCCGTCGAAGTCACCGCTGTGGTACGAAGATTCTCCCGGGACCGGGTACAGAGGGAGGAGCGGCCACGACTCCGAATCGTCGGAGGTCACGATCGACGGAGGCTGGGGCTCTGGCGCCACGACTGCGGAGTCCCAAGCCGTCATCAGAGCGTCGAGAAAATGCGGCTCCATCGCGGACACGTCGGCGGACCGGCAGAACTCCAGCGACGCGATCGCACTGGTGCCGCAGGCAAAGTGTGCAGCAGTACCAGCTGCCTGGGCTTATATGCTGTCCCTGGACGTGGGCGGATGCCACCAGAGACCGCAAAGGCGGTGATTCAGAAACGGAGTCCCCATCCCCCCCCCAAAGTTCCCCAAAGCGGGGCTCCCAGTAACACGTTCAGGGAGATCGTCAGGCGCGACGAAATACGGAAACTCTCTTCGAGACCGCGGCGCACCGCGGGATCGTCCGGACAGACGAACGTAGCGAGAGCAAAGAAACGGAGACGAAACCGAGCCTTGAGCAAACCGCACAGAGAGCGAACCCTGCAGAGCGCAGAGCGCGGCCAGCGGGGCGGGCGGGGGCGGCGGGGCCGGCCCCCGCCGAGGGACCGGCGTGCGGCCCCCACACCGGGCCGGCCGCCCCGCCCGCCCCGCCCCGCCCTCCAGCGCTCGGAGCCGCCGCCGAGATCGACATCATCGCCGCAGCGAGTCCTGAGTCGTGAGCGGCACACGCACCGCACCGGGCGGGCGCGGGCGCGCGCGCGCGCGGTCAAGGGCGGTTCACTCCCTCGGGTGAGAGAGAGCGGCCAGCCGTTCTCCCGAAGGGCCGCTGACTCCCCGCTCCTCACACGCAGCGGTCCTGCTGCGGGGAAAGCCGTGGACCCCCGCAACGTCGGCGGCGCAGCCGAGGCAACGCCACCTCCGGACGCCGTAAAAAACGCACCACGCCACGATCGCTGCAGAGGCGATGCCACGTTTTTATTTGTGTATGCGAGAAACGGATCGAAATCACACGGTAGGGAGGGAAATTCAAACGAACTGGCGCCGACTTCTTAAGCGTCGAAAGGCGTGGAAAGGGAAGAGAGGTTTTCGTAAAGTCTCCGCTGCCCTGGGCGGGCTCGGCCTCGCGCACGAAGGTCCGCCAGCCGCCGCCGCAAGGCGTGGACAGCGCGACCGACCCACCGCAGGCAGCCTGAGAGCACGCGGCGCGGGCGCCCCCGCGCGGTCCCCGGAGGTCGGCGGCGCCCCCAAGGCTCGGCGTCCTGCGGTCCGTCTCGGTCGTCGGACCGCGTGTCGGCGGGAAGCTGCTGCAGCGACGGCTGTTACTCCTCGGATTCCGTCCCTGCCGCCGTTGCCTTGGTGTCCTCTGGGTCCCGACATAGAATCCCAGACTTGGATGGATTGGGTTTGAGTTTCGGTCTACTACCCCCTAGCGCTCTGTGCCCGTGACCATCGTCATCTCTGTACAGAAACCTCAGTCATCAGTTATGCAGAGAGCTGTCAAGCGCCGACTGGGAACCAACGTCGGTGCCTTTGGCCACAGATGAACGCGTCCTTTGCGGCAAGCATCGTCGCTGCTAAAAGGAACCGCAGGCTCTCACCACACAGCCGTCAGCTTCTGGAAACATTTATATCGACGAATCGATGCCTGATATTCTGAGACACAGTGTGTCAATACCGGAAATAAAACCGAATTTTTTCTCCTCACGTATTGCCATTTTTGTTATGAAACAGTAAAATCAATACATGAGAACAGGGAAAAAATTCTAATTTTTTAGGATAAATTTTAAATATCATTTATAATAAAAATTTTATTTTTAATTTAAATTTGCTATCTCTTAATTTTTTACACATTTATAATAACGAATAATAATTAAACTATAGAATACTACAGGTATATAAATATGAACGCAACCGTATGTAATGTTACTAATTTAAAATACCGATTTTTAATGTTATTTTATCTTTAATTTTTGATTTTTATTTTATTATATTATTTTTTATAGTGTTTCAATATATGTCCATAGACGATGAAAGGTCAGAAGCAACGGCAGGAGATACGGAATCCGTAGAGGAAAAGGCGTTCCTGCAGCAGCTTCCCGCCTACATACGCAGTTCCTAGTCCAAGACGGATCAACCGCGCTATCTTAAGATCGCCGCCGACTTTCCGTGACCGCGCGGGGGCGCCCGCGCCGCGTGCTCTCAGGCTGCCTGCGGTGGGTCGGTCGCGCTGTCCACGCCTTGCGGCGGCGGCTGGCGGACCTTCGTGCGCGAGGCCGAGCCCGCCCAGGGCAGCGGAGACTTTACGAAAACCTCTCTTCCCTTTCCACGCCTTTCGACGCTTAAGAAGTCGGCGCCAGTTCGTTTGAATTTCCCTCCCTACCGTGTGATTTCGATCCGTTTCTCGCATACACAAATAAAAACGTGGCATCGCCTCTGCAGCGATCGTGGCGTGGTGCGTTTTTTACGGCGTCCGGAGGTGGCGTTGCCTCGGCTGCGCCGCCGACGTTGCGGGGGTCCACGGCTTTCCCCGCAGCAGGACCGCTGCGTGTGAGGAGCGGGGAGTCAGCGGCCCTTCGGGAGAACGGCTGGCCCCTCTCTCTAAACCGAGGGAGTGAACCGCCCTTGACCGCGCGCGCGCGCGCCCGCGCCCGCCCGGTGCGGTGCGTGTGCCGCTCACGACTCAGGACTCGCTGCGGCGATGATGTCGATCTCGGCGGCGGCTCCGAGCGCTGGAGGGCGGGCGGGGCGGGCGGGCGGACGTCCCGGAGTGGGTGCCGCACTCCCGTCTCTCGTCGCGGTCCCGGCCCGCCGGCCCTGCCTGCCCTGCTGGCCGCGCTCTGCGCTCTGCAGGGTTCGCTCTCTGTGCGGTTTGCTCAAGGCTCGGTTTCGTCTCCGTTTCTTTGCTCTCGCTACGTTCGTCTGTCCGGACGATCCGCGGTGCGCCGCGGTCTCGAAGAGAGTTTCCGTATTTCGTCGCGCCTGACGATCTCCCTGAACGTGTTACTGGGAGCCCCGCTTTGGGGAACTTTGGGGGATGGGGACTCCGTTTCTGAATCACCGCCTTTGCGGTCTCTGGTGGCATCCGCCCACGTCCAGGGACAGCATATAAGCCCAGGCAGCTGGTACTGCTGCACACTTTGCCTGCGGCACCAGTGCGATCGCGTCGCTGGAGTTCTGCCGGTCCGCCGACGTGTCCGCGATGGAGCCGCATTTTCTCGACGCTCTGATGACGGCTTGGGACTCCGCAGTCGTGGCGCCAGAGCCCCAGCCTCCGTCGATCGTGACCTCCGACGATTCGGAGTCGTGGCCGCTCCTCCCTCTGTACCCGGTCCGGGAGAATCTTCGTACCACAGCGGTGACTTCGACGGGACGCTGTTTTCCAGTGCTTGCCGGCAGCTGCCCTCGGTCTACCTGACGTCCGGATCCTTGAGCGGAGCCCAGAGCACTTGGGAAGCGAGCCCGGCCCGACGCAGCCCGACACTCTGGCCGCCGTGGCGGACGACGCCAGACGCCCCGGCGGCGGGAGAGACGGAGCCCGCAGAGGACCCCGCGTCGCTGCAGCAGCTTCCCGCCGACACGCGGTCCGACGACCGAGACGGACCGCAGGACGCCGAGCCTTGGGGCGCCGCCGACCTCCGGGGACCGCGCGGGGGCGCCCGCGCCGCGTGCTCTCAGGCTGCCTGCGGTGGGTCGGTCGCGCTGTCCACGCCTTGCGGCGGCGGCTGGCGGACCTTCGTGCGCGAGGCCGAGCCCGCCCAGGGCAGCGGAGACTTTACGAAAACCTCTCTTCCCTTTCCACGCCTTTCGACGCTTAAGAAGTCGGCGCCAGTTCGTTTGAATTTCCCTCCCTACCGTGTGATTTCGATCCGTTTCTCGCATACACAAATAAAAACGTGGCATCGCCTCTGCAGCGATCGTGGCGTGGTGCGTTTTTTACGGCGTCCGGAGGTGGCGTTGCCTCGGCTGCGCCGCCGACGTTGCGGGGTCCACGGCTTTCCCCGCAGCAGGACCGCTGCGTGTGAGGAGCGGGAGTCAGCGGCCCTTCGGGAGAACGGCTGGCCCCTCTCTCTAAACCGAGGGAGTGAACCGCCCTTGACCGCGCGCGCGCGCGCCCGCGCCCGCCCGGTGCGGTGCGTGTGCCGCTCACGACTCAGGACTCGCTGCGGCGATGATGTCGATCTCGGCGGCGGCTCCGAGCGCTGGAGGGCGGGGCGGGGCGGGCGGGGCGGACGTCCCGGAGTGGGTGCCGCACTCCCGTCTCTCGTCGCGGTCCCGGCCCGCCGGCCCCGCCCGCCCCGCTGGCCGCGCTCTGCGCTCTGCAGGGTTCGCTCTCTGTGCGGTTTGCTCAAGGCTCGGTTTCGTCTCCGTTTCTTTGCTCTCGCTACGTTCGTCTGTCCGGACGATCCGCGGTGCGCCGCGGTCTCGAAGAGAGTTTCCGTATTTCGTCGCGCCTGACGATCTCCCTGAACGTGTTACTGGGAGCCCCGCTTTGGGGAACTTTGGGGGATGGGGACTCCGTTTCTGAATCACCGCCTTTGCGGTCTCTGGTGGCATCCGCCCACGTCCAGGGACAGCATATAAGCCCAGGCAGCTGGTACTGCTGCACACTTTGCCTGCGGCACCAGTGCGATCGCGTCGCTGGAGTTCTGCCGGTCCGCCGACGTGTCCGCGATGGAGCCGCATTTTCTCGACGCTCTGATGACGGCTTGGGACTCCGCAGTCGTGGCGCCAGAGCCCCAGCCTCCGTCGATCGTGACCTCCGACGATTCGGAGTCGTGGCCGCTCCTCCCTCTGTACCCGGTCCCGGGAGAATCTTCGTACCACAGCGGTGACTTCGACGGGACGCTGTTTTCCAGTGCTTGCCGGCAGCTGCCCTCGGTCTACCTGACGTCCGGATCCTTGAGCGGAGCCCAGAGCACTTGGGAAGCGAGCCCGGCCCGACGCAGCCCGACACTCTGGCCGCCGTGGCGGACGACGCCAGACGCCCCGGCGGCGGGAGAGACGGAGCCCGCAGAGGACCCCGCGTCGCTGCAGCAGCTTCCCGCCGACACGCGGTCCGACGACCGAGACGGACCGCAGGACGCCGAGCCTTGGGGGCGCCGCCGACCTCCGGGGACCGCGCGGGGGCGCCCGCGCCGCGTGCTCTCAGGCTGCCTGCGGTGGGTCGGTCGCGCTGTCCACGCCTTGCGGCGGCGGCTGGCGGACCTTCGTGCGCGAGGCCGAGCCCGCCCAGGGCAGCGGAGACTTTACGAAAACCTCTCTTCCCTTTCCACGCCTTTCGACGCTTAAGAAGTCGGCGCCAGTTCGTTTGAATTTCCCTCCCTACCGTGTGATTTCGATCCGTTTCTCGCATACACAAATAAAAACGTGGCATCGCCTCTGCAGCGATCGTGGCGTGGTGCGTTTTTTACGGCGTCCGGAGGTGGTGTTGCCTCGGCTGCGCCGCCGACGTTGCGGGGGTCCACGGCTTTCCCCGCAGCAGGACCGCTGCGTGTGAGGAGCGGGGAGTCAGCGGCCCTTCGGGAGAACGGCTGGCCCCTCTCTCTAAACCGAGGGAGTGAACCGCCCTTGACCGCGCGCGCGCGCGCCCGCGCCCGCCCGGTGCGGTGCGTGTGCCGCTCACGACTCAGGACTCGCTGCGGCGATGATGTCGATCTCGGCGGCGGCTCCGAGCGCTGGAGGGCGGGGCGGGGCGGGCGGGGCGGACTTCCCCGAGTGGGAGCCGCACTCTAGTCTCAGTCTATGTCCCGCTGGTAGCGCTGAGAGCTCTTCACTCTGCACTGTCCGCTCTGCAGACCCCTCATTCGCACAGCGGCCTTTTTACTTGTTTGCGCGGCCCAGCACTTTCCATTATATTAGGTAATCACCGTACTGTGTTTCTTCGGTTTACTTGTCGATGTTTATATTTTTCGCGAATTTCTTTCTTACAGTTCGGATATCTAAGTACTTCTCTTCGACCGTGAGCTATGGAAACAGAAATAGATGCTAATCTCCGTCGCGCCCTTCGTTTTTCTGGTAGTTTTATTCAGCGGAACGTGTCTCTCTGGCAGCTTGGCTACTTGCTCTTGGCTGCACTTGTTGAAATCTTTCTTTTAGCGCTAGCAGAACTGCGTTTTACCGTGTGTCTCTGATGAGTGTAATTCGCTGTCCGGCTCCCCGACTCTCCGCCAGCATTTGGGGAGCAGCCCACGCGTTTGTTCGAATGCTGCGTTTCCTGGTCGCGCCGGTGTCGAACAGTTTCTCACCGGCCTCGCCGCTACTTTCTCCGCGAGTCATTTTCTCCGGCAACAGCGCTAGTTGCATGAAAACCGTCGGTCCTCATCTCTCTTCACAGTGCGGGTCAAGGGAAAGCTCCCAAGGCAGAACCCTTAGGTTCTCCTGTCCTAACAAGTTCCTCATACCGTTGGTTTCCCTGGGCGGTTCTCAGATGTCCAGCATCTCCGCGGGCGCGGAGCCCCTAACCCGGGTGTGCGCCCTTCCGTTTGTGAGTGGAGCCGGCGCTATTGCAGTCAGGGAACAACATTTGCTTTCAGTCTGTGGCGTTTTCTCAGTGACAACACCGTTCACTCCGTGAACACACGCATTCTCAGACCGGTCTGTTTCTCCATCTCCGCACCACACTCTTTGCCCCTTTCTGGCCCTGCTTGGACCCGGCATCATGGCGTGCTCGGGGTCAGCGTTTGGTCAGTTGGGGCTCGGATGATATCCCAATATAAAATGAAGTAGTCAAACTGCCGTTATTTGCAGATGAAATGATTCTCTACATAGAAAACCCTAAAGACTACAAAAGAACACTACTAGAAACAATAAACAAATACAGTAAAGTATCTGGATACAAAATCGATTTTCAAAAATTCATAGCGTTCCTATAATCTAATAATGAAGTGTCAGAAAAAGAAGCAGAAAAAATCATTGCTTTTGCAATTGCAACAAAAATAATTGAAATACCTAGAAATAAATTTAATGAAACATGGGAAAGACTGTTCCAATGAGAACTACAAGATCCTACCAAATGAAATTGAAGAAGATACAAAAAAATGGAAAGATATTACGAGTTCCTGGATTGGAAGCATCAACATAGTTAAAAAAAAAAACCATATTATCTAAAGCATTGTATAGATTTAATGCAATCTCCATAAACCCCATCACCATGTTTTAGAGAAATAGAACAAAAAAAAAAAATCATCAGCTTTGTATGGAAACACAAAGACCCCGCCGAATTGCCAAAGCCATCCTGAGAAGAAAGAACGTGGCTGGAGCCATCACTGTCCAACTTTAAATTATACTACAAGGCGACAGTAATCAAAATGGCATGGTATTGGCAGCAAAACAGACACAGAGACAAATGGAAGAAAATCGAGAGTCCAGAAGTAAATCTATATTTACAAGGGCAAATAATTTTCGACGAAAATGCCAAAAACATACAGTGGAGGAAAGAAAGCCTCTTTAGTAAATCATGCTGGAAAACTGGAAAGCCACCTTCAAAAGAATGAAAGTAGACTGTTGTCTATCACCACACACCAAAATTAACTCAAAACGGATTCGGGACCTGAATATAAGACCTGAAACAATAAAATGCATAGAAGAAAACAGAGAACCTAAACTCAAGGACCTTGGACTTAAAGAGGATTTTATGAATTTGACCTCAAAGGCTCGAGAAGTAAAAGTAAAAATAAATAAATGGGACTACATCAAACTAAAAAGCTTCTGCTCAGCCAAGGAAACCGTCGACAAGGTAACACAACCAACAGAATGGGATAATATATTTGCAAACAACACCTCCGATAAGGGTCTAATATCCAAAGTATACAAAGAAATCATACGACTCAATAACAACAAAAATCAAATGATCCAATCAAAAAATCAGCAGAAGACCTGAACAGACATTTCTCCCTAGGGGACATACAAATGGCCAACAAATATATGAAAAGCTGATCCACATTGCTAGCTATTAGAGAAATGCAAATCAAAACCACAATGAGATACTATATCACACTTGTTAGAATAGCTGTAATCAATAGAACAACTATATATATAACAAGTGTTGGAGAGGATGCGGAGGCAAAGAACCCCCCCCCCCCCCATACAATGCTGGTAGGACTACAAATTGGTACAGCCTGTATGGAAAACAGGGTGGAGCTTCCTCAAACCACTATAGAATTGATCTACTATATGGTCCAGCAATCCCTCTACTGGGTATTAACCCCAAAGACTTACAAACCCCAATCCGCAAAGATATTTGCACACCGATGTTCATAGCAGCATTATTCACAGTGGCCAGGACATGGAAGCAGCTGAAGTGTCCTATGGTAGATGACTGGCTAAAGAAGCTGTGATACACATATACAATGGAATGTTACTCAGCCATGAGAAAAGATGAAATACTGCCATTTTCAACAACGTGGATGAATGGAGAGATAATCATGCTAAGTGAAATAAGCCAGACAGAAAAGGTTGGAAATCACACGATATCACTTATGTGTGGGATATAAACCTAAAAGCAACAAATGAACAGGACCAACAAACAGAGATTCATGGTCATGGACAATAAGCTAACTAGTGGTTACCGGAGGGTTGCGGGAAGGAGCGGGGAGATAGAGTGAAGGAGGTCAAATATAGGAGGGTAGGGTTAGGGTGAAGTGGGTATAGGGGATCGAATATATGGTAGCTGAAGGAAACTGGACTTTGGGTGGAAAACACACAATAGAATATACAGATGTCAAATACTACTAATGTATATACATATTATATATGAAAATATATAACTGCATTAACCAATGTTACACCCAAGAAACTATATTACAAAGGAGAAAACAGAATAAAATAAAAACATTAGCCAGTGTCAGGTACAGTAATACAACGCTCAAAAGAAAAGCTGGAGTCAAAGTGGATTTCTGGGAGAGGGAGTTAGCTAAAGTTACCTGCTCAGGTGGCTAAAGCTTTTCATTAAAGATTTTTTTTTTTTAATTCATGCACCATAGGATTATTTTAGAGAAGCTTTTTTGAAGCCATTTTATCTTTTAGAAGCTTCCTCACGCCAACAAAGTAGTACAACATCTTTTCCCCCAGAGGATCCCGGATCCTCTCTTTTTAAGGGCACTGCTAAGGTGGACTATCTTATGTGAGTTAAGGGTTTCTAATAGGGGAGACGACATTCCAGATGATGCAAACGTTCATCCATTTTTCCAAAAGGCACAATATCCTGGTCCTAGTACTGGCCCATCTGTGCCTTGAGATTGCCTAAGACAGCTAAAATGTGACGGACCCCGTTTTTTCAACAGATTTTCCAACACATAGGGAATCCTGTATGTCCCTCGATTCAAACAGATTAGGGCGACTTATAAGGAAAGCCTCAACAAAGATGGCTCAGTAAAATCAGAGAGCCCCACACAAAGGGAGTAGAGCTCTGAGCTGAGACTTACCGTGGACCTCCAAGATCGTTCGGGCAAAGCAGCCACTGCAACGGGCTCAGTGGGACCAGCGTCAGTTAGTGGCTCAGCAGCTCCGGGATACACCAGGAGTCTCCTTCGCATCCCACTTCTGGAGACAATAACTGTTCAAAGACAGTTCGGAGAGCTTTCCTTCACAGCAGTATGTTATCGAGAGAGACACGACCCGGTGGCAAACACAGAGACTTCAAAATGGAAAGGAGTCTGAAGCTCGGAGGCCTGACGGCGCGGAGCAGCTTATGAAGTGAAAAGGAGGATGTGGTTATTCACACGGGGAATTCCAGAAGGCAGGGGATTGGTTGAAAGTGACCGATTCATACCATTTACGAAAGACCACTTAAGTTTCGTTCCTGATTTTCAGTCATTTAGGAGAAATAAGTTAATTTTCGCTTTCGTTAGTCCGCTAGGGGGCTTTCCAAGCCGGGTCGCCATTTCCCGTTTCGTCGTGAGTCATCTTCTGTGGAGCCCTGTGGCCCGCTCTCTCTCGGGGTCGGCTCTGCGCGTTCTCCGGGTCGGGATGTCCCGGGCCGGCCCAGGCCGGGGCCGGCGCCGTCAGGCCCGTCCCCTGTCCCGCCGGCGGCGGGGCTGACCGGGCCGCGCGGGCGGCGTCCCCCTGCAGCGCCGCTGCGGGCGCCGGGCCCGGTGGTCTCGGGGTGGCCGCCGCGCGCGCGGCCTCCCCCAGCGCAGCGGGCCGGGGCGGCCGCAACGCCGCAGGCTGCTGGCTGCTGGCGACACGCGTGGGGGCGATTTGGATCTGGCAAGTTCTGCTTTCGCTGGGTTTCACTCGGGTTCGAACCCGGCATTCCGGGGAGAGCGGGGAGAGCGGCTTGAGCGCTGCAGACCTTCCTCGTTTAGCGGGGACAGTGCTGTCTCAGTCCCGGGCGTCCCGGTCTCGGGCTAGCAACAGGCCCTGGTTTCCACGCGACGCCCAAACCAGAGGCCCGCAGCGCTCGCTCGGCGCGGTCCGCCGTTTCTTCCTGTAGACGTCGCGTCACGGAGCGGCTCGCTCTTTCAAGGCTAAGGCAGGCGGTTCAGGCTTCCGTGCCCTCCGGGGCCACGGGAGGGGCGAGGGTCCTGGCGCTTTCGAGGGGAGGTGGACGATTCGCAGGCCACTGAGAACAGACACTGGTTCATTAGCTGCCTGCCTTGCCAGTAGAGGCGGGTCACTCAGGGAAAAAGGCATCTCTGGTTATGCCTCTCTTTTTGAGCTAGGACCTTTACCTGAATTCGTTTCGGGAGTGAAAGGAGAGGTCAGAGTTTATCCTCAGTCCGCTGGGTCTTGCCTGCCTTCGGCTCAAAATATCCACATGGGACATTGTGGGGAGGCTATTCTGGACTCCTTTGCTACCCTGAAAAATGCCAAACGTGATTAAATTAATTGCTTAACAAAATTACAGGTACGCCTGTGCTCTTTCCAAGAGGTAAACAGAATACAGTGACGCCACAGGTGGCAAACAAAGGAGTGGATACAGATGTACCTGTCTGAATTCTCCCATGGCTCTCTTCCTGACGTCATATCTGGAAGGAGGTATATATCTTAAGATAAGTGGTTTCTTCCCATCGCAGCATAGTTTTAATTCCAGTCTTTTTCTTTCTGGGTGGTATAGGATATCATGGCCTGTCTTTACAATGACAGGCTTGTTTGATTGAAGGGACTGTGATTCCAGACCACTGTCGTGGCAAAGCTGGTCTGTGGTATAGCTATTGTGAACCATCTGGCTTCGCATCTCTCAAGATTTCTCAGAATAATTCTAGAAGAAAGGATCAGGGTATTTGAAAGGGGGCAAAGGTAAAGCTATGTCTGGTCATCATAATAATGGAGAAATTAATTCCAAGAAACAAAGAATGTTTCAGTGAGTGTAAGAAATGTACAAGCATTACAGAACAAAGACTCTGACCTCCAAAACTTTATCAGTAGCATTACTCAAGGTTTAGACTGCCATAGTGGCATTCCTGGTAGACCCAAAGAAATGCAAACCTCTCAAATCAGACCCTCTGGGGGTGGGGTGTTGAATCTGGATCCTAATGTACTGCAAGTAGTGTCTCAGGCAAGCCAAGGGAGACTCCGGTAACTGTCCTTTACATGCCGGAACTCCAACCTCTTTCCCTAAGATCAGAGAGGAAAATGAGGCCAGGAGGACAAGGAGTTCAGAATTGTAATCGAGGAGGATGAAACAAAGGATATGGTGGGAGGGGAAGTGGAGAAGAAAAATGACAATGTGGATGGGGCAGAAAAGGAGGGCAACTAAACACAGGAACTTCTAGTTTCCCGGCCTGTGCTAAATCTGCGCATTGGGTTTGCTGGGAGACACAGGTCGTGAGAGCTCCTCCCACAGGCCTTCCCCACTCCTGTCTAGGTTCAGCTTTCTGCCATAAAGTTTGACACATTCCTCTGCCTTGGCATGTCTCGTTTACAGGACCCAGCTGGCGAACTTCAGAAGGGTAAAGGAGAAGATGATTTTCTTCCCCACATCAAGAAAAGTTTGGAAAACTATGATACATGTGCCTATATGTGTCCGAAGTGTGCTTGTTTGTGCAAAACAATGGCTGCCTTTGGCAGTGACATTTTGGACACTTTAGAAATCTAAGTACACGTAACAGTGTCTCACCAGTTGATGATTTCTGTTGTGAAAGAACAAAAGTAACCAAGTGAATATGGAGTTCGAGTTGGCATTCCTGGACAATTCACCGTTAGGCACTATCCCATCTAGCAACTACAAGGGCGCTCCCAGTGATTGCACTCACACAAAAATATTTTTATGGGAAAAAGAATGTGGGAGGAGGAGTTATTTGTAAAAGAAAGCAAGTATCATTTTTGACCAGGACCTCTTCTTTTGCGGGGTGGGGTTGGGAATGACAAGAGTTCGATCACGCAGACTGCCTCTTCTTCCGTTTGGGGGACGGAGAGGGCCCACCGGACAGAATACTTCATTGGTGTGGACGAGAAAATTCCCGACTGATTGATTCAGGTTGCATTTCTGCTGAAGGCCAAAAGTGCAGTTAAGCCAGGTATTAAGTCTCCGATGGATATTCTCTACTGAACTCTCAGACAGTATTTGGAGGCTTTGCTAGAAATAAATGATAAAGATTGATTCCAAGGTCTTAGAATTTGCAATCTCGGAACACAGCCAGAAAGAAAAACAGAAATGTTCCAAAGAAGAAAGAAGAGTGAAGTGTTTTTATAGTAGAAAGTACACTCTCGAGAAGCATCCGTCAGTCCTCCGTTGTGAGCCCTAGGATCGGCTCAGGATGATGTCAGGAGGTCAGGACAACAGACGCCGGGTGGTCCAGAAGATGGGCGCAGAGAGGTCCGGTCACGTTCTGTCCAGTGGATATCAGGTGGACCGGAGACGCGCCCTTAAAGGGAGTAATCAGCGGGTTCTCTGGAGTTTGGGTACATGTCCAATTGTACATGCAGGCATCGGTACAGGACTGGAAAGTTCCAAATTTCAGGTTCCCAGGCTAGTGATACAAAGAGGAGGAGCCTTTCCTTTGCCTCAGCCTTCATTGTGTTAGCAGTTGGAGCAGCTTGGGTCACATGCCTCCCATCGATGTATTTTCTATCTCCACTCTTTCCTCAATACCATGGCTTCAGCGGGGTCGGCACAGGCACAGGCCAAGGTCCCTCTTCTCCCTCTCACGTCTTCCGAATGTGACTGGCTCGGACTAAAGCCCTTGACTCCCTCCTTACTGGGCCTCTGGTGTCACAGCAGTCCCCTGTCGAAGAGGTTGAGCAGTGCCCCACCCTTAGCATGACTATGTTATGTCCTTTATTAGCCCTAGGCACACTTGGTCTTCATGAGCCCCTGTTCCATAAAAAAGAAAAGAAGAAAAGAAAAGTCGTATGACTGTTTTGATTTCAAGACAAGCTCTCATGATTCTTCATTAAACAATCTGTTTGGCCTAGCATTTGATTTTTCTCTTGTGATCAAAAGACGTTAAAGAATTTTCTGGGCCCTTCAACGTATTGTGGGGCCGAGGCATTTTACCCAGCAGGAGAGACAGTGCTGCTTGTTCTCTTATTGATTCCTGGTGACAGCACTTGGGGCTCTATCTCCAGAGGTGGAAAATAGTACATCTGTTCCAAGTGGGATTTTCCTGCCCCCCCAACGCAGCTTCCACAGGTTCTGTGCCGAGAGAAGAGGTAAAGGACGCAACACTCGTCACCCAGCCTTAAGATTTTATGCTGCCTTCATGAAGTAGGCTATGACTCCGTGTCAATAAACTTCCCGACGATAACAAGCATTCCTCTTCCGATCATTCTGCAAATTTAGGACAGTAAAAACAACAGGTCCTTTCATTCAGACCGGTCTTACGGATAAAAGAAAACATCTTGTTTTACTCTACTCCATATACTTCTCATACCACATGTCTGGATGTTCCACACCAAACGATTGTCCGTTTTCTGGACATCAACCGTTGTCCTGTAATTCCACGTGACTCTCTCACCGTCCACCCAGAGTTAGCATCAGAGCCCGGAAATTAAAGGCTCACTGACACCAGACTGCCCCCACGTCAGATGCCAGTCCCAAGTTCCAGAGTCCCCCATTTCTTATGGACGCCTATGAATCGGGGTTCCACCACCCAACCTCAGCCTCAAGAGTTTGCAAGGATGGCTCGCAGAATGCAGGATAGCACTTTATTTACAAATCCGGTTTACAGTGAAGGATGCAACTCGGAAACACCCAAATGGAAGGGAGTCGTAGGGCAAGAGATCAGGACGGGCAGGGAGCCATTTCAGGCGTGCCAACCTCAGTGGCCGGAGGGGTTCACCAACCAGCCTAGAAGCCCCCGGAGACTGGTAGTTTATGGCTTCGCCACCTAGGCGTGCTTGACATTGAAATCGATCTCCAGACCCTCGCATTCCTGGGAGGGTGAGGGTGGGTCTCAAGCTCCCAAGCTTCTGAGGAGGACTCGGTCTCCTGGTGACCAGACCTTATCCAACAGTCTACCGATTGTCACCTCATTACAACAAAAGGTGCTCCTACAACTTAGGAAATGCCAGGGCACTTAGCTCTGCGTAGGACACTCGTATCATGCCGTCACTCAGAAAATTACCAGGGTTTGGTTCCTCTGTGTCAGGAACGTGGGGCAGAGGCCAACGATATATCTCGAATTCCACAACAGAGATTTCTTTACAGTTCAGTCACAATTTAAGGTCATCAGGCTCTTGGGTGCACTATTCCAAAAGCGCCTTGCCAACAGACCTGTCACACTTATTTTTAAATTCATTGCTACATGCGAAACTTCCTGAGTAAGGGCTGTCTTTGACTGGAAAGGAAAAAGAGCACCCGAGGGTTTCTAGGGAAGATGAAGGCTCTTTCCCAGCCACCCGATGGAATCTCATCCCGCAACTGGCTTAATTACAGCCTGAGTAGAACTCCCGCCTTGGCCTTGCATGGTGGTTGCTGTTAAAGAAGGGCGTTGACTGGGAACCAAGGGATCCTGTAAAGTGGGATGGGGAATGTGTGAGAAGACCCTTCAAAGTTGAGGCCATCGAGCCCCTAAGTCCCCATGAGCCTTCTTTGGGAGTGGAAGCAGCCTCCCCACCCTCAATTCTCTACCACTCACTCCAAGTGCACCTGAGGGTGGAAGATATAATGAGGCAGTTGGCCTGCAAGAAAATGTGGAGTCCCCTCCGCACTCACTCCCACCACCCGTCTTGGCTTATAGAACTTTAACTGGAATCCAGTTCCAGCAAGCCTCGGCCTAAAGATGACGCCCCAAGGGTGAGCACGAGGAGGTGCACTGCAGTCCAAAAGAACTGTTTTGACTTTTCTAACTCACCCAGACAGACATCCGTGAATGGATACTAGGGGTGCGGGATACCGGGAGAAGGAACACGAAGTTGGAGCAGGCGGACTTATTGACATGGACTCGCAAAACAGAGATTCTGCGCTTCATGTTGCAACGAAGGGAGTTATAACGGGCTACGACAGACTGTTTGGTTGGCTGCAACCCAGACCAAAATGAGGCCCTCAGGGCGGGAAGTAGAAATGCCAAACCTGCCTCGGTGTAGAGGACGGGATGCGGCCTGAAGAGGTTGGAAAGTTTGAGTGCGCTTGTCATTTAAGACATACTGACTCCCATTGGCCAGGGGCAGCGAGCGGTGTGTGTGGCGGGGCTGTGTGTTTGCGTGTGGGGGTCAGTTGGAGAATCTAGAAAACATCCCTTTCACCAGTGCTATGAGACACAAATTTGTGAGCTCTGGCAGCCTTAGAGAGCTCTGTGATCACTCTTCTCTGTAGGCCAGGTACTACAGTGAGAACTGCAGTCATTCAACTGGAAAGCTAAATGCAATGGAGTAACTGAATCTCACGGTGGCAGGGGCCAAGTGGTGGCACTCAACTGTCGAAGGCAAGGTGGCCATGGATTTCGGAATGGACCGCAGAGGCCAGACTTCAATCGGAGTGGTCTGACCCGCACAGAACTGTGGCACTGGCTATGTGATTGCTGTGTTCCTAGAAGCCTACTCAATTCTTACTTGATGCGTATGAGCAGAGACGTTCCCGGGTCAAGTGAACAGAAGTCTAACATGACTCATAGAAACAGAGTCGTGGCCCTTCAGTCGATGCCAAGGCTGTAGCCACTATACAGATCCAAAAGCCCCTCAGAGAACAAGAACCCGGGTCCCCTTGGGGAAGGACTGTAGTAACGTCCCCAGATTTATAGCGTTTATCTTTCTTTCAAACTTCTCCAAAGGGACCTTCTTCGCCTTTTGCCAGGGCCACGGGACGGAATGTGGCGATTTCCAACTCATATCCCTTGAATTCTATTGGCTCATGCAGAAGACACAGGGGTCTTGGAGAATGACTGTGAATTATCACAAGCTTCACTAGGTGCTAGGTCCAACTGCAGCTGCAGTACCAATGTGGATTCATTGCTTGAGTAAGGTAACACAATTCACTGGTACCTGGTTTGCAGGTATGGATCAGGCAAGCGCTTTTTTTCTTAATACCTGTTAGGAAAGGCCGGTGGAAGCAGTTCGCTTTCAGCTGACAAGGCCAGCAATACTCCTCCTTCACCGTCCAACCTCAAGGGTATTGATCGACACTCCAGCCCTGTGTCAAGACTGGGGTCACAGAGATCCTGATCACTTTCTCTTCTACTACACATCTTAATAGTTCATCACACTGATGATAGATACCATGCTCCTCACACCTAATCAGTAGGAAAACCCCATCCGTAAGAAGTAGCGACTGCTGTGGACGTCCTGCTGAGGCATTTGCGTGTCAGAGGGTGGAAACAAACTCGACAAAATTTCAGGGGTCTACTATCAGTGAAATTTCCAGGGGTTCGGAGGTGTGGACGTGTCGAGACGTCCCTTCTAAGGTGAAGGATACCCTGAACGCAGAGTGGCGCAAGACCTAGTGGGCCGCTCCAGATCTTGGAGGCAACACATTTCCCCTCGGGGTGTGTTACTCTGGCCTACTTTCTCAGTGAAAAGAATGGCTGCTAGGCTTGAGTGGGCTTCAGAACAAGAGAAGGTTCTGAAAAAGATTCAGCCTGCTGCGCAAACTTGTCTGCCACTTGGGCCATACGATCCAGCAGATCCAATGATGCTTCAAGTGGCAGCGGCAGATAGGTATGCCGTTTAGAGCCTTCGACAGATCACGATAAGCAAGCGGCAGCACGGGCCCTTAGTGTTTGGAAGCCAGGCCCTGCCATCCTCCTCAGACTTCTTTTGAGAGACAGCTCGTGACCTGCTGCCGGGCCTTAACAGAGGTTGAACGCCTCACCATAGGCCACCAAGTTACCATGCTACTGCCTCGACCTGCACGGCTCGAGTGTTGAAATAGTTGGGGGGTGGGGCGGGATGGCGACGGAGTATGAAGAAAGGCACAAAGACATAATACAGAAAAAGCTGGGCACCACACTCTGATGGAGATACAGTGACCGTGAGGCAAGCTCAGCGCGTTTATTATATCCAGCTAAGGTTAAGGAGGGGATGGGAGTCTTGTTCTTGGCACTTGAGCCTTGCTGGCAATAATAACCTTCCGAAGGCTGGTTTTTACCCAGATATCTGTGCTAAATTACAAGCAGCCATCTGTTCTTTGTTCGCTTCTCTGCCCTCGGCAGATTGCGACTCAGACAACTATGGCTTTGTCGATGCTTTTGACCATAGGTCTTGACTCAGGCTTTGGCCACAAGTCCAGGTCAGATCCACCTCTTCACTCTCCCTGAGCGGCCCATCGTATAGTGGGCGGCGATCTGACCCACCCAGCCATAAAACTGGGTCTTCACAGCTGCAGTTCAGCAGCAAGTGGAAGAGGGATGCAATGATCTGGCCTAAAGAGGTCCTGAAGGCACAGGTAAGTTTCATGCAGATTTGGTCCAGATGTCCTTAGTCCCCAATCCTGCTACATCCGTCACCTTCTTTCTCTCAGCCTGCACTTCCGGCTTCACTAGCAGTTCCCTGTGATCCACTGAGAGAGGAAGAGAAAACCCAGGCTGCATTTAAAAAGTTTCTGCACCATATGCAGGCATCACCAGCAAGTGGACAGCTGTAGTGATACTGCCCCTCTCTAGGTCAACCCTGAAAGACAGCGGGGAAGGGAAGTCTTCCCAGTGAGCAGAACTTCCAGCAGTTTTCCTGGTTTCCACTTTGCCAAAGAGTGAAGGGGCCAGGAGTGGCCTTCCCCAAACCGACCACTTGGGCATGTGGATATTTTGAGCCGAAGGCAGGCAAGACCCAGCGGACTGAGGATAAACTTTGACCTCTCCTTTCACTCCCGAAACGAATTCAGGTAAAGGTCCTAGCTCAAAAAGAGAGGCATAACCAGAGATGCCTTTTTCCCTGAGTGACCCGCCTCTACTGGCAAGGCAGGCAGCTAATGAACCAGTGTCTGTTCTCAGTGGCCTGCGAATCGTCCACCTCCCCTCGAAAGCGCCAGGACCCTCGCCCCTCCCGTGGCCCCGGAGGGCACGGAAGCCTGAACGGCCTGCCTTAGCCTTGAAAGAGCGAACCGCTCCGTGACGCGACGTCTACAGGAAGACACGGCGGACCGCGCCGAGCTAGCGCTGCGGGCCTCTGGTTTGGGCGTCGCGTGGAAGCCAGGGCCTGTTGCTGGCCGAGACCGGGACGCCCGGGTATGAGTCAGCACTGTCCCCGCTTAACGAGGAAGGTCTGCAGCGCTCAAGCCGCTCTCCCCGCTCTCCCCGGAATGCCGGGTTCGAACCCGAGTGAAAGCCAGCGAAAGCAGAACTTGCCAGATCGAAATCGACCCCACGCGTGTCGCCAGCAGCCAGCAGCCTGCGGCGTTGCGGCCGCCCCGGCCCGCTGCGCTGGGGGAGGCCGCGCGCGGCGGCCACCCCGAGACCACCGGGCCCGGCGCCCGCAGCGGCGCTGCAGGGGGACGCCGCCCGCGCGGCCCGGTCAGCCCCGCCGCCGGCGGGACATGGGACGGGCCTGACGGCGCCGGCCCCGGCCCCGGCCTGGGCCGGCCCGGGACACCCCGACCCGGAGAACGCGCAGAGCCGACCGCGAGAGAGAGCGGGCCACAGCGCTCCACAGAAGATGACTCACGACGAAACGGGAAATGGCGACCGGGCTTGGAAAGCCCCCTAGCGGACTAACGGAAGCGAAACGTCACTTATTCGTCCCGATAGAGAGACTATGAAGATCATGAAGGCGAGCAGCCGAGCGGTCGGCGAGACGCGTTCGACCGCCAGAACGATCCGCACGAACGCCGGGCCGGACGCGGACGCGGGTCCGTTTCAGGTTCCGGAGCTCAGATTCGAACGGGGAAACGGCAAGTCCCGAGCGCCCCGAGCAGTCAGAAGGAGCTTCTGGACAAGACGCTCCTCCAGCTGCGGCGCGGGCCCCGAAGGGACGCTCTAACGCACTTTTATTCCGTAAGGGAGAGTGTTTCCCGGGCAAACTCCCGACGAGGCCGCGGCTGGCTGCCCCGGGGCCGGGAACGCGGACCCCGCAGAGCGCAGGGCGCGGCCAGCGGGGCCGGGACCGCGACGAGAGCGCGGCTCCCGCTCGGGGACGTCGGCCGCGCCGCCCCCGGCCTCCAGCGCCCTGAGCCGCCGTCCACATCGCCGCAGCGAGTCCGGAGTCGTCAGTGGGGCGCGGCCAGGGCGAGCGCGGGCGCGCGGTCAGGGGCGCTGCAGGCGCTCCGTGTGCAGAGGCCTCCGTGCCCCCGAACGACAGGGACCTCCCTGCTCCTGACACGCAGCGGTGCCGCTGCGGGGAACGTAGGCGGCACAGCCGCGGCGCCGCCATCTCTGCGCGCCCTAAAGAACGCAGACCAACACGATCGCTGCAGAGGCGGTGCCGAGTGTTTATTTTTATATACCGGGAACTGACCGAAATCCAACATAGAAGGAGAAATTCAAACTAACCGACACCGATTTCTTAAGTCCCGAAACGTTAAAAAAGGGAAGAGTGGCTTTCGAAATGTCTCCGCTGCCCTGGGCGGGTTCGTGCTCGCGCACGAAGGTCCGACGGGCGCCGCCGTAACGCGCCGACAGAGCGACGGACCCGCCGCGGGCAGCCTGAGAGCACGCGTCGCGGGCGCCCCCGCGCGGGCGCCGGGGGTCGGCGCCGCTCCGAAGCGTGCGCGCGGCCCCAGGCTCGGAGTCCTGCGGTCCGTCTCGGTCGTCGGAAGCTGCTGCAGGAACGCGGGTTCCGCTGCGGGCTCCGTCTCTCCCGCCCGTGCCTCTGGCGTCCTCTGCGTCCCGGGATAGAATCCCAGACTCAGCTGAGTTGGGTTTGGGTTTGGTCCACTGCCCTCTAGCGCTCTGTGCCTGCTACCAACGGCATCGCTGAACAGAAAACCGAGTCCTCAGCGGTGCAGAGACCGGTCCAGCGCTGACTGGGAACCAAGGGCGGTGCCGTTGCCAGAGACGAACGCGTCCTTTGGGGCAAGCAACTGCGCTGCTAAGAGGAACCGCAGGCTCTCACCACGCAACCGTCCGCCTCTGGAAACATCTGCATCGATGGAACGATGCCTGATATTTCGAGACACAGTGTGTCAATACCGCAAAATAACCCCGAATTATCACGCCTTACGTCTTGCCAATTGTGTTTATGAAACAGTAAAATTAATACCTGAGAACTTGAAAATAAAATGTTTTAAAAATAAAATTTAAATCTAAACATTTAAAATATAAAGTGATTTTAAATGAAAAGTTGCTAGCTCTTTTAATTTTATTTTTACACATTTATTACATCGAATGATTATTAAACTATAAAATACTACAGAAATATAAAATTGATACACAGCCGTATGTGATCTGTTACTCTTTTACAATACCGTATTTTAATGTTATTTTATCTTTAATTTTTAAATTTTCATTTCATTATATTATTATTATTTTTTGGTGTTTTAATATATGTCCATAGACGCTGAGAGATCAGAGGAAACGGCAGGAGAGACGGAGCACTCAGAGGAACCCGCGTTCCTGCAGCAGCTTCCCGCGGCCACGCGGTCCGTAGACCGAGACGGATCGCATCGCAGGACACCGAGACTTGGACCGCGCTGTCTTGAGAGCGGCGCTGACCCCCGGCGACCGCGCGGGGGCGCCGGCGCCGAGTGCTCTCAGGCTGCCCGCGGCGGGTCCGTCGCTCTGTCCGCGCGTTACGGCGGCGCCTGTCGGACCTTCGTGCGCGAGCACGAGCCCGCCCAGGGCTGCGAGAACATTTCGAAAGCTACTCTTCCCTTTTTCAACGTTTCCATACTTAGCACACCGGTTCGGGACTTAAGAAATCGGTTTCGGTTAGTTTGAATTTTCTCCTTCGATGTTGGATTTCGGTCAGTTCCCGGTATATAAAAATAAACACTCGGCACCGCCTCTGCAGCGATCGTGTTGGTCTGCGTTCTTTAGGGCGCGCAGAGATGGCGGCGCCGCGGCTGCGCCGCCTACGTTCCCCGCAGCGGCACCGCTGCGTGTCAGGAGCAGGGAGGTCCCTGTCGTTCGGGGGCACGGAGGCCTCTGCACACGGAGCGCCTGCAGCGCCCCTGACCGCGCGCCCGCGCTCGCCCTGGCCGCGCCCCACTGACGACTCCGGACTCGCTGCGGCGATGTGGACGGCGGCTCAGGGCGCTGGAGGCCGGGGGCGGCGCGGCCGACGTCCCCGAGCGGGAGCCGCGCTCTCGTCGCGGTCCCGGCCCCGCTGGCCGCGCTCTGCGCTCTGCGGGGTCCGCGTTCCCGGCCCCGGGGCAGCCAGCCGCGGCCTCGTCGGGAGTTTGCCCGGGAAACACTCTCCCTTACGGAATAAAAGTGCGTTAGAGCGTCCCTTCGGGGCCCGCGCCGCAGCTGGAGGAGCGTCTTGTCCAGAAGCTCCTTCTGACTGCTCGGGGCGCTCGGGACTTGCCGTTTCCCCGTTCGAATCTGAGCTCCGGAACCTGAAACGGACCCGCGTCCGCGTCCGGCCCGGCGTTCGTGCGGATCGTTCTGGCGGTCGAACGCGTCTCGCCGACCGCTCGGCTGCTCGCCTTCATGATCTTCATAGTCTCTCTATCGGGACGAATAAGTGACGTTTCGCTTCCGTTAGTCCGCCAGGGGCTTTCCAAGCCCGGTCGCCATTTCCCGTTTCGTCGTGAGTCATCTTCTGTGGAGCGCTGTGGCCCGCTCTCTCGCGGTCGGCTCTGCGCGTTCTCCGGGTCAGGGTGTCCAGGCCGGCCCAGGCCGGGGCCGGGGCCGGCGCCCTCAGGCCTGTCCCTGTCCCGCCGGCGGCGGGCTGACCAGGCCGCGCGGGCGGCGTCTCCCTGCAGCGCCGCTGCGGGCGCCGGGCCCGGTGGTCTCGGGGTGGCTGCCGCGCGCGCGGCCTCCCCAGCGCAGCGGGCCGGGGCGGCCGCAACGCCGCAGGCTGCTGGCTGCTGGCGACACGCGTGGGGTCGATTTCGATCTGGCAAGTTCTGCTTTCGCTGGCTTTCACTCGGGTTCGAACCCGGCATTCCGGGGAGAGCGGGAGAGCGGCTTGAGCGCTGCAGACCTTCCTCGTTTAGCGGGGACAGTGCTGTCTCAGTCCCGGGCGTCCCGGTCTCGGGCTAGCAACAGGCCCTGGTTTCCACGCGACGCCCAAACCAGAGGCCCGCAGCGCTAGCTCGGCGCGGTCCGCCGTTTCTTCCTGTAGACGTCGCGTCACGGAGCGGTTCGCTCTTTCAAGGCTAAGGCAGGCCGTTCAGGCTTCCGTGCCCTCCGGGGCCACGGGAGGGGCGAGGGTCCTGGCGCTTTCGAGGGGAGGTGGACGATTCGCAGGCCACTGAGAACAGACACTGGTTCATTAGCTGCCTGCCTTGCCAGTAGAGGCGGGTCACTCAGGGAAAAAGGCATCTCTGGTTATGCCTCTCTTTTGAGCTAGGACCTTTACCTGAATTCGTTTCGGGAGTGAAAGGAGAGGTCAAAGTTTATCCTCAGTCCGCTGGGTCTTGCCTGCCTTCGGCTCAAAATATGCACATGCCCAAGTGGGACATCGTGGGAGGCTACTCTGGACTCCTTTGCTACCTTGAAAAATGACAAACGTGATTAAATTAATTGCTTAACAAAATTACAGGTACGCCTGTGCTCTTTCCAAGAGGTAAACAGAATACAGTGACACCACAGGTGGTAAACAAAGGAGTGGATACAGATGTACCTGTCTGAATTCTCCCATGACTCTCTTCCCGACGTCATATCTTTGAAGGAGGTATACACCTTAAGATGAGTGGTTTCTTCCCATCGCAGCATAGTTTTAATTCCAGTCTTTTTCTTTCTGGGTGGTATAGGATATCATGGCGAGTCTTTACAATGACAGGCTTGTTTGATTGTCGGGAGCCAGAACACCCCTGCGGCATGACAGAGTCACCTGGGGGACAGTCTCGGCTGCAGAGCAGCGGGATATGTGGGCTGGCTTTCCTATCTCTCCTTGCATGTTTTGTAACCTTGCTATTAATAGCATTAATATGGAATAGTGAAGGAAAGGAATTTTTACAACGATGAAATAGGGGACTGGGAAAGAGAAACATTAGTAGAAATCACTTAGAAATCTTACAGGAATTAACCACATTCTGTTAATCATGAAACTTGTAACAATGAGCTCAGACGCTAACTGCCTGAGTGACTCTGCTTACCTACATAGCATGAGAAACAATCAATTGTGTACAAGCTGAAAATTATTGCTTGGCTACCGTCATGGGAACATAGACTATTAACTATAAGCATTCTGCTTCTATACCTCCACTTGCACCCCTGGCCAGTGGGTTTTCTTCTATTCACAGGTAGTGAATAGAAGAAAAATCGATCTTTGTGTTTAGACAGAATGAAAAATGGGTGGAAGGTAATTTCTAACAAGAACAAGGAAAAGAACAGGAAAATGATACCCTAGTGATGTGGCTACCCACACATGCTTAGGGACAGAAGTCATTGTCTATTCTTAAGAACAGCAAACGAAAGAGACATGATCAATTAAACCCATAAGTCAACCATTGTGGTCATTATGTTTGACAACCTGCCCTGGGTGATAAACTTTTTTTTACACTATATAATGGCTTTGCAAAATAAAGATTGTAGCATTCCTCTCCAACTCGTCTGAATGCTCATCATTTTTTCGCCGCACCTGTACCTCCCTCCGGGACTCTGGTCTGCTGGAGCTGGACTCCGGCATTTGATTGAAGGGACTGTGATTCCAGACCACTGTCGTGGCAAAGCTGGTCTGTGGTATAGCTATTGTGAACCATCTGGCTTCGCATCTCTCAAGATTTCTCAGAATAATTCTAGAAGAAAGGATCAGGGTATTTGAAAGGGGGCAAAGGTAAAGCTATGTCTGGTCATCATAATAATGGAGAAATTAATTCCAAGAAACAAAGAATGTTTCAGTGAGCGTAAGAAATGTACAAGCATTACAGAACAAAGACTCTGACCTCCAAAACTTTATCAGTAGCATTACTCAAGGTTTAGACTGCCATAGTGGCATTCCTGGTAGACCCAAAGAAATGCAAACCTCTCAAATCAGACCCTCTGGGGGTGGGGTGTTGAATCTGGATCCTAATGTCCTGCAAGTAGTGTCTCAGGCAAGCCAAGGGAGACTCGGGTAACTGTCCTTTACATGCCGGAACTCCAACCTCTTTCCCTAAGATCAGAGAGGAAAATGAGGCCAGGAGGACAAGGGGTTCAGAACTGTAATCGAGGAGGATGAAACAAAGGATATGGTGGGAGGGGAAGTGGAGAAGAAAAATGACAATGTGGATGGGGCAGAAAAGGAGGGCAACTACACACAGGAACTTCTAGTTTCCCGGCCTGTGCTAAATCTGCGCATTGGGCTTGCTGGGAGACACAGGTCATGAGAGCTCCTCCCACAGGCCTTCCCCACTCCTGTCTAGGTTCAGCTTTCTGCCATAAAGTTTGACACATTCTTCTGCCTTGGCATGTCTCGTTTACAGGACCCAGCTGGCGAACTTCAGAAGGGTAAAGGAGAAGATGATTTTCTTCCCCACATCAAGAAAAGTTTGGAAAACTATGATACATGTGCCTATATGTGTCCGAAGTGTGCTTGTTTGTGCAAAACAATGGCTGCCTTTGGCAGTGACATTTTGGACACTTTAGAAATCTAAGTACACGTAACAGTGTCTCACCAGTTGATGATTTCCGTTGTGAAAGAACAAAAGTAACCAAGTGAATATGGAGTTCGAGTTGGCATTACTAGACAATTCACCGTTAGGCACTATCCCATCTAGCAACTACAAGGGCGCTCCCAGTGATTGCACTCACACAAAAATATTTTTATGGGAAAAAGAATGTGGCAGGAGGAGTTATTTGTAAAAGAAAGCAAGTATCATTTTTGACCAGGACCTCTTCTTTTGCGGGGTGGGGTTGGGAATGACAAGAGTTCGATCACGCAGACTGCCTCTTCTTCCGTTTGGGGGACGGAGAGGGCCCACCGGACAGAATATTTCATTGGTGTGGACGAGAAAATTCCCGACTGATTGATTCAGGTTGCATTTCTGCTGAAGGCCAAACGTGCAGTTAAGCCAGGTATTAAGTCTCCGATGGATATTCTCTACTGAACTCTCAGACAGTATTTGGAGGCTTTGCTAGAAATAAATGATAAAGATTGATTCCAAGGTCTTAGAATTTGCAATCTCGGAACACAGCCAGAAAGAAAAACAGAAATGTTCCAAAGAAGAAAGAAGAGTGAAGTGTTTTTATAGTAGAAAGTACACTCTCGAGAAGCATCCGTCAGTCCTCCGTTGTGAGCCCTAGGATCGGCTCAGGATGATGTCAGGAGGTCAGGACAACAGACGCCGGGTGGTCCAGAAGATGGGCGCAGAGAGGTCCGGTCACGTTCTGTCCAGTGGATATCAGGTGGACCGGAGACGCAGCGCCTTAAGGGAGTAATCAGCGGGTTCTCTGGAGTTTGGGTACATGTCCAATTGTACATGCAGGCATCGGTACAGGACTGGAAAGTTCCAAATTTCAGGTTCCCAGGCTAGTGATACAAAGAGGAGGAGCCTTTCCTTTGCCTCAGCCTTCATTGTGTTAGCAGTTGGAGCAGCTTGGGTCACATGCCTCCCATCGATGTATTTTCTATCTCCACTCTTTCCTCAATACCATGGCTTCAGCGGGGTCGGCACAGGCACAGGCCAAGGTCCCTCTTCTCCCTCTCACGTCTTCCGAATGTGACTGGCTCGGACTAAAGCCCTTGACTCCCTCCTTACTGGGCCTCTGGTGTCACAGCAGTCCCCCTGTCGAAGAGGTTGAGCAGTGCCCCACCCTTAGCATGACTATGTTATGTCCTTTATTAGCCCTAGGCACACTTGGTCTTCATGAGCCCCTGTTCCATAAAAAAGAAAAGAAGAAAAGAAAAGTCGTATGACTGTTTTGATTTCAAGACAAGCTCTCATGATTCTTCATTAAACAATCTGTTTGGCCTAGCATTTGATTTTTCTCTTGTGATCAAAAGACGTTAAAAGAATTTTCTGGGCCCTTCAACGTATTGTGGGGCCCGAGGCATTTTACCCAGCAGGAGAGACAGTGCTGCTTGTTCTCTTATTGATTCCTGGTGACAGCACTTGGGGCTCTATCTCCAGAGGTGGAAAATAGTACATCTGTTCCAAGTGGGATTTTCCTGCCCCCCCCACCGCAGCTTCCACAGGTTCTGTGCTGAGAGAAGAGGTAAAGGACGCAACACTCGTCACCCAGCCTTAAGATTTTATGCTGCCTTCATGAAGTAGGCTATGACTCCGTGTCAATAAACTTCCCGACGATAACAAGCATTCCTCTTCCGATCATTCTGCAAATTTAGGACAGTAAAAACAACAGGTCCTTTCATTCAGACCGGTCTTACGGATAAAAGAAAACATCTTGTTTTACTCTACTCCATATACTTCTCATACCACATGTCTGGATGTTCCACACCAAACGATTGTCCGGTTTTCTGGACATCAACCGTTGTCCTGTAATTCCACGTGACTCTCTCACCGTCCACCCAGAGTTAGCATCAGAGCCCGGAAATTAAAGGCTCACTGACACCAGACTGCCCCCACGTCAGATGCCAGTCCCAAGTTCCAGAGTCCCCCATTTCTTATGGACGCCTATGAATCGGGGGTTCCACCACCCAACCTCAGCCTCAAGAGTTTGCAAGGATGGCTCGCAGAATGCAGGATAGCACTTTATTTACAAATCCCGGTTTACAGTGAAGGATGCAACTCGGAAACACCCAAATGGAAGGGAGTCGTAGGGCAAGAGATCAGGACGGGCAGGGAGCCATTTCAGGCGTGCCAACCTCAGTGGCCGGAGGGGTTCACCAACCAGCCTAGAAGCCCCCGGAGACTGGTAGTTTATGGCTTCGCCACCTAGGCGTGCTTGACATTGAAATCGATCTCCAGACCCTGCGCATTCCTGGGAGGGTGAGGGGTGGGTCTCAAGCTCCCAAGCTTCTGAGGAGGACTCGGTCTCCTGGTGACCAGACCTTATCCAACAGTCTACCGATTGTCACCTCATTACAACAAAAGGTGCTCCTACAACTTAGGAAATGCCAGGGCACTTAGCTCATGTGAGGACACTCGTATCATGCCGCCACTCAGAAAATTACCAGGGTTTGGTTCCTCTGTGTCAGGAACGTAGGGCAGAGGCCAACGTATATATCTCGAATTCCACAACAGAGATTTCTTTACAGTTCAGTCACAATTTAAGGTCATCAGGCTCTTGGGTGCACTATTCCAAAAGCGCCTTGCCAACAGACCTGTCACACTTATTTTTAAATTCATTGCTACATGCGAAACTTCCTGAGTAAGGGCTGTCTTTGACTGGAAAGGAAAAAGAGCACCCGAGGGTTTCTAGGGAAGATGAAGGCTCTTTCCCAGCCACCCGATGGAATCTCATCCCGCAACTGGCTTAATTACAGCCTGAGTAGAACTCCCCGCCTTGGCCTTGCATGGTGGTTGCTGTTAAAGAAGGGCGTTGACTGGGAACCAAGGGGATCCTGTAAAGTGGGATGGGGAATGTGTGAGAAGACCCTTCGAAAGTTGAGGCCATCGAGCCCCTAAGTCCCCATGAGCCTTCTTTGGGAGTGGAAGCAGCCTCCCCACCCTCAATTCTCTACCACTCACTCCAAGTGCACCTGAGGGTGGAAGATATAATGAGGCAGTTGGCCTGCAAGAAAATGTGGAGTCCCCTCCGCACTCACTCCCACCACCCGTCTTGGCTTATAGAACTTTAACTGGAATCCAGTTCCAGCAAGCCTCGGCCTAAAGATGACGCCCCAAGGGTGAGCACGAGGAGGTGCACTGCAGTCCAAAAGAACTGTTTTGACTTTTCTAACTCACCCAGACAGACATCCGTGAATGGATACTAGGGGTGCGGGATACCGGGAGAAGGAACACGAAGTTGGAGCAGGCCGGACTTATTGACATGGACTCGCAAAACAGAGATTCTGGCGCTCATGTTGCAACGAAGGGAGTTATAACGGGCTACGACAGACTGTTTGGTTGGCTGCAACCCAGACCAAAATGAGGCCCTCAGGGCGGGAAGTAGAAATGCCAAACCTGCCTCGGTGTAGAGGACGGGATGCGGCCTGAAGAGGTTGGAAAGTTTGAGTGCGCTTGTCATTTAAGACATACTGACTCCCATTGGCCAGGGGGCAGCGAGCGGTGTGTGTGGCGGGGCTGTGTGTTTGCGTGTGGGGGTCAGTTGGAGAATCTAGAAAACATCCCTTTCACCAGTGCTATGAGACACAAATTTGTGAGCTCTGGCAGCCTTAGAGAGCTCTGTGATCACTCTTCTCTGTAGGCCAGGTACTACAGTGAGAACTGCAGTCATTCAACTGGAAAGCTAAATGCAATGGAGTAACTGAATCTCACGGTGGCAGGGGCCAAGTGGTGGCACTCAACTGTCGAAGGCAAGGTGGCCATGGATTTCGAATGGACCGCAGAGGCCAGACTTCAATCGGAGTGGTCTGACCCGCACAGAACTGTGGCACTGGCTATGTGATTGCTGTGTTCCTAGAAGCCTACTCAATTCTTACTTGATGCGTATGAGCAGAGACGCTCCCGGTCAAGTGAACAGAAGTCTAACATGACTCATAGAAACAGAGTCGTGGCCCTTCAGTCGATGCCAAGGCTGTAGCCACTATACAGATCCAAAAGCCCCTCAGAGAACAAGAACCCGGTCCCCTTGGGGAAGGACTGTAGTAACGTCCCCAGATTTATAGCGTTTATCTTTCTTTCAAACTTCTCCAAAGGGACCTTCTTCGCCTTTTGCCAGGGCCACGGGACGGAATGTGGCGATTTCCAACTCATATCCCTTGAATTCTATTGGCTCATGCAGAAGACACAGGGGTCTTGGAGAATGACTGTGAATTATCACAAGCTTCTCTAGGTGCTAGGTCCATCTGCAGCTGCAGTACCAATGTGGATTCATTGCTTGAGTAAGGTAACACAATTCACTGGTACCTGGTTTGCAGGTATGGATCAGGCAAGCGCTTTTTCTTAATACCTGTTAGGAAAGGCCGGTGGAAGCAGTTCGCTTTCAGCTGACAAGGCCAGCAATACTCCTCCTTCACCGTCCAACCTCAAGGGTATTGATCGACACTCCAGCCCTGTGTCAAGACTGGGGTCACAGAGATCCTGACCACTTTCTCTTCTACTACACATCTTAATAGTTCATCACACTGATGATAGATACCATGCTCCTCACACCTAATCAGTAGGAAAACCCCATCCGTAAGAAGTAGCGACTGCTGTGGACGCCCTGCTGAGGCATTTGCGTGTCAGAGGGTGGAAACAAACTCGACAAAATTTCAGGGGTCTACTATCAGTGAAATTTCCAGGGTTCGGAGGTGTGGACGTGTCGAGACGTCCCTTCTAAGGTGAAGGATACCCTGAACGCAGAGTGGCGCAAGACCTAGTGGGCCGCTCCAGATCTTGGAGGCAACACATTTCCCTCGGGTGTGTTACTCTGGCCTACTTTCTCAGTGAAAAGAATGGCTGCTAGGCTTGAGTGGGCTTCAGAACAAGAGAAGGTTCTGAAAAAGATTCAGCCTGCTGCAAGAACTTGTCTGCCACTTGGGCCATACGATCCAGCAGATCCAATGATGCTTCAAGTGGCAGCGGCAGATAGGTATGCCGTTTAGAGCCTTCGACAGATCACGATAAGCAAGCGGCAGCACGGGCCCTTAGTGTTTGGAAGCCAGGCCCTGCCATCCTCCTCAGACTTCTTTTGAGAGACAGCTCGTGACCTGCTGCCGGGCCTTAACAGAGGTTGAACGCCTCACCATAGGCCACCAAGTTACCATGCTACTGCCTCGACCTGCACGGCTCGAGTGTTGAAATAGTTGGGGGGTGGGGCGGGATGGCGACGGAGTAGGAAGAAAGGCACAAAGACATAATACAGCACAAGCTGGGCACCACACTCTGATGGAGATACAGTGACCGTGAGGCAAGCTCAGCGCTTATTATATCCAGCTAAGGTTAAGGAGGGGATGGGAGTCTTGTTCTTGGCACTTGAGCCTTGCTGGCAATAATAACCTTCCGAAGGCTGGTTTTTACCCAGATATCTGTGCTAAATTACAAGCAGCCATCTGTTCTTTGTTCGCTTCTCTGCCCTCGGCAGATTGCGACTCAGACAACTATGGCTTTGTCGATGCTTTTGACCATAGGTCTTGACTCAGGCTTTGGCCACAAGTCCAGGTCAGATCCACCTCTTCACTCTCCCTGAGCGGCCCATCGTATAGTGGGCGGCGATCTGACCCACCCAGCCATAAAACTGGGTCTTCACAGCTGCAGTTCAGCAGCAAGTGGAAGAGGGATGCAATGATCTGGCCTAAAGAGGTCCTGAAGGCACAGGTAAGTTTCATGCAGATTTGGTCCAGATGTCCTTAGTCCCCAATCCTGCTACATCCGTCACCTTCTTTCTCTCAGCCTGCACTTCCGGCTTCACTAGCAGTTCCCTGTGATCCACTGAGAGAGGAAGAGAAAACCCAGGCTGCATTTAAAAAGTTTCTGCACCATATGCAGGCATCACCAGCAAGTGGACAGCTGTAGTGATACAGCCCCTCTCTAGGTCAACCCTGAAAGACAGCGGGGAAGGGAAGTCTTCCCAGTGAGCAGAACTTCCAGCAGTTTTCCTGGTTTCCACTTTGCCAAAGAGTGAAGGGGCCAGGAGTGGCCTTCCCCAAACCGACCACTTGGGCATGTGGATATTTTGAGCCGAAGGCAGGCAAGACCCAGCGGACTGAGGATAAACTTTGACCTCTCCTTTCACTCCCGAAACGAATTCAGGTAAAGGTCCTAGCTCAAAAAGAGAGGCATAACCAGAGATGCCTTTTTCCCTGAGTGACCCGCCTCTACTGGCAAGGCAGGCAGCTAATGAACCAGTGTCTGTTCTCAGTGGCCTGCGAATCGTCCACCTCCCCTCGAAAGCGCCAGGACCCTCGCCCCTCCCGTGGCCCCGGAGGGCACGGAAGCCTGAACGGCCTGCCTTAGCCTTGAAAGAGCGAACCGCTCCGTGACGCGACGTCTACAGGAAGAAACGGCGGACCGCGCCGAGCTAGCGCTGCGGGCCTCTGGTTTGGGCGTCGCGTGGAAGCCAGGGCCTGTTGCTAGCCCGAGACCGGGACGCCCGGGACTGAGACAGCACTGTCCCCGCTAAACGAGGAAGGTCTGCAGCGCTCAAGCCGCTCTCCCCGCTCTCCCCGGAATGCCGGGTTCGAACCCGAGTGAAAGCCAGCGAAAGCAGAACTTGCCAGATCGAAATCGACCCCACGCGTGTCGCCAGCAGCCAGCAGCCTGCGGCGTTGCGGCCGCCCCGGCCCGCTGCGCTGGGGGAGGCCGCGCGCGCGGCGGCCACCCCGAGACCACCGGGCCCGGCGCCCGCAGCGGCGCTGCAGGGAGACGCCGCCCGCGCGGCCCGGTCAGCCCCGCCGCCGGCGGGACAGGGGACGGGCCTGAGGGCGCCGGCCCCGGCCCCGGCCTGGGCCGGCCCGGGACACCCCGACCCGGAGAACGCGCAGAGCCGACCGCGAGAGAGAGCGGGCCACAGCGCTCCACAGAAGATGACTCACGACGAAACGGGAAATGGCGACCGGGCTTGGAACGCCCCCTAGCGGACTAACGGAAGCGAAACGTCACTTATTCGTCCCGATAGAGAGACTATGAAGATCATGAAGGCGAGCAGCCGAGCGGTCGGCGAGACGCGTTCGACCGCCAGAACGATCCGCACGAACGCCGGGCCGGACGCGGACGCGGGTCCGTTTCAGGTTCCGGAGCTCAGATTCGAACGGGGAAACGGCAAGTCCCGAGCGCCCCGAGCAGTCAGAAGGAGCTTCTGGACAAGACGCTCCTCCAGCTGCGGCGCGGGCCCCGAAGGGACGCTCTAACGCACTTTTATTCCGTAAGGGAGAGTGTTTCCCGGGCAAACTCCCGACGAGGCCGCGGCTGGCTGCCCCGGGGCCGGGAACGCGGACCCCGCAGAGCGCAGGGCGCGGCCAGCGGGGCCGGGACCGCGACGAGAGCGCGGCTCCCGCTCGGGGACGTCGGCCGCGCCGCCCCCGGCCTCCAGCGCCCTGAGCCGCCGTCCACATCGCCGCAGCGAGTCCGGAGTCTTCAGTGGGGCGCGGCCAGGGCGAGCGCGGGCGCGCGGTCAGGGGCGGTGCAGGCGCTCCGTGTGCAGAGGCCTCCGTGCCCCCGAACGACAGGGACCTCCCTGCTCCTGACACGCAGCGGTGCCGCTGCGGGGAACGTAGGCGGCGCAGCCGCGGCGCCGCCATCTCTGCGCGCCCTAAAGAACGCAGACCACCACGATCGCTGCAGAGGCGGTGCCGAGTGTTTATTTTTATATACCGGGAACTGACCGAAATCCAACATCGAAGGAGAAAATTCAAACTAACCGACACCGATTTCTTAAGTCCCGAAACGTTAAAAAAGGGAAGAGTGGCTTTCGAAATGTCTCCGCTGCCCTGGGCGGGTTCGTGCTCGCGCACGAAGGTCCGACGGGCGCCGCCGTAACGCGCCGACAGAGCGACGGACCCGCCGCGGGCAGCCTGAGAGCACGCGTCGCGGGCGCCCCCGCGCGGGCGCCGGGGGTCGGCGCCGCTCCGAAGCGTGCGCGCGGCCCCAGGCTCGGAGTCCTGCGGTCCGTCTCGGTCGCCGGAGCGCGCGCGTGTGGGCGGGAAGCTGCTGCAGGAACGCGGGTTCCGCTGCGGGCTCCGTCTCTCCCGCCGGTGCCTCTGGCTTCGTCTGCGTTGTGGCTGGAGTCCCGGGTTGGGCTTGGTTCCCAAGTGCTGTCGGCTCCGGTTTTGCAGGGAAGTAACTCCCCGCTCTTAAAACGTAGCGGTCCTGCTATGGGTTAAGCTGTGGTTGAAAGCTCCGTAGGGGTCCCAACAGAGGGAACATCATATCTGTACAATTTAAAAAACGCAAAACGGAATGGTCGCTTCTAAGGTAATGCCAGTTTTTATTTTTATATAACAAATGGTAATAGAAATAAAAGATTAAAATCAATAAAATTATAAAATTAAAAGTGAATTGTTTATTAAATCTCTAAACATTTAAAAATTTAAGTGTTATTTTAACTTTTCTTTGTTCGTTATTGATTTTTATTGAGTTAACTTATTTTCTTTCTCTTTTTCATAGTGGTCATTATATTTAAGTTATTTATTATACTACTTATTCATTACTTTTATTTATGTCCTCTACTTACCTTTTATTTATGAATTAATATATAAGTAACATAAGTTATGTTACATAAATGATTTCTTTATCTGATATTTGCTATTTATTTTTTCGCTCAGTTCACTTATATAAATAATTCATTCGTTATTTATATAAACAGCAATTTAAAAAATTTTTAACTTTTTCTTATTTAAATGTATTACCAATGATCTATATTAAATCTAAAATTTAGTCTAGTAAATATTAAATTTAAATGTATTAATTAATGATACCTGTATCGTATATATTTTCGACTTCTATTATTTTATTTAATATAAAATAATTCTGCTTCTGTTACTGTATGTTACCTTAATAAGTAAATAGTATTAATATAATTTTTGTATTACTTTATCTTTTTAATATGCTTTTCCTTCTTAAATAATTAAATGTATTTATTTTATTTATTTTTTAAAATTAATTTTTATAAATTATTTGCATAACATATGATTGCTATTATTTATTATTTTAGTCTTAAGTAATATTTGAAATTCTAATTTAGTATAAGTTAATTATAATTTAAAAATTAGTTATTTCACTTACTTTAATTTATAAAATTTATGTTTTAAGTATATGTAAACATTTTATTTTTAACTTTTGACCTTTCATGAATGTGTATTAACTAATTTTTAATTTAGTTTTTAAATAAATTATTTCCATTTAGTTTTTAGTTCTCTAATTTTTATTTCCACCATATTTTGTTATTATCATCATATAACATTTTTATATTACTTTAAATTCAGAAATTTTTATAAGAACTTAGTTTAAAATTGTAGATAAAACTTTCTAAATTTAAATATTGCTTACATTATTTTTAAAAATTCAACATATTTTTAAATTTAAAAAATTTAATTTATTCATTTATAGTTCATTTATTTTATTTTATTTCTAAATGTCATTCATTTTGCATTATATTTACTTTATAAATCGTATGTTAGGATTCTCATTTTATGAAATCTAAATTTTAATATAAAGATTATAACAATGACTATTCTAATGTCTTTTATTTTGTCTTCTGTATTTATTTAATTTATCTTTTCAAAGGCCTTCAATTTTAAATATGTATTATTTTAGTTCTAATTTTCTTGTATGTTATTAAATTTTATATATATTTAATTTTATTATTCATTTTTGTCCTTTACGTTAATCACTTAATTAATTGTAGTTATTTTTATGTTTTAATTAATAGTTGATTTTTAAATTTATATTTTATTTTAAGCTTGAATACCGTGTATTAAAATTTTAAGTCATTTAACATTGTCTATTCAATCTCATTTTTAATTATCATTCATTAGAATATATTTACTTCACTTTAGATATCATCCTAATGATTTATTAAATTTTATTTTAATTTGGTTTTTCATTAGATTAGGTATTATTATTAAATATTATTATTTATTAAATATTAAATATTATTGCACATTTAATGTTAAACTTTTTTGACAATAATTTTTATTTGTATCAATATTAAATTTTAGAATTTTGATCACAAAATAAGTAAATGTAGAAAAGTAAGTAAAAATATATGGCTCAGTGAAAGTATGTAATTAAGTATGTAAGTAAAACTACAAGTATGTAGCAGGAGGTAAGTAGGTAATCTTCCTAAATAATTAGAATCCTGTAAGTTAAAAGTACATACATAAGTAAAAGTCCAGACTTAAGTAAAGTTCACGTATGTGAGTAAAAGTAGGAAAGTAAGTAAAAGCAAAAAACAATATATGTGTGTGTGTGTGTGTGTGTATTTTTTGTAAGTACACAAGTATGAGTATGCCTAAGTAAAAGGAGGTAAGTAAAAGTAGGTTAAGTAAAAGTATGTAGGTAATTAAAATACATAAAGGTGATACATAAGTAAAAATAGGTACATAAGTAAAAACAGGAATGGAAGTGAAGTACATGACACTAGTGTACGTAAGTAACAGAACTTAGTAGTAGTATGTGCGTAAGTAAAAGTAGTGTATGTAATAAAAATAGGTAAAAACAGTGTAGTAGATACAAAGTAGTAAGTGAAAGTACATAAGAAGGTAAAAGGATGTAAGTAAAAGTATGTACCCAAAAGTAAGTAAAAGTACTTAGGTATAAGTATGTAACTAAAAATGCTTCCTTACATAACTAAAGGTCAGGTATAAATGCACATTAATAAAACTCTATTTAAATGACTTCAGTGGAAGTAAGTTGGTAAAAGAAGTAATTAAGTGAAAAAACCAAGTGAAAGTAAGTAAAAGTAAGGAAGTGAAGGTAGACAAAGTAAATTAGTAAAAGTACATCAGTAAAGTTCAGTAAATAAACATAAGTAAGTGAAATTCAGTAAGAAGAGGAAGTCCGTAAGTAAAAGTAGGTAAGTCCGAGTGAGTAAGTAAGAGTCAGTAGGAAAGTCAGGCATTAAGTAACGTCAATTACTAAGAGGATGTAAGCAAAAATAAGTAGGTAAATAAAAGTCTGTCAGTAAAAGTATATAAGTAAAAGTAGTGTATGTAACTATAATCAGATTCATCACTGAAATCACACAGAGGTAAAAGTAGTGTATGTAAATAAAGAATGGAAAGTCAGTTAAATTAATAAGTAAAGGTAAGTAAGGCAAAGGACTTGATAAGTAAAAGTGCATATTGATGGAAAGTAGGATGTGAGATTAAAGGAATATATGTAGGTAAAGGTAACTGCGTAAATAAAAAGTAGTGGACCTAAGTACAAGGACACGTGTCAGTAGAAGTAGTGTCCATAAAGTACATGTGTGAACAAAAGGACATATAGGTAACAGTAGTGCACTACTGTGAAGTAAGTTATGTCAGTCAGTAAAAGTAAGTTATCGTAAGCATGTAAGTAAAAAGTAAGTAAATGTGAGTAAAAATAGGTTAGTAAAAGCATGTAAAGGTAAGTAAAAATAATTAGTGAAAGTAAGTTAAAGTAGGTAAGTAAAAAGTACATAAGAATATTAAGAAAGAGTAGGGAAAAGTACATAAGCAAAAGTACGTTGGAAAAAGTAACTTAGTAACAGTACATATTTAAAGCCAGTAAGGAAAAGTACTATAGTAAGTAAAAAGAAAAATACATTCGTAGAAGTAATTTTGTAGAAGCATGTTTATGAAAGTGCATTAGTAAGACTACTGTTAGTAATTACTAAAGTAAAGGGAGGTGTAAGTAAAGGGAAGTAAAAGTATGTTAGCAAAAGTATGAAAATGTAAGAAAACGTACATAAGGAACAGAAAACTGTTGAAAGTACATGACTAAAAGTAAGTAATCATGAGTAAAAGCCACTTTGTAAAAGTAGGTTAGTTAAGCTCTTAAGTAAAAGTAAGCAAAGCGCGTAAAAGAAGGCTTGGGTTTCAGTAACAGAAGGGTGCACAAGTCCAAGGCTGGAAGACTACTGCATCCTTTACCCTCCTGACCCAGACCTATTGCTTGACCCCCTAGGGGCCTGAAGGAATGGACTTCGTCTGTCTTGCTACAAGGGTTTGATTTTCTGCAGGCAAGAGGCAGGAGCTCTGCCTACCTCCCACCTTTCACATTGCAGATGTTTGTAACCCACTGGGGCTTAGCGAGGCTCAGGCAAATGCCCCAGTTCTTCAGGGAGACTAACTGCAGTGTGCGCTAGAAAATGAGGAGGATTCTGAGGCTTTCTGTGCACTAAGAGCACTTTGGAAAGCTGCCTAGAGCCACCTGTGTGGGAGCTGACACTTGCGTTCCCCTCCGGGCAGAAGACAGCCCATGAGAGGTCATTGCTGTAGACCAGTGGCTGCATGGGGCCCAGACAAGCCAGAGTACCCCAGTGACCAAGCAGGCAGGGATCCCACGACTCTACTCTTCACAATCCCTAGCTGGGCAACTGAATCTTAGCTCTTTCTTCACCTTCATTAGGACCATGCTCTCCAAGCCCTGTCTTGACATCCACCAGCTGGCTTAGTGTTCTGGGCTGCATTTGTTCTCTGGGCTGTCTTTTCAAAATCATGTTTTCTATTTCATCTGTAAGGGCTTACTAGTTTGGAATTGTGCACATACACCATAACTAATTTTCCCCCAGTACTTTACTGAAACACACAGTAGTTTTTAAAACCACACTTTCTTTGCTTGCAGAAGAAATGATATTTCTGGGTCAAAAGAGGACTGTATTCACATTGCAACATTTAATGCATATTGCCATATTGCCTTTCCTAAGGTCCTTTCAAATTCATTCCTGCCAGTGGTGTTTGAGAGTTACTGCCTTCCCAGTGTTTACCATCCTAGGATGTAAGGAAAACCTTTAATATGTGCCATAATGAGAATCGAAAATGTCTCTGCTTTAATTTGCATGTCATTGATTTTAATGAATAGTGACCTGAGTGAGTCACTGCTCCCCTTTCTGCCCCAGGCCCACGTATGTGGCTTCTAAACCTGACTGCATCCACCCCAAACCAATTCCACGGGGTGGAGAATAGAGAAACAAAGTCGGATGGCTGTGTACAATTACAAAAAGCATCATGACAACTCTGTGGGGATGAAAGAAAATTGTCCTTGCGTATTATTTATTACAAGGAACATTTTAGTCAATGAAAATGTGATTTTATTCAGGAGAGAGAGAAGGAAACAAAGAATGTCCTCCACCACAGAAACCTCAAGGTTCCTAGGCATGCAGGGTGCTGTCACAGTGAATGCCACGCAGACAGGAGGAGAACCGCCTAGAGGGTCTCCGGTTATGTCCAAGACATGGGGTTGAAGGGAGCAGCGCACTGCAGGCCGGGCACAAGGCTGGGGCTCCTCTCCGGGTTCCATCCGGTTTTAAGCATCAGTTTTCAGCAGCTTCCGAGGGTGACCTGCACAGCTGGCGGCGATCTGACCACGCGTCTGTCCTCCTCCGTGGGCATCCCCTGGCTCGTTCAGGCCCCGTTGGTCTGTGCGGTCTGTCACATCAACCTCTTCTTGAGGTGACTGTTGCTCCATTTTAGCTTCAGCCTCTGGGTCCGTGACCTGCGAGTCTCGACGGCATTTCTGGCCCGTCTCTGCTCCTGGCACATCCACGCGCCAGGCACAGGTGTGGTGCAGCAGGCCGCAGGCGCAGTAGCTCGGTCCCCAGCAGGAGTGGCCGGGGGCGCGGGAGCCGCGGCTCAGCCACGCGAAGTTATCCATGGCCCAGGCCCAGGCCTGTTCGCGGTTCAGGCCCGGTGGCATGGTGGGCTCCGGACAGTCCCACATCCAAGACAGGTCTTCCAAGGTCGATGGATGGGCTTCCATAGCTTCTGCCTCCTGAGCGGTCAGAGACAGGTAAAGGATGAAGGAGAAGAGGCGAATGATTCTGTCAGGTACTGACTGAGTGTGCCTTTTATAGTGTCTCTGTGGCCAAGGTCACGGGAAGGCAAAGTCCACTTCCTGTGACTGACCCTCATTTGCATTGCAAGTTGCCTCAGAGCCTAATGGGATTAAGGAGAAACTGGCATCCTTGTGGGAGGGCCTGTTGAAAGTCTGAGGGTTTCCCCTGATTGAATGAAAGCCAGTGGTGGGGGTGGGGGTGGGGGAGGAGAAGGAAGGTCCCTGGGGAGGAAGGTCACATTCCTGGCCATTTTGATTGACTGCAGAAAGCTTCTGTACTTGTCAGGCACCTAGGAACATGACACTTCTCATGTCTGTTCTGTATGCATGTTAGAGAGGATTGTCTGGTTTTGGAGATGAGACCCTAAGAGGTTAGACCCTTGCAAGGTCGTAAAGCTAGCTCTTGCTGGAGCTGAATTGGTATTCCCGGTCCTCTGGCAGGCACACTGGGTAGGGAAATGAGTAAAGGAAGAATTAGGTAGGAGTGGGAAAGGGAGAGTGCCATGCCTTACTTAAAATTATAATTGTGTCTACTCTAGATTATCTAAATCAAAGGGACACTTCGGAGGTGCTATGTTTTCCATAACTAATTGCCATATACATTGAGTTAATGCCACATGTTCCAGTGTGTGTCTGTTTGTTTGCAGAACCCCATCTGGTATCATGTAAGTATGTGCATTTTATTATTAGCGATTCATTTTTCTCTGCTCTTCTTACTTCTATTGCAATTCTTCCCAATTAGAACCCATTTTATATTTTATGTGTGTTTTTGTATCAGTTTTGTACTATGTGATTTTTTGTGTGTGTGCATATATCTTCAATTGAGATAAGGCAATAAAGATATATATCTAATATACTTCATTATTGTTCATCCATTTGCAAGTTTCTAGGTTATTATGTACATTTCGCCTGTTGCTTCCAGTGCTGGCATATTTACGTGTGATGAGCCCCTGGCCCATTTTGCCTATCTGCTGTTCCACAGTGGACACTGACATCGCCACTTACCCAAGTTCACTACATAAAAGGACCCCCCTTGTAAGAGAATTTCTCTAGGACATATACCCAGGAGCAGAATTATGCCATAAAAGTACATATGTGTCAATTTATTGAGTTATTAAAGAACAAAAATTCCACCATGTAAAGTTAAAGATTGCTGTATTGAATGATTCGTGTATCAGGCTGCTTCCCATCTGCTAAATAGAGAAGTGCTCATAGAATTTGTACAATATTGAAGGATTTTATAGGGAGAAACTTGATGGAATGAGAAAGTTATTAGCAAAACTAAAAAAAAAGTTTAGTGACATGGCACTTTTTGGGGGGGAGATGAGCAGCAGGAGTTCAATTCTACTTACTACCTTATTATAATGTTTCTTTTAACAGTCTTAGAAGACTGGATCTAGATTTCCTTTAGAATATTGATAAATATTTAAAGTTTTCTGTCTCAGGATATTTTGAGAATATATTTTTTTTTATTGATCGCGATTTTTAAATAAGACTACAACATTAGAAAAAAAATTTCTGTTGATATATCATCTTGAAAGTTTATGACTTTTCTTTCTTACATGTCCTTGCCTCAAGGGTTAAATAAACAATTTTCATAAAGACATTGGAGTCTCTTCTGTATGTGTTAATTTTCATAACAAAGGGATCCTGGGACAGAAGCAAAGAGCTTCTCAAGTCCCTGCTGGGCACTGAAGGAGCCCAGGGTGTGAGACATCCAGAGTCTGAGTTCATTAGGGGCTGGGACTGGTGGTCATTGTGTGGGTGGTGGGTTGAAAGGAACCTGAATCTTAAGTGTAAGTGCCACTCATTTCTAGACCAAGAAGGAAAATTATCCAAAAGAAAGTCTTCATGCTTACCCTAATTTCTGCCTCACCCTACTCACTCTGTGTAATCTGCCCAAATTTGAAGGCTGGCCTTGTTTGAGAACAAGAAATACAGTTCTTTTGCACTTCGCCATGATCACAGCCCTCCCCCACCCTCCCACAGAGAAGAGAAATTTTCCCCTTAATTCCTTGCTAGTATGACCTCAGGGCAACTAAGAATGGGAGGTGTCACCTTATTATTCTGCAGACCGATAATTTCACACACATCATTAAACAGCAGAGCACACGTGGTAGAGTGCATGGAGCAATAGGAAAATGTCACTCAGGACATCAAATGACATGAGATGACACTTTCAAGAGGTTATAAATCCCAGGGCTGTATCTAACTGGCATTCCCTCCCTCTGGCTCTTCTCTCATGCTTGCTTTGCTGAAGCAGGGTGCCATGTGGCTAGCTGCCCTCTGTCCAGGTCCCTTTGGCAAGAAATTCAGGGCAGCTCCCAGCTAATGTCAGGAAGGAACTTAATCCCAAACAAGTTAAATTGAGTTACACAGTTTTGTTGGAAGCAACATGCCATTCTCGTTTCATATACTACTTTAAAAAATTGTACATTGATTTTACCAACTGTCTTCACGTTCTTGGGTAATACACATTTCCCATTCTGTAAGTAGGACTGTATTTGGTGTGGTAAAACAAGAAGATAAAGATGTGCTTAAATTTATAAAGAATATGTCATTTTTAAGAAATTAAAAATTATTTTCAATCGCAGGTGACATTCAGTATTATGGTGGTTTCAGGTGTTCAGTGTGGTGGTTAGACACTTACGTAGCTTTCCAAGTGATCTCCCTGGGAAGTCTAGTACCCACCTAACATCATACATAATTATTATCATGTTTTTGACTGTGTTCCCTATGCCCAACTTTACATCCCTGAGTCTATTTTGTAATTGCCAATTTGTACTTATTAATCCCTCATCTTTTTCACCCAGTCCCCCAAACCCATCTCATCTGTCAACCATCAGTTTCTCCTCTGTATCTATGTTTGTTTGTTTTATTCATTCCTTTATTTTGTTCGTTAGCTTTTACATATAAGTAATTTCATATGGTATTTGTCTTTCTCTGTCTAATTTCTTTCACTTAGCAAAATACCTTCTTCGTCCATCCACATTTTTACAAATGGTAAGATTTCATTTTTTGCCATGGCCAACTAATATTTCATTGTATACAAGTAACACATCTTTTCCCAAACATCTATCATCGGATATGTAGGTTGCTTCCATATCTTAGAATCCATTTACATTTAAAGTAATTATTGATAGGTATGTAGTCATTGCCATTTGTTAATTGTTTTTAGGGTTTTTTTTTTTTTGTAGTTCTCTGTTCCTTTCTCATTTCTTGCTCTCTTCTCTTGTATGTTGATGACTTGCTGTAAGTTGTATTTCGGTTTCTATCTCTTTATTTCTTGGATATCTTTTGTACATGTTCACTTGTAGTTACCATGTGCTTCATATATACCAAGCTATTTGAAGTTGATGGCTGACAAAGCACATATTCTTGAAAACAAGACTAATGGCAATTTATAACATGAGGCCTGCAATTATGCACACACACATACACAAACCAGATCATCCCCCTCCCCCCCACACACAGTATGCCCCCAAGTTCAGCATGTTAATGGCTAAAGTTAAGAACTGAAGAAGGTAACAGTAGGACATTTAAAATACATCATTTCAAATTGACCCCAAATATGTGGCAAACTTAGACAAAACTATAATAAAAGACAAAGAAGCACATTACATTATGATAAAGGGATTGAAACATGAAGAATACATAACCCTAGTAAACATGTATACATCCAACACAGGAGAACCTACATACATAAGGCCATTGCTATCAGATATAAAAGAAGAGATCAGCAGTAATACACTCATATTAGGGGACTTTAAGACCCCATTAACACCAATGGACATAAATTCCAGACAGAAATTTAACAAGGAAACATTGGGCCTAAAGGACACACCTGCTCAGACGGACTTAGCGGAGATTTTCAGAACATTTCACCCCAAAGCAACAAAATTTACATTCTTCTCAAGTGCACATGGAATATTTTTCAAGACAGACTAGATGGTAGGCCACAAAACAAGTATCAACACATTTAAGAAGATTAAGAAAAATTTAAGATGATTGAAATTATATCAACTGTCTTCTCTGATCACAATGGTATGAAATTGGAAATCAACTACAAGAACTAGGGCGTATACATTCTTTCTAGTGCACATAGAACATTCTCAATGATCGATCACATACCGGGACACAGAGATAGCCTCAACAAATGTGAGAGGGTTGAAATCATACCAGCCATATTCTCTGATCATAATGCTTTGAAGCTAGAGATCAACTTCAAAAAGTAAGCAGGAAGAACCTCAAATACACAGAGATTAAACAACATACCAGTGAAGAAGAGCTGGGTCAGAGAACAAAATAAAAGGATCATGAGATACATAGAAACAATTGATGTTTATATTACAAGATATCAAAACTTTTGGGAAACTGCAAAAGCAGACATAAGAGGAAAGTTCATATCATTACAGGTCTCTCACAAAAACCAAGAATGAGCCCAAATAAATAACCCAATGCTTCACCTTAAAAACTAGAAAAGGAAGAACAAATGAAGCCTAAAGGCAGCAAATGGAAAGAAATAATCAAAATTAGTGCAGAAATGAATGAATTTGAAAACAAAATAAAGCAAAAAAAAAAAATACAAAAAAATAAATGCAACAAAGAACTGGTTCTTTGAGAAGGTTAATAAAACTGACAATCCCCTGGCTAGATTCATTAAAGAAGAAACATAAAGGACACAAATAAACCAAATCAGAAAGGAAAGAGGAGAAAGTACAACACACATTGCAGAAATACAAAGGATCATACAAGAATACTGTGAAAAAGTATATAACACCAAATTTAATAACCTAGAAGAACTGGATCAGTACTTTGAAAGAGAAAACCTTCCCAGACTGAATCAAGAACTGAAAGAACAATCAGCAGCATAGAAAATGAAACAATTATCAAAAACCTCCCCAGAAGTAAAAGTCCAAGACCAGATGGCTTCACCAGGGAATTCTACCAAACATTTAAAGAAGATTTAGTATCTATTCTCTTCAAACTCTTCCACAAAACTGCAGAGAGGGCAATACTTCCCAACTCATTTTATGAGGCTAGTATTACCCTAATACCAAAACCTGGTAAAGGTAACACAAAAAAAGAAAACTGCAAACCGACATCTCTCATGAACACAGATGCAAAAATCCTAAATAAGGTACTAGCGAACCGAATACAGCAACATATTAAAAAGATTATACGCCACGATCAAGTGGGCTTCATCCCAGGGGCACAGGGATGGTTCAAGATACATATGCAAATCGATTAATGTGATATACCACATAAACAAATTAAAAAATAAGAATCATATGATCATATCAATAGACAAAAAGCCTTCGAGAAGATACAACATCCATTTATGATCAAAATACTTAACAAAATTGATATAGAAGAAAAATATCTTAACATAATAAAGACCATCTATGACAAATTCTCAGCCAACATTATACTTAATGGTGGAAAACTAAAAACCTTCCCTCTAAGATCAGGAATAAGGCAAGGCTGTCCACTATTGGCACTCATTCAACATAACGTTGGAGATTCTAGAGAGTGCAATCAGGCAAGAGAAAGATATAAAAGGCATCCAAATAGGAAATAAAGAAATCAAACTCACTATTTGTGGATGAAATGATTCTCGATATAGAAAATCCAAAGACTACAGAAGAAGCCTACTAGAGACAATAAGCAAATACAGTAAAGTTTCTGGATACAAAATTAATGTTCAAAAATCTGTAAAGTTCCTATAATCTAATAATGAAGTATCAGAAAAAGAAGTAGAAAAACTCATTCCTTTTGCAAGTGCAACAAAAAGAATACAAGACCTAGGAATAATTCTAATGAAACATGTGAAGGACATATACTATAAGACCCTATTAAAAGAAATCGAAGAAGATACAAAGAAATAGAAAGATATTCCATGTTCTTGGATTGGTAGAATCAACATAGTTTAAATTACCATATTACCTAAAGCATTTTACAGATTTAATGCAATCCCCATTAAATCTCATCAGCACTTTTTAAAGAAATAGAACCTAAAGATCATCAGCTTTGTATGGAAACACAAAAGACCTGAAATTGCCAGAGATATCCTGAGAAAAAAAGAATAAGGCTCGAGGCATCACTATGCCCAAACTCAAATTATACTACCAAGCAACAATAATCAAAATGGCATGGTATAGGCAACAAAACAGACACACAGACAAGTGGAACAGAATCAAGAGTCCAGATGTAAACTCATGATCACTTGGGCAAATAATTTTCAACAAAAATCCAAAAACGTACAGTGGAGAAAGGAATTTTTCTTCAATAAACGGTGCAGGTAAAACTGGAAGGCCACATGCAAAAGAGTGAAACTAGACTGTTGTCTATCACCACACACCAAAATAAACTCAAAATGGATTCAGGGACTGAATATAAGACCTGAAACAATAAAATGCATGCAAGAAGACATAGGAATAAAACTGAAAGACCTTGGACTTAAAGAAGATTTTATGAATTTGCCCTCAAAGGCAAGGAAAGAGAAAGCAAAAATAAGTGAATGACACTACATCAACTAAAAAACTTCAGCAAGTCTAGTGCCATGCCACCCTGAATGAACCTTATCTCATCTGATCTTCGAAGCTAAGGAGGGTTGAGCATGCTTAGTACTTGGATGGGAGACCACCTGGGAATACCAGGTGCTATAAGCATTAAAAGAAAAGGAAAGGAAAGAAAGAAAAGCTTCTGCACAGCAAAAGAAACCATCAACAAGGTAGAAACAACCACTCAAATGGGAAAATATATTTGCAAGCAATGCTTCTGATAAGGGCCTACTATCCAAAATAAGAAAGAACGCATACAACTCAGTAACAATAAAAAAGAAAAGCGATCCAATCAAAAAAACGGGCAGAGGACCTGAATAGACACTTCTCCCTAGAAGACATACAAATGGTCAACAAATATATGAAAGATGCTCAACATCACTAGCTATTAGGGAAATGCAAATCAAAACCACAGTGAGATATCATCTCATACCTGTTAGAATAGCTGTTATCAACAGGACATATAATAATAAATGTTGGAGAGGATGCAGAGAAATAGGAACCCTCATCCACTGCTGGTCGGACTGCATATTGGTACAGCCAATATGGAAAACAGTATGGGGGTTCCTTAAAAAGCCAAGAATTGATCTACCATATGATCCAGCACTCCTTCTATTGAGTATTTACCCAAAATATATGAAAACCCATATCTGAAAAGATATTTGCACACTGATGTTCATAGCAGCATTATTCATGGTCACCATGACAAGGAAGCAACTGAAGTGTTCTGTGATAGACGATTGGCTAAAGAAGCTTTGGTACATATATGCAATGGAATATTACTCAGCCATAAGAAGAGACGAAATGCTGCCATTTGTGACATCATGGATCGAACTCAAGATAATCATAAGTGAAATAAGTCAGACAGAAAAAGTTTAAAATCACAAGATTTTATATATGAGATGTAAATGTGAAAGTAGAAAAGAAACAGGACAAATGGAGACTCATGGACATGAACAATAGACAAGTAGTTAGTAGAGGGTCAAATCTGTGGGAGGTGAACACACAATGTAAATATATACATGCCTTACTGTTAAAATGTCCAGCTGAAACTTACCAGATTTCTTGAACCAATGTCACCATAAAAATTAAGTTAACAAATAATAATAATAAAAAGGATAGAGATACTGAAAAAAAAAAGTACTGGAAAATACACAACCACATGGAGAGTAAATGATACTACTGAACAATGAATTAGTCAACAATGAGATCAAGGAAGAAATCAAAATATACCTAGAAACAAATGAAAATGAAAACACAAATCAAAAGCTATGGGATGGAAGCAGTCCTAAGAGGGAAATTTGTAGCCATACTGCCTGCCTGAAGAAACAAGTTAAAGCTCAAACTCACAATCCAATCTTACACTTGAAAGATCTAGAGAAAGAACAGCAAGCTTAGACCAAAATGAGAAGGAAGGAAATCATAAAGATCAGAACAGAAATAAAGAAATAAAATCTGGAAAAAAAAATACAAAAGATTAATGAAACCAAGAGCTGGTTCTTTGAAAGGAGAAACAAAATTGAGACATCCTTAACCAGACTTATCAAGAAAAAAGAGTGGACTCAAATAAAATCAGAAATGGAAGAGGAGATGTAAGTAGAACTCCACAGAAATACAAAGTATCATTAGAATATACTAGGAGCAATTATACCGCAACAAACTGAACAGTCTGGTAGAAATAGATACATTCCTAGAAACATACAACCTCCCAAGACTGAGTCAAGAGGATACAGAAAATCTGAACCCATGGATTATCACCAATAAAATCAAATTGGTAATCAAAAAACTCCCCCAAAACAAAGCCAAATGACTTCAGAGGCAAATTTTACCAAACATTCAAAGAAGAATTAACAACTGTTCTTCTCAAACTATTCCAAAAAGTTTAAGAAAAGAGAATGCTCCCTAATTTCTTTTATAAGGCCACCATTATTTTGATTCCTAAATGAGACTAAGACACAAAGAAAGAAAGAAAGAAAGAAAGAAAGAAAGAAAGAAAGAAAGAAAGAAAGGAAGGAAGGAAGGAAGGAAGGAAGGAAGGAAGGAAGGAAGGAAGGAAGGAAGGAAGATCTACAGGACAATACCTCTTATGAACATTGATGCAAAAATCCTCAATAAAATATTAACAAACTAAATTCAATAATACATTAAAAATATAATCCACCATGATCAAGTTAGATTTATTCCTGGGATGCAAGGTTAGTACAATATCCACAAATCAATTAATCTGATAAACCACATTAACAAATTAAAGGTAAAATCTTATGATCATATCGATAGATGTGGAAAAAAGTTTCAACAAAATCCAGCATCCATTTATAGTAAAAACTCTCAGAAAAAAGGGAATAGAGGGAACATACTTGAACATAATATAGGTCATATACGACAAACATACAGCTAACATCATATTCAACAAGAGAGGCTAAAAGAATTTTCCTTCATATCAGGAACAAGTCCAGGATGCCCACTCTCACCACTCCATTCAACATTGTATTGGAAGTCATAGCCACAGCAATCAGACAAGAAAGAGAAATAGAAGGTATCCAAACTAGAAAGAAAGAATAAAACTCATTTTTTTGCAGATGACGGGATTCTCTGTGTAGAGAAACCTAAAGATTTCCCAAAAAACTGTTGAAACTGATCAATGAATTCGGTAAAGTAGTAGGATTCAAAATTAATATTTAAAAGTCGGTTGCATTTTTATACACCAGTGAGGGACTTTCAGAAAGAGAAATTAAGAAAACAACCCCATTTACAATTGCATCAAAAACAATAAAATACCTAGAAATAAAATTAATCACGGAGGTAAAAACCTATCCTCTGAGAATTACAAGTCATTGAGAAAAGAAATTGAAGTAGATACAAATAATTGGAAGCATATACCGTGCTCATGGGTAGGAAGAATCAACATCATTAAAATGTACATTCTACCCAAAGCAATCTATAGATTCAATGCAACCTCTACCAAAATACCAATGGCATTTTTCAGAGAGCTACAAAAAGTAATCTTAAAATTTGTGTGGATCCACCATAAAAGATTCCAAATAGCCACGACAATCGTGAGAAAGAAAAAGTTGGAGGTATCACGTTATCTGATGTCAAACTATACTACAAGGCTACAGTAATAAAAATAGTAAGGTACTGGCATAAAAACAGATAGATACATCAATCAATGGAACAGAAGTGAGAACCCAGAGATAAATCCACATCTATTTGCTAATTTAATATACGACAAAGGAGGCAAGACTATATACAATGCAGTCAAGACTGTCTCCTCGATAAATGGTGTGGTGAAAATTAGATACATATTAAAAAAATGGAACTGTAATGCCTTCTGACACCAAATACAGGAATAGACTCAAAATGGATTAAAGACTTAAATGTAAGCCCAGAAACCATAAGACTTTAAGAAGAAAACATAGGCAGTAATTTGTCTGATATTACTATTAGTACTTTCTTGTTGGATATATCTCGTCAGGCAAGGGAAAGAAAAGAAAAAAAATAAACAAATGGGATTACATCAAACTAAAAAGGTTTTGCACAGCAGAGGAAACCATCAACAAAACGAAAAGACAACCTGTTGAATGGGAGAAGATATTCCCTTATGATACATCTGATAAGGGGCTAATATCCAAAATGTATAAAGAACTCGTACAACTTAACAACAACAATAACAATAAAACAAACAATCCGATGAAAAATGAGCAGAAGACCTGAGTGCAAGGGAAACGCGTGACATGCGGACAGAAGTTTTAAAAGCAAGCATTTATTGGGAGAGCGCTCCCGGGTGAGGTTCTCTGGTCCAAGAGGAGAGGGGCCAGAGAAGTCGCTCCCTGGGGTGGGAGGGCGTGGTTTTTATGGGTTATGTGAGGGTAGAGGTATAGGGTGCTGAACATTAATCATTAATCAATGCTAATTGAGCCTCCGGATTAGGGTGTTGATGCCTAGGGCTTTAGGGTGGGCCCTATTCAGGTCTGGATTCCAGTGTCAAGCTGGGGAGTCTCAAGGCAGGCATCTGGCTGGCCCTTCCCCCGCCGACCTAACACTGAGGAGATATTTCTTTAAAGGGAAATACAGATGGTCTATAGAGATATGAAAAGATGCTCAGAAAAATGCAAAGTAAACCCATGGTGGTATATCACCTCACATCTGTGAGAATGGCTATCATCAATAAAAGAACAAGTGTTGGCGAGGATGTGGAGAAAAGGGAACCCTCATACATTGTTGGTGGTATTGCAAATTGGTACAGCCACTATGGAAAAAACTCTGTAGGTTCCTCAAACAATTAAAAATAGAGCTATCTTTTGACCCAGCAATTGCATTTCTGGGTATTTATAAAAACAAAAACAATAGTTCGTAAAGATCTATGCATTCCTATGTTCATGGTGTGATGATGTGCCCCTAGAAAGATGCAAGAAGGAGTTAAGACTAGAAGCCTCTATGCCAACTGCCACAGCAGCCACATTTCCTGATCGAGTACCTGGCAATTACATCGGTAGGCTATTGTTTAACTCTGTTCCCACAAGAAAGAGGAGGAGGAATTTATGGGAAATATAGTATGGGAACCTGAACTTTTAACGTTCCGCTTTCTGCTTCTGTACACCCGCTTATGCATCATATCAGACCACCATTTGGTGACGGGTAATGAATAGATGATGTATAGATCCATTGTGACTGGGATATAGTGATTAATGGATTTTTGGGTATAAAACTGTGGACTTGAAATGGGTCGAGGCTGCTCCTTTGGAAGGACAGCCGCCGGCTAATAAACTGCCTCTAATATCAGAGCACTCAGGTTGAGTCTGGTTATTCCGGTCACAACAATGGCAGCACTATTTACAATAGTGAAGATATTGACAAAATCTAAATGCCCATCAACAGATGATTGCATAAAGAGGTTATGGTTCATATATACAATGGAATATTACTCAAACATAAAAAATGAAATTCTACCATTCGCAACGACATCGGTAGACCTAGATGTTCTGAACTATATCCTGAGTGAAATAAGTCAGAGAAAGATAAATACCACATGATTTCACTTATATGTGGAATCTAAGGAATAAAAAGAGCGAACTAATAGAAAACAGACTCACAAGTATAGAGGACATGTGATGATGCCCAGAGGGGAGGGATAGGGGAAGGAGTCTAGGAGAATTTGGTGAAGGGTTAAAGAAGCACAAATCAGTGGTGAAGATGGTCACAAGGATGGGGAGTACTGCAAAGGAAATGCAGTCAGCTGTAATGTAATGGATATGTGTAGAGCCAGAGGGAAGACAGAGGAATCAGGGGATTCATCTCATAAACTATATAAATGTGTAACCAAGGTACTATACGCTTGAAACTCATAATGAAATAAAATAAAATGCTAAAAAAAAAAAAAAAAAGGTCTCCAGAATATATTCTTTGGGTAAGTAAAATTGAGATTTCATTGTGGTTGCAAGATGTGAAATGAAAAAAGCTTCATACGTAGGGTATGTGTATTATTAGTCCATGCCTGTGCTACGTGTTGGTGTAGAAGGAGAGAACTGACAGGTCCACAATAGCTTCTCAGCAGCACGAGGGGTTAGATGTGTATTAGAATTCATCTAGTTTGGGGACTTTTCAAGTGGTTGTACATGCTGAACCTGACACAGGAATTAACATTTTGCTAGGCATTGTTCTCGAGGGAAGGCTCCCTTCCAACTTCAGGATGGGGTCGATGCTCAAATTCATGTCCCTTTGGTGCTGAGAGGTGAGGCACCTTGGAAAGGTCACCCCCCTAGAGTAGGGATTGTAAGCGAGCACCCGCACTCTCGCATCTGCAAGCTCGCTGAGCCCAGGGAAACTTGACCACACAGAGAAGCCAGTGGCTCAGAGACGGAGAAACCGTCTCTTTGGCGATCAGAGCCGAATGTCAAGAGAGAAACCGCACGCGATGCTGCCGAAAGTGCCGATGACAAACCGCCAGCCAGGCGCTGCTGGCGAAAGCGCGGAAGCTAAACCGGGGCTGGGCCTCCGGAGCAACGCGGCGGCCGAGACGCAGCCGGTCGGGCCCCCGCGGGCCTGGCTGGAGCCGGGCCCCCGCGTCCCGCGGCCAGCGCGGGCGAGAGCGCGCGGCTCGGCGCTGCCCACGCACGCCCAGGAAACCCGCGGACACGCGCCCAGAACGTAGCACACGTGGGCAAATAAACGACAGATCCTGACGTGCAGGTACAGCCCGCGCCAACGCCAACGCCAACGCCACACGCGGCCCCTGCGGGCAGCGCACGCGAAGGGAAGCGTGAGAGCGCAGCAGCCGGCGACGCCGCCTGCCGAGGAGGGCAGGGCGCGGCCTGCGGGGGCCGCCGCCGCCCGCGCACCGGTGCCCGGCGCCAGTCCTGCGCCCGGGCCTGGGCCTAGGAAGGAACGGCCGCCGCTAAGTCGGAGCACCCCGGTTTCTGTGGGGTCGAAACCGGACGCGGGCCGAAGGCCGACAGGCGACTCCGAGCGCGGCTGCGCGGGCGTGGCGTGGGCGACAGCGACATCCTGCGGGGCCAGGAGGCAGCGGGGCTTTGCCGAGGGAAGACACCGCGAGCTGCTTCTTCCCGAAAACCGCGACGAGGCGAAGGCAGCGCCGGTGCGGTGACCGCGGCTCCGGCCGAGCCGGCGACGCAGGCGGGACCACAGGTGGTGCCACGGCTCAGCCAGGGAGCGCAGGGCGCACAGGGGCGCGTGGAGGCCAAAGGCAGACCTTCTCGTGGTGTGTTCAGCGCTGCTGCCACCGGGACACTGCCGGTCTGGGAACCGGCAGAAATACTGAAGATGTTAAAAAATTTTAAATGTAACGAATTAAAATACTATGTGTGTTCATATAGTAAACTAAAGTAAAAATAAATAATTTAATTGGAAGTTTTAAACCAAATAGAAATTATAGTTTAAAAAGTAAAATATGTAAAAGAAATTTAAAAATGCATAGAATTTTAAAATTAAAAATGGTGAATATTGTATGTTGGCTATATTTTAATAAGTCTTTTTAAAACTTTAAAATTCTTAATTGATTAACATTTTAAAATAGAATAAAATGAATAAAGGTAGTTGGGAAGGACTAGATGCAGTCAAGGAGATACACGAGCAGGTCCTTTGCCAGGACCCAGAAAGACATGGCACAGAGGACTAGTGCAGCCTGACAAGGAGAGACGTTGATTTCGGAGCTTCCTGTGGTATCACGAGAGCAAAGCCGCTGAATTTTGCTATTCAGAAACTGGAATTTGCGATGACTAAGTAATCGCGGGCTGGAATCCATCCCATCTTGCTACGGAATCTCTAAGCCAGACTTATTCAGACTCAGAAATCTCAAAGGTGAGATTAAGCCCTGATGCTATGAAGGAACACTGACTTCCTGTGACTATGAAGTCGCACACACGGCGAAACCTGTACTCGTCCTAACACAGGAGTAGTTGTGACTAAGACAGCACACTCAGGGCCCTCTCTCAACTTCTACGATGTGCAGAGACCGAAGGTCAGGCCTATACCTAAGAAAGCTCCCATTGTCTCTAAATCGAAATTTGTTAAAAGGAAGAAATCAACGACATGGCAAAATCCTGCTGCCCTGTGACAGTGACGTGACCCTCACTGACAACTCCAGAATTTTTATACCTGAGAGGAGCACTTCAGTAGTTGCTGTTGCTGCTGGAGAAGAGAAAGTGTGAGCGCAGCTCTACTAGCTAAAGGGCTTAGTGAGAAGCGAGAGTTGGCCCCTACCGGCTGTGCTGCCACTAAGATACATTATGCTTGGTGGAACTAGGGAACCTGTGACTCAGAAGTTGTCAGATCGGTGTAATTAGAGGTGCTGTTGTCAAGAATTTACAGACTTGGTGAAAGTAGTGGTATTGCCATGGAGAAAATGTAGGCACTGAAAACCTAGCTGTATGGAGACCGAGACTGAATGTTCCTGCCTGGTGTGAAAGTGTAGCACTCACATCCTACAAGTAACGGCAACGATTGGTGTTGCCAGTGACAACCATCTTTTCTTCATGCAAATAACTGTGCTGTCAGTGGGATAATGTCGACTTTGAGAAAATATTGCAATTTCCTGTGGTTGGGACAGTGTTTTTATAGTGCTTGTGCTACAGCAATTTCCTGTCCCCAGAGGTGACACAAAAAAGACTAACAAGGAAAGTCAGGAAAATGTGGGGTTGGGTACAATGCGAGAAACTAGAGAAGTGAGGTTAAAGGACTATAGGAATAGCTCCTGTGGAGAAAAGTCCAAATTTATAGATACCTGTGAGCACAATCTCTGTGAATTATTTTGAGTCCCAAGAAATCACAGTAATTGAGTGATTATAAGAATGATTGTAGTAGACAGATATTGAGCATTTACACTGAGTAAGCGGCAGTTTCAACCCCAGAAATGTTGGATACTCTAGTTCAACTCTATTAGGTAATGTTAAAGGGAACATCAAAGGCCCAAAATGGAACTCATGCTAAAAGCCCATGATACCAAATTTAGATTTAATACTTGATTTAACTGCAGTTTCAACCTCTCTCAGAGTATACTCTTAATCTTAATCTACCAGTCCATAATTTTCTGGTTAAGCACCAGTAAAGTAGTCTATCACTTGTCACCCACCCCACCCCCACATTCCCCAAAGAAGAAGAGGCAATCTGCATGATAAAATCCTTGCTGTTCTTCCTCCTCCCCTCCAAAGATCTCCTGGCCTAAAAATAATCCCTCCTTTTGCTAGTAACTCCCATGCCACACACTTCTTCCTATAAAAAAAAACTTTCATTTATACAACCTGTAAGAGTGCCCTTCTAGTTGCCAGATGGGATGCTGCCTGATTCGTGAATTTTTTTTTTTTTAAATAAAGACGATTAGATCTTTTAAGTTCAAAGTTTTGTTCTTTATCAGCAATAAATAGTAGTCTTGAAAAGTCACCAGTCTGGAGTTGGGATTGGAAGCTAGTATGCACACTCCAGACTCTGGACACAGAAAGCCCATACTACAAAGGACCAATTGCTGATTTTTTTCTATGTCCTTGGCACCAAAGCCATCCCACTCGAACCCAGCAGGTTGGCTCAGTTGTGTATGCTGGAAATCAGATTTATGGAGAGCCACACGAAGAAGGGACGCGTCCAGGAAAGAGCCTGAGGGAGCTAGACGGTCTGGGCTGTAGGAGGCCAGTACTTGTAGATGCTTTCCAGATGACTGGAAGGTGGTGAACATGGACACAAAGGAGAAAGGAAACAGAGCAAAGTAGCAGAAGCGTTTCTGAGCTAAATGCAGTCCTCAGGGCTGCTGACTGCCCCTCTTCCTGACTCTTGGAGGCACAGAACTGAGAGAACTGAGCCCCAGAACATGTTACCCAGTTTGAGGTCCTGCCATGCTGGGACCCTGGCCCCCCTGGTGTGAGCAGGAGACTCCACATCCCTAGGGCACCAAAGTCAGGAAACAGAGCAGACCCTTTCCCTCGTTCTTCCCTAACAGCCAATACAGGGATACACAGAAGGATATTGGAGTTTTTGTATAATTTATTAAGTAACTGAAAGAAAATTTCCCAAAAGTCTATGGAGGCCAATTTTTTACATGATCATTAAACTGACAAGTGCTCTTGTAATAACATTTGTCACAGAGGATCATCCAGTGAAGCATCTCAGAGGAAATCTAAGGGTTTGTGGGAGGCAAAGGCCATGGAGGCACCCCATAGCCTTTCCAACCACTGCACTTCAGATCCACCGCCACCAGCCCTGAGATGTCAGGTGGTCGCACCTAAGAGCGGTGCTCCGGATGGGTCTGCGGGATGTTTTGGGCTGTAGCTGGTGTCCCTCGCTCCGGGAGACAGGCAGGCGGAGGCTGCAGGACGATGGTCGGCAGGGCTCCTGGGTGGGAGCCGCCTCCTCTGGGTGCATCTGTGGTTCCTGGGTCTTGGGTGTCTGGTCTGGGACTGGAGGCTCTGTGCCAGCCATGGAGATGTTCTTGCGCCCTCGGCCCGTGTTGCCAGCAGTGTTGGCGCAGAAGCCCGCAGGGACTGGAAGACAGTTCTCGGTTGAAGTCCTGGTCGTTCCAAATGAAGTGGCCCAGCTTAGGGTAGAAAAAGAGGGGCCCGGGAGAGGAGTCCTCAGAACTCGAGATTGGAGGCGTCTTTGGTGCCTGCGACTCCTCCACTGAATCCCAAGCCTCGCGGACACAGCGGGGAAAGTTCTGCTCCATCGCTTTCACCACTGAGAGAGCGAACAGCTTTTCAGGAGTCCCTTCCTTAAGAATTTTCGCTCTCTGGGGTCTTTATAGCGTCTCACTAGAGGATATTAAGGCTGGGTGGTGATGTCTTCTCCAGGTGCGAATTGCTTCAGAAGGCGGGACCTGATGAACTTAAGGGATGATTCAATCGCCTTGGATAGAGTTTTCTGAAGTTGAGTTGATTTTGTTGATTGATAGGATTAAAGTGTGTTTGTTTTAAAAGAAGTTATAGGGAGAGGGGCTTTGTCTAAAAATGTCATTCGGAAGGTTATATTTATAGAAAGCAACTATGTGCCTGACACTTCCAGGTAACTTCTGTCCATTGATTTTTATAGCCCTTCTGCTTGGAATAAACCATCAGATTTTACCCCCATGGCCAGAATGAGAAGTGGCTATCTTTGCATAAAATCACACTGATGGTCAGCAACAGAAATCAGACTCACACCCTGGTTTTCTATTTCTTTGAAGGCTCACAAGGGTGGTCTGGAACCTTGCCGGAGAATATTTTGAACCCCAGTGACAGCTGATTTCTACTGGAGTGTTTAGGGGCAGCTAACCAGTGTCGTGGCTGCACCAGAAAGAATTCACTGCAGTGAAAATTAGCAACATGGTCAGAATGCAGATCAGCAGTATCTATCATCAACAAAGTGGGGATTACCTGATTTCAGAAAAGGTCTACCCATTACATATGTTTGAGATGTCTTAAAATCTTTTTTAATCTATAAGAATGCCCCATCTCTTCTATTTTTCCCTTTTGTTTTTTGAAGAAAAAAGTATGTGAAGTACAATGTCCCTCCTAGTTTCTAAAGTTTTGTTTATAAACAACTTTTCAGAACATCAAGAAAAGTTCCACTGACCCTGTGTGCCAGTGTGGAATAAGTTCATCCTTCAACAGTGGGCATGTGAAACAAATAGATGTCTGCAGGTAGCTCTTTTCTCAATACTAGAAATGGTATGATTTCAAGAAGGGAAGGTAGAAAGAATATTTTATAGATTGCCAAAATGATCGTTGAAATCGATGTGAATAAATGTAGACAAATTTTAAATAAAGTAGGCTTAATTTCTTTATCCACCAATACCAAAAATAAGTATTGTTCTGTTGTTAGGGAAAGGGGTAGCAAGATAGAATGCACATTTGTGAGAAGAGTTAAAAAGAACTTGTGTAGTCAGGAATTGGGCTTTCCCTGGTGAGAGCAGTCTTTGTGGGGGGGCAAGAGTTTCCAGGGATCCTGCCTCTGGCCGGTTTGAAGACAAGTTCCTTTCTGGAACTTTGAGGTTCCATTTTAAGATGAGGAATTTTTGCTGACTGAGAGCTTTCTTCTTATTAATCACTTTGCTTTGGAGAACTAGGTCAGACAAAACACAGGCTTCTTAAGGGGAAAACCCACCGTGGTGTTTCTCACCCCCAGCACCACAGGTGGGCGACAGCTGTGGGCCCATCGGGATTGGGGGGGGGGGCAGAATCTGAAGAGTATGGGAAACCTGGTTAGCGTTGGTTACTGCACAGAGTCAGAAAATGTTCTGATTCGAACCTGAAACCTCGTTGTGCCCCATAAGGAGACTAATTCTAAAGAGGTTTGTTTTTGCTAAGGATCAAGTGTATTATTCTCAGTGATGATAACTTTACTTCTGAGAACCTAAGATATTGAATTGTCGTGCTCCTGTAAATACAAGGTAGTGCCTTTGAATAAAGTAAAAGGAAAAGGTGTCTGAAATAGTAATAACTGACTGTAAAGTTATTGAATCACTAATATAACATGATTTTTCGGAAGTATGTTTTCATTTGCAATTGGCGTGATTGCATTTACATAAAAATGAGAATATTCAAAATATCAGCAGTGGTTATCAGTTTGGAGGTTGAGAAAAGGAGGATGAAAGTTATTTTTCTCATTTTATATTTTACTGTTCTATTTTATTTAAAAATAAATGTTCATTATTTTGATAAATAATTTAGAGATAACTTAAAAGAAATAAAAGGATTCTAATGTCTATTCACTTTACCTTTAATATTATAATAGCTAATATTTGTAAAAGTTTACTATATGATAGGCACTGTGCAGAGTTTTATTTTCTTATCCATTTAATTAGGTACTATTATTAAGTGCATTTTATAGATAAGAAAATGCAGAAATGTAGAATTTAATTTGTTGGCATGAGGACTAACCAGGAAGTGTTTTTCTGGGCTCCCTATTGGGAAGCTCCACACCTCCATGTGCCATAGTAACTTGGTCACTGCCTACTCTCTATGACATAAGAGTCCACACTTACTGTCCCTCCTGGAGAGACATACACAGTCACACAACTAACAACGGCCTAAACAATCTGTCCAATTCACTTTTTTTAGATAGCAAAATAAAAATGATGTACACATCTAGTAATATGTTGAAAAAAAAAATAGTACTGCGGCTTCATAAGAGTCCACGTCCGGAACCAAATCCGAAGAAACGAACCTGTATCCCCCTGCAGAACCAAATCTAGAGAAACAAGTGGCAAATAATATTTATTTTAGTGTAGATGTGGACTCTTATTTAGAAACCAGAATGGGAACTCTCTTGAGAAATAGAAAAGATCTCTGTAAGTGGACTCTAGGAGTCTGGAGGACAGATTATCTTGAGAGTAGCCTCAACTGAGCAGTGATTATTGGGGGTACGTACTCCCATGCTGATCCCAAGAAGCTAGTTTCAGCAGTTCCAGGGCCATGTGGCCAGGATATATCTCTCTAGGTGTGAATAGTCAGCGGGTGCTTGGATTGTAATAAAAGGGTGGTGCCCCAGTGGCTATAACACACAGAGTAAGGTTTCTCACTTGGAGCCCCCCACACATAGGCAAAAGGACCTGCTGAGCAAACCATCATGACAACATGCCTCTTCCTCAAATCTGTGAAAGGAATGTATAAGTTCCTTTCTACTCTCCTAGACAGAAACTGCTGACTGAGGGGGGAGATACATTATAGGAAATATGGAATTTACACAATCCAAAATTACACTGTTATTTTTAAATCAAAATTTTATTGGTCTCCAGTGTCTGTGAAAGACTTCTCAAGGAATCGTTTCTACAATTTTTCTCTTAGATGTTATTTTCTATTCTGTCGTGGAAAAAACTAGTGTGAGCTAAAGAGCTCAGCTGAAGTATGGGAGTCCTATCATCTGAGAAGGTTAGGAAAAAAGTGTGAACATGCCTTCAAACACAGGTTGGATCTCCCTTAAAGATCTCTTGGGTACATCTCTGACCAGTCTCATCATTTCTTGGGACATTATCACATATTTGAGTATTTTTAATATCAGTAATTAAATCATTCTATCCAAACTAAATCAAAACTACACAATTTTTTTTCCAAATTATTTATCAGGTCTGTCCAGAGGCCAGCAGGGCTGAGGACTCCAAGATTGTTCTAGTCCAGATGGCACCCACTTGGGCCACAGAAAGCCCCTGTAAGCCTTCAGTCAGTGATAGTATTATACTTGTTCTAAGCTCAGAGCCCTAACACTTGATGTTGTCTCTTTATGTGAATTTCTCCTCTAGTTTTTGCCTGGCTTCCTCATGGCCTACTCTAATCTAATTTGAAACAACACCCCTGCCCTCGACATCTCTGATAATTCTATTCTGACAACCAAAATAAAAGTAGCTCCCTCCCAGTTATCTTCTGTCTAATTACTTCCATACTTTCTTGACAACTCTTATCATATTTATTTGCTGGCATGTTTGCTGTCTGTTTCTTCCCACTTTACAACAGATCTCACACCTGCCTGTTGATTGTTTAATCTCCAGGGTCATGATGCTATGCATCATAATACAGGCACTTATTAAATATTCATGAAGAAGAAGGCAGGAATGCATACCAATGATCTCCATTCATAGGCTGAACAGAGGAAAGGAAGATGTCTGTAAAAAAAAAAAATACCACCTAAGAAGGGTTTATTTATGTTGTTTTGTTTTTTTCAACTCAAAAAATGCAAGCACACTTGCTATAGCATCTAATGCTGGCAATACCCACAATTAGACCTGTCTAAAACCACTCAGCTCAGTTTTATGTAATATCATTCAAGAAGAGCATATTTATGTGCTTTCTGTACCAGGCCAGAGTTTCTGAAGCAATTTGCACCGAATGTTAACACCAACTTTCAATTTTCAGGCCTTGGTTTCTGTAACAGAGGGGTGCAAAAGTCCAAGGCTGGAAGACAACTGCATCCTTTACCCTCTTGACCCAGACATATTGCTTGACCACCTAGGGGCCTGAAGAAATGGACTTTGTCTTGCTACAAGGGTTTGATTTTCTGCAGGCAAGAGGCAGGAGCTCTGCTTACCTCCCACCTTTCACATTGCAGATGTTTGTATCCCACTGGGGCTTAGCGAGGTTCAGGCAAATGCCCCAGTTCTTCAGGGAGACTAACTGCAGTGTGCGCTAGAAAATGAGGAGGATTCTGAGGCTTTCTGTGCACTAAGAGCACTTTGGAAAGCTGCCTAGAGCCACCTGTGTGGGAGCTGACACTTGCGTTCCCCTCTGGGCAGAAAGAGCATATGAGAGGTCATTGCTGTAGACCATTGGCTGCATGGGGCCCAGACAAGCCAGAGTACCCCAGTGACCAAGCAGGCAGGGATCCCACGACTCTACCCTTCACTATCCCTAGCTGGGCAACTGAATCTTAGCTCTTTCTTCACCTTCATTAGGACCATGCTCTCCAAGCCCTGTCTTGACATCCACCAGCTGGCTTAGTGTTCTGGGCTGCATTTGTTCTCTGGGCTGTCTTTTCAAAATCATGTTTTCTATTTCATCTGTAAGGGCTTCCTAGTTTGGAATTGGGCACATACACCATAACTAATTTTCCCCCAGTACTTTACTGAAACACACAGTAGTTTTTAAAACCACACTTTCTTTGCTTGCAGAAGAAATGATATTTCTGGGTCAAAAGAGGACTGTATTCACATTGCAACATTTAATGCATATTGCCATATTGCCTTTCCTAAGGTCCTTTCAAATTCATTCCTGCCAGTGGTGTTTGAGAGTTACTGCCTTCCCAGTGTTTACCATCCTAGGATGTAAGGAAAACCTTTAATATGTGCCATAATGAGAATCGAAAATGTCTCTGCTTTAATTTGCATGTCATTGATTTTAATGAATAGTGACCTGAGTGAGTCACTGCTCCCCTTTCTGCCCCAGGCCCACGTATGTGGCTTCTAAACCTGACTGCATCCACCCCAAACCAATTCCACGGGGTGGAGAATAGAGAAACAAAGTCGGATGGCTGTGTACAATTACAAAAAGCATCATGACAACTCTGTGGGGATGAAAGAAAATTGTCCTTGCGTATTATTTATTACAAGGAACATTTTAGTCAATGAAAATGTGATTTTATTCAGGAGAGAGAGAAGGAAACAAAGAATGTCCTCCACCACAGAAACCTCAAGGTTCCTAGGCATGCAGGGTGCTGTCACAGTGAATACCACGCAGACAGGAGGAGAACCGCCTAGAGGGTCTCCGGTTATGTCCAAGACATGGGGTTGAAGGGAGCAGCGCACTGCAGGCCGGGCACAAGGCTGGGGCTCCTCTCCGGGTTCCATCCGGTTTTAAGCATCAGTTTTCAGCAGCTTCCGAGGGTGACCTGCACAGCTGGCGGCGATCTGACCACGCGTCTGTCCTCCTCCGTGGGCATCCCCTGGCTCGTTCAGGCCCCGTTGGTCTGTGCGGTCTGTCACATCAGCCTCTTCTTGAGGTGACTGTTGCTCCATTTCGGCTTCAGCCTCTGGGTCCGTGACCTGCGAGTCTCGACGGCGTTTCTGGCCCGTCTCTGCTCCTGGCACATCCGCGCGCCAGGCACAGGTGTGGTGCAGCAGGCCGCAGGCGCAGTAGCTCGGTCCCCAGCAGGAGTGGCCGGGGGCGCGGGAGCCGCGGCTCAGCCACGCGAAGTTATCCATGGCCCAGGCCCAGGCCTGTTCGCGGTTCAGGCCCGGTGGCATGGTGGGCTCCGGACAGTCCCACATCCAAGACGGGTGTTCCAAGGTCGATGGATGGGCTTCCATTGCTTCTGCCTCCTGAGCGGTCAGAGACAGGTAAAGGATGAAGGAGAAGAGGCGAATGATTCTGTCAGGTACTGAGTGTGCCTTTTATAGTGTCTCTGTGGCCAAGGTCACGGGAAGGCAAAGTCCACTTCCTGTGACTGACCCTCATTTGCATTGCAAGTTGCCTCAGAGTCTAATGGGATTAAGGAGAAACTGGCATCCTTGAGGGAGGGCCTGTTGAAAGTCTGAGGGTTTCCCCTGATTGAATGAAAGCCAGTGGTGGGGGTGGGGGAGGAGAAGGAAGGTCCCTGGGGAGGAAGGTCACATTCCTGGCCATTTTGATTCACTGCAGAAAGCTTCTGTACTTGTCAGGCACCTAGAAACATGACAGTTCTCATGTCTGTTCTGTCTGCATGTTAGAGAGGATTGTCTGGTTTTGGAGATGAGCCCCTAAGAGGTTAGATCCTTGCAAGGTCGTAAAGCTAGCTCTTACTGGAGCTGAATTGGTATTCCCGGTCCTCTGGCAGGCACACTGGGTAGGGAAATGAGTAAAGGAAGAATTAGGTAGGAGTGGGAAAGGGAGAGTGCCATGCCTTACTTAAAATTATAATTGTGTCTACTCTAGATTATCTAAATCAAAGGGACACTTCGGAGGTGCTATGTTTTCCATAACTAATTGCCATATACATTGAGTTAATGCCACATGTTCCAGCGTGTGTTTGTTTGTTTGCAGAACTCCATCTGGTATCATGTAAGTATGTGCATTTTATTATTAGTGATTCATTTTTCTCTGCTCTTCTTACTTCTATTACAATTCTTTCCAATTAGAATCCATTTTATATTTTATGTGTGTTTTTGTATCAGTTTTGTACTATGTGATTTTGTGTGTGTGCATATATCTTCAATTGAGATAAGGCAATAAAGATATATATCTAATATACTTCATTATTTTTCATCCATTTGCAAGTTTCTAGGTTATTATGTACATTTCGCCTGTTGCTTCCAGTGCTGGCATATTTACGTGTGATGAGCCCCTGGCCCATTTTGCCTATCTGCTGTTCCACAGTGGACACTGACATCGCCACTTACCCAAGTTCACTACATAAAAGGACCCCCCTTGTAAGAGAATTTCTCTAGGACATATACCCAGGAGCAAAATTATGCTACAAAAATGCATAAACGTAATTTTGTTGTTTTGTTAAAGTACAGAAATTTAACCAAATAAATTAAATGTCAGCTTTATTGAATAATTCGTGTATCAGGCTGCCTCCCTTTTACTAAATAGAGAAGTGTCAGAGACTTTGTAGAAAATTGAAGGGTTTTGTAGGGATAAACTTGATGGGACAAGAAAGTTATTAGCAAAACTAAAAAAGGATTAATTCAGGCAAGGGCATTGTTTTTGGAGCAGAAGGGCAGTAGGGGTTCAGCTATACTTACTTCCTTACTATTATCTGTTTCTTTTAACAATCTTAGAAGACTGGATCTAGATTTTCTTTTTAACATAGGTAGATATTTATTTAAAGTTTTTTTTCTGTCTCAGGATATTTTGAGAATATTTGTTTTTTATTGATTGTGATTTTTAAATGAGACTATTAATATTAGAAGAAGAAAAATTTCTGTTGATATATCATCTTGAAAGTTTACGTTTCTTCTTTCTTACATGTCCTTGCCTCAAGGGTTAAATAAACAATTTTCATAAAGACATTGGAGTCCCTTCTGTATGTGTTAATTTTCATAACAAAGGGGTCCTGGGATAGAAGCAAAGAGCTTCTCCAGTCCCTGCTGGGCACTGAAGGAGCCCAGGGTGTGAGACATCCAGAGTCTGAGGTCATTAGGGGCTGGGACTGGTGGTTGTCATGAGGAACTGGTAATACTTCTAAATTTATTTTTGTTTGCACAATTAGAAAAATTAGGCTACAAAATTAGGTAGAATGAATGGAAAGACGCTGGAACTTAATACCAAGTGCAACTCTCTCTAGACCAAGAAGGAAAATTATCCAAGAGAAAGTCTTCATGCTTAATCTGATTTCTGCCTCACTCTACTCACACTCTGAGATCTGCCCAAATTTGAAGGCTGGCCTTGTTTGAGAACAAGAAATACAGTTCTTTTGGCACTAGCCTAAAAACATGTAGCCATGCCCACTGTCCACCATTGAGAAGGGAGAATTTTTCCTTAATTCCATGCTAGTACGACCTAAGAGTAACTAAGGATGGGAGGTGTCACCTTATCATTCTGCGGACCAATAATTTTACACAAATCATTAAACAGCAGAGCACACGTGGTAGAGTTCACAGAGCAATTGGAAGATGTCACTTAGAACAAACAGCAAATGACATGCGACACTTTCAAGAGGTTATAAATCCCAGGATTGTGTCTAACTGGCATTCCCTCCCTCTGGCTCTTCTCTCATGCTTGCTTTGCTGAAGCAGGGTGCTGTATGGCTAGCTGCCCTCTGTCCAGGCCCCCTTGGCAAAAAATTCAGGGCAGCTCCCAGCTAATGTCAGGAAGGAACTTAATCCCAAACGAGTTAAATTGAGTTACATAGTGCTGTTGAAAACAATACACCATTTTTATTGCATATATTTCTTTTTTTTAAGGTTATTAAAAGTTTAATCTAAAAAAAAAAAAAACCCACATAAATTAAAACAATTGCAAGAACATTTGAGATTTTCTCCCCTGGCTATGTCATCAGTTTAGCTCAAATATACTCTTATAAAAATTCTCTACAGGTTTAGATGTTTCTTTCGCTGAGGTTTACTTGACAGGATTCGGCAGATGCCCACCCAGGAGCACCTGCAGCCCTGAACCAGGTACTAGGTACAAGCAAGGGCTCATTGTGCCTCCTTGGCACCCTTGCATCAGGTAAACTTGAGTGAGTAATTCTCAGAATCCCATATCTCCTTGTTTTAAGTAGCAGTCCATGACTTTATTTGAGCTGATCTTTGAAAATCTTCAGGTAGATAAGGGTTGAGGTAACTCAGGGAAAGGAAAAAAAAATGTTGCTGATTTTAATTTTGGCTTTTTAATTGGATTACTTACTGAGAGTCTGAACAAAATCTTTGCTGTTTAAACAAGAGAGTAAACTATCTTTTATCTTTGAAAGAGAAAGGATCTTTGCTTCCCCAACCAAAATAGCCAATGAGAATAGTTGTTCAGAACCCCCAGATTCCGAGAAGCAAAGGTGGGTGCTGGAGGTCAGTGTAGTCACAGCAGGCAATCCTGGAGAAGTTGAGGGAGGCCTGGGGGTTCCCTGAAATTGGTTCACTCTGAGAGGGGCCTGAGAGAGGTGCCCATGCCTTGGAAAGAGTCACAGTTCAGGTGGCATCCTATAAGTTCTCATTGGCCCTTACTTGGGTATTCTTAGGTGACTAAGAATCCTTGTCGGGTTTCCCAAGGAAAATTTTCCTCCTTGGCATAAAGCAATCCTATAAGATATCCACTGCATTTGCCTGGTCTGAAGCCATGTATGAAAGAGCTGGTTTTCCCTAGAAATTTTTCAGACTGTGGATCTCAAAATTAACAAGAGAAATTGTGCTTCCAGGCCAACAAGGCCCACCACAATCAGCCTCCCATTTATAACTAGGATGCTTGAGATGAGGATCCTTTGATACTTCTAAATTAATTTTTGTGCACACAATTAGAAAAATCAGGCTATGAAATTAGGTAGAATAAACGTATTAAGTCTCTGAACTTAAAAAAAAGCCTTCTCCTCTAAGCTAAAATGAAACTATATAAAGGATTTATATAAATGGATCAACCTATGGTATCATTTAGCTGTCAATTCATTCTTAGGTATTAAAAATAGTGATCCTTATTTTCAAAGGAGAAAGGTAATTTGGAACTCAACTTGTCAAGGACAGATATAAATTATAAATGCCTCCCAAACAAAAATTAGATTCATTTTCTGTTTGTCTCTGTGTCTATATATGTATGTTGTAAATATGAGATAAGATAATTTTCTGTCTCCAGATGGTATCTCCAGATGGTATAGTTAAAATTTAATTTAAGGGCAAGTACTTGTAAGGATTGAATATTTTAAAATTCTCAAAAATATAGAAACTAGCCCAAATGCTTTTCAAGTTCACAGGATCCAAGATTAATTCTTAGTGAACAAAAATTAGCTTGTTTGTTGGTTTAAGTAAAATGGAATGTCTTTATATTGCTTAGGTTTTACAAAAATAAATCCATATTAATAACTTACTTTAATGTCTGTGAAATATGTTTCTAGAGGTTATGTCTTAAATATATTTGTTAATAGAAGCCGATGTTTCTAGATATTATAAAATGTCTTTATAAATCTGGCAACCTAAGGAATGCTAGTTGCTTACTTCCTAGTTTTTATTAGAAATTGATATTTTAAGGTTAAAATCTCAATATTTGTTGGAATAACTTGTGGTGTTTCAGAAGGGCTATTGGAACATCTCGAGAGATTTAGAATTTCATGAGAAGCATTGTAAAATAAGTAACGAAAAACTTCTAGGGTATATTGTATGGGTAAACAGTGGCTATAAATTAAATTGTTGAGGCTATGGAAAGAACCTAGAAGGTGTTTGGTTCTTCTGGCTCCCTGGCTTTTTTGAATTTTACATTCCTTCATGCACTGTAGTGCACTTGAGCTGAATATAAATTAGATGAAGGAATGTATGAGCTGACACTATTGAAAAGAGACATCTTACACTATTGCCAAGGTTTGATAAAGTCACTTCAAGAAAATGCCAAGTTGGTAACTGCTTCTTCTCACAGCAAGCTCCCAGGTGACATTATCATTTTTTGGAAAGAACATCAAATAAAAGACACTCTCCAACCTTGTTGTAAGGGACTTTATCAGGCACCTAACTACAAATGGACATCTATCCCTATCTCTGACACTCACCTCTGCCTACAATGGACATCAAAATCCTCTAGAATGAGCAGCTGCTGACATCAGAAGTAGACAGCTATCCCAAGACACTGACAAGGACTATATATTGATATTGAACTCAGAAACCAATTTTTTGTCTTTACCTGTGATTATTAATCACAATAGTTATACTTGTTCTTTGGGTTTTTCTATGTAGTCCAACTGTTTATGATTCCCAAACATATATAATTATTAATACACTTTTTATAGCTTATGTAAATGTTATACTAGATGCCTAATATGAAAAAATTAGAAAGAAGGCAAAACTCAGATCATGCTAGCTCACAGGCTAGAAATGATCTAGGGTGTTTTGTGCATCGATGGTTGTTAAGACCTGGCTGCTTTCATTTTACCTGCCCATCCTGTGTAGAGAAAATTCAGCCTCAACTCAGATCCCATGGTTATAGTATTGCCCCATCCCCAGTGGTCAACAAGATGACATGGATACTGAAATTTCCTAGGAATGAATCTTCCTAGTCCTGTGAGACAACACTATTTGACCAAAAAGATTGGTCATCAATGCACACTTTGGACTGATTTATGAACGAAAAGGGGGAATTGTGGACGAAAAAAGAAAAAAGCAATTCTATGGAAAGTAACCTCATTGGGTGATCCAATCATAAATTCTTAACTGGGCGGGTCATGGTGGGTAGTCACAATCCATGCATGTAACTTTTTGTAAAAGGTTTATCTTTGTTGGGCATTGTTTCTGTGCATCTAGGTTAACTCAACTGTGAAATAAGCTGTAACCACCCTCAAGAGAGCACATAATCTTATTAACCATCCTGTAATCCAGTTCCTGCCTTGCTTTCTCCCACCTCCACGTACTCTTTTTTATGTTCCCTCCTTAATTTCAAGTGCATGAAAGCTGCAAAACTGTTATTCTGTGGAGCATTTGAGATCCTGCTCACCAGCATATGATGCCAGTTTAGTTCAAATAAACTTATAAAAATTTAAGAAAAACAACAAAAAAATAAAACAATGTCATAGATCTTTCACCAACCAAATTCAAAAGATATTGTACACTGATTTTGCCAATAATCTTTACATTGTAGGGTGATACACATTTCACATACTGCAAGTTACAGTAATACAGTAATTTATAAAACACATATTCGTGAAAAACAAAACTAAGGACAGCACACGGTGCACATACAAGCAAGCACACATCTCTCCCCACTCACAATATGGCCACAACTTCTGCATACTTACAGCCAAAACTAAGAACTGAGAAAAGAATAACAGTAAATTTGAATAATACTTTAAATCCAGAAAGAAATATATCCACTGGGTAAATTAAAGAATTTTATTCTGTAGCTACAAGATGTGGAATGAAAGAAGCTAGTTACATAAGAGTATGTATATTATTACTCTATTTTTGTTACATATTTACATATAACTAGAAAATTGACAGGTCCACAATAGCTTCTCAGAAATAATGGGGGGGGGGATGTAATCAGATGTGTATTGGAATTCATAGGGGAATTCTAAAGTGATCCTATGTGCTGAGTCTGATACAGTATCTAACAGCTTGCTAGACTTTGTTCTAAAGGGAGAGCTCCCTTTCAGCTCCAGGATGGGGTAGATACTTTAATTCAAATCCTTCTGGTTATATAAAGAAAAGGCACCTTGGAAAAGTCACCCAGTTGGAGTAGGATTTGAAAGATAGCATGTGAGTTTTTGGATAGGAGAGGGTGCTGAGCCCATCTTCTCACCACAGGGTGGCTGGTTTCCCAGATGACTTATCTCTACTACTGTCACCTTCCACCCCAGTGATCCTGCAACAGGTCATCTCAACAGATGGCTGGCAGGCGGTGGACAAAGGGGTTGCCAAGAGTCGTAGGGGTAAAGGATACTGGCTGAAATTTGTTTAGCACTTCAGGATCCCTGAATTTATGGGTGAGTTTGGAGAGGAGGGTGAGGAGAATGCAGGGGAGGTGGCCACAGACCCACGCACAGGTGCTTGAAGGGCCCCTGAGATGGACTCTGGACCAAGAAGGGCCACGGAGCAGGAAAGTTTCCCGGGGTAAGTGGAGTCCTCAGGGCTGCTGGCTGCCTGTCTGTCTGCTGTTTCTCTGGGATGCCCAGCAAGTATTGACAAATCAGACAAAAGACCACGTTGGCTCCTTGCCACCCACTGTGTGCACAGGAGATACCAACGCCCTGCCCGTGCCCAGCAAAGCTAGCTACGGAGGGTCCAGTACCGGAACCCACCTGGTCCACCCCCGCCTATGCTCCCGCCTCATCCTTCCGCGACAACCCAGGAGCACATGGGATAAATAAAGGGCTGGCTTTGTGTTTTGTAACTTTTGTTGCGTATCTAAGGACTCTGAAGACAAAACTGCTTTTACAGTTTCAAGCAAACGCAGAGGTGTTACTCTAACATCAGCTGCTCCCAGAGGATGGTGTGAAGGGTCGCAGTGTAAATGTCCCGGCTTCTTGTGGCCATGGTCGTTTGGGCCGCAGCACTTTGGTCCATGGCCTGGGGACATGCGGTGGTGGGCCAAGAGCACCGCAACGCCCTGAAGGGTCCCCGCCCTCAGAGTCTCAGACACTACCGCGGGAGTCTGCGGGGGCGACCGCCTCTCCCAGGGACGCCTCTGGCTTCTTATGGGTCACTGACATCGGATCCGCGGAGACCAGCTCTGCATCCTGCCGCAAGATGCTCAGGTTATCTCACTTCTTCAGGCCTCCAGAAGGTGTCCGTTTCAACAGTCCCAGTGCAGAAGACCACAAGGACTGGACCGCATTTACCAGTTGAGTTTTGCCAGTCTGGGAAGGACTCACACAAATCTGGACAGAAAGGAAGCGGCCAGGGTGGCAGAGTCTGCAGCGCTCAGGGCTGCATCCAGGACCCTGGAGTCTGGCCCACAGAATCCTAGGCCCTCTGTTCACAGCAGGAGAAGGGCTGAGCTGTCATGCCCCTCCCACACGGGGACTCGGAAGTTCCCATCCCAAGGGGTTTAATGCTCTCCTGGCCCCTTTGGGTGGTGACAATTAATCCTACAAGGTAACTGCATCAGAAGACTTAATAATACTAATATAAAAACCAATCATCTTGGATGAAATTATCCAGGGTCAACCTCTGTTCATGAAAAATTAGATTAAGGTTGAAAATAAAAACTATTAGTACACCTGAAGAGAGAAACTGGGGGACACTGGGTTATAGACAGCCCCATATCATACTGCTAGTGTTGGAAAATAGACTGAAACCCAGGTCTCCAAGCAGAGGATGCTCTGGAGTGGGGAGATGGGCAGAATGCCAAAGGATGAGTTGTGATGTGAAGGAGGGGGCGGGGAAGGTGACTCTGTTCTTAAATTGGATTTCCATTTTCTCCAGGCTCTTTTCTCCTGGTGAATTGTTCAGTTCAAAGGACTTCAGACTGTGTTCAGACCAGTGTAACCACAAGTTCCAGAAACAGACTGCTTGGATAAAGAGGCAGTTCCATCCCCTTCTGATTAGTGATCCTAAGTAGGTTATCTCACCTCTTCAGGCTTCCTTTTGTCATCTCTGAAATGACAATTATATTCATTAATAAAAGTGAATAATTAGGATTTCCTGGCAGAAATTAATTTGTTCAATATTTTTATGTTTATCACAGATAGAATTATAATCTTAATGAGAACAAATGTTAAATACTGCCTTTTTGGAAAAGTATTCTTTCTCTAAAGGAATTATTTTTTCTTTAGGACATTATATCAATGGCATATTGCATTGTAATACATCTTTCATCCATTAGACTGTTGACAAAACACCTTATTGATTTTAATTAGATATTTATCTTATTGTAATAAAGTCTAGTCATTCCCAACACTTAGAAAGTGTTATCCTTCTATGTTTCAGATGCTATGATGGGAGTGACATACACAAAGATGAAGAACTGGCTTGCAGCTTTCAGATCTTATATCCTAGTGAGAGAGCAAAAACAATCAGGAGGCAATTCAGAATATAGCCAGCTCCATGTGCATTGCCATAGTTGATTTGATGACCAGAAAGAAACATTCTAAACCAGATGCCTCCCTTCAAAGTCAAATTTTTATTGTTTGCTTAACTGCAAGGGAATGAGACTATAATAATTGTGACATAACAAGACAAAAAAATCAAACAACAGAATAGTTAGTAAGATGGCAGATGATTGAAAGCTCAAACTAATTGAAAGGTGAGCTACTTGGGACACTTCTGAGTTGAGGATTGGGACAAAGGTAGTTAGCATAGAGAACTCTGCTGGGTGGTTAAAAAGGTGAGGCCAACTCAGAATTGTTAGAACCCAGTCACAGCTGAAATCCAAAGGGAGCGAAGAGACACAGCCAGTCTGTGTTGTGGGTGCACCAGAAAGAAAGTTACTACTGTGAGAACCAGCAATGGGTTCAACTGCAAATGCTTAGCATCATTCACCAACAAGGTACAACTGGAAAAATGTGTGATAATAATAGCAGGGCAGGAATGAGAAGGTATTTGGGCTTTCACACTTGGGTATAAATGATGGCCAAATCTCCTTTTAAATTTTCTAAGACAAGTTCGGAGATGCATAGTAACTCCAGCACGTTCACGTTTTGTGTTTGCTGGATCTGACATTGGGAGCTCAAGGGAGTTTTAAACAGATTTGTATGTGTATCTATTTTATACATGTGCACAAACATAACTGTTTTGTATCATCAAATTTTGATCGACATATTCATATCTCTTGGACACTTTTTGATATGATTTTTATTTTAAAATGTTATGAAAAAATTTGATTATGCCCATAGAGAAAAATAGTTTAATGAACCCTAGTGTATCCCACATCCAGGCTTTAACAATTTTCAACATTTGGCAATCTTGTTTCTTCTCTGTTTATTATTATTATTATTTTTGCCATAGTATTGTAAAGAACTCACTGATCCATTATATCATTTGGTGGTGATGGTGAGGTGGGTTGCAAAATGATGATTACTTCATCCTGGACATGATTAAGCATTTCAATCCTGGTGAATGAAATGAAGATATTGTGCGTGGGTTGAACTTGCCTGTGTCTACTAATCATACTTCTTACATGCAGAAGGAAAAAAATCTTCAAAGCTGCTAAAGTTACTATTGGTTCTATTAGTAGAAAATGGTCTCTTTTAGTCATCCAGAAATGGATAAAAGAAAAGTCTATTGAGTGGATTGATGGGTTTACAAAGTGTGGTGTTCCATTAAGTTATCTTATACTTCAGGAGAAATCAGTCAGTCTTTTTAATAAGTAAAACTACACTGTAAATGCATTATTTCTACTTTATACAGGCTGTGTATTTATTACATTGATAAGAAAAAAATTCTGAGATGCCATAAATTAAATTATAGCAGGATGGAAGGAAGAGGCAGGAGAGGTTAATCAGTTAAGTACAGGGCAAACACAAGAAAAGACTACTTGCATTCCTGAATGTAAGCAGAAACAATTAACTTCTAGGCGGACATTTTCACGATTATCTAAAGAAAATAGCCAGATGGCAACATTCATGAGGTGCCTGTGCTCCTTGCTCACTCATAAACTTTCCAGACTGTTGCCCACCACCAATCCAAAGGAGCAGACGCTGTTCCTTTGGGACTCTGCACCTATCCCAGAACTAGCCCCACTTTGCCTTCACCCACCCCTCTATCTACAGCCAATGTAAATACTTTCAAAATGGCTTATACCTTTCTTCCCCAAACTGTTTCTATAAAAAAGCCCCTCAACTCCAAGGCAGCGGACATGTTTGTCTTTCCACTTAGTCTGGCAGCTATGGTTGAGACCTGGTTCATGTCCAGGACCTGGTCTTTTTCTGGCTGGCATTTGGCTCAATAAACCTTTTTTTTTCAGAAAAGTTTCAGCTGTAAATGTTTTTATTTAACACCATTGCTTTTACTATGTTAGTATTATTTTAGGTTTTATGTGTTATTTGGACTGATTTGATAGGTTATTTTTGGTCTGGGGAATGCTCAAAATTTTTTCCACATTAACTTATGGTAATTGCTTCTTTGTGCCATTTCAGTTGATAAGAGATTACATACGAACACTCTACTTTCAGATAGCAGGGGAAATCTGTTATACAAATTGGCTAAAGAGTGTACAATGAGAGGCTCAAAATCATTATAGGTAAATGTTAAGACTATGAAACTATGTCAAAAAGGCAAAAATTAGAAGGGCTGATAATTCAAAGAATTGGTGATGATTTGAGAACAGACTTTTCATCAGAACTGGTATTAGTGTTAATTCTGAAAAGCAGTAAGTGGGGAAGCTTTGTATATTTTCCCCCTCTGTCCCTATAAACCACTCATAAACTCACAGAAAACATCCCATTTAATCCATAGGGTATATATATGATGATATTCATCACAGCATTGTCACATGGAGGAGTTGAAAGCAACTATATTTCTCATTAGGTAAATGTTTATATAAAATTCGTATTCTTATTATAAAATATACTGCAGCAGTTAGATGAAACAAACAAGTGGTATGTATAGAAATATTGATCTTAAAATCATGATAAATGAATAATGAAAAGAGACATGTACCTGAGTACCATTTATATATATCAAAAACATATCCACACAACCAAAGTCCTATAAATTTACATGAATGCATACATAATTTTTAAACTACTGAAAAATTAGAGTGGGGCAAGAGTAGAAGTGGCAATTGAAGATAAGAGAATAGAATAGAATAGAATAGAATAGAATAGAATAGAGTAGAGTAGAGTAGAGTAGAGTAGAGTAGAATGAAATTAAATACAATAGTAAGTTTTTACAGGGATAAATTATGTCAATTTGCTAAGAATCATGCATCTGTAGTATAAACAGTAAAAAAACAGTAGTTTTCAAAAATAGTATCCTATAATACTTCTAATGTGTTCATTCTTCCATATAAATCTTTAAATCTTTTATTCATATATATATATGCATTAAATGTTTTTATTTAAATTTTTTACTCATAAACTCACTAAATACTCTATTCACCTGAAGTTTATTTTGGAATAAAGTGTGAGGTAGGGAGCCATCTTTGTTTATCCCTAGCAGTAGCTAATTGGATGTTCCACAATACTTACTGAATAATTAATATTTTCCCATTAATTTGAAAAACTATCTCTATCCTATACTAAATTCCAATAGGCACTTGAAATTATTTCAACAGATGTCACATTAAGTTGGAAATCATTAACAAAAAATTACTGTAGTATGTCAAATATTTGGAAATAAAACTGCAATATACATCTAAATATCCATGAAAAAATCACAGTGGAAATATAAAATATTTTAACTGATTTTTAATGAATATTCAACAACAACCTTGAGGGATGCATCTAAACACATGCTTAGAGATAAATTTTTATCTTTAAATTTTTATCTATGTTAGATAAAAACTAGTAACTGTAATATCAATTAATTAAGCATCTATTTCAAAAGATTAGAAAAAATGGAAATTAAGTCCAAATTAGAACTATAAAAATAAATGGTAATGATATTGAAATTAAACAGACATTTGAAATGATCAACAAGGCCAAAATGGATAACTCCCCTAAGTAAGGTTACTAAGAACGAGATATGATGAGAAATAAATTAATAATTTCATGTCAGGAATAAAAGAGATCATCATTATGGATTCTATAGACAGTGAAGGGATAACCATATGATAGTATAAATAACTTTGTCAACAAATTTGAAAATTTAGATAAAAAAGACATACTCAGAAAACAAGATTTACCAGCTACTGGTCTGGATTCCAGTAAAAACTATAAATCCTACAGAAATTTAGGGCATGCCACCTTGATACAGTTTTCAGGGTTCTAGTGACCTGAAGCAACTAAAGGAAAAAAAAAAACTGTGCCTTGAACCCTTTACCACAAATAGGCACAGATCTTGTGGACTCTTTCAATTTTGAAGACAGCATAAATCACTCTTGACCTTAGTACCCCAATCCATTTAGTTAGTGACTCATAAGTCTCTCTGAATGTTGAATGGGACCCAGAGGAAAACAGGGCTCTTGTCCAAAGCAGGACAAAGCTGCAGAAAAAGCTAACAAGCCATTTAGGCCACATGACCCAATATATTCAATATATGGCATAGACACCAACTGACCATGCAACTGGAAATGCCTATCAAAATTAGGTTTACCAGATTCAGAAATCACAAAGTTGAGCAGGCACTGCAGCATTTATTTTATGGTGCATTCAGAATTGATCCCAGGAACATCCAGAAATCGTAAGTGAAATGAACAATTGCTCCACAGCCCAGTGTCATTTTTATGTGTTGTAGAAATTCAGCTTACACCTTTGGGCTGTTAACTGTAAACAGCTGATGTAGGGGAATGTATTTGGATCTCTTTTCACAGATGAGTTGATTCAATAATTGACTTTTTACCAAATTACAGATTAGAGCAGTGTTCTAAAGGACATTGATGAGGAGAAATTGCTTGCAGAGCTGATAGAAGTATACTTGGCGCTGAACCTTTTATGGAAGGAAAAGTGATCTGAGTTTTAAAAAAGTAGGAATAGTTTGGCATTGGCCAACGTACTGAAAAGAGTAAGATGAGAAACTGCTTTTTCTATAGCCCATAAGTTTTGGTATGTTGTATTTCCACTTCTGTTTCAAGATATTTTTTGTTTGTTTATTTCCCTTTATTTCTTGACTCACCGTTGTCCTGCTTTCCCTCTGAATTGTCTGTGTCTTCTTGTAGCTCACTAAGCTTCTTTAAAATAGCTATTTTAAATTCTTTATCAAGAAAATCACAGGTCTTCATGTCTTTGGTGTTCGTCACTGGAAGATTATTGTGGCCCACTGATAATGTCACGTTTCCTCGATTTTTCACGTTCCTTGAAGTTTTACATTTCTGTATGTGCAATGTGAAACAGCAGTCACCTCCTCCAGTCTTCACAAATCAACTAGGAGGGAATTGCCTGTCAGCCCTGACGGAGATCCTGAGGCTCTTTCAGACCTTCTATGGGAAGCCCTGCATCTCGCTTTTTGCTCCCTCTTGTGGTAGAATCCTTAAGCTTGAATGCCTTCTCTGGAGCCTGGAATGAACCGCCAGGCCTCGTGCTGACAGTCTCTTTTGCTTCCCCAAAGGTGGCGCTAAAGCTCAAGTTCCTAGTTTTTCTCTGGCTTGCAGTTTCCAGCCTGCTTTTTGCTCACACTCGGTAGCCCTCTGCCTTAAAAGCCAGAGGACTGCCCCTTTGTCAGCCTCCGCACAGCTGGGGAAGTGATGCTCACACACACTCGCACTGTGCCCGGTCTCCCCTTACCCACCCTGTCCACTCTCCTCTCCCTCTCCCCCCTACTGCCCGCCTCCTCCAAAGAAATCATGTGCTGAGAGACCTCCCTTGACTTTAAGCAGTGCCGTCTTGAGGGAAGGGGTGACAGGTAAAGTCAAGCTCTTTTTCTAGTTTCTCTAATGCAACCAAATTTTTTTTTTTTTAAGCTCCAGTGCTGTGCTGGAACTTCTCTGGAAACTTGGACTTCTACAAAGGCTCTTCTCATCTGTTAGTGATTGTCTAAGAACTATTTTTCAGGGGCTGAGCTGGGCTTGGGCTGGTTCACGGGCCACTTTAGGGTCCACAGCAGGGCTACATGCCTGTTACCTGACACACAGGTGGGCAAGACTTCCTCCCAGGTCTGTGGGTGCTGGATCCCATGGCTCCCACAAAAGCGCTTTTGTCTATGTATGGTTGCCAAACTAATGTTGTTGAGGGACAGACAAAAAACAGGGGGATTCTACCATGATGCTCATGTCACTTCTCTGAAAACTCATTTTGGGCCAGTCTGCCTAACAATGTCTGCTGGGGAAGGTGAAGAAAATAGAGGACAAATCTTTGTAAGGTCTGCAGAAAAATAATCAAGAGCCAGGGATGACTTCTGCAGGCATGGCCACTGCTGATCATTTTGGCCAAAGCTCTAAAGTAAGGGATGAAAATTATATTAAAATAAAATACAACTCAGATAGAGGAAGAAATGAAATTATAATACATTTATTCCTGTTCATATAATTTTTTATATTTTAAAGATTCAGTCATTCCACAATTACTTGTTAAGTACCCACTCTTTGTCAGACAGTGTTTTGGGCACTTTGAATACGTAAGAGAACAAAAAAGGTATCTGTTTTGATGGAGCTCATGTTTAATGACTGCACATGCTTGGTGTAAAACATTTAGAAAATACTAATCTTGTAGGAAGAAATGAAAACGTTCTCCCACTCCATCATTAAAAGACAGCCAGTGTTAACATTTTGTTGCATTTTCTGTTCACTTTTTGCTATGCCTATACTCACACGTCTATTTAGTTTAAAAATTGGGGCTTTTATTGTACCCTTAATTTACATAATGCCGTACAATTTGTGAAAAGATATGAAGCTGTCAAACCCTCTTCATAAAAATTGGCAAGTGGCTTTCCAGAGATTTTGTTAGTAAATAGTCTGGGTAAATATTAGTTTAAAATTGACAGGAGTTGGTAATCATTGATTAGGTATATGTGTGAGAAAAATGGGAGACAAAAGGAATGCTTTTCATGTTTATGACTTGTTCTATTAATGGGCAGATGTAGATATCAATAATCAAGAATATAATTTCAGTAAGAATAAATTTGATGTGCAGAAGATGTGGTTTTGAGGCATCCAAGCCTGGAGCTGAATATCAGTGTCTGAGCTCGATATATATTGTATCTGGGTTGTATATTATAGCAAGACCAAGAGTAGGATCACCTAGCTAGAGTACATGATATAAAAGGAGATAAAAGCTGAGTTCCAGGGAACTCACACTGTCCCAAAGACTTGGCCTTGGATTTTCCAGTCTCAGGGAGCCTAGGTTAGCTTGGATGTTTCTGGACATTCTAGCATTTTCATCTGCTCTAGCAAGCACCTAAGATGGCTCTAGAGTTCCCTGGTTGAGTAATCCCTTGGGTTTATCCTTAATAAAATTGATTCATGAAGTCAGAAATCGAGGTATAGATTTTTTTTTGTTGATATGCTCCCCTCCTCCTCCACCTACATACATTCATTGAATTTAACTTAGATTTTTCCATATAAGAATTTTAAATTATTCTAGGAAACCTTGAGGGAAAATTGTGCATTGGAAGTTTAGTAATAGCAGTGCCGTCTCAAAATTATGTGTAGAATAGAAATTTAGGAGGAGTTCTAGTAACAGCATGGAAAACTCATATTCTGGTATTTTAACTTTCAAAAGTCAAATGAATCATCCTTAAACAAGTTTAGTTTAAAAACCCTTTTATATAATGTCCAAGGTTTTTAGGTGTGCTTAGTGAAATAGGAAAAAGTACATTTACTTCATCTTGGAAGTGGAAGTCTTGCATTCATTTTGCTTTAAAAATATAAAAATATCATTTGAATTCTGAGTTTTAGTTCCCTCTTAAATTTGTCACCTCAGGCAAGTGCCTCCATCATTTCACCCTAGTCCTGGTCCTGTTTGAAAGTCATCTTGGAGGCTGGAATAATTCAAAATTTCAACCCAAAATAAGGCAAGAAAGGAGAAAGAAGTAACACAGAACAGTAAGACAAATAGAAAAGGAGCATTAACATAACAGATTTAATCTCAAATATATTAGAATGACATTAAAAATAATAGACTGGGGTACTCTAATATTAAAAGGTCAAGGAAAGGAGGAAGATCCACAGAGACACCAAGGTGGGGAGGGAGTGGAGTCCTGTGGGTTCCTTGTTTGCAATAAAAATTTTTTAAAGCAGCTGTGCTTGGATTTTAAAGGACCCTTTGACAATAAGATTCTGCAATTTCTCCAATTTCCAGGAGAAAAGTAACCATTTCCACATCTGGATGTTATTCCATTTCATACTGTTATTATACCAAGATAGGACCAGGGCTGAACTTTAACACTTAAGATTTAGTAGCTACTTGGGACAACAATGTTTAAAAGGAAACTTCTGGGCCTCATGTGTCATCCTTCACTTAGCCTGCTATCTTCTGCGATTTTTGCTGCTTGGTCATTGTCCTGCCTTCTTCCCCAGCTCCACAAGAATTATTGAGTACTTCCTAACTTGGAGTTTCCAAGCCAGCTTTAGAGTTTGACTACATGAGTAAAGGCCAACATCCACAAGCTGGGAAGCAACCAAGTAACTGCCCTCAAGTACATACTACCATCTTGAGTCCAGCATGTTTCCTAAAGGAAGGAAAGGAGGAAATAGTAGCTTGTCAATTCCTTATTTGTGGCATATGTAAAATACTGTTTGCCCATTTAAAAAATCTGGCTAGTCAGCTTGCTATATCTGGGTTCATTAAGGACATCCTGAATTTTCAGTTCCTTTATGTAGTCACAAAGAAGACCTCAAGAGGTTTTTCAACCTGTCCTGTTTCCGTAGTGTAGTGGTTATCATGCTCACCTCACAGTGAGGTTTTTCAGTTATGAATTTTCTCAACTCCTTCAAAACAAATTTAGTCTTAAAAGCATCCAAACTATTAATACTTTCAGTGATAACAGATGTACTTTCTTCTAAGGTTGATTCATTCACCTATCCTTTCAACTTCATCTTCTGTAGTCTCTTCCTCTCTTGCACAGCTAGCCTCTTTCTCTCATGTATATTTATCATTTTCTGCTAGATCCTTCCCTATCAGCATTTAAATTGCTTAAGTTCCTCCCATCTCAAAACACAAAAACCAAAACTAGCCTGACCCATCACTTTCTATAGGTATTCCTTTCTCTCTTTTATTTTTTAATGAGAGTTCCATTATTATTATCTCAACTTCTTTTAATTATTCTTTAACCTACTTGGATATAGAATTCTCACCCTAACCCTCGCAGAATTTAACTCAAATTGTTCTTACTAAGGTCTTCTACCAAAGACAACCATAATACTAAAATCTAATGGATTATTCCTAATTTTTAGCTTGACCATTAGGCAGTATTTATCATTGCTGAGCATACCCTCTCTTTTGAAACACTGACCTCTCTGATGTCATATTCCTCTGCTTTTCCTTTCTCCAGCTGTCATATTGTCCTTTCAGGTTCTTCCTTTCCTACTCAACCCACACACCGTGATACTTCTCAGGGATAAAGTCCTACACCCTCCTGCATTCTGACTCTACAAACTAAAAGTTCAAACTCAAGTTCAAACAAGGCAGGTAAAAATGAATGATGTAATCTGAGTCTTAAGACATTAGAAAGTGTTGGGGGCCGTGGTGAACTGAATAGCTCATATCCCATATGGAGAGGGCAGTTTCCATGTGGTTTAAGACAATGATTGTTGTATAGGAAAGTGGCCCTATATACTGGAATTTTCAAAAAGCCCATTTCTAAGTGTAATTTCTTCAATTAAAAAAAAACTGAATGATAATAGTAAAATGTTAACAGTCCAATTCAACCTACAAGCTGCTAGTCTATCATCCTTGTAGATTGTCTTTAAACAATCTATTTCCATGGCTTCAATATCCACTTTATGCTAAAAATTTCTAAGGTCAGCTTTTCCCCCAGACTCTATTCAGGTCCACATATAAAGTGCCTTGTTGACATCATCTCAATTTAGTTGTCACCTTAAAATTAGCCCTCACTTCCCAACCCTCTCTTCCCAACCAGTTCCTCTAGTTGTATTTCCAACAATCCACCAGCTTAAGCCAATCTAGAAACCATCCTTGACTGTTCTCTTATGATACATATTCAACTTTACGTATTTAGTACCTCTGACATACTTTCCAATCAATATTGATTCTTATCTCTACACTCCATCCTGTTCTCTAATCCCATTTGCCGCCATGATTTCATCTAGATTACTAACAGCCTCTCAACTGGTCTCTACTCTTGCATCTTGTCCAATTTAACAGATTCTCCATAATGAGGCTAGAATTCTCTCTAAAAGTAAAACTTACGATGTCACTATTATGCTCAATCTTCAAGGGTTCCTTTTGTGATAATATCTTACACCTTTAACAATGTTTATAAGGCCCCTGTGGGTCTGTCCCAGCAACATTCTTTCAGTTCCTGGAATGCTATAATTTCAGTGCCCCTTGGCTAAGAACACTCAGGCTTCTTAAAGGTTACCAACTTTCCTTGACTCCCAGATTACTTTGTTCACATCTCACAACACTCAGCAGTCAGTCTCCATGCAATTAACTGTTCAAAATATCTATCTACTCTATCAGACTAAGATTCAGAAGGTAGAAACCAAATATGCTTTGTTCACCACTGGATTCACCAGTCCCTTAAAAAGTGCCTAGCACAGCGGTGACTCTTAATAAATCCATGTCTGTTGAAATCATCACATTCACTGTCCCTATTCGAATTCTTCCTTAATTCCTGCTCTTTTCTTTTTAAAGAATAAATCTCAACTATCTCATTATCCTTAAAAAACTTTTTTTTTTCCGGATGAAGGATGGAACCAGTCACAGGAGGCTGCACAGGGTCGCTGGCCTCTTTCAGCGCGATGAGCAGGGGGGTGGGATGCTGTGGCAACAGCACCATGTGGAAACCACCCGAGCAGACCCAGATCCCGAGCCCAGCAAACACGTGCTGCCGGCCGAGCCTGGAGAGGGCGGGCACCCGGGGGCGGGGGGGGGGTGGGAAGAGCCCGCGGCCGAACGTGCTCGCGCCCGTGGCCGCCGCAGCCCACGGCGCAGCCGCCCGGGCCTGAGAGCGAGCGCACGTGCGCCGGCCGGCCCCGAGCGGAGAGAGCGCCCGGGCACTCGCGAGGACATGGAGGGAGAGGCGCTGTGTAGGGGTAGGGCAAGGTGTGCGGCCAGTTACGCCCTGGGAGGGGAGAGCAGGGAAGGCCAGGTTTTGAGGGACGGAGAGGAGAAAGGGAGGATCACCAGCTGGGTAAGGCGGGCCGACCTAGGGAGGACGAGGGGCGGGGCGGGGCGGGGCCGGAGGAGCCGCGGGATGAAGGCGCAGCCGGGCCGCGTGGAGTCGGCCCTGAAGCCCGGATGGGAGCGCTCCGACTTGGGGTCCGGCGGGCGAGGGTGGAAGGCGGTGGGGGGAAGGGGGCGGTGATTGACGATCCCTCCGCGGCACAGCTGGCCCTGAAGGGGAACAACCCCCGGCGGCCCGCTTCCCGCTGCCCCGCGCGCGCTGCCTTGTTCTCGCCCCGCGCGCCCAAGCCCCAGGGCTGGCCCCGCCCCACCGCCTGGGGGGGCGCAGGGGGCGGGACCCAAACCCGCCGTATCTGCGCCCACTAGGCGTCCGCGTCAGCCCGACGCGCTGACGCAGCACGTCGACGTAAGCGACGCGCGGGCCCGGGCTGCTCCTCCTTCCCTGAGTGAGTGCCGGCCCGGTCGGGGCGGGGGAGAAGGGGGGGGCGGGGAGGGAGAGGCGACCCGGGAGTCGTTGTGGGCCGCGGGCCGGACCGGGTCCCGGGGCGGCGGGAGCCAGGGCCGGGCGGAAGGCCTTGGCAGGCCGTTGGAGGGCCGCCGTGGCGGTCGGGGCCCCTCCGCTGCCGGACCTGCGCACCCCGGCGCCCGGAGCCTCCGGCGCCGTGCCCACCCGCTCCAGCTCGCGTCTCCCGACTCCAATCAGGTCAGGCTCGGAGTCCCGCGGCCGCGGCTCCGGCCGCCAACGCGCGGCAGCCACCCGGCTCGTCTTTCTTTCTTTCCTCGCCTTCCTCTCCTTTGGCCTCCCCCTCCCCCTCCTTTCACGTTGCTGAGGTTTGGGGTTTTGTTGTTTTATGTTTTAGGGGTTTTGTTCCGCAGCCCGAGCTCATGGGTGTACGTTATCATGCTCCTCTTTTGTAGAGCAACCCCACGGCCATGGAGGCCGAAGAGACGATGGAATGCCTTCAGGAGTTCCCTGAACACCATAAAATGATCCTGGACCGGTTGAATGAACAGCGAGAGCAGGACCGGTTTACTGACATCACCCTGATTGTGGACGGTGGGTAGGGTAGTGGGGCAGAGGAGAGTGAATTTTGTCGCCTTCAGTTCTTATCTCCCTTTCCCCTACCCGCCTTTTTTACCCACCCTCTATGGGCTCGCTATTAAAAGTCAACGGAGAGAGTGCGCTGGGACCTGTGGTCACTTGTCTGTGTCAGCTCACTTAGACCATGCTGCAGAAGGCTAGTTGGCGGGCCAGTCAGGTTTTCAACGTAACTATGGCATTTTAACTTTTTGTAGTCTTTTGAAGTTTTCCCATTGAACGTTTTAGTGGAGGATTATGTTGTGGGGATAAGGAGGATGTCTCCAAATGTTTGGTCAATAGTTTTCTATTGATAAGCAGCATTGAGGAATATCTCATAGGTTTCATTTGAGAAGTGTTGATTTTTTTCCTACTTTCTCAAATGGTCTTGGAGGGAGAATGTGGTAAAATCCTTCCTACATTGGTACCCTCTTAGGGAACTCATCAATTTGGGGACTTTATCAATTTTGGGTGTTGTCATTGTAATGGAGGCAAACTCAGCTTGGGTGTCTTTTTCCATTGAGTAAAGATTGGTTTCTTAAAGCCAGCTATTTTTTTTTTTTATAGTAGATCTACTGTCGATCAAGCTTCCAAATATTGTACACATTAAAATATTTCTCATAGCAAACACATCTAGCTTTGTGCTTATTCTGTGGCTTTTTTCCCCTGCTCTTTTTAAATGATCTATAATCTTTGGGTTGTGTTTATGTTTAGTAGTTTCAGCTTAATAGACTCTTTTTCACTCTCAAATGGTAGAAGGTTCCTTACCTTCTGGAATGTTATGACCTGGCCTTTATAAAACTGATTTAGTAGAGTCTTTGAGGTAAAGATCTGACTTTGCTTGTAGAGTTTAAAATTTGTCAAGATAGCTGCCAAGAATATTGTGACATCAGTAATCTGTGTAGTTTTATAATTATACCATAAAGATCTACTTTATATAGTTTTCTAATTTGTTTTCCAGTTTTATGTTTGATTTTCATGGCTATGTATGATTTTATTTTCTTTTTTACCTAGGTCACCATTTTAAGGCCCACAAGGCTGTTTTGGCTGCTTGCAGTAAGTTCTTCTACAAATTCTTTCAAGAATTTACTCAGGAACCTTTGGTGGAGATAGAAGGTAAATGTTTGTTTTAAATACAATGCTTAGCAAGAATTATAATTGATGAAGACGTTTTAGACAGTCAGGTTAGCAAGATACCATGAGACATAGGCATGATAGTTCCTGTTAGGTGGCTGGATAAATTGTACTTTTGACACCTGAGAATTCTTACTTTCAGTAAAGTGTTTGGTAAAATGATCTGCCAGGAAAAACTCCTAGGTTAGATGTTTGTCTAATTTTAAAGGAGTCTTTTCCACTGCTAAAAGCCAGTGTTTACTGTCTTTTGAAAACATGTATTACAAGTAAATTTCCATCTTTGTTCAGACTGGTGGGGGTGTTACAGGATACAGTAGAGGCCTCTACTAGCAGAGGTCCAAATGACATGCACATTGTGAAGTTGGCTGCCATAATATGCAAAGGGTTAAGAAAAGTCAACTGAAGTAGCATTCAAAAGTTCTAATAACTATAGAAGGTCTGGGATGGAAGGAGTTATTCACTGGATATTGTCTTAACAATAGTGATTTTTTGTACTGCTTGTCTTTTCTGTAATAAAAGCTGACCAAAGGCCAGGTATTGTGCTATGTAGTTTATGCGCATTTTATGAGGTTCACAGCAATCCTTTGAAGTAAGTGATATTATTTCTAATTTACATATCAAGGAACAGGCTCCAAATGTTACTTGCCCAATGTTGCCCAGCTAGCAAGGGATTCTCATTTCAAAACTGCAGGAAATAAATCAGTTTACCTACATAAATAACAGAATTTTAGCTTTTTTTCAAGGTTCTTGAGTTATGGTTTTGTATTTCTTTCACAGTGTATATGTTCTTTGTTATGAATGGGTTGCCTAGAAACACTATTCCCTTGGAAAAATGTTCATGCCTATGGGAGTAAAGAAAATGTAGAGAAAATACAGAGTCCTTGTATATTTGCTCTTTTCTTTTTTTGTTGTTTGCCAGATTCAGGTGTAATTTTGGTACATTCCCTATCTAGCATTCTAGCTACTGTGTCCGTAGGTAGGTTATCTTTTAATTGTCTGTTATGGACAGAGCATAGGCATAATGGAAATTCACAAAACTTACTACTGTGAGAATCTAGCTGCCTTGATGATATTTGTTTTTATTACAAGGTAAGATTTCCATTTAATCACCTGAAGTACTTTGTGACCCCAGGCAGGTTACGTTATCTCAATTGCATATTAGCCCTCTCATCTGAAAAGTGGGTTAATAGGCTTGATTAATTGAAATCACATGCATGCAGAATGCCTGGCATGGTATTGTATTGTTGAAGCTTAATGGGGCTATTTATCAGTTATATATATGTACCATGCTAGACCCATGAAATGAGGAATTGAGGACTAAGACCTTAAAAAAAAATGCTGATTTAATCATGGATAAGCAATAGGTAAAAAAAAGGAGTGCAAACAAATGTTGCAGACATTTAGTGTGGAATGGTGTCACTGAGGAGGGAGAATGAGTGGTTTAGTCTACCTTAGAGAGTTAGAAAAAATTTCAAAAAGGAGTTGATGTTTCAGCAGAATTTTGAAAAGTTTAAAAAAATAAATGGCTCAGGCTAGAATCTAGATTGCTAGTGGAGCAAGGAGTACTGAATTATCTGGAGAAGTAGGGTCCTCTCTTCTGAAGACTAATAACGTTGAGATTGTGACTTGTACCCCTCAGTATCTCTGACCTGTTGTGTCCTTTATAATATAGCACACAAGCTTTTAGTATTTAAACTGTAGACATATAAGAAAGTAGAGTGTACGAACTCTCTTTTCTGTTTTTGTTGTTTGCCACATTCAGATTTAAAGAATTGGTTTGGCTTAGTGTCTTATGCCATTAACTTTGAGATTGCTGTTCCCTTTGCCTAGGTCACCTGGCTATAGAGAAAGCCCTGCAGGTGTAATTGGAAAACCTGAGTTATAGTCCTGGCTTTCCTTTGTGTCAGTTGTGTAACCTTGGGCACCTTGGCTTTATTTTTTTTAATCTGAAAATAAGATAAGTAGTTTGGACTATGTTATGGGTATTTCGAATATTCAGTCATCACACTCTGGGTGCTGTTAAAATCCTCTAGAGAATGTTTTTGTTGTTTTGGTTTAGTTTGTTTTAGGAGGCAGTCAACTGGGTTAGATTCATACTGCCTTATGGGGGCTGTAGATCCAATTTCAATTTAGTTTTCAAAACTTTTGTTGTGGTATTCCGGTCCCAGGTGTGCTGACTTGGGTAGTAGTTCACGCTGAAGTGCAGTTCTGAAAGCCTTTGCTATGTCATGCAGGTCAGTTACACATGCCTGAAGCTCAGTGGTGAGCTTGAGATTACATACACAGGAGACCTTTCTCTAGCTCCCTCTTTTGATTTCCTCTGCACTTTAGCTCCCAGGAGATCCTTTTCCTGATTATTAAGCTAGAAAATGGGTTTTAGCCTCCCTGTGCTATCTGTACTTCTCATCATGGGATCTACTTCTCGAACAGAGTGGAGAGAGAGAAAAAATATGACAAGAATTCTCTTGCTCTTCAGATCGTAGTCTCTTTCCTAGTTCTGTCAGAGAGAACTTTCTCTTAGAGTTTGGGTGTTTGCTTGGTGGCCACCAGCCACAGGTGTGCAGCATCACAACTGGGGCAGGACTGAGAGGAATAAAAACCAAGTATCCCAAACTCCCACACTCTCCATCTTCTTTCCTGGGTCTCTAGCCAGAAAGAGTTTCTCTTGGAGCTTTTTCTGACTGCACCTGCTACATAGTTATTTGGGTTGTCCTCAAGTCTAAACTGGGGTATGTGGGAGGAAAAAGAAAAACCAGGAGGTCACTGTTATATGAGTTTTGATGTCTCACTCCAGTCTGCTTGCTTCCACGTATTTTTCAGAACCCTTGTATATTTGCTTTATGTATATTCTGTATATTCTGTCTGGGATTTTTAGTTATAATCAATGAAGAAGATAGGGTAGAGTGTGTTTTCTTCATCTTAGCTAGAACTGGAACCTCCACATGTAAAATGTGAATAAAAACATATAGTGATGGTTACTGTCCTTAGCACATTAAAAACATATAGTGATGGTTACTGTCCTTAGCAGCACATTAGAAACATCAGGGGAGCTTTTGCAAGTATCAGTGCCTAGGCTGTATCTCCAAACCAATAAAATCAGTCTTTGAAGGTTGGGATTCCAGCATCTGTATTTAAAAGTTCTTTAGGTCCTTGTTATTCAATGTGTGGTACCATTGTTGCCTGGGCATCACCTGGGAGCTTGTTAGAAATGTAGACTCTCAGTCTCTACCCTAGACCAGCTGAAGCAGAACAGGATCCGCAGATGATTCTTATATACAGCAAAGTTAAGCCCTAGGACAATTTCAGTGTGCAGCCAGTGTTGAGAACCACTGCCCTTATAGGGTTTTATAAAAAGCAAATATCACGTATGTAAAATAAATTTAAATTCTAGTATGCTCTGACTAAAACTATCATTAGATGCAAGCTGAACTACCTCCCTATTTTCTAGGTTCCTGGTAAAGTAAGTTACCTTTGATTAGAACCACAGGTTTACCTTCAGCTTCACTTCAAAATTCTTGTCCTCAAAACCAATTGCTTTGTGGTTTATGACTTGAATTCACACCACATAAAATCTTCAACATTCATTTCCTGTTCAGAACACATAGCTTTCTCCTAACCTGAGCCTCCAATTTTCTAAATCTATTCTTTCTCTACTCCTCCTGAAACCAGATCCATAAGCAACTAGTTCTTTCTTTGATATCAGTTCTACCATTGTGTCAAATTTTAGCCTATACTGTCAAGGACAAAACATCTAAGTATACATTCGCACATCTTTTTGAGTAAGAGTTTCCACCAGTTAGGAGAGTTCCCTAAAACTGGAGAAATTCCAGAATGCTGCCCTTTGCTTCTTCCTTAGTAAAAAAAGACTCCAGTTAAGGTATTAATAACATTTTTCTTAGATACTTGTTTATAAAAACAGTATTTTATGGCACACTTCTATTATGAGAGAAGCAAGGTATCTATCGATGAGAAGATGGGCTGAGATTTGAAAGTTACCCAACTTGTCCCAATAGAGAATAAACTATTTTTGTGACCATACAGCATCTACCACCATTTCACTTGCCTGGTTAGGAGTTACCAGTTTAATTCATGGAAGCTAATTAGGTCAGTGGTTAATTTCTATGACCAGTGTTGGACTGGCCACATAAGAAGCACCTAAGCATGTTTATAAAAAAAAAAAAAAAAAAAGAAAAAAAGTTCCTATCCTGATTTTGATTCTAGAGATCAGAGATCTATGCTTTATTAAGTCTACAGGTGATTCTGATTAATCAAGGTTGGGTGCAGTCTACATATTCAGACCCTTGAGGCCAGATGTTTCTTGAAATTACAGATTTTTAGAATTTCTAAAGATAATTTCTAAAGATAACAGTTTGTATATTACAAAATACTCCCAGTGAGGTCTAAGGAAACACGCTGTAATCAAGTAGTATTTTGGCAGCGTAGCATATTCACATTTACTCTAATTGAGATAAAGATGATAAATATGTCAGTTCAGATCAAATTTTGATGCCAAATTTATGGGAAAACTGGTTTTAAGAGATTTGGAGAATTCGGAATTATAAATAGGAGATTGCAGGCCTGTAGTGAATGAGACCGTGGGCACTTAAACTCTCCTCTGAGCAGGAACGTTTCCTGCCATCATACTGTTTGAAAACCTTTACCATGGACTTTGGAGTTGAGCCATTGGTTTGATTCTAGCTTTATCACTTAATAACTATGAGCCTTTGGCAATTTACTTTTCTGTGTCTCAATTTCCTCATCTGTAAAATGAGGATTATAATTATAAGTACTTCATAGGGTTATGAGGAATAAATGAGTTAATATTTATATATTTAGAGTTATGCCTAATATATGTGTGTGTGTGAGAGAGAAATATTAAAAGTCAAAATCTTGTTTTACTTCAGGAAAGATTGATGCATTGTTTTTAGAAAGGACTTTTGCTGCACTTTGGAACATGTGGTCAAAACTCCCTTTAAAAAGCAAAATCTAGTTGTCCCTCAGACTACTCAATATAATAAAAAATAACAATCAGGAGATAAAAGGTTTAGTGGACCCAAATAAAATTATTCTTCATTGATTCTATTTTTATTTGCTTATTTGGTAGCATGTAACAGAGTTATATTATATTTTATAGTGTTTCTCAGTATTCAAATTGCTTTCAGATATTTTGAAGATGAGTCTGCTGAGGCTCAGAGATTCTGATTTGTCCCAAATCACACAAGTCATGGAGAGCCGGGACTAAACTAAAACTTGAAAGTGCTCACTCCCTGAATGATATCCTTTCTTTACACAAATAGGGCATGGTGGATATTTCAATAATAGTCTTACTGTTGTCTTGAAGGCCACATTCATGTATACAAAGTGCATGGGAAGAACATAAAAATATTTTCGTATGTGCAATTGTGCATATTGTATGGACTTGGGTGTTTCATATCATTAAAAAATTTATGTTAAGAAGTAGTTTTCTCTTTGTTTCTGTCCATACTTTTTGTAGTCTTGTATTACCAGACTAAAATAACAATATACAGCATTGAAGGGTATAAAGAAATAGAGTATCTTTTGGGGCCAAAATTTAAACATCAAACTTCGAAAGAAAAGTTGAAATCCTGGACCCTTAATTTTAAAAATGACTTTAACATTTATTTCTACTTGTGTGCCTGCATTTTAGGAAGCATCTTGTTGAGTGCTGTGAGATGAGTGTAGAGTCAAATCATTTCCCTCAAGCAGCTTATAGTCAAGAGGTATCCATAAATTATAATGATCAAAACAGGTACAGAGTTCAGCTGGGGGAACATTCTAAAGAAGGTCACATTAAAGATATGACATTAGAATTGGGCCTCAAGGGTGATAAGATTCATACAGAGATAGTTATTAAGCATTCAGGAAAGCAAGTAAGTATTAAGAAGATAAGAGAGTTCTTAGGTTGAGAGAGGTTTATTTGAGAATCAGTATATAGTGTGTTCAATGTGGTGTAAAGTTGGGAAGGGAAAATAAGTGACAAGTATAAAGATAATGTGAAGAACCTTGAAATAAAGGCAGAGTGGTACTGAACTTTACTTGCTAAGCTGTGGGAAAAGCCATTGAAGATTTTAAAGCTGAGTTGATGCAGAGCTTCCTGTCAGGAAATGTAGCATGTCTGACATGTAATAGTTAGCCAACTCATGCTTGATTGATTGGTTTTACTCTTCTGTAAGAGCCTTACGAAATCTTTGGGAAAGGTTTTAAAGTAGTTTGCTAGTTAGTACTGGAACTTGGCTACAGTAATACTGTTATGTCAGTGAGGATTCTGTCAAGAAATAATCTTCAAAAATCACAAATACTAATCAAGTTTCAAACACTGGGCTTTTTTTTTTTTCTTTACTAAATGCTTTGAATCAACACACAAGCATGCTAAAACACATCTCTTTTACAGGTGTTAGTAAAATGGCCTTTCGTCATTTAATTGAGTTCACGTATACAGCAAAATTAATGATACAAGGAGAAGAAGAAGCCAATGATGTATGGAAAGCAGCAGAGTTTCTACAAATGCTGGAAGCTATCAAAGCCCTTGAAGTCAGGTAATTATTTATTGAAGCACAGTCATATTCAGTCATGTGCACCATTACTGTTAGTCAAGAATTTGTCATATATGTTATCCCATAAAGAACTGATGTTTTGAAATTAAGAATATTTAAGGATCTCTAAAATTCTTCTGGATACCAATTGTTCTTTCCCTCACACTTGATTTCTCGTCCTTATATAAATACTGCTGAGATTAACCAAAGTAGCATCTTTTGTATCTAATAAAATAAGGAGGACTACTCTGCTTTTAAGGAGTTCTTTGTAAACTCTTTTGTTGAATTCAAGTTGTTAATTTGTACCAAGCCTTATTCTTAAAAGGGTTTGGCATACAAAGATTAACATGGTACTGTTTAAAAGTAAGTGAGGAAATTGGTAAATAAGATAGGTGGAGGCGATAATCAGTGAAGTTAGAAATATAGTGGCCAAAATGTATGCCATTTAAGTCTCTATACTTGCTCGTTGGGCTAAATCTAGCTTGGGTTCTGAAGCACTTAGTGCAAAAAAAAAAAAAAAGTACGCTGTTAACATTACTCATGGTTATAAGATGACAACAAATCAGTTGCTTAGGAGTCACTCCTGGCATTAAAACATAAAGTTTCTCATAGAAAGTATTAAGAAAACATTATGTATGGAATAAAGACTTCACCATCTTTCACAATGAATAGTGGCATCGTGACTCTGTATACTTAATATAGTGACTCCGAACAAACTCCCTGAAGTCAGGCTGCCTGAGTTGCATCCTATCTCTACCACTGTGTGGCTTTAATGAAATTAGTTTCCTGTCAGCAGCTCCGTTTCCTTATCTGTCAAATGGGCATAATAATGGTGCTTTCTACATAGAATTGTTTGTGAAAATTAAATTAATTGATGCAGGTCAGGTGCTTAGCATGGTGTTTGGCACATAGTACTCTAATATGTGAACTATTACCTCCTTGTTCTGTTATGAAGAACCTCAGTAGAGGTCATTGGCGTGATATTAAAGAGCAGTTTGGTAAAATCCGTTTCACATGGGGCAAAATAGTCCAACTCACTTGTGTCATTTAGTCAAAAGATATAATTTAGAATAACTTAAGAAACAATTGAACTATAATCATAAGTATCATTTCTCCTAATGAGCTTTTAATTACTTTGATGACAGTTCAAAGTTAAACTTTTTTGACAAGAGCTTAGTGTGTGTGTATTCAATGATGTCTAGTACATAGGTATGCAGTAAACATTTGTGAATGGTTGGATGGGTGCATGCTGATTAAAACCAGATCAGTACTCTCCTGCAGAGAGAGCTGAGATATAAGCAAAATAGAGGTGTGTCGAAGATATATACCTGATTAGGTCATATCTTCTCATATTTGAATGGGGCTATTCCAGATTTGTGATTAAATCCTAGATGAGAATCTTCTAGGAAAAAAAATATTCTATCTGTGTGGTCCTTTTACTGTTCATGGTAGTGAGCACTTAGCAACAACAACAGAATGTATTCTATGACAGTGCCTAGATTGGATTTAGGAGGCCTATAATCTCGTGTATAGTCATTGAGAGGAGAAGGTAAGAACAACTGGGTACAGCTGTTTTCCTAGTCCTATTTAGAACCTTTTAGAGGATTTGTTGTTATAGGACTGGGATTTTTATAGTACTTGTAACCATCAGTGCTTTTCAGTATAAATACAGTAACATGTTGAATTGTTTTCTTGAACCAGTTAGGAAAATAGGAAGACTACAGTAGTACATATTGCTACTTACTATAATACAATTTAGGATTAACAATTTTGTTGTGGTTAAATCAACTAGTTAAGGCAACTCTATGCTGAAAAGATTATTTTATAACTTCTGCAAACTTTTTGAATAACACTGAAAGAAATACTAGGAACATATTTTGCTTCACTGGAATTGCTTCATTGTAAACTGCACAAGGTCCCTGTTATTTGTTAGAAAGCTGCAGTTGTCTTATAGATTTTTCCTCCCCAGCCTATTGAGGTGTAATTTACATATAATACACACTTCAGTGTAGAGTTTGAATTTTGTTGATTGTATGTATACAGTTGTGTAACCACCACCACAATTAAGGCAGAGGAATGTTTCCATCACTCTAAGTTTTCTCATGATTCTACAGTGGACCTTCATCCCCAGCCCCAGGCAATACCGATCTGGTTATCACCTTAGTTTTATTTAGAATGTCTTTTAAATGGACTCCTACAATGTGTAATCTTTCATGTTTGACCCATTTTTTCACTTTATTATGATTTAGAGAGTTTTCCATGTTGTGGGTATACTATTTTGTTCATTTTTATTGCTGAGTACTATTCCATTGTGTGGATATACACATTTAGGTTGTTCTGGTTTTTATCATTTACAAATAAAGTGGCTGTGAACATTTGTGTACAGGTTTTTTGACATACACTTTCATTTCCCTCAGTAAAGACCTAGGAGTGGAAAGCTGTGTTGTATGGTAGATGTGTTTAATTTTCTAAAGAAACTGCCAAGTTGTTTTTCAAAACGATATGCCATTTTACACTTCAGCCTGCAGTATATGAGAGTTCCAGTTGCTCCACAGCCTTGCTAATACTTGGTATGATGAAGCTTTTTCATTTTAGCTGTGTTCATAGGTATATAGTGGTTTTAATTTGCATTTCTCTAAGATTAATGATGTTGAGCATTTTTTTCATATGCTTTTTTGTCATCTGTTTGGTGAGGTGTCTGTTCAGATCTTTTACCCATTTTTAAAATGGGTTATTGTCAAGAACTGTGAAGAGTCTGAGATTTTATTCTATTTGCAAGCTAAGTTTTACGGATGCTGGCAGAAGACATGAGAATCCTAAGTGAGAGGGAAAGGACTTTCATGGCATATAAGGAACAGCATTGGATTCATGTTTGCATCAGGTTCCACAGAGGTGACACAATGACACAATGGCTTAGGTGTGTACTGTACTCACAGTGGTTTGCACCACAGTTGAGAACTCTGAGCTTTAGGAAACCCAAATCTTTTATAATGAGTTGCAAGCAAACCTGCCCAATCTTTGCCCTAGAGGGGCTATTATCTTTCTAGACAGTAAATGAACCTACCCTTCACTCTGGAGGAAGACAGGCTCTATTGTCTAAGGCTACTTGCTACAACCTTGAAAAGATAGTACAAATCAGCAGGCTGTCAGTGTCTTGTTTATAAGCCATGCAGAAACATAAGGGTTGTCTTGGGAGAAGTGTCTGTTCAGGTCCTCTGCCCATTTACTAATTGGATTGTTTATTGTTGAGTTGTATAAGTTTTTTATGTCTTTTGGATATTAGACCTTTATCAGAGGTATTGTTTGTAAATATATTCTTTCATTCGGATGATTGCCTCTTTGATTTGTTGATGGTTTCTTTTGCTGTGCAGAACTTTTTAGTTTGATATAGTCCAATTCATTTATTTTTACTTTTACTTTCCTTGCCTTTGAGATCAAATTTATAAAATCCTCCCTAAATCCATGAGTTTAGTACCTATGTTTTCTTCAATGCAATTTATTGTTTCAGGTCTTCATTCAGGTCCTTGATCCATTTTGAGTTAATTTTGGTATATGGTCAGAGACAGCAATATAGTTTCATTCTTTTGCATGTGGCTTTCCACTTTTCCCAGCATCATTTATTGAAGTGGCTTTCCTTTTCCATTGTGTTTTTTGCTCCTTCAGAAAATTATTTGCCTATACATATGGACACATATATGGAAGTTTATTTCTGGACTCTCAGTTCTGTCCCATTTGTCTCTGTGTGTGTGTTTCTGCCAATACAATGCAGTTTTGATTATTGTCACTTTGTAGTATCAGTGTGTCTCATTCAATTTAGCTATAACTTTGCCTCTTTTCCCGTCCCCTCCTCTTACCCAGACCTTACATCTAGAATGGTCAGGGACAAAGGCATTTTTATAAATTTAGAGCCCCATTGTGTCTCCCACTTTGGCTCACAAGGGCTTGTGTAAGTGTACTTGGCAAGTAGTGTATTCAACCAAGTGGTCGTTATTGTTAGGATCTTGGATGACGTCAGTTCAATAAAAATTCAGATGGCTGAACTAGAATTAAGTTTGAATCTGCTGGACCTACTTTTGACTAGGTTATCACCTAGAAGAGGTACCAACCCAGGCTGTCCCACTGTTGCCATTGGGGGAAGAGGAAAGGATTGTATTTAAGAATAGTCAGGGCAGGATCCTAAGTTTCTAAATATGTTTGTACAACTTCCCACATCTTTTGTTGTGGTCATTTACCAGGAAGCAGCTGAGTTCAGTGATGAACTGTTTTATTCAAATTTTAGAACAAAGAGGAGGTTAGGGAAATAGAGTCATAGATCTTTCTGAGTCAGTATTTAAGGAGGTCCTTCCAGTGCTATACAATATCAGTATCTGTGAATGGTAGGGAGTTTGAAAGGTCCAACAATAATCAGCCGGTTATTGAATAACATTTGGCACATCATTTTCAAACTGCAGATGGTCCAGAATGCCAAACATAAGGCACAGGTTAGTCTCAAGGACCACAGTGATGCTGTGGCTAGAACCAGCTGATCAGATTGGCACAGCAGCAGTGTAACCTTAAAAAGTGTCAGCAGTGGACAGGCACCCCTGATTGTCCTGAGACGGGGCAGAGGTTGAGTGTAGTCAGTTTACAGGAACAGTTGGAGACACTACCCTGTGTGATGTGGCCTCCTTCACCATGACACAACCAGGTCAACCTTTGGCAGGGTCACAAGTCTGGCATGCAGTGGCAACCTCTGCGTCAAAAACATGGGGTTCTTTACTTTCTGCTTGGTGTGTGATGGTAGATGTGTCACTGTTGAGAATAATGTTGAAGCTAGGTGTCAGTGATGGAAATCTGGGTAGTACAGGCTTGATCAGCAGCTCGATTCCAACTGGTATTATTAGAAAACAGGCCCTTACCATGGGCCTCTAAATCAGTGATCCACTTAGTTTGATCAGCATGTTATTTGTTTCCGTAGTTGTGGCCCCAAAGATGTGTCTTTAATCTGCCAAGGTTTCCAAGTCTTCCAAACAAACCATTGGCAGTAGCTTAAGAATCAGTAAAATATAACAAGGTTCATTGTGACAAATGTTTTCCAGAGCTATGAAGACAGCTTTGAGCTCTGTCCTGAGTAGACTAGCCACATCCACTTTTGCTTTTGCATAGTAGGTGCTAAGGCTGAATATCTGTAGCAGCCCAGTGAACACCATCAGCTTTCAGTGTAGATAAACCATCAGAGAATCCAAGACCCTGTTAAACTAGTGGCTTTCTTTGGGTGACAGAGTAGGGATGGCAGCACTTTTTTATGTGAAGCCAAGAGGCCAATTGCTTTCTTGTTTATACTGTTTCTGTTTGACTTATTAAATACATCTTACCTTACTAGTCATGAAGTCTTAGTTGACCTACTCCCAAATGGTATTATCAGGCTAGTGACCTCAAAGCCTATATCAGGCCATCAGTTTCAGTAAGAGCTCAACAGCAAGCTAGTAGTTCCTTGTCAAAGGGAATATATGTTATAGCTGTGTCAGGGAATCAACTCTAAAACACAAGGAATACATTTGGATGGAGGCTGCCTCTATTTGCCAGAAGCTCTTATTTACAGAAGAGCAGTTTCAGAGACTTGTAGTTTAAAAGGGTCATTAGGGTTATGGAGTGCCAGAGATAGAAAATGTGCCACAATTTGATAGACCACTTCCAGTGCATCCTGTTGGTAGAGCCCCACTTAAAAGATGATTTACAGATGAGCTGACATCAAAGAGAAAATAGAATACCCAGGGGAGATACATATTTTCTCTAATACCTAAAATGTCCAGTAAGGTACTCGTCTTCATTTTTGCTGGAAGGAGGAGATGAAGAAACAGTTTTACTGCTGGAGGGATTGAGTGTTGTGAATCCACCTTCATAGTCCCAAGAAACTGCTTTGTGAGCAGGCCCCTCAATTTTATTGGGGTTTATCAGCAGTTGCTGCTGGTGGAAGTATGGTAACACTGCAATCAGAGACTTTGCAATTGAGACTTCTGGCTTGATGGTCAGCAACATTATCAAGTTAGTATAAACTTTATAGGCATCACAAGATAGAACACTCGTGCTAAATAAATCCTGACCCAGCTGCTGGTGGCAGATGTCAGAGGAGTTTGTTCTAGCATCTCTTCTCTACATGTGAACCTTCCTAGTTGGGGTGACCTATCTCTGGTACTTATGGGATCAGGAAGTGTAAATGCGCATACCATATCAATTCCTGCTATACATTCAGATATCAAAGCAACAACAGGATGTAGAGTCAGCCCTCCCACAGGGTCAGGTCAGCCTCTTGCCTGCTGTTAACCTTGTCCAGACCCCATTAGTTGAATGCTAACACCTCATCTTTCCATGGAACCAGGTGGGATGGTGACTTAGACACCTGAATCTTAATAGAGCCATGAAAGTATGAGTCTCTCCTATTCTTGAGTTTCCCTCAGCATACTTGGATAGGTACATGGTGTCTTTATGTACCTGTAGGAACAGGGAGACCTCGGCTTCACACCTAATTATCTTTTTTCTAGCAGGTTAGGTCAAGGTAGAGGGGAAGGAAAGGTGGAAGGGAAAGAGATGTGGGGGGAGAAAGTGACTGTCAGTAAGCAAAGCATGTTTACTTTGGTTTCAGGCTGTGAAAGAACTGCATGTAGCTCAACCAAACTTCAGTGTTCTCAGCCCAATGAAAGCCCTGTGCCAGGCATCCTTTGTCGATTTCAGTTATGCATATTCCTTTTGTTAGCAGCCCCATCCACATTGCTTTCCAGTTGGGGCCACAAGGTTTATGCCTTTTGGTTAACTCAGACTTGACTTGCACAGTGTACCTTAATTCTGGACATTTACTGTTTCGTTGCCATAACATCTTATGCTTTTGCCTGGTTTAACATAAAAGTTAGGGGGGTTTTCACCAGGCATGATCACAAGAATTTATATTGTTTTAGCTTTTTTCCTCATTCCCTAATGACTCATCTTAATCAACATTGTAAACCCATTAGGGCAGGAAGACTCATTAAATAATGCCTCATCATAGGGGTTTGTCTCAGAGAAATCTCCCCACAAGCATCAAAGCTCCCCTAGGGCAGCCAAGACCTACTGCAAAAAAACTCTGAGGCCTTTTACAGTCATCTCCAAATAGATCTAAGGTGGACATAAGAGACTGCAGGAGAGACTGAGCCCTGATGTAGAGCAGGTGTCACAGTTCTTCCTTAACAAGCATCATGTTGCCCCCTTATCTCCATGTAAACCAACTGCAGTTCTGATGACTCAGCTGGTTCTGTTAATAGCAGTTGTGAATAGCCCTCCTGTCACACTTGCTTTAGGTGCATTTCACAGTAACTTGTCTGTAAAGAGGCAGAACCTTCTTTGACTCCTTTATTTCCTATGAATCTTAGTATTAGTTGTTATGATGGGTCGGACTTCAAGCTGATCATAAGATTGGCAGGGAAGTCCTCTTCTCTCCCCAGCCCCTTGGGAAGGTTTGGCAACAACTGGGACACTGGTCCAGCAGCAGTCTTTGAACTTAACTGCTCAGTATTCATCCTGCCAACTACCTTCCCAGACTTTCCTTATTAATAAGTGTTTTTGTTTCCTGGGGCTGCCATAACAATACCACCAACTAGATGGCTTAAAACAAAAGAGATTTATTCTCTCACAGTTCTGGAATTTAGATGTCCTAAATCAGGATGTTGGTAGGGCCATACTCCCTCAGAAGCCCTTGGAGGAGGTTTCTTCCTTGCCTCTTCTAGCTTCTAGTAGCCACAGGAATTCCTTGGCTTGTGGCAACATAGCTCCAATCTCTGCCTCCACCTTCACATTGCCATCTTTCTTCTGTCTTCATAAGGTTTTCTCCTCTTTGTGCATGCATCCAAATGTTCCTCTCTTTATTATATCAAAGTAGGACCCACTCCAGTGACCTGATCTTAACTTGATAATACCTGAGAAGACTGACTTACTTCCAAATAAGATCACATTCACATGTATCAGGGTAAGGACATCAACATCTTTCCCTGCCCTCTCTTTAATCCCCCCCCCCCCCGCTTCCGCCCCCTGAACTATGGATGTTGCTGTCTCCCCTTACGAACTGGAACTCTGAAGGTGGGGCATCTCCTCCCACATGCTCATAGTGTACACCTGGGGCATGGCACAATTGGAGGGCCTGGTGCTCCCAGGGTATGGTCCATGGCTTCACCTGGGGCGCAAACCCAGGACCTTCTGTATATAAAGCAGACGTGCAAACCACAACACTATGGAGCCATCCCTCAACATATCTTTTTGGGAGACACAATTCAGCTCACAGCAATAGGCAGTTAAATGGAGGACCATTTATTGCTTAGTTGGCGATGACAATTTGATCAACATACTTGATGTCAGCTCTAATATACTTTGTTAAATCCCATTAATTCCTCTGTGAGGCCTCATCTTTCCTTTTCAGAAAGCCTTGTCATTTTTTGCATTCTGTTCTTGTTGCCAAAACCTGGCAAGAACTATGAGGGATCTGCGATTTTACCCTATTTGCAAGCCAACAAGTTATCCTGCCACAGTTTCATAAATACTAGTAGAAGATATGAGACCCATAGGTCAGAAAGAAAAGATTTCATTACTCTGCACAGCAAGTATATGAGTTTTATGGTTGTTCCAGTTTTCCCTTCTCCCACAAGTCCCACAAAAGTGACAGAGTGGCTCAGGTGAAGGCTGTACATGTGGTTGGTTTATATCAAGGCTGAAGAATTTTAGCTTAGGAAACCTAAATCTTTTATATAATGGGCTGCAAGCAAACCTGCCTGACCTTTGTCCCAGAGGAAGACATTATTATATTGGACACTAAGCAAAGCTGCCCTCTGTTCCAGAGGGAGCCACTATCTCTGTCTTCTCAGAATGTTGGCTCTACTGCAAACATCCTTTAAAAGATAGTCTAGAACAAAAGCTGTCAGTTTATAAGATGTACAGAAACATAAGAGACTCATGGAGAATTGTCTCCCAACAGTTGTCTTCTGTTGCTAAGTTTATTGTGAGAATTCTTTTTACAGTCTCTATGTAACCTTTAACAAATTTCTTTATATAGACCTTTAACAAATGTTTGCAAATGTTTTCTCTTGGTCTTTGACTTGCCTTTTTGTTAACTGCATTTCAAAGAGCACAAATTTTTAATTTTGATGAAGTCCACTTTATCAAATTTTGCCATTGAGGTTTTTCCTTTTTACGTGCTATTTAAGAACTCTTTGACTAACCCAGTTACAAAGACTTTTTTCCCTATATTCTAGAAGTTTTAGTTTTTACATTTAAGTCTATGAACCATTTTGAATTTTTTTGTGTATGGTATAAGGGTAAGAGGCAAGGTTTATTTTTCCCACATAGATACTAGTTGTGTTCAAGCACCACTGTTAAAAGGTAATCTTGTTTTCATTAAATTACCTTGGAATGTTTTTTCAAAAGTCCATTGACTTACATACATGTGGGTATATTTCTGAATTTCATTCTGTTTCATTCTTCATGTCTTTTCACCAGCATCACATTGTCTTAATTTACTGTAGCTTTATAGTAAATCTTGAAATCATGTAGTATAAGCTCTCCAGTCTTGTTTTCTGCCTTTCCATGTAAATTTTATTATTAGCTTATCAGTTTTCTCCAAAAAGCCTCCTAGAATTTTGATTGATCTTACCAATTTTTAAATCCATACATTGTGTATTTCAGAAACAAAGAAAACTCTGCTCCACTAGAGGAAAATACCACAGGAAAAAGTGAGGCAAAAAAGAGAAAGATTGCAGAAACTTCAAATGTTATCACTGAGTCATTGCCATCTGTAGAATCAGAACCTGTTGAAATTGAGGTGGAGATTGCTGAAGGCACAATCGAAGTGGAAGATGAAGGCATTGAAACATTTGAGGAAGTGACTTCTGCCAAGCAGTCCATAAAGTACATTCAGAGTACAGGTTCCTCTGATGATTCCGCTCTGGCACTCTTGGCAGATATTACTAGCAAGTACCGTCAAGGTGATAGAAAAGGGCAGATTAAAGAAGATGGCTGTGCATCTGACCCCACAAGCAAACAGGTAGAAGGTATTGAAATTGTGGAACTTCAGCTGTCACATGTGAAGGACTTGTTCCATTGTGAGAAATGTAACCGTTCATTTAAATTGTTTTACCATTTTAAGGAACACATGAAATCACACTCCACTGAGAGTTTCAAGTGTGAAATATGCAATAAAAGATATCTTCGGGAGAGCGCATGGAAACAGCACCTCAATTGTTACCACCTTGAAGAAGGTGGAATCAATAAAAAGCAAAGAACTGGGAAAAAAATTCACATATGTCAGTACTGTGAGAAACAGTTTGACCACTTTGGCCATTTTAAAGAGCATCTTCGAAAACACACAGGTAATTAGCAAATACTTTATTCTCAAAGTATATTTTTTCCACATCACTTCAAGTCTAAATGTTTAAATTCTTTTTATTAGTAACACAGAAACCATTTCTTGTATTTTCTAAGGTGTAGGCTGAGTACACATTGTTGTTATAATATTAGTTTGTTGAAATATTGATGCTTTGAAAACAAAATCAATATCAGCTTTGAAAGTAATTGTCACTGTTGCACCTTGCCCACTTTGTATTTTTAAAAGAAATATGTAAAACACAGTTTGTGATTATTTCCTGCGAGTCATAAATTATGAAATTCTAATTATAGTGAAACTTCATTGTTACTATTTTTACATTTCCTGTCTATGTTAACATGTTATATAGATGAGTATGTTTACGAACAGTCCTGGCTGTGTTTATGCCTTTCTATACATTTGGTCATCTGTTGTGGCCCTGGTAGGTAGGCAGTATACATACATCTTCCCCCAACCTCTCTAAGGACGAATGTGTCAGGAATGGTGGACAGCCAGGGGGATGAGAAAGGTAAGGTCTTTAGATTGTCTTTCTCCTGGGAGCCAACCCAGGCAACAGAGAGATCTCAGGGCCTCTGGCTCTTACAATTCTGCATCTATCCCCTATGCCTATTTTTTTTTTCCATGTCAGATTCCCCGTCCTTGTTCTCACTTTCCAAGCATGCTTTGCTGTGTCTCCTATGCCAGACACAGGAACTACCACTAGTAACTTGAATCTTGGGGAGTCCTTAAACTCACTGTAACAAAGGTGTGATGACAACAGTTGCTACTGTGTGCTAAAAGTCAAATGTCTGGACACTTGTTCCCAAGTCTTTATTATGTGTAATGGTTAAAGCTATTTAGACTTAATACAGTGAAAATACTATAGGTAATATTACACTGTTCAGAATTGTTCTTTTTGTTTATGGAGTTCAGAGAACTTTAGATGAAATTTTTTTACACATCCTTCACTGTCCAGAGTCACTTGCTACACACTGCTTGAAACTGAGAAACCAGATAGATTCAAATAATATGATATAACTTCTCACTATTGAAGTTAATACTCAGGAACTGATAAATATGCAGATAGCAAGGGAACCTTAAACTTAAGGCTCAGTAAAGATTTAAAAGACTTTGAGATACTAGTTTGGTTAACTAATAGGTGTTTATGAAATCTTTCAGGAAATACTTTCAGATTTTCAAACATATATACTTGCATATTTGGAAACTGCCTATAGTTATAGTTTTTGGTCCTTAAAACAAATACTCATTAATTTTAATGGTCTTTTGATGAACATTTTTGTGGTAACTGTGGAGTTGTTTTACAAAAGTATTGATATACAAGAAGCAAATTAAATTAGTAAATAAATGTTACTTGGTAACTAGCACACTTTGATATGGGTTTCCAGTTCCCTTGCAGATGGTAATCAAGCGCTTTTATACTATATTCTAACAATGTGAAAGTGGAAGCAATTAGTCTCTCTTACCCAAAACATTACCTAGTGGCTTACTTGTTTGAAAAATAAGACAACATAGACCATTTTGGAAGTTTTAAAATGTGCTCTCCAAGTCATATTTTAGATAGAACAGAATAAAGAGCCAGGGGACCTTATATTATATGTCTTTGTCTTTTCTTTCAAAATTATGTGAGATAACAAGTAACTTAATAAACTTAAGTAGTTAAAAAAAATTATAGAACCAGGTGCCCATTGGAGGAACAGTTTAGCAAGCACATAAAGCAAACTGAACTTTGTTGCCTTTTAACCTGAATTATTGTACTAATAATTGGTGACAGGATAGTTGCAGATGTAATCAGTGACTTAGCGAATTCAAGAGGAACGTGAGTAAAATTTTAAATTGTGTTTGCATTAATAAAGGATGGATCCTTTTTTTTTTTTTGCTTATAAGTGTAAAAATAAGCAATCCTGTTCCTGTTTTCTGCCCTCAAAATATACATACTATACCCCCACAGTTTTAGTTTGTATACTTTTATTAGTTTAGTGGTTTCTTGTATGTTCTGAAAGCATGCATTGTAATTTATGGCTTGATTTGTAAAGTTTTGGCTGTTACTTGTCCTCTGAATTATTTTGTTTCCATTTGGAAAATAGTAATGATAATGCCAACCTGTTAGGTCATGGAGATAAACTGAGTTCCTGGCTTCAAGGGCCTCAGAGTTATTTTTGGGGAAGACAGGCAGGTATAATCACAGTGTGACAGGATAAGTGCTGATAGAGGTAAGCACAGAGTCTTATGGGAATGCCCTACTGGACTGTTTATGATGGAAGAGAGAATGATGGCTTCCTAGAGGGCTTACTCTATGACGACTCCCAAAGGAATAGGAGTTAGCCAGGAAGTGAAGCATACACAGGCATAGAGGGAAGAAAGGAAGCAACTTATTTGGAGCACTGCTAATAAGATATTCTGTCTGGAGGATTGGGTCCAAATTGATGAAAGCCAAGAAATGAGCTGAAGCATTAGGAGAGGCTGACCATGTGGCATGTACTTAGACAGCATATATTATCTACCAATGAGTGGTTCAAGGGCAAGAGAGAAAAGTAATGGGAGATGAGGCTAAGATTATGTAGTTATTTTTATAAGTTGTAAATGAGTTCAGATTTTATCCTGGAAGACTCTGGGTCATTTTAAAGAAGTTTAAGCCAGAAAGAGATCTGATCAGATTTATGTTCTGGAGAGATGACTGGCAAGATAGGGGTGAAACCTACTAGGTCTAATTAGGAATATGTTGAATACAAATAAGAATGAGGGATATTATAGTGGAAAAGGATTGGAAATGTGAGGGACATTGTAGGCAGAATCAACAGGATTTAGTGATTGGTGAGATATGAGAGTAAACTAAGGTGACACTCAGCTTTCTGATTTGGGTGGCTTCATGGTTGGAGGTTATCCTCGTAGAAAAATATAAAAGAGTAAGCATGTTCAGGGTGGCGAGAGACATCAGATAGATATACTATAGGACACCTAATATGAAAGTGAACCTAAAGGAAACAATCATGTTTTCAAATAATTTTTCTGGTATCCAGGAGAGGTAGTGTGGAATCATAGGAAGAACGTGGGTCTGGAAATCAAAATTAGATTCCTATTCCAGTTCTGATGCCAGCATGATCACTTTACCTTTGGGCCTCTCCTTATCTGTTTAAATAAGGGTAATGATACCTACTTTACAGAGTTGTGACAAATAAGAGAAAATGGTAAAAGCACTTGGAAGACTATATTGTCCATACATCTAAAGTATAATCTGTTGCTATTTTTAAGTTTTTTTGGCTTATTAGACTAATTTTTAGATAGCAAAAGATCAAAAGACATGCATTGTAAAGTGAATCTCTCCTACTTCAGTAGATCACTTTAGAAGCAACTACTGCCATCATTTTCTTATTTATATTTATACTTCCAGGTATAGTCATTGCATTTTCAAGTAACCATAGACACACATGGAGCTTTTGAGAAAACAAGCAGGAGTGTGCAATATAGTGCTATGCCTTTTAATTTATTTTAAACTTTTTAATATGTGAAGTATTTATGAATCTAATTTTCTTCACTGTGGCTGCATGGTATTTCGATGTATGAGTATGTGATAATTTACTTCACCACTTCTGTTGATCACACATTTAGATGGTTTTTAGTCTTTTGCTGTTAACACACTATGCCGCACTAAGCACACTCATATATATATATCTTTGTGTACGTATTCAGGTAGTTCTAATTTTTAAACAGCTGAGTCTTGGATACCACACCTGATGTCTCTCTCCTCCAGTTTCCATCTACATTCTTGTTCCCCTCTCTTTTTCCACTGGCTCTTCCCCCCCTCAACAAATAGTTATTATCTAATAGTTATTAACACTCGTCTGGCTTAAAAACCTCTTATTGATTGGTCTCCCTCTAGCCACCTCTCTCTACTTTCAAGCCTTGAAAGAATTCTGTACTCACTTATTTCATTATGTTGCCTCTCATTCTCTGGCCCTCATCCCAGTGTAGTCTGACTGCTGATTCTACCACACCACTCACATTGTCTATAGAGTATTTCAAATCTCTTGTTATCCTACCTGTTTAGTTTGGCACAGTTTATTATTACCCTTGTCTTCCTGAAAGTTCTTTAATTTCCTTCAGTGTTCTTTCCTTCTACTTCTCTCTGTTCTGTTTGTTTCTTTGCTGCCTCATCAACCTGTCTTAATTTGATATTTCATTTGGGTTCTGTCCTGTATTCTGTTTTATGCATATCAAAGATTTTTATTACCCTAGACCCTAATCTGAATATCAGTTCACCCTCTAATCTGAATATCAGATCACCATCTATTTAGCTCCATATTTTCCCATACAACTATCTATTGGAGTTTTCCACTTTGCTCTGAGTGCCTTGAACTCAGCAGACACAAAACAATTTATAATCTTTCCCAGTATATCCCATTCCAAACCTACTTGGAATTCTGTGTTCTTTATTCTGGTTGGTATTCTAAGCCAGAGATCTGGGAGTTATTATTGATACTTCCCTCTTTAATCCTCACCCACCATACTGTTTTACATTTCTGTGCCTCTGCTTAGAATAAACTTCCTCCTTTCCTTCTCTCATTCCATTCTAGGCAGAATTAATCACTCTCCTCCCTTGTACATCTGCATTATATTTTTCATTGCCCCCTCTAATGTAACAGGCCTTTTACAGTGCATTGCCTTTATTTTCATGTCTTTCACCTTCGTGAAATGCCCTGGCTGAGATAATTAAGTTTTTAAAAACAGTTTATCTTCATCACCTAGTGCATGAAGTCTCACACACAGTAGTAAGTGCTCAAAAATGCTGTGAAATGCATAGCGATGTGTTTCCCTGATATAGAAACCAATTTTATTTTTAACTAAGGGAAAGTACACAATTTTTTAAGAAATGCAAAAACACGGAACAGAACTTAGATCCAAGTTTTATTTCTTCATCAGCACAGGTACAGTTATAATCATTGAAAACCTATTTCCACCTCTAGAAGAGTCTTGGATGTCGTGGAAACATGTGAATTATAAATTCTGATCCTTCTTTCAAGAAGGTCCTTCGAATTAACCAGAAAGAAAAAAAATTTTTGCTTTTTTTGTTTTTCTTAAATTGTCAATATAATTTTTTTTTTATTCTAATAGGCGAAAAACCTTTCGAATGTCCAAATTGTCATGAACGATTTGCTAGGAATAGCACCCTCAAATGTCACCTGACTGCATGCCAAACTGGAGTGGGGGCAAAAAAGGGAAGAAAGAAGCTTTATGAATGTCAGGTATGTGTGAATGTCATCTGTCCTTAACAGAGAGTCTACTGAAATCATTAAAAGTCTAGAGTCAGAGGTATAGAGCTGACATTTTGGAAAGAAATGAGAATAAAGAATATTATTGTCTTGATTTTATAATGAGGATTAGAATAATGTTTTTACCCAACCCTAGATGATCCTAAGTATCAGTAAAATTATGTCCTAAATGGCAGATTGTCTGAAACTATGGTGATTCTTAACCATAGAGTAATCATTAGAAATCAGGAGTGGGGCAGGGGTGGACCAGCTCTAATTGTCTCTTCCATGATTAGTGTAGATTTATCCCAAATAATGTAATGGTTCTAAATTTTAATATGGGAGAAATAATGTTACTTTATAGTCTTAGAATTTATGACATTTAAACAATGGAGCCAATATTAAAATGTTTCCCAAAATGTATATAGTTTGTTAGCTATGTCAGCTAAAAGATCAAATAAAAGAATTTTGAAAACCCCTTGGATCAGATTGTATTACAAATATTCATAACATTTTCAGAAAAATCTTCATCTCAGTTCTTACAGAGGATAAATGAATCCATATTTTCTTTAGTTTCAGTGTAAGTATTGTTAACACCATGGTATGTTTGATTATTTCAGGTGTGTAACAGTGTCTTTAACAGCTGGGACCAGTTCAAAGATCACTTGGTAATACACACTGGAGATAAACCCAACCATTGTACTTTATGTGACTTGTGGTTTATGCAAGGAAATGAACTAAGGAGGCATCTCAGTGATACTCATAATATTTCAGAGCATCTAGTAACCGAAGAAGTTCTTTCAGTGGAAACTCGTGTGCAAACTGAACCTGTCACGTCAATGACTATTATCGAACAAGTTGGGAAGGTACATGTGTTGCCACTGCTTCAAGTTCAGGTGGACTCAGCACAAGTGACTGTGGAACAGGTTCATCCAGATCTGCTCCAGGATAGCCAAGTGCACGATTCACACATAAGTGAGCTTCCGGAGCAGGTCCAGGTAAGTTACCTAGAAGTGGGTCGAATTCAGACTGAAGAAGGTACTGAAGTACATGTAGAGGAGCTGCATGTTGAACGGGTAAATCAGATGCCAGTGGAAGTACAAACTGAGCTTCTAGAAGCAGACTTGGATCAAGTGACCCCTGAAATCATGAACCAGGAAGAGGGAGAGCCTAGCCAAAAAGATGCTGCTGAGGCTGACAGAGATGATCACGAAGATGCTGAGGATTTAGGGACCAAACCAACAGTGGATTCTCAAGCTGAAAGGGCTGGAAATGAGAACAGAACACCTTTGTCGGTTTTAGAATGAAATAACAAATGCATATTTTTTTTTAAATTTATGTGTTGGGTTTTTGAACTGATGTTGGGCAGTGTGACTGTCCTTGAGCTAACAGACAAGTGGACCAAAGTTAAACTTTCCTGTTGTGCTGAACTGTTTCTATTGAAACAAACTGATCTCTCCCCACTTAATGCCACAGAGGAGGGCTCTTTCCCATAGTGAATGGGAAGTTTTGAGAAGTATATTTCTGGAAACTTAAATGGATTATATTCTTATAGAGTTGGGTACGAGTTGGGTATCTATTTTCATTGTGGTAAGGGTTCTCCCTTTTCTTTCCCAGGTCATGTCCTTCTTCAGATTTTTTCCATATTGTAAAATCAAACGTTAAATCATTAGAATACAAGCTTATGTATTCTAATGCATGTTAGAAAATTGAATATATAGGAAACACAAGGCTGCATGAAGAAAAGTGCATTGTTACTGTGCAGTTAAATTTTGGCTTCTGGCTTTCTTTAGTTTGAACAACATTCTTGTCTACCCTGATAGTCACAGATGTCATCTCTACAACAGAAATAGAGTGGTGGTGGCAAAATTTCTAGAATTAAAAAAAAAAAAAAAAAAAAAACCAGAAAAACCCCACACCCACGTGCCTTTTCAAAACCAACTAAACTTCTATAAAGCATCTCTGGTTCTTTCAAAGTTTGTGTTATAAGAAGCGATGTAGGTGATGCTATAGTACTTTATATTTTTGCTTATAATGAAAAGTACCAATTCTTTTTCACTTGTTAGATTGAGAAATTTCATTTAATGGCAGTTGAAGGGCCATTTTCAATTGGGAAAATTCATTTATATCTGTGGTAAACTTTATTTTGATGAAAAATTGCACTAGTATTTTACCACCAGATGAAATAAAAGATGAGCATCATTTAAAAATTAATGTATTTAAAATAAAGTACAGAGAAAAACATGTATATAATATATCAGGCTTTGTTTTGAATGAATCTTTTTCCCCGATCCTTAATGTAAAGATCTTGTGCTATAACTTTTAAAGCCATACAAATATGAGTGCTAAACTGTGGACTTAAAAGTAGGTGTGTAAATATTTTTAATCAGTATTACTTGGAAAATAAAATATAACAACCACATAAAATAAACCAATATGCTATTTTCTTTACCTGTTAAATATTGGGAGATATTTACATTTTTAAAGTAAACTTTAAAATTATGTGTTCATGACTCTTTTTTTTTAATTACCAGTGTGGAAGTTGGTTTGTGGTCAAAGATGTTTTCTCATCTGTATTAACATCACTAGTGAATTGAGATATAAAATTCTCAGTACACACCTCCCGTTCCCAAAAATCTGTTCATAAAGAAGGAAAGAGGAACATGTTGATATTTGCAGTTAGAAAATCATGAGCACAGAGCCAAAATTTTTGTAGAGACTATTTTTAAATAACTTCACGTATCAGTATGTTAGATTTAAAAGATTTATTAAACTTGTTCTCCTTTGGTTATGATGTTAAATGTATCACATTTATGAAACGTACTTAAGAGGATGACTTCCCCAAACTGGAGAAGTCATGGATTTAGAGATAACAGAAATAAGGATATTGTGTTTTTAAGATCAACAACATATATGAATATACATATTCAAGTCTGTTCTGTTTGACAGTTGGGTACTAACTACAAAGCTTATATATATATATATATTTTTTTTTTTTTCTTTGAAGTCAGGAAATAACTGATGATAGAATTATATCATGTCGAATTTTAAGTTTGCCTTAAGATGTCCATATTCCTTAGTTACAGTTCAAAAGAAAGGTACCTGACTGATAGTGGTCTAGGTATGTAAATTATTAGTGATTTTTGAATGCTGAAAATAGCTCATGCTGTGCCCTTCAGCTAAGGTATGAAACAAGATTTATTCTTAATCGTTCAAGAGCCTTGACCACAAGGCAGAGATAGGGACAAAGGCCCAATAAAGTGTTAAAATTATCATTTGCTATCAGATTTGGCGAGGCTTTTCAAGGAGGGTTTGCGGGACAGGTATAGTTCATTTTACTTTCTCTGAAAAGAATAAAGACTCCACAGTTGTGCTCCAAATGCCAGTAAATTTGATTGCAGAAGGACAGGAAAGCTGCCCACTGGTGATAAACCTTATGTTGACTAACACTGCAGTTTGTAAAGCATTTTACATATAATGTAAAACAGGTATTAAAAAACTGCACTTTCAGAACTGCACTGGATATTTTGTACCTCCCCTTCACTCCTGAGGCTTTTAGCTAGGTCCACGGTGTGACAGCTGGGCCAGTAGAGTGCCAGACATTGGTCTTTACAGGAATCCCAAGTGTACTAAAGAGTGAGAGGACAGCCTCTTCTATCAACCAACTCCACTGTTTCCAACAGCAGTTTGATACCAACTGCGTGTCCACCAGTTCTTTTCAATTCTGATACTTTTGAATTAGCAGACTACAAGTTGTGATCAGTACCACTAGACACCAGCTGAAAAGGAGGTCCCCAGGATACCTGAATTTCTGCATAGCCAACTGCAAAGTAGGGGTTCCCACCCCTATTCAGTTTCAACAATTCAGTAGAATGACTCAAGGTCTCAGGAAAACACTACATGTGAGTAGTTTTATTTTAGAGGATACAACCCAAAAACAGCTAAATGGAGAGAGAGTGCATAGGGCAAGGGGTGCGGGGGTGGGGGAGGCAGAGTCTCCACACACTCTTGGTGCTCCACCCTCCCAGCTCATGGATGTGTTCATCAACCTGGAGGCTCCCTTAACTTTGTTCACTGAAGTCTCATCACCTAGACATGATTAGATTACTGGCCATTGATTTTTAAATTGTTTTTTAAGCTCACTCAATAGTTTTAATCCTCTAATAATGTAGTCGGCTTTTCTGGCAACTGAGGCCAAGAGTCACCTCAAAGCATAAACTCAGGTTTGGGCAAAAAGGACTTGTGAATAATAGAAGATGTGTCAGGAAATTCCAAGGGTTTTAGGAACTCCAGGCCAGGAACCACAGACCAAGACCAAATACTTATTTTTTTATTGTACTGTACCTACCATCAGATTCAAAGGAAAACTAAGCTGAACCCTAATGTCAATGCATTTAAAACCTAGAAATCTTTTAAATATGTACAAAATGGAAGGCCTCATTATCTCACTAGTTTAAAAAGACTGCCATCATACATTATTAAAAGGAATATTTTCATGGAAATGTACATGCTTCTCTCAATACATTCAATTTTGAAATAAACGTTTCAGGATTAGACGGATGAAGGATGAAAGTCAAATATCTCTACCAGAGAGAAGAATGAAGAAGTGGGGGTGGGACAATCCCATGAATAGCCCAGGTTCACATTCAGTTGGGATGCAGTGTACCAGGTAACTTAATGACAAGAAAATGGAAGCAGAATGTCTATATGCCCCAGAACACCAAATATACAAGGATTCCTGAGAATTTGCAAGAATAATAGCTCTTACTAAGCACATATTAGAGGAGAGTCTGGCTGCCTTTGGGCCCCAATTATTTAGAGGCGGTGATGGAAAGACTAACATGTTTTTTAAGTGGAGCATCCTTCTGCCAACCACCCTAAACCCATGGCCTCCAGGGTAAGAAAACCTCATTTTTACTATTTGCCAGAAATGTTATCTCAATTCTCATAACAACACCCAGATTGCAGATGAAATTGAGGCTAGAAGATGCTTGGAACCAAAGAATGTCACACGGCTGGTAAGTAGTACAACTAGAAGTCAAGGTGTAGCTTTATGACTCAAAAGTCTAAACTTTTAGTCACTGTCAATGTTTCTCAAAGCATAAAACAAGTACCTCCTGTATTAGAATCATCCATAGCTATTCCTGAAAATGTACTTGATTTCTTTCCTGCCAACACAGGGAGCAGGGTTTAGAAAACTAAATTTTAATGAGCTCCCCAATAACTATAAAACTGCATTGTATAGATCTGACAGTTTCATCAATTCTTTAGAAAAAATTACCTCTGACAAAGTATTTTTCTGACACATCATAGAAAATACAAAAAATACTGGAAAGTATTAAGAAGGTCATTTAAATCACCCACAATTCTACCAGGTAATGAAAAACATTTCTAATTCTGGTGTATTTATAGTCGTACATATCACAAATTTATATCATTCTGTTTTGTAACTTCCATTTTCACTTAATGTGTTGAAAATATTTTCCCATACTATTCAAAATGAAATTTTACCTCTATATACTGTTACATTGTAATCAACCTATTGTTGAGTGGCCCTTTGTAGGTGGAAGAGAGCTTTTTTTTATTTTAAGTGAAAGGACTTGAATATAAAGTCAGTCCTGTGGGGGTGGGGGTGGGAGTAGGGACCCAAGGGAAGGGGAGACATAAAGCCAAGTTCTGATTTGAAAAGCAGCAGGCCCTAGTAGCATGGCTGCAAGAGAAGTGAGGGTGTGGAGGGCTCCTGGAATGGCGTGTAGCCAATGGACTTTAGAAACGGTTTCTGAAGCTGAGTTTCAAGTTTTTCTTTCCTGTGATAGTCTTCCATAACCTTTTAAGCCCTTAGAATCTAGCATCAGCTTTGCTCTGGTGTTCTACAGAGGCCTGTGACAGCGTCAACAGTGGATTGAGTTTTTGAGTCTCGTGGTTTCTAGGCAGTTTCCTTGTGAAATCATGTCCCGTGTATTATGTTATAGAATTCAAAAGTATTTTACATTACTTTTTAAGTATGCAAAGTTTTATCCAGTATTTTATTGTTTTAGAGACAAAACATAATGGTTGTACTATTTTAAAGATTACTTTTCTTTTTAATCCTCTTGTCTTTTGAGGAGAGGGCCTCCCTTTAAAGATAAATCTTTCTCACAAAGAACTCTTATTCTACATAAGTAGACAACCACTCTCAAACCAAAAAAATAATCACTCCAGGTTCTCTTGATTTCTTGCCATGCTCAATGGCTAGTCTGTGGAGCTGTCCAAGGTTTTATATCGTGCCCTTCCTGTTCCTGGCCCCTTTAATCATACAAAGCAGTAGCAGAGGATGGTAAAGAAGAAACCTGACTCTGGAGTCTGACTGGGTTTGAATCTCAGCTCTCCATTGGACTGCTGTGTGACCTTGAGCAAGTCAAATAAACTTTCTGGTCCTCAGTTTCCTCATCTGTCAAAATGGGGATGGAAAAAACAGCACCTAACATAAGGTTATTTTGAAGACTTACTCATTTTTTGTGAAGACTTAATCAGTAACATAAGCATGTGCCTGGCAAATAGCAAAAAAAAAAAAAAAATCTTTGTATTCCTTAATTTCTATCATAAAAGGATTTTAAACTTAGGTTATTTCTCTCAACACTTTTGCAATCATGAATACAGGATCAGGCAGCTTGAGAAGGTGGAAAGAGTGTTCACTGAGCTGTGACTTCGGGTGCCTAGTCTTGGCTCTGCCATTCACCAGCTGTGTGCCCCTTGCTGAGTTAACTGACTTCTCTGACCTCAGTTTCCTCCTCTGTAAAATGAAGGATTTGAACTTCAGTAAATATCTCTGTGCTTTAGTAGTCTATGAATTGCATTCCCAGCTCTACACTTAATTCGATGACTTGGCATCTTTGTAACCTGGAAAACTAGCATCTACCAGGAGCCGGAGGGTCAATTGGGGAGTAAGCAGATCAGGAATCCACCACCTAAGTGGCACCGAAGGAACCCGGCCTAAGTAAATGACGAATCCGCGCAGGGGGTGACTGTAGCACTTTTCTGCAGAACCTAGGCCCCGTCAGACTCACCGGAAGGAGCTACCACGGTGGTTTTCTGGAAACCTCCTTTCTGTTGGGAGAATTAATGGGTCGCGGTCTCCCAAGGACACGGAAATCTTTGATCAAGACGCCGGAGCGGCTCAGTTGGAGGCACGAGTTGATGGGAGCTGTCAGCCCTCTTTAGGCTGTGTCGCCGCTTCCCATCCGAGCTCTAAGAGGGGTCCTCTTGCGGCAGGACCACCCGCCTCCATCCCCTCCCCCCCATGGGTGTCCCCGCGCCGCGCGTCCCCCTCCCTATCGCCGCTCTCTTCGGGCTGCCATAAGAACCGGCCTACTAGGTCTAGGCCGGCGCCTCCTGGCCCGACCCGCCCCCCGCCCCCCATGCTCCTGGCCAGCCCCGCGCTCCGGATTGGTCCTTCGGGAAACGCCGCGGGGCTCCTAGGTCCCAGCGGCGGGGCCCGGCCTGGGCCGGCGGGGGGGTTGGCCGCGCCGCCGTCTGTCAGGTCACAGCCCTTGACAGCTCCGGGAGCCTCTGGCGCTACCGCGGGGCCGCGACGCCCACGCACCGCCCGCGCCTGAGGCCGCCCCAGCACCCGGCACCCAGCACCCAGCACCCGAGCGTCTGGCGGGCGCCACGCAGCGGAGCGTGAAGGTAAGTGAGCGCCCCGGGGCTCGAAGCCGGCACCCCCACCGGCCCGCGCTTTTCTCCATCAGACTGCAGACCTGGGGGGCGGGGCGAGGATGGGGCGACCCCAGGGCCAGAGGGGGACATACTCTCGGCGGGGGGGAGGGCGTTGGGGTCAGAAGAAGGTTAGCACTTCTGGGGGGCGTCTCCTTCCCAGGCTCATCCGCGCACCCGAGAAGGCGTTAGCGCGGGGGTGCGGGGGGCGAGGGTGTGCTCGCGAGGGTGGCCCGTTCTGTGGACTGGGTGGCGCCCATGGGTGGCGCCCACGGGTAGGTGCCTGTGTGTCTCCGCGCCCGGGGCTGTGCGGGCACCCGTGTCTGTGTGCGTGCCACACGAAAGCGGAGGAGGGCAGCCGAGCGCCTTCCCTGGCGCACACCTGGTGCGCGGGACCCGAGCCCCAAGGCACCAGAGCACATCTGCACAGTGTGTCCCTGGGGCTGAGGACCTTGAGTGACCCGGGCTGGCAGTGGAGGGAAATGACAGCCAAGGACTGTGGCCCAGGGAATGTAACCAGCTTCTCACCACTCCCTACACCGCGACTCTCCCTAAAGGAGGATGCTTCTTTGGAAAGGAAAGACTGCGCAAGGAAGGAAGAACCTCGTCTCTTCTGCCCCGACGTCCCTTCTGCAAGAGTAGAAACTCCAGGACTCGGGGACAACGACCAGGAAAAGAACGCAACAGGGTCTTTAAAAGGCATTGCTGATCAGCTTTTGTGTCCCTGACACAACATCTGGGCAGATGGAGAGGTCAAGACAACAGATAAAGCCCTCTTAGTCCTAATAGGGGCGGCTAGGATTCCGCCATCTGCACTTTTTCCAGGTTCTTCCCTCCCACCCTGCGTACCCGACCCCCGCACCCCGCGCGCGACCACATCCCATTCAGCACCCCTACACTTTCGTCCTCCTGAGTTTAGTAGACAGGAGGGTTCTCTGTTGGACTCACCCTCCCCCAAGCCCTACTCCTCATCTCGTTTCAAAATGAGAGCGAATGAACCACATTCTGAGCTCTTACCCGTGCCATTCAGACAAGTTTGGAAACTAAGTCGCGTTTGCACCAGAGGCCACAGAATCCAAAGGGGAAACAAACAAAACCAGACGAAAAAATTTCTTCCAAATTAAGCCAAGATTTCAAAGGGGAATCTAAAACTAGTATTTGTTTATGGCGAGATGGTTTTTTTATTTTTTATTTTTTTTTGAAAAATATGTATCGCTCAAGCTTGCATAGTCAGTATTCAACGTGATTCACAGTAGCGCTTCAAAAGATGGTTTCTGTTAGTGTTGCAAAAGCACTTCTAATTTTGGTTGCCATGGTAACTGAAAAAGTCGCCCTGCACTCGCCGACTGGCTGGAACCAGAAACTGTTCTTGAGATCGCCTCAAGTCCCCTCATGTCGCCATGGTAATAATAATTGGGCTTATAAAATATTGTTTCATTTTTTGAGTACTAAACACCCAAGCCATGTTGTTGGGGTTTTTTTTAATTTTATTTTTCGTAGTTTGCTATTTGTAGAATAGATCTCTCAGACAACTGAAAGTAAACACTGCCCTCCAGCCAACTAGTCCTGCTGGCCGAGCCCTCTTCCCACTGCTCACTAAGGGAGAAGGAAGGAGGGTGTTGGGTGGTCAAGAAATCCTGGCCTGCCACCAGATCTCCCTTTCCATTTAGCATTTAAATTTGGAATCCTAATTAGCTTTCTAATTAGAAGGTGGGCGAATGTGGGTGGGAGGTCCCAGAATGAGGTTAATAGGGGAAAGAACTAAGGCCAGCTCTCCATGGGCTAGTGTTTTGTGTGCTGTTGAATTTGCCTAGTAAAGCCCTCATGGGTTTATTTTTGGCTTGACCGCTGTTAAGCGGTAAGTTTGGAAAAACCTTCAGAGAGTCCTTCTGTGTTAGGAAAAAATGTGGATCGGATATTTAGTTGAGGAATGTGCTTTTTTTTTCTAATAACTAACCTGCATTTAAAATAAAAGCAGGTTTGTATGAAATTTAAATTTCCAGGTAATAACTACAGATAGGCCATAGAGCCTTCAATGCTCTTGGTTAACCTTAGGTTTTCAGTTAAGGTGGATTAATTTGGGGGAAGCAATGGCACTATTCATATATTTTAAATAGAAAATTTGGTGCCTTTGAAGAACCATTTTTCTTTACACATCCACAATTCCTGAGCAATGAATCCTCTAAATCAATTTCATACATTCATAACATATGATTGAAAAGTTTAAAAGAAGAAAAGATTTTGTCTTACTAAGTATTAACCTAGTAAGCTTCATTTTGAGAAACTTAAAAATTAATATATTGTGAAATCCAACTTCATTATTTGAATCTCATTACAATATTTCTCTAGGAAATAAGAGCCTTAATTCATTGGCTGATTTTCTTTTAGTTATTAAAAGGACAAACTTTATAAAATTAGTCTCATTCTATTGTTGTCATTTTCTATTGTCATTCTAGAAAAAGTTCTCTAGAATTGAAGTTGTAAATTTCAAGAGAAGAAAAAATATTCAAATTACTTATAAAGACAATAGTCTACAATTTGAATTAAGCAGATCAGAGTTCTTAAATTATTTTCTCTCAAGAACTTCAAAGATAGTTCAGTATTTTACAGCATCTCAAGGAATATTCACCAATTTTACAGATGGGCAAGTTGCATTCAAAAGACTCATTTGAGCTAACTAAGAAAATTAAGAGACAAAAATACATGTGTATCAGCCAGGACTTGGAGAGTACTGAGATAAGAATAGAGCTAGGGTGGGGATGGCAGGAAGAATTTAAGATTAGAAAGAAAAATAAAGATGTAGGAAAAAGAGTCAGAAGAAGTGAGGAGAAAACTCATAGATAATGGGAAAGAGTAAAAGAGCAAAAGGCTAGTGTAAAGAGAGTTGCACAGAAAAAAGAAAGGAAAGAAATGAAGGAAGGAAGGAAAATACTCAAGTTGGAAAAAAGGAAGCTAATAAGAACTCTGCTCTCACCTTTCATAAAGAACAGAGAACCTGGTGGTTGATCAGAAAGCCCTGGTATTCCATTTAGCAAAATCCTCTGACTTGGGAGGCCTGAGTGGAGGATGGAAATGAATTCTGCCTCACTGCCTCACATCACAGTGCTGTGGGCTGACACAGCTTTCCCATTTCAGGTCTGCCACCAGGCCTTCTTCCCAGTTCTGAAACCTCCAAGAAAGCTTTCTACATCTCTATTCATCAGGACCGTGTAGTTGAGATAATTTGTTGACACACTTGATTATGTAATTGCATTTTATTTTGCTTTTAATGGTAAGTTTTTATTTTTTTATATTTCTTAAATTGTTATTAAAATAATTTATTCATATAATTTTATGAATTTGAGCATATTAAAAGATTCTAACAAAAACGACAGTTCCCCTCCTTGGACACAATTACTCTCTGGTCTTAGCTGTTGGATTACTTGCCACCCTCTTGCCAAGTAATTTGCTTATATGGCTGGTCTTTGACCTACCAATTTTAGACAGGATCTATGTACTTTTTCTTAATATAGGGGAGAATATAGCTCTCTTACTCCATCCCCTCCATCTTTCCTCCTTTAATTTAGCTTAATTTAATTTAATTTAATTATTTTTCCCTCCCTTTATTTTTGCGATATAGCTGGTGGAAGGAAATAAGTATACAGTTAGCATGACCCTTTATTTGAAGATGCCAAATGTAGGAAAGCTCCTGAGAGTGTCTGACTTGGGGCTAAATGTTTCTTAGGACTTTTCCAGGGAATCCAAAATTCTGCTAGTTTCAGAAGTAGTTGGTCAAGGTTGGCTTCTTGACTAAACTATGAGAAGAGAGAGGAATTGTTCTTGCAGATTAGTAGCCGTTGTTAGGGTATTTTGGATTTTGTACAGGAAACTAAAGAAAAAGAGTCAGGGGCAAAGTCTTGTGCTAGGATGGTGAGGAAGAAAAGCTGCCGTGGGCAGGGCTTGCACACATCTCACTGGAAAGTTCTGTCCTACAGTGCCTTTCACAAGTGATATCACAATTTTAATAAAATCGATGTCGAATTTGCATTATGACTGTGCAATTATTGTTTACTGCAGGGCCAGGTTGTGAACTATGAACATATTTCTTTTTATGTACAAAACTTTATTGGAGAAAAAAATTATTTTTTCATTTGTTTAATTGAGAGGCACCTATTGCTGTTTCTTTTCAAATATCCTAACAGCTCTGTAAAACATCTCTCCTTGGTATTTTCCGCACAATGAAATACATTGGACAATCATTAGTTGCTTCCCCATGACACCCTAACCCCCTAAAATGGAGCTCTCAGTTCCGCAGCCTGGAGCAGTTCTGTTCTAGCACTAACACACACACTGACTGGCATTCTGAGATTTCCCTACACGTCCCTTCTGTGCTGATGCTGTTCTCCCTGTTCTCTTATCTCCCTCTCTTTTGGTTTACACCTTCATTTTACAGAGCATCCACTTTGGTAGCTTCTTAAGAAAGGTTATGGGAAGTAGTTTTGAGACCTTGAAAGTCTGAAAATGCCTTAATTTCCCTATCACACTTAATCAATAGTTTGGCGGGATATAAGATTCTAGGCTGGAAATTAATCCTGCAGATTTCTCGAGTCAATGGTTCATTGCTTTTTAGCTTCCAATATTGCTGAAAGTTCAATGGCATTCTGATTCTTGATTTTTGGTATAAAATCTATGTTTTCCCTCTGGAAACTTATAGGATTCTCTCACTGTTTATGAAATTTCACTAAATATGGAATAACTTTCTACGGATTATATTCACTTACCTAGTGGGCCCTAGAAACTTGTGTTTTGCACTTCTGGAGAATTAATGATGTAGCCATTAATTCTTTGAAAATTATTCCATTTTATTGGTTACTTTTATTTGTTACATATTGATTATTGCTGATTGCATCAACCTGGGACTTTTAGCTTTAAATAATTTGGTTGTTGCCCTTTGTTGGCCTACTTTGATGTCCCCAATCTCTTTCTAGTGCTCTGACCTGACTTGGCTCTTCCGCAATACATGACAGTCACCAGCCTGCTTCACTCACACAAGACATGTGTGGTCAGAAATAGCCAACATTTTCAAGGTTTTGGAAATACATGCCTCTTGAGAGCACTGCATATAACGTTGAGACAAATTTTTATGTTAGTAGGTTTGAGTTCTGTCGTGTTGCATATGCTAGAAAATTTACTGTTTTCTGGAGAAGCAGAGATGTTCTTGGGAGAAGTGCAGGCTGGGTGGCTGGCTTTGGATAGAGAGATTTAAAAGTGATTTAGGTGAAGAGAAGTACTTCTGTCTTGCTTAAATTCAGGCTTCCTTAAGCATCACCCTCTCTGTAAAGCACATTACATCCATGTGAGAACCTTTCTGTGTGGCTTGGTGATTGCAGTCTGAAAGTAAAAGAAATTTACCAAAGCCTAAACAATTGAGAGGGTTAATATCCATAGAAAACAGGATGCGATGTTTTTAAAGAATATAGAGAGCAGAGCTAAGTAAGCAAACTCTTGGGTTAAACCTGTTTGTCTCATTTCTTGAATATTCAGTGAGAGTTGCAAATTGGTGGCTTAAACCCTTTTGTGCAATACTAGGTTATTTGGTGAAAGTTGCCTGTCAGAACAGATACAAAGATTCAAATACAGAATCTTAGTTCCATCCTTGGTTAATAAAACATACTCTGATCATATTTGATTATGAAGATTTTTGAAAAGCCTTTTGAACTTTTGTATAAATTTGGACTTCAAATTTATACAAATATTCCTTGGACATAATCGACAGTACAAAGTCTTGATCTCCTGTAGGTCACAGGTATGAATTTTCCTACTCTTTATTATTGCCACAAATCCAATGATATATTAAAAAACTTCACCTTTTACTTTCTGTTTCCATGACCTATACATTTCCTTGTCTTAGTGCTTGCTTAGCACACAGGCAAATTCCTTCAGGCCCTTTCTCCTCAGGAAGTCTTCTCTGAACATCCACAACACCTGGGGTGTTTTCTGTGCGACCACCTTCTTGTGCATATCTCTAGCCTAGGGCTTTATTCTCTATATTTAAATGATCTGTTTCTGTATCTGCTCTGCCCACCAGCTGATGGTTTAGTCACATCTACGTGGCTCTTGGGGAGCACCTCCAACCATTGGCACAGAGTAGATAGGCACTTAAAAATAATATTTGTGGAACTGGACATTTCATCTTGACATGGAAGAGTATTCCATAGTGGACTGAGAGGATAGCAACTTCACATTGCTTAGGCAAGAAAGTAGGAAAGAATGATCTCATTCAGCGTCCTTTCTAGCAGCATCCATTCAGTGGAGATTGCCTTTGATGTGGAGAGCTCCGCTCAGGAGGCCAGGAGAAGCAGCATCACCTGCTGTATGTGAAGTACAGGCTCCGAGGTCAGATGAGTCTGGCAATCAAACTAATGCTTGTCGCCTGCACAACTTTGGACAAGTTACCCAGTCCTTCTGAAATTTAATTTCTTCACCCCAAAAATAAGGGTAATTGTAGACACCTTTCAGGGCCATTGTAAGGATTGAAGAAAGTATTTATAAATTAACTGGAACAAAATAAAGATAGCTGTTATAAATTAAGAATGCTTTTGGATGCTAATAATAAAACAACCTTTCTACTTAGCTAAAAGAAATTTACTTTCTTGCAGAAGAAGAGGTCTAGATAGGTATATTAGTCAGTTCAGGCTGTCATAACAAAATCTCGTAATTTTTATTAAACAATAGAAATTAATTTCTCACAGTTCTGGAGGCTGGAAGTCTGAGATCAGGGTATCAGCGTGATCAGTTTGGATGAGAGCACTCTTCCTGACTTATACATGGCTACTTTTTTGCTGTGTCCTCACATGGCACAGAGGGAAGGGTTGGGGAAGGAAAGAGAGGAAGAAGGAAAGAGAAGAAGAGAGAGATGGAAGAAGAGGGAGAGGTGGGGGCAAGGAGAGAATGCTCTCTCTCTGGTGTTTTCTTATAAGAGCACTAATCCCATTTTGAGGGTGTCACCTTCATGACCTGAGCTAATCTAAACTTAATTACACGCAAAGACTCCATCTCCAAATACCATCGCATTGGGAGTTAGGGCTTCAACCTATGAATTTTGGGGAGGGACACAATTCATACATAATTAGAGGCAATGGGTAGCTTTGTTTTAGCTGCCATCAGAGACCTAGTTTATTCCTATCTTTCTACTCTTCCTTTTACTCTCTTACTTATTACTTCACAGTCTTTAGGTGGCTTCTATGCCTCCAGACAAGTTTCATCCAAGAAGAAAGGAGAAAGGAGCCATTTTTGTTGCAAATGTTTCATTTATCAGAAAGTACGAGTATTAGAAACCTCTCCTTACGGTGTCATTGTCCAGACCTGTGGCTGCTGGCCAGAACTGGCTGCGAGGGAGAAAGAAAAGTTGGGATTCCCAGCCTTGATAACAGAAGACGGCAAGCAAGGGAGAAGACAGTTAGTGAACATGTTGAGTGAGCCAGCCTACAATGTCTGCCACACTATCACTTATTGATAGGGTGACCATATGTCCCATTTTGTCAGGGATAGCCCTGGTTTACACCTGTTGTCCCAGTGTTATTATTATTAGTACCCCCTTCTACTCCGAAAAGTGTCTTGGTTTGAATGACAAATTCTATATGTTCACCCTACTTAATTGCACTTGCAATTTATTTTAAGCTCTTATTAATAGTAGTTATTAATAAGATAGCTAGAGTACAACTGTAAGATAAATAACAAGCCAAGATTACACGTGGTGGATGCCTGTGTGGCAGCCGAGGCACTGGGTTTACAGGAGACAGAAATGAGTGTAAATTGACAAATGAGTTAGGTCAGTTGGTTTGGATAAAGATGAAGTTCCAGGGGGAGATTAAATACACCAAGTCATGAAAAATAAATGGATTAGGCACAGTTTGAAAGATGGAAAAGGGGAAGTGGGGAAGGTAGATAAAGGTAAAGGGGGTCAAACATATGGTGACAGAAGGAGATCTTACTTTGGGTGGTGAACACACAAAACAATATACAGATGATGTACTGTAGAATTGTCAACTTGAAACCTATCAATGTCGCCCCACTAAATTTAATTAAAAAAAAAAACAAAAAGAAGGAAAAGTACAGTTTATGTGCCAGGGACTTTGCTTTGAAAGACTAATAACAAAGAAGTTTTAATGCTGCCTTTATTTGAGTGATGACCACTTTGAATATAGTGTCAATGTTAAGATATATTGAGCACTCCTGGCACGAAATAAAAGCCATTGATATTTATTAAGCCAAATATACTTTTTTTTTGCCATTACAAAGCTTATCACAAAAAATTTGCATGTGAGAAAAACAATGCTTTTCTAAATTATTCTCTTATGGAGCATGACTTTGACCTATTTAGTAATGAAGTCCTCCTTGATCAAGAGAAAATATTTGTGTTTTCTAAATTTTCTTTTGAGTTGATCTTAATAAAAATCCTTACCTAGCTGTTTATTTATTTGTTTTTCTTAGCTTGGTTTTTTAAATCCCCAACAATTTGGTTTAGATGTTTATTTATTCTGTGGGGCTGGTTGACATATGGAAAGAGACCAAGTAAATATATTTTGTTCTAGTCTTGTCCCTTCCACTAATTAGCAAGACTCTTTACTTCTCTGAATCTGCTTCTTGAATACCAAATGAGACATTAGATAATCCCTTTCCCTTTGCACTCCTAAAAGTTCATGAATGCATTTGAGTTTTTAAGGGAAATCACAAAATAGCCAATCTGCTTGCAGCCTCAGGTTGGTTTGGTTTCAGGGTATGTTAAGAAGACTGCAAAGGAAAACTGAGATGATGCCTGAATGTTCAGCTAGGCAACTTCTTTCCTATCAGCCTTCTTCACTGTCCAACTTGCCAATTTTTGGCAGAGGGAAGGCATTTCGTACATGGTACAGAAGATCAGCTTGATAAAAGCAGTGTGCTGGATGGGTCGGAGGGAAGAAAGACTGACAAGGAAGGAAAAGATTTGTTTTAGTTCAAGTTACGAGCTATTGTACAGTGTTCAATGACCTAATGACATATCTGGTCCAAAGAGGAGAGTGACAACGAGGCTTAGCTCACCTGTTTCAGGGTTTGTGTCCTGAGATGTTCTGACGTCACTTCACAGGTCTAATAGCTTCGACACAGTCTATTGTCGGTTGTTCTTCAAGTCCACTCCTCCCACTCCCATGTTTGCTGTTACCTCCTTTCTAAAATACATCTCTGATGTTTCATAGAATTATTTCCTTATTGCTTTTGTTTTTCAAAATCAAAGACTTAGAATCTAGATAACTTGTCTGATATATAGTGAGTGCTAAATTAAAGTAGCTTTTAGAACACTTTCATTGTTATATTGAATAAAATGCCAACAGTACTACGCTAACACCAACTAAAACAATGGCTGCTTCAAATATCCTTCAAAAGAGCCATTAGTTTGTGGTTTACAGCTTTATGTTATAGCACCTTTCATATGTTATGTTTGAATTCTTTTTTTGAACAGATATTTATTTGGCACCTACCGTATTATAGGACTAGATGCTGGGGAATGTCAGGGTTATAGAAATAGATAAGGAGCAGAGGTCAGTCTAGAGAGGCCAAACATAATTAGAATATGAACCAATAGACTATCAAGATATGTGCAGAGCTCAGCAGGAGAACTGAAGATAGAGCACCTACCTCTGGGTGAGTGTGTGTATTGTGTGCTGGTGAGTTGGCTCTGACTCCTGGTGACCCTGTGAATGAGTGATGCCCACAGTGTCCTGTCCTCAACAGCCCTGCTTAGCTCCTAGAGCTCCTTTTATGAAGTTAATCTATTCCATAGTAGGTTAGAGTTGGTCTTCCTCTTTTCCTCCTGCCTTCTATTTCCCCAGCTTTATTGTGATTTCCAAAAGGACCCCAGCTTCTCATGATGTGCCCCAAATAGGACAGCTTCAGTTTTGTCATTTTGTCTCCAGCAATGTTTCAGGCTTAATCTGCTCTAATATCCACTTGGTGGTCCAGGATATCCTCAGAACTCTCCTCCAACATCATATTTCAAGTGAATCTTTTTTTTTTTTTCCTATCAGCTCTCTTCAGTGTCCAGCTTTGGTATCTGTACATGGTAATTAGGAATACAAGGTCATAAATGATCTTAGTCTTGATTTCTAATGACACATCTTTGCTCTTGGTGATCTTTCCTAATTCTTTCATTGCTGCCTTCTTGAGTTCCAGCCTTCTTTGAATAGAGAGATGAAAACATCAAGAAGGTTCTATTTCAGTACAGTCTTGAAGGCTGAAGAAGACAAGGAGCAAGTGTGTTCCAGTTAGGGCAAGCTGTGTGTGTAAAGCTACCCGGGCATGAAAGGATATTTTTGATGGGAAGGTAAATTTCAGGAATAAATTACAAAATTGATTCAGATCTCAGAAATTTCCTTTAGGGCTGAATATTTAACTGTGAGTCTTTGAGAGGAAAGGGACTAGGGATGCCTTGGAACCCAGGGTAAACACTAATTCTCTAGTGTCCTAGAGGTGGGACTTAATTCCGTGCTAATTAGTGTTGGTCTTGGCTCCCCCGGGGGAAGTGTAAACATCAAGAAGGCCAGGAGCAGGGAGAAGGGCAAAGGCAAGTACATGGGTGTGTATGTTTGCAGAACTGTTTTGGAAGAACTGAGAAGTGCAAAGAAGGTCTTGAAAATAGAGCAGGGATTATTTATCATGCTTTAAAATAAAGCAAATTCTGCTAGTGGCTAATAATGTATTACACCCTAAAAATAAAATCAGAGGAAAAAATGAAGTCTTTTTAACTCTTACTGTGATCATTTTAACTTTGGTAGCCTTCCAAAGGGAAGTCCTAATTGGGTTGTTTTTATTGTCTGTGGGCTGGAGCAAATACTGGTCTGTAAACATTCTGATGCTTATAATTCAAATAGCCTCCTTAGGAATGTCTGCCCATATTCGAGGTGTGTTTCACTGGAAACCTTAGAATGCTGTACAAAAGCAGTGGGGCATTTCATCAGAAAAGTTTTAGCCTGAGGTGCTCTGGTTAGGGGCACTTGAAATAAACCTGCCCTTGTTTTGGGATAGAATAAATACTTAAAAGAATTTTTGTTGTCATTGTCTGGTTGTGTTGTTAAATTTCGCTTTTTCTTCATCATCATAGAACAAATGTTTGTGGGTTTTTTTCCCCCCCGAGCCAGAGAAGGATGTTTATGACAGAAATATTCATTTTTGTGTCTTCTAGGATTTACACTACCTTTTAAAATATCTGTACAATTTAAATCAGTGCAGCTAACATTTATAGATTCCTCTTGAGTACTGGGTGCTCGGAATCCTGAAAGTAATAAGATTGAAGACCTGCTCCATAGAAATCCACCTTCCAATAGAGAGGACAAATAGGTGTACAAGTAGGGATGATGGGTTAAAGGGTTGGGGTGGTCCTGAAGTGGGGGAACCAACAGGACTGGTTGAGGGAAGAGAGAAGCCCGGGATGGTGCCTAGATTTCTGACGTGGCTGGCAGGTAGCAGTCACACACTGCCTTTGGGTTTCCACGAGCCATCATTCTTGACCTTTGGGAGATGCCCTGCCCAGTTGGGCATGCCTCTAGCATCTATTTCCCCTACAGTGTCCTCAGTCCAGGCTCCAATGGGTATTTTCAAATGCCCTCATCTGAGGGCCCCGAACAAATTCCTCACAGACTTAAAAATCCTGAAGACCAGATTCAGCCTCTGACACAACCACCGCTGCAGTACAGCTCTGTCATGAGGCTCCTGACACAACCGTGCCTCAGGACAGGAGGGCTGAGCAGGGGCTGCTATTTCTTTGTCTCATCTCTTGTCCTCCCTGGGTGAATGGTTCCTCCATGTGAAGGTGACCTAATCCCCTTACTCACTCTGGGACCTTGACTCAGTGACAAAAGGAGAAGATGCAGCCTGGCAGAAATGACTTTCTCCCAATATCACACATTATTAAACAACTGCCAGCCCCCAGATCTGTCTGGGAACAAGGCTCCAGGCAAAAGCTAAATATATTTTTGGAATTGTTCTTGAATGTTCAGAAACATCAAGGATGCAGTTGAGAAGAGAATTTTCCCCTTGATCTTGGGCATAGTGTTCATTACACTGTTTTCTTCAGAATTCCCAAAGGCCTAACTGTAAGAGAAACAAACAAAAACAACCTCAGAGTACATACCAGCTATATTCTCAAATAGAGCTTTAGCACCCTCTCCATGTCCTTCCAGGATATGGGTACCCGTAAGTGCCATTTATTTTCATCACCAGTATTTGAGCACCCACTTCTCACTGGGAATGTATTCTATAGTCAACTGTGTCACCACTTCAGCCACTTGACTTATATGGTGCCAGGTTTCATTCATTTCTAAGTCATCCCTTCCCAGGAATCAAAGCTTTCGAAAATCTCGATCTCAGGTGGGTGGGCTACTTTATTGTATCAGAGATGAGTAACTTTTACATACATGGTCATCAGGGACAGTCCCTAGATATCGGTGGAGAAAAATGTATATTTTTAGCCCTTAAGCCAAGAAAATCTCTGTTGTATTTATAAATAGTCAAAATAGCAACAAGGACAAAGACGCACATGGAGTGTCCAGGGCAATGTGTGAAAGAGCTCCTTGAATTCTCTGTCTCCGCCCCAACTTCATGCCCCACTTTCTGTAGACAGAACTTTCCCTGCATTCTGCAGATATCTTTCCTTATATATGCATAGCTCGCCACTTAAATGAATAGTGACTATCACCATGAAGCTCTCAGAAATATGCCCATTTCATAGACTTCATGGTTGTTCCCCAACACACCCCTTATCTTCTTTATCATTATGAATAATTGACAAATTCAAACTAAAGTAGTATAGGGTTGGGGAGAGGGGGAGTGGGCTGAGAATCATAGCAGGAACCTTCTTGCATACTTCTGAGTCTTTGCATGTTCTGCTGCGATCTTCTTGCAGTTTTCTGCAGTTAAATAATTTCTAGTCTCTAGAGCTCACGAACTGTGAGGAAAGAAACTCTCATTATCTATTTTCACTTGCCTCCTTGGGGAAATATTTTTCAGCCAGAAGTATTGGGTCAATTAGCAAGCACCATGGAACAGTATGTAATTCTCAGAACTGGCTCTGAAAGCCTCCTGGCTCCCTGGCGGGCAACACTTAAACCGCCTCTCCAGAATTGTGTAATCACTTCTTCTTCAATCAGCCCCAGATCAGTTCCGCTCTGGGGAAGAAAGAGGCTCTAATTACATTTGCCTTTTCCCTTTGTCAGTCGCGAAGGTCCTCTGTGCAGATGCCAGTGCCCAGCAGTTCTTGGAGCCGGAAAGGCGCAGCCAAACACGGGAGGACCCTTCCTCTTATTTAGAGAGCAGTCTATTTTGCTTTTCCAAGCCAGGTAGGCCTGCGTGATCTTTGACTTCGTAACTCATGTTCTTTAATGATTTGGATCATTAGTAGGCTCCCTTCAGTTGGAAGGCCAGTTTGATATTGACATATTTTCTCTTTATGTAAAGTCAAGAATGACTGCTCGTTTTCTACGTGATTTATGAAGTTCCTGTCTCCCAGAGGTTATTCATAAAGATGAATATTTATTTGATTTAAAAAGCAACTTACTCTTTGGTTCTGGTACACCTATAGGTATAAACCTATAAAGAAATGAAAAGCACCCTTTGTTACCATTTTCTTTCCTAAGAGTATTTAAAAATGTAGAGAAGCTGTATTTTATATATATATATATATATATATATATATATATATATATATATATATATATATATAAAATTGCTCTTTTCTAAAGGCCTTAGGAATGATTTCCTGTGAGGTCAGTTGAGGAAATGACCTTTATGAAAACCAGGGAGTGTGTCTCTGTATTTGCCAGCCCTCTATGAATTTTGAATTGTTGTTTGTGACAATAGAAGAAGGAAAAGCCTCAGCAGCTGAGATATTGAATATAGTGACTGTGGAGATAAAAGGGCTGGATTTTTTCCCCTCTGGGATACAAGATTTGAGTTAAAATGTGAATGGTGTCTAGAGATCAAAGCATTTATGCAATAAAGATATCAGAGAATGGATAGAAGATAGGAAATGTTGGTACTTAATAAATAAAGGCTTTTGGAGGAGGTGAGCAAAGACAAAGTGTTTGGGGAGACATGGGCAAGTCCTGAAGCCTCTCTGGGCCTTTGTCTCCTAACTCATCCAGTGAAGAGGTGGGAGGAGAGGAGAGCTGAAGTGTCCTATTTCTGACATTCCACGATTGTGTAAGTCTTTGTTCTAGCCATTTTAGACAGTTTGGGCAAAGATCAGTAGGCAAGAGCTAAATAAAAGTTCCTGAAAGGGGTGATAGCTGTTAAGAATGTGAGCTGGATGGGAGGTGTGAGGATGTGAGTGGCAGAAACGGAACATGAATGGTCTGGAATTAAAAGGTTACATTTAATCCAAAATCATAGTCAAGTTGGTAGGAAAAAAATTTGGAGGAAGTTGGCTGGGTAGTTTGCATTAAGTGAATGTTTTCTAGTGTAGCACTTCAATTCCTTTAATTATTTTAAATGCATTTTAACAGCTTTACTGAGATATAATTCAAAGACCACACAATTCCTCATTTAAAGCATACAATCCAACATCTCTTAGTATACTCACAGTTATGCATAAATCACCACGATCAATTTTACAATATTTTCATTACCCTAAAAAGAAATGCTGCTCTGCTTAGCCAGCATTTTCAGCTGTGCCCTGTCAGACCCCCAGTCAACCACTAATCTATTTTCCGTTTATATAGATTTGCCTATTTTGAACGTTTCATCTACATGGAATCATACAATATATGGCTCTTTGTGACTAGTTTCTTTCACTTAGCATAATATTTACCAGGTTTATCCATGTGTAGTATGTATCAATACTTCATTTCTTTTTATTGAGGAATAATATTCTATTGTGTGGATATACCACATTTTATTTATCCATCGAGCAGTTTATGGTTATTTGAATAGTTTCTGCTTTTTAGCTATTATGAATTATGCTTCTATGAACATTCGTATATAAATTTTTGTGTGAACACATATTTTCATTTCTCTTAGGTATATATCTAAGAGTGGAATTACAGTGTCACATGATAACTATATTCAACTGTTTTCAAAACTGACAGATTATTTTTCAAGGTTTTGCACCATTTAAAATTCCTACCAGCGATGTATGAAGATTTTAGTTTTTCCACATCTTGGCTAACACTTGTTATTATCTTGTCTTTTCGATTCTATCCATCCTAGTGGGTGCGAAATGGTATGTCATTGTGGTTTTGCATCCCTAATAGCTAATTATGTCTAGCATCTTTGTATGTGTTTATTGGCCATTTCTGTATTTTCTTTGAAATGTCTATTCAGGTCCTTTGCCTGTTTCTATATTGTGTTACTTATGTTCTCATTATGAATTGTTTTGTTTATAGGTTCTAGATATAAGTTTCCTTATCAGATACATGATTTGCAAAAATGATTTATTATCCTGTAGGTTGTCTTTTCATTTTCTTGGTGGTTTCCTTTGAAGAGTAACTATTTTAAATTGATGGTGTCCAGTTTATTTTTTCATTGGTTGCTTGAACTTTTGGTGTCACATCTAAGAAATTATTGCCTAACCCAAGGTTGTAAAGATGCCTATGTTTTCTTCTTAGAGCTTTATAGTCTTAGCTCTTACATTTGGGTCTTTGAGGCATTTTGAATTAACTTTTGTTGATGGTGTGAAGTAGGGATCTAACTTTATTTTTCTGCAGGTGGATAGCTCTTTAATTATTTTCTAATTGTGTATTTCTACTTATTTTCTGAGTGGTTTCTCTAAGGGCTTAAAGTATACATTTTAACTTATCAGAATCTAGTTTAGAGTTATACTAACTTAATTCTAGTGAAATCTAGAAACTTTACTCTTTTACAGCTCTATTCTCTCCTCTTTTTTTAATGCTATTATTGTTATAATTATTCTATTTCTGTATGTTAAAAATATAATATTGTTATAATTATTATTTTATATATAATTTTATGTCTTTTAAAAAAGTTGAAGGAAGAAAATAGCAGGTATAGATAGTTGGGTTATTATAAGGCTCGTGAGTGCAGAATGCTCTTTGTTTTGATCATCACTATATCCTCTGCACCTAGAACAGTGTTTGTCACATAGTTGGTGCTTAGTTAATATATAAATAAAAGAATAATGGTCACAGTACAGATAATAAGTGAACTCCCAGAGAGGGAGTCCCAGTAAAATGTGGAGATGAATAATGAAGAGATGAAGAGAATTAGGTTATGTGAGTTGTGATAAAATTGGGAGAGGTAATAATAATCATAATGAAAAGTAAGAAGAGTGTCTTTCTCATTCAATGTCTTATCTATCTTATGCCTAGCACAGTGATGGCATATAGTAGATGGCTCGCTAAATGTTGAATGAATGTCTGAAGCATCCTATGGCTGGTGCAGATTTTAGAGGACAAGAAGTCTTAGAAGTTCCTGTGCTCCCCAAATAGACACAACCTCTGCCACTTTTTAGTGTCTGTGGCTCTACACAGGTGCTTCTGTTTTGTTTTGTTTTGTTTTTTCCCTTGTATCCCACATCCCCTTTGGACTGTCAGCTCCCTTTGTGTGATCTGAGCGGGATGTGCAATCACTGAAGGATGAAAAGTACAAGCCTACTGGTTAGGACTGAGCAGAGGGAAGACAGGATAAATTTATCATTAACCAAATTGATAGGTGGAAGGTGAGCAGTGAGGAAAGGAAGGTGAAAACTATTGGTGATAGACTGAGGCAACTGAGAGAAAACCTGTGATATTCTACATTTATTTATGCATTCACTCACCCATGACATTCATTGAAAGCCTACCTGAAACTAGGCTAGAGATGCATATAAAAAGTGTTCAATTTTCCTTATGCCAAATATTAGATCCTAGATGTAAAAAATTACTTTGTTGTTGTACAAACATTCTGGAAATAACTACATAGCCCACTGTATTGGTTAAGAGGCCTCAGGCTGGAGCCTCCCTGCCTGGGCTTGAATCCCAGCTGGAGTTGCCTAGCTCCCAGTGCTCATTAAAGCTCCCTTTTCTGTAAATTGAGGTTTTAGTACCTACCTCACAGAACTCTTGTAAGAATTAAATATTTATTACACGTAAAGCACCCAGAATAGTGCCTACTATGTAGTATGTACTACATAAGAGCTAGCTGTTGTTATTGATATAATAATTATTATTTAAAGAACCAGAATTATTAGTTGAGATTATATAGTAAATTTCAACAACATTTTAAATTTCTCATTTTCCTTACTACCTAGCTCCCTGGACATCTTAGTAGTAACCATTTATGTATGAATAGATATTTATTTATTTTACAGGTTGAGCCATTAAAAAACAACAACGCTTTTTATCTATATTTGTTCCATTTTGTTAAATGATTATCATGGCAAGGAGTTGTTTTCTGCCTTTGTAAAACCAGCTTCACTTCAGAGGTTACTAGAACAGAAAGGAGTCTCCTAGATGAATAATTCAGAGGGCAGGAAAGCAGGTTTTTTTTCCTTTGAAATTAGGTCGATATGAATGAATTCCTGCCTGAAATTTTAGAGCTGCAGCAGATCAATGGACTGAGGAATCAAAGGCACCAAAGGTGTTGTTTCTAAAGTAAATGTAGGAGCTGTTCAAAATGCTGATTAAAGACTGTGCATAGCTGGTTTTAGCATGTAAAAGAGCAATATTAAGGTAAATTAATTCTGAGGCTTAAAGAAAATCTTTAGAAAAGTACAATAGAGAGGTTGAATGTTTATTTCTAACACTGAACGCAAGACCCTCTCCACTTCCATCAAAATGTTCCATAACCCACTTGCATTGTTTGGACCTCTGAGGTACAATTCACTTGTATGATTAAGATTTGTCTTGCTGTAGAGCTGCAGGCCCCGTCCAGTTATTTTTCTTAGTAAAAACTTAGAATTTATGTCAAACAGTGAATATGAGTACCTGCTGATCTCAACCACAGATCACCTGAGTTAAGCCATGCACTCACAGTGAGTGTCCAGGACATTGAGGCCTCAATGAACCCATCACGTGGTGAGGGAGGTGGTGGCGCAGAATAGTTGTTGAATAAATGTTTGCTAAATAAATGCATGATGGTGGTGATGGTGAACTGAAAATAAATTGATCAGAAATAAGAGTTTCATCTAGATCTTTTACCCTGAATAATTCCAAACAAGTCTTTTAACTGAATCATTTCATGCCTCAGTTTCCATGAAAGTGTATATTTATTACAATATAACTGGTGGTTTGGGGAGTAAAATAGCACTATGTTAATTCAAAATAATTACACTGAAGCCTCACTTGGTTACAGTAAGGAGCAGGGTTGCACAGCTGCTCAACCCACTTTCACACTGCTCATTAGGAAAACGAGCACTTATTCTTACTTGGCCTGAGGTTCTTTCCAGTGTGTGATGCTAACTGGAGAACAAATAACAACATAGGTATGCAGTTACATGATTATCTATTCTCGTTGACTATCCCCAGTAAGAGGAAGACATAACATACGTAAGTAGAATAATCACATTACATATCATCCAAACAAGGATACTTTGAGTGTGAAAAAGGGACAGTCTTAGGTAAACTAGAATGTAAGGTCATATGCCTTCTGTTCCAAAATTCCACCTGTGTTTTTAGCTAATTTACTTATATGAATGTTCTACAGTTACTCTCTCCTTATTTTATCTGATTCACTACAGGTCCTAGTGACCTATACACATTCTCCTGAATTTGCTGACTTAGCATATTTTATTTCTACTAACAATACTTTATACCTTTTCTTCCTCTAAAACAATAGATTTTCCCTCTACCACTGCCCATTCAGTAGTCATAGGTGTTGACACCTCAGCTGTCAGTACCCATTAGACTAGCTGTATATTTGGTGGAAAAGAGCCAGGTCTTTTATATATTTGTTCAACAAATGTTTAATTGAGCCGTGATTGTGTGCCAGAAACTGTGTAGAGCTATGGGTATATAGTCCATTCTGTAATTTGTCTATCGGTTTTCTTAATGCTATCTTTTGATATTCAGAAATTTTTTATTGTGATGAGGTCAATTGTCAATTTTTTCCCCTTTTATGGTTTGTGCTATTTATATCTAACTCCCCAAAATTTGACCTACTTCAGGGTCCTGGAGATAACCTCTTACTTGTACTTCTAGAAACATTATGGTTCTAGGTTTTATGTTTAAGTCAATGATTCATCACAAAACATTTTTTATACATGGTGTGAGATAAAGATTGAAGTTCAGCTTTTATCCACACAGCCATCCAGTTGATTTAGTATAATTTGTTTAAAAGAAAGAAAGAAAGAAAGAAAGAAAGAAAGAAAGAAAGAAAGAAAGAAAGAAAGAAAAAACATTCCCTTTCCTCATTGAACTGGTTCTGTGCCTTGACAGAAAATTAATTGACCATATATATCTGTGGGCTCTTTTTTTGATTCTTTGATTGATTGGTCTATCCTTATTCACTGTCTTGATTTCTGTAGCTCTTAGGAATATAGTCTAAATAAGTCACACATGATCACTACCCTTAAGGAACAAACAATTTAATGAGACAGCTTGATGTAAAAGTCATAATTGTACAAAGAGATGGAGAAAAATCACAGCTAGCCACAGATGTTGGAATTACAAAAGAGAACTCCCACCTAGTTTATGGTGGGTGGGTGGGGAAGCTTCCTGAAAGAGAAAACACCTAAAATGATCCTTAGGGGATCCGTAGGAGTTTGCAAAAGTTAGAAGCAGGCCTGGTGCCCTCAAGTAAGAGTGAGGATACCAGTGAGCCTGGAGTTGAGTTAGAGGGGAGATTGGAGGAGATGACATCAAAGAGGAAGGGGACATACTGGAAAGAGCCTTGAAGCCCATTTAAGAGTCTTGGCTTTTACTCGGAGTGATATGAAAATCCATTAAAGGGTTTTGAGTAGAGAAATGATGTAATCTGACCTCTTTTAGCAGGATCTCCCTGGATGCTCTGTTTGAAACAGACTGTGTTGGGAGCTGCTCAAGGGCAGGAAATGGCAGAAGCCCTGAGACCAGCTATAGAAACTATAACTCTAATCGAAACCTAATGGTGGCTTGGACTCAATGGCAACAGTAAGAAGATAGTGATTTGGGTAATAATGAGGTAAAGTGATTGTGTCCTGGATATGTTCTGAAGGTAGAGCCAATAGGATTTGCTGACAGATTGAACATGAGATACAACATAAAAAGAGGAGTTAAGGCTTCTGGCTTCATCTGGAAGAATGTGGTACCATTTACCAAGGTGCGAGAGGATCGAGTTTGGGGAAGAAAATCAGAAGCTTGGTTTTTCTACTTTAGAGTAAATATAAGAGATGACTACCCAAAGTCCAAGTAATTTCCCCTACAGTGGAACCAGGTGAAGGGTGTAGATAAAGATAGTCATCTCATGAGCTGTAAGCCCTGTGTGAGCAGCAGTGTCCTAGCTGATAGGGGAGTTTGGGGAAGTGGACTCTGTGCTTTGTGCATGGGGAGAGCTCTGGGGAGGCTTGATTCACACAAATAAAAAAGAAAACATATGAAGTCAAGGGACTGATTATGAGACACAGGTCTTCAAGTGTCACAGGATAGTAGCAGTGTGGTCCGGAGCAATCTAAGAAGTCTTCTAGAAGGAAATGAGAAAGGAGCCATCTTTACAGGACAGGGAATACTTTGAGAGGAAAAAGGTCAAAATTATGGGGAAAAGCAGGAGCCACTCAGGACACAGATATTCTAGGCCTGGCTGGAAGCTGTTAGAAGGATTAAACAAAAGAATTGGTTCTCGGTTCATAGTAGGCTCTTGATAAAAAACACAGCTAATAATACTTATTATGTTGGGGAAATTAGATGAAGATGAAACTGCACTACTCTCCTGAGCCCAGCTCTTCCCCCATGTCAGCGACCACTCTTTTGGTGCCATTTGCCAGTTGTTCTTTCCTGGGTCGTCTTCTAATACTTCTATTTAAAAAACCTTCAAATCTGGCTTTTTAAGTTTTATTGTGAGGGGGAAAAGACCTGGGCTATAATATTTCAGCATGTCCATGTAGGTGTATGTTTAATAATCTAATTCATGAGAATACTAGAAAAGTCCAGAAGGGGGCAATGTGAAACTTAGACTTCCAGAGGGTTCCGCCTCCCCACCCCCACAAATGTCTCTTCTGTTAAAACGGAGAATCTCAGAAGGTCAGAGCTGGAAAGATCTTTAGACATCACGGGGTCCAACACTCTCACGTGCCAGTAAAATCACTGAAGCCCAGAGAGGGGAAGGAACTTACTTAAGGTCACACATGCAGTTAGTGGAAAAGCCAAAACCCCAGCCTCGTTCTGACCCTAAATCAGTGCTTATTCCACACCCCAAATGGTTGTTTGATTTGGGGGAATCTCCCTCAAAAGCAGAGTTTCTCAAACTTGTGTCGTGTAGCAATAACTTTTAAAGGAATAAAATTCTCACAACTTTCTGGATGGATGGGATTAAATTATTTTATTATAGACAAACGTAATTCTGCATTAAAGATCCCGAAAAATGTACAAATTTAAAACTTCATTTAAATTCTTTTTTTTTATATAGCTCGTATACAACTATAGAGCAAAAGATTTTACCATTTAAATATAAACAAAACTTCAAACCAATGAAATTTAGATTAACAGTATTACTTGAAAAGTATGAATGGTATCGTTTTGCTGAAATTAACTTTTTACTCATAAGTTAATATAGTACTTTTAAAAACAATGACATACTTATTCATATCCCCTTAGTTTCTTTGATGAGACTATTTCTCAATAAATGTTTGTGAATTTTTTTTGTATGAGGTTATAATTTGAAATATTTTGAGATATCAGAAAACCAAATTCTGAAGTCTCTTCAATTGCTAATCAAATTGTTATTCTATCCTTGACACACATACTGTCTTTCTGCCTATCTCTCTCTATCATCCATCCATCCATCCATCCATCCATCCATCCATCCATCCATCCATCCATCTATCCATCTATCTATCTATCTATCTATCTATCTATCTATCTATCTATCTATCTATCTATCATCTATCATCTATCTATACATTTCTAATTTTAAAGTAATTATACATGTTATAAAACATTCAAATGATACAGAAACATATAAAGTAAGAAATTAAGCAAGTTCATCATGTAAACATAATCATTGTATAACATTAGGTTACATAAATATTAGGTTTTTGTAGCAAAGATCAAAACAACAGAGGCTTACAGAGCGTAGAATCTTATTTCTCTCACATCAGAATCTACAGGTCAGCAATCTAGGGCTGATATGGCGACTATGGCTCCACTTCTCTCATAACTCTGCTATCCCCATTTCATGGCTTCCTTCTTGGTCTAAAATTGCCATTTCTGTAGACACCACAACGTCCATATTCTAGCCAGCAAGAAAAAGGGAAGAAAGATGAGGTGGAGGGCATGCTTTCTTCTTCTAAGGGCATAACCTGAAAGTTGCATTTAGCACTTGTGCTCACTGTCCACAACTAGGACTGACACATGGCCAAACCTAACCAGAAGGGAGGCTGGGAAACAACAGTTGGATAGCAATGCACCCAGCTAAAACTTTTATGTTATAGAATAGTGGTTTTCAAATCTGGCTACACAACAGAATCGTCTGGGAAACTGAAAAAGAGACAAAAAAGTATACCCTCCCTCAAGACCAATTAAATCAGATTCTTTAGGTGCAGGCCTGGGGCTTCTGCTTTATAAAAAACTCGCTAGTGATTTTGATGCAGGTCAAGGCTGAGAACCACTGCAACAGAAGAAAGAACAGATGGAGAGTAACTACCTACCTCTATCACACTCCCTTTCATTACTCCCAAATGAACCACTCATTCTCCCCTCTCCGCCCTGCTAACTTGTTATCCATTAGTTCAATCTGTGTTCTTCTAGACCTTTTTAAATAAATTTACAAATAAACACATACACATGTGTACATGTCGTAACACTCAATAGTAACTCCAGAATTTCTATATAGGTGGATACTGGTATAGTAATATTACTGGAAAAGTGTGAGCCTCTATATTTGCCTGCATGTCACTTTATAGTAATTTAAGAACACACAAATTACCTATGTTGAACAATGGGTAATGATATGATGGAGAACTGCGGTTGTGAGAGAGCTAAAACCTACCTAAGTTATCTCTTGGTTCAGTCCATACAAGTGTTATATATTGAATTATTTATTTTTTTCCTGTAGTTTGAAATCCCATCTCTATTACATATTAAATTTCCATCTCCATGAAAATCTTTTTTTAAAAACAAACCTTTATTCTGTTAGTTCAGATTGCTATGGCACACTGACACTTGCTCACTTTTTTATATTTAATAACTTCTCTCCTGTTTCCTGCCACCAGCATCGCTCACCTCCACTGCTGGGTAAATATTTAAGATGTATTGGTTATTCTGTGTGAAAGATCATGTATGAGGTATGGGAGGCTCTTAGTAAAGGTTTCATGTTCCACCTGAACTTCTTATGACAGTAAAAGTAAGAGCTTTTGTTCTGAAACACTATTTTCCTCCTCGGCTACCACAGCCCTCCAGCCTCCTGCCATGACAGACTTTCTCAGATAGAAAAGAATGTTTTTCTAACATCCCCTAAGGCCATCACTCAAATGTTCCCTGCTTCTTCGTGAACACACTACACTAGAGTAGAAGAAAGTTATAAGGCAGCAAAAGAGTAGTTTCTGCTTCGACTTGGAAATATTTTAATCTCCTAAAAATAAACCATGAGCTGCAAATAGGCAGGCATGTTCCCCAACTGTGTTTCCTAAATTAGTTATTTGTGAGGAGATGAAGAATACATTTTGTTTTTCTGCTCAGGGCCACCTGCTTGTGATTCAATCTGTGATTCCTTTCTCTATCTTTGTGCCATTCCTGTTTGTTTGGATGCAGGCATATTCCCTTAGAAAAGTTGGAAAGGATTGTGCTTTGGAAATGAATTATAAATGAGATTCACATCTTTGTGTTGAAGGGCTTGAATTTCTGCCATGTTTCTATTGGAACATGACTCTATTCTCTTCCCCATGTGTTTGAAATTCCTGGTTTCATGTGTTATAAAGTTTACTTAAATACACATCCTCTGCCCTCATGGAGCTAATAGTCAAAACATCAAGGGTAGCTTTCTTTTTTTTGAATTTTATTTTTAATTATAGCTGGCATACAACATTATATTAGTTTCTGGTGTACAACATAATGATTAGACTAAATATCTAATGAGTGTTAAATACCCTAGTAATGAGTGTTAAAACAATTTCTAGCTTTTTGCTACAAAACAATGCAGCATTGAAAATCTGTCTATCCATATTTATATTATAAATAAGTATATCTTTGTGCATGTGTGTACAAAATAAATTCCCGAAGCAAAGAATGTGCACACCTGTACTTTAATAGCTGTTGTAGCCAAATGGCCTTCTAAGCCGTGTACCAATTCATACTCTCAGTCACATAAAATGAGAACTGTAACCAGTGCATTATCAATTTTTTTTTTAGTTTCCAAATTTATTTGTAAACAGTCTAATTTCAGTGTATGTTTTTGGCTGTGAGATTGAATATCTCGGTATATCGTATAGAGACATTTGTATTTTCTGTGAAATCTCTGCTCATGTTCTTAATTATTTTTCTTTTGTGAAATTGGTATATTTTTTACCAATTTGTGAAAATTCTTTATTGAGAAAATTAGCCTTTTGTCTATTACATATCTCGGAAAGCTTTCTCTACTCTTTCTCTACTATTTCTATTTTCTCTACTATCCTTGAATTTGTTTATGATACTCTTGACAAACAGAAAATTATAGTTTTATGTAGTCAAATTTAATGTTTTTATGATAAAAATATTTGGGATTATTTTTAAAATTCTGATTTAAAAAATATTTTATGGTTGCATTTATTTTGCATTTACTTAGGGGATCAATTTGGAACTTAGTGGGTGTGAGATAGGGTTCAATTTTTTTCCCAGCTGGCTTTCTAGCTGTCCCAACTTGCAATTCTTTCTCAATATAAACCCCTACAGCAACATTTTCAAAATTGTAATAACTTCTTTATCTGATCTAAACAGATCAACTGTCTCTCTGGCCATTATGCAAAAGCAAGTGTATTCAAAAACCATTGTGCACAACATTTAATTTGTGGGTGTAGGGTATGTAATCCAAGATAGAGCCTGACGGTACTTGGCAGGTGTGTCAATCCCTCCCTCTATGTTTACTTGAGAGGTGAAAGAGAGCCATTCATGGGGGCATCTGCAGCCAATCAAGGTAGCAAGTCTAAAACCCACCTGTAAATCACAGGTCTGAATGGAGTTTGCAATACAGCGCCCAGATCAGTAGAGCAGGGGAACCAGGAAAACAGAAAACACGTCCTGGCAGGGCCTTGCGGAGTCAGTCAGATAGCAGGTTCCAGGAGACATGCAACCTAGGTACGTGGGGAGGGCTGATCTTTGGCAAGTGCAAGTGTAGGGGAGGCTTTGCATTTCTGTCCTCTGTAAGCAGTCTTGTAGCAATTCTCCACCTGACGGTGAAATTCCAGCTCAGCTTTCACCCGCACAAGAGGGTGGGGCTAGGAAGCTTGATAGCCAGTAGAAATGTGAACTGAAATATACTTTCCAAAAAGAGTTAAAGTTAACATTGGGATAGTATTATCAGTTTATAAATAAAAACACATACCTCTACTAAATCATACCTAAATGTAACGATCAATAAATTGGTTCAGAAAGTTCATTTCTTCTTTATGAATGAGTATGAGGCACTGTGCTGAGTTGTGGGAGACAGAAAAATAAGATTTCTGTCTGCCAAGTGCTTATCTAGTTGAGGTACAAGGAGGTGGGAGACAGACAGTACAGTGGTGAGACTGAGGTCCTATGAAAGTCCAGGAAGGACACAGAGCCAAGAAGTTTTTAACAGAGCCAGGTGATCAAGCCCTGGATCCTGTCTAAAGTCTTTACTCACTTGCATCAATTAAGCTAAAGTTTCTTTCAGAATTACAATGAATGCAACCCACTTCTCACCTTTGTGTTCTCTTTCTGCCAGGGATCTGAGCAGATCTAATGCCAGAGAGATTCTTTATCTGAGGTACAGGGATGGGTTTCAGAGGGTCTGTGAACCCCTTAAAATTGGTCTCATATTATGTGTGTGTGCTTCTTTTCCAGGGTCATATATTTCATTAGACTCTCAGAGGAGTCCATGACCCCGGAAAGCTTAAGAACCAGACTTAGATTTTCCTCAACCTAATTAAGGATTTTTAATCTTAAGAGCATCTTTTAAAACACCCTCATCGGACTCTAACCTAGAGCAGTGTGTGGGTACTAATAATTGGCCCCTTTAGATCTCTGTCTGGTATCCTTCTTCTGGCTGCCACTCCCCCTTTGCAGAAACATGAACAGTGCTGGGCAGTCCTCTTTCCTGTCCTTATTTATTTTTATTTGGCAACCCCATACTTACCCACAATACCAATATAAACAGCTCTGTAGTTAACTGTAACAATGTGATATTGTCAAACAAATGGAAATTCACACTTCCAAGGCATTCTCTCATGTTTTGACTCAGGTTCTTGGTTCAGAATGCTCAAATCTAAAAATCAGTTTTTCAAAATACATTTAGCGAACACTTTCTTTATGTAGGACATCGTGCTCCATGCTGAGGGAGACAGGAGGGGAGCAGGACATACAGATGAATTAAACCAAGTTCTCACCTTCACTGAGATGAGATGTTTTGGAAAATGTGCAAAGTGCTGTGGGGACTCAGAAAGAAAGTAATTATTTCTTACCAGAGGGTGCAGGGAAGGTCATGAAGACATTCTACCTGGGAAGTATTCTTTATCACTGAGGATGCCATAGACTTTTACCCTCAGTAACATTGCCTTCTGTTTCTACACCTTTAAAATGAGTTGCTGGGTCTAGAGACTGACACCTGATCAGAAATACCCAGAAAATAAGCCTAGGAGAAAAACTAGCCTTTGTCACTGAATGACACAGCTGGAGAGTGGGAGCAACCAGCGTAAGTTGTAGGAGAATATACAGCATAAAGGAAATATAAATCATTATTTGAATCAATATGTGAACTGAGAATTAGTATTATTAGAAAATCTTTATCATCATTACTATGATGTTATAATTTTAAAAGTCTGGCTTTAAAATAACTCAAGGCAACATGTATATTTTCCTAAACATCAAGAAAAAAAAATTATTTTGCTAGAAATATTTATAGGATGTGAAGGCTTTTCTAAAATGTAGATTGAGGAGTGTGTGTGTGTACATTATTTTTCTTACTAGATTGTACGTAATCAAGCATTTATTTACTGGTATGAGTCATAACTGAAACTGCTATAGTGCTTTAAGACTAATGCTTACAAAGCAATTTCACATTCATTATAAAACCTATACGGTGCATTGGCATGGGCTAATATATTTTCCTACTCTCTGTTCTTAGGATGAACCAGCACCTGCCAAATTTTTGAGACAGCTCACGGCTTAGAGGAAGGCTCATCTAAATAAAGGCCGGCTAAAGTGACATTGCAGGGATTTAATCCTTCTCTGGCTGCCCGTGTGACCAGCAGGCTGATTTGCAGGTTTCTTCTTTCTGGGGTCCAGATTATTAGGTCTCTGTAGCCGTGTAACTTGCCAGCAAGAGAAGTGCAACATGAACAGGGTCAGAGATAAGTGCCAACAGCAGGGACCTGGGGGCATTGGCCACATTTTCGCACAGCAAAGCTAACGATCCTCTGGCCCTCAGAGGAAATAGCAAACTGGAGCCTTCGTCCTGGGCCACAGCCACCTACCACAGAGCATCGGACTGCACGGCCAGCCAGAAAGTTCCCGGAGCCTGACCAGGGAGGTGACTCGGGTAACTGGATTTGTGACCTATTGCACAGTTAGAGCTGGGAAGTTCAACACGAAGGAAGTGTGACATGTCTTGGGTGAGGCGGACAGCTTGTGGTTGGGCTGGGTAGGCTCTGGGGCCCGTTTGCCTCTGCTCTCCTCTGACTTCTGCAGGCCAGCTCTCATGGACACGGGCCTCTGGCCGTCCTCACTTCCCATCTCCCGCCCACTGGGCCTCTTCCCAACCCACGCTTGATCGGTGCCTCTTGGCTGAGATGGAGACGTGAGGCTGCAGTGACAATGACCACAGTGTATGTGAATGGAGGCGGCCTGGTGAATCCCCACTATGCCAGGTGGGACTGGCAGGACAGCGTGGAAAGTGGCTGTGAGACGGAGTGCAGCAAGGAGGAGGAGGAGGAGGGGCAGGCTCGCCAGCTGACCCCCTTTGAGAAGCTGACACAGGACATGTCCCAAGATGAGAAGGTGGTGAGAGAGATCACGCTGGGGAAACGCATCGGCTTCTACCGGATCCGAGGGGAAATCGGAAGCGGGAACTTCTCCCAAGTCAAGCTTGGGATTCACTCCTTAACCAAAGGTAGGATACCACCTCCCAAGGATGACCCCACGAGGTACTGGAATCTAGTTTGTGGGTGGGTTAGGCGTCCAGGGCCAAGGAGACAAGTAAAGCATTGTCACTGAGCCCCTGCTAGGCCTGCTGGCACAAGTGCAGTGCCAGCCCGCTGTTACTGGGGCTAACTTTCACGGCAATGGTGTACGGTTTTTCCTTCTATTGTACAGATAGGGAAACTCAGATCCAAAGCAGTTACCTGTGGCTTCAGCATTTCATCTTAGATTGATTCTGACTCCCAAAACTCTCCCACTACACCACATGGATGAATCCACTCAAACACTGAGGGGAATCTGTCCTCCTTCACTTGGAGAAATGAAGCAGAGTGTGGTTTGGTTTCATTTTTTGGCAAATATTTCAGGGCAACTCATATTGCAAATCTTTATAACTTTTGTTTGTATTCGTGAGTCATTACCAATGACACAGAATGGCCCAGAGGACCTCTTGGATCGCCACTGTTGGTGGATGTTAGGGTCCAGTCTCCACTTCTTACCCAAGGATGCAACTACATTTGGGGGAAAAGGATTTGATCTCAGGACCCTCTCTTCTTTAAGTCTGCTCTGTACTAGTTCTCAGTTGCTTGGTTCCTTGCTCTCTCCCAAAAAGCCATGGTTGCTTGGCTACCAGTAACCCTGGATTCTAGACCAGAGGTGCCCACCACTGTGGCCTCAGGGAGGAACTGTGCAGAGAGCTCAGCAGCTCCGTGCTGCCCCAACCCAGTGTGGGCACTTCCCTAAGTTGCCTCTGACTTGGCTGAAGCCTGGAGACTACCGTAAGGGAGTTACAAGACAGAAAAGGAGTGCTTGCAACTCAATCTAATTTACCGACATGGCGAAGCCCATGGGCTCTACCGTCTCCCTGAGGGTCACATAGTGACATTTTCTCTACTGGGACCCAGCCTGCCACCATGTCTCCAAAGTCACTTTTCTTCTCCAACCCCCAATCCCATGTCCCTCCCATTCTTATGTTGGGCCTCTATAGAAAAAGCACCATAACCCCCCCCTACACACACATACACACACGTGTGTGCACACACATCCCAAGTCTCTGGAGCTTCAAGTCCCCTTCGATGCTGCTCTGATCCCAAGTGTCTGAGTTCATGGCTTCATGTCTCGGCCACTCAACTTACGTATCTGTAAACTACAGTTCTCCTTTGAGCCTCCAATTCCTCACTTATAACATGTAGCCAGTAACAACACTTGTTTTACTTGTAAAAGTGAACCTAGTGCTGTAGGTCACGTCTAGTTGGGACAGAGGTTGCTTTTCACTGGTCTAGAGCAAGAATGAAAGACAAAAGACCAAACATATGGGGAAATAAGAGGCCAGGAATTGAGACAGAAAACATGATTAGGAAGGGGCGAGGAGAAGTTGGACAAAAGCACACGGGGAGAAGGATTCAGAGAGGGGGAAGCGTCCAGTGCAGCAAAGTGGTCACAGAGGCAAAAGTCTGTGCAAAACCTGCTGGATGTGGCCAACTCTGAGCTGTTTAGATGTGAGAATCTAGTGCAGAAGAAGCAGGGTGGGACAGTGGGAAACACATGGACTCCAGAAGCAGACAAGTTTGTTTCAAATCCTTATTCGGTCACTTATTAGACATCTGACTTTGTGCATATTACTTAGCTTCTTTCTTAGGTCCTCAGTGACTTCAGTTATAAAATGGAGATGATTCCTCTTTTATAATTGTTGAGAGCGTTAGAAATAACATATATGAAGTACATGACACATAGTAACCACTCAATAAATTGTAGCTATCATTGGTACAACCCTATTTTTTATTTAAATAAACTTATTTGAAAAGGAAATTTAATATTATTAAAATAAGGAAAACCAACAGCACTTGCACTATGAATAGAGAGTAATGAAAAAAAATAGAGGGTAATGACAAAAATAAATACAATGCAAACAAATTAAAATGCTTGCTTGCTTCCTTCCTTCCTTCCTTCCTTCCTTCCTTCCTTCCTTCCTTCCTTCCTTCCTTTTCTTTCTTTCTTTCTTTCTTTCTTTCTTTCTTTCTTTCTTTCTTTCTTTCTTTTCTTTCTTTCTTTTTTTCTTTCCTTCTTTCTTTCTTTCTCCTTCCTTCCTTCCTTCCTTCCTTCCTTCCTTCCTTCCTTCCTTCCTTCCTTCCTTTCTCTCTCTCTCTCTCTCTCTCTCTCTCTCTCTTTCTTTCTTTCTTTTCCCAGCTTTATTGAGAGATAATTGATATATAATATTGTGTAAATTTAAGGTGTACAATGTAGTGATTTTATAGATGTTTATATTGTAAAATAATTACAGTAAGTTTATTTGACATACCTGTTACCTCATATAGTTGCAGTTTTTTGGTGTATGATGAAAAAATGTTTAATGTTCTCTCTTAGCAACTTTTAAAAAATTTTAAGGAAAATTACCAAGTAATAGAAAGTAGGTTAAAACATGCCAACAACCAATCTGAAGCCTTCTCTTTGCCTTAATTATGGGAACTAGAACTAAAGAAGAACTAATGTGGGAATAACATTTTTATGCTGTGAATCAGTGCTGTTTGCATGCACTAACATCATTTTATGCCCACTGAGTTTTAAAGGTTTCACTTTGGGAAACAGCTCATCTAGTCCTCTTGCATTTTATAAATGAGAAAATGGAGGCCCAGAAGTGGCTGTCCCAGGTCACTGCAGAGAGAGGTCTAGAGCTCAGTGTTCTTTCACTCCACCTAGCTGCCTCTGGATTTTGGTGCAGTGCAGAGGATGCATCTCTTCCACACCTGGCCTTGATCAGCCAGCTGAAAGGGGACCACTGCCTTTTCTAACACCGGACCCCGGGCAAACTCAGGCCTGCTCATAGGCCATTCTTCTCCCTTGTGGCAATACTCCCAAGGATGGTCCTGCCCTTGAAATGCATGCAGAATGTCCAAGGAGACAGGAAACAGTTAGGGAGCAAAAGCGTATACACCTAAGACTCAGAGAAGGGCTCTTCTTGCAGCCTATTTCCCACCTGTCTGTCTCCCTGTTCAGTGCCTAAGAGGGATCTGCCAACATGTCTTTAAGCGACAGAAGGTAGTACAATATTATGGAAAGATATTGGCTTTGGAGTCAGCCAGACCTGAGTTAAGATCCAATTTTTTTTTTTTCTACTTGTGTGACCCGAACAAGTTATTTTAACATTCTGTGCCTCAATTTCCTCATGTATAATTGAGGAAACTATATCAGCTATATAGGATTGCTGAGAGGAACAAAATGTAACATATTGAATACCCATCACGTGCCTAGACAAAGCATGTAATATTCATTAAATGCTATTATTAGTCTGCTTTCAGAAAAGTCTAGGTCTTAGACCTACGTCACCTGTCATTTTGTTCGTGGAACAGAAGCCTACTCAAATTAGTTCACATTGAAAGGGGTGTATTGTGTTCAGGAGAATTCTGTGGATCCACAGCAGGGAAGTAGAGCCAGATTTCAATATGTTACCATCTTTGCTTCTTCTTTGGCCTTGATGAATATATTTCATTTTCATACTTGTTTCTGCAGAGTGGCTTTTTCTGCTCAGTTAGAAGGTACATGGACAAGAATGGTTGTTGCCAGTCTCTCATCTGTATAATTCTCAGCTTTCTTGCCTGTCTCCATCCCACTATCTTCATTCTATTTGTCAGATTTTAATGAGAAAGACTATGATTGGCCACTGGCCAGACAGTGTTGGGCTACCTTTGAGTCAAGGGCATGCCTGTGTCAAGTCAGCTGCAGTCCTGAGGGTCACATGGCCCCTCTACTCTCTCAGCAGATCCTAAGTTCCAAAGAAGTGTCTCCGAGAAGTGAAGAGGAACAAGAACAGCAATTGGTATTTTAATAGTGACTTTCTTCTTGTATTTTGCAGGTTTCTTGTATGATGTATTATAAAATTAAGTTAATTCTAGTCCCTTGAGTTTTGGAGAATGCAACATTTTCCTGCTGTGCAGTTGGTGACCTCATTGACATGCACTCCTCACTCCTAACCTGCCACAGAGTCGCTCTATTATCAAAGGTACAAGTCACCCCCTAGCTATGGGATAGTATGTTCCAAAGAGGAGGAAGGCCAAAAGCACAGGCAGTGGGAAAATCAGTTCAACAAGCAATTTAAAATAAGGCATAAAAGGTAATGTCAGGTAATTGAGCACATTAGACTGATGCAACAGAAAAAAGTATCCCAGACCTCACCTCCTGATTTGTAGTCCCATCTCATACTGGCCTAGTCCCAGTACGATGCCTTATCTCTCTTCTGGGGTTCTATCCTTCAGGGAGCCCTATAGTTAAGGAAAGAGTAGGGAAATGAGAATGAAAGGACCTGAGAAGTGTGAAGGAGGGGAAAACCCAGAAGCAAACTGATGAGAGGGGATAAAGAGATGGCAGTTGATACTGGAAAACAGAATCTCAGGGAAGGATGATATGGTTCAGACCAGAAGACTGTGACTTATAAAAGGAGAGAGGACGTTTGGCTCCCCTGAGCTAGCTGGAATGGAAAGAAAGAGAGAACATTCCTCTAAAACCTGTCCCTCTAAAAGAGGAAGGAGACTTATCAGTGAATAGTGTAAAAGGCTTGCTGGAGATTTCACATCCCCCATCCCATTGCCAGGTCACGTCAGACTAACATGCATAGTGATTTGTATAAATACGATCCCCCATACAAAGCCAACTTGCCCAGAATTGTCATCAGGTTTTCTAGGAAATATGGACAGTCTGGATAAGAAATGGCAGGAGATTCCCAAGAGAGCAGAGGGTTTCAGTGCCAGGAGCAGCTCCTGGGACAGTAGTTTTTAAAAAGGTGCCTGCTGCTTTGGTCTCTAGAAAGAAGGCTCCAATACAGGCCCCGGCCAGCCAGAGTTTATTTCTATTGCTAACATCTTAGATTCCCTTGGGCCTTGGAAGCTGAAGCTATCATGAGTCCTCTTTAAGGCTGATTAAAAATTTCTCAAAAGAGATGATGCACTGGCTTCTGAATATTTAATGTCCCATCTGTTGTTGCAAACAAAATATCAGAGGCAGTGGTGCTCATCTGTTTTTCTGCTGCTGCCCTTCCTGACCTCTTCTTCCCTGCTCTTCCTCTCTGTTTCTCTCATCTCATGTTTCCAGAACGGTTTCTTCTTCTCTCTCTATTTATTTATCAGTTCATTTATTCCTCCTTTAAAAAATATAATAAATACTCCTGTGTCCGTACTTTGCTATGGGACTTACAAAGATGAATGAGATACAGTTCTGACGTCATAGGGACTTGTGGTTTGTAACAAAAAGAGACAGGAAACAATCGATAAGTGCTGCTACCAAGTGAGGCACAAAAGGTACTCTCGACTGTGTCTGAACCCTTCAGGAAAGGGTCCGTCGACTAGGAAAGGCTTCGGTTGGGTCTTAAGATTTGAAATTCTACAGGACACAGGGGAAAGGAAATTCCGGGCAGAAAGAGAGGATACAAAGTGCATGGAGGTGTGAACCAGTGTGTGTGTGTGTGTGGGAGGGTATTTGGAGATTTAAAAGTAACTCAGAGAGGCTGGAGCCTGGGATGCACCCAGAGAAGTGGGAGATACAGGTGATGTAGTCAGGGGCTAGACTATGGAGATTCTTCTTGTGTATTTAGATATTGTGATTTTGGTATCGGGAACCATGGAAGAGCTTAAAGCAAGCAATTAGTACAAGAATAAAGATTTGGAAGCACTGACCTGAAGGTACATGGAGGTCAAGAGAAAGTGTAAGTGAGATAATAATGATCCTCATCTTAGAATCAAGATGGGTGACCAAGACACCCAAGACTTTCACCATACCCTTCACTAATCTAGGGTATAGTGAAAGTTTTAGGTGTCTTGCTCACAAGCTCTTAGGTACCAGACATTGTATTATATTGATTTTTGGAGTTCCCCTCCCCCCAAGCATTGTAAAGAATAAACATTCTACAAATTCTTGGTGAATTAAGTTAGTATGCTAACTTCTCATGAAAATCTAATATTGGTAAGGAAAACATAGGCATGGCAGTACCTCTGGTAGGTTCTCTATGCTATAATCTCCTGGGAAGAAAGGACTGGAAACTAGCTCTGGTTCTAGTAAAGCTTAATAGAGAAGGCCTCTCTGACTTAAAAAAAAAAAGTGATCCCTTCTCTTGAACACATTCATTAAAACAGCAATTAAAAATTGTGTTTTCTTATTTTAAAAACAGCAAGTGACTTGTGTGAATCTTAAAAATAAGTCCAATATTAGAAATATGTTAACCAAAACAATGTTTGTTGTGATGTCATTTATAGTGCAAAGGATTGGAAATAATTGATGTGATCCAACAATATAGGAATGGCCAGGTAAATTAAAGCATACACACTAGATGGAAGGTTTGAACAGCCATTAAAAGTCATGATTATGGAGAACGTGTGATAGCATGGAAGATGCGTGGGACATGGTAGTAAATGAAAAAGAAAGGCACAGCTTGAGTGTGTACTTGTCCTGGGTTCTCGTGAGGATTAAATGAGATCATTCAACAGATATCAGTTTCTCACACACTGTGCAACAAGCACTCCTCTAGGGACTGGAGATACAGCAGTGAACAATAATAATCTCTGCCCCGTGGAGTTTACTGTAGTCTAGTGGGGAGTGACAGATAAAAGTAAGTGATTAAAACATTCATTATGTTATTTAGTGATAAGAGGAAAAACAGAGCAGGAAGGGGGACATGGAGCATTGAGGGATGCAGTTTAGGTAAGCTGGCCAGGAACAGCCTTAATGAGAAAGTGATAATTAAGCTGAAAGAAATAAGGGAGTTGTCTATGGATACATAAGGGGGAAAGCAGTCAGGCGGAGGGGACAGCAAACATGAGTGCCAAGGTGGGAGTGTGCCTGTTGTTTTCCAGAAATGGCCATGGAGGATGAGGGCAGAGAGTAGCAGGGACCAGATCAGGTAGGCACAATATGTCATAGTAAGGACTTTGGCTTTTTCTATGAGTGAAACCAGAGCCTGTGGAGGGAGCAGAGAAGTGACATGACCTGGCTTATGCGTTAATAGGATCACCCTGGCTGCTATTTTGAAAATAGACTACAGGGGTTCAAAGGCAGAAAAAGAGAGATCAAATAGGAGCCTATTGCAATAACAGAGGCAAGAGGTAATGGTGGCTTGGACCAGGAAGGTAGCAGTGGAATGCTGACGAGTGGCTGGACTCTGGCTATATTTAGAAGGTAGAGAGCACAGAATTTGCTGATAGATTGAAAATGGAGTGTCAAAGAGAAGAGTCAAATACTCAAGTTTTTTGGTCTGGACAGTGGCAAGAATATAGAGTTTCCATTTAGTGAAGTTGGGAAGACCGTAGCAGAAGCGGGTTTGGGGTGTGGGGAGAGCAAGTGCTCAGGGTTGCATATGTTATGCTGGACATGCCCATTACACATCTGTTACACATTCATGGCAGATGCTATTGGTGCCTCCCCGTCTCCTTGGGCCTTACGATTTCAGTTGCATGCAGGCCTGACCTTCAAATGCCAGCTTCTCCACCTCTTTACTGTTGGTCTTTCTCTTCCTGCATGCATGGGAGGCCAGAAATCCAGGGGAACTAACACCCCCCAGGTGCAGCCAGCAGCCAGTTACCGACAATAGTTGATGTGTAAGTACCTCAGCTCTAGCTCATCTAACGACACAGCTCTCAGCAGGACCTACTGGTAACTCACTCAGTAACACACCTTTTATCGGCCACCTTTCCTTTGCTGTCTCACCTCCTCCTTCTTCTACCAGTGTTTCCTGGTGTCACCTCCTTCATAACCTACTTGCAATTGAAGCTCTGCCTCAGGATCTGCTTCTGGAAAACCCAAAGTAGGACAAGCAAGGGGAGCGGTCATGCAGGCAGGTGTATTTATGCATCTGGAGTCACTAAAGAATAATCATAGAGAAGAGGTCCAAGGACTAAGCTTTCAGGCACCTGACATTTAGAGGCAACAGAGATGAAAAGGACACAGCAAAGGAGCCATACAAGTGGCAAGAGGTAGGAGAAAAATCAGATGTGTGTTGTCCCAGAAACCAAGTGGTAAAGGTGTTTCAAGGAGGAGGGATGAAGCCGAAGAACTGATCGTTGGTTTTAGCAACTCAGAGGTTGTTGGTGGCTCCGAGTGGTCTCCCTATCATGCCCTACGGGGTGCCTGAGATAATTCACTGGGACGAGGGAAGAAAATAATGGCATTTCCATTTATATTTATTTGTAATTATATCTTTTCAATTTCTATGATTGTGTATATTAGGTTATAAGCATGTAATTTATAAGTAAATATACATATATTAAAGTAGCGCTTGAAAACATTTTATTGATAAAGGAAGCCAATTAAAAAACTGTACAGACCATTACCCTAAGGTATCAAGGTCTCTCCTGCCTCAAGATCTTCTTTCCTATACACTCCTATTATTAGAACCTCCCCTTAATGCTGCTCCTCTACTTTCCTCACTTACTCAGACTCTGGGGAAAGTGTAAACAGTCTTCCCTGACCTCTATACTAGGCGTATATCCCCTAGTCATCTCACACGCTTACCCTCCAAGCCGCTGTGCTGGGATCTTCCATCTGCCCCACTCTTCATCCTGCCTTCCGTCCAGACTACGTGGAGTCTCCTTAGTCCTCTGCGTTCCGGTTGGCTTTGGTCTGTAGGAAGCCCTTGCAGGGGATCATAGGAATGAGAGGAAGGACCAGACATCTGTTCCCCCAGCCCCTCACTGTCAGGTTGGCTCAGGCTGGCCACATGTCTGGAAGGAAGGTTTTAGCTCCCCTCAAGGCGGCTTTTGCTGCACAACGCTTTCTAGGTTCTAATAGCTGCTCTCTCCCCTTGTCCCCTAGGTCCTGCGTAGACATATTTGCTTGGTCCTTTCTAGGTTTAAAAATTTGAATTAGTTGCTGACAATTAATAATTAGAAGATTTGCATAAAAATTCAGATGTTTGACTTCTCTGGAAAAAAAAATCAAATTTGACAACACCAAGCCTACATTCCAAATGGGAACCATCTGGCATTGAGCAGCAGCTGCCTCTTTGCCCCGGGGCACATACTCCTCAGGATTCCACAGTCCCCACTGCTCTCTATTGGCTTACAATAAGCTTGCCACCCACTCAGCACCCTGGCCTCTAGAGACATTTGAGTTTCCAAGTCCTTGGTTAAGAAATGTGTTGCCCATGAGGTGGGACTTGTGTCAGACTCTTCGCCAGACTTACCTCTGAAGTCTGTGTACTTCTCTCTCCCTCCCCCGCCACCAGCAAGAGCTCTTCCGTCCGGGATGGCTATCCTCACCTCCGAAACCATGGCCCCCTCTCAGGCTTGTTCCTCTTCTATCCGTTTCCTACACTGCAGCCAGAGTATTCATTCCAAAATGGAAATCAGATTATGATACTCTCCCTTAAACCCTTGTAATGTCTTTCCACTGCCCTCAAGATAAAGGCTACATTTCTTAACACAGCCACCAAGCCTCTGGACTATCTGACTCCTACCCATGGCTCCAGGCTGATTTGGGGCCACATGCCCTCATTCTGTGTGTCCAGCACGGTGGGGTCCTCTCAGGTCCTCAAACACACACACCGTTCCCACGGCCAAGTGTAGGGTCCCTTTCCTCATGTCCTGGTCAGACTTAAGTGTCCTTCCTTGAGGAGGCCTTTCTGGTCTCCCATCTGTTCTTCTTCCTAACATGTGCCACACTTGTACTAGGGCCCTTTTTCAAAGTCTCTTTCTCACTGGACTGTTAAAACAGTTTCTGTTTTTGTTGTTGTTGCATGGTGCACAGTAGGTACTCACTGAACATTCATTGGAAGAGACCCAGTCCTTCATGGAACAGCAGTTTCTACCACTTAGTGACACTTCGGAATGCCAGGGCTTTTTAAACATTGTATGTTATGAGGTGTGGATATAATCTGATTTAACACAAAGTGGAGGGTACAGCTCCGGACTAGAGGAAGGCCACCCAGGTATAGCCTTTGCTAAGTACTGCTCAAATACGAACTTTAAAAAAGTGAAGTAAAACTAGGATTGTGCTAAAGGGGGGTTTGCGATAGCAGCCTGAACTGCACCATGACCTGATCCTGAGCACTCCTAATGTGGGGAGCCGTGTGCAGCTGCTGCGTGGCTGAAGGGCAGAGGAGAGGGACATGCACTTTGCTGGAAGTCTGAGCCAGCGCTGGGTGAGGACCGAGGAGCAGTGGCGGCCTCTTCTCAAGACGATCTACCAGATTAAAGGACGGAATTTGCTATTCTTGCCTTTAAAAGAACAGCTCACCCAATAGGTTACACAAAATCAGAAGTTTCTGTTTCAGGTAACATGGTGCTGGCGGTCCATTGCTGGGGCCCACGGCCCACTGAGATGACAGCCCCGAAGGCCCTCCTCAGTTCTGGCTCACCTCATCCTTCCCCAGCATTGCCTCCTGCAGAGCAAGCGTAGCCGTATCAGGCCCCAGTGTACCCTGCCTCTTTCCATTCTAGGAGCCCTAATGTACCTGCTGTAATACACCAATAACACACCTGTTGTAAACTAGCGGCAAAAGTGGGTCTATGGCCATGCTACCTTGAACAAGCACGATCCCATCTGAGCTTAGAAGCTACGCAGGGTTGGGCCTAGTTAGTACTGGATGGGAGGCCACCTAGGAAGACCAGGTGCTGTAGGCATAAAAATTTAAAAAGTAAGAGATTGTAAGCTGACAAGGTCCTTGCAATCTGTGAGGTCAAATAAGGATTGCCTCACCTATAAATAAATAAATAGATAGATAGATAGATAGATAGCCAAAGGTGAAATGGTTGGGTCAAAGGGTACGACCACTTTTAAGGCCCTCAATACATAAATGCCAAACATAGTCAAGAACCGTTATGCCCATGTGCTCCCACTGACAACGCACTGTGCGTTCAGGTAAAACATAGCCTATACATGAAGGGAGGAGGAGGGGGAGACTAACAAGGAGTCAACATTTAGAGGCCAGCATGCTGTGATGATAGTACAGAGAATACCCCAAATCTGGATGCCATAATTTGCCTAGGACAGGTGTCACAGAAGGCTTCTTGGAAGAAGCTGGTTCTGAGCCTAGCCTTGAGGGGCCATCAGCAATTAACCGAGTAAAGAACAGGGAAGGGGACATGAACCAGATAGAAAAAGCAATCCAGGTAGAAGAAAAGTCTCAGGCATGAATTTTTAGTCCCTTTTCAGGGAACAACAAAACCTTCTGCAATAGTTGGACTGAAGCCGTGCATGGGGAGGTGAGGATGGTGGCGTAGAGTGATGGATGATGAGACTGAAGAGATGGGCAGAGTCCGATCAAGAGGCGCATTCTCAGCCAAGCAAAGGAGCTTTAACTTATCCAGAAAACTGGATAAAGATCATCACCCTGAAACCTCCTGGGGAGGCCGGTGTTGGCATCAACACCTGTGTGTGGAAGACACATCAATGATCAGGGATGAATATTGATGTCGAACTCAAGAACTTTGCTCTCTGTCATCACTGTTCATAAACTCTGTGAGCATGGGAACTGCCCTTTAACCTCTGTGTCTAGTAAATAAAGGGGCAGATCTATGACCCTTTCAGTTCCAAATTTCTACGAGCCTGTGAACACTGGCATACCCTTTGACATTTTTTTTTTTTTTTCCCCTAGAAAAGGTGGCCATCAAGATTCTGGACAAGACCAAGTTAGACCAGAAAACCCAACGGCTACTATCCCGCGAAATCTCCAGCATGGAAAAACTGCATCATCCCAACATCATCCGCCTATACGAAGTCGTGGAGACCCTGTCCAAACTCCACTTGGTGATGGAGTATGCAGGTGGTGGAGAGCTCTTTGGGAAAATTAGCACTGAGGGGAAGCTCTCAGAACCAGAAAGCAAAATCATCTTTTCCCAGATAGTGTCTGCTGTGAAGCACATGGTGAGTGGGCCCAAGTCTTTCTCCTTCTCTACTCTCAATAGGAGCATGGGGCTTTAGTTTTCCATTATCCAAGTGTCCCAGAGACAGAAGCCTGTGGGAGTCAGAAGTCTGACGGGGATCATGCCCCTTGCTGCTCAGGCAATGCCCAAGGATCCCCATTTACAGGGCAGCCTCCTGGCTTCAGAAAAAGTTGGCAGGAGTCATTCTGGGCAGCTGGATGACCACCACACACTCCCTGGCCACTCCCATTTCTCACCTTCCATTACCAGAAGATCTGGCTCCTTGTTACTTCTTGGCCTTGCCTTCCTAACTCTGTGTTGAGTATGCCTTCTCCCCTCTTAACACATCTCATATTCTAAATCCTATTCACACTTCATGACCCAGCTCAGTTTTGTCTCCTTTTTCTGAAACCTTTTTCCACCCTACTTCAGCTCACTTGGATCTTCTTGACTTTGGTGAACAGCTCTAAGCTCTTGCTGCCTCTGTGCTCAGCAGATTAACACCTGATTATGTCATTCTTATTTTGGTTCTGCAATTATTTCTTTAGATAAATCCAGACTCCTGAAGCACACTCGCTAGTTCCTTTAAGAGCTGGTTCTTCTGCCCCTTTTCTATTGCTGCCCTTATTGCTGGGCACATAGGAGGAACTTGACTTATAGACCTGACTACTACTTTTATGACTTTGTTAGTACAGAAGTTTGGGCTACCCTCTTTACCCAGATCTCAGTCCAACTGACAGAAAAAAGATACTTGCATGGGGTCTATATTAGTTGAGAGGCCATTTCCAGTTTACTCCTTTGCCTGGATGTTGTGGGTCAAGGACTGGGATCAATGACTTCCTGGATAAATTTTTAGAAGGATAATTAGTGAGCTGGAGGACTCAAGATAGTTGGGGGGTGAAAAAGAGTGAACAAGAGAGAAGAACTGGGTCATAATGGTGGTGGGTGTTTCAGGTCTGTAGTACTTACCACCATGAGTTTTCATTTAAGTGGCCTGTACTGTGGTTATCTTTTTCAGGGTCAGGGTAAAGCCAGATTCATATCATGCAATAGAACAGATGGAAAAAGAATCTTTTCATATTCTAGTTGGAAAAGAAATCTGGTGGGAGACCAGAGGAGAATCCAGCTGTAGAGAGTGCAGACCAAGTCCTCTGAAGCTCTGTGCCCTGACATTTCTCACAGCTCTCTAGTCTCTGAAAAGAAGAAGGGTAAATTATAGATGTAATTCCAAATTTTACTGAGTGTGTTTACTGTGAGCCAGGACCATGCTGAGCACTGCAGATATGGTATCACATATAGTTCTCACAACAACTTTATGAGGTTCCTATCAGTACACCCTTTTACAAAGAAGAAAACTGACAGTCACTATACTCATGGCATCATTGAACCTAGAATTAACCAGTTTCCAGGCTCCAAACCCTGTATTCTTACCCCAGGAGGCCCTTCGGGAAAAGTAACATTACAACATTTCCCCAGAGCCCTTGGGACTGAACAGGTCGAGGGGCTTCAAGATTTTTTGTCTGGATTCAGAATGCAAGGGTGGGGGTGGGGCATGGGTTCACAACCAGCAGTGGGACCTGCTACTAGGAGCTTGTAGCCTCCTTCCTTCTACTGAATTCTATAAAGGAGCCTACCCCAGGAAGCATGGCTGAAAAGCTGGCAGAGGGCCCCAAGCCTTCTTGGTGTTGGCCCTAATCAAGAGATTGCTGAGCCAGAAAAATCCATCTATGGCCTCAAAAATGAAGGAGTCCTGTTTCATTGTGTTTCAGAACATGTAGTTTCATAGGATCTGGCATTATTCCTGAGTTGACACGTGCGAGGCAGACTCCAATTCTTGCTCCACAGAAGAATAGAACCTGTCATCTCTTTGGGGCATGTGGGTACTTTGTATGGCAAAAAGTTATGGCCGGGCAACTCTCAAGGTTTGCTGACATGATTAATTGCCATTGAATTTCTGTTACTGCACCATTACACTGTTTCAGAGCAACTGATGCATTTTTTTTTTATGTTGGTATTTTACTTTGGAAATGATCATTTCCCCCTGTCTCGTCTCTTCTTCCACAGCATGAAAACCAAATTATTCATAGAGACCTGAAAGCAGAAAATGTATTCTATACTAGTAATACTTGTGTGAAAGTGGGTGATTTTGGATTCAGCACAGTGAGTAAAAAAGGTGAAATGCTGAACACTTTTTGTGGGTCTCCTCCCTACGCTGCACCTGAACTTTTCCGAGACGAGCACTATGTCGGCGTGTATGTGGATATCTGGGCCTTGGGGGTGCTTCTGTACTTCATGGTGACTGGCACCATGCCATTTCGGGCAGAGACCGTGGCCAAGCTGAAGAAGAGCATCCTTGAGGGCACCTACAGCGTGCCTCCATATGTGTCCGATCCCTGCCTCCGACTCATCCGGGGCGTCCTTCAGCCCATACCCACCGAGAGGTATGGGGTTGACTCCATCATGAACAATGAATGGATGCAAGGGGTGCCATACCCCACCCCTCTGGAACCTTTTCAACTGGATCCCAAACATTTGTCAGAAACCAGCACCCTCAAAGAAGAAGAAAATGAGGTCAAAAGCACTTTAGAACACTTGGGTATCACAGAAGAGCATATTCGAAATAACCAAGGGAGAGATGCCCGAAGCTCCATCACAGGAGTCTATCGAATTATTTTACACAGAGTCCAAAGGAAAAAGGCTTTGGAAAGTGTCCCAATAATGATACTGCCAGAGCCTAAAGAAAGGGACCTAAAAAAAGGGTCCCGAGTCTACAGAGGCATAAGACACACATCCAAATTTTGTTCAATTTTATAAATTGCACTAGACTGTTGGTAATTAACCAAGATCATTGTTGCTGCTTTTAATTTTTTTCACAACTTGGTAGAGACATTTTTGTAATTTTTAAATAAATTTAAATTTAAGGTATGCATCCCTCCCCCACCCCCAGAAAAAGTTCTCTTAGCTCAGATTCTGGCTTGATTTGCTAACTTCTCTTGTTCTCAAACTCTAGCATTCATTCATTTAATCAAGAAGTATTTATTCAATGCCTGCTATGTTCCAGGCACTGTTTAAGGTGCTGAGGAAAATGCAAAGAATAAAAAAGTCCAGGTTCTTCCTGTCTTACGCAGAATATTCTAGTGCTGGACAGAGGCACTAAAAATTTTTTTAAAAAATAGTAGTGATAGATGCTATGTACAGAAATTAAATAGGGTGATCTGATATTAGAGGCTTGCTACATTGTGTTAGATCATTGGAGAAGGTCACTTTGAGTAGATGGCCATCTGAGATCTGAATAAGAAGCAGGCCAAGAGCATTCCAGGCAACTAGGGGGTTTAGACAGCTAAGAGTTCTTCCTAAATGGAGTTCAAGACAAAGCCTTCCATGTAGAGTCATTATTTGGAAAGTGATCCTAGAGAGCAGGAGTGAGAGGCAGGTGAGAGAAACAACAAAAGCCAGTATGAATTGGCCAGTCCTGCTGGATCCTCCGAGGAGCCTTAGGCAACACATCTCAGGTGTCTGGCCAGGGTACAGAAGGGGAAAGCATTTATCCATCAGCCCCTGTTCACCACTGGTTAAGAGTGGCCCCACGGGGTTGCCTGTCCTGCACTTTCAGATTATGCTGTATGAATGCCAGGTGGGTTCCCTCGTGCTTCCCACGCCTTAGTGTCAGAGAAGCGCTGGAGCAGGAAGTAAGAGGTACATACAACTGGTCTAAGATAAGATGTGGTCAAGTAGGATCTGCACGAAGCTGTCAGAAATTGCATGGAAATGGCCACTGCATCAGGGGCTGGAGAAGTATGGCTAAAAGGATCTTAAGTGTGCACAGGAGTTGTCCAACATAGCCCAGCCCCACCCTTGGCTCTACTCAGATTCACCCTCTGTTTAAATCCAATCCGTTGCAGAGTCATCTCCTTCAGGGTAGTGGGACTTGAAAGGACTTAGTGCAGCAGGATTAGTGGAACAAGCTACAGCTGTGGTCCTCCAATTCCAGTGCATCCAAATCACCTGGAGGTCTTGCTAAAGCCTCCCCCCAGAGTTCTTGATTCAGTCTGTCTGTGGTGAGGCCCAAGAATCTGCATTTCTATGAAGTTCTCAGGTTATGCTGCTACTGCTAGACAGGGACCACATTTTGAAAATGACTGAGCTACAGTCATTACCACAGCTGGTCCTGAGGCTAAACTCATTCCTCCCTCATCCATTCTAAATTTCCCTCACCTTTGGCCACCAATTTGGCTGTTCCAGATTCAGTAGTCTGACCCAGACCTTTCTCATCAAAGGACCTGAGCCTTTAGCTGCCTTAGCTTTTTCAGGCCATTGTTGCTGCAATTGCCCACTCACTGTTATCACAAGGCCCAAAAGTGACACTCCAGTGAATCTCTTGGGTTACAGACATACCCCTCTTTAACTCCTTATGATAATCAAGGTCAATAATCCCTACCAGTATAACACCTCCTTTCTTTGCCTGCTCGTCAACTGGTATGGATATCCCAAAGTGACCCTTTCTGGGGTCCAGATTCACTCGACCCTTTCCAGGGGTCAGGAAGGGTCCAGTGAACTGAGTCCAGGTGAAAGCATTCCCTGCCCGCTGGAACCAAGACCTCTCATCTAGCTGAGCCTAGGTTGTAGGAAAGAGAAGTAGAAATCCTTCAAGTGGGTCACTGTGATGGGGAGAGAAATCAATCCTACTTCTACCCATTAGTTCCCAGACCTGTGAATTTTAACGATATGGGGACACATATCTATCGGCCATTGTTAATGCTTGTATACTGAATCCTGAAGGACAGCACCTCAACCCTGGGGGTACTGTACTATAGTCAGTGCCTTAGCTAAGCCAAGCCACTCCATTGTTCTATTTATGCTGGCAGCTTCTGGTGTTGAATATATAAGATGAATAGATGTGGTGGTCAAGTGCCCATTGCCCAACTGCCTTTGCAAAAAAAGTGGTCCTCGAGGTGATGTTACATGAGATACCATGATAATGGATCAAGTGTTCTGTGCTGTAGCATGACTGTATTGGAGGATACACTGCAGGCAGGAAAGGCAAACCCATAACCTGAGTAGATGTCAACTCCAATAAGGCTAATTCATTGCTGTGCCCATCTGACTTATGACTCTGGATCCAGCTCATGAGGAGTCAGTTCCATTTGCTTGGTCTCTCAATGTCCCATAATCAGATGTTCAGTCTCTATGAGGGTGCAGCAGCACACCAGGAACCTGAGTAATTTTCTGTTGCAGAAAGCATGGCCTTTCTCCAGGACCCTCTGGGGCTGTAACCGTCTACTGCGGTTGCCAGACTCCACAAAATATTCTTTACTGCCACATGTACAAGCCAGTGTAGCAGTGCAGTTCGGAGCAAAGCCTAAAACTGGACTTTTTTTGGGGGGAGGGAGTGGGATCCACTTGAAACTGAGCTTTCTGCTCCCAGCCCTGATAAATGGATTAGAGGAATATCCTAAGTACAACATATATGCTTCCAAAACCCAGAGGGGCCTGCTAAAACTCGTGCCTCTATCCCAGTGCTAAGGGATACAGGGTGCAACAAGTTATCCCTTACTGGATATGTAGGCATGCCTCAGGTCATTAGACCTCTAAATACTTCTTCAGTGTGGCAGGCCCCTGATTTGTCATGGAGTTTATCACACACATGCTGGCACACATAAACCTTACTATGGCATCTGGAGTACTTGCCACTGAAGGCAAATCCACCTTGAATGCTGTTTCTGCAGAATGTCAAGATGACCAAGGTTCTCCTAGACTTACACTATGACATAGAGCAGATTTAACATCACCTAGGGGCATCAGAGTAAATCATTTTTGTCCATCCCAGAGAAATGTGAACTACTTTTGATCCTCCTTTCTGATGGAAATTAAGTAGAACTACAGCTGCCTATCAATGCCAACAGACTAACAGCAGTCCACCCTCATTCTCTATTACTCCTCTGCTCTTTTTGAGAGTCTGGTGAATAAGTTAAGTAAATAAGGTTATGATGGAGCCCATTATCTTTGTGCCCTTTAAAAGTTTTGATGTTGACACTGATGTCTGCATTTTCTTCTGATTGCTCATGATGTACCAACAGGGTACATTTTCAGAAGTTCCCATGTGGCTCTTTCTCCCATAATGGCTCTTACTCCACAGGTCAGGAATTTAAATATATTTATCCCAAATATATACTTGGAGATTGGGGTAAGAAGCCCAAGGTAGGACCCATTATGAGACTGACTTAGGCCAGGACTCCATCCAACACCTGGTTTCCATAAGCCGCTATCTACACAAAGAGCCATAATGGTTCCTAGTAACCCTTTCAATATAGACTTTTTTTTAATCAAACAGTCCTTAAATATTTTGGGTATGTATATTGCATATACTTGTGGCACCTGGGCTTTTCCTCAAGACCTTGCTGTATAGTTAAGTTACACTTATGCAGCTGTCACTCAGAACTCTGTGATCTATTAACCGTTGTCACAAAACCCTGCAGATCAAGGTGCCCTAATTTCCACTCCAGCCTTCCTATTCATTATATGATGTCCACCACACCTCTGATATTTAATAACACAAATAACACATGACCTCTGCCTTTCTTGAATCCCATCATCCCCACTTAACACATAGCATGTTCAGTCCCATGGCAGTATTTCACACTGTCAACCTGTCTGCAGTGGGCAGCCATCGCTGACATTTCCATAGAAAAGTCCTCCTGGGAAATAGAGTTAAGGAGTTGTTTAGTCTCACATAATGAATCCATTCTAATATTAACACATCCTGGAATCTTCTGATTCTTTCCTTACTATTATGCCACAGCACTTTCCCCTAAGACACCTCACTTACTGTGTACCATACTCATATCCAACCTCAATCACCATCCCAGCAGGATATTAGAACCAGCTTTAGGAGTCCTTCACTCCATGTCATGGGTAAATGCTCCAATGGTAACAAACTCTTCTTTATCCTGCCTTACATTCTTCCCTCAACCTCCATCGCTGGCCCAATACCTTCAAGATCCACTCACACACATCTTCCCCTGGTTCCTTATGGCACATATTAGCCAGGCTCTGCAATTCCTTCAGTGTCTAAGCTATTTCCTCCCATGCAGAGATTGTATTTCTCTGCTCAGGCTGTGTTGAGACTCGACCCAGTTTTCGGTTTGGAGAATAGTAAGTGTATTTATTGGAAGAGGATCTCGAGGAGGTCAAGCATCATCTTGCAGGTATCAGCCTTGGCAAGGTCTTCGGGTAAGGAAGAATGAGCTTCTCCTGCCAGCTCCACATTACAGGAATCTGGTTTTCAACATTTTCAGGCTTGTCTACCCTCTTGTTCCTTACTCCCGTGTTATACTCTATCAAGGCTCTGGCTTTGATAAAGGAGAATTGTCAGGGCTATTTTATCTCCTTTGCAGCTCAGCCAAACGTACAATTAGATCCTGGGCCTCTTTTAGGTGTTTCCTTCTGCTGCAGGAGATAAGGCTCTCCTTAACCCTTGCCTCAAAGACCCTTGGGGTCTCACAACAGGCCTTGGGTTTATCTGGCTGACATAAGCCTGTTATTTTTACCCCAGACTTTCAAAGAAGTTACTAAAAGCTCATTAGACCCCATCTTTATCATTGTTCCCATACTGGTCAAGTACCACAGGTACTGCACAATTCAATGCTTCGTCATCCACCTATACTTACAGATGAGTCTTGGTAGTAATCATGTGGCTCCTGTATGCCAGGAGTGGTCGGCACCCTGCTTATCAACAGTGCGTTAGTGTTCTACAGATGCTGTAATCATCGCCACAAATCTAAAAGAAGGTACTATCAGTCTGAGATCCTGCTCAAGGACTGTGTGGAAGCAGTTGCCACAATATTGACAGTAGAAGGCAGGGCAGAAGGTCTGAAGTGGGTCTCAAGGTTTCTGACACATTAAATCAAGGTCTCTAAGGCTACAATACACTTGGCATATTTGAGGAATGAAAGGCAAGATGAATATAGTGCTGAGTTGAAGTGGGCAGGGGGTAGAAACCAGATACATAGGAGTTTGCGAGCCTGAATAAGAAATTTGATACATAGGGAGAAAAGTGCTTACTACCAAATAAGGTAGTCCATTGCAGCCTTCAGAGAGGAAGCAACTGTTGAGTTCGACCCCAAACATCAACAAAGTTTTGCCACGATGGGTTGGAGATGCTAGTTTATAGCATGTGAAAAACCTAGAGGCAAGGAGAGGCTTCTGCAAAATTAATTCAATAAAACTTTTTTTTGTTACTGTATGCCTGCACAATGACAAACTAGGACAAATAAAAGATGAATTCCCAGTTTTTTACCTGTCAACTTTTAAAATGCAAATAAATGCATTTTTTATTATACACGAGCCCTGATATCGAAACTTCCTGAAGATTATCATCATATTATTGCCTTTATATTAATTCGAAGAGTGGGGGGTGGAGAATCAATCACAGGTCATCTATTTTCTTCTACCACCAATTAGGAAAAAAATGAGAAACCTATGATTCAATTGAGAGCAACTGCTAGAAAATTTAAAGTATTCACTTTTATTACAAGATCGCATAGCTCTAACTTATTTAAAGATCCTGTTACATTTCTTGCTGTTGATTCCCACTTTACTGTTTCTTTCAGGACATTTTAAACAGCAGACAAGAAATGAAGTATTTCAATTAAGTCGCAAGGAGATCAAATTAACTGTTTGCATCTACTCAAGTTTTGTCTAGTGTTAACCTTACTCATTAGTGTTCATAAAAATTAAGAAAAATCCCAAATGTAGAAAAAAGTACCTAAATCCCATAGGAAAAAGGAAGGATAGAATTTTTAAAGTCATATTAATTGGGATTCTAGAATGTGTGAAAATAACCTTAGAGAACACTGGCCTTATTTTGTAAATGACCCAGGGGGATAGGAGACTGGCCCAGAAAATAAAAGAAATTGTTACTAAGTATTGAATCTAGACACATGACAAATATGAGCTGATCGGTACTAGAAATTAATCTGGTATAATTCCTAATTCATATCAAGAGGTGATAGGACTCTTGGAGATTACCCAGTCCACTGTTACTGCCAAAGCAAAAATTCTCTGTAAAATCCCTGGGAGCATAAGCAGCATGTGGCCCTAAAGCTGGAGCTCTAGCTTGTAGGAGACAGTTCTACATCAGCTATAAAACTGGCTTTTAATCTTCAATTGCCAATCTTTAATCTTAAATTGTTTCTAGGTAAACAAAGTAACTCTTCATAAAGATTTATAGCAAACTTCATACACACTTACCATCCAATTTGGGACTTAATCTGTCTGAAATATAAGAAATATAAATTATCAGTATAAATTCTTCTATTCCAGACAAATAGTTCCTTGAAGACAAAACCAGGTATCTTGTAAATTTTTATTTCTGACTTAAGCGAATGCCTTGCTTACATGTTTTTGAATGTTTGTTGATGACTGAATGAATGAGTGAATAAATAAACTGAAATGAAATGAATGCCCATATTTTAAAATAGCGAATTAGCTGATTTCTTGCCTAAATGTTAGTTCAGGAGGGAAAAGGATTACTCAAGTATCTGAAATATTTCTCTAAAATTTTATTCATAGTTACTCACCTCACTATTAATAAGGTGTACAATTAATTCTCTGTGCCAGCATTACTAGGCCTGCCCATTGCTGGTAACAGACTTTGAAAAAACCCATTTTCTGACACTCAAAAGTTAAATTATTCTTTTGAAAACATACCCAGCTCCCAATACTTGCAAAAGTATTACATGCACATTTTCCCATCAATCTGAACTTACATTATTAATCTACATCAGTGGATGATAAAATGAAGTCATTTTAACAAATTATGACTGTACAAATCAAAATACCACTGGTTAATATTAAACAAGAGTATTTTACAAACACTACATTACATATTACCTTGTAATATCAAACATTCACTTCATATTTGTTTAAGTTTATTTTAGATAAGTGAAACTTCACAGAATTTAAAGCAAATAAAATTTAAAAAATTTAGTTCTGTACATTAGTTCCAATTATCTTTATTTTACAATCTATAAGGCTCATGTCATAGTTCAGCACCAAAAAGATCTACAAAAACTGTCTAACCAGCCTTATTCATCCCATGTGACAGTTTAAGGTGAAAGTCTGAGAAAATGCTTTATCGGTCCTACTTCCAGATCATGAAGTGGAATTCTCAGTTTGGCCAGTCATACTATGTAAAAACTTGAGTTTTACCTTTTTAGTTTCATTGAAGAGATTTTTTTTTTTAAGTGGAAGAGAATACTAACACCATGAATTTGTCAGTCTTTTAAGTTGAATTTATAACACTGAAGCATTGAAGTAACTTAACAACTGTTTGTCTCTATTGTTCCTTTTGTTTAAAATGTTTAAAAGGCAGCCAAGAAAAAGGTTTTATTTATTCTTCAAAATAAGGATTGCAACAGCAAACTTCCTCATATACATATTCCAGTAACATCTCGGTGTTGTTCAGCACGGATTCAGGAGCAGACATAGACTACACACACCGCTCCCAAATGTGCCATGTTTTCTACACCAGATGTCTGGCTCAATGCTCGCAGCTCTGTTCACAACTCATTACCGCTAGCCTGGATTTAAAGCAACATTCTAGTTTCCAGAACCAGTGTTACTGTCCCAACTCTTCTCTCTTCAGTATTTATAAATTTTAGAAAAAGAGCATGTTTGTCTTGCCCTTTTCAAACAGGGTTTGTGCATGCCACTTTTAAGACCACATCCCCTAACCTAGAAACTTTTTTTCAAAAACCACAGGTACTTTCAGTAATCTTGTTTGTTCAAAGTATAAAATTCTTACACATTTAAAAAACTTAGAATTGTAGAACTAGTACCTCTGTTTTTTTCTGCCAGAAGCATACAATTCATCATACCACATTTACATACTAAGCTTCATGCATACAAATAGCCAGAGAGGTATGAAGTTTTACAGAGCCCTTAACATCATTTGAATACATTAGGCATTGGGCTAGACCACAACAAGAAGCAAATTAGCAAATTGAGCAAAGAGACTTTCCCAAAGACACGATAGTTTTCCAGGCTCCATGTCAGTTACAAAAAATTTAAGCAACATGTAATCCTTTAAAATTGTCCCCAGACATCCCATTCCCAACTGTTTCCATACATACTCCACCCACCCCACCCACACTGAAGTCTTCCACCTTACAGAATTATCTTAATGTTCCCTGTTACTAATGACAGCTGCTTCCGGTTCTGCTGCTGTTGCAGGGAGTCTTGGTACTTTCTTAGCAGGACTTGGAATATGCTAAAACCAAGGAAAAAAGTTGTCTCATGTTTTGTTTTAAAGAGTCATGGTACTGATTAAAATTCCAACGGAAAAACCAAGAGAACAATTTTGGAGAGATTTATGCTAATAATATATTCTATGTAACTTTTCATAGAGAATTAAATATCCATTCTTTACCTTATAGTGAATTTATTAATACAATTAGCAATGTAGCAAGAGAGAGGAAGGCCACTGAGATCCACCAGACACAGAATTTTACTTGTTACATTTTGCATTCCCAACTCAGATACTAGTAGCTTGCTTGACCTGCTACCTAATTTGTATAATAGCAAGAAGCTAGACTATGCATTCACCAAATTTGTCATGAGCAGATAAATACCTCCAAGGTTATAAAGTCTTCAGTTTGAAAACTGGCTATGATCCTGATCAAGTCATTTAACTTCTTGCTACCTCATCTCTAAAGTGGGCATAGTATCATTTATTTCAAGGTGGTTTTTATAAGGATTAAATTAGAAAATGTAAATAAAGTACCTAACATATGACAGGAATTCAAAATATGGCTATTATATTACTTCCTGATAATTTTGGAGGTAGATTTGACAATGGCCTGAGAAGAGATGTGAGGGTCAACACCCTTCCCTACTTCATCTCTCACCAAGACATTACCACAGATGAGCCTTCTCTCTAGATCAGCCTTCTTTTAACTTCTGGTACTATTAATAAAACTCAGTATTTACTGGAAACTTTTAAAATGCTAATAATTTAAGCACAAACCACTTTCTACAATTGAAAAATGGCACAGCTGGAATCTAATCCCAGAGCCCTTGCTCTGAATTACTGTGCTTTATTGACATTCCTTAGAGTTGCTAAAGAGTTAGGTCCCCTAGATCCTAAGATCTGAGGATGGTAATTTTACCCTGCAAAGCCCAAGACCAAATGCAGTGAGATTTACCTCATTTGCTGTGTTTGAATGCACAAGACCTACTCCTTCATCCAAGGTGTCATCGTTGGGAGAGGGGCGGCGGGCATAAGTCCTTCTGTGCTTTTCATCCACTCTAACTAGGTACCATGTTCCTTCAAAGAGTGAATCTATTGAACTCTGGGGAATATAATTGGCTAAAGAAAAGACAGAGAATATGTGAAATTAGTTATGACTCGTGATTTATCAAGTTGCATATTTCCCTGTAATTTTCACTAACATCAGATTAGTATTGAATGTAGTCTAGATAGCTAGATATATTTATCTTATACATAACACATTGTTATATCCCCCTAATATACTTCTGAGTGTATATTTATGTATATTAACAACAATATTTTTACCCAAGAGATGAGTGTCTTCTCTGAGCTTCATGGTTTCAGCAAAGACTTCTGGTGTCACACAAATTCTTGAGTCAAGCCTTGTTTTAAGATCACATAAACTTGCTGTTATTTTATCAAGAGCAGACCCTAAAATAATAATTCCAACATTAAAAGACCAAAAATAGCCTGAAAAAAATGTTGCCAAATGGGGAAAAAAAAACAACCAAAAAACTTTTCATTCCTTTTAGAACTACTAGCTACTGTTTAATTAAAAGATAAGATGGTATCTATTTGACAAAGCTTCCTATGACCTCTGACTGAACATTTGCTCAGTGTTAGCCAGTAGACAAGATAGGAAATAGATGAGAATTAAAACTACAAAGAGCTTGTCTATAGTCAATCCATGATACAATTTTAATGTAATGTCAAGTCTATCACTAGTTTTTTTTCCATGTTTTTGTTCTTTCTAGCTCAGGGAAGGCACAGAAGTTCCTTTAAATCTGGCCAAGACTGTAAAGCTATGAAAATTAGATAATTTAGATATGAGAAAAGAAATTATTCAATGTCATTTACTGATGTGATCAGACTCAATCATTAGAGTAAAACCTCAAAAACTGCCTGCATCAAACAGATATGCTTCCCTTTTTCCTGACTATATATCCTTGAAATACAAGTTAAAAGATAAAGTTACCTGCCAAAAAAGGAAAAGTCAAAAACACTATGCCATAAAAAATGTTTAAGCTGATCTATTTTTTTTCTGTCTTGGAAGAAAGGAAAGAAGATATCTTAACTCAGACATAGTCCTACCCTTTACCCAATTAAGATGGATTTTTTTAGATTAGAGAGTAAAAATCTGGCTATGTTGAAAGAAGTAACGAAGATTAAAATGTTATGACATATGGAGCAGATTCAAGTGCTTGCTTGAGAAGCTTGTAGACCTGACCTTACCACAGCTGGTTCTCAATACATTCTTGTTGAAAGGCTCAGTATTTACCTGGTGTGGCATCCTGTGTAACTTTAAGGGAGTATAGGGTGGCGGCCAAACCAGAACCATAAGAGAACAAGCCAATCCTCTTTCCTGCCAGCTGCTGGGGTGAGAACCTGGGTAGGGAGAAAAAAGTTACTAAGAAGTTTAAATGATCTAAAACTATGAGTTGGAATAAAAATTCATTCTATAGACTTAAAACACCTAACCTAAAGCTTTATCATTATGGTGAGCAGACTGAAACAAGCATTTCCATCTCGAGAATGATGAAGCTTATGAAAGTTATTTTACCATCAAATAAGTTACTTTGTCAATCAGGGATTTATGGTTCAACTGAAGGTCAAAAGTAATAAAATCATGAGAACAGTAGCCAGAAAAGCTAATGTGACATTAAATACCCTGGAATAACTGTAGTTTCACCCCATGTATCTTTTAAGTCAATGAAAAATAGGCTAAAGAGCCTGGAAATAAAATATTCTGTGACATGAACATGCCTGGTCATATTTGGTCTTAGAATTCTAACATTCTCCAAGTGAGGGGAGTTAAGTAGTTGAAATTTATACTTACTGTGCTAGAATAGAAGCAAGGCAACCATACACTGATGATGTATACATATTTCCATTTTGATTTGATACAAGCAAAGATGCCTTTGTTTTCTGATTGAAGATTTCGGAACTAGCCTTCATAAATGCCTTTTCCACATCTCTATCAAAGTAGGTATCTTCTAATTTAATATCTCTGAAAGATTTGTAAACAAGATAGTTAAACAGTGTTCAAAGACTATATTCTTATTATATTACTGTACTCAATCAGTATTCTAATCTGTGAGCATGTATGATTCTGTTTTCCCATTTGTTAAAAGTCAAGTAGCAGCATGCTAACTGCTATGGAAAGTATAATTGTTGTTCAGTCCTTTTTCTCAAAGTTTTTTATAATACTAAGGCAACTTAATTCTAATAGGTTAACAAACCCACTAAAAAGCTTTGTTATCACCAAACAGAATATACTACTATTTTAAGTCTACGAAAATGTCTAGTTAGCTAGGAGAGTCATTATATTATAGGAGCCAAGTCTTAAAAGTTGAGTAGAATTTTATCAGATGGAAAAGGGACACATGCAATAAGAAACAGAATGAGTTTAAAAATCATAGCATGCTAGGGAGCCTTTAAAGAAAAAAGTGTAAAAAATATGACAGCAGACTTTGACAGTGGCGGTGTACAGAATGGATATGGGGCACAGGGGCTAGAGAGAGGCAGGGAGAAGAGTCAAGAGGCTACTGTGAATACATGTACTTGCGGGTCTATATTATCATGGTGACAACAAGAAAGAAGCTAAAAAGAGGAAATCAGAAAATGAGTACAATGACTAAAGAATTCATGTATGTAAGCCACCATTTCTCTGGGACTCAGTTTCTTCACTGATGATGTAAGTAGGTTAGACTTCTAAGATCCTTTTAATTCTAAAATGTTCAGGACTGTACAAAAATAGTTTAACATAAAAAATACTCTCATACAAAAGGGAAAAAAACATAACAACTTCTCTTACCCAAAGGCTTCCAGGCCACTATAGATACTATTTTTATCTCTGTTCTGGTCATTAAGGAAATCACTCAGCAACATCCGAGCTAGAGATTTCTGAACCAGTTTGCAGAAGGGTGAGTGGAAGATCATGAAGCCAAAATCATTCAAGGTAAAATCTTTCTCATTTCCCTCTAAAAAAGAAATCCAAAGCAATGTTAAATTCATATAAGCCACTAACTTTTGAAGTTTGAGTTTTAAAACAGGGCTAGGTTGGTTTTATATCTTTAAACAGCAAGTAAGTATATATTGCGTGGTACAATATCTTTATGGTTTTAAAGTATATCGAAAAGCATCAACAGAAATAGCAATACATACTTCGATATATTACTGTTTTTCACACTTAAGAGTTGTAACCCATTAGTGGATTATGTAATCAATTTAGTGGATCAGGGCCAGTATTTTTTTCAATGAAATAGAATATAGGATAAAATAGCAAACTGCATAACCTGCAGCATGGATAAGTAATTTCACAACACTTTTGAGTTTAGGAGACACAAACAATGTAATGTGTATTTCTTGTGGTGGGTCTTCATAAAAAGTTAGAAAATCACTGTACTATTAAATATATGCTATTAAATAGTAAGACATTTTACATACTGCAAGAATACTTCTTATCCAGAGTCACTAATTTTCTCAATATCTGTTATTGAATATTATTTTTAATTCTCTCACAACCTCTGTAAAGCAAAGTTGGACTATGGAAAAAACATACTTTATATGATATTGTGTCTTTTAATAGCACAAAATACTGTCTTTTTCAGTACCTCAAGAACTTTTTCCTAAGGATGGAGTTCAATGATGACACTAAAAAAACAAATATGAATTCACAGGTAGAGTGTAAATAGACTATGGGGGGAGGATAATCACATTTCAGTAAGTTATTTTCACCACACTTTTCTCTAGATAATAGTTGCAAGCTAAAACCTTGTGAAAATACCTCTCATAGAAGATGAACTAAATTCAAGTTACTTTCTTTTACCCTACTTTTGATTTTTCTACTGGGGGTAAGTCGACCTAAGTATTTTTACACAGATATACCTCATTTCCAAAGCTTACCTCTTTTCCTAAATTACGCATTCCCTGAAATTATGAGAAAATGCTATTTGGCAGGTGAGAAAAAAATGGTTAAAGGACACTAACAAAGGATGCCCATGAAGCAGTTTCTCACTGAAGACATCCAGCACATATACCATTTTCAATAAATATCAAGCCAAGGAAAACGAAAACAAACAAAAAAAACCCCCACCTTTCTGCCATTGGGCACGGATTTTTTTGCGGTAGACAGAATAGCAGCGGTCTAATGCACTGAAGTAGCACTCTATGGAGAGTTTTCCATCTACTATAGGGTATTCAGTAAGCATATCAGGCTTGTAAAAGTCATAGGCATGTTTCATGTGGGTCCCACGAAGTCCTATTAAAACCAAAAAGGAAGATGTCCATGTACTTCTGCTTCTTGATGTTTGTATGTTAGTAAGCATTTTGCATTATCAGGGGCCTTTCTTAACTATCTAGTCAACTCTCACCACTTGCAGTGTAGGAATCAGAAGGTAACACCAATATATAGTTGAAACTACATATAACTTTATCCATGGACAGGCCCAAGGCTCCTTTGATATACAACATTTTCATGCAAGTTTTGTAAATATAAGTGGGAGATTACAATTGATTTACTGAACTAAAAACCAATTAAAATTGCCACTTACTATGTGACTATAGGCAAGTTACTTTTTTAAGTTACTACTTCTCTCCATAAAGTGGGGATAACATCACTTACCTCATACAATTGCTATGAAGTCTGAATACGATAACATGTATAAAGCATTTAGTAAGCAGTGCCAGCACTGAATGAACACTCAATAAGTGCTAGCTTCTATTTTCAACTTTCTCAGCATACTGTGCTAATTAAAACACACACAAACACACACAACTCCCAAATACTTACCTCGGTCAAAAATTAAAGGAGCATTTGGCCCAATTAGCATAGCAACAGCTCCGACCCCACCTGTAGGTCTAGCACTTCCTGTGGCATATACAGCAATATCTCCTGTAACTACTAGCGCATATCGTCCTGGAAAAAAAACCTTTTATTAGTACAAAAGAAAGTGATCAACACTATAAATATCAGACATGTAAACTGAAAATTTCCCCGGAATATGCTTTTCACATATTTGATTAAAAAGTCTGATTAAATTTTAATAATTTTGTCCTACATGATAAACAGTTCGTAATTTAGATAAGTTGAAAGTCACAGCTATGGTTATTTTGGCCTATTCATCCTCAAGGAGTTTCTTTGGAATAAAGACATGCAACATACCGTCCCAATAGCTGGACTCAATCCAGTTAACAGCATTGAAGACTGCAGCTGTGCCTCCATAGCATGCATTAGTTGTGTCTATTCCTTCTATATCTGTATTCCCAGACTCCTCAAAGAGCTGCATCAAATTAGTCTTCACTGACTTTGCTTTGTCGATGATTGTTTCTGTTCCAACTTCTAATCGCCCAATACAATCATAAGAAAGGCCATTTCTTTCCATAAGATTCTGAACCACTGTCATGCAAAGAGAGTTGATATCTTCTCTGTCTGTGCAGAAGCCCATCTTGGCCTGGCCAAAGCCAATAGTATACTTTCCAGCATCTACACCATCATATTTTTCTAATTCTGTTTGATCAACATATTGAGAAGGAAAATAGATTTCAAGTGCAACAATTCCCACATCTTTTGGCCAGCAGGCTTCTGCATTCAAAGGAAGTGACCCAGGCATGGTGAAAGAGCTTCAGAAAGAAAAAGAGGAAAAAAAACATTGTTTCGGATTATAAATTGTAGGTAATCAGGTTCAAACTTCAGAAAACATTAAGAGTTCAACAATCATTTGAAATATTAGTTTCTAAAGTTAGCATGTTTTACTTATGGCAGTCATTTAAAAATATGTGGATGTAGCAGTTATAGTATGAATGAAATACTATTATTTAAAATTGTTGTCTTTCAGAAAGGCTTGCACTTTCCTCAAAACTGGACATTTTTAGATTTAAAACACAATTATTAGAAGTAACCTCATTTAAATCAGATTCTTCCATGTTGTAAAGAACTATAAGATAAAATACAATGACAATTTAAATGTGGCCCATAAATTAGAGTTCAAGTACCTGATCTATTTCTGGCCACCCAATAAAGTTTAAGTAAATTATTCATTCATTCATTATAGGTATGTTGATTATTCATAGCTACTGACTTTATGGGATTTTAAAAATTGTTATATCAAACAATATTGCATTCTTTACTGATCTAGATCTAAATAATCCCAGCAAGTAGAAAAGCCATTCTACAGAAGTCTGTGAAGCCGATCTGTACATGCCTCTCATATTATAATCCTATCCTTCCAAAGAACCCTCTACCTATAACCCAAATGATTAAAATTTTAAGCAAAGACAAGTTGCAGGACCTATCACAGGGTCAAATGTCAGCATTCTATATTTCTACAGCTAGTATACAGGCAATAATGATCATAAAACCACAAGGTATCATCACTTAGCTTTCAAATTAGAAAAAAAAAACAACTGATTTAAATTTGAAAACTGGAATCCACATATTATTAGTGTGCGAACCAACTATGAAATAACCAACTTAAACCGCCCCTTCTTTTTTAAACGGGCACTAAAAAGTTGGACATACTGTAAACCTCTAGTAGTGTCTAGATTTATTAACCAACAGTAAAAAAAAAAAAAAAAAGTGCTAGCTGATCAAGGTCATTGCTATGTGCCCAGGGGCAAGGCACATAACCTACTAGAGTCTAAATTTCTATAGCAGTTGTATTAATCAGGAAAAAAATTATTCTAGATATTTCAAACAGAGGGAATTCAGTACAGGGAAATGGTTACAAACTTGTTGGCCAGGCTATAGGAGAAAAGGCAGGCAGTTATCCAGACCCCATGAGCTTGCATTCCACTTAAGCTGCTGGAACTGCCAGTACCTGCACTTCTGCTGCTGCTGAGTTAGAACCCAGAGACTGCAACTGCTACCACTGACAAACAAGATGGCTACTTCTTCCCACCTTCTAATCACACTTTAGTGCTTCCATCAGCAGTCTAACCAGAACCTACATGTCATACAAGTCAAGAGAAATGCTGCTGTCAGGCTTTGAAGAGTGGCAGTCTCTTATTTGGAGAAGAAAAAATCTTTCCATTATCTAACCTTCTACAACTCAATTTCCTTTCTGGGTATTACATAATTGGATGGTGCTGTTATAGTGGCAGAATTTCAGAGCTTCATTGACATAAAGGTCTTGGCTTACGAGAGTTTACCTGGGTCAAACTGGTTCACTAACCTACAGCATTTGCCAATTCGACAATAATTTGACTCGTAACAATGAAAAGTCTAGTCTTATATTTATGACATATGTCTTCTGTCACTCTGCAAACTTTGGGAATAGTGTTAGGTATAATGATATTACTGACTACTGCTACAGTGAGTTAATTATTAAAATCTTGAGAGAATATTTGAAGTAGAAAGACTATCTTTAAATCATGAAATCTACACTTAACCCATAGGTCATCAATCTAAAAAATAAGCACCTTGAAATGTAATCACACATTCTAAGTTAAAAGTCTTAAGAGATACCAGTTGAATCTTCCTTCTAACTACTAGAATCTTATTCACAGTTTCCCTATTCATTGAATAATGATGACATGTACATGCCAGACATTTGAGATAAGTTTAACAGATGATCTTTGCTCTCTCAAACATTCACTGTCTTGTGGGACAGTAAGATACAAACAAATAATATAATAAACAACATAGACAGTCATATTATGTTTTGGAGAATTACCTAACCCAGCCTGGTTGCTGGGGAAGGAGTGAGAATGCTTTCCAGTTACTGGAGCCTGACTTCAGTCTTAAGAATGAATAGGAATAATTGGTAGAGCTCTGTGGGAGCAGATGGTGGTGTAAGATTTTCAATTTGCTAATTTACTCAAGTGAAATTTAAGGCCCAAAAGAGTAGAGCAGGTAGGATCAAATCATAAAGTTTCTGGTATGCTGATATTAGGCTCTGGGATGCATGATATACTTTATCATGAAGACAATAAGAAGCCATCTAAGAATTTTAAGCAGAAATTACATGGTCATATTTAGTGTTCAGATGAGTGTTTTTCCAATTCTAGAATCAAGTTAGTGGATGACGAACTTTTTTTAATGAAAAAAAAAAAAACATTGCATGGCACATGGAAAATAAAAGTTTTTCATGAAACTTTTATTTTAACTATTCACATATACTGGGTTGCAATATAAAGTTTATTTCTTATTGACAGTCACTGTTTTACAGTCACTGGTGCTGTATAGGGAGTGGATTTGAGTTAGGAAGCTGATATAGCAGATAAGACACAAGTCACAAACTAGAACAATTACTGCATGAGCTTCAAAAATATGAAAGAATAAAAAAATTGGCAGAAATTGTGATTGACTAAATGTCAGAAAAAAGAAGGAAAAGTTTACGATGACTCCCAGATTTGGAGCCTCAACTGTTTTTGACTTGACTGGCTCACTGCTGGATACCTAAGTGAACAGAGGCACTTCCTTACTTTGTTCTACTATTCCCCTCTCCCATGCAAACTCATTGATTTTATAATCTAAACTTTGCTACAATGAAGGTGAAATGAAGACATAAAAGAACTTTCTAATGTCACTATGCAGATTCTAAGTTTATAGTAAAATATGACTGTCTTCTGCATAGTCCACAGAAAAGAGCTAAACAACCAGTGTTAAAACAACAACAACAACAACAACAACAACAACAAAGACTAGTCCATATATATATATAAGAGGAACTCCTCCTATATGCTAGCTTCTAAATCACTAGGGTAGCAGCAGTAGGATTAAACAACCTTCCCAGCCTTTCCCACAACATCACCCTTCAGATTCTTTGAACTCTTCAAACTGCTCTAAACATGCTAAGGACAGTTTCATTTTCCCTGCCTGACCCAAAAGCTTGCAGTTTTTGGAAATAAAATGGACTAGTATATATAATCTTCTGAAGGTATAAATAAGTTTATAAAAAGCCATAACGCCAGACTTAAATCCAAAATTAATATATATGTATCACATTTACAATGACTAGTTCTGATTAATTCTTGAATTACAGCACTTACAAAATGTTATTCTTAAACCTCCTACAGGTTAAATGACTTGCTTCTTTAGGAAAGAAAATGGAGCTTAACTAAAATAACCTATACATGTCGAATTAAATCATGACTCTGACCTTGGTATGGGAAAAAATTCTACATTGTCAATAATACTGCTTATCCTCTTAGCTCTTTTCATTATACTCTTGGTGAAAAGCCATCTAACAAATATTTAGCTTTCAGTTGAAATTGAGTTAAGATTAAGAAGGGAAAGAGAAAAATTAATAAATAGAAGTAATTGCTTCTGTGGCATTTTGAACAACAAAAAGTTTTGATATAGTTTCTGGTCTGTAATCTTTAAACTATCCTATTAAGTGCATGTTCTAATGTTGTCCTCTCCAATGCTCTCTGAAGCCACATACATATTAGAAAAAGGAAAATAAAGGCCAGCTAAAGATCTGCCATTTTCATATTATGGTGTTAACCCCACAGAGAATGGGGGATATTCTGGTTAATAATTCACTATTCTAATCATCACAAAAAAATTTTCTAAATAGAATAATGTTTGAATTTTGACAATTTAAAAAATTACCTGCATATTTTTTTAATTTTTTGCTGATAAAAATGTACTTCACTATTTTTCAGAGCATTGTAGTCACAACAGAAAAAAAGTCTAAACAGGATAATAGTAATTCTGTATTTATAATAAAATGTGTAAATTTTCTTTTTAAATTTCATCTTTAAAAAGGAGGAAAAATGAACATTTTTACCACAGAACTCTGTACCTTCCAAAGCTATCTTCCAAAAAGAACGAACAAACCAACAGAAGACCTAAGTCTATTCTAAAGCAAAGGCTCACCCCCTCTGGTGGGGAAAAGAAGCTCCAGGTCCTATATTCTAGGACACAAAAGGGACCAATATGCTCCTGAGAATATTTAAAATCTGTGAATGAAAGGGAACTGGAAAAGGTGGGGGGAGGGGAGAAAGGGACTGGCAGGGAAATCAGCTGAGGATGCTGACACAAGGGTAGCCTTGACCTAGCCCCTCAATGGCTGCGGAAGGGAGGGACTTTGCCATCAATCTGAAGGAGTATGATGCCAATCTCCTAAGTAAGCTCTCTACCTTCACTCTCTCCCCTGCCCTAGGCTAACTTTTCCAAAATGCACATCTGACCTTTGCCAAGATGCTATTTAAAATTATTCCAAGTTTCTTCTCTATTATTTAGGGTCAGCCTCTTTGTACTAGATGAGGAGCTTCTAGAGAAAAGGAATTATATTTTGTTCATCTTTGTGTCCCTGGTACCCTGCCCAGTTCTTGGCATATAGTAGAAGCTGAAGTTGAATTAATAAACTCCTACTAGTCTTTTAATCTAAAATCAATAACAAACTTAGGAAATCATAATATTGAAGCACACACACCAAAAAAAAATAAAATAAAACAAAACCAGAATCATAAGCGTGCCAAGGCAATATGAAAAGCAATGAATGCAAATAATTATTGGTTCAAGTAAAGTTGCAATCACTGTCCGATTTTACATAATCATTAAAATCTATCCATAGCCCAGATATGTTATCTTTTAAGGCTGTAATTTAAAAAGTACTACTGGCATATATGCTTGCCTGTGATTATTTCTGATTAAGTAGTTTTTGTGGTTATATTTATCTAGATTGTTTTTCTCTTATAAATGAACATTCATTTTTAAAATCAGTCCTAGATGTAAACCATTAGTCTAAAAAAACACAAAATTAGACAGTCTCCTGAAGCGTTACAGCATTAAATAATATTTAAAGATGAGATATAACATTGTAAGGGGTTTTAAAGATGTGTGGTGCATATGAAGTTATTTGCCCTAGGATAAAAATTAACACACCCCTCCCTTTTTAGAGAACACTTTCCTTTAAAAGCATGACAGGATGCCATACCTGTGTAATGGATAAAGAACTTCAGTCTCCAGGTCTGTCAGTTTTCTCCTTCAGGCACTAGGAATTTCAAATAAGAACTTTTTTAAAGTCATAAATTACCACACAAATTCAAATAATTTGACTCTAATTCAAAGTGAATTAAAATAAATATTTCCTTGTCCAATTACATTATATAGAACAGAATTTGTTCTATAATCAATTGATATAAGTTCATATTCAGGCTTTGAACCGAGTATGATGCTGGGAGAGTTGTATTGATAAATTTGGGTTTTCAAGTATTGGGGAAAAGAAATAAAGTAAGTTGTACTAGGCTAACAAACTTCTGGAGTAAAGAGATACATTCAAGAGCTTGCTCTGCACTTAGGACCTTGCAGCATTAACAATAATGTCTGTGTGAGCTTCGATTTTCTCATTTCCAGGAAATTTTATTATCTTCATTCTTTATCATCTTCATTCTTTACCCTCCCCAACTTTTAGAGTGACTTTCTCCTTAGTTCTTTTATTAAAAAGATAAGTATTTGATGTATTAAGGCAAAGAAATATCAAGTTTCATCTTCATTTAAATTATGTGGAAATAAAACGGAAGATGACTTTGGAGCATTTTCTCTAGGACATCCGTTTTGTTGGATTGTTACTTGAGACAACAGTTCCTACGTTTAACACAGTTTCCTTTGCTCTCTAATTACTGGCCAGTCTGGCAACTGCCCAGACTGCATTCAGGCGCTATTTGGTAAAGCTTTACTTTTACATCCTTAGATCATTTAGAGCTCTTTACAAACTCAGTTCCTCTTACTTCATTTATCCTCATCCTCCAAAATAAATAAATCCTGGTTTTTATAGAAAAAGACTACTACATTCCAAAAACCTTCTAATTAAGGTATTTTACATATGCTTTGAGAAAATAATCTATTTTCTTTATTGTCTAAAATTATGCTCTTGTAATCTGAAAATTAAGCAGACCACAGGGATGAGTTGTTACTGGTGGGAAAACATGATTCCTTCTCCATGTTGACACTATTTAAAAATGTGGTAATATTTCTTCTTGAAGTCATGTACGTATATGCATTTGACACTATGCTAAAGAAATTTCCCCTTAACTGCCAATATTTCTTCATTCGATTTTGTTATTTAAATTAGAAAGGTAGGTTGGGGGAGAGGGAAGAGAAGGAGAGTGAAAGAGAAAGTAAGGGATAAGGGGTACTAGAACAAAGAAAGAAGCAAAAGGGAAAACATTCACAGAGGAGGCTATGCTACTTAAGCCCTCAGGGAAAAGAGAAGCCTGGAGAACCAACGCAGGCAGTGAATGCTACATTGGGGAAGTCTATCAGAAAGATATTAGGCCTTCCATTCTCTCCTGCAGCTGCTACAAGCGTTCTCTATTCAGACTAAAACAGCACTGCCAAAGTCCCAAAACATGTTATCATCAGCTTATTTCTAACAGAAAATGTTTTCAGAGCAAGTGATTGAGGGAAGAATCACTTGAGTCTGAGCAGGTTATCAAAAAGCATGTTCGGAGACTCCCAAGATGCAACACATGAATTTTGCGTTTGGCAAAGATTAACCGAAGAATGATGAGACTGCCTAGAGCCAACCAGGTTCATGCAATGGTGCTGCCTTCTGGGGTTTAGTCAGTGTTTTGAATTCTTCCTGCTGGCTCAGCCTTGATTCAAACAGATGGTGGGAGGAGTTCATCCAGTACATATTTTAGTACGCTATAAACTATAAGCAATTATCTGATGATCTTTTTCACTGTTACAGGAGAGAAATCCAGGAAATTGAGAATAAACTGCCTTTATTCCATAAGAGCAAGCAAGCAAAACTGATGTTAAGTAAGTCTTGCCTATACTTGTACAGTCTGATCTAGTTCTCTAAGTATAAAAACATGGACATCCCTGCCTCCCCCTAAAGTAATTGGTCTACTTATCAGAGGTTCTACTCATATTCCAAGTCTCTGTTCTAAGCTACTATTTCCAGGCAGATTTCCCAGTGTTTTCTAATCAGGACCTTGCACTCCTACAGCAGACATGTCATTCACACCAAAGTGTTCATATGCTACTTGCAATAGAAAGCTAATTATGGCCAGTCTTCTTATCCACACTGGGTTCCTAGACTCCTTTCAGGGGGAGAAGCTGTATTTTGATTCTTTTGAAATCCCTATACAACCTTGGAGTAAAGGGCACTTAATTGCCATTTTTTGAGGGGCTGAATTTGAAGTTAAAACAATTATAGCACTGTTCCCTCCCTAACCTTTTTGGCACCAGGGACCAGTGCTCCTATGAGAATCAAATGCCTGATGATCTGAGGTGGAGCTGAGGAGGTGCTGCTAACACTGGGAAGCAGCTACAAATACAGATGAAGCTTCACTTGCTCAACTGCTGCTCATCTCCTGCTGTGTAGCCCAGTTCCTAACTGGCCACAGACTGTTACTGGTCCACAGCCCAGGGGTTAGGGATCCCTGAATTAGAGGACAAATCTTGTAGATTCAAATACTTGTGGCAGCCCTCATTAGTAAGTTCTTTTTGCTATTACTTTTAAGATGAGCTGCAGCACCAAATAAGCGCCCACGAAATTGGCTTTCTACTGCTGTTTTTCAAAGCAAATAAATGGTAGGTTTCAACTATTCTCAAATCCTAACCTGAGAAATGTTAAGTTGAAATGGAATCAGAAGAGAATATTTGTTGGTCCTACAATCATTCCCACACGCAAACATCCCCAATCACAAACCCTGCAAAAATGAAGCTTGAAAGAGAACCTGCTCCCCCACCGCTCTAACTATACTCACTTGACAGCAAGTGAGTACCACCATGTGCCAAGCATTAGGATGAATTAGAAATTGAGTCCTACCACCTTCGCATAAGATTGGGTAATATGTTTCTCAACCTTTTAAATCTATATCACCTTCTTGAGAATCATAAAAATATCACACCTTTCTATATTTGTTTTTTTAGTAACCCAACATAAAATGATAAGATCCTATATTCATTTCTAAATGAAACTAAATAGAAATTCAGCCCATCAAGCTCCTCCATCCACAAGTGCAACTGTATCTCCCCACATTCAGTCGCACTGGATTATGATTTTAAATAAATCTAGGGTACCCAGGACACATTATATCAATATCAGGGTTTTGTTTTCCTATGAGAAAAGCTATCTAAAAATCTCAATCAAAAAATTCTTAAAAAATGAAACCTAATTAAGGGAAACAAGATGTAAAAGCATATTCTGGAGGAAGGTTTAAGTAAACAAGATAAAAAGCAAGGTCAAGATTTAGCTTAAAAGATGAAGTGGACTTGTATGGCCCCGAACATAACACCAATTTAACTCTCTCCATTGGAAACACCTTCTGTGAACTAGGGTTACTGACTAAACTAGAACTGAACTATAAACTAGAATTGAAAAGGGAAAACTTCCAACTTAGAAGAAACCTACAACAAAATGTTTTTATTTTCTTCTCCCGTAAAACACGTTGATTCTGCTCTCCTTATGTGTAAAAAAAAAACCCCTAAGTTTTAAAATAAAGTTTCAATCAAAGAAAGAACACAAATTGCTTAGATGTCTCAAACTGCAAAAAACCATTTGGCACAGATACATGACTTTCAATCTGCCTTCTGATAGAATCTGAAGCCCACTCAGAGGAGATATCTGTTAACTACATTTGTCTTAACTTTGTCATTAATTTGCCATTGTTTTTCATGATGCATTCCTGAAATACAGCAGATGTTACTCAGCAGCAGAATACATCACCCTACTGCAGCATGTTGGCAAGAGCATCAGCAGAAGGGAAAAGCTGCAACAGAAGTGAGCGCCGAAAGAAGCCTGTGATGCCCTAAGACCAAGGCCACAGGGCAAGCATGACAAGCAGACACCTCATATTACCTGTTGTCCAAATCCCTCCTCCAAGATCGGTCAAAGCAATCCTTTCTCTATCATTGGTCAAGTTAGGACACACGTTTTCAAAGACTCCATATACTTCGCTTTGAGAAGTCCTTGACTGCCCATTACATCATCCTATCAGGTCAGGCTGGTCCTGAAGCTATTAGCAGGGAGGTACAGGTCGTCAGAAAACCGAGGAACCCTATTTTTTTTTTTTAATGGGCATAAAAACATGGAGGCCGGAAGGAAGGTGGGAGGCAAGAGTCTGTGATATCTGAAGCAGAGAGCCAAGCAGTCAAGAGCACAAATACTCAGCCGCGTTAAATCACGGTTGGGGTGCTTTCTGGCACCTGAGCTTAAAAAATAAAAGTAATGTTGCCCCTTTCCTACCTCCCATTAACTCTCCATACGTGGCGGCAGGAAGACACACCCCCTGCCAACCTACAACCTAAGCGTGATCTTCCCCACCCTTTGTTGGCCCCTTTTTACCCGAGGCTCCGGGAACGCCCTGACAGCCCAGCTCCTTTCTCGTCCCCTCCAGAGGGTCCCCCCTCCATCCCCTCACGAAGTAACGGGCACCTTTCTGGCACGTCCAGCTCCTGGCTGACTATGTTCCTAGAACACTGGTCTTCAACGTCCTTTGCCTTCTCCCCTCCGCCGCCCACCTGCCTACACCAGAGTCCCTGGCCCCACCTCAGACGCGCCGCTGTGGGCCCCAGGCCCCTGCGAGGGGCGGCACCGCACGGCCCCCACTCACGGAGCCCCATCCTCCCGAGCTAGGTAGGTCCACACCTCCGCCCTGACCCGGACGGAGCCAGAACTCCTTCGGGCCTAGTCAAGGACACCACCTCCTCCCTCGCGGCCCTCCCTCCGTCCGCGGCCCCTCGGCAGCCCGAGCTCTGGCCCTTTGCACCAGGAACTCACCCAAAGGTGACCGAATGGTCCTGAAAGAAAAAGAACGAGCTACCAACGCGGAGTATGTGGCGCCCAGCCTCCGCCAACAGCTTTATAGCGGCCCACCAACCCGACTCCGGCGCCGCCGGGAGGCGGCGGGAGGCGGGACAGTGGCTCCGGCAGCCAATCGTAGCCCCCAGAGTAGCCGGGCTGTGCCCGCCCCCTAGTCCAGTTTCTACCAATCAGAGGGAGAGTAGGGGCCGCAGCTCACTAGGATGTTCCCTCAAGGCTGGAAGGGAGGGGGGAAGGGGCGGGGACAAAGGCGGAGGCCCGAGGAAGTGGGGTGAGAGAGTGACGTCAGGTGGCCCGAGAGCCCGCCGGCCAATGGCAGCTCGGCGCGAGACGGCGAGAGCCAACGGGAGCGGAGTGAGAGGCTCTCCGACCAATGGGAGCCGAGCGAGAGGCGATGGGGGCCAATGGGGCCTCCGCGTCTCACCACTGGGGAGAGGTGGTCCCGTGTGGGAGAGCGTAAGGTAGGCCCCGCCAGAGAGTCTGTCAGGTTGCCTAGCGACCAGGGCGCGGCTTCACCTGTTAGATTTCCGAAATACTTGATTTGAATTCAAGCTGAACATTTTCTGGTTTCCAGGACAGCCAAGTGCGCGCCCGCGTTGCTAGTGGGAGCGGAACGTGTCACCCAGAATTTGTAAATCAGTAAATAGTCTCCATAGCCGAGTCGTAGATAACCCAATATCGTCCCCTTTATTCAAAACTATGTTGACTTTTTAAGAAACTGCTGTTTGGGCAATTCTTTCTGACTAAACTTAAGAGAGTGTGGGGTTAGACACCAGTGAGGAGAGAGAGGACTTTACTGAGCAGGGATTCCGGTTCTAGGACTTCTGCTAGCCGGTGAGGGAAGGGGCTCCATCTGGCCCGGTTTCCACTGTATCCTCTGGGCTTGTGATGTGCTACTTGCCAATAACGGTTGTCGAAAGTAGGAGAATCCACAGGATAAAGGCTGCCTAGCTTCCACAGAACACAGGTAGGAGCAAATCAAATGCGAGGAAATCACTGAAACACGATTTGGGAGAATACAAAGGAGGACAATTATGGCCTTCAATTAGACTGCTTTCTTTCATCCTCAAAGAAGGGATAAATAATCCTTCACTTTGGTGGGGGACCATGAGAGGTTTCGGGTTGTTTGTATCTCTCACCCTCTGGGTTTGGAAACTGTTAAGGGGGTGCTGATGATTCTGTGCATCACATAACTGCTGTTCTCTGAAATTTATTAGTCACTGTAGATACCAGTGATGCAGACAGGGCAAATTTCCCCCGGGTTGGCAGGGAGACCAAGCCCTGCACAGAAAGAAGAGGGTCCTTTGAGAGAGAGTATAGAAAGAATTCAACACAGAAACCAAAGTTAGAGTCAAAAGGAAGGTTTATTAGGAAAGGGGTAACACTCCACAGACAGGGTGGTCTTCTTTCAGAGGCAGAGAGTGAGAGGAACTAAGAGAGACAAGACAGTGAGAAATAGAGTACTGAGAGTGGGACAGAAAGAGGGACAGTGAGAGGGACACTGAGAGACATGGAAAGGCAGCGAGTAGGGGGCCTCAGTGTTTAGGGATTTCAGTTTATATATCATTCTTTTTTTAAATTAAGTTTATTGGGGTAAATTGGTTAATGCAATTATATAATTTTCAGGTGTACACTATCATTTGACATTTGTATATTATATTGCATGTTTACCACCCAAAGTCCAGTTTCCTTCAGCTGCCACAAATTTGATCCCCTTTACCTACTTCACCCTCCCTCTATCCTCCTATAATTGACCCCTTTTATTCCATCTACCTTCCCCCACCTCCTCCACGTCACTAGTAACCTCTCGTCTATAGTCCTCTGGTAACCACTTGTCTATAGTCCATGTCCATGAGTCTCTGTTTGTATGTCCTGCTCATTTGTTGCTTTTAGGCTTATATCCCACATATAAGTGATATCATGTGATTTTTAACCTTTTCTGTCTGGCTCATTTTGCTTCGCATAACTATCTCAAGTTCATTCATGAAATCCTGTCGCAAATGGCAGGATTTCATCTCTTCTTATGGCTGAGTAATATTCCATTGTATATATGCACCACAGCTTCATTAGCCAATCATCTATCGTAGGACACTTCAGATGCTTCCATGTCCTGGCTACTGTGAATAATGCTGCTATGAACATCGGTGTGCAAATATCTTTTCAGATATGGGTTTTCAAGTCTTTGGGGTCAATACCCAGTGGAGGGATTGCTGGATCATATGGTAAATCAATTCTTAGTTTTTTGAGGAAACTTCATATTGTTTTTCATTGTGTCTGTACCAATTTGCAGTCTCACCAGCAGTTTATGAGGGTTCCTTTTTCTCTGCATCCTCTCCAACATTTGTTATTACTTGTCCTGTTGATTATAGCTATTCTAACAGGTCTGAGATGGTATCTCACTGTGGTTTTGATTTGTATTTCCCTAATAGCTAGCAATATTGAGCATCTTTTCATATATTTGTTGGCCATCTACCTTACCCTACCTCCTCCTCCTTGCCTGTCCTCTAGGGAGAAGTGTCTGTTTAGGTCCACTTCCCATTTTTTGATTGGATCATTTGTTTTTGTTGTTGTTGTTGTTATTGAGTCATATGAGTTCTTTGTATATTTTGGATATTAGGCCCTTATCGGAGGTGTTGCTTGCAAATATATTTTCCCAATGAGATGGTTCTCTCTTTATCTTGTTGATGATTTCTTTTGCTGAGTAGCAGCTTTTTTTTTTTGATATAGTCCTATTCATTTATTTTTGCTTTTATTTTCCTTGCCTTTGAGGTCAAATTTATAAAATCTTCTTTTTAAGTCAAAGGTCCTTGAGTTTTCTTCTATGTATTTTAGTGTTTCAGGTCTTATATTTAGGTCCTTAATTTATTTTGAGTTAATTTTTGGTGTGTGGTGATAGACAAAGGTCTAGTTTCATTTTTTTGCAGGTGGCTTTCCATTTTTTCCAGCACCATTTATTGAAGAGGCTTTCCTTTCTCTAGTGTATGTTTTTGTCAAAAATTATTTGCCTGTATAAATATGGATTTACTTCTAGACTCTCAATTCTATTCCACCAGTCCGTGTATCTGTTTTGCTGCCAATACCATGCTGTTTTGGTTATTGTTGCTTTGTAGTATAATTTGAAGTTGGGCAGAGTGATGCCTCCAGGCTCGTTCTTTTTTCTCAGGATGGCTTTGGCAATTCGGGGTCTTTCTTGCTTCCATACAAAGCTGATGATTTTTTGTTCTTTTTCTTTAAAAAATGCCAATGAGATTTTGATGTAGATTGCATTAAATCTATATAATGCTTTAGGTAATATGGTCATTTTAACTATGTTGATTCTTTCAATGCAAGAACATGGAATATCTTTCTATTTCTTTGTATTGTTTTCGATTTCTTTTAATAGGGTCTTATAGTTTTCATTATATAGGTCCTTCACATGTTTTGTTAGAATTATTCCTAGGTATTTTATTCTTTTTGTTGCCATTGCAAAATAAATTATTTTTTCCACTTCTTTTTCTGACACTTCATTATTGGAGGATAGGAAAGCTATGGATTTTTGAATGTTGATTTTGTATCCAGAGATTTTACTGTATTTGCTTACTGTTTCTAGTAGTGTTCTTGTGGAGTCTTTAGGGTTTTCTGTATAGAGAATCATTTCATCCACAAATAGTGACAGTTTGACTTTTTCATTTCCTATTTGGATGCCTTTTATATCTTTCTCTTGCTTGATTACATTTGCCAGGAGCGCCACTGTTATATTGAAAGGAGTGGAGATAGTGGACAGTCTTGCCTTGTTCCTGATCTTAGAGAAAAGGTTTTTAGTTTTTCAGCATTAAGAATAATATTGGCTGAGGGTTTGTCATAGATGGCTTTTTATTATGTTAAGGTGATTTCCTTCTATACAGATTTTGTTAAATGTTTTGATCATAAATAGATGTTGTATCTTCTCAAAGGCTTTTTGTGAATCTATTGATATGATCATATGATTCTTATTTTTTAATTTGTTTATGTGGTTTATCATATTAATTGATTTACATATGTTGAACTATCCCTATTCCTCTTGGATGAAGCCCAATTGATCATGGTATATAATCTTTTTAATATATTGCTGTATTTGTTTCGCTAGGTTCTTATTTAGGATTTTCGCATCTGTGTTCATGAGAGATGTCAGTCTGTAGTTTTCTTTCTTTGTGTTACCTTTACCAGGTTTTGGTATTAGGGTAATACTAACCTCATAAAAGGAGTAGGGAAGTATTGCCTCTTCTTTGATTTTTTGGAAGAGTTTGAGGAGAATAGATAATAAATCTTTGAATGTTTGGTAGAATTCACTGGTGAAGCCATCTGGTCTTGGACTTTTACTTTTTGGTAGGTTTTTGATGATTGTTTCAATTTCCATACTGCTGATCAGTCTATTTACATTTTCAGTCTAGGAAGATTATGTTTTTCTAAGTACTGGTCCATTTCTTCTAGGTTATTAAATTTGGTGTTATATAATTTTTCATAATATTCTTGCATGATCCTTTGTATTTCTGTGATGTCATTCATAATTTCCCATCTTTGATCACTGATTTTGTTTATTTGTGTCATTTCTCTTTTTTCTTTAATGAGTCTAGCCAGGGGTTTGTTAATTTTATTAACCTTCTCAAAGAATTAGCTCTTTATTGCTTTTATTTTTTTCTATTTTTTGTTTGTTTTCAATTTCATTTATTTCTGCTCTAATTTTGATTATTTATTTCCTTCTGCTGATTTTAGGCCTCATTTGTTCTTCCTTTTCTAGTTTTTTAAGAAGAATCGTTAGGTTTTTATTTGAGTTTGTTCTTGTTTTTGGAGGTAGGACTGTAATGATATGAATTTTCCTCTTATGTCCTTTAAAGAGTTCACAGGCTAAAGAGTGGAAGAGAAAAAAATACATATAACAAAGTGCTGGGTTTTCAGTTTCTAACACACTAGATAAAGAGTAGGAGAGGGTGGGGTGGGAGGAATCTTCAAATGTGCCAATAATGGTATCTCCATCTCTTCATGTTTACACAGCTTATTTTGCCTAAATATTCCGTCAATTCAAATTTTAATTCCCTGTCAGGGCTATTTCTCTTCAAACTCTTCTACTTAATAAGATGGCTTCCAGGGTTTATGGAGCTTTCTAGGTTGTTGCTATATCAGAGGAGGAGGCTCAGTTCTCCTTGTGGGTTCTGGCACTGGCCTCCCTTTGCTGACCAAGACCTGGCCTTGGTGCTCTCTGTTGCAGCAGAATTCTAAGGCTCACCACAGCTTTCATTTGATGCCCTACCCTGAGTCTGCCTTCAGCTATAGGCTCATTCAACCCTGTTTGCATTGAAACCCCTCAAAACTGTCAATCTGCATTTCAGCTACCTTCTTCTCTCTGCATGACATGAGGAGCTTCTGTAATCCTTCCACACAGCTTGGGGGCCAAGGGAGGCTCAGGGACCTGTCCCTACCTGACTGCACAATGGTATTAGTTATACTCTACTTCCACTCTAAAATAAGCTTGTGGTTCCCAGGGAGATATTCTCTTTTCTTCAGAGTGTGCTCTAATATTCCTAATGGGATTTTGATCGAAAACCCTACCGATTTAGCACTTCCACTGCAACAATCCAGTATTGTTTCCAACACTACTCCCCTCTAGAGTTCTACCTCTTGCCCTTCCTCTTTCTAACCTCTCAACCCTGAAAGGGTTACTACTGTGGAAGGATACATGAAATATAGTTTTTAACAGTTATAATATATTTAAAGTGCTACACAAAGAAGCATGCCCAAAGGACAATGGCAGTTCAAAGGAGGAATATCTAATCCATCCTGGTGGTTAAGGAAGGAATTCCAGAGCAAGTGATACTCATTCATTTATCACATTCCAAAATCTTTATTGAGCACTAACTACTCTGTGTGCCAGACACTGTTCTAGGCTCAGGGGTTCTACGTGGTATTATACAAGACAGACACAATTTATGATGCAGTCAAACTTAGTGGGAAAAAACTAAACACTATGTAAGAAAAATAGTAAGTTGAGGTATTTTCAAGCAGTGATAATATGATAGGAAAATAATGCAGAGTAATGAGGCAGAAAATGACTGTGAAGTAGTGTAGTGCAAGAAGTGATTAGGAAAGACCTCTATGAAATATTAACACTTGAAGATGAGAAGAAGCCAGTCTATGAATTCTGGGGGCAGAGTGATAGAAGGGGAGGGTCCAGCAGGGGCAAACACTTGCCTGTTTGAAGAACAGGAAGCAAAGGCCCATATGTCTGAGCTGAGTTTTGAAGGATGACCAGGAGTTATGTAGGTTGTGGGTGGACCAGAGGACAGGAAGAAGAGAAGGTGGGAGTGGAGAAGAGTCCTTTCAAGGAGAGCAATTCATCAAGATTTCACTATTAGTGAAATCTCCCTGTGCTGCTGCTGCTGCTGCTGCTGCTGCTGCTGCTGCTGTTGTTGTTGTTGTTGTTGTTGTTGTTGTTGTTGTTGTTTTAGGTAAAAGGGAGTGTTAATGGAGCAGCGTGCACTATTTTCTTTGTATCATTGGGAGGGAACTGAGTGAGTTCAATAAAATGTCCTTCCTACACTCTGATCCTGAAAGTAATAAATTACTTGTCAACATTTGTAATGAGTTAGCAGTCTATCTATTCTTTTCAAGATATTCTAAAAAGTGTCTTATTTACATTATCCCTTCAGTTAACCCCACTGGATAAACCCCAATTTACAAATGAGGACACCAAGGCATAGTTAGGTAACTTATTCCAAGTTATTCAATTGCAAAGCTCAGATTCAAACCAAGGTGTTCTGATGTCAAAAGCCATGTTTCTTCCACTATTCTATATACCCAAATCACAGTTGTGCTCAAAGATAGGGTGGATTGGGATGGGGTGGTAGCTGTTGAATAAAAGAAGATAGGTAACTTCTCCCAAGAGGCCTCAGAGACAGCACTTCTTACCTTGGGTAATCTTACCATAGAACAGTTTTGGTGCTTGGCTCATGGACTCAACAGATTTCTTTTATCACCTTACTAAGAACAAATTCATTTCTGAGGGGTACTCTACATTAACCAAGTTTATGATGCTTAAAATCAGAATGCCAATTTACTGTTTATAGTACAAAAGGAAGCACAACTCTCAAAGTCTATATGACTCACCTCTTAGGTTAACTTACACAGGAGCCAAGTCATCTCAGAACACAGATTGGTCAACCTGGAATTGGGGAAAAAAGTTACAGACACCACTCTTTCAAGCTCTTGGATTAAGACAGCATGATGTATCCATTTCTCAATAGGATGGTTTTCCTAATAGAGGTTCAGGCATACCAAGGCCATCAAGCTACCAACTGCCTCCACCCATGCCACTTTAACAATAGATTTGTTGATGAGACTAGAATACTTGAGGTCTGCTTCTAAGCTCTCCTCTTCTGAGGACTGTCCTTAATTGGGCACGGTTTGCATTTGTATCTGTTTTCCCTTGTTTTATGAGCGCATTGTTGACCATTTCCACCTGCAGGTGTTGATTCTCTAAATAAGTCAGTACAATCAATCAGGTAAAAGTCTAGTTTTAACTGGCTGAGTGAAGTTTGGTTTCTTTAAAGTGACTTTTTCTATTTCTGCTCTATTATGTGTCAACTTTTAAAAACTTATTCCTCAACAGATAATCTTGTTTTGAGGTCCTAGAGGACACCTCACAGTAGACTCCACCTTCTACATACTGCCCTTGTTCTCCCTTTCCATAGTGTATAGAAGAAAAGTATTAGGAAAATTCTGGCCCACAGCCTGAATTATGCAATGCGGTTAATAAGTGAGTCACCCCAGATTTGAAGCACACACACAAGGGTGAACATTGAGGCCCCAAACTGAGAAATAAAGAGGCACTAAATAACTTACACACACAAAAAGCAATATTGGGGATAGATACATTCCTTCAAAGGGTTGTGAATTGGTTAAAGGAAAACCTTTCTACAGTTACTCACCACCTGCTCTACCTCCACAAACTAAAAGAAGGTAGGATGGCTAGGGTAAGAAGAGAGGGTCAAGGGTCATCAGCCCTGGAAGGAGTGCAGTATTCTAAGGAGAGGGCAATTTCTTCTGGTCCTGTGAAGAGGGTGGCTCTTCCTCTATTCTTCCCTATTAGGTTTACCTAAGGTTTGGGGTTGTTGATCAGAAGAGGAGACTGACTCTCTTCTCTACCAGCTGATTGCTAAGCTGTGAGGCCTACAGGCCTGTACCACTGCTGCTTTAGGAGCAATGTGGGGCATGGAGAGAACATTCTTGAAAGAACTTTACATTATCCCTGGGGAGGAGAGGAGGTGCCTGGTTTTTAGTCTGTAGATTTTTTTTAAAGAAAACTTGTCAGAATGATCACATGAGGAGGGTAAGGGTGGACTATAGACCATTCTTTCAGAAGAGGATGAGGGAATATCCCTATCTGAGGATATCACAACACTAAGAGAGTTTGGCTTTGTTTGGCTTTTGTCTCCAGGCTTATTTCCTCACAGAAACAAGATAGTTGCAACAGGTCTAAACATCATGTTTTCACATAACAATATTCAAAGGTTAGAAGAGGGAAAGGGTGTTCTCTAAATCCTTTTGGAAAAGCAGAGACAGCTTTTCCAAAAGCCTTCCAACCCCCATGGGTTTCCTCTTGTAGCTGCCTGGGCATGATTGCACTACACTCCCATTCCTAAATCAATCATTATAGGGGAACATAATTATCATAATTAGCTTCAGCCTTTCCTAAAAAAAAAGCCCTGGATTCTGTTCACAAGGAAGTTGGAGCAAATGGCAGAAGGATATGCAAGAACTGTGTCCCATATGGAGAAGTTCCCAGCCAGGAGCTGTTCCACTTGAGCAGCCCACTTCCCATGTGTGGTTGTGGGTGCCTGGGTTGCATGGAGGTTGAACTAACACAGGGGTCCTTCTGCCAGGCTTGGGGATTTTTGGCAATATATTTTCTTTAAACCCTAATTAGTTGCTGGTTGATTTAATCTGGAGATTTCATTTACTGGTGTATTAGCCAGTCCTCTTGGTTGTAAGGAACAGAAACCAACACAAAGTAGTTTAATCAATTGGCTCACATAATGAAAACTCCAGGCAGATAGTTTCATTTCAAAGATAATTGGATCCAAGAAGTCAGTTGATGTCTTTTACTACTGTGCTGTCTTTTAAGAATGATTTCCTCAGTGTTGACATTTTTTTCAGAAAGGTTCCTTCCTTGCTTAAGATTCCCATCCTACAAGGTTAGTAGTTGGAAACAAGACAGGCAAGGTCTTTATTCCCAAAGACCTTACTTCCTCATGGGGTGGCCTAAGGAAAAAACAAACTCCTGTGTGTCTCCTCTATTTTCAGTACTCTACTATACTACTTAACTGCTGACACCAGATGTGGGTTTTCCACACATTGAGCAATTCTTTGACATCAGCTGGATGTCCTACAATTTGACTCAATTCTGGCACTATCTACCAGGAGACAGCATCAGATCCCACAAGTTAAGGGCCCAACCCTGCAAGACTGCCCCCACCCCAACCCACTTCAGATACCAATCACAAGTCTGGGTTGTTACTTGTGCTTCTGGCCCACATGAATTGGCAATTCCCAAGATCCCTTTTTGGGGTCTATTAATTTGCTAGAGCAGCTCATAGAACTCAGGAAAATGGTTTACTTACTAGATTACTGGCTTTTTACAAAAGGTAGTAAAAGATACAAGCCAACAACCAGATGAAGAGATACAGTAAGGTCCAAAAGGATCCCAAGTACAGGATTATTGTCTCCATGGAGTTTGGAGTGTGCCACATCCCAGCATGTGGGTGTGTTCTTGTTCACTGACCCAAATCTCTCCAAACCCAAGCCCAAATCTGTCATTTTGGGTTTTTATGGGGGCGTCATTACTCAGGCATCGTTGATTGAATCTTTGGCCATCAGTGATTGAATTCAATTTCTAGGGCACCCTCCCTTTCTAGAGGTCAGGGGCTAGGGTTGGAGGTGGGAGTGGGACTGAAAGTTTCAACCCTCTAACTGCAGCGGTGGTTTCCCTGGCAGCCAGCCCTTATCCTTAGGTGCTGTTCAAAAGTCGCTGTATCAAATAAACTCATGTGCTGTTGAAAGAGGTTTGTATGAATAACAAAAGACACCTTTATGGCTCTTATCATTTAGGAAATTCCAAGGGTTTAGGAACTGTGCCAGAAACAGAACAAAGTACAAAAATACTTAAAATATTTGTCTTATTATAAGTCCCACTATCAAAGGTGGGGAGAAGCCAGAGAAATACATTAATAAATTTATAAATAAGTTGAAATGTTTCCATATAGACTATTATCAAAGAAATAAAGCAAGATAACAAGATAGAATATGATTGGCTGGAAGAAGAATAGTGATACATGAAGTGATGAAGAAAACACTCATTTCTTGAAACAGTTGAGCTGAAAAGACAGCACAGAGCCAGCCATTTGAAGCCCTGGGTGTTGCAAAAAAAGGTTAGTAAGTGCAAAGGTTCTGAGACAGGAATTAACTCTGCCTGTTTGAAGATGGGACAAAATGCAAGCATGATTTACCTGAGTTTTAAAGAATGAATAGAATTTAGCTAGACTTGGAGATGGGCGGGTGGAGATAATCCTAATTTATTTTAGGCAAGAGAATAGTAGCAGTGTGGGAACCATAACTTTAACCTAAAGAGAGAAACTCAAAAGTGACAGTACACCTTGAGAACAGGAAAATGTGGAAGTTTTGGTCAGTAGTAGACATTCTCCATCTAGTATGCTGTGTTTTTCTTCTGTTCCGGTCTGGGAAAAAGGAGTGAGTTCACTGTGATTCTAGGAGTTACCTACTAACCACATATATGAAAATGTTTTAATACTAGCTACTATTTATTGAACATATACTATTTTCTAGGCATTGTAAGAGACATCTTAGGAACATTATCCTATCCACCAATCTTCAAGTAAATATTATTCCCAATTTACAAGTGAAGAATTGATCAGCAGAGTTTAAATAATTTGTCCACAGTAAATGTCAAAGTTGAGGTTCACACCCAGCTTTTCTTTGCCAAGACTCATGTTCTTTCCATTCCAGTTATCTCAAAAAAGCATAATTGTTTTTAGGGATGGAGCAAGGTGGTATATATTAGAAAGTGAAGGTGGGTACCTTCTCCAGAGAGACCACACTGGACAGTACTCATTCCTTTAAGGGATGAACATGCACAAATATTGGGCACTTGGCCTTGTGGACTCAGAAGCCCACTTTAATAAAAGGCTCAGAAGTGAACTCACATCAACCAAGTTTATGATGTGTATTAAAAAGCACAGAAAAATAAAATACGTAATCAAGAATATGAAATGTCAATTTTCAAACATGTTTTTAAAAACACTTTTTTGAAAATATCTTTGATGCATGCAGGTATGTCCTGTCCAGGACTGATATTTCTTTTATGTGGGAAATGCACAGAGAGCTCTAACCCTCATGGCTTCTAACCCAGCAAATGAAATGTTACTTTGTGAAAGTTTGTTTTAAAATATTAGTTGTGTAAACTTACTCTCAAAGTGAGAGCCCCAAATCATAGCAAATGTTAAGATGAAGAATAATAAAGGGGCAAGATGCCCAGAACAGTTACCAACATTGTTATGGTGCTAAAAACTTAAGGAAAAGCCAGACAGAAAAAACATGAAAGTTTGGTTGCCATTTTTGAATATTGGCTTGAGGTTCAGTGTCTGAACTGAGAAAAGGATGTTAAATCACTGTACCCACATACTGAATACTTTCAGTTTAAAAAGTAATCAAAATGTGTGATATAATAATAAACATGAAAATTTTAATATTTCTTGGCTTAGGTATTTTCTTACTTGATTCTCCTAGTTGAAAAGAAGATAAACAGTTATTGCTATGTTAATTTTTGTTTTGCAGATTTTAATTCTATAAAAGTCAAACTTTGTGTCTTATCTCTCTGGCAATAATAAAGGCATGACAGAATATGAAATTGTGGGTTTAGACATGACCCATTTTAACCCACATATACATTTGGTTATTTGCTCTAATGCCAAAAATAGCTGTTGTGCACGTTTGTCTTTTTTTTCCCTCTAACTTCTAAGCATTTGAACCTCTTTCCTACATTAAGAGAATTTTCTGTAAATGTTTTTTTGACATCTTCCTTCCACAATCAGGAGATGAGAACAGAAGGTAATAACTTTCCCAGATGACCTAACCATTAGAGAGAAAGCACATGTCTGGACTCAGACTGTCAGATGCATCTGACTGGGACTTTAAATCTGAAATTAGTTTTGGAAAGAAGAAAAGCCAGTGGAGAATTTTTCCTGACAGTGGCTGCCATGACTGTACTGTCCATTTTCCAGAGGCAAAGGCCAAAAGTGTGTTTGGAATCAGGGATCCAAACAAGCCACAGCTCTTACATGTGTTCAGCAGAAGTGGCAGGCCCTTCCTAACCAGCATGTTTATGGCTGCTATGGGGACTGGCTAGCCTCCCTTTTTTTTCCACCCATTTTCCTATCCTGGTTTTTCAGTCTTCCCTGAAATTCTCGAAGATGCCAAATATTGTTTCAATAAATCCCATTTCTGTTTAAACCCCAGAAATGGTGTCTGATACAATGACTAACTTGTTATGGTTGCATCTTGCTGAATTTATTGTACATAATTTTACGTTAAAAATAACTTCTGCAATTCTTTGACTCTCCTTGTTGAGATCTAGAGATTATGAGCATGAGATTTTAATGAATATGAGTTATAACTCAACTGTGCCTAAGTTTTTTAGATTAAATTTATTGGGGTACATTGGTTAATAACATTACATAAATTTGAGGTATACAACTTTATAATACAACATCTGTACATTTTATTGTATGCTCACCAGCCAAAATCTAATCTCCTTTCATCACTATGTAATTTGACCCCCTTTACCCTCTTCATCTGTCTTTTTAAAATTTGTCCTTGTGAAACTAGGAAAATGACATAAGTGACATACACCTTGTTGAATTGGGAGGGAGGCATATTGAGGAGGGAATGACTGTTACTGGCCTCTTTATAATTACTTACTTACTCCCCCTCCCCTGGGAGGAAGGCATGACTTACCTAATGAAAGCATGAAAAGAAGACACCAGGTGTGTGTTCTCCCTCCCTACTGAGAATAGTTGGCCTGCAGAGGCGGGGAGGGGTGCTCTCAGTTGCTCTTTACCATGTATTAACTTGCAATAGCAGCGTGGCCCTTCTGAAAGAAGCCTGACCTGATCTGCCACGACCTGTGCCTGAAAGGACAAGTCTGTGATGTTGGGGTGCAGTGTTAGGAAGCCCACAGATACCACACACCTAGACCATGTCCTTTAACTTAGCTTTCATCAAAGGCAATACTTAAATCTCAACCCACAATTGTTTCAGAACTGGAAGGAGAAGAGGACTGTTTTTCACTTAAACCCCTTCAGACTCTAACAAATTTATACAAATTGTTCCATGTGTACTCTCAGAGTAAGATTTGAAAAGTCCATTGTCTATTTTGCTATTTTTTTCTCCTATTTGTTTGGACCCAATCAGGAAAGAGAAAATGCACTGTAATTTAAAGAGGAAAATTTTAATATGAAGAATTATTAACTAAATGACATGATTGATATCAGAGGGATTGGCCAGTCCAGAAGTAAAGAGAACTCTAAAGAATATTGAAATAGCAGATAGAAGGAGCAGCCACCATCCCTAGGGCTGAAAGACAGCATGAAAGCGATAGCCCTCACTCTACCAGTCTGAGAGCCAAACTTTGTGGGAGAGAGCTCGGCCATGGCTTGTGGACTCATGGAGCAATCATTGCGGTGCCATGTCTTTTATAATTATCTGCTAATTCACCCTATAGGGTATTGCAGCTTATTGGAGACACTGGTTACAAAACTGTTCAAAACCAGGGAGCAGATTTGGAGTGGGGGAAAGCTACCGGCCTCTACTGCCGCCAAATGTCCCCCTACTGTCCCATGCACTGTGCTCTGCAGGAGCCTGTTGAGAGGGGCACTCGGAATCAAGAAGCAAAACCCTCTTTTTCCCTGGCAATGTCTTTCTGAAGAGAAATTTTCCACTCAAATAGCCAACCTTGTAATCAGCTCTTCATTCTGCCTGGAAGGAACAACTACCGCCCTGTCTAGGACCTTTGTGCTGGGCTTCAAGAACTCACTCACTGTGTTTGGCGAAGTGCTGGCCACAGATCTTGCTGCACTCTACTCCGGTATGTAGATGACCTGTTGCTGGCTAGCCCCACACAAGGAAGGCTGCCGGAAAGGTACTAGAGTCTTGTTGGCCCTACTCTCTACATGAGGTACAAAGTGTCATGGAGAAAGGCTCAAATCTGCAAACAGGATATCAGATACCTTGGGTTCATCATCTCAGAAGGACATCGGGCACTTGGACATGAAAAGAAACTGGCCATATATTCAAAACCTCTGCCAAACACTAAGAAAGGGGTCCATGAACTCCTAGGGGCTGCCGGATTCTGCCAGATCCAAATACCAGGTTTCTCTGAAATTATCAAGCCACTGTATGAGACTATAGCTGAGTCTGGTAAAGATCCTTTGGAATGGGGCTCCAAACAAGAAAAAGCTTTCAGAAAAATATAGAGACTTTTGACCAGTGCCCTAGCATTAGGACTACTGGATGTGACTTGGGACTTTAACCTCTTTGTACATGAGAAGAATGCCTTACTGCATTAATGAATAATCAGGGACACAAGTGGCTGACCAACTCCAGGATAACTCATTTTCAGGAACTGCTTTGCGAAAACTCATGTGTCTACCTCAGGACTGTTTGGACATTGAACCCTGCTACTTTTCTGAGGAGGGACCTCTCGACCATGATTGTGAAAGGGTCACGCATAAAGTCTACTCAAGCAGGCCGGGCCTGACTGATGTTCCTCTTCAGAACCCATTGTTCCTCTTCAGAACTGATATTGTTCACCAATGGGAGCAGCTTTATCCATGAAGGACAGCTCAAAGCTGGCTACGCAATAACAACTACTGATGAGGTAATCAGAGCTGAGGTTCTGCCACAGGGTTGGTTGGCTCAGTGGGCTGAGCTATGGGCACTCATTTAGGCGCTGCGGCAGGCTGAAGAGAAATAGGTCAATATCTATACTGACTCAAGGTATGCCTTGCTACTTGGCATGTACATGGAGCCATTTATATAGAGAGGGGACTACTGGCAGCGGGAGGAAAAGAAATCAAGAACAAAGAAGAAACCCTTCAACTGTTAGAGGCAGACTGGAAGCCTTCTCAGGTGGCAGTCATTCACTGCAAGGGCCACCAGAGAGGACCCGAACCTGTCAGTAAGCGAAACTGACTGGCAGACCAAGCAGCTAAGGAGGCTGCCAACCAACCAAGTGCTACAATGGGTCCTGAACCAGTCTCCAAGGTTCTCCTAGCACCAGAATTGCCTCTGTCCCCGAAATACACCAAAGAAGAGAAGAACAATGGGCCTTAAGTGAAGAGGGAATCAAGAGAAAGGAGGGCTGGTGGGAGCTTTCAGACACCCAAGCTCCCAACCCTGTGTGCACCCGGATCAGTGCTAGATGTGTAAACTGCGCACGAAACAACGCTGGGCAAAGCCCAAAATCCAATCCAGGGATGCAAATGTTTGGGACTATGTCCTTTGAAGACCTAGAAGTGGACTTTACCAAGGTCAAGCCCTGCCAGGGCCATTGATATTTGTGTTAGTTTGCACCTACTCCGGATGGGCTGAAGCTTTTCCTACATGCACTGAATGGGCACGAGAAGTAGCTAGAGCTTTGTTGAAGGAAATGGTTCCAAGTAACACAGGCTGCTCCGTTTAAGAAACCTGTCTGATTCTCATGGGAGCCCAACATAAAAACTATACAGGGTTACTAAACAGAAATCCAGGTTACTGTCAGGAGAGGCCAAATGACTGCTTAAGCACCTTTCCGTGAGAATCCTGCTCTGAACCCTCCCAAGAAGAATGCCTACTCTTACCAGCATATGAAAACCTCACTGAATGGGTCTTTAAAGATATTAAGAGAAATTTATTACAGTGGAAAAGTAAAACCTCTGGAGCATCTCAGGATAATTGCCACAGACCCCTCACGGAGGAAATTCTAGCAGGGATACTTTTGACCTTGGAATCTGAAAACAGCAGAAGGCTGAATGATCAACTTTTCACTATTGAGAAGAGTTTTTGTTTGGAACGCCAGGTATATTTTTTCATATGGCAATTCATATCTCTGTCTCCTGGCTAACGGGTAGGGACATGTACTCTGGTTTACTTGGCCCAGAAATAAATATTGCTCCCAACAACCAGTTTATAACCATCCCTCTAATACATACAAGAACCAAATAAGCAATACAATTCATTCCCCTTTCTATAGGCTTTGGCTTCGCCACAGGGGTAGGCATTGGCACACCCGCCTGATCTCCTCCCTGTCTTATTACTAAAGCTTATCTAAAGACCTGTTTGACAGCTTAGACACTTTACAAAGCCAATTAGAGTCCTTAGGAGGAGTAGTCTTACAAAAACCATAGTGGACTTGATCTTCTAATGACTGAAAAATGAGGGTTATGCTTATTTTTAGAAGAAGAACATTGTTTTTATGTTAATCAATCTGGTATAGTTAGAGATGCAGCCAAGAGGCTTACCAATTCAATTTCCCTATGTACCATCTTGATGCTCAGCATAAGAAAATACTCCAGACTAACGAGACTCTTTTTTTGTGGTTTGCTGTACCTCCGGGCCGCACCATCATTTTGTTCTGTAAGTCTTTGTTAGGACATCTCTTGGGGTCCCTGGTTCTCAAACCAGCCATGAGTTTTGCAGTTATGGCCTTCCTCTGATGCATGTCCCATTCCTCCTGACTCACACATTTAACTAGCTGTGCTTGTATTCCACTTAAGCCCCATATCTCATAGAACACTCTGAATCCCCCATCTATATTGTTGTAGCTGCCAGCCCCCTATAGACACACGGACCATCAGAAATCAATGAGTTATAGGAAACACACTCATTATTCAGCCAGCTGGGTCTACCAAGGGTACGCAGACCCCTTCTTAGCCCCAAAATGCAGAGGTAAAGGGTTTTTAAGCCCTAAACCCCATTCTTCATTCTGTCTGAACATGAAAGTCTATTTTTCTTCTATTTACTAACTGTCAACCCACAGAAGCAGAAAGCTTATTGTTAGAATGTTATGTTCCCATGGGCAATAGCCAAACAGTAATTTTCCAGCCAGCACACTATTTCCACCTCATTCAAGGGGCATGCCTTCCTTTAGTCCTTCTCATGCTCTGTCTCTACACTGGGGGTGAAATGTGGTTCTGACCTTTGTATCACTCTGCACAGAAAAACAAAAAGCCAGGTAAAGTCCTACATTTTTACTACCAATAGCACAAAATGAATGTCCCTCATTACTTCCAGAATGAAATACCAAAGCCACAATCATTTAAAGCTCTCCATAATATTATTCTCGTCTCGCAGAATTTTCTCACCAAACCAGGTGATTTGCTCTTCCTCTATACTTTCTGTGGATGAAAAAGAGGTGCTGTAATAAGTTACAAATTCCTAATTGGGCAGGTCCTGATGTGTAGTCATGCCCCAGGTGTAACACTTGTTTAGTGAAAGGTTTTAAGTCAGCCCTGCATATTGTTCTTATGTATCCAGGTAAACACACATGCCAGAACTGATACCTGCTCAGAGGCATAACCACACTCAAGAGAGCACATAACCTTAACTAATCTGTAATCCAAACCCCACCTTGCTTTTTTCCCAACCTTCGTGTAATCTTTCTTAATTCTGAATTTATAAAAAGAAGCTGCAAAACTGTTGTTTTTTCAGAGTGGAGCATTTTCTTGCTCCCTGGCATATTTTGTCAGTTTTGGCTCAAACTCACAGAAATTCTCTACAGCTCTGGGCTTTATTTACACTGGAATTTTTCACTTTTCTGATTTGGCTTGTGCTCATCTAGAATGTCTTGCCCTCTCCATCTTCACCCACCAAAATCTCATCCATCCTTTAAAGTCCATAACAAACGACACCCCTCCCCGCCCCACCCCTGCTTGTCCTTGCATGAATCCTTTCTTGGTATCTTTTACTAGATGTCAGGACTCTTTTCTCACAACTTTATAACTCTTATATATTACTCTTGCTTACATTATATTATTCCACATATCGGTGTTATTTCCCACTTGTCCTCAGACTGTAAGCTTTTGGGAACAGATACAATTGTGGGCCATGTTTCTATTGCCTCTAGAATCTAGCACAATGCTTTCCCTAAAGTATATTTTTAATAACTATTTTCTGATTAATGTATTTGATGTGGATCTTTATTTCCTGGACATTTTTGTGTAATGAACTGCATGTATGATCTCTGAGTCAGGAAACTTGGCTTTGAGCTTACCTTTGTTAGCCTTATTTTTTCTGGCCCTCATTCTCTTCATCTTTAAAACGAGAAGTTTGTGTCAGATGATTTTCAGAGTTCTTGCAATGTTCTTAAATTCTAAGATTTTTTTTAATGCCTAAAATGAGAATGCTGACTTGTTCTCACAGTTCCTCAAAGAAATAATCTTTGCTTGAAGAGAAATATATGCTACCACCAATCAGGGGAGTAGGATGCCTGGTCACATGTACTAGACTGACAGCAGGAACAAGGTTGCAAATGAACAGGCCAGAAGAGAAAGTGAAGAGAGAGTATCTCAAAGAGAGGTGGGTCAACCAGAATTTCTAGGCCTCAAGGAGAGAAAGAAAAGAGATATCAATGAGTAAAATCAAAGCAAAAAAGACAAAATCAAACAAACAAACAAACAAACAAACCATAATTGAGTCCAATTTCAGTGCAGGAAACTGCAGATATGGATGACAGGAAAGCCATTAAGGGTTATTGTCATTGATCTTCAGCTATTGCATTGGGGAAGTAGGCCTGGTGGCAAGTGGAAGCAGAGGGGAATAAAACAAAAGCAAAAACACGAAGAAGCTCTCAAAATCATCTCCTCATTTCAAAAAGTTGTAGTATATTTTATCTTCTGCTTTTGTGTTCTAATTCCCTCCCACCTAGGTCTCAGAGATTCTTGATAGAGGAAAGGCAAGGGGAGGGAAGGCTGTGACTTTTTCTAACTTCTCCCCTGTCTAATACAAATCAATGAAACAAGCTATTTCCATGCTGTGAAACAAATAACACATGTGACTAAAAGATAGGGACACATTATTTTGATGCTCCCTTAAAACATCTTGTAATCCCATCAACTGAATTATCAGATTTTACCTTCCTTCAAGGTGACAACTCCCGCCTACAGCCCCGCCCCAGGGGCTCAAGGGTATTTATTGTCCCAGCTGTGCTCAGGGACAGTTTTTGTGCTTTTGCTCTGGCCTTACTCCTGCTTCCCTGTTGCTGCCTCAGCTACCAATCACCCACAAGAAGTTGCTGCTTCTAGGGGCACAGACATTCTCTGTTCTATTAGTGACAGCCCCGATGTCACCACTCAGGCCTTGTGAAGACACTGCTCTCCCCTTGGCTCTTTTTTCTAAAGCACAAGGCAGATCCTTCCCCAACTCTCCACTGCATGATTGAGGCCAGGCTGTAATGTCTAACAGGTGCTCAAGTGGTAGGAATCAGAGAGTGAAAGTCTGATTGGAGAGAATACCTTCACTCTCAAAGGTTTTTCTGGTTTTTCTCACTTTAAACAAACCAGAATAGAGTTCCCCAAACAGAATAATAACTGAGCACCTCTTATGTATCAAGCATTGTGCTTTACATTAAAACTTCATGACAATCTTTTTTTTTAAATGACAACACAAATTTATCATTTTTAAGTTCTGGAGGTCCAAAGTCCGACTGAGTCCCGCTGGGCTAAATTCAAGGTGTCAGCCAGGGCCGTGTTCCTTCTGCAGCCTGTAGTGCAGCATCTGTTGTCTTGCCCTTCCCAGCTTCTGGAGGCGGCCCACATTCATCGGTTTGTAATCCTCTTCTTCCGTCTTCTATGCCAGCAACAATGAATCGAATTTTTTTTACAGCACATCATAGTTCTTCTCAGAGACAGATTCTTCTGTTGTCATATCTCCTCTGACTCCACAACAACAATCTTTCGAACCAGGTTTTATCCTCTTCATTTGCAGATAAACAAACCAGAGTTCTATATACCATTTCCTGTTTGCCCCAAGAATACTCGCCAGTGGCCTTGCGGCTACAGTTTACCCCAAGATAATTCGCGGGTTATAGTCCTAACTTTATGACACCCAAAGTTTGCTGTGAAATAGCTCGCTTTCATTATTATTTTTGCATCGCTCTAGTATATCAATAGTCTTTGGAAACAAATAGCATTGTTCCATTTTTGGCATTTTGTGTTTAGTAGTGGTATTTCTATTTACAAAATATAGTAATTCTCAATTGCTGAAAATATCAAATCCTAGAAAAGGTAGCATTCCTATGCGCAATGTTAACATTGTAGTCGAACATTTGTTAGCTGAAGATTCATTTGATTAATCCAATTTATGTATACATTTGTTACATTAGGATTAGAAAGAAGTTCTATTTAGAAATAACTACAAGAACAGTTTTTATATTTTATTTTCACATTGAAAATGAGTCAAATCAGCCTCAGTGTGTTTATGTAAAATAACACTGGCAGCAAGCTGCGCTTTTTTCTACAGGAAGTGGGATATAAGGATTTCAGTGAAGGCCTATCAGACCAAAGCACCCAGTGCTTTTTCTACCACATAATGCTACATGGACAAAAGCATTAGCTTTCAAAAATAATAGTCATTTTATAAAATCATTTTTTTGAAAAAATTTCTTTAAATAAGAAACTCTCCTTCATTTTAAATTGATTTCAATTTATAAAAATAAATTGAATACTGAGAGTTTTTAGAAACGTTATGAATATAACATTTTAAATCTATTCCATGTTGATGAGCACTTAGGTAGTTTCCCATTTTGGGGCTGCCATAAACATTATTTAAAAAATTTTTTTTTAGATTTTATTTACTTACTCATTTTTCACCTATCCTCTCACCACCTTCCCTTTGGTAACCATCAGCTTGTTCTCTATGTCTATAGATCTTCTTCTGTTTTTTTTTTTTTTCTTTATCTGCTTTTAGATTCATCTGCTTTTTTATTTTAGATTTCACATATAAGTGAAATCATACAGTATTTCTCCATCTGAATATTCTTATACATGTTTTGTGTGTGTGTGTGTATGTGTATGTGTGAATATATTCACTTAGATGGATATTACTTGAATGTGGAATTTGGTGTTATTGGATAGAATTATGATTTTAGCAGATACTACTAGACAGATTTCAAAGTGGTTTTATCAATTTATATCCTCTCATCACAGCACTTAGGGTGGGACGGGATGAACTTGGAGTTCTTTAAATTTATCAGAGGGAAAGAATAATTTTATAATTGTAAAAAAAGTGCTATAATTTTCAAAAGAGCATCAAATTGGTTATACAAATTGTAAAATATATGTCATAGTTCTGTTTGTTTTGTGATACTGTACAAATCCAGATCTCACAGCAAGGGGTACTCATACCACTCTTGGGCCCACCTTCCCACATTTGTTAGTCAGGCTTCGTGATATGAATGACAGCATTTTGAATTGTCTGCTACCTAATCAAATTTGGACTAGAATAGTTGGTTTCTACAAAATGTAATATCCTTTTCAACTTAGATTAAATTGAAAGCTGCAGTAGTCTTCCCATCAAAAGGGGCAAATATAAAACTCACCCAGCACCCCAGGGTGACCAGAATACAGCGGCAGCCTTTTATCTCAGAAAGAAAAAGTTATGGAGGTATTTGAAGCAGACATTTTGCAGAGTTATTGCAGGTACAGCTCTCCCCAGCAATAGAGTTGATAAGAACTCTATTACTCAAGAATCTTAGAACTATGAAGAGCTTCAAACACACAAATGAAGATTTCTCTGCAATTATAGGAGGAGCCTTGATACCTCAAGTAAATGACTGACGAAGATAAGAATAGCAGTGCAAATAACCTGGCTGTCTGGCTATACCTGGAGAAAAAGTGAAATATCTAAAATTACATGAGTAGTATAGAAAGTAGCTGTATTTCATCAGGCTCAAGTTGCCTGACTAGTACATTATATAGAGATAACGATTAGACTATTAAACTCTAGTACACTACCTGGCATGGCAGAGAACAATACTCACATAGTTGGCACAGTAAGAGTGCTGTTTATTTGTTGTGTTGATTTTCTATCGTTCCATAACAAAATGCCACAAACTTAGCTACTTAAAACAACATATTTATTAGCTCACAGTTTATAGTCAGAAGTCCACACATGGCATCACTAGGTTCTCTGCTAACTGCTCAAAAGGCCGAGATCAAGATATTGATCTGGAGGCTCCATGGAAGAATCTGCTCCAAGCTTATTCTTCTTTTTTGAATTTAGTTTCTCTTAGTTGTAGGACCACCATTCCTGTTTCCTTGCTGTCAACTGGGGGTGACTCTCATCTCTGAGTCTACCTGAATTTCTTGGGATTTGGTCCTCTACATGTTCAAAGTCAGCAATGGCATGTTGAATCCTTCTCATGTTTTGAATCTCTCTGACTATCCTGCCTTTGACCTCTAGACCCAAACTTAAAGGGCTACTATGATTAAGTCACTCCCACCAGATTATCTGTTTTTGTTAAGATCAACTGATTTGTGACATTAATATCATCTACAAAATATGCTCACTGAAAAACCTAGATTGGTGTTTGGAAGAAGGTGTATGTATACCAGAAAAGGTACTTTTTGGGGGGTGGCGGGGGGGAGGTCATTTTAGACATTTCTAACTCAATTGGTTTTCACTTTTTGAATCTACCTTAAATTCTAGACCAGTGATTTTCAGTTAGGGTCAAGAGCAATTGGGCTCCCTTCTCCCAAGGGACATTAGGAAGTATCTGGAGACATTTTTGGATGTCATCTAGTGAGCAAAGGACAGAGGTACTAATCCACCTACAAATGTAAAGTAGAATCCACACAATAAAGAATTATTCAGCCCAAGATATCAGTAGTGCCAGGGTTGAGAAGCTCTGTCTTAAACAAAACATGAAAGAAAATTATTATTACAGAACAGAATATTAGTTATAAACCTCAGTCATGTAAATTTAAAAGTGTAGCTGATATTACATAAGATGGAAGATGAAAGGATAAGAGGAAAAGAAAAGAAGTATGGGGTATTGGTACATATTCTAGAATGCTACCCCAAAATATGGCACTTTGACATACTGAATATTTTAAGCTGAAGGAGTCTGAGCAAATGGAAGAAGTGTCACTTTGACTTTCCCCAACACTTCTCACTTGAAATGGGTCATAAAACCCTCAGCAAAAGGTACTTTTATCATCCTTAGCTCCAAAGGTACAAGGACATGGAGAAGAATCCTAGCAAACAGGCCTTTCTAAGTTTCCCCCAGTGTTATACTAATATCAAATACCATACTCTCATTCCTCCATGACTGTCCACTCTTCATCAAACCTAGCACAAAATACTCGGTTCTGTTTCCTCAGGTCTTCATTTCCTTATGAAGGCTTCCATGCCATGAAAAACTTACATTAAATCAATTTGTATGCTTTTCTCCTATTAACATGTCCTTGTCATTTTGACGTTAGGACCTAGCCAGGCCCCCTAAGAGGACTGAGGGGAAACTTTCCTCACCTGTACCACAGAGGAACTAAAATCTGGTTCCTTGATGACATATACAAAGTTCCTAAGATTATAGATTTTCTTCCCTCATTTTGGCTATATAATAAACTGTTTTAATCCACAGTCTTGCCTTATGGTTCCATTAAAATTGTATTCTTCAATTAAATATTTGTGGTTAAAACAAACAAACAAAAATGGTTAAAAGAAGTAGGTCTGGGAATTGGAAGGACAGAGTGAGATGATGTTGTTTTTCATTATAAATACTGCTGTATTATTGATTTTTTTAAACTGCACACTGTATTACTTTAATAAAAATATAACCTAAAAGAAAACTTAGGGAGTTAATGCGGATCACCTACTCATATAATAATGGTATTAGTAACATGATAATGTTTTTAATAAGCACACGATAACCTATAGAGTTTCTTTAAGAAGCTACACATGACCTTTCTACAAAGTTTTAATTATTTGCATTGCAGTAAAATAAAAAATTAAAAATATAGCATTTCAACCTACTGTCATTATAACTACACAAAAATTGTATAGTATGATTCTAGAGTGGGTGAGACAAAAGTGAAAATAATTCAAGTCATTGGTTGAGAGGATTTGAGACTAATGTTTTTATTTTATTAATGTTGGTTATTATGATTAATTTCAAACCTTGGGATTTATTTTTGTTACTCTCATTATTATTTTACTTTATTATTTCTTATCTAATGTTGATTTCTTTGGCTTTTAGAACCTGCAGTTTGATGATAATTGGATGATGACAGTATTGCAAGATTTAAAAGGGGTATTTAGTGCTATAGCCTGTTTGAATGTTATGTCCCCCTAAAACACATATGTTGAAATCCTAACCCCCAAAGTTGGTGGTATTGGTAGGTGGGGCCTTTGCAGGGAGCCCTCATGAATGAGATTAATGCCTTATAGGAGAGACCCCAGAGAGCTCCTTAGCCATGTCCAACATGTATGGGCACCGTGAGGAGTCAGGGGTCTGCAACCCAGAAGAGGGCTCTCACCAGACATTGAGTCTATGAAGCCACGATCCTGGACTTCACAGCCTCCAGGACCATGAGGAATAAGTGTTCATTATTTATAAGCTGCCTGGTCTCTGGTATTTTGTTGCAGCCACCAGAACTGATTAAGACATTTAGGAACCATTTTCCCCAGATTGCTTATATTACTATACTTTCATAGTAAAAAGCATAATGGGATTGAGTGGAAGACAAAATCTGTCTTTAGGTTGAAAAGAAGAACCTGGAGAGGAATGTTTTGCAAAACAAAGGTTATAAAGTGTTCAACTTCCTTCATTGCTTAAGATTGTGGCCTGTTTTAATTTATCAAGATAGTTATTGCCAGCATCAACATGCCAAGTAGCAGCATGTTTTACTTCTAGACTCCCCAGTAAAAGTCAACAGGCATCCTCAAGCCCTTTGTGAAGCACCCCAGGCACAGATTTTTATCTGAATCCCTCTCCCTCTGCCCCACATTTGCATCCACACCTTCTAGGGCCCACTGCTGGGGCTGATAAGAAAACAGGAAGGATTTGAGACCTGGGTACAAGGCTTATCTCTGCCACTTACTGTGTGTCCTTGAGCAAATCATTTAACCCCTATGCCTCAGGTTTCCTCATCTAAAAAGTGAAACTATCAATATAAAACTCACGGGATTATTGGTGAGAATAAATGGCATACTAAATTAGTGTCAATGAACAGTGGTAGACAAAGGCCTCTTGGTAACATTTAACCTACATCAGTCTCAGCACCTCCATATGTCCCATCATTACCTCCAAGTCATCCTGGCAACACCACTGCCTTGGAGTGGCCAGAAGGGAGGCACAGGACACCTGACACCAGACAAAGCTACAAAGTGGACAGTATGCGCCTGCCATTTAATGGCTGTTTACGAAAACCAGGTCTTACTATACACCTAAAGCTTCTGTGGACAAGGAGAGGACAAACAGGAGAGTGATACAATGCGTTATGACCTACAAGGTATGAGAAAGCTAGGTTAGGAGTTAAAAGATGTAGGATCTTCATTTAGGGAGAGTGGAAAATCATTCCACATGGTATCCAATTTCAGACTCCTGCTCCAAGAACTGACTGTGGGGTGTAGATGGCTCCTGGAGCAAAGCATTGTTTTTTAGCCTCAGAATTAATCAATTCAAACGATGGTAGTTATTTTATTTTATTTTTATTTTTATTTTTTTATTGTTAATGGTAGCTATTTTAAAATGATGTTTTAAGATGATATTCAACTAAAACTTTTCTATGTAGAAAATAAACTCCAATATTCATAAACTCTAAATAACAGAATAAGAAATATATAAATTCACACAGAAAGTATTCTTACTGAAAATGTTAAGCTTGAACATGATCATGAGGAAACCCAGAATGTGAAATAGATTCTGGCCCAGACTCTTTTTAAAAAAGTCTATGCCATAGGAAGAAAGAAGAAAAGCAGGGAGACTTTCTTAGATTAAAAGATATAACAATTAATTGCAGTATGTAAACTTTGAAAAATTTATATATATATATATATATATATGTATGTATGTATGTATATGCATATGTATATATATAAATAAAATACTCTGGAAATAGTTGGGGAAATTTGAATGTAGAATATATACATGAAAATGTAAACTATTTAGGTATAAAGTTGATTATATAATTATATAAGAAATGTCTTTATTCTTGAGGGATGCCAAATTTAAGAGGAAAAAAAATTAGGAGTTAAGTATCATGATGTTTGCAATATTTTTTTCAGATGGTTTAGCAAAAAACAGTTATTTACTTATATATATAAAGTGTTTTATACACACACAGAGAGAAAACATGTAGCAAAATATTAACAATGATTAATCTAGGTGATAAGTATACAGGCATTCATTGTACCATTCTTTCAACTTTCTGTAAATTTGGAAAAGTTTATAATAAAAAAGTTGAAAAAATTGTATCTGTATGCTGCTCTTAAAATATTATGTGAAGATAAACATCTTTTTATTTAGTTTTTTTCAGCTGAATATATTACTGGCTACTTTTGCATACTGTATAATTGTTTCTTTAAAAAATATATAATTTTGTTTTGTCCTGTTGTCTCCCAAGGACTAGTCACACAATAGATTTACAACCAACCATGGCCAAGTTCACTGTAGGAATCGTCTTTATAGGTTCATTTGCATACTCTCTAAGAAGGAGTTTTATCATCACGTATTTTTTGTTTCCTCCGATGTGCTCTTTTATTGTTCCTCTTAAGTTTCTTCCTACGGCAAATGTTGCCTTTAGTATTTTTCTTGGCTGCTTGTCTTTTCATCCACTGCTTAATGATAGGATTGTGTGGGCTGACACAGATTCTTCTGTGCTTATCCCAAAGGCTGCCAAAAACAGAAGAAAAAGAAGTCACTGATAGACACTAAGTAAAAACTTAGTGTCTTATAGGCAGTTCCTATAGACACAATGTATTCCTAGAGCCTGAATCCTAAAACTGACCACCACAAGGTTGAATCTTAACTTTACTATGCTGATGCCTGTGGTTCCTCAGATATCCCCAGAAAGTATTAAAAGGAGTTGGAATTGGAAGAGAGGAGAGGAGGAGTGGGGCAGGGGAAAGAGGGAAATTAAGAGAAAACAATTCTTTCCCTGCCACAAGATTCATCCAATAAAACCAATTCATTCCTTGTTGGCTATCTCAGACATATTCTCAGTTTTTCTAGATCCTCTCAGCTAAGAGCCCTCTTTTTTTCCTTTGAGTCTCCATGGCACTGATTATCTCTCTTGTGGCACTTAGTTTACTTTGTCTTTTATTTGAATGCTTGTCTTAAACTCTTTCTTTTTTCACTGTGGTGTTACACTCCTTGAGGGAGGAATAGTCTGGAAGTGTCTGAAAGGCCTTCTTCAGAGTAAGAATCCGGTCATTAGTTGTAGATATGAAGTGAAAATTGTTCAAAATAAGAACAATCTGGTTTTGTTTTCAAGCCTAAAATATTCTAGGCTTTTGTTAATATTTTAATGTAGTGTAGATCTATACCACATCTCAGAATTTGTTTTCATTTTCATTTTTCTGTATGGAAATTTGCTGTTGTGGTGGGAGACTCCTAGAGCACAATTCACAACTTCTAGTAACTAGAAGAATTTCTTGTTACAAAAGATATTGTAACTTTTAATTCCCCCTTAGGTGCCATCCAGTTTTCATTAAATGTCAGAAATCCTGCTGGCTTGACATATACAATATTTCTATGTCTGGATAAACTGAAACCCTTGACCCTGTTATTTAGGGAAGAAAAAAAGCAGAGAAATAGAGAGTAGGCTGCCATTTTTCTAAATGACCCAGAGGAATCAGAAGCTAATGTGGGGACTGTAGAAATGAAAAGTTGGGAAAGGTTTAAATGAGCTTAAGCATAATAAAGCCAGCATGTGGGAATGTTAGTTTGTAAGAAGTGAGGCATCTTAATAGGAGAATAATACATTCTCTGTGTTAGATTCAGAGGTCTTCAAAAGAAAAACTACTTTGCACTGTGGCCAGCTGGTCTGCCCTTAGCTATTGCAAGAGAAAACTTGACTGTAGCAATGTGGGGGGAAAAAGGGAAAAAGAGCTGAAGTTCCACACTTTCCGAAGGACTAACACTCTCTCCTTCCTGGTGGTGTCAACAAGAACCTTAGCAGACATCCAGCACAGAAAGACTCCACTGGCATTCAGATAAACCCAGAAGTTACACAGGGGAGAATAAGAACTCTACTCCATTCATTACTCCCTGGGGAGTGAGGGGCTTCTGGGAGGGGCACTGGCTCTGGGACTGAGGGGAGAACTGGGTGTTGGGACAGAGACAGAGGACCCAGAGGGGTGAAGAACTGTAGGAAAATGGGCAACAGCTACCATATGGGACCTTCTGAAAGTCCTACCTAGTGTGACCTCAACTGCTCAATATAAATGAGGGGGGGAAATCTGCTACCGGAACACAGCTATCAAATCCAACAATCTATGATGTCTTAAAATCCTAAAATTTAAAAACTGCTTAAACCTCCACTTGCATCCCATGTGTACTCCACTGGGATAAAAAAAAAAAAAAAAAAAAAAAAGATGAGGTAATGCCAGGCAGGGAAGTAGCTTATTCCACATTCCTTGCCCGGCCCCAAACTCCAACCCACTTCACTGTGAATTTCTAGGTGAGGAGTTAGACTCTAAAAAACCATAAGGCTGATCTGATTTTTTAACAAGAGGGTAGCTGATCCACTGGACAGAGGGGTCAATTTACCAACTTATACTCAAACCAAGTAAATATTTTTAGATCCAGATGATTGGCTTTATCGTTTCCTTTTAATTAAAATTGAGTCATTAAAATGAAGACTTGTGTTTTTGATCATATTTTCTCTTGTTAAAGTGAGGACTGACATTTATGTTCTTATATCTTTTAGATTTTTATCCCTTACCTGCTTATCCCAAAGAAACTTCTCTGAAAATCTTGTTACTGATAGTATCCCTTGATAATCTCCAGCATCTGTCTCCTACTGTTATACGCACACAGAAAATTCCTGTGGTCTTTCCCTATGCCTTCCTGGAAGTGTACAGGGAATTGAAGGAAGAGATCTGGATTCACATCCCATTTCTGCCATTCATTTGCTGTATTTCACCAGGTAAACTTTGTAATCTCTTCAGTCACATCTTTCTTTTGTGTGACATTGAGGTAATTTATGCCTTCCTCACAGCATTGTTGTCAGCATCTAGATTTGCTAAATATCAATGCTTTTCATGTTTCAAAATCTCTATGGAGACGTTAGGTACATTAAGTCTAAAGGTTTTAAAAACTGAGCCAGAGGTGGAGGTACGAGGGGTGAGAAGGTTTACCAGGAGCCAAAAGCCCAGAATCAGTAGCAAAGAAGCGTATTTGTGCTTGATTGCATGTAGCACTGTGACAGGTGTGACATCTCTACACTTCTGTTTGAGACTTATATACACTCCCAATAAATTCAGGGAGTAAAAATGATAGCAACTCACATACTTGCCTGGAAAATGTTACAATTAAAACCATGAAATAGAGCAGAGTCACCACCTGTTTTTATTTTCGTGTCCCGCCCCCCGCCAACACACACACACTCAGAATGTCCCTTGCTTTGCTTAGAAAAGTTTGTGCTCCTTGTTCAGTGATGGAAGGCATTTGGCCCTAATCATAGCACTACAGTGAGGGGAGCAGAGGGCTAGTGTAAGACTCAGGGCGGGGCGGGGAGCGGGGAGGAGTTGTGTGATTGTGTTCACTCCAGGGAGCCCGAGGTAGAAAAGACGGAATATTTCCTCTCCCCTCCCTTGTTTAAGTGCTTGTCTAAGTGATTATTTGTATGTGTGTATCAGACAAAGCCACTCCAGCCAATTGTTCATTAGCCGAGAAATGGTCATTGCACAGGGTTAGACTTTGCTGCTGAAGAGCACTCACATGACAGCAGCCAAGTGACAATCCCCATCAGCTCTCTGAATGCGACATGTAGTCACTCTTTCCAGAAGCCTTCTGGAAATATGACGTGAAACTTCAGTGCAACAGCTGGAGACAAAGGGAAGTATGGCTGAAAAAGGAAAAGGAAAAAAAAGTTAAATCTTACAATTTAGAGAACAATGGCCTGGCTCTCACCTTAAAGACTCCTAAAAAACAGAATATTAATCCATCTGAGCAAGGGGCAAACATGCACTGAGGGCTTTGTGTGAGCAGACCTGGGGCAGAAAATGCTCTACCTTCCAGAACTAGCACTGTATTGGGGGGAGATAAAATGAAGTACAAGCAAAGACACAGGACAAGTGAAAAGATGAAAAAATGCTGCAGACAATGATGTTAGTGGAGTTTCAGACTGACTTGATAGAAGATGAAAGAAGTGAGGTTGACACAGTTCAGAGGAGAGTGACTGCATAAGCCCCTGGAGCAGGTTTCAAAGTTTCCCACTTGGGAAGGACCTGGCTGAACTCTGAAGGATTTGGATGAGTGGAGAAAAATGGCGACTCATCCAGACTAAAGGAAGTACATGGTTAAGTATCTCAAGACAGGGAAAAGCAAGGGGGCATTTAAGGTTTATAGAGAAATAGACTACTTTGAATTGAATAGCCAGGAAGGCAAGTGATGGGGCATATGGTTCCAATGTTGGACTGAGGTCACCCACTGAGGCCTTGAATGTCAGTCTAAAAAAGGTTTAGCTTTTATGAAATGGGGACCATAAAGATTTAAGAGAGGAGAAGAGTTTTAGGAAAAGCTATCTTGTAGTGATAAGCTCCCTTTTAGGGTGGAGTGACTGGGGCAGGAGGTCAAGTTAGGAGGGACTTATGTTACCCAGATGTAAGTGGAGGAGGGCAGCACAAATATAAAAGGAACTCTAATCCATGACTGTAATCTATATCTGTATATGCCTACATGTCACTTGCACATGGTATTCTCTTATATTTCCCATTCTAACAGGTGGGTAGTCAATTTAAAAATATATTTTTTAGAATTATTGCCAAGAAGCCACAGGTAGCAGCCTGATAACTACAGCCAGAAGTTAGCTGGGGGGTTAAAATAAATGGTTAGTGTCAGCTCTAAGCCATAGTGGTACTTGCACTTGGGATGGGGGAAGATCTCTGTGTTCATGCTTTTCTCATATAGAAACATCAAGCTTACTTACAAATGTGGAGTACAGAAGGAGTTGAACAAATTAAGAATGTCTATGTGACTCTGTCTCCATCAATCCATTCACTTATCTGTTTAATTATTCAACAAACACTTATTGAGCAGTTAAAATGTTCCAGGAATAATGCTAGTCATGGGGGGATACAAAAATAAATAAAACAAAGGCCCGTGTCCTCAAGAAGCTAACATAGCAGAGAGAGATTTGGAATTAAATGCTTAGGAAACAACCCCTCTGGACCACTATAATTGTACTTCTGGAATTCTGTCATCCTGAAAGGCCCCCATAAGTCATCAAGATGGGTGTACAGCTGTTCACTATAGCAAAACATTAGAGACCATCTGAATGTCTACCAGTAGTGAGATAAATCATGGTAAGTCTAAATGGAATAAAGAATGAAATAGACATATATACACTAACGTATATGAATTCTATAATTAAGTGAGAAAAGCAAGTTTTAGTATAAGAACCATAAATGATCCTATTTTTATAAAAAAGAATGTACACATATACAAAGAGGAAAAGATGTGGAAATATATATGCCCAAAATTATAAGCAAAGACTCCTCCTAGAAAGGGGGCAAATTTTCAACTAGCATGCAACACTTGTAATTTTTTAAAACTCCTGGTACTGTAAAAATCCAAGACAAATTTTACAGAAAATCAGAAGATTAGAGAACTCCATCTAGGGAAAATAGGGTAGGCATCACAGGACGTGAATTTTGGACTTAGTTTCAAAGGAGGAGTCAGAATTTCCCTGACTGAGAGGGGGAGTGGGACACTCCAAGTAGAAGGAATGGCAAGTCCAGACCCTGGGTAGAAGAGAATAAGAATGCTTGGTTAGAGTATTTACATCACAGAATCTAAGTCATGGCAGTCTAACTCATGGTTAGAGTATTTACATCACAGAATCTAAGTCATGGCAGTCTAACTCATGGAACCTGGTATCTTGGACTAGGGCAAATCTTCTCTGGCAAGTTTTCTCTTGTCAACAGTGGTACAAGAAGGAAGCTCTGCTCTGACTTCCTGTCTGGTCCAGGGCCTAGGAGTAATGCCTTGACCTTGGTCTTCGAGCCTCAGGGAGGATAAGTATAAAATTCACTGGAGCTCTTTCTCTCCAGAAAGAAAGACTTCCACTTTCCTCTCCTTTCCCACCTGACCAGCTCAATGCTTCTCCATTTGGAACAGAATCTAGACGTGAGATATAAACCAATAACAACCTAGCTTCAGCTCAGTATAGGTATATTTTTAATCTCAGGAAATTAGAATATACATACACTCTCCAAGTATACATTAATTATATATTTACATAAAGTTTTTTTTTTTACAAAATATATGTCATCAAGAACTTCTAAACCATGCATTTAAATTAATAGATGTAGTTGAAATATACCACACAAGTGATACGAAGTGCTCAGCCTCTCTTCTGTTCCAGCTTAGCTGTCATGTGAGTCTGCAGCAGCCCAAATAAGGAAAATGTTCATTTCCCAGTGCAAGCTATTTCATGCCACAAGGTTCGCCCTTTTCCTCTCAATGTAGATAGACCTGGTAAGGCTTTTCATTTTCTTATGCATAAAAGGAGTGTGTATAGAGGCACACCCAACTACCACCCAACCACAATTGCTGGAATATGAAAACAATCGTTTGTTCAGCAAATATGCATTGAGTGTCCACGATGCCAGGTCCAGAACACTGCATTAGAAAAGCTGAAATAAACAAGGCATAGTTTCTACCTTTGCAGTGTTTAAAAATCCAGTGAGAGGCAGGCAAGTAAACAAATAATCACAACACAGCAAAATAAGTGGTAACAGAGACATGTTAAAAGTGTGATGGGATTATGAATGAAAGAAGCCAGATTCAAAAGAAATATTTTGAATGATTTTGTTTATATGAAATGTCCAGAATAGACAGATTCAGAGACAGAATGTAGATCAGTTGTTGCCAGGAACTGGGGTAGGAAGGAATGGGAAGTGCCTGCTAACAGATACAGAGTCTCTTTGGGGTGATGAAATATGCTAGAATTAGAGAGTGATGATGATTATACAATTCTGTGACTATACTAAAAACCACTAAATTTTATACTTAAAAATGGTGAATTTTATGGTGTGTGAATATTTCAACTTTTAAAAAAAGTGCTGTAGGAGAACAGAACACTGGTTATCTTTACATTTATTAATATATTTATTTCATAAAACCAATATTTTTTTATTTTGAGCTACGTTGTGCTGCTTATTCTCCAAGTCCAACTATTTTAATATGCCCCAAAAGGTTTGGGGGTTATTCATCCATTCATTCATTTACCCCTCTTACTATATAAAAATTACTATGTGAATTCTTATAGAGTGAATCACTATCTATATCTTTGAATTCTTATGTGTGAATCACAAGGCTAGAACCTGGAAATAGAAAGATGAAGAGTTACTAGCTTCAAAGAGCTAACAAAAGAGCTACACAGACCATTGCTATTAGCTGTGACCCAGGTAATTATAAAATAGGAAATGGACCTTCAGAAGCATTGTGGGGATTAAGAGTCATAGGCAAACCTGTTTGTAGAAATTTGAGTTGCCTGAATGCTGACATCAATTCAAGGAATAGCTTGAAGCCAGAAAGGCACCCAAGACCTATACGTACTTAGTAAACTGGTACACACATTTCTTAGATAGAAGGGTAGGATGGGCTCACTTCAAGATTACTTGACCTAAATCAGACTAACAGCAAAAAGGAAAGAGGCGGGCCAGCATTTATTACATGTCAGCAGATGTGACTGGTGCCCTCAAGAAGGAGCCGGAAATATAAAAGGCCAGAAATGGTAGGATCCTTTGAAGACTGCTGGAGGAGTCAGGCAGTGAAAGATGTTTTCAGGATGGTTTGGTCTAGGGCAACCATTAGATTCTTTTAGATAACATCGCCCCCTAGAGGTTTTCTCATGCAGCCTCCAGTCAGAATATTTACATTTTTAAAGAATGGTCAGCAACTTCCTCTGATTTCCATATACAAGAGATTTAGGGGCGGTAAGAAGGTTGAAAAACAGGACTAGGTGACATTTCTTTTGCATTTACATAGTTTTTATTCATATAATACTTTTACTTGTCCGTAGAAGCAAGCTGATAAGAAATTAGAAAAACTAAGCCTTCCCCAAGACTACCCTGGTGCCCCCCCTTACATAAAGCCAGGAACCCCAAGGGGAAGAACCTGCTTTTATTCCAAAACAGGAGTTCACACATAGACCTGTCTGATGGAGAAGGTGTTCCCTGGAAGGAAACATGTGAAAATTATTGCAAATAAGAAAGAAGTCTTGCAGAGGGGACTTGATAAAGCAGGAGGGCCCAGAGGTACAAATAAACAAGGATCTGAGGTTTGTTGTGAGGCTTTTGCATCTTCACCCTCAGCCCCTTCCTTAACGGCTCCAGAGGTGCCCCTTTGCTTTGCGGAGTGCTTTTTTGAGTGTTTCAGCCCAATAGCTCCCCCTGGGAGTCTCCTTTGAAAGGTAATTTATGAGAGCAGCACCAGCTGGCTGGCCTAAGGTCAGCTGTTTGGAGGAAGAAGGAGACCACAAGAGGGTAGGGAGCCGATCAATAGCAGCTGCCAGCAAAGGCATCATAGCTGCAGGTGGAGCAGCCTCCCTATCCTGTCAGACCACCTTTCCTCAGATTCTGAGAGAGAAAGAACTCTTCTTTAGGACCCATAATTTAAAAATTATCAAGAATGTTTGGATTGGGGGACACTAGTGAACACCTACAATGACTGCTAGGTAAGACAGGGTAGGGGAGGAGAGCTGGGGACATTATAATTTCTTTTTACTGGCCAGTGAAGCCCAGACCATATAGTTTCCATGTGTAGTTTCTGATGTGTATATTCACTGAATTGAAGTTAAGATTTGAAATATTTTTCAAATATTTGGGCAATTGTATCAATCTTGCTCCATTATAAAGGATGATATACTCTTGTATAAGCAGTATGAAATAAAGTAGGGAGAATACCTTTCTAACATGAGGCAGAATGTGGCAATGACTATGTGACAAATAAATTAAGTGTCTGGAACTGTGAAAGGCAGAAGAGATAAATTATAACAGAGATTCAAGTACATGTTTATCAAGAGGTAGTATCTGAACTCGGGACTTGAAAGATGGATAGAATTTTAAAAGGTTAGTAAGCATAGAGGAGACAATGGGTGTAAAAGCACAAAAGTGGAAAAAGACAGAACTTAGGCAAATTTTGTTGAAATGACAGAATTAATCAGTGCAAGTTGTAAAGAGGAAGATGTGCAAAGCATGTTGGGACCAGGCAGCCTTGTATTTTATGCGAAGGAGACAAGTTCAGTAACCTCATTTGTGGAAACATTTTTAATCAATACATGATTTACCTAAACTAACACTCTTCTGGGGAGAACTAAATGTGAATAGATAATTGATAACTTACTACTGTCCATCACTTGTGAAATGTTTCAACGCAGAGAACAGTAGCAAGAATGATAAAAACACATATACCCACCATCCAGATTTTACTAATTTTCATCCTTTCTCAGATTTTCTCTTAGCCTTATTTAAAAAAAAATCTTTTTCCAATACTTTACTGTTTCAAGCAAGGCTACAATAAACACTCTAATGATAAGAAGAGATTATGTTTATTGAATGCTTACTCTGTACCAGGCACTACTGTAACTACCACATGTGAACTAATTCATTCACAACAAGAAGATACTCTATCTCCATTGTACAGATGGGTAACTCACTTTCCCCAGATCAAAGGGGCAAGAAATGGTGAGGCTGGGACTGGAATCTAAACCCCGGGTCTATGCTTTGCTGGTTCTTGTATGTCTCTTTAAGGCTCCCGTGAGAATTTCTCCAGGGCAGTGGTTCTCAAACTTCAATGTGCCTCCGAATCATTTGGAGGGCTTTGATTGTGGCTTTGTAAGCCACAGATTGCTGCCAGTCCCTCCCCCACCTCAGATTTCTGATTTGGTATGTCTGATGCAGGTATGTTAAAAAATTTTACACTATTGTTGGGATTGTGTCAGATTTTGCAATATGTCACCTGGAGTTATATTTTTAGATGCACACAGACCTGCTGGTCCACAGCTAGGATTGGAGTGAGGTACAAAATTTAAAGGGGTGCCAAAAAACTCAGTAATCAAAGATAAATTACATTTTAATGCAATATTTTTAAAACAAAAGTTAATACAAAAAAAATCTTTGATTAATGAAATGCTACAGTTTTAAATAAAAACAAAATTTGACCCTGCACTTAAACAACTCACCTAAGCCACCTCGCTTGCCTCATCCTATTCTCAGCCCTAAGTGTACCTTCATGTTGAACTTATCTTTTTCATCTTTCATATTTTATAAGATTTCTCTAGTCTTATTGCAGCTTTTATGCTTAAGTTCTATTTTTCTGATATTAAATGTAAAAATTAAACTTTTGGTTAAATTTAATTTACATTTTGTGGTTTTTATTCAATCATCCTTTTTTTTTACTTCCCCCTTCCTTTTTCCTTCTGTTGGATTAAGTTTTCTACATTTCCTTTAATGTGTGTGTAGGGATTTGTTTGTTCTTTTGTTAACTGAAAATTTAGGCTGTGTTAGGTCAAGAAAAAATGTATCTGGGTAAACATCAACATCTTACACAACCATTTTCGAAACTGAATCCTTTGAGTAAGTGTATTGTTTTACTAATAAAAGTCATTGCCACATCAATAAAATTCCATAAACATTTATTGAGCACCTGCTCACACCAGTCATTGTTTCAGACGCTAAGTACTGTATACAAAAACGAATAACTCATAATACCTGCCCTCAGAGTGCCTACAATAGCAGATGTTTTTCTAATATTATCTTACATATCTGACTGCTCAAAGTGATATTGTTACCCATTCCTTCCTAGAAATTTTTCACATCTTCGGTTTATAAGACATTAATCTTTCTGAATTCTCCTAAGACTGAGAAATTATCTTTGCCTCTGAAACTCCTCCTCCTTAGCCCTCTCCTCAAGAGTTAGCATTCCTCCAAGTTCCATCCTTGACCTCCACTCTTTTCTTTCCATCTACTGCTTCTCATGTTAAAAATTTCTATCTTTGTCAGTAATTCCAAAACATTTTTGTCTACTCTAACCTCTACCCCAATATCCTGACATCTAGCCAACTGCTGTTGAACATGCACTTTGATACCTCACATGCTAACTTAATAAAAACTCAACTGAAAACACCATCTCCTGCAGCTTTAATTTTACACCTTTTCTCACCTCATTTAACTCATTTACAGTTACCCAAACTGAAAATTCGTGTGTTGTTCCATCCTCCTGCACTCCCCACAGCCAGACACAAACTTCTGTAAGTTTTACTCCAAAAAGATTTCTCAGATTTGTCTTTTCTCTTTTCATCCCTGCAACCAATGCACAAATTCAAGACCTCATTAATTGACTCTTGGCTTATTGAGCCTTCTGGTTGCCTCTTTTTTTCCCAGTCTTGACCAATCTGTACACGAATCCTACAGCAGTCTGTGCTTTCCTGTCTTTACCATATATATAATTAAATGTTTATATGACTTCGTGTTTTATTTGTGAGCTTCCTTGGGATATCTTTCTACCCATACCACGGCAGAGCATCATTGCTATTGATTCTGTTGATTCTATGTTGTTATTATTGTTGTTTACAGTAGTAAGTGAAATAGGTGATTTGCCATGAATGTCTATGCCTGATTTGGTTGTCAGTTTGGTCATTGGAAGGTTTTAAGAGTTTTGTGTTCAAGATCTGTTAAGATGAATCCTAAAACACTAAAGCATCAGATTTGTGATATAAAAGTTAGGTTCTGGGTTTTAAGGAAAGCATCCTGTTGCTATAGAGAGGTGGACCAGCTTTCCCTCTTACTTGGATGTCTTGCACAATTTCTTGCTACTCAAAGTGTAGTCCCCAGCATTGCAGCGATGGCATCATTAGGGGCCTTATTAGAAATGCAGTTTGAAAAGCTCTGGTATAAAGAGCAATACAGAACACAGCAAAATGGAAACAGCAGAGGTACATGCCATTGTTGGAGAAAGGACTCCCAGAATAAAGATAAAAACATAAGATGGGTTAACTCAGTTGCTGGCAGTATTGTAAGTCTATGAGTGCAGTTTAAGAAGGGTACTATGTAAATAAACACAATGTTCCGGATGTGGTTGGTTAAAGATACGCTTCTTATTCTGGTGGACTTCACACTTGGATGCCTACAAACAAGGATGTCTACTGCTGTCACCAAGTAGGCAGGAAGGACTCACCCAGCCATGAGACATGAAACTGCTATGCCCAAATATAGTTCTCCCAGGTTACTTTTTGGAACCCTGGAATAATGGGGAATGAATGAGGCTTTTTCTTTACTTTAATATGAAAACTTTTGGTCATTAGTACTTCTCACAGCATGGAAACCGGAATGGTCAGGGGGTAGTCTTGAAGCGGGTTGGGTAATTTGGGGCTACAGAGACTTCCTGAGAGGCATTAGTGCACAATAGTTTAGCACAGGGAGACAGACAACCAGATTAGGTTCTTGGCTCTGCCACTTAGGTATCCAATGTTAGGTGAGTTACTTAATTCTCTGTCTCAGTTTCTCTATCTGTAACATTAGGGATGGTAATAGCACCTACCTTATAGGGTTGTTGTGAGGATTGCATGAGTTCTTACATTTAAGTACTTAGACAGAGGTAACAAATAGTAAACACTCAAAAAATGGAAACGAAAAACCCCACCATTATGTATAGGCCAATACGCAGCAGAGTGCCTGCTCCATAGTAGGTATCCAGGTATCTACAGTGTTTGTGGAATGTGCCCATTGTCAATTCATTGCCCTTCAGCTTCAAATTCACCCTTAATTGCCAATTCTATGAAATTAAGACGGCCCCTTTAAATATTTTTCTTTCTCCAGCTGTCATGGTGTTGAACATTGTCTGTAGAGAGACATGGCAGGAAGGTTATTCTTCCTGGCTCCAGTGTGCTCCTTTCAGCAGGCTCATGCAGGCCCCACTCCTACAAGTGCTGCAGCTTCCCTAGAACCAGGCTCCAGTAGTGATTGTAGGCTAGCAGAGCTCGCTTTTGGTGGTTTTGTAGCAGACTGCCTCCAGTGAGACACCTCCCTGTGAAGAACTTTCCCCTGCCAAAATAAGTAAATTTTTTTTTTTTTTTTTTTTTTTTGCCATTAGGTGAGCCACAGCTGTGCCCTCTCCAAGGTCTGGATCTCAGCTGGGCAGGTAAGGAAGGGGTGCAGGATCTCTTCCTTCAAAGCTCTATTTCAGCCCTAGAAATATCTACTATTCCTACATCTTCTAAAGAATATTTTTAAAAGTTAGTACTTTACTCCTTTTTAACATATCACTTGTTACACTGAACTTCCCTGTTCAAATTATTGTCTAGTTTCTGTCTCTTGATAGGACATTTCATTTATTTATGAACAAATAAATGAATGAATAAATGACACTCAAACGTTCTAAGTTGTTCCAGGAAGTTTGCATTTGTCTATTAAACAAATGATGCAAACTTTTATGAACGGACTATGTGTATTAAATGGATATACTGTTATGACTAATTAAGTAAAAAAGGATTAACTTTTTGGACAGATATAAATAAAACAATAGGTAGATTGAAGTCCTATTTATGGTTTTAAAGGCTATCACTTCTAGGAAAGGGAGAGAGATTAAAGGAATGGAGAAGAGGACATTTATTTCTTTTAATTCTATATTTTAAATTTAAAATTTTACAGTGAGTATTTGTTACTTTTACAATTTTAGGAATTAAATTCTTTTCATTTGTGACTTTCAATAATTTAAATTTTATTTCTTTATTTTTAGGAGAAGCAACCTTTGGTTGACCTCACAGATTGCAAAGACCTTGTCAGCCTATGATCCCTTATTTTTTAAATTTTTTACATCTACAGCACCTGGTCTTCCCTAGGTAGTTTCCCATTTAAGTACTAACCAGGACTGACCCTGCTTAGCTTCCAAGATCAGAAAGAATTGGGCTTGTTCAGGGTAGCATGGCTGTAGACAAGTGATTTTAATAAAAAAAATTAGCAGAAGATAGAAACTTATGAGAAGAAAGGGAAGGAAACTAATCATTGATGAGCACCTACAATATGCCAGACACCTTCTATTTATTTTCTCCTTTAATCACGAGACTAACTAGGGAAGAGAGGCATATTATTACTGATAAGAAAACTGGACCTCAGTGATTAAGTAATTACCCAAGTTCATGTAGTTAGAATTCTGACTTGGCCTTTTAGAGTCCAAAGCCCAGACAGTTGCCAGTATGCCCTCATTTCTCAAACTGGGTTTCATAGACCTCTGGAAGGTGGCCCACAGATGTGTTATTCTCAGGATTCATAAGCTCTCTGGACAACTCTTAAATTTTAGTCTGTTATTTCAGTGCTAATCGTTAAACAGATATGTTATAGAGTTTCTTTGAAAGACCATCTTAAAAAAACACTCTCTGGACAGTTGAATTTTGTTTTTGTTCTTGCTGGTGGTGCTACCAAGTCAGACTCTACCTTAACTGTCCTGGACCAATCAAAAGAAAGTCAGAGTGGAATTTCATAATGCATTCATGCTAAGGGAGGGCCAAATTATGTTAATGTGGTTCAAATAGAAACAAATGGTGGGGAAAAAAACACTTCTTTTTCTGAATGTGGTAGTATATGCACATAAAACTCAAAACCTGAACCTTAGGAATCAATGTTCTATACTCACGTTTGGAACGGTGATTTTAGTTTTGGCCAAACAGTAACTATTACATTAAATTAATGTTACACTGAAGTCTTCTTGGCCTTGTAGTTGTTTTAATTTAAATTTTAAATTTATTTTGGTTTTATAATTGCAGAAGAGATATATACACAAGGTATTTATGCCTGATTTTATATTTATACATCAAGTAATATGGTAGAATAATTTAAGTCATTATTGAGAGTATAAAGAATGTTTTCCTTTAAAGGGGCGGTATAGGACTCAAATTTGAAAAGTTTGCAATTATATCACTCTGCTTCTCTAGACATAGAACTTTAAAAAACCCTGAGCTACATTATAGATATAATGGCTGGGTTTTTAAACTAAAATCTAGATACTTTATTTAATAGGGCTACTGAGGAATGCAGGATGTATTGTTTTAACTATAGGGACACTTGGAGAGAAACTAAGGGCAGATTACTGGGCATATAATGTCACGACTCTCAGGGACCACTCCTGGTGATACAGAGAGTCTCAACTGTGCAGAACAATTTTCAAGCACAAATGCATATTCTTGGCACTCCCCCCTAGTGAGTCTCCTATGATTAAAACAGATAAAAGATAGTTTTCTTTTAGGATGAAGCAGCAAGTTCCTAGTACTAAGGAGCCATCATCACCTGAGAAAGTAGATTGTCAGCAGGAAGCCAATGTGGGACTCAATGAAGCGAAATCCCCCAATGTTCATCTGCTGAACACAAGTGGAACCTTAGTCAGAGTGTTCAATGAAAATGGCCAGGCCCACAAAGCCCTAGATGTGGCTTTAAATGACCTGGCTCAGGGCAACTGAGAGTGGATGACAGACATTTTTATAGTCTCGATATTGATTTCTGGGAACCAGCAGCCACGTCAGCAGTTGTGGAGTATGCTCTCCTGCCTTTGGGTAGAATCCAGGTCTTTTAATTATGGGTAAATTAGCTGCTTCCTGATTTATACAGAACTCTTTGGGCAAATGCCAGTTATTGAGCCATTACACCGAGATGGCCATTTAAAGCACCGTTAAGATAATGGGACAGTTAATGCCTGGAAGAACAAAATGTAATTCTCAAAGTCCCAGACTGGCACAGGCCACTTCCCTATTCCTCCCCCAGCCTGCAACAATTGCCAAGGCCACCTATACTTCCTCCACTGCACTACTCTGTGCTCCCCACCTCCTTCTCTCCCAAACTGATCTTCTCGCCCCCTCCCAACCCTCCCCAGCTCAAATCCTTTAGAAAAGGGGTCCCCAATCCTTGGGCTGCAGATCAGTCCCAGTCTGTGGCCTGTTGGGAACCGGGCCACATAGCAGGAGGCAAGTGAGTGAAGATTCATCTATATTTGCAGCTGCTCCTAGGCGCTGGCATCACTACCTCAGCTCCACCTCAGACCATCAACAATTAGATTCTCCTAGAAGGACCAGCCCTTGGTGCCAAAAAGGTTGGGGGCCACTTCTTTAGAGCATCCCACAAGGCACCCTAGACGCAGACACTGGAATGGAAGTTTGCTCTGGAAAGCAGTGGGGTTATCCTCAGTTTTACAACTCTTCTTGGGTCTAATCTCATGTATTTTAATCCAACATCACTTATTTTTAAATGGCAAAGGGTTGGGGCTTCTCATACAATGTAGTCTTCCTCTGGCCCAAAATACCTTAGGAAAAGCCTTGAGATTAACCCAAAAGGCTACGTTAGGTCTCCTTGGCTCCCTTTCTTTCTTATCATCACCAACTGTTTGCTGTCCCACCCCTTCTGCCTGGACTCAGTCCCATGAAAAACTTGGCCTTAGGCCTAATCGAGCTTCCCTCATCACCCCTCTCCCCTGCGCCCACCCTTCCCTCCCTCCTCTCTTGTAAGAGGGCTGCCACTCCTGCTGCTGCTGCTGCTGCTGTGGGGTCAGTGGGACACAGGTCAAGAAGCTGAAGAGAGATCCATCCACCTTTACTTCAAAGCTTTATGAGAAAAAAGTTTTTGCAATGCTGAAACTGGGAATAAAGCCTTAGCAGGTAGACCTTTGAGAAACAATGAGAGCTGGTCCTGAAATTTTAATGGTGGATTTTTCTGAAAAAATTTACAGAAACATATAAAATAAAAAACTTTTGATTTTGTCTTTGAAAAAACAGATTGAGAGAAATGAAAATGGGATTATCCAGATTTTTCCTGTGCTCAGTAATACAAACCCAGGCCCTTGCTGCACTATATTGGGTTCCTAAACAAATGCCTACAGGAACCAGGAACTTAGGGTGACAGCTGACTTCAGGAAAAGACAGGTTGGTCTGCTTTAGCCAGTTCTTTCTTGCCAGGGAACATGGAATCATTGCTGCCAGATCTGATTTTTCAAGAAGAGCTTTAAAATCCATGTGTATATGTGAGTATGCATATGTGAAATCTGTTGGTTTTAAAATGTTGGTTTAAATTTTTAAAAAGTTGACCAAACAAAGCTTTTATTTCACCTCTGTTCTGGATTTAAAGAATCTTTTCAGAGTAAAGTTCAGAAAAGAAGACAGTGGAAAAGAGTCAAATCAGTCAGGTAATAAGCATCTATATTTTGAGTTTCTTAAATAGAGTGCAAATGATTGCCTCCAATCCAAATGCAGTTATAACCTCCATATATATGCTAGCAACTCGCAATTTAAGTTCTCTTTGATATAATATGCATAGTTCAATCTCTTTTATCATATGTCCCTGTTAAGGTCGGATTGTAGTTTTGGATTTTAGTATCCACAGAACTGACTTTGTTCAGAAAACAAAGCTAACTCCAAAGGTCAAGTCTGTCTTTCTTCCAGGAATATACACACTTTGCATCCAAACAGTTTCGCACTTTAGGGGGAGGAGAAGACAGATGGGTAATACAGGCTTTCTTCCAAACTACACTTGGGGATTTTCGAAAATATTGTCATCAGAAAAGGAAATGCAGCTCAAAATTGCACTGCTGTGGGAGGATCTCATCTACCAGGTGGCAAATTACTAACATTCCTGTTCGAATGAGGTTCCTTCCTGAAAATTATTCTTGGAGATCAGGAGTATAAACTTATTTATTCTCTTGTAGATAATTGGAAATTCCTACCTGAAGAGATCAGAATTCCCACCCCAAATTGCTGGCAGTCCCTGACTCTCCCAGCTGTATCTGGGGAGGCAGCCCCCTCTCCTTCCATGGGAGGCTAAGAAAGCAGGTGCCCCACTCACCTTCTGAGGTGTGAAGAGCTACACAAGCAGCCAAGGCCAAGAGAGCGAGTCCTGTCTTCTGCATTCCTGCCTGCCCCACCAGCACAGACACTGCAGGTGAGTCTGTAAGATCAGGAAATGAGGCTAAAGCTGTCCTTGAGTCCAGAGAAAGAGCATGGAGGAAAAGTAAGCCAGGAAGCCCCGCCCTGGGAGGTGCTGGGGTACCTATTTCTCAAGTTTCTTTCCTGGAGACTAGGCACTTTCTTAAGACCAGGCCTGAGTTCAACCATCTGTGGCTCAGGAGATGGCAGCGGTGATCCGGCAGCTGGTGAGATCATTGTGAGGTCATTTGCATCAGAATCACTTGGAAGCCATTTTAAAAATAAAATAGCTCTCTATAAGAATTCCTCCATGGACCTGTAAATAAGAATTTTGAAGTAGGAGACAAGTAATTTGAATATTTCTAAAGCTTCAGTGGTGATTCTGATGGACACCCCTATTGAGAACCATTGCATAAAGGTATCACAGTTTTTAAGTAGCTTGTTGAAACTGAGTTTCTGGGGACAAGGGTGACAAGTCATAAAAAATAAAAGTTATCTGGTGGAAAGATATGAAAAAATACAACCCCACTCTGGGTTTGGTTTGCAGCCAAATTGTTACCAGTGAAGGTATTAGATTATTTAGGAGGAAGATAAGCCAGGTAGAGGGGCCTCTGACCTCTGGGCTGTGCCTGCTGGAAAAGAGAGCCCAGAGCAGGCATGAGCAGGTGCAGGGGCTAGTCCAGCTTTGTTGTTAATAGGTTTTGTGAATAAAACCATAGGGTAAGGTGAGGGTAACTGGATTCTAATCCCACCTTTTCTACTAACTGGCTGCACAAGCTCAGAAAATGTACTTAACTTTTCTGTAAGTAAGGAGTCAGGCTGGACAACCTTCCAAAGTCCTGCCCCTCCTCTCTAACTGCATTGTCAGGAGGAAGCCTCTTGTCCACACGCAGCCCTCGAGCGTTTGAAATGCGCTTGTCTGAATTCAGATGTGCTGTGTGAAAAGAACATCTGATTTTCACGACTTAGTGCAAAAGCATATAAAATATCTCGTTAATAATTTTCATATTGGTTACATGCTGAAATGGTAATATTAGGCTCTACTGAGTTGAATGAGTGTATTATTAAAATTCATCGCACCTGTTTCTTTTTACTTTTGTAATGTGACTACTCAGAAAATTCTAAATTACAAATGTAGCTTACAGAATATTTGCAGTAGATTATGCTGCTTTAAAAGTTAAAAGCTACAGGTCAGAACTGTCCCCTAGCTATCAAGTTGTGGCACTTAAACAAGCTCCAATTTCACTATCAAGAACTGGAGTTATAACAAATGGGAAATGGGAGTTTTGGAACCAGACAAAGATGGTGGCCTACTAAATGAGAAGACCCAGTCACGCAGGGCAGCAGTCCCAGACTCTACCACTAACCAAGGGGACCTTGTCACAGGTCTCAGTAAGAGAGCACAGAGAATCTATAGAGGAGACTGTCACACCTGTGAATTCGTGTGTACCTGTCACAACCACAGCAGCCTCTCTGGACTAAGCAGTGTGCTCTAAGGGTAAGAGTCAGAGAAGCTGCACAAAAATTCTATTCTGAAACAGCCAAGTTTTAAAAATTATTTTGATTTACAAAACAACACATGTGCTTAAGCTGTCATTTACCAGTCTGCCCTCCTTAAGAGTCCTTCCTGAGGATGCTTCTCTGCAGTAGAAAAAAGCCTCTGTTCAGATGAAATGAAAGGTGATATTGGGAAAGAGGAGTGAGTTTTAATCCAACAGGAAGACTGGACTCAATTTCGATGAACCCAGGATTAAGATAGACCCTGCGTATTTCCTCGTGCACTCTTATTTCCTCCTCTGACAGGATAGCTTCCCTTTCACTGTGCGCCTATTTTTCTACTAGGAGACATCACCATGGGCCTGCCAGGAAGACGGCATGGGGATAGACTCCAAAGATTTAGAAAGCTCAGGACTCTTTTCTTGAGTTGTCACAGGTTATTAGCATTTTCCCTTTCCTTCCTGCTCCTTCTTGGGGCCCACTGGAGTGAGACGTGGGTTGGGTAGTAGTGATTGGGAGACAGTTGGCATGACACATGGAACTAAAAGCATTAAAGCCACACTCATGAAATTGCACTCAAGAAAATGACAGCCTTGGGTCAGGGTGATATGTTAGGTTGGTGTTAAAAAGCAAAGTTGACATCCATCATCAGGAACCAGTAAACCACTGGAAAACCCTATGTCACATCATTATGTAATAAGACATAATGAAAGGAATGCTGGGCAGATCAGTTTTGATTGGGGTGAGAGCAAAACCGAATGACGAAATTTCTGCCTGGGGAGAACATGGTGCAAGCTATAATTATGCGGGGGAGAGGCAGGCAGTGTTTGTGTGTAACAGGATGTTCATGGACCAGACACGGACCAGAATTAACTAGGAAGTAGCCTCCAACAAGTGGGGTCAGGAGAACAGCTTTGATTATTTAGATATTTTTATCTGGACTTGGGCCTTCTATTAAACCAAATGAAGAGGAGGCTGGGAAATGTGTGCCTTTTGGACCTAATGGATAGGGGGGAGGGTAGAGCCAGAGAATGGAACAGTTTGAGGACAACCTAAAATTGTGTATGGTTTTGTATTTTCCATTGTGACATGTCCCTGGAACACCAGGGATTCCTGGAATACCAGGATGCAAAGTTTTTAAAAAAATACTACACATTCTTTTTTCAGGAAAAAACAAATCATTCTCACTTTAAAGAGAAGTAAAGTGTAAACTTCAGACTGTTATAAAAATACTAGATGCCATGCATGCTCTAGATAAAATGACTGGTTTGAAATAGGGGGATGAAGATTTCAAAACAGCAGTTTTCACAAAATAAAATTAAGCTAGTGAATTTCCCTTGAAGATTTGTCTTGAACTTTTGTATACAGTCAAACTATTTTGAAAGTCATATCAACATTTAAATACCTGAGAAGAATTTACAATTCAATGGACCCTTCCCCTGAATCTTTTGGTGCTGAGAATAATCAATCACCTTTGAACCTGTGTGATATTTGAGTACTGATTTGTAGTAATGGATTTGTTGAAGCAGGCAGAGACAAACAAGAGTTCAAACACTGTATGGTAGACTCTGAGTTACTATTTTTAAATATAGTATGTTCTCTTTCGATTACAAAATTATATTGGGTTTGTTGTAAAAAATTTGGAACATACAAAAAAGTATAAAGAAGGTAAATTTATCCAAAAATAAGCTTTCTTAAATTTTAGTACATATTCCTCCAGTCCTCTTTCTGTGCATATCTAGTCATTCAAACCTTCATTAGGAATCTACTGTATGCAAAATATTGTGTTAGACAAATGGCAAGCAAAGAGGCCATGGGCTCTACTGCAGAGAAGACAATTAAGCAAGCCACAACGATAAAATCTAGTACGTGCCAATACAGGGAAGTACAACTCTTAGGGTACTAATAGCAAAGGGGTTTCACCTAGTCTGGGAATAAACCAGCTCTAAAACATGCTTTTTAACCTCTGCCAAGGTATTGAACTTTATTGACCCCACCTCTTAATACTGAACTTTTAGATCGTGTTTTTTTTTCACTATTATAAATAATTTTGTAATGTATCACTTTTATAATTCAAACCTTTATGCTCATTCTTTAGAATAAATTCTGAAAAGCAGAATTACAAAATTAAAGGGCGTGGTTATTTAGAAGACTTTTGGTACTTTTTCAGGCTGTTAAGCAGAAAATGTTACCTACATTATTTTTTCTACAACACTGGCCACATTTTTTCACATGGCAGGGCCCTTCCATCCTCTGAAGATCTATTTCCCAAATCAGGATTTAAGGACTTTCTTATGCAGGGCCTTTGACACCTTGTGTAAATAGGGAAAGTGTTCTTTGCTGGGCAGACACAGCCTCGGAACCCACAGTTTGATAAACAGAAGGTGTATGCAGAAACAAAAGGCCCCTCAGCTATTAAAAAAGAGTGTGTGTGTGTGTGTGTGTGGGGGGGAGGTGCCTTCTTCTGAGAGGATGCAACCAGGGTATATGACATGACAAACAAGCATTTTCATCCCTACTCCTTCCTCAGCAGGTAGCCTTCTGCAGTCAGTGTACAATCTGTGTAACTGTCCACTGCAGCCCTGATCTTGCTGTTTCTTCTCTGATCCTGTTGCCTGGCCTGGTCCATCATCTCTCCAGCCTCTCTCATCCCATCTAGAAAACTCCTACTCAGTCTTTAAAGGCACAGCTCCAACATCACTCTGTGCATCTCCTTGCCCTCCTTCTCTGCTTCCTCACCCTCAACAAGGCCACCCTCTGTTCTAGTCTTTCAAGCTGTGCTTTGAGAGCAGAAAACTCTTCTAGTTAGCTTTGCCTCCCCCAGTGCAGCTCAGGCCAGACACACTGAAGGTGCTTCACTCACATTTGTGAAAGAATGCTGGCTGAATCACTGTTACTGTACTTACTACCTTAGGTTTTCATAAACTTTTATTCTAACTAAAAAAAGTTCTTTGTAAAGTATTTGTACAAATATAAAATACAATGTTCATTTATATTACTACATAATATTCATCACAATATATTATATGAAAATATAAAAGTCACTTATAACCAAATATCCAATCAAATATGAACTCCCCTGTAACATTTGGATTGAGGTCCTTTTAGATTTTTTTTTATTTGTTTTTAAGTATATTTTATTTTTACCAAGACAGAGTCATATAACTCTTTCTGTTCTGTGACTTTGTTTTTCAGTTAATAGATCAGAAATAGTCCTCTACAGCTATAACTATAGATCTGTATTGGTTTTCTCTTCCAAGGGATTAATAGCATTCAATCACATAATTTTGCCATAGTTTATATACTTAATTTTCTCCACTGCTAAATATTTAGGTAGTTTTGTTATGTTCCTTTCCCGGTGTTTATTATAGAAATGCTATGTAATCAGTCCTATATACTTTGCTCACTTGTCTCAGTATTTTCTCAAATTCTTAGATGCGAAACTTCTCAAAGTGTACACCTATTTAAATCGTTTTTAATATGTATTGCCAAGTTATATCACACTATTATGAATGTATGTGCCTCTATGCTCCAAAAGAGTGGTGCTCAGTGAGAGCAGGACCCATATCTTATTCATCAGTATACATCCAGTGCTAGTACTCAGCAAATACTAGACGCTTAGTGTTTGTCGAATTAGCTAGGAATTAAATTATTCAAATAAGCAGGCATTCATTAGATGACCAAATCTTGTCAATGTGGCCACAGAAATGTACAGTTGGTACTCTTGGCCCCTTCTGAATATCTATAGCCTAGTTGGTAATAATATTTTACATGTTAATTTCTCAGAAGGAATTGTTTTTTATACAATGCAGAAAACAAAAAATCATACATTGAGTTTTTCTGAAAGCATGGCGATGGTTAGTCATAAAAATATATATCGTCTGGGGGTTTATAGGCTTGAAATAAGGTACAAGGGCAGTGAGTGAATGTGTGTGTATGATATTTCAGAAATCTATTCTTTATAAATAAAATAGAATATCTTCCAGCTGAGATGGCTTTTAGGAGAGCCAAGCTAAGTCCCTTTTGGTGCTGTGGTTTCATGGTTTGCACTCTATAATTCAACATGTGATAGGATTGGGTACCAGGCATGCCAAAGTAAACAGAGAGGAAAAAACGCAGGACTTATCAGTGCCAACAGAGTTTGAACCAAGCACTGAATTTCTTATTCCTGATTAACACTGTGGTTTCCTTTCCAGACTTAAATGTGTAACTTTTTTTGTTTGTTTTAACTTTCATGATTTCTAGATATATAAATAATACAAATTTATTCCAGTAGTGTCATTATCGGTTTTATTATGATGCTGAGGCACAGATGTTCAGGGACTTGCTTAAGATAAGTAAATAAATTGGGAATCATGGAGTGGAATAGTAATTCAAGCTAATAAAAGCAAAAAGACTGCTGCTGAAGATATCTGAAAAAGAAGAGCATTGAGGGATCTTTCTGGATTAAAATATGTTGTATATCTACTGTAACTAAGACACTAGGCATAGATGCATAAATCCAGAAGAAATAATGCTTGTGTGACTTTAAAACATAGTAAAATTAGCATTTATATCAGGGAAAACTGGATTATTCAATGAAGGGTTTTGAAACAACTGGTTGGCCATGTAGAAAAAAGGAACATTAAAGTTTTAAAGTCCAGATATGTTATATATTTAAAGAATTAAAATATAAAATTATCCAAAGGAAATATGAAAGATTTTTTTTAAAGTTTTGGAGCAGGGCAGGACGTTCTAAGCATAGACTAAGAAATTAAGCCAGAAAAAAAAGAATGAAAAATTTGACCATAGAAAAAAGTGAAATTCCATTATGGAAAAATAAAACTCAAAAAAGACAAACAGCAAAAAGTTATGTGTGTGTGTGTGTGTGTGTGTGTGTGTGTGTGTGTGTGTGTGTGTGTGTGTACAGGCTGTGGGGGCGGGGAGGAATGGGAAGACATTTGTAAGACAGCAGACAAAGGGCTACTACATAAAAGATCTTGTATATCAATTAATTGGGAAGAGTCCAATGACTCAATAGAAAAATGGGATAAAAAGGCTTATAAACATTTTTTTTAATGCTTGATATTATTCAAACTTACTTAAACACAAATAAAAAGAAAACAGAGTGTGATATGTTCTCACTTACCAAACTGTCAAAGATCAAAGTGTTTCATTTACAGAATGTTAGCAAGTATTTACTCATATGTAGTTAATAGGAATATAAATTAGCGCCAATACTTAGGAGGTTAATTTGGCAATACTTCTTAATTTAAAATGAAGATATCTTTTAAGAATTTAACTATTGGAATTTACAGTACAGATACAGACACATCTGTATATGCAAAGACGTAAATGTAAGAATCTCATTGTAGCATTGTTTTAAATATCAAATTATGAAAAATAACCCATGTCTCTATTTATAAGGTATCAGAAAAATAAACTATGGCACATCTTCACAATGAACTACAATTCAACATTTACAAAAAGCCATAACGATGTGTTATAAGGAAAGATCTCTGGTCTGTAAGGGAAAAGACAAAACAAGGTGCCAAGCAGTGGGAAAATATATAGTCCTGCTTATAATCCTTCCCTCTCTGTTTATTCTGGTGTACCTGGTGCCCAACCCCATCACACTTTTAATTACGGAGTGTAAATCATAAAAGGGTTCTCCTAAAAGCCATCTCAGCTAGAAGATATTCAATCTTGCTTCTAAACAGCACAGACTTCTAAAATATCACACACTCATTTACTCACTGCCCTTAGCCCTTGTTTAAAGGCATGTATCCATACATTCATATATATAACATATGTATAGTCACATAGATGCATGTAAATGCTGATATATACCTGGAAGATTTCTAGAATGATGAAGCACAAATTCTTATTGTGGTTGCCTCTGAGGAGGGTGAAGCTCTGGGATGGTAGAAAAATCTCCTTTTCAATATATATAAAAAAGCTTCAATTTTTACTAATTATATGCATTTTCTATATCTGGATTACAAATTAGTACAATCTTAATGACTTAAAACAACGTCTGTTTATTAGCTCACAGTTTTTATGCATCAGGAGTTCAGTACGACTTTCTTGGGTCCTCCATTCAGGATCTCACGAGACTAATGTGTCAGCAGGGGCTACTGTTCCATCTGAGGTTTGAGGTCCTTTACAAGCTCATGGGGCAGTTGGCATTCATTTTTTCACAGTTGTTGAACTCATGGTGGCTTGCTTTTTCAAGACTAGCAGAAGAGAGAGTTTCTGATCTCTTAGTCCTCTTTTAAAGAGCTCACCTGATCAGGTCAGGTCCACCAGATAATCTCCCTTTTGATTCACTTAAAGTCAATTTTAGGAACTTTTTAAATCTGTGAAATTCTTTCATTTTTGCCATATTCTGTTGCTATTAACAAATCAGGGGTTTCACTTGCACTCAGGGCCAGGGGATTACACGATGGTGTGGGTAGCAGCAAGCAGGGGTCACCAGGGCCTCTTTAGGATTCAGCCTACCACATCAACATTACCAACTATAAAAGCACCATCGCCATTGCAATAATATCCGATACTTACAGAGAGCTTATTTCGTAGTTGGCGGTGTTGCATATATAAAGTCACTTCTTGGTCACTTATTGAAATAAGCACTCTTATTACCACAATTTTATAGGTAAGGAAACAGAGGCATGAGTTTAAGTAATTTTCTCAGGGTCACAGAGCTAGTAAATGTTGGAGCCAGCATTAGAACCCAAGCAATCTACGTTCACAGTTCTGTGTTCCTTACTACACCCACTATGTATACATTTTTCAGATACAGCAGTAAAAAATTGTTTAAAAAGTATTCCAATGACTGTATAACAAATATGCCAAACTTGTGGTTTAACAATCAGAGCATTTATTCTGCTCATGAATCTGTACTTTAGGCAGCGGATGGTTCATGTCTGCTGCACTCAGTATCACCTGGAGTGGTTTGGAAGCTGGGAGCTGGACTCATGTGGAGGGGCTCAGTCCCAAGACTGGCAGTTGATGCTGGCTGTGAGCTGAGGACTGCAGTTGATTTATACATGGGCCTCTCCATGCGGCTAGTTTGCCTTCACAGCATGGTAGCTGGCATCTCATAAATAAGAGAGCATGAACCAGGTGGAAGCTATACTGACTTTCATGACTTGTCTTGGAAATTTATACAGCTTCATTTCTACTGCATTTGATTAGTCAGGATAGGAATAAAGTCCTACCTGGGTTGAAAGGGAGGGGAAGTAAACGTCACCTCTCAATGGAGAGTGGCGATTTTCTGGAAGAGCATGAGGACGTGACATATTGCTATCAGTCTGCCTCAAAAAGTTGGATCAATTTATTCCTCTGTCTCAGAATTAGTCTGTATCCAAAACATCCCAATGATTTAGCTATTATTTCCTTTAAAAGCATCAAGCAAAAGGCCCATCTTACATTTCCCTTAGGGTGAAGAACAAATGAATTATAAGCACCTATTAGGTCTTTGCTGCTGCTGGCTTTGAACATAAACAATTATGTTTTCCTTCTTTTGGCTGACACTTCAGGGCAAAAAAAAATTTGAGTTCGAACTGTCTAGGACATGACAGTTCTTATCTTCTAAGAAAATAGGGAAGGGCGAAATAGATATAACTATTCATTCATTCATTCACTTAACAAAAATGTTGAGTCCCCACCATCTTGCGCTGAACACAGCTCCAGGAAAAGGGTAAGAGATGGAGACAATGTCTTTGCCCTCAAGGAACTTGTGCTGGTGGAGGGAGAAAGGGAACAGACAATTTCAATATTAATTCCTGTGATAGGTTCCACCGCGTTCTGTTCTTCAGGGTGAGTCCTTGGTTACCCTCTGAAGTGTGGATAATGAAGACAACCATTCTTACAGGTCCTCAGCTGGGTCTTTGATGCTGCCTAGCACCCAGGTCCTCAAAATGAAGACTATCATTGCGTTAAAATTAGCAACTCAGTTTCCAAACTGTGTGCCAAGGCACCCCAGGGTGCCGAAATGAACTCTTAGTGGTGTTATAGGATATTCCAAATTTTTGAAGGAAACAGGGACACCACAGAACTACTCCTATTAAGTCATTTGACTCTAACTAAATAATAGGAACTATTTAGCATTTCTTCTTCCCTAATGGTATGGTGGAAAAATTACTGAGACATCAGAAACACCAACTGTAAACCAAGAAAGTTTGGGAACCTGTGGAGTACTTCATCTATCAGTTTTTCTGTTACTTCCTTATGTTTTTCTCCAAAGTGAACATACACTGAGATGTTCTTTCTCTGAGGCAAGGCCCTGTCACATGGGCCTCCTAGGCTTTCAGAGGGCACCCTCAGGAGGGCTTCATTTCCAGCCTCTCCCCGCAGCTGCCTCCCTTCCCAAAGCTTCCCCTTAGCACTTTCCTGTTCAGAGTTCCTTCGCCCAGGCCCTGGCACCTCCCTGGGAATAATCAAGTCTCAGTCCTCACCAGTGTCTTCTGGTAAAGCAGATTTCATATCCATCTTTTCCTCCTTTGCCCAGTTACTGGTCTCAACAACAGGTAAGGGTAGGAGAGAAATCATGAAGGGCTATGTCAGTTCAGCACACAAGATTAATTTCCACTTGAATCCCTAATGAGGTAAGACGTTTCTATTCCTTTCATTAACATATATTTGCACTGGTTTCTTAACCAGTATCCTCGTATACTATGATAACACTTGCCTTGCCTGAGCTATCTACATTAACTAATAACAAATGGTAAATGCCCAAGTGTGTTGTAATTTCAGGAATTCTCTCCTGGCCTTTGTGACAGGGTGGGGGGTAAAGTGGCTGAATAAGGATAGGACAGGGAAAGTGCATAGCGTTTGCCAGCCCATCACATCGTAGCAACCACAAAACGGAAGGATGCAGAAGACTGCACTGAAGCCCTAGCTCTGCCTTGGAGGCTGGACTGAGAGGTTTAAAATGACTTACAGGCAGGACACAACTTGTGATGAGGAGAATAAGAGCTACCCAGACACATAAGTGGGGGAGGAAAAGCCTTCCATCCAGCGGGAACAGCATTTACCCAGAGGCGAGCCTGCACAGTCCCTGCTAGGCACAGAAAGTAGACAGCGCTCCATGCGAAGAGGCCAGACTTGGTCTAAAACGGCTACAATCAAGAAGAGAGGGTCTCGGTTTCCTTTGGTAGGGCTTAGATATTATTTCTAGTGTTCTATTCTTAGATTGTAAATAGCCCAAATACACCGAGTACATAGGTTTCTAATGGATGCTCTGTGCTTCCAACCATCAAAGTCCTTGATGGGAAGTCCACGTGGTTATTTGACATCAATTAACATGCAGGAGCTCTAGGATTCAGCCCCCACTTACAGCCTCCAGGAGGAAAGGCAAACCGGGTCCTGTCAGCCTCAGGCTTAACCCTTTTGATGCTTCCACAGTGCCCTCAGGGTAAATTCCCACCTCCTTCACAGGTAGACAAGGTTTTCCAGGATCCTGTCACATGGGCTTGTCACCTTCAACCCTTACCCCTCTCCCACCTCAAACACTGCTCCAGCAATGCTGAATCACCTGGGGTCCCACCTGGGAGCTGTCACTCAGAGTATTTGTAAGTGCTGTTCTCTCTGCCTCCAGGGGTCTTCCCACTTCTTCCCATCACCTCCCTCTCACCTTCACTGGAGCCCCTCCCCCACTTTTCTCTTAGTTGTCAGGGACCTCCCGTTTCTTCCTTAGTGGGGCTTCAGAGGTCCCGCGTTGGCTCTATCGCACTTATCAGCTGTACTGAAACGTCCTATCTTCTGTATGTCTCCACAACTAGCCAAGGAGGTCTTTTAGGGAGTGTGTGTCTTTTTCACCATAAGAGCATTAGTTTTTAAAACAGGGCTTGTTACATAGTAGGAACACATTAAACATTTGTTCAGTGGTCAAGCAAACCAACGTGATGTGAGGGCAAGTATGGTTGGTATTCATTTTCACCCAAAGGAACTATGAATGTTTAACTGACTAAGACTTTTATGAATTTAAATCTTTATTTTTTTTTAATGGAAAAGAGAAAAAGGGTTTGTATAAAGATTCAGTAGCTATGCATGGGGAAAATAGAGGATAAATATAAACATAAATGTTAATAGCAAGGGAAAAAAGGGCATTATTATCCTAAGATCAAACTTGACTCTTGCAAGGCTAGTTGGAGGTTATTTCCCCAAAATTTGAGGAGCCCACCATTACTGGGACAAGGAGCTGGAGACTGTAGAAAGTTAGAGTGAGAAGAGAGTCTTGAAACGCATCTGGCCTGGTCCTCATCAGCTCAAAAGGGATGTGCGATTTATCCAGATACCAGGGCACAGGATTGAAGAGAGAAGTCTTGAGTATGTTGCAGGTGGCTTGTCAGCTCATGTTAAACAAATGAAAGCACCACCAACAAAACAAAGATTAAAAATATTTAAGGGTAAGAAGAATAATGTCTCCCAAAGATCTCAATATCCTAATTTCTGGCACCTGTGAATATGTTACCTTATGTGGCAAAAGAGGCTTTGCAAATATGATTAAGTACCTTGAGATGAGGTTATCCACGTAAGCCCCAAATATCACATGGGTCCTTAACCTGGAGAACCTTCTCCATCTGTGGTCAGTGGTAGATGTGACTATGGGAGGGGATCAGAGAGATGCAATGTAAAAAGGAAAATGACCTATTGCTGGCTTTGAAGATGGGATAAGGGGGCTACAAGCCAAGGAATGCAAAAGGCTTCTAGACACTGAAAGAGGCAATGAAACAGATTCTCCCCTAGAGCCTCCATCCAGATGGAAGGCATCCCTGCGGAGGCCTAATTTTAACCCAGTGAACGTGTTGGATTTCTGACACACAGCACTGTATTTTTACCCTTTCAAAGATCCTCTGAGGTTTATTTTAATTCCATCTTGCTTGGATTATGTTGAGATGGGAGTGTGGGATTTTGCAGTGATTTGCTCTGGGTCTCACATCCTAGAGATGGCAGAGCCCTTCCCAGAAGGATTGGCCTGGGACCCATGCGCTCTTTGTGAACTCAGATTGACCAAGAGCACCCCTGTGCCAATTGATTTAGATTCTAGAGAAACACCAGTGCCTCTCCTGGCTGGGAAACTAGGCCTAGCACTGAGAGACAATTGTTATAGACTCTGGGCAAACAGCTGAGGAGGTCCAGGAAGAGGGAAGTACAGTATTTACAAACAGTTTTCCCAGAAGAGCAATAATACTTCACAGGTTACAATGTGGTCCTTAGAGCAGGCTGTCTTATGAATACTTTTAAGAGCTCCAGCCACTCCCTGTGATTATATGAAATGGCTGAGAGCGGTGAGGTATGACCACTGTCATTTAGATATGTTACACTGCCTGCGGTCTGTTATGTAACCACTATATTACATTTTATACTTTATTTAGCATCACCTGGACATTTAGAGAAAATTTATTTAGCATCACCCAGACAATTAGAGAAAATTTTCTCTCTGCCTTCCATTTTTTTGTGCATGGTGTCTGTATTAATGACCTGGGGACCTGTGTGGTACTCAAATTGAGTCAAATCAACATTAATGAGTAAGGGTTTGTGAATTCAGATGGATATGTGCTTTCTCTGAAAGCTCATACAGATGTCCGAGGAAGATTAGAGTTCGTGTCAGATAGAGCTCTACTCTGATATTCCCCTCCTGTGTAGGCAGTTATGGGGCTGATGGGGTTGGACAGCTGCCCAGAACTCAAAGCAAGATTCATTAGTGCTGCTGGGTGTGTAAGCCCAATAACTCCTTGCAAGGAGAGTAAAAAGGGTAAAATGGTTCAGAAATCCTTTATCATCATCATCCCTGGGAAGTAAGCCCAGGAAGGGGACGCAGGTGGCAATGCCTTGGATTTATGCAAAGTGCAAAGTAACTGGGGAGCATGATTATTCATAGGAGTTTCTCAGATGGAAGGCAGGCTGTGAGCCTCCTGGCTTGGGGCTGCATCTAACGTGGGGCTTAGAATATTGCTGGAGTCTGATGAAATAGTAAGCTAAGTAAACAGTCAAAGCTGTGTGGGTCTAATTGAGGTGATGAGAGAGAGGCCCATGTCAACAGCTTGCTGATTGACCAGTGATAATGAAGGTTTTTGCTTATTTAGGCTATATTTGGGGGTAGCCCTGGATCTTGGTAGGGCAATATATTTTGTGTCCAATTCAGTGACGCCTGTTTTGTCCAAGGTTAAGCCATAAAAACCTTATTGGTTTTAAGCCACAGAAAGGCAAAGAGGTGGCTCAATGAAGAGAGGGGAAGAGAGGAAAATGAACGTAAAGAAGCAGGATGGGTCCACAGCAGTGACTCTTAAAGCATGGTCCCTGAACAGTGGCATCGGCACCAAATAGAAACTTGTTGGGAACGCGCATTCTCGGGGCCTCTATTAGGTCAAAACTATTGGGGGGCAGGTGTCTCTGGCAGTCCTTAATCATCATCACAGGTGATTCTGATGTCTGCTTCAGTTTGAGTAATACTGGTCTAGAAAAAAGAAACAAAGACTGGGATCTCAGAGGTGAGCAGTGTCACCTAAAAAGGAGGCACAGAGGCCTGTCATCCTGGTGGATGGCTGATATTAGGTGGCCATGAGGGCTGGGGGTGCAGAAGTCCAGATTTCAGGCAGGGCATCTGATGACTGAGGATAAAAATCAAGGGTTGAAATAAAAAGGGGATCCAGGTGTTCAGGTCATCAAAGAAAGTAAAAGTGAGTCTTAGAGGGTAGCACGTGAGGGTAAGGACAATAGAGTAATAAAAGCTATCTAATGAAGAAAACTGAGAACTACGATGAACAGAAGGTTTAGCTGTGACTGGTTGAGCAAAGACTAAAATAGCCCCTATTTCTCCCCGCTTCAGATGGGATAATGAAAGAATTGTCCCACCAGCCAAAAGAAAAAGGAGCCAGGAAGTATCTGCCTGATTGGATGGGGGTTGAGGGCTGCCTGGGTGAAAGGTCTAAGGGGTGAGGATACATGACAATTTTAACCCACATGCAGCTGGGGTTCTTAGCCCACCGCTAAGGAAAACTAGGCTTGCAGGTCAGTAGAAGATAGTTCAGTGGTGGACATTCTCCTGAGTAGCCAGCATAACTGTCAGGGCTCCAGAAAACAGTAGAATGGGTCACATCAGGGAAACAGTCAATAGAGAAACACTGAGTGGAGGACATATAGATGAAGAAAACACACACATGCAAACAAGATACAACCCGACTTTCAGTACTATGTATTGACACAAACTCTTTCTCTAAAGAAAGGAACAAAATGGTGTCATGGGAAGTTGGCTGTTATATTTGGAGGTGTTATAACCACAGCTTTCAGAAACCACTTAGAGGACAAGGAACATTTCTGATGGTAGAGGTAGGAACAAAGAAAAACTCACATTCAAAGTTTGCAGTTGTTTAAGCAGAGTTGTGGTCAAAGTGAACTCCCACTCTAAAGTTAGGACAAACACCAAATGTCAATGTGACATTCTTAAATTAGGCCCTATGTTTTAATGACATTTCTTTGTTTAATATGGAGAAAGAAAAAATCAGAGTTTTAAGATTTAGTCATAAAAAATTACACAAGATATATGCTTTATTTCTATGGATTCTTGAAATCATATGCTTTTAAAAAAGCTCTACCTTAACCAAATTTACCCCCACTGTATATTTACTATTAAACCAATGAAACTGACACAATAATTGCTCTCGAAAGATAGTAACAGCTTGTAAGATCTAATAGATTGTCAAACCAAATGGTTAAGGACAAAACGAAAAATTAAAGAGACTGAACCTTTATAACAATTTACAGGACAGTTTAACTTAATAAGAAAGATCTGCTCTGGATGAGGTGCTGCTGCATCACTTTTCAGAGGATAAGGCACACAATCGCTAACATTATAAATCACAAAGGTGTACGAAAATATGAAGACAGCAGATGGCACATATGCTATAAATAAAAGCAGGTGCCTTTGGGGGAATGACTTTTATATCAAAGCAACTTTAAATTGTGCGAATGTAAAATTTACAGCAACTAAATTTCCTTCTCTTATAAAGGTTAACTTTTTTTTTTTTTTTACAATAGAAAACAAAAGTTTTATTAGAAGGGAAGGTACATTTCCAGATGTGGAAGCGGGCCTGAGCAAGAGAAGCATTGCTCAAAAGACCAAAACTAATCATTTTTAACAGAAGAGTAACCTGAAAGAACAAAGGAAAATCAAATTTTCAAAAATTTTTATTTTGGGGAAAAAAGAAAGTTTTGTCTATCAGTATAAGGCAGATTTTTAAAAACTGAATTAACTAGCATAATATTTTAGAAGAGTGTGTAAAAAAATTGGCAGCTACTAAAACAATTTTAATGGCACATTCATAAGTTTATATCCTAAAAGACATTACTGGTAAGTCCTTTTTTGTGTGAATTCAAATCCTATGGTTATGTGCCAAGTATCAATATTTTGTTAATGTTAATTTTCAACAAATATTTTGTTAAATTTAGTTATGTTTTTCAAAACAGTTAAAACCCTAACATAAAATTCTGGGCATACACTAAAAAAATAATACTTCAGAAAGATGTTACTGTAGCCAACATATTATAATAATTTCCTAGTGATTTCTGAAACAATAACTCAAATCTGATGTAAGTTACTGTCTTTTGTGACTATTGTAATGATTTCTCACAAGTCCACTGAAGCAGATTATGCCAGTGATCACAGCTCACTAAAATCACTTGGCAAATGAAACTTCAGTGGGAATCAACATATATGACATAAAGAAATATTAGTGTTCTCTATACATTTCATTCACGATCTCAGTTATTTTGGCCACTGTTTCAATGTCTCAGGAAAATGTGGGTCCAAATACAATGCTAACTTTCCATAAATTAGTCACCCTAAAATTTGAACTGTTTTTCATTTGGAAATAAACTACCTGAAAGCTATAGTTCCAGAAAATTTAATTGGATATTAATCTAATGGAGCTATCAGTAGAGCCAGATAAACAGATAAATAAAAATATATCATCGAATAAATTAAACTCCAATATTGCACTAGAGTGTTATAGAAGTAGAATTACAATAAATACATAATATAAAAAAATTTGAGCAAAAGAATTCTGGAATTATAATAATATAAGTTCCTAATATATTTTTTGAATTCACTTGAATGTTGGCTACACTTAATTATCATTGTCTCAAGCATTTGCTTCTTTAAGACTGCCATATGGTTACTTCAGACATCAATACGAATTCCATGTTTTGAAGACATCATTTGTCTGGTCCCTGTTAAATACATAACCAATGAGCAGATGTGAGGTAAAGATGATGTGATTACTACATAAAGCCAAAATGGCAAAGGAGAAGTTTTTCCAAATGGGCAAATCCACAAGCCATGACGAATGCCATCTCGGATGTGGTGTGAGGTCCAGGACATAAATAACATCCACGGAAGAAAGCACCATGAGTCTTTGAGCTTGAAAAGGTGCATGGTAAACTTCAGTGTCAGAACCACAACGGGTATCACAGTAGAACAGTGAAGGAATGGTCTTCGTGGAAGGGTCAAAGCAGCCTATGGAAGGAAAGCAATGGCTATGTCATTTTCTTTGTGGCAAACAAAATTTTATAGATGCTTCTGAATATTCTAAAATATTTTCCAGAAGTCTACTGGAAACGCAAAGGAATCATTTTCTATGCCACCTCCAAATACATGCATTTAACCTATTATATACAGGCAAAAGAAATAAAAGTATTCTTTGCAACAAAAATAAAATCAAGATTTCAAGAACATGGTGATTAGCTTTTTAAGTTTTTTATTGTCTGATTAGAAAAGTCACAATTCAAATGTAATTTATACCCTAAATGTGTGGTTTGTGTAAATTTGGAGTTTTAAAAAATTGTCTGGGGCCCCTAAGAGTGTTGAAAAAAATTTCACAGCTGAATAAAATATTCTTTTATTAACTATGGCACAAAAGAGGAATATTTTTGTTGTAACCATTTTATATTAGTCTTGAATACTTTCAGAATTTATTTGCAACATTTAGAAAGATTATATTATTTTAAATAAGTATTCTAAGTTTGAGTTAAATAAACTTTAGTAAAGCTTCTAAACCATTGCAAAAAATGTAATCAATATCTAAACAAATGAAAACTTCAGGTTTAACTTCTGGATGATCCATGAGTAAGGTTTCATTCTCACAATTTTCAACTAGATAATTTCTAATAAAAAGAAAGCTAAGGATAGTGAGGATTGCCTGAATCTAAATCTCCCACAAATATTCAAAAACATTATAGAAAAAGGATAAATAAAAGTATACCAATCCTCACTCAGCAGATAGAAGTCAGAGTGTGCCCAAACTTCAAATACTCTAAAATATTAAAATAAACACCAAATGAGCTCGCTCTCTCTCTCTCTCTCTCTCTCTCTCTCTCTCTCTCTCTCTCTCTCATATACCCCCACCACAAGCCAGGAAAAAGTACATCGAAGAAAGATGAAGGGAAACCTTAGAATGATCTAAAATTACCACCAGAAGAAGAAAGTGAAAATTCTGTATAAAAAAACTGAAAAGGGTCCCAGTAGGTCAGAGCACTCATACAGATAATTACTTAAAAGTGTGCATGACTGGAGGCTTTTAAAGGCATCAGTTCTGGGGGAGAAGATGAAAGGAAGAGGTACCCTTTGGAGACTGCGTGAAGGGGAAAAGGAGTAGAAAAGAAAAAATTTTAGGTACCTACAAAAAAGTAGAGGATGCAATCCTCCAACCACATAAAAAAAAAAATCATCTATTAAAGAGACTGTACCTTGCCACACTGTCAAATCAGAACACCCTTAATTAAAGTGGAAATCTTATAAATCCACTGCTTAAACAAGTGTTAACTCCCACCTATTGACTGAACATCAAAGTTTATTCTACATGCTTCCCTCTCCCTTCTCCTCTACATTATTATTATTCCATTCTTCTGCATCATTATTCCATTTTCATCTCCATCTTTGTTTTTAAGTTCTCTATCTACAATATATCATGCTCCTCAACAGCAAAGTGGGATGAGGAAGCCGCTGGTAATCGCTATTTGGCAGAAAGCAGTGATACTCTGGATTATGTCTGGAGGGATACTGACTCTGCACACTTTTGTTTGTGAAATCTATTTATATTAACACGCTCATTTAATCCTCACAACAACCCTATGAGGTAAGTATTGTTATAATTCACATTCTGAAGATGAGGAAATTGAGACTTAAAAAAGAAAGGTCGTCTGCTAACACTACATACAAGGATTCAGACAAAGGCCTTCTGATTCTAAACTTAAACAGCAATGTTATGCTGCCTCCACTCAGCGGAAAAGTTGAAATTTGTCTTTAATAGGGAATTACTGATTCCAGAGAGGTTGTAAAACGACCTCTCAGACATATCTGGTATAGTATTTGACACATAATGAGAAGAGATCCTTTTCACTTATTCAATAAATATCAAACTCAACTACATGAGCCAGGCACTGTTCTAGTTCAGTGGGCAACAAAGTCCTTGCTCTGAGTCTGTATTTCTTTTCTTGAAATGTGTACACATCATAGACAGGTAAAAGTAGGAAAATCTATTGACACTTAGAAACTATTACCTGAACAGCCACTTTTAGTTCACTTGCAAGGCCAGTAGGTTACTACACACTAAATCTCTGATGCCTCAATGAAATTCCTCAATTTCTCTACCAGGGACTGTATCCAAATCAACCCATTGAAATGCATACTTCTGGCTCCATGGGAGATTTGGGGAATAAATCCATTAAAGTAATTTCCTAGGACTGGGAATCATCTTTAAGCAATTTAACTGTTATGGAGCACTTGGGAGTTGTGTACTAACCATAAAACATGAAGAATGTGGGGAGAAATTTAAGTGTGGTCTGAAAGAAAGAACATTAATACAAAAAAACTAGGACAGCCCTGAGAATGGCATCCATTACTCTAAACCAGCTGGCTAATCCTTCCTTCAAGAGCTGGCTAAGTACTAAATATATTTTCTGTAAAGTCAATACTGAACTCTTCAGGTACAGTTAGTGAGTCCTTGCTCCTTGCATATCCACAGCACTTTGTGATGTCAAGTAATTTGATCAGCAACACGTATGTGATCACCTTGAGGGAAGCACTAGGTATTCAAAAAAGTTGAAGGAATGGGCTTTCTTATTTTAAAATAAAGCTTATTATTTCTAGCTCTAACTAAAATACTGTGAAGACTAATATAATGGTGCTAAAGAAATTAAAGGCCAGAAAAATTAAATATATATGATCTTTACCTTTAAAGATAGGGATCCAGCTAGACAAAAGTGGTCTACATCAATAATAGAGGCTAAAAATCCAGCTAAAATGATTTCTCTCAAGTCAGTCTTCTTCTTGACTCCAATGACTATTGCCCATGACCACATGCCAATCACACCATGCACTGCATTATCTGAGAGAGCGCGGAGCCAGCTATTTTGCTGAATTATAGAAAACTGTAGTAGTCTGTCAGCTACTAGGCAAAATATCCCCAGACCAAGGGTGGAAATAAGAGATTCAGTGCTACAGGACTGGAGTAAAGCATTGGTCTTCTCAGTCTCAGATGCCATCACAAACCGTATGTCAGTATAGACTAAAAGCCATCAGGAAACAAGCAGGTTATTCTTGTTTACATTCCCAGTCACCCTAAAATAGAAAGCAGAGAAAAATAGTCATGAAGATTATGGGCTACCATATAATATTTAAATAAGACATTATCAGTAATAATTTCACAAAGATAAAACCAAGTTGTAAAAACTGGTATTTCTTTTAACTATTGTCAGTCATTTTGTTTTTCCTAGCTTTAAGGAGATATAATTGATATACAACATTGTAAGTTTAAGGTGTACAATGTGATGATTTGATATGCATGCATGTTGTGAAATGACTGCCACAATAAAGTTAATTAATACATCCATCACCTCACACAGTTACATTTTCTTGTGTGTGGTGAGAACATTAAAGATCTATTCTCTTAACAACTTTCAAATATTAAAAAGTGGTATTTCTTGCATGTTACCTGTAATATGTAATATGTGGCCTGAAGAGAAAAGCTTTGTAGGAAAAGTTTAGATGGTAATGTGAATGAAGGGAAATTTAAGAAAACCCCCTGACTGTAATCTAATACTTTGAGGTCACTGAAAAGTTTGAGCTCTCAGTGATGTTTACTAGGTGGTGGTGGGCATCCATTGTGCCTATGTACCCAGGAACGACCTGCCATACTTCTGAATGCCCTTCCTGTGGGAAAACTGCTCGTCACAATACCCACAACTCTGGAGCTGACTGATCAGAATTCCCTGACTCCCTTACTAGTCGTAGTGATTAATTAGAAATTACTAATTAGCAATCCTTTTCCAGCAGTGATTAGATTAGCAGTGATTAGTTATGAAGGTGACCCAAACTAGGCCAATCAGACTCCTTTCCAGAATTTTCCCAAGTGACGCTGGTAAGAAAAGTTCCTTTTCTTATTGCAGACAACAGGAACAGCCTACATGGAACAGCCTAGGAAAAAAGAATCATAAGGATGTTAAGTCTTCAGGTCTAACTCTAATGTTCTCAGAGCTGCCTTAGTTCCTGAAGCTCACTCCTCACTTCTATGAGCTACCTCAGTATTTTCCCAATAAATTCCTTTCATTTTTCTGTTGCCTTTAATGAAAGAACCTTAATTGACATAAAAAGGCAATCATAATTCTGTGCTGAGTGCTTACCTGGCATAGAATATTGAAATCATTTATCCAGTTAAAAGTTATCAATATTGTAAAATACATCAAGTTTTTGTTTCATATTGTTTTGTTTTAATTCTGAGAATAACTAAATGATTTATTGAGAATGATCAATTTCCATTCTGTAATAAAAATTATACACAGTTCATTGTAAAACATAAAATTGTAAAACATCTGGAAGAAAATGTAGAATATTTTTGTGTACTTGGGTTATGCAAAGAGTTCTTAGATGCAATATCAAAAACTCAACCTCTTTTAAAAACTGATACACTGAAATTCAAAATTAAAAAGATCTACTCTTTGAAACAAAATGATATGAAAATGAAAAAACAAATCACAGACTGGGAGAAAATATCTCATATTTGATAAAGGATTTGTATCTAAAATAAAAAATTCTCAAACATAGTTAAGAGAAAAACAAACAAACCAATATAAAAATGGGCAAAAGATTTGAAAAGTACTTTACAAAGATGATACAAAAGGCCAAAAGCACATGGAATATGCTCAAAATCATTAATTTCTTTATCTTTATTATTTTTTTAAATTTTATGTTTTTAATGCCATAAAGCACCTGATATTCCTAGGTGGTCTCCCATCCAAGTACTAACCAGGCCCGAACTGCTTAGCTTCAGAGTTCAGACGAGATCGGGAGTGTTCAGGGTGACATGGCCATAGACTAATATCATTAATTTCTAAGGAAATGCAAAGTAAAACAACATTGAGATATCAAACATACCTATTACAATGGCTAAAACAAGACTGACCATCCCAAATGCTGACAAGATGTGGAGCAATCAGAACTTTCATATACTGTTGGTGGGAATGTAAAATGGTACAAGTACTTTCCAGTTCTCAAAAAGTTAAACATACTACTACTGTATGACAGCCATTCCATTCCTATTTACCTAAGAAAACGAAAGCATACATTTGCACAAAGATTTGCACACAATGTTCAGAGCAGTTTTATCTACATTAGCTGCAAATTCTAAACAACCCAACTGGAAACAAAAAAGTGGAAAAAAAAAAAAAAGCAACAAGAGTGATACATACAAAAACATAGATGAACCTCTAAATTATACTCAGTGAAATAAGCCGAATACATCATCAAAACCTATAGAATTGTACAATACAAAAAATGAACCCTAAACTGTGGACTTTAGTCAAAATGTATCAATGTTGGTTCATTACTTGTAACAAATGTACCAGCTAATGCAAAATGTTAATATTAGGCATTCATGTGTGCAGAAGGAGAGGAAATACAGTTGACTCAAGAACACGGCTGCATGGGTCCATTTGTAAGTGAATGTTTTCCAGTAAGTACCTTAAATGTATTTTTCCCTTATGATTTTAACAACACTTTAGTTTTTCTAGCATATAACACATCATATGTGTTAACTGTTTATATTATTGGTAAGGCTTCCAGCCAACATTAGGCTATTAGTAGTTAAGTTTTGGGGGAGTCAAAAGTTGTACGTGGACTAACCATTGTACTGTGTAGCTGAAAGTAATATAAAAGTTATGCGTAGAATCTTGACTGAGAAGGGAGTCAGACCCCTAACATTCTGTTGTTCAAGGGTCAACTGTATATGGGAACATTCTATGTTATCTGCTCAGTTTTTCTAGAAAACCTAAAACTGCTATAAAAAATAGTCTATTCTCACAATTGTAGAGGACAATCAATCTGGTGACAGCAAGAGGGTAGGGGGTTTGGGGAACTGGGAGAAAGGGGTAAAAAGATAAAGTACAAATTAGTAGCTGATAGATGGTCACGGGGATGGGGAGCATGCAGTCAGCAGTAATGTAGTGGTTAGGTGTGGAGCCAAAGGGAAGAAAGGGCAATCAGGGGATTGTTTCATAAACTATATAAATGTCTAACCAATATACTGTATAGTTAAAACTAATAATAAAATAAAATTTTTAAAAAATGTAAAAAAAATAGTCTATTAATTTAAAAAAGTAAATGAGTACAGGAAAATGTTATAATTGTTAAATTTAGGAATGGATACACTGTAGTTCATTTTACTTATCCTCTACCTTTCTGAATGTTTAAAATTTTCATTTAGAAGTTTTTTTAAAAGAGTACATAGTATGATTCAATTTATATAATATTTTAGAAAATACAAACTAATCTAAGTGACAGAAAGCAGCAGATCAGTAGTTGCATGGGGACAGAGGCAGGGAAGATAAAAAGAAGAGCATAAGGAAACTCTGGTGGCTAGAAATGTTCATTATTTTGGTAGTAGTGGTAATTTCATACACACATCAAAATGTATCAAATTGTACATTTTAAATATGTACAGTTTATTACATGTCAATTATATGCCAATGACAATAATAAAATTTAGGAAAATATACTCTATTGTCAACAACAACAGCAGACATTCAAGTAAAAAGAGCAATTTGAAAATAAGAAAGATTATGGAGCTGAAATGCCTCCTGATTGTGCAAATAAAAGGTTAATAAAAGCAATGCATAATAAAATGAATGTTTCAAAAGACACAATTAAGTGAATATGAACACTTTCAAAGAATTTTCCCAAAGCTTGAGGTGGAAAAAAAAAAGGCAGGAAGTGAAATAAAAAATATTCAAAAAATAAAGAGAAAATCCTTAAGAATATTCAAATCACCTCCCCTCAAAAAAGTTGTCAGCAAATGAAAGAGAACAATGTGATTAATGTCAACACTAAACATGTGGTACAGAACTCTAAGAGAAAACAATCATTACTGTAGGATTCCACACATAACTAAATTATGGGGCCTATGTGACAACTGTGAATTTTAAAAGTTTTTGCCTTAGAAATTATAACACCTATGTATGATTTCTGGGGGAAAAGGAATTGAGGATCAGTACTTCTAAATCTCAAAGGTGAGGGGAGAAGAATAAAGAAAGGATCAATAGCAAAACAGAACAGAAAAAAAAGCAAAGAAAAAAAAACCAAAATAGGTACCAAAGATATCAGACACAAATAGCACAATAAATGTGAATGTATTAAATATCTCTATAAAGAGATAGATTAGGACAAAAGGAAACATTAACTATTTTAAGCCTCTAAGTTCTGGGTAATTTGTTATGCAGCAACAGATACCTAAAACAGTAGTTTCTATTTTTAAGAAAGGTATAATGGTAGTCCTAGAAACACACAATTTTGACATCTATTCCACCCCAACTATTGGTGCATATATTTAGATTAGATTCTGAGTATGAGATAGAAATTTAATAAGTGTACTTCCTCTTATTGGCCCATTTTTCTTCCCTTTTCTACTTCCTGCTCCTCCCTCTACAAACAGAAAGGACTCAGGAGCCTCCTAAGCTGTAAAAGAGCTTTATGTTTATTTTACATATTCACTTTTTAGGTGCAAGTTCCTTAAGAGTAGTAATTAAAATTGTCATACATAAAATCTAACTTGTTCAGGTGTTTAATGAATATTTCATTATACTAATAAAAGGGGTAAGCATGTAAACAATCCTCAGCCTATGAATTAAAGATATTACTTAGAATGAATTCTCTACCATAACAGCCAGTTATCCAGATCATACATCTCTAGGAGCCACTTTCCTCAGTGGCCAAACTCTGCCACACCCCATTCCCATTACAGTAAAAGGCCATCAACTATGGTGTTTTCCAAGTAAGCTTCCTTTTTTTAAACTCCACGAACACATAATTAGCCAGTTTAATTACACTATTGTTTGTTAATAACCTATTATACATTTCTGCCAAAACAGAGCTGACAAATTCCAAAAGAAAATGTTATCTTCTACTTCACCCCCTTCCTCCAGGCCACCTTCACATTTACAAAAACCTGAGGTAAAAGCGGTCTAAGATCCGACAACTGCCTTTATTCGGCTTTACAAATAAGTCCTCTGAACTGCAGTTGCTGCGAAACATAATTCCTTCAATGCTAAAATAATACCCAGAGCAGATACCAAATGAATACAACTAATTTGCAAAGAAAACAAAAATCTTGCTCACTTTCACGGAAACTTTTTATAGCCTCCATAGAAAACGGTCACTTCCTATGCTCATGACGAATAACACGTATGATGCTGAATTGCGACGTTTCAAGTCTCAGCATCTTGCCAAAGTCTTTTTTCCGTCGGGTTGGTGTGATGCAAAACTTTTAAAGCGCCGATTAAGAAAACAGGGCAGGGAGCCCTGGCGTCTGCAGGAAAGGGACGCGGTCGCACTCATCAATCACATGACGTCTCCAAGGACCCGGAGAGCACGGAGGCCCGGACGCCCGGTAACGATCCCCCGCACCCCACCTGGGGCCAGGAAGACTTCGGGGGAGCGGGATATGGGCGAGGGCTGGGCGCCTATGGGATCTAGGAGGCGCGACGAAGCCAGAAAACGGGGCTTCGCGATGATCCCGGGGACGCCGGACGGTGCCTGCCCGGCCCGGTCCCCCGCGGGTCCAGCACACCCCGCTAGCTCTCGGGTCTCGCGCGCCGGCCGCCCCTGCGCGCCCTCCCCTTCCGGAACCTGGATTTTCCAAACTTCAGGGGGTCCCCGCCTCCGGCCTCCCACGTCAGGACGCAGCGTCGCGGCGTCGCGTCCGTCCCCCGCTCCCCCAGCCGTCGCGGCGCTCAGCAGCACCCACCCCGGCCTCCAGCGCCTGCAGCCGGCGCGCGGGCGGAGGCCCCGCCCCTCCTACGCGGCGTCGGGGCCATAGAGACGCCGCCAGCCAGAGCGGCTCCCGCCGGCCGCACCTGCCCGGAGGACGACGGGATAGTGTCTCGACTCGGAGCCGACCGAACTCGTGTTCGAACGCTCTTTGGTGGAGAGGGCGGCTCCATCGAGATCTAGCCCCCGTGGCCCCCAGAGGGAGGACTTTGGGACGACGGGGTGGGAAGTGGAATGTGTCTTGTTGGTTCTGTCAAACCGAAGGGCTCGTTCTCGGTCTGGTCGGCGGCGTGCACAGCGGGGGCCGCCGAAATACCCTCCACGCACCCGGGTGGGGGCCGGGAAGCCGGGGCCGCAGAAGTAACCTCACCGAAAGCAGGACGCGCAGGCCTTTGGTCCGGACGCTTGGACTAGGAACCAGCTGCAGGCCGTCGTGGGTCCCAAAGGTGTGGGTCTTTCCGACTTCCTTCAGTGGATCCTTCGGGGTTGGGCGTGGGAGCGGTTTTCCCGAGACAGACCAGGCTGCCTTGCAGACTCCTCCGTAGCGCTTCAGTGCCCCCTTGGGGAATTCTTGGTAATTTTTTGCCACTACGCGGGCGGACGTTGTAGACAGCTCTTTCTTGTGGACAGCCATAACTGGCTAGAATACTTACTGTGACCACTAAATGCTGAAGAGTGGAAAAAGCACCTACATAAACATAGTTTGACCCTCATTAACCCATTTCTCGTTTGCAGTCCTGCAACTGCAACGTTTATCCCCAGACAACTCCTAGGATTATAGGCCTAACCTTACCCCTAAAGTTTGCCAGGAAACATCTTGCTTTTATTATTTTTGCATGGCACTAGTATAGCGGTAATCTTTGGAAACAAACGACTTCATTCTATTTATAGCATTCCATTTTTAGTAGTGGTAGTTGCATTTACAAAATATAGTAATTCTCAGATGCTGCAGGTGTCAAAACCTAGATGTTCTATTGTGTTTCGTGCTTTGAAATTTACCACACGAAAAAATGTTAAATGTGATCATATACATTTCTGTTACATTAGGATTAGAGACAAGTTCTGTTTAGAAATAACTCTAAGAACAGTTTTTATATTTTATTTTCACATTGAAAACCAGTTAGATTTGCATCAGCCTCAAAGTGTGTGTGTGTAAAATTCATGCTGGCAGCAAGCTGTACTTTTTTTTTTCCTAAATGGGAAATGGGTTACCTGGACTGACAAGTTGCAGCTTCTTTACTGGGACTGTGGCCAGGTCCTGTCTCCCTGCCTCTGAGTAGTGTGTGCTCTGTTAGCACCAAGAAGACATCTAGCTTGACATCTGGCTGTAGGGAGTACTGGTCCAAAAGAGAAGGCTCAAAGAGGAACATTTCTTTCTCCTTCCCACCTACAGGTTCTCAAAACAAGTGTCAGAAGGAAATCAAGGGCAGCAGTGGGATTAAATTTACATAGTTCAAAGAGACCACAAAAAATTGGAATCTTCAATCTCAAGCAAGCTCAGGCTTCTCACAGAACCTTAAAGTGTGGCTCAGTATCTCAATTATAGAACTTTTCAGTGCTTGTCACACTCTTGGTTCTCAGCCAAAGGAAAAGACTTTTAACTAAGGGGGAAAATTACACATATTTTATTTATATAGCATAAAGGCTCATTAAAAATACCACCAAATACATTAACCACAATATTGGGTGCTTTCAGTCATGTTAACAATTTTTTTTTTGTCTGTATGCAGTAGCAGTTTGGCATTACCGTATGGCAGCATGGTAAAATGTTTTCTTATAACCTAGGCTTTCTAGAGCAACTGAGGGACAACATAGATGGCTTCCTGCTACCCAAACAGAATGTACAATTCTTCCTCTGTAATATGTCTCAGGTCCAAAGGCACTGATTCACAACACATACTGAGTGCTCTTAATATGCCAGGCACTATGCTCGGTTACAGAATAACAGTGAAGCTCAAGTTCTAGTGGAGGACAGAGACCACAAAGTTGGATGATTTGTGTATGTGATATAAAGGAAACAAATAGGGTGAGATAATAGAGAGTAACTGCCGGAGCCAACTTTACATAGGGTAGTCATCCCCTGCTGAGACCTGAAGGTGGCAAGGAGCCCAACACGAAAGGAGCTAAAGAGGGCATTATGCCCATTCAGATTGCTGGCATTACTCCTAATCTACTGTGCTCTGCTTGCTTTGCTATTTTTCTTGTTTCCTCTGTTGCTTCTTCCCTTTTGTATGAAAACAGAAGTTAATTGCTTCTTGGCCTTTTGGCTAAGATCAAGTCCAAAAGTTAATTTAATTAGAATATTTCTGGTTATATTTGGTATAATCTTGAAGTCTTTTTAGATGTATGGTTTTGTTTTTTCCCAATAGACAAAGTATAATAAATAATACTTAACGGTGAGCTCATTTCTTTTAGTTTCAAAGACTTTGTAACATAAATCTTTTCAGATATTCAAAAGAAATGAACATATTTAGTTCATGAGACAGTTCATATAAAATGTAGTCATTGCTGTAGTTAGTATCTGATTCTTAGCCTGAAGCAGTATTACTTATGTTCTTTTTTATTTAAGATCTAATTTTCTTCTATTGAAAAATACTTGGAGATTAAATAGCAAAGACCAAATGCACACAATACTACATGTTAAAAAAAAACCTTGAATGTTAATAGTGAATACTCCACAAGATAAAACAGCGACAATTATATAGATTTTTCATAAATCTGAAATAAGTTGTTCAAAATTTCAAAAAAGTTCTTTATTAATAAAGTACATTATAAACATATTTAAAAAATTTATAGGTTAAGTAAAATACCTCCAAAGTTAAATGTCACTTCTCATATAATCATTGTACAGAAGTCGTATATACAATTCCTTGGCTTTCTAGTAATTTTATACTAGTCACTTGAAACAACTTCCTTAAGGTTTAGTAATATAGTGTAATAATTACATTTTTCACTTTTTAGAGTTTGATAAAAGACAGTCAATATCCTGAAGAATTTCAGAGGTTTTTTTCAATGCCACCGATATTTTCTTTTCATTAACTTCTAGCAAGTTTTCTGAGTATTTTGGTTTATAATTATCAGAAAACTGTTCATTTTTCTTGTTAGAAATCTGATTTAGGACACCACTGTTCTCCAATAACACTAAGTTGTTTAGTTAAGGAGCTTTTGCCCACATTTTTCATTATACAATAATATTTTTCATTTCAGAAAGTCTGGCCTTCATATTAAAATATAATTTCTGCATTGGGAGGAAGATCTCTTGGATTCATAATAGAGTTGCTATTTCAGAACTTATCAAGTTTATTCCTTAAAGATAAAGGAACTAGAGTATGAGAGGGAAAGAAAAGAGCACGTATGTATATGTTTGGATAGGGGGTTTAGTGATAGGAAATAAAAGATTAAAAATCTCAGTAAACCTTTAGCTAGATTTACCAAGAAAAAGAGAGGACTGAAATAAAATTGGAAATGAAAGAGGAGAAATTAAAATTAAAAATTGAAATTAAAAAAATGAAAGAGGAGAAATTAAAATTAAAAAAATGAAAGAGGAGAAATTAAAATTAAAAATTGTGATACCACACAATACAAAGAACCATGACACAAACATGAACAATTACACACCAACAAAGTGGACAACCTAGAAGAAATGGGTAAATTCCTAAAAACATATAATCTACCAAAACTGAATCACGAAGAAATAGAAAGACTGAACAGATTGAATATTTTCAAGGAGATTGAATGAGTTTTCAAAGCCTCCCCACAAACAAGAGCTCATGACCAGATGGTTTCAATGGTGAATTCTACCAAACATTTAAAGAATTAATACCAATCCTTTTCAAACTCTTCCAAAAAATAGGAGGGAACACTTTCAAACTTATTTTATGAGGCCAGCATTACCCTGACAACCACAACCAAAAACACTAGAAGAAAATCCCAGACCAATGTCCCTGATGAACATAGATGCAAAAATCCTTACTATGATATATCTTCTACAGACAAGATGGACAGACCTTAAATATTTTAAATATTTTTCAGTGAAGCTCCACAATATATGTCTGGATTAAAATAAAGTGCAAAGTGTAATTGTGTAGAATATATTGTGTTTAAAGGATACAGTTAAACTTTTGTATCTTTTCAAGTTCAGAAGCCACACACCTGCGGGGAAAAGATAAGTTCATGCTAGTTGTCTGATTCATTTTTTTATCCACAGTATTTCAAATAAGCATACTTGATTTTTTTCCATAAAAGTTAATATTTTAGAAGAATCTAAACTTTAAGAATTCTCTTTATGTTGCCTTTATCAACAAATCAACTTGATTCAACTGATACCTACTGAGTGCTTTTAATGAGTAAGCCAGGTGAATAAAAGTCTCCACCTCAAGGACTTTTTAATCAAGTATTGATGTTTGAAGGTAATAGTCTTCCTACTACAATTTAGACTAACCTGGCATACCCTCCATTTTCCTCCTAAAAGTTTACTCAAATTTTAAAAGCCTACTAAAATCTCATCATTTTTGCAAAGGAAGTTATCTCACTTTCCTTAAATTCCTATAGATTATTTTAATTAATCATATACTTAATTGTAATGTTTTCCTTTGAACTATTTTATTTTCTGATCTTTATACTTATATTGTCTTTTTCAGGAGAAGTATCTTTTCTTAATCTCCAGTATTTTGTACATATAGTAAGATTTCATTTATGCAGGACTCTTAGGGAATAGATAGTTTTGGAGGGCTAAGTTTTTACACAGTTGAACTAAGTCACAAAACATAATTATTTTCTATAAAATTCCTTCTGGAATAGATTACCTGCTCATTTCATTGTTTTCTTAAGCACAGTATATTAAACATCCTCTTCTCTTTGACTTGAAGGGCTAATATTAAATTTATGAACATTAGCTCTTACCATGTTCTAAAGAACAGATTTTGGGGCATCTAGTATGGGGTAGAGGGCTGTATAAAACTCCAGCAGAATCTCTTATTTGTGTGTTCTTTCTCTTTTTCCTCATCAAGCTAGAATAAAATATGAGCAGTGGCACAGAACTAGAAAATAGTGTGACTCAACTATCTCTCTGCAAAATTAATGAGAATATTAATGTCTAAAACATTTTTTTATTCAAATCACTAGAAAAGTCTTCTTCACAGTTCACAATAGGGTAAATGACTTGTCTACTTCACTGGCTTTACTACAGTGGACCACATGTACTTCCTTGTCGTCTTATACTCTTTCCTCATACTCCAGCCTATGGGGAATGACAGATCTTTCTCCTCATTTTAAGCACCTGTGGTAAAGACCAGGATTCTTCATCATTACAAAACACTTTCTTTTTTTCTTACAAAAGATGCATTTTTCTGGCCATGAGTAACAATACAAATTACCTTTAATGTTGTTGCTCATATGATGAATCAATTTCTTATAAACTATCTTCTATGCTATTTTTTGACTAGCATCCCTACTAAAAAATAAAAAGTTGAATCAGTAAGCTAATAATAGATGGTGAACTGGAAAAGAAATACTGAAGTCCAATTTAGGTAGTGTTTATTGTGCAATCTTTTCTCTTTCCTTAACCTACCCTCTTTGACAAGAAAACAATTTATAGTTGGAGATGTCTTAGGCTTTACTAAGGAAATGGAGCTATTGCAAGTGGTTTCATCTCCCTCATTCCTCCTTAATCCCTTTGTCTCTCTGCTGCTCCTCATTGCTTCTACCCATAGCTGGTTTCACCAATCTGCACTTCTCTACTCCCTCACTTTTTTATATGTCTCAACAGTTAACATCATCTAAGCTTTCAAGTAGAAAGGCATTTTACAACTGTACTAGCTGAGCAATGATGAAGTAACCAATCATATAGCTATGTACAATTTCCCTTTCTTCCAAGCTGTGTTTTTTGCTAGCTACTTGGACAACTTTTCTGCTCAAAGTCAGTCTGTAGTTGAAGAATGAGGGATGAAGAAAGCTGAATCCTTAAGATGCCTGAGATATTCAAATAACACTACTGATTTCATTTGTACCTTTTTCTCTAAGTAACTTTGGAAAAGGTGTACTGTTTATATGTTTTTTCACCATACTATTTAAGATACCTTACAATTTTAAAGCTTCCTGAAATCCTTCCTTTCCAGTATATTCAGATTATACTCTCAGTGATACTAACCTTCCTAATGACTTTTCTTCTGGTCCTTTAGAAACTCATAATTTCATCAAGTCTGAATTTCTTTATTTGATTACAAGATCCATTAAGAACTCATACTATAGCTAACAAGAGCACCTGCTCCATAAATACTATCTTCTCACTATCTCCACAGTCCAAATTATCTTTTTGTACCTCTGGCCTTGCTTTTTCCCTAAATGTCTTTAATTTCCCTAAAAATTCCCTTGAAGCCCGTTTCTAGTCTCCTGCACACCGAAAGGCACACAGGAGGAACTAAAATACTTGCTTTATTTGTTGATTTGCCATTTAATCTTAGGGAGGCCATTAATAGTATAGAAATTATTTTTAAAATCAACTTTTTCTGAAAGTTTATGTTAGTCAACAGTTGATTTTCTATATTACTAAAATTAAAAAAAATCTTTAAAAATTTTCCATAAAGTTTCCAGAATGAATTTCTCACACTGCAAGAGTTACTCATTTTGACATGAAGTTTTCAATGAATTTTTCTGAATTTTGGATGAAATATATGAACTGTAATAAATTATATATCTGATTAAATATTATTTTTAATCTTAAGGTATCAAAACATTATAGAGTTAAATACATTTAACCAAGAAACTATTCTTCTTGGGAAAAACGTCCTAGAATTTACTATTTGACATTTTAATTTTTGAATATGAGTTGGCTCTTCTACACAGATTAAATTTAAAAGAAATGTAAGTACCAATTTTCTTCAGGAACAGAAAATGAAGGATGTGTGGACATCTCTCTTTGACTATTCTGTGTCAGTCTTCTGCACCATGATATTACTGCTGTTACATATCTAGATTGAATATATTAAAAGAAATATTTGAAAAATGAACCTGTATAATATTTTTGAAAATATTCAAATAGTAGAAACTCATTAAGACAATTTGGGAAAAAAGGATAAAAAAATATTCTCAAGTGAGGCATTTATTGGGTAATTCTCTGAATCTTTTTCATTGGAAATAGAAAAGCCAAGTTTTTCTCATTATTCATCAAAAATAAAATGATGTGCTCACATTCATGATTGAAAAGGTGAGAAAACTCAGTTCAAATTCCAATATCTAACTTTTCTTATTAGTTTTTCAAGGAAAAATGAGTTTCATTAAATTTTGTCATGTAAATATATTTACACATAAAAGTGAGCATTTGCTTTTTAGAATTTAAAAAACACCCATTAATGCATACATGCATATATATATATATACACACACATATACATATATACACACATATATACATATACATGTAATTATATATAACTCACTGAATATACAAAACAGGTATCAAGTGTAATAAAATGAATGATCTAAAGCGATTAGCTGAAACAAATAACAATGTTTGCTAAAGGCATGATCTTTTTGAGGCAAATTATTCAAACTAGCAATGAGTGTTACAGCATTTGGACAAAAATGTAATAAATCTCAACATAAAAATAAACTCAAGAGGCTGAAAAGCAATCCTTTTGTGAATATTCTCAAAGTAAAATCACTAAAATGTCAAGAACATCATAAGTGCAGTTATAACAAATTACATAAACCAAAAAAAATTACAGAAAGCTGATTTCAAGAATCCTCTTCATTTTAAGAATAATCATCAGCTAATTAATTTTTTATAAAAGTTATTTGTGGTTGCAAACCATATTTCAAATAACTTAGGAGATTAGTTAATTGGTTAACACAGTTGACCACACCACCATAGCAAGCAAGTTATATCTACAACACATTCACTTTGAAAAATCATTTGAATACAAATGGAAATAATTAAAGCTGACCTGATCTATTTAGTTATGCTAGATGTCAATATAACTGTAAAATTGTGAACCAATTGAAATTATTTCATTCACATTATACACATGTAAAAACTAAAACAATATATAACATGTAAATGTATGTTTCCTCTCTGTCAATTAAAAGTAAAAATAATTTACTAACATGATAATGATTTTTAAAATTGCTTTTCAGTACCTTTCATATGGTCCAGGGTGTTCAATCTGTATTAACTGATCATGTCCATCAGGAAAAGTTAACTTACACCAGCCTAAGTTGAGACCTTGATTTACCTTAAGAAGCAAGGAAGAAAGGTAAGTTTTATCATCCTAAAATTAAAAACAAAAAACCCTCTTCTAACTTAATTAAAAAAGGAAGTGTATAAATCATTAACATTTTATTTGAATAATGTAAGTTATATTTTACATGATATTATTTAACTACCACTCTATCAAAAGAAAAATATCAAAAGGTAACTCTCTTTTAATGAGTTACCTTTATAAAGATGACTATTTGCTACACCTATCTTAATTTTGCTAGGAAATCCAATGAGATCAGTAAAGCCTCTTAACAGATTTTAAACTTCAAAAATTAACTGAGACAGAACAAAGAAAAATACCACACTATTTCCACAAATAAACATTAAAAAACAGATTTCAGTCTGAAATATACTCACCTGTCTCTTTTCAGTAAAAGAGCCAACATTCCAATTTAGGGTTAGAGTAATGCCATCTAAAAAGATAACATGTACTTTGTCATCAGAGTATGCAAAAAATCTTCCCATGCTGGGTATGAACAATTCTCTCAAAAGCAAAGGCAGTGCATTGTTATCATTTATCCCAGGTACCTAAAACCAAGTAAGAAAAAATAGCAGGAGGTAGAGTTATCCATTAATAAGATTTAAATAACTAATAAACTCTGGGCAACTTTCAGATTCTAATTCAGAATTTAATATATTGGAATCCTTATGTATATTTTAACTTTCTTAGAAGTGGATAGCCATAACAGTCTATAACAAGCATTAAATTCTATTACCTTGAGAAAGTCATAGTTCTATTCTGAACATTACATGGAACATAGACAAAAATTAGGAACTATAGTAACATAAAGTTTATAATCAATTTAGTATAGATATAGATTGAGAGTCACTTCCTTTAAGTCAGCATTAAAAAACTTACTTTTACAGTTATGGAAAGAGAGTAGAATACTATAATATCAATGTTTATAATAACTATGTTTTTACATACAAATCCAATCAATTCTCTCTCCATTTAAAAGAAGAAATAAAAACAAAAACAAACTATATACAAGAAAAATGTAACTTAGAAGACTGATTTTGCAGTATTTATTAAGTGGATATTTTTCTGAATAGACCAATATTAATATTACAAAGACTTTCTCACACGACTTAGATGAACATAATTTGAACTCAGGAGTATATATATATAAACAATAAAACAATTAAAAATATCTTGCTTCTGAAATTATTTTGAGATACCATTTTCCAGCAGCATATATTATAGTTGTGGCTTAAAGAAAGCCTCATCTTGGTACAATGCTGAAGAATCCTGTGAAGATGAAAAGAACTACTTAAACATTTGCAAATAATGGCATTTTTCTAATTCTAGAAAATCATTCTTTATGCCATATGACATTTTAGGCAAGTAGTTAATTTCTGCTGAAATATGTCCAGACCTATTATCTTCCAGAAATTCTTAAGCCCACCGAAGGATGTTGCTTCTCTGTGATAATCCTATGTAGATAAGGTTATTCCTCTAATTTTTAGCAATAAAATGACTCCAGATAGAATTTTCAGGTGTTCCATTTTAAGAGGTGATAGATTCAGAGTACCTAAAAGGTTCAGCATAGTCTAAGAGTGGTGGGGATGTATGTCAACTGTCCTTAGGGAATCAAATTACAAATATTCTCCTTCAAATCTATTTTGGAAGTTGCTTAGACATTATTTATAAAGATAAATAATTTAATCCAACAATCCACTTTGATTCTTCTGAGTGCTACAGATTAATTCAGAGAATTAAAAAAAAAGCATATGAACCAAAGAATCAAGCTATATTTCCTCTGCTGTACATTATCAGAAATTTTTATTATTCTGAGAATAATAAAGAGGTATGAATATATCATCAAATCCTCAATTTGATTCCAAGGAAAAAATAATGACGCCAAACTTACCTAGAGTCACCTATTTCCTACCAGCACTTGCTCGCCATATATGGATGTTTCTCCATATTTAACTTTATACTTTAAAGACAGAAGTAACTCTTTTAATGATATAGTGATTACCTTATTTTATAAATGAGACCAGAAAAATTGACAGATTTATCAAAGACACATATTTCCATTGTGTCTACCAATTCTTAATCTTATCCTAACCATTAGAGAAGCTATCAAGATACTCAGATACATAATACAATTCAGTTCAATGTGAAGAACTTACCTAGTTGCCTGTTTAATCAGAGAACACACCGAAAACAGACTTCCTGGTCTATCTGGAGGAAGGTTATGCACTGAATACATTTTCTCTTCTCTCTGAAAATTAGTTTAAAATGAAAAATCTCATTAATATTAAAAATTGGCCTTTATTACTTAGCTATTTTTTCTGGAAATATGTAGTTAACATAGAAACAAAGCAACCAGTTAACTGGAAGAACATAAAAGGTATATTTTAAAGGTATTTTATGATGCTTTTCCATTTTCCCATTTTTTCTATCTATACAAAAGTTAAAACTTACTGCCCAATTTAAATGTTGGCTATACTTGTTGGTTACTGACTTAATTTTTCTACACATTAGCATGAAATGCACCACAAACTTTTACCTTTAGACAAAAAATAACTATACATCAAAAAACTATTTTAATTGAATGACTTAATCTTATCCTAACTATCCTAACGAAATATTTTATTAATGGAATAACTACTGCTACAGTTTAAGACAATATTATTTATAGCCTTGGGTTCTTGAATTTTTGAAAAATGTTATTTTGTTATTCCTTCTGTATTTCCTTTCTCAGACTCTTTAATGCTAGTGTTTCTGAAGATTCTATCTTTAGCCTTTTCTGGCTTCCTGATTTTTCCTGGTTATTTCCACAGGGTTCAAAAGTATGTTTATAATCATAATAGCAATGGCTAACATTTATTAATAGATATGTGCTAGGTGGTATGCTACATGGTTTACATGGATGATCTCATTTAATTCTCAAGATAATTATGAAAGATAAGAACTATTAATGCCTATTTTTAGATGAAGAAACTGAGGCTTGAGGGCTAAGTGGTAGTAGAGATCTGTTTTGAACTACAAGAGAGTGCAGCCCACAGTTTACCATCAGTGAGAGATGGGCTTTGAAGTCAGACAAAGTTGGATTCAAATCACAGGTGTGCTTCTATGAACTATAATGATGGGCAGGTTACACAACCTTTGTAAGCTTCAGTGACTACAACGTGTGAAATGGGGATACCACCTACCATCCAGATCGTCCTGAGGATTAATGATATAACACAGAAATAAAGCATATGGGACAGAATTTAGTATATACTAGATACTCAAAAACCAGTCTTTGCTCTTTTATCCTGGACTATAGATTTGACTATCTAAATCTCCACTGGGCTTCTCCCTTGGATATCACAGACATCTCAACTTCAAAAGTCAAAAATGGAATTATCTCCTTTCAAAATTTGTATTTCCTTCTTCTCTACTTTGTATTTACCTCCAGTATGTCAATTATCACGTTGTTCCCTCTACTCAGTTCCCTCCTCCAGCACCTCCCTGGGTCAGACTAATGTCTCCTATTCCTTCTGTCTCAGGAAAACCATTATGGAGGTCCCAGAGAGGGTGAATCCTTTAGTGATATCCACAAGCACAGACCCTCTACTCCTGCTTCTTGGTTTTTCTTTATAATTTCAATTTAATAATTTTTTAACTTAATGTCTGTCTTCCCCGCTAGAATGGAGCTTCATGAAGGTAGGGGCTGTATTTGTTTTGCTCACCTCTGTAATCCTAGCACAGTGCTTAGCACATTGTAGGCACTCAAAATATCACATATTAATTATTTGTGTCTTTCTCTATTGGATATTGAGTTCTCTGAGCATTCTTGCTTTTCTACTACCCTATGTCTTCAATTCTAAAGTGCTTACTTTTCATAATTTGACCTCTCTGAAATCTGGAATCATTTTATAATTAAGAGTGTCTTTCATTATCAGGCAGATGGGGTTGTGATATTATTTAAATCTTCTATTGATCCTGGTAAAATCAACAAGCAGCCAACATCAAAACAATTTAGATTTGATAAAATTTTGGTTTAATACAGGGCCTGGTACCACCACTCATTAATTTATTTAATGATTTGACATTATTTTCAACTCCTTCCTTATCCCTGGTATCTAGGCAGTCATCAGCTCTGTCTCCTTAGTATTTTTTGTGTTCATTCCTGTCTTTTCTTTCTCATTACCACTGCCTGGCCCTCATACTTTCTTCCTTGAACTACTTACTATACATGTCTTCTAATTGGTTTTGCTTACAGCTTGAAGTTCCACCTCTTCCCTACCCTAGTTCACCTTCCTCTGAAATGATCTTACAAAAATCTGATGTTACTTTCCTTCTTAAATCTTTCAGTGGCTCCCCAAATGCAATTGGGTTTCTCATGCCCCAGTTTTGAGTTGGCCCAACTCAGTGGTCTAGCCTCTTCTCTGGACATCCCCCAACATGCTATCTGTTCTAGCCTACTGAACTACAGCATTGTCATTTCTTTTGACTCTCCACACTTGTCCCAGGCTGTAGCCTCCAGTTAAGTGGCATTTATCTACCATTCTACACACTAGCAATAACAGTATTTTGAACAAGCCAGGACTTACGTCTAGTGTGGATTTATTAGCAAACAAACAATTGATCAATAAGAAAAAGTCACAGTATAGAGTGCTAGAAGAAAAAAAGATGAGGGTACCATGAAAGGGAGTGACATGGGTAGCTTCTTTAATTTGGATACTTAGGAAGAGCTCCTTGAGGAAGTGACATTTCAGTAGAAATGTTAATGACAAGAAGCCAGCCATGCAAAGAATTGGGCAAGTAGAGTGTTCCCTTAGCTATATGTTCTTCTGCCCTCCATCCCTCTTTGTACAACTTTTCCTTTAGAATTATAGATCCTAGCTTAGCCATTCCTTCCTCCAGAAGGCTTTTCTGGAGTTGCCAAAACTGAGCCAGGTGGCTCCAGCCCCAGTGTGGTCTCAAAACATCAAGTTCTTATTTCTTCTTATTATACAGTGAGAACCTCTCACTCTATCCTAGTTAAGTTTTTTAATTATACAATAATTCATTACTACGTTTTGCTTGGGAAAAAAGTTTCAAAAATACAAGTTAAGTCCTCCCAATCCTCCTCCCTCACAAAATGAGATTCCTCCTCAATAGTAACCACCTAAGTGTGTATCTGCCCAGCTCTCTCCTTGAGCATTTACATGTGTATTATATACAGTACTATATAGGTTTTAGGGGAAAAGATATACATATTCTTATACAACTTTTGCACTTGACAGTGTCTTGGAGATCCTTCAGTATCTATCTCTCTTATGCACCTACATTTTCCTTGTTCTTTTGAACTGCTTTACAGTGTTCCCATAATCTGATCACAAAAACTTACTGTAACATGTCCCTACTGATGAACAATTTAGAATGCTTCCAGTTTTTTGCTACTACAATGACACAATCAACATCTTTGGCAATACTTCTTTGTATATACATGCTAATATTTTTCTAGGATACCTAGAAGCAGAATTTCTAGCCAGTTTTACTTGATATTATCAAACTGGTCTCCATGAACCAATTTACACTCCAATGGATACAATAAAAGCACTCCTTTTCCCATACCCTTGCTGGAAATAGTATCATTTTAAGTTTTGACAAGTTGATGAGTGAACAATCTCAAGTCATTATTTTAATTTGCATTTCTCTGATGTAAGGTTGAACATGTCTTCAAATATTATGAGTTATATATATTGCCTTTTCTATTCTTATCATAACCATTCTTGTCCTTTATTTGTTTTATTATTAGGATCTTTTCATTATTGACTTATATTTTCTTCCATGCCTTTACCTGCTTTTTTGACTTTATCTAACTTAAGTTTAATATTTAAAATTTAACATAAATTTGAAAATTTCAAACTTATCAACCTTTTCTTTTTGGCCTTCTGGTTTTTTGCATTGTATTTAAGAAGGCTTCCCCTTCCCCAAAATTATAAACATTGCTCTTTCATATTTTCTTTTAACAATTATTAAGTTTGGTTTCTTATATTTAGCCCTTTAATCCATCTGGAATTTATTTTGGAGTATAAGTGAAAGTAAGGAGCAAACAATTTTATCCCGAAAAGAGAGCCAACTGTTTCTAAATCTTTTCACTCAAGTAGCGAGAGTGAAAACGTTGCATACAGAGAGGTCTGAGATTGGAGCCTAAAGCAGTCCACTACAAAGGCACAACTTGTTTAGAAGTTTTTTGTTTTATCTCCAAAACTCATGCTTCTATTCTATGGGTCTGCTTCAGTATAAAAATTATCACCCCTTCCCCTGATACCTTTGAGTAAAACTGAAGCTCCAGGAAGATGTATTCATCTTGTAGTTCTATGAACTCCTTATACACAGCAGTCAGCATTGTAGATATGCATACCCACTTCATTTGCCTATTTGATTGTTGCATGCACTACACACACACACACACACACACACACACACACACACACACACGTATAGGTCATACTTTCATTTGCTTGTTTACCTACTGGACTATGAACCCCTGAGAGCAAGAACTCTTCATCTTTACCCAGGGGCTAACAGAGCACCTGCCTGGGAGTGTTCAATTAATATTTACTGACTAAATGAATACTTTCCAACAGGGGATCTGTTTCAACATATACTAGAATAGTTATGAATGAAATAATATTTGCAATTTACTTAAAGATAAATAGGGAGTGGAGGGAACAGTGGGAAGTATAGATGAAATGAGCTAGGTGCTGGGTACGTGAAGGTCTGTTACATTTGTCTTTCTACATTTGTATATGTCTGAATTTTTCCACAGTTAAAAAAAAAACAACCTGCTCTATTTCTAACTCCTCTCCAGCATCTCTGATAATATCATCACTTAAATACCCTATTCTGTAATAGAGAAAGAAAACACATGTATTATGTTCTATTTGCAAAGTAAAGCCATGTGATATTATGGTGATCCCAATAAAAGGGTGGATGTCAATTGTTGGGAACAAGCAAGTTAAGACTTATTAGAAAAATATCCACATTATTACATTTTGATATGATATGTTAAATATATCATGTTATGTTTTACTGTTTTCAACAACAGAAAACAATCTTGTTCAACTTTCTAGTTGTGTGGAAAGATGTAGGAGTTAAGAGATATTTAACATATACAAATGGTACATGTTGGGAAAAACAGAAAGTGCTTTCTAATGTGCAAATATTAATTCAAATAAGAAAATTGATTCAAAGTAATGCAGCTGGTTCTAGCGTTTCTTAATGATAAATTCTATGAGAGAAGAAATTTGACTTCTGACTTAAACACAAATTGCTTAGGCAAATGGAAGACAATACAGGATGAAAATACCTATAGTAAAAATAAGGTGGTGAATAATTACCATGCCAATGATGGAAGTAAGGTTATATTAATTGTCCAGACTAAGTAATAAGAAGCAATGATATAAAGATCAAATTTCCCATATATATTCATAATTATCTGGGAACAGCTCTATGTCCAAAAATCTTCTTAAGCTCTGTCAGCTTACCTCTTCTGATCCTTCTTGAATGGAACAGTATGTAAAATAGTTACCAAAATAAGTTCCTTCTGATTTGAAAACAGATCCATCTCCAGGATAAATCTCTATTGAGTTCATATTTTTATGGGTAAGTCTAAGGAAAATAAATAATCATTAAAAATCTTTTATGTAATTGAGATTAAAACATATATGAAGGCAATTGTCAAAAAAAGTATGAGTTTTTACCTATTTAGCAAATAGATAACTGCACAATCTCTACCCCCAACAAAGAATAATAGAACACACCAAATTGGTCAATGTATCTATTTCAACAACTGAGCTCAGTTTCTAGAAGTCAGGCATCTTGTCTTATCATCCTGGCATCCCCACTGCCAATCACAATAGCTGGCACATAACAGTCACCAAAGCAATGCCCATTGCATAGGCGCTAAATATAACAACTCTAGAATCTGAAAATAAGACTATTCTTTAAGAATGAAACTAGCTGAATCAATACCTGATGGATGAGATTAGCCATATGGAGAAGGAGCCATCCCTGAGAGAACGTGATTGATTATAACCAGGTACAATCAAGGTATTGGGTATACAATGTATAAAAACTTAAGCCAAGTCAATTTTATTGAGACACACAGGAAGATTACACTGTCAGAATTAAGCAGGTCTTCATGAAGGAAAAAGAGTGCCCAAAGAACGAACATTTCTCAATACTCCTTTAGCATTATTTAACAGAAGTGAACCTATGGATCTGGCCAATGCTAATATTCTGGTCAAAAGAGAGGGTATAATTTGTGGTGAGAAAGGGATAATTCAATGGAACAGAGCAGGCAGAGAGAACAGCTATTCAGAATATTTTGCTGAGCGAATGAAGGCCAAAATCTCTGTTAGGCTACCTAACTTCTCTAATTCCATGCTCAATAGGCAACCTTCTGATGTGACTAATTCAGACAACTAGATCCCCTGAGGCTTGGAAGGGGTGTCCTAAATAGCTGATGTAAGTATTTCATTCACTAGCAAAACTAATCCCTCACTGGCTTTGGAGTTGTCACAAAAATCTTGTGAATATGGTTAATGTGAATTAGTAGCAAGGCCCCTGTGTGTCCTAATCTAATTAAGTTTTGAGACCTATAAACCTCAGGACCAAGCACAGGAGCATGGTGGCCCCCACAAAACTATGTTGTCTTGTAGGAGTCTATCTGTAAGGTTAATCCCGTCCCCTCTGTGACATCACTGAATAGGTGCCTTACCGATATGTAATACCCTTGTACCAAACCACTTTCACTAGTTCATGATGGGGATATTCTTCTTCATCAGGCTGTCTCAGTGAAAGTGAATCACAAAAATTCCACCTGTGAAGGATAAAATAGAAGCTATTGATTCTGGTTGCACAACATAATTACATTGAGAAATCAACAAAATAGTGCATCTATAACAAGATTTATTTCTGGCTTAATTCCTCAGATCAAAAAAAGTAAAAATTGGTGTGAAACTATATTATTTTAAAAATGAGTTATTTTTCCATGCATTTTCAATTATCTCATTATTGAATCTCAGCACAATAAAACAAATTAATAATTTTGCTAACATTTAAAATTTAAGATTCAAACAACAAATATTTATTGAAGTACTTATAGGGGCTGGACACTGTATATACACTAGGGATATAACACCCAAAAAGCAAACATGGTCACTATCCTCGATGGAGATTCCTATCCTGCAGAGATGTTAAATGGTAAATATTGAGCATGAAGAAAGAATTAGTAGTTGCTACGGGATGGATGGGAACCGCATCCTGTCTAGCGACTTTGGGATAACCAACCACAGGAAATAAGGCTTATGTGGAGACCTGGAAATGAACACTAATGAGTTGAAAGAGGAAAAGGGAGTATTCCTGGCAGAGGGGCAGATGTAGTGGTGAAAGAAAGCTTGAACAAGCATTCTAGGAATTGGAAGAAGTCCAGTTTACCAAGAATAGGGAAAGCAAGGGCAAGGGTGGTGAGAGAGTAGAGGATTACAGATACTGGGGGGCCTGCTAAGCCATGTTTAAGGATAACAGATTTCAATCTAAAGCCAGTGGCAAGTTAACTGAAAAATTGTTAATTTAAGAGCACAAATCTCTTTTGATGAGTACTTATAATACTGGAATTTCCTATTTTAACTAGATAATCATGACAACCACGAAAATTTTCCCCATATTTTAAGTAACAAATATGTACTCAGAGACTACCTGGGATCAAATCTCAATTCTCATACTTGCTGTGCCACTTTGCCTAGGTTAACATTTCTGTCTCAAGTTCCTCCTAAAATGGATTTACCTATTTCATAAGGATGAAATAGGTAAAGTACAACCATGCCTGGCAAATGAGTGATGTGTGTTAGCTATTATCATTATCATTATCACTACACTACTTATACAAAGTTCATATTACAAATCTATAACCAATAGGTAGGTATTCATTTCTTAGTGAACGTAAAAGGTTTCTGTCTAGCCATCCAGAAGCATCACCATGTTTACTCCTTTTGAAAATGTACATATTTATAGTCAGTTAGCCAAAGATAGGGATGGCCTTGAGGCCAGGTATGAAAGAACCCATGATCATAAACTTGTCACCTCTATGTTCCAACAATCAAAGTAACAGGCTCCCCTGAATGGCAGCAGATGCTCCCCTGTGCTTGCTCCCACAGAACCCTGTGAAGATCCCTCGGCTATCCCTTACCACACCTTAATAATGTTTTCAGTGACAGTGACCTTCACTAGATTCTAAGCTCTCATCCTGTGTCTTAGTTATCCCTCTAGTCTCTGTGTGTGTAACAAAGTATCTAGTTTATAGTCAGCCTTCTATAAATATTCAACTCATGGACAAAGAGTAAGAAATGTAAATAATATATTTTCTAGGGAAATTTACTATCAGTTTAAAGCAAAGTTTGGATTAACTAACTGAACTTTCCTTATGACTAGTGATTTAGAAAGAAAAATTATCCTTTGGAGAACAAAAGGGTATCCTTTGATTCTGAAAAGCTTTATGACAAATAAGTCTTTCTTCCATTACCTGTGCAGGTGTGGGAAAGGACAGCTGAGTAACAAGGCCCTGGGAAGAACAGAAACCTCTTTTCCTTCTTCCTCTGAAACATCAGAAGTTAACATTCTATTCTGGATAACATTTACAGCGATTCCAGTCACACTGCTCATTTTATTATGGAAACGAAGTGCTAAAGATAAAGGATATTTCCATTCCTCTGGACAGGAGTTCACAGACCAGTGCTGCTTTACCCACGTGTATGTACATGTGTGCTTTGTATCAGGCAAAGGCAGTGCCTCCCTCCCTTCAGTTCCATTTACACAACTCTTCTTCTCTAAAGGTTCTTTGGAATTCATCATCTGACAGTGAAGTTCATTTTCTTTATTCTTCAGTCTCTGTCCATATGTACAGATTTTGCCTGCTTTTTCAACTAGTTTGTCCTTTTTTACTTGATTATTTTTTTCTGACACTACTACAGATGAATCTGGCTTCTGGCTCACTTTACACAAAAAATGTACTGTAAATTCATGCTGAGATTTGGGCAAGCAAAGGTATGCATGACCATCTAAAGATGATATCTTCACCGTGCCACTCTGCATGCATATCATGCCATCATCAGCATCAAGAGTGGGCCACCTTACTTCTGAGATGTCAATGAAGATACGCTGAGTTGAGGGGAGAAAAAGAGATGGTGAGTATTTTCTGTTAACAGAAACATTTTCTCCAAACATTTGATTCTTATGTATTGGGTGAGAAAGCTCTTAAAGTTTCATGTTTTACTACCTAGAATGAAAAAGAAGAGCCAAGTTTAGCTTATATATGATTTTCCACAGAATACTGATATCACTAAGATTACCTCCTTAAAAAGAGAGGTAAAACACACACAAAATGAGAAAAAAGAAAAACATTCATCTGATTATATTTAGTGTTATACATATTTTTGTTTAAAATGTACAATGAACTAGAGATAAATAGATTTTCAGCCCCTCCCAAAAGTCTATTCTGAAAAAAAATATAAATGAGGAAAGAGCAGCACTATGATGTACTGCATTAAAAGCAATCATAGCTTAAATGGTATGGAACTAGCAAAAAAATTATTGACAAAAAAATCTGAGAACACAGAAACAGACAATCATATTTTAAAATGTTACATGTGATAACATAAGCTTTTCAAGATGAGTGGGTGTAAGGGAAAAGAATTTAATAAATGGTATTGGAATTATTGACTAGTATTTTGAGAATGCTATATTAAAGAGTTATCACCTAGACTAAAAAAGATAACATATATAAAGTACCTGTCCTAGTTAAGCAGATGGCATACCATATACTAAAGTAAATTCCAGATGGCTTAAAGAGTAACATTTTTAAAAGATGAATTAAAGGTTAATTGATTCTAACCAATATTGAAAACACACTTGTAACAAGTGCGTGATATATCTTTCCATGTAAGATAAAAATAGTGTGTCAAATAAGTTTTTAATCAATTAATCTTGTCAACAGTTAAACATTTCAACTCCCATTTATATAAAACATTAAATTTACAAAAACTATTGTCAAGAAATCCTCTTAAATTTACAGTGCTATTGCTACGTACAGATGTTAGTACACTAAAATTAAGGGCAGTATTCACTGATGGCAAAGCGGGTTTGTAGGATGGTCAGTTAAGGAAGTTCTCTTATTCAAAAGTTACAGTGGGAAAAATAACCTTGTAGACTAAGTTACAGCTTAAGATTTTTTATGGCTTCTTTGCCATGAGATGATATAATAGAAAACTACTTGGTAGGCAGGTAAGCATCATGACAGTAGCGGAAAGCAGTTAAAAGACAGAGTCTTCAGAGTTAGACAAACGGGTTCAAATCCTGACTTTGCCACTTAGAAAATTTCCATGGACAAGTTAGGTAAACTCTCTGTGATTTAGTTCCCTGTCCTGTAAAAAGGTTTAATATCTAGCCAATATACTTTTGCTGACAGGTTGGACACCCATTTTGATATGCAGGTAACCAAGGCATACTGGTGTTATTAAATATTTTTAATATTTCTAGTTCTTGGCACATAGTAAGCCCTCAATAAATAATATTTATAATTAATTCTAAAAGTTCAAAATAGAATATAAGCAAAAGAATAAAATTTGTTTACCCATGAGTAATTATACATCTCTACTACACAATAGTAAATAACTACACATAACCTACTAAAAATGGCCACATAATTTCTTAATTTTGACAACTTTGAGAATCAAAAATTTACAAATCTGAAATAATCCTTGGCAAAAAAAAAAGGAGATGAACAATATAATTTCTGTCTCAATTAATACACAAAAGATCAAAACTCCCTAGACTGGTGAAATATAAAGGCTTATGCATTCTATAGCAGCATGTCTATTTCCAAGCATCATGAAAAAAAAAAAGACTATTAAACTATTTGTTTCTAATTACTTATCCTCAAATATTAAAATTAGATTTAAAGAATTACCTTCTTTCCTTCGGGTGGTATAATGCTTTCAGATAAAAAAGGGCAAGTGGCAAAAGAGTTTCGAAAATCTAGGGCTCGCTGTAGTTGCTCCTACAAAAAGATATGAATGTAATCTTAAAAAATGATTTGAAAATCAATTTGTAATTCCGAATACAAATTACTTTCCATATTCTAGCCACCTCAACAATATTTTGGTATTAAAAAGAGCAGTCTTTGTCATTTTTACTTACTCGGTAAGTGCTAATGACAAAGTGTGTCCTTTGACGAATTCTTTCTGGTTGTTCTAAAGGATGTGCTGAAACAGGGGGTGCTTTTTCAAATAAAAATTCAGAGCCACAGGGAGAAAGCTGTAGTCTAGAACCATCAACATATTGTACATGCACTGAATCATCTTCATAAAGTACCATTCGCACTTCAGCCGCCATTACTATGACTATGGATAAAATGTCCTTCCAAGGAGAAGACTGAAAGAAAGAGGAAAAAAAGTAGCACAAACAGTTCTCTTAATGTACAAAAGTCCTATCAAAATAAACAGATGTATAATCTAAGAGCACAAGTAAATTACATGCCATGGCATTTACTTTTGTTGGAGGAAAATTATCTCACTACATACCCTTAAATAATCTGCGTTGAAATCCTTAACAGAATGCTATGGTTAACCCTTAAGGTTTAACGCCAGTGTGGGAAGATAACCTAGAGGGAAAAGATAGCCCATCAAGTTATAAGTGCCTTTGTAATTTTAGTAGCTTTACTTCTCCTGAAGTTTAATTTCTGAAAATTATATTCTCCAGTATCTCATTTCAAATAACAAGCAAATTCCACCTTTGCACTAAGAATAAAGCAAATAATTTGTAATATATGCAAAAGGCAGGCAAAAACTATTAGGACTAAAAGAAAAGAACACCTGGATTCTTGTCCCTAGGCTGACATTAAGGAAATGGCTTCATGTCACTATGAACTTAAGTAAATTAATTTCCCAGTGTCTTAGAGTCACCCTCATCTCACTGATTTCAATTTCCTCATCCTTTCTCTCATCCCCTTTCTAACTCCATCCCCTACCAGAACATTATCTCCTTCTACTGAAGTGATCAAGATTCATCCTACAAAAGAAAATAACTTCCTGCAGATACTACTTTCCCCAGTTTACCCCTATTTCCACCCAATAAACCTTTCAAGTGTAATATCCAGTCATTGCCCACTTTCTTCACCATCAATCTTCAGTCCACTGCAGTCCAGCTTTCTCCTTCACCTCTCTACTGATTGTTTCACTACAGTCACTAATGTTTCTCTCTTTACACCCAATGACTTCAGTCTTCATCCTACTCAACTGGTAAAACTGACAGTACTGTACGCTTTCTGCAACAAACACTTTCTACCTCCGCCTTTTATTTAAAAAAAAAAAAAAAAGAAAAAAAAAAGGCTGCCACATCTTTCCCTCTATGTCTACCTGTGTTTTCAATTTAATCATTCACCATTCCCTTAAATCAACAATCCTTTAAGACCGGACCTTAGTTGTACCATTTCTTCTCTTCTTACTATACTCATGTAGATTTTATGCCCACTCTTGCTTTTTTTTCCTTGTTAAATCTTATTCCCCTTTCAATATATGTAATCAGCTACATATGATTGGTCTTTAATCATCTGTAGAATATGTCAGGATATAAGTCAATATTAAATAATACGGTCTTTCCTGAAGATAAAATACATTTTTTTCTTTCTCTAAAGAATTTCCAAGTTGACCTGACCTTTCTCCAGAGCTGTTAGCTATCTGCTAAACCTCTCTTCATGTCTCTGAACCACAGAGACATGAACTCAAGATGACTAAATGGAAATTACTCCCACCAAAAAGACTTCTGTAATATCTCCTAATTCCACTTTCACTCTTACCTCCCTCAAGTTCAGTCTACAAACAGTAGCCATAGGGATCTTTAAAATAAAAATGAGATTTGTCACCTCTTGGCTCACAACCTACCACTTGCAGTTACAGTAAAATCCAAATTCCTAACCGTGGCCTATAAAAGCCACACGGTATGGTACCCTTTACCTCGCAAAATGACTCTCCTGACTCTTCCTTATTCAGGACACTAGCTCCACTGGCCTTTTCAATGTTTTTTAAACAAGCTGTTTCTCATCTCAAACCTTTACTCTGTTGTTTCTGCCTATGCCTACAGTGTCCTTTTTCTGGCTCATCACATGGCTAGGTCTTTGTCACCATTAAGATCTCAGCATAAATATTACTTCCTCAAAGGCCTAACTTAAGCATATCAATTAAAGTTGTTCCCAAACATCTCCCAATTGCTTTTTGTTTTTTTTCCTACTAGGATATAAACTCAATCAGAGCAGACTTCATTTGTCTTATTCACAATTGTATCCCTGGCACCTAAAACAATACTTGACAAATAATAAGGGTGCAATATTTATCTAATAATGAAAGAATAAGTAAAATTTAAAATTTATTTTTTTGAATTCGCAATTTGAGTTAATAGCATCTCAATGTTAGCAATAGTTGATTTCTCACTATTTCCCTCCACCCTCTTGTAACAAGTTCCCTAATTCTTAAGTGTGTCTCATGGACCTGGCTCCTCCTCCTTTCTGTGACTCTGAATTTCAGGCCATGAACTCTCCCCTCAGTTCCTGGACTATCTGGGAACAGTCTCTAGCTTCTTCCTTCTCCAACCCATTTCTAGTATTGCTGTCATTGGTAACTTTCCAAGACCCAGACCATACTAACCACTATACATCACTAGTTTACATACTTGTTAAATGGCAATAAATATTCATAGCCATATGAAGTGTACTTGCTATTTCAGAAAAAAACAGGTGGAAAACTTACATTTTCTAATACCAATTGGGAAAAGGTCTCTCTATCCTTAGCCAAGTCTTTACTTTTTCAATACAGTTTATTGAGGTATAATTGTTGTTTAAGAAGCATACACAAAAAACAGATTTTCTAACGGTCTTGGCATATAATCTGGCCCCAATCCACATCTCCAGCCACAAGTGTTTTACTCCTGTTCGTGCTTTCACCACCCAGCACATTACGTCTGAGTATGTTTAACGATCAAAGAGCTACGAGACTGTTCTTGAAATCAACGAGAACCTCATTTTTCAAAATGCGATACCTAGTTACAGAAAAAGCTCACCAAACAAACTTACACAGCAGTTCTGAGCTGAAAAGTCGTGGAAATGAGACCCATGAACGGGCCCTGCGCTTTGATTTGGCAAAACGCTCCAAGCCGCAACATCTGCACCTGCCCACGGCCGCTTCTCGAGAATTGTTTCTTGAATCTGACAAATGACCAACAAGTGATGTTTCTCGAAAGAAAACAATCACAACCGCAGAGGAATAAGGCCACAGGGAGTTTGGTTTTGGCCAACACGTCCGTCAAGTCTGAGTAACTGGCACCGCAGCGGCGGCAACGAGGACCCCAGGAAGGCAACACGGGCAAACAACAGAAATTCAAATCTTCCCTCCCCCTGGGGAAGCTGCTTCCTCCCCGGAATAAAGGAGACCGGAAGTCCCGCCTTGACCGTGGCCCGCCCCCACCCGCCCGGAACGAGAGGAACCGGAAGTGGGCGAGGTGTGGCTCTCCCAGGCCGGATGTGGCGGGCGCCTCTCCGGCGTTTTACTTCCGGTACGCCACACGGATCCCGTCCGACCTGGTGCTGATGTAAAGCCCGTGAGGACGAGCGTCCTGACCATCCAGCCAGGCTGGCCGCAGGGGTAGGTTTTAGTGGGGGTGCTGCTTATTTAAATAAACGACAGTTATACTTCAATAAAGCTGTTAAAGAACTTGACCAAAGAGAGAGGCCTCCTATTTTCCTAATATGGTATCTGCACCTGTATTTATTCTAAAATAGCAAGTAGACGTGGCTGCTACATTTATTGCCATTAAACTATTTATGAAGCGCCTATGTGCTAAGCAAGCTGGGGAGTAAAGCAGGGGATGAGACGGAGGGTCGAGGATGGGAACTAGACATTAACCAGAAAGAAACGACTAGATGAAAATTTGATCACCGTTGTGGTGTTTTAAAACAAAATACAGAGGTCTGTGAGAGCATATAGTAGGTAGACCTAGCTAACCTAGGCTGAGGAAGTATTCCCACTGAAATCCAAAGGATTAGTAGGTGTTAGGTAGAGAAGGACATTTTTCAATCTGAGGTAACAACAGCTTGTGTTAAGGTCCTGAGGCCCAAAGAAAGATCTTGCCCTTTAAAAGGGCTGAAAGCAAGCCAATTCGAGTTAAGAATGATTAAAGAGAGAGGCTTTCAGGGCAGAGAAGCCTGTAGCGAGACTATAAAATGTAGGCAGGGGTAAGATCATTATAAATTTATAAATTATGGACTTTATCTTTAAAGCAACAGTAAACTATTACAAGGGCTTTAAGCAAAGATGGCAGCACCAAGGGATGGGGAGAAGTCTAATTCCTGAAATTCCCCTCCATTTTTAAAAGTCTGAGATGCAAACTGACTTCAGTCTTATGTAAAGTTCAATGAGGGCATCCTTTGACAACCGTGTTTTCCATTGACTTGCTACACTGGTTTGTATTATACAGTGCTAACTTAGGTCCAATCCCACTTCCCTTTTCCTTTCCAATGTCTAAGGACCTCCTGTATATAAATTGTGTACTACTGAGAGTTTTTGTGATGCTATTTGTGCTTTAGGAAGATTCCTGGGACAACTGAGTGGTGAATGGATTGTAAGATGTGAGAGCACATGTGGGAACCCAGGAGAGAGAGACATGATAGTTCAGACTCAGACTGGGCAATGAGGCTGGAAAGCACAGCTCCAAGAAATATTTTGGAGATCAACTATACAGTCTTGGTAATGAGGGAATGTGGAGGTTTGAGAGAGAGGCAGGAGTTAAAAATAGTTCCAGGTTTGGTTATTAAGTGCCATCAGCGAGGGTAAATGTAAGAGCAAGTTTAGGAAATAGTGTGACTTAAATTTTATAAGTCCTCCTGGTGAAAATAACAAGTTAACAAAAGTCTAGCATCAGATTAGAAACAAATCTGGTAAATGCCTGATAACTGCTAACTGGAGCTACAGTAGAGGATGAAATAGTCCAAGGATATTGTGAAATAAGGGAATGCTTAGGAATGAGATTTGAGGAATACCAATACTTACCGATTAGGTAAGGGAAGAGAACCCCAGAAAAACACTGAGGAACATCATAAAGCTAGAAAGCAAGCTATTGTGTTCTCAATGCCTAGAGATTTTCAATTTTGGTGTCACCTGACAATATCAGATATCGCCTAGAGAACATGCTAAAGAATGAAATGTCTACTAGATTTAGTGACATGGAAGTCATTGGTGATTCTACTGACAGCTCTTGCATATAGTGGAAACAGAGCCTACAATGAGTTTGAACAGCAAACAGAAGGAAATAGAAAAAAAATAGGACAGCACTTGAGCAGTCTGACCAGGAAGCTGAAATAGGACTGTAGTTGGAGAGGAATGTGAGGCATGTTCAATAGCTCATGCAAACAGCCAATGGAGAAAGATTACAGACCGTGTAATAACAGAACCCATGAGTGATATGGGGTAGGATTCAAGCACATTTTGAATAACTGGACTTTATTAGGAGTGGTATTTCATGTATAAGAAGAGGGATGGAGTGAAGGAAGATGCATTTATGTACATTTGGTGGATTTTTTTCTGTGAAGCAAATGATCATTTAGGGGATGAAAGAGATCAAGGGGAAAGGGTTTAGAGTTGATAAAAGGAATGAAGAAACACAGTAAGATTATAGGCAGGGCTGACAGCCTAATTTAAGGTGGTGACTATGAATTTACAACAGCACAAACCTACCAGAAATAGGATCAGCTGTCTGGATACAGCAGCAGTATCAGCTTCAGGTTTGGTGTCTTGCCGGGCTGATACAATATGGTAGCAGCACAGCATACATGACCCTAAAATACTTGTATCTGCTCTAGTCAGCTAAAGACAACCAGGCTCAAGCCTGAAGTCTGACAGTCATATTTGACTTGAAAGCAAGGGAGCACACTCGAGAAACCACAAATGTCTCTCTCCAGAGGGGAGAAGGGTACCATCTTTGGTGAGGTTTGGGTTCCTGCTGAAGGATTTTGTGGAAGCTCTAAGAAAAGGGAGATCAGTTCTGGGTTGGATGCTCTTTTTGAAGCAGAATTAGGAGAGGTGGGGATTAACTAAGGCTGGGGTCCTGTCATGAGGTGAGGACAGTTTAGCAACTGGGTGTCCCAGTAACAGATTGGCGGGGATAGCAAAGAAGTCGACGTGTCAAACACAGGGGTCATGATGACATTTTATAGCTGCTGCATGACCTTTATAAAGTGTTTCCTGTTAACTTTGCTGTGGGCTTTATCTGTCAGTCCTCCTGGCCTGGTTAATGATGGGTTTACCCCCTCCCCCTGGTTTGAGATGATTTTTCATTCCGTAAGTCTTGGACAAATTTTGACTTTTTACCAAACATCCTCCTCTCACTAAATGTAACTGATTTCTTAAAAAATTACAACTCAATCCATACCTATCAGTCCTGATTTAATGAAATATGAAATCATAGAATTGCCTCTGCTTTCTGACAATATCCTATCTAGAGTAAACCTCCAGTTTCTTAGACCCTCTCCTAAATTATCCAAAGCCCAAATCCTATAATAGGTTGTTTTTAACACCTCTGACATACTCCTCAGTTCCGCATGGAACTGTGTGTTCTTGGTAGTCTGTGGCTGGAGGGCACTGATAAAAGAGTTTGAGTTGATGGCATCACTGCCAGATTCAAGCCAATATTTGTACTTTGGCCAGAAGACTGACACTCACTGGCATCTTTGTATCTTTGCTCTTTGGAGACTTGTGCTAATATTATCCTTACAAAAGACTTACTGACCCATAATTCTGGAAGATATGGCAATCCTAAAGACCAACAATTGTAGCACAGGACCAAATTTTCCTTTATGTACTGCTCAGTTTTAAAACATCCACATGTTCCTTGATGGCCTCCTGTTTTGGTGTTAGCAACTCACTTAGACTGTGGTGGAAGTAATATTGCTTGCAGCTTTTGAATACAGGCTCTCCTTGGGTCTTCTGGAATTCCCCACCCCCAAACCTAGCTATCATATTGTAAGAAGTCCAAGCCATGTAGACAGGTTATGTGTAGGTGGTTCAGGTTGAGTGATGCCTTCAAGTCACCTCCAGTCATCAGCCACTTGTGTGAAGACTCCAAATGATTACAGTCCCCAACTGTTCAAGCCACAACCAGTCCCTAGTTTCTTCCCTAGCTGAGGCCTCAAACATTAACAGAATAGAGAAAAGCCATCACTACTGTGCCCTGTCCAAATTCCTAAGCCACAGAATCCATGAACATAATAAAATGATTATTGCACGAAGACACTAAATTTGGGTGGTTTAAGCAGCATTGGTAACTGCAATATATATGATCCTGTTGGAGGCTGTCATGAGTAGAACAGTGGTAGGTGATAATGAGATATTGGACAAAATCAGATGGTTACTCACAGAGCAACTGCTAGAAGTTTACAGTATACTCTAGAAGTTAGCAAATACTTGGCCCTTGGTCTTATGTCCTGCCCCTTCTCTGCATTATCTTCTCCCTGCCCCTAAGATTTACAGTGAGCAGAATCTTTAGAGAACTGCGGATTAAGGTAATAACCACCAGGTTTATAAGCCATTAAAAAAAGTTCTATTATAATTTCCAAAACCCCCAATTGCATATATACATCCCTTTCATAAGAAATCTAAGTTTTAATGTTTTATATTTGCTAGTTTTTCTAGCTAGCCTTGTCATTGAACTGAATTCTTATTCAACAGACACTGAATAGAATATCATCTATTCTAATGTAGTTTGATTTCAAAACATAATTTTATGTTAAAAAGTCCAACAGAAATCATTCAAAATACCAGGCTATCATACTCCAAAAACTTAGAGAAAACAAAACTATTTCCATTTTATTTTCAAAGTCTAATTTTAATGCAGACTGAACAAACAAGCAGAAAAATGAGAAAGCTAACTGTATTAGCAGACACAGATGTACCAAATGTAAAACAATGGGTTATTAATAGAACTATTTACATGCATATTTACAAGCAATCCTTTTGTACATAAGTTTTACTTTTAGTTAGTTGGAAAAAAGATTTTTCGACATTAGGTAAAAATAGTGAACTGGTACCACATTATAGTAAAAGTATTAGAAAAGTGATCCTCAAGGTGTATCAATTATAAAGCAGATGAAAACTTGAGTGACAAAGATCTAGCAAAATTCTCTAGTAAAAAAGTCAGTGCAACTCATGCTACAAAATAAAAATGAGAAAGCCATAAATATAAAGCAGAAAAATGTTCTAGGCTTTGGATAATGGAAGTTAGGTGAAAAAAAAAAAAAAAAAGAAAAAAAAAGAAAAATTCTAGAATTGCAATAAATTCTCAGTGAAGAATCTTGGTTGTTTAGTTGGGAGTTCTAAGCCTTTTTTAATGTTTTTAAAGCCCTTGGTATCAAATAGCATCTGGATATGTAAATTAGTTAATATATTCTAAGATTTTAGTGCTAAGACTTTCATGATTGTGAATCATATTTGAAATTTATTGAGACACTAAATGTAAAACTAAATGAAAGGAATATACTTGTATCTAAAAAAAGAATGCTACATTTTTGCGGTAATATGTATTTCCAGGCTAAGAATTCTTCCCTCGAAAAAAGCTGAATTTAAAGAATAAGCTACTAACCAGCTAGCAAAATTTACTTTCAACATTTCATTTATTTCAAAATTGATTTTATTGCAGCCAAACAGTGGAATTAACTGTACATAATAAACTATTATATATATATACACATTTTAAGTTATAGGGAATAAAGTTTATTTTGGCATAGTGTTAAACAAAATTAAAGTTGCATACATTAGTAACATAACTCAACATCCTTAATTTTGGTTTAAGTGTGACACATTTTTTTTGCTTTCCTGTGTTCTGCTAAATCACCATAACCTAAACTGCTTTATAAAACTGATAGTTGAAATTTAACTTTACTGTTTTCGCTTACGCTCTGATTCCAAACAAAACTTTTCATAAGCTTCTTCTATCTCTGGGTCCATCTCATCATCAATATCATCCAAGTATCTGTGAAAGAAGCAAGATGGCTCATGAATTTAATGTTTTTCAAATCAGAAAATGTCTAAAATGCTAAACCATCAGAAAAAGTATCTGACAAGTTTCCTAGACTGAGTTACAAAAGAATGCAAAAGCACTGTTTAGAATAACATTAAATGTCAGTCCTTGGACAACTGCTTAATGTGATGAGTTAAATTTTACAATGGATTCTGAGTCCCTTGTGTTTGAAATTAAGATTTTGCTATACATTTAGACATATGTTTAATTCTTTGACCTAATCTAAAAAGTAAATCAAAGGTTTACCTTAAAAAGACAGGTCCTTCTATCATCTTCATTTTAGAGATTAAACAAAAAATTCCAGGTTAAATAATGTAAGATTTGGTAAGTATGTAGCAGGAGCAGTTCTCTTCCCTTTTCTACACTTTTCCTTCACAAGATGCTACCTATATGTCTCCTCATCTCCCAATAACTCTTTCTACCTACATGTGTGACAAAATTATATTTTGCCAGTCATACAACTGCTGATGAGAATATAATGCTCACCAAGCAAAACTTTAGAAGATAACCTAAAATTCAATGCTGAGGACAACTTGAACTTCCAGTAGTATACTCAGTGGGACTCTACTTCCTTAAATGTGCTTGGGTCTTTACACCCCTGTATTTTTTCTATTAAACTAGTATATAAAAAGCATAGCAATATTATATTAGAAGACCTTTAACTTATAATTCAGATGTCACTAGATAAGAGACTAAAAGTGGCTCACATTTTTTTTTAACCTACAACACACGAGAGATGATATATAAAAACTGAAGTCATGGATTTATATCTTCTCACCAGTCCAAACATTTTTATATAGTAATCTGTTTCTTTGATGTATCCTGTAGCAGCTAAGATTTGAGCCTCTTACTATGTGCCAGACAGAGGCTGTTCCAGGCAATTATGTAGTCTTGTTTAGTTCTCAAAAACTCAAGAAGGGTTAACACTATTCCTATTTTATAGATGGAGAAACAGGCAAAGAACTTGCCCAAGAACACAATATTATAGCTAGTTATTTTAAAGTGTTAGGTATAATAGAATCTATTTTATAAAAATTATGCAAGCATATAGTACATTCTAATAATTTTTCCTCTCAACTAGTTTTCAGAATCATAGTTTGTGTGTTTTCCAACATTATCTGGAAATTTCTGGTAAATAAGTACTATATATATATACTACCACTACAACACCATCTAATCAAAATGCATTCTTTCATTATCTACTTTTTTTCTAGTCTAAGCTCTACTTATAAATTGTGGCCACAGAAATTTCACATAATAAAGCTAGTGGCTAAAGAAAACTTACGGATCACCAGCCCCTGATAAATCTGTTCCATTTTCTTCATAATCTGGAAAAAAGTCTTCTCTTTCAAGTAATTCTTGATATTTCTCTTGGTAATCTGCAAAAAAATAAAAAAATTTAAATGCTGAAAAAAAGTTCAAATGAAATGGCCAGTTATCCCTAAGAAAATTTAAGTTTTCATTTAAGTAGAACAAAAGTTCAAATAGCAGTAAGCTATTTTTACTTATCTATTAAGTAAGCTTAGCTATATATTTAATAGCTTTTATAAAACATATTTTCTACCTGACTTGCTTTTGCCTCTCTGCATGCTCATAAATCTTAATTACATTCCTCTAAATATGTTAGAAATTAAAGCACTCTGAATGTACAAAAGTACATTTCACAGCCTATATCCATGCTGCTTACATTCTCTACTGCTTCTTTCCGTCAGACAAAATATTGGTTATATAAATTGTTGGGGGGAAGAACATGTTTCTTCCATATTCCTGTTTTTCCTTTCATAAAGAGAGATTTCAATCAAACACCCTGGCTTCTGGCTCCCCCATTATTCCTCCCCAAGGAGGTAAAGTGATCTATTTACCTGGCTAACAGTTAACAGCTATTGTTCCACATTTCTCAGAGGCAGCTCAGTGAGCAAAGATTCTGACATAGGGGATTTTCTTCCCTCTCCTTAGACACAGCTAGAAGGAAGCTACCTAATACATCTTTCATCTCTACCAGCTTTCCCTTGGTTGGACTCTTCCAAGGCAATTCAGATGATGATATAGCTTGCCATCTGCCAAGTGTTTTAGAGTTACTGAGTAGCTTATAAGATTGGGATGTCTTTATGGAGTCCATACCTTTGAATAATAAAATAGATCAGTGTGTATTAAAACTAGTTGCCTTAAAATTAGTTTCTTGTAAACGGATACCTCAAATTTCAAGATAATTACTTTAGATGGGGTAAAGACCATGTGTTCCCAAGGGTCTCTATAATATAAATTCTAATTCCACCTTAAAGGATTAGTGATATTTTGACATTTAAATTTGGCAATTTAGAGACCATTTTAACTATAAAACCTTCCTGCAACAAATACTTGTAATCGATAAGACAAATATCCTTTTAAATGTACAGATGAGTTCACAAAAAACATGAAGTTCTTTGATGACAAATGAGAAGGGAACTGAAAGCTATAAATTACTGTAGCTGGGAGACTGGTAGACCATGTGGTAACAAACAGGTTTGGATTTTAAAACCCACAAAAGGCAGAAAGGAAGGTCTTGGGTCCATGGGAAACAGGGAGATGGCAGTCATGCTCCACATCCATCTCATCCTTCACAAACCCAGGACATTCAAAGGGCAGATATCTTAAGCAAAAGATAAACCAGCAAAATGAAAAACACCTTGGTGGCAATGGGAGATGACAAAGAAGTCTGGTTGACTTTACTTGGGTGTGTGTGGGGACACAAGTACTCTGAAGAAACTAGTTCCCAGAGAACTTGTAACAAGGGGCATCCACCTCAAATTTTTACTACCCACATGAAGAATCCCTATGATAAGATCATAAAAACTTGTTCCAAGCCACTGTTACTCCTGTGGCTCCTGGCAGGAGCAAATACAAAACCCACTTTGGATAGATGTTTCTGCAAGCCAAGCCACAAGGAGTTTTCATGAAGAAAACAAAAAGGCAGTTAAAACACTGTAAGACTCATAAAGGGCTTTAATATATGTAACTTAATTTCAGATGATTTAGAAAAAAGTGCAAACAGAACTAATGATATATCGAGTAAACTGTCAAAAAGGTATACCTGAATAAAGGGTAAATAGATTTTTTTTGTGCAATTTTTACTTTTGTAACTTTTCTCTAAGTTTGAAAGTATTTCTGAAAAAAGTTAAATGTGATATTGCAATAAAAAAGCATAACAAAGAATTCTGTGTAATAATATGAAGTAATAGTGGGGTTGGAATTAAAAGACAGAACAAAACTATGAAGCAAAAATAACCATGTTTAGAATGACGAGAAAATAGAACTTTAAGATCTAGATACTTTGAACAAAATGCAGAAACAAAACTCAGTTTGAAAAACCAAACAGTTTCTATAAAAAATAGTCACTAGAAGTAAACAAATAGGATAAACAGATTAGACAAAGATGAAGAACAAAGAATCAAAAGATATCAAGGTCACTATGAAGAATAAGGGAAGAAAGTAAATTTGTCTTACCCAACAGCAAGATTTACATTAAGGTAAAAATAATTAAGAATGTGTGACTGCTGTCAAGACAGACAAGGAGAAGAAAAATCCACATGCACAAGCAGAGGAATAAGACCCAAGTTTATAGAGGAATTACATGGTACACAAGAGAAACATTTTATCTAAAAGAAAAAGGATGATTCAACACCCGTTGATAAGAGAATAGAAAAAATATTTAATCCCTACTATAACGCCACATATAAAAATTAGCCAGACAGATTAAAGATCTAAATGTAAAAGGCAACAAGATTTTAAGAGGAAAACAGAATTGATACTAGTAAGGAGACTGTCACAGAGAACCCGAACAAGACAGATACATTTTGTTTACATGAAAACTAAAAACTTCTATATGCTAAGACATAAAAACAGTGCCTACTGGGAGAAGCTGAGGATCATTTTTCAGGCAGTGCAAGGAATTACAAATCAGTAAATCAGATAAATAATAAAATGGAATTCTGGGCAAACAACACAGGCAATTCTCAAAGGAAGAAATACAAAGGTCAAAAGAAACATGAAAAATCCAGTATCATTAGTAGGAAAATAAAAATTTACAATTTCATACATTCAGACTGATAAAAAATTAGGTCTGGTAACAAAAAGTGTTGCCAAAGATGAGAACCAGGATAGTAAACTAAGTTATCCTTCTAGAAATCCTTTGATAATAAACCTCTCAAGTGTTATTTGGCATTTAAAATGAATGAACCAAAGCTATCTGTCTCAACATGGATACATACCAAAAACAATACAATAAAAAATTAGCTGCAAAAGGATGTATACAAGATACCATTTAGGTTAACGCTGTGTGAAAATACTGTTTACAGATATATGAAGTAAAAAGACATCACGATGACACCAAGGATGGTATTTACCCTCTAGGAGAGAAGTGACAGAAGGACTGAATTTGGGGAAGGGATCAATTATAGAACAGAGAATGGTTTAATAGTATCTAAAGGGTTTTATTTCTTTAAAAAAAACCAAAGAATATATTAATATGGCAAAAAGACATTGGTTTAATCCTGACTGAATGGTTTTATCTTGACTATGAACCAAAAGGTTAGTTTTCTGTGGTTTTTATATTTTTTGAATGTTTCATAATTTAAAGCTGAAAGTTAAGTAGTCCCAGTCCTTCTTTCTGTCTTTGTGCTAGAGGTACAGGATAATCAGTGGCTGCTATCCAGAGGAAACAAATGAGAAACTTCCAATGATAAGCTGGTTGAATTTGTACCAAAACTTCTCTCGCTCCCACTATAGTCCCATTTATTATAATTAAAGCAGTCTTTCTATAAATGCTCTTTAGAAGGGAAAATATGCAGAGATTTAGATTTTAATTACCTCTGACCCAACAAGTATTAATGAAATCTGTAATTCTTATTAAGTAGTAACCCATATTAATGAAAGTTGCTGACTATGTAGTGAACCAGAACCATCTCTTCCTTCCATTCAACCACCTGGAAAGTTTAGAATATAAAAATATCAGAAAGAATACAAAATAAAAATGATTGCAGTTAACTGAGGGATTCTTCCACCCCTTTGTTGTTAGGGTGACAAGACACTATATACTGAGTCAGATGTCCCATCTAAAATCATTCCCAGTGGTCACTGTAAAGAATATTCTGTGAGAGAAGTCTTTACCCTATTTTTTAGAATGACGTGAACTCTTCCAAAAGAGTAGTTTTCTGTAATTTACTATCCTATCAAAAAATGGAGTAGGGAGTGGCTGTGAGACAACATACCTGGATCAGCTGCAGTGAAAGGAACACCGTCAGATGTGTAAAACGTTGGTTCGTTCTAGGATAAATCGAAGTGATTGATAAAAATATGTAATCACTTTAGAACTGATTTTTTAAAAAGCACATTATTAATGAAACAGGGCTGCTGTCACTCATCTGTACCTGACAATGCAAGAAGCAAAAAACTAATCTCCTAGCAGCCATTTTCATTTCACTGGGGAAATCTACGATTTTCAGATTTCTATTCTATTATCTCATATTTTTGTGCTATTTTGTCACACTCCTGGTGAATTGTTCTGCTGTACACTATGATTTCATGTCAGCTCATTTTTAGTTGTGGTTTCCTTCTCCCCACCATTTTTTCTAGACTGGGGTTGTAGAAGCATTCCTCCACAGTTTGGTTGTATCGGGGAGCCCCTGGGCATCATTGGCCTGGTAAATAAACATTTTTATTTTCTTGATTTATTTTACCTCAACATGCAAAGTGAAAAACTGAGATGCAGGCTTCTGGTTAAGAATTCCCTGGAAAAACTGCTTCCTGGAATCCCTACACTCACCTAATCCCAAGCCTTATCTCAATTTCCCTTTCCAATGGATGGGTCTTTCTCTAGTCCACCCTTTTCACTGGAAGATTCTATGTTTCTATGATTTACTTGTTTGCTTGCTGCCGTGTGACCCTCAGCCAGTGAAAGAGTTATTAGGCATTCAATTCTGCAAACAGCTTTATGTAACTCATCTTGAAATTTCCAAAATTGAATTCAAGAAATTAGCAAAATTTGAAATTTAAACACTAGCATACCATAAAATAGTTAGGATCATTTTCAGGTGTTGCTTCTCTGTATGTTGAGGTTACATGGACTCTACCCCAGTTACTTGACCGTAGTTCTACAAGCTTCAAGAGCATCTGTTTTACATCTCTGCAGACAAAAGTTGAAAAGGAATTAAAATATATCCACCATAAGTGCTGTCAAGCTCTAAAATACCAGACTCCTAATATGTACATTCAATGTTTGATTTTCTAGATATTTCCTATAATGACACAAATTTACCTTTTTTAAAAAAACACGACACAAATTTACCTTTTTTTTAAAATAGACTTGAAATTTGTTCCATGTAACTATATGGTTCTCAAAGGTAATGGCTATCATGAAAACATTTTAATGCATTCTACAGGACTCATAATAGTACTTTATACAAATATTTATTGACAATGGCTAGAAAAAAGGCTAGGTGAGCAGGTAAAATATGCCTTTAAAGGAAATGTTTCTGTAGATCAGTCTGTAAGATTTAAATTATTCTGATGAAGTACAGCAGATGAAAAAACCCCTAAAGAAAAAGCAAGGAATTGAAATCTACTTCTATCTACTTCTTTTCCTACCTGCTGCAATTTGCATCTAAGACAACATTTTCAATTCTCTGAATAATTTCTTCCATATAATTTCCTTTTTCTTTCCAGGCATCTTCCAAAACTGACCCTGTCAACTAAAAAAGCAGGTATCAGTAAAATAAAGAATTCAATAAAATGTGTAGAAAATCTAAATACATTAGTAGCACTTCAGGCATTCTTTAAACAAAATGAATTTAGTGAGTTAAATATTCCCAATTATTCTCTATCATCTAATATTCAAGGATCTCTATACTTTCTGTGTGTTTCTTGAGAGAAACTAAAGGAATGAACTAGCAGAGCATTATCACAGGTTTTATGTGTCACTAACTATAGGGTATATTCCCTGTATGACTAAGATAGGCTATATAAAATTTTAATATCACTTTCTGAAATATGTGACATGCAATAAATATTAAAGCTTGGAATTAAAAAATACAAACTTCACCAGGAAAAAATGAATTACGGATATAAACAAGTACTTCATAGAAACTAAAAATATGTCAAACAGGAAGAAACTCTTAAATCCACTAGTAATCAGAAAAATGCAAAACTAAAATGAGGCTTTTGTTTTTACTCATCACCTATAACAAAACAAAACCAGGGACTAATTATATCCACACTCAGTCACTGTTGGGTGTACAGCCATGCTACCCTGAACAAGCCTGATCCTATCTGATCTCAGAAGCTAAGCAGGGTTGGGGCCTGATTAGTACTTGGATGGGAGACCACATAGGGAAGACCAGGCGCTGTAAGCGTAAAAAAGTAAAAAAATAAAGGACTGAAAACTGACAAGGTCCTTTCAATCAGTGAGGTCAACCAAGGGTTGCCTCGCCTTGAAAAAAAAAAAAATCACTGTCGTAGGAACACACTCTGGCTGAACATTTAGAATGGAAATCTGGTATTAGGAAAGGTCCCCAAATTATGATTGTTCAACTGACAGTGTTTTGACTTTACAATGATTTGAATGCAGTAAGTATTCAGTAGAAACTATACTTCAAATTTTGAATTTTGGTATTGGGCTAGCAATACGTGGTACAATACTCTGTCAAGATGCTGGGCAGTGACAGCCAGCTACAACTCCCAGTCAGGCACGCATTCATGAGGGTAAACAACTAACACTCTACAGTATATTCATTATGTTAGATGATTTTGCCCAACTGTAGCCTAATGTAAGTATTCTGAATGCTTTTAAAGTAGGCTAGGCTAAGCTCTGATGTTTGGGAGGCATAGTAAATGCATTTTCAACTTACGATATTTTCCATTTATGATTAGGGTTTATTGAGACATAACCCTATGGTAAGGAGTATCTATAGTTATGAAACTAAAGTATACATGCTTCTTGATCCACCAAATCTATCTGTAGGAAATTAACCTATATAAACAACACATGATAAAAGATTACGTTAAAAGATTACTGACAGTGCTGCAATGGCTAAACTGAAAATAACCCAATTGTTCAACTACAGAATGGATAAACAATATGCATGTATACCATGGAGCACTAGAAAACTACTGGAAAAAGATGTAAATCTGTGTGCCATGCAAAGATCTAATATCTTTCTTAGGTGGTAAACACAAAAACAAAAACACACAAAAAAACCAAGCTACAACAAAATAAGATCTTATTTGTGGGAACATACATAGAGACGTGGGAAATGAAGGACAGGGAATTTATAGGTGGGGGTAGAATGAAGGACTTCCATTTTTCACTTCTACATTTTGCTTAAGTATAAATTGCTTCTCCAAAATTTAATTCAAGAGCAAAGTAAAATGTCAGTATTTGACTTAAGGTAATAATTTCTTCTCGAATTCATTTGAGTAATATACATACTTTCCTTTCTCCAAATTATACACCAAAAGGGTAAAACTGTTACATTTTAGGGAAAGAAAATAAGTAAAACCTACCTTCAGTAATTTTACTGCACAAATTAAGTTGTCATCCATAGGATTAGAAAAGAGGGCATTCAGCAACTCTCGAAGACCAACCTGAAGAATATCTGCTCTTGTAACCTGCCCATTTGTTCCTTTGATCTTTTAAGACAAAAGAAAATGAAAGGCAACTATGCCAAAATATAATACAGATATATAAATGGAGTAACAAAGGTTTGCAAAATAAGTTTTCAATTAAAATACAAAAATCACAGGAACACATTTTGGTATCTTCACAAAATTAGACTTACTTTACATGTAACTAAGACTTCTAATAAAACTAGTAATTTATAGGTAAAAGTTTTCATTTATCATACATAACATAAGGTCGTCATAATTTAAGTCTCCTTAAATACTGATGCTTCATAAAGCATTCTTTAGTCTATTAAGCTACTACCTTTAATGGGAACACAGCATTTTGTTGTTGTTTTTTTTTTTAATACTGTTTAAAAATTCTCTATTTTGCATTAGAATATATGTATCTTAGCTTTCTGGCTAGAGGAATATTAGGTTCAGGAGCCATGCCTTACTTTTATATTCCCCACAGACATAGTATCAGTACTTCCACATAGGAAACTCAACAGCATTCCTAAAATGGCTTTTCATTTAAGGCACATTTTATGTTGGTGCTCTTATTTTGGCTTACATAAAAATTAAATTGAAAAAAATTAAGATATGAAATTTTTAGAAAATTAAGCCCATCTATGGTAAAAAGGGATATGATTTAGGCACTATACTAGATGGAGATAGACCTTTCAGATGCATTGAGATGCACATTTCATAGTGGATTCATGTGTCTTTTTCAGTGGTGTTTATAATACTAAGTCCTCAATTCAGGGTTTAAGAAGGTATACCTATATCTGGAACAAGTAAAAAAAAAAAATCTAGCAAATCCATTTCAAAGTAATGTTCAGTACTTATGTTGCCTACTAACAAGCATATACTCAAGTATACTACTCGAGTTTAGCTGTACATTTTGTATAAATGCATTTTATGTGAAAGATTAATATATAAAATAGGACCAAAAACTAATCTGGGTGAATTAGGTGAAAAAAAAAATAGAAACTCTAGTTCTCTCCCCTCTTCCCCCAAAGCTCTGTATTCTGTAGGTCAAGTTACTTTTCAGCCAACATCTGAAAGTCAACATATTAAATGTACTAATGTTTCTGATGCAATAATTCAGAAATGTACGGATGGGTCTATTTCAAAAGCTTAAACCTACACATACACCATGGCTTTCCAAAGTACATGAAGGCTTTAAAATGCTCAGTAACTATTTCCCAACACCTTTCTCATGAACAGGAAAACACATGTTACACTATGTTCCATTAGAGTACAGACACCACTATGAGTGGGTACTAAGATTACTTTATTTCTCTCCCCTTCTCCCTTTCCATTTCACTTAATGTTGTAAAAGTATACTGTAAACAAATTCTTTACTGAGGTCAATTTGTGTTCTCAGGCTTTGTCAGTATATAACAAAAGAAAACTTTCTTCTCACCTCCAAGTTAAGGTAAAGTTCTCCTAGGAAGAGTACAAATGCATGGAATCGTTTTCGAGTCCCTTCATCTCCTTTTGCAGCTTGATCTCTAACTTCATATTCAGTCCGACATCTAATAAAGATATATCTTTTATAATCTCATATTGTTTTGTTTTTTAAAGAGTCAAACAAAATGACAATTTGTCAGTTTCGTTGTCCACAAGCAAGAGAGACAAGTACAATGCATCGTCAACAGCCTGACTTCCTATAATAAAAAGTGTTCTTATCTATTACAAAGACCAGAATAAAATATTTTCCTAGCTTTAAGAAACTGATAAGAATGTTGGAAATGAACCTATCAGATCAAGTTGTAATAAGTTTAAAACAACTTAAGTTTCATGAGGTTCGTTGTGTACTGGACCAGAAGAAAAAAAAATGCCTCACATTTATCATACGGGCTTTTTGTTAAGAAAGCACCTTAACCAAATTGTCTTTGTAAAATGTTCTACTCTTTCTGAATATATGAACTTTTAAACATATTTAAAAACATGTACAGATGGCCTCTAAGTTGACAATAAAATGAACACTTATTAAAAGCCCATTACCCTTACAATTTTCCCATATACAATCAGAGAACAGAAATGAGGGGGAAAGTCTCCAACTTGCACAGACACACAGAAAGCAGTTAATTCGATCTCTATTTCCAAAAGAGAGTGAAACAGTCAAAAAACTTTTTTTCCCTTGCTTTATTTTCCCCCAACTTGGCCCGTTTACCTTACACAAATAACAAAAGAAATCCTCTTCTTGGAGTTTATGGACATAGTTCCTACAAGGTTTCTAAAATAATCCCAATAAGCTTGCCACTGCCTGTCAGTGAATTATGGTGTCAGCTGCTGTTACTAAAATGGATTTTTTAAACTAATTTTAAATATTTACATTTTGGTGTTAAACTTTTTTTTTTTTTTTTACCTTTATTGAAAAGGTGGTGAGGAAACTCTAGGAAAGTCATGTGTTTTATAAAACTGATTTTGACAGTTCTTTTAAGAACTAAGGAAGGAACTTATGGATACTTAATGGCTTTCATACATGAAGGACTTGTTCAGGTTGATTTATAAAAAAAAATTTTTAAAGAAAAAAGTCATTTCTTGACCAGAATTTACCTTGGGTCAGTTTGTGAATCAATCATAAACCCTATGTACCTAATTCCAATGTTTAAAAACTCTGTTAAATAAGCAACATCTTTGTAGGATTCAGATATAGAAGATATTTGTTACCTTCTCATACATATTAATTCCTCACCAGAAATAAAGTTGGCATATCTATAAACAGAACACTCTAGTTAATAACAGAAAGGATCAGTTAATTAATGCCAATTCAGTTATTAAAGCACCTCGTGGGCTGCTCTGCCCTGTCCCTTCTTTTATGACTTTGCAGGTAAGGCCTTCTTTTTGTTTTATAAATGCTATGACTATTACACATTAAGACAGGTGCAAAAGCATATATGTGTGCAAAAGCAAATCTCTACCCCTGTAGATGGATTATAATCTAGGTGAAAGACCCTAAACTTTTTTAAGCTAAAGAGTTTCAATTATAAAAGCAACACATGCTTATTTCAGAAAGGGTAATGCAGAGAAAAAAATAAAGTCACTGCAATCTATAGATAATAAACTCCTGTGATAACATGTCTTTTTCTAATATGTATATATTTTTAAGTTAGATAATTATGCCCTGCTTTTCACTTATCAGATTAGCATTTCTTCACTAATAGCTGACAGCATCACAGTACTACAGAGCATACAAATGGGATAAAGCATCAAGAGAGCCAGGAGCAGTTCTCAACTGGCTCAACAGTAAAATCACTTAGAAGCTTTAAAAAACCATGCCTAGGCTCTACTTCAGTCCATTATATTAGAATTCAAAGGAGTAAGGGAAGGGTCTCAACCCTATTTTAAGGCATAAAGCCAGCAGGGAGCAGAACTAGGGAAGATAAGTGAGCCTTTCTGCCATCCTACCTACTAGAAGTGCCCACTTTCACATCTTTCTAGAAGCTGTAACTTGCATTTTCTTAATTATAGGTAAGGTTAGACATCTTTTTATAACTTTGTCATTTACATTTTTCCAAATCGTACCTATTTAGAGCCATTCCAAATATTTCCATTACAATATTGGCCTTTTTCCCAATCATTCCTAAGAGGCCCCTTTTTCCATATTAAACAAACAAATTCATTACGATGTGTTATGTATTTCTCTATTTTTACTTCACTTCCTATCAATTTAGGAACTCCCCCTTTCTCCCAAAATAATATAACCTATATGTAATTAAACAGTTTCATTTTAGGGCCTATGGGTATCACAACTTGCTTAAAAGGGTTTTACCAATCTAAGATTTTTGTTTTGTCAGTTTGCCTCCTAGTATTTACTGTTTCATTTTTATTTAAATCTTTGATATATCTGAAATACATTATAGTATAGAGACAGAAAACCATCTTTGTTTTTCCCCCAAATGATTAGCCAGTTGTATCATCAGCACGATTTATCTTGTACCAACATGTTTTGTATAATTTCAATGCTAATTCCAAAATTCATTGAAGAAAATAAGCGTACAAGAATAGTGGAGAAAACTCCACCAAAAAAGAATGGGGAACTAACTATGCATAAAAAATTAGAGCTTTCTAACAGTATGCTAATAAAACAAGAGAACAAGTGATGAATAAAATATAAAAATCCAGCATCAAAACCCAAATATGAGGACATAGTTGATAAAGCTAGCAGTTCATATTAATAAGGAAATGAATCATTCAAAAAAAGTGGTGTGGGAAAAACTGGTTAAACATGTGGCAATAAATTAGATCCAAGCTCAAACCCAAAGTACAAAAGTACTAAGAAACAGGATAAGTGATCATTTTTAAGATCTTGGGAAAGGAAAAACTTTCCTAAGTGCAAAACCAAAGGCAGAGACCATTACAGAAAAAGACTGATTTATATGTATACACATATACACATCCATATGACTATAAACTTGTAAAATACAAAAAAGAATTGTCCATCTAATTCTCTCCTGCAACTTTCTATAATGTACAGCCTTTAGAAAAAAGGAATGGTCAAATTCCAGTACCTTTAGAAGTAGATTTCCTTTAATTTCATATATTCACACTGACCTTTTAAGCAGCAATTGGCGGAAGTTGCCACTCTGTGGACTAATTGTCAGATGATGGGACAGGTAATTACAGAGGCGAGCTCCCATGTAAGAGAAATTTGGAATAGATGTGGCCTTCCAAAAAGAAAAAAGTTTTGTAGGACACAGATACATTGTCATTAATGTAAACACTTAACAGCAACATTCTAGGGAGGAAAAAACACTTTTACTCCTCAAAACGACCATCCTATACAGGAAAATATACAAGTCTTTTATAGTTGCTCAGCATAAGAAAATTAAGTTAACTCTCCCTCCCAACCTTATACCAAGAACCAGAACAAGTACAAAGAAAATGCTGAAGGCAAGTTCTCCCCATCATTTACCTAATATTTCCAGAAAGCAGACAGACAATATCTCTTTATACAAAGCTATTTTTGCACAAAATATGTGCATGTACCTAGTTTCACAGAGCCAATTATGAATATGTGCCAAACTATTGATCTGTGCTGTTTCTGAAGAATAGGGCGGCAGTGCCTTTGGCATCTAGCAGTCCAGAACAAAATTCCAAGGGTGCTGCTTTGTGACTTTGGACATCACTAAACCTCCCTAAGCTTCAGTTTCCTGATTCCTAAAGAGGTGATTAATGGTACCCAGTGTGAGAAATTAATACTTAATGCTTTAAAAACACTTGGGGTAAAGAGGAAATCAAAATGGATAAGCCATTAAAAAAAAAAAAGACTGATAAAATGCTACATATCAAAGCATGTGTGATATAGCCAAAACAGTACTTGGGAAGTTTAACTTTCACTATAATTTTTAAAGAATAGTAGAGAACATAGTTCACTACCCAACGTCAGGTAAGGAAAAACACACATTAAGAGGTTAAGGTACTTGGCCAAAGTCACAAAAGTAGTAGTTAACCAGAATCCAGATCTAACAACCCTATGCTGGTTCTACTTACTAGTTGTGGTAACCTTAGACAAGACATTTATCTTCTAATATCGTGCCACCACAACTGGGATTAAATGAGTTAACTACATGTCAAGTGTTCAGCACTGTCTGGCATATAGTAAGGACTTTATAATTATTGGATCTTTTTATTTCTCATTATTTCCTTGCTTACCCAGGACCCTGTATGTGTCTCATCAAGGAAGAAAGCCTGGTTTCTCCTGACATAATGTATGTGAATCTGGTACTATTCAATATTAAAAAATATTCAAAAATTATACTTTATTGGCACTGCCCATTTTTAACTTACTTTTTAAAATATCGCACAAAACTTAAAAGACAAGAAATTCTACAAGGCAGGTTATTAAAGTTTCCTGCTTCCCAACCATACTTCGATTTTACTCCCATAGACAACTACTTTTAATTCTTTCAGCTAAAAAGATTTAAACCTCTGTAGCTACAAATCTGATTTCTCAGTTTAGACATTGTTTCTTCCTAGCTTCCCCACCATGGAAGATAAACATTTAGTTTTCACCCTGCCTAACCCCACCATTTTGTTATTTCCCAATCTTTCTGAAACCTACCAATATGGTTATACCATGATTTCATTTATTAATTTTGTGTTTCCATTTACAGGTAAACCATATCTTATACTGATTTCTTTCTTATACAACTTTGTCTTCCCTAGACTTAATTTTATTTTTTTAGTACTTTGGTTTTTGATATACTGCTCATTGATTTATTCTCAAAGTCACTAGAAAGCAGGTGGGTGAGTGGTAAATATCTTAATAATTTCTAACATAGCACTTGTGCTCATCTCACCAGGGAAATACTTCCTGGAGGCCTTTGGCCTGTTCCAGTGAAACATGGCTCTTCTCGGACTGCTATGCACACAGCTATTGTCTTGGGATCTCCTTTCATATCTGAATGATACATTCAGTTTCTCTTATAAAAATTCTCTGCTTCCTAATTCCTATGTCTTTGTCCTTGGCTTACTATCTAGAGGATCTAAGTTTTTTTAGATTTTCAAGCAATCCTTTTAGCCCCATTCCACCTTTATCCTAGAGCCTTCTGGAGATTCTGCACTGCAAATCAGAGAGATTCTCAGCTTTCCTGGCTTGGAACTTATGTTTCACTGGCTTGGAACTTAAATTTTTTAGACCTGCCAAGTCAGTTACCACTCACCCACCTGCTTTCTAGTCTCCAAAACTGGTACTTCTCCTTTCCCCATGTCAGTCTTAAGGACTTCTAGCCTCTAAAATTTTCCATAGTATCATTTTAGTGGTATTTGAGGAGGAATCTGTGCTGAATATGTATGTTTAGTATGTTTCCTTTTTTTTTTTTTTAACACAATAAGTCTTTTGTTAGTCGCTATGAGTAAATTCCCTCAATGAACGTATTATTACAAACAGAAATTGTAGTTTGTTAGGTTACAGCCCTTCCATCCAGCTCTGAAGAACTATAATCAGGAAGCCTACTGCAACTAAATAGAAGAGAAACCAGAAAGCGTTAAGAAATAAGTATGTAATAGGATAGTTCTATTAGGATAAATAAGTACCTATCCGGATAAATAGTCGGCTAGGTAATCTGGGGTCCAATGACAATAAAACAATTTGGAAATGTCAAACGAGACATTAACTGGAATAAATATCAACCTGCTATCATAATCACCCTTCCATATATTCCAAGTTTGAGCTGTTCATTCAGCAATGACTTAACACTAAAAGTTATATTTCTGTTCATTTAATATTTTGGCCGGTCTCACAAACTGACCTTAAATTTGTATTCAAAATCCAGTGTTGTCTATTTTTGCCTCCTTAAAATGTCATTAGTGAGTCAATGACCAATATGCTAGGACCAAAACTAAACTCTGTATAAAGAACAATCTAGGCTGACATTAGACTTTCCAGGAATTAAGTTGTAAATCCTAGAAAATTTTAAATAAAGTAAAAACAAGCAGAAATGTTAAAACTCGAGACAGAATTTTATGGTCTCATTTTTTTTTTTTAAGATTCATTGTAAGGCAAGAAAGTTCTACCACAATTATTTTCTTCCCTATTCTAATAACATCTAAGAGAAAAGAATTAGTCTTTTTAACATATTGTTAATTTAAGATCCTATAAACAGAGGTGGAAAAATACATGATACTTATACAGTCTTCTTCATAACTGCCCAAAGCTCCTTCCAACTCCCTATATAGAGTCTTGGCTACACAGGTGAATTTGCAGTCTGGCTCTAGCCCTGGATGACTACCTAGGAATTTTATATAATGTATACTTTAAACACGCCCATGAAACAAAGCATTAATAAGTGTGGAGGCAAGTGAACATGAACCTGACCTCCCTCATCCTTGGGCTTCAAGGAAGCTATCTGAGTATGCCAGCAGCCAACCTACCTGTTGATAGATGAATTCCACAAGTTCTTGTAAAGCATCATCTGTTGTAACCCAGCCATTTAAGGTCTCTGCAAACTGTTCAATTTCAGTTTCAAAACTGCCAGGCTGCTCTGTAAGATGATTCAAGAAATCCTGAACATATTCTGATAGAGTGGGATAATCCTCACAACCATCCTCATAGGATTCCTATAGAGAAAAAGTTTCAAAAAATTATTAATCCATGCAGGCTAAAATTAACATGAGGCAGCTTTAAGTTGAAATGTCTCTAGCACAAATGTTTTTTTAAGGATCCTTCACATGATAAAATCTGTTAATTTCCTCAATAAAATTAAGACTGCTGAGTTATTCTTCTTCACTCCTAAATGGCCAAAATGTTATAACAGAAGGGCTCTCTCCATCTAGCTGTGTACAAAAATTGTCTTCTCATCCCTGGCACATTTACAAGATGGTTGAGAAATAAAGTTTAAACTAATGTTTCACAATAACATCAATATCAAAATTAAAATTTTGATTTGTTTATGGACACAGGAAGATCTAGGATTTGCTTCAAAATAGGAGGGGAGGAGGGGCCAGGAATACAGAACCAAAAATGGCCACATGTAGCTAAATGGTATAATGGAGATTCATTATACCATTCTCTATATTCTTATAGGTATTTGAAAATTTTTATACTGAAAAACCCTAATTAGGTTTGTCATCTATCTGTTAATCCCTAAGGACAGGGAAATATATATAGTTAAGTGACTATAAAAGTTCATCATACTGTACAGTGGAAGGAGACATTTTGGCTACTCTATCCAGGTTTCTAGGCAACCTTGGTAACAGCAGTTTCTAACTAATATCTCTACCACTATCACCTTAGGAAGTTCTCAACCTTTTAATTAACGGCAAGAGGAAGAGCAAGGTGAGTATTGCAAAAGATAACAGGTCAGAGCATTAACTTATACTTTCAATGTCTGGAACAACACCCAAAGTATTCTAAAGTTTACTTAACAGTTATGATCTAATAACCATATTGCTTTTTGAAATTAACCCCTTTCCAAAAGGAAACAAATGGAAAACCAGTATGAAAAAAAAAAACAAGTTATTACTATAGTAAGAAGCACTTTATGAAAGAGTTAGGTTCTAAAGCCAGTGAGCACATAAAAAAAAAAATCACAACTAGCCAAAATTCTCCTTAGGAAAGCTCCATGTTGGAGATGAACATAAAATCTTAGAAGACTAACACAACCAATTATTCCTTCATTGTTGGTGCTGACCACTATTCCACTGACCACCATTTAGAGGCCTTGTTGCATAATTTCTATTTATTTCTAGACACTAAACTGATATTTAATATAATAAGTTGCATGTACTATGAGAGGCACTCAGGAATACCAACTGCAGGAACAGAAGATTTTTGTGCCCCTATCATGAGCATACTGTGTTAGGTTAACTGAGCAGAAGAGCAGGTAACCTCTCATACTCATACATTAAATGTTTGATCACACAATTGAATCTAAATTAAATGACTCATCATTAATGTTGATGAAATTCAGATTTGTGAATCATAAACATTACGTCTGTGTGACTGAGGATAAACTGAGGTAATGAGCAAATGTCCCTGGACCAGTGACTAGCACATAGTTAGGCACTGTTTAACAAAGAAATTTTTAAATTTCTAGGAAAAACATTCCAAATGGGACAGCCATGTTCTCATAACTAAAGGAGCAAAAGCATAAAAAGCATACAAAAAGTAGAATGATAAAAAGCTATACTTCTTGGTACTGAGGATGGTATTTTAACTCATTTATCCATTAATAAGCTGACAGCCATCAGCTGCATATATGTTATTCATTCAAAACCATTTAAGTGTAGAGTGCCAACTAAGTGCCAAAGAATGTTCAAGGTGGTGGGAGCACTGTCATGCCATGAATAAAGGAGACAAAGTCCTCCTCCCATGGAGCTTATGTGCCATGATGGAAGACCTTCAGGTATTGAGATATAGTATGAAAAAAGTGGGAGGCTCCTGAAGAGTTAACATCTAATCTGAGACAGAGAAAGAAAAAACAAAAACAAAAACAAAAAAACCCAGCCATACAAATATCTGAGGAAAAATACTTTGTGCAGGAGATGCAAGAAGCATATAGGCTCCAAGGAGGTAGATGTTTGCCTGACACCTTTGAGAAAGGCCAGAACACAGAAACTGAGGATGGTAGCTAACAAGATCAATAAGGCAGACAAGAAGACCCTGTAGGGTAGGGTGACAGGGAACACACTAAAGAGGCTGTGTGTAATAGGAAAACCAGGGCATGGTGGAGGCGGCGGAAGCGGCGGGAGTGGTTAGGGTAGAAGTGATCAAGGAAGGGTGATGTACCAAGAATCATGTCATTTGCAGACAGTCACATAGTTAGTTAGAAGAACTGAGCATAGAACAAAGCCTATACTTTTAAACTTATATTCAAAATAATCAACAAAGAAGCTTAAATGACAACTTCAACATATATACAAGGATACTACTCATTGCCAAAAATCCATCCAGCAATCCAGCAACAAGGAATTGGTTAAATTTGATACCTTATATCCATATAATGAAGTATCATATAGCCACTTAAGAAAACAGTGAGTATACATCTCAATACAGAAATATCACCAATATAGTGTTAAATGAAAATACAGAACCATGTTTTAGTATAATTTTTTAAGACTTATAAGCAAGGAAACTTTTGAAAAGATATAAACGAGGAATAGTAGTAGTTATCTATGGAGAAATATTCATATTATAAATACTGAGCCTTCGTTACAAAATTGTGGAAGCAGTTTAGTATTAAAACATACATTAAATAATTACTTAATGTTAACCACATACATGTATAAACTTAACAATTAAAAACAATTTGTTTTTGATATAGTTTCACAGACTTGTAGTATCATACCATTAATGATAATGAAATGTAGGAAGTCTACAGGTCCCAGCTGAAGGTATTAATTTCCTAACAGTTTCTATCATATGTCATTCATTGTGGCAAAATGTAGCAAAAATGCTCTTTTTAAGAAATCTAAATTCTGAAGGTAAAAGTGGAAAGCAGAGCTGCTCTGAATATAGAAGAACAGGGGATTCAGAGCCTGTCGTTTTAAGCCAAAAAGGAAGCAGAGCAGTCTGAATAAGCATTCCACCATGTTTGATTCAAAGCTTGTGTGAGTTCTCTAGTACCAGATTTTTAAAAGTACATATTTCTTCAGTCTTCAAAATGGAATTACATGGCCTCCAAGCTGAGGAATATTAAGTTCTATTTTTCATAGAATTCTGTGACAAGAGATTAGGAGGAACCATCAATTAGAAAACTCATTTTTCACAGTAAGTACTTTGAATACATTATCAAGATGAGAACTTAATCCAAAACAGTGGGAATAAAAGGAAATGAATCACTAGGATAATACAATAGTCAAGACTACAGTTGACCCTTGAACAACATGAGTTTGAACTGTGCAGGTCCAATTATATGTGTATTTTTCTTCAATACATGCATATACTGTTTTCCATCTTTGTGTGTGATGAGTCTGCAGACAGGGAAGGCCAACTGCATGCATTGATGTATGCCATTTTATGTAAGGAATTTGAGCAACCGTGGATTTTGATATCCACAGGGGTCCTGGAACCAATCCCCTATGGATGCACAACTAAGGTTTTGAATAGTCAAAAATTATATGTGGATTTTCGACTGCACCAGGGTCAAAACCCCTAACCTGTTTTGTTCAAGGGTCAATGGTACTTTAACTGGATTGAAGTGGGGCAAGATTATGAAAGAGAAAGGTGAGTCAATACACCACCAAGGTTTCAGCCTGAGCAGCTGGCTGGAATATAAAAATATAAGACTAAACTTGCAGAAGACAAAATTTTTTATATTTGAGTTTGAACATGGGATCTTCATGAAGAGGTCAAAATGGAATCCCAAGCCTGTAGTTCAGAGGAAGAATTTGATTTCAGACTTATCATAGACAGACAGGCAATAGTCAGATTCTAGGGGACAGAATTTATTACCTCACCAAGGGAGGTAATAAAAATGCAAGAAACCTCCAAGACTGCTGTCTGAGGGAAGAAGGGATGAGCGGCAAGTTGGTAGGATGAAGAAGGAATACTGCCACAAAAGCCAATAAAAAGGTAAATGATGAGGTATTCATAATTTCAAACGCTACAGAATTTCATAGGTTGAAATCCAAGAGAATGATGGCTACAGAGTCTTGAAAGTGAAGGACACTACGCAGAAAGAGAAAAATTAAAATAAAAATTATTCAGTTCTTATAAAAATAAGAATGTTGGAAAGACTGAAATGGTATCCTTGGTACCTAGCACAGGACCTGGCACACTGCGACTTGTTAAACCTTACAGATCATCCTGTTGTCAACAAAGTCTAAGATGAGGGTTAAGAGGACAATAGATTGTAAAACCTGATATCAGTCACAAAAATAGTATCAATACAATTAAGGGAATTAGCTTGCAGAGCTTTGAATAGTCTGAGATGTACTATCAACAGTGAATAATTTTACATTTTGGAGAATATCACTACTGAAAAACAAAAGAAAAACTGGGCAGTAACTTGCAAGGGGATGTTCTGGGATTTTTTTGTGTGTGTGACGGGTGGATTTTGTCACTTAGTAAATGCTTTATGAACTCCTACATGGAATTTTTGGTCTTCATAAATGAACTGTGATTAAATATTCAAGATGTAATGATTTATCTGAGAAGCAGCAATGATCATTAATACATGGATACCATAACTCATTGGTAAGAAGGCATGGAAAGCAGGAAATTCTAGCAGTGAGATTTGAAGGACTAAAGATAAAAGAACTTAGAATTCTGGAAGGGTTACGAGAGCACAGCAAAGAACATAAAGGCTTTTAGAAAAAGCATGCATTCTTGAGAGCAGATCCAGCTCAAGGATACCAAGCAATGGATTTTTATATGCCTAACAAAAGCAGGCTCAATGAGTTTCTGGAGAGCAAGCCTGGAGATCACTAGAATAGAGGCTCTACAAAGGTAGGAATTTTTGTCCACTTTGTTCACTGCTGTATCCCCAGTGCTTGACTCATGATGTGTTCAATTATAGCTAGCTTTGGATTTGAAAGGAAAAGTTTCCCTCACAACAAGATCTTAAGAATCAGGGAAAAACAAGAATACTGCTATTCTGTGACTGAGTGGATTGTGAAAAATTCAGCACTGACAGAAGGTTAAAGGGTGAACAAGCAAGTCTAGAGAATATATTAGTGTGGGGTAGCAAACTTAAATGTTTCCAGAATCCAACTGGATTACCAACAATAAAGTAAATGACCCAGTTGAGTAAATCAGAACTCAAACACTCCATCTGAAGGGGTTGCCTCTATTCAGCCAATATTTAGCGAAATAACAGTCTAATATGGCCAGATCTTGTGATTTCAAAAGAGACCAGAAAATTCAGATTTGCAATATCTAATTTAAGTGTTGGTAACTTATTAAGAAGACTTTTTCAAAAAAACAGCCAAAGACACACTAGCAGGACATATATGAGCCACAGGTTTCCAGTTTGCAATCCGTTCTGGAGAACTGAGCATAGGAGGAGATGATCTACTAGAAGATACCAAGGAAAGTCTAAAAGATAACAGTAGTTCAAAGTAAGTGGACTCACATAGTTTGACACACTGCTCTATAGTCCATGAGTCTCATGAACTATGTAGAAATGGTTGGTACAGAACTGGAAAAAAAAATTGTATCCCTCCTATCATAAAGTCAATAGGGAAAGAAACAAATGGGAAACTCTGCAGCTGTTTGAAGATAAGCATCTTTAAGAATTTACTCAACTACTCACAGTTCTCTAGTAGTTCCTTTCCTCTATGAGCCAAAAACAATTTTCTGGCAAGTACCAAAGCAGTTCTCACTTTTACTTTATATGAATGATTGATGGCCCCTTTCAACCCAAATCAACTGCTCTTCCTGCTATGCCCATACTTTCCCTTTTCCACCTCCAAAGCTTTTTCCTAATGCAGTCTAAGACACATGGAGTTTCTAAAATATGGATTACAACTTTCCCATAATTTCTGTCAAATATGGAAGAACAAAAAAGATATGCCACCACCAGTTACCAAGAAATACAAATTAAAACCACAACGAGATGCCCACCAGAATGGCTAAACTAAAAAAAAAAAAATACAGAAACTATAAGTGTGGACAAGGAAGTAAAGCAACTGGAAGTAGAGCAAGCATACATTGGAACAGTCTCTTAGGAAAACTATTAGGTAGTCTCTACTAAAGCTAGGTATATGTCAAACAGAAACAAAAACACATATCCACCAAGACGTGGCCAAGAATAGCAGTCCTTTCATAAGAGCTCCAAAGTGGAAGCTACCCAAATGATCAACAGACAAATGGGACTGCAGTATCGTAGCACAATGAAATACTAAGAAAACAAGTCACTTCCAACTACATACTACAGCATGAATTTTCATGTTGAATAAAATGAGAAAAATATCTGTATGACTCCATTTACATAAACTTTGAAAAGAGGAAAAACTACTGTTAGGCCAAAATAGTGGTTACCCTTGGAGAAGTAATGATTAGGACACAGAGGGGGCTTCTGGGTGCTGATAATGTTCCTTTTCTTGATTTGGATTCTGGTTGCCTGGGTGTTCACTTTGGGAAACTTTGAGCTAATCTTTATGAATACTACTCTATGTATTACACGTCAATAAAACTAAGAATATAGGAAAAATAGGACTTATGTTAAAGTATTATCAATCAATTTTTCAATCCAGAATGGTTCCTTACCCACTCATCTCTACAATTAATTGCTATGTATTACTTAGCATAACAAATTTCTTTCTACCCATTCCAATTGTGCAGTTTCGTCCTGTTATTTTAGTGTGACCAGTTTTTTAAATCGTTACATTATCAACAAAGATGAATTTGAAAATTTAAATTTGTTATACCTATGTAAATAATTTATCAACAACCTCTAATTTCTGCATAATAGTTAATTAGAACCAGGAACACTTCTATTTTAACTTAACAGGGCCCAGATGTGTACTTCTCAACATTCAAAAACCTGCATCAATTTGTCTACATCAAAATCACTCTCTGATTTACCCTAAAGCTACCAATGACTATTCAGCTATGTTGCTAAAATCAAAGTTAAATATCAACTTTGCCAGGCCACAATTCTATAGGTTGTCCATGAAATCTGAAAAAAGATTTTAGTTCTATAGACTGAGGAGGTCCTTGCCGACATCACATTTATCAGCCAAGAGACACCCTGTAGATGCTGGGCATACAGCAGTAACAAGACAAGAATGCCTACCCTCAAGCTTACATTCTAATATCCTGAATATAATAACTATAAAATACAGTCCTGAATCAATTTTGTTTCCTCTTGAGTTGAATTCATGTTTTTATGTTAGTACAGAAAAAACGAGCATGCTCATTACTAAATAACCATATTATTCCAGTAACATTAACCTAGAACTGTAGTAAAAGAGTGTACTTACTGTATAATTCGAATAACCTGATGGGTAAAATTCAGGGGCATTCACAGACAGCTTCGACATTAACACGGGAGCTACAACCACCTGGGGTTTGGCCATAGCTGACTCCGAGTTCTGCTGTGGGATATTATCCTGTGGACTAGGTGGACCTCTCTGGGGTCTTGTTTGTTCTGAGGAAGGGGGGAAAAAAAAAAAGCAGTGTTAGAGGCGTTCATTCCTTTGTACAGTAACTCACCATCCACCGAAAAGCCATCTGAGAAGGGCGGGGTTTTTCGAGTTCAACAAGAACCACAGGAAATTTAAGGTTATCGCCGCATGTGTGCAGAGGGCCTGCAAAAAGGAACAATGGACTTGCTTTAGCTCATTTAGGGACATCCTTGCCTCCTAAATAAGTGCTTGAGGGCGTTTTTTTTTGTTGTTTTGTTTTTTTTAAAGAGTCAGTTCTAAAATATGTCGTTGCTCACCTAAGATCTCTCCCCTTCGAGAGCTGGGGCAGGGGAGGCGATTTTTACTTCCTCCCGGGGCAGCAGGGCTCGGAGGCCGCGCACTGGGCCCCTCCCCCCGCCGGGGCGCACAAAGGATGGCGGCGGCCACCTTCCCAGCCCCGCTCCGGGCCCGTCCCCGCCCCGAAACCGCCGGGCCCCTCGGGGGCTGCTTTCGGGGAACGGGGAAAGGCGGCGGCGGCCCTGGACGCGCGCGCGCGGAGGGCCGCGGGGAAGCGCGGGCCCCGGAGGGCCGGGTCCCCGAGAGCGGCTCCGTACCTGGGGGCGCCCCGGGCCGGGGAGGCCGCGGGGGCGCGGCGGGGGGCTCGCATTGGGCCCCGGGCGGCGGGGCCGTCCTGGGCTGGCGCAGCGGCGGCGGCTGCAGGACGCCCGGGGCTTGGGGCTGCGGCGGCGGCGGCGGGTGCCGCGGCCGCTCCGCAGGCCCCGCTCCGTTCGGGAAACCGCCGCCCTCAGGCCCGCCCCCTCCGCGGCCCGGGCCCGGGCCCCGGCCCCGGCTCCGGCCCCGACCAGCACCTGGGGCCCGATCGAAACCGTCCGACATGCTCCTCCGCCTCCTCCGGGGGCCGCGGCCGCTGCGCGCTGCAGAGGGTGCTGGAGGGGCGGGCGGGCGCCGCGGCGCTCACGCGTGCCGCATGCGGGATCGAGGACGGCGGCCGGGCCCGCTCGGCTCCGCAGCGCTGCGGGCGGCGCGGACGGCAGCGGGAGCACCCAGCGCCCCGAGCGCCCGCCCCTCAGCGCGCCCCTCCGCTTTCCGCTTTCCCCCCGCAGCCCCGCTCCCCCCGCCCGGCCCCGGCGCGCAGGGGGCGCAGGCGGGCCACAGCGGCCCCCCGCGGCCCGGAGGCCCGGGGCGCGGCCGCCGCGGCGCCTCGCGTAGGCGGGCGCGGGGCGGGGGGCGGCCGCGGGGGCCCAGCGGGCCGCCGGGCGAGCGGACCGGACCGCTACCCGGCCCGCCGCCCAGGGCGCCCGGCGGGGCCGTCCCGGCTCCGGGGCCCGGGCTGAAGGGAAGACGGACGCTTACCCCGGCCTGGCCCGACCTGCGCGCCCGTCCTCAGGAGAGAACTGCGAGACTGACGGTTGAGGCCCGGAAAATAAAAAAATACGGGGGGAGGGGGCGTGGAGCCGGCGCACGGTGCGCGGACGAGCGCCGCCGCGGGCGCGCAGGTGCGTTCGAGGACCCGCCGCCGGCCCAGCCCCGAGGCCTGACTCGGAACCGGGCTCTGGAAGCAGCTCCGCCACCTGCTTCGTTAGCAAGGGGTGCGGTGGGGGGAGGAGTAGAGAGAGGATTGAACGAGCCCCTCGCTCCTTTCAATTCGCAACCGCTGTTATTTATCACAGGAAATCACACCGATTGTGACCGAGCCTCAGTCTCTCTCCCCCGCGACCCCGAAATACACTGACATTACAATGAAACGTCCCCTCCTTTACCGTCTGCCAGCGCTGTCGAAGGAAAATACGCAGCGCGAGCCACAAATGCAAGCCGCTTATGTAATCGTTCATTTTCTAGAAGCCCCGTTGAGTCAAAAGAAACAGGCGAAACTAATTTTAATCATGCATTTCACTTAACTCGACATACCCAAAATGATATAATTTCAACATGTAATTAGTAAGACATTTTCTTTTTTTCCACACTGGTCAGCATCAAATGTATGTTTCATTTACACTTTCTGCGAATGGCAGTTGGGATTAGTTAGGCACATCAGAAGTGTTCAATATCCACATGTGGCTAGTGGCTATCGCACTGCACAGCCAAGTTCTAGACACGGGTAAATCGTTTTTATCAGGCCCTGACAGTGTTAAAGCCAAATGAAGGATGAATGTAAGTAATGAAGAGGAAAGGGGAGAGAGAGAAAAAAAATCTAATTCTTTACTGTTAAATCGAAACATCTCCACAAATTGTTTGTAGCCCTGTACTTTAAGCAGGGCTTAATGGTTTTCAATCTCGTCAACTTGAGAATGATTTCAATTAAGAACAAAAGCTCATGTTAACCTTTTTCTCTTCTTGCTAATACAGAAAACATTAACGGCATCACCCAAATGAATAAGAAAAAATGGCTTTAATGAGGGCAATCATGAATAAATGATTGATGCTGTTGGCTGATGGCAAAAATAATGAAGTCGGGGAAGGAAGCAAACAAAAAGTGTGATCTATCGGTGCTGAGAAAGAATGTAGTATTCAAAGGAAGCCAGAAGCTGGTTTGCGTCCTCGCCTTGACCATTAATACCTGTGTAATCTTAGATAAGTGAGGGATTTAACTTCTCTGAGCCTCAGCATTTAGCATATATTCGAAAGATGAGACAAGGTTACAAATTACAAATTAGACGAGGAAATGCTCATATCATTAAAATCCATTCTTTATGTAGTTGTCAGTTACTTCTTGCCTGGACTTTTTTATTATATAGGAAAGACCCACAAACTGCGCATTTAGGGGTGAAACTTTTCCTTTCTCTCCTTCTAGGTTCTTTGGCTGGGCTCATGACTAAGACTGAGAGAGATGAGCAAGAGAAAAACAAACTTAATTTTATATATACAGGAGCCTATAAAAATAGACCCCCAGAAATGACCAAAACGGGCAGCTTTTATACCTTTTAGATAAAAAACAATAAATTTGTGAAGAATTGACAAAACAAAGGTGTTTAAGCTTAGGGTAGCAAATTAGTGAAGAAGTAATAAGGTTTATTTATACAATTTTCTCAGTAGGCCCTGAATTCCCAGTTTCTGAAATAAAAATGCCTTCTGCTTTCCTTGTACAGGGCAGGTTCCTACACGTGGAAGATTTATTTCCTGCTTCCAGGGGACAAAAGAGGGTCAGAGTGTCTTTCTTGCACTGGCTGTTTCATAATAACTTTAAAAGTAATCAATATGCCAATGTGGCATATGTTGGGGTAGCATATTGCGTTCTCTTTCACTTGAAAACAGTGAGAGTGTGTTATCTTGTATGTTCCATTGAAGTTGTTGCCCCACTCCTGTCCCACCCAGGCTTTTGTCTGCACTCATTACTCTTTTGTTCCCCATAGAACTTTTATGATGCAGAGCACCTTTTCTTCACTGAGATTTTCTTTTCTGCATCAGTGGTGACAACAGGCCATCTTTACAGCCTCCTTTTGTTACATAAGTTAGATAACTGAGATGGTATCCTTTGCCTTCTCCCTGTTTACTATGATGTAACTTTAGCCCTATTATGACACATGAACGATGAATTTGGGGGTAATAGGAATCTACATGTGATAAAATTGCATAGAACTAAACGTGTGTGGGCATGCACAGACACATAAACACACAAAGGAGTGCATGTTAAACTAAGATAAGGTAGATTATATATTGTCACTATTATAGATATGACATTGTATTATAGTTATAGAAGATGCTACCATTGAGTAAAACTATGTGAAGGGTAAATGAGCTATATTTTATTTCTTATAACTGTATGTGAATTTACAATTATGTCTAAAAAAAGTTTAAAAGGCCAAACATATATAAATAAACTTTGTTCTATCTTATCCCATCACTCTCAACTATTTCCTAGATCATTTAGTTTACTCTTATCTGTCCAAATAGTCATGGCAACTTACATATCAATATAGATCAGTGGGGTTATCATTAAGAGAGAGAAGAGAATTAATGGATGTGTTTGTTCCCTTGGGTCTATTATTTTCCTTTCCTAGTCTCTTGGGTACACTATGAAATGCTGCCCCAGCCAGTTGACATTTGACTCCCATCTGGATTAGGGTTTCAATACATCTTTGAGTCCAAGATAACCAGCAATGCTGCTTGGAATCTTTCTAATATCTAGTGCACTTAACTGTTTAATGTTGATTTCTTAGCTGGACTCCATGAGAATAAGAATTCATCCATTCACTTGGTCATTCAGTAAGTATTTATTGCATGCCTACTCTGTGCCAGACACTGTTCTAAGTTCTGGGGATATGCAGAGGTGTGAGATTGGTGCGTGTGAGTTGTATGAGACTAGGAGCAGGAAGACCTGTTTGATGGCTGTAGCAGGAATTCTGGAGAGAAATGATGATGGCTTTTAAGGTTGTAGTAGTGGGGTTGGAGAGAAGGGCCAAGCTAGGGATGGTTACGAAGAAGTTGAGAGGTATCTGTGAAGCCTAGTGAGAGGTCAGAGATACAGATGACTCCCAAGATGCCTCAGGCCCTAAGATTGGGAATGCCAGGAGGAGTAGACTCCCACTAAAAAAGGGACTCTCACTAATTCCATTTGGAATATTTCATTTGGCACCTGGAGCACCCAAGTGGGATTGTTCAGTGCACAGTTAAGTTATGGAGCTGGAGTTCAGAGGAATGTTGCCTAGAGTTAGAGATTTGATAGCTAAAGCCCCAAGAAGAAATAAGGTTACTTAGGAAAAGTAAGAGGCAGAATAAGAAAGGAAAGCACCAAATTAAATGGCTGGGTTAAAAAAGAAGACTCTATTTATTCTTGTTTACATAGGACTAAAATTGAGAGAAGCCAGTCGGGAATAGAAAGTTAAAGAAGGAGAGCTCAAGAGTGTGAAAATACACAGAGATAGCAAATAAAAATGGGGTTCTAAAGAATCCATAGAAGTGCACCATTTTCCGAGCTTGCACAGTCTACTTACCTTGGTGGTTGCCTGCTTGAATGAACAACTGACTCTAGGAACCAAGTACCCTTTACCAAGCAGTCTTCTGAGTATAATTTGACTATCTGTCTAGATTTGTATTTTGAGAGGAACAGTAACAATAATAATAGCTAATATTTAGAATTTACTGAGTTTCAAGTGAACACTTTTACCCGGGGTTATATCATTTAATTATCTCATCTTCAAAACAACCCTCTGAGGTAGGTACTATTACTAACCTCATTTTATAGATAAAAACACTGATATTCAGAGGGGTTACTTAACTTGCCTAAAATCGCATAATGAGCAGCTCAGTTTTGTTAACAAAAGTTGAAACAATATGCTACACTTTGTCTCCAGAATTAGTGGGTCATACTGATGCAAACATTCTATTCTGCTATGTTATATTTGTCACTATAAATTAATAAATAGGCATCCCAACAATATTATTGGAATAATATAGATTTGTGAGTGATCTAATTGTATTAGGAAGTATAGACAGCTCTAAGCTTGACAGTGAAGTAAGTGGGAAAGATATGGGAAGTTTACCAGGCAAATGTACAAATTGTAGGGTGCTGGATACTTAAGATGATCTCCATGTTCTCAGTATAAAAGGAGGAAATGTCTTTGCTGTCAGAGTGGGAGACATGAAACAAGGGAGCTTGAAGAAAGTGACAATGGCTGCAAAGCTACTCTGGGAGAAGACGCTGATTAAGAAGGGGTGAATGTTCATAGGAGAACTGCTGGGAGGTATAGAAGGTCTGGCTAAGATTGGAGACCAGGATTTGTAGAGGCAATACTGAACAATTTTGTGATTTTTCTCTAGCAACTCTTGGCAACCTGGTGTAGGAACTGAGAAACTTGTTAGTGAGAGTGAAATTTCATTATGCAGTTAGGGCAGAAATGTAATGAAGAAAGGGTTGAGAAGTGACTCTTAATGGTTTAAGCTAGACACAGAAAGGGTTGAAGATAAAAGATAAGTAGTAGAATGAAAGAAAAAGGGGATCTAGAGACAGACATAAGAGAGCTGGAAAGAAAGTAAGTGATGGTCAGAGCATGAGATAAAGAAGTTGAGCATTTTAGAGGATGTTCTGGGTGAATGATTATACAGGCAATATTCTACTAATTACTCCATTCAACTAATTAAACTGAAGTACTTGCTGGTCAGCAGCAAGGTAATGTAATAGCTGGAAATGCTATTTTCAGAGTCCAGATTTGGCATTAAAAAGACAATTAGAAACATCAATATTTAATGTATAAATATCAAGTAAGGTCTTTTGCTACTTGCATATTCTGTTTCTTTATCCTCTGGTACAGTCTATTCACTGCCCTTTTGGTTGGCAGGAGGTCAAAAGCCAGTATCCTCTTTCTGTTTCAATTCTCACTGTGTACTTACAATGATTTTATTGCTTTAAACAAATATTTGTTAACTGCTTAATAAAAACAGGCAGTCTGTTGTTAGATGTTGATGACACATCCATGGATAAGATAAAAAAATAGCTATCCTTAGGAAGCTTAAGTGTGGTAATCAGACAGGCAATAATAATACAGAATAAAATGAAAAACGCAATAACTATGTTAAAACTTGGGTCTTAATAGAAGGATTCCTAATTCAATCTTGAGAAGTCAAGAAAGGCTTCTGGGAGACAGCCTTGTCTCAAATGAAATATAATAGTAGGTGTAATCTAGGCAAATAAGAGGGACTCTTATTGCTCACAGAGGTATCTTTCTTTCTGAAGGGGCCTTTGTTTTCCTTGCTTCTCTTGGTACCTTCATCGTCACAGGCCAGTCATGCCCTACCTGGAGGATACTCTTCCCCATCAGGAATCACTGATCCAGAAGATCTACATTTAAGTTTCAGCAGTATCTCTTGTCATTGTGACTTTAGATGTGTCAGTTAAATTCACAGCAGTTTATTTATCTTAAAACAAGAATAACAATACCTGCATCGATTATTGAAATAATCGAATGAGGTAATTTATGTGAATATTTTGGGTAAACTGTAAAATATTACCTAGATTTTAACTATTCTTAGTGGCATTCACGCCTATGCCTTAGTATGCTTGAGTTCATTAAGGAGATTAAGAAACAGAGTCCTTAATTGTCACCATGAATTTATAGGAACTTTTTGGGTCTATCAAATTTAAAATCTGAAGTGAATTATTAGTTGAAACTACTTAAAATGTTTGAGTTAATGCTATAAATTATTGTGATTGCTCCTCTACTCAAAAGTCACCACAAAGTAGATGTGGCAGCTCAAGTATCACCTAGGGGTATAGTGAGCAATGTAGTCCTTAAAACCCTGGCCATTCTAAGGATAAAAAGATCAGGGGAGGCTTCCAACCAGCTTGCTGCGCTCCCCGTAGCTGGATGCCTGCCACAGAGTCACAGCCCCTTCCTCAGCACTTTGAGGCCCCTAGTAACAGGTAGTCTGGGCGGCTGCTCAGTGGTTGTGGCCACCTTGGGAGGCTACTGGTCGGATTCAGGATGACCAGTGAGGAACTTATCCCTATAAAACTTCTACTGAGTGAAACAGACTTCAAAGTTATGGCACAAGATGAGTTAATTCTAAGATGGAAACACTTTAAAGTATATGTGAGAGCTTTGGGGGGCAAGTACATACACAGATCTTAACTCTAATGATGTAACTGGCTTAAGGGAGTCAAAAGAAAAACTAAATCAACAACAGCAAGAATTTGAATGCAGGGAAAATATCCTTGTAATGTGACTAGTAGCCAGGGATTAAGAGATGCAAGAGTGTATTATCCAGATCTGGTACCTGAAACAAGTCCAGCTGCCTAGTGTTTCTCAACTGAGATCAAGTTTGCTAAACAGAGGTCAATCTTGTTTTTCCTAAACATGAAAGATGAACTGGAACAGAATAAAGACAAACTGGAACAAGCCCAAATGAGCTGAGCACCAGGAAATTTACGCCTGATAGAGGCCTGATGACGTCAGGCTATTCCAAGGAAATGGCCACCTCTGAAAAATTCCTCATCTAGGACATGTAGGCGCTTGAGAAATGTTTCTGTTTGAAGAAACTAGAGGGAGAAACAGAAGTCTTAAGTATGTGGCACATGTGTCTTCAGACAGTTTGGAGAAATCAAAAGAAAACCTAGAGACTTAAAATCATGAATTGAAGATGTAAAACTCCAGTAAAATTAAAAAATGGAATATGCATTGCTCTTTAACTCTGAGCATAGTGATGTAGAGACTTTATATCAGTTTTGCCAATATGACTATGGACTTCATGATTGTTATTGAACTTCTGGGTCAAAACTCAAACGAGGTAAGTTTTGCCTTTAAAGGATTCATTGGCTAAGAAACAAAAGTTATGAGAAAATCAACTAATAGCTATTAGTACAAGTAGTTCATATATTTAACTATTTAGTTTGGGGCTCTATAGTACATGATTGGGCCTAAACCAATGTGGTTTAAATCAATGGTTTGTTTTTGAATGGTTAATACTCTAGATAATAATTATTGAGGTCTGTACAAACATGAAGGTGCGGTATCAAACCTTAGGATTAAACAGTTTGAAGCATTATAAACATTTATTTCACAACTAGATTGTATAAGGATATTGGCTGTGATGAGACTCACTGCGTTATTTTTTTTAGTAGTGAAATTTATTAAATCCCCTTTCCATTCAAAAGGCACACTTTTAAAGAACATTGTGGTTTGTGTTAATGGGGAAATGTGTTCCTTCATTGTATTGGGGCCTTTTGTATTGCACTTTTAAATGTGCCCTGAAAAAAAAAATCAGTAGAGAGTGGAATTTGACAATTAGTAGGCCTAATAAATATTGGAAATGCTGAATAAAGGTGAGGAAGGCTGGAGGGGAGGGCTGGAGGGGAAAAACATTTTTAATCCCAAATTAAGGATGGCTTCTTGAACTATTAACATTTTTTATTTTATTTTATCTTTTCTTTTACCATTAACATTTGCTTCTCTTACTTAAAAGTCCCACGAATGAAAAACCATTTCATGGAATTGGTTTCCTGTTCAATAAGCAAACTCATTTGACAGACAGGGAAAGAGGCACGTAGGAATACCTCTAATGAGTTGAATCTCTGTTACTTTTATCCTTCACATTATGGGAACGGGCAGACTTTGTCTCAGTATGATTGCAATAGAAAACATTAAAATTTCCTCCCTAATTTTACTAAAAAATTTCAAAACTACAGCTAATTTGAAAGAATTTTATATGCTTACCTGTATACCCATCACCTATATTCTACCATTATTGTTTTACTATACCTGCCAGGCTTATATTTTACATTAAATATTTTATTTTGAGGCAATTGTTGATTCATATGCAGTTTGTAAGAAATATAGAGAATGTCTGTTCTCTTTACCTTGTTTCCCCCAATGGTAACATCTTGCAAAACTATATTATGTCACAACCAGGATACTGACTGACATTGATACAGTCAAGATAGAATACTTTCATCATCAAGTTGCCCTTTTATAGTAACATCCACTTTCACCTTTTTCTTAAACTCTAGAAACCACTAATTTGTTCCCTATTTCCATTTATTTCAGGAATGTTATATAAATGGAATCATATAGTATATAACCTTTCGAGATTGGCTATCTTTTCTGTCAGCATAATTCTCTGGAGTTTATCAGCGAATCATTCCTTTTCATTGCTGAGAAGTAGTCCATGGTAAGGATGTGCCATTCTGTTCAACCATTCAACTATTGGATGACATCTAGCTTGTTTCCAGTGTTTGGCTATCATAAATAAAATTACTGTGAATATTTAGGTACAGGTGCACAGGTTTTTGTATGAACATAAATTTTCATTTCTTTGGCATAGATGCCCAGGAATATAATTCCCAGGTCATATAGCAGTTGCATATTTAGTTTTTATTTTATTTGTTTAAGAAATCACCAATTTGTTTTCCAGAACGACCAGTATCCTTTTACATTCCCATCAGCAATGTATGAGCAATCCAGCTTCTCCCCATCATTGCCAGCATTTGGTACTGTCACCATTTTTAATTTTAAACATTCTTACAAATGTGTAGTAATGTCTCATTGTGGTTTTAATTTTCATTTCCTTAATGATTAATGATGTTGAACATTTTTTTATGTACTAATATTCCTCTTTGGCAAAATATGCCCTTTGCCCATTTTCTACTTTTATTTTTTTGAAACTTTGAATTTCGAGAGTTTTTGTATATTCTAAACACAAGTCCTTTGTAGTTGTGTGTTTTGCAAATATTTTCTCCCAATCTGTAGCTTGTCTTTTTATCTTGTTAACTGGGTCTTCTTGCAGAGACAAAGGTTTTTATTTTCTTGAGATTCAATTTAACTATTTTTCCTTTTAAATCATACTATGAGTGTCAAGTTTAGCCTTAGGTCCTAAGATATTTCTCCTATTTTTTTCTGAAAGTTTTGTTTTTACACTAAAGTCTATACTTCATTCTTATTTAATTATTGTGTAAACTGTGAGGCAGGTTGAGATTCATTTTTTTCTCTATGTGTGTCTAATTGCTTCAGCATCGTTTATTGCAAAGGCTATTTTTCCTCCATTGAATTGCTTTTGTACTTTTGCCAAAATTAAACTGGGTGAACTTTTGAAAGTCTATTCTGCCTCAGACCATAGACTATCATATTTATACCAATTTTCTTCTCTTACAACAACATGCGTGATAATTGTTTCGTTAATAGTTATTCTGTGCTAAGTTCTGTGCCAAGACCAGAGAAATAAGACAAATTAGGTTTACTGGAGTGCTTTGCAGACAAAGAGACAAAAGCTAGACCTCAGGGATGAGCACAAATCTAAAAAAAATGTGAAAGGCAGGGAGAACATTCCATACTGAAGGAAAAGCATGTAAAAAGGATGGGGGGAGGGGGTGAAACAGCTTTGTATACTTAGGAAATAGTAAGCATTTTGTTATTGCTAAAAGCAGGAGAGCAGGCAGGAATTTTCTCTTATCGAGTTTGTGGGAGCCAAAAGAAAGTTTCCTGACCCTGATATGCAGATTATTTTGAAAGGAAAACAAAGCCCAGAAAGCTCAAAAAGAATTTTTTTTAACTTCCTCCTTTTCTGCCTAAAGAGACTCAGATAGAAAAACCTGCTTCATAAAGGGAACCTTAGCATAATTCACTTTAGCATATTCCCCTCAGCATGTTTACCTGCACACATGAATTAAGAGTGGCAGACATGTTTACCTGCACACATGAATTAAGAGTGGCAGAAGATCTAAGTAAAAATCTGTTCGCCAAATTTCCCTTTGTGTCCCATTGTTCCTGGGTGGTCCTGTAAGGATTTGTTTACCAAATGTTTGCTCTTTCTATTCGGGCTTGAATTACCTGCCTCCTTCTCCTTAGTCTGTAGTGGCATATATATCTCATTTTGCCTCACTGTCTTTGGAATTTTCATGCTTATGTGAATTACCCCATGCACATGTATTAAAGTTTGATTTTCTCCTGTTAATCTGTATTTTAATAATTTGACTAGCCAGAAGAACTAAAGGGGTAAGAGGAGTCTCCATGGTCCTAAAAAATTTAAGATACTATAGATATCTCAATGGAAATGACCAACAAAAAGTTGGCTTTATGATTCTGGAGCTCAGGAGAAAGATTTGGACTGGACATTACGCTTTAGAAGCTGTCCTAGCACAGTTGACATTTGACTGCCAAGAAGAAATTATTAGAGTTAAAGGGAAAGAAGGTCAAGGGAACATTTGAAATGTGCACGTTTCCATAGTGAAAGAACTGAGAATGAATGGTTAAAGAAGGAGATAGGAGAGTGGAATAACAAAAACCAATGGAAGTGATAAATTCTGGTTTTAGTTTTTGTTATGGGTAATCTCTAGTATAAGAAGAGATCTATGAAAAGATGATGTTTCACAAAACTGTTTAAAAAGTATTTGAATCAGAGTTCTCATCAAATGCAATATTTAAAAATATGATAACTTCTATTGTGGAGTTTTATAATCAAGTAATTTGGTAATGGTGATAACCATATAATGTATATAATTATTTAAAGGAAAAGTTTAATTAGGTTGGGTAGTAAGAGAGTAAAACAAGTATATAAGGAAGTTCTTCTAATTATTAATACAAAACGACTTTTGCCCAAATTTTCCCCAAATAATAATGGTAAATCTATCCCTGTTTTTTAAAAACCCTCTTTACTTGTAGTACCCTTAAAAACACAGAATGCCCCTGAAGTAGGTTGAATAGTGTCCCCACAAAATTCATGACCACCCTTACTCAAAAATCCAGTCTGCAGATATAATTAGTTAAGGATCTTAAGATGAAATAATCCTGGATTTAGAGTAAACTTTAAATCCACTGACTGGTGTCTTTATAAGAGAAAGAAGAGGGTGATTTTGGCACAGAGAGACAGAGAAGCTGGCAACGGTGAAGAGGAGGCAGAGATTGGAGTGATGTGTCTGCAAGCCAAGGAACACTAAGGATTGTTGATAACCAGAAGCTTTCTCTACAACCTAGAGGAGAGACATGGGACAGTTTATCCCTCAGAGCTTCTGGAGGAATCACTTCTGCTGATACCTTGATTTTGGACTTCTGGCCTCCAACAAAACTGTGAGAGAATATATTTCTGTTGTTTTAAGCCACCCAGTTTGTAGTAATTTGTTACAGCAGCCCTAAGAAACAAATATAATCCCTATTCCTCACCATCTTCTCAGGTCCTCAAAGGTATCATTAAATAAATATTTTTATATTCATAAAAAACCCATAGATTTAAAAAAAATTATTTAATTTAGTTTCAAGTATACAATACATTGGTTAGACATCTATATAATTAATAAAACAATGCCCCCAATTGCTCCCTCCCTCCTCTGACCCTCCACCTAGCCAACATATTAATGCTAACTGCATTCCCTATGCCGTGCTCCTATTCCTGTGACCATCCATCAACTACTAATTTGTACTTCTTTAACCCTTCACCCCATTCTCCCCAAAAGCCCCCAAATTGCCCATTATATTTGTGAGTCTATTTTTGATTAGTTTGTTCTTTTCTATTCCTTAGATTCCGCATATAAGGGAAATAATATAGTATTCATTCCTCTTTGTCTGACTTAAATATCTTCTAGGTCCATCAAAGCAATATCTTTTTCCTTTAGTTTCCCTTTAGTTTGTATATGTCTTTTAATCTGAAGTGAGTCTTTTATAGGCAACATGTCTTGTTTTCTTTTTCATTCATCCACTCTATCTTTTAGTTGGAACACTTAATTCTTTTCCATTTGAGGTACTTATTGATAAGAATGTAGTTGTTACTATACTTTATTTCTGTTTTTGATACATTTTTTTTCTTCTTAAAAAAGTGCCTCTAACTCTTTTTTTAAATTTTTTTTTGGTCTGGGAAGCTCTTTATCTGTTCTTCAATTCTAAATGATAGCTTTGTTGGATAAAGTAACCTTGGTTGTAGATCCTGGGTCTTCATCATATTGAATATTTTTGTCAAATTCTTCTGTCCTGCATAGTTTATTTTGAGAAATCAGCTGTCTGTCTTATGGGTGTTCCCTTGTAGGTAACTCTTTTATCTTTGCTGCTTTTAATATTCTTTCTTTGTATTTAACCTTTGGCATTTTAATTATGTTGTGTCTTGGTGTGGGCCTCTTTAGGTCCCTGTATTTTAGGATTCTCTGACCTTCCTGGAGTTTTATGTCCATTTCCTTCACCAGGTTAGGGAAATTTTCCATCATTATTTCTTCAAACAGATGTTTAACATCTTGTTTTCATTCAGGTATGCCTATCAGATGGATATTTTGAAACTTCATAGTGTCCCATATGCTCCTTAAATTATTTTTATAGTCTTGGCATCTTATCTCTTGCTATTCTGATTGCGTATCCTTGGCTTTCCCGTCTTCTAGATAGGGCATTTGATCCTTTTCTTTATTTACTTTATTTATTCTTTGTTTCATTCATTTAGTATACTTCTCATCTCAGATAATGTGTTCTTCATTTCAGACTGGTTCCCTTTTATAATTTCTATTTCCATTTTATGTTTTTTATCTCCTGGTTGGAATTCTTTACACTTCCCAAAAGTACATTGATCATCTTTATAACCAGTGTTTTGAACTCTGCATCTGGATTCTACCTGGATCTCTGTTCTGTTTTCTCATATGGTTTCTGCTTCTTTGTCTTCCCATTTTGGCTGCCTTTCCTTGTCTGTTTCTATGTGCTAAGCAAAGTTTTTAAGTCCCCTGGTCTTATTAATGTGGATTTGTGAAGTAGCTGTCCAGTGATACAGTCCCGAGAGGGGTTCAGCTGCAGGACAAACTTACCCCAAGCCTCTACCCCACTGGGGCCACCTGTTCAGATATAATAGGCAATCCACAGATGATATGCTTATAGTTGCCTTAAAAAGCCACACTAGAAACCAAGACCAGCTGCCTCCAGTGTGAGTCTAGGCACTGCTCAGCAAGAGCACCTGACTCCCTCAGGATCTACCTGATTGTGGTTTGGGTGGGGCCACAAGTTGGGGGGGCGGGGTTTCAGGGAATCCTCTGGGCTGAGTGACCTCTGTTATCTAGTTTGATGATGTCTCCCTATGATGACGCTCTATCCAAGCACTGGGCACTGGGAAAGGGGAGGGCTCAATAGGGAACAATGGCTACTGCCGGCACTTCTGTATACAGAGAGTCTCTCCTTGGCCCTCCAACAGTGTCTCCCTGTAAATCCCTGGTGTCCCGTGTGTGCAGCTGACTTGGCACTGGGTTCAGAGTGAGCAGGTCCATCGCTGCGAGAATCCAGAATCCACTCATAGATGCAGCCTCTTTAAGAGGAATCTGCTTCTGCTGCTGCTGCAGCCTCCATCTTAATCAGCCTCTGGAGACCACGCGGCCCTACGTTCCTGCCCCATGTCCTCACCCTGTCCTACCTTCTGCTGTTCATCTAGATCCCAGGTGACTTTTCCTTGCTGTTTGCCCCTTGTTTCTGTCACAACTTTGATTTGGTCACCGGAAGAATGAACAGAACTTCATCATCTATGCCATTTCCCCCCCTCTTGAAACCTTAGGTTTTTTGTTTTTGTTTTTGTTTTTGTTTTTGTTTTTGTATTTTTTTTATCATTGGCACTTACCATATGGAAAGAAAAATATCCTATATCTTTATGCTAAAGATCTAGTTTTTAAGATACTCATAACAATTCTCAGTACGAACTGGTTTTACATAAATAAACAAAATGTCAATTATTTAACTTTATGTCAATGCCAGTTTTTCTCTAATCTTTAACTGATTAATCAATTAATTAGTGTTGATTAGTGTAAGTGCATTTAGTTGGTTAATATTTTTTTCCTAAGATCAAACACAATTTGATGGGTCTGCCTGAGAGGAGAGTGCTGAGATTTAGGTTAGTGGTAGTTACTTTAAAATCTGTCAAGTGTCTACGTTACTAGAAATCCCCAGTATCTAGAAATACTCTCTCATTGAAATTGTTCACTTTGTTAATAATTATTCATAAAAGGGAAACTTGAAATAATGACTGCTTTTAACTGTTTAACATAAACACAATGAAAGCACATTAAATTGACCTGTTCTTTGGACTAGTTTTAACCAAATGTAGGGTTTTGGTAACAAGTCATCTTTACAATTTAGTGTTTGTTCACAGGCTCATCCACATTTTGATTTTTGGCTGTTGAGCACCTCTCTGGTTTGAGGCCTCAAAGGAGACCCTTACGGTATATTACAGTTTTCTAAGGATTTAATCTTCTTTGCTTTTGACAGATTAGGACTCTAGATATTAAATACTGATTATACAAGTTTTAAGCATTTGTGGGTACAAGGTCTTCTAAATTTCAGAGGGTTTAAATTTTGATGTGTATCTTAATTTAAAAATACATTAAAAATTTAAGTATCTAATCATAAAACAATGTAATAAAAACTTGCATGTATACGAGAATTACTGTTCTAAATGGGGTTTGGAGGTTAAGAAAGCCAAGAAGGAAGGTGGAGGTATCAAAATAGACAAAGCCCTCCCAACCTAGTGGGGGGTTATAAAACTCTTTGCAAAAATTTTGTGCAAGACAGAATCTAAGACTCAGAAGCAATTAACTTTAAACTCTTGGAACTAAATCCAATTTTCTTTGGGGACTTCGATGGATACATTTTAATTACTATGTAGGAATGTAAGGTCTAAAACAGAACCTTCCAAATGACAAGTGTTTTCATCTGGAGCAATAGTACCCCAATTATGTTAGACAAATGAGCAGAATGAATATAAAAAATTACCATATGGTTAAAATTTAACAGAAAGAGTGAAAAGTTGTAAGGCATCTTTAGATTTAAAGATTGGTGTAATCATAAGTAAGTCATATTAAATAACCTGTTGAGCATTTATTTAAGCCAGTGTTTCTCAGTCTTCGAACTATTGCTGTTTGGGGTTGGAGGATTCTTCATTGTAAAGGGCTGTTCTGTGTAATGCGATGCATTTAGCAGTATCCATGGCCTCTGTTAGATGCCTCCCCTTTCCAGGTGTGACCACCACAATGTCTCTAGAGACCATAGGACAAAATTGTCCCCAGCTGGGAGAATCACTGATTTTTAAGCCCTGAAAGAGAAAAGAAGCAAACCCTGGACACCTCCACTACCACCATCAATTTTTTAAAACAAGAGCCTAGTCCCTCCTCTCCCACATTTTATTGAGATAAAATTGACGTACAGCGTTGTATATGTTTAGGGTATATTGCATAATGATTTGACTTTCATGTATTGTTAAAGGAGCTTAATTTTAATCCTTACCAACTATTCTTGACTTATATCTGCAGTATATTGAACCTGTCTCTACATTGCAGTTACCATGGTTCATTATTATTTTAAAACGTTGGGACTGTGTCCTTTCCTGTCTGTGAACTCTTCCCGGATAGGGACAGTATTTCATCTTGCCTGGATGACACTGAGAGTTCGTTAGTTGAATGACCTTTTGTGCTGGTTAAACAGGAGAACTCAAAATAGGAGTTTCTCTGCAATTTATTATTATTTTTTTAAGAATATGGATTATCTATTTTGCCTTTTAGATTCATAATTCTTTGACTTATTTTAAATACTTCAATTAAAGTAAAAAGCAGTGACTCTACTGACACTTCATGATGATTCAGCTTTGGGTAAATGAGCCATTTTATACTCTATTTTATTCCTCTCTTTCAATCAGAAGACACCTGTAGACTAACAGAAAATTGTGTGCAAAAAACAACTCGCTCATTATGTTTTGGAGTCCTTTAATAGATTTGCTGAAATCGGCCTAGGTTCGGTCAGGACACTTAACATCCAAGGGCAGTCTCCAGACGCTGGATATTAATACTAACATTAGCACACGGCTTTGGGCCAGCCATTAGAAGATGAGTACGCAGATGTGTTAATTTTCAGGCCTTGATAGCGTTTCCGAGGGCCGTAACTCCACCTCTCCCCCAAGAATGGAAAAACAACGCCTCCATTCCGGTACTTCACCACCCCAGGCTTCCTTACCACTTTCTTTTTGGTCCTCTTCTGTTACAGAAATTCTGATTTTTTTCCCCCCTAGAGTGCTGGAGGAAAGTCGGGTACCAAGAGTGGAGTTGTGTTATCCTCTTATATGCTCTGGTGGGTGACTGGAGAGGAAAATGAAACTTTGTAGCGGGCTCTCCAGAGGGGGAGAGATCAAACGCAGCCCTGAAAACTTCAGCGCAGAGGTTTGGCTCCGGGTTTGATTGACAAGGACGGGACGAGGGAAAGCGCGGAGGCGGGGCAGTGGGGCCGCGGGTCGAGTCCGAGACAAAGAGGTTTCGGCTGCCACCAAGGAGAGTGCAGGGCCCTTTGGGGTAACTGGCCTTTGGACTCGAAGGGGGCATTTTGGGAGGTCGCTTGGCGGTCCGGAGAGGACGCGCGGGCGCGGGAGGAGGCGTCCGGCGGGGAAAAGGGGCCTGGCGGGGATGGGGCGCGCGACGGATGGGAGTGCGCGTGTGCGCGCGTGTGTGTGGGGGCGCGTGGGCGTCACGTGGCCGGGTGTGTGTGTGAGTGAGTGTGTGTGGTGGGTGTGCAGAGGGGGGGCGTCGCCGTCACGTGGCCGCCGCTGCCGGGTTGCCGCTGTTCTTCCGGGTTGGAGGCGCAGAGCCGCGGGGCGCGGGCCCGGGGCTGCCAGCGAGGCCACTTCCCTCGCCGCCCCCCGCGCACCGCCCGCGCCGGCCAGGCCTCCGGGCCGAGGTGAGCGCGGCGGCAGCCGGGGGCGCAGGGGCAGGGACGCGGGGCTGGCCGCGACGGTCGGGGTCCCCGCCGCGAAGGAGACCTGTCAAGGAGAAGGGGGCGGGGTCGGCGAGGACCTGGGCGCGCGGTCCTTTCTGGTCTGGTGTGGGGAGACGTGGGAAGGAGGGAGAGGCTGGGTTCGGGAGCCGGGTCTCTGCAGAGCGCAGGGCACCCGCGCGGCAGCTGTGCAGGTACAGGTTTTGGAGCTTCGGGGGGGGGGTGTCATTTTGGAAGGAGGTCACAGGGGACTCTTCTAGGTGGTGCGTCCAGAAAGGTGGATGCGCGATGCCCCGAATCGTGCTTGAACCGTGAGGGGATTCGAGGTGGGTGGCGGGCTGGGGACGCGGTGAAAGTTTTGAGAGTAGCTGGGCGTGGGCTGGTGGGGGTCGGGGCAGCTTCTGGCGGGGCCTTGAGGCCGCGGCTGGCGAGGCGGGGAGAGACCGGCGGAGGGGGCCGGGGGGTATTCGAACTTCGAAGGCGGAATGACTATCAGGCAGCCTCAGCCAACCGGCTTGCAGGGAAGGTTATAAATAGCAGTCCCGGGCCGTGGCCAGCCAGTGTCCGTTTAGTCGCCGAGCAAGGGGCGGTGCGGGTGGGTTTGGGCGAGGCCACCCCGCTTGCCAGTCTACGTTTCTGTAGGGTAATGCGTCCTTGGTTGGTATTTAAAAGCATGACTTGTTTACGGTTGCAGCGTGTCCTTTATTCGTCCTGTGTTGTGGGGGCAGTCTTTAAGCGATCCGCTTTTGAGGAGTCTTGCAGGACAGTCTCTATTCTGGAAGGTGGGGCTTGCATTCCTACTTTTATTTAAAATGCTTACCTTTGCTCTATCACATTCCCTTTACTTGCAGACTTTGGCATTTTTTTTTTTTTTAAAGATTGGACAGTTTAGGATTACTTATCAGCAAGTGTGCTAGGGCTGCTTACCTTTGCTGATGGAATCAGTCTTCACAAGGCTACTCAGCATTTTATTTAAAGAAATTTAAAGAAATTTCCTTGGAGAATGTGTTTCATAGATACCTAGGCTTCAGATCTCTTAGCCCTATTCATTCATTCAGTCAAAAAATACTTGTTATTTCCTCTATTTTGTGCAAAGCACTGGGCCAGAGGTAATTCTGAAGTGAATAATAATAGGAGTAAAGATATTGTATCCTTTTAATTCTCACAACTACCCTATAACATAGGGTAGCATATAACATAGTTGCCATTATTATTTCTATTTTAAAGATGAGTAAATCAAGTACAGAGAAGTTAAGTGGCTGACTTGCCAAGGTCAGAAGCTAATACATTGCACACTGGGGGCTTCTGAATCAGAGTTACCCTCTTAACCTCTATGCTGTCCTCACAGGTGCTTGCTCTCAAGGATTTTAATATATGTTTGGGGAGCTAGTTACCTAAATAACTTACATTAAATGGGGTTTGTTTTTTTAAAAAACTTTGAGTTGTAAAGTTCCACTGTTGCTTTAAAGCCATAGAAGCACATAGATAATAAAACAGCAGAGAGCTTTAAAAAGAAGATGGCGGAAAATGTGACAATTAAGATGTGACAATTAACAAGTGCTGGCCTGTGATAGGTTCACATATTCTCTGAATATCTTTCAAGGTCATTTGTATTTGATTTAGGCTGAGTGAGAGGGACTGCTTTTGTCAATAAACTACCTCCTGATTTACTGTGCTGTATGTTTACAACATGAATTGAATAGAATTTTTGGAAGAAATTGGTCCATGAAGACTTTGGCCCTATTGACATTTGATGCCAGGGATCTGCTCAACATCATTTTCCAAGTATGCAGGGCAAATTTTCCAGACTCCAGGCTAAGAAATAGGATTTCAGCTTTGCAAAGCATTGGAGAATCTTATCTAATCACAAAATCTTTAGAGCCTAACGAATGAACTTTCTTATGCTCCTTTCATAGAGGAGCAGACTGAGGCACAGATTCGAGTCAAACAGCTAGTGAGAGGTGCAGACTTAGGCAATACATAGGCTGTATCATAGCTAGCTTTGTCTTCTCGCTGTTGAGGTCTGGGTAAGCCAACTCAGCCCCAAGAGAACGGTGGTTGTGAGCGGCTGGGATGATCCAAGAAGAGGAACTAAGATCAACGGGAAGGTTAGGAGAGGACTAGGTCATTAGTAATGATAGGGCAAAATCTCCCTCAAGACAAGAATTATCTTTTATATATTTGTATCTCACATGGTTGACATAGATTCAGTGAGTGTTTTGAATGAGTGGCTGTGTATTGAACTCATTTGCTCTCCATTTTCAGCAATGAATAACCTTAGAAGTGACTCATGGGTGAATGAGAGTATTTATGGGACTCAGGAATACTTTAGGACTAAAATGAAATGACATATGTGACAACACTATGCAAATATCAGACTTGTTTAAAAGCAAACAATTATTCATATACATTTTAATTGCATGTCTGAACACATCTTGCACGTTCCATTTTTCCTAGCTTTTGTTTGTATTACTCTCTTCATTTCAGATGTCTTTCTCTTCTGCTTTGAGTCTTGTAGGAAGACATGATCTCCTTTTAATACTCCAGGAACTTTGGACTTGACTTACTCTGCTTTTTAGCATTATTATTTGTTGACTTTTCTTATCTCCAAGTGTGTGACGTATTCCACTTTGATTCTACAGATTCTCTTAATGGCTGTGCCTCTGAGACTCAGCCCTCAGAACCTGGTTATTGAACTAAAGGGCATATTAAGAATCAGCACCACCTGAATTGAGGATTTCCATTCCCAATGTTGCTTTCTGGTATTTACAAGAAGTTGCTTTAGGGAGTTGTGGCAGCAGTTTTGAAATTAAAAATGAACTAGGTGCTTCTTCCTCTTGAGTCTGGAAGAATGTTTATGGAGTGTGCTGGGATTAGGTGCTGAGCTCTGCAGAGGCCTGCGTGATAGGGCAGAGACTAAAGGCATAATTGGTGAAGTTAGCTGAGCTTGACTGACAGAGTTCCAGTCCTCTGCTTCTTCCCAGTAATGAAGGAAATAACAGAAGGATAGGGAGAACATTGGGAATCCTGGGAATGGTGGTGTGCCTCCCATGAACCTTGGGGATCTGCTATGGAGAGCAATGTAGGTAGCCACTGAAGCCTACATCAATAACAGCAAAGGTCAATGATGCATCACCTAGGCTAGTTAGAGCTGGCAAAACGTGGCGACTTGTAAGAACCACGGACAGAGGAGCATCTATTATGCTCTCATCTGCAAGCACAAACCTATGTGGTAAAGATAACTGCAGATTTTTTTTTTTGATTTTTTATTGGAGTCATATTTCAAAAATTTTAATTTTCTTGAGATGTGCACTAAGCAAACATGAATCTCGTGTTCACTCAGTCTCAGTTTGGGGGCGTCTCACAGGATGAGCATCCTGTTGCACTTAGTAGGATGCAAGTGTTTTCTGTACAAAATGGCATTAAAACAGGTTACTACTGTATTGTAAGTAGTAAATATTTTAGACATCTTCTGTAAGTATTTTAGACAGTTTAAGGGATATTCAAGGGTAATGATTATATGGAATTGTCGGACGTGCAGACTTAGAAGTAACTTTCATGTAAGAAGTAATTGGACTTTACAGCAATTTTCTTTTTAACTTTCCAACTACATTAAGGCTCGATTAGACTTATGTGATCTAGGTTCAGCAATCAATAGTGAGTTTATAATTACAATTTAGGTGGGAAAATGGGTTCCAGGTTTCAAATACCTGAATTGGAAACAAACTTTTGAAGCATCTTCTGTAAGTAAAAGACTTGGCAAATAAATTCATTGTGGATGCCCACATATAACTGTTCTATTCCAAGCTCTTTGGATTAATATGTTTTTATTTTTTGATGTTCAAAAGACAAAGTACATGTTTCTCAGCACATAAATATTTTATTCTCTTTCCTCTTAGTGATCGACCTTCAAGAAAACTGGGGATTCTGAAGATTGGGAACTCATATGAACATGGCAAACCTACTGAAAACAGTGGTGACTGGCTGTTCATGTCCTTTACTTAGCAATTTGGGGTCTTATAAGGTTTTACCTGGGAAGAAGGATGTTTTACGAACATTTCATACTCATCGGGCACTGTGTAAATCCTCTGTAAAACCAGGTAAAGTCTCACTTCAATATATATAAAGCACAACTTCAGGTCATAGGAGCTAATTGATTTCCTGACAATTGATAAAAGGAGAAGCCATGCATGAGGTTTTATAGCCTGGTGCTTGCAAGTGATCATTTTGAATAAAAAAACCTAATGAGTACTTATTTTGCATTTACCGTGTGTAGAAGTCCCTGATAGTCAATACCAGTAGAGAAGAAAAGATAATAGAAAAAAGAAAAATGATAAAACAGATGAGTTGTACCCTGGAAACTACTGCTCATAGTAATCATTTCCTCTTTCCTAGTCAGTATTAGGGAATTGTAATATATAAGGCTCATCTGTGCTCAAGCGTGAGGAACTAGGTGTATCAATTAATTTGTAGTAGTGCTTCTCAATTTAGTAAATGACAGCTTCATCTCAATCAGGTTAGAAACCTTGAAGTCATCCTAGATCCTCATAGACCTAATGTTTAGAATCTGTCCTCTTCTCAGCGTCACCACTGTTACCATCCTGGTCCAAGCCACCATCATCTGTCACCTGGACTACTGCACTAGTCTTCTAAATCTGGGGTCCCTAACCCATGGGCCACAGACTGGTGCCAGTCTGTGGTCTGTTAGGAACCATGCAGCTGCTCCCCAGTGCTAGCATCACTCTACCAGCTCCACCTACGATCATCAGGCATTAGGTTCTCATAGGAGCACTGGTCCCTGGTACCAAAAAGGCTGGGGATTGCTGTTCTAAATGATTTCAGTGCTTTCTACCTGTGTTCCCCTATAGTCTGTTCTGTATGTGACAGAATAATCTTTTAAAAATGAAAGATCATGGGACTCATCTACCTAAAATTTACCATTAGCTTCCTAGCTCATATAGAGAAGAGCTGAAGTCTTTCAGTGTCCTATAAGGCCTTCTCTGCTAGGATCTCCCCTCATTCCTTGCTTCTGTTTTGGGGTGTATGCCGGAAAGAAGAGAGCTTAAAAGAGGGATCAGCTAAGCTGATTCAGATCCCATTAAGCATCTTGCTCAAAGACCCTCCCAGCACTCTGTACCTCACGGGCCAGAATTCAGACAGATTGCCATATGTTGCTGTAAGGGAGACTTGGGCATTTAGTCATTTCTTCCAGATGGCAATATATTCAACGAAAAATAACATTCTGTTACTAAGGTGGAGGAACAGGATAGATATTTGAGGGCAATCAGAAATCTTTGCCTCATAGAATAATGCTCTTTTAAATTTTAGTTTGTAGGACCATGTGTTGTGCATTAAGTACCCTAAACAGCTGGGCTCTTTGAGTTCTTATGTCTGCCTTTAGTAGATTTCACAGCCTCTTTTATTGTTCTCACATGAAAAGTCACTATTGGTAGGGTACCTGCCCCTGAGAGGCCTTAAGTTTATCTCCAGATTTTTTTTTAAGGTTTCTAGAAAGCCAGATTATTCATGATAAAATTGTTTACAAAATAAAAGTAAATAACTGCAATGAGGACATGGCAGTTATCCTGAGTAAATACGTGGACATCAAGCTCTCTATGTTGACTTTAAGACTTTATAAGTTCTGGTTCTGGACTACTTCCTAGATAATTACTTTTTACAAGGTAAGGATTCTGTTTTTTCCTAAATAAAACCGCAATTTCATTATCACATTGAAAACTGTGAAAAATGATTCCAGTCAGTATTCATTCTCTCTCTCTCTGTCTCTTTCTTTCTTTCTTTCTTTCTTTCTTTCTTTCTTTCTTTCTTTCTTTCTTTCTTTCTTTCTTTCTTTCTTTTCTTTTTTCTTTTCTTTTCTTTTCTTTTCTTTTCTTTTCTTTTCTTTTCTTTCTTTCTTTCTTTCTTTCTTTCTTTCTTTCTTTCTTTCTTTCTTTCTTTCTTTCTTTTCCTTCCTTCCTTCCTTCCTTCCTTCCTTCCTTCCTTCCTTCCTTCCTTCCTTCCTTCCTTCCTTTCTTTCTTTCTTTCTTTCTTTCTTTCTTTCTTTCTTTCTTTCTTTCTTTCTTTCTTCTTTCTTTCTCTTTTCCTCTCTCTGAATAGATTTATAGGCTCTACCTTTATCTCTACCACTTTCTAGCTCTGGTCAACTTATTTATTCAATTTTTTCACTTCTCTTTTCTTTCTTTTTTACAGTTGCTTTGTTCAAATAATCATCCAACATAGTCACATGTTGTATTTACTAGCTGTGTCTTTAGGGCTCTTTTGAACCATAATTTCCCTCTTCTTTTTTCTTTTTAATTTATTTGTTGAGGAATTTAGTTGTTGTCCTGTGGAATTTCACATTATAGTTTTGCCTGACTGAATTCTTTGGTATTATTTACCCAAGTTCTCTGCCCCTTGTATTTTCTGTAACATTTAGCTAGATCTAGAGACTTATGGGATGTCAGGCCTAGATAATTTGAGGATGTCAGATGAGTGAACTTCACATAAGTATATGTGATATAACTGTGTATCAATGCAACATATCTGTCAGCTTTCTATTATTTTCCTCCCTCTTCTTCAAATAGAGAACAAGATTCAGCATATATTTTTAGGTTGACATACTCTCTCAAAGTCTCAATAAGTCACTCTGTAGATAATTGGTTTATTTTTTTATTATATACAGTGTTTATGTTGCTAGATTTCCTAAACTTTAGTAAAACTTACATAGAAACAGAGCCTTTTGATTTAAAAGAATCTGTTTATGCCAACTTGTTGAGTAAAACAACTGAGGAAAGTAAAGTACTTTAGTTAAAGCTGGTCTGAACCATATATAAATAACTCTGCATTACAGAGGCTCTTTGGGATTGCATGGAATAGAATCACAGGTTATATTTTGTGATGAGGGCTTATCATGGGTTCTTGAGAAGTGTGAGAGCCCAGGAAACCTTTCATCTACTTCTTGGAGAAGTGAGATGTCATTCTGAATTTTGTAGTTATGACTCATCTTCTCTCCTTGCTCCTTGATTACTCATGTTTCTACTACCATTGTTTGCTGACCTCCCTTTGAATACATTAAGGCTCACTTACAAATAGCTGCTGTGCCATCCTACTCTCTGTCCTTTTCCGTGGGTCTCCCATTTAGACTTCCTGAGGGTTGGGTAGTCACTGGCCAACGTGGAGTGTCCTCTCTCTAAGTTCCTGCATAAGTCTTCTCATAGGCTGCTGGTTTTCCCCCACATCTGTCCTATAGGCTAGAATCTTTCACCCAACTGCTAATCCCTGGTCAAATTAGTTGTGGCCAAGAATGTAAGGTCTCAAGGTACAACACTTAGAAATCTATGAGGAATTACCTGTAGCCAAAATTGCCAGGAAAGGGACTCTGGGTGTGACAGGCTATTAGAGTATCTAGTGTAGGGTTGTCCTTCAAAACAGCTAACCATTCCTGCCTTCCTTATAAATAAGGATAAGGAGATCATAAACCTGAAAGGGTTAATTTGAAGTGTGGGTGTTAGCATGTTGAGTAGTCTCTCAACTCATTTTTTTCCCCTAAGAATAAACTAAGCCAGTCATGTGCCTTGAAGAGAGCCATTTGGTTAAATAAAATATTTAGAATTTTCAGCAGAGTGGGCATAAAAACTTCTCATCAATCAAAAAATAGTCAAAGAATTATGATTATGGATCAGGACCATCATTTTGAACAGTAACTTGTATGTACAGTATATTTAGAGTAGATTGCCCATTTCCATTTCCTGAACTCTGTTATTAAGATATCGTTTTTTATGAAATCTTTTTTTCCCCCCTCCTCTTTATAGGAATTCCATATAAGCAATTGACTGTTGGAATCCCCAAGGAAATTTTCCAAAATGAGAAGCGAGTGGCATTGTCTCCTGCTGGTGTTCAGCTCCTGGTCAAGCAGGGGTTTAATGTTGTTGTGGAATCGGGTGCAGGAGAAGCTTCTAAGTTCTCAGATGATCACTACAGAGCGGCAGGTGCCCAAATCCAAGGGACGAAGGAAGTGCTGGCTTCCGATTTGGTGGTCAAAGTAATTATTCCTTTCTCGTTTTATGGCATGCTGACTTCTCAAAATTTTTTCATAGAAAAATTAAATGATTCTATCGTTATAGCTTTTCATATTTTCAAGTGATGCTTTTTTTTCAAGGATATGATTGCATGTTGAGAATATTCATGTTCCAGTAGAACTTTTATCAAACCATGTGATCTTGGTTTAACCATGGGAAGAAAAAAAGTGTTCTTTCTTTTTACATTTGCTCTGTGGAAATTCCCTTTTAATTGGCTAGGAAAAATAGGTACTACATGGTTCATATGTATCTAGAATAGTCACAGGTGAGTATTAGTATTTAATTGCTACTAAAATAGAAAGAAAGCAGTTCAACTCCTGGGACTGAATGTACAGTGATCTTTTGCTACCTAGAAGGAACAGTGATTTAACTGACGTTAGTGTTATTTTTAGAAAGAGCAGGATTATTCTGGAGAAAGCAGCATTGGGCTGAGTGGCAAGTAGCCTTACCTACTTTAATAAAAAAGTCTTAATATATAATAGAAATCTATATCATGAAGAACTTTAGAAACAAATCTGAAGTAAAAAATCATATAGGGAAAGGAAGAGAGACTGTATTATGAGTCTAGTATAGATAATTACTAGAGTCGAATGTTAATTTAAATCTTAAGTTTTCTGCAAACAAGGCTGATAGGGAAGTATGGATTGTATAAGCATGATTATCAGGTTAAAATAAACTCCTCACTTTTTATGGGAAACATGAGCTTTTTCTCCTGTGTTCATTCTCAGGAATCAATCACTTAGTATTTTTTTTTTAAACGTAAAGTCCACCAAATATCTTGATAGAGTCTTAACTAGTGGTTTTTGCAGAAGACAAAATTGTTTTTTGCTACCAAAAATTAATAGTAAAATTTATGGCACGGGGATAAATCATAATTTAGCTAAAGCTTTTAAAGCGTTTAGCTGTACAGATACTTGGTGATATAACTTGATAGAGTGAAAGCACTTAAGGAAAATAGAAAAATAGTACAACTCATTCTAATGTATGGTTTAAGGATCAAAACCTTTTGAGATGTCCATGAAAAAGGATTGGTAAGGTGCACATAATTTTTGGCAATGGTCTGTATTCCTTTTAGAGATTTATGATGTGTGTGGGCATGTTAAAAGCGCTGGGGAATCCTAAAATATAGAAACTTATACAATTATACTTGCATTAATAAATTACTTGACATTGGGGACCTCTCTTTTTAGTTAAACTTATTAACATCCCCAGGAAGCAGTGACCTAAAAAGCACATTCATGGAATCATCCTGTTGGCTTAAGTCACTCAGTTGCCAATAGTCTCAGCTGAGCATTTGATAGGGGCCAGTAGTCACAATTCAAAGTTGTCCTCTAATTTTTAAAAAAATAATTAATGAATTTTTTTATGGTGACATTGGTTAGTGAAATCTGGTTTCATTTTAACAGTAAGGCATATATACATTTACATTGTGTGTTCACCTTCCATAGTTAAATTTCTTTCTGTCACCATCCTCTAATTTTTATTAAATCTATATTATAGAGTCTTACTGAAGAAAGATAGAGCTTGTCAGAGAGTCTTAATTAAAGTCCAGAATCTAAAATCACATGCATCACCACATCAACAGGCAAAATGTACATAAAAGATAAGTGTCTCATAGGGATATTGAGATGAAATGCTGTAAAATGAAAGTATTGACCTAGTGTCTGTGTTTGTATTTCCTGGTAAAACTTAAGTCCCAGAGCTGTTTTTTACTGTGTTTAGTTGCTTAAAGGCACTACTACAAACTGGGAACTAAGGAAATGGTATACTTTCATTGAAAAACTGATTTTAAACTTGGATATAAGACACATTTTAAAACACTTTAAAAATGGAATTTAAACAATTTGGCTTTAAAGTATGGACATTTGAAACTTTCAAGCTTGTGGAGTGTATATTCATTGACTTGATACTTAACAGAGTATGTTGTAGCTTTTTGCTTAAAAGCAATTCAGTAAGGCTGCTATGATTGTGTTCATCTTAAAAAATTTGTCTGGAAGTTTAAGGTGACATAAACCTATACATATGACCATGGAGATTTTAGTTTGTAACGTTCTTCTCAACAATGCAAATGTTTGTGCTTGTTAAAATTAGCAATAATTGAATCTTTGAATACACAGCAAAAACTGTCTTGTTTGTTCTAATGTCTCTGAATTATACCAGAGTAACAGGTTTTGGGATTAGAGGTTTGTTGTAGAATTTACATACATTTCCCACTGCTCTACAGCTGATTGTCAAACGTGTCCCGACATTTTCAGGTGTGTGCCCTCAGACTGTGCACAGCTCATCAGTCAGAGGATCTTTGGTGGCATGGATCTTTGCGTGCCTTACCCTGATTAGGAATTTAGTCAGAAATTTCTTTCTGAAAGATTACTTCTGGAGCATTATTTCAATGATGGCATCTCATTTAAATTGTCCTTTTTACTTATAAATATGGCAAGGGTGTTTAAATTTTTAATTGGTGACTTGACTTTGTTCTCAGGTGCGAGCCCCCATGATTAATCCAGTATTAGATAGTCATGAAGCGGACCTTTTAAAGACATCGGGAACACTGATTAGTTTTATTTATCCAGCCCAAAATCCAGACTTGCTAAATAAACTTTCCAAAAGAAAAACTACAGTTTTGGCAATGGACCAGGTTCCAAGAGTCACAATTGCTCAGGGATATGATGCGCTAAGCTCCATGGCCAACATTGCTGGGTAAGTTCTTTTCAATTTCAATTGAACAAAAGAAAAGTGGTGCTACAGAAACATGCTAACTGTAACTCTTCTCTGTTACAGTTATTTTACTTGCATAACTGTTAGAGATTGCAGCCATTTGAGAGTGCACTAAATTATTTTTAAGACTCATTTTTTGTTTTACAGTCATCAGACAGGAAATGATTTTTCATATTGTACTCTATTGTATGCTCCTTTTTAATCTTCATTGATAGAAGAGAAGTAGTATTTTCTTCCAGCAAAGGTAATGACTGTTAGGTTATTTGTATAAGGAATATACTGTATTTCCTATATATATGTATGAGGAATATATTATATTTCATATACACATATACATTGGGTTGAAATTGCTGTTATTTCTAGTTTTGAGATGTAATTGACATGTAACTTTGTATAAGTTTAAGGTATAGACACATATATATTGTGAAATGATTCCTATGATAAGTTTAGTTAACAAATTTCTGTTTTTGTAGGTCAGAAATGGTTATATAATGACAATTTCATATGGTTCAATCTAATATACATATTAGCAGATTTACCAGTTTAATTAGGTTTTGCTTAGGAAAATTCATAAAATAGTTAATTAATGGAGAAAATATCTGCAGCTGAAGAATTTTCATCTGACATCAAAACTTTTATTGATAACCGAGAGAAAACTATGTCCTCTTATCTTTAAGGCCAATATGGCAGTAAACGTCATTTGCCTGCCATCACTCATGCATTCCTGTTTATAGCTTGGAGTGCTATGCTGACTATAATTCTAAGGCCCATGATGCAGAGAAGAATGTGGCTGTGACTGAGTAATCATGCCTGCTACAGGGGAGGGGTAGGAATAGCTGTATGAGTGCAGTGTGTTGCTGACTGTGCCTAGAAAGGGTGGGAAAAATGTGGAGATCAGATGATGCTTATGAAATCAGCTCATCTAAAAAGCCAGTTGAATTAGATTTTAAGTTCAAAACTATTAGTGGTGACAATTTGCTAATATTAATGATGCACTAACAAATGAAAATGTTTAAAAAATAGAGTAGTGCATGAAGAAAAGACTAACTCGAATAAGCTCTTTCATGGACTGACACAAGAAATGAAAGTTTTCTTAGGTCTTATATCTTAGATGTAGCATATTAAGTATGCCACAAATTCTACTTTGAGTTTCAGCTGTTTGCTTTGGATATAAATGAGATGTAATAAACAAAAATAATGAGATAAAAACACATTTTATTGTCCTTAATGTAATATGGCAAATGGTTGGTTTGAAGATTTTTTTTTGGTGATGTAAATTACATATAAGGGACAAAATAAATTTTTGCCATATTTATTTAATTTGTAGGAGAGTTATGTTATGAAATGTGGGACTTAAAATTTTATATAGAAGATGTGCAATGTGTAATTTTAAGGGTGCTATTGGTTTTGTCATGTGAAATGCACAAATGTGAAATTATAAAAACCAGCAGTTCTAGCCCAGTGGTTTTTAGCTGCAGAATCTTTTAGAGCTAATGAAATATTATGAGGCAATATGAACAAATCGTCTAAGAGCAGAGTGTCTTGAGTAGAATTGAGGGGTGGAGGGGTGTCCAGAAGCACGTCTGTTCTCTGTCTCACCTGCTGTCACTCCAGAGTTGGCTGAAATTTGAACCTCTGGGCATTCATGGGACACGATTTAAAGAATCACTGTCTTATGTCCTCAGCTAATATGGGTGAAGGGCATAGTTTGAGATGAGGAATTTAGTATACTTAACCACACCATGTGTGATAAACTGTAATCTGTCTAACTCATACACAGCCATATTACAGTGAAGATGTGCTCCTTCCAGTTCATTGATGTTCATTCTTAGCTTTTTTGCTCTCATAAAAATGATCTAGTTTTATCACTTTTTTCACTCTCAGTGCTTTCTTGTGCATTTTCTGTGTAACTAGTCTCTTTTTTCTTTTTCAGTACAGTAACAATTTTTTCAAACATTAATTCCAAAATTAATTTCTTATAGTGGCCTTTGGATCTTTGTCATGTTTGCTCTTTGGAAATTTCTATCACTTGGATTCAGAAATAAGATAAACGAATTGTGCAATCTCTAAAATATTGTTTGCTGCTCTAATATGATTTAAAGTAATAGTGGTAACTGTTACATGCCTTTACATCAATTATTATATCAAGCATTATTTTATAAAAATATCAGGGAAAGGTTTTATTGTCAGCTAGCAGGTGGATCTTATCATTAAATGTTGCATAATAATATTAAGGTAGAGTGTGTGTTACCAAGTGAGAATGTATGAAAGTGCTTCTAAGTATAAAATGATATGAAAATTAAATTAATGTAATATGTTAAAAATATCCTATTAAACAAAAGATGGTATATTTTACTAGTTTTTGTTGTATACAGTTTTTATTTAACTAAAAACACTAACATTTGTCAACACTTATATGACAGGCTTTAGCTAAGCACTTTTTATGTGCATTAACTCAGTCTTCACAATACCACTAAGAGATGCTCTTTTTGTCCCCACTTTAAACAGAAGAAACCAAGGAATAGAGAATTATAGAAATGGTCAAAACCATTAGCAATTCAAAGGAAGTGCTTTTATTTGTTGTTTGTTTCGTTCTGAGGTTGGAATTTTATTATATACAAGAATATAGCTAATCTAATTTTTATAATTATAAAGTTTTCTCCCTAGTATATATATATACTGCATAGTTATCAAAGAAAATTTGGACAATATAGTAAAGTAAAACAAAGTTTGAAGTATCTGTACCCAAAGAAAACCATTGTTAGCTTCTCTTGTCTTGCCTTCATTTCTTTTTTTAAACCACAACAGATCTTCTGTAGTATTTGTTATAAAAAGTCAGGGGGCATCATGGATAAGAATGTGCATCTGTAGGCAGGATGCCAGGTTAGGCTTCTGGCTCTGCTATTTACTAGCTAAGGGACCTTGGGCAAGTCTCTTCATCTCTCTGCATCTCCATTTCCTCATCTATAAAATGAAGATAATAATTCTACCTATCCATTCAATTGTTGTTAAGATTAAAGGTGTAAGTGTATAAATATATCACTTAAAATTGCTTTTGACATGTTAGTGTCAGAAATGTTAGTGATTATTCTTATTCTTTGGTGATTAAATTGTAATTGATGACTTATGATAATATATAAACCTAAGAGCTTTTATGGAATTATTTATCCATTTATTTATCTTTTTTTTTTAAAGTTATAAGGCTGTTGTACTAGCAGCAAATCATTTTGGACGATTTTTTACTGGTCAGATCACAGCTGCTGGAAAAGTTCCTCCAGCTAAGGTAGGTAAAACTTTTAATATTTCTTTATAATATGAATTAAAGGCTGGGTATTTATAGTCTTAAAATACAACTATTTAAAATATTTTTATGTGTTAATGTCATACTGGCGATTTACACGGCAGATGAGAATAAATGGTAGATCCTCAAAGCTACTTAATATTGCTTAACAAAAAAGAATTTTGACATTTCTAGACTTTCTAGTCCTTTTTTCTGTTTTTGACTTACTAATTAGAATTCTTAAATGAATTTTGGTAATTTGTTCCATGTAGCCCATTTATTACTAATTTAAAGATAAAACTTCAAGATACCATTCAGCAAATCCTCAATTTCCTAATAATTTGCGACATTATAGGTTTCCTTACTTTTTGTCAAATTTTGGGCCAAAAGGACAGACAATGGGAGATTGTGTAATTAGGATATTTGGTTGGGGAAAAGGGTGCAGTTTTTAAAATCTAGATTGAGAGCAGAGAGGAGCTGTTGACAAGAGGTGGGCATGGGTAGGTGAAAGAGTAGACTTTGTCGTGACCCCTCAAAACTCCATACACTAAATGACAATATGTAAGTATGACATAGGATACAGGACTTTAATTTTATTTTATTAGGTTCAAGTATACAGTAAATTGCTTAGACATTCATCCCCCTAATTGTTCTTTCTCTCCTCTGGCTCTCTATCTAGCCATTACATTACTGCTGACTGCATTCCCTATGCTGTGCTCTCCATCCCAGTGACCATCTATCAACTACTAATTTGTACTTCTTTAACCCTTCACCCCTTCATCCTAGCCCCCCAACCTCCCTCTCCTTGGGCCATCACCAGATTGTCCTCTGTATTTGTGAATCTGTTTTCAATTAGTTCTTTTTGTGCCTTAGATTCTGCATATAAGTGAAATCATATGGTATTTATCTTCCTCTGTCTGACTTATTTCACTCAGCATAATAACCTCTAGGTCTACCCATGTCATTGTGAATGATAGAATTTCATTTTTTTAATGATAGTAATATTGCACTGTATATATGAACCGTAATTTCTTTATCCAATTGTATGTTGATGGGCATTTAGGTCGCTTCCATATCTTGACAATTGTAAATTGTGTTGCCATGAACATAGGGGTGCATAGGAAATAGGTGAAAAAAATGGCAAGTGGAATAGAGACTAGAATACTTAGGAAAGTGTGAGCAAGCAACACAGAGCTGTATTTGTGAAGTGGTTACATTTTGAGTTTTCTCAGGGTCATATGAAAAGGCCTGGCACTCATAGTGGCCAGAAGTTCAAGGCTGTTTTTAAAATGGTGGAATGCTTTGATGCAGAAATCCACTACTTAGTTTTGGTTAGAATCTTTCTGAAATATGTGGAAGTTAAGAGGAAATAATGTGAGTATATGTGATCAAAAAGTGAAACAAAAGAGAAGAGGCTTAAAGGAAGGAGAATCAATCAGCATTTAAAAGGTAGAAATGTAGAAAGAGGTGGAAAAGTGACTGTCTTTCCTGAGATTTACGTTGCAGCTTAAGGGACTTTGGTTACATGTCAGAAATAACTTTTTTGATATTGAAGAATTAGATGCCAGTTGGACTCATCAAGGTGGATTTCATAATATTTTACTTGGTTTTCCTTTAAACATGGAGGGTTATTTGTCTAGAATGAGCTAAAATCAATCAGTTGCATGCTTATGATATGCCAGGCACTATTTAGGAGCTGGGCATATGGTATGAACAAGGCAAACAAGATCCCTGCCACACGAAACTTATTCTAGTAGGGGCCACAGTGAGGAGATAAATAATCAAATAAATATATGAGATAATTTTAGATATAAAAGAAGTAGACATGACGATATGATAGTGAGCATTGGGAGTAAGCTTCTTTAATTCGGCTGATAGGAAAGGCTCCTCTGACATCTGAGCTGAGACCTAAAAGATGAGAAGAAAGAAACCAGGGGTTTAGGATTCCCGGCAAAGGGGACAGCAAATAAGAGGTGCTGAGATGGGAAGAATTCATTGTGTTCTAGAAGAATAAAGAATGCCATTAGTCTTGGAGAGTGGTGAGCATGGTAGAAAGTGATCTGACGTGATGTGGGATCGGTAGGTTGGGGCTGGATGAGGCGGGGCCTCTCTTATAGGTCATGTTATAGAGTTCAGATCCTCTTGCAGGTGAGGGAAATGATTTAGAATTGTTTTGGAAAAACCCCATTCTTCTGTGTTCCTCCTTTTCTTTCATATAGAACTCTTCTGATACTCCTGGGCACCAAATGTGTGGGGATTTTCCTCAGACCAAGCAATTTTGTGATACCAGTTGGGTGCCCTACAATTTAACTCAAGTTTGACACTGTCTATCTATAGATAGTATCAGATCCCATAGGTTAAAGGTTCAGTCCCGTAAGACTGCTCCTCCCCACTTTAGATGCCAATTGAAAGTTCAGGTTGTTACAGACTGGCTATAAAACAGAGATTCCTACGGCCCCCTCCTTGGGTTTGAGTAATTTCCTAGAGTGGCTTACAGAACTCATGAAGACAGTTTACTTACTGTTCACCAGTTTCTTATTAAAGGATATATTGAAGGATACAGGTGAACATCCAGTAGGGAAAGATGAGCAGGGCAAAGTATGAGGGAGGGGGCTCTGAGTTTCTGTACCCTTTCTGACGCACCAACTCCTCTGTGTGTTCACCAGCCTAGAAGTTCTCAGAACCTCATACTTTTGGTATTTTTATGGAGGCTTCATCAAGCAGACGTGATCGATCATTAACTCCATTTCCAGCCCTTCTCCCCTCTCTGGAGAATGGACGGTGGGGCTGAAAATTTCAAGCTTTTAATCATGGCTTGGTCTTTTTGATGACCAGTCTCCATCTAGGAGCCCACTAAGAATCGTCTCATTAGAATTAAAGACACTGCTGTCACTCAGGAAATTTCAAGGTATTTAGGAAATCTGTCAGGAACGGAGGTTAGAGAACAATTATTAACAAAAGATGCTCCTAGTGTTCTTCTTACCTAAGAAATTGCAAGGGTGTTAGGAGCCCTGTGCCAGGAACTGGGGGCAGAGATCAATATATGTATATTTTCTATTATCTCACAAGGATTTTAAAAAATCACCCGGCTCTTCTGTGGGCAAATGAGCAGTAAGAAGAGTAAAGGTAAGATCTGTTAGAATTGGTTACAAAAATAGTGCCCTGGGAAGGTGGTGACAAGAGAGAGAAGGGGTTGGACTGAGAAGTATTTGGAGATTAATGTCAGTTGTACGTGCTGTTGGATTATAGGAGGGAATATGTGCAAAGGGAGGGTTCAAGATTACTTCCCTATTTTGGCATGAGCAATTGCGCGTGCACTTAGTGCCCTTTATGGAGATGGGGAGGCTGAGAGGAGGAACAAGTTACAAGAGTGGAATTCAAGAACATTCTAAGGGTTGTTTCTTTCCCTTACTCTTTCCTCTACTCTTTTTCTTAGTATATGTCTCTGACGTAACGGCAGTCTTTTTGATTCTATCATTTAATGTAACAACTTTCTGGGAAGGGGTTTTGACTGCTTTATTGCAGTTGCTAGCTGCTTGCTGAATGTCTCTCCCAGAACTAGCTGGTAACAGAGTCAGGATTTGAACCTAAGCTCCCAGACTCAGTTGGTGTCTTCCTTTACCCCAGAGAAAGATTAATTTCTGCAGAGAAAGAGTACTTTCCTTTTGTAAGATTACATTTGCTTTATTCTGTGCCATTCTGTCTTTTAAATTATGGGGTCTTTTGTAATTTCTTGATTCAGGATAACTTGGCCTAGTCCTGTGATTTTACTTTATTTCATTGTTTTAGCAGCGGTGGGGCTTCAGTGTGTGGAGTGGGGTTAGTGCCTTGGAACCCAGAACCAGCTTTGCTCCTTTTGGTCCCTCTTTGTTTCCTTTTCTGTTGACTCCCCCTATCCCCTCAAACAAACAATCACCATCAAAAGCAATTAATAGGATTTCTGAGACACTGCCTATCAGTCACTGGAGCCCAGTTTGACCAGTCTAGTCTTTTTAAAGTGGCAGAAGAAGGTGTGGGCATGATGGGTGGGTAGGAATTTATAAACCTCACTGTTTCTGTGGATGGTTGTGTTTTTTATACAGCAACAAGGAGTTGCTTTCAATTGACTGGGAAGTATAATAGGACTTTTCTCTGATGGCCTATTCCAGACTGGAGACAACAGTATTCTTATTTGGTTTCTTAGAATGTGGGAAAGACTCTTATTTCTGGGGAATTCTTTGGTTTCCTTGGCTCTGATCCTTCCATGGTTAGGGAGATTAATAACATTGCTTTGGATTTCAGGTACAATTCATTCAGAATAGTTCAAAATTATGTGGTTGGCCACTTGCTATTCTTTTGCAGGGGTTCCCAACCCCTGGGCCACAGACTAGTACTGGTCTGTGACCTGTTAGGAACTGGGCCACACAGCAGGAGGTAAGCGGCAGGCCAGCGAAGAAGCTTCACTTGTATTTGCAGCCGCTCCCCAGCACTAGTATAGCCACCTCAGCTCTACCTCAGACCATCAGACATTAGATTCTCATAGGAGCACCTGGTGCCAAAAAGGTTGAGGACCGCTGTTTTAGAAGCATGTGATCTCAAGATGGGGGTGGGAGTAGATTTTTCATTAAAGTTGTACCTATTTTTGAAACATATTTTGATAGTTTATGACTATAGTAAAACCTTAACATTTGAGAGGGATAGGGTAGCTAGAATGCTACACTAGGAATGTTAGAGGTAGCTTTTATATGGTATGAATGAACCTGTTAATATTTAAAATAATGTAAACACTGATCACTGTTATATGTAGCTTTTACACTGAGAAGCTGATTGTCAGGATATTTTTAGTGAAGGTTGTTGGCCTTTGTTATCAGTCTTAACTTTGATAAATTTTAAAAAGCAATGGTGGTTCAGTTAAAGAGCAGTCTATTGTCTCAGTGTATTTAGTGAGGAGTGATCATCACTACCACCACTACCACCTGGTGTATTTTTGGCTACTAATTGTGTAGCAGGCAATGATAGTTATTAGCTGATAATTTTTCATAATCTGTTGGTAATGAACTTTGTTAAAAACATACCGATTCTGTCTTTTCCCCTAGATTCTGATAGTTGGAGGTGGTGTTGCTGGGCTTGCTTCTGCAGGTGCAGCCAAGTCAATGGGTGCAATTGTTCGAGGATTTGACACGAGGTAAGTGTTTCACTGGAGATTGCTGTTAAGGTAAAAACATTTTGTTTCAGGTGGTTGTTATACTTTCCTTAGAATTTATGAAGTGAAGTAGTACATTGAAAACTACTCGATAAACCGTCTAAAGGTGTTTCCACTTTTTCAAAGTTACTTCAAAGTGAAAAAGTATTACTTGGTGGGAAAAAAAATTAGAAGCCAGATGCAACACAGCAGAAATAATGAAAAAGAAAACCAATGAAGAATTGAAAATTAACAACTTGTACTCAGTGTTTCTTTATGCTGATTTAGCATTGATTGAAAGGAATGTGAGTTTTCAGAGTAAAGAATGTTCCAAAGAATATGATTTGCAGTGATTACCTAAAGTTTGGAAAAGTGACGTACTAATGGTAAGTGTTCTGTTGAAATAAGAAAAGGCATTTCCAAAGTAACCAGGACATAAGCCAAGGAAAGCCAGAGTTAAGAATGCCATTAGTCGGTCTTTTAATTTTTAATGTTTGCTGATGTGAAGTTTTTGAAGACCTCTAAACCTGAAGAAAGCATGTTCAGATTTTTATTGTAGTGGATAATAGTCTTGAAGTGGAAATTCATATATTTGAATTAGAGATGATTTGAAACTTGGTGTTGGGTTAACTGCTAAGAATTAATATTAAGTTAATTAATGTCATTGGTTTAGATCGTATGTAGGGTAGACAGGTAGAATATAGCTGTAGCTTAACTCCATTTTTATTTATTTTTATTAAGATAACTTAAATCCACAATGAAGAAAGATGTGGTGAACTGGTGAAATACTTTTTTAAGGATGCAGCTCATTAATAACTATTTTGAGACTGGCGTCATATCATAAACACATAATTCAAATGTTTAGAAAACACACTTGATTATAAACTCTTTTTGGAAAACCGAATGGTATACATTTTCAGTTAAACATCCAAAAACCTAAGGACAACTAATCACTCAGTGACATTAACAGTGTGTGATTTTTGAATTCTTTCAAATAGCTGGGAGATTCCCCTATCTTGCCTAATGCCCGTATTACAAAGTTTAGAAATATGGAAGCTTTATTTTCTTTTTTATTTCATTGTGTGTGTATGTGTGTGTTCCAATAAAGCTTTATTTACAAAAATAATCAGCAGATCAAGAGCTATAGTTTTCAAACATCTGTACTAAATGCTTACTCTCTTCTAGGAATTGTACTATATGCTTTGTTTTATTGGTTCTTTTCAAGAATTCTTTGAAATAAGGTTAATTAGCCCTTTATATTTTACATATTATAAAAGGAAATATACATTAATTTTATAATTTGTCCACTTTATGTTCTTTTTGATCACAAAAATAAAATATTCTTATTCTTCCAATTCAGAAAAATATAAAAAAGTATAAAAAAACAAAAGAAAATACTCTAAAATTCTACTACCTAAAGATAATTATTAGCATTCTAATATATGTTCCCTTTTCTACACATTAATTAAGAAAGTAATTTTACTAATGGTACTATTTAACATTATTTTACTTAATAGTAGATCATGAAGATCATTACCTATAAATATTTTTAATAGCTGCAAAAGAGTCCTTTGTATAGAAGGACAGTGATTTATTTAACTAGTCTTCTATAAAATGGACATTTTTACTGTATATAAACAATATTGTGTAAACACACATATACATACATATATGTACGTATATATAAACGTGTATTTGGAGATATTGCATTTTCTTAGGATAAATGTCTAGAAATGGAATTTTGGGTCAAAAGATATTCACATTTAAATTTTTGATGTAATATTTTAAAAGGAGATCATTTTGAGGGCAAAATTCCAAAATAGCATAGTGTTTCTAATTATACATGTTTCTTATTGAAAAATACTGAGCACCATAAGGAAGAAAATAAAAATATCTTTTATAATACTACCTGCTAGGTCTAATTGCTAATAATTTTTTGGTGTAATTGCTTAAAGATTTTAATGGAGCTACTTTTCGAATAATATCGAGATAATTTTACATATAACTCATGCATGTATATCATTTTGAGTTCATCTTCATTAAAAATAGTAGACATTTCTAAAACTTTTAAAGAGTTCTATTCCTTTGGCTACAAGGAGTAGAAAACACCAAATCTGATTGGCTTAAACTATAAGAAAATGTATTATTTCTTCTAACTGAAAATTCATGGGAAGAACTCCTGTTTCACACTAGAGTTAGCAGCTCACCAGTGCTAGGCAGGATCAGGGTTTTTCTGTCTCTCTTCTCTGTTGTCCTCAGTTTTGGCTGCTTCTGCCTGTGGTCACAAGTTGACCACAAGCTTCCTTGTTCAAGCCAGCAGAAAGGGAGAGAACCTGTTGCTCAACCATCTCTTACCCTTTCTGTCCTGCCTTTTATGTCCTGCCGTTTGGGTCTACTCCCTGACTGTGACAGTTGCCAGGGACCGATGGGCTCAGACCACAGTTTCCAGGCTTCCCTGATGGCAAGGATTACCTGTAGCTCTTGCTGAAAATATAACTTCTGGCCTCATGTTGGAGGTTGTAATTCAGTGGGTCTGGGAAGGGGCCTGGGAATTTGAATTTTTAACACATACCTGGAGTGATTGTTGTCACTAGGGGGGTTTGGGATTCACTGTAGTGGGATGAGTATTGGTGATGTAAAACACACTGTCCGCCACAGAGCTCAGATCTTCGTTGGTACAGTGCTTGCCAATATTCATTCATTCATTTATTTTAAACTGAATGTATTTTTACATCATCTGAATGTGTTGGATCTTCACATTTACCATTTATATCATTTACAAGTTGCTTTTTTCAAACACAATTTAATGAGGACTGGGGCAAAAATCACTTTGTTAAATTATTTCTACAAGTCATTTATGTGGGGAAAGTTCCCATAAGTCAGAATATTTACAAATGAAAACCTTAACTTTAGTGATTTGAATGAAGTCAAATCTTAATATAGGTCTGATCTCACATCATCATTGACAGTGGGGCCACAAGAAATGTAATGGATTACTGGGGCTGGCAATAGTGAAATTCCTTTTGCAGCTTAACTAAGTGGAAGTTGGAATTCCCTATAGTTTCTTTTTTCCCCCAGAAAAATTTATCATGTTACCTTCCTTTAGAAAAAAATTGAAACAGTCCAGAGACATCAAAAGAAAGTCTCTACACAGGGAAAAGAAAGAAAAGTCTCCACTTTTAAATGTATACAAGATTTTCCTTTCTAAAATATATATATATACACACACACACATATATATATATATAGAGTCTACGGCCATGCCACCCTGCACGTGCCTGATCTTGTCTGATCTTGGAAGCTAAGGGTTAGTACTTGGATGGGAGACCACCTAGGAAGACCAGGTGCTATAGGCGTTAAAAAAAAATACACACACACACACACACACACACACACACACATATATATATATAATAGGCGTAAATATATATATATATATATATATAAAATAATTTCTGTATTAAGGACCTAAAATAACCCACTGCTTTTCTTTCAATAATCACCAGAGCTGCAGCTTTGGAGCAGTTCAAATCTCTTGGTGCTGAGCCCTTAGAGGTAGACTTGAAGGAATCTGGTGAGGGACAAGGTGGATATGCGAAAGAGATGTCCAAAGAGTTCATTGAAGCTGAAATGAAGCTCTTTGCTCAGCAGTGCAAGGAGGTGGACATCCTTATCAGCACAGCACTTATTCCAGGTATGTCGTTAGGTTTCTAGTGCAGCAGTTTTACTAATGATATTTTAAAATGAGGGTGAGTAAGTGTTTAACATTTGAATTTCTTCAAGTATGATTGACTTACTTGCTAGAAAATGAGAAGGCACTTGGAAGGCAAAATTACTGCAGCCTTAGAGAACAACAGTCATAAATAATTTGGTATATTTCTGTGTAGAGCACTTCAGAATTCATTCTTTGCTTTTGTGGCAGTGGCTCCTGACTCAGCTGTTGTACAGCTGGTTTTGAATGGAGGGTGGGGTGGCCTTTGGTGTGCTACCATCTGACCTTTGGAAAGGTAGCTTGGGGAGAGTTTTGAGCTGACTAGATGTAACGAGTGGCCAGCAGAGGGAGCTAAAATGCTTTAAAAATCTTATTTGTTTATTTATTTGAAGAAATGATTTAAATCCCTCACCCATTTATCTCCCTCCTCCATCCTCCCCTCTCCCCTCTGGTAACTACTAGTCCATTGTCTATGTCCAGGAATTTCTGAAAAACACTCATGGAGTAAACGATGAGGACATGAAGCTATTTTTAGTTGTCTGACTCTTAACTAAAAACAAAATAATTCGAACATAGTATATATAATTATTATTGATTGTAAAGCTTGAAATGAGTGACAGGACTCAAGACTTCTTATATAAAACACATATTTGCTTATTTTTTATAAGTAGTTTATAGTAAGTATACTTTAAAAAGGTCACATTGTATAATAGTCTTAAAGGAGACTTATCGAAGAAGTTTTACTGATCTAGTCCATTGAGCTCTTACTGCTTTCAGCCTTTTCTGAAGCTATGAGCACATTAAACTTATACAGAGACCAGTGGATTAATCTAGAGCCTGTACTTGGAAGGCTGGTCTGAAAAGGACTTTCCTGTTACTTTTTATTTTTAAAGCCCAAGGAAAAAAAGTTAATTAGAATATTACAAGGAAGAAGATGACCATTCTAAAGCTCTTTCCTATCTCTGAGGGACTGAAACCTGAAAGCATGAGCATTAAAAAAAAAAAAAGATTAAAGATTATGTAATAGTACAAATGCCCTTTGAAAAACAGTGTCTCTGGCATTATGTTCTAACTTTGCATGGGTCACCTGACGGTGTATCTAGCTCCTGAAAGACTCTTAGAGCAGAAGTTGTTCCAAAGTTTTCCTTGAGTTGGAGCCAAAGGGGATTAAGTCAAATGTCAGAAGTTCTCCAAGCCGACATTCTTTAGACCAGGATCCCTATAGTTGTACTGAAGGCCTGGCATAGATAAAAATGTTGAGAGAGGGACACAGATAATTAGTTCCAGTTGGCAATCTTATGGAGTTGATAAATTTTCATTTCTCCTAGGTGCACATCAGTCAGTGGACTTAAAAAGATAGTAATCTTATACTTATGAAGACTGTACATAGAATGACACATTTGTAGCCAGCTAGTTATTATTCTGCCTGGTATTTTGTACCACATACTTGTACCATGATCTAGACTCCCTAGATTAGATTGAGTGATGGGTTAAAGGCTAGAGTTTCACTTAATGTGGGTAGCTTCAGGACAGGGTCTAGCTAACAGTCGTTTTGTGGTGCTGTGCACATGAGGGAATGCTCCCATCCTTCCTGTCTAGCTCCTTGACCTTTGGAATCATCAATAAAAAGTGAGGCAGCCCCATTCTGGTAATGTTCAGGCTGTGCTCATAATCTTTTGAGCATGAAGTTTTTTTTAGCATCCTTATTGTTAGAAAGACTTTGTATAGACTTGGAATGTTTAATCAGGAAGAGGCTGAATCAGGTTGGAAATCTGATTGGTTTAAATTAAGTTAGGGAGGGGAGTGTTGAACTGCAGAGAGGAGGAGTCATAGGGTTTAGTACTGACTGTGTATTAGGCACATTTCACCTAAGAGTACTTAGAGCATACATTAAGGCTACCCTAACAGAAACAGCCTTTTCCATTTAAAACCTTTCCTGATGACCACCTTATGAAAAAATCATAAGTATCATATAGTCATCTAGCATTCACCCCTTCCTCACCTCAGGTGTTGTCCTTATTTTGTAATTGAAACATAGCTATTGGAAAGCCTGGGGCTTTATTTAGTAATCATGACACTATCTTGGACCACTTGGGTTCCCAGCATCATTAGATAAAGGCATCTAAAATGATCAGGATTGTGAAACAGTAAAATGCATAGAAGAAAACATAAGAACTAAACTCAAGGACCTTGGGCTTAAAGAGGATTTTATGAATTTGACGTCAAAGGCAGGGTAAGTTAGAGCAAAAATAAATGAATGGGACTATGTCAAACTAAAAAGCTTCTGCTCAGCAAAGGAAACAGTCAACAAGGTAAAGAGACAACCATCTGAATGGGAAATATATTTGCAAGCAACACCTCTCATAAGGGCCTAATATCCAGAATGCACAAAACTCGTATGGCTTAATAACAATGAAAAAACAAATAATCCAATAAAAAAATGGGCAGAGGACTTGAACAGACACTTCTTCCTAGAGGACAAACAAATGGCCAACAATTATATGAAAAGATACTCAACATCGCTAGCTATTAGGGAAATACGAATCAAAACCACAATGAAATACCACCTCATACTTGTTAGAATGGCTATAATTAACAGGACAAGTAATAACAAGTGTTGGAGAGGATGTGGAGAAATAGGAACCTTTATACACTGCTGGTGGGACTGCAAATTGGTACAGCCACTATGGAAAACAGTATGGAGGTTCCTCAAGAACTAAGAATTGACCTACCATATCACCCAGCAATTCCTCTACTGGGTATTTACCCCAAAGACTTGAAAACTCATATCCGAAAAGATATTTGCACACCGATGTTCATAGCAGCATTATTCACAGTGGCCAGGACCTGGAAGCAACTGAAGTGTCCTATGATAGATGACTGGATAAAGAAGCTGTGGTACATATATATATATATATATATACACAATGGAATGTTACTCAGCCATAAGAAGAGATGGAATACTGCCATTTGCTACAACATAGATGGACCTCGAGATAATCATTCTAAGTGAAATAAACCAGACAGAAAAAGTTGAAAATCACATGATATTACTTATATGTGGAATATAAACCTAAAAGTAACAAATGAACAGGACAAACAGAGACTCATGGACATGGACAATGGACTAGTGGTTACCAGAACGGGGGTAGGGGGAAAGAAAAAGATAAAATGTTAAAAAATGTGAATATGTAGTATGAAAAAAAATAAACTGGCATTTAAAAAAAATGATTAGGATTGGATCATATTATTCCCTCCCCCCAACCAAGCTATAAAGTCTTTACTCCTTGGTAAGGTATTCCTTATCTTTCAGTTTCTAGTCACGATTTAGCTTTTAGACTTCATGTTAAACTGATTTATTTCTCTCTGGGTATGATTACAGTCATGCTGGCCACTATGATCACCTCAGATAGGCCAAGGACTTTCAGGCCTTTTACACAAATATGTTTCTTCTCTTTGGAATGCTGTCTCTGCCCTTCCCTGCTTTTTGAAATCTTACTCAACTCAGTTACCACTTCCTCTGTAGTTTCTGCTTCCTTCTATTTGGTAGTAAACACTCCTTTTCTGCATTGATATCAGTTGGTCTATGCCTCACATTCCAGTAGTTCTCAGTCTCATTGCCCCGAGTTGCTCTTTCTCCCTGTGCATGCAGCTGGAGTGTTTGGTTTATCTCTGTGATAGCAGGTGCTTAGCAAATGGCCTTGTACACAACAGTGGCTCAGCAAATATTGCTGAGCTTATAATTCTGCGTGCCTTCCTTAGGTCTTTTACCTTTCCCGTGCTATCCAAGGAAATAGAGAATGTTCTGTTGGCTCAGTTTTGGATGGAACACTTCAGAGGCTAAATTAAGACTGGGAATCAAGCGTTTTTATTTTCATTGGATAAATACCCATAAGTGGAATTGCTGAGTCATATAGTAGTTCTATTTTTAGTTATCTTTGAAGAACCTCCATACTGTTTTCCATAATGCCCGAACCAGTTTGCCATCCCATCAATAAATAAACATGATGACAGATGCTTACTAGACTTAGTGTGGTGATCACATTGTAAGGTATATAAATGTTGGATCACTGTGTTGTACACCTGAAACTAATATTGCATGTCAATTCTAATTTTGAAAAGACTGAGAACATAACTTTCTTAAATGATCAAAGCTGGGATACTCGCCCAGTTTGCAATATAAAGTGGTTAGTTAGACCTCTCAGGAGATAGAACTAGAAAGTAGTGGATGGTCTGCTTAGGAGTTAGAAAGTGTCTGATCTAATGAGGAAGGAAGATATTGATTGCTTGATTATAAATTGTAATAGCTTGGGCCATATATACCTGGACTTCTTTTTAGGCACAATCTATATTATCCAAAAGTACTTTTGTTTTTTAATCTATACTGGTTAGTAGCTGTCGAATAGACTTTTCAAAGGACCTTTATGGTCAGTTTACATGACTCTGGAGAATTGGGAGGGGGCGTTGTTTTCTCCTGATATACAAGTGCCTTATACACACGAGACCCAACCTGAGAGATTTCACAGTCTCCTGGAAAATCAGCACTGGTTCTCCATTTGATTCTGCCTGTCTCTTGGAATCCATCTTTCACACCGAGTAGAAATATAGTGCAGAAGAATAAATCTGCAGTAATTTTCAAAGTTTTTTTTTTTTTAGGCAAGAGAATCATTGATTATATTGATATACTCTCCATTTTTGAAATTCTACAAAGATAATATTGTTTTGGTGACTAAACAAAAGTTCCTCCCAAGATTTATTTTTTAAGATCGTTCTTTTCCTTCTTTTGTAAGCATTATGATTTTACAGGACAAAACTATGTAGACCAGTGATTTCAACCTTTTTAAAAAATTACTGAATTTATCTATCATCTATCTATCTATCTATCTATCTATCATCTATCTATCTATCTATCATCTATCTATCTAATCTATTTATTTATTTTACTGAGCAGTCTAATTCATATACCATCCTCCTCTCCCTTAAATGTATTGTTGTATATTGTGGTTGTATAGAATTGTGTAATATTACTCTTGCAAAGTTTCACTGTTTTGAGAATTTTGAAGGGCAGAGAGAAATACTTAAATGTTGCAACATCATTACTAAGGTTCAGTAACAACAAGCTGTCTTCATACCTCTTGGTAGCTTTCAGCACCAACAGGACAACTTGTCATAACGAGGAGAATGCTAAAATGTGGTTTACTATTGCCATTTATCAATCTTGACTTCTTAGAATATGTCTGAGCATAGGGAGTGGGCTAACTTTAATAAATCTTCGGTTAGAAAAATTTATGACATAGAATTATATTCTAGTTTGGTCTATTATTTCTGTGAAAGTATGTTGCAAGATGAGGAAGCATTGTGTTCCCCTGCTGGTAGTTCCTGAGTCAGAAAAGATTGGGAGGCTGATGCTGTCCTTGGTGAAGTAGCACTGGATAGAGTTACTGCTAATGACTAGTACTTCCCACCATATGCGTTTCTGCATCTTCTTCGTTTTACTGTCCCTATCTTTTCTTGTGCTTCAGTATTAGGGTGGTTTAATTGCTATGACAGATTAACCCAAAAGTGTATAATGGCTCAGAGCTGACATATTGGTGGGCAGCTGGGGTATTTAGGTATAGTAATGTTGCCATCATTATTATAAAGTTCTGAAGGCCACTCTGGGCACTGTGTCTATTCCAACAAGCCACAGGGAAAGGGACATGGAGGAGTGTGAGTGGGATGCCTGGAAGTGGCACCCAGCAGTCCCACTCACTTTTCTTTTGTTGAGACTTAGGTACATGGCCAAACCTAATTGTGAGGGAAGCTGAGAACTATTGCCTCACTGTGTACTCAGGAATAAGAGAACATTGTATTATTCTGCTAGGGCTGCCATAACAAAATATCACAGACTGGGTGGCTTAAACAACAGAAATTTATTTTCTCACAATGAGGAGACTAGATGTCAGTGGTCAAGGTATTGGCAGGTTTGGTTTCTTCCAAGCTTTTTCTCCTTGGTTTGTAGTTAGATGGCCTTCTTTTCGCTATGCCCTCACATGGTCACATGTCACTTTTTGTGTCCACATTTCCTCTTGTTTTAAGAACATCAGTCAGATTGAATTAAGGCCCATCCTTATGGCCTCATTTTAACTTCATCACCTCTTTAAAGTCTCCCTCCAAATACAGTCACATTTTGAGTGGGTTACGGCTTCAACAGATGACTTTGCTGAGGGCACAGTTCAAGTACTCAGGACTGAAAAGCTTATTGACTTTTGCAGTAAAAAATCCAGAAACTCTCAGGATTATTTGGAAGGTTGAAGATGGTCCATGAGATTGTCATGCTATGGGCATTATAATGAAGTTACAAATCCAGCACCCATGAGTTGGCAGTCTGGCATGGGTTTCTCTGGGGAGAAACATGATTTACTTGTTTTTTATCTGAATTTTTTGAAGATATCCATTTTTTTTAAGTCTCTTGTTTTGTCATGTATTGTAGGGAATACAAAGATGCTATTGTTTATATAAGAATATCATGCATTTCCTTATTTGTGCTACTATTTAAGTTTGGTAGATTGTTTTGTGAAGATTTTCATAGTTTATAAAGCCATGGTAAGATCTTGACTAATTTTGATTTTTACCTATACAGAATTTTGCAGCCATTAGAGGTAAATTATTAAGATAAAATTTTAAGGATTGAATTTTTTAATTATTAGGTAAAAGCTTGTTTTTAGGTTTCTTCTTTAAATAAATCTTTAGGGATTTGTGCAATCAGTTAAAATATCCTGTTAATCAATCATATTTTGTAGGCATTACATTTAGAAATATCTCAAGGCATTCAATTTGCAAAAGCCAAGTTTTTGCCAGTCTGACATTCTCTCTGGTTCCTTAAACAAATAATTATGCAGAGAAAAATTTCCCATAGTTCCATGGATGGAATTCACATATAAAGTATTTTGCTTGACTGTTTAAGCTATGTCAGAATCTCTTTATATTCACGAACACAGCTGTGTTAGCCTCTATTGATTTTTAACAGAGATGTATGCATATATAACTGTTATTCAAACAAATTCATTCTTAAATGTAATTCAATTTGTATTTTTTTCATAATATATTTTCTCAATCGAATACTAAGAATTCAAACATAACAGTATTAAAATTATAAATTTCTAGGAGAATTACTCCTTTCTAAAAATAGCTTTAACAACTTACTGTTATGTAAAAGATTTGGCATGATGTTCAACTTCAAGAAATATTTCTTGGTTCCTTCTGCTTTATGGCTATTTAGTTTCCTACTAAGATTACTCAATTCTCTCCCAGCTGGGAGTCTTTTTCCCACTCAAAGATATTCTGGTAATGAACATTACTAACATTATACTATTATATAGAATTTAATAGAAACTTTTAAGTATATATACTATTAAATGTATATAAATATACCTATATGTGAAACATTTATGTATATATTTATACATTTTATTTTTACTGAATGGGAGCATCATATATGTACTATTTTGTAGCATGCTTTTTACTTATAATAATTCCATGGCTTTAAAATATTCCTCTGTGAATTAAATAAACATTTTTAACTCCAGTCATTTGACTTACACACTAAATAAATACTCTATGTGAAAGAATATGCTATCCTTTCAAAATGATGGAATTTCATAGTAATAATAGAGATAGAACATCCTTAACTTCTGTTAAGATGCAAATGTGTGTAGGTGTGTGTGTATGATACGTGTGCTTAAAGTTATAGCAACTGCATAACAAATTTGTAAAAGCTAAATGAGTAAAATCAAAGAAGACGAATAGGTGGTACATCAGATGTTTTCTAGGGAGCTTAAATGGTTTTAGCCACTTGTTATAAAGTGGGTAGCGTTATAGTCCAGGGATGGATCCTTAGCTACGGATAACTTAGAAGAAAGAAAATTTCAGAATTTCAAGGGCAGGAAAAATTGGATGCCAAATCAGATTTGAGAGGTCAATGGCTGTAAAGCTGGCTCAGTTAGAAGACAAAGGGGCTGCACCTGAATCTCGTTTGGACATAGGCAAAAGAGTAGTTTAAGCCATGTCAAACTAAGACTAGAGGGTATAAATAAGGTGAGGGGAAAAGTTGTAACACACAAGAGCTTGGTTAATGGAGAAGAGTCTCTGGACCTGAGGTGGGGAGGGTAACAGTAAATACCTGGAAAGTACAGGTTAGCACTTTAAATTTGCTGCTTCATGTGTATGCAACCATATGATCCTCAGTTTTAAATCACGGCAGACCTGAACAGCATGATCTTTATTTGGGAAGAATCCTAAGATATGTAGGGTTTGCATCCTTAAATTCTCATGCCTGAGTAAAGTTTTAAATATTCAAGATGCCTTTGTTGGACTACATTGGGGAGGGTAGAGAAAGGAATATTTACAAGAGAATTTTGAGAAGTGGTGAAACTGTCAGGACTTTAGGATGTTGTCTTAGGGAAAGTAATCCTCTCATTCTTGCTCTTTCATGGAGGCTCAAAAGAGAGACCAGAGATGGTTTAACAAACCATGTGGCAGCCAGACCCATATGACTGGAGCAGAAGTCCCAGTGGGGCAGTAATGAGAGTGAATGTTAGAAAGAGCACTCCAATCCAGGGGAGAAGGCCTTCAGTAAAAGAAGGTTTAGGATTTGAACTTTATCTTGGAAGTATAAAGTTTACTTTGAGAAAAAAGGAGGTACCATATAAAGACTCACATGTATCATATTTACAACTTTTTTTACATGTGCTATAAAAGGTTATTTTTCTTTTTTGAGTCACATTTATTCCAATCAAGTAGGTTGAGAAACAGATTACAATGCAAATTTTAGTAGGCTTTAATTTATAAAATGTGTTTTTACTAAAATTCTCTGAACAGAGATTTGAAAACTTTCAAAAGAAGACATAAAAGTAATTATGCGATTACCTTTGCTTTCCTGCTACCAATGTCGTAAGTTTATTTCCTTTTCCCTTTGGCTGATGTACTTATGTTGATTTACAAAACTTGAACTCTAAAATATGCTAATGGTATGGGCCCCCAATTGAACACATAAATGTATGTCAGCTTGAAAAATCCTTGCTTTATCTTCTGTGTAAAAATTAGTGAATGAATTTAAAATGTGAAACATCTCATGAGGAGAATGTTTCATGAAAATAGGGTTTTTTTGTTTATCTACCAGTATATTACATCACCAGAAATAGGGCTTGACTCGTCATTCTCACAGAATAGTTGTTGAATGGGAATAAAAGTGTATGAGTGATGCCTAAGCCTTTTGGAGTTGTGGTATTCTCCTGTTTTCATTTCATGGCACTTTCTTAATTCTACTCAAAGTTATCCTGTGTTAAATTAAGGTAGGTTAATATAGTATGTAGAAATATCTGCTTACGTTTGTTAAGATGATTAGAAATATTCTATTTTGTAATTCATAAATTACTATTGAATATTCCCTTGATATTTATGATCTTCATGAATCGTTCACTTAGGCTGCACATAGTTTCTTTAATTGCTTATTATACATTAAAACAAAAACCAAATAAGATGTTTATATTATCATGAGTGGTACTGGTTGTAAACCATTTGCCAAGAGCAACACTGAGATCTCTGTGTTGAGCAAATGGCCAGGGTTTCTTGCTAGCTAAATGGCTTCCTCCTGCACACTGCAGCTCACACATTTACTGTTTACTTAGGAGAATGACCAGTCTCTCCTGAGTTATGTACTTAAGGGGTCTCTTGAAAGAGTTAAATAAATTTCAGATGTCAAATTCCTGAGTGTCTAGAGACTACGGTAACGTTTAGAATATAGTTTTTAAAAATTAATATAATTTGTACTATTTTTTATTTTTATTTTCATTAGGTAAAAAAGCTCCAGTTTTATTTAGTAAAGAAATGATTGAGTCAATGAAGGAAGGCTCAGTTGTTGTGGATTTAGCCGCTGAGGCTGGCGGAAACTTTGAAACCACTAAGCCAGGAGAACTGTATGTTCATAAGGTATATCAAAAAGCTTCTTTCTATGAACAAATTTCCATATCTTTGGTGATTTATGTGAGGTTGTTTATTCCTTTAAATATTTAATTGAGCCTTGATTTTTTTAAAATAAAAAATAGGCACATTTAAAGCTCCTTTTGAAATATATGTTTATGAGAATATGCATGTATTTATAAAGATATAGAATTTCAAAACTTAGCCTTGACTGTGACCAAGCATTGTCCTATAAAGAGTGTAATAGATGTTTCTGACTGCATTTTTATTCATTTAGGGAATTACTCACATAGGTTATACGGACCTTCCCAGCCGAATGGCTACTCAAGCCAGCACCCTGTATTCCAACAACATCACCAAACTCCTGAAGGCCATCAGCCCTGACAAAGATAATTTTTATTTTGAAGTGAAAGATGACTTTGACTTTGGTACAATGGGTCATGTCATTAGAGGAACTGTAGTGATGAAGGTAAGTAAAGAGATTAGTTTTTCCTGTGTTTTCATTTTAAATTGATTTTAGGATTTCTATTCGTGGAAGAATCCTATTGGAATTGAGATACATTCTAATAAAGCATTGATGTATTGAGTTTATGCCAATAAAAATAGTTTAAAAATGCAGAACGATTTAAATAAAAATATTGCAAAGACATATACACACCTAAATATATATATATTGATGTGACTCACCTACAATATTGATTGCTTTTGAAAAACAGAAACAAAACAAAAAATTAGAATTGAATAAAGTAAAAAGTATTTCTTTATTCTGCTTTTAAGGGCTTGATCTGTATTCTTCTGTGTACTATGTGCATACAAATTATGTATCTATGTATGTATGCATAATATAAACATGTATTCATATACACATGTATTAATTGTGTACAGAAAATGCTGTTATAAATTATATTAATATAATTATTTTTCAAAGAAGAGTTTTTTTTCCCCCCAACATTATAGCTATTTTCTGTGTTTTTGAAACACTGGATTGACTTTTTAAAAAAGTACTTCTAATTTTTGTTAGGATGGTGAAGTGATTTTCCCTGCTCCCACACCTAAAAATATTCCTCAAGGTGCCCCAGTAAAACAGAAGACAGTGGCTGAGCTGGAAGCTGAAAAAGCGGCTACTATTACACCCTTCAGGAAAACGATGACCACGGCGTCTGCATATACAGCAGGTGAGAATCTCATTAATCAGGATTAGTCCTGATTATCTGAATTTTGAAAGTTGTATATTAATTGTCAAAATTAGTAAATAAAATGTTGTTGTCCTTCTTTGGATTTCATTAAGAATCGAGCCTGATAGAAGCAATTTTTCTGTGTAATCGGAGATTGTATTGATCGTCTACCTTAAGAGATACAGGCACTGTGCTAAATACTGGAATGTATATGTGTGAAATAATATACAGGCTGTTGATACTTTTCTTTTTATAAAAAAATTTTAAATATAATTAATATTTTTATCTACATCAAACGCATTGAGTTGTGACATACCTTGGAGTGTGTTGGCATGAAGTATACATAAATGTGATTATTTATTTATTTGCTTGTTTATTACTTTATGATTTATAAAACATCAGTCTTGATTATCTGCACATCTGGGTAAGACATAGGAACCAAATGTTTACATTTAAGAATAAGCACTGTAATACAAATATAGCCTTTGAATCTTTTACTAACATTCTAAGTTATTCACCTAGTAAAAAGAATTAAATTTTAAATGTTTATTTTTTTTTACAATTAAACATAAATTCTTTCTTTTCAAATTCGTCTTAGTGAAAACACTAAAGAATTATTGTAAAATAAGGGTAAATACTCATTCTGGCTATGAACTGTTAGAGTCGGAAATGTGACTATTTGATTTTAAATTGGTTTCTTTTTCATAGAATGAATTAAAATGTTTATATCTGCTTAGAGCCAAAAACAAAAGCAAACTATAAAGAATTAAGGACCAGCACCAGTCACAGAGCATTCTTGTAGCCTCAGCATTCTCCTAATTCCCATGTGAGTCCAGATGTTTTAAAGCTAAGTATTAACTCTCTTTGAATAAAGAGCATATCTCAGCAGAATAACCAAAAAACCCCTCTAGTTGTGAATGTGGTGAATAGATAGGGCAGCGTCCCTATTTGAACTTACTTATTAAAAAAAAGAAACCAGATTATTGTATTGTACATGAAGAGTATTATCAGTAGGATTGGAAATTTCCATTTCTCTTTGAAATTCATGAGGAAATATAGTGAGCATGTATGATGATTTATTTTTCTAGATTTTGTTATATTAAGTCAAAATTGATTGCATTTTAATAGATATGATAATGCAATATTTCCGTGAATAAAAGGATGACTTTATATTTGTTTTTCTTTACCTCAAATTTCCTCATTTATAATAAAAACAACTAATTTTCTTATATATGTGTTAAGAATTTATTTGAATAGCATATTTCAAAGAATTTGATTTGTTTCCCCCTGCTTTGTCTTTTCTTGTACAGACTATAGAAAAAGCACAATTGACATTAAATGTATTATAGAAAAGACATTAGTTTATTAAATAGTTGATAGGAAAACATTTAGAAGTGTGGTTTCTATCTTTTTTCAGTTGAGGACAAAAAGGGTTAATAATTTTACAAATAAGGATACTGTAGCACAAAGGGGTTTTAAATAACTTGCCTGAGATCACACAGCTAGCAAGCAATAGAATCAGGATTTGAACCAGGCAGCCTAGCTTAGAACAGATATTCTTAACCATAGCCTATACAACTTCTCTAAAGTTTTAAATGAGAACACAAAACAATATTCTCTCTAACTCTCCCCACAGATAGTTAACAGGTCATGCATTAGAACTTTGGAAATCTTATATGCGGATAGGAAAATATAAGTTAAAACTAGAGTTTTATTGAATGATTTAAGGTAAAATTAATGTCAGTTCCTAGATGTTTCAGCTGTGCCACTTATAAAGAAATAGTTCATACCAAAGAAGAAAAGTACCTTATTCAAGAAAGTTAAATTCTTACTCCCTGGTCACCCATTATTATTCTGTTTTTACTGACCACTAGGTAACTCTTTCTTCTATTGCAAAAAAGCTGTCCACATGTTTGATATCAGGAAAGGTGATAATTAAAGATGTATGTTCCTAACTGACTGTATTCTGCACATTCTTAATTTAATTTTTTTTTCTCCTTTTCTTTGTAAAATCCTGTTTGCTGACCTGGTGTTGAGGCTGGAGCTGACTGCCCTGGCCAGCAGTCCAGTCCAGATTCAGGAGCAATTGCAAAACTTCTGTCCCGGGTGGGTGGAAGCCATATGTTTTGAGGAGGTGCTGAAGTAGATGAAATCCTTCCTACTCTTTTCACATCCTTCTTATTCAGCCAAATCTGAAAGTGACATAAAATTGGCCTCACAAAAGTCCTGAATTATGAAGGTGTTTCTTGCCCAAGTAGAAAATGCTTTGGTAGATCCTCTACAGGCCTGTGATTCTGGAATAAAAACACTTGTATAAACACATGTGGCATTGTCAATGAAACTTAAAACAGGGAGGAAAACAAGCCACTCAAAGGAAAATGTACAAATTGTTATTAAGATGATTCATAAATTTTACTAGATCTTTCTAATTTATTTTGTGTTGGAGGCTGGTGGTCAAGAAGTTGAGATTTGTCCACAGTACCTTTAGCCCCCTTTCCTCCCTTCTCCCTTATGAAATGGAAACCTGCTCGTTATTAGCAAGGGTATAGAATTTAAAAGCACTGATTATTCTATGTTTGTTTATATGTGGACATGTGTGTGCTTTAAATCTTCCTGAGATAATTGTATGTCAGCTCACGCTCTTTCCTCTCTTTCTTTAGGTCTCACTGGGATATTGGGTTTGGGGATTGCAGCTCCCAATTTAGCATTTTCCCAGATGGTGACCACCTTTGGCTTGGCTGGCATTGTGGGCTACCACACAGTCTGGGGAGTGACCCCTGCCCTCCACTCACCACTGATGTCTGTGACTAACGCAATCTCAGGTTTGCTCCTCTCGTGTTTTCTCTCATCTTAGGTTTTCATGGGCTTATAGTAGTGCTTTTAAGGAGGTCCATAAAGTCTGTTTTCAAATTGTGTGGCTTGGCATCTGAAGTAGTGGTTGTGGTAACTTGGACTCTCAGAGGGTACAGGAGTAGGGTTGGAAGTTAGAGGCTAAGGGAGTGTGTCAGGGTGTAGGCTGCTTCTATATCAAGCAGTATAGAGCCATTGTTATTTCTTTTAGTTATGATTTCCTTTAAAGAAAGGACTCCTGTGATAAAATTTGGAAACCAGTGTTTCACAGAATCACAGCTGCAGCATCCTTTTGGGGTTTTTAGCAAAACATTCAGCCTAGTCTCCAGTAGGCCACACTTGGCATCAAGTTTACCCAAAAGCTTATGGGACAGGAAACAGAGCTGGCTAGTAGGGTACCATCAGGCGTTTTTCTTGGTGTGAGTCTTCATAGTGGTCCATGCTGCAGTCCACACCACTGCCCAGGAGCTATTCTCTCTGGCCCCCAATGAGAGCTCAGAGCTGAGGATTGAGACCCCTATTGGACAGATGTCGGAGTTGGATGTTGGAAGCCTCATGGCCTCAGTCAGTGTTTCTTAGAACATTGTCATAGACATGATTTTCAGGATCTCCACAGGGAACATGTCCAATTCCAAGAAGGAAAGCCCAAATTTATGGCTTCACCATCATGTATTATAATGAATAGTTACTTCCAGTTCAGATGCAATTTATTCACCAGTGGTTTCTTTTTACCATAAAGGGTATTGTCTCATAACCTTATTGATATATTCTTTTAGCAAGGGGAACAGAGATAGAAAGTTAAAGGAAAGTCAAATTATTATGCAAAAGAATTTTTCTTTACTCTTTGCCCATAATAGTACTTTAGTGAGAATGGTGCATGAGAACTTTGTTCTTTACGAATCTGTGCACATGAGATCCTTCAGCTATGGCATTTAATTTGGCAGTGTCACTATAATTGTTTACCATATTTATGCTTCCTTCCTAGGATTGACTGCAGTTGGTGGGTTGGCACTGATGGGAGGACATTTGTATCCTTCCACAACTTCTGAGGGCCTTGCTGCTCTTGCTACATTCATATCCTCAGTCAACATTGCAGGTATGATGATGATAAAAGAACCCAGAGTGCTATAATTAATGGAGACACAAGAAGCAATTATAAATTAGTATAACATGGACATTGTGATTTTAAGAATTTGTGCTTTAAAAAATGTTTCGCTTAGATTGTAAATGCTCTCTGTGAAGAAAAATTAGTTATTTTGCCCATCTGTAATTTTTTGAAACGATAAAAACCACCCCCTAGGATTCCCAAACAAGCAAACAAACAAAATATTGTCTTGCTACAAGTAACTGGAAAGTTACTGAATGCATAGTTTGAAATTAAGTTGACTTAGGACTCTATCACCATAACATCTGTAAACTTGTACAATTTTAGATAAAACTTTAGCCTTTTGCCTTGTCCGGGCCTCTGTTTGTTTCTGAACATTGGAAACTTAACACATCACTTGTGCACAAAACCCATTTGATGCTATTTTGTAGCTAAAAATTCTTTAATGGGTCTAAGAAACCCGGTGCCTGTTGATATGGAAATTTTTCTTTTGTCATTTATTATAGAGTTTAACAAACAGAATAACCGTATTAGAAGATAAATACTAGCCTTTGATTATTTGCATTCCCGAGCTGTTTACTTGGCTGTTTACTTTTAGTCATGCAGAAATAGCTGGTTCTGCACTGAAAACAAGTTTAGGAATTTTTTCTTTCCCTTCAATGGAACTGGCTTGAATAATAGAATAACTTTTAATTTTGAGGTTCTAAATTGTTACTTAAAATGATATTTATCCACAGATGATAAAACTGTGCTTAAATAGAAAAATTGTAGCACTTTAAAAAATCATGTTGCTCAATGAGATAATCTGTTCGTTTTATATTTACTTTATTAAGGTGGCTTCCTGGTGACTCAGAGAATGCTGGACATGTTTAAGCGTCCCACTGATCCCCCAGAATATAATTATCTGTATCTGCTCCCTGCTGGCACCTTTGTTGGAGGATATTTATCTGCCCTCTACAGTGGTTATAACATTGAGCAAGTAAGAGGCTCTTTTGAAAGTGTCTATTTTTGCTACTGAGTTTTTTCCCAATTGTATTTAACATTATCATTACCAATATTCAAACTCTATCAAGCAAATACAACAGTAACTCTAGAAACATATTGGTTAAATAAAAGCATTTTATACCCTAAGAATTAGGATGTTGTATTCTAGATTTACCTGCTAACTGATTGTGCAAATATGGGTTTACTTGTTTTACCCTAAGTTTTTCCACGTGTAAAGAGTCGAGAGGATTATTAGTATCCACTTTATGTACTTGGCTGGATTGTTATAGGAATCTAATGAAATGATCAGTAAAAAATTCGAAAAAATGTCTTATTAAATACTATTTGGCCTTTGTCTTACTTTCCCCCTACAAATCTTGCTAGATGTTATGCCAGTTCCTTCAAAAAAGAATGAATATTGTATGGAAAACAAGCAATCAAGTTGAACTTTGAAAGTTCCATGTCTAAATATAATTATAATAGAGACTAAACTTTGAACTCAGTATTTTCCATTTCTTTTGAATAGCTGTCACTAGGTTACAACCTCTTTGACAGCAGAAAAATCATGTCTCTCTTGATTCCTCCAGTTTCCAACATGTAGCATTTGTTGAGTGAACGAAATCTTTTTTGAGAAAAGTTGGAGCAAGGGAGTCAGAGAGACCCTTGTCTGGCCTGGATTTTGCTATTTACTAAACATTTGACCTTGGAAAAATGATGTAACCTCTTTAGGCTTTGGTTTTCTTTTTTGCAAAATGAAATTGATGATTCTTCCCTCCTGTGAATCTCATGGGACTGAGTACAACATAAACAAAGTTTGTGGCACAGTCCCCGGCACTGACAACATCAGCAGTTGGCACCTTTGTAGCACTTGGTCAGGTCTGAATCCCACAATGAATTTATGCATTTGGTGTGCTATCAAATCCATAAGAACGTACTTTACATAAATGGTATAATTGCAAGTACAATCGAAAGTATTTAATTTCTCTAATGGATAGGAAAGTATATTGAAATATTTAAAGAGCACATGCTGATTCCTCTATATTCTGAATTTAAAATTGTCCTCAGAGAATCATCTCAGGAGAGGTCCTCTCTATGATAGCATTGAATGTTTTGATAGCCTCTCTCTTTCTCTCTTCCCTTTCCTTTGAAAAGATCATGTACCTGGGCTCAGGATTGTGCTGTGTTGGTGCCCTGGCTGGCCTTTCCACCCAGGGAACAGCTCGTCTTGGCAATGCACTGGGAATGATTGGGGTGTCTGGAGGCCTGGCAGCCACGCTTGGAGGCCTAAACCCGAGCCCAGAATTGTTAGCTCAGATGTCTGGAGCCATGGCTTTGGGCGGTACCATTGGTAAGCACCATTGGATTTTTGCATTTATGTGAACTCATGCCCATTTTTAGCCCATTCTTTTGATTCAGTTGATGTACATACTCAGTTTAATGTTTTAAAACGTTTGGTCTGAATGAGAATTATATCTATTGGGATGACTTTTCACCAAAATAAAATAAATTATATTAGAAACAAAGGTAATAATACTATCCATAACTTTCTAATTAATTTATTAGCTTTTATTGTCTCTGCTCTTGAGGTTATCTATGTTTATTGTATCTGTATGGGAGACATACTATGTAATGGTGAGCTATTGTACATCTCTCCCCAGCTCGATATTTAATGACATAACATTGGTAGCTTGAAGTCAGCCTTGGTAGATGTATTTGTGCCATGGAAATCAACAAAGTCTACAAATCTGGGTTTCATTTATTGTTTGTTGATTGCCCAGACTTAAGAAAGTGATGGAGAAAATGTTAATAATGCAGCTTAAAGTTAAAAATATGTTGTGTCTATAGCCATTACATTGTGACTAGCTCTCATAATTGAGCAAATATTCTTCTATTATTTGGAAATTATACCAGGTTCAGTGAAGTTGTCACTCACATGGTTGACAATGAGCGATATTCTCTTATATGTCTTGTTGTTTCACTTTCATCTATCTTGTTAATGTAAACAAAAATATTAACCAGCATCCATGTAGGAATGACACTCATTTATCAGTTGCAAACACTAGATTGGGTACAGATACAAGAGACTGGCAAAAATTAACAAAAGCCTTCTGTGAGAATTAATTGGCTATGTGGAGTTTACAATAAAGAGTAGTGTATATTTTTTCATCATTTGAAAATTGTGTGCTGCATACCTGTATATCAGTAAAAATGCACATATCTATTATCCTGAGGAGCTGCTAGTTAAACATTTACCAGCACAACATTAGCTTCATCCCTCTTCCATGCTTCCCCAGGAAAGCTTTGAGTCCTTTTTTGGCAGTACCTAGAAAGCACATGAAGGAAAATGCCTGTGCTGTAGGTTCATGGTGGAAAAACCTTTAGATATGACCTTAACAAATATCCTAAGCCCCACCCTTTCTATGTCACCTATCTGGAGCCATGCAACTACCTTAGAGTCTCCTAATTTGGACATTTACTACACTAATATTTGCATTTTTTAACCTTTGGAATTGGCTCACGCCCACACACCTAAAAACCTAGGCCTTCTTTATATTCCAGCTATTTCTGCATGTTCAGGAACAAGCGTTGGCTTATGGGGAAGATGGCCTGGATTATTCATTTCATGGGGACAATTTAAAGAGATTTAGTCAGAGCTTTAAGTAATTTGAAGACATGGTAGGCCGGGGGTGTTTGAAGGATGGAGGGAAAGAGGCATGCGATGGTGCTGTGTATTTGGGTTCTTCGGAGTTGGGCCTTGGTTAGATGTGTTGAGAAAACCTACTCTTCTGCAAGGGCATATATACCCAGTGACCTTGCCTTTTGTATAGTCCCTATAGAGTATATTTTGCCCATACTAGGAAGCAAGTATTTATTGGTGACAAGGATGGAACCCTTAAGGGTAGTCTATTGTGTTTACTTCCCAAGGGTTGTCAAGTTTTAATTTCTCTTTGACCTTCATTTCCCAACAGGATTGACAATTGCCAAGCGCATCCAGATTTCTGATTTACCTCAGTTAGTTGCTGCTTTCCACAGTTTAGTAGGCTTGGCAGCTGTTCTTACTTGCATAGCTGAGTATATTGTAGAATATCCACATTTTGCTACGGATGCAGCAGCAAATCTCACCAAGATCGTGGCCTACCTCGGTACTTACATCGGTGGTGTCACATTTAGTGGGTCTCTTATTGCCTATGGAAAATTGCAGGGTAAGTGATTCAATATAATCTAGAGGTAAATATCTATTGTTTAGTGGGTTTAGGTGTCCATTTGAATTTCAGAAAATAGCTCAACAGTAGAACCTGTTAGGTGAAGAGTTTGTATAGCACTCAGAAATATGTAAATTTCTTATCTCCATAAAGATGGCTTCCTTTTATTGATCCTTGTAAATCTCATACTCATAAAGCTTTGAAGCTGTTTCTTCTAGGGACAGAACCAGTACACAAATTTGTATAGAGGGATTAGTTGACGTTTGGTAATGCAAATGAACAAAGTAACATCATTATCCTTGGATGGAGATGCCTGTGAAAAGTTAAGAAAAATGAACTTTATATATTTTCCAGACTAGAGAGAGGCTTATTTAATAAGTTTGTGTGATTAGTATACAGTACTCATCTTGAAAACAAATACACGTTTTAGGGCTCTAGTTTGGCAACTTTGCTATTGATGAAGCCAATCATGAAAATAGGAATGGAGGGAAAAAATACCCACATAGGCTGCTTTCAATGTTTTCATGAAAAGGGAGTCTCCAGATGAACTAGTTCGGATTTAGAAATGTGGTCTTGTCTCTCAGTAATCAAATCATTAAAATTAAGTGGGGAACTTCTGTGAAACTTAAAAATCACAAAAAGATCTTCAAGCCTGTGACATTCTTGTCTATGCTTTAGAGACAACTAGCTAATCAGATGCTACTCATTTGGGATCAGTTAATAGAATCAGAAATGCTAGGACTTTGTTTTGAAGTTTTAAATAAATAAAACCACACTGAATAACTCCTCTGTTGGTCCTATGGGAAAAAAGTGACTTTTCAAGGTTTCATGACAAAGAGTAAAGAAATAGTGTGATCAGAGTAAAGCACAGTTAAGTTGAGCTATACTTTTCTTATTTCTGTTAACATTTGTTATGTGTAAGAACTCTGATTTGCTTTTATGTTTCAGTATCTGGTGATAGAAAGTGATATTTTAAATACCACGTTTTAATTCTAATATTATATTTTGGTAGTATAGGATTAAATGACATACGTAAGAGTATGTGTGGAGATTTCTTATTACACATCCTACCTAGTAGATTCTGACTGCCATGTGCTTGGTTCTAGGTATTCTGAAATCTGCCCCTCTCCTGCTCCCCGGAAGGCATGCACTCAATGCGGGCCTGCTGGCTGCTAGTATGGGTGGAATGATCCCATTCATGATAGACCCCAGCTTTACCACGGGCATTATGTGTCTGGGCTCTGTGTCGGCTCTCTCTGCTATCATGGTAAGAAGCCAGATATGGAAAGCACACACTAAGCAAGGAACTGGGAGTGTTTTTTTAGACTACTGTCTAATCATATTTCTATTTCTTCAAGACCACTGATGAAATAAATATGCTTTAAAATGATGTTACTTGTTCATCTTTTTAGAATCTGGAAAATATAAAAAAGTATAAGAAAAAATCACTTTCTCACCACTTAATATTTTCTTTCATGTTGCCACATGTAACATCTTTATTGCTATGAGATCTTTTTACTGGATCAATGTGTTGGTGAAAAGGAATTTTAAAAAGGCAAAGCATTTAAATTCCATTCATTTCATGCCTGCTGCATGACAAGACCTAAAGAATATTGCTGTGGGGTTTATGTAATAAGCGTAAGATAGTTCCTCCCCATTAGTTGCTCTCACCATTGGAAACTGTGCTACCAAGTCAAATAATTAAATGAAATGCAGTGAATAAACTCTGTGTGTTCAGTAAGGGAGTTAGTTCAGTGAATCCTTCATGATAGGTTACCCCTTCTCTTCCTCTCTATTTTCTGCATTTAATATATTGATATATACAGTATTTTTTGGTTGTATCTATATTACAATTTAACATTTTATTTTATCAGTACATAATGCTGTCACATACAGCTTTGTGTTGTTAACAAATTGCTTCATGTTCAACTAATCTATTATATACTATATAGACAAGGTTTATGTTTTAAGTTTTTAAAATAATTCACAGTGCTTAGCACAAGGTTAGACATACAGCAATTGCTTATCAAACACTTACTGGCTGCTTGGTTTAGAAACACAAGATTAACAGTGTTACAGTGATACTAATTTTTATGTAACTAAGTTGGACCGTGATTTCAAGGTAGAACGTTTAGAACACTGAAAAATAACTTAAAATTTTATATTTATATGACTACTTATGATCTAATTTTATTCTGACTTATATGGTACTGATTTTTGTTTTATTTTGAACAAAAGAAAAATAGTTTTGATTTTTTAAAAATCTATTAGGGCAAAAAAGGTAAAAAAAAAAATCTCGTCAAACTGGAAGCATCAAAATGTAAAACTTCAAGAATTATTATTTTTGATGTCTGTGGTTGCCACAGAGTGCCTCTTTTATCTTTAAATATTGTTCCTGTGTCATACATGCAGATAGCAGGGATGAAACTACATTAAAGTAGGGGCTTTAACTGCAGTGTTTGGTGGAGTTGCCTTCTACCCCGCCAGTTCAGCAGTTCAACTGTTTTCATATAGAACATATTTACTAAAAAGTTTCAGTCTGTTAAATAGCCTCACTCTGATTCAGCTTCTTGAGATGTTCTTGCGGTGTGCAGCAGTGGCTCTGTGTGTGAATGCTAGGCACGGAGGATACACACAAAAAGTGTGTCCAGGTTAATGCCTCAGCCAGTCAGATGTCCATCTGTTAGTGTGCTTGTCAGCAACCTTTCACCTCTTAGTGCTGTAAACTCCATTTAAAACTGAAAAAAGAAAAATAATTGTTATTTTTGAGAAGAGGTGAATTTGGTGTTTAAAAGATACTTAATGTCTCTATGAGAATGTCTGAGTAAGATAAAATATTTTGTGGACTAATTTAATTGCTTTGACTAAAGTAATACATGAATACATTCCCATCATCACAAACTCAAAATATGTAAGAGTGTGTGAATTAAAAAGCAAAAATATTTCTCCACACCATACTTTTTCCTTTCCTGTGTTTAGTGATTTTGGTTTGCATTATGGACATATATTATATTATGATATATTATAGAGACCTTGGATTCTGTTATATTCCTCCAAAGTCTATTGATTATTATTTTTTAGTTATTTGTTTTTGTAGGCAGCTTGTTTGACTGGATCTAAATTTCAAACTCTGGTTCCCCTGTGGTAGGGGGAAGATTCAATCTATTTTTTTTTTTTTAAATCCCTAACAGAATTGCTTGGAACCTGCCCAAACATACCTAGTTCAGGTGTCAGCCAGAGATTTGGGCAGTTTATACACAGAGTTTGGGGCTTTCTTTCTCTAGCTTACTCCTTTGCAGAATTTCTCTTCTTTCTTTCTAACTGCTTTAGTCCCCCTGAATCTTATCCTTGGATCTTCAAACTAGTAAAACTGTAGGTTTATATTTTAGTTTTAGCTATTTCCCTTGGCACTGACAGGGGCCTGCCCAAGGCTTATGCCGCTGGGAAATTCCCTCAGTGCTGTTACTTTTTTCCAAGTGTATACCTCTCTCCAGTTTTTGTCTGCTTTTCATCATTATCTTTTAGAGAGTGAGGGATATTTTTGGTGGGGTGGGGTAGGTAATTCAGTATTAACATTTGTTATATCTGTGAGAAATTTGGTCAGATAGGAGGCGCTTGGTGGACTTCATATGTAAATATATTAATTGGAAAATGAATGATTAAGAACCAAGGTGTTCAGTGTTAAAGGTTTTATATTCATTTTAGTAATTCTGAGTTATGCTTTGCTTTTTGTCCTAGGGCGTGACTTTGACAGCTGCTATTGGTGGTGCTGACATGCCCGTCGTCATCACTGTGCTGAACAGCTACTCAGGCTGGGCCCTGTGTGCGGAGGGCTTCCTGCTCAACAATAATCTGCTGACCATCGTAGGCGCACTCATTGGCTCCTCTGGTGCTATCCTGTCCTACATCATGTGTGTGGTAAGAAATACATGTTTGAAAGAAAAGGAAATGGTGTTCTGCAAATAAGGATGCATCTGTCATTTCTTTTATTTGCAGTAAAAATGACTCAGTTTACTCTTCATCAAAAATTTAAGAGTATATTGTTTGAATAAATTTGCAAGACTACTTTTAAAGTACCTAAGTGTAGGTAATTAGGAGAATTAAATAAAAAAAATAAAAATCTGACTCCCTCCATCTAGAGATAAACAGTTAAGATTAGGGTTTATTTCCTTCTATTCTTTTTCTTTGGGTACTACATATTTGCATATTCAACTTGTTATATTTATAACACTGTGTTATATTTATTTTTTAAAAATCTTACGAACTATTGCCATTTTTATCATTAAAAATAGTTTTTAAATTTTATTTTAAGGGACTTCATACTAATCCATTATATTGATATACAAACTTTATTTGCTTTTTCTTTAATGCTGTACATGTTAGGTTGTTTGGTTTTTACTTCTCTTTGTACTTAAATACATCTTTGGCACTTCTGATTTTTATTTTAGGATTAATTCCTGGAAGTGGAAGGGTGTGCTCATTTTCATGGGCTCTTTCTACTTATTGCTTTGTTGTTTCTAGAAAGCTTGCTGCATTTACACTCCTGCTGTGCGGGTCTTCTGTGAGAGTGCCTATCTTGAAGTTTCAAAAAAAAAACAAAAACAAGACAAATACTTTCTAGCTTTTTGTTTTCACTTCTTTTCTTGATTGCAGGAGGTGTTCTGCAAATAATTAAAGATTTGACTACCAACCTTTTCCTAATTATAGATATTATTCTCTAAATAATAGTTTTGGATGAATGTGAAAAGATAAAAGATAAACATGAAACAGTAAAATCAGATTGTGAACTTTATACTGATTAATAATTCAGAAAAAAAGATATATACCCCACCTTCATTCTTTTATTACAATATTAAAAAACCCTTATTTTACAACTCAGAATTTCTCTTACATTTTAATTAAAAAACTCACAGCAAATTGAATGTTGAAGTTATTTTTTATAATAAAAAATTAGTTTTCTTTGGTCATATTGTAAAACAAAGGATTTGAAACCTTGAGCTCAAAACAAGCAAAGAGCTTTCAAAATTAAATCCCCCAAGTTGTTCAGGGAATTTAGAAAAATGAAGGTCTGTGTTTCCTATTTGAAAACGTCAGGCTTTGGGTTTTCTTAAAACAAATGTTTATGAAGAAGAAAAAAATTATTCAGTTGTATAAGAAATAGTTTTCTCTAAAAATGAACTTTAACCTTTAGTTTGACTTTGCATCATGTGTTGAATTTGAATGAGCAGCAGGGGGCAGTAGATTTTCATGAATTCTTTTTGTTGGTCAAAATACTGATTTTGAAATTAAACGGGAGGATTTGAATTTTAACAAAGCTAGTAGAGTACTGATATGGGGAGAGGAGGGAAGACTTTTATCTAGTTCTTGGAATGTCGTGTATACCTCTGTCCTTTATCTTTTTTTTTCTTTAATGATTTTCTTTAGGTTCTTAAATTTATTAATACTATTTCCCAAATTTCTGTGTTTCGGTGTCTCTTTTATTTCCTCTTCTTTGCCTTCATCATTTAGTTTCTTATGTTATTGTTGGTTATAGTAACTACAGTAACTTTTACCATAGCAGTTCTATAACAGCAACTAGAATAAGGTAGTAAGAGATACTAGTTGAAAGTATTCTTTCTATGTATAGTTCTGTAATTATATCATCTTTCTCTTATTTTTTCCTATTCTTTCATATTTCTTAATCTGTTTTATTTAGTTCTTCTGTTTCTTTTCTTTATATTTTCACTGTCTGAGGAATTCCATTTACTCTCAGCATACCACAGATATTTTTTATTTCTATACTTTGTATAAGGCTAACAAGGTATTCTTACAGTTATTTGTGACCATAGGTATATACCAGGTCAGAAAGATACTCTGTTCCTAATAACAAATTGAATTCATTTAGGTTCAAGGACAGTCGAAGTTTTGTTTAGAAAATTATTTGATTACAAATGAAAGATGTTTAGTGTGGAAAATTTGGAAGAAAATAGAAAAGGATGAATAAGAAAATAAAATTATTTATAATCTCATTCCTACTTAAATTGTTAACATTTAATATTCTAATTCAAGTCTTTTCACACACATATGTTTAAATACATTTTGTGTTGTTTAATTTTCTATTTGCTTTTTAAAATAATTTTTAGATGCTATTATATTAAACTGTAGCTATACCATAGTTTATTTATCCATGTCTATATTATTAGTTGTTTTAAACTTTCTTTTTTCCTGCAGTACATTCATTCTCCTTGTATATCTTAGATTATATCCTTAGATTAGATTTTTATAAGTACAATTAACTTGGTTAAAGTGTGTAAGACCTTTCTATTGGCTATTGATATTCATAAATTGATCTCCATGGAGGATTCTCTAGTCAAAGCTCTCAGCAGTGAGGAATGTGTGTAGTCCTTGTTTTACTGCAAACTCTCTACTCCTGTGTCTTACTGCAAAACAAATAAGACAACAAGAAAACAAGCCTGCCATATTTTTTACTTTTGAGGATAGAAATTTTCTTTCCTTCTATATTTTCCTGATTTCTGACTTTTCACATTAATCTTCATTGATTCTTAGCCTGTGCTTATATATTATAAGAACTTATTTCTTCATGGCTGGTGCTTAGCAGCTCAGAAAAGTTCATAATACTAATAAAGATGAAATAGCTGCTTGTAATTGGGCATACTACAATACTGCTAGCATCAAACTGGATACTTAATAAATATTAGCTCATTTAATCCCCACAATAATTCTGGAGGTGAGTATTATTACTCTCATTTTATAAGAAAGCTATTTTAATGTTATTCATTATTTGCTTTTGTGTTTATGGAACCTGACTTAGCACCTAGCACATTTAAATTAATATAATAATTTTTAAATGAACATTACATGAATATTTTATTTGTTAGCTCACTTCATATTTTGGAATCCTCTGGATAGGTTATCGTAGCAGATATACTACAAATATGAATTTCATTAATATTACCAGTATGTTTACCTTTACTATTTTATTATTTATTAAAGGAAACATAGTAAGACCCAAAAAGAACAGAGTGGTTTTGTTATGTAGGAGGGAATAGAATGCATCCAACTGGCTAATTAGAAATCCCTAAAATTTAGATTTTTGTTCTGACAAAAAATACTTTTGGGTGTTCTCTGAACTTAATGTTGTCAGACAACACTAATCATTACAAAAACTGAAAAATTTTACCAGTGTCCAAATAACCAGCTCCAATGAATGATTTGCTTTATATCCAGATGTCATTATACATTAAACTTTTTATAAGTTTGTAGTCCATTTACTTGAGATAGTGTCCAGATTGCCTAGGAAATAGAGGGTTTGCAAAAATGGAACAGCGTTTTCAGACCAAATTTTCTGATTTTTTACACTTTGCCACTTGTTTCCAAGTGAAAATAGAACAGAACGAAGTGGATCAAAGCCAAACCAATTTTTTTCTTTTGCCACCAATTAATTAGCACCTATAAAGCACTGAAAAAAAGAGATGCTAATAAATGGTATATATGTTATTATTGCTTTGGTTTTGTCTATTTTATGACCCTTCCTTTGTTTTCAGATTTTTTTCTTACATTTTGCTTAGAATTATGTGAATTAAGGATCTCTTTAATGTAGCATACAATTTTCATTATAGTGCTTAATAACTTAAAAGGAACAGTTTTGGACAGTGTTGCAAATACTTTGTCTTGGAAGCTGGGAACTCTTCAATCTGTGGATCATTGGTCACAGGATAGTTTATTAATCACTTAGGCAATCCAAAAAAAAAAAAAACACCAAAACCCAAAAAACAAAACAAGGCCGTAACCCTTAAACATTTGTTGAAAATATGATGTTGCAATGGTAAATTCAGAGATGAAAAATAATTTAGTTTTTTAAGAAACCACATGGAATTAGTTTAATAGTGATATAATTATGGATATGTGTTTAACAAGTTGACTTTGATTGTTGAACTACTGTGTGGTTCCCTTTTTTTTCTCCCTAAGATGCCATCAAAAGTGGGTAAACATTAATTGAATGTCCTCAGAAATTCTTTCCTTCTCTTTCATTCAGTTTCATAGGAAGAATGGTTCCTTTTAAGTTGAGTTAGAATAAAATGGTTGTATCCTCTACATCTGTCTCTACATCATGTCCCTCTGTCATCTGTCTCTCTACAGGATTGTGTGATGCAGGTGATGGAACCTGCATGTTTGACTTTTTATGTTTGACCTTTTTTAAAAAAGTTATCTATGACAGAAATATCTTAATGTCTAAAATAGTCCTTTGAATCAATTTTAAAGGGCAAAAATTTGATGAAACATATTTTTGGTAATTTAATTTCAGAGTTCTGTAATTCAAAACTAGAAAGTATTTATCAAAATAAATGTTGACTGTTTGGGAAGTCTCAGGGTGGCTATTTAGATTTTCATTAAACCTTGGATTTAAGTAGAGAATGTCGTGTTGAGAATTTAAAACTTCATGTCAGATTTGGACTAGGAACTTAACTAAAAGCATACTTCAGCTTTTCTCTGACTGTCTTATCTGTTAATAATATTTATAAAGGTATTTTGGGTTTCATTTTATATGTAATAATTTTAGACAAGATTACTAGACTTTGGGCTCTGTAAAATGTGAGTGTTGCACCTGATCAATGAGCTTAGGTCAAAAGAACAGGTTAAAAAATTCTGACAACATTTTGTCCATCACATTTGAAACTTAAGTTTTTGATATGCAGCCTTTCATCAAGTGTGGCTCTCTGCTCATCTTCTCCTCCCTGCCTTTACCTCTGTCCCCCTTCAGCAGTTTGTGCACATGTCTCCCCTAAGGTGGTAGCAGGCCGGACTGTCTTTGAATGGTTGGTAATGTTTTCTCCTTTACATGTCACTTAGCATGGAAAATCTCTAGGGGCTTTTTACTTTTTAATGATAAAGTATTGTCTCTCTCTCTCTTTTGTTTTTAGTAATAAATTGACAATTATATAGCTTTTAAATAGTATAAACAATGGATCACTATTACATTTATTAAAACCCTTAAAATAGGGTTTAATAAATTTTTTGGAATTTTTTTCTGAAGTGATAAATTCAATTGCGATTATGTAGATTGGCTGCTTCAATCATGTATAGTGATTTGAATTCTTACTGCATTTGATTACTCAAAATGTCTAGCTTTAGTTTTTTCTTTTTTCTTTTCTTTACCACCTTACCTCCAGAGGTCTACAAATGAACTGTTTTCAAAACCAGATGAGTTATCATCACATTTCAGCAGTAGTGTTTGGATAGTACATCGTTGGGTGATTATAAATGAGATTGCAATGAGAAGTGCTTTCCTGTTGTTTTTTTCCCCAAGATTATTTTTCTATTTAAAAGGGTGGGTGTAAATTTAGTGACACAATGTATAAACTTACTCATCTGTCTTTTAGGAAGTGAAATATTTTAGGAGTTGAATAATGAATCCAGGCACTTCTATTATAGTTTCTTCATGGAGCTGATTGGGAAAATAGGTCTCAATTTCCACATTCTTTTTTTTCTTGACAGCAGAGGGCAGCAGAGTTGTAAATGAAATGAATCCCTACCTAGGCTTTGGATTCCTCCAGGTTGCCTCTTGACACCTTGCAGCTGGTAGCAGAATCTACCTGAGAGATCTGTAGGGTCACCTTGTAAAATTCCTTACTCCTGTTGTTCTCTTTTACTCTTGTGAAATATACATGAATGTGGATGTAGAACCTGCTCGGTTAGTATGCAGATAGTAAAACCAGATATGAATTTTTCATTAATTTCTTAATGTTTATTAGCAACTTTCCATTAAATACTTTAAAAAATTACTCTTTTACTGTTTAGTTCATTTGGTTTCCCAGATGTGGTTTCCTATATGTTTTTTCATTTAAATTTGAAATAATTTTCAGAAGGTAGATCAAACTTATCTGGTTGAAATATGAATATCGTATACATAAGATATCATTTTCAAAAAGTAGATTAAACTCTGACAGCTGATAATTTTGCTTTTTAGGCAATGAATCGCTCCCTGGCTAATGTTATTCTTGGAGGCTATGGTACCACTTCAACAGCTGGTGGAAAACCCATGGAAATTTCTGGCACACATACAGAAATTAACCTTGACAATGCAATTGACATGATTCGAGAAGCTAGTAGCATTATTATTACTCCAGGTAAATAAAACAAAACAAAACAAAAGAAACAAAATGCAAACCACCTATAATACCTATTATGATTAATTACATCAAAACAGCTTTTTATAATAAGAAAAAAATCTAATTGGAACTTTTTATTTTTGAAAATGTAATGGAAGCTTAGAAGCAATCCTATCATTACTAAATGGAAAATATTGAGAATTTTCAAGTCAGGTTAATATTTTGGGGCTCATGTAGAGATTCTACAAATTGATGTAGTGGTTCTAGCAATGTCATTCTGTGATTCTGTGCAAATGTTTAAATCATCTTTGAGCCTCGGTCATTTATTTCTCATGAATAATTTTTGGGCCTATTGTCAAGATTAAGTTAAATATAGTAAATGAAAGTGTCTAGCTCACTCCTTAAACTTGCTCAATAAATGTTAGCAAAATTAATCTCTTTTTTTTCAAGGAAATATTTAAAAAATCATTGAGAATTTTGTGATTTCTACCAAGATGAGGTCACATGGCCCAGTAGAAAGAGCTCGATCTGGGAATCATAGCATCTCATCATGGTTCTTAATTTTGCTTCTAACAGTCAACATGACATTGATCAAATCATTTAATATCTCCAAGCCTCAATTTTCTTTTTTTCTGAGGTTTAGTTCAGTTCTTCTTCACTGTGATCACAGGATATTGTAATATTATAGGCAATACATTGGTTTCAGATTAAGGTTTTAACTCTATCATGCTATGTCATAGGAGTTTTCTATAAAGAAGGTCTATCGATTTGACGTGTGGGTAGTTGGTTGTTTATATACTTAGATATTAATAACAAACATTAGCAGAATTGAATGTTCAGGTGCAAGCCTTCTCAACTGGGGCAATGTCATTTTCTGGAGACATTTGAAACCTGTGGGCTTGGGAGTTGGGTTGTGTCAAAGGCAGGGCTGCTAATGTCAGCCATTGCACAGGAACAGGTAAACTAACTATGCTGTAATGCCTTGGACATTCCTGCATAAAGAATTATTCTAACCAAAGTGGCATTGTTGTTACCTGTTGAGAAATATGATTCTGGAGTGTAAAGGTGTACAGAAAGATGTACAGGATGCCCTCTTTTCCCTTGAGACATTTTCCAGCTAGTGAAGAAGTCAGATCAATAAATAATGCAGGGTGGGTTATGATAAGGGATAAGATTGACTATGTAGACAATTTTTCTATCACAGGGAACTGAAGAGGGAGTGTTGGGAAGTGAGGATTTTTTGGGCCTTAGAGGGTGGATGATGTTGAAGGTGGGGTAAGGCCCAGGGAATGGCTTGATGAGAGACAAATGGGGGTAGAAAAGTGGGGACACATGTGCTATTCATTGTACAGGGAGAATGGACAGAATTGTAGGAATTAAAGGAGAAAGAAGATGAATTTTTGGTTTTATCTGTAATATCAGAAATATGGAGAGGATTTTTTTTTAAATTTTGGCAGAGGGAAGATTTTTAAGTTACTTTTTGGAGATATTAAGTTTGAGGTGGAGATGGGACAATGGATGTACTATACTGGAGCTCGAATGACAGGCTGAACATGGGAACCAATTGGGAGTCATCTGCTGGTTGTTGAAGCCATGGGATGGGCTGAGATTTTCCAAGGAGAGTGTGAGGGCCAATGTTAAAGGCCCAGGGAGCTTCATCATTTAACAGGGAGAACAAAAGGAGAAGATCTATTCAAGGAAGAGTAGTAACAAATTAGGAGAGGAACCCAGGGACTGCACTGTAGTCAAAGCCAGGTGTGAAGACAGTTTGAAAACAATTATGAGAGAGAGACAGACAGAGACAGACAGATAGAGACAGGGAGAGGGAGTGGTGGGAGAGAAGGAGAAAACCCAGGCATGTGTGTGGTGTGGTGTGGTGTTTGGGGAAGGATAACCAGCAGTATCAGATACTGCAGAAGACTGAGGAGGGGACATTAGATTTAGAATTTGAAGTACAGTCTAGTATTTTAAAAAGTCCATATTTTAAGTTTGCTTTCATTTCTAGTCTTTTTATTGATTGCCTTTTTTTTTGGCATAAAAATGTTTTGATCAGGAGAGAAACTGTAGTTCATAAAATTTCAAAGTAAAAACCACATTCTTCTGTGTTCTTAACGTTCCTTGTAGGCTATGGTCTCTGTGCCGCCAAAGCGCAATATCCTATCGCTGATTTGGTGAAGATGCTCTCTGAACAGGGCAAAAAAGTCAGGTAAGTGCTTCCTGTGAGAGGCCTGCAGTGTGTGTGGGAAGGAAAGAGAAAACAGATGACTGTTTTTTTTTTTCTAGATGATTTTTTAAAATCTTAAATGTAATTTCTATTAATTAAAAAAAGAAATATTGTGCTTATTGAATAAAATCAGAAAACACACAAATAGGACAAAGAAAAAAGTAATCCTAGTTCCACTGCCTGGAGACAAGCACTATTAGCATTTTGGCCAATTTTCTACCACTTAAAATATTATTTTATGTGGTAAGAACACTTCTTACATAACTATAACTTGTTGAACAGCCATGCCCCGTTTCTGGTGCTCTTCATGTTCAGAGAACTTCCTCTAGGAACAAGCTGTAGACATGATCCCTGGAAGTATTTGTCTCTTTGCCATTTGTTTCAAATGGTGAGAACAGAGCGTGAATTCAGGAGATGGACTCAGAATACTGTTTGTGAGGCCTGCGCTGAGCAGCTCACAGTCTACACCAACATTGTCCAGTAGAACTTTCCGTGAAATGGAAATGCTGCAGATCTGCAGTGTGGTGGCTACCGACCTTGTGTGGCTATCGAGCACTTAATGGGCTTAGATCGAGTTATTGAATTTTTAACAAATTAAAAAACGTTCAATTATGGTTGACATTCAATATTATATTAGTTTCAGGTACATAGTATAGTGATTGGACATTGATAGTATTTATTAAAGTGGAGCTTTAAATATGTAATCTTAGGTAAAGAAACTAACTTGTGAAAAACCCTGTTCTAGCCTTTGTCTAGTTTGCACTGTCTCTAATAACATCAAACCTAGATACAGGCTCATATTTAGAAAGAATATAGGCTCATTGATTAATGGGGAAAAACAGAAGTCCTATTTCTCTGCGGTTTGATTTGTGGAAGGAGATCAAACAAAGCATTTGAACCACATCAAGTTATGTCTTTTGGTTTTCGTTTTTCACACTGGAGAAAGATATCTCAAAACCATACACTTTTTGATATATGTGTTAGAGCAACAGCTGTTCCTGTCACTTGCCATTTGGGCACTGGACTCTGCTCTTGGGAAGATATTGGGCAAAATGGGGAAGTTGAGGACTCTGCATTTCTGCATTATTCCTCCTGACCTTGCATAGAGGGTTTGAGGCAGGTAAAGATGGGGCCAGTAGGTGATGACCCTTGTGGCACTTTGCATCTGCCCTGCACATCTTTGGATCCCTTTTCTGGAACTCTGCTGCTAGGCATCTGTGGTGGCACTGTCTGCAGTCCCTCCAGGGAGGATCACTGCTGTCTCTTCTATGGTGGAAGCTGCTTCACTAGCAGTTTCATTGACATGGTACTGTAAGTCACAGAGATGAAGTAACTCTGTTTTGAAGTAAAATTAGTTAATTCTCTAGGATGTTAATGTACATTGACAAAAATCTTAGTGTCTGTTAATAAAAATTCCTTTTAGGTGACAATCTTACATTTTTTTTTTTGTCTGGGGGCAGATGATAAAGAAAGCCACACAGTGTGCCTAGAACTAGTCAGAGAGTATCATGGTAGATGGATGTAGAATCCCTATCTGCAGCTCAATTGCTGCAGTATTTAATAGTGGTAAAGAGACTCAGATGAAATCAGAGGGTTATTGAAAATGTTTTAGCATCAGCTGCATTTTCTCTTTTCTTGTTTTTTTATTTTTGTGCTTTCTTTCCTTTCTTTCCCTTCCTTCCTTCCCTCTCTCTTTCCCCCAATCTCTACCTTCCTGTGATCTATAAATTGTGTTTTTCAAATAGAGTTAAAATACTATTTTGTGGTAGGACCAGCATTTCTGTGATGTACGTGGTTCCCGCATTTAGTGTACTCTTAGATGAACTGAAAATAGAAGATTTGAAGTCATTGACTTTTTTTTTTTTTTTTTTAGTTTTCACATACGAAGTGTTATTTTGGTAACTTATTCCTATTTTCCTATAGGATATTAAACTGTGCTTCTTTTTTAATCATAGTCTTGCCACAAAGTATTTGCAGACCTATAAGTAGAAAGAATGTTTTATAATTTTTCCAAAAAGAAATTTTTTTGTATTCAATCCACATGTGAAAAGTCGAATGTATTAGTAATGCCTTCTGTCACCACATAATGTTTAGGAGATGAATGGCAATCATAATAGAATTAGAGAAAGATGGCTTTTATGTCTTAGTTTTACTTAGGGAATGTAATGATTAATTTGACTTACCTGTCTTATTACCCATTAATTAGCCTACATTAACCAGACAGATATCTTGGAAAAACAATGTTAGGTGGATGCAAAGTTGTGGAGCATCATAACGGTGTTGGGCAGCTTGACAGGAGGCAGGGCATGAAAAGAAAGGAATAAGAGGAGTGAGAGAAAGATGATCTGGAAAGAAAAGGGACATAACACAAATGAAATTTCAGTTTCCAATCTGATTAGAATTTGAATTTTATCCATGAGGACACAATACAAACTGCTGTTAATTTATGATGATTTCTGTGACATTGCATGGGGAAAGTAATTATTTGACTTAAGATTTGGGGGAGATAATTTAATTAAATATATATGAATAGTTTCTAAGTTATAATTTTTTTTTATTGAACTGATTTGTGACTAGATCATAGGCTTTTTATGTGAAAGCTTTTCATTATTTCACATAATTGTTCAAATAACAATAATAATAAATTTATTAATTTATTATGTAGGATCAGAATAAAATTATTGTTCAGCCTGATATTTCTATCTGTGAGTTAGGAAAAGTTAGCCATTTAAATTGATCTAAATATTTTATATTAAAGATGAGATTTTATTAATAGTATATTAGATTTTTAATATAGTATATTGAATTTTCAGCATGGGCTTTATAATAAGTTATGTAAATCTCACATTTGAATGGAATAGAAGAGAACTATTCTTGCTAACATGATGACAGTGGATTATCATATTTTTCCTTTCTTGCTTCTGTGTGAAGATTTTTTTATTTAAAGAGAATTATAGAAACTTGGTTTTGCTTTGTGCATGTTGTTGTCTTTTCACAGGAGAAATGCAAAATATCGTTATAAGCTTAGGAATATGGATATCCATAGATGCTGTCTTTTGTTTCTTGAAGAGACAAATGTCTGTTTGAACAAGAAATGGCTGCAGCAGTTACCTCGTCTTTTAATGAAATAAATCTGTATTTATAGTTTGCGGTAATTTAGTCCTTTCATCACTCTATGGAGCTCCCACAGTGTTCATTGAGCACAGCTGCTAGGCCTCTGGTTTTGGTAGATCCTTGAGCCTCAGGACCCCAGCATGCCTAACATCCAGATGTGGTGACATATTCGCACACATCCCTTGTGGAAATGTGCCAGTGTGGACATACGATTGTCATCAATTAGTTATGCCCAAGTGGTGCCAAGAAAAATTGCATCTGTCATACAGTCTGTCTAACTTCATGGCCCATGATTGATTTAGAGACACTCCTGTTTTCCTTTACTTTGGCCATAGTCATAACATGCTTGCAGAGAGCTGAGGTTATATAATGAAGCACATGACATTTCATGACAAGAGCCCATCATGAAAGTTCACTGACTTTCTTTGCTGGCCAGGATTTTGTTGCTTTCCAGTTGCCCATAATGCCTCTGTAGCCTACCTAACTTATGCTTGATTTCAAAATGCATTTTGTTGCAAAAATCTTGTGATACAAAGTACAGATATATTTTTCTCCTTTTTCTCAATCTTTGGATTGGTATGATAGGCTTTTCATTATAAAGCAGAGATAGTGTTCCCAATGAATATTTCTTAGAGGTGAAAAAAATTTTTTATAAAGCATTATTGCTTGGATTATCACAGAAGTTTTTTGAATTTATGTTTACCACCTTTCAACTCCTTCGATCGACTAACTGACATTTTATATTGCTTTTATGCTAATATTCAACTGTATCTTTCTATTAATCATTTATCAATATAAATTTGTTACTAGGTACTGAGAATACAGGGCTGCATAAGCCTAGTTCCCATTCTCAGAAGCTTAGAGTTTTAAAGAAAACAAATCTATAAGCAAAGGAATTGATGAATGATTTATATTTAATGTGATAATATGCTAAGAAGAATATAGTATAAGTAAGGAAGGAATGCAAAGTAGAAGTGTAGTTAATTGTCCATAGGACATTTCAAACTTCTTACATTAATAACATGAAAATTTTTACAGGTTTTTAACAATAAATATTTTATTTTTCATCCTCTATGTACATCTAGCTGCCAAAGATCTTGGCAGTTTAATAGTGTTTTAAGGTCTTATATGACATGGCTATGAGAGGTTTAAATATATGTTATTTTTGCTAAAAAATTTATTCTTTGAAGATAATTTGGAGATGGAATATTTTGGATTTTTTTTTTCATGCATTAAATGTACTTTAAATAAACAGAGTTCAGCCTTTTTGGATTTGTTACGTTTGGGATGCAGGGAGAGGTAGGACATGCAAATTTGTAGAGCAACAAAAGTTTGTCCTTCTGAAAGGAATAGAAATTAGGCTAGAGAAAAGATCCACTATACTATTTGAGTAAAGAAATAGACATTATTTAGCAGCTTCATGACATCTTTGCAATACTTTTTTTTAGACCTGACTATTTATGTTAATGTCTATTCATTGAACAAATAATTAGATAGTACTTTGTGCCAGTCATTGTTCTAGGTCTTGAGAGTACATCAGTGAATACACAGATAAAAATTCCTGACCCTGCGAAGTTTACATTTACTGGAAGTTTAGTTAATAGGTTTTAAGATACCCTGAATTGTGAGACATTTATAACTCCATTGCGTTTCCAATTCAGATACTAGCTGAAATAATTGAACAGCAATAGTAGAGTTACAACTGGCACTATTTGGTAATGAATTAACCAGTGCTTCTGGTTTTCTGAAAGAATATGGTGTGTTTCTTTGCAGTTTATATTGAGCCTGCTTTTTTGGAAAACATGGTGGCAGGAGGGTAGGTATAATGAAAGTTGTTTGGGCAAATGAATGACATTTTTAGTGGAAGACAGGAAAACTGAAAAAAGTATGCGTATTCACTGACATCTATGTTTGACCTATGTATAGAATTGGCAGTAATCTCTCAGACCAAAGGTGTCTGTTGTGCTCCTAGAAAGTGGCCATTTTCCTCTCAGACACCGACTGTTGACCAGACTACTTTTGGCTTTATACCATCCACAGCTTGATGGCATGGTGGAAAGTAGATGATGTTCAAAGCCTATGATTTAGATGCTTTGTAAAGCCTCTGCCAGATGTACCATTCTAGGACTCATTCCTTGGAAACCCTGCCATAGGCATTCCAATGGTCCGATGTAGAAACTCTCATGACTGATGAAACCACTGCCTCTGACCATCAGGGTGATTTTTGGTTCTTAGTTTTAGTGTTAGTCATAATAAACTCTCTGAGCTGGTTTTCTTCAGTAAGATTCATGTAAAAATGGCAGAGTATAAATAAGAGCCCTCTTCTCATTTCATGTTTAAAATCTTCATTATCTTGCTAATAATTTGCATTTTATGGTTCTCACTAGCCATTGCATCCCAAGAGCCATTCGACAACATCATTAAAGTTATTCAGACAGAAGGTAAAATTAGGTGTAATTTTTACTAAATCTATGTCGTATGCCAGTTTATAATATTCCAGACCATTAGTGACAAATTAGAATTTTAGTTTCTTCTCTGATATCTTCATAATCTTATTGGTTATTTTGAAATAAAAACTATGTCAGTAGTCATACAGTTTTTATCCTGGGTTTGGTAGCTAGATTTAGTTCAGTGATGGAAAAGCCACATCTGGGCACAACCTTTAATCTCCTTAGAGAGGAAAAGGGTAGGGTAGTAGTGTGACGTGGTTCTGTAGAGGACTCCATTAGTGTTTGCACCTAATCTGATTCTCTTCAAGTGACTTTTCATTTGGGTAGCCTGTGCATACACATGGAAAATGTGACCGTTGCCTTTTGTCAAAATTTTCTCATCCACGTAGAACAGGTTCTTTTATTCTGTATTAGAAATATTGTGCCCCTGAGACGTTTTTATAAGCTCTTTAGTGTTCATAATTTTCTTCCTGAAGAAAGGCAGGCCATGGATGAACACCAGATTTCAGATCAGACTAAGCAGATCAGCCCTTTTTTGCCTTCAAAAAAAGAAAGAAAGGTACATAATGTTCTCAAATCCTGGGAGTTGAACGGTTCTAGGAAATTAAATGAACTTTTTTTTTTTTTTTTCATTTAGACTTGTATGTTTGAGTTCATCTGAACCACTGCTTCTTAGAAGGAGTTTCACAATTTTAGAAAGCTGGGTGACTATCCTTTTGCTAAGATGCTTTGCCAGAAAGTTCCATAGCCTTTCTCATTAACTAGTTTTTGTGGCTAGTGTCTGCCTTGTCAGGAAGATTTTTTTCTACTTCATTACCATGTTTCTCTTCAGATGGGTAGGCTGGTCCCAGCCTTTTCATCAGCAAGGGTAATTTGCATCACATTTACCCTGCTTCATGTTTTATAAGTTTTTATTCTAAACTACATTTACTGAAATTATTTTTTTAAAAAGTAACTTTTTTTTCTTGTGCTTTTAATAAGTGTAGATGTCAACCAGAGTTTCTGATCAGAATGTGATAAACCAAAAAAACCTGTTTTTCAGATACTGTCATATTTTTCACAGGTGAAATGTACAACATAAATTAAAAAATAGTGAATGTAGTAACACATCTTTTCATTATCTCCATGGACCCTCCTCAGAATGGAGCATTGCCACATGCAGACATAGATATAAATAAAGGTCTTTAATGTGTAGCCCCAACAGGGGACTCTTTATTGCATCTCCAGGGGAATTCCCAGCCTGTTTTGTGATTGAACAGTAGGTACACATATTTAGTGGTATTCTAAATAAAAAATTCTTGACTTAGGAAGCAGTTGTATTGGAGAATCTTTAACGTCTATTTTAACTCATAAGGTTTTATTGATTTATAAATATTTATGTTTAAAAACAGGAAGAATAAGTAGGCTTTTAATAAATGAACCCTCTTTTTGTTTTCCTGTTGTTATATCTTTTTCCTAGATAATTTATCTTCCTCCAAGGAGCTGAGAATAAGATATTTAGGTAAATTGTGGGATGATGTTATTGGGAAGCCAGAATTCCAGAATGCTATCAATGTACATTGTCCTGTATACAGTTTGATTTTAAAATATAAAACACAGTAAAAGAAAAGAAATTAACCTATTGAATAATTTGACTATGAAAATAGATCTGCACAGTGACTCTGAAAACATTTAACCAAACAGTAGAAGGTTGTAAAAAAAATATATATATATATTTTTAATCTGGAGCATCTTTTCACTATTTATATATAACAAGAGGCTGCAAAATGAAGAAAACACTCTAAATACTTTAGAACAGGGTGCAGTTGTCCCTGTAGTTTGTCTTATTGTTGAATTGGGGTTCCTGACTCTTCTTCCTGGTTTATCACTAGACTGAATCTGGATATTTCCATAATGCAAGAAGAAAAATATAGTTTTATTTGAACAGTTGTGGTAGGATTCATGTGGTGAATGTTTTATTTTTATTTTTATTGTTTTTAGGCAAAGCAACCCTTGGTTGACCTCACAGATTGCAAGGACCTTGTCAGCATATAATCCCTTATTTTTTATTTTTTTACGCCTACAGCACCTGGTCTTCCTAGGTGGTCTCCCATCCAAGTACTAACAAGGCCTGATCCTGCTTAGCTTCTGAGATCAGATGGGATTGGGCTTGTTCAGGGTGGCATGGCTGTAGGTGGTGAATGTTTTATATGCTTTAATAGTCCCACATGTCCAAGAACAACTGCTATAGTGCATCCTGGTCAGGACATATTGTCTCCATTGCCCATGATCATGGGAGTTCTTGTTGTTATGTCTTCTTTAGAACATGTGGTGTCTGGAATCTAATGTGAAGTTGCAAGAAAGTTTAAGAATAGAATTTATATCATTGTGTATTATAAAAGAGACTTAAAAATTATGTTTTTTAAAAAATTGTTTACCAAATTTTACCCAGGTCATACAGTATTTATGAATAGCTCTTTTATACACTCTTACTTTATTTTTTCTTGGTTTATTTAAAAGGCTGTGAAGATTAGGTTATTTTATTTGAGTAGATTGTTCTACTTTTTTTTTTTTAACTTTGCCTTGGTGTTTTTTTAATTGGTGACCGAGGCCTTAGCTTTTATTATATAATGCCCTGTGAAGAACTATCACTTTCATATATGAAAGAACATATCAAAAAGTGCTAAAATTTTTCTTGCTTCAAGATAATTGGAGATATTGCCCTGACTTGATGACATTTGTTGTCAGTTGAGGAAACAATACTTTTTTGCTTAATAGTCTCTGTGGAAGGATTAAATGTGGTCTATTGAAATATAACTGTATCAAAGTAAGTCTGTATTTGAATATTAGTTTTGACCAAGTTCTCAAAGAGTCCAGTGTTCAATTGTTTTTCTCAATCTCTTTTGAATGTACAATTTCTCTACTCTTTTGACTTAGTTGTGAGTACAAAGAATTTCTGGCTTTTAGTAAACTATATTGAGATTTACTGGGATTTCAAGGTAGAAATTAGAAAACCAACTTAGAAAATATTGATATCAAATTAACATTTATTTTAATGTAAAAATGTGTTTATTTTTATATAAATGATCATTAAAATATGCATTTATTTGAAAAATGCAGATGAACTTTTATAGTACAAAAATGTATTTGAGTAGAATACCATAATTACAGGTTGCATTTATTAAAGGTTTATGTGTGCCAAGCATTGGTATAAGGTGCTTTGTATAAAAAGCTCTCTGCATGAACTGTCTCACTTAAATCTTACAATACTTCTCTGAAGAGGGTTTATTGTCAGTCTCAGTGTTTACATGAGGAAAGTGAGGCACACAGGAGTAAACTGTTCAAACATTTTGAACTCAGGCAGTGGGACTGCAGAGCTCTTAACTGCTACCCTATATTACTTCCCTAAATTCTTTCTCTAAAAAGAGGCCTAGAAAGTTTATGAGTCAGCATACGTTCTTGGGCACACTATGTTGTTTAAAACCCATACCTCCCCCTATCACCTTCAATTGAGTACCTATAATAAATAGAGTGCTAGGTACTGTGAGAATTGATAAATAAGGCATGGTTCCTGTATTCAAGGTACTCTCAGTCTGGAGGGCACAGTCATGTCAACCAGTTGTTATGATGCAGTACATTATAAGGAGGAGGTACATAAGGAAAAAGTTCTGGGAGCTTGGAAGATCTTTCTGTGATCTCATTTTAGTAGTTATTTCCCTTCTGTAGAATCTTGTTGTGGTCAGGGACAGCTGGCTCTGTTTTGTTAAGCATGTACACAATAAAAATAATTTTCATAGTTCAAAGGGAAGAACTAAAAGGCTAGTAGGCTTTGCATTTTGGAATTCTGGATATTCTTCATGTGATGATGGAACTTTGATGAGCTTTGGCCGTCAGTTCCTGGAAATTGCTGGTCATGGCCAACCAATGTCTGATATAATTAACTTTAATACATACTTTGGAGATTAGCCAGCTACATGGGCCAAGATGGTTATAAATTCGCATTGACTCATCAACATGCACATACATAGTTTTATAAATTTAGCGTGTTCTGTTATTTCTCCCAAAACATTGGCATTCTCTGGTAATAGCCTTGCATGTGTTTTTCTCTAATCTTAGAATCTTAAAGTTTAGTATAATAAATTATTATGCAAACAGATATAAAGTGATCTGTCCTTTGGGATATTCAGCATAACATGTTGGTTAGCTTTGTGATTATTTACCCTTTGCAACTAGTGCAGGAAATGTTTTTTTTTTGAAGTCTGTAGCTAATCAAATGTTACAATAATAACAAATACATTTAGAGATCTTTGATTTCTAATTTGGTCCAAGACACCTCAGTTAAAGTATAAAGATGATAGCCAGATAGATTAAAGATAAGCAAAGGCTGCATTAAAAACAAATAAAATTAAACAAAAACATACTGGAATTAAGGAAGGATACAAACTTGAAATCCATAAGTAAATCACAAAGTATACATATTAGTTTATTCAGCTAAAAGAGAAGCCCTAGTTCATGGAATTTGAGGACTGTTAAGGGAGTTTGAAGTAGGCTGAATAATGGCCCCGAAAGATTTTCACCTTCTAACTCTTAAAATCCACAAATATGTTACCTTATGTGGCAAAAGGGACTTTGCAGATTTAAGGTGAGGATTTTAAGATAGGGATATTATCCTGGTTATTTTGGATATAATCATTAGGGTCCTTAAAAGAGAGAGGAAAGAAGGTTGGAGTCAAAGAAGGAAATGCGACAGTGGAAACAGAGGTCAGAGTAATGCAGCCACAAGCCAAGGAATGATGGAGCTCAAAAAGGCAAGGAATAGATTTCCTTTTAGAGTCTCAAGAAGGAATACAGTCCTGCCAACGTTAATTCAGGGAAACCGATTTTGTACTTCTGACCTCAAGAACTGTCAGAGAATTAATTTCTGTTGTTTTAAGCTACAAATCTGTGGTAATTTGCTACAGCAGCAATAGGAGACTATACAAACCATAAGTGTCATGTTGTACAGTGATTCTTAGTCGTTCTTAAATCTCACCAATAAGGTTTTGGGAAAAGGCAAGAGCCTAGGGTAAGCAGGAAACTTATTGGTGATCAGAAGGATTAAGAGAAAATTTTTGTTTTCTAAGATTACTGTTACATCTCAAAAGAGCACAAATGAGTAATTCATAGCAATTAGTACTATAGGAGTGAGGTAGGGCAATGTCTTATATTGTTCTGGAAGTCCTGAATCACAACTAAGCTGCTACTCTTTCATATCAAGACCATCGGTCTTGTACATGAAGGGCTGTCTCGGCTGCTATAACTGTCTTGATTATGTCCACTGCCAACCAACTGTCCTTTACATTTTTATGTGAACGGGTGGTTAGTATATCAGCTCAGATTAATAATGAGCATCTCTCTCTCTATTCACAGAAAAGAAGCCTGAAACTTTCCCTGACTGGGGCATTTGTTTTAAATTAACAGAAAGTCTTTTTTCAAAACTTAATTCCAATTCTTTCTTTTGCATTTAAAGGCCATTTTATTCTGTTTTTTTTTTTTTGTTTTTGTTTTTTAAAAATGAGGACTATTTGGTTAACTTCTGTTTTATTTGGGCTGCTTGAAAATGAAGTTTTGCTTTTTTTCTAGCCAGTTGAGTTTTTCTAAAACTTGGAGAGTGTTATTTTCTAAGTTAGATATTTTGTGTTTCTCTTGTACCTTATCCAAGTATTGTCTGATCCTTTTCAGCAGCATCTCCCTGAACTAGTGATTTAATTAGCGTGGGTTCTTGTCAGTAATAGAAATTAGAGTACCTTTTCGTGCATGTGAGAAAAGAACTGTGTTAATTTGGAATGTTGATTTGAAATGGACACAGTTGGAATACAAATTGGCATTAATTTTGAATGAAAATCAGCTGATAAATAATACATTAGATATATTAGTATGAACCTACATAAAGTAGAATGACATTTCAAGCTAAAATTTTTGAGTTTAAGCTATCTTCTTTTGTAAATTATTTTGTTACATTATTATTAAAAAAATGACAGATTAGGGCCCAAAATTTATTTGTAATATCTCTGCCTTTGGTTCCACCACTCAATATTTAGAAGAATATCGAGTTAAAATGTTCTGTCAGTACTCATGTATACTAAACAGTGCATCAAAACACATAAAAAATTATAATTTCCACTTAAGTTCTTCTTGGCTGAGATTTAGTTTGTTAATCTCAGTAATCTATTTTATTATGTATTTACAAAGAACTATTAATTGGGAGAGAGAAATATGGACCCTGTCTGCTTAATCAGATAACTGTTGAGCAAAAAGTATAGATGATTACTATTTCTAACAACTACTCATTATTAACCAATTTTAATTTCAATAAAGTAGCTCTCAGAGAAAGCATTGAAAGACTTAATTTTTTTTTTCTTTTCTCTGTTGAGGTAAAGAGTAAGGGAGAGGGGCAAACTACTTTGAGCTCTCTTTAAGACCTTGTAAATATCCTGCTCTTCATCCAACTTTACTCCCTAGGTTGAACATGTGCTGATGATTTTTATCTGAACCAGTTTTTATTATAAACCAGTTTTTATTGCAAAATGGTGATTTTATAACCCCACCATAATTATCAATTGATGGTCTACCACTGTAGGGAGAGTGTGATTCATCCCTCCCTCCCTTCTCTTCTTTTCTCCATCCCTTCCCTCCTTTTCTTTCTTCCTTTCATTCCTTCCTTATTGACTTAGGAATCTGTTATCAGTCTTGCCTCATGAATTTCCATTTTCACCAGCAGTTTATAATCTATTATTTCAATGTTACTTATTTATTTCAATGTTCATATTACTTTATTTTTACATACTGTAATGTTATGCATGCTTTTAAAGCCACATATCCGTGTCACACTCATGTGCATTTATTTTGCTTTGTGCTCTGCCCTCTTTCCCACTTTATGCAAGGATTACACAAATTCAGGGTTTCCTCAATTTAAAAATTTGAATTGTTTGTTACACTTAATTGAACTTTATTTTCTCTGAGCCTGATTGTCAATTTTTCTTACTGCTTCTTTTACTGCCTGTGAATCTAAGGGATTGATTATTCAGTCATTCCCATCATAGAAGAAAAAGTTCAAAGCCCTGAACTAAAAACTGATGCTTGTTCATAGAATCTTTCATTCATCATGTCTTTTCTTTTTCTAAATTCATGACAATCAGCAGGTTTAATTTTTGTATTAAAATTTATATTTTGTATATAATTTGTACATAAAATTATATATTTTGGTTATTTCGATATAATTCATTTTCTTTCTATTTTTATATTCATGCTTAAAATGCTATATTATTATTAAAATATTAAAATGATATTTATGTTCAGATTTGAGGTTTAGTTATCATAACTCTCATTTAATGAACATATGCTTTGGTGCCTGGAGAAATTTCTTTTCATTTGTTTTATTGCCACTGTAAAACCATTAATTTTTAAAATTAGATATTTCAACCAAAGGATCTGTGTAACATTTTGGAAATGTTTTCTCTTAGGCAGTTTAAAAACAGCTGCAGTAATGCTGAATATAGCTATATGAAAAGTGTGAACATAAATTGTTCATATTTTGCCTCATTTCTTTTGTTTTCAGGAGTGATTGAAGACTCTGGTTTGGTACAAAGGATGACATTAGGATAGCAATATCTAGTTTAAAAAAAAGCAATATTGATTTTAGAGAGTATATTAAAGTTTTTACTTAAGTGTTGAACTATTACATTCACAAAAAAGATAGGTGAATTTGTAGTTGAGGGACTTGAAATCTATGAGATGGTGAGATTGGATGATTGCTGTCTGGAGCAAATTTATGACTGCTCTTATTTTTATTCTCACTAAAATAAAACCACAGATAGTTCACTGAGGGGAGAGAGGATGAATTCCTTTTAAAAGAATCTTAGATTATTATTAGTTCATTCTATATTGTTCATTCCTACCTCCCACTCCTAGTAATTTTTTTCAGATTCTACATCCTCAGCACTTAAAAAGTGCTGGTAAATGTTTGCATTGTTGTAGTAAAAGACATTTTTTACCTTCCTGTGACTATTTATCCATGCAAAAATTTAATTTTTAAAAAATTTTATAATTTATATCATCACTGAAAATTTCTTGGCTTTCAATTTTTCTTAAAGCACACTATAAATTGGATTATTGTCACTCCTTATTTTATCTATTCAATCAGAGATCAGTATTTCTCAGACCTTTTCTACGCAGTTTTATATAGTCCTTGGCATTTGTGAGCTTATAAAAATATCTGGTTACTACTCAATGGTAAAACTGAGAGAGTCATTAAGCGACTTGCCCAACATTGCAAGACTGGTTAACCTGAGCTGTGAGCTAAACAAAGCCATCTCTTAAATTGCTCAACTCAGATAACTATTGTATAATAGTTAAACGTTCAGACTCTTGAAGCAGAAGGACATGAGTTTGAATTCCAGCCTATTTACTAAAAAAGTTGTACAAATTGCATAGCACATCTGAGTCAGTATTAGCTATTATGTTAAAATGTATTCCAGCAGCCCCTCTTATATACATTCTTGCTTGCTTCTTTTTTTTTCATATAGGAATTCAGCTCTAAAATCCAGTTTATTTAAGTACCAGATTTGAATTGGCTGCCCTAAATTCTAATTCTTGTTGGAGATTGTTGAAAACGATTAGGGATAGAATGAAATAATAAATGGGAAATTATTTAGAATTTATGCCACAATATAAAAGCATGAAACATTTAATTTATTTTAAATGAAGTTAACTTTTTTGGTACCATAAAACTATATACATTCTAATAGAAAATTTGGAAAATATATTTTTTTAAAAATAGGAGAAATAAAATAACAATCTGTTTGTTATACAACTACCCAGAGATAACTGTTTTATTTACTTTTAGCCCTGAGTTTCTGTTTTTCTTTTTTAACATGTATTAGTTGGGAACATTAAGTGGTCCCAGAAAGAAGGTTATATAAAGAGGAATTTGATAAAAGAGAATACCTGTCACTTGAAGTCTTTTTTCCCCCAATTACAAGACTCATAATAATTCAGGCTTTTCATCAGCAGTTTTAATGGTATAGAAAACAATTTATGAATTATCTGGGCAATATAAATGGCATCTTATAACTCTTTTCAAGCCTGCTTTTGGGAGGGGTCAGTTCTCTAACAGGACCTGTGTTAAGAGTGGGGAGGGAGGCCTGGCTTGGCAGCAGTTCATGGGAAAAGTAACAGGACTTCTTAACTGATCACAAGTTTTGCTGAAACAGCAATGCATTGTGCTAACTAGAAATGCTAATTCAGACTTAGGCTTCATCAATGAAAGATCTAAGGATGTGATTTTCTGGCTGTGCCTTATGTATCTAGATCATATCCAGCATATTTCATTCACTTTGGGGGACTGAGGTTTGAGCTGGGCATTGGCCATGTAGGAATAGGAGCCTAGGAGAGCAATGGGTCTGGTCATCCTGTCAGTCACTGAATAGTTGAAAGAATTGAGAATGCTATGCTTAGTAGGCATCCTAAGAGAGCTGAAAGCAACATACATGTGAAAAAGCGGGTAGACTCATGGCTCTACATGGCCAAAGTACAGAACTTGGAAAGCAATGAGATAAGTGCTCTCTTTAGCTTAATACAGTGTGTGTGTGTGTGTGTGTGTGTGTGTGTGTGTGTGTGTGTGTGTGTGTGTGTGTGTTTATGTTTTAGAATATCAGAGTTGTCTAGTAATGGAATAGACCTTAGGAAGAGGTAAGTTTCTGGTCACTCAAGGTTTTTAAGCTGAGATTGGATAGCTCCCGCCAAGAGGTACTATAAAATGCATTTCTTCACTGGATTAATTTATTCATTTGTTTGCTTTTTATTTTTCTATATGCCAGGCACTGTGCCCAGTGCTAAGGAAACAGATAAGTAGAGTGGGAAAGAGGTCAGATTAAATGACTTTAAAGATCCCATTATGACTGTGGCAAAAAGAAATCACTTGATGCTTCACTTTTTTTTTTTTTTTTTGCCATAATAAAGCATGGAGCTCTGATTTGTGTTTTACACTGCCTCTTAAACATGCCAGAGTATTAATTATTATATTTCTTCTGTGACATGGAGTAGAGCTTCATATCACTCTCTAAGATTTTAGGCTGTTAATTTAGTTTCATGACAATATTTTATTTCCCCACCTTTGAACACAGAGGTTAAAATCAAGTGTAGAGTCAGCTTTTGAAGGAATAATCTTGATTATTCATGGCAAATGTTTAATTCCATGCTGACTTACATAAGTTTTTAAAATTCAAGATTTATCAGAAAGTGTAATGAGAAAACACAATGCTTATTAAATGTAAGGTGATATTATATATAAGTGTCATTGGAAGTTCATTGTATTTAAAACATGTATAGAAGAGTCAGGCTCTAAAATTACACTCATTTTTTCTGAGAGGAGTTATAGTTTGTGTATTCTGAGATATTAAATCTCCAACTTCAATATTTATAGATTGACTATATATCTGGGCTAATTCTATTCCTGCCTGTAGAGATCAGATAGTTAAGAAGAAGCAGAGGTGCCAAGAACAAAGTGTGCGGATTTGGCGGTGATATTGGGGTCTCCGTACATTTTGGCCCATCAAATAAGGCCAGCTGTTCATTTGTTTCATGTCTAGGTTTGGAATCCACCCAGTTGCAGGCCGGATGCCTGGTCAGCTTAATGTGCTGCTGGCTGAGGCGGGGGTGCCATATGATATTGTGTTGGAAATGGATGAGATCAACCATGATTTCCCAGGTGAGCGATGGGGGCGATGGTGGAATTTAACTATTCTTATTGTGAAGAAAGCAATGCCAGTCTTAAGATATAAACTGTGGGATCACTGAAGACATATTAGTCAGATGTAGAGTAACTCACTCCTAGTAAGTACATACTTGAAATTAAATATGTGAAACATAGTACTAAATAAGGTGCTCCAGATATGTAAGCAGCATGAGTAACTTTATGTCTATAAGGAGAGCTGAGGGACCATGAAAATCATGAGAAGCAGTGCAGTGGAGTGTATATCAGAGGGACTCTGAACAGACCTGGCTTTAGAATCCAGGTCCTGACTTGTAACCTTGAGCCAGGTACTCAGATGCCTCATTTATAAAATTCCTTCCCTTGATAATTTAGCATCTGATTTTTGCAATGTTTACTGGTTTCCAATTGTACCAGTTCACGATCAGTAAAGTATTTTTCAGTTTTCTTAAAGTTTGGGTCTTCATTAGATAAGGTGCTATTCTTTATGGCTGTTATTGGGTAGATGTTGAGTGCTAGTGACATTTGGCCCGAGGTCATGTTTGTTATAATTAACCAGTTTCCTTTGGCAAGTATCCACCATAAACTTAAAAATACTGTTTATTAGAGAAAAATAATGAAATTGTGTGTATGTCAAGATTCACGTGGCATTTTTGTTAAAGTCAAAGATGGTTTATATTATAGTCTTTACAGAGGGTATTTAGGCTATTTTAATTTTATGTCCCCTTTCAGATCACTGTTGCTAAATTGTGCCAGTTCCAGGAATTATAGAAACAGTTTTAATATAGTACAGACGCTTAAATCGTTTTCTTTGAGACATCCAATTGCATCTTAAGTGGTGATTTTAGAAGTTGAAAATGGAATGCAAATATTATAAAATAATGTAACTGGCAAGATCATTTTGGGATAATGAAAGAACTATAAAGTCACATCAGATAGCTCCATTGTGGGGAGATAAAGCAAGATGCAAGCTGCAGTCAGGATGCTCAGGTTCAGATGTAGGACCTATTGCTTTTTAGCTGTATGACATTGCTAAGTTACTCAACCTCTCTGATAAAGCACTTTGTACAGTGCCTGGCACAAGCATGGGTCCTATAAATATTAGCTTTTGTTGTTTTTTTGTTTTAAAGTCAGGTCACTCTAATTTGCCTCAAAAGAAGTCAAAGTAGCTCCTTTGAGTTTTATAATATCTCTTTTTTCTTTTATTATGTAGATACTGATTTGGTCCTTGTAATTGGAGCTAATGACACTGTTAATTCAGCTGCTCAAGAAGACCCCAACTCTATTATTGCAGGCATGCCAGTTCTTGAAGTCTGGAAATCAAAGCAGGTAAAGTTTCAGACTTGCATTTCATTCTAGTAATCAAAGATCTCTTAAAATACACAGCACTTTCCTTGGTCACTTGATGAGAAATGACAAAGTCTTTTAGGAAGCCCAGGAGTTAAGAGTATGTTTAGGGTCCAGCTCTCCAAATGTAGCTTCTGTCTGTTCTGTGGTCACCAGAGAATCCAAATGATGAATGCCCTGATGAGTAGAATTAGATGAGATTATGTGGACAGATTGACCACAGCTAAAAGAAATTGCTGTAAGCTTTTGGAATGAGTTTGGATGAATTCCAGATCAAGTCCAGTGAAGCAGATGGCTTTTCTCTGGGACAGTGCTTCAGTATCATCGCCTTCATGTATGACGACGGGCACATTTTTTCATTTAATTTTTTTGAAAGAGAATTTGTATGTTGTTATGGGGTGTCTTGAAGGAAGGTGATTTGGAAATCCAAATAACAACATGGCATAAGGAAGCAAGCTTTGTGTATGCACATTACTTCTGAAAAAGCAAATTGCTAGATTGTAGAGAACTCAGACTAGTAAAGCTTTCTCTGCCCCAGCAGTGGGCGTGTATGTTTATGGATCCTAAATCATATCTGCATTTTAAGAACCATAATTACATAATGTTCATTTTCTCTCATTTTGTTTCCCTTTATTGTAAATATGTGAGTTTAAAACTTAGTATTTGTGGTGGTTGAGTAGATATCTCATACACTTGTTCACATGTATATGAAAATATATTGTATTGGTCATTAATATTTGAGAGCTTGCAGCATGCATTATTGTACTAATGCTATTTGCAGTTTGAACGGACATATTTGTCCATCTTCCATTTTTGGATAGATGATATGTCCTAGAAAACCATATGAAGGCTTTTCATTTCATTAAGTACTGACTTGATGTTTAACAGGACAGCAACATCTGTAATCTGTGTAATTGTAAATGTCTGTACCGTATCAATACTAGAGATGGACTTAGCCCTTCCATTTTGCTCTGTAGGAGCATGATGTTAGTTATTAGCACTTTCCTTGTGACAAGCTAGGCTGTTCTTGGGATTTTGTGTTAGAACTTTGTGATATATTTTACCTTAAAGTGATGGAATAGGAAGCATACTATTTTCCCATTCAATAAATTTATCTTAGGATTTGTGGTAGAAGATTTTTCACTGTTTGTTCTTTTTAGCACATTCACAAGATGCTTATTTTTTCTGACTAGAAAATGTTATACATAGTCTTTATAGAGAAAAGCACTGAGAAGAAAATCACTTATAATCTTATCACTCAGACATAAACTATTATTAACATGACTTTTTCTCTCATGAGTATAAGAGTATGGGTACATTTTAAAAATTAAAGTTAATGCAATGTAAATATGCATTTAAAAATACTCCTTGTGTATTTTAAAAGTCTCTGTACTAAAGAATTAATAGTGGTACATATCTTGTTCAAAGTTAGGAGAAGGCAATGTTTATGTGCCTAACACATCTGTTAATACACTCTGTCTCTTACTCTGGTTCTTAGGTCATTGTTATGAAGAGGTCCTTGGGTGTTGGCTATGCCGCAGTGGACAATCCAATCTTCTACAAACCTAACACCGCCATGCTTCTAGGAGATGCAAAGAAGACATGTGATGCACTGCAGGCAAAAGTTAGAGAATCCTACCAGAAGTAAATTTAAGAGATCAAGCTGTTGTCTAACGAAGCCACTTCTTCAGTTGTGGGAACAGGCAAATAAAGTATCAATATGTACAGCTGATATACATATCTGTAACAAAGCTCTTGGAAGAAAAGGAAGACCTTGAAGAATGCAAAGAAAAGACAGATTTTTCATGATCAGTGATTCCTCAATTTAAAAAAAGGATTGAAAATTCTAACCACCTTTCTGTGCATATTTCTTTTGTATTATAACTCAAAAGTATTTTATAAAAGGAGAAAGAACAGTCTCATTTTAGATGTAATCCATTTGGATTTTAAAAAATTCCTCCTCAGAAGCCAGTAATGTTTTAAGAAATAAAGTCTTTAGGATTTTAAGACTTACACTATACATGAGTCTGAAAAATCTGACACAGTGTAAACATTACAGGCACCTGCATTACTGTTTTTTTCAACATATATGACTAATTTGAAACTTTTATCAACTCCTGAGCTGATACTTACCATTTAACTATAATCAAAATTAACTATATTGAATTGGTTTCAGTTTTTCGAACTAGACTTTCAATTCTAGTTTTTAGGGGTGTATTTTCCTATTTCTGTTTTAATACATTAAAGGACTAGATAATCTTCCAGAGAGGCTGGAAATAGTTAAATCATTTGCTTTGTTTGTTTCGTTAGAATACCAACGAAACATACCATTTGAAATCAGTATTAGTTGTTTTTTTTTTAAAAAACCCATTTCTAATTAGAGATCTCTTTAATTTCAATCAATTTATAATATGTAGTACTGTACTAAGTGCACTTGAATGGAATTCAACTATTTGCCTAATAAAATGAGTTTATTATGTTTGCACAGTGATGTAGCAATTGTCTCTGGCGACAAAAGGCTAAGGTCTAATAGTTCTGCCTGTTATTAACATCTGGGGAAGACCTGCTACTATAAAATAGATGAAATTAATCTGTCTTAACTGTTTTCAAGATTTTTTCTCCCACAATCAGAGTATATTTTGAGGTCTTACATAATTGATCACATTTGGGAGAAACGGTGGCACTTCTTTTTAGTTACCTCTTTGTTTATAAAGCATTAGTAAAAAGCATGTGTTTTGCAGTAAAAGAATAGATTTCCTTTGTGACTTTGCTACCGTGTGAAAGCTTGATATAAGTTGAATGCATAACAAATACTTAGAATATATCTCTCTTTATAATATGGTGCTGACTTTCTCGAAGCAATTATTAACACACAAAAACTATCTCTAAACCAAAATAAGAAATAACTAGTGCAATATTTTTTTACTATAATGCTCATGTTTACTGAGTTTACAACTCACAATATCTATTGGTTTAGTAATCAATTTCTGTTCTGTTGTGCCTGAAATTAAGATCTGTGTGTCTGTGAGTGTGCGTGTGCATTTTAAAGCAGAAAAGACTCCTTTTTAATTTTTAAGTGACAAATGCAATTTAACGCATCTCAGGTTATTAGTAACCTTAAAACTGAATTATATCATGAAAGTTCTATTATACAAAAGTAGGTAGTATCTTTATTTATGCCCTTGTCCTTTTCTCAAAGTAGCTGTACATACATCTGGAAAGCAGCAACTGGGATTTTTTTTTTTGAGGTAATTCCTGCATTCTATCATCTATCATCATCTATCTAACTTTGGACAGTCTTCTGGAATATAAATTTTTATATATATATATTCTTTTTTTCTAGGGATTAGAGTAGAGGGGACTAATAGAGAAGACTAATCTCTTCATGCAGTAGGATTTCACGTCTTCATTGAGTCAAGGGATATCAGTTAAGTATTTGGTAATGAGTGTGGAACATGGGTCTAGGCCTTTCTGATTCCATCCAGGTCATGACCCTAACTTTTAGATTTTGCTGTTTTCTCATCCAATGCAAATATGGGATGTATTATGTATCAGTCAGCTTTAGAATTTAGTTCAATTTATCTGATCCCATATCCTTATTTTGTATAGTTAATAACTCACAAACCCATGTGTTCATCTGACTTAGAGGCAAGTTTTCTAGTCCCCTAAGGCATAAGTCTTACGAATTAAAGTATTTTAGTACTGGAAAGTTGGACAGCTCTTTGGTACAGCTAGGGAGAATAGTTCAAATGTCTAATTTATAGCTCTTGCTGGTGTTTGAGAGTCTTTGCCAACAAATATTATTGGGTCAGAATGGTAAAACAAAACAAAACAAAACAAAAACAAACTCTTCACTCCAGTGGCAGCAACAGGCATAATCCAGCTGCTCTTTAGAGTCACAAAGGAAAGAAGAGGTTAATTAATGAGAAAAAAAACACTTTTCTAAGTGAAACATTTAAAGTGTTGGTTTAGTAAAGCAGTAGAAATGGTAACATTTGAATTTTGAAGCACTCAAGATTGCTATTCTTAAACTCTATCTCTCAGTTACATATTGGGCTAAGGAATTGCACTGTTTTCTTCACAGTATGTCATTATAGACATTTAACATGATGCATATTGTAATTCCAGATGAAAATATTTTGGATGTGTGTAAAATAGAGATACAGATAATAAGACAGTAACTGGAATGACCAATATTTGAAACTCTTACATAGAATGATTAAAATAGTGATAGGAAAAAATTGTGAGATCATAGTAGATTTGGAGCAAGAGTGGAAATTGTATTGGATATGTAGAGAAAGGGCAGTTCATGATTATGGAGAACTTTAAAAGTTTGAACACTAAGTAATGGGGAAATATTATATCTCTGTAATGTTGATCGTCAAAGCATATGACTGCCTTGTTCTATATAAAATATTTGCTCTTCATATTCTTGCCAAAGATTACAACCTTGAATTCTACTTTCCAGTTCTTTCCAAAAGTCTATTTGTAAGATGAATAGAAAGATCGCTTCAAGGATGTAGACTCTAGTTTGCTCCTGGATATTTCAAATATCACCCATAGAACAAAACTTCAGAGAGCTGGGTACTTGGGTGGCATTGTTTGGGTCATTGTGAATTACAGCGATGTGAAAGTACTGGATGGAGAAGGTGAAAGTGATGCAGCTCACCTAAGGTGACTAAGTTCAGGGAGGAAGTACACATGGCAGCAACAGAATGGTGAAGATCAGAAGTGGTTGTTTTGGACTTGGAGGAGAATTGAGGAGGGGATGTGCATTAGGGGTATGCAGGTGACACATGGGATGGCAATGGCTAGTTCCTTACCCTCATGACAGAGTTAAGGGAAGAGGGAAATGAGAGCTTAGAGCAGGGGGCCAGAGGTGCTCCTGTCTCCCCATTATAAAGGTCAAATATGAAGATCTAGTAAAATTTTTCTCATCCTTTCTCTTGGTGCATTTGGGAAGATGAAAAACATAGCAGCAATGTGATATGATGTAGACAATAGGAAAAACCCTGAAAATGGACCATTTAGAAATTGAAATAAGGTCATTTTTCCCCCTGTCCTTCTACTTTGTTTTTGGTTTACTACAGAAAAAGCATAACTTGGAAACTTCTACAATAAGTTGCAGAACAAGATTTAGCCAGCAAACTTTTATCTAAACCAGTCTTTTTCTGGAACAGATCTTCTAAAAGCTGGTAAGTTGCTATCAGCCAGACTTGACTCTACCTAGTTAGGGAGTGTACTTTCACAAGAGTACAGCACTTAAACCAATACAGCAGGATCTCGTGCCTGGTTAATTCTGTTCAGATATTTGATTCTAGTTGCCTGCTACACACACACAGGCAGCATCATCACTAGGTTAGAACTGAAAGGTCAAATCTAAAACTCTCCTGAGAAGTGGGAGAGAATGTAATGAAGTAACACTTTTTTTTTTTATGTCAGGAAGTAGACAATTTCTTCCTCAGAGGGATGAAACAGAAGGTCATGGTTTAATCTCGTTTTGTCGCTATAGTAGTCCCCCCTTATCCTCAGTTTTGCTTTTCATAGATTCAGTTGCCCATGGTCAATTGTGGTCTGAAAATATTAAATGGAAAATTTCAGAAAAAAAATAAACAATTTATGAGTCTTAAATTGTGTACTGTTCTGAGTAGCATGATAGATTCTTGTGAGTCCCACGCTGTCCCACCCAGGATGTGAGTCATCCCTTTGTCCAGCTTCTCCATGCTGTATAAGCTCTCTGACGGTCAGTTACTGAGTAGCTGTCTTGGATATCAGATTGACATTGTGTTCAAGTAACTTTTATTTTACTTAATAGGACCTCAAAGTCCAAGAGTAGTGATGCCAGCAATTTGGATATGCCAAAGAGAAGCTGTAAAGTGCTTCTTTTTAGTGAAAAGATGTATGTATGGGAAAAAACCGTATGTATAAAGTTTGGTACTATACATGGTTTCAGGCATCCACTGGGAGTCTTGGAACATCTCTCTCTCAGATATGGGGAGTTACTATACTCTCTGAGTTTCCAGGAACACTGTGCTTCATAAGTTAACTCCTACTGAAGGCCTTTTAAAGCATTCAGGGCTTTGCTGTTTCATGGAAAATTTTGCTCTTGCAAATTATAGCTAGCTCTGTGGTTTTATACAGAGCTAGTATGTCTAAACGGGCACGGAAGTTTAGACATACTTCAGGTCCACGCCCTTATGTCTGGGGATAACTGATTCATTAGTGTTGGGTATAATTATAGTAACTTAGAAACGTGGTCATATAGAGATTAGAATCATCACTGTAAATGAGATCAATAGGACATTCAAAGACTGTAACAGAAAATATGAAGATTCTGTACATGTAAGAATTTCAGAGTACCTGTACTAGCTTTGGTCCTTGCTAAAATACAGTATCCTGAATTCTGTCTGTACAAGCAGCACCAAAGAGTGGATTTTAGTGATGAGCCCAAGATGAGTAGTTTGATAATGGCATCACTATGGAGATGTTACTGTTTTCTACCTAATGAATCACTTTTGTTATACTTCTAGAGTGTATCACCTTTTGAAAAAATAAGCTTATAGGCATTTTAATAAATATATTGCTATGCAGGGAAGAGGGAGGAGAATATATTATGTGTGTTCCACATTGACCATATATATTCAGTAGTCATTATCTGAAAGTTTATCTTAGCTTTTTAAAAGTTCTAGATGGAAAGACTCCACCCTCATTGTAGAAGCTCAATGGGTGGGTAATAGTAAGAGTAGCTACTAGTTAATGAGTACCCATTTTGTGCTAAATAACATTTTTTCCATGCATCCTGTGGATTTTTAGTGCCTCCCATGTTAGAAAGTGGCAGTGGAACAAACTCAAATCTGGCTGAAAGCAAGGTCCACTTAATGACTTAGTTGATGTATGTTAGATATAGCTAAAAGAAAGGGTGCCATTTATGAAAGAGAAGAACCATATCACACTAAACTAATTAAATATATATATTTTTAACCCAGTTAAAATTTTAGCAAGAAGATGCCAACTACTTACGTACTACAGAAAAGTTAGAGGAAACAAGAGCCTGCTGTTGTATATAACACTACCAAAATTGTGTTTGTCCAGTCATGGTTTGTCCTTCTCCCATTCTTTAAGCACCTACTGCCATTTTTGCCTCATACACAAAATCTTAAATCCTGAGGATGCTCCCTATTTAGGAGCAGAATAAAGGAGGCTTTGCAGCAGATCCTTTACCCTTTTGGGTTTTGCTTTCCAGGACTATAACAGCTCAACCTCCATACCTGCTTTGATATTTGACACCTTCCCACCTGACGGCCAGTGAGGCTAAAGTTTTTTGCTGTAACTTTCATGTCCCAGGCCACAAACTCAGATGTGCTAAAATATGACTTTATTTTCTGTAACTGAACTTAATTCTTCTCTCAAGCTCCCACTTTTTTAATGGTTTTGGATATGACCTTAATTAAAGGTGTTTCCTTCTCCTCCTACTCCTGGGAACTCATCTTCACTCATAAGCAAAGGGGTGGAGAACAAAGTGAATGACACAACATCAAAGTTTGGAGTGGGTCAGGTCCTTGGTCTTCTATGTCCAGTCTGGCATCCTCTGAGATGCCATCTTATTGTCCTATCCCATCTTAGTTATTAATATCTTTGCATGTTGACATTCTCTAATTCTTCTTTGGTCTAAGTGAAATTTTAAAAAGTTAAAATGTTTAAAACAATATGGAATGGGAAGGAAGAAATTCACAAGATGGAGGGTATGATAATCTCAACATATTTTGACAAATTTATCCTATTGCCATAATTTATATTTGCAGAGAAACTTTTTAAAGCTTTTGTGTAAAAATGAAATATTAATGTTATTTTTTACAAAGAACATAGTAGGTGCTCTATTATTTAACTATTTTGAAATGGACTTGATCCAAATACTTTAAGCAAAGACATTTTAAGAAGTCATTGAATTATTCTCCTGAGACTGAATTGCATCAGATATCTATATTTTTAAAAACTCAGTGGGACATTGAGTTGTTCTGGGGAAGGTCCCTTTGTCCTGTGAGGAATATAAAATGCTGTATCATCTAGTTTCTACTAGTTTATCAGCAGTGCTTTGGTATTAAATCTATAGCCAAAAGTTGAAAAGAACCACTCATTCATAGTTGGAACACATCTGAAACAAAGACAGAAAGGTCAAAACACAGCTCTTTTGATAATTATTATCTTTAAAGAACACAAATTAGTGTTTGCAGCCTAATTTTTTTGTACTAATGCAATTTTTCTCAAATAGTGATTTCTGTATGTTATTAATAGTAATTTTCACTGGAGAAATTGGAATACAGAAACATTACAATCTTCCCATAATTGACCTGTGGCCTATGGAACTGGAACCACAACTTCTGCCAATTAATTATATTTATTTTTTAAATTACAAGTGGTTGGTCATTTTACTAAATGCGTGGTCATTTTACTAAATGTGTGGTTCCTATTTTATGCATAAGTTTTTTTTGCTCCTCTGGAATAATATTTGTTTTCCCCAAAGAAAGAAAGTTGAGTGAAATGAAATAAGAAAAACATGTTTAAAACAGTCATGATTTAATATTTTCATGCCATTACATGAACACAACATTAGAACTGATTGCAAGGGAGAACATGGGGCAATAAGCATAATAGGTACTCCCAATGAATGAGCCTGTAGGATGGGAGGGCCTTGTCAAGGGGAAAAGAGTGAAGTGGCCACTGCTGAGCTTGGGGGAACCCTTGCTTCCCAAAATGTGTTGAGGGAAAGCCCCTGGAAAGAGAAGAATCAAAAGAGCACTCATGAGATGGGTGAAATACAAATGATGGTAATTTTTTAAAAATTTCAAATGGAGGTAAGGGATATCAAAGGGGTGGCAAATCAGAGACCACTGGAATGAGATTTTTGGAAGAGATGTGGAGTGTGGAGTTGCAAATCAAAAGAGAAGAAGCCATAAAAACGGCTAATGGTAGCAATAAGTGGCATTGTCTAGATTATAACGTGTTGTAAGAAATTGCTTCTACTTGAAATATTTTAAATTCTGTTCCCTCCACCGTTGACATGGTTTGCTCTCCTATCTATAAAATCTATGATCAAGTGGCAATAACAAGACCATTTATTATTAATTGCCAGTCATGCGTGGTGCCAGGTAACAGACATATGTGACATGATTCCTTGCAGTGTATTATGGGATGCATATAAAGACAATAAAATTATAATGTGATATAAGTAAAAAAATCAAATGATTTGTAAATTGTGGAGGTAGCTCATAGAAGAGATTGGTTATTGTTGCCTGAGGTAACAGCGAGAAATTCTGGGGCACTTTGGCAGAGAAGGGCTCTGGAAGATGAATGAGAGATAGTTAATGAGACAAGAAAGAAACAGGCATTTAAATGGAGGAGAAAGCATGTGAAAGTTTACTGAATCAAGAAATTGCAAAGGAAGCAATTCTCTTCAAATATGTAACAGTATTGCTTTTTAATTAATAGTTATTATTGTTTTAAATAAAATTATTTTGCTATGGTACTATCATTTTTATGTGATTGTGAAGAACAGGCTTGGGGTCATGACTCTTGGAATAGCTACATTTTTTAAAATTCCTCTCAATAGTCATTTGTCAATTTTAGTACTGACTAATCTCCCTTTTCCTATGCTGCTCTCAAGCAAAGGCAAAACAAAAACAAAAACAAACAAGTAAAAACAAACAAACAAACAACCAAAAAAACCCTGTTTCTAGTATTTTCCTTACTCCATTTTTGTCAGAGCACGAGTGAAGGGGAAACTCTGTTCTTCACATTATGGAAGGTTCAAGTTTCCAAGAATATATTGAAGCAATTGAAACTGGGCAGTAGCAATTCAGTAGTAGTAGTTTCTCTATTTTCTGGGATTATCTCAGAAGATTAGTCTATCAGGTCAGAAGCAACCCTGTTTTTGATGGGTGATGAACATAGTTATTGTAGTTTGTGTCATCTTAAGCTAAGATGGAAGTATGTTTCTCAGAATTTCCTTTCTTATCTGATTTTTGGTTAGCCCTAAGAGAAATTGAATGAGATTTGGAAGATGAAGCGTGACAGCCATTTCACTCTGCGGGTTTGTTCAGAGTCTCAGGCACTGCTGCATCTTTGTACACACTGTGACTGGTCTCCAGGGCCACTTGTTGCCCTGTACCCCACCTGAGACTCCAGCTGGAACCTCAGCTCCTCTTGCTCCTACTGGATCTCTTTTCAGCATCTTCACATCTGGGCAAGGCACATGTGCAACTTCATGGTGAAGGATACCAGCTTCTGTAGATCACCTGGGTGGATCAATGTGAGAGACAGATGAAGGTTCCAGTTTGTCTTTGCTCTCCCCTACTTCATGTCCAGTTGTCAGCCCTGCACACCTATAGCCACTTCACACCCATCACCAGAAACACAACCCATAGCCTTTCATAGCCTTCTTCACAGCATCCACCCCTATGTAAAGCTGAATTCCTAGTAAGTCTTTTTCCCTATCACTTTTAGTGGTTTTGCTTCCTTGATTGCAGCATAACTGGTAACAATTTCCTTTTAACACATCATGAATTCTAACATAGCCGATTTGTGGTTGTTAGTGGTGATAAGGAAATGGGATGACATGTCATTGAAATCACAGGTGCTCAAATGTCTTAATAATTTCAACCATTTCTCCTATCAAATTGTAGAATTTGGTGACTCACATTTCACCAACCTTTTACAAGTGAATTGAATGATGAATTCAGTCGGTGACTCTTATATAAATGATTGCTATATCTTAAGAGCACAATTTAATGGCATGAGGAACTTTAAAACACTTGTAAAATTATCTTCTTTGTGGCAGGGAGTGGGGTGTGTGTGTGGAGGATGTGTGCAGATATGATTAAAGGAGGCTAGATATTTTTAATGATGATTTGGTGATAGTATGTGAACACATACAGAGAAAGACTTACACAATTTTTAGAAATTCCAAGAGTACTTGTACTTGCATATGTGACTCAATCCATCTTTGACTCTGGGCTTGATCATGTGATTTTCTTTGTCCAGTGGGGTGTTAGCATGTGACATGCAGCCTGAGGCTTGATTAATGCTTGTGCCAAGGCCCTTTGAAAAAAATCCGCCTTGCGAGTCTGTTGTAATGCTACAAAGAAATTTGGGCTGAATCATGAGAGGCAATCTGGAGAGAATCTTGTAAGATTAGAGCTTTTCTTGGACCTACCAGCTGAAGGCAGCTGCATATTTGTGCAGTAGGAAGACCACCAGCTTAACATTTCCCAAATTTCTAACAAACAGAATTCTGAGAAAAAAACCTATTGTTTAGGGGTAGATTGTTACTCGGCAATGGAAGACTGAAATAAGCTATGACAGAGTATTAATAACAAACTGTTTTTTTTAAACAACTAGTTATAATTTAGTTCTGACTATTTCTCTTTCTATACCTTAGATTCCTTATTCTTCCCATTGTCTCCACTTACCCTTTTCTCATAGAAGCATGGATGGTCATTCTTCTAGGCAACATGAGTTGGGAGACACTGGAAACCCTGCTTACTCCAGAATATCTTCCATATCAATCTGTCTTACTAACTGAAACTTCAGCATTATTTAAATAATAATCTCCCTATGCCCCCCGCAAAGCTAAGAATTTCCGTCTTCATGAATGAACATACAACTATCCCTGGACACATTTATTTTTGGTCATTCACCAGTAAGCCAGGATTAGTTTGTTTGCTCTCCAAGGAAATGGCTAACTGACTGGGATGGGTACCAGGCCCTTGCTTGTCAGAGGCCCTTGCCCATGTGTTTACTTGCTAGGCTTTCCCCCTATTTTATCATCTAATTTACTATTGCTGTTCCTTTAGCTCTTGACTCCACTAATACTTTCTTAAGGAGTTTTCCCAGACATCCTGATTAAGTCAATCTTCTATTGTAGGTGCTCATAGAACCAAATATCACTTCTTTAGAGCAACTTCATTTCAAACTATTTTTATATATAATCATATTTATAACCCCTGGGACTATAAGCTACAATGAGATAGAGGTCTTGTCTATTTTTGTTTACTATAATATTCTAAATTCTTAGCCTATACTCTGACACATAGAATGTACTTAATACTAAATGAATGAATAAAGGAACTGAGATTCTGAACAATTAAATTTTCACTTGCTTTCTTATGTCAGAAAGTTTTGTACCTAGACCATGTGTTTATTACTATTGTGGGCAAAAAAACAGGTACATGGCATTCTAAAAGCTCTTTGAGACGTTTCAAGAAGGGAAATTAAAGCTAAGGAAGCTATGCTGAAACTAAGACTTATTAAAGCAATGTGGGCTCCCTTACAAAGCCTGATGTATTTGAACCCATGGAGACAAATATTCCCAGAAGCAAGAAAACTAGTAAGAGCTAACATGAGTACTAGCATGCATTGCCAAAATATCACTGGACTGCCATAAATATTATTTCTGTTTTTCCATTCAATAATAGTTAAAAGCTTCCCTTTCTTTATAATTAAAATGATTTGGATTTATTAAGGAAGACCTATAATACTATAATACTTTAATAAACTTTGTAGTTCTCAGATTTATCTTTATTAACATTTGTAATAACTTAAATAGGAAAATTATTTATAGAGGGTTTACTAAAATGAGCAGAAAAAAGGATGTGTTGGATATTTGTTTTATTTTAACATTGCTATTCTAACTTTGAATGAGTTGAGCAAGCACAGCAGTCATGATTTAATCAATATTCAAATTATGAATAGCAATCATAATTCTCTGAAGGTATGAGTCAAAGCCACTACTTTTGTTTCTTTAGGGAAAACTGCTATTTGTTCTTCAATTTAGAATATGTGGGAAGTAATTGACCTGGAGAAGCATTTCCCAAAATGTGGTGCTAATGGCAGATAAGAAAAAAATGGGTTCTATGGTCACAAAAATTTAAAAATGTGTTTTGCTAATCACTTTGGGAGGTATAACCGAGAAGTTTCCTTTCATTTATATGGAATGGTATAGACACTTATCTAATTCTTAGTGACACATTCCCTCTTGTCCTTTCCCATAGTGAACATTTGTTGAATACTATCTATATGTCAGGCATGATTCTAAAAACTTTCAATGTAATAACTCATTAATCACAATGAAATGATACTTTCAGTAGATATCCTATTCTATAGTTGTGGAAGTCAGAGTCCAATTAATTAAATAGGTGGTGGAGTCAGGATTTGAACCTGGGCGGACTGGCTCCACTCTGAACCGCAATACTATGCTGTCACAGAAATGATTTGCCAACTAACTTTTAGAAAACAACATCCTGGTAATTGGGAACTACTTGTGATTTGTGAACTCTTCAGGTTGCTAAACAAAGAAGCAAAGAAGTGCAGCTTAATGTACAAATTTGACATTTGCTTAACTTCATGCATGTGTTTGGCAGAGTTAGTTTTTCCAAAAGATTTCTTCACCTTTTAGAAATACAGAATCTGTCATGTTGGTGTGGTGCCATAAAGATCATGTGCTTCACTCCTAGGACAAATTACTCATTTTCAAGTACAGGCTGGTCTTGAGTTTTCCTTTTCTTTCTTTGTTTCTTTTTCAATGGTGTAGCTGTAGACCTTATTACGTACTTAAGCATACAGATTGACACAACGAGCTACAAATCATTCAACTATAAAATCGCATGATGGTTCTGGTGTTAACCACCACTCCTTCCCTCCTAGATAGTTATGAAGCCTGAGGTCCAGTCTGGTTTGGGCAGTGTCTTCATCCTGCCTTTATTTCTGGTCCTTCTCTTTGTTATTACATGGGCTCTTCATCATATTCTGACCTTCTTTGTCCCATGCTGGTCCATGTTCCCTGAAGAGTTTGTTTTTTTACAGTAGAGCTTTTGCAGAAAAGCTCTAGATTGAGTTTTTGCAGAAAATTGTCTTTCCGTCTGCAGTTGCTCACAGTTTTAGAGTCCTCTCTCTTTTTCCTAGCCCAATAATTCTGTTAAACTATATTCTAGTTCCTCTATATTAACCTAGAGACAGTCTTTCTAATGTGCTTATTTATATAATAAATGTAAAAGTAAAATAAAACACAAAAACTTATTGATTATTAGAGGCAGAACACAGTTGAAACTGGATAATAATCCAAGGCACTAAAATACAGCTCTTGAGTTTTAATTATAGTTTCATTTTTGCTCTCAATTGCATAAAATTACCAGTTTTTCCAAACAAAAGAAATTAACATTAATTCAATATTAGTTTATCATCTCTACTATAAAGTTATTTTTTTTCCTTTACCAATCAAAGCTCTCAAATGTGTAGTTTATTTCTGCTCACACTCTCTATACTCCTTAAAAACTGTTGTTGCTGGATCCTATCCTAATTATGTGGCTGAAGCTATCCTCTTGAAAGTCAACAGTGGCCTCCTTATCACCATATATAAATCTCAGAACTCATTTTCTTGGACATGTCTATAACATTTGACACCACTGACCAGCCACTATAAAATGTGTCCTCTCTAGGGCACTACTACCGTAATTAATAGCCTATGAGAACATTTCCTTTTTGATACTATTTTTAAAAATATTGGACTTAACTAAGACCCTTAACTCTTTTTTCATACATGCTAATAATTTCTGTTCCATTTACACTCTTTCTTTCTTTCTTTCTTTCTTTCTTTCTTTCTTTCTTTCTTTCTTTCTTTCTTTCTTTCTTTCTCTCTCTCTCTCTCTCTCTCTCTCTCTCTCTCTCTCTCTCTCTCTCTCTCTCTCTTTTTTTCTTTCTTTCCTCCCTCCCTCCCTCCCTCCCTCCCTCCCTCCCTTCCTCCTTCTCTCTCTCTCTCTCTCTCTCTCTCTCTCTCTCTCTCTCTCTCTCTCTCTTTCTTTCTTTCTTTCTTTCTTTCTTTCTTTCTTTCTACCTTGACTCATTTGAGACCATGTTCTATCTTTTGGGATCAAGATCTTGAGTCTGCCATTCAATGGATTGACTAGTCCGACTAGTCCTTCTAATTGCCGCCTGCAAATATGACATCATTTTTTCATTGACTTCATGAGGAAAAAATAACAACCTTGTTTTATAGGGCTTAGGATGAAACCGGACAATATCATTCAAGCCATAGCTTATTCTCTCAGGCTGACTTTGATCTGCTAATCAGGACAATTTAGGTACAAACTGCAGTGAATCTATTTTTCACATTTATTCACTTTTTTGCCCAGAGAAGTGTCTTTACAAGCTTTGTCAAATGTCTTCTGAAAATACAGAAAGAAGAAACTGACTATATAAACATGTAAAAACAAATAAGTTAGTTTTGGTAGGACTCGTTTCTTATGAACTAATTATAATTCACACTCAACACTCTTCCCTTTTCAAATGCTTGTAGCCTGAGATGTAATAGTTTGTTCAGAATGTAGTTGAGGATGATTAGCATATTTCTGGTCCATCATTTACAATATCTACTTCTTGCCATTTTTAGAAGGTCAGGAATGTATTTGCCCACTATCAATCTTAGCACATTTTCTGCTCATCTTGATTCTTCAAAGATGACTGACAACAGTTTCAGCAATCTCAAGCCATGTCCTGTAGATATACTTAGAAATAATAAGTGCTAGTCTCATTTGGGCACATTTTAGAGGCATAGGAAAGTTCTTTGTTAAGTCCTCTCTTCTACCTTTTCCAGCTAAAGTTCACCGGAACAAGAAGGAAAAAAAAATAAGATTTAAGGAAATCAACTTTCTAATCCTTGTTGTCATGGCAATGTTTACCATAGACTTGCACCTTTTATGCTCTTATTATTCTCTAAACACAATTTAAAGAGCCCAGTTTATTGTTATTTTCCCCCACACTCTTGAGCTCATTTTGTACCTTTGCTTTCTTTGGCACCCTTCTTATACCTTTATACCACTTTTAAATACTATTCTAGATAATGAATTCTTTTATTATCTTTTGTTTACTTCCTCTTGAAGTCTGAAATTTGAGGAATGCCGTGCATTGTCTTTCTTGCAAAAAACATACCCATAAGCATCAGCTAAGTTTTCCAGGTTTTAAAAAAATTAGAGCAAGAATTTAAAAACATCTTCAATACAATCTGAATCAGTCCTTCCAGGTTTGTATAAGTCCTCTCCAATCCTTTGTACTTGTTTCGCTCTCATCTAATTTGACATGAATTTTGAACTTATGTTTGATCTATTGATATAGCATTTATTTAAATTGTGTATTAATATTGTGTATCTACAGCGAAAACTGGCATAAATGTAGTTAGGAACAAAACCCAACTGCCTCTTGTTAAGCATTCTACTCAGCTAATAGGAAGAGAAGTTCATGAGTGTTTTAGAGTAATCTTCTGGTCCTAAGTATTCACTGTGCAGAGGGCATGAGTCAATATATTTTATAGCTGTAATGGAGAGCATCCATTAATGTGGTGAGTTGGTTAAAGAAGGTTGACTAGGAGAGCTCCTCCTGTAGAAAAAAATGTACTCCTTGCCCTCTGATGAAATTGCAAATTGCCGCCAACTCTTTCCGACCCTTCTGGTTATAACTAATTCTACTCTATATTATGCTCTGTCACACACCTGTAATACTCTGTTTCCTTAAAGTCTGCATCTACTGGACTGTGAGCCTCGTGAGGGCAGAGATTGTCCTTGATAAATGATTAGATAAATATGTTAATTTTTTTAGTATAATAAATGAAAAAGAGGAGGAAGAAAGCAGAGTTTAGGCTGATATAGAAAACCAAACTTAAAAAATCACCCTGGGATATTGTATAGTGAAATGTGCCACTTAAAATTCTGCCTGAGAACCCATAGTCATCGGTAATAGAAAGGCCAATGGGAGTTGCAATGTAAAGCAAGATAATAAAAAAAAATTCAAAACAATAACAGAACTTGAAATAAACAATATCCTTAACTTCATGTAACTTTTGCATTCTGTTTTAGAACAATGATAAGTAAAATGTGCACAGTTAGGCTTTATGTAGTATAGAATCATTCTGTAATCATTCCATTTCTTCACTAGGTGGTGCTTGTGAGCCAATTAGAAAAAAGTGAATTTTTGGTTTATTCATTTAAGGGGAAACAAGGAAAATTTGTGAGTTAAATAGAATAAAGTAGTAAAAAACCAGAAAAATTTAAGACAGTTCTTTGTCGTTGTTAGACTACTTAAAGAAAATTTCATCGTCCTTTCTGGTGAAAATGTTAAACACTTGGAAAAAAAAAATACTCATTAAGACCATTACAGGCACCAAATTCTGAACGTTTTATAGCCTAACTGTCCAAGCTTAGTGAATTAAAAAATTCTCTTTATTCTCCTTAAAACCCAACAGTAATCTTTGGAAGCAAAACCATTTAAAATGTTATATAACGAGAGCATCATTTTATTTCATAACGTTATTTTATGAAACGAGTTGTATAGATTTAAATAGTGTCTAATAAATAATATTCCCTTACTTTTTTTCAGAGGAATTAAAGTGTGAAAGTTAAAATGGAAGTCTTTGGATTCACACTACTTGAGTTTAAACCTCAGACCTGCTATTTACTAGCTGTGTGATCTTTACCTCTCTAAATTTCCTTTTTCTTATTTTGCAAAATGTGGGTGCCATCTCATAGAATTGTTGTGACAATATATGTAAAAGGATTAAAATAGTGTCTGGCACATAGTAAGTCCTCAAAAAATGTTAATTTTCATGTCATTCCTTATTATGTTTCTCTTATTAACGTAGACCGGTGCTTTGCTAGTCACAAAACAATTGCGGGAAATATCACTTTAAGTTCATGCTTCTTTCCTCCTCTTCCTCCTCCTCTTCTTCCTCCTCCTCCTCCTTTTCTTCCTCTTCCTTCTTCCTCTTTTTTTGTATTTTTGTATTTTATTAGTACTCTGCCTCTATCTATGAAACTGAAATGTTTTACCAGGTATTTCTTTAGAGAGCAAACCATCTCTTAAAATTTTGTAGAAGCATGTATATTCTAATATGTGGTGTTTGGGACAGCTTAGCTCCTTCCAAATTTTAGGAAGAGATGGTTTTGTTCCTGTGACATAGTTGCTAATATTCAGTGATCAACTGTGATAGCATACTTCTCCCAGTGAACTTCTGTTGCTGATGGATGTCTGAAGGTTGCCATGATGTTTGGCCAATATCATAGCAAGGAAGAAGAGTATATGAGAAAGAAAGAAATTCAAAACGAACATTTTTTTTTCAAAAATGTGGCAATATAGATGTAAAAAAGAACATAGAAGGCCAAACTTTTGAGTAGATACATAAAAGCTGAGGAAAGGCTATGTCCACATCTGGGAAGAATCATAAATTCATGAGTCCCAGTTTTCATTTACAGTTCTATTTTTAGGGTATATGGACCCCTGTACCCCAATTCACAGTTATCAACATGTGATGTAATTGACAGGACATGTGTCCTTTACTCTCAAATAGGAGATGTCAAGTGAAAATATGGTGATTTCTTTGATGGACACCCAGAGCCACAAGGCAGCAAATATTTAACCAAGAGTTACACTACGCTTGATGTTGATGATAGGAATTCTACCTGAAATATCACATTTAATTCTCATCACAACTTCACCAAATAGCCATTATTATCATCCCCATTCTAGCACTGAGGAAATATTAAGTAGTCAGGGAACGATTGAGCTGGTATTCAAACCCAGTTCTATTTGACTCCAGAGCTTCAGCATTTATCTATCACCCTGAGACGTCAGTTCAAACAAAAACATTGTTTGAGTTGATTCTGAAAGTATAGGCAGCACCTTAAATGACACATTTCCTAATTGGTCTTCCCTGCTGGGACATTAACTTGTCAACATAGGACATTATCCTTCATTAGTTTCCCTCATGCCTGGGTAGTTAAAGAATCAAACTGTCCTTCCTAATTTGAAGATGATACCACTGCATGTGAGGCTGTGGCTGAGAAAAACCAACATCTGACAAGCAGTTCTTTCCACATCATGTATACATGCAGATTGCTTTTTGGTTTGTGGCTCAAGCCTCTGTTGGCAGAGACTTGCTTCTGTATTTTGTTCTGCTGAAGTGTGGTTAGCTGACACTTACTATATACTCATCAGGGCATCCTTTGTTCTTGTCCCCAGCCATTCTTCGTCTTGATACACCATCATTCAGACTGAAGAATCATCAGAAGTCTTTTGGCTTCCCAGGTTTTATACGTAAGACCTGTTTAAATACTGAGCTATGGTACTTTTTATGTACATGTCTAGTCTACTAGACCTGGGTTGTGATGATTCACTATTTCAAGGCGAGTGGATCAAGTGAACTGCTGACCATGGATCTTGCCATTTGTTTTTCTCAAATGTTTTATAAAACTGCATTGTGGTCAGGACTCTTTCAAGGCCCGCTAGTCTGTAATTCTTATCTAAACGTCCTATGGCTGATCGTCCACATATGAAGACAGCTGGTTCTGGGATTAGGGGGTGCCCTTGATGACAGCAGGTCGTGACAGCTTGACATTTACCATAACAGAAAGCAGCTGCAGTGAACTCATCTCCTTTGTACAGCACTATTTGTCCTCTGCCTCTTCCTCCTCCTCTTTCTGGGTAATGTTTATTGACTGCATACTATGAACAAGGTATTAGGCTAAGTTAGGGTTTCTCTACCTCAGCAACTTTAATATTTTGGTCCAAATAAGCCTTTGCTGTAGGGAACTGAGCTGTGCATTGTAGGATATTAAGCAGTATCCCTTACCTTTATCTACTGCATGCCACTAACAGCCTCCTTTCCTCCCTGAGTCATAACAATCAAACATATCTCTAGACATACTAAATGCCCCTAGGGATTGAGAACCATTGGCCTAAGATATTACCTAATTCAATCCTCATAATAATTCTATGAAATAGGTAGAATTATTTATTATTTCCCATTTTACAGGTGGGGAAATGGAAGCTTATAATGTCAAGTAATTTGTCCAGAGTCACACTAAGAGTAATCTCTGAAACTGAGGCAATAGCAAAAATTTGACTCCAAATTCTGATAGCTTTTACTTCTATGCTTTGCTAATTACTATGATATGAATTACTACGATATGAATTACTACTGGATAAATTGGGTTCTGTTATTTATGCAGGAGCTGTGTCCTCTGATAATCTACTGCTTAAATTGAAATCGTCTCCTCCCAGACTGTATTTAAGTATTTCCAATCCCTGAATATATTTTATTTTTTATAATTCTATGCCCTTGCGCATGCTATTTCTTCTGTCTAGATTAACTTGCTTTCTCTTTTCATCTAAGGAAAACAAATTAATCTTTATAGCCTAAGCTCTTATGTCACCTTTTCTATGGCACTAGGTCTGGTTATTACTCATATACCTACCTACTTCTGCTCCAATAAATTGCAATAGTATTATGTATTTTAAGCAGAAAACAAATATAATAGGAAGTGATCTAAATGTATGAAAAAAAAAGTAGATTGTATTCTAAGAGTTAAAATACATAATAAACACATACTATATCAGATTAGAGATTTACAAAGTTTCCTTGAAGAGACTAAATTCTTTTCTTGTTTAAAAGATTTGACTATTTCCTGATAAAAAATGGTTGCCATATGCAAAGAAAAAAATTTGTCCTTTAGCCTAGAGCTTGGAAGCATAGAAGTAAAATCAAAGACAACCATTGATGCTGTCTATACCAGCACTGATCAGACCTAAAGTGAGGCCTGTCAGGTTCATGGAAATTTCTGTTGGTTGTGTCTACTGCACTGACTGGGACATCAGGGTGGTAGAACCAGTTTTGTTAGCTGTTTGACTATTCATTAAACCACTGTTTCCCAAAGGATGGAGCACATACCACAGAGCATAAACAAGATGATGTAGGTGATAAATACATGTCATTAAATAATGTGGACTCATATGATAAAAATGTTACACTTACAGTTTCTACCAAATGTTCTGATACATCAAGCAGGAAGTTTCATTTCAGAGCTAGTACATCTTTTATACTTAACACTCACTAATCTGCCTATTAAACATAACAAAATAAAAATACTTTATAGATTTTTTTAAAAGTATTTTAAAAATCTATAAAGACTTGAGATCACCTATGAATAAGTATAGATAGAGAAAAAAAGAGGTCTTAGTATGCCAACTTGAAAGTTTTGGAAGATAAGGAAAAATCACAAAGGAAACTGAGTAAGAGCAGCCCATGAAGTAGAAAAAGAACCAAGAGGGAGTGATATCTCATAAGCCAAGGAAATTTTTCAAGAAGAAAAAAATAATGCTACTCATCTGGTAGAGAGCAAATTTCGTGGTGCAGAAGCGGGTAGGAGCAACTGCAGAAGCCCTGCCCTTGATTACATGAGAGAAGATGGGAACTGTGTATACAGGGAGGAGTTGGCCCTTGATGAGTATAGGCAGTTGGCTATTTCTAACAGGGAGGAAGGCAGGGTATATAGAGCAGTAGATAGGAGAATATGTGGAAGTTACACTTCTGATGGCATCTGTTTTCTCAGTGAAATTGGAACTAATGCCTATAACTGATAGGGAGGAGGCAGAGGGGGTGTTTGCTGTTTGAACAGGAAGTGTGAAATAGATCTCTTGGAGATTAGGACAGTGAATGGACTAGGGAAATGAGAATTTCCAGGCAGCGTCAAGCTCTCCTTTTCGGTAACTGGAAATAAGTGTAAAGTGCATGGTGGATGGCTTTTCTCTAGCCACACTGAGTTTCTCAGGCTATATGCAGAGCAGACAGAGAGTTGGATTTTAGTAGAATTGAAGATCAATGAGAGGGTTGAGAGAGTTGACTTTGAAGTACTTAAAAAATACTAGGCTACTAAAATATCGCTCATGTTAGGTTCTCAGAGTTTTGTATTAAATTAATAGATCAGAATGTTTTTTAACTTAATATTTAGCTTGTTGGTAAGTGGGTAATAGTAAAATTTTCAGATTTGGTTAAAAAACAAAACAAAGCAAAATCTAACAATTTTACTGAAGATTTAAAAATTTTGTTTATAATAACAATTGAATTATTCATTCTTCAAAGACTGATTGTCTATCTATGTGCCAGGGCCTAGATTAAAGCACTGGAGACACACAAATGAATAAAACATGATTTTTATTGGCTTGGAATAGTATTTTTATTATTTGATAAATGTTATTAAGAGCTTGTACAGTATTTACAAGATAGAATTCTAAATACTAGTAGGTGATAGGAATAACAAGAAGGTTCTGAAACCTGACTTACTGACCTCTTATTCCAATTCCTCCATGTACTAGCTATGTGAAATGCAGAAAGTAACTGAACTTTTCAAAGCCCTATTTTCCACGTTATACACGGGAAATAATAATAGTACCATCTTCATGGGGTTGTTAACAGGATTATGCTATTTAATGCATTTTAGACACAGTAGAGTTATCAGCACATGAATGCTCAAGAAAGATTAGCTATTATCATTATTATTATTTTTTCTCCTCTTTAATTCCCCTACCTATGAATGTTGCCATTTCCCCTTTAAGAGATGGATATCTGAAGGCAGGGTGTCTCCTCACTTAGGCTGGCAGCATGTACTAAGCGGGCCTGGTGCACCCCGCACCCAGGGCCTGGACCTGGGGTTATGGTCCGTGGCTCCACCTAGGGCGCGAACTCAGGACCTTCTGTGTGTAAAGCAGATTTGCTATCCACTACACTATGGAGCCACCCTGCTATTAGCATTATTAATACAAATTTATATAGTGTTTTGTAAATGCCAAAGGAGCAACCAATTGAAGGCATGTTTATCCTATTAGTTTGTTCCATAAATGATCAGTTGGAAAGCAATAGGTAAAAGGGAGCCTACTCAAATTATCACACATTAGAAATGACCTTACTAATATATTGATGAAGTTATACTATAAAGAATGAATAACTGAGTATTTAAATGACAGAGAGAAAAAGGTAAATGCATTTTAGAGGCCAGATAATGGGTGAACATGCAAGGTGGGCACAGCCATAGGAATTGTACACCAGGCTGGCAGGAATCAATGAGAAGCAAAGTGATGTGGCAAATGGATTGATGGAAATTCCATGATTTGCAATTCTGGAGAACTGAGATTTCCCCTGAGCAACTGTTCTCTTTACCATTTTCAGTTATGTAATTTTTGGCTTTTTTAAAATGTAGAGTTAGATATCTGTTCCCACCACATCAGAGGAGACATGTATTCAACATTGATAAATGATCTATAAAGTATTTTTATTTTGTTATGCATCTGAAATGGTCTTTAAAATGGTTTGTTGAACTCCTTTTTTCTAATTTTCTAGCAAAGTAGTTTTAGAGCCTCCCATCTTAACTGGTTAGAAACTTTTTATCAATCCAACTCATTTAACTGTAATAACTATTATTTATTTAGTCTTCATTATAAGTTTTACTAGGCACTTTGTGTGAGTGTGTGTAAACATTTTTTAATCCTTATAACAGCCTTGTTAAATTGGCATTTTCACATCCACTTGACAAATGAAGAAAGTGAAACTTTGAGAAGTCAGATAGCCTGCCCATGTAGTACACGTTCAGTCAAGAGATGGAAACATTTGAATGTAGCTTTACCTGACTCCAAAATCTGTGTGCTTTCTATGCCTCAGAATATTTTTTCAGAAGTTTAATTTTTATCATTTAAATTGGTATAACTATTCTTAGAGCTAATCTTTGTGTCAGAATTATCTTTTTTTTCAACAGCACCAAATATTTCCTAAAGGGATTTAAGATGTTGTTTGGGGATTATTTGATAGCACTGTTTGCACATCCAGCCCACTAGCCCTGAAGTCTCAGAGGATTGCAAAGTTGTCATATACCTGTCTGTGTATTGTATTTTAATGAGATCCTTCTGTGGAAAGCAGTGCCAGAATGGGGTTGTAAATCCAGTTTATGAATCTTGGGGCTGTTTCATTTTTTCATTTAGCTTTGATATCTAAACATTCTCATTGTTCTGGAACATTTGCATTAAGTGTCCTGAAAAATATTCTCATCTGACAAAGTATACCCAATAGTACCCTAAACCAGGCTGGCCCTTGATCAATGCATTTACGATGCCACTAGCTTGTGCCACCAGCTGAACTCATGTTGTCTATTATTTTTAGAGCTATATTAAATCCCTTATTTTTTTGGCCTGGGGGAAATGTAGAATTTGGACACTCAATGAGTAAGAAAGATGGAAGATCAACAGCCATTATATGACTGTGTCAAGAACATGATCATGCTCTATGTTTTTTAGAAATATCAGGGAAGATTAGTTGGACAGGTTCTGGGAAAAGCTGTTGATAAATGACAATGACATACCTGAACTCGACCAAAAGTTTTAAAAATCCTTTTATTATGGGACTTTCAAACATCCACAAAAGCAAAGATTAGTTTAGTGGACTCCAGACCATGCTTCAGTCAGCTTCAACAATTGCCAGCACTTTGCCAATTTTATTTTATCTCTGCTTCTACGCCTCAACTTGCTTCCCTTTCCCATCAAGGACTGGATTAAGTTCCAGACTTTATATTATTACATCTATAAACACTTTAGTAGGTATTGCTAACAGATAATGGCTTAAAAATATAATGACAAGACTACTGTTACACTTAATAAAAATAATACGAATTCTTTAATATCTAAAAACTAAGGCCATTTAAAAAATTTTAATTGTCCAGTTGACTTGTTGGAAGCAAGACTGAAATAAGGACTAGATTTATGTTTAATGATGTCTCTTAAATTTTCTTCAATCTGTAACAGGTCTCTCCTCTTCTATCTCCTTTTTCTTTAATATCATGAATATTTTGAAGAAATGAAGTCACTGGTGCTGGTGAATGTCACTCTGGATTGGGCTGGTTTCATCTTCATGGTATTGTTTGGTTTGTTCCTTTATCTCACAGCCTTCCTGTAAATTGGTTGTTAAATTTAAAGGCTATGATATTCAAATTAAGAAAAAATTGAGAGTATTTTACAGGAGGTGTTGTGTACTTCTAATTGCATCACATCAGGAGGCACATACCTCAAACTGTTTTACTCAGAATGATGCTAACACTAATTTAGTGAGTTTGGGTGTTTTCAGTCTGATCCCTGTTTTAAAATTTCCCAATGACCTTTATCTAATGGTTTTTGTAGCTGTTAATGATGATTGCATAGTTCCCTTATTCTTTCCACATTAGAGTTAGAATTCTTACCCTTATCAACAATTAGGTTGCTCTTAAGTAGAGTTTGTGCAGAAAAGGCAAGATAAATAGTTGTTTTCCTTTATTATCAGTTTAGTATTTCAGAATGAATTGGTACCCTACAAGTTCAATGGTGACCAAGAAGGTGGTGGGTATAGATTTTTTAATCTGGTATTGATAAATTCATGAATTTTTATATAGTCGATGTTCATTCATTCATTTGTTCATTCATTCTAAAAATTTCTTCACTCTTCAAGAGCCCTCTTCAACCAGTCAGCTCATTCAAGTTAGTTTCTATGTTCTCATGGCATGACCCTGGTGGTCTCTGGCAATCTTGATTTCTGGCATGACAAGTTCTTAGGCTCATCTTGTATATTACTTGCACAAGTGGTGTTTAGAGGTATAGGTATTAGCTGTGTTCATTTCTACAATGTTGTCATTGTTCCAAGGCCTTTTTAGTAGTCAGAGCTACTTAGCAAATCTTTTTAGAAAAAAAAGTAAATCATGAATTCAATGTCATATTTTATATTTAAATGTAAAATTACAGGGTTTTTATTTAATAACTCTAATTTTACAAGTATCTATTTCTCTTACACTGAATATTGATTCCTAATGATGTTAATATCATTTACTATACATTTAATATTAGAGTTACAGATAATATTAGTTATAAATAATAGTTTCAAAATAGTAATGATATCACTACTAAACATAAGACAGTTAAATGTAATTTAAGATATTTGTGGTACTTTGCGTCCTTAGGGTATATTCCAGGATTGATATATAATACCAATATTGCATTTAAAAATCTTTGAAATAATTCTTCTCTATGTGGTTATGCCATCAACTTTACATTCAGTTAAGCTTATTTATTTTTATATTTGGGGGATTTATTTATTTTTTTTAATTAATTTTTTTGCAGCCAAAATCTTTTTAATAACAAAGCGGGATCCAGGGTTAGTTTTTGTAGCTGCGGCTGACCTTGCGGCCTCTGGCCCGCTCAAACTTCTGGCCCTTAGAGTGCACCTAGCATTTGGTATGGCTGTGCGGGGTTCCAGGGCCCTTGCCCAAATGCCTGTACACCTCTCGGCCCTTGCGAGGACCAGAGAGCAGGACAGTGCCACAGCCCTTGGGCCATCTTGCCTCCGGCCTTAAGGATGCGGCTCTGGGAGCGGCTGCTCACACGAAGCGCACACACCCTCAGCGTGGGGACCTCCTGGTCACGCATGTCATTAATTCTCGTCCTTTCGGTCGACCACAGCGGTTTTGCCCTCCCGGCCAGGGAACTTTATCTCCTGGGTCATCCAAGAAAGGGACAGAGGCGGCCGCTTGGTGCGACTCACGAGCAACCGCGTCAGCACCACCTGGTTGAATGAAGATGGAGTTGGTTCGTCTGGCTAGAAGCCTGTACGCCTTGACCAGCAGCCTTAGCTAGAAGTCCGGGCTCTTGGGCTCCCTGTGCCGAACCTTTCCAGTCTTTGTTGTGCCGGATGCCAGCCCCCATGATGGCACCATTTTGTTTCTTGATTATGTGAAACGTTAACATGTCCACAATCAAAACTCTAAAACAAGGTACATTCAGGTAAGTCTGTCTTCCACCCTGTACTCTTCTTTTCCAGTTCCACCCACCCCACCACCTATAGGTGATCCCTCCCTTCCCCCCCCCCCCAGTTTTTGGTTTATTCTTCTATTGTTTTGTATTAAAAAATGTACATAAATACAAACATACATTTGTATTTCTTCCTTTTCTCGATAAAAGGTAGCATATTTTAAACACTTTTCTGTACTTTGCTTTTTCCATGTAATATATTCTGGAGTGAAACCTTGCGAAGAGATTATGTTGATTTTAGGAGTGGTAAATGGTATATTGTACTTTCGATTTACATTTCTTTTATTATGGGTGAGATTGAGCAGATATTCATATGTATAAGGGTCAATGGTGTTCCATTTCCATTTCCTGAAACCATTGTTCTCAACTACAGGAGATTTTGCCTCCCGGGGACAGTTGGTAGTATCTAGACACATTTTTGGTTGTCGCAATGGGAGGGTAGTATTGCTGGCATCTCATAAATAGATGCCAGAGGGGCTGCTAAATATTGTATAATTTACAAGGCAGCACTCCTATAACAAAGGATTATCTGGCTGAAAATGTCAATAATGCCAATGTTAAAAAACATATCTATTATCTCTTATATAGCATTTTTTTTCCTACTTTTTTCTTATTGTTAGAAACTCTTCGTGGGGTTTGTTATCACAATTCACAAAAATTGATACTCCCACCTATAGAACTGAGCATCTTCATGAGATTTGCTTGGACCAATGTAACTGACAGGCGTTCTCAGCAGATGCTTAAAGAAACAGCCCTCTGTTGATCCTTTCCCCTGCCTCCACGTTGTGGAAACAAGTACTGAGAGGAAGCCTCCACTAGTTTGGGTTGATAAGGCAATATGATTATAGAGCCCTCTCCTGACCAATACCGAACATATAGTGTGAGAAATAATGTTGCTTTATGTCACTGAAATATTTCACATTGTTACTAGAGCAAGGTCTAACCTATTCTGATGGATATAATTCTTTCATCCTAAGTATTGGAACATAATGACCCTTAACTTTTCACCTCTTCAAACCCTGTAACTTTCCATTTACCTGAAGTGAAGCTGACGAAATCCCCTATCCCAGGATGCTTAGCAACCCCACTAGCGCCAAAAAAGCCCGCCGGCGCCAAAAGTCCCCTCCACCCTAGTGACGGTCCAAGAGACCTATCAACACTCGCCACCCTACCACAATCCAATCAATATCCGACACAACTACTAGCCGTCCCCAACCGGATCCTCCCCCTATATAAGCTTGCTACTCCATTTAATAAATTGGAATTCCTCTCAGACTACCGCGCGTTCTGGTGATTTCTTTCACTAAGGTGTTAACTTTTTGTCTGTGATAGAGATTTCAAATAATCTTCCCAGTTAGTCCTTTGTGGTTTTACTTTGCTCATGGAGATTTTCGCTTGCAAAAATTAGTCGGCCCTTATTCATAGTCTCAGTTTCTGAGGTTTCAGTTACCTGTGGTCAACTGTGGCCCCAAAATATTAGGTGATATATTATTTTATTTTATTTTTTAGTATGATAAATGAAAAGGAGAAGGAAGAAAGCAGAGTTTGGGCTAATAGAGAAAATCAAACTTAAAAAATCACCCTGCGATATTGGTATAGTGAAATGTGCCACTCAAAATTCTATCCGAGAACCCATAGTCATTGGTAATAGGCCAATGGGAGTCGGAAATGCAAAGCAAACTGATTAAAAAAAATTCAAAACAATAGCAGAACTTGAAATAAACAAAATCCTTAACTTCATGTAACATTTGCATTCTGTTTCAGAACAATGATAAGTAAAATGTGCACATTTAGGCTTTATGTAGTATAGATTGAACTGTGATCACCAGTCAGAATTGGGTGCCATTCGAGTAGTGTGATAAAATCTTGCGAGTCCTGCTCTGTTCTGCCCAGATGTGAACCATTCCTTTTTCTAGCATCTCAAAACTGTGTATGCTGCAGATGCTCTGTTGAGGAATCACAGTGCTTATGTTCAAATAACCCTTATTTTACTTAATGGTAGTCCTAAAGAGGAAGAGCAGCGATGCTGGCAATTCGAACATGCCAGAAAAGCTGCAAAGTGCTTCCTTTAAGCGGAAAGGTGAACGTTCTCGACTTCATAAGGAAAGAAAAAAAATCATATGCTGAGATTGCTAAGATTTACGGTAAGAACAAATTTCCTATCTTTGAAATCGTAAAGAAGGAAAAATAAATTTCTGAGAGAGACTACATTCATATGACTTTTTACAGTATATTGTTATCATTGTTCTATTTTATTAGTTATCATTGTTAACATCTCACTGTGCCTAATTTATAAATTAAACTTTATTATAGGTATGTGTATATAGATAATAATTTATATGTAGAATTCAGTACTATCTGAGGTTTCAGAAATCCACTGGGGGTCTTGGAATATATCCCTCATGAATAAAAGGGGGCTAGTGTATTATTATTATTTTTTAATTTGTAAAAAATATACTTAAATACATCAGTCTTTTTCTTTATTGCTTCTGGATTTTGAGTTCTGGTTAGAAAAGTTTTCCTCTCAGATTATTCAGAAATTTGGTCATGCTTTCAAAATCTAGTACTTTTATGGTTGTTTTACACTTAGATCTTTAATTCACTTAGTGTGAGAGTTGGATATGTTTTTTTCCCCCACATGACTCTAGTTGTCTCCAAACCACTTATTAAGTAACTCATATCACCTACCTCTTTGTGATGCTGTGTTTATTATATATTAAATTTCTGTGTGTCTTTGGTCTCTTTCTAAATTTTCTATTTAATTTGTCTGTTTATTCATTATATAATATATAAAATATTATATAATTTTAATTATAGAGACTTTATATATATATATTTAATGTCTGTAAGACCACTCCTTATTGCTCTTGTTTTAAGTTTATTGCTTATTATTGTTATTTATCTTGTCTCTTCTTTCAAACTTCATAACAAACTTGTCTAGCTTTTGAAAAAGATTTTGCTATGTTTATTTGGATTTTATTAATTTATAGATAAATGTAGGGAGAAATGCCATCTATATGACATGGGGTCTCTTTAAGAACATGGTATGTCTTTTCATTTCTTCTGCTTTTGTGAGCTTCAGAAAATTTTATAATTTTTCTCAAATAGATTTTGAACATTTTTTGAACATGCTTCGGATTATTGCTGTTTTGGTAAGGCAGGAATTATTTCTTGCTGACTTTTAAAAATCAGTGGAAGATCTGAGTCTTTATCACAAACGGGCTACTGATTAATCGGTAACCAAATTTTACTTTTTGGCATGAAGAGATCTGATCTTGTTTGAGATCTCAGCTAGTGGGATGATATTCTTCAACTCATCATTTTAGTTAATATATTTTATAAATAGTTTCTTCTTAACATTTTCCTCTCTCAAAGCACATAATCTTTTTCAATTCTCGTCTCATATCCCTGGCATGAGACAAATTCCCTACAGTCCAGAACACTTTGAAAAATTGCTATCATATATTATTAGATATATTAAGAAAACTGAGCTCATACATTCTTAATTACATATAATCAAATATATATACAACAGAAACCTAGCCTAATTTAGTTTGTACAAATTGGGGTAAATGAAATCCTATAGGAATTAACTACAGATTACAAGGCTTATAAATGGGTGTTCCTGTGAAATAGAACCTCTTTCTGGAACAGGTTTTTAAATTATCAGTGCAAGTGAAATTACCCTTGGCAAATAGTTGCAATGTAACCTAAATCCAGGACACTAAATATTATATTAATATTTTACCCATGTTTTCTTTATATACAAAGTTTTTTTCTTAAACTGGGTTTTTGCTAAAGTACTTAATCTACTTTAAAATATAAGACAGTGGTTACTTTTTGTTGCTATTCTATTTTTTTAATTGACAGTTTTTACAAATAGCTTTTTCAGTTAAAAAGAAAGAGTTGTAGATAAGCTTTTGCTCTTTTTACACTGTCAGAGGCAAGTGGTGTACAGGGCAGCATAATTGTGGTTATAAGTGAGGACCCTGTAGTTACACTGCTAGGATCAAATCCTGGGTCTGTGAGTCTCTGGCTATGTGACTTGAATGAATCAATTAATTAATTAATCATACCTTTGACTTAATAGGGTTGACTTGAAGATTAAATGAGATATCATTTAAAATCTTTAGAGCAATGTCTGAAAAATAGTAAGCTATATAACTCTTTGATAAATTTAAAAGAAAAAGTGTGTGTTCCACTTTACTATCTTTGTCGGCATCTTGGTTCAGATAAAGTTAAATCAACATCATCACCAAAGATGTCTTCAGATAGGAGCAGAGATGAAGGGAGAAAACCCAAGCTGGGAAAGGCATGGCTGTAGTACACTTGCTATAGATAGTAATAATGGAAAGATTCACAGGCAGATTATTCTCATACAAATCCCATGTCTGTCCACCATCTGGTAAGCCTACTTCCTTCCATCTGCTGGGAAATTTCTCTTAGTTTGTTCAGTATAAGAAGTAGAATTTCATGAAGCTTGTGGTGGAAGCAATCAGCTCAGTTTTGCTGCCTCTGAAGGAAAGCCCTGGAAACAGAAACAATAGTAAAACCATAACAAGTCAGCAAATAAACTGTTCTATTAAAAACAGAGTTAACCCTGTCTAGTCATATTTTGCCTAATGGAATCCTCAACCACTTCCCATTTTATAGAATGCCTGTTCCTTAATAGTTAACTAGCTCTTTTTACTGAAGCTCAAATTTATATGCAAAGTATGACTATTTCTAAATAGGAGATAATGGGAATGTCTGTCTTTTGGATTATATTGGACTCAAAGGAACATGAGGAACAATACAACTCAACATTCATTTTCTATTGTTCCCTTTCATATTACTCCCAAAGTGAACAGAACACCCTTCACATGTAGGAATATTTTTCTCTCCCGTGTTGTCATTGGTCCCCACTAATAGCTCTGTAGTTCCTGCTCAGAGAGACCACGAAGGGTGAAATTAAGTGGAAGCTCCAGTAACTGTATGCAGTAGTACAAATAGCATAATGAATCTTTGGGGCCATTACTTGGAGTCTATCTTCATATAAAATTTTAACTGTTTATGCTTGTGGAGAAGTTTAGTAACATACAGTACTAATACAAGATGAAGTACATGTTAGAGTCAATCCAGGCAAAATGTCTCTAATTACAAGTCTTGTAAGACTCAAAGTCTATAGGTATTGTATCTATATTATAGTGTTCCTTTTAACCCCTTTCATTCATTCATTTATTCAACAAATATGTATTTAGCACCTACTACATGCCACGCACTGTTTTAGGGCCTAGGCATACTGTGGAGGACAAGGCATGGAGCTTATATTCTAATAAAGGAAAAGATATAATTATTTAATTACGTAATGTAATGTTAGGTAGTGATCAGGGCTTCAAAGACAAGGAAAGAGAAGGCTTCTTTAAGGAAAGGACATTTAAGCTGAAGCTTGAATAAACTGAAGGAGGGAGCCCAGGACTTCTGGGAAAAAGTGTTCAGGCATAAAGAATGTCAGGTGCCAAGGTTAGTAGTTGGAGGGTTCTTGGTGTAGTTAAGGAACAACAAGAAAGAGAATTGGTTAGTGGATTGAGTGTGGGAAAGGGTCTGGTGATAAGGTTGGAGAGGTGGCCAAGGACCAGATCATGTAGGACTTGGTTGACTTTAGACTTTATTCTTTTTGTGAATGGAAACTGTTTTAAGGTTCTGAACAGGGAATAAAATAAGATGATTTATTATTTTCACAATTCATTGCCTGCTGTGGAATGTAATGTAAAAGGGCAAGCGTGGAAATGGAGACCAGTTGCACTATTACACAGTTTGTGTGGTGACATGAGATCGGGGAGGAACAAAGGGATAGAAAGGATGTCTGAAGAATCCCTTGTAATTGGCCTCATGCACCCTAACTGTACAGATTAAGCTTTTACATAATCCCATTGAGTTTTACTTTTAATTGAATTGTACTGTTTTAAGTGGGAAAAGACAGTCAACAAAATGAATCCCCATCAACAGAGAAATGATTCATTAAATTGTGGCAAATATTTACTTTGAGCTATTAAACAACCATTAAAAGGAAGAGCTAAACTAATACTTGGAGGGATTTTCATGATATACTCCTAAGTGAGGAAAAAATATATGTATGTAGCCTCATCTTTGAAAATCAAAGAATATTTCTAGTCCCTTCATTAGTGTCTATCAAATTATGTATATGCACATATGCACATATGTGCTTATATATAAATATATGAGCATGCAGATGAGTATAAAATGTACACACATGTTGTTAACAGATTGTTGACCTTGGTTACTCTGTTGAGGGGACATAGACTTAAAAAAATTATTTATTTATTTATTATTATTTTTTATTAAGTTTATTGGGATAACATTGGTTAATGCAATTACATAATTTTTAGGTGTACATTATAGTTTGACATCTATATATTCTATTGTGTGATTACCACCCAAAGTACATTTCCTTCAACTATTATTTATTCGATCCCCTTTACCCACATCACCCTCCTGAGAGGACAGAGACTTTAAATATGTAAATAGCACTGATGAACTTTGATGGCAGAAACCCTGAAGTAAGAATATATCCTGGTACAAACCAAGTGGAACAAGCTTAGTGTGGAATATGGAGAATTGTTCAGAATTAGTTCCTTATCATAATCATTAAGGGCTATTAGCAGTTCTTCAGGAAAAGGAAATTAGAATTGGACAGCAAAACCCAATACCTAACTTTTATGAATAGCTGTGTATAATATTGCATGGTAGAGTATGTAAAGTTTTCACTTAAAAACATTTCAGACCTGAATTGACCTAAGAAAAGATTTAATTCATAGTCCTTTACATCTTAATCATATATATCATAAATTATGATGTAAGAGCACATTAAAGAATGAAATGAATCAGACAGTGTCTCCAAAATGGTGTGTATGTGTTCAGCCAATTTGAATGACTAAGCAGAAAGAAAGGTGTGTAGTTTGCTAAGGACAGACTTCATCCATTTTGTCTGAAATCTGCTCAGGAGACAGGTGTGGCCATCCTGGGCTAAGATTTCTTCAGCCAATATCATATACCTTCTCTTTGGGGAACTTTTTTCCTCTATATTTTTGACCTTTACTTTCTGAACTGTAGCATGTGAGTGTCATTGAGAGACTTCTCATTCGGGCTAGTATGGCATGGTCTACATAATTCCCCAAGTTGAGCATTTATCAGTTTAGCTCACTAGTGACCAAATGGTCCTTTTAACACGCCATCATGATCATTGAGCTGTAATTTCTTCATCTGCTTTGACTTTTAAAATCATTATAAGTGAGTAGTACTCATGGGAGATTGAGGAAAAGGCAAAGATTTTTTTACCTTTTGGAAGGCTGTTCATTCAGTTTTTAAAAATTGCCAGAAAACCCCATTGTTTACAAATTTTTCCGTTGTGTTCTGTTTATTTGCCAAGAAAAATCTTGCACCATACCAGCTTGTGTTAGTAAAACAAATGGCTCCTTTCACAATGCAGCTCAGTGCATTTGTATATTTACATGAGTTTTCCAGCATTGCTTTTGGAAGGAAAGATTCAGCTACATTTGCACATGTTTTGTTTTTCCTTGTGTGTAAGCTTTGACCTCTCAAACTAGCACCCAGTGAACCCGTAGGCCTTGGATTAGTTGTAGGCATTTTACTAAGCCCTCATTTGGATAGAGTTTTGCTGGGTTACTTCAAGCAAATAGTGTGTTTTCAGGGAGCATTAGTTTGAATATCTGGGCGAACAATTGATTGTGTGCTGTGCTCTGTGGGTCCCTCCTAACTGGAAAGACCTGAAGCTTACTGACACTTGGCCATTATGTAATTTATATAGACTAATAAGTGGCAACTTGCAGCATTTACAAACTTAGTACCAGGCTAGGCAGTCTTATCTGGACTGGAGGCACATCTTCTGTCCAAGCGGCTTTTTATGCTTCATTAATTCTATTCCCTAATAATGTCATGATTTGTGGGATAACATCTATTCAAAAGTTTCAAATAATTTATAATTTATATGGCACATTTCTTGAGGAAGTTGAAAAAAGTTTTCAATGGCTTCATGCTTTTTTAATCTAAGCACTTTCTAGTTGAGTGATCTTAGATAAAACACTATTTTTTTAACTTTGGTTTCCTCTGTAAAATGAGAGTAATAAGGTCAGGTTCATAAACCTATCATGAGGACCAATTAAAATAATATAATAAAACATCCAGTACGGTGCAGACATATAAGTAGGCCTTCTGTTAATAGGAACTGCTGCTATTATTATTTGTGTTTTGATTAGTTTGGCTAGACTGATGTAGATGCTTTTTCTACTTCCATGGATATAAGAGATAGATGAGTGAATCTGGAAAGAGCACATAGGTAAGTTGTTATTCTGGTCCTTGATACACCAAAGAAGCCTCTGGAAATAACCAGAGCATTTCACTCATAGCAAGGAGAATTTGGCCATCTTCTGTGACATATTCTAACTTTGTGCTGGAACCAATCTCAGCAATTTTGGAGCTCTCGGCTCTAAACTGTGAAATGAAGCATTATGTTTCCAAGGATACTACTCAGCATGCTGATGTTCACTGGACTGTGTTCACATCCCATCCCACTGGGGCCAAGAAAAAGGCCAATACAAAACCACCAATGACTTAAGATGAACAGTTTAACATTGGCATAAATTGTTGCTAGTGTTTTGCCCAGTATAGAAAGTTCTAGGATGTCATCAAAGGATAGGGTAGCATAAAAGACCTCACAAGGCATTTAAAATCAGTTGAACGCGTTATGTCCAGTTTTATACATGCCCAGTTAGAGAACAGAGAAAGCAGCAATGGGAGAGGAGTCAGTGCAATTCTCAACTTTTTGACACTTGAGGGGAAAAGTGAAAAACTGCCACTAGTAATCTTGAAAAATCACCCTGCCATGTCAAAAACATGTCATGCACAGGATTGTTGAATAGAATGCTTTCATGAATAGTGAGTCATTTTCCTAGGTGCCAATTTCACAGTGCAGAATAATAAATCATTCAAAACCACAGAGTATTGACTACTCTTTTGGGAAAGAGAGTAATTCCCCCTGCCTCCCGCCATGTTTAATTCAATAGTGAATTTTCTTCTGTAGGTGTACAAGAAATTGCTTTCCAGTCAATAGCCTTAGGGCTGGTTCCAGATCATAAGCATTATTTTATGGGCAACTGCTCATCTATAATTGTCATGAGACACTAGGTTATGAGCTTTCAGGATACAAATCATAAATATGTGTAAGGGGAATTTGAATGCTTCAAGAAAGCTACTCTTTCAGGTTAGCTTTAATATTTAGGAACTTGGGGACTAAAGGTGCAAAAGAGCATCTCAAATATAGCACGTGCATGTTTGCTTCCAATGCCACCTAAGTTCATCTGTTAGTCATACCCATGGCTATCCTACAAAGAATGTTGTAATATTCATGTCGAGAACAACTTTTAGAGGTCTTCAACCTCATATCCCCATTCAATAAAGAGTGGACTTAGTAATTTATAGTTAATTAACAATTAATGATCGTACTAATCTGTCATACACCTTTTGCAAGACAAGAGACAGAACATGAATTTTATTTACTGAATTCATTTCTCCCTCTCATTTTCTATCCTCTTTGTTTTTCTTTGATTCTTTTCCATATGTGTTTTAAAGTTATCTTGCTATATTATAAATTTCTTTTGAAGCTTCTTTAAATCCTTTTGGAATAAGTCATACTACCATCAAACAAATAAAAATTAAATATTCATTTGTAATAATTAGACCACCCAGTTGAAATGTGCTGGTAGTTTTTCCCCTTGAAAGGGTAATAGCATTGTTGTTATTTCATCATTCCTCATTCCTTTCTTTGAAACCATTATTCTGTGGCTTTGAAAATTTCCACAGAGGAACAAATAATCTCTTTTCTTTTAGAATTGCCATCGAGCTCATAAGAAAATGGTACCAGAAGTAACTTTTGTATAAGGAATAAAAACATACCCCCCCCCTTTTTCAGGCTTTCCTGAAGCCTTGGGCAAATTTTACAAGATATTTCATCTTAGAAGGGAATTGACCTTTGGGCAAGTTCTTCATCCTTCCATGAATGCTGCCACCGCTTGTCATGTCAGACTGAGAGTAGGTCCTTGCTAGGATGTGGAATGGGTCACAAAATGATGAAAACAATACATGAACTTGACAGATTTCAGTAAATGGCAGAAATTACAATGCAGTCTCATTTTATTAACTGTTTTAACATTCACTTAAATTCAAGTTGAGGAAAGGAAAAATGATTTAAGAACCAGACAGCAGGGTTATAGAATGACAATGGAAATTGCAGAGGTTTCTCCCTTAGTTCATCTGCCAAACACCTGTAGAATTGCATTTCAATTATATGTCTGGGTCAGGTAAGAACTGGCTGGTTTCTGACAATGGTCTTTCGGATGGGACATTACCAAAGAAGAGAGATGCACAAGAGGCTAATGTTCATTTCCTACGAAAGGAACTGAGGATGTCAAAGTAAATTGGAAAGGATAGAATCTGGGCAGGCATCTGGGGCTTTGGCTTACACTTCAGGAAAATGTTGTGTCTAGATTGCCCACAATTACAAAAAACAGAGGAAGGGAGCCCCACTTGACAACAATTAAATTTCAATAAATTTTGCTGTATGAGCCATCAGAAGACAGGTTTTCTTTTGAAAAGTTCTCAATAAAAGTCAAGTATTCACTGAATTCATTATTCTACAGACATCTGCATTTGAAAAATACTTAAAATTCTTCTCATATCAATGGATTTAAATGTTATTCACTAGTAATTCTTTGGGTCTTTGAAGCTTTCAGCTAAAGTTTTGGTTTATGACTCAGTGTTACCTTATTTTATTGACTATCCGTTGCTATCTTTCATGTCAGGAAGCTCTTCATTTACTGAAACTATTTGTTAAGATATGCCATGCATTCCTCTCAAAATAAACATTATTTTTTTAATGTGCCTTGTTTTGACCAAGCTTGTTTATATGTATTCATGTTGTCATTTTTATATAAATCATCATGAGAGAGGGTATAATGTATGTACTGCCACTGAGTAAATAAAACATTAAGATTTACATTAATTTTGATTTTGATTATATTTTATTCAAATGAAATCTCTTTATGTGTTACGATAAATTTAACAATTTTCAAAATTTAAGTACAGGTATTGGCTTCAGAAATTGTCATATTATAAGAAAATATCAATTCTTTATTTGGGGGTTATTTTTGGTCAACGTTTGAAAGAAGAGTCTTAACAAATTTTTCTCTAATTACTGATCTAAGTCACACATTTATTTAGTAAGTATTTGGGATGACAATGAAGATGTTTTGCTCTTTCAGAGCATTTTCTAAAAGTCTACTGACTCAATGTCAATTTCATATTGTTTAAATACCGGCACAGACAGATAGCAGGGACATGGAAATTCAGAGTTCTTTTTATTAGTGAGAGTGGTAATTAATAATATATATTAGTTTCTGGTCACATGTTACAATAATTCACTTGTGTGTGAAGTCAGTACAGAAAATTAATAATCTCTGTAGTTTCATTCTACATGGAGAAGTTTAATTCTTTCGTAGTCTTTTTTCCTTACTGATGAATGTAGACTGGTGTTGCTGACACTAATACCCATTCTTTTCATCATCCTGACTTCCTCATTGGGAATGGAGAAAGGTTTTACAAATAGAAAAATTTTATAGAACAGATTTTTACCTCTTACGATGATTATGTATTCACTAGCATTCTCCCCAAAAGTTGCAAAACAATGATGCTTGAAAAGGAGATTTAAAAAAAAAAAGCACCCATGTCACCTATCCTCTTGCTTTTGTATCATCCATCTCAGAGCATCTCTTTTGGTCTATTTAAATTTCAAGTTTGGTAACATTGAAATCTCTGTGAGTTCTGTAGAAGATGGAAGTATTTAAATAAAACTGTTGTAATTTGGGTGTATGATATTTATACTACTCTATGAATATTGCTTTTACTGCATATTTAAACAATGTATTAAGGATGAGTGAACTGACCCACAGAGTGTCAGCTTGACATAAACCAGAAGCAGATGGAACGAGGGGCCCATGCATTATGTCCTTCCACTGGGATATTGTGCCATTTGCAAAACTGTGTGTATTTTACTATTCACACAGTAAATGACCAGTGGTGAACCTTGAGGAAGAAATGATTTAATGTTGTTGTGTAGAGGTATTACTAGAAAGTAATGTAAAGACCTGTCTTACACATTCAGGAATTTCACCTTTGATGTTACAATTGGAATGAAGAAAACTGTAGAAGAATGTAGCAAGATTTAAAAACTGTCTTAAATTATCTATGAGGGTGAAATATTTGGTGGTTATGTAATGCCAATTCCCTAAAAAGGATTAACATTTTTTTTCTTGTGAAAGCAACACTTTATATTGCAACAACAATTAAAACCTGACTCTAACAAGTGTAAACACATGTTGCACACATGTGCACACACATGTGACTAGGGTACCTTTCTTGAATCATTTAAAAACACTCAACTTTACAAACTGGTTAAATTGTTTGCCAAAAAATATAGTTCTGTCAATTCTCTCCTCATATCACTTTATAACTCTTGTTTGAAATGATCAGGTGAGATCTTTTTTCTGCTTGGTGTGAGAATTGATGGAAACTATTTCTAGGCCTTGCATCATTTCTTCATTAAATTGAAGGATTGGCTGAAGAGTTTTATGATATCTTCTGAGTTCACATCTGGACTGAGTGGTAAGCAGTCAGCAATGTTAGGTCAGGAGGGAAGAGGGCCAGAAGAAGGCATGGCTAAGAGTGGAGTGACTAGTGAGAGTTTTAGGGATACATTGGAGGTTAGAGCCTCAGGGGTTAGGCCCAGCCAGGTTTCTTTGGATTTTGAAAGACAGTTTGGGGTGAATGTTCAGAGCTTCAAACTGAGCAACAGTTATTGGCAAATCCATGGTTAGAGGTTGCAGAACTCAGTGTCTGCAGCAGCCTGGTGGAGTGGAGAAAGGTTTGAATTCAGGGATCCTAGATAGGGTTTAGTACAGAGGTTTAGGAGAGGTAGCTGGGTACAGGCAAGAATATGATTTTAACTTGGGACATTAACCAGGCATAAGGAAAAAGACAGGAGATGAGGGAAATGTTCTTAAACAGTTGGCTTCATACAATATCACGTTAATCTCATGAAAGGGTTAATTTCTCTTTTACTATTTAAAAAGTTTTTTCTTGGAGTGGGCTTAATTAACTAAACTCTGGGGGATCTTTCAGTATTATAAATTTATTTATTTCTTTTTCCATATGAGAGAAAAGAAGAATAAAGGATACAGGTTTTTTTTTAGTGTTCTGAGACTCAATTTCTAGCCAGCAGGGTTTTGGTGGGGTTGGGGGCTACAGGGGCAATTTTCAGACACAAGCAGGATATATGAGACTTCAACTCAATTCTGACTCTGTCTACCTGGAGATAGCGTCAGATTCCACAATTTAAGAGTTCAGTCTTACAAGACTGCCTTTCCTCCCTCCCCTCTTCAGGTGCCGGTCTCAAGCCCAGGTTGTTACCTGTGCTTTTGACCCTGTGGTTATAAATCAGAGGTTCCCGGGTCCCGCTTCTTGGATTTAATTAATTTGTGAGAGCATCTCATACAACTCAGGGAAATGTTTCACTTATTTTATTGCCAGTTTGTTATAAAAACATTTTACTTACTAGATCACCTAAGTTATAATAAAAGGATATAACTCAGGAGCAGTCAGACAAAAGGGATGGAAAGGGCGAGGTATGGGGAAAGGGCAAGGAGCTTTCACATTCTTTCCATGCATGTCACTCTCCCAGAATTTCTGTATATTCATTCACCAACTCAGAAACTCTCCAAATTCTGTCCATTTGGGTTTTCATGGAGGCTTCTTTACATAGTAATGATTAATGAAATCATTGGACATTGATAATAGATTCAACTTTTAGCCTCTCTCCCTTCCCTGGAGGTGGTAGTATGGAGGTAGAACTGCAAGTTCCAACCCTCTAATCCCATAGTTGGGTCTCCTGGCAACTGGCCCCCATTCTAAAAGGGGATCTAAAAGTCACCTCATTAATGTAACAAAAGAGACCTTTATGACTTTCATCACTTAAGAAATTTCAGGGGTTTTAGGAGCTTTCTGCCAGAAATGGAATGGAGACCAAATGTATATTTCTTGTTATAAATCATAATATGATAGGTTACTGCAATTTACCCTTAGAAAACTTATAGTCCAATCAAGGTCAGGGGTGCTGGGAGAAGAATGAATTTGTTACACAGGACCCAAAATTTATCTTTTGGTATTCATCCCCAATTTTGTCCAGTTACCCTGGTACTTGAAAAAGTAGAACTCAAACGGGAGGCATGGAAGATGGGTGGAACCTTAAGGGACCTGTAAGTTTTGCTCCCATATGTGTTTGTTGAATAATAATGAAAGATCTTTGATAAACATAGAGTTTGATAGATGAGAAACAGTTTCTGGATCAAGCTACACCTTTCATTGCAGAATATCATGTTCTACTGAACACTAATTCTTGGCCTGATTAACAGAAGTTTATTTTCTTCAACTCATGGAGCAACATAAAATGAATTCTTGCACTGTTTGTTATATAATGAGTGTTGAAGGAATCACATAAGGGCTGGGGTATGAGGACATAGGTTTGGTGGAGAACACTGGTTCAAGAATAAATCATCATGGGGCATAAATATGTGTGTAATGAACTTGTGGGAAGAAGGCTTGGGCTTCTTGTTTTGATGGTTAGCATCCTAGGAACTTTCTTAGGTACTAATGTAGTTTATGCTTTTCACTTTTTTCACATTCATTTCATTTACTGTAGGCTTTGGAATGATAAATAGTAAGCTCCAGAAGGATACGGAGAACCTGTAGACTATAAAAGAATCTCTATTAGAAAGCAGTATGTTTAACCAAAAATGAGTTCAGAACCATTTTATTTTTGGAAAAATATGCTTGAAAAACATGGATAATGATGATCTACTCAAAGAAGGATAGGAAAACATTTGACAATGAAAGTAAACGAGTTCACAGGGAACTGACTACCTTGCTCATAGGCAGGAGAAAATACATGACCTGAAGTGAGATTTTCTGTCCCAGAATTATTCACTTTCTAGCACAAGGTATTCCAGCTGAACTGTTAAAGGGTTAAAATTCAACAGCTTTTTTATTTCATATGTTTATCTTACTGATTTTGGCTAGAAACTTAGAGACTTAGAAGCTTCTTTTATTTTCTTTTATGTGTTTATTCTGGATGTGGTACTTCTCATAGATCAGTAGCTATATTAAACATCTTAAAAGGTATTGTCTTTATATCTTTTTTTCCCCCAGATGGTTCTATCAGTTCTCACTAATATAAATTTCTTCTCTTGGCTAAGGATTTAATGACTATTGCATTTCTTTGGTATGTATAGCACTATTCTTCTGATTGGCATTACTGCTTGAAAGAAACCATAGTGTAGAAAAAGACAAAAGTCTTGTCTCTTGAAGTGCCCTCTAGATTGGATGAGTTTGGTGCAGTCCAAGAAGTCTAGTGGATGGGGCCTATCTCAAGTGTGGAATAGAAGAGGGACTTAATATCCTGGATGTTTATACTGACATTTGGAAAGTGAATATATTTTAAAATTTCAATGATGAGTTTTATATCACACTTGAGTTACTTTATTATGGTTGTATTGTCTGCCTCAGTATGATTGACATCTCTGGATGTGATCTTTCAAAGATTCTGGAGTTCAGTTCTAATTATTTGATTTCTTTAGTCATTTGAATCTATAATTACATAGTTGGTGGGTTTGTCATATTTGTTCATGGGATTTCAGTGTTCAATGGAATTTGATCTTCTACTTTGTGAACTTTCCTAATTACACTTATCCTCAGACTAAGGGGTGATAATAGACTCTTGGATGGGAAATTATACTTTATTGACTGAATCTCCACAAGCACATTTGGGAAAAATCCACCCAAGAGGAAAGCTCAGTGATTTAGTTCTATAAATAGTGCTTTAGACACTAGCAGAAAGTCCTTCCCTCCTGTTTACCACTCCAAAAAAAGAATCTGTGGAATACATATGGGAACTGAGTGTTCATCTTGGAGGGGTATCTGGGGTCATTCAGGCCATTAAAGGAGACCAAAAGATTTTCTGGTCCTGAAAATCCTGAAGCCTTTAGTGATGTCTGGCTCTTTTCCAGGCACCCTGCTCTCAATTTTTCAGGAGAATACCCTCCAAGTCATTCGGGTGGTACTTCATTTTCATGACTTTTATCTGAGTGGCCATTTTCTCATTCTTAGCCCTTTACCATTTACCTTCTCCAAACTAAGGAAAGTAATTAAAAGTTCTTTCATTCCTAATCCTTTATCTCTCTTTAGTTCTTAGTTACGTTGTTAGCTACCTATGTAGGTAATACGCAGCAGTTCCTGAAACTGTAGATTATTGGGCCCTCTCCCAGCAATTAATCAGAACTTAGTTTTCATTTATTATTTTCTTGCCTAGCAACTACAGTAGTCCCCTTATTTACCCCCAGTGAATGCCTGAATTCTTGGATAGTACCAAACCCTATATATACTATGTTTTTTTCCTATACATATATACCTATAATAAAGTTTAATTTATAAATTTGACACAGTAAGAGAGTAGCAATAACAACTAGTAATAAAAAGAACAGAGGAAAGTGAAACTGTGGATGATGGGGGTCTACTTTACTGCCCTTGGTTAGCAGCCTTAAGAAGAAAATGTGAAGTATTGAGCACCAAAACCCTGATAAATTCCATAATCTACTTTTTCCTTCTATATAAATGTGTTCTTTTACATTTCTATATAAATGTGTTCATATACATGAAAAAACAAACAAACAAAGCTCTTGTAAGGGATTGTAAATTGAATCAGTAGATAATCACTAGTGTCTATGATAGTAATATCTACTGTTTATTGTATCACCTTTTTGGACTAGGAACTAAGTGTTTTCCATACATTCTTTCTAGTTCTTATAACAATCATGCAAGATGATATTACGTATAATTTATGGGTGAGAAAATTGAGGTTTGGAAAGTTATTTAGTGGTAAAGCTAGTATCCCAGGTTACCCCAAATTCATCACAGAATGTTCCAATGCCTCATGAAACTATTCTACACAGAAAATGATACAGAACTTGAGATTGATACACTGTGTGTTGTTTGAGGCTGCCTCTATTCATTTGATGACAGCTATACCAGTACATACCTCATTGTATCCTAGCAGCTTAAAAGAGTTAATAAGTTTCTAAACTGTTTTAGCATTTAGTTAGAAGGGATAGGTAGGTGGCCGAAAGAGGAGGCTTGTAGTTTATTCAGTATTTTCTATGCTGCTAGGCACTTTGTTAAGACATAGATGATCTTTACACTCACAACTTACTATGAGATAGGTCCTTTTATTCCAGTTTAACAAGCGAGGTAGCTAAGGCTCTGAATGGTTAAAACTTGTCAAAAGTCAAAAGCCAAAAGTTACTATTAGTGGTGCATCAAAGGATTTGCATCAAAGTCTGTCTTTAAACCTCATACTCTACCCTTTCCAGTATGTAAAAGATTGTATATTTTAAAAAATTGTATTATAATTTATTTTTTTCATAATCAACTTGAGAATACATACATACATACATCATGCCCCTTTATTTCCTGAAATCTTCATGTATACGTATTAGGGAAAAAGATATTCTCTTATATAATCATAGTACACATTTTAGGAAATTTAGCATCATGATGATGTTAATTTACAGTTTATACTTCAACTTTTTCCATTCCCCAATGACGTCCTTTTAATTTTTCCCCCTTTCAATAGAGGATTCAGTTAAGATTACATATTACATTTAATTGCTCCAATCCTTTAGTCTCTTTTAATCTGAAACAGTTCTTTAGCAATTTTTAATTTTATTTTTTCGCATTTCAGAACACTGACATTCTTGAAGAAAGTGAGCCAAGTATTTTATAGAATATCTGTTAATTTGGATTTTTCTGAATGTTTCATCATGATCTAATTCAAGTTATGTATTTTCAGCCAGTATACTACATAAGGATATTGTATCTTTCTCAGGCTATCAAATCAGGAAGTACATGATATTTGGTCTATTTTTCATTGGTGATGTTAATTTTGACAACCTGGTGAAAGCATTCCCTGGTTTCTCTACTGCATAGTTACTATTTTCTTTCATAAAACTAATATGCAATACAGGAGACATTCTGAGACCACACAAATACCTTTCTCATCAAAATTTAGCAACCTTTGATGATTCTTACCTGTGCCAATTATTACTGTGATGATTGTTAAATACTGATTTTAAACTCTTCTACTCTCTTCACGATTATCAGTTGGAATTTTACTGTAAGGAAGGACCCTCTTTGTACCCCTATTTATTTATTATCAATATTAACTTATAAATTTCTATTTTATTTAAAGGGTTGTAATTTATTTAACCTTTTTTTCATGCTGAATTATTATAATTTGGCTAGTTGAAGCCCCTTCAAAATGGTTCTAATGTCTTTCTGATATGCTCTCATCATTTTCTTGAGCACTTATTTTTTTCTACCCAATAAGACATTTCAAGCTCATATTACACTTTTCCTGACTGCCTTGATGTCAGCCATTTATCCTACTAACTCTGTTTCCTTTAAGTAAGGAAAACAGAATGAGGCTCTAGGCATGCTGCTTGTTGCTACTAGGGTTTATTGCTTCTAAAGTCTTTCCCCTTGTAACCTGGCCAACAAAATGTATTGTCAAGATTTTAAATGTTTATCAGTCTAATGAGAGAAAAATGGTATCTCAGAGTAGTTTTATTTTGCATTTTTCTTATTGTAGTGAACTCGAACTACTTTATCCACAGAAGAACAGCCATAGGATAATGCTCTTCTTAGAACAAATTTGTAGAGTCATGAGGCAATGCCTTTTGGAAGAATGTAAAGGAACACATGGACTATTTTTATAGAGTTGGACCTAGCAAAACATAGGGCAAGTAGTAGAGAGATCATATAGGAAGAAGCTAAGAAGCAGAGGGGTTAAGTGATATATCCAAGTCACACAGCATACGAGTGACAGAGCTGTGGTTTAACACAGATGCCCTTCCATCCCTCCCAGCCCCTAGACAATGATTTATGGAATACTTTTTTTGAACAACTGCTTCTTTTAAGCTGCTGTACATTTTTGTGTACATTAAAATTTGACCTTGTTATGTAACTTCTGGCACAAAAATTATTGGTAGCCTGCCTATACTCCACTTAAGTTCCTCCTGAAGTTTTTACCTAAAGAATGAAAAAATTGTTGGATGGGTTTGGAGAGACAATTCTTCTTATAAATAGTGCTAAAACTCCTTTTATATATGGACCTGTTCGGCTAAAATCTAAACAACAAAGACATTTGATTTACTGCAGGCATTAGGGTGGAGTGTTAAGTGGTTGTTTTAATTTCAGAGTTTTTATAAAAAAGCTGCTCTCACCATATAGTTGATTACAATTTAAAAACAGAGACATATGATTTATTATAAACTGTTTTTGAGAACTAAACTTTTTTTAGAAGAACTAAAAATATGTATTTCAAAAAATTTTAACTCCAGGAATTGTAGGGACCTGACTGTTTTCCTTTCCTCCTTTGGAAATGGTATGTGGTTGTTGAGTTTTAAATGGTTAGAGAGTCCTCCTTGGTGGTATCAAAGAATAAGAAAGAGGACTAGGAATCTTCTGGGTTCTGTGTTTGAGCAGCCTGAAGACAGGGCTCCAGGTAAGCTGGGCAAGTAACTTGCAGCATGGGCTTGGTTTGGCTGGTCAATTCTTCAGTTACTTTGTCTTTTCTAAACATCCATCCCCTCCCACCAATCCCATTATCCTCTCACAGTCTTAGCCTGCAGTGGGGTTATTGCTGATCAGAGTGGCAGAAGAAGCATATTCACACTATTAAAAGGTATACTTTCTTAACTCTCAGCATAAAATGTGGGAATGCCAATGTTTAGTTAAGAAAAGTGTACACTTCCTCTTTTGATAGAAAAGCCCATGCAATATTTGGTTTTGAAATGCTTAGATTGCAGAGCAGTTGCAATGCAAAATATTTTAATTTTTTTGTTAGAATTTTTCCTGAAAAAAGAAATGATGAAATATTTTTCTTGAGAAATTATTTTTAAAGTTACAATTGAGTGTGAGGGTCTGTATTATTTAGAGGCTTTGCTAAATGAAAAATAAAAGTAATTCTGATAAAGGTCTACATGTTGAACAGAGCCCAAGAACACAATGGCTTTTGTATTCTAAGTGTCCAGTTATAATTTTTCATTTTCTATCTAGATTCCCCTAGTTTCTCATTGCGCTTTGAAAAGAGATTACATTATATGTGAAAGGGACACACACACACATGCGCGCGCGCACACACACACACACACACACACGGTAGTGTCCTAGCACTAGATAAAGATCTGGAGAGACCCCAAGTACTAGAAAGAATATGTCCTTTATCCCTCTCACCTCTGATATATTAGTGAACCAAATACTAAGCCATGTAAAACTTAGAGATATGGCTCTAAGATGGCTTCTTTTTAGATTTTCTGTTAAATCCATCAAAGCTCAGTTCTTCTCTCTTATCCATTTTCCTTCTCCCATTTGCTCTATCCTTGCTAGAGGGTACACTGAAAAGGTTTTTATTTGACCTGTTGGATAATGTAGCATTGGGTATCTTGACAAGCCTTCTACACAGTTCCTTGGAATAAATAGAGAATTAGTTCAGCTGAAGAGAGATTTTTTTTCTTCCAGATTTTGTTTCATCAGAGTTAACCAAAATCTTGTTTAGGTCAACAGTTCTTTATTAAACAAAATAATAAAAATTTACATGCTTCTATGTACTGGGTACTGTTCTAAGTGTTTTGCACGTATTATTCTCTTAATTATCACATAACTCCATGAGGGTTTTATTTCTATCCTAATATTACAGAAATAAAAACAGGGACAAAGAAATTAAAAAGCTTGTTGAAGGTTGCAATCCTATTAAGAGGGAAAATTGAAATCTGATTCTAGGCAATGTGACTTGAGGTTATTTGCTATACTGTTGCTCTACTAAAAAAAATGGAAAGCACTTTCATAGTCCTAGATGCTACTGTAAAAACATTACATATATTAGTACTTTTAGTCTTCACAGAAACTTAACTAGGTATATTCATTTTCTTTTTACCTCTCAGACACTCTCCATCCTCCCATACTCTACTATTGCTTTGAGACGTTGACCTTGGGACTGAACATTTTACCTTATAGTCTCTGGTTGTGTTTGGTCAATGAGAGCTTCCAGCATGAGATCAGAAAGTAGAAGCAAAGTAAGAACATGGTACTTACTACCTTAATCCTCTCCCTTTTGGATCACTGTGGGTTGGCTGCATCCCTTTCTCAAAGACTGTAGCTCCTGTATATTTGGTCTTTTATGATAGTCACTCTCTCTAAATTCTGGTAGCATCTTCCTCTTAATCCATTAGGTAGAGGGGAAGTAAAGTTCTATACTGTTGCTAGCTCAGGGGTGCTTTGACTCCTGTTATGAGTTTGTAAATAGTCACTTCACTGCATTCTCCTTGAATAGTGTTTGAGTGTGCTGTTGTTTTTCTGCTAGTACTCATACCAAACAAGGTATGTTCTGTTATTGTCAGTACCCATACTTATAAGGTAAAGGGAAGTTAAATAAGGGGCCCAATGTAGTTAGTAAATTGAAATTAAAATCTAGGCTGCCTGGGTAGTCCATGCTTCTAATTACTACACTGTTCTGCATGTGTTGGGTTTTCTGAAAAAAAAAAAAAAGCTTGTAATGCAGGGTATTATATAGTAAAAATAGTTAATGAATAGTTTATTATAGCTAATGATAATGATGTAAGATTTATAACATGAAAGTTCTTTGGGGTGAATGTATTCATTTATTTACACATTTATCAAAGTTGTTCTTTTGTCAAGCTCTTTGCTACATTTCGGGAACAAATAATCAGCAAAACAGATTATTGGTTTTGAGAAATTGTGGATGGTTCAAAAACTCAATTATCTGTTCTCCAATATTTTGGATTTGATTAGTAAGGAGTGACAGCAAAAAAGCCTTGGCATTTGATATACTTGTGCCATTATTGTCTGATACACATAACTTAAACCTTTTTTTGTGTGTGTCAATAATATTAACCAGTGATTTGTAATGTGTCTTATTTTCCTAGGCAAGAAAAGTTCTCCATTAGGCATGATATAATCCAGGTATATAGTCTTATGTTTTACAAAATCAAATGACACTTTTTAAATGCTAATACTACAAGTAGAATGCCAATTAATGTACCTGAAATCTTTCTTCCTTCGAATTGAAGTAATTCTTTTGGGGGAATCATTTCACTAAGCTTTTAGGGAAAAGAACACTGGACTGGAATATTAGTCCTGGATTGTGATGCCAACTTTGCCTCTAACTCATTGTGAGATCTGATTCACATAGGCTAGTTGTTCTAGACTGCAGTTTTCTCATCTGTGTGATAATGAAGCTGGGCTAGGTGACCTTTTAACACTAAGGTTCTATGACTCTGGTTAACCTCTGCTGATTTTTATCCCTAACAAGTATAAAGAGATACAAAGAAGTTAAGGAATTCATCTAAGGTAAAAATTATATCTAGTACAGAGTTGGAGTGATGTAGGTATCTTGATATCTGTTCTCTGATTATGGTCTTTACAAAGAAATGCGTAGCAGCAAGGGCGACACTAACTGCTATAAGTACACTCAAAATATATAGTCGCTGAAAAATAATAGAAACTTATTTTAAGGCGGCTCTTCTTTACTCAGGGACTCCAATTGACTGGAGGATCCAACGTTTTCAACACACCTCTTAAGTCACCTTCTATGACAGCCAGAGGCAAAAAGAACATGAAGAAACCTATATAGGTTAGGTTTGAAAGTGGCACATATCACTTTCATTCATAGTCTGTTTGCTAGAACTCAATACACTGCCTACTCAGATGCAAAGAAGGCTATGAAATATATATAGTTGTGTGCCCAGGAAAAAGAGAGACATGTGGACTTTTGTGAGCCGTTAACTATCTTTGCCTTAGGATGGAAGGGACAGATGTAAGAACAATTTTCTTTTTGGTAAATCCTCTTCCTATCAGCTCTGCAATTTTTTTGTAAAACAGTTACTTTGATTGAAATAAAACAAGAGGCTATGACCTGAAGCAGGAATGAGAGGATTTTTTTTCCTGAGCTTGATCCTGAGGGAACCAGTAGAGGGAGAAGAACAAAAGGAGAAACTAACATTAAAAGAAGACGCAACAAATAAATGTTTAAAGAAGGGGATGAGAATGAAAGATGGCTCTGGGGGTGGGGGGAGGGAGGCGGGGTACTTCTAATGGTCCTCTGAAGTGCCATTCTTTCAAGAGAATTCAATCGAGTCACAAGATTAAGACCGCAGTGGGGTGTGCTGCCTTCAGGAGTGTCCTTGGCAAAGAAAACCTGCAAATTATGGCTTTTGGGGTTTTCTTCTTGTTTCTTGCTAACAAATAACTGGAGCCACAAGCATATCAGTGGAGCCTCTTGTTCTTGTCTTCTCCTCTCCCAGGGTTTGTTGCATGCTCTCCCCAGCAGCCACAAAATACTGAGAATGCCTTGAGATAGCATATTTTCTGTCCAAAGACATGATTCATGAATCCCTTTTGTTGTAAACTAACCTGCAGAATGAAGAAGGAAAGAAGAAGCAGACAGGAAAAACACATTTTTTTGGGTTTGTAATTTTGAGAATGGGTACTGAGGCATTTCAAGAACTCTGAAATTTGACTTGTCATCATAGCATCTTTGAAAATATAAGCAAGGACACAACAAATCAAAATGAGAAAAAAGGTGAGCGCTCTAGTGAATCTCACAGGAACTGAAACAGGTGAAGGTAACTTTGGAATGCAGTATAATTTTGTTCTAACATTATAAACATCCATTTATATGCTACATATCTAATTATGTCTTCTGGTGAAGTAAGAATCAGATTCCCATAAAGGTTAACTCTGATATTGTTAGCCATTTGTATGGTAGTAGCTCAGCTCCTTGTGTGTTTGATAAGACTTGTCAGTTTATTTTTTCACTCAGAAACATGCGAAGAAAGATCATCTGAGTCACATGAGAGGAAGGGCCCTTCTGTTAAATGAGAGGCCTGGGTTTTAGTGCTGATTTTCCGTAAACTTATGTGTCATTAGGCAAATTATGTAACCTCTTCAGAACAAGGTTTTCTCATTAGTAACATGTGTTGAATTGATGATCCTTAAGGATTCATTTAATACTGAAATTCTGCAACTGTTATTGCCTTCCTTTTTCTAGAAAGTCTTTAAGAAAGCTGATTTTAGAAACATATTTTTATTTCTGTGTACCAGGGTACCATCAGCTCTTTAATAGTGTATTTTTAAATAAGATACTTGGCTAGATTCAACAAATATATATTTGATTAAAAGTCTTTCTTCAATATTTAACTAATCTTTGTAGAGTTTTCTGGCAGAAATGAATTCATTCAAAAGACTATTTCTACTTACTATGGGAATCTATAAATGATTAAATTATGGTTTCTGCTTATAAAAGGATTATAGGAGAGTAGGAGATCTAAAACATTTATTTGAATGACTATAATACACAATAGAGGGTTAAGTGGTACTAACTTCCCACTACTTATTGGGTAAGAATTTCTGAGAAAATTTCTGTCTCCATTCTCCTCTCCTTCCAGGACAGATTATCTTACCAAAAATTCATGTGAAAGGTAGGGTGGTGAGAGACAGTGCAGAGATCCTCTTAAAAATAAGGCTTTGACCAAGGCAGCATAAGCATAAAGTTGTGAATTAGATAATAAATTTCAGTATCTATAACGTAAATGTAAATCCTGGATTCTTTATCTAATAAATCACTTTTAAAAAGTGAGTTTCCTATAACCACAAAATATCTGAATTATTTCTTAATAGGAAACCACTCTGTTCTTGTTTGCTAGAGAAATAAAACAATAACATTTCCCCCTTTTTCTGTGTAGCCCAGTGGAAAGACCATGAGGTTTTAGAACCAGAAACTCCAGATTTTTAATCTGGGCACTTTCTTACTTATTCATTATGTGGTTTTCTCTTACTTAAAAGTAGAGGTAATAGTACTTGTCTCATAAAATTGCTCATTTCAAAAATGAATGGCACAATGTTTGTTTTCTCTTTTCATAGTTAAAAAAATAAACCAGCATTATCTATCTATCTATCTATCTATCTATTTATTTATTTATTTATTTATTTATTTTACCTGATTTATACATGTTATCTATTTTTCATTGATATAGCTATCCTTATTACCATATTGACAAAAACTTAGACAGTAGTTCTTTACTTTTAAGAAAATATATTGGTGAAACCTTCAAAACTTTAGATAGACTCCATTGGTATGAGGAATGAGACTTCAATTTGTTTTACTTCTGGTGTGTTACCAATAAATGGCCAGAATATAAGGGGTTTGGCTATGATTCATCATCTTTTAGATGCAAAATCTGTGCTAAAATGTCAACTTTTGTCTTCATTTGGCACAGATGCCTTCCAATAGTATTAGCTGAGCAAAGTATGGGCACATAGTCTTTAAATGTTGATGTCAATGGAGAATGAACATTTAACCAAGCAAAATCTCTCTCTCCACATCTCCATTCTTTCCTATTCTTCTCTTCTCCCCTGACAACTCTTGCATAAGCCAGATTATATATTTTCTTGCACATGACTCTGCAAAGACATCCACACTCTTGTTTTGTTGACATCTAAGGAGAATTCCCCTGTATAAGAGAGAGCCATCTGGGTTACGAGAATGTGGCCCATACCACACTCACTCCATCAGTTTATCATAGTATGATAGATATCAAATGAAGTTATAGCAGCTCTTTCCTTGGAGATGTTTAATTGTTTGTTATCATTAGGGACCGTCTGACTTGGGTACAGAAGGTGGGGTTATATGACATCTGGAGACTTTTTTCAATGTTGTTAACTCTATTTCCCAGATATTTTGTAAATATCAATTTGTACTTTTTAATCCCTTTTCCCTTTTCATCCACTCTTAACCTTTCTCCCATATAGCATCCATCAAAATGTTCTTTTATCTATGAATTTGTTTCTGTTTTGTTTGTTTGTTTATTTTGTTCTTTAGATTTCACATGTAAGCAAAATTATATGACATTTCTTTCTGTGTCTGACTTATTCTACTCAGCACAATACCCTCTAGTTCCTTTCATATTGTTGTAAATGGCTGTTTTATTATTCTTATTTTTGATCTTTTTTTCCCCCCTTTTTAAATCCCTCAAACATTTCTTGTATTATTAGTTTGGTGGTAATAAACTTCTTTAGCTTTTTCTTGTCTAGGAAACTCTGCCCTTTGATTCTAAATGATAGCTTTGCTTGGTAATCTTAGTTGTTGGTTTTTGCTTTTTATCACATTGAATATTCATGCCAATTCTTTCTGGCCTGCAATGTTTCTGTTGAGAAATCATCTGACAGTCTTACAGGAGCTCCCTTGTAGGTAACTAGCTGCTTTTCTCTTGCTACTTTTAAGATTTTTCTCTTTGTCTTTAACTTTTGGCATTTTAATTATGATGTGTTTAACTGTGGGGCTGTTTGGGACTCTCTGCACTTCCTGAGCTTTTATGTCTATTTCTTGTTGCTGTTCTGATTGGGTGTTTTCTGTTAACTTGTCTTCTAAATCACTGATTCAATTCTCTGCTTCATCTAATCTACTGTTGATTCCCTCTAATGTAGTTTTCATTTCAGTGATAGTATTCTTCATTTCTGACTGGTTCTTTTTTATATATTCTATCTCTTTGTTAAAGTTCTCACTAAGTTCTTCTACTCTTTCTCTAAATTTGTTGAGCTTCCTTATAACCAGTGTTTTGAACTCTGTACCTGGTAGATTGCTTTTCTCCATTTTGTTTAGTTTTGTTTAGTTTGAAATGAGCTTTGTTTTATTCCTTCATTTGGGACATGTTTCCTTGTCTCCCCATTTTGGCTGTCTTCCTGTGTTTGTTTCTAGGTATTAGGTAGGGCTGCTATGTCTCCCAGTTTTAGTAGAGTGGCCTTATATAGTAAGCATCCTGTGGGGTCCAGTGTCACAGTCTCCCTGGTCACGTGAGCCTGGTGCTCCAGGTGTGTTTCTTGCATGTGTTGTTTGGGCCCTTCTATTGTCATTGATCCCTGGTTTCTGTTTGCATATCAAAGGAGGGATTGGCCCTTGGGCTAATTGTTTGAGGACTGGCCAGTGACGATAGTGGAGTAGCTGTTTTTCAGGAGCTGACCCTATGAAGCAGGACTTACTTTAGCAGAGCTCTGGTACCTTCCCATTCTGCTCTTTAGATGTGTCATCCTCAGATGTGGCACTAGGCTGTGCTCCAACTTGGCCAGAAGCTGCTCTTTGGGGATACTGGGCATGGGCCTCCTAGGATGGGCCCTACTGAAAGTCAAATTCAGCTACAATTTGTATCCTGCCTTAGGCTACTTGGCATGAGCCACCAATCAATCCGAGGTTGGCTGCCACTCACAGTGGCCTTGAAAGTGCCTCTAGAGGCCAAGCCGTGGATTGCGGCAGGCTCCCACTAGTGCTTGGCTTGGACTACTCAGCAAGAGATATGGGACATGCTGAGGCCAGATGCTGCTTGTTCGGATTTTGTGAACCTTTGAGAGGTTTTAGAAAAGTCCACGAGTCGTTGTTTATATGGAAACAGCTTGGATGGGCACACAATTTGGGTGGGGTGGAGCTCAGGGACTCACCAGGGCAGGGAGACCAGTGTTAACCAGGTTAATAGAGACTCAGATAAGACAGCCACCTGTATCTGCATGCTGGGTGGAAGGAGAGCTCAGTAGAAGAACAATGGCTTTTGTTCAATGGCTTTAGCATTTTTCTCTGGGAAAAATCTGCCCCTTCTGTTCGTTGCACTCTTACCTTGAAACCAGACAGTTCAGTTCCTTTTCATATGTTCCTGGCACCTTTTAAGCTGCTGCTCCAGCACTGGAGCTCATAGTACATGAGTCAGTTAGCAAATCTGTGCATGGGCCCTATAAGAGGAATGCCAGGTTCTCCACCCACCCTCTGTCTCACTCAGCCACAGTCTTAGCTCATTTTCACAGATAAAAGTGGTGGGGACTTCTCTTCCTGGCACTGGAACCCTGGACTAGGGAGCCTGGTGTGGGGCTGAGAACCCTTATTGTTCTGGGGGGGACCTCCTGAGCTGAGACATCTCTCCTGATTTTAAATCACCACACCTGTGGGTAAGACCAGCCTGTTCTATGTCTCTATCCCCTCATCAGTCTTGAGGTGTCTTTTTCTATATGTCCTTAGTTGTAGAACTTCTATTTAGCCAGAATTCAGGTGATCCTTAAAGATGGTTGTTCTGTAATTTAGATATAATTTTGATGTGGTTGTGAGAGGAGATAAGCACAGTATTACCTACTCTGCCATCTTGACCAGAAATCCCACTTATTCATTACTCTTAAATATTTAAGTTGCATTAAAGTGATTCCTCTTATTGTTAGCCAATGAAAAGAAGGTTAATATGAATCTACTGAGTTGGATTTCAAGCAGATGTGATAATTCTGTCATTGGCATTGCATATGTTTGTCAAAGAAGTGAAAGGATCTGGAGAAAAATTTTGTCTTACATTTTTTTCTTTTTAAAAAAACATTTTGATGAGATATGCCCATCCAATGTGTGCCTATCCAAGCTGTTTCCATATAAACATCTTCTTTTTCTTTTAAACGGTACCATTTTCTTGGTTATAAATGCTTGATGGAAATGTTATCCTAGTTATTTAGAGTGGCAGATGCTAAGCTTTTATATATATTTGTCTTTATATATGTATACATGTTTCTATTTTATGTGTATATATGTTTATTTGCATTAATTAGTTAAACAATTGGTGCTATTTTGTCTGGAGTTATGTCATTCGTTTGTTTACTTTTTTGTTGTCTATTTCTTCTACTAGAATGTAAGCTCCATTAGAGTAGGGATTACATTACTGCCTTTGTTTTAATGTTAGTATCTAGAATAGTACTTTGGGCATAGTAGGTGTTCAGTAAACATTTAATGAATGAATGAATGAATGATATATCTAAATATACTCTACTTGGCCTTTGGAGACTTCATTTGTTTTCCTTTCCTTTGGCATTTTATGCCTTTTAACTATTTTATTCAAGAAGGTGAAAATAAGCTAAATAAACTCAGAAATTTGCAGATAGAAATTATGGGTTAGCAACTTAATTCTTACTGACTCTCTGCCAAAAATTTCTTAAAGAAGGTCAGGTGGGTATAAAGAATGAATTTCTTATTCCCAAATGTGTAATTGTTTCTTCAAAAGAAGTATATGCAGAAAGCCAATTTTTTATTGAAAATTGAATGCTGTATTGGTAATCAGCTAGGTGAATAACATTCCCTAAAAAACAAAATACGCATGATTCATAAAGTAAGGTGAAGAGTGAACCTAAAATGCAATTTTCTTACTAAAAAGCAGATTTAGGATAGAATGCTTCAAATTGTTTTGAAATCTCTAGTGTCTCTAGAGTGATGGTCGGAATTTTATAATTACATCATTTTTTTTTTCTATTTAAGACTATCTAGCAAGCTCGGTTTCCTAGATTGCTAGCTCCCTTCTTTCCATTTAATTAGTCTGAAATGATAAAAGTGTGAAATTCATTTAGGGACTTTGGGACAGCTTTATTTGACAGAGAATCTCTTAAAATGTGACTCTTTAGTACATTAAATGGTCATTAGGGACTGTATAGATAAAGCATCTTATCAATAGCGTAGGTTCTCTCTGAGATTAAAACTTACTACCAGAAGAGTTTATGTTCTAATGTGAAGCTAACTAAAAATACAAATCTATAACATTTGGAATTATAGAGATGGTAAAGTTAGCTTCGATTTGTCTAATCTTGAAATATCTTAAGAGAGGACATAGAAAATGAAGGCTATTAAAAGCTAATGAGAACTAAAACCAACTTTTATGCCAACATTGCTAGCTAAATGTAGCTAAAAAGTGAATTTAGATCAGTGAAAACATGTTTCAAAATAGTACATGTTTTAAAAATGAAAAAAATCTGAAAAACAGAAAAGGATAATATTAAGCTTGTAAAACAGTTACATCATTTATCATTTGTTTTCTAAGAAAGATATATTCATTTGCAGAGCAAAGAGCTCTTTCAGAAGTTAAAAAATATCTGTAACAGGTATAGTAAAAGATATACTTTTTAGGAATCAGTGAGCTTTGAATTTTTAGTAATGCACCATTATTCTATTGAAAGAAAAACTTCAAATTTTTTCAAACCTCATATACTTATGTGGAATTCCAAATGAGTCTTATTAAATCATAATGAAATCTTTAACTGTGTCAGATGAGCCTTTAATAATATATTTTATTTTTGCCACAAGGAAGGGAAATATACATATATGTTTATATATAATATATATATAAATTATATAAATATGTAAATTAAAAATGCATATATAAAATCTCCACTAGTTAGAGAGTTTTTAGGAAACTTCAACCATGGTCCAAAGTTAAAAAAAAAAACTGTTCTAAATTAGAGTTGATTTCTTAACTTTCAGAGATTTCATTGTTAAATATATACACTTGGTCCAACAAGAGTTCAATCTATGTTAAAGATATTCTTTTTGAAGACCGGTTGGACAACTTGTGCTGATAGTTAACAATACTGTAAAGTATATTTAAAAAAAATTTAGATCTCATGTTACATATTTTTTTACAATAGAAAAATATATTTATTTGAAAGATTATCTATTGTCTATCTATCATCTATCATCTATCTGTCTATCATCTATCTATCATCTATTTATCTATCTATCTATATCTATCATCATCATCTACCATCTATCTATCTATCATCTATCTATCTATCTATCTATCTATCTATCTATCTATCTATCTATATCATCTACCTATCATCTATCTACCTGTCAATCAATCATCTATCCATCCACCCACTCTCCATCTACCTCTTACTTATGTATAAATATTAAACTAGCAGTTTATTAATATGCAAGAGATTACAGATAAAATAAGTCCCAAGCCAAAAAATATTGTTTTTCAGTTTTTATGATTATGTCCAAATATATTTTTCAGGACACTCACTTACTCCACTCAGTACACTACCCTCTAGGTCCTCCATGTATTATTTTTTCCCATCCCCTTACTTTTAGTCTGTGTCTCTTAATTTGAAGTGAGTCTCTTGTAGGCAGCATATGTAAGGGTCTTGTTTTCTTATCCATTCAGCTTCTCTCTCTATTGATTGGAGAATTTAATTCTCTTTCATTTTAAATATTTGTTAATAGATATATAGTTATTGTCATTCTTTATTCACATTTTTGCTACATTTTTTTCTTCTTCCTTAAGAAGTTCTTCCAACATTTCCTATAATGCTGACTTGGTGATGATGAACTCCTTTAGCTTTTTCTTTTCCGGGAAACCTCTTATCTGTCTTTTGACTGTAAATGATAGCTTTGTAATCTTGGTGGTAGATCCTGAGTTTGTATCTCTTTGAATTTTTTGTGCCAAGCCCTTCTGTCCTGAAAAATTTCTTTTGAGAAATCAATTGCCAGACATATGGGAGCTTCCTTGAAAGTAACTAACTGCTTTTCTTATGCTGCTTTTAAGATCTCTCTTTATATTTTAACCTTTGGCATATTAATTATAAAATGTCTTGGTGTAGGCCTCTTTGGGTTCATCTTTTTTAGGACTCTGTGAGTTTCCTGGGATTGTATGTCTGTTTCATTATGTTAGGGAAGTTTACCATCATTATTTCTTCAAATAGGTTTTCAACTTCTTGCTTTTCTTCTCTTTCTGGTACCCCTATAATGTGAATGTGTTATGTTTGATGTTATCTCATAGGCTCCTTCATTATTTTGGATTATTTTTTCTCATTGCCATTTTCATTGAGTGTTCTCTGCTATGCCTTCCTCTATATCAGTGATTCGATCCGTCGCTTCCTCTACTCTGTTTATTCTCTCTAATATACTCTTCATCTCAGGTATTATATTCTTTATTTTTTTAAAAAATTTTATTTTATTAGTTTTAAGTATATAATTCATTGTTAAACATTTATATAGTTTATAAAACAATCCCTCTAATTGCTCTTTCTCTCCTCTGGCTCTCCACCTAGCCAATGTATTAATGCTAACTGCATTCCCCATGCTATGTTCCCCATCCCCATAACCATCTATCAACTACTAAATTGTACTTCTTTAACTCCTTGCCACATTCTCCCATCCCCCCAACCCCTATTCCATTTGGCCATCACCAGATTGTCCTCTATATTTGTGAGTCTGTTTTTGATTAGTTTGTTCTTTTTGTTCCTTAGATTTTGCATATAAGTGAATTCATATGGTATTTATTTTTCTTTGTTTGACTTATTTCACTCAGCATAATAATCTCTAGGTCCATCCATGTTGTTGCAAATGGTAAGATTTCATTTTTTTTATGACTGAGTAATATTGCATTGTATACGTGAACCATAACTCCTTTATCCAATTATCTATTGATGGGCATTTTGGTTGCTTCCATATCTTGGCTATTGTAAATTGTGCTGCCATGGACATAGGGGTTCATAGATCTTTATTAATTATTGTTTTGGTTTCTTTGGATAAATACTCAGAAGTGCAATTTCTGGGTTGAAAGGTATATCCATTTTAAATTTTTTGAGACACCTCCAGACTGTTTTCCACAGTGGCTGTACCAATTTGCAATTTCACCAACAATGTATGAGGATTCCCTTTTTTCTGCATCCTTGCCAACACTTTTTGTTCTTTGATACATTGATGATAGTCATTCTGACAGGAGTCAGGTGATATCTGAGTATCACTTTAATTTGCATTTCTCTCATAATAAGTGACCTTGAGCATCTTTTCATACATCTATTAGCCATCTGTATTTCCTCTTTGGAGAAGTATCTGTTCAGGTCTTCTGCTCATTTTTTAATTGGATCTTTTTTTCTTCTTTTGTTATTGAATTATATGAGTTCTTTATATATTTTGAATATTAACCTTTTATCAGATGCATCATTTGCAGATTCCTTCTCTCACTTAGCTGTCTTTTTGTTCTGTTGATGGTTTCCTTTGCTGTACAAAAAATTTTAGTTTGATGTAGTCCTATTTGTTTATTTTTTCTTTTGTTTCCCTTGTCTGAGGAGATATATCCAAAAAGAAATTACTGTTAGTAATATCGGAGAGTTTACTGCCTATATTTTCTTCTAGAAGTTTTATGGTTTCGGGTCTTATATTTAAGTCTTTAATCTATTTGAGTCTATTCTTTTATATGGTGTAAGAAGGTGGTTTAGTTACTTTTTTTGCTTGTATCTGTCCAATTTTCCCAACACGATTTATTAAAGAGACTGTCTTTACCCCATTGTATCTTCTTGTCTCCTTTGTCATATATTGAGTGAGTGTATAAGTTTGGATTTATTTCTGGGCTTTCTATTCTGTTCCATTGATCAATGTATTTGTTTTTATGCCAGTACCATGGTGTTTTGATTACTATAGCCTTACAGTATAGTTGGATATCAGGTAGTATGATACCTCCAACTTTGTTCTTCTCTCTCAAGATTGCTATGGCTATTTTGGATATAAATTTTAGGATTAAATTTTAGGATTATTGTTCTAGCTCTGAAAAATGCCATTGGTATTTTTTTGGGAATTGCATTGAATCTATAGATTGCTTTGGGTAGTATGGCCATTTAAATAATGTTGATTCTTCCTACCCATGAGCAAGGTATATGCTTCTATTTATTTGTAACGGCTTCTGTTTTTTTTTTCAATGACATAATTTTCTGAGAACATATCTTTTACCTCCTTGGTTAATTTGATTCCCAGGGATTTAATTTCTTTTGATGCAATTGTAACTGGGATTGTTTTCTTAATTTCTCTTTCCAAAAATTCATCATTGGTGTATAAAAGTGCCATTGACTTTGAATATTTAGTTTGTAACCTGCTGCTTTACTGAATTCATTGATCAGTTCTAACAGTTTTCTGGTGGAATCTTTAGGGTTCTCTACATATAGTATTGCATCATTGGCAAATAATGAGAGTTTTACTTCTTCCTTTCTAATTTAGATACTTTCTATTTCTGTTTCTTGTTTTATCATTGTGGAGTAGACTTCCAGTACAATGTTGAAGAGGAGTAGTGAAAGTAGGAATCCTTGTTGTGTCCCTGATCTTAAGGAAAATGCTTTTAGCCTTTCTCCATTGAGCATGATGTTAGCTGGTGGTTTGTCATATATGACCTTCATTACATTGGGGTATGTTTCCTCTATTCCCACCTTGCTGAGAGTTTTTAACATAAATAGATGCTGGATTTTGTTGAATGCTTTTTCTGTATCTATTGATACAATGATATGGCTTTTATTTTTTGATTTATTATGTGGTGTATCACATTAATTGATTTGCAGATATTCTATCAACCTTGCATCCCAGGAATAAATCCAACTTGATCATGGTGTATGATATTTTTAATGTATTACTGAACTCAGTTTTTGTTGAAGATTTTTGCATCAATGTTCATAAGAGATATTGGCCTATAGTTTTCTTTTTTTGTAATATCTTTGTTTCATTTTGAAATCAAGGTAATGGTGGCCTTATAAAAGGAGTTAGGGAGCCTTCCCTCTTCTTTACATTTTTGGAATAGTTTGAGAAGAATAGGTGTTAATTCTTCTTTGAATGTTTGGTAAAATTTACCTATGAAGTCATTTGGTCCAGGACTTTTGTGTTTTTTTTGGGAGGTTTTTGATTACCGATTTTATTTCATTGGTGGCAATCAGTCAGTTTAGATTTTCTGTTTCTTGTTGACTCAGTCTTGGGAGATTGTATGTTTTTAGGAATGTATCCATTTCTTTTTGATTGTCCAATTTGTTGGCATATAATTGCTCGTAGTATTTTCTTATGATCTTTTGTATTTTTGTGGAGTCTGTAGTTATTTCTTCTCTTTCATTTATGATTTTATTTATTTGAGTCCTCTTTCTTTTTTCCTTGATGAGTCTGGTTAAGAAACTGTCAATTTTGTTTATCCTTTTAAAGAACTAGCTCTTGGTTTCATTAATCTTTTGTTTTGTTTTTTTTTAGACTCGATTTTATTTACTTCCACTCTGCTTTTTATTATTTCCTTCCTTCTATTCACTTTGGGCTTTGTTTTCTGTTCTTTTTTTTTTGAGTTCTTTTAAGAGTAAGGTTAAATTGTTTATTTGAACTTTTTCTTGTTTCTTGAGGTAAGCTAGTACTGCTATGAATTTCCCTTTTAGGACTGCTTTGGCTGTACCCATAGATTTTTGGGATATTTTTATTTTCATTTGGCTAAAAGTATCTTTTGATTATTTCCTTAATCTAATTTAATCCATTCATTGTTTAGTAACATGTTATTTAGCCTCCATGTATTTGTGTGCTTTTCAGTTTTTTTCTTGTAAGTAATTTCTATTGTTTTACCATTGTGGTCAGAGAAAATGCTTGATATGATTTCAATCTTTTTAAATTTAATGAGACTTGTTTTGTGGTATAACATGTTGTCAATCCTGGAAAATGTTCCATGTGCACTTGAAAATAATATATATTCTACTGCTTTGGGGTAGAATACTCTAAAGATATTAAATCCATCTGGTCATTTAAGGCCACTATTATTTTGTTGATTTTTCTATTTGGAAGATCTATTCATTGGTGTAAGTGGAGTATTAAAGTCATCTACTGAGACTATATTACTGCCAATCTCTTTCTTCATGTCAGTCAATATTTGCCTTATATATCTACGTACTCCTATGTTAGGTGTGTAAATGTTTATAGGTTAAATCATCTGGTTGGATTGGTCCCTTTATCATTATGAAATTTTCTTCTTTTTCTCTTATTAGAGCCTTTGGTTTAAAGTCTATGTTGTCTGATACAAGCATTGCTACCCAGCCCTATTTTCATGAAATATTTTTTTCATCCCTTTACTTTCAGTTGGTGTGTGTCTTTCAATCTGAAGTGGGTCTTTTCTAGACAGGATATGTATGGGTATTGTTTTCTTATTCATTTAGATACCTTGTGTGTTTTGATTAGAACATTTAATTTATTTAAAATTGTTGATAGCTACATAGCTATTACTATTTTATTATTCATATTTATGTTCTCTCCCCTCCTCTTCTTCTTAAAGAAGCCCCTGTAACATTTATTGTAATACTGGTTTGGTGGTGATGAACTCCTTTGTTTTTTTTCTTGTCTGGGAATAATGTCTTCTTAAGTGGTTTAACTAAATGAGTCCTGTGTTCCTAGTCTCAAAATTAAAAAAAAATATAGTTCAAACTCATTAATTTGGATCTAAATTATTTAGAATCTGTGATGATGTGATTTGAGACAAACTTGAGTATATTTTGCACTGTATCTAAGAGAATGAATACTGAGTAAAATTTTAGCTTTAATGGTATCACAAGGAGAGACATATTTTCATAAGGAAACATAGATGTTAAGAATCTGTCTCAAAGTCATGCACTAATTGGTAGTGAAGACAGGACTCCTAATTTTATCAGAGATGACTTATCAGAAGGAAGTTTTCAGGCAATTAAAAAATTTATTTGTATATAGAATTTGATGAATTTTCAGATTCATCTACATTTTACTATGTGTACATATACTCACCACTCTTATATGACACAATATAACTATTTTACCCAATTTGGAGGTACATATTTCTAACTAAATCAAGTTTGAGAGTTGTTGAGAGAGTGAGAAGACCTTTGTAGAACTATAGTATTATTGTTAAGCAGCTCAAAATTAAATTTAGTTGTAGGGTAAACTGATATGAAGAATGTAACTAATGTTGTTTGAGGAAATGGAAAAATAAGTAAAGGGTTTATGAAAAGGATAAATAAGAGGTTATTGGAGTGTTCACCTATTTAGACATAAACCGGCCTACAAAATGTTAAATCAATTTAACTCCATGTTCGTATACATGGTAGGGACTGGTTGGTTACCCAATATGGACTTTAAAAGAACAAACAAGAATGGAAATGCTATATGTCTGTGTTTTAAGTAACACAGAGGAAATGGTTGGTGATGTAGACATCAGGGACTGCTTAACAGAGTGATAGGCATCATAATTCAGTTAGATCATAATTGAGAATCAAGTGAGACCCAGAAAAGTAATACGTATGCTGATGATTACCGAATTAGAGTAGAGAAAATGTTAAAAAGAAAGGTGATACTTAAATATACAGTCAAGGAAGGAGGCTCAGGAGGACAAAATTAAATGTAAAAAAAGAAATGGCCACCAAAAATATTCATTACTTGGTTTGAAAATTTTAGAGTAATTAAATCACATTTTATAATCCAGGGAAATTAAAAATGAAATGTGTGAATTAAAATATAAAATGCAGATGGGGGATAGAAAAGATTACAGAAGGAAGCTAAAACAGAACAAAATATTAATAGAAACTACATTGGCAAAAATAAATATCAGTGCACAAGAAGCTAACATAAATAAACACTTTTTTTAAGATCCTACCATAGAAAATCTCAGAGATATATTCAACTAGCTCTAGAAAAATGGCAAGTAAAACCCATGGGTAGAGGAAGTGGGAATATTGTTAAAATAGAAAAATAATTTTTGAGTTGAGTTGACAGCAAATATAGCTTACCCTGCCCTCTTAGCTTTGATAATACAAATAATTATTCTACCTAGGGGCAGAATAAATATCATAATTTGTTTGTATAGAGCATCACATAAAGTAGAGCATCACATAAAGATTGACCTGTTACTGAGCTGGAGGATGTGGTGCTTCCTTTGGCAGAACTGATTTAGTAGAGAAAGTGTTGGCCCTGGAGTCAGCAGGCCTTGGTCAAGTCTAGGTCTGCCACTCAGAAGCTTCATGAATTTGGAGAAATTATATTCGTTGTGGGTTCAGTTTCTCAAAGTTAGTTGGTAGATAAAACCACATCTCAGTTGCTTTTAAGCTGAAGTATATGGGAAAAGAATATATAGAAATGAAAACAAAACTGCCCTTTCACCTGTTCCTGTGCAACAGAAATCTGAGGCTTAAAAAGCGAAGTCTCCTGATTTCTTTCTTTCTTCCATGAGCTCTGATCCTAGTAGTAACTCTAAGACCAAATGCCAGGTTGGGAATTTCACAACAATGCAGAGGAATATTTTGTGAGATTCTGAAAATCTTGCAATTTTGTTGAATCCTTGCTTAGAGGTGGGGTTGGGAAGCTTAGGCACCACTGTGATTTCCCAGGGCACAATCATTATACTCACTCATCTATCAGCAGAGTTTTATTTGGAGCCTACCTAATGCTAGGCATGTATTAGGGTGGTTGGATACAATGTAATGAAACACCACTCTTAACTCATGAAGAACCCACTATAATAAACTGAATTCATGCATTACATCAGTGGATATGAATATGGTATTATTGAACAGCAACTTGGATACTTTTATAAAGGAAATTAAAAAAATTAGTGTGCTTGTGTTTTAATAACTGCTACTTGCTGCACCTTTATGAATTAAACATTATATTAATATCATTATTTATTAGATACATCACTGATATAACAACTACTTTGTGGGGGGAAAGAATAAACTGCCATATTTACATATACATTGATTTTCAGGCATATCCTCATCTTTGAACTCTAAGATATGAAAGAAGTCTGATTTTGTGATTTAGAATTCAAGAAATAGAGTGGACCAACAAAGAATAAAATAGTTAATTCTTGTGCACCTGGTTTTGGAGATGAGTACAGCTACAGGGAGTGATAAATCACAAAATTATAATGCATTTCTCCACTTAGATTAGTATATAGAAAGACATTTGACAATCCAGACATCTGTAGCCTTTCAAATAAATTACAAAACCATTTGCAAAAATCTCATTTGTGAGGAGCAAGAAAACAATGCAGCTTCCTCATGTCAACCTGTGTTATTTATCCCAGATACACATTTCCCACTGAATAGGCCAAAAGGCTGTTGAACATGCCAAGCTGAGTTGCCACTTTTGGGTTCTCATTTAGAGTAGAAAGTGAAAGTATAAAGGGAGATGATAGAAAAAAATTATTTCTTTTTATATATTATCTACACATCAGGGATAATTGCAAGTCATAGGTGTAAATAATTGAACTGAAGATGGTAGCAAGCAGTATAACTAGCTGCAACTATAAACAGGGGAATGAAGTACATTTTTAAGCTGTTGCTTTGAAAATATTTACATCACTCAATGCACAGGATGGCTGATGTGTGTTTTTTTTTGTTTGCTTTGTGTTGTGTTTTGCAAAATTCACATTTCTTGTTCCTCCAAAAATATACCACACATGTAATTCCACATATTTACTTTTCATGGGACTAAATGCATGCTCATACAATTTTTAAAGCATAATTTCTTGCACAACTGGGTTTCAAGTGATATGTATAGTAAGCTTTGGGCCAAGTAGATGTAGAAATGGATCTTGAGTGCCAAATCTGATTTGGACAGCAAATTGTCTACAGAAATTGCTGCCAAAAATAGTAGTAGTAGGTCAGAATTTCTTCTGTGTAAGCTTATGGAAAAATTTTCTACATCAGGTATATGGTATGTTATATGACTAAAATCATGTTAAAATAAGCCAATAAACTCTTTTAAAATATGCTCATACTTAACATATTTTAACTTAATTAAAAGCCTGTGGGCTAGAATTAGGCCATATCTGACTCTGTAGGATTTTTCTTATGTAAACCATGCATCCAATAGTTCAATTATTTATTCAGCTAAAATTTATAGAACATGGCAGGAAATAGTAAAAATTATAAAGTAATATAATGGTGCTCTTATTGTTGTAAATACATAGTGTGGTGAGTTTTCCTGACTTGGTCTAAGAGAAGAGGGGCAGAGAAAACTCCGCAGAGGAGTGAGAAACATATAGTTTAATGTGAGAATGCATGATCATATTAGATTGTGAGATTTCTTCACAGATGGTTCAGATTCAGCAGTATTGTTAAAAGTAGTAGATCTATCAGTTGTTAGTTACAAGTCCCCAAAGAGATGAGCTTGTGCCAGGATTTAGAGCAATGCCTTGATGCCTTGGTTTCTTCCTTTCTGGTGCAAGCTTCTTATCTCCTTATGGACAAGAAAAAACAAGTTGCAAACTGTCAACATTGGGGACCACAATTTGAGGACCATTTGAATAGGAGATATACTGGAAAAGGGAAAGACTGACTTGAGAAATTTAAGTTGAAGATATTAAATAGATCAAACTAAATTAGTGTAATGCTAGCAGAAATAGGAAAGATGAAAAAATTCCAGGAATATCTAGGAGGAATAATATATAAAACTTGGGGAATAATTGGAAATAGATTTGAGGGTAAGCAAGATTGAGTATTTCAAAATAGTGGCTTAGGCTATTGAGATTCATCAACACAGGTATACACGAAAAGTTTAGTGGCAAGATAACGGGGTTCAGTTTTGAATGTGAGATAGATAACTATGAATATGTAGATATTTGGAGAAATATATATGGAGAACAACATTTTCTGAATTCTGGAAAGATCAAGTAGGGAGAAAAAGTATATGTTTCAATTCTGTTTAGAGATATACTATATAGAATTAATGTAAATAATACATAGCTTAACAGAAAACGGAAAAAGTTTTCCTTAAATTTGGAAAAATAAAACATCAAGGAACGAGTAATGTTTCAAAGACAAAGTTGTAAAGAAAATTGTAATCATCCTTATCAGTTCATTTAATCTAATATTTTTAATTTTAGTTTTTCTTGAATTCAGTTTTTCAGTTAATTTTGGACATTCTTACCCAGTTCAGTTTCTGATCTTAAAGATATCAGAAACATTCTATACACTTGTCAGAGTGCTTCCATGAATCTCTCTGAAGATGAAGCACCTTTGCAAAAGCATCAGATTAAAACAATAACTCAGTAAATGACACAAAGACTTAAAAAATTGGCCATGGTGAAAGATCTCATAGAATTTATTTGATAAGGAAATAAAGTTATTTCTGTGGCATACAATAATTTGGGATAATAATTGGACAATGAAAGTCTTGACAAATTTCTAGAAACTTCAATTTTTAGAATATTTATATTAGCACATATATCCATACACATAACATAAGAGGGTAAATTACCAAAAGTTCAAGGAAAAACACCTTTCACAATCTCTTATCAAGAGCACACCAATAGTCTAAGAAAAACTTTTTTTTTAAATAGAGAGAAAACAAAGTTCTAATTTTGCACAAGGATACTTTTAATGTTAAAACTCATTCTTTAAAAACTTAAGTCCATTTCAATTTTAGTCAGCTTGGTGACACATAAAACTTTTTTCCAAGATTCTTTTTTTACAAACCTTCTGCAACTTTTTGAAATTACATTCAGGTTTTGTCCTACAATTTTTTCTCTTTCTCATTCTAGAACAACTGGTCATTCTACTTTTCTTACCTACATAGTTGTTCCCTTTCACCCTTATTATTTCTAAATATTTTTAACCACATATATTGATTACAATTCTTAACATTTATAATTATTCTTAGTGAAAACAAAGAAATAAGCAGTGTAGTCTGCTGTTTTACTAGAATTCTGTGGATTGGCAAATTTATAAATATATTTCACAATTTCTAGAAGTATATTCTTCCTCATAGTAAAATTTTCAGTGTGGCACAAAACATATTTATTAATAGACACAAATATCTCTAGCTCCTCTGTAAAAGGAAGCCAAAAGAGAACAAACCTATGTTTAGTAACTATTTCAATATCACATTTTATTTGGAAATAAGTTAGAATGAATATACTTATCTCAATGTAACTTTAAGGTTTCAAAAAGGTTTTCAAGTTACCAAAAAGATTTTAAAAACTATTACGTGAACATACCATAAAGCACAATTATTATTGAAAACTTCATTTATAAAGTTTTATTATTCTTATATTTAATCCACTGTTTTTAACAATTATGTTTATATTACTCATAATTTCACAAGATATCAATAGCTAACTATTGTCTTATTTTTCTTGCTGACAAATTTAGTAACTGAGATAACATGAGCTTTTTTGACTTTTGATAAACCTAGGTATAATAAAAATGTATTTAGTTATGATAACTCTAAAGACATGCCTATTTTAATTAAACTAGATCACATAAACTTGAAAAACACGTAGGTTAGTTTCTGTATTCTAAGAATATACTTGATTTGTGTAAATGTTTATCTTTAAGCCAATTAAATAGAGTTCTTTCCAAATTAATTTTGGCAATACCATATCTGGCTGCAAGTGAGGTACAACCTACATTTCTGTCTGGTTGTTTTTTTGGGGTTCCCCAACGTGGGAGTTAGCCAAACCAAGTTCTCAGAAAAAAAGTGAGACAAACAAGAAAAGAATAGCTGCCCTTGGGAGAAGAAAGGTAGATATTTAATGTTTTTCCTGCCACTCTGAATTTGAAATAGAAGGGACAACATGAAATTTCACCTTTCTCTTTCAACTAAACATCACAGGTAGAGAACTACCTTTGGTAAGAATTCTTGCCCTTTGCCAAATTATACCAATTTTCCCAGGATGAGAATCTGTAGGCTCTGGAGCAAGTGTGGGTATCCCAGCTAGTCTTATCCTGGTCACCAGAAACTATAGAGGAGGCACCTGGCAGAGACCCTTCTTTCTACAGGGCACCTGGTAAATAGATATACTTATCTAAGATGGTTAAAAGTCTCCATTTTACCACTGTATTTCAAGATGATCTTTGATAAGGTTAGCTTACTTGTTTAGCTAACCTAAACTAAAATGACAAGTAAGAGTTTTTTCACCTTGTAGTGGGCCTAACCTGTCTAGGCAGCTTGCAGTTAAGGGTTAAATACTTGCTCAACTTTCCAGTCTTGTTCTGGGCAATTTCCCTGGTAGTTCTCTGGGTCCCAGCAATAGTCAGCTATTGTATTTGCCTTAGTATTGCTCTTGTACTTCTGTATGTACTATATGTTCTGTTCAAAAAGACTTTTCCTTTTATTACTTCAAAGAACTCCTACTCATTCCTTAAGATTAAGAGTCACTTCTCCAAGGTAGAAGTTTGTATCCCTCCTCATAGCATTTACCACTCTGAATTGAACTGTTGGTGCAGTTGTCTTCTATATATAGGTGGTAAGAAATCCCTTTTGTTTTAATGATTGTTTCTTATATTTTAAAATGACCTCACCAGTATGGTATAAATGGGAAATTGTTTTGAGTTTTCTATTTAAAATATGCCTGAATTCTCATAATTATAAAAAGTTATCAATTTGTATTATATAAGGAGCTTGTCAGTCTTGACTTTCTGACCTTTAAAAAATTAGGCACTTTCTATTTATTTAAGAGGATGAAAAATGGTCAGCTCTACCTTTTAGGGGTGAGAATATTCCACAATGGGGGAAATACCATTTATATTGATAGCTGCATGGTTTGTTGAATATTTGGCTGGAATTTTATAAAAGGAGAATTTATTAAGTGTCATTTAAACCCTGAAACTCTCTGTCATTCTTACCATCATATTTTCTGCCAAATGAGATAACATTTGTATAGAAACATAAAGATAAGGGACACTCGGTTGGGGGAGCATCTGGAAACAAATAAGTGGATTCTGTTATGATTACAGTGGTGCAGTGTTTTCTGCTCTGAAAAAATGTCTGAGTTGGGTTTCCTGATTTTAGCATGTAGCAAGGAGGACACTATTGCAAAGCTCTGTCCTTCTGTGTGATATTTCAGAGTGGGCAGTGTGAAGTACAGAAAGAACATGGATCATTTCATAAACTATATAAATGTCTAACCAACGTACTGTATACTTGAAACTAATAAAAAGACCCATGGAACTCAGTGTCAGAGATTGAATTTCAGGAGTTGGAATTTTCATTTAGCCTGTAATGAACTATATGACTCTACTTTCTCAAACTCGCTCTATTTATTTTTAAATGAAGTCAGTGGTGTCTGCTTCATTGGTTTGTGCTGCGGACTAAATAGAATTACTTACACAAATAAAGTAATATACAAATGGAATAATTTAATAGGGACCTTTTGAAAATGCAATTATTTTAAGATAAAGAAATTAATTTCTTGTTGTTAAATATTGGGTTCTGTGCTAGTAGTTGATAGATAGTAGAGGGGGTTATGTTTAGGCAGACAATGCTTTCTTTTTATATTAAATCATGCTACATGACCAACATGATACAGAGTCAGTAAAATGCTGGAGCAATGATGAAGATACAAGATTGATTTGATATATCATTAGAAATATAATTTCTTCTTTCTTCAATCTATGATTATTTTACTTCCAAAGCTTTTGACATTTACATATAAAGGTTAACCAACAAGAAAAAAATACACAAATATATTTACATTATTATTTTATAGCTTCTCTCATTGATTTTGTTCTTTTTCCTTCCTTAAAAGATCCATTAAAAAAAGACTAATTTTTTAAAGAATGGTAATGTCCAACTACATCAATTACATAAACTGATTTTCTAATGACTCTTATTCTGCCTTTTGCTTAATCTCTCAGTGAGCAATTTGGAATTGAGATAATAGAAGTATAGAGAGAAAGATAAGCAAGCAAAGCAAGCAGGTAAAAGAAATCATAGACAGCCAAGGATACTTCTCACTTGAAAGTGCAGAGAAAACCTTTCAGACATCTGGTAGTGAGTCTGGCCATGGTGGAATCACACCCTGTATCCTGGCAGCAGTTACCACAATACATATGTGAACAATCCCCTGCGGGCAGGTGGTGGTATGGGATGGGGTGTATTTATTGGGTTTAGTCAGACTAATTTTTTTCCTGTTACCCATGCCTTGTGTTGGAAATGAGTGTGTAGCTGGAATCTCAGGTTTGGTAAGCTGCAAAGGTTAAGAGGAAGAGAAAAAGGTGGGTAGATATAAAATGAACTGACTACAGCTGGAGACATATGGATTCCTCGAGGACCTTGAGGCCTTTATGAGAGTAAAAGAGGAGGAAGGATTAGAATGTTAACATAGACGGCAAGTTGGGTTGGTGGCATGTTTGAAAAAGCATTTTGATGACAAAGCTCAGCTATATAATTGAGGCATATGGTTGGACATATAGCTGACTTAAGCAGGCCTAGAAAATATTGCAGTAGATGATATTTTTCTTGATGCTCTGTATATTTTTTGAATCTATATTTATTTATTTTTTACTTTCTTTACTTTCTTCTGGACACAGTTCTATTGATTAGTTAGGAAAAATTTATGTGACAGTTTCTTTTTGGGTCACTTTCAAAGAACTCTCACATGTTAAATATATTTATTAGTAGAATGTACTGATTAGATATTGGTTTAATTGGATGTTGAATAATGAATTTTACTATGTTATTCCTTCACAGTGTTGCTCTCATCTGCTTACCACCTTGTCCACATTTCTGCCAACGTGAAGGAGAAAGTAGGAAAGGGGAAAATGAGGACATACCCTTTCTTTCTAAGGGCCTGACTAGAAAGTTGCATTTGCATCCTTTTGGTTAAGACTCATTATATGGTTCCACTGAGATAAGGGAGATTGGCATTTTTTTTCTTTTTTTCTGAGTGTCTGTCTTAGTCAGCTTGGGCAGCTATAACCAAATACCGTAGACTGGGGCTTAAATAATAGACATTTATTTCTAATAATTCTAGAGCTTAAAAAATCCAAGATCAAAGTGCTGGCAGATTCAGTTCGTGGTGAGAGATTTCATCACGTCTTGCAGATTACCATCTTTTATTATGTCCTCACATAGTAGAGAGAGAGAAAGAGAGAGAGAAAGCTCTGGTCTCTCTTCTTTTCTTAGAAGAACACTATCTCTTCATTAGGACTGCGCCCTCATGACCTCATCTAAACCTCATTACCTTCCAAAGGTCCCACTTCCAAATACAATTCATGCTAGGGGTTAGGGCTTCAACATATGAATTTTAGGGGAACATAAACAGACTATAATGGTGCCTACTCCTGGCTAAAATTTGGGGATTCTATTTCAGTGGAAAGGGAGAATAGATGTTGAGTTAAGAATGATACATTTCTGTGGCATTAGTTGAGAAGCTAATGCTCAATGTGGTGGGTAGGGTATTTATGGAATTTTACTAGAAGATAAATTTACTGAGAAATCAGGTGGGTTAATATTCAAGACTTTATTCCTTTATTTAACAAATATTTAGTGATTATGACAGGTACTGTACTGGGTATTGAGGATACATTGATGAGCAAAATATACATGTTTCTCACTTTCATGAGTCTTACATTTATAATGGGGGTGAGAGAAATTTGTAAAATAACGACATATTAATATGTATTGTGAATGGTGGTAAGTGTTTTTTAAGGAAAAAATAAAGAGTCCTATGAGATTTCATAATAGGGCGACTTTCCCTTGCCTAGCAGTCAGAAAAGGCTTCATTGGATGAAATTTGAGCTGAACTCTGAAGAATAAAAAGGATAGAAGGAAAAGCATCTTAGGCAAAGGAGACAGTGTGTGTAAAGTCCCTGAGGTGGAAAAGAGCATGACTTATTTAAGGAATTTAAAGTGGTACCTGACACATGAAGGGAAGAAGAATATGTGGTGAGACTGTAGAAATAGAAGAAGGCTAGATTAGGCAGAAATGTGAATGATATCATAAGAATGTTGATCTTCATTCTAAGAGCAAAGTAATATTGAAATATTTTTAGTCAGGATTTACATAATCAGATTTGCCTGGGGGAGAATGGATTCTAGTGGATTTAGAAAGGCTATTTAGGAAGTGATTGGAGGGATCCAGGTGAGAGATTTTGGTAGCTTTGAATTAAGTAGTAGCAGTAGCGATGGAGAGAAATGGAAGTATGCAGGAGGTATTTAGGACATTAAACAAAGGTCAACACATCTAATGATATATTGAATATAGAGGATGTCAGAGAATAGGAGTCGGAGATGACTTTTTGGTTTCTGGTTTAAACAATTGGATGAATCGTGGTGCTGTTCACTGACATGAGGGCATTGGAAAAGGACCAGGTTTTAAGGGAAAGGTCGTGAGTTTGGATATGTTGAGCTTGGGGATCTTTGAGATATTTAGACAGATGTCAGGAAGGCAGTTGTTTGTACGACTAGGGGTTCAGAATAGTCTAGCTGGAGATATAAGTCTATTTGGGCAACATTAAAAAATGAGAGGTTATTGAGACCATTCTTTGTTTGGTCCAGAGAAAGAAGAATGTCTAGGGAAGGACCTGGGAGAATGAGAACATTTAGTCCGAGTAGGAAGCGGGTAAAACAACAAAGCAGCTGAAGTAAAAAGTAAGCAGAAATAGTGGACAAAGCAGGGGCCAATGGCATTACAGAAGGCAAAGTAAAAGTGTTTCAAGAAGAAAATGTCAAATACTAGTGAAAAGTAAAATAAAAGAAGAGTTTGAATGTGGATGAACTTGGAGGACATTATGTTTGGTGAAACTAGCCTGAAAGAAAAAGGCAAATACTATCTGATCTGACTTATGTGTGGAATCTAAAAAAAAAAAAAAATTGAACTTATAGAAACAGAGACTAGAAAAATGGTTAGCAGGGGCTGTGTGCTTGTATGTGTGTGTGTGTAGTGGAAGAGGAGATGTTGGTCAAAAGGTACAAATTTGGAGTTATATAGGGTGAGTAAGCCTGGAGATCTGATGGACAGGCATGATTGCTATACTTCACACTGTGTTTAACATGAGAAATATGCTGAGGGTAGATTTCAGGTGCATTCAGCACAAACAAAAAATGGTAACTGTGAGGAGGTGATATATTAATTAGCTTGACTATAGTCATCATTTCACTGTGTATATGTGTATCAAATGAGCATTTTGTACACCTTAAATATATACAATTTTTATTTAGGAAAACAGAAGCCCAAAATGTTCTTATAATTTAGAAGAAAAAATTATTGTGACATTAGATAGAGTCATTTTGGATGCATGAAAACCTTTAAGTTGAGAGGTGCACTGAAGGGGAGGAGAGACAGCAAATTGGTATTTTAGGAACAAATTGGACTGATATTTTATCTTTAGGCCATGGTCTCATCTTTGTTTTTTTTTATTTATTTATTTTGTTTGTACCTTTGATTCGTGGTCTCAAGCTCATTGCCTCTTTCACATTGGCACCCATTCTTATGAATTTTATTTGCATCATTCATTTTGATTTTTGTACTTTTAATTGTCAATATTTATTCATGAAAAACATGTATGATTTTGAGTTTTTATTTTTAAAAAATTATCTAAAAGTTATTGGGTTATACTTATTCTTCTGTTTTTTTTGAATTTTTTTACCCAACCGCACAGCACTGTATTTTTCAACTCTATCCACGTAGACCTACTTTGTTTTCTTGCTGTATTATAGTTATTTCTGCTTTTCTAGGATAGAAATTTAGTTTTTTTCCAAGTTTTTGATACATAAATGATATATGTATTTTGTACTTGATACAGAAACTTCTCTAAGATGTATGTTTAGGAGTGGATTTATTGAGTTATAAAGTATACACAGACTCAGTTGCATAAAGTATTGCTGGGTTATTCTGTAATGGCTGACCAGGTTACTTTCTTGTCAGCTCTGCATAAGGGTTCTTATTTTCTCCTATGCTCTCCAGCATTTAATTCTGATATTTTTAGGACATTTAGCACCTTTGGTTTGTGGAGATATAATAGTGAATATCATGGAAGTAAATGTTTAGATTTATAAGGCAAAATTTAAGAAAAAGGGAATATATGTACAATTAATTCTCAAATCTTTTACAATAAAATTATTAAATACTGGCCAATTTTTCATTATAATCCACATCTTTTATTGCTTGGATTATTGTTCCCCCTCATTTATTTTATGTGCTTAAAAAATCCAGGAACTAAATAAAATATTTATAGACAAATTCATAAAAAACATATTTTCTAAAACTTAAGTAGAAGGAACAACTACAAGGCTATCTGTGTAATTGTAAGAGTTATATTAAACCCTAAACAGAAAGCTGCTTTTAAGATCTGTTTCACAGTTGTCTTTCTTTCAAAGTTTTGAGTTGACTGAGAAAATTTCCTGAAATTTCTGGGAGCACTTGGAAATGATGATAAAGTTCTGAGTTACCTAGGTCCATGGAAGTCATAGAATTAAGATAAATGAATATATAATTTATATTCTTGTTCCCTATTTGTGTTTTTCAGATTTATTTTGTAATAATATAAAATACTCATTTTGTATTTATATTTGAATTTATAATAACTTTCTAACCCTATATTCTCTTTCCATTAGCTATAGATGGACTTACTTAGAAAGTATTTCCATCTTGTTTATATTCTACATTACCTGTCAGAAGTTTGTTTCAGTTTACCCACTCAAATATAGATATTTCTATATAAAGACTATTTAAATAGTAAATTCAGACTATAAGTCATTAATAAAAACAAGCACATATAACTCATAAAGATAGCTCTCAGTTACTCATAAGACTAAGGGTTGTTTGGCCAGCAATCTCCTCAGTAGTGATTCACTATAGGTTCATATACTAGGGACTTGATTTATTCCTCAGCTTATTATTTAATTTTTTACTCTTTTTGGTTTGATTCTCAGTTTTTATCTCACTAACCCTGTTGACTGAGGAAATAATTACCTTTTAGGTTGTTTTAACTTGTGAGAAATAGAGACATGCTTGGATTGTCCTAGTGGGGCTTATTGTAACAATACCCTGGGAAATAAGGAAGCAAGAAACACTTTAACCAACAAACATTCAGGCCTCAAGGAGACTACATTCTCCTATTTTAGGATATAGTTCTTAATAGTTCTGATACCCTGAGACTCAGAAAGCCAGAAAATCATTACTTCTTATTCTATGTGTCACCTTTAGGTTGACATTATTTACCATTTCTGCATCTACTACTCCTGACATGTCTCTCTGACCCCTTCTTTGTAAACGCAAAGTTCAAACCTCCCCACAAAAGGATAATGCAGTTTAATCATCATCAATTTTAAAGTGCTCCTTCAACCCTCACACCGGGCTGAGTTCTCATGTGAGATTGCCTCTAAATGGCTGCCTTTAGGTCAGCTGCTCATTCCTGGTTCAAACATTGTGATTAGGATATCAGGATAGCTTATGTGTGAGTACTGTATGTGGATATGGCAGGATTTGAAAACTTTCTTGAAGTCATCAATATATTTTGAAAGTGCCTTGCTTGACCAGACAAATACAAATTATACCTGACTGTTTTGTTAAGCATATAGGAGAGACTTATATACTTCATCTGCAAGAATTTCAATGTCTGAGATGACTACTTTCTAAGGATTTTTTTCAAAGCTAGTATCAACAACTTGTCCTGCACGTTTCTAGGTTCAAGCACTGAAAGTCCCTCTTCTAGGGAACTTCCTCAGTTCCTGAAGCCTTACTCTTTTCTTTTTCCTTTTCTTTTTTTCCTCCATTTCCTCTTCCACAAATGTTTATTGAATGCCTGTTACATCAATTTCTGTGCTGGATGGAGGAGGAATATAAGTGGTGGAGAAATAGCAGTGAATGGGACAGACACATTTAATGTTCTTTTTTAACATACAGTCTATAGTTGTAAACAGAACCCGAACAAGTAATTTAAGTGTGAAGAGTGAGTAGAAAGGCAAAGTACAAGGTATCCTGGAAAAGAGTAATGGGACCTGCAGAACCTCCATTTGGTTTGATGGGTAGTGAAGAATCAACTGAGAACAGGAGAAGGTTCTTACTCTCATGGATAACATTCAAGTGTATGTGTGTGTGTGTGAATGCACGCATGTGTGTGTAGGCAGTGTTGGAAGAGATAATCAACAAGTAAACAAAGTGAATGCTCTAAATAAAATAACACCAGGCAATGAGATAATAACTTGGCAAGAGGTCAGGTGATCAGGGAAATTCTCTTTCAGATGACATTTTGGCTGAGACTTGCACGTAGGAAGGAGGTAGCCATCTATAGCCATGGGAATAGAAAGGAGGCTAGTGTTATTGGAGTTACAATAATAAGTGGTAGGAAATGAGGGCAAATAAATAGGCAAAGTCCAGATCACACAGAACATTGGGTTTTATAGGCAATGATAAAAAATTTTATTTTAGGGGTGACGAGGGGGTTTTATGGGACCTGATATCAATTCAAGGCATGGTTCCCTTCTTGAGTAAGATGATTAAAGATAGAGGTATATCAACTATAGTATTTAACTTAGAGGAATTAGAAGGTTGATAGTGTCATTCAACATCATAGAGAATTTTAGAAGGGATAGCTTATGGAGAAAGAAATTGTTTCATATTCAAGATGTTAAATTTAAGAGGGGCAATAAAGCATAAAAATTACTCATTAAGATTTTTAATTTAAGGTTAATTTTTAAACTAATATTTGGAAACCATTATGTATTTGTAGCAGTGATTGAAGAGATGTGATCATATTAATTTCTTAGAGCAGTGAGAACAGAAAGAGGATATGAGAAAACCTAGGAACATGTGAGAAGACAAGTCCAATTTTACTATACCAAATGATTTAACCTTGGTTTTGAGGCATTTATAATGGCAAAAGTGTCTTGAGCTCAGCAAATAAATGATCAATAACAATGATTTACAGACACTGATGACCTATATTTGACTAGGAACAACCTTGCCCCAGGAAAGATGACCTGATTCTCAAACTTTTAAAGTTTTGCTAATTGTACATGGAAACTGCATTCCAACTTTAACCTGAGCACTTACACACAAAAGATGACTAGATGGTATTTTTTTTTTCAGAATGGGAATATGTTGAGTGATGTTTTAACATGGAGACTATAAATTTTATGGAAACATCATAGACTAATATCATGAGTGTAGTCTGGGTCAATTTGCTGCATTTCTTTAAGTAGCCTATTTTTGGTGAAAAGTTAAGTCTTTTTAATGAGGTGAGTAGTCAGAACAATTGGCAATACCTTCCATTTTATGTGGCCATGAATCAGCAAGACCCAGCTGATGCTCAGTTAATTCTTCAGGAGAAGACTGACAAGGGAACAAATGAAGAAGTGGTAAGAGAAGAAAAAGGAGAGATCAGTGAAGAAACAAGGAGTAGGAATCCAAGAGTATACAAAACTAGTCTAAGGTGATCTTTATATGTTACTTTAAGAGATAGGGAGTGGAGTAATGGACTAATCTTCTTTGCCAGTATAAGCTAGGACAGTCACAGAGAGAAATGAGAGGAAACTCCCATTTCCTGTGTTATCATAACAAATGAATAGGTATGAATTCTGTGTATAGATGACATAAGAGCATGGTAATATGTATAAAATCTCAGAGATAGTAAATATGAGAACTAGAATGAGAGCTCTAATTTTTCAGCAGAATTATGATTTCAGATTTTTGCTAAATGATACTGATGGAATATTTTTGTTTGTGAAATCACACATCTTAACTTCCTAGAAACCATGTATTTTAGGTCCTGGCCCAGCACTCTTTCCACTGTGCTTACCACAATATCTCTCAGAGGAAGCCTGTCAAATTCTGTTACTTTGATGCATATTATCCAATAAGAGGTTTACTCAACTGATATCTAACAGAGAAGTGAAATTATTCTCTTAGTTGAGATAATTTACTCTTAAGTTGTGGGTGACCACTGGGCAACTGTTTGAGATGGAAACTTCTGAAATATGACCAAGCTATTAACAAAAAAGCTTTTATTTTACTCTGGCAGTAGATATCCTGAGAAAACAAATCATTGGTTTTGTATGAAAGAATAAGGGGAAGTATTTTATCTTCCTAACTAAAACATTGGAACATTGTGTCAGTGTAAATGAAAAAGATATTAGAAATAGGGCTGAGATGTATTTCTCAGAAAGGGAAAAATGCCATGGCATGATACTAATCTACTTATTCTTTAAGGTGAGAATGTCATCTGTGTTTCGATGTTTAGGAACTATTTTCTATTAAAAAATAAAATTTTAAGGCAGAATCATTAATAATTTGGCCATTGGAAATTTCAAAGTTTAATAATGATTCAAGAATATAATATAATGCTTTTGAAGCAAAGCATCTTTATGGGTGAGAAATTAAAAATGTACAGACTATATTTGTGAACAGTAGTTTGTTTTGGATGTAGGTAATATGCAGAGTAAAGATTCTGATTTATGAATAGTAAAAGTCTTTGAAAGTTTAAAAACTTCTAATAAAGAGTAGAATAGTAGGTATACTCTCTTACCTTAGAGATAATTTCTTATAAGAATGTCTTATGTGTTTACTCTCTATTAGAAGCACAGTGTCATGTAAGCTGGCAATAGAAAAATAGGTCTTGTGGCGTCTCTACAGTATTTTTTGCTGGACAACAGATGGTTGAGTTTCAATACTCTTATTGAATATTTCACTAGGTAATGTAGAGGATTAAAGCTAATCTCAGAGGGGCCTTTGCCCTCAAGAAGCTTATAGTCAAGTAATAAAGATATACAAATATAAACAGCCAACCAGTCTCTCTTTGATTCTTATCTCTATTTACTTCCTATCAGCTATATAATTTAGGCAAACTGTATTATTCCAATTTCCACAAAATACTAAACACACTTGAATCTTCTTGCCTTTACTCACACAGTTCTCATGTCTTAGAAAAAAGCTCCTTCTCTTAATCTATGCATAGCCATAGCCTATCTTTCTGGGCCAACAACATGTGATTATATTTAGCTACGACAGAAGAAAGGACTTTAGAATCGAGAAAGTTGAGAAATTAGACACTGAGGCATTGAAATTGTTGAAGTCACTGAGAAATGATGACTGATGGCAAGGTAGAAAGGAGGATTATGAGCAAGTGGTAGACACAATGAAGCGACGAGAGTGTTTTAGGAATAGGTATTTGATGGAAAAGAGGGTGAGGAAAAGATGCCATAAATGGAGAGTTTCCCTTTAGGAGAGGAAAGGCAATTGAGAAGGAATTGTAGAAAAGTGGTTTGGTAACAGTTTGGAAGAAAAAGGGAACTTTTTAATGAGCCCAGAAGTGGAGTATTTAATACTGGATGTGTAACTATGAGCTTTGTGGTATCCCCAGTTGATAGTTTGGTTACATTTAAGAGCTGAGGTGAAGAGGCCCACCAATCAAATAAAAGCCTGAGGCTATAGAGATGCTAAAACTGTTCCTGATTGAACCGGATTTCCACAGAGCAGAGTGTGAGGGACAGATCAGGCAGATTAGGTGTTGACTTTGGATGGACCATGGGGAATAGGAAAGAGTATGAAGGAAATTGAAGAGGGTGGAGGCTTGCTCTGAGGATTCTGAGAATGAATAACTGGATCAGAAAAGGCAGCAGATTAGGAGACAGCTGAGAGGATATAGAAAGAAGTTGAAACTATATTTTTAAGTATGGTTATTTACTAGATTTGAAAGCCACAGGCTGTGGATTTCAGTACCAACTCTATCAACAGATAGAGCTTTCATGCTAGTAAATTAACATGTTTAACTCTTTCTTTATCTTTATTGAGATCATGACACTTGACAGTCATTTCTTATAAGTTGTCTTGAGAGTTATATTAAATATAATAATGTTAAATATACATACTTTTTTAGAGGAAGTAATCTTTTTAAGTTAAATTACTTGGCAAATTGTTGTTTAAATTTAACAATTATATTAATTTTTTCTCAGGTTAGAATTTATCAACCCAAAGTTCCAGGTGGAATGATGATATTCATCTCAAGAAATTACTTCTTCCACTAAGGATATCAGCATTTCCTTCTCAGGTGAATTGCACCAGGTGAAATGGGGTTCAGCAAAGTTGTCATAGGGTATTGAATCTTGGAATTTAATGAAAGATGGAAGGAGATTAAAATTAGTGTGGCCTTATGAGCTGTAATTGTTTTTTAAATCTTAGCGTTTTTTTGGAACTATAAAAAAAAGAAAAAACAAAAACCTTTATGTCTTTTTTTCTATCAGTCATTAGATATCTGCTTTATCCTCCCATGTTCAAGCTGATCATTCTATTGAAAATTGTTGCCAGTGCTGTGTGCAGTGTTTAGGGAAAGGGTGCTAGAGGGGAGTAATTACAAGTACTTCTGGCCTTTCATCCAAACCCAGGAATCTTAAGTGACAGTTGTTTGAGGTTCTTGTCATTTAATTAAGTGGTTGGAAACCCTCCCTATGGGTAAAAACCTGTGGTCATGAGTTTGCAGCCACTTGGGCCCATACTGTCTCACCAGAATACTCACATTTCATCGGAAACCACTGCTTTGTTGGGGCAGAAGGATGCTGGCCAGACATCCTGACCATGATGTTTATTTCTGGAGGTCAAAAATCACAGTGGAAACTGGACTTGAGTCCAGCAGAAAATGACCCCCCCACCAAATATATAACATGGCAGTTAGAAATGTAATATTTGTATATGTTATCAGTCCACAGCAAAGATGCAGAAGGGTTAGTACTAAAGGAGGGCGAGGTTTGCTCTATATATTCTTTTTTCATTCCCACCAAGAAGACTCCATTTCTACTTCAACCGATAATGATTAAATTTATCTTTCACAAATGGTATTGCACTAGGTGCATGTGAGATGAAATGAAAGTAGAAAGCAAAGTACTTTTTAGAATTTGCAAATTACTGGGATAGTTACAATTGATAAGGAACAATTTCAAGGCAAAATGTAAGCCCTGGTGAGATTGTTAAGAACTGAGAAAGTCTGTAGGAACTTAAGTTAGGAAATAAGCCCCTTTAAGTGTACTCTCTAATGCACAAGTTTTTCAGAGAGAATGACAATGCCACGAAGCCCACGCTGTAAGAGATGGAAGTAGTGCCTCCCTGAACGAGTTCTCTAGAATCAGTATGGTCCATCTCTCTTTGTTTGCTCTGTTTTGGTTGGCCTTTGCTTTGCCTTTTTTTTCCTTGTTGTAACTGTATTGCCTACATATGGGAAGCCAAATATTTATTTATTATTCATTTTGCATGGACACATGTTTTTTGCTCTGAAAAGTGGTTAGGATTATCTCAATGAGGTCTCTTTCATGAAATAAATTTCTAATCTTAAGGACTTTTAGTATATCAAAACCTTTTAAGAACTATTATAGATACATAAGTAGACTTATTTATAATAAATAAATATAATAGAAATAAGTACTGCTGTATAGTTTGGTAAAAATTATGCAGAATGTTCTTACTTTAATTTTATGCTATTGCAGTTAAAACAAACATATTGGATGAGTGTTGTGGAACCAACATAAGATAAAGATACTTAAGTATAAAAAAGCAAAATGAGGCTAACCTACTCTTGTTTTATGTCCTTCATTGATGTCATCCAAATTACCTTTGCCAGAATTATATTGCCTTTCTTTTAAATTTGGTGGCCAAGCAGGAAGCCTTTCTTATCAATTCCTGTCCTTGCACCACCAATTTAAGAAGCCTATTCTCTGAGAACAAAGGACATCCCCGTTCACACAGTTGCCCCCTGTAACCTTAACCTGATACCTGTTTGCCTTTAAACTTTCCACAGTAGATTATTCCTCAGGCTCACAAAGGCAGATCCTCTCCCAGCTCCACATTTATCAACAGAAAAAAAGCAAACATCGCCATTTCTCAGGTACACAGTGTCTCCACACCTATTACAACTGAAGGCATTGGTGACCTCACCCTGGCCCAAACCACCCATGAGTAGTCTTTGATGTTACTGGAGCCTCATGTTTTAATACAGTCTAAATACCCCACATTTGAACTGCAAGAGTCCTGTTTCCAGCCATGTTAGAAGTGATATCAAAGACAGTCACATTTTAATGGTCTTTCAGTCTCAGGGCAGTGGGCAGGGGAAAACTCAGCAAGGATGTGTTTCTTCCCTGTTTTTTACTCTCCTGCCCATCCACACTCCATCTTTCCTACCGCACACTATCCAGATGTCACACGTCTGTCACTGGAGGGATTGACTGCTTCTGGGAAAAGAAAGAGCCCTCAGAGAAAATGAACCCACTTCTTTTTACAAGTAAAAGAATTCTTAAGAGATAATTCTACATGGACTTTTCCCAGGAGGGTGGCTGACATTCATATTTGGGGTTAGGTACTTGATGGATTTATAGCACAGTTGGAGAGCAGTCACAATAGGTCACTAATTAGCCAGTGGGCCAAGGAAGTCAGAATTCTCAGACTTAAGGCTGATCATTATTTGAGCAGGAAGAAAGTTTAACAACCATATTGTACAAGAAATTTATTTTATAGGTAAGGGTTTTCTTAGTATGAAATAGAGTCAGGTCCTTTATGGAAAAAGACTCTGATCAAAATTATTTCAGGTGAGGGATGATGTTGAAAGGCTCTGAGGAGCTATCTGTAATTATAATACACATTCACATAAGTTAGTTAAATTATACGTTCGGACCATTAAAGGTCATTTTTGTTTATGGACTCATAATAATAATAGCACATGCTTATTATATGATTATATGTCTTATACTCTTCTAAGCCCTTGATATATTTAATTCATTTAAACCTCACTAGGACACTGTGAGGTAGGTACTACATTATCATTTCAATTTTCCAAATGGGACAACTGAAGGATGGAGGAGTTAAGTAACTACTTCAAGATCACTAAGCTAGGGAGTGGCAGAAGTAGGGTCCTAAGCCAGGCTTTTAGCCCCTGAGTTTATGCCCTAAACCATCACATTATATTTGTCTCTGATAGTATCTGACATAGAAAGTCAGAGATATATATATTTTAAATTTCTTACCAGTTTCAAAATTAAAATTATTAGGTTAGTTTTTTTTTTTTAATAAGAAATATACACTTCTATGTTTGTTTTGTTCTCACTGTGTCAGTACAATGACAGATAAATATTCAGTCGATTAACTTCTGTGGTTTTTTGCCAAGCAACAATGTTAAAAAGGAAGAAAACTTCCGTAGCTTTGACTAAATTGTCCCTCTCTGGAGAGAAAAATATCTTTGAAAATTTTTTGACATTACTTTCTTTGAAATTGTTAAAGTCTTTTGTTTACCAAATAGTGTACACTGTTAAAAGTAAAACTTCCTCTGTGTTCTAAATTTTTGCCCAGTTGGTTAATCTTTCAGGAGTGTTGAAAACAGGGCTTTAATTAGCAATTTTATCAGTTAACCCAGTCACTCATCTCCAGTTCTTATCTGAATCTGTGGTAGTGCAGGCACTTAGGGACATCAGAAAAAGGCCGACTTGTCAGTGTGACAGTTGAGAGGACTTCTGTGGAGGAAAAAAGAAAGATCTCAGAAATGGACAGTATTAAATGGAATCTGATACCAATCCAAAAGAAATTATCTCACCAGAGGAAGCTAGAATAGGACTCGGTTTCTCTTGTATTTCTCTGTAATCCTCTATGGTATGTCACCTTTGTTAGTCAAGACAGAGTCAGGGCTCCTGTGTAATGTGAAGATGGGACCTAAAAAGGGAAAATTTCTAAACCAGTTAGTCACTGAGTTGAACATAATCCTGGAGTGGTTTTTTACTATGTAAAACCAAAGGATTGTTTGGAAAATTAACATAGGACTTGAAGAACTCAGTTTCCTTGTGAAAGTGAGAAAAATGCAATAATATGAACTGTGTAAAAAGAATATTAACTTTTTCCATCTCTAACCAATCAGGGGTGCTTGAATCTTCCTGAAAACACTTAGTGTTACCTTGTGATGTCATTTATTGATTATATTCCTAATTTACTAAACATCTTGTTTTTCCTGTATTTGAACTGTATTAAAATGTACCATTACTTGGAAATAAATCTCTACCTTTAAGAAATGAAAAGCACTTAAACTATAAAAAGAAGATCCATAATTTTGTTATCTCAGCATGGGCCTGCAATCATTGCAACAGCAGTGTGCAAGTAACAGGAAAGAAAAATTCCATAAGGGATGCATTGAAGCCAGGAGATATATATGCTTGCCTAAGCAGTTCTGATGATTTGATAGTTGAAATGTTTACGCTTTTGTTCACTTAGATAACGTACTTAGGACATCTATTTTAAACAACAGATAATCGTAGTGTTGTACTGAGGGGGCTGACATAGTGGTAGTTGGTATCTGAGGATTATTAAAACAAACAGACGGTTGTAGCCTAGGGTGACTATTTTTGGCAAAGCAATTATTTAATGTTTCATGCTAAAAATGATAATGTTTTAGATTTATTATGAAACACCAGAAAAACACACTTTTCTTCAGAAGCAGAAGGGTGGAACATTATTTAGAGCTTCAGGAAACTTACTTTGTTCTTATTTTTCTTTCAGCCATGCTTGAAAGTAAAATTGCTATATAACCTTATTTTGTCTTTCATTCTACATATGTCCCTGTTTATTGTTTAATATAATTTGAAAGTAGCTAAAAGTGTCAAAATCAAAGAGTAGGTTAAATTTTCACTGAAGGATATTGAATGTCATGATCATTATTCTAATAATAAGAGGTTTATTTAGCTGCTTTGATTTCCACGACCTTGATAGCCCCTGCCCTGAAGAAAAAATGCATCTACCTAAAATTTTCTCACAAGTAAGCAAGTTAAATATCATGCCAATCTTTGAACTTGTCAAGCTGGAATCCCTGCTGCCTTCAATTATTTATTGAGATATAGAGAATTATTAGCAAACAAAATGCAAAACTTGGCTTAATATACTTTATTAGGCTGTGTTTTTTTTATAGATATACATTATAGGAGACTTGAATCTTATACTTTGCTAGTTCTAATAATGGAAATGGAGCACAATTCCTGACTCATCACAGGGTTAATGGTTTCTCAGATTTATAGGATGATTATAATTGTCATACATATAAAATGTATAATAATATATGCATATGAATAGTAATAACCTTAAGCAGTTATAAATAAATGAGTTTCAAGAATCTCTTTCCTCATGATTTCCCAGCTCACACCCTCTTATACCCAGACACTGACATCTACCTGGGATTTACGGTCTGTTGTTCCATCATCTTTCATCGTCCTTTCCTACTCTTATAGCCCTCCTTTCCTCTTTATCTGATTTACATTCTATTATTATAACCAATCGCTTGCATACACCTTCAACTCTTTGCCCCTTTCTGGCTTTGTTGTACTGACTTCTTGCCTGCTATGACACAGTGCAGCTAAAAACAGCTGGAAAAACACACATAAGCAAGTTGAATGATCTCATTTGAAACCCATGACCACTAACCGTAAGTGAGCATCAAGATGACCACAATCTGTGTACATTTTCCTAATCCATTCACTCTCTTGTCTCTCAATAGAATCAGTGGTTCTTAACCTCTGGAGGTCATTGGCAACGTTGGAGTTGTTTTTGGTAGTCACAACCTGGAGGAGGGTGTGCTACTGGCATCTAGTGGATAGAAATCAGGAATGCTGCTAAACATCCTATGATACACAAACAGCCTTCCCCCACCCCCAACTAAGAATTATTGTGCCCCAAATGTCTATAGTGCCAAGATCGAGAATCCCTGTGTAAAGCGTTTAAATCTTTTCTCTCTTTAAACTCACAACACTCTCCCTTATCTGTACCTTCAGCTAATAATCTTCCTTTTTCAACTGAGAAAATAAAAGCTATTTAAAGAGACTTGCTCAAGCTCCATCTATAATAGTAAGCATAGCATTTTATGACTCTGTGAGCAATTCTACCAAGTTATTGAACCTAAGGGTGAGATTTGTGGGAACCCCTGACTTTTAGCCAAGTTGGACAGAAGTGTGGTAGCCTGGAAACATGATATTGGCAACTGGTGTCTGAAGTGAGGGTGGTGTTGTGGGATTGAGCCCTAAAGCCTGTGGAGTCTGATACTATTTCTGGGTTGTTAGTATCAGAATTGAATTAAATTATAGGATACTTCATTGGTGTCAAAGGGTTGGAGAGGTGGTTGGTGTGAGAAAAAGTCACTCATTTGGTGTCAGGAATGGGATTTGCTAGAACAACCCTGGTTCATGGAAACATGTGGTTTGGGAGGAAGAGGGCAGAGGATGAGGAGCCTTTTACTCCTGAATAGTCACTTGTTGACCTATGTATGGTGTGGAGCAGCAACTGTGCTGTGATCAGTTACTAAAGGTAAAAGTTACCAATGGAATTTAGAGACGGATTCAACACCCAGGTGATTGGTTCATTGGATGCACAAGGAAAAGAAAACTGCAAGAAAAATAATCAAAGTATACAATTCCTTGATTTTTATTACCTGTAATAGTTAAAGTGAAATTAAAAGAATGCTGAGTCAGATCTTGATGCTAGACGAAGCTTAGATTTTGGTCAGTCTGAGCTTTGACCACTAGCCTCAAAGCTGCCTCCCGAAAGGAAAAATTGTGTTGTACAATAAAGAGAACTTCTAAACTCTCTGGCACCAAGAGGTTGTCATACTGAGGAAGGCAAAACCAAGGAATCATTGAAATGAGGGGGTATGGTGTAAAATAATTTTTTAATTTTGTGAACTGGTATATTACCTCCCTAAAGAATCTTTGTTAACATGGATCGTGAAAGTGCCAATTTTAGCGGAAGTGTCTTTGTTATTGAGTGCTGTGACACATGCTAATAAAAACAGTAGATTAATTAACAATAGAATAGAGGCAGAGGAAAAAGTCAAGGGACTTGTCACAGCAGGCTGGACATCTTTAAAAAGATTAAGAAATCAGGTGAATAAAATGGACATTGTTAGGGTTGAAATAAATATTTTAATACAACACTATTAAAGGTTAGCTGGACCGAAGAGATCCCCTACTGGTCGTCCAACATTAAAATGCCCTAAATATACCTGAATTTGGAGAAATTTAAAAAGTCATAAGGCATATATTATAATGAGAAACCTGATTTGCAGCCATTTTGGACAATATTCAGGCAGATCATCAACATAAAGACTGACAAAAGGTCTAGGATCCCTTGACCTTTTCACCACTCTCTGAGGCCCCTCACTTGAAGATTGCCAAGGTGAGTACTCAGTACACAAAACAAGACAAACAAGAAGGCAATAGCTGTCTCTAGGAGAGAAATAACCCATGACAAATGGGTACCCCAAAGCAAATTCATAAGTCACAATTCAAAGATCTAATTTTTACAGTAATTAATTTGCCTGTCAATCTGAATTTGGAAAGGAAGGGACAGTGTGAAATTTTACTTTCTTCTCTTGAACAGGCCCCTCAGATAGAGATCTGGGAAAGCTGACTTTAGTAGGAATTCTTACCTTTTGCCAGTGTCTGCCAGTCATCCCAGGATGCCACGTGCAGGCTCTGGAGCAAGTAGGTTGTTCCAGCAGGTCTTGTTCTGGTCACCAGAAACAGGAAAAATAATTGTACCTTAATGCTTTCTGGTGAGTTCTTGGCTGAGCCCACTTTTTCTCTAGGGCACTTAGTGAAGGGATAAACTTATCTAAGATGGTTAAAAGTTCCCCACTGTGGCCACCGTAATTGAAGGTTATCTTTGTAAGGTTAACCTGTTATTCAGCCTTAAAACAAAATTTTATTACCTGAAGCCTCACACTGGACCCAGCCCAGCTTAAATCAGACCAAGTCTAATCCCAGACCTGGTCTGGTTTCTAAATTGAATCAAGTCCAACTCTGGACACAGTCTGGTTTTTACATTGGACCCAATCTGATTCTGATTGTTTTGAGACCCAGTCAGGATTAAAAAAAAATAATAATAAAAAAAAGCTCAAGTAAAGTTTGAAAACTCATAATGCAAAGCTCTGGAGCTAGGATCCTTGAGGGACTTACCTTTGACCCCCAGAGGCAGAGAGAAAGCAGTGAGCTCAAGAGGCTCAACAGGTACCCATGCCTGGTCGATTATTGCTTCTGGGGGCTGTCAGGGGCCTCCTGTAGTTCTTTTTTTGACACTAGAACTGTTAAAAGGTAAACTGAGGCATATTAAATTTTTTAAGAGTTTATTTGAACAATAATTAATTTGAATTGGGCAGCATTCCTCTAGCAAATAGAAAGGAACTATATAATGTGAGACTTTTAAAAGCAGAAGGGAATGGGAACGAGGAAGTTAGTTATAAGAGGCAAAAAAGTGGTTGGTTAGTCAAGTTACTTTCTTTTTAGGGGATGGCAAGGGTTTTTCAGGCAGATTACCTCACTAGTGCTGATTAGGTGACTCCTCATTGACTGGTTTAAGATTCCATTTCTGGGAGAGCGAGAACTGTAATTAAGTCAAGTCTCAGTTTGGTGATGTGGGGCTTAGCACAAGTGACTCCATTTTGGGCTTCTTGTTTTGTTTTTCACACTGGCAACTCGTGTTTGAAGTGAGGGCAGTCTTGTGGGACCAAGCCCTTAAACTTGTAGATTTTGATGCTAGCTCTGGGTACTCAGTGACTGAATTGAATCGTAGGACACATGCTTAGTGTTGGAGAGTAGGAGAACTAGTTGGTGTGAGAAACCACTCTGGGTCTGCCTGACCTCTAGACACTGCATGGCTTAGCCTCGAATCTCTTCTCTGCTCTATCTACACTGGCTGCTGATTGGAGATTACATCTAGTTGCACAACTTTAAAATATTATCTATACCTTCTTGAATCCTAGGTTTTGATTACCAGTTTAAATTTTATTGTCAATTTTAGACTCTTTTATCCAGGAGTCTTTTTCTTTCATATATTCACTCTTGATATTTAGTACATATATAAAACCTAACAAGTTGAAACCAAACTCCTGTTCTTTCCTCCCCCAAATTCTCTTTTCATAGTTTTTCTCAATAACTGGAAAATTTATCCTTTCAGCCGCTATTGGCAAAAGCCTAGGTGCCATCCTTGTCCCTTCTTTTTTTGTGATCTCATATCTTGCATTCAGTCTATCATCAAATTCAATTAGCTCTGCCTTTTGGAATATTGGAACTTGGCAACTCCTCATCATCCCCCCTGCTTCCATCCTGACCAAGCCACCATTATCTTACACTTGGAATACTGTAAAATATACATTGGTCATCTCTCTTTCACTTGGAATACTCTGCAATCCACTCTATTTTCAGATGTCACCCATATAACTCGGAGTAAAATCCACAGCCCTTAAAATGTAGCCTCCTCTCTAACCTAACAATCTCCTACCCATTAATGACATTCCATCCCTGTTTTTCTAATGTGCCTGACTTGCTCCTGTCTTAGGGCTTTTACACTTCCTTCCCCCCTCTACCTGTGATGTTATTTTCCAGATATTTCAATAGCCCTCTCTCATTTTCTTCAAAATTCGCAGAACTATACCCTTCTCAGTGAAGCCTACTCTGGTCATTTTATTTAAAATTGTAACCACAACTAGTCCCAGCATTCTATGTCACTCTTTTTTTTTTTTTTTTAAATTTATTGAGGTGACATTGGTTAATAAAATAATATACATTTCAAGTATATAATTCAGTAATACATACATGTATATTGCATTGTGTGTTCACCACACTAAGTTAAATTTCCTTCTGTCACCATATATTAGATCCCCTTTAACCTCATCTACCCCCCCACCCATCTTCTCTGGTAACCACTAAACTATCGTCTGTGTCCATGAGTCTCTGTTTATTTATTACTTTCAGTTTTATATCCTGCAAATGAGTGAAATTATATGGTTCTCAACTTTTTCCATCTGACTTATTTGGCTTAGCATGATAATCTCAAGATCCACCCATGTTGTTGCAAATGGCGATATTTCATTTTTTATTATGGCTGACTAATATTCCATTGTATACATGTACCACATCTTCTTCATTCAATAATCTATCAAAGGGCACTTGTCATCCTTTCTTGTTATGTTTTCTTCATTGCACTTCTACTAAAATCTTATACCATATGTTTTTACTTTTTTGAAAAAAAAAAAATATTCCTTGATGACCATAGAAGTATCATTTTTGTCAGGATTTTCTGGTTCCATTTTGTTCACTGTTGTGTTCTTAGCACCTTGAACATTCCTAGGATCATAGTAGATATAGAACAAATATGTGCTAGAAAGTAAATGAATAAGAAAATTGTAACTGGATGCCATACTCACACTACTACTCATTGATACAAAGTCTGTCTGGCTTAAGGAAAAGCCCTAAATAACAGTATTAGGGGGATAAATGTTTCAATGAAAATAGTGGAGAAAAAAGAATGAACAGCCATTGACTACTTACTCTGTTTCAGGTACTATGCAAGTTTATTTATATATAGTATCAAATAAAAATTTATAATAATTCCTGTGATATGGGTATTAAATAATTTTATAGAAATGGTAACTAAGAGGAGTAAATTGAATAGTTGAAGGTCACATGGTTAGTAAGTGGAAGAACTGATATCAAAGCTAATACTCATTACAATTATTATAAGCTTTCCATGTTAATTATACCTTTTTAGAAAGACAGGGAAATGGCAAAAGACACTGAGATGGGTTATTAGTGCCATAGCTTCCTCTGATGGACATCACTGGGTTTTGATATTCCTTTTCCAGAATTTCTTAAAAATATTTATATGTAAAAATAATCAGATAACACAGGATTTGAATAATACTTGTAGGAAAATAATCAAATGTTTAGTCATTATCATAATTATATTATATTCTTTATTTTAGAAACTCCTTTTGGGAAAATGATCTCAAGATTATACTGTTGTATAGAGTGAAATTCCATTGAAATATTAACCATAACTTGGTGACATTTCTTTTTGAAGGTGTAGAAAAACTTTTATCTTTCTGACTTAAGTAATTTTTAAAAGTTACATCACTTTATGCATTTTGAGATAGTCTCTACTTTCTGTTCTGTTATAACAATGCACTATACAAAATACAGTGCAACACTATTCACTTTCTTTTGAATTTGTTGCTGTGCCCATGGGGACATTTCCCAACACCTACCCTCACAAGCTTCAAAAGAAGATGCTTTTACTCTTTTAACAGAGAAAATGAAAAACTAAATAGTATTTAATGAATTCAGTTGGTTAAATAAATATGTTCCCTCTTGGAAGGGGAAAATTAGATAACCCCATAATAGATTTACATTTTATTTTTGACTTTACCATCTTCAAGTTAGGGCAGAGAAATTAATCATTTTGTATGCCAATAGAGGTTATAGAGCAGTCAGCGACTTGATACCAATGTTTGATGATTCACACTGGTTCTTTTATTTTATAACCTTTTATAGGACATTTATTAACTTTTGCAGGATACCTTTCTATGGGATGTGAGAAAGGTTTATCAGGTGGAACAAACTCAAAGGAAGATATTAACTTGTATGGGGTTGAAGATCACAAAATCAGTGGTCCCTTACTCTAAGTGGCTGCTGTAGGGTCAGCACATGATGAAGAAATAATTTTTTATATGATTATAGGATCACAAAATTCTTTGAATCATGTAATGTCAAATATTGAAAAATGGAAGTTATATAAAAAGGTGAAAAATTAAAAGCATAGTTTTACCATGAACACCAAAGAATCATAAAATTTATAATATTGAATAATTCCATGTACGTGGGAAATGTTCCCAATGCTGTTTTAAATAAAAAGACTACAAGATACTGTGTACAATGGGGATACTTTTTGGAAATATATATCCACATTTGCACATAAAAATGTTTAATGTTTATAATTGAGAAATGGTGTATTCCTTAAGGTAATTGTATAGCCACGTTAATTTTCCTAAATCAATTGCTGGTTATGGGGACAGACAGTTTGGGGTGGGGCTATTCCACCTAGTCATTCAAAGATTCAGGCTAACATAGGTTCCACCATCTTTAACTCAGTGTTTCCAGTGTCTCATGGACATCGACAGTCAACTGGCATATGAGAAATAAGGGGAGTGGAAGATCTCTGGAGGGTTTTACGGTCAGGCTAAAAATGGAACAAATCACTTCTTCCAGTTTGACCAGAACTCATCTAATTATAAGAGGGGTAGAATATATGGTATTCCCATATGGCCAGGAGATAAAGAAAATGGGTTTTTGTAAATATAGAGCAGTCTCTGTCTCAGGTAAGATCCTGAGTAATATGTAGCCATTCTTATACTTTACTCTCTTTTTCAGTGGTTTTGGATTTCTATGTAGCAATAAAATCCTATAGATTGAAGGCACTGTCTTTGCCTCCCAGACTTGGTAACAGTACCAATCCTTACTACCTTTGCCACCACCAGAATTTGAAGCTGGCAGCAGGGTTCTATACAAAGGAACCTAAGGTGGACCCTACCTAGAATTGGCTTTTTGAAAAAAAATTAATTTTATTAAATTTATTGGAGTGGCATTGGTTAATAAAACCATGTAGGTTTTAAGTGTAGTATTCTAGAACACATCATCTGTATATTTGTGTGTTTACCACCCAAAGTCAAGTCTTCTGTCACCATATATGTGACCCCCTTTACTCACTGCTACCTCTCTCTCCACTCCCTTTCCCTCTGATAACCATTGTGTTGTTTTCTATGTCTATGAGATTCTGTTTGTTTGTTTTGCTTGTTCATTTTTTGCCCTCAGTTTTAAACACTACGTATGAATGAAATCATACAGTTCTTGACTTTTTCACCTGACTCATTTTACTTAGCATGATGTTCTCAAGATCCATTCATGTTGTTGCAAATGCAAGTATTTCATTTTTTCATATAGCTAAATAGTATTACATTGTGTATATGTACCACATCTTCTTTACCCAATCATGCATCAAAAAATACTTAGGGCTTTTTTTTTCATATCTTGGCCACTGTGAATAATGCTGTAATGAACATAAGAGTACATATTATATCTTTAGAACTAAATGTTTTCAAATTTTTCAGATAGATACCCAGAGGAGAGATTGTTAGGTCATAAAGTCAATTTATGCTTAATCTTTTGAGGAAACTCCATACCGTTTTCCATAGTGGTTGTACAAATTTACATTTCCACCAGCAGTGTATGAGGGTTACTGTTTCTCAACAATCTCTCCAACACTTATTATTTGTGTTGTTGATAGCAGCCATTCTTCAAAATATAACGTTGACTATGAATACTATGTTGTGTCAACCATTATTTAATCATAAGTCAGTCTGGACAACTTGTCATCAATTCCTTAAGCGTATAAACCTTAAACCATAACAACAAATAACCACAAAAATGAAACGCTGATTGCAGCCATAAATGTTATGTATTTGGCATTTGGTACTTAGTTGGTGCTAGAGGCACACTCGTTACTGACTGACAGGCTTTCTCAGTTGTTCCGAGTGGTGGTCTTTGCTGTCCATATGCCAGGAGCCCCTGGCAGGCAGCGATGATGCTTCCATTCTGTACTTCTCTGTTGGGGCTTGTTTATTTATTGGTTCTCAGTCTTGTGCCACATGGTTGAGACTCTGTAAGTGTATGTTGTTAAAACCAGATGGAAAGATCTCTGGTTTTAGAGGCAGAAGCTTAGCTTGGGAAATAATCAGCCCTCTAAGAGGTTCATAGACACGATGGCATACATTAAGTCTTTTTTGAATGATTTAGGCAAGTAATTTCTCCTCTCAGCCAATTATTTCTTCACCTCTAAAATTAAGATGATACTAAACACCTGCTCTATCTCTGGTATCTCTGTCCTCACAAACTGTTTTTAATTTTTAATCATGAATTTAAAGCATGTATGTGAGCTATCTAGACTTTAGAAATATGGGCATTTACAATATTCAATTAAATTCTGTTGGATGTTCTCCATTTGCCTTTCTAGATCTATTATTCAGTCTTCTCCAACCTTCTCTGTTACTAAGGAGGCTGATGTCTATAGATTATTATCAGCTAGGCACTCTTGACCAATGGATTAGGTCAAAGGGAAGTACAACTGCAGATTGGATGACTGGAGGAACGAGAATTTGGGTTATTTATTCTACAACTTCTTCCCCTCAGGTTTGTGGGTTGGCAGTGGCTGTGCTCCTCTACCAAAGGTCACAGCTCCTGTTTGGTAGGGCTTTTCTATAGGTATAGCTTTTTTTCAGGTTCTTATCATGTCTCTTTCCCTTTGCCCTTTCAAGTGTAAGGGTGGTAGTAGTCTCAGGATTGCTAACCTTGAATGTTTTTATAATCTCTTTGGTTGCTTTTACCTCTGCCCATACCTTTGTTAATGGCTCTTCATTAAACTCAGATCATTCACCTCTTTTGAGTGTGCTGTCTGTATCCTTCTGGGACTCTGACCTACATATACTCCAAAGACATCTGTGCTGTATCAGCACACATAATGTGCCACACTTAGGAAAATGATAGTGCTTAATCCATGAGCCATAACAAGAGATTTCTTCAGATGTAGAAGTAACTTTCATAATCCCCTATATGGATTATGTAGTAGCAACACAGGCTAAGCCTGAATACAGGAAACTGAACAAAATTCCTGACATTTACAATTTTAGGGCTTTAAAACTTTACAGATGCTATCAGCTTGGAAAGAAACAATGAAAAGGCATATAAACATTGAGAAATTTCAGATGCAAACTATTTACAAGTTGTGCAAATATTGTGCATGCCTAATGATATAGGGCATTACACATTTATCGAGGTCAGCTTCTAGGCAGAATGCTCTTCAATTCCCTCCTGCTTGGGTAACTTTTAGCCACCTCCTCAAAGAAGTTGAATTTTTCCCCTGAAGGGTTCACTTTTGGTGTCCTTTCTTTAAAATGTTTCTCTGGCATAATATAGGGGTTTAATATATAATTAGGTTGACCCTACATCTCAGTTTGAGACAGTTTCAACTTAATTAGGTACCAGTTTAATTATTAGTAGGCCCTCCTTATACCCTGAAAAGTTTCCCTGTTTGGAGGATAAATTATATGGCTCCCTATGTATAATGATCCTTTACTGCCATTTGTTGAGCTCTTGAGCTATAAACTATCTATAATCTGCTCTTCTAGTCTGTGACTCTTGGTTTGTTTCTGTGATTGGCTACCCAAGTATGGTACACTTAATTTGGTCAGTTTTTCTTTCTTGGTCCCAGGTTTAGCATTGAATTCTATATTAAAATAATTTGGTCTGTAGGCATTTTAACTTTATATAAGTCCTGCATTCCTTTCTAAGGCAGCAAAGTTTTTTGCTTTTCTTAACTACAAGCAGTTTTTCTCTGATAGTTTGACTAGCAATTTATTTATTTTTTTCCTCTTATGCAAGTCATTTTGAATTGTTTTATTTCTTTGCTTTCCCTGTCTCATTCTGTTCTCCAGTTTTCAATGTATTTGATGCTTCTGGATATCTCTATGTACCATGTAGAATTTCAGTTTTTCATTCTTCAAGTTTTTCATGTTTTTGAACTCTATTTCTCTCTGAAAAGCCTACATTTTACTTTAGCAGTACACTTCCTACTTTATACCATAAGTATAGTTCTCCCACACTTTTTTCAATATAAACATTCATAAATTTAAAGCCCACATTACATTATAACTGTGTCAGCCCTGGGAGATGGCAGAATTTTGATTATTCTGGGGAGCTGAGGAGAGGAGTTTTAACCATGACACATCATTGAAGATTTCTGAAATATGAATCCATAGGCAGAATTTTATCTTTTGCAGTCATTACCACATAGTCAGAGGTAGAACACTTATTGAAACTTTGAGATAGGTTGCATGGGAGTTAAATAACCTGGCAACTGCATGGAATTTTTTCCTCTAGCAAATAGTATTTGTTAAATAACCATCTAGTTGTAAAACATATATTATCTATAAAATATTTCATGGTTTCAAAGATGTTGAATAGTACTAAAATATCTACTGCTCCAGTTTATCTATATATATTTTTAAAATAGTTTGATTAGTCAAATATTTATTTTGCTATTTATTTATCCATATACTTCTTTAGTTAAAAATTATTTATGGAGCACTTACAGTATGAAAGGTACTGTGTAAGGCTCTGGGGATAAAATGGCAAATGAGTAAGACACAGTTTTTGTTCTCAAAATGCTTACAGACTGTGGAAAACAAAGGGTACCTAAAGAACAGTGTGATGAGAGATGTGTAGGTGTAAAAGTTATACCTTAATGAGAACTAGTTATCAGACAAGGCTTACTGAGAAAAGTCCACTTCAAACTGTGCCTGAGAAATGAGTGTGAGTTAGCCAGGCCAGAAGTGGAGGGGTTGGGAGAAGGAAAAGAGTGGAAAGTGTTCCAGGAAGAGGATAACATGCGTATATGTTCATTGGTTGCGGGGACTGGGACATATTCAGGAAACCAAACAGTCTGGTTAGAATGTAGAGTGTAAGAGGCGGAAAGAAGTTAGGATGGGGCTGGAATGAAAGCAATTGTTAGCCAAGAGGAGGAGTTTGGGGCTACTGGTAAGGCTAGTGGGGACATGTGCTCTGCTTGACATCCAGAGCTTTCAAGGATCTGACCCAACATAATTTCTGGGACATATTTCTACCATTGATCAATATGAGCTCTAGGGTCAGGAAAAGTAGACCAGGGACTGTTTCTCTTTCAGGAGAGTCCTCCTCTATTCAACTTTCCTTTATTTCCACAATTGGAAAATGCCGTCTTTCCGTATACTTCTTTTTGAGATTTACCCCATAGCTTTATGTTTACGGCAGATCATAGCTCCCCATTGGATGATGACTTGAGGACAAGGGTATGTCTTATTCATCCATTTTAATATCTAATAGTGATTGTCTAAGAAAAATATGACTTTTGTTTGGTCGATATTTATCTCTAATGAATCCATTACAGGACTCATCTTCACATAATTCAGACGTTGGATTTTGGGACCTTCTTTTTCTCTCAGTATACTTGTAACACCCTTCGTATAGAGGAAGCTGTTGTGAACATCATTACTCTGATCTCAGCAAAGAAAATGTCAAGCACTAGTGGCAACACTACCTTTGGGGGCTGTGTCAGTGCTTGGTCTTCTGCTATTGCAGGGACAGTCCTATCAAATGGTAAATTTGTTAACTAAGAAAAAGTGTCTAATGGTATAGAGAGCCCATACTGAGAAACTATCAAGTGACAAGGGACACAGATCATGCTGGTAGGTACCCTGATGTAGTGCCCATTTTTTTCTTTCTATGTTAGCTAAGGCTCTTTTCAGATCGGACAGCATAGCTGTGAAGAATCTCCAACTGAGGTTTTGTTGTTCCATTTGGGGAGAAAACACATCATCAGGTAGGTGAAAGTTATTGAGGGTTAACTTGTTGAGTCTTACTATTGATTCTTTTCTCTGAGGCAAGGAATTCAGGAGCAATTTGTGTTCGTTATATTGTTTAATAAAGTTAAAATAAATTTTTATTTTTTTTCTTTCCCACCACTGAGAATTTTAAAAGAAAAAATGTAAGCCACAGAAAAAATATTGACTTCCAACTATATAAAAGAAAAACACATGGATGGAAGAAGGAGTAATTTGTTGAGAGAAAATGAGGCAATTTATCAATAATATATAGAGATCATTAAAGTGATGTTCTTGGATGGTAAAATTCCTTTGTGGCTGCCATGCTTGTATGGCATATCAGTGACATTTAACATTTATTATTACCAATATTACATGGATTCTGAGTAAAAGCATTGCCTTGAAAACTTGAAATCTAAATTAAACCAGTTCCAATAACTGAAGAAATAATAGTTTTAGGAGAACCAAACTGATTAAAGATGAGATACCTACAAAGAGCTTGCAATGAACAATTTCAGTCCCTTCAAGATAAAAATTTATAAAGGATAAAAAAGATTTTTTAGATAAAAGTTCATTATTCAAGTAGTTGACATCACATATATGAATAGCTTTTTTATATGAAACGGGTTATGCAGAATTAAGGCAGTGTTTCATAGAAGATAATTTTAACATGTCAATGCTTTTATTTTTAGGTATTTTTATTATTATGAGTTATATACCTAACTAGGGGTTTTATTTTTAGTATTGTTATTTTTTTAAATTAGGTTTTTTGGGGTAACATTGGTTTATACAATTATGAAATTTTCAGGTGTACATTATAATTTGACATCTGTATATTCTATTGTATGTTTATCACCCAAAGTCCAGTTTCCTTCAGCTACCATATATTTAATCCCCTTTACCTACTTCACTCTCCCCCTACCCCACTATATTTGATTCCCTTTATCCCATCTACTTCCCCCTCCTCCCTGACCCCCTATTCTCTGGTAACCACTAGTCTATTGTCCATGTCCATGAGTCTCTGTTTGTTCTTTTCATTTGTTGCTTTTAGGTTTATATCCCACATATGAGTGATATCATGTGATTTTCAGCTTTTTCTGTCTGGCTTATTTCACTTAGCATGATCATCTCGAGGTCCATCCATGTTGTCACAAATGGCAGTATTTCATCTCTTCTTATGGCTGAGTAATATTCCATTGTATATATGTACCACAGCTTCTTTAGCCAATCATCTATCATAGGATACTTCGGTTGCTTCCATGTCCTGGCCACTGTGAATAATGCTGCTATGAACATCGGTGTGCGAAAATCTTTTTGAATATGGGTTTTCAAGTCTTTGGGGTAAATACCCAGTAGAGGGATTGCTGGATACCATGGTAGATCAATTCTTAGTTTTTTGAGGAATCTCCATACTCTTTTCCATAGTGGCTGTACCAATTTGCAGTCCCACCAAGAGTCTAGGGATTTTAAATACAAATCATTTGAAAGATGATAGAGTTCTTTTTGATCATTTGGTGTCACAAAAGTAAATAGCAGATATCACTTGAGTGTAGAAACAACAATGCTCTGAGAAACTAGAGAAGTAAGCAATAATTTAAAAAAATCCCTTTTTTGAAAAATTAGAATTCACAGCCCTCTTCTCTCATGTCTGTTTGTCAATGTGATTTCTCACTGTCTTCATAGTATGGTACTACTTCTAAACTGCAGTTTCTTTTTATTAGTCCTTTTTATTTTTTTTCCTGAAAAAAATAAAAGAGCAATTCTGCTTCTTTTGACAAATAAAGTTTATGAGTTTTGAGTATGTTTTGTTTTGAGGCCTTCTAAATTTATGGGTGTGTTCTCATCAACTACAGAGTTAGAAGCATGGAATGAAAATAAATGAATATTTTATTTATCTTTACCAGGAAGAGTTTCTCTATAATCACTTAGAAAATCTTAAAAAGGTTTAGTGCCTACCACCTAACTGTTAAGATTTATCGCATAAATCCACAGAAAAATGAAGATATTATTTAAGTCCTAGACTTATAATCTACTTCCAGTTTTTTGACATTGACAACTGGAAAGATTATTTGAAATTTTTGCTAAGTTGATGGTATAAACAAACACAACTAAATGCTCTTAAATTTTAAGTTGTTTACATTGTACTCTGTAAATATCTGTTATTGTATAATTTTAGATGTCACTGATAATATTTTATCTGTGGTGTCTGAATAACATCACAATCAAATCTTTTATTTCTCTTTCACACATGGTACAAATTCAATTAAATGGGTTTGAACTCAAAACTTTGTTTCTTAATTCTCTTTGAGCAATAGTTTTAGTTTTCTGCTTTGTTAGAATCTAATCTGATGAATTCATTCTGGGTTGTTGAGTAATCTGTGAAATTTGCTGACTGTTATAGACATGCTGATTCCAGTGTATCTTCCCTGTTGACATTTGACAAATCTCTGCCATTAGCTCATTTTAGTATAAGTATCATTATCTGATTATTATGATATCTCCACATTACACAGATTGCGAATATGAAGGTTAATTATTCTTCTATTTCTGAAATTTTGCTAGTGTGCATGTACCCGAAGAAGTAGGCGGGAGGATAACTATATTTTGATGGGGGTTTGAGGTTAAAACTAGTTTGAATATACATGGCTTCCCGGGAGAGCTGGATAAGATGCACATTCACAGTGACACACAGTCCATTTATACCCTTTGACTCCATCCCCTTTCTTTTCTGCCTCCTTTCAGAGGTAATTGTTATAATTTTGTTTCTTATTTCATTAAGAATTATACAGTTTACCATTTTTAGTTTTTCATGATTTTAAATTTTGTATGAATGGAGTTATACTTTCATAACTTGCTTTTATCACTTAACATGTTCCTGAGATTCATTTATGATGATGTATGTAACCATAGTTTATGTAGTAGTGTATTACATGAACATAAAAGAATTTCTCTGTAAATATATTTAGTTTTATCTATATAAAATTGTTCTTTTTAATGGTTGTAAATAATGCTGCTATGAGTATTTGCTCTCTTTTAAAAAATTATTTTTCAGTCACAGTTAACATGCAATATTATATTAGTTTCAGGTGTACAACACAGTGATTAGATATTTATATACCCTGATAAGTCTAGTACCCTTCTGACACCATCCTAGTTATTACAAAATTGTTAACTATATTCCCTGTGCCGTACTTCATAACCCATGACTATTATTATAACTGGAAATTTGTACTTCTTACTCTCTTTTACTATTTTTTTTTTGTCAGCTTACAATCCCTTATTTTTTATATTTTACTCCTACAGCACCTGGTCTTCCTAGGTGGTCTCCCATCTAAGTAGTGACCAGGCCTGACCCTGCTTAGCTTCTAGATCAGATGGAATTGGACTTGTTCAGGGTGGCATGGCTGTAGACACTTACCTTTTTCATCCATCCTCCAATCATCTTCCCATCTGGTGACCATCAATTTGTTCTCTGTATTTATAAGTTTCTTTCTGTTTTGTTTGTTCATTTATTAGTTTTTTTTTTAGATTCCATATATAAGTGATATCATATGATACTTGTCTTTGTCTGATTTATTTCACTCAGCATAATACCCTTAGGTCCATTCACGTTGTTGCAAATGGCAAGATTTTATTCTTTTTTTATGGCTGAGTATTTTTCCATTGTATATATGTACCACATCTTCTGTACTCATTCATCTACTCATGGACACTTAGGTTGCTTATATATTTTGGCTATTGTAAATAATACTACAATAAACATAAAGGTGCATGTATCTTTTTAAATTAGTGGTTTAGATTTCTTTGGATAAATAATCATAAGTGTAATTGCTGGGTCATATGGTAGTTCTATTTTTATTTGAAGCACCTCCATACTATTTTCTGCAGCAGCTGCACCAATTTACAATCCCACCAACAATAAATAAGGGTTCTTTTTTCTTCATATTCTTGCTAATACTTGTTTACTAACTTATCGACAATAATCATTTTGACAGGTGTGAAATAATATATCTCACTGTGGTTTTGATTTGCATTCCCCTAATGGTTAGTAATATTGAACATCTTTTCATGTGCCTGTTGGCCGTCTGCATACCATCTTCGGAGAGACATCTATTCCATGTCTTCTGCCCATTTTTTAATTGAAATTTTAGTTGGATTGTTTGTATTTCTGATGTTGAACTGTATGAATTCTTTATGTATTTTGGATATTAATCCATTATCTGATATATCATTTGTAAATATCTTCTCCCATTAAGTCTTTTTGTTTTGTTGATCATTTCCTTTGTGGTGCAAAAGCTTTTTAGTTAATGCAGTCTCATTTGTTTAATTTTGATTTTATTGTCTTTGTCATAGAAGACATCAAAAAAATATTGTTAAGATCAATTTCAAAGAGTTAATTGCCTATGCTGTCTTCAAGGAATTTTATGGTTTTAGGTCTTACATTTAAGTCTGCTGTGAATTTTCTTGTACATATCACTTGGTGTGTGCTAGTTTCAATGCAGCTGTTTTTCAAACTGTGGTTTGTGACCCATAACTGAATTATAAAATCAATTTAGTGGGTCATGAATAGCATTCAAAGGAAATTCTTACAGTAAACTAGACTAGACTCGAAAATGTCAGAGTAAATTATATATATATGAGAATTATTTCATAAAACTTTTGCTGTAATATGTGTGAGTGCACATGTATGTAACATATATGCATGCATTGAATTGTGATATAAAATATATTTTTTATTGAGTGTCATAGCCCAAAATTTTGAAAGCTGCTGTTCCAGTGTACATGGTTAGGAGTAGGTTTTAATGTCATAATTTATATCTTTTTACATTGTGTGTCCATTAACAATTTATTTTAGCTGTAGCTATTTTTAATGCTTTGTCTTTTAATCTTTATATGAGAATCTACCTGTTCACACACTACCATATTACAATATTAAAATATTTTACCAGTTATTGTATATTTCTATATGTTTTATAATTAGCATCTTTTCATTTCAGTTTGAAAATCTCTATTAAGAATTTCTTGTAAGGTAGGTCTAGTGAGAAACTCCCTCAGCTTTTGTTTTTTGGGAAAGTCTTTATTTTGCCTTCATTTCTGAAGGACAGCTTTTTGGGGGTAAAGTGTTCTTGGCTGGTAGTTTTTTTCTTTCATCACTTTGAATATATCATCCAACTGAGTCCCGTCCTGCAAAGTTTCTGTTTAGAAATTTGCTGGTTGCCTTCGATGGTTCCCTTGCATGAGAGAAAAATGTCTTTTGGTGCTTTTTGATTTTAGACAGTTTTTGAAATAATGTGCCCTTGAGAATATTTTTTGGATTAAAATCATTGATGACCCATTATCTTCACGAACTTGGATATCTCAATCTTTCCCTAAATTTAGAACATTCATGTGCATTATTTCTTTAAAAATGTTTCTGCTCTTTTTTCTTCTTTTTCTTCTAGTATTCCAGTAGATTGTTCTTAATGGTGTCCTAAGAGTCCTGTAGGCTTTCTTAATTTCTTTTCATTCTTTTTTTTTTGCTTCTCTTGCTGGATTATTTTAAATTATTTGTCTTCAAGCTCACTGATTATTACTTTTGCTTGGCTCAGGCTAGTGTTGAAGCTCTCTATTGAATTCTTCAATCCAGTCATTGTATATTTAAGTTCCAAAATTTCTTTTTGTTTTTTTAAAATCTTTTTGTTAAACTTCTTATTTTGTTGTCATATTGTTTTTATAATTTTATTAAATTGTTTAACTGGTGTTGTTTTGTAGCTCTCTGAGAATCTTTAAAACAATTATTCTGTATTCTTCATTGGACAATTCATATATCTCCATTTCTTTGGGTTTAGTTATTAGAAGTTTCCTCTGTTCCTTTGGTGATGTCACGTTTCCTTGCTTCTTCATGATCTCTGTAGTTTTGTGTAGACATTTGTACATTTGGAGAAGCAGTTATCTATTTCAGACTTTATGGACTGACCTCAGTAAAGAAAGACCTTCACCTGTGGGGAGGGGCAGGTGTTATGATTCCATATCTAGTGGTATTAGACATCAAGTTTGTGGTGGCTCTGGTCCAGGGGGTTGTGATTTCTCATTAGCCCAACCTACTGAGATCCACAGCAGCAACAGCTGCATGTTCCTTGCAAAGTGCTGTGATGGATCCATAGTGGTTTAAAGGGCTTTTGGAGTTCTCAGTAGGACCTCCAGGTACAGTCTCTAGGGATCAGGGCAGATAGCAATAGTCGTCAGATCTGCACACATTTGGCTGTTGGTACTAGCTTCAGGGGCCTGTGTAGTGATAGGGACTGGATGCAGACATACACACAGTGATGGAGGTAGGGCCAAGAGGGGCCCTGGCTGTTTGTGTGCCCTCTTGTGATGATAAGATCTTACCTCAAGTGTATGCATAGTGATGGAGTTGGGCCATCAGGGAATAGGTACACAGCTGGAAGGGCTAGTTGCAAGCAAGACCAGCAGTGAAGGCCAGTGATAGGAAATGGGGCCAGAGCTGGGTCCACAAGCAACTGAGGGAGTCTTGACTGTCAGTGTGCCCTCTCAAGGCTATAGAGTCTCACCTTGGGCACAGAGCAGTTTCGGCCAGTGAGAAGAGTCAGGCTAGTGGTATACAAGTACATAGCTTGAGGACCTAGCCCCAAATGTGTGTGCGTGACATTGAGAGTCAGCCTCTTGGGTCTATGCTAGTGTTTTGCATTTGCACAGCTGCAGAGGCCTGAGTTGGCTGTGGGTGTACATTCCAGGCATGAGCAGGAGAGAAAAGGAAGGGAGTGAGGATAAACTCACATAGCTGGTGTCTGCAAATATGAATATGTGTTGGGTAAATATCAGTGAAATCTACAGGGGGTCCTCCACAGCTGTGCTGCCTGCCTGCAGAGCAAATCACTGGAACTGCAGTTGCTTCTGCTATATGGCTGGTACCAGTGACTCCTGCCCTTCTTCCTTGTCCCCAGTCATCTCTATATATTTCAGCTTTGCTAATCTCTGGGTAAAGTGAAACCAAACTAGGTTCCTTCAGATAGTGCCTGGAAAGGCTGAGGAAGTTGGTTGCTCAGCCTGCTCTCCCTTTCCCAGTGAGCAAAACTCTCTCTGGGAATCTCCTTTTGGCTCTGAGCAGTGCTGGTGTAGGAGGTAAAATGATGCAGGCAAAATGAAACTGTTTTCCCTTCTCTTTTTGTGAGGTTTTTCTCTAGTTTTTTTTTTTTTTCATTCCACTATGTTCTGAAGTTTCTTGTGTAGATCCCTGAGCTCTCCCAAAACTGTTTTTTTTCATGGATATCTGTCTAATTGTTCATCTTTATGGGGGGATGGAGTTTGGGGTTTTCTACATTTTTGTCTTTGTGGTTTCACTTTCTTTTTGATTCTTCAAATATATAAGATTAGAGACAGCTTTATGTGTGTAGGTGAAGTGATGTCCTCAGAATTTCTATCTCAGTTTGCATTGAGATATGTCACACCTTAAATTTTTGCTCATATCATTCTTGCCTCTAAGAGTAGGTAGTCCTATGAAATTCTAGTCCTGTATGCTTTGATTTGGCAGTTAATAGCTCAGAACAAAAATTATTTAGTTTTAAATCTCCCTGAACTGAAGTCATTTAGGTAGATTGTTCTTGGTCTTTGTTGATGCTTCATTAGCCCTTGATTGCTAGAATTCCCTTATGGACACTTCATCTCTTGGCAAGAGGAGGAGAGGGATGACGAGGGAGAGAGAAAGAGAAGAATCCAACATGTATAAAAATAACTTTCAAGCTTGCCTTATATATTTTGGCAGTCAATTTCTACATTGAAAAATAACAACTCTTAAAGTATCTACATCATCTCATTTCACCTTTATTTTGTTATAATCTTTCCCATTATCTTCAAACAGCCTTCCAAATTTTTATAAAATCTTTTTAGCATTTGTTCTATAAAATACCAGCACTTCAATAGAAATTACTCTTATGGAATCAAAGCACATATATTTAAATAATCTCAGATTTCGAATCACTATTACTTTCTGAAATATATAAGGTTATTAAATGAAGAATCACTCCTTGGACATGTTCTGGACTGTCTAAACCACAGCGTCTCTTATGCAGTTTTAGAAAAGTTGTAGGTTCATTGGATGAAATTGATATATTGCTTTCAAACTTCAGACATGAGTGGATTTAAAAAGTAAGAAGATATTTGCCATAAGTATGGAAATACAAAAATAAGAAAACTCCAGCTGGCTGCTATGGATACTCACCTGGCCCTACTTGGGAAACACAGGAAAAAGAAAAATGAGAGATCAGGGCAGAGCCTGAACATAGCCCTAGGCTAGGATTTGCTAGTGAGTAAACAGCTTCTGACCTGAACTTGGATCTTTAGCATCTGTCTCTCAGAGAGAGACCAAAAGTATTAGAGTTCATGACATTTCCTTAGAATTTCCCTAAATAGGTAGTCCTGTTTTCATTTCAGTATCTCTACACAAATCAGCTCTCTGCTTTCCTACAGGTTGCTCACCTGGCACCTTCTTCTTACTCTTTATGTCTCACACTTCAAAAGGTACTTCCTCCTTGAGGTATCCCCTTATTACTGAGGAAAGGCTCTTATGCCCTCATTGGCTTCCAGTACATGCTCTACATAAGTCTGATAACTGAATGGATTATTACCATAGTGTTATGCAGAACTCTATTTCCCTAAATTTCTTTTCAAAATAAAGCAAGCAAGCAAGTGAATGAACAAACAAACAGCCTAACATCTGTTTCGTGGTCAACTAATTTGGGGAAATTTTTTATAGACTCCTCTTACATAATTATTACACAAATTTCAGTATTAATGTTTCAAGAAGTCATTCAAGAAATGAACTTCATTTTACCTAACATTTCTAGAACTGACTGACCATAAAAGATCTCTTTTGAGAAACATTTGTCTGTAGATTTCTCTGGAACAAGTTTGGGAAACGCTGTCATATTGTGTTGTGATTTGTTTTCTTTGCACTGCTTTTCCACAAGGCCATAATTACTGGTATCATCAGTGCTTGGTATAGAGCCTGGCACATAGTAGGTTTTTAATGAAATTATTTGTTAATAAAATATGGGAGAGAGAAAAGGAATGACTTCCATATTTGAAGCTTGGGCAAACAGTTATTTACTGTTGTATAACAAATCACCCCAAAATTTAGTGGCATAAAGAAATCCTTTTTTTTTTAATGTTTATGGTTTTTGTGGGTTTAGAATTCAGAAAGAGCACAGTGGGGACAACCTCCTATTTGCTTCAAAATATCTGGGACCTTTGATGAGATGACACAGATGGCAGAGGGGTACTTAGAGTGGCTGGGGGTTGAAAGGCTTGTGCTAGAGGACCATTTCTAAGATGGTCTCTTTACTCACAAGAGTGGCCAGAGCATCTACATGTGACCCCTCAAGCATGATGGTTTTAGCATCATTAAATTTTCTGCATCATGACTCAGGGTTCCAAGAATAAGTGCTCCCAGAAACCAGGGAGTAACTGCTAGTTTTTTAATGACTCGCCCTCAGAAATCTCACCTATGTCAAAAAATTTATAGCCATGATTCAAACTATCATAGTATCTATGAGGATAGTGATGCCACTAATTGACATAAGAGATTCAGGAGAAGAGAGTTTGCTGGGTAGGAGAGAATGGTAAAAGAATGTGTTTGAATGTGAGACACATGTGAACATCCAGGTGAGGATGTGGAAGGGCATCTTAAGTACATCTGGAGCTCAAGAAAAAGGTGGGAATTGAAAATTAGGGTTAGGATTTAACCAATATAGCTGATGCTGCAAGCATAAATAAAATTCTCTAGGGAAATTTTGCAGAGAAGGAGAAAAGAGAGGCTCAGACACAGACTTGGGCTGATGTTATAGACCAAAGGTGTCCTCCCTTAATTTTATGTTGAAATCCTGATGCCTAATGCAATGGTGTTAGGAGATGAGGCCTTTGGGCTATAATTAGGTCATGAGACTAGAGCCCTCATGAATGGGATTAGTGTCCTTGGAAAAGAGACTTCAAAGAGCTCTCTCGTTCTCTTTTTGCCATATAAGGATACAACTCAAAGACAGCAGTCTGCAACAAAGAAGAGGGTCCTCACCAGACCCCGACCATGCTGGCACCCTGACCTTGGACTTCCAGGCTCCAGAACTGTAAGAAATAAATTTCTGTTGATTATGAACCACCCAATTTATGATACTTTGAAGTTCATACTCACTAAGACAGCTGGGTAATGCCAACACATAAGGCGAAACTGGAGGAAAATAAGAAGGGAAGGGAGATGAGAAGCTGCGGCCACAGTGGTGAGAGGAATAAGAAAGCATGGTGCTGGGCGCCCAGAGAAAACAGAGTTCCAAGGCCAGGATGGTCAACAGTATCACATGCCCTAGATGAGTCAAACAAGGAGAGCCAAGAGCTATCCACTGGGTTTGGCAATAATAGAATCCTTTAATAAGGGGAGTTTCAGAGAAGAGAGATGGGGCACAGAGGTGGTGGTGGGGACGGTTGTTGAGATGTTGGGATGGGGGTTGGTGGTGGGAAGCTTGAGTGCAGGGTGCTGAGGGAGGAAGCTCTACATTCACAGTTGAACTGCATTCAGGTGGAGAGAGAGCTCCTTTCTCTACCTCTCAAAACCTTTCTTTAAGATTGCACCAGGAGTCACACGGCACCTCATTCACAATTGTTACAAATGTGTAAAAGTCATTGAATGGAAAAAGCTTTTAGGAGTGCAAGGCAGCCAGGATGGATCACATAACAGCCCAAACAAGTGACACATCCCTAGATAAGCCTGAAGCCACAGCCAGTAACAGCTCGGGAATCTGCCAGGGAGTAGCTGATGCGAGGAGCAAATATACTTCCTCTGTTTGGCATCCACAGGCTGCTGAGAAGGGCAGTTTGCCAAGTTCGTTTTCCTGAAGGGTTTAGTGTAGTATGGGCTCTGTGATTGTAAAGTTATGCTACATATGGGGACCAAATAAGGACTGTTGGGACAGGGAAACGGTGTGTCATCTTACACTTTCTGCTAGTCCTTCTGACATTTCGTTTTCAGGAAAAGGCAAATGCAAGCCTATAGTAGAAACAATTTTAATGTTCAATCTTTTTGACTCTTTGGGTCTTGAATGTGGCTGTTGAAAAATTTTGTTGCAGTAGGTAAATTGCAGCTAAATGAATTAACATACCTAAAGCTCTTAGAACAATGCCTGTTTTAAGAATAAACACCATGTACGTGTAAAGTATTACTATTAATATCATTTTATTATTATGTCATAGCTTTAAATATAGGATTTCAGTTTGATTCAAAGAAAATTCTTCTTTCCCCTTATCTTAAATTTCATAGATAAGATAAACTTCATATTATGAACCTTTGCAAGAAACCTTATAAAGATGGGGGTAAAATTTCTTTAGTCCTAAGTAAAAGCACTATTATCAGAAAACAAAGTGACAACCATCCATGTGTACTCAAAATAGTCCAAATTTGACAACTGAGTGAATATATTTAACCTAAGAGGCTGTTCTTTGTGGCTGGTGGGCTTTGATTTCAGCGACTTGTTTTCGACTCATTATCCAGCTTGAGAGAGCTCCCTTTTGGGAAAAGCAGTGTACTCAAATGATAAAATGTATGGGTGTAAAGTGATCCAACTTGAAGGCCTACTGAAAATTAGGAGCCCCATTGTCTTTTTTGCTCTCTCTGAGAGAGAGAATGCTAGCAAGTTCAGGTCAGAAGCTGTTTACTCACTAGCAAATCCTAGCCTAGGGCTGTGTTAAGGCTCTGTTCTGATATCTCATTTTTCTTTTTCCGGTGTTTCCCAAGAGGGGCCAGGTGAGGAGTCACAGCAGCCATCTGGAGAGGTCTAGAGGGAGATCTATGGGGATTATTTTATCCTTTTATTCCTATTCTGAAAATTACATCTTATCTACCAAAATCATCTCATGCTTGCACTTTTGAGGGCAGAATTCCATTTTGATTCAATGCCTCAAAAGTACGATATAAATCCACATCATGCTAGAGAAAAAGTAGACGTGATTTCTGACTTTAAGAAGTTCATAATATATTTTAGATATGTTGAAATTCATAGTTGTCTGTCTATGTACCTACCTACCTACCTGTCATCTATCATCTATCTGATATGTATCCTATCAATTACATAATACACTTAGAAACATGAGTGCCATTACTGGGCTTTACCAGCGTTTTCTGAGTTGAGGATGAGGCTGACAAGAGTCATCTATTATCGTAAGAAGGATGCTGTGGCCTGACAAATATATGAACTTGTTCTTCCAGAGAACACAAATAGGGTGGTCTCTGATGCTTAAGTAGAGGGGATTTGAGTTAATCTCAGGGACAGGCAGTGTGTTTTGGACACAGCAGGTGTTCTGTAAGTGCTTGTTGTTCAAAATGCAACTTGCATCTGAATTTGTAAGGGTTTCATGGACACTAAATTCCTGAAATGCCTTTATTCTTTTGCTGGTAGTGTGCTTGTACATGCTTGAAAACCTCTTGGGGGCCCTTGAATTCAGGTGATACATCTGTGAATGTTGGTCCTCAGTAATTTACAAAGCTAGGGTCTCTTGCTTTTTATAATGCTGTGTCTAAAGTCAGCTGTTCCTAAACTTAATTTTATGGGACTTGGAATATAGTTAGTTTCTATGTCTCTGGAACTCACAGCCTTGTTGTTCTGGAGACTAGAGTTTGTGTCTTTAGAAAATGAGGCCAGACCTATTGATAGTCAGAAAGCATTAATAGTAAACTCATTTGCTCAAGTCAAGTTTTGCCTGACGAATGTCTGTAGCAAGATCAAATGGAATGCCATATTATTTCTAATTTAATTTGTGATTATCCAAACCAATGGGGATAAACCAAGAGGTAAAGGAATGCTACAGAGGAAAGTAAACTCTTTCACTTCTCTCTCTTTTTTCCTCTTTCTCTTTCTCTTCTCACACATGCACACACATACACATTTATACATTTGGAATGAGTGACTCAAGAAGAAAATAATTAGCCATATTGGACTTTGCATCTAAAATAATAATTTAAATTAGCTATCACTAATTGTAACAATATTTTATAGGGGGCATAAAATTGTTTGGTGACCAATGAGATAATTTTTATCATCGCAATGAACAATATACAAGATAATGATACAAGATTACTCAGTTAATGGTCTACCCCAAAGTACAGCTTTGATGTCCAATATAGCAGTCATTAGCCACATATAGTACTGAGCACTTGAAATATGGCAAGTGCAATTGAGAAGCCAAATTTAAAATTTTACTTTAATTATTTTAACTTTAAATTTTAAAACTGATACACGGTTCAGTTATTGGATAACTTTTATAAATGTTTGAAACAACTTGTGTATGTCAATTTACTTTTTGAGTCAACTCTATGAAGTCTAAATACAGAGCAAGAATTTCCCATGAAAATTTAGTGTCTGGAATGAGATGTGTTATATGTGTAATATACAAACTAGATTTTAGAAACAATACAAAAAATAATGTAAAATATCTCATCAATAATTCTTTTATATTAATTACATATCAAAACGATAATAGTTGGATATTTTGAGTTAAATGAAATATCATTTCATTTAATTTTACATGTTTCTTTTAAAGTTTTGTGTTGTGGCTACTGGTACATTCAAAATGGCATATGTGGCTCACATTGTATTTTATTGGAATAGGAAGTACATGGTACAGTATTTAAAAACAAAAAAATTCAAAAAGTATGGAGAAGATTTGAGAATAACTGAAGATTTTCAGTACTCAAAGGAGAAGAAACATTTCAGATAGAGGGAATGATATGTGCAAAAGACTCAGGTGGGAGTGTGTGCGTGAGGTTCTCTGATGCAGAGTGTGTAGTGTGTGCACTGACTTGATGTGAAGTTCAGTTGCAGAGCTAAACACTGATAAAGACTGATTGTGCAGGGTGCTGAATGCCAAGCTAAGAAGCTTAGGTTTTACTCTCTAGACAATGAAGGAGCAATTGCAGGCTTTTGAGAAAAGAGGATATTTTTTGGAGATTATTATTATTTTTTTTATTTGAGTGAAGAAATATTGGAAAGAAGAAAACAGCTCAGAGAATATTATAATATTCATGGTGTAAGGAGGACCTGATTTTAACTGGGTAGTGGTATTGGAAATAGAACTAATGTTAATGAGAATAATAATAGCTAATATTTATTAAGGGCTTATTTCGTGCTAAGCATTGTACTAAATGTTTTTGCATGAGTTATCTTATGTAACTCTCATAGTACTTCTCTTAAATATGTTCTATTTTTGTTCCCATTTTATAGCTGAGGAAACTGAAGCATACAAAAGTTAAGCATCCCGATGACAGAGCTAGTAAGATCACACAGCTAGTAAAAGGTAGAGCTGGATTTTGACTGACCACTGAGGTTGACCAATAATGATTCGGTTCAATTTTGGGAAATAGATAGAATCTTTTTTCTTGTTTCTCCCATCTTCCTGGAGAGTAATCACTCCTAGGGAGACCGGGGAAGGGACACTTTTCTCTCTGTAATCTAATATATCAAGTTTGAGGAAGGTCTGAGTTAGCGGTACGCACATGCTGGCTCTAGGATTTAGGTTGGCAGCTATCAGATCAACACTTGTGTCCTGGGGCTTGGTTTCTTCCTCTCTTTTTTCAGAATCTTAGAATATCAGACATGTTAATCCCACAAATTGTAATCAAAGAACATAAAATTTGGAGCCAAAAGACCTTAGTTTATTCACTTTGACTCATAATAGCTATATGACTTTAGGTAAGTCAAGGTGCGAACTTCAATTTCCTCGCTGGAAGTTTCCCATTCTATATAGTCTATAATAAAGACAGAGGTAACTTGTGGTGAAAAGAACGAAAGTTTGTTTCTAGATTTGTCATGGGCTAAGTTTCAGATTTTCCAAATTTTGTTATCTCTAAAAAGGGAATAAAAATGTATTCTTTTTCTACCATTAAGTTCTTTTAAGGGTCAAATAAATTAACATACACGATTATGTGATTTTGGTTTAAAAATGACACAATGAAATATAGATATGAATTTGTGATATTACTGAATAAACAAAGTTTTAAAACATAAGAAAGTCATTTGCTGAATATTCAAAAAACATCATTCAAAGGAAGAAAAGAAGCAATAATCTAGACTCAAAAGAAAGACCTTGAAAATTTAAGTAATCTTTGCCCATAGTCACATAATGTTCTGATGAAACAAGGAATAAAATTTTGTCATTTTGGGTTTCTGCTACTTCCTTCATTCAAGAGTCTTGATGCCTCAAATATCAGATAATATGAAACCTGAATCAACTAAAGTGTTTTTAAAAGGCAAGTTGCCATATATAGAGTGAATTCCCATTTATTTGTAGGTAACTGATGCGTACATGTGTGTGTCTGAATGCTTTTGTGAGAAATTAAATGTTAAATTAAAAAGATAATGTGAGGGATTTATAGTTAGTAATTGTCTATAAATGCTATAATGTCAATATAGATGCAGTTCAGTATCTTATAGCTTTTTTTCTGTTGATTGAAACATGGTATCTCACTGCAGTTTCATTTTCCATTTCTCTTACACTGGAAATTGTCCTCAACCAGTGGGTACCACCTCACCCAAAGTTAAGCCTCTTCCCTTGAGGCAGCGCATATTCAATGACTGATCAGTGCAGGGTGCAAAAGTTCAGACTCTTTGCTTCCATGTGGTACAACTCTGAAGGGCCATCCCAGCTCCCGAGCTTGCTGAGAAACTGACTATGCCCTTTCAGCAGCTGCATCACAGCTCAGTTTCTCTTTCTGCTCTACTGCCCTCATTCCTTTACAGGTGTTTTTCTCAAGGTACTCCTCAATAAACCTCCTGCACAGGAATCCCCTATCAGGTTCTGTTTCCCTAGGTTACCCAATTTAAGGAGAATAGGGTTAGTTAAGTTAATCCTGCCAAGTCAAAAGAAACTTCAGACTGGGGAAAGGCAATCATAGAGGTTTTGGAAATATACATGGTTATGCTACTAGTGGGCATCTTTCCCTCTTTTTGGACTAGCGGGAGGTGGAGGTTCTTTCATGTAGTTGATTAGGGAAACCTTCTCTGAAAAGGTGAGAATTGAGAAGAGATCTAAATGAAAGGAAGGAGTAAAGCTTATAGTTCTTTGGCAAAAGAATGTTCCAGGGAAAGAGACCATTAAGTACCAAGACGGTGATGTAGGACCATGCTTGGCATGCTCCAGGAATAACAGAGAGCCTCAGTCCAGTGTTGGCTGGAGCAGAGTAAGCATGGAGGAGAGTCATGTGAGAGATAAGGTCATAAATGCGTGTATGGCCAGACTAGGCAACATCTGATGCCATTATATAACTTTGGATACTAAGACATTGGAGGAATTTTAATAGAGAATTGACTTCATCTGATGTATTTTAAAAGGATCATTCTGGCTAGTGTTTGAGATTCAATTTAATGGGACAGAGATGGAAGCAACGGGGAGGAAACAGTAGTAATCCAGGTGAGAGATGATACTGGTTAGGTGCAGCATGATAGAGGTTGAGGTGATAAGTGTTTATATTCTAAATACTAAAACCAACAGGGTTTGCTGACATATTGAATATGGGATGTGAGAGAAGGAAAATTATCTAGGAAGACTTCAAGATTTTTGGCTTGAACACCTGGAAAGATGAAGTTGCCATTTCCTGCAATGGGGAAGAATATGATTAAAACAGTTTTCTGGGAAGACAGAAATCAGGAATTCTGTTTGGAGCATTTAGGGATTTCTATTAGCCACCTATAGTGAGATGCCAAGTAGACAGTATGCTATATGAATTTGTAGTTTAGGACACATATTTAAGCTGGAAATAAAACTTTATTGCTAATGCTGTCATTAGTAATATAGTTGGTATATAAAGTAAGAAACTGGATGAGATCGCTGGGATACGAGCATGGAGAGAAAAAAGATCTGAGGTCTGAGCTCTGGGAAGTTTCAATGCCCAACATTTACAGGTTAGAGAGATGAGGAGAAATCAGCAAACAGACTGGAAAGAAATTGTCAATGAGGTAGGAAGAAAAGCAAAAACTGTGATGTCCTGGAAGCCATGTGAAAACTGAGTCTAAGAGGAGAGAGTGATCAAGAATTTCAAATACTGCCATTAGGTCAAATAAAATGACTTGGGAAATGTACATTTGATTTAGCAAAGTGGAAGTCATTAGTGACTTTGACAAGAGCTATTTCTTTGGTGTGTTGAGGAACGAAGACTGACTGCAAAGTTCAGAAGGGAGTTTTGAGGAAGGAAAAGAAGATAGTGAGTAGAGATGTTTCCTGTGCATTTTGCTGTAAAGGAAAGCAGAAAAATGAGGTGAAATCTGGAAGGAGATATGAGGTCAGGGAACATTTTGATTTTGTTTTGTTTTTAAGAGGGAATGTAGGGTTCCTGAAGGTAAATGATTATGTGCGTGTAAGAGAGAGGGGAGATCTGCTGGTTACATCATTCAGCAGCTGAGAGAGGATGGGCTCTCATGTACGAGTGGAGGGGGTGGCCTTTAGGAAGAACAGCAGTAGTAACAGGCATAATGTTAGATTCGACAAGTTGAGAGTATCAAATCATTAGTAACCAATTTACCAAATTGCACCTCAGATTTTTTTTTCTTTAAAAATATATTCTTCAACATGTCTGGCAAAAATAAAGTTTGATAGCATACTATTGGAAGAGTGTACAGAAATTATTTCTCTCATACATCACTGATGGGAGTGTAATTGGACTGTATAGGGGAAATTTAACAAATATTTATGAAATTTACAAATACAAAATGCACCTTATACCAGAAATTCCACCACTAGCTTATTCTATAGATATACTTACCAATGTAGGAAATAATATTTATTTAAGAATATTTATTGCACCACTGTTTGTTAACAGGAAAAGTTACCCAATTGAAATATTTATCAATAGTGTATGTCATACACTGATGTGTAAGTTGTGGTGTACTCATGCAATAACATTGGATACAGGTATAAAACAGGACTATGGAAGCTCTTTATCTATAGCTGTAAAAGATCTCTGAGCAGTACTATTAAGTGACAGAGTGAGCTATGGAACAGTGTGTACTGTTTGCTACCTTTTGTGAAAAATCAATATATATGTGATTTTTATATATTTGCATATGTTTAAATATCTCTGGAAAGATCTACAAGACATTTAAAATAATATTACATGGAAGGTACTGTGGTAAATTCGTTATTCATACGATAACTCTGTTTTAATCATGAGGTTTATTACCATAGAAATGAAAAAAGAAAGGTATGAGAATTAAAAAAAGTAAACAAGTTTATGACTTTAGTACTTTTGATCAACCAGAAGCTAAATATTTTAATATAGACAGCTATCAATTTAAATCTAAAAATGTCAAGAAATAAAAATATGTATTAATAATATGTATTAATAAATAAAAATATGTATTAATAAATCAAAAAAATCAATTTTACATGTACTTTAAGCACTAGTAAGAATACTATCATCTTTAACTTTCAAATAAAATATAAATTATAATTTTTATAATATGTGGTGTCTTTAAAATATTTTAACAAATTACATGTAATCTAATTTATTACATTTAAAATTATATTCAACAGTGTATTAAAATATACTATTCTAAATATGTTGATAAAATACTAAATGCATTGATGGATTTAGAATAAACAATTTCAATATTTCTCAATTTTCTTAGATTTTTATTTTTTACAGATATATATATATATATGTTTTATTAATTATTGCAGCATTGCATCAGAAACAGGCTATGTAGTTGCTAGAATAAAGGACAGTGCTGTTCTTCTAATTTAACCATCTTTTTTTGGTTCAGTTATATTTCTTTCAGATTTTAGGCAATTGGAACCTGGCTTTGTTTTGTATATTTGACCTAGATCAATACAAGGAACTTATGGCCGTTTACTTTTCCTTTAATTACTTAAAATTTCTAATTTTTTTTGGCTTCCTTTTGTCTGGGGAACAGAGGCTTAATATATAATAAATGTCATAACAAATGCACGTTGAAATTATACCTGAGAATAAATATTTTAGATTCCTTAAAGTGATATCACACCAACCAATGCTAAATATTTATACATTTTGGAATGTTGGGTTCTGATTTTCAGCATTAGTGACTGTACTTTCTGAAGTACCACTTGTCAAATAAACTCATTTGTAATAGTCAACAAATGCCGTCAATTTTGAGATTTCTAAAATATAGTCTTGAAACACTAAGCGATATCTTTTGTCGGAACAAAGTACTATTTGGCAATTCAAAGACATACCTATTTTTGAATGGTGTATTGTTAAGAGGAAATACTTTTGAACAAAAGGTGGAAATAACTGAACTGGGAATCAGGTATCACAGGTTGAGAACAAGAATAGCAAGTAGAGTATATGCGCAAAGTCTCAGAGCTTGAATGACAGCTCAAAGACAAGATGGGATTTCACCCACTTTCAAAGCATTACTTTTGTGTTCTACTTTAAAGCACCGCCTGCTTTTCTTTAATTCAAATGATAGTAAATGTTCAATGCTCAAGCATATATATGAGTTTCCATGTACCCAAGGGTTGTAGAAGTATCTATATCTTATTGGGCTTCATTTGGCAACTAGATCTTTTTAAAAGATTCACATTCTCAGTTGTATTTTGTATATTAGTTCTTTACATGTATATGCTATAAATATAATTTTATTTTTCCTCAATGGAAATACTAGGATTATGAAATAGAAAATATTATAGTCACATATAATTTAAAAAGTAATGTCTATATCTCTAAAAGCTGAAGTCAAGAAATAAAAACACCTGTTAATACGTTAAAGCATGTAAATAATTCTAGCTGGGTAATTTTGAAAATAGGAATATTTTATGTTTCTACTTTATAATGGTGCTCTTCGAGGAAATTCATTTGTAATTATTTAAGTGATGCTAATAAGGGCAATCTAGAGACCTGAAATGCCCTTGCAAAATTCCTAGCAGAAAAAAATTGCTTGACATTTCAAAGACATCAGTAGTATGACTGGTGTTTTTGTTAATGAAGGATAAATATCACATTGTCAGGAAACAAAATACCCAGGGGGATAATAATTTAAAATAATGTAAATAGGGCAAAAGACAACAAGTGTGAAATGCACAATCTGAGGTAATTATGCCCCTTTACTTCCTTTTTAAGGATTGCAAATCCAACTAATATAAGATCAAGGTAAGTAAAATGAAATAATATGGAAATAATATGGTAGAAGTTGGCATAGGATTGTGAACTTAAGGTCATTTTAAAATATGAATTTTATGTTGTGATTGTAATAATGAGAACATCTCATCTATTTACAGTATATATATTTTTTAAAAAATAAAGTTCCTTAGTTAAACCTAAGAACATTTTGATTAGTTAAAATAATTTGAAAAGGGGTAGTCAATTGGCAAGTTTTTATTTTGGGTATTTTACTGAATAACTAGACTATGAAAAAAATGGGCTTAAATATAGTTGACCATAAAATTTTAACAGAGAAAATAGAATACAAAAGTAATATAATCAGAGGTGTCATCCTTGATATATTTATGTAAAGAGCATTTTAGGGTTTCCTTTAAAGTAGATTAAAATAAGAACAGCCAAAACAAAATAATTCTGTGATGAACTTGAAAATCCTAGCTATTACTCTATCTGAGTACATTTTCATTTCAGCTTCTTAACATTTTCCTTGAAGAGAACTAGAGTGAAATCTACATACTGTATAGTACTGCTTCAGAAAGGGAAATTTATCTTCAATTCATAAGATTACTAAAAAAGGCTTGTACTTAACTAGATTTTGGAAGACATACATATTTGTGAATTTTAGAGCAAAAGGGAGGAAACTTTGAGATTTTAGAGTCATTGGCTGTGAAAAGCAACCTTGGTAGACATTTACTATGCCTCATTTTGTTATAACAAATAAATGAGGTCCAGAAAGATTAAATAATTTTCCCATGGTAATGTAGCTAGAGAATGGCAGAACTAGATAGTGACTTGGGATTCCTTATTGTCTTCTGAAATATTGGTTCCTCCTGAGGATCATTTACATCAACATGTACCCTTGCATTCTGGGCCATCATCCTGCTTGTGTCTTCACCATCTTCCACCTGATCTGCTGCCACAGTGCTATTTCTAGGATGTGTGTTTCAGACTTCAGGGGCTGTCCTGCTGTCCTCTACGTAAAATCAGTGAACTGGCAATGACGTGGGAGGGTGAGAAAATATAGTCCATCTGGCACCCATCCTCCATTCATCTATCTGTTCATTTGTAACAGAATCCTTCCTTCCTGCTTTTATACTCATCCCTCTAGAGGTATGTTGCATGGTTTCTGTGTTTTCCAAGTTGAGACTGCCCCTAGTAATTATGTTAATTTGATTTCATCTAGTAAAATGCTCCAGATATTTTTGGAGTGGGGAAAAACAGAGTGATCATAGTTAAAATATGTCCTAAACCCATATCTTCCAAATTTGCTCCATCAGTGATACCCATATTTGCTGACATCCCATCCCAAACTATCCCATATACAACTTTCAGGTAATTATCTTAAAGCATACATCCCCAGTGTTATTCTTGTTATTAAAATATGAAATTACTCTATATTTACAGAAATAATCCCATAGTTGGATGTTTAAGATTTTCCATGATCTTTCTTCCAAGATTTTAGTGTCATCTTTAGCCATTCAAATGAATGAACATTCTATTCCAGTAACAGTGGTGTTATAACTTACTGTCCATCTAAGAAACTATATTTTTTCCTCCCTCTTTTATTAGGTCAGGTTGATGGTGTTGAGAATGCCATGACAGATGAATGTTACTTACTAATGTGGGCAATTAAGAAAACTATTCAGCCAATATTACCAACACTATCACCATTACCATTATTATTTACCAAGGCAAGGTCATAAATTTAACTCTATTTATTACTTACATGTGCAGGGAAAAATAATTTATTAATTTTATCAATAATTAATGTGGTCTCTCTACTCAACTCAGGGTAGTAGGGACCTCTATCTTCTGAGATCCCCTTACCTCGATTGAGTAACTAGACTAAATGTTCAATAGTCTTTAAAGCTTACACCAATTGTAATTTAAATATCCCACTTGAGTAATATTCAATCTCTCCAGGATCAAATGCTCAGTATCTTAGATGTTGTAATCTTCTACTGTCTCTCCCTGCTTCTTTCTAAGATGATATCTCTTATATAGGTGGGAGTGGGCAGTACAGTTATGTCAGGAGGTAAAACTAAGGCCTTTGGGCAGTGTCTCTTACTTCTCCGGTCTCTGAGTCATTGTTCCATGCCCATATTTTTTGGCGCTCGTCTCGCTCACTTTTGCAGGCAAAGTCAGTGTCTGGTGTACTTCCTGGACTCCCAGGCAGATTCATTCATATCCCATCTTAAGATGATGCCACAGACTTCTTTGGGCCCCTTGTGCATGGTGAGCTTTGCAATTGTTAATTCAGAGCCTTCTGGACCCCCAACATCTGCAAATTCCCCACACAAATTCAGCTCTCTGCAGTCCCATTAATGCTATGTGGAAACATAGTTGAGAAAAACCACCTTCAGGATTTCCCTCTACCTAACCATAATGCATCATTTTCTTAACTTTTTGGGAGTTCCCTTCTGCTGGGGGCCTCCCTGTTCAGAGTCCCAAACTGGAGGAAATGTGGGGGAAGAGAGACCTGCCTGACCTGTCAGCACTAGCTAGCTCCCTTGTCCCACGCTTCTTGTCTTTTTGGGGCAAACTTCGACAATGTCTTGTCTACTGCTGTGAGTCTCCTACTGGTGTTTCTTATTTCACAGCAAATATTTGTGCCCAAAGTGACTAGCCTTTGTCATGTCTTCTAACTTATATGCCTTTGTTGTCACTCATGGAGAGGCATGCTTCATGGCCTAGCTGCTTTGCAACATGGGTAGGCTCTCTGAATCATGTCTACAAGTTGGGTCCTGCTATGGGCCAAGAGGTGATTGTCTTTTTATACATAGTTATCTCATTTCAACATCAACATATTTTTAAAAGAATTAATAACATTTTCCTTCCTTGTGCCCTATTTCTGTTAATGGCACTATAATTCTAGTTTCTAAGAAGTTTTTAGTTCCTTATTCTCTAAACTCTACTAAATTAACCTTTAACTTCATTTAGCTTCCTTTAAAATTATGTCTTTTTAGTTTCCTTTATTCTGCCTTTTCCTATTTCTGCACCTCATCCTCTTTCTCCTGTGTATTCTAGTTTCTTAACTGATTTTACCACCTTTAGAGAATTTCTATCTCTAAACTATTATCTGCACTCCCACACTGTCAGAATGATAAAATACAGATCTCAAAATTTCCATCCTCAAAAATATTTGGTTCTCCATGGCTTAGGTATAAATACATTTGCTTGGCAAATATTTATTCAGGGTCTCCTATGTTGTACCTGCCTTTTCAATAACTGTCAAATCTGTTACTTCTCTCTCTATCCCAACCACTGCTAACTTATTATCTCTTGCCTAGATTACAACACTAGCCTCCTTTCTGGCCTCTCTGCTTTTCTCTTGCTCATCTCCAATCCATTTTCCAAAGAGCAGCTGTAACAATCCTGTACTGTTTATTGTTCCTATATTATATTTCCTCAAAAAGTGTTTAAGAATTACTCAGCAATTCTTCCCTAGTTTCTAAATGTTAATGAATATAATATTTAAATTTTAAAAACCATGACTTAAAATGATGAATAATATTAGAAGCTAATAACTACCATATAAATGGACTGGGTGTAAAGGAGGGAAATTTCATGATGACTTAAACGTATTCTATACTTTGTCTGGTTTCAAATGACACCATTTCAGGGACGTTTCCTTTGAGACAATTCGTCACACTCACGTTATACCTTGCTATACTTACTGCCTCCCAGTAAACACTAGAAACTTTCTTATATCACCTTTGATTTTTGTTATGCACTAATCCTGGAATGCCCTTTTAATTACCATTGTCAAAATCAGAGTCAGCTTTTAAATTCAGAGAGAAATATTTATTCTTTTCTAAAGACTTTCCTCTTACTTTCAGTTGAAATTAGTCATTTTTTCCTTGGTGTCTCATAAAAAACCCAGGTTTTTGGGAACGTACATGATAGATTATACAATAATTAGTATAAATTTTTTATGGTGCTCTCGAGTGTAAGTTTAATTGTTGAGGGAAGGTATTCTACCTTATCTGTGTATCACCCCTAAACCCTGGTTCCCTTTTCTGAGTGGACTGCATGTGGTAACAATAACCATTTGTTGTTTTTTTCCTATATTACCTGTACTAAAGACCAGTTATTTCATAACAATGCGCAAATACACACTGGTGGCTCCGTATTTTGAGATCACCAGTTTTCTGGGTCATGATGATAAATGGCCATAAGGTCACTAAATATATGCTTGCCTTTCTTATTTGATATTTTTTTCTCTTGGCTCACTGTTCATTTTTTTTTTTTTAATTTGAGGAAAAATTTTCAAATAAGCATTCAGAAGTTTAACTCTATGGAAAGTAAGTCATGAAAGGTTTAGGCACTAAAAGTTTATGGGCATATGATTACCAATAGTAATTTAATCAGTTCTGAAATGTGATGGAAGCCATTTTAATTTTTATAATATCTTATGTAAAAAATAATCTTATGATATAATTCATTTACTGATACAACTTTGGGAATGAAGGCTATTGATTTATGATGACTCTGGTCCATCTGCCTTGGCTCTTCAAGACATAAAAAAACCCAGAGCATCTCCAATATACATTTGGAATAGGAACTCATGAGTTGGTGTAGTTTTAGAAGTGTCCACAGACTACACTTTCCGTTATGGTTTCTGAAGTTACTCATTAGTTTAAATTATGGTATTTAAAATGCAATTATAGTCATTAGAACTTGGAAAGTAGTTTACTAAAATTGATAGCCAATTCTTGAGGAAATATAGTAAAGATAAATTTTGAAGAAAAGTAAAGGTATTATCTCAGAAAGAAGGGTTCATAATTCTTAGTTTGAGTCTGGAAGGAGATTGGGGAGTATTGCTGAAACAGAAGCCTAGATAAAAAGAAGAAAACAAAGCACAAAAAAAGGAAGAGGAAGGGAGCTGGTGTTTGCTGAATGCTTAAAATATGTCATGTATTGTGCCAGACTTTTGTTAGATCATTTAGTCCTAAAGGAGTCATTAAGACTAGCTCTGCCTAATTTATAATTTTACCTAGCTTTTCCCTGACTAAATCTGTTTCTTATAGATAGCCTTTTACTCATTTAGCAAGAACTTATTTTTCACTTCCTGCAGATTATCACTTTCATTAATGACGTGAATCTTTCTTAACTCCCAGTATTATCCATGCCCTTCTATATGCCCTCTTACACTGACTCTTAGCATGGCCGTGGGACTTGCTTTGGCCAATTGACAATAGCACATGTGATAGAAGCAGAAGCTTAAGAAACACTTGTGCATTTCATTTGACCTTTGCACAACTGAGCTCGCTTGCTCTCACATCTCTTCCCAGTCATGAGCTAGTGCCTAAATTAGCTTGCTAGAGGGATGAGAAGTGCACGTGGAGAAGAGCTGAAACCAAAAGACACTGAAACCAAAAGACACTAACAGAATAGCTAGGGAACAGCAGAGCCCATCCAGTCCACTGCTCACCACAAATTCAAGAGTGAATCCAGTTGTGACTAGAAAAAAAAAGTGCTCAGTGACCTGTTGACTTATGAGCAATAATAAAAAATAGATTTTTAAGCCATAGAGTTTTGGGGGTGATTTAAAACACAATATTATTGTGGAAATAGATAACCTGTTAAATACCAGATGTTGTGACATACACTGAGAATACGAAGAAAAATAATAAATGTCTCTGTTCTCGAGTCGATTTTCTGGTGAGGGAGCAAGTAACAATGGAATCACTGCTGTAAGAATAATAGTAATTATAGTGCTATGGGAATCAGGTCGGAGGGGGGCACCCAGGCACCTGAGAGAGTGACATTTAAGCAGATTCTTGAAGAGTTGGGAAGAGTTGCACTATGAGAAGAGAGAACATTTGAGATAGAGGGAAATATATGTACAAAGAACTAGAAGTATATCAAAAGAAAAAGCAAGAGGAATTGTAGGAGATGAGGCTAGGGACATTGGTTGGGACCAGTGGGAGGGGTCTTGGGTGCTTTTGGTATTCAAGTTACTACTGGAGAATCTAGGACACATGTTTGTTTGTAAATGTTCATGATAAATCCATTATATATGTTCTTGCGTAAACTGTGGTTATTTTGTCCATTCTATGAAGCCATCATTATTGGTAGCAATAACAGCAACAACTGAAAATTACACATAGTGAGTAATTATAATGAGAATCAATAGTATTAGGTTTATAGATTTATCTATGAAGAAAAGAGGAGATGGCATTCTCTGATTGGGTGGTATTGTTATATACTAATTGCTTAGAAATAACTCCCCCCCTCCTTTTTTATCATCTATGACAAACAATGATTTTTTGAGAATCTCTAAGATCTCTATTAATCACTGTTGTTCACAAGACATGACTCTTTTTTCTGGGGAGGTCATCTTCTTGTCTTGCTCTTTTCAATGTCTCTTTTCACTTACTACATCTGTTACCTTGAATATTCTTTATTACCTGATGTGTATAGTAATATTAACTTATTTTATTAGATACTTAAGATACAGTTAATTAAAGTGGAAGTGAATAGTAACAGGCCTAGTGAGACTGGAGTTTTAAAAAGTTATTTAATGCTTTTTTTTTTTTAATCTTAGTATATGTGACATAAGAGGAAGAAAAGAAAACTAGAGGTTATATACAGCAGTGACTGACACTGCTGCTTTCGAGGATTACCTCTGCTAGATTTCTTCTCTACCAGTTTGGATTGAAAAGTACCTTATAGGAAGAGAAAGTAAAGATTCTTTTGCATAGAATGCTATTCTACTTTTTTTGTAATAAAATGCAAAGTCCTCCGACAAACATGAGGTCCTGAATCAGTTGTCACAAACAATGTCTTGCACATTTCTTAGCAGTAGAACATCTCCTATTAGTTCTCCTTAAAAAAGTCACAACAAAATTACTATAGAACAGCATAAATGGTGGAAAGGAGCTAAGTGTAAAGATACAGGCTGCTCATTTCACAAGTAAATGACCTTCTTTCTCTTTAAACACAGACTCAGTCAAATGAATTAATTTTAAAAGAGGGTTGAAAACTAAAAGTGGCTTTAAAGCAGAAATATCTTTTTTTTGTCTACTCATTTACTTTCTCTACCTTCTGGATAACAAATGTTAATCTTTTATAAGCAGTAGTCAATTTTGGAATTTTACTCAATTTTGATTCTTAAAAAAAATAAAACCAAGAACTCCACAAATTTATAATCTTATCTTTCCACTTCCATTTTTTTTCCTTCTTAACATGTACAATTTTGGTATAAGAATTTTTGTCATTGTTTTTGGTATCCCGGGATTTATATTTTTAAAGATTGATTTACTTTTTGTTAGGTGGCTTGGGGCAGTGGCACTGTTTTAGTCCAGGAAGTATATTTATTAGTTTTATCTATCTCTGTTTTTTCAAAGAACTCAGGATACAAAGAATTTAAACACACAGCACTCCTTTAACACAACAAACAGTAGCAACAGAAGCAGGCCTGGAGAAATGAAAAAAGAGCATTTTCTTTTACTTCATAGCTCTTTGATCTGTATTTTAAGGTAGTAATTTTTAATTTTGTGGAAAGTTCAAAAATGCAATATAGAGAATGCATAGAAGTTCAAGCTGTACAGTATTATTTTTATCTTTTTAAAAAGAATAGTAGCTAGCATTACAGTCAAATATTGACTCATATAGAATACATTTAGTACACTCATTGCTTCTATTCTTTTAAAAATAACTTTTAATTAAAAATACATTTTAATGAAAACTTTAGAGCAGCATATCAGTGATCGAACCTAATAAAATCTTACCTTCAGGCAAGCCTCTTGTATATAAAATCAGGGACTGTAGTGCCAGAGCTTTCTATTAGTACCATCCATTTTGTTAGCATTTTTCCAATTTATCTTGAGTTACTAACTCTCAGCGTACTATGCCTATTGTAAATATTTAAGCATTACTGTTGACATAAAGATAATACTGACAAATTGAGTTAACATTTCTGTTGAGGATTACCGACCATGTGTAGCTCAGAACAACTTTAACACCCACACCAAACCCTATACTCAGGCCAAATTGTGTTTAGTCTACAATACAGCTCTGTTCCTCAAATGAATTTTTAGCTTTGATTTACACAAAACATGAAACAACCTTTCTTGCATCAATTAATTGTTTGACTTTCCTAATACATTTCCATTTTAACTAGATTATGTCTGTATCAAAGGAAAAGGGATGTGTGCAAGATGTCAGGGTCGTGGGCTCACATGCCCACCCATCCTGGTGTATTGTGGCTTTGTGTGATCTGAATAAAAGCAAATCTGTTCTATTTCTCAGCACTCTCACCTGAAACTGCTCCTCTGTTGCTGTACCTCAAGTTATATACATTTTTCACACTGTGACGGGCTTTAACATTATTTAACTGGCTGTAATAGCTTATACAAAAGGGAAATAATCTGAAGAATTTTATCTTGTGGAAGAATGCCAGATCCATCAGTGAAAAATTACTAAGTGAAGTGAGAAAGACTAGCAAAAGGTGAAATCTCATTAATATATATTGATATATTTCTAGTAACCTATTAGGAGATTTATTTCTCCTATTGCTCATTAACAATAAAATGGCTATTGTGAGGTTTATTTTAGTTGATATCACATCAATCTTCATACCAGTCTTAGCTCCATATTCATAAGACAGTTATATCCATACATATATTTAGAGAGAAAGTTTTATAAAAGAAATATAATGGCATTCTCACATATCACTTAATTATGGAGGCAGTTTGGAATCCTGGTCTTTTCAGACTATAATATGTTCATAAATTAGCGTGAACAATTCTCTTTCCTGTTTTGATTAAAGTTAGTCTCCACAGAAAAGCTTCCTACTACTAGATTGATCAAAACACACATTAATTTGAGTTATTTCCTTTTTCTTAATTCACTGACTTATTTGAGAAAATGGTAACAAAAGCCTGGTGACATCAGGAAGGCAAAATTATAATTGGGTTAAATTGCATCTTTCTTAATTGCTTTGCAATTTAATTTGCCTCACTGCTTTAGTTTAGAGCCCCAGGATTCTTTACAATTACAGCTTACCTTACAAAGATAAAAAGTTATATTCTTCAGCTTATTTTTATAAAATAATTTCTGCATCTACTAGTTTATATTTCTTAGAAATATTCCAAATGGCTATTTTGGCAAAAGAATACCTTATTAAACCTTTTTTTTCCTATATATTATAAGTTATTTTTCTCAAAAGCCTATATTCAGACCTGCCACATGAGGTAATTTATGTTTTTTCTTAGAAAAATGTCATTATTACAGGATTAAAATAGAAAATTTGGATACTATTGCAAAGGTTTTATTTCTTCAGAATACTTCCTATATGTAACACAGTGGTTAGAATTAAAACGTGTTGAAAAGATAAATATGAGAAAGATACCACATTTTGAACCATCTGACTAACGAAGCTGTTGGGGAGCGATTTACTATTGAGATGCTCTTCAAAAAAGGAAACTCAAGTTGAGAGAAACTCTAGAAATGTGATAGAGGTCTATGAGGTCTAAGATGCCTGAGGTTCTGTTTCATTAATTCCTTGGAGAGATCTATAGCCTTCTGTTGGGAAGCAAGTGGCTTTGTTGAGACTCATCAGGCTTTGTGACATCAAATAGCTCTTACAAAACAGCAGCGTTTTGAAGAAGCAGAAACAGATGGATTGAATTTCCTTTGAAACACAATAGGGTTTAAAAATGATGGGGAGAAAAAATAAGGCCAAATCCTTAACTTTTGTTAAAAGGTTTGAAGCATTTCCCAGCTTCGGAGTGCTGTCCTGTTCACTTATCAAAGCACATTGACAGGATCCTGTGGAACCCCACCTGTCTGTGAAAATGCCATAATTGAATCAGTTATTCAGCTCCCACAATCAGCCTGACCAGGCCATAGACATCCCATTTCAAAAGAAATTATACTTGTGCCTTATACCGAACTCCAGTTTTTCAAAGTCACAAGTGAATGACTTTGGTAGAGTTTTTAAGGTTTTAATTTAAGAACAAAATGTATTAATGGCTGGTGTTTCCTTTTTTGGTTTTGAATTAGAAAAAGAACCAAAAAAGGATAACTTTCATGGCCCTGAGTATTTGAAATATTGATGACAAACCAGGGAGGCATCTCATATGGGGTTTTCAACATCATCATAAATAAGAAATGCTTTACATGCAAATAAAACAAGTTCTAGGAGAGATAAATTTAATAAATACATTTTGATGATTCAGATGGCTGATAAATGGAATTTGAGCAGAGCATTGTCATGACATAAGTTTAATTAAGATTAGCTTGGCTATAATATATGATACATTGTATCTGGGTGAGGTAGTAATAATATCAGCAGCTAAAATTAACTGAGTTCTTTTAGTTGCTGAGTATGGTGCTATGTCTTTTTATATGCATTTTGTCATCTCATTCTCTTGACAACCCTTGGAAGCCATTTTAGAGATGAGAAGATTGGAATTTAAGAAGGTAAACTTGCTGAAGGCTACACATTTTGGTCAAAGCCAGTCCTGAAATTCAAGGCAATATTTCTCAACATTTTGCTGTGAAGTGTTGAGTATAGTATATACAACAAAAAAAAATTATAGTTATTCAAATGCAAAGGCCCCAGAGATGAATTTGGAAGGAGACATTTATAGGAATGAAAGAAATAATGGGAGAGAAAAAGATAAAGTTAGGATGTCAAGATTGAATGACTGGGCAGAATGTGGGACTTTTATGGATGATGAAGGTAGTGGGAATTGATTCAGAAGTGAGAGAGAGATGATGATTAATTCTGTTTTAGATTTTTTAAAAGATTTAAAGAAGATTTTTAGATTGAGTTTTAGGCATCTGCAAGACATCACATGGAAATGTCCAATAGACAGAAAGAGAAAAAGGGTTTCTTTTAGGAGAAAGAGAAAACCTGGAGCTATAGAATATTGAGAAAGTAATGGAAATTGGGAATAGATGAGCTCTTAGATGGAGTGAACAGGAAGAGAGAAGAGTAAAAAACAAAAAATTGAGCCTCAAAGGATGCTAAAAATATAATTTCTTTCATTGTGTTCTAGAATATTTCTCTGATGAATCAATATGGAAAAATAAATGGTAGAGGGGGAGCTTTCAGGGTTGCTTCCTGGGATGTAGGTGATCTCTGTTTGAGTAGAGATATGTTTGACATTCAATATTTTTATACTTTTACTTTTAACAATAGCTAATACTAGTATAACAACCTCTCTCATATGATATTGATTCATCTTGTATTTGTATAACTATATTACTTTCTGTTCCCGTGTTGCATTTCTTACTTTTTCTCATTCATTTTCAAAGAGAGTTTATGGAGAAAGTGAAATGTGTTGGAATCATATTTGAGCCATGATTATAGCTTCAGTTATTCATTAGGAAGCTTCCAATGTTTCCCTTATTGTCTGATGTAAGACAGAAAAACACACCACATTCTAACCGAATGATGACCACCATGCTATTTCATTGAAACAGATGCATTTCAGAAACTTTTCTAAAATGGAGCAATAGGGGGTCAAAATGAACATTTTGGTTAATTATTTCTAAATAAAAATATGCCAGTAATTTATACAGAGAATTGGTATGAGTTAGTAGGAAAATTAATAAATCAGAGCTATGAACAAAGATATCTGTGTTAATTATTACGTAACCCATAACAATTTACCAAACATTTCCTATCCTTCAATATTACTGCTAGAATTAATGAATTATCTCCATTTGTTTTTCAGTTTGTGCAGTCTTTTGTATTTTTTTTTCTTCTTTTTTTGTGCCCACCATTTCAGCCTTTTGCTGGAGTTATAATTATGCCTGGTCTTTTCCTTCTTTCAATATCCTTCAATTCATTAGCTTATTGCTCCAGAATAAAATTTTTAAAATTTAGGTCTGATAATTTTCTGTTTAAAGGAGAGTGAAATTATAATTTGATAATTCTATAAAATTATCTTCAAATAAATTAGTATTGCATATAACATCCTCTATTACCTGGTTTCAACTAAATGTCCAGCCTCCTCTTTCTACTACTCTCCCTCACATTTCAGGAATCTAACTGGATTCCTGCCAAGCTCTCTAGACACCAGTAATCAGCAGCCTCTGGACTGTTAATTATTGCAGAGCCAGCCTTCTATGCCTCCTTTTCTCACACGTGCATTGGTTTTATGTGGGAGAAGCATCTATGAGAAGGCTTTTTGGAGGTTGTTAGCTTAGAGGAGATATATTCACTCTGTAGAATGTGCATTCCCAGAGAGCAGGAACAGTGTCTTCTACATCTCTCTTTCCAGTTCCTAGCACAATTAGTAGATGTTAATGTAATACTAGTTGGTCTGAGAATTTTAAACTAGTTCCAGGTCCCCAGAATCAGTGTGATGGCATAATAATAATAACAACAAGGACAGTGACGAGCAAAAAACAACATGGTCCTGACAGCTCAGAAAGAGCTTAAAAGGCTATCTTTTCAACACTATTCAGGTCTGTCTTTGATTAGAGGTCATGTACAGAATCAGGATTCCAACAAAAAAACAGATGTCACAGTCAAAATTGTTTAAATGGAAATAATTTAATGAGAGGACAATGAACAGAGGTGTGGACAAGGTTAAGGAAACCAATAAGGGATGGTGAAATACTCAAAGGCCAGTTAAGCAGGAAGATGTTATTGCCATTTCAATTTATTAGAAGAAAGAATATTCCACAATGGGACTTGACAGCATAATCTGTTGCCATGAAGTGACACTTAGACAGCTAGGAACCCTTCCATCAACACTTTCTTGTCCTAAATAATTTCAAAGAAAACATTCAAAGCAGTCATACTTTTGAGTGGTAATCATGGCAGCTCCCCCCCCGATGTTATACAACAAAAACCCTGCAGAAAGATTTATAAAAACATTTATTCCCCTGCAAAAAAAGTTTCTATGAACTTTTACATTTTTATGAAATTTCTCAACCCCATTTTAACAGCTTCTAAGACATGTCAAGTCATCTGAGCTCTTCTCGAGATTACGTTTTAAGGAGCTGCAGCTATACAGAAGTTTCTCTAAAAGTCTAACACAAGATAATGGAGAGGCAGAGGTTAATGGGTTGACTTTCAAGACTGACTTCTTTTAAGCTTCTGATCTCTGGCCTGAAAAACTGGAAGATGGTGTTTATTTGACTTGTCTGTACTGTGATGTCAGTAAAGCACCCCAATACCATCTTATTTTTATTTATGAAATCCATTTCCTAAAATCAATAAGACGGCCATTCCCTACTATTTAGTGTTATTTGGATATGATTGAATAGTTCAAGTAGCTAAATTGAATTGGTTTGGAACTTAGTGACTCATAATGCTCATACTATTCATCAGTTATAACAGGACTGCCTATCTGTTTGTAATTTGGCAAGGGGCATTTTGTCTTCCAGAAGCACTCAGAAAAATTCTTCCATCAGAAGTGAAGGATGAGGAAAAGTATTCAATGAAATCAGCAAGACAAGCTACTTGCCCTGATTAGACAGTAGCCTCAAACTTGCTACTGCGGTGCATTTTCCATGGCGATGGCCATTATTACACATAGAGTATGGGAAATTAATCTTACTGAATAGATCTCACTATGTCTCAGTCTCTAGCTGTTAAATGAGTAATGGCACCTATGCTGGGAGAATAAAACAGATGGTGACTTCCAAATAATATTGTTTCGGTGGAAGAGTTACTCCAAAAATTCAAGCTGGGATTAAATTCATTGTTATTTTGTTTTTGTACCCAAGAATAAACTTGTTTAAATAGTATGATGGGGCATAATTTCCTTTGTAGTATAAATCATGTCACATCATTTACCTGCTGACTTACGCCTTGCTTCCTGTTGCAGTTCATGTAAAACTAAAGGTTTTCACATGGTCAACAGAGAGCTAATTGAGTTGACTTTCTTACCTCTTCAACACTGTCTCCTCCCTTTATTTCCTCTGCTTGTAAAACTCTGGTCACACTGGCTTCCATCATTTTCCTTGAACTGGTTAAGTTCCTTCTCATTATAGAGCCTTTGCATGCATGCATCACTCCCTAAACCTGGAATATTCTCCCGGGTCTTCATGGACCTAACTCTTTATTTTCATTTAACTCTTAGTCCAAAGACCATCATCTCAAAGTAACTTGCCCTAACTATCTAATTTAATGTTGCTTTTGAGATGCTCTTTCTAGTACCACTGTAAGGTGGTTGATTTCCAAAATTAGGTTAGCATTTCTCCAATATATGTCATCCTTCTAAACTGACATAAATGGAAATACTTGTGAGGTATTATTTATATGTTTTATTTTTATTTTCAGTGAATCCATTTGGCATAATAATAATTATATTTTCAACATTTGTATCACCTTATATTAAATCTTTCTAAACTTGCATGCCACTTAAGTTTTGGGTGATCTGAGTAGTTTTTTACAGGAGGCTGAAAAGTTGTTCTGAAGAATTAATTAAATTCTAAGCAAAATCAAAGTAAGTTGGGCTAAGTTCTCTAAATAATACTAGCTACGCGTATATCATTGATTAAAAAGAGTAAAAAAGTAATTTATTGATTGATATTTATTATGGGAAGGTGACATGCCAAAATCCTCAACATTTCATTACAGATAAAAATGAGGTTTAAAATAATATCATTTTTGTGTTTGTATTTTAAGAGCAATGTATATTAAAGTTCATGAGAGCATGAACTTTGACGCCTGACAAATATAGATTTGAATCCTGGCTCTGCCATTTTCTAGCTATGAAATCATAGGAAAGTTATTTTACATTGCTGATTCTCAGTTTTTTTTCATATAAAAAATGAGGATAATCATATTTCTCTAACAATGTCGTTGTGAGGATTAAATAGGAATATATGTAAAGCTCTTAGCACAGTCTGCTAAACATAGTAGATACTAAATAATTGGAGGCTATGATTATTTGGTTGAAAACTTCTGAAGTCATAGTTTAAATGGTCACTATGACATGTAAAACAGATTGACTGAAGTTTGTGGTTTCTCTGTGTTTATAGGAAAGTTCAATTGGAGTCCCTCTTGGATTGTGTTTATCTATTTCAGGTTTGTTTTTTAATGCAGCCACTTTTGTTGATGTTGTTGTTAATGTAGCTTCAAGTTTATTAATTCATAGTCAATAATTTTATGTATATTTTGTATAAACTTTCATAATGAAAATAAGAAAAAATAATTTTCTCCATAGAGTCTGAGCCTTTTAGTTACATTAATTAGTTAAACAACATTTTATGAGTAGTCACTATAGTAACATGTTATTTTGTTTTTAAAAATTATTGTGTTTATTTGACAAGTAATTTTAAGAACTTTTTTTGGGTTCAAAATGTATTTCTGAGTAGAATATAAATAAGCCATGCATTCTTGTATTATCTTAAGAGAGATAAGAATTATTCAATAGCAATTTATATTTGAGAATAAGATACAGTCACCATTTGGTAAAATGAATGTGATTGGCTCAGAAATATTTGCATTTAGAAAAGGAAAGATGATATGTCTGTAAAAATTTTAATGGAAAGCATGCTATTAATCTGAGGGATGTATAGTAGGCACCCAGGAGAAAAGAATAACATAAATAAAAATGTAGCAGAGATGAAGAGAAAGGTCAGTTTGGTGAAACATGGTCTCACACAGGCTTAGGGGAATGCTGAGAGATAACTCAGAGATCCCTGAAATAAAGACAAAGAATATGTAGCTTTTAATAGACCACAGGGAACTCTTAATGGCTATTTGAAGTCAGAAAGTAATCAATTCTAGTAGCAATGAAGAGGATAGGACATGATGGAGAAAATTCAGGCAGGATAAGCTGTTGAGAGATAATTGTAATAGTCCATACATGATATAGTAGGACCCTAAAACAAGTGTGGAGGCAGTAGACCTTGTAAAGAAGAAAAATAATGGATGAACCTTGAGATAATCATGCTAAGTGAAATAAGCCAGACAGAAAAAGTTGAAAACCACATGATATCACTTATACATGAAATATAAACCTAAAGCAACAAACAAATGGGACTAACAACCAGAGATTCATGGACATGGACTAGTGTTTACCAGAGGGTAATGAAGGAAGGGAAGAAGTAGAGAGGTAAAAGGGGTCAAATATGTGGTGAAATCTAACCGTGAGAAGTGAACACACAATGCAGCACACACACACACGCACACACACACACATGCACGCATGCACGCACGCACGCACATGCACACATGAGCGCGTGCCTTACTGTTGAATTGTACACCTAAAATTTACTGGATTTCATTTTCCGATGTAACAATAAACAAACAAACAAACAAACAAACAAATAAATAAATAAAAAAGGAAAATAATGAGGGATTTGGTGTCTGATTGAAAAGATAAAGGAAGAAATGATAGGTTTGAAGGAGAGTCTGAAAAATCAAATTTCTACAATAAGAAAAATTGTTCTACGATTACTAGTAATAAAGAAGTCAAGAACTGAGTTTGGATTGAGAACACATATGATAAAGTGAATCAAAATGTTAGCCAAATAATCTTTAGCACAAGCGATGACTAAGGTTTTGTTTGCTCATTTGTTTGTTTTTTGATGAGTGATATAGATAGTGGTCACAGTGTCTATTATTCGGATCTTAGTCTTTATATCTAGACCCAACTGGTCTGGAACTTTGACTTAGAACAAACCACTTTTTGCCTTAGAGTTTTTTCCTCAGTAGACTCAGTGCCACAACTTTTCCTAGAAACCCACATTTGGGAGGTTAAATAGTACTGATTTATCCGTTATTACAGATAATTCCAGTTTTTTTATGGACCAAGTTTTATCTCTATCTCTGTATCTCATATATTCATTTTATTCACATGATTATTTTTCACTTAATATAATTATTGGTAAAATAAAGCCTATACTATACATAAGTGTTCCTAGCATTTGGATCATCTGATGAGTGTTTGTGAACATAAAATTGACATTCACATGGATCTCCTAAAATTACCTTTGGGTAGGAAATTTCCATGCTTTTTCTTAATTCAAATATGAATTTTTAAAGTTAGGTTTCTGAATCTGAAGCAATGTAATCTGTTTGACTCACCAAAAACTAAGAACTGGGAACAACTTAAAAACTAACTTTCCATGTGGTTTGTGCTCACTGAAAAAGAATCTCTTGGCTAATTTGGGAGAAAAGAATGTTTAAATAAGGAAGTTAGAAGTGAATCAAAAATAACATTTGAATATGAGAAGCCAGAAATGCCCACTTCCTTTAGTTATGAAACTACTTTTGTTGACTATAAAGTATCATAAACATGCATTGTCATCATCAGTTGCATTGTGTAGTCTGCACTCCTGGTTTATCAGTCTCCATATATGGACCATTTTCTGCAGCGTTGTAAGTATTCTGTAAGAATGCTGAAGAAAAAGAAATCATCTTCTTTTATCTTCCCATTACTTCTCCTCTCTCCTCTTGTATTTACTAAATGGAATGGTGGATGCTACTAACATAATTTATCAAATTATTTAAGTGAAATAAAGCAGGTCTGGAATGGATACCATTATTACTTTTTTTTTTAAATTGGTAATGAGTTCTTTTATAGGGATTTTATTTGACAGAGTGGGGTTTATTCTGGATTTAGATCCCGTGGCAGTATATCACGTTTCTAACACCTAAAATACTGATAGTGACATAAAATTGTCTTGAACAGGGTTCAAAAATTCTGATGAGTCTCAGCATTTTACTATAAATCTCCAGTTATATGTTGTTGCTGCATTATCATGAATGGTGTCATTTCCCAAGGAATTTTATAAATGCTTTAGCCTACATAACCTTCAAAAGCAAGCTTGGAACTTTTTTACTCTATGAGGCCTTATTCAATAATTCCTGTTTATACTGTAATATCTATGTGCTTAGAAAACCAATGGCCTATATCATACCATTTCCCTTTGATCATATATTTTATTATTTTTCTCATTAGACCTTAGCAATGGTCCCCCTAATATATGCCTTCTGATATTCCTTCCCTTGTATTATTTCCTCCTTTTGAATGTAGGTGGAAGCTGTGTCCTGCTATATATTCAATAGAATACACAAAGGTGTTATGATGTTACTCTTTTGATTATGTTATGTTGTATCAAGCTCCATTTGGGTTGCAGACTCATTCCAGATAGACACTTTCTCCTTAGTTAACATCGAGGAAGTATGTGACCATGTTGTGAGGCACAGAGCTGAGAGTAGCCCTTATGAACTGAGGGAAACCTCCAGATGATAGGTAACAAGCTAGTACTCTTATTCTGAGAGCCACAAGGAAATGAATTCTGTCCACATCCTGAATGAGCTTGGGAATGGATTCTTCCCCAATTCAGCTTCCAGATGAGAAGGAAGCCTAGATGACATCTTGATTGCAGTTGTGTGACCCCAGGTAAAGGACCTAGTTAAGCCATGACTGGACTCCTGACCCACAGAAACTGTGAATTAATATATGCATATTGCTTTAAGTTACTTAATTTGTGGTAGTTTATTACACAGCAATAGGTAACTAATATGGTCATGTTATTTCCCAAATAAGGTTGGGAAGGCCTTATGGAGTAAAGCTATTGGTACCTCAGGTGGTACCTCAGTTGGTACTATATACATACCAAGTATATAGTATATGATAGGTAAACACTCATTAAATTTTTATCACAAAAGCTTTTACAATCTAAAGCAATATATTTATTTACTTCAAGTCAGTATAATTGGAGCAATATTGAATGTATGTAGATATTTTGAAGACAGAGATTCTGTCATATTTATTTTTGCATCTTTGCCTGACTGTGGTCTGACACACACTTGGCATTAAATACATATTGTATTAATTGAAGTTCAGTCAGTGAGTTATAACCACTATAAGATATGGAATATTTCAGCAAATGATGACCCACTGGTCAAATCTGGACCACTGCCTATTTTTATATAGCTTTTGAGCTAAGAGTGCTTCTCACATATTTCAGTGGTGGGAAAAAATCAAAAGAATAATATTATATGATATGAAAATTATATTACATTCAAATTCAATGTCCATTAATAAAGTCTTATTGTAACATAGCCACATTCTTCATGTACCTGTTATCAAAGAATGTGTTTATGATAAAAAGCAGAGTTGTAGGTACAAGAGATACTGTACATGGTACTCTCCTCACTTTGCCCTGCTGGTTGGCACACTGCAAATGAAGTGTTGCAGTTATAACTTGGCAGTGTTCAAGTGCCATGTATATTGTCAGCTTGTGATATTCAAAAAAAATTAAATAATATTTATTATAGTAGTGCATACTTATTGTGTCAAACAAAAAAAGTAGACTTTGAATATTGCTCTTTCAAGACACAGTAGAGTGTGAATTATTTTGTTATTCAATTAGATAGCAAAGCACTGTGTTTTTGTCTAATAACAATATAGCTGTGCTAAAAGAATACAGTGTATGTCGGCATTGTCAGACTAAGTACTTCTCACAATATTTCCAACTCGTCAGAAGGCAAAAAACAGAAAGATTTGATAATTTAAACTGGAATATCTTATTGCAGGATAATTCGTTCAGAAAAATAAAAAAATGAAAATGAGACTACAACCAAAGTAAGTTTCCGGGTGTCTCATTTGTTAGCAAAGCAAGGAAAACTGTTTAACAATAGTGAGTAAATGGTATTGTGCTTGACTGCAGCAACCAAAGAAATGTGTTAAGAGAAAATAAACTTGTTTAAGACATTAACCTTTTGGAGAGAACAGTTGCTTGAAAGTTGAAGATATTGGAGCAACATTAAATCAATTAGAAAACAAGGCAATGGATTTTGAATGTTTTCCCTTGACTCTTGAAGAATCAATAGATATTACTGATACTGCTCAGTTGTTTATTTGGAGTCAGTGCCAAGTTTGAGTTGATTGAAGTATTAGCCCCTATGAATAGTCTGTGTGGAACAGCTACAAGTGACAATACATTCAAAGAATTTGAGAAAGCACGAATTTCGTAAAACCTGAAGTGGAGTCTGCTAAGATGTACTACTACTAATAGCGATAAGATATATGTAGAGCAGAGAAAGAGTTGGACAAATGGACAAAGCTCATAAAAATATAAGGTGTTTAAAGTCTGTGGTTATGCATTCTACTATTCACCAGAGGCATTTTGTTTTTAAATACTTAAATTTATCGTGTGTTTTTGAACCCATGATATCAGTGGTAAACTTCGTTAGCTCTTATAGAGTCGACCATTACCAATTTTATGAATTTTTGACAGAAATAGAAGCTGGATAAGCTAACTTCTAACACATAGCAATGAAATGGCAGCAGTGCTAAAGGTTTACTGTGATTTTTTTTTAAGTTCATGGAAAAGAGTGAAATTTTTCTGAACTGACCTCATTCAGTATTTTTGCACACTGCATGATTTTGGAAATTAGCTTTTGCTGAAGACTTGATAATGTTTCTTAATGAATTTAACTTAAAATTACAAAGGCAAACCAGCATTTCTCTGTTAAACTTACACTCTGGTTAAATCATTTAAATGACAACTAATGTTGTTTGAATCACGAGTTACGTTAAACTGTTTTATACACATAAGTACTGTTAAAAGTTAAAACAAGAAGCTTGATCTTCATTTCTGCACTAATTTGTGGCAAACATATTTTCTAAGCTTAAACTACATTCCAGCAGCTCTTAAATTTGTTTTTACCATGGTAAAATATACACAACATAAAATTTACCGTTTTAACCACTTAAGTGTCTAAGTGACATTAAGTATATTCACGTTATTGTGCAACCATCATCACTGTTCACTTCCAGAACTTTTTCATCATCCCAAATTCTGTACTCACTAAACAATGAGTCCCCATTTACACCTCTCCCAAGCCCCTGACAACCTTTATTCTATGAGTTTGCCTATTCTAGATAACTCATGTAAGTAGGATCACAGGATTTTTGTCCTTTTTTTAAATCTGGCTGATTTCACTTAGCATAATGTTCTAAAGGTTCATCCATGTTGTAGCATATTTCAGAACTTTATTCTTTTAAAAACTAAATAATATCCCTTTGCAAGTATAAACCACATTTTGTTTATCCATTTATCTGTCAATAGACATGTGGATTATTTCTACCTTTCGATTACTGTGAATAATGCTGCTGTGACATCAGTGTATAATTATCTGTCTGAGTCCCTGCTTTCACTTCTTTTGTGCATATACCTAGAAGTGGAATTGCTGGACTGTATGATAATTCTGTGCTTGGGTTTTTGAGCAACTGCCCACCTGTGTCCACAGTGGCTGTATCATTTTATATTTTCACCAGCAACAACATGCAAGGATTCCAATATCTCCATATCCTTGCTAATATGTGTGTTGTGTGTGTGTGTGTATCTTCGTACTAATCAGTGTAAAGTGGCATCTTATTGATGTTTTGACTGATTTTTTTGAGTTCATTGAAAAGAATAAAATTTTTCTGAAGAACTATCCTCATTCAGTATATCTGTGCACTGCATGATTTGGAAATTAGCTTTTGTTAAATAAACACTTGATAACGATTTTAAATGAATTTAGAATTACAAAGACAAAACAACACTTAGTGATTTTAAACATCTTTTTATATGCTATTAGCCACTCGTATATCTTCATGGAAGAAATATTTATTCAAATCCTTTGCTCACTTTTGAAAATGAGATTAAAATTAGGGCTGAAATTTTCTGTTTTTCAGTTGTGGTTCTTTATATATTTGAAATATTTCCTTGTCAGATATAGGCTTTGCAATTATTTTCTCCTTTTCCCAGCGGGCACTATTTAACTCAGCAACTGGAAGTAATTAACCTGTAATTTAGTGACATGCTAAAGGGCAAATACAAAGACAAGAATCTAATAGGCCTCTATGAATGCCTTATCAGTGATGAATATGCTCTAATAATATTGTGTACTCAGGGAACACTAACTTTGAATCTTAATAAAAAACAATGTCCACCAAAATATTATTCTTTTCATTAACAGATATATTTATAAAAATTGTACTCAATTATGATTATTTTATTTTGAATTTTGTCAATAAAAATTTGTGAAAATTTGTTTCTCTCTTGTTATATGAATACTTACTTAATATACTTGATTTTGCTTCCTGCCTTGCGAAGCCTAAAATATTTGCTCTCTGACCCTTTTTAGAAAAAGTGAGGCACCTAACATAATAGATTTATTGTAGGAATGAGACCTTACTCAATTGTAGGAAGAACTGGGAAAGTTATAGTCAAGGAATTTTTTCTCATGCCATTTATTTCAGAGTTAAACTGAGAAGTCCATGTTCAGATTCATAAATGATATTGAAAGGGAAGGCAAAATTATGTGGAGAATAGGGAATGGTGCTGCTATCTACACCTCTGTGGTCCTATACCAAATATCTGGTGGCGTATCTGAGCTGGTTATGGAGTGGAAGAGACACAGACAATTTAGAACCCGTGGATACCTTTGAGTCTATCATAACCACTAACCACAGTGACCGACACTCAGAAAGTAAGGCTGCTGCCTCACTCTGCCTTCCAAGTGTCATGCAGATTCTTTTTGCCAATTCTAACTCTGGGTAATAGAGTCAAAAAAATTGATAAAATAATTCTAGCTTAATCAAATTAATATCTATAAATGAAATATTGATATACATAAAAATGCTGGATGAATAAATGGATGGTAAATGATTGCAGGTTTCAGTTACATTCAGCTGTTTTTAAATTTACCACTTATTTATAAAATAAATATTTTCCTTTTAAAATCAAATCTATTGAGATATGTAAATAAAATGAATGAATTTTACATGCACATTTGGATGGGTTTGACTGATGTATATGCCTGTGTAACCTCTACTCCACTCAAAATATATGTTTGTATTATTCCAGAATTTTTTCCCATGCCATTTATAGTCAGCTACTATTCTAGTAGACCTAGACAACTACTCATCTGCTTTGTAACACCAGAGATTAGATTTTCTCCTTTTACAGTTTCATTAAAATAGATTTATACAATATGTACTCTCTTCTTGCTAAACATTTTATTTTTGAGATTCACACATGTTATGTGCATCAGTAGTTTGTTTCCTTTATGGCTGAATAATATTCTATTATTTGAACAGATCACCTTTTAATTATCTATTCACATGTTGTTGGACATGTGGATTGCTTTCAGATTTGGGCTATTATAAATATTTGTGTTCAAGTTTCTTGGTATATATATGTTTCAATTTCTCTTGGTAAATACTGAGGAGTAGCAAGTTTCACTCATATGGCTAATATTTAACCTTATAAGAAGCTGCCAAAATGTTCTCCAAAATAAATTTACTCTTCTATGTTTCATCATCAATGTATGAGAGTTTCAGGTGCTCCACTTCCTTGCCAACACTTGTTATCATTCTTTTTAATTTTAACCTTCTTTGAATGTGCAAAATTAGTTCATTGTAATTTTGTATTTTCTTGATGACCAATGATAAGAAATTATCTTTTCATATGGTTATTGGCCATTTGTATATATTCTCTAATAAAGACATTGTTTAAGTCTTTGACCAAATTACAAAAAACAAACTAGACTGTATTTTTATTATTGTGTTTTAAGAGTGTGCGTGTGTGCGTGCGTGTGTGTGTGTGTGTTCTGCATATGTTCCTTGTCAGAAATATTGGCTATCCCCCTCCCCCAACTTCCTCCCTCCTCCCAGTTGTGGCTTGCCTTTTCATTTTCTTAATGGCATATTTCGAAAAGTATTAGTTTTAAATTTGATAAAGTTCAGTTTATTGCCTTTTTTCTTAATGTTTTTCAGTTTGTGGTGTGTGTATGTGTGTTTGTACACATTTTGTGTTGGTTAAGAAGTCTTTAATTAACCTAATGTCCAAGAATATTTTTTTATGTATTATTTTAGAAGTTTTACAGTTTGGACTTTTATGCTTAGATCTACAATCCATTTTTTAAAACTTATTTTTTGTGTAGCATATGAAGAAAGGGTCAAAATTATTTTTTGTATAGATAACCAATTGTTTCAGTACCAGTTGTTGAAGACTACCTTTCTCCCATTGAATTATTTTGACATCTTGTTTAAAAATCCATCAATCACATGTTTGTAGGTCACTTCTGAACTCTTTATTCTGTGTAATGATCTATTTGTCTATCTTTATACTGATATCATATTGCTCTGATTGGTGTAACTTTATATAGTAGGTCTCAAAATCAGGTAATATAAATCCTTATTTTGTTTATTTAAAACATTTTAGCTAATCTAGGTACATAGCATTTCTATATAAATTCTAAAATTAACTTTTAATTACTATTGGAAAAAACAATTAAAACAAATAACCAAAAAAAAAAAAAAAAAAAAACCAAAACCCATTCTAAAACAAACCAACATAACAGCAACAACAAACCCTAAGAAACCAGTTGATCTGGAATTTTGATTGAGAATGTGCCCAATTTACAGATCAATTTGTGAACTGACATCTTAATGATATTTAGTATTTCAATTCATGAACAGGGTATAATTTCTCCATTTATTTAGGTCTTCTTTCAGTTCTCTCATCAATGTTTTGTAGCTTATCTTTAAATATATCAGGCATCTAGGTGCTATTATAATTATGTTGTATCCTGCCACGTGGGTAACTTCACTTATTAGTCCTAACAGTTCTTTTGTGAATTACTTATAATTTTTAATGTATATGATCATGATCATATTGTCTCTGAATAGACAGTTGTTATTATCAAATGCAAATATTCATACCATTTACTTTTAATCTAATTTTTTATATTGTTGGGTTTAAATCTACTATTTTTTAATTTTTTTTTGTATGTTGTTTGTTCTTTTGTTTCTCTTTTCCTTTTTTATTGTCTTTTTATGTATTGAGTGTATTTTCAGTGTTCCATTTTATCTCCCTTATTGCCTTATTTAGCTATCCCTCTTTTTCCTAATAACTTAGTAGTTACCTGAAGGTTTACAGTGTGTATTTGTAAGTTATCACAGTCTTTCAAATAATATTATACTACTTCTTAGACAAATGTTTTACAAATTATTTCTTTTAAGCTTGTATTTTACTTAACCATTTTTATTATTTTAATTAAAAGTTAAACTACTAAATCTGTTTTTAAAATGAATCACTCAATCTTGCAATGTTTTTCTTTTTTTTTTTTTTTTCAATATTTGTCTTTGTGTGAGTATTCTGCATACACAATCACTTCTTGCTGTGGGTCTCTGTATTTTCCAGGATGAGTCACCATCATTCCTACCAGGCTTTATCTAATCTCTTCCTGAAGTTCTGCTAATGTTAGCTTGACCATCTTTAGCAAGTTTATTTCAGAGATCAGCTGGTCAGATTGTGAAGAAGAAGTATGCTAAGGGTAATCTTCAGCCAGCCCATGTTTACTCCTTTTTAGACAGAGGGAACCTACTTATTTTTATATTATATTATTTGTCTACTCATTTGATTACCAACAGAGCTGCTACTGATTTCATTGATGGGGAGACTTTTGCAGAGTGAGCTGTATTTTTGAAGATGATCCCTGAGGAATCTTGAGGAAGTTTCTCAAACTCTTCTGATGTTGAACATGACATTCCACAATAGTAGTTTTACTGTATTTACCTCTACTTAAGAAAAACTTTTCAACTGAGGTAGCCTTTAAAACAGAATGCCCATATTCTTTTTTAAGGTATTAATGTAATTAGGAATATTTTTTGGGTCTTAACTTTTGTGTAAATTGTTATGTGAACAGTGGTAATTTGGAAGAAAATAATACAGATTTAAATAATTCAACAATGTTGGAAAGTTGTTTTTCCTATAGACATAACATTTGAATCTTTGTATTTTAAAGATTCATTTCATCATATGGTGAATAATTAACCTGCATGGCATTCTCATATTACTGAATTTGATAGTTAACATATTAGCTATGTAATCTTGGGATATAATGTAAATGCTTTGTGCTTTAGTTTCCTTATCTCTAAAGTGGGGGTGATGATAGCACGTAGCCCATCAGGTTATTCTGAGGATTAAATACATTATCACATGTAACGTGTTTAGAAGAATGTTGGACCTACATTATCACTCAATATGTGTTAACTGTATGTACCTATTATTATTTTAGAAATATTATTTAGTGAGCAAGAGAAGAGAAAATAGAAAAAATAAACCTAATCTACCTGGTTAAGGGAATAAAAAAGATCAATAAATAAATTTGGTGGGGTACTTACCAGAAAAAATAGAAAACAAAAACGTAAGATTGTTTTGCTTAATGGAGAAAGCCTGTCATACTACTTTTAAACAACAATAACAACAATAACAATAGCAACCAAACCAAACAACCCCTTTGAAAAGATCAAGTTATTAATAGTTGCAAGTCAACTTGGATTTTCTTTTTGAAATAACCTCTTTTCAAATATTTGAAGTTTGCATATTTTCATTACAGTTACACAATTTGACATTTATTTGCTTTTCATAAACAATAGGAAAACAAGGTCTATTCAGTTCATACTTATCTCTGTCCCACATCAGTTCTTTCCCATTTTCCCTTATTTGTAGTTTATAGTAAACTCATCAAATAACATCTTTATTGATGTTTTCCACCACTTGTATTATTATGTTTGTTTTTATTTTTTATGTATTGACAGTTTTGGGCTACATTCAGGTTCATTTGTTATAGTAAATTTTCTTTTGTCTGAAAAAATGTGTTTGTGGGTTTTAGAACACTAACTTTTCATAATGAGGATGTTGTGAACTCTCCTCTCTTCTCTACCAAATAAGGGACAGGCTCAATCAGAGATAGTCCAGAGTAATGACTATGATTGGTGTAGTCTACTTAGGTTTAATATTTGTATTGAATATATTAAAATTGTTTACTTAAATATATAATTAGATTTTTACTTAAAATTTATTAATTATATTATAAGGAAATTTATAAAGAGTATTCTAAAAGTTAAACAAAATATCCACCTATTCATTTACCATGTAATCTGGGAGGCTATATTTGGTTACTAACTTATCCTCATTACTCTTGAGTATTCATTTTTATTCCTCTAGAAGTTCCAGAAAGGTTTCAAGGATGCTAGCTGCTTAAATTGACAGGAAAATGATGGAATCATTGGTAAAAAGGGTTAAAGGATAATAAAATAAATACTGAATTGGAGCGTTAGAAATGTTTGAAAACTTTGGTTAAAAGCAATTATTGCACTGAAGTGTTCAAGTCAGCTCTGAGTTTTCTAATAAATGAAGCATAAAGATATTAAGGAGAGACAAATATTTTTTTATGACTTATACTAAAAAGAATTTAATACATGGAACTTATTTAGAGGCACTGATATTAGCAGCAATTTCACTGAAGACAAATATTCATCATATTCATTCATCATATGAATACATCTCTCCTTACCTTTTTTTGTTTAGAAAAGTTTCAATGAAATGTAATCCATATACCAAAAACAACATACATGCACAAATTGTAAGTATAAATTCCAATGAACTTTCACAATTAAATACACCCATATAACGAGCTTCCTAGATCATCATCAAGAAAAAAAAAAGTATAATCATAGCCTTGAAAAACTCCTATTGTATCTCCCTGTAGTCATGGTCTTTCTCCCCAAAATAATCACTATTCTGAATTTTAACAGTATATATTAGTTTTGTTTGTGTGAACTTTACATAAAAGGAATCAAGCACTATGTAGCCTTCAGCGTTAGCACCTGCCTTTTTTCTCTTAATGTTATGTTTGTGAGACTTATTCACATTTTTGAGTGTAGTTGTAGATCATTAATTTTCATTTCTGTTATACTTTTCAATTATATGAATATAAAACAATTTATTTGAGCATTCTGCTGTTGATGGACAGACGGATAGTTTCGAGGATGGCTGTTATAGATAGTGCTGCTATGAACATTTCTGTAGATGTCCTTTTAGGGATATATGTATACATTTTTGTTAGGTATATATCTGAGAGTGAAATTGCTTTACTATAGCATATACACACATTTAGTTTTAATAGATACTGCCAAGTAGTTTTTCTGTTTTCATTTCTGCCAACAGTACATCAGAGTTAAATTCTCAACACTTGTTTTTGACAGTCTTTCATTTTAGCCATTTTGGTAGGTGTGAGATAGTATCTTATGGTGGTTTTAACTTCTATTTCCCTGATGACTAATGAAGTTGAATATCTTTTCAAATGTTGATAAGTCATTTGGTTGTTATCTTTTGTTAAGTGTCTTTACAAATCTTGTGCCATTTCTCTATGAGTTGTCTGATATGGTCCTCTATTAGCAGTTTGTTTGAGTCTGGGGCCACCAAAGGATCCTGAAATATGGAAATTCTATACTCTTGATTGCAAAGCAAGACAAAAAGTTTAGATGCCAAGCATAAATGAGGATAAGTTAATACTTTATTTTGAATATAGTGAAGACTGATGAAAATTACTACCTAGTAGAGAGACCACGTTACTCTGGCACAGGCTTGGATTGGAGAAATAATTTTTCAAGGGCGCCTCCATTGTAAAAAGAATAGGTTGAGCCTTGAATAAGGTAACTGTTTTCCAAAGGGCCTGACAATGTGAGTTGTCTGCAAAATATGCTCCTGATAATAAATGAACTGGCTGTTGAATGGAGTTTTCTAATCTTTTAAAAAGTTATTATCCATCTCAATATTGAAAATTGTCTGCCAAAATGAAGATTGTGGCATAGAGGGTATGTAGACACTGAAATAGATTGAGACCAAAGTCTACAGTTTATTAAGGTTAAAAATTGCATAGAGATTTCAGGAGTAATAAGTTTTGATGCAATGTGGCTTCCTACTCTTAGCTTATAAATGACTCTCATCCTTTTTATATTAAATGAGTTAACATATGTTAAGTGGGTAAGAGTGCTTGATGTAGTAAGCATTCAGTAAATTTTGATCATTGTCATTACTATTATTATATTCTGCTATTTCTGCTGTCACTTTGCTTCTGCTGCTTGAAATTGGTCATTGTTTGTGAACTTACCTTATCTTGTCTAACTTAACCTTCCAGTGTTGCTTTTGACATCTCTAGGAAAGGTCTATGATGGGTAAGATGATGCAGATGTGGAGTTCCTCTTCTTATCTCTCATCTGCTCCTGATCATGTATTCAAGACTTCCCAAGAGACAGATAGGGTTGGCATCTGCTCTTTACTCTTGTATGGTTAGTATCTAGCACAGTGCTTGGCTCTAACAGGAACCCCATACATGCTTTCCAAATGTTTGCTCCACTGTATCTCTTACTGTGCCATTTGCTGCACTTGAGATGTGTGAACATCTCATAGGTTCAAGGCCCATGTGAATTGAGTTTGAAGAAAACTATTGGCAGAGTGGGAAAATGTGGGCTTAAGATTCAGGTGGGTCTGACTTGATTCCATACCTACTCCCCCTAGATATTAAATCTTGGACAAGTGACTTAAATTTTTAGAGTTTTGGTTTCCTTATAGTTAAATAGAAGTAAAGAATTCCAAACTTTAAAAGTTATTGTAAGGACTAGGCATAGCCTACATAAAGGACTAGTAAGTGTACACTTTTCAATATCTAATAACTCAATTTTAAATTACTCACTCTAACCCATGCTTTAATCTTCCCAGTTTCCTTTCTCTTTCATGTCCTTAAGTATTTTTTTCTGTATTATTTTAATAAGGACTTGAAGCTCAAATGTCCACAATATATTTTATGACTCTGATATTCCTTTGGTTCACCCCCTTTCTTTATAAATGTGCATCAGGAAAGGGACAATATTTACTAACTATTCTGGCCTACAGGCCCCTCTCATATCCTCTCATAACTCATAATAAAAATGATTCTTTATTTTACAAATATTAGGATACAATGCTAAAGTAAGAGATTTATAGTTCTTACTATATCACTGTTTGCGGTAGACCAAGTAGTTTAGCAAATGTCACACCAAAAGAATATTTCATCATCTATTCTTTTACTCACCCAACAAATATTTTTAGATGCTTCATTACTATATGCCAGAAAGCGAAAGGATGGCTCTGAAAAATTGTGCATTCTACATGTTATAGTGAGGTTTCAAAACACTGTGATTATATTAAAGGTGAGGAAAAAAAAATCATTTGATTTGTGAAATGAGGAAACTAAAGTTCATTTATTTGTTATATGTTTATTATGTTAAATATAACTCTTTAAAGTGCTCAGACACCTATAATTTCTTTAACAAGCAATTGTTATTAGAAGCAACCAGGTTGACTGACATTATTATTTTTCTAGCCCAACTGGAAGAATTTAACAGTTTACATTATGGTAGAAAGAAATGAGAATGATGTCTGGTGAATCAGACTCCATAAGTTTAGGGAAGACACACAGTTATGTGGTGGAAAGTACAACAAAAACCTAGGGGGTTTCATAGAGGCATATATATACCAGAGAGAGCCAAGCCATTGAAGAGAATTTGTGAGCCACACTTAAAAACATAAATTTTAAAATGTGGTAGATACTAGGATGGTAAACTTACATGACATAAAGAATATATAAATTTAGGTGACAGAAAGCACTTATGTACATAGAAAGCACTTATGTACATAGAATTTTTTTGCATTGTTTCTATATACATGTTACACACATTAGCTATTTCAGAATAATTCCAAAATAATATCTTGAATAAAACATAAATATCTACTGCATTGCAGTTTGTCACAGCCCCTACTTTTCAGAGCAACCCAAAAGAGGGCCATCTAGTGGTTATTAACTTTACACACAGTCACATGATTACTTCAATCCCCAGAAGCTGGGGCTAAGGATTTCGACTCATTATTCAGTTACTTGAATATTATAGAAAACTGTATTTTAATATCGTGTTCAAGCACTATTTGAAAACATTTATGGGGAAATATGATGTGGGGGCAGTATTGCTATTGTGCTGTACATGAACTCTCTATAGGCTATTGGACCATATTTATTCACTGTTATTTTGGCAATATTCATTTCAGTTAAAGGTTATGTACTTAATTACTGTTGTATTTGAATTTTTTTCCTTCTTGATGTAATAGTCATTAGGCTCAATGAAGTTTATTTTTAAGCAGACAGAGACTTCAAAGAAAAGAGGGCGGGGTTGCAAATGAGTGAGAAAAGATGACCAAGTTGATGCAAAAGTAGGAAAACACTAGGAAAATATCAACATGTTCTGCACAGTCACTGAAAATGTGTCAATAAGAGTGAGGCCATTTCGAATAAGTTACAAAGAAAGCTGAAATAAATAATATAAGAAAATTCAGTTGAACTCCTAAGTCTGACCCATCTCTTAAAAGAAAACAGTAAGAAGACCAATAGTGTCTAAAAATTTGTACAAATTACAATAAAGAAAAATATTTTTTGCAGTGGGATATTTTCAGTCCTAAATTTAACTATCTAGAATTATTTTTAAAGGACCATACTATTAAATCTTATGAAACAGAATTGTCCTTTTAATGGGTAATCTGTATTTGATTGTAAAGATGGAACACTATGTCCTTGTCCTGGCTGTTCTTGAAGTGTAGGCTTAACATATAATAGAGGCTGGGATTTCAGTAAATCGATTTCAGGCATGAAAGCCTGGAGGAGTAATGCATGTATGTGAATAGGAGAGTGTAACAGTGTGATATCTACTTCTGTTATAATGAATTCCATGTAAGTGATGCCATCAGACTCCTTTTTTCATTATTGTGATGCTGCAAGAATGGAGTTAATTCAGGAATGGCTGTAATTAGTTACTGGCAAATTAGACTGCATAATGAGATGCAAAATAGCTCATTGGCAAGTTTATACAATAAAAACAGTCTGCCAAGAGACAATATTTTGCTTTTTTCAAGAAAAGGAAATCATGTACTACTAAGACAACATGAATCTGTAATACATGAAACAAATTTAAAAGGAGAATGAGAAGTTCAAAAATAACTCCAATATTTTTTAAAGGGGACTCTATTTTACTTTTTTGGTTAGAATCTATCCAAGAGGTTAGTAAGTGGTGGTACAATGCTGGTGTATCTTCAGCTAAGGTTTACAGTTTTCAAGATAAATTAGAAAGGTGATATAGGATTTATAAAAACTGATAAGATGAAGACTTAGTCACTGGTTATATGAGAATGGTGACTTTCCCAGTTGTACCCACAGTTAGTGCCTCTACTTATGGCTTATGGCCGAGGATCTGGTAGGGCTGCAGACTTTAAAGATGATAAAGTTTTGGAAAGGAGAGAGAAAGGGTTGTGGATGAATTAGAGTTTTTTTCTGCTGCAAATCTCTAGAGATTTTATTCTTTCCCCTTGGGATCCTTAGCCTTTTAAATGGTATTTCTAAGACTTGTCACTTTTTATTTTATCAGTAACAATAAGTACCTGAAAGACCTGGGGTGAGAGAATAAGAGGAAGTTGGAGGGTGTTATCTAAAGGAAATGTTGATGGTATGTGTAAGTGAAGCTGAGCATTTTCCAGTGACTGCCTGATGAATATTGGTAGTGAATTTTTGATAGTCGTAATATTAAGCTTGATTTTAAGCTTGTCAATGAATAAAAATTTTAGTAATACTTTGCTACTCCTCAGCATTCTTATCGAAAGTCTATGTATATTTTAAGTCATAGTATCATGGAATTTTAAGTAATTTTTTTCTAATGAACTGACAAAATCACATGCATAGAAAATATAAATGTTTCTGACTAAAGGAGAAAAGTAGAAAAAATCTATAAAGTTCCCCCAAATTTCAACATTCAAACAGGTTTTGTTAGAAACTTTGCCTAACAAGATTTAAAAACTTATTCACATAATTCAAATACTAGTAACTTAAATTTATTTGTTGTGCAGAAATCAGTCCGATATTTCAGAAACTCGAATATTTTCTTTAGGATTAAAAAAGTCCCATGAAAAAAAGAATATAAGACAAAATTAGAGAAGAGACTACTAGGGTTATTTTGGAATATAATATAAATCTTATAACAATTATTTAGAAAGTTTAATGCTTCTGATAACATTTTACTTATATGATAAAACTATTTAGACAATGTCATATCTAGATAACATTCAAAATATTCTTAAAATTAAGATTTTAAAATATATTTTGGCTGTAAGAAAATAATCACGTCAAAATCTAGAAGTCTGAAATGGGTTTCACTGGGTTCCAGTGAAGCTGTCAGCAGGGCAGTATTTCTTACTGGTATTGTTGCTAACCTATTTTTGCTTTAGATGTTGCAGTTAAAATGTGGGATGAAGGGTACAGTGGTATAATTTCAGTATTTCTGAACTTTGTAATTCAGTAGTTAATTTGAGATCCAAGACTTGAATGTTGTCTCTTCTGGCCAACTTACGTAATTAACAACCCAATAGCCCAAGATTTGATCCCATCATAGAAGAGGGGTAGGACTAAGGTTACATTTCAAAATGGCATGGAATGTGCATTTACTAGAGCAGGAGAGAAAGTAGGAATTTAAAAAGTGGTGGAAGCAAAAGAGGAAAAGGAAAACAGGGATAGAGTATTTTAAAAAGTGAATAAAAACAAAAATGTAAAGATGTAGTATAATGACATATATCAACAAAAGCAATGGAGCAAAGGAAATTCACAGAAGGAAAATGAAAGTTATACAGCAAGTGCAGAAACTTAAAAGAGAGTTTGAGGAAAAACAGATGTAGGAGAAAAAAAGTTCAAACACCCAATATTGGGCAATGCAAGAGAAAGTCCAGTAAAATGGTGGAGTAAATGTGAACCAGAAATACAAGAAAGGTTAAAATAATGTTTGCTTTGCTTAGCCTTAATAACAGGAAAGGGACTTACTGCCTTCTTATAGTTTTCCATTCAAAAATTAAAATTTGTGGCTAGTTCTACAAAGCCTAAGACCATAACAACCACTTGCCTTTGAAAATTTTTACTTACTTAAAAAAACATACAGTAAATTTCATCAATTGGAAGAGTTCCTCAGGAGTTTTTTATTCTGTGTATATGTTTATTACTATTTTAATTTGAATATATCATTATGTTTTTTAAGTGAGTAAAGATAAAAAATTTCAAATATATAAAATTACCGTGAAACATTCCCTGCTGAGAGATGGCACATATAGTTTGACATAAAACTTGGCCAAACACATTGATTGAGATGGACTTGAAGGCATGAGCCCTGTTTGCTTAGGCAAAGTGGAGATGTGTCCTGCTTGCAGGCAGATAGGTGGGTTAAATGACACTTTTGGGTTCCTTCTGGTTTTAATATGACCATTAAGATTACAAACTGTAAACACTGCATTTTCTAGCTGGGGGGCCAATTAGTTCTTCCCTGCTTTGAAAATAAAGTTAACTTTCAATTATCTGTACTAATTAGGGAGAAGTGGCATGGGATAGATAACTCAAAATGATAGTAAGTCCAAAAATTATTTTATTTTTCTTTGAAGGGGTTTTGTACTTACATGTAAAGTTGTGCTTAGGAAGTTCTGAATGTGCATAGCTTTTCAGATAAAATGAGCTCTTTCTCATCAGTGACCTTCTCTAACGTTATCCTCTTTTAGAGGCTAATATAGGATCTTGCATAACTTCAGAAAAGGTTCGTTGTATTGGAATTGAAAATACACTGCCAGACCTGACTAAGGAGTTTGCATCCTGCTCTCATCACATCCAGTTCATCTCCTGTTTCCCATTCTAATTGGGGAATGAACATCATTGCTCATGGATGAGTCGGTGGTGGCTGAAAGCACAGTACACTTCACTACTAGCATTTGGGCTAAAAGAGATTTTCCTTCAGCTTTTGCTTTCTCAAACATGCCAAGCATGTTCTTTATTTAGTGCTTTTCTACTTATAGTTCCCTCTTTTGAAAAGGTTCTTTTCTTAGATATGCATATGGCTTTCTTGCTCAGTTTCTCTAGGAATCTGTTCAAACGTTGCTTTCCTTATCTCTCTTACGGAAAAGAATTGCACACACTCCATTCACTCACTGTCTTCCTTGTTCTGTCTTATCTTACTCTATAACAGTTATCAACATTTCATTATCTGACACGCTATTTCGCAGTTTATTTGTTTACTGTCTGTCTCCATACATTGGTATAAATTAACCGTGCGGGCAGGAATTCTCTTTTGGTTACCTGTGTATCTACAGTATCTAGAACAATATGTACATATGATAGGTAATCTATAAGTGTTTGCTGAATGCATTCATTCAAGATCTTTATGTATGATGCAGGAATGCAAAAATACCACTTACTAAAAATGCTGCCTGCCTCTCACTTCCAAAAGACAGGGTAAGTCAATTAGGAGTGCTGCCCACTATCTCTACTTTACAGCCCCAGACTGAGTATCGAAGACATTAAAGTTGAAGGTTGTTTAGCAGAACCAGTAACTCAAAATCACGTCTGTCTGGCTCCTAGGTGCTATATCATATGGTGTAAATTTCTCTTATTTTCTTGAAGGCTTTGGAGGGGATAGAAGTTCTATGAAGGGGTCCGAGGAACAGAGTAAGATAAGGCAGAATGGCTCCAGGGTGAACTGAGTGAGCACGGCGAGAGAATCTTAGTAATGCAGAGAAGCAAAAGGCAGAGCAGTGCACATCATCTAGCAGGCTGAAGACAGAGGCATGGGTATAAAAAGGAAGTCTAATTATACAATCTAAAGCTAGAAGTGTCAGGGGAGGTCAAGGTGCCCAGGGCAAAATAAGACAGTACGAAGGCTGAAAATGATGCCAAGATGTCAGATGTTAACTTCTTCGTGATGATGTGTGTGGCCTGTGAGTAAATTTGAAGGCTTATGGATGGCATAGACCTAGATGTGAAGTTGTCAAAATGCTCCTTTGGAATATTAGCTCTGCATGCATTCTCTGACTAGTGGTATGCTATCTGCCCCTGAAGTAAACACACTGTTATTTCATGTAGCTCCCCTGGCCATGAGAGCCTATGCAGTGAGTCTGCGATTTCTGATTGATGCAACATCATCTTGTTTGCTTTTCTTGTCTGGCAGGGCTGTATCATGACTAAGCACCTTTGCCTTTGGGGGCCTGTTCATCCATAAGGTATTAAAAATTATATTTTATGACTGTTGTTTTAAAGAAGCATATGTTAATAATATACTGTAAAACATTACCTTTAACCAAAAAGTTATTTTTTTTCTGATTTCAAAAGGAATTAAAAAGTATTTTTGGGGCCCTAAAATATTGTGGGTCCTAGGTACTGTGTTCACAGTAGCTAATTGATAAGGTATCCTTGGCTATGAGCTGCCTAGTTGCTTTAAAATATAAAATAATTGTGACATTCTTAGTTACTGTAACCCTTGGATCTTAGATTCTCTGATCACAACTAAAACAAGTGCATACAGCATTTTTCTATCTAGCTACAGTCGATCTTTGTCAATATGGGGTATCTAAAAATAGCTATGGAGGGTATGGAGGGTATCTTAAATTTTCTGGAAAAATATGAAATAGCAGTACTTCATTTGATTGTGAAATTTACTTTTAGCTCTCTATAGCCCTTGAGAGCCAGCAGCTTGATCAATAATTTCACACAAGAAAAGTAAGAAACTAAAGCTAAGAGACGTTTATTTCTGGAAATGCTGAGACCGACTAAATTTAAGATTACCTAAGAAGATGTTCAAATTACTGAGAATTGCTGGAAATGGGGTGGTATAGTTGTAGTAATAACAATAATGATAATTAGTGATCAGCATCACCCGACCCCCACACATTGAATTTCTACCCATTTCAGGCACTAAGCTAAGTATTTAACATATTTTTTAAACCCATTCAATCCTAACAGGTAGTTACTGTTATTAACCTAAGTTATCAATGAGGTTATTCTAGAGGTTAAATAACTTTTTCATTGTCTGACAAAATCAGAACTCAACTAGTTTTATGTGATGCTAGCAACTATGCTTCTATCCCCATTTATCTACTATCTTTCTCATTGCTTCTTAGAACTATTAGGTTGGTCCTTGGAACTTTATTAATTTTTGGATGCAGCCATGATGAGATTGGTGGGGAAAGAAGGGTGTTTAATTTAATAAATGCTTGGGAGCATTGTGGGGATTTAAAAAAAGCATGATGATTTGATATGACATCTCTCAATTAATTGTGGGTTCTCTGAAGAAGGCAATGTCCTCATTTCTCTCATTGCCTGACCTGTCTCCAAAATAATCTTTCTATTTAAAAATGAACTCATTTTAAAATTAATTCTTTTGAAAAGTATAATAAGAAATATTTGCACTAACCCATGGATAGTTTTTATATAGACATCATGTATTTAGTAAGAGTCAATTATGTGTGTGATGCTGTGCTAAATCCCAAGGGGAATGCTTTGGTTGCAGTAATGTTATGCACGAGATCTGCACTGTTCAGTAGGCATGTAATGTGAGTCACATATGTAATTTAAAAATTTCTAATCACATAAAAATCAAAAAGAAATGAAATCGATTTTAATGATTTGAACCAATATATTATCATTTGACATGTAATTAACATGAAAGTTACTGAGGTATTTTACCTTTTTTGTACACTATCTTAAAATTTTAATGTGTATTTTATATTCAGAGCACGTCAGGATGCCAAATTTTCTTTAGAAATACTAAGATGAATTTGTATTTCACAAAATCAATAGTTGAAAGAGTAGATTCACGTACCCAGGTTGTTTCTAACATACTTGAAAGTTTTTAAATGATTGAATGGAGCATGAATTTTTAAATTTAATTTAGATTAATTAAAATAAAATAAAATTTACTTTCTTAATTGAGTCAGTCACATTTCAAGTGTTCACTAGTCATTTGTGGCTGGTGGCTATCATATTGGACAATTCACATCTTAGAAATTCTTTATAGCTTCTGTTCTTCCTGAGAATCCCACTTAAAAGGGTTTATTTCACTTATTGACTGGCATTTTGCAGACAAAAGCCATTTTCTGTATTCAGAGTTTCCATTATTCCATCCATTTGGTATAAATCAGTTAGATAATTCTGACTTATGTTTTATTCCGTGTCTGCTTAGATAGCAAAATACAGTTCAAAACAAAAGTAAACATACTAGAAAAATTTGTTTATTTTAATATTGCTTAAATCCCCTACATTTTCCCTTTCGTATCCATCTTTATTCTTTTTACTTTCCATATTTAGAAATAGAAAAATATAGGCAGGGCTATAATTCAAAATAATGTTATATACTTTCTTCATCACTCTTAAAAATTCTTTAAATGTCGTTGGCAAGCTCTAGTTATTAGTAACATAAATATTATCCATTACTAGAAAATGAGGTAAGTGTAAATATTATTTTCTTAGCTGTCCTTCTTTTGGACTTTGACAAATGCTATTTTTGGTAATATATATATTCGAGGTAATATTACTCTATGAATGTGTTTGTCTTTTGATTAGTACTTTTGGTGACTAAAACTCCCTGGATGGTACTCAAGATGGGAGACATCCAGAGTTGTTGGAGGCTGGGTGTGGAATACTATGGCAGTATAGGAAGCCAGACGCTGGAATGACAGTAATTGAGTAGTTAGTTTTAGGGTGCTCTATGGGATATTATATGTTGTAAAATTCTATATACAATGGACAGCAATGTAATACTTATAGCATGTATAAACAATCTGGGGCTGAGGTATGACAGATGTGGTTTTCATTAGTTCCATTCATTAGCTTCTGTCAGGCACTGGGCTGACTTTAGACATATTAGTTTGCCCTTAGCTGACAGGATTCTGTGTGTTTGGATTGGCCCTAGGATGTTATAGCTATGCAGTTAGGGAAAGGCATCCTAAAATCACTCTGACTTTTTGGAGTACTGCTAGAAGGACCACGGAATAACTGCCATCTTTTGTGGGGTTGTTAGGACCAAGAACAGTGTAAAGATTAAGAAAAGGACAAAAGGGCGTGATGACGTAGGCCCACATAGTCTGAAACTTATCTATAAATTTGGTTGTTATTCTAGGGAAAAAAAAAAAGTCTTGCTGCTTCCTATCCCTTGTCTTCTCAAGTATGGCAACTCTCAGATTGGGTAATTGAGCAGCTTTTTATTTTATTTTTTATTTTTTAGTTAAAATTGATAGGGATAGTATTACTGTGTCCACCAGTCTCTCTCTCACCTTACTTCCTTTATGTCACTGCCCTGACCTCTGTGAAACTTCTTAAATTCTTCTCTGGAAACACCACATATTTATTGTGAAAGCCTAGCCTGAGTCTTCTGGTTCTGCTGTATAAAGATGTTTACTCTCTACCATATGTCTTCTCTTTTTCCAAGCAATCCCTGGATAGCTTCAGTGTTCTCTGAGGGACTTGGAAGAGTGGGTTGTTTTGTGCCTCAGTGTGTGTACCATCCACTTCTCCTATGAGAACTTTCATCTACTTCAGTTGTTGCATAGTCTGTCTTTGTTAATTTTAATGTAAATTTTGATACATTCCATATAGCAAGAGGTCATAATCTAACCCTAGTTTTTGTTTTAACGAAACTGAGATAAAGCCAGAAAACATGGTGTTGGAAATAATTTCACTTCCTCTGGACACTCTATGTCTCTATATCTAGAAAATGCAATATTATCTGGCTTTTAAGAGTGCATATTTTAATTTTCATTACTTTTTGATAGAGGTATTGGTTGATTGACACTCTGCTATTAGTGCAATCCTTAAATGGTCTCAAAAATTGAGAAAGCATGGAAGAGCAATGGTCCTCAATGCATAAAGTCAGAAAAGGGATCCTTACTTAATATAATAGAATTCCACTAAATTTCTATAATTATAATGTGATTTTTTTTATGCCTACAACACCTGATCTTCCTAGGTGGTCTCCAATCCAAGTACTAATCAGGCCTGACCCTGCTTAGCTTCCGAGATCAGACAGGATTGGGCTTGTTCTAGGTGGCATGGATGTAGACATAATGGGAAATTTTAATTTTTTTACATGGATCTATTCAAAAGTGTTATTCATAAAAATAGTAGTAGGATATTATGATATAACAAGTCCCTGCATATGTTATTAGAATACTACTATATCTAACATATTATTTCTTAGTTAAAAAATTTACTAATTAAAGAAATGATGAGTGGTAGAATATAAGACTGAACAATTGATAGAAATGAGACATAATTAAGTAAATAAATGTGAAAAATTACAAGTTTGAGATACAGATACCAAGAACATGAAATAAAAAAAAAGGCAAGTTAAATGGATGGATATTTATAAAATGTGAGTTTTTCTTAGTACTGAATCTTGAGCACCATTAGAAAAGATTTTAAGTATTACCTAAATTCTATGAAGTAATTTCTAATGCAGAGATGTGAAACAAAAAGTGCGGATATGCCGATTGGAGTACAGATGAGGGAGTGTCTGTTCCATTTTGAGAAAGATTATTTTCGTGAACACTATTTTTATGCAGGGACTTAACCCAGTTTTAGCTTACTGTGATGGTAAATTGCTCATCAAAGTTCATCTGGATTTCCATGAAAACAAATACTTAACTTTTATGAGCATGAGCAGAGTAGAAATCTCTGTTCTTTATAAATTGAGTGATAGAACACAGATATTGTGGTTTAATTTTACCACATGGCCATAACCAGTACTGATGGGAAATAAAGATTCTAGTGGAATTGGACAGATCCACCGTAGAATTCCCAGCATCTGTTAAGCTAATCATCATTATCTCATACGCTGGTGGTGAAGCTGAAATGTAGAGAAAAGTCATCAGGATTCGTAAAATTGCAAAATAAAATGGCACTAGTCTTTTTGTGTTAGGGAGTGTGCCAAAATCAATTTGGATTAACTAATACCATCTTTAGCTTGCATATGAGAAAGAGAAAGTTTCCTTGAGGGCTTCTAAGTGTGGTCTTTAAAAAATTGGGTGTTACTGTTTTATAATGGAAAGGGAAAGCAGTCCATCTATGGCACTGAGTATCAGATTGACCATTGCTTGACATACCAAATTCTTAGGAGTATGGATGGAAGGACTTAATCACATTACATGCTCATTACATATTTTTATATTATGTATCTACCAGCACATTTTATAGTTATAATTATTTTTATACTTCTGTCTTTTAACTTTTATACCAGAATTAAAAGTGATTTGTGCATCATCGTCCAGTCTTCTTTTTTTCTACCCCAAGGAGCTCTGAATCACATGGTTCTGTGCTAGGAGGTGGGATTATAATGAAAGTGTGCCATGAATTTTCCTACAGCATTCAATGCAGCCGGTTTCATGCCAGCTTGGGGTGTAGGAGCCTCTTAACTGCTTCCTGAATTTCTCATAAAGGAAATTGGTTGGTGTATTGTAGTTGAATCAATGTTTTGGTAAGAAGAAGAAGGGTTTGGGGTTTCCTATTCTGCCATCTTGCTGATGCCAAATCCTCTGACCATATAATTTTTAAGGCAAAATTTTCATTGTAGATTAGACCCTAGTTAGAGGCCTTAGAATGGGCTATTGTATCACAGTATCAAGACTGGTATTTTATTTGGTAAAACAATTTTATTAAGAGATAGTAGGATTTTAATTTTCATTATGGTGATGAGATTTGTGCCTGTATCAGACACTTTTGATCTCTGATACACATCTTCTTCATTTCACTTTTGCTTTCAGGCATTGCGACTATAGTAGACAGTTTTGTGCAAACTCCAAATTTATTTTACACTGGTAACATCATGCCTTAAGTACTCATATAGTTCTTTTGTTTTCTGTTCTGGGCTACTCCAGACTTCAAGTATTTACTTGCTAATCAGGAGTGCGAGGGCATTAACACTCTCATAAGGGCAAACTTAACCAACGAGAGGCAAGAGACAATGGACAAATAATTCTAGTTAATCCTTGGGTAGACAATTCTGAGAGATATCTTATAAACTCCTTAGAAGTTCCAAGGTGGGAACAAGCTCTGTTTTCCCAAATACCAGCAGTGACCTTGGTAATGAAATCTTATATTGATCTTTGCTCATTTCCTCATTCTCTCTGGTCTGTTTCCCTGCTCCTTCGGATTATTCTCAAGTAAACAGATTGTACAAAAATCTTTGACTCGGACTCTACTTTTGGGTACAGCTAAGGCAATACAAGGCTTTTAATCTAAGTCTTATCCCCCTTTATCAATGGTCACCTCAAAGGATTTTTAAAAAAAACTATAAATAGTAAGGTAAAATCCACAACGACCAAATTCTGCAAACTTTTGGCACTTAAGTATTGATAAAAGTTATCCTATTTCAGACTGCAGGAAAAGGCTGATGTCAGTGACCAAACAATGGCTGAACTGGGGACAACCCTGAGACAAGAAAAATGTTTAAGTTTGGTGAGCCTGAGGGGCCTGGCTGAGTATTGACTGGGAAGATGATGGAAGGACCTTTTATGCCTCTTACTGTTACCTTTGATGCCCTTTCACTTCTGATGATCAGCTTTGCCTATTTCACTCTGGGAGGAAAAGGGTCTGATGAATTCATTCATTGTGCAGTGTAGTGACCCTACCTTAGCTGTCTTAGGAACATTTGCATTGTAAATGAAGGCAGTGAAGAATATGTCTTTAAAGTGACATTTTAGTCACAAGCGAAGGTCACATCACACAGGCCACTCACTCTTTTATCTTGTACTAAAGCTTGTCTTGATGGTCTGGGTTAAATCAATATTACCGAAGGAAAAAGCCTATTGTATGACATTTAGTTAAAATAGCTTTTCTTTTCAGATATTTTCAGGTTCTTTAACTCTCCAAAAAGTACCATAAAAATGCTATTTCAATACAGCCTATATAAGCTGAGCTATTCTAGGGGAGTTGGAAGATGTGATAGAGCTGACTGCTCCATGAAGATGTGAACCCTGGCTAAAGACCACTGCATTTATGGTCAGCCGACTACCACAGCCTGGTCTTTCAGAATGAGGACCCTCCAAAGGTACGACAGAGAGCTGTTAGGACTATTTCAGCAACATGGAAGATTAAGCAATGCTAAATATTGCTATTTGAAGTTCAATTTTCCTTTCAGAACTTTTCTAGAATTAATTCCCAACATGCCATATTGGCTAATTCAAGAAATTTTATAGCTACACACACTTTGCAGCAAACTGTTTCAGATTAACTGTTCCACATTAACTGAAGGCTTTTTTTCTCTCTACCACTTTGATTAAGAGATTCTGATTATGATTAGAAAAATTGTGATTATGGAAATTTTTTACACTGTTAATCGCTATGACATGTATTTAAATACACTGAAATAATTTGATTTTTCAATTTCAACTTTCTAAGGAAGTCATTGATTAGATGTATGGATTCTAGAATTCTCTTTTGACCCATAAAGAAACTTCTTTCTGAGATACTCTCTTACAGCAGTTTAAAAGTGGGTCCAGCTGCTTGAGGTTGCTCTGATTATATGCCTAAAAGAATTTATGAATCTGAATTTATTCAGAATGCCAAAACAATGGTAAATTTAGTTGTAATACTTTTAAATCTTATAAAAAATTATAAGCTTTTATGAGAATACTTAAATATATAATGAAAAGCTAAAGGGGTGGGAAAAATCTCTTTGATGGCTTATTACAATGGATTGTTGAATATTGCAAAATTTAGAAGAGAAAAAAAGTTCACCAATGCTCTATTTTCATTCAATTTGTACTAAAAAATAAATAAAATTTTTTTATTTTAACATTTTACTTATTCATATTCTAGCTTTTATAACTGTTTATGAATATAAACAAGCCTTGAAGCATTTATTATTTCTTGGACACTTTGATAATTGCTTTTTAATAAATTATTATATTTTGTGTTTTTTTGTGAAATATTTTATTTCCTATTTTTATTTAATTAAAAATTTTTTTTTTAAATTACAGTTGATATTTACTGTTGTATGAGTTCCAGGTGTGTAGTGGTTAGATATTTATAAGCTTATGAGGTGATCCTGCTGATAAGTCTAGTACCTGCCTGGCATCATACATAGTTTTTTAAGTTATTTTATTTTGCATAATCTTCATAATCTGTGTAGATTATCACATTTTAAAGATGAAATAATAGAGGCTCACATAATAGCTTATGACGCTCATGCAGTAAGCAAGGGGAAAGTCTAGAGACAAATCCTGTTTACTGTTTTCAGGTCCAGACTCTTTGAAATACATCATACCTTTCTAAACAAAATTTATGCCCCAATACTGCACACTATATGCCTCTGAAACTGACCTCACTGGTTTGTTTGAGGAGTTCCCTGTATTCATAGACACAGAATAATGGCAGGTAAATAGTGGAAATACAGACATGAGTGGTGTACAGATGGGAAAGTTAGCTTGAGCCATGAAGCCATGTTTGGTACATTTTGCTCCAGGTTACCTTGGCAGTGGGGTTGGGAATGGAGGAGATAGAATATATAATCCAGAGTGAGACAGAGGGACCCAGCTAGCTCAGGCTTAAGGCAAAACATGGAGAGAAGCTATAACTGGATTGATGGGATCTAGTGAACATTGGCAGTAAATTAGAGAAAGGCTCCATTCATGCAAAAAGAGCATTTCAAAAAGAAAATAACTATTAGGCAGTTATTTTATTTTTTAAATAATTAGAAAAAATTTAAATTACAATTGGCATGTAATGTTATATTACTTTCAGGTATACAACATAGTGATTAGACATTTATATAACATAGCAAAGTAATCACCCCGATAAATCTAGTACCCATCGATATTATACATGGTTATTACAATATTGTTGATTATATTCTTTTTGCTGTACTTTGCATCTCCATGGCTGTTTGTAACTACCAATTTGTACTCATTAATTCCTTCCTCTTTTTCATCCCCCCCAACCTCCCTCCAATCTGGCACCAATCAAAATGTTCTCTATAACTGTTTGTTTCTGTTTTGTTTATTTTGTTCTTTAGTTTCCACATGTAAGTGAAATCATATGGCATTTGTCTTTCTGTGTCTGACTTACTCCACTTAGCACAACACCCTCTAGATCTATCCATGTTGTTTCAAATGGAAAGCTTTTATTCTTTTTTATTTTTTTTTATGGCTGAGTAATATTCTTTTATATACATGTACTACCTCTTCTTTACCCATTCATCCACTGATGGACACCCAGGTTGCTTTTGTATTTTGGCTATTGTAAATAATGCTGCGATGAACATATGGATTTATATGTCCTTTTGAAGTAGTGTTTTGGGTTCCTTTTGATAAACACCCAGGAGTAGGATTACTGGTTCTGTCTTTGTCTCTTGTTATAGCTTTTGTTTTAAAGTCTATTTTGTCTTATATAAGTTTTACTCCAGTTTTTTTTCTACTTTCATGAAATATTTTCTTTCAATCCTTTACTTTCAGTCTGTGTGTTTCTTTAGATCTGGTGGTCTCCTGTAGGCAGCATATGTAAGGGTCTTTTTCTTTGACTTGTCTTGTCTTGTCTTGTCTTGTCTTGTCTTGTCTTGTCTTGTCTTGTCTTGTCTTGTCTTGTCTTAACCATTCAGCCACCCAATCTTTTGATTGGAGACTTTAGCATATTTACATTTAAAGTACTTGTTGATAGATACAAAGTTATTGCCATTTTATTCATACTTTTAATCTTTCTTCTTCTTCTTAAAGAAATTCCTCTAACATTTCTTGTAGTAGTGGCTTGGTGGTGATGAACTTCTTTAGCTTTTCTTGTCTCGGAAGCTCTTTATCTGTCCTTTGATTCTAAATGATAGCTTTGCTGGATAGAGTACTTTTGGTTGTAGGTCCTTGCTTCTCATCACTTAGAATATTTTATGCCACTATCTTCTGGCCTGCCATGTTTCTTTTTCCTATTAAAAAAAATTTTTTTTTTACACCTATAGCACCTGGTCTTCCTAGATGGTCTCCCCTCTAAGTAGTAACCAGGACTGACCCTGCTTATCTCCTGAGATCAGATGGGATCGGGTTTGTTCAGGGTGGCATGACCATAAGCTGGCCTGCCATGTGTCTGTTGACAGTATTATGGGAGCTCCTAGTAAGTAATGAACTCTTTTTCTCCTGCTGCTTTTAAAATTCTCTCTGTCTTTAACCTTTGGCATTTCAGTTATGATGTACTGTGGGGCTCTTTGGGTTTATCTTGTTTGGGATTCTCTGCACTTCCTGAGCTTGTATGCCTGCTTTTTGTTGCTTTTCTGATTGTATGTTTTCTGCTACCTTATCTTCTATACCACTGATTTGATCCTCTGCTTCATCTAATCTACTGTTGATTCTCTTAAATGTATTCTTCATTTCTGACTGGTTCTTTTTATATTTTCTATCTCCATTTCTGTTTCTTATCTCTTTGTTAAAGTTCTCTGAGTTCATCTACTCTTCCCCTGAGTTCATTGAACATCTTTATAACCAGTACTTTGAACTCTGCATCTGGCAGATTGTTTTTCTCCATTTTTTTCCTATAGTTTTGTTCTGTTCTTTTATTTGGGATATTTAAAAAGAAGGTAATTTTTGAAGCATAATGGAAACTCTAGAAGTTAATACTAACAATGACCATCAGTAAGAAAAATTCAGTGTTGAAGAAATTATGAAATAGTATGACTGGAGGGATATATGCAGAGGATAGGAGGAATGGGTGGAGAGGAGCAGGCAGGTTAACATAATTAAATTTTTGACTTTGAGCTCAGCATGTGGAATGTTAGGACAAGGTTTTAAAAGGCCTACGAAGCATTGAAATATTACTTTATACCCATCAGTAAGGCAAAGTTTGTATTTCTTGAAATAGTACCATAGCTCTTAGATGTTTTAAAATTATTCCCATTATATTTTTGTTTGGAAAGTTTCTATTCATCTACCTGCAAGCTCACTAATTCTTTCTTGACCATGAGCATTCTACTGATAAGCCAATCAAAGACATTTTAAATTTTTCTAGTAGTGTTTTTTATTTCTAGTATTTCCTTTGGTTATTAAAGTTTCTATAGAGATAGAAACTTATCTTTTACATTATGTATTTGTTCTTGCATGTTGTCTCTTTTTCCCCATTAGGGCACACAACAACATAACATAACATAGAAAAACGTAACACAACACAACACAACACATAACAACATAAAACATATCATAACACATAACAATTATTTTAAATTCTCTGCATGATAATGACACAATCTGTGTCATATCTGCCTTTGGTTCTGATGCTTGCTTTGTCTCTTCAGACTGTATTTTCTTTCCTGTTATCATGCCTTGTAATTTTTCTTGAAAGATGGGCATGATGCATTGGGTAATAGACACTGAAGTAAATAGGTCTTAATGTGAGGTTTTATGTCAGGCTGTAGTTAATGTTTGCTATAGCTTTATACCAGGGGCTTCAAATTCCTCCAGTGTCCTTATTTTATATCTTCTGTTGTCTTTGGACTTCCCTAAGAACTCCTTACATAGAATGCATCTTGTATCTCTTTCAGCTGTAATTTACTGTTATTATACTGGAGTCCTGTAGGAGTGGTGATAATGTATGGAGAAAGAGAAATGTCCTATACTACTATAATTAAGTTTCAGTTTTTAGCAGGTCGAGTCTCTGGGCTGTGACCCTTACTTCATACCTTTTTTAAAAAACACTTCATACTTTTTTCTGGCCATAGGTGAAATAGGAAACTAGAGGGAGGGGCCTGTAGTATGAGAAATTTCCTCCCTCACGTGGAAAGTCTTTTAAAGGATTTTTCCCCTGGAGAGTAGACCTTTATTCTGGAAAGTATTCTTGACAGATTTTATGGTGGTTACTTTCCCCCTCCTTTATCAAAGACATGAGGGGATTTTTTTGGACTTTCACCTTGAGAACCAGGAGGTAAAGCCCATGAATATGTGGAGTTGGAAGGCTTCCTAAGACTATGGTTTCCAGGAGTTTCTCAGTCTTATGCTACTCCACTCTCAGTCTCTAGCAGTTTTTCAAAATAATCATTTAAATGTTTCTACTAGTTTATGGTTACAGTGACTTCTGCTTCAGATTAGTAGATGTGGACTGTGATTCTGAATTTTCCTGTCTTTCCAGATTTCAAGGTGGCAGTTTGCCTTACAACCTCAGTTCTCTCATAAGTCTAAGAAAATTCATCGATTTTCAGATTTTTCATTCTTTTTTCCTATTGTAAAGATGAAGCTGACAACTTCCAGGCTCTTTACATGATGAAGGTGAAAGCACAAGTCTTTTCACCAAGACATATCAAAGGCCAAATTTAAAAAAATGGATAATATGAAGTAGGTACGAAGATGTAAGAAAGTGGAAATCCTTATACAGTGCTATAGAGAGTATTAATAGGTATAGAAGTTTTGCAGATACCTGTTCATTTTATCTAAATCTTCTTTGACCTTTTGAATCAGCAATGTCACTCCTAAGTATGCAACCCTATAGAGAGGATGTGTTTTAGTATATTTATTTTTGATATGATTTATAAGCACTTGGAAATTGTCAAAATAGCTATCTATCATTGGTGAAATGAATAAATAAAATATTGCCAATGCACACAGTGAAATACTGTACGGCTGTTAGAATCACTGTGGATAGATACTATAAAGACAGTGTTGAAAAAAGTTTGAAAGAGAATCATATCTATAACAGCATTCACATAAATAAAAGAAGAAATATATAAATAACAATAAATATATTACTAACATACATGAATATTTAAGGACATATTTTAAACATATTAGAATTGATGTCTATGGAAGGGAATAAAAGTGAAGATGAATAAGAAGGAAGAAAATAAACAAGAGAACAGCCTTCCATGGCTGATAAGGATAATATGCAGTGAACTGAAGGATAATACGCTATGAACAGAAAAATATAACTTCACTCTTTGCAGCTGAGTTCTAAAATTCTAACCAACCCATCAATCTCCCCCCTCAATAAATCTAAATAAGCATAGCATTTGAAAGCCCAGTCAAACATAAATTTAGTGATGTGAATTTGGACTCAAATGTAAGAACTTTATGTTTGTAGAAATCAGCAAAGGCTAATACTAGCATATTTCTGGAACTTAAATTTGCGTATGTATTAGCCAAGAATTTGTACAGCTTACTTCATACTGTATGGTATAGTTGGCAACTTTAAAGCTGTTCAAAAGTGATGAAAACTACTAATCCTTTACTTGTTCATTTTTGAATTCAGACTATATGTAATAAGCATACATTGGACAGCCTTAAACTGGTTCACTTAATTCCACTTTGACCTGGGGTAAAATTTTCTTTGATGTCACCGTTATCCCTTGAGGAAGGCAAGTCTTTCACTATCTATACAAAGAACTTACAAATGTTCTGTCGGGTTAGTTATTCAAAGGAGAGCACCATGTTAATTGAAGAGCTGTTTCCTTCACTGAGCTGCCTTCCCCATCTCCAAACATTGGAGTGCTGTCATTTCTTTCTCCTAGTTTATGTGGACTCTCCATCACTTTCTGTCCCCTTCCTAGGGTTTCCCTGAGAACAGAATAGCTCAACTTGCAATTCTGTACCTAATATTTTTTAGAGTGCATGGTCTTTTGTTATTTTTCCACTGAAGGTGACCTGTCTTTCCTAAAGTTTAATGGAAGAGAGGACCAAAGGAGAGAGGATGAAGTTAGGTGGGGGGCAAGGCATTGTCAGTAGCAGGTAGGAAGAAAATTAATATTGTAACTATTATCTCTGTATATACCTAAACACAAATATGAGAGACATAGTAAGATATATGAAGTGAATGAAAGAAATATAAACTTTGAAGAGCTTACAATCTAGTGGTGCTATTCCTTCATTCCTTCATGTATAGAATAGTTATTTATTGAGCATACTCTGTTCTAAGGACTGCACATTAGACACAGTGCCTTCATACAAGAAGCTCAGCCCTTCAAGGGAGTCAGCTATGCACAGAAATAATTTATGTAGAAAATAATAAATGCTAAAATTTAGGTGAACACAAAGTAATGTGGAAGCTCCAGGAAAAAACATCAAACTGTTAATCTGTTAATCTTTAGGGGAGGTTGGTGAAAGGTGGAATGAATGAGGATTAAGGAAATCTTGAGTAAACAGAAACTTTTTATTTTGTTATTTCACATGACTTCAGATTATTAATACTGAAAGGGGGAAGAACATATGAAGTAGTTATTTAGGTGAGTATGTTTTAAAAGGGACAGCCTGTGCAAATGTCATTAATTTGTTCATTCACTTATTAATTTATACAAGAAAGGTGCCAGGCACTATGTTAGACTATGTAGATCCATTTCTGAAAATAAAACGAAGCATAACTCCCTCCTTCAGGGACCTCCCGACATATCTAAACTTTATCATTGTTTCCAGGGACATTCTCCAGGTGTAGAATTTTTTTTTTTTTTTAGGTAGAAAAATTTCTGATTAAAGAAACATGAACCCTTTTAAAGTAATCACTATTTTCCAGGCATTCTGCTGCTTGCTACCTATGTTTTCTCAAGTATGCTAGCTCATTGCTCTGGATGTTTTGATGAAGTGGATATTATTATTCCAATTTTACAAATGAAGACTTGCAGTGCCCCCTGAAAAGTAATAGAATTAAGATCCTCTGTATCTGGGTTTTTAACGCCAAAACTGATTATATATATAATCATAAATATATATTATTTCCCACTGCCTTTATTTAGTTATTTAAAAATACTTATTTTTTCTTATTAGAAAAGTAGAATATATAGAAAAGTGTAAAGATGAAAACAGAAATCACCCATATACTCTATTCTTAAGATGTACTGCCCAATATGATAGCTATTAGTTACCTATGGCTCTTGAGCACTTGAAAGGTGGCTAGTCTGAATGAGAAGTGCTGTAAATGTAAAATACACACCAGATTTCAAAGACTCAGTGTGAAAAAACTCAAAATATCTTATTAATAATTTTAACATATTGATTACATATTGAAATTATATTTTAAATATATTAAGTTAAATAAAGCATATTATTAAAATTTATTTCATATGTATTTTTTACCTTTTTAATTTAAATATTACAAAATTAAAAATCACATATGTGGCTTGCATTATATTTCTACTAGACAACATTGATTTGCAGGATGTATGCTGTCTTTTTCCTATATATTTACACAAATTAAAAATTTTGATATTATACTATTTTATTTTTTATTTTTATTTTTCATTTAATGAAGCATCAAGAACATTTTTTAACACTGTTAAATGTTTTCTTATTACATCATTTAAAACTACTAAATAGTATTCTATTACTTTGGATATAGCATATTTATTTAACAAATTCCTTAATTTTGAACATCGAGGTTATTTCCAGTATTAACTCCACAATGACAAGTACTGTATATTACTCTATCTGCATCTCAGTTTACTCATTAGAAAAAAATCATAGAAATAAAATAACTGTAAATGTTTTAAACATGTTTAAGGCTTTCGGTAATTATTGCCAAATTGCCTTACAAAAACCTGTTTTTTACTCCCAATTCCAGTGTTTAAGAGTGTTCATTTTTCTCAATTGTCTACTTGATTTTTGCTAAGGGATTTCACTTAGTTTTAGAGGAACAGAATTTCATTTGAAAAATAAAGAGCTATTCTTTGGACGTAATTTTTGTTTTCTGAGAACCTTTTAGTCTGCCCGAGGTTTAATTATTCTGAATCATCATGTTGTTCCTTAAAATTATTCTTGAGCTGCATCTTCTAAGTGAAAAATGAGTTAGCTATATATATTTCTTAGGAAAGTGACAAAATATAATTTCATGCAAAGGATTCTTTTCGATGGTCACTAAAAATATTTTAAAAATTGATTTTTTAGATGCGTATTTTTGTTTTCAAGCAACTACACTCTTTCATTTTTGTGTCAGATTAATTTAGTGCTTAAGTTTTTTCTCAGAGCAAAAATGTCAGAAAATCTCCTCCTTCTGGAACATGCAAAATAAACACATCTCCCCTGGAGTTCATGGGCTGCTGGAGTGGTTTTTACACCAATGGGTTCATTGAATAGCGGAACATGCTGTTTCTGTCATATCAAACTTGAGCCAATCTGATAAATACGCCTAACGGCTCTGTGGTTTCAGCAAATCTGAGTTACTCTAGTTGACATTTCTCATAGTCAAGACCAGAAATTACATCACAGGTGTGACTTGCCTCTCCAGGCCACTTCTTCCTATTGGTTTGCCTGGAGTTCAGGATTACAACTTGAATACTGGGAGCCTCTGCAGGCAAACACCATGTGCTGTGATAGTTCAGGCTGAACTTGATCATTACAGGATGTGAAGAGGATGTTCTTGTTGGCTCCGATTTCTGTTTGACTGCCTTTATCAGTGTTCATATTTAACTGGGACATTGGAATTAAAATTGTCCTTTTAAGGAAGGGATATGGGGAAAGAGACAATCTTTCCAAAACAAAGCCCTAGTGACAAAAAGGATTCTTAAAAACAGTGTGACCACTTGTGGTGTGTGTGTGTGTGTGTGTGTGTGTGTGTGTGTGTGTGTGTGTGTGTGTGTGTGTGTGTGTATGTGTGATTCCAATCAATTTATAACAAACTCAATTGGTTTGGAGCTTCCTAATAATTTTGTTGTTGCTAGATGAATTGAACAAATATTTTGAAATGTATTTTGGCCAAAAAAAGAGTTTGCAATAGTAAATTTTAATGGGGAACTGAAAACCACATGTGGAGAAAATGTTCATTTCTTTAAATCTCAGCCACTGACCATGTATCCCATAGAGCAAGGCTGTCGTATTTATTGCTTACCTAACTTGTGGTCCTTCATTGTCTTGTGACTTCTTTTAGAAAACAATTCTGTCCATCTGGCTGTGATTTTTCTCTATGTGCTTTCCTTTGAAATATCACTCGAAAACCAAAATTCAGGAGGTAAAATACGCACCATGTCTCCTTTGCGATTAGCATAGAAAAAACTATTGAGGTTGTGCACAGAATAAAATTGATGTTGGTGAAGTAGAAAGAAGAGAGATGGTTGAGTCTAATTAGCAAGAAAGAAAACTTTTCATGTGCTAGTAGGAGAGAGCTCTTGTTAGTGCATTATTACTCATAAATTTTCTCCTTTTGTCTATAGTTGTTAATTCTCCACTCTAATATTATGACATAAATACTTTTCTGGTGTAATAAATACCGAAAATGTCTGGTCACAGGAATCAGTAATATTGATAAAAACCCGTAAATGCATTAATTCTTGTATCCAGTACCCTTAGGAGTTTTTCTTTAGTGTATATGTGGTAGGTAATAAGTGAAAACACACACAGATATTTTTGACAAAGATGGCCAATGACATTCTGCTAGCTGTGCTGAATTAAGTTTCTGTAGAAATGAGAAAACTTTAATAGTTTAAATCATTTTAAATTGTGGTACAATTAACAGAGTTGGGCATTTCTTTTATTTTTATTTTTTAAAAGTATAGTTGGTATATAATATTAGTCATATTAGTTTCAGGTGTACAATATAGTGGTTTGACATTTTTATAACTTATGATGTGATCACCCCACTAATTCTAGTAATCATCTATTACCATGCATATTTATCACAATATTATTGACTATATTCTCCTTCACCTTTTTTAGCTATCCTCACTCTGTTAACCAACCCTTTGGTGTCTGAGTCTCTTTTTGTTTTGTTTTGTTTGTTCATTTTTTTTTTTTTTTAGATTCCATCTGTAAGTGAAGCCATATGGTATTTGTCTTTCTCTGACTTATTTCACTTAGCATAACACTGCCTAGGCCCATCAATGTTGTTGCAAATGACAAGATTTCAATTTTTTTCTATTGCTCTATAATGTTCTATTGTGTGTTTGTATTTCTATCATCTCTATCTTTATCTCTATCATCTATATCTATCTATATATGTCTACCTATCTATCATCTATATATATCAATATTATCTATCTATATCATCTGTATCTATATCTATACACATCTTCATTCATTTATTCTGTTGATGGATGCCTAGGATGCTTCAGTATCTTGGCTATTGTAAATAATGCTGCATATACCTTTCCAAATTAGTATATTAATTAACAAAATTAAATAAGAGTAAAAACACAAGAAACACTAGAAAATAAATACATGAATAAGGAGTAGGAAGATGTAGAATTTTTTTGTTTTTATGAAAAAATATTCTAACAACAAATACTTTTTATGTCAGTTGATTTGATTTTATTATGTACTTTAAGATTTTCAGAAAAAATATATAATTTTTGCAATACTGTCAAAACAGGGATCACTTAGGGATTTTAAAGTGGAAATATGAATACTTTTCTTACTTTCTAACAAATATAGTTTAGTCAAATTTTTGGTCTAATGACTAGATCGTGCTTTCTAGAAACCGGTGTTTCTCTTAGTGTATTGTTGTGATTCATACCTAACAATAACCGGTCAGTTCAACCAACACTTACTAAGTGCCAAACATTTATTCATTCATACATTTATCTAAAAAGCATATACAAACATCTAACATGCACATCACACTCTTAATTTCAGTAAGAGATGTAATTAAAAAAAGTTCTTTTGTACCTTAGGGGAATTTACCATCTCATAGAGAGAGAAGACATTAGAGCAATTGAATAACTCTGAGTTAAGTTAAGAGTTAGATCAGTGGGAAGTTAATGAGTAGCTTGAACAGAGAAGAGGGAGAAACCACTATGAGGTGGGCTAGTCAGAAAAAAACCAGTTGAAAATACAGGCATGGTATTCATCAGCAGCTTTGTATAATTTCCATAACATCTATAAATAGTTTCATTCTAGAATTCCTCTATTATTTTATTTTACTGGTGAAGAAATTGAGAACCAATTTTTTTATAAAAAGTTAGTCTGAGGTGCAATACAGTGGTGGTTGAAATGTGGCTAGAACCCAGTTTTTCAGGCCATTGGCCTAGGGTGTTTCTTTCAGAGCAATTTAAGAGATGTGGACCAGCACAGATGGTGTTAATTTCTATTTTGTTGTTAATCTTTCTATGATATTTTCAAAATTTTAGGTTTGAAGTTTATATTTCTGATTATTGTTCAAAACTGCATTAGTGTTTCCTGAGAAAAGGCATGCCATTTATGTGCTATCTTGCTGTACTATAAAAGTGAGTCTCACTGAAGGTAGCAATAATTTGCAATTTAGAGTAGAGATATAAAAAAGAAATTGTTTTGGGGCTTGTTACTCCCCACCCTTATCCTATACCTCTCAAGGTCTTAAGGCCTCCATTTTTTTTTTCTCTCTAAAGAAATCTTTCAACAGCTCTCCTACATGCCTTGTATTTTCTTGACAAAACCTACCAGGAAAGCAGTGTTTGAAAAGTTCAGTACGGCTTCCAATCTCAGGCTTTATCTTTGAAATTTTGCACACTGAGTTAAAATATTGCTACATTTGTGGCCTGGGATCGTCCCTGCTAATTCCATATGAAGCAAGAGTGCCAAAGAACTCTTAGAACTCCCCTTGTGAATTTGCTTGGTGAGCAGTTCTGGACTTGGCGTTTTAATCTCTCCATCAGGATCAATGTGATCCTGTGTTAAAGCCAAGGTCAAGTGGGATAAGCAGTTGAACTTTCTCCTTCGTCTTGCGTGGCTCGTTGAAACATGTAACCTTTATAGCTTGGTTTCTGCTTTGGAGGAGAATCTAAAGTCCAAGCAGATGTTTATTTCCCTCTTTTGGAAACCCCTTTTCATTTTCCTAGGCATGGTGTCAAAGAAGCAATTGGGGGTAGATTAGGTGGGAGGTGGAAGGTCAGTGTTTTCTTTGCTAATATTGCAAAATAAGAGGTTTTTGTGTTTGTTTATCTTTATATTTTGCCAATTGGGCCACCGAGAGCAAGTCATTGATTCTGAAAACTAGGTTTTCTTCATGGGTCAGCAATGGCTGTGAAGTCAAGGGAAGTAAAGAAAAGACAGAATGGCAGCCATCCAATCGCTTTTGGTTGGCAGAAAATAAAAACTTTAAGCAATTGGTTGCCACCATTTAAGGCTTTTCCCTCCAATGCAGTCAATATAAATGACTCCCTTCACAAAATGCCCTAATGTCTTTTGTTGCCAGTAACCTAAGAATAAAATGGTAGCTAAGCTGCTATTCTCTTTTAATGCAGTCCTATGTTTTCTTAAATGAACTACCATGAACACAATGTCTTTAATTATGAGCGACATTTATGGTCAACTTTATAGCTCTTGTCATTTCACGCAGCTCACTAACAAGCCCTTTAAAATAACTGTCCTATAACAATCTCAAGTGATTGGCCTTTTGATTGAGAACAAAACGTGGGATAACCTAGAAACTGCATGTGGTATTTGAAGGCAGAATGTTATACATTTGATTCTACTTTTTTCTTTCTAGAAGCAATAGTATAAAACCTCCAGTTCATATTTTCTGTAAAACCCTATATGGATAATGGTAAATGATTCCCTGACTAATTTCATGGGCACAAAATAACTTAAAAAAAAATGGAGGACACATATCAAAATTCTAGAGATTTTTGCAATGAAATTGCGAATTGTTGTTGGGTGTCATTGATCAGAATGACTCCCACATTTGGACAGAAGATAAGTATGTCTGAATTCTTTTAATTATTTCTTCTTGTTTTTCCTTCTTCTGGTAGCCCAAGTTAGCTTTCCATCCCTTTGCAATCAACTGAACAGTACTACAAACTTTTTGACTAAATAAATGAGATAATGTAGGTCAGATAATCTAGACAGAAGATGAGTTTTCAGCCCTCATTCCACGTTAGATTCACATAGTGAATATTCAAGAAATACTATTTGTTATATAGGCCCTGATTTTGGGGATTTTGATTGAATTGGCCTGATTTTGAGGCGGGGAGGAGGATAACATTGATTTATTTTTCAAAGATCCCTAGATGATTCTAAGGGACCAAGTCTGAGAACCATGGCAGCTACAGGATGTAGAGGATACTATGTCTGTTAGGTAATTTGGATTATTAGCAAAGGTAGATTCTCCTTTCAAAAAAAAAAAAAAAGGAAAGAGCAATTTATTTTCTCTATATATTCAGCTGCATTGTCTAGGTTGAAAAATTTTTGATAAAATTAAAAACAAGCTTTGTTTTATTCTTTGTGAACAAAAAATGTATACTGACATAGATGAATATTTCCATTAAAAGAAAGTTTACTTTTTGGTTCAGGATTGTAAGTTATGATAAATTTACAGAATTTTTTTTTTTGTAAACATAAACCAATAAATGCTCCCCTTTTTTAGCCCTAAGCTAGTTTGAGTTGCTTCTGTCACTTGCAATCAAGATATCTCTGCTCAAATATGGGATAGACAAAATATATTGTTTAGATGTGGAAAAAGTGAAGGCTTTTTATAAAAGGTAGAAACTGAGATGCAAGAATTTGATTTGACTGAAGAGAGATGAAAGAGAATTCTGAGTGGAAATCATTCACTAATTTATCTGGATTCTACATGGATGGTGGCACAAATTTTGAAATTAGTGAATACCCAAAGATGCTTTATTTTAGCACAATAGCAGTTACTAGCGTTATGGCAGCTATTACAATGTTATTATTATTACTTGGCTATGACTTCAGAGGTTCCTGACACTACATCTTTCTCTTGTTTGAGCATTTTACATTTTTAAAGTGTTTTTGGGTTGAGCATATAAATGTTTTCTGCCAGCATTTGAGATCATGTATTTCTAGTTGAACTATAAGCTCCTTGAAGGTGATTTAATATCTTTTATTTTTAAACATATTTCGCAATATGTAGCTCGAAGCATGGTCCACTTAATAAGTACTTCCCAACTGACTTTTCAGACTTAGGAAAAAAAGAATAAAATAGCCACTTGAGTCAAGATGAACTGGCTACACAGATTTTTAGTTGAATAAAGCTTTTGTAAGACTGAAGACAAAATAAAGCTATCTTGAAACCTCATTAAAGATATAAGGGCTGAGAGACAAAAAGATCTAGAATGAAGTAATGAACTAAAAAAGATACGAAGAAGTGTAAGAAATTCTGATAGTTTCTTATTTACTTAGCTAGTTTTAAGTGCAAACTTTGCAGTCTTTGGCCGACTGTGAGCTATGGCAGTGTGGTCTGGTGCCAAAAATGTGGCCTTTTGACTCAGAAACAGGTTCATATCCTATCTCTGTCATTAACTAGTAAGGTGACCTCAAGCAAATGATTTGTTTTTTTTTTTTCAGATTCCATTTTGTGGATATATGAAGAACACAATCATTACTAACCTTTTAGGATTATAAAGGGGTGCTGAGGAAATAATGTACAGTACACATAATAGATGCCTAAGATTGCTATTTGGACATTATTATAGATTTCTAGGAAAGGCCATTATGTGAAGGACCTAAATGAGCAGTCTTTTTGTGCATTTTCTTGACATACTCTGGCCACTCCTCCTCCCTGAGCCACTATAAATCAGGAAAAGGCTAAAAATGGATCAGATGTAAAGCAGAAATTATAATTCAACTCTTTACATTTGTGTAGACATAGCACAGTGTAGTGGAAAGAATATGAATATTAGCATCTGATGACCTAGGTCCTATTACTACCTCCTGCTTCCTTATCTTCCTGATCTACCTCTCAAGGTTGCTATGAGCAATAATAACAGAACTCATGAGAAAGTAATTTTGCAATTGTAAAGTGCTGCCCAAATGTAATTATAAAAAAAAAATTAAGAAAATAAATAAATAAAGAGAGAGAGTGAGAGAGAGAGCATGTGCACTTTCCTATTCTCACTTAGAAAATCTGTAAATAGGAGGGGTTAGGGCCTAATCATTTTCATTCAGTACAGTGATAGTAAGTACACCATTGAAGATGTGATAGACTGGGTACTATTTAATTTACTCTATTCTTATTATGAAATTAGCCCTGGGAATAAACATAATTTTCAAAAGGATCTTTGGCTGCATTGAACTAGAGATGACAAAAAAGCGTAAAAAGAATATTATGATCTTATAAATATCATCGAAATTCTCACTCGGGCACAGCGAGCCAGCAAATTAATCCTTTATTTGAAAGTAATTACCTACCTTGTGGCTGAAATGTTTATAAAGTAAGCCCAAAGCGTTTAGTTACTGTTTGTTTTTGTTTAGGTTTGTTTTTTCGTTGTCTTGTCCTGGGTCTAAAGAAAGCCTGTGCATAATAGGAATGGCATGGAGCTATTTTAAAAAACATGGCTAGAGGAGGAGCTAGAGCTGAAGAACTGCCACTGCAGAAATAAACAGTATCTAGTTTTATGACTTTAATAACAATGGGACTCACAAAATACCTCCCACCACTACAGGCAGGGCAGTACATCCCTTTGTGTCACATTCTACATTTATCTACCCACCAAAGGTACCTATTGCCCCATCTATTTCCAATGCCAGGAAAGTTTACTTTTCTCCCTGTGTGCAGGTTTGGATATACTTTCTTTTTGGAAATATATCAAAGTCAGTCTCTAGCCTGCGGTCTAGAGTGCATAAGAGTTTAGTCATAGCTTGGTCCAACTTCTGAACAACGATAGTAAGCTTATGATTTCTGAAATGTTTACGTTAGCCCTAGCCGTGCTGTTTACTGCGATTGTTGACACTAACACTGTTTGGTCCAGATGAGAGAACAAGATCAGCAACTGAGATTGTTTTGTTTGTAAGCTCTACTTGCAGATGTCCTCAAACTAATGAAAGCCAGAGTGTATTTCTTTCTCTGATCACATGATCAGAAAGCCAAGGTTGTTGGGGACATCCAGGAAAGCTTTGTTTTTCAAGGTTAACAAGCTTTTGAGAGAAATAACTTGCCTGAGAGGATTTAGAGGTATTTTGCTTTCTTTGGTATAATTCTGAAGCCCCTCATAAGCCTTGTATGTGTAACCAAGTGCTGTATTTTAGTAGCGTCTGCTCTGCTATTACTTTTTAAACATCAAGGATGTGAACTGTTTTTGATATGTAAAGCAAGCATCCAATTCAAGTAGCTTTCAATCAGCTAAAAACTGCTTTATTTTCACAACAAGTGTGGCTTTGTAGACATAGTTTGGGAGCATATACTGCCTGGTCTTAGAAATATGTGTAGAAAGAACCTTGTTTTATTTTTCCTTTTGTTTTCATTTATTTAATATTATACTAAAGAACAAGTTGGGCCAACTAAAGAAAGAGGAAAAGAGGCAAGCTAAGAGAGGGGTGATTTTAATTAACTCTTTTTAAAGCTGCTGAAATCTGCCCCTTGGATTGGCAAGACTTTCCCATTAGAACCAGACGAACCCTGAAAAATCATGAACTTTTACTTCAGATTTTTTAAAAAGTAACTCCTTTGGCAAGAAAGGAATGATCTTTTACAAGGTTTATCACATCGCCCTTGAGAAGCAGGGATAGTTTTAGACCTTTACTTGAAAAAAATATATAAAGATACTGGTAGATTGCATGAGCCTTATTTCATGATAGAAAACAATAATACAATGAGAACGCTATGCATACAGTAAAAACAATTTTAACTTGTATGCCATTGAAGCTGTATGCTTTACAACAGGATGATAATATAGCAAAGGAATATGGTCAGCAACTTGCGCTTTGCTGTAACAGTATTTGAAATGCAACTGTCTAAAGATTTTGTTCTAATCTACTAATTTTGGATCTTTGAATATTCAAAGTTTGAAAAACACCCTTTGATACTTTTTATCATAGCATTATTAAAGAATATGCACAGATAATCTTTTGCTTAGAACTCTATTTGATAGTTCTAGCCATTAAGTGTATTAAGCTTAGGTTTTGCATGTGTTTCCCAAGCAAATGTCTTCATTTAAGAGAAACTTTATGAGTAATGGTAGAGCTAATATTTGTTAAGTACTCATTACATGACAGGAAGAGTTTTAGGCCCTTTACATGTGGCAAAGACTGGCTAATTTTCTCCCATCCTGTTTCCTCTTCTTGGCAACCAAAGTAGTACATTTCCATCCTCATTTATAATTAGGTGTAGACATGTGAGTTAGTTCTTGCTAATGGCATGTGAATAACAGTGATGTGTACCACTTCTGGGCCTAATCCATAAACTTTCCCATGTGTGATGCTTGTGCTCTTTCCTTTTCTGCTTGTGTGATGCAGACAACACGACAATCTTACAAGTGATGTGTTGAAAAGGGTAGGGTTATGAGATGCAAAAGAGACTGGTTTCCAATATCCCTTCTTGGAACATACTTCTCTGACAATCAGTAATACCCAGTTAGGACTGTATGTGTGTGGAACATACATTTTTGTCATGTTGGAGTCATATATTTGGGCATTTATTCATTGTAACAGGCAACATCACTTTAATAGGGACATATTGTTTAATCCTTTGCTCTTTGAAAAAAGAATAATATTTTGCCCATTCTATGGATAAGGAAACTGGTTCCTAGAAATTAAAAAAAAAAAATGCCTAAGTGGAAAGTAGTTCCTGTATGGAAGTGCTTAGACAGGATCTATTTTTTTTTTTTTATTCATAGATGCCTCTTTCTCTGATTGTAATTGTTAGTAAAAGATAAGACAATTCTGTAAGCTCTGAACCTAATAGTTTGTACTACATAGCTAAACCTTTTAGAACTGAAAAATGTTGTTTGCATAGTAGGCTTTCAATAAATTAATATATTCAACAAACTTTGCTGTTAGTTTTCAGGTTTCATTCAGCAAATTTTTGTGCAGATAATTGGAAAATAAGAAATTATATCACTAGGTTGTTATATGAAGATTCATAATTGACATTATCAAATAACACAAGACTCTAGTGTGCTCTTCTTCAAATCATTGTTTTTTTTTCTTTTTGGTTAAATTGATTATTTAAAACCTTTTATGAGCAACCACTTTTGTTACTACTTAATGTTTTACTGAAGTTATTTTCACTGAACAATTTCATGGTTTCAATTATAGGAAATCTTTACAGTCATTTTATGTCTGACGAGGTCTGTATTTTTAGATCCCTGTGTTTCATTGTCATTCAAAAGACTGTGGGCTTCCCCACGTCTATCAAGGGATAGCACTGTTAACTGCATCATGAAGTTTAGATCATTGGCAAAGATGTTTTGAACTATTGCCATAATATATGCACAATCAAGTTAATAAGCAAAGTAAATACATCACAGGATAATATGGCTTTAAATGTAGAGATGTTGCATGCTTGCTTGCTTGCTTATTATTCATTCATTCATTCATTCATTCATTCATTTGAAAAGAAGACAAAAGAATCAATATCTAAAGTCTTGGATATTAATAAGTACACGTCCAATGAGGAAAAGCCTACTGGTTAGTGGAAAAACTTGAACATCAGTACAATCTAAAAAAGCATTCTCAAGATCCAAAACAAGAAGTGCAAGAAAAAAATGAGGAAGCTCACAATTTGTATAACAAAATACTTGAAATACCAGAGGAAATACACTTTTGCTATTGTTTTATAAAATAACATATTTTTTCATGGTTAATAACTAAGTATAACATTCCATGCTAAGGACCAAAGTCCTTCATTTTCTTGTTGAAATGTTGGAATGGTTTTTCATAATAAAAAATGAAAATGAAAACTACTTCTCAGTAACAGAATGATGATTTTGTTTCACTGAAGAGTGAGTGTTGTTTGGCAGTTTTCTCTTTATCTCGCTAAAGGCTCCCTGCTAATTTTTAGCATTGCTTGTTACTCTTGACCTCATCACTCTAGGAGTAGAGTCTAGTTTATGGGCCAAACTTCCTAGAGGAACACCAGGTCCTACTCTTTTTTGCGTATAAAGTTCCATTTAGTCCTGGCAATGCAGGGCTTTCTGGTTCAAAGAGAAGAGTCATATAAGACTTCTTGGACACCAAATAACTCTTACAAAACAACATTTTGATGAATTAAGTGTAAATGAATCAGAAACATATGGATTAAATTTCCTTTGAAATATGCATGCCTTTTCCGAATTAAGGGGGGAAACGTTTGGCAAAATGCATTTTGCTGAACCCAAAACACTAGAATAAAGCTCAGAGTTTTTCCTAGACCTCCAAATTATGCTGGAATCTCTTTTCTTTTAAAATTAATTCATGTTTATGCTTAATACTGTTTCTTTTTTTTAAATTTGAAAATGGCTTTACTCTGACCTCTAATCACTTCTCTAAATTTGTGCTTTCCTTTGTTCTTGATAAAACCCCTGATTCTCAGAAGTATGCACCCAACTTTATGTTTATGTGTCATCAAACTTTCAGCAGAAGTACACTCCACTTCCCTTTCAATTTTAATAATAGTGCAGTCTTAATTTTACATCTTATTCAAACTTAAAGGTACTATGTAAGTTGCCTAGATTTTCCCTGCTCTGCGGTCACTTGGACAAGGCATAAATCACAGAACTTTTTGAAGATGAAGAGGAAAGAGACATCAGGATCCAATTTTGCAGAGATAAATATAATGACAACCAGTGAGGAAGCTTGTCATTTGGTGAAAGTAGTTCTGCACCGATTCTGCTGCTGTAAAGAGTATGTCCACTCCTTTTTCCACCATCCTCATTATGCCATAGTGATAGAGGAGCAAATGAGCACAGTTAGCTTTTACTGTGTCAGTATCCTTTTTCCAACTTTGATTTAATTTACTTCTTTGGGTGGGCTTATGCTAGAGGGGACAGAAGAGTCAATGCTTACAGAATTAACTCTGCTGTGCGTATTGGCAGTTAAGATTCTCTGGTTCTTTCGCCTGAGCTTTAGATAAGTATTTCAAGACTTTTGACCTCTCCAGTTACTCTAAATACTTATTCTTTTCTTCACTAACTGTAAGCAAACAATTCTTCTTCATTTTCTCACTTAAACCAAACTTTTCCTTCTTAAGGCCTTGGCACATGCTATTTCTCTGAGCTTGGAGTGCTCCTCTGCTTTCCATCTCTCAGCCGCGCTCATGGCTAATCTAACTCAGCTTCAAGTGACATTTGAAATGTCACCACTCCAGAGAATTCTGTCCTGAACAATTTATCTTGAATTAGTTTCCTCTCTTGTCCAAAGCTTTTTGTTTCCTTTAAAGCATTTAAAATCACAATTTGTAATTATTTTTATGTGTTTGTTCGCCTGTTTTCTATCTATTTCTTAAAGTCAAGGACTGTATTTTTCTTGTTTTTGAACTTTCATTTCAGTGCCTAGCAAAGTGCCTGGCACACAGAAGGTATTGAATAAGTGTTTGTTGCATGCATGAATAAAAGGTTGAGACATTAGGTACTCTGATCCTTCTCCTTCAGAGTTGTGACATGCAACTTTGGCAGCAAACTTGCTGAAGAAATAGAATAAGTACTGGATAAAATGGGTTGAGCAGGTTTGCTGGGACATTACTAGTTTGTATCTGTTCTGGTTTAATTTTTAATAGTAGTTGCCTTCACTTTCAGCAATGTCCAGTTTGTATGATTAATTATATAGTTACTCCAGTTATCTAGTATTCTCAATCATATTTACTTCTCTTATGTAAAGATAGTGTCCCCTGCAATTGCATATGGGTATGGTGCTTTGTTTGGATATACTGGAGAAGAACATATGTCTGTGTCCACCTGTGGTCTCAAAGGCACTATACTGTCCAGAGAGGGTAAAGAATACTGGTTCATCATATGCAGCCAAAATGAGAGATGGATTCAAAAAAGGGCAATGAAGTTGTGTATTATCTGGCTTCCGAGCAGACATATAGCAGTGATCTCAAGTAGACTTTGGATATGAATATAAGCATAGACAAATTGAGATTGAAAAAAAAGTAAGAATATACATACAGCCAACTCCTGTGAACCGTAGTTTCTGGAAATTTGTAGGATAACTGTTCAAATTCACCTCTAGCAGTTGTGATTTGATACCTCCCAGGTGGAAAATATATCCTTTCTAACCCAGCAGTGAGTGCCAAGTAAACTTAGTGTCCTAGTGCCGCCAAATGGGACCTCCCGGGAGAAAGGGAGAGATTGGCTAGAACTGGAGCACTGGACACCAGATGGCTCCCCTAAACACAGGGCTTCTGCTACAAACATTTTAACCCTATATATATGTTTTATCAATGACAATGGAATGATTACAGAAATTAGTTGCTATAGAGTAAGACAATAGTGGGTGAGACTTTTGGAAAATGGAATATACTAGAGAAAGGAGAAGCAACCTACAAATGAGCTTTTCTGTTCATCCTGAAGTGTTTGGTCCACTTCACTTCTGTGATCACATAGTTAACAAAGCTCTTCTCACATTAAAAAATCGGCAAATGCTCTTTGGTAAAAAAATAGAAATATGAGTGAGTTTTACAAATACCTAAATCATAAGTATAGGTGGCTTAAAAATGACTCAGGTATGTGCTTCATGCCTGTGTTTTGGCTCTCTGACTTTTTTGCATGAGCAGAAAGAGGAAGTACCAATTTTGTTGATATAAGGTAAAAGATTTCCTCACACATGGTTAATGTCGGAGGCTTCACTAGCCAGCATTTTAATTGTGAATATTGCAGTTGTAGAAAGAAAGGACTAAAAATAAACAAAGAATGAGGAAGACAGAGGAAGATTATAGGTTATGCCCACACAATTTATGGCAGTGAAAATCAGCGGAGTTTAGCTTAGGACAAGGGTATGTGCAGGATATAACTTCAGGTAGTCATTAGAAAAACAAAAACAAAAACAAATTCAGATTGATGATTCATGCAGGGAAAGGAAAGTCATCATGACATGCACCATTTTGGTTACTGAGGTAATAAGGATGTAAAGAACTTTTTTTCCCCCTAGTAATCGAAGGGCTGATAAACTGCTTCAGTAAGAGACATACATGTAAAAAGTTAAATAGATAAGGTATCTCATGTATAGATAAAACATGCTGCAGGACCTCGGAGGGTAGATTCAGAATGTTTGGTTACCAGGGACTAAGAGAAAAGATCTGTGGTGAAGTACTCAGAGGTTAGGTTGATAACATAGGACCAAGTTGTGAAGAACCTTCTTTGACTGAGATGTGTAACTTGAGCAGAGTGGAAATGGAGAGGAAGGAAATTAGCCTGAGAGATATTTTCCCATCATTTGAACAACCCAGAAGTAAATTCAAGTTCAAAATATGAACAAGTCTAAAATAGTTAGTTGTTCTGTTTTTTAAAAATCCAGTACAAATACCTGTAAAATGTGGGAAAGTTTTTTTTTTTTTAATCTCAACACCTTTCCCAGCTTTTTCAAGGATGCAACAAATATTCTAAACTATGTAAGTTTCTAATTTATTTTCATATAATGCTTTCATTTTATAGATTTATAATTGCCGGGCAATTTTAAGAGATTTGCTTTTTTTCTTAAGAGTCATATCAGGTATTTGGCAAGCTGCTATTTGATTAGTATTTACTAACGTGTGTTCCATTGAACATTACTTGTGTGGCATGTTATGGGTGTTAGGAGAAAAAGGGGTTCATGGTCAAATTATTTTAGTAATATCTAAAATAAAAGTCAAATTTATTTTTTGAAGGAGTTATGAGCAACTTTAATGTGTTACTTTACTTTGTAATTTTAAGAATCAAATGCAAGATGCAGAATTCCTAGCACTTTAAAAAAAATTAAACTTATTTTTTTAGAGCAATTTTAGGTTCACAGAAAAACTTAGGGGAAGGTACAGAGATTTCCCATATACTCCTTGCCCCACCCCCACATGCATAGTCTCCTACATTATCAATACTCCCACCAAATGATAAATTTTTGCAATTGATGAACCTGCATTGGCACATTACAATCACCCAAAGTTGATAGTTTACATTATGGTTCACTGTTGGTGTCATAAATTCTATGGTTTTAGACAAAGGTGTTATGACATGTGCTCATCATTATGGTGTCATACAGAGTATTTAACTGCTCTAAAAATCTCCTATGCTTTACCTATTCATCCTTCCACACGCCTGAGCAACCACTTTTTTTTTTTACTGTTTCCATAGTTTTGCCTTTTTCAGAATGTCATATGGTTAGACTCACACAGTATGTTTTCCGATCCACTATGACAATCTCTTTCAATTGGTGAATTTAGACTATTTATGTGTAAGGTGATTATTGATAAAGTTAGATTAATATTTACCACATTTGTTATTTTTTTTCTGTTTGTTGCACTTGTTCTGTTTTTGCCTTGTATTCTTTTTCTGCCCTTTGTGGTTTTAATTGAGCATTGTATGATTTTCTTACCTTTCAGTTAAACTTTGTTTTTTACTTTTTTTTAAGTGGTTACCTTAGAATTTGCAATATATGTTTACAGCTAATCCTAATCCACTATACCACTTCATAGGTAGTGAGAGTATTTCATAATAACAAAATAATCCTAATTCTTTCCTCCTATCTTTGTATTACTGCTGTCACACATTTCACTTATGTATGAGCATACATATGTAAGCATGCACAAGCATGCATAAGTCAAATACATTGTTAGTATTATTATTTTGAACAAATTGTTATCTGTTAGACAATTAAGAGTAAGAGAAAAATAAGTTTATTTAACTTCACGTATTCCTTTTTTGACATTTTTCCTTTATGTAGATCAAAATTTCTGACTTATGTTATTTTTCCTTTTCTCTAAAAAATACTTTTAACATTTTTTGCAAGGCAAGTCTACTGGAAATACATTGGCTCAATTTTTGTTTAAGAAAGTTTTTATTTTTCTTTTACTTTTGAAGGATAACTTTGCAGGGTATAAAATTTTAGGTTCATGACTTTTTTCTGTCAACCCTTTAAATATTTCCCTTCACTCTCTTTTTGCTTGCATGGTCTATGAAGAAGTCAGATGTGATTCCCATCTTTATTTTCTTAGGAAAAATGTTTCTCCTCTGGTTTCTTTTAGTATTTAAAAAAATTACTTTTGATTTTCTGTAGTTTGAAAATGATATACTATGAATAAGTTTGTTTGTTTGTTTTGCCTTTATCCTGCTTCATAATCTCTGAGCTTCTTGGATCTGTGTTTTGATGTATGACATGAATTTGGGGAAATTCATAGTCATTATTGTCTCAAATCTTTATTTTGTTTCTTTTTCTCTTCTCCCAGTATTCTTATTACATGTATGTTGTACCTTTTAGAGTTTTCCCACAGTCTTTGGATATTCTGTTTTTTGTTTGATTGTTTACTTTTTATTCTTTATTTTTTTTGCTTTTTGTCTTTGAAGGATTCTATTGATACATTCTCTAGCTGAGAGATTCTTTTCTCAGCTCTGTGCAGTCTACTACAGAACTCACCAGAGCATTCTTCATTTCTGTTACTGTGTTTTTTTTTTAATTCTAACATTTCCTTTTGGTTTTCAGGATTTCCATCTCTCTGCTTACATTGCCTATCTATTTTTTTTAATGCTATCTACTTTATTGATTAGGGCATGTAGCATATGAATCATAGTTGTTTTAAATTCACAATCTGGTAATTTCAACATCCCTGCCATGCCTGTTTCTAACGTTTGCCCTTTCTTTTCAAATTGTGTTTTTGCCTTTTGATATGTCTTGTGATTTTCCTTGATAGCCAGACATGAAGTACCAGGTAAAAGGAACTGCCCTAAATAGGTCTTTAGAAATGCGGTGAAGTATGGCGGAAGGGAAAGCTTTCTGTAGTTCTATTACTAGGTGATAGAAAATTTTAGTGATTCTATACCTCTGGGCTGTGAACTTCACAAGTGTTTCTCACTTTTTTTTCTTCCTCCCTTAGGTGAGACAGAATGGCAAAGTGAGCTGGAGTTGAATATTTCCCTTCTCCCATGTGGAAGGCTAGAGAAAGCTGAAGTTGGGTATTTTCCTTCTCCCAGGTCAGGTAAGCTCTGATAATACCCCAGCTGTAGTTAATACTGGCTCTGGTTAACTAGCTTCCCTGTGGGCAGGCCCTATTAAGAAGAGCAGAATTCTCTGATGTATTTCAGAACGGTTCCTTTTCTTCTCTCCTGCTGGAAGCTCGAAGGGATTTTTCTCTGATATGAACTGTAGGGACCTGGTTGAGTTCCTGGAGGTAAATCTCAGAATATTTGAGGTGCCTCTCCATGACCAGGTATCTCTAAAGTTTATAAATCTTAGAACTGCTCCTACTGAGCCTCTAGCATTTCATCAACTATAGTTCAGATTTTCCTTTTCCAGCACTGGTTCCCATGGAGGTTCCTGCTTGAAAATCTCTGCTCTGGTAAGTTGTGACTTTCTGTATTTGCCTGTCTCTCCAGTCTTGGGGCCAGTTGGTTTTCTCTGTCTTCTCTTCTCTTTTGAAGAGTTGTTTTTTTCATTCCATTCAGCTCTTTACTTGCTGCTAAGTTGGTCTGGTAACTTCTAAGCTTTTTACATGCAGAACTGGGAACATTTTTAGCACTTTTTTAAAAGCAGAGGGGTAAAAATGGGATTGGGCATTGGGAGCTCTGAGTGTGGGGCAGATCTGACAAAGTCTCTGCTAGCCGTATGGATACTGGGGAGCATGGATTGTCCGTCAGAGGAGTCCTTGATTGGACAGCCATGGCTGGGCCTTTGTACCAGTCACTGGCTGGTGGCACCCTGAGAGAATTGTGACCTTCTAAAGGTTTTATAATTTTAACTTTAGCCTTTGCATTCATCTTTGATCCATTTTGAGCTAGCCTTTGTTTATGTTGGGAGGTAAGGTAAAGGTTGCAAATCTTTATTTTGCACATGGATACTGAATTATTCCAATACTATTTGTTGAGAGATTCCTCTCTCTCTCTCTCTCTCTCTCTCTCTCTCTCTCTCTCTCTCATTCTCTCATTCTCTCTCTCTCTCTATACACACACACACACACACACACACACACACACACACACACACACACACATATATATGTATAATGTATGTATGTATGTATAACCTTGCTATTTGCAATGTTGATTGCAATCCTGGTTTCTCTGGTGGTTAAGTACCCTCCACTGGTGTCAACTACATCAGAGCCCCCAATATCTCCATTGCTATCAATGAGCCAACTTCTACTATGGTGTCTCTTCTCATCAACTCTGATCTGTATAAGAGACTCACTATGAACTCCTTAATAATGATGATGCCCCTCTCAGCGCTGTATTTCTGATGGCTTTGGTCGATGATATGTGCTCTGGGCTTTCTCATGGCCTAGAATACTTGGGCGGGTTGTCTGGCCTTACACACTATAGCCATGCCAGGAAGCCTGATTCCTTAAACCTTTTATTCCTTTTCTATACCATCTGCTATGGCAATTTGAGCATTTCAGCCTTGCTCAGCATGAGTCATCAGTTTCTCTAGGCTTCTAGTAGCCTTCCTAGCTGTAAGTTTTACAGCATCTACTCAGGCCCTTTCCAGAGCATTAAACCTATACTCTGAGACAAAGTCATCTCATCAATTAACACTTAATAAATACAGGCTTATGGCACAGTCTCCTTGGTCAAGCATCCTTAAAATTCAGTCAGTAGGAATTATCTCAGGCCCTGCTAATACATACTGGCTAATTCTTGCATACCTTTTAGAGTTTAACTTTTTTTTCTTTCTTATCAGGTTCAGCTTGCCTTGGCTGGATTATTGCTATGGTGACCTGGCAGATCCTAAGCCCCTGTAGCTTAGTAAAACAGGGGCTTCTGCAGGTTATTCCTACATGGGGGAAGGACTAAATCTTAATAGGGAGGGCTAGGGTACATTTGCAGTTTCTGAACTTAAGAGTAGTCCAGGGAAACAATTTTCACAGGCTTCTACCCAAGGGCTGTCATTCATGTGTCAGGGTCTCAGGTTTTTCGATCCAGAGATCAAATTGATATAACAGACCTAAGTTAACTGAGCAGGAGACTTTTACTATTAAATCTCGACTTTGGTCTTAACTTTTCCTGCTCCCATACTTTAGAAAGAAAGGAAATAAAAGCTTTTTTTTTTTTTTTTTTTGTAAGCTGTCAAAGAGGCCCTATGGCCTTCTGTTTCATTTTCAGTTGTTTAACTGTCCTCAGCTGATCATAATTCCTTATAGGGGATGTAATTTAATAACTACCAGACATTTCCATTGACCTTATATTCTTTGGTTCCCTATAGTTTTCAAACTCCTGAATCACATCACACTGGCTAGAGAGCTCTTCTCCACAGGTACACTTCCCTAAGTTTTAGTTATTGGGCTGATGCTCTGTGAAGGGCCTACCTGTGACATGTGCACCACCTGGAATGGGCCGTTATTGCCAGCCAGGCAGTAAGTTACCCACTCCTGATACCTTATTTACTACCTGCTTTCTTGGACAACAGTCTACTGTGTTACTTAGATTCTCTGAGAGGCAAATGATGAACCAGTATTGAAATGCAAAAGATTTATTGGGGATTAACACTTGTGAAAGAAAAAAGACAAAATAAAATTGGGCAGTGGAAAATAGAATTGCAATGCAGATCTGACAAATCTCTCAGCCCAATGGGAAATCTGAGGCAAAGAGTGCTGGTTTTAGAGGAGTCTTCTATTGCCTATTAATTGTGTGTGGGGAGCTCTTATTATGGTCTTGCTCAGCCATTGGCTTATGTCACCTTGCAAAGGTCATGGACTATGCACAAAAGCTAAGGCAGATGTAAAGGAGTTGATGTGCCTAGGGTGCCAGATAACTTCAGTCTTCGGCTCTGGATAAAGAGTTCCATTTTGAGAGGGAGTCTGAATGTCACATCTCTATGTCTCCAGGATGTCTTGAAGGTCTAGTGTTCTATGGGACATACTTTCATTCAAGAAATTCTAATTCTATTCTGCTAATTATATCGCAGTAAAACATAAAAAAAGCATAATTATTGATGAATCTTAATATAACCTAGCAATATTTATGTAATTGCACAAGTTAAGTTGCAACTTGATTCTTTATGTTTACATTAAATTTCTATTTCCTATTCAGATTTTGAGTCAAGAATCAGTTTTATTCATGACTTTTGAAGATCCCCAAGTGGATTTTTTTTTTTAACAATGGTGATTTTTAAACTCAACTTTGTCTTTTCCTCTTTAAGTATGGGAGTAATTCTCTGCATTTTTTCATTTCCTCTTATCTCTGGCTTTACAGAGAGAAATTACAATTGCTCACTAATGGTTGTGGAGTTCTGGTCATATTCCATGGTATCTCACCAGGGATCCTCTGGAGGAGAGTGTAGGAAGATGGGAATTCCCTCCCACTCCCAGTGGGATCCTGTGGGGAAACTTCCTTCTGACCTCTTTCTTTCAGACATTCCTGACATTTTGCTTCCTCAGCTTACCTCCTTCTAATGAGGAGCTTATTTAACACTAATTTATATTTAATATATAATTTCTTCAATAGAATGTTAATTATATTGAAAATTTTATTTATATTTTTTTCACACAGAGTTACTTTTAAATCAATTATGACCTTTTTCTGAAAAAAAGCATTTAAAAATTTAATTAGTATTATAGGTTTTATATTTCTTTTATTAAAAATTATGATTTCTGAACCTTTGAATTAATGACATCCTTGTGTCCAGAAAAGGGCTTCACAAGAAAATAGGGAACAATTCTGAATCTGGGCAGTGGTTAGAAAGAAGAATGGAAATAAATACGAATTATAACATTTTGTTTTTCTCCTTGCACATGGATGTTTTCCAGGACAATAAAAATAATGACTTTATAGCCAAGGGCAGAGTTTGATACCAAGCTGGGAATTGAGAATATTAAAGGAACCAAATAGAGGAATGCTGTGCGTATGTATGGTGTGTATATGTGTGTGTGTGCATATATGTGTGTGTATGATAATGACTTCTACCTCTAAACCTGCATTTTAAAACTTCTCATCAGAGGGTATTGTAGCATTGGATTAGGTTATTGCCATTACTAGTATATCCTCTTGCTTTCAATAAACATCATTCATTTCAAAACAATTATTCTCCCACTTTTCAATTGCTTTTAAAATAATTTGGAGCAAAATCCATTTTTTTCATGCAACTCTACTAAAAAACCTAATAAATATTTCCTTGTGTCACAGTTAAGGAAAATTAAAAAAAAAATTAAAATTCCATAAAAATAATTGAAGAAATAGGATTTATAATCATAAATCCCAAGTTTTTTTTCTAAATTATCACACTGTCTTTTATGATTCTCATTATATATTCAATACATTTCCCCCCTAAATCTTAAGTATATGGTGGAAGTTATTAACTAACTAGTTATGAATTGGTAGAGAAATACATATATAACTTCTGTTTCAAAAAGACTTTATTTGATCTTTTTAGAATTTGTTTAAAAATCACAAAGTCAATATAAATTCTAACTCTAACTCTTACCTTAACACAATTCTTAGTATGTTGTTGAAATTACTTTTAATCACCTAGTCTATCTCATAGGTATTGGCATTTAGATGTATAAAACATGATTTACTTTTCCTACACTTAGAGGGAATTCAGTAATTCAGCTCACTCTCTTTAGGTCTTAGAGAAAGTGGAAAAGCTATCATGAGAATTCATAGCTTTCATTGTTATCAGTTTTCCATTTATCAAATAAAACTATCATGCTCTTCTTAGTATCATATTACTTTAATGCTGATTTCTCAAAGCAACTATGGAGGCTGTTGTTTCTGAAGTTGTGCGGAAACACATAATCTCTTAGGATATGAAGGAAAGTGAGTAAGCATTTTTTTATAATTGCAACCCCCTTTTTATAAAAATGTGTGCCGTAGTAATTTATGTTCTAGAGAGCTCGTGGTTTATATTTGATGAATAAATAGATTACTAATGATCAGTTTCTCTCTCCACATTTTTCCAGAATTTAAGGACAAAACACAGATAACTTTTTCAAACACTTCTTGCCTAGAGGTATAAGCTGGCATGTTAATTTGCTTATAATTTTATTTAAAGGAAATGCAGGTTTTGGAGCAAGGTAGTGAAGGCTTCTACTTGTTAGTACTTTTTCTGCTTTTTCTTGCCAGGATGTATGAGGTATTTCATGAGTTATTTTATTATTAAACCAAAGACCAAAGGGATGTATATCTTCTTTGAAGATGTCATGTCTAAAATTTTGCATGAGTGATATGAGTATTTCTGATGCCTAATTTGTAGCTGAACTTTGATGAATCACACAATTCATAGCTTTTCACCTTTGGTAGCTAAGGACCTTGTTAATTTTATATATAACTTATATCTTGGGCTACCTGGTTTCTAGAAAAAATAAATACAATGTGTAAGAGAATTAAACTTTGGAGTTTGATCTGTAATTTATTAAAAATAGTTCTATAATTTGGGGATGAAGCTAATTTAAGTGTAAACCATCTTCAAATAATCATTTTTTGAAAAAAGCCTATTATCCCAGGTTAGTACTTAATAATGAGTAGGACTCTATCAGAAAGAAACAACAAATTTACATGTCTCTGAGATGGTCCAGCTGCAAGGTTTTAAATGACTGTAGCAAAGGTGTGTTTTTAGAAACCATCTTTTATTTTTTTTTTCAATAAAACATGAACGTAGTTTTTGTACAAATTGTCATTGACTAATAAAAGACAAATGATTTAATTTTATGTATTCGTGAAGTGGTAATTAATAAACTTTTACTATAATCTCGGACATACCAGAAAATAGAAAATTAAAGGTTTTATAAGACCCAGTAATAAACAGAACTTTATATTATAAGAAGTATGTGTGATATATGTTTAAATTAAAACTTTGAAATAAAGATGAACTATTAATAGTTTTACTTGATGACATTTAAGATGACTACATAATTTTTCTTATTGTCTTAGGTGCCAATATGTTCATTATTTTAACTTGAATCATAATAAATACAAAATACTTTAGATTTATCTTCTCATATCATTTAAAATGTCTCAAAGTATATTTTATTTTGTGATTTATAATTTTTTCTCCTCAATATAAAATTGATTGTATAATTCAGTTTACATAAAACATGTTGCATTTATTCAAAAACATTTTCTAATCTCTTTTTCTGCTTAGTAAGTTCTCTGTGTAAATATTTATGAGTTTGCCCTTTAAAACAAAACAAAAAAGAACTTTTAAAATTCAAAGCAAAACATAACAAAAGAAACAAATTAGGAAAGTATTTTTTTCTTGGCAAGAGATCTTTTTGTGAATATTTGGCTTTGGACACTATTGAAAGTTGCGACATTTTATTCTTCTGGGGCAAGGGCTTCCCTCTTCCTGCCTCCAAAGTAATTCTGAGTGCTGGTTCTGCTCTGTTTATTTTTATGCAATGATGACAGCACATCCTTATTGACCGATTATTGACAAAAAACATTTTTAGGTAAACAGTGACAGTTGTGCTAGCAAATTTGTTTCCATTCTGTTAATTTAATCTACTATGACAGTCTTTCTTTGGTACTATCTTCCAAATTTCCCACGTCTTTTACTTTATCCCTTTCCCAAAGTGTAAATTACTATAGTGCCTGAGAGCTTTGACTTTTATCCTTTTATGACATGTGTTTATTCCATCAAATGCCAGAAGACAGGAATTCTTAGCTACTATTCACTTAGCCCATTAACTTTCCAACTCCTAATTCTCACCTAACTTGATATTCCCAGTATCTTTTTATATGTGACACTGCAACATACTGTGCCTTTTGGAAAAATCAATTTATTCTACATCTCTGCTGAATAAATCTTTTTGTAAGAAATATTTAGAGTTTTATTCAAGTGTTTAGTCATGTTGGCTTTTTGAAGATGTACAAAATGCATGCTCTGGGGTAAAGGGATTGACTAAAAAGCAAAGACCACATGAAACATTTTGATTTTTAGATTCTGCTTATATAGTTATGTTTTTGACTAAAACCAATTCTTTTGGAGTAGGGAACCTTAAAACTATTATGATGCCTAAGAGTAATATATAAGCATTTGCCATTTATAAAAGACTTTCAACTTCTGAAGAAAGTGTCCTGCCAATGAACTTATTAAGCATTAGAACAACTTTAGGAAGAAGGCTCCCCTGTAAGCATTATTTAAAAACATAAGATTTTTACCTTTCTGAAACTCTTTGAAAGGACACAAAAGTAGAGGTTAAAAAAGTTAGAGGTTTGCCATGTTTTTACCTATTGATAATATATAGGAAATGAATAGTACTGTAACCATTTTTGAGCACTCTCAAATCATTGGGCATTAATGTGGATTTTTTTTTATTATCACTGTACTCTCTCAAGTCCCCCTACATTTTCTGTTATGTGGTAGGCCCCTTTAATGACATCCCAGTCTGATTCTAAAGTTTCACTTACTTTCAGGACCTGGAACGTTACAGACTCTTATTCCTATCTTATTTACTTCAAAGCTTCCTTCTCCCACTATACCTCACAGTCCTCCTCTGCACAGGTTGAACTATGGGCTTAAAGTGCATGTGCTTCTTTGTCACAATATGCACCCTGCTCCCATACCCTGCCCTACCTCTTTCCTAGCTTATCCCTCTGGTGCTCATGATGGGGGAGGAAAGGGACAGCATTCTCTTTACAGGATTTTATTTGATAAAATCTTCTTTTTTGGTGTGTTGTGATTGCTCTTTTGCTTTCTATCAGGCTGCTTGATGTGAATAAATGGTGCCCTCTGGTTCCACTGACAAGGGACTCAGTCTTGAGGGGCTTTGTAGACTAGCGATATTCAGATGTGTCTTCCCATCAATCCCTACCTACTGTTCTGACTCAAGAACCTCTTTCCTGCCTTCAGAGTAGCTTTTTGAGCTTTAAGATTTTACAATCTGATTTACCCTCTAGGGCCTCAAGGCTGTGGTATGGACACAAGCCAGCCGTGTGTCCTTTATCAGTGTTGGAAGAAGTAGTAACTTTTTCCCCTAATAGTGTGCTATATCTGCTGTAATGTCTGCATTATTTAACTTGGAAAAGATACCAATCACCACTTTACCCCTTTAGTACTCTAAGATAAGATATGCACTGGTGAAGAGAGAATAGCTTTATATGAGAAATTAATCACTTTGAGAAAAGTATAGGAAAGGCAGTTAAATGTTTATTCCAATGTATTTCCTCACTCCTCTTTTCTCTCAGTTTTTTGTCTGAAGTGATCTTTATTTCTAGTTGAGCACTGCTCCCCAGAACATTCTCAGGTTTCCCCCCACTCACCCCCATGCTGTTGAATTCTGCTTTTGCTAGATCTCTACAAGGTAGACAAGATCAGTTCTAAGTAGAGTCTATAAAAGTGGCCACAGATTTTTTTATTAGCTCATCTAAGCCAAAATAGTCTGTATGTAGTATCTAAGCTTAGGTTTGCAAAGATTTAAAATTAGGAAAATATTACTAAATCTGTATATTAGTAGGTGTTGTCAATGATGTGAGACTCATGGAGGATACAGTTGTCTTTATTTACTTTAACACCTTTTCCCTCCCCTGAGTAAAAGCTTTAGAAATTATTGAATCACCATTCAAGTCTATATAAATTCTATATAAATCCAATTGGAGACAAGTTGTATTAACTACTCAAAATACATGAGGTTTTCCATATGGAGGATACATCCCCCCCCCTTATTTGTTTAGTTACCTGTTGCAGGAGGGCAAGAAAACAAAAGTTGACTTAAGGCTAGAATTCACAAACCCTAGTGTAGAGAAATACTCTATCTATAGGTATCAGGTAGCATAGGCATATCCATGGGGCTCAATGGACAAATCGGTGGAAGTCCAGCACTAGGAGGCTAAGCAGAAAGAATTAAAGGCAGGGTCTTTCTCCAGAAGTAGGATGGGAATGTGGCCAATCTTAGAAGTCATTATGTGTTAGGAAGAGTGCCACCATCTGTCAGGGTGGTCTAGCCCTAGAGAAGAAGGTTTAAACAGACTATGAAGGGGTCAGTTTTGTAGGAAGACCTAGGATGACAGGCACTGAAGTAACCAGGGAAGGAAAATCAAAGCCAAATTCAAGTGGGCCGAATGAGTGAGGAGTACCAGTTCTGGGGCTATACATACACCAGGGTGAGTATTGGTCATGATGCTTCCTCTGTCTGGTGGATAGGAATAAAGAGAATTTCGAATGGCCAAACAGTTCAAGTCTTTGTATGCGATCTAATTCCCAGACTGACTGGTATCATGGACTCTGGGTGATAATATTTTCCCTGTCCTTTCACAGTGGCCCTCAACTGAGTTAGGCCTGAGCTTGCAGGTGAGCTCATGGAGAAATACGAATGAGGAGAACTAGAAAGGCAAAGTAGGAAAACAGTGGTTGTACTAAGATGGTGGAATTCTCTCCTTATGTTTTGGTTTCAGGGAATATAATTTCAGTGTAAAAATGTTCACAAATGTCTGCAATTGACCAAGGAGGTGGAACTATTTGGCTATAGGGTATAAGCATAAATGTTATTCCCTTAGGGGAAGGCAAAATTTAGATAGACGCTCCTGGATAAGTTTCTGAAAAGTGCTAGAAGACAATGGAGAATCAATAATTTAAAACAATTAGTCTGGTAGGAGGTCCCGCCATACAATATAGTTTAAAAAAAAGTGATAATACTTTATTGTCTAGTTATTGGCAGGTAATGTAAACTATGAGTATACATAATTGTATTCCTTAGTGACCATTTTAGCTTGCTTTTATTTTTTTTATCTCCAGTCAATGAATTTTTGACTCTACATTTAGAGACTAGAAAAACTTCCACACAACCCAGTAGTATCAGTGTTTATCTGTGCTGTGAGAATCACAGGTACATTGAAATTTAATGTCTCCTTATATATTTTGTTAACTATTTAGAAAACATACACTTAGAGTGTCATTCCAGTATTATTTTTAATTGTTCAAAGTAAAGTATTAAGAAACTAAAGGAAGCTACTTCAACTTGAGCAATTTTTTTTAAAGAAAAAAATAATAATGTTTGAGTATGAGAATAAAAACATTTTAATAGAGTATCCTGCCTGAAGAACTAAGATTTTTGGATTTGGATTCCTTCCTTCCTTCCTTCCTTCCTTCCTTCCTTCCTTCCTTCCTTCCTTCCTTCCTTCCTTCCTTCCTTCGTTCTTTTGTTGTTACTCTCTCTCTTTCTTCTTCCATCTTTGTCATTTCTATATTTCTGTCTTTAATATTACTAATTCTTTCCTCCCTCTGGTCAGTTCTGTTTCCTAAGTTTCCTAGCTTGTTCTTCATTTCTTTTGAGTCCTTCACCTCCAGATTTTTTTTTTAAGTTTCAGTTACTTTGGTGAAGTACTTCTTTTGTTCATTGATTTTATTTCTGAGTTTATTAAGCTGCCTCTCTGAGTTTTCTTGTATCTTATTGAGTTTTTTCAGAACAATAACCTTGAATTCTGTGTCATTTAAATCACCTATTTCCATGGCTTTAAGTTTATTTTCTGGAGAGTCTTTGTTTTCTTTTTCAACTGCCTAGTTACCTTGGCTATTCATAGTATTTGATGGATTATTTCTCTGCCTAGGCATTTATGAGAATGAAATCTGCTTTTTTAAAATTTTTTTTTTTTAAAGCGTGATACCTCTATTGAGTAGGTTGATAAGAAGAGGTCCTTCTTTTGTTTTTCAGTAAGTGGTGCTGAAGTGCAAGTTTTTTACTTTCTCTTACCCTGCTCTGGCTTCTCGAAAATCTGCGGGGTGGTACAAAATATCCCGTATTTCCTGTGGAGGTGAGTGTCTCCTCTGTGACTAGGTCTCCTCCATCTCAGGGCACCACTCCTTGTGGTAGAATGTTATAGACAATTGGGTTCTCAGCCCATGAAATCTCATCGGTGTCCCCTGCAACCAGATGCTGTTGGAAGTGCTGCACTGCCTTAGGTGTCCCAGATGCTCCTACTGAAGTCAGCCTAGGTGGGTTGAGGCTGGGTAGGCTGGGAGAGGCCCGCTGGCGCATTTTTTTTTCTTCTTCCAGTATGGCAACTCCAAGAACTCAACTGCCTCGCCTCTGTATCTCTTTCCTGTCACTGGGATTAGCCACAGTGAGTATCTGCCACTCAGAAAGGATGATCCTGTCTCTGAAGTTCTCAGGGCTACAGATAGTGTGCTTTGTAACCTGACACTCATTGCTACAGCTTCTTCTGGGGCCCACTGCTAGCTCTGGGAGGGTCAGGGAAGGCAGCCAGCGTCTGTGGCTTTGTTTTCTGTCTGGCAATGGTGGCTGCTAGATCACACCTGTCGCACCTTTGTGTTCTGTCTCAACCCTAGTCACTGGATTCAGCTGCAGTATGTTCCGACCACTCAGGCAGAAATCTCAGGGCTACAGAGTGTACCTATGACCTGATTTGTCCCCTCTTCTGAGATCCTACAATGAGTTTCAGGCTATGTTTGTGCCACCTGTCTCTGCTCTTCTCCCTTCCCTCCTCCCTGTTTGCTCTGATTCACCCACCTTCAGATGTTTTTATGCATGGATCTCTCAGACTTGTATGCTGAGCAGTAAATCCTTTGTTGAGTTGTAGCTTTTCAACTTGTCAAGGCTAGAGATCAGGGGGACCTCTTTTGCCATCATGCTTTTGACATCACTCTATTTTCTAAATTTAAAGAATAATTTTTATACCAACATAATTTGTGAAACATCTATATACAATCTCCTTAATAGAGGGTGGCTTATATATAAGAAAATATGATTGTCCTTTTAAGGAAAGAATTATTTAATTCTTTCAAATTACATAATTTTTTTTGACACATGACTTTTCTGATTTTCATAGTTCTCAAGCATTTATTTCATCTGAATTTTTGGTCATTTTTTAGAAAAGTGATGCCATGAATTCGTGGTTTAAAGAAGACATTTCTCTACCCCAGATTTTTCTATTTAAAATTTCTCTTAAAGTCTGTTATCTGCTTCAAAATTTGACTCAACTTATTTGTTATATAAAAAAAAAAACCCTCCCCAATATTGCACTTAGCTTTTAGACTAAAGTTACAAAAGAAAACAATACTGTTTTCCATATTTTTGGTTACATGTGGAACCTCGTCTTGGACTACTTTATTCTTGTTTTGAAATGGGTAATGAGGAATAAATTCCAGGTGAAACACTAAGGAATTACATGGTTATCCATGCCATTTATTTAAAATGACTGAGTTCATATCAGGTGAATATACTAGATACTTTTGATTTGGATACTGTAATTCCAACATTAAAATTAAGTCTTCATACAAAACCTTCCTGACTTAAAAAGCTTTCTGGAAACTTCCTGAGGAAAAATAATAAAATTACTACTATTTATTAAATGCTTACCATGTGTGATCGTTAAACTCATTTCTTACAAGTAATTCTTTTATTTATTACAACATCTCTTTGAGGTAGTTCCTATAATACCTCATTTTATAGAAGAAGAAATAGAATGATAAATTGTTTGAGCTAAGTGGTGGAGTTAGAAATTAAATAATTTCTTATTCTAGAAACTTAAGCTTTTTGCTTACAAAGTTATTTTCCCTTCCTCTGGTCTTGTGATTTTTTCTTAAAAACTCATCTACATGTCAATCAATAAAGAGACTATGCTTATTCTATGTTGCTGCTACAGAAAATTGCCACAGAGTTAAAGGCTTAAGCACAAATATATTATCCCGGAAGTCCAACATGGATTTCATGGGCTAAAGTCAACATATCAGCATAACTGTATTCCTTCCTGGATGCTCTAGAACAGAATTCCATTTGCATGAACTTTCTAGCTTCTAGAGGCCATCTACATTTTTTGGTTCATGCCCTCTCCTTCTATCGTATTGACCAGCTATGTTGTATCTATATGACTGTACTGCAGTCACATTTTTCTCTGATCACAACTGAGAAAATGTTCTCTGCTTTTAAGAATCCATGCGATTAGTTTGGAGCTACCTAGGTAATCTAAAATAATCTTTTCATTGCAAGATCTTTATTGAAATCACATCAGCAAAGTCCCTTTTACCATATAAGGTAACTTATTCACAACTTCTGGGGATTAGGATATGGACATCTTTGGGGGCTATCACACTGCTTACTACACTAAAGGAATCTGTTAAAACAAATAGTTTTGACAAACACTGATTTAAGCCATAGCCAAAGTGAAGGAAAAATAAGTTAAGCACCAGAGTAATCTTAATAATATTAATACCTCTGAATGACTTTTTGCTGGCAACCAATTTCTTTAGCCCTGGACCTCTGTGTATACATAAATAATTCATTTTGAGTCTAATGTTTTTCTTATTTTTGTTATAAGTACTTAAAAATTACTTTAATTGAAATATAATTTGCATCTAATAAAACTCATTCATTGTCATTGTACAATTGTTTATATTTAAACATTTAAAAATTTAATTTAACTAAAGATACACAGAGAAGTGAACATTTCATAAATGTAGAGTTTGATGAATTTTCACACACGGAACTCATTTTTTTAACAGTAACTCAGATCAAGTCATAATAACTGTGTGTGTGTGTGAGAGAGAGAGAGAGAGAGAGAAAGAGAGAGAGAGAGAGAGAGTGTGTGGCAGGGGTCAGCTTTATTGGGTATAATTTACATACAATAAAATTAACCAATTTAAATTTTGACAAATGTATACAATAATTTAACTACCAAGACAATCATGATATAGAACATTTTTGTCATTCCAAAAGTTACCTTGTGCCACTTTGCAGACAATCCCCATTCCTCATCGAAAGCCCTTGAAACCACTGATCTGATTTCTATCACTATGTTTTTGCCTTTTCTAGAACTTCATAGATAATTACTGTATATGCAGGCTTTCGTGGTTTAGCTTCTTTAATTTAGCATAATGCTTTTTAAGACTCATCCATTTTGTTGCCTATATCAGCAGTGTATATTCTATAATTTGGTTATTTCTTTACCAGTTGAGGAACATTTGGGTTAATTCTTTCTAGTATTCAGCTATTATGAACATTCCTATGAAAGTTATTGTGTGGACATAGGTTTTCATTTTTCTCGAGTAATTACATGAGCAAAATTTTTCAGTTATATGGCAAGTGTATGTTTAATTTCTAAGAAGCTGCCAAACTGTCTTCCACAGTGGCTATACTATTTTGCATTATCACCAACTGTATCTGAGTTTCAGTTGCTTTCTCCATCCCAACCTTGATAATATTCAGTCTTCTTAGTTTTAGCTTTCCAATAGTTGTATAGTATCTGATTGTGGTTTTGATTTTTATTGTCCTAATTATGAATAATTGTGTATATTTTTAAATGTACTTGCCTGTCATCAGCATATCTTTTTGGCAAATTCTCATTTTAAAATTTTATGTCTAGTTTTTTTTTTATTAGTTGGTATGTCTTCTTTAGTTGAAAAGAATTCTTCAATATTCTAGATACAAGTCTATCGTTAGATAGTTTGCAAATATTTTCTTCTAGACAGTGCCTTTTTTTTCATTTTTGAGATAGTATCTTTAAAGGGTAAAAGTTTTAATTTTGATAAGTTTCAATTTATCATTTTCTTTTAAAGCTTGTTTTTAATATTTGCCGGAACACATTTGTCTAGAACAGCTTTTAGTTGAAGTTTAATTTGGCCCTATTCAGAGGTAAGAATGTGTGTGTGTGTGTGTGTGCACGCGTGCGCATGTGTGTGTAATTTCTTTGTCTCTTTGCACTTTTATTGAGATTTTTTCTGTTGACTTGTCTTCAAATTCAATAATACAGTTTTCTGTTGTTTCCAGTCTGCTGTTGAGTATATATAATGCATTTTTAAAACTCAGATACTGTATTTTGTCTTCTTAGAATGTCCAGAAGACATAACACTTTTGAAATTCTGTATTCTTTACCTATTTTGCCTATCCTTTCTCTCCTTCCTTAAATATATTAAATAGTTATTTTGAATTTTTCATCTGTTAACTCCATTACTTGAATCATTTTTGTTTCTGATTCTATTTATCTCTCAATTATCAAACTTTTTCTTTCTGATTCTTTTAACATGTTTGATAAGTTTTGATTGTATAATATCACATATATATTGTAGATGCTTTAAATTATATTATCTTCTAAAGAATGCTAAATTTTATTTAGGCAGAGAGTAAAATTATTCACAGATCACCTTTATTTTGCCCAGGTAGTTTTAAGATTTATGAGAGAAAGTCTGTTTCCATTTTGCTCATAACCCTTATACCTAGAGAGAGAATTTTATTTCACATCTTAGGAGGTAGCATTTATGGGATCACCAATGGATACTATAGGTCTCTAACTCCTGGACCTGAACTCCTTTCCTTAGAAATCTCTGTTGTACTCTCCAGCCACCTGGTGGCTGTTCTTGATTAGGTTTCCAAAGCTTTGCTCTTTATATGCACATTTTAGAAGTAGACTAAGGACCTGAGGAGGAAATTTATGCAAATTATTAAGGCTCTATCTCTATAGTTTTCAGCCACTTCAAACCTAGTTCTTTTAGCTATCTTAAATTCTTATCTTTGTCTCTCCTGTCCAAAAGACTATTGTCTTTACTTAGGCTCTATTTCCCTAAGCTGTGGTTTGGAAAATGCCCCCAGGAAGAAATCTGGGGTTTATGTGACATTTAATTTGTTTGCTTCTTTTCTCTCAAAGACTATAGCCCTGCATTGGCTGCTGTCCAATGCCTGCAAACAGTTGTTATATATGTTTTGTCTAGATTTTATATTGTTTATAGCAAGAAGTTAAGTCCAATAATAGCTACTCCATCATGGATGAAACTAGAACATGCCCATGTTATTTCTTTTTAGTTCTGTTTGTACTGTCTCCTACTTCAGAACACCTTTGTTCTACCATTTCAATGATCAGAATCTAATAAATTTCTTTTTGTCTCCTATCATTCTTTAAACTGCTGCAAACTCTTTCTTCATATCTATAGGTTTATCTTCTAAGGCTACAATTTTTCTATGTAAGAAGTATAAAAGAGATCACCTAACAAAAAGCCTCTATTACTTTCGAATAGAACTAACTTGTGTTCTAGACTTTGGATCATAGCCAGCTTTGATTTCTACTATTTCTTACTATTTCCCCTTGTTAACCTACTGTCTTCCTGGTTTCTATGTGACTTCCTAGCTGCAGACCTTTAGGTATGAAACACTGACTGAATCTTATGCAGAAATTATCTCTTGTTAGTTTCGCACCTCACCTATTCTGTCAGGCTTTATAATGACCCCAGCTCTGATGGCAACAGAAATTAAATATTAGGTAAGAATTCATGTCACAAATTATATTGCTATCAGTATAGATATTTAAGAAAATATTTGTTTTAGTTTGAGCTGCTGTCACAAAAATACCATAAACTGGATGGATGGCTTATACAACAAAATTTTACTGTCTCACAGTTTTAGAGGCTAAGAAGTCTAAGATCAAGATACTGGCATACTCATTGTCTGGTGAGAGAGCTCTCTGGCTGGTTTGCAGACAGTTGCCTTTTTGCTGTGTCCTCACATGACACACAGAGATACCATCTCTCTCATGTCTCTTCTAATAAGAGCATTAATTCCATTCATGAGGGCTCCACTCTTATGACCTAATCACCACCCAAAAGACCCTACCTCCAAATACCATCACATTGGGTTTTAGAGTTTTAACACGTGAATTTTGAGAGGACACAAACACTCAGTTCATAGTGATATTTAATACCTTTTATGGCTTTTATTATGAGTATAGAATTCTGTATATATTTGCAAATTGTATGGATGCGTATTAAAAAACCATCTAAACTACCCAATGCTATATATTTAGTAGAGTATTTGAGGATGTAAGAAATTAATGAGGAAATAAAGACTTTTTAATCTAATACTAGATAGATGAAGGAAGATGTCCATTTGCTATATCACAGGAGAAATAAAACTTACAGGAGACATGCTAATTTAGCTACACTATCTTGAAGAACAGATTGCTTGAAATATTCAGTCATAAAGCTTGTTTATAAAATTTTTCTATTTCATCAAATCATTATAAAGAATGTAAAATGAGAAAATATGGAACAATTTCCAAATATGAAGAATGACAAGATTTCGGGGATGGAGAAACCATTCAAGAATGATGAGTCAAAGATTTTAATTTAGAACTTTTTATTGACTCAAAACAGATTTCACCTGACATTTACTTTGTCTTTATGTATTTTTCCACTATCCCATTATAGGAGATGATGAATTCAAACCAAACTTGGCAATGAATTTAGACTGTGGTTCTTCTGTTAACTTAAACAATAAAAAAATTTGGAGGAACAACTTTTGTCTCTCTATTGAACACTTTAAAAAAGTTGCAGAAATAAATGCTGATTTAAAAAAAAAACTTTGCTGAAATGCAATGTAGTCATAATACTAAAATTTTACACTAAGTACAAACTCTTTTCTTACATTATTTGATTTTGGACACATACTTGAACTTGTTAGAATTTAGGTGTATGTTTAAAGATCATGCTCTCAAAAAATTGATGCTTGTTTTCTGTTTCTCTAATGTGTTTATTTTTTGTGTATTACAATGCAATAATTACATCTATTAGCTATAGTTTCAAATGTCTTAGTAGTGTGTTCTTAGGAATATGAAGACAAAAAAAAATCCCTTTAATTTGGGGACCTATACTTTTTTTTTTTAACATACTGGTTTGTTAACATACTGGTGGTTCAACTGAGCAGGTGTCTTTATGTTGTTTAAGACATTTTTAAAATTTGTTAATTAAAACAATTTCCCCAGTTACAATTTACCTACTACAATAGCCATTTCTTCTTTGTCTGTTTTATTACATTTTAAAGAAGGAATAGAAATATTTGATTTGAGATGATATATTAATTTGCTGTAACAAAGTGCTACAAACTGAGTGGGTTAAAGAGAGAAATTAGTTCTATAGGCTACAAGTCTGAGATCAAGGTGTCAGCAGGGTTGGTTTCCTCTGAGGACCATAAAAGAGAATGTTTCATGCGTTTTTCTTAGTTTCGGGTGTTTTCTGGCAATCTTTGGCATTCTTTGGCTTTTAAAAGCATCACCCAATATGACACCTGTCATACTGGATTCAGGACTCAGAATAACCTCATTTTAATTTGGCAACCTCTATAAAGACTTTGAGGTACTGAGGGTTACGACTTTAATATACGAATTATGGTGGAACACAGTTCAAAAGATAACAATGAATTTTATAATATTAATAATAATATAGACTTTTGCTGAGCAGTTTTCATTCACATTTGTAAATAGAAGTAATTGTGTAATGTTGTGTCCTGTAAGACCTATTTCCCCATCCAAAGCTAAGTATAAGAAGACAGAGATGACACCTGTTTTTGCTGTTTTGTTTTACAGTAGCAGACTGTAGTAGTAACCTTCAAGCTGCCTTGTCTGCAAGATCCAAACAATATAAAAGAAGATAGATACAGACACCCAATGCTTAATATTAAATGATGCTTATGTTTATGAGGAGTTCAAAAAGATGTAAAGATTTTTTTTTAAAGATTGGCACTCAGATTATAGGGATGTGAGTAGGAAAGTCTTTTCAGAGAGTGGCACAGTTTTAGACTCCATGCTTTAATGACAGACTGGTCGAAAATGGAGAACCACTCTTTATTAATGGATATTTGACATTTTAGAGAACTGGTGACAGAAGATTATTTTTTCTTACGTAAAAATTGCCTCTTTAAATGTGAATGCTTTGGTAAGTAACTTATTGTGAAATTTGCCAAACGTCTGAAAATACAACAGTTCAAAATGAGGTTGAGAGAGTAATTCTGACCAGGATGTTCTATTTTGTTGGTTTGGCTGCTTTGATTAAAACCTTCTGTGAAGCAATGGCTCTTGCGTGATAGGCCCAGACACAAATTAAGACGACGACAGTATGTTGACCTACTAAACAAAAAAAGCACAACAGCTTGGTAACTATGAACAGACACAGTTACTTCACTGCTGAGTTAAACTGCACCAGCATTCCCCCACCCCCAAAGGAAAGAAAACCTGTTTCAGCAGTGGCTTCTTTTGGACATATGTAAATCCCTTCATGGAAAGTTACAAAACCCCAGGAAATCCCACCTGTGAATGATTGTAGTATTTAACCCTGAGGTTAGTTTCTATAATTCTCATTTCATGGAAAGCCTTCTCCCCCACCCCATCTCGCCCACAACCCTCAGTTTTAGTGGCTAGTTTGTATAAGGCAAGCTCAAGACTGTAAGCCTGAAAAGCCACAATTTCCCAACAGGCAGGATTTTCAGTGAAACAGTGTGAAGGTGACAGGGTTAACAGGTTAAACTCATAATTCAGAGAAACCGAAAGTCTCCTCTAAGTATGTTATAGGCCATGATAACCTTGGAGTTCTTTGAATGAGTTTTCACATGTGACATATATAATCGTATATGTAATTAGTCATTAATCTGTTCCTTGTATGTGTATTCTGTACTTATATTTATGTTTTAAAGCCCCCAATACCACTTTGTCTACACGAGACAATACAAGTGAGTTGCTGGTATAAGGACACTGGCATTCTGAAGGTCACATGTTTGGCAACTTACTCAAGAAAAATTGGACATAACTTTTTTTTCATTGTCCCCCTCCCTTTAAAAAAAAACCATAATTTTATATAAAACTGTTTAATCTGTCTTCTGGTGGTACAGTATTTACAACAGAAAGGTTATATGTTAAATGGTTGACTTTTTAAGCAACTCAAACACCTGGTTAGCATAAATCTTTTAATAGCAATGCCACTTCATTAACTCTTTTGTTACCAAAATTTTTGAAAATCTCTTTTTAAAAGAGCTGGAGAATGACTGGCCAAGCGCCTGGCTGAATGAACCCCAAATAGTGCATGGCCATGAGAATTAATAAATACTGTTTATATTAGTATAGGAAATTTTATAAGGAACACAATCAAGTTGTTTCTGGGCTTCAGGTTATGAATCTCATTGTCAAATAGTCTGTTTAGTCTATGACTTTTTTTTCCCATTTCTAAATTCCATATTCAGGCACACTAATGATTTCCATACCGGAAGTAATTTCTTGAATGCAGGAAAATAGTTTTTCCTGTTGCAGAAAAAATTCAAGATAATAAAGATGGAAACACAAGGAAGAGATAGATACACCTTGAAATATTCTCCCTACAGAAGTGGTTACTCACATTTTTACTGTGTATATAATGAACCAAAGGTGTATAGACTTAGGGTGGAACATGAATGTAATTTTTTGTATAGTCTGTTATATAATGTTAATTAAATGCAATCAGTGGTTGTTCTAGTCTCTTGATGTGTATGTACTCAGTTGTAGAGATAATCACTTTGGTTATAAAAAGTTAAAAGGAGTGAATGTTAATTGCATTCTGATAAAGCATTTAGTGTTGCTATGCTTTTAATTAGAATTTCACTACACAAGTGGTGTATAAAATATACCTTTACACATACACTATCCAATTATATATAAGACTGATAGAGATTATACTGTGGTAGGATCCATAGTTTTATACCTTGTTCATTCATTTATTTGTTTATTTAATTAGTATCTCCTTCATTTCCAACATAGAGCTGAGCTCTGGAGATATGAGATACTTATCAAAAAGAGGTGGTTCAGTATACAACACAGAGAACCTATTTGAAACTATAAAACCCCTGATCAAGATGATCAAGAGTATCACCTCTTTGTGATGAATTTCCAATTTCTAACTTAAATTTGATATCACTCCAGAGCTAAAACTCTCTCACACTTTTCTGTATATGTTTTGTAAAAGCTTATTAATTAAATTAATTTATACCAGATATATTTAGAGTTTTCTCTATGTCAGGTATCATAGTGGGCATTATAATTTTTGGCCAAATGATACATTGAATATATCTTGTTAAAATCAATCAAATTTCTTGGTCAGAACTGTGCAGTTTTTTAAATTTAAGTTTGCAAAAGTTTTCAGTCCTTAAAAAATTCATGTCCTTGCTCAGAAGTTTGCAGTGTAATAAGGGCTACAGATATGTAAACAGCTGCAATATGATGTAAAAAGAGCTGTGACTGCTCCGTGAGCTCATGCATAAAGGATGTGGTAAATAGTTCTGTCTGAGTGTATCAGAGGGGACTTTACACTGAGGATGATTTTTGACCTGGGTTTTGATAGATGAGAAGTGGTGAAGGGTACTGGAGGCAGAAGGATTGGCAAGTACAAAGGCCCAGAGGCATATAATTAATCAGTCAGTTTAGGCAATTGTGGGTAGCTAAGTGTGACCTTAGTGAAGGTGGTATCCAAAAACGGATAGGCAGCTATAGTATTTCTCCTTGACAGTCAGAGCCTCTAACTTAATTTTTTTTTTCCAGTTTACCCATGTGTTATAAAGAGCCAATAATGGCTAGGTGATACTCTCAGTTTTCAATTCAACGGGACTTTTGTCACATTGTTTTTAATTGGAAGTGTTTTTCTAAGTGTTAACTTTTTAAAAAATTTAGTAAACTCTAGATCTCAAACATGGAAAACATAAAAATTGCAAATGTGTCACTTGATATAGAAAAGCATAACTCTCACTTCTATCTCTTGGTTTCCAGACTCAAACTTGCTTGTTATGGAGAGAATGATATTGGTCCCTAGTACAGACCATGTATCACATCCTATCGTTCTATCATCGACCCTTGAAAGACCTGGTTTCCAAGCTAGAACCATAACCAAATCTGTCCAACTAATTGTTAAGAACTTGCTCTTCAAGGATTTTTTTCTTTGATGGCCCTTCATGGCAGACAACATTTTAATACTTATTCGAAGAAAACTACCCACATAACATAACCCAAACTTTCTTGTCAATAATCTTGCAATATTGTTCCTTTTATATTCTTGACTATTCAATTAAACCTTTTGCTGCTAGCCAGAAATTCATGTACATCTGTTCTTCAAAAAGTGTTGCTCAAAGTTCTGTGTTCTTGAGAGCCCATTTTTAGAGGCACCATATCTCCTCAGCCAGCCACTTACAGCTATTGTCACTGATGCCTGGAAACTAGGATTGGGAGTGTCCTTCTCAGTCCACTAATAAGGGTTACCTCATGAGGTCTTAAATGTGAGCTGAATAATGTATGGCAGTGTTGCAGGTGTAGGGCAAATAGGAAAGTATGAATGACCTGCCCCTAAAACCTACATCTATCGGATTTAGTACATCTATTCAATGATAGAGTGTTGTTACACATGCCTGATTTAATAGCTAGGTTGTCTTCCCAAATACATTCTCCCATTTTCTCATATTAACAATGTTTATCTGGACACACGGTTGCTTTAACTAGAGAATATATTTCTCAGTTTCCTTTGCCCATGTGTTTAAGTTCTTGCTAATGATATGTGACTGGAAGTAATGTTTTATTTTACTTGCTTAAAAATAAATAGTTTGTCCTAGATTTCCTTTGCTACTCTGCATGAGCTGGCATGTGTTGTCAAGCAAATTTTTGCCTTGAAGATAAGCATATACTTTAGGAGATAGTAGAGAAACAAGACAGAGAGAGACAAGTCTAGAACAGAGCTACCTTTCGAATGTGGATCACTTCTAGATGCCCCTGGACACCCCTGGATAAGTAAAAGTAAAAGAAAAATGAGCAACTAACTTTTGGGTTCTTTTTATATCAGCTTGTACTGTACTGTATTGGAATACCTGATTTATTCTTGCCAGCTCTAATCTCTTCATCACTTAGTATATCATAGTGAGGCATTCATAGTCATCAGGGCCCATCTAAAATGCAGGAGATGTTCTTAAAAAGAAACTACATAGTTACTAAAACAAATTACATTCTGAATATGGCAGGAATTTGCTCTGAACTTTACAGATGATTTGCTTTGGCTTAGGATTTGCCATATGCAGCATTTACCATTTGATCTTTACATACTTTGAGCACCATTGTTTAAAGCATCTGGATTCTTTGTAGCAAGCCAGAGAATTTATTACTGGCTAAGTAAAGTTAAAAATGAATCCATTTGAAAGATATTGAGTGAATCAAGCAAAATCAAGGAAAAGGTAGGAGAATCAGGTGTGGAAAATGGGTAGGTGAGGCAGTGGATATCAAAGCTGATATCATAGTTGTAGGAACATGCTGGTTACAGTGCTACTGTCCTCAGTCCTGTTGCTGGACACTACTGAACATTTGATAGTGCCATTGACACTGAAAGCCATCACTGCGAGTCATTTTTAAAACTTTCCCAGAATCTTAGGTGTCAGCCCATATATACCTCAGGCTTTACTCGCTTGGTTTGCTCAGGCTGAGCTCTACCTATCAGTATCTACATCTTTTTGCTTAAGAACTTCCTCCGAATCTACAATGACTGCTTAATTTTCATGTGGCAGGCTGAAAGTACTGGTGAATTAATATCTCTTAGCCCTCAACCAGTAACCAGAAATACACAAATTTCTCCTCTCCATAGGTAGAATTACTCTGTGTTTATTTCCATTTGCCCAAGGAAAGTAGCTCTGGTCACCTCATAGTGATCGTTGGGTTGTTAACTCCTCCATCATTGACTGTCTTTCCTTCTTTTGTTTCATCTTTCCTCTCTGCTACTGGTGTTCTTGCATTTTCCAAATGAACTACTGGCTCTTAAATCCTTATCTCAGAGTCTAAAAGAACCCAACATAAGATAGAACCAGTCACTCAAAATTCAAATCCCAGGTGATAATATTTACCTGACTGAACCCAGGACAGATTTGAAAAGTGCGTGTGGTGGGCGATATATGGGAATATTTGGTTTCCATAGCTTGAGGTGGGTCCTTGCCTTTTTCTATGACTCATAAAATGGAGAGGTCTTCGAAATTTGGAAGGGGCTTGGATGATAGGAATTAGAACTACTATCTATTTCAAACCTCATTTTTTTCCCCAGAATATATTGCAGTATCCTTCTAATTGGTTTACCTTTTCTCTTAAAGTTGAAGGAGAGAGAAAAGGAAGGTTGAAACATGGAGAAAGGAGCCCCCAAAATTAGATAAATAACCACAACACCCAGTGCTAGCCTTTTTGGCCAAACAATGCCTTACCACTCTGTGATTTCAATTCAATCACCTTAACTAAGTATAAGAAACTCTTTCCTTTGAGCAGTTTTCAAAGTAAGTATTAGACCACTAATATTTTTGTACTCTACTTTTATCAAATAGCAAATTTCACAGCTTGGACAAATATGACAAGTTTTTGAGAAATTTTTTAGAATTTTATATGCCAAGAAAGTCTTAGGAAATGTAGTGTTTGAACAAATAATAAATAAAAATGCTCTGAAGCCAAATTTTATTTTCTCGAAAATGGATTAATGGATTTTAATATGTCACAATAAACCTAATATTTCTCCAGCATTCATCCATTTATTTGTCTTTATCTTTAATCATTTTTATTGCTCTCTTAATTTTTATTTGTCTTAAGGCAATATCGATATGATATATGTGCAACTGTATTGTATTCCTGCCAGGAAAGGGTGGCACCTTCTGACTGCCTCATTATTTCCCATCAGTGTCAAAACAAATGTTCTCTCAATTCACCTCTTCTGCTTCTTTGAGAGAAGAAAAAACCCACACTGTTGTAGCTAATTCCTTAAGCTAACACTAGACTAAGATGAATAACTAGGAGGCATATTATAGAAAGCAGACTTCACTGATCCCTGTTAGGAATATACCCCAAGAAATTGCTTGTGGGAGACTTTACAATATGTGGGAGCTTCTAGCACCTCAAAAAATCACTTCCAGAACTTTATTTAGGCACCATCTTTCACCTGGTATTTATCTAAAACTGTTCCCTTCAGAAAAAACAAGGCATTAAGGAGAGGATGGGAGAGGGAAGAGGATACAGAGAACCACATGTGGGATATGTGTGTGTTTGGTGTTTGTTTTCAACCAGAACAATTCAGAGTCTTATTTGTTTTGATAGTTCTGTGTGTAAAAGGTTTATTCCTTCACTTATTCCTTCATTTGCTCTTTTGTTTGTTATACAGTGCTTGCTATGACTTACCACTGTGCTAATAACTAGAGATATAAATAATAAAAATAATCATCAGGTTATTCAATTTATATACTTTGCTCACAGTACAGCAAAGTGAGTAGAGTGGGTACAGTGAGAGGCAGTAGGTTTTAAGGGTGGTTTAAAATTTTTACATGATAGAATAAAACAGTCTTATTTTATATTTTCCAAACACAATTTGAACATTGTTCGAGTTGGCTAATAAATATATATATATCAGAACTTGAGGTGAGTAAAAAGAAATTAGAATTATTTTCCCTCATTTCTCCAAGATCTTCATCGACCCTAAGACTTTCAACCTTGTTTTTCTTTTGCTTTTTTATATTTTTTAATCAAAATCATTGGGGTAACATAGTTAATAAAATATAGGTTTTAAGTGTACAATTCAATAATACATCATGTGTATATTGCATTGTGTGTTCACCACCCAAAGTTAAATTTTCTTCCGTCATCGTATATTTGACCACCTTTATTTACTCTTTTTTACCACACCCCATTCCCACCTCTGGTAACCACTAAACAGTTGTCTATGTCCATGAGTCTCTGTTTTTTTTTTTCTTTCTCATGTTCACATGTTGCTTTTAGTTTTATATCCCACATATAAGTGAAATCATATGGTTCTCAACTTTTTCTGACTTATTTCATTTATCAATTTATATTCCTGCCAGCAGTGTATAAGGGTTATTTTCCCCCCATAATCTCTCCAAAACTTGTTATTAGTTGTTTTGTTGATGATAGTTATTCTAACAGTGGTATCTCCTTGTGTCAACCTTGTTTTTCTTACAACAGTAAGAAAGAAGCAAAGGCAGGCAAGATGAAAGAAGAGGGGAAGTGGAAGTGTCACAATAGCACTCCCATTTCTATTTTGCTTCAGATGAAGGAAGGCATACATACTTAACATTATATAATTTTGGGCAAGGATTTTTTATTAACATGATAGGATTCAATATTTAATGAATGCTTCTCAAATCCTTGTGGAGATCTCTTGTTCCATTGACTTTCTTAAATATTGAACCCATGACAAGTGCCAGAGTTAGTGCATCATTGCTATTAGGAATATGACTGAAGGAACATATCCAAGTCTATTCCTGTTGGTTGAAGGCAATAGGTTTCCACCTATGTGTTTTAAGAATGACTATACTCTTTGGTTAATAACAATTCCCTTTACCTCTTGTTTTTATTTTTCATTTTGAAATATTTCTCACTAATTTCCCAGACTGACCTTGTAGAACTTAGAACAGAATACATGTGAATATTTACCCTTGTACTACGCTATGGGTTTAGAGTTGGTAAGATTTTGGCAAGGTAGCTCCTGCTTACAAAACTGGTAAAAGGGTGAGAACAATGTCATGGGTTCAGGATCATTTGTCTTTCAGATGAAATGTCCCTTTGGACTCTCAGAAACTCAGAAAGCTTGAGCTTTATGCAATTGGGTTTATGCATGAAGCTCAATTACTCTTTGGAGTTTGTAGAAAAATTAAGAAAAACTTGCCTCTGTGTAGAGAAAGCCATGTACCAAAGTGAATTCATTTGGAAACTTGGTAATGTGTAGTTCCCTCTGGTTGCAAAGTTTTTAAATCTATGGTACCCTATTGTTTGTTATCCTATTTGGCATATCCTTCCCCTATTATGTCTGGTTTCTTAGATACATAAAAACACAAGATGAAAACGATTCTTTCCAACATGATTTTAACAAATAGAAAGGCACCTGCTTTGCATGTGTTGTGTGGTAAGAAGGGGTGAATACAAATTCTTGACTATGATTTCTGTCTCCAGTTACATCACACTTAATAAATAAGTACAATCTGCATCCTCAGGCCCTCCTCTTGGGTGGTTGAGCTAATCCAGTGGTGTTGCACATTCAAATTTAACTGAACACAGTAAGTTATAGATTTTAGAGTTGAGTGATGGGGTGGGGGGTATTGAGAAAGTTTTGAACTTGGCAAGCTAAGGCTTGACTAGTCTTCAAAATTTTTATTTTCTACAATACACAATTGTATATTTTGGTAAGATCTGAAAGTGACTTTGATTTCTTTGGTTGAAATACAATTTTCCCAAATATAATTTTATGATCATTATTTTATATTTTGCAGTTTTATGTCTTTTCTTCTATAAATTCTATTACCTTTTTTATTTTGAAAAAATTGAAGTGAAGGACAAATCTGGTTGAAGAATATGTGATTAATACCAGTCAAATGTTCTAAGAAAACAAATCTCGATTCTTTTCCTACAAGTTACTTCAATCACTTAATTTATTGATAATCATGCTATACATTTTATATTATTTTAAAGAAAAGATTGAAAATACTGTACTTATTAAAAAAGGCCCATAATACATAACGTGTGGGGAAATTTGATTTTTAAATCTGAGACATGTCTGTATGACTTAAGCTCAACTCATTTCTATTTCTTCATGAATGTTACATTTAGGATTATTAGTAGTTTTGTTTGAATTTCCAATGCAATAAAGGATTAAGACTTACCTTCCATGAGTAATTCGACTTACCTCTGTTGCACAGTGCTCCAGATCATCAGCAGCTAAATTTTTATAAATATGGAAATTTTAAACAGCGAGATTTATCAATTTTTAGAAAAAAAGAAATGTTTCCCATAAGTCTTATAATACTCACAAACTGAACTCTGAATAGTTCAATCATTTATATATTACTCTGATTCCAGTTTCATTCATTTTTATAATAAAAATATTTGATAGATATTCATGTAGGGCTAAGTGTGGATTCCACCAACATAAATTTATAAAGATGCCAGGCAGGAATATAATTGGGTGGATCTGAATCAGAATAATTATTTTATCTGTCTATTTGCTTTTAGCTATTTTAAAATAAAGATGAGCTTTTATTAAATTATGTAGGAACCCACAGTCTAAATTGGAAAATAATATGTGTGCTATAAAGACATAGTTATGGTTTATTTTACCAAATATACAAAATGAGGATATTATGTTAGTTTAATATAACTATAACATTTTTTTCTTTTTGATAAATTTTTAGATTGAACTTTTATGGTTTAAAGGAAAATATTCTGTCAGGGAAATACATAGGAATGACTATAGATTGAGTTGATATATCAGGCATCCGCTATGTGCTAGGAACTGGGCAAACTGCTTTTTATATAATACATTTTATCGTCTGAATACCCTAGTGAAAATGATAGCTCATTTTATAAATATTAACTGAATTATGTGATGTCAAATCTCTCACATTTTATTTTCCACTTCTCCATGGAAGCAAGTAGAGTGGTTGAAGGTAGGAAAATTCAAGTAATGATAAAAGGGCGAGTAATTGATCAGAAGGATAAACACAAATAGCTAGTAGAAAGATGGTGAATACTCTATTAGGATTTCAATTAGAGTCTCAGTGAGATAGCTACCCAGTCTCACTTCTGCTTGACTTTGAGGCTTTTTGAAGAACCAGAAAGTATTTTGATTTTTTTGATCAGTGAAGCCTTCCAGTGTTCCTGGCAAAATCCTCTTGTGCTGGCCTATAATGAGGAAGTCAAGTCATATTTCAGGTAGTGTGTGTGCATCTTTGCCCTTCGCAGAGTGGAATTGTGAACTCAGATACCCAGGGTGGGTATTGGAATAATTTGGAAACATATGTGCTTCTTTTTTGGAATAGCTTCTTCTCAAGCATATGTTGTAGTGTTTGGCCCTTACTTTTCAATCTATCCTTCTAACTTACTGTTTATTGGCTTCTCTTTGGGAAGGTCAGTTTATTGGAATTCTGTGGAAAACCAAGAAAAATTTCTGGCTGCTGTTGTCTGGTTAAAAAGTGTAGTTTTTAGCATTTGCTCCACTGTGTATTTATGACACAGAATGCAGAAAGGACTCCTTTCTATATTGCCATATGAAGAGAACTGCCTACATTCTTTGCCATTAGAAAAGAATCTCTACAATGTGTTGATGCCCTTAAAATACTTCCTTCAAAATAATTCAAAGGTGATTTCAATACTGTAAAAGATCCAATAAGTGTTCAAAAGTGTACACAGCTTCACTGAATTATATATAAGGCAATGTGATTCTGACTTTATTATTGGTTCCTATTTGCTTATGGAATCTCTACACCAGATACATGGAGGTGTAAACTCATCATAAAAACCTCAACTAGAATTTATGACTGTATAAAGTTATTTTTGTTTATAACATATGTGAATTTTTTTGTGTAATGTGTATTGCACCATCACAGAGGAGGATTGCCTTGTATGTAGAAAAAAGAGTACCATTTTTATCCCAGGAAAAGGATGATAAAAAACTGCAATTCACTGAGTACTTATTAGTAAGCTAAGTACTGTGTGTTTACACAGATTTTTCTTTTTTAATCTTAATTAAAAAAACCATAAACACATATTTTAATATCTCAATTTTATAGATTGGGGAAAAAAACCATCTTTTCATCCCAATTAACATTGGTGATGAATGAACATATCAGAAAATGAATCTTATTCTATTTGTGGCAAAAGTCATAATTTTTCTGTTAAATAATACTACTTCTCTTCTATATAAGTTATTCATTTATTCAAAAAATATTTACTTCTCATTCTATGCCAGATACTATGCTAAATTCTAAGGATAGAGAAATGATCGGTATATATTTTCAAATGATAGAAAGATGACAATTAAAAAATTAATATGAAATACTGTGACTATTTGAAGGAAGGAGAGATTTCTACTCATGTAAAATATTCTGTTCAAATGTAAGAAAATTTTACAATGCAGTGAATCTTAAGTGATGGTAATGATTTATGATGGATCACAATCTTTGCTGCACTACTGTATGCTCGAAGTGTATTTGATGTGGACTGCTATATAGTGAGGATCCAGTTTATGTTTAGAGATATTGATTTTCCAGATTATGTGATATTTTAAAAATAGAACTATTAGAAGAGCTGGATTTGCACTTGTTACAAACAGATTTGAATTTTGCTTAGGCGGAGAAACCCCATTTAAGTGGAGGTGGGAGTGGGAAGTGGAACTCCAGGTAGTACATCAATGGTTCTCACACTTGCGCATGCCCCAAAATCTTACTGAGAGGTTGTTAAAACAGATTTCTGGTCTCACTCCTAAAATTTTTGAATCAGTAAATCTGAGGTAGGACTTGAGGATTATCATTTCTGATGTTTCTGGCTGATACTGGTGCCACTGTTCTGAGCATACACTGAGAACCACTGCTCTACATGAAAGTATTTTCTTATTCCCCTTATACAAAATGGGCAAAAATTGAAATATTCGATCTATTCCTAGGGTCAGCTTGTTCTAGCAATGACCCTTTACTGCCTTGGCCTCACCTGTGCAATCTGGTGATACATCAGTGTAGGAATAAGGAGCTAGAGAATCTATAAGACAGACACCAATTATCTCTGATTTTAAAATATCGTGTTTTAAATTTTTTGAAGGTTTTATTTTACTGATACAACTTAGAGTTTGTTCATGTGTTGGAGGCCCTTGTTAACTGAGAAAATTTAGAGAGTGAAACAACACAATTATCTGTTTTCTCACATCTAAGTGATAGCCAGTTGCACTAAAAATACTTAGTGGAAGCAGACATGTTTGCAGTGATTTGGTGCACATCTGTTGTACAAAGTACATCTCATTTACTTCAAACAGAAGTAAACTCCAGAGAGAGAGAGACAATTTTTCATGTTGCAGAGGAGCAAATTGTGTTTTCTTGTACCTGGCATTTAATCCAACCATCAAACTCAATGAGCATGAGTTACTCTAACTTGAGTGAAATGATAACTAAACATTTCAACCTCAGACTTGAGTGTTTGGTGTAACATATAAAATGCACTCAGCCGAGACCCTAATCTACATCGTTCTGTAGTTTTTTCTCCCTTGATTTATGTTTAATACTTTGTTAGAAGGTTCCATTTTCATGCGATTCCACATGGATGCAATGCTTCCTGTCTCACAGCCAAAGTCAACCTTTTAAGGCCTTCAGTGATGTTGTGGGCATATAAATTTAACAAAGTGGAGAGAAGGCTGAGATCCAGGGCCACCTGGATTGCCAGCAGCAGCTCTAGAACCATACAGGCTGGTCAGTATCCAGGAGGAAAAATGAAGAGTACACAGGGAAGAGCCTATGAACTTGACAACCACAAAGCTTGTGGAAATAGTGTTCATTAGAATGGAAGGCAAAAAGAGACTCAGTGTAATCAGTTTAGGTTAAACAGACCTGGGATATTAGTCATGGATCTTAAAAACAAAGGTTGCTCACACTGCTTGAAAAAGAGATTTCTGCAACTTTGTTTCTAGAGTTTGGCAGCCTTAGAAGGTAGAGGAGCTAGTTAACAAAACCAGAAATTTTATGCAAGCTTTTCCAAAACTGTTCGAGATTGGAATGTTGAAACAGTATTATGGAAGAGAGCCAGTTATGAATCTAATTCAATCAAGTAGCTCTCTGAATTTATTAATCATTTTCCTCTTATGGCTGTGAAAGATTATTGGTAAAAAGCTCCATTATAAAAAACTTTCTGCTTTTTGATTATATAATTAGATTCCCATGTGTCCCAAATTTCCAATGTGTGTCATATGTAATAGTTTCTAAGCAAAGTCTGTTATTGTTGATATAGAATATGAGACAGCAGATACATTTGATACACACTTTGAACACTTTTGAGAAAAGAACTTTCTGCAACACAGTAAAGTCACAGCAACCAGAGAACAAAATTTAGGAATATAGTGGAAGTTATGTATAATTCAAAAACAATTATTTGGAGTCTGCATCATTTCCCCTAAAGGGTCATTTAATTTAAAAAATGAAAAAATGCCTTCTCTTGATTTGTATTACTACCTCTTCCCACCCTAATCAAGAATCTTGGGATCAAAAATGGAAAAAAAGAAAACTGGAATGTTTGCTATAATATGTCCAAGGATTTGTAGGGTGTTACCAAAGGCAATGAAACTGTCAACATGGTTCCTTACAAGTTTATTATGCATCTATGCACTAGCATATGTTGTACATTTGTTGGAAAAAGTTTTCTAATATTCATTTTCAGGGTCCCTTTGCTGTAAACAGCTGGAGAAGTCAAAACTCCATGAGCTGAACTGGAATTTTTATTGATCACCAGGTGTCAACTACTTAAGTCTTTGTCTGCTCCTTCAACTGGTCACAAAATTAGTGTTTTAAAGATTTCCAGACTATCTGTCATTATATTTTTCTGTTTTCTTAGAAGTTTCAGTAACACCTTTTAAGATTTCACAATTTATGTTTAATAATAAAGGACAAAAGAGAATATATGAAATTTGATTTTTTGAATACTGACTGCTAGGGTAAACCTATGTTCCCTGCTCTGTAGGTTCATTTTCTCTACCTGTACAGTAGTCACAGAGGGAGTTGGCATCTTCCCCAGAGACAGCAGTTGTGATGAAAGATCATAGTCTTAATGAAGACCGTGAAAATTTATTTGTTCAAATATGTCACACTCTAGGCAAAAGCATCATGTAGGGGATTTTTCTTTCAGCTGATTTTCTTTTTCTCCCCTCAGATGTATTCATACTGTTTCATTGCTAAGTATTCCTTTTTATTGTCTAGGCTCATTATCTGGGTTTGCTCTCCCTAGCATAATACACTAAATGGACTGGTCTTAGATTTTTCATTTGGCCAATTCTGTCGACTTCATGCTGTCCTGTTCCCCTTTGTGGCTTCACTCCTAGGACTGAAGTCCTTCTCCTGGGACTAATGTGCCATTTTCTCTTATTGATGTGCTAAGGAGAGAAGGCTGGAAGATAGGCATACTCTCACTTAGAGTGTGTTTTCTGTGAAACATAAAGACTAGGAGGATGGAAAATCACTTTCAGCAAACAGAGAGCAGAGTATAAATGTGTCATAGTTGTCCAAAAATATTTATTGAATAAAATCGAGATAATGCACCTTTCCTTTCTAATTTAGATAGACATTTCAGTCTATTCAGACAGGACAGAGAGAGTCATGGAAGTGGTTTTTACGTGAGACAAGGAGTGACTCTTTCACTAGATTACCTAGCATCTTTTCTAATATATTTTAATGTCAGCCTGCTGACAATGTTTGAAAAGTATGCCAAGATAGAGGCTTTTTTAGATTAAGGCACCTAATCCCCATTCTTAGGAGGTCAGATAATGTACAATATTAACAGACACCAGAAGCAAAATGAAAGAGAACATGTGAGATGCTATAGGAATGAGGAGTAGAGTGATCTTACCTCTTCTAGACCAAGATCTTACCTCTTTCTTGACCAAGAAAGCCTCCTAGGGAACAAAGGTCCAGACAGAGACATAAAACATGAATACATGTTGACCAAAGAACTCAAAGCCTATATTGCTGAATCTTAGAGGTCAAGGGGGCATGTGGTTTGAGATGAGGCTAAAGAGGCAGGCAAACAAAAAGAAATCTTAAAAGTCTTATACAGAAGTCTATTTATCCTAAGGGAAATGGAGAACAATTGAAGGACTTTTAACAGGGGCATGACATGAATAGATATGCATCTTTAAAGGCTATAGTATAGAGGCATGTCAACATATTGATGCTCTCAGTCATAAAAACTTTAATGCAAATTAATTCATAATCCTCTTCTATTTATACATACACTGAGTTGGAAGAGGTAGCAATTATTGGGTATTGACTGAGAGAAGACACACCTGAATGATGGACTCTGGGACGACAAGGAATATCACAAGATTAAGATACATGGAAAGAGAGAGACATAAAATGATATATTTGCGAGGAAACAAGGAAGAGAGGAAGGAAGACCAAATTAGGTGCTTTCACCTATGTGTGTAAACTCATTTAATTTCCATAATTCATTTTGCAAAAAAAAGAACTAAAATTCAGAGTAGTTGAGGTCAAGAGAGGTTAATTTGACCAGGATCACATAGCAAGTGGCAGACTTGGAATTTTAATTCAGATTTTCCTTTTTGTATGTTTGATTCTCTTTCTAATGTAAAGATGCTTTTTCTAATAGAGCATCTTGTCCAAAAGAGGAAATGTGCAAGGGCGGGTAGAAGTACAGTACATCCTAAAGTATAGTGAAAAGATCGAATTTACCTTTTATCATAATTCTGCCAGAATGATAGGTATCCAAAACCAATGCTTCCATCTCAGCAGAAGATCTATATGATGTTCTCTAGTGAATGGATATTTGTATGCTTTTCAAGGTAGGCAATGACTGACATTTCTGGATCTTCCTAAATAACACTAAAGTACACTGTCGATTGCTAAACCACATCCAAATTTCCATTTTGTATCCAACAAGACTTTGTCATTTCTGAATTTGTTTACAAACTTGTTTAGTCATTTGTTATTTTCTTACTCATTTTACAAATATTTATTGAGAGTGTAAGTTCCAGACACTGTTCAAGTTGCTGGAAAACAATACAGAAAAATTCTTTATTGCCATTTGTTTGGTGAATTTATATACGTTGGTTTCTAAGACCTCTATGCAAATAAATAATTTCAGGTTGATTCAAACTTTCTATTTTTAAATGTCAAGGGACTATGTTCACCCTTCACTTCTCTTCCTTTCCCCAAGTTCATTCTAGAGTGTTGATATTGATAAACAACTACATGCTGCCTGTTAATACCCTAGGTATGTTAAAAATTTTGATTCTTCCTACATAGCTTTTATTATTCCACAGAGAAGAGAAGTGAAACTATTTTTTTCTTTTTGATTAAGTATGCTGTGGCCCTCAACAAATATTTACCCTCTGATTTCATTCTTGTTGTTCCTGATGCAATGTTGTTCCTATGTTCTTATTCTTTTTAAGCAACATTGGAGATATTTTACTGTCCTATTATGTCTTTTTATATGTGGTGGTGTGTCTGCATTGGTGGCACAGGTAATAGAGAATTCAAGCCAAATCTTGGCATTTGATGTATCATCTTTCTAAATTCTGTAAATTCATTTTGAGGGAGTTAATATAACAATCTCAAATGTCTACAATTTAGATAAGAAGAGGTTAATTACTCTTAAAAGATACTTATTTTGGCCAAAATAACTTGAGTCAACTGAGATGGGTGCTGGCTTGCTACGATTTGAACCATTCTCTGTTTCTTACCTAATTATCCACACTGTAGCACTTGCCTCATTATTGTCAATTAGTCCATAATAAAACTCCTATATTACATCCAAGAAGAACTGTTCAGATATTGAAATAATGTCAGATTGACATTTATCTATAATACTCGACTCAACAATTTTTTTTTGGTGGAGGGGATTGAATTATAGTTTTTGTAGAACTAGAAGGCAGCAACCATAAAAGATTTTATATTCATTGATCAGTCAAGTTTGTGATACAATGGCTCCTCCAAGTGCTAGTAAGCCAGGAGGGGGTCACAAAGCTGGATAATGACTGGACTTCAGGCTGTGGGGAAAGTTCTAAATTGCTTGTTTGCATTGGTTGCCAACTGCTGCCTTGGTTGACATCTCAAAATGGCAAGGATACGAGAAAGTAAGATTACCAGAGAAGAGTATTTTAAGAGAATGATACTTGGCTTGCCTCTGCTTTTGCTGAAACATTGTGCTAATACCTTTTTGGACAGGGAATTGGGGCATATTCCTGTTTACAAACTAAGAAGATGTTTACCATCATTAAGAGAATTTAAAATGCACATGTATGCATTTTACAGACCAGTATATGGTGACCAGAGCTGTACATGATATTCTTACTGAGTCCAAACCATGGTTTTATACAAGAATAGGAAAATATTTTTTTCTTTTGATTTCATTTCACAAATTGCACACTCTCAATATTTTTATTTTTATTTATGTGCTATAGCAACATACTGGCCATGTCTCTCTGAGGAAGGCATGGCCTTGTGCTCAGGTCATTTTTCTGATATTATAGAGTTCACTACATTTTATGTGGAGTTGAGATTTTTATTCCAGAGACATACTATTTTAAATGCATTATTACATAAATGTATCTGCTTATTTTCTGCAGGTTTTTATGGTTTCTCAAAATTAATTTGCAGTAAATCCCCTTCTATATACTGGGGAAGGAAGAGAAAAATGAACAGAGCATTTAAGAATGGAAAATTTCAGAGATGATCAAGATTCATTCCCGTAAGGACCAACTATTGAATCTTTTATTTTATTAAGAGGGGGTGTGGTGCCACATGAATTGAATTCAGCTTCCATGCCACTCTTTGGTATCAAAACCTGTAAGACAGAGAATTCTGTGGCTGAATTAAAGTGCCTGTCCGGGCAAGTCCTTTCCACTCCCGCTGCTCTTCATGAGGCTGGATCTCAGAAGTAATACTGCTAGGAAAGGCATAGCAACTTTGTCTAGCCCTTGCTCAGAGGCAGGAAAACATCTACGACTGTGGCAGCTGTCCAGAAGGAGTACCTCTAGGAAAGCTTCTAGGGGACTGCATATGACTGATAAGCTTAGATTGTCTACCTCCACCAATATTATTAATTGCCACTGAGAAGCTTGCCAGTGGAAATAAGCTTGGGGAGATTTTTTAGGGTTTAATTTCATAGCAGTGGGCAGTAAAAATATGTTAAAATCCTGTTTAACACACAAAAGATATTTGTGTAGTTCTTTAGCTGGTATTTGCATGTGAAAACTACTCTCTTCAGTTTTGGAATTAGCTGAGGTCCATGTTCATAGCTTTTTAAAAAAGCAATGTAATATTTTAAATTACATTGAAAAATTGAACACATCTTATTACTGTCACATTGTATACACCTCGATTCATTCAAGTTTTCAAGAATATTTCCATGTAGTTATATTCATGGAGTGTTGTCAGTAGCATATATTTCTTTCTTGGCATTCACAGAAATGTTTGAAACACAGAACAAGAATTTGAGGCAGAATAACTGTATTGGAAATTTATCATAAAAGCTACATTATACATATGTTAAACCTAATGGTGAGACTACAGAAGGACTGAGACTTCCTGGCAATTGCTGATCCTATATATCCTTTTCCAGGGAGACATGGAGAACCCTGTGGTCAACTTGTTTTTATGTTTAGCTTATCAGTTTATCCAGGACTCCATAATAGGAAGTGAATCTTGGAAAAGATTAAGAAATCTGTGAGTCCCATCTTACTTTATGTCAATGTTGTTCCTGCTTTTTTTATATCTAGATCTGGCTTCTGTTTTTGGAAACCGTAGCTCATACAATGGCCACAGCTTGATTAGTCTACTATTAATCTGAAGCACAATATCCTTTTCCAAAGGATAGGGAGCCTAGTTACTTAATTATTGTGGTCTTATATTGTGATTGTTGTTTTATTTTGTCTTGAGTAACCTAGAATAAATGAGGTGATCATCCTGGCCAGGTTGCCTCAAACAACTCCAAGAAAATTATATTTTCTCTAAGAGGACTAGGAAAACTGGAGTGGGCTCAGAAGGTAATGATGAAGATGGGAAGGAAACACAATATAACAAGGCAAATTACCTTAGAGAAGAAACTTTCTGCTCACTTTCATTTATTTGAATGGTTTTAATGAAGGAGAGACATAAGACTTACCTTGAGTAACTTTGGAGGAAGGAAATAGACCAAAAAGGTGACAATTACAAGAAACTTTGTAAGAAGATGTTTCTACTAATCTGAATTGTCAAAGAATGGACAAGAGTGTCTTGAGAGAGATGGCCTTAAATGAATGGATACCTTCACTCCTGCAGAAACTGAGAAGCTGGCTGACCACTTGGCCAGATGGTGCTAAAGAAATTTGTGCATACTTGAGGTTGGGCTAATAACATCAGGGATCCTTCAAATTTCGAGGTTGTATGAGTTGATGTTTCTGATGTCAGTAACTGAAACAAGGTATTAGGTGTCCTGAATATTTACTACTTTGTGAATGCTTTAAAAAAGACAGTTTCTTTGAATGCCTTAGCGGTTCACCTATCTGGAGCAAAATATTAAACAAAAGAATCTTGTGAGGCTTCTTTGAAGAGTATGATTGTCTTCTCTATTTAAAGGTAATTCTTTGGGGCAATATATAGAATGAAAGGTAGGTTTTCAGGCAGTACTTTTCACTCATGCAGAAACTGGGAAGCTGGCTTTTTTTTTTGTTTGATGATGCTAGTTCATTCCTACAGAATTGCACTGTAGTCAACATGATTATGAAATAAGCTCTCCCATCTTTAGAAACTTCACACTACAGAGCCATCTGTTACTTTTTCCCTAAACCACAATGGTCCTATGGATTCCAGCTGTAGTCTTTATTGCTAATTTATTCCTAAAAGCGATTGGTAGGCCAAATAACTTTAATAGCCTATTGATCATTCTGTACTCTATGTTAACTTCTTAGAATTATACAGTTTTCTCCAACTTTATTTTTATTTTTTTTCTGGTAGTCTTTCAAGCAAACTATATTTTCTTAATTTTCATATAAATTAAGTGTAATAAATTATTTTTCTTTTTTTGTAAGCATATATTTTTAGGTATTTGTTATCTTTCTGCATTCTTTATGAAATGAGCTCCATTTTCTTTATGGTCCCCCAATGAAAAAATTAAAGCCAAATATTTAGGCAGTTAAAATTTCAACTTGCTTCAGTTTAGCTGTGACATTAAAAAGTACATGTGTATGAAAGAAAACAAAAATGCCTTGTAATAAACTGCATTTGTTGTTTCTGTGCAAATGCCATTGAGGAAACACACATTCCCTCTGCTTACTGGTTGTGAGCAGATATAATACCTTTCTCTAAACTCTTGATATTTTATACATTAACCATTTTTAATTTAGCCAGCTGTGGTTCTCAATAACCTTATCAATAGAAAGACTCAGTAATTGTATATTTTATCCAATTGTTTACTTGATTATTTCTTCTCTATTCTGTCTGTTATCTTCTGTGGGAATTCCTATTAAATAGATGATGTCTAGTCTCAGAAATCACTGTGATATCTCATATTTTCTGTCCCTTGACCTTTTAATGATAAATTCTGGGAAAATCTATTTGTAATAAGTACATATATGTGCACTAAGCTAATGATTAGAAATGAGGATACAAAACAGGTAATTAACTTTGAAATTGTGAGAATGAAGAGAGACTTGCAAGTTTTACTCTATATTCTTCTGTTTTATCTGAAATTGGAAAAGAATGCATTTGTGAATTGCCTGTAACAAAATTAGAAATATTCAAAATGAACATACAAAAGAAATAAAGAAAAAAATCAGTCATTTTGTTGTGAAAATAATTTCTGATTTTGTTTTATTTTCTTAATATGATCATTTATGAAAAAGGTGTTTTAAGATCAAGTACAATATATTTCTAATGTATTCACTTTAAATATTTTAGTGATATTTTGTTGCCGCGTGTATGTTTATATTATGGTTTTTTGATATACTACATGTCCATGGCTTAGAATAATATCTCATTTATATTAAGTGCTCAATATGTTTTTACTGAATGGTGAATACTGAGAAATTATCTGTTTTTAAATTTTAAAATACATTGAGTTTCTTGTGTCTTCCCTTTTATTTGGAGATCTCTTTAGAAGATTTTGTTCTGTGGAAAAAATATGGGGCTAGGTACTCTAAGGGTCATGGGCACAACTGTTCATATTCCTTTTGTTAAAACTCTGCCAACTCAAAACTTTGTAGCTTAAGCTTACTCCTGGTCCTTAACTGCCACTGATCATGGAATCTTGATTATGCTCCAAAACACTCATATTTCCCCAACTCTATTCAGTTTTTCCATCAACCTAGTTTCATATGCTTTACATTTTCCCCTAAAGTTCTTGTCATTCCTCTTGAGAGAACTTCATCAGTCATCTTGAATGAGAAATTTTATTGAATCTTTTTGATTTGTACATTGTTTTACTTTCAGGTTAAGTGATCTTTTCTTCTATTATATCTTTGTTTTATTCTTCTTTATGTTCTATTCAGGAACAAAACAAGCAACATCTTTTGACTACACCGAGTATTTTCTATGTAGATCATCTATTCCCACTTCATTCCCTTTGTTTCCTTCCTCTTCATTTTGACTATTTATTTCAAGTCTTGGACACTGAATGTATAGCACCTATCTACCTTCTGTTGTATTTTTTCCCCCTATTTTCTACTGCCTTAAAATTTGCTCTTGCATTGCCCATTCATTTAAATCTTTAATTTTTGAATTTTAGTTTGTTTATTATGTTTTTTTTCTCACCTCTTACCTAGTTTTAACAGTACAATGCAGTTGTGATCTAACATTTTCTCCTTTTCCCAGGGGCAAAGATGATTCAATATACGAACAAACCTTTTGCATGCTTTCTACCTTTCTTTGATAGTAGATTTATCTAAAACAAAAATTTTTGGTTTTGTGATATCTGTTTGTCATTGAGGAAAGATTTTCTGTGCTTTCCACTTGACCCAGAATTATGTATTGACATTTGATTGGCTCCCTGGAGTATACTTGTGCCTATGAAGGACCAACTTTTTGGGCATATTAACGGTGCCATAGTCTTCTGTTCAGAAGAGTTTGGGGTTTAGTGCTTTATAGTTGTCATCTTGAAATTCTTAATAATTTTATATTTTTAAGTATAGTCCAATGGGACAGTGAAGCATGCATGAAACTTCAGCTCACATGTGTGGGCCTTTCTCTATCTTGGTTACCTGCTCCCTCACTCCTTGATACCTGATCTTCCCCTCCCCACTCCCTTTTCACCACTATTCAGTAACCATTATGGCCCTTTTCTTTTAGTGGGTGCCTGAGCAAAACCATGAGTAAAGGCAGGTGTCAGGCCAGGGTCAAGTGGTATGCACTGTGTGACCTCCAGGCCTAGGAGAATGAAAGTGCCTGACCCTTCTCAAGCTGGCAGCTCTGTGTTTGGGGAGCCACTCAGTGGGGGTGAATCACTTGACCAGTTCCAATCTAGATACCTTGCACATTTTCACAACATGATTTCAATCCCTTAGGATCATCACGACTATTGGGAAGAGGAGATTAACTTTCTTGCAGTAGACTGGGGCACATTACGTTGGTTGGGCAACTGGCAAAGAGGGCGAAATCCAGCAGTAAATAGTTGATAGATGGGGAGCTATGGGGCTGGGTCTCCCAGGGCTCCTGTGAGGGTCTGAGCTAGCCTACTTACTGTCCTTGTGCTCTATGAAGCATGATATTAAATAGTTAATAAAAAAACACCGTGATAACAGTTTAAGAAAGGGAGAACACCAAAGAAAAGAGAATGTTTTATATTTTAGCACATTTAATGACACTTTTCTTCCTGCTTTTTGAACTCAGGCCCACATTTTCATTTTGCACTGGGCTCTGTAAATTATGTACTTGGCCCCTGCTGTGGGTACTCTTCTGATCCCTCCCCTTAGAACTTACCCCAGAGGGCTGTTGCTAACGGTTTAAATTTAGCAATATGGTCATTCATCTGTCTGAACAGTGTGGATCACAGGAGTTACTCTAGGAGCTTTGTGTGTATAATTGAATCTTCAAAAATGTTAGAAGCACTGACAGTTTTCTCCATCTTTTATGTTGGTTTCACTTTCCTTGGTTTCAATTACTCAGAGTCAACCATGGACTGAAAATATTAAACAAAAAATTCTAGAAATAAACAATTCACTGTTCTGAGCAGCAAGATGAAATTTCGTGCCACCCTGCTCTGTCCTGCCCAGAAAGTGAAGCACTCCTTTGTCCCACTTATACGCCCACCTTTTAGTCACTTAGTAGGTGGCTCAGTTATCAGATTGGTTATGAGAGACAGAGACCACATTCACTTAACTTTTATTATAGTGTATTGTTATAATTGTTCTATTTTGTTATTAGGTATTGCTGTTAATCTCTAAACTTTATAATAAGTATTATGCAGTATAGGAAAAAACATTGTATAAATAGAGTTTGGTACTGCCAGCAGTTTCAGACATCCACTGGACAGGGGATGTCTTTGAAACATATCCCCCATTGACAAACTCCATGAAATTCAAGGACTCTTATTAGTCAATGGCTCAGGAGAGTGATGCCTTCATTAGAGATCTGAGATTGCTCCCCCTTCTTTGGGATGAGCTTGCAACAATAATATAGACTCCAATTAGGGACAAGACTGATGCCATCTTGGCTTTGGGTGGCGAGACACAGGTACTTTTTCTTCTTAAAGCTACTTTTGATATTGTTCATGTCAAATATATCTATGGGTCTAAGTAGACTATTTCCCTCCTCATCCATCTTTTCCCTGGCTTTCAGATAATACATTCTTAGGATAGGGCTTGATTTTTTTTTTTTCATTGGAGGCGACAAAATAGCTATTCAGAAGTTGGGTCAAAGATATACAGGGCCTTTTGACTCCTTGCTTTCTCGTCCAAAGATGCTTTGTAATTTCTGCTATTATTCATCCAGGATTTCATCCTTTTCCTCTTTAATTTGGAGTATGTAAGTAAGACCTGACACTTTTCCTTTCACGTATTTTCTGTAATGCTACATTATACTCTGGAGAATGTCAATTTGATTAAACTTGTGCTAGATGTGGAAAGAAATCACTCAAAAGTTAAAGTTATATAGTTGCATGATAGTTTACTATCCCTTGTGATGCAGTTATTTTTCTTCTTTTCCTTAAAATTTTTTTGTTTTGGATTGTCAGTTTTTGTTAGGCTGTGTTGTAAGCCTTAGGTTATAGCTTTCATTTCTGGAAGTCTATCTTTTTCAAGTTACGCAAAACTGTATAAACATTAAGCTAAATGCCTACATAACATTCCATTATTTCTCCTTATACTTTAATAATCTATTATTAGACAATAATTTGCTAACAATTTTGCCATTCCAATCAATTAATGTAATAAACAACTTTGATAATATATTTTATATGTATTCCAGATTATTTTTCAGGATTGGTTCCCTGAATGGGAAATATACACCTATTTATGAAGGCCTTGGAATACATTGCAAATCAGCTTACTAGAAAGGTTATACTTGTTTAGATTTCTGCCAGCAACCTAAAGTTTGCCTGTCTGATTTGCCTTGGGTATTATAACTTAATTGATGAGAAATAATATAAATAATATCTTGTTTTGATTTGGATTTCTTCGACTATGGGTAAGATAGGAAGCTTGTTCAAATGCTTTTCAGTCTTCTGTATTTTTTCTTTCAGGCTTTTATCTGAAATGAGAAAAAGTTATAATCTTTAGAGCATAACAGGTTTTAGAAAATATATTAAATTGTTAGTAATTTCCACCATAAGTCTTTTATTTGTGTTCGGTTGCACAAATGGAAAAAAAATGTATCTTAATAGGAGTGTCTTTCATGGTTGTCTGCAACGGTTATAGCTTACTAATTCTATTGAGGGCAAGTGACTGAGGCTAGCCAGCTGCCTAAAAGAGATCTAACCAAAGATAGACAAGAGAGCTTCATTTGTAACTTCAACTCCTGCTACTGACCTTATAATTTCTTAGAAGTTGTTTAATGGTTTGTATTTCCCTGGAGGAGAGGAATTTACTTTTCATCAAAGATTCATTTAATAATTTATATTTCTTTTATGGTCTACAAATATTGTTAGTTATAGCTCTTAGTGTATCATTTTTAAGACATAAATTTAATTAGGTGTGCATTTGTGATGAAATGTTTAAGTGACTTAGAAATATGTAAAACCACATACACATATTTAATCAAAAGTGTAAAAGAAGTAGAATTTAGAAATAGTAGTCTTAGTGTTAAGACTGAACATTACTTATTTTTAGTTGAACAAAGAAAATTAAACTACTTATAACTTGCTATTATTTGCCCTGGTGATTTAATTCTACAAATATTTTACAAAATAATATAAATAGAAGCATATGTTAAATGTTGGCAACTGGCACCATGTCATTCTCTAAATAACCATGAATTGATGAATAATAAATTTTATATGTTTATAATCTCTAAAAATTTAATCCAAATACAATATATATTTTGTCTAAACCAAGAAACTCAAATCTTTTGGAAATAGTAATTTCTCTTCATTGACTCAAATGAGTTCATATGCATAAAAATGTATAACAAGGCCATAAATTACTAAACAAATGTTAGTTGTCACCATTACAAATGTTTAATAAAGATTTCCAAAGAGAGTGACTGTGACTCAGTGAAACAAGAGGAACATTCTTATCTAAGTACCACATTCTTATCTTGAGCACCACACTTAATTGAGGAGTTTTTCATGACGAATAATTACAAAACCTATTTAAAAGATTGAACTACTAAATGACTTTAAAAATTTTCTATGCAAAAAAAAATATGCTTGTGGGTACCTTATTTATTGAACAAATAATTATCGAGGTTTTCTAAGACACTGTTCCAAATGCTTGGGACACATCAGTTAATAAAAGCAAAGATCCCCACCCTTGTCAGTGCTTGCATTCTGGTGACAAGAGATAAAAAATGAATGATGAACATAATTGATAAGCCAGTTGTAATGCATATTAGAAGGTAAGTGATATGGACAGAAGAAAAATTAGAGGAGGTAAAGGGGATTAGGAACCTATATGGGAAAAAGGGAGAAGTTTTACTAAAGACTTCAAAGAGAGGAGGGGTTTAACCAAGAGGTTTTCTAAGGAGTATTGCAGACTGAAGAGTAGCTAGAGAAAAGCCTAACATTGGAGCTTCTTAGAAACAGGAGGGAAGCCAGTGCCTGGAATGGAGTGATCAGATGTTAGTGAAGAATCAGATAATTTCAAGAAGCTAGAGAAGAAGGGAGCATCACGTAGGGTCCTATCAGCTGCAGTAAGGACTTTGGATTTTATTCTGAGCAGAGATTTGATCATAGGAGTAACTTGATGTGACTTGTATTTTAAAAGAATGTTTCATGCTTCTCTGTTGAGATTACACTCTAAAGTTAAAATCCAGGCAAAAAATGATAGAGGCTTAGACCATGGTGAATGTGCCAAGTAGTATGGAATGGGATCTGCCAATTTGTAGGATAGGATATATGAAAAGTGGTTTCCAGGTTGCCAGACAGTTTTTTGGACTCTACACCTCTAACTTTGTTCTTCATGTTGAGGCCTCCAGGCATCATCTGGGTTTGATGAGTCTTATCTCTGGTTACCCTTGGTTTCAAACACTCATGGTTGTCTGCTCAGTACTGATGCACCTTCCTTCTGTACTGCTTGTCTGGTTTCGGTCCAGCTCCATCATTTGAACGCTGCTCTTAATCCCGTCCTCAGTCGTGCCTGTTATTGGCCCTGATTCTATCTTTCAACCTTTGTGGCCCTAGATCCTTATCCTGGAATTTGTTGCTAGTTGCTACCTATGGTACAAGTGCTAACTATAGTTGCAATTATTATTAATTTGTCAGTTAAGCCACAATAAAGAGCATGGGCACAGTTATTCTGAATTAAAAAAAAATGGAATTTTGATTTTATGAACCCCTTATCTTGGAACTAATTTAAGCCAAACAAATTGTCCCCAGAGAATACATATATTCAAGAAGGGTTTTAATACTTATGACATCATTTTCTTTATATGGGACCAAAAAATCTACTTGATTATGGAAACAATGAGTTAAAATTTTTTAAATCAAGAAATTCAATTGTTTTGTAATTTTATTAGTGGATAATTGAGATATTTAAACAGTTCTAAGTGAAATAAAAGTAATAAACTATTTATGAAAATAGCTCTTGTGTAACAATGTTTTATCACATGTAAGGAGTTTTAGGTTTGCTCCATTCACACAATTTACTGGTACAATCTTATTTGAACTCCATTTGACCTCATCTTACTTGAAATGGACTGTATAGGAAAGCAGCAAAATACTTTTAAATAAACATCTCCTGAAATGCATTTTAACCTTGGATCTGGAAATCTATAAAAAATACTTTTTTTTCAGTACATTGATAACACAGAGAGAATTTCTTACAGCTGAAAATTATGGTATTTAAAGGTTTCAAGATGTCATTCCAGGTTTTGAGTTGGCAGCAAGCCAATGACTGAATGGCTATATTTTAAAAGCCCATCTTGCCTCCACTTTTTTAGGTTTTCTAATTTTTCACATCAGTGCTTGCTCCCAGGAAATATTTGATGCATTCTGTAAAGTTTATTCACTTTTCTATTACTCTAGATACAAACTTCCCTTCAAAAAATTCTTTGAAAAACAAGGGAAAGACATAACAAATCCTTGCAAATCCTATAAAACCTGACCATCCTTAAATATATAAGCACAAATGTTTTGGCTTAGTTCCTTATAAAACTTAAATAAATGTTTACATAAGAATCTTAGTATTACAACATTATTTTCAGATCAACTTCTAAACTAGTTTGTAACAAATATGACTTTTTGCGTGTGTGGCTTGCTTAGCAATCTTAGTGGTTTAGAGCATCTGTGTTACATGTAATTTAGATACCTTTGAAATTCTCTTCCATAAACCATTGATTGACCACATAATGGGGGAGGGACTTCCAAACGCCATTCTTTTGGCTGGTGCTTCATCTTCTATTGTGTAGATTGAAATGTGCCATATCCTCTCCATTAGATTTCACTGGATAACCATGGGGAAAACTCAATGTAAAAGATCTGAAAATTTTACCATGAAAGGAAGAAAGATATATTTGTAACATGTCATGAAAATGTGTTTTTGTTGTATCTGAGTAAGGCCCTTCCAGAATCAATGACTTTTTTTTTTTTTACTGACAGTCCTTGGAAAAGTAAAAACAAACCTCAGCTTTTATTTCTTAGACTTCCCAAGAATTTTAATGACTGAAAAACTTGCCTTTTGTAGTCATTTGCGAATGAACTCTTGCAGAGGATATGTGTATGAACCTGCCTGGGGACCATTTATATGAAAGTTAATAAAGTCTATTTACTGGCCTTATGGCCTTAAGCAGGCAGAATCAAAAGTAACTGAAGAATATTTCAAAATGAGGAAAAATGGGACAGTAAGAAGAACAGAAATGGAAATAGACGTCGCCTTAATATATGGGAAAATTTATGTACAGATTTGGGGGAATGTACATCCAAGAAAACCCAGTGTTTGTGTGTTGTGTTGTATTTATTTTGTATTTACAGATAATTGTCACAATCATGTTAATGACCTAAGGGCTGGACTTAATGTTTTTATGTGTCTCTGTCCTCAGGAAAGCTTTTATTCCCTAATGTATACCAATTCATGCCCTATTTTAAAATTTGTCTTAACTTTTCTCTCTTTTTAGAATATCCTCCAGCTATTAAATTCTATATCAGCACATACTTTATTAATGTGGCATGACTCTGCATTTGTTGACCTGTCTTCTTCTCCAGTTATTACATATTTTGTATAATTTAGCTCATAGGCCAAATTCATTGGGGCAGAATGTATCTCCTCTCCCAACCCCCATTTTCTTTATATAACCTAGAACAATAATCTTCCTATAGTAGGAATATTTAACTGTGGTGTTGACTATGTTGGGTAATTCACCTGGGCATATTATTTCTCAATGGAGCACTCTTGGCACTTTGAATAAGGCGAATCTTCTACTCCTGTACCCCATATTGCAAGATTTGTAACATCTTTGGCTCTAATACTACATGCCAATAGTCTCAAGACATTTGACAATCCATAATGCCTCCTAGGAAGTTGTTATTGCCCCAGTTGAGATTCAGTTCCTTCTATAATAGAAAAATTTGGAATTATTTATTGGCAGCTTTATATGTCCATCTCCTACACTAAAATGAAACTTTAAGAGTACAAGTACTGTTTCTTTTCTGTCACCATTGTATTCCTGGTGCTTAGCACAATGCCTGGCACATAATAAAGTGCTCAATAATTTGTAGAATAAATGTGTGCATAGGCCACCCCATATCTCTGGGTCTTTATATGCTAATTTTGGCAAAACCAAATAATTTTAGGAACAACTTACCAATAGTCTGTTGAGGGTCTGAGTTAAAACAACATCCACTAGTTCCAAAGAGAGAGATTAGTTTAGATTAGTTCAGAATGTGGCTTTCATTAAATTTTACCGCTAAAATTACTAGGAAATCTTAGAAAAGTCAGAGATACTTTTTATATCTAGTTTTTCTTACTATTTAATATAGTAATTAGTAACACTTGCCTCTTACATGTGACAGTGACTGATAGGCCAATGGTTATAGTTATTATCAAGATACTAGAAAGAGAAGCGTTGTATGTAATAAAGAAAAAAGTAGATGGCTATTACCATTTAACAATGTTTATTATTAACATCTTTTACTTTTGAAACAATGGAGGCATCCATGTCACCTTCTATGGTCCACCTGATTAAGTTCCCAGCTAGTTAAGGTCAGAGCTTATAGAGGAAAGGCTATAAACAGAGCATCTTACAATCACCAACCAGGTATAATGTTGATGGTTATCAATCTTGCACATATGTTATATTTGGCCATTTTTCTCTGCAATCTGTTTCTCAGATATCTAGAATCTATGCTGAGTAGTTAAATTAACATTACCCTTTATCTTTATCACCTTTGTAACTTGGAAGGATAAAAAAGTTTTGTTCTTTAGTTACTTTTCAAAGATTTATCTAATACAAATCTTTCGATTTTTCTGGAGCAGGACTCAAAAAACTTGTCCAAGGTCAGAATTTATTCAAGATGCATTGGTCTCTTTTTGAGTATTTGTTTAATTTCCTCCAGTTGTGTAGATTCTAGGAGTAGTAGCTGTTTGAGTTTCCTGGTAGCTTGGCAGCTGTATTTTCAGTATTTTATTGGGCTTACTATTTTGCTGAAGGCTTAACAGTCTCATTTTCAGATTCTTAATCAAGAACAACTTTAATGATTGAAGGTAATTATCTCCAGATTAGAAGGGCTTTAAAAAATTTATCAGCATTCCAAAATTTAACAAATAACTCTCTGTTAATCTAATTAAAAGTGTACACTTACTGCCAGACTATTTCGAGCCAGTTACTCATTCAATTTCTTGTATCAAACCATTAGCCTTTAAAGCTGTTTCTGACGATTTAGACACAGAAGTTGGCCTGCATTAATAATATTCAGGTTGTTCCCTGTAGGATGATGTTCTATAATAATCAGGTTTGCCTTCTTATTGATTTTTAAAGACACAATCCTAGTTTTCTTTAGTCACTAAGAAGATATTTTTGTCATCCTAGAGTAGAGAGACTATTGGCTATGTAATGTACCTGTGTGCAGAACAGACAAAATTATTTTCAGCAGCAAATTAGAGTCAGCTGCTTTGCATCATAATGAAAAGTTTTTCACTTTCCATTAGGTTTGCACCTTAAATGGTAATTAAATTTAGAAACCATATTGTAAAGGAATTTGGTCTAGTTTGGAACTATGGAATTTTGATGGATAATTAAACACATACAGAAAACCTAACACTGTTCATGGGAGCTGTTTATATAAGCTGGAGGCAAAATGTTTTTTTTTTCATAGTTCTGAAAATAATTTGAACTTCTTAAACAAACCTTATTTACTCAAAGATATACCTTAACCTGTTGGTTTAGAACTAACTTAAATATTAAATTGTAACAATGGAATTTCTATGCCATGAAACAATCAGACAGGTCTCAATGATAGTTAAATGAATATTCCAGAAGCACAATTTGTCAGGACATCCATGTTGTTTGTTTTTAGTTCTATTGCTCCAAAGTTTTTGTTAGTCTCTTCTCTCCCTTCATAGTTTTCCAAGGGATTTAGTGGGAGCATTGAAAGTGGACGAGATGGTGAGACAGGCAGCATAAATCATAGCAATTTAGGACCTCGTCTGTGTACAGATTTATGTGCTTCCAATTATCAATGTGTGGGAGTTTTGTCAAAAAAGCTGGGCTTGTGGTTCCTTTTGTTCTTTAGTGTCTATTGTGGTTTGTGTTTTAAATGGGATGCAAATGTGATTTATAGTGCATGGCATGATGCAGTTAGAGAAAATTGGACTTTACAAGGCAATGTAGACTTGAGCAGGGAAGGGCTGCACGTGAGCAACATGTTCTTGTGGGTGACAAAGGAACAATCCAGCATGGCTTATGGTGAGACTGGGAGTAAACAACACGTGAAAGTTTGTTCTGCACAATGAAGATGGCTTCTTTCCCTGTGGTCTGGGAGCACAGAGCTGATGTCATTTCTGAAAAATGTTTAAGGAGCTGTGAAGTAGTATTCCCATGCTGTTGAGAAAGGAACACACCCAACAGTAATGCTTTCCTATTGGGCAGGACTGTACGCTTCAATTCTATCAGATCTACAAAGTTCATCACCATTCCAGATATCCACATGATTACAATATCCTAATTAACACTTTTTGATGCCATGTTCCTTAGAACTTTTTAGGTTTTGACCAAATGGCCATGTTGCATGAGCAACAAATTATGCAGGCTGAGCATCCTTAAAGAGGAGATGCCAGTGGAATCAAATGTGCCAACTCAAAGTTCCTGCAGATATTTAATGACATGAAATCAAATTATTGAAGCATAATTCATTCAACCACTCAACAAATCCATGTTGAGCACTTTCCATGAGACAGAAAATAAATATGCATCCAAATAGCAGAAAAATAAAGTTAATTAGCATACTTTTGATTTTAAAAACAGCATTGACCTGAATACAACAACTAGGTTTTATTTTTGGCTCTACACTCTTATAAGTCTTGTTTCAATAATGCATATGTATTATAACTTCCAGTATTTGAAAGCATATTCAACACATATTTAAAATAGCTGCTTTTCTTTTAACACATTGTTATACATTGAGGGCATCTATTTTTAAATTGTAAAATGAGGGAATTGGGTTAGTATTGGCCTTTGGGGAGATAGCTTGTTCAGGTTTCCACTACAGCATGTTTTGCTGTTTTCTGTTTGTCCATCTTCAAAATAAAACCCATTTCACAAGGGTGTTGTATACATGCTAATGTATGTAAACTGCTTGGAATAGCACTTTTCTAAGCTCATCTTTGATGAACCTCATCCAACTGCCCCTTCCCACTGCTGAGTTAGACTGGTACTGAAACCCCAGTGACTAATTGTCACAGTTCCCAGAGCTCAAGGGTTCTAAGAATCTTCAAATTATGAGAAGAGAAGAGAAGAGAGGAGAAAAGAAGAAGAGAATAGAAGAGAATTTAATTTTTCAGGGAAAAGAAGAGAGAACTTAATTTTTGGCTCTTCATCAATCTAGAACATTAGTGTCAGCTCCTTTGGATTCAGCACACAGCAAAACCAACCTTTATCAGGAGGGAGGTTTTCTTTTACCAGGAAGCAGCTGGAGCAGGTCCAAAGAAAAAGGGAGCAAGAGCAAGCACATTCAGGAACAACAGGAGAAAAACAATTTTCCAGAAAAACACAATATAACATAAGCAAATTATTTTGCAGGTACCAAGCATTAAAGGAAAGGGGCAAGATATATGCTGTTGTGAATAGGAAAGTGAGGCCAGAAAAGAACAAGAAATTACTCTGCAATGGTGTTGGGGAGGAGGGATGGGTGTGTCACTGAGTGAGGCATAGGAAGAGAAAGTTTTAATAGCAAATTTCATTTACTTTCAAATTTGGCCTATGGTTTTTTCCTCTCAAGAAACTTTTCTCAGGTCTATTTTTGTTTCCTTTTTCCTTTTTGGAGAAATGAGTCAGGAGAGGGATGGCCTTAGCTGATTCTACTGGTCCCCAAATTAAAGAAGATTCCAAACTGGGGACCTAGATAGATGGTTTTATGTTGCCTGCACTAGCACCGGTGGTTAGCTCACTGGGCACTCTACAAGTGAATCAGCAGGCAGTGGAGTTCAGTACATATGTCACCTGTCTGTCTGGCTTCTATATCTGGGTCGACTATCTTATCCTGGTGTAAAAAGCAGCCATTTTATCCAGTTTTGTTTTTAAAAAAATTCTCTTCAATCAAGATTCAGGAGAATTTTACTAAAGTTTTATATGTGAGGGTGGGAGTATGGGGTTGGCAGGGGAGGTGAGCAGTGTGGATATCTGGGAGTAGCTCACAGAAAGGGATCATAGGGCAATACACAGAATCTCACCATATTAGCCAGGGTTCTCCAGGGAAATAGAACCAATAGGATGGAGATTTCCATGTGAGTCCAAAACCAGAGAATCAGGGTAGCCAGTGACGTAAATCTCAGTCCAAAGGCAGGGGAAGATGAGATGTGTCAGCTCAATCAGCAGTGAAGAAAAAGAAAAAATTATTCCTTCCTCCATCTTTTGTTTTTATTCAGGCCCTTAATAGATTGAATGGTGCCCAACCACATTAAGGAGGGCAGTCTACCAAGGTCATTGATTCAACTGCTAATTTTACCCAGAAACTCCCAGAAACAATGTTTAATTTGGGTACCTGTGACCCACTCATGTTGATACTTAAAATTAACCATTATGCTTACCATTCTACTTGGTTCTTTATTTCATGTATTGTCCCTTCCTTTTCCTGTTCTCTCTCACTTAGAATATATATTAATATCATAGTATAATGCATAGTTGTTTACCAACTATCTATCTTTGGATATTTTTAAAAATCATATTTACTAAATAAATATTGAGTTTATTGGTGAGTTATTGTTTCTACCAAATAATAATTAGTTCTCTAAAAGGTAAAGATTGTTTTAAGTAAAATTGTTTTCATTCATTTATCTTTATAAAAAAATCAATGAATCTTCTTTTAACATACATATCACACAAGACAGTCCAGATTACTGAATATTTGGTTGTAATCATGAGTTAAATCCAATTCTTCCTAAAAGTCTACATTGAACATACAGTGAATGATAAAAATCACATGATAGTTGATGTCCTGATGGTATTTATATAATTAAATGCTAGTATTATAAAAATGTTTACTTGCTAAAGGAGAAGATAATAATAGGATAGTCATTTTATGCCTAATGCTTATTATAGTGAAACTTTTAAATGGTAACTTCTGCCTTGTATGTCATTGATTTTGTTTTGGAACTGGTAATTAAAAAGCAATAGGTGTTGGTTAAGGACACAAAGACCACAGAGGTGAGCTATGATAAAGCCAGAATCACTGAAATGTAACCAAAGAAATGATATGAATACCAGTTTCACAAAAAGCATTTCCAGGGATCATACTGTTCAACTGTTACTACAGGGAGAGCTGGTAACCTTAAGGGTACCCATGAGGAATACAAGTATTTCTTTGTATCTACTTTTATTCTCATTATAAAATAAGATTATCCTCTGATTATAAAAGATCACACTGATTTTACTGTATTTAGAAATTGAAGGCTTTAAAGGAAAAGATCAGTCTGTAGTCATCTTACTATATTAGTTGTTGCTTTTAACAAGCTAAACCCAAAATCTAATGGGTTAAAAAAAAACAACCAATCATTTTATTTAGTTAATAATTCCGAGAGGACTGGCTGGCTGTATTTCTGTTCTGGGCTGAAATGGAGAGCTGGCAGTTTGGATGGTGACTGGCTCCTTGGTGGCTTCGTTCACATGTCTGGTAATTGGCTGACTGGCCTCTCTGGCATGGCTTGTCTCTTTCATTTGGCCTCTAACTTTTCTGTATGTTATCAGGCTTTTTTACATGATGGTCTCAGGGTTCCAGAAAGCAGCATGAAGGCAAACTTCCACACTGAGATCCTGTTAAGGCCATGCTTGCTACATATTACCTAATACCCACTTGACCAAAACAAATTTTATGACCAAGCTGCGAGTCAGATGGGAGTATACTATTCAAGAATAGTCATTTGGAAAGGCTCTTATTATAGCCATTTTTGCAAGCAATGTAAAAAACAATTTGGGTCATGATTTATATTCAGCTTTATGTCTTGCATTTTTTACTTAGAAAATTACCATGAGAATCTGCCTATTAAATCTTATTCAGAAATATGATTCTTAATGGCTATATAACTTTAAAATATGTGGTTGTACTACAATCTGTTTAACCACATCCCTACTAGAAATAGTAGGCAGCTTTTAATATTTGTCTATTCTAAAAACTATAACACACATTTATGATTTTGATGCATACTACTCAATTGATTTGCATAAATAATCTTGAAGCTCTCGATAAAGATTGCTAAACTTCCCACAGAAAAATTGAAGCAATTATATTCTCAGCAGCAATGTTTGAGAATATCAGATTTATTATATGTCATGGATCCAGGCTAGTGTACATTTTAAAGATCTTTGTCAATTCAATAGGTAAAAGGTATATTTTCAAATTCATGATTTTTATTGTCTCAAAGATTAAACATTAAAAATAAGATAGCATGTTTTCTTAGATCATTAGTTATTTTAACTTTTTTCAATTGAAATAAAAAATTAAACTTACATAATCAAAACATAAATATAAGATGAAAAGTTTTGAAAAATGTCTCTAATTACATAAGAAAAACCACATACTTTGCATTTAGTTTTTAATCCTTAATGTATAATAATAGTAAGTACAATTTTCAGAACTTTGAAAATGTTTTATTCTCTAGATTCTTTATTACTTATTGTATATTTAAAAAAATAGAGATTAAAATAGATATTAAGATACTATAGTAGCAAAAAAACTTGTTTTTATATATTTGTTTTAAAGATGGGGTAGAGGAGGGACAGTCCTTTTAGGTGTGGAACTCAAAATAGCCACTTTTAAGTAAGCTAATACTTAGGATCAATGTCAAAGTAACACTTGAGAAAAAATTTTTGGCTACTTTTTTTTTTTTTTTTGCATTGGAAAAGGAGAAATAAATGTAAGATTAATTTTAACACTGAGAATCCTAGAATTTTGTTTTTAAATTGAATGTTAAAGCATCATAAAAACTAAATTTTGATAGAAACATCGAATGTCATAGAATGCTATAAAAACAACTCTTCTGTACGGGATCCATATAATATTTTCAATCACGAGTTAGGTGATAAAAATTCAAGTTTAATGTATATAACCTGTGTGATGCATGTGAATTAGGAGTGTGTGAGAACCTTACATTTTGCACTTGTCGACTTAAAAAAAGTTTTATAAAGTGGTTTTTCAAAATGTTTTTGAAGTGGAGCTTGAGAAAATGTTTTATGGACAGGACATTTAACACAGTAAAGACAAGCTGTTAGTAGCAGGAGACACTAATAGCAGAGACAAGCTGTTAGTAGCAGGCAGGAAGCACACTACTGGATATGCTTCTGGTTGGGGCTGATGATGTGGGGAAGAACTGAAATTTGTGTCTTTGGCCAATTTTTAGACCTAAAAAAGGCTGGCAAGATGCTTATCCCTCATTAGCAGTTGGCAGTTTTATAAAACATGACTTTAAGTAGGCAAGAGGAAGAAAGAAAAGAGGAAGATTCTGAATTAAATGCAGGAGAGAAGGTAATTTCTTCAAGCTGTTGAAATACACTGATTGTGACTCTTGTGGTGAGAAAGAGGATGTACACTCTTGAAAATAAACCACTTGTGAAAACATAGCCAGGAAAAAAAAAAAAAAAACAAAACAATGGCAAAATACTCACCTCCTACATCAAATATTTCTACTATGGTCCCAAAAAAGAAAACCAAAAGTACTTCAGCCTTAGGATACATATGGTTTTACAGAGTATATTATATTGTTTCATTCCCTGATGTCTTTTACTTATGCAGCATTGTTTGCAAACATTTAATTCATGTGCTATAATTCAAAACATATGCCCCTGGAGATTGCATGCTCCCCCCCGCTTCTCCTATAAATATTACAGGTATTTGCAGTTTCTGGATATAACAATGTCACATTATTTCAGTTTTTACTTTGAGGATCAAAGGATGTTTGAGGAGTGAATGTCATATTTGGACAATGAGAATCCAACTGTATTCTTTGGTGACAAAATATTGACTAAAACTGTGATCACTGTATTCTGGATATATTCTTGTAAGGAAAATGCTATATAGCTCCTCAGAATTACATTTTTTTGAGTAAAATATTTCTGTTAAGAAACATTAACTTTATGTTTTTTTTTTTTTAAATTTTGGTTTCTCAAGTGTTCTCCAAACAAAATAGCAAGTAACTCTCACAGAAATTATAATATAAAAAAAATTAAATATTTTTTCTCAATACAAAAATTTTTTCAGCATTTTCTCCATTTTTATCTTTTATTGATGTAATGGTTCTGAAACGGAAAAAAAATAACAATGCCTCTGAAAAGTGAGAATTATCCTTCTAATGGAACTTAAGTAGATAAAATTAGGGCTTGAGTAACTTAACAATATACTGCACAATAGGTCTAAAAAATATTATAAGTTATAATAATATGGGCTTTGTTAAACTCTTAAATCAGTATCACTGGCTTGGTGGAATCTTTGTTAATATTATTGCCGCCCCCCTCATCCCTTACTTCACTCCCCATGATCATTTAATGACAAGAATTTAATGTGATTGTATAAGTTCCACTGCATTTAAGGGTAATCTCAAAGTGACTTGATCATTAAGTTAAAGAATCAGTTCTTTCTCAAATAAGAGAAGTCTGAGGATAGTTCAGAATTGGTATGGCAACTCATCAGGGTCACAAATCTCCTCCTATCTTCCTACTTTCTTTAAAATGTGGATTTTATTCCTGAGGTTTCCTGACAGTTTAAGTGGCTGCTAGAAGTCCATCTGTCATATCTGCTTGCTAGCCAGCAGGAAAAGCGAGGGCGGGAAAATGGGCACAGTTAGGTGTCGATTGTCTTTTAAAGGAGACCCTAGAAGACCAAGGTGGAACTTTTACTTACATCACATTTGCCAGAACTTAGTCGCAAAGCTATCCTTCATTGCAAGTGAGGCTAGGAATATTACCTGGGTCTACTTTGTTTCTATTACCAATGCAAAAGTAAAGAATAGATATTGTATAGGCAATTAGCCATTGCTGCTTCACACATCTATTTTAGACCCTTAAAACAGAAGAACGCTTAGATCTAAACACATATGTACTTTCACTTTATTTGTTCCCTGATAGATTCAGGGATCATGCTTGACACTATTTTAAACACCCACTTTTTTATCTACCCTCTCCTACCACTTACCTCTTTGCAAAACTCTCTCTTTCTAATTCTTACCACTGGATGGACAGTACTTACCTGCTCTCATGAGAAAGAGATTATTCAGAAGCTTTGAGACGTAAAAAAAATGAAGGTGTTTGAGAATCTTTTCAATGTAAATTGTGACTTAACTGGATAAATAGAATATATTTCAGGAAGAAAAACAAAGTAGGTAATAAATGTATCTGCTAGGAGAAAAGCAGAGTAGATGACATGGGTTATAGGAAAGGCAAGGAAAACACTTCTGTGAATAAGATTGAAGAACCTTGAAGATAAAAATGGGGAATTTTAAAGAAATGTTCACTGAGATGAAGGTAGAAGAGACTTCTATTATTTGATTACAGTTACAAATGATACAATTATTTTTATTTAAATCTACAAATCGTGGCAACTATCCAAATCATCAGCTTTAAGCAATACTTTCATCAAAACATATTAAGATTCTCTATTACCTTTGCATCTCAGATCTATACCTAATTTTTACGTTCTTTCACCAAATAACTCCTCTCCATTTCAATTATATTCCCATTGCTTCAGAATTTACTCATTGGCTAGAGTGAAGATAATGTTTTTGAGCATATGTTGTTGCTTTCAGAATGTGTGTTCTTCGTTTCTGAAATTCCTAAGTTCACAAATGCTCTATAATGACATCCCTGGCAGAAGATTTTTTATTGTTTTAGGAACAAAACTGTTTATGTGACTCTTTAAATGTGCTCCCATTAGTGCTTCCTGACATGCAGCAATGACATACTTGAAGGTAATGTGAATCTACATCTACTTTGATCCTTACATAGTCTGAGGAAATTCTGAAGAACTCTGAAAGGTTGTCAGGTCACAGGCTTAGTGTGAATCCTTTTATCTACAATTCAAGTCCCTTGTTATCTATCATATTCTTTTCTAGAGGTAAAATGATTCAAAACCCTCCCCAGAACTCCCCCACCACGTGCGAAATAACTGGACCTTGCGCTAATCTCTCTTGATTACTATTAACCTATTTGCATTAAAATGTTTTGAATATAATATTTACATAAGAAATGGGACATCTTACCTGGGTAACTGAGAATGAGGCATGTATAAGATAGTCTTTACCCTATTTTTGATAGATTCTCAACTGAGCTCTTGGTTCATGTAACTCATTTTGTAAGAAAGTTGGTACTATTCAATCTTCTTGTTACCATATTTCTTTTCCAACATTGTCTGGCTGAACTCTGTGGGTTCCTCTGAATTCTTTGATTTAACACATTCTGCATCTAACCAACTCTGATAACATTCCATCCCCAGTGAATGGTCTCCCAGCTAGATCTATTTCTTTTTTTTATCTTTTCCTTGAAGCTAGGTTTGATTGTGTGATTAGGTTCTGGTCTGTGGAGTATGATCAGGAATGAGGTTCTGTGGGAAAAAATAAAAAACAATGCCAGCACCTTCTCTTTTTCTCTTGCTAATGACTGGGACATGGAGACCACTAATGTCTTAAGCCAAAAGTTGGAAGGTAGTTTTGAATATACAAACCATCCTGCTCATCCTGAGCCATAAACCTCTGGATTGTTATGTGAAAGAAATAGTTTTGACCTTCTTTAAGCACTTGGTTTGTTTGAGGTGTAAGAGAGACAAGAGGGAAAGTGGATCTCTTTGTCTTGGCAGTACTGCCTATATTCTACCTAAAGGTTGGTTGAATTTAAGTTCTAGTTAGATCTGATTTCTCTTGGACAAGTTAGTTAATTTCTGAATTTATTTAAATATAAAGTAAAAATAATAACACCTGTCTTTAAGAGTAGTTATGAGAATCAAATGAAATAACATATATGAAATTAAAATATTTTGGAAGAAAAAATTTAAACTCATGGAATGAGTATAACACAAACTAGATCATCTTTTTTATTCCTAAAGAGCTGAATCTTTAAGTAAGGAATCACGAACACTTCAGTGTTTTCAGAATAAATGAAAAGACTTGGAAACATATAGAACTTACTATATAGTACAACAGTAATAAATTTTTAAAAAAGGCATAGTTAGTTTAAATTGCTTGAAAACATATAATAGGAATGAATACTGGTTGGCCTAAATCCCAGATTAAGAATCTCAAACACAGGCTCTATCTTTGCATTTTAGAGATGATTCTGTGTTTGATTTAGAGACGAATTTATCCCTTTTTATCTTCTAAAAAGGGAGAAATTTCATAGGATTTCTGGTCCAATGAATAAAAACCTGATGATTATAATGAGTTTTAACAATATACAAAGTTATTATCTATAATAACTCAAATTAGAACATGTGTAAAACACATTAGACTATTTTCTGCTCTCAAGATATTCATATTATAGCCCTTTTGTAGAAGGAAAATTTATAGGACTAATCATCATGTTTTTTATTAGTTCAAAGACCCAACACTACCTCACTGAATACTGGAAGACACGTTTTCACTTAATGACATTGTTTTACTTGTGTGGTCTCCTATTTTGAATTTTCTTTTGGCTCATGTATTTTATTAATACTATTTGAGTTCTTACAACTATTTTCATTATGTGAATACTCTGTTCATGAAACTAAACTAATTCCTTGTTTGATATCATATAAAATTTTAAGTTATTTTTTTGTATTCAGGACCTTTCTTTTGGTCTTCACTCCAGCTATGAAATCTTAGATATCTGTGCTTTCCAGTACAGACCTTTTATTTTTAAAATGTGCTTTTGGAAATCTTGGTTTCAAAGAAGCACCAAGTATTACTAAGAGATAATATTTTAATTAATTACTAATACATAAATATATACATAACACATTATAATTTAGAAACATCACACAATCATATTCAAATCAGCTATACCACTTTAATATCTTGGTAAATATTAATGCATACATCACATTGTGTATCCTGCAGAGCTTAGAGTAAAACATGTATTGCCACCTCTGTGTATATGTTGGAAGATCTTCTAAACATGTGTCATTAATTAGAAAAGTTTAGCTTAGAGTCTATTTTTTACTTTTCTTTCATACTTCTCTATTGTGATGGGTTGAATCGTGTCCCCTCACAAGTTCATATGTTCAAGTCCTAACCTTCAGTACCTCAGAATGTGACCTTATTTTAAGACAGGGTCTTTACATTTTTATTCAGGTTAAAATGAAGTCATTACGGTAGGCTCTAATCCAACATGACTGATGTTCTTATAGAAAGGGGAAATTTGGATACAGAGACATGCTTAGGGGTGACAGTATAAAGAGACACAGGGAGAATATAATCATTTTTAGCCAAGGAGAAGGCCTGGAACATAACCTTCCCTCATTGCACTCAGAAGGATCAACTCTGCTGACCTTGATTTTGCACTTCTGGCTTTCAGGACTGTGAGACCATACATTCCCAGTGTCTAAGCCACCCCATCTGTGGTACTTTGTTACTGCAGTCCTAGTAAATGAATATATAAATGTTTGCCAAACATTGTCCTTAGTTTTTGAATCCATATATTAAAATATTTTAGTCAATAGCACCCTCTTCCATGATTTGGCCAACAAAAACCTGGGAGCCATTCTCGGTTTCTCCCTTTCCTTACTCCTTATATCTAAATTATCATAAATATTTCTCAGTATCATCCCTTCACTTAATTGCCACTGCTATTAGGAAGGCTAAGCCACCACAGTATCTTGTCTGGAATATTGAAAGAAATTTCTAACTGATCTATTTGCTACTTCCACCTTTTTTCCTCCTCATCTGCAATCCATTTTTCATAAACAGAACTCTTAGAAAATGTAAATCATCTCATGTCTCTTTCTTCTCTGGAAACTTCTGGTGGCTCATAGGGTGAAATTGAGACTTCTTATCTGGTTTACCAGGTCCTAAATGATCTGTCTCCTGCATTCCTCTTAAAACACAATTCAAGGAACTTCTACTTGGGCCTTGGAAGGTAACTAGTATCCAACAAAGCCTCTGTCTTAAGTTAAAAAACTATACAAACTATATATCTGTTTAAAGATATTGGCTAACAGGCAACTTCTAGTTTCTAATGCAGGAGCATTACTCACAGAGCAGTGTGACATTTTTCTTGCCCCCAGCTCCAGACCTGTGGCTCAGATATTTTTTCACAGAGGAAAGGAAAGCCACAAAACAAAGAGCTCCTAAGTCGTTTCCAAAAGACTGACTTTATTTTCAACAGGTCTTGGAACAGTTCAAGCCTAAAGGGACTGTCAAATGTAATGGAGGTTTTTGGAAAAAATGTTTTAAGAGGAGACTGATAGTTTCATTAGAGATGTAAGCTAAACCGTGGACAAGTGATTTTACCAGAGAAACTATGGGAATATACATCTAGGAAGAGCTCTTTTTGGATCAGAAGAAGTCTAAATACTGAACTAAAAAAAACTATTCTTATAAACAAGGACAAAATTAATTGGACCAAGATCCAACTAAATAAATGCACAGGAGACACATGCTAGATTCAAAGATATAAATTGATTAAAAGTATAAGGATGGAAAAAGATTTATCATACAAACTGCAACCATAAGAAAACTGGAATGGCTACACTAATATCAGATGAAATAGAATTGAGTAATAAAAATATTCTAAAACTATGGTGATGGTTGTGAAACTGTGAATATACTAAGAACAATTGAATTATATACTTTATAAATAGATTGTATTTTTTCTAGTTGCAAATGATCCTTCTATATACATTAGGGTTATATTGAAAATACTAAATCAGAACAAAATAAAATGTAAATATTATTTTGAGGATAAAAGATAGTAACTGTCATCCACCATCTTTAAAATTTTTATATTAATCAAAACAGCCTTATTGTTTTACTCTTGATTTTCCAGATGAAGAAACTAAGTAATTTTTCAGAGGACAGTTGATAGGGGGAGATTTAGGATTAGCATCTTAAAATTTGAACTCTGTTCATTTGAATACTTAATAAACTTGAGTTGCATGCCTACCAAATACAAAGAAATATACTTGGATCTGAGGATTCGGTGGAAAATAAAAACAAATTGATCCTGTCTTCTTAGATCTTATAGTAGAGCGGGAATATAAGCATTATTTTAATAATCATAACTGTGGTAAGTGCTACAAGAAGTGGACAAGGCAGTACTGTGAAAGGAACTGGGCAAGTGAGGAAAGTCAGAGAAAGCTCTGTTACAATGACAACTGAGGAATATCTGAAGAAAGACCAGGTATGGAGAGGGAGAAGTAGGAAAAGCATTTGACTGGCCCATTCAGCTATGCAACAACTCAGATCACAAGTCTTTTAAAAACTAAACCTTTGGTTTTCCTGGATATGAACTGACTGATTAAGATAGCATTTATTTTAAGTTTTATATTTCTCATGTCTTTCCACATATTTGTTATTGCTTTGTATGCATCACTTTTGGGTTCAAAGCTTTTGAAATGAAATAAATAATAATTGAGAATGACATCATATCTTCTTTAAAGTCCTATAGATTAAGAGTCTGGAATAGTTTTTATGAAATTCTATGGAATATTACCATATTCTTTAGAAAGCATCAATAAAAAATAGGATATCCAAATTGCAAGAAAATTCTAAATTCTAGAGTTAGGTATTTTTGTACTGCAAAATGGAACAGCCCAAATTTCATTTGATCTTTGATGTTCTTACCAGCATCTTATTTCAATATACTTTTTTTTATCGTTAGCCAGCAAGTGCAGAGCAACTAAAATACAGTGTTGAGGGCTCAGCCGTGCATATCTGATTGAATAACCAATAAACAAAATACAGTGTTTCATTTTCCCTGAAACTGCAGGCCTTGTTTCTGCAGAGGCAGATCCAGATTATGGAGGCAAAAAAATGGTCTGACTTTGAGAATTTTATAGTTTAATTTTTTACCCAAATTTCTCTATTGTTTTATGTGTTCCTGTCACATTCTCTCCAAAAGTTGATCGAAAAGTCTGGGTGAGTTTAAAGAACAAATTGTAAAAGCACCCACTCTGTGTATTCTACAAATGTGAAACTGATTTAAAATGAAGGATAATTTATAAATGAATTATGTTATGGTGTCCACAGGCAGAAGAAACTGGACCTTTGTCTTTTGATGTTTAACATGTAGGTTAAAGTGGCACTATCTATGACAGTACTGGTCCATCGAGATATTTTGTTGAGCCCATATAGTGCTTTAGAATTTTTAAATTAGTTAACAAACATTCAAAATTTAGGTGTTGCTTATATAAATCAAGAATTTTGGCTTCTTGTAAACAAATCAAGACAACTTTGCAAAACAAGGTCTGCAATAATCAATTGGAATGGCAATTGTGCCTTTTAAACAAAGAATGAACTCTCTAGTTTGTCATCATGTCCTTGTAGCTTGTTTTATTTATGTTACCTGTCAAACACCTTTAGGCATTTGATTTTTTAACACCTATATTGCTCTTTGTGTGCAAAAAAGTAGAACTGAATGTATCAAGAACTTTGAAGAATCTGAGCTTTTTAATTTTACTTTCAAGCTAGCAAGTTAGACTTGTTGCAGTTTTATAAATGCTAGGCAGAAGAAATGAGACTCTTGGATTAGAGACAAGAACTTTATGAATAGCTGTAGATAGAATCTCTGCATTTTCTTTTACCAGTTCCCTGAGCTCAAATTCCTATAGGGTGATTTCTATGTGAAATTGCACAAAACCTGACCTACATGTATGTTCTATTTTTATGCCTTCCAGGACAGGATAAAATTCTTATGGCTGAGAGAAATTTTAGAATTTTGAAAGGTTAAAAATGTTGAGGGAAAAGTGAATATAAATTTTGTTTATAGATTAGTATTCTATATCAGGAAAATATATGTGAAATTTATGTGAATATTTTTACCAAATCACAGTGATTTTTGAATTTTTTATTTTGAGATAATTTAAGATTTACAGAAGAGTTATAAAAACATATATATGCAAACAGCATATATATGTCCATAGGACTCACTAAGAAATTAAATCTGCTACAGTATTATTAATTAAACTACAGAATTTGTTCAGATTTTACCAGTTTTTTAAAAATTAATTTCTATTTTCCTTGTCCAGGATCCAAGTAAGCACGCCACATTACATATAATTGCCATGTTTCCTTAGTCTATTCCAATCTGTGAGAGTTTCTCAGTCTTTCTATTTTGTGACCTTGACACCTTTGAAGAGAATTGGTCATTTAGATATAGAACATCTCTCAGTTTGGGTTTGTCTGATGTTTTGTCAAGGTTAGGTGAAGGTTATTCATTACTGGGAGTGATATCATAGAGGTGATGTGATATCAGAGGGCCCTTGCTGTCAGTGTGTATTGCCAATGATGTTAGCTTTGACCACTTAACTGAGGTGGTATCTACTAGGATTTTCTATTTTAAAGGCACTTTTATTGTCTTTGTAATTACTAAATATTTTGAGGGAGATACTTTGAGATTTTGCAAATACCCCTTTTCTGCTTAAAGTTCTACTCATTTAAGCATCCAATAGTGCATCTTGCCCACAGCAATGATTAATGTGGTGTTCCATAGGTAATTTTTATATTTTCCTATTTCTCCTACATTTATTAATTGAAATTCTTCTGTCAAGAATGTTATTATTTATTCATTTGTTTATTTATTTATTTATTTGTTTGTTTGTTTGTTTATTTATTTATTTTGTCTGTCATTACGATCTCATGTATTTTGGGGAGGTTACAATCCAATGCTATTGTTCCTTATTTTGTTGCTTGATTTGTTCAAACTTGGCTTTTGGAGACTTTTTTAGGTTGGCTTTTGTGCCCTTTCTACATATTCTCATTCTTTTTTTTTTTTAGCACTCCATTTTTGGCACACAAGATGTTTCAGGCTTACATTAGCCCTGTGTCAGGCATGTGCCCTGTGCAGAGAATTAAACAGAGCCCAGAGTCTGACTCTGTGTTGTCTCTAGCATTTGCTTTTTCAAAACAGGTTTCACAGGAGAAAAGATATGAGATGCTTCTGTGCTCTCTAACTGCTTGCTCTGATTCATAAACCAGGACCTGGGTACTCTTCTTTTTTTGCCATAAATCCCTATTCCTTCTTCACTTCACAGCCTTTCCCTTTCTGCCTTCAGTCTTTTAACAACTAGACAGAAAACTTCAAATCCTAGATTAGAGACTGTTCAAAAATGAGGGAAAACTGATAATGGGTCATGCATCTTGAGGCTTTGTTTTGCCTTAGAGAAGTGCTATGAGAGAAAGACTGTTCTAATACAGTTTGGGATTGCAGTTTTATTTATTACAATTTGTGTGGGGTATAAGGATAGTTGGTAATAAGCAAAGCAGTAATGCCACCACATAAGAGCAGAAAGTTGTTTTGGTTTAAACCTGATGAAAATCAGGAAAAGAGATGAATACTTAGCACCAGTGAATCTAACTAATGACTTAAAAAATATTAATGGCTACCACAGTGAACAGAGGATAGAAAAAAGGCCAAGTCAATAGACTGTGTGCAGATGACTACAGGCCTTGTCATATTTTACTTTGTTTAAAGATGAGTAAGAAGACAAAATTAATGTGAATTATGAAAAATATTGTTAAAAAATGAATGACATAGAATCTTTTCCAGGATGAGTTACAGCATTCAAAAGAACATTTCAAAAAATTTTTTGAATGTGAAGCTTCAAATCAAGATGTTAAAGACAAACAATAAAGCTAAGTATAGAAAACAGAATGAAGAAAATAAAAGACAAAATTTATCTAGAAAAAATAAAAGTGTTCAAATTGAAATTAACTAGAAATTGCTTCTTTTATAAAAGTAACAAGTTGTCTACAGCCATGCCACCCTGAACAAGCCCGATCCCATCTTATCTCAGAAGCTAAGCAGGGTCAGGCCTGGTTAGTACTTGGATGGGAGACCATCTAAGAAGGCCAGGTGCTGTAGGTGTAAAACATAAAAGATTAGGGATTGTAAACTGACAAGGTTCTTGCAATCTGTGAGGTCAACCAAGGATTGCCTCTCCTAAAAAAAAATTAAAAAAGTAACAAGTCTACTGAACATGAGAGAAGACATAGATACAACTAATATCAGGAATAAGAACGGGAACATAATAAACATGGGTGAGATTGAATAGTAAAAAAAAGTATTAAAACAGTAGAAAAATTTAATTAAAATGGTTGACTTTTAACAACAAACAATATTGAGTATCAAGTTAAATTAAGGAGAAAGAGGAAATCTAAGATAATAAGTATAGTTGAAATAGAAAATGTTGTCAAAAAAGTTTCCCCAAAAGGTGCTTGTTCAAGTGGTTTGACAGATGAGTAATCTCAGTTTTTCAGAGAATAGCAATTCCCATCTCTATAAAAATTTTCTAGCATCTAAGAGAGATGAAAATGTACCAATTTACTTTATAAAGGTAACATAATCCTGATGTAAAAATGTGATAATGACAGAATCCTATTCAGCACACCTATGTCAATGCAAAAATCCTAAGAAGATATTAGCAATCAGATTCACAGATATTTTAATTATCTGCCTTATTTCAGGTATGTGGAAGTGGTCCAGCATTAGAAAATGTTTTTAAATATTTCATCACATAAATGCATGAGAGGAAAAATAACCTTTATGATCCAGTGACAGATGCTGAAAGTGTATTTAGAAACATTTCTTAACTATTCCTTATTAAAAGTCTTAGTAAACTGGAAATAGACTTTTAATGATACCCTAGATTCTCAACATGACACATTTCACCTTATAGTTCCTTTGAGATGAGTTAATCTATTAGTTACAAGTGATTAAATATAAAAATTTAAACCAAAAAATACCAGAAGATAATGTGGTTATGTAATTATATAATTTGGAAGTATGATGTCAAAAGCAGAAACAAAGTTTTAATGATTTGACTATACAATGGTTAAAAAATTCTTTACCAATAAATGTAAAGAAACAAAATACTATGAACAAAGTAAAAACCAAACACTGGGAAAAAAATGCTTCCAACATATATGATAGCATGTCTATTAATATAAAGTGATTTCATACAAATTGATGAGTGATGAGTGAAAAATGAATTCTTCAGTGGCTGACTAGGAAATATTCATGAAATCACATTTTACAAATGGAAAAGTACAGTTGTCCCATAAACATGGTATTATGTTCAATGACTAAAATTAATCTTCAATTTAGAGCCATAATAATAAATAATGTTTTTATTTACAGAGCATACAGAAAACATTAAAAGGAATTGTAATGCACAGCATTGATGAGTATAAAAAAATCATTTTCACAAACTTAAGTGGAAATATTATTTGGCTCAACCTTCTGAGTACATTTGTTAAGTATCAAAACGTCTAAAACAATCTAACAATTTCACTCCTAATTTTGTTTTAGAGAAAACAATTGTACAAGTTTACATAGCATTCTTTATTTTAAAAAAGTGTACATGTATGTAAAATCACTTAAATATAGTATGAAGATTAGTAAAATAAATTATGAAATATCTATAAAATTATATACCATATAACCATTAAACTGCTTAGTTATGATAGAAGCATATACAGAAATCATTAAGTGAAAATATTAGTTTATATCACTATCTGTGTATGTGTGTATGGTGAACGCACTCACACACTTCCATAAATCTTAATACAAAATGTCAGCAGTAGTTTTTCTCTGATGGTAGCATTATGAAGAACTTCTCTTTTGTTTTGTGTCTGCATTTTAAGTATTTTTACTATGGGCATAATTATGCAATAAAAAAATAAAAATATAAAAATAATTTTAGTTACTATCAAGAAACACCAAAAGTTGACTAAGCCTTCCAGGATGAGAATTTGTAAATATAGAATCTATACATAGTGAGGATAAATTGTACTATGAATACTCCATGATATATCCTGTTGTTTAGGTCCTTATGGGGGCCTCACTAGCTGGCAAATTATAACTGGGGAAGTTGTTGTCTTATCAGTCTTACTTGTCGTGAAAATTCTGATGGGCTATGTAGTTTGTAGTATCCAGTCACTTTCCTAGAATTTCTTGTCTCTACACTCTTATTAACCTTGGTTTTCTGAAGAATCTTACAACTTTCTGGAAGGAGACTTCAAGTCCTTTTGATTGAGGCCTAGAAATTATGCTAAGCTTTCTTCTACACATCTATACAATTGGAAGACAGAGTGTTCAGAAGGCTTGTGAACCTCACTTAAATGTTGAAGTAACATGGACTTTCCTCCCACTGCCACTGCCTTCAGAATCCAGGGAAAGAACAGCAAAACAGTCCTCACAGAAAGTTGCTTTGAATGACTTCCTGCTTGAGTAAGGTTTTTAGACATGTTTTTTGAATAAAGTAATGTGTATTTTAAAAAGACTCTGAAATTAGTTACACAAGAAAATTTACATATAATGCACAGAAAATGAAACTAGGATATACTTAGAAATAGTTCATCTTCCTAAGGTGACTCTCAGTAATAGAGTTCATACTGTGGTTTATGAAATTGGAATATTTTATTTAGTGAGAATTCACACTTTGAGAGTAGTTATGAAAAGACCCCCAAATATCTTTTTTTATTAGTAATTTTCATTGTTTAGTAACTACATGTAAGTATAAATTAATTTGAGATACACTCTACTTCAAGAACCAACAGATTTACTTGGCATGTTTTGATCTAATTTTGTCTCCATCATTTCCTCACCACAAGGTTGAAATATGATCAAATGTTTGTCTTAAGTTTTTCCACTCTTTAGTTCTTTCTCATACATTTGGAGTCATTTTTATTAGTGGGAAGTTAGTGTATACTCCAGAAAATGAAAGCTATTTTCACCACAAAAAATAAACATGAATAGACAAACAACCCTTGCATAAAATGATATATGTATTTATTTATTATATTTAGGATGCTTTCAGGATGAATGTATGTGATTAACAGCAAAATATGAAATCCAGTTCTTTACCCTTTATGAAGTCACTTTTGGATTTGCTTTAAAAAATGTTCTTTATTCTTTAGTCGTGAACCCTGAATGCCTTAGGAAAGAAAAGGTCCTGTTATTCACTGGACTAAAAGGGCTCTGGGAATTAAGCAATGAATAATGTAGGCTACCCAAAGATGGTCAGTTATTATTGAATTGTACTAATAATGCCTCGAGGACTAAATAAATTAGTGTCTTTTCTACAGAACTCAGTGTACTTTTGCATTGGTTTCATATAGGTTTGGAGGTGGGCTAGCTACCCCCTTTTCAAACTGTAGAAGACATCAGTATCTGGTAAATGAGAAAAAAAAATCAGCATCTATAGAGACATTTATGACACTCAGATCTATTTAACATTATTGGAAATTAAACATGGCTAACCTAAAAAAAGGGAGTTTGTCTAATGGTATAACTTTTTAAGCCCACAGGAATGCTTTTATTTAGAACATTGGTTGTTTGTTCCTTTTTGAGTGCTTGGTCTGACGAGTTAAAAAGTTTTCCAAAGGACTGGGAACAGAGCTTAATATCAGCTTCCAAGTCTTTTCTTGACTTTCTTAACAGCGTAGCATACAAAGAATTAGGTATCCCTGGATCCCATTCATAACCTTGCTTTACTTCACCAGCAATTGGGAGGGGATCATATGAAATGCTGTCAACACTAGCATGACCAATATATCATTGTGGGATAGGCTTATGACCTTGGTAAGCTTTTCTTGGCAGCCTAACATTCTGAAACATCTGCCAGATTTCAGGTTTATTGATGGTGCCAAATGTTTTCATTATGTCACCATAGAACTCTGGGTGCTGTTCTTTGTATTAAGCTGCAGAACTCACGCTTGGAATTACACACAGGGAATTAGAGCTGGAGGGGCCCAAGAAATTATCTAGTCTGGTCCTTATATTACCATGAGGAAGCAGAAATCCAGGTGGGTGAAGAGATTTGCCCAAGATAACACCAGTTAGTTGCAAAGCCAGAGCTCAATACTCAATTCCTTTGGACTTCAACTTCCTTTTAAATGTTTGTTCTATCATGTAAATGTCATTCAATTTTGTCAAATAAATGAAAGCAAAAAAAAAAAAAATGGTGAACAGGTAGAAATAGGCCAAGTAATGAGATATTTATTCTTTATTATTCTCACTCAGAATATAGCTTTAAGAGCATTTAAAAAAATTTTTATTTTAGCATTTTTTTTACATTGGTTCACTTAAAGCCCACTATTCAGATCTTTTTTTTTTTTATCTGATTAAAAATTTTTTTTTTTTTTGCTTAGGGACAGTTTTCACACAGTAAAATGCACAAATCTTAAGTATATAGTCTGAATTACACACACACACACACACACACACACACACACACACACACACGTATGCATCCATAAACCAACTCAAACTATGGAACATTTCCATCAGCATAAAAAGTTCTCTTGTGCCTCTTTACAGTCAATCCACACCTCTTACCCTCAAGAAAGGTGAACACTATTCTGATTTCTGCCATCATAAATTATTTTTGCTTGTTTCTGAAGTTCAGATAAGTAAAATTATATAGTATGTACTCCATTGTGGCTGGCCTCTGCTCAACAAAATATCTTGAGATTCTTAAAGTTGCAGTTCTATCAGTAGTTTGCTCATTTTTATTTCCATATAATATTCTTTGGTGTGAATTATACCACCCTTTGTGTACCTATTCTCCTGCTGAAAAATATCTGTATTGTTTTCATTCTGGGGTTTCTATAAATAAAGCGCTATGAATGTTTTTGTACAAGGCTTTTTGTTGACATGTGAATTTATTGGTCTTGAGAATATACATAGGAGTGGAATTGTTGAGTTACAAGATAAATTATGCTTAACTTTCTTAGACACTGCCACACAGTTTCCCAAAGTGATTGCATCTTTTTATATTCCTACCAACAATATTTCAATTGGTCCACAATTTTTCTCGTACTTGGTATTGTCAGTCTTAGTTTTGGACATCTGGTTGGTATGTAGTGAGATCTCATTGTGGTTTTCTTTGCATTTTCCTCATGACTAATAATGTTGAGCACCTTTTCATATGCTATTGGCTACTCATTCATGTTTTTCTGTGAATGTCTAAGCCTTTGCCCATTTAAAAATAATTGGGTTTGACTTTTCATTAATTTAGGAGTTACTTTACAAATATAGCTATTACACATATTTCCCCTTAGTGTCTAAGCTTGCCATTTCATTTTATTAACGATAGTTTTTGATAAGTAGCTTTAAACTTTGATAAAATTCAATCTATCTTTTTCTTTTATAGCTAATGTTATTTATGTCCTGTCTAACATTTTTTTTCTGTGCTCTAAGGTCATGAAGATTTATCTCTTATGTTTTATTTTATAAATTTTATAATGTTAGCTTTTACATTCAATCTTTGTCTATCTGAATAGAATTAGATATTGACACTTTCTTCTGAGCCCTGACCAGTGAAAGGAATAAAATGAAAATTTTCAGGTAGACCTCCTGAAAATATAGTATATTTTAATATATTTCTTTTCTGATATACTGTATATGTACCTGTACAGTGCGGTCTCTTTTTCTTATATTTCTTTCAAAAAACAAGTGAGAAAGACTTATAGTCCTCATAGTTAATATTTCTCCTCTAAACAGCATGTAATGAAAGTGGCAGTTCTTATTCTGGCAGTTTGATACTAAAGCTCAAGTGGCCTTTCCTATGATTGTTCATTTTAAACTTATATTCGAATATGTGCTTCCAGCTTGCTCATAGCCTCTAACTGCTTGCGTTTGATTTTGATAGCCAGTTGTGGTATTCCTCATTCTGCCTTTGCAATTGTGAACTTAACTATTATCAGTTAGGCAAATTCTCTTACTTTGTATCCAGGAGGGCACAGCATTGTGCCACACAGTTTAATGTCTCCATTTTCTTTCTGATGTCATCTAATACCTTTCTATTGACTCTATGAAGTGCAAATTGAATTAGATTTTTCTCTGTGCTTGTAGTTGAACAACCAAATCTATTCTACTTGAATTACTCTCAAGTCTATGTATAAATTTACTATGCCCAGAATAAACTCTTTTCTGGGACCTGCCCTCTAATCACAACAGATATCCCATGCTATATTCTTTCAAACAAGCAAACAAACCAAATTCTCTTCTCACATTCCAGAGCCTCTCAACAGGATGATATTGTGGTATCCAGAACAAATTGTTTTCAACTGACATATGCCTTTAGTTGTGTCTTAGGTTTCACTGAGGTCTTTTAAAAAAGACACGAATGGCTTCAGTCAATCTTTTCCTTTAATTTCTGCTTAGCTCACTGTATGTTGAAAGTCATTATTTTCTTCAATGCACTATATGTTCAAATGTGAACAAATTGTAGATATCCTGGGCACACTCTGCTTGCAAGTAATAAATTTTGTCATGCATGCAAGATTTTCTTAAAATGACATAATTTTTAAATAACGAAAATAATGAATGCTAATTATACATACAACTTGGAATATAAAAAAACATTAAAAATAAAATTCTACCCTCATCTGGAGACACCCATTGTGACTGATTACAATTTAAGTCTTTATTTTAAGGGGTTTTACATTTACCTAAGAAGATTGGGAATTAGGTAAAATGGGGACTTCCAGGTTGAGAAAATAGGATAAGCATATTAGAAGAAAAATAGGTAAGTAAACAATACTTTTTCAAATTAACTTGATGATTAGAATATGTAAGTGAAAGCAGGAAGTGATAAATTGTGCCAGGTTGATTGGGGGAAAGAATAAGAAGTTTGGATTACAAACAAGGGATTCCAGGGTTTAGAGAACTGAGCCAATGGCGGGGTTCACCTAGAAGATGGTGAGTCGTAGAAAGGATTGAAGGTGTGCAGAGATTGGAGCCAACAAAACAAGAAACAACAGAACAATTGCAATTTCCCGGGAGATAGATAATAAGGATTGTTAAAGTGGAAGAATGATGAAGATACAAAAATTAAATCAGATTACTGATGTAGAGGGGAGGAAATGACACTAAGGATTTGAATGTTGTCCTTAAGGTAGCAGAAAAAGGAAGTTAAAGAAAAAGAATGTTTAGAAGAAGAGCATTTAGTTTAGCAATGTGCTGGGGGCAGTGTTTGGGCTTGGCAGGTGTGGTTGAAATTCCAGCTTCATCCTTTACCAGCTGCCTGACATTGAGCACATTGTGTATGTAACCTCACCAAGTCTTTCTAACTCACTTTCCTTATTTGTTCAAATGAGGTATAGCACCTGTCTCAAGGCACTTTCTGAAGATTGTAGTAGTACTTTCTGGTTTGAGGTACAGTGGAATATTATATCGTCCAGCAGACTGTTTTTAATTTATTGACATTTTACAAGAGTCAAAACTGGATGATAGGCAATTGAATGTGCTGCTATTGTCCCATGGTTAAATTATTTAACTCTGTTGGGTGTTGAATTTTCTCCCAGCTTTCGCCATGATAGTTGAGGTTAAAGTGAATATCTTTATATACATAGCATTTTTCTTGTGTTAATTTAACTCCTCACTTTCCCACAATACTCATTAGAGGAGAAAAAAACCCTAAAGTGGCAAATATCTGGTCAAATTTACAGGGTTTCATTTCCTGAAGAACAAACATTGGATTTCCTTACACATACCAGAATTGTGCATAGGCTCTGACTATATTAACTAAATGAGAAGCTGAAATCCTAAAATGTTCATCTTCCAACCTTTTCCAGCCTGTGTTCTGTCTTTGGATCAGCAATAATTGCCTGGACAGCTATAATAGCTTCATTAATTTTTGTTTGTGTTCTATGTTCTTTATGCAATGATGGAAGAAATGTATCTCCTGTGTCAAAATCTAAATGCGCTTGTCTAAACTGAACAACTGCATCTGATATAAACACTCCTGATCTAAAAAGAAAATTGTGTTAGGGATTTCCGCATAATCATCGGGGCAACAAAACTGAAGTTTAGCCAAAGCCATTACACCAGCTTCAAAATCAGGACTATTTACATTTAAATTTATTTTTGACTGCATTGTCAACATTTTTTCCTATTATCAGATGCCAACAATTCGTATTTTTCAGTACAATATCCATATTCACAACTTATAGCTCACCCAAAGAGCCAGTCAGTTGTACTTTATTGATTTGTAATCTCAAAAGAATAGTTAACATCATGAGGATACTTTTCAAAGAACTTGTCCAGTCCCTGCTGTATGTATATTTCAAATTACCTCTGTTTTCAATCTTGCATCTCATATTCTGGTCTGTAAGACAAACAATAAAATTTCTGGTTTCTGTTTCATCTTTGCCGTTGAATCCATCAGGGCTCTGACATATATAAAATGCTTCATGTACTTTTGTGGTTTCTTTATGCTAGGCATGCTAGTCTCATCTGTACTCCACTCTAATAACTGTGCAGCCAAAGACAGAGCCTGTTGACTTGATTTTTAAAACGCTCGATGGCGTGAGCTAAATCCACTTCTTTTAACATTCTGTGTCATGCTGTGCTCTGTGTGGAGTGAGTTCTCAATTGATTAATAATAAATCATGTTTACCAAGAAATTAGTATTTTATAAAGCACTCTACTAAGTAGTTTATTAATATTTTCTCCATAAGAATCTTAGGATATTAGTACTATTCTTTTTGCTGCATTGCGGTGAGAAAACAAACTTAGAGGAACTATAATATGCTTGTTCAAGTTTACCTAATTAGTAAGTGGCTGAGCTCAGACTGGAACCAGGCTGTCTGGTTCTAAAGCCCTCTGAATAACCATTTTACTACACTGCTTATCATATACTACACTATATTATAAATGTATTAACAGAATATACATCATAAATATATATATGTCATGAATATAAATATAACAAATATGATATGCTGTATACACATCATAAATATACTACATTAACAGAAAACTAAATTGTCCTCCAACCACCTACAAAAGCGTAAAGCTTCCTACAGAACTCTATTGCCTCTAGCAAATATTTTCATGCCCAAAGGCTAAGAAACAAGATAACTTTGAGGACCTTTATAATATTCAGAGTCAGTTTCTCAGAGTCTATCTTAATTGCTTTACAATTGAACATTGTTTTAATTATACCACACATGTACACACACACACATGTCCCCCACAGTGACTTTTAACCTTGGCTTAGTAAAACTATAATTTCTTTTCAATTTACATATTTTCAAGATTTTTATTAAAATTTACAATAGTTAAAATGATATTAAAATAAGTACTTGGTGTTATTTTATCAATATGTTCACTTTATCAATTGTTTACTTTCAGGACTTGTAATAAAACTCTGTTCAAAATCTGTTTCTTAGGAACCTTCTAATTGGTTTATTATGTACTCCTTAAACATATAGCTTTCATCTATAAGTTTATTAATCATCTGTTAATAGTTCCATCGTTCAATGCCTTAAAGAGTTTAACTAGGATATAACTGCTTTGCAAATGGCCTCATCATTATAGTGTTCTCTGCATAGACTATAGTACTTTAGGATTTATCAGAGGATTCCTAAATGATCCCCTCCTGGAGTATTTATAACACACCAGGTTAGCTATGTTCCATTTTTGAGACACTGAAGATTATAGAAATTTATTTTGTTGTAAATCTATGATAATTTACAGATGTGTTTTGCAATATTTCTTTCCTAAATTAAAGCTATTTTACTTAGTTATTTTTAAAGATCAGCTTTATGATTAGTAATTAGATATCAAAATTATTCTAGGCATATACTTAAAACATACCTGTATCATCTGTACATAAGATTTGACTATCCTCAGTTTTAAAGTCAGCTGACACTGTCCAATAGGCTAAAAATGATTTAGATTAATTTAAAAATTACGCATTTATATTTGGGAAACTTCTCCAAAATTATTTTACTGCAGAATTCATATGCCTGTATGAATTCCAACAGGTTTTTGAAATATTTAATATTCTCTAAAATCAAAAAGAAAACCCAAGCTCATTAATGCTTTTCAATGCAATTACTGGATTTTTTATTCAAACTTTTTGTTGTATCATTGAAATCAATTATATCAAGAGTTTCTTTCTTCTCCAGTCATCTTAGATTTATATGAGTAGATGCTAATAGACTTATTACAAACTACTAATCTTTTCATGAACAACTCTTAGTTTTGCGGGGGTATATATTTGTAGTTGGAAATTTCGAAGTGAGTAAATGTTAGCTGCTTTTTCACCACTCCCTTCCAGGTTTAATGAAAGCAAGTTTTATACAAAATCTGCCACGTATATTATTGAGCTAACAATTTTTAATAAGAAAGCAAAAAATAGTTCATAGAACCTATTCCATAAACTTGGTGAAGTTCCAGCTTTCTATTCTTTTTGGAGCTCTTGTTGCATAAAAGATCACTTGAGGGAGAAATGTTTCTGAGAAAGAATTCTGCTACCCTGAGTATAAGCATTGGGCCAACAGAAATTCCCTTAGTCCTTGATACAGGATATTTAGGGATTAAACTTCAAGCACTATCCCTAAGGGAGAAGGGGACTTATTAATAAGATAATAACTAATCATTATTAGAGTATGAATTCTTGAATTCTTGAATAGGGCAAATGACTACTACTAGAGTTAAAGTTTAATTAGTATGTAGTATTTTAGTGTATATATAATCACACTGATTATGGTGAGGTATTTACATATAATTTTAAGACTACAAAAGTTTGGATTAGGCAGAAGCAAAGAAAATCATTGAAATTTTGTGTTCAAAGTTCTCCAAATTTCATGAGGCTTTATAAATGATTAACCAAATTTTATGTGTTGTAAAAATATTATCTTTGTTCTAATGCAAAATATAGTTAATACTTTATGGAAAAAGCCATCTGATTTTCAACTTCCCATTTTTACTGTACAAATATCAGAGTACTTTTTCCCCCACTGCCAGAACTCATTTGTGGTTCTCAGGTGTGGGTGTCACAGTTTGGGTACTTCCAGAAGAAGACTTTGAGATGGTTGGAGTTAGGAGTGCAAAGTTTTGTGTGTGTGTGTGTGTGTGTGTGTGTGTGTGTGTGTGTGTGTGCATGCAACATTTCAGTTTTTTCATTTATTTTTATTAGTTTTAGGTATGTAGTACATTGGTTAGACATTTATATAGTTTATGAAGTAATCTCCATAATTATTCTATCACCAGTCTGGCTCTACACATAGCCTTTAGAATACTATTGACTATATTCCATATGCTGTACTCTACATCCCCATAATTAAGGAGTGCAAAGTTTTATTGGAGAATAATGCCTGTGAGAAGAAAAGTATGAAAGGAGAATTGAATAGGAGGAGCTGTCAGACTGGCAGTGCCATCTGACAGTCTGGTAAGAAGTCTAGAGCAAAGATAGCCCATCAGAGGACTCTGGCATTGGGTAGAAATGGTGAGGCCTTTGTTTGATGATTTGTTTATTTGCTGGAAGCCACCCCAAGAAGAGTGTGCTGTCATCTCTCATTGCTTTGCTAAGTCATTGACCAAGAACTGCTCTGAGACTGGTATAACTAGGGTTAGAGACTGAGGTGAGTTTTGGGGAAACTAAAAGCTGGAAGCTATCAACTAATCACACTCCTCATTGCTGGGCAGCACATCCTTTCTCTAAAAAGGTGTGGTATATCTCTGTCCACAGTGTATGCTCTGCTTTGCACTGATCCAATTTTCCATACACACTTGAAAAGCAGCTTCTTCATGACTTTGGTGGCCCTTACTTGCTGAGGGTAAACTTAGAAGAGAGAGGTTAGTGCTATGTTGTATGGTAGAGTACAGCCTCATGGGTGGGAAAGGCATTCTGTATTGGTAATATATATTCATTCCCAAGAGCATGAAACATTACCTCTTTTAGAACAGATGTAGTTAATTTACTACCAGTTGGTAGGACTTCTCTAGGGAGAGTGCCATACCAGTGGTGCACATTGGTCTTCTGTTCTGGAAAGTTGAAAATTCTGAGGTGGCAACAGCTGGATCAGTCTTGGTAAGTGGGAGTCATTGGGCATGTTTATAACCTCATCTCTACTAGTGTGACCAGCTGGCTTGTGAGTTCATTGTGTCAGTACTGGGTGGTTTCTGACAAGAGCTGGCTAATATCAAATGGTCAAAACATTTTATCTTCTTGAGTGTTTATAGTATCTCATCTATAGTGATTAGTTTCTGGTTGGCATTCATGTGCAATACAAAGATCTTTTCTCTTCATGTCCATTTTCCACAGGCTTAATCACACATCTCTACTCTAGGCCTTCTTGGTTTTCATTTACCAATCTTCTCCCCTTCAGTATCCAAACCAGCTGCTGCCCTTGTGCCTATTATGCATGCGTATTCTAACCCTACACTGTCCAATAAGGTAACCACTATTCACATATTGCTGTTGAGATCTTGAAATACAAAGTGCTGTGCAAATTTAAGTGTATTATAAATGAAAAATGCAAACCAGATATATAAAATATGGTAAGAGTAAAATATTGTGTTATTTTAAAATATAATTACATGTTAGATGATAAAATTTTAGTTATATTAGGTTAAGTAAATACTTTTTAATGTAGCTATTAGAACATTTTAAAGTACTTATGTGGCTTCCGTTTGTGGCTGATATTATATTTTTATGAGACAACACTGTTTTGTTCCTATAAAGCAGACAGCCAGGTTCACTACCCAAAGCTCTTCCCATCAGGAGAAATTTTTCCTTGCCCTTATCTTTCAAGACCACTCCTTGGTGGAGCTGTGATGTAGCTTCTAAGAGTTTTTTATTTTTATCTACTTATCAGGCATAACTATCCATAATCCAAGGTTAGTATTCAGGCTTTTTAAGGTGACTGTACAGTAGCCCTCATTGGTCCACCATTGTAAACTGAGACATGCATTGATGCAACTGTGATAGGTGACATGGGAGTCTGGACTGCTTGCTCCTGCAGCTTTCTTGTGTTCTCTTGACCTGCTTACGCTTGGTATGGGAGGTACCATTTTTGTATTATGAAAAATTATGTTAGGCCTGCCTGACTTTATGACTTGGTATGTCTGACAGGACAGCTCCAGATGCATGGTCACTTGGTGTCCATATGTCCTAGCATTCCATCTTTAACAGAGACCAGTAGCATGCCAGAGGCTGTTTTTCTAATAGTGTGTAACTCTCCATAGCAGATGTCATGGCCTTGTTCCAACTCCTAGAGTTTTCTTTGTGATTCTCACTGGGGCTTGCTGTTAAATCCACACTAATTTTTTTTTTTCCACTACTGATGCCTCTAGCACCATAGGTTCTTCTGGATATACTGGTCCAAGTGTCAGGGCTGTTTTCAATGTAGGCTGGACTTTCTGCAGAATGCTTATTTTTTTCCCATAGACCCCACTCAAAGCTAGTAGCCTTCCATGACACCCACATATGGGCTGGAACAGTATTTCTAAGTGTTGAAATGTGTTGACAAAGAGGCCTTTCAGGTCTTATGCTTCCTTCTGCATGATAGGGAATGCAAAATAAAGTAGTTTTGTCTTCTACTTTGGAAGAGATGTCGTGGCACCCATGAGCAATTGAACCCTCATAAAATTATTGAAATTATAAAGGCCTAAATCTCTGCAGAGTTTATCCCTACTGTCTGGAATACATGTATCTTTCCAAAGGTCTCCAGTGTGCTACAACCTCTTGTACTGATTGATCAGCATAATGTCATTGATGTAATGATTTAATATGATATTCTGTGGCACATCTACAGGCTCCACATCTTTTTGGATAAAAATATGACAGAAGAAATATAGATCAAACTGTAAATATATATTTACAAATATATATTCTTGCCTATTACCTATATTTGCAAACTGTTTTTAATCCTCTTTTCTTATTTGGATAGAAAGAATGCAGTTATTATATTTGTCACCACATACCATGTACCTGAGGTCATATTAATATACTCTAGCAATGATACCGTGTCTGCTTGGCAGCTGTGTCAGGTTCTATTTGGTTGAGTTAGCAATGATACACAGTCATTCTCCAGGATCCATCTGGTTTCTGCAAGGTCAAGATATGTGAATTAAATGGGAACACTAAATGAAAATCTGACTTTTACTCTTTTATTCTTTAGATCTTTAAAGGAGACATAAATCTCCACCATTTTCCCAGGATGTGATATTGCTTGTGATTTACTCTTGATGTTCAATGTATACATGGGTACTTACAAAGGCTTCTACTTGTCTTTATACACAACAATGACTCTTATTCCATAAGCTAAGGACCCAATGTGACCTTGTAGATCAATTCCAACTATATATTTGGGGATTGGAGGAATAACTCCTAGGTGAATCTGTGGACCCAGTAGACTCACTGTATGTCAGCCTTTGGACAGGATCCTATGTATTACTTGGTTCTCTAAAGACTCCATTTGACCAGATGCACAGTAGTGACACCGTGAGTCTCCTGGTATCAGTGTCACCTTGGACTTTGTGCCAAATGAGTTCTAAATAAAGAGTATTCAATTTTTTTTCCCAATGTACAATCACACAAATAAATGGTAGCAGGTCCGTTTGAGGAAGAACTGGGAAAGTTATTAGTGTTTAGTTGCCATGGTGCTGCAGAACCTTTTCCCTGGGGATCCTGGGATCATATCTTTAGTCAACGTGTCTTATTTTTGAAAACTAGCTCAGAAATGGGGTTACAGATTAAGAATTTTTATTGGAGCAACTGCTCATTCTTTCTTGGTTTTTTGAACTGTACATATTTGGTTCCTTTGTCGGCAACCCATTGAGTTTTCTCCTAGGATGATGCTGTGTTCTATTAACCATTTCTGTTAACAGAAAACAGATAAGGACCACTTGGCTGCCACTCTTATTTACTGATCCCTACCATAATTATAACCCGATGGCATCAGATGGTTAAGGCCACCACCTGACTGCTATTGCTTTGTAGTGCTATCAGCTCCACGGCTGTCAGGAAGCCAATTTCTGTGACAGTCTTCCCTACCATTAGCTTTAGACTGTAAAGGAAAAACACCATCGAACTTCTTAGTGATGCTGGTTCCCCTCTCACCAGTGCACTCTTGGTGGCTTTAGTGAGTAATATCTTCTGAATTATGGTCTCTCCTGTGAAATGTAATCCTCTGGTGGGTCATTGGTCTTAAGACATATGTCCACTCAAGCATGGTCAATTCCTGGATTTTTTAATATCTCTTCTACTGTTTGCCATAATAGATCTGGCATTTTAACTTTTCCTGCATGGCCATTGCTTTTTCAAGACTAGGAGACACACTAGCAGAGAGTTTGCACCATTCCTTCAAGTTCTTACTGGGGTGTTAATTGAGAACCAATAAATTGTACCTCATACAGTCTAAATTCTAGACCCTTAATTAAACATTTTCAAAATCCAGTCCTTGGAACATTTTTTTCTAAGACTTGCAGTTGCTTTGAGACAGTCCTTTTCTCTCTTACTATTTCAACAGTTCTCTGGCTGCGTTGTACATTCATTTAACTGATTATGGGCCTGGCAGTCAGGTGAGGTAGGCTTGGTGAGGGAAAGTCTTCTGAAATGTCTTTTTACATGGAATAAAAGCTAGTTCTTAATGGGGGGTAGTAGCCTTTCAATGCAGTTTCTGAGGGTTTTGAAAAGTCTTGGGAATCAAATCTTTCAGGTACCCACTCAAATGTTTTTTATTCTCTGTCAGGTCCCAGGTTTTCCCAACCTGTCATGCTTGGTTAAGCATTCAGTTTCTTCGGAGGTCAGCCACGTGATTCTCAAATCCCGGGCTTAATTTTTAGTTTTTTTTTTTTTTTTTTTTCTGCTTGCCACCTGTAAGTCATCAAAAATTCTCCGGCTTTTGTAGTTAATTCTCAATTGTCTTTTTTTTGCTCTGTCTTTAAATATTAAATCTTTAATTTAGTAATAATTATCTAATCAATATCTGTGGATATATTATTTCTTTCATATATTTCTAACTTTTTCATTATGGCACCTTAACACTGAATTACCCTCTATAAACAGGCCAACCCAAATCATTGTCGATGAAAATTTAACAGTTGAGTGGCCACCTAGTGCAAAAGGTCTACTGGGAATGACTTGCCCTTGGAGATGGATTATTCACTGCTCACCAGACACTGAGTGATCTAGTCCACAAATTTTATTTTACCACCTGCTAGTTGGAATTACCTTTGGTGCCAAATGTTACAGCTTGAGCTAGAAATGGGGGAAAAAAAATTACTATAGAGTAACATCTGTGGGAAAACAAAAGGAAATAGTATTTTTTCTTTTGCCCACAGTACTCTTTGGACAATTTCATAAAAAAGCAACTTTAAATGATATTTTAGAATCTCTTTGGCCAGTTTTAGTTTTGCTGAGGAGAGGTTTCTCATACCACCATTGTAGAAATGGACCTACAATTTATTTACTGTATTCCCTTTAAAAGCACAGCTTATATTTTCTATCTTTCCTCTTCCATGTTATGGTTTATAGTTTAAAAAATAAGAACAAATAAAAATATTTACTGTATACTGTTTAATTCAAAAGTTGACATTCAATATTTACTGAATATTATGACATTTTTTTCTCTATTGTACAAAAAATCATCATTTTTAAAATGTAAAAATGTTGATGTTATTCTATCACCTGGTAAATAATTTTTATTAGTGAACATGACTTTGACATTGAGAGGTACTAGACAAAGAAAAATTTTTTCTAGGTATTTTCTAAGTTGTTTAAGACTAGATTTGCCATATTTTCAAAAAAACCTTTAATTGTTCTTTTGCTTTTGAGAAAATCCAAATTATTACCACCTTATTTTTTGAAGAATTAGTCCATGAATTATTAAATGTTCTTAGTAATTACTATCATAGAGCTTTAGATGTTCAAAAAATTTTTATTTAATATTTTTCTTGCATAACTTATTTTAAGTTTTCACAAGATAGAAAGTTTTGGAAAATAGCAGTAAGAAAATGCCAGTTTTCTTGAAACCCACCCTAACCCTAAGCATATACATACATAAAAATACCATGGCTTATGAAAAAATAGAAAACTCAGAAGCATTTGAATATAGGAGATACTAATTTTAATTAAAATATATTTGAATGTACTTTGACTATAACTCACGGGAAAGCCAAAATTTAAACCATACGTTAATGAATAAGAATATACATCACAGGGAGAATATTGCTCATAAGCTAATATTTGGTATCCATTTATTTTCAGAAAAATTTAAAATTTTTATTATAGTTGATCTACAATATTATGAGTTTCACGTGTACAACATACATATTCAACATTTATATACTGTATAAAGTGATCACTGTAATACATTTAGTAACCATCTGTCAACATAAAAAGTTATTATGATACTGTTGATTTTATTCCCTCTGCTGTATATTACATCCCTCTGACTTATTTGTGTTGTAACTAGAAACTTATACCTCTTATTTCTCCAATTTTCATCCCTCCTCCACTCCCTTCCCTTCTGGCAACCATTTTGTTTGTTCTCTATGTCTATGAGTCTGTTTTTGTTTTGTTTTAGTTTTTAAATTCACATATAAATGAAATCATATGATATTTGTCCTCTGTTAGACTTATTTCACTTAGCATAATACCCTCTAGGTCAATTCGTGTTGTTGCAAATGGCAAGATTTTATAATTTTTTTGGCTCAGTAATATTCCATTGTGTGTGTATCTCACATCATCTTTATCAATTTATCTATTGATAGACACAAGTTGCTCCCATATCTTGGTGATTGCGAATAATTCAGTAACCACAGGAATGCATATATCTTTTCTAATTAGTTTTTATTTGCTTTGGATAGAGACCCAAAAGTGAAATTGCTAGGACACCTGATAGTTCTATTTGCATTTTTTGGAGTTTTCATACTGTATTCTACAGTGGCTATACCAGTTTGCGAACTTACCAGCGATGCACAAGAATTTCCTTTTCTCCACATTCTCACCATCACTTTTTCTTAATTGTCTTTTTTGATAATAGCCATTCTCACAGATGTAAGATGAAATCATCACAGTTTTGAATTGCATTTCTCTGATGATTAATGATAATCTTTTCATGTTGACCATCTCTATGTCCTCTTTGGAAAAATGTCTATTCAGATCCTCTGCCTATTTTTTAATTGGATAGTTTTTATTTTGATGTCACTTTGTGTAAGCTCTCTCTATATTGTGTACATTAACACCTTCGTAGATATGTCATTTGCTAATATCTTCTCTTATTCTTTGGGTTGTCTTTCATTTTGTTGATGGTTTCCTTCCCTGTGCAAAATATAATCCCATTTGTTTATTTTTTGCTTTTGTTGTCCTTGTGAGGAAGACATATTGAAAAAAATTAAGGCAGATGTCAAAAGTGTACTACATATTTTTTAATCTCAGAATTTTATGGTTTTAAGACTATTTAAGTCTAATTAATTTTGAGTTTATTTTTATGTATGGTTTAGAAAGTGGTCCAGTTTCATTTTTTGTATGTAGCTGTTCAGTTTTCTCAATACCATTATTGTCTTTCCCTTATTATATAGTCTTGCCTCTTTCATCTTAGATTTATGACCATACAAGTGTGATTTTATTTCTGGGATCTCAATTCTGTTTCATTGATCTACGTGTCTGATTTTGTGCTAGTTTTATAGCCTTTCTTACTCTTTCTCTCTGTTTCTACTTAGTTAGGTCTTTTACTAAGTAGATATGTTGTAATTGCTTAATATACATTACTAGATGAAATGATCCAGGGAAAAAGAAATACATATGTTTTGAGAACTAAATGTACCTGTAATTCTTATTGTTTGAGAGTTGCTTTGATTGTGTCTTGTGAGGAAATCCTAATATTTTTTTAGACTAATAACTTCAGAATTATATGGTAAAGCTTTAGAAGTAATCATCCTCCTAGTCTATGTCGAGAATGTTTATCCTTTTTATAAAGGCAATAGGAAACAAGTAATATAATTCAAACAATGGGGTGTTGAGTACATGGTAGATGACAGTCAAACTATCATTTTCTAAGGATCACTATAGATGGGCAAGAGTAGCCTTTTATAAACCAGTGAGTTGTTTATTTCAGCAGAGCAGGGGTGGAAGTTTCAAGGAAGATGAACTACTACGTTGGTGGTGATGGAGATGGAGAGAAGATGGAATAAAAAAGGTGATGGCAATGGAGAGATATTTATGGAGTAAAATCATAAGGTCTTTGTGATATGTTGGGTGAAAAAAAGAAAAATCAAAGATCACTTTTAGTTTTTTAAAAATTTTATTAAATTTATTGGTGTGACATTGGCCAATAAGATTAAGTCAGAAGTATACAAATCTGTAATACATCATCTGTATACTGCATTGTGTGTTTACTACCTAAAGTCAAGTCTCCTTCTATTATCATATATATGACTCCCTTTACCTCCCTTTGACTCTCTTCTATCTCCCCTGACCACACCTCCCCTCTGGTAACCATCATATTATTTTCTGTGTTTGAGTTATGTTTGTTTGTTGCCTTCTGGTTTATGTCCCACATATGAATAAAATCATATGGTTCATGTTTTTTTCTTTTATTTTTTCTGTCTGATTTATTTCATTTAGCATGATACTCTCAAGGTCTATACATGTTGTAGCATATGGCAGTATTTTATTTTTTCTTATGGCTAAGTAGTGAGTAATCCATTGTGTATATGTACCATATCTTCTTTATCTAATCATCCATCAAAGGACATTTAGGTTGTTTCCATGTCTTGGCCACCATAAATAATGTTGCAATGAACATAAGGATACATATAGCTTTACAGATAAATGTTTTCAATTTTCTGGTAGATTCCAGAAGAGGGATTGCTGGGCCATATGGTATCTAGATTATTAAAATTTTTGAGAAACTTCCATACAGTTTTCCAGTGGCTATACCAATTTACATTTCCACCAGCCATGTATAAAGCTCCTTTTCCTCCACAACCTCTCCAATACATGATTTGATTTGTCTTGTTGGTAATGGTTATTCTGACAGGTGTGAGGTGGTATTTCATTCTGGTTTTGACTTGCATTTTCCTTATAGCTAAGGAAGTTGAGTATCTTCTCAGATATCTGTTAGCCATTTGTATGTCTTCTTGGGGAAGTGCCTATTTAGGTTTTCTGCACCCCCCCACACACACTTTTTTTTTTTTTTTTAGAATGGGATAATATTTTTTTGAGGTAGAATTTGCTATCATTATTTAAGGTTAGGATGATATTTTAAGTCATGACTTATTCTATGGAGAAATTTATTAATCACTGTCAGATCATGGAATTTCTGAATTAATGATATATTTGGAGATTTTTTTAAAGACAAATATATTAGCATATTTTTTTATTCTAAATTACTCTTGTCTTGTTCTATTAGTATAAATCTGTTGAAATTTGGCAGTACTAGATAATTACTAAAGCTGTTTTAGTTTTTATATGCTACACTATTATGCCTATTTAGTTATGTGGTCAACAAACTGAAAGTTTATTACCTTTACTAGGCAGTTCATTAAAAAAATTAAACAATTACAAAAGTAAAATCTTTATTGGTGGCATCTCTTCCTCTACCTGAATATCAGAAAATTATTTTTTTTAAAAAGAAAAGGGCATATCCATTGCAAAAATGTTCATGTCATTTTTTATGTACAATGATGATTTTATGATTTTGATAAATTTTTCAGAACACAGGAAAAGAGCATTTTCTATGGTCTCTGTTAACTGAGCACTGCTTTTAGAAGAATACCTAAAAATTGGTCTGTTGATGGATTAAGGTACAGCATAGGTATTCTGGAAAAAAAACACCAATAGAATAGACAGAGTTAAATTTTAATGTGAAGACTTGAACTTGTTGTAAATGAACTCATTGATCAGAATGGCTATAGAATTGAATATCTTGGCTATTGGCATTTTCTGATTAGTTGAAGAAAAATATTTTAAAATATTTGATACTGTAAATCTTAATAACATAAAAATCTTTTTTCATCTTAATGAACAGATTAAATTTTCCTTGATCCAATGGAATTCGGGGTCATTGCTTATTGAAGATTCTGTTTGGTTAAGTGAGACTTTTTCTCTCCCCTCTGTGGTTTTATTGAGATATAATTGACATATAACATTGTGTAAGCTTAAGGTATACAATGTGATGATTTGATATACATATAAATGAGACATATCTAATCTTGGTAATTAGCAATACCAGTATAGAGATCCAGAAACTCCCAAAAGCTAAAACATTTCTAAACTCATGCATAATTATTTATTATGCGAACAGCACCAAAAATGTTGATTCCATATTTTCATTCTAGATTGGGATTGATCTACATGTTACAATAATAATTTATTCAGTGAACACTAGTTTAAGGCTCACTGAACTAAACTAGTTTAGCTTAGTGAAAGATTTATTTTTTTAAATTAATACTATGCCATGTTTAACTATTTTAATTCTTGTCAAAATGACAAATTTGTTTTTTAAACATCTGTAATATGAATGTCTGTTCTCACAGTCCTTCAAATTTAAAAAGAATCTCCCACATTTACTATAATATTTATCTAGTCCTTTCTTATTATTTTAGCTATGGCTCAAAGGCAATAACATTTTATCTTTTAAACACCTTGAGATTTATATTTGAAATGAAAGCCTTACTTTTTCATAGATATAAATTAATATATGGATTCAAAATTTCTTAATTCAATTAGCCAGCTACATATTCAATGAATTTTATTGGATGCCTACTATATATCAAACATTATCCTGTTTTAATTGGGATCTATCGTGCTTAAATATTACATTTTAGTTCAACTTTATGTCCATAAACTTTTTGATAATACAGTCTCCTACTTACCTATAATGATAATGTAAAAAGAGTACTGCACTGGGGGCAAATAAAACTGCATTCATGCCTTTGGGGTAACCTTGAACAAATTATTGATTTTCAGTATTATCTGTAAAATAGGCACAGTTAATTATCTACCTTGTGGTATAATTGAGAGGATTAAATAATATTAAAGATATAAAATTCTTGGTAGATATTTAGTGCTTAATAAATGTTATTTCTTCCTTCCTCTCTTAATTCCTTTTCTCTTTATATGTTTCATTTAAGGTCTATTTCATCATCTTAGAGCATATGTAACTAAGCAGTGTTAAAATAAACAATTTTCTTTAGGTAAAAAAAATCACATTTTAATGTTAAATATGTGTTTAATATACTTAATGTTACTGATGTATCTTTAATGTAATATGTAACATATTTTAATATTTATAACATTCAATTATAAATAATATATGTTAAATATATATTAATAAAATGTACATTACATCTTTATAGATGATATATATATTTTTGTAGAGGTAGAAAAATAGATTTTTGCTGTTAAACTCAGGACTCATTAATTTCATCATTACTATAAAGTGTTTTCTTCTTCTTATCTACATTTCAAATAAAATCATGTCAAGATTAGAGTTATAGGCTGTAGGAATGTGAGAGCTGGGGCTAGAAAATAGAAAAAGATGATAAGAATTAGGGTTATAAATTCTGGGGAAAGCTATTTATTTTTGTTTTAGGGGCTTTTTAGCCTCAAGGTTCAGTTACTCCAGTTGAGGCACAGTTCCTTGATATATAGCACATATGGGTGTAAAAGTCATCATAGATCGTTCTATCTAAATCAAACCAACTATTTCACTATTCAGACAAACTACAGTTCTCACAAATGCTACAGGGTTAATAGGGCTGATTAATTACACGACAAAGATTGCTTCTAAGTGAATTTAGAAAACTTGCCTCTAAAACTTTAGTAGTTACTCTAGAATGAATTACAAATTAGCTTATAAAATTTTTCACATAGTCTTACAGTTTGTTTCCCTTGTATCAGAAATACATCCCACATTCAATTATTCTGGAAGAGTGGAATATTACTCAACTATAAGAGATGAAATACTGCCATTTATGACAACATGGATGGACCTTGAGATTATCATGCTAAGTGAAATAAGACCAGAGAGAAAAAGTTGAAGACCACATAATATCATTTATATGTGATTATAAATCTAAAAGCAACAAACAGCATGAACAAACAAACAGAATCTCATGGACATGAACAATAAACTAGTGGTTACCAAGGCCAGGGTGGAGAAGATGGGGTAAAAGGGGTCAAATATGTGATGACAGAAAGAAATCTAATTATGGGCGGTGATTATACAATGCAAGATACATGTGATTTACTGTTGAATTGTATGCTTGAAACTTACTGGACTTTGTTGACCAATGTCACCACAATAAAAAAAATACTGTTGACAGTGCATTTATTTTATTTTTTCTTTAAGGAAATCTGATGTTTTTTTCACACACAATTTATATTCAGAAAATAATATATTAAAAAAAATTGTACATTTATTACTGGAGGCAAATATTTTTCAGAAGGTTTTGTGTGTATATAAATAGTTGAATCATTTAAATTATTGTGTAATGTATGTTTATCTATTTTTTAAATTAATACTTATTGGACATTTATTTCATTACTTTTTAAGACTAAATCTATTAATTTTCTTTAACATTAAGATGAAATTTTCTAAATTTACAATTTCTTTCAAAGTGTTAGAAATTAGCCTTTGAAATTCACAAAATTTTAAAATATGTTGTACCCATAAGCAGTTAAGAAATTGCCAAACTGATATAAACCTTTTTAACCAAGTGATGAAAATATCGCCTTTGGCTGAAAGTATTATTCCTGCCCGTTTTGAGGCCACAGAGTGAAATTTATTCTTACTGACTGGTAAAAATCAATTGAAGCTGGAAGACGTATAGGCCCTAAGCAATCCCTGGTGTTCTAGACTCATCCCACAAAATCTGTGAGGGCTGCTGCTTCTTCGTGGTGTTACCATGTTTCATATTTAACCAAGATGTAGAATTTGGTTTTTGCTTCCTTGTGGTTGTATGAAATTATATGATGAATCTTTTCCAGTACAGTTAGTATTTAGGTGTTGCAGTGGCTACCCAAATTGAAGGATTATAGTTAGCCTCGCCTTGTCCCCTTACGCTGGCCTAACCTACTTCTTTTCCCGTCCTATCCCCATGTGCTATTTATTCAGGCAAAGTAGATTTTTCTGTATATGTCAGTATACAACACTGACATCTCAGTAGCTTTAAACAACAGATCGTTTTTTTTTGTTCATGTTACATATGCATCATGAGTTGACTAGAGATTCTCACTTGGATCCCAGGCTGAGAGCAGCACTATCTGGAAACTTGCAAGTTATAGTGGCAGAGGAAAGCAAGAGCACAGTGAATCGTGTACTAGCTCTTTATGCATATACCCAGACTAATGTTTATCATATTTCATTTTCATGGCACACACAACTGCCCGGGAGCAGAAAATTCAAATCCTGCTACGTTTCTAGAAGGAGAGCCATCACTATTTGATGAAGAACACTAACTAATACCACCTCAATTCCCCTTCACCCTCCCAACATCCCACATGGAGGGATATGAATGCATGAAGTGTTTGAAACTTAAAAATATCCTATGGCTTTAATTCATGTAAGAATAATAATAACAAATAATATATTTAAATAGCCATTTGTCATTTTAATCAATAAAACAGCAATATCAGTTTCTCAAGTTGTTTCAGGTATTCTATTATTTGGATAATTTTGGGAGCTTTTGGAATTAGACTGTAGATGTTATTGATTATGTTCTTTTGCTCTAGAGAAAGATTTCTGTTGCTGCAGGATCAATAGTTTCTACACAAATAACCTTGGCTTTAGGAAGGAAATCTTCCTGACTACTCCATGGGAGAAGTCACTGCAAGTGCTTTTAGAAATTTTGTTTAACTTAATGTTTTCTAGTCAGCCCACTTGGATCATGTTTGTCACCAGCTTTCCACTTAGGTACATATTCTGATGGGCCACTTGACATCCTCTAACACTCTCAACCATTTCCACTATCTTGTAACATTGTTCTCTCTTAGTTTCCAGGATGTCATTCTTTCTTCTTTTTCTGGAACTCTTTCTCAAGTTCTTTCATTTGTTTCTCCTCCTCTCCTATCCCCATAAATGTTGGCATTACACCCACTTCCCTTTGCTTCCCAAATCTGCTTCAACTCTTTTCCCTTCTCAGTTGCTTTATGAAGGCTGCTTTACTTCAGATTTAAAGTTGCTCATGGGACTATTGATTCACTTGCCTCCTAAATCTCTCTACTGTGAGTCTCTGTTCATCCTGCTGTTTTGTCACTTTCCAGGACATTTCTATAAGGCAAATGTAAACTATTAATATAATCATCAGAGGAGTTCAATAAGTGGTCCACTTTGTTACTCTAGTTTAGCTTTGTACTACTCTCATCAAATCCAAGCCTACAGTAACATAAATGCACCGAGTTCTGTTAAGGATCCAAGGAGTCAGTATGGAGCAGTGGAAAGATACAGATTTTGGGGGTCAGGTATACTCAGGTTTGAATCCTGGATTTGACCTTGCACAAGTTACTTAATTTCAATAATAGACATGACATACATAATTGTTCTGAGCATTAGGCTTGATTATGTAAAGTACTTATCACAGTGCCCAGAGCATAGTAGAGTTTTCATAAATGGTAGTTATTATCATTATTGTTATTCTTTCAATTTCATATCCTTATAAATAGTGTTGCTTAGACATGACACTTATAATCTTATCTGCACAACAAACTTATATTTCAACTTTAGAGCTAAACTGGTCTCAATGCCTACCTCCTTCAACTTGTCCTTCTAGGAAAAATTGCCTTGCTCCTTTGTGCCATACTCAATAACACTGTGAGTAGTCATTGCGTAGGGGATGCTAGTGACTGAATCAAGAGTGGACCAAACCCCAAAACAGTCCATCTTCAGATTGGTTGTTGCCTACAAAGTGGACTTGTGTGAAAGGTTCTGTCTGATACTCTGGTCTCTATAGGATCTGGATTAGAAAATATATATAGGATTGACTATCAGTAGTAAGTGAACTGTCTGCATGGAGGGGAACATAGAGCAGGAAGATAAAGCAAATTCATCAGGCTATACATCTCTTAGAAAAGGACAGTGAAAGTATTGTGGGCTTTTTTGGATCCCGGTGACTTTCTACCTCTAATCCTGGTTAATGCATATCTATACAGAAATAAATTTCTCAAGGTCAACACATGCTGAGCCTCTGCTCCTTGCAATCAACTTGGAAATATACCCCAAATGTTACCTTTCAGTAGCCTTTCCTCACTGCCCCCAGGTGTAGCTACTTTGGGATCCCAGTAATATAGTGTACATACATCCTTAATATATATTAAGATAATTTATATTATTTTTTCCCAAAATAAAGAGAATGTCTTCTTTTTTCTTTTTGTATTTCTAGCATATACTCTATTCTCTGGTATATAGTAGGTGATGAATGAGTATGGATTTGTGAATAATAGATGAATAAATAAATAAATGAATTCTTGCTTATCCTTCTCGTAGGACTCTGAAAAGCACACCACTTACAGGGTAAGTGACTTAAAAATAATCCCTGTATATTAAATTGAGTGGTTACTTTAGCTTCTCTTAGAATAAATAACATTAGTTCACTTTGTTCAGGTAAAAAGAGAAAGATAAGTACAGTGACAAATCTTTATTTTTTCTTTCTAGCCTAAAATTCACATAGGCATTAATTATGTAACATTTCTGCTACATCTTGTGAAAATGGAGAATTGTGAACTGCACTGAAGAGCAAAACTTTGATTAAGTGAATTATATAATTCTATTTCGCATCCTAACACTCCATGAATGTATAGGGCCTATTGTGTAATTAGTTTACAAAAGAAAGAGCATTGGAGTTATTTATGACAGATGTTCACCTAACTTAAAACAGGAAGAGTATATTTACTTCTATATATAGTTATTAAAATGTAATTAAAACCATAAAGTCACCTTATCTGAATTTCAAAGCTAGGGCATGCTTTTTCTTTCCTTTGCTTTGTTGACTGCATCACTCTTCACTGATTATGCAAGGACCATAGGAGAGGGCCACAGGTTAGCTACTGTAGGCTTGCTAGATATTTTAGACAGATCTTATTTATTTTTTTGCTCCACTTTTCAGTGGAATGATGAAATAACTCTCTGAAAAGTTGTATGCTTCTTGGCAGAAACAAGCCTTGGATATGGCTGATGACAAAAATTACTTTTGTGCCTATGTTCTGGGAGTGGTTGGGAAGGAAAAAGAGGGGATTCAATCAGCAGATACTTGAAAATGATCTGTTTTATGTATGTGTGGTTAGTGTGTAAGCCACTGCTATCATCTTCCAGACAATTAAGAAGCAGGAATATAAACATCCTCTACTCTTCAAATTGCCTTTGGATATGACTCTGCATACACTTTTAAAAGGTGGATGCAGATCATCCATAGTGTGATATTTGGCATGTGTAATAGAGGTGATCTTAGGCACCCACCCTCCATGGTAAATCTGCTGGATTGAATGTTCTTGTAGAAAATAGTAGTTGGATTTACAGAAAACATGACCTATCTCTTTATTCAATGCATGGGGAAGTATGCCCAGATGTCAAATGTCCATTCCAATCAATTCAGCTCATTCCACCCCTAATCATTTGCTTGTTAGAGGAGATTTCTGACTCCTTCATGATGGCTAACTTGGATCAGGGCATTATCATTCAGGGATTTGACAACATGTGCAAACTCTTTGTGAATTAATTTTCAAAGTCTCTTGTGACTGGTGTCAATTTGGCAAAAGTGTTTTTCATATTCGTGGGCTCAAGGTCTAGGGTTTGGGGGCTGTTAATTTGAAGCATTTCCTTTCTAACTACTCCCTTTCACCTTTCAGAAGACAGAAGTACTGTGAGCATCTAGACAGAAGTACTAGAGTTAAAATAGGGAGAAAGACATAAGAGTTTGGGTTATAAGGTAAACTTTTTGACTCTGAAAAGAATGTTTAATAGTAACATAATTTCAGAGTAAACCTGAAGCTTTGAATGTCTCATTCAAGGTCTCCAAAGGCTCACAGAAAAAGAATAAGAAATTTTCATATGTAAATGTACACTTATAATTTATACTACAATAATTATTATATAACTCCACTGTACAAAAAAAGATAAATTAGTTAAAATGAAGACAAAATATTGGGGAATGTTTTAAAATTCCTCTTAAAAATAAATTATATATAAGAATTGAACTACAGAAGACAGAAAACATTTCACAGCTTAATTTTGCTCACAGTTATCCTAAAAACATCATCTTTATGATCCTTGCATGATCTCATTGCTACTGCACTAGGTTGGGCATAGTATAAAGAAATAGAAATATAGCACTTTCTAACCGGAGACTTTGGGGTTATAGCTGGTATACTTGCAAAGCTCTGTGACCCAGTATTCCAGGGAATATTTTTCTCTTTTGTTATTGAAGCCTGCAGCTAACTTTAGAACTTTGACAAAAAGAGGAGGTGGCCAGCAAAATGGTGCTTCAGGTAGTAGGGTGTCTTCTCTATATTGTCATTTCATTTTACGGACAGATTTATTATCGGTATTTTCACAGAGATAACTTATTTTATGAGGGGATCCATAACTCTTTTAAGATATTTTATTTTTTAAAAAATTAAGATTAATAATAAAAAAGGTACACATTTTGTAATATAATGTATCATACCAGTATCTAGATATTTTGTAGGAATGTATGATGTAAATTTGGGCTCTAAAATTCAATTTCTTTTCTAGATGAATCTTTAACCAACTAATTCATTTAATGCAATTTAAAATTTCCTGTGTTAATAATAATTATTAAATCACCATCTAGTTTTACATTTGAAGGAAATTATTCATTAGGACCGTGGTATCAGAGGAAAAAGTAACTACTGTCAATGACAGTTTATCTTATTTGCAACATTATTATAAATTCCCTTGCACACTTATTCAAGTTTTAGTATACATTTTGGCTAAATGTTTTGACTGTGTATATCAAGGGAAATGAGAATTTGGTGAGGAGAACGAGAATTTGGTCTGGAGAACTTCCATTAATATAAGAATTTTTAAATCTAAAAGACCTAAAAAAATATTAAATTGGGGTTAGTAGTCATAGGGATACCATTTTGCTATTATTTTGGTGTTTCCTGACCAACATACACAGTTGTTTCTTGCCAAAATGTTTGTCTATAATCATGTAGATTTTATTGCAATAACTTATTAGTTTTTCGTTCTCTTTGACGCAGTAAGGTTCAAGGCCAAACATACCTCTATAAAATTAGGTTTTATTGTCTTCTTGTTTGTTAAGTCAAAATTCCTTTCCTTAGCATTGCTTAAATACAATTAGGTTTTTGAGGTTTAAATTCCTTTCTTTAGTAGAAATTGTTATGGGGATTATGTTTTTCCAAATAAAAGATAGAGCAGTGGTGATGATTTACATTTTAAAATATCCTTATTAATTATACATTTTGCTATTGACTCCTAATAACTTTAACAATAAACCTCTATTTTAATTAAAAATTGAATTTTACAGGTAAATATCTGTCACCTGAAACATATAAGAAGGGCCCTGGTTTCCAGATATATTGGTATCTCGTTATAGATGAAAAACCTAGTATCTCTCTCTGACCTTTATTATTGATTTGGTTTCCCTGATTTCTCATCATCATCATATTTCTCTCAGATATTTAATCTATATTAAAAATGTTCAAGACAGATTCGAATCAGTGCGAATTTTCATTTCTAGGAGATGTTTGTATGTGTTAAGAGATGGTGTGCTCACATGCTTTTTAGCCACATAACATTTTTTACACTTAAAAAAGTATTTAAATATTAAAAAGCTATATATCTTTTTTAAAATAATTATTTTTACTTTTTTATTTTTAAAGTTTTATTTTTTTTTACTTTTTCCCCCTTCCGCCCTCCTCCCCCAGTAACCACTAGTCCATTGTCCATGTCTATGAGTCTGTTTGTCCTGTTTATTTGTTGCTTTTAGGTTTATATCCCACATATAAGTGATGTCATGTGATTTTCAACCTTTTCTGTCTGGCTTATTTTGCTTAGCATGATTATCTTGAGGTCCATCCAGGTTGTTGCAAATAGCAGTATTTCATCTCCTCTATGGTTGACTACAATTCCATTGTATATATGCACCACGGCTTCTTTTGCCAATCAAATGCTGTAGGACATTTTGGTTGCTTCCATGTCCTGGCCACTGTGAATAATGCTGCTATGAACATCGGTGTGAAGATATTTTTTTTGGATATGAGTTTTCAAGTCTTTGGGATAAATACCCAGTAGAGGGATTGCTGGATCATACGATAGATCAATTCTTAGGTTTTTTTTGAGGAAACTCCATACTGTTTTCCATAGTGGCTGTACCAATTTGCAGTCCCACCAGCAGTGTATGAAGGTTCCTATTTCTCCACATCCTCTCCAACATTTGTTATTACTTGTCCTGTTGATTATAGCCATTCTAACAAGTGTGAGATGGTATCTCATTGCGGTTTTGATTAGCACTTCCCCAATAGCTAGCAAAGTTGAGCATCTTTTCATAAACTTGTTGGCCATTTGTATGTCCTCTGGGAAGAAGTGTCTGTTCATGTCCTCTGCCCATTTTTTGATTGGATCGTTTTTGTTGTTGTTGTTGTCATTGAGTCATATGAGTTCTTTGTATATTTTGGATATTAGGCTCTTTGCTGAGCAGAAGCTTTTTATTTTGGTGTAGTCCCATTCATTTATTTTTGCTTTTACTTCCCTTGCCTTTGAAGACAAATTCATAAAATTCTATTTAAGTACGAGGTTCTTGAGTTTAGTTCCTATGTTTCCTTCTATGCATTTTATTGTTTCAGGTATTATATTCAGGTCCTTAATCCATTTTGAGTTAATTTTCATGTGTGGCGATAGGCAGCAGTCTAATATTCTTTTGTAGGTGGCTTTCCAGTTTTACCAGCACCATTTATTGAAGAGGCTTTCCTTTCTCCACTGCATGTTTTTGGCTTTTTTTGTCAAAAATTATCTGCCCATGTAAATATGGGTTTACTTCTGGACTCTCAATTTTGTTCCACTGGTCTGTGTGTCTGTTTTGCTGCTAATACCATGCTGTTTTGGTTACCGTCACTTTGTAGTATAATTTGAAGTCAGGGAGAGTGATGCCTTTAGCCTCATTTTTTTTTTCTCTCAGTATGACTTTGGCAATTCAGAGTCTTTTGTGCTTCCATACAAATCTAATGATTTTTTTGTACTATTTCTTTAAAAAATGCTTATGGGATTTTGATGGACATTGCATTAAATCTGTATAATATTTTAGGTAATATGGTCATTTTAACTATATTGATTCTTCCAATCTAAGAATATCTTTCCATTTCTTTGTATTTTCTTAAATTTCTTTTAATAGGGTCTTATACTTTTCATTATATAGGTCCTTCTCATGTTTTGTTAAATTTATTTCTAGATATTTTATTTTTGTTTTTGTTGCAATTGCAAAAGAAATTATTTTTTCCTCTTATTTTTCTGACACTTTGTTATTTGAGTATAGGAGCACTATGGATTTTTGAACATTGATTTTATATCCAGAAACTTTAATGTATTTGCTTATTGTTTCTAGTAGTGTTCTTGTGGAGTCTTTAGGGTTTTCTATATAGAGAACAGGTCATCTGCAAATAGTGACAGTTTGACTTCTTTGTTTCCTATTTGGATGCCTTTTATATCTTTCTTTTGCCTTATTACACTCTTTAGGACCTCCAATTTTATATTGAATAAGAGTGGTGATAGTGGACAGCCTTGCCTTGTTCCTGATCTTAGAGGGAAGGATTTTAGTTTTTCACCATGAAGTGTAATGTTGGCTGAGGCTCGTCATACATGGCCTTTATTATATTAAGGTACTTTCCTTCTATACCAATTTTATTAAGTGTTTTGATCATAAATAGATGGTGTTTCTTGTTGAAGGCTTTTTGTCCATCTATTGATATGATCATATGATTCTTATTTTTTAATTTGTTTATGTGGTGTATCACATTGATTTTTGTGTGTTGAACCATCACTGTACCTCTGGGATGAAGCCCACTTGATCATGGTGTATAATCTTTTTAATATGTTGCTGTATTCAGTTTGCTAGTGTTTTATTTAGGATTTTTGCATCTGTGTCCATGAGAGATATTGCTCTGTAGATTCCTTTTTTTTGTGTTATCTTTACCAGGTTTTGGCAGGGTAATATTGACCCCATAAAATGAGTTGGGAAGTATTGCCTCCTCTTCAATTTTTTGGAAGAGTTTGAGGAGAATAAGTACTAAATTTTCTTTGAATGTTTGGTAGAATTCACTGGTGAAGCCCTCTGGTCCTGGACTTTTATTTTTTGGTAGGTTTGTGATAATTGTTTCAATTTCCTTACTGCTGATGGGTCTATTCAGATTTTCCAGTTCTTCTTAATTCAGTCTAGGAAGGTTGTATTTTTCAAATTACTGGTCCATTTCTTCTAGGTTATTAAATTTGGTTATTATAATTTTTCATAGTATTCTTGTTTGATCTTTTGTATTTCTGTGATATCAGTTGTAATTTCCCCTCTTTCATCCCTGATTTTTTGTTTCCCTGTGTCCTTTCTCTTTATTCTTTAGTAAGTCAAGCCAGGGGTTTGCCAATTTTATTAACCTTCTTAAAGAACCAGCTCTTTGTTGCATTTATTTTTTCTATTGTTTTTTGTTGTTGTTGTTGTTGTTGTTGTGCTTGTGTTTTGTTTTCAGTTTTATTTATTTCTGCTCTAATTTTGATTATTTCTTTTCTTCTGCTGACTTCAGGCTTCATTTGTAATTCCTTTTCTAGTTTTTTAAGATAAAGCATTAGGTTGTTTATTTGGGCTCATTCTTGTTTTTGGAGGTAGGCCTATAATGATATGAACTTTCCTCTTATGACCACTTTTGCTGTGTCTTAGAAGTTTTGATATGTTGTACTATTATTATCATTCATTTCTATGTATTTCTTGAACTCTCTTTTCATTTCTTCAATAGTATGTTGTTTAATCTCCATCTATTTGTTGTTCTTTCTGCTTTCTTTTTACAATTGATCTTTAGTTTCAAAGCATTATGATCAGAGAATATAGTTGGTATGATTTTAACCTTCTTAATATTTGTTGAGGCTATTTGAAAGGCTCTAGATATATTATTTATGTCTAAATGGTCAAATGTATTATTTAAGGATGTTATTTCCTTATTGATTTTCTGTTTGAATGATCTATCCATATCTGACAGTGGGGTATTTAGGTCTCCTACTATGATAGTGTTTTGGTCTGTTTCTTCTCCCTTTAGTTCTATTAGTAATTGCTTTATATATTTTGGGGCTCCCTGATTGGGAGCATAGATACTAATAAGTATTATGTCTTCTTGGTACATGATTTCCTTTATCATTATGAAGTGTACCTCATAAAAAGTGTGCCTTTTTTGTTCTGAAGTGTATTTTATCTGGTATTAATACCACTACTCCCGCTTTTCCCAGAATGTCATTTGCTTGAAATATAATTTTTTCACCCTTTCACTATGAGTCTATATTTGTCCTTGGCATTGAGATGTGTCTCCTCTAGGTAGCATATGGTTGAGTTTTGTTTTTTGATCCAATCTGCAATGCTGTGCCTTTTTATCGGTGAGTTCAGTCCATCTACATTTAGGGTGATTATTGAAATAGGAGGTCTTCTTATAGCCATTTTATCTTTTGCTTTCTGGTAGCTCAGTGTTTCTATTGCTTTGTTGTCCTTTTTTATTTATTTATTTTTGGTTGCCTTTTGTGGGCTTTGCCTCTGGTCCTTGTTTTATGTTATATACTTCAGTTCTGAATCTTTGGTGTGTGGTTACCATCAAAAACATGTAAAGGATAGTTGTATATATATACAGTTTTCCCTTTTCTTCTGCATGTGCCTTATCTCCATTCCCCTTTGAGAATTTAGTCTTTGAATACTCCCCTTTTCAGTCATTGTTGTCTTAATTTGTCCCTATGTATGCTGAACATTTATTATTATCTTGCTATAGCAAATTTCTTCTTATTCTTAGGTTATAATGCCCTGTTCCTAGTAAGAATTGTACTCCTCTGCTTTTATCAGCCTGTTAGTCACCTTACTCCTAAGTGTGTATTTTCTGTATGTGTGTGCATGTGCGTGTGTGTGTGTGTGTCATTTTGTTTTAGGTGAGCTGACCCCTTTCAGTATTTCCTATAGTGCAGGCCTCATAGTGGAGAATTCCCTCAATTTTTGTATGTCTGGAAAGATCTTTATTTTTCCTTCATATCTAAAGGAGAGCTTAGCTGGATACATTGTTCTTGGCTGGTAGTTCATTTCATTTAATAGTTTGAATACATGAAGTTCGATGATAATCTAATAGGTTTTCCTTTAGAGGTTACCATCTTCTTTTCCCTGGCTGTCCTAAGAATTCTGTCTTTGTCATTGATTTCTGATAATTTTAATACTATGTGTCTTGGTGAAGGCCTTTTTGGGTTAGATAATTGAGTGTTCTATTGACTTCTTGAATTCCAAGCTTTAGCTTATTTCTTAATGGAAGTGTGTGTGTCTTTTTTTTTTTCCAGAAAAAATATTTATTGCATAATGGTCCCTAGCCTGTTGCAAAGAAGCTGTTTTGTTTTTTAGTTTTCAGCATGTGTTGTATGACCTCTGATTTCTGCTTTAGAGAAAATCTTAATAATGTCTTTTTTTGTTTCTTATAGGTATTTAATCATGCTCACTAACCTCAGTCTCAGTTCCTGTCCTTGTTAGTGACAGTTTTAGTAGCATTTGCTATGTTTCCTCTGGGGCTCTGCAAAGTCACGTTTTGGAGAATATGGGGGGAGAGGTCCTCCGTGTTGGGGGATGGGGACTGTGGCTCAGCCTCAGTTTCGCAGATGCACTGGTAAAAATCAACTGTTGTTTCTCTGTCATCCCTGCTTTTCTGCCATCCCCATTTCTCTGCCTTCTGCCTTGATGACTGGACATTGCCGCTGGCCATGTGCAGCTCACAGAACTCCCAGGCAGGGAAGTCAGGAAAGTCACCCCACCTTCTTCCTTCCCTGTCCTCCTGAAGGGGGCTCTGGTAGCTGTAAAAGGCAGCTTCTTTATTTTTCCTAGTCCACCTCCTGACACCTGGGGTTCTGACCTGTGGTAGTGCTTATGCGCAGATCCCACTCTCAGACATGCTGATGTGCAGTTTGGGTGTTTTTTGTTGAGTTCAGCTTATTGTTTTTTCAAGGTCAGAGATTTGGGAACGTCTCTCACTCTGGTGTGTTCAATCCAATCTTCACCACTCCTTATTCTTGTAATAGGATAGGCACTACCTAGGTCCCAGGGATACATAGATAAATAATAGAGTTTTCTGATTTTAAGAAAATGACAATCTGAGAGAGACATATAAAATAGTCATTGTAATAGCCAAGCATGAGGGACTGCAATAGATACATAAATTTATTATTCCTATGGTCAAAATGATTGAATATTGATCATTTTATATGAGCCATCCAAATACAAAATGATAGAACACAGAAGAGAAAGATTTGTTTGTGGAAGCTGATGCAAGTTTCACAGGGAATGTACTATTTAAGAAGTTATCTGTGTGACAAATTTTTTTATTCTCAACTAAAATCAGTCTATTCTTATAGAAGTGTCACTTTATTAGAAGGCTTTTTAAATTTAAGTATAGTTGGTATACATAATTATGTTAGTTTCATGCGTACAGTATAATGATTCAACATTTACCTTACAATGTGATCACCACACTAAGTCTAGTAATCACCTGTCATTGTGTAAACTTACAAAATGTCATTGACTATATTCTCATTCATCTTTTTTACCTATCCACCACTTCATCCCCACCGGCAACCATTCATTTATTCTCTGTATCATTTTATTTCAGTTTTTTTTTTGTTGTTTTATTTTTTTGGATTCCACATATGAGTGAAATTCTACCGTATTTGTCTTTCTCTGTTGGACTTCACTTAGCAAACTATTCTCTATGTCTATTCATGTTGCTACTAAAGGCAGGATTTCATTCTTTTTTTTTTTGGTAATAGTTCATTGTATATATGTACCACCTCTTTATTTATCCACCTAACAATTGACATCTAGGTTGCTTACATATCTTGGCTATTGTATACAATGAATACAGGAGCATATAACTTTTTGAATTATTGTTTTTTATTTCCTTCAGACACAAAATATCCAGAAGTAGAATTGTTGGATCATATAGTAGTTCTATTTTTAATATTTTGAGGAATCTCCGTTCTGTTTTCTATAGTGGAAGCACTAATTTATAATCCCAGCAATAGCGCATGAGGGTTCCCTTTCCTTCACATCCTCACCAACACTTGTTATTTGTTTTCTTTTTTCATAATAGCCATTCTGATAGGTGTGAAGTGATATATATCACTACAGTTTTGATTTCCATTTCCTATATGATTAGAAGTGGTGAGCATCTTTTCAGGTATCTGCTAGCCATCTGTATATCTTTCTTGTAGAAATGTCTATTCAGGTCCTCTGACCATTTTTAAATTGAATCAATTTTTTTTTGATATTGAATTGTAGGAGTTCTTTATGTATTATGGTTATTGATCTCTTATTGGATTTGTCATTACCGAATATCTTCTTCTCCCATTCAGTAGGTTACCTTTTTGTCTTATTGATGGTTTCCTTCACTGTGCAAAAGCTATTTAGTTTGATGTAGTCCCATTTGTTTACTTTTGCTTTTGTTGACTTTTCTGAGAAAACATATCCAAAGAATATATTGCTAAGACCAATATAGAAGAGTTTACTTTCTGTTTTCTTTTAGGAATTTTATGGTTTCATGATCTTAAATTTAAATATTTAATTCTATTTCCCTCTTAATACAATGGAAAGTCATTGGAGGGTTTTTAGCAGAAGAGAGGTTTATACCTCTGACCTAAGTTTAAAAAGTTTCACTCTTTTTGTCATGTTGAGGATAGGGGCTACAGGAGCATTCAGATCAGTTTTCATTGTTCCTTCAAATATATTCTTTGCTCTTCCATGTACTTAGCCCCTGAGACTGCCTTGCTCCACACTTCCAAATGGGTGTGTGCAAAAGGAGGTGTATGTAGAAGATATGTGAGAAGATGAGAAAGAGGTTTGGGTATTTATCTCTTCTGCTATTCTCCCTCCCACATCATGGTTTTGATAGTGTCTTTTTGAGCCATCACTCATGTCATTTAAAATGTTAAGTAAATAAAATAGGTTCATAAAGATTGAATAATGTTTAATTATATATAGGTCCAATTCTGCTTGGTAATATTTGTAATCAAAATTTTAAAGGCCCCCTTTCAAAGTCATTCCTTAATTTATTTCTTCTTTTATAGAGTTGCATGCCAATGGCCATGTGACAGATTCTATTTCTGCTAGAGTTTCTTTGGATAGATATCTTGTTGATCACATCCTTGATGGTAGTAGAGGAAAACCAGTGCCATGCCCTTGCCATTTTGGGAGGTCTGCACAGCAGTGCACCATGGCACTCTGCCCACATTTTTACCCGTAAGAAAAATATACACAAATAATAGAAACCAGCTGCTTCCTTCTACAGTGCCCCACTGCACTATTTAGCCTATAACTCCTGCTTATGGACCTTATGTTCCACACTAAAACTTGGGAAAAGACTCTGCTGGTGGGTCCAATTGAGTAACTTCATTTCCCTTTTTACTATAGGAGAAAGAACACTATTTTCCCTGTTTGGCCAAGTTTTTCTGTGGCTTAAATTTACTGGTGGCCTTTAAATAAGACCAGTTCCAGAGTTAACCTTTCTTCTCCCCATCTGGGCTCAGTTATCATTCAGGTTCTTTTTTTTTTTTTTTTCAGATTGGTTTTCTCATTCTTGGTCTGCGGCTGACTTCCCTCTGGGAGGGTGGCAATACCGCCCAGTAACTGGAGTAAGTGCCTGATTAAAGATTTTAGCTAATGACTTTTGGGATGGACACAATGTTGTTATGCTTTCATGTCTCTCTCTTTTTCTTCTAATAGTTTCTTATTAGTTAAAACCTTAAGTAATGCATGTGAGTTTCTCGGAAATGTTAAAACATTTCTTTTTATCTGCTATACTTTCTGCCAGATTGTGTGTAGACTAGTGACCTAGAAAAGCCATTTACTGATATATGGTATATAATTTAGCCAAACTGGTTTGATTACATTACTGGGTATGATTTAGGCCCATGAAGAGTCAACCAGCAATTTGATTGAAGCCACACACTCACTGCCTTGTCATCCAAAGATCAGAACAGAAGCCTTAATTAGCCTGGTTGATTAAGCAAAAATTCAGTTTTAGTTGGTTATCTGGAAAACTCTATCACAGGAGTCAATATGGACTTGAATATTACTTTTTTAAAAGAATCACAGAAATATAGCTACACTCCTTTGATGTTTTTCAGTTAGCTTTGTAATAATACAGCATTCATTTTTAATCCAGCAATGAAGATTGATACTGAATCATATTTAGGGTCTGAACGGTTCTAAATTTATTCAAGTCATGTTCTATTCAGCTCTAACTGGAGGAAGCTCATTTTGGAAAAGGATTGGTGCTTGGGACATTGAATAAGCATTGAAAGGCAGCTCTCAGGGATTAACAAGGGAGCTAGAATAAATTAGTTTATTTTAGTGATATCTTTAGTAGAATAATCTTTTTTTGCTAATATTTATTCACCAAAGAATGAAATGATAGTCTAGATTGTAAAAATGTCTCTTACTGAAGTAAAATAATTTTTAAAATTCTATTCATTTTATGATGGGATGATATGGAATAGAGTTTCTAAAGCAATTACTCTTCTATATATGACTTCCTTCTTCTGTCTCATTGGTTTGGGTTGTATCTCCTTGGGCTATTTAGGAATAACCTCTGCCAGCTCGATCCTGACGATTTTTGGATTTACCCATGCAGATTTTTCACCAGAGATGTTACTTAAGTGTGATCTTTCTGTTAGCTATTTATTAAGAAAATTGCCAGCTTATTCATCATACTATGTGGAACAGGAGAAATTTAGTCCTTTATTCAGAAGACTTAACTAATGAAAATCTTAATTTATGATAAAAGAAGTGTCTTTTCTATTTGCAGGAACTTTGCAAATGCTTTAATTGGGATTTTTGTTTGCTTTGGTTTGGTTTTTTAATTGGAAGAGAGGAAAGTAGTGAATTTTTATTTCAATAATCTTTGTGTTAACTTTTTTCTGACAGTGTTCATATTGGTAGATAAGACCCAGAATACTCTAAAACATAAAATATCTGATTTGCTCCCTCACAGAGAGGTAAAAGGATATGTCAAATGTATTATTACCAGGGTATGGTCTACAAACATTTCTGGATGTAATATTTAGTACTATATTATTATATTAATGGTATGTACTGGGGTATAGTATAAATAGCCTTGGTCTTGGAATCAGACCTGTGTTGTGGCCTTAGTTTGCTACTCATAATCTATGCTAATCACTTTGCCTCTTTGCAAGTAAAATGATAGCAGAAAAGATGATTTACTATTTCAAAGCAATTACTAAAATTTACTCTCGTTTACCTGGCTTGAATTTGATCAAATCTAGTGCCTCGCACTATAATTAAGGAACCACACAACACATAACATCCTAGAGAATGAAAGATCTACAAAAAGCTATTTAGAAAATATTGGAATAAATGGCCACTCTGCTTAGCTTCAACATTTATGATTCCATGATTTTATACAGTAGCAAAAGTCAGAAAAGATTTCATATTGTTTCAGTTGAGGCATCTTTGCTTACAGAAGTTCTCAGATGTAGAAAAGGGATTTCAGAAATGTGCCTATTGCGAGCAAAAATGAGAATTGGTATTCTTTTATTCATCTAGCTCTGTTTTCTGAATCTTAAAGATGTTAAATAATGTTATTTCAAATTACAAAGTTACTTTCAAATCAGAAAAGAATCAAAGCTTAACATTACCTAGTTTAATCAACCACTGGACAGTCTCCTTATGGAAGAAAAGAACAGAGTTTTACCTTAAAACTCTTCGTGAATATTATTCTAGAGCATTTTTATGTAATTAACTAAACCCCAAACTACTAAAATTTTTAGGGATCCCTTGGATTCTTCTTTTTGTTTGCTTACTCTGGGAACATGGATACTATAGGATTAAAAAAAAAAAACATGTTAAAGCAATTATGTAAAATGGGCCATCATCAAAACTGTTTTTAAAAACAGAAGATGTGACTGGTCTCATAAAGGTGAGTGGGTGGAGGAAGGAGCTAAGCAATACTGACCATAATTCAGTTAGGTTTGTAATCAAGACTAAATAGAGATCAAAAAGAAGGAAATGGGGATTTAATCTTCACACAAGAAATTATTTCAAAAACAAGGAACAACTGGATGAAATTGAATAGGCTACAGAGAAGGAATAAGAAAACAGTAGGAGTGGAGACATAGAAAAGAGGAATCCTAAGAAATAAATCACTAGCTTTCTGTTTGAGGAACATACTTACTGTCTAGTTTTAACTGTAACTTTAGAAAAACTCAAGTATTAATCCATATAGAAGAACCCAAGAGATTTAATGAGATTAAAACTATTATAAAAAAAAAAGCTAAGAACTTGTATTATTTATTCCCTATTCTTTCCCCTTCTTCTGTAGCCATAGTCCCAAACATCGAGCAATTCTAAGCTCAGTTTAGAAAAATTACCTCACATTCATTCTAAATGAATACCTGGACCCCTTATTAGCCAACCATAGTTTTCTGCATATAATTTTTAGTACTATTATTTCAATTTCATAGATAAGCTAATTATATAAATATGACAATGCTTTATCTTTAGTTTTAAATTTTTTTATTTATTCACTTTTGCCTATGACAAAAATCTCAAACAATTCTTAAGGATGTACATCAAAAGTTATTTTCCTCCCACATAGTACTTTAGTCCCCCATTGTATTTTTCCCAATAATGAAATTAAAGAATTTTATACAGAGCACCTATATACTTACTGGATAGAGTCTACCCTTAACATTTTACTGTATCTATCTCTGTATCCTTCTCTGTACCTATTCATGAAACTTATTTTGGATGCATTTTAAAGTAAATTACAGATATATTTTCTCCTAAATATTTTAGCATCCTTAACTAGATTTGACACTTAACTAGTATCAAACCTATCAGTATCATACTTTACTAGATTTTACTTTTGATGAACAATTTATATACAATGTAATACCCAATTATTAGTATATATTTGATGGGTTTTTACAAATGCACATATGTATATAATCCAGAAACATAAAATTATCACCAGCCAGAAAGTTTACTCTTGATGCTTTCTAGTCAATCTTTATCCCTTTCTTTTAGAGGCAACACTGACCTTTCTGTCATTAAAGTTTTGTTATTCTAAATTTTATGTAAATGGAATCATACAGAATCTTGTCTTTTGTGTATGACTTTCTTATCTTCCAATTAGCATGATATAGTTTAGTTTATTCTATGTTTAGTATATCAGTATTTGTTTCTGTTTATTGCTCAGACTACTGAATGTATCACACAGTTTGTTCATTCTCTTATTGGTGGACAGCTTTTTCCAGTTTTTGGCTGTTATCAGTAAAGCTTCTATATTTTAATACTTTGGGTGAACTTATGTTTTTATTTCTCTTAGGTAAATATCTAGAAATGAACTCGTTGGGTTATAGAGTATGTGTACATTTTATTTCATAAGAAACTGTTATACCTTTTCCAAAGTGGTTGTAGTTTGTAAAATGCCACCAAAAATACATGAGGATTTCAGATACTCCAATGATAGAATCAGTTGTTGTTAAGATCTTTTGATTTTAGTTATTCTGGTCAGTGTGTAGTGGTGTTTTTCTTTTAATTGACCTTTTCCTTAACTGATGATGTTCAGCAGTTTTCATGGACTTTTTGGTATTCTTTTGTTTTATTTTTAGTTGTTTACAATGAATTGGAAGTTATTTATACTGTATATTACTGCTTTGTCAGATATGTGTTTTGCAAATATTTTCTTCCAATCCATTGTTCACTTATTCATTTCCTTAAGAATATCTTTTGATGAGTAATTACTTTAAAATATGCTAAAGTCAAATTTATTGACATTTTTAATGGTTATTGTTTTCTGTGACCTCTCTGAGAAACTTGTAAACCAAACCCGAGTTCCCAAAGAGAATCTCTTATTTATTTTTTAAACTTTGTGGTTTTAACTTTTATGTTTGAGTTTAGGATCCATCTCAAATTAATTTTTGTGCATAGTGAGGTAGGGCCCCCTTTATATTTAACATGTTCATAATGACTTAGGCTCACAATTGATTACCTATTCTATATTGTGTGATAAAAATCTCATCTATTTTTTCTTCCTCAAGTACATAGTGTTTTCTCCAACAGTTATTATCTTCTTTTAGTTTATAGGCTGTAATCTCCTATGATCTGGGAGATCAGGTGGCCATGCTTGGGGTAATCATTTTTTTTTTCACACTTATTGAGTACCTACTCTGCAGTGTATTGTGACAGTGCTATAGATAAGGAAAAAAAATAAAGTATTGTGCTTTCCTCAACAGGAGAATGTCTAGTGAGGACACATAAAAATAGGTACTTGTAATAGAGATAAAAAAAATGGTAAAGACATGCTAAATACTGTGAGGGCACAGATGAAGAATGCCTAATACTGAGTTCTAGAGCAGGTGGTTTCTTATATAACAGGTGATGTCAGAGATGTGACAAAAAAGGTAAGTAAGAAGATTTATGTGTGCAACAATGGGTTAGAAATATTTCTGCCCCCAAAACCTTAGAGTTGAGTAAGCAAAAATAAGACAAGTACATGTAACTATAAGAGATAAAACCTCTAGTGCTATAAAAGATGTAATACTTTGAGATTTGAGATTTTAGAATGAAAGAAATATATATCTTCCACAATATATGGGGTATGTACATGGGAGACTTCTTAGTAGTGGTAGTATTTGAGCTGGGTCATAAGGTAATCTTTGAGATTAAATAAATTAATAAGTACAGTGCTTAGGACAGTACCTGTCATGTTATAAGTGTTAATAATGAATAGTATTATTATCATTGAATGATATATGAGATGAGCATTTACACCGAGAAAAACATTTTATGCACTTGACAAAAATTTTTAAGTGGTTAATAGGTATAGGGAATAAAAACTGAGCATAGAGAATGAAAGTTCATGAAACATTTGAGAATTGGAAAATAATTAACTTTGACTAGGACTAGGTATGAAAAGAGACTAGGTTTCAATACCTTTTGTTAGAAAAGATGGATACAACATATTGAGAGCTTTGGAAAGCAAATTAAACATTTAGGTTTTATTTTGGTTGTAATGAGGGACATTACTGGCTTGATGGCCTTTTAAATTTTTTTTTAATTCAAAGAGAGAAAAGCAAAAGCTGCACACATTTTTATGCAAAATCTAGGATTATGAAACCAGATAAACAGAGATTTAAGGAGTGATCATATGAATAGAAGAAGAACCAGAATGACTGTCATCCAGAAAGAATTGTTATTCAACAATCCTTGATGCTACTGAGAGGATGAAAACTAAATTAAAAATATTTAGACATGGCAGTTTGTCTATTTGTTATTGACCTTCAAAATACTAATATCAGCAGAGTGAAAACAAGTCAGAGTTCAAAAAATTAACAACAGTTTAAGAATAGAAGCAAAACCCAATATAGTTTATTTGCAAAAATTGGAATGGTAAAAATAAAAGTGTGGAGAGAGAAATGATAATAGCTTAAAAGAGTAGCAGAATTGAACTTAGAATTTTCAGGCACGACAATATTTGTAGATTGAGCTAGGAGAGAGTGGAGCGAGAGTGAGCGAAAAGACAGGAGAGAGGAGAGAGAGGGGAGAGGAGAATGAGTTATGATATTGTATTGAAAATAGAAGAGAGATTCCTTCCTCCACCCCTCCCCTGGGGAAAAACGTCCAAAAGAGACAGAAAAAAGAGATCAAAGGCATAAGTGTAAGAGTTGCCAGTGGAGATTTATTTTGTCCTCTGATGGAAAGGAGGACAAGACAATGAAGACAAAATAATAAAAATGTTTGTAAAAGAAAAGAGATTTGAAAAATTCATATGGACATTTTATCAGAAAGTGGAAGGCAAGACCATCAAGAGGGCAAAAATGAACAGATAAAGCTAAGCTGAGGAGATGGAAATTTGAAATGCAATCTGTGGTAAATGTGTTAGAGAGGTTTATTAGTTTTCTCTTGCTGTGTAAAAACTACCACAAGCCAGGAAGAAGGCTCTCAGTAAGAACCCAACTGTACTGCACCTGGATCTCAGACTTTCCAGTCTTTAGAATTGTGAGAAAATAAATTTCTGCTCTATCTACCTAATTTATGCTATGATAGCCTGAATATATAGTACAGATTTCTCAGTATGGTAGAAGGGGTTACAAATATAGAAGAGGAAAATAAAACTGAAATTAATCCTATGGTGTTGGACCCAAATTGAAGGTACTGGGATACATATAGATCAATGATAGATAGATGATGATAGATAGATAGATAGATAGATAGATAGATAGATAGATAGATAAAAAGAAAAATAGTTATAAATGTATATGGGTGGTCTAACATATATTCCTTGTTTATAACTATTGACAGAGCTGAGTAATAAAATTTCAATAGTAATGGGCATATCTAGCACACAGATCTTAGTTTTTCAACACAATTCTCAACTATAAGGAACTATGAATCTTTGGGGGAAAATACCTGCTTTAAGGTTGGAGCAAGCAAAGTACAAGATGAGTGTGAAGGATCTTCTTATGCCAGAAAATGAGGAAGTGCTCAGAAAATGATGTAGACAGAAGCAGATTAAAGAGGGACCCATTAGCCAAATATTGACATGATTTAAACATCAAAATAGTGATAGTAATGGATTGTAATCCATTGAATAAAATAAAAAGCCATTTGTCCCTAGAGATATAAATAAATAAATGCATAAATAAATGGGGAGAAGGGAGGAATGTAATACTGTCTTAGTCCCAAAGATTTGTTAATAAATCTTTGTTAATAAAACATAAAGGGAAAAATAACTTTAGATGGAGAAACCTGAACACCTTCTTTATCAAGTGATGAAAGTTAACACGAACAATAATGGGACGAATTGAAATTGTGTATCATCTGGCATCAATTCTGTGATATTCCATCCCAAAATGTATAACCAGAATCTAATTAATAGAAAATAAACAAACCTAAATTTAGGAACATTTTTCAAAATAATTGCTTTTCATTTCAAAAATATCAAGGTCATGAATAATTTCAGATTAGAGGAGAAAAAATACAGTGCTAAGTACTATTTGTGCCTTTGAATTGGATAATTTGGCTATCAAGGACATTATTGGGAGACTGCTGAAATCTTAATAGGGTTTGTGGATTAATCATAGCATTGAATCAATGCTACTTTCCTGGTTTTAATGGTTGTGTTGTTTTTATATAGGCAAATGACCTGTTTGTAGGAATCACACACTAAAGTATTCTGGGGTTATGGAGTAAGATGTTTCCAACTGTCAATTATTCAGAAGAAAAAATTCTTTGACTGTAGTTGGAAATTTTCTGTTAATTGTTTAAATACATAAAGAAAAAATAGAATAAAAACCCCCAGCCATGTGTTGTTTACAAGATACATGCTTAAAAATAGTGAAAAAATACATATATAGTGGAACATAAAACTTATTGGAAAAATATTAATCAAAAGAAATCTGATGCAGCAATATTTCTGTTGTGTAAAATAGACTTTTTGAGAAATGTTATCAGGGAAAAGGCAGACCATAATATATTGGTAAAAGGATACGTTCTGCGGGAAAACATAATAATTCTGAAGGTATTTGTGCCTGACAACGTAACTGTCAAGCATAACTTAATAGAATATATAGGATATGAGAAATTTATAGTTCCCAGTTATAGTGGAATTTTAAACACACATTTCTCAGTGCTTGATAGATAAAAAGACAAAGAATTAGAAAAGATATATAACTGAACTACACAAGTAGTCAATTTTAAATAATAGATAATTATAGACTATGTTTTAAGTAATGAATAATTATAGAACATATAATTATTGAACATATAATAAAATTGGCTAATTATATAGTTGAACATATATATATTCAATAAACAGTGTAAACAGTTCATCTTTCAATGGATATTTAGAAGTGAACAACAACATCAGAACTTATAGTAAAAGAGTGCCCACAGAGTAATTTATAGCCTCAAAAAGCATATAGTAAGAAAAAAACATTTTAAATTTTAATAGCCATTTTAGAATTTAAGAAAAAATCTAATAGTGTAAACTCAAATATATCAAAATAAAGACAACTATAGACATATTTTAGTGAACTAAAAAGTATCAAAGTCATAAAAATAAGAGATAGTGGTTTAAATATGTTGATAAATTATATTTGCTATAGCAGAATGATGAAAAAAGAAAAAATGAAATAAGCATTGTTAGTAATAAAATAAGAATATTTCACAGAGTGAAATATTTCACATAATAAATGAATTTTGTGGAAAATCTTAGTGAAAATCTTACTGAAATGGCCAATTTGCTAGACAAAGAGAAGTTAACAAATACAATTTACCTATAAACCCATTAAAGTAACAAAATCAGTAATTTTAAAATATGTCATCAAAAAGTATCGGACCCAGGCAGTTTTAGACATATATAGGCCAGATATTTCCAAGTCTCTTTTCCAGAGACTGGAAAGCAAGGAAAGTACATAGCTCATTTTATGGCTAGACTGGAAGCTTACTGAAAAGATAACCTGCATTTCTCTCTCCCTGTGCCCCCCTCTCTGTTAATTTCCAATTTGTCTCATATCACCATGAATTCCCATACTAAAAGTCCCTGGCAATTTACCTTTCAATTCAGCAATGTTTATTGAGTAGTTTACTACATCCTAAATCTTTGGAATAAAAGAGACATCTACAAAGCAGATTGGCAGCTAGCTAGTTGCAGTTAAAGCCTCAGTCTTGGGTGAAAAAACAGATGCAGTTTGCAACCCCCTAAATCATCAGTTCATCTGTATATTCCTCCTTCTTGTCTTTTCTCAAATATTTTAGACTTTTTTGGAGACCTAGCTTTAAACACAAAACAAATGACAAAGACCCATGAGATAAACAGTGGCAAACTGACTGCAGCTGTGTAGCATAAAGCAACGCAATCCAGAGAAAAAGCATCACTGAGAATTTAAATTTAAATGACCAGGTTTATGCATTGGCTTTGCTACTGAGTTACATGAGGCAAATCATTTGGCTTCTCTGTGCTTTAATGTAAACAGAGCTGCAACTACCTCTCCTCTTGGTTTTGCAGTATTGCTGAGAAGTACATGAAATACTTGAAGTGATATCCTTTGAAGAGTATAATGTAAATAACAGTGGGGTTTTCATTATCATCAGCAGCAGTATCATTTTTAATGTACAGTGTATAATGTATTTGAACATAAGAAATTTCTATTTTAAAATTTGAGACAGATTTTGAATCTTAGATTTTGAAGATAGGTATAATTTTGCAAGAAAAAATATTTTTTCAGAGGAGTATTATATCTTTTTCAGTTTGCTTATTTTATAGTATATAGTTCACAGTTCTGTGGCCTTTAAACATTTAACAGCAATTAACATATATTGTGACCCAATAAACACAAGGCACACATATGTGTGTGTGTGTGTGTATACACACACATACATATATATAATATATGTATAGATATGTATATATCATGTGTGTATATATTATATATATTATGATGTGTATGACATCATACATATATTATACATATCATGTGATGTATATATAAAAGGTCTCACAAAACAGTATTTATATCTTTTCCATAATAGGTGCAGTTTGCAATTTTCTTTTCTATTCTATTACATTTAACTCTATTTTATTTTAAAAAGCTGCATTTATTTCACAGTTTCAGTTTGAAAACCGGTATTTAAATATATCAGATCTCATATCCATATTTTTTTTTGAAGACTCTTCCAATGAAAACAGCCTATTAATGCTAATGGGATGGGGCCAAGCAAAAGTCAAATGTTTTTTCTGTTGAATTCCAGAACAAGAAGTACTAAAAATTTATGTTCTGCAGTTGAGAAGTTCTGCTTGTGCTGCATCTAGACTTTTTAAATTGTAGCACAAATGTTAGTTAAAAAAATTCACCAGACTTTCCAGTTTCCTTCCAATGACCTTTAATAGGAAGAATGACTGAAAGGAATTCTTCAGGATGAGCTCACAATAAGATGGGAGGAGGTTCTACACTCTTATATTTTAGAGCGTGAGCTTATTAAATCCAGCTGAAAAATTTTGGACCATAATCTGTCTTTTTAAAAAAGGGAAATTACCAACAAAAAGTACAATAGGCAATTAAAAGCTGGGATACCTCCACATATTTCTCAGTTACCTTAAACTTTAGTATATACAAGCAATAAAAATCATAATGTTTTTTAAAGCAAGAGGGTTTCTTTTGCTTAGACAGAATAAGTGTTTTTCATTTGTATATTAAATTTTAAAAGTAATTTTAATATATAAAGACAGCACTATAATCTGCCTTTAAAAAACCTTGACAAATCATGGTATAAATATACAAAATTATCAAATCATTAACAAAGACCTACTTATTCACACTTATTTTAAAAATGTATAAAATGCATGTTTCTGAGATTTGCTTTAATCTTTTTTGAAAGATAATAATAATGTACAATTATTATGTTCCTTTTCTGTGTTAAGCACCATGTTTGTTACTTTATATGTCTTTTTATCTATCCTTGCAACTATCACATGTGATAGACAATAAGAGGTGAGAAAGCTGAGGCTTTGACAATTAATTAGTTAGAGGCAAACTTGTCCTGCCTGCCTCTAAAACCTGAGCCCTTAAATTCAAAGTACATGCAGTTTCACAAACCCAAATATTAGTATAGCAAATAACTCCCCAATATTACTCTCACAGACATTTTTTTTTTCTGAGTCGTAGACCCATAGCAGATGCCCAGGCACTTCTGACTCAGTGTCTCATGCTAACCACCTCATCTTCTCTCACCTGCTCATCCTCACCCTCTCCAAAACCCTTCACAGTCTGACCTCTTGGCAATCTCCCTTTCCCTTTTTTTAAATAAATAGCTTCTCTTGGTTATTGAAGCCGACAATCTGGAGATCTCCTTGACCCTCTTCTCTCCATCACCATTTTCACTCCATTCACACCAGTTGTCCACTGAATCGTATTGGTTTCTTTGATAGCTCTTGAATCTTTCCACTTTTCTCAAGACCAGCCATTGTCACCTGGTCAAAGAAGTTTATGCTTCTCATCAGTGTGTTCTTGGCTATTGCTATTGCTATGTTCTCATTTAATTCTAACTCCGTTTTCCTTTGCTTCTGTCTATTCTCTACACAGCAGCTAGAGTGATCTTTATATCTTTCATATTACATCTTTGATCACATCTTTCTTGCTCAAAATCCTTCTGTGGCTCCTCATTTTCAGAATAAAGCCTATGATCCTTAGCCTGACAGCTGAGACTAGTCATGTGCAATCTCATCTCTCTCTAGTCCCTCAACAACCTCTGTACATAACCTTTCTAAATTATTTTCTAAATTACCAATTTTTTTGAGTAGTTATACCTCCAACTCCAAAGCTTTCCATTTATTTTTAACTCAGCCTAAAATGTTCTCCTCCAACTTTGTACTTTAGAAACCTCTTGTAAGTTTTCTCTTAAGGTACTAGGCATAAATATATAACAGCAATTCTTATATGCATTATAATCATTCATCTTCCTACCTGCATTATGCCAGGTGGGAAGAGCCTATGTTTTATGTCTCTAGGGCTCAGCATACTACTGGCACACGAAAGAAGCAATCCAATATGTTCTGTGAAGGCACTATAATGTAGAGTATTTTTCATGAACAAGCTTCTTCAATACACTAGAAAGTAATACATGGCTTGAAAAGGTTAAATCAACTTCTAAAGTGTGTCTAATTTACATAGAGGACTTTTGACTCTATGAAAATCACATTTTTAAAAGTGAAGCTCATTTTGGGAAAGAAGATTTGATTTAAAATGAGAATTACTACCAGTATTTTCCTTGTGTTGAAAATTGGTGAGAACAGAATAAAGGCCAAGGGAAAATAAATACATTGGACTTTTACTTTAATATCAAGAAAGAATAGAATCTTTTTAGAATGAGTATTCTGTCAAGACCCTCACCTAGGAAAGTATGGAGTAGTAGAAAAAGGACAGAAGCTGGAGTTCAGAGACATAAATTATGCTCTCTGTGCCTCAGGTGCAATTGGGTGTAATTCTCATCAGTGACATGGAAATGGCAAAGCTGCCCATCTAGTTTTACAGGCCTGTGATGAAGGTTGGATGAGAAAAACTATATAAGACGATTTTGTAAATTATTTAGTGCTATCAAATGTAAGATTTGTGACCATTAGGTTAAAAGGTAACCTGTTTTGTGGAGCCTTCTTGAATATTCATCAGGTACACAGCATCACTGTATTAGGGTTTCTCATTATGTGTTATCTACATCTCTCCCTACAACTGGTATCTTCAGTGCACAGTCTAATATCTGGGGTACAGAAAGTGCTGTATACATCTTTGTTGAATGATTTATCAAAGAGGTAATGTTTTCAGGTGTTTTTTACTGTGTGGTGAAGAACTTTTGTGACAAGTTATCATTATAGAAAGACTCAGGTGTACATTTGGTATTTGGTGTGACTACCCATGTTTTGACTATTTTAATAAACTGACAACATTTCAGAGAACTGTAAGAAGAATAAGAGAAATAGTTAAGGGTTAATAAAATATGTGAAAAACCATAAAGTTATTTCAAAAATTCCCTATTTTTTTCCACCTTCAGACCTGCTTATTTATTTTAACTTGGACCATAACTTTATTCCTTCTAAAATTGATGTATGACATACTTTTTAAAAAATAAACTTTTTTATTTAGGAGAAATTTATGTTGACAGAAAAGTTGCAAGTATAGTACAGAGAGGTTTTGTATATTCTTCACCCCATATTATGCTTCCTTAATGTTAACATCTTACAGAAGCCATTTTTTATTTAAGATAAAGTAGAAAATTTGAGCAACTGTAGGATTGTCTAAAGAATTATGTGATACACATTGGAAGTTATAAAAAAAGAACATTTTAGTTACAGTGCCAGAATTAGGAATCACTGAGTCGATCATGGATAATTATAGTCAAGTAGAAACAACTGAACTTAGAACTTTGGCTCTGTAGAAAAATAACATAAGTCTAGAGTAACCTCTGTGTCTATATTGCTTCATTTGAAGCTATTTTTTATAAAAATGGACACAGAAGATATTCTCCGGAAAATGCTGAAAAAATACCTCAAATAATTTTATTCACTATACATTAGAAGAGGATTGAAACAAGTCTATATACATATAATTAACTAAAAAAGACAAGTTATAATTAAAATGGAAAATGTTTAAAAAAAGGAAAAGGTTGACATACACAGGCTTATTGATAAGAAACTGTAAAAGTTCTCATAGTGGCAAATTATGATCTTTTTTTAGCTGAGTATATGTAGATTTGTGCTTATATTATGGCACAGTAAATTTCTTTGAAATATAATTGTTTGAATTATTGTAAATTTAAGTATTATTCAAGGTTCTTTGCAATGAGTAACATAATAACAACAAATTATCCAAGCAAAAATTCATACCATAGTCTTTCATAGTATGTAAAGGTTAGTAAAAATATGTTTTATATGAAATGCGTAGGGCTATGTAAGGATGTTTCGGCTGATTTATTTACCCTTTAATAATATACTTCATATCTATTCTTTTTCCTTTACTACATTCTTGCTGCATGATACAAGATATATAATATTACCTGTGGATCTAATAATCAAATACTTTCGGTTAGGCTGATTCTGGAGTCAAGATACGTAATTTAATAAAGATGACCTAGTGAACGTATTCGAATTCCATGACACCTTTTTCTTCCTTCTGATACACTTAAAAATATAAAAACATCAAGCGATTCACTCAATGAACTAAAGTTTATGAGATGTAAGTATATGTCACAACTCTGAAAATAATTTTGCAGCAAGATATTCATCAGCTACTGCAGGGGGAGTGCTGCTTGCCCTGATTCACTGTATGATCTTGAGCGAGTCACCTCACATTCTTGAACCTCAGTCAACCCATTTGGAGAATTAGGTGAAAGCTAAGCCTTAGTGAGAAACAGATGCTACATCTGAGATGAGTTTTCTTGTATAAACAAGTAATTCCAAAGTTTAATTCCAAAGAAAGTTTGCTGCGTGGATGGCCATGATACATCTGAAATAGACATTTAATTGGGTTAAGGCTTTGTAATAAATGTTTCTGAATAGAAATTATAGCATAATATTACTTCTGGGTTTCTTAAAACTACTTTTGTCTAATTTTAATCCCTTTTACTCTGTTTTAGATATATACTATTGTGACTTTTATATAAATTTATTTAATGCTTTCGAAACATTTTCATATAGTAAATTATACTTCTAACAGATCAATTAAGTTGTCAAAGTAGAGAGGAATACAACTCAAAATAGTTCAGCTATTACCTAGTGAAAGTCAATGAAAGTTAAGACCTCTTCTTTGGGGGGTAAAAGTTAACAATCAAGGGATTTAAAGACATGTGGTTTTAGACAACAGTCAAGTTTACATTTTGGTTTAATTCCCAGTAGATTACTTGTCACTTTGGTAAATTCTTACATTCTAAAACACTTCTTGAAAAAAGAGATAATTTAATAATTGAAGAGAATTTCTCAAAGAAAAGAAAAACCCTCGAGAAATGGTAGTCTAAGTTGTCTGATTGGTTTCTCTTCTCTACAACTGGTACTTTTGCTGACTGAAATAGTTGTCAACATCAAAGTAAGAACTGTGGCTGCAGAAACTCTCCAAGCTTGCCGTAGCTCTAAACTTATATTTCCTGTGTTGACTTCATGTATTGCTATCATTGGTGCACATTTCAAAGCTTCAGGTTAAATGGACTGTGGTTTCCCATTGCACAACTTTTTTTTATTTTAAAGTGGGAATAAGTAACATGTGAATCAGCAATCTAGTGGATACTATTGAGAATTCTGCGTTGGCTAGCTCATGATTCTCTGGTTTGTTTTTTGGCAGCTTTGGTGTTCTTGCCTTTGACGCTAGCTAAGGGAGCAGTAGCTTGGCCTTTAAGTGGAAAACAATCCAGGAATTTCAGAAGAGAGGAACTAAGCAGTAAGAGGCCTGAAGCTATTATCTTCTGAAGAGAGATAAAAGACAATTTTGTCCTGTGCTTTTCTCGATTTCCTGCTCAGAAGTCTTTTGACTTCAATGTGAAAAGAACATATCTGTGGTAGAAGGTGGCCTTCAGATTCTGTAGTAACTAAGTCCAGTTGAGAGAGATGCAAAACAACTCTTGGCTAGAGTATGATCACCAATGGAAGACCAAGATGTGATGGGCATAAAACCTAAAATCATTTGAGGAAAAATGAGGAATACCTATATTTAAACTTAATATCCAAGGAAACTATCTAGCAGAAATATGCAATTCACTAAATATCTTGTAAAGCAGGATAAATGAAAATAGCAGAAACCCATTATTTTGACTTTTGAAACTATTTGAATGAGTTCTCACCATATATAATCTTATACTGGCCTCCTTTGGAGAAGCTGGATTACAAATATTTTCCACTCTAAACTTCTTATGCCAGTGATATAAGATCTAGAGGCAAAAAATTATAGTTACCTATTTATCATATTCATCTATATAATGTGTATACATTCTTCATATATAATATGTATATATTCATATTTATAGTTTTTCACTGTGTGTATAATACCTTCAAATGCACATACAATATCTTTCAAGGTTCTTGCCAGAAAATATTATTCTGAGGTATAGAAAAGAGAAGTTTTTATTTCATAAAAGCCCATTCCTCTTCTACGAATTGGAGCTCATCTTCCTGCAGCCTGCAGCTAGAGGTGAGATCAAGGAACATGAAGTAGGACACACATGTGGGGGCTCTTATGAACTGGAGCTGTATGAAAATTAGGTCTATTTTCCTCTGGCACGGGGTACAGATTCTACCATTATTTTCTGTTGTTTAAACAATAAGAAAGCTAAAAAAGTAAGAAAGGTTGGGGAGAATGAATTGATGTGCTAATTTTGGCCCTAAGGTATTATAATAGGTGAATGATGGTATCAAATATCCGTTATTCAGCTTCAGTGAATAACTGAGGCCACCTTCAGTGAGACTGATTTTTATACTTGGTCAGGGTGAAAACAGAAAGGTCCAAAACGTTTGTAGAATATTTGATTCACAAAAGGTTGTTGTGAATACATTTTACAGAAAACAAATCTTTAGAAGATGTTTATTCAGCTCTTCTTTTAAAAGATAGACAACAACCAGAGCAAAAAATCTAAATTTCTACTGGGAATATTTAGCAGAAGCTTAAGATAGTTTCATATAAGATTTTGAAACTTGTTTCCTTAGTTATACATCTATTTTTGAGGAAAACATTTTTCTGCCTACACACAGCTCTGAAATCAACATTTGGTATGCATATTATTTATGCTCTGATGTTGAGAGTGTTTACAAAACTGAGTGTATAAACTAGAATACATTTTAATTTGATAAAATGCCAGTCACAAAAAGGTTGTTGATTTTAAAGAAATCAATGATTTTAATCTGTTAAATGTGACTGAAAAATTCTTTTTCTTTTTGTTGTGGTCTACAACAGCCTAGCAGCTTTATATTTCCGAGTTTTAATATTTTTAACACTGATTTTTCATATTTATGGAGTTTGCTATGAAAAATTCAGAGCTCTTTGAGTATCATTTCTTCCAGCAATTTGTAAGGCAAGCAATTTCAAGAGAAACATGTGAATGAATAAACCAAGAGATTTTGTCTTTAAGAAAAATGGAATCTCTAAATTACTGTCTAACTCTTACTTTTATTCTTTCCCAATGTTAATAGTAATCACCTTTATGCTTTTTTAGAATTAAAGAGTAGGAAAAGTGTTCCGTTTCATCAATAAGTGTTCCACCTCAGCACTAATTAAGATGAATTCTTCTACTTCCATTCAATCGTTTGTTGAGTGATTCTCGCGCCTAGAAAGGAGCTCGGAGCATAAGTGACCAGTGGTTTAGCTGGTGTGGATAATTTCATGATATCGTCTGTTTCCCTTCTACTTTTTCCACCTAGCTTTTTTTCAGAAACATCAAATATTTATGGAAAAGAGGATTAAAGTGTTCCTACATTACTGTACCTACTCACCAATTCTGAGCATGCCCAAATTTTTTTTGTTGTTTGCTTTGCAAAAAACATCAATCATATTTGCTTGTACACTATCTCGCCACTTTTATTTGGATAACAACTCTCTGATTTTCATTTTAGGAATCATCTTTTTCTCATCCTCATTCCATGAGTTTAGGTGGGATTACCTTCTCTACTTAGAACCATGGGTGGTTACGTGATCCATATTTGCTCATTAGAACATTTCTATTTCTCTGTCCACAGTGATATTCCAAATCAGGTTAAATGGTACTCAGTTATGAGACTTCTGTTGCAAGCATTGATTTTTTAAAAACTTCTTTTCATCAGCTTGTTAAGCTGTAGGAAGGTGCTCTGAATAAGGGGGAAAATTACCTGCCAATGAGGGCAACCCAGAGGAAAGTAGAGCTATATGAAGAGGGACATTTCTAATATTTGAGTACCTGCATCCTACTGTGTCTGATGATAACCAGTGCTGTTTTTTTAGTTACAAATATTTCCCTTCAGTTATCTATTTAGCTTATTTTACTTTGAATTGAGTTTCTCTCATTTATATCAAAAGTGTTTGTCTCTTCACATTATATTCCAAAAGTACTAGTGGTTAGCATCATCTAAATAAAATACTAATACGATGCTTATGATGCTTATCTGTGATATAATTGAAAATTCTATACAATATAATGTGTGGATGATGGAGAATGAATTAGTATAGAATCATAGAATTTGCAAGCTTCAGAGAACTTCAAAGGTCATTTCATCCGATCTTTTCATATTATTTCCAAGGAACATAGTTGCAAATATCAGCTGAACACAAGGCATAAAACATTGTCTGTGTGGGTTTTCTCTGTATCCTGCTACTTTTTATTAGAAGGAGAAGTAAAATGTACCTCTGAATCTATTTATTTGTTATTTTAAAAAAATGGCAGGATAAACCAAACGTAGCATAATGGTTATATAAGGTGTGGGAGAAAAGAGTATGGAGGGCAAGAGATGTAGGCTATATTTTCTTGAATACATATTGTTATTCAGATTACATTAGAACCAGGTAAATATTACATTATCATAAAATAAAATTAAATGAAAACTAATTCTTGAAAATTGAAGACCTGATAAAATTAATGAACTTAACTCTGTTTCAGGTTACTGTATAACCACACAGAGTGGAATTACTTCATGCATCTTAAAAAACATAACTTGACTGCATATATCTAGTGGAATTTACTCTATGAACAAAAAGACTTGCAAAAAACTCTTAAACTCTTTTCAGTGATCTCAGTTATTATTTGTAAATGCTGTATGCCTCACCACAAAATGTTTAGTGACAAACATGAAAGGAAAATAATATTTATTTAGTTCACAATTCTGCAGTTTAGCAGACATGTTCTGGCCTTGGTCATAAGTATGTAATCAGTTTTAGGTTGGCTAGATGGCTCTGATGATCTCTGTGGGCACAATTGGGAGTTGGTTGCCTATTGACTAATCTAAAATGACTTGGCTGAAACAGACAATAGGATAAATATGGCTCACTTTTATATCTCTCTTATCTTTTAGCCCCTGGTAGCTTCAGCAAACTAGCCCAGGCATAGTCTGTGGCAATCATGGAAGTGCAAGAGAGAAAATAGAAACATGTAAGATTTTTTCCCTAGCCTCTTTTTGTCTCATGGTTGCTCATATCCTATTGGCACTGAAATCATTGATGGGCATAGAATAAGATTGAACACTACAAGTTTACACAGTAAAATGTGTAGATATGAGATAGTGAAAAATTGGGGCTATTAATGCAATCTATCACAGTAGTGTTGTTCTGAGATTGTTGTGTATGTGACATAGGATAAAACAAGAAAGTTATTATGGTGATATTTATGGAATCTAGAGTTTTTAGCATATGAGAAAGGAGAAATAAGCATACTATAAAAGAGATTATGTAAAAACTATTCTCTTGAGTGTAAATTAGAAGTATCACTATAAATTTGTAATGTATTTTCGTTTCAAAACAAATATAAAACCTAGCTGTCACTGAAAAATCTAGAAAGTACAATCAACCCAGTAGCAATAACCAGAAGTAGCATCCATACTCTCTTTTTTAAATAACGTTTCTCAGTCAAATAAACCAGAATTCCTTGGGGAAATGGCTGATTCCAGGAAATGTATAAGATGAGCCTAGAATACCTTGTCATATCAAACAACAAGAAAGTTGTTAGAGACTACTGAGCACACATCAGAAGTAGACAATTTGAAGAGGTGTCCTAATCAAAGTTGGAAAGTTTTGAACATAAATAAGAATGATTGCCACAGATTCCAAACATTAAATATGCTTATATCTGTAAACCTATAGTAGTATCAAAAGATTCTTAAGCTCTCAACTTAATATCATGCCGGGAAACCAATTTATTACTTATTTAGAAAATTTATAAATAAAATGAAGGTTTTAAACATTTGTATGGTCTCTCCTATACAAACTGCCACAATGTGATCAACTAGTTAATAAGGAAAAATTTCCAGAAATGTTTTGAGCGTTACATGAAGAAAGGATTATTGAATTTCAATCTTACCATTTTATAACTCTTAATGGAATAATATCTAAGGAATGAACATCAATGGCTGTTCACATTAGAGCAAAGAGTGATAATAAAAAATTATGATAAGTGTATAACAACACGTGTGAAATTATTCTTGATAAAAAAAATCAAACTTAACTGTAATCTGGACTCTAGATCTAACTACAAATTTACAGGAAATAAAAGGGAAAGAGAATAATATGAAACAGCACCACAGGAATACAATCAGCAAAATCTGCTCTAGAAGATAGTGTAGGACCAAGAAGCTGGTTTCTGCAACAAATGCGTTGGAAAGAAACCAAAAGCAAGAGGAAGAAAGAATTTCTAGAATAATGAGATTTAAGAGACATAGCCATCAGCTAAACTATACAAGCGTTTTTGATGTAGAACTTGGGCTAGCATGACTGTCTAGAGACCTTAACAAGTTCCTTAACATTTTAATGCCTCAATTTACTTACTGTAAATGAGAGTATTAATAGTATGTACCTCAATGTGTTAAGAATTATAAATTAAAATATGTAAAGTAATTAGCATAGTGTAAGGCAGATAGTAATCACTCAATAATTTTTCATTTTAACTGATGCTACCATAAATGTATGCATGCTAGTACACAGATAAAGAGCTGATATTGTAATATCAGTTACCTCCAGGGAAGGAGTAAGAGAAGAGGGAGAAGAAAGAGACTTATATTTTTATTCTATATACTTAGTCACAATAATAAAACTAACGTTTAACTACTTGAGTAATAATTTTTTTTAGTATCAGATTTTTTTAAAATTAATTAATTAATTTGTGTGTGTGTGTGTGTATTATGACATTGGTTAATGAAATCCAGTAAGTTTAATCTGTACATTTTAACACTAAGGCATATATATTTACAGTGTGTGTTCACCTCCCATAGTTAGATTTCTTTTATCACCACATATATGACCCCATTTACCCTACCTACCCTCCTCCGCCTCCCACCCTATGCTCTGGTAAACACTAATCTATAGTCCATGCTCATGAGTCTCTGTTTGTTTGTCCTATTTGTTTGTTGCTTTTAGGTTTATTTCCCACATATAAGTGATATCTTGTGATTTTCAACTTTTTCTTTCTGGCTTATTTTGCTTAGCATGATTATTTTGAGGTCCATTCAGGTTGTCACAAATGGCAGTATTTCATCTCTTCTTATGGCTGAGTAATATTCCATTCTAGATATGTACCACAGCTTTTATTCAATCATCTATCATAAGATACTTTGGTTGCTTCTTTATCCTGGCCACTGTGAATAATGCTGCTATGAACATCAGTTTGCAAATATCTTTTCGGATATGGATTTTATAGTCTTTGGGGGTAAAAACCCAGTATGCTGGATAATACAGTAGATCAAATTTTAGTTATCTGTGGAACTACCATACTGTTTTCTATAGTGCCTATTGTTTAATAATTTTAAGACAGCTGAATATCCTCATTAAAAAAAGAAATTTCCTAAACAAATGCATTTTAAAATTTTAGTTGGGTACCTTGCCTGTCCAAAACTGTTCAAAACTCAGCAATGAGTAAAGCATCGTGTCTAATTTCAAGGAGACTAAAATTTAGAAGAATAAGTATAATATGTAATTGCATGCAGGTTAGAATATGATGTATATCATAAAGCAATACAGAAACACAGCAACACATTTAGAATGTGGTGTGGGTCCAAACTCTACTTTTGAAAAATTAATAACTCAGTTTTTGCAAAAAGCTTATGTGGTAAAACAGTATCAAAGAAGAATATATATATATATATATATATATATATATATATATATATATATATTCATGAGAGATAATAGGATAAATAATAAAATGGGTTGCCACCATCTTATTATCAATACTCAGATTACCACTATATTTTTAATATGAATTCAATTGAATAAAAATCAGAGTAATGTCAGCTTGTCTTGGATCTCATAAAGAAAAAATTACTAAACAAGTCCTATTGAAACTCTTTTCTGGAGGGTGCCCTGGTGTGAACCCTAATAATTATATCTATATATATATTTACACACACACACACACACACACACACACACACACACACACAACCCACCATATTTTACTAAAGAGAAGTGAAGTTTTCAGAACCAAATATAGTTGTTGGTCTTACCATGTCTGAATTAAAAATGATAAGGATTCGTTTCCACCAGTATGCATTTCAGTATGTGGACCTGGGTGTATGCATAAACTCTTGCCTGTTATATGCCCAGAAGAGAAAGGGCATAACCCCTGAGTTACATTCCTGCTCAATGACTCTGAGGAGGCTCATTAACCTCCCGAAGACTATTGCACATCTTAAAAAGTAGTGATAATTACAGTTCTAACCTCAAGGGATTATATGTATAGATTATAGGACATAAGGCACATGAAAAGTTAAGCCTTATGGAAAGCACACATAAAGTGTTTAATAATTGTTAGCAATTCGTTTAATGACCTACTCTGCCTTCCTGGAATAGAGGTTCCGTGAAGATGGGGACATTATCCCATTTACTGTTGGTACCCAGCTCTACAAAGATATGTATTGAGTATTTACCTTCATATACTGTTTTAAAAAGTACTGTTGCCATACGAAATCACACAGCTCATAGACCTACACATAATAATTCTATTTACTGCAGGAAGAACTGGGCCCTGGGAGTTTCGTTCTTTTTTCTTCACACATTAAGGTACTATAGATTCAGCCAGAAAAGCATGATTTTCTCCTCACTGGAGACTTTGCTGAAGGGGTTTCTGCTGCATTTACATGAGAGGTTGAAAATAAGGGAAATTTAACATACATCAAGGGATCATTTTCCCCGAAGGGTAATAAAGGTAAAGAGCCATGTTAAATATATGCTTGTCTTTCTCATAAAATGCTTGGTCTTTTGTCTGAGAAATATTCCAAAGGGAAAGAACCACTGCAGGCAGGCCGACATGGTCTGTACCCACTTCCTCAGCAACTGTTTTATTTTAGATAAAAGACAGGAGTTTTCTGTAGAAACATAAGATGTCAGACATTAGCATGGTTTTTATTATTTATTTTTTGAGTTTTGTTATTGTGGAAGCTGTCTCATTTTTCCATTATAAACTCCCTCTTCTTGAGGGATTGTAACTCTCCTAGTAAAAAGAACGGTTTCAGGCAAACACTTGAAACATTTGCTCCCAGTTTAGGACTTTTATTTTTCTAGGTCTTGAAAATGAAAATCTAATGAATTCTTTTTAAGTCATAAGAATATTAAAGTAAAAAAGGGAACAAAAAACAAACAAACAAACAAACAAAAAACAGAAATTACTGCTGTCATATATCTCTTCATTACCTGGGCTCAGAATTTTTTTTTTAAACAGCAATATTTTAGGCTCCATCTAATTATATCAATAGCCCCTCCTTTCTTAGCTGGGATCATTCAATAATGCCTTTTTGTTCCAGGTCCATTGCCTTCTTCAGAGATGCTTGCTAGAGACGGTTTGTTAGGAGTGTGCACTAGCCATTTCTCTTTCCCTGATAGGTGACCCAGTGCCTACCAGAATAAAGCATTTCTTGGCCAACTTCCCTCAGTAGAATACTACAGTGAGCTTCAATCCTACGAGCAATGTGCTCATAGTGGACCATGTCACCCTAAAGATGACAGAGTGCTGAAAACAACTGTAAAATGTCTCTCTACTTTTTTGTTATAGACTCCTGTGTTGTCAGCCAAAGATAAATTCAGACTGAAGATGAAGGTCCTAGACATACATTTCAGAGACTCATTAGAAGTCCAAGGTCTACTCGTGGCATGAGTTGGAGATTCCAGTTATTTGAAAGTGGTTCTAGGTTTCAGGATGTGGCTGGGAATGACTCCTGCAGATATGTAATACCTCAGGGGCCCCAGCATCTCATAATGAATATTTAAAAAAAAGATTTCGGGTAGTTCAATGCTTCTGGAACATACAAACACACACACACACTCACACACAGTAATACATTAAATTCCCTATAGCTAATTCTTCCTAAAAAAGAGAGTATATTCTTTAGCATGTGCTGTAATTTTTGAAAGGATTACTTTTAGAAATAGATTTGAGGCAAAATTACAAAGCAGTGATAATAAGGAGTATAATGAAAATTGGTAGTTACTATAGAAAAAAATAAATTAGATACCTATGTTGTACTCCACAAAGGAAAATATAGGTAGATTAAAGATTTAAATTTTATAATTAAAATTTTAAGAAACAAATATAGGAAGCATTTCTTAAAGAAGACACAAGACTCTGAAACCATAATATAAAATATTATCAAATTTGACTATATCAAAGTAAACAGATTCTAAGCAAACCCAGATCCCACAATCAGCATTATTCTTTGCAATACATATAACCAGCAAGATATTAGCTAGGATACACAATTCCTATAGATCAACATAGAAATAAAAAAACTGAAAAAATATGGAAATGATATTATAAGCAATTCATAGAAGAACAAGCAATAAACTTAAGAGCTGATATGCTACTTCACAAATAGAGAGTATAAATTAAAATGAAAGATACTATTCCACGACTAATAGATTGTCAAAATAGAAAATTCTTAGGTTACCAAATGCACCGAGGATTTGGAGAATTGAGAACCTTCATATGCAGCTAACTAATAAAACAAACAAACAAATAAACAAAAAATGTTGGAGAGATTTTGATGATATCTAGTAATGTTGAAAATGTGCATATCCTTCAAGACCCCCAAATTTTACCTTAGAACATTTGCTCTTGAGAAGCTCTTGCACCTGTCTATATGGTGACGTGTACATGAATCTTTATTGCAACAGTGCTTGTAGTGGTGAACAATTGGAATTAACCTGGCTGCTCATTCATTATGTTTTTAATATCTATGTTGATAGATATTTATTTAGTTTATTGAAACTGTTGTATAATAGTCCACAATGTGACTGTCACTCAAATAATGTATCCATTCTTCTTCTAATTAATTTATCTAATGGGGAAGAGACAAGGAGACTAGAATAAGATCACAGGAGTCACCATTGTTACACTATAATTTCTTAAAAATAGAAGATTTGTGAAAAAATATGGAAATATGTTAAGATTCAATAAAACTGGATGATGAGAGTACAGAAGGAGAGATGTTTTGAGGGCTTCCCATTCCTGAGATCTCAGTTATCCATTGTCATTTGAAAGAATCTTTTTCTCAGAAGTCCTTTGAGCCCACTTAACTATTACTCTTGTTTAATTTCATATCATTTTGTAACTCTCTACTTGTATTATATCAATTTGCAAATATTATGTCAGTTTGGACTTGTTGATTAGTACTTTTTAAGTCTTTTAAGTCAAAGAGTAATAGAGCTAGAAAGACCTACTTTTTACTATTGATATAATGAGGAGACTGAGACCTAGACTGTTTTCATGCATCTTTGCATTGGCCACCAAACTAGATAATAACTTTTTAAAATAAGGAAAACTGATGTTTTTTTCTTCTTCTTTATATTCTTAGGTTTATTATGTTTTTCACAGAACACTGTGGACATTAGGCAACAAAATGTTTGATTAGTCATCTAGGGAGGACCAATTTTCAGAGACATGGGCTTGGGTGCAGAGTACTATAGGAGGAAAACTCCAATCAGGAATGATGTCATAGGACTGGGGAAAGAGTGATAGATATAGAAAGAAAGAAGAGTCATGGAATGCAACTAACTGTGGACTGAGGCTTAAAGTATTTTAGAAAAATCAAAACTGTCAGCTGTGCATTTTTTGCCATTCATTCAGCCCTGGATTAACCATTAAGTAAAATAAGCAGATGCAGCAAGGGACGGGAGGCACTACAGCTTCCCCTCACCTCAGCTACTACGCCCTTAACTCTTTTTCTGCTTCCCGTTTTTTGTTTTCGTATTGTCATTATCTGTCATTATTTACTTTAATCTGTATAATGAAACATATTTTTTTGTTATGGTGAATGACTAAAGTTTAAAAATTTGGTTTGAAACTTGTCACATGTCACATTTATTTACATCAAATGGCTTGAGAGTTTTTCTTGTATCCAATGACACATAGCTGCTGAGTTTGGATAACATTGAACTCCCCAGCGGATTTGTGTAAATGATCCTTCAGCTCTCTACTTTGAGCAGTGGAAGGACTGAGGGGCACGGTTGTTGGACTGTGCTGAGAGCATCATTAGTTACCTTTCAGTCATCCATTAATTTATTTCATGTGTTTTGAAAATCTACGTGCCAGGCAACTGTGTTGATAATGAAAAAGACTCAATCCTGTTTCCTTCCAAGTTTGTAATAGTCTGTGGGTCAGGCTGATAAGCAAAGAGTAAATTACAATACAGTGTATTAAATACTGCTGTATTCTGTTTAGTCAACACTCTTAGTCATGGATCAGACTATGTGTGGTAGTGATATTGACCCAAATGTTTTCTTTCTACCAGACACTGATGTTACAGCAACTCAGAAAGTAAATCTTTAAAAAAAATATTGAGAAAAAAAATAAAACCTACAATAAAAAACTAGGCCACAATTATTTACAAACATATGCTTTTTAGCTTTTCTATTTGGAGGAGCAATTTCAAACCATAATTGTCTAATTCCCTTTTCTGTCATATGTATGCATCCTCCTTGCAACCGAAGGTTATTATCTCTGAGTACATGAACCTAAAATTTGGGTTACAAGTGCCTAAACCACTATATAGAAGTGCTGAAACCACAATACAAGAAGGAATGAGCACAATACCAGTGTGGGTTGTTAGGCATAAACACCAAGGTCAGACTAGAAACTCGAATCAGTAGCTGCAACCAAGATGTTATAACTTTGCTGGAACTGATAGAAATCCATTAATTCTTATTTAGTCTTACTGCCTAAAAGAACACTTCAGAATTTTCTATCTTCAAATTTAGGTCTAGGTTATGGGGGAAAGAGGAGGTATATTTTGGGGGTCTCTGAGAAAGCAACACCTTTATTTGATTTTTTAATATAGACCCTTCATTCAAATATGTAAAGTCTTGGGATGTAATAAAAGGTCAGTCTGATACTTTAAATCATTCCCAAATATGTTTTATTTATCATGAGCAATCAAGATTAGTGTGATCCTTACAGAGTGAGAAAAATAGGTCTCAGAGATGCTCTGTGATTTTCCCAAGATCACACACCCAGCTATTTTATGTTAGAGTGAGGAATGAGTCTTAAGATTATTTCAGATATGCTAAAGGAAGACCATGTCACAAAACCTGGGGTTTAAATGCAGGGCTCTGGGTCATTCACAGCTTAATATAAATAAGTGACCAGTTACGAACAAAAAACCAAAGACAAAAAATTAGATGTAGGGAATCTAATACAGAAAATTAGCTACAGATTAGAGGAGCTTGAAAGAACAATACAGGGAAGTTGAGTAACACCAGGATAAATAACTTCAAGAATCAACCATTACTTGTAGGGCTAGAGGGAAGATGGGTAGAGATGCTGAAGCCATGTGATGGAAACGGGAACCTTGTAGGAAGGGACATTTGACAGGGGACTGAAAACAGGACTACTTAAGATTTTTTAAGTTTTTTGCATCATAGGAATGTTTTATTTGAAAAAGTATTCCATGCTTTCAAAAATTTAAAATTCACTATACTAAACCAACTTTGAAAACATTCTACATCTTTAGTATTTTTACCTAAAAAATACTTTTGATTTTGTTCTCTCTTAGAATGATACAAATTATTGTTTCTATTATTAAATAAAGAAATGGAGGCTCAGAGTAATTACTAGACTACCCCCATAAGGCATAGCTTAAGCTTCGATAGCCGGGACCAGGAATCTGAATCTTGGGCTTCAAATTTGGGTGCTAGAGCCACCATTCCCAAATTGTGTGCTAAGGCATAGAGATAAAATAAAATATTTAAAATTTCTCTAAGGGAAATAATAGTAACATTCTTTGCATACTATATGAACTACTAACAGTTTCAACATTAAATTGCTATGTCCTATTTATTCATGTTGTATCTTTGTGAAGCTGGGTTATCAATGGTAAAAAGCAAGGACCACGTGAACTGTCTGATTCCAAAGTATGAGAAGTTGTGCTGTGCTCAGCAGGCATTGAAGTGTTAGAATGTAAGTACTTATAAGTTGTTAGGACCTAACTACTTTATAAAGAGAACTTTTAGATATTTTCTTAGCTTAGAGGTGCTTTGAAAAAAATTACCGTAACATTAAGAACACTGAGAAAATATCTCAACTTTGAGGATGTAACTCCATTAGGACCCAAAGGCAATAGCATAAAGAAATTGAGATTGTGGGTGAGGGCCCATTGGCAGTGCAGAAAACTCACAATCCCTAGCACTGTTCTCCAAGAACCCTACAACCTATGGCCACCACCTTGTTTGCTTTTTTTCTGAAGAGTAAACAGAGGCTACAGTAAAGTTTATCAATTTGAAAGCCAAGGTAATTCTTACAAAGAAAAGAAAGCTGTGTGCATCCTTAAACTGCTCTTAACCTGTCCCTCATATCAATGAGGGGAAAGTCTGGAAGACAACTTGCTGGATTATCAAACTCTCAAAGACCGCATGCAAGACCACCATAGCACATCATCCCTAATACCTTCTATCAGTGCTTCCTCTTATCTCAACATGTCTTTGCCATGTGCTCACTTGGGAAGCTTAACTGTGGCAGTAAGGTTGCCATCTCTTTGTCATTCGGTTGTTAGTTTTTTCCGCTTTCAAAATGTAATTCTTGAAATGATTTTTATATCTTGAACACTTCCTCCTTATCTCTGTACAGACTTCTAAAATGTGCCTTATAATGAAAATCACACCTAACAATAAATCCTCCAAGAAATATAGACATCTTAAAAGATCAAAGAAAATAGAGATTAAAATTTGTAAGTGATGTTATTTTAAACAAAAATGAGTGAAACTGATATCTTGTGACATTATAGAGTGCCATGATATTTTGTACTTTGGGAACTAGAGAAATAAAAATCTTAAGATCAAAAGATGAGGGATAGAAATCTGAAATAAAGTTCAATATTCTATAAATATGTGACTCAGTTCTCTAGTGACTTAGGATGGAAGTAGAGTCAGTATAACAGCAATGAAAAGAAAGTCACTTTAAATCTTTTAAATGTATATTACAAGTTATCAGCCCTAAATCACTTCTGCAACTTTTAAAAAAATGCAAATGTCAGGGACCTGTTCCAGACCTACTGAATCCATGTTTTCTTTTTTTTTTAATTGATTTACAGTGAATTAAGTGCTTTTTGAATTAGGCGCAGGCTGGATTAGTACTAAAGACTAGCAGCACTGGTGTCACCTGGGAACATGTTAGAAGTGTAGAATCTCAGGCCCCACCCTAACCTACTACATTAGAATCTTAGTTCAATAAGATTCCCAGTGATTTATATTAGAGTTCCAGAAACACGGGTCTATGAGAGACAAACAGCAGCCTGAATTCAGGACACTTTTATGTCATGGCATGGCTCTGTCACTTACCAGTTTATACAAGTCATTTATCCTCTGTGAGTTTATTTCTCCAGCTAAAGGAATAGATATAATTATACCTACCCAACTTACTCCTGGACTGTTGTAAGGATATGAAAGGAAATATGGAAAATACGTGGAAGTACTTCAAAAGATTAAAAGTGCACTGTGTATATACACTAATACTCAAATGTGGTCAATAAAACCACAGATTTGTAGAGCTACTTGGCTCTTCAATTTATTCTACCTCTATGTTTTGAGCCACATCCTTGATTACTACATGGCTACCCCCACTAACATTTGTTTTGCCTCCTACTAAAACTGCCCAAAGGTAGCACTATTTTTTCCATAATTTTTAAGTTACAAGGAAGTAAGAAAGGATAGCTCAGTTAGTATCTAGAGAGTAATATGCTATACATGTAAGTGTAATTTTGTATTTAGAATTTGGCAAATTAAGAATCTCAGTGAAGCCACCTTGATATTATGAGTCTTATAGTCTCTCTCGTCATGGTAATTAATATTTGATTTATAATTTTTTGATTAATGGGTCACTTCCTTGTGATAATCTACTCTGTGCCATTAAGTGATTTGATACTGGAGATGTGTCATTTGTGTCTAGGGAAATAAAACTAGAAGATTATAATCTTTAGAACTTGCCTGAGCACTGTTCTCCAACCTCCTGTCCTAAATTTGTGACACCTGTTGTTATTTGGAACTCTTTGACTTTTTTGCAACATGCAACATTTTACCCCCAGCTCCATCCTTACCTGTGCGAGCTGTGAACCTGCTCTTACCTCTGACCTCAATGCATTCTTATTAGATATCCTTCCGAATGAGGCTTAGCACTCCCTAAATATAAGCCTGGATTTATCTTTAACTCTTTTCCTCACTCTGACTCCTGACTCCAGCTATAACCTCAAGACTCTCTTCTGCCTCTTCTATGATATCGGGGTATGGATAAGAGTATTTGTCTACATGTAATTGGTGTTCTGGAATATATTTCTCAGTACCTGCTGTGCGGGATGCAAATTCAAACAAAGCTTTTTTGCCCTTTCTCCCACCATCTTGACTCTCTCTCTCTCTCTCTCTCTCTCTCTCTTTCTCTCTCTCTTTCTCTCTCTCTTTTTTCTTTTTTCCTCTTTTTGCATTTTCCCCACCTGAAGTTGTACTGCACATTCATTGTTCCATGTAACCACAGCTTGTCCATGCTATTATTTCTCCCAGCCTTCAGCCCATTCCTTCATTCTGTTGGAGTCAGTTACCGTCTTTTCCACTTAGATTCACTGTTTCTTTTAAATGTCTATCTTTAAGGTTGTGTATTTCTTGGCCACCTGTCACTAAGGGCAGACTTTAGGCTAATAAAGCATTTAACCTTACTGTCTACTTGTTTCTCACTCTCATTTCCTGAATGGTGAAAGACATTATTTAATTCCATTACAAGATATTACCATCCTGGAGCTATATAGTGTCCTAGAGTGCAACTAGAAAGTCAGTCCCGAGGAAGAAATCCAGTCTCCATGATATTTCTTTTGACGATTTCTTATCAAAAATGAAACTGCAAAAATGGTTTTTGTTGATAGCTCCTTATGTATCTTATATGTCCCTATTACATGTAAGATACACATATGGCATTTCCAGCAGAAGTTTCATTTTTATATGTACAAACTCAGATTATGATTTACAAATCTTATTTTTTAGTTATAGAGCCACAGACTGATAGCACTAGTGGTATCAGCTTACTATTTAAAGGGTAACAATTTATTATTTATATGATTTGAATTTAATTTCTGTTTACAAAGTTTCATGAGCCCTTCTTATACCTATTGTTATGTCTCCTTAGTGTTTAGAGGTAGTAGGGAACCCAAGCAACAATCGGAAGTGTCAATTATTGAAAGATTTGAAATGAAATTAACATAAATGAATAAAAGGCAGGTGGATGTCCTAGAATCTCGCATAGTTTTGGTTATGTGCATTTGGGCTTCATTTTAAAGTGTGGATAGATTTTGTATTTCCAGAAATATTTTAATGCTAAAAATGTGCCAACCAGTCATGTTCCAAAATTCTTACTGTCTGTGACCTTGCAGTCCATCCTTCATGTATATAAAGACCCTTTCTGTCATTATGTCTTCTTCTCTGCTGGACTAGATTGCTGTAACTCATCTCAATAATCTGCTTCCTGATAGAAAAACCTGCTACAGTCTCCTTCCACACTGAATACAGATAACTTATGTAACCTACCACATATTGTGAAAATGATGAAATGTGACTTCTGAAGCTAGGTGATAAGAAAACAATGTGGCTTCCTTTTGCTTTCCTTTATTTTTATTATTATTATTTTTTATTATGGTGACATTCATTCACAAAATCCAGTAAATTTCAGGTGTACAATTCAACAGTAAGGCATATACTTTTTGCTTCTTTATATTACTTGTTTTTGGCAAAGCCAGTTGCTATATCATAAGGGCACTTAAGAAGTCCTATAGAAAGTCCATGTGGTAATGGTAAGGAAGCTAAAGTTTCCTGCCAAGAACCAGTGAGGAACTGAGTCCTTGTGCCAATAGACACGAGTGAGCAATCCTGGAAGCAGATCCTCCAGCCCCAGCCAAGCACTCAGATGATTACGACCCTGGCTGGCATCTTGCCTGTAATCCCATGAGAGAAGCTAAATCAGAACTACTCAGTGAAGTCACCCCTGAATTCCGGACACACAGAAACTGTAAGAAAAGCCATATTTTGGAGTGTTTCATTATATAGCAACCCATAACTGATGTGTAGACACACTATCATCAATGAGAAGATCTTTGATCTGAATGATACTAAACAAACACAAGTCTCAAATCAATCTGTCGAAGAAGTTAGAATTACTCTTGTCTAATTTATTTATATTTTTATGTCTCACATAAAATCACTCTTCCTTCATTTCATATTTGAAGACAATTTAAGTTAAAAATACAAAATGATAATGCTACAGAATACGCAAAATTTTAAATTGCAAATAGACTTATCTGAAAGTTTGAAATGGTAATTGAAATAATTATTTTATCTCTGAATAACTAGAAATTAGTAATCTCTGATTAGGTTGGCAATTTATGAGATCTGTTTAAAAAGCAAGAGTAACATAATTTAGTGCCACTTGCCAATATTTTCCAGTTCTGTGTAAAGTTAACTGAACATATAAAACATATTTTCTTCTGCTGTTGAGTTTTTATTGTCCTGGGTCTGTAGTAAATGTTAGACTGCTATGCTTAAGGGTATAATTTTGTGCAGGAAACCACAATAAGGTCTGGGAATAATTGTCACAAAGACTAAGATTAAAAGATATTTCTATCAAAGTCTGTTCTGTAGAAGAAAAATTCTAATTCTTCAGTGGTGAAATCAATATTTCATTCTGTTATATAGTCGGGCAACTTTTCTACTTCTAAGCTGTTCTTACTAGAGGTAGAAAATATTAAAATGGAGTATTAAATTCTTTTGTGCCAAACTACTTATTTTTAAAACAAAGTAGCCGTATCTACAAAAGAGGAAAAGATATGTTTCAGTTTTCTTTAGCTTAACTATCTCTATCATGTTCCCCTTTTCTTCCTGGCTCTCCCACAATATCAATTATCTCAAATATTCTCGTCCATTTTTCTTGATGACATTATGGAAAGTAAATAAATTTGAGCATGTAGTGTACTGTCGTTCTCATGGGAAGATTCTGATAGTTTCCTAGAGTGACACACAGTGGCCCTGAAGTCAGTCTTGGGAAGGTGTTTGCAATCCTAGACCTCCCTAAATGGTGGTCCATGGAATCCAGGTACAACACATAAAGCTCCGACAAGAGTTCCTAGATCTTTTTGCATTTTATTTTGGAATACCAAAGTTAGTGTAAGAATTTTTGTAGTGTACCTGACAAGAATCTGTAGTTATCAACTTTAATTCAGCTGCATTGGAGGTCTTTGGGGAATTATGCTGTGCTCTTTGACCCATCTATATCTTTAGCCCAATTTTACCCCCAAAGTGGGGAATGTATGGTTCCCACACTCTTGAAGAAAGCTTACTCCTCACACCCAACAAGCCCTATTTTGGAACAGTTTACTACACCACCATTGATACTTTTATCTACGGGATATATTACAGAGATTCCAGGGAACAAGACCCAAAGAAAGGCTCCTATGGCTAGTTCTTTGTCAGAAAGCCACCTATGAATATGGCAAAACATGTTAATAGGAGAGGAATAGGAGTGAAGAGAGCCTCATTTCACAATAAAAACAAGCATCATTCTTTACCCCAATATTTATTGGGCACATACAGACATGCAGCTCATGCCACATACAGAGAAGACATTTTAAGACTCACTTTAAGGTGAAGTTTCAACTCCTTGAACTAATACAGACAAAAATGGTAAATAAGAATGCAGAATATGAAAGCATTTTTTGTTTGTTTTTGCAGAGAAGTCCTCAGTCTTTCTTGCAAAGTTATTACCAGAAGAATATCATCTCACAGATATACAAAATCAATGAGAAAGCTCCAAACTATTGGGAGGCTTCGATCCCGTAGTTTCTATTTTTAACATATGAGTCTATAATTGTTTGAATAGAACTGCAACTAAATGATGACTTGATCACCCTCTTAAAAATTCACGTTTCTTGTTCTGACTTTGTGCAGAACAACATTGGTGTTGAACAGAGAAATACCATACAGTAACTTCAGCTGGTTGAAATCCAAAGCTCTGTTTTCCACAGACACATAAAATTAGTTGAGAGCAGCCAGCATTCTGGCCTGTATTGCAGTCTGGGTGAGCTCTGTTGGCTTCTGTTACTACATTCTGTCTGCAAACCAGGTGCACAAAACATCGCGAGGAAGTGAAGTCTGGTTGCTTGTTTAATGGAGTTATTTGGTGAATGAAAGTCAAAACGGTAGTAATGTGTTATGCTGGAGAGTGTTAGAAAAGTTTTCCTGAAGCTAGAATGAGACCTTGCAAATGAGAGCTTCTAATCTCAGTGAACTAGGACATTCTTATGCTCATTAAAATTGAATGTCTAATTATCAACCCTTGCTTAAGGAGGAGGGCAGGGAAATAAGATTTTTTTATGGGGTGGATAAAATGTTCCCTATAAAACAAATAAGGCAAAGCTACTCATTATGATGAACTGTGAAAATAATGGCTCACTAAACATCTTACTGGGCTTAAGGGCTAAATTTAAGACTATGTCACATCTCCCCTCTTAAAATGTGTGCCTCCTGGATAAGGTTGGCCCAAGATGCCAATCCAGACTTTAAGTACTGTATATTTGAAATTATTTTCTCTGGACATGATTATGATTTGAATGATGTTCAATACTGGAGATGTGGGTGCTTACTTAAGAAAAATGGAAAGGTAAAGTGTTGAGAGTCACACACAACAGATAATCTTATGATTTATGCTGAACAACCATAAATAAATCTTTTTTCTTCATAGGAAGGGGAGTATGCTACAAACTAGTTAGAATTTGTGGAGGGTTAATATACTGTAATATAGTAACTCTAAGCCTGTTTTATGGTACATATGTCAAGGAAAACTGAGGGATAATGATCCCATTAACGCAAGAATGTTATCCCATTGGCATCCAAAGTCAAATTGCTAAACAGGAAATAAAAACAAAAGTAAAACAAAACAACAAGAAAAAACAATCTTACCTATTAAAAAAAACTATTATTTCTTTTCTATGTATTAAATATTGAATTAAATTTTCAGCTTTGGATAGGAATCATTTAATCAATTAACAAGTATCTATCAATAACTACTGGATCTTTAATATAGGACCAGACTGAGCTACTATGATTTGTGACAGAATCGTCTGGACAATTCATAAATACAGATGGTACTAGAGCCCCAGAATTGTGTTGCTAACCCAGTTTGAGGTTTTGTAGTGTTATCATAATGAAGTGAAACACCTAAGTCATTTTGTAGATGGGGAAGAAATTACTATATAATTTAGAGGACTAGAACTTTACATAAAAAAATAAAAAATAAAAAAGTGATGACAATTTGTAATTCTTCAACTATAAATAATTTCTTTTTTTGCATTGGTGAAATAATTAAAATTCATTTGACCAGTAAGAGATGATTTATCTTTTGCCTAGTCCAGTGATGCTTAATATTCTCTTGTTGGTAGGACTTTTGAATTTAATAAATAATTGAAACGTTTTCCAAAAAAAAAAAAAAAAAATATATATGTATATATATATACCCATTAGTTTTATTATTTTTCATATTTTTCCAATTGCAGTTGACATATAATGTTATATTAGTTTCAGATGTATAACATAGTGATTAGACATGTATATAACTTAAGAAGTGAGACCCCAGTAAGTCTAGTACCCATTTGATCCTATATGTAGTTATTACAATATTGTTGACTATATTCCTATGCTGTACTTTACATCCTAGTAACTGATATTATCACTGGCACTTTGTGTCTCAATCCTTTCCCCTTTTTCGCCTATCCTTCCAACTCCCCTCCTATCTGGAAACTATCAAAAATGTTCTCTAGATGTTTGTTTTTGTTTTGTTTGTTCATTTATTTGTTTTTTAGATTTCACATATAAATGGAATCATATGATGTTGTCTTTCTCTGACTTATTTCACTTAGCATAATACCCTCTGGGTCCATCCATGTCTTTATAAATGGTAAGATTTCATGTTTTATGGCTGAGTAATATTCCATGGTATTTAAGTACCACAACTTCTTTATTCATTTGTCTATCAAGCAACACTTGAGTTGCTTCCTTATCTTGGCTATTGTAAACGATGTTACAGTGAATATCATTTTGAATTAATATCTTTGGTTTCTTTGAGTAAATATCCAGAAGTAGAATTGCTGGGTCCTTCTTTGTCTCTTGATATAGCCTTTGTTTTAAAGTCTATTTTATCTAGCATAAGTATGGCTATTCTACCTTTTTCTTTCCATTTTCATTTGAATGAATTACCTCTTTCATCCATTTACTTTCAGTCCGTGTGTGTCTTTTGATCTGAAATGAGTCTCTTATAAGCAGGGTATATATGGGTCTTGTTTTCTCATCCATTCAGCCACTCTATATCTTTTGATTGGAGCATTTAATGAATTTAATTTAAAGTAATTTTTGAAATGTATATAGTTACCACCATTTTATTATTCATATTGTTGATCTGTTTTTCCCTTCCTTCAATTTATTATTTCTTATAATGGTCATTTGTTGGTGATGTACTCCTTTAACATTTTCTTGTCTGGGGTGTCTCTATCTGTTCTTTGGTTCTAAATGATAGCCTTTCTGGGTAGAGTAATCTTGGTTGTAGGTCCTTGCTTTTCAACACTTTGAATATGACATGCCAATCCCTTCTGTCCTGCAAAGTTTCTCTTAATCAGCTGACAATCTTATGGGAGCTCCATTATAGGTACTTAACTGCTTTTCTCTTGCTGTTTTTGAGGTTCTCTCTTAATCTTTAACCTTTGGCATTTTAAATATGATGTATCTTGGTGTGAGCCTCTTTGGATTCATCTCATTTGGGACTCTGTGCTTTCTGGGTTTGTATGTCTATTTCCTCCACTAGGTTAGGGAAGTTTTCTGGCACTGTTTCTTCAACTAGGTTTTCAATTCTTTGCTCTCTCTCTTCTCCTTCTGGTACCCCTATGATGAAATTTTGTCATGTTTGATATTGTCCCAGGATCCTCGTAAACTATCCTCATTTGCAGGGATTCTTTTTTCTTGTTCTGATTGGGTGTTTTCTGTTACCTTATTTTCTAAATCACTAATTCAATCCTCTGCTTCATCTAATATTCTGTTGATTCCCTCTGATGTATTCTTCACTTTAGATAGCTACTCTTCATTTCTGACTGGTTCTTTTTTATATTTTCTATCTCCATGTTCATGTTTGCTCTTTGTTAAAGTTCTCACTGAGATTATCTATTAGTCTAAGTTCAAAGAGCATCCTTATAACCAGTGTTTTGAACTCTGCATCTACTAGATTGCTCGTCTCCATTTTGTTTAGTTCTTTTTCTGGAGTTTTGTTCTGTTCTTTCATTTGGGACCTGTTTTATGTCTCCTCATTTTGGCTGCCTCCCTGTGCTTGTTTCTGTATATTAGGTAGATCTACTATGTCTCCTGGTCTTGATATAGTAGCCTATGTAGTAGGTGTCTTGTGGAGCACAGTGGCACAGTCTCCCTGGTCACTTGAGTGGGTGTGTTCATTTCATGAGTTCTATATGTCTTTCTTTTAGTTGAACCTTCATTACTGTTTGTGCATCAGTGGAAGGGATTGACCCTCAGGGTGATTGGCAATAAGAAATGTTTGTGACTATAGTAAAAGAGCTTTTGTGCATGGCTGACCCCATGGAGCATAATTTACTTTGGTGGAACTCTGATTCCTGTAGAGTCTGCTCTTTCGGTATACAGTTTGTGGAGGGGGTTGGTGGTACTCTGGTGTGGTCTGACCCTGTCCACTGGGTGTATTGTTTCTGGGACCTCTTGGGAGGGCTCTGGCCAAGGTCAGTCACTGTCTGTGCTTGGCCTGGGGCTACAAAGTATGAGCTACAAAGTGATATGCAGATGGTTGCTGCATTTGCTGGGCTTGGAGGTGTCTGGGACAATCAATGCTGTGAACTGAACTGCCACAAGTGCCAGACTTGGGGCCACTTACCAAAAGATTGCCACTACTTGTTTGGGGTTTATGAACCTTTGAGAGATATTAAGAAAGTCTGCAGTGTAAGCCAAGACAGGCTGTTTATATGAAGAAGCTGCTGAAAGTGGCTTGGGTGGGCCTGCAAGTTTAGAGAAGCGAGGTGTCAGGGAATCACCAGGGTGAGGTGAACATGTTAGTCAGACTGATGGAAACTCAGTCTGGCTCCCACCCACATCTGCAGACTGTGTGTGGGAAGGGTTCAGCAAAGGAAAAGTGGCACCTGCCAGTGTTTCAGTGTGAGAGAAAGCTGTCCCTCCAGCTCTTGCTCTGAAGCCAGATAGTCCAGTTCCTCTCTGTATGTCCCTTTGTATGGCACTTTGTAAGCTGCTGATCCAGTGCTGGAGCTCAGAGCAAGTGAGTAGGTCAGCCGTTAAGTCCAGGCACAGGCCCTTTAAGAGGAGTGCCTGGAACTCAAGCAGCTTTCAACCTCACTCAGCCACTATTTCCACTGTTTTTTTTTTCCCAGCCAGAAGTTATGGGAACTTCTCTTCCAGACACTGGTACCCTAGGCTGAGGAACCTGGTGTGGGGCTAGGATTCCTCACTTTTCGAGGAGTAACATCTGCAGCCAAAATATCCCTTCTGTTTCTTACCCACCACACTGTGGTTTTGGGGCTGCCTGTTCCACGTCTCTACCCCTCCTACCAGTCTCAACATGGCTTCTTTATATTCTTAGTTATAGGACTTTTCTTCAGCTAGTCTTCAGACAGCTCTCAATGATGGTTTTATAGTTTAGTTACAATTATTTTTTTGGGGAGGGGGTTAGTTGTAATTTTGATATGACCCCAAAAAGAGTATATTTTTATTTATTGTAACATTTAATTATAAAAATAAGATAAACTATGTACCTTCAAATTATGATACATATTATATATATGCACAGAAACACACACAAGGGTATATATGAGATAATTCTCTTAAATAACGTTAGTCAAAATCATCAACTTAAATTTATTTATAGGCTTTTCTAACACTGATCACTAAAGAGGATTCTGACTTTGCAAATTCAATTTTTTCCCTCCACTTCTAGTGGCATCTTATCTAACAGAAAGAGAAAGAAAGAGGAGGTAGAAAATGAGGCTGATTAAGACTAAAATTTTTTCTTATTTATTTCTTTCTATTACATTTTTTTCTTTTTTATTAAGAGAGAAATTTGAATGAAAGTAGTAGCAGTATAGGAGGAAAACATCGGCAAAAAATGGGAATTTTACAGTAAGTGTTGTTATGGAGTATATCCTCTTAATTGTGTTACTTTTTATTTATTGCTCTGCATTCTATCTCTGCTTTAACACTGGTCCAGTGGATTATGGCCTTAATAAATTTATAATAAAGTTTATAATAAATATATTCTATTATTTTTTTAATAATAAATAAGTTTATAATAAAGATACCTCCACAGTGAGTCACATTAGATCTTTTTCAAGTTTGTTAAAACAACTCTATGTTCATTAAAATGTACATAATCATATATGACATGGTTAGAAATTTTGTTTTGAGTGTTAAATTTATGTATCCCTTAATCCAGATAAAAATTCTTTCTTCCATCACTCAGTGTAAACGGATGGAGAAATCAGAGCAGTATGGCCATTTTCTTATTCACTGTCTGTAGGATGAAGTCATGTATTGTAATAGCAACTAAGCCATCAAAGGTACATACATGCACACATATAACTTATTTAATCTTTAAAAATTATTGAATTATATAATTCATATAGGCCAAAGTACACATATAGAAAACATGTAAGTTATACGGTATGTTAATAAATAGATCAGATGTGAAACCAAAGTCATTGAAAGCTCATTTGTGCCTTTCCTATCACAATTCAATTGCTCTCTCTACAAGTACTGTCCTGAATGTTTTTTATCCTTATTTGCTATACAAAATAGTTTTCTATTATGTATGAATCTTTAAACAGTTAAGCTTTGTAAAAGTGCTGTATTGCATATAGACTCTGACATCTGTTAATCAATATTGTATTTCTACAATTCATTTGTAGTTTTGCATGCAGCTGCAAATTCATTCTATAGTGTTCTACTGAGTGATTATAGCACAGTTTATTAATTTCTCTGTTGATCGTAAGGGACATTTTAGTTTCTGATGTTTTATAATTATAAATAATGTTGTTACTTTGAAGATTCTTATATATTTTTTTCTGATGTACACATATGCAAAGTTTCTCTAGGACTGGAATTACTATGTTTTGCGGCATAAAAATATTTTACTCTACAAGATAGTGCCTACTTATTTTCCAAAATGGTCATAACTATAAACTTTCTTACATATAGAATACATGAGATCCTATTGATCAACATTACTCTCTAATGCTTGGTGATATTAGATTTCTTATTTTTTGTCTGCATAGTAGATATAAAATTGTATTTTACTGTAATATTAATTTGAATTTATCTGATTACAACTAAGGCTGTGCATTTTTTCTTATATTTAGTCTCATTTTTGTTCTCTCTTTTGTGTAATATCTCTTCCTATTTTTGCTGATTTTTCTATTGGCAATCTCTTATTAACTTGTAGTTTTTCATATTGATCAATTTATATTTACTAATTTTATACTTGTCAATCTTTATATATTATGGCTATTCTAGTCCTTTGTTAGTTTTGAGCTGCAAGCAAGTTGTCTCAGTTTTCATCTGTATTTTTACTTAATGTCTTTTGATTAACAGAAATTCTTAATTTTAATGTAATCTTATTAATGAACCTGTTTTGTCAGCATTTTTTTCCTTGTATCTACTTTTATGAATTCTTTGCTACACGAATGTTATGAAAATTCTATGATTTTTTATATTTTAAAGTTTTCCTTTCACATTTGGCTTTAATATATTAGAAATTAATTTTTATAAATAGCATAAGAATTAAATTTTAGTTTTTCCATATGTTATCACCAGTGGTCCCAGAACATTTTTAAAGGCTCAACCTTTCCTCAGGGAGTTAAAAACAATTTTTGTCATTAGTCTCATTTTCTCATATGTATGAGTTTGTTTCTGGTTTCTCAGTTTAATTACATTAGTCAATTTATCTGTCTTATGCCTGTACCATAAAATATTATAGCTTTATAGTAAACACTGATATCACATAGTTTTCCTATTCTTCTTTACCAAACTTTGATTAGTCTTTGTTCTTCTACATAAAATTAGAATCAATGTGTCATTTTCTTTGTAGAATCCTATTCCAATTTAGATTGAGATGAAATAAATCTAAAAGTCAATTTAAGGAGTGGCATCTTTGAAACATTAAGGATTTCTACTTTAAAAAGGTGGTTGTCACATAGAATTTCTGGTGCAAATTGTATTGTTTTACATAAAATTGTTGACTTTAGAGTATGTTTAGTGGCGTGAAACTGATTTAGATGTTTTTTAAAAAAACTATACCAAACATTCGAGGAAGAAATGATATCAATTCTACACAAACTCTTCCAGAACAGAAGAGAGGAGTGAACATTTATTGGTTCATTTTATGAAGTCAGAATTACCCTTTTAACAAAACCAGACAAAGATATTATAAGAAAAGAAAACTTTAGGCTAATACTTCTCATAAACATAGATGCAAAAATCATCAAAAAAAATTAAAATCAGCAATTAAAAAAATTTATAACACCAGAATAGAGTAAAATTTATCCTGCGAAAGTAAGGCTATTTCAGCATTCAAAATCAATGTAATCAGTGTCTTAGTAAACTAAAGAAGAAATCCATATGATGATATATATACAGAAGAAGCATTTGACAAAACTTAGCATTCATTCATGATAAAACTCTTGACAAACTAGCGGGGGGAGTTACTTTCTCAACCCAATAAGGGGATATATCAAAAATAACATATATCTAATACTTAATTGTAAAAGACTGAATCCTTCTTCCTTAAGATTGTAGAGGAGAGTATGCAGACTCTTATCATCACTGCTGTTCAACACAATAATGTTGGTCCTGACCACCATTAGATAAGTACAATAAGACAAGTGAGTAAAGAAAGTAAGTAGGAGAAAAATAAGGAAATAAATGTAAATAAATAGTTAAAAGTAAATAAGTAAATAAATGCCATACAGATTGGAGAGAAAGGAATAAAACTTTTTATTGACAAATGATTGTTTATGAAAAATCTAGAAGGAATTTAAAAAGGGTATTAGAACTAAAAAGTGAGTTTAGCAAGGTCACAGGATATGAGATCAAAATACAAAGATCAATTTTGTAAGTACATACTAGTGGATAATTTGAAATTCAACTTAAAATCTTGAAAGGATTTTAATGACTAGCCACTCATTAATTTAGTAAACTTTATTTTCCCTCATACATTATGTCAAGATGTTTGGTCAGAATTTGACTTGGATTTTTGGAGACCTTCAAAGAAAATAATTTATTCACTAGGTTGGACATCTCATGATTCTATGTATTCTTAATGTTATTTCACATCTCTGGTAATGAAATCAAACCTCAGCAGTTATATGAAACACGCATTGAAAAGAATTATTATTTTCAGCAATAGATCTGCATCCTGGCATCTCATCACTCAAAAACATATGCTTAAAAATAAAAACAAAAACATATGCTTAATAAATTATAAGGAAGAGACAGAAAGTGAAAAATTTCCTGAACAGGATTGTTAAAGGTGTCAGTTGAAAAGAACTTTGGATCTCTTGGAACCCAACATATCACTATGCATTTCATAAAAAATGTCATTCTGAATTACTTACAGGGTGAACCTATTAATAGATAATAACTTACAAGCAAAGCATAGATGTGGTTTGGATATGGTTCAGCTTTACTTTTAATGTAAATGTTAAATTTTCTTTAAACCACTGACTTTAAACATAGTGTGTTTTCTATCTCTTTAATATATATTTTTTAACCTATGTTTTACAAGTTGTATTATACAATATGGCATTGCCATGTTCATAAGCTGCCAAGGTGTTTATCCCAAAATGCCTTGATGATATATGTATCATTATATGTGTCTCTACTTGAGCTACAAGGCATTGAAATTTTTTCTTGGCCACATGTCCTCAAGGCCCTCAAAAGAGGAAATAATTATTTTCAGGCCACCACAATGACCTAAGTAAAAACATCTGGTATTTCTACATCCACTATTCTAGTAGGAAGTTAGCCATACTAAAAGCTACCTATTTGCTGGTTAAATATTTTTTTTTAAGAGGCCTTTATATATTTCATAATGATATGATTTTATTTTTCACCAGATATTTTCCTGTATGTATATTATTTATTCATTTGTTCATTCATTCTTCAAATATGTAACAACTTAATGTGTGTCAGACACTGAACGAAGATACATAATTATGTATGATGCAAAGTGAAACAAGATTATATGGAATTATTTCTAAGAATTATTCAATCTAGAAGAAATGAAATCTTCAAATCCAAAGGCAGTGAAATACTCAGATTAGTTTCATATATTTACAAGTAAGGTTACATTTCCTAATCTCCTGTCTGTCTGGGAGAGCGTCTATGTTAAAGACAGTCAACACATGGCTGAAGATTAGCTCTCTCGGTTCTATGATTTTGAATTCCATGGCCAGTTTTATTTCCTACTTCTTTGAGAGTAGAATGACTAAATAGATATAATATTTAAATTATAAAGTGTTGCCAGAAAGATAAAAAGATATGTAGCCTCTTGCTGCTCTGTCAAAATAACTTAAAAATGTACTGGAGCTGGAGGAAAGTGAGACTGACCTTAAAGGTTTGCATCAGATTGTTTTTACCTGGAAGGTAGCATCAGCTCAGAAACAGAGAAAGGATGAATTCAGTCAGTGAAGTCTAAGAACTTTATGTCAGCAATGGTTTGTATTCATGTCCTTGAATTCTATTTATCTAAAGGAAAAACAAAGTCAAAAAGCCCAGAAACATTTTGTGGGAAGTTCGTATAGTTCAAAACTAGTTTATTTGCTTTGGTGGCTACTTCTTTGTAAGCAAATTCTCATGTTTTTCCAGCCACAGTAGCCACACTATTGTTCAGAGAAGTACACTTTCTATATTATAATATTAATAATGAGGAGTGAATAGTTACCACAAATGCGGAAAAGAAAAAAAACCTTAAAACAAACATTTATTTTATATGAATGATACCATGGGAAAAAGAAGTTTATGAAATCAGAGACAAGACTTACTGCACATAAATGGCATCCATTAGTTTTTACAAGGTTGTTTTGAACTCACAGTTTAAGTTTGGGGTGTAGTTAGCAGAGTACATTATTAAAAATCTACAAACTATGATGTTGATTCAGGTAAAACCAATAGAAATAAATGTAACTCCTTATAGGATTTTACAGATTAAGTATTTGAACCACTTAGCAGATTTAAGAGAAAAATATCACTTTTATATTATTTCTTTGGTGAAAGTTTTTGTGTGGCCAAAGGGGATGTTTTTAAACTCCCAGAAGTCTTGTAATAGCCATGGGAACATATTCCTGTTGAGTTAATTGCATCTTCAGTAAAACACTATTTGAATCAGCTTGAGTTCTGCCTTAGATCTTTCTTAACACAATAGCAATTCTGCAGTTTTCTTTAATTTTTATTCTTCAGTTAGGGTTGATAGTCAATATTATTTTATATTAGTTTCAAGTGTATAGCATAGAAGTTAGACATTTAAATAATTTATGAAGTAATCCCCCCAATAAATCTAGTACCCACCTGGCACTATACACAGTTATTACAATATTATTGACTATGTTCCCTATATTGTACTTTATATCCTGATGACTCTTTTGTAACTACCAATTCGTACATCTTAATCCTTTCATCTTTTTCACTCAGATCCCTAAACCTCCTCCCATCTGGCAGCCACCAGTTTGTTCTCAGTATCTATTAGTTTGTTTCTGTTTTGTTCATTAGTTTATTTTCTTTAGATTCCACATATAAGTGAAATCATATGATATTTATCTTTCTGTCTGACTTATTTCATTTAGAGCAATATCTAGTTCCACTCATGTTGTTGCAAATGACAATATTTCATTTGTTTTTGTGTGTGACTGAAAACATTGTATATATGTATCACAGCTTCTTTATCCAATCATCTATCAATGGAGACTTATGTTACATTCATATCTTAGCTATTGTAAATAATGCTATAATAAACATAGAGGTGCATATATATTTTCAAATTAGTGTTTTAGTTTTCTTCTGATAAATACCCATTAGGGAAATTGCTGAGTCATAAATGTAGTTCTATTTTTAATTTCTTGAGAAACCTCCAAACTATTTTCCATACTGGCTGTACCAATTTACAATCCACCGACAGTGCATAAGTGTTCCCTTTTCTCTACATCCTCACAAACACTTGTTTTTTGATTTATTGATGATAGCCATTCTGACAGGTAACATCTCATGTGGTTTTAATTTACATTTCTCTGATAATTAGTGATGTTGAACACCTTTTCATACGTTTATTGGCCATCTCTATGTCCCTTTTGGAGAAAAGCCATTCAGGTCCTCCATCCATTCTTTAACTGGATTGTCTGGGAAGTTTTTGGTGTTGAATTCTGCATAAATTTTGGATATTAACTCCTTATCTGATGTATCATTGGTGAAGATCTTCTCCCATTCAGTAGGTTGTCTTTTCATTTTGTTGATGGTTTCCTTTGCTGAACAAAAACTTTTTACTTAGCAGTAGTCCAATTTGTTTATTTTTTTCTGCATTTCCCTTGCATGAGAAGATATATTAGAAAAAATATTACTAAGAGCAATGTCAGAGAGTTTATTGCCTATGTTTTCTTCTAAGAGTTTTTTGGTTTCTGCTCTTTAATATTTAGTATTTAAGTCTTGAATACATTTTGATGGTCCAATTTCATTTTTTTTACATCTATCTGTCCAGTTTTCTCAGAACCATTTATCGAACAGGTTGTCTTTACCCCACTGTACATTTCAGCCTCTTTTGTCATAGATTAAATGACCATATAAGTGAACACTTATTTCTTGGCTCTCTATTCTGTTTTACTGATCTATATCTGTTTTTATGTCAGTACCATGCTATTTTGGTTACTGTAGTCTTGTAGTATAGTTTGATATCAGGTAACATAATACCTCCAACTTTGTTCTTCTTTTTCATCATTGCTTAGCCTATTCAGTGTCTTTTATGGTTCCATATAAATTTCTGGATTATTTGTTCTAGTTCTGTGAAAAATTCATTCCATTGATATGTTGACAGGTATTGCATTGAATCACTAGATTGTTTTGGGTAGTATAGACATTTCAGTCATTTTAATTCTTCCTATCCATGAGCACAGTGTATGCTTTTATTTATGTGTATTTTCTTTAGTTTCTTCAATGACGTAATTTTTTGAATACAGGTCTTTTACCTCCTTGGTTAAAGGTATTTTTTTTTAATGCAATTTTAAATGGGATTGTTTTCTTAAATTCTCTTTCCAATAGTTCATTATTGATGTATTAGAATGCAACCGATTTCTGAATATTAATTTTGTATCCTGCTACTTTACTGAATTTATTTATCAGTTCTAATAGTTTTTTGGTGGAATCCTTAGGGCTCTTTTATATAGTATTTTTGTCATCTGCAAATAATGACAGTTCTGTCAAATTGGATGGCTTTTATTTCTTTTTCTTATCTAATTGCTGTGATTAGAACTTCCAATACTGTGTTGAATAAAAGTGATGAAAGTAGGCATCCTTGTTTGGTTCTCAGTCTTCAGGAAAACACTCTTAGCTTTTCCCCATTGAGTAAAATGGTAGCTGTGGGTTTGTCCTATATGGCTTTTATTATGCGGAGGTATGTTCTTTCTCTTCTCATTTTTCTGAGAGTTTTGATCATAAATGGCTAATAGATTTTGTCAAACAATTTTCTGCATCAATTGATATGATCATAAAATTTTTATCTTTTAATTTGTTAATGTGGCGTACCACATTAATTAATTTGCAGATATTGAACCAAACTTGCATCCAGAAATAAATCTCACTTGATAATGGTATATGACATTTTTAATGTATTGCTAAATTCAGATTGCTAATATTTTGAGGATATTAACATCTATTTTCATCAAGGTTATTGGCCTACAATTTTTTTCTTTGTGATATTTTTGTCTGGTTTGGTGGCCTCATAAAATGAGGATGGAAACCTTTCCTCCTCTTGAAATTTTGGGAATAGTTTGAGGATAGATGTTAATAACTCTTTGAATGTTTGGTAAAATTCACCTGCAAAGCCATCTGCTCCAAGACTTTTGTTTGTTGGGAGTTTTTCGATTACTGATTTAATTTCAGTAGTAGTAATCTGTCTGTTCAGCTTTTCTATTTCTTCTTGACTCAGTCTTGAGAGATTGTATGTTTCTAGAAATGTATCCATTTCTTTCAGATTGTTCAATTTGTTGACATATAATTGCTAATAGTATTTTCTTGTAGTCCTTTGTGTTTGTGGAGTCAGTTAACACTTCACCCCTTTCCTTTCTGATTTTATTTTCTTGGGTTATCTCTCTTTTTTATTGATGAATCTATTTAAAGGTTTATTAATATTGTTTATCTTTCCAAAGAATGAGTTCTTGGTTTCATTGATCTTTTGTATTGTTTTTCTAGATTCTATATCATTTATTTCCAATCTGACTTTTATTATTTTCTTTCTTCTACTCATTTTGGGTTTTGTTTGCTGTTTTTTTTTTCTAGTTCGTTTAGGTATAAGATTAGATTGGTTATTTGATATTTTTCTTGTTTCTTGAGGTAGGGCCAGATTGCTATAAATTTTCCTCTTGGGATTGCTTTTGCTGTGCCCCACAAATTTGGGGTCATTGTATTTTTATTTTCATTTGTCTCAAAGTATCTTTGGATTTTTTTCTTGATCTCTTTGTTAACCTATTCATTGTTTAGTAGCATATTATTTACCTTCCATGTGTTTGTATATTTACATTTAATTTTTTTTCTTGTAATGGATTTCTAGTTTCATGTCATTGTGGTCAAAGATATGATTTCAATCTTAAATTTACTGTGATTTGTTTTATGTACTATTATGTGGTCTATCTTAGAAAATATTCTACCTGCACTTGAGAAGAATGTATATTTTGCTGCTTTTTAGTGACATACTCTAAAAATATTAATTAAATTCATCTGGTCTAATGTGTCACTTAAAGCCACTGTTTCCTTGTTTATTTTCTGTCTGGAAGATCTACCTGTTGATGTCAATGGAATATTAAAGACCCTTACTATGACTGTATTACTGTCAGCCCCTCCCTTCATGTTGATATTTGTTTGATATATTCAGGTGCTCCTATTTTGGGGACATAAATGTTTACTAGGGTTATGTCCTCTTGTTGGATTAATCCTTTTGTCATCATGTAGTTTCTTCATCTCATTATATTTTATGTTTTAAAGTCCATTTTGTCTTATATAAGTATTGCTACCCTAGTTTTATTTTTCAGTTTCATTTGCATGAAATATCTGTTTCCATCCTTTCAGTCTGAGCTTGTCTTTCAATCTGAAGTGGATCTCCTGTAGACAGCATACATATGGATCTTGTTTTGTTATCCATTCAGCTACTCGTGTGTTTTGATTGGAATATTTAATCCATTTACATTTAAAGTGATTATTGACAGGTATATGGTTATTGCCACTTTTCATATTTTTGTTTTGTTTCTTCTCCTTTTTCTTCTTAAAGAAGTCTCTTCAATATTTCTTGTAATACTGGCTTGGATGGTAATGAGTTTCTTTAGTGTTTCCTATCTGGGAAGCTCTTCATCTTACCTTCAGTTTTAATTGATAGCCTTGTTGGGTAGAGTAGTCTTTTTGTAGGTTCTTGCTTTTCATCACTTTAAATATTTTATGCCAATCCCTTCTGACCTGAAAAGTGTAGGTTGAGAAATTAACTGACATTCCTAAGTAACTAGCTGCCTTTTTCTTGCTGCTTTTAGAACTCTCTGTCTCAAAATTTTAACATTTAAACTATGATGTGTCTTGGTATGGTTCTGTTTGGGTTCATCTTGTTTTGGGATCTCTGTGCTCCCTGGGCTTGTATGTTTATTTTTTTCATCAAATTGAACTCCCTACTGATTTCATAGACAGATTTTTGTAGGGACTCCTTCTCCTGACACTGGAGTTTTGGACCAGGAAGCCCCACTGTGGGGCTGAGCTCCTCATTCTTCTGGCGGGGACCTCTGAGATATCCAGCCTGTTTTGTGTCTCTGCCCTTCCTACCAGTCTCAATGTGGCCTCTTATTTTTAACCTTAGTTAACCTCTGTTAAGATAGTCTTCAGATGGTTCTCCAGGTTGACTTTTACATAATATAGTTGCAATTTTAACGTGGTTGTATGTGGAGGCATGGGCAATATTGAGCTATTTCACTATCTTGATCGGAACTCAATTCTGCATTTTTTAAAACACAGAATATGGCATCATGATATCAAATTGTAAGGATTCATTGATTATGAGAAGAAAGTTTAGGATATTAAAAACATCTTACCAAAGAGTATCTAAGTTTAGGTAATTATGTATTTTTTTTTTTACCTCACTCCAGATGATATGCCAGGGAAGAAAAGGAGAGACAGTGAAGAGATTGATGGAAGAGGCAGCACAATATAGAATAATCACTATGATGAAGTTTGTATCCCAGAGGCACAAGCTGTAGCATAATATAGTCAGCACAATGAAGTGTGGATCCCAGAAATACAGGTTCTTACTTTGAGAAAATATTCTGCCTCTATGAATACAGAATCTGCAGATGTAAAATTAGATATTATAGAACATAACTTGCAAGGTCATGGAAAGCAATAGCATATTGCTTGACCCTAAGCATGGAACACTCTAGGTTCCTGATGAGATCTGGCTTTTCTGCTTCCTGCTATAGCATTTATTATGGCAATTACATTTTAAACATATTGCATTGTGAAGGTCTTGAGGAATTAACTTTGTGTCATTTATATTTATACTCTCAATACCTTATCACACACCTGGTGATCATGGAGTTCAAAAATATTAAATAGAAATAAAAGAATTGTGCACAGGAAGACCATGAAGGAAATTATTTAAAAAAGAAGCACACTAAGTTAAACATTATTGGTAGTATGCAGCAGAAGTAGTGTTGGTAGAAAGAGAATCGGAAATAATTTTTAAATGTGGTAAAGAATTTGGAAGCAAGTAGAGTATAGTTGAGGAGAGTTGTTTATCAATCACTAAAAATGTTCATTAGTTTTCAGTTAATAGCTCTGTAAAAATCAAAAAGGAGCTTGACTGTTCAGACTCTAGGTTAGATGAACTTTCCTTTATGTACCAGGCACTGTTGTAGGCCCTGAGGATATCGCTGAATAAAACAGCTAACATCCTTGTTGCCAAGTCACATTGTAGGTGGAGAATTGACATTATGCTGAGGCCTGATTCACATTTTGTCCTTTCACATGCACAAATTTTGTCTCCATTCCTTCTCTTCTCAACCATACAGTAGTTCCCTGAAAACAGAAAATTATCATATGCTTTTTTTCATAGCATTAACTCTTACCAGGAACAAATATCTGAAAAGCAGAACAAACAAAAACAAACAAAAACTGGTGTCTGAGACAGTAGGTTCTCAATTTGATGTTTTCAGTTCTATCACACCATCTTTATATCACTCAAATAGATTAGTTTCAGGGAAATGTGGTTTATTTAGGCATATTTCTAAATAGAAAAGGTTGGAGAAACCTTAAGAGATGAGTGGTTAATAATCAGACAAAAATACTTAGTATTGAGTTCACAGTAGGAACTCAATTGATACTTCTTCTTAGATATGGGGTTGTCTTAATTATTGGTCATAGGTGGACTGTACTATATTCATCTAATACCATACTGTGAGGGAGGTTATAAGAAAAAGACATTTTTGAATTTTAATTAGTGAATAGAATTAATCCAATAAAATTACAAACCTTAAGTATCCTAATTATTCTATAAGCTATTGAGATGTAGCAGAATTATTTTTTCCCCTGGGATCCATTGGTCCAAGTTTTGGTGGATGACTTATAGTTGAGTTAATTTTTTAATTCATTTTACAGACTACTCATCTATGGTAAGAGTGTTATTCAATACAAATATGAGAACAAAAACACAAACTTATTTGATAACCACCAAAGTTAATTGGTAACTTGAAACAAAAAAATTCATATAATTCATTAATAAGATTGGAAGACACCAGAATGATAAAATAATTAAAAATTCAAGTAATTAAATTACATCAATTCAAATTATTAACATATGTAATATATGCAGAAAACTAGATGTTGCCCAACCAAGAGCATTTGCTTTCTTATGTGGGTATGTGTAAATGGAGTGTAAATTACTATAATTTATACATACATAAAGGAAGATCACTTTCAAAAACACTTTCTCTAACAAGTATATTTAAAAATTTATTTTTTTAATTTTTTAAAAATTAATTAATTATTTTATAGTGACATTGGTTAATGAAATCCAGTAAGTTTCAGGTGTATAATTCAACAGTAAGGTGTGTATATGTATAAAATATAATGTTGGCTGAAGGTTTGTCATATATGACCTTTATTGTGTTTAGGTACTTTCCTTCTAAACTTGTTTAATTAAGTGTTTTGATCATAAACAGATGCTGTGTCTTGTTGAAGGCTTTTTCTACATCTATTGATATAGTCATACGATTCTTATTTTTTAATTTGTTTATGTGATATATAACATTAATTGATTTGCATATGTTGAACCATCCCTGTGCCTCTGGAAAGAAGCCCACTTGATTGTGTTATATAATCTTTTTAATATGTTGCCATATTCAGTTCACTAGTATCTTATTTAGAATTTTTGCATCTGTGTTCATGAGAGATATTAGTCTGTAGTTTTCTTTTTTGTATTATCTTTACCAGGTTTTGGTATCAAGGTAATATTGACCTCAAAATGAGTTGGGTCTAACAAGTATATTGACATAAGTAATATAAAAAGTACTAAGAATATTGTTTTTTCTTTAATATCTATACCCATATTATCAAATATAAAGAAAATAAATCACTAATTTTATATCTAGCTTAAATTGGTTATATTTAATAATTTGAGGTGAAATATAAAGCATTAAACATTTTCAAAACTTGAGTTCTATTACAGGATGCTGGAATCAGAATAAAAAGATTCAGTAGATTAAACATAATTAAGATATCAAATGCGTTAGTATTTTGAAAAGAGGACATGAGAGAGGCCAACTTTAAGAAATCGTCAATGCTACAGATTGTCACCTCATATTAGGTACTCAGGACAAAGGAGACTTTATGTCTCATCTCTATTTTTAATGTTTCTTTCCTCATGGAATAACACAGTGTATTTTTAAAATATCTAAGTTATATTCCATGGAAGAAACTCTTGGGGGGTGAGGATGAACTTTGGTATTTCTGGTATAGAATTAAAATCCTAGTTGCAAATCCTTATATAGAATGGCTAGTGTCTTAGGGTAATAGCAGTAGTTACTGAAGTAATAGAAAATTTGCTCTCCAAGAGTAGACAGGCGATAAAGTACCCAGAGGTTTTATAGCCTTGCTTATAGTCTAGGGGAAGAATTTGAATGTTAGGAGTAGAAGGATGGAAATGAAACACATTTCTGCCTCTGATGTGCAGAACTGACCTTTCTTTTATGCCTAGAAAAATGCTTAGAGAATAAAGTTGAAAATAGTATATACATACAAACACTTTCAAAATGGCATATTTATAATATTAAACTATAGATATGGATGCATGGTAATGTCTAAAACATGGAAAATAACATACTATTTCAAGGGAAAGCAAATGAAAACCAAACCAATATGTGAAGATCTAAGAAACACTTTTACACTCTGCATTTTATGAAAAGAGCTCACCAAGAAAATGACTTTGGCCTTACTGGAGAAGCTTCATTTGCATGTAAAAGACTATATGATCATACTTGGATAAGTAAAAATATTTAATTTGATGACTGCATAATTCTTTTAAATTGATTATTTTATTTAGTTTCTGAAAATTATTATTTATATTTTTCTACTTTCATCAATATGGTTAATTAGCACATTTCCATCTTTATTTAAACTATATAGTAATTATGACAGAAAAACACAAATAAGATTAATTCAAATAATGAATATATATTTATAAAAATTGTATTCCTAATATACATATATAATTTTTAGTGAAGAAAAAATATAACTGTTAAAATGTAAATAACAAAATATTATGATAATGATGTCATTAATCTTAATTTAAAATATATCTTTAATTAAAAAATCCAATGACTTCTTGGACTCTGTGGATATGAAGATTATTTGAAAATATATGTATTCAAAATAACAGCTTTCTACATGATTTTTATCTGTTCAAAAAGTCATGAGAAAGGGGGATAAGTTAGAATATGATTGTGTGAAAATGTTAAGGAGGGAAGAGTTGCAAGGATCTGCCATAGTAATTTACTTTCAGAATTAAAAAATAATTTTTTGTTAAGTAAAGTCTAAGAAAATCATGGACCCAGAATAGGAAAGATGGGTTGAGGTGGATGAATTAATAACAGATAGAATTCTATATTTAAAATCCTGAAGACAACAAAGGTCATGTCACATTCAGAAACCGGAAATAAATTCACTATGTCTGGAAACTCTTCAATTTAACAAAACATTAGAGCATTTCTCTAGTGGATATAGAGCAGGTAATTACAACTGATCTCTGGTCATGACTTGTGATCTGTAACTACAAATCTGTTAAGTAAAGATTAGTAAATCTAATCTTAAATTGTCTATCAGTTTCAGAAACATAAGGGCAAGGTAATGATATCTAGGCATTACTCTAATTAGATGCAAATATTCTTATAGATACAGTGTGAATAAGAAAAATAAGCGTTAAATAAAAATATACTTTCATACTTTGTTTCTGCTGAATCAGTTACAACTTCAAATGATATTATACAGCAACATTTTCCAAATAACATTAGTTTGCTTTTCAAAGTGCTAGGTACCCTAAAAAAATAGTAAGATCTTGTTGTAACACTTCACAATTTAAAGGAATTCACATAATACTGTTTAATTATTCATATATTCATTAATTTAAGAAATAGTTACTGAGGACAAACCTTAAGTCATAACCTGTAAACAAATGAAACACTTGTCTCTATTAATAATCATGAAAATATAAGTTAAAGTGCCAATTAGTTACCACTCACACCACCAGGTTTCTAATATAAATATAAATATAAATATAAATATAAATATAAATATAAATATAAATATAAATATAATTTTTTAAAAGTTCTGAAAATACAAAGTGTTAGTGAGGATTTGTTGTAATATGAGCACCATGGGAGTGTAAGTATTACCATCACTGAAGAACCATTTCACTTCACCTTGTAAAGTAGTAAATGTGCACAATCTAAAAATTCTACTCCTTAGTTTTTTTTCTTACTTTTATTTATACTTGTATATTTGGTTTTTAGCAGCAAAAACCAAAAAGTAAAAATTATCAAGCAAACTAGAATAAATACTCGAATACTAGAATAAATAAATAATTAGTGATATTTTTATAAAACTATGTGACAATAAATATGAATCAACTACAGCCAATTTATCAGATGGATGAGTCCCAAACTCAAATTTGGGAAAAAAGTAAGAGAAAGTATATAGAGTTTGATTTTATTCATGTAAATTTCAAAAGTAAGGTAGACTAAATAAGTTGCTTAGAAATACATTTATATGTAATGAAACCATTGTGAACAATGAGGCATTGATTACTGATAATTTTTATCTTGGTTTTAATAGCCAAATTAAAATGCCTTTTGTCCATGATACTCTTCTATAATATAACTTACTATATTAGTTGTGAAAGATTATTTATTTATTTGTCTGTGATTCCTTTTATATTGATATCATCTCAAAGACATAGATCATATCTTTAATTTTTACAACTAATTTTTAAGTAATAGATTTATATAATTTTCAACATAAAATTATGTAACATTAGAAATATTTCCAAACCTCTATTTTCAAATTACTTTTACCAAGTAGTGAATATATATATTTTAAAAGCTTTACTTTTAGGCTCATTGATAAAGCTTTATTTTGAAGAAATGGAATGTGTTTTTTTTTTAAAGAACTATATGTGAGCCTACCACATCAGATCAGATTGCTCAGTTACTGTTTTGAACCTTGTATTGCAGCTAAAAACTTTTTCTAGGAGTAGAAGTTCCAGTTCTACTGTTACCTAGTTGTTTGTTTATGTTTCTATTACTAATGTTATCTTTGTTCTGAATGTTTATAGAAATCTTTTAAAGCAACTTTTCCATCTCATTAGAATTAGTTTAATTAAAACTAGATAATATAACCTATAAATTCACTTAGCTGGCCACATGTAAATTCTAATGTATACCTAAAAGTAAGCAACTCTTGAGGATCTCACTGACACCTTATTCTTCCCTTAGAGCACCTCACCTACATGAGCACTCATGAGCATTAGACAAAAGAACTACAAGAGGTCAACATTATCTGTGTGTTTATCAGATATTAGAAATGCTTTGTTTCTGTCTTTTTAGCTTAAAATACGTAAGAATATTTTTCATGTAGAACACAGATAATTTTGTGGCTGGTACATCCCACTTTTGATCTATGAGTTAATCTAGTGATTGCCAGTGGAGGATGGGGAGATAAAAAATCACCAGAGAAACTTATTCACAATCACATACATCAGTTCTGTGTTGGAGACCATGGTATTTAATCCCAGTGGTCTTTAACTGTGATATAAAGGAAAAGATAATTCTAACTGAGTGAGCATAAAAGTGAAGACCATGAAAGTGTAACTATTACCATCACTAAAAACCATTTCACATCACCATGTAAAGCAGTAAATGTGCATAATCCAGGAATTCTGACCGTCAAGAATTGAAGACTATAAACAACCATAATTTCCCAAACAAGGTATTTCTTTTCTGTTTCTTTAACTTCATTTCTCCTTCCCTCACTTCTTAAATCATAGACTTAAAAAAAACTGTAACATTAGGCTATCATGAGAGGAAATGTCCATAAGAAAAGAGATGAAATGCATAACAAGAGAATAATAAAAGTGATGTTATGGAATTATGAATTTCATTTTTTATGAACTTTTTATTACTACTTTGAAGCCAGGGTGTCTAAGGTCTTGTCCCCTCTATTGCTTAATGAGTGGGTAACCTAGTTGATCTCTAAGATTCTTTATGATATTAATAATATATATTAATAATATATAAGTAATATATAAGGTGTTTGCATCTGAAAATTTTTGAGGGCAAATCAAATTTTCATTTGAAACAAATATTAGTAAGAAAACTTTTAGGTTTCTTTCTCAAAGTTCAATTGGCTTTGCATTTATTGAGCTTTTTCAATAAGTCAAAGCTTTGCTAGGAACCTTATGTATTTTGTTCAAATCTTTATAACAACCTTCAAGGAAATAATTACAATTTCTATTTTATGATAAGTAAACTCACTTTTTTTTTCAGCTAATAAATGACTGAGCCAGGATTTGAATGCAGGTATGTCAGATCTCAATGCCAAAATATGAGATTGTCAAGGCTAGTTCTTGAATAGTCTTATAAGATAGAGTATAGAAAAAAAATGTGTTACTTCACCTTGGGTTTAGAGGGGGGCAATAATGAGAAGAGGCAAGAAAGGATAATGATTTTTGTTACTGTGCAAAATACTTCTATATTACTGGAAGAAGTAGAAGATAGTCCTTTCTCAAACTTGGCTGGCAAATTTGGCTTTAGGCTCACCTGTATAATAAGTAACATAAAATATTTCCTACAGGTGTAATTTTTATTCCTAAATCTTTATAAAACTATTGTGTATGTGTGTGTACACCATCATATGTATTTATTTTTGAATCTGTAATTCTACATAGGTGGTAACAAATCTGTTATATATTTCATGCTCAATTAAAAGAAATCTTATAAGATTTCCATGTATTATGGGAAGATTGACATCTATCCCCTATTTAATTAGATCCACCTGATTATGTTAAATGTATTCTGGCTCCTGTTAAAAAAATTTTTTTTCTAAATTTACATGAATAGGAACCTTGTTAAAAATGAATTGTCAGCAAGAAATAGGAGAAATTTAAACAAAGAAGCTGCAAGAATAGGTCAGCAGAGAAATATCTCAAACCTGAATACTAGACAGAATAAAATAATAACCTTTCCCCTTCACTTCTCATGACTAATGCACACAAAAATATAAATGTAACTCGAAACCTATCTTTTTGTAGGCTTCATGAGTTTTGTTAGTTTTTCCTTCCTGTTACTCTTCACTTTGGAGCACTTTTCAGCTTCTGGGGTCTGACTAGAGCCAGGAGGGGAAATGCTAAAATATTATGCGGAAGGTACATTCTTAGAGTAATTTAGACATGATTTGAGAAAGCCAACTCTTACTATAAATTATATGTTAAAAAAGCTCTGTCTGTAAAATTTCCAGTGGATTGAACAGATGAAAGAATTCCAGATAATAAAACAAAATTTTTAGATACTAATGCAAAAGTAAGGAATTGTCAGAGGCTTCATGGGGGTGAGAGAGGAAGTTTAGGCTTTGGATTCTGAAACTTACATTCTCTCCTTTGTTTCACCATTAATTCTTTGGCTGTTTTCAAACTTTTCCTCTGAATTTTCCTACCTTAAAAAATATGTAGCAGTTAGATGTCCCCATGCCTATTCAGTACGGATATATAAACATTCTAAGGGCATACAATTCTTTTTTTCATTCATTTTTCATTCACTCAACAAATATTTGCTTGCCAACTACATGTCAGGAGCTAGTCTAAGTTCTGGAAATATAACAGTGAGGAAAAAAAACCCCTATTCTTATGTACCTTAAATTCCAGTGGAGATTAAACAAATCAATATATAATATGTTAGCTACTGTTAATTGTCAGGCAGAACAGTTAGGAAAGACCTCTCTGAAAAGTAACTTTTCAGAACTGATGGGGATGAGTCCCACAAAATAGGACTAACAAGTACAAAAGTACTTATGCTGTGGATTTAAGAAGCAGTCAGAACAGTGTGCTGGAGGTGATAGAGCATAGTAGAAAGAGTAAGAGATGTGTACAGAGTATTACCAAAAACAAAAAACAAAAAAAACCCACACACAAAAAACTCAGTTCCTGAGTCTATAGTACATGCTTATGTATGAAAGAAATAGTAACCAGCAAATTCATTGAAATACTTGCTGTTCTATCATGATTTAGAAGTACAGATCAAAGGGTTCTGCCATTTGGTTTAGAGTTTCAGAGTTCTTTCTTCATTGAATTTGTCAGGACAATTGGCAGGGGTGTAATTAAAAAGGAGGAAACCTAAATATACAAGAAAAGGTCAAAAGCTTGTTTAAACAAGAGAAGGCGACAGTTGAAAAAAAATATTTTCCCTAATTAAGCTATGCATTTTGAACAATTCAATCAAAATCCCAAAGTGATGCTTCCAAGTCCTCTAGCTTTCTTTTCCTTCCCCTCCTTTCACTTCTCTTTGCTTTCCCTTTCCTCCCTATTCAGAAGGCTGTATGCATTATCATTTCATTATATAACATTCTCAAAATGATGAAATGATAAAAACAGAGTACAAATTGGTGATAACCTGGTGTTAAGGAGGGCATGGGGATGGAAAAGAAGTATATGAGGCTGAAAAGGGTAATATGAGAAATGTTTGGGGCAATGACAGTGTTCTGTACATTGACCTTTAATCCTAATACCCTGGTTGTGATGTTATACTGTATTATTACAAGAGGTAATCATTGGAGAAATTAGGTTAATGACATAGAGGATACTATGTTTTACAACTGCATGTGAATCTACAAGTATCTCAAAATAAAGTTTAATTTAAAAGTTTAAAAAATAATGACCATTGTAATATTAGGATATCTTGAAGTAATTGAACTCCCTCACTCACTTCCCCTACTATCTTTCTTCTAAGGATATCTTGGCAACAACTATTCTATGACATGCTATTCTTTAGTGTTGTAAAGTACATTTATCCCTTGGTGCAGTTAGCAACATTATCCATAATAATATTGTGGTGTAACCAGTTAAGAGCAGAAAAACCACCCAAATGAACAAAATCAGTTTCAAGAGGAACAAGATGAAGTGATCTGAAAACTCACATAGAATAGAAAAGGGCCACAGAGCATTTTGGAACATTTTTGGTGAAGGAGGTGAGTAGATAACTCTGTTTTTACTCTCTATCTGCAAAGAGACCAGTAGTAAATGAGATTTTTCCATTTCAACAGATCTTCTCCAACACTTAGTGTTATCAGAATTTCCATTAAAGATATTTTTTTTATAAGTGTGAAGTCTTTTATCGTATCTATTATTTCTTAGAAATTTGTAGGAGTTCTTGATGTACTTTGCATACTAATCTTTCTCAGTGATATGTGCTACAAATATCATTTCTCAATCTGAAATTTATATGATATAGTGTCTATACTATATGATTTTGTCTTTCTGAAATTTTTGTTAAAACTTACTCCAAACTATCAAACATTTAATTTCAAAAACTATATAGTAATCCAGTAAACTTAACAGAGTGGGTCTAGAAGTAAATACAATAGCATTAGCTATCCATATTGAAGAGAATAAAATTGTATCCATATTATATAACACAAATAAATTCCACATGTATTGAAAATATAAAAATATAAATATGAAAGAAATCTTCAAAACTTTTAGAAAAAATTATAAGAAAAGAACTTTGTATTAAGATGAGAAAGAATTTCTTTAAAATGACATGAAAACACAAATGTTAAAATTTTTCTTTTGGAGACTCTTTGGAGAACATCTTGATAATATATAGGAAAATTCAAACATGCTCAAACCCTAGAGTTCATCTCTAGTTACATAGTGAAGAGGCCTTTTGACCTTGTACACAAAGTGACTTATACAAGATACATTGCATCATGGTTATAAAAGTTTAGAAACTACCTATATGTGCATCAGTTTGAGGATGGATAAATTATAGTTTTATAAAAGGAAATGCTATATAGCAATGAAAACAAATGTCTGACTACATGAATCATGAAAAGGTATGGGATGCTCTTAAAGAAATGGGTTGGCCCCAGCACTTGATTGCCTCAATTTGTGGCCTCTGTTATGGACAGGAAGCCACTGTCAGGACAGAATATGTAGAGACAGAATGGTTTCCTTTAGGCAAAAGTGTCAGGCCGGGGCGCATTTTACCTCATTATTTGTTTACTCTGTATCAGAACATACCATATAAAAAACTGGGCTAGACTCAGAGAATAGAGAAGAGTACATAATGGAAGAAATATAATAACTTAAGATATGCAGTTGACACCATCTTACTGGAAGAAAGTAGCAATGATTTGAAATAACTTCTGATGAAACTGAAAGAAGAAAATGCCTGAGGAGGACTGCATTTGAATATCAAGAAGATAAAAAAAAATCATAACTACAAAAGAAATAAACAATTTTAACATAGGCAATGAAGACATTGAACTTGTTAAAGATTTTGCTTACTTTGGTTCAGCAATCAATTCAAATGGAGACAGCAGCCAAGAAATCAAGAGGAGACTAAGATGTGGAAGAACAGCAATGGAAGAATTCAGAAAGATCACTGGGAGCAAAGACGTGTCATTAGAGACCAAGGCTAAGATCATCAACACCCTTGTATTACCAATTACTACTGTATAGATGCAAAAGTTGGACAGTTAAGAAGGCTTAAGGAGAAAAATAGATTCATTGGAAATGTGGTATTGGAGAAAAGCTTTAAGGATATCTCAGACCACCAGAAAGATGAACAAATGGGTCCTAGAGGAGATTAATACTGAAACATCCCTGGAGAAAAAAATGAGAAAACTGAACCTGTCCTATTTTGGGCACATCTTTATAAAACAGGGTTCTTTGGAAAAGCCTATAATGCTAGATAAAAATAGAAGGCAGCAGGAAAAAAGGAAGATCAACTATGAGGTGGATTGATTCTGTAAAAGAAGCTATAGGCATGAGTTTACAGGAGCTGAGCAGGGCTGTTGAGAACAGAATATTATGGACATCTCTCATTTATAGGGTTACCAGGATGTGGAAGACTCAATGAGTTGACTCAATGGCATGTAATACTTACCAAATAAAAATTTGCACAAAAATATAGAAAGGCATATCTTAGCCTTTCTGCATTCTGCATCCCAAGATTGCTGAAGATAAATTCACATTTCATCAAAATTATTTTTGCGAAAGTGGAGAAAGAGGGACACTAGACACTTTTATATTTTAAGATGTATTAGTAAACTCAGAATTAAAAAAAATAACTGTAGTATTATGTATTTTAGCTGCCTAGTAATATCTTAGATATAATTAAGAGTGGTCTTTGAAAAATTTTAATAAGATACTTTAGAACTTAAAACAATTCTGAAATTGTTAGCGTATCCTATGTGAAATTCACATATATTAATATAAAACTATACTAGTTCACATAATATTTTAGAGCCTCCTGAAAAGAAACATTACACATATAAGGTGAATTAAATATGTATTATTTTAAGTTTTCTTGAGAGAAATTTAGTTATTCCATGCGACTTTACCTAAGGCTACTTTTATTCTAAGTTTATTTTTACATCTGAAGGTTTTATAGTACTTACATCTATTTCTGATTTTTGGTTGTTGAAATATTTTCTCTGATATATTGTCTCATGGAGGTTTGGGCGTCTCCACAGGGCTTAAAGAGTATTTCTCTTTTTTATCTTTGCTTTCACTACTGATCACTGTAAATTTACCTTAAATTTGATGTTGATGTTGAACCATTCCAAGGATGAAGATTCAGGGACCTGGTCTTAAATAGTATCCAAGGGGAAGGGAGTATTGCTCTTGTTCTTTAGTTGAGTCTAATTTTGCCTCTTTATTTCTCAGCTGAACATCCATCTCACAAATCCAGTTTCTGTGCTTTTTGCCTCCTCCTGCATCACAAACTGGCAAGGTCCTTAATGGGAGAGTGTTAGGGAAGTGATGGTACCCAGGTTTCGAGATCAGTTAAGGACCTATTTCCTTCTATTTCATATGTTAATAGAGACCAGATTATATTGTTGATATTATGTGTTGTCCCTTTGAGACCTATTTGAATAATTTTGTAAAAAATGTCTTTCACAGATATAATTATACTTTGCAATTTATTCAGTATTTCTTCAGAGGCACCAGGGTGTGTTCATCAGAATAAAAACTGACAAATACCTACATGCTAAATAACAATGTAGATGCCCTTTGACTTGTGAGAAGAGCTGTACCTCATTTCTTTGACTGGCTTTTGCTATGTGGTAATTGTTAGGGAAACATCTGGTTACTGTCACATATTTTAGTATCTCATCTCACTGCGTGACATTTTGTTCTGTGACATTTAGTTCCCACTTAGGACTTGGAATTGGAAACCTAAAATTAAGTTCGTTTTTCATCATAATAATAGGGAATTGTCCTGGATAATGGTGTTTAAGGCTTCCAGGAATTTCAACATAGCACATTGGAAAAAAATAATAGCAATTGTTATCAGTGAGTTGTGTGTGTGTGTGTGTGTGTATGTGTGTGTGTGTATAAAACAAATATATATATATATATAATACACACACACATATATATAATACAAATAGTTAGGTCTCAAAAACTGTTTTTAGGGAATACTTTGAAACATTTCTTTTTAGTTTTGAGAATATTTTCCTTTGCATTTTGGACTCATGGTAAATTGAAATGAATTCTCTTAGCAAAGTTCATATATCTACACCTCTCTCGTTTACCCTATATGCTGACTTTTTTTTTTTCCAATAAGGAAACATTTAGAAATATTCCTTTTGAAATATCTTAATATACTTTTCTAATCTTTAGGTTTTCCATAACAGAACTGTGACTGTCATAGGTTTTTTCATAAAATAAAGAGAAAGATTTTAGATAATTACCATTTTGCCTCTGCCTAATTTGGGCACTTAGTTTAATCTCATTGTTTTTAGTTTACAACTTGGAGCTAGATTGGTGAAGCCATTCTTATTCTCTTATGCTTTTGGTATTCACTAATCTAGTCCTAAAAATTGCTGTTCCCTTCATTATTTTTTTCCTTGGATGTATTGTGTATCCTCAGGTTTCTCCAGTGGATTTACTAAACTCATGGGCTATTTAAGATAAAACTGAGACAGCCATCATTCAGAAAAAGGGGTAACTTGTTTGCTACAGTTTTGTCAAATTGTCCCCACCCAAAAAACAAATTGCACATACGTGTCTTAGATCTAGTTGCAGAGAAAACGGACTCCGTAATAAAGATTTGCATGTAGGAAGTTTATTGGAGAGTGCTCTTGGGATACCTGTGATGAATGAAGGAAGCGGGGTTAGGTAGGAGGAAAAAAGTTAGTCTGAGATGAAGTCATAATGAATGTCTCAAATGATCCTATAGGAGATGACCTCATTGAGTTATTCCCAGCTGAGCAAGGGGCAAGGCTTTTATACATGATACTGAGTGGTCATTGAATGTGGATGCCACAGTGGGGCATGATACATGCTTTCAGCAACTGGGGAATGAGTACCTAGGTCCCGAAAAGGTGATCTGGGCAATGTGCAACCCATTTACTATGCAGGATTTTAAAAGTTGAATTACTTTTTTGGAAATAAGGATGTAGGCATGTTTTTTTCTATTTCTCAATATACTTACAAAAGTATTAAGAATTTGAGAGAAAGTATGTGGGTACACAGTGCAGAATATGCAAGACAGCTTTGTCCATTTCTTGTGCCCGTTTACGACAGTTACTATTTTTACATTTTATGAAAGTGATGCTTTGTATGAGTTGGTTAAAAAAATGATTTATTGCCAAACCTTTCTTTTCAAGGGATTATTTTAAACATCAACCCATGTTGGTTCTCAAAACTTTCCACAATGTCACTTCCATATCTGAGGTAAGAAAGCTGTATTTGTACTTAGTTTCTTTCTACATTACCTCTGCCTCCTTCATTTTGATGCTTCAGAAACCCATCTTTCCAGGGGGAAAAATTGTGAATTAGAATCAAAGTACTTTCTCATGAGCTGACCCAGAGCCCAGTAATCTACAGTGCCGAGAAGAAGCATGGTTTTAATATACAATGATGGTCTAGTTAGTGGTAAAAAAAAAAGTTTGTTTTTTTTTTTTTTAAGAAAAAAGAAATGACATATAAACGAAACCTGAATCTATGGCCATGCCACCCTGAATAAGCCCGATTTTGTCTGATCTCGGAAGCAAAGCAGGATTGGGCCTGGTTAGTATTTGGATGGGAGACCACCTAGGAAGACAAGGTGCTGTAGGTGTAAAATACAAAAATAAGGATTGTAAGCTGACAAGGTCCTTGAAATCTGTGAGCTCAACCAAGGGTCGCCTCACCAAACAAACAAACAAACAAATGAATAAATAAATTGGAAACCTGTGTAATAAAATAATCTTGAGAGAATGTGGAGATTTAGATGGTGACCCAGTCATTGTCACATTGGGACACTTTAAAATAAATGCTCATAATTGACCACAAAAAGACAGAAAGTTAACATGTATTGAGCACTTTTTACTTGCTAGTTATGATACAAAACCATTAGTAAGATGATAATATTCAATCCTAACTACTCCAAGTGTTAGACATGTTACTCAAGTTTTTTGTTGTCTTTTTATTTTAAGTGACATAACTTTTTAAAGTTTATGTTGTTAGAAAGCGATAGAACCAGGATTAAAAATGATCTTTCTGATTGAAAAATACAGGTTATTTTTCAGAAAAAAAATCTATAAAAAGAAATATGTCATTAAAATGAAATACCTTCATTATTCTTAAAATTACATTTCTGAAAAATTGAAAACTATTAGGCTATAAATGGTGTGGTTCTATTTTTTGTTTGTTTGTTTTTGGTAAAGTGCCCATATAATGGAGAGGAGAATGATTTTCAGAGTCAGGACACCTGTATTCACTACCTAGCATTGAGCTCTAAGAAAAAAAAAAAAACGAACCCTAACTTTATCATTTATAAAATTAGAATATTAAAATAGAATGATAGAGACCATTCAGAAAATTTGATTTGCTGCATTTGATATTAGAGACAGATCTTGAACATGTTTTCTGATGACAGAACTATGTGTGTTCCAGAACCAATCTGTGATATTTTGAATGTTGAGTATTCCTATGCAGCATAGATTTAGCATGGGGTTTTCACAAAGTAATTTTATTTCTGTAGCAGAGGTCTATTTCATTGGTCTGATGGATCCTTGTTTATTTAACTACTAGTTGTACAAAAGAAGATAGAAGTTGAGATGGTAAAGAATAGAGGTTAAACTACCAAACACCAAAGGAATCCTGGATATTATTGGCTTTGCCAGTAAATAATCAGAGGAAGAATAACAAATTAGGAGATGAGTTTGGCAAATATGTTTATATTTAAAAAAGAGCCTTAATTTTTTTTTTTTTGGAATAGATTTACTAAAGTTTTGGGAGAAGGGAACCCTTATTATCCACCCATCTGTGGTTTCACACAGTAGGATCATGGGAATCAATTCAGTAATGTATTTGGATTAAAAAATTGGTTCTGCAATTCTATTGGGAAAATTAAGGCCAAAAAGATGGAAGCTAGGATTGTAAATTAGTGTGAATCTTGTGTAAACAGCCATGAATGTTAGGGGTCTGGATTTCAATGCATAACAAGCCCTTTGTTTAAATTTTTATTTTTTCTCCACTAATAGAAATAAATGATTAGAAATCATAAATTTTATCACTATGGAATATTTATATACATGGAAAGAAACATGTTAAAAAACATTGAAAGAAGAGTAACAATAATTCCAGATACTCAATATTAATTCAACAATCTCTAAGGTGTCTTTACTCATTTGAACTAGCTCAAGTAAATATTGGATGAAATGAAGTTTATCTTTTCCTATGAGTCTAATAAGGAAACAGCTTTAACATAGCTATTTAATATCACCTGGAGTTAAAAGTAAGAAGAAAGAGGAACTGTTGTACTTGAAATATGCTAATTTGACTGGTTCTTAGGAGATTTTGGAGGATGGTGTGTAGAAGTCTCTTAGGGTAAGATAATGAGGAATAATTACTGATAGTTACTTAAAATTACTATTTAAAAAAATATTATTTAGGTTTTTTTCCTGCATGAAAGTAAGGTCACATTGTACAATGTACTTTATATCCTGTATTCAATTTATCAGGAAAACAAATAAGATACTGTCTTTATCTTTACTTATATCCAATGTTGTATTGTGTTTCTCTTTTGTTTTTTCTCAGTAGGAAAGCTCCCTGAAAAACAGATATATTCTTATATCATCTTTCTAGATATTGCTTTAAATACCATTGGTGTCTGTACATATTGATTATGTCATTGAAAAAAAAAAAGGCTATTGAAGTCTAGTGTTTAAATATAAGATATGAAAATATTTTTAATGTTGAATTGAGTTGATAAGTGATCCCTAACCTGAATACTTCATTTAACCATAAAAACATTCTTTTTAAATTTATAATACTTCATGAAACACTGATTTTAATTTAGTCCTCTTGAAAGACCTGAGAATATTTGCATTGTCAGCAGCTTAAATTGACTGTAGAAATAATTAAATAACTTAGAAAACTGTAAGATTATTTAGGCACTTAAGATGTATATAAAGTAATTAAAATCAAATTTTAAAAGGGGCATGGCCTTACTGTATTTGGTTATTCTGCAGCTGAGGTCATTGCCTAAATTGTACGAGAATATATGTTCTATTTTCAATTGTAATGAGAAACATGGGATGTTTTGATTCTTCATTTGCTTCACTCATCTCTAGAAGATGCAATTGCCTATTAAAAAATGAACATTTCTTGTGGAGGATAATAAAAATATGTAAGATAATACATGCCACATGAATATATAGTTGGCATGTGGCTTTTCTCTTTGAGTGTGGAATTGTCCTTAGCTGCTATCATGGAGCAGCCACCTGGAAATGTTCATTATTAGCCACTAAGGAATGAGATCAGTTCCTCTGATCTCATTAGTTTCATCATGATTATTTCATTTTACCTAATATATGATGTTTATAAATGTGTTTTTAGTAGATTGTTCATTTATAAGGGCATTTTGGGTTTTATTATTTTCTAATCAGAAAAAGAGAAACGTATGTTATAAAGTTTTCTTTTGTTTGATATTGAATGTAAAGACATAATAAAAGATATAAAGCAGGTTTTTTCTTTTTATTTCTTTTTTTATTTTACAATTTTTTAAAAACATGGCATTTGAATTTCAGATTTTATTCTACATGTTGATATACTTGAAAATACTAGTACATATTCTTGGGATAAACTTAAATACTTGTAACCTCATGTTGTGATATAGTTTGATATTGAGCAGAAGGACCACCTTTTTATTCAGTGAAAACTTGCATTCATCTCAATTATTATTCTATAAAGTTCATAGAATTACAGTGAGCCTGGCTATATTCAGGTTCCTACCCTTGGTTTTAAAACAAAACAAAACAATACAATATTTCCCATTTAAAAACTGTATTAAAGAGAAAGATCTTGAGACCTCTCTGATTTGAATAAATAGTTGAAGGCTAATTAGAATTAGTAAAAAATGCAAAAGTAAAAGATATATGTTTAAGTCAGTAGTCTCATTTAAAGAGATGTAGCTAAGAACCATCTTCTTTTTGCACTGCCCAGCATTGCGCTTTGTTTGGTACAATTTTTTTTTTTCATTAGTTTCAAATATACAGGCTGCCAAAATCCATACCTTGTTACTGTGGTCATGTGGCTAAAGTTTGGTCAGTCACAATGCTCATATCCTCTGTCATACCGATTTCTCTGAAGGTTGGTACATTATGCAAACTTGACCAATAGAAATCATACCTAAGATGCTTCCATTTTAGGATCTTGAGAAAAAGATTTTGGATTTTGGAGGTGGAAAGAAGAAAATTGAACATAAACAGTAGCCAAGCAGATAAAGCCAATCAGAAATAAGAGGAAATAAGTGCCTGAGAGAAAGCAGATCTTTCATGTTTCAGTTCTATTGGAACTCAAAGTTGCCCTTGCCCTTCTCTTTGCAGTATTTTTTCCAGAATATCCTCTTTTTTTTAAGTTACAAAAGTCTTGTCTAGCAAAATAGATAAGAATTCTTAATAAAGTATTTGTTTGCATCTAAATGTGCTATTTCAAATGCACTAGCTATGTTTTCTTAAAATAGTTCATGGCTTCCTATAGATATCTTTATTTAAGCAAAGTTTGGACTTCACTGATAAGGAAGAGGTAAATTTTACTTTTGTGAATAATCATAAACCCTGAATTAACAACATCAAAATTATTAGATACATGCAGCATGAATGTTTATCAATGTAAATAGTGTCCATAACCTTGCTTGGGCCTGGATCCAACTTCTAATTTTTTTTTCTCTCTCTCCTTTTCAAATCAAATTCATTGGCCTACTCTATCCCCTTGAAATCAGATTTTGCAGCCTCCTGGCTTTCTTCCAAAATTCTCATTGTTTCACAAGCCATCCTTGTTTTCAATTCATCCTTCTTTATCCACTGTATAAACTAGGTGGACCTGAATACTTAGGGAAAATCGAAAGCATTTGGTTGTTATTAGAATAAGGATAGCTGACTCACACATGTAAAACATTAAATAAACCTTACGAATGTTTGAGTGATTTTTTTTTCTTTTGTTGTTGTTTGGGGCTCTGGGGCATTTAACCACATCCTGCCATGCACACACTTGAGCTTCTCTCTTTATTACCAGGTATAGTTTTAAGCTAATAAAACAAACAAGGACAATATTTTTATTTTCTTTTCCCAACGTTTTTATTAATTTATTTAAATGTAACATGCTATACACTGTCCAGCCTTTTGGGAGGTAGGAGGAAGGAGGGATTCTATGTCTTTATGAGGAGTCTCCTCAGAACCAGCACAGATGCACACACATTTGTAGCTAATGTACCTTGACATTGTGGTGGGGGCCACAATTCCCACAGAGGCAGAGCTCCCCAAATCATGATGATTTTTAAAAAAATATACAATATTCAGGGATGGAGCTGCTTTTCCTTCAGTAGCATAATCCAGCTGCCAAGGGGACAAGAATTCTTTCTCAATATCAAGCAAAGATGCCATTTTTAATGTAAGAGAATCCCATTGCTCCTTATCAAATTGTTTCTATATGTCTGTCGATGTGTGTACTTGTGTGTGTAGGGGGGTGAGGGAAATGTTTTCTATTTTTGGCTTCTACAAGCTTTGATACATTTTGCTAGAAGCTGTTTTAGTGTTTTGAGTACTGTAATGATGACTGTTTACACTTGTCTCATTGGTAATCTAAATGGCTAAGTGAAATATGAATCCAGTTTGTGCCCTATTTGCTATTACCATGGTCATCTAATACTATATTTGTCTCATCAAACATTTAATTTTGGTTGTGGGTGGTCCATGTTCATGTGTCAGGTACAATTATTGTTTTAAAATAAAGAGACAAAAACAATCTAGTTTTGATAGGAATGCATTGCACTATAGCTTTCAGACTCACTTACCAGTTTAATTTTAACATACAGATTCCAACCACAAAAATTAAACACTTTTAGTATCTCATTTGTCAAAAGCAAGTTGGAAGCCAAGTACTAAGAAATGCAACTTCAGCCATAAGCCAAAACACTGCCTCAAATGCATTTCTTTTAAAACACCAACTTTTTAAGAGATTGATAAAAATATGACCTTTTACGGGATTGTTTTATGGGAAAATTTTGTAATAAAGCTAATTCTTAAATAATAGATAAACCAAAAGTGCTGGTTAAGCATTGACACAATTAAGTCATAAGAGAAGATCACAAAACACCAGCCTTTCTAGAAGTTAAACTTTAGTAAAAAGACACATTTAGTGAGTCTTTTCCTTGTACCAAAATACTATGTCCATACAATAAAATAACCAGACATTTTTAAAACAAGAAATATGAAAATAACTGCAGCATCGACATATAGTTATCACTGGAAATATTTAGAACAAATAGTATTTTCTACACTTTTAAAATCCACTACAGACACTGCAAATTAGGCTTACGTATTTATTTAGTAGAATGCAATGGGATGGTGACTGACTGGCACACTCTTATGTACTGTTTGTTACCTATTACCTGTTCTAACAAAAGGAATTTCTATGTGGTTACATTGTGGAACCTTCCAAAGCTTTTTAAATTTACAGAAAAGAAGTTTCATTTGGTTTTGTAATGACTAGATTATATAGCTTGAACAGATTTCAGTATATTGTTACACAGGATTTATTTGCTCAAATTAAGCCATTAGGAGAGTTACACTTCATTCCAAATTCCTTGATAGTTCCTTTTGGGGAGATGCACTATGTGGAACTTATAAAGGATTCATGTACATGCAGACAGCCTCTTTATCAGTTACCACTGTGACATATGGCAAAATATTGTTAGTAAATAATGAGGCAAAGATACTAAAATGAATTTAACAATTAATTTTCCCTCTTTTAGTATATTCTTGAAGACTCAATGATGTGTTAGAAGAAAAAAAATTAGCCTGTGGTCTATTTTTTTAGGAAAGGAATCTTTAGCAGTGATACATGTTTTTAAATGATGGCAGACATCTTTAACTCAAGCCATGAGACAGCACTGTTGTATTATTGTTGATGATTCTTATGTAGAAGTGCAAATTAAGTCAACTGATTGCCCATGGGGCACTCACAATGCTTCCCTAATCCATCTATTTTTGAAGTGTTTGCCAAGGTTTAAAAACACTTTGTCATGAACATGCATGTGGTGTGCTTGAAGAAAAAGAAAAGGTAAATCAGAGGGTACTGAGGATACTCTTTAAAACCCCAAAAGATATTTAACATCCTATTAAATAAATAACTTAGAAAGAAATAGAAAGGGATGAAGGCAGAATGCACAAGCGTACCATACTATTTGTTTTGTTAGAACAGTTTTACACTAACATGTTTACATTTTTAAATTCTACCCAATGCTTCCATGATGCCACTCCCAAAGCTCCTTTGGTTGTGCACATAACATGACCCAAGTGCTTTCCAGTAAATGCTTGCATGTCTTACTGCTCATCGAATCATTAGGCTTGAATGAGCAATAAAAGTCTTTGATATGAGTTTGTATTCCATAAATAACTTTTCCGAAGATCTTTCAACAGATTGTTCTGTGTTCTTTAAGTTCTATTTGAGAGGATAAAAAACAAAAACTTCAAACCTTAACCAAAATCCCAGCCACAATGTTGTTTGCTTAGGAATAACTTCCATCCCATTTGATCTGCCTATATCTCGATTACAAGGCATAACACAGAACTAATGAAAAGAACATCATATCTCAGCAGTGAGTACAAAAACCTTCAAAAACTTCCTTTCTTTCAAGCAAGGCAACATCTGCAATGTGTCTTTGCCTTTTGAGCTACTGTCTTCATGAAAATACCCACCATTCCTGGCAAAAGAGCCTTTGGTTTTACTGCACCCACAAACACTGCCTTCCTCTATGAGTGTACAACCATCGGGAGAAAATGAGCTGAGGTGTTTTTCCTTCGTGTTTTCTGTCCTCTTCTGGGAGCTCCTTTTCCATTCAATGCCACATACATTTGTCTCCCATTGTGCTGCCAGTTAAAGGATGCATAGGTATTGTATCCATTTTCCTCTATTCTCTCCTTCAGCTTACAGTCATTGTTAAATTCTTTCTGCATAGGAAAAACAAAATCTTTTATGATAATGATACTTGATTCTATTTGATACAAACCATCCATACGACTCCAGTTCAAGGGTTTCTTTCTGTTGACAGTTACACATAAGTTGTGCACTTAATATACAATGTCAACAGAAGAGTAAAACTCATAACCACAAACAAATTCTAAGTTTCAAGGCACGTGATTCATTTTAGTTGACCATCATAACCACATATTGGGGCCCTTTTAAAAACCTGGCATGTCTTGAATATGACATGGTTTAAGTGCTTAGAATGATTATCAAGAAGCAAACATTCCACTAACAATATTTGTGATGAGTCAATAATAAAAAATTGTGTTATAATCCTTTTGTCAGAGTAATGACTAGGATGTCTCATGGGAAAATAGAGTTACAGAAAAACAGAGAGCTTGTCAAGTTTCCAAAGTTTATAAACCACATAAATACACCCATATTGATGAGAAAGTAGATCTTATAGCAAACAATAACACTTCTAGATAACCATGAGGCCAAGGTAAAGGGGTATCTTCATCTCTTCCAAATACCAGATTTCTCAATTTTGTAAATTATTTACAATTTTTATAACTTGGAATTTTGATAGATTTTACTCTGAGATCTAGGAATGACTGAAAACTAGAACATAGAATGACTCTTGCTTTGTGAATTACCATATCAAAGAAATTATAACTTTGGTAACTAACACTGCCTATATTATGTAAGTCCGATGCCTTTGATCTTGGGAAATTCCACTCTATAGCCATAGTGCTTTGGCTTTGTTTCAAGTGACCATGTGTTTTTAAGGGGATCTTTTGGGACAAGGGTTGATGTTTCATTCATTCCATAAATCCAGGATCCTACTCTGGAGTTAATAACAAAGAGAGGTATCTCAACCAATCTCTAGACTCTGGCTTAAGAAATGTCTCTCTTCCCTAAAATCCAAACTAAAGGAGTTAAGAATCTAAAGAATTGGGGCTTTTCCTCTTCTGGCTCTATCTTCTCCATCCAAACCAAGGGCATTATAGGCATCTTTCACTCGAGGCCTCTACTGGGCATTTCAAACAGTTTCTCTCACCTCAGGACTTTCAAATTTTCTCCTTAATTCCCAATTCCCAAATGTTCATACATTTAAACATTCAGGTTTCTCTGGGCTAGATGGTAATTTTGAACATTATTAGAACCATCATAATCAGTTATGTTTTATGTTAATGTGGCTAGTTTAAGTTTTTCCTTGGAATTAATTTATTTTATGTTTTTTTTCTATGAAGTAATATTTAAATGTAATACAAATAATGAATTAAAAGTAAGAAGAAATGGTAAATGAAGATAAGGTTTCTAACATAAGAAAAAATTCTGCTTTAGAAAAAAATTTAAATAGTATGTCTTTTTTCCTATTCATCTTAGTTTATCTAAAACTATATGGTTTTTAAAGAAGAGATGATTTTTACTATGAATAATTGCACTTATTTCAATAAACAAGGCACAACTTAGAGACTATGGAAGGGTTGAGATTATTTCAGTTGATTTTATATTTGAAACAGCTGTGTATAGAAAAGTAGCATGGGTGCTTAATTATTTTTCTCCCCAAAATAAGTTTATAGGGCAATATTTCTTAAAGTGAGGTACACCTAGAGCAGACTCCTCATCTCAGGTATTTTTAATAGTTAGACTGTAACCAAATGTTATATCAGAGTCTCTGCATGAGGAGCCTTGGAAGCTATGTTGTTTACATCATTTAAGTGAATTATAAATATTAAAGTTTAAAAAAAATATATAGGCTAGAGTGAGATCTCAAGAGTAGAGATTTTGGCAGTTTAGAAAAATGTTTTGAATTTCTTCAGGATACCAGGTAAATTTACTTGGTCCTTACATCATGCTCTATGAGGCCATGTTCTATTTCAATTCAGTTTTATAATTTATTTTCTTAATTTTATCAATCAAAAAAAAAACCCCTCATATACAGTAGATGCATTGTTCAGAAAATAATTAATGAAAATATAAAGAGAGATACATTTCCCAAAAGGAAATGAGGAAAATACTTGAGAGAATACAATATGGAGCTGGTTTAATCAGCATTCTGGGTGCCTAAAGATATTTTCAAGAAGCCTTATGAAATCCATGGAAATTACTTTAAAAAATGAAGATAGAAATTATGAGTTGTCACCTGCTATACAAAATAATGTTAGGTGTGTAACTTTTGGATGCAAATTTCCAGGTCCTTTTCCATCCTGAGCAGGACATTCAATTCAAGTAGATTTTTCATTTAATTAGAACAAGTTATAATTTTTCACTTTTCCTTATAGTATTGCAAAATCACAAAACAGTTTACTATAGTTAGAGAATGAGTTTCTTTCTGAGAGCATAGGCTGTGATGAGCTGAGCCAACTGGAGAGGTAGTTAGGTTTATGCCTAACTACTTTGCCTAACGACTGTAGATTTTATGGTTCTAGTGCTGAGGAAATAGTGAAGGACTAGACACAGCCTCCCTTCTTGAAATTCATAATCTACTGGGAAAAGATAGTCAATAACAAACATATTAATGAGGGAAATGTCTGATAAGTGCCATTGCAGATCATTAAAATGGGGTAATGTGATAGAACAACATAAGTGCATCTATGTTAGATATAGAGGTAGAATGAAATAATTCATAAACCTTAGACCTTAAGAAGTATAGGCAGAGTACAATAGCTATATTGAGATAGAAAAAAGTGTGAGGACATGAGAGGAAAAGTATTCAATATTTTTGTGACAGTTAATTTGAGGTATCCATTTCTTCTTGATGTCACCTTTTTAAAAAAGTATACTTTACCAATTAAAAATGATGTCAATATTTTAACTTTTTATTGCAATTAAATTTTTTACATTTTCTTTCTCAATCTAAATTCATATTAGATGGCTTCACTTTAAAGCATTGGTTTTGACTACATGTGTGTATCAGTATCTCTTCAAAGAATATACACCATGTCTTCTACCCAGTAATTTTGATGTAGTAGATTAAGGAGGTACCTAGGCATGTTCATTAAAAAAGGAAAAGAAAAAAATGCCTCAGAAGTAATTATGCCATGAACCCCTAAGTGGAACCACTTTTAAAAATAGTCTATTACTCTTCTTGGCTCATTAGTAGAGCAACATGAAATAGAAAATATTAACTAAATTTCCTCTCACCCATCATAGCCATCCAAAACGCATTTACCCTAGCCAAAGGGACCAATCCAAAGTATGCCCATCTCTCCAATTATAAGTGGCCTGATATGAATTAAATACAAATCTATTCTGTATACAGACAAATGATAGAATAAAGTTCCAATGATTCTCAGATTGTGGTTATCAAACCAGTAGCATTGTGAACACCTGGAACCTTGTTAAAAGTACAAATTCTTAGACCCTACCACAGACTTACTAAATCAGAAAAGCTGGGAGTATGTTTTAATAAATTCAGTGATTCCGAGACATGCTCAAGTTGATAATGGCTGGCACTGTAATCATCCTTATGTTAATCAACAAAATAAGTTTACTTACACATTTTAAAGTGACATTTCTTAATACTTGCTATGAAATACAGGGATGTGTCTACTCAAAGCACAGGCTGAATTAATCATTTTTGTCTAGGTAAATAAAATTCTGGAGTTGATTGAATAGTATGCAAAATGACAAATTTCTTGATGTCTCCCCATTTCAGATTTTAACAGAATACAAAACACCCAAGCCCCTGTTTTATCTCTAGCTGTAACACACAGTAGATGGTTGTCTACTTAATTCATGATCTTTGTTTTCAATGATCCTTCTCCAAGTTGTCTGCAGAGCCCATGCCAATTTGACCAGATGCTTCCGTGAGAGTCTGACTGGTTAGCAGTTCAGAACATTGACTGACAAATGCCAGCAACAGCCTGTGTGGTAGGCTAATGGGTGAGCAACAGAGGAGATGATAAAATTGGAAAGGCTGCCTTGCCAGCCTTTGAAACTCTGGTAACCAGCCCACTGTGGCTCTATTTACTAGCAATGGAACAATAACAAAGCTATTCAATGGCTGGAGAAAACATTCCAAAACTGTGGTAGTGATTTACTTCAGTGAACTTTGAAAATGAAAGCAGAATACTTACGGAGCCATAGAGTTTACCCTTCTTGTTCATGGCTAAGTAGTAGTTGCTGTTAACGGCTTTGACGGCAACAACTCCGATTTCCACTGAGGTTATCTCCAGGATACCTAAAACGAACAATTACAACAGGCTACACTTAAGAGTCACATAAATATGTTTTAAAAAGTCCTAAGAAACTACTGAGTTTATTTTTTGATCATTATAAGATAAAAACATTTTTTTTAAAACTTCTTTCAATGTGCATAAAAAGCCAGAAAGCTAGAAACAAGTAGTAGGTCTTTAAAAGAATTCCCCTGCATTTTACTCTGACCATATAGGGGAAAATATTGTTTTAATTAAAATGCTTCCTTTGCTAACTCTGCATTTTCAACCCCATAAATATTGAAACAACCCTACTCATCTTAGCCTAGATTTCACAAAAACTTATCAGAACTCACATCTGTACTATGGTATTAAATTAAATCTATAGCATATGTCAATAATATGTCAGATTTACTTCAATCTGTAAAAACAGTGGTAAACTATTTCTTCTTTGTGGGACACTTAGATAAACTAAATCTTTTGGCTACATTTAACTGATAAATTCATTTTTGGCAAATGAACTAACATTTTGAGATACAGAGAGACTAACCCTACATCTACATTGTCTTTAAAACAGCAGAATCACTATTCTGGGTTGAGAGAAAATCTATCAGCATATTTTTAAGTTTTTTTTTCTTCTAGAAAGAATAGAAAACTGAGGGAATTAGTAACTGACTGACAGATCTTTTCTCCTAATACACAAGTTGCAGTTGGTGCATCTAAAGATAATTTTTTCTAAAAAGTTTGTAGGTAAGTACAGGAAAGGCAATTGCTATTCTATTCAAAATGCTCACCCATTTTAGGTTAAGGAGACCTCAGATACTAACTACTTCTTATAATGATTGAGAAAGCTTTCTCAGGGTAGAGAAGCAGCACTGTGATTATCAAAAGCCTCTGGATTCAGTGTTTGGGTTTGACTCTGGCTTTGCATTTACTGGTGAATGACCACAGCAGAAGTTGCTGAACTGCTTATGTCTCAATTTCATTTGTAAAATGGGCAACAGACTAGTACTTCCCTCATAGTATTGTGAGGATTAAGTCAGATATACATATAAAATAATTAGAACTTGCCTAGAACATAATGACTCTTTAATTATCAGAGGAAAGTTTCCCTCCAAGGGTTCTAGATTTTGGAACGTCTTCACCAACCTGTGTAATCCTGAAATGGACAAATTCCCACTTTAACCCATAAAATCTGGAAATTGATCATATGTTACCATTTAGCATTTATTACCTATCGTAAGAAACACTATCCTAAATGTGGTTGGTAAATCGTGTATTTATACTCTTCCCATTGGCAAAGAGTGGCTTGTTCTTAAGACATGAACTCCTCCCTTTTCTTCACAGGTTGATGAGCCATGTGGAGGTCAATAGAAATGCTTGGGTTTCCTCATTGCAAAGTTGACATAGACTTGTGCCAGACTACATGCCACGAACCATTCTGTCTATGTATCCTATAGGAAGCCTCTGACGTAACATAGCATATACTCTCATTAATGGAGTAAAAGAGATTTCATTTGGAAAGTTCAAAACAAGAAAGATTGTGAAGGGTGAAGGAGACAGTATCTGTAATTTTAACATGTTTTCTTGATGCTGGTATTTATTCTCAAGGTATGAACCTATACGAACATATTATTTTGCACATTGTAAAAAGTACTTTTTTTAGTTTATTTTTTTAATTCTTACAACAGTCCAAGAAGGTGATATTACTATTCTCAATTACAAATGAAAAAATAGAGAATACTGAGATTGTTTAACTCATACACAAGGTGATAAAGTGACATAAGTCGGCAATGATAGATTAAACATTTAAGGCTTTGACTTTCAGAATACCTTGCTCTCAATCTCTTGTTTGCCTTTGCATCATCTCTCCCCACCCTTTCTTATTCTCAAAAGGAAATTCTATTGGAAAATTTTTTCAAGGTGGAAAAGAAGTAGTGAGATTAAGCTGCAGTAACAGACTAAGTTGGGAAAAGAAAAAATATGATATCAATGTTACCAAACCCTTGACTGATTGTTTCTGAGAGTATATGGTAAATCATATTTAGCTTAGAAATCCCTGAGTTTTTTTCAGCTTGGCACAAAATAGAAACTCAATATTCAGAAAATCTGTCAATCAATTAGCCATATATCCCAGTCTGCAATCTGCAAGTAGTTAGGCTAGCTTGAAAATGTTCATTATGCTTCAAAATAGAAGAGAAGACACAGGTGATATAAGTCCTTGTGAATTCTGAAAATAATTTTTGGGTACATCATGTATCAGTAAATCATAACTGATAATCTTATGAGTAACAGACAATGACTGCCTTTATTATAAATATCTGTGAATGTGAGAGTGACTTTTTGAAAACTCAAGTCTAGAAAACTTCTCTATTTTTTCCAGTGTTCTCTGTTCTTTAGTGAGAATGATAAAGTTTGCATATACAAGTATTTTTGGAAAAGATCACCAAAATTTTATTTGACAGTTGTTAGATTAATAACATATAGTTCTATATGTGTATACCTTCATGCAAAATTAAATGTCAGTTGAAGACAGCCTTTAGCAGAAAGTAAGTGAAAGGTATACAGGGTCTCTTTGTATTTCTCACAGTTTATGTTAATATACAATTACCTCAAAATTAAAGTTATAAAAAAGCACTGTTTTGTTACTTAAAGAACCTAGCACCTAAAAATTGCATCATCAATAAAAGGAAACATAAATTATATTTCCCATTAATATAAATTAGACATTTTTATAAATTTAAAGACATATTCTTGTAGTAAAATTCTCTTATTTACATTAAGTTGTAACCACATCAGTTTTGATGTCTCTCTGAAGATGAATATGACAGGTGTTATTGTAAATCTATTTCAGGGCTTTTGGACAGTTTAATTCAAACACATAGGAAGACCTATAATGAGAAGTGCATTCTTTTAGAAAATGGGAATGTAAAGCCAAGTTATGGATCCCCTCTTGCAAAGTCTGTTTTATTGGGAATATAAGAAAAATGAAGAGAGAATTTCAATAAAACATACTAAGTGAAAGTAAGTGCTAAGATGGCAGACAAGAGAGGCAAGGGTAAAGGTAGTTCATATTGGCTGAGGTTCCAAAGCAGACTAACTATTGAAAATCAGACCTGAACTGAGTTTTGTAGGTTGAGTGAGAAGCATCCAGAGGAAGGTTGCAAGATATGAGCAAAAACATTAAGGTGAAACATCATAAGTTTGGTTTATAGAGTAAAACAGAGTAAAAGAAACAAGGCAAAAAGTTATAAGAAATGAGATTGGGGAGTAAAGTCAGATTCAAGTTATCAACTATCTTGTATGGATTGTAAGGATTTAGGTAAATAGAAAGTATTTTATCTAAAAATATGTAACTTAGAACATATTAGGAAAAAAACAGTATTTAGCAATTTCTTTAATTAAATAACAATCTGTAAAGTTTATTTTGAATTATATTTGAAAACCTAAATAATGAAGTTTGATAATCAATATTATAAAAGTGATTGTGACATTAATCAGCTTCTATTAATGGGCAAATTCTAGCTAATGCTGCATCATTACCATAGTAATGGAGAGGATTTTGCAAACTGATGAACTACAAGTGGAAATAACCTAGAGATCACATTTTTCATGTAAATCATCTTTTAACTTGCAGTGTGTGAGTTATATTTTGTAAAATCATTGAGTAGTTAATCTTAGGGGGTGGCCATTCACAAGTATCTTTCTCAGTTTATGCTTCTCATCTTTCTCCAGAAGAGAAGCATCTGACCCATTTTCACTCAGCAATCATATTGGACCAAGACTACTTCTCTTTTGGGGATATTAATATAAACAAGCTCATTGGCTTGGATAGTAACCTTCTCCTTAAATATTTTTTCATGGACACAATAAAAGAAAATAAAAGGCAAATAAAGCTTAAATAGAATAAATGTAGGTGAGGGAAAGCTAGGTATAGAAAATAAATGCAAAAATTCTATCATTCTTTTCTAAATAAACAAAATATGAATGCGTAAAGGAATCCTGGATTTATTTGAGTAATTTGGCTAACATGTATTTAGCACAAATGTGCAGGGTGTATGTTAGCTCTCACTATGGAGGATGCAAAGAGAAAAGAGACTTTACTTTCAAGGAGTTTTAAAATTGGGTAGTAGGATAATGACACAGATAATTAAAGTAATTACAATACGAAGAAAATATGTTTAGTGCTATATAAGAAAGGAAATGTGTTGTCATGGCTTTAAGTTGTAAATAAGCTATCCTGAAAAAGATGGTGTTTGAGGTGAGCCTTTCAGGGGTAGGATTTTATTAGGTGGAAATGTGGAAAGTTGAGAGGACTATTTTGGGCAGAGAAATGTAAATGCATGGAAGAGGAAAATGAGCTCATGTATGCTTGAGACACAGTTGGCTCCACCCATCAATTGCACTGTGTGGGGCCACTCTTGGTAAAAGTAAGGGTTCTACTTCATTGAGTAGCAGTGATGATTTCCTGGGTAAGGATATACTTTAAAAAAAATTAGTTGTGAAACTTGGGAGCAGCTCAATAAATGTCAGAGTCTCAAGTGTTCAGAGTCATTCATGTCTGTTATTTGTCTCTAAACATTTTAACTCAAAATAGATTATTATAAGGCTATATAATTTGATAGTTTTAGTCAATGTGCTGAAATATAACATTAGTAGTATAATGTAATATACAAATTCTAGTCTCTCTAAATTATGTCTCTCTCTCTTATCAATTATTGTTAGTGTCCCGAAAAGATTTATTATATTCTAAATAGAAAAAACTATTGAGTTTCTTGAGCTTGTTGTTACATTTATACTATATACCACAGAGATTATGTGGCCATACCCAAGAGTGTGGGGTCAAATGCCCCCAAATGTGTAGTATTCATTTTAGAATCACTGTGGGTTTATCTCCTTGACTGTTTTTTCTTTCTCAAAGAACCACAACAATTGCAGTGGTCTTTATTTATTTTTATTACAATAGTGCATGGTTAATAATATGTGCTCAATATATATTTATTGAATAAATAAATGAATCAATGAGTGATTAGTCCAATGACTGGCTGAGTAAGGAAAAATGGGTATTCATTAAATATAGATTTTTTTTCTTTTGACAATAGAGTCATATTTATAAAAACTGGAGATGAAATAATAACCACATCCAATAAAAATGAAACAGAAAGTAAGTCTAAATGCTATATAATTCAAAGGGGGAGTCAGAAAATTACAAAATATAAATATATTTTTTATTATTTATAGGTAAATTATAAATCTGAAATTCCTTTAACTGTTCTAAATAATATATGTAAGGCCCTGCAACTATTATTAAAATTGTGAGAAAAGGGGTCTCAAGAATGGATCAGATAGGCCATTTAGGATGTGAGATCCCTAGTCAAGGCAACATTCTTGGTTAAGAAAAGCATGGTTTGGAGAAAATTGAATTTACAAATTAATGACAGTAGTAGCCCAGAAACCAAAAACTGATAGAGTGATTCTCATGTGTCATATACTTTCATGTCTCATTTAATATTCACAAAATATACCAGGTAAATATATTCTTTAAATGTTGAAACTGAGCCTTGGAGAAATTAAGTAAATTTGTGGACACATTCTCACTATAGTATACCATATTTGGTGTTTGGATCCAAAGCCCATTCTCTTTCCAGCACATCAGGCTTTGTTAAATGCAGGTGAAAAATAGCAAAGTAAAAAAAGCAATGATAGTTTTACCTATTTTAAATCCTTTTCTTCATATTCTAACAAACACTTGATTTTTAGATTTCAAAAGTATTTTGGAGAAGCATATCATGTAGTCAACACAAAGAGATTAAATTTGATAGGTAGTAATCCACAGGTAGTATTGTAAGTAACTAAATTAATTTTAATTTTCTAAATAACTAAAGTTTTAAAGCTCTAATATTTTATTTAAAAAAAATTGAAACCCAAATCTTCAAGTTCACTCATTCCTTGTTCATATATTTCTTGATTGCTCAGCATTGCCAATATTAGCCCTGTCTGCTGTGAAAGTAGAATGCTCTCAGGAGCTCTTGAGTACCCACATTAAAACCAACTGATAAATTAATATGCAATCTTGCTAAAAATTGAGTAAAAAATACAGGTAAATTTTGACAATATTCTTTTCTGAGTACAGGACATTAGGTTTTGTGTAGAAACTCTAGTATCTCTTTTTTATAGGTTCTCAGTTGTACTCTAGAGAGTGGACATTTACACAAATGTGATGTTGAAATTCTGGGGGAAACAAAAATATCTAGCTTTATGTCTAGCACAAACTACATTAGTTTTACCTTTCAGATCTACAATAAAATAAATATAGTAATTTTTCCTGTATTGTAAAAATTATCATAGATAATTTGTAAATGTTCTCATGGGGTCAAATTTTGCTTCATAAACACTGGTGTTGAAAAAAAATTATCCAGCAATTATTTTCTCAGCTGGTACTTAGTTTATTTCCACATTTGAATTTGTCGAAAACATGATTCCACTTATGGTTCTTGACAGTAAAATGCTACTTTTACAACTGGGAATTCCAATAAATTCATATGATCTTGCCTAGAAAACATATGTATTAGTTTTCAATATCTAATTTCCATCATAACAATTAGAATTCTTTTAAATAACAATGTTTCTACGTCTCTTTAATGTGAAACAGAGCTAAATTAAGTGAAGTCTCAAAAAATTACATGCACTGCTGAACTTCTACACAGCACAAAGGACCTTCCTAAACACTTTGCTAAGAGACTTGACCAAACTTTAGCCTGGCTTCCATCTGTAGTAAACTGTGTCCTTAAAGCTGACTTCAGCCTCTGTGCCGCATCTTAAGAAAATTTAGTGCTGCCAAACTGCAAATTGTACATTGTCCCAACCCACCTTGCCAAACCATATTCAGTAATTCTCCATTTACTCTCTTCTGTAACTTTTTATTTCCAGGTAGCCTCTAGTCTTTTTTATGTCCCACCTTTTCACTTTCCCATAATCCATCTTTGTTCTCTATTCTCCTGTGAAAACCTCTGTCATTTTGTCTTAGTTGAGACAGAGTTTTGTTATTACTGCAGTCTCTCTCCCTTACTGCAGTAGTCTGAATAAAATCTACCTGTCATCTTTAACAAGCATCTGATGCTGGGTTTGGTTTGTTTATTTGGATGTCTGACAATTATAGGAGCTCAAAAAATATCATGAAGATTATAGAGTAGACAACTGTCACCAAATTTATGGGTAGCATGTGCCCAGAAAAATATCCTACAAGTGGTAAATACAAAAAGGAAGAAGAAAGTCGGTTTTTGCAGACTGAGAAAGGAAGGCACCTAGCTGAGGGGTAACAGAACTAAGTATCGCTTAGCTTAAAGGTCCCCACATGCTTTACACCTATTTGGGATTACATTTTCGCTTGACTCAACAATGTCAAAAAGTGCGTTTACATATTAGCCTAACTGTTTTGAAAGAATGTTATAATATACCTAAGTAATTTTTGTATTACCTTCTTATTTTCTCATTTCATTTCTCTCTGCCCTTCTGCCTCATTCTGTGTGTCTGTATGTGTGTGTATGTGTGTCTGTCCGTCTGTCTGTCTGTCTCTCGTACACACGCACACACACATACACACAATGAGGGTGGTAATAACCTCACACAAATGTTTAAAGGAAACAACAAAGTCACGTTTTATGTGATGAAATTAATGGAGGAGCGTGGTTATAAATGTGAGGGAAATAAGTGATAGCAGAAGAACTTGTCTCAACATATCAGCTCTGCTACTTAACTAGCTGTGTGACCTTGAATAAGTCAGTTATACTACCTGAATCTTGGTTTCCTTGGAGCTAGCAGCCTATAGCTCACAGGATTGCATAGCATCTCAAACAGTGGGTATTTAATAGGTACTTATTATCTGCTTAATCAGGATAGGAGGCAACTTAACCAGTCTTCTATATCAGTGGTTCTTAAACTTGAAAATGCACCAGAGAATTTTAATTTTTAGCAATTTCCCAAGCAACAATGACTTTGCTGGTCCAAGGACTCCACACTGTTCTATATGCTATGATTCAGAGGCAGAGCAGGTCTTCGATATTAAAAAGCATTGATGGAAACACTTGCAAAGAAGTGTTTTCCTTTGCTTTTTTTTTGATAAGTGTGGGACATTTTTTTAATATCTGCAAAACCGTGCTATGTGAATTTGGAATTTATGAATATACTACATTATTGTCTATAGTCCATTTTTGAGACTTGCAATAGATTACTGTCAGAAATTTTATTTTCTTCTCAATAACTGCAAAAATGTTGGTGGAAACTTAATTGCCTTCAACTACTCCTTTAGGTATTTTATAAGTATCCTTATAGGAGTGATTTTGTTGGCACTCTAAAAATTAAAGGACTATATAGTCGTTTAAAATTAATCTAATGGCCAAGAAATCAGAAGAGATTCATTTAATCCGCTCCCTCCTACCCAGAGTAAAGGCATATACTTGCTTCAGAATGATCTCGACACATTTAAAAGAAAAATAGTAGAGTGGTTATTCATTCTGATCTACCTTGTACTATTATAGACTCTGGCTGCCTGTTCAGCATAATGCAACAGAGCTATTTAGTTTCTGTGTTAGCCACAGTTATTTCAGATACCCTTGACATTCATTTAGAATTGTAGACAGAAATAGGACCTGCATTTGCAGAATATCCTTATCATCTTTATACAAGAATATATGTCTTCTCCAATATGCTAAAGGCCAAAATGACCTTTTACATTCTCACCTGGTACCTCAAGTTATAGGAAAAATGCAGCAATTAGCTTAGCTTTATTGCCGTGCACAGTGGCAAATCCTAAAACTTTTCTCAATTTAAAGGTTATATTTAATTGACTGATATTGTAATTTAACCATTGTCATTTACCAAGTATTAAAAAGAAACTAACAATGCAATCTGTGACCAGTATTATCCAGTTGTAAATTAATTGTTAAAGTGTGTTAAAGATTAATGTCCTACTGCACTTTTATTGCAAATGAAATATTACTGAGGGTTTTTCCATGTTGATCATTACTCAACATATGCTTGCATATAGTCATCTAATATATTTCTTCATGACACTGTGCTAGATGCATAAATTTAGTAAAGTCAACATTTTCTTCATATATTTTCTCCTCACCAGCAGAGATATTTTTTTGCCAACTTAACTTTATCAAACTATGTAAGGAAGAAGATAATTATCATTATGTGCCATGTTTTCAAATATTATCTTCTGAGTTCTTAGACTATATGAGACATAATTACATGTTTCTAAGGATAAGAATTTGTTTGAAATTCTTGAGAATTGTCCATAGTAATTATTGATATAAATTTAATTAACTTGAAAAATGAAAACGATTGTATGGCTAATTTTCTATGAAATAAAAAACGAAAAGCTGTGTGTCCCCAAGGATAGGACACCTACTCCCACTTCCAGCTACTGGCAATCCAGGAAAAAAAATCCTAGAAATACTTACGTGTTTGAATCCCATGTTGTGACCCAAGATAACTGACATGGATCTCATATGACAATGGGATAAATGGTGGGAAATATAAAAAAAAACACAACAATTTAGAAAGGGAGGAAGGATGAAGATAGCCTCAGAAATGCTCAGCACAACTTATTTGAAAGAAAATAAGGTCCAGAGCAAGGCACAAGAGTAATTACTGAAAAATATTTCTTTTTAAAGGATAATCTTATATTTGTATCAGAAAATATATTTGTATGCAAAGTTTTATAAAACTATCAGTTTTGCCTCTCTCTCCCTCTCTCCCTTTCTTTCCTAATAAATAATTCAATTCTTCAAAATATTTTAGAAAGTTGAAAATCCTGTTTTTTTGTTTGTTTGTTTGTTTGTTTTGTTTTTGCCAGGGCTTCCTCCTCATACCTTTCTTTGGCCCTAATCTTATTATATCTCCTATATGTCACGTGTCACATGTCGGGGGGAGGGGGGAAGCCTGAGGGACCCTAATGTGTCCTGTGTCCCCTCATTGAGCCTTCGATGGAAGGAACAGCTCCCATTCTGTGTAGGAGAAGTTTTAAATACCAACCACATAAAAATAAGAGACAATCAGTTGACATGTTATTGCTACAGTAAACATCTATAGAGAATTCAAAATGTTTTATGCTTTAGTAAAAGCCAATCAACTTTCCAAATTAGATCTGTTGTGGTCAGGAAGCATTAGAAGGCATGTTGATTATAATATCCCCCTTCAACTCCCCCCCAAAAAACAAAGTCATTACAAATTATTTTGAGAAATATTCCATATTCAATCAAGACTTCTGATCAGTCTAATTTAAAGTACAGATTTCAAAGCCTCAAAATCAACTAATCTCATTTATTTAGTGAGAAAGATTCAGATCATTTAAGGCTTAAGAAAAAGTCTAGGCTTTAGAGAATTGTAGAATCAGAGATGAACTTGAAGAAATCTAGAGATTATCTGGTTCATCTCTGATCCTTTTTTTGTAATAGATGACACCTGGAGACCTAAAGCCATCAAGAGACTTATCCAAGCACCTCTAGAAGATTATTTAAAGCCTGAGATACATAGTTAGTACATGTTCTTTCTAGGACATCATGAGATTCCTATAAACATTTATAAACTGTTGGCAGCTAGGCAAAGATTTTATATCTACTTAATGTTTCATGGGTTAATTTATCTTGTTCATTACACAGAAACAATTCATTCTAGTTGAGCACAACCACTGCATTTTATTTTTTTAAGGAAGAAAAGTTTAAAGGCCAACATAAAGGGTTAGAGTAATTACTTCATGGCATATTTCACTAAATGATCACCATGTAAATAGAGATACCCTAAAGATGTTCCTATAAAATGTCTACCACATTCACTCAAGGTTTTATAGACTTATTTAGTGTAACTAAATATATAGAGAATATCTTTTCTCAATTTAATGAAAATAATAAAATGGATTAGTAGAGTACAATGTGATGTTGGGTTTCTGGCAAGAAAAAAACTTTCATGATTAATTGAAGTGTTCACAAATTAGCTAAGCCTGAATAGCCCTAAGTAGTTTAAAATACTTAATGTGGAACAAGCTTTAAAGTGCAAACTCAAGGCTCACTTTAAACACGTATATTGTAAATTTGCCAAGTTTTCAACATGGTATAGAATAATATATAATTAGCTTCTTAGCTCTTTCAAAGATTCTTTTCATAGTTACAAGGTGGGTAATTATAATACTTGCTAGGAAATATAAATATTGCTGTCGATATGTGTATTTTTATTTGTGTAAAAGACAAGTTACCCTATAGACTGGCCAAAGCAAAACACTGATTAATTTTCCAGACATTAAACTATATGTTTGTGTAACTCATGATATTGAAATAAGAAATCCTGCCTCCCACCGAAAAGGGGGAAGTTTAATCAAGATACTGATGAATATCATGGTCCTCTGGACTGAAGACTGCCCTTTTTTGGCCAAGTCGAAGTGAGTCTTTATCCTTCAGGTTCATGGAAATGCCCTGTCATTGCCACAACATACAGCTGGCAAAAAAAAAAAACATATCTCTTAGGTTGGAAATAGAAGATAGCATTACATATTCATTTCTAATCACTTTCTAGTATTAGACGCACACAGCCAGTATTTTGCAGAGTACACTGGAGGGAATACTTTCATAAAAATCAATGTAAAGTGTTTTTCTGGTACTTAAAAATGGTATTTTGAGACAGTGTAAAAAGAAATATTAAAACTCAATGTAAGAGTCAGACATTCTAGCACAGACAACATGGGAAAAGCAACAATGGGCTCAGAAGAGATGTTCTTAGACACTATTACTTTAAGCACATGAGGGTGGAAGGAAGGTAGTACTCCTTCTTTAATAAGAAGGAGCAAAGGATTGACATAAGAACCAACATACACCCTTTATTGTTCTTTGTAATTATGCATGGGAAATGAAATGTTATGTATGGTTTAACTTTCAATGAATATTTTCATTGTTTTTTTAATTCTTATTTTTTTAATTTAAATTAGTTTCGAGCATACAGTACCTTGGACATTACATCAATAATGTCCATAAAATGATTCCCCTACTTGCTCCCTCCCTCCCCTGGCCCTCCACTTAGCCATCATATTAATGATAACTGTATTCCCTCTGCTATGTTCCCATGCCCAACTATCAGCTACTAATTTCTGCTTCTTTAACTCTTCACTATATTCTCTCAGGCTCATTAATTCTTGAGTCAACAAGCTATCTTTAAAGGAATTATTGGACAAGATGAATTCTACCTGATACATTATATGTTTTCTCATGGTAGACAAAGAGCAGGAATTATCTCAATGTTATATCTTATTTAAAAACTAGTGCTTAGATTGGTTTAAAATAGTGAGCTCTTGAGAAAGTACAAAAACACTTTAAGAGAAAATGTGATCTATCTGATCGAAGTTTGAAAGTGAAAACTGATGGATAAAGCAACATTATATTTAGGTAGTGATCTCAAACAACCACTTAGTGTTAGTGACAAGAGAGCTTTAAAAAAGGCTGAGAGGCAAATAAGAGGATATATATGTACACATACACATATGTTTATGTGTATATGTGTGTGTGTGTGTGTGTGTGTGTGTGTTTCAGACAAATGTTATTTTATACTATTCTTCATGCAAGTCTTAGCAAATTGTTCTGAATTAAACATGCTGAAAGTTCAGCTTTTAAAAGCAGAAGATAGGTTACAACTACTATATATTATAGTTCTCATGTATATAAGATATTTCTGAGATCCAGATTACAAGAAAAAGAGATAAAGAGAAAACCAAAAACTATGTTAACAGGAAAGAAACACCAAGAGAAATGAAATTACTGGAATATATATCTTGTAATAAACCACATATTTGAATCATGCTCATTTCAAATGTTTCATTTTACTCAATTCAAATTTTATCCAAAATCGTTCAAACCTTTAAAAATTAAAAAAAATAGAACAATATTCAAAGAAAAGTTATCTTAAACTTCTTTATAGTATACTTCAGTTCAGCTGGCTAAAATTGCACTTACAACTATTGGTAAAAATCTAACATTTCCCCCAAAGAAAAGCTCCTTTAATATTATTTAATTCATATAATCAATTGTAAGAAGGAACTTGAATGGACTTGCTCAGTTCTGACTAGCTTATATTGTCAAATAATTAGGTTTACCTGAAATAAAATAACAGATTTATAATAATTTAAGGTTATTAAAATTTTCTTGCATAGATATGAGATAGGGAAAAATAGAACCTAGAAAAAACCATAAAAATTTGAAAATTTGTCAAACTGCCATAAAAATGGCAAAAACAGTACTAGGTAAAATGACTGGTTTCTTAGCAAGTCAGGTTAATATACTAATGGAAACATCTATAAAGAAGAATGAGCAATATTCAACAGTTTCATGCTATTTAATTTCTATTTCAAATATTTCCTCCTCTAATTCAAAAAGATCAGAAAAAAACTGTGACTATAATATGACTTAAGTTAGTACAAACATTGAAACATTTCAGTGTAGATTATTCTTGGGTGAGATTCAAAGTAAACCCTGTTTATTTTCATATAAGGATCTTTATAAATGATGTCCAAATAGATGTCAAATAGTATTATAGTATAATTTTAAATGGGGATATATTTGAAGTTTATATATTTTGCCAGGACAGATTCAGAAATAGGACCTATAATACAGCATAAATTTCATAGGCACTTTATTCAATAGATAGATAAATAGAAACATGCACATTTGTCTTATACAAAGAAACTGGTTAGGAAAACAGTATTAAAAATTAAACTCTAATCAAACATAAATAAATAAAAATAGACATGTTTAAAAAGCTTAAAAAGTTTGATTAAACTATGGCAGACCATAATATTGAGACTCAGGAATAGAACTCTATTAAGCAAATTTTACTTATGGATAGATTACAGGTACTGTGTAGCTGAACTCATTTCTTTATGCATTTGTATAAGGATTAACTTATATTTTCACATCAAAAAGAAATGTTCATTATGAAGGTTTCAGATTCTTTCAAAAGTCTAATCTTTGATCACTTGGCAGAAATGAGAACTATGCCGAAGGACAAGAGTGAATTTAGCTCTAGGTAGAAAGAGACTCAACTTGCTCCTAGTTTATTGAAAGCATGACTTCTGTTTCTCCATATTGCCACATAGGTACCACTTGTACCTAGCCCATAGCGAGTCCCCAATATAAAATCATGGAACAAAAATAATTGGTTTATCTGAAGAATATAATATGCAAAGTACCATTTTCAACTTTGACAAACTTGTTAATCTCCATGAACAGCTTTTCTCTCTGCATCTGAGTGTGCCAGTTCTACCCAGAGTACATAGTGGGGCAAAATCAGGAGCCAAGGAATATAGAGGAGCAATCTTCCTTCACCCCCAACCCCTCACCCCCACACCCGGTGCTCCAATTTATCTTCCAACCTCAGTATGATCTCTAGCCTAGAGGCTGATTCCACATATTATTTTGTTTATATATATTCAACTCAAAGTAATGAAAAGGACTCAAGGACTAGTTATCAAATGTAACCCTATAAAAATTACATTGCATGAAAGCCATGAACTGAGTATAAAAAGAGCCAGTATGATTTGCACATTATAAATAAAGAATAGAATGGAGTCCCAAGCCTAAATCCAGGATTATTCTGTTCAGTCTTTTCCGACTAAATTCCACTTGCTTCAACCACAACAGAAGTCAAGAACCACTTCGTTCCCTTTTCTTATATAGGTATGCAGTCATAAGAACCTGTTAAAAAAAAAAGTTTTTTAAAAGTCTCCTAAACATAAAGTTCAATATCTCAGTCCATATTTTGGATAATTTTTGCCTCAGGAACTTAGCCAAAGATGTTGAGGTAATGAGGTCTGTCACAAATGTCTAAATATAAACAATTGCTTGTTGACTCTAAAACCCTGATGCGTGTTTTCATCCTGAGTGCTTAACAGCTTTCTGACATAATGAGAGATCCTATCTTTATTCCCCTAGCCAAGAAACAGCCTCTCATACCTATTTGCTTTCTCAGTCAACACTTTAAGTCCAGAGAGAATAACAAAGTCTTTTCTTTACGTGGACACTTGAAAGCTACTGAGAAGGGTACAACCATTTCACACCCTTCCTCTTTCATCATCAACAGCTCTTCTTTTTATTGTTTCTCTAACCTGCCAATTGACAAAAGCAGATGCTAATAATTATGTTTGCGGTACTAGGCTATGTGATCTAATTGCACAGACTTATGCCACATGTCTTTTCCAGTGCAAACTTGATTTCAAAGAAGTAAGAGCTTCAGAGACATTTTCTTAGCTGTCTTCATACTCGAAACTACAGGGGATGCACACACTATACTATTGAATGGCTATCCTTGAAATTTGTTTTCATGGTTTTTCTCTTTCACCTTCATTCAACCCCTCCAAAAATGCTGGCATCCCTGTCTAGTGAGGATTGTACTTCTCATTGGAATCTGATAGTTTCTTTTTTTTTCAATTGCCCTTGCTTGCTAACTACTATGTAAGGTAATCATATAGGAAAGTCAGAGATATTTTTGACTTTTAAAATGAAGCAAAATATTGACACACTAACTCTTTTGGTAGATTAAAATTTCTGGCAAATTTATTATAGGCAGAAAAAATATATAATCGGTTATCTTCTTTGCAAGATATTTTTTTTCAGACAAATCCTATACATTTATCATATTTTCTAACATAACCTGACAATCTCACATATGTTAATAAATACTTTAAAAAAGTTTGAGAGAAAACCATGTAAGAAAAATTATTTCAAGTAGACACCAATTCAGCATAACAACGTATTTGAAGAATTAATATTACTGATGAAGATTTTGCTCTTTATGTTAGCAATAGGTACAGCTTATTAATTTTTTTTTTACTTTACCAATTCTAGTTTTCATTGTCTGTTGAAAGAGATCTCTTCTTAACTCGCTGACATATTTTGATCATAGGCTTTTAACTGGACATCACTGCCTTTTCCTTCATCAACACCTCCAATCTAAAGCAGCACCCATATCGAAATAATTTAAATGAAAATATCAGAAAATGGGAATGTCTCAAATATCATTAAATATTTGCTTTGACATTTATGGCTCAGACTTTCTAAGTAGTTCTGGCAAAATTACCATCTAGCCTTCAACAAAAAGTGCCTGCTTTAAGTGGCAAATTTTGTCAGATTAAAGCACCCAACCCTTAAGAATGGATAATTGGCAAGATATTGTTCCCATACATCTTAGTCTCTACTAAATCTGGGTACATAACTGTGAATTTGCACCGAATTCCTCTTCCTAAAATAGGTAGCCTGATTTCCTAAAGAGACATAGAGTGACAGAGCCTGAGTGTCCTCAGCGATCTGCCAGTACAAAGCTTGTCTAAGATAAGTCACATTAATAGCAGTTTCCTCTTGTCCTTCTTAAGCTGTCCTTTTATATGAGCTCATCCTCATGAGTTAAATATTTTGCATATATTTCTGCCATTTCGATATCTGATACTTATTCAAAAATGATAAATTCTTTAATCCTTTAGTAAATAGCTTTTCAATATTTCTAAAAGTCTTAAATTTTCTAAAGAAAATTGGCTAAAAGAACATTATAAACAAAGTGCAAGGAGACTGGTAGTTGATACTTCTCTTTCTCAACATATGGCTTATGTTACAACAGCAGGTCCCCGCTTTTATCCCTGGGAGCTGTGAAGATGACTGCATATAAGGTCTCACTGCCTAATTAATCCTTACTTAAAATTCACCTAAATAAATCTAACAAGGTTAGGAAGTTGGTTTGTGATAGTAGTTCCACCTCTCACTCTACCAAACATCTGGGAAATATTCAGTTTAAAATCAGATCCAAGCCTTTTGGCATTAACCACCTCCAAACATTAAGATACCACCAGCAATTTGCCTCTGCTTCAGAAAATTAAAAGCATATTTGAGATATAAACATGGGTATGCCACTAATATTCCTGGCAATAATTGACAGCTGTTATTTTATTGTAATGGGAAAAAAGAAGGGATATTATCAGATGGAATAGGTAAAGTCCAAATGGTAATATTACTCTTCTAAAATAGCTACACATACATTTTTATGTGAATGATAAAAAACAAAGTTTATTAAATGCTACTGTTTTTTTTTTTTTAATGGATGTTGTACCATTCTTATAGTAGAGAAAACAAATACCCTATATAAATTATATAAATAGTGTATAATCTGGTCTATTTCTTAGAAAAATCAAATTTACAATTTAAATTCTTTCAGATTATGGATTACTAGCTCAACTGATCAGACATCATTTTTTGATAACATTATTGCCTATTTAGTTTAAAATAAAAAAAATACTTTGATAGTTTACTTCAGATTCTGATCCCATCTTAGCAACTGTCTTTGCATTTATATTCTTGATAATTAAAAGTGAGCATGTGGGTAACTGTAACTATAAACAGTTACGGCTTGTAAAATTATGACAGTTGGTTATGACAGCATCTATATGCTATAGCTAAAAGTAAAAGAAGAGATAGCTAAATGGGAAATAACTTTGAAAAATTTATTTGGGAGCTAGGTTTAAATTTTTTTGTCAAGGTAGAAATTAAGCAAGATTAGATATTCCTTTAAAAACTTACATACTTATTTTAAGAGCTTCTTTGTTGGTGAGGTCACTCCACAAAGACTTTGCTTTGCTACATTTTGCATCTTGGAGCTTTGCTCAAGAATTGGGACTCTAAGAAACTGCTTCCATCTACATCCAAATGCTTATACCTACTGATTTTATATTTTATTAAATTGTATCGATAAGTAAGAGTAAAGGAAGAGAGAACTGAAAATGTGTCTCTTTGTGCCTTAATTGAAAATATAGAAATTTCCCTGTGAGTTCCATGTTTGGTTCAATGTTTTCTAAACAAGCACTGACATTTAAAACATTCTTTAAAAGGTCATTTTGAAGACATGTGGGCGAGTTGTACTAAGTGTGTTGTAGATGCAATTAGGGTTTCTGTCTCTGTAAAGCCTTGCCAGCTTCTTAGATGAATGAGGATCCACCAGCTTAGTTTTCATCATCTTTTATGTTTTGGGTCTGATACAATGTTGTTGATCCATTTTGCATGCAAAAAACATATGAAATTGAGGATTAAAAGCAGTTGACAGCCAAGCTATTGTAACACACATAATGAAAGACCACCAAGAGCAGAAATCATTCTAGCATCACGCTAAAAGGAATGTGAAACAGTGCCACGAATATTATGGTTACTCAATACTTAGCAATTGGTGGATATTTACATGTGGACAGTTTTGGGCTGGAGCTGGAGACAGCTAGCCTGAGTTCTCATGGTGGCACAGCTGATTCTAAATAATCAAAGGAAAAAACGGCAAATGCCTCTGTTTCTATCTCCCACCCTTAAGAAACAACCACTAACACTCTTAAGCTCATCATGTGTGTAAAACACAAGTACGAATTTTATTTTACTAAGGATTACTACAGAGATATATTTAGCATCTTGTTAAAACCTCTTTTTACTCTTGGTAGGGAATCCAGCTTTGGCTTGGCAAATTATGAGCTGTATGAATTTGGAAGAGCTGGTTAATCTCTCACAATCTCCTTCCTCATCTGTAAAATAAGGAGGTTGCCCCAGAGGTGATTATCAAAGCTTTTTCTAGCTTTACAATTCTATGATCTATGAATGAGAGCCAACATTACAATTTAGGATTTGGCACCTGGTTTTATACTATGCTAGTGCCATGGAACTGCTTATTTCATTAATCTCACATGTTGCCTTTCTCCACATAACCTGGTTTGATTTTGTTGTTTTTTCCTTTAAAGGAACTAAGCATACCATCTCTTTGGCAGCTGTGGTTGGTTCTTAAAAGAACTTTTAATCAGACTTGGGAAATAAATGACATGCCTAGTGGTGCATATGTCCTACTGCCCTCTAGTGGGTGAAACCATATCTTCCCTAGATGTGGTTAGATAGAGCTACTCAAGCTTTCTACAAACCACCTGAGATGGGGGGCTTCAGCTTCCAAATTACATACTCCCACATGATTTCAATGTTGCTGGTCCTAGGACCACACCTGGAGTAGCAGGAGTTCTTTGGTACATACTGGGTTCAATATGGAAAGAAACACATTCAGCATGTGCTAAGAAGTAAGTTTCTAGTTAGTAAAAGAGAAAGAAAGAGGAGAAAAAAGAGGAGGAAAAAGAGCAGAAGGACAGGAAGGAGGAAGAAGAAGAGGAGGAGGAAATCAATCTATCAGATTTGAAGGGCTCACATGACAAAGCAACAATGCTCATGGTCACTGGCCATCTCTAGAAAGTTTCTAAGTCTAGACTTAATATGACAACAGCACATGCATTAGGACTTACATAGTAGCCTTATAATATTTTGTTATATTTTAATAAATTTTAATTTAAAGATAGGCCTACAAAAAATTAGAACTAGTTAAACCTAAATCAAGTTTTTTCAATTCATATTATTATGCAAAAACACACATTAAAATCATTCTAGACAGAAAATATTGGCCATATTAGTATAATTGATTACAGAAATAACCTGTGTAGATGGAACAATGAGTACCTATGGCCAGACACACTAAAGTCTTCATAGTTGGGTGTCTGTCTAGAAGCAGAGTGGTCTCAGTTTAGCAGCAAAAAAACAAACAAAAACTTCAAAATAAATTATATCTATGTTAAAAGCACTGTGCTAGGTACTAAGGGGATAGACCTACACAAGGAAGACAAAAGTAATGTTTTATCACAAATTCATTTTACAGAAGGGAAGAGAGAAAAATGAATGTATAAATAAGATAATGTGTAGGAGATTAATAACAGCTCCAATTTATGTGGTATCATTATGTACCTGACCCTGTGCTAAATAAGCACACTGTGGTCAGTACTTTGATGGCCACATTATATACCCCATATTATGCAGAAGCTGAAATGGAGAGAACTCAGAGTCAAAGTCCAAACTCACATGACATCACATGTGGACACTCTTAACCACTAGATTATTTTACGTTTCACTGTTTTTCAAAATGTTAACTCCAGTTGACCAACAGATGAAGGGGGTCCTTTCCCTCTGTGCGATTTGATTTCCATGTTCTCAACAGCTGCCTCTTTAGTGTACTTGAAAGAGATGATGCTAAGGCTGCCAGTTTGAGTAGTAAATGATGTGTGTCTGCATCCCACTGTCTCCACGTTTTATCCTATGTGTGGGGAATATGATGATAGAAAGGAGGAACTGGCAGGAGGAGAGAAGGCAGAGCCCAACACTCTCATTTGTCTTTTAGATCTGGTTTTCTACTCTACTCCATCAGAGCTTTCCTTCTCCTACACTAACTCTACTGGGCCTCACTATCTTTCTTTTTAGAAATAAATGATCACAAGCTGTGAACGATGGTTCTCTCTTTTGCTCCTACTGCTGGGAATGAGCACCACTTCCTTACAACAATGACACATAACACTCTAAATTTATCTTCCCAGTGTTCTGCTTCAGTAAACCTCTGTTGTTTTGAAAGTTTGTGATGCCCCAAATCATTTTTCTCTGTGAGGATAAATGCCCTATCATTTGTCTATAACTTTAGGTTTTCCATCTTCTCCCATTTTACCATATTAGCCCTACACTCTAGAGTGAGAATCCATTTGAAAAATACTGCTTCTTCTAGCCCTTTCTTCAAGAGTGTTTACAATATTTCTAGGCCTCTTCTACAAAGATTCCTTTAGACTCAGTACCAACATAAGTTTTCTCCCAATTCTCTCTCTCTCTCTCTCTCTCTCTCTCTCTCTCTCTCTCTCTCACACACACACACACACACACACACAGAGCCTACTTCCTTCTCATCTCAATTCTAAAGAGGAATATGGTCACTTCACAGACACACACACAAAATCCTGAATATAGCAATGCCCTAAAAACTTAGCAATAAAAATACCTTTAGAAGCCAGTATTAATGAATGTCAGTAATTTGGATTGGACAGGATGGATATACACAATGGTTAAGTGAATTACCTAGCTTTATATAACTGATGGTTAGCCTGGGCCTTTTTCAATGCCAGATTAATACTCTTTCCACTAGCTCTAGAAAAATGATGCTATGAAAGTAGCCTCCACCTGAGATAGCCGTGAGAGAACCATCATGAGATGGTTCAGGAGAACAAGGGAGCTGATGCCTGATATTGTTGAGTCTGCTGGATAGATCACACTGGTCAAAAACCCCAGGAGGTATCAGTGGAAACTGATCACAAATGCTGGTGGGGAATCATAATGGAGCATAATATTTATATATCAGCAAGGAGGATGATAATCTAAAATAATTTATTATTTCTGAGTGATGGCTTTATCGGTGGTTTTTATTTTTCTTTATAAACGTCTGTATTTTCTATAACCAGTATATAGAACATTTTTTTCTGAGTACAAAATTTATTTTCAAAAAAGATAACTTACTAACCTAAAGTAAGAGATATTAAAAGAAATAGAAATTGTGAAGCTTTGTGTAGATCTCGTAGAGCTCCTTCAGTGACAGGAGCTCCTGTATGCCATTTAGAGGAGATAAATGCCATGTCTCCATAGGAAGATGGGGCACAGATACCATTCAGATTGACAAAAGCATCTGTCCAGCATGTTTCGCTTCCTAAGGCTTTGATGTGTTTAAAAGATCAGCAAAGCTTTCCCCTTGCCTTTCCTCATTGCAGCACAAGTTCAAAGAAACATTTATTATGAAGAGGATAAATTGTAAGAAAAGCCTCTCCCTAGCTTTGAGTTACAATGTAACGTTTATAACTTTATTTATCAGAATGCCCCAACAGTTGAATTAATGTACTCTTTAATTGCATTAGACATTTGTTTTATATGTTCTGCTTCAAGTATCAAAGACAAATAAAAGAGACATTTTATTGTTTTTCAGCAAGGAATGTAAGAAGATCACATAGAGAATTAATATAGAAAAATAAACTATATTTAGATTGAGATTATTTGACCAGCTACATAATGAATTTAAAGCATGTTAAAAACATCAATTAGAATGTGGATATATGTTCATGGTAAGCCAAATCAATGATAATTTTCTGTTCATTTAGGACCAAGTGTATTTAATTTTAAAAATCCTCTTTCCTTTTATTATTTTCTTTTCTAAAAGTGATCAAAACAATATCATTTAAAGAGGGTATTCTTAAAAGTTTTTCCAAAATACCTAATCTGTCTCAAAACAGAGATTAAAATCCAAACACAAAGAACATTTAAAAATTTTATTTTTATTTGAAGCCTGTACATCTCAGGTTCTAACTGTAGTGACTAGAGTAGTTAAATCATTTCAGAATTCAGTAAGTGTAAATTATCCTACCCCTCAGATAAGTTCACATATTATAATTTAATTGGTGTTTAACCTTTAAATGAATAATACTGTCCTTTTAATATGTTAAAGAAATGTGGGGTTGAAGAAAATTAAAAAACAAAATAAAAATAAAATTTAGTATAAGGTGTCCTACAAGTGAAATTATTCTTCTTCATGCGAATAACCTATGCTCCTTCCTAGCAAGAGAATTTTCCATGTTGTGTACTTGCTAACTACCTAAAATGTAGCAATAACCTCCTATCAACACTGTATATACAAAACAGCAACCTATTAGACCCATGCTGAGAAATTTCCACTTATTTATTCTTTTTCCACTTTGGAATTCTTTGAATGGTGCCCTCTTATCTTAAAGATTTCCTCTGGCCATTTGACCCCTACCTTTAACATCTTTGCTCTTCAGCTCCTCACCTCACTTTTGACTGAATTCTCCTTCTCTTACAGGCTTCTTATTATCCTGAACAAAGGTCTACTACTTCAGGCCATCTGCCCCCACTCTTTTTATGCTCCTATCACTATCCATCTCTTGCCTCTGAAGACTTAGGTCTCTCTATTCTTATACACCTCTTTAAAATAAAGTTCAACCTTGCTTATTTTCTGTAACTTTAAATTTATTTCTCCACCATTTGGTTAATAGGGTAGAAAATGGTAAGAAATCAGAATTTATGGGAGACTAGGAGTGAAGAATTTTAGAATGTAGTCATTTTCCCCACTCACCTATTGCCACTACTCTCAAAGTGACCATGGATTTTCTACTTCTCATGTATCTGCCACTTTGGACAGTTAAGGAGGAGTGGTAATAAAAAAGAGAGGGGCATATAAAAAATGACAGTATCAGATGAGACCAAAATAGTAGGGGGAGGGAAAAAGTAGGAGTATGCATCAACACAAAATTTGGAAGGTGGAATGAAAGTGGCTCAGAGAACAACAATGACATTTCTTGGGTTTGCTTCTTTCCCAAAAATTCCTGTCAAGAATTGCCTGACAATTATAAACTTGAGTAAGAGTCATGAACCTTTGAAACCTATCTTTGTGCCCATAAAGTGCCCACTTATTAGGTTTTTGTTGCTCCCTTTTAACTCCTAAAAAACACCCCTGCACTGGCCTAATACCAAAATATTATGAGACATGAAAGTTAGAAAGTTTAAGAGTACTGCACATGAAGGCATGAAGACAAGAGTGTTACTCCCAAGACACAGGTAAATAAATGTTTCTTTATCATGATGGCTATAGGAATTGTCTTTTGTCAATGTGAGAGTTTTGCTTTTTCATTATTCTGTCAATATTAGCATAAATGATTGCTGGTCTATAGCTCATTCATTATGAGTAAGAACATCATCAAACATGAAATTCGCAAAGAGAATGCCTTTGAGAATTTAGGCTCCAATGAAATAACTTTTTTAGATACACAGCTAGTCCTCTTTCTAGGATTCAGAATTTAATCACTTGGGTAAATTCAGAAAGAGAAGAAAAAAATTAATATTTTATGCATTTTTCCTTTACTCATCTCCCCACTCCCCCCAAAAGATGTGAAAGTAACAGATACAATAAGCCCAGGAACAAAAAAAATCCCATTTTTATCTATAAGTAGAGAAAAATATAAAATAGAAATTAACATGAGAAACACTCCAAATTAAGAGTGGATTTATATGATGATCCGAAATATACTGTCTATATAACAGGAGAAAAATGTATTCTAATTAATTCTTCCTTCATCTTATTTTTCAGCATCTCTGTGGTCTGTCTGATCTGTCAGTTCCAGAGTAAAAGTTTGCACATGAGTTCTTGGTGAAATAAATGGCAATACATGTTTGTTAATCTAATAAATAAAACAGTGTTAGGTTTCATAATAAAATTGGCTTTCCTATTTATATAATGCAGATTCATTGAACATGTTCTTGGAAATTTGATATATGTAATAAATACTGAGCTAAATAAAAAAAATGGTTAGACTTAGCTTTTAAGAAATTGTTAAAAAAGAGCAAGAACTTAAAACCACATCACTCATTTCTTCTTCATTAGATCATGAATTTGATTTACTAAACACAGTGACAGACCAACATAATATGGTTTATTATTTTACATATTCAGATAATAGATAGATGATAGATGATAGATAGATAGATAGATAGAGATGGTAGATGATAGATAGATAGATGATAGATGATAGATAGATAGATGATAGATGATAGATAGATAGATAGATAGAGATGGTAGATGATAGATAGATAGATGATAGATGATAGATAGATAGATAGATAGATAGATAGATAGATAGATAGATAGATAGATAGATGATAGATAGATATAGGTAGGTGGATAGATGGACAGACAGGCAGACAGACAACAGATAGAAAGGGAAGAAGGAAAAAAACAAGAGGTCTGAGCTATTCCCACACCCCACCATCCCCCTCATTAGAAAATGACATAAAACTTATCAGAGTTTACAAGTTGGTAAGTTTCTTTGAAATTTAGGACATTGGACAAAACCATCTATAAATGTCTACATTATAGACCACTCCTATTAAAAGAGAATCATCTTCGAAGAGATTTCACACCTTTATGTGAAGACCCCAATCAACTAGGCAACTGTCTGTGTTGCTCAGCACTGCTATTTTAGTACCTAAATGTAAGAACAGAAACATTCCAGAATATAACCTAACGTAACTGGGGTGAAATCATGGGACAGTGGGTGGATCATAGAATTCAAAATCTGACAGACCTGAACTCAAGCCTGCCTTTTATTATTTTAGGTGCTATCAAATAACCCTATTCCATAGGGATTATGTAAGGAATACATTATTTGATATATAAAAAGTATTCAACAAATAATGGCTATTCTTATTTCTACATTCTACCTAAGCCAGTAGGCTTTGCAGAAATACCATTTGGTGATGATGGAGGGAGTGCTGGTAAGGCAGCACTGTCTTTCCTAACTTAAGATTTAAAAACTGTTTCCTTGAATAACCCCGTTGTGCTCTCAATATTTGTGAATTTTGTCCTATTTGGAAGTTAGTGAATTTATATTTTCAGTCTATACCACCTATTGCTACTTATTCCTTGTCTCCTGTATGAAATTATATTATTTTAGTCTTAAATTTGATCTTCATAGGCAACACAAACAAATCGATGACCATTTGTCAAGAACCACATATGTATTATTTAACTGCAGAATACAAGGACATGGAAGTCACACACTAGCATCTTAATTCAGTCACTGAAATTCACTGAACACTTATTAGGCACATTCTGTCAAAGGGGCAAACAATTTGTGCAAAGTTAATAAGTGTTAGATATAGATGTCACAAATTCAGCTAAATATATGTGTAGCTAAATAAATAGTATAGACAATAACTTCAACGGGAATTTAAAGGAACAAGGATTCTGGATTAGGAAGTTATGTAAGGTTTTATGGAAAAAACAGAATCCATTACTCAAAGTGTTTACTGACTGCCAGTTCTAGGTCAAGCACTCTAGTAAAACACAAGCAAAAGGAAGGAGCCAAAGAACCTTTACAGTAAAGGAAATGAAAATATTATGAAATTCTTTATAACCATGCCTGTGTTAAAGTTCTCTACATTTTTAAAAGATCAATTATATACTTTGAGATATTTCAATAATTTAGAGGAATTCAGTGGTGTCTGCAAACAAGGATGTCGCTTTTTACTTTGTAAGAGTAAAAAATTCTGCTGTAAGTGGACAGATCAGGGCAAGGCTATGATTAAGCAACCAAAGTGGTGGCCAGATCTGGACGCAGACATAGGGACCAAGAAGACAAGATTTCTGTCAGTAATCTGGGCAGAGAGCAAAGGGGCATCCACAGAGAACGACGAGACAGGTGATGTTGACAACACAGAAAAAGAACCAGTTCCATCGCTAAGGCAAGCTCTTTTCCCAGCCCAAGTACGTCAATGCATTCCTCTGCCTAGTCTAATTTTGAGACTTAACCAAAATTTATGTCTACATAGGGATAAATTCAGGCAAATAATGATGCCATATTCAATTAAACATAAAATGATAGCCAAATAGCTTTGGGGGCAATTGTATTTCTCACTAGGTTGATATAAAAAGGCAAGATATATTATTTAAAGATTTTTTTTAAATGAATGTTTTTTGCTTGCTAATTTAAAACAAACACAGTAAAATGTCAGATTTAAACTGAGTTAAAATTTGGGCAAAAGTTAAATATGTTTTTCTTTATTACCAAAATTAAGGTTTCACTGATTTTTAAACTGACTCGCTGACCTACTTCTAGTTGGAGATATTTTGTATTTTCAATACTTAGGACTGAGAGAGTACAAATTTTCCTTCAAGATGATTTTCTCTGAAACATTTGCTAATAATAACAGTAAGTTTCAGCATTGTTCTGATTTTATGGTATGTAGTGGGTCAGTGGTTTCTAGGGGTCAGTAAAGGAAAGGAAGTTTTTGGACTTTCAAAGGATTTCATTTGAAAAATAACTTTTTGAGTTTGGATAAAAGCACTTGTGTATTCCCACTAACTTCTGTGACCCAGGCCACAGTAGTATTTACAACTATTTGTTGGCTCCTTTCTTTTCGTATTGTATATGGACCTCTAATCCTTGGTTTTGGATATGTAAAGAGTTTTAGTTCTTGTAATCGATGGTTACATTGCATATTAATGGATGTACACTATTCAGTATGTAACCTGAATAAGATAAGAGCCATATCTCATGCATATATATTATTTTTCAAATATATGTAGATATTTTGTATTGATATAATGATAAAAATTTTAAGCTTTCATATAGCTTGTTATCATTATGTAAGTACAACAGTTCCATGTAGGAGTCTGCAATGTCTTAATCTTAAAAATACCTTTAAATGCAAAAAGTTTTGGAATTACTAATAGTATATTGTTCGTTTTATTGAAAAAATAATGGATGATAGAATGAGAAAATGAGTGGATTTAATCTGAAGATATGCTCGGGAAAAGATAAATAAAATGAAACTGAAGATTGTATTTTCTGAGAGCATCAGATTTCACCAGAATTTTTCTTCTGTTTAGATGAATATTAATACATTAAAATTATCATTATTATTGAACTTTCATTCATCTGAGCTCAAGTAGATGATTATTAGCATCATCAATTTCTTCTTAGATATGAGGTCATTTTTTATGATATGTTTGGCTATGTCATCTTGAAAATAAGCTTCCTTTGCTTCATGTTTTTCTTCAAGTTTCCATTTTTTTCTACACTTCTCAGCAAAAAGTAAGTTGTCTACATATCCCCATTTTTTCACTTTTCATTCTCTTCTTTGGCTGAATAAAATTGGGCTTCCACTTGGCACTCTTTCATCAGGCTCCAACAATCCCCACGTTGATAAATTTCAGTAGCTTTTCTCATCTTACCCTGCCTTTCAGGAGCATTTGAATAGCTGTTCCTCTATTACTACTGACAACAGTTCTCATTTGTCTTCTGGGATATCACACTCTTTAAATTTCCCTCCAACTCTTTGGGGCTCTTTCTAAGTCATTCTTCTACCTTCTCTCCTTGCCCTACTCATTATGGAGATATTGGGTTGGACTCAGATGCAGGTAGTCTACATTGTCTCCACAGAGACCGCTCAGTCTCATGACTCTAAGTTACATGCATATGACAATGATGCCTAAACATATCTCTAGCCTTGATTTCTAAGCTAAGCTCATAAACCACTAATTACTTGCTAGTTGACCTTCAATTTTAATAGTGGTTTTAATATCTACAAAAATAAACAATTGAATAATTGATTTTCCTCTCAAAGCTATTCCTTTCCCCTAAAACTTTCTTCACCTCAGTACAAAGCAATAGCATTTACTCTTCTCACCACTTCATGTGCCATCCCCATTTACAGTCAAATATGAAGATTTGTTTGTTCTACATCCAAAATGTCTTGATTCTAGTACTTCTCAATAGCTCTGTGGTTAGTGCTATCCACAGTCATCATTTTTTTTTTCACCTGCAATAATGCTTTCATTTTTCCCTTTTACTATTTCTTGTCCCCAAAATAAAGTAATAAAAAAAGGAAAAACCAAATCACTTCATGTCATTCACCTATATTAATTCCTTCACTGGCTTACTATTAAGTTAGAGTAAATGTCAGGCACCTAAGCAGGCCTGAGAAACCACCATCTGTTTTTTAAACATCCCCCACCATTCTCATCTTCAAACACCATTCTTCAGCCCCACTGGCTTTCTTTCTCTTGAATACAATGATTTAATTCTTCAGGACTCTTGCAACTGTGCCCTCTGCCTGAGATTTATTTCCCTAATTTTTACATGGCTGACTCTATCCCATCAGTACAATATCATCTCCTCAAAAATAAATAAATAATCTTATACAAAGTGTCTTAAAGTAGCTCCATTCTGAAGTTTCTGCAGTGACAAAAATGTTTGATAACGTATGTTGTTCTATATGTAATTATTGAGTACTTAAAATGTGGCTAGCAATAATGAAAAACTGAGTAATTTTATTTCATTTTCATCAATTACACAATCTAAATGAAAATAGCCACTGTGTCTAGTGGCTACCATATTGAGTAGTACAGTTGTAGAATAGCATTTTATTCTATATTTTTTAAAAATAGAATTCAAATTATTTATGTTTTAATTTATTAATCTACTTTTAAGAAAATTATTTCTCTTCTCTACAATATAAGCTTACTAGAGCAGAAAAATTTTTATCTGTTTGTTTATATATACTCAGTGCTTAGAAGAGGGCATAGCAGATGGTAGTTATTCAATAAATATTTTCAGAAAAAAATGGATAAATGGATGAATTCATCCCCTCTACTTTTGACTGAAAAGAGGCCTGTGTCATAAAAACTCTGGTTAATAATAATAATGATGATAATAATAATAATAATAATAATAAATAATAATAACCTCTAGATTCCTTTTAAAAACTTGAAGAAATTCTCTGTGTGATGATTCACCTACAGGAAATCTTCCTTCTCTCGTTGAGAACCACTCCTTTGTCTTTCTTTTTGTACATCTTTTATACTACACTCGTATTTTGATTGCTATACTTAGTTTTGATATTGTGCTTGATTGCAGAGACCGTGACTTACTTTGTAACCTTAGCACAGAGTATTTTAACTATTTATATATATTTTCTAAATATATATATAATAAATATGTATTATATATAGATGGTTGAGTAACCATGATATGGCGATAAGTCAGAATGTTATAGGAGTCTTTAATATTTATGAATATTTTTAGCAATATAAAAAGTGCTCATGAGAAAAACAAAACTATATCCAGGATAAAATGTACCATGTATAGTATGATGTCTGCTAGGAGTAACTGCACAATGTGAAATTGCACAGTCATAGATATAAAAAAAAATGTAAGGAAATTGACCAAAATAAAATAGCAGTCTCTTCTCGGTAGTGGAATCATGAGTAATTATTAGTTTAATACCTCTTCATCTTACATTTTTCTAATAATAAACATGTGATACTATTAGCAATAAAAAAATTTTATGTGTGTATATGAAAACATGTATATGTATAACATATAACACGAGTATATGTAATATGTATATGCTCTTAAATTATATATAATATATGGCATAGAATTTATATGACATTCTATATATGTGTATATGATATATATATAATTTAAGAAATATATTCAGTTTAAAATGATCAATAAAAATTCTTAAAAATGAAATAATATTTTTATTCTATCTATAGTTCATTACATGAAAAAAACACCAGCATCTATCTGGGTTTAGCAAAGAGCTTAGGAAATCACTATGCTTATCCTTGGTTTTGGTTCATGCTTTAGATGGCAGTGCAGTTATTTTTAGAAGAATGTTGATTATAGTAACTTCCATGTTGAGAAAAGTTGTTTATATTTGTATCATTAGGTAGTTTAGAAAATAATGCTCAAATGGCACCTGTCTAAGAATTTTAAAAGTACGTAAAAAAGGCATTCATTGAAACTAATCTTCCCAGGTCAGATTCCTTACTCTGGCATTGTTAAATTAGTAAAAATAAGCTAATTTGGTTTAGCCCATGTTGAAATTTGAATTCTCTCAAATTTTATATCTTTTATTCTTTTTCTTTTGAGAGGAGGTAATAATCCATGATATGAATTTCTTATTTATCTTATTAAAAATAATCAGTTGCACAAGGCATACTTTAAAGACATGATGTATCTATAAATTTTCTTATATAAGGAGTGGCTTAATTTATCATCGAGAGAGAGAGAGAGAGACAGGCAAAAACTAGATAAAATGAGTCGATGATTCATTCATATATTCTAAAGGCTATGCTTGCTTTAAAGCAGGTCACATTCTTTGATTTATCCCATTTGATATGATCTAATTTTTCTTAAAGTTAAGTGATTTTTCAGATATTTAGAAACAGAGGGAGCATTTGAGATCTTGCTTCCTAACGATGTTGTCAGTTTGTCTCAAATAAACTATAAAAATTCAAAAGAGAAAGAAAAGAATCAGAAAAAGTTCTGAGGCTTTGAGAACTGTAAGTAAAACTTGAGTTAGATGATCACAAATAATGTGTGATTAATTAAACAGGGAAACATGCTTAATGTATGCTTTCCTTCTGAAAACCAGAAATACATGATTTTCAAGCCAGCTCATTGCAATCTTATTTCGAGGAAGAAAGGCTTTTAGGTTACCACTGATTAATTTCTATACTAATATTTCAATTGATATTTCAGTATTTGAAGGTATTGAATTAAACCATGTTAATTTCCATTTTTGTAGATAAGACCTAGAGTGTTCCAATAACTAGAAACTATGTTTTAATTCAAATTCAGCGATAAATTTAGAAACTAGTGGATAGTTGTAGAATAAATCAATTATTCTATTATAAGTGATTCTATCTCAGGCTAAGAAGTGCCTAAAATTAATTAGAATTGTTCACGAAAGAGGAGAACATTTGGGGATGCACTGACATGTGGACAGGTGATTGCTCATTCAGCACTGGCCACATCAGGACAAATGAACAAAGATAACGCCATGTTGTTAATCCAGACAGAGGGTGAGGGTTTTGAGGGGCTTTTCTGAAGATTTTAAAAAGAATATCAAATCTTTGTTGTGTATTATTTTTTATAATTTTTTATTTGCCTTTTTATCTTATAGTGTTTTTTAAAATTTTATTTTATTATTAGTTTCAATTATACAGTATATTGTTTAGACATTTATATAGTTTATGAAATAATCTCTCTGATTAGTCTTTCTCTCCACTGGCTCTCCCCCTACCCATTACATTAGTACTGACTGCATTCCTTATGCTGCGTTCCCTACCCAAGTGACCATCAACTACTAATTTGTACTTTTTTGAAGCTTTTGATGCACAAATGCAGCGTGCATTAAAATCTATTGTCAGAACTTAAGGCTTCGGGTAAAAGAGCTCCTTGTATATACAGCGCAAAAGCTGCCAGCTGCCTTTGAAATACTGATTTTTGATACCAGCAGTCTAAAGCCCAAGAATATCTTTCAAAGTATTCTAAAACCCACCCCTATGTACATGATTTGGACATTACCCTGGGAAATTTCTAGGTTCTGTAATTATGAGAACTAGGGCAAGCCGATCTCTCTGTGACTTTTTTCTCTTTGGTTAAACAGAGATATTAATAGTACCTAACAAGGACTTTCTGAAGTTTAAATGAGTTAATGTATAAGATGTGCTCAATAAATGCTAATATAGTTGTTTTGTTACTATTAAAAACAAACTTTCAAGCTTCTTACTTAATATCTTAGGCTGATCATTAGAATGAATAAGAGATACTTAGCACAAAGGTTTTGAATTTAAAATTTCCTTCATATGACATAATGCCTGCCATGTGTAGGTAGAATAAAATTGCATAGCCTCAGTGTTCTCATCTTTTTTATAGAGATAACACTACTCATTTCATAGCAATCTTATGATAGTTGTGAATTAAATTATAGAGGTAAATAACCTCGAACGTCTGGTCAATATTGTCTTTTTAGTTAATATTAGTTTCCATATCTGTAATCCATCCCCCCTCTTCAGTAGCACAAAAGAATCCAATGCTAAGACCTACTTTTATTGAACAGATGACCTTTCTATTGTTGCTGTTTATTTTTCTTTGTTTGCTTTGTATTCTTGTTGAGAACCACATGCTTTATTCTACTTTTTCTTTTTTCTTTACAATTCAGTAAGCTTAGAGGTAAATGTTATGCTTAATAGCAACCCCTAGCATACTTTCTAATAAAACGATTACAACTAAGCCCTTATTACATAATTCCTGTCCTTATTTCCTTATTTTAGTGATTTTGTTTTACATTTTTATTTTACTTCAAATTGTCTCAGATCCTTTAGTAATTATGTAGAAGTAAAAAAAAATTCTGAGAGTACTTTCTATATATTATAATGAGAGTTTATTAGATATCTTTTAAATTGGAAAATTCTGTTTGTAAAATTGGACGTATCCAGAAAATTTTTTTCTGCAAAAGAAATTGGGAAGTAAGAAAAATTTTAGAGTCTCTAGAATCTCTTTCTATTAGCTTTAATATTAAGTGAACTGTCTACTAAGTCATCATTGGAGAGAGAAAACTCAGTAATTTATCATGAAGAAAATTTCTATTTTTCTTGCTAGGATACAGCTCAACTTAAAAGAGCAATTCTAATTTATCCAGCACGCTTATATGTTTCCATTTCTGATTTCTGAAATAAAATGATAACAAATCTACTTATTTCATACATAATTTGAAGATTTTTTCCCTTTATTTTGGTTCCTTATATTGATAACAATAGAACTAAGTAATAAAGCAAAGTATAGAGTAAGATGGTGAATAAAAAGGTATAACTCTCTAGGATTCTTTTCTTAGTTTAGATGAACTGCAGTATGTTGGATCTACCTCAACTTTTGAACGTTAGCAAGTTCTCATTTCTTAGAAGACTACTAACAAAGAAATATAACACATTCTTAAATTGTGTCTCAGGTAACATTTAAATCTCTTTTTTAAAGTAAAACTCTTAAAAAGAAATTAGAGAAGGGGTGACATGTTAAATGTCCATGTTCTAGGTCCCTACTAAAATATTTCTGCCTGCTTTAATATTGTAATTACTGGTATTTTTCAGATTGGCTTAGAGAAGGGCATATTTTTAATTTAAATGCTTAATAATTTGTAGCATATTATATTTAATATATCTTCCCACACTCTCCAACTACTTCATACTAAAAGACAATTACATTAGTTTTTTTTTTAATCAATTAATGAATTTACTCTTAAATCTAATTGTATCTGAGGATCTTGAGAGCCCTCAAATTGTGTTCATTGTCATGGCAGAGCCAGACACGTCACCTAACAGGTATATATAAACTTTCTATCCTGTATAGAAGGTGTCCAAATAAAGCCTGGTCTTCATATAAATCTTAAAATCTCTGAAAGTGGTAGTATGTCTAATTTTAACATAAGGTCATGTGTTGGAATTTGTTCTATTAAAAAAGTTATAATGCAGCTGCTCTTTGAATATTAAATCTGTGATGGATAAAACCCAGGGCTACTGGTTCAGCTACTGCCTACCCTGAGTCACACCATCTCCTCTCCCAACACATGTAACATATTAACAATCTGATAATTAGTGCACATTCCTGCCTGCCCCTTAAAACCTCACTCCCAGATGCAGCTTTGGTTGGACCTTGGTTTTATTAGCTTTCATGATTCACTGCTGTTGTAATACCAGTTCTCTTTTCCATCCATTACGCTTTCTATCTGGCTAGGTAGTGTTGATGCAAACTCAAATCTTGAAAAGGTAGTGATTTCATCCTCTTTGCATTCTTCAAATTATGTAAACATATAGTGCAGAACTGTGGTCCCAATGGCATGAAAAGAAGAATAGGACTCATAAAAACATGTATTTTACTTATATTTAGAGTTGGCAAAATGGGGTAGGAAAGAAGACAATTGATTCAGGAAGCATACCCGTTGTCTCCTGGACTTTTCAAAAGTCTCATTTTACCAAAACACTCTAATGTATGTGGCCCCAACCTAATATTACAAATAATCTTTAGAGGGGTTATTTATAGAAAAGTCAAAGTGTGTTCTCTTTCTACTTGGGATAATAATGTCTTTGTTGTGGAGATAATAAAATATTGAACAGAAAGAGGAAAGAGCTAATAAAGATCTGATATGAATAGACTCAAGTAGAATAGGAAACTTGTTGAAAACTCGAAAGTGTGGATATGTACTGCTGTATGGTTACAGTCTACATTAAAATGGTACCACTTACTAAGAAAGAAAAGAACTAATAAGCATCTCAGATTCCTGAACTCAAAATAAAGGATGACTAATTAGGTGTTAGTGTACAATGGTGTCATAAAAATAAGGAGAATCCAATGGCCTATATTTTTCTGCAGTAATTCAGCAACATTAAAATAATAACTATAAGTATAATATAGCATAGAAGACTCCTTATATATGACTGCACATGGATATTTTAGGAGTAAGAGTACATTTCTATTTCAAGCATCATGATTCAATTTTCCTAATCTGCATTTTGTAAGTAGAATAAATTGAGTAAAATTATCTTAAGTGGTACTTTGGGCCAAATATTCCAAACACATCACTGCCTTTCCCAAGAGGCTTGATCTACTAATGCTTTAATAAGGGAATGCTGATCATACAACTCTCAGTGTCAGGGAAGGGTGGGAGGTGAAGCTGTTACAATTTCCCCTAGGAAATCTATGATGGGAATCTAAGTCTTGAATTTCAGCTCTATTCCTACACTTTTACCAACTTCATTTCCAGAGTCCATAGGTCAGCCAACAGGGAGATAAAGAATATTCTTTGCCAACTTAGTTTTAACAAATTTGAGAATTAGCAATTCAGTTGAGATTAGCCAACATCTTCCACTGTAAAGGAATGGGTCCCGTGGCAATATCTGGATAAAGGATCTCAACTCCTATTATCAACAAAAAGTTGGGCATGTTTCAGTTTATCGAAAGTCAACTTTCTTTGCCCCCTTTGGGAAGGGAATTAGACCCAGATTCAACTTAGATGTACGTCTAAAATAAGTAATTTTATTAGCTGATCTACCTAACACTTTATTACACAATGCATTCAATGTTGTTAACATGATTTTTTGGCAATCTCTTACTTTAGTTCAGGAACTGAGTTGGAAAACACTGAACAACATTTGGATGATGACAATCTCATCTTGTCTCTTTGGAGAATAATAATGTAAACAAAATGAGCTCTTTACTGGCAGTCAAATGTAGTGGAGTTTGTGTCTGTTCCTTTTCTAATATCTATCTCCCAGGGATATTTTCTGAAGTCAAAGTGCTCTTTATTCAATATAAAGATCTTCTATAACATTATCAACTGTTTCTCAGTCAAACTCTTCTTGTGAAAAGTGTTTCTCAAGAAAATCATGAATTTATCTGCTGTTTTTAAAAGCAGTTCTAACGTTCTCTGATGCTTTAATGGAGGGAGTGTCCATGGTGTCCAAGATGGTTTTAGTTGTTATGAAGGGCAAGAGAGCCTTATCAAACTGATGGAATATTACTCAACTGCTACTCTGAAGAAGCAAGAATGAGGTGAGAGAGAAGAGAATTATACACTTCAGACTAACTGGGTGACCTTATAACCCTTTCTCCGCAATATACTTTGCTTTCAAAAATCTAATGTTTCACGTCTTCCTGCTCCAACTGCCAAAACTTTTAGAAAAAAGATTGTTACCAAAAAAATATGTGTGTGGAGGTGAGAGATGCCATTTAGGATCACTAACACTACTTGTAATTTCCTAAGATGTTATTAAAAAAACAAACATTCTGAGTAGTTATATAAATGTCTAACCACTATGCTGTACACCTGAAACTAATATAATATTAAATGTCAACTGTAATTGAAAAATAAGAAAAAAAACATTCTAATGCAATTTGGAAACATGATGAGTTATTCTGGCTTGGCACCAACGTAACTCTAGAGTCGGAGTAACTGGATGTTACTCTGAAAGGGGCCATAGAAGTAATCTACCCCACCCTCCTCATTTTACAGCTGAGGCAGCCTCAAACCAAAAAGATCAGGTAATTGCACAGTCACATAGCTCACCAGCGCAGGGATAGGGGGAAAATTTAGCTATCTTATAATTTGTGTGCCTCGTTTCTCATTAGTTTACAGATATAAAAATTGACCTATATGTAAATACTAACAATAAACTTGATATTAGAGAAACTAATGCAACTGAGAATTTTCAGTTTAAATTTTAACACTTACAAGGAGACACATATCAAATAATTTATCCATGTAACAGCTCTATGAGTGAGACATTATTAGCAACAATTTTACTGAGAGATAATAAGCACCTGAGGTTCAGTAACCTGCCTGAGGTAAATGGTGAAGCCAGGATTCAAACTCGGTATTGATCCACTGTCTTTACTCTTAATCATCATGTTATTTTGCCTCTCTTTGTAAGGAGCCTAAGTAGTTAAATGACAAAGATGTCAATCTGGGGAAAAATTCTCCCTGCTTTGTCAACATCTTGGTGAATACAGCTTTCTCTTGATAGCTAAGTATAGCATCTTTTTGCTTATTAGGTTATCAGGGTCCTAAAGCTTCCTAATCTCTTCTGCCAGGGAGGTACTTAGGAAGCCCTGTAGGAATTATGCATTTTCCCCTATCTCCTTCAGAACCTACCATACCCACTAAATTATGTGATGATGAGGCAGAGCCCATGTGAGGAAAAGTGGAACTGGTATATTTCACAGTGAGGGGTTTCAGGAAAGGCAAAAGCATTTTCAGTTCAGCTTAGGCCATCTACCCTTCCTTTGTTTGAGACTGAAAGAGTGTTACAGATAAGAGGATTGAGACTCATTGAGAATTAGGCTTTTACCTGGCAGAAGTTTGAATAGATAAGGCACCACATACTCAAGGGAGAAGATCTTTAACCTCTATTGTTGGGTAACTTTATAAAACTTCTGTGGGCCAGGAAGACCCCCAGCACTACTCTTGTGCATTTGAGTTCTGGGTACACACTGGGAATGGAGTGGACTTCTGTCCAAGACACATAAAATTAAAATAAGAACCATTCTGTTTGATAGAGAGTTTATACTCAGCATTTTGATTCTCTTGGCTCTTAATTATTTGGCTTAATAAGCAAACATTTGACTAAGCATATGTTAAGCAAACAGAAGGGCTGAGTCAGAAGCTTTAAAAAACAAAAGAACATTACAGAACACAGACAGCTAGCTGCTTTCTTGCTCTGCTAATAAAGGGCTCCCTCCAGATTGTTTATGTAGTGTGCACAGAGTGTCAACTGATGTGGATTGTACTGGGAACTTTCAGACGGAATTAACCTCCATAGCCTCATAATGCAGTTCCACCTATAATCCACAGCCCAGACTGTACCCCAGAAGAATTTCACAGCTAGCTAACCCCAGGATTGCAACATTTCATGAAGAATCTATGATTAAAGCCAGATATATAGACAATAAGAAACCATGTGGTGTATATTATCTCCACACATCAGTTTTAATGGTACATGCTCTTATCCATGACAGCACTAAAAGTGAGTACATTATATCTTAAATTGATATATCTATTTTGAAAGCCAAGAAAAAATGGACATTGTATAATTAATAGGATTAGCCTCCTAAAATTGGAGATTTCAGGATGATATTCTCCAGGAAAGACTCTCTTCTTTTGTGGTGCATTTATTTTCAGTGTGATGCAATACACACAGCTCCAAACCTCAGTATGCACAAAGGCTCAAGTATTTCAGTCATATGCCCCATTGAAAACCTCCTAAACAAGACTTGAAGTCTTGTAAAGGTGGGGTACCACCTTGCACTTCTTTTGAACTATACACAGTACCTTACAGAGTGCTTATATTTAGAGTATGTCTAGTGAAGTCTTGAGAGCTTTCTTCCTACTATTAGGTATGCTCTGAATGTGCATACTTTTACATAAGGGTTTTTGCAAGAAAAAATTTATATTAACATTGGACAAAGATATTGCAAAAATCAGATGCAAATTTAAAGATGTTGACAAATGATTCTGGATCTCCTAGGGAAAATGATTTTTAATTATTCTACCTACCATTTGTCATTGTACAGCTTTCCAAAGAAATCACAAAACCTTCCATATTATCTTGGAGAGGGGAAATGTGAATTATATAAATCTCTTTTGGGCCAATTCTGCAGACTAAATCAATGTTGTTCATTGGACTTTTCAGTAGGGAGCTATACAACAGCACATGTAAATCATTTGCATATGGAAGATACTCTTTAGTGATTAATTATTTTGCCCTTATAGTCCAAGGCAGCATTTGATGGCTAGGTAATGGTAGACTAATTTGACTGAACTGGAAAATCTGAGTCCATCTTAAAAATATGTATTCTATGATTAGTCCTGTGATTGTTTAGAAAATGCCACCTTCCTGATCTGAATCACCTTCTTGGAATATCTGTATCCTTTTATAAACCCTGAGTTGTTCTTCAGTTCATTCCAATCCTCCCAGTCCTGAAAACCACAGTCCTGCATCTACCAGTGTTCAGTCAATATCATGGTTCATAATGACAAATCATGACTTTATGAGATGACATTTGCCAAAACATATTCAGAGAATTTTGAAGTCCAAATGTTACAAGTCATTATTCCACTATAAAATGACATTATCTTAATCACATCAGAATCATCTTTAATTAAAATAGATTTCATTTAATTGTTTAAAATGTACTCCATCAAGAAAAGTAGTTTTGAATGGTTAGACATTTAATGTGTTAATAGAACTTTCCTACTTAGCCTGACATTTGAGATTTTCTGATGGTTTTTGATATACTCCTTTAGCTTTTCCTGCTAATATCTCACATTCCCTTCTCTGTGGCAACTGTTCATTCTGCCACATGCATCTTGTCCTTAATCTCTGAACATACTAGTCACATTTCAAGTTTAATCCATGGCCACCACATTACATTTCTTGCCATCTCAACCACTTCTCTAGATTGCATAATTCAAAGAACATCTCTTGAGTGTCTACCTCCATGGCTTTTTCATGCCTGCCTCTGTGTTGATTTTATGTATCATTCCATTTGTGCTCAATAATTAGGAATTTTTATAGGTATTACCTATATCATTATACTATCAACCTTGTCTCCTAAATTAAATTGCAAGACTCTTAAAAAGCTGGGGGACTGGAACCTTATACCTCTTTTTATTCTGTCTGCAGGTACTTAAATGTTTGCAGCACCTGATAACATTCATTATTACTACCACTAAAAGTAGCAAGAAACATCTAGCAACCCCATCCCCAATTGACAGATTGTCAAAGAATATAAAGGGTGTGACTTTATCTAGAAAATATTGTCTTAATTATATTTCAAGATTTGAGTCTTCTAAGGAGGCCTGCTATCAATGAAAACATGAGTGAATTCCTAATTTTTCTAATTTAAACTTCTAATTTTTTTCTGAATAAATGTCTTAGTTATTCATTGATCCAATATAAAACACAAACCAAAGTGCCCTGAAATGTTTGTATTAAAAGGTACTCCATGTATTTATAAGCAATAATAAAAAAATTAAATGGAACAAATGGCCTTGCAGAGGCAACTCTTTGTCAAGATTAGTCTTCAGTGTTGAAATCTTGACTGGAATGATGACAATCAGAGAGTTTGCTAGTTCAGCTAAAAACGGCTTCTGCTGTTCCACAGAAGCTCTCTGGGCCTTCTTAGCTTGTAGTTTATTGCTTTCTGAGTTCAAACATTTTTTAAGTTGGAGAAATAACAGCTGAGATTTTTCAGACACTCATGAGAGACTTCTATTTTAATGCTGAGACATTCGAAGGCCACTCAAGGGGTCCACCCATTCTTTTCCTCCCCAAGGGCAATACCATAGATTTGAGAATTCTGACATTCTCCAAGAACTACTGGGTGCAAGGAGATGACCCATAGTGTTAATTAGGAGAGCAAAGCTTGGTGCCTCATTCTGAAAACCCAATGGAGAGTAAGATTCCACTCCAGATGACTAATCACCAAATAAGAATTTGGAAGGGTCAGAGCATCTGGAATTATCTCTCCAGATAATAACTGTTTAGGAGTGGAGCCAGGTTGGAGAGAGAAGCCTGTCTTGCATAGTCTGGCAAGACTTAGAAATTTTGGGTTTCTACAGATTCCTTGTGCCTTGCAAACACATTATTATGTTGCACTTAATAAATCTGCATTTGATATTTTCTGTAAGTTTACTTGAAAATTTTCACTGATTTTGGTTTGTCTGCTCAGCAGTTTTGCAGTTTCCATTTCCTGAGCACCTGGATACCATTTCTCATTCCTTTACATCAGCATTTGCAAAAAAAGTCTCTCTCAAATATACATACACAGAAAGCCACCTCCTACCACTCTCTCTGTTGTTCCCCTTACTAGAAAGGTGATCTGTATTTGTTTTGTCCATACAAATCTCATGTCGTTATGCCTTCTGCTTCTACTCCTGAAGGTCCCTTAAGGAGACTATACCCTTTAAAAAAAAAATCTTACTAAATCAGATAATACACATAGAAGAGGGATACTATTTTATAATAACTGGATTTAAGAAGACCCAAATTGGAATCATAGCATTGCTACTCACTGTTTTCAGGAACTTTAACAAAATGTTCCTTAATTCTTCTGAAAAAAATGAAAAAAGTCACCTGTTCCATAATATTTTTGATAGAATTAGCCAAGACATGGGTAAAGCTTAAATAATCCAGCTTACAGCACAGCAGTTATTTTTATATTTTCTCAAATTTGACAGCACTTGCATATTCACAGTGGCCAGTCCTTTATGTGTTCTGTCCTATTCTCTATCCTATGTAGATTTATCATAGAGTATTGATGGATGATATGTGCTAGAGAATGCATACTAAGTGTCTCTCGCATCCCTGAATAAGAGAAATTGTTTCAATCATCTCTGCCTTAGTATGTGCTACTCTCCCTCTATTCACAATGTCCCTGTTCTCTTAGAGGTTTTCTACTCTGCTGAAGAGATTCTTCCCTAGAGAAACTTGAATTGACATCACTCATCTCTGAGTGTTCCTAACTGAAACTTTTCCCTCTTTTTGTGCCTCCATTGCACTGGTGTTTTTCACTTCCTATTCTATTTGGTTATGAGTTTAGGTGTCTATCTCTGGTTCTAGGCTGTGAGTTCCTTGTGAGAAATAGCACTGACTAATTTTGCTGTCACCAATATATTTCCTAGGGCCCGAAATGTAGTAGGTCCTCAGTAAATATTTGTTAAATAATGAATGTATTTCTAAATAAGTATTTTCTGTAACTTTTCCAATATTCCATGACAATATCAATTTTCCTGGAGTTCATTCTGGGGAAAAACAGCAGATGAATATAATTTTCCTAAAAATTACATGTTACAAAAAAGTTTTGTTTCACTCGCTCAGATCTCTAAATGTCCATCATTTCATGCACTATTAATAGTTTTCAATTTGTAATGCAAAAGATAATGGCTCTTCAAGTGAAAACTTGCATTAAAATAACTGGTAGAGCTCAAACATAATTTTCTTTTATTAACTATTTGTGAATGTCATCAGAAAACTTAGATAAATAAAAAATGAAATGGGTATTTAACCTTTCACAAGGAAATAAATTATTACAGAATAAATTTGTAAAAAAGTAAAATAGCAGTGTAGGATTTGTTCACTTTAAATGTGACTTTCCAATATAGTCATTGACAATATCTTTCTTTATTGATTAATGAGAACCTCTTGATAATAGTAAGTAAGTAAATTTTGGCAGCCTGGTATTTGTTCTGTGTCATTAGGAAATTTATTATTAACTTAGAAAGTAGAGTGTCACTGTCTACCTATCTACGTTAAATCACTCATAGTTTCGTAATCATTCTGGGTCTGTTGAAAATCTTAATTATTCTTTTGTCCTCATTGTTTACCTTTTTGGTTCTCCCAGATAAATTTTTCCTTCTTAATTTGTCTCTCCAGCTCTTCTATATAACCCCCAGCAGCAAAAGTTAAGATCATTCTGGCTCAGATGATAATGAGGCAACAAATTAGCAACTGGTAATAAACATAACCTCCTCATATTTAAATTGTATTGTGGAATTCACTATATATTTCAGAAGCTCACAGCTTCAGAGAATACTGAAAAGAAAAGAAAGAAAGATTTCAGGGCTCAGACCTTGGCTATAGATCAAGGCTTAGGTGGCTCAGAGACATCATCTAAGTTACAGTTTCTGTTTTTGCAATTTTCTCTTTTAAGAAAAAAATAAATAAATAACAATTTTTAATGTGACTCTTTTTAAAGAAGAGGTGGAAAATTACTTTAGGATGGGAAAGTAAAGGCCTTAGAAATATTAAGGGGAGGTACTAGATTATATCCTCTATGAGTGAACAGGCACCCTTGTTATCAAAAAGGTGAAAACTGAACAATCCCATGTATATTAATAGGAAGATACACATATTTAGGGAATATAATGCCTAATGGTAATTTAATGTAGTTATTCTCTAGATATGATCATATTGTCAATCTCTTAGCCATGGCCTATTACAATAATTTTTTTTGTTGTCACAATTGGGAGAGGGTTATTACTGGCATCTAGTGGCATCTTGACCAGGGATACAACAAAAAATTATCTGATCTAAAATATCAATAATGCTGTGGCTAAGAAACCTTGATCTAGGAAAAAATATAATAATGCAGCAGAAAGATTATTAATTAGAAATCAGAGGAAGAGAATTCTTGTTTAAGTGTAATGCAGTTAGTATTTTCACACATATAATAAAGATATTATCACCTACCCTGTCTAATTATAACAGCTATTGTGAAAATTAAATGAGATCAGATTTGTAAAAGTATCTTGTAAACCAAATAAAGTATCCAAATGAATTCAATCATAAGAAGAATCCTTTTGGTTCAAGGAAGTTAAGGTAAGAGATATGACAATAAAATCTCTATTGATGGTTTCTGTGGATTGTTTTAATGTGAAAAATGTAAAGTTTCAGGATACAAAATCAACATATAAAATTGGTTGCATTTCTATACACTAACAACCAACTAATTATTTGAAAAAGGAATAAAGAAAACAATTTTATTGACAATTGCATCAAAACCAACAAAATACTTAGGAACAAATATAACCAAAGAGATGAAAACCTGTACAATGAAAATTCTAAAGCATTAACAAAAGAATTAAGACAGAAGAAAATGAAAAAAGTAAAGTTGTAAGTAGGTTGTTTACACTCAATTATTTCTCATGAGCAGAAAGCAAGATAAAATGAGCTATAATTAGATAACCAAAGGTTTAAGAAATAAATTTTAATATGCAAATATTTAGATATTATACCCAAACACTAGAGCTGGCTATTAATGAGTACTGTAAATTCTCCAACTGTGGTGATTATTGTCAAATATTAGTGTGGGTGTGAGATACCTAACATGACAAAGAATGTGGTTTATAGAGAAAGAGTGGAGGTGACCTAAATGACCTTGGAAAGTTCTTTCCATGCTTACAGTCTCAGACTTTATACCCTAAGATGAGCTGTCAACAGGCTCTGGTGGGTTGTCTTGTAGGATTCCAGACATTACCATGTTTGGGAGCCCTTCAATCAATCATCTCTTTGTAGTTTCTTCATGCCCTTTTCCTGGTCGTCAATCCAGTTCTCAAATAATTTGCCAAAGGAAAATCGTTTTTTTGAATTGTCTTCCTTTCAACATAAATCTTGATTCTGTAATGCTATTTTAAAAATACAGTTGGATGGACACGCAAAACCTCTTCCACCTCCCCCTTCTTGCTCCATAAAATTCCTATTCCACTGAGCCATGACTAACATGTACAGTATGATTGCAATGAAAATTGTTTTTCCCCCAAATATCCTAACTCCAGATTTTCACTCTTATGACTCTAAACCTTGATTAAGACATATGTTAAAAGTAAAAGTCCATTTTATCCTGAGAGGTTTTCGTCCCAGTCCCAGTTCTTTCCTTTATCACTTCCTCTATTTGATAGAAAGATCTAACTTATGATATGTTGCAATTAGTTTCAGAATGGGGAACCACAATTAGACAATGCTGTTAAAAAGAAAAAATATACACGATTAGAAAGGGAAAACTAACTACAAACATAATTAACCAAAATTGTGTGGGTTTTGGGTATGGGGAAAATGTCAGAGAACATTTGACTCTTGCTTAAAAGTCTAAAAAAAATGTCAATATACGAAATGTTAAAAATAATGTAGGTTGGACACAACTTATAGATGGACAATGTCTGGGTACATAGAATTAAGATAAATATTTTTCTTCCTTCCTATTAATATTATACTAATCATCTTTGATTTGATCCTTTTGAAAACTGTTTTCTATCATTCTGATTATAATATATCCAGATTTTAGACACTGTAAATCCTCTATATCAATTATTTCCTATTTTATACAATTTTATTTTCTCCTCCTTCTTCCCTATGGAAGACAATTAGAATAATGAGGGCAAAAGGTTATATATACAGCTGGTCCCTCCATTTAACATTCTGGTTTATCTTTTACGCTTTGTTGAAAACAATGGTGAAAGGTGGGCAGTGATACCTCCTTGTATATATTTTCAGGGCCAAAAAAAAAAAAGCTTTCTACACTTTGTACATATGTGACATGTGAAATAACTCAGACATAAAAATATTAAGGAAATCATTGCTTCTTGGTTTCATGTTTAATTGTCAGAACCAGGAAAGGAGGTGAAGAAAGAAGGCAGGACTTGCACGAACTGACACTCTTTGAGGGACAGGACTGGAGTAGGCATGGCTTTCATTATATTTAAGTGAATTAGTCTGTTTCCTTTAAACAGTAGAGATTAACAAGCCACCATGGGCCTGCTGTGGGATTCTGACACTTTTAGTGGTTTGTGACATATGATTTGTGAATATCAATTCGCCTTCAAAAGCAAAAAGCAAATCTACCATTAGCATTAGGTATGCCAATAGCTGATTCTAGGTTAGTTTGGTTGAAATTCATTAGGAAAGACATTTGCTAAAATGGGGAAATAAATCTTTCATTTGATTCAATATTTGTATCATTTTTAAGTTCTCTTTTGGACTTAAAAATGGCTACATGTACATGTAGGAGTTTAATATGAATGAACTTTTTTAATAAAGAGAATGTCTTGAACTTGGAAACTATGGGGATATTAAATAAAAGGAAAAAGATCAGCAATTCTAAATAAACTTCTCTTAAAACTTTGCTTCTTAGAGAAGGAGTATATCTTCAGGCAGTTTGGCATCAAGACAAATATTTCACAAACTGCAAGAAAACAGAATAAATATTTTCTTCTCATATGTGATTAGGTCAAAAGTATCATCTTTGATATTAAATAAATGACATAAAAAATTTTAAGTTGAAAGAATGGATATAAAAATTTATTTCTAAAACATGTCCAGCTTATTTTTTTAAAAGGTTACTACTGGAAAAATATGTGTATTTTTTAATTTGTTTCTTTTTCCTTAGTCATTGTGAGTCTCAGGACAAAAGTGATTGGAAGCCAGCTTTTTGTAGCTTCTGGTACAAATGTATAAATGACAAAAAGTGATTTTTTTTTGTCTTTATGTAGGCAAAGCTGAATGAAGAAAGCATAGAGTACTACATAAGGCTCTTCTGGCTATAAAATTTAATTTGCTGAATACCATAGTGCCTAGTTTGCCTCTGCTTGACTAAAAGATTTCAAATTAGATTTGCTATATGCCTTATCTTATTGAAAGGCACAATATTGTAATGATTAAATGCATGTGCACTGAAGGCACTCTACCTAGGTTCAAATCTCAGTTCCACCACTTATTAACTGTAAGAGCTCAGTTAAGTTACTCAGTCTCTTAGTGTCTTCAGATTTTCCCATCTACAAATTGAGATGACACTAGTATCCATCCACACTCTAGAATTGTTTGAAGATTAAATGAGTACACATGTGAAGTATTTAGATCTAACTAAGCATGTAATACCATTAGCTGTTATATTATTTTATCCCATTCTAAAACCACTGAAACAATATCTAAAACCACTGAGCTATCAGTAAGTTGAGACCATTCAACCAGTTTGCATTAATCATTTAATGCTGCTTAATAACAATCCTTGTCATATATATATATTTAAAAAACATGTTCATTCAATAGATTCTGCCAATATCCAAAATGATAAATGAGGGCATATAAAGAACCTATATGTTGATTAAAACTGAACTGCCTAAGAACATAGGAAAACAAGGATTTTTTTATATAGCCAACCTAAAAAATTGTAAGACTAATACTGAATGCTTCACTTATTTTAATATTAAATTAGAATAAATTTAACAATATAATTTATTTTAAATTCTGATTTTTCTCTTTTTAGTATCTAGTTCTACTGCATCACGAAATGTCATTGTTACTAGTTGAAAACTTTGTTAATTGAATTAAAGTGTCAGTCACTAAATAATGACATGGAATGGTAAGCAGAGTCTAGAACAGCACACTTTTATTCTATAATCATTGTCACCAAAAGAGAAAATGGCATTTTTCTTGTGAATAAAATCAGCAGTGTTCAATTTCAGATTTTTTAATAGTTGAAATTATTTGAAACCTTCTGTGGAGCACAAAACAGTAGAGAAAACACCTTTAGCCAAATCCCTCATTTAGCATAAGATATAACAAATAATTTCAAACTCCATAAAGCCTTTTGGATTGTGAAAAACCCAAATTATACTACTTTAGGTTGGTCAGTATAATAACCATCTCAGAAAAAAAATAATGGTCCATACTGCTAAAACTCAGTTGAATATATACTGATTAATCATATTAAATGACTTGGAACCCTTCAGTACAAAGAAGAAATATGTAAAAAGAAAAACACGTGGGGGAAAAAAAGTGCATCAGCAGGTGTCCTAAGCATTGTCAATGCTTTATTAATATTTCCAGATCCACATTCCCTGGAACTTTGCAGGAGACATTCCCTGAGTTATATGGGCTGCAAATCTGGTCTGTGGTGTCTTTTTTTTTAGGTGTAAAGAAAAGTCGCTGATGCCAGAAGAGTGTCTATAATTTGCATATTCACAGAACATTTAAGTTGGACATAGTCACAGCCTTTACTGCAGTGCCAGTCCCAACCATCTGAAAAAAAGTCATATACAGGAACTGAAACAAAAATAATTTCCACAGCTGAAAGAAATAATTTCTCACAATAAAGACGAATTTCTCTCAGTAAAACATTGGACATTAATGAGCTGCTTGAGTTCAAAAGATTGTTCCCGAGGAAAGTCTAGAATCTCATCAATATTTCCTTTTTCACATTTTCAGCTTTGGAAGCTGTGCTACAAACTCAAGTGACCACTTTGAGGGCTAGGTTCCTGCCAGCACTCTTGGGATTAGAAGCATTTATGCACAAATTCCTGTGGTTTAGAAAAAAAAAAAAAAGAAAAAATAGTAGGGAGAAGGCCTGAATCTCTAAAAGTTTGTTTACATGTCATTTGGTGTAGCATCTCAGCTCCTCCTCAGAAAGAGCATTCTGACATGGTGAGAAACAACCCGCTTTAGATGAGTATCACGTCTTTTCACCCCATGCCGCAGATTTAGCACGCATACAACTCACACTTATAATAGAGAATTGAAAACTGACATGATCTCAGATTTATACACCAACCAAGAAGCATTTAAACATTAGCGTATGTTTTAATTTTAAAAATTACTTCCTCTTTACAGAATATACTAGCACTTTCTTCTTTGCTAGAATATGTGCAAAAGTAGGAAATCTGCAAGCATGGGCTATACGCAAAAAATTCATTCTGCGAATTTTTTCACAGTATCCCAAGCTCAAAACACCTTTGCCCTCTTGTCCCATTACATGCACACTTAACTTAGTCTTGCCCTTAACTTTGTTTCTTAAAGATGTGTTGGAATTAAAAATTGCTTGGAGTATTTATATCAAAATTCAGATATATGTGCATGTACCCCTAACTGTCCCTCTTCTCCTATACAGTGCTTCTGAAGTAGGACTCTTATATGTATTTTGAGCAATCACCCTAGTTATTCTGATTATGGGGTCCATAGGTTCAAATTTGAGAAATACCTAGCATGCTTAATATCAGCTATTTCAAATATGACCTCTCCTTTTGCTTCAAATCTCTTTTCTAAGAACTTGTTAGAAGGAACCTTATTTTTGTTAAGATAAATGGATAGGAGCTGGATCTCAAACCAGAACTCACACTGTCTCTGTAGTATTCTATTGCTAAGAAAGTTTTCAAAAGCCTCCTGTTGTTTTAGATGGACCAATGCTATTTGCCTGGTCTCAGAGACTACAAGTAAAAATCTTTAAATGCTACCACAGCTGGTAGGATTGATTCCCACCTCTAGTGTGCTCAGTGTGCTCAAGCTAATCCTGAGTCAGATCTTTTAACCACTTCTCTTGCATTAGAGGCCACCTTTCCCAATATCACCACCATTACCTCTCTTCTCAAATTACGATCACCTCAGCACTCAGTTAACAATGAATATTAAGGAGAAAAAGAAGTGTGTTCCATAATACTTTAAATTATGGGGATGTCACTGTCAGCCTCAGCTTGGAAAGAACCCTATTACCTTAAGACATGACAAAAAATTTATCTCCTGTCTACAACTTCATAGCTCCTATTATTTTGAAACTATTTTTTTGTGGCGAAAATGCGAGTTTTACAATCATGCTTTTTTCTTTGTCTTAAAAAGTAGAGTGACCTAAATGGTCACAATAATAAATTTTAAGTGAGTTGCACTATTATGGAAACATTTTGGGATATTAGAAGCTTAAATATAGGATGTTATGTTAATTCTATCCATAGTGAAAGAGGATAGATGATGCAGAGTATAGTTTCAAAGAAAACAACAAATGTACACTAACTTCAATATATTTAAACACTGAAATACTTCAGAAAGTGTACTTATTTGCTTATATTTTATTTATGCTAAATACCCATTTATTAAACAGATCTCTTATCACCCTTAATTATAAAGGATACTCTTTAAGTTGGAAAGGTTCCTGTGGGTTTAACATGCAACTTCAGGAGAATGGCTCTTGGGTCAATGAGGAGGCAGAGAACAAACACCTTTTAATCCAGATTGAATTTATAACCCAGTGAAAAAACAGACTACCTTTAAAGGTTCTACATTAAACAATCAAAGTCATTTCTTTGCTCTCATAGTACCCAGCAGTTAAGGTACTATGTGCAAATAAACTATATTTTTAAACAATGTTTTACAGGTAGTCATTTAAACTTCTCAATTTAGATTCAACTGAAATTTGAGATTCCATTATGAGCTCGATACTTTGCTAGATATTTTTTCATAAATTATTTTAATCTTCATTTACCAGATGAAAAATCAGAAGCTCAGAGACCTATCTCAGTGCTTAGTGCTTTCTACACTAAGATATGTTTTTGTCAAATTATCCTTAATTTGGACCACATAAAGGTGTGATAGGTTACAGTATTAGCTTTCTAGAACTGCTGTAATAAATTTCCACCAAGTTGGTGGCTTAAAGCAACAGAAATTGATTCTCTCACAGTCTGGAAGGCAGAATCCTCCAAAATTCACATCTATCCCATATGTAAACTACATGCATTCACTCCATCTCAACATTCCCCAAAGTTACCACATTGCAGTATAAACTCCAGTCCAAAAATCTCATTTAAATATCATCAGCTCAAAAATCTAAAATCTCATCACCTAAAGAATGTAAATTAGGTATGGGTGAGACTGTGAGTATGATACATCTTGAAGCAAAATTCCTCTATATCTCTGGATCTGTAAAACTGGAAAATAAGGTATCTGTTACAAAACATAATGATGGGGTAGGCATAGCACAACAATCACAGACATTCCCATTACAGAAAGGGAAAAATAAAAGGAAGAAAAGGATCACCAATCCCAACTAATTTCAAAATCCAGCAGAGAAAATTCCACCATGTTTCAAGGCCTGGGAATTGTCCTCTATGACTTGAGGGTCTTGCCTCTGTACCTATAGTTAGGTCTCTGTGCCCTGGACTCTGCCCTCACTGTGATCCTTCCTTTTGATTGAAAGCTAGCATGTGTTTGTAGCAGAATAGTTTTATCAGCTTGTTTCCTGTCTGTAGAATTTTTAAAGTCTGACAATTTTCCTTCTTTTTGTCCTATTTCTGTCTCTTTTAGACCAAGCCAACAGTGTTTCTGTTGATAACATTCTCAAAAACTTTGTGGGTCTTCTGTGTATGTCATAGACATTCACATCAGTAGACTAGAGGGTGCTTGCTCCTCAGACCTTTCTTTGATAATCTCTATTTTTTTACTTCTGTTGAGATAGTTTAGGGAACCCATCAGTCACTTACCTAATTTCTTCAGCACTAGCATAAAGCTATTCAGCCATACCCTTGGCCTTTTTATTAGAGCACACTTCCCTAATAGTCAATCTCCTAATACAGCATCTTTTTCAATCTAGATAGGCTGAAAATTTCCAAAATTATTAAGTGCTGGTTCTATTTTGCTTAATAGATCTCTTCACTTTATCTCTTTCACTCTCACATTTTACTATGAGCAGCAAGAAGAAGCCAGACTGCACCTTTCTTGGAAATCTCAGCTAAGTTTTCAAGTTAATCACTTCCAAGCTCTGCTTTCCATACAGCTATACGGCTTAGTTCAACAAAGTTACTCCCACATTATAACAGGAGCTTCCTTTCTTCCAGTTTCCAATAACATGCTTCCTATTTCCTCTAGCTCTCAACAGAAGCACTTTAATACTTCTACCAATATTCTGTTTATGAAGATATATCTATTCCCTAAGTGACATAGGCTTTCTTTCCTGTGCTCTTTGCTTCCTTCTGAGCCCTCACCAGAGTGTCTTTAAATGTCCATATTTCTACCAGAAGTCTATTGAAGGCAATCTAAGCTTTTTTTTCATGTGCTTCAAAATTTTTCCAGCCTGTACCCATTATCAATCCCAAAGGCACTTCCACATTTTTAAGTATTTGTTACAGCACCCCATTCTGAGTATCAGAATTTGTATTAGGTCCTTGTGGCTGCTGTAGCAAATTACCACAAAGTTGGTATCTTAAAATAATAGAAATTTATTCTCTCACAGTTTTGAGGCCAATAGCCTAATATCAGTTTCACTGGGTTCACATGGAGGCATCAGTAGGGCGAAGCTCTTTCCACTGGCTCTAGGGGGAGAATCTGTTTCTCTCCTCTCCCTGCTTCTATAGCTATTTTCCTTGACTCATGGCTCCTTCATTTGTCTTAAAAGCCAAAGCATTGCATTTTTAAAACTTTCTCTATTTTCATCATCAAATTCCTTCCTGCCTTCTCTGTATGTCTAATCTATCCCTGTCCCTCTTATGATAATAATTTAGGATCCAGTTGGATGATGCATGATAATCTCTTCATCTCAAGATTCTTAGCTTAATAGCACCCATGAAATTTTAACATATAAAGTAACATTCCAAGGCTTTAGAGATTAAGGCCTGATATCTTTGGGTGGCTATTATTCAGCATACTATATTTATTATCCCGTAATATAGGTATGCTCTTGGAATCTCGCCCTTAATCTAGAAAATGAGTGTACAAAACAAAAATATTATCATTTAGTCTAATACACTCATTTCATAGATTAAGTCTCTGAGGGCAAGATAAAGTGAAAGAGCTAACCAGAATCACACAGCAAATGTTTCAACACAGCCAGGATTATGAACCATATCCCTTTCCTCCCACTCTTTACAGTACATTATTCTTCTGCACTAAATGAATTACCAAGAATTGCTCATTTCTCAATTGTTACCAAATTACACCAGAACCTAAATATAACTCTGAAACCATAAATAGCTATCTCAACAGCCAGCATCAATTTTAAAAAGAAGTCAAGTCATCATTTATCTTTACTGAACATAGTTAATAGTAACCTTAGGCAAGTTGGAGAAACATGGGAAGCAATCCATTTCAAGGATTACACAATATTTCCATTCAGAAGTTTGTATGAAATTAAGTACTTAACATTCACTCAAGTAATGATGGGCCTCACTTATTTTCTAAGTTCTCAGAATTGTAGAACTTAGTACTGAGCAGAATTTTTAAGAGGTAATTTACTTTAACCACATTTTTCAGGTAGTATATTAATCACATAGACCAGGTGACTACACCAAAGAGAGTGTAGGTGAATATCAAGGACGTGCAGTTAAAAAGAACAGTTTACCTAATAAATATATAGAGAGGACCCATCATAAGCCAGGTACTGCATTAAGGGCTAGCATGCAAAGGGCAATGTGATACGTACAGTCTTCACCCTCAACAAGCTTTCTGAGTATGAAGAAACTACATGGGTAAATTACATGTGAGATTATGTCAAAATATCAGGTACAGGATGTTTGGGAGTGCAGGTTTTATGGGGACAATAGAGTGGTCAGGAAGGTTTCCTAGGGATGACATCTCACTGAAACCTGACAAGAAGGAATCTGGGGACAACAAAGGCAGGAATATCACTCCAGCTAGACTTAGTAGTGTGTGCAAATGATGCATGTGATGAGAGAAGGCATGTTCTGGAATTAAAATCAACCCACAATGTTTAGAACAGGGAGTATAGTAAGAAATGAGGTGGTGTGTTGGGGGAGGTCCATAAGGAATACATCATGAGGGTCTTATAAGATATGCAAAATAAAAATAAACCATAGATATTATTCTGAGAACACTGGGAAGAAATGTAAGTATTTAATAAGAAATTAGCATGTATAGATTTGATTCTTATACAGGCCAGACTGACTAAGACTAGGGTGATTTTATAATGAGATTCTTTGAGAGTGATTAATTAGGGTAATATACTAGAATAAGAGACTGTCCTGGGCAAACCAAGACAGAAGATCATTCTAGCTAAGACTGGCCTAGATTTGAATCCTGACTTAACTTATGCTAACTATACAACTTCAGTCTGTCACCATAATTTTTAGACTTAACTTTTCATCTAAATATAGTATTGTGGTAACAGTGATTATTTTACCCATTTCGCAAATTTTTTCTTATAATTAATTTATAAAAATATTGAAATGCTTTATAAAATAAAAGATGATTTACTATCAATTTTGTGTCTCATTTTTATTATCTCATGACTTAGTGATCTTTCGGCAAGTGAAATAGTTAAAAACAACTCAGTAGTCATAGCACAAATAGTATTAAGAGCTTAACATGTGCCAAGCCCTATATTGAGAACTTTATATTTATATTCTCATTTGTAAATTTACAAACCCATCCTTCCAACAATGATGAAGCGAATGATATTATCATCCTCACTTAACAGTTGCAGAGATCAATACCCAGGGAGTAATTTGTCCAAGGGCACACAGCTACACAGATTTAGAATCGAGATTCTAAATTAAGAAGTTTGTCTTCAGAGCTCATAGTCTTAATAGTGAGCACAGTTGCATACAGGTTATCTGTATCCCACTCCTAGTTTGTCTTAAAAATACTTAAGGATTCTCTTCTGCAAGATAAAGAACTGTAGTCTACTTGGTTTCTTTTTCTACGCACCTAATTTCATGTAAATCTAAGACAATTTAGGACAAGAATCACAAGAGAAAATTCACAACTGGTGCAAGTGATACTGATGCTTCATTGGTTTCCTTTGGGAATCTGCTGTGAAATTACAAAACCCTTCCCAGTGATAGGTGTATGTCAAGAACTTCTGCAATAGTAATGATCATTTAGCAAATCAGGAATGCTAAAGATAATATAATGGTGTAGATAAGAACTGCCTTTTCTTGCCTGTAGTATAAAATCAGTTCTGGGTTTTTGTTTTTGTTTTTGCCAAACTACGATTTTAACATATTTTAATAGGTTATCTTAATTTAATAGGTTATCTATATACTCCCTTCACATGTTTCTCTGCTTGCTCTTTGTTTTTCTTTACTTCAAAAAATAAATAAAGGCCCTTTTTAAATAAAAACTGTGTTAACATAATATTTTAGCAAAAAAATTGTCTTCAAACCTAAGGATATTTACATACTTTCCTCTTATAAAATAGCACATTTTAATATATTTTGCTTTGTATTTATTCCTAAGATGCCTACCAGTGTGCTTATTCCACCTTGTTGGCTGGTCTGTTGTTTCCTGAAAACTTCAATGTCAGGTTCCACATGCAAACGGCTTCTGTGCTTTCCTTTAGGATATTCTTACTTCTCTCTTTTTATCTAAGCCTATACCTAGCTGAGGTCCTGTATCCTCTGTGTGACCCTCATTGGGTCATTCATCCCTTCTTCCCTCAGTTACAGGTTGCTATTTTCTGCTGTGCTTTTTTTTTGGAATTCAGTATAAACTGCCTTATATTATCTTCCCTGTGAAGACTTTGTCTCTGTCTCTAGACTGCAAACCTTTTGAGAGTATGGGCCAAAAAGGTCACAGTAGTGGGATGAGAAAGAAAACACTTGACTGCAGAATTTACTGAAAGCTGAGCATCTGTGATAACCCTGGTTCAAAAACATATCATAACTTGATGTATAAGATTTGAAATATTTAAAAATTGAGTCACTTTTCCTTTTATCTTTTATGAAATAATCTCTTTTCTCCCAGTCTCCACAGTTTGCCCCTATTTTTCCTTTTTTTTCTTTCTTTTATTCTCTTTTATAGTTGTGTCCTTAAACACATTTGTCATCTTCTATTCTTTATTTTCAGCTCTTTACTCTCTCACGTTATCTTCAATTTTCAAGAATCTGCTACTTGTCTTTTAATGAACCAGATTTCTACCCTTTCCCCCAAACTTCAGAACATTATGAACACTACAATTCCAATATTATTAATTCCCACATCATCAAATAATCTGCTAGTTGCTTTCCTGATGCTTTTCATTGAAATGAGGGGAAGCATCATTTGCTTTGTCTTTTTATAGTATCCATTTGATGAGGGCTTCTTATATACCAGGCACCATTAAGTTATTCCGTATGTCATCTCCAACTTCTTCAGACTTATCCCCAAACCCCAGGTTTAGTGTGCCTTTTCTCCACTTGTTTCCTTCCTCCCATCTACAACCTTCAAAAGGTTTCTCTATCCATGATGTTTGGAAGAGTTCTTCCATTGCATTTACTCCAGTTTTTCATCATATATCTCTTTGTTTACTTGCTTATTTCTTTGACACTCTGTAGAGTGAAGCTCTGTGAGAGCAAAACCAGCATTTTTTTTCTCTCCACTCTATCTAAATGTCACAATGTATCTGACACAAAGCAGGAACTTAGTAAATTTCTGTTGAATGAAAGATCTCATTAAATCTTTATCGTGCTGGAAAGAGGTCAGTATTGTTAATATCCTTGTTTTACTGATGACAACTTGCCCAAGTCATAACACTATTGTCTGGCAGTTTGGAGACTCAGATGCATCCATCTCTGTATCCTCAAAGCTCACTTTCAATCCAAGTACATACTTGAAATCACCATTTATTAAAGTCCACACTTTTAATTCCTCTATCCTACTGCTTCTTTAGCAGGAATTAGTCTTAGTTTTTCTTACTTTGATACTGTGGCTGCGATTACTTCTATGGGATTCCTTTTAGCTCACAGGTTCTCATTTCAGTTAATTTAACATCCAGTCAAATGCCAAGGCTTGGGTTATATTTCCCTCACATCTTTCTTGTCATGTCAGCCCTTTTGCAGCACTACTTATTAGCTTGATTTCTTTCCTGGGAGTTCAAAACTCTTGTCTTCATCACTCCAGCAAAATGTCTCCTTCTTTTACAATCTGTTCAAATGCTCCATGACTCTTCTGCTTTGCCTCTGGCACCCAACATTCTAACTATATGGGCTTTACAATCTCTCTTGCTTCAGCTTTAAAGCACTTCTGTAGTTTTTTTCAACTTTTTACACCATAAACTAACTAACATCCCTAGTACTTCCTTTTTGTATTCGTGGATTAATATTCTTCTACAGAGTTGTTCCCCAAAATGCCCCAGAAGTCCTGTTTACTACAATGGTAATTACTGTTATTAATAACATTGTAAATATATCTCACTATAGATCATAAATAGTGAATTAATATCCATATATTACCATTTTCCACATGTTATAGAACATTATTTTTTCTTTTGATAATTCTATCAATCAATCAAAGCTATTTAGGAAATATATCTATATAATTTGAAACCAACTGTAATTTGAAACCAGTTATAAAAAAAAGTTTGGCCTTTATTACTACAGTAATACATCTACTTAACATATATAAATAGTCAGGTTCTGCATACAATAAAAATAAATCTAATTTATCAATCAGTGCCAGTGGGTTCCTCCTGGAAAGATGTGAACCTATAGGTATGCTGTTAATTCAAATTCTAACTTTTGTCAGTGTCTCAAATATCTTTTTAATAACGATATGTGCATTTCTATATTTCTTCAGCCTGACGTGTGCATTAATGTATATTTTACATTTTCCCTTTTGATAACCACTATTAACAAAAACATGGGTTTCATTTTGAAGAACTACATTTGGTAGGGGTTTATAGAGAAGCTGTATACTCTAAGTGAAATTCTAGAAGTTAGAAATACTAAAGACCTCAAAATAAGCATCCAACTTCTTTAAAATAAATGACTCAAATAGAAGAGAAATAATTATTTAATTTTAAATCATCTTCACTTTCTTTCTCTTGCAGGAGTTCAGACAAAGGCAAAAAGATAAGGAAACTGATGAAATAGCTGGCAAGTGTTTTATGTATTAAAACAACTGGAAAGAAAGGTAAAATGAACCTGTAGGCAGAGTTATTTGGAACAGAATATTTAACCTGGAGTAAAAATGTAGAACTGGTTACATAGTAACCAGATATAGTCAGCATCCATTCTTATAAGGTACTTTTCTGTGGTTTGCCGACTTCACTAAAGAGAAAGACATAAGAAATTGGCTTGAGGGAGAATTCACTGGAGATTCAAAATGAGAAAAGACTTTTGATGAAATATCTTGAATTTTCATTGCTGGAAACTTTTATGCATGGAATATTAATTATCCCTTTTGCATGCTACATATACACATAGACCACTGGCTCTAACTGTAACATAGGATGCTAAGCACTGATAATGGACGACTTCTCTTGGCCTTGATGATATGTAAGGGGTTTAGAAGCCAAGGAAAAGAAAAAAAGAAAAAAAAGAGAACAAGAAAAAGAGGAGAAAATAATGAAGTGATGAAGGGGTGATAAAGTATTAGGGATCCGCAATGCCTCACAGGCAGAGTTCACACAGATGGACAATATTTCAGATGTATAACTGCCTTGAGGCAGAGCTATTAAAAAGAAGTTGATGGGCCTTGAATTATAAAGACTTATGAATATGTCAAGTTAGTCTCAAATAAGGGCAGCACCTTAAAAAGGTTAAGGATAAACTAACTTATGTTTTTTAGTAAAGCTTATTAATACAAGGTCATTGAAAGAAATAATGATAATAGAAAAAGACCTTTTTTAAAAAGTTCCTAAGTTTTAAGTCAACGTTTGCTATTTAGAATTATGTTGCAGTTAACCTACATTGCTCATACTTAAGTTATAATTGTAGTTTACTTATTAGGTTATATTTATTTGACAATCACTTGAAGTTGAGTATTCATTGATTTAATCAATACTTTAGCTCTTCTATTATGATTGATTAAATGATTCATTAATATCTCAATGTCATTATTCATTGTAAGAAGCATGCCAAACATTCAAAAATTCCTCATTAATGATAACACACATACTGACAGGTTAGATATAGGTAAAGTTGGGCAGATTTAGGTTGAAGAATTATTAGGTGAACTATAAAATGAGGCAATGCTTTACTGCCAGCACTGTGAATCTATCAAATAGTAATTGGATGCACGTGTTAGCAGCAGTAAAAAGTCACTGTCCAGTTGTCCACCTTACATGGGAATCTACTCTGAGTGTCATCTTTGATTTATTGTTCCAATTAGAACACAGTGTTCAAAGAAAGAACAGAACTGACCTGATTTAAAAGCAAGGAAGCCTTTAAGGCCATTATTTTTTTGGTGACCTGGCTCCCTTTTAGATATCTTGAAACTTTCTATTTGTATAAAATCTGTACTAATTAAATATTTGGTTTTAACTGATTCTGTAAAGCATCAACATTTTTTATTCATTAATTCAGTATCAGAGTATTACTGGTGGCTTCCTAAAATGCAGCTATATTTTCTTTCACTAATTTTAAAGGCATGTTTTTAAGTTATCACTTGTTATACTGACTGATAGGCATAGGTAAAGGTAATAGGCACTGGAGAAAAAAAAGATTGCCAATTATGAAAAGTAAACATTTTTAATTTGTAAAACCAAGTAACAAACACCATTGGTTAAATGGCAAATGTAAATGATCTTAACATCGTGATATACCATAAAAAATTAAAATACTTCTGCATAAAGAACTTGAGACAAAATGAGGTTCGTTACTTTTCTAGACCAATAAAACTGTATTAAAATTACATAAACATGAATCTTACGTGCCATCTTACTGGAAAATTAAAAGAGAACTTTAATTTCTGGGAGGGAAATTCTAATATTCTACTTACTTACATTAAGCGAGCATCAACTATTAATGCTGACAAATGTTGGAACAGTAATACTAAAAATGTCATCTGAGTAACTCTTCGTTGCAAAGTTCACAGAATTAATGTTATGATAGATTAAAATCACTTTGAACTAATACACATGCATTACTCTTCCTTCTGAAGCATAATAAAGAAATATCATTTGTACGACAATTTTGGATAAGCATACAGACATTTAAGGCTTAGGAAAGATGTAGATATTCATAGGCAGCTCATAAATGTGAGGAACATTAGCTCCATTTCAAATGACCTGTCAAGTTTTTTTCCAACATTTTGGCTGGTGCAAAGTCAGACATTTGTATAATAAATGGGGTTTGCCTCAAACATTAAGGTAATTGTGCAGGAATTTAAAGTGCTCATTCATGTTCTATTATAAGTTCATTAAATACACACACACAAATGAACTAGAATAAGGCTTTCACTCTAAACTGGATAGTAAAAATGTAGAATAAATAGCCATACAATGGGGTTTCCTTCATTCTGTAAGACATGCTTCTTTTTCCTTTAAATTCTGTGCTTAAACATCATTTAAGAAACATTTTGAAAGAATTGTCCATACACTTGGGCAATAGATGGATTACTGTAGTACCCAAGACCTAAAGATCGGTGTTTCTGAATTCTCATACTCCAACATTGGCATGTGATTTCTGCCAACAGTTTACTTGGGTTTCTTCTAGTAAATGGTTATAAATCAGATTTATGAAGAGGAAACTCTCTGTAATTGTGTATTTTTAATGGATTTATGATAAAGCCATTAAAGTGGAGGGTCCATATGGTAGGAATGCAGTAAAGGTAACAGGACCAGTGTCACGTAAGCATTAAATACAGTGCCTTCCACCTTCATAAATCCTTGATGCTCAGAATTAAATGCTACTGGTTATAAATTATGAAACCACACTCTAGATACAACCACAACTTAAATAAGACACCAGTGGAAGCCATTAGTTGTATATTGGTTTTCTTCCCAGGAAAATGTATTATTTTTAGGAGATAATATTCAAGTCTCTATTTTCCTCAACAGTTATTTTCTCAATTTAACTCCCTATAGTAAGCTCTAACCCTGGATAGAAGTAAAGATGCAAGACAATAACCTTTCATTTTTATGTGGTAAAGTACCTTTTTGATTTGCAGACTCATTTTAAAGCTTTTCATATCAATCTGTCATCTATCTTTAGGTGTTTAAGTTTTGCTGCTTTTGGGGTCATATATCAGAAGTCAACAGCAGTCTAATTTCACACTGGTATTTCCAATTAAATTATTTTATTACATGTGGGAACAATTAAATATTTGGCTCTCAGTTGTAAACAGTTACTGTATACCATGACATTCATGGACTTTTCTTAAAGAGCCATATATTTCTAATGCCCTCTTGTAAAATGAATGAGATCAATGCATGTGTATTTTGTATATTCATAAGCAATTATATCCTCAACATGATATCAAAAGAGATAGTTCACCTAGAGAATGCACAAAGTGTGATACCATGTAGCTGCATGCAATGATATTTCTGTTTCTATTCCAATGTCATTATACTACTGTCCCAATTTCATTCTAAAGAACTGTTGGTATTCATAGCAAGAAGCAATAATGTTTTAGATAATTTGATGTTTAGAGTTTTGAGATGCCTAATTCTACTATATTGGTATCAGTGTTGCCAGTGGCAAACAGGTAGAAGAAATGAGGAGCAACATAACCTGATAGACTTAGATTTGAATCCCAGCTCTGCCAATTTCTAGTTGATGACCTTGGATAATTTGCTTTTTTTAGACTTGGTGTTCATATTTGAAAAATTTGGATTTTTATTTCTAAATTATAGGACTATTATGAGCATTAAATGAGATACATATTTAAAGAAATAGAGCACATAATACATAGTCAGCACATACTGTTTTCTATTGTCTCCCAAAGTCCTTTTCTGGAAAGATTCATAAGCATGGTGGCTTTCCATTTTGAGAATATCCATCCTTGGCTGTTTCAAGTTTAGAGACACATTTTCCTTTCACTAGGCTCCCCTTTTCTACAAATGACAACCGTGGGAGAAGCCCACAGCTGTTTTATTTACGTTCAGAAATAAGTCCACCAATCCCAGTTGCAAGGGTACCTAACAGCTGTATCCAGCCTTTCTAGGAGGCCGGAACTGGAGCCGAGTGGTAATGTTTCAAGGGCAAAGCTCTAGATGTAAAGAATGATAAAACAAACCTAAATGAGCCTGAGCGTATCTAGTGACAGATACACCACAGCTATTCTAAATTATTCAAGCTTTCTCAGACTCCTAGCAGAAGAAGCATAATTCATCTTTGCTCCCTTTATTCTACTCTCTTATAAGGGCTAGGAAGAAAAAAAATACCCCCTCCCAACCAAAAAAAGAAACTATAGTAATCACCAGAAATAGAGAAGTTTTTGTTGTTGTTTTTTAGCACATGTAATAATATGTTTAGAGCCATCAATTTCTGGGAACCAGCTTTGGAGGCAGAAGTTAAAAATGATTTTGCAATGTTTATGGGTGATTTTTTAACTTCCATTTTGGTAGCATTTTGCTGGCAAAAAGCCAGGAAAACAGTTGTTTAATTACCCAGGACATTACAAACATGTAACCTCTTAGATAAGCTGTTACTGTATTTTAGCAGCAATAATACTAGGGTCAAAGAAACAAAGAAAATTAAGCTTCAAATAAGCAAACCTCAAAAGAACAGCTTTGTGTATTGAGAATAATTAATAACTTGTTTAGGAAAATGTTACTGAAATGTGGTTTTTGGACAAGGAACTGACACTCTTCAGAGGTTAGATACCCTAATATTTAACAGGCTACCATTTGGTGGGCTGGCTGGCTGGTTACCCTGTAGGCATGGCAAAAGTTTGTTCACATGTAATTATGCAACATTTAGACAATATCTTAATGATACCATGTAGTTCAGCTGAATCAGTCCAGCTGGAAGTTGTAGCAGTGTTCTGATTACCCGGCCACATGTGGAATTAAAGCTTTTCAACCTCTCCTTTTCACTTGCTATGTCTTCATACAGATGTTCTTGGAAAGTCTAAATTATTTATGGCTTGACATTATTTAACAGAGTAAGACCTGCCCCGTTTCATTTTCAAGCACTGATTAAGATTGCATTACTATATAAGATATTGTAATTTTAACAAGAACTATTATGATACTTCATCATAAGGAAGAGATATTAGTATATTTGGGACAGTTAAAATGAAAATTTTCCACACTCAGTTATGTAGTAAAAGTTGTATACTTTTTTTTTGCAGATAATTCTTACTGTAAAAATATAATTCAATGTGTACTCTCAAAATCATTTTACTAAATCATTAATAACACATCCGAAAATAGTAAGTTGCATAAACTAGCGTAGATTGTCCTGTTACATTATAAAGACACTTAAAATAGAGCAAAATCATGTTAGTGTCAAAAAAAGTTTGCTAAAATTTTCTTATATTTCTTTGAGTTAGCTCCATGAACTAAAAATACAAAAGAAGAATTTCAGTCCCTGTGAATTACATGTTTTTTAAACCCTCAAGCTCACTGTTCAGTAAGTGTTTGAACTACTTCTTTCCCATCATCCTACCTGGATGACACCACAACTATTTTATTTTAGAAGTGAACAAAGATATTAAATTTATAATCAACAGCCATAAAATCTATACGTGGTACCTAATGAAGTCAGACAACAATTGAAAAAAAAATCTTTATCATAATAATATTATTTCAGCTACTTTCTGTGGATCAGAATAGAAAAAAAATATAGATAATTGGCTATTTAACATCTTTAGTATTAAACATAAAATGAGATACTTTAAAATCCTTCTACAAATATAATTACTTGTAAACATATTACTAATTTTAGTAAATGGAAGCAACAGCTGAGGAGGAACAGAAGTTAATGCTGAATGTGAGTCCCCAAATAAGAAAACTGTCTTAATTTTTGTCAATCTTTATTTAAAAATCTTGCAATGTAAGGTCCAGGTATTTAAGGTAGCTGGCAAATATGTTTCAAATTCCCATTCAGTGACACAAAAAGGTCCCTTTAAAAGGTGACTTGAAAGTACCATTGAAATAATGCTAAATGGTCATTAAAGACATTTAAATGTCATTGCCTACTATCTTCAGTGTGCCATTACATAGCCTCAGGATCCTTTCAAATAGCAATCAATAGAGGATGAATAAGCTTCACCACTTGAAAGTAACTAGGAAAGGAAGCCAGCAGTAATCTGGCTTTGCTGGACTGATTCAAGAGACACAATATCCACTCCTCTTCTAGTTCTCCCTCCTCCTACCCCACCTACAGACCAGCAAGCAAGAAAGAAGAAATAGAGCTAAAGAAGGAAAAAGAGAGAAAGGAAAGAGGAAAGAAATCCAGAAATTCAAGGCATAATTTGTACTGAGGAGAAAATCCTCATCCTTTGGGATAAACTATTATAGCCATGGAAACAGACTTATGACTTTTACTTTGAAAATAAAAGAATGACAATGAAATTTGTGTGAGGTCTGTGTGAATCCAGTCCCAGATGTTTACAATGCTGTAGTAGTATGGCTCTGCAATATGAGAGGTTTCAGAAGAAAGGAGTACAACAGGACACAACAAAGCAGCGCATATGCTATTGACAATGCAGACATGAGCATCATGTTACCAAGAGAGAAGGCAGGCAGAAGACAAATAGCAGCGGTGGTGCCGGAAAGCTAACTTCATGGACTGCAATCACTCAAGCCAACATGAGGAACCCCCCCCCGGAAAAAAAAAATTAAAACCAGAAAAATGTTTTTGCTCCTAACTAGAGAGGTGGTGGGGTAAACGAGTGGGGGGTGGCGAGCAAGTGGGATTGACTTTTCTCTCTTAAATGAAATTCCCATAAAACCCCTATAATTGACAGTGGATAATTATTTTCAGCTTGAGGAAACTGTCCCAAAACTCTTAATAAGATTGCTAGCAAAAGGAAACAAAATGTGTGTACTCGAGCCATTTCCAGAAGGGAGGGAAAGGAGACCTTGGGAGGATGGTTGGGACAGAGAGGGGCATCAGTGAAATGCAACAACTCTCAGGCGCCCTGCGTGGTCAGGCGAGTGACAAGCCAGAGAAGGCGGATAGGGTGGCAAGGAGTGGGGGGTGTAGAGGGAGCATGCTGTAGGGAGGGGGTGCGGCTGCACAATATATACACAGGACTGGGGGGGGGGGTGATTTAGTGTGAAAGTATTCCACTTAATCATTTTACAGGGGTTGGGGACGTAAATATTTAGCTGGCCACATCTGGAACAGATTTTCCCCCCTTGTGGGGGTGGGGGTGGATAATTGGAAGGAGGGGAGCGCGCATTTGTTACTTACTGTACGGGCAGTTCTCCTTCTTGGTACCGCTGACCTTCCCGTTCTTCTCAATCTTGAGAAAGTACTTGGTGAAAGAGAATAGCTTCCTCCAGCGGACATCTCCTTGGAGGTGGTTGTAGCTCCGCACATGCCTCCCCGCACTGGAAGGATTGGAGAAGGAGGAGGAGGACGAAGAGGAGGAGGAATTGTTGGTGGCCTCTGGTGACACCATGTCCTGACCAAAGGCTTGGCAGGTGACAGGGACAGAAGACACCAAGAACAGCAACAAGAAGCAGCAGCAGCAGCAGCCGGGCAGGTGGGGAGAGGCTGAGGCACAATGTGTCAGTATCCATTTCCACATTGTACTGAAACTCTCGGCACTGGAAATTGTCTTATCAGAAGGAACATACTGGAAGGGTAAGACCTGGTGCGAGGCAAGGAGACAGCTGGAGGTGGCGGCCGCTGGTTAGCTCCCTCTGGGTGCAGATGTGGCCAGAAATGAATGCACCAACATCCATAACTCCTTGGAAGGACCGACTGCCTTTCTGGGATCCGCTGCCGCTGTGCCCCTCTCCACTCTCCCGGTGAATGGTGGACGTGGGTGGCCGCAGTAGCAGGAGCTGTTTGGTGGCGGTGGTGGTGCAGTTGGTCACCAGTGATCTTGACTCCCCCAGGGGTTACTTTGTTCTCTTCTTCACTCCTTTCTTTACCATGTTAGATGTAAAACAAACAAACAAACAAGTCTGCAAAACAGATGACAGCACAGTGAACAAAACCCAGAGGGGTCAACAGTGGGAGGCTCCTGGAGAGATCTGCGCCTGTTTGTGGCTGGCACTTTCTGGTCCCTCTCCGCAGAGTCCCAGCCTGCTAGCCAGTTCTAAAAGTGCGTCTCTTTAGAGTTGTCAGAGCTGGAGGCAGCTGCCCCAGTCGCCGCTGTTTTCTTCTCCCTCTTGCTTTCTCTTTTTGGTGGTGCCTGTTGACTTGAAGCCGGCAGAAAGTCACTTCTTGTTTGGGGGGATGGCGGTTGGTGTTTTGTTTGGCTCTATTCCCCCCACCCCCACCCCCCTTTCTTTGGAAAACCCGCTTGTAAACAGGTTGAAGCCTGGAGTCTAAATGTCAGTGATTCTAAGCCAGAGGTGGGCTCTGCCTCTGCTGGTCAAACCTCATTTGCAGGGGTGGAGAAGCAGGGGGAGGGGGTCAAACTGCGGTGGGACATCTGAAACCCTGGGCTGCTGGGAACGCCAGAGAGAGGGAGGAGGGAGGGGGCCGAGAGTGGGGAGAGCCAGGGAGCCAGAGGAGAGCACGTTGCCTCTCTGCGGAGCTGGGGGTGCTGCTGGGCCCCTACTTTGCTCCACCGCAGCCGCAGCCTCGGCCCCACTGCGCCTCCAGCTAATTGCTGCAAAAGTGTCCTTGTGCTCGCTGCGCAGGCCACCGGCGCGAGCTATATCCTCAGGCTTTCCGAATTTTGCTGTCTTCTAGCCTGAACCAATCCCCTCTGGGGAGCCCCTTTCTCACTTGTTTTCCAGAGTAGGTTTTTTTTTTTTTTCTTTTTCTTTTGGCAGTGAAGTACTTGAGAGCCACCTGGAGCCTGGTGCTTAGCTGACTTTTTTTTCCTTCCCCACTCTCTCCCCCAGAAGGAGGAGAGGGCTGGGGTAGAAAGCAGAAGATGCTGAGGACAAATCCTCCAAACGAGCAGATTATAAACTGGTCCGAGCAAGCACAGAAAAAGGGAGACATAATTAGCTTCCTTTTCTTCTCTTCTGCCAGCTTCCAAGGAGGTCTCTGCTTTAATGAATCACTGATTTCTCTCTTCCGTTGCTGAAGTAAAAAGTTCACACTTTGGCTTTCTCTGCCTTTTAAGCTCAGGGAGATTTATCGTCACCCCTAAAAGTTGCCTCTCTGGGCGCAAATGCAATCGGGACCCAAGTGACGGATTGCTAATTGCTAACATGGGCCATTTACGGAGTCACGCGTGCACTTCAAAGCGATGGAGTTTATTGAGATGGCGAAGATTTAACCATACAATTTCGCCAATATTCTATGCACTTTCCTTTACACGTTTTCCTTTTTCTGTCTTCAAATTTAACATGTAAAAAAGGCTCTATTTTACAACATAACTGCACCACCAGCTCGCTTCTCTTTCATCATAGTCACCGCCCCGCGACACCCTCGTCACTAATAGAAACTTACACGAAACCCAGGTATAGACAGAACCAAGTCCCTAGTTGCGAAGACGTTGCCGAGAGTTAAGAGGCACAAAGAATAAATACTGTGGAAAATTCGTTCCAATCGGAGGAAGAGACAGCTCCTATAGGATCATTTCTTTAAGAATTACTTTAAGCAAGGGCAAGCGTGCCTGAAAGCGCCTAAAAATGTATTAGTATAAAATATTTATTTTCTGTAAAGCAGCTGGACATTTGTGTTGTTTAAACATTAAATTGCCCATCTTTTATGGTATCCTACCATCAAAAGTGGCAATTTCATGTGGTTCAATCTAATAGGCTGCTATTGTAAGAAGGGAATCGCTTCAAGGTGAACGTGGGAGTTTGATCTCTACAACTGTAATAGGGAGGGAACTAATCATAATAGCTTGTGTTATATATACAAGCCAGAATCCCAGTAATGTGCATTTGGCCTCAATATTCTTTGTGAACAGGCAAAAATACAAAGAAGTTAAAAATCTAGCTTTTGCGATGGGCATCAGGAATGATTGTCAGATAGTGCTGTTCAGTGACCTGAAAAATGACTTGACGTGTGCGCTCTTATATTTTCCAGTGCATTCAGAGCCTTTGAAATAGAACCATTTATAACCCATTTCAGTGCTTATTTGGAAGATTTCAACAACGTGGTAAAGCTCCACATTTAAAAATTTTAAATTTAATATAATTAGCTCCGATTTCTGTAACTATTAATTGGAGAGTTTAGCAAATTAAGAGCGAACATCAAACAAATCTTGTTCTTTCATTACAGCATGGTTATTTAAAAATGAACTCACAGTGCTAATTTCAATTTTCTAGTTCACAGTTTTATACTTGAGCTGACAAATGCCTGAAAGAGAGTGTAGTGTTTCTAAGGACCAGAGTTTCAGCCCAATTGTTCAGCAGAATCCAAATGTTTGAATTGACAACTAATTAAAACTACATGTTCTTTTAAAATTAAGTTTGATGAAACCATAAAATAAAAGTTCCGTTATGAAAAATTACACAACACAGGAAGTTATTATTTTGAGGTTTCTCTACACTGGGCATCAACACTATTGATGCCAGCTTGAGATCCTTTTATTTTTTTTAACTCACAAGAGACATCCCACTTCTACCCCCAAAGGAAGCCTCTCTCTCTCTCTCTCTCTCTCTCTCTCCTTCTCATCTACTTTCTGCTCCAACTGAAGAAGCTATTCAGAACTTTAAAAGTTTTCTCTTCATTCTGTCTGAAATGGAGAAAAACACATCTTCGAAACTTCCATATTAAAATCTGTTTGTAGCAGGTGCAGTGTTTAAAATTTCTAGAGCCCTTTCTCTGCTTTCTCTACAGCATGATGACAGGAAGGACATTTACAAAACAGCCCAAAGGAAAAGCTGACATAGCTTTTTAGATTATATCTCATTCTTCTTTCTCTTTTCTGTTCGGCCTTTCTTTTATAGCACAGTTGAATCCCTAAATACTCCACTGCTTTGCATTGTTAGGCCACCTCTTAGGTTAGCCTGAGAAAGCCTGAGAAAAGTTCCACAGGAAAGATGCACTATTTAACGGAATTCAATCTCTCCCAATAGATTTGAATCACTAACATAAATGTATGAATGTAGATTATATCTCTGTAATGAGGCCTGAATCATTCTCAGTTACTTCAAAGGACTGAAATTCTACCTTCCTTTTTTTAGCAGCAATAATCAGGTCTTAATGGGTTCCTTTATTAATTGTTTCTCTCTAGTGATTGAAAAGGACAGTACAAGCTTCAGATTAGAGTGGTACCTACTAATTCTAAAAGGCTGTTTTTCTCTAATCTCTAGAAGCCATGCTTTATTTCTATGCCCTAAACAAATCCAGTAATATTAGGCTAAATCTCGAATGGGGGAAATAAACATGGCCTTTTATTAAACATGATGTCTTGAGAAATTATTGAGGCTTTTAAAAGCAAGACCATGGCAGCAGCCATTGAAGAATCCTACAATGTGGCTATTTAAACCCATGGAGAAGCGGTTTGAATATATTCTTCCAGAGACTTCAGTAGCTATTCTGTTTGAGCAATTTACATTTTAAGTATGTATTTCCTGGACTTTTTATGTTACTGGGCACTATTCGTGGTTCAGTTACAAGATGTGTGTTCTATTAAGTGTGATGTTATTGGCAGTGTCAGTAAGCTGCTTCAGATGATAACTAATCAGGTCAAAAGTCAGCCAGGCTGTTCTACAAAATAGACATGTGCAGGCCTCATTTTTGAAACTTGCAGTGCAGCTCTTATGAGTACGTGAGTATGACTATGCAGCCCATTATCTCTTTTGTATATGGGAGATGCCAGTTTTAAGGTATTGTTGGTATTTGTGGTCTTCTCAAGATGCAGCTAACGACCAGTGACATCTGGGGCAAATGAAATAGTGATATCTTTTTATTATTATTATTATTTTTTTAACTAGAGGTTTCAAATGAGAGGAAAAGAGGTCTTACCTCACAGAGAATAGTGCAATACTTCAGAGCCAGTGGGAATTTAGCAATAATTGAATCCAGCTCGTTCACTTTATAGAGTGCCCAAGTCAATCAGGGGTAGAAAAGAGTTTCGAACTCAGGTTCTAGACTACATAGGCTGCTGTCCTAATTTCTTTTAAAATACTTATCCTGTCTATTTTCTCTTTTTTACCTCCCTGCTCCTCTTCTCCTTATTGTCGACCACTCATCACATATCTTAGGTGCCAGGCTGGAAGTAATAAAAAGGCTTAGGAAGCTTTAGTTGTAGAAAATAAGTAAAAAAATAGCCACAATTTTTTTTTTCCTGCAATAAATTAGCTATAGAAAATTTTAAAAAATAGTTTAGTGTTAAATTGTTGAGTACCAGTTGATTAGCCAAATAAATGTTAATACATGTTTAGCAAAGGGGGCTATTTTATCAAAGCCTGTGAAATGAGCACAATTAGAAAGCAATACATGGCATGCATTTTCAGAATATTCAAGGATTTTTTTCTATATAATCTGAATTTATAAGTTCTCCTGTAGAAAACTTGTAGCATCTTCTAGAAAAATAGATTTATTTTTATTCTGCTTTCTGTATTCTAATATTAAATTTCCATAAAGCAGCATAACATTTCAAAGCATAGGTATTGACTTAAATAATAATTTTCTTTCAAAGTTTGATGCTAAGGTAGAGTTTCTATTCCCTAGCATTTAAATATACTCAATGATCAATTACTGAGAAGGAAAAATTGCCAAGATGGTGAAAAGGATTATTTGATGGGAAAAAAAATATTATATGTAACAATGTTTAAATCATTCAATAAATCACCAAAAAATTCCTGGACACTAAACTCTGCAGTTTTGGTACCAAGCACAACAAATGTATTTCCACAAAGCTGCTGTTTGTCGCCTCCCAACAGATGGTAAACAGAACCTGCCTTTGACAAAGCTGTGAAATTTGTGAAGGGTTCTATTTGTCCTCTGTGCTCCTTTGTAGAGATGTGCCTCCAATTTCAAGCCCTCTAAGTTTCTTAGTCCGATATTCTAGACCAAAAATTTAAATATTCTGATATCAGTCACCATATTTATTTATGTTTGTGATTTATTTGGCAGGTCATAATGTTTTCTTTAAGATTGCAATGTCTTACAATAACAAGCATTTATGCTGTGTTCATTTCTCCATCTATCCAGTTACCTGGTTTTTATTTAACTAATGTTTGTTTATTGGTACCTCTTATGTCACACTTAGTCATTGTGCATGGTGCACAATTTTACCAGGAAATAAGAGCAATTTACCTTATAGAAGCATGAATGAATAAGTAAATGAATGACTTCAGACACATTATTATTAATGATAGACAAAATAGGGTTATCCTGAGCCTCAGAAAGCAAATGGAGAGATTTGGAAGGAAAAAAATGCCCTGAAATTTCTTTCTGGTTGTCCTACTCTACAAAAAGAGTTGAAGGAAACTGATTTCTGTTCTCTGGCTTTATGAAGGATCAAGACTAGATCTTTTCCTGTCTTGTGCCTCTAGCACAATCACTCAGTTTCTACTGCAGTCTTGGAGGTATGAGTTGTGTGTCCTTTCTACCAACTCAACCAGACTTGTTCTTCTTTCTTTCTGCTCTCAGACTCCTGGATGCATATTTTTTGCTTCCTAGCTTATTAGGTAATTACTTCCCAATGAGTTCCCTAATCCATCCGCTGTCCTGTGCGCCTCCTATTAAACCATACATATGATCAAATATGATTTGACATAATACCCGTTCTCCTTAGTTGACAAATTTTGCCTCTGTTAAATAGACTTTGACAAGAAGATTTATTACCTATGAATTATTATTAACAGAAATATTATTGTGTTGAGAGAATACAATATATTTGTGGTGCGGGATTTTCCTGGATTGGTCCCCAGATGCATTTTATGCCCTTCTCTGCTCAGCTCTGGTGCTGACATCTCTGCGTCACCAGTGTCCCTTGGACAAATGGTTTGTCATTGTTTTGCTGGTGGGAAAATGAAAGCTTTAGAATATCAGAGCACAGAAGGAGAAACTCTGGGTGTTCCTTCCTCACCTCCTCTTCTTTGTTTCAGTGTCACTTTCCTGGCAGTGGCTGTCTGTCCCCAGATTAACACTTCCCACTGAGTAACTCCTCCTCCAGGGCTCCAGCTGTCACTGGAGTCCCTGCAACAATATTTCCTTCCCTTGACCCTTAAGCTTGAGGAGTGGTAACCCTTCCTCTCTACTGCTGATCAGCTGCCATCATCTCTTCCTCACTTATTCCTATCACCTCTATAACTGGTAACTTTGTTCACGTTCTTCATCTGAATCAATCAGGGTAAATTCTGTGTCCCAGTCAGGACACCAGCTACGGTATACATCTTCCGCAGTAAGTAACTGGTACATAATAATATGGGTTCTGTATATATGCAAGATAGGAGGTAACTGAATACAAAGTTCATGTGGAACATCTAGTGCTTAATTGATGTGCTATATTCTTTGAGCTATAAAAGATTATAACACATAGCATTTGCCCTCAAAAATATATAATCTAGTATTGAGTTTTGATTGATTATTGCAGAGGTTTTTTAAATTTAGTGAATGATTTTTGAGGTCAAAAATCAAAAAGTAAAATATTTGGACTGCTAAATGTTCAGTGAAATATTTTTCCATAGATAACTTTACAAAACATTTAGTAAAGTAGAAATGATGTTCATAAATGACATACATTTGTGGAAAGCTGTAGTAAAAGCTCTATAGTAAAATTAATTTTCTTTTTTTCAGTTTACTATGCAAATGTAAATGTTTCCTAATATAAATCTTTACTAATCTTTAAAATCATTATTTTTTGTGAGTAAACATTATATTTAAACTTTGTTTATAGTTTACTATAAAAAAGAGAAGGGAAATTAATTGTATTATTTTCTACACTACTTTGTTTCTATGTAAAGACAATTCTTTAAAAATGGAGATGTAGGTAGCTTTGAATTGTACTGTTAGGTATAAAAACTGGGTATAGTACCAAAACTACTAAGATGAAACACATATACAGATAATTTTGTGGGTTAATCACTGTCTAGAAAATTTCACAAGTTTCACAGATAAATAACTTCTTAAAGAAATCAACATGACCTAGAATAGTTCTGATCAAGGCTTTCCCTTTTATCCTCTTACCTGATAACCCTGAGCAGTAATAAAATTTTAGAAAAGAATTTAATGTTCTTAGTACTAGTGCTATTACTTTACAGGTAGAAATAAAAAATAAAAATAAAAAAAAAAAAGGAAAAAGAGAAAAACAGGGAAAAAATGAAGGGGAAAAAAAATGGCTGGGAAGGTGAAGCAAGCTGCCCAGGATAACATGACTAGTAGAGATGAGATACTATGTATGCTTTAACAAATTGCAAGAATTTCAGCCTTTACATGCTTAAAGGATGTAATAATATATTTGCAAAAGCAACAGTGGCCCGTCTGAGGCTGTGGGACAAGGAGGAAGAACATGAACATTTAAGAGTCTCCAGGGCCTTTAGCGTGTTGTTTGGAAAATTCTCAGAGTATATTTCAATGTGTGCCTTTAGAAGAGCATGTCCTTGTGGTTGGGAACATATCAGGGTATCCCTAAATTAGGAAAGCATCTCCAATCACTGAACCCTACCTAAACGATAAGGAAGCTCTCTCAGGATAATAGTTCAAAACTAACATCATTTTAAAATTAATTTCAGCTCAAGGGTCAATAAAGGCTACTTCTTGTCTATACCATTCTGGTTTTCACATCCCTGGTTCAGTTATCAGTGGAGATTTGGATACTTTGGTTTGATATATTTAAATTTTATAGGCAGAGGAAGAAGGGCTTAGAGTTATTTTATTGACTAACTTGTGAGGAATACTGTTTTGCCTTTAACCAAAGTCATGTTCATTTGTGGGTGGTTTAGGGTACATTATTTCTATTGTATAGCACAAGATAGTAATATTTTCTGGATTTATTTACTTAGATGGTACTGTGTTTACTGTTTTGTCTATATTTTCTGTGGTTAAAATAAGAAAATATATTTGAGAAATATTTTAATCTCATATTTTCTGCATTTAGAAATTGTGGAAAATCATCTTGTTTGTTTCATTTCTGTCACAATACACACACATATACCTCCAAGCTTCTGTTGTTAGACATCTAGGCTGGAATCAATGAAAAGTAAATTTTTAGATAATTTTTTCCCCCACTTTTACTGAGAAATAATAAATATTTATCACTGTGTAAGTTTAAGGCCTGCGCCATGATGATTTGATTTACATGTATTGTTAAATGATTACCACAGTGGGGTTAGTTAACATCTATCATCTCGTATAGATACAATAAAAAGAAAATTTTAAAAATATATTTCTCTTTATGATAAGAGCTTTTAGGATCTACTCTCTTAACAACTTTCCTATGTATCATACAGCAGTGTTAATGTGTTCAACATAGTCACCATGTTCTACGTTATACGCCTAGTACTTATTTATCTTATAATGAGAAATTTACACCTTTCGACTGCCTTCTTTCGAAAGCTAAACAACTTTTGCACTAGTTCAACATTTACTTATAACAAACTAGTGTTATTTATACGAATTAAATGCTGGATTCTGTTTTAGAGGTCAGCTTCTAGATTGACAGAAATATCTCTAGTAAAAGAATTACTTAGCAGAAAAAAAAAGTAGCCCATTGTCATTGAAAGACAATTAAGTATATTTGGTTTATCAGAGAAATTTAAGCATTACAAGAATAGACGTGTGAGTGTTTTGCCATCAGCAGACAAGATAGAGAAGGAGTATTAACCTTAGGTGTCTATGTTCAAGTCCAGGAAGGTGAAGTGACCTGACCATGTGGCAGGGCCAGGACTTATTTTCATCTTCCAACACAATCCTTTGGATAGAAGAGCACTAGGTACCCAACTTGAGTACTTTGAACTTCAGAAATGCAGTTGGCAATGTTTGGGGGTATCTGAGTTGAAAGGATCTAAGGGATAAGGACAGTGGTACTTTTCATTGGTATCTTTTTGTATTTTTCTCTTTTGGGTGCTTTATTTTATTATTTCTTCCAGGAAATTCTGGGTTCTAAATACATACTCAAATAAAAGTGTATCCTCTGCTTCTTCATTCCTTTCCTAAATGGAGACATTTGTTCTGCAAAATTGCCTCTTCTGTTTGATTATTGATACTTCAATCATAATAGTAAAGAGAGTCTTTTTTCTAATTTGGGGGCCGTGCTCTATGTGTCAGGTTATCTTTTTCCTTCTTTCTCTTGGGGCTGAGACCTGATTCTTGAGCTAATTTTGTGCCAGGATAAAAAATAATTTGGTTATTTTGTTTAAAAACTGAAGGCTGGATAGCTGCACACAGGTTCTACATAATTAGCGGCAAAAAAAACTTTTCAGTGTCCTATTTGAGGACATTCCTAGTGAGCCTTTGAAGCTTCCTTCAATGGGGATTCTTAACAGAAGATCCCAGTCTGACCGCTAAAGACCAGAGGTGTGATGTCAAATGATTATTTTAGAGAACACAGAGGGCCATAAGTAAAAAAGAAATCCCTGTATATTCTTAAGAGTTAGAATTTAGGTAACAAACTCTGCTGCCATTTGAATTATGTTTTTGTATTTTGAGTTTGTTGGTTGCATTTTGGTTAATGCATTTTAAAATTAAGTAAACTTTTAATTTAAAACAAACACAGTAAACCTAGGAACAGGATATCTCATTATCAAAGTCCAAAATAAAATTGCTCTCAGGTTAAAAAAAAAAAATTATAACTAGCAAAGCCAGGATGGCAAAGGTAACTAGTTTATCTTTTGGTAAATAAGCAAGGCAAATACAGACAGCAAGGAAGCCTCATATTTGGTAAAAATAGAAACCTTACCTTTTTTTAAAAAAGTAAAGCAACTTCCAGATTTAGCAATACAAAGTGTAATTAGTTTTAGTACTTAGGAATGTTTTATTTATAAACACTACCCTTTTAGGCCTCCTGAAAATACACACACAAGGCTTTATCCATATGAGAGTAGATAAATGTTTTAGGAAGAAATTAATTGTTGTATAAAGTTTTGGGAGCCAGCTTCATTTATATCATTTTTTTTTTTGTCTTAAAAATATTTGCTTCTGTCATTTGGAGAAAATCCTTTATTTTCTGTTTGAATTGTCTTTTTTTACCAAGTAATTTTCCAAAGCTACTTAACTGAATGACTGTTAAGGAAAATTGGAAATTCGTAGCCGACTTTATGTTGATTTAGGGAGAAGGGAAAGCTGTATACCCCCAACTGCCATCAGGAAGGGGTAGAAGATGGAAGTAAATTATAGTTAGGAGAGGAAGAGGGGAAAGTGAAATATTTTGTCACATAGGCCACTCCCTACTAGGGCCCCAGTGAAGCCAAGAAGGAGAGAGCAGCTATTCTGGCATGCAAATGAAGGGCAGTTTGATCTGATTTCTGCCTTTTCATCAAACAGCTGCAAGACTGAGGACCTAAACCCAAACACTTGCCTTTTTGGTGGAGAGAAGTGGGTGAGGCACTGTTTTCAATTCTCTGTGTAAGGTGCCTGTGAGCTAGTAGTTTGGATAGCGCATGAAAAAAAGAGAATGGTTGCCCTCTTAATAATGTCACATTTTACAAAAGTGACATTATGAAGACCGCTTACATAAATCATTTTATTTTCTTGTAATACTTTATTTTCAGCCCAATCATATGACTATTATTAAAATTAGTAAAAATAACATGCTTCTGTTTTAGAAGGGAATCTTTTAGTTGAGTTTAAATGATTTTTTTATTTAAAAAGATTTAATATTTATAGAATGTGAAGGTAATGTGTTTTAAATTGAGCAATAATTTGAAATTCAAATCAGTCTTTGCCTCAGCAAATATTGTGTGGCTGTGTGTGCTCTGTGCTGTTGAATATTATTTTGGGTTAATTTTCTGAAAAAAGTGTATGTTATCAAACTGTTTCTGATAGGAAAATATAGTTTCTCAGCCTTCCCTTTTGAAACTTTAATATTGCTGGAGAATACTGAATCTATCCAGGATGCCAGTGAGTTGCAGAATGATAAATGCTTGATAACTTGTGTTCTAATTATCTCCACTAATAGTATCTTCTATCATGTCATAGGGAGAGGAAAGAATAATTCATAATATTTGCCAGGCTTATATAGGTTGTAATTATTATGTTTTCAAGTGAATAGGAAAAAGAGAAGAGCACTAAATGTGAAATTTAGGAAATCTAGATTAGATTTCTGGTTCTGACATTAATAATTATGTGGCCTAAGGCTAATAGTTACACAAGGGAATAGATACTTTTGGCTCTAAAATTCTCTAATCTGTAAGACCCAGAATAATGAAAGTTGTGTTTTGCTAGCAGTGCACTACAGTAGTAGTAGGAACAAATGGGATAATTGTGGAATTGTGGAATGATGAAACTGAAAGGTCTATCTAATACCAAATTCTATTAACATTTTTTCTCTATAGTTGCAACTGAGGCAACTGAGGTTTATAAGGGGCAAAATCACTTTTCAAGCTTATCCAGCTAATTAATCACAGAACCTGCAGAAGCTGTATGCACAACTTTCCAATATTTTTTTTTCACTATACCAATCTTTTACAGCAAACGGAATATAAAATTGTTATTTTAGAAAGAGTAGTAGAGTGAGAATTGTAACGAGTAAATGGGAATAAAGATAAAAGAAACATTGACTAAATTTTTAAAAAATCTTATGAAGTTTCTATAAAAATTTTTATGTAAATTGGGATACTTTAGGATGGGAAGGGGTTGGAAGCCAAGTCCTTGATACTTGATTAAAGTATATACTTTATATAATCCTAGAGTTCTTTCCTTGTTTCTTAGATTCCATGCTTAGGGTGTGCATACTTTGAATTCTTAACCGACACTAATCTCACTCTTATTTAAGTGACTGCAGTTAGATGGAAATAAAACTGATTTCACTTCATAAATTTCCCAATCCTATTTTCATAAAATTATCTAGTCATTAGTTTTAATAATACCACATTGCACAATTCTGAGGCCCAATATTTCTGTGTTAATCTATGTGAAAAAAGGCTCTTGGTATTTTGAAATGCAGAAGCTTATATATCATGAACTACTGGCTGCCTATCCAAGAATGATTACCAGCCTTTCCCTTTGTTACATAGTCTCTAATTTATTTGGTGAACTCACCCTCCTGGCCATATACCTCCCTGAACTAAACATGAGATATTGTCTTTGCTGGTGATTGATTTTAGGATGAACATGTGACATATTTCTGGTATAAGGAAAGGCTTCTGGCAGCCTTGCTGATAAATAAAAGGAGATGCCTCTTTAATTATGTCAGCCCATGTCTTATGTAAATGTGGTCACTGAAACTGTGGTAGAAGTTGTGTTTATGAAGGGAGGGACAAACTCCAGTGAGCATCCATGTGAGATGACTGAAACTCTGATGAAAAACTACAGGCTTTCTGATCTGAAACACCAAAATACAGAGTAATGACCATCAGAAAGTAAGGAACAGTTCCAGAAAGTAGAGAGCCAGAGAGTGGAAGCCCAGATTCTCTATATAAGCTTTACGAACTTATCTGACTAGCCACTGAAACATGCATGTGTGAAACAGACTCTAGCTGAGGATAAAATAACTGATCTGAGGTTTGAGCTACTAAAGAATTTGCACATTGAATCCAGTCAAATTAAAGTCAGATGAATATAATAGTGTCCACAGCATATCATCCACGTCTAGTATACAAGCCAAATTCATTCAATATATAAAGAATAAGGAAAATATGACCCTTTCTCAAGAGAAAGGACAATCAGCAAATACCAATACCAAGGTAACCCTGATGTTAAAAGTAGCATAGAAGAACTTTAAGAAATTCTACTTAATGAGGTAAATTAAGGTAAAGGAAAATATGCTCCCAATGACTGCAAAGGTAGGTCACCAGAGCAGACAGATAAACATTCAAAAGGAAAGATAAAATTCCTGAATTTGAAAAATGCCACAACCTCAATAAAAATATCACTAAATAAAAGAATGATAGTTTCATGGGAAATAATCAATAAAACTTATCTATGTCAGTTGCAGTAATCTGAAGAATAGAGAGGAAAAGAATTTAAAAACATAAAAAGAAACTGGGACTTATAGCATAATATTATAAGTTTTAATATACATATTATTGGTGTCCCAAAGGAGAGAAAGAAGAAAATATGACAAGATGAAGAAAGAGAAAGAAGAGAAAGAGAATAAAAAAGAGTGGCCAAATTTGTGAAAGATACAAATTTATAGATTCATAAAAACTCAGTAACTTCCAAAGTCATATGGACAATAGCCCCATATCTCTTAAATAAATTGAATTGGTATAAAAAATTTTATGATGAAATAAACTACGGGCACAGATGGTTTCACTGACAAATTTTAAGAAACATTAATGAAGAAATAATTTCAATGTCACACTAAATATTTTGGGGAAAAAAGAGTACAACATGCTCCTCCTAAATTCTGTTATGAGACAATTAGTGAGGCATTGCAAAACAAACAAACAAACAAACAAAAAACCCCAAAACAAAAATAACTAACAAAATATTATTGTAAAAAGCGTGCTAAATCTTGACTAAGCACAGTTTCTCTTAAGAATGCTTATCAGTTTTAACATTTAAAATAAATCTATAAAATAAATCTAACAGAATAAAGAAAAAATAATATAATCATTTCAATGAATATAAAAAAAGCATTTGAAAAAAGTTAACACCCTTTTATGATAAAATGTCTCAGCAAACAAGAAATAAAAAGGGATTTCCTTAATTTGATAAAGAACATATGTAAAAATTTATAGCTTATATCATACACATTGGTAAAATATTGAATATTTCCCCATATAATAGAAACACTGCAAAAATATCAACAGTCATCATTTCTATTCAGTATTGGTTGGAAATCTTAGTCATTGGAATATGACAAGAAATCTAAAAAATTATAAAGATCAGAAAGGAAGAAATAAAATTTCTTTCAAGTCAAAGGTGATATGATTGTTTATAAAGAAAATCCTAAGGAATCTATAAAAATACTGAAATAACTAAACTTGACAATGTTGCAGGACATAGACTAATACAAAAAAAAAACCTATTGTAATTTTATACGCTTACAGTAAACAGTACAAAAAAATTCCATTTGCAATCATGTCATCCCATATAGTAGTCTCGGATAAATTAAACAGTAGATTATGAGATCTCTGCACTGAAAACAACAAAATCTTCTTGAGATAAACTAAAAAGTGCTATGTAAATGAAGAAAAACACTATGTTCATAAATTAGAAGACTCACTATATTTATGATGTTAATTCCCTCAAAATTGATCTATAGATTCAATGTAATCCCATAGTCCTGGTAGATTCATTTGTAAAAATCTACAAATGATTAAAAATGTATAGCAATGCAAAGAATCTAATATATTTAAAGCACTCTTCAAAAAGAAGAAAGTCAGAGAATTTGAAGACTTTCTATAATGCTGCATAGTTAAGACAGCATGGGACAAACAAAAAATTGACATTAGAATAGAGTACTCCTAAGAAATGGATCTATGCTTGTGTGGTGGTTTGATTTTCAACAAAATTATCTAAGAAATCTAGTGATAAAGGAAATATTTTCAAAAAATTATGTTGCAATAACTAGGTATCCAGATTAAAAATAAAAAGTAACTTTATTGAGATTGAGGGTTTTTACTCCAGCATGTAAGCATTCTAACATGCTCAAAGCTGAACAAATTGAAAAATCAACAACTCTTCTTAGATCTGTTAGAGAACTGAGGTCACAAGTCAAACTACTATCTTAAATATTGGGGAGACAGACAGGCAGGTACAGAGACTCACAACTTACCAGAGCAGAAATCCATGAGCAAACAAACCCATAGGAATCAGTGCCAGGGCAAGGAAATATGAGCTGTAATTGCCAAATTGCTGGAAGCTCAAAATAGATGATTACGTGAGTTTAAAACTCCATGGGGACCCAGTCACAGGAGGGCTCCCACTCTTCTGTGAGTTTTACTTCTGGGAGCTCTTCCAACTTCTCACAGTGAATACTGGGGGAAAAAAATGTCCTCATTTTACTGCAGAGAAAAAGAAAAAAGGAACCATTTTGAAACATGCCAGAGCATTCTGTTCTTAATGAGATCTTCTCAAAAAACAAAACTACTTTTACCAGAGCCTAACCTTCTGAGTTTTATCAGAACCTAATCTGAACAGGGGGAAGGAAATATCTAACTCCAGTTAGCTCTAGCCTTCCATCCAGGGAAAGGGGAATACCCAAATCTGGTTCCCTGTAATCATCCTGTCCCACCTAAGGACAGAAGGGTGGAGAAGTGATGGTGAAGTCCACAGTCCAGGGTCACAGAGTCACCCAAAGACTGAGACATAATCATAGGACTATAGAATACTTCTTTTCCCCTCCACACCTTACAACTACATTACTAAAGAACAATTCCTCACTGTTCATTTTACCAAATACATCATGTATATCTTTAAACACATCATTACAAAGCCTATTAAAAGACAAAAAAACAAAATGAAACACTGTTTGAAGAGATTAAACAAACATTAGAAACAAATATGGCAGGAGTGTCAAAATTATTAGACAAGGAATTTAAAAACAAATTAATATGCTAAGAAATTCCATGAAAAAATTAGACAATATGCAAAAATAGGTGGATAATGTAAACAGAGAGATGGAAAATCTAAGAAAGAATTAAAAATGCTATAGAAGAAAACTACTGTGACAAAAATGAAGAATGCCTTTGATAGGCTTATTAGTATACTGAACAATACTAAGGGTAGAATTACTGAGTTTTTGGATGTGGTGATAGAAATTTCCAAACTGTAAAGCAAAGAGAAAAAAGAATACAAAAAATAAAATATTCAAGAACTGTGGGACAGCTACAAAAGATGTAACATATGCATAATGGAAACACTAGAAGGAGAAAAAAAAAGGAACAGAAGCAATACTTGAAGCAATAATGACTGAAAATTTCCTCAAAGTAATGTGAGATACCAAATCATGGGTTGAGGAAGCTCAAATAATACTAAGCAGGAGAAAGACCATAAAATCTACACCTACGTATATTTATTCAAATATCAGAAAAATCAAAGGAGAAAAATCTTGCAAGAAGTCAGAAGGAAAGAAATACATTACCCATAAAGGAGCAAAGATAAGAATTACATTTGAAACATGACTCTCTATAAAGAAAACCATAAAGATTCCACCAAAAGACTATTAAAAACAAAAAATAAATGCAGTAAATTTATAGAATACAAAAAATTGTACAAAAATTCGTTGCTTTTTTATATGCCAATGCTAAAACATCAGAAAAAGAAAAAGCAATTCCATTTGCAATTGCAACAAAAAAGAATTTAAAAACCTAGGAATAAATTTAATACAGGGCATGACAGACTTATACACTGAAAAGTATAAGACATTGTTGAAATAATTGAAGTAGACACAAAGAAACTGAAACATATTCTGTGTTCATGAATTTCAACATAGTTAAAATAGCCGTATTAACTAGAGCAATACACAGATTTAATGCACCCCCCATCAAAATCTTAATGAAATTTTTCAAAGAAATAGTACAAAAAAATCATCAGATTTGTATGGAACCACAAAAGACCTCAAAGAGCCAAATCAATCCTGAGAAAAAAGAACAAAGCTATAGGCATCACACCTCCTGACTTCAAATTATATTACAAAATGACAATAATCAAGACATTATGATATTGCCAGAAAAAGAAATGTATGAATCCGTGGAACAGAATTGAGAGCCCAAGAATAAACCCACATACATATATGGAGCCAAAGGAGCCAAAGCATAGAAGGGAGAAAGGAAAAATATTTTAATAAATGGTGTTGAGAGAATTGGAAAGCCACATGAAAAAGAAAAAAATTAGACTGCCTTTTGATACATACACAAAAATTAATTCAAAATGAATCAAAGAGTTAAATATAAGACCTAAACAATAAAATACATAGAAGAAAACATACATACTAAACTTATACACCTTAGTGTCAAAGAGGCTTTTGTGAACTTGACCCCAAAGGCAAGAGAAGTAAAAGCAAAAGTAAATGAACAGGATTATATCACACTAAAAAGTTCCTACATAGCCAAAGAAACCATCAACAAAACAAAAAGGCAAACAATTGAATGAGAGAAGATATTTGCAAACAATGCCTTTTATTAAGGGGCTAACATACAAAATGTATAAAGAACTCATTCAACTCAACAAAAAAAATCAAACAATCCAATTATAAATTGGGCAGAGAACCTGAACAGACATTTTCCTTAAGAAGACATACAAATGGTCAACAAATATATGAAAAAATGCTCAGCTTCACTAGCTATAAGGGAAATTCAAGTCAAAATCACAATGAGATACTACCTCACACCTGTTAGAATGGCTATTATCAATAATACAAAAAATAACAAGGATTGGAGAGAACGTCGAGTAAAAGAAACCCTCATACACTGCTGGTACGCATGGAAATTGGTATAGTCACTATGGAAAACAGTATGGAGTTTCCTCAAAAAATTAAGAATAGGGCTACTGTTAGACCCAGCAGTCTCTCTCTGGATATCTACTGGAAAATTTTGAAAACATTGTTTTGTAAAGGTGTATGTACCTCTATATTCATTGCAGTGTTATTCAGGGTAGCCAATACAGGGAAACAACCAAGGTATCCTTTGATGAATGATTGGATGAAGAAGTGGTGGTGCATATATATATTGGAACACTACTCAGCCATAAGGAAGGATGAAATACTGTCATTTGTGACAACATGGATGGATTTTGAGGGTGTATACTAAGCAAAATAAGTCAGACAGAAAATGATAAGAACCATATAATTTCACCCATATTTGGGATATACAGAAAGTAACAAATGAACAAACAAATTCATAGACAAAGATAAGTGTGAGATTTACCAGAGGGGAATAAGGTGGGGGGAGGATGAAGAGTGTAAAGGAGGTCAAATATATGGTGAGGGAAGGAGACTAGAATTTGGATGGTGAGTGCACAATGCAATATATTGCTGATATGTTATAGAATTGTAAACTTGAAATTTATATGTGAATGTTATTAACCAATGTCACTCCAATAAATTTAATTAAAAGTAAATTTTAAAAAATTGAACAAAAAAGATGATTTGCATTAAATTATAAAATATCTAAAGTGATCTAGAATGTGTAAATTATATATTTCATTTAAATGTGAGATGCTATAAAAGAATATAGATGGAGGGATTTTATACATATGTGTATATAGAATATAGATGGAGGAAATACACACACACACACACATATAGAATATAGGGATTGGGATGTGAGACGTGATGAACAGTTTTAAATAGGGTTGTCAGAAATTCTTCACTCTGAAGACCTAATCAGTCTTAGGTTAAAAGAATGACTCTGGCTGTTGTGTTAAGAATAGGTTGTAAGAGAACAGACCATTTTAGCACCTAGGCCCATGATCCAGGGTAAAAATAATAGCTTGGACCACAGGTTGTAACATTAAAGGTAGTGAGACGTGGTTGTGTCCTGGATATATATTAAACTATAATTCCTCATATTTGCTGATGTATGTGTAGCATGGGAGAAAGAGAAGAGTTAAAGTTGCCACTATGCTTTTGTCTTGAACAAATATAAAAATTGAATTAATATAGAAGGGAAACGGAGCTTTGTTGGAGTAAAATGTCCTTGAGTAGGAAAGGAGAGAATGAGACCTAGTGCACAGATAGAAATCGGATTGAGAGAGACTGGGCTGATCATTTATGATGGGAGGGAGGACATGGTAGATGATACAGATCATGCCCAGTAGTAAATCTGTTTGAGGTTTGTGAAAGTTCTCTTCTGATTGCCTCTATTTTATCAGTGAAAGAGAAATTGTCTCTAGTACAATTAATTTCTATTTTAGCAAATTTTTAAGGCCATTTTTTTTTTGCTGTCTGCTCTGTCCCAGGTTCTTTAAATGCACCACTTCATCCCACTTTATACTTCGCCTGGAACAAGAATAACCAAACTCATGAGATCATGGTCATCATTTCCCAATTCTCAATTCTGACCCATTGTTTCTTGGTATACCCTTGTCTGGATTCTTGGCTATCTTGGCTTTGACTCTCAGGCTTCTTCAGTTTCATAGCATGTTTGGACACATTTCTGCAAATTGACCCTTGGCATCTCTTCTTGGAACATAGTAGTGTTTGTACTCTAGTTCCATGAACCACAGATGCAAGCAAGACGTACTTCTACCTTCTGAAGCGGCCACTCAAACTCCAGCCAGTGAGACCAGGCCTGTCCAAGCTTTCGTTCAGAGAGTGGGGCTGGAGGATTGCCACTTCCTGACTTTCCCAAATGTCATTGCTTAATCAGTGCTCTGAAGACTGAGTTTCATGAAATGAGGACTCTTGCCTGTAGTTACAATTCTAAAAAATACTTATTTTCAGCCTTATTTTTGGTTGTTTCCTGAATTCACCTTAAAAATACTTATAGCCTATTTTCCTCAGTTCTAATCTTAATTCTAATTTTGACTTTAAGAGATCTTCATTAATAAAATCAGGGTATAAATCCTCCAAGTATTTTTAAACTCTAAGATTTACTTTTAAATTTTTAGTGAAATAGTTTTTGTAATCAGTTCTATGAAGATTACTAAGAGATTAGCAAATAACGCCTACCATAAGGTTTACAGTCTACTCAAAGAATATTATACCTTGTTTATAAATCAGAAAGTCTCTTCTCTGAACCTCAGAGCTATACATATTTGATGAATGAATGAATGAATGAACAAATGAGTGAGTGAATTCAGTGTTTGCTCAAATTATACCTCTCATTGAGAATTCTTTCTTTAGCTCCTATGCCTACATAAATCCAACAAATATTGAGACTCATCTCAAATTTCTAGCAAGGATCCCAGAAGGGTTGGAATTAAGGTATGAAGTATGACTGGATGATAAATTTAAGGAACATGATTACCAGAGAAATTACAATTGTTCTTAGTGACTTTTATAGGGTTGAGGAGTTTCTTTGGGGAGATGGGGGTGGAAAAGTATACTTTGTCCAAAGTTGTAAACATACAGATATTACTTATGCTTTAATAGGAGAATCCAAAAGCCAAGGTATAAGAAGAACCTTGAACCCTTGCTGGTTTTTTAGCTTTGGCAACATGAACTAAAGATCAGAGTGGAATTATAGGTCTGGGTTTGGTATGGTGTCCAGTCATGAAACTAGTCCAAATCTAACTACCCTAGAAGCATGCATGTGTGGATCCTGGAGACAAGTAAGGCTCTTTGTGTGGATAAGAAGAACTGTGCACTACATTCTAAAACATATAGGCTGTGGCTGGCATAGCCAATTATCCTTCAAAAGTTTATGAATTGTTATTAGAAAGTGGCTTTCCAAGTAGGTATCACATTTCCCAGCTCTCCTTGTCTTTAAGTATTACAATGTGAGCGAGTTATATCCCACAGGATATGGTAGGAAATGATAGTGCTACTTCCAGGCCTGGCTCATAAAATCCCACATGGTGCTCCTCCATTTTCTTTTTGCCTTCATCTATAATGTAGACCTCTCTCAGGGAACTTTAGAAGCCACATGCTGAAGATGGCAGAAACTTCATCTCTCTAGGTCCCTGAATGGCTGTATGGGAGAATGCTGCACCATCAACCTGTTATTCCATCTAGTACTGTCACATGATCAAGAAATACACTTCTACTGTTTTGCGTCTTATACAGTGTGGAGTCTGCTTGGTATAAGTGAGTCTACTCTTACTATTATAGATTCCCAATACATCCTGCTATGGAACCCTATCTTCTTCCAATTCAACTTAATATAGTGGGATGGAATATTGCAAGGCTACTGATATACTGCTGCACTGTTAAGGTTGAGAGCATTAATGCTGATCAGAAGCTTGTGTGAGATAATCAGATTGGCAGCTTAGAGTAGCAGAGTATATTGGAGTATTACAGTCCAAACTAATGTTGGTATTTATTTAAGACCCTTCTTGTTGCTGAAGCAGTAGGGAGAGTCAAGGCCTTTGAGTTCTTGATTGAGCAGATGGGAAGGTAGAAATAGAAATATTCAAGTACTAATAATATTAATGTGACCTAAGATGTATCATAGATTGATGAGGCATATTGCATTGTATTATGCTATCCTATAATCGAGCACAAAGCAGACATTTAACAAATGTTTCATTCAATAGATGGATGAGAGCTGTGTTGATGACAACTAAAAAGATTTATTGAGAGTACTCTAGTTAAGTACATCAGCACTCTGCAACAGAATCGTGCTCTTAGTAAAATCAAGATATACAGATTATTCTAGTATTTACAGATGTAGTAAAGTGTCAGAACTTAAAGTATTTATTCATTCACTTAGATTTTCAAAAATATTCATTGAGCATCTGTTTTGTGTATGGCATGGTTCTAGGCACTGGAAATACATGGAAGGTAAGGACAGACAAGATCCCCGTCTCTGCCTGGAGCTTATTTGCCAGTGGAAAAAATAGACAGTATAAAAATTAGTGAGATGATAAATGTTAAAATTAGCATTATTAGGAAAATAAAAAGGGCTATTTAATAGAGAATATCAGGGAACATGAAAAGGAGTCAGATGTGTTAAGAGTCATCTAGACAAAGGAAACAGCAAACACAAAACAACTGTAGTAAGAAAAAGTTTGAGAATTCAAGGAACTTGAAGAGGTCTGGTGTGGCTAGAACATTGTGTGTAAACAGTGGAGCTGGTTGGTATAAGATTTCAAATGTTGCTGGGGCCAGATCAATCAAGACCTCATAGGTAATGGTTTTTTTTGTTGTTTTTTTTTGTTTTTTTTTTTGAGTTTTATTCTAAAGATAATGAGAAGAAAATAAAAGATTTAAGCAGAGCAGTGAAATGATCTGAGACAAAGTGAAGTAAGCAGTTAGGAGATTATTGCTATAGACCAAACAAGAAATGATGATGACCTGGGATGCTCATAGTAGAGATGCAGAGAAGTGGATAGATTCAAGGAATATTTTAGAGGTAGATGAAACAGGACCTATTGTTCTGGTTGAAGGAAAGAGGGGAAGTCTAGGATTACTCTTAATTTCTTGCATTGTAACTGGGTGGATATGGGATGATTGGGAATGAATCAGGTGTAAGATAGAAAATCAAGTGCTTTGTGACATGTATTTTCTGAAATGCCTCCCTTTTATCAAAACAAATCTATTAGGTAGGCAGCAGAACACAATGATGTTATCACTCCTGTGCTGGCATTTACAGAGAGTTAGCCTTGTGACAGCCTTGTGTTATGTATTACGCAGCTCCATTTAAGTTTGCTTATGCATTTAACTCAAAAGAAAAAATGTGATACAAGCACATCCTACTGGTTCTGTGTCCCTGAAGAACCTCTACTAATATTCATAGCTACAGATGTTACATTCTGGGGTGCCTGTGTCTATCCCTAACCTCAGCTAACAATCTAACAAATAGTTTTGTGACCTAAGATGATGTAGGGGAACTTCTCAGTGGCATTTGCAAAACAGCTCCATGAACTGGCCTATTGTAAATACATAAATTACGATACCATTCCTGTAGGAATTAACATCTCAGCAGAAAAGCATAAGTATTCTGCATTGATACAATAAAATGCTTATTAAATTTAAAATCTAGGCTAGAAGTTCTCAAAGTTGGCAGATATTAGTATCACTTGTTAAAAAAATACCACGCTCTGAGCCCCACCCCAGATCAATTGATCCAGATTTCTGGAGACGGGGTTTAGACATGTATATTTGTTTGTTTTTCTCATGCAGTGACTCTAATGTGCAGCCAGTCTTGAGAACCACTGATCTAGACTGAAAGTTGTGACATGGAAGCCATTGGGCTGAAGCCTTGACTTGTAACCTGTCTTTCCAGGCTAGTTCCATGTTTATTTAAAGAAAAAAGTTGGAATGTTTTGGAGTAGGTATCTGCTGTGCAGTTCAACCTAGGTCTGCTTCTTTCTGTTCCCTTACTCTTGGCTGCTTTTACAAACTAACGTTATCTTCTGTATCTCTGATGACTTTTGAGTTCACGATCCTTGAATTCTAGACCATAAAGTATTATTATCAAATATATATTAAGACTCTAAGTGGAGGGACTGAGAATAAGGACACGAAGGTTGGAAAGTGCATTAGGAAGTAGCAATGCATGAGGAACATGTCCAAATCCAGGCAAGGTGGCACTTGGGAAAACTTTGATTCACATCATTTGAAAAGGCAAGACTTCAAATAAAAACTGAATGATGAACATAAATTGTTTTTCTTTCAGAGTTAAGAAGGCAGGTAGATGATACTGTGCTGGTTTAGGTGTCTTGACATATATATGCTAGTACGTTCTTCTTAACATTGAAATATCTTAATTAGTTTAAAATGTCTTAATTTTTTATTTGATTATACTTTATCATAAAAACCTATAATTTCCCCCTCTGAATATGTTTACATTCAGTTTTTGAAATTTGAAAGAAAGAACATTTTTATCCTTATAATATATTTTACTAAATGCTCCAGTAACAATATTCAGAGAATTCTGGTTACTGTTTGATTTGGGCAATGATATTATTGACATTTGATTGCTGGTTATTTTTTTTTAATAACTCTTGACTTTAAATACCTATTTTTGTTGGGATAATAGAACTATAAAATAAGTAAACTCCATCTCCAGTTTCAGTCCATGAGCTTTAAAAGAAGCAATGCCAGAATAAGAATTTTAAAAAATCAGGGTCTTTGTGAGTAGTCCAGACTGCATTGGACAATTGTCACTGATGTTTCCTAGGTTTTAGTTGGTTCAGCAATAAAATTTGTTAAAGATGGCTGTTATGTGAACTATTTTTTGCTCTTCCTTTCATCTCATGAACAATCCATTATTATTGACATGTTATTTTTCATGGAATAGTGACTTGTATGAAGTAGACTAGCATTATATCATTCACAATTAAACATCTCAGTTGAAATGTATTGAAATATAAGGGATTACAAGATAATTTAAAGCAACTATTTAGCATAGGTATGGAATGTTTCAAAACAGGGTTATGTCAGCTATTTACTTCTCATCTATTAAAAAAGTTGTCTGATGGAATCCTATTGTAGTAAAGAATGTGTCACTTGTATTTTCTAATAGGAAATACATTTTCATTAGGAATGTTTGGTTTTAAATCACTTTAATGTTTAAAGAGACTCAGAGGTGACATTAATAAAATGGCTTTACAAAAACTGTAAAACCTGGGTAGTTAGAAATCTCACAGATTCTTCATTTGACCATTACTTGCCATTTTGGCAATAAAACTTATTTAACAACCTTACCAAATTCAAAGCTCAATCAATGATAACTTTAGCTGAACATTGTTCACAGAAGTTTTAGTTATATAGAATTTCCCTAAATCAAGTTGGTACCTGTCATTATAACGTTTACCCATAGCACTGCTTATATCGATAAAGCAACAAATTATATTTTAATGATAGTAATGGTTATAGTTAGTGATTTAGATTCTTGATACTATGAAAAGAGTTAGAGTTTCTCAAGTTTTAGAAAACGATTTTGACACCAAGTTCGAAATGATCTATTCTATACTGTATTAAATCTTATCACATCTATTGTTTATTTCCCATTTTAATCCATGAGAAAGAGCCAAATATAATATTCTTAGCTTGGAACAATTTAAATCATTCTGAAATTTGGTAGACTCAGGGCAAATCCAATGAATGGCTAGCACTTTGGTTTGGTGTGCTAATGGTATCAAATAAAAGTTGTGATAATTCTTGATATCACCTCCTTTCCTAGATGTAATGTTGACAAAAATCATATCTATCATATTTCACTTCAAAATAAAAGAACAGGGGATCCTTGGACAGTTCATATAATCCACGTAGAATGTCTTTGAAATTCTGAGGCATTTTGCTTAGGCTCTTCATTCAATTAAAGATTATTTGCTTTTGTAATCAGTACTTCCCTTCCATGCTTAACCATCTCATGAGCATTCTCATCAAGTTCTGGATCTTTAATATTGTCTTGGCCCTGACAGATATAGCAACATTTTAAAAACAAAGAAAATAAATAATTCATAATCTGGAAAATAGACCCCTGCATAATTAAGTTAATATCTCATATTATATTTAAATTAGGAATCAACAGACCACATTTCATTTTAAGTTCTCATTAAGTTACATAGATATTGATGTACATTATATGACTCAGAGACTAAGTCACAGTTATTTAAACATAGGAGTATAACCTTTCCAAAGAAAGTTATTTCCCCCCTACTAAGATTCTCCTGAAAGTTTGGCTCTAAAACTACTTGGGTATTTTTCTGTTTAATCATGATGCATATTGATTAACAAATTTTCTGAATCTTTATTAAGATTAAAGTGGATAATTGAAGCATCATGATATGATACCCTCTGTCTAGCAGTTTTAAGTAAATGCAATATGTTTGGGATTAAGAAAAAGATTCTAAAGTACTTTTATATATTCTATTTTCCTTTAAGCTACAAATTATTTTAAGTGTATAAATGAAAACCGATCATTAAAATTCAAATTAATACATCTTTTCATCGCATTGCAAATTATTACTAATAATTAGCTCAAAGAACTTAATTTACATAGTGTGACTGTATTTTGGTTGTCCCTTTTCATCAAGCAGAATACTTACACCAAAAAAAAAAAAAAGACATTTGAAGAGCAAAGGATTCTAATGTCATTCATGTAGAGGGTATTTTAAATAACACCACAGGCAATTTTCCCACATTAACATTCCACCATTCCTCACCAGAGACCAAGACTTTTCAAGAATAAGGTATTCCTAACCATATGATGTGCTAGAGTATACACATATGGGAGAGTAAGGCTAGTATGTGCTTCTTTTTTATTTCTAGATTTTGGCTTTCTTTTTCATTATCTTTATTATTATTTTCAGTCTATGATAAAACAATAGTAATATTATTAACTTACTGAATTAGGATAAATGAAAAGGCTCTCATGGATGATCATCAGAATGTCTTATAAATTTCATATTAAAGTTATAATGCCTGTTTTTCACCCATAAAAATTTTCATTCACTTTTCTAAGATTCAAGTAGGACATCTGTATTTTTAAAATACTGCATAGCTAAAGTTGAGAGTCACTGCACTAGATTATCTAGAATATGGATAATTAAAAAAAGGAAAGAGAAAGTTACATATTTTTGTAAAAATGGAAATTTTATTATTTAAAAATATTTTAAAAGTTAATTACATATGTTTACATATTCATTGCAAGAGATAATACTATGTGAAACAGTTTAAAGGTTAAGGAAATTAAGTGAAGTTAGCCAGTTGAGGGAGGCTCACCATCTCTGAATTTCAGGAAGGAGCAAGAAGGAAATTGAACCCTTGTTTCTGCCAGATTTGGAACATGATCTCATCAGAAATTTGTGTTCCTAGAGCAAGAAAGCTCAACAGAAATAGTCTTACATCTTTAACCAGGAGGGCAATTTTAGCAATCTGGGGAGGGAGATTTTAACAACTTTATGTAACAACCACAAATTAGTGTTGTTATGCAGAGTTTTCTATTAATTACATTTATTAATATAACTTTTGAGAAGGCTTGAAAAATATTGTATATACAGAAAAAACATTAGCTTAGTATACTAGATATTGAAGGCATAACATATAATAAATATTTAATTTGGGTCTAGTAATCTGGGTTTATTTAAGCAATAAATGATAGAAAGCTTTAATATAACTGTTATAGCCAACATAGTATGAAACATGCTGTAAAGATAATTTGTAAGATCGTTCTCCATTTTCAACTGATGTCATCCGATTAAAAGGAGCTGAGACAATGACATCACAGTAGACTTTTAGAGTAAAAGGGAAAATTTGGGAAGATCAGGCAAGCACAGTTAAATAAAGTTAAACTATTATAATCAATGTTCAGGAGAGGATTCTAATGGTTGGGGAAAAAAACAGAGAGAAAACAGTGCTTTTCAAGGAAACTTTTAGGCTAGGATTTTACAAAAGGAGCGATTTTTTTTTTTTTTTTATTCGAGGAGTCTATCTAGCCCCAGACCAGGCTTATAACCAAATGATAAAGGCAAAAGAATTCTAGAGTCTGAAACACTCACTGGAAAAAGGTCCAGCTATAAACGCCACTGCTGCTGCAACATTTACTATGTGCTACATGCTATTTTAAGCCTTTTACCCATATTAACTCATTTAATCTTCATAACAGCACTGTGGAATAGGTACATTATTATCTCCATTTTACAGATTAAAAAAATTGAAGCATTATTTCATTTTGCTTATTAAATAAATACTGAGAAAGTGTGAAGGAACAAAAAAAACATACTGATGCAAAATCAACTAAAAAAAAAAAAGATGGCAACGCTTCTATTTATGTTTCATTTTGTCCTAAAATTTGATTCATTCAATGAGTAATATAGTACCTATTATATACCAGGATACACACTGAATTCCATGTACACAAACGGTGGACAATTCAGACATGGTTCATAATATTCTTGGAATTTTTGATATTAGGGAGACGTGACTTCACAAATAAATATTTTTTTTTCACTTTTGTTAATTGCTAAATTGAGCCTCAAAGAATCAGTGAGTCACCAGACTAGGGGATCAAGGTTTTGCCTAATATTTAGAAAATTGTCAGATATATAGTTTTCACTGTCAGTGAGTAAAAGAATTCTGTTTGAGGTTTTGTCACGGTGAACCAATATTTATTTTACCTTTAATAATTCTGTTAAAACTTCACTATGAAACCCAAAGTGTAAGGCTTTGCTTGTAACAATAACAATAACTCATCCCTAATGACCTCCAAGTAGAGGACAAAGTACAGAAAACACTTAAAAGCTGTTTTAAGGTTTATCCCAAAATACACCCACATATACACATGATAGGATAGGCTATAACATCTCTTTGAGTTTGGCAAGATTTTTAAGAAAACAAACTGTGTTTTGAAAGAGATTTTGCCTTTATCCCCTTTGATTTTTGTTTAAGATATTTTTATTTTTTAAATATATGTATTGTAGTTTCCTTATATCTATCAACAACAGTCACGAAAGAAAATTTATTTTCCCTTTAACATAGGTAAATATTGATTATTTCACATATGTTTGTCCTTACGGTTTTTTTTTTCTTAAGTTTTAGACTTGCTAGATAAAATATAGGATGCTCAGTTAAATTTAAATTTCAGGTAAACAACATTTACTTTTATTACCTAAGAAGTTCCTTTTTATTTGTTAAATCTGGCAAATTTAAAGTAGCTTTCACGAGCTATCTTTTCACTACAATTTTGTCAATTTATTTACTTTTTATTCATGTATTCAACTAATATTTATTGAGAACCAATTATATGTCAAATATTATCATAGTCACGTATCTGTTAAAAAGAAATGTTGCTCTCATAAGGCATATATTTCTATGAAAGAAAAGACAAAGGAGAGAATTCGTAATACTGAACATTTTGAGAAGTTAGGAGATAAGAATAATTTCTAAAACATTCTCATCTTTCCCACACTGGAAAAAATATCCCTGATTATAAAACTTACTTGGAATATGTAGTTTATTACCCATTTAAATTTTGTAAATTATTTTATCACTAATAAACATGAAATATTTAATGTTTGATCAGTCAACCTATTTAGCAATCTTTAATTTTATTCTTCATATGATTGATGCCTGACAAAGTAGAATAAACTCTTCTATAAACCAACTGGGTTTTATGAAGGAAATTTTTCTTCTTTTTCTCATTCAGTTTTGTTATTACAGTTCAATTTAGTTAAAATGGGATGATATCTCTTAAGATATTTAAGCATAAGCCTGATGATGCCCAAGTGGAAGAATCATAGGGGCAATTAGATCATATGGGCAGGTGGCCAAAATGGCCTATGAGCTTCCCATCAATCATGAGTTTCTGCAGTACATAGAGAGACCTCTTTTGTAAAAGAAACATCTGGGCACAGAATTCTCTTGGACCCAACACTAAAAAACCTGATCAGGATAATGTTAAATTAACTACATATTCCTTTCTAGCTTGAGTCAACATTTTCTAGTTGCTTATTCTTGTCTTCACATCATTTCCTGCATGAAAATTGAACATAAAAAATTAAATAAAACAAAACTGAAAGTTAAGTAGTACTCCAGCATGAATCATTTAAACTAATCCTCACAATTTTGTAACATAGGCACTGTTGTTATCTCCATTTAACGGAGGTGGAAGCTGAGATTTTAAAACTTAAGCAGTTTTTCTAAATTCAGGTACTAAATGGCGGAGGTCTGACTCCACAGTTGCTGTTTTCAATCTTCAGGACCTATCATCTCTCCCAGAGAAGTCTCTGTATTAAAAGCTTATATTTTTCAAAATGTTTTTTCTGTAAAGCTTAAATGTTACACATATATAGATAGAGAGAAAAATCAGTTGATATACATGGCCATTGATCTAAAGCCTATTATATATTTATTTCAGGTAAAAATTTATAATATATAAAGCAAAATTAGAAAATGTATTCTCAGGTTTATATACTTATAAAATTTCACATTGAGAGTGCTCTATGATCTATACATACAAATAAACTCATGTCTAAGAATAGTACATAAAAGGTGATAAGAGAAGCTCCAGATATTATGTATCCAAGACAGTGACTTTATTCTACATGACTTGCTCTACTCACTCTTTCTCAAGTACTCTTTGCTCGACTTGTATTTTTGCCTCATACTTGTACTTGGGAGTACATCCTTACCTGTCCTGGAAAATACTTTCTTTGGGTAAGCCAGAGAACTTCCTAAAAAAAGAGCCCCAGAGTGGGAATTAGACCAACTGGGTTTTAGCCCAGGATCTGCAGCTAATTATTTTTGTCTATTTATGGTCACATTTCTTCACATTTCTAGGCCTCAATTTATCATCTGTAAAATGAAGGGAAAAGAGCTCAAGGACTATATGAACCAGTTGGCCTAACCCTCCCTGCCATTCAATGATTCAATCTCATATTTATTATCTCTACCAGCATGGTCTCTAAATCCTGCTCAAATCCCTCTAGAGACAGTCCATTCTACTATCTCTGTATAAGAATGTTTTCTTTTATTTGAACCTCAGTCTTCCTTTATATGGTTTCAATTTTGATCACATTTTATCCTCTTGAGTGTTCTAGATCCAGGGTACCCATTCTCTCATTTTTGAAGAGAGCTTTTCTGTCTCTTGTCCTTTCTACCTTTCTCAAATCTCAGTTCTGGACTAACAGCTTAGGATATTTTAATCCTTTTTATGAAATGATTATGACTCTTTTGCTCTCTTGGTCGCTTGTCTCTGGACTGGGTTATTTATCGATGGTGCTCTAAAAGTCCAACACCAAGAACAAATAACAACAGCAGCAGCAGAAGCTAACATCTAGTGCTTGGTATGTGCTGGCCACTGTTTCAAGTGATTTAGACATATTATTTCATTTAATCATTCTAGCAGCATTATGTAGTAGTACTATTATGATCAGCATGAAAACAGCAAGAGAGGTTAAGCAGCTTCCCCAAGTACATGACATAGCTGGTAATCTCAATTAATCTGGATTGCAGAGTCTATGTTCTTAATAAGTGGGATAAACTGCATTTACTAAAATGTATACTTAAGACATAGTTTATACAACACTAAATTGTCTGAGACTGATATCTTTCTTATTCTAGATTTCTATGAGTACAGCCTAATTAATTATATATATATTTCTTATATTATATATATAATTTAATATTGTATATTATATATATAATTCAATATAATATTATATTGAATATATATATATTTATTATATTATATATGTGTGTGTGTATATATATATGTGTGTGTGTGTGTGTGTGTGTGTGTATATATATATATATATATATATATATATATATATATATATACAGGCCTAAACTTATTCTTTAGTTATTTTTCTTTATGTTATTTTCTGTATATGTTATTTTTTTTTTAATTGATGCTTATGGTTATATAGAAATCCCTTTTAGGATTACTTGAGATTATAAAGTCAGACTATCATTTTTGAGAAGTATCTCTTATATCATTGGTTTTAAATTTGAGCCATCATCTTTTTAGACCTCAATTCAAGAAATCTTACCAATATTTATTGCCTTGGAAATTTGCCATGTTACATGTGTGACCTCCTGCCATGTTTCCTTTATTCATTTCAGGTATTCTATAGCCTTTCTGCTCAAAGTGTGGTTCATGAACCAGCAGCATAAGCATCATTTGAGAGCTGGTTAGAAAGGTGAAATCTGAGGCTTTCATGCTAGGTCAACCGAATCAGAATGGGCATATTAAAAAATAATAATAATAAAAAAAATTAAGGTGCCATTAAGTACATCAAATTAGAGAATTACTGTTGATGACAGCGCCAACATAACTTCCTTCTCATTTTTATTCCTCTGACCAAGACTTTAACAGTTAGGCTGATGGACTTTTGGTAGGAAAAATTTTACTTCAAGGTAAATAAAGAATTTATCAGATAGTTTACTTCTAGCTACATATTAGTAAGAGTAGACTAACATTTACGTAGGAGGTATGTACTTAGTACAACTCTTTAAATTTATCATTATACTTATTCTTCCTGATATCAGAGTGATGTAGGTACCGTTATTATAATATGCATTTTACAGATGAGGAATTTGAGGCCAATGTGGAGATGAATATTTTGCCTGATATCACAGAACTCTTCAGAGCTAGGTTTCAAATTAAGTCTATTTGATTATAAAGTCTATACTTTACATGATGATGTCAAACTGCCTTTTCTTTTGGCAGAATAAGACTTTTAACAGATTGCAGAGAAGCTGAAAATTTCTCTCACCATTATATTTGTCTTTATTTCTGGGTTCAAACTGTTTGATTTTTCAAGCTGCTGCCTCTGACACCTGTTAATATGCCTGCCTACACCCACCTCTTGTGCACTAAACATCTCCTGTGAGAGTAATCCAAACACTCTTACTCACTGCCTATCGCTTTAGTTGTGAAATGCTTGTTACAAACTTTTCCATAACATACTAGCTCACCCTTAATCCTTCCAGCTTCTAACCACTCCCATTTTTCCGCCTTGTCTGGACCTTTAAATCTGCTATTCAATACTGTTTTCCTTTCACCTGAGATCCAGTTTTTTCCTTCAGTTATGAGGTTTTAACTCCTTAGCTAAAAACACTGTTCCCTGATACAACCAGCCTTTCATTCCTACCTTGAGGCCATCCCCAAGCATAATTCCAGAGTCTAAAATCACCCTAGTTCTAAGAGTAGGAATAAGATCTTTTTTTATAACTAGACTATAGACATTCTCTAATATTTTAGTTTTTTCTCTCTCTCTTCTTTAACCTTGGCTGAGATGAACTTTTCATGCTATCACAAGCAGACTTGAAGAGTTCCCCACCAGCTTCTATCTCCATGACATGTAGAGTTCCTCTACATCTTCTTCCAAGATTTTATTAGAACAAAGTACTACTTTTCATTGTTATAATTATGTTTTCAAACAACAAATCTTAATGATTTACTATCTTGAATTAAACTCCACAAGTTGACACTCTGGGCTTTGAATACCCAGTGGAATTCTTAACCCTCTTTTTAGTCATTTTAAATCTGAATTCTTTTATCTCTCCCAATTGTGTGACTGGTCACACACTTTAAAATACCAAAACTTAAAATGTCGGAGTTTGGAGTAAGGAAAGTTTCAGTGATCGAAGAGGATCCAACTGAGAAATGGGAACCCTAGTTGTACCTCAAATTCACCTAAGAAAGTACAGAGTTCAGACTTCTTTTATGTCAAGGGAAAGGGAAACGGGAGAGACATGGGGTAATTGACCACTGCAGACCTCTGAGCACCAGCAGGGGCCGAGGAAGATTGTGCTAGTTGATGTGAGTTCACTCATGAGGTTGCTGCAAATCTTTGAAAACAATACATATATCCTTTATCTCCTCAAGCCACAAGTAGAATTCTTCTAATGATTACCATGTCTATATGCAAGGCTAATCAGAAGACCATGGGGGTGAACAGGCTGGAACAAGACAGAGTTAGAGAGACCAAGTATTTCACACTATTACAATTGCAAAACTTGTATTGTTGTAGTGGCTAACGTCTTTCATTATATCCAATTTTATAGTTTTATGTGATAATGTTCTCCCTCCCCCTAGACTTTGATTTTAAAGTTAGTATAAACCTGGCAGGCTTCCAGATGGTCATGTGTCATATATTCTATAGCTAGGTGTTCATCGATCTGGCAGAATAATCCCTGGCACAGTAACAAGATCCTTTTCTGTAACCTCTATTTATTTAGCTACCCATTATTTTTCAATATTTCTGTTTACAAAATTCCCAACCCTTCTAAAATGGAGGCATGGATAAAGAAATGCTACCAATAAATCCTTTACTTTTCTTCTTAGAGCTCTAATTCCTAGAGCCATTCCCCAAATTTCTTCTGTTTGTTTTGTTTACCTCTATTCAGCATTACAAATAAGTAAATGTGAGCCAAAGGATTTATTTATTTATTTATTTATCTTTAAACTGTATTTATTGAAAATTATTTTTCTAGATATAGTATTAGCCAGCAAATTGGTAAGTGCCAAAGGATTTATTTATCCATCTTTAAACTATATTTATTGACAATTATTTTTCAAGATATAATATTAGCCAGCAAATTGGTAAGTGCCAATGGACTCAGCATTGAGATGACAGTATTCATTTTAGGGACAGAGAACAACTGCTGATTGTCCATATAAATTGTATAAATGGCTATCTCCATTCTCCTATTTTTCCTCTGTAGATCCAGTAACTAAGTTCTTCATGTTTCCTAACTCTAGATGACCCTTCTGTCTTTTTAAAGAAATATGGCATATTGCTTTCTTTCCAGAAATTATGTATCTCTTCCCAAAGGATCCTTTCAGAGGATCAAAATTCTTACTCCTTCCTTTCTTTCTTGTGTAATACTCTGCCATTGTACTTGATCTGGTTAGATTCCTCATTGCCTTCTAAGATCTCTTCCCTTTCCATTTCTTGCTTAGGCTATTTCTTTATGTTGTTTAGGACATAATTTTCTCTTTCAGTCAATATAGCAAAGGATAAATAAAAATCCATTAACTCTTGTCTTTTAATTTTATTAATTTAATTTTAATTTTGTCACCTTGCAGACTAACATAATTTTTTTATTACTTCTAGAAAGAAGACTAGCAGAGTCTTTATACCAAATATCCCACTTCCCCAACCCTAGGAAAGCTATATGGGCAAATAAGTAAGATGTATAGCTCTTTTAGGTAGTCCTACTGCTTTCTCATCTTCTGAACTTTCTGTGTGAATTTGATCAGTACCTTCCACTTATATGATAGCTTTTAAACTATCAAATTTTAAATATAGTCAACAGAGGCCGTTAAATAACTTTAAAAAATACTATTTCTTTCCTCTCGTTTTATTCTTCCTATTTTGCTGGTACCTACCTGTTGCCTGAGCCCTTAATTGACTCCTAAAATTCCATCCATTTCTTGAGTACTACTTTCTAGTGTATGGTGTCTCTTTATGAACCACTTAAGCTACCATGTGATTGAAAATTACATATTCCTAGTTTAGGACTGATATTTTAAAGATAATTTTACATGGTAGAGGAAGTACCATGGGGGCATGTTAAATCCAACAAATATTTACTGAAAGACCAGTTTACCATAATATTTTGTTTCAAAAAAGGAAAATAATCTCCTATAAAACCAATTACATAAATTTGCCAATTAAATAAATTAAAAATTTTTATATGATTTTCTAGTGGAAAGTACATTCATCTCTTTCTTTTATAATGGCATTCATAACATGTAAGCCATAAATTCCTTTAAGTTATATGCTATGCACACAACTTGATGATAGACAATAGATCCAGACTGTCTGCATCATATTATGTGTAATTTTTGCTGTTTATTAAGGATAAGCACGATGCACAAACCAGATTCTGCAGGATACATTTAATTCATGAAGCTTTATATTCATAATCCCTCTTAGACAGTGTTTTCAGTATATGGAAGGAAATAAATTACGTAATACTTACATTTAAATAAAATTATGAATGTACCACAAACTGAAATTTGCAAAATAATTTTTTTCATCAGTTGTGGTTTCAAAAAAACTGGACTGAATCTAGAGTTCTCTAAATCTTTTATGGCTTAATTTAAAATCTTTTCTTTATTTTAAATTAAGTAAATGTCTCATGACATGAAAGGAGTAGTTGAGAATGGAAAATTCTGAAGCAGAAGTATTATGGTTTTCACGAAATTGGAATTGCTTTAATATTGGCCTACCAGAAACCTACATGTTTGCTTACTACAGTTGAAGGCATGTTTCATTTAGTCAGAAATGTCATTCTAAAATGAAGGCAAAAATTCAGTGGTTCACAATATAAAACTTTTGTGTGTTACAAAAGAACTTCTACCCTTAGTTACTAGTGTGTAAATGAGTCCAGGATCAAAGCATCCCATCCTATTAAAAAATTAATTTTAAAAATTATAGTTGACATATATTAGTAGAATATAATGATTAGACATTTATATATTTTAAGAAATGATCATTATGATAAGTCTACTAACCATCTGTCCCTGTACTGAGTTATTATGATATTATTGACTATAAGCCCTATGTTATAGATTTCATCCTTAGAACTTATTTTGTACTTCTTAATCCCCTTCTTGTTGGTTTTGATACTACTCAGAATGCTCTACAGTTAATAGGTTAATTTACTTGTCCATGGTTATGTAAAAAGAATATTAAAGTGTGTGTATTTGTCTCTGGATTTCAGCTAAATTCCAAAAGTTATGGATAATAGGCATCAGGAATCTTCATGTTCTAAAGAATTTAAAGGAGATGACAGACACCATCTCTAGCACTAATCAAGAGTTGGCCAACAGGGTCTTCAACTCTCATCCTCAAGATGACTCTCAGGCTATGTAAACAGAAGACTGGAGCTTAATGAAGAATGGATTTATGTACTTCATGATTGTCATTCTAGCAGGGAGTGTAGTATCATTTTATCTTTTCTCCTCTTTCGGGAAAAGAGAGTGGCTGCTTCCCTGTTCACACAAGAAATAATTCAAGAGAATCCTAAAATTAAACTGAAGTTTTCCTCAATAAGGGAACGTTTTATTCCCTAATTAAGTGTTTTCTGAGCATCAAAAACTTTTAGGCCTACCTCCTAGTGTATCTGAAAAGATCATAATAAAAAAGCACTTAGGAGAAATTGACACTTAGTTCAAGAGCAAGCAGAACATACCTCCTGGTTCCTGCTTATTCTTGGATAATTTTAATTGTGTGAATAGAGTTTTAAAAAACTTCTAATAACAGTAGAAGAGAGAAAGACAAAATAATAGTATGCCTTTCCCTTATTTTCCATAAAAATAATGTATGACTTCAGGGCCAAGTAGATGTCAGGAACAGATTCCAAGTCCAAGTAGATGTTGTGACAAGATATTAGGGGTTAAGTAGTTGTAGTGAAAGATAGCCATGTTGGAGCTATCTTGAAATTATTCTGCCCAAGAGCATAACATGATAGTGTGAAGTTACCCGATCAACAGCTGGAGGTTATTCAGTGTGTTTCCTAGAGCTGAAGGTCAATGGAATCAGTGTGAAAGGGGTAATGATGGAAGGTAGTTTTATTCACCGAAAAAATTTCTTTTCTTACCTATAGGAGTATCATACTTTTTCTGCCCAATCTCCTTTAGGCTTCTTTATGTGACTTACTTTATTAATGGAATTGGAGCAAAAATGTCATGTAATATTTCTTAATTAAACCTTCAAGAGCTATCTTGTGTTTCTTTTGTAATGACAGCAACAGGTCCCAGATAAGGGCTGTTTCTTCCTTATGAAGCTTAGAATGAAGAAGCTGGAAGTAAAGATGTCAACCAGTAGAGGACATATAATCTAAATTAGATATAAGGTTTTTTAAAATTTAATTATGGGTTTATTTGTTGCCACTGTACAACCTAGCAAAATACAACAGATATAATCACTCAGAAAGGGCATCAAGTGAGTGAATAGTATGGACATTTTCAATACAGACCTCAAAAAAATTCACAAGTATGTCCCCAAAAGAGCATGAATTTGGGTGCCTGCCTATAGGAGTCACCTATGGCTGCCTGTTAAGAAGGTAAGTAAGTAAAACTTTTTTTTTCCTCCAACATTCTTTTTTCCCCCAAAATACTAGTGAAAAGAGGGATATCTAGAGGCAGAGGAATGTGTCAGAAACAAAGAATAAATGATCTAGAAAAAGTAAAAGAGCAAATATCATACCTTGTCCTCCTTTGCAACGTGGTTCAGGCCTGAACTTGGAAGGCAGGTAGAGACTTTTATTTGGAAGTGAGATGAGAATTACATTTTAAGTGGATAAGACTAAATTTTGTAATCAAAAAATGTTTCTTAATGGGTGAAGAAAGAGGTGAAAAAATTCTGGGCTCATTTATCTATTCAAAATATGTGTTCAGCTTCCACTGTGCCTGGTGAACACCCCCTTCCTTAAAGAACTCAATATTGGAGGGAAGAGTGGGTAGGCAGGGAGGCCCGATGAAGCTTCAAAAGTATCCTGGTAAACACAAAAGGAAAAGGGAGAAGAAATCAATGGTACAACGATGATAGAAATCTAACTTTTCTTTGAAGTAGTTCACAGAGAATGAGATATCATAGATGTGTCATGATGGATAGCTTACCCACTGAATGATGGTGGAAAAGCATCAAACAGAAGGCCACCAAACATAAAAAAATATCAGAGCATATCACAATGGGAGAAATGAGGTGTACTAAATAGGAAAGCAGCGAGAAACAAAAGTGCAGGAGTAAATGTAGCCAAGATCAAATTAAGTCATATATTATGTAAGATGTTTGTGTTTGATACCATAAAAAATGGGTACCATTCAACAGTTTAAAGATCTGGAATATAGAAATATTACATGACTATTGTATTAGTTTACCAGAGCTGCTCTTACAAAGTACCATGAACTGGGGGAATTAAACAACAGAAATTTATTGCCTCGCAGTTCTGGAGGCTAGAAGTCTGAGATTTAGATGTTGGCAGAGTTTATTCCCCCAGAGGGCTGTCAAGGACAATGTGTTTTATGCCTTCCCCTAGTTTCCAGTGATTTGCTAGTAACTTTTGGCATTCTTTGGCTGTTGTACGTGTCATCCATATCTCTGCCTTATGTTCACATGGTATGCTGCTTGTGTACATGTCTGTGTCTAAATTTTTTCTTTTTATAAGAACACCAGTCATAATGCATTATTGACCACCCTACTCCAGTATAACCTCACCTTGACTAATTATATCAACAATAATCCTATTTCCAAAGAAATTTCAATTTTGAGGTACTGGGGGATTAGAATTTCAACATATGATTTTGGGGGAGACACAATTCAACCCATAACAATTGTATTATATTAAACATTTTCAAAAGATTATCCTGTGGCATTACTACAGCTGGCATTCCAGAATCAAAACTGGTGTCAGGGAGGCCAGTGAAGAATCTCTTGTTATAAATCAAGAAAAAATAATGTTGGCTTGAACTAAGGCAGTAGCCATAGAGAGGAACAGTTTTAGAAATATTTTACATTGACAAAATGTAGAGACTAATCTTATATGGGGTTTGATAGCATTAAGGGAAGCTGGAATTACTGAGTTTTCTAAATTTAGAAATTCAATAAACTATGGAATTATTAATAGAAGAAGGAATGTTGTAGAAGATGGTTTGAGCTTAGTTTTAAGATGCCTGTAGGATATCCAGGTGGGCATGTCAAGTGGACAATAAGACTTATGAGTTAAAAGCTCGAGTTAGAGATTATACACTTGGAAATCATGGTAATCAAGATGGTAGCTGACACTACGAGCAACTAAGAGAATTATAAGAGAAAAAAGTTAAAGAAATGGTTATATTTAAGAGTTGGTATTCAGAAAAAGAAATCCATAATGACTCAAAGTAAGTAATACAGAGGCTGTAGAAGAATCAGAAAAGAATGGTAACCTAGAAACCAAGGAAGAGAAAGTGGTCGGTCAGTAGCGTCAGCTGTAGCAGAGCATTCCACTAACTGAAAATAATTTATTCTTGACTGTGGTATGGGAACTTTCAGTGAAGTATGGTGAGGATGTACTACATGTTCATTTAACCTACTTAAATTCAGTAATCTATTCTCAATCTATTATTATTTTTAAATCATATGGGCAATTCTGCCTAATGGTCCACTTAACAATGTGTATAAACGTCAAGCAATAAACATAGGCAATATATAGCTTTACTGATCTTCCTGTCAATTTTGTTTTATATGGTTCTGTAAACTGAGAATCTTGCCATGTTAGGTAATTCCAGTGTTATAAGTTATTTTTATAATTTTTTTTTTACATCATGGTCCTTGGTCTTCAAACACAAGTAAGATACTTATCAGATATTGAGATAAAACAAAACTAGCTATTTTTTCATTGGGAGAAGTAGATTGATTTATTAAGAGACAGCAGAGAAATCTTCCATATGGTTTTCTAATAACAGGTTTGCAGCAAATTCATTTCTCTCAGATTTTTGCATCGCGTGATGATTTTAGAACTTAATATTTATGTATAATTTCATTTTATCCTCAGATGGTAGTGTTTACCAATTGGTAGCATCAGAGGAGATGCAATCAACCAACCTGGTACATTGAAAGAACAAAATGGGAATAAAACTGCTGGAAACAGTAAAAATGTAATGAAACAAGTAAAATAATTAGTTTAAATTAATTGGGTTGGTTAATTGATTCAATAAAATAAACTAGCTTTCAACTATTATTGATGATGTTATTTTCAGAAGGGAAGTGATGTTATCATCAATAGCATTCATTTTTAGGAAACACAGAAGGCTTTTTGTATTATGTCAGAATCATTTTTGTATTGTCCGATGTTCTAACTTCAGCACCCTAACACAAAAAGCTGTAAGATGGTACATAGCACTTCTCACTGACGTGAATTCTAGAGCCTATAATCCAAAGACAAAAATAGAAACTAAAAATGAGTTTATTTTTTTTTATTTTATGTTAAAAGCATAAAAATAATTAATCACTCTGGGCTAGTTTAATCTCAGAGGTAATACCACAGATTAGATCACCTCAGGGGAATCCTTTCTGCTTCTGTGATTTTATGAGTTGTTAGAATTTCCTAAGAAAGATAAATAATGGTGACTACTAAATATCCACTAGTAGAAGTTATTATACTGTGAAAAGAATGCTTTAAATTAATTTTCTTAGCAGAGACTTTTGAATAATGTTTGGTAGCCACAGAAGCAAAAAATAGAGATCAAATTATGGATTTTGTACTTGTTATGAAATAAGGAATGAAGAATAAGAATGAATGGCTAATTCTGAGTATAGGAAGATGTTATAATGGTGTTCATATAGGGATTATTGTGATCAGATAAGCCAAATATATTAACAATAAGAGTAGCAGGGGAAGAATGTCTTGATGATGAACTATATAAGCTAACAAAGAGAAGAGGGAAAACAATCCCAGAAGAAAATAAAAAAGAATAATTGATCAAAATAATAGCAGTTAAATTCAACACAGAAAAATAGCATGGAAAAATAATCACAGGAAGAAGATAACATAGTTTATATATTCTGGTAGTTTCTTAATATACTGTGTCCTTCCAATATAAACATTTATAACATTTTATGGTCAATCAATGAAAGCAACTACTCTTTAAAGTAGGCTTGTTGGAGGAATAAATAAAATATTTGTTTGGAATATAAGTGGGATAGAGAAGCCATAGTGCGAGTTGTAATATACCAATAAACTATTTGTGGATTCCTATTTCAAGAAAAAATTATGAAGTAGATATTTCAGATTCATTTCCAAACTCTATGATTGCTCATATATATCTTTTACTTGTTGCTGAAGAGATAACAAAGCCAAGAAATGATCAAGGATAAAATAGGAGTAACTGGTTAGAAGTGGAAGTTTCTCAGAGAAAAGTTTCTAGAAAGGGAGGAGAAGAGATCATAGAGTATTGTTTTCATTTTTCCTTGGTAAGAATATCTTTGTTCATTTTGATACCTACTGAAAAGGTGATTACAAACAAACACAGGCTTATATGTACCTCTGCAACTTTACTCTCATTTTTTTATGCTTGTACACAAACCATCTCCACAGATAAACTCACAGAGTCCTGGATATTCATATATGCTTAAATTCATATATGTTAAGTTAAAAACAAAAGAGAGTTTTCCATATAGCTTGGTACATGGGGGAAGGTAGAACAAAAGGCCATAAGGCTAACAACCTGGAGATTCAATTGAGGGAGGAGGTTAAAAGATTCAATTCTTTATTCAGTGAAACAACTAGAGATACTAATATGGTCACATAAAAAATGTATGACCATATAATCTAGGGAACATAAAAACTTGAAATATTTCCCTTCATCTTGAAATGTTGATGATGACAATATCTTCCAACTTAGTTCCTCTACCATCTGTCATGTGGGCATGGGCAGGGTGGCAGACACTGCAGGTTGGCTGACTTAATGCCCATTCCAATGCAATTGTTTTTTGTTGCCTCTGCTTTAAAATTTGCAATAAATATAATTGGATTTTCTGACCTTCCTTGCAGCTATGTGTGAGCTTATAACATAGTTTAGACTAGTGAAAGGTAAGTGGACATCTGCTGGAGTTGTCTCTTCCCTTGGGGCACTGATGCTCTTAGGAGATGGCAATTATGGGGCCACTGTACTGACCCTGCAAGTCCAGTCACTGAATTTCTTAGCATAGAATAAAATAAACTTATATCCAAGGCTCCATAGTCAAGTTTTCTGTCACTCATCCCTGAATACAATATCTAATTGATATGGGGTGATAAGAGGAGCATGATATAAGAAGAAGAGAAAAGAGAGAAAAAATGGGTGAAAAGGTAAGTGTCCTCTGGAGTGACATGCATTCAAAAATAGAAATATTCATTTTAAACTCATTTATCAGATGCAGTGTACAAAGAACAAGTTCATAGTTTGAACTGATATTGTAACAGGGTGGAAATATAGAGGAAAGAATAATAATACATAATTATTTATCCAAAATTCTTGGGGCCAGATGTCTTTTAAATATAGGTCTTTTCTTTTTTAGTTTAGAAAGGTAACATTTTTATATATTGAATTTAATATTGTACCCCCCAGTAGGGTCTGAATCAAATGCATTAATATTTTTGCATAGAAATATAAGTATATTTGCATTAAGATGGATAAAGTAAGATTATGAATGGTCTCAAGGTAGTTAAGTACAGTGCTTGCAAATTAGACATGAGAAATAATTTTGTTTCTGAGTTCTCAGAAGTTCATATATGTGGACATGGTACTGTAAAGCTGAAATAGCTAAAATTTGTGTATCATTAATATCAGGTAGTCCAAATATATTAAATTTTAAAATTCTCACAGCTGTATTATGAGGTAGATGGTGTGATGATCCCCATTTTACAGATGTAAAAACTGAGTTGAAGAGAAGTAATGTAACTTAGAGTCATCCAGTGAGTGACTGTGTTAGAATCTGAATGCTCATGGTACAGCATTAGACTCTCGTTTAACCAGCATGTTATACTGTTCACCTAGATACAAATACAAATATACACACAATAAAAACTAAATCACAAAACAGACTAGTTAGAACCTCTTTCTTTTTCCTATGTTGCTTCTAAGTAATATATGACTTAATTTTATATGTAACCTAATCAATTTTATGATATTCCAAAATAAAAATTGAATTTGTAGTTGGACAAATGTTTCTAAAGAATCTGCAGTTCTAAAAATAAAATAAGTATAGAAAAGAAAGAAAAGAAGAGAGACAAAAAAGAGGAAGGAAGGAAGGAAAGAAGGAAAGAAGGAAGGAAGGAAGGGAGAGAAAGAAACAAAAGAGAAAAGAATAAAAGTGGAATCCAGCATGAGATATGATACAATATACAGAACTAAAATGTATTCAACCAATATGTATGACAGTTTCAAAATAAAAATCTACAATTACATTTTAAATTTAGGATATAAATATAAGGTAGCAATCAGCTTAAGTAAAGCTAATAAATGATGGCCTTTATGAAGATGTGTTTTAAGACGAGAGTTAAAGCAAGTGATAAGAATAGTGAAGCAGAGAAAAGGCTTGGAGAAATGCATAGAAGTGGCAAGTAGGACATTTTGTATGAGCAAAAAAAAAAAAAATGTGTGAGCAGGCATACTTGAACCTGGTATTCCTCTCTCTCTCTCTCTCTCCTACCTGATAAAAGGTGAAAACATTGTTATGCAAGAACAACAAATGTAGACTCAATAATAGAAAAAATAACCATGCATACAGCCTGAGTTATCTGATATTACTAAATAAGAAGAAAATTAGTGAGATATTTAGATTAGTTCATACCAAGATGCTCCATAATTTTCTTTTTTCCTGTGGAACAACAGGAAAAGGTAAAGGAATCCTAAGAATAGGTAGATGTCTCTATAGAAAATGTTTGTTTCTAATCCTGAAATTTCAAAACTTAGAGAATTTCCAAACTTATCTCATCGGATCTAGAGAATGACAGTGGTAAGAAGGGGGAGACACATCAGAAGAAATTAATTATCTTAACAATATAAAAGATTTAGAGACCCTTCCCTAACTCTGGGTTTGGAAGGCTCCCTTTATTTCAGTGTTGGCATCTCAAGGACAATACGTTTTGCTGATTAAAAATTTTAAGCATGGAAAGATGCTCACACAATTTTTGTCTTATTTTAGTTTTTAAGTCTCAAAAACAAACCACTATAACTCAAAGCCAGTTTAAGTTTTCAAATTAACATTTGCTACCAATTAGTTCATAATGAGTATTTGTCTGAAATGTTTAATGGCCATAAGAAAGCTCTTAAAATTGAAAAACTTTTATGTTTAGGGCTTATGTTACCCTGCCTAACTTATTAGTGCAACAAGTTTGATCACCCGAAGAGTTCATAAGGTTTTAAACATGAGGGCTTGGCTCTCAAAACAGGGTGACAGAGCTCCTGCCCCTCATTAACATCTTGCATAGGAAATCTTTTAAACAAAGGGTAGATCTCAATTGCTTGTTGTGTGCTTAAACCTCACTCTAATCCCATTGCCATCAATAGAAAGTCGGTATGTGGATTGAGTGTAGGCTGTCCATTCACAGAGCTATTGAGAAAAGGAAATGTCCCTTTAATTCATCCTTAAGTCCAGTTTTCTTAACTTTTTTTTTTTTTTTTGGTCTAATTAGTACCTCAAAGAATCCTTCCTGACTTTATTGGGACTGCTTCTAAAGTTTCACCATTAAATCCAATGTTTACTTTAAGTGTTTCTGTTCCTAGTTGATTAAGACTTTTTTTGTTGTTTCTTTAATCACAAATGAGTAATTTTATTGAATGCTACATAGGAAATGTTTACAAGGTCATAGAATGTTTCCATCATAATCCATTTATGTAGTATCTTAGAATAATGGATTTTCTAATTTAGAAACATCCTTGCATTGTTTTGTAAAACCCACTTGGTAATAATTTTTATTCACAGTTTTGAACTTTATTTGATGATATTTTATTTAGGATTTCTGCACCTAAGTGAAGTTGACATCTAATTCTTCTTTGAATATAAGGTTTTTACTAGTGTATAACTAAGTTAAATGGCTGTTTCTAATTTTTTCATCTAAGAATTAAAAATTACTGGCATGAAGTAGTTTGTAGAGTTCCCTTATATTTTTAATCATTTCTTTCTGTGTTATGCTTTCTTTTTCCTTTGTAATATTTGCTCTTTTCCTTTTTTCCTTATTCAGTCTTTCCAGATATTTGTTTAATTAAAACTTTCAAAGATTACGCATAAAAAATGATCTCTAGTGTTACTTTCTATTTTATTAACTTCCACTCTTATTTTTTGCTACTATTTTCATTGAATTTATTGAGTTTTTCTTTTCTAGTCTCTTGAATTTAATGCTGGCTCAATATATTTCCCTTTCCCCTAATGTATTTACTTAAGGCTATAAATATCCTTTTAAATAATTGTTCAGATGCATTCCATGAGATTTAATTTGTACTATTTCCAGTATTTTACATCTCTTAATACTTAATAGTTTTCTACTTAATTACTTTGGTTGGGAGAGAAATTTTTCTCTACCCTTTTCGGTTCTTCTAGCTGGTCTAATAATTAAATCAACATGAGACAGATTAATGAGAAAATAACCACATGCATACATATGAGAACCCCACATGCAAGAGAGTCAGAGACAGAAAATTAAAATGAGGTATAGACATCATTGTGAGCTAAGGGAAATAAGGGAAGGGCGCCTCGAGTTCTGAAGGGGAGGAAGGTCATACTCAGGGAGATAGGAAGAGAGCAGATGGTCAGTAATTAGAAGTTTTCCCTGCCTCCTAGATAGGTCACAAAGTTATTCTGATACTAACTTATTATGGGCAAGGCCTCAATTTAAATACTTTAAGGAAGAGGTAAAAACTTATCTTGGGGGCCTGCAGTGTCTCATTTGCCTTCAGCTCAGAATAATCTACATGCCAAAGTGGCACATCTTGGGGAGGCCTGTTCTGAACGCCTTTACTTTTTAACCCATAATTCATTTAGAATTTTCAAGGATAACATAGTAAGCTTTTTCTTTTGACTATATTTTATATATTAACATACTATCTGCATGATATCCCTGGTTTTGTTAAAACTTCCTTTCATACTCGCATTTTACTGTTTTAAAAATAAATATCAAATTGTTGAAAAGGATGTGTATTCTTTATTTGTTAGGACACAAAATCCCACATACTATTAGATTGATAGGTGAATATATTAGTCAATTGTTCTTTGTACTTATTTATTGCTTTTTGATTTATAATTTTCTAAGAAAGATATAGGGAGATTATTTTTCATATTGCCCTTATAATACTATTAATTTTATTTGATGTATTTCAGAATCACATTGTTAACTGCATTAAAGTTTATGATGAGTGTATCTTATTAGTGGTTTAGTCCACTTATTATCATGTAATATCCTAATTTAATCCTCATTAATGCTTTTTACTCAAATGTCTATTTTTTTCAGTATTTATACAAATAAACAAATTTTATTTTGATGAAAAAATATCTGTTTTTCCTTTGCTAGCTGCTGGCTTGGACTGTAAGCATTGAATGTGGGTAGTCAGTGAGGAGGGAAGAATGAAACAGGGCAGGTCTTCCTTAGTTGGGTGTCATTTTGCTCTCTGCTTCTGGCCTCTGGTTGAAGCTGCTACTGTGGGATCTGAGATTCTGGATCTCTCATCTATAATTCTCAAACATCAGGCAATACATTTCTTTCCTCGGCTAAGAAATCCTGCCACAGCCTCTGCTTCACTGGTGGTTCATACCACGCAGCTAACATGGTTGAACCCCCTGCTCCCTGACTCTACACACTCTTCCTCTCTCAAGGCAGGTTTCTAGGGTAGGATTTAAAATGGCCCTCGCCCTGTTTTCTGTCCATATGGTCCATATTTGATCCAAGAGAAATATTCATAAAACATAGAACTGTAAAACACTGGGAGGACAGTACAGTCCTGGAACAGCAGCACACGCCTGCCTTCATCACCATGGTTAGTTAGCCCTAATTGTGACTTGGCAGTACACTAGGCAGCAGTCATGACTCAGTCCATGGGAAAAGAGAACTTCTTGTGTCCTGTTGAAGCCAACTCCCTCTAGGCATAAGGGAATGAAGGTAAACATTCCCCATTTTACCCCTTCATGGGTAAGCATTTGTCACACACACACACACACACACACACACACACACACTAAAGAGGAATTGGGAATCTCAGCACTCCCCTTTACCCACACACTCACCCATTTTCTACTTATGAATGCTGATATGTTTAGACTTGTTTTGATCATTTTATTTTTCTTTTTTTCTCTGAGTATATTAGGTTAATGGCATTTTTTTCATTTCCTTTTTTTTTCTGGTTTCAAAGTTATATATACTGTTTCATTTTTTTATGACCTTTCCTAAATATTTAAAATATCTAAATGCATACAAATTCATTATTTTTCAAAAAAAGCCTAAAGGTGATGAATATTTCTATTCTTCCCTTAACAAATACAGGAAACTGAATGGTTTAACTTTCCTCTAAACCAGGCACCTTTTATATCATTGCACCTTACTTATAAACTCTAAAATACAGTTATTTATGTAATTCATTACTTATTTTGTTTAACAACAAATATTTACAGTACCTCACATACTACCTAGCAATTTTTGGTTCTGGTTAGACACTGGAAAATAAGATAATTTACTACCCTTACCCAGTTTTCCCAATTATCTTTTTTTCCCCTAATTCTCTTGCTCACTATTGTTTCTTGTTATTCCTTCCTCTGGGTTCAATTTCTCTCTGTTAAAGTATATGCTTCAGTAGCTATTTCAGCAAGTGTCTTTACCAGTAAAAATTTAAAGTCTCTGTACCTTAAAATGTCTTTCTTTCATTCTATTCTTAAATTGAAAAAATAAAATAAAATATATAGTGATTCAACCGTTAAAAATATATTAAATAGTTCAGTTAAAGAGTCAACTAAATATATTTGAATAGTCAATTAGAAGATAAAACTAAGGCTATCGCCCCGAATATAGTCAGTGAAGAAAAACTTAAGACACATTCTAAATGATATTAGCTCTATGTATTTCTAATAAAATTTGCAGAAGCTGAGAGTACTGAGGAGGAGCACAGAGACAATGGCAAAGTATTTTTCCAGAATTCAAGAAAATTGCATTGCTTGACATGTTGATGAGTTAATTTGTTCATATTATCCTGCTGGCTTTGGTGTACCTTTTCTAGGTAAGGAAGCATGTCTTTCTTAAATCCTAGACATATCTATATGTTTTTTCCAAATCAACCTTTCTTTTTTTTAATGATGTCCTCCTGTTCTTGTTTTGTGGATTCTATTTTATCCTGTACCTTCTTGCTTGTTCTCAATTATATCAAACGATTTTCTGCCCCAGACAGGAAGGGTTTTAGTAGGTCAGGACCAGTTTTTATATTATATTCTCAGTATGTTTTTTTTTTTTCTGTATCACATATATGGTATGAGTTGGGGCTCTACATCTGCATGTGACTCAAATTTGGAGCTCTGATTTCTCCTGGGCAACTCTATCTTTCCTCATAAATTGCTATTGTGGAGAGAGGTATACTCAGTTCTGGATTAAATTTCTGTGCTGCTGGTGGAGTATTTCTGGTCCCTGTTAATGGTACAGCTGCTCTCTGCTTCTCAGCATTACAGTGGTCCTGGCTTCTCCATGGGAGATATATTTCAAGATCCCTAGTGGATGCCTGAAATCACGGAGAGCACCAAACCCTATATACAGTATGCTTTCTCCTATACATATGTGCACACATTTTCACTTAAAAAAAAGCACTTTACAGCTTCTCTTTGGCATATTCGAATTGCAGAGATAACTGTTGTTATGCTTTGGGCCATTATTAAGTAAAATAAGGGTTCCTTGAACACAAGCACTATGATATCTCAGCAGTCAACCTGATATCTGAGATGGCTAACTAAGTGACTAACTAACTGGTAGGGAGCTAATATAGCATAGAAATTGGACAAAGGAGTGATTCAGGCCCTGGGCTGGACAGAGTAGGATGGTGTGAGCTTTTATCACACTACTCAGAATGGTGTGCAATTTAAAACTTATGAATTATTTCTGCAATTTTCCATTTAATATTTTTGGACCGTGGTTGATTGTAGGTAATTGAAATCATGGAAAACAAAACTGCAATAGCAGGTAAGGGGACTGCTGTATTCAGATGACCTGTTCCAAGTCTCTGTTCTGTCAATGATTGTGGCCTGGACCTCTAAGATATCACAAACCATCCCAGATTCTAAGCTTCAAATATGGTGTAATTGTCAACTTACAGATTAAAGATAGTTTTGCTGCATTTGGCTAGTGTTGCATACACGGGGTAATTTGTGCCTTTTGCATCTTCATTCTTCCACGCTGAGCAATAGTTTCTCTAATAACTTAGTGCTCTAATATTTTGATTTCCCCATCCTCGAAGTAACCATTATTTATGTTTTCATAGATCATTGAAACTGCATTAATATGCTTTTATACTTTCTTTTGTGTCTTTGTCCACTTCATTTCTTGGAATGTCTTCTCTGCACTTTCTACTTTTCTGCAAACCACCATCATTTAGTGGTCATCCAGATCCATCTACCTGGGTTACATTTTCTTCCACCTTCTAGCTCCAGGTGATCTCTTCTATGAAATTCTGATGGCTTTAATTATCTAAAGGCATCATTCTCCACTTACTTAATGCTAGGCATTTATTTTATTTTTATGGATGCATATCTACCTTTACTATTTGATCTGTAACTTCTTAAAAGAGAGAGTCTAGATTTTAATTTCTTAATTTTCTTTTAGCCCCATGGTCTGTGCATTGTATAGCTTTATTAAGTAGGTTTTTAATATACATTAAATTGAATAATTGGATCTCTCGAGTACAGTTCACATAGTAGATTGTCATTAAATATTTAGGTTAATATAAATAAGTTAATCCTCTTTTCTGTCATCTTGATGTAGTAGCAACAGTGTGGCTTAGAGTTCAGACACCTGTGTTAAAAATCTACTTCTGTTACCTATACTGTAATGATTCTGGGCAACTCAATTACTGTAAAAAATGTCATTTTCCTCATTATTAAAGATGAATAATAGTATGTTATGAGAATGAGTCAGATTACATGTGTGTGAACACTTTGAATTAATACAGTAGACAATATTAGTTGCTATCTGAAAAGTTTAAATAACTAAGAAGTAATAAAAATCTTAGAGGAACACAGTATTTTGAATAGAAAAGAAGAATTGGGGAGGAAAGAAGGAAAGAAACAATTACAAAGAAAAGAGATATAAAGGAATAAAAATATAAATAAAAATATAAAAGAGAAGAATTCCTGGATTGAAAAAGTGTAAAGGAAAAATATTGGAATCTTAGGACAAATACAGACAGACTAGAATGGATGAATTATAATAAAAAAGAATAGCACACTTTAAAACCATCTGATATCTGTTGTAAATGGTTAAGATTCACAAAATTAGGAAGAAAAAGTATTTTAAATATATTTGAAAACAATTCTCTTGCTTCAAAATAAAATTAATTGCCCAAAAGACATTTTTTAGTACCATTTGTTGTTTTTTATTAATTCTCCAAAATAATTTTAGAAGTATAGGCGTTATATATATATATATATATATATATAAAACTTGAAATATAATAAATAAAATCCTCATAGTGCCCTGATTGATTTTTTCTTTCATGTTTTAACTTTAAAAATTATAGTCAAATACACTTCAACGTTATTATTACATCTATAGAAATTATAAAGTTTTTTCTTACAATGCAATCTCATTTTTCTTGTGCTTCTTATATGTTTGTAAATAATCATTTTTGAAAATATTTTCTCACTTAATATAACTACTGCAAATTAGTGCTTCAGTAATTTGGTTAATAGATATAGACTGAACACAGAGCCATAACGTACTGGAGATAGAAATGAATCCCAGACTTGTCTATGTAAACAAGTCAGCAATGACTGTTTCAAGAGAGAACAATAGACACTGATGCTAGAGGAATTCAGAGCAAGATATTTTATAATTGCATCCAATATTAGAATACATTTTACTCCAAACTACTTAATTCATGGACTGCTTTTTAGGGTCCATGAGAGAACCAACAACTACTAGAATAATACAGAGGTTTGACAGGTCTTTCAGAGTAGTATTCTAAAAATCCAGTTTAGTAATGTGAGAATAGTGGATAAGAGCATGGCTGCAGTCCAACTCCATATTGGCTAAGTTCAAATCTTGCCACCATTGCTTACTAGCTGGGAAACTCTGGGAAGATTACTCAGCCTTACCAAGAATTATTTTCTGATTCATAAAATGGGGAAACTGGGAGTGACTATCTCACAAATATGTTATGAGAATTAAATGTGTTAATATGTATCAAGTGCTTAGAATTCCTGATACCTAGTAAATTCCGAAAATAGTTGTGATTAATATTATTGACTCTATTCTTATACTATTGTATGAATTATTTTAACATCTTTGAATCTTAGTTTTCTTATTTGTAAATGAGATAAATATCTCATAAAAATATCAAATGCTATAATATGCATAAAATATCATAGAATAGTGCCTAGCTCAATAAATATTAACTTAAAAATAAACATTGAGGTCTGTATACTTATCATAATATTAATTATAATATATATGGATTCTAAAACCACAATGTAAATCACTTGAATGTGTTTATCCTAAAGATTCTAAATCCTGAGTTTCAAGAATAACCTTAGAAGCACTGAATTAAAATTAGGAAATCTAAATTTTTGTTTTGATTATCCTATTCTTTGTGTGAACATGATGAGCATGACATTTACACTTTCTGGACTTTGGTGTCATTTATAAAGTGAAGGGGTGGTTACTGTTTGGGAACTATATTTAATGTGTTCTTAGTATCCTGGCTTGGTTTTTAGAATGCATTTCTACCTTTGATGACATGTACTATAGATAAAACATTAGTGATATTATGAGTTAGAAGTTATGTTAGCCTGAGAATTGCTTTCTTGGAAAATAGCTTCAATTTTCAAATAAAATTTTGGAATCTTGCCTTCCCACCTCTACCACAAGAATTATATGCTCCTAAAAGTCTAAAAGTCTTCATGGCCAAAAAAAAAATGTGGTTAAAATGAACAAAAAAATGAGAAATAGGTTTCAGGGGAACTTTTATGTTTACAAAAGTAACATGAGCAAGAAAGTGAATAAACTTTTATGGCATTTTATTTTAAAATAATAATAATGGATATTGCACTTCCACTTTTTTATAGCCTCCAACGAAACATGGGATCTGTTAAATCATTGTCATTATATTTTTCTTTTATTCTCCGAGCATAGTTTCTTTTAATTATTTGAACATGTTTATAATAACTACATTAAAATCTTTGCCTGCTAAACTCAACATCAGGACCCACTAAGAGACAGTGTCTATTGACTGCTTTTATTTCTGAGTCATGATTTCTTGATGCTTTGTACGTCTTTATTTGTTGTCGAAATGGAACATTAAAAAAAAATGTTATTGTAACTATCGATCCTGATATGTGTTTCTGAGTTTTGTTATCAACCACAAACAAATGTCATTAGGGATTCTCTTATTAAAAGATTTATTCAGGAAAAAAAAAAAGAATTGTAATTGTCTAAGTGCAGATGTGGCCAACCACATGCACACAGGATGCTAAGATGAAGCAGGAAACCCCCCTTAGAAAGAAAGGGAAAAAAGAAGTGAAGAGGAGGGGCTGCCACATCCATAGAGCTCTGTTGTAACCATAGAATTCTTACCACACGCCCTCCCAATTCTTGTCCAAGTTAAGGACTTTGTCATATATTTTGACATTGTTATTTAATTGTAGAATTCTTGTCCTCTGTGAAATGTGACTGTTGATGTCTCTGCTCAGTTTTTTATTTTTATTATTGATTTTTTAGCTTGGCTTCTAAGGTTCACATTTGGACCTACATAGCCCTGGGTTTGGGGCTTAGGTTATGTTCAAATATTTCAACTCTATGAGGCTTGTCACTCTGCTAATGCATCTGTGTGTGGCTGAGGAGCACATTCAACGTTTAGCCAGGTCCGAAGTTGGCTCTGGCTTTTTTACTCTCCACAGGATTTCTCTGGGTCTCCCTGAATATGTACACAGTTTTCTGGTCAACCAAGGCTTATCTAGTATCTATGACTCTCTAATGTACAGGATCTCTGATTAAATTTCTGGCTGATCCACTATTAATACCTTACTAGATTGCAACTTCAGGCTTGCAAAACTGCAGGCTTTCCTTATTCACCTCAACCCTTACCTCCAATCCCTCAACTGTCCCCTTTGGCTTCTTTCTGCTGGTGTTCATGGACAGACTGACTCACTCTTGGGTAAAATGACCAGTTTTTCAGACTAAGCTGAGGTAACCCACCAAGGTGGGTTGGAGAAATAAGGGGGTAGGTAGTAGTAATAACAGCATCCTGGACAAGAAGAATTCAAACTTCTGCTTTTCTTAAGCAAAGCTCAAGAAGTTTTTTACAGAGAATTTGTCATCCTCTTCATGCCATAGCCTGAAGGCCCTTTCCAAAACCTTTACAAAAGCTGGAATATTTTTTATAATATCAACATAAGAACAAGAACATCTACACCTGTAGAGAATTTTAATAAAAATTTGAGTCAGAGAATAGGCCTGGAGGCAAGATCTCAAAAGACTGAGATAAATGCTTTAAAGGAAGGACAGTTTGTAGCTTTTTGAAAAATGCATTTGGAATTAAGAAAGGAAGTAAGGAATATATTACATAAAGGTGGGAGAAAGCAAGGCAGAATAATTCAAATTATGTGTTCTTTTGAGGGTGGTCAAGCTTTAGAATGCAGGGTCTGAAAAGAGGAATTTCAAAAGTGTGTTTCCTGGTTGCACAGAAATAATGGACAGGCCTGGCTTAAGGCAAAAATAAGCCTTTTAATAAAGAACATGTATGCTTGGGACATGACTCCTCTCCAGGACCTGCCCAGTTAGAAATTAATAATCAGATCACCCCGTGAGGCAACTTTCCATAGAACCCCTTTTTCATCAGTAATAATAATAAATACAAGTAAAAATTAGAAAGGATAGGAAAATCATTTATTTTTCTACATCAGAGTATATCCTGAGACCTACCTACCTTATGACTAGATTTTAAATTTTAAGGGCTTGCCCTTCTAGGAGTTTTTCAACATTTTAAAAACCAGAAAAGGTATGTGTGGTTCCCTAATTCCCTTCTCTTTGAGCAGGCAAAGGATGCTTGCTACAGCTAATTTTTTGCTTCTATAAAGTGAAGATAATAACTTTTACCTCAGAGAGGGCTAGACAGGTTCAGTAAATACTTTCTGTTAGAGAGTAGTAAAGAAACAGTGCTAGGAATTAATCTTAAAGGAAATACTGACCATAAGTCATTCTTACGAGATGATAAAATACAAGCAATTTTGGAGTTGGAGGCACTTTTGAAGAACATGAATAAAAACTACAATTGTCAGAAATTTCTGACAACTGTTAAATTTTTTTGAAAGACATTTAAGCTTGGAGATTTAAGGGCCCTAAATTGAAATTTAATTGTTCTCCTGGAGCAAAATAGTAACATCCAGGTGGGTGGTTGGTCTTTATAATGAGAAAGTAAGGTAAGCCAGCCACTCCTCTTAGAAAAACATCCTGTTTTGATTTTCAGTTGCCCCAGGCAGTGGGCAAAGCTCAAGAGGGTAAATTTGTTTCTAAAGGGCATTTAATTGGAAAGTTCATTCTCTTTTACTTTTGAGAACACATGTATACACGTGTTTTCTTTCCCTAAACACAGGGTGATCAGGACAGGAAGGAGCAAACCAATGGTAAAACTTCCTCAGCATAGATTTACCACTTCAGGCTGATACCTCTTAAGTATTGGCTTTTTTCAGCTCTGAGAAAGAGGAATAGTTGGCCTTCACAAGAGGCAGGGCTAGCAGGTGGAACTAGTGCAAACATAACTAAATGTATGCACATGACTATTTTGAAACTACCAGTTTCTACCTCTGAATCCTCTCCCCACTTTTCTCACCTCCTTAGGTCCCAAATCAGGCAATCATCAAAATGCTCTCTATATGAACTTGTTTTTGTTTGATTTTTTTAACCTGTTCCCTAGATTCTACATATAAGTGAAATCATTAACCGTCTAGTGTGGTGAGAAGAAATACCCACCATTTAAACACACGTAAAATTCTTCAACTCAGGGTTCTGTTTGATCACACTTCTGGATTTGGGAAGCCATTCACTTTTAATACATCTGTACAACTCAAAGTATGTCATTGGCATCCTATAAATTGAGATTAAAAAAAATTCTACCAGATATGGAGAAATTGTCCTATTCTATCCACAGTCATTTCTGCCAAATACTCATAAAGAAGTGAGCATGCATTTTGCTGTCAAGCTCTGGGTTGATTTCTCTGTTATCTCCAGTTTCTGGGAGACAGAACTGTGTCAGAGTTAGGAGTGCAAGATTCTGAATCACTACCTTTCTTAGTTCTGTGACAGCTTTCTTGTCTTTTATCTCAAAATGGTTATGTAATAATGATAAAGGTTATATAATAATAATACTGATAACATTTACTGATTATTTATCAGACATTGTTTTAAGCTCTGTTTGTTTAAACATTTTTAAACTTTAATCATTTTATTTAAGACGGGTATATTAAAGAGATAAAGTGGGATAATAACAATACCCTCCTATCTGTTGGGTATTGTTATTATCCCATTTTAGGGAAGAAGAAAATCAAGTATAGAGATGTCTTGTTTTTTGCCAAGACCATACAAGCAAGAAAAGTCAAATTCAGGACGTCAAATGAAACAAATTTCTTCCAGGCTTTTAAAGAATTCTGGAATTTTCTGCTCAAAACTTTTTTTTTTTTAATTTGGTAGCTTATTGTGTGCTTATGGTCATATTTTTAATAAGCCCTTTTTTACTTTTATGCTTTTTATTTTTTTCTTTCATATATAATGCTTATCCAGGTGTTCCATATAATTATCATATTGATTTACAAAAATCTGAGTTCAGACATTTGTTTCTTTTTTCTTCTTCCTTTCTTATCCTTCTTCTCTTTTTCCTCTTCTTCCTTAAGATTTTTTTTTCATAAAACTATAGTTCAGAATTGAATCACATTTTTATCTCTTTAATATACCTTTCTTTAATTTCAAATATTTGGTAATTAAGGGTCTCACTAATGAGATATAACTTTATAATCAATCATTGGGTATCCTAAATATTTATGAGAAGGTGGAAATTCTTGTCAATGAATAAAAATAAAGTGCTATATTATACTAGAAAACAAACAACCCAAAAATCGAAGATCCAAACCAAAATAAAAAGCAAGAGTGTTTTCCAACCCTGATGTGATACATAGCATGCCAATTGTCAATAGAATTTTCTATTTGTATCTCAAACTTGGAAGAGTTATCACAATAATCACTTAAATCACAACTTATTTAACATATTCATCATAATGTTTCATTGTTCTGGCTTCATTACAAAAAACTCAATAATGAACTTTCAAGGTAATTTTCTCATATTTAAGTGCATAAACTTTAAAGATTTTAATTATTTTTAAAGAAAACTTTCAGAAATATACTATAAAATTTTCTCTATTTAGAAAAAAAAGATACTTATTGAATTTGGATCTTTTCCTAGTAATCCAGGTTCATCGATATTAACAAAAATATTCAGTGAGGTTTAGGGATGATTGTTAAGTGTTCATTAAAGGACCCAGTGCTTCTGTATATATTTATTTTTCTTTATATTTTTCATAAATATTTGCTAAATACTTGCTGTCTGGAAGATACTATTTATCCTAAGTAAAATAAAGATGCAAGGAGCTACAAGCTACTGAAAAAATTATGGTGTGTATATTTTTAAGTCTTCTATCAGAATATTGTAATATTTCCATTCTTTGCATAAAGTGCATAAGTGAAAAAATGTGCTACATATCTTCTGTAGGGCTTTAGCAAGTCACATGACTTCTATAGAACTTAGTTTCGTTATCTGTAAGAGTATGCATCGGACCCGATCAATGTCTCCCCCAAATAGTCCAGACCCATGTTAGAACAATATCCAGTGTTTTCATTTATTAGCTAAGTTTTGGACTCAGCTTATTTATTTCTATTTCTTCTACACTTCTACTGTCCACAATAAAAGTTTTAAGTATTGCTTTAATTTTTTATTGAGGTATAATTGACATATACCATTATATTAGTTTTAGGTGCAACATAGTAATTCAGCATTTGTATATAGTGAAATGATGACCACAATAAATCTAGTTAGCATCTGTGACCATACATTGTGATGAACACTTTTAAGATTTATTCTTAGCAACTTTCAAGTATGAAATACAGTATAAGTAATGATAATCAGTATACTGTACATTATATCCCCATGACTTGTTTTATAACTGGAGATTTGTACCTTTCATCCCTTTTGCCCGTTTTGCACACCGCCACCCCCCCCAATCTGGCAACCACCTATTTGTTGTGTGTATCTATGAGTTCTTTTATTTTTGTTTGTTTGTTTGTTTTAGATTCCACATATAAGTGAGATCATAGGGTATTTGTCTTTCTCTGTCTGACTTATTTCACTCAGCATAATGCTCTCAACATCCATGTATGTTGTTGCAAATGGAAAGATTTCCTTTTTTAAAAAATTTCTTAAGAATATTTCATTGTAGAGACTATCCCCCTCTTATCTGTGGTTTTGGTTATCTGCGGTTTTAGTTATTCATAATCAGCTGTGGTCAACAATGATACATACATATTAAATGGAAAATTCCAGAAATAAACAATTTATATGTGTTACATTGCATGGTGTTCTGAGTAATGGAATAAAATCTCACACTGTCATGCTCTGTCCCGCCTGAGACATGAATCATCCCTTTGTTCAGTGTATCTATGCTGTGTGCTCTAGCCACCCATTAGTCACTTAGTAGCCTTCTTGGTTATCAGGGCAACTGTCATGATGTGTCAGTGCTTGTGTTCAAGTAACTCTTATTTTACTTAATAATGGCCACAAAACACAAGAGTAATGATCTTAGCAATTCCGATATACCAAAGAGAAGTCATACGGTGTTTCGTTTAAGTGAGAAGGTAAAAGTTATCAACTTAATAAGTAAAGAAATAAGAATTATGTGCTGAGGTGGTTTAGATCTACACTAAGAATGAATCTTCTATGTATGAAACTGTGAAGAACAAAAAGAATTTTGTGCTAGTTTTGCTGTCGCATCTCAAACCACAAAAATCACAGCCACAGCGTTTAGTTAAGATGGAAAAGCCATTAAATTTGTGGGTGGAAGACATGATAGAGCTCAGTAGTATCTACACTTTCAGGCACCCACTGGGGGTCTTGGAATGTGTCCTCACAGGTAAGGGGATGACTACTTAGCTTGCCTCCATGTCCTGGTATTGTAAAAAAATGCTGCAGTGAACACAAAGTACATGTATCTTTTTGAGTTAGTGTTTTTGTTTCCTTTGAATAAATATCCAGAATGAGAGTTACTGGATCATATGGTAATTCTATTTTTAATTTTTTGAAGAACTTCTTACTCTTTTCCATAGTAGCTGCCCCAATTTACATTCCCACCAGCAATGTACAAGGGGTTCCCTTTTCTCTACATCTATTCCAACACTTCTTTCTTTAAAAAAATTTTTTTTAAATAATAAACATTGTTACAGGTATAAGGTGATATCAGTAGAATTTTTGGATATGTAGCTTGATTTTTTGGTGCAAAAAAATCCAGCTTGTTTCTAATGCCTCTTCCATTTTATAGCATTCCAAAATTCATGATTTTTTATCTGTATTTATACATCTGTACTGTGTCATCTGATAGATTATATTTTATTATAAACATTTAATAGCTTGTAGAAATAACACATGAGAAAAATAGAAGTTTCTTTCAGTAGAGAATTATAAGTGAAATAAAATCCCCTGGGTATAAAAAAAATGTTGTAATTAATTTTAAAATCTTTCAGGTCTATGGCCTTGTCACCCTGAACAAGCCCTATCCTGATCTCAGAAGCTAAAGAGGATTGGGCCTGGTTAGTACTTGGATGGGAGACCACCTAGGAAGACCAGGTGCTATAGATGTAAAAAATAAAAAATTAGAGATTGTAAGATGATAAGGTCCTTGCAATTTGTGCAAGGCAACCAAGAGTTGCTGTGCCTAAAATAAATAAATAATAAATAAATAAACAAAAGCCTTCAGGAATAAGCTTTTAGATTTTAAATTGTCTTTATAAATAATATTTCATAACTACCTCATAAGTTTTTTGGTGGGTGAAGATAATATCAATAAATAAACTATGTAATTGTCATGCACAGTAAAAATCACATGATATAGGACTAAAAAACATTATGCCTATATATATTTTTGAGATATGAGAATATTGGCTAAAAAGACTAACTTTTAGCCTTTTCAAACTTGAAATAAAGTGTATGCACACATACACACACACAAAAATACAAACTACAGTAGAATTTCTAAATTTAGTGAAATTGTTAATAGACATAAGTACATGTACATGAGAAAATATATGTAAAAATTTTACAATTAAAAAAATTATATTAGCAACAGAATAGAGCATTTTCCCCTTTAAATTATTTATTTAAAACATTTTTCTTAAACTTTACTAGAGTTATTATTGATATTGATATCTGCTTCTTATATGTTGTCTTCATGGTAGCATTTATTTCAAGTATTTGTTTCTTTTTTTTTTATTCTCTTTCTGAAATATTTAGACCTGTTTTTCTTATTAAATGCATGGTGTATCTTTGTATTTATGTTTACACTTCCTCTGGGAACACCAAAAATGCACTGAAACCTTCTTAAATGCTGAGTATTCTTGAAGCGCATTGCCATGATATATTTGAGCTTGGGAAAATAAACCCAACAGAATTTAAATGATAATTGTGATTTCTAGTGACTCTGATGAGCAACAAGATTGTTTTTCTCCTTTAGGACCCAAATGCAGGATGCAATTTTATGAAACAGTGATCATCCTTTTTTATTTAGTTACACTCATTTTTGTAATACTTGAATTATCCTTATGCAAAGAACTACACACTAAAAATGAATCTTCAGAAGATGTCTCCAGTGTTGGTGATTATCAAGAGAATTTTGAGAGAAGACATAAATGGAGAATTTGTTGATAACTGTGGTTTTGATATTTGTTTGCTGCCTTAAAATAGGACAACATTGCAGACTTAAGAATATAATTCAGAAAATTTTTCAGAAAAATTTTTATCCTCTAGCCTGTTTGTAATATAAGAGGAGGACTAAGGGGAAAAATCAGAATGGATCAAATAACTTTTTCCTTGAGATGTTAGATCACATCTGATTTTGAGTCTAATGTTTCAGAGTATCCTTATGTCTCCATTGTAGAGTTAAAGATGGATGCCAGATGGACACCATCTGTATCTATCATTAATGAACTAATGTTTATAATGGGCCAAAAATGCAGAAAATAAGAAAGATAAAATAGAAGTTTTCGTAATAGTATACAGTAAATAGACTATTTCTCAGTATTTGGAACCAACATGAAGTATGTAGCTTAAAAGTTTAACTTGATGCTAAACTAATACTGTAAAACATAACTAGCAAATATTTTCAGAAAATAAAATAGAATTCACCAGAGAGTATAAATTGATGCTATCTTTAATTATTATGGAGTTCAAAATCAATCTCTTGGAAAAAGTATAATGAGAGTGGTAAGTAAAATATATATGATTTTATTTTGAGATGTATGACAAAAATTATTTATTACATTAATACTATATCTGTAAGAGCATTTGATAGTGATAATGGAGAGTCACAAATCTTCCTTAGAGATCTTTTCCTTGAAATGATTTATATATGAATTCATTGTTTCTAAAAAAAGGTAACAATAACTAAAAAGGCTTCCTGCAAACAAAACCTATTTACAGAATAGGAAACATATATTATAGAAATACATTTAAGTTGTGTTTTCAACAAAGCATGATTGAAGAAAAATAAAATGTTTTCAAAACTTATAATAGACACCCACCAGATGGCTACATTTCTTCCCTAATAGTCCAATCAAATTGACATCTATGCTCTATTTGAATATCACTACTGATACAAGTTCAGAAACTCACATTTGCATTGAAGACTTCTAGATTTTAAATAAATTCTCCATAAATTATTACTTATGGTTTCTACCCACTTATCCTTGCTGAGCCCTAATGGGCACAATGATAATAAAAATAATAAATATTTTAATAGTACCTTATACAGTTCAATATACTTTTATATATTTTCTTTTGATAACATTTGATTTATATGTCATCTTTATAGAATAATTTAGTTATATCTATTTTATAGATAGTGAGACATTCAAAGACATATATAGTAGTCTGTTCAGTCATGTAGTTAGCAAGTGAGAGATATAAATTATAAACTTACATTTTCCGATTCTAAATTATATTACATTACTTTTATGATAATCATAAGATGCTCTGTTATAGGACAAATATAATCTTTTTAAAGACATTCATTTCTCAGATATTTAGGGACAACTGATTATAAAATCAGGCAGTCTTATGGTTATTAACTTAGGCTCTATGTTAGACAGACCTGGTCTGAAGCTTCGAGTCATAATTCTGTGATCTTGAACAAATTATAAGATGTGTGAAACCTCATTTCTTATCTAAAACATGGGAATAAAAAATATAACAAACTTTTTACATTACATTTCTCACACATTTCTATTAGCGTAAGGCAAGAATAAATTTGATTATTAAGAAATTATATTACATTTTGTCTACTTACTTTCTTTCAAGACTTTAAGATCTTTCAGCACTGATTCATGATTTATTTTACCTTTTACCTCAAAATCTACTACAGGGGCAAGAGATACATAATAGATATTAGATAGATGTTAAAGTTAGCAGTCAATTGAATCCACTACACTTTATTCATCTATGTACTATTAGCCCTCCTTCACTCTATATTTGTAAATTTGTTTGTTTTAGGACCTATCAGTAGAGTTTTATATTCATCCCTGTTAGATTATTTTCATTGCTTCAATTTCCTTCAAGGGGACATTTATATTTTAATCACTCATGGTGGTTAATAAGATTTTTCTGTTTCAAACATCCACAATTTACAATGAAATCTTTCAAGCAATTAAAAAAACTAAAAACAAACAAACAAAAAAAGAGTTGGCAATGAAATCTTACTACATATCATTAGAAATTTCTCTCAAGCTGGTAGAGATTATTTAATTAATTATATAATTTATGGAGACATTTATCTACTGCTCTTAAGCCTATATTGTTTAATTTTAAAACTTTTCCAGCTGCCATATTGAATGCTTTATTGAAGAGAAAGTGAGAAAACATGAAGTTGGAAAGTTATATGGAATAAACTAATATTTTTTAAATGAAAAAGTCAAAGATTTTAGCTTTACCCCATAAATAATGGGGAAGTCATTTAGATATTTAAACCTAAAAATGACTAGGTTACTTTATTGTTATAGAAATACAACTGTATTAGTAATGTGGAGCATATATTAGAAAATTGAGACTGCAAGCTCATAGAGTATTTAGGGAATTTAAAACAGTTCAGAAAAAGAGGTCATGTGAATTGGAACCAAGATAGTGAGAGTTCTGCTTTATTTTTAATTATACATAAAATATTCTAAAAGATCTTTAGAATGCAATGATAAAGAATATAAAAAGATAAATATATGTGCAAAATATCAATAAATTTTAAATATGGTGCAGTGTCTATCACAAATAGTATGTTTGCAGTTAAAGTTTACTGAATAAATGCAGTTTAGAAAGTCATGAGGATTATATATCTTTGAACACCTATAGACAATGAAATTATACTGCTTAAAGATTAGCTTGTATCAAATAAAATTACCAGTATTCAACATTTATCCTTAGGAATTACACTGATTTCTTATTTGTTTTGAGTCTCTTAAATTTCCTTAACAATTATTTGGATGAGTTTCTTACCTCTTTTATACTTCTCAAAATGTTATATAGCATTACTCAAATTGTATAATTCTAATATTTACTTAATGAATTAAAAATTGTAATAGTTTTGTTAACTTAGTAATATCTTCCATAAATATAGTATCCATTGATGAGAGCATCATATGAAAACACAAGCATATGAAACTAGAAAAGTGTATACTTTTATACATCTAGGCAGTATTGATACTGATAATGCTAACACGATTTTAAACATTGTCTGATTTATCTGTGTGATGTATTTATAATGTTAGTGTATTTAATGCAAACAAACATATGCAAACTCTTAATGACCTATTGGCTTGACCTGAATTGTTTCAGCTCTAAAAGATTATGGTGCTGAATATTAAACATGAGAAAAGATGAGAGGAACTAAAGGAGAAGTAAAAGTTTAAAAGGGTGAAATGGGACCTATGAGTAAAGGTATATCAGTTAGTGATGCTGAACAAACCACTCCAAAACTCTGACATAAATGACAACCATTATTTTTGCTCACATATCTGTACGTCAACTGAGGTTGAGCTGATTTAATCTGGGTTTGGTGAGGCTTGGCTCAAAGCTCGCAGGTGGGTTCAGTTCTCCTCTGTGCATTTCTTACCCTTTCTGAATTTGTGGTCTAGCTTAGGCATGTTCTTATGATGATACCAGAATCTCAGGATGTAAAAGGGAATCCTCAGTTCTAACCACATATCATTGGTGAAAGCAAGTGATAATACTGAGTTCAGTCATAAAATATAAAAATACAGTGACTTTAGAAGTAGCAACTTCAAAGTTGCACATCTAAGTATGTGGATAGGTAGAGAGGAAATATCGGGGCAAATAATTCAATCTACCATTCAAAGTTAATTGGTGGTCTGCTGATGAATCTTGAAGAAAGTGTCATGGACAACCAAATTCAAATTCAGCTATCCCTCAATTCTAGACAAACTTCTTTAAGAGTTACTGAGAATTATATAAGCTGGCCGAGCTGTTTGGACATTCACCTAAGTTGTGTAAACCTGTTTCACTGACGCCTTCTGAAAACTGTTCTGGTATTTCTACAGGCCTCTAAGACTGCTGTAAGATGGTCAGGACTATTTATAAATCAGTTAAAATGAGCTTCTAACTTGATGAAATATCAGTGTTTGCTTTATTCCATGGTGACACTTGATAATGAAAAAGTGACCAAGCCATATTTAATTCTGTAGCTTTGTATTGCAGGCTTACATCCCTGGGCTTTCTTGCTATTAGATGAAAGGTGTCTAAACGTCCTAAAGTCATATCTAAGCAGGACACTCACCTGGAAATGAGTCTCTTATCCTTCTTTTCATATCTTAGGGGAGAGAGGCAAGGAAGAATAAGACTAGAAGGCAAGTGAAACTACATGAAGCTACGTACATCAGCTTTTAAGTCTCTTATTTTCAAAAGCAAGTGCTCATCTTATCAGGGCCAAGAAGAAAATCTCATATTTCAAATGACTGCCAATTGTTAAGGCAAAATGCATTCTTATTTTTTTATATTCCATTTGTGTAACTACCATCACAGAAGAAGGGCTAGGTTCAAATCAAAGATTCTCACACTCTAGAATATCTGCTGATGGTGCCTTATCCTCACAAGGCTTGTATTAGACATTCTCAATTTAGTCTAAATCTGGATTCGAGAAAAAATCTCCTGTAGACTTTATTTTGGCCACAAAAAATAAAAGTGGTGGGTATGTATAATAAACTAGAAAAAAAGTGTTTTTATTCATGTATCAGATGCTCAAACATCTAAAAGAGAAACCACAAAAGCAAAAGAAGTAAGTTAAATTCAATCACTATCCTCCAAGACAGATTTTTTACCCCTTCCATGATGATTAGTGCCTATTTTTCACTTGGAAGTTGAAAAATTAAAGCTTTTATATAGAAGTTCACCAAGTTTCTTTCTAATAGTAATTCAGACTCTAAGTAAAGTTAAAAAGGAGGATGAGTAGTGGTTGTAGTAACAGTAACAATTCTTGTTTGAGACTAGCTTAAGCTTGAATTACACATTTGAGATGAATTTCATTTTTTTCCAACATCAAAATCTATATTTTAGAGGAAGTATTAAAACTAGTGACAAAAACTGTTAATGACAGCTAATGATATGTTAAACTGGAATCTAAAGTTTGGAGAAGAAATTAAGTAAATCGACTGATTACATTTCATTTGTAAGTGTTATACAGAAAAATGCGTTGGACTATCATCACTTTATTCTTCAGTGACAAATACTCCTATATTTATTACAGCAGTGCTACTTACTTGGTTTCTTTTGGCCAGGAAATATGTGTTTGCATATTAGTGGTGGGTGACTGGCATCCCTAGTCATGCTTAATTGAACTAAGAAACTGTACTTAACAGACCCATCTATTTCGTGAGATAAATCTAACCAGAGATGAGAAGAATAGTAATAAAATAACAACATCATCACATTTTTGTTGCCTATTATGTGATAGTAACTGTGCTGAGTGCTTTTCGTTCATTCAGTCTCTATCATCATTATTTTACAGATGAGAAAACTGGATCTCAGACAAATGATCTCATTTGCCCAACATGACACAGCTAACGGGTGGTGAGGCACTGAGCCTCCAGAATTATACTCCCAACCATTATGCTATCCTGCCTCCTAGAAGGTAAGAATCTAAGATTACTTTTGCTAGAGTATGGGTTGTCTTCGGATATACTGTTGCTTAATTCATACAGCTGGATTCACTTCAGTTTCATGACAAGTATTTACTAGTTCTAACCCTCAGAGTATGTAATATTTTAGGTCTGAAAAGCTACCTATTCCTGACCAGATTGTCGATTTGCCTTTGGAGTCCTGTTCTCTAGGTGTTGTCTTTCTGGGCACTGACCTGAAAGGAGTTCAACTTAGCAGCCTCCTAACATTGAATTTGAGTAGTTGACCACTCTCATAGGAGCAATCTCTGGAACCTGGTCCTTACCCCATGGTTTCCTTTCTTTACCAAGATAACCACTCAAGTTCCATATCTCACATTTGAGCCCATCTGAATTGTGAAAAAAATATATCTGGCATGAGTCATCTACTACCTTATTATTTCTTATCACCTGCGAGAAGCATCTTAAGGGAGATGAAATAACTGTCCTTGGTTCTATCCTGGACTGAATCCAAACTTATTACCATTATGTTATATCTCAATTTTTCAATTCATTACCCCAAACACTAGCAGATCTCGATCATTTATTAGGTTTCACAAGTTGCTGCCCATAGTAAAATACTGAAGTTTGTTGAATAACTTGCTTTTTATTTTGTAAATTAGGTCATAGTGAATATTTCAGTATTCAAGTATTTTTGTTTATTCAAATTCCATCGTTTTCTTAAATTGAAAGACAAATTGGTGGCATGACAGGTAGCAAACTAGAAACTGTATCTCACTGTTACTTCTCTTAATATTTTCTTCTGAAAAGCACTGTCATTTGTATTGTATGGTGTATTATTTCTGTATAGGTTTGTTGTGCATTTTTACCAGTTGATCCTGTCTGCTTATTTTCCCCTAGTAAATGGATCAAGGAGATAGTGTTTTAATCGACTTGATACATTTCCCAACGTTTTGCAAAGTGCTAAATAGCGTTTTCTTTATGATGCTAGATGGTACTACTAGTCAAGACTTTATTTTTCACAACTTTTCTTATTCTAAAAATTGTGACTAGGCATATAAAAGAAACTTTAATTCTGAAATTTGATGATTAAACATTAATTATGATAAACTTTCAGAATAAACTTTTCTTTGAAGGTTAAAATCTTGCAAATGAAGAAAATCGTGAAGTCACATGTAAAAAACAAGGAAAAGAAGACTAGAACAAACATTTTTGGCTTCATAATTCAATATAAAATTAAGGTGCAATAAAGTCTCAAAGTCCACGAAGCACTTATGGAAGAGAAAATGAAAAAGAAATATCAGTCTATAGAATTCAGTGCTCTTAGACACAATGTTAGTGTTTTAACAACATGAACAATATTTCTTAAAGAGTATTGTCAAGTACTCTTTCTCTTAAAACCTTTAGTTGCTAATAAAAGCTGCAACTTTCTTGTAGCTTATTGAGGTTTCAATATGAAAACATTACCCCATTTTAGGTAATTTATATTAATAGATGTTTATAGAAATGAGTATGTTATTTGGTAAATCACAATAGATTTATAACTAAAGACAATTAAAATCTTTTTTATGGAAATGTAGGACCACAAAGTTTTTCCTATGCTACATAGAGACGTGTGTCTTGAATACATTCAGCCAGTGTTATTGTCTGTTCCTTTTCTGTGTATAGTTAGTGTATCAAATACCAGTCTTTTGTTTTTTTGTATAGTAAGCTTACAAAGAAAAGGCAAATTCTCAGCCATATATGCAGCCCTTTGAATACCATGTCTCAATGTTTGGATCATCCAAATGGAACCTAAGGCATTCTGACCATTAGTTGGGTCACTAGCTAGGGGGCTGAGGGCCTCGCCTGAGTAACCCGAGAATCCCTTCAATCTGGCTCTTTGATTTGGCTTTCACAGGCCAGTACTTTTTATTTCTTCTCATCTGTCCACTATCATGCTGACAAACCAAGGCGAATCTCTGCAGCTCATTGACAACATAATAAAATGAGATTAGAATTTCACCAGCTAAAGAATGACTTATTTTAGGGCTTTAGGCTTGAGACTAATGTTTGTGTATGCCTTCCTTGGTGATCAAAAATGGAAATAAAAGTCAAACAAACAAACAAACAAATAAGTAAAACCATAATGGTTGTCTACAAGGACTTCTTAAGTCTACTGAGCCTGATTGAAAACCCAGATAAGTTCCAAACCAAAACAACACTGTATCTTTCATGTCCCTGACATAATATTTTACCAGTAGGCTCACCCCAATGTTGTTTTTGTACCACGAATGACTGTTATCCAATTTACATTTTGTTAATGTGAACTCTGGTTCAAGAAAAATCAGTCTAATGCAGCTAGAAGCTGCTGGAAGACTGCCACTTCATTTTAGGACTTTAGAATAAATAGCTGGAATATGTGATCCCTGAGTTTTTGATGTGGATAATGTATTAAACATCTCAGGGTAAGTGAAGATTTTGGCCACTCCTAAAGGCATTTTGAATCAACATAAATAAAACTTTAGAAAAAAACTGGAAGACAGTGTTGTTTATTGTACAAGAATAATCAGGAACCCTTAATGAAATATTGGGACAAAGAGCCACAAATTAATATCTAATCTCAAATGCATGCAAAGCTTTTATCCTCCCAAGTAAGCTGACCAAAAAGACTAAAGCAAATTGTCTTAATTGTATGTATATTTCCTAGCCACATTTTCCATATACAATTAAGCTATTTTAAAATTGTGCAATTGAAGTACTTGTCTTTAATAATAAGGTCTGGGTTTATTTGATTAAAATGTGATTTGGCATAGTTAGATGCCTAACATTTTAATTAAGAAAATTGCATTTGCTTTCTTGATATTCGTCTAACCAGTTGTTTTATCAGTTACACATGACACATAAACACATTTTGCAAATTAGTTCACTGGTTATTCCTTATCCTGCAAATATTAGATGGCAGAAAAATGTGTATTATATGTAAATAATACATGTGCATATTATCTTGCATGCAATAGAAAGTTAAGTAAATAAAGCTACTTTAACGTGCTCTGTTCATTATTAATTAGTGCAACTCAAGAACTTAACTAGCTCAGGCCATTTTAGCAAGGATAAAAATGTTTTTAAAAGAGCAGCAGTCCTGTCACAAATCCTATTTCTCAGCTATACTAATTGCTTTCTTTGCATTTAAATCCTTACTAGTGCTGAAAGGTAAAAGCAAGCTAGGAAGCTGTATGATGGAGAAACCCAAACAACTCTTTAAAAACCTCTCCTCTCCAGTCCTGCGCCTTGAGAATTTGCCATCTGGAATGCATACCGTATTCAGTGCTTTAGCCCTTGACATTTTTAAACAATAGCACTGTAGCATTTCAGCATGTTGTCTCATGATCAAATAAATGTGCTATGTGTTAAATTACGCAAGTAGATAATTAAAACTCCTCTGTGCCTAAAGAACATAGTGAGGACAGGTACTTGCCAATTTGGTTTTGATATACCACAGCATAGGGTTGATAACGTATATCATCAACTCTGTATTTACTGATATTTAGGTGAAATATTTCAGAGATAAATATGTTGAATTTTGTATGGCTTTGGGCTTTCTCAAGGTTAATTAGTATCCAAGGGACTAAGAAGTTTTATTCCTCTCTAATACTTTCATCCCAGGGCGATATTTGCCTGAGGTTGAACTGGTTTTGATTAACTCTATGTGATAATGAAAACCATGAGAATGGCCTCACGTAGAAGTTCCTTCTTTTCTGATGTTACATATAAAACTGCGGAAGTCTTCCAATATTTAATGAACTTTTTTCCCTTTCTGCACCCAGACCTCAAACTAATTATGAACGTGTGAGGAATGATTTTATCTAAAGTCGTTACTGTTTTGTAAGGTGTGTCTATGTGAAGAGTTCAACTATTTTTATTGGGGTGAAGAAAACACATTCTAATGAGGGTTCAAAGCAATTTTTGTGCTCTCCAAGGACAGGCAGAGAGTCAGATCAGCAATTGTACATAGAAGATTAAGACAAATGAACTGACATCTCCTCTATTGTCATAAAGTGTGTATTTTGAGCTGATTAGAAAGAAATGACTATTGGTATTTCCTCCACATTACAATAGAGAAACAACTGACTGAATAAAATTATCAAAGTTGTCTGAGGGGGGATCTGAAAATACAATATTTTTAACTCTAGAAACTGCACGAAATTGTGAAAAAAAATTCTGATATTCTGTTTTACTTCTGTTTTATTGAGCTCATTTTGATGCTGCTTTTTATCAAATAAAATATGTAATAAGCTCAGTGTTCATGTTAATCTTTAGACATAACCACAGTGAGAAATGGACTGATCTAGAGACAACTATAATCTTTCTACCTTTCAATTTATCCTTTGCAAAGCTATGTCTGAATCCAAAGAGGAGAGATAATTCTTAAATGAATTTGTATGATTCTTATATTTTCAAGAAGTTAACACTTTACATTATACTTTTGCTTCAGCTCATTTTTCTTCACCATAATCAAAGCAATTAAAGGTTTTTACTTGAGATATAATTGACATATTAAATTAGCTTCAAGCATACAATATAATGATTCCACATTGTTTATATTTAAAATGATCACCACAATAAGTTTAGTTAACATTCCTTACAATATATAGCTACAAAAAAGCAGTTTTAAATCAATTAAAATATTTATATCCAATGAACTTGGATAAAATAACCTATGTGAGGTTTTTCAGATTGTAACAGTAAATTCAGTTTGCATGAGTAAATAGAGGGTTTGTTGGAAAGACAGGAAAAAATGTCTCAAATATCTCAATGAGGGATCAGAGATAACTGTAACATTTCTCTTTGCCATTTAGTAAAAATATTGTTTCATAGCTTAGTAGGTCTAATGACTCAATAGAAATTTCTATTAGCTATTGCACAGCACTGGGCCACTTTTTCATCTCTACTCATCCTGTTCACTCTGTTGCCAGCTAACTGATATCTCTCTCTGTTTCTTTCACAAATGAGAAAAAAAAAGGTTCCAGTCAATCAGAGTTGGCAGACATATTGGTCAGTATTTACTTCATAGCCTTCTTGCAGGATAGTTGCATTGAATTATTTCCCATGTCTATTCCAAATAGCTGTAGTCCACGCAAACCATGCATGGTAAATTAAAAATGAAAAAAAAAAAGGCAATTCAGAAATAACAAACACATTATACTGAGGTTATGAGCATGGCAGTGAGTCTGAGATTTTTACAAGACTGATATACAACTAGCAGATAGCTTCTATGTCCTAAACACATATTCGAATCCAGAGAAATAAATGTTTGTTTCATGTTATTAAAATTTTACTACTTGAGTTGCTCAAAGTAATAAAGCTATTAATTGATAACTTTAAATAATAGCCATTTGAAAGAAATAATATATAATAAAAGAGAATACATATTATAAGAAGTGCTAAAACCAGTTTCATATTTAAAGGCAATTGAAACACATAGTGTCCTGTTCTCATCTGCTGAGTGTTATAAAGTACTTACTCATTAATTGCTGAGAGCTTCTAATAAAAGTTGACATGGTTAGATCCTTTAATTTCCCTAAAATAAATGCATTTAAGAGAAATTGATTCATGACTGAAGGAGCTAATTCTAGCAATTAAAAGGTTATTTAATGGACTGCTTCCTACATAGCACAACAAATGGAACATTTTTCAAAAGGAACAAAAGTCGTGAAAATACTTACAGGCACAAAATAATGATAAATTTTTCAACTACGAAGCTAATAAACTAGATAAACTGGTGTCCTGCTAACGAAACCCATCCTGGTTCATTAACGTCTAACATCTGAAACCACTAAGCGATCCTTTCCACTCCCATAGGACAAAGGTGCTAAATTACAGACATCAGATGAACTCCTCATACATTTAGGCTAAGCTTTGCTTGAAATGCTGTCATACGTTTCCAAGAAAGGAGGCTTTCTTTGAACAGTGTTTGTGAAAACTCTGATTTTATGTAGATATGTAAACATATAATCTTATATACAGATTTTATTTTAAAAAGGCTATCATAAGAGCGAAATCAAATCTAATAGCTTTTGACAAATAAAAGTTGCACTCACTGATATCATTCACAAGTCCATGGGCATTCAAATCTATCACTGCTGATACTTCTGTCAGTAATAGTGAAAACTCTTAATTTTTAGAGGTCAATTCCACTGGTTTATCTTTGGCTTTTTTTGTATAAAAACACATTGTAAAAATTAGTAGTGTGAAATATTTGCTGCCAATGTAGCACTGATATATATTTAAAAAAAATGGAAATACTCAGATTAATGATTTGGGTACATATTTAATTTTTCCATAATATAAGTCACATGATTAATAAACAACTGCTTCTATATTATATACATTGGCATATTTAATTTAATTTGATTATTATAAAAAACACTGTAGAATGATCTGGTTAAAAGTCTTAACTTATTGCATTGTACTAAAATGTTATTTTAAAGCTTCATTGGATGTGCCATATTTCATGAATTGATTATTTTAATACTTTTTAATTAAAAGTTATTGGGTGACAATGATTAACAAAATCAAATAAATTTCAAGTGTACCATTCAACAGTAAGTTACATATATTTTGCATTGTATGTTCACCATCCAGATTAGATTTCTTTCCATCACCAAATATTTGACCCCTTTTACCCCTATCGATTAGTTTAAATTTTAATCTTTGTACTATAAGCATATAAAATGGAGAAGCTACCAGGATAAGACATGGCATATAATTTTAATATGGGACATATTCTCTTTTAGAAATACTTATTATTTAGAATAATCTTTGAAAATAATGGCAAAAAAATGTGCTTTTCTATTTGTTAGAATTATTTCTTTTCTAAAAACATAGTTCTCTAAACTAGTTTGACTTGCTATACAGCGTTGTCCAATAGAAATGTTTGCAATGATGGAAATTCTTCGTCATCTGCCCCCCAAACACTAACCACTAATCACATATGGCTTTTGAGCACTTGAAATATAGCTAGTTCAACTGTAGAGCTCTGTTTTCTATTTATTTAATTATTCAAATTTGAATAATATGTGGCTAGTGGCTACCCTGTGAGATAGATAGCATAATACAGAGTATTACCTCAATGAAGTACATAATTTCCTTAGCATTGACTTAATTACCAGAAAAAGTGAGATTCTACATAATTTTCCAAATCAAATAAACCTTCAGAAAACAAAAAATTAAATATGAGCAAACCGTTGTGTCCAGGTAATGTAAGAGACATTTCAACCAGACTATTTTGGCTATTTTGTGTCTTTTTGTATCAGTGATGAAATTTGGAATTCTTGAAGTAGAATAATGATACCTGTAATTCCCATGAAGTTTCCTCTAATGCATTGCCAGGTGCACTTTAACTTGCTCTTCAAATGCTTGAGCAATGCCTTTGGAAACCAATAAATATGCAGAATAGGTTACTCTGAGCTGACTGTGCAACATGAAAGCTGACACCCAGAGGAAGATTATTAAGTGACCCCTGCAGTTCTAAACAACAAACTACATTTTGAAAAAAAAAATACAAAACAGAAATCTACTTATGTCTACATAAAATGTGGAATTAAAGCAGGCAAGTATCTTTAAATGTTATTTCTTTATTCCAGTGTGTTCATTTATTAACTTAAGAATACTAATGTAGTCTTAATATTTAGAGCCAGTTTTCAAATTGCTGTTAATACTAACTCTTTCTGTACCTGATTGCCTATCTTTTCCCTCTCTTTTCTTTACAGAATGCTTATTTTTTTGTGCAAGCCCTATTATTCTTTCTCTGAATATATTATTGCTCCCTGGTTTCCAGTAAAGGCTGCTGGCTTCTGTGTTTCTAATCACAGTTTCCATTAAACAGTCACAGAGGTTATTGTTTGGTTATGTTTGTAGTTAGTAGCTCTTAGCTTTATCTTTTTAGTGGTGGTTTACAAATATCTGCTAATACTAAATTAGAACTGTAATTTCTCATGGCTTCTACTTTTATTTTCCCTTTTCCCTTCCTTTCTTGCAAATCAGAGATAGAGAAGGAGGAAAACCACTGCGAGATGAAATGCTTTACCATACTCACCCTGTGAGACAGTGGATAAGGAAGATCACAGTTATTTGGCCTGGGATCTGGATCCTATTAACGTCTTCAGGGTTCCCTAATCCTCAGTGGCAGAAATCTGAATTCTTCTTGCTGTTAACAGGCCTTAACATAAATTTGTGAAGTTCACTAAAAATTTCTGTAGCTAAATAAACTCAGCGTTGCTGAAATTTACCTCCGTCTAATCGTCTAGTGAATGGGTATCACACCACCATGCAGCTGCTCAATGCCCTCCAAGCTGATATATGCTAGAGCATGCCATTTAGGCTGTCCCTTTTGCAGCCAATAACCTGCTTTTCTAAATTTAGAGTTTAAAACAGGCAGCTTGTAAAGCCTTAGAAGAGAATGAGCAGTAATATATTTTCGGCATTGTGTTCTGTCTTGCAGTCTGAATAGAACAAATTTCTGCTTTTGCAATACCCTCTATATTTCAAAGACAACAAAGCAGAAGAAAAAGATAAAAGGTGTATTAAATATTATCTATGAAGAATGAACATTTAACTGTTCTCTCATAAAACATTTAGGGTGTTAATAAAAATAATTTTATTCCATTAAATCCAAGATAATTATTGATACATTATAGTAGAACAGTAGATGTTATATGACTTAGAGGTACATACATAGTATGCATTTGTCTATTAATATATATATATATATATGCATCTGATTTAACAATTTAGCAATGGTATCTATGATTACAATAGAAAATAATGTGATCTTTTAATTTTTAACTATGATTTTGTTATCCTGATATTTTATAGTAATGATCAGCTTTTATGGCAGAAAACACTATTTTTAAAATAATGAAAACTTCTAATCCAGTTTCTAATTTGTGCAGGTCAATAAAAATAGTACAATAAGAACTTATTGGATGAATTGGAAGAAGACCCAATATATGTTAGTGAGAGGTCTTATGATTTGTGGGATTTTTTTCTGTCTCAAAAATTAGAGCAATGTATGAGAACTCAAATTGTTTTCAAGTATAAAATTGAACCTCAAGCCTAGTCAAATGTAAATGGCTAGTGGGATATAAAATAGTAACTAACACCTACATAGCACTTACTTCATGCCTCTCACTTTACATATATTAACCTAATTCTCACATCGACTTTATGAGGTAGTTACTATCTCCATTTTTAAAATGAAGAAACCGAGATACCAAGAAGTTAAGTAAGTTGTTCATAGTCACATAACTGGTAAGTCACAGGCTGGAATTTTAACCCAGGCACTATGGCTCATATTATATCTATTATGCTAGTCTCCATTTTGATACAATACTCTCCCTCTCTTTAAAAAATAAAAGTATTTTTCACTATCACTGCTTCCACTGCTCTCCCCTAGCACTGCCGCGTCCCCCCTCCTACCCCATGCCTCGCTTCCTTTTTACTGTATCTTAGTATGTTGAGTGATTTCACTGAGATTGTGGTTAAAGGGGTTCAGAGGAGAGATGCCATGCTTGGTCTGAGGTATTTCCACCCTTGCCTGCCCACTGCCTCTCTCCATCCTCCTTTTCCTCCCCTCCTTCTCCCCATCTCCATCTCCATTTAAAGCCTAGATTCTTCTCTCTTGGGGAGGTGTGGGTGGGGGAAAGGGAGACAGAAATAACTTTTTTAATAACTAGTTTTTTTTAATAACTAGTTTATTTCTTTAATAACTAGTTTCAGGTTAGTCTTATATTTCTTTACTTTGTTTAAATACATACTTTTGGTTTCCTTATAGGTAGTGCATGTGATTTCCTTGGGGTACTGTTTAGAAGTGTGTCTCCCATTGGCCTCAAATTATAATTAGTGACTGTGAGCCCTTCTGTACTTCATCCTGTCACTTGGCTTAACGCTTGCTCTAAAGATATTGTCTTTCTATATGACCTCCTTGTTCCTTTACCTAGAGCCATGGGAACATTGGAGTCTTCTTCTGTACTTTCCAATGGAAGCAACAGGCATGAAGTTAAGAGGTCCTGTCATTTTTACCAAATTCTGATTCAGGCCCTAAGTAAAAAAAAGACAGAGGTATAACAAAGAAACTCATGCTAATCTGATCCTATATGTTTGCTGTTAAAATGTATAAATACTATGGAAAAGAAATTATTGATGTGGGTTGATAGCTACTCTTTAAAACAATTTAGGACTGTTTTATATATTAATTTTATATAACAATATATGAAATTAGTCTATTGTAATTATATGTGAAATAGTGCACATGAAAAATTTTAGTGTATATTAATCAGAAATGTTCACATTTCTGAGCTTGGTCCATATTCTTTTCCAACTCAAGCCATAATCTATGTCAATTCACTTGATTTCTGGGTAGTTAAATGTGCTAAGTAGTGGCACAGAGCCCTGAAAGAATTAGCACCTATTAAGGAGTGCAGGGCTGAAATAGTATTTGAATTGGGTTTTCTTTTTTCTTTCTTTCTTTCTTTTTTTTTTTTGACAATGGAATGCAACACTTACACAATGATCTCAAGTAGTATTGATGGGAAATGAGCAATTTGAATCAATCCTTTGAAATGAGAAAATAGAACAAGGAATAGGCAGAGAAAAATTATTCAGTGCTCTGTTGGTTACTGGAATGTCATCACCATACCAGATATTGGACCTTAGAGAATTACTGTTGTTGTTTTCATGGGTTACTTCAACTGATAACAATGACCAAAAAAAAAAAAAAACAAAAAAAAAAACTGCCCTGCTATTTGCCCAATTGGCTGCAGCCAAGTTTTGTGAAATGTTGGCTTTACGGAAAGCTTGAGGAAGAGGGGCCAATCTCTCTTTTTTACTTCTTTTACTAATCTTTGATAAAGTAGTTGGCTCCCTAAATTCACAAAAATGCAAAAGAGGATGAAGTGCCTCACATTCGTGAAGTATTGTATAAATTGTGAGAGGCTCAGACTTCACTGATCAGAAAAGTGCCAAGGGCATACTTGGTGCTTTCAATTCCTACAGTAACATAAGCATCTGGTGTCCACGTAGCCATTCGAAAACGCTAATTTCTATAGAATGGGAAAGTGGGGATGGAAGAGACTTGCCGGAGGTGGATAAATTTAAATATGGGCATAAATACCCTACTTACCAGAAGGCTCGAAGTGATGAGAGCATGATATGATCAGCAGGCCTCCCTTGGCACACATGTCAGTCCCGGCAGGATTGGCTGGGGAGGATTCTTCAGAATTGCTGAGAGAATGTTTATCTTCTTCCACAAATTGTTTATGACTTTATTTTCATTACTTCATATTTTTCAGTGAATTTGCTATATCTGCTTTGTCATTTACTTAATTTCTGATGGGTCCCAGAGAATGGGTATTTCATCACAGGGGAAGAGAAGGTAAAAATGTGGGAATGTAGTTTTCTCCAGGAACATTTTACACATTGAGAGCCTAGCAAACTCTCTTCTTGTTTTTGGTTTTTCATACACCCTTCACAAATATGCTTTCTGATTGCTAATGGGCAATTGGTGGCACAAACAAGTACATTCATGCTGAAGACATGGTTTAATGATAGTTCTTTGTTTTTCTCCAACTCACTGTTCTCTCTCCCTGGCTTGTTCCTTTTCAAACTTTTGGTTACTTTGTTGCACTGCCACCTTTTCATACTCAGTCACCAAAGTGACTTAGAAGGCCTCTTTGAATTGTTCCTCTCTCCAGGTCTTCTTCTCAGTCAATTACCAAGTCCTGAGGATTTTACCACCCAAATATTTCTCAAATATATTTTACTCCATCCTCGCCATTACTATTTGTCATTTTAAATGGTCTTCTGTCCCAGTATCTTTACTCAGTTTTCATACTCTTTTGACCACACTACAGTAAATAATATTTTTGTCTTGAATGACCATAAACATACACATACATATGTACCTATGTCTTCAAACACCAAATCATTTGTAACGATTTGTATCATTGCTCAAGTTTCACTTTTACTTTAGAATTTTCAAACTTGCATGCTTCCTACCCTTTCCCCGATGAACTATGTCTTTTCTGTTGAAGAGTCATCATAAATGTGGGCCTTTAGGAAGTTTTCATGCTCATCTAAGGTTGAGCAAAGGCACCATTTAATGCTCATATAATATCTACTACATAGTCCATATTATTATTCATTGCATCCATGGCTGTCTCTTCTATTAACAGGATTTTTTTTGAGAGCATAACCAATAAATTATTCTAACACCCAGCAGTGTCAAGTGTCAGGGAGTCATTTTCTTCCTGGGCCCCACTTTCTCAGCAGAATTCCCACTGAAAATCCCTATCCTTAAGATTCTCCTTTTTGTTGTTTGCATTCTGCTCAGACTCCTTACTTCATTTGTTCTAACTAAAATCCAACTTTTCTCCCGCTTTGTTTGTTTGTTTGTTTCTTTATTTACTTGGTTGTTTTGACACTTGGTGCCAGAGTGAAAGTCTTATGCATTCTAATCCATTTCAATTACTTTATGTTTTTTTTTTGTTGTTGTTGTTGTTGTTTTTTTTACCTCTTCATTTGCAATGTCTTAGCAAATTTCCCTAAAACAAAACAAAAAAAAAACAAAACCTTTTTATTTGATGGCAAGATTCACTTTCTCTTTTTCTCATTGGGCTAAAACTATCCTGATTTCTTTTACTTTTTCTATAGGTGCTACCTTTTATCATTGTGATTATTTTACTGTTTTATTATTGGTAAAAAGTACATCACATAAATTTTACCATTTCAGCATTTTAAATGTACAGTTTAGCAAATTTAAGTATATTCACTTTGTGGTGAAACCGTAACTACCATCCTTCCCTAAAATTTTTTTCATCAAACCTAACTGAAACCCTGTACCCATTACCTCTCTAACTCCCCATTTCCCTCTCACTTCAGTCCCTGGCAATCACCTTCTTACTTTCTGTCTCTATGAATTTGACTATTCTCGACTTTGTTTTTTTGGAGACTTGCTTATTTCAGTTAGAATAATGTCTTTAAGGTTCAAAGTCTTTTAAAACTCAGTCTATGTCTGTTCAAGTCTCTGTTTCAATTCTTTTGGATATATACCCAAACATGGGATTGCTGGATCTTATGATAATTCTCTTTTTAACTTATTCAGGAATTGCCATACTGTTTTCCATAGCAACTGCACCACTTTGCATTTCCACCAGCAATCCATAAAGGTACCAATTTCTCCACAATTTATCAACACTTGTTCTTTTTGTTTGTTTTATGACGGCCATCCTAATAGGCATAAAATGTATCTTCTTGTGTATTTCCCTGATTAGTGATGTCAAATATCTCTTCATTTGCATTTGCTTACTGTCCATTTGTTTACCTTTTTTCTATTACAGTTGACATTAATATTATTTTATAATAGTTTCAGGTGTACAGTATAATGGTCAGGCATTTATATAATTTACAATGTGATCTCTCCAATTAGTCTAGTACTCCCTTGTCATAATACATAGCTATTACAATATTATTGACTATATTCCCTATGCTGAATTTATATCTCTGTGACTACTACCAATTTGTACTTTTCAATTTCTTCCCCTTTTATACTCACTCCTCAAACCCATTCCCCTCTGGCAACCATCAGTTTCTGTTTTGTATGTTTATTTTGTTCTTTATATTCCACATATAAGTGAAATCACATTTGTATATCTTTTTATGAAGAAATGTGTATTTAAGTTGTTTGACCATTTTTAAATTTTTTTTTTAAATTGTTGAGTTGTAGTTGTACATACATTTTGTATATTAACCGCTTATCGGATATATAATTTGCAAATATTTTCTATCATTCCAAGGGTTGCCTTTTCACTCTGTTAATAGTGTTTAATGCACAAAAGTTTTTAGTTTTGATAAAGTCAAGTTTATCTAGTTTTACTGTGGTTGTTCATGTTTTTGATGTCATACCCAAGGAATCATTGCCAAATCCAGTCATTCAAATTTTCCCCTTGTATTCTCAGAGGTTTTAGAATTATAGTCCTTATATATAGATCTTTGATTAATTTTGAGTCAATTTTTGTATATAGTATAAAGTACATGTCTAACTTCTTTCATGTATGAATACCCAGTTTTCCTACCATCACTTATTAAAAAGATTCCTCTTTACTCATTAAATGGTCTTGGTATCCTTTTAGAAAATCATTTGACCATATATATGAGAGTTTATATGAGCTCTATGTTCAATTCTGTTCTATTCTCTTTATTTCAGTACTTTACTGTTTTGATTACTGTAGCTTTATAACAAGTTTGAAAGCAGGAAGTGTGAAAACTCCAACTTTGTTCTTCCTTTTCAAGATTATTTAGCTATTCAGGGTTCATTGAGATTCCAAATAAATTTTAGCATGGATTTTTTTATTTCTGAAAAAAATGTCATTAGGATTTTGATAAGGACTGTATCTGTAGATTGCTTTGAATAGTATGGCTACCTTAACAATCGATATTAAGTCTTCTAATTCATAAATACAGGATGTCTTTCTATTTATTTATGTCTTTTTAAATTTGTTTTAGCAATGCATATTAATTTTCAGTGCACAAGTCTTTCACCTTCTTGGTTAAGTTTATTCCTAAATATTTTATTTTTCAGATGCTATTGTAAATGGAATTGTTTTCTTAACTTTTGGATTTTTCATTGTTAGTGTATAGAAATGCAGATGGTTTTTGTATGTTGACTTTGTATGCTGAAATTTTACCAAATTTATTTATTGGTTCTAACTTTTTTTGGCATGTAGAATTTTTAGAGTTTTCTATACATAAGACCAGATCATATTGGAGTCGAGAAAACCTTACTTTTTCCTTTTCAATTTGGTTGTCTTTTATTTCTTTTTTCTTGACTAATTGCTCTTGCTAGGACTTCTAATATTCTGTTGAATAAAAGTGACAAAAGTGAGCATCCTTGTCTTGTCCTGATTTTTGAAGAAAAGCTTTCAGTTTCATCATCAAATATGATGTTAGCTGTGGACTTTATTTTTAAATGTTATTATTTAATTGTTTAATCTCTTTCTAATTTGATATCTTGTTTTGATTTTTCTGTTTCTGTTAAGACATTTTTCTATTCAAGAAATGACATTGGAATGCATTCTCTCCCTTGGTTTGTAGACATCTTACAAGATATGGTACAAGAGTGAATCAGAGTGTGTGCTTCATTGTTATTCCTTATTCTTATTGTTGTTATTCCCTACACAACCTTATCAAAGCTAATTAATCCCCAGATGCCCTTTGTTCACCACCATCCTTTTAGGTCCAAATGGTAGTTTCATTTTCTTCTTTGGATTATTTCACTCTTCTAGTTAGCTACCTTTCAGACCTAAATACTGAATTTCTGTGATATTAATTTGTTCCCGTTGGTATGCAATAAAAGTAATGTAATATTTAGGTTCTGTGTCTTTAGTTAGATTAAGTTTTGGTAGCATGGTGAAATTAGAACTTTGTAAACAGTAGGTTCCAGTAAATGTTGACTGAAGACTGGTTGAAGCCTGTGAAGTAATTTCATTATAGCAACAATTACATCTCAACAGTCACCAACAAATACTGCTATTTAACACAGTAGCATTTCACAGTTGCTAATAAGTTCTGTGAGAAAGTACAGCTGTTGACTATCATCGAAGATAACAAAAACATTCCATTAAGAGCGGGAGGCAGAAAGAAGAGCTAGTGCACTAAAAACAAAATATAGATTTGCTTTTAATTTTAGAAATATTTTTTAAAAAATATAACTGTATAGCACTTCACTTTTTTAAAAGCAGCAACTGTAACCAAATTGAAATAAAATATAAAAATTGAATTTTTATTATTTTAATCTCTGAAATGACTTCTTATGTTTATTTTTAAATCTGTTATAAAAATATTATATGATCATTTAAGTGAGAACTAAATTAACAATCTAAGTGGAACTGAAGTTTTATATTGTCTAAAATTATAGGATTAGAATATCGCAACCTCAACATTTTTCTAAATTATTTAAATTTTTCATGTTACCCCTAAAAATGAACCCACTACAGTATATAAAAACTATAATCTGGATTTCTTATTGGTAATACAGTCACTGATATAATGGATTTGATTTCTTAGAAAAGAAAATAAACTAACACTTACTTTGGGCAAACTTATTCTAACTTAAAATCAAGGATCAATAGCTGTAGAACAATGACAATTAGTCTCTGGTATTGTTACTGCATTCAGTAAGGGCTCCAAGTACATATTTCTAAAGAAACTAAGAAGATAAACAGTTTAAAAATAAGAGATGGAGAGAATTTTTTAGTTTACAGTGCATTGCTCAAAAGCAATGGTTTTCAATGTATTTATGGGAATATTTGAGAATGTGTTTGATAATACATTAAGTCACAGGACATTTTAATGGCTCTTTATCTAAAAAGAGGAATTTGAAGGTGTAAGTCATTTTTAGTAACATGTCATGGACCTCAATATTTTTAGTATTTGTTAAATGAAGCCATGTTTTTAGCTTTGCCCAGATTTAGAAAGGATTTGCCCCATGTCAAACAGGTTGGGGAGAGGAATGGAATATGACACATTAATAGGTGGTCACATAATTGGGGACTATTTAATAGAGAAGGAAAGGTTCATTCAGCCACATTTTACAGAAAATTTCAAAAAAAAAGAAACTCAATATTTTTCCCAGTCTTTCCAGAAAGAAACCAACCAGACAAAATTGAAGTGTATGAGTTGTCACAAAGGTGGAAGTCATCCACTGATATCTCAGCGATTATGGTGTCTAGAAAAAGGTCTTTTGTGAAATGTGATTAAATTATTCACAGCCTAAAATTGGTTACTTATATAATGGTCTTCAGAGTATCCTGTATATAAACAAGTAATGATGCTTTATTATGTTTAGCACTTTTATCAGTAAGCATTTCCGTTGCTCAGAGAAATTTTTCTACTTTTCCGTTCACTTTCTCAGAACAAAAGTGGCATATAAATGACAACATGGAGTTTTATCTTTTTGTACTAATTTCTTTTTCTTAGAAACACTTTCTTTTTGGTTGTTATTTTATTAAAGGGAGAAAGATAAGGCACCATAGAAATGTGAGAAGAACTCTGGGCTTTGGTTTGTGCTCCACCATGTTCCACAAGGGGTTTCCTTGGACAAGTCAATTATACTTTCCTGCTTCAGATTTCTTCAAGATAAAATAAGAATTATAACTATTTACTCTGCTTTTTGAAAGCAAAAACTGAGATCGCTGTGTAATACCATAAATTAGTATGTAAAAATTTTTCTTTTTTTTTTAATTAAAAGTTTTTTTTTGGTGGGGGGGGAGATAGAATGGTATTTAAACAACAATTGCAATATTTCACTTATGAGTTAGATACCCTGCTAAGCGCAATATCATGAACTGGGACTATTATCGCTGATTTATAGAGGCAGAACTAGGACAAAAAAATGGTTAAGAAACTTACTTGTAAATGCCTCCTATTACAATACTATGACAATTCTTAATGATAAAGGTAGTGTGTGGTCTCATTTTTGGATGAGGTAGAAAATATCTGAAGACTGGGCTGAACCAGACAGGGGCCATAATGTTCACCTGTGTAGTTAAGTGAAGGTTCTACAGTGTCATGTAAGTGGCACAGGTACAACTTCTGTCTTCTCTAGAGATTGTCACACAGCAGGCTGTGACAGCCTAATATTCTAGCTCTACTCTTGTCCATCTAATAATTACTTGCTGCATCTAGTTTTCTTTCCTTCTCTTAAGAACACACACATGAACAACTGCACGATGGCTTAAATCTGAACTTTCATTCTGATGCTCGTACTATTTTTTATGGTCCATTGTGGTTTTCCTTTTGCTCTTGAATCTTTTACAGACAGCTCTGGACTGTTGTTGCATATTTTGAAAGTTCCATGGAATTTTCTAGACATTTGGGACAAATATATAAACATGTTAACCAAGGTTATCAAGAAAATAGAGTTGCTTATCATTATTTAGGCTGTAGAAACCCTACAATGCTTTTAAAGTACATCCTATTAGAGAGAATTGGAATTTCTATTTTGGTCCTCGCTTTGCAGCCTGTTCAGCTGCTTATTACTACAATTAGATTTCAAAGAGATATCTAAGGACATTCCCTCTAAATGTCTACTCATTTTTCCTCACTAGGACTTTTGCCCTTAAATTCCTAATTGCTGGTAGTGAGTAGAATTAAATGACAATAGAAAGGCAACCTTCCCTTTTGCATTGGTTCACATAGTTAGTCCTTTTTAAACTTAAGATGCTTAGAAAAACCCTAAGTAGTCTCATCTATCTATTCTGAAAAAGGATTAGAGGAAGGAGAGAGAACAGGAGCAAAATACCTTTTACTATTTTTTTTCTTGCAAAACTTCTCCTGATCATTCACTTCCCAACTTGACCCAGGTCTCTTGATGGATCTGCTAGATGGCATCTCTCCTTCCCCAGGAGACTGGAGCAAATGGAGCCTTTTCTCAGGACTTTTTTTTTGGGGGGGGGGGCAGGGGTTGCAAATGCAAAACTCTTCAGGGTGGTAGCCAATGCATGTACCTGGTGTGAGTACATCTGAAAGCACTAAGTTGGTGGAGACCTTAGTGATTGGGGTCAAGTTTAAAGGAAGCAACAGCAACTATTCAATCCCAGTAGATTTGTGTTAAGAAAATGCAGGCTCAGTTATAGCAAATCTTTTCAAAAAAATTTTAAGAGAAACCAGTGACCCAGAGTTTCTTGTTTATTTGTTTGTTTTTGAAATCTTCCACTTATTAAAAGCTGGTTCATGTGTTATATAAAGGGAAAGATATGGCTAAAGAAAATATGTCTGTGAACTTGACCTACCCAATGAGCTACACATTTGTGCCTTCTGAAATAAGAAGCAACAATTATTATCTGTTTGATGATAGGTCAGGAACCCTGGTCAGTGGCTTATATAACTTTTCTACTTCTATGTGTGTCTACATATGTGCACACACATGCATACATGTCTGAAGGTTGTTACTGTGCGTTTCCCTGAAAACTTTCCTTTGACTTATGCAATAATTCTCTCTTGATTTGCAGTTTGAGGAATTTGCACAACCTGGTTTAATTGTTAGCTCCTCCACACAGACTTTTCTTAACAGTGAGGTCACCTATCTCTGGACTTATTTGCATATGTTGTACATCCCACTGTGCCAAGATACAAGTAAATATTTAACTTCTGAATTAAAATGTAAAAGCTATTTATTGGTTTCTTTTTAGGCACTGTGATAAGGGCTTAAAAAATCTTATTAGCCAGGTATATTTTATATTTAATAGAGAAAAAAACCATGAGATTTTCAAGTGAAACAGTTTGTCCAAGTCACATATAACTTTCAGTGCTGGTGTGTACTTTAATATTAAAAGCACCCATAATAGTCATTAACATGGGTATAAAACGTAACTGAAAAGATAAAAGTGCTCCAGAACAGAGGGGTACTAACCCACAACTCAGCAACAGTAGGATGAAAAGTATTTAAATATCTATGTTGCAAGTTTCTATTCGATAACTGGGGATACTTATTATTAAGAGTGCTAACACCAACTCTGTAGCAATCCTCAACTTTTTAAATAAAATGCTCTCTTTTCAAATCACCTATCTCAAAAAATAATTCTTTCAAAAGCTAGTCATAAAAAATATAATGTTAAAATTAGGAGAGAATTTAGAAATTATTTGTTCTAACCTATTCATTACCAAATGAGAAATATAGACACTGGAAGAGATTTGCCCAAGTGCATACTTTGTAGAAAATAAATAGAACCAGTAATGTTTTCCATAAGACAAAAATAATAAACATTTTTATTCTAAAAAAATAAGAAAAGTTTATTGTCAATAGCTTATGTAAGAGTTCTGTAAAGTCATCTGTTGACTGACAGAGAACAAATGCAAATGAATTGTCAGCAGCTAATTCTTTATCCTGATTGACATTAATAGTCCTCTTCATTGATCTGCACCAGCTTGAATGGAGGATGTTGGAAATTTTGTTATTGTTTTTACTATTTTTACAATTAGTTTCAGAATTCCTCTGTTAACATGTTGAACATCTGCCATGTACCTGGTTTTACAGAGATAAATCCGTGGTAGTCGAAGCTTGTGCCAGATGATTAAATGATACAGAAACTGTCTAGTTCCTAGACTCCAGTAAATATAACTAGCTCTTCAAGAGGAGAAATTGCATCTTTTTCTCTTTGATTTTCCAGGTAACAGTTGAATACATGACACTGGTTACTTAAAGGAATGTTGAATGCTTTTCTGTTCTGATCTAATTAATTTTTAATAATTGCTTTCTCTATGCTAGACATCATGCCTTGAGCTTTCACCTATATTAATCTCACTTAATCCATACTCAAACAAACCAAGACCTTTGAGATAAGTATCATTCCCATTTTACAGATAAGAACAAGTTTAGAGATGATAAATTTCTCAGTACTCGCAATTAGTAAAACTGACCCTAAAACACCTGGTTACAAGTCTGGAACCCTTGAAGCCACGTTACTTTTTTTCTCACACTGTCATTTAAAAACGTTTCTATCAGAAGCTGTCTGAGCAAATATCATTCCACTGTGTGAATATAATGTTATGACCACTAAGGAGGTAACTATTGATGATGATAACAAGCTTAGGGAGCTGATTCTTGAACATACACGCTGGACCTAACTACCTAACAATTATTGCCCTTCACTAGGAAGTGGCACTGTTTAGTCAGGGAAGAGCCGTAAAGTGTTCAAGATAGCAACGAGACAAAAAACATTGTTTCTTTCTTATAAAAAGCCATAGATTTTATGAAGCCCTGTCCCAGGAAGACAGAGCTATGTGCTGTAATAAAAACACTCAGATCAATGTTGAAGGAAATATATATTGCTGAAAGGGTAATATGGTATTCTTGTCTTGACCCTAAACTCCTAGACATGGACCAAGTTTCCTTTATCTCTAAAGAAACAGGTACATGACAGATGTTCAATATGTTGGTGGATGAATGCTGGAACTCATTATAAAAGCAATAAAAACAATAACAAAATTTCCTATGTTCTCTCTCCCTGTCCCACAGGCTAAGCAGGTAAATGTACATCAAAAGGACAAGAATTTTTAAAGAAAATATTTAGTCTTGGCTTGTATTGATCAGATATAATGATTATTATAAATTTGTTCTTGTTTCAAAAAAGTCAGTTACAGCCTTATTATAGAGTATCAGACCGAATCATAGGGGATAAAGCTTTCTTGTCTTTAATAACTAATATTTCTAAGGTTTTTCAGAGAGCAATATAATATTCATTAAAGTATGTGGCTGATCTGTGTTGTCATTTACATTTTTGGGTTTTCAGTGTTTAACTTCTGTTAGTCTTATCTTTAAATCATTTAGATATTTAAATAAAAGTTCAATGAAAAGTAAAAATATCTTTATTAGTTAGACAGCTGTATGGAGCTATATAACGTATTATGCAGGCCTGACTTTTGTGAGCAGATATAAAAAGCAGCACAAATTGAGTTAATTTATACTCAAACAAAAGGTCAGCTGGCAAAAAAGTAAAGACCTCTATGACCTCTTGTTCAAATCCTGGAAGCTATAAATCCCTAAACTACTTAGGGCTTTATTAAGCAAGCCCAACAAAAGATAATCAGCATTGCAATTATTGTTCAATTATAGGTGGAATAATAAGCCTGGTTTTTATTTGTCAAAGCAACAGGCCTTAAGTCATTTGCAAAACCAATTTAATAAATAGTAGAAAGCTGTAGGTTATACAAGTGATTAAAGAAAAATCATAAAGCTAAACACTCAGAATTGGTTGAAGTCTTAACGTATCCATCAAGCTTTTTGGAAGTCAAGTTTATAAGGGTAACTAAAAACTCAAGGACAAAATCCATTCAGGTTTCACAATCTCCAGTGTCTCATTTTTATCAAAAAGTTCAGCCAAAGAGGGAAAATGAAAAATCTGTAGGACTCCAAACCACAAGTTAAGTGACCTTGTTTTTTTCCTGTGAAGTGTCTCAAAAACAAGAAGCAGAATGTCCTGTAAACCAGGAGTTTAAAACCTCGGTAACACTTTATGGTATATTTTATCAGTACTTAAAAATATATAATTAATAGATAACTAGAAGAACATTCTATCCTTAATCAGTTTAAGATGTGTTTGTGTTTCATGGCTCGTGCACCACATAATGGGATGCGTTACAGTGCCCTTAAATCTGATTATTAAATAATTTTAAAGCACTATGTTTCCTGAAAATTCGCTAAGTTATTACTTTTAATCACTGAGTGGAAATTATTTTGAAAATGTATATTTTTGAATTCTTACGTTTAATACCTTGCAATTGTTGTTAGTATGTGTTTTTCGTAAATAAAAATTATAGCAAAGTTGCCAGTTAACTCTCTTTTCTAAATATATTTCTGTTTTGATTAAGAAGTTAAAAATAGAAAGGTAGAATGACACCTTTTGAAAAGTTTGAGTCCCTCTTGAAATGTAAACTGCTTGTTTTTCTGTCTGAATATATGTTTTAAATTTTAAAAGTCTGTGTTTTTGGATTTGCATTCTAATTGGACAGCTTTGAGCGAGCAATCCCCAAGGTTACAGAAACATCGTGTAATCATCCTATTGGAGAAACTTCATAAACGCAAAGCAAAACTTCCAGCCCTTTAGTACATTCCTACAACATGAATTGAAGAGAAAGACTGTCATGACAAAGCCAGAAGAGTGTCAGTTGGCCTCTGGGGTTTGGTTTTGTGTGTGTGTGTGTTGATAGAAAGAAAGAGGAAGCTTTCTGTGGTAAATGTGGAACCCACTGAAACCTCCTGGTTTTGGCATTTCAACAAGGAGTCAAACCTCTGGCAAAACACAACATTCTGTTTCTAAGAAAAGAGGTTTACAGAGCTCAGAAAACCTTGGACATCAAATAGCTCTTACAAAACAACAGTTTGATGATTTAAGTGTAAATGAATCAGAAACATATGGATTAAATTTCTCTTAAAATACACATGGGTTTAAAATTATGGGTGAAAGTGCTTGGCAAAATGAGTTTTTAGTTTCACTGAAATGAAAAGGTTTGAAAAATAGTTGAAGTTGTTTGACAAACCCAAGGCATAGCTGGGTTCTTCAGTGCTTCGTTGGTAGTGCCCATCAGCTCTGAGCTCAGACACTGGATTTCTGCCCCATTTGAAAGGTGAGTCAGATGCCTTAGTCCCTTCTGGCTCCTATAACAAAGTACCATAAACTGGAAATTTATGGTAATTTGTTTCTCACAGTTCTGGAGGTTGAAAAGTCCCAAATCAAGCCACCACCAGATTTGGTGTCTGGCGAGAGTCTGCTTCCTGGTTCATAGATGGCTGTCTTCCCACTGTGTCATCACCTGGCAGAGGGGCAAGGAAGTTCTCTGGGGTCTCTTTTACTAAGGCACTAATCCCATTCATAAGGAGTCTACCCTCGTGGCCTAGTTACCTCCCAAAGCCCCACTTCCAAATGCCATCACAATGGGTATTAGGGTTTAATGTATACATTTGGAGGGGTGGGTACAGACTTAGAGTCTAGAGCTGAGGCATTCTTGACTTTGTGGTGTAATCACCAGCAAGGTGGGTACCCCAACAACTCAGGTATAATAATTTAAATCACATGTTAAATTAAGGAATGTTTTATTTATATCCAACTCTTACAATCATTGTTTAATCATTCCAGGAAGAGCATTTGGGAATTTGAAGATAGGAATTAATCTCTTCCTACTTTTGCAAAATTCAGATATGCTGATTACCTCAAATGCTAATGTTTTCCAAAATATGAAATGTAGGTCAACTGTGTTAGATATACCTGAGTTCTTAGTAAAAAGGCAGAATCCTAGTTTCTTTTTTAGATCTACTGTGTCAAAGTCTCTGGAGGCAGGGTTGGGTATCTCGTTCTTCTTCAAGTTCTGATTCTTATGCCCTCGAAATGTTGATAACGGCCTCTGTAACACATGAAGCAGGTGCTATGAGATCTCATGAGAAGAAACCATCATTTCTGAGCTGCTAACTTAAATGTCACATTGGTTTGACTTCTAGATTGAACGATCCCCCTGAGTAGAATCTGTCCACTCACACCATTGTATCTTCAACCTAGTACTTGTCATAAAGTGAGAACAAACAAGTTTTCTAATAAATTCAGTGAACCAAAAGGTATAATTAAAAAAAGAAAAAACTTTGGCATGCAGGACTATTCTTTGAGATATTTGGAAGGGGTATGCTAGGTATTAAACATGGCTCTATTCAACATTTTATTTTCTTTTTGTATAATTGGATCTTATAATGTACTTGAGAGAAGGTTGAAGCAACTTTGTATACCACAATTACAGAGAAATGGTTTAAAACATTGCAGCTCTTCTCTAAGTAATATCAACCCACCCAAATTGGTACTCCTCTGCAAAATCTCATGAATAATTCTGTCATGGGAGTAAATGTTAAATCCAGGATATAGTATCTTTACAAAGTTACTTGCTTAATGACTCCCTGTCTGTATCTGGTATCACAGGAACAAGCAGAAAGTTTATCCTTGTAAGGTGATACTATGAAAGAAAAATAAGTGATGAATCACAACCAGTTAAAATATTTATGCCAAAAGATACAAAGAAATGTCATGACAGGCAAGAAAATACTGTAATAGCTGTGATTATTAAAGCCATTATTTTTAGATATAATAGTTGTACATGTATTGTTTATTCTCTACTTAGAAAATAAATATTTCATGTTTGTTAATGTTTTGGTGAAAAACCCAGTGTATGAAGAAGAAATCTTTTCACAATCCAGAATCAATATAAGTGCTAATGGTTTGATAATTATCGCTCCCCATCACACTACCACAGGTTTTCAAATGTCTTTTTATGTGTGCACACACACAAATACGCACACACACATTTTTAAAATATAGTAAAATTTAGACTTTTAATTACGAATGTATTAAATGAATCTAATAGTATTAATTATCAGTGTTAGCAAATATTCCTTATTTTAACTTAGAGCTCATCTAAGTTGTTTAATTGCTCCCTCGTTTTTATAAACCTAGGTCATTTGACAGTTTTATGTTTTACTTTATAACTATATTTTCTGTAAAGTACATTTGAAGGCACATCTCTGATGACTATCTTAAGATGAACTCTCAATTTAGAATTGATAATGATAGTGACTATTTGTAGCACACTTTCTATAAGTAGGACCCTGAGCTTGTAAACATTGCCTCTCACAAAATACCTGTGAGATTGGTATTAATTTCCTATTTTACATTCTCAGGGTTAAAAAACTAGAAAGAAGTAAATTCAGAGTTTAAATCCAAGACTGGCCCTTTTCGAAGCCTGTTCTTTTCACACAGATAATGTGTTAGAGAATGTTTAAATAACTTAAGGCCTACCAAATTACTTTGCAGAAAGCTTAAATTGATTTATATATACTATATAAATTAACTGTTAAATTATTTGAAAAAAAATTGTTTTTTTTGTTTTCTTATTAATAAAGTTAAATCTTTTAATATGTTTATTTTAATTTACATGTCAATGAAAAGTCTGTTTTGTTCACTGCCCATTTTCCTACTCATAGTTCTTTTCTAATTGATTTGCAAAAAAATTTTCTTTAATTATTTTTGCCATTTTGTCACTTCTCTAATTTTTTGTGTTATTTTTGATCTATAGAAGAATTGCATTTTTATGGAAAATTTGATTTTTTTCTATGCTTTGGATGGCTATTATGTTTAGCAAGCAATTCCCTTTCATATGTACATAAAGTTGCTTTTCTATATTTTCATTTTCATATGTAACTTTGATCCATCTAGAATTCATTTTGTTATGTAAGTACCATTTGTTATATTAATTACATTCCTTGTTATTTTGGATTAATTATATATTTTATGTTTTCTGTATGAAAGAGTATATAATCTACAAATAGATTTTTACTTTCTCCCTTCCAACTCATGATTTTAATATCTTTTCCTTTTCTGAGTGCACTTGCAAAACCTCCTACACAGCATACAATTGAGTAATAGTAGTGAGTATCCTTATCTTGTTCCTCAGTGTATTGCTTCGTACTGAGGAATACTTCTAACAGCAGTGGACTTCTATCCACGTTGTCACAAATGGCAGTATTTCATTTCTTCCTCTGGCTGAGTAATATTCTATTGTAGATATGTACCACAGCTTTTTTAGCCAATTATCTATCGTGGGACACTTTGGTTGCTTCCATGTCCTGACCACCATGAATGCTGCTATGAACATCAGTGTAGACACATCTTTTCAAATATGAGTTTTCAAGTCTTTGTGGTAAATATCGAGTAGAAGGATTTTGGGGTCATATGGTAGGTCAATTCTTAGTTTTTTTGAGGAAACTCCATACTGTTTTTCTTAGTGGCTGTACCAATTTGCAGTCCCACCATCAGGGTTTCTTTTTCTCTGCATCCTCTGCAACACTTGTTATTACTTGTCCTGTTAATAATAACTATTCTAACAGGTATGAGATGGTATCTCATTATGGTTTTGATTTGCATTTCTCTAATAGCTAGCAAGGTTGAGCATCTTTTCATATGTTTGTTGGCCATTTGTATGTTCTCTAGGGGAAGTATTTGTTCAAATTCTCTGCCCATTTTTTAATTGGATTGTTTGGTTTTCATTGTTATTGAGTTGTATGAGTTCTTTGTATAGTTTGGATATTAGACCCTTATCAGAGGCGTTGGTTGCAAATATATTTTACCATTTGGATGCTGGTTTCATTACTTTGTTGATGGCAGCTTTTTAGTTTGATGTAGTCTCATTCTTTTGCTGTGCAGCTTTTTAGTTTGATGTAGTCTCATTCATTTATTTTAGCTTTTACTTCTCTTGCCTTTGAGGTTAAATTCATAAAATCCTCTTTAAGTCAAGGCCCTTGAATTTAGTTCCTATGTTTTCTTCTATGCATTTTATTGTTTCAGGTCTTATATTCAGGTCCTTAATCCATTCTGAGTTAATTTTAGTGTGTGGTAATAGACAACAGTCTAGTTTCATTCATTTGTAGGTGGCCTTCCAGTTTTCTAAGTACCATTTATTGAAGGGACTTTCCTTTCTCTACTGTATGTTTTGGTTCTTTTGTTAAAAATTATTTGCTAATATAAAAATTAGTTTACTACTGGACTTTCAATTCTGGTCCACTGGTCTGTGTCTTTTCTGCCAATACCATGCCATTTTGATTATAGTTGCTTTGAGGTATAATTTGAAGTCATGCAGAGTGATGCCTCCCACCTCATTCTTTTTTCTCAGGATGGCTTTCATGATTTAGGGTATTTCATGCATCCAAACGAATCTGATGATTTTTTTCTATTTCTTTAAAAAATGCTGATGGGATTTTTATGGGGATTGCATTAAATCTGTATAATCCTTTAGTAATGAGGTCATTTTAACTATATTGATTCTTCCAATCCAAGAACATGGACTGTCTTTCCATTTCTTTATATCTTCTTCAAAGTGATACATTTGTTACAACAGATGACACATCATGATCATGCAAAATCCATAGTTTACATTAGGGTTCACTTTTGGCATTGCATATTCTATGGCTTTGGGCAAGTGTACAATGACATCTATTTATCATTATTCTATCATATGAAGTATATTTACTGTCCTAAAAATACTCTGTGCTTCACCTATTTATTTCTTGCCCTTCACAACCGATAGCAACCACTGATCTTGTTATTGTCTCTATAGTTTTGCATTTTTCAGAATATCACATACTTAGAATTATATAGTATGTAGCCTTTTCAGATTAGCTGCTTTTGCTTAGTGATAGGCATTTACACACTCTTCATGTTTGCCATGAATTTGGGAATTTCTAAGCTTCATTTTCTCTTCTTTTTCTGGTATTCCAATTATTCATATAATACACCTTTTAAATAATCTTACAGTTCTTAGATATTTTATTGTTGTGGGTTTTTTTGTTTTTAATTTTTTTTCTATCTACCTTTTGTATTGGCTTGTATTTGTATAGGTTTCTTAGGGCTACTGTAAAAAATTTTTGTAAACTTGGTGGCTTAAAACAATAAAACTTTTTTTGTTCACTGTTCTTGAGTCCAGAATTAAGGTGTCAGCATGGCTGCATTCTCTCTGAAGGCTCTAGAAAAGAATATTGCCTGTCTCCTCCAGCTTCTAGGGGATGCTCATAATCCTTTCTGTGTTTTGACTTATAGATGCATGTTGTGCAGGTTCGGGGTACCGAAGCTTGAGGTGCATGGTTCTGGCAGCTGGAAGAATATGCGAGGAACCGTGGGCAGATGCATCATAGCTTCTTTATTCATAGCAGGAAACAGCAAGGCACAGGCACAGTTTCAGGTCTCTCCCTGCCTGCATAGGTGGGGCTGTTCCTATAACAAGGTGCATAAAAATGGCTTAAGGCCAGGTACTATAATCAATCACAATGTACAGGTTGTATAGGACACTTTATCTAAGGTCACATAGGATGCTGTAGCTAAGGCTGCCCGGAAACCACATGGCTTTCTGGAAGGGAGCCTGACTGCATTCGTTTTGTTTGTCAGTCCCCTCACCCAACAATGCATTATTCTAATCTCTGCCTCCATCTTTATGTCCCTTTCTCCCTTGTCTTTTTGTCCTAAATCTCTTGCCTTTTTCCTATAAGGAAAAGATTTAAGTCCCACACTAAATTAAGAGTGATCTCATCTTATAATCTTTTATTTAATTACATTTGCAAAGACCCTTTTATCACATAAGGTCACATTCATAAGCTTGAGAAGTTAGGACTTGGACCTATCTTTTGCTCCCTCTTTCAATTCACTACTACAACTCAGTTTGGGAAGTTTTTATTGACCTATCCCTAAGCTTACTTACTCTTTTTTTTTGCTCTGTTATTTTTTAGTAACAACTTTTAATTTCTGATATTTTTCATGTTAATTTTTAATTGCCTTCTTAATTTCCTAAAATATGTAATATATCATATCCATATTTTCTAGCTCTCACTTCCAACATCTGCATAACTTCGGTGTTGTATTAGTCTCTTCAGGCTGCCATAGCAAAATGCTTAAAAAACAGAAATTTACTTTCCTGTAGTTCTAGAGTCTGGCAGTCAAAGGTCAGGGTTTCAAGATGGTTAAGTTCTGGTGAGAACTCTCCTGCTGGGCTTGCAGAGACTGCTTTTTCACTGTGTTCTTGCTATACAAAACAGAAAACTCTACCTTCTCTTCCTCTTTTTGTAATGGCACTAATCCCATCACAAGAGACTCATCCTCATGACCTCATCAGAACCTAATTGGCTTTCCTAAGGCTGTATCTTCAGATGCTATCACATTGAGGTTAGGGCTTTAACATCTGAATTTTGTGAAAATACAATTCAGTCCACAGCAGGCATCTAAATAACTTGTATCTTATTTCTGGCCTTTCTTACCCATAGTCACTGCTTTGAAGAAATTTTGCTCCAGGGAATATGTTGGTAGTCAGGAACACTCCTTACCTAGGATCCCTTCTGTCCTCCTCAAGGCAAGCTCAGTTTTCCCGCCTTCCTGTCTTTCTTAGTTTCACTCTCCCACAACATTGTTGTTATAATAGAAATCTGGCCTTAGGGCATCAATAATTTCTGGCTGCCTAGCTGGCCCAAGTAGGCTTCTTGCTGCTCTGATTGCTTGCACTCCAACCCCATGCTCAGGTCCAGATTCCCAGGGTCTGAAGGCCTGGATTGACCAAATACAACCCACTTTGGAGATACTCTCATTAATAAAAATTATTGCATTACTTAAAATATATGTGCTAAATTATTATTTGTGTGTACATTATAAAACTAATCTGGACAATCTAGACTCTGGATCATTACATTAATTTCTAGGTCCTCCATTTATTTTTGTATCATGGTAAATTGAAATAGAAGAGTTAAAAATAGTAAATTGTTCTTTTAAAATTTTATTTTACACAGTTGCTGTTAGATTGGGGGGTAATGGATAAACTATCATGCAATTCTGATTATATAACAGAGGAAATTAAGTTTCAGGAAGAAAGGTACTTTTACATGCCTTTCAGGACTACAGTGCAGCCAGGGAATTACATGGCTCTGACTTTTTTTTTCCTAAACAACAATTTCCCTCTCTGAAATATAAGCATATTATGTTTAGTCTGAAGTGAGCTTAGAAATTTGTTCATGATTTGGCACACATGGCTAAAAGGGAGAGAATCCAGAATTATATAGGAAATACAGACATGGTACAATGGTTAATTGACAGCTTACTTTCATCACCTTTTCTCTCTAATGAGCTGAAATTAAACAGGGACTTTCAGTGTTTCTGTATCATTTTATTTACTTATGTAGATGCAGATTTGTTTTTACCTGTATATTTTTAATGCTAATAATGATTTTAAAAACAGAGAGATAATACTTATGGTATAATAGAAATTGAATAAAAAGAATATGAAATTGTACAAGTATATAAGATTTTAGTACATTTTTTTTATTTGATTTTCCTCAATGTGTTCTTTTGAAATTTTTTTTTAAAATAGAGAATTGAAAGAGTGGTAGAATAAACACCAGTATGCATTTCCCCTAAATTCAATAATTGTTAACAATATCACATTTGCTTTCTTTCTTTCTCCCCACCTCTCCTGCTCACACACACAGCTATTAATGCGGAACTGTTTGAAAGTAAGGAATGAAGATGATAACATTTACTCTTAAACAATTTAATATTCATCTTCAAAAACTTAAGACATTGTGCTAAGAGAATGAATAACTCTTTAATAAAATATAATATCTAGTTCATACTTAAATTTCCCCAATCTTCCCCAAATGTCTCTTATCAGTTCTTATTTTCTACCTAGGTTCTAATCAAAGATCATACACTGCCTTTGGCAGTTATGTCTCTTTAACCATTTAGATCTAGAAGAATTCTTCTACTTTTCTTATGACATTGACTTTTCAAAGGGCTCATGGCAGTTTTCTTATGCTAATCAACCTTCTTGATCTGATTGTCTTCTTGTGTTATAGTGTAATTTAATCCTTTACTTTATTTCTTGTAAATTGGAGGCCTAGAGACTTCAATAAATTTAGGCCAAAAAATTTTTTTATAATGTTATTTCATAAATAATTCTACATTACACTGCATAGCATTTTGATGTGAAGCAATACTAGGCAGTCCCAAACTAACAATGCTGCTTGGTCTCTTAGTTAAGGTGATTTCCAGATCTCTTCATTAAAAAGATACATTTCTTTACTTACTATTCTTCAGTGATCTTTTCTCTAATGCCTATAACATAGATTCATGATCCTTGCCTAGATCATAAACTAACTCCCCATTTTGCATAGAATCAAAGCCAAAGCTCATGTCCTCTTGTGGCGGAAAAAATTTCAGCTTCTGGTCTTAGGCCACATATACGTGATTCCCACCTCTCTTCTCAGGCCTTTTGTATACTTAAAATTCTTGCTTTATGTATCCTTTCTTTCCCCAATTTTTCTTTTCTTCCTTTGTGCTTGTTAATATATATTTATTTTAATCCAATATTTTTATGTTTTGATGCTATGAGGTCTATTTTAAGTTCACTTTGGTCCCAAGATACTTGAGTTCAGACAAATAGAAGAACAAGAAGAGGAAGAAGGAGAAAGAAAGGAGGGAGGAGGAGAAAAAGGAAAGAAAGAAAAATGAAACAAATCAATGACCTATTATAAAAGATTCTTGGAAAACGGCAATTTATTCTTTGTAGTATTTTTATACCTCCTGTCATTTCTAGCCATAACAAAGAACTCCTTCACTGATAAATTCAGCAAGAACAGGTGTGCTATACTTATGTTAAAAGCAGCTGGTTGAGTGAAGAGGATAAGTAGAAAAAAAAGTTTGTGACTCTCAGGCTTCTGCCTTTGTAAACTAGAGCTACTCATATTGAAATGATTAATTCTTTTAATAAAAATCATGACTATAAAAATGAGATTTCTTTTTTAATAAATTCAATACAAATCATTTATATAAATGAGTTCTGATTTCTCTACTGTTTTGAATCTCTTCAATGTTGAAACATTTGCAATTTCTGAAGGTGATCTTAATATTTGAAAACAGTTGGAATTTGTGAACTAAGCCTGGTAACTAAGAACTGTGAAATAAACAAAATAATACCAATTTGGTAATATCAAAAATATTTTCACTGAAAGTAGACAAAATATGAAAATGGATAAGGAACTAATTATTAAGCCACAGTTTACACCTATTTATGAATGTCATATGGTGATGGTACATTAAGTTTGTTGATTTGTTTAATAACCATATAAATATAAGCATTATATTTTTATTATACAAGTTGAACATTTGAAAAATGTTCATTATTTAGTAATAAAGAACCAAATAGTTCACTTCTTTCCCCCGTCTCTTTCTCTGCTACTCTTCCTTGTACCATCTTTAGCTCTTTCATAGTGACATTCCTCATCAAAAACATTGCATGACTTGATATGGCCATTAGTTTAACCCCAAAATCTAGGAATGAGAGCACTAGATAATCTAGTCTCATTGTACTAATTAAACATATATTCTATAATCTCTGGTCCATCAATCTAGCCACTCTCCTCAGTTTCTTTTCTATAAATGTTATTCATTAATCTTGCATTTATTACATCCTTATTATACATTAGGTATTGTGCTGAAATTTGGGAATACAAAGGTGAATATAAGATATCCTTCTTAGCCTCAGGAAGCTCACAGCATAGTGGGGTTGCCAGGTAATAAACACTAATTTAACACAATGTGAGAAGTGCAAGTGTATTCTGGTTATCAGGCAAGTCCATGACAGATTGTCCTTCCATCCACTATTGTTGGCTGGTATAATTTTTATCTTCCAGTGTGAAATAAAATAAAGGATAAAGAGTTAGAGCTCAATGATACTTTACTGTATGTATAATCTAATCCCTTAATTTTTCAAATGAACAAAACTAAGTCTCAGAGAGAACACAAAATTAACAGGATGAGAATTTAACTAACCTCTCAACTCGGCCCAGTGCTATTAAACTAGATTAATTAGCAGGCAATGAGGGGTAACACAAGCAGTATTAGACAGATAACTGAAATATTATAGCTTGTTTTTTCTTCCAAATCAGATCCTGTGACAGACTTGAATGCAGGCAGCTTTTAAGGAGGTTCTCACAGGAAGCACAGGAGTGGAAAAGGGAGAGGAGCCGATAAGGTGTGACTATGAGTGAGTTACCACTGTTAACACCATGTCAGTGTGCCTCGACCCCACTGATGACCCTTTGAGTCACTGTGTAGAATATGCTTGGGAACTGCATCACAGGACAGGTATTTACCACTGTCTTATGCCCCTCGTTGTTTTGGAGGTTACACTTGGGATCATTAAATTCCCAGCTCTGGGCAGTCTGAACAAGTACTCATGAAGCCAGAGAAAAGGCTCGGCCAGTGAAGCAGAGAGATTCCCCATCAGCGGTTACAGAAAATGTCCACCTTAGCTTCAAGTGAACTCAGAGGTAAGCTTGGACTACAAAGAGGGACATCAATGGCATCTGCTACAGGGATAGATAAAGATCTTTTGAGGATTGAAATAGACATAAATGTCAGCTTCTTAATAATTCTGCCAGTGTCAGATGTAACCATGGCCACCCCTGTCACTTCATAGATCACCATGGTTGTTACTATTATTCTAGATAATTACTGTAGTGTAAGGGTTTTTCTCCTTCTACAAAGAGAGATATTCAATGCATTTTGTAGAATGAGATGAGAAAGCGTTGTAGTCATTCTCCTTATCCAAAATATGTCTTTCTTTATATATATTTTCCATAATTCATTTGAAAAATTATGTATCTTACACTCCAACTAATACTGACTGTAGTAATATTTTTCATATTAAATAGTCATCTTCATTTTGCTTTAGTATCTTTGAGAGGACAGACCTAAGATGTTGTTTACAAAATTAAATAATTTATAAGAGTTCAGTGAAAATATTAAATGTCCAAGTACTCAGATATGAATCGAAATTTCTATGTTCTGGAAATTATCTCTGAACAGGTTTCTTTTTTTAAAATTTTTATTTGGGGACACAGTTTGAGTTAGAAGTTCTGGAAGAACTATTTTGTTTCTTGTTTGCCTGGGTTTTGTTGTTGGTGGTTTTGTGTTTGTTTGTTTGTTATTAGAATGTAATTTGATACTTCTAACTTGTGGTTTGGATAGATTCCATGAAATAGAAGGCATGTGCACTTTTTTTCTTTTTTGTTAAAAATTAACTAGAATATTTGAAACGTCAAAAACATGATTTAAAAAAAACTTTTAAAAAATTTAAGATGATTTTTGTACTGTGTATTAATATGTAATGGTCTCTGATCTACCTGCCTTCATTTTCTTTGCTATGTATTAAAAGGATACGAAAGATTTTGGTGATGACTATATTTTCTAAACTTATCTGATTTATTGAGATTTGAAAATAACTCAAGTAAGCAAAAATGTTATCCAGTTCTTCATTGGTACTAGCTATAGTGTGCACAACTGTGCATAAACAAAGGGACGTGAACTTTTCTAGGCTTCTGTTTACTCATCTGTTAAACATACATTTTTACAAATTTAGTATGAAATGATCTCATAGATCTTTTTATTCTCCAAAATTGTGTAATTTTTTAAAAAAATAGATATTGGAGACTTTTGCCATTTCATATGTTTTAAAAAATGTTCCTCGGCTCGTTTCTTCAAATCAAGGAGTGCAGATCCAGCTCAATAAAATGAGCAAGATGACCTTAGACACTCTTGTCATTTTCACTGTAAAGATGCAACCTTACTCATCTCAATTTTAAGACCAATGGGTCTTGTGATAACACAAAGAGATCCAAGACTGGTTAATGTCTTCTAACTAACACCCCAAAAACCAAATTTTCTGTGGGGTGGGAAAGGAGAGAAAGAACTGTGAAGACAGGGCAGAAATTGCAGAAATCTTGTTTCTGGTATTCTCCCGGCCAAGGAAATTGAGTCAAGGAAACAGAGGCCATTATCATACTGGAATAGCTAATGTGGTCCTAGAAGTTCCAGCCACCCTAGGACTCAGGACCTTCCTCATAGGTATTTAAACCCAATTAGACAATGGCCACCAGGTGGCACCAAATTGCAGCTATGATTCAGGTGAATCTGAATCAGTTAGTCTCGGGGATCATGCAGTCCTACCAGACATTTCATAAAACCTGCAATAATTAGACACCCAAATTATAGGAGACCTTTTTTCTTCTATTGAAAATCTCATTATGGATAAATGCTGTCAGTTTTGGTAACTCCACGCCACTGCCTGTAGGTAAAATGGAAAACCTTTAGGACTGTCTAAAGCAAAGTCTGTTACTACTTTTCATTATTGCCTCTTCCTCTTTCCCCTGATCATTCATGTAGCGTAGTTTAGTCACAGGGAACAGCAACCATTTACTAAGCTTCCATTTCCCCATGCCTTTGCGAATGCTGTTCTGTGTCAGATGACTTTCTTACCACATTCTTTGTGCTCTAGATCTAATTCAAACTTTGCTCTGGAAAAGGTGAAATCATCTACCTCAAAGATGTCCTCTTCTGTGAAGTCTCATGTTACTTTCGTTCTTACAAAAGGCAGTATTATTAATCCCGATTTTCCTGATCTTCCAAGGCACTTTTTTTCATAGGTTATTGTTATCATTTTTCACTCTAAAATAAAATATCATTATTGTTATTTATCGGTTTGCCTCTTAAAATGTACAGCATTCAAGCATAGCGACAAACCAGGCTTTTCATCTTTGTGTCATCAGTGTCTAGCACCACATCTGTCACATACTATACTTCACAATAGTTGTGTCTTGAGTAAATAGGACAGTATTTGAATAAGAATGTATGTATATCTAAATTTGTAAATTAGATTAAGTTTAAATAAATTAAACTTGATTTAATTTAATTTGATTTATGGCATAAGGGGCAACTGGTGATCTCCCTGTAGAGCAAATGATTCTTTTCTAATGCAGAGTACTGCACCCTGTTTCTTTCAGCCCTTTGCTGTGTCTTACAGCAACTGTTCATTAGTATTATATCATGTTCTACATCAATGGTCTGAATATATTTATATGTATTGCTCTTCCTGGAGTTAGTTTATAAGATAGACTAAGTATACTTGATGACAGACAAATTCCTTTCATTGTGATTGTCTTATAAGAGAGCATAGCATACCATATATTTTTCTTAATTCTGACTTTCCTAGTCCAAAACTTAGCTACAGTGATGACCATTAAATGGTCTTTGGCATATGGTTTTTTACTGATACCTAAAATGTTCCATCTGAGTGCAATATCTGAAGGTGGTTTATTTCAAAAACTGGAAAGGATTTTAGTCCATATGTCTCATTTTTACAGATTAGGGAACTGTGACATAGCATAATACAGTCCAGTTAGAAGGATTTCCTCACAGCTTATTAATTGGGAGAATTGCAACCAGAACCCCTCACTCCCACTCCACCCCAATGCTTTCCTTTGACCCACAGAGTTAATAGATCATCATGATTTACTTACTTTGGGACTTGGATTAACAAACAAATCTCAGCAGCGATAGGGAAAATAAAAGCCTATGAATGGGGCAATTTAATTACAAACTATAAGCTAAAGTACTTTTCTTAAGATTCTTCCACCAGAAACTGATTTCAATACTCACCTGTTTCAGTGTTTTGATTTTTAAATTGCATCTCTGCTTCTGAGAAGCACTTACAGAGAGAGACACTAGAATCCTTTCTACTTTTGATGTAGTCTGGGATCTTAGTTTGGCAATGAAAGGACTGGGAGTGTTCCACAAGGGACTGTTTGCCTTCTTATCTAATCTTTAGTGCATCTAGCAGCAAAACAGCCATTTCATGGTATCAGTCTGCCAGCAGAAGGTTGTTTAAGGATACACAACTCCTGTCACTTTTATTGTGAGGCTGAGTAAATAATCAGAGGCATTTCCATCTCCTGAGGATGTCACGGATTTACAATTTTCTTTTTGCAGCTCCAGTTTACTTCCCCTGTTTAGGGCTAGATTCCAACTCAGAAGATCCAGCAAATGTTTTCCGAATAGGCTTGGCTTTCCTCTAGTTTAGGGAACACGGATTAAGAAGCCCAGAAAAAGCAATTTGATGTTTGCTGAATTCTCTGCTACCTCCCAAGTTGTGAAATACTTGGAACAGTGGTTCACTTGGCCCAAACTTTTCACCTGTTTCTTTTTTCGTTTCTTTTTTCCATCTCCTCAGTGAATTATAAATACAATTTTAAAGAAAAGGATCCTATTGCTATGTTGTATTCCCTTTCAATCACAAATTAGGTGTTTGGATGAAGCTTTGCACCGAATGGGCCTTTCCGCCCTGTATGAACGTTAAAGTCCCCAGGACCCTATAATACCTATAAGGGCTGATACCAGTTTTGGAAGCCTGGTTAATCCTAGGGGTAATCCAAGACTGTGAGTTCCTTCTTGGCAGGCCAGGCCACCTGCTAACAAATCAGAAACGTGAGGGGAGTTTACAACCACTAGTCAGGAAAAAAAATAAAGTTGTCGATGCCAGAAGCTTCATAAATTATAGCACAATCTCAGGAGAGGGGGAAATTAAGAGGGCAGAAAGTGAACAACTGCAGGAACACCTGAATCTAATAACAAGCTGGAGCCTTTTCAACTGGCAGAAACCATGGATGTGGAAAAAGAATAATTCTATTTGCCTTTAGCCAATAAACGACACTCTGTGATGCTAGTCATCAGAGTCTGCTCCTGACCTCCCTGAAGTACAGGTAAAGCCTGTAAGTTCTTCTGGGGACCACCGCACTTTTGTCTCTGAGTCTTTTCTTCTCCTTTCAGGATGGTTTTGCATGCAGATCCTTGGTAGGTGATAGTCCAGTGTTAGGATTTTATCAGTCTGTAGTAAAATGAGAAACCCAATTAGCTTTTCATAACATTAAATGTGTTCAATTTGAAAACTGTCTGTTCTTCTGAGGAATTAATTTTTCTACAGTTATTTGCTATTTAAGGGTCCACTCCTTTATAAAATAATGGAGAGAATAGAGAGTAGATGGTAAATTTTTCATTTAAATGTCTTCGCTGGCAAAATGACAAGTTGGAAAACCTAAGTCGTTCTTCATAGTTTAATGGTTCTTTAAAAAAAATATTAAGTCAAGGAATTGTTCAAGTTTGGTATAGCAGATTTATTTCAATCTAGCAGATTTCTTCATTAACCAAAGAGTTTGGATATTGTGTCCCTTCTTCAGCAGGTTTGGTTCAATTTAATGGTCTCCAGGGAAAAGAAGGTGGGAATCAAATCCAACACTAGGTTGTTTTACCTTGATGCCTAACAAGATCACCACCACTACTGTGTGTCTACTTACATCTCCTTAGATGTCTGCACACCTGAAATTAACTGTTAAAAACTATGTTCACCAATGCCCCTTCATCTGGGCTTCATGTGTCCTTTTCTATTATGTAATTTAGTGTCAGTGTCAGTGTTGGTTTCACCTTCCTCTGCTTGGGCAACCCAGATGAAGAATGCTAAAATAAGCTGATGAACAGTACCAGAGTGCCATACCTCTCTCCCCTTTGGCTCCCCCTTATCTTTTTCTCCTTTCACTCTCTCCCTCCTGCCCCCACAGCCATTTTTTCTCTTCATGTTCAGAGCTCCAATCTTGATTCTGGCTGTTCAAAATCCTCTATTGTAAAAGTCCTAAACAGGTCTGTCTTGGGCAGCCCACCAAGGACCAGTCCACTCCTGAAACTTTTCCTCATTAGACTTTCTGTTTAGTGTTTTATCCTTGAAAGGCCAAAACCAGGTATGCTTATGACAGCTAATAAAATGAAACTTATTAATGACTGATTATGACCTGAAATGCAAACACTGTTGGGAGTATTTGCTTACAAATGGATATAGTGCCTTAATCTGAGAGCTAAAAGAGTGCAGTTTTAGTGTGATGGGGTGAAATGTCCTGGGACTTCCTGCCTAATTTACTTACATGTAAGTATATATGCTACTTTTATGGTATCTGAGGTTAGACATTTAAAAGAAAAAAACTTTATTTTTCTTCTTTTATACCCTACCAGTAATTTCTGCTAATTATTTCTTTTCATTGTTGGCATCTTTCTCCATAATGCTTATGTTAATCCTCAGCTGAATCCTTTATGATGTCTTTCCAACTGGTCCCTTGTTTTCAGTTTTCCAGTTTAACATGCTACTCCCCCTTTACTCGCCTGGTCCTCAATCAATTATTTCTTAGTACAAGTATCAGAGCGATTTTTTTTCTGAAATATAATCCTGTAGCTACTTAGCTTAAAAGCCCTCAGTAATTCCCTGTGGCCTGTCAGCGTTAACTTCCTGACCCCAGTGGCCTCATGGCCAACGAGAATCTCAAAGGCTGTTCCCTCTTCCCGGAACACTCTCATCTTTGACTTCTACTCATTTTAGAAGACACAGTTCAAGTGTTACCCATCTACTCTTTTAGATGTATGCCTTTTATACCCTGTAGAATACAGCATACTGTATTGTAAGCATTGATTCATCTGCCCACCTCACTAGACAGAGATCATCTGAGGCTTGGATCTCTGGTTATTTCTGTTTATATTCCCAGTGGTTAGCTCAGCCCCCGATTGAAAGAAGTTGCCATAGAAATATATGTTCAGAGTATGTGAGGCTGCTCTCTTGGTAACAAAAGTTTCCCAAGGTGGCTTCCTTTAAAGTAAGGGCTTTTTCTGTTCTATTATGGGTCCATGTTATGTGCTCTCTATAATAAAATCTAAAGACTTTTAGAGACTAAGCTTTTTGATTTCGAGCCTTAAAGGAAATCTACTCTACCTCTGTTATTTACCTCTGAGGTCCTGAGCAATGACACATCACTCTTCTTTCCTCCTGTTCCATCATCTTGTTTTGTGTTTCTCATCATGTCCTCTTCTTTCACCTTCAAGTCCCCAAATCAGGAGGTGGCGGAGATGGAAATTAACAGATGGAAATTAATAAATGATGTTTCTTGTTCCTCTGCTTCCACATAGAATATAGAAAGCAAGAGAATAAGATTCTATAGGACTATAAAAACAGGAACATCTACAGCTGTACTAAAAAGACACTGAAGATCGAGACCTAGTTTCGAGTTCCAACTATGTCACTATGTAACAAGTCACCTAATTTCTCTGGACCTTGTTTCTTTATCTGTAAAATTATGAGTTGGATTATATGATTGCTGAACAATCTGTGATTGCATCTTTCTTTATTCATATAGTTAACAACTTTATGAGTCACTCAAGCATAAATGGAAATGCTACGAAAATAAACCCAATGATAAGTAGTAGTAAAAGACACTTAAAGAAGAGGAAGAGGTCTTAAGATCTATACTACTGACACATTAACATTATAGATGGGAAATTAAATCACAGAGATTCTGAATACTTTTCAAAGATTATCTAGCAAAAACCTAGATGTTCCTATGCCAAATCCAATGATTTTTAATATTTTATTATGCTGTGGTTGATAATAAACCAATAAGATAGGGGCAGGACATTGGACACAGCTCTCATGGTGTGTATTAAAAAATACTTTAAAAGCAGTAAGTGGAAGAAGGTAGGGAAAATACTGTCCCTTTATGTGAAAAAAAAGCACTTTTAAAATGGCAATGACCCTCTTTCCTCACAGATATAATCCATGATCTAATCGTTCGAGCAGTCAGTGATGTGATGGGAAGCAACGAGCCACACTAAAGTGGAGACAGATAAAAATGACTAGCCCAGACTGGATGATTTAAATTCATAGATCTTGATAACTTTCACAATAAAAAATTTAAGGAATTGAACACAGTCAGAGTTGAGTCACACACACACAAAAATATCTTTAAGAACTCACTGAGGCCTCAAAGTGCCCCCAAATGGCATATATCATATCTATTCTTTCAGAAGAGGATTATGAATCACTTTGAACATTGCTGATTTACTGGAAGGGAGAAACAGATGAACTCAAATGTTGGTTGTTCAACACCTGGAAGATAATAGTTTGTAATCAACTAGACTTGTGGGAATGGAATCATAAAATGTTGGGTTGAAGGTGTTTTAGGGTTACATAATATGTAGACTTCATTTATAGAGAAGTCAGTTGGGCCTTAGAGAACTTAAATCACAAATCCTTAAAAGATCATTGTTTAATTCAAGAACAGTGTGGCAAATCTGGGAGGCTGAGGTGATGCATAAATGCAATACTTATTGATGTTTTTTGTCTCATCTAAATTATTTTCTTCTGTTGGGCAGGTGCTTTCTCTTATACATCAGGAAAAGAGTCCATAACTAGAAATTCTGGCACCACACAAATATAAGAAAGAACCTCTCAGCTACAGTTTGCAAAATAATCAATATTGTGATACACCTAGATGTTATGCTGCAACATTTTTTCAGAGAGAAAAATACTTCTTTAGTCCAATAAATTACTGCTATTATTTTACTTTCCCTTTGTAACTCAAGCTTCTTAAAACTTTAACTCTGAGTTGAGTGATCAAGAAAGCTAATCTTATACCAGATAATATACTTGAAGTGAACAATGAATATAGAAATATGTTTTTATAAAGTTTTATTTTCAGATTCAGAATAGTCCTTGTTAAATTAAAGAATTTCAAGTAATTGAGAGAATGGCACTGGGTTCTTCTTTTTTTTTTTTACTTCGGTTGGTTTATTTGAATTCCAATCAGGCCTTGAAACTCTCTTCCCTCAAGTTTTTCTGGGGTACTTTTTGAAGAAAATTGGCAGGGCCAATGCCTAAGGTAGGGAAAGAAACAAATCTCAGATAAAGTCTGTCATCCCAGGCACCTATTGCCTGCCTCTCTAAAAAATATTTACTGGAACGATTAACCAAAACTGTCCTTTGTGGACAGCACTTCTTTGTACTTTTGTGTCTCTTCATATTTTCTTCCCTGGTCGAAATTCTATCATTCTGTATTTCACTTCTTTAGGAACTTTTTGACTGACAGTTCTCATATAATAAATAAATTCTGGCTATAATTTACTTTATGTTTATACTACATTATGTTTAATGTGTTATAATAAGTGCTCATTTAAACATGTCTCTTTGGAAGAGCAAACTTTCCACCAAAGATGTCACTCTGTTTCTGACGGAACTCGCCTTGTGCTGAGGGCTGGTGGAGAGCAGAGGACCGCAAATCTACATGGGAGAAGAAACCAGGCAACCCAAGAGGTTACTGTGGGTAAATGTAAGGATGGTGTAAGTCACAAGAAAGTACTTTTTACACTTTTTAAAATTTAAGGAACATGTGCTAGTAGAAAACAAGACATGTTTGCAGGAAACATATTTGAGACTAATTCCTCCTCTGATATTCCACTTCTATTTCTGCTTAGATGCCTTCAGGGACCTGAAGATTTGAAGACATTCTATTTTCTGAGGGCACCAAAGCTTCATAGTCCATAGAAAAAATTATATTGTGCCAAAACTAAATCTACCCTTCTGGGTTTTAATTTAACCTTTTGCCTCTACTTTTCCATGTTAACATAAGACAATTCTCATACCTCTTACATATTATATCTCTTCAAGTAGATTACTTTTGTATTCCCTTATACATGCTTGATAGAGGTTTCAAAAATATTGAGCCTTTTTAATCCTGGAAAGTTTTCCTGTATTCTGAAAAGCCTACTTGCTATTACTCAGCAGCTATACACTGATGAGGGTAACTGTTGTACAGTTTTGCAAAATGTTTGAATTTTCTCTTAGTTCACATGAGTGTAAGAAGCCAACTTTAGATGTTTTTTCTGGTTAGAGATATTGGTTCCTCTAACGCAATATATGGAAGTCCCCAGTTATATACACCTGTTTGGATAAATTGTGGGAAGACCACAGACAAGTGAGTAAAAGAGATGTTTCAGGCGAAGCATGCTATTTCTTCTTACTGTAAAAAATAAGGAACATTTCTGAATCACTGCAGTCTTGGAATGTAATACCAAACAAATGAGAACCAGACCACAAACAGTGGGGCCAAGTACATCATTACTGTGTGAGTAATGTGAACAACTTACATAAACTGTGGCTGAAACTGAGTTTTTAGCAGACGACCATAACCCTTCGATTGCATCAAGAACAGTTAAAAGCTCTTTAATCTGCATATTGTCCTTCAGGAAAGAAAAACTCATCAATCCAATTCACAATCTCTACGACCTGCAATTTTTCGTTAAGATTTAACCCTATTTTTCTGTGATTCTTCTCCAGCAGCAGAGGCTGCTAAAGAGAATTAGCTGGGGTTCAAATATATGGTTTCCACTGATCATAATGAGAAGCATGTTACAGGTTACTACAATCTTCTTCCTTTGTTTAAAGTGCCCTGGGGCAGCCTGCTCTGAAACTTCAGTGAATAGATAGTGTATGTATTTCTTTGGAACACCTATGTTATATACTGAGTTTCTTATCTTTTAAGAAATAGATTTTCATTTGTATCAAAATCATTTATTCTTAATCATTATGAACCACCTCCGCCCACAATCATCTTTCTTTGAGATCTATTTTCTTTAAACAAATGAAGACAACACAGCTTTTTACCAGGGACTCTTTTTAAAATGGAAGCAAAGAACATCAGTGACTCCTTCTGGAAAAGAGATTAAAATTAATCCTTTCTGATTTTGCTCTCTAAATAAAATATTAGTAGGCAAGCACTACGTTTTTGGACATATATTCAAAATAGTTGTGTCCCAGGCATCACTAATAACTATCTCATAGCCAATATTATGGATACTTTATTGTTCTCAGTTCCTGTGTACTTGAGAAGAAAAAAAAAAGGAAGGAACCAAGAAGTTAAGAGGTTTTTTGGGGAGGGTATTTGTTTTTTTTTAAACTCAAAATCTTGATCTAATTTCTTTCTCTTCTCCCACCACACACACACTCTCTCTGTCCCTCTCTCTTTCTCTCTCTCTCTCTCCCCCCTCTCTCTTTTCTTCCACTTTTTGTACTTTGTTGCAGAATCTCAGCCTCTACCCCAGACCAACTAAATCTTTATCTTGATTTTAATAAGATCCTTGTGTAATCCACGTGCACATTAAAATTTGTTAAAAGCTGTTCTACAACTCACTGAATATCTAAAATTGTGATTAATGTCAAGTATTCTCACCTTGAAACTCCCATTGCCTTATTCCATCTACCTTTTTACCTCTTTTCATGCCCACACTTTTTCAGTGTTAATTTCTTTCTATTGTCAACTCTTGAGGGAGAAAACAGAATGTAATTTTAATAGCCATAGATAGAATCCTTTAAATATCCCGGCTCTTCCAAAGTCTTTGGCCTTCTCTGTCCGAATCATCTTCTCCCATCTCATCATTTGGTCCCAAAATCTTAAAACCCTGAAAACCTACAATTACTGAAAATTGCTATAGTATCCATTTTGATCATCCTACTCAATATTATGCACTACTTTTCAATTTCACTGTCTCTGGCTCTCAAACTTTATTGACTTTTCGATCCACCAGGATATACTCTCTGATTCTCCCACTCTTTCTTTTTCACTACTCTCATCACATATTGGTTTCCATTCTTACCTGTTCTAAATTTCATGGTCCATCAATAATCACTCCTTTGCATCTATCTTCAAGTCCTTGTACTTTGTCTTGCTTTCCTATACTGTACTTACCTTACAAAAACTCATAATTAACTCTTAACCTACTCCTTTCAAGCCTTACTACAGCTCAACTTGGCTGAGCAAAAACACAAAACTACAAATGAGCTTATCTTAGATTAAAAGCCATTAGTTTCAAATAGGACCTTAGAACTGCCAGATAAGTCTGTATTTTTCTGTTTCTTTAGGCAATCACTCTTCTCTACTCAAATCCCCAGTGTCTCCAACACATGTCTACAGAAGTCTCTCCTCCAATGATTTACGTCTTTCCCTATCCTCACTCTCAGTTGATGACCTTGCTTCCTATTTCATAGAAATATTATAGAAGCAATAAGAAGAGATCTCCCCCTCATATACATATATCCATGTACCAATAACTAGATGCCTGGTTTTTCATATTAAGAAATATGAACTGTCTTTATTCCTAGAAAATCCAGTCTTTTTATTTGGGCACTAGATATTATTTCTGTTGCCTACTTTAAGACTTAGCTCTGGAAAATCTTCTCCCTCTTATATGGTTGACTTAGCTCATCTATATTGGATTCATCAACATAGAATATAGTGTAATTTTTCCCATTGAGAATTTTCTCCCATTTCTTTCTTGAGGCTCATACCTTGAAAGCTATTGTCCTGTTTTTCTTCTTCCTTTTACAGGAAAACTCTTTGAAAGAATTATTTCTAGTTGTCTCCAGTTTTTCTCTCCTTCTTTATTAACTCCACCTCAGCAGGGCTTTTGTCTCTAGCTCTCCACTAAAACATATTTTTTGTAATGTCATCAGTATTCTTGGTGTTTCTAAATGCAATCAATAGCCAGTACTCAGTTCTCATTTTGCTTGATCTGACATCAGTATCTGACACAAATTGAAAATCTGATCTCCCTTGAAATAATGTCTTTACTTGGCTTTTTGGATATGACACTCTCCTAGTTTTCTTACTTAATTGGCTGTTCTTTCTCAATCTATCTTACTGTTGTGTCGTTGTTAATCAAACCTGTAAATATTGGTGTGTTTCACGGCTCAGTCTTTGATCATTTCTTCATCTGTGCTCTCTCTTGGTGAGATCATTCATCTCTAATTTTCTATATCTAGCCTTGAACATTTCTCTGATCTCTAAGTTCTTATATGCAACTGCCTACTGGATCTTTCCATCTGTTGGATGCTGAATAAACATTTTGGACATGCCCCTACTGAACTCTTTTTGTTCATCCTAAAGCCTACTTCCACCTACAGTCTTCCACATCTCATTAAATAGCAATTGGATTTGTCCAGTTGCTCAAACAAGTCATCCTTGGCTTCTCTGCCAGCAAATCCTGTCAGCATTATCATAAAAAGAATCCTGTATCTGAACACTTTTTCACTATTACCTCCTACATCCAAGCTGCCACCATTTCTCAGTCATTACTATAAAAGCCTCTTGACTACTTGTCTGCTTTTGCTCTTGTCAACCCACTCTCTAGTCTTTTCCTAACACAGCAGCCACATGATCCTTTAAAATAATTTCATATTCTACCTCTCCTCTCTTTAAATCCTTCTCATGTATCTATTGTCCTCAGAGAAAAGCCAGACTCATTCCAGTGGCCCCAAATTATCTACGTATTGTTATTTTTCACCTCATTTCTACTGCTTTTATTCTTTTTCATTCTAATCTAGCCACAGTTGTCCTGCCTTGGGGCCTTTTCACCTGTTATTTCTTCTGCATGAATTCTTTTTTCCTCAAATTTCTCTGACCTTTTAGAAGCCCTTATTTCTGTACTCTGCCTAATTTCTCTCCTTTTATCACACTGACATCTATGCCTCTCTCTGTATATATCTCTGCCTACATCCATATCTATGTCTATTCTTACTAATTTATTTAATATCTGTCTCCAGTGACAGAATTTAACTTCCACAGGACAATAATTTGAGAACATTTTGTTCACTGCTATATCCTTAGTGCCTTGTTCAGTGCCAGACATATGTTTGTGCTCAATATATATTTTCTAATTGGCCAAATGAACATATGAATTATCTGTTAGCACCATTTTGAGGTGCTAGAATTGCTTGTACCTAGGCTTCCTGAGTTATCTTAAGATTTTAAGATAAATAATAATCATATATTTTTAAAACTTTGTAAATCATTTAATTTAATACTCTTTCCAAAGATGGAATGTTTAAAAGGCCACTTTTGTTTTTGGACACTGAACACAATTGTTTGATGGCTTCTCATTGATGGCTGCTTTCCTGTACTCAGCAATGATGATCCAGAGGGAGTAATATTTTTATTTAAATTCTGATGCCAATTACATATTTTGGTGGAAAATATCTCTATTATTAATATCTTTATGAATTTTTACAAGAACCTAGTAAATTGCTGTGCACTCTATGGGTACTTAATAGTTAAGTAATAAATGATTACAGTGATTGAATCCACTTGAAATTATTTTATCTTGATCATTTTTTTTTCTCCAGGTTGATAACAACGCAAGCCTGTTGCAACTTGTTTTGGGTTACAGTGTAAACATGCATAGTGCCCCCTGGAGATCCCCAATATATGTTAATTGATTGTGGATAGTACTCTTGCTGGCATCTGTTATGGATTTTCAAAGAAACCTCCCTAGTATATTATCATAGAATTTATTCAATCTAGAAACATTTCCAAAACATATGTCTATAGTTTTATATTTTGAACTGTTCCAAGAATGAATTCTCTTCACTGGTGTTCCAGCCTCTTGCCTGTCTCCCCTCCAGTCCGTCCTTACATCATTGTTGCAATGCATCCCTGAGCCATGGCTCCTATCAAACTATTTTTCTCTGCAACATTGTTGATGGTTTCCTACTGAATGTCAAATAGAGTCCAAATTCATCAACCTATATATAAAGTGATGAGTTCAGTAGGTACTTCATTGCTTATATCCAATTTTGCCTAAGTTATATTTTGTGGGAAAAAAAATGATTAGAAGCCAAATAAGTTTGGGAAATGCTGGGTTAGCGTAAAACCAGCTTCTTGACTGAAATGGAGATTAATTTGAATGTAGAACTTTTTTTTTTGTCAAGAGAAACTGGTATATTCTGCAGGATTCCAGTCTTCTCATGAAACATAATTTAGGAGATGCCAAACAACTTAACTCTCAGTTTATTATCATGCAGTACAGGATTCCGTTCATTACCTAATCACTTGGCCCCAATTCATGGTACTTCCTACAGCCTCTTAGTCTAAAAAGCTGACCATAGAATAGTACTTTATACTTTTCCCTGAAATGCCTTATTGACAATCATCTGATTAACTTATATTCACCTTCAAATTCAACCAGGGGTGAGATCATTATGAAAGCCTTTCTTGAAATCAATATGTATCATAATACCTCTTATTAAAGATATTACCACATTGTATTGACATTATCTGTTTAGGTGTTTATTTTCACCTCTGTCTCTACTGCACTGGGAAAAAAGATTGTGTTTTATTCATCTTCACATATTTATTACCTAGTATAATATCTGAAAAATAGCAGGGACTAGATAAATTTTTGTTGAACTAAACTGAAGATAACAGATGACTGATAGATTTGGAAAGTGGACTATGAAAACTGTTTGTAAGTTATATTTTACACATACAAATATATTCTGCATATTAGATGGTAACACATGTCTTTGTTAAAGTGGAGGGAATCAAGATAAATAAAATCACTGCTGGTAAATGTCATCCTGTGTGAGGTAAGCACGTTCTATCTTAATAATCTCAATAATCTATGACATTTATTTCCATTTTGGCATGCATTGTGGGTATTGATAAAAGAGCATTTAATATTATTGAAAAATGTTTTAAATATGCTTTACAAACCATGTCCATGGACTGATGTTGCTAATAAGTTTAGTAGGTAGTGATTTCATTGGCTCTAAGATGCTTTGGCAGATGGCAGTAGAGAAAGAAGCAATAGTGGTTGTTAAAGAAACTCTTTTTGTTACTTCCTGGAGGTTGGCTGAAGCTGTGAATACAGAACATGGATGTAGGAGACCTCCAAGTTGACATTCTTTTCTACCTATCAGACCATGGTGGAATAATTTCCAGTATATTCAAACCAAGGGTTCACGCTGTGTGTTACGAATATTTTTCCTACACCAGGAAGGTATCATAATCTTATATCAGAAAACCAAAAAGTAATAGCTTAATTTTATGATGTTTGGCTTTGACTGTTATATTCCTGAAAATTATTAAATTCCATCATGTTTTCTGAATAAATCCTGTGTTTAGTGTTGTAGGACATTCAGAAGTGAGTTAATGATTTCTGGCCTCAAAAACTTAAAATATAATTAGAAAAATTACAATATAAAGCCACAAATAACTATAAAGCAATGCAACATATGATACCTGCATTTTGAATGACACAAAATGCTTAAGAATTCAGTGCATGGGAATTGTTTCCATATGGGCTTCTCAGGGAGGTCTTTGTGGAAGAAGGAACATTTGAACCAGATTGTGGTTCAAGCTGGTTATATAAATGTGAAGACTGAGGAGGGAATCAGGCATAAATAGAAAATAGACTCAAGCATAGAGATGGTAAATGATGGAATATGTCTAGGAAATGTCCTGTAATGCAGTTCAGTTTAGTGTGTGTTTTAAACAGAGATATAGTGGAGAATCATACTAGAAAATGTATTGGGTTAACATTAATTAAACGTTAGACTTAAATGATAGACTAAATTAATGTGTATTTTTTTTGTTTGTTTGCTTGCTTGTTTCTATAGGAAATATGAAGCCATTAAAAGTACAAGGGGGAAACTTTTATTATCCTAACAGCAGGTACCATAGTTTCTCTTAAGGCACACATTGCCTGTCATTGGAAAACATATCATGACTTCTAAAAAGGATGGCAGAATAAATATATGCTAAAAATGCTGCCTCCTACAACAAAGATATAAGAATGCTAAAAGTGTGTGCTGGGGAAAATGGGGTGCAGATTTGAATGTGTTAAAGAGTAAAATAGTGCAAAATTCTTCAAACTTCTTTTAAGCTAAAAAATGACACTGATTTTAAAATATGTACATATTGTTAATCTTTTATATTAACAATATGAGTGACAGCATTTTTAGAAATAGATTGGCAGAGGAAAATCTGATTAATTCATTAGATGCTAGGAAAAGAGTAAAATATTAAGGTAATACAAAGAAATAACATGAAAATACAGCATAAATTGGAAAATTAAGCTGAAATGTATCGATATTCAAAAAATATAAAAGGTATTTTTATAAAAATACTTAAGTACCTGAAAGATAGATTTAATTAAAAAAATTTTTAAGCTATATGCTGTTTACAAGAATCAATGCAGAAATATTACAAATAAAGATGCTTGAATTAAGGCAGAGGCTCTGGATTGTTTTGGGTCTTAGAACTGTTTACACTCTTAAATAGCTATTGAGAATCCAAAAGAGTTTTTACCTACATGGTTTACATTCATAGGTATTTATCTTATTAAAATTAATACAAAAATTAAATGCAATACTTATTTATACCTTTTAAAGTAACAATAACAAACCCATTATATGTTGCTATAAATAACTATTTTGAAAAATGATATTTTCCAACACAGAAAATAAATTTAATGTGAAGAGCTGCATTAATTTACATTTTTGCAAATCTTTAATGTCTTGATTAATAGAGGACAGTTGGATTCTCATATGTGTGTCTACATTCAATCTGTTGTCATGTCACCTCTCACATAGTCTTTGGAAAACTTCACTGTTAATCATGAGACACTGGGAATGAAAAAGACAAAGAACATCTTAATATTATTAAGAAAATAGTTTGCCCTTGCAGAACCTCTGAAGAAGTCTCAGTGACCCTCAGATATCCCTGGAGTACACCTTGAGGTGTTCATTTTAAAAAAGCTGGAGGATAATGTTAAAGAAACAAAGTGGGAGAATTTTTGTGCATAAATAAAATAATCCATCAAGAAGATAATATCATTACAGACCTTCATGGACTTAATATAAGAACCTAAACATATTTTAAGCAAAATTCAACAGAATTACAGAGAATTAATTAAGACTTCATAATCATTCCAAGATTACAATTTCATAGAACCAGTAGATTAAAAATCATTATTGACACATAAATTGCTTAGTGATGTAATTGGTAACTCTGAGCTAATAAATACAAATAGATATTGGCAGGGACAAAGCAAAGCACACATTGTTTAAAAAGACATGAAAAATATTTTATGTGTACATTTTAAAACCTAAATGAAGTTAACTATAAAACCAACTCAAGGTGAAGTTTAAAACAAATATTAAATGGAAATAAAAAAATAAAATGCATAACAATTAGAAATTAATAAACCTAAAAAATAAAACATAAAAAACCAAAGTTAACAAAACCTAAAGAATTTTTTCACCTAAATAATAAAAGAGAAAACTGCAAGGTTGAAAAAAATATTAGAAATAAAATAGTTGCATAGGCAAGGTAGTGTAGAAATTTTAAAAAGGGAATATTACGACCAACTTTCTGTTTATACCTATGAAAAACTAGATGAAATCAATAATGTTTTGGAAAAATATAAATTATTGAAATTAATAAACATGTTTTAAAAACCTGAGTAGACAAAAAATATAAGAATTGAATCAGTAGCCAAAAATCTCTCCATTTTTTAGGCTGCTAAAACCTAATGATGTTACAGGAAAGTTTTGGTAAAATTTTTGGAATGGAAGTTTTATGTTGTATGCAACTTTATTCTAGATTATAAAACAAAGGAGAGCTACAAAAGTAATTTAAGAGGACAGTATAACATTAATATCTAAACTAGATAAACAAAATTATTTGCAAGTTAATTCAATAAAAATTCTAACTTACATATTAAATTAAATTCAGTATGTTCATATACACATAGACTCATACATATATGTGTACACATACATGATATACAACTATCTCCTAAGAGTACATGAATGATTCAGTATTATTTAAAAAAAAAAAAACCTGTCAATATTTCAAAGATTACTGGAGAAAAACATATGATCATATCAGACCAAGACTTTGAAAAATTTGACGATGATTCATTGCAAAAACTTTTTACAACTAAGAAGTAAAAGATAATTTCTTAAGCCTTATAAAAGCTAACAAATGAACAGGACAAACAAACAGAGACTCATGGACATGGAAAATGGACTAGTGGTTACCAGAAGGTTGGGGGAGGGGGAGGGGAACAAGAAATAAAATGTTAAATAAATAAATAAACAAACAAACAAACAAATAAATAAATAAATAAAATGTTTTAATTTTTTTAAAAATAAAAGGTAGCAACTAATAACATAAAGTAAAACCCACACTTTCTGGTAAAACTCTAGAAACATTTCTTTTAAACTCAGGAAGAAGAAAAAAATTACACTTTTACTAGAGCCAGCTCAGTAATATATAAGGAAAAAGATAAAAATTTGAAAGAAATAGATAAAATTGATATAGTTTTTAGATAACATCATCTGCATAGAAAATCCAAGGTTGTTAATGAATGAAACCAGAGATTAGAGAATTCAGAAAAGTGACCAGCTGCAAAATCAACATAAATTTAATGAAAGGAGACCAGGCTTTAGGTAGTGAACACACAACACTTATAAAAATGATGTATTATGATATTGTAAACTTGAAACTTACATGTTATTAGCCATGTTACCCCAGTAAATTTCAAAAAATAAAACAAAATACTGCTTCTATATATATATTACAGGGCTCACTGCTTTTTCTTTCCTCCCTGGATAGCATAGAGAACTATATTTCCCCAGCTTTCTTGTTGCTAAAAAGAGGCATGTGACTAGATCTTTTAAATGTTATTTCTTCAGAAATGCTTTCTAGAAGTGGAACTTGTTTTATTTTTGAATGACAGGTACCACACTATACTTAGCATTCTTACTCTGCCTTGAGATGAAGACCATCTCACATACCTGGCTCATCCCTTTTGAAACAATTCTCTCTGGTGCACCTCCTCAGCCCAATGTGGGTACCACCAATTAATGTCCAGACATATTTAACTTGAACAGTAGATAAAGTTTAAGTTCCATCTGGTAAACCTAATGCTGACTTTAATATTTCCACTTAATCAGAATTAAAGACTTTAAATATAAGCAAAAACACTTCTAAATTAAAATGCATTCAGCAAATATCCTTAAATGACAGGCAAATTGTTACCTATAATAGATATAAATGGCCATAGCACAATATAAACCACAAGAAAAGTTTATTTTAAAATCTCAGCATTATTAAAGGTCAAAATATTTATCATATTTGGTATTGGTATGTTTTATTTCTCGCTTCTAATTTTAGTTTACTTTCTTTCTATATCTGTAGCTTTTCAAGATGTTTGGTCATATAAGATAGTTGGGATTCCTTTAGGGAAGCCAAGGCAGAGTCAAAATTTATTTTCTTAATCACTGTGGGAAAGATGACTACTGATTTTAAAAGATGCTTGCTTTGGCTATATTCGAGCCACTGGTGATGAGACCATTAGTCAGTGTACAGACAGAATACTAAAGATGTCTTCCTAAGATTTTTGTCCCTGGTATTCAATCAATACTAGACACTGCCATGAAAGATTCTGGAGATGTAATTAAAGTTACTAATCAACTGACTTTAAAATAGAGAGGTAATCTTGGATTGTCTGGGTGGACCCATTGTCTCAGTGGGTCCAGACGAAGGCAGTCAGCAAGATGTGCAGAAGGGGAATTCAGAGAGATTCCAGCATGTTGCTGGCTGAAATGAAGGAATCAGATTTCTTACTCAGAGCCTCTGAATAAGAGGCCAATGTGCTGACCACTCAATGTCATCCTTGTGGATTCCAGAGCAGAGAAATCAGAGAGCCAAACCAGATTTCTGACCTACAGAACAATGGGATAATTAATGGGGTTTGTTTTAAGCTCCTATGTTTGCTGAGATTTGTTAGAGCGTGGTAGAAAACTAACATAACCAGTATGATATCACTTTGAGGCAAAAGAGTCTGAGGAAAATTTATAAGTCAATGTGATGTCACCTCAAGAGCAATCATAATAAACCTTTCTTATATTAAATAAAACTGCAAGTGAGCATATAATAAATTTAATGTCATTTGACTAAGTACATAAGTATACCTCAATTTTGTATATTAATTCGATATATGAAGACCAGTTACCAAAAAAAAATTTTTTTTTAATTTTTGGAAGCTTATATATATGAATATGTATTCACTTTCTCTATGAATCATGGTGGTCTCTGCACTGCTGAATACCCTTCAAACATTTTATATGATTCCCATTTCAAAATTAAAATTTCTTCACATCTTTTAGAAACATATCTATTAAATATGATTTGTAAGTTTCTAGAGTATCTAATTCCAATACTTCATTTTTTCAAAGCATCTGACTTTTGAAAATTAGTTGCTTATTAGCACCAATTTCAGAAAATCAACTTTAAAGAAGAAAGCAAATCTAAATTTACTGACTACTAAACATTATGGCACTATATCTGGAATTATTGATTAAAATAAAATTCAAATCTCTATGATTTTTTTTAATTTAAAGGTGAAAGTATTTGCTTTTCTTCTAAAAAAACTATGAAGTATTTATATTTGATTGTATAAACAGATTAAAGACCCTACATGAACTTCTTCTGATAAAAATACAAATAAAGAAAGGTTATTTGTCCATAGAGCTTAGTGACAATTTCAGTTAGATACTTAAGTCAAATTGACTGAAGCAAATGCTTGTGTCACTAATAATTATGTAGGCGGACTCTTTCAATTGTGCTGGACTACCCCGGGGAGTAATTGGCACACTTGTTTGTTGGCCTGTGGGGTAACCTGCACTTTCTGACTTTCCTCCATTTCCTGTACCTCTAAAGGAAATATGACCTGACATGCTTGGAAACTCTGTCTACTGACTATGACCTTGTATAATGTGAGTTTGTTGGGTTTGCTTTGAAGAGGTGGCCTGACTCTGAGCAGATCCCCCTGACTTAAAAAAGAAAGCTAATTAGTCACTAAGAAAGGTTCCATTCTTTTGAGACTGAAAGCATTCCATTTGATTTGTTCAAATTCAAGTGGTCTGAGAGTCTTAACAGTTTTTTAAAAATGTCTCATTGAAAAGTAATAAAGTTTTCGCTTTTATTTGAGTTATTATTAGAAGAAATAAATTTAAATTCTATTTTTCTAGTACATACTCAAATTTGAGGGTAATCTACTCTGTCTTGGACAGCTATCATGACTAAGATTACTTTTTTAGTAAATGCATAAGATTTTTTATTTGAACTAAAGTGCAAATGACTTGATTAAGTTAAGATGTGTAGATTTGTTTTGCTTTACATACTAAAACATTACCTAGAAAAATTAGGTAAAATTCTCTACCTTAAGGCGTGGAGGTAGAGAAGCCTTTCAGAAATTATGTTATAAAGCAGATCAACGACACATAGTCTTTTCCTCTTAATAACATCTTTCATTTCCTTTTTTTTCCTCAAAGGAACTTAGCAGATATCACAGACAGTATCTTATTAAAATTAAAATGTTCCTATGAGAGCTGTGTTACCTCATTTTAAAGCTAGAGAAGCTTATATACTAATGTTTCCATTATATAAAATGTATTATAGATACTTTTTTGGCCCACTCTTAAGAGAAAAACTCTTTTTCCAATTATAATTTTTAGTCCCATTTTCCAGGAGATGACCTAATGAAATCCGATCAAAGGCTCACATTTGATCAGTCAGCCTGTCTTTCCTCTACAGCCCTGTTTACTTCCAATTAAAACTGGTGTCAAGCCCTCCCTGGCTGATGACATAGCCATTTCCACACTTAATTTTCTTGCCCTAGAATGGATGAGGATGAAGTTTCTACTCTGTTTTTTTTTTTTTTTTTTTTTTTTGGTTTATTGTGTTGTTCAGCAATGGCCCCTGGTTCTTATTATCATGGAAATCTTCTATCTTTATCTATACTGGAGATCCAATGCCTGGAAAGACAATCATAGGAAGTCCCCTTCCTTCTTTATTTGATTCATTTTCAACTTTCTGTAAAAGTTTTATGGCTATCACTTTTTTCCTCCTCTCTTTTGGAGAAATGAAGGTGGCATGCCAACTCTATGGACTTCTGTGACCTAAGATGGACTGAGGCTGAAATGAGTCACTTGGAAAAATAGACTTCTTGAAATTTGAGGACAGAAGCTGGACAGCTTGTAGTCATGAGGAGGCACAGTCAGAATACAGACTCATGATAGATTAGGTCAAAGGTGGCAAGTACCTTAGACTATAGAAATTTGCTGTAGACCATTAAGGCAGTATGTAAGTTATTAAAGAAAGTAGAGGTGACTACAGTCTGTTTCTAAAGGACCATACTGTTAGTTCATCAAGCACATACATGGAATTTAGAAGAAGGGTTTGTCTTTTCTTTTCTTCAGTTCAAGTGACACAGTCCAACTGATACAGATTCCAGCTAGGCACAGGCTTCTTAAAGACTTCTCTGGCCTATAGACCTTGCTTCTGAGCTACATCAGGGCATGAGGCTTAGGCTTATTCTCTCCATGGGTAACAAATTGCTGCCCTGGTTTGACAAGAAACATTGCTTCTTCCAGACCTTTTTCCCTTCAACCTCCCTAGAGTCATTATTGTTCAGCTTCTTTTATTCAGCCTCTGGTGCATGCATTTTCTGTATTATGTAAAGGCAACTGCTGATGGGGAAGTAGTAGATGGGAGGAGGTGAGTCTAAAGGAGAAGAATTCAGGTTCTGAAAGAAGAAGATGAGAAGAAGAAGCCATTGGGGTGGTCTAACAGTAGGACAAAGTATCTAAAAGCAATCTGACTTTTAACAATGAGAAAATTAACATCGGGCTCAATCTTTAAAAAATCATGCTTGTGGAGCATTTTTCCTGGCTTTAAGTTAAATTTTAAATTACAGTCGGAATATTATGTTAGTTTAAGTTGTGCAACATAGTGATTAAATTTTATATAACTTACTAAGTAGTGGCCTGAAAAGTCTAGCACCCATATGACCCCATACATAGTTATTACAATATTATTGACTGTACTTCCTATGCTGTATTTACATCTTCATGACTGACTTTATAATTGGTAATTTGTACATCTTAATTCCTTCCCTTTTTCCACCCATATTTCCAACACCCTTCTCATCCAGTAACCATCAAAATGTTCTCTGTATCTGTGTTTGTTTCTGTTTCATTTGTTTGTTTAATTCATACCCATACCTTCTTTCCTGAGTCTTCCCATTGAATATCTATTAAAGGAATCCTCCACTTCCTGCTGATGACAACAACCACCACAACTGGAGACAAATTATTTGTGATCCCTGGTTAATCCGGCAGGGAATTTTGTAGCCTTTGATCAGAACTGACGTGGGCCATACTGTGACAACGGAATATTTTCGTTCATGAAATTTGTAGGCCTCTAACATGACTAATTGGTACCTAAATTTTTACATGGACTATTTTGTCAGTCAAAAGAAATTTTTAAATTAGGATTCCTTCTCTCATTTTGTGGGAAAGAATCATAGAGGTAAAGCTGCTATGTGACCTTTTAGACCAAAGTAACAAAAATCTATTCTTGTAGAAAATGCTATTATACATCCTCATGTCTTACAACCCCAGACATCACTTTCAGAGATTATATAATTCTATCTGGATATCGTCAGAATAGGTTAAGATAGAAATCAGTACAAAGCCATATTTTATCATTTAGTAGGTGCTGAAAACTGAGATTTGTTTAGAACCCTCTCTAGAATAAGCCGATCAGTAGAAATTATATATCTTCATTGTGCTTTGTTAGTTTTGCTTCAAATAGATGAAGCCTAAAATACATATGGTAAAAAAAATGACATTTCCCAGTTGTAAATGGTAAAATTAATATAGTTATATAAAGAGGAGTGAAAATTCAGAGTGATGTTACAAATTTGTTTTATGGTAGAGTATTTAAGTTGAGATTGATAGTGAATAGAAAAAAATGGCAAAAATGGAAATCAGAACAATTCTCCTTTTTAAACAATAGGGATAAGGAAATAAATCTATCTAACAGGACATAGAAAATGTTTTCTAGAGGCTATTATGAGATTTATCTATTTTGATGTTTACACTTTAACATTTTCATGGTTTGGTTGTGATTACTCCCAAGAATGCTTGACTGCTTTACATACTGCTACAGTTGTATAAATATTATAAAATCTTATTAATATATTAATTTTTATAATTTTATTAATAATATTAGAAACTTTTTGCCATCTTTATTGCTATCTCATTTTGGAAGAGGAAAAGAGGGTGAAGGTATTTCTTAGTGACAAGTTCTGTAATATCTCTGTCTTTTTGGAAATCCCCCATATCTTCCCTAAGATTCATATCTAGATTTTAAAAACAAAATAAAGGCCATGTTTAGTTTTTAAACCCAGAAGTGACAGTCAAAACATTTAGCTCCCAGGAAGGCATGGGTAACATTTTGTCAAGATGGGACACAACAGCTAGGCAGTATGCCAGCCATAGTAACCATTGTGGCCAAGCTAAAGCTTACTGGCTGAATACCAGCTTGGCAAGTGGCACTTCTCATTTTGCTTCACTATTTTACTCTCTTCCAAGCAAATGAAACAAAAATTAGGGTCAGATTCTGCCCTCAGATGCCTTTTGATAGAAGTCAGAATTGGGGAAAAGCTTTTGTTGATTTCAGTAAAAATTGCCTGTCTTCACATAACAGAGGGTAGAATTTGGCGTTAAGAAGTGTGACTCCTATTTATGCAGTATCAGCAGCTGTCTGCTACCAATCTTGATGAATATTTGACATAGTAATATTCGTAAACAAGGCATTCTTCCAAAATACTTGTTTTACAAATTCCAAAAATAAATTAAATAAGAAACTTGAAATAAATTAAAGGATAGCAAAGCAGTTTATATTTGAAACAGAGAATATTATAAAACACTGTGCCAGCTCTTAATAATAGAAACACTTATACACATAAAAGGATCTGTCTTCTTAAGATTTATACATCATATGCATTCTTATGTTTGATTAAGAAAGATTAATATTCTTCCAAATAGTCAACAAACATACATAAGATAAACTTAAAAAAAAACTATTGTAATTTTTATATTATTTTATAATTAAAAAGCATTTGTGATTAAATTTGTTTATATCCACACCTACATCTGAAAGTACAACTACATCTACATACATCTATGTGTATATTTAAAATGTTTATCGATACAGCTCTTGATGATGCTATTGATAGGAAATGGAGATAAGTTTGTGAAATCTTATCCCTACGTTACCCTAAGCCCCATTGTGAGACAATATGAGGCCTGGTCTCACAACCCCACAATATAGCCACTAGCCCACCAACACTCAATTTGTTTTCCCTTTATTTTCTAACCATAGAAAGAAACACTGAGAGACAGATGAAATGGTGGCAGTGACTGGTGTTATTTGCATGATACATCTTGGAAAGTAAATCAGATCATGTTATTTTCCTGATCAAATCCTCTAAAGGCTTTTCATCTCACTCAGAGTAAAAGCTACATCTCATAATCACTTAAGGCCATACGTGATTTGCCCATCTCCCCTCTGATTTTGTTCCACCTCAGCTACTACTCTTCCCTGAGTCTCTGGCTCCCTTCAGCCACATGGCCTTCTTCCTCTTCCCAGATCAGGGCATGTACATTTCCCATTGTAGGCCCTTGCCTCTGCTTTTTCTTTGGACTGAAAATATTTTGATGTGCCTGGCTGCTCTCTCTTCTCTCTCAGGTCTTTTCTCCAATGCCAGCTTCTCAGAAAAGGATTAGAGGTGGAGAAGGATTTCTTGATCCCCTATTGATGACTTAGTTTGTGGTTGGCACTGTTCTAGACCTAAAGGATACAGCAGTGGACAAAAAGACACTGCAGTATTGTTTTCATAAAGCCCTCATAAAGTCTTTTACATTAGGGTGGGGAAAATAGAAAACAAATTAAATAAGTAAAATATATTGGACATTAGTGATAACATCCCATAGGGTGCTTATTCCCTGCTATATCTACTATTAGGGTAAGAAAATATTCTCACAATGTTTTTATTTCCTATTTTGATAACTTGTTCATCATTAATTTTTTACATTAATTTTGATTTTTTAAACATTATATCAAAATATTATTTATATTAATTACTGAATTTTTTGATACCCTTTGCGTCCAAGGCTCTATGAGCTTCACTTGCCCCATTCCTCTGACAGTACTTCTGGCTTTTGAAAAACAGGTTTATTAGTCTCATAGTGGCTTAGACAAAGGAACCAGTACTCTTTACTGACGGCCTCTTCAACTCCTTCAAAATACTAATTTGCTCTCTGACTTCCCAAGAAGGGAAAAAGTATGTGACATTTCCCAATGTTGCTTTAATTTGGACCCCTGTACCATGGAGCATTTTGTGAAGTGAGGACCCATTGATCTTTCAAACCAATTGACTCTTTGATTCTGCTCAAATTCTATGTCTTTTATAGCCTTTGTAAGAAAATAAAAAACTAGTTTTGAAAAAAGAGATGAAACATAAAGCTAAAGGATAACAAATTCAGAAAAATGTAGAAGTGATACAAGTTTATTAATGAGTTGTGAAAGATAATTTTTATTATTTCCTCAACATATGCATTCAGGAATAGCTGTGGCAAACCTCCACAAACCCGGAGCTGGTACCTACTTTACCTCAATTCTTTATATATCACAAGCACAGTTCCAAATCCTCCCAATGTCCCAGATCCAGAAATTATTTTGATAACCACAGGGAATGGAGTCCTTTTACTCAAATGTAAACAAACTTACATTACATATTTAAAAAACAATTCAGATTTACAGAAGAGCAATAATAAACAGAGATAAAATATACATTTGAAAGGAGATTAGATATACATTGGAAACCAAGAGGAGTCAAAGTAAACAAAGTAATGTATACCTCTAAAAGGATAGTCACAAAAATAAAATAAAATAAAAAGCTATTCAGATATACATCTAAAACAAAAGAGAATACAACATGTGTTCAGAAATAAAAAGGAAGCTTTGTGTTGAGGAAGTAAATTATCAAGGTTTATTGGTTGAGGTTTTAATTTTTGGAATACTTGACCTAACAATTCTCTTGATTAGGGAGAGGTTGATTTTGATTTTCCCCATTATTGCCCCTCAGTGGATGGACAACTCATTAGGTTATTACTGTAGGAGGCACTGAGGGAGGGTCATGGTGATCAACTGGGAAAGAGAACCTCCCTCCTAGGTGGTAGGAAACTACAGTTGTAAGCAGAGTGAAGACTTTGAATTCTATGGTCAGGATTTCTCCTGATTGCCTTGACCATACCAGTGGTTTTGAAGTTATTTGCTCCACATTTTCCCAGTTCTTATAGACCTCATTTTGGTCTTCACTTAATCTTGGGCACTACAGATTTATCTCTTTTATTTCCTCTAGTCAATAGCAGCCCTGGCCTTCTTGTAGAGAAGGCCTCAGGGCCTGGGGAGAACAGCCATAGTGCAGCTAAATGTGGAGATGACCCACTGACTAGAGAGAGTCAATCAAATCAGTTAGGTTGAACCTAACCTCTCCATTGTGCTTTGACTTCTTTCTCTCTTACAAGAAGCAGAGCGAGGTCACATACACATTGTTAACTATTGAAAAGTTCAGAAGCAAATCCAGTATTTTTAAGTGCTAGGTAACCCCTCTTTTTGAATATAGTGTCTGAATTAGGATAGAGAGGGAGAATTGGAGGCCATGGAATTCTAGTTTGAGAACAGCCAAAGTTTATTAAGATTGAATCTAGTGACAGTAGAACAGATATTTACAAATCTGTTATTGAAGAGTCTAATGGTTGGTTTGGTGAAGAGTTAGAGGCAGTTTAAGAAGAGATAGAAAATTTTATGTTAGTGATTAAGTGTAGTTAAATAGAAAATGTTTAAGATTATTTAATTATATTATTAAAATTTATAGCACTTGTATTAGTTTTCTATTTCTGCTGTAACAAATCACCATACATTTATCAGCTTAAAACAGCACCCATTTATTATCTCACAGTTCTATAGGCTAGATTGTTCCTCTGTTTCAAATATCACAAAGCAGAACTCACTGTTGTGTTTCATTCTGGTGATTCCAAGTCCCTGTTTACTCACCAACTGTCAGTTGAGGACTGTTCCCAGCTTCTAAAGGCCACCCGCATGCCTAGCTTATGGCTCTCTTCATATTCGAAGGCAACAGTGGCAGGTGAAGTTCTTCTCCTGTCTCATTTCTCCTGTTTCTTCTGTTACATTTTTTTTAAATTTATATCATTGGCATTCAAAAAGTAACATATAAATAAATAAATAGATGATAAGATAGATAGATATTTAAAAAGGCTACAAAAATTAATTGATTAAGTTTACTTGGAAAGTGTGTGTGTGTGTGTGTGTGTGTGTGTGTGTACACTCATCATAAGACATGCATCCCAAGAATTATATATAATTAAATCCTAACTAATGAGAATAGAATTCCAAAGTGATTTTAAATATTCTGGAAAACTCTAGAAAGTTTTAGGGGGTTGGCAATGGGAGTAATGTATAACTCCATAAATCAGAAAATTTGAAATAACCCATCTTTGAAGTTTCCCTAGAATTAAAGCCACGTATAAGCTTTCAAATTCTAGTCTCTGTTTCTCAAATCACCTTTTGTTACATCATTAGACTACTGTTTTAAAAATTAAATTCTCTCTCTCCTCTGTTTATAATTCTTCAATGGATATCCTTTGGATGCAGAATAAAGTCTAAACTTCTAAGTGACATATATGGATTTCTCATGATATGTATAATATCCAGACTCAAATCCGAAGGCTAATACACAACCTGAACTGTACCTACACCAGGTTTCTTGCCATTTATAACATATGTCATGCCTATTCAGAACTCATGACTTTGAAGATGTCACTTCTTGTTTTGGTCAGATGTAAATCAGGAATTCTACCATTCCTTTCATTATTTTAATATTCAGCAAACCTACTATGCACCTGCTTGGTGCCAGAATACAAATCACAGAAACATTTGTTATTTTCAAAAGCATAGAGACAAGTGAACACAAAATAGAGTGCATAGGGTCTGAGGTAGGCAGAATGTTTAAATGTTTTCTTGCATGGACTTTGCAGATATGATTAAATGAAGTATTTCAAGATGGGATAATTATTCTAAATTGTCCAGGTAGGTCCAATATAATCACATGGGTCCTTAAAAGTGAAGAACTTTTACTGGCTGCGGTCAGAGAAAGAGATGTGCTGAACGAATCAAGAACAGAGAGATGCTATGTTGCTGGCTTTCAAGATGGAGAAAAGGGGCAAAAACAAAGCCAAGAGATGTGGGCAATATCTAGGAGCTAGAAAAAATAAGCAAATGAAGCCTTTAGAGTTTACAGGAAAGTATGCATCCTACTAAAACTTGATTTAAGCCCAGTAAGACCATTGTCAAACTTAATAATTTTGTATTGTTTCAAGCCATTGAGATTGTTATAGTTTGTTACAGCAACAAAAGAAAACTAATAGAGTGTATAATAGAGTTTATATTTACTGTATATCATTGATTCCAAGATGGACTTTACCCACAGCATTTAACAGCTGTAAAACTGGGTAATGTCTCACAATTGCCATAATCCATGAAGCATTCATGACATGGTTGAAATTGTCATTGCCAACTCATCAAAATTTGCAAAATGGATTTTAGTGGCTTGAAAGAGAATCTCGAAAGCAACATTAGATTATATTTAAAAGAAATGCTTTATTACCAATGCTACTGATGGAACAGAGAATACTATTGTGTGAAAAAATACAGTTTTGACAACTCTTAGTAGAAAAATGATTCTGTAATGAGTTAAGATGAGATCAGATGAGAGAGTAGGGTGGATCACTAATCCAATATGACTGGTGTCCTAATAACAAGAAGAAATTTAGACAGTCAGATACACACATGCACGCACACACACAGAGAATGCCTTCCAATCCCTCTGCCCTCCCCAGAAGAGGAAGTGATTCATTTTACTGATGAGTTTGAGGGAACTGGCAGTGTTTCAGTCCCTGCTTGGTTGCAGAGAACATGGATTTCCATTTATTCCTGGCCAAGTGGTGAGATTCTCAGATAGGTTCTGTCCCTATGCCAGCTCAGTGCTGCCTATGCTGGGTGGATACATGAAACTAAGTGGTAAATATTAAAAGTCCCTCCTGGCCCACAGACCTAAACCATATCCTCTTATATCACTTTTATTAACTAAAAAGGTGGTATTTTGAACACTGTCTGCTTGCCTTCTGGGTTTGTCATTGATTTGGCAGACAGGAAAAAGGGAGTGTCATTTATGACCTTAATAATCATCATATAGGCTCTCAAACACAGTTTACAGAAGGGAAGTATAAATTCAAGCATAGAATATAATGTAAAACAGGAATACATAAAAAGGCTAACAACGTATAAATGAAGGCAGAGGTAACTCATCTAGGGAAAGTAAGGAAAAGTTTTGCAGAGGTGAAATTTGAAACTAGAATGAAGACTAGGAATTCTTCAGAGGGAAGGGTAAGGCCAGACTAGGGTGAAGAAGTAAAACATAAAGAGCCTTAACACAGAGATGTAAGGCACATATACAGAGCGAGGTACCTTCAGAGAAGATGAAAATTTTATTGTGACTGAAGTGTAGATAAGACAGGATCAGTAAGGGGCAGGATGAAGCAGAAAAGGTGGGCACGGAGCTATGAAGCATTTAAAAATAGGATACAACAAGATTATGTTTATATTGTAGATAGAAAAAAATCTGGCAGCAATGGGTCATAGCACAGATTACAAGAAAGTAAGGTTAGTCTGAGAGATGTCATAAGATATTTGCTTTACAGTAGTGACAGTAAGTGACACTAGTAGTAATGACACATCAGGCATTCAGGATTATTTGATTGGTTTTATGCTTTTTGAACCAATGAACAAAGTGGCGAGGTGAACTTTCAATGGAATGAGCTTTTGTAATTTTATGTGTGAAATATTTTTACTTATAAATGTCTATGAGTTCAAGTTTACTAACTTTTGGCTACAGGTAGAATATATATATATCAGGTAGCAGAATAGACATGATACTCTTGTTCTAGTAGTTTAAATGAAATGAAGTTAAAAACATTATATCTGCAATAAAACTGAGCATCATAATTGGAGAGAGTTTTCTGCAAAATAAAACAAACAAAACAAACAAACAAACAAAGAAAACCTGTGCCATCCTAAATGTGCCACTCGAAAACCCTTGGAGGGTGGAGAGATGAAGGAGAGCTCTTTGCTTGACTAAGAAAATTAGCATGATTCCAGACACACTTGGAGATGACACTTCCAGCTTATCAAAATGGAGCAGAGAAAGAAAAAGAAAAGAAAAACTACTCAAGTAACATAGAATATATATTGCATCATTAGATAATTTAAAAGCAAGGACTAAAGAGAGCCTGCTTATAACCAAGTAAAGCACAGACTTCAGAACATATCAGCATCTATCCCATCTATCTTGGCAGCCAAGTTCATCTGGGTGAGGCTTCATCCCCAGGACCAGTGGATCACATGTAGTCTTATTCCCTCTGTTAAGAGTCAATAAGACTCAATTCCTGAATTTTTATGTAGAGCAAATTAAAAGGCCCTCTTTATTTGAGGACATGAATCTAAAAGCACATTGACTGAAACAGCAGCACTCATTTTTAACTATGAAGGGAGAATCAGAATCTGAGAAAATGAGAATGAAGAAAATAGAGCATAAAGGGGATCCAAGAAATAAAGATAGGAGGGAAGCAGAGTCCTGCTGATATTGTCTTATCAAGTGGTACTTGAAGCCAGTTACCTGCAACTTTTCAATTCATGAACCGATAAATTTTTTTCCCCTTTAGTGTGTGTGGGTGGGTTTTGTACTGTTCATAACTGAAAGTCTTAACTGAAACATGTCACTTATTCTACCATTTTGTACCATCTTTGTGCCTTTGTACAATCTTCAGCTTCTCTTAAGATATGTGTTCTTCAAAATAAAGGGGACAGACTACTGCCTGAATGGTTTCTAATTCTCTTCTAGTTATAATTTTCTCTGTCCCCTCCATGGCTAGTAACAGAATTAATGGCTTTTGACTTTCAAGTCTGGGCTTGGGATGTATCCCTTAAAAACCCTTTTAATTGGAGTAAGACATATAGAGGGCTTTTATTTTACAAAGGTTGTACACTTCTATTCATTAGTCCTCATGTTGAACTGGGATTAATAAATTTTAATTTCTGCATAATAAAACAATGTAGTTATTTATGAACATGTGATTTTAGGATTGCTTAGCCAGGCTTTAGCCCTGTATGAAATTTGAGAAAATAAGAAGTAAAAAAATGAGTTATTTTAAATAATGTTTGATATTTATTCTGATTTTCCAATACTTATTGACCCACTTAAAGTCAACCTATTCATGTTTCAGCTCCTATCTCAACAGCAGAAAAAAATATAAAACAAAACAAAGCAAAAAAATAAATTCTGGGCAAGTAAGATGATTCTTTTCCTCCTTCCCTCCCTATTCCTTGCCTTCTTTCCATTGCATTTCGGGGGTAGGCACTCTGCAAGGTATCAAAGAAACAACAGTGAAAAATGATCAAATATATTTTCATGGAAACTTACAATCTAGTAAGGGAAACAAATAAACCAAATAACCTAATGAATGATTATTATACACGATGATATTTTCTTTTAGGAAATGTATAGGGTGCTATGCTAAAAGGGGCCCAATCAAATTGGCATTATAAGGGGTCACTTTGTAGTATAAAACGATTTATGGAGATGTATTGAGAGTGGACATACTGAAATTATCAAGAACATTTCACCAGTAGCTCAGACTCAAGATCGTGGGGCTTTGCACTTGGGGAGTATGTGATGGGAAGGAAATGACTTTATTCAAAAAGAGCGGACTAAGGAGATAATTATTTAAATAAATATAGATGTATTCAACTGGGCCATCTCTCTCCATTAGGAAATGCTAATATAGACCTAGTAAAACATAGAATTGAGTTATTATTATGTGTAAATAGCCAGTGTAGTTTATTTAGATCCAAATCCCTACTCCTGGCCGTATAGATAGTCACTGGCTATGGTTTTCAATTTAAGTACGCAGAGTTTTTGGCTTAGATGAAAACTCTTTTGGAAACTATTCTAAATTAATTTACTTTAAACATAAAGAACAATTCCCAGGAAATAACCGTATTTTTGGCAGGAAATTTTATCACCAGAAACTCAGGAATTTTACAGAATATAACAAGTAAGTGCTATAAATATTGCATACTCAACAAGAATTTTAACATTAAAGTCCACCCCCATTTTTAAACAAATCTTGTGAAAAATATCTCCACTCCTTATGTTGGTTATAATTTTAGGGTAACGTTCTCCAACAAAAGCCAGAAGCATCAGTGATCCAATGGCAATATAACAACTTAAGTCCAAAAAAGTAAGGAAAAATTCAATTAATAATAGTATTTTAGAACTAAAAATGATCTGAAACACTTTAATAAATAGATTTATTGCATTTATTTCTTTGATAAATTAACTGAAAAAGTATCTCTATTTTCTGATATTTGTGGAAGTTACCTCTTATAAGGGGCAAAATTTAACATAAAGTTACATTAAAGAGGTAAATTAGCTCCAAAGCCTAAATATCAAGCCATATCTACATGAAGACGCTAAGAATTTCAAGTCATCTTTAGTTTATAAACCCTTTCCTCTCACTATAATTATTGGTGCATGCTTTCTTTTTCAGGATGTTATGTGAAACTTAGTCATAAAATATATGTGGGTTTTTTTTTTTGAGTCCCAAATTTATACTTGATGTATCTTCATTGGATTATAAAGCTTTCCCCAAGGCTATCTACTTGCACACTTGATTTTTAAGAAAACCCCCTTGATTCACTCTTGAAGACCTACGATTTCTGCTGTTGTAGGCTCTGCTTTCCATTTGGAAGGTATGTCACCTCTTTCTATTTTATATTCCAGGGATCTGCCTTTCACATTACACATTGTGATTGTCAATATTTTTGTGTGTTCATTTGGCTGGACTAAGGGATGCCTAGATAGGTGGTAAAACATTATTTCTGGGTGTGTCTATAAGAGTGTTTCTGAAAGAGATTAACATTTGAGTCAGTAGATTGAGTGAAAAATATCACCTTGCACTGATATAAGAATTCAATTCATGAGGGCCTGAATAGAACAAAAAGAGGAAGAAAGGCAAATTGTCTCTTTTTCTTGAGCTGGTATGTCCATCTTCTGCCCTCAGACATCAGAGCTCCTGGTTTCTCAGGCCTTAGACTTGAACAGAATTATATCATTGGCTTTTCTAGTTCTCTAGCTTGCAGATAGCAAATCATGGGACATCTCAGTCTCCATAATCATATCCAGTTTTCATAATAAATCTTCTCTTATTTATTTTTATATATCCTATTGGTTCTGTTTCTCTGGAAAACCTAATACATATACCTTATCCTCTACTGTAAGCGACTGAAGGTAATGTCATCGAAGAAGCCCTTTTGGATGTCATTAACCAGTCTAAGATCTAATGCTAGCTGCTGCCAAGTACGCTTATTTCCTCTCATCCTCTTTGCTGCCTCATAGTTCTCCAACTTTCTTAAATAGTAAAATGGTTTGCACTTTCTTCTCCCAACATTTTCATTCCAGTGAATCTATAGGATTTATTCATTCAGCAACTCCCAAAATATATGACGTATTTTTCTTTTAGTATAGTTTATTTCTAAAATCTTTGACATATTTTAATTAAATTCTCACTGCCCCCCCTTTTTTTCTAACAAGAAAACTTAGACACAAAGAATGTAGATGACTCATTTAAGGTCACAAAGTGAGTTAATGGCAGGGCTAGAACTCTAATACACATTTCTATGTCCTATAAAAGTTTTCTATCTATATCATCTATCTATCTATCTATCTATCTATCTATCTATCTATCTATCTATCATCTATCTATCTATCATCTATCTATCTATCTATCTATCTATCTATCATCTATCAATCTATCAATCAATCTATCTATCTATCTATCTATCTAATCTATCTATATCTATCTATGCAAGAAAGAATCTTGAAGGCACAGTGATAAGAATAAAAATTAAGAAACAGACCGATACACAGAATGTAACACCATATGCATAAATTAGAAATTTGGGCATTATTAAAGTTCCTGTGCACATTAAATAAGTCAAGGCATTTGCCTTCAGGATAGAGGGAAGGGACTGGAAGTGAAACATGGGGAAAAGTGTAATAAATAACTAAAAACATGAGGAGAAACTTTGCATGGATCAAATATGATAATGAGCCATGAACTGAGTATAATTTTCTATTGATTTCTGCCTTGAGTAGCCTTTTATTACAAAAAATAAAGCTACCTTTCTGTCACTTGTAACCAAGCAATCCTACCAAATGAAACTTATACTTAAAACTTTTGCATAAATTTATAAAATTAATTGGTCATTTAAACCAAATAAAGTGTGCAGACCTCAATTTGACAGCATGAGAAAAGGAGAGGAAGATGACATCAAACATGGAGAGAGGGGTAAGAACTAATATTTTTATAGCAGAAAACCATATCATTTTTCCTAGTTGATATAGTTCTAACACATGAACACAAAATCCAAGTGTTGAATAGAATAGGATCTCAGTTAAATAATAACCAATGCAGTCCCAATTATGTCATCTTTATTAAGAATAAATGCACAAAAAATCTCTTGCCTCAGCTATATTAAGATAATCTCTTCTTGTGTGCTTTATAATAATTTATAATTCATATTATTGAAAACATAGATGTCATACCAAAAGGCTCACTATTATAGAGCTTTAAAAATTAATAGTGTGCTTTTACTAAAGATCCTTTTGTAAACATATTTTTAGCACAGAACAAAGTTCTTTACATCTAATTATTTAGAAAATAAACAAGTAACTCTGAGAAATACATTTTTAAATATCTGAAAAAAATTGATAAAAAACTTTTAAAAAGATAAAAACTTTAACTAACATTGATTTTTTTTTTACCAAAATGACATATTGATTTTTCACAGTCAGTATTTAAAATTATGCATTTAACAGATACTTGATACATAACATATATCAATAACACTATTTCTACTTTACAAATCAACAGGGAAGACTGTTGACATACCTGAAGTTATATAGAGAATATAATTGAAACCATGAAGTCTCAAGGTTAGTTCTGAAATATCATCTAGAAGTTCAAAATATAATAGGAAATTCGTTCTCAATTAAAAAGAAAAAATATTTTTGATTCTCTCAGATATTTTATGACCAGTTAATCTCTTCCTGTGTGCTTTAAAATAATTTATATCACTGAAATTATAGCTGCCATACCAAAAAGTTTATTATTATAACCTTTAAAAATTAGATGGTCTTTCACTCTGTCCTTCAAACATATTTCTACCTCTGATACATTATCTTTATTCAAAGTAACGTGTTTCCCTCAAAAATGCTGCCTCTAAATTTTAAACTAAATTCTAATTTGCTTTTAAATGTGTTAGATAAACTACCATTTTTAATCTGCTTCCAGAAAAATAAAACAGTTCAATTTTCTGTGATATCTCCTCAAATATGTGTATGTTAGGACTTTTAGTAAAGTTCTCGCACCAGCAATTTTGTCCTTTGAAACTTACAGTTTCATTTATTAATGGTGATTGAAATGCAGCATTAGAAACAAGTTTCAGTGGCAACAAAGATAAAAATACCGAAGGGTCTATAGTGCCATTGAAGCCAGCCTGACATTATAAGTTATGTTTTATTAAAAGCTCTTTATGTTATTACATGTGTATGTAGTTTCTTTTACTTATGGTAGTTAAAGGTTCATTTAGGTTCCCTTCAGGCCTAACATGTTTTATTTTGTTTGAAGTGAGATTGCTCCAAATCTTCTTGCAGTTTTACTTGCATAGTCACTAATTACTTTTAGTTAAGTATTGTTCAAATGTTCATACATTACATGATTCTGTAATAAGAAACAGGAAAGAGACCAAAGGATATTTTTGCTAGAACATATAGAGTCTTCGTCATGTTTTTATATTCCCAAATGTTATTTGTTTAGAGATTATTATCTTTTAAAAGTTTGTAGGGAAAATCTTTGGAATTTCATTGGATTTTCTATTTAAATTCATGAGTTTGCATCTGGAAAATTGTACACAAGAACACTGTCTATAGTCTCTTTTCTACATTCAGTAACTGAGGGCAAATCACTTAGCATCTCTAAACCTCTGTTACCTCATTTGCCAACTGAGTCAAATCCTCCTATTGGGCATATTAGTTTTAAAAACCATCCATGTAGTTTGTATCTATGGCCAAAAATTAGTAAAACTGTGGGTCCAGAAGCTCCTTTCAAGATGATGAAATTTAAAAACCTTCATCTACTGAGAAAATTGTGACCTGCTATGCTAATAATGAATGTGTTTTACGCATGTTAGAAACTAAAATGATTTCAAGAGTATTTGATTCAATAAGGATCTTTATAGTTAAGCTATGAGGGGTTACCTCACCTTTATGTGGAATTATTCTACAGTACTTTGTGGAAATATGTTTTCAATTGTGTCTGATGTAATAAATCAAAACTGCTCACTAAAATATGAAGTAAATAAATGTCACATTGAGCTTTGTATAACTCTGATCTGAGACCCATAAACTATTTAGAATTTATTAATACTATTATTTTATTTGTTTTACATTAGATTTCCATTCCTGAATAAAATGTATTCTCCATAGAATTATTAAGAATCATATAGATTTGTACTGTTTCTACTTTTATGGTGTAGAAACAAAGATATGTTTGCCAGCAAGTTCTAGTTCACATACTTTATTACAAATTAAACTCAGGTTTCTTTTATTACCTGGGAAAATTCCAAATAGTTTACTCTTTACTTTTGTTCAGGCACCAAAATGATTATCTTGGGAACAGAGAGGGCATTCTAGAACACTTCTGGAAGTTATGGCTTTGCATTAGGCAGACACAGCAAAAAAAGTCTTAGAAAACCAAGCTGAGATGCCATAGGTAATGGCTTATGAGGAAACCTGATTGTAGGAATTCTAAATGGCTACCATGGTGCAGGGGAGCAAAAACGCATCCTGAAGAACTGTCTGCTATGTGCTTTTTCTTATGCTCTTTCTTCACATACACTGTATTTTAATGAAGTTACACCATCATTCCCTGTACTGAGAGAGTAATTTATACCTAAGTTCAGTGGCATTCCAATTTTTGTTCACGATCCATGTAATAAAAAATTTTTGCACTACAAACTAGTATATTCATACCTGAACATATAACTGTGTGTCTATGTGTAAAACATACCAAGACAAAAACTTAAAGAAATCAATATCCTTACTATGTATACAACTGTATATTCTCTCTTCTATTCTATTCCATTACATTATATTAAAATGTACTGATAATAACCTACTGAGATAATTTGGTCATAAATATATTAGTTTGAAATGCAGACCCTGATTTGAGAGAAGAGTATAGGAACATCTTTCCTCTGTAGTCAAAATAAATGTTGGGCTTACCTGAAAATGTGAAATTGGTCTACTTTATGTCTAGCAATCCTCTTTTCCTTCCTTTTCTCAAAACGTATTATTTTTCTCTCTTCATTCCTCCACCCCAAATATATAGCAGGGGTAACAAGACCTAAAGCTGGGGAAGACGTAGTCCTTCTACTGAAGGAACCCACCACCTACTGGGAGAGATTAAACCAAATCTTGACTGCCTTTTAGACTCTGGCAGAGGCAGTCTTTTCTTTGCCCAGAGCCTCTGCATCCCCTCATCCATCTACTTGAAATAACTCTGTCCCACATTTTTCTACCTTGCTAAGTAGTTAACAAAATAAAATGTTCATGTTTCAATTTGAATGTCACTTTTTCAGGCAGGCTTTCCTTAATTCCACAATAAAAACCACACTTTCTCAGATAAGCAGTCTCAGTTTCCCCATTTCTATCACTTCAGAGAAACCATGTGTTTATTTGTTTAATATCCAACTCTTTGATTCTACTTTGAAATATGAGTGAACACAAATATTCTCTGATTGTTATTGTTTTATACTGAGCATGTCATACTGTACCGAGATATATCTCTCTACATTCATTTCCTCACCTAAAAATGGGAATATTGATAATCATATATTTGAACCCCAGATTAAATGAGATCAAAAAATAATGTATGTAAACTGCATAGAATAGTACCTGGCACTTATTAAATGTGCAATAATTTAATAATTGTTTGTTATTTTATTATTATTTTAATTTTTATATTAAAATGTAGTCCTAATAACTGATGGGAGCAAATTGTAATAATAATAACAATTAATACTATGATTATCATTTCTACCACTATTATATATTCTGTAAGAGTCTAAGAGAAACAGGTTAAAAGGGTGCTCATGTTATATGAAAACTAAATAAGACCATTATGAATAATACAATAAACCATAAATATAAAGTCAAATATTTTTCATTCATTATAAATAGCACTAATTGTCATGTTTGCATTAAAATTTCATATATTCTCACTCCCTATATAAAGAGTCAAAATAGGTCAAAGATAGTGAAAATAAACTCTTGGATAATTAAGGGTATTATTACGTTTTTTAATAGAAAGCTATCTTTTTTATGTCTGTCTTTCAAAAGCTAGACATTTGTTATGACATAGAAATAGTCATTTTCTAGGTGATTTTTCTCAACAGACAGAAAACAGCTTAAAGCAACCATTTTCTTGGTGGCTTACAATTGACCAAGAATGGTGACTCATTTGTTTATTTTACTTTTGTTTCCCTTGCCTGAAGCAATATATTAGAATGTTACTAAGAATAATGCCAGACAGTTTACTGCTTATGTTTTCTTCTAGGAGTTTTATGGTTTCAGGTCTTACATTTAAGTCTTTAGTCAATTTGAGTTTTTTTCTTATATATGGTGTAAGAACGTGGTCTAGTTTTATTATTAAAAATGCAAATATAAATTTTCTTCTAAGTGGAAAAGATATTTAAAAAATTAAACTATGTGAGTTTAATGTATTCATTGAATAAACAGTGATGGAGCACTTCTAAGGTACATGAAATGTTCCTTGAGGTGAACCAGACATTGAAGGGACATTTATTATTGAATAGACTATCTTTACCCTGTTTTATACACTTGCCTCCTTTGTCATAGATTAACTGACCATAATAGGAGTGGGTTCATTTCTGGGCTCTCCATTCTGTTACATTGATCTTTGTGTCTGTTTGTATGCTACTCTCATGATGTTTTGATAACTATAGCAAACTAAAAAGTTTTTGCATAGCAAAGGAAACACCAACAAAACAGCAAGACAACCTGGTGAATGGGAGAATATATCCACCAATAATACATCAGAAAAGGGTTAATATCCAAAAATTACAAAGAACTCACACAACTTAACCCCCCCCAAAAAAAAATTCCTAACAATTCAATTAAAAAATGGGCAGAAGACCTGAATAGACATTTCTTTAAACAGAATATACAGATGGCCAATAGACATGTGAAAAGATACTCAATGTCACTAACTATTAGAGAAATACAAATTAAATCCACAGTGACATATCACCTCACAGCTGTCAGAATGGCCATCATCAATAAATCAACAAACATTATTGTCAAGGATGTGGAGAAAAGGGAACCCTTATGCACTGTTACTGGGATTGCAAATTGGTGCACCCACTGTGAAAAACAATATAGAGGTTCTTCAATAAATTAAAAATAAAACTACCTTATGACCCAGCAATTCCACCTCTGAGTATTTACCTGAAGACGTCTAAAACACTAATTCAAAAAGATATATGAACCCCTATGTTCATTACAGTATTATTTACTATAGCCAAGATATGGAAGCAACCTAAGCACCCATCAATAAATGATTAAAGAAGATGTGGTACATGTATACAATAGAAAATTACTTAGTCATAAAAAATAGAATGAAATCTTACCATTTGTGATGACATGGAGGGACCTAGAGGGTATTATACTAAATGAATGAAGTCAGAGAAAGACAAATATCATATGATTTAACTTACATGTGGAATCTATACAACAAAATAAATGAACAAAACAGAAAAAAACTTACAGATGTAGGAAACAAGAAGATGGTTGCCACATGGGAGGGGGTTTGGAGGAGATGAATGAAAAAGGTGAGGAGATTAAGAAGTACAAATTGGCGGTTATGAAATAGTCATATAATTGAAACATAACCCATGCTAGAAAATTAAAATAAGAAAATTAGAAAAACATATTCACTTTTGATGGGAAACTTTTGAAAAGATTTGCTAATACTGACCTTATGTATCAGTAATTTGGGGAATATACTTCACTGTCCGGGCTCTCTCACTTTTTCCCTGGTTTCTCAATAAATGTGGATGTCAAGTGCCGGGTATGTAGCCATGTTAGGACTTGTGCGAAGCTAACACACTGAAGTAATAAGATAGAAACACAATATCTGGTTTACAAATAAAATTAAACCATCTACTTATATTAAATGTCAATATCAGCTCATAAATGGCTCAAATATGAAATACCCATATCACAAAATACATGTACCCCAAACTTTACAGATCACTGTTATTTGCATTAGAGTATCATTATAAGACAATGACACTCTTAAATATTTGCACACTGTCCACCTGAAAAAACTCTCCCTGTCATATTTTCAAAAAGATTTCTGATAGAATTTAGAATAATGGCTTTCAAATGTTAACATGTTTAAGAATAATTTGGAAATCTTGTTAACAATTGGGGTGGATGGTTCCTACTCTCAGAAGTTCTGATATCAGAAAACCACTCTTGTTAGCCAACTTTCCTGGTAGTTTGGCTGTGTATAGTCCTTGGAACACACAATAGAAAATATATGGCCATATTTTCTATTTATAACTCTTATCAACTTAGTTGGAAGCAAGCTAAATATATTTCTTTTAATGATTATATATCAGTATAATGTAGGTATTTAAAACTAATTGACAATCTTTCTCATAGACAAGTTTGAATTAATCTTCTGCTAAGACAAAGTTCCTGGCCTAGGGTGGTTCTGGTATACATTATGCATTTTATATTTATTTGTATCATTTCACTTATACACACACTATGACCCCTTATGAATAATATTTGTGTAGATTTTTGTGAATGATGTAAATTTTTTTGTTGTCTCTTAATGTAACACTGCCAGCTATTACATTTCTTGTTGGCATTATGCTTGCTCCATGTGCCCTTCTTAACAGCAATTGTGAGAATCTATAGAATGTAGTCCATTCTGATTTTATATCACTTTCTACATTTAATAATATCTTTTTATACCTGTCTTAATTTACTCAACATACGATGAGTTTTTGAGGAAAAGTAATTCTGAATAAATAATCTTTGTGCTTTTTTTTGTACCCAACAGTGTTTTGTCCATAGTAGGTGCTCTGTAAATACTTGTAGTATAATCAAGTTGAGCAATGGTAAATAATTGTAAATAAGAATCCCAAAGGCTATATATGAAGGGCTATAATTCAAGTATATGTCTTTAGTGCAGGAAATTTATACATTCCATTACAACCTTTGGTGTTACTCTGTTTCAGAAAATTAAGGTTGATGGAAGGCTAAATTCTTTTAAAATGTTAGTTTTATTTGTCAATATAAATAGACGTGTTTCTCACATATACATTTTTTTATAAACACTTTCATTTTATTAGTCAATTACCTCTCAGTTCTTTTAAAAAACAAACATTACTCATTTGTAAAATCTACTATTCGAGTAAGTAACCAAATAGAGCCATTTAAAAGTATTCTGCCTTCTTTGTATAGATATTTGTTAAAATAAGACTTTATACCTCCTTAGTAATTTATTACCACATTGCAGAAAACAGTCTATCATTACTCTATAATACATAAATTTTCTTCTTGTGAAAAGTACTTTCTAATCCTTAAGGCTGACATGATAAAATATTTGTATTTACTAATATAAAGGTCAAGAATAAATCTTACATTTATACATTATTTGTTATAGAAACACAATTTAGATTGCATTTTAGATATTACTTTAACGCTATCTTAATTGAAGTTATTAGCATTTCTACATGATGGGCCAGATTTTTAATATGAATATTTTATGCTATAATTTGAAGTTCTTTGAGCCACCAATTTTAAGAATTGCATTATTTACATTAATGTGAGTCAATGATCTGTGTCTTCCCCTGATTATTTGCTTGTTGGAAGAGGAGAAAGATGGCATGTAAATAATTTATTCTTTTCCTTTATAATTGTTTACTCACATATAGAGTTAGTGATAAATTCAAATGAAAAATAATTTAGGTATTATTAGAAGTTTCCTAAATCAAGAATGATTTAGTAGAAAGTTATACTTAGATAATTTAATGAGTTGCTCATGTATACTACTCATTTCTTGTATAGAAATAAATTTATGTTGAAAAAAGAAAAACATTTTACAATATTAATTATCTTACATATTGCTTCATTTTGAAACCCTGACTCATATTTAGCATAATTTTTGTTAATTTTAGAAGTATAAGTAATTGAAAAACACCTCATTCAATTCAAGTGAATAGTCATTGAGATCAATATTGAATTTTCTATTCATCTCTTGATATGCCTAGGTAAATATAAACTTTACAATTTCTCTGTTTTATTAAATGGGTACATAGAAGCTGCTGTAAGTATGTTGAACTACATTGTTCACACAAAGCACACATTCTACAGCCCTTAAACAGAGATTATAAAAAAGAAAAAAAAAGCACAAATTTGATTTAGATAAGGCAAGGCATTCTTAAATTTTCCCAATAGATTGGGATGACTATCATAAAAACCTGAACTAAATTTATGCACCTAAAATCTGCCTCTGCCTGTCCTCTGCTATTACCACAGGGGATTAGGGATGGGTGAACCCAGCCATGTTTTGGGTTCGTCAAACATCTTGAACTACTTTTCCAATGTTCTGGGTTAGGCAAAACCCAGAATGTGTTTTGCCAAGCACATTTTCTCTTAATTCTTAAACCCAGGAGTATTTTAAGGTAAATTTAATCCATATGCTTCTGATTCATTTATACTAAACTCATCAAAATGTTCTGTCTTAAGAGCTATTTGATGTTCAGGAAGCTTTTTGAATATTTTATAAGGCGTTTAAAGTCCAATTAATTGGACTTTTACATTCAGCTAGGCCAAGAGCAAGTGAACTCGAATCTCAAAATGATCAAGTTTGGTTGCAAAGTCAAATAATATGGTTTGCAAAGGTTCTAAAATTGGCTACACATATTTTGATTCTTGGTAAGAATATATATTAATATTATTTTTGCAGAATGTAGATTGTGTAACACAATGAGTAGTGAACAAAATGCAAAATAGGGCATGGAAATATAAAGAAGCCAAGTGACAAATAATTCAAAGCAGATTGAATGTCTGTTCTTTAGCAAGAACCATGCACGAGCTAACATAATGGAGGATGACACTGCATCTGTTTTCATTTTTCTTTCTTTTGGGAAGACTTTCTTCTTTTTGGACTGTATTTGGAATTTTCTGCAAGTTCTATCCTCTATCTTTTGGACTGTCACCGGACTTGCAGACAGCATTGTAGCGCTAACATTAAATTGAAGAAAATTATGTTCAACATCAAATAAAAAAGTTAATTTTTGTTATGGAAAAGCTAAAATAGATTACTGACGATATTTCTTAAGATGTTATTGTACCACTTTACCTTTTAGGTTTGCAAAGGAATAATGAACAGGTTGAGGTTCATTATGAAATTCACAAGTCAAACTCACTATCGAAGTCCCGACTTTTGTAAACTTAGACTCTATAATACTTATTAAAATTTCTAATAAATAATATTTTACTTGACTGTATATAGGTAAATTTATTTTTATCTCTCTCATTTTTATTTCTATGTCATCTGGAAGACCAGACAATATTTAGGATAGATTTCTATATAACTATATTTAAGATCTTAGTATATACATAAGAAATCTAAGTAATAAGACAGAATAAGAGAAAGTAGAATAAAAAAAACTGTCATGTAAAAGCATTTATCATATGTAAAGAGATGAAATATTGTTTTTACTTTTTAGCTGTGAAAAATTCTAAAAACCAGACACAGACATTGAATAAAAGATAAAAATCAATAATAATTTTAGCATAAGCTTTGACAGTTGCACATGAAGAAACTTTGTTTTTCCTACTGTTGTTGGCTAAATAAGCACTTTAGTGGCTTTTAAATATTCTGTTGTAATAAGACACAAATGATAGTTAATATCATTAGCTCACCCATTCTATATTCTCTTTCAGCACTTTCTCAAGAATGTTGAGGAATGACGTAGGTATGTGAACATATCCATGAGAGGGAGAAGTAGGAAGAAGTATATTGAAAATCTTTACTAAAATGACACACTTGAATTTTTTTTTTTCTGTTTCTCTATATGCCAATTTCTATTCACTATTGCCAGCCTTGGATTATTGTTTTTGAAAGTTAGGGCTTTGGTAATATATTTTAGTTTTTAACCTTCACTAGCTTATTAAGTAATTTAATTTTTTTATTTATTTAATTTGTCTTTAATCTCAAGTTTTTCATCTGTAAAATGAGGACAAAATACAGGATTCTTAAAATTATTAAAAATAATAATAGATATAAAAAGCTTAAAATCAGATAGACTTCAGAGCATGTGATAAATGCCAAATAAATGGTATCTGCAAGATGCACCATCTACTTCTGTTTAAATTCTCAGCAATTGATTAGCCACTACCAGAAAATGGTTTATTCCATGTGTGTAAGGTTTTATGCTGTGCCAACTTGGCTAGGCCACAGTTCTCAATTATTCAATCTAGCACTAATCTAGATGTTTCTATGAAGTTTTTTCCAGATGTGATTAAGGTACATAATGAGTTAGTTGCTCTTAGGTAAGAGAAATTATACTGCATAACCTGAGTAGGCCTAATTCAATCAATTGAAATGCCTGAAGAGCTGAGCTTCCCTGATAAAAAAAGAAATTCTACTTGTGGACAGCAGTACCAGCCCCTGACCAAACATTTCAGCCTGCTCTTCATGATGGCCTGCCCTGTGGATATGCAGCATGCCTAGCCAGTTCCCACAATTACATAAGCCAATCCCTTGCCATAAATCTTACAGGGTCTTCTCAGCTTGAATCCTGGCTGATATAAGGCCCATGCATAAATTCATTCAGCAAATACTTATTAAGGTGTTTCTGTATACCAAGCATTGTTCTACAAACCAAGGACTTGGTAGAGAACTGTCGATAATGCTGCTATCATCATTGAACCAAGTGTAAAGTTCCTTAAACAAATGATAATACAAACATACATTTAAATTAAAATAGTAAAAAAGTACTTTGAAGTAGAAGTACAAAAAAACTTTATTTTCAGTTTAGCTTTTTTCAATTTTCTTATGGAAACTTAAAATATTTTCTAGTGAATTTAAATCAGACATATCTTAACTCAGTGACAGGTTTTTGTTTTTGTAAATCTAAAGTTTTTATTATTAAAAATGAAAATATAAATTTTCTTCTAAGTGAAAAAGATATTTAAAAAATTAAACTATGTGAGTTTAATGTATTCATTGAATAAACAGTGATGGAGTGCTTCTAAGGTACATGAAATGTTCCTTGAGGTGAACCAGACATTGAAGGGGCATTTTGCCTGTTTTAGGATCTACTGTGTTTCCCAATTAATCATCATTGTGAATATTCTTTATTGTATTGTCATGATGCTAACATGATGTGCTCATTTATGTGACTACAACATAAAAACAAAATTTTCAGTGGGAAACATTTAATCATTAAATGTGTTTAATTAGAACAATAAAAGTGGGCCTTAAAAAGTTCTTATCCTTATGGGTTAAAAATAGGTATTAAAAATTTGAGGCTTGTAGTGATCCTTTTATACATGTTCTATATTTAAATCTTGAAGGAAAAATCAAGCACATTTTCAGTAAGCAAACTTGAAGGGAATGCAAATCTTCAAATAGAAAATGTTGCAACTATTTTTCTATTAAAACATTATTTTCAGTTTCTTCCATACCATTCCAAAATTGCTCTTTATTTAGCCTTTAAATCATGTGTATTTAAGTTACAAAAGTTTGTTACTGTTTCTCATTTATAATTTTATTAAATTCTCCAGAAATTAGCTATTTGATTGAAAAAAAAATCAAATGAATTTATTTTTTTCATTGTCTTCAAATACCCACCACCTGCCCCCCATGAAAAATTAATGGAATCATGTTACACATGTCTAACTCAAAATTTCATTGCCGAGCCTTTTAATGGCCAACTCCTAGCCTGGAATTTTATCAGCTATTATTCAGATTTTAAAAATAAGTGTTTTCTGCAATTATAAATGAAAATGCTTTCTTACTGAGTTGGACCAGGATAAGACAAAGTATATACATGTTTCCACTTTAAAAATAATAGTTTTGGTAACTGAGAGAGCAAGAAGTTTGCAAAAGCATTTTAAAACAAGGATACTCAATTTGTAAATGTTTTTTAAATTAACTTTTCACACACTTTTTTAATTACTCTGAACAAAAAAGAAATATAATATGGAGATCCCTAATTTCTCAGACTTTAATAATTTTAAAGGTTGAAAACAATTTCTGTATTGTGAATTTCTTTTTTTGTTGTTTAATAAAAAAAAAATAGCTATATGATCAGCAAATGTCAACAAATTTCTAGGAGAAACACAAAAGGAACAAATTTTTCTATACTTTAGAATTATCCATGTTTAATCAAATAGTATAACTATCATAGAAATTGTAGCCAGTGCAATCAGTAATTAACATAATTAAAGTTACTGCTTATATCAGATATTACCAATAGCTGCTGTAAATGGGCTGTTGGTGTACCAGGAAATCTAAAGGTGGTGATTTTTACATTTACAACCATTTTAACATTACAACCATTCAAATAAATTTAAAAACTCAAATATCTGTATTTAATTAGGTATTATGTTATGAATTAATTTTATCATGACTTATAAAGACATATCTAGATCCTCTCCAATACTCCACTCTGCTCTATAATTAGCTTATTTCTATTTGAGTCATGATGGAACCCACTGCTTTATTGTATGAACCCTCTAAGCCAACACACTCTCCTTTAATTAGCTATATTTATTTTCCTTTGAAAATGCAAGTACCCACAAATTAATAATGTAGAACTCCTTATTAATTCTCATGGAAAGAATTTAATATAAATTTTTTTAAATAATCATATTAAGAAAATACCAAAGATCCCGAAGTACCCCAATTAAATGCTCTGTAATTTGAAAAAAAACCATTAGAATGATTCTACAAATTACTTTTCCTCAGGTTACCTTTCCTGTAAATATGCACCAAATAAATAAAATGTTGACACTCAACCAAGCAACAAATCAATATGGAGCAAAGTAAGAAAAAAATATTGAACAATCTGTAAGTAGTTAGAAGACAATGAAATCTCGAACATTAAGCAGCATGGTTCATAATGAACAAATTAATCATGCAAGACCATGATAATAGGCTTGTTTGATAGAGTTACAAAACCAATTGGATGAAGAAGATGGAGTTGACGTCATGTATTTGAGGCTCCAGTGAAGCATTCGAAACAGTGGATCATGAACTTTTACTTGCAAATTAATTATAATTGCTTTGGATGAGAATGGATTCACATGGACTGGAAACTGGCTAAAAGATGGTAAACAAAAATAATAGATGACAATGAATCCAGTGAGAGGATTACTGCAGCAGGTTTTCATGTGGTCAAAGTTTGTGATTCTTTATTTATTGGTTCTTAAACATATTTTTTCTCAATAGTTTTGAGGTAGAAGTGTTTTCATGGGTACCCAATAAAGAAAGCAATCAGAACTAAATATAATATTTTATATGAGTGAATATCTGATTTAGAATTTATTTTTGACTTTAGTGAGTTTTTGAAAATCTTACATAAAAAAATATAAGTGCATAATATTCAGGCAACAATTGGTTTCAATAGAACAGAATATTTTAAATAATATCACTCTTTCATTATCATTAATTTTACATCTTACCTGTTTATTAAGTAGGCTCAATAGCACCTCTACTAGAAACATATCAAATAAATGAAACTAATCTTCTAGTTTTTGCAAATCATGATGATAATTTCTCTACATTTGTTCAAATTAGATAGATTTTATAGTAATCAGAGAACAACATAACATTTAAAATATATATGTAATACAGAATTTAACTGGTAGAAGACTATCAAAAAATAGTTTCAAAAGTTAGTCTTTTATGAAAGAAAGACATTATCTATAGATTTATAATGGAATATGGTAGAAAGGTTTTTTCCAAAATCTGGGCTACAGGATATTTTAGGAGTTATGCAATAATGTTTTAAATTGTATGCATTATGTATCTTAGGGAATAAAAACAAATGATCGGATCCATGCCATAAATATTAATTAAAAATATGTAAATAAAAACAAACTAGAAAACATTCAGTGAAAATGGTAAAATAGTACAAAATATGACCAAAATTCAGATAATTGGTACATAGAAGACTAATGTTTCATAAATGTTTCACATAAAAGGCCAACATTGCCTTAACCATTGAAGCAGAGATATTTTTAAGTACATAAAAGGGTAACATATTGAGATGATAAAGGCAAGATGTTCAAGAAAAAATAAGATTAAAATAATAAACAATAAACAAAAACAAATTTTATAACACTTTATATTATCCAAAACTTTTTCAGTCTTAGCAGACAGCTCATTTAATTAAGCAATGCACCATTAAAAATTTTTGCATTATAGCAAATGAACCTAAAAGGTCTCTTGAAATTTACTAAGATTTAACCTACCAAAGTGACAAATTCTGACTTATTTAACCCTTCCACATTTAAACATCAATAGAATGATATAAAAACTTATTAAGCCTAGAACAGATTAAAAATATCACTATTATGTATATCTTTAAATGAAAAGGGTAAATTCGCTGCTCATAACTCAACTCATAGTTGAATGAAAACTACTGCTCCATGGTTATATCACTACTTATTTTTATTTATAAAACCTAAAAGGATAGAGACATAAAAGAACTAAAGTAAAATGCACATGCTGAGGAAAAAGGCATATTTGAAAATACTTTATTGAGTAGAAGCAATGAGAACTTTGGGTTTGCACAATAGCCTCCCGAGGGTAAAGGTGGGATTTACATCACCAGTTGTGCTTAAAATTTACCCTGTTGAGTGCTGAGGCCAACTTTTAAGAGAGTATTCTCATAGGAGAGATTAGATGACCTGCCATGCTTTTTCCATTTCTTATTTACGTGATTTTGTTGTTCTAATAATCATTCTTTTGGAAAACAATTTTCTGGCAATTTGAGTGTTTTTAGTTATATCCTTGGGAGTTGTTTGGCAGTGTTCAGCTAGAGCAGAGCTGTCATCTCTGAAAATGGCGAAATTAGGAAATGGCATGTCATGAATCCTAGCCTTTCCTTGAACATTCTGCTTATAGAGGCAGTGTTAATAATTCCCAGCTTTTGGAGATAAAGAAAAGCACTACAATTACCTTACAAATGAAATAATAATCATGACATTAACCCTGCCTATAAATAACTTCTGCTTCACCATAATACTTGGTTTAAATAGGTCATAACCCTTGCCTTATCATATTTTTGTCTAAAATATTAGCATATATTCATTGTGTTCTCTGTGAGTTGTGCTAGATGTTGACTACACAGTAATAAAAAAGAAACACACACCTTTGATGCCGCTGAGGGACGTAATCACACTAATGAATAGTTATAATTACAGTAATGAATACTCTGATTAAAAGTAACAAATGTTTTGGGATTATATTGGAGGAACACCCAATCCAGGTTTGGTGGTGATCCTAGGGATGACGATAAAGAGTACCTCAGAGCAAATTGTCTCTGTGTGTGCAGCATATATACCTATATGCAGCACATGTTATATATAACATGTATATAAGGTTTATATATAGCATGTATATTCTGCTTATATCACATATATACATCCATGCATGCTATATCTCTCTACATATATCTATACTAGGCAAAGAGTACAGCTTGTCTGGAGATTTCAAGGTAAGAAAATATGAAACACTTACAGGGTTAAAAGATGTTTAATATGCTACAGAGAGAGTTTGAGAGGAAAATGATGAGAGATGAGGCTCTCTACAACATCTGCTCTACAACTCCAGGGACACTACTCATTTAGACTGTCACCCAGGTGAGAGAAATAGTGATCTAAGTCAGGCTAGAAACAGTAAGGATGGAAAAAAGTAAATTGAGCCAATGTTAAAATAGACTTAGCGATTGGACATGGGAAATGAGAGAGAAAGGAGGAGATATTTTGCTTGATCAATTGGATGGGCAGATGGTACTGCCATTTACTAAGATGAGAAAAAAGAAGAAAGCGTCAGTTTCAGGTGAAGAAGCTTTAAGATAGTGTGAACTAGATGACTTTTAATTATGCATGGGAACTTTAAGTAGTTATTTCTTTTAGACACTTGGGTATGTGGGTTTACAGTTTAGGAAAGGCATCTAGATTGGATATATGTTTTGGATAGATGATATTGAAAGCCATGAGATGGATGAAGACTGCTAAGAGAAAACATATAGACCAAGATCAGAAGGGGAGCTCAGCATACCCCAAACATCAGGAAAAACTGAAGTATAAACACAATAGGAGGCTGTAAAGAAGTATGACACAACTAGCTAGAATGAGTTTTTACAAAACTAATTGATATACTGAAAAGTTTAAAACCAGCATCAAAAATGGCAATAGGTCCTCAATTAATTTTCTAATCCTAAATTAGAAAATAAGAAAAGGAAGATCAGTTTTTTTTTTCTGATTCAAATAGGATGATAGCTATGTAATTCTAGATCTATAATAATTACAGAATAACTACTGGAATCGATTTTATAAGTTTCTTTGAATATCCAGATTTTAGCTTAATATTCATGTAATGTATTAAGACATGTTCCCCAAAACAGTATAGAAATGTAGAAATCACAAGCGAGCAGAAAGAGCCAGCCAAGTTTCTTTCATATACATATGAAAGATTATATATATATATATATTTATATTTACAATATATATAGTATATTCCACAATAGATGTGTAATGATTTTTTATCAGCAAAAACAAGTAAATGCTATCAAATGCATTTCTAAACTATTTCTTTAGGGAAATTCATAACAGCTGGCTCATTTTTGATAATTGAAATAGTATTAATTTTCAAGAAATTAAGTGAAAATATGAATGAATAAAAACCAGTTTATTTAAATATTGCCTTTAAACACTTAGGAGGGCTGCTGGAAATATTAATATGGGTTTCTTTTTATTTTTTCCTCAGCCCACTCTATTGTGGAAATAACAATGAATAATAAAGTGACATGCTGCTGACAGGAAGCAGAAGAGTAAGAAGCCAAAATGATGAGTGAGGTAATTTGTATTCTGGGTAAGTGATAATTATTTACCTACAATTGATGCTTTTGGTACCTTGGAAAGAGAATGGAAAGAGAGAGTAACTTTGGATGCATTGCTCTTCATAACATAGGTTGCTATGGACGATATAGCTTGGTCTGTATGTTGCTTTAAATTTGAAGATGATGCTTTGATCACTGGCATGTGGCTGTGTATATGAAATTCAAAACAAGTGAAGCAATCAGTCCATCAATTGGTTATTTTGTTTACATGAAATCAAAAGAATTAGCTTCATGGATTCCCCCCTTCTTGGATGTTTGGGCATTAAATATGTAACCCAGATGTCAGCTGGGGCCACCTCGTCTTCCTTGAGATCTAGATAAGATTGACTTGAATTTTGATATCCACCTTATGGATGGCTGAAACAGTTTTTAAAATGTCAGTAAAATCCAGGTAGCTTGAATTTTAATAGTTACTCTTCCTCCAGTCTTCTCTTTCTGTGTTTCATGTCTTTTTTAATCCACCATATTATTCCAAATTTAGACTCTGAGCTTTTGTTTTTTTTCCCACCTAACAAAAATGTAGCTTACTCACATGAAACAATCATGAATGTAGGAAAGACTGGGACAAGGAGAAATTAAGAGTGAAAAAACATTTACACGGCTGTGAGAATTACTTCACATTTAGTGTAAGGCCACCCTGGTTCTTTCTGCTATCCTTCTTAATGAGCATTTTCACCAGTTCTTCAGCCTCTCTGCAATTCTACTTTGGAATAAATTTATGAATTTATATATACACCAAGATTTAGATAATAACGTTGTTTGTAACAGTAAAAATTGGAAACAAATTTTTCTTACATAAGAACCTTATTAAATAGTCGGGATAATCAGTACAGAGTGATATTGAGCAGTCACTTAAAAATAATGAAATCATATGAGCCCTTGAAAATAAAAGTTTCCAAGAGGTATTATGAATAAAAGGGAAATCTAGGTAGAAAATGATGTGTTTGGTATGTTCTCATTTTTTTTTTTGAAAACATATTTTGAACTGGAAGGATATCTCAAAATTACTTCTAAAGAGAGGTGCTGAGTTAGTGAGAATGGTTTTTCCTTTCAGTTTTATACTTTGGTATTGTTTAATTAAATTTAATTTAAATAAATTATTTTAAATTAATAAAAAATACATGGATTAGTTTAAATATTATCTTATTGTCTCATTTGAAACAAGTTAGCTACCTTTTTATAGTTATTAGAGAGAAAGAGTTCTTATTAATAAAGAATAAAATCTAAAGTCCTTAACATAACTCTCTCTCCTTCGTGCCCTCAGCTCTCACCACTCTGGCCCTCTTCCTGCCCCGCTGACTTGCTAGGTCTGTTCTCAAACGAGAGCCTTTGGAGCTGCTCTTCCTTCTGATTCTCTTTTTCAGCTGCCTGACCTCATTTGGGCTTCAATTCAAATGTCACATCTTCTAATGTGCCTTTTGTGACCATCCTATCCATCTTAAGACCCCTAGCCCACCTAAGTGTGTGTGTATGTGTGTATGTGTGCATGTTTCCTCCACTAGAACCTTAACTGTATGAGAGTGATGGCCTTTTCTGTGTTGCTTGTTGCTCTAATTTCATTGCCTAATAGTAAGCACTCAATTAATGAATGCATGAGGGAATGAATGAAGGGATAAATAAATTAAGGGATTCACATGTGCCTCCTCCAGGTAGAAAATGTGTCCCATGTAACTCTCCTCCAGCAGTTATTTGTTAATTTGATTTACCCAGAGAAGACTGGACAATTCCTAAAAAAATTTACTACATTCATTTGAAGACTCTTTACTGTATACATTACATATAAGTTTTTTCCCCCAGATTGGCTGGCCATTTGAACATGGGGAATTACAGAAAAAGAAAATAATCAGGTTCATTGTCTTTATTTAGGTGACTGAAAGCTTCCTGACCATGGGAGCACTATCACACCTTCATTTTTATTTATTCTTAACTAAACATAAGTTTGTCTTTTTGTTATCATGTGCCTCACAAAGCTAATAGCTTATATTACCTCACAGAAAGGACATTTTTTAATGCCTCACTCCATCCAAACACTAATTCAAACTTTACAAATAAATATAATAAGCAAGACAAGAACAAATAAACAAAAAATAGCCTCACTTTATCTCTTTCCCATTTTTTTCACTTGTCTCCTCAAAAGCAAAGTGCAGAGTCTTGTTATTCAAAAACTTGAGCATGGAAGAAAATCAAACTCACTACCTCCTGGAAGATCTCTAGTTTACACCAATGTGTTTAAGTAGTATCTCTCTCCTTCCAGATGCACTGACTGGGGATGAATCTTCCCCACCATTTCTCCCCATATGGCTATTGGTTGTATTCATCGGGTAAATTTTACTGCCAGATTTGTATTTATTGGAAAATTGTGGTTTTTTAAATTTTTAGAATAGTTTTACATATGCATTCAGATATGTAATACTACTGCCTATCAAATTATGTTGCTCTTTTTTCTTTAAGTTGGAAGTTGTGACATCCCGAACAAAAAGACAGTGCTGAAGGTTAAAAAAAATCGTTAACATGGTCTCATTCCTCCAAATTATATGGCTACTGTTTATATATAGATATTTTTCATTTTGACAGGCTCTAGTGCTGAATCATCTGGCAAATTATGAGTGTCTCAAATATTTCACTTTCTCTTTAATAAGAAATAAAAGCATTTGTACTTTAGCTGCAGGGACTGCATCTGGTCTTTCACTTTACGTATGTCAATGTAAAGAATGTGAAGTTGAAAATTGAAATAGTGCTTGATAAGATTATTTAAAATCCATTCTGCCTAACAAATAAGTAACCAGAGGTGGTTGAGAATGTCAAGCAAGCCAAATAATTAATTTTCTCAACTTATGTATAACTTCTGTGAGTTAAAATAGAAATCATATATATTTTTATTAATGGGCTTTATATATTTTATAAATGTTTTACATAGTTATATATTTTATAAATGGGTTTATTGAACTTCTTATTCAGAGAGTATATTTTTTCCTGACTCAGTAAGTGAGGTATTATCTGAGGCAAAACAGCTCTGAGGGTGTTTATTTACCACATGGAGAGGATAAGGCTGCTGGGGTCTCATCCTAACTTGATGTGAATAGTGTGTGCTGTGCCCTTTCCTTTGGTACTTCAGCAGCTACTAAATCCTGCTGTGCTTCCTATTGCTGGCTGACAAGAAACAGAAGCATCTTCCCACAAATGACTTGTGGCAGATGGATCAAGCCACTGAAACGCTCTGCCCCAGACTTTCATCTGTCCAGATGAACTGGGTCATTACAAAGTGTGTTTTCACACATTGCTTCTCTTAAGGCTGCAATTCATTTGTAGTGTGGGCAATAGTTAGTTTAATTTAGCAAAATATTTTAAACACTTATATGCCTGGCAGCATGCTGCTTGATTTCCAAAGGTTAAAAAACACATGGACAGAGTGTATTAGCTTGGTGTGTTTTCATTTTTAAAGAGAGTAAATAACGTAAATCTAGGAAGACATGCCATTAATCAAGATCACTTGATTCTCAATTTTCCTGTAGATTAACAAACTCCGGGTTTAGTAGTGAACAGAGCAGTTAAAAAGAGAAATGAACAGAATAAACATGAATAGATATTTGGGGAAAGAGTGATACATCTTAAACTTTTAAAAATTTTGAGTACAACTGTTGAAATTTAAGTAATTGCTATTATTTGCTTTTTGGGTTTAGACGTAGAATTAAAGAGCAGGACAGTTTTATTTAGATCTGAACTTATATCTACCTTTCTATCTATCCATCTGTCATTCATCCATCTAGTCACTTATTTGTATTTAGGGTTTTCTTTGGTTTTCTTAAATGTTTTTTATATAATCCACAATTAAATATTTTATTTAAACCTGATGATTGAGGAAAACCTGAAACAAGCTTATTGCCTAGGACTTCGATTCTAAGAAAGCCAGCTGGTGGGCAGTACTATCTCAAAGGGTGGCTGGCAAAAGTATTGTCCCGCACCCCCCTCACCCCCTAAAAAGGAAAATCTTATTCTGCAGCTTGTGTGAGTCCATAAGGTCCTTCCTCTATTTAAAAAGCTTGCTCACTTTTGTGTGTGTCATCACCTTTTTTTTTCTTAAGCACTTTGGGAGACATAAACTGGAAAATATCTAATTTCAGAATTGCACCAAGCCGGAGGCAGGAAGAAAAAGTAGGACTTGTTACCTAGATGCAAGTGTATGTCTTATTGTATCTAACTCGAAATCAGCTTTGTTTGAGAAACCCTACAAGTAGACAAATTTGGTAGACAAATTAAATAAAACCCAAATTATGTTTGCTGTTTTAAGGACCATTAGCTGTTCAAGTACCCAGCAATAAAATAAACAATCTGTCCTCTCAGTTTAAATGATTTCATGAGTCTAAAGATTCATCAGACTATTTTACATGAGTTAATGCAAAATATATGTTAATTACATTTATTCAGCTATTGTTATTCACTTTAGTTAATACTTAATATATGCCTCTTTAAAATCCAATGCATCGACACGATTTTTTTTTCAAACCAGAATGAGCAGAGGCAAGCACATTTTGGTGCAACTGTACTTAGTTTTTCCAAGTTAATGCTTTGGGAAAGAGATGATTGTTTTCTCATTAAAAGAAGAACCAAGCAGAAACACAGCACCAACCCAAACAAGAAGTATTACCTGTGACCTAAGTGAGCATTATCTCCTTAGGAGAGAATTTCAAACATCTTAACAATTGTAGGCTCTCGCAAGGATTCAGTGATAAATAACATGGACCTGATGAATTTTACTGTAATTTAAAGAATGTTAGGTCCAATTTCTTGACTTACGGACATTGGGAACATCATTTCAGTTTTTTGAATCTACAGATTTCATTCAGGGAGTTGGACTCAGTAAGTTTGATCAAGCCTGAAAATCTATATTTTTGTAAGAGCCATAGACATGTCTGGAAATCTTGCCCATCAAACCTTTATCGGGATGTATATGTGATTTGTGGCTAGTTTGTACACTGAAACATGATTGATTTAATTGTGTAGTCCCGATTTCCTTATGGGTTTTAATCCCCTGTTGCATTCAGGTGTTAGTGTCTGTTTAAAAACTACGATCTAAAAATAATTTTCATCTCCTCCCTACCTTCTACCATAAAAAACATATTTATTCTTTCAAGTTGATACAAATGCCACCACCTCCAGGTAGCCTTCCATGATCCTAATAACTGGAAGTAACCTCTTCCTGCACTGACAGGAATTGGTCTTCTACAGAATTGATTTCACTAATACACTCTTCAGTGTGATATGTGTTTATTTGAGGAATATGTCTTTCAAAATATTGTGGAGCCTAATATAAAAATTTTCTCAAGGACATTACCACATAATGACACCATGAGTATCAGAAAAATTTTTTCATAAGTATTTTTCTGAAGGTAACATAGCAGAACAATTAGGAAAATGGACTTTGAAGCCAGACTGCATATATTAATATTTCAATATTATTACTTATAATTTATGTTACCTAATCTCTTTTGCCTTAGTTTTTTCCATGGGGATATTATAATGCTTATTCAATAGGGTTATTATGAGAATTAAGTGAGTTAATGTATGTAAAATGCTTAGAATAACACCTGACATTTTACAATAAAAATACTAAATATTTGCTATTATTATTATTTGACATAAGTGCTTTTTATATTATGATTCTGAGAATTAGTTTATTAGTTTTCTCTCTTCACAATGACAGGAAGTATATTTAAAGCCAACTTTGTGACCTGACCTTAATTAGGCAAGGAGCATTTTCAGCCTTGTCATTGGCCCAACTTTTTGTCTCTTCTGTTTTATCTCTTATCTTTCACCTCATTTATGCAAGCTCGTACTATTTGATGAATTCATGGAAGCTTCATAATATTTTTTTTTCTGGATGAGGATAAGGTATGTTAAAATAAATAAGTACGTTTTCTCCTTTATTTTGTTAATTGATCTGCACACACACACACACACACACACACAAAACCTGTGAAGGAATTAAGAAGTAGCCTTAATTCTAGGACAAAGCAAAATATTTGTTAACTTTTAAGCAGAAGAGTTTGGGAGGGAAGAAATATGTAAAAACAAGTAGGGTCACTTTTTGGTAGTAGACAGTTTTCTTCCCAATTTGCTGTCATTTGAAAACATATACAGTTTAGTGCAAGCTATCTGCTGTGATCTTCCATACCATTTCAGTAGGCAGATGCTCCTTGTGCAGTGAGGAATGAGATTTCAGAATCTCTGAATGACACTATAGCAAAACTAACCTGACAGCTTGGAATCCCTAAGCCATAATATTCAAATATCCTCTAGGCATATGCAACACAGCTATTCATAAGAGTTTTTGTTTTCTTAAGTGGCACTTTTAAACTGCTGTCTTATGCTGAAATTTTAACCATAAGAACAACAAAAACATCCTCTTTGCCCCCTTTATAAACAGCACTGGAAAACTAGAGATGAATTTCTACACGTGAATTCTCTCAAAGGCTCAGAATGTTTTTGTAAACCACAAGAGCATTATGTCTGTGGTTTATAATGAGCATTATAACGTCATCTGGACATCTTGATTGATTTATAGCATAGTTATCCGGCCATCTCAATTCATTCAGTTTTTTTCTCAACTTAAGTCACATGTCCTGTCAAATCAAGTCTTCTTTTTAGTTCCCAGTAATGTCCTGTTCCTGGAATCCTGCAAATTCCAGATTAAGAAAATGTCTCTCAACTCCAGTGATTCATGTCTCTAACTTCAAAGAGAGCTGTTTACCCATAAGACTTGTGCTGTGTGAAAGTTGGTGACACGTTTGGGTGGGAGAGTAAAGCAGTCAGAGATGGCAGAAATCTGCTTGAGTCCTGGAACTCCTAGCAAATCCCAGTAAGCCCAGTGAGGAGGGGTGTTCGTGCTGGAACCCAGACAGAGAAATGTGAACATCACATATGAACTTAATTGCCTACTATTTTATTTTACTGATAATATTTTTCATATGTGTTAATCCTATATTTTCTGTCCTTTAGTAAGGACAATAAATCTGTCATTTCAAAAATGTGTTAGTATTACACAGTGATCACAGGTAAAAGACATAATTCTAGAATTTATATACCAGTACACAAATAAGTAGAATTGGAAAATTATACATAATAAGATGCATATTAAAGTAAAACTATAACTACTCAGTAAAATAATTATTCGAGTAGAAATGACAGTTGGAGAAAGTTGTAACAATATTCTTAGGTATCTATGTTAGGCATTTAGATAATTACTGTATGGAACCAAAAAAGATCTGAAAATATTTTAAGAAATTTACTACACATATCAAAATCTTGGCTACTTAGACATTTATTTCATCTCTTATTTTTCAAATGCTATCAATGCTATGATTTTAGGTCAGACATAGTCCATTTGGAATTTGGGAGAGAATGCTTGATTTACAAATGTTAATGGTCTCATGAAATTTTTTGCTTCATCGTCAACTTCTATTCTCTACCTTACATTTAGTGAGCAAGAGTAATAAATGTTTGCGTGTGAAATCTTGCTTTTGGAGTTCAGCCTCAAAGAACAATTTTGTCAAAGAGTACAATTTAGAAAGTAATAGTAGAAAAACTTTTAAGCATAACTTTTAAAAACTTCTTGAATTTCCACCACCTTTTCCCCAAATCTCTGGCTCAAATGAAGATTTGAATGTTCTTTATTTCTGAAAATATCAATTATGAAAATATCAATTATGCTTTTGCTGACTTCTCTTTATGTCTTTTAAATCCTAGATATTTAGGAAGGAGAGAAGAGAGGTCAATAGTTCACAAAGTATGGTTTTAAAACACATGTATATTTTTGAAAGGTAGTTTATATCATTAGATGAAAAAAATCTCTGTGATATAATATCTTAAATTGTTTAATACTAAAAAATTTAAATCTCTTTGCTTATGAAATCTGAAACATGTCTCACCAAGACAATTTTTAATGAAATATATATATATATATAATCCATGTTGATTAAAATTTTATATACTTACTGCTACTTATGGAAATACAGTTAGAAAAGGAATTAAACACGCTTTCCAGTTTCAAAAGGCAAAATTATTTGTAACCCAATCAGAGTCACTTACCTAAATTATATTGACAAGCATGCATCAACTTTATAGATACTGTTGTTCTTAGAAGAAAGCCCTGTGAAATTTTATGATTATAATATAGAAGAAAAAGATAATATAGCCTGGTCAGAAAGCCAATGGCTGCCCTTAGAGAATTCTACTTTTGGTTATAGCCTCTGAGCATCTAACCCAAGCAGTTTACACTCATGGGATGATAAATCCACAGTCTTTATAGCACTGAATCTGATTACGGCACCCTTGCAGACTGTCAAATGTGGTGGTGGAAATAAGATCTTATTCTTCTTCCTATTTACATTTCCATCTTAACTCTACTTTTCATCTTTTCTTAAATTTCTTGGTATTAATTTAGTAATACACAGTACCATAGATCTCTATAATTATAGATGTAAATTATATATGTCATTTAGCATTTTATTTTTCCTAAGTGGTGAGAAAACCCACAATGAAGCATGAATCGCCTTTTATTTGGCTAAACGTCTTAACAGCATCAATACCAAGAAATATCCACTGCAGTCTAGAACTGGATTAACTCTAGCATTGTAAATTCTGGAAATGTGCCTTAGGGAAGTATCTTATCCTCTCTCAGCTTCAGTTTCTGCATCTTGCTAATAAGCATGATATTGACCTCATATATTGCTATTACTATTAAGTAAAATAAAAATCCCTGATAATAAGACCTGACAAGTAGATATTACTCAATAAATGCCAGATTTTCGCTTTTGATTATTTTTATACTCTGTCTTCCTCCTTCCATAGCCACATGCCTGACATTTACAGCTAATATCACTATTAGTGCATGATGCTATACTATAGTTTACTATTCTCTGCTTTATGTGTATATGTTTTATTTTTTTTAAAGATAATTTAAGATAGTGGCTATATTTCTTTCTGCTATTCCATGTCATATTAACAGAGTATAGGGTGCATGGTAAATATTGAACAGACCTGCTTACCAATTGGTTGACATAAGCCAAAACTTCTTAAAAACTAGTACTTTTGACATATAAATGTTCTTAGATGTATGCTTATTATTGTGGATAATTAAGACTTGCCCATGAGAATCACACATCTAATAGTGATTATTAGGGGTATAGAGAATGAAAATTGTAGGTAGAGGGAAGGAGTTATTTGTTAAAATGAAACATATTCTCAGCTGTAAATAGTAGTATTTACTAGTAAATATCCTCTAAGCACAAGTTAAAAATATTGTAATTTGCAGTTGTTCCCATCTGAGTAGCTAATTCTATTACATAGAGTTTGAGAAGCTGCCAGGAATAGTGAAATAAAATTCTCAGTAGAGATTTATCTAATGGAAATTACCTAGAGAAAATTTAAAATTTCATAATTCACTGAAACAATTACATTAGTTGCACATAAATTTCTCTTGCTTTTGTATCATAGGGCTTTGAGGGAGAAAATTTCTAATCCACATTCTAAAACATGCAATTTATGGTTTGAAGATTGTTGATAAGTGGAAAATTATGATTTGTATTGGGAGGAATCAGTCATTTCATAGTAGTATTTAGCACATTGTTAACAAGCTATCTAAAAATCAAAGGCCTATTTTAAATAACCTATAAATTGTTTTCAAATAAAAAATAATTTAAACATAATTTCATTTACCACAAAATATTTTATTTTCTTCTCTCCACAGACTAGAAATACAGTGTATAAGTAAATATAGTTTTCATTAACAAAGATAGGAAAAGTAAATTGATAACACAATTCAGATACTAGTAATACAGAAATTCATAGAAGACCACCTTCTTTGTAAGTTGACCTCACGTCTGCCAATAATATTGTTAAAAGTTAATGTAAACTCTAGGGTGGGATGTTAAACTTGCCTATGACAGATTGGAAAGAGGATTCTGGAACACTTCAAAGGTAAAAGAAAATAAGACTTGACAGATTAAAGAACCCTGAGCTGCACTCACCTTCCTCAAACTGCCCTTTATCAGATGGATTAATGCGTTCTTACCATTGGGAAAGACAGGCTGCAACCTATGACAGTAACCAAAGGGCTTGCTGATGGTGGCCTGGCACTAGTAGGGAAAGAATGGGAAATGTTTATTTCCCCTGTCACTATACTGAAAGAAATAGACAGCTGTTTGCCAGTGGCTTATCTTAAAATTAGCTCATTATCACAAAGAAACAAGTTGCAAAATAATATAGAAACTAGAAAGTCTAAATGACTAAAAAGATGAGACATTTGGGCAAAAAAGCATAAAAAAGGAGAGTTCCTCTGCGATTTTATATTATTTTTAACAAGGGATACATAGTAGGTCAAATTAATCTTTGGTTAAGTAAAACTTGAAAAATGTTTCTGGATCGTTATTGTCTTAATTCGTTGATTAAAACATTTAAAAATATTTTACATTAATTTTATTAAGGTATAAAGTTCATAAAACAAAATGTACCTATGTCAATTATATAGCTCCATGAATTTTGAAAAAAACATAACTTCTTAAATATCACCCTTATAAATATATAACACATGTCCATCATCTCAAAAAGTTCCTTTTATTCCTCTTTGCATTCATTTAGTCTCTGACCCCAGGTAAACACTGATCTACTTTGTTATGCTAGAGATTAAATTTGCCTCATAAATTTTATAAAATAAAATAGTTCATTATGTTTTCTTTTGTGTCTGGCTTCTTTCATTCAGTATATATAATGTTTTTGATCTTCATCCACATCATGTGTATCAGTTGTTTGTTCCACTTTTATTGCTAAGTAGTAATATTATTGTATGACAATTGCACAACTTGCTCATAGACTCATTTTTTGGTGTACATTTGTGTTGTTTCCAGTTATATACTATTATAAATAAAGCTATTATGAGTGTACACATCTTTTTGTAGGCATATGTTTTTATTGCATAAATACCTAGGAGAATTGCAGGATCACATGATAAGTAAATTTTTAACTACACAAGAAACTACCAGATTGTTTTCCAGAATGGTTATACCACTTTATATTCCCAACAAACATAGATTAAAGTTTAAATTGCTCCACCTACTCATTGACATTTGATATTTTCAGTCTTTAAAATTTTAGTCATTCTAGTAGGCGTGTAGCGGTAACTCGTGGTTTTAATCTCTCAGTAGTGGGCTTTTTTCATGAGCTTTATTTGAATAGCTCCTTTGGTGAAGTGTTTAATAAAACATTTTGCCCTTTTTATTAGGTTGTAATATTACTATTGACTTGGAAATTCTTTACACATTGTAAAAAAATGTATTATGAAGAATTTATTTGTCTATGACATCTTTTGATCTTGTAGTGGTATCTTTCAGAGAGCAGATTTTTCAATTGTGATAAAGAAGAATTTGTTCATTTTTAAAAATCTTAGTGCTTTTGGTGTCCTGTTAAAAATATTTACATACTCCAAGGTCATAAAGATGTTCTGCTATGTTTATGTCTATAAGTTTTATAGTTTTAGCTCCTAAATTTAAATGTATGATAGATTTTAGGTTAACTTTTAAATATAGTATAATGTAAGGTTAAGTTTCATTATTTTTGGCCTATGAATATCCAATTGTTTTAGTATTGTTTGTTGAAAAGACTGTTCTTTAAACTTAGAATTATAGTTTTAATCACCTTTGTAAAAAGAATCCAATTGATAATGTATGTATAGGTCTATTTCTGGGCTTCTATCCCTTTGTTCTATACATGTGTCATTATGCTATGTCTACATTGCCTTGAGCACTGTACCTTCCTGCTATGTCTTTAAATAAGATAGGAAAATTTTTCCAAATTTACCCTAATTTTTCAAAGAATCGGCTTCTGGTTTCATTGCTTTTTGTTGTTGTCATTCATTTTTTAATTTCCTTAATTTATACTTTTTTTGTTTTATTTCTACTTATTTGAATTTAATTTTTCCTTCAGCTTCTTAAGTTTGAAGCTTAGATAATTGCTTTTAATTTTTTAATTTTCTAATATATGCATTTAAATATCTAAAATTTACTCTAAATACCACTTTAGCTATATTTCCTGAATTTTTGTAACTTTCTTCTATTATCATTGAATTGAAAATATTTTCTAATTCTTTTTTGATTTCTTTTCTTGAAATGACAGATTATTCAGATTAATTATTATTAATTTCAAAATATTTTAGGGTTTTCTGATTTTTTATTGATTTCTGAATAAATTCATTCAAGTAAGAGAATATTCTGTATTATTTCAATTTTAAAATTTATTGATGTTGTTTGATTCTCTACTGTATAGTCAATATTGGTGAATGTTCCACATGCTCTTGAAGAAAATGTTTTCCAACACTGATGTGTGTAGTGTTCTAGAAATATCACTTAGGCTAATTTTTTAATAGTGTTCAATTTTCTTACTAATTTTTGCATCTCCTTATTTTCCTACTTTCTAAGGAAGGAGTATTAAAATATTCAACTATATTTGTGGATGTCTCTTTCTCCTTTCATTTTTTTTCACCTCCAGACTGTGCGTTTTAAAAAAAAATCTATTACTCTCCTCATTATTTTCAAGCTTTCCTTCAAATATTTAGACATATATAAAATAGCTGTTTGAAAGACCTTCTCTGCCAATTCCATTATCTCTAATATTTTTTAATCTGTTTCTATTGACTGATATTTCCACTGCTTATAGGAAATATTTTCCTACTTTTACACATGTGCAGTCATATATTATAAGATCCTAAACTTGTGACTGCTACATTTTTGAGTCTCTGGATTTTATTATTTTCCTTTAAAGAGTAGTGAAGTTTGTTTTGCCAGGCAATTGTTAGCTGTAGATAAGCTTGAGCCTTTTGAAGCTTGCTTTTAAACTTTGCCAGAAGTGGGTGTGTCTAGAATAACCTAAACTAGTTTAGCTACCTCAAAAGCCAGATCCTACTAGGATTACTACCATATAACCTGTGACAATACACCCTTGTAGATGTTGGAAGGTTTCTGTGGTACTACAGTTTGTTTTATTTTATCAAAAGTAAGCTTTTTCAAGAAAATAACTGGACAATAAAATAAACTTTTTGTCTCTGGGGGAAAAAAAAGGTTTGTTTCACTTTGACTAGTCAGATCTTAAATGTCTCTTAGCCTGTGTTAAGTTGCTGGAAACCTTTAACCTATAGCTCTCAAGTAGTTACCCTTTCTCTGGTAGTTATATTTTGCCTGGCCTCATGGAGTTTCACCTACACAAGAACAGTTTAATATACAGCCATAGACTCAAAGGGGCAATGCAGATTTCTGGAACTCACTCTGCATACCATTCTCCTTTCTGGTCTTCTGCATACAAACCTTTACTGCCTTAGTCTTGCTTAACTCTAATGTCTGTCTCTTAAATCAGTGAGATTAGCTTACTCTGCTTGGGTTCTTCCTACTGTCTCACAGCCCAGAAACCATCTACAGGCAGAAATCTGAGGCAGTTTCTCACTATGTTTGTACCTTTTCTGTGCAGGATCACAGTCCTGTGCGACCTGTTGTAGAATGCCCTTTTTATGTATTTCATGTAAGTTTCCAGTTGTTTACTATAGGTGAGCAAATCCAATACCAGTCACTCCACTATATACCAAAATGGAAATCTACAGGTAAACATTTAGCTTGCAGTATTTTACAAAGATGAATGAAAAACATATAGCATGATTTTTATTTTTTAAAGTTCAAAATGAATCAGAACTGAACTATATTATTAAAACATCCATGAATATGTGGTAAAATTTTAAAGAAAAAAGAAAAATAAGAATAATTGTTAATTCAGGGAAAAGGATGGAATTGTGGTTAAAGAGCATGCAGTGGGGCTGGGGGAAGGAAGTGTTCTACATCTTAATATGGTTGGTGATTACATGAGTGTTCACTTTATATTTATTCTTTGAACTCTATATGTAGGCTTTATACAGCTCTCTGTATGTATGGCATGTCTCACAATTTAAAAATATTTTACACACATCTACATGTGTGTCTAGAGTGTTGAAACCATTACAAAAAGATCCTGCTTTTGACTTTATCTCCTACTCTTGAGTGGTGACAATAGGGAAGGAATAGCTGATCTTCATGGTCCCTGAAGAATCAGGTGATGCCAATTTTGATGCTGAGGTGACACAGAGCTTAATAAAAGCACCAGAGTTCAGAAGCATTGCTTTCCCCCCAGTATTTCATCCAGTGTTACCTTTGAAAGGGTTCTGCTTGTAACAAAGAAATATCCTGTAAGGGAAGTAAGTAATGAAAAAGTTCTGATAAACTTTGTGACATCCTCTATTTTCTAATTGCAGCATTTCACAGTCACAGCAGAATATCAAAATTTAGTTCCAAGGAGTCTTCTCATACTTGATGTCCATTCTCACTAATGGGTATCACTTTGCTTTACCTTGTGTGTATCATTTTGCAAATTCAGTGTGACCTCTTACAAGGCAAACCTGAGAGCCCAGGAAGAGGTTGCAGGAGAGCCCAAGTCACTGTCAATTGTATTGGATAAAAAACAAACAAAAAACCCCACAAAAAACATGAAATATCATAATTACCTAAGAAAGAGCCTCTTGTAATGTAGAAAATGTCCTGCACTTTACTTGGTATTCAAGGCTTTCATGATTAATTAACAACAAAGTAGTTTTTATATTTTCTTTTGTTTTTCCCTTGGAATATTTAGACCATTTTAGTTATCAGGTAAGAAATCCTGATTACCAGCCATAAAAAAAAAAAAATTCTCTTTTGATCCCTGATAATCATGATGTAAATTTATTGAAGTTGTTTCAGCCAATATTTGGTCCCATATGCTCAATGGAATAATTTCTCAGTTTTGAGCTCTGGGTAACGTGAGGCCAGATGCTTTAACTGACCCATAGAATAGCTGTAGAACAACTTGGGTTCCAATACACTAATCAAAGGGAAGCACTTGTCATGAGAGGTTGTTTGGGATTTATTTGTTTTGAAGTTTTACATCAATCAACCCAATATAGTATGGCCTCTTCAGTGTAAATTCTTACTCAAGAAAGAAGAATGTAACAGGAAATGCTGCATTTAACCCACAGTCTTCGCTTCAGTGATTCTCCACCCCTTTTGTGTCTCATAAGAATAAAAAGGAAAGGATACAACCCTTTCTAATGTGAGAATGGCATGCCTTGTCTCCATTGTGCAATGTTTAATGCTTAAGGATATTATTCTGAGTTCTTGGATGGTCCAAATTTTTATTAAGAAATAATCAACAAAGTAGAAGATCAAGACATTGCATATGAAGGCCTGAACACCAAAACTCTGACATATTTCTTGTGACATTGCGCAAAGTAAAGTTGACTGTTTCATTTCAGACGTTTCTGAATGAAATCCCACTAATAAATTCAAGGAGTCAAATTACATACTTCATTTCCATTCTTAATAGAGATTTTATTCTTGTTATATAGAAGTTGAAATATATTTGACTCTTACTTTAAGAAGACTTGGACTGAATGTATTGCTTTACTATTAACTATCTTTGTGACCTCAAGGAAGATCATTTTTTTCTGGCTCTTTGGGGCCTGAATTTTTCAAAAAGTGAATAGTATTTTCCTAAAGACAACTCTAAGATCAATTACTGAGAACTGCTTCTAATAACAACCACATTTTTTGAGGAATTAAGTGATGATTATATTCTACGAACTGTGCTAAACAGTGCACACTCTGTGAAGTTGAAAACCATATGAAGAGAAATGTCTGAGATTAAATTTTAACCAAAAGGTGTAAAAAGTAAATGCCTAAAATAAAAAAAGATTGTATCTATCCTGAATATAAAATTCTAGAAATAAAATTCACATTAGAAAATATAAGGCCTGTAATAAGCATTATAAAAATTTGAATTATATTGCATCTGAATACAGAGGGAAGGAAGAATAGGATGAAAATGATGGAAGTGAAGATAATAGGTATAGCAAACAGGGAATTAAAAGATAAATCCTAAAGAAAAACTATAAAAATTAGAAGAGAATTAAGGATCATTAGTTAATTAATCAATGCTTATTAGTGTAAATATAAATAAAAAGTTTTTAAAATATTTTAAATTTGAAGACTGCTTCTTTCAGAAAATAGAAAGTGAATATAGACCCCCGCATACACATATATTTGGAACATTTTTTATTTCAAGACTTGAACATTCTCTTGGCATCTAGGAAGAAACCTGGGTTGTGTAAAAATAATCAAAATTCCAGTTAAGATTCAGACTTCTTTGTAATGTTAAAAGCCAGAAGCTAATGAAACAAAAATCTATAAAGCAAGTTTTGAAGCAAAATTTGTGACCACAGAGTTTTATCTTTAGGCAAATTATCATTTCTCATGACAACAGAAAAACTTTCCTGGTTTGCAAGGATTCCAAAAATGCATCATCTAAAATATGGATATGTTCACAAGAAAGTGATTTTTCCCTAAAATGACCATGCTTGGATTTTAAGACTAAGTAGAGACCAAAAACTGACAAAGCTTTTGAGATTCACTGGTTATTTATCTGTACCAAAAATTCTGCTTGCTGCGTCAAACATAATGGGGTTTGATTAAATGTTAAATAATTAACATTTGATTAAATATTAAATTAAATGTTAAATTAAAAGTTTCCCATAAACTCTTAGTTACCAATTTAACTATATGAAAAATGACCCTTTAACAGACCTAGTCGTTCAACAAATATTTATCCACCTCTCATTACAGAGATTTACAGTCTAGGAGGAGAAGCAGACCAGTAAACAGACAATTACCTTACAGAGATCAGTGCTACAGTAGAGGAAACAAGTGAGTGCCACAAAAAAACACAGAGAAGTAACCCTTAACTCCCCTACCCCCAGAGATAGAAGGCATCACAAAAGAGATAGTGCCAAGCTTGAACTTAGAGAATATGGAGGAGAAACTGAACCAGAGAAAGTAATGCCTATCAAGGGTAGGCATTCCAAAAGGCAGAGAGAGCAGTTTCCTGTTGCTAGAGCACAGGGTGTAAGTGGAGGAGTGGTAACACTTAGGCAGGGCCAGTGCTTACAACTATTGTCTCTGAGTTTGTTTATAACTGAAAATGGTGATACGATTGAGTGTGCACCAGTGGCTCAGAGCCTGGGCTCACAGGTGATCTCACCTCTGCTGCCTGTGATTCTCCTGGCCACAGGCTCCCCCATTCCCTCTTGCCCTGAGCCAAGCCCTGCCCAGTGGTTGTGCCCCCTCCACAGATGGCAAGGATCTAGGCTCCAGGAGGACTGGAATTAGGTGCCTCCAGAGTTAGTAGCATCCCGTTGAGGTTGGGTGAAGACTAAGTGGAGTGTTTAGGTTCTTAGTGCCTCTTGAGCTGGATTTGCAGTACCTTTGGAGGTTGCATGCTGTGGGCTGGAGAGAATCCTGTGGGAAGATCTGGATTTACTTCCCTGTCTCTGTTCAGGGCACAGAACTTTATCTGGAAGCTAATGGTGGGAGTAGGGATGAGGCAGTCACATGATGCCCTAGACTCAGAGCAGGTTCCTTGAGCACTTAAAATGGTCTGCATTTACAATGTATTTCTGTGCTCAAGGAGGCATGCCATTAAGTAGCACAAAACAAAAGTTTCAGACAAAAAGACAAAACAAAAACCACTGTGACAAATCAAAAGAGAAACAGTAGAGAGTCTCCGTGTTCCTGACTCAGGCTACCAACTGCATGTCACTCAATGATTCCTGACAAAAGAGGCCATGAAGAATGGGCCTTCACTTCTGGAAAACAAGCTGACTTTGGAGCTACTTCTGGGCTCTCCGAGGTGCCTCAGCAGGGTTGGATTCTTTTTTTAGGTTATGGTGATCCTCTTTCAGTTTGATTAGCAAATCCTGGTGACAATATTGTGGCCCTTAAAATCTATGTCATGTTTTCAACTTTGGGGATCATTAGTCGTCTGACAATTATGTACCCTGTATTGAAAGAGCCACTCAACTATTGGCTGATTGACAAATTATTTATTGCCATTTCCATGCCATCCCCAGGCATCCCCTGTTATTGAGCATTTAAATGGCTTCCTCAAAATGTACTCAAAAACATTTCTGCTCCACCTTCTTCACCTTTTCCTGGTACGCACACATGAATAAGACAGTTTCATCACTGAATATAACTGGAATCTGAGAAGAATCTTCTTTCTGCTGTTTCCTGCATAGTGATTGGAATGAGAAGAGTGGAAGGTTACAAAGACCTATTCTGAAGTATTGGGATTCCACTCTAACTATTCCTAGGTTTGATGCTTCTTTCTTTCCTCTAATGGCAATCGTAGCCTCAGGCTTAGTTGGAACAGTCACCAGGTGGCAGCTCAGCCCAAAGGGCCAAGAAAATTTGAATGAAAATCTTGTTCAGCAACTGGACTCTATTGCTGTATTGACCTGGTCCTAGATCATAAGGACAATGACCACTTGGCTGAATACATTTCTCATCGAATCCTTAGACACGTGCCTGAGAGAGACAATGGATCTTTGTAAGTTTGTAAAAATGCCCTCATTTTTCTTGTACTTGACTTCTGGATGAAAACTCTCAGTGTAAGTAGAAGACAGATGCAGGAGGAATGAGTAGACTGAGAGACACTGATTTTATGGTGGTGGAGGCAGTGCAAAGTCCCCTCCATTGGGTTGAAAGGAATAACTTACACCCCAGAAAGTATGGAGAAGGTGATAAGAATGATCTGTCTTTCATCTCCTATCAGATGACTCTGACCATAATTGTATCATCGTTTCCTTTAATGTTGCTCAGAGATCTATCGGAAAGTACTCCAACTTCTATATTTGCCATGCACAGTTATAAAACCTATCCATTATTACAAAAAATTATTTTGGTTAGTGATGATCTAGAGCAATAATTATCTCTGTCAACTCTAATTGTTTAACAATAAATAATCATAGAATATTAAATGTACCATCAGCTTTCAAACCTAGGTAATGCTGCATTATGGCAATTAACTTCCTAGAAATTAAAATGTTATATTTGACTAAAATAATATTTGTTGCAAGGAAAATTGTTCCTTTTAAGCATTATATGAAAATATTACTTCAGTCCTCTTGCAATTTAGATTTGAAGCATAGGTAAAATAGTTCATAGTGTCTTATTATGATAATAAAATATCATTTAACATTTGTTCACATCTAAATTTTGCTTAAAGAGGGACATTTGACACATATATTACTCCTCATCCTCCCACCACACACACAATAGATCTATAAACAGGTTCCCAGCCTTAAGGAGACTGAATAGTTGTCTCTATTCTCTCATAGCACCTTTTATTCAAGTAATACAGTCCTGTTCTGGACATAATTATATAAGTTACTTCAGCATCCCCCCATTAAAGGAAGGATTTGCGGGCAACATTTATTTTGATTAGGTGCATATTCTGTTTTACCAGCTGAGTGTGAATGGCTCGAAGACAAATAACTGTAAACAAACACATAAGCAAATATTTTCTGGACATTCGCAGAGTGCCACGCTCTCTTCTTTAAGGATAAAACAATGAACAAACAAACAGACATACAAGTACATATTTTCTGTTCACCCTCAATCTAGTGGTGACTGTTCTTGTTAACATTTATTTCACACTATTCTTGGCAGTGGAGTAACTTCTATCACATGATTACATAAATTGACTTGAAGGGGAAGATTAACCCACTTTGTAGACAAATGGTTATTAAATGAAGTGATTTTGCTTCCCATGAGATATTTTACCATGTCTGGAGATGTTTTTGATTATTACAACTGGGGTAAATACTACTGGCATCTAGTAAGTAGAGGTCAAGTATCCTGGTAAACATTAAACAGTGCACAAGACAGCTTCTCACAATGAAGAATTATCTGGTCCAAAGTTTCAATTGTATCAAGATTGAAAAACTGATGTAGACTTAAGATTCTTAATTCAGGTTAGTGGACCCCTAGGGGTCTAAGACAACAACAACAGCAACAACTAAAACAGACTCTATTAGGTGATTTAATAATTTTTAGAAATCGTGTACAAAATGCCGTGTGTTTGCATGTGCACTTATATTCTAGGAAAAGAAGGTCCTTTCAGTAAACTCTCAAAGAAGTTAAGAACCAATGATATGGATAATGTAGATACCCTCCATTCCCTCAACTTTGCATGAAACCTCAATCCCTTTTGGTGAAAATTAAGTTCTCCATTTATCTGTTTGAGAAAACAGTTTAACTGCATATACAGTAAGTCTTCACTTAATATCATAATAGGTTTTTGGAACTGAGGTAAAACAATGTATAACAAAACCAATTTACCATAAGCTAATTGAGGTAACAAGAGTTAAGTTCCTATGGCATCTCATCAACATTATAATGAAATGACACTGAATAAAATGTTATTCGAGGACCTGCTATATGTTTATTTTTAACTTATTCGTCTAATTTGTCATCTCAGGGAAAGGGAGTCCTGAGATGGACTTCTTTCCCTTTTCCTTCTAGAAAAGGGAAAGAAGCTGTATGAAGGATAGAATGTATTAAGGGCTATCTAGGAAGAGGGCTTTAAAGGGAGCTGTTATGGCTTGAATTGTGTCTCCTCCTCCAATTTCTGTGTTGAAGTAATAACCCCCAATACCAAAAATGTCACCTTATTTAGAAATAGAATCTCTGCAATTAGTTAATTTTTAATTGCAGATGTAATTAGTTAAGATGAGGCCATATTGGAGTAAGGGGGCCCCTAATCTAATATCACTGGTGTCTACGAAAAGGAAAAATTTGAACACAGGCGTGCATACAGGAAGAACACCAAGTGAAGATGAAAACAGAGATTAGGGTGATGCTACTAAAAGACAAGGAACTACTAAGATTGTCGCCAAACCAAAAGAAGTTTGGAAAAGGCATGGAACAGAGTGCTCCTCCTAGTCCTCAGAAAGAATCAACGCTGCCGACACCTTAATCTCAAGCTTCTAGTCTTCAGTGATGAAACATTACATTTCTGTTGTTTAAGCCACCCAGTTTGTGGCACTTTGTTAAGGCAGCTCAAATGATCACCTGAAGGTTATTTTTTTCCATCTGCACAGGAATAGACTTACTATCCTTCTCATTTTGATTCTGCCCTCCTAGATTATGTGATAAGAAGATAATGATACAGCTCTAATAATGTATTGAGAATTTATGTACCATTTACCATGTACCCACTTTAAGGGATTATATCACTTACTCCTCATATTTTTCTAGAAAGTTGGGTTTTGTTATTATCTCATTTAGACACATAAGAATAGAGGGATTTATAGAGGTTAACCTGCCCCAACACAAAGCCAGCCAACAGTAAGCACTGTGAGGATTGGAAACCAGACTGTGAGCTGCACAGCTAGTACATAGTTCTGCTCTGCTCTCTTGTGGCCTTTTGGCATTCAGGTTTCTGAGAATGAATGAATGCAGGACTGCACTAGATTCCATCCTTGCTCCTGTCTTAAACTTGTCTGTGTTGCTAGTTTTGTTGGCATAAGGCCTTAGCCTCTTGTCTTCACCTGTCACAAACGTGTTCACAACTACAGCCTTCAAATGTATGATGTTCTATTTCATTTTCTTATTGTTTCTCAGATCTTCTGCTTCTTCTGCTTTCTCAGCTACACTGTAATTCTTTAGAAGACCAAAATTTTTCAAAATTATTTTTAAGGCCATGTTAGTGTGACATTTACTTGTATAAAAGAGAATGTTTAGAATTCCTACTATAGTTTTAAATAAATATTTTATTGACATTTTGAGAGAAAAAAACATTGCTGCTTAAATACGTCTACTCTTCTAAAGAAATCTTTCCTATTTCAAGTTGAAATTTAGGGCTTAAATATTTTTAAATGTTAGAATTATTAATTTTTCATATACCAAAAAAAAAAAAACAAACAAACAAACCCAGAGAGAAGAAAGCAAATATGAAAGCATTTGGTGGTTTTTCAGTAGCACCCTAAAATACATATCGGCAAGTCTAAGTTGGTTTTTTCACCTCTCTGGTTAAGAAGCAAAACATATACAAAATTATGAAAATTAAAAATGCAAAGTATTTGAAATTTTTTTGTAAAATCTGTTCTAATTTTATTACCCATTATCTCAAAAACGACATGTAAATATAATTAGAAAAATTTTACTAAAAGTAGGAGGTTAAATAATTGGATTTATTAATAATATATGTAGTTAATAATATATGCATGTATGCAAACTGACTACTCAATTCAGTAAGAATAGTTATATAGATTGTAGATATCCACCCAGATCAGATCTCTAATTTTATACTTAGAGGTTAAGTCCAAAAGAATTAGTACAAATTGCTAAAAGCTAAAAAGAGGCAGAATGTGTTGTTCTTTTTTTAAATAAAGAGATTAATGCTAAGTAGAAGAGTTATAATATGAATTAGGTCAACTATGTTTATATCTTCATTCTCAATTAGTTTTATTCTAATTCAAGCAACTTGTCAATGTAATTAAATAATGGACTAGTGTCTAAATTCAAACCCAGGTGACTTGATAGAATTAATATATGAGCATTTACGTTTTTTTGTTTGTTTGTTTATGGTACCCCCTGTCTCCAGATATATTTTCTCTTTTCACACTCACATACACCTCACCATGACCACACTGAACTCTATAGTTCACTCGAATATGTCTTTTTTTTTTTCAGGCACGCATAAGTTTGCAGAGTCAGCTGTTCCATGTATTCTCAGAGCTCCTTTTCATGTTTTAAGACCCAGTTCAAATGTCACTACCTATGTTTTAATGTCAGTTTCTGTTTGCTGCTGATTCAAATGAAGATAAATTCTCACCCTATATCAAAATAAAAAAGAGATTTCTCAACAAATATGTATAATTTTCTTGAGTTCATTTGAATTAACCATTTGTCATAAAAACCCCTTGCTGCTTTCAAGTCACAGCCTCAATAAAATTGTTTTTACCTATGTTCTGTACCACAAATAGGAAGATATAAAGCTTATTGAAGTAGAATGTCTGATCTAATACCAGATTAGTAAAAAGATATCTGCATCAGAGTGAAAAATGAGCCTGTGCTATGACTAGAAGATTTAATGAACTTGTGAATTACTGACTCTGCAATTCTTCCTAGAGCCATCAGTTGCTGTTCAGAGATTTAAATTTCCAGCGAGGAATCAATAGTCTTGGGATAACATTAGTGATGAAATTGTAGTGATAGTCAATTTCAAGCCTGCATAACTGGAATGGCATCAGTGTATTAAATCATCTATCAGGGTGACTTAATAAAAGAGTAGTAATGAGTATATGATTTCCCCATTAGAATTTTTGAAGAAAAAGTTTGTTACAGGTGGTTTCATTTAGAAAACAAAAACAAAGATAAAAATATAAATTTAAAAAATCTCTGTTCTATAAAAGGAGGAGAAGGGTTTAACATTTTCCACAAAGGGTGACATATAAAGGAAAATACTTTTTAAATACTAATTTGCTTCCAGCTCAAATGCTTGACTCACTATTGTTTAATTCTGCAATGCATAATATAAAATTGATGTGGCATATACAGAACTACAGGAGGTAACAATAACCTGGTCCTCATAGCTTCACTGATTACCTTTGGTTGATTCTTTTCCATCTTCTAAGAGTATTGGAACTAATACCATCATATGTCACCCCTTGGTTTTCCCCATGGCAGCATGAGAATCCCAAGCCTTTTAGGGTGTGCTTTGGTTTGAGGTCTCTTACTCTGGTGCTGCCATCATCATCCTGGAATCTGACATATTCTCCAGCCCTCGCCTCCCTCCCAGATCCTTTTCCTGTGCTCCTCTCCTATATCCTAGGAGACTCAATCTTCTATATCCTAGTTCTCTTCCAAGTCCTCATTTCTTCTTTTTGCCTTCACTAAAACTAGGTTAAACTACTTCCCCTGAGGATCTCTCAGATGGAGGCTATTTTCTAGTTCCTTCTCACCTATTCTAGGATGGGTATTGTGTTGGGTGTTCGTGCCCATTGCTGCTTTGAAAGCATTTCATTTCCTTCTTTCCTCCTTTCAAAATCCCAGATCTTTCACCCTCCATTTCTTCCAGCTCTCTTCCTCATATTGCTGTTCTCTAGACATCCTGGTGTCTCTACCTCATTCACTGAAGACTCACATACTCCTCCCAACCTCCAGCCTTGTCACATTCCTGATGACTTTAGCATCCAAGGAAGTGATACATAAAACAACACTCGTCTATTATTTCTTTACCTGCCTCACGTGCTGCAATTTTGAATTTTAGTCATTCACTCCCAAAGCTATGCCCTGGATTACTTTATTACTAGTAACTTTCACACATATGAAATCCTAATGTCAAGAATTTGTTTTCTTCTATCCCAGGCTTCTATTTTCTTCTCCTTTGCAAATTATCTTATTTCTCCTATATCTACTTCAAACTTTTATGTTGGAGTTCCTCAACTTTCTTTTCTGAGTTTTCTCCTTTTTTCATCTAAACCTTCTCCATAGGTGATATCATTCAGCCTCTTGATTGAAATACAATCAAATACTGATTTTCTTCTTTTATGTTGATATTGCTAGGCCAGATCATTCACTGAGTTCCATATTTGTACATATAATTGTCCATTTGATGGGTGAATAAAAGTTATCATGTCTAAAATGTACTAATCCACAAAATCTGTTTCTCATATAATGGCCCTCATCTCAGTTGATGCCATCACCATCTACTCAAAGCAAGTAAGCCAGAAAGTGAAGAGTACTCCTTTTCTCTTACCACCTTTCATCAAATCCATTAGTCTTTCAATAAGTTCTTTTGTATCTACATCCAAAATATATCTCAAATCCATGAATTTTTCTCCACATATCTCTACTGTCACTATTCTAATCCAAGCCACTATTATCTCTTATCTGGACAACTGGTATGCACATCCTTTTGCTTATATACATGACTTTTTCCATAATTTGTCTTCTACACGAGAAACAAAATATTCTAGTAAAATTGTAAGCCAGATCATGTTAGTCTCTTGCATAACAGAATAATGACTTTCATTTAGGTGGAAAAAAACTGAAATTTTCTATTGTGATCATTTGGCTCCTATCCACATTTTTGTGTTATTTTCTAGGTTCTCACTCTTCACTGTCACATTGAATAAATTTCTTATTCCTTTACTTAACATCCTTAGTTGTGTAGACATAGCTTTACTATACAATTTAACCTCTGCTCTTAGTTTCCTGAATTGATGTTCCTGTTTTATATCCTGGATTTAGCCTAGGTATTGATGTAGAACATAATCTACCTAGGTATCATTCACCATATAAGTTTATTCCACCTTCATAATTATTAACTTGCTATCATTTCTACCTCCCATAAACATAGATATCAGAGTCACATAAGCTATGCTGTCTGTGAGTTGCCTGGCTGGGCCTCTCTCTAGCCTGCTTCTTCTGAGAATTAGATTTAATCGTTATAGACAAGAATGAAATCTCATTAATTAACAGTAATGGTGGGTATGAGTTAGTTTAACTCGAATAATTTCCTTAAGTAAAAGTACATAACAAAATTTAATTTATAATTGGTTTGCTACAGAAGAAGGTACAACAAATCTACAAAACATAGTAATTTTTTGTGGGATGGTGAAACTAAAGCTATGTGAAAAGATGAAAATTTTGTTTCATCCTAACTTTGAGTGCTCTATCAATTTTAGACTCAAAGGCTTATAAGACCTTGACTTTATACTAGAAAAAAAAATTAGAAATTCACTATTGATAATTTCCATGTACATTTAGCCCTTGCTAGTTGTATATAACAGAATTCAATTTGCATAATACAAGCAAGTACTTTTCGGGGTAATCTGAAGCCCAGAACCACCTACAAAAACTGGGTTTGGCTTTGACACCACATATTTTAAGAAGGTTCTTATGGAGAGCTCTAGAGGGTGAGAGAATGTGACCATGTAAGAAAAATTATTCACTCAACTCTTTGAGCTATGGTAAGCTACGTTCCTATTGAAACAATAAAGGCAATAAAGTAATAATCTTTGGAAGTTATTTTGCTATTCCATGGAAAAAGGCAGAGTCTACTAAAAGAGTTAAATTAGGTAGTCCAGCAAGGATTCCAAAGATTCCCTTTTAGTAGCATCAAGGAATTCTGAGAAGTTTTCCATCAGACACAGAGGAGGCAGTTGGTAGGAAATGCATGGCCTCTTCAGGAGACAGTATCAGTGTCTGGAAATCATAGGTAATGTGGGCAGGCAGCTCATCAATGGCATGTGAGTGCATGGGGGAAAGAGAAGGAAAAAATGGTAATACTGTCATTACAAGAAAACAACATATGCAGAGAAATTGCTAACAGAAGAGGAGGGCACTAAAGTTAGCAACAGATTTTTTTTAATGATGTTCAAAAAAAAACCTTGGGAACTTCAAAATAAAGTCGTAGGTCTTTTTCTTTTTTGACATTAGTAAGCCCTGTTTATTCATCATTCTTGCAATCTTCTTTTTGGTATTTTGTCATTTGGAGTTTTGTAAATGGACAAGCAATAAACTATTGGTTGATGGATTATTTTTGTTAGCTTTTGAGATGGTGCTCAAATTACTAAATTCTTCCTATTTCTGGGGCTCCTCTGGAATAAGGCTTACCTATGGGTGATGTTCAAATTAGCACAAATTAAGAACTGAAGTAAATTGAATTATTTTTCACTTTTTGAAACTATTTTTAGAAAGTAACATTGCAATTCATTGTCATTCAGAAAAATAAAAAATCTTTGATAGTCTGTTTGAAATCAAAGACTATCTGAGAACTGTTATAAATAAATAAGCTACAAAAAGTTTCAGTTTATGTTAAATTTGGAGTATTTTTAGTTTTCAGAGAAACAGAACTTATAGAAATTTAAAGCAGATGTTATTAAATTGTTGCTCTGGAAAAGCCCCAAGAGGCTTATTTCTCTGCAGAATAACATTGCTTGCCCCAAAATGTCGTTTGCCAGTTTTTTTGTAGTGTGAATTTTGACAGCTACACTATTCCCAGAACAAACATATATATTATTACAATATCCGAATGCCTTGGTTATTACTTGGTTATTATTCTCTCAGTGTTTAACAGGCTGCCCAGCACTGCCTCATTGCCAAGTAAAAGCAGCATATCCATTCTTTCTTCCATAAGAAATGAGATCAAATTTAATTGCTTGTAATTTAACATGTAAATCTGTAGCCCGATTACTACAAAATTCATGTTGGCTAAAATTAAATTGAGAAATAGAAACTATTTTTTTTTTATTCTTAGTTACTTCCCTTTTCTTTAAAAATGTTTCAGCACAAAGAGGGATGAACAAAAGAGTGAGGTCAATAAATTCCTTGTATTTTGAACTTTATAGTAAAATTTGAATTATAGAGATGATAACTAATTAATTCTGCTTTTCTAAGACTATTGAGCATCATTTCCTACAATGCTTGAGTTACACCTTGGTGAGATGGTCATGAAGACACATTAATTCCTTCCTGCCACGGTGATATTATTTCACATGTAACAAGCATTTAAAACCCCTTAATGACTGTTCCAATATGTTTTGATAGGAAGTTTCATTGGCATGTGGCTGCAAAGTCAAGACTGACAGTATTCTCTGCACTTTGCCTACATGAAATCTGCCCTTTCTGTCATCTGCACTGTCAGTGCCTGGTTGTGGCACTGCCTTCAAGACCACACGAAATAATCCTGAAGTATGAGGCCAATGCAGCAACTCAATTTCCTACAGCTTAGCAGATGGGCGGCTGGCTAGCTATTGTCAGTTTTTAGTTACCATATTTTCCACATTACTTGAGAGCATGTTTCATAAACATATGATTGATAGTGTATTTATTCATCTACTGTTGACCAACATTTCTCTGCCTTGGCACTACTGACACTTTAGACCTGGTAATTCTTTATTGTGGAGGGATGTCCTCTGTGTTATGGGATGTTTACCAGCATCCCTGATTTCTGTCCACTAGATGCCAGTAGCACGCCCACATTTCAGTTTGGATGATCAGAAATGTCTCCAAATATTTCCAAGTATCACCTAGTGGAGAAACCATCTCCCTCTGAGAAGCACTGCAGAAGACAAGGGGAAAATAAAAGAGCCTTTGCAGAAGAGAAGTATTATTTAAAAAGAATATCTGGTGGCATTCGAGAAGTTATGAGGAGTCAGGAAGAGGAACCAAAGAAGAGGCTTAAAGAGAAGAGATCATATTATGGTCATGGTCACCAGTTGGAAAAATGTCTATGATTTCATTTCAGGAAATTATTATTAAGCTCTTTAAGTTATTACTAAGTGCTAAGCATGGTGCTTATTGCGATAGATATGTAGACCGGTGTTGCATTTAAATTGCTAGCAGCCTGGCAGAGAAATTAGAAAAGGAAACAATTATAGTCACATATGAACTGCAGAAGAAGAACTTACCCAAGTTGATTCTGAAAGGGAGAGAAACCAACGAGGAGGCTTCTCAGAAGATTAACTTATATGGTAAAGGTCAAAGCTTAGTTCATCACATTTAGAAGGTTGTGGGAAGGATATTGTACTTATAAGGAACAGAAGGATATTGTACTTATAAGGAACAGCAGGTGCAGTGTACTTATAGGAAACACCAGGTGCAGAAGTAAGTAGTGTGTGTGTGCGTGTGTGTGTGTGTGTGTGTGTGTGTGACAGAGGTTGAGAGTGTGTGTGTGAATGTCTAACCATGATGCTGTACATCTGAAACTAATATAATATTGAATTTCAACTGTAATTGAAAAACAAAAAAAAGAGAGAGGGAGGACTTTGGTTTTATATAAGAATGTAAGTAGGAGCATGCTTCTGTGACTACTTCTAAAGTATTGCAGATCTGTTGCTTCTCTCTGTGACACTCATCAGGCCAGGCCAGTGTGGTTAATAAATTGCATGTAGCAAAGAGAAGATATTGGAGTTGATGATAGACCAGAGGCAGAAAACTTGGAGCCTGTTGTTGATATCCACACAAGGTAACAAAGAAAGTTTGAGATGTGAAAAAAAAGGTAGAGGAACAGTGGAGGATATTGCAACAATCCACCCTCACATCCCTCATTGTTCCCAACCAAAAAATTTTAACTTTGGTTAAGTTATAAGAAAGAAGAAAAGTATATATAGATAAATGCGTATAGATAGAATCCAGAGAAAAGTGCTGTGGTAAGGGATGAAGAAGAAAAACTACTGAAATGACCCCAGGTCTCCTGCTTAATTGAATCGTTGTATGGTAGACTCATTTATCAAGTGAGAGACAAAAAGAAGAAACAAAATGAAACCAAATGAAAAGAAAAGTAAAAAGTAAAGAAAAAAAGTAAAGAAAAGAAAAATGAAAAGAAAAACAAAAAGAAAAGAAAAGAAGAAGAAAAAGAAAAATAATTATGTTTATTGGGAATGATGATAAATTCAGTTTGGGGCATGTTAAACTTAAATTTTTTAAGGGATAATTAAGTGGAAATATGTAATGGGTAGTTGGATATATGGCATGGAGTTCAGCAAAGGGATCTTGGTTGGAGATGTAGAGCTGTAAATTTTTGTGAATACATGACCTTTGGTTATAACCAGAATTATAAAAAATAATACTTTGAAATAATGAGTGACAATGAAGCAAGGAGAGAAAGAGCAATTAGGGGGATTCGTCTATAAACTATATAAATGTCTAATTAATGTACTTATACTTGATACTAATAAAATAAAATGTTTAAAAAAAAGGAGCAAAATATTTTTAATTTAAAAATAAATAAGTAAGAAGAAAAAGAAAGACATCATCCAAGTAGGAAATCTATCAAAGTCAAGAGTTGAAGCAAGGTTTGTAGATCCCTCGTCTAGACTCTGAACCATTGAACAATTTTTACTCTCTCATTACCTACCTATGACTGATTCTTAAAAATTCTTAAAAATTTTAGCTTAAGCATCAAAATTGTATGGGAGCTTTACTCCTTCTCCCTAGCAGAACCAATAGTTCTCCTGGGAGCACCACCGTTTCCTACATTTATCTTTATATAACATAGACTTAAGATGTTGAATTACAGTTTGTTGTGCACTAGATATTGCTACTTGTGTAGGAAAGAGATCTTTTCAAAATCAGCTTGTATTTCCTGCACAAGACAATGATCATATGTCCTAGGTGCTCAGTAACTTTTGTTGAAGGAAATGTAAATAATTAAAGTGGGTCTACAAGAGATTATAAATTAAACCAAGGAGAGTACATTTTTGATAAACTCATTCTGTTTACAATGACATAAAATTTTTCTAGTCTTAAAACATTTTATACTCACGCTATTTAAAAGTTATATACTCAGTCACAAACATTTATCACATTAAAACCAAACTACAAAGTTTAAAGAAAGACAGTTTTGGAAAACGGGCATAATAACAAACAGGCTGCTTAATTGGATTTCCTCATCTTGTACAAATGAAATTCTAGATGTCAGAAGAAATAAGTTCCAAATTATTTTACAGTTAATTTCCATAACAAGGTCATTATCTTTTAATTTAGAATTATGGGTAACAATAATCTACTATTTGTTGATGATACGTATTTTATTTTGAAAATTTGCAAAAGTAGACCAGTAAGTTCATATAACAAAAACATAAAACATAGGGTTTTCATTAATTTTTAGTTTTATCCAAATTACTGTAGAACTTATTACTTAAATTATATTAGAAATAGATGTGTACATCTATGTGTGTATATGTCTATTTGTATTTATTGAAGTTCTTTAGAAATTAATATGGATTATAGATGAGAGTAATGTCTTTAAAACTGCCTGCTTATTCTTCCCCTCCCTGGGCATAAACCAGACTATATCCTTCTAAAGTACTGATCATATAATTTGTATGATGTGAAATGTTAATGTAAAGTTATCTTTACAAAAATGCCAGTAAACCAATATAAGGAAGTGCCCTGAGTGCAAGCAAATTACTTACCAATATGTAATTTGCTTTGTGAGATTTCTGCTCATTATATGAGTTGAGTTGCTCCAGAAGATGATTAAACTTAGCACACTACTGAAGTGCCAAAGTGAAGAGAGTCCCATAGAAAAAAAAAAAAGATAAAGGAAAAAGGCCCACACCCATATCATGGTTCAAGGAGATGAAATTCCTGAAATAACCAGTGATGATAGTTCCAGACTCCTTTGTCGACTGTGGTCTTGGAGCCATTTAGCTCTGTAGCTGAACAAAACAGAGAAAGGAAACCAGCAAATAAGGTGAAATGTCTGTCATCTGTTCTTGTAAAATGTGTTTCCAGTGAGATTTACTATGCAATTATAACGACTACTCATAATCATATCCCAAAAGCATGTAAACTGTCCGTAGACTACTAGTGCAAAGAGTGGTATCACCTCCTCTCACTGTCCTGAAATGGCCACCGTCACAGTTAGTCAGAGTATGATGGCTGTGCCTCATGCATGAGGATAATGCAATGCATCTATAGTCAATCGGGCCTGTGCTCGAAGTTGTTTTTCTAGCTGTGGTGATAGATTTGAACTGATTCATCTGTACTTTCTCACCCAGTCTGCTTTGTGACCACGGGCAGATATTTTGGGGACAGCTGACTGAGGCTAGTGGTAAAGTCTGTGGCCATCAAACAGAGGAATTCAAGCTAGCCAAACCCACAACCTTGGCCTCATTACTACTGTGCTCCAACCAATTGAGCTAACTGGCGGCAGCTGCAGGACTTTGAGCTGCACACATTTTGAGAGCCTTCCAAAGTGGCCCATCAGATACCAACTGGGCACAAGTAGATTCTTATTTATTTGCAGCGAGGCCAAAGAAAGCTGCACATAGTGGTTTGGCTTTTCTTAAACATCCATCAGAATTGCCTGTCATTTCCCATGTTTATGGCTAAATGAGGTTCAAGTCATGAGGCCCCACTTCTGACATGAGGTTTTTATCAGCAGAAAAATGGAAGCAGATGATTTCATCATCTTTTAAAGTAGTGACATGGGGTGATGCTGACATCATGTGAAATCTGTGTTGAAACCACCTTACTACCCCCCAATTATTACTTGAAAAAAATGCCTTTAGAATTTTACGTGAACTTTTTTGAAAGGGCTGAATCTAAAATATTTTATCAGGGCTCTTTCTTCTTGAAAAGTGCTTTACCTTGATTTCTCACAAATTTTTTTTTCATATGCTTATCATAAATAGGGTTGAGGGAAAAACAAGGACTAAACTGCCTTAAAACAGAGATTCTCAGCTTCGGATACACATTGGAATCATCTGGAACTTTAAAAATCATTGATGCCTGCTCCAAACTGCCTTGGATATGGTTCAGGTCTGGGAAGGTTCAAAAACTCCTCAGGTAGACTCTGATGTTCAATCTCCTTGTAGACCTCAGCTTTAAAATTCAGGGCAAGAGGAATGTCCTGCACTGTTACTTAGTATTTTGCATTTGGCAGAGTGCTTTCTGAATCCCCATGATTTTAACTAGTTTACAGTATTTCCATGTGTAAAATCTATATGAAATTATATCAGTTTTAGAATCTATGTTGAATTTCTCTAAACACTTGTTTCTCTCCTTAGAGAAAAAGCTCAGTGTTCACTATTAAGTACAAACTCTTGTGAAATTTGTCAGGCCTATGGCTCACCTTAGATCCAAATATTATAAGCATGATGCAAAATATTATATTTGGAATAATATATTGTCAATGGCTTCCTGCTACTTATTTTCTAATGTTTTTTTTTTTTTTTAAGAGTAAGTGAACTGAATTTTCCAGGTAAAAACCTGATACTCCATTGGTAGTATTATCCACCCAGCAGCTTGTTGTTACTTAAAACTGATTCTCATCTTCTATTTCAGGAAGATAGACAGGTTTATATACCATTTTAAAGAGATCTTCTAATTTTGATGAGAGAAAAAAAGAGTAATTAAAATGTCCTGTTGAGAACTTAAGAATGGCATCTTGAGTAATGACAATGTCAAGCACTATAATAAACATTTATTCCTATTATTTATTCATATTTATTTAAATTTCTAATAATTCATGAGAATTTAGTATTCTTATAGATGAATAGGTTGAAAATCAGGAAGATTAATTTGTATAGGTCACACAGCTAATGTGTAGCCAAGGTAGGTTTAAACATATGTCTGCCTGACTCCAAAACCAGTAATATTAGAACTGGTGTAGGATAGTGGCTTGTGTTCTTGTGACAGAAAATTCAGAATATAAGCTCTGAAAAAAATTTGGTTCAATTTCTTCACTTTCTCTTTAATGAGGCATAGGAATAGAGACACATTATTTAGTTATTGAAAATTGCTTGACATTGCTTTCTCTTTTTTTAGTTCATTTATATGATGTCATTCATTAAAATCTGAAATTGAGTAAATATTTACTCAAATGGGAAGGGTTTAAAATATTTGACCATATTTCATTAGCATTGCCCCCAAACAGAAAGCATAGTAGTAGCAATAAAAGCAAACTTTGCAAGGTGATTTTCAATTTACACAGTGCTTTTTCTTAGGTGCTTTTGTAATTCAACAGGCACTGTAAAAAAAAAAAAAGCACAAAAATATAAGAAAGGACACTTGACATTTAGTTGTGTCATATTTTATTTCATGATATTGACCGTATGAAGCACTGCTTTTAAATTTTTACTTAATAATTTCAAGAGCTATTTGAAAATTCAAAAGTTTTAAAAGGGCAAGCAGCTAGAAGTCTCCCTTCACCCAGGTCCTCTATATCAGAAAGTTTCCGTGACTTGCCTGTTATGTCACAAGCAGCAACTGAAGGAGCAAAAAATTAATGCCTGGTTTTCTCACCTGGAACTTCATATTCTTTTTACTATACCATATCCAGGCTGTACCATTTTATAACACTATAACCTTCAGCTGGCTATTTAAATTCTGTATGCCTTAGCTTTCATATCTATAAAAATGGGGTCTTTAATATAGCTTTCTGCATAGGATTTTTATTAGACTGAAATGTGGAATAATACACATTAATGCTTCGAACAGTGCCTTACTAGTAGTAAATGAGAGTGCAATCAGTGTTGGTGCTCATTATTGCCCTATATTTCTCCAGTGACTTCAGCACTTCACAGAATGCAAATTCTGTATGTACCATGATTAAAACCAGCTGAATCCTTAGTATATTCTGTGAACTTATATGGTATCTTCAAATGTTTGAGTCCTTTGGCCACAAGCAGCTGTCTATATATATATATATGTATTTCTGGTGATTCCATGGTCCAGTGAAGTTACTGGGATACCCAATCCTTCAGATTATGTACATATTTTCAATGGGATATAATGGTAGGTATAATTACATTCCACTAGCAAGAAATCTGAGGTTATCTGAATTCTTATTCTGTTCTGGCTTAGATAATCTTGGTGAAATAAAATCAATAGATCACAAATTAAGTAAGCATTATAGATCTCAGGTTGTCAGTGGCAGAAGTTACTTTGTGTCACAAAATGGTCACATAATTTGACACTTTTAGCAGCTCCTACCTGGTAGAGATTACATGAAGTTTGATTCCTCATTACACACTCAAAAGTTCAAGTGGGACATAATTAAACTATCAAATTCTCAGTGTACTCATCATGAGAAAAAAATTTCTGAAGAGTTTACTTGTCAAGGTCAATGGACATCAATGGAAACATCGAACTATAATCATATTGTATTCAAAAATAGTATTCATGTATACTAATTTATTTTACATATCCTTATTTTATATACCCATGTTTACTAATCTATTTTATGTATCCTCTGTCTTTAGGAAGGTACAGAAATGATTAAAATCCTCTGAAAATAAAAAATAAATTGAATCAATCTTCATTCCAAAATGAATTCTAGTAGTTTTCTCCCATATAGTTTTTAGGATAAAGAAATCTGGTAACTTTAATTTATCCTAGAAGGTCTAGGCATGATATGGCTTTTTTTTTTTTTAATGGAGAAGCTGATTGCAAATTATTTTATTTCTTGAAGTAGCACATTTTTAATATAATTGTAAAGTGTTAAAACATCTTTAAAAATATCGATTTCAATTGTTTGCTGAACAGCCTGAATATCCTGTATGAAATCACTAAGAAGGTACTGACCAATTAAAGTGATAGGAAATTCACTACCTCTTTTAAGCATCCCATTCTACCTTTAGAATTATTTCATTCCTTCATATACTGAGCGAAATTTATTTTCCAGCACTCTGCATCTACATTTATACTTGTATTTGTCTTCAAGGGCCTATATACTTGGTCTCTTAGCTCTCTCAATTGACAATTTTTCAAAATTTAAAACAAAAATCATGGCTTCTCTAATTTTCTTTATTCTCTTCTCACATGAATTATGATTATAGTTATATAGCTATTTACACATTTATTGGTTAATGTACACTTACCCTTCTAGAATGTAGAGTGTATAGCTTCTTGAAGTAGGAGTTATATCTCATTAGATCACAGTCAAATCCCTGATTCTTAGCACAATGATTACCACATTGGAAGTACTAAAAATATATTTTTTGAATTAAATAGGAAAGTGTGCTTGATTATACTTTTTTCCCCCAAATATTTAATTGCCCTTGCTTTAGAAAGGTTATATACCCCCACTTATCACTTGACTGAGTGCCTCCTGTGATGGAGTTACACTGATGTGGGGCCTATGCCACATCTGAGCAGAAGTCCAGGAGGCCTCATTTGGTTCCTTCGGCTTTCAAGCTCTTTCCTCTGCCACAAAACTGGCACATTCCACTCAGGCTGACTTTGCGCTTGGATCCCAAAGAAGACCTGCAGTTCACACAGCCTGAGCAAAACTGCAGCAGATCCCATATATAGCATAACTATATGTATATGATATATATACACACACATGTATATATCATATATATGCAGTATAACTAATTCACATGAATGTTCTAACATAATGCCTTGGGTCACTAACAAATTATTTGATTTTCCAATTAAAATAAGTTAAGATCTCTCATTTTTGACAAGAAGGATGATATTATTTATTTTCCATCTTACATGATCTCTCCGCAAGGTTTCCAGTGTAACAGATAGTTATTTACCAATCTATTTTGCAATTCTTGAAGTACCTTGAGATTTTGCCCTGTCATAAAGAGTAGACAATTCTCACAGGAATACAAAAATTATAATACTCTCTTACCAACGCTTGTTTTATGTTTTTTAATATGTAGAAAATTATACTCAAGAGCAAACTGAAATTTACTCAAAAAGATAATCAATTTACTTTCTTGTTATTATTAATACCAGACTCTCTAAACATATCCAGGAACTGGGCAAGCAGTCAAGTGCTATGCCACCATAGTTTTTGTCCTAGGGATTTGGCCTACAAACAGTACACACTAGAAAATACTCCAAAGAAAATGGTGCAATTCACATTATGTATAATAAAATGTAAGCAAATAAAAATACAAGAAAGATATTCATGTAAATGCCTATTAATAAGGAAATGATTAAGTAAATTGTGGAAGATTTACTAGCTAAAATTCCAGTCCTATGATTTACACCATAACTGCTTTTTAAACTACTGTGAATATATTTTAAAATTCCAGTAAAATCTATCTGTAAAAAAATCACTACACTAAAATATTGACTTTCTAGTCTTAGGAATGCTGCCTGCAGCATTTCCCAGGTCGCTTTCTGTAAAGGTGCTTTATGAAACTCCAGGTCTCAAGAAGAAATCTATTGTCTTATTCATTTCTGTGTCCTCATTGAATGGCAGAACAGACTAAATAAACTAAATGGAAATGAGAGATTCCTGTGAATTTAAAGCAGAGTGTCCAGTGCATCCCTTAATGTTTTGCCCCACACTTGGAGCAAATGCGGGGAGACTGCTGCTGTCACAGTAATTGCTTCTGTGGATGGAGGGGGACACTCTGACCTGTCCTCTCTTCCTGGTCCCTCCCAATCCCCAGGGAACATGCTCCCTGACCCCAAAGAACCCCCTTCCTCACAGCTGTCAGCAAGGTTTAGGAAACATGCCTTTCTCAGTAAATATGTGACTTCCATGTGGATGTCCTGTAAGAATATGGACAAAACCTAAGGCTGTAACCAATGTTTTTTATCTTATTTATACATTGTCTTGCCTGGATTGTATATTTAGTTGTTCGAATAAGGCTGTTGATATTTAACACAAAGGCAGCTAGGCATCAAATGAGCTCCTACTACTTACTGCAGTGCCCCCAAATCATCCTGACTTTGCTCCAACTTTCTGTTCCATGTATGAGACTCAAAGCCATTCCTAGGTCAGTCTCCTGAACACACTTGAGAGTCAACAAAGGAATTTTGTTTGAATCCAGGCTACAGGACATGAAACAAGTGTTCCTGAAAGTTCTCTTCTTTCTTGTCTTGGTTCAATGCATCCTGCACTTTAACTCATGCCTCTGGTTCTAGAATTTGGTGCTGCCTCTCACAGTGTTAAGCATCTGGGCTTTTAGACTTTTCAGAATGCTGTATACTTTAGGAAGGTCAGCACTTTGTAACAATTTTCCAAAGAAAACAGTCTTTGTTGCCATAACCTTCTTGTATAACCAAGTTCACAGAGCCTGGAAGCATTTTGTTATTGTATTGAAACAGCAAAAACTACCCTGGGGGACCACCCAAGGGACAGGGATAAATTGGTTGTCTCCATTAAGTGATCTTTAAGCATCAAATTTTAGGAGAAATGTTGGGGAGTAAGTGATCACTTAAAAAAGAGATTGCCTGAGGTCTGAGAGTGCAAGTTGGCCTATATTTAATAACTGCAAGGTCATTGCATGAAATCAGTAAGAGGGAGCAGAGAGAAGTAGGTATCTGATTTCCGTACTGCGCTCTGATGGTTTGTGATGTCAGCAGACCTTCAAAATGGAATGATTACCTTTAAAACATCATATCATCTTGTTAACGAAAAAGGAGATCAAAGAATTTACTTCAATATCCAGTCGTGATGCTATAATTTAAAAGTGCTTTGCAATGATTCCCATCCCAGGACCTCAAATTCTTTTTCTTAATTAATTTCATTCATTGAAACTGCTTTAAGGGCCAGAGATTTTTATGGCTCTTTTGCAGAGAAGTCAGGTTACATGCAGGGAATTCTCAATTATGCATGCTAATAACAGAGGAGATCAAGAGTGAAGATTATCCCAAAATAGTAGATAATCCAAAAATCCTCTCTGTTAGCCTTTGCAAGGTATGACATTATTATTATTTGTGTTATTGCTGATGCCGATTTTGGTTTTGTTTTATTTTGCTTTTTGCCATGAGACTGAGTAGGGCAATAACAGAAAGAAGCCAAATTGACCAAATACTGGTAGGGGACATCCTAAATACCCACAAAAAGGGGACTTTACATAAAGCATGCATTAGATTAAAGAAAAAACAAACACATATGTGTCTTACATTTGTGTTGGCAGAGAAAAAAACAATTGTTTCTTTACTATATTAACAACCTGGCTATTAATCTCTATTAGATAAAATAAAGATGAAATAAAACTGAAATAAATATAACATTGCATTGCAAATTTGAAATGCCAACTTAAAAATTTTTTTCTCTATTAATAATGTAAATAAACATAGTATTGTTGGCCAGATTAAACCTGGCTGAATTGATTATTTAGGGAATTGTTTCTGATATTTTAAATTGGTTCAGCAGCTCATTAGTGGGGAATAGAGTGTGAAGTGAGAGAGTTAAAATGTATACTTGGTATTTGGTTCAAAAATATCCTAAAGCTTCTCACATATTTATGTACCCTATCAGCCCTCCTGGGAAGTGTTTCTATCTTGGTCATGTAGATCCTAAACACGGTTCATCTTTATATTACTCTTCCTAAACAGATGTACCAACAAAGGGCACTGAGTGTCTTCCACACTGAAATTAGTTAGAATGGGGATCAAGAGCAAGAACATGCATTCATTCATCTCTTTATCTACCTACTCATTTATTTACCTCCTGAACACAAAACACTTTTAGACAGGTGAAGATACTGACTACGTGTATATCACAGTTTGTCTCTGAGACTACAATCCACCTGGTCATATAGGAGAGTTGTATAAGAGCCGACTAAACTTTTTGGCAAGTAAAGTTTATATGATATGTAAGTTCTGCATGTCAGTGTGAGGAGAAATTGGTTTTTTTGTTAAACCTTATGTATTCTACCTGTGGGGTATTAACTCTTTTCATCGTCCCCTCTGATGTAGAGTTAGTTATTCCCCACATTCCCTGAGCTCACAAAGTGATACCCAGTGAAGGGCTGTGACAAAACCATGATTCCAGCTCAGGACTCCAGGGTTTCGGAAGGACATTGCAGGTCTGGCCTCCAGGAAACAAAAGAGGGAGGGAGGGAAGGAGACATAGATAGAAATGTGAAAAAGAAAGTTGCGCCAGTTGGGGTGGGGGAGCAGAGGATGGGAAGATGTTCTTTTATGAAGCTAAATATTAAAAAAAATAAATCTTTAATCATAATTTTTGAAGGAAAATAAGTGATTAAAACTGTATGGAAATTAAGTTGGAGAGGAGGTGAATGCTACCATTCATATCTTTTTCTAGGCTCGTTGCCTTGCCGCTCTCTGAGTCTAGGTTTCTTCATCAACTGGTCAGGTTACCTCATGGATAATTGAGAAGTTCATATTATATATTCTATATTAAAATGTTTTAAAACTGTAAATTGAATGTCTTTAAAAAATTGGCAAATTCTTTTACTGAACACAACTTTTAGTCATACCTAAGTCCACTAAGCTATAGGTCTAAATTTGGATCTGCCATAATTATTTTATAATGTCATCATGCAGCTGCCACTGAGAAGCATTGCAATTACTGCACTAAAATGGCCTTTGCTAAATCTGTTGGTTCATATTTTTAATGCAGCTGTTAAAAAGTTACAGTTGCATATTCTTATGTATCCTAAGCTTAGGTCCAAAGACCTCTACTATTCCATAGGCAAAGGATTTGTACTTATTGAATTCAATGGTTTGATAAATGAAGACAGAAGAGCTAAACTACTTATTGCTTTGTCAGTGTTCAATAAAGAAATAGAAAATTTTATTTAAAAAAATACTGAGAGTTACAAATAATTCCATTGTTTTTCTAGGCTTAGTGATCTTAGGACAATATTTTACAGCAATTGCCTTTTCCAATTACAGAAATGTTAAGTGTCTAACCTTTGCTAGCTGCCCTCTAGGTGATGCAACATCAAAGGGATTCCTCGGGGAAAAACTAGATAATCAGGTTTGTTGGGGAAGAACTTTCATATGTCATCATTCATCATTACTTACCGAACTATAGTGAAGTATAATTTTGTAAGCAAAGAGGGATCAAAAAAAAAAATGACAGAAATCTTTTTTATCTATGTTCTTAAAACCGATCCAAACAGTGTTAGATTTTTTATCTTCCATGACAAATCAGGTGTCAAGGTGAATTTGGGTACCACTCCATTGAATGAATTTCTCAACTAGATGACAACCAGACGATATGCTCAAGTTGCTATAATTTAACAATATAGAAATAAAAGCCTTTAATCTCTCTTATTTTCCTCCACGATCCTCCATCCATTTCAGCATTGGAGAAAGGAAGAACAATGTCATGAATGCTTTTGAAAACAAAGCATCGGTCTTTTTATTAGAGACTGAGAGTTTAGGTTATTTTTACATGCCTCGGGTTCAGGTAAATTAATGTCTGATTTTTTTTATCCCTTTCATTGCGGTAAAACTTTGATTCTCACAATAGAGAGTCACCATGAAACACAAAGATTATTACAAGTGCCAAACTGGCTGGGATAGAACTTGATCTCTGCTAGGTGAGGATGCTTATTGTAGAAGGTGACATATTTTGTCTTTCAGATTGTATGGTGATTATCTTACAAATGTTAAATACATAGCAACTACAAATGCACACACATTACTTTGACTTAACTGCAAATAAGTCATTTAAAAATATAAAGAGATTTTCCACTTCTATATAAAAATAACCTAGTTTTTATTTTTGTAGTTTTCAAAGCACTTTTAACTGTTATCTCTTTTAATGATCACAACAGTATTATATTATAGATATGTATATGTTTCAAACAAAACAAAATGAACAAACAACAAAAAGCCGATCATGCAGGTTTGAGACTTTCCCTAAATCTTATGTGCAGTATATGTGGCAAAATCAGAAACAGATTTTATAATGTCTAGAAACTTGTCTAGAATATTTATTGTTACCTGTATTTTACTACTTTCTTGAATAACAACAAAAATATTTCTTCATTATATCAATAGCTATAAAATCAGATAGGGTTAGAATATGGTTTAATTTTATTGATTAATCATATCTTATATTTTACTCGTCACCATTTAGCATACATGTTATTGTTCAGTGGTTGTCACTAGTGAGATGAAGATCACAGAGAAAATCTAATTTTCATATATCTTGCTAGCAATTTTAAATATCAGGAAGTCACTAGGATTCCTGTTTACTTAGTAGAACTTCAGGCAGACAAGATATACAATCCCAACAAATGCATGAATGCTGGCTGGGTCCCAGAGACACTGAGACTAAGACTCATGAACATAAATAAAATAAGAGTGGTGTATAATTGGTGTAGAGAGAGCAAGATGGTATCCAGGGATAGCAAGGAATTTATCTTGAGGTAGCTGAAGGTTAGGAGGTAGCTGAAGGTTAGGAAATACTGACTCCTTCCTACTTAATAAGAAAAAAAAAAAAAAGACATTTGTGTATGGCAATGGACATTCTCTCTCAAATTCTCTCTTCCTTGTTCCTGGGGAAATTTCTTGTAGTTATTTAAAACTGAGAATGAGACATTGTCAGAATCCAGCTTTATTTTGTACTCACAAAGGGCAGACTAGTCCAATGAGCTGTAGCTACTTAAATGTGTGGCCAACTGAGTGGTAATATCATGGAGTTTCAGGTGGGAAGGTCAAGGATAAGGATTATACTATTGGTAGTATGAGAGCCCAGAGAACAATAGAAGTAAAGTGGGACATTTTGGGAGGAAAAATGATTAAAGATGTTTTATTAAACTTAACAGTTACTTGAAAGCAATACCTGTACTACTAAAGATATTTATTAAAGGAAATTTCTGGGGGGCTTGATTTGATTATCATAAAATACAGATTGCTCAGTGTTTGTATGATTGAAGAATTAAAATACTAAAAATTATTATACCATTTGGCTGAGATCAAAACATCATTTTAAAAAATCTATGATTCTTGCTAAAGTAATATGTTAATCTTGCCTACGCTTAGCTCAGTAAGAGGTTCACATAGAATACTGATTACAGACAGCAAATGAAAAAATGTAGATGTGAGTCTGAATCTGACTCTACAATTTATTATCTAGGTGACACTAAGTATGTTATTTAATTCTTTTTACCTTAATCTTCTCTCTTATTAATTAAGATAGTGATACATTCCTCACAAGTGTTGTTACAAAGCTTCTATTACCTGACATATATACAACTTTTAGCACATTCAGGACCATACTGAACTCATTGTATGGTAACAATAGATAAATGCAAATAAAAAAAAATGTTAATGTCACAAAGTGATTGAACATTCAGCAGCATCCCACACAAGTGAAAATGGTCCAGAGAGACCATTCACATTTCTTCTCTTAGCCATGTGTCTCTCTCCCTGTTTTCTTTCCTCCAAGCAACATCCAAAGCGATCTTTTAAAAATGCAAAACAGATCATTCTATTCTCCAGAAGTCTCTCCTTTGTCTTCTTATTATACTTATAATATACAGTTACTGTGAACTCTGTCTACTTACTTCTCTTTTACTTTCTCAAAATAGGTTTCTTCCCATTCCTGAAGCACATTAACCACGTTCTTATTTTGGGATATCTGTCATAGACATTTCCTCTGCCTAGGATGCTCTTCTAGAAGGTAATCTAATATTAAATAATTTCGGCCATATCAATTTTAGCTTCATAAAGGATTTTTCAGTTTCTGCACTATTAACATTTTGGTCTGGGTAATTTTTTGTTGTGGAGGGGGCGTCCTATGCTTTATAGGATATTTAGGAGTATTGCTGGACTCTATCTATTAGATGCAGTAGCATACCTCTCCACTGTCCCAAGTTGTAATGAGAAAAAATGTTTCTAGATATTGTCAAATGTTCCATAGAGGGCATGATACCACCCCCACTCCACACACACACACACACACACACACACACACGACACCACTGAGAGCCATGGACTTCAAGTCATTTTCTCAGAGAAGCCTCTCCTATTTTCTCAACCAAAAGTAGCCCCCAAGCCACTATCCTCCACCACCTACCCCCCCATTATCTGTTGTAAAGCATTTTAATCACCTACTCTTACTTTCTTAATGATTTATTTAATTAATCTCCCCTAACACAGAATATGGGCCTTGAGAGCAGAAACCTTGATTGGTTTATCTGTAATAAGGATATGATAAATATATATACACAGACACACATATACATATTAGTTGAACACATGAATTGATGAAGAAATGTGTCTAGTGTCCAAACTGCAGTTTAATTTTATAAGACCTGCTTCTAAATGTAATTTATGTTGGTAATTTAAAGATTAAATTTCATATTGTACTCATTTAACAAATATTGAGTACTTTCTGTGTACTTTGCAAAACAGTGAAGAAGACAAAAGGAGACTTCTGTTGAATCTAAGATCATTTGACAGGCATTTTCAGGTTGCAGGGTGGAGAGACACAGAGAATATATTTGGTAAAGTGTACTTGTTGCTCTATCATGTGGAAAGAATGAATATTGTCTCTTAAGCCCTTGATTGTATGTTTCTTCTGAATCTTAATCTTCCAAGTCCATCATTTTTTCCTAGCTCTTTTTCATAATTAATTCACAAAAATTATATTTTCCTTTCCTAATCCATTTGGAATAGTTTTATTTATGCTTGTAGGTATATTTGTATGTATACATGTGATTCTTAAAGTAGAAATGATTGGAATAACTCTTGGAATATACCCATATACTCTAAAAACATATAGGATCATCTTCTAAATATTGTCTATTATTTGCTTTTCTTGCATCATAATGTATGTTGGAGAGTTTATTTCCATATTGGTTTATATAAATCTCTATTGCTCTTTTAAAATGCTTAATAAATTAATATTATGGGTATGTTAACTATATTTAATTATCAAATATTAATTTAGTTACAATTTTTATTGTTACTATAATTTTTCATGTGTATTTCTGCAGACTACATATCTGAAATTTGAATTATTAAATTAAAAGGTAGGCATCTGTATTTTAGTGCAAATCCAATTACTATTTTGAAAAGCTGACAGATTCATATCTGCACTGAGTTAATAGAGGCATGAATACATATACACATACATTAGCTATTAATTCATATGTGTTATAAATAGATTCGAAGTTAATTCTCACTCTTACTAATTTTTAAAATCCCAAGTATGATTATTTTTTCCACAGAGTAGTTTTCTTTTAAAATGTAGACAAACCTTTTTCTGTCTTTCTTTAAGATATTTATGTTTTATTTTTTGCTAATTAATTAAGTAGGTCTTCAGCAATCCAAGTTAATTTTCTCTTGGAATGGGTTTTAAATATTTCTTTAGTTTTTTATGTGTAACTGATTAACCCTCTAGCATTTGTTTTTTGTGTAAAATATTAAGTGAAAATTTAACTTTTTTTCAAATGAATGGCCAGTTATTAAAACACAATTCATAGGACAGTAAATAATTTTAAATACCACACTTCATATGTGCAAAATTATCAAAATTATGAATTATATCTTTCAAAAGTCTTGTTTTTATTTGATTTGTTCAATTAATGCCAATACTACACCATTTGGTTAACCATAGTTTTTTAGTGTCTTTTGAGATTTGATAAAATGTTTCTGCCATCATCTCCTAGTTACATATATTTTTAGTTAGTCATTTTTTTCTCTTCTAAATGAATTTTAAGATTCAGTTTATCAAGTTTTATTTTAAAATTTTTGTGTATTATATAGCTTTATTAATCAAAAATACAGCTTTCTTTTAAGTGGTGACAAAACTACTAAAAATTAAAATATATAATAATGTTTAATATTGACAAAATTCTATGAAATATTATAAACTGAGATAACTTGTGGCAATTTGGACTTATGGCCACTTATAATTTTTTAAAGTCAATTTTATAATGAACAAATATATAAATATATATATTTGTATTTAGTAACCCTTGGTACATTTCTTTAGGAAAAAATACAAAAAGGGATAAATTGATGTGAGCATAAACATTTACAGGCATTTTATCATAATATGAAAGAACTTTACTGTCCAATGGCACTATCATGATAAATCAGCAAACTTTTTCTTAAAGGCAAGTTAATAAATTGGTGAGGTTACAGGCTACATGTTCTGTGTAGCAAATATTCAACTGTTCTATTGTTGTATTACAAAAGAAACTATAGACAATATAGAAACAAATGGCTGTGGCTGTGTTCCAAGATAACTTTTTATTATCAAAATAATTGATTGAGCTATTAGCTTCAGTTTAACAACTTTTGTTATAGAACCACAACAGCGCATATGAATATAATAGTAGTAATCTGAAGAATATCTGTGATAGAGGATAAATGAGAAAAGGCAGAGTAAAAATACATCCAAACAGGAGCAACTAAGAAAAATATAATACTTTGTTACAGGGCAGTTAGATTTATGAATTTTTTTATTTTGTTTTAATTATTTATTTGCTCTTTGTGCCAAACAGTATTGTTCAATAATAGAAAACAACATTTGGCTCTGTAACAATTTCTTCTATTGGTATCCTTAAACTTTCTGCATTTATTTTTTGTCTAGATTCAGCATTTAGCCATTTTGAATGTGACCTGATTTTCAACCATTTAAGCCTGGCATGTAATGACATAGGTTATACTTAGTCTTTAACTCTCTTTTTCCTCCAACCTGCTTATGCTATCAATTTATTAACAAATCTGACTCTTTATTTCTGAAAAGACAGATAAAAGTATGAAAAATATCAAATGATTTAATATTTGCTAGAAATTTTTAAAAATTAAGATCCTTCCAAGTAATTTTTTTAATGTCCCTGAAAGCATTCAAATTTATTTAGTTCTAAATCAATACTGAATTCTGCAAACAATGAAATAAAACTACAGTTAGGAAGGGAAAAAAGCTCATATCACAGATTGTTTGATTACTCTGACTTTACTAGTCTGGCCTATCACTTGAAGGAAATGCTAAAAGTGCTAACATCATAAAGTACAGGCCATTTTCCTTTATCAAATAAATTTAAATTGAACATCATATTGATGGACTATAATACACTACCTATAGATAGTGTAAACTGACTGAAATGATTAAAAGTCTGGTGAGATGGATGGTGAGATCATTAATCGAGCAACTTGTTTAGAATACCAAAGGTTCATAAATGTACAACTGACATTTTTGCAATATGCATTTGTTATAATTCTTCATTAAATTCCACCTATGTAGAGGTGACCTAACACAAGCACATGAACTTTTCACTGATATCAGCAGAGTTTTATAAATAAAATAGCTCACATTTCTGGTAATGTATATCAGTCTATATTTCATTATACTTTGTGCCAGTATGTAACTAGCACAACTTAGGAGGCCTGGATGCCTGGCTGCTGTGCCATAAAGCTCTTTGAAGGATATGCCAAAGATTTTCAGGAAACACTTAAATTGGCAGCAGCAACTGAAATAGAAATAATATTTTGAGGCCCATTTGTTGAAAAAAGTAAAACATTGGGATAAATGTAGACCCAAAGTTCCTGAGACTGGCGAAAACTATTCTATCATGAACAGGTCTTTGATTTAGAGAAGACGATTTCATTTGACTAGGAATAAGAAACTCATATGAGACATATGTTAGCCATACTTCATGTCATTGCCTCACTTCTCAGGCGCAGAAAATTTGGATTTACTATCTCTAACCTCCATAGTCGGTCTGCATGTTGCGATAGTGGCAACAGTAGACTTACTTCCCTGAAGGAAATTCTGAACACTTTCATATAGTGAATACTTACCTTTCTGGAACATAAATTTTTTCTCTAAATAACTTTTTAAAATTTTTTTATCTTATATATGCTTTCTCTGCTTTAAGATCACGATCCAGACTCTGGTAGGCAAAGAAACATTAATACATTTAAGGTAGATATCTCAGCTGTCATCCATTACTTTAAAATATGTCCATCCTTGGAGGTATAATAGAAAAAAAGAAAAAAAATTTATATATATATCATTTAAATCTGAGGATAAACACATTCTGTTAATTTAGGAACATCAATTTTTAGGGAACTAAGCATTCTTTTCGAAATGTTTTATGCAACTCAAAGTTGTTTTTATTCTTTATTTTCTACTTATATTGCATTATCTTTAGAAATATATTATTATATTTCTTTTTTAAAAAATGTTTGCTTGCCTATTTCTATGTGGTCACTGAGGAGTGCTTACAAATGAAAAGTGATTCCACCAGTTAATGGAAGAGTTCTTAAAGAGGAATTTCTGAATGACAAAACACCCTCTTCTCATTTCTGTAAGAATAAAATCAGAATTTTCTCCTTGGATTGTCCGAAGTAAATTCTCAAGTTCGTTTGGCATTGTTTTCCGTGAGTTAAGTCACTGCTGCTTGCCTCCTCCACCTCCTACCTCTCCCCGACACAAACGGCCAACTCACTGAGTAAAGCCACATCTTCTGTGCTTTAATCTTAGGAACATAAATGGCAGCAAATTATAAAGTCAGAAAACATCAACTTGTTATTGAGACCTGCTTGACCTGAAACCCAAATAATACAAATGCAGAGCCAAAGAGAGAAATAAGTCAGTGGAATCCTCAGTGACAGCCTTAGACACATCCTTATCTAGTCTTTCAAAGAATGGTCACCTCAACTGGCTGACCCAGGACAGTTTGTCCCCAGGCTCCATGTGCTGCAGAAAACCATAATTCCTTTGGAAGGTGCCATTCTAGTATTTAAAATGATTTTAAATAGTGATATGGACAATCTTCTATGATCTTTCTCCGGTCTGTCATCCCACACAATCCCCTCAAAACAAACACAATTTTCATCACAAAAAGTAGAGGAAATATATACCATACCTGAGTACAACTTGATCCTTAACATATTTTCTGTCTCTTTATCTATAAAAGTTTGTATTGCAAACAAAAAATAAATAACAACAAAAAATATCTTTTATAAATGTTATGTTTTAAGTGAAATATTAAATGCATATATATACATATATATAAACCTTAATAAATAATTATAATTTAAAGGAAACTAATCTAAATTATTTAAATAAAAATTGTGAGCATTTAGAAAAAATCTGTTACAATAATAGTTTCAAGGATGTTCTGCTTAAAAGAAATTTTATTATGTAGTAAAGATTTTTAAGGCTCTCAATTGGGTGAGTAATATTTCAAAGCATAACATATAAATGGGTGTTTTTAATTTACATAAATATCTTCAAACTTTAAAAAACTTACAGTCTCTTATTCAAAGATACTATGCTTACTTCAGGATAGTGCAAGGTGAATTTAATTGTAAACTATTTCTGAATTAAGAATAAATTCTGCATCAAGTAGACTTCAAATGTTTTTTGATGTAATTATAGATGATAGTTGTAAATACAATTCACAACTTATAATGTGGTGATTCATAATAAAATTATTGCAATTTTCAATGGCTCATCATTATGTTCAAATGTATTTTGAAAATATATTAGATTAAAACCTCCTTAAGATTGTTTAAGGAACATATAAATACATAATCATTGCAGGATTATTTACAATGGCCAAGATATGGAGACGACCTGGATGAATGGATAAAGTAGAGATGATATAGATACACAATGAAATATTACTCAGCCATATAAAGGAATAAAACCTTTCCATCTGCAACAACTCAGATGGACTTACAGGGTATTGAGTGGAGTAAGTGAGACAGAGGAAGACAAATGCCATATAATTTCACATACATATGGAATTTAAATAACAAAATAAGCAAACAAAACAGGAACAAACCCATATATACAGAGAACATTTTGATGGTTGCCAGATGGGAAGGGGTGGGGAGTAAGTAAAAAAAAGGGAAAGTATTAGAAGTACAAATTAGTAATTATAAAATAGTCATGGGGATGTATAGTATAGCATAAGGAATATATATAGTCAATAATATTATAATAACTATGTATGGTGTCAGATGGGTACTAGATTTATCTGTGTGATCACTTTGTAAGGTATATAATTGTCTAATCACTATGCTGTACACCTGAAACTAATATAATATCATAGGTCAATTACAATTAAAAATAAAAAAATATTTTTTAAAAAAGAGCATATAAGTTTAGTCCTGCACATCATTGAATTTTATCTTGCAGATGCATTTGCCTGTATGAATTTTTTTCACAAAGTAATTAAGGGCATGATTTTAAAGAATAGTTCTAAGATATGCTAAAGTAATAAGTATTAAGACATATACAACATTGACCTAGGAGGAATCTGAAATAGGTAAAATTAATAGATATCTCAGGAATCAAGGACAAAAGATGTGTAGCCAGAGTCACATCAGAGAGTAATTCTAATATTTTACATAATGTTAAATGCGGCAAATGGACAGTTAACCACTAATAGTTCCAGGATTCCTGCAATGTACATACAATATTTAATATATATGATGATAATATTTTGTTATATACAAATCTATTACTACAAGTGTTCTATAGTGACTATCAAGAAAGCATGTGGTGAACAGTTCAGTGTAATAAATATTACCAGTTGCAACAGGTACAAAAAAAGCAGAAGGTTTATAAGAAATGTGCTTTAAAATTTAGTGTTTCTGAAATATTGATATACAAACAAATCATCTAGAGATTTTTTAAAAAAGCAATTTTGACTGAGGAATACTGGTGGTACCTAAGAATCTGCATCTTTACTATCTTCCAAAACATGATTGATGTTACTGGTTTGAAGACCAAACCTAGAGTAAAAGAATTGACATTTTGGGTAGTTCATATCACACAAGTTCACCACATTCAAAGGCCAGGGATAAAATAAAAATAATAAATCCTTTGAATACCACATCTTGATATCAAGTAAAAATTATAGAGTTCTTTCTTTGTACAAGGCACTATTTATGCATTATCTTATTTGATATTCCCATACATCTACAAATGAGGTGCTAATATTGTTTTTTTGACTGAAAAACTGAGCTTTAGAGTTATAGAATTAGTCAGTATAAAAGTATTCAAACAGGTTTTTCCAATTCTAAGCTATAGTTCCTATCATGTATTCACTTAATGGTATTATTTCATATGGAAACCTAAAGATGTAATGGAGAAAACAGGGTAGAAATATTATACTTAGAATTTATATTGATGTAATTTTTAGCCATCAAAATGCAAGAAAGCCAAGTAATTCACAAAGTTCATTATGCATTGCTCATCCTCTCTTGAACATATGCATTGCTCATCCCTTCTTGATTTAGTATAATTCATATATCAATTTTAAAGTTTGTATTATTATTAGACATCTGCAGATGGCATAAGGAGATAGTATTTCAGGTAAAGATGATTTCATGTGCAAAGCAGTGAGACTGAAACATGTTGGGTTGGAAAAATATAAATGGTTTGGTGTGCTGGAATATTTGGTCTGAGAAAAAAGCATCTGGAAAGAGGCTAGAGAGTGGAGCATGACCAAGATCATGAATGATCATTCCGCAGAGCTTGTGCTTTATGACATAGGTAGAATATCATTTAAGGGAAAAACAAACTCAGATTTGTTATTTAAAAAGAGGACTGTTGGAAAAGAGGAGAAAGGATTGAAAGGAAACAGACTACAGCAAGCATACCAGTTTGGGAACTTTTTCATAGTTAAGGCAAGAGAGGTTAGTTTTAAGGTGATTCCCATAGAGGGAGCGATTTAAGTAATATTTAAGAGATGATCTTATTGGGACTTTGTGAACAAATGGGTTAAAAGAAAGTGATAGAATTCACCTAGATTATCATCTGAAAGATTAGATAAATAATAGTTCCACTATTAGAATTGGATTATTCTGGACTCATTTACATTGAAATTTCAGTAAAATGTATAGGTTTTTTGTTACCCATGGATAGAATATAGCACAGAAAAGGCAAGTGGACTTACCTTGCTATATAACTCCAATTCACTGACCATTGTTCAAGGTTCTGTGCTAAAACTGTCATGTTACTGTGTCTAAGTTCATCAGAAAATAGGTTTATATAGCTTTTTCAATTACCTATAGAGTTTCTATTTGATTATTTTTAACCTTCCAGAGAATAAAAAATAAGGTATTGAGATAAAGTCAAGATCAAAGTAAATGCAAAATAAACAACTCAAATAAAGAGGAACAACGTGAAAGAAGTAAAGGAGAAGTCATTGTGAGGTGTCAGAACAGAAAAACAAGCTATATTTATATGTCATGTGCTTACTTTTATAAACTAATTGTGCATATTTAATTATTGTTTTTCTATGTAGTTCTTTATTTTTGTTAGACTTTTGGCATCTACTATGAAGATATTTATTTGCAGATTATCATTCACTTGTAACTACAAAAGATTTATAAACAATAGTTAAATGAGAAAGATGTAAAGAAAAATTATGAGAAGAAAGAGTATAAAGGCCTTTTGTAGGCACTTTAATAATAGTGTGCATATTTAATATTATACATACCATTTGCACAGATATTTAATTCTTAGAATTTAATAATGATAATGATAATTTCTATCATTATTATAAAATTATATTAATTTATAATGATTATAAAATATCTTTGCCACTCCCTATCTTCTAAGGACTATTGGTGTCTCGTTCTCAATAATTACCTTTCTTCCTCTAAATAATAACTTTTATTGCTATTTATAATTTTGGATATTTTCAATTTATTCTTTGCTGTGAATGATTAAGATTTAACTTAACTAAACTAAAATAACATCCTTTTTCTTCTCAATGAAGCTCCATAACAGAGATAACAATTACAGCGTACTTCTATATATGAACTGAGTGGTGTGTTCCCATGGCTGCCATATATCTGAATGTGTGTGTGTTTACAATGTGATAGATGTAGCTTTTTAAATTAGTGAGAAAAGAATGACCTATTCAGTAAATGGCTAGCACATATGCTTCCTGATAGGAGCAACTTAGTCATATTTTCAAAAGGATTCCCACTACCTAGAACTACGCCTAGCATAGTTCAAAACAATTTTCTTATGTTAAATAGTCAAATCTTTAAAAAAGCTAGATCCCTACTTCAGACCTTTTAGTAAAATTAATCTCAAATGATTCAGAGAATAAATCATAAAACTATTAACGTAGTAGAGAAAGTATAGGGAAGAGTGTAAGTTTAGGATAGAAATAATCATAAATTAAACAAAAAAGCAAAAGAGAACAAAAAATTTGATACATTTGGTTACATATAAATTTAAAGTTTATTTGTCAGTTAAAAATAAATAAAAACTAATATATAATGGACAAAGAATTAATATGCAAATATATTTTAATACCTATATGTTAAGATATAGAAAAAACTGGCACTGGTCATAAATTAAACAAATGCACAATGAGCATGAATGAGTATAATAGCTGGTAATTTGGGAAATGTAAATTGAGATTGCACATGTTTATTAGATTTATAAAAATATAAACAGCTTAATAAGGTTACATGTTGGTGAGGGCATGGTGGCTGTGTGCTTTCCTACACTGCCAGGAGAACAGCCACTTTTCACAATATATTTTGACTATTTGAACATATATTTTAAAGTGAATATTTTGCATTTTATATGTAAAAGTACTTCAATTTCTAGTTTTCAATAAAAAAATACTTTCATATACACAAAAAACTCTTGCACAAAGATGTTCATTGTATAATTAGTATACTTTTAGCAGTGAAAAATAAAACAAACTGGAAGTCTGTTAAAAGAGGAATGACTAAAGAAATTATTGCATATCCATAGTATGTAGAAACTTTTATCTATTTAAAAAATGAGGTATATACCAAGATCTTTCAGATGTTCTTGAGCAAAAAAGGAAAATTGTAAAACAATAAAAAATGCGATACTATGTTTTAAAAATACAGTTGTGATAATAACAAGTGTTGGTGAGCATGCAGAGAAATTGGAACTCTCATATACTCCTGCTGAGAATATAAAATAGTACATACACTTTGGAAAGCAGACTAAAAACCTCTCCAAAAATTACACAACAATGCCATTATGACCCAGAAATTCCCTCCTTGGTATGTGGGCAAGATAAAAAGAATACATTCACACAAAAATTTGTATGTATATGTTCATAACAGTATTATTCATAATAGCTAGAAAGTAGAAACAACTAATTGGCCATCCAATGATGAATAGATAAATAAAATGCATACTCATAATAGTATTCAGTAAGAAAATGAATTTAAGTGCAGGTGCATGCTACAACATGGGTGAACCTTGAAAACAAGGCTAAAGGAAAAAAAGCCGATCACAAAGGATCTCACATGATATGGTTTCATTTATATAAATATTCAGATAGGCAAGTCTAGAAAGACAGAAAGTAGATTACAGGTTGCCTAGTGCTAAGGGAGATGTTAGTAGACTGATCCCTCTTCTCACTCAGTGTCTCACCACCAAATCTTGCAGAAAAAAACTGGGTTTATCTAGAGACTATTCTTGCCATGTGTAAAGTAGAAATCCTGAGAAATGCACTAAAGTGCTGCCCCAAATGCCACGTTCTATTGAGCAGTAACTTGATCCTCCAACAACATAAGGTCACAGCCCACAGATAATGTGTCACATTCACCCTTCTGTTAAGAGGGCCATTCTACTTTACGAGAGAGCTAGAGAGTTACTTCCATACTTGTTTTTCTCCTCCACCTTGACCAAATCTTCTCACCATCCTCATCCCAAACCCTATAACAATTGGTAGCTAGCTCTCTAACTCCTATGTTGAATTGGTAAGAATTAAACAAAAATATCAGTTTGAACTCATTTTAATGTCTAAAATTATGCTTCTTACTGTGAATGTGTCCAACAAATCCAAAACATTAAATAAAAGAACTCTTCTGTGAAAAATCTGAAAGAACGTAAACTGCTCAACTACAGCTACAAAGTAAAAATTTGCTCTGTAAATACAAAGAAATTTCAGTTTAATGACTATATTAAGATTATACTGGGCATTTCTCCATAGCTTATAGAACACTCAGAGCAGCACTTCAAATATTTTCCTTCTTCTGTAAGTTAAGCACAGCAGAATTTAATTCTTAACATTTTGAATTTCCAAATTAAAATCACCTTTAATTCAAGAATTTCAGCCAGCCATAGAAATAAAGAGCGTTATATTTTCTAAACACAAGTGATTGCAATATTTATCAAAGCTGTATATATATTTAAATAGTAAATTCTAAAAAAAAAAAATAATAAAGCAGATGCTGTGGCCAGAAAGCAATTAGTCTTGGGTGTTTCCTGCTAATAAATTCAGATAAACTTAGGGTCAGACTTGTGAAATGACTTTAGTTAATTTTAAAAAATCAAAGGTTTACTGTTTATTCTCTTTTCCCAGAGGGAAACGGGAAAGCTACCTTAACTAAATAAGAGAACGTAATTTCACATATCCTTCAGTCTTTGAGGTACTTTATTTTTCCAAATAATGAAGTGAGATATTAAAATGTTGACTGACTGAGAAATATGGGAAACCAGAGTTTTCGAGCAACTATTAATTATAGACCACTTATTTTATGTACATTAATCTGGAAGCCAAGGTCAGACATACCTGTTTATTACCCGCCTGCCTCAATAGAATCTCGATCTAAACTAAAATATATGAAATAATGTGATTCAGTAATATCATGTAGGATATACAATCTATATCATATTAAATTTTGAACAACTTCTAAGAAGATCATATTTATGCAGGACTACTGTCATAAACAACGAGGACTTGAGCTGGAACTTGGAAGATAGGTAGGCAATGCAGAGGTGAAGAGGATGACAGAGAATCCCAGGCAAGTCAACCATCAAAGCACTGATTCTCAAATAGAATGAGAGTGGTGAGCTCACAGGAACAGGGACTGTCCTGATGAAAGAGAGAAGGGTACATAAGAGAGTAAAGGGAAGTAGGTAGGATAGGTAGGGTAGGATCAGGTCATAGAAGCCTTAAACCCAAGTCTAGTAACCAATTTGGGTTACTTTATTAGAAAATAGGGACCTATCACAGATTTCAGAGAAAAAAAGAAACCTTGTCAAGTGGTAGGCCTAGATCAGGCTGGCACTGATTTTGCAAGTGGGAATTCCTCTTACTCTACTGCAGCAATGTGAACATCTAGATGGAAATATAATTAGATTAAAAACTCTAATAAAACACGAACTTGCTTTGATTCCTTACTAATTACATATGTCAAAGAAAGGTATGAATTAAAGATAACTTCTTACTTTCAGTCCCAGGTAAGAAATGACAGAATTGTAAGGTGGAGAAGATCATGGTTCACATTTGAACAAGGTGGACTTACAGTGACAGCAGAGGAACTCATTTTAAAAGATCAGGAAGTATATGTAGAGAGCCAGAGATTAAATGAGAAAGTTCTAGATATTCAGATTTAAAGGAATCAACAGAGTTGGAAAGCAAATACATATGAGAGAGGACTGAGGTTCAAAAACTGAAACTTGGTTTAAGAAGAGCCAGCAAAGGAAACAAAGGATTAATCAGGGAACTATTGAGGGCCTTATTTCTCAGAAGGCAATACAGAAAAAAGGGTGGAGTCACCAATTTCAAAAGCTACAGAATCATCAAAGAGATTGAGAACAAAGAGAAAGCCCCTGGGATTTGCGATCACACTTTCTCTCTTTTTCACACACACACACACACACACACACACACACACACACACGTGGCATTGGTGACCTAGAAATAATGCACATGGTGAGGTTTTTTTAAACTACATACCTAAAAAATATTAATTTACGTTAACAATTAAAATGCTACTTCTATTTATTCCTGATAGAGCAAAAGCTGGTTTACCTGGCATTTGTATTATTACCCAATGCCGGAACACAACCACAGGGCTATAAAACTATAAAACTGCACTTATAACAAATAGTTATAAGTTACTTAAAGGTGATTTTATATCATAAACAAAGTCAATGGAATATAGCACTATACCCAATTATTAAGTTAGTGTAGATGATGCAAAGGAGGACCTAATGAAATTACGAATTCCACATCGTTTAGCTTTGAGTTTACTCATAAAAAAATCAAGTCAGAATCAAAAATCTGAAAATGTCAAAATCAACTATACTGTTTTAGTTGTAGTGTATTTTACTGTATTATCAATTTCTTTTTGTCAGATAAACACTGTACATTGAAGAGGCTATTTGATTTACCAGAACAGTCCTCCAGAAAGTTGACTGTGCTTGAGCAGAAGTGGAGAGTAAGAAATCTACAACTGTTAATTACAGAATGGTTTTTCTACTTATCCTGACAAAGCTAAATGACTTTATCTCCAACACCACAATATCATTATAACTAGAAATAAAGTTAATAATACTCTCTTACTTTTCCTGGACCATAATAATAATGTTTTATTTTCTTCTAAGAAAGAAAATGTTGTCCTGTGACAAAAATATTGTCTTGGGAGAAAAGCCTGGCTTCTCTCACCAGCTTTGCCATGTCACCTTAGGCTGAGTTCCTTAACCACTTTAGTCTAATTCTCCTGTTTTTCAAATAAAAATGATAATTCTAGCCCTATTTACCTAAAACTCTTAAAAAAGAGTTTGCCTGATTAGGTAAGGCCCACCCAGGATTATCTTTCTTTTGATTATATTAACACCTTCTTAATTACATCTGCAAATTCTTTCACCTTTGCCTGCCATTTTATATAACTTAATCACAGGAGTGATTTTCATCTTATTTCTATACCCCTGCTCACAGTCAAGTGAAAGAAACCACACTGAAAATGACTACAGGCAGGACTCTTAGGACCATCTTAGCATTCTGCCTGATAGGAACCAAATCAAAAATATTCCAATAATTAAGAACACTTGCATTGTTGTTGACATTATGGCTCTTTTATTGGAATCTACCTTTTAATTCTCCAGGGCATTTCAGGGGAATAGAACCTGAAACTTTTTCTGACAATATTTAGCAGTCACAATTGTAAACTATGATATTTCTAAAGAAGGCCTGATTGCTGTAGAGATGCTAAATGTCTTCCTGGGATGAAGCCAGACCTGCAGGGAGTTGAGACATGGACAGTGCACTGTTTGGTCCCTCAAAGCCTAGAATTTACTAATTTTGGATTTTCTATTACCTCTCAGCCCACATCTAAACTTAGAGTAAACATCTCTAAGAATTTCATCATCATATTTTCAATATAGTTGACACTTACTATATAAGTCTCGTTTCTACAGAAGAAATGTCCCTTCAGTATCAGTAGAAGGATTAATTATATGTCTTCAGGAAAATTAGTTATTATTTTATAAATGTCAACACATATAATTGATCAAAATTCCAGTTTTATCTTAGTTACCATGAAGCATAAAAAGAAATTTAAAACACACCCCTAGGAAATATACAAGACATTTGGGGTATGATCTTTATCTAAATTTCCTTAGAATTTAATCTCCTTAACTGTGTTTTGTTTTTTACCTTGAACTTCTTATATATATTTTTTTAATCTTATGGTTCCACAGGTATCTTTATAAATTACCTTAAATTCTTTCTGAAATAAATCAATTAATATTTATGGAACATTGTAAATGAACAGTTTTTAGTACTCTAGCAAGAACCTAAAACACATTTTTATTTTTCTTCTCTCAAAAGGAGACTAGCTAATAGGTTTATAAAATAGTTAGGAATGCACATTAAAAAGAATTCTAAATGTATTAAAGTTAACATAGAAATGAGCATATATTGTAACTACTATAAAACACAACAATATAAAACTTTATAGTATAAATGCTCTTTATTTTATATAATCCAAATACAGTACCATCAGGATTTACCTGTGGTACAAATTAAACTACATTTATTAATTCCCAAAACGATATGTTCCTCTTTTTGTGCTCATCCACTCACATAATGCTTAATTTCATCTACCATGTATACTCCAGTTATTTCGAAGAGCTCCCTAAAGGGTGCCTCACCTTCAACTCAACCATCAGCTATAGTCACCATGTGACATGTATCTTAATGTTCTTCTGTTCTGGCTTTATTCCTCAACAATTGTTGTTCACAGTCTTAAAAGGATGACAGTATTTACCCTTGTGGAGGTGTTTCTTTTGAAACTTGGGATATCTGTGTAAACAATGATTTCTTCCTAGGCTTCCAATCTGCCTATGATGGTTAATTTGATGTGTCAGCTTGACAGCCACCAATATTTAGTTAAACATTATTTCTAGGTGTGTATGAAAGAGTGAATTTATATGAGATTAGGATCTGAACTGGTCGACTGAGTAAAGCAGATTGCCCTCTTCTATGCATGTGGGCATCACCCATTCCATCGAGGGCCTGAGTAGAAAAAAAAGGTGGAAGAAGGGAGAATTTGCTTTCTCTGCCCAACTCACTGAACTGGAACACGGACAAAAAGAGACAATGGTTCAGATATAGACTGAAACTTACACTATCGATTCTCCTGATTCTCGGACATTTGGACTCAGACTAGGATTACACCACTGGCTTTTCTGGATGTCTGCTTACAGATGATAGATCATAGGACATCTCAGCCTTCAAATCATATGTGCCAATGCCTTATAATAATTTATTATTATATATAATTTATATATGTGTAAACATGCATATCTCCTTTTTTCATGTTATCAAATTACTTCTGAGTTCATGAAGAAGAATGGAAAGTGGCTCCTTCTTCAACCTTGGGCCACATTTTTTCATTTGGACAATAAGCCATCAGTAATTTTACTTAAAATCTACAGTGAGGTCACTAAACTATTACTTTACCTTCTAGCCCTACCCTTTTAAATACTATAGCTAAAATTCCTTTGATAGGGCCGCATAAGGGGATTATGCTTACCTATGTTTCTCCAGCTTTATACTTTGCCTTCATTTTTCCCTACTCCCTGGCCGGACAAAAATACTCATCCCTCTTTGTCTAAGGAATATCAAGTATTATCATCCCCTAGGCACAGAGCCCAGTGAGTTTTTGGACTACTTCATTAAACCCTCACAACAATTACTGTCCTCATTGTACTTAGAAGATAATGAATGCACAGGGAAATTAAGAAACTTGCTCATATTCATCCAGCTAGTAAATGGAAAAGCTAGAACTCAAACCTAGGTAATCAAACTCCACAGCCTGTAATCTTTCATTTTCCCATTTAGAAAAAAAAAGAAAGTTCAGCTTTAACATCATGTGTTTTCTAGGATTTGACATTTTCCACATGGAGGATTACTATGTTTTAGAAATGAAAACACCATTACTAAAAACAGAATGCTGTAGATAGAATGATGCCATTTGTTTCTAAAGACTTTCAATGTACTAAAACAAGGTGAAAATGATAATAAAATTGAGGTATTTCATGGCAAACTTTGAGGGCAAGATTAGGACTGTAATCTGCAAATTGCAAGTGCCCCCAGAGATTATTCTCAGAGAAAACAGGAAATGGATAACTGATATGCTCTATGAGTTCCTGGTGTAAATTAATAAATGCAAACAGAGGTGATGTAGTCAACTCCGAATCCCACTTGAATCTGTTGCTATGTTCAGTTAGATTCATGGTTTCTGTGAAGTGATAATCCTATAAATTCCCCCACCTATTTTTTTACTGAAAATTCAAATAAGATTTAGAAAATAAAAATGATTTTTCTTAGATTTCACAATTAATACCTGGTAAAGATAAAACTTTTAAGTCTATCGGATAATATTACTTTGAAGTCATCTGTGCATCTAAACATCTTCAGCACCTGGGAAGGTGCTTGGTATTCAGAATGCCCTCAATAAATATTGGTTAGATGAATGGATAAATAATGAATAAAATCAAGAGCATTTAATTCTTAATTCAATGCTTTTTGCTTTATACCACAGTTGAGTCTGTGATGGTAATAGTCCTGAAGGGAAAAAATATCTCTAGTAAAGTGCTATTTATCTAGAAAAAATTTCTTTGCTACTGTGTGTGTGCGTGCACATGCGCACATGTATATTTAACTTTAAAGTATTTTTATTGGGTTAATTTGACATAGAATTGTGCTTATTTAAGATGTACAGCATGTTATTTGAATACATTTGTATACGGTAATATGGTTGCCATTGTGACAATATTTATTACAATATGGACTTATAATATGATATTACTGTCTAAATTCAATATATTACAAATTAAATTTCTATGGATTTTTTATTACTCATAAGTTTGTGCTCTTAAATATCATCAATCTTATCCCTTGACCCTCATCCCTTGGTAATAATCATTTACTTTTTTTTTTTTTTATAGATTTGACTCTCTTAGATTCTACATATAAGTAATATTATATGGTACTTGTCTTTCTCTGACTCATCTTGCTTAGCCTAATTGTTCAAGTTTTATCCATATTCTTTCAAATGGCAGGACCTCCTCCACTGATGAGCATTTGAGTTATTTCCATATCTTCATTATTGTGAATAAGGCTTCAACAAACATGAAAGTACATATACCTTATCAAATTTCTGTTTTTATTTCCTTTGGGTACATAACCAGAAGTGGACTTGATGGATCATATGATAGATCTAATTTTAATTTTTTGAACAAACTTTATATTGTTTTTTATAGTTGGACCAATTAATGTTCCCACTAACAGTGTATGATTCCCTTTTCACCACATCCTGTCAGCACTGTTGTATGTTTTCTTCATAATAGATATTCTAATAGATTTGAGGTGATACCTTGTTGTTTTTATATGCATTTCCCAGATGATTAGTGATGTTGAACCCTTCGCATGTGCCTGTTGGCTATTTTGATGACTTCTTTGCAAAAATGTTTGTTTAGTTCTTTTGCCCATTTTTAATTAAATTTTTTGTTTTTTGTTATTAAGTTGTATAAGTTCTTTATATATATTGTATATTAACCCCTTATTCAATATATGGTTTGCAAAACTTTTCTCCCATTCTTAGGTGGTATTTTTATTTTGTTAATTTTATTTTTGCTGTACAGAAGCTTTTGAGTTTGATATAGTCTCACTTGTTGACTTTTGCTTTTGTTGTTTGTTCTTCTGGCATCAGGTCCAAAAAATCATTGCCAAGACCAGTATCAATGAGCTTTTTACATATGTTTTCTTCTAGTTTTATGATATCAGGTCTTATGTTTAAGCGTTTGATCCATTTTGAGTTAATTTTCTGAGTGGTGTTAGATAGGGGTCCAATCTCATTGTCCTGCAAGAGTTTCTCCAGTTTTCCAAGAATCAATTTTTGAAGAGATTATCCTTTCATTATTGGGTGTTTTTGGCTCCCTTGTCAACTATTAGTTGATTGTATAAGCCAAGGTTTAGTCTGGTCCTTCTTTTCTGTTACATTGGTCTAGGTCTATTTGTGTGCCAGTGCCATACAGTTTTTATTACTCTGGATTTGTAGTATATTTTAAAATTAGAAGGTGTACAAAATACCTTTAGCTTGTTCCCAGAATTGCTTTGGATATTTGTGATCTTTAGTCATTCTTCACAAACTTAAAGATTTAGAAAAGATTTCTTGATTCATTTTTTGAAATCAATTGAAGAGTAGAAAAGAAGGGATTTTTATATGAGTGCAATGGCATGTAATGAGGTAAAAGAGGAATGTGTATCATTAAGTTAGGATGTTAAACATACTTGATTGACTAGGTCTAATCTGAAATGATTTATGGAGATTTAAATGGTTAAGTAATGAAGGATCGGTTGACAGAAGACTTTTCTTTTTATTTCTGTTTTTAAACATTAAAAAGTGTTGGGAAGTTTTGTAAGCGATATTATTTTTATTGAGTACTTTTAGAAAATTTGTACAGAAAGTGTTATGAAATCTAACAAAAAAAACAATGATTCTTAAAACTTCTAATAAATTGTAAATCTTTCATTGGGGAGTCATTACATGTTTCTGAGCATGAAAGACACATGATTTAAAACATAAAAAAATAAAAGCCAAATCTCTGCTTTATGAGTATAAAGAAGGCCTTAGATTTTATTTAGGGGATTAGCAATTGACCACTCTTGACTTCACCTTATGAAACTAATTGTTCGTAATCTTATAAGAAATCCTTAATTTATAGTTGCTCAAACTCTATAGTTTCAAACCTATTAGCCCATCAGTCATTTCAACAGTCTCAGTTTTTTCAGTTCTTTTTTTTTCCATTTAACGTACATGCTAGGACACTATAAGCCACCTTTTTCTTCTAGTCTCAACAAGAAGTATTTTAATGACATAGTATTTGATCAGTAGGTATTCTAAATTACACACAAAAGAAACCAATTCTGAACATACCACACAAAAATTATTTATTATAAAAGCATTGGACAATTTACAGTCACTCCAAGATGATCAAAGAGAGGATACACAGCCAGAAAAATCTCCAAGAGAATGCTGCAGAAAGTATGGGGGGAAAATTTCCCATGTTGTTGCCAGCACGGATAGGAGTTGGCCCTGCCCAAAATAGTGATATCAGAGAGTTGGCCCCGAATAATGCTGCCTGATTACTGTTGTCTATGGACATGGGGCAGAATTCCCATCATCATATCTACTCTCATCTTCAGAATGAATTCTGTAACATTTCTGAAATTGAGTGTTATTAATTTCAGACTTAAATCTGTGACATCTTTCGCAGAAGCCAGAAGATTTCTCTGCAAGGGGGTCTTCACTGCAGTTCCCTTATCAGGGCTTGCTGCTGGCTCAATATAGCATCCCACAAACATTTCAGGAGTCACTGATTCTATCAGATCTAAAGAGCTAAATGACAGCAGTTTGTTGCTTTGGGACCCACTCAAAGCTCCTAGCCTTTTGGGTCATAGAGTAAACAGATTTGTTTGTCCTCTTTAAACCCAGGTGGAGGAGGTTCTGGGGTTTCTCTTTAGCATTTCCTAACATGATGAACCTAGTCTATGAGTAACGGTAGAGATTCTGCCAGTTGCTTAGAATTCTAATTTCATTTGGAAACTGGTAAAATAAAATATAAATTAAGTTGGGAGCTTCACTGAACCTGACAAAATAAAGATGGGTGAAATTTCCATTTAGATCCTGACTCCCATTACCTCCTTTATAGCAAACACAGTGTCATTCTGGCTTTCCAGAATCTACCTTGAACCCAGTGTCCAAAAACCTCTGTAAGTAATGGATCATTGTCTTGCCCAAAACACAGTTATTCTGTTAGACACAGACCCCTTTGGGAAAACACTAAGAGAGAGAGTGAAAGTATATACTTTTGATACTATGACAGAGTCTAGACTAAAAACTATCTATCAATTTTTTTGGTTAAAGGAATTGGAATGAATGAAAAATTATTTGCCCTCATTCTTAGAGTAAATTTTTAACTGATTTAATGCCCCCAAAACAATATTCTATGGTGGTATAGTCGTGACTCAATGAAATACCTCATTATAACACCTATTATTTCAACATAGTCAGGTATAAAGCAAAATGTTTGAAATTTTTTCTCTCTATAGAATTTTCTTATTCTTTTATTTGTGTAGCCACATTTTAGCTATAACCCGAGTTTCTATTTCCACTTCAGTATAAGGCAACAGGATTAGGTATGACCAGAATCAAAATTTAAGTGACAATTTTCTCGAACTTCATGTTAATGAAAAAACAAAATAGACCAAAATACTAAAAATAACATAGCCTACAGGGTTATTAGTGAAGTTTTGTCTTGAAGACAGTTGATATAACACATGGACAAAAATAGTAATTGTTTTTTAAACAAGGAGGGTTTGTTAAGAAATAAATCTCCATTGACTTGTCTCTCAGTAAAATTAGCAGATGGTAAAATTAGAATAGATAAAAGAAAAAAAAATATCAAAGTTAAAAAAATTCTTTTTTAAATTAAGCCATTATAATAAAGTAGATCAGATAATACACACTAAGGAAACCACAGTTAGGAATAGATGACTAGGTTACTCTTTTTTGAGCAACTTAATCGGCATCAATATTCGAAAATATCAACTATACTTAAGAAAATATCATATAGTTTTTCTTCCCCAGAAGTGCAGTAAGATTATTGTACTTTCCTTTATGCTAAATTAAGTTTGTTTTTTCCATGTCAAGATTGACTACACGACATAACACAAGTAATCATTTCCATAGATTCTTACGGATGAACATCTGGCCCATATTTGCTAATGATGATCATGTTTATATGTTACCGCCTGACTGGGCCTGGCATGCCAGTGCAGTGATTTTGGCTATTTTGATGGCTGCTACCACTAAATGGAATATGTGGTATTTCAGATCAATTGTTAATACATCTGAAAGCATCAGATAATAACCCAGTGCAATCTGTGATGTTTAGAAATATTCATTAATAACAATTTTCTTGAATCTTGAACAGCCTATGGTGTTTTCCATAAATAATAACCCTCAAATATCTAAAGTGATTTAACCTCATAGAATCATTGGAAAAATTTTCTTGTACTTGCTGGGAAATATTCATTTAGCTATATTAAAAGGACCAACAAATTTCTTTAAATACTCTAAACCTGATTATTAGCCAAAAAGATAGAGAAAATGACTTACAAGAGGAGGGAAAGATCCACCTTATTTCCCTGACAATTTGATCCAAATGTAATATTCTACCGTATATAAAAGGATTGATCCTATGTAAAGTGATCAACTAGGACCAAAGCATATCAGGTAACAGAAAGTAACTTTCATTTACTAAATGGGTACTATATGCCAGCTATAATATAGTGTCTGGCATAAAGTAATGAGAACAAGGACTTCAAAATACACATTTAATTGTATAGAAAATGACATATTATCTCAACACCACATGTTTTTCAATCTCTAATTTCTATAAAAGTCATCTTACAAAACAAATAAAAAAACGTAAATAATTGTGTGGAAATTTTTAAGCTATTTAAAAGAAAATTAGTGTAGGCTCACTTAACAAAGGCAACAAACACTGGCAACAAATAGCAAAGAAAAATATCCAAAATGGAACAAAGACAAAATTGAGTAAGTGACAAAAAGAGTATGAAGTGTAAATTCCGGCAACAAAACCTGAAGATATTGGAAAGAAATTAAAAGGAAGCTTATTATTAAAACTTAAAAGTGCAATTGAAAAATAAGATTAGAATTCATGAAACACAAAACCACAAACAATTAAAAGGAGAAATTGTGATGACTATAAGTAAAAATTATTCCATTAAACTAACATTTTTTAGAAGTACTGTTATACATCTGGTATTGATTTTGACCAAAAGAAAATCACAGATTGATATATTTAAGATCTCTAAGATTTTGTATTGCTTTATATGTTTGTCACACGACAAATTAGGAAGTAACCTTCTTAGAAAAACTTTAAAATATTATTATATTATATTATGCACAAACTCTCTTAAACAATTTACAGAAATGTATTTAAGTATTTTTCCACAAAACACATTCCCTCTGACAGCTCCAAATAGCCACATATCACCTCACTAAGGATTAGTAACTCCCCTTTGTGCTTATTGAACTTGTTCCTATAAACTCCTCAATCCCTCCCACCCAATAAATGAGATGAAATGCCTAAATAAACAAGAAAGGGAAGACATTTAAAAACCCTACTACCCCCAATAACAGGACTTTGTTTTAAATGATTGCAGTTCAGAGTTGACACTTTACTATAACTGACAATATAGACATCCCCCACCCCTCCATTTATGCCCCCAGTAATAACACCCACCTCACCAGGCTTTGAGAGTTTTCATACATAGGCAGTTAAAGTCATTTGGCCTTTGGCCTTGTGCCTTTAGGGGTTAGAGGCATTGATTTAGGAGGAAAGATTAAATTAACCATAGCTAGACCAAAGAATAACTAAACAAAATAAAAAGGCAAAAAGATAAAGGAATGAGGAAGCACATTCGATGGTAATACCAGGAAGTCATTAAGCAAATGAAACCTTAGACTGAATAATTGGCAAAATTTCCTGAAACAAAAGAACTCTTAAACTTTAAAGTCCTGTTGTCCCGAGACCAAAGAGATTGCGCTGCCACTTGGGTCAAGTAACACTAAATTGCCAGCCCAGAGCAAACATGGTCAGATTCACAAGGAGTTGGACCAGGGAAATTTTCCTGATGCTTAACACCCAGCTGTGTTTGTGGAAACATCAAATCAGTGCTATTTCTTTCTCACTCAAAAAATGCAAAATAGTCTAGGTAGCTGTACCAACAATCTATCTTTATAGTCCACTAGGTAGAATTTTTTTTTTCAGGCTTATCTAGTCTAAAGCATCTATAGGCAAGGATTCCTCCTTTCCTTAATGTCTGATATAGTACCTGACGCTGAATGTGACTGATGAATGACTATGTCTGATAAGTGAGCCTAAAATATATTCTAGGGCAAATAATTTTAATGTAACCTCTAGATATTTTCTAAATTCTGATTCCAGATGCTCCTGATTTCACTGCCTGTGCTTCTGGAAAAATAATTCAAAAGGGCTAGTGATCATTCATAAATGTCTATTGATCATTAGATGCTAAAGATTCACTGTATCTTACCATTCATAGTTTTCTATGTTGTGCAAAATTTAACAAGATACAGGGATTTTCATTTTCATCTTCAAGCCCAGTGAGGTGCCACTTTTTAAGTTCTGTATTGAATACAAAGTGCCCTTAATAAATGAGTCCAGATGGAGTATGTATGTGAGATGGGGTGGGTAAGTGCAGGAGATGTAGACCACAAATAGCATGATACTCAATCACTCCATAAGATGCCACATGGCCTGGGGTAATTTTCCGTAGCAGAATCTAAATAACATTGTTCATTCACTAATGGTCTAAATATCATAATTAGGACATGTTGCTGCTATAGAACTCTAATTACTGATAAAAAGCAACTTTCATCATGACATTCTCTCATTTAAGGGAAATGATTATTATACCTAACTCTAGCTTTTCAACCTCTTGATCATTCCAATAAAGGATTTCTGAAAATGCCAAACACAATTTTGGTTTCGAATCGCTGTTCTAACTGGAAACTAATGATTTATGCCTTTTTCAAATGTCATACATTTGGAATCATTACCGGGTGAGAAACAAAATAATAAAAAGTGGATGTTTCAACAACTATTAGACACATGCTTACTATGGCTACAACTAGCCACTGTACTACTGCTGACAAGACGATCGATGTTCCTCCACCCCATCCCTTTTTCACTCATCTCATACCAGCGGCATTGCCAAGCAAGCCAAAAGGAAGTTTCATCTAGTCAGGTTGAATTGCAGCAGTATGGTTCCATGTATCTCAGCATCCATCAGACCCACTGAATCTCTCTGTTAATATACATATCTGTACATCTCTAAAGAACATTAAGGCTAGGCTAGCTTTGTGAAGTAGTGACATGAGCTGCCTATAGAAAGGGATATCATAATATGATATAGGAAGTGCCTCTGTTAAAAAAAACCTTTTTGATTTTTATTACAGTTCCTGAAAGTCCATTATCAGAATGTTTTTAGACTCTAATGCAGCCCCAATAAAAATTCAAATATCCTTAAAAGAAAAAACAAGGTAACCTAAATTAGCTAAAGTCTTGATTAGCTAGGAGCTAGCTGTAAACAGGTCTTCCAGGTAGAAAATAGTAAGAAGGTTTGAAACAGTAGCTAATCATTCCCTCATTCATTTAGAAAAGAAGCACTGACTAGGCACCTATCTTATTCTAGGAATTAATATAACTTTAGGACATAAGGATGCATGAGTGTGATTTCTACATCCCTGGAGACAACAGAAATACATTTGGCATCCTCAATTCTACTTTGTTTAGGGTGCCTTCCTTGCTCAGGTTAGGGGTGAAGTTAGTACTTAGTCCAAGATTCTGGTACAACAGACAGGGTCCCTTTCTTCCTACCTTCTATAAAATAAATATATGGTATTTTGTACAATAACCAAATCTCTGTCCTTAGATAATAGTTCATTATATTTATCATCACATTTAGTAGTATTCATCATATTAATACAATAAAAGAAAAATAACATATGATCCTCTCTATTAATTTATAAAATGCATATGAGAGAGTTCAACATCCAGGTATGATAGGGAAAAAAGACATTTCGTAAACTAGAAATAGAAAGCACTTTATAAAGTAATAAAAGGTATAAATTATAAACCGATAAAAGGCATCTAGAAGGGAGGTGAAGAATGAGAAAAACATTGACCAGATGACTTAGATAGTACAAAACAAAGAAAAAAAATTCAATAAATTGCATATAGAAAATCTTCATAAATCCAAAGATGATTTAGTAAGATTAAAATGTGAGTCATGAGTTTAAGAGCATTGCTGGATGTAATGTCAGTATTAAAAAACCAATTATATTTCTAGATATCAGAAACAAATGAAAATTAAATTTCCAAAACTATTCTTTACCATATGAAGAAAAAATTAACTACATAGAAATTGAGGGAAATTAAAGAGGATAGAAAGAAATTAAAGTTATACCATACTTCTGGATAGTGTAACTTTTCCAAACTTTATTTTCCACACACACACATATATATTATACACACACACACACATATATTAAACTTATTGGGGTAACACTGGTTAATATAATTATATAATTTTCAGGTGTACATTATCATTTGACAGCTGTATAATCTATTCCATGTTTACCACCCAAAGTTCAGTTTCCTTCAGCTACCAAATATTTGATGCCCTTTATCCACTTCACCTTCCCCCTATCCCACTATATTTTACCACCTTTACCTTGTCTACCTCCCTGCTCCTTCCCCACTCCACTAGTAACCATTACTCTATAGTCCTCTGGTAACCACTAGACTTTCAAAATCTTAACATTTTTTTTTGTGTTGTGTGGAAACTAATTCTAAAATACATATGGTTATGCAAAGTGCCCATAATAGGAAAAACTATATTAAGGAACAAGAATAAGAAAGATTTATTCTACCAGTTATTAAGAGTAATAGGTAAAATCTACAGTTATAAAAACAGTGTGGTAGCAGCACAAGATAGACCAATAGATCAATGCAAAGAGACTCAAAACAGACCCAACCCTAGGGGCTGCACTGCAGTATAGAGGGAACAAAATGATCTTTCAGTAAATTTATAATTTGGATAATTACATAAACAAGCAAACAAAAAAACCGCTTTACCGTCACCTCACACATACATACCATTAATTCCACATAGGTTCAAGATATAAATGTGAAATGCAAGACAAAAATCTTTCTGAGAGATAATGTAAGATATCATCACATCCATGGAGTTTAAACATGGCACAAAACACATTGACCACAAAGAAAATGCATAACATATTTAACATTATTAAAATCAAGAGCTCATAACTAAAGAATGGCAATAATTCAATTAAAAAAAACAGAAAAAATGAACAATAGGTACTTCAAAATAAAGATGCTATCTAATGATCAATAAACCTACTAAAATGTGCTTAAAATCATAATGAATCTGGAATGTACACTGAATCCAAAATGAGATTTATTATGCTTCCTCTCCCCCCACAATGTCTAAAATTAAAATACAAACAATACTAGGTACTGGCTAGTACACGTAATGACTTTAATTCACAAAAGTAATATTCTAAAAGGTCAGTAAATATAAAATATATTTCTCAATCATACTAATAAGAAAGTGCAAATTAAATGGTCCAAATATAAATTACAAAATCATTTGGGATGTTAATATTTTAACATTTACTAAAGTAACGATACGTTCATTCTTTGATTTTGCAAACTCACTTTGATAATCTGTTTTATGGAAATAAAAACATAGAGATGAATGTTCTTGGTAGTGACAAAATATGGGGGAAAGGAGATCACTGACTATTCCATACACAGATACAGGGAAACACAGACACACACGCTCGAATACATCATACCGCAGGTAACACGTACCTACTAAAACAAACGTGCTAATCATTAGCTATATTAATCTAAACAGTTGCCAGAGACAAGTCATTCAATTTAAAAAGCAAATTACAGAGTTATCATTTTGGTGTTTAAAAAATTCAAGTACAACAAGAACAAAATGCATATATGTATTTATATTTGTAAGTACTGCTTATGAGAAAAGAAAAGCATGAAAGAAAGCACATCAGGCTGTTAGCATGTTTCCTAGGGCAATGGATATAGAGATTTCAGGGAAAGAAATTGTTAACCTTTTCTTTGTCATGCATTGTTTTCTAAGTTAATATGCATATGTAGAATTTCTGTAATTTATAAAACTTTACTGAGAATTTAAAGTTCACTAGAATTAAACTCTCAAGAAGCAGTTAGACTTTTTCAAGGCTCCATGGTGGATATGACAAAAAACAAGGATTCCTTGAGATAGGTTGCTGTATTTGTTTTCTGTGAATTGTTAATGCTTTTATGCATGACTAACGTGGACATTTGGAATTGATAGATTTTGTTATCTAGAAAAAAACATGGCATATTTTTCAAAACTATTTTTATGGCTGTTGAATTATTTTGTTGACAGTTATACTCTATTTGGCATTCTCAATAATGTCTCTTTCACATTTTTATAATTATTTTATAATGGACATATTTAAACACTTTCTTAATCTTTCTCAATTCTCTTTGGCTTAACCAGAAAGATAGCACTTTTTCTAAAAATGCAAAATTAGGCACTTACTAAAGGAGCTGCATTTTAGTGATCATTTTTTTGTCACATCAGAACAGTGCTGATCTGAGGTATCACATGAATGCTTTTGTCTTTCAATTTAAATAAAAGTAACTGTTACAGAAAACATCAATGGCATTTTCTGTTTAAAATTTTTAAAAAGTGTATTCTGCATGTTATTTATGTCTACTTAATTTAGCAAGACAGCAAACCATAAATTAGATCCATATCATCATTGAATTGTAAAATACTTTTTCGTTCTTTGGGCAGATACAAACTTGGGATATTTATTTTCTCAATTGTAGGTAAAAAAAAAAAAAAATTTAAGACAGTATCAACCAGCGTTCCTTGGATGACTTTTAATAACAAACTATTTTTTAACATTTGCATATCAAAAATTAGCAACTGTGTTGTATGTTTCAGTGTCTTAATCATGTGAATGTGTGTTTCAGAAAGCGGTCTCCATGGTAAACTAAACTATATTTAGTAAATGAGGCACTTCACTCTGTTTTCTTTTTTCTTACTTTTTCATTAATATTATTATTATCTGAAAGTTTGCTTGTAAGAAACAGCTATTCATTGATTGAAACAGTGCATAAGTTACTTAAAATGTTATTTTACTTATGGTTTGCTTTCTTTTTTTTCAAAAGGAATCACATTTAGATAATCATCTTCAGAACTGTTCAGAACATCTTCAGAGCTATTAGTATGTATGAATTTTCTTTAGAATGAATGTTAATAGTCCATTATTATTAATAGATTTTAAAGAAATATACATATGTGTTTACTTTTTTTAAATAATTGACATATTTGGCTTTTACAGTCTAACACATTTGGAAAATTGTTGTTTAGAGTTTAAGGATTTACTGTGTGGTAACAAATTAAAGCCAAAACTGTTCAGAAAATGTACATTAAAAATTTCCTTGACATCAGTCTTGGCAATGATATTTTGGATTTAACACCAAAAACAAAAATAAACAAGTGGGACTATATCAAACCCAAAAGCTTCTACACAGCAAAAGAAACCATCAACAAAATGAAAAAGAAACCTATGGAATACAAAAAGTTTTTTGCAATTCATATATCTGATAAAGGAATAATACTAAAATTTATTAAATCCTCATATATCTCAATAGCAAAAACCCCAATCTGATTTAAAAATGGGCAGAGGAACTTAATAGGCATTTTTTTTTCCAAAGAAGACATACAAATGGCCATCAGGAACATGAAAAGATGCTTGACATCATTAATCATCAAGGCAATGCAAATCAAAATCACAGTGAGATATCACTTCGCACCTGTTAGAATGACTGTCACCTAAAAAAACAAGAGATAACAGATGTTGACCAGGATGTAGAGAAAAGAGAATGCTTATATACATTGATAGCAAGAATATAAACTGGTACAGTCAGTGTAGAAAACAGTATAGAGTTTTTTTAAAAAATTAAAAATAGAACTAACATATGATCTAACAATCCCTCTTCTGGGTATATATCCAAAAAGAAAATAGAATTTTGAAGAGATATTTGCATTCCCTTGTGATAGCATCATTCATAACAGCCAGGATAAGCAAATGACCTAAGTGTTCATCAATAGATACATGGGTATAGAAGAAGTGGTATATCTATAATGGAATATTATTCAGCTATGAAAAAGGAGAAAATACTGCCGGTTGTGACAACATGGATGAACCTTGAAGACATTATGCTAAGTGAAACAAGCAGATTGAGAAAGACAAATACTGCATGGTATCACTTTATTATTAAAATAATAATAATAATAATAATAATAATAATAATAATAATAAAAACTCAAACGTAGAAATAGAGTAGAAAAGTGGCTTCCCAGGGCTGGGGGCTAGAAGTAGGGAGAGGTCAATAAAAGAATGAAAACTTTCATAGATAAGATGAATAAAGTCTGATGATCTAATGTAAAACATGATGACTATAGTTGATAACAGTGCATTTTATAATTAAATTTGCTGAGAGAGTAAAACTTAAATGTTTTACCAAATTAACCAAAACAAAAACTCATACATTGTCAGAACTGTTCAGAACATCTTCAGAACTATTAATATGTATGCATTTTCTTTAGAGTTAATTTTAATGATTCATTATTATTAATGTATTTTAAATAAATATATATGTGTTTACTTATTTTAAATCATTAACAGATTTGGCTTTAACAATCTAACTCATTTACAAAATTTTTGAATTCAAAATTTAAAAATAAAGATTTATGAACTTTCCATTAACCTCACTGTCATTTCTAAATGTCTTTCTCTTCTTATACCTTTCTACTATTATATGTATCTATATTCTATATTTTGATGGACTGGTTATTTTCCCTTATGCGGACAAATTTTAACTTTTTCCATATTTGAACTAATTAAGATATTTTTCCAACACATATGATACTATTTCTTATAGAAAACTTTGTTGCCACTAAGGACTTAAGTGTTGATCAGTATCCAGAAGCTACTTTATAAAAATCAAACAATAGCCCTGCTGAACTTGAACTAATTTCTCACATATGGTTTTGCATTTGAATCTTGTTTCTACGTCCATCAGTTTTTTTGCTCTAGTTTCTCTAATCCATTATAGGTTACCTGCTTTCCCAGTCTGCTTATCTTGCATCCTCTGGGCAGCCCCTCTATACATCAACTCCTCAGATACATACACCATAGCAATGAAGTGCCAGTGCAACAATGAAATGAATCAAAGTTGGCAGACTGTATTTTCTGAAACAAAGACTCTTCTAGAAAAAAAAAAAAAAAAAAAAAATATATATATATATATATATATCATTAAATAAAAGAAACAGGAAAACAGTAAACTAAAAAAAAAAAACTAAAAAAACAAACTAAAAACAAACTAAAAAAAAATCATATTTGTTCATTGGTAGGCAAGTTAAAGGTGATATACAGCAGCATACAAAATCAATTTTATAAGTGAGGTATCTGGAAATTCAAGGGGAAACTAGGTCATATCAGATTAGGACTTTAGATTCAAAGACATAATATCTTAAAGCATGCTGACCTCATATTCCAGGGAACATGAAGGAGACATTTAAGGAAAAAAGAAATAATAATGTCAAGTCCCTTCACAAAGGGAAAAATGATGTGTGACAACTAAAGAGCAGATAAAATAACTCAAAATTATGATATTTGTTTATCTCATGCTTTTTATAACCCAAAAGGGATTTAAAATCAGATGAATAAAGAAATTTATACTGTTCCATAGAAATATATAAATAATGCAGATGTTTTAACTATACAACAATAAAAGTTTAAAGAGTTACAGAGACAGGACATAAACAAATAACCTATTACTAGAATATTCATCTTAAAGATGATGAAATCATTGTTCACAGCGCTGACCTTCTGATTTTTGGTAGATATCTGAAGAATTCTCCTAGTTCTCCAAAATCATTTCTATTATTCTTTCAGCTGCCAACAATAACAACTAACTTACTATGCTTCATTTTGGTAATTAGATAATTGGTTTGGAATAATATTTACCTAGGATATTTTAAGACCCATTGTAAAGTTATTTTCAGTCATTTTGAAAGCACAAACACTTGCTCACTTATAAACTGCTTTAATGCTTGGGCAAGGACACCAAGCATATCAAAATTCTGGTTTCCTCCCATCTCTGACTCCAAAAAGATTAAGATGAAAACTAATACAATTCAGCATGACTAGCATAATATTCATTCTCTGAATCAATTCATGCAGTAATCTTAAGAGTTCCAGATCTTAACCCAATAATTTCTAGTTATATCACACTTCACAAGCTTGTTTCAGTTCTTCATATAATCATTTTATGTATAATTTTGTAGTTGTTTTCTAAACATGACATATTTTTTGGCAAACTAAACCTCACTAAGACTCTTTCTTAAATAAATATATTTTCTATTTAGTGCACACTAGGCGGAAACTGTCTTTAATGACAATAGGCCGTAGACTACACACAAAAACATTAATATATCACAATAATAATAATATAGTACTCATGTTCCAGAAAGACAAACTCATCTGATTGAAGGACTATACATGGCATTACAAAATAATCATTATCCTGTGTTTGGCTGTTTTTCTGGGGTCAAGTCCATTGAGTGATTGCTACAAAATCTAGAAAAGTACAAAAGCTAGAAAGCTAGAAGGTAAGGAGATGGAGATAGATGTCATCAAAACCAGAGGAATGAACAGACCCCAGAAATGTGTGTAGAACCTAAGTCCAAGAAGTCTGGAAAGGGATGTTCCTCAAACCAAATGGGTAAGAAGCGGATGCAGAAGTTGAACTGAGGTGCCAAAACTCCAGGAAATTAGAAGATGGAAGTAACTGCAAGCAGGTCCAGAGCAGAAGAGTTTCTGGCATAAAACTACATATGGTTTGCAGTCCATGATCCAGCTGATCTCAACTTTGCACAAAAATATCTCTGAAGGCAGAGGAAAATCACAGAAGTCAGAACATAAACCAGAATTGACAAGTAAATCCAGTATTAATATCTATGAGAAATTTTCATAAACTGCAAAGCTAAAAAAATTGTAGTGAAAGTTGAAATATTTTCATAAAGTAAAAAGCTAAAAAAATTGTAGTGAAAGTTGAAATAGATATTTTAACCTTACTTTGCCCAATTTAGTAGACACAATTTTCCCTCTCTGCTATTTTTTTGCTTCAGAAATAAATCTTCATCATTCAAAAGCCAGCTAATTCTCTACTATATGGATGCCATATTTTGTGATTCCTCTTCCCTCCCCACAACCCACAGTCTAATGACTATTACTACCATGACTATCTCTATTTGACCTCTACTTAAGGACTATGAAAAAGAGAAAACAACTGGTCAGGAATGCGTGTGTATGTGTGTATTTGTGTTGGGGTGAGGTTGTCTAGTGATGTACAACATCTTAGAAGGTATAATCCCTACAAATAAAGTGTTATGAAAAGACATGGATAAGAAAGAGCTGAGATCAATGAGTACTATAAATGTTGAAAGCTCTTTATTCAGAGTGCTGCAAAATTAGACACTGAGGTACAGGTGAGCCTGTCTCAGGTTAACTGCACCTCATGGCACCATTAGTCAATAAATCCTGGGCTAAGAATTTTGTGCAACTATCTGCTTTCAGTTTGTAGTCCTGGGGAAGGAGTCTGGCAGTTTACAAATACACAGGGCGTCAATGGCAGTCCAATCAATAGAATTGAGGCATCCAAGATTAGATGGTGAGAAGTAAATCTTTTTCAATAGAGTATCCACTAGGGCTACAACATTACATCAATGAGACATAGTCCCATATAAACTTTTGTTAACTATTGGCAGCTTTCTAATACCCACAAAGAGAGACATTCCTGCCTGGAATCTTGCACCACTCTCAGTAGGCCACTGTGACTGATCTGAAGAAGTAAACGAGGCAGCAGTTCCTCATTTTTCCTCTAAAGTTGCCAAAAGTAATAGCTAATTCATTCTTTTACCTTTATTTGTAATAATAGTGAATGTAGGGTTGAGGTTTTGGAAGCCAAGTGGGTGAGCAGAAGCATAAGCATAAATTCTGCTTGCCTTCTCTATGAATAATATTACCGATTTCACTTGTTACAGCTGCAAGCCCCCGAAAGACACATGGGCCACCAGTAGTAATCAGTGAGTTATAGGAGTCACACTCTGTTCAGCCAGCTGGGTCTGCCAGGGGTACGAAGACCCCAAATTAAGCAGCCCCGAAGATTTTTAAGCCCTAAACGCCATTCTTCGTTCCGTCTGAACACAAAGGTCTATTTTTCTTCTATTCACTACCTGCCAACCCCCAGGTCGGTTGTGCAAGCGGGGGTACAGAAGCAGAAAGCCTGTTAGAATGTTATGTTCCTATGGATGATAACCTATGTTCCCATGGCAATAGCCAAACAGTAATTTCTAGCTAGTAATAAATTTCAAGCAGTCATTTTTCAGCCACCACACACTGCATAGATTCTAAGTGGGCTGAGAAAACACTGTTAACATAGGGATTTCAAAACTGAGGTTGTTAAAAGCAGCAGCAATAAATGAAAGATTAACTTATTTGGTGATTCATATGCAGGACAATATATATCTGGATGTATTCACTCTAAGATGTTTGCTAAAACACCAGACGCATCTAAAATTCCTCTTACTATTTCATAGCCATTCCTCGAAAAAGAAGCTTTTGTGAGAAACTCAGACTTTGCTCTGCATGAACTTATATTTTTTCATGATCTCTGAAGACTTTATGCCCAGATACTTTCTTGTTGCCCAGATCCATTGATTTGGGTCCCAGTCTTTTAGACCACTCACCTACACTTGGGCCTCCAATCCAGTTACCCTGTCTCCTGCTGCCCTTGTTCTATAGCATCTGCCAGACTGTCTACCTTGGTTCAACTTCTGGATGAGGCTTTGGACCCATATGTTAGCCTCTTTTCCTTTTTTATCAACTCTACCCACTGTGGCTGCTCAAGCCCTAAAATAATCTTTTTTCTCTCAATTCAAACAAGACTATTGCTTAAATTTATAAATTTAGTCGGGACATTATATAGGAAAAGCCACAAAGACAAAAACAAATTGATAAAAATCATACACTTTGCAGTTTTTACTTGGTACTTTTGCTTGATTTCCACATGGAGAAATCTGATGTCAATGGCAACCGAGGCCAGTAGTAAAGACAGCACTGAGCCCTCTTTCAGGGGCAAATAAAAATATAAACAGATGTAATTGAAAGATTGCAAACATTCTGTTAGGAGTATAAGCAGACAATGGGTCATAGGAATAATTATTATCAGGTTCTCTTATTGACTGAAATATTCAAAGCCAATTTATTTGGGAACATTTAAGATGTTTTTATTTTTTTTAAGAAAACTTTTACTGCTGTTTATGCTGATGAATGTACATTTTTTCTCTTCAGATTGAGAAACCTTTCAACAGACACGGTGCTGCCTATGTCCGAGTTTAAATCCTCTCACTTAAATCTCCACATCTGGAGAAGTTTAGGTTTCGAAGACCTGTTTTTTAACTGCTCTTTGGCCAACCAAATTGCACATCACTCTATTTGTGGCTTTTCTCTTTCTCCAACAATGCACATGGCTCAGGTAAAGAGTAGATGTGAAAACATATAAATAGGCTCTTCAGACTCTTAAGATTTCTAGGCCTAAGGTCACACCAAGTTTCAGAGTTTTGTGTACGGTTAATTTACTGTTCTATCTGTCTTGATGCTGAACTGATGTTTTTGTTTGTTTAATGTGAGTGGTCTTTCTAATCCCATTAAATGGCAACAAAGTTTACAAACGTAAATCCATTTTACTTTGATTTAGTGCTTTTGCAAGACCAGGCTTCACAAATCAAGTCCTGAACTTTGACAGCAAGAGAGGTTTCAAAAGGTGTTTTCCCCCCACCTTTAAGAGAAAAGGACTAAGACCTTTCCCCGAAGGATTCCTTTTTTTCTCTTCTAAAGGTAAACACTGGGAGTGTGTGGGGTTGAGGGGATCAGGGACTTGGCAGAGTCTTTTTTCCAAAGTAATGCTGAGCCTAAAAACCTGAAGTCCTCAAGGTGGAATACAATCTGTGGGATTATTCCTGTTGTTTTTCTATTGTTAAATTAATCCCCATTCTTTGAAAGGAAAAATTAACTGTGAGTTTCTGTGAAACACTGATGATGAAATTTTGGATTATGAGTCAAAAGATCTGGGGCAAGCCATAATCACTTTGAAGCTCACTTCTCACAGGCACAAAATAATAGCAATGATGGCTACCATTTATCGAACAATTAGAATGTGTTAGGTCCTTTTCAGTTTCTATTGCTAATCCCAACAATAGTTTATAGGAGTTTCTGAAAAAAGTAATTTAGCAAAATTTACATGAAAATGCCTACTATGCTATTAATGTTGTTTTGAAAATTAAATGGGGCAATTTATGTAAAAACCATCTGAAATTGAAGTTATTCCCTCTGGAAAGGAATCTTGGCTATTTTTCTTAGTTGTCTTAATAAGCGATTAGTTAAACTAAGAACACATAGATATACCTTTTCTTCCCCGAGTAACACTGAAAAAAAGTCAATGTAATACTTCTAATGGATATTATTAACAGGAAATTATGGAATTAAGATACTTAAAGTCTAGTGAAGAAATTTTACATTTGTCTCTGGAATGCAATAAACACATCACTATTTATAAGAATGAAAACAAAAATAACCTAATTGACATGACCAATAAAGAGTAATAGTCAATCAGTGATTAACAACTGTTTTTCTAAGGGTATGTTTATGCTCTTGTTCCAAGAAAACTTTATATAACAAAACTATAGTATTCCTTTTTATATATAGCATAAAATCATACATAATTTCACATTTATTTGAAACAATGTTAAAAATTATCACACATAAAAGAGAGAGAGAAAGCAGGGGGTATAAAGGGATGAACTTTATTCCTGAAACTCAAATATGCAAGAAATGGTTTTTTTTTACTTTTTAATCTTTTACAATTTAACTTCTAATTCTGAGACTCCATTTTATCTACCTGGTTAAAGAAAAAAAATCAATTGTCATCATTCTTAGATGTCCCCTTTACCTTGACTACCAGGTTTTTCCCTAGAGCCAAGGCTTTGGGTGACATTCATTGGCATTAATATGCAGTCATCATTCCCCTGTTAACAAAACCTCTTCAGCTTTGTCGCTTCTTTGCCAGGTCTGACTTGTCAATATGCCCATATCTTATTCACATCTGGCATCTTGCTGCTTCCCCCTGAGGCCGTGAGGCTGGAAAACACAGACCTCTTTCATTCCTCCTTTACAAGCTCAAGAAATCTCTATTCTTGAGGGAGGGTTTTCTACCCTCTATGGACAGCCCCATCCATACTTTCCTCGAAGGCACTCTGTCTTAATCCATGAATCTTCTTTAAATTCGCTTGCTTTAAACTCGCTGAAGATTTAGATTTTTAGAAAACAGAAGGCAGTAATATTTGCAGTGTATTTCTGTTTTCTGTCTCTGCTATCAACCCTAAATTGTTCAGACCGAAAATCCTAAAATCGAGCAAAGGAGAGAAGGGAAAAAAATGTCTAATTTAGTATAGTACGTATAATTTTAGTAAAGTATGTATAATTTAGTATCTCAGGGTGGTAGAATGACTAATGACACCACATGTATCCAAATCCTAAACCTCATAACCTGTGAATGTTGCCTTTTAAGCAAAAGACATTTTGCAGTTGTGATTAAGTCAAGAATCTTGAGACAGAGATTTTCCAGGTGGACCTGATATAATCACAAAGGTCTTAAATGAAAGGCCAAGAGGAATCAGAGTCAGAACAAGAGAAGGGGATGTGTTAGTGATAGTGGATACTGGAGTGATATTGAAGATGGAGGGATGAGAACTCAAGCCAAAGTTGAAGAACACTAGAAGCTGAAAAGGGCTAGGAAACTGATTCTGCTCCTAGCTACTCATGAGCTCAGAGAGACTGACTTTGGACTTTTGACCTCCAGAACTTTAAAAGAATAAAGTTATGGTGTTTTAAGTCACTAACTTTGTGATAATTTGTTAGAGTAACAACAGGAAACTAATACACACAGAATCGCCATTATTATGGCTAAATGTTCTCAAAAATCAAAACTTTTCCTCAAAATAGTTGCCCTTCTGTGTTTTCTCTTATCTGGGAGAACTGGGGTATTCTTAAATACTTATCTTTTTAATATAATACATCAGTTTATTTCTCTAAACATTATATATTTTAATACGAACAAACCTAGTTTTTCTTTGAGGAATTCATTAAACATCTTGAAGAAGAATTCAACACAAGCACAATGCTACATAATTACTACTTAATGTAGTAGGCCCCTACCCATGAATTGCTATTATAGTTTTAAATATATTTGATCCTGTAAGATCCACATATATTCATTAATTCAGAAAGAATTACAAACATTTATTGTTAACCCACTGCATATTAGACCTATTTCTAGTTCCTATGGGCACATTGATGAATAGAAAAAACAAAATTATCAAAACTACAAAGTATTTGTTCAATAAGAGAAATATATACAGAAAACTCTATTTGGTTGTGTGATAGAATATTACATTGTAGCCTCCAATGACCCAGTCCAAAAGGTAGTCACATCCAAAATTAAATATAATCTCTAAAATTGACTTTGAATTTGAGCAATGGGGTATGTGGAAACATAATTCAAACAAAGGCTTCATGAGTACCTGATCATTGGAGCTTGTCTTTTAGGAACTCTTGCTGTTTACATGCAGATATCACACAAAGAAGTCCAAGTTCACCATGTGGAGAAAACCAAATAGAAAAAGAGGTCTGAAACTCCCAGCTGTTTCTGCGAAAAAGCCAGACATGTAAATAAAGCATCTGGGATGTTCCAGTTCCAGTCACCATCTGACTGAACGCAAGATCAGTAGAATAATAAGGCTGCTTAGGACCTGGCAACCCATAGAACTGTGATCAAATAAAATGGTTGTTGTTTTAACCTACTAAGTTTAGGACTGTTTGTTACAAAGCAGTAGAGAACCGAAATAGAAACTAGTATCTGAAAGTGGAATGCTGCTATAAGAATAACCTAAAACATGGGCAGTGGCTTTGGAATTGGACAGTAAGGAGCTTGAAGTGCACAGAAAAGATCGCTATTGCAAGCTGGAGGGAATTTGTGTTATATGTTGGTGGAACAATTGGTGTGACTGTCAGTAACTGTAATTTAGAAGACATAAAAAGTGCCTAATAAATCTTTGGTCTAGATAGTGGGATAGGGGAGGGTGAAGTGCATAAAGGGCATCAAATATTTGGTAGCTGAAGGAAACTGGACTTTGGGTAGTAAACATGTAATAGATTATACAGCTGTCAAATGATAATGTACACCTGAAAATTATATAATTGTATTAACCAGTGTTACCCCAATAAACTTAATATATATATATATATATATATAGATAGATAGATAGATAGATAAATATAGATATAGATATAGATATAGATATAGATAGATATAGATATTTGGAAAATAAAGTTTGAAAAAGTTACACTATCCAGAAGTATGGTATACCTTTAATTTCTTTCTGTCCTCTTTAATTTCCCTCAATTTCTATGTAGTTAATTTTTTTCCTATAGTAAAAAATAGTTTTAGAAATTTAATTTTTATTTGTTTCTGATATCTAGAAATATAATTGCTATTTTAATACCGACATTACATCCAGCAATGCTCTTAAACTTATGACTCACGTTTTAATCCTACTAAATCATCTTTGAACTTTATGAAGATTTTCTGTATGCAATTTATTGAACTAGCAGAGGAAATGTTCAACTTTTCAGTGAAATTTAAAGGAATTATTTACAAATCAGAACTTACTGATTTGGAAGATAAAACTGTTTTTTAGTTTCAGAATTTCCAGTTGGCCAAAGGTTTCAGAGTTAGAAAAGCCCTCAGTGCAGTTATCAAATACAAAGTGTTGATAGTAAAATGTGACTTCAGGGTAATAATAAAATCAAGGGTACAGTAATTGTTGTGGTGTGATCAATCCTAAAACCCATGGAGCCAATTGAGATAAATTATGAGCCTTTATTAGCCAGCTAGTGACTGACCCTCCACCACGCAGGGTCAGAGAATCAGCCCTGAGTTTCTAGAGGAGCCAGCTTATAAAGCCTAAAACCACAAAAGCAGAAGTTGGTCTTTAGCATATATTTGTATAATACATCTCCTAGAACCACACCCTGGTTAACAAGCAAGCAGATTACAGAAGCAGAAGTTGGCCAACTTGAAAATTTTCCACCCTTAACAGTAATAAGACTCCTTTTTGAGATCTGAGAAATAGTTAAGATGATGCCTAACAATCCTCTCAATTACACAAAAACATAAGAATTGTAAGGGTATTTTATACTCTCTATGCTAGACAAAGGAACTTTTAACACTAAGAAAATTGTTCCATACCACTAGCGTTAGACAGGGCTCTATTTCTAAGAGATTTATAACCCTGGCTTTTGTCTAATAGACTGGATTATAATTTGATCATCAGGAAATCCACAAAACTTTTATAGAAATTATATTGGTTTAGACTAAAAGGGACAGAGACACTCAAAGCAAAGCAAAGCAAAGCAAAACAAAACAAAGCAAAATAAAACAAAATCTTGGAGCTCTCAACCTTCTATAAACCAGAAATAGGCTAAGAAAACTATTCACAGGGAAACACAGTCTATTCTTATGGAAAATGAAGGCTCAGAAGGCAGACCCTGAAGCCCAGAGGGTGGAACAAACAGCTACAGGAAACTACTCCCAGAGCACAGAAGAGTCCTAATGGACATAGTTTTTGTCCCCAGAGCAGTGAAAAGGGCTCGATTTCAGAACGGCTACAGATTGGTGGCTATGTGCTTCTCATCACCCTGTTTCTCATTCTTGAATAAGACATTCTAATGTGAATTATTTGTCCCCCTCTCTCCATTGTATGTCCCTGTTTCACCCTCAATATACAATATGGGTGGTAGATAACTTTAGTTCACAGGTCTTCAGATAAGGGGGAACTGCAGCTAAAGAGTCTCCAATTATTTGAATTTGATTTCAATAATGAGATTCTGAACTCCAAGTCTGAGCATAATGTCCTAAAAACATGAGGCTTTGGTAGTCCTACTGGGAAGGGGAATAAGTATATTTCACAAGTGGGAAGAATATGAAAATCACTGGGAACCAAGGGTGAACTGTGATAGACGACTACTTTTTTTTTTACTGAGGCAAAATTGACATATAATGTTATATTAGTTTTTAGGTATGCAACATAATTTAATATTATGTATATAGCAAAGTTATGATCAAAATAAGTCTAGTTATTATCTTCCATAGTTATAAATTTTTTTCTTATGGTAAGAATTTATAAGATTTACTCTCTTAGCAACTAATATACAATATAGTATTGTTAACTATAGTTATTATGCTATACATTATATGTTCAGAACTTATTTATTTTATAACTGGAAGTTTGTACTTTTTGACGACCTTCATCCATTTTTTTGTATTTCTTGACCCCGAACCTATGGCAACCACCAATCTGCTCTCTGTATTTATGAGTTCAGTTTGCTTGTGTGTTTGTTTGTTTCAGATTCTATCTATAAGTGAGATTGTATGGTATGTGTCTTTTTCTGTCTGATTTATTTCAATGAACATGATGCCCTCCAGATTCATTACATTTGTAAAAGGCAGGATTTCTTTCTTTTTTATAGCTGAATAATTACGTAAACCACATTTTCTTTATGCATTCATCCAACGATGGACACTTCAGTTGACAGGTTCTGGCTCAGAAAACCTCATTTTCTTTCCTTTTTAGGCACTTACTCGCCACTATTGAGGGCAAGGTAGAAGAACATAAGACTTAAGTGTTGGTGAGAGAGAGATGTCTCTGGCCTCACTCTGGTATTGATTGGTTTCACCTTCTCCTAGTATCTAATATTGATATGATGCCTAGGTGACATATGGACATAATTTTTTTCCCCTCACCCTAGACTCCCTCTCTAAAGACTAGCCCTGGCCCCGATTCCTTTTGCCAAGTTGAAGGTACAAAATCACTATCCCTTCTCTAAAATGAATATCTAATTATTTGACCTCTATGATCTCTTGAGGGGCTCTGCAGCTCATGCACACCATGAACTCTCATTCTCTTTTATATGTAGTAGATAAAGAACCGTTACTATTCTCTCTCTCCTACCTTTAAAGAATTTCAGAGTAATTAACTAGGGAAAAGGTTGCCCCATCTTTCCAAACACATTTCACTGTGACTCCTTGAAGAACTGTAAGCATAGCCCATTTCATTAGCTCTTCAGGCTTTAGATCTCTACGAAAAGAGAGAATAAGTTTCTATGTTCAAATTTCAAAGAATGTCTGTCAATATCTCTAATTCTTTCTCATATTTAAAGGAAAGCAACTGAAGAGAATAGTGTGTCATACTGAGGTTTTCAGAATGTTCTGAGAATTTTCTCACTGAAATCGTCTATAGCGGTGGCTTGAGTTGAGCTTTTAGTCTCTTAATCTGAGAAAGCATCTAATTGGGAAAGACATGATTCCATGCTTCTCTTTTGTCAGGCACTCTTTAGCCTTTATGAAAGGTTGACCCCTCTATACAACATGAAAGTGATACAATCAAATTTATAAATGTGTAAGTTGTGAAACATAATTTAGCAATCAATTTTAAAATTGTAAGTAAGACTTTCTACAAGACAGAAAATGAAAACAAGGTTTACAATGGGGTTATATTATAGAGAAATTAACCACCAGTGGCTCAGATTTTGCATCTCTAATTGATACTAATTACTAGATTTTAATGATATGGCAGCAGCTGTTTTTAAAAGGAGATTTGTGGTGGAGTGGATTATTCTTCCATTCTTTACTTCATCCACAGTAATTGAATTATAAATTCATATTCTGGCATGTAATCATCAGTTTCTTCCTATAGCTGGTAGAGCAGACTTTCCCATCCTTAACACAGAGTGTTTTCGTGTGACTCTCTTTGGTCAGTGGGATATAAGCTATGTGACAAACAGAAGTTTGTAAAGCTATGACATAATTGGCTCTGTGCTTTTGAACCTGTCAGCACAATGAGAAGGGCACTCAGGCAAGCCTCTGCTCCCACAAGGTTATAAACATGTGAGACAGAACCACCCCTAGTTAAACCCAGCTGGCTTCAGTGAGTGAATCCAGTTATAATCAGTAGAGCCATCCAAGAAAACCTAGCTTATGCAACTTTCAAACAACCTGAATGTAACTGAGTATAAATGATTCAGTGTTTTAAGCTACTTTTGTTTCAATAATTTGAATTTTTAACAAAATTTTTATGTGATTCTGATGCAAGAGATACTCTCAGTCTTCTATTTTTCCTACCATTCAGTTTTGGGATTGTTTTTAACACAACATTATTTTGGTTAGAGTTAACTGATAAAGGATTCGATGTTGTCATACATGTTATACATACACATTTGTACACACATACCCACATCCACACATATCCTCCTCCCCACGCCCAACCCCTGCCACACACACACCTGGATTAGAACTTGCAGGGAAATTTCCTTCTTTTTCCTTGACTTTCTTTCCTGTTTCTATTGTTGGTATCAGGAAATGATGCAAGAAGGGTCTTCAAGAACCTAATAAAATGATATGTGCCCAGTAACCATAAGAAACCACTGAAAGATTTTAAACAAAGATATCTCATGTTTATACCATGGTTTAAATTGTCACATTATCAATCAGGTGTGCAGAAGTGAAATTTTATTTTCCTTAAAAAAATATTATTTTTGCTCATAGCCCCATATCTGCTATTGGAGGGAAAAAACATAAATTTGGCCCTGAAATGCAACATGGTTTCTTTCAGTTCAGAACCTTATCTTTTAGGTTAACTGAGTCAGTTAAAGGATCTTCCCCTACCCTACTTCTCCCATTTCCACACGACATTTTTTTTTTTTTTACCTCTCCCTGGGAGCTATATGAGCATGAAGAAAACTTACAAGAGTGGGATAGGAGCGGTATTCTTTCTGTTCCATGAACTGTCTTTTCAGTCTTGACCAGTTTCCACTGTTTTATTCTTCCTGTATCATCTGCTGCTATTTCTCCTGGTCATACCCCAGCCTCAGGTCAAAAAGTCCATGCACCAAATACTTTCTCAGTCCCATTCCTATGTGTGTTCAGATCCCCAGGCCTCTTATTATCACTTTTACATGCCCTTGACAGCCAGGAACTTGTGAACGTCTTCTATTCACATGCAGGCTGTGGGGAACTGGAGTTAACAGTTATCTTGGGCCCATTCTCTCTGCTTAAATACATTGCATGTCTGGAGGAGAAAATACATATGAATCACCTAGCAATCTCTTTAGAATGCAGATTCTTATTTAGTAGATCTGGATTGGGGTCCCCAAATTCTATATATGAACAAGCTTCCAGGTCATGCCAATTTGGCCAGGCCAGATTTCATTAAGTTCCAGAGTATCTGAAGACTGACTAAAAGGTAGAGTTAATGTGGAGGAAAAAGTTGGAGAGAGCTTACCATCCTCTAAACTTCCAACCATCTATGACTCATAACTTTTCATCCCAAAGCCCCGCAAATTTACTTTCAAGGTAATATTTATCACCCGTTATTGAAATTACTTTCCATTCTCCTCAGTACTTTGAAATGGCTCTCTGTTAGTGCCAAATTCTTTTAATAGTGCTTTTGCCTGGTCAAGTGGGCCATAGAATATTTTTAATAAATCTGTGATGAATGACCTGTGCTCTCAGTTTAGGCTTACAAAATATGCTGGTATCCTTACCAAATCTCTGAGAGCTATCAGTAAAAAAACAAAACAAAACAAATCTTCAACAGCTTGTTTCCTTTAATTTAAAATGTGAAGTGAACTGCCTAGCCAATTGCACTTTATGGTTACTGGATTTTAAACAAATATAAAAGAAATATATATGTGTGTGTGTATATATATATAGATATAGATGATAGATATATAAAGATATAGATGATATAGATAGATATATAGATATAGATAGATATAGATATAGATGACATAGATGATATAGATAAAAATATAGATATAGATGATATAGATATATATATATATATATATATAGAGAGAGAGAGAGAGAGAGAGAGAGAGAGAGAGAGTATGTAAAACTGAGAAGATTATCAAGCCTTCACCTTCTTCCTCTCCACCTTCATCCTGTACCCCTTGCCCTATAAATTTCTTGGCTAAGCTAAAGAGCTAAAATTAAAATATTGTAATTAATATATGATTGAATTTTGTTATAGCATATATTTATAAAATTGCAATTCATCTCAGATATTCACACATGGTTCCTTTTAAATAATGAAAAGAGGTATAATATAATGAAAAATTTTGAAATATACACTGCTTCTGGAAATGCAACCTTTTTCCATATATAAAAATTATTATATTCTAAGCTTTCTATACAGCATTCAAACAACCAGGTGGTGAAATAGTGATTCAAAAAGAGGAAAAATTGATGCCAGTAGCAGGAATGCATTTCCAATGTAAAATTTGCAACTGAACATGTTTAGATTATTGTTTTAATCTATGAATGACTATTATCATTAAATTATTATTTTCCAACTTCACATAAGCTCCCTTTGGATCCCTGCATACTCATTTGACTTTTAAGTCTAATCCAAAATGAAATAAAGCATTCTCTTTGCTTTCTGTAGAAACATCAGTGACTTTCTAATTATCCAAGAAAAAACAAACTACCAAAATCAAACTTGTTTTAATAAATTTTCAGTGATTCCAGGCAATACATATCTACTGGAAAGTTTTAGCTTCAAAGTATAAATTTGAAAAAAAATTTAAAGGACTGAATATAAGGGGGGATATGGAAAATATTTGGTAACCTTAATTATAGGTTTAAATGCCACAAATGCTATAATAATACTTCTCACTTTACTTTTTTTGATTTCTAAGCAACCAAACTACTTTACAAATGTTAAAAGCAATATCCACTTAAAAGTTAGACTTCTCTGTTATTACCCAGCATTGCTTACAGATTGACAAAAACAGTAATTGTTTTCTGGGAGGCAGGTAAGGTACCCTTCATGCCAGAGCTGCTCTGAAAATGGTAACTGTAATTCCTCTCAATTTTTTGCTTTTCCTCTCGGTAACTGTTAATTATAATAAAACATACTCAAATGTTTTCCTTAAATAATAGCTCCAGTCTGCTATTGTTTTTATTAATATTATTGCTTATTTCAGTTTTGTTCAGGATAAAACAATTTGGGTGTCTCTTATTCACCACTCCACATTATCTTCAGCAAGAGATTATTTTCTCTTATTTGACAGTATTCTGGAAACCACCAACTATTCATGTTTGATGTGGTCACACCACTGTGGTGAACTAAAGATCATCATTACCATTCATATAGTGTTTACATTTTGTTTAGCAGGGGTTTCATATTAGTGGCTACTCTGGGAGATGTAGCTCAGATAATTATGGCAAAAAAATGGCAGAGGGAAGTCTGAATGATGCAATCTTAGATTGGAATTCTCAATCTTGCCTTCAAATGAACAAATACGTTTTTACTACATTCACAACTTTTCCCAAACTAATTCTTAAGCACAAAAATATATTTTTCATGATAGACAAATAATTTATGTATTTTTTTCTTTAGAGATTTTACTTTTATTGATTTCACGTTTTAAAAGTATTTGAAAATATTTCCTAAAAAATTAAATTATCCTTAGATTTGTTTTACATGTTTGCAGCTTCCATTAGTTTATTTATTTAAAAAAATATTTTATGTAAACAAAGTTGCTGTGGCAATGTCTTCAGATCCTTAGACAGTTCTCCATCAAAGTTATCTATCCTGTTTGTTACGTGATAGCTTAGTAGGACACAGTAGGCCATTAGGAAAATAAGCAAATTCTTATCTGGAAGTCATTAACTAGAATCACTCATTCTCTTTCCTTTCTTGCCTGGAAGTTGGTTCTTTTCTCATGCTGGAAAAATATTTTGATTGAGAATTAAGTGCTGGTGAAAGGTGAATATGTGGCAGATGGACTGAAATAAGGAGGAGACTAAAACTACATTTGTCTCTGTAACAACTGAGGGGTCTTAACAAAGACAAGGTCAGTAGCCGGCTGCTTGCTGGCCTTGTTGTAGTTCAGTACTTAAGTTTTGATGTAGAAATTGCAGGTCCATATTGCCTCACTAAGAAGGCTTCTAATCTATGTCAGGCGGTAAGTAGCTTTAGGTGAGTTTTAATACGCAATTCTTGATGATGATCCATGAAATCACCTACAATTTAGAACTATTAGCCATTACGAATTCAATGGGTAGTCTAAATTCTCATGACATCAGCTGAAGATTGCATTTCTGGTTCCAATATCAATATCAAGGAAGTATCCTGATCCAAAATCATTAATAGCAGAGTAAGGTAAAGGCGAGAGCAGAGTCCCTTAGTCAGATTCCCTACTGGTGTACATAGTACATAAAATGAGCAGAATCTGAGGGATCGGATCTGCTCAGCCAAAAGAAAAATTTACTTTTCTTTGGAAAACCATGCCATTTTTTTTAACATTATAGAGGCATGTATGTACATAAAAGATTGATCATCATAACCCTTCACCTTCCTGTAAATGTCATTTATAATTAAATTTTGATATAAATACACATTTCATATTCATATGTCAAGGTTTCTGGTTCTTTTGTTTAGCTATCTTATACAGAGCAAACATGAAGTAAAACTAAATCTGTCTCTCAATTCTAAGTCAGCACACCACTCCTGGTATTCATTAACCAAGTTTAGAAACTGAGTTAACATCATAATATAAATTGTTTAGTGATTTATTGGATTGCAAAGGCATCATGTTTTAGAACCCATATTATTTCATTTATGTCAACGAGGACTGAGAGTCTGGGGCCATTTAGTCAATAGGCACAGTGCTCTGTGATGTTTTTCTGGAACGCGTATGGTCTATGAGCACACTTTTGGGTGGTGAACTTCCATTAGCCCCCACAGAGGTTCTGTCCCAATGCCCAGATTATGCTGAGCTCCGTCCGGAGAGATGATACAGAAATTCAGAGCCAGCAACCGCACTAGCTGATAGACCCTCCTCCCCCAATATTTCCAAGAGATGGAAGGACAAGGGAAGTGGACAGCTTTTAGAGGACCTTTTACTCTCCTTCCTCATGATGTCCTGGAACATGCACCATTGCTGACCTTAGCTATTCTCTGAGAGAAAAGGCCAGAGAGTCGGGTTTTACAGTAATTTGTGCTCAGCCTTGTGCATCAGAAAAATAAAGAATAATGAGTCTTTCAGACAAAATCAATAACACTGAAACTAAATTACAGAAAATGTAATAATATTGTGTTTGTTACTTATAAAGGCAATCTAAATATTACTTTTCAAGGTAATGTAGATTGCTTTTAAAGGAAAAAATTATTTTCGCAGACCAGAGGAGACTGAATCCAAGTTTGAAATTCCTCAACAATATTCTTATGAAGATAGAATTTATTTTGTAAATTGCTGGAAGAGTTCATACATTTTTTTAAAATTCCCTAATTTAAAGTTTGTAGTGTCATAGGGCCTGTGAGTGAATATAGCTCAATCTGCTTTCCTGAAACTCAGTAATATACATAATTTATAATACGTATGTAGCAGTTATGACATATTCTAGTTGTAAATACTAGATCAGAGAGAGATCAGTGGGAACCAACAGCTAACTAGATTATCAATGAAGAGGAAATGGTCACTGTGCCACAACCAAATTGTACTGAAGCAAAATATTGTAAGACCTGGCCCCATATGATGACTTGCTGTGAAAAGATGGATAATAATGGATACTGGGCACAGGAGAAAAGTCAGTGAATTGTTAGTTTATAACAGAGTAATGAGAAATTCATCATCTGACTTCCTGCCCAACTGGCTACTTAAATGCACTCATGGGATAGAAATGAGATAATGGTGAAAGCCTTTTGAAATCCCCAAACTTTCCTCATTTAGAGAAACAAATGCAGAGGCCCTGACTTCAATATAACCATTTTGTAAAATAATGAGGGAATAAGATATGCTCTATCATTTATAGGTTTTTATTTTCCTCTAGCAGGTCTCAGTTTTGTGGAGAACCCAAGTTAAAAAGAAAATTCAGAATTTAGTTTAAGGAGTTAGTGATAAGAGAAACAAAAGGAGAGAAACATAATCTCCTACAGACTAAAATTTAATGGTCAGACCAGCGCTAAATATGATCATTGCCACACTAAAGAAAAGACGAAGATTAGTTGGTTGGACTGCTGATCGAATCTTGATTAAGAATTAGTCCTGTGTAGGATAATGTTTTTCTATCATAAGAGGCCAATTCTATAATTCTTGACAGCTTTTTTATAAACATTGACTGGATCACAGAAAGAGCCAGATATTCTAGTATCGCTGTAAATTTATCAACACATTTTCAAAAAATGTGTCAGTTCTATATATACAGAAAGTATAAATGTATTTGAACACTGTTATTAATCATAATAGATGTATTTTACTGAGTAAGCCCTATGGACCAGGTGCTATGCTAAGAGCCTGTATACCTCATTTCAATTAACCTTTATACTATTGCTGGGAGTAGGTATCAAACCAAGTTTGTGAGATGCCCAGAGTATCATAGCTACTAAGTGGGAGACACAAGATTAGAACCCATCTATTTCTTATTCTCACATTCTAAGCAACTTCATTATACTGCTATTCCATTATTTTCTGTTTCTTTATAGCCATTTAAGACTAGATGATATGTTAATTCACAGGTTAATTTGGGTTGTAGATTTTAAACTGAGCTAATAATTCAAGCATTAGGGATTTGAAGTCCAGTTATAGTTGGCCTCCTTTGACTGCATTCTTAAAAAAAATCCAGCAAATACTATTTTTTATGTTTCTGTGCTATTGATAACCACATGAACAGATTTCACATGAATGATATAAGAACTCATTAGATAAATAGTACATATAAATAATTATATCTCAAACATTATTAAAAGAGAAAATGAAGTTGGGAGGACAAACTTTTTTTCTGCTTAATCAGCCATAGCCTTGATGTAAGAAGCATTAAGGTTCAGGATAAGGCCAGAGAGGTGGGTAGTGGTCACACACACACACACACACACACACACACACACACACTCTCTCTCTCTCTCTCTCTCTCTCTCTCTCTCATCAGACCAGTAGGCACCAAGATGGCAGTATTTTGTGTGAAGAGGGTTTACAAAGGGTTGATTAATTAGTAAAGTGAGTAATTATTAGGCTACTAAAATAATTTTGAAAACCAATAGTCTTGATTTATTCTTGGCTTCTCCAACTATAGCTAATGTATTAAATTTCAGATATAGGCATCACATTTTAAGAGGACTATTGCAAGTCAAAGGAGAATGGCAAGATGATGGAGATCTACTAGTAGTATTAATATTAAAATGGCTGAAAAGTCTGGGTAAATTTAGAAAAATGAGAGAAGCTTAGGGAATTAAATGATAATTGTCACCATTATTTGAAAGCTGTTATGGAGAATCAGTACAGGACTCAGCTCTGTGTGATTCCCAAGGACTGAATTAGAGCCAATGGGTAAAAGCTGTAGAGAAGTAAAGATCTGGTTCACTTAGGAAGAACTTTCAGTCATTATTACTACACAAGAATAGAAGAGGATGCCCTAAAGTCACAAAGAGTAGAAAAAATAAAGAGGAAAAAAAGAGGGAAGGGAGGAAGGAAGGAAGGAAGGAAGGAAGGAAGGAAGGAAGGAAGGAAGGAAGGAAGGAAGATAGGTAAGGAGGCAGGAAGGAAGAGAGAAAGAAAAGCAAAAGTCAGGGGCAGGAGAAGTAAATATGAGGGGAAAGAGAAAGACCATAGAGGAAGCAGGGTGAGTAAAATAAAACTGTAACAGAGTCAGAGTTATGGGATCTGCTTTGGAAAGCAAAACTATTGCATCCGGGAGAATTTAAATATGCATATGCTGGGTAGTCCGGAGCTAAAAATAGGTTTCTTTCTACTTTACCTTTAGAGTAATTTTTAAAATTATTTAGTAAAAAAGTAAGGGGTGCAAATTTAATACTTCCATTTCTAAATTGTCATTTGGGGATAAGAGCAATTTTAGCCATGTGAAGCATCTTGTATGATGCTTTTTTTTCATCGTCTATTAAATCTTTTCTGGAGGAAATGTTCATTAGTTCGAATAAAGCTATTGTTACTGGTTAAAAGAATTATATAAACTCAGAGTGATTTTTCTGGGTTTGCTTTTTATTTAATTAAGCATTCAACTTCATTATCAAATCATATTGTTTTAAATTAAATTTCCAAATAAGTATGCTTGGGTGTGAATTCAAAGAAAATATTTTGCAAAACTCAAAGAAAAAAGTTTAACATTCTAAACTCAAACCATTCTAGTGGCTTTGTAAAACTGAAACTTTAGGGGGTTAATTATTGCCAAGGCTTTTTAATAATGGTTTCTAACCACACATACCCAACAAAATTTGCTTTTTGAAGCATCCTTCCTGCGCATACATAAGTTAATAGTGACATCTTGTGGTCAGTATTTGCTTTTAAAATGCATTTATATATGTATATGCACACAGACAAACACACACAAATGTATACATATATATGCAAAGTACTTTCGTTTTACTGCAAAAACGTCCGAATTTCTTCTTACATTTCCAAATATTTTTGTGGTGCTTGTTGACTACACAAATCTTCTTTAATTGTTGTTAAATTAGTTGCTAAAAATTACAAAAATGTAAGTCATGTGTGCTTGATGCCATGTGATAGCACTTTGCCTCTATGGTCTTCCTCCCCAGAACCCATAATCCCAGAACAACTGTGAGGAAAATATCAAACAAACCCAACTTGAGAAGCAGTTTTCAAATAACCTGACTATAACTCTTTAAAACCGTCAAACTCATCAAAAACAAGGGAAATCTGGGAAGCTATCAAAGTCCAGGGGAGGATAGGAGACATGACAATTAAAGTACTGTGGTACCTTAAATGGGACTTTGGAACAAAAAAAGGACTGTGGAAAAACTAGTAAAAGCCAAATAAAGAGTGGAGTTTAGTTAATAGAAGAAATGCACCATTGTGATACATGTACCATGATAATATCAAATATTAAAAACAGGAGAAACTGGTTGAAGTAAGTATATGGAAATATAATTCTGTAATGTCTTTGCAATAGTTGTGCAAATCTAAAACTATTATCAAATTTTTAAAGTTTATTTAGTTTAAAAAATACTCTCAAATTATAAAATATCATTGGATTTATTGGATGGAACATAGCACCCTTCTGAAAAATAAGAAATCAAAACAACTAAAAGATTTTGCAATTGCTAAATGTTTTCAATTTTATGGAGTGAACTTATATTGCTGTAGAAATGAAATTAATAAAAGCCTCATTCCTTTATAGAAAGCCTTAAGGCTTAACCTCAGATACCTGTCCACAAATTCCTCTTATTGGATCTTTCCAATCACAACCAAGACAATTTTGTCATGGAATTATAAAAACAATGGAGGGAGCTGCTGTTACCTTTGATGTTATCTCCTACCCGTGTCCTACCCCCTACTCCAATCCTCCTCTTTTCTTCCTCCTTCTCCTCCTCACCTAAGAACTTTCATACCTGCTGTTCTGTCTTCCTGAAATTCTTTTCCTCAGATATCTTTACGGCTCACTTCCATTCTCTGCTCAGATGTCCCTATCATAAAAGCTTTTTCTGATCAACTTTTATAAAAAAATCAACCTCTGTTGCCCATTTTACTGTCTTTCAGAGTGCTTGACCCCCAAAGCTAAATATTACTTGTTTGTTTACTTTTTATCTCCTTGGGTGGGCACGTAAGCTTTATTAGACAAAGAGTTTTATTTGTTTTGTTCACAGCTGAATCTCCAATGCCTGCCACAGTGTAAAGCACACTTTACGCATTCAATATGTGTTCTATGAGGATAAAATCTCATTCTAAACCTGTGTTTACTATTTCAGTCCTTCTAACTGGATGTACAACGAGGAGAAAACTGGTCTGTCTTCTGCATTATAGCCTACGTTAGTGACGTCTCAGCTCCCATTTCTGTCTTCTCCTTTGCTCAGGGTCCACACTACATGCTCTGGTTATTCTCCATCTGCACCTGGCTTCCAAATCTATTCTCTGCCCTTCATTGACCTGCTCTGTGAACTGGGATGCTGGGCCATGAGAGCAGCCTCCTTGGGCTCCCTTGAAGACTGGTTTCTGGCTAAGTTTGGATAAAAGGCACGAGAACAGAGAAGTTGGGATATTTCTTATTTGTGTTGCCCTGTTTCGTGCCTGGATTATCAGGTGGTTCCTTCTTTAAGATACTTGTCTCTCTGGCTCTGTAATGCACTTTCCTCTTTTGTCCTTCAGAACTTAAGATAAACATGTCTGCCTGCAGTTGCTGGCCTCTTAGTTTCACCATCCCTCATTTGTTCTCTTAACCTTGGGCACATCTTTGAAATAGCCTGTTAATTAAAATAACCCCATGTATACCATATAGGGTAAATTCTTTTTCCAGCCATGGCCCAGAATGATATACTTAGAGCAGTGGTTCTTAAACTTTAGCAAGCATCAGAATGACCTAGAGGAATTGTTAAAATACTGCTTTCTGGTCACCATCTCCAGAGTTTCTGATTTTAGTATATCTGGGCTGAGGCCTCCAAATTTACATTTCTCACAAGTTTCCAGGTGATTCTGATCCTGCTAGTCTGAGGACCACAAAATGCTTATCACCACCCTACAGTGTATTTTTTCCATGATCCTTAATAGTACATGTTGGGGATTTGATAAATGAAAAGTTCCCATAAACATGAACTAGATATTGTGTGTGTTGGAGAAGATGGGGCTGAGAGAAGAATGAGGAAAAAATAGTATCTGTTATCATTAGAATGTGTGAACTACTTTCTGATTCCTCCCCCAAATATCACAGAATGCTAAATAATCATAAGAGCAAAAATTTATTGAACACTCAATGTGCCTGTGTCACTCTTCTAAGCACTTTGAAGTAGCATTATACCATTTAAACATAACAACATCCTTTTTATGTAGACACATTATTATTTCCAAAGAATGAAGGGCACAAAAATAGGTTAAGTAACTTGCTCAAGCTGGCAAAGACAAAAAAACACTAGAATCAGGACTTTTACCTAGGCAATCTGACACAATTCATATACATACCTGCTAATCTGGAAAAGAGGTGCTCCTGGGATCAGAGTACATGAATCATTGTCATGTATCTAACCTACGTTGTCAGGTGAATTATCACCAAGAATCTTATTCCTAATATTCTCTAATAAACCTAAAGGTCATGGTCATAAAAATTCTACCTCTCTTTTCATACAACCTTACTGTAGATATAATGATGTTTTCTAATGAACTTGATATACAAATAATCTAATTCCTTGAAAGAAAGAGACTGATCCTCATAGATCTTTTAAGTGCAATAAATTCTAAGGGTCTTTGTCATCCTTTTGGCAAACTAGAGATTGAAGTCCCTTCTCTTTGTGGTGCTTTAAATTTCAAATTCATTGTATGAGAGGCAAGTTGAGGGATACAAATATTTGCCAAGTAATGTACAGAAACCAAACATGGGAACGTTGAGGGTTGCTTCTGTGTGAATATATATATGTATGTATGTGTTCATGTGTGCACATGTGAGTTCAGACCTACCTATCCAAACTGAAGCCCATGGATTCTAATCACTCAATCTGTAAACTTTAATGTCCCATTTCCTTTTGACTTTTTGTGTGCCCTTCTGTGCAGTCATCAGCTGCCTTTTCTATTTAATTGCTGGAAAAAAATTAGAATCATCTAGACTGCTGCCAGCAAATTCAAGTTTCTACACTTGAATATTCCCTCAACAATATTTCAACAGAGTTCAGCCAGAAATTTAGGCCAGAAAGAGTTTTAATGTAGGAAATTAGAGGCAAGAAGGTTGCTTTTAGGAAATCCAGAAAAGCAAATATTACAGGAATATCACCACTATTGGTCTCAGCTGCCTGTAGTACAGAAGAAAATGATTTATTAATGATAGGGAAAAATGTAAAAATGTTTTTCACACATATATATAAAACACCAAGGTTGAGAAGTAGCTCTAAAACCAGATTTAAAAATGGACAAAACATAAAAATATGACCATATTGGAGTTAAGAAATTATTTTTATCAAATAATACAATAAAGTGAAAAGTCAAGCCAAAACTGGAAAATGTATTTACAAATCATTAAAAAAAGAAAAAAAAAAAAAAGATGAACAACTCCAAAACAGGCATTTCATAGCAGAGGAAATACAAATGACTAAAAAAAGGTAATATATGTTCGAATTCATATTCCTAGTCAGAGAAATGCAAATTAGAACCACAAAAATCATTTTACATATATCAAATGACCAAAAGTTTAAGTCTGACAATATCAGGTGTTGCTGTTTATAAATTTCGAGTAAGTGGAAAAAATTTCTTTGAAAAAATATTTGTCATCTTACAAAAGTTGAGGATAACCCAACCATTCTTCTAGCATGTAGCATAGAGAAGTTAAGTTCAGGGAGCATTATTTGAAATAGCCCAAAGTAAGAAGCAATATGAACATTAAGCTACAAGACTTCTATTGAAGTCTATGCATAAAAAGTAATACTACATACATAAAAATAATCAAATTACAATGATAAAATTCAATACAGGTAAATTTCAGCAACTTGAATAAATAAGCCCAACATAAAAGAAAATTCATAACATGATTTTGAACTTATAAAACATTCAAAAACATGCAAAACTATACCATGTTTAGTCAGGACTGCCATGAAAGGTAACACACGTTCACTGTACAAGTCCAGGAGTGCCATTCAGAGAGTAAATATTTAAGAAAATCTACTCAGGATAAAACTACATAGACAAACAAATGAATTAAAAACAAATTTCAGGAGAGTGGCTACCTCTAGGTGGGGAGGAGGAGGGATAAGATAGGGTCACAGTGGAGGGGAAAATCTTCAAAGCTACTGATAACATTCTACTTCCTAAGCTGAGTGATGGGTACATGGCTATTTACTTTGTTTTATTCTTTAAAATTTAGAATATATTATCAATATCACCCCACATGTATTTAACATTAATCTACATTTTTTTAAAAGGACTCGCCAACTCCACTTTCTCACCTATACAACCTGGGGCAAATTGTCTTCAGTTCATTCAACAGATTTTTCACACTGTCACTAACTGCTTCTTTATTCTCAAATCAATGGAAATTATCTGTTTCTTATTTAAGTTCTCTTCAGGGTTCAACAGTATTTGGAATTCTCTAGTATGATTTTTATAAAACCACTCTCTTCTTGTCTTCTCCCTACCTCTGAAGATGTTTCTCCTTCTTTACTTTGGCAAATCTCTTCTAATCTGTCAACCCCCAAAATATTAATGTCCATCAAGATCCATATGACTCTTCATTCTCACTGCCGTCTCAAGGCAACCTCGCTTATGCCCATGCTTTCAACCTACCACACATTTGTTGAGTCTTTCATCTGTATTTCCAGCCTAGACTTTGGCCTGAGTTCCATTGTCATATAGCTAATATTTGATAACAGGGTATCCAAAACTAGGCTCATCATCTTCCCCCAACCAAAACATACTTCCCTCTACATTTGAGAAATAATTCTACCATCCCTATCATTTCCCTTAGGGTTATTCCAGATTTTCTCTATTTCCCACATACAAGTTTAGTTTATTATACAGTCAGAATGTCTCTCCTATAGATCACCCTCTCCATCACCACTTCAGCTAATTTTGTTCAGACTCTTATAATCTTTCTCTCGACAATTTCAATAACATTATGAATGTTTTCGATAAATCCATTCAGACTCATCCTATTTGTTCTTCACTGCCATCTGAGTTATCTTTTCTGTATGCAATAATATCTCTGTTCATAGTTCTCCAATGGTTATTTATTTCCTAAAGGATTATATGCAACATGTATATAACATACAAAAGCATTGCACAGAGATACAGTCATTACAATATAAAGGATGAACTCAGGTCCCAAATCTCCAGCCCACATCAAAGACTTTACGTTCTTATGACTGTGGAAACAGGCCAACCCTAGTTACTGGGCTCAGGGAATCATGGAGGAATAGCTATAAATAAAAAAGCTTCTCTGTCAAGGACATCTCTTTTTAGTTTAGAATGACATGTCTTGGCATAAGGCTAAGATTCTGTTTACTTTCCCGTCAATGTAGAGCAGAATGGCTGGACATGATGCCATGTCTTTTTACCCTGTTCCTCTCCCTGTCCTCTATCTTCCTGGCGGAAGCCTCTGCAACTGTTTTTTTGTTTGTTTGGTTGTTTGATTTTTTGTCAGCTCAGGTTGTAGGCCATTGAACCTGCAGTGAGTTTCTTCCAATTTCACTGTTCTGACTCTAGATGGCTTTGTTCAGTTTATTCTCTTTTGATCTTTACATTTCTTCAGGTATCCGATAGTTTCTTCCAATTCCTAGCCCTGAATTTTCTACTTTATCCACTTCAAATTTGAACTTATGTGAACACAATACTGAGCTTTAACATAGAAGATCAATACAATCTAACCCAGAAGCCTACTACTTTGAGTTAGAATTCTACTATATGATCAGATATTTTCAGCAAGTTATTGGCCATCTGATGCAATATTATACGAGCAATCTATTCAGATTCTGGCAATATGCTACCTTTCTTCCTAACATTTTACTTCTAAATTGTTTTATTTTGCTTTGTAAAAGAAAAAAACAATTTGAATTTAGTAAATATAAATTAGAAATTATAGGAAGGAAGAATACCAAGAATTACAACCCCTTCTTTCAACTTTTGATAACATTTTATTGCATTTTTTCTTAGGTTTTTCTGTGTCTTTATGTGCACATATTTCTTAACAGATCATGCAATGTACACACAGTGCTTTTAATTTTAGTTTCTAAACTTACCTTTATTTCAAAAACTTTTTACTATTTTATAAATTTTGTCAATGTTTTTATATATTTTTTGAACGATTTTAAATTTTTTTAATTTAAATGTACTATATTTAAATTGTCCCTTATTACTTGATACTTTGTGTGTGTGCTATTTTCTATTACAAATATTTACTATTACAAATGTTTGCAAATAATCATTATGTTATTACAAATGGACCAAGATTACATTGCCAAGTGTCAAGCTAGTTATTCTCAATGTCTTTCCCTCTTCCCCTCTCTCATTTTTACCCTGATGCCATTTTTCTCTACCTCAGACTACACTGAAGGGTAAATAGTGATTCATATAACCCTGAATATGTTTTCAGGGCTGTTTTCCTTTCCACATAATGACTATACAAAATTTAGCCTAGAAGAATGGGAAAAAGAGTCAAAGTGGCAACCCAAGTCCAAGGAAGAAAGAAGACAGTCTAGAGGAGCAGAGGGTACACTAATTGGGAAGGGAAAGGGAAACAGTTCTATTTTTTTTTTTAAGTATAGTTAATTTACAGTATTATATAGGTTATATTCATTTCAGGCATACAATATGATTTGACATTTCTATATCTTACAACATGATCACCCCATTAATTCTAGTAATCATTTTTCACCATGCAAACCTATCATGATATTATTAGCTATATTCTTTCACCTTTTTCACCCATCTCTCTACTCCCTCCCTTCTGGTAACCATCCCTTTTGTCACTGTTTCTATGAGTGTGTATTTGTTTTGGAAAACTATTGACACAGGGCCAGGAAACTGGGTGGGAGAATTCATGGACAAGCAGTCCTAGAAGGAGTAAGGACCCCAAATTCAGTCCTAGGATCTTTAAACATTCTCGTTGAGAGAGTAAGACTTAGATCTGCTGGGGAATGGAGGTGGGATGATGATATCATGAAAGGTGAGCCTCTCTCTCACCTTGACCTGGGTAAAACTAAACTTTTTCTTGTGAGTTGGGTAGCAGTTGGCTATCAGCATTACAAGTTATACAAATATTTTTTAATTTCTAAAATTATATTGAGCCACTTTCTTTAATTGAAGTCAGTTATTACCTCAGGGATAGAAGGCTAAACGATATCACCAAAGTACTCTCCAAAAATGTGGTAACAATTTGCTTTCTCATTATGAATATCATACTTTGATGTCTATTTGTAAGTCATTTGAGGCTATTGTAACTACTTGAGTTATTTTTGGAAAAACTAATTTTAAGCTAACATATCAATGTGAATTTGAAAGAAATCTGATGACTACTGAGAAAAATTGTTGTTTTGCTCCAATGTCATACTGCAGATGTTTCCATAAAACTGGATGATGACTTCACTTGCAAAAGACATTTGAAATATCATATGCAGCCATATGTTCTAAATGTAACAGATTTGTGCTATATGCATGAGTTAAGGAACACTGTGTTTGTAATTTGAGAGAACATTTGAAATATATATTTGCATTTCAGAAATTCATATTACAGACATGTTCATATTTCAATGACAGAGAAATAGGAAAACATATAGCTCATGATTCGAGTATAATGAGTTTGGTAGGACACTAAGCCATGTTAAAACCTGGTCCGATATCCAAAGTTATATTCAAATTCACTGGTATCCCCCTAAGAAGTCCTTGTCGGAGAGGAAGGACCAAAAACGATGCACAGATAGAGAACAGGATCTGGGTAAATTCACCACTCTAATATTTAAGGAAGAATCATATGCATGGCCTCGGGGGGCTCACTTCTAAACTGTGAGTAGATTGTGATTCTCTTGATACTTTAATTTTGATATTTTATTCATCGTGGACTTTTTGAATTAATTTCTGATTTTTAAGATGTTTTATTAAAATATTATTTATGTTCATTACTCAGTTTTTTGGCACTCCTTAGGTTTGCAATGCAGGTGAATGAAACACTCACCTTACTCCTGGTTCAGTGTACTTGCCCCAAATACTCTTCTTTCCTTCTCTGCTCAAGAAGGCAGGATATTCATGTGGCTACCAAAAAAAAAATCAGAAGTTCCTATTATCTTCTCATACCTTTCCTTCATGTTTTTCATGCTTCTGAAGGCTTCCTTCTTTCTTAACTCACTATCATCAAAATGTCTGACATCTAACATACAGTAAATGTTCAATATATCTTTGATGAGAACATAATGAATAGAAGAGTCCAAACAATAAATAGGGATACTCTGACAGTTGGTGAGTTCTTCATCATTCACTTAATAACTGTTCAAGGGGAACCAAGTATTAAATGGGTGTGATAAATATAAATTTTACATACTCTTCCAAGAAAGGGTATTTTAAAAATGAAATTGCTATATGAGAACTAATTAGGTTCTAGTGATAATAATGTCTCCTCCTTTTCCTTACAATATTAACAAAAATATAATGCTTAACTTAAAGTGCATCTTGTTTGATTTTTATCTTATAATGATCCTATGAGAAATCAGAAAAGGTAATAATTTCTATATTACAGATAAGGAAGGTAAGGCTCGGTGGGTTTAATAAACTTTATCAAAGTCACTCATCTTATTTGAGTGGTGGAGCCAGGATTATAACCTAGATAACTGGACTCTGGGTTCATGCTCTTGACCACTTCATCATAATGATCACTCTTTTCCCACCCACGTTCTTTGCCCCCTTGCCCTAAATGAGCAAGACATACTTCAAAATCTCGCAAGTCTCACTCTACTTTTAATAGATAAGTACTTAAGACATAAAGAATCTTTCAAAAATCTCCTCTACTAAGCTGCAGTATTAACTTAGTTATTTTGTAAGATGTAGGGTGTCACGAAGAACAAGCTCAAAGCACCTCTGCTTCCAGTGCTCAGATGTGCTTGTCAATTTGTTCCCAGAACTGTCCATACTAGTTTTATTTATTATTGTAGTTATCTAATTTAACTAAAATTGTTTAAAATAATAAAAGATGAGTACGAAAATAAAATTGCTTTAAATTTATGAAAGCTAATTTAAAAATTCTGGTGATGTTGTCCCAAAACTGTCTGCGACAGTGGTAAAATAGAGGGAAAAGAAGAGACATAAAAGTCTAAAAAGATTCTATATTCAGGTTGCTTTGTAAATACATGTTTTAGCTCCACATTAAATAAAAAAATGTAAATCATAAATGCTTTGTTATGGATGTGGTTTACACAAAAAATAAAAACACCTGAGAATCCCAATCAGAAAAGTCATATTTATGGAGGACTTGGTACTACATCGAAAACTGGCAGAAGTTTCTGTAATTTTTATGATTTAGGATACTTTGAAGTTATTTAAGTTACTATCTTTAAAACAAACAGTCAAAAAAAAAACTATTAGTAATTCCAATATTTAGTTGTAAAGTTACTTCTAGTCCAGAGATGTCTGCACTTTTATTCTAGAGACATTGGCATTTCAATCACAATTTCCAGAAACAGAAAAACAAGGAATTTCTCATAGGAGAATTTCAATCCCAGGGAAAAAGAATGAGACAATTTTAGGATCTGAAGCTTTGTGTCACAATGAAGCACCAACAGAAAAGTGGTCATCCCTTGCAGGAAGCCAGCCCACTCTATAAGCTATCTTATAGAGTCCCAGGAAATTTTTCTCACTTACAGTGCAGAGTTGTGATGCAGTGCAGTTGGTCCTGGCAAACAGAGGTTGGTAGCAGATTTCTGGACAGACAGCTTACTATATCAAAACAACATCCATTCCCTTGTTTTAAGTCTGTATTAAATCTTTTTAACCAAAGATAACAGGCTAGCAACGTGTCAAAATGCTAAATAATTATTAAAATCGGTAAAAATATAATATTAATAAATAAATGTTCTCGAGAATCTTTGCACAGGTGATTGCTGAGGATTAAAAAGTAAAACGGTTCCTACTTAAAGGTGCTCACAGATTAGTAGGAATCAACTCGTGTGCTGAAATAATGAATTTTAACAGCAAAATTTAACTATAATTCTTATGTAGTTTTAAAATTCATTTCTCTTTTTTCAGTTTAATCCAAGTAAAGTATATTCCTCTTTTTGTAAAATCTTTCATTAAACAAATTATATATCAATTAGCATACAGACTATGGCATTATTTTCCCAAAGATTAGCAGTGGTCTTTTGGGTGATGCTTGCATTATCTTAAAAGTAAGCACGTATTATCAAAAAAAAAAAAAAATGCTAGAAGTTTCGATAATACAGAAAAGTCGTGATGAGCCATACACAAATGAACCCATTAAAGCTAGCCAAGAGCTAGAAACTCCCGTTCAGAACGTTCTTAAAAGACTCTTGCAAAACTGTTGCCTGGGTCCAAGATGCAAACTAAAGTGGCAGCAGTTACGGTTTAAACGTGTCATCCCTACGCGCCAAACCTACGGAAAACCTACTGGCTCTTAGGATCATCCTTTCGTCTACAAACACTCCCGACCACGAAAAACCAAGTTGGAGAAACAATCTGATTGGCTAAGACATGGATGACGTCAGTTCTTCAAACCCAATGAGAACCGGCCTCCTAAAGACTGGCTCAGATTCCGCTTTCCGATTGGTCCTTCAGGCAAGAGGGTGGGGACAACTACTGAAGTTGACCTCTGGGGTCGAAACCGTGGCCAAAGATGGCGGCGGCCAGGTGGTGGAGGTGTGTGCACCGCAGTCCGGGGCTGTCCTTGCACACTGCGGCCCAGGCCGCCGTCGGGGCTCCAGAAATACCCGGCCCAGATGTCGCGGCGGCCCCCGTCGCTCGCTACCCGCCCGTCGTGGCCTCCCTGACTGCCAAAAGCCACGCGGCGCGGCGGCGGCGAGTGGAGAGGTGGCAGGCGACGGTTCACGCGGCCGAGTCTGTGGAAGAGAAAATGCGTATCCTCACCAAGATGCAGTTCATGAAGTACGTGGTTTACCCGCAGACTTTCGCCCTGAACGCCGACCGCTGGTACCAGGGCTTCACCAAGACCGTGTTCCTGTCCGGGCTGCCCCCGCCGCCCGCGGAGCCGGAGTCCGCGCCCGCCCTGGACCTGGCGGCCCTGCGCGCCGCCGCTTGCGACTGCCTCCTGCAGGAGCACGTCTACCTGCGGCGCAAGCTGCGAGCGCCCATCTACCAGGAGCGTGAGGCCGTCGCCTCTCCCTTTCTGGACCAGCTGGTGGCCACCCTCATGGGCCTGCTTAGCGCACACAACCCCGTCCTGGCTGCTGCCGCCCTCGGTAAGCCTTGAGCCTCCCACGCAGGCCAGGGGAGGTGGGGGTTGGAGGGACCCACTCTGACACAGACTTGTCTCCTATTCATTCTCTCTTTTGTCAGTTTTGTTTTTTCCCCCTCAGTTCTTTGACTCTTTGCTGAGGACAACGTGGTTTAGTAGCGGTCACTGCGCGAGGAATCTGGAGACGGGGTGGTCGCACCTGTGCTGCCACCGCCTAACTGCATCTCTAGACTAGTAGTAGCCTGAAGTCTCCAGGGCTTCAGTCCTTGACTCTGCTTTGTGAAGGCGCAGCCAAATGGAAGAGCAGTGTTGGTTAAGAGATGGGCCTCTTAGAGAGTGGGACAGACCTAGGATGCCTTTTCGGCCCTTGCACCAAAAGGTTACGTGACCATGTGTCAATTCATTGACGTCATTTAGCCTAATCTTTTCTCATTTTCAAGATGAGAATTACGATAATAGTATTTCGTCATGAAATTGTTGAGGTTAAAGGTGATATTGATGAAAATACCTAACATTTATTCAGTACTTACTATGTGCCTGGCTCTTCTAAATCTTATTTGTGCCAACTAATTAGTCCTCACAATAACTGTTTACAGTAGGTAGCATTGTTTTATAAATGGTAACCTAAATGTATCTAGTCAAAAGAGCCTGTAGCTGCTAGGTTTGGCTGTCAGGATTCAAACTCAAGTCAATCTGTGTTCCCAGTGAACAATAAGTAACCTCTATGTAATGGATAGACAGTTAAAAATTAGTGTTTGTGACATATTCATCATTTTATATCTACCACTCAGTAGGCATCTTAAGTATTTATTAACTCGAGATGTGTGCTCAACTGAGTCTTGCAGTGTCACTGTTACTTCCTGTTTCTTGGGAAGGAAGTGATCTTGAGGGAAGCATTATAGACTGACTACTCCTGATTGATGGCCTGGTTAACTAAATTAACTAGTTAGTTAACTAGAAAACTTAGCTAACCATGTCAACTTAGGTTCCTCTTCTGTAAAAAGGAGACGATGACAATTATTCATACCTTTCAGTTGTTGTGAAGGTCAAATTAGTAATTTATAAGACAGTTCTGACTCTGTTAAACTTTTTATTTCTGGTAACATTCCTGTTCTCTTACTGAGAAAACTCTTTGGTGTTTAGTGTAGTGATGGTACAAATAGACAATAAATGTTTGCATGTTGTATTTATGTCATGATCATTTAAGTTAAATGAGCACATGCCCCCTACTCTATGGAGTATTTTCTGATATATTTTTAATTAGTACAGTCATTCCTGAGTTCTTTATTATTGAGTTTAGTCTCTTGTAATAATCAAATTTAAATGATCAGATAAGAAAATTTTGAATATCTTTTGGTAGATTGTAAACGCCCAGTTCACTTTTACTGGTTGCGCGGTGAAGAAATTATTCCTCGTGGTCATAGGAAAGGTCGAATTGATGCTTTGAGATACCAAATAAACGATAAACCACACAACCAGATCCGAATATCCAAACAACTCCCAGAGGTAAGGATTTATTTATTTATTGCATATGTACCTACTGATGTATGATGAGGAAATGTCATAGGCACACTAGGTGACATGTTAGGTAGGTTAAATAATATTGGATGAATACTTGCCTTTTGAGTTTCTTTCAAATATATTCATCGTAAATTCTTTTTAAGCTTTTTAACCTGTATACATATTCCGCAAAAGTCAAATAATCATTTTAAGTGGGGTTAAGTCATCAGTTTTCAGGAACATATGAATCTTTTCTTTAATTACTATAGTTTCTGAGTATAATTTATAAATACCTACACTACCTTTTCATAAGTATAGGCATTATTCTAGTTATAAGCTTGTCATGTCACATATGTACAGTTCTTTTGGAGAAATAAAGTATATTTTGAGTGTTGCCTGTGTTCATGTCAGAGGTTGGCACATTTTTTTCTGTAAAAATCTACATAGTAAATATTTTAGGATTTGGGGACCATAAGTCTATGTAACAATTATTGATTTCAGTTTTTATAGTATAAAAGAACCCATATACCACCTGTAAATGAATGTGCATGGCTGTGTTTCAATAAAACTTTATAAAAAGTGACTGGCTAAATTTGATTCATCTTTAGATAGTAGTGTTATCAAATCATTTTGTAAAAACATTTTAAGATTTTTAAATCTATCATGAGTATAGTGCTACTGTGAATTCACTTATGACTTTTTCTTTAAGTTTGTGCCGCTGGATTATTCTGTACCTATAGAAACCCCTGATATGAATTGTAAGCCAGACAAACTTCCTTTATTCAAACGACAGTATGAAAATACCATATTTATTGGTAAGTTTATTATATGATGTATTATGCTATAAATGTGTCTAAAGTGCCTTGTAGAAATTTGCAAATTAATTCTTGATGACTAAGGTTTAGGTAATCTATGAGCAATAATTCGTAATCTTAGGTTGCAGTATGTATGAAAATTGGAAAGAAAATATTCTTTCAGCTCACTGTTTAAAATTTTACTGTTTCTGCTGAATTAGCAGTGGTTAAGTTTAAAAATAAATAGTTACACTTGTTAGACTTTCTTGATTTATTATATAGAAAAAGTAATTTGTTTTTTCAGAAGGCAATAAGTATAGAACTGGAATCAAGGCAGTGATTGGCTTTTTTACAAAAGCCTGCCGTTTGTGTCACGCTCTGTGATAATGATCACAAATATAAAAATTAATAAGGCCTGATGCCTGCCCTTATGCAGTTTTATCTTTTGCTAATTTTTCTTCGTCTATTAATCACTAGCTGACTTCCAGAAGATTTTAAGGAAACGGCTTTATGCTAGTCTACCAGACCTATTTTATCAGCTCCGCTCCATCACTGTAGTCTTAGAATTATGAGAAACTTTTGACTTTTGGCTTTACCACCAAAGTCAAGAATGTCAACATTTTATAAAATACTGGCCCTTGTTTTCTTTACTTAGCAGCATCTAAATTTTTAAATTTAGAACAAGGTATGTAATTATTACATTAAATAACATAGTTTTTAAAGTTAGAAGTGTTTGTATTTGTCAAAGCGACAAGAGTAACAAAGCTCCATATGATGACTAATGGGTGTGACAAAACTGAAATAATATGGCATTTTAAATTAGTTTTATGTATATTCTTTTTACTTATGTCAGAGTGGGCTTGATGATTGCTAGCAGACTGTACTTCCGTGTGAAATTTAACTTTATTATAATCAATTCAATAAATAAACCAACCTTCCCATTTGTATATTTTTGAATACTAATCACATGATATGTAGAGGAGAAAGATGGGTTTAAAACAAATACTAAAAACATTCTCCAGATGTTCTGTATACATGTACATTTCACATTTTTATTTTGCTCTTCAGGCTCAAAGACAGCAGATCCATACTGTTATGGTCATACCCAGTTTCATCTGTTACCTGACAAGTTAAAAAGGGAAAGGCTATTGAAACAAAACTGTGCTGATCAGATAGAAGTTGTTTTTAGAGCTAATGCTATTGCAAGCCTTTTTGCTTGGACTGGAGCACAAGCTATGTATCAAGGTAAAATTATGGTGTTTTCTTGGAAGATATCTGATATTTTTAAGAAAATAGTTCAAGTTGTTTTTCTCTGTTAAGATGTAGGTTGAATCTTAACATTTTGAAAATTTTTACATTGGCACAATATATAGTTTTAAAATCCATAATTAAATATTTTACATTTGTAGTTGGCAAGTGGCACTTAGGTAGTTACTTTGATCTTTTATCTTGATCACGTTTGTTTGTGAGTGTTTTTTTTTTTTTTTTCTGATTATGTTTTCAAGTGTTTTAAAGACTATGTAGCTAACTAAATAAACACTGTAGATGATAGTAGTTTTCTGAAGCCAGAAAAGGAAATGCTTTGGTGGATTAAATTTTAAGTTAAATCACAGCTATTCTTTGTAATTTTTTTGAAGACCATATCCAGGATGTGGATTAGGTGATTGGTCATTCAGTTAATAGTGAATGTTTTTGTGTATAAGTACTGTTGGCTTTGGAGATCCCATGTCAATGAGATAGGTAGATCCTCCCATCCTGGAGCTTATGTTATAGTGAGGAGAGTAAAGGATAATAGGCATGTAGTATTTTAGGTATTGGTAATACTGTGAAGAAAATATACTAGAAATGGATAGAATGATTTATAGCGTGCAGGTTTAAATGGGGTATGGGGCAGAATCTGTCTAAACATAATAATTTAGAAGAGGTCTTCAGAAAAATGACATTTGACCAGAGACCTGAATGGCAATAGGCTGCCCGTACCTAAACTGGAGAGAAAGACCCTTGTAGGCAAAAAGAATGGCAAGTAAGTCTCTGAGATTGAAACAGACTTGAGGTGTTTAAGGAACAACATGAAGACTAATGAGGAAAGCAGGGGAAGAATGGTCAGGAATGAAATAGAAGAAGCCAGAGGTTGTATTGCATAGGACTTTTAAAGTCCATTTTGAGGCATTTGGATTTTATTATGAAACCTGAAGTAATATGTAACTAGTTTAATTCTATATAAGTACTCAGGAGGAATTTTAATACAGGTTTAATAATTGCCAGGCTCACTTTTTTCCTTTATATATATATTTTAACCTTATACTCACAATTGTTGACTTTGTTTCTATAAAAGAAGTAAATGTACAGAGCAGGAATAGGATTAGACAGAATCAGAAAAAATGAGGAACCTTTCCTGAAGATGTTAGAATGGCACTGTTTACTCACGGAAGATAAGATATTTTTTGCAATATAATTAATTCCACATTTTAACAGTATTATTCATTGGGGGTCTCCACTAAGGCTTGGCCCTGGCAATAGGATTTAAAAGTATTAAAGCCAGTCAACCAAGAATAAGAAGCAGTCAGAAAATTTGAGTTGTAAAGGTATTAAGTCACTCTGGATTCTTATCACTTGACATGCTAAACGAAATGACAGCAGTTCATAAAACAAATTTTGAAATACGTAAAGGAAGACACAGAATTTGTCTAAGGACATGGTTCAGATACTTAGAAAGTTAGGTGTTTTGCTGAAGGGCTTTTTTTTTTTTGTAGAGTTGATGAAATAAATGGCCATATCGATTATTGGGTGACAGATGCTACTAGTATGGGGAAAATTTGAACATATTTAAAGTTGGTGAGTAATAATGTAGTTAATACTAGATGTAGGGGAGATCTGCATAACTTAGGTAAAGCAAGTTAAGATTGAAAGCTGTTGAAGACAGAAATTGTTGAAAAGATGTATCAAGAGTTTGGGGATACTAGGCAAGAGGAAATAATTCTCGATACAGACATTGAATATAGGATTAGAATGGATAGAGAACAGTTTGAGGTTTTCAAGAATTTGGTAGGTAAAATATCTAGGTTTTAAAAGGTATTCAGTACCCTCTATTGCAGGGATCCCCTGGGCCATAGACCAGTACCCATCCATGGCCTGTTAGGAACTGGGCCACACAGCAGGATATGAGCGGCAGGCAAGCAAAGCTTCATCTCTATTTGCAGTGGCTCCCTACTAGCGTCACTGCTTCAGCTCCACCTCAGGTCATCAAGCATCAGACTCTCATAGGAACACTGGGACTAAAAAGGTTGGGGACCCCTGCAGTCAAATGTTTATGTTTTTTTTTTTGTTTTTTTTTTGGTAAAATATATCCTATGTAAATTTCACTATAACTTTTCTTCTATAGGATTCTGGAGTGAAGCAGACGTTACTCGACCTTTTGTCTCTCAGGGTGTAATCACAGATGGAAAGTACTTTTCCTTTTTCTGCTACCAGTTAAATACTTTGGCACTTACTACACAAGCTGATCAAAATAACACTCGTAAGAATATATGTTGGGGGACACAGAGTAAGCCTCTTTATGAAAAAATAGAAGATAATGATGTGAAAGGTTTTAATGATGATGTTCTACTTCAGATAGTTCACTTTCTACTGAATAGACCAAAAGAAGACAAATCACAGCCATTGCAAAACTAAGAAGAGACATTTGATTCAGGGATTTGGGAATATTTAAATGTCACTGACAAAACAATAAAAATATTTTTAATGAGCCTTGTGACTGTCAAATATTAAATGCCTTAATTTTTGAAGCAGATATTTGTTATGTTAACCTGTGATTAGACCTCTCATTTTGCTTATAGTATACACTGAAAGATTTAATTTTACATATATTATTGATTTAAAAATAATTGGATTTATATATGGCTAACTCATGAGACTAATTGAACTATTTTCAACACCTGATAATACATGTGATTTTAAAAGTAATATGAGGGCAGTAATTCAAATGCTTGAGAATATATGTGTTTTGCTAACATTTTTCCTTTTTTTAATATTTTTATTAATAATACAATAATAGAATTTTCAAAGTTCTTTCAAACTCCTTTAAAACATGAACAGTATTTTGCAAGTATTGGAAATTGGTGCCCAGAGGGGTTAAGTGACTTTTCTAAAGTTAACGGATGATTAATAATACAACTGATGAAATTTATGTGCAACTTGGGTTCTTAGCACTTAGAAGTAATGTTAACATATTTCAGCTAGTGACATTTGCTCCGTCCCAGAGATTAAGAAACTAGATTTGCTTTGTTTCTAAAACAGTTGTCAGTTGTAAAATTGTTAATCTTGCAGAGAATTAAATTTAATTCAAAACAATTTTTAGTGATAAAAAAATGTTTCTCTTTAAAAATCTTTCATCTTTAACTCCATACAGTGGGTTTTTGTTTTAATTGTCAACGTTAAAAGGGAAAGGAATTATAAAATATCCACATTTCAGATTCTGTTGAAAATTGTAAGATCTGGCAATTCCAGGTTTACATTCTTGCATGTTAACAAGAAACAGGAAATGGAGATTATTCTGGGTCTCTTTATAGAGGGCATACTCTCTACAGTTTATCACAGTCTCCCAAACATTTATTTCTCCTCTCTTTACTTGGTGAACATCATCAGGCATACCTCACTAATTTCTGTTAAACGTTTTGTTCCTGAGACACTGAGTTTATGACCCCTGAGGTCCAAGTTATTTTAAGATCTTGTATTATTGGTGACAAAACTCAACCTTTACAATTACTTTTTAGGCTTCAGCAATCTCATTTTTCTCACAGCAAACATTATAGTAATGATAAATTCAGAAGAATTCAGTTTCACTTGAGATAATTAAATGAAAGAAAACTTAGTTTTTGAGTTAGAGGATGTCACTGTCTGGCAAAATACATGAACTTCTGTTCCCTTCCTCTTCTGCTACATGAAGGGCAAAGTTAATCCTGATTTGTTTTGTTTTGACAGTTATCATGAGGTTGGGAGAAATTTTGTTCATTTTCATAGAACTAAAGTTGACAATCAGAAAATATTTTGACACTACACTGGGTATTTAGTTTCTCTTTCTACCCTAAATCAGATTGTCTACAGCATCACACTCCCCAGTTGTGGAAGGAGGGTTAGGATGCTCTTAAAGGGTTGTGCCCTTGTCAGATTAGAGAAAGGGCCCAAATGGTAAATCCAGACTGGCCGGAAAGCTATGAGGTAACCTGTCTTTTTTTTTTTTTTTCAATGAAGGGATGCCTTCAACCTCTGCTTCCCTAAATGGTTTACGAGATTATTTGGAAACATCTACTTGAAGGCATGGAGAGCTAACAAGTTAGTGAATAATTGCCATACTGATATCTGGAAGAAAATAGGTGAGCCTAGTGTTGGGCTTTTTCTCTGGAGGAGGCATTTAACTAAGAAGAGACTAAGAGACTGAGTAGCATTTCTTGTGAGACTAGAAGGACAAAAGTTAAAATATAGGACCTCTAGGGTTGGAACCCCTTAGAATAACTTAGTTTGAGACCCAGGAGGACCACATCATTGGGGTAAGGGTGAACCAGGAGTAAACCACAGAATGTGGCTTAGAATTGAGTCACCTAGATAGCTCGGAAAAGTCTGAAAATTTAAAAGATTAATGTAACCTGAGACTTCTAATGCACTAGGAGTCTCAAAAATACAAATCTGGAGAAGGACATTTTCCTAGGCCTCAAATGATTTATACAAACACTTTTTCTAGTATAACATCTCCACATAGTAAGTGAGCACAGGAGAAGAAACAGCAGAAATGAAAGTCAACAGAAACAATAGACGAGAAACAGACCCAAAGGAGTACCAAATATTTCGATTATAAGATAGATTTTAATGTTTACTGTGTTCAAAAAAATAAAAAGTTGAAAATTGGAAACTACAAAATATAACTGCAGATTTGCAAAAGACAAATTTGAGAGCTAGAGAAAAAAACAGGTGAATGGGAGAAAAAGGTGAAAAAGATTAAGAAGTACAAATTGAAAAAGAAAACATCTATTCTGCACTACATTTAACTGCAAAGTTAGTTTCTTAAAGCAATACACATTTATTAATGTATGGTTTCTGTGTGTTAGTCGTGGCATGGTTTTAACTCGATTCTCTGCTACTTAGTCTTTCATAAAGCTGCGAAGTATTGGCCAGGGACAATCTTATCTGAAATCTCAGCTAGAGAAAGATCTTCAAAGTGATGTTGCTAGCAGGATGTTGGACTGAGAGCCTTAGTTCCTTACTGGCTGTTGGGTGGAGACAGCCTGGAGTTCCATGCCATATGGGCCTCTCCAATAGAGCAGCTCACAACACGGCAGTTTGGCGAGGAGAGCCTAGATTAGATAGTCCTCTAACAAGACTCCTGGTCAGAAGCCACATCAACATGTCCAGTCTACCAAGGAGAGGGAATTATACAAGGGCATAATAGGAGGAGGTACGGATCATTGGCCATCTTAGAGTCTGCCCACCAAAAGATTGTAAACACAACTGAAGAGAATTACTGAACTGAAGAAATAAAATATCCATGATGAATATTATCATCATGAACTTTGTCTTCATAAATTTTATTACTCTGCCATCACTATTAAGAGGAGTTGATATTTACTCATGCCTGGAAACAATGAGAGTAGTATGAAGTGAGGATGAAGAAGGGTACATATTAATTGAATGTACAATCCTAGAAATAAGGAACCTCAGGAAAAGAAAGAAGGGCCTAACTAGGTGTTTAGGAGTTTTCTTTTGTCCTGTTTTTAGACACCAGTGGATACCCAATCTGCAGTAGTCTTTGTAGAGCTTTCCATAATTTGCTGCTTTGTTGATATTTACAATGTTAATACGCTAGTAGATAATCTGGAGATGTTTGTCTATAAATTAATAGCTATTACACATGATATTTAATCTTGCTTATTTATGCACAAGATTTTCAAGGTGCACACATTTATTTCTGAGAAGTGTAGTTTTCTTAAACAAATAGGTATTAATTTTAAAACTGGCCACTACCTCATGAGAGGGCAATATTTGTAAATATATTTCAAATGGGCATACATTTCATTAAATAAATAGTTTAAATGTTCTGAAAGCAACATGACACAATTGCAGGTCAAGAACCAGTTTTAGTTTATCCCATAGGTATTAGTTCAGTTTAATTATAAAGGAATATCTAATGTTGACAGTATTTCTTTAGAGTAAATCATTACTATGTCTGAAACACCAATTTCAGCTGGCAAAGTGAACAGGAGATAGCAAACTGGGAGACCAAGTTACATGTAACCTTTGATAAACAAAGTGCTATATAATCAGTCATTATAATAGTTCTCTTTTAAGAATTTATGAATTTAATGTTCATATTAGTTGCATATTAGTGTGAAAATGGTCTTCAGCTGGATTTGTGATGAGTGAGATCCAGAAACTGTTCATAATTTGAATAGATGCTCAGGAAGCTAGGAAGGAAATGGAAAGCACATGGTAAGTAAATTTTTTAATGCCAAATATGACATTAGCATTAAAGCAATCAACATTCAGCACTCATTTATTTGAAACAGTGAGATTTGTCACAGTTGGACTACGCAAGGGGACATATAGGTAAATATTTACAACAACCCTCTGAGGATGCATCTAATAAGGTTTGTGAATTTATTTGTACATGTCAAATCATATCCTATGGATTAATGAATTTTATCTACTTGGATAGAAAATGGATAAGCTTTTGATTTGGTTTAGAATATCAGAGTTTCATATTCTTTTCTTTTTTGGTTTATTTTAATATGCAGAATGTAAATTATTTTCGTTGCTGTGAAATACATGATCATTATAGAAAATTTTAAAAACAGGTGAAGATAATCTCTTACTGCTAACATTTTGGTATATTGTCTTATATGTATGCATTTTTATTGCTATTTCATGGTTTTGAGATTATACTATTACATTTTTACATTTTTATTTCATAATCACTTTTGCAGGATATAATTTTATGTAGTATGTAAATAGGGTATTTTAGAAGGTGATTGAATAATGACAGTAGTACACACTAGAAGAGAAATACATAAATATGAAATTTCCATGATATTAGGTTTACATCACTTACAGGGGGAAAAAGAATCACAAAAGTTTCAATTACAAAAAACTCAAGCATGATAATTACATAAGATTGGCTAATGTGGGTGTAAATATATTTAATGTTGGAATAGTTCACAAGTACACAGATGATTAAATCCTGACTTTCAATATATTTGCAAGATTTCAGTATCTCACCACCTGGGTATGATTCATAATTGGAAAAATAAATGATCTGTGTATTTGGGAAGCTGTAAAAGAAGTAAAAATATGTACAATTATCCTCTAGGAAAGTATAATTTGTTGTAACCTTTGGAACCTAGAGTTTTAAATGTCAGTTGAAAGAACAATGCCAGGAAAATTATTTCAGTCTAATTCTCATGATACCAGAACATGTAAACAAGTTTTAAAATCCTTTTGACACTTGTATCTGAAAGTCAAGATTGAAGTCTTGCTTGTGTCACTAACTAAATCAATTATTCTTGAATTCAGTTTCTTCATCTAATAAATTGAAGGGATTGGACAAGACCTTCAAAATTTCTCCTAACTTTAAATATGTGATGAATCATTCCTTCTAAGTCTGCCACGGCAGATGTAATTTGCCATTAACATTATTTAAAATTTTTTTCTTTTTAAACCTCCTGTTTCCAAATGACAAAATGGTAATGATCTTAAGAGCTAGAGAGTTGTGTGGGGTTTAGCTTGCCCTTTCATTGAATTTCCTGAGTTGTGATATTTCTCTTTCATACTTTTCCTCACAGCAGTGTCCCTTGAAACTAGACTCATAACCTTTTAGAATAAAAGGAAATTTAATGGTACTCAAGTTTAACTCACTACTCATTACTCAAATATCCTCTAAAACCCTTGCGTGAATTCTTGGTTCCCTCTCTTCCCAAAGGATGATTTATTACCTCCCAAGGCCGCCATATTTGAACTGTACTGATTGCTAAAAATGTTTATTTTGAGTTGAAACGTGTTTCTGATAGCTTCACAATCTTAGATATATCTTTTAAGATTTTGGGGGTATCTTCTCCATTTTTTTTCTTCATAAATTTCAAGTATATTTTTAACATCTTTCTGCATTCTTGTATAATTTTTTTTTCCCATAGAAGGTTTGATGCTGTGGGCTCGGGTTGAACATTTTAACACCCCCTTGGGGAAACAGGGAATGGACATGGCTAAAGACTTGAGCCTAGGGACTGCAAAACAACTCAGTCCTCAATTTCATTTACCATCTGAGTTCTCCAAGGGACAGTTCTATCCATAAAAGGGTCTAGAAGAAAGGCGACACAGAAAATGAAGTCGTGTCAAGAAATAGAAGAAAAACAATAAAAATCCTTAACCTCATCAATATAGGGAATGCAAATGAAAATAATGAGTTACTATTTCATTCTCTCTGGACTGGAAAAAAAATTAGAATGTCTGAATACCAAGTATCATCTTGGATGTGAGAGAAAGTGAGCTCTTGCACACTGCAGGCATGCATTAAAATAAGTATAACCCCTTTGCTTTGCTGCTTTGTAGCACCTTGTGCAGTTGAAGATGAACACTGCCTGTGACACACCATTTGCACTGCTAGAGTACTCTAGGTGCATAGGTATGAGTTTTGGAGCTGAGCCACGGCTGTTGAAACACATATGGATACATGGACGCATCCTTCATAGGGTAGCCAGGAATTAGAGCCAGCTCAATGACAATAGCACACATGTAGTAAAAAAAACAAAAAAAAAAGTGTTCAATGAGTATTAGAATCCAGATTATTTTATCCTTCCTTGACAAGCTAGATAAATGACTTTGACTAGCAAAATGGAACATTTTTAGAGTTGCCAAATTGCTTATAGAAGCACTTAGATTTTGTGGAGAAGGGATTATATTTTTAGTAAAGAAATGATTTCCTGTGGGAAAAGTGCTGAACATGGAAGTGTTAAAACAAGTGACAAGGAATAGGGGTCATTTATTGTATCCACCCTTTTTGTCCTATATTTACAGTCACTAAGCATTACCTGGGGACAAGACACCAAGCTGGGTTTTAAGAATTAGATTCTTGCTATTCTGATAACCTGTATCAATTATTTGCCATATATCATGTCTCCATCTGAGAAATTATTTAATGCTAGATAATTCAGAGATAGAGGGTGAGAAATGATTAATTAATGCTTATTTAAAATAGTCATTTATAACTCTTCAGTATTAATGTTTGACCATTTGAAAACAATAAAAAGTCTGCAACAGAGGGGCATTGGACATGTGGGAAAAGTGATGAGATGTTTAAGTTGAAGCTGGCTTCAGCAGAGTTGAAATCACTTTTGACCTAATATAATGGAACAGTGTAAGTATCAATGAAATCTGAACTATGATTGCTTACAGGTTATTCTTGGAGGTTACAATGGCCTATTTCAGGAATTTTTTGTCTTCTGTGCTACAATGTCCGGGGTTTCACCTTGTGAAACTCAAAGCTAGAAGTGACTTAACACCTAAGTGCTGGGATTATCTGGACCCATCTTCACTTACTTATGTGTCTCACACTTGATGCTGGCTGTTGGCTGGGTCTCAGCTAGGGCTAGTTGATCAGCGCACATATGCTTGCGCTCTTCTCACAGCATGGCGTTCTTGGATAGCTGGACTTTTAAGATGATAGCTTTGGGCTCCATGAGAATGCCTGAAAAGAACTAGTGGAGGCTGCATGGCCCTTTCTGACTTGGCCTCAGAAGCTCCATAGTGTCACTTTCATTATAATGAATTGGTCAAGGCAGTTGGAAGTTCACTGAGATTCAAGAGAAGTGAGCATACACTCCACTTCTTCATGGTAAGATATCAAAGAAATTTAGATTCATGTTTTAAAATTGACACAGATTATGTGTGTTGAAGGCCACCAAAACTGGAAAAGAGGACAACAAAAGGAAAGTGATGATGAGGGAAATTCTCTGACTTCTTTGCTCGGATCAGACTCCTGTGCAAGGTACTAGACTCTAATTAAGCTGTGGTTGATACTAGCCATCAAGTGTCACTTTCCAGATTTCTCTGAGTTTCTCATTCTTGTTTTGGAAAGCTCTCCTCAGAGACATATTAGCCAGGACAATAAAAACCCTCATACTGGCCACATTATAAGATTTCTGTTGCCTGTTAGAAAGGAGTAGCAAAAATAGGGTTCCCTGTAAGCTTACTTGGTCATCAGGTCAGACTGCTTAGAGTATTCAAGCTAGATTACTCGATAACAAGGATATGAAAAGATTTTTCAGGTGTCGACACTTTTAGGACAATTTCAAGGACTCTCCTTCCTTAGTGGAGGTATTCTCTGTGTAATTGTCTTCCTGGAGTACTCCCTGTCCTTATTCCTTCCACAAAACCTCAGGTAACTGACTTCAGGATCCCAGACACAGATCTTATGTCCTCTCAGATTCATGAAGCAAGACTTTTTGTGAAAAAGTCTGCTATTCTAGTCAAGAATTGTCCCTCCATACTGCAAATTGGTACAGCCATTATGGAAAACAGTATGGAGGTTTCTCAAAAAAGTGAGAATTGATCTACCACATGATCCAGCAATCCCACTACTGGATATTTACCCCTAAAGACTTGAAAACTCATATTCAAAAAGATATTTGCACATTGATGTTTTTAACAGCATTATTCACAGTGGCCAGGACATGGAAGCAACTGAAGTCTTATACCATAGATAACTGGCTAAAGAAGCTGTACATATATACAATGGAATATTACTGAGCCACAAGAAGAGATAAAACACTGCCATTTGTGACAACATGGGTGGACCTTTAGATAATTATGCTAAGCAATATAAGCCAGACCGAAAAAATAGAAAATCACATGATATAACTTATATGTGGGATATAAACCTAAAAGTAACAAATGAAAGGACAAACAGAGACTCAGGGACAAGGACATTGGACTAGTGGTTAACAGGATAGGGGGTGGAGGATGAGGGGAGAGGTAGATGGAGTAAAGGGGATCAAATATATGGTAGCTGAAGGAAACTGGACTTTGGTGGGTAATCATGCAATAGAATATATAGATGTCAAATAATGTACACCTGAAAATTATATAATTGTATTGACCAATACCAATGTTACCCCAATAAACTTAATTAAAAAAAGAATTGTCCCTTCAGGTTTCACAGTGCTTCCAAACATGTTTTATATAATGGGACACAGAGAAAGTTATATTTACTAAGCACAGTTTTTGTAAGTGGTATGGGGCTATCTTTGATCAGCAGCAACTGGTTTATGAGCTCCTCCCACCCCAGGCTACCTCTGGCTGTGCAAAAGGGATTAATACTTTTATACCTGTAGCCCACTCTTGACATGCTCATTGGGAAACTGGGTAGAAGAAATAACTGGACTAGGGGTGTGGAGGTTTGAATTCCAATCCTGTCTACCACTACTACCTATGTGGTCTTGGGCAAATAAGTTGCTCTTATTTCATCCTTTTGGCCTCACTTTTCCTTTCTTCATTTATGTGTTTCTCCTATTATTCTTTTCCCTGTGCAATAGTTCTTCACATTTTTCATTAATAATTCTGAACTTAGTGTCTTTTTATGTCACTGACAAAGATCTTAGAGAAATGATCTCTTCTTGCCTATAAGATGCCTGTATATTCTAAAGGAGAATTTAGGTGTTTTCTGTTTTGTGTTTCTGGCAATATCTACCAGAAAAAAAATTTTTTTGGCTGTTATAGAAGGAAACATTAGTTATTTGGAACAGTTTCATGGGTTGAAATCTAAACCTAAATAAAAAGATGGCAGCTGTTCAACTGGCACCCTAAATCCTGCAGTAGATCTGCAAACACTTTCAGTGCAACAGTTGTCTGGGAAGGAAGCCTGAGAGAAACTTTCTTTTTCAGTAGGAAACATGTGACCCAAATGTAACATGATTCAACTTTAGTTATATCTCTCCCCAAACCCCTATAGCTGAATATATGCTTTTCTTTTACTTAGTAGATAGAGATGAAGAATCAAAAATAAAGTCCGAAGAAGAAATTCTTAGATTTAAAGAATAAAAATTGAGGTGAAAAGCAATGATGTGGCTGAGTGTGAAGGTGAGTGTATGGGTTATAATGAGTTTAGGGGTCATGGTGAATGTAGAGGTCATGGTGAGTGGCATGGTGGCAGAAATCAGAGGAATTCTCTTAATATAGCATTCAAAGCAGAGCAAAAGCTTTTATTCGGGGGGTTGGAGGAGAAAAAAGCAAAATAAAAAAAACTCCAACCAAATATACTCAGTATAACTTACTGACTTATAGAAGAAAAAAGGAGTTTCTCCTAGTTTTAGAAAAGGATGTAGCAGAAAAAAACCAGGACACAGATGAAGGCAGAACATAGACTTTGACAATGTTTCTTGGTTGTCAGCAAAGAGCCTGTTCGCAGAGTCCTTTTATGGTCCATCCTTGAAGGATCGTCACTTACTAGTTCTCTGCTTCAGAGCTATATTGGTGGAAGCAAGAGTACTGGGAAAACAGCCAGTCACTGGCTCCTATGGTTGTGAGAGTGAGAAAGAAACAGAATGAAAAAGAGCCAGATAACACTGTACAGGGACAAGGAGCACAGCAGGCCTCATACAGATTAGAGCTTCAAAGCCCAGGGACTAACGAACCAATCAGTTAACTTCACTGTAATCCTGGCCTCCATTGCTGACTTTGTCACTACAGAGGATGACACATGGGTTCTCCACCAGGCAGTGCATGGTAGCAGTGAGGGAACAATTCACATGCTCATTCATTTATTCCATGGACACTTACTGCATGTTACAGTGTGGGAAGCACTGATCCTCAGCATGATGGATCTAGAGGTAAGACAGATTCTGCTTTCAAGGAGCTTTCAGAGTGGAAAGAAAGGGAAAGACTACATTTCCATGTGTGGCTCACTTACCACAAATCATAGAGACTGCTCTTATTATTTCAGGCTCAATCTTTTTCCCACACAGGTCTAGTTCTTTATGTTCCAAAAATTGTTTCATAAGTTATAATACCTGGTAATGATGGAAGAAGAGTGGTTATCATAGAGTGTTAGTAGGTGTGATAGGCTCAAAATGATCCCTAAATCCTACTTCCTGGAACATGTATGTTACCTTATTTGAAAACAGGGTCTTTGCTGACACCTTGATTTGGGCCCAGTGAAGCTGATTTGGAACTCTTGGCCTCTAGATCTGTGAGAGAGTAAATGACTGTTATTTTAAGCCACAAAGTTAGTGGTAGTTTATTATAGCAGCCACATAGTGGAGAATGACCTGTAAAGATGTGAATGTAGTCTTGCTGTTCTTAATTTTTTTGATGACTGCTGTATTTTTTCCAGTTATGTTTAGAAATATATATTTATACTATATCTACACCTAAACATTATTTTTCTCCCCCTACCTGTCTCTGTCTCTGTCTCTGTCTCTGTCGTCTCTGTCTCTCTCTCTCTCTCTCTCTCTCTCACACACACACACACACACACACACACACACACACACATCACATGCACATAAATAAAAATGAGGTAATATTGGTACAGTGAAAGAAACAAAATGCCTTTGTGATTTATCTAAACCAAGACAAGTATTTATTTATTTTAGAATGAGCTCCAAAGTCCTGCTGTGAAACGTACTTATTCAAGTACTTGGAGTTGGGAACAAAGTGCTGAAAACTATAGCAAAATGGTGACTCAGTTGTATTCACAATATCTTTGCCATGTCCTTTACTTTTTGCTTAGTGCCAGAAACAATGCTGGCAGACTAAGCTGAGTGGTGAATTAAGAACAGCATATCCACTCAGGTTCAAGGAAAAGAAAAGTAAAATGTTTTAATATCTGGTCATTAAAGCATCCGATCATTGTAATTATGGCTCCTGAATGAATGCTGGATGAAGATTTTGGAATTATCTAGCACTAGGGAAATGTGGAATGTGACTGAAATCACTGGAGTCAAATAATCTAAAAAGAAAGTAATTATTCTCTTCATGTCTTCTGTATCAATAATAAAGCTTTCCACAAGGAATTCTGCTATTCCTAGTCTAAGGGTATTGCACCATTTGTGGTTTATCCACAATCCCTTTTAAAATTGTCACTTTATTAAACTATTCTTAATTGTTCAATTTGAGAGTGCATCTGTATCCTCCTAGATCAATTCATGTTTAGAATGTGCCCCAGACAGAGAACACTTTTTTTGTGTGCATTTTTATGAGGCTTTTCTTAACATTTGGTTTGCATTTACATTCCAGGATGTATTGCCACCAAACATAAAAGTTTTCTTACATTATCACCATAAAATATTTCAAATTAGCAACTCAACATTAACATGACACAACCCATAAATATCATTTAAATTTTACCAAACATCACATCAATGTTTTTTTTTTTTTCTTCCTGGGTCAGGATCCAATCTGAAACATGTGGCATTTAATTATTAGGTGCCACAGTCTTCTTCATTCTGAAATAGTTTCTCACTTTTTTTGTGTCTCCCATTCTCTCGATAGTCTTAAAGAGTATAGGCCTTTCATTATGTAGAATGACCCTCAACCAGAGTCTAATTGATGTTTCCTCATGACCAAACTCAGTGCAAGAAAGTATTCCTGCATTCTTGGCACAAATACAAAAAGAAAGAAGGAAAGGGAAGGAAGGAAGGAAGGAAGGAAGGAAGGAAGGAAGGAAGGAAGGAAGGAAGGAAAGAAGGAAGGAAGGAAGGAAGGAAGGAAGGAAGGAAGGAAGGAAGGAAGGAAGGAAGGAAGAATGGAAAAGAAAGAAATGAAGAAAGAGGGAGGGAAAGAGGGAGGGAGGGAGGGAGGGAGGGAGGGAGGGAGGAAAAAGGATGCTGTGTTTTCATTTTTAACGGACCACATCAGGTTACCCACAATTTCAGGTGATTTCTACCACTCACCAATTTGGTTAATTTGGTATTTGCCAAGTCTTTCTAATTTAAAGTCGCCATTTTCCCTTCGAATTTGAGTCATGTTTTGTGGCAAGTTATTCTCACAATGTCTATTACACTGTCTTCATCAAATCTTACCAGTCTTAGAATCTATTTTTACCTTCCATCTTTATTAACTACCACTGTAACAGTTGCCAAATACTTATTTGAATCATTCCTTCTTCATTTATTAGAAATTTTTAAAAAATTGTCTTCCTATTATCTCTCTATCTATTTATCTAATCAGTTTGGAATAATACATTCCTATTTTAGTCAAAGGCTGTATTCTATACACTCATTATTTATCTTAATGCTCAAATTATATGTTTGGTTTCATTGTCTCTCCCTCTCCAAAAACTCTGAAAATTCAGACGACTCTTGGTCATCTCTATTTCCTCCTCTTTTTAATTTTTTCTCCCAATCTGTTATTTTCTTCTAAGAATGGACTTTGTCTTTCTTAATGTAAATAATGTAGCTGTTTTGATTTTGTTTTGTTATTCACTCTCTCACTTGATTACTATACCTAACTCTGACCAACACAAGGACCCATATAATGAATAACTCAACAGCCAAACAATGGTAGGAGAGTGAAGGATGCTGTGACCACTCAAGCCTTAACAATTTCTCCCTTTCACAAGAGGAAATTATGGTAGTTTATACCTTATTATTGTGGTAGATTCTAGAATTAAATTAACACTTTCCAGTTTGCACAAAATAAAATGGAACCATGATTATTAAGATCCTTAGACCTAGACATTTAAAATGATAACATATTTTGTTGCTAAAATTGAGTAAATATTTTAAAACAATAACAATAACAAAAAGAGAATTCCAGATAACTTTTAGAACAATTTGTCTTGGAAAATTCTGAAATGAAAACTTTTGGTCTTGGACTAAAAAGTGTCTGTCAACTTTGGAAATACTAAGCTCAAAATGTACTAGATTCTAGTTGTGATATGCCTTTAGGTCAGTATAAAAGTCAGTCTTATGCTGATAATTTGTTCCTCTCAAGCTTGGAAACATTATATTGAGTCTATCACAGAGGACCTTTGAAATAATCTAGTTCAACTCTTAGTGTAATGAAGAAATATCTTTTCTAAAGTACTTGATCAGCAGCCATTAACTTTGACCTTTCTTAGGGTTAATTCAGAGGGATGGGTTAAGATGGGCAGTATAGGAAGGGGTTCTCCACAGAGAAAGTATTTGAACTATGTCTCAGAAGTAGAGTAAAATGCCTGTAGATGAGAAGGAAGGAAGAACATCCCTGGTTAGAGAAACAAAATGATAAAATTACAGATAGATTCACATACATGTTTTGTTTGCAGAAAATCCAGTAACTTTATTTTGTTAGGGCATAAAAGTTTAGAAAAGGATGCAATAGCAAATAAAGGTTTAGAAATATATTTTGGGAAAAATGATGAATTCTCTAATTGCCACTGCAAGGGGTTTAGAATTTATCTTGGAAGCAATGAAGAGTCATTCCAACTAATTGTGGGAAGACTTCTACAATTTTTCAAGTTGAAATAAAGTCTGTCAACTGGAGAGACAAAAATGAATGCACTACTTACTAAAGTAGTCGCCTCTGAAAGAAAAGGAAACTTTATTGTTTACTGTTTCTATTTGGTCCACACCTTGAGAAAGGGCTCCAGAATTAGGAAGGCTTATGAGGGTTAACCTTTTACCCAGCCCACCTGAGGCCTGCAGGCCTGTGGAGACTGGTTGCCCAGAGGTGGCTCATTCTCTCCAGGGCCTCATCTTTGAGATAGAAATAGATGCCCAGAGAAAGGTAGGTGTAGGTGGCCTGCACTTGCAAGTGGTTAAGACTGTTGGCCAAAGAATTCTGGCAGATATGACAGCTCATGATTGGTTGGAAACAGAGAGTAACAGTCCCCCCCCACACGCAACTTACACCCAGTGGTAAGTAGCTTTGTAGCTGATCTTAAAAGCTGGAGACCAGCTGAAAAGTGGTCCCAGAGATTAGACTGGAGAAGAGGTAGGAGGGTAGTCAGAGTCCCTATCTATAGTGTCCAAACATTGGTGAAATGAGCTGGGATCAGCAGGCGCTTGGTGCTTCTTTAAGTTTTATCATTTTTTACAAATAAGGTAAGCATGCTTTTACAGATTATAGTCCAACTCAATCAGAGAAGAAGAAATGAATAAAGAGTACGTTGGCATTTTCTCTGTTGGAGACCTCTTGCAGTTGTCAGGGACATTGGCTAAGCATTTAGTGGGAATAAGTTTTCAAACAGCTGAGACTATCAACAACATGACTATCAATTTATATTTTATTTAAACACTTGAAGAGATCTTTTATTTCTAAGACTAAACTCAGAGATAAACTACATCAGGACTAGAGATACTGTAATAATGCCATAGATTAATTTTTTAAAATCACATGTATCTGGGTTTTTCAGAAATTTTCTGTAATAATTATGGCAAGCATTACTAACAATTTTAGAGAAGAGGGAACTAAATTTAAATATTATTAAATGATTTGTTTAAGGCCACATAGCAAGTGAGGGAAACCCCAGGATGCAAACTGTGATGTTTCCAGTTCTAAGGCCACTGCTTTTTTCTAAAACCTTACGATGAATCCCAGGTATGTTTTGATAAAAAAAAAAAAAAAAAATAGGTATAGAGAAAAGCTGCATGAGAACACAAAATGAGGTCTATCAGGACAGCAAAAGAATAATGTGCACACTATGCAACTACAAAATTCTTTTCTACATCTATATTGATAAATCACAAATGCACATGAGATAAAGCAATCTACAATATTAAATACAGCCAGTGAGCAGGCATTAACTAATAATGCTGGAAAATTATGATTTTACTAGGAAACATTCTTTTGACTTTGGAGATTTAGCACAGAAAATTTGCCTGAGGAGCAACTCTGAGAAACAAAAAATGCAGACAAATCTTCAGGGGGTCAGAAGAGTGCTAAGAAAGAAAAATGCCCAAGGAAATGTTAATAAAAGAAATGTATTTAATCTGCAAATGGTTATTTGAATGGAAGATTTTTTTTTTTACTTTGAAGCTGTAATGATTTTTAAGTTTTTAAAAACCTGTCTTATATGTAATAATAAGATACATATCTTTAATTTCCCCCATCTGTCTTTGTTGGTTTCATCTCCCAAATCTTAACAATATTATTCCTTGATTCAATTTTCACACTCACTCCCACCCTCAAAAAGGGACATTTACAGTGCCATGAATGTAGGAAGCTCTCACGAAATATACACCATTGATCTAATGTTTGATTTAGCTTTATTTTCCTGACAGTAACTATATGTGCCATGAAGTAAATGGAGAGGAGAAGCAGCAATAAATTCCTGGATAATAAATAGGCTTTAGAATTAGGCACTGACTAGTTGAGAAATGTTTATAATTAAATATACAAATGCTGTGAATATTCAGCTAATTATATATTTTTATAACATTCACAATTGTTAAACATGGGCTAAAATTCTCTGTTATCTAATCTTTTCATGTTAAGAAGCTTAATCGTACTTCCCTCCTCGCTCCTTTCTCTCTCTCTCTCTCAATCTCTGTCTCTCCCCCCACCTCCCCCAACACCATATCTTTCTTTCTCCATCTCTATGGCTCTTTCTTTAACATAATGCCAGCTACATATAAGATGTGGGTAATAATACAGCCTACTTATTGCTGGTGTTGTGAAGATTAATTGAAATAATTCAGATAAAGTGCTTAGCGTGTTGCCAGCAATGTCAATTTATTTTGTGATAGGTTGTTTGTTTACATTGAGCACTTATTTTTGCCAGGTACTAGCCTAGCTGCCTTACTCGAGTTGTGTCTTTTATTCTCATTTTGAAGGCCGGGGGTCCATAGTCGCAGAACTAGTAGATGGTAATGACATTTTTGACCCTAGATAGTCTTGTTCTAGTTTCCCACTTCTTAGCCACAGTACTTCTCAATTTGGACACTTGTGACTTGCTCTTTGCTCCCTCCATGTGCAGGAAGTACAGCTCTGCCATGTTTCAACAGGATTTCTAGATAAAGCAAAAGCTTAGTTCCTTTGAGTTACTAGAGTAAAATCGCAATAAATCATCAATGCAGAGATTTCACATTAATATTAAAAATTGCTGAGAATTCTGAATTTAAATTAAAATTATGTTTACATTTGGGTTATTAATAATAAAAGCTCTGCCAGGTATCAATAAATGCAATTTAAAATATTCTGGAAGTAAATGTTACATTTTTATTTAACAATATAGAATTCAATTACTGCAGTAAGGACTAAATTTGGTGGGAAATTCCACAAAATTATGAGTGTTTTGAATGAAAGAATCAGAATCCCTTTGATTATATTAATGCACAGACCTCAACATTTATTTTCAGTGCTAGAGAAATTGCCACCACAGAAGAAAAAAAAAACAATTAAAATTTGACCAAAGCTCTTACATCAATGGTAGATAATTAAAAACAAAGTGTTATACTGGTAGTAATTTAAGGGACAATACTGGATTTTTGTATTTTCCCCCTTGAAGGTCAGAGTTTTATGCTTGACTAATTTTTTTTGACATCGTTGGTAATATTATTATTATTATTTTATTTATTATTATTGGAAGTAGTTGGTGTTCATAATTTTTACTTTTAAATTCACCAACATTTGCTGTTTTGGATTGTGTATTTAAATCTATTTCTGTTAAATATAGAAAAATAAAGGTAACATGAAACCTCTCACATATTAGGTAGTATTGCTGTGTCCAAGAAAGATTTGTGCCTAAGGAGACAATTGTCTCCTCCAGAATTCTATTTTAAATTAAAGATAACATATGATTTTATTGAAAAACATATGGATGACATACATCCTGCGTTCTCCATCAAGCACTGGACCCTAATAGTTAGTTACCACAGTGTCTAGCACATGGGAGGATCTCAATAAATATGTATTAGACGGGTAAGCTCTGACTGCTTAATGGAAATAGTATATGTGATTCTATGTGTGTGTGTGTGGTGTGTGGTTTTTAGATGGATGAGACTAATGCGTTCATGTATCATCGAGTGGAGAAAAGTTTGTAAAGCAAAGGTTTAAATGGTAATGGCTTTGAAAGTAAAAGGTTATTCTAATTTCAGACTCCCTAGCTTGGATGTGAATGGTAATTAAGGGAACAATAAGTTCATGCAGGTAGCTATGTTTTAATGTCCTCTTTTTGGATAGTTTATTTTATAGACATTATTACTGGTCAAGATATGTCTTGAAGAAATATGAATTAATGAAAAAGAAAAAGAAACAACTAAACAATGGTCAATTAGATTTTCCAAACAGGTTAGAAATAGAAAATACTTTTGACAAGGACACATGTTCTCCCTTGAAATTTCACATATCTTGCAATTTTGCTATTTCTGTAGGAAACATCATCTTGCATGAAGAAACAGGGCATTTTAAACTACATAGACAATTCCATCTAGTTATAAATAGGTTGTGTTCCAGAAGTTCATGTGAAAGTTAATTTTTTAGAAGTTATAACCTATTTTCCCGTGGAGGCAATGTGAGAAATAGGACTTAGATTCCCAAGGTGCCAGAAGGTGTCATGGCTTGTCTAAGCAATTTAATGTAAAAGCAAGTGCTCTGAGGTAAGAAAGAATCAGATTCAAATTCTAGCTCTCTAAATGTTAGTTTCCTCTTCCAGAGAGTGGTGCCGATTATAGCACTCACTTCACTGAGTCTGTGTGAATTAAATGAGGTAACGAACTATCAAATACAGTGCCTGCTTCTAAACAAATATTGCTCAATAAACAGGAGCCACTGTTATCTTCCACTGTAAGAAAGTCTACTAAAATTCATGTTCTCATTCTAGTTCGAATGTATTTATTGTACTTTATTTCTGTGGGGCCCCAGGCACTGGTAGTGTTTAAAAATTATCCATGTAATTCTGCTCTGTCTCATCAGGACAGATATCTTGTCTTTCTTCGTGCTCTTTCCTTAGCTGGAAATAAATCTATATACTTTTTTTTTTTTAAGTCCTAGCTCATATGCTATTTCCTCGCAAAAGATTGTTTTCTCTCTGAAGCCAGAATTAATAAAGAAAAACTCAAATATTGAAGAAGTTGTTAAACGTTAAGCAGAACTAGTTGTAGAACCAGTACAGGCCAATTGATTTATGCGTTTGCCTGCTTTATGGGTGGGTAGGGCAAGTGGTATGTTATTCTGAATTAGAATAAGTTTCTTTTGTTAGAAGGTAGGCTGGGTGAGAAGCCTAATTACAGATCTGCCCAAATAAATCATAATGGAATGAGGTAGCACAGAAGTTCAGCTAGAGCAGGACTCAGTAATCTTGACTATAATTCCTGTGTGAGCAGATATACTGGTTAGTTCATTGCTAGAATCTCATTATCTAACACAGAGCTAATTTGTTGTTCATTAACTGACTTAATTATTTGATTAGAACAGAGGGATGAAAGAATGAAGGGAAAATATACAAAGCTAAGTGGTATGGAAGTTCAAAAGTTTTATGTTAAAGTATATCACTGAAATAAAATGTCTTTAAATGTATAGTTTTATACAAAAAAAGTCTGCCACTTTTAAATCTTTAACTAAAATTTTAATTTTGTTCTTATTTGCAATTTCCCATTTAAGAAATAATTCAAGATTTTATTTAAAACCATCATTTAAATATCTCTATATCTTATATAGTGATTTAGAATAGAGGAGGGTAAGAAGTGAAATGAAAACCTTTACATTTTAATGTTTTAATCATGGGGCTTTAAAATTTGCACATGCTAGGTATATACGTTACTGTTATAACAGTCATAGCTCAAATTAGGTCGGAATAGAAAAAGAAGAATCCTTTGGGAAAGGGATAATCAGATACACATTAGCATACTGAATTAAAACTTGTATTATCTTCTGTTCTTCTAGCCCACCAAATTATATTGACAATCCTGACTTTTCCAAGAAAAGAATTTTACATTTTTGGTAAAGGTCAGTTTTTTGTTTGTTTGTTTGTTCCTTCCCCTTCAAGGGTAATAGTTACGAAAGGCTAGGACATATTTGTACCCACATTATTCATGAGACAGTAGTTTCTGGCTTTACTCCAGCTCTTCCATTCAGCACATTGCTTTGCCAAGGGACTGTTGTACTTTATAATTATATTGTTATGGGCAACAGCATTAGCCAGGTGTGGTGGGCATTTTTTATTTCTTTTGCAAATGCAAAGCCAGCCACCCCCTCAGGCATAAGGTTGCATGTGTGCCTGTGAGTGCAAATTTGCACGTATACCTTCAGCTTTTGTCCTTGACCTTCATGTTTTCTCATTCTATTGATTCTCTTTGGCTTATTTTTTTTTTTTCTAGTGGTTTCTAGTACTATATAGGTCTGTATGTACCAAAGATGCCTGATTTTAATTTCCAACCTATGTCTTTGTCCTGAATACTCAGATACATATACCTAAGTGCCCCCTGAATCTCAATTTCTGTATTTAACAGATAGCTGTGATACTGTGATTTGTAATAAAAAGTATATATTTTGTCTTCCCATTCATGGCAAAGAGCTCCTGAAAAACTTGGTATTTCCTAAGAGAATAGAGCAATGCAGGTGTGTTTTGTTATATTAATGAGGTGACATTTGGAAAACTTCTAAGCAACCTAATGAAGGGGGCTGGTTACCAGGGATGTATCACGTGACTAGAGGGTTGGAAATTTCAGTAATTTTTCTTTACCTCAGGGGAGGGACAGGGGACTGGAGATTGAGTTCAATCATCAATGGTCAGTGATTTAATTAATCATGTCTAATAAATGAACCAGTCATAAAAATCCCAATGGACCAGCTTTGGAAAGTTTTCAGGTCAGTGAACATGTGGAGATTTGGGGGGAGTAGCCTAGTCAGAAAGCATGGAAGCTCAGCACCCCTTCCCCCATTCCTTAATGCAAATTTTCTATCTGGCTGTTCATCTATATCCTTTAGAATACCCTTTATAAGAAGCTGTTGATATAATAAGTAAATGTTACTCTGAGTTTTGAGAACTGCTCTATCATCTTAAGGAAGTGTTCATGGGAACCTCCAATCTATAGTCTGTCCATCAGAAGCCCCATTGATAACCTGAACTTGGGTTTGGTGTCTGAAGTTGCGGGTGAGGGCCAGTCTTGTGGAATTTGATGGTTAACACCAGCTAGATAGTATCAGAATTGAGCTAAATTTGTGGGCCATCTGGTCAGTGTCTATGGAGAACTGAATTAATTGCTTGATGGTGTGGAAAAAATACACATATTGTTGCAGGAAGCGACACCCAACAGAAGAAATCGGACTCTCAGTTTTGTTAGAGGAAGGAGAATTTTTTTTTGCTGGTGGAGCATGTGAGTCTTTAAACAGCACAACAGTATGAGCTCGCTGTAGTTTAGATTTCTTAGTTTATATACCCCTGGAGTGTCCATTCAAGGGGCATGTGATTGATTCCTTTGTCTGAGGTTCTACCTGTACCTCATGACTCAGGATGGGAGGGGGAGTTTCAGGTGGGGGCTGCGAGTGGGAAGGAATTCCCAGACCACCAGTTCTATCTATTTACAGATCATTACTCTTGTAGGCGTGATAAGAGTTTTCAGAAGGCCATTCAGAGATCTATAGGATGTGTTTAATCTATAACCAGCTGAGTCAGTCATTTCTGTAAGCCCTTCCCTTTACATTTCTCAGATGCATCCTCTTTTAATACTAGACAGTTTAAACTCAATGTGCTACTTTTAACCCATGTCGTTCTTCCTTCTATGTTTTAGAACAACGTGGCTTCTTTATTATATCCTTTATTGAGTGAATATCATCTTTATTTATGTAGCTACCTAAGACTGTAATCTAAGGTCACAATTCCACATCTTCCTCATGTCTTACAGCCATTTAATTCATTCTCCTTAATGTCTTTGGCCTCAGACCTTATTTCTTTTCCTATATCATTACCTTATTTCAGAGCCTCATAATTTCTTGCTTTACTGCAATACCCTCCAAAATATTCATCCTAACTCCAGTCTACCTCTTTTCAAATTCATATTCATACTTTATTTATCCACAGTGATCTTTCTAAAATGCAACCTAAATTTTATATTTGTCTAACATTCTTCTTGTCCAGGAAGTTCCATGAGTTTACCACATCTGATACAACTTTACATCTCTAATGTTTAGGTAAATATTGAATATAAGAAAGATTTACAAATTCATTCTCTTATTAATTTATTTACTTTCTGCTAAGTACCTTCTGTGAACAGAGACCTTTATGTGTACAAGATATAAAGATGTCAACATGACAAAGCCCCTGTTCTTTGAAAACAATAGTGATATACTGGAAAGTAAAAATAAGAGGCTATTTTATATAGGGTTATCAGAGAAAGCCTTTCTATGGAAAAAACATTGGTGTTGGGATTTTAAGGGTAAGAAGGATTCAGCTTTGAGAAACTGTAATGCCCTGGTTTGGAAGTCCACGAGCCAAAAAGGAAACTGACACCTATGTAAGCACAAGAGGGAGTTTATTGACAAACTCGAGTTTGGGCCCCACTCATTCACTGACGCAGCAGTGGGTGAGAGGAGTCTCGACCCGGGGGTTGGGACCGAATTTACAGGGTAAAACCGTGTGCAAGAGGGTTGTGTGCACAGAGTGCCATGTGCAGCAGGGCCTTGTGCAAAAAGGGCCAGTTGCAGAGAGGGCTGTGCGCAAAAGGGAAACAGGGTGTGGGTGCCTTAAGGGCTTACTGATTAAAGGCTTTGGTCTGCTTGACCAAACAGCAGGGTGTTGTCCCTAATTGTTTTTTTTGGTGATTTTGTCTTCATTTAATCTGCAGTCTACATAACAAAATGGAGTTACTCTAGTCCTTCAAAACAAAAAGGGGACATTATATCTGGAGCATGGGAGGCTAAAGGATGATTGCAATAAAATAGGGCTGCTCAGCTGGGAAAGACCCAGAAGACAGAAGTGGTCCTTACACTTTCCTTTCCTACCTGAGTGAATAGAAATAGGTGGGGAGCTTTTTTATTTTTTGACTTGGCCTGATAACAGGCACCAGGGTCTTTGCAAGCTTCGGCCTTTAAATTTCCATTATTAATTTGTAATCTGTTTAAAAATTAGTGAGCTCAGTTGGCCTTTAGACTGTTGATCGGGAACCTTTTATATGCAACAGTAAATAAACCATAAGTCCCTGAAATATTTAAAATGGCTCCATTTCATGATACATTTTTTCATGTCTGTTAAGAGCCTTAAACTGAGACTCAGAAGCATGTCTTCAGAGTGAATTAGCATCAAGAAAAAGAGGGGATTATTTCTTTGTTTTGATTCATGCCAAAGGGCCTGATTTCACATTAGACAGAGAAATCATCTGATTTTTTTTGAAAGCAGTATCAAATTCAAATATGCTCTCTATTGTCTAAATAAATTTTCAAAAGTGTCCTAAAATTAAAATAGTTCACTTGATTAACTGCAACTTTAATTCCTTTTTATATGCAGAGGCAAGATATTTCCATTTGAAGAAAAGTCACTCTAATGGAAATAGAATTGCAAATTGTTGTAATTCTGCAAATAAGAGCTATCAGTTTCACAGTAATGTAAATACCCTTTGCCATGCTGTACAGTATACTTAACTGAATTTGGTTGGCTACTTATGGCAGGGCAAGAACTTTCATATTTACATATTGTGTAAATATTTAGAAATTTTCTTATCAAACCCTGATAATTCCAAGGTTCCCTGATTTGAGAAACACTGATTTGACACATTCAAAGGATTATTTTTTAAATATGTTGCATAAAATAATTATCACTGAAAAAGAGTTTTGCCTTTAATCCTGTCAAAATTCATTTTAAAATAAAAAAGTAAATTTTTAAAATTCTCAGAGAACTCATAAACCCTTGAGCCAATATAGTACAATCCATAATTTGAGAAACTCAATTTTACTGCATAGTCAATTATGACAGTTGATTTTTTTGTGGCTTCATTACTTCCTAACTTTTCCCTATTCGATATCTTCATTTCACATTCTAAAGATGTCTGAGTCATCCTAATGGACCCAGAATTTAAGATTTTGTATAATAATATATACTAGATAGTAAGATATTTACTTCTAGCTCCACATGTGTTATTACATGAGTTCAATTAACTGATTTTAATTTCTATATTCCTCTTGGAAGGTAAGAGGCAAAGAGTCTGAAAATGAATATGTGGGTAATGTGTACGTGTGATAAAACAACTTCTGGGATGCATCTTATAGTGAGAAGTCTGAGAACTCAATCTCTTTTCATTTCTACACAAGGGAAAGATGTTTAATTGTTCAAAATAAAAATTCCTAGATTGCGAAGCTCTTAATCATTAAAGAAAGCTTAACCATATAGAATTAGGTAATTACTGTGATCCCAGATATTGCTAAAAATTTTTTAAGGATTTTTGAAATATTTCCTTGCAGTCTATTTTTTTAAACATATTTTTTATATGTTTTAAACCTGTCTAGATATTTAGTTTTCCCTCCTACGTTCCTTTCTGTCTCCTTGCCCTCACTCCAAGACACACACACTTAACTGTAGTTTCTCTTGGAATACATCAGTGTTTTTCTGATCTACTATGTATTTCTGAAACTGCATTTGACATCAAGAAATCTAGGGCATGGTGGAAGAGAACTGAAACTCTGACTTGAAAATGAGAGTTTAGTCCATTATAAGAAATTAAATCTTGCATTAATTAGTAGTCTCTCCAAACATGGTTTTGATAAATAATATTTTGTTTCCAGTTGTTATCCAAGGTATATATAGTATGTTTTTATAGTACATCTTTATCTTAGGTATATTAATTTGAAAAAAATCAAATAAATATATACATAAATAAATATGAACTCTAGGTCTTCAAATAAAAATGAGATGCACTTTTCCCTTTAGGCAATCTTTATCACAGAAATAAGCCAAGATGTTCCACATTCATTTTACGGGAGGTTTGCTTTATTTTGAAAGTACTACTGTAGTTTTATTGTATGAAAAACAATGATATGTATTGAATTTGTTTAGTACTTTGGAATAAGCCATCAACTGTGTAAACTATCAGAAAAATTCACTGTAATTTTTGTTATTCCAGAAAATTTTGTATCCTATAGAGAACTAAAATATATGGTTTGTCAGTCCTTTTATTATTGTTGCTTTTAAATTGCATGAGGATCTGTAAATGGCTAAGATAGATTGAAAATAGTAGGTAATTTTACTGTACTTTTTCTCACATGGGTAAGAGCTCATATTAGGTGTCATAGGTTTTATGTGAAAGAAGTCCCTAATATATATTTTAAAGAATAGTTTCTCAAACATGTTATTAAAGGAATAATAATTTTTTTTAAATTAAAGAAATAACTGGCCTATAATAATGTTTTTCTTTTTTTAATACAAGTAAACTTTGACAAATTCATTTAAATTATCATTCTATAGGTAACTTATTCCCTATGTAAATTTGTTAAACATACAAATTGTTACTTGTTTAGTCCTTGCTTAGCTAAACCTGTTTTATTCTCATGTAGCAATATCAAAATGACGTTTTTGTGGACATTTTTTCTTTTTCATTTGGTGGTTTGGCACTCTGGGGGAAAAAATGACTTCAAAATAATACTTTTTTAATAGCTACCAACATGCTATTCACTATGTTGAATTTAAAATAAAAAATGATATGACTTCCAAGTTTTACCTTTTTTTTAAGTTAGCTTTAGATTATTGATGAAGAATGGTGAAGAATTCAAAGTCATAGATAATTAAAAATAAATAAACATTTGTTTTCGAATTCACTTCCCTACCTTGTAAAGTTACTTCCCAGATCAGATAAGTTCATTGCTATAATGTAATAAAGCCATTCTGGGGAGATCTGACTAAAAGAGAAAAGCTATATAGCTTCCCATTTTAAAGTGTTTTTTTTTTTTTTTTTAATGTAGAACATTTAAAAATTACAAAAAAAGTGAAAGAAGAAAAACCCACTCTAAATTTTATAATTCAAAGGCAGGATCTTTTAACCTTCAGTATATTTTCTTTTTATGTTTTTTTTTTCTATGCCTAACTTTAAGGATTTTCATAGTTGTGTATAAGCAATATCAAATTCTGGTTTTTTTTACAAGTACACATTCATATTTTTATTATATTGTTATAAATTTCTCACAAATATAGTTTTAAATATCTGCAAAATATTTTATTAGTTTTATGACTCAAAATTCCTTTTATCATTCTTCTATGCTTAGACAGTTAAAGAACCCCTAATCTTTCATTATTTTTTTGCATAGCTTTCTTTTATTTCTATCATTAATATGTCACATTTCTCTATGACTCCATGTTATCTAAGAGTTTAAATTTTCAGAAAAATAGAGCCTATTAATAAATTTGAAAATAATTTTTTTTTCAAATGAAGCTAAGCGAAGTTTCCTAGAGATAGTAGTGGAAACTGGCAAAATTCTTATTACAGAGTGTAGAGCTATATGATTTAGAGAAATAATCTTAGATATAATTGATTTAGCATTTTTTAAAAAGTTGATATTTATCAATAGTCAATTTCAAAATCATTATTTGGAAAGTAAAATATAAAACAAAGTACGCTTAATGAAATGGCAAACATTATATAAAAACAGATTTCCTACTTTAAATTATATATGGTTATAACTTTGCTAAATGCCTGTTGATTATTCTCGCATGAGGTATAAAGTAAATTCCAGGAAAAAGAAGAGTGGCAATGAATTCTGTATCTCATTAACTCTGTAATCTGTCCACAAATGGACCAGTTTGGCACACAGTGTTGATGAAAGGTGGACTGATGAATTTCATTTCCTTTTGTGTCTGGGGCACTGAGTCCAAGGAAGGTCACACTGTTATTTGTTGAAATAATATCTGGAAACAGAGAAAAGTGCTATTGATCTTTTCATTAATAAATCACAAGTAAACAGTGCAAGCTCCTTAAACTGTTAAGGTAAATTATGATACCTCATTTCCACTTTGCCTCCTTGAGTAAAGCAGCATCACTCACTAAAAATGCGAAAGGGACATTTCAATTCAGAGTTTACTTCTAATACCTTTTGCAGAGAAAATTCTGTCATTGAAGCAAAGGGGTCCCTATGCCTGTGTGTGTCTAAGTACAATGAGATGCGTACAGATTTTACAGCAAAGAAAATAAAGGTTTATTTTATAAAGTTGCAAATCCCAGAAACACAGGAAATCTAGCCCTTGAAAACCTGGCTCCCGGGTGACTCGAGGGAATAGATTATATAAGGGAAAAACCTTCATCATGGAAACTAAGGATGTTGGGGTCATGAATGCATGAATGTTACTGATTGGATGGAGCTGGGGTAATTGATCATGGTGTCTGGTTCTGGAATCATCCATAGAGTCAATCCTTTTGGTCTTGTGGTTGGTGGGTCTGTTCTGCCTCCATGGGTCTGGACTAGAACACAACTAAAGCCAAAATGTTATCCTCAGTTTACCGAAACTTATTGTCTTCGTGATCATAGAACTGAGGCTTTATTCTTAAAAGATTTGACACTGGCTTAAACCTCATGTCCTAAGGCTTAATGATTAAGAAGATAGGCATACAAAGGTGGAAGGAAAAGGGTGAGAAAAGCAAGTGAGCATCAATGCCATTATAATAGATTAAGCCTACTTGAATCTCAGAAAAAAATATCTTAAAGAAATGGTTATATGTAGTTACATCTGTATGAGTTTATATCTAATGACAAACAGACTTTCATATCCATCTTCCTTTTAATTTCACCTTTTCTTTTTCTTCTTCCACTTCCACCCCTTGCCTTCCTCCTCCTTCTCTTACTTATTCCCCTTCTCCTCTTTTAATGAACACATCTTTCTTTGGGAGAATACAATGAGACATCCTTAAAAAAAAACAAAAACCAAAAAAAAAAAAAAACAGTTTGTAAAAGGCAAAGGAAAAACATCCATATTTTTCCTGTGCTCTTTTCCCTGACAATGCAGATTAAATAGATTTGCAGACTTCTGTAACCACTGGGTCTCAGGTGGTATTGGGTTGCTAGGCCTGGCAAGTAGACTGTAGCAGGTGAGTGATCCGGGACAGATGTTAGCAGTAGCCAACGAGAGGATGGATGAGCAGGATTGCCCTGTTCAGCAGGTACAGCAGGTGATTAAGGCAATCATACCTAACTGCTTGCTGTGGTCTAAAGATTTTGCACATATAAGCTATAGGTTTTGTCATGTTAGTAAGGCACCAAGTGAGAGAATTTAAGAGTAGTTGCAGGGAACCAACACACTGAGATGCAACAAGACTCCTGCACACAGAAAAATAGAGTGAGGAGCAAGGTAAGTTCAAGTCTAGAAGAAAACTCTTAGGAAAACATACACTTACGGATGTATCTATTCCTCAACATTGTTATGCCAATTGTTCTATAATTGCACAGTGTTCTGCTGCCTATTTAGAATTTCAGCAGATTCTAGATTGGGGACCCAATATGATAAAGAAGAAAATACAATTAGAAATAAATGTGTGAACACTGACTTAGCAAAATATTTTATTATAAATGTAATAAACAAGTCACAATTAGTTTAGGTTATATGTGTGTCCCTCTGTGCTAAAGTAATAAGATAAGTGAGTTAAGAAGGTGGCAGCTTCAGATAGATGCTCTTATGTCATTATATAGTCAATTAATTTCAACACATGATTATAACTGCAAGTGGAAATAAACATCAGAGAGTGATTAGACTAAGGGTAGTTATGGATCTTTCCGTTAGACTGGAATGAATTGTGAAAAGTACAGCACTGGAATGGTGTACCAAAAATGTATTTTAGTAGCAGTTTAATGTGTAATTGTAGACACATAATGAGTTATTGTCTTTGAAAAGATTAAAAAAACAAACAAACAAACAGCAAGCAATTCATCAGAGTCAAAGGTATTGCACTTTTCCTCATTATGAGTCATTTCCTACAGAAGATGGGTATTAGTAATTGCTCACAGGTTTAGGTAATATCAAAAAACCTTGAACATATTGTATTTTATTCAATTGCATACTGACTATAAGGGGGAATCTAAATATCCTTGAGGAAATTGGGGTAAGTATGTGAATGGCTAGAAGAAACTAGATATTTCTTACCATCAGAATTTATCTATGTTCTTTACTTTTCTTGTTTTAACCTCAGGCAGAGTTTGGTCACTGATTGAGACAATTGACCAAGACTTGAATATGATGAAACTTATTGTCTAATCTGGCATGGGTCACTTTTAGTTTCTCTTACTTCCTGAATTAGGAATTCTCAGATGATCGTCTGTTAAATTTAAATACACAGTGTTTATCACCCATTACACAATGTGACTCATCTTTATTACACAATCAGGCAAACTATAAAGCTTAAAGCAAAAGCCATAAATAAGATTTGACTCTGAGTTGTACCCATTCCATGATCAAAGAGTAGTCTTTATATGTATGCAGTTTAGTATTTTTTGAACATCTTAACAAAAACATTTTAATCAAAGTTTTTGTTTTAAAATAACAGACTTTTCAACATTGTGATCTGCACAATAATAGCAAAATCCTTATATTTATTTTTGATCATTATATTGCTTGAAGGAAAGGCAATCTTTACTTGTATAATAAAATGTTATTTTCGAGTGGATATAAGTAAATTAGATGAAGGCAATTTTTCAATGGTGTTCTGTTCTCCTTTAAAAAATTTGTTTACCCTTATAATTGTTTGGTCATTAAGCAATATTTCTCATACATGAAATTGAGACATGCAGTATTTTAAAACTTATCATTTGTAGTATATTCTTTCTCCCTTTTTATTCTCTCCCCCACCCTCGCCACCCCACTTCCATCCCTGATTCATGTATGTTGCTGATTCCCCTTAAGAACTGGATCTCTGAAGGTGGGGCATCTCCCACATGCTAGCAGTGTGCACCTGGGGCCTGGCAGGTGCCCCTGGGGCCTGGCACCCCTGGCGCACTCGGGAGGCCTGGCACACCCTGAGTATGGCCCGCGGCTCCACCTGCGGCACAAACCTAGGACCTTCTGCATGTAAAGCAGATGTTTTAACCGCTACACTATGGAGCCATCCCCTGTAGCCTATTTTTAATGGCATTTACCCAAGTCATAATACTTATGATATTTGGTGATTTGTTTCTAGGAACTGGTTCTTATAAATATTAGACATTGAAAAAAAATTTTTCACATTGTGGTAACAACATTTTGCTTTTCCCTCCCAGCTTTGTGTTATTTATGATTCTGAAAATACCTTTATTCTGGCAAAATGAAGAGTAAATTAAAATTTTACTTGTAAAGTATTTCCTGCAATTGGAGAAATTAAAGGAAGATGTCACCTACTAATAATGTTAATATATAGGAAGGAAAAACAATTTTTATATGTTTAAACCAAAATCAAATGTTTTGTGTATATTTTGAAGATGCATAGCAAAATCTGTTTAGTTCTTATAATTTAAACTGCTGTCTCATCATTTCTATTGCTAGTCACCATTATCTCTGGTCTAGAATGTTAGTATTTAGTTAAATACTAGAATAGTCTTTTTCCTAAATAATTTCCTTTCACAATTGTGAAAAGTGCACTTTCAAGAACTGAGAAAACCCTTTTAGCAAGATGGCATGACTTCTACAATTAAAAATGGCATAGAATCCAGGTACCTAGATTTTTAACATCCTCCTTATTTGATATTTCTGCAGATTGTTCCATAGATTTTATTTTGACAAATATTTTTCTGGAGTCATGCTTCTCAAACTTGCTCGTCATAGTCTCATCACTGATCATTGTAAATAAAATTAGATCCCTGAGGTTACCCCTGACCTACTGCAGACAAATACCTAAGAGAGGAATTTTGAGAATTTTTACTTTTAATTAGATTCCCAATGATCAATAAAGTCTGAGAAAAGTGTTCTGGAGGCTGTAAACAGTTAGATTTCCTGGATTAGGGGAGAAAGCTCAACTGAAAACGCTTGAGTACCAAGAGGCTCGCTTACCACTTTCAGAGTAGCACCTAGGCCTGGAAACTGTACCCAAAACTAGAACAGGAACCTTAAAGAAGAAATAGTTTATAAGCTATTCTGATGGCAGAACCTCTGCGCTATATAAAAATCCCTCTTGGGTGCTTCAAGTACAGTGAGCATGGCATTGTATCCAGCTTCTAATGCTCAGAATTTTAGTCAACCACCACCTCTCATTTTCACATAGGAGCCAGTTGAGTCTCAGTTTAAGAAGAGAACTTGCTTAAATTTACATGTAAAACAAAGTTTGTAACAGTATATGGTTCATATGTATGACAAGTTATTAATATAATTTTTTTGCAAGGCTGGGTTGAATTATTAGATGGAACATTCTCAAATACTAAAGTGAGAAAAACCTGAACTGGTCACTTTCTCACATGAAAAACTTCCTTCTATAGCTTGCTTGACAAATGGTTATCCAGCTACAACTTAGAAGTTCAACCTTGTAAGTATTTCTTTCTGTGTTTAGCAGAGAGGGCTGTTATACTGAACTGGAATTTTCTGATTCAACTTTTACACATAGCAGAAAAATAAATTCGCCTCTCCTTTTTATGCTAAATCTTCAACCTTTAAAGCTCCCTCCATCGGTAGAGTATCCTCACTATGCTTAATTGCTTGGGGTTTTGCTATTCTTGTCAATACTGTTAGCTCAATTTAGAGTTTAAAGGCTAAGACTAAAGCAATTATTAGAACAAAAGTACATACCTTGGGAAACTTTGTTAGTTGGTGAAATATTCCCATGCAAAATTGAAATGAAAGACAAGAAAGAAATTGAGAGAAATTAAACTTCATAAATTGTGATGTGTGAGGTGAACAATGCTTCCTTTTTACCACCAGAGGTCTTCAAAGGACCTCTAATTGCTGTGTCTGCCAACTGAGGAGAAAAAAATCTGTAACAAGCTGAAAATTCTTAGCCAATAATTTTCTCAGGAGCTTAAGTTAATTATTAATGTTCTGTAGTCCTAAGGCTAAACATTTCTGATAGGTGGAATTCAGGTCAAGAAAACAAAAAAACAACAAAAATAACCAAACCCTCAAATGCAGAATTGTTCAAATGTAATGTTTTATACTTTAGATAAATTCATTGCCCAATCACTTTACTTTTTGTTGGGGAGCTTCTGACACTAATTGCAATGATTAAAATATTCTTATCAATATTACGTAAAAGTGGAAATTCACTATCATTTATAATTTATTTACATGTATTTTTAACGTGATATGCATATGAATATGTAAAAATCTTAATTTTACCTTTAAATTTATTTAAGAGTTAAGAGATGTGGGCTAATTCCTTTGACTTATTCTAAACCACTGGAAAGCAAAATTAAACAGTAATTTTATATCAGTTTAGAAAAACAGTTCTCTGAATTTTTAAAAAGAAAAAAATGACTTTAGATGAATTGATGAATCATACAATCTGTATAATAATTTGAATAAAGATTGTCTAATACCATTGGTATTTTGTATTTTTGTGTTAATAATTTATTTAATTTAGTATTTATTGAGGGGTTACTATATGCCTAAGTGATGGCATACACAAAAATTGCAATCATACATATTTGCTGTTTTCAAGAAATTCAGTTTTCTGCAAGAACAAAGACAAATAATTACAAACCCATTTGATAAATTTTGCATTAGAAAGATGAGAATAATAAGGGCAATGAGAACACAAAGAGTGGTACCCAACTCAGGGAAAATCAGAGATTTCACCAAAAAGCAGATACCTTATCTATGTGTTAAAAGACAAAAAGGCACTCATGCAGTGAATGAGGGGGAGGGGAAGGAGGGCAGTGTTTCATGGAGGAGAAAGAACATGAGCCGAACAAACCCTCAAGTCAGAATAGCATGTAACGTATTAAGAATGATGGAGTAGATGGCGAAATATGTAAAACAAAATTGGGAAATGCTTCTTTGATTATTTTATACTAAGGGCGAAGAAAGGGAGAAGTTGAAATAGTCTTAATTCTTATTTATTATTTTAATCATTAACCAAATGAAAATAGAGTTTACCTAATCAGGATCCGAACAAAATTCAAATAATTAAAATTTTTTCTCTTTATTATCGAGCCTCCATTTTGTTTTCTCATGAACATTTTTGTCTCCCACTTCCCTCTTGATTTAGGTTAGCATGTTACATTTTTTTTTTAATCTAATGAGAAGAGGCGTGGAGAATTATGCATGTCTGATTTGGAGGAAGGAGAATCACTGGTTAATATGGATGTGTTCAATGAAATGTTTGTGTGTTTAATGTTTTTGTAAGGCAGGAAATAGGGAAACATTAAAAAACGGTTCAAAGTAGAAAGAAAACAATACAATACATTTTAATTGTATTTTATGGTCATAACAGTATTTCCCTGAAGGACTCACATGATTCAACCATATTTTCCTAGACATTAGCTGGTCTTCCAGTAACACAGCTGCCCTTGTCTTTGGTTTTGATAATGTATAAGTGGAAGAAAGAACACATTGGATTCTCGAGGTCGAAGTTTTAGTTCTTATTCTTTGCAGGGTGACTCTCTATATTTAAATTTGACTAAGAAATAAAACTAACTGGAAACTCCTACCAATCCTTTTCCCTCTCACCTAATTTCCTTTCACTAGATTCAGTCATTCTGTTGCCTCCTCCTTATCTAGCTTCTGTGCAGGATCTTGATGAGGCCACTCGTGATGGTTCTCCGTCTACCTCCCCAGGCTTTTTTCTTTCCCTGCTGTCTAGCACTCTGTTCAGTCATACCAAACTTCTGCCATTTTTCATAGCTTGACATTTTAGGGAAACCTCCTGGCTTCTGCACAAGTTGTTTCCTTAGCAGGGAGATCATCTTTCTTTTTTCCCATCATGTCCCTTGTCTGTCTACACAATAAGACAATCATTATACTCTAGGAGAAGTTACAGTGTAACAAAACACTCATTTCTTTTACAGTAGTTATCTATTTGCACATCTAATTTTTCACTGCACTGTAAAGGGCAAGGCCCTTATGATTTTATTCAGCACTGGATTAGTGCCCACGCATAGTAGATACTGGATATATTTGTGTTGACTGAATGAAGAGCCATAAGGAAATAAATGGAATTTGAAATAATCGTGTAAATGATGGGTCTATTTGGCTCATTTTTCTTTTTGGACTTATATAGAATAGATTAACTTCAGAGCAAAGTGTTTTAACATAATCATCTAGCAATGTTAGCTTGCTAATGTACTACATGTTTTATACTTTATAATACCAAAGAAATAGATTTTGTCATTCCTTCGAGATTGTCTGATGATATGGCATTTGAATAAAAATCTTCACTAGAATTTGTTTAAGACTATGGTTTCATCTTCACACTCTTACTTTTTTTCAAAAAGAACTTGATATTTGTTACTAGATTAACTCTGTCGAAAAAACAGTATCTTCAACAGTCTCCAGTGTCTTGTTAATGCTTGAGATGGGAAGCAGAGGAAAATGTTCATTTTCTTCTGATGTGTTTCAAGCCAAAAAAATAAAAATATAGATTTAACATGTTTGGTCTCATCTATCAGTGCCTATTTTGGAGGAAGCTAATGCTGTCTAATTTGTTCCTTGGGGTACAGCAATGGGCTAGGGCATTGACTATGTGGACTAAATACTCAACTGAGAGGTTAAAACAGAGCTTTGTGATGTTTGCTTTGACTTTTGGGGCTTTGAAATAGACTTTATTTCTCTTTAGTATCACTTTACTTGTCAACCAGTGTTTTAGAAGAATCCATTTGTAGACTTTATACATTTGAGATGTTGATATTGGATAGGGAGACTGCAACAATTATAATGGTCAAAAAGTGAGTTGGAATGGTTATTTACCTCCTCTGGTTCTTGACTTCTAATCTGACACAGGGTAAGGACATATTTAAACATGTGGAGGAAGCATTTACAGCTTGGTAAGTTTTTTCTATTTAGAAGAAAAATGTACTAAAAATCATTGTAAGAAAATGAGCCAGCACTGCATTGAGTTTCATTGAGGACTGAAGTAAACCTTTAAATTTAAACTTCTTTCCTACTGTTTATAGTATGATTTTAATTTCCAAGGGATCTTTACATTTCCAAGCTGATTTTTAATTGTTTATGTCTGGAATCAAGAAATACCTACTGGCACCCCAAAATCTAATTTGTACCTGGTTTGGTCAATACATTTTATTTGAATTCAGACACTCCCATTTATTGTCTATAGTGTACTTTTGTGCTACAATAGAGTTAAATAGTAGTAATAGAAACTGCATGGCCCACAAAGTCTAAAATATTTATTATCTCACTTATACCATAAGAATCTCAATGACACTTGATTGTAGGTGATGATATTTGGTGCAGCTTTATTGGCCCATATAATATTATGTATCATTCATTTTTTTGATTAATGCTGAAACAAGTTATATGTTACACATTAAACCTTTAAAAACTACATAAAAAAGGACATAGAGATATAGAAAATTTAAGTATTTATTGAGTTAAAAATGTTAAAATATGTAAAAATTTTTATATGATAAAATCAGTTAATTAAAGATATGGGAAAGAAAGAACATAATGAGCAGAATAAATATAAAATATCATTATAAATAATTATGAATCTGCCAAAAAACCTGCTTGTAAGTGTTTTTATTATGACAATGTTTACCATCAATTTCTCAGGAAAAAATATCTGATTAGAACAGAGCTAATATGACCTATGAGAATTGATATACTTCATCTATTTTAAGATGGAGAAATTCTACCAAGGTCAATTAAGATAATTTTCCCCCTTCTCAAAATATAACACTGTTATTTGTGTCATTTGTAATGCAGTTCCCTGTAATTAAAACAGCAGGTTACAGATAGATTATTTCAGCATGGGAACACTCATTTTCCTGCCCTCAAGTTAGATGGACATTGTCTTATTTAGGCACTACCCATTGTCCCTGGGAAGACTCCCTTAGATTGTCCTTGGAGAAGTAAATTAGCCTAAATAGATTTTTTATTTGCCTCATAAGTCATTGAAACAAACTATATTAGTGACTGCCAGCTGAGTTGTTCCAAACAGGAAAAACAATTCAATAATCTTATGCTTTTGATGTCATTCTGACATAAAGTTAAAAAGAAAGAAATTCTGTTATTCAGGAGAAGATTTTAAAAGAGTTTCTTTGAAATGCATATTTATTTGTAAAGTAAACTTTTTTTTTATGTTGACTAAAAGAAACCATATTTCTTTGAAAATTCCCTAGTTAGTGTACTTGCAATATCTGCCTAAAGAGGGGAGTTAGGAAAAATTTAGGGAGGAAAGAGAAAAGATGAGAAATTCCAAAATAATATGCTCATTTGTGTTTGGAATGGGAAATCATGTTTTTGGCAGAGTATTCAGCACCTGATTATCCATTTATTTGAAGTTAAACAGAATTTGTAGAGAGATCTTAACACATATTGCACATGCCCCTTAGATGATCCAATGTGTCTACTCCTTCACATAACCAGAAAACAATTTACTTTTCCCCCAAGCCAATGAATAGATAGATACTCAGAAAAAATACTTTAGTATGTGATGGGATATCGTATTTTAACTTATATAATTCCTAAGTGTAAAAAGTGTAGTTTAGATTACATGTATATGTGTTTGAGTCCCCACAAATGGTTGGCACTGCCCAAAGTTCCTTTAGACCAGTCCCTACATGGAGAATTCCAGAAGTAATCAGCTCCATTGGTTTTAGATGTAAATCTCTTTCATAATTTACTGTTCCCCACATAGTCGTGAAATAGCTTCTGCTATCTTGGTTACCAGGTATTGCTTGCCACTTCCCCTCCTCACCATCTGTCAAAATCCGACTTATAATTTTAGACCAAGTTCAAGTGCAATCACATTCAGAAAGGCTGTCTGATCCCACAGCCTGACAGGATCTCTTCTTCATCCTATCCCTAATAGAATTTATTACCAACTCCACTCATAAGCTCTCTATATACAGACCTGTCTTGCCCTTACCTTTAGTAAGTGTCCTATGTGTCCTTTAGGATGATAAGTTCTTAGGCCAGCTTTTGTGCTCTCCTTCATGATACTTTGAACATACTGGTTACTCAAAAATGACTGGAAAGACATTCTCATACAAGATATGGTATTTTGGATGGTCACTTTTTAAGATTTAGATCACGCATACACATATTTCTCTTTAATAACAGTTCAAATAATTGACATAACTGTTCCCACATATAGAACTAGAAGAATAATCTATTTTAAATTATGATTGATTGTTCATGAGTTAACTGCTCTACAGAAGACAGTTTTATATAATATCAAACCTAAGAACAAGTCTGTCTTTATGCTTTTTTGGCACCATGCTACAACCTTACTAGCCTGAAGCTATAATACTTAACTTAAAAAATATTAGAATATATTTATCCTTTGAAATAAACACCTAACTGTGAGAAAAATCCCATTTGCATCTAGAAAAGATGGGGGAGATATTCAGATCAATATACATGTATTTCTCACAAGCAAAAGTTTAAAATCAATGTAGTACTAAGTACCTGGATATATGATACTGTTTAGAGTTAAAAAAAAAAAGGAGGGCAGTAGAAAAATATTTTTGGTTTAACTCTAAACTTATAAATGTTTTGAAATTTCAGCATTTAAGATTAGTTTTGAATAACCCAAGATAAGCCTATGTAAAGAAGAGAGTTATTGCTAACTTAGAATCAAACTTAATATAGCATAATGGAAAGCACAGTAGGCAGACATCCTTATGAATTAGTATTTATTGAGAACCCACCCTTTTGCCAGGTGCGTGCTAGTGTATTACATAGACTGTCCCGTGTATCCTTCACAACAACTCTATGAGCTGGCTTTAATGTTTTTTTATCCATTGGTTGCATATCAAGGAACTGAGGCCTACAAAGGAGATATGGTGTTTGCCCAAGAAGTCATGGAGCCAGAATAGAAAGACAGATACATCTGATTCCAAAGCCAATGCCTTTTCTCTTATCCCATGTTGCCTTTTACAAGAATGGGTTATCAACATTCAGCAATCTTATGTATCAAATTTTCTCAAAGAGAGTTTAGATGCTATATACATTTTCAATTTAGATGAAAGAATTTTGCAAGTATGCTTTAAATTACCTTCAAAGAACTTTCTATATGCAGCCTACAGAAACAGCAGGATTTGTCATTTCACAGAAATTGTTAATGTTTTAAGTAGTATGGTGTTTCTAACTCATATTCAGTATGTTCTCCATTTGACCTTTGTAGGCTTGCCTGCTGTATTTTCACTTAACTTCTTTCCTTTCTCCTTTTTAGAAAAACAATTTCTTTTTAATGGATTTTCTTTTAGGGTGGAAACTCAGTTCAAAAAGACTGGGACTCTTGGAGCTACAAGACACCGTAAGACAATATCAAGCCTCAAACCAGCATTTTACTGATGAGTGAAAAAGCTGACTTTCAATGAAGTGTCATAATTTATCTAGTCTACAGAAGGGACTCAGGTCTCCTATTTCTCATTAGATTCTGTGACATGCTACATTTTAATGAGTCATTTGGAGATCAAGTAATTGTGAAGTTGATCAATATCTTTGTGGCAGTGGGGGGAGGGTTAGTAGCCTGATCAATTGAAACCATCATAACTAATTTATTATTTAAAATGCTATTTTAATATAAAAGCCATGGAAAATTGAAAGATGGTATATAATGTAGGAAAGCAGATGTTGCTATACTTCAATATATGCTTACGGCTACATTTCCAGCTTAAACTTTCACCCAGTTTCCCCTGGTACATTTTGGAATTTGCCATACACTTCATGCTTCCATGATTTAGCTCCTTTTTCTCTTTTTTTCTTCTTCCACATCTTGAACATCTGAAAGAAATTCTACATATTCTTTTTTTCTAATGTCTTAACTGTAGCCGCACCTTTCCTTGACCTTGGCAGAATTAATTTTCACTAGCCCTGTCTGTACTATCATAGTAATATGTGCCTGTATTATAGTACTTATTTTGCCATTATAACTTCACTTATTTTTCCTTCTCCAGACAAAATACCTTGAAACCAAGATTTTATCTTAATCACCATAGTATCCCCTATGACAACATAATGCGAAGAACAGTGAGACCTGCAAATATATCCCTCTTGAATGAATTACTTTCAAATCGTGACCTTTCAAAGACAATGCCCTAAATAAAAGGAAAAAATCTGAAAATAAGGAGTATAAGGGAGATCATATGATTTGATAATTATCACAAAATTTGCTGTTATTCTTACTGGTTGAATTTTGATAGTCACAAAGTTTGAAGCTAATGCTTTATTTTTGGTGGTCTGTTTCATGTTCTTTTTTTAGTAATAGAGATTTACATGTGCCCAATTATAGTTTCTTGCCTGGTTGTCATTATAGCTAACAACGTTAATTTAGCCATCTGTTGACTCAAGAATAAGTCTCTGATTGCACCTTCTACTTTGATGTGAAAAATTAAGCCAGTGCCAAATATAAGTTATAGCCCTTTACATCACTTCAATTTTGGTAAATCTGAGGTTTAATAATGTCCTACAAACATGCATAGAACAGATATATTATAAATAAAGTGTAACTGCTCATATTTGTAGAATTAATTCACACACAAATGCTTTTCATAAAGCTATGTTTTTCTCTTTACTGCTGATAACAGTGAAAGAAAAACAAACTGGAGCTGTAGGTTAGTAATTTAATAGATTATATTTGTTTATTAGCACAAATATATTCATCAGTACACCTCCAAACTTCAAGCATGATTAATAAGACATTGGGCTTATAGAGATGATATCTTCTGGTCCACATATAAAGTTACACAATACACAGCTGTTGGTGTTTAATCACAGTTTGTAATGGCTAGTGAGTTTATTCTGTACTCCTTAAAAGAACAAAAATAGGATGATTTTTTTGTGTTCTGAGTAAACAAATTTTGAACACATGCAATGCTGATTTATCAATTTCTAATTCACTAATGAGGAGCTTTTGTTCTCTCAATGACTAAAATCAGTAAAACATCTGTAAGTATGTCTACATTGAGTTTGATGGACCTCATTTATATAACAAATTATGGTTGCATAATCCATGACTGAAGCAATGCTTAGGTGGTATAAATGAGCTACTTCCTTAGGGATTCCTAAATTGTTTAGGAGGCAGGTGCTGAAGTGTCCCAGAATCCAGAAATCTTTAAATGGAATTTCTAATAACTCTGCTATTTTTCTTTGCCATTTCAGCAAGTACAAAAATGATCTACCATTCCAACAGCCCTAAGTGGAGACCAGATTGTTATGGAATGAACTTAGTTTTAATTTTACTCTCTTTATCTTTACCCTACTTCACTGCCAGAGCCTAAGTTGTTATGTATTTATGCATTTCCATATAGCCAAGTTAGAGTTATTTTAACCTAATCTTTTGATTAATATACTACATATGATATTTCTTTCCTCCCTTTTTTAATGATAAAGAATTTTTTTAACAAACAATCACTTTTATTCAGGTGAAATGTATACATCATAGCAAATAAAGTGCTGTTATGAAATGGATCATCTTCATTTTCAGTTCATCTGAGGCATTACTACATTCCTTTAGTGGAAATTTTATCTTCTGTTTTGAGAAAACAAGTTTCTGTGAATGCTTCTAAAACAAATTCCAGCTGATACCTGAATAGTGACCTAATGCCCCTAGTTTACCAGGTTTTAGTACCTAGGTCATTCGATTCTTTCCTTCTAGTTACTTCTATAAATTGAAAGCTTTTTCATGTAGAACATGAGGTGTGACATTGCTTTCAATGAAACTTCACATAAGTCAAGGAAAACTAGTGCCAAAAGACAAGTTCCCTGAGGAACACATCCTGAGACTCTGAGACTTATATGCAGGAGATTTATTGTCTGTTGCTCTTAACAACAACTAGGGAAGACGGTCAAAGCAATACTGAGCAGGGGAAGAAAGTGAGTTATGATGCAGTTCCAACAGTGACTCTCAATCTGATATGGCCTTTGGGAGTTTTTGTATCTTAAAGCAAAGAGCCAGGCCGTTATGCTCCTGTGTCACCAAGTACTGAATATAGGTCACCATTGGAGAAGGGCTTAACTTGAGCCAGACTACTTTCTTTGGCCGAGGCCAGTTCCTGGAGAGAGACTAACTAGAGAGCTGTTGATCATCAACATTCACAGCAGTGGAAGAAATGAATGTTTCAGTCCTGAGGAGGAGTTCTGGGCAGCACACCACAATATCCACTATAATGAGACGCCTAACTCTTCATACATCTCTAATGCCAGTTGTGAGTGATGATTAACTTGTGTGTTGTATAGAGCATTAAAATCATTTCAGTAAATCATGGCTTGTAAGTAAGTGGTGGATAGCAGTCAGATTATTCTATAGTATGGCTATCTTTATCTTTAGATAACTGTAGAAATGCCAATCTCTAATTTTCTACTGAGACCCTAGGGAAATCAAAGTCAAGATTATCATTAATTCTAATGAGAATAATTTGTGCAGAATCCTACATTTTAGTGAAAGAATAAAAACATCTCTACATGTTAAGTTTTGAACAACCTTTTATTTCAGCCTTTACGTGAATATAAGTTGTTTTATTTTCAGAGCTTTTAGCAAAATGACATTAAAAATTTTTCATGTTTTTGTTGTTATGTTTCTATAGATTTTCAACTATATAAGTACCAGATGTAAGTATTGAAAAAATATTTCTATTAATCTGGGTTAAAATTTTAAGTGAGAATATTATTCTTGCTATTGAATAGAATAATATAGCTAAATTCTAAGGGTTAAATATGTCTATTTTGAAGCTTTGTTTAGTGTGAAGAAGAGGATAGTAGTTGAATGCTATAAATTTTGATGTTTATTGGAACAATAACTACAGCGATAAAAAATTTCCAGATGTGTAGTGAGTATAAAAAAGTGGCAAAGTGGCAAAATTAAATCAAACATGAAATTTACTAGTTGAATAAACAGGTCAATTTGCATTTAACACTAAGGGATCAACAGGTATTAGGAATGAGTGTTGGTGACAGATGGCATAGTTATGTAATCCCATTTTAGTAAATTAGCAAGTAATTGACAGATGTAGTCATGGTACTGAGCAATTGTTTGAATAAAAATGTTTAGGACTGTTTCTTAAACCTTGAGGTTTACCAAATGTAATTATAGTTAATTCTTTACATAAATTACATGAAACAAATTAGCATATTTCAGTAATTTAAAATGCCAGTAATGTTTTAACTATATAATTAACTCATCATTATGGTTTGTTTGCTTAATTAAATGATCTATCTGATCTTCATGTATACTGATATGGTTATATTGTTTCTTAGTCTGTCAAAATGATTATCTTAATAAAATGAAGACTTCTATAAAGTTAACATTAATTTTATATAGTAAGAGCCCCAGGTAAATAAGATATTGGATAAAGAGAAATAACAAAATAATCATACTCACCTTAAAGTTTTATCTGTGGTCACTGCTCTCATATAATTTTGTACTAGCTTGGCTAGGTTAATTTATTCTTTAAGCTTAGGCTTTAAAGTTTTACTTGCTTTATGTAGTCTTAGAGAAAAACTGTTCATAGGCCATATATAATATGACCTTATATTTAGGTTTGGAATTATGTAGCTATATATATTGATAATTATATGTTCTTGTGAGAAAATATGGATGATAGAAAAAGAAAAATGTCTTAAGACCTATGTGGGGTTAATTTTGTGAAATTTAGGTAATGAAGACATCAAGATATGTTCCCATTGCTCCATCCAAGCAACACATAGAAAAGTTTAATAAAATAAAAGAACATTGAAACAATTAAATTCAATAGTGCTAAGTGATAGAAATATTGGGGGAACTTACACCTGAAGAAGTGAGTTGTAGACCAACTGCTCCAGCTCATGGGAATATTTAAAGCTTTTATTTTTAAGTGATGGTTGGTATTTAAATGTCAGTGAGTACTAATTGTTTTCAGGGACACAAGCTGAAAACTTTGAATCTTTTATAAAGAAAAAGCAAAAATTCTAGAAATTATGTGTGCCTACAGGGAAATAAAAACTTCCCATGGGTTAAATAACGTGCAACTGAAGAAAACACTAGTTAAGATGTCTGAGGAAATCACCCAGGAGAAAGGAATTATACTGTATTATTCATCACTCATCAATTCAAATTCATACAAGAGAATTGAGAAGAGACACCATTCTAAGAAATACTGATAATTTGAAGAGAAATGTGAATTTTCAGATTGGAGGAAAACATAAGAAGTCCCTATAGCAAGAATCAGTGTTCTGAAGCTATAAGATGTCAAAGATAGTAAAGATATGAAGATACTGGAGAGAAATGATAGATTATTTACAAAGATACATGATTGGATAAATATCACATTTCTTAATAGGAACAATAAGTGCATGAAAACAATAAAAATATTTTCAAATTGCTGGGGAATAAACCCTATATTATTAGAGTTTTATTATTAATAATAGCTAAACTGTTATTCAAAAGTAAGAATTAAAGATGTAGATATTCATAAACATAAAAGTTAAAATGTTGTCCATAGACCTTCACTTAAAGACATACTAAAGGATATATTTTGGGAAGAAGAAAATTGAATTAATAAAAGTTTGGAAAATGAGAAGAAATAGTGAACAGCACAATTAGCCTAACAAACTTAAGTAAACTAAAATTACTAAGATTCCTTATAATAATTACTTTTGGATGGTTTAAAAACAAGGTGGAACTTACATAGTGAATAATAATTAAAATGACTAAAGAGGAATGCCTGAAGGAAATATAATATGTTACATGTCTTTGAATCATTTTTTAAAGAAGATAATGATATTTATTAATTTCAGACTTTATTAGGCATTAAGGAAACTGAAGCATTGCAACAATAAAAATATAATATTTAATTTCAACCAGGATGAAAATTTTTATCAAGTCAATGGAAGACAGAAAAAGAAAAAACAACCATGAAATTAAGAAAAAGATAGCAAATTAAAAATAAAAAACTTAGAATAATATGCAGAAATCAATCTAAATATATTAGTAATCAGAATAAATGTAATAAATTAATCATCTCACTAGAAGACTGAGACTATCAGACTTTATTTTAAAGTAAGTAAACAGATATATACTTTTATCAAATAATAATACTTTTTAAAAGAAAGTTTGAAAGTTAAGAAATTAAGAAATAATAAGTTATCTTATATACATACTAGCAAAAAGAGGGAAGAAATCATTTTATCAGTAATATATAGAATTATTTTTACTTCTTCCTTTTTAATGTGGTTATCTTTTTCTTTCTTTTTTTTTTTTTGCCTAATTGCTTTGAGTGAAAAAAATATACCTAATAATTGTAGTTACATCTTATATTTAATTTTATTAATTTCAAAAAACATTTCCCTATAAATCATTGTGGTATTTACTAAACATCTGTTACATGCCAGACCTTATTGTAGTTTCTAGAAAGAGCAAAAATACACATCAGTCCATGTTTTAAAGAGCTCAATCTACCCAATAATACAGAAATATTTAAAAAATTTACAAGTTAGAAGAGAAAGAGAATTAAAATAGTACTTCAAAAATAAGGAGAATTTTGAGATCTTTGAAGAAGCAATAAAGTTATATTGAGAAGAGGGGTGAATAATATAACAGTTTTGAGCAAGGAAACGAGATTGCAGACACTTTTTGAGAGAAATTTCCACCTTCCAATATATAAAGATGGTTCAACATTAAGAAATTTAATTTAGTTCATGGATAAAAAGATATAAACATGATTATATTAGTGCCTGTAAAAGTCTTAAATAGCCTTAAGAGTACATTTCAGAAACCAAGAGCAAATACATGTGGTGAAATAGTAAAGACATTTTCATTAAAACTGAGAACAAGGCAAGCATTCTAATGGCCACTGTGATTATTGAATATTGTTTTGGAGATTCTAGGTAATAGAACAAAACATTGTGTGGAATGAATGTAGTAAAAAAAATATATATATATTTTTAGATGACATAATTGAATACCTAAGAAAATCAAGAAGTTCAACTAAACATCCATTCAAACTAAAAAGACAATTTATTAAGATGACTGGCTACAAAAATATCAAGTTTTCCCTTTATACTAGTGTAACAGGATGTTTAAGTTGAGAAGCTTTGACTAAATTCTAAGTTACAATGTGCTATATGAGTCAGAATAACAAGCTGAAGTTTTAAAGGTGTCTGTGAACCTGCTGGATGAGTCATGTACCACATGGATCCAAACTGCTCAGGTTGCTGGAGATTCTGAAGGATTTGGTGAAAATTGTTTTGGAAAAATTTGTGTTCTCGTCACATCATCTCTGACCCAAGGGAGAGGAAGGGGGATAACTAATCCCCCTTCCTCAAATCCGGGGAGAAGTCTTTACGAGGAAAGTTTAAAGAGCTGATATGTGTTTCTTGCAGTCGTGAGGCTTCTTGGATTGGTTTCTGATTCATGTCTGTGAGACAAAAAGATAGTGGCTGGCAGTTTTGCATGCCCAGGTGATTATGTTTCTTCTGTGTAAGATGCAGTGAAAGCAGATGTCTTGTCTTCCTTTCCTCTTCCTCCTTCCTGTTGCTAATTGGCTTTGAAACAGTTATCTTTGAGCTTGAGATGACCTTGGCGTTGCAGAAGCTAGAAGGAGTCTAATAATTATAGAGCCACCATTTCTGCCCTAACCTGCCTATTACTGAATTCTATTATGTGAAAAAGGATGAACTATGTTCTGCAAGCTATTGTTATTTGGGGCTTGAACTTTATTAGTGGCTGAAAGTTAATCCTTTCATTTATCTTTTTCTTATTTAATCATCACAACTTGCAAGATTAAGAGATGAGGAATAATGAGTGTACAGCTAATAAGAGATTATTAAAAACACTGAGGTAATTAAGGAAACATATTAATAAAAGATATTTCAGAGAGAAAAAAGATGTAACAATTATGTATCAGGATTGCAATATTTTCAAGTATTTAATTATACTTTATGCCAATAATTCTGATTTTTCCTAATGGTTATACCTAATTCAGACTTTATGGTTTTAAAGAGTCATTGCCCCTGAAAAAGCAGAAACCAGAGAACAAATAAATAGCAATCTCAACTTTTAAGTTCAAAAGCCTCCAAACAAATTTCAGTGATGAAAATGTAATTTCCCCTCTTCTCCCAGAAGATAGATAGGAGTTGGAGAAGAGAGGAGAGTGAAAGGGTTTCTCAGAATAGGCCACGTAACCTGGCTGAACTCCATGGTGGGCAGGGATGAGGTGGACAGTAGAATTCTTCAGGTAATTTAGGGATGCAGGAATCAACAGAACTGTTTCTTATCTGTAACCCTGAGAATTTCCCAGGCCTGTGAAGATCAGAGGTTAGAAGAGAAAAGACTGATTGAAGTGTCGATGACAGAAATGGCTTTGACCGTTCTGCTGGATTTCCTGTACCTTCAAAGAGGCATAGAAAAATTGAATAATTTCTCCATTTTTCCTAAGAAGACTAAGAGAAGAGAGAGAGAGAAAGAGAGAGAGCTGTGGATGCTAAAGGAGTCTAAAATCTACTAAAGGGGGCACCACAGGGGACAGTTTTGTGGAGCAACTTTGGAAGGACAAACATATTTTAGGACCAGGAAGAACTATACATTTCAGTTATGATCAAGTAGGCAAAAGCCATCACCAGTGACCAGACAACCCTCTCATAAATAAGTAGATTAATTTTTTTGGTACACAGAATATGTATATAACATGAGAATTAAGAATTTGTGTATAAATTTATATTTAACTCTTGAATTAGTGGCCTGGGGATTTCATACTAGTATGTGTGATTGAATGGATACAGAAAAAGATTATTTGAAGATACAAGCATACAAGGTAATTAACAGCAAATCTCAGAGAAGGTGTCGGAGATTATAAATATTCAGAAAGGGGTGTGTAGCCTTGATCAACAGGGAGATATTTATTTTCCAGAAACAAGATCAAAATGAAGAAGATTTTTTTTAATTGACAGTTTAGATCATATAAACTTTATCATTTCCATAAAAAAGAAAAACTCATCTGCTTATAGTAAAAGAAGTGGAATGATTTGGGGAAGTTGATTTTTTTTATGATGAGTTTTACTACATACCTGCAAATTGTCTAGGTAGATGGCATTTAGAACCATTTTATAGGAGAAAAAATGAAGTCTGAGATAACTATATTCAATTTCAAGTATAGTAATATTAACAAGCCAAAAACCAAAAATAGTTGTTTTACTTCCTGCTTGAGTTTCAATAGCTTTCATTTTGATGTTTTTGTTCATTTATTCTAAGTCAGTGTAACCCAATTGTTTCACTTTTCCTCCAGATCATCACAACTACGTTCCTTTTCTTTTCCACTGTTTAGTTTAGTTGTTTCATTTTGTCTGTCTTGAGCCATTTGTTCAGATGCATTCTAAGAAAAAAATATTTTGTGGCATGACATTTTTATCTAGAGCAGAAGTAATCAATGAAATATATTACTTGCTAAATAAATATCTTCTCATATAGTATATTTATTTAAAAGAAAAATTTTCCTTAAACTCCAAACTTGTCAGTTGGAAATTGTTGAAATAAAGATAATGTGTTATCTCAGATTATTAACACAGTCGATTCTATATAATCAATGCTTGCAAGACAGCCACATCATTTTTTTTTAAATAACCATTTTCTTTTACTTTAGTAGAATTAAAGCAGGAATCTCGAATTGAATATAAAGATTTGGACAGGGCTGAATGGTTGGTGGGATTTGGTTGAAAGAATCCAAAAAAGGCTGTGTAGTCCTTGTCCAATACTGAGATCTCATCATATTGTGCCTGGCTCATAGGTATTTCTCCATAGACATTTGTTTAATCGATGGAGTAATGGAAGAATAGATGAATGGATGGATGGGTGGAGAAAAGAGAGAGGAAAAACTTACCGTGAATGAGAGGGCAGAATAGAAATGACTGAGGAATGCATTTTTGGATTATCAGAAGATGGAACACTTTAATGAGCAGAGGACCTGCCCTTTGTATTAGTTTCTTGTCCTGACTGATTACTTGGCATTCATGTCCAAGCCCAGATGTCAGGAGAGCTGTGAATCATGTCTACAAATGCGGTTTCATTAAACCTCAGTGAGATTGAAACCAGTAGCGATGCTTGGAGACATTGCAAATGAAGCCCTTGTTCCCCACACTACAATAAACCACAGTGAAATTTTGAGACTATCCCTGCAGCAGTGAGTTTATTCCTCACCACATGTAAGCATCTCGGGGGCCTGGGAACAATAACTGAGAGACATTCGACATGTGGCTACAGCCTGCACTGACAGATATTGGAGGTAATAGCCAACATCATTTGAATTTTTATGATAATGTGCTTAATTTTAGAGCCAGGACCAGGTACCTGTACTGCAAGACCCTGGAAGTAAGTCCTCCCTTAATTTTTGCATCCTAGGTACTTTCTTTCTTCACCTTTGTCCAGGCCTTGCTTATGATAACTAGAGAATCCCAGGTTAAAAAACTATTTCAGTGTCTTCCATTTCCTAGGATGAAACTTCTTAAGAAACAAGTATGCAAAAAAACAAGGCTAGCAATACTCACCTCAGGTTATTGCATTTAGTAGAAAACTACTTAATAAATGTGAATTCGACCTCCTCAGTCAAATCGTAGCTATTTTTACCCAGTTAATTTCCTCACACATTGATTGAGGTCCTTCCATGGGAGTCACTAGACAAAAATGATTAGAGCACAATTGTTTCCTTTGGGAGCCTAACATTTATTTATTAGAGTAAGATTTCTTCCTTCTAGCAATGGTAATAAATGTACAATGACCAGTCTTCATTCTCTTACATTCTCTTACTAATAGGAAATTTAAAAAATGGCTTAAAACCAATTAGAAATTGAAAAAACTTGCACATGGTGTATAAAGTATACCACACTGACAGGCAAACTTGTATACTCTGGAGCACTGCAGAAAAGATGAAGTTTTATTTCTATAGAGAATGTCAAAAAGGTAGGACCAACTTGGGTGAATGTAGACTTGTGTAGGCCTAATTTTAAAAATAGAAGACTCCTGACTAATTGGTTATGTTGGCAACAGATCTAAAGACTGTAGCTGATACTTGTGAAGATTTGAGAAAATGGAGACAAGGACAGCTTTGCCTTCAAATTGTCCTGGGCAATTTTGTCAATTATATGTTGCCAGAAATTTAACATCTCTTGTTTTTTAAGGTTGGATTGTATGTGTCTATTTATTTCATTAATCTCTTATGAGGATTAGTTTCATACAAAAAATTTTAAATTGTTGGTGAATTGGCTGATCTATTATAAGAACTTACATTCTAAATCAAAGGAAGACAATTGTCCATAGTATTCCCAATTATCTGACCCATGAGTGTAGACCTGAGTGTTAAGGAACAAGCAAAGGTACTTTGCATATGGTGAACATATGTAGCTTCCATGTAGTGCACCGAGAAAGGGCATTTATATAGCCTGATCAAGGTCAAGGTGACTTTCATAGGAGAGGATCCAACTATTGAGAGAGAAAGGGAAGGGAGGAGAGGAAAGAGAAAGGAAGAGAAAAGAGAAAGTAGAAGGAAGGAAGGGATGAGGGAAAGGAAGACAGATCTAAATGACTTTTTGCATTTCATATCAGATTTGAATGAACACAGTTGTGTGCTAGAGCTGGCTGGTACCAGAGCAGATTGTGTGTATCTCTTCCCAACTCTGTGCTCAATGATGTTCTAAAGGTAACTTCAAACAGGTCATAGTTAAAGTATTTACCCTGCACAAACAAGTGAATGCTACAAACTAGGTAGGGCATTCCCCGCCCCCGCCCCGCTTTGCTCCTGGAAGCTCTTAACAGACACTGTGGTAAAGAAAAGCAATGTAATGAAATAGAAAAATCTCATGAGCTAAGATGAATGATGAATGGATCCAGGGAGAAAGAACTGGGATGATCAAGACAATAATTTAATCACCTAGGTAATCATGCCTACTGGAAAAACACAAACTAAATGAAATTAAGAGGTATAAAATCACTTGTACAAGGTCTGGTCCAGACTCTTAGCTCTGAGCTATCTTAGTATGTTATTTTGTGCCATTCCAACAGTTGCTAAATCTATGTGAAATGAAGAATTCTGGATTAAATCATTCTTAAAATTAAATTTAAGAATGACTTTCAAGTAAGATGCCAGTGACCTTGATTTTTCTTTTCTATTATTGTGGTCTAAATTTCAATCTCTTTTAATGTAATGCTTAACATAGAACATATACTTCTCATGAGCATACATTATATATAAAGGATAATTTCATTAATAAAAAAAATGAAAAGGCCTGATTAATTTACAGTGTCTATATCTGGAAACTTCAACAAGCTAAAATACTTTTTTTAAAACTAACTTTTTGAAGTATAATACACATAAAAAGGGCACATGTTAGTGTAAAACTCAATAAATTTTCATAAAGTGCACAAGTTAGTGTAAAAAACTGTCTAAGGAAATAGACCATTCTACTAATCCAGGAGTCCTTCTGATGGTCCTTTTGTCCCCCACACCTCCACTACTATCCTGACTTAAATGACCAGGGATTAGTTTTGCCTATTTTTGAATTTATAGAAATGAAATAATAAAGCACAAAAACTATATTGGCTTTTTGTTTGCTTAGTATTCTATTCATGGTGTCTCTTCATGTTGTGTGTAGTTGTAGATCATTCTTATTGCTGCAAGATATTTTATTATTTACTTATTTATGCTGCTACTGGTGGAAATTTGGATTGAGAAGTATTATTAAAGCATATTTCTTTCTTTTGCAATGCAGACAGTGGGGAGGAGTCCTTAAAAGAACTTGCCTGAAAATTTACTAATATGAAACAAACTCTGTCTTTGTTCAACTTTAGCTTTATGTAAGTTGTCTTTTCCACTAATTTCCTAAAAATTTAAACATTCCCAAAGTACTACAGAGTCAGGAAGATTTCCTACTACCTAATCTACTCAGAGATTTCAAAAGCCTTTGTAAATACTCTTTTTTGACCTAAACCTTACCACATTCAAACAATATGAATGTATAGATCTCTAGTAATTCCATTAGCAACTTTGAGGCTAAAACTTTACCTAACAATGTAAACCATGTAACAAAAACTCTTTTTCTAAGAAAGCCCTTTGAGATGGTGTTTCACTTTCTTCACATACTATAGCCATTTCTACACTCAATGCTCAGCAAAAGTTTGGTGACCTAAACTGAATTTGGTTATTTCAGTTTTCTATGAAAATTATTATATAGAATGCATTCATTTAATAATAACTAAAACATCCCCAGTTTTGTAGAAAATAAACAATTATATCCAGTATTCAAGTGTTCCTTTTTCTATTGGTCTAAAATCAGCACTTCTTAATTTCATTCTTAGAAAACAATTTGAGAATATAGTTGAAGCTGTGGACCTTCTCAGAATAATTCTTAATGAACCAAATTTTTTCACATGATTTTGGGAGGATTCCATCAGGTTTCCATGGACATCATATTAAGAAACTGTCTTCTAAACATTTTTGAAATCACCCATTTCTTGTGCAACTATATGCCAGGCAGTGTGCTATTTGTCACTTGTAGCATGCATTCTCAGTGAGGGTGATATCATCCTATGGTGGTAAAAATTGTTTCTTGGTTTTCCCATAGTTAGGAATACAATAATATTTTATAATAATATTCGAGCTACAAAAACATAAATGGTGAAAGTCATTTTTCCTTCAAAGCATAATTTTAGTATTTTTTTCATGTATTTAAAAAAACCCATAGATAGCTTGACATACTTTAATGGTTCTGATATGCTATAGCTGTAATTGCCTCTAATTTCTTTAATGGCATGTCTTGGAGAGTTACAAATCATATATAATATTTTATTTTTATACTTAGCAATGATATAATCTAAGAAGAAATGGTTATTATTTGAAATAAGAAATATCACTAAGCATAATTTGGAGTAAATTTATTCTTGTAAAGGTTATAGGAAGACTCATTCAAAGTTGAAATTTTAGACCCATTTTAAAAATAATCAATAAATGATTTTATTGAAAGCATTAACATAATTTCTCTGTTTCCACAGAACATTCCTGGTGGGCTGATTGTTTTTTAGATATAAAGACTATGTCATTTACTACTCAGTGGCACATTTCCTTTGGTGTTTTCTTATCATATATGTGCTTCACCTGCTCTTTAACTACAATTATAGTGAGTTTCACCATCTACAAAGAGGCAAAAATCAAATACCTAGGCAAACATAATGACTTACCTTGTCATTTTAAAAATGAATTTTAGATGTTATCAAGAAAATAAATGTATCAACCTTCTCTTCCCTTTTGAATCTGATTCAGGAAATGGCCCAACTAAATAATAACTTTGCCAAAAAAAAAAAAAAAAGACAAAATCAAAGCAAACAGAATGCAACAAAGAAGCAAAAACAAAACAAAGAGAATATGAGTAAAGCTTCGTGTGCGTTACTATTGAATTTTATTACAGTGTAGACCAACTCTCTTAAACAACTGAATAATTTTGTTTTGGACAGGAGGATGTTCCCTAAGCAAGGAGATTAAGGCTTTTTAAAATCTTGGTAGATTGGCTTGGGGTTACTCTATTAAATACATTTGTTTCATTGTTTTTTTAGTTGGAAAACTAGAGATAACATGAAAAAATTATAAGAATCATTTCCACTTCAAAATACTCAGGGTTTTCTTGTGTTTTGCTGGGTGTTTTGGGCTGAAATGCCCTCCCCCACCATCTCATACATTGAAGTTCTAAACTCTAATACCTTAGAATGCGACAACATTTAAAGACAAAGTCTGTATAAAGTGGTAACTAAATTAAAGGGAGGTTATTAGGTTGGGCTCTAATCCAATATGAATGAATGTTGTTTTAAGGAAAGAAATTTTGGACACAGAACATACAGAGAGAAAATGATGCGGAGATACAGAGATCGCCATCGACAAATCATGGACAGAGTCCTCAGAAGAAGCAAATGTTGCCGATACCTGTATCTTGAACTTCTAGGCTCTAGAACTGAGAAAATAAATTGTTGTTTAAGCTACCTAGTCTGTGGTACTTTGCAATAACAGCCCTAGTGAACTAATACATTGGGTTAATATATATTTAAAATGTCTTTATGAATTTTTGATACATTATTTTTCATGCTTTTCATTATTTTCTATCTTTTTATACCTCTATGCTATATAGCTGTCTCTTAGCTAGAATGGTTTGATATCAACAGATAGAATTCTTCTATGAGATAAAAGACGTTTCTTTTAAGAAGAGAGAAATAAAAAAAATAGATGATACAGGCTCCTTCCTATCTTAGGCTGTGCCATATATATAGTCATTTCTTTCATTTTAGAAAGGTTAATTATGCTTCTTTCAGCTTCATAATAATACTTGCTGCCACAGTGAGTGTAGAGTTATGGGACTAAATTGTCTATAAAACTAAAATAATTTGTGTAAAGCATCTAGCAGAGTGTCTCGATAGATTAGTGACAATATGTGTCGGTTGTCTCATCTTTGTTCTGTTTTTTAAAGAAATGCTGTACAAATAGGAAATAACCAATGACTTAAATTTAGTAGATATATCACTATAACTGCTTATAATATTGGTAGTGATAAATCATTTGTTTATTTAACATTAATTTTGTTAATGTGACTGAGGGTGAGCATTCGTGTATAACTCAAGTTATAGTAAAGTTCAAATAGTGAGGGTCATAGTTTGATTTTACATTTTGTGAAATTAAGATAAACAGTGGCTTAGTTATACTGTAGCTACAGCATACTAAATATTTATTGAATTTTCACCTCTGACTACCCTTCTTGACTGTAACAGTCACATAGTACATATTCATCTTAAGTATCTATATGTAGTAATGTTGGGAAAGCCTATTACATAGGTTTTGTGCATATGCTAAAAAAATGTTGAGTGAACTTAAAAATATTACTTTTATCAAAAATTACATATAATATAATAAATAAAATATAAGTAAAAATATATTTTACTATACATATTTATACATGACAAACTATACAGATGATCTAGTGGATTCTGAAAACAATTACAGAATATCCTGTCTGTCCTGCTCATGGGTCTACCCTCAAATTCTAGTGTTATGCCTGGTATGCATTAGGTATATGTTTACTACATGATGGATGGATGGGTGGATGGATAATGAGTGAATGAATGAATGAATTACTTTTCTGAAAGAATATAGAATATAGTCTCAGTTGTCATACTATTTAAGAAGTGATCTAGTATAGTTAAGACAGAAGTTTTATTTAATTTCTGAGTTATATCAATTACTAGGAAGAATTATAGCTATCTCTTGGTGAATAAGTGTTTTCCTTCCTGAAATTAATGTTGAAAATAATGCCTGCCTGTGTGTTACCACTGTATGTCCTGGGTAACACCATTAAACATCTTTGTAGTAGTAGCTCTCCACAGACATTTCTGTATTAATCATTTCATGACCACTTTTGTGTAGGCTACATTTTTTTTCACCTTTGGATTTATTGGTTGATTGGAGGGGACATGTTTGTATTTACGTTTATTCTCTCACCATAGACCTGTCTTTAATTGGAGTGATGAGGCTTTTCTGGAGTTGACTTGGAACAAACAATCTAGGGTTAACTTCTAAAGTAATTTTATTACTTAAATAAATAGAATTTTAAAGCTTCCAATGTAGTGGTTACTAAACTATGAAAGAAAAATTGCAAAAGAAACCTGAGAATAAAGAATATTGATGCATTTATCCTTTGATAATAAACATTTAGTTGCTAGTTCTAGAATATTATTTTTGTTATTGCAGTCACAACTTTTCTTGACTGAATTATAAAAATATATTATCAGTGAAAATATTTTATATGCTGGTAGTTTCTTTTTGATTACTTTTTGTATGTGCAGTTTTAGTACCTGGTTATCTTGATGAACAGGATAATGGAAGCAGTTGGATATTTGAATTTTTTTGCTAGAAATTTAATTATAGTGATATTTGACTTCCTCTCAAAGCCATATTGCCCATTTATTTGATTAACTAGTTGCCTGAAATTATCCACAGCTTGTCTGTATAGTGCTTATTGATTACACTTTTTCTTCCTATTTTTCCTTCCTTATTTCTTTTATTCCTTGTATCATTTCAGAACAAATTTGAAATAGCATAGAATATTTCACAAAAATCAAATGTATAAATAATAAATTATTGTCAAGTGCTTGTGAAAATATAAATTAGAATGGAAAACCAAGAATGCAGATAGACATACCATAGAATTCTAGACATTTACTCAACTTGAGAAATATGTTTAGCTCTGTGGTTTGTAGTGGCTAAGGTTTAAAGGACAACACAGTTATGAACATAAATTTCACTGTCATGAAAACACATACCATACCCTCAAGGAAAGTAATTTTTTCCAGACATTTATTGTTTACATGGATTTTTTATAGAAATCATCATATGATATTGTAGACAACCCAGAAACAAACACCATATTATTTATTATTTAAGCTAATGATTAACTTCAGATAAAGTACCTACTATGAGTGATCTTTGCAGAGAAATAGGTTTTCATCCAGCTGTATCTTCAAATTTCTTAGACATTTCTCTTTAGAAACACATAGAAATTATTTTCAGGTAGGTTTAATTACAATTGTCTGATATTTTTACAGTTTTTTTTCCTGTAACAAGGAAAACATCATTTATGTTTTCTATTTCCATGACCCAAAAGGGGTATTTTGAGGGCCATTTCAAAACATCTATTTCCATTTCTGCAAAACCATTCCTGCAAAATTGTCAAATGTTTTAGAAGTGCTAAAACTTCTTATAGATGTTACTTCATTACTAACCCACAGATATTCTTGGTTAATGCCATTTATGCTAAAATATTCTCCAAATAAAATCTGCATTTTCTCTCTAGAGTGAATGAAACTGTCCATTGTTGAAATATTTGAGAACCCTTCACCTAACAGAAATTATGTGTATCATAATCTGAAGTTTTTGTTTTTCGTTTTTTGTTTTTGGTCAGTTGTCTCTCTGATATCTAAAATACAATATGATTTTATACAATAAATTTCTAGTCTTTTCATTCTACATCAATCCATTTCACAAACCATCCCATAAAGCTGACAGTATGATCATCCTATCTGCCTTCAGTTAAACACACAGGGTGAAGAGCCCTAATTTTTGTAATTCTTTATTGAAAATATGGTCATATTCTACTGCTGTTTTCTGTGTATCACTTATTGAGTGTGTGCTTTCTGCTCTAAACATGTCAAAAGCTTTGTGTGAATGAGTTTAAGACCGGACAACAGCAACCTCTTCTTCAGGGACTTTCAATCTTTAGTCATGCCATCTCCCACATGAATCCTGTCTTCAGGGATGGTTAGAGAAGTATATCAATGCTGATTGATGATGACATGAAATGCAGTGGCAAGGTACAGAAGGAGAGATGTAATAGAATTCCTAGTGATAAAAATAATCTTTCTCATAACGTGATTTTCCTTTAACAAATAATTAATGAGCACCTACTATGCGCCAGGTACTATATATATATATATATTCAAGTTATCCAAACTTCAAAATTATAGAATTAAAAGTAAAGGTAAGCACCACTTTACATTGTGAAACTACATGTGTGGAGAAATCTTTAAACTTCAATATGGATGGAGGTTGGGGACTATATTTAAGTGAGATAAAGTGAAAGACTAATTAATGTAATCAGGACATGGTAAAAATTTATGGCTGTCTGTCCAGCTAGAGGAAATCAGTTAGTGAGTACACAATCACAAAACTGTTATAGCATAAATGATAGAAGTGACATAGAAATTTCAACAATCTGTTCATCTTCTGAATGTCTGTTCTAAATATGCAAAACAACTGACAAAGTCTTTCTTGATCTTATTGACATTTTCATGTCCTGGAAGTGATTACAGGCACTAATCTTTTTGCCTAACTTCGACTAGCAAGGAGAATTGGGTTCACAAAGTGCCAGTTACAAGAGACTTTGGAAAAACTGACCCTGTCATTTTAGAATTTGGAGTATCTTGGGAGAATATTTATTTGACATGCACTCTAGACTTCAAGAAGGAAGACTGAGAAAATTTCAGACATGAAATAGTAAAAAGTGCTAATTATATAACTGACAATGCAAATCTCAAAGTATTGAGGAAGAAGAGAAGGTTCCTAGTGAAAAAAATGGTATAACTATATAGAGAACTTTATTATGTGCCCAAATTATAAAAATGCATGCACAGAAGATGAAAAGGAAGACAGACAATCAAAAAAAAAAAAAAAAAAGACAACTAGCTCTAAATATAGGTATGTAGTGTGGATTGGTAAGAATAGCACAGCAAGGTCAACATCCATAATGAGCTGAGGTTTGCAAAATCTGTTACTAACTATTGAGTTTGGCTTAAATTGGAAATGAGCAGGACTATTTTGGATGTAAAGCTAAAACTGCTCTGGCTGATATATTTTCCCTATTGCTCTCTTGTACTCTGTTCTTTCTCTAGTAAGCAGAGATATTTACTATTATTAAAATAAAATTCTTTTACCTTCCAGTATTTTTTTCTAAGTCTTTTTTAGTCCATATGTAAAATTCAAAGGCTAAAAAAAATAATTTTTCAAACTACCAGTGCTGAAAAAAGGAAGGGCTTACATCAAAGATGTCAAGCTAAGTATGTTTAGAGTCCACAAGTTCATAGGAAAGAGGTAGAAGGAGGGCTCAGGATACACATCTTTAAATGAAGGACAAAGATAGCACTTTCAACAGGTTTTTTCATGTTTTCCAAAGTATTCATCTAATAAGCTATGATAAATTATTATTAAGATAGTTAATGAAAGTAAAAACTGGGGCAGAAATAGAGGATAAGGTTTGTTCATATAATTCTTTAAAAATGATCTAAAGATCTCAAACCTACAAGTGTGCTCTCCAGACATGCAGGTAGTCAGAGCCAGCCTTGACTAAGTTCCTGAGGCACTCCAGGCAACACTGAAGATTAATGGAAGATTTTATGTTGTCATAAATAAAACAAAAAAAAAAAAAAGAGAGAGAGAATTTAAAATTTACATTGCAGTTGTAAAACAGAAAAATATAGAATAATTTAAGAAAAGTTGAAATTGTTGATTGTTAAGTTGATTGTCAAGAAAAATAGTCTTCAGGATCATTACAGGAGTAAATAATAAGGGACAGGTAGATAATTAAATCTAAGTTCCTTTATAAAACAAATACCAAAATAGGTCACTCTCCTGCTTAAAAATCTTTTTGGCTTCTCATTGCACTTAGGGTAATATTCCCTTTGACCACCTCCTCCATCAAATTGCGCTTATTCTCCCTTCTTCTCCCTAGGCAACATTTATTATTTAAAAAATTTTTTTTGAGATAATTATAAATTTACATGCATATGTAAAAAATAATACACATGACCCAGTTTCCCCCAATGGTAACATACCGCATAATTATAGTCCAATGTTATATTGATATAATCTAGTGACCTCCTTCAGATATTACAATTAAGATACAAGACAGTATCATCAGGAAGATCTTATTATGACTTACAAGTCTTAAGTGAGCTGGCCCCTCCTTTCACCCCACCATACCACCACAATCCCCTTTCATTCTGTATTACCTTTCTGTTGTTGTATAACAAATTACCATAAACTTAGTAGTTTACAAATTGCACATGTAATATCTCAGCTTTTGTAGGCTAAGAGTCAGAACACAGTTTAACTGGGTTCTCTGCTTAGGGCCACACAAGACTTCTGCAATCCAGGTGTTAGGCTGCATTCTCATCTGGAGGCTGATCTGGGGGAAAAATCCACTTTTGTGTTCTCTTGCATTAGTGGCAGAATTTACCTCTTGTGGTTATAGGACTGAGTTCTTTGTTTTCTTACTGGCTCTTAGCTGGGAGCCACTTTCAACTCCAAGGTGCTGCTCACATGTCTTTCCCATGTTGTCCTCTCACAACATGATAGTTTATTTCTTCAAAGCCAGAGAAGGGAAGTCTCTTATTCTGGTCTACTTTGATAGAGTCTTAGACAATGCCACTTAATCATGGGATAGATGTTCCATTATCTTTGCCATGTAATGTAACCTAATCAAAGGAGTGACATTCCATTGTTTTTGCTACATACTTTGCTCACTATCTATCATCTATCTATTTTATTTTTGCTAGAAGTAATCACAGATTCCACCTATAATTAAAGGAGGAGATTATAAAAGGTGTAACATTGGGGAGCTGAGATTCTGGAAGTCATCTTAGAATCCTGCATGTCATACCTCCTACTGTCCCCATCATTTACTCTGCTCCAGCCACTTGGACCTTCTTTCTTTCCTTCCAAGGATGCCTCCATCTGAGGGCCTCTATACTTGTTGTTTTATCTGATGGCATAGTCTTTCCTCTGATATTCACAGAACTCACTCTCTTACCTCTTTTAGTCTCTTCTCAATGGTAACTATAAAGAAGCCTTCCCTCTGGACTATTCTATTTAAAATAGCATTTCTTTCTCTATCTCCTATATTCCTGTCTCCATTAGTTTGCTTTATCTAGCTCTGTAGCACTTAACCCTGCCTGGCATACTATGTACTTGTGTGTTTGTTGTTTGCTTACCTACACTGAAACAAACATTTCATGAGGCAAGGACTTCTGCTTTCTATTTCTAGCATTTAGAATGGTGCCTTGTACAAAATTTGTCCACGAATATTTGGTAAATAAGTAAATAAATAAATACTTTATTTGGCAAATATGGACAGTGTGGTTACATACAGAATTAATTCAGTGCCTAGGAAGATTTTAAAAACTAAATAATTTTATTTGAAAGAACTAAGTGGTTCATCTCAGAGCTCTGGGTTATACTGCTTGTGATCAACTCCCTATTTTCCAATTTAGTGTTCTTTGTGCAAATAATTTTACCTCTTTATGCCTCAATTTTCTTAGGGAACTAGTGACTTGAATAGTATCTTTTCTTTGGATTTATAAGGATTTCTGAAATAATACATGTACAATATTTATTAAAGTATTTTATGGACAAGAAATTGTCTATAATACTGATATATCATGGCTGGTGGTAGTTTATTCAAACCCAATTCATTAGATGAATGCCAACTCTTATCTCTATTTCATACTGTGTGGGCACAGCTGTTTCAATGAATTATTGTTGCATAATAAATTACTCAAGATTTAGTGGTTAAAAATGACTATTTTATTACTTTTGATTCTGTGGACCAGGAATTCACATAGGGGATGGCCTCTCTGCTTCATGCAGTGTTAGCTAGGCTGGCGGCCTTGGAGTTGAAAGATTCAAGATGCCCTCTGTCCCATGCTAGACCCTCATCCCAAGTGGCCCGAAGGGCTATATACTGTCTAAAATGGCTGGACCTCTTTTTTATGTCATCTGGACTCAGCTACATGAGGTGGTGTTTTTCCTCCCATGTGCTCTCTTTCTACATGGTATCTCATCCACTAGGCTTAACTCTTCATTCAGTCTACCAAGCTTGGCATAGAAGCCGGCTTCCCAGGGAGCGGAAGTGAGAAGCTGGCAGCCCTCTTTATGTTCAGCACAGAACTGGCACAAATCTCTATTCTTCTGGCCAAAGCAAGTCTCAGGGGCCAGCCCAGAGGGAAGAAACAGTCTCCAGCTCTGGATGGAACAGGCGGCAGAAGTGGACAGTGTTGGCAGCCATTTCACAGATAAGCTACCACAAAAACCTAGAAAAGCATTTATTTTGAAAACTTATAGCAGAGGTAACAATGTGCATAAAATAGCGAAAATTATATTTTTCAAACTACTTCCTTATATCTAACCTAAAACAGAAAGAGATCAACAAATTACAGTGTGCTTGGTTATATAAAAGGGTGAGGTATCTTTCTGTCTTGAAATCTCTGAGCAAATGCACACTGCATTCTGGCTTAATAACGAAACTGTTTTCTTTTCATTCTACCTTTGTGAATATTTTTAAATACCTTTGTATTTAATTTTACAAGGACTCATTTTTTTCTCATTTGTAAAATGAGAGTAAATTGGACTGGTGACCTGTTGGTAATATCCATATGTATATGTGTGTTTTATTTTTTAATGCATTTTGGCTTAGGTTATTTTTAAAATGAGATTGTACATAAAAATTGAATTTTAGGGTAATAAGGAAGAAGAAGGAAAAGGAGAAGGGGAAGAGGAAGAAGGAGAGAAAAAAGAAGGATGATCTCATCATACTGTGCTCATAACAATTAGCTGGATTTGAGACATGATTATTTCTTTATATGGACATGTATTCTTGAGGTGCCTTCAATTTTCACCATTCCCTGTTGCATAATCGTTGGTTTATCTGCTGTCTTTTAGTAGAAAAGTAACACTCTCATGCATACATGCACAAAGTAACAATGAAAGGTTTCTTTGTATCTTGATAGACAGTCATTGGTAATGAAATCAAAGCATGCTTTTCCACTTTTGCCTCAACTGGCCAGAGTGGTTTAGCATAGAAGAAAGAACACATATGTGAACAAATCAGCTAATGATTGATTCAAGATCTTACTAGAAGTGAATTCTAAAATGCCACCAAAGCCATTTGGTTAAATTTATCTTTCTTGATTAGATGCCAGTTTTTGCAGCCTGAGCAATTTCTATGGGTGATATTAGGACACTAAGAAATTAGCTTCTACCTTCGTTTTTAAGAACTGTTTAGTAAAATAATCTAGAATACATCAAATTATTGTATGCTAGTCTCAGTCTAGCAAACAATGATGTGTAGAAAGATGCATTTGAAATGTATCCTCTCCTTTAATTTTCATTGAAAAATTTCAGAACTACGAGTATAACTGATTGTTTATGGAATTAGAGTCAGGCTTATACATGCAGCATGAAAATGCCTAAATCTTAATTCTAGTATCAGAACTATCCAACATTGATGAAAAATAAAACCATGTGTATAGCACTAATAGCTAGATATTTCAAATGTTTCTGATTTATAAGGTTGGAAATTACTCTACTTCTCATTGACTTATGACTACTTTTGATTTGAAAAATAACCACAACTTGGAGAACTGGAAAGTAAGTAAAGTGCATCAGCAGTAGATAGCTACTTCACTACAATTTTTTAATGACATCTCTGCCATGATTTTATATTTCACTGAAACTGAGCACAAACTTACAGCAATCTGAGAAAGTTTTAGAGTTTAAAGCCTTAACAGCTAGAAATATAAGAACATATTTATTAGAGGTTTATGGACAATAAAAATTAATATTTACTAATCACTTAATAATATCCTGATTGATTTTTATTTTTAATTTACTTTACAGTTTTTCTTGCAAAACCCATAGGTTCATGACCTAACATTTCCTGTAGAAAAAGCTGACAAAAGATAATAACCGCAGCTTTGCTGCTTTTGACGCCCATGTCAAGATTAGGCAAAAAGTAGCCATTTCTAGCCATGACATAATGCTGCAGCTTACATGTGTATCCACTTGAAGAATCGAGAAAGCAGGTAGGAAATTAAAGAAAACAACAAAAAATATGGATTCTAGAGAATATTTTGCTGTTCAAAAGAAATTAGTAATAATAGGCTTGCTTTAGGCAAATCGTTTCTAAGTTTTACGAAATTTTTGCTAGGACCATCTCTCTTCCTGTGCCCCGGCCACTTAGGAGTAGTGTACTTAATTGCTCTCATTCTGTTTATGTTGTTACTTGACAGTGGTGTTATTCTGGTGACTCCAGCTTTTATTAAAACTATTATTGCAGGCTTTATGGATTTCAAGAACTATAACACTTTAGCAGGACAATAATTTTATAAGTTTCAAGTTTGTTGGATAACACCAGATTTCAAAATTTCTCAGGCATGCACAATAGTTTATTTTTTAATACAGAATAAATCCATGCACAGCCAAGTGTAAGATATTGGAAATAATCATTTCCGAAGAACGTCAGAGAAAGTTAAAAAATCACAGAACTTTTAATGTTGATATTTGACATTTTAATTTTTTCCAGTTTAGTAGGCTGAATAAAGAGTACTCTAGATTCTTCAGATGAACTAAAACAACTAAAAATACACAAACTTTTTCTTCAGTTCTATCAAGATGAGTTTCTTAGAGTGCACTTAGAGTTACAATGCCAAAAAAAGCACCATGTCACTTAAAGAGAAACTTTTAATAATCATTTTGAATATTTGAACAAAATCATTTTGAATATTTGAAGAAAATTGTGATCTTACTCTTTAGAAATAACTGAAGAAAAAAATTATAAGGAGTTTTATTTATTTATTTTTTTATGAAAGCAAACATGCTGACTAGAAGAAAGAAATTTGGATTCTACACTGATGAATTACTAGCTGAGAGGCACTGGAGTACTTGCATATAGTGTTCAGTCCAAGTTAGCATAATCATCATCATCATCATCATCAATCATCATTATGAAGGGTTGGTAGCAGATAACAAGACACAGGTCCCTGCTTCAAAGGCCACTGACGATATCTCTCCAGGGTTCCTCTCCCTTAAAGAAATAAAGAATGGATGTTGTTCTCAGAAAGCCTCCCTAGATTTGAACTACGTTTCTGCTAAATACACCTGAGTCAATTTCTGTTCTAGAAAATGAGGCCGATAATTTCTACATCACAGGTAAGACTAACAGTGTAGTCTCTGACACAGTATCTGCTTTTTCACATGTCTTCTCTTTGCAACCAAGTATGCAATTGAAATATTTTGTCATGCATCCTTTTTGTAGAAGGAGAATCCTACTAGCATGACATATCCATTTTACAATTGGTCTTTAAAGTAACAGAACCTCTGAAGGTCAACTAGGCAGATTGCTTCCCCTGATACACTTCCTTGCCCAGATATCTTTGCAGCTAAGTGTGACCATAATTGTACTGACCAGTATCGAAGTGGAAATAGAATGTTCAACTTCCTGAAAGTGTACTAACTAGGTAAACTGGCCCACTCCTTCTCTTTCTTATACTTGTTGGTTGGAACGTGGAAGTAATAACTGAAACAACAGCAGCCACTTTGAATTATGTGGATGCGAATCATACCTGAAGAATGGATCAGTAGAGAGCTGGGAAAAGCCAGTGTGTTTCTAATAAAACTTAACTCAAACGCAGGTATGCTGTCTGACTTGACTCCAAAGCCTTAGACTGTTAAATCCAAGGATAAAATTTTATGCATTTTAGCACTATTAATTTCAGTTTTCTGTCATAAGTAGCAAAACCTAATCCTAACAAGATTATCTGAAATTATATTTGGGAATATATGCACTATTAAGATATTTATGTATTCTGTGGTTTAATTATTTTTTGGTGACACTTCCACTAGGGTCTCTTTTTATACAAGGTTCTCAGAAATGCTTGATTTATATTTATAACACAGAAAAAAATCTGCACAAGCCAGAGAAATTGGTAGGGAATAGGGTTATAAATAATGACACTTCAAGACAGGAATATAGTTTCTTTTTAAGCTTTAGGTTCTTTGCATTCCACACTCAGTGAGACTGCAAAAAGTGATTAGTGTCTGACCCCCAAAACTCAGTGACTTAAAACAACCATTTTATTATTCTCAAGAATTCTGTGGATCAAGAATTTGGATAGGGGCTAAAAGGAATTGCTAGAGTGTGCTTCATGGTGAGAAGAGCTGAAAGCTGAGGTGTCTCGAGTCAAGGGCTAAAATCACCTGAAGTTTACACCTTACATTTGTCTGCTGCTGTCCTGTAGGCACTTGAAGACTAGCTTTACCAAGAAGCATTACATATGGCTTCTCCACGTGTCTTGCCTTTCTCATAGCATAATGGCCATAAGGTGTTTATTCAGACACCTTATCAAGTGGTACAAGGCTCCAAATACAAGTGTTTCAATAAACAAGATAGAAGCTGCATCACCCTTTATTACCCATCCCCACTTTCCCTCCAACACTTTTTGAGGAAGCAGTTCTAAGCCCACTGAGATGAAAAAGTAGACCTCAACCCTTTTGATGGAAGGAGTGGCAAAGAATTTGGAGAGGAGGATGGTTTAAAATAGCCAGATTTTTGTACGCTGAAGGAGAACTGAGCATCTCTAAGTTTTCTTGTGGCCAGGCCTGCTACTGTCCAACGATACAGTAAGAGAGAGAGGAATTAATGTAACATATTCGTAGCCAAATTCTTGAAAGCTGACCTGGCTCTTCCAATCTAACTAATAGTCTAAAAAGCAGGGAACCCAGAGATCTGAGTAATTCTGACCTAGCAGGATGATTGTCTTACACAGATTGCACTGACCCCTAAAATTTGAATGAACTTTGTGAGGTAAGTAGTGACTGGTTATGTATTGAAGAGCTGCTTCCACTTTTATTATTATCTGGTTCATTTCTTTGCATATATTGGTTTGTATTAACCCAAAATGAAAGCAATCTGTGTCTGAGTCTACATTCTCACCAATCTTCAAACTTTATGGTCTAGTGTCTTAACCTGACTTGGATTAACACAAACATTTTATAGTTGGAAGTATAAAAACTTGATAGTGGTGACATTATCCATATTTAAAGATCAGTAACTTTTCTAATTATAACAAAGAGAAGAAAGCATCAAGGCATTCTTACTTATTTCTCATTCTAAGGATTTGTAAACCGACAGATTAATATTAGAAAAAAAAGTAATTTAACTGGTGAAATTCTTTATCTCGGTTTGCTGGTCTTGTAACAAAGGGAAGATTCTAACTAAGCTAGGGAAGTTTGTGAAAATTAAAAGAAGAAATGTGTGGACAGCTCTTGATCTAGGGCAAGCAGTTAGTAAATGTTCACAGCTTTTTCCACATGTGCCCTCCCGTAGACTCAGTCACCCACTGTTTTCTAAAGTGGATCTACAACTTTGAGCTTTAATTTACTGAAAATTACAACAGGATTCAAGATCACCATTGGTTCAAAAGCTTTACATTTCTAAAAATTAATAGCTGATACTTATATTTCTAAGTCATCTCTTATCATCAAAAAATATGTTGCTCCAGGTCACTATACAAATTATTGTTTCAGTGAGAAGTAAGGAGGTTATGGCCTAGAGAATTCCAGAGTTGAAGAAACAAATTTACATTTCGTACAGGAATTTTAATTTGATTCACTTGCCATTTATAGCCATAACTTTAGACATACAATCTCACTCTCTTTCAGCGTGGAGAGTTGGCAGTTTGCAACTAGCTTTTGCCCAGGAGCACTGGCCTTACTTCTCTGTTCATGCAAGCTAGTCAGCTGCTTCACATAATATTTTCATTGTTTTTATAGTAAAGGACAATGGCACTTCAGCAGAATAGTTATCTGTTTCACTTGTGCTGTTCCCTCATCTAGAGCAGTTACAACTCCTAGTGGATGGGATTATAGATTGATCCTTAACCAACAGATTTCATCACATACCATCTGCCTTATGCAAGCTTGTGCTTTGGGAGACATCAATTTTAAACTGCCCGAAGTATTAAGGAGATTTGGCTGCAACTATTAAAATACCTAATGGTGAATTTTCAAATGAGAATATTTCACTAAACAAAATTAAGAAACAGGAAGTTTCAGGATTGGTCTAGTGACAACTTTTCCTGGACAATTTCTCCCCTAAATTATTATATACTTTTTTTTTTTTTTAACTTTAATGGTCATACTTTAGGCTTTTTTTTTTGTATAATTAAGGATAGGATGGGAGATGTGATGATTCTATTATGGTGACATTGGTTAATGAAATCCAGTAAGTTTTTAGTGTACAATTTAACAGTAAGACATATATATATATCACGTTGCATGTTCACCACCCCATAGTTAACTGACGGTCTTAAGGGGTGAATACTAAGGTGATTATGCATGTGAGTATTATCAGAGAGGATAAAAAATATTTAGAAAATTCTCTTTGAAAAAGGATAAAAAGAATATGCCAAAATATAAGCATGCTTTTTGGTAATTTTTTACCACCTTCAAAATATTTGTTAGAATAAAGGATTCACACCTTATTACTAAAATCCTTATAAAGTGCACTCACCTCACAATTATTTTGTGTTCAGAGTACTGTTAAAAGAAGATTTTTTTAGCCTGAAATAGCCTCATCAATGCTTCTTTGGGATACTTATAAAATTCATCTGAGGACCTATAACCAGATGTCAAGGAAATGTAATTTTACTCTATAGTTTTTGACATCATAATTAGAAGCACTGAAGGGATTAGTAAATAAAACTTTAAAAGCTATATTAATGATAATTCAGAATGGCTAGCTTTGTGAATTTTTAGATGGATGCTATTTTCCAAGAACACCAAAAAACAAAAGGGTTGAATTCAGGTATGTGTCTCAGCTGAACACCTGGGTCAAAGTGGTGTAGGCAGACTGCCTGGAGAAGAAATAAGACTTGAAATATTGATCTCCCTCTGTCCTCTAAGATGCACTTTTATAAAGGAAAATTCAGTTTTTTACAAGAATCAAGCCTACATTTTATATTTACAGTTTTGTACTTTTTCTCATGGAATTTCTCTTAAACTTTCTTTTTTTAACCTGTTCAGACACTTGAGATTGAAAAATTTTATCATATAAATTTGTTCAACATGAAACATTTTATTTTGAAAATCAACTATTTTAAGTAAATGAATTTAGTAAGTTGTCATTTACTTTCTCAAGTGATTTTGCTATAAACTTTTCATTAATTTAAACCAGTATGTGTAAACACTATTGGTATATTTCAGTGAAAAGATTTGAGAATATGGCTTTTGAGTGACATACTCAAGAATGATATAGAGAATAATTTGAAGTATTTTTTTAAATTAACCTTTTTGAGATTTTCTAAATTAAAATTTTTTATCAAGATAATTATGGATTCACATAATTATTCACATCTATCTGAAATAATTCAGAAAGATGCCCTGTACCCTTGACCTGGTTTTTCCCAATGGTGACATCATGCAAAACAGTAATGTGTTATCATAACCTGGTTATTGATATTAATACAATATACTTATTTTATTCAGATTTTCTCAGTGTTACTTGTACTCATTTGTTTCTGTTTGTATGTGTATTTAATTATACACAATTTTAAAACATGTGTGAGTGTACGCATCCACAATCACAGTCAAGATATATAGCAGTTCTCATAACGAGGATCCCTCTTGTTGTTCTTTTTAAATAACACTCACTAAACTCTCCATCTGTAACCCTAGAAACCAGAAATCTCCTTTCCATTTCTAAAATTTTATCATTTTAGCAATATTGTATGAATGGATTTATACAGTATGCAACCCTTTGGACTGGCTTTCTTTACTCAGCTTTATTCTATGGTGATGTGTACTGGTTGTGTGTGTCAACCATTTGTTCATTTTTATTATTGACTAATATTCATGTGCCATAGTTTATTTAACCATTCACCCATTGATATGTGAAATAGGTCTAACTTTTGGCTATTATGAATAAAGCTACTAAAAGCAACCATTTACAGTTTTCATTTCTCTGTGATAAATGCTAAGAAGTACAATTGCCGAGAAGTTTGGTAGCTGCACATTTAGATTTTTAAGAAAATGCCAAACTGATTTCCAGAGTAGGTGTATCTTTTTATATACCAAATAGAAAGGTATGAGTTATCTGGTTTTTCTGCATCTTTGTCAGCATTTGGTGTTGTCATCATTTTTTTTTTGTTTGCTTCTTCAGATAAATATCTATTGATATCTCATTATAGTTTTACCCTAATGAGTAATAATGCTGAACATTTTTTCTGTGCTAATTTACTATGTGTACATCTTCTCGGGTGAAATGTTTGTTCATATGTTTTGTCCATTTTCTAACTGGATTTTTAAAAATTATTAAGCTTAAGACATATTTTTTTCAATATTTTCCCATAGTCATTTGTTGATTATGATGTTTGAAAATATTTTCTGCCACTCTGTATTATATCTTTTGCTTTTACTTAACAGGATCTATTGCAAATAAAAGTTCTTAGTTTTGATGAAGCCATATTTTTCTTTTATGGATCATGTTTTTTTGTGTCAAGTCTAAAAACTTTTGTCTTCTATATCCAATGTTTTTTTTTAATGACTTAGTTTTATGTTTTACATTAAAGTCTATGGCCCATTTTGTATAAAATGAAGTTTAGATCAAAGTTCCTTATTCTGCTGATAATTCTGGTCATTTGTTGAAAATGCTATTTTTTCTCCATTAAATTGCCTTTATATTTTTGTCAAAAAATAGTTGAGCATACTTGTGTGGGTCTATCTGGCTTCTCTATTCTGTTCCAGGGAACTGTGTGTTTATTTCTCAAGCAATACCACATTGTCTTGATTATGGTAACTAACAGTAAGACATATTATTTAAGTGATTACTTCCATGTTATTCTTTTGTGTCAAAATTGTTTTAGCTATTATAGGACATGAATCTTTTCATATACATTTTAGATTTAGCTTACTGAGGACCAAAAAGATTTGTCAGTCTCAGAGCAATCTTTATCTCCATGGACCTAAGACTCTTTTTCACTTTATTAACTTTTAAATGACCTTAAAATTCAAATGTAAAATTTTGGAGAAGCCACATCAGATGAAAAAGATATCTTGCACTAACTAGATAAATGAAAAATTATAGGAAAAAAGTATATATAGAGAGAAATATCTTAATTTCTCTTTCAGTGTTATAATTCATTTAAAGCAAATTTTTTCTCTGAAATGAAAAACCTTAGGGAATATAAAGAAATATATTTTTCATATTGGTGTACAGACAATTCTATAATTTAGGAGTACTGTGCTTTAAGGCCATCAAGATGATAATCAGTTCTTTTTGTGGTAAAATGCCAAGGTTCTGATTAAAATAGAATTTCAAAACTTTGAGTTTTAGATTACCTGATTAGTTTTTGTATAATTAGCAAAGACTATGCCTTAATAAGATATTATATTTCATTTACATTTATCAATTTGAGAAATTACAAAAATAATAAAGTATTTAAAATTAAACCTTGTATTAGATATCATTAATTGGTGCCCATTATCTATTTTTTACTCCTTTCTTAGGGGACCTTCTTGTGTGGTTTGTGAAGCTAAATTCTCCATTTCCTTGTCATTTGAATCCTAAATATAAATAATTTTCTTCCCAGTAAGTGGCCTGTGTAAGATTTAGAAGATGGAAATGAGACAAACATCAACTTCAAACATCCACTGACTGTTTCCGACTATAACCAATAAAATGGAGAAATAATTATTTGCTTTTGTTTTCTGTAACAGAATTCCATGTCTAGTTACCAGCTTTGGTCATTTGTTGAGAAGGTGAAACATCTTTTCAATCTTGGTTTCACCAATGTGCTGTGAAGAAGAAGTGTTCTTGAGCTTAAAACTTTCTTTGGCATCTTTCAGATTCCTAAACCTTCTGAGGGTGGCAGACGAAGTTAGCTCCTCTGTGGGTTTGTTCTGTGGCCTTCTGTGGTATAGGTCTCAATTAGACCCCTTTGCTCCAGCCCTTCAAACAATTCTACCAGCACTAATTTTCTGTATTAAAGCTCATTCTGCTTAAAATACTTGGATATTTTCTGTTTACAGAATGGAATCCAAACTGATACATACTCTCTGCAGAAAGAGTATAAAAGGTCTGATCTGGTTACATGTATAGAGACATAATTTTTTCTCTAATTATTTTTATCAAAGACATATACAAATATTATCTCAGGCATATTATAATACAATTGATAAACACCTTGGGTTCCTTGCTTAAATATTAGAGCTTTTAAAAAAATTAATTTGGGAATCACTTGAAATACTACATAAGCTCACCTGTCAATCACCTTTTTGGATGGACATGCTGAAGACATATGCTTTGCATTTGAGAATGTGACCTTTCATTGAGGTATAATTGACATATAACATTATATTAGTTTCAGGTTATACATAACGATTTGATATTTGTATACACTACAAAATCATCACCACAAGTCTAATTACCATCTGTCACCATACAGTTACAATTTTTTCTTGTAATGAGAACTTTTAATATTTACTCACTCTGCAACTTTCTCATGTGCAATGTAGTATTATTAACTATAGTCACCATGCTGTACTTTACATCCCATGACTTATTTATCATATAACAGAAAGTTTGTACCTTTTGACCATCTTCATCTACTTCATCTAAGCCTCCTCCTCCTCCTCCAGCAACCATCAATCTTTTCCCCGTATCTATGAGATTGTTTTTGTGTTTGTTTGTTTGTTTTGTTTTATTTCGATTTGTTTTAAGTTTTTTTTTTTTAGATTCCACACACAGGTGAAATTATACGTATCTGTCTTTCTCTGACTTATTTCACAAGGTCCTTTAAAGTCCATCCATGTTGTCACAAGTGTCAAGATTCCATTTTTCTAACGGATGAATAGGATTCCACTGTGTGTCCATGTACCTATATATGTACACATATGTATGTGTATGTGTGTGTGTGTGTGTGTGTGTGTGTGTGTGTATACCACATCTTCTTTATGATAAGGTAATATTGATTTCACTTGGTGAAATATACTTGGGTCCTCATGCTTCTAGTTTATTTAACCCGATAAGGTAGTTGTAACTTGTCCAATGTCTCAGAGTTGTGAAGTGCTGGGTTCAGATTTTACATGGGAATTCTGTCTCCAGAGCTGGCACTGTACATGACTAGGCTCACATCCTAGCCAAAGTAGTTGTTTGTGAGCATTCGCTGAATTGAAGTGAACTGATTACTAGAGCTTATCATAATCATCATCAACTTTGCTACCTAAACTAGCTCTCAGTATTTCACAAAATACAGTAGGATAAATTGTCCTCCAGAAAGAGTAGTTAGTGATTCATACTGTTAAATTACCTAATTTTCCAATTGTCAATCTTTAAATTGCTTATTATATTCTCTCACTGGTATTTTGGTTTCCTTGCAAAAGTAAACAAACAGTAAAACTTTTTCATCTCAGCCATCATGGAATAAAGTTCCTTTTTGAACAGTGCTTTTGCATGGCTGACTTTAAATCATCTTTAAGCATTTAAAATACAAATGGCTTTATCCATGACAATTTTATTGTGTTAGAGAAACTTAATTGTAGAATAAGGTCCTTGCTCTCTCGACTTTGATGTCTGTGGTAACCTTGAAGTAAATTCTCTGTGTTAACTAGGATTAAAGAATGGGATTCATACTTTAGCAAAAACTCGGCTTGTAATATAATTAAAAATGAGGTCGTTAATGCTATTGTTTATGACTAAATATTTGCTCATTTCAAAATCTTTATAGAGAGATGAATTTCAAAGAAAAATATCTTTGAAGAAAAAGAACTTAGACACACACACACACACACACACACACACACACACACACACTGTGTTCTTGGTCTTTTCTTTTAACATGTTCTCTAAACTTTCCCTATCACTACCTAATCAGATATTCTTCATTTTTAACATCCTTTCATACAACCTCCACTCTGAAAGTTTGCCAGAATCTCACAGACTTGCTGAATTAACAAAACACACTATGAAAAAAAGTCTTTAAAATGTGCAAAGTTTTTCATGCATTTTATTGAAATATGTGCATATTACAGTATCACTTAATAAGACAAAACTGAAAGTGTTCAAAAGTTAAAGCTCAGACTGCTATCATTATTTTTGTCCTTGTGAAGTTAAGTTACTTTGGTTAAAGAGAAAAGAAAAAACAAAATAGATTTGGGATTAAAAAATATTCCTTCAAGATACTTAAAAGACTCCAAAATCAACCCAAGTTACAAAAAATAATAATATATTTTCCAGTTAGAAAACAGTTCATGTTACTTTTACACCTGAAAATTCAAAAAGCATATAGAGAAATGATTATTCACAGTTTCACAACCTAATAATAATTATTACAGTTCTAATGTATATTTTCACAGATGTTTGATTTTATGTTTGTGTGTATCTCTGTCTTTTGAAAAAAATATAGAACAGTATTGCATTCAATAAATGTACATTTTGAAGAACTTTTCTTTTATAAATATTTTATTATGTTCTTTTATCTTCATAAATATACTTTCATAATATAGATTTATTGGCTGCACAGTAATCTAATGGCATCATAATTTTGTATTTAAGTAACAGTCTTGAAACAAGCTTTTGATGCACCTAAAAATTGTTTCTTATTGTCTTCAGCTTCAAAAATCAAATACTGTGTAGAGTAGGCATTTTAAATAATAATGATTGTGATGAACTGAAAAAATGCATCTTTATTACTAGAGCATGCATTTGAGGTCTTAGAAACAAACAAACCAAGAAAAATGCACCCGCTTATAAACTGTATGCATATCTGAGTCTACTAAATCAACAAAAATATTGCTAGTTCCACTTTCTTCTATAAAGATTTGTTCAATACGCAGAACTATGCATGGTCATTACAAAGCAACTTGATTTCGATCACCTGTCAACAATCAGAAATCGATTCTGAATGGATTATCTGCACAAGCAAAACTGACTCTGGTAAAAATTCTGGGTCCAAGTCAGAAGGGTTCCTGGACACTAATAATATGCTTTAAAGGAATAAAATCTCAGAAGCCATTAAGAAATGATTTGATCTCAGAATTTAAAATGGACAAGAGAATGTGACAGGAGAACTAATCTTGACCTACTATAAGGAGAAAGCTCATAATTTTCTAATGAATTATTAATTACAAATTATCTAGGGACATACATGCCATATTATGTAATATGTTTTATTGTTTTTATTCTTTTTAATATTATGTTTAGATTTTTAGATGCTTATTTGAAACCAAAGTACCCCTTAATTTTCTTTTATTGTATTGATTTTGGAAGTTAATTATCTTTAATCAAATCAGGAAGGGACTTTCGCAAGAAGTAAGTTTTAGAAGGGAAAACAATTCTTATTAGAAGGTGCATTTATTCTTGCAATAAACCACCAGTAGTTTTTAAGAAGACATGAAAAATACTAATATTTCTACTCTCATTTTAAAGAGATTGTCATTAAAATAAAAATGATGTTGCTGATGCTGCTGATGATAATGATAAGGAGGTGGAGGAGGCACAGGGAGAGGATGGATGCCAGATGTGAAGCATTAAAACTCATCTCCGAAGGAGCTTGATATTATAACATTACATTCTTTGAAAGCAAATTAACAAAAAACAAACAAAACAAAAACATAAACAGCTGTTTTCTGGCATTATATTTGCTATCTTAAGTCAACATTAATAAGAATATCATATGTAATACTTTGTACATCATAAAGAAATTTACTTTCATCACTATTATTGGTACCATTATGATTATACTCATTTACATAATAAATATTTATATAATGACTTGTCATTATGTTTCCATGTTTATGGATGTAAGCCAACTATTACAATGAAAAGGCAAAGGTAGGCAATGAGTGGTATGGGAATAAAGCCAAAAGTTAGGTCATGACTCGAATGTCTGGGGTTTAAGTTCATGAAACATAGTCCCCTTGTCACATGGCTCATAAATAACTTTGACGTTGGCATGTTTCCTTACGTTGGAAACAATCATAGTGTAAAAGCTTATCTGAAATTGGAATCATTTTGGCAAACTAGTGTTCTGATTGAATTCAACTCTTGTTTCTATTGTATATGTGGCTTAACCTATTAAGGATATTTCACTCAGTTGAAAGAGAAAAGAAAATCAGGAGAAATGTATTTTACCTTAAAAGATCCTTGGTAATATGCAACATTTCTTGATTATTTATTTTCTATTTTCCAGTCTTCAGCAGTCCTGCACTCTCCAATGGGTAGCTACCAGTCCTATGTGATTATATAAATTTCATTATAAAATACAAATTCAAATTTTCAGTCACAGTGGCCATATTTCAAGTATTCATAGCCATCTAAAGATATAGAAAATTTCTATTCTCACAGAAATGACTAGTGAACAGTGCAGGTTATAGACACTTGCCTTGGAAAATATGGTCCAACAACCAGAACAGAAGCACCGGCAGGGACAGTAACAATGTGTGGGAGCACCTTAGAAACGTGGGGTCTCAGCACACCATGTTCCTATTGAATAAGAATCTACATTTTAATAAGAGTCTCAGGTGATGCACAGGTATATTATGCTTAAGAAGAACTATTGTAGTCAAATAAGTATTTCAGAACAGAAACTTAATTTTAATCCAATTATAATTAACCTTTAATTTGGGTAGTTTTGTGGACATATGTAAAATAAAAAAAAACTATTAAAATTTCTCCTTACAGATCTGGAATTTTATCTATCATTTCCACCCAGAATGTTATTTAGAAGAAGATCCATGAAGGAGAATTGCTATAAATTATAACTTAAGCTATAATAATATCTGTTTAAATATGCATTTAATCTGGCTAGTTGACAATTTATTCACTTCTTACCATTTATAGTTTTCATTTCACATAATATGATAATAGACATAAAATTCCAGTAACTTTGTTGTTCTTTTGTTTGTATGTTTTCATTTAAAAATGCTAATTTTCCCTTTTCTTTTCTTGTCATGTACTTCTATTTTGGCTTTATTTTTATTTTCCGAGATTATAATAACTTTTGTTTGCAGAATAATTTATAACTTGCTAAAGTCCATTTTCATAAAAAGATTTTTCTGTCTACAGACAGGTTTCTGATATACATAAAGAAATATCTTAGACATCTCTGCTCTTGATGATAACTGGTCAATTTATTTACTTTTTTAAGTTCCAAATTTTTCTTCTTTAACATTGTACTGGTCACTTTATTTTCTCACAGGTACAGTGATGCATTTATTCAACACACACACACACACACACACACACACACACACACATGCGTGCACACACATACTTGTATTCAACTATTTTGCAATGTTTTAATGTGGCTCATTAAATATTTCCTAATATCTGAACCATAATAAAAAGTTTGCCTCAACTTTGCCATTCAAATAGGGCATTTCAAATAGAATCCAAATTTGGTCATATGACAGGTAAAAACAAAACTACCAGAAATGCGGTTCACAGTTTCTCCTTTTTCCATCTCTGCACTGACCCCAATGATTATTTACAACTCAATTTTTCTCTTTTCCTACATTCTGAAGGAAAAAAAGTTACTTTGTGATTTTTCAGTGTTTAGGAGATGAGCTAAAGAGGTAGGGGACATTGGATTGAAGTTGAGAATGCAATTGGTAAGAACTTTGAAACTGAAATTTCACAAGAGCTTGAAGAGTAGAAAGAAAAATATTGCTGTTTCAATTGCAAGATATTTCTGCCAAGTGCTGCTGGGTATAGAGAATTAGGGAGTAAATAAAGAGGCTCTTGAAAGTGTTAGTGTGGGGTTACATTGGGTGTGGAGGACCTTATAAAATTTTTTTCAACTATTTTATGGTGCTGAACCGTGCTTCTTAAATTTAACTCCATAAAGAGAATGATTCATAGAACTTCTTAGAATATTAGTGTTACATACATGTATTTAAAATATGAAATGTTTGCATGATCTGCTTTATCTTATCTTGAAGTTAATTATGCTGGGCTTAATTAAAATCCAAGGTTTTAAGCTGATTTTATGAAAATTAAGTATTGAGTGTTCAACGTTCTTAATGTAACAAAATTAATTACATCATCTCACCAGTCAAGAGTGACTAGTTATAGTTAGTCCTCATCTGTTAGGATTGTGAATAACTCATTCTATTTTCTGTAGCTTCTAAATTATTTTCATATTGAAGTATATATTGTATTTGTAATAGAATAAATTCTCTCTAAGGAATCAGATTTCTTTTTCCTTCATACTATTTTTCCCTAATTTCCAGATTTATTTCACAATCAATATGTTTCTTTATAATTCAAAAAAGTGATTAAGATGATATATAAACATACTATTGCTTTTGTTTCTAGCATTTTAGTTTTATCATTTTTATGCTTATATGCCATATTTTGGAAACCTCCCATGAAAATGGTCACCATGGATCAGTCCTCAGGAAAGTTGTTCTTCCAATGAAAGATTCAATGTCTCCTCTAATACGTACATTATGCCTTGTATTCTAGCTCTTTCTCCACCTAGAACTTGTCTAGACTCATTGCCCAAAGTAACTGAGTATTTGAGGCCAAAAATATTTTTCTAGTTTTATAATTTATTGAGATCTTGGAATTTATGAGGGTTAGACTTTGATGTAAATCACTCAGTCTGCCTTTCCCATTTATAGTAGAATTACTCAACACTAGAACATAAAGCTGTGTAATAAATCAGACCACCTGCCTGTGCTTAAGAAATATTTTCTAAAAAATAACAAACTGGCATAAAACCTGGGTCTCAGTTGGCTATACTCATTGTGAGTCATCAACCCTTTTTCCCTCCTTCTCATAGATGCCACACAGAGATCCATTAAAAAGCTATTTAGTTACTCCCTACATGAAACACAGTCTTGTGTGTTTTTGAGCCATTAAGAGCAGTCGGAGCTGTGGGCTGAAGGCAAAGGGCAGAATGAAGAACTTGGGATGCGTTGGCTTTCTCTGGAAACCTGAAATATTCTTGATGCTCAAAGTATTTACTTGTTGCCATAATGCCTACTTTCTTCCACACAATAATAGCTTTATTATTAGATGCCTATGACTTAATTAAGATTCCTTTGGCAGAATATGCTACTACACCATGTAAATGAGAAGGAGTAAACAAAAGCAGGCAAATTCAATGCCACCTTTTTTTTATCCACCAAGTCTCAATAGAATACACATTGTGTAGGCTTTCGAAAGTACTCACTAAGTGATTTTGTGGAAAGCTATGTACTCTTCACCAAATTGCAGACCACGCTGCTGGGAAGCCCTTTCTGAACTGCTTTACAACTTCACAAATGCATTCACTTTTAAGAATATTTGCTTCAACTATGACTGTACAGATTTCTGAGTGAAAAAAATTTTACACAAAATTTTTCCTGCAAATGACATGGGGCAGAACACCATGAACTTTATAAACAACTTCATGTTTATCATTCTTCCCCTTAATTGTGTTGCATTCTGTAAAAAGAACTGAATGAAAAACAGATTGACTTTCAAGCTGGAGGTATAATGACCTAAATAAATCTAAGCTTTCATTTGTTTGGTTCTAAGAGCTGTTGTAAAAGTGGCCAGAAACATCATTTGCTTCAAGCAAAAATAACAGATGGAGCTTTTGTTTTTAGCTTTCTTGTTGAGTGTAGAGATATTCAGAGTGTTTTGCTCCCTAAGTTTAAATAGTTGCTAAGTCCTGTAAATTCTAATAATAACAATTATAATTAATATATCTGACTTGTTAATATCTGTCACAGAAATTGATTCTTCATTTTCAGTGCTGTTTCCCAATTCGGGCCTTCATAAACCACGTAATCTAAGAAATTTGATAAGCCTCTCGGAGACAATTTCTTTACCTGAAATGGAGAAAGAGTTGCCAGACTTTTAGGGTTTTATTTCTAATGTATTACTATAAAGCAAATATTGTTCTATGCACTTTGCAAATACAAATTCAGGCATCCTCATAATAAACCTATGAAGTAAATACTATTATTACATCAGCATGTTGCAGATGAGAAATTGGAATCACAGAAAGTTAAGTAACTTCCTCAGTGCCACACAGTTCATGATATGGTGAAACTAAAATGAAAACCTGGTTAGTCTAGTTGTGGAGTCTCTGCTTTAGTCACTACCACATTTGGAGGTAATGTAAATGAGATAATATGCAAAGCATTCAGCATAACATGCATTTAGTATTTAATAGCTGTCTTTACTATCATTTATAACTTGCCAGCCAATGAAAGCACAAATTCTTTCTCTTTCTGTGCTGTCTAATCAAAGTGAATGAAATACAAGACTTGGTTTTAGAATTCTTTTCATGTCTTTGTTGCTACTTGCTGAAGAACAAATAAATCTTTCACACTAAAGGCTTTTTTTTAAAGCCATACAAACATTTGAGATTTAATGCACTACATAGACAGTGAATGTGGACAGAATACTGAATTCCTGAAAGCTGAAGGGTCATTTTATGTATTTTTCCTGTACTAATGATAAGACAGTTGTTCGATAGTGATGTTAACTATAGAAATTTGAGGGAAACAAATTATCTCATTAAAGTTACTTTCCAGCTCACCCACATGACTTTTAAGACAAATCACCTTAAAAAATCTCTCTGTGTGTGTTTATATACACTTATTTTATATTTCATGGGTATAACAGATTTTTTTAAAAAAACTGTAAGTGATGTCAAATGCCTGTCAGTCTCTTCACTATCAGCTTTCTCCCATTCGTAGTCCCCAAGTAGAAAAGTCTCAGAAACTCCCTTGGGATGTACACAGATGATGAAAGATGCAATCTCAGTCTGCTTTCAGGCCATCATTGGCTTTAGCTGACTTCCATTCCATGTTTGTTCCACAGGTAAAATCAGTAGGATTGAATTCCATCTCAAAGCTCTAAGTAAATAAGAAAGTTGTACACACTACAGCCTAAACCATGAGAGGTCATTAGCTCTCTTTTAGCAATTTTCCATCTTGTTTTGACATATGAGTGGGGTAAGCACACTGCTCACCTTTTTATTTTCCCAGACGGTTACCTAGGAAGTGGGAGAATTCTTCTCAAAGCTCCTTTTCCCTAAAACGCTGAGATAAAAGAATATAATTGACATTAATTCAATTGCTTTGTTTTACAAGAGAATACAGTTTAACTAATACTCAAGGATTAAAACTATTTGGGTAGCCAGACCTCACAAATTTATTTATTTGTAAATGAATTTTAAGTCAAAACCATATAAATCTACATTGTAGTTTTTTTTCTCATCATGGCAACATAATCATAACAATACAATTTGAAAAGCTTTCCCTGCACAGGTTGACACTAGTTTATTTTACTTGCATCTTATTGTGAAATAATTGCAGGCAGAAGTTTAAGAAATGTCCCTGAAAACCATAAAGTAATTAAGTGATCTGTAGTGGGCTGTGGAATTTGTTTCATTATTTTATGGATATACCTCACAGCACTGCCCACTTTCACTGGAGATACAACACTCATCAATCCCGGGTAATTAAAATAGGAGAAAATTGTCTTATAAAAGTAAATTTGAAAGAAAGGCTCTTGTATCTACAGAAAAATTCTGCAAAATGTCTGTTTACCACTAAGTTTTCAAAACAGTAAGAATCAATGTGTTCTTTCTTTATTGTAAACAACAATGAAATCTGAATAACTAGAAGAGTAGCTTTTTCAACATGGAAAATTCCACTAAAATCCAAAGTGACTAAAAAGTTTAATCACATTTTTGTCTTCCTGTTTTCTCTGAAAAATTAAAACCATGCAAAAATTTAAAAAATACAACTAAAAAATAGCTTGTCAGATAATATTAAGATTTTCATAATTTAGGTTATATGATTCAATTTGCGGATGTAAAATTTTTTTCTTCACGAGGAACAGTGACAAACAGATCAAAAATATTTTTTGTGTGGCATTGCATAATCTAAAACAGGAAAATTGGTGACTTACTGAAGACAGATGAATATAATTACAGGAAAGGGAAGAAAAGAGGACAGGGAAGAGAAGAAAAAGAAGGGGGTAGGAAAAGCGATGAATATAATAATAAACATAGCAGCAGTTCAGAGCAGAAGCACTGCAGTAGGTTAGAAAAAGCAACCAGATGTCAATCAACTCTCTAACAGTAGAGAAGAATAGAGGTGAAGATTTAAGAGCTCTGAGGTCTGTAAGGAGCGGGTAGGAAGCAACAAACAACTTTGTCATTAGTAGTCCTATAGGGTTCATGGTACTAGTCTGTGTAGTTTTTAAGTCTTGGGTTCTGCGTTTCACTTAATTGGATTGGCTCTGGCTCTACCACTTACTAGCTGGCCATCTTTGGGTAAATTAAGCCATTATGTGTCTCTTTCCTCATATGCTCAAATGAGGAGAGCGATAGTATTGACTTCATTAGATTGTGAGATGTACTACCCTTAAACCCTGGTAAAGGTACCCCTGCCCTTTGTTATGCTGAGAGAAGGCCCTACATATTACAGAGAAAGTAAAAAGAACTTGTTAGAATACACATAGGCACAGGGGTACGAGCACGGTGCCCCCCTACATTTATCTGTGGCCATGACTCTTTTAGACCACAGGGCAACATTTTCCAAATCTCTTGTTCTATGCCTTCCAAAGAAAAGATGGCTGTGTCTGACTCCAAGATTCAAGGGTTGTTCTGTTGCCAATTTACAAGTAGAACACAACATCAAAGTGCTGGAAATACTGTTTTGGAAGTTCTTGTCAAATCCTTCCTGTCAAGAGGAGAACAAAATTTCCTCATACAACAAGAAACTGTTTCCAATAATGTTGAGCTTCCATCTTATTTTCCTGTATCAATTCCTGTTTACAGAAGTACTGACAAATTTGTAAATTAGCAAGGTATCTGCAAGAGTTGCGTTTGGTGGCTAAGGGAAATTGTGTGATATTAAATAACTCATATTTCTTGAATGAGTGGGTATGCAGGCCTTTCCTTTATCTTGGCAACAGGATGTACACAATGCTGGAAATGCTAATAACTTTCAATTAAATAATTTAATTATAATTTCAGTTTTATTTAAATAATTTCGATCTGACATTTTGATATTTAATAATTACATTTTACACTCTATTCTTATTAGATTATTTTCAATATTTTAGAAAAATAATTACAAAAAAAATTATTTCAGTTTTGATTTTTGATGGTTACTTTATCTTTTTTTTTAAATTTTATTTTAAAATTATGATATCTAAAGAAGAGAGAGGTGAGAGCTGTTATCTTCAGAGCAGACTTGCCCAGGAAGCAGAGGCTATAGCAAAGGTCACATGTGCTGATGAGAAAGACTGGTTTTGTTGAGAAGTCATTAAGGAGTGGAATGAGACAAGAAAGAGAAACCCAAGAATAATCCTCATTTGCAAATTTTGCTTGGTCCCCTTGTTCCTCCCTATTCTTCTCTCCCTTCACTCCCAGTTGTCAACAAAAATTCCTCAAAGCATGTTAGCAAACATAGAGACTTCCTTCAAGTGACAGAGTTGGCAAATGGGAGAGGCAGCAGTTTCCAACACAAACTAAAAGTGCTGTTCAGGAGACAAAAAGGGGTCTATAGTTACTTTAATGAATATATTTTGGTGCATATAATTTACTTTTTGTGCACTATTAAAACAGTTATACTTTAATCTTTTATTCTTTGAGTTATTAGGATTTGTAGAGCACAAATTATGAGGAAATTGATTAGAATAAAAATAAAGATTTTGAGGAATTAAAACCAAGAAAATAAATTTTATGAAATAAAATGTAATAATTAATAGATTATGTATTTATTTTATTTCTCATCCAAATACTGTTTATCCATCAGTAGAACATCTTTCATCAGATTTGACAATTGTTTTCATTTTATAGTCATATTTTTTAAGGTAGGAAGATAAAACATGTCTTGTAATAATTTTTTATTTGATGTGTAACTTGGTTTGGAAGATCAATGATATTGTATATGAGCTGATAATAATTACATTGATTTTAGCCATGACACTTTTTTAGGTACTGAGAAACAATAGTAAAAGACAAAAATCCTGCCTTCACAAGGTTTATGTTCTAGTGCAGAGATCCACGAATATTTTCTGTAAAGAGCTGATAGTATTCTAGGTTTTGTGGACTACACACTGTTTCTGTCACATATTCTTTTTTTGTTGATTTTTTTGACCTTTAAAATGTAAAAATTATTTTTCATAGGTTGTGCAAAAGCAAGTCATCTCAAAATAGGCCTTGAGTCAAACTTGGCCACCAGGCTTTAGTTTGCAGACCTCTCTTCTAGTTACTTTAGCTACAGTGGAGGAGACACAGTGAAAGGCCAAATCAAGTCCTACACACTTCAATATTTTCTAGGTTCTTCATCGATTCAAACTGGCTCCCTCCAAAAGCCAGTGGGGCCCACAAGTCAAGTAGTCTGGGGTTATGGAGCAAATAGATGCAACTGGGGTGAGACATCTTCAAGACCAAAAAAATTAGACACAGTTAAGTACCATATGAACAAATTAACTGTTTCATGCAAATCACTGCCAGGAACTCAGCGAAGCTGGAGAGAGAACTGAGCTGTCAGATGTCACAGTAGCCACTCTTCAGGTATTCAATAAAAGCAAGACAAAATAGAAGTAACGGTGAAGCATTTTATCCCTTGGTGCAATAGCATAAGCAAGAGGCTAAAATCATAGAAAGCACTGACTCCCCTTGTGCCACTTCCCTCCACGGACAGGTGGATCAGCAGCACAGGTGTGGAAGTCACCTCACTGTTGAGAAAGCCCCAAACAAAAGGCTCCTGCAGTTTTATGGACCTGGGGGCCTTGGGGAGGGAGAGAAAGGATGGTTAAGACAATAGGAAAAGTCCTGGGTACTGAGTCAAAGTGGGGAAAATTTTCTTCAAGTTTCCCAATAAGGAGACTTTCAAATTGAAGCACCTGGGCTGGAAATGCTGCCATGCATAAAAACGTGGCTGGCCAGGGGCCGGAGTCATGACTGCAGCTCCCTTTGGAAACTGCAATGCCCTTGGTTGTGCACTGGGACTCCTCAATCACTCTGTAATACATAGTCTCTCAGTCTAATGAAATAAATGTATTATTGATTTAATAAGTGTTTACTGAGCACCTGCTATGTGCCATTTTCTGGGCTCAGCATTCATTCACTTCTCTGCAAAAATTTGAAAGGTAGACTCTGTGTACACAAGTAGTTGATTCGGTTTTGAAATATTCAAGTGACGCCTGGCTTTAGGTGGTTCAATACAATCATATTATTGCTAAAATACTGATTGCTTTTAAAAATGATTTATTTTAAACTAACTTGTTTCTGGGTATGGTCTAACTCATGGTTTCTAAATGCTAGTAAATATTCTGGGAAAGTTTGAAGTGTCTGCCAAATCAAATTATCCTCAGTTTAAGAAATTAGTTCTTATGCATACTGATGTTTAGGTTCTCCCACAATAGACTGGTTCATTAATAAAATAATATAAATCTAGAACATTTTTGTATAAAGATGAGGGAGAACTGCACCAAGGAAATTTCTTGTTGGTTTTGATCTATTTGTGCTTTTGTTAAAGATTTATTCAACTTAGTCTTGAAAAGTGTGTTATGTGTATGTGATTATCCTTTTGTCCACCCATAATTATTCCTCATTGTCTTAAACCTGTAGAACAGAACGTTCTTTATCGTAAAATGTCACAATGAAGTCGTTCTACTCAGCTATACAGAATTTCACTCTTCTCATTTCAACAAAAATGCACCTTATAATGAGTTTAAACTTTGAATTTTATTCTGTATCAAATATCAAAGAGAAAGTCGAAGTCAGCTCTCATTACATTTCTGTCTGCCCAGGGATCATCCTCTTCTTCTGATGAAGAATGTGTTGTAGTTTAAAGAAATCACAAAGAAGATAAAAAGTGGAACAGTAAGTCAAAAATATTCTTTGCAGGAAGCCAAGGTACAAATCTAAAGGGAAAGCACAGCTGTATTTCCAATATTCCAGTTTATAAAAAAGAAAAAAATGATTAAAAACCAAAAGAAACTAACATGACAATTTATAATCCCACATAAGGTAACTCCATAGAGTTTGAGCCTATCTATTTTCCCCCATAATGTCTAAAATCATGGTAGATCTATAACACATGTTTGAAATCATTTGGATATCACTTATTAAAGTTACAGAGAATTAGGTGTTTTAAAATAGTGCTTCTCTCTTTACTTTTTAGAGAAAAAGAAAGAAAAAAGTGATGGAAATAGATATGGGGGCGGGAGGAGAGAGATTGAGATTACTTAAAGGGATAAAATTCAGTTATCAGAATGTCTTCTATCTTGGGTATGTCATTAAGCATCACTGCTTAACACTACAGTTATTTTCTTATGATTAACTATTTTTAGCATTGCCTAATAAATTTGTAGTCATGAACCATGTAATATATACACGTGTACATATATATGTATATATACACACATATCTATATATACATATACCTCTGAAGTGCTTAGAAGGAGAAAATGTTAAGTAGACCTTGGACTCCAACAGACATGGGTTCGAAGCCTGTTTATGTCACTTTTTAGCTGTGTCTTCTTGGGTATGTTACTTTACCTTACCAAACCTAAATTTTCTCAACTATAAAATAAGACTGATAATAACAGCTTCTTAAAATAAAATAATTTTTTCTGAAGACAAATAATACATATTAATACTTAGTTTCTGACACAATGCACATATACAGTAGGTATGATGTAATGCTATTTTTATGGTTATTTATATGAAACAGAAGTCATTAGCATTTTTTTCTAGCAAGAATCAATTATAACCACTGATTATGATACAATTGAATTTAAATCATAGAGACAGGATGAACTGATGCTATGAGAAATACCCAAATATCACAGCTATGTTGCAAAGCTATTGTGCCCTGGGAATATGTAGAAATGTAGATATTAAACAACAGGAAATATATAATCCAGCTCAGCTTAAAACTTTTCACATAGGAAGGCTTCTTTGTGTCTTGCCTAGGCTGCCTGGTGGGTTTTAAATAAGAGACTCTCAGAAAACGCATTGCATTTCATTGGAACTAATTACCTTTAAAAAGACTTCTCTTTACTCTTCATCCCAATTTGAACAACTCAATAGAAATGCTATTAGCTCCCAGAATCTTTACTGTATATATGGCTTTCATAACAGTATGATCAATTTGAAACAGAGTAAAAGTGGAGTTATTAAACCTTGGAAGATACCATGGGCTTTGTTTACTAATTTAGCTTCTGCTAGTGAAATTCCAAGTATCTGAAAATAGACTAAAAGGATAAGCAACAGAAATGGTTACTAGATGTTTGATGATTTAAACTTGGGTGAATGGAATTAATAGTCATGTAATTTAAAATTTCAGGGTTAGATGGCATGAGAAACTGTGAAGGATCCAGGAATTGATTTTGTGCTGCTTACAAGCTTGGAAGTCAGTCTGCTACTGTTTCTGGTAAAAGACACAAGGCTCCTGGGGCAGAGAAAGGATTTCATTACTATGGCACAGCAGTCAGCATGAGTACTAGGTCAGGTTTTCTAGCTGCAGAGTTCCCCAGGGGCTACATAATAAGCCCAAATCGATGCTATATCGATGCACAGTGGGCTTGTGTCATAGATGTGGAATCCTGATCTCAGAGATTCCACTGATTTTTATTGAAATCAGTATGCAAGCCTGCATTTTCTCCTGGGACAGAGCATGAGACGGTTACCAACTGCGTAAAAAATCTTGAGGAATGGCCCAGCAAAAAGAACAGTCAAGGCTTTACAGTCTTGGCACACCCAGGAGGACCTGTAACATCATAAGGGGATCAAGGAGGATGATATGTTTATAGATCATGGTACTGGAGTTACATGGAACATATTTAGAAAGATACAGCCGAATATAAATAATACCTATCTTTTTTTGGTTGTCATGGTCTAGATAGCAATTACCTTACTATATTTAATATACTGTGACTTTCAGTTAAATTAGTTAAGAACTGCATGTGATGAAAATACTGGAGGGCGATCCCAAGGTTTCCCACTTCTCGGTATTCAAGCCCTTGGATTATCTACTGCCTGGAGTGTGGATAGGACCTATGACTTGCTTCACACCACTAAAATATGACAAAAGTAATGTGTTATGTTACACAAGTGAGTCTTGCCAAAAGACTCACTCTAGAGACTCTCTTTGCTGACGTGATAAAGTAAGTGGTCTTGGCGGGAAAGCTCCTGTGGCAAGCTGCTAGACCCGGAGGGTAGCCTTGGTCTGATAGCCAGCAAGAAGTAAACTTTTCAGGCTTATAGATGCAGAGAAATGAATTCTGCCAACAGTCCAAGTGAACTTGGAAGCAAACTCTCTCTAGTCCCCAGATGAGAATGCAGGCTGGCCAAAACCTTTACTGAAGTCTTATGAGACCCTAAGCCACGGACACAGGTAAGCAACACCCAGAAGCGACCCACAGAAGCTGTGAAACAATAAGTGTATGTTTTAAGCTGTGAAATGTGCATTAGTTTGTTACACAGCAATAGATAACTGATACACTCTAGTCATTCAATATATATCAGTATTATATTTAAGATAGCAATTCCAATATTTTGATAAATACAAATAAGAAAATAACACTTTTAATGTTAAATTCATCCCAGAATTTAATTTTTATATACTTTTCTTTTAAAAGTAGTGTTATTACCTAGATTTCATTTGCATAAAAATTATAAACTAAACCATCTCAACAATCGATCACCAGTGATTTTTAACTTGTTAATAAAAGCCTCCAAAAGTGAGTACAAATGATTAAATAATAAAACTTCTGAGCTGTTTCTACTGAGGGAACATTTAGAATGTAATCCAGTGTCATTGGACTGGGCAATAGAAGAATTCTGCCGTCTATCCAGATGCCAATTAGGAAGGAAATTTTTTATCAAAGGGAAATTACTATAACCTACACAATTGTTTTCACGGAGATAACAAGTGGCAATCAACATCTGCAGAGCTTGTTGGAACAAACAAACCTTTACAGAAATCAATTTATGAAGACTAATGACTTTCTACAAATAGAAATGAGTTTCAACTGAAACAGTGAGTGTGAGAAACTGGTGGGTATTAGACTAAAAGTAGATCAGCAGAGCATGGGAAAAGAACATATGTATCAAACTGGAAGAGAGACTGGGTCTAGGCATTAACACCAGTTCTTTTTTAAGGAAAAACTACAAATTAATATAAAAGAATATTTAGATAATACTACACAAATCATGTATAAGCTAACATTTACTAAACTGAAAACTCACGGTGTGAATGTAGCTGTTCTCAGAAAATCATTTTTATCATTTGAATAACATCTCAAGTTGAAACATGATAATAGGTACTGCTATATATAGACACTTGGCCTGGGTAGTGTGTATTTGACTAGTATAATCTAGACTGTGTTGCAAATACTTAGATATTTTAAAACGATTTGCAGATATTCTTAATCAGTATTTGTAATTTTTCTGGTGATGAGCTTGGGATTTATTATTATTATATATTTTTCACATAGGAAATTGATTCACAGCATAAATATCAAAGTTAAAATCATGAAAAATGTATGAAAGAAAAGTTGGGGTCATTATAAAGTATCTACACTATTGTTTACTATAGGAATATAAAGCAAAAATTTATATTTTTGTATATATATAATGTGGTTTTAAAATCTGGTTGTTTTCATATATGCAGTTGTGGTTGTGTTTAGATTCTAAAAATATCAGCCACTCTTAGCTTGCATATTGGTCTGAATTTTGCTGTAAATTTTTCTAAGCCTGAAAGGTTATGATGAGGTTATATCATATATGCTGAAGTGTTTTGGAACACTACACAAACATTAGGGTGGAATAATTTCTCCCCTGGAAAGGATTGCTCATTAGCCACTTTTGGGAGGCATCGTTTTACTTTATGCATCTTAGTGAATATTTTCTGAAGGACAAATTTCAAATTCTTACGTGCGTTTATAACATAGCTACCACACATTTTAGTTCTTTGTTTTGCTGAAATTGACAACCCTGGGTCTGGAAGAAATAAGTAGTTGTTTGTTTTCATCATTTGCAGTTGTTAAAAAAATAAAAAACAGCGTGTGGGATCATTTCGCTTTTACTGTCAGGCTTTAGTGAGTTCTGCCCTTTCTGCAATGCAATAATTAGGCAAGGGATCATTTCACTCCCTTTAATCTTTGTGGAATTTGCCAAGTGTCTGCAATTCACTTCATATAAGCTTTGAGAATTAAGAGTGCCAGCCTACATTTTATTGATCTCTCCAAATCCAAGTAAGATAAAAAAAAAAAAAAGAATCACTAAGAACTTGTTTTTCAGCTTTGCACTTGTCTTTCCTCTTATCTTATGTATAACAGCTTTATTGAGATATAATTCACATACCATACAATTAAATCATTTACAGTGTACAATTCAATGGCTTTTAATATATTCACAGAATTCTGCAACCATCACCACAATCAATTTTAGGATATTTGCATCACTCCGAAAAGAAGCATTGTAACCATTATCAGTCTCCCTCCATCTCACGTCAGCACATCCCCTCCTAACTCCAGGCAACCACAAATCTATTTTCTTCCTTGATTTGCCTATTTTGGACATGTCATATAAATTGAATCACATTTTGTGGTCTTTAAGGATTGGCTTCTTTTACTTAGTTCATGTTTTCAAGGTTTATCCATGCTGTAGCATGTACCATATATTTATTTTTATCGCCTAATAATACCTCACAGTATGGTTCTATCCACTTGATCTATCCGTTCACCAGTTAATAAACATCAGGATTGTTTCCACTTTTTGACTGTTATAAACATTTGTACACATTTTTCTGTGAACATAAATTTCATTTCCCTAAGAGTGGACTTAATGGGCTATATGGGCCCATTTTACATCCCCAGCAGAAGTGGATGAAGGCTTCAGTTTTTTATAACCTCACCAACACTTGTTACTATCTAGCATCCTAGCTGGTATGAAGTCGTGTCACTGAGGTTTTGATACTCATATCCCTGATGGCTAGTAATGTTGAGAACCTTTTCATACGCTTGTCTAATTTCTACTTTGACCATGTACTCTCATTCAGAAATAGCTACATATTTGGGGAGTAGAGACTCAACAAGAGCAATATATATTACATGTCATTTGGTGTATGTGTGTATCTGTGTATGATATAAGGTCTTAATCCATGTGACATTATCTTTATTAGTATAGCCATTTGTACTTTAGAAAGAGGCTCAGAAGGGTTAAGGGACAACAAAAGGAAAGAAACCAATTCAAAATCATAGAAGAAACAGGTTCAAATTCAGGAAAGCAAGAAGCCAAATGAGAAAACATGATAAAAATCTAAGGTGAAACAAAATGGGTTTTTTTTGTAGACAGAGCTGCAATATCCCTTGCTACCCCTCATTGACCATTAGAGCCTTAAAGAATTTGTTGTTTGGACAGATTTATAAGTATAGTATCACTGAAGACAGTTAAGTGTTTATTCTAAAGTCTGCATTTTTGCCTTGCATTGAGTACTCTAGTGCTACATAACATCTCCACTGCTTCTAAAAATTAAAGAAAAAAAGTAGAACCAGAAGGAGGCATACTGATTATATTCTGTCTAGATCTGCTAGTGCTAATGAGAGCTGATAATAGGTCAGAAACATAAAGTTGAAAATCCATATGCAAACTAGAAGATGAAAGAATGTAGAAGCTGTGATGACTGACTAATAGGGCTAGATTGTTGTCAATGTGAAGTTCAGGAGAACAGATATCATTCCCTTCCAGGGTTAGAATAAAAATCCAAATCTAAGTAGGGACAATATAAAGTTCAAGGACAAAAGAAAACAAATAAAATAAGGAACAAGATTTAGGAGGCAGCAAATCCAAATTATTAACAAACTGTAATTCAGTTTTTTCTTTCTCTAGTTCCCAGTTTTGCTCTATGACAATCACTTCAGAAAACTGATTTCATTCTGAAATCTAAACAATTAGCTGTTCTCTGTTAGTAACCAAGCACAGCATTAGGCCCAGATCCCACTTACTTTACGATAGACAAAATACTCTACAAATATTGTACAAACAGTGTATAAATACTGTATTTGTGCAATAGAAATTAATAAATCTGTAATGGTTGGTACTCTAACAAAGATTGTTGTGATTTCATTATTAAAACAGACAAAATTACATGTAATCTTGACTAACGCATCTAAGAGGTGTTCCTTCACTGCAGAATTAAATAATATGAAGTAAAATGAACCCAAACCAAATAAACAAAATAGTCTTGAAACGTCTGATATAAACAACATGTAGACATTGAATAAAGCTTTTTATTTAAATGTAAATTTAGAAAACTTGCTGCGTTCTAATTATTTTTTTATTTTAAAAATATCTGCACCCCATGTATTTGCCAGAAATAGTTGTAGCCTACTTAGCATGCTAAATGTTAAATTTCTGAATCAACAATGACATTTTCCTGTTTCTAAAATCTTTAAAATTTTTTCTCCGTCTTATGGTCTTCAGAGACTTTAGACTGCCAAGAAATAAAGAATCTCATGCAAAGCATTTGAACACCATCCATGGGCTTAGTGAATATTCGTTAATGAGGTTGATGGTAAATTATCACTTATTTGTTATGTCTCAGAGTTTAGTTTATCTGCATTGGAACGTTTCTCATTAAAAATGTTTTCCTCCTACACTTTGGTTTTAACACCTCTTGATGATCACCTTCACAAAAATTGATGTAAGGAAGTTGTCATTCTGTTCTCTGCATCTCAATGGCAATGACAAAGTTTGTAGAGCTTGAATGAATTCTCTTTAACTCTCTGTTTAAATAGATTTTCAGCATTTATCAACCTACAGAAGATACTTGCAAAAAACAAAACTTTGCAAATATGGTTTTAACAAGACTTAAAAGATATTTTCACAAAACAAACATTTTACAAACATAGCTTTAAAATGACTTAGCTAATATTTCTTCTAAGGAAAAAATTGGCTTTGTTGGGGAATGCACCTAAAATGACCACTTTGTGTGAAGACTTAGGCCCTGGAGGAGGGCCGGAAAGGAGAGGGAAAATGAGCTACATTTCTCTGTCCAGGAAAATGGTTTAGAGATGTTTGTCTAGATATGTTTAATATTCATATTTAAGTTTTGTGCAAAACTGCAAGTATAATAAGGCTTTTATTTTATAATATAGTCTGCCATAACCACATGTTTCTGGAATGAGTGATTTTTGGTAAAAAAAGGAATTGGTAGAATATTACCATCTAAAAAGTGAGGTTCATACACAGGATGATCAGACCATTCAAAACTTTAACTAGGTCAGTTGACGTACAAATTCAGAGCCAGAGGTGACTGAAAAAACTGCCTCTTCCCCATTTAAACACTGACTCTTCCCCTCCATCCCCTGAATTATTGGAGACCTTGGGAAGAGCAAAGTTTAACTTCATCTGCCGAATGGGGTTCAAGCATATCTGGTAAATCTTATTTCTGCAAATATGAGATCACACAATTGCTATTTTATATCTTAAAACCGCATTGCTTTAGCATTCTTTAGTTTTAGGAAGCAATTTATTAGACTATCATAAGTTAAGAAGACTACTCGATCTCATCCTCTTAATAATTTTGATCACTACCATTTACTTAGCATTTAGCAGTGCTTCAACAGGATGATCAGACCACGCATAACTTTAACTAGGTCAGTTGAAGTATGAATTCAGAGCCAAAACCGTGTGAAAGCAGTGTGGTAATTACTCAGAGGGATATGAAGAAAAAAGGAGACATGGTATTCTTCTTCAAGAGATGTACTTTCTTGTTTACATCAATGTAAACACCTATATTACTAATTATTTATTTATAAATCTGGCTCCCTCACTGGATTATGGACAAGAGCATATTTTACTCATTTTTGCATCTTCATTGCCTGGAATAGTTCCTGGGACATAGTTGGTGTTCATTAACTATTTATTGTTTAAAAGAACAAAAATAGAAGAGCCAAGAAAATGTATGTAAGTATGTAATTGACCTTTGTTTTATTGAATCAGAAGCACAGTAAAAATATGGAGAAATAGGCATGGAAGACTAGAGAAATAATGAAAAACATCCAGGAAAGAGGATACCACAAAAGGAATACCTCCTAAGTAATCGTGCTCCATGGGTCATTATGTCATGGCCAATAATGACCATCATCGTGTCTATCATAATCTTTGCTGATTTCAGTTTTCTGAATTCCCAGCTTCTTTCATATTGGCTGTGGCTTCAAGTTTTATGTTTTGAACTTTCTACTTTAAACCTTCAATTCCAATTCTTCATTTAACCAACTAAATATTATACTTTAGAAATCAAATAAAAATAAAAATGTTAGTTATACTAAAATATCACAGAAAAGCATTTGTTACCTCTGTGTTGCGAGGGAAGTGGGAGGCAAAGTCTACAAGAAGAGATTAAAACTTCAGCGTCTCTAAACAAATTTTTGTGTGAAGTAACTGCAGGGAAGTGAAATGGTGTGTGTGTGTATGTTGTGTGTGTGTGTATGTTTGAGAGATACAGAAGAGAGAAAAAAAGACAAAATCATTTTTGAGTAACTAACCTGTAAGCTGTAGAGATTTGACTAGGAAACCACACACCAGCTTCTTTCTAAACAGGTTGGAATTGGTTGTAAGAGCCACTGAAAATGAGTTCAACATAATTGTAAAAACAAAATGTGACATGACAATAACACCCACAGGTTCTCTGAAGAAACACACACACAGGCACATACACACACATGCCACATACATTATAATCACTCCTTGTGAATCAACATTTTTACTTTTAGAGCTATCAAAAAAGAAAAAAAATAGAAAACACCAAATTAGCCAGTATGAAAAGTCTTATTCTCTGGAGTTTGCTTCTTTTCGCATGTGAAAAAAATTTAAGGCCACAGAAATTAAAAGACAAATACAAAAGCAACAACAGATTTCTCCCATGTTCTCAGGTGGTTTTGCATATTTTTTGATTTATTGATTCATTCCCCTGATTTTGCATGGGTTTTAGTTTGAGATTGTGCTACACTGAATGTTTTCCATTTACTTTGAGGTTGGCTCAGATTCTTTGGACCATTTCTTCTTCCACTTGTTCATTCATCAATTCATCCAACACACATCTTACTGAACCCACCAAGTCCCAGATGCTATTAGACTCTTGAGATAGAGAGATAGATTAAACCTAGTTCTTGTGTACAAGGAACTCACAATCTAGTACGAAAAATTCACAGTTACTTGCATTTCAGATAGTAAGTACAATAATATGTATATACAAGGTATATTATAAAATCACAAAGAAAATTAACTCCTTAAAAAGGTGAAGAAAATCTGCCAGGACCAGGTGATAGTAGGATTGAGTTTTCAAGGGTAAATAGGAATTAAATGGATAAAGTGAGTCTCTGCTTAGTATCATGGACAATGAAATTGAGGCAGTATACATTGCAAGAGTAAATGGAAATTACTCTTTTAATGTACATAGAAAAGGAAGAACCAGAGACTCTGGACTAAATCATGTCACCCCAAATTTATATGTTGAAGCCCTAAATTTCAGTGTCATAGATTTTGGAAATGGAGCCTTTGGAAGGTAATTAGGTTTAGATGAGTACATGAAGGTGTGGCCCTCTTGATGGGATTAGTACCCTTATAAAAAGAGAGCTTACCTGCATTTTCTACCATGTGAGGTCACAGTGAGAAGGTGGCCTTCTGTAAACCAAGAAGAGAACTCTCACCAGAATCAGACTCCACTTGACCTTGACTTTGGACTCTCCAGCCTTCAGAATTGTGAGAAAAAAATTTCTGTTGTTTAAGACATTGAATCAATGGTATTTTGTTATAACAGCCTGAGCTGAATAAAACATCATAGGATGTGAGAAAGCGAAGCAAGAGAGGTGAACTGGGCCCAGACTGAGGGGTCCTGTTTACCTTGTAAAGAAATAGACTTGATATTCTAGTCTAAGGAAATTGCTCATGATGAACTTTGCTTATCTTTACATAGCCTGAGTTTTTTCCCCAAGTGTTTCCTCAGTTCTAAATGCCACTCCGAGTTCACCAATCATCCATACAAATAGGCTTTAGTCCTAATTGAAATAACTTGGGTTCTCAGGTTGAAGCAAATATCTTCCTTCCAACAATGAAATCTGGAAAAATGAGTTGAAGGGATTTTGAATGTACTAGAAATGTCACTTTCTAAAACAGAAATAAAATAAAAAGCAATGCAAAATCACTTCATAATGACACATTAAACTGACACAATCCCACTGAGTTATTGTTTTATTAATGAACAATTCTCTTTGATTTGTAAGCAGTAGAAGAGAACTAGCAGCTTTAGAGGATCATTGCAATAGTGTGAACTATTATGACCTTAAAAACCTCATATCTATGATTACTTCTAAAAGTTTGAAAATACTAATTTAAAAATTTTGTCTCTCAATGGCTACACAAATGGGAAGAATAAAAATAATAAAATGAGCAAATGTCATTCTTAAAAATAAAGTTTGATTAAATGACTGTTGGCTTGGAATTCTTATTCTTTAATGAAAGCCTCTCTTTTGAGTGTATATTTTAATAACATCAGCAATTGTCAAAGTAATGCTAAAACCCCAATGTGCCTTTATGTACTACAGCCATCATTGGTAAAATTCTCTGTATCTACAAATATTATCTATTTCATTAGATTGTGATTATACTCCAATTAAAATCACCCATCAGTTCATTTTACTCTCAAACTCAGAATTTTAAGGTATTTGTTGAATAACACTACACCATGGTTATCCCCTTTCCCTGCAAAACTGCAAGACGTATATAACATAATAAAACAACTACCAGTACAGTTATAGTGTGCAAGGTTCTCACATACATATTGTTTACCATGATCCTGACCAGGGCTCTGTGAAATAGGCAGTATTGTTAATTGCAAACATTTATAGAACAAGAAAATATAGTTGACATGCCCATTCTCTTTGGAAGATGATCCTTTTCTTCTGGCTCCCCAGAGTGGGAAAGTTGGAAAACTACATAAGTGACTAAGTCATTGTTTAACAGAAGTTAAATTCATTTTGAATCTACCGTATCACATTTATTGCAAATGAAAAAGCAGGGTAGGGGGATCAGAAGATAAAGATTTAAATTATTTGCTGCCATTTTCTTTTTTCATATTTCTTCAGCCCTTTATTTTCAGTTTCTGGTCTTGAACATTGAGTTGATCTGACACACAGGAGTGGTCTAGGAATAATCAAGCAGGGGCTGTTTTTAATTATTGATTATAGTCCAGAAGACATTTGATAACAAAATAGAAAAAATGTTTTCTTAATTTATTTCAAATAGAGCTATTTATATGATGCAGCTAATAATTTGCAGATTAGGTCACATATCTCAGTCACAAATCAAGTGACTTGGGTTTTGTCTACTTTGGTGTTTATTATAGCTTCTGCTGTTCATGATTTAAAATTTAAAGATTGTTGAGTTCTTTTTAGGACATACATTCATGAAAGTCCCAAAGAGATTTGATTCCCTAATAAGTATAAAGCTGGTGAACTGAAAGGACATATAAAATCTAAATTGTATTTTCACTTACCAATGGCTTATTAGGGCAGAAATTCTTACTCAGACAAATAATTAGTGTTCACAACAGGAAAGTAAACAAAAGCATACATTATGATTTGATAAGTATTATACCTGGTGAGACAAATTAGTCAACACTTATTCTTCAGTGGTGATACATAGATGTTATAAAATTGAGACAGTTTTGTAAATAAATTTGCTAAAAATAATTAAAAACGTATGAAAACGATACTCTTCTGCTCATGTATATGTGTTATAATGTGGTGCTTTAATTTGTATCTTATTTTGTCATTGCCATTTTTTCTGTTAAGAAAAAAGGAAATCAAGAGGCAAATTTAACTGCTTTTAACTGCAGAGAGAAAAATTAGTACACTCAAGGAACCCTTGAACCTGACAATATTTTCCAATTGGAAGTTCCTATGACAATGTCAGATATTTCTCAAATATTTATTTACACAAAAATCTTTTCACTGAAATGCATACACTGAAAGCAGTCAAATGCTTAATATTAAAAAACAAGGTTTATTTGATTTTAGTCCTCCAAAATTAGTCCTTTATTTTTAAGAATGAAAGCTTATATTAGTCAACTCAGGCTGTCATAGCAAGATACTACAGACTAGGTACCTTAAACATTTTTTCAAAAGAATGTTGTGGTGATTCCTTTCATAAATGGTGAGAAAAAAAAAAGACAAGTGATGACCTAAAATATATTTGTGGTTTCTTGGCACCAGGTATTGTGTAAGATAAACCTAGAAATGTGATTCAGTTAATCTTTAAAACCGTGTAGTACTTTATCATCTATGTTTACAAGTTAATTAATTATGGCTCAGGACAATTATTAACATCAAAAAAACATACGGTTAGTGGAAAAGAAGATATTTAGTCAAGTTTACTTGACTTCAAAACTTTTATTTTTTCAATAGCACATGCCTATGATTTTCTTGCTAAATAATCTTTAAATAATGAGAACAATCTTCATGTGATATATCTATTTTGTAAATTTTCAAATTACATAAAAATGACTGAGGATTATTAGATCAAAGGAAAACTATAAATATCAACTAGTTCAAACCTTTTATTTTGCTTAAAAGAAATAGGCTCAAAGTGGTAAAAAGCCAACTCATGGCTTTACAACTTGTTGTTGAAAGAGGTAATACAAAAACTCTTATTATAAAGTAGATTTCAATTTTACTTCATGCAGTTGTTTTAAAAAGTATCTTAACAATGTCTTGTATATCTGTTTGTTACTTGTATTAGCATTGTTGATCTCAGCTGTTGGAGAATTAGTATTTCCATATGACTCTCAGCATTATATGAATTACTCTAATGAAGAAAAGTAGTACACGAGCTTGGTGGGGAGTTCTAGAGGGCCGACTTGTGTTATTTGGAATTTCTATCAGGTAGGTTGTCATTGTCCTAGAGACTATTCCTTGGTGGTTTTTAGTCCCTGTCATAAGGCTCAGGGGCAAATCTTACACTCTTGATGGGGAGATTCCAAAGTGATGCTCAACCCTGCAGACCTGAGTGACCCACTCAGAGACAGTGAAGAAGGATGCATCCTCAGAGTCAGTAGGTTCTGGGCTTCACTATGAGCACAGGAGTCAAAGAAGGATGGAGGGGGATTGTCATTCATGGTTGCTAACTCACTAGACTCCATGTTAGAGGTTGCCAAATAATATCAGGCAGAAGCTTACGTGCTCCATGTCTCAAAGCAGGATTGAGTTTAAAGCTGAGAGACCAATAAATAGATGATAAATAGATAGTTAGATAGATGATAGATAGATAGATAGATAGATAGATAGATGATGGATAGATATAAATAAATGCATGCATGCATACATACATACATACATACATACATACATAAAATAAAAATAAAATATTAGTGAGGAAATTGGGGAATAATAAAAATAATGAAGAAAGATACTGTAACTAAGCCTCTCCCCTTAGAGTCTATACAACTTTGGTATTGAATTAAAGCTTAAGACTTTTGAACCATAAAATAATTATGAAGCAATGAAAGATGACCTTGACACAACTCCTTGCTATTTGACCTATAATTGTTTTTTCTCATGAGTCTTTGTTGTTGCTGTTAATGAGAAAGAATTGGAAAGTTATTTTTAAATGGAAATAGTATTCTCTGAAAGTGTAGAAGTTGATGGGGCTAAGGAATTAATGAACAAACTCTTGAGCACAAAAATATTATCTATATTCAAGGTTACAGGTCCCAGCAAATAGATAGTTTGGTAGCATTATTAAATTATTTTCATGGAACATAAATTAAGCAGTTGAAGTACTTAGCAGAGAAAGTGACATAATCAGATCAACAAGAAAAGAAAATTTAAAATATTTACATTTTTAGTATGAATTAATAATGTTTAAATATAGTTACTCAGCGTAGTAATTTTCTACAGAGTAATACAAATGACTGGAAGCACTCTTAATTATTAAATTTGTCTATGTAGTCAAGTCAAAGACAATTAGAGATGAGGTGTTTAATTTAAAGTTATACAACTAATTTACTCCCAGTTTTATCTGGGCATTATTAAGATACATATTTACTTCACCTCTTAAGTGTAGACAAAGGCAAAAAAATTTTTTTTAAATCTCATATTTTTCATGTACAGTTGGGAAGGTGGACTATGGAGACAGAAGAGAATGCTTACATTTTAAAATATTGGGATTTTTGTGAGACTGTCAATGAGAAGAAGAAAGCTACAAAGATAAAGACATTGAAGATTGAGGCCATTGAATTTCTACAGTAATAAGAAGAAATGATGAGAGAAAAACTGGGGTGAAGAAAAAGCTTTCTATGCTGAGGTGGAATTTGTAAACTTTTGGGAGGGGATATTAATGTAGAATAATATATAATGTAATAACATATAGACTTTATAGAATATTTTAAACTCTCTGATAATAATAATGTGTTCCCTTTCCATAATTGAGATAGAAAAGAAACGATAATATAAATCAATAATTCTAAGACTAAGACTAAGAGGTAGCCACTAGAACATTTTGAAATAATTCCTTTCAATTTTCTATACCCTTTTAGATGAATGGCATAATACAATTTTCCAGCCTTTAAAATTATACTATTTTTAGCTATGTACTGACTGCTCAGATCAAAGTAGAAGATGAAAATGAAGTTGTGTTAAAATGTACAAATAAGCAAACTGAACAAAGAATGCATAAAAGAGGAAACAGATAAATTGTATGTGATAAATAGCAATGTAAAAAATATACCCTTAAATGTTCACCTACTGTTCTGACATTTCTGTTTCACTGTTCTGATTGATATCTCTGTTTTACTGTTATTCAAAATGATGCTATTTATTAAATTTTATTCTGTTGACAGATGATTTCCAACAAGTTATGACTGGTGTAAAAGACTAATTCCATTTGGTTTTCGATCACAAATAATCCTTTTATGTAAGGTACCTTTTGGCTCAGGGCAAGCAACCTGCAATAATGAATACCAGCTAAAATCAGTTAACATCTGCAGAAAATGCCCACTGGCTGTATAAACCTACTTATTGCTGCGTCCACTTAGAATAAAGAAATCTACAAAAAATGTTGCTTTCTTGTTATGAGAAAATGTCAAATAATCACCAAAAGCATCAATTTTCTTGAGCTCAGCAGAAAGGTGAGGTTATAAAGCAACCAAATAAACATCACTTCAGAATAGGCTAAACGTCCAAAAAATATTATTGGTCATATGAAAATTGCAAAATAAAATCACAATGAAGTATTACTACACAGCCACCAAAATGGTTACAACAGAGAAACTGAAACTTTGCATATTGCTGGTGAGAGTGTTAGTTGGTATGATTATTTTGAAACTAAGCAATATCTACTACAGCTGAACATCTATTTTCTGTGTGACCTCGTCTTCCAATTCTATGCAGATCCAGTAGAGGAGGTGAAAGTGTTTTAAAAACATGTATGGAAGTTTCCCCATAACAAAAATCGTCCCCTTTTACTCCTGATCTATTTTAGTTATGATAAAGTTTAGACTGTGGTTTCTTCAAGAATTTATCTATTTTATAATGTGATAAATACTGTGAATTAAATTTTTGGCAATGAAAAAAAATGATGTGATTGCTACAAGATCAGAAAAATGATTCAGAGACTAAGAGTAATGTTTGCAAAGTTAGATAATTTTGATATCTTTTAATTTACAAATTAAATTTAATGATGGCTCCAAATTTGTGTTTTATTAAATGAAGAGAATGCTACTTTTGTCAACAACTCTTAAAAGTGGGATGCTTGAATTTGATAGAAATAAGGTGAATGTGTTTATTTCAACAATAAATCCATTCATATTCAAAGTATTTAGAGTGCTTTTTTTTCCTATTTTTGTTATTAAAATGGAAGAAAAAAATTCAAAAACTGTTTAATAAATTTGTAGTATATGTGAACGAGTATCATCCGAATGTACGTTTTTTTCCATTAACCTAGTTTCCATTTACATGCCCACAAATTCTCTCCTGTCATGAAAGCTGGCCTGACTACATGCAGCCAAGCCCAGAAACAAAGAGGATGAAAGAAAAGTTATGTTGCTTTTGAACTTAAGTAGGATTAGCGAAGAGCTGATATTTACCAAAGCTCTGTTATGTACAAAGGTTTCACACATTTTCCCTGCCAGTAGCTTTCCAGCACATCAGGGAATGTCTCCCGCTTGCAAAGGAACTGCCTCTGAACTACCATAAAGCCAAGAAAGCATTAGAATATTAATGGATTATCAGTTCGAGCTTTATAGTAATCTTCAAAATGCCCAGAAAGCTGATGTGAATGTCAGATGATTCCACATTATTGTTTTAAATGTTGGTGTAAATTTTAATGAGCCATACTTCTGTATACAAGTCCTTGATTTTACAACTATAGGCATTTTAATATTTATCATCATCATCATCATCATCATCATCATCATCATCAATTATTTTTGCTTGTCTGGGAATAGTTAAATCCTCTCTGTGAATGGTGAAAAGGTCAATGGCCAATGAATGCAGAGATTTGTTTCCAGTGTGGGGAGGTTATGAATAAAGTTGCTATAAACTTTTGTGTGAAAAATTCACTTGGACAAACACCTAACAATACTATTATCACCATTTGCTTTATAAGAAGCTGCCAAATATTCCCAAGTGGCTTGTCATTTTGTAGTCCCACCAACAATAAATGGGAGCTTCTTTTTTCCCACCCCCTTGTCAGTATGTGATATTGTCAGTTTGTTTGATTCTTGCAACTCTAATAAATACAGCGGTATCTCATTTTGGTTTTAATTTGCATTTCTCTAATGACCAATTATGTGGAATATTTTTTTGGTATGCTTACTCACCTTTTACGTATCTTTGATAAAATGTTCAATTTTTTGCCCACTTTTAATGAAATCTTTTGTTTTATCATTGTTGAATTTTACGTATATATTTTAATGATAAATCATAACACATATATAATTTGCAAATATTCCTTCTCAGTCTATAGCTAATCTTTTCAATCTTTTAGCAGCATCTTTCCTAGCACAAAACTTTTGAATTCTGATAAAGTCTAATTTATTAATTTTTGTCTATTATAGATTATACTTCTAGTTCTGTATCTCACAACTCATGCAACCCAAAAGCCATACCATTTTCTTACATAACAATCAGATTCATTGTCTTCGTAGCTGTGCAAATTGTGTGCTAGAGTGCCTATAATTTGGGCCATCCTGAGAACCAAGTTATGTGTCTAGACCACCCAGATCAGAGTTATCAACTCTTCTAGAATTTTTAATGGGAGTAAAAGATTTTTCCAGCAGCATTTGTTTACAGATTCCTAGATATGACATTCTAATTATTGACTTAAACACATTTCTTACTTTTCCATTGCTTTTAGAGATATTCTACAGCAACTTAAATGAGTGTTTATCACATTTAAGGATAATTGGTAAAGTTATGTAGAACTTGTTTATTTTTTAGAATGTTACTAAGATTTTTCATTTCCAATACTTAGTGAATTTAGTAGTAGCACCAAAGTATTGCTTAGTAATGGCCATAAGGTAAAACTTATATTTATTAACTTACAATCTATATTCATTATCAGAGAAACTTTTTTTCCCAAGTGTGAAATTTATGGTCAATTCCCTCTATACAATCTTGAACTTATTCTTGAACATGTACTTGAAAAACTTTAAGGAATAGAATTCCATACAGATTGGTTTATGAAATGAGAGTCATCTTGGTATTAATATAGAAGTTCTGGAGAACCTACAACTGCTTATTTTATTATAATTCTGTAGCTACCTCCTCCGTTTTAGCTATCTGAAGTTGTATCTTATATTAATATTGTAAGAGAACATCTCAGATAGTACAAGCTTTACAAATATTTGTTACATTTTAGTTTGACTTTGTAGAAAGCAATTTCAGGTGTATGATCTATGTCTTCAGGATTACATTATAGTTGGCTGCGATGTGGGTTAGAAGCATTATAAGTAGGATAGAAGCAGTTTGGATACTTTTAAAATAATTTTAACATCTTGAATCAAATATGGCTGAAATTCTGATAATTCTTATTAATCAGAGTTTGATCATGGAATTATAAGTGATTGGGATCTAAAAATAGCAGTTTTTCCATTATGTCCAAACGTAGAAATAGGCAGAATAAATTAATATCAACATAACATAATTATAAATGCTAATTTGTGGTCCTATGGTATTATCAATGAATCACCAACTTACTTAGATGAATACTAAAATTCTAACATAAATGCATTGTGCCCTGTATTAAGGCTTCAATGTATTTTTTTAAAAATCAAGATAACTAATGAGAGAGATTTTAAGCTGCTTAAGTCACTTATTATCTTATTATTTCTGAGGATATGAGTCTAGGTTTTGATAGAGGAAAGAACACTTGAGAAGATTTGTTATCTTAGTGATGGATAAGGAACAAGAGTTAAATGCAGAGTAGAGAGATAAAGATTCAGGAAAACAAATTTTGCACTTTTTACAAATAATATTAAAGCAGTCCTGTTGAGTTATAATGATGATAAAAGTTCAGTCATTAGTTTTATTTGCTTAAGCACATACGAACAACAGGAATTCCTTTATGTTATCTTAGCTCTAATCCTAGCAGGACTCTTGGAACTTTATAGGTGCTTACTAAATGATTATTATATTTTTGAATAGACTAAAATATAATACAGTAGAAATAGCATAAAGACTGGGACACAGAAAAACCTATGCTCTGTTTACAATTTTACCACTCATAAGCTGTGTGACTTCAGAAAACTTACTCAACCTCTATGTTCATTTTTTTTTTCAATTAGAAAATGGTGAATATTTACATCTCTGTTATAGGGCTACCCCAAGGATTAAAGTGGATAATATGTATAAATTACAGGACACAGCAGCTGTTCAAAGGAATTTGCTTTAGTTATAGACTCTGAAAATAAAGATATAAGGATGCTTACTATTTCTCATATTGATTAGGCATAACAAAATAATGATACTACATGGCCCCTAAAATTATTAGCAAGAAATTATGGATCAGTATGGTGCAAGTGTGCCTATGTATTCTGAATATGTACTTGTTATGAGATAATAGAAAATCTATTCATTGGTTCTTGCTTCCAGTTTACAGCACAGGGTTCCTAAAACCCTTGTAGTTTTCTAAGTGATAAGAGCACTAGGAACATATTTTGTTCTAATATTTAGTTTTTGAATTCAGTTCTTGAAATAGAGTTTCTAAATCCCTTAGCATTTTCTGGGTGACAGCAGTGGCTTTTGTTCTAATAAGGTTACTTTTGATGAGTTCCTGGATGGAGACTGGTCATCAGAAAGACTAAGCCAAGGTTGATTCCAGTCCCACCCTCCATTCTCCAGAAAGAGAAAAGGGCTGGAAATGGAGTTAGTAATTAATCATACACCTTAATGAGGAAGCCTCCTTAAAAATTCCAAAAATATAGATTTGGAGATCTTCCAGACTGGTGAACACAAGTACATACCAAGTGGGTGACACAACTCAATTCTATAGGGACAGAAGCTTCTGTTATCAGGACCCTCCTAGACCTTACCCTAGATATCTCTTCATCTGGCTAGTCATCTGTATCCTTTATCATATTCTTTAAAAAACTGGTAAATGTAAGTAGTGTTTTCTTGAGTTGTGTGATCTACTGTATCAAATTAATCAAATCTGAGAAGGGGTAAAGGGAACCTCTGATTTGTAGCCAAGTCAGACAGAAGTTGTGTTTAACCTGGGGACCTACCACTTTTGACTGGCATCTGAAGTGGGGGACAGTCTCACGTGAATCAGTCACTTCTGACACTTCTGATGTCAGTAGTAGTATAAGTGTGGTAGTAGTGTGAGCATAAAGGAAAAACAGGAGAAAGACTACTGGGTTTATCTTATTCACCTGTAAATGTTATTACTTAGATTAATTACTTAAAAAGCAAAAGTTAAGAATTGATAAAGTATCTGAATAATCCTAGAGAGTTGCATTGTTTTTATCTTGGTCTCGAATGTGCATTAGAGATTAACTTTAGGTCATTATAAAGACATGCTTTTTAGTAGTTAAATAGGCAAACCATATGCTTTACATATGGAAAAGCCTAGCTACTTAGATAATTATGGTGTAGCTCTAAATTATTTGGTAATCAGGAAGCTTTTGAAATGGAGACTTTGGAGGTAGAATTTTGTAAATCAAATCTAAAAGTAATGGCAAATATATCAGAGCTTGGTATGTGTCAGAAATCTTGTACATTGTCTTTAGGTTTAGATGACTATTACAAGAGACTTCTCTCATATGTAGAATTGTTTCTGTCTTAAAACTTGAATCTCTTTTCAAGTCGATATTCTAGTTTCAATGCCCAGAGGCTTGTATAAAGTGAGATGCTTGTAAATAACCAGACTATTGAGATTTTTTTAAATTAGAAGAATATATTTGTACAAAACTAGAGGAAATTTAATGAAAGCGTTGAAATGCTGCCAAACAAATCAGTGAAAAGTAGTCAGTACATATTGAAAATTCAAAAATGATCACTATCAATCAAACCAACGATGTTAAACAAAGATAAACAGTTGGAGAGCCAGAACTCCAGAAAACAATATTTTCAAGTCCTGCATACCAGAAATAACATTTTCACAAACAATATTTGGAATTTATCTGAAATTCCTGAATAGTACTCTTGTAATGATTATTTCAAAAACTGTTTTTCTCTCGAATTATACTTGTACTAGTTGAAAATTTTGCCTAAAGAATGGATTGAGAAGTGCAGGTTGAGTACGGATGATTGCAGTCTACATGACTGTTTCTGCTTTTTCTTTCACTCAGTTTCTTAGGCCAGAACCTGAGTCATTTTTGTCTCTTTCTTCCCTTCCCTTTACCCTGTATTCAATCTATCAGCAAATCTTGTCACTCCCGCCTTCAAAAATCTATCTCGAATTAAATTCTTTCTCGTCACTTCCACTCTGTCACTCTATTCCGAGCAACCAGGCCACCATCATCTGTCACACGATTTATAGCAATCGCCTTCTAACTGATTCTATTCTTAACCCCTCACAGTCTATTCTTCCTGCAGCAACCAGTGATCCTTTACAAATTAAATCATTTCTTTCTCCGACATAGAAACCTTTGATGACTTATTACAGTTATAATAAAATTGAGCATTCTTACTGTGGCTTAAAAAGGTCTGCTTTACTAAGCCCTTCTCATTCCCTTGCATGCTTTCCCATCTCAATCCAGTTCTCTCTGCTTCAGACTCTTAGACATTTGTTCTGTTCCTTTAAAAAGCCAATCTTATCCTTTTAAACTTACTCTTCCCTCTACCTGGGTACTCTCTCTTTGGATTTTCAAATAGATTTCTCCTTCAAGTCAACTGTCCTTGCCCTCACTTTTTCAGATTTTACCTCTTAACCTTCTTCATTTCTTTCATAGCACTTATTACTATATGAAAGTATACTGATACTTAATTGTTTACTTGTTAGTGTGTTTCTATCAATAGAAAATAAATTCCCCATAAAATGTTAGCACATCTAGGCATTAATTCAGAGAATAATTCTAATGAAGTCAATACAAGAATCAAACATAGTCAAGAGTACAGGGTTGAAATAAAAAATTAAGAAGTGGAAATAATCTAAATTTTTCTACTAGCACATACTAAGACTCTTTCCCAAAAAGTTTATTTATATTGACAGGAATTAAAATATAAGAGTAGCTTTGATTGCTTTTTCTTACCAATTGTTACATTTTTGTTTAAAATTTATGTTTTAGTATAATGTAAAGTGTGTGTGTGTGTCTGTGTGGTTTAATTTAGTCAGAAATTATCTGCTACAAATGTGGACATGTGACTTAGACACATGATCCAAGAGTAGCCATTCAGATTTTACTTCTCCAGAATTCACGTTAGTCAAGGAAACTGAAGCTCTCATCTTCCTCTTGCATTCTTTCCAACGCAAATAATGTAAACCTCAAGATATATTTGGGCAAGCTCATCTGCTTGGAGAAAATTTAACTGTACCAAGAGAAATAGAAGCCAACTGATAAGGAAGAAGAGGTGTGACAGGGTAGCAGGGGGAGAGCAGGGGACCAGATGTTATCATCTGAGTCCTAACTTCTAGATCTGCCTGAGGGTAGTTCTATCTAGGTTCTTCCTAAATCAGTGAACCAATTATTATTATTTTTTAAGATTAATTTGAGTTGTTTTTCTGTCACTTGCAATAAAGTCTTGAATAATTAATTTAGAGAATAATGTATTTTTATATGCATCAAATATTCTCCTGATTATTAGATGATATCTGATGATAGATATTACATTAGAATTAAACATGTTTTCTTATAATAGTAGGCTTCCAATAAAGTATCTGGTCCATGGTAGATAATGCTTTGTGTAAATCAAATCTTACTCAAAGCCCTGCATATAAAGCAAATGAAAATGTAAATGGGTCTTGTGTGGGTATTCCCAGATTCTTACACACAGAAGCTTTTAAAAGGGCTCTATGGAATGGCAGGTCTCCTTGGGGCTCAGTCTGAGAATTGATAAATTGTAAATATCAAAGGTGAGAACTTAAATAACTTTCTCCACTCATGTAATTAGTTGATTAACTCACTGGCCATGAGAAAGAAATGGATAATAACAATAAACTCTAATCTAATCTAACCCTTAATTTAGAGTGATTTTATATCATTAAACTTCTTAAAGTCTCTATATGTCTTAGAATCTCTTAAAATTTTCAAGTAAAAATCCAAGTTTTTAACCTCCAAGTATACAAGTATACAAGTCTCTTGATCTAACTGATTCCTTCTCCAACCTAATTTCAGCAGTACCTTTGTCAAGCTGTTAAACATTTCTGAAAACATGGTTCTTTGGATTTCCTTATATTTATGCATGCATCTGTCTCTGCCTTCACCTGACACATATTTTTTGGTCTTCCTACTGTCAGATTACTGAATTCCCTAAAGGCTTAATAGTGTCCACACACAAAAAAAAAATAACCTCAATTTGCAGTCTTTTATTTTTACTATCAAAGAGACAAATAATGTGCTATGTGACCCTTAAAAGTATTACACCAGGCCAAATTGCCAACTTACAATTTTATTTAATTTAAATGTATTTGCTATTAAAGAAAGTTCAGAATTATAAGTTACTGTTTTTCCTTTGAACAAATTTATTTTGGAAGCATTATTAATTAGATAAAAATTCATTATTTTTACACCAACTATTGATGAAGTAAATATAGAAGGTCATATGTTTTCTTGAGAATCAGGTATTTTATTTTAAATATTAAGAAAATAACTAGATTTATTTTTATGCTAGTTTATTGTCATGCATGTTTTGTATTCTTAATGAACCTTTTTCTCTTTCTTTGAGTGAATTTTATTTAACAAAAATAGTGCATTTTCTGAATGAAATATGGTGTTTATTCAACTTTAGTATATATTTAGATCTCTCTAGGGCTTTATAGAATGTATATTCTTGGGTTCAACCACTATATGGAGCCTAGAAATATTTTTTTCTAAGTCTAACAAGTGATTCTGATGTGGCTAATTTAAGGACCCTGGTTTGAAGAAGAAAAGGCTAGAATATTTTCTGATAATAGGCATGAAAACAATGAAATGAAATAGGAAGTTGTTTTTCTCTTTTGAAAGAAAAGTCAGAAGTCTAGGGAGTTCAAGTAATTAGCGGAAAGAATGGTAGGATTACGAGTAAAATGGGAAAGAGTTGATCCTGTTAGTTATTGGTCATACATTGAGAAAAGAACCCAATTAGAGAAATTTCTGGGCTTTTATGTCAGAAAACTTTGGGTTTAGATTTAATTCTATTTTAATAGCTTACTAAATCTCTCTGAGGCTAAATTTTTTCATATACAAAATGGAGATAATGGTATTTACTCATAAAGTTGATGTCAAGTGGGAGTTGAAGTGTATGCAATGCTTTTATCTTTTTAGACAAGTTGAAAGGATTTGATTCATTTATTCTTTCAGTAAACATTAATTCGAACATTAATTGGGTATTTCCTATAAGTCAGGCTCATTGAAGGCAATGTGCTAAAGCTAGAAAAAAATTTAATCTTTGTAACAAGGGGGCAAATTTATACTTTATTGCTTTTAAAGAAGCTTTAATTACCAAAAATCATAGATGAATACATGCTCTTTGTGAAATTATTGAAGTTATTCATTTTCCATCCTCCATCACTTCTCTCATCTTTATAGCTAAACCACTGTGTGGATTTTTCTAGATTTTTTTTGGTATTATTGTTACCATTTTGTAATTAGTCTACCAATTTTAAGTATTAGAACATTTTTTGTCTTCAATTACAAACAGACTCTTAAAATAGTTGTTTATTCTCTCACAAATCAAGAAGAGAGACTAGGCAGGAACTCCAAAGTAAACCTAGTAGTTAAAGGATACCAGCAAGAACATGGCCTCCCTCTTCCTTTCCATGCTCCCACCTGCCATTTAATAGAACCTGCTCACCTTGCCTATGGTTACAAAATGGCTATGGCTCTTTTAGATATGAGGTTTTCATCAATGTTCAAACATAGAAACTATAATTTTTTTAATATGTGTTCTTATAAAACATTGTTCCAGGAGCCCCCAAAAGACCTTCCCTGATGTCTCATTGGCTAGAGTTACAATTCATGATATGCTTAAACAAATGACTTGCAAGAATAAAATTGTTATAAATAGACTGAACAATTGACGTTCATTCTTGAATTCTCTGCAAATCAGAGTAAACACATGAGTAAATTGAAGAAGTCTCTGAAAAAAGAAGGAACATAGGTAGAAAATGGGTGTTGGGTTGGTAACCATTAGGGTCTGCTAGAAACACACATTATAAGAAAACTGTGTTTCATAATAATAACAAATATATTGTGTAAAAAATAATAAAGATCAATGTTTCTCATCATCCTTCAAATCTCAGCTCACATTCTGCTTCCTTCAGCAAGCAATTTTTTGACTTCTCAAACTAGGACATGTCTCTGTTTTATATCATCAGACTTTTTGTAGTTTCAAAGCTAGCCAGCACAAATACTACTATGGTATTGTTTGATTCATGTATGACTTGTTGACTAGACTATAAAATTCTATGGGAGTAGAAACTAGAGTTATTTTGTTCACCTTTATAACCTTCATGCTTAGTACAGAGCCTGGAATATAAAGTAGGTGCATAAAACATTCATGTAGAATAAGCGAATGAATGTCTGAGAAGAGGTTAGTTTTTATTGTTGCCGAAGTAATTCAATACAGTGAAGGGATGAAAATATAGTATAGAAAAATTAAATGTAGGGGAAAGAGAATTTTAAAAGTTGATATAGGTAGAACCTGCTCAGATATTAAAAATTTAAATAGGATTTAATGTTTTGAATTTCTTAGTCCCATTACTTAAAAACTTATAAAGCAGACATTGACTCTCTAACATGAAAATTTTAACAGGTTAAAGCCCCTCAGTTGGCCAGCATCTACTGCTGCTCTGTATATGCATATGTGTGTGTAAATGGGAGACCTTACTACCCTCATATAGAATGGTTTTAAATGAAACACACACACACACACACACATACGAAATGAAAAGAAATTAATGAAATAAACAAATAGGAAAGTAGTATTCTTTTCAATAGAGCCTAGAAATAGACACTGGGAAAGCAGGGACTTGAAGCTGGAAGACAGAGAGATGAAGAGAGAGTTCCAGAGACAGAAACTGAGGCAGAAGGATTTCTGTGCTACTTTATTTAAAGAATGGATGCACTTCATCTGTTTGGTCTTAGAAGGAGTCTTTTCTTTGAACTGTGTCACACTGTCGCTAACCCTGCTCTTAACCATCCTGGCTATGTGAGATTGATATCAGAGAAACAGAGCAGTAGGAAAGCAAGAACAGAACAGCCCTATCAATCTCTCTAGACAGGCGCTTCTGAAGCACAGAAGCCTTGAAAGGCCATGATGTATGAACTGAATTTCTTGGAATCTTTCTGCCACAAGAAAACTCCAAGAGCCTTTCTAGCTAAAGAATAATAAAATCCTAATACCTCAGTGTTTTGAATCTCTGTTATAGTCCATAAAGTTGACTTCTGGTTTTTGTGCTGTTTGTGGTCTGTTTATTTTTATATGTATGTATATATGTGTGTCCATTTGTGTTCTCTTGCAAATGGCAAAATATCAGTCTTTTCCTTAGGTTGTCCCTAGAAACATCATGGTTTATGCTCAATAGATTATATATATATATATATACACACATTTATATATATATAATGCTCAATAGATTATATATATATATACATTTATATATATAATGATATTATTAAGAAAACACTATGACATGGTCAAACAAATAAAGCAGACAGCATTAGTAACATTATTCCAACTATACGCACCACCCTCTTTTGTAAAATCACCAATATATTTTAAAAGAATAAGTTGACTGTTGGTGCCCAAATACTTTCGAGTGTATATTGAAGTGTTTTGACTATTTAGCTTATTTCAAAAAGGAATAAATATGAAATGCTTTCTTAATGATAAGTAATATTCTTCTTCAGCCTTCACTACATCTTGATATTGTTCTAGTTCTTTAATAAGTTGAGAATTTGTTGGCTACTCAACTTTATAATATAAAAATTATAAATATAGTTGATAAAGAGTGTCAAGGTCAGAGGAAATGGGAAATATGTTCAAATTCTGATGGACATATGTTTTCAAAATGCTGTTTTATGGATTGATACGATTACAAGGCTTTATGAAAATTACTATTGACCCCTTTAGAAACTTCTGATTTTACAAAATGAGAATTGTTTCCTCCAGGAATCAGGATAAGGAGGGCCTCTCTCATCACTTTTCCTTATTGAATATTTTTTCAATCTCTACTTCTTTTTTTCCTATTAGGTGTACATGAACAAAAGTAGAAACTACTAATAGTAAACCCAGAACATTCTGGGTACAAAACAACAGAAACCCAAAACTGCAACTGTGGCTGAGGCTATTGCAATGTTGATTTACAGTCTTTTTTATGTCTTCATTTTTATATTGACAAAAAACATAAGATCAACTACTATTACATAACAAGAGAGAACACTTCAAATTATATCACAAGATTCTAGGTATTAAAATTAAGTTTAATTTAAAATATGTATGAAGCACATATTTATTCTTACTAAATTTGCATATGATATATGACATAAAATGTTTGATTAAAAATTAAACACTCTATAAAAGGTAAACAGTAGAAGTTATATAAATGGTAGAACTGATATGAATATTTATTTTTGCCTTGATCAAATTGACACAATCAAACAAAAGTTCTTCCAAACTAGATTTCAGTTCTTTAAAGGAAGGAATTCAACTGAAACTAATTTTCTAATTCTTTGCTTCCTCTGTGTGCAGTCTGATTAATTTATAGGCATAACCAAAGGGTGGAAATACATTGCTACAACTTATTTGTTTCTCCAAGAGGTTATCTAATTTTTTGGGGGGGTCTATCTCAATCTCACTGTTGATATAGAAAGATTATACTAAATCACTGAAGTTGGGCCTAAATCAAGCTTCCACATAAACAGAACTAATCAACTGAGCTGAATGAATAACAGTCAAGAAAGATGTTTCATAGATTTAAAAAAAAAATGATATAATGAAAAGAGCACCAACATTATCAGAAAAAAAGCTGCAAATAATTATTTTTAATTGAGATAGTTTAAATATGTGACTGTTTTGAGTCTTAATTAATTATTTTCTGTATGAATTACATTTCCTCTCTTCGATCTCTTTAATATACTGTTCTATCAGTTCTGCTCACGTACTAAAAAAAATTGGTAGGTAAAGAGCACAGAAATAAGAAAACAAGACAAGTCCAAACTGATATCTAAAGTGGTCAAACAATGCAGGTAAACAGAAAAATATTTTTTTCTTAATAAAGTCCAGAAAATGTATTCAAAATTTGTACATTAAGCAAGAAAGATTGAAGTACATCTAATTGAGTAGAGAGTGATGTAAAAAATAAGTAATATTTGTAGCATGCTGAATGAAGGTGCTGTGTTATCCTATTATTTAATATCTTCAAATTTCTATTTAGCGATTAACAGTCTATACCCACAGTTGTCAAGCTATAGCTCCTGAGTTGGTCATGTGATTATATAAATAAAGTTTTATTGTTACATAGTCATAAATTAATACATTCATTTATGTATAAGCTAGGATACTTTTGTTCTGGAAGAGCAGAATTGATTAGCTGTGATAGAGACTCACAAATTGTGAATATATACTACATGATGCTTTACAGAAAAAAGTTTTCCAAACTCTGTTTTATACAAAAGAAAATAATTAAATTTAAGCTATTTTAAAATGAAATCACTGGAGCAATTTTACTAATGAAAAGATGAAGGTGAGTTATAAAAGTCTGGGATAAGTAAAAGTGTATTATGAGGTTTATCTTTCTAAAATTGTTTCTTAGGAAAACAATTTTACTCCAAGAACACAATGAGTATAAAATATTACCTATTTGGATTTAAAAGAGAGAAGAAAGCATTCTAAAAATATATCTGTTTGTTAGGGTGGATCAACTGTTATACCAAACGACTCTAAAATTTAATGACAACACATTATTATTAATAATTTTTCACTAATATGACTTTTTGAAAAAGAATGTTTAGAGTGCTTGGGTCCTTATGTTATTTGGTACTGTTTTCTTCTAGGTCTTTAGAGCTTTCTTCACTTCACTTTTTAATGGGAAAGTGAATGAAGGATTGTAAATAGAAGAGTTTTATGGTTCATATTAGAAAATGAGATTCAACCCAGATTCCATTGTTCAGAATTTAGTCATATGGCTTTTACATTATTATGTAGTCTTGCTGTGTGCTCAAGTAGAATAAGGAATTCATTCGACAAACTAGCTAGTTTCTGTATTAAGTGAATGTGCCTACACACATGGACTCACACATGTTATAATATGGAAGAAGCAGTTTGCAACCTCATTCATACACAGCAGTCAACTGTCCTTGCTGTTAAAGTAGCATAATTTAAGAGTCTGTGGTATTGCTCAAGTTTAATTTAAATTACATCAAATTTATTTACAGAAGTGAATTTTCTCTGAATGGTAATGTATATACATTTCTGATAAAAAGTTTATATTTATGTAATAAGGATTATCATAAATAAAATTTAAAATAAACATCCTTTAAATATTTTAACAAATTATTTAAAAATATGAACATTTCAGTATAAAACTGAAAAAAAGACACAAAGTTATTATCAACATTTATAGTCCAGAGAGTAGCGCTGTCCAAAAGAATATGATGAAAGCTACACATGTAATTTTAAATTTTCTGATAACCATATGAAAATTGTAGAAAAGAAATGTGAAATTTATCTTAATAATATATTTGATTTAACACAGTGTATCTATAAAATTACAGTTTTAGCAAGTGATCAATATAAAATTATCAAGATATTTTTATGAGTGTATTTTATGCTTTGAGCATGTTAATCACCACATTTCAAGGACTCAATAGCTTTCTGTGGCTATAGCTACCATATTGGACATTATTTTCTTACATCATTGACTCGAACTTTAGGGAGTCTGACAGTCACCTGGGGAATCTGTTAAAAGTATAGATTCCTGGTTCTCATTTAGAGTCTAATTCAGTATGTCAGAGTGGGACCCAAGAATCTACATTTTAACAGATATCCTCATAACTTCTATGAAGGAGATCAGGGGTCCACAACTGTTAAAAGGCTGCTATAGAAATCCCTAAGGTCCCCTTCTACCACCAATGTTATAATTTCTAGGATTTTTCAAAAATCACAGTTTTAATGACTTTTGCTTGTAATGTTTATTATAATGTACTCTCATGTGGAAAATTTGTTTAAGGAAGCATATTGAATTTCAAATCTTTGGAGATTTTTAACAAAGCCACAGGGCAAGTTAGAATTGGTTGGGGCCATCTTTGTTCTAGCTCACATCCTTTCTCCCCTGAGTAAAGGGGCAGATGGATAGGAAGCACTGTGAGTGTCCCTGAGAAAAATACTTTATTGCCAGATATAAAAATGATGTCTATTTTGATCATTGTGATAAGCTTTGATTTTCAGAAAGCAAATTAAATTCAGATGAGGTAGCTCTCAGCTTTTAAAAAATGCTTCTCACAGTCTAAATCATTAGCAATATATGGTTTATTTTTGCTGTTTTATTATCATTCTCTGTTTTGAATTTCTCTCAGATTTCCAAGCTTTTATATTTTCCTATAGACTCTACCCTTTGTCTAATTTTGTCTGGTACTGTACTTATCTAAAATACAAATGACTGCTAATTACAAAGTTCAACATCTCTGTATATACAAATGATTTGTATATCTATGAAAATTTTTTTCTGAAACATTAAAAAATATCAAGCCCCTCAAAATGTTGCTTTAGAAATAAATGACAGTTTTTTTTGATTATTTTCCATTTTGAAAGTATAATTCTATTCACTCATATCTGTGAATCACTTTTTTCTAAAATCAAGAAGACCAAGGACTTCTTAGAGTTTACATCTTTTCTTTAAAAGAACTAAAGGACAAAGAAAAATACATTTTTGACCAATGATTCTTCATTTGTTGACATGAATCCAATTCAATTGTCTTCATGATTAATCATGGCCCAACATATATTTCCAAGCTATTTCTTTTCGTGCACTTTTAAATAAGGTATGAAATGTCTCTAACTCTATAAGAAAAAAAGTTGGAAAATAAAAACTGTTGAGTCAATCTGTGTTACTCTAAACTTTTGTAAAATTTCTGGTTAGCTTTGGGAGAAAAATGGTCTAACTTTAGTTTAACCCCTCAAATTGCTTACAATGTGAGAGCTTTTTTGAGGGGGTGGATTTTTATTATGATAACGTATATCTAATTTTTCATATGTAAATAGAGTATATTTAGATGCAAAGGAGTACAACACACATTACTAAGGCTACAAAGAACCTTAACATATGATTCTTTTAAGAAGATTCAAATGTACTTATATGCATGCCATTTCATTTGTTTCTTAGATGATACATGTAATGTAAATATTATTATAATTCCAACTTTATGGATAGTGGCTACAATATAACACAGCACCTAAGTATTACAATTGAATTGGAGTATAAACTCTGTATTTTAACTCAAGGTCTGGAACTCTTTCTACTACACGGGTGAGTAGAATGGGAGAGGACAGAGGCAAATACAGAATGCACTCAATTTCAATAAACATTATATTACTAATCTTAATTTATCTTATTATGTAGCAAATGTAATGTCCCAGATGGTTTTCATAAATTACAGATATCTTGTGTTTGAATAGTGATGTGGAGCAAATAAGACTGCTGAAGATTATAAAGAATAGAGCAAAACTAATTATTATTTTCCTTTAAAAAAAATACATGACAGATTACTTATTCTTAGATCCCCATAAAGTCATCTTATTATATCCAAAAAGTATTTAATGTTATATTGTTATGCCATCATATACTGAATGGTGAAAATTGTGCAATTTAGTTCATGTAGAAAGCTGTTGAGACCCTTAGAGTGAGCAACTTTTAAAAGTGACAGTATTCCCTGAAGTATTTAAAATGTCAATTGTTCTACAGTCTGACAAATTAGAATGAAATGATATTTAATAACATGCTTTTAATAGAGAAAAGACACAAAGTACTGTACTCCCCTTTGTTACGTTTTCATGATCGCAGGAAACAATTTCTTGGCTCCTTTCAGTCTCCACTCATACCTACACACAAAAAATTAAAATGAGATTTAAAAATCAACAGTATTTATTAAGCTACAATCGGATTACAGAGAACACCATTACAAAGACAAATTTTCTATGTTGAAAGTATTTTTAAATATTAATGATGGTACTCAGTAACTGAGCTTTATTGTATATGCTCTAATCACACAACTAGCCTTTCTTAGGTCTTTTTTCATCAGTTAGTTACTCTAAGACTAAAGTTGAATAAATTAATAAAGATTGCTGTTTAAAAAATACTGGAGAGCTGACAAAGGGAGGTAATATCAAGATTAACATAAGCAGTAATCTAATTTCTCTCTCTCTCTCTCTTGTATTTTTATCATTCTCCAACTTTATAACAGAACTTGCTCTGTGTACTCTAAACAATAGGTTTGAACTTACTTTTATTTTTCCACTAGGAAATGTCTCCTCATCTCCTTGTTTGTCCTATAGATAGGTGATTTATCTCTTTCCCCTCCAAGAGACTATTTCTTAAACTCTCTACTTTCCACTCAATTTTTCTGTAAACCTAAAACTGCTCAAAAAGTAAAGTCTATTAAAAATAAAATACAAAAAATGTGATAGGTACATGGGAGAAAAAATGAAACAAGGCAAGGCTATTACTGGGGAAGAGAGTGCTATGCTGCTATGTTTTTATAGAATGGTCAAGGGAAGACTTCCCTGACAAGAAATCATTAGAGCAGAGACAAAGAAATGAGAGGCTGAGCAAAGCGGATATGTAGAAGAGTGATTTTGTCAAGGAGAACAGGGAGGGCAATAACCTTGAGGTTGTCCTGAGTGTGGTATGTTTGTGGAAGAGCGAGGAACTCAGAACATGAAGCAGAATAAGCAAAGAAGAGATAATCATTTTGGTTGGAAAAGTACACGAACAGGGATCTAAGTATATAGATCTTCTTTAATAGTTGTAGATTTTTGATGAACAAAGATGAATGACCTGGAAACACATACTAGGCTTTTGATATCAGGTCACTCATTTCCCTCTGCTCTGCAGCAGAACACAGGATATAACTGTGTCAGATAGCAAACTCTAGAGGTTTTTGGCCTTTGACTAAGTTCTCAGGTTTAAGTTGCATGACTAGGGACAAACAAGCCCTTAATCTTCATGTGATTAGGGTTGGCCTCCAATGGCAAGATGACATCCTCAAAACCTGACATCCACCCTGTTCTGCCATATCAGCATTCATGGTGGGTGGAGCACAATTCTCTATTCTGGTAAGATCAGATCACTGGGGATCCATGCTTTTTAGTTTCCCCGATGGGGTATGGAAGCCCAGTGGCCTGATCTGTAACCTTAGCACTCTTCCAAAGTGATTGCCTGAAGAATTTGATATAGCTTGTTTCCCAGTATTTGTTGTAGCTATATACAAGACATTAAACTGCTTGAGCTTTGGACAAATTAATCTTTCCTTTTCAGGTGTCTACATAATAGATATGTAAATCTTTTGTTAGAGTGAATTCTGGGTACTTTATATATTACTATCATTCTTGATCTTTTAAAAAAATATCCAGCGCCTTTGCTAAACTTTCATTAATGCTAATCATTTGTCTATACATAATTCGGGTTTGTTATAGGCTGAATTGAGTTCTCTCACAATTTATATATTAATGTCTTAACCTGAGTACCTCAGAATGTTTGACTATGTTTGACAATAAGTTCTGTAAAGAAATAAATTAAGACGAAACCATTAGGATGACTCCTAATCTAATATGACTCCAGTCATATTAGATTAGGGATTAGTACAGACATACACAGAGGGAAGATCATGTGAAGACCTGGGGAAAAGACAGCCATTGACAAGCCAAGGAAAGAAGTTTCAAAAGAAACCAACCCTATCAACACCTTGGTCTCAGACTTTTAGCCTCCAGAATGTGAGAAAATAAATTTCTGTTGTTTAAGCTATCCAGTCTGTGGCACTTTGTATGGCAGCCCTAGCAAACTAATGCAGATTTCAAACTGAATTTTGCTTTCTGCATTTGGTCTTATAATATTATGATGATATTTTATTTCTCTCTCTTACTGAAATATTTAGAACTTCCAGGATAATGTTGAAAAGGATGAGTGAAAGTGAGCGTTTTCATCAACATAAATTATGTAAGTTATGGATTTTTGATAGAAAAATCTGTTAGGTTAATGACTTCAATTCTTATTTGAAGAGATTCTTCTTTGAAAATTTTGGATATTTAATTTTATTTAATACTTTTCCATTTCAATATAGGATTATTTTCACTCTCTGTTCCTTTTGAAATTTTAACACCTAGATAGATATAGGCATTACTTATATAATGTAAAAAGGAGAAAATAGGATGAATATTTACAATCTCCTATAAGATTTAACAAAATCTGATGAGTGCACACTGTGATAATAACACTCTTGCTCGCTTTCTGAAACCAAAATCTTCATCAATTTTATTGGTGACATTTCTCAAACCATTTAATCCAAATAACATACATAATAAATACCCACTTTAGATACAAAAAACAGAGACAGGGAGACTTTCCTCTTCCAACAGTACAACATGATGTCAGGCATTAATTCTCAGTAAACTCTAATAAGGAGGCAAAATAATAGTAGTTTCATTAAAAATAAGTAATTATTTTTATTTTTTAGCTTCACAAAGAATGTGGAGATTGTCTTATTTCACCTTTTATAAAAATGAATTTCCCAAGTACAGGAAGTTGTTCTTTTTATATATGTGTTGTTTTACTTTTATGTGCAGATAATCTTATGTCCTAAGTCATTTCTCAGCAATGTTTATTTATGAGTTTATGTTTATACTTTCACAATATTTCCTGGGGATTCATGATAAAATATAACTGGTCTGGGTCAGAGTTGGCCTCGTCCTTTACTCAACACCTGAACTTGTTCTTCACTTCCCCTTTTATAGAATAAGTCACTTCCTTTCAAGCTATACACAAGAATGTTCCCATGAGAAACTAAGGTTTTTTGTGTGTGTCTGAGGACAGCTTCAGATTCGTGTATCTGCTAGATACTCCAGCTGGTTTTGTTTATCTTAAAAACCTGGCATCCAATCAATCACAGACAATAAAAGAGAGCATTCTGAGGAGGAAAGTAAAAGAATTGTAATTTCTCCTTAAATCATCTAACACACATTTTTAGTGTGCTTTAAAAAAGACAGACATTGAGATAGCAAGTAACAATTCCTCATTTTATTGATGCTAGGAAAGGGATTCATCAAAGTTTAACCATCCTGTCACAAGCATGGACTGATTCATCTCTATGATTGAAGTTTTTTGGACTGATTACAGGCATAAAGCTAAATAAGTCTTTTTTGAGTCCTATCACTTCTTGATAGGCAAACTACTGGCTGACACATCATTTAGTAAAAGCCACTATTCAATGTAAAATGCTTTCATAACTAAAAATATTTTAATTTTAATGTTTTGTGATTCATCTAAAATAATTATAATTCTGAGAATCTTAATAAGAAAATTTCTAAGAAAAATTGAAAATCTAAAGTTATGTATATGTGTGTGTGTGTGTGTATATTTTATAGGATAACTGACAAAAATAAACTCATTTAAAATAGGCAAATTAGTATAAGTTTGCTATTAAAAGCTTCATTCCAATGACTTAGATTTTATTAACTACTTTTAAAAATTAAGAATGCCTTTCTTGATATACATACATTTCTGAAAGTAATAGAGTTTGAAATTTTGAAAAATAAGAAAATGCAGTTAATTTAATTATTGGTCCTAATTTTTAAGCCCTTCCTGCAAATGCATCATCATCATGCCTCATTCGTGTACAAAGGGGACTTCCCTTGACTTTGAATTTAGACAAATGACTGGTATTAGCTGATGACATACAGGCAGGAGGGACAATATACTAAGTTAAAGCTTAAATTTTAAAAGGTGTTTCATGTTTCTGCTTGCTCTCTTGAGCTTCTGAGATTGCAAAGAAGGCATGTACCCTAGCCAGTCTGCTAATCTGGGGAGCAGAACTTCTCCCGCTGATTCATAGACATGCAAGGATAAGCACAGTTGCCCCAGTCACTGCAGCCTGAGCCAGGGTTGCCCAGCTTAGCCTAGATTAGGTCACCGTAACTCAATCTATGAGAATAATAATTATTACTGTATGTCACTGAGACTTCATGGTTGTTATGCAGCATTATTGTAGTACTACCTGATCAATCCAAGGAGGTTTGTATTATGAAAAAAATAAATGTATTACTTAAAGGTAGTTCTCAGTCTACCATTTTTGTTTCTATTCCTGTCATTTTTGGTTAAATGATGATCTGAGTCTCTCCTAGTGATTATACCTTCAAGACGGTTACTCAGTTTGCCCATAAACATGGTTCTCATGCCTAAGGTAACTTTCCAACTTGTCTCATCTATATGTATGAATTAGGAGTTGGGTATAAACCTTCCCTTCCATCTTCAGCTCCTACTGAGGCAAAAATCATCACTGGAACTATGGTGCCAATGCATTATATGTCATGTTTTACTTCAGAAGTTGCCTAGGCATTTTTTTTTCTTATTCTATCAATTTTAATCATTGGTCCACACTCCCTGGAATTTAGAAACCATTTCTAAGTTCATTTTCAAATACTTACATCAATATATAGCCTTTTCACTCAAATTAAAGTCACTAAGTTTATAATTTTTCACAAAAATTTTAATTGAGTACTATAAGTTCTGCTTTTCTAAGAAATATGTGCACACAAATTATCAAGAACTTATTAACTAAACTGCTGGGTGAAAGGCATATTTTACAATTAAAAAAATCATTTGGTGCTAGTAAGTTATCTAATTATTTTATGGTAAATATTTTTGTTCCAAATAAGGAGTTGCTGGAGAATGATAATTAAATGTAAATCCAAGGTCTTCATTAAGAATGTGTTTCTCTAAATGATTTTTTAAAATTGCATGTCCTATGTATTCAACACGATTTTTTAATCCCACTGGAATGTATTTATTCTCACTCAAAAGGAAAAGCATCCTTGAATTAGTTATCTGAAAGAAATTTTGGATACAAATAACCATTAGCAAAACCAGGTTATACCAGGTAATGGATGTCTGTTGGGGAAACAGAGAATATAACATTTTATAGTTTCAACCTAATTATAATTTAAAAATCTGTTGCTTGCTCTTTGCAATTGTAGAAAGGGAAACCAATGGTTGAGGTTATATAATATGTGGTATTTTGAGATATTCCATGTTAGCACATTAACAAGTTAAATTCCACTCTGATATCTGTAAATCCACCTGTTTATAGTGCCAGGGGGTGGTTAAGAGAATGCAATGTTTGTGTATCTGTGAAACGTTTTGCAGCTTTCATATCTTAAGATGAAGAATATTTTTCATTCTGTTTTGGAAAGTAAATACTGTGGTAAAAGGAACAGTGAGTAGAAGTACAATAGTGGCTCTTATATTTAGTGGTGTAAAAACAATAATTAAAACTTAATTCATAAGCTCTCACTTTTTTCTTTCATTTTTTCATATCATAAATCATGAGTACATAGTTACAATGGTTGAGCAATGCCAGAAATTGTATTCCATATATAATACAATATATACATATTTAGCCTTTATATTTCATTCAGTCTTAAACACCTATGAAGTAGCATTAGTTTCTTTTCTATAAATCATAAAGACTTTTGCTAAATTAGTTAATTGCTTAGGATCAAAAATCAAGGTAGCAATTGCTATCAGAGCTATCTATGCCCAGGTCCCCTCTAATTACTTTGATTTGTTCTAGAGAGCCATTCTTCTGCTTCTGCCCTCCTTCATTCCTATTGGCTCTTTGGTACAGCTGTTATGCCCATTGCAAGTGCCTGGGGTTTACATACCCTGGGTGGTTCACTGCCAATGACAAACCTGTGCAGGAATATGAGAGCATCGCTCTCCTGAACTAGTTCATGCTCCTGGGTTGCAGGAGGCATCAGGCAAAGACTGTAGATTGCCTTGTAATGGTACAGTTTGGCTTCTTTCACTTCCTTTCCTGCTTTCCTTAGTTCCTCGCTGGTGTCTCTAGAAGCACTTACACATGAAACCACAGCCCAGAACTTGGTTCTGGGGAATCCAACCTAACACAGTCAGGATTTGAACACGAATCTACTTAATTTAAAAATCCAGCTGCCCGATCACGCTAAAGGGTTACTTCATATTTACTCTTTTTTCAAATCAGTTTTATTATTTATTTATTTATTTATTTATTTATTTATTTATTTATTTACCTTCGTACACTTTTATTCTATTTACTAAACTGACACTTGCTCTGTACACACACTACAGCATAGAACGTGGAACTTCTGTTCACAAAAAAGATTTGTTTATAAATTTCAGTAGTCTTGGCTGGAACACTTTTCTCTAACAAGTATTTATTATTCCAATATCTTTCTAGGTAAGCTTGATTCTCCTTAGTTAAGTCTAATCTTTTCCTCATTTTGGAAGAAGAAGATAAACAATGAGACTGTCAATGCACACACAAAAAAACTATTTTAATTAGCTGGATAGAATATCTTAAATAATGATTCATTCACTTACTGATTAAAAAATATGAAATAAATAAATAAATATGATGATGATGATGATGATGATGATGATGACAGTGATGAAGAAAGAAGCCACAAGAATGCTGGTGGGAAAGTGACCCAGTCAGAGGGAAAATCCTGAGATGGAAGCATGCTTGGGATGGGTTTATAAGAAACCATAAAAAGGCCAGTGTTGCTGAAAAACAAGGAGAGAGAAAGGTTGGTAAGAATATGCAAACAAAATAACCAGGGATCGAATCTTGTGTTGAGGTAAATTCACCCTATACCTATTTTGTTAAGAGTTTTAGTCTTTTTTTTTTTTATCGTGAATTAGTGTTGAACCTTCTCTAATGCTTTTTCTGTATCTATTGAGATGATCACGTGGCTTTTTTCATTCTGTAAATATGGCATATCACTTTGATTTGCTTATATGAAACCAACTGTACATCCTAGGGTAAACCCACTTAGTCATTTTATATAGTCTTTTTGAAGTGTTGTTAAATCAGTTTGTTGGTATTTTATTGAATATTTTTTCATCTACGTTCATCAGAAATATTAGACTGTAGTTTTTTCTTGTCATGTTTTTGTCTGGATTTGGTATTAGGGTGATGCTGACATCATAAAATGAGTTTGGAAGCATTCCTTCTCTTCTATTTTTTAGAAGCGTTAAACAGGATTGGTATTAATTCTTTGAATATTTTGTAGAATTCAGTAGTGAAGCCCTCTGGTCCTGAACTTGTTTTCATTGGGAGGTTTTTGATTACTGTTCCAATTTCTTTCTTTGTTATTGGTCTGTTCAGACTTTTTATTTTTTTTTGATTTCTTGGCAGGTTGTAAGTTTTTAAGAATTGATTCATTTCTTTTAGGTAATTCATTCTGTTAGCAAATATTATTCATAAATTATGAGATTCCATTATTATCATTTTTATTTCTGAGGTATTTGCTATAATGTCTCTTTCATTTATGATTTTATTTATTTGAGCCATATCAATAGTTAGTTTAGTTATTCTAGCTAGTTAGCCTAGCTGCAGGTTTGTTGATTTTAGTTTTTCAAAAAAACAATTCTTAGTTTTGTTGATTTTTTTCTGTTTTTTTATTCTTTATTTGATTTATTTCTGCTCTACTCGTTATTTCTTCCTCTGCTAGCTTTGGGTTTATTTTTTCCTAGTTCCTTGAGGTGTAAGGTTAGGGTTTTTATCTGAGATCTTCTTAACATAGGTGTTTATCACTGTAAACTTGCCTCCTTTAAGTGTGATGGAAGGCTATCAAAAGATTTTGAGCAGATTTAAAAGATTGGCTCTGGTACTCTGGTGTAAGCATGCTTACAGATTGTAAGCATGGAAAGCAAAGGTTGCTGTTGTTCATTAAAGGCATCCATTATGCTAACATAACACTGAGATCTTCCAGAAGTAGAGACTTTTTGTGGTTATTAGCCTTCTTTGTGTTTATCCTCAGTTCTGCTTCCCAGACCTCATTTTGTGCCACACTTTTTATGTAGGAGCAGACAACACATTCCCCCCACCCCAATAGACCCACACATAAACCACTTTTCTAATAACTCTGAAAAAAAGAAAGATGTGCAGGTTGATAAAGTATTTTCTTTCTTGGGTTACTTTAGCATGATTTTTTTTTTTATTTCATCAATATTGAAATTTGGAGTGGCATAATTCTTTATTGTGACTATTTTTTGTTTTTGAGGTTGTTTAACAGCATCCCTGGCCTCCACCTACTAAATGCCAGTGGCACCCTTTAAACTGTGACAAAATTATTGCAGATATTGCCACATTGGTTCCTGGGTGTGGGAGGGGACCCTTCCTAGTTGAAAACCACTGATTTATATATTTTACAAAGAAAATCAATTTTATCCCAAATATATTATCAAAAATATTGGTTAATATCTTACACTTATGATTCTAAGTGCAGAATAAATCTTTTCTTTTTTTCAGGGGCCTAATAATTTCTGAACTGTCACATCATTTATACCTATGCCTTCACTCTACCTATTAAACAAATTTTCTGACCTGTTCTTCAACTGGTACTGCTAATTCTATGTATTGGGATGGAAAAACATAGATTCCCTCAGGCATAAATTCCATGCTCATAGCAATTCCTGTTTAGTTAATTAATTCTCTATTAATGAGATGGTTGTGTTTTTACAGAAGTTTTTCAAATGAATGAAATAAAACAAAAGTTTTTTACTTTTTCTTATGTGCTATTTCTTTTGTTGTCATTGTTGTTGTTGAAGCCTATGGGGACATCTGTGCATGACTTATTAATGGTATGTGATGTACTCATAATACTTTTTGAATATAAAAATGCCTACACTACACTCTTGTTATTTGACTTTCCATTAGTTTTAAAATAGATCTACAAATTAAGCCAAAATTAATTGCTATTCATTAATTGAACAGCCAGATTAAGAATCAAATATCATATTTTGACAAACCATCTTTTAGAAACACAGTGATGTTCATTTTATGTTCTTAGAGTCAACATTCAGGAGTGAATTATATCAGCTGTACAACATGACTGGGTACAGAAGAAGTAATACAATTTATATCTTGCCCTTAGCTTACATTGTTAATTTCATATTAAAATGGAAAGAAACAATTAAAATTGTCACTGTAGATCATTGTATAGAATACATTTTAAATGCAAAATGCAATTGAATTAAATATTTACTAAAAAAATTACATTATAGGTCCTTTACTAGAGTCTAGGAATTCTGAAAAGCTAAAGGGGTGTCTTCGGCCATGCCACCTTGAAAGTGTCTGATCCCATCTGATCTCGGAAGCTAACCAAGTGGCTAAATTAGTATATTATTTTGGAGAGTGAGTCGTAACAGAAGAATTCTGAGCAGAGAGACTGTCCAAAGTGATGCTCAAAAAGTGTATCTGGGACAGGTGATCAAATGTGGATGGAAGAGTGAATATATCAGAGCGGTGGTTGAATGGTTGGAGGTTTTTATCCTTTTTCTTTTCTCCATCCCTCTTTCCTCCTTCTTCCCTTCCTTTGTTCCCTCTTTCCTGTTTTACTTTCAGTATGATAGTTTATTTTGAAATGTTTCACTATAAACATTGTAATAGAAGTGTGTATTTGGAGTGTGGTTAGCCAGTCAGTCTATTATTTAAGGGAGGTTATTTAGAATTTGAAATACCTTAATCAAAATTCTGCATTTTGGAAACATTCAAAGTGGACTATCAAAATCTTTATCAAGAGGTTTGTTAATTAGCATCAGATATGTTAGACAATTTTTTCTTCAGTGAAAAATAAATGGTGTTTAGGACATGTGCTTGATTAGCAAGATTGTGCAGATGCCACCTCTGCATAAAAAGGGCTTACAAGACAAGCAAATTCTGTAGCTCGTGGAGAACTTTTGCCTGACTCAGGTGAAAGGATGCCTACTAGAGAATATTTCTGTGTCTCCCACAGAGTGAACAACTGAGGCAAGGTGCCTATCTGAGGACAAAGTGTAGTTTCCCAGATTTTATTGAAGCAGACTGTGTCTGTTTGTGTTTTATCTTACATTATTTTGCATGCTTGTTAATAAATATCAATGATTCGACAGTATTTGTTCTAACTCTTGCTTGCATTGCCTCATATCCCTTAGCAGGCAGTTTGCGGGTAAGGGTTTCATATGACCAGAGAGTACCCCTACTTATTAAAGAGCTTGTTACTTGCTGATTGTCCAATATGGCTTTGGTCATTTCAAACATTTCCTTCCTTCCATCTTACTTTCCTTATTATTTCTTTCCCTACTCTCTTTTCCCCCTCCATTGTTCATTAATCATTTATCAAAGCCTACTAACCACCCAGTATTGTGTAAAGCATTAAATAGAACTTTCATACTTATATTTCACTCAGTTCACAAAGCAACAGAGAATTCCTTGTGTGGCAACAAAGTTCACCATAGTTAGAAAGTCATGCCTCTTGATGTTTTGTTTTTTAGTAATAGAACTGGAATCCCCATAGCTATTCTGAATCTTCAAATCGACACTACATAGTTTTCTATCATTTTCATTGTGACATCTTCATGATGCATGAAAATTAAAAATAGGTAATTAGTATATTAGTATGTGCATCCTATGGTTGGAGATATATAGATCTGCCCTGATAATGTTAATTCAGAGTAGACACACTGGGATTTACTCAGCAATAATACAGTCTAGAAAGGCAGGTCAAGTGAGTGAGGTTAATCTGCCCTGAGGTGGCAAGAAAGATTCTTGAGGCAAGGCAGGCAAGGTATAGGGATCAGCAACCAAGGGCCCAGAAAAGTGGAAAGATATCAGTCCAAAGAAACCAGACTAAGAAATATGTAAGGTGACAATGAGGTGACAAGCCCAAGTAAAAGATTCTGATTAACAAGAAACCGAGCCCTATTCCAGGACCTAGGGCTTATGACCAAGACTTTGAACTAAGTGCTGAGTAGAAGCCACTGCACAGGAAACTCCCCAAGCATTTTCTGTTCACATCTTAGATGAAGGCCACTTAGGCTATTAACTCTATAAAGGGCAGAAACTATGTGTATGTTGGTTTTCAACGAACCCAAATGATATTTAAATATGTTTATTCATTACTAGTAGATAATGGTGAGAGAGCTTTTAATTCTTAAACCAGAGATGTCTTGTTTTGGAATGCTATTATTATTTTTTTATTTTATATTTTCTTACTGCTTTGAACTTTCATCAGCATGTTGTTTTAGATCATCGTATGATGAGTTCACTTCAGTTGCCCAGTTAGATACTTTATCCTCCAATTCGTCTGATAGTGTTTCTGTGTTGTCTTAGAAGTTAAGATTCTTATTTAATTGATTTGGTCATCAGAGAATAAAAGCAAAACTAAATAAAAAATTGTGGAATTTTGTACCTGTACTTTTAGACTCCCCCTCATATTCTATGAGACCCTCTAATTTTCATATCGTATTAAGACTAAAGGCACTGTATCTGCTATCTGCTTTATTTGGTATGACTTTACTCTACTAGAAGTCATCTTATCTTGTTTTGCTTCAGAATATTCTTTAAAATTAGTCCAAGTAGATCCTATTAATCATGAAACTGTTTTATATCTTATTTCAGAGGTTATCATATAAAACACGTACCATGCATAGCTAATTATCATGGTATCTGTTTGATTCCTTCAACAAACATGTTAAATTTATACACCAGAAGTTAAAAATAAAATTGGACTTTTTCTCTTAAAAGTCTAAGCACCTACTTTTTAACTCTTTCTAGTATGACATTCTTACCAAGGGTGCTTTCAGGTATAGCAATTACTTCAGTAATTGGAAACAAAACAAAACAAAACTGTCACTCTTTACTAATTGATCTCATCACCCAGGAGGCACTTATCAAATATAATCACAACCTTAAACTTCTTTGAATTTGAATTAAGGGATATAGAAGGACTAGATTAAAAGGACATTTGATGTCTTATAAAAATGAGTTTTGGGGAGGAGTCAACATGCAGAATAAGGGCAGTGCAATATAAATAACTGTGCTGGGAAATTATGGGGAAAAAATATAGAATGGTCTGAGTGTATAATAAATAATCCTGGATGTAAACACTGACAGCTCACCACACCCTTTCTCAAATTCTGAAAGTATAATTTTAAATGAAGCAAACTTGAGAATGATCCTTATCAGTACAATACTAAGATACAAAAATGGCCTTTAAAAACTAGTATATATTGTTTTTCTCCTGGAACTTTGGAAGGGCTATATCAAAACAAAGATAAAACATCTTAATTCAAACTCAAGGTTTTTTTTTTTTTAAGACCAACCTTACATTAGTCATAGTTTTCTTTTCAAAATTAAAAATATTTTCTAATATAATCATATTGACAGAAACATCAGTCAGACTGAAATCAAGCCAAGTAAGTATTTCTTCATGATGACCTCTTTCCATTCTATTTAAACTAGTTGGAAATATTCAGAAATAATTTAAATTTTTATCTGTCACTTTTATAATAGGTTTTAAAGATGAAATTCAAGCAGCAAAAATACTAAATCTATTTTGACTAAATTACAAAAGTAACTTCCAATTTCTATAACTCAGAGATTCCTTCAATACTAATAATTATAAAATAAAACTAGTTATTTTATTCAGTGGTTACCCAGAATTCTTTAGAACATTCAAAGGTCATGAATTTAACATCTTGCCCTTGTGAAATAAAAGTTCCAAACCTGAGAAGTTAATTCAGCACATTTTAGTGAGACTTGTCTGCAGGCATAGATCCTATTAGAATAGAAGTGTTCAGATCTGTGTATTAAGGATGTCAGCATTTCCATAGCCTAAGGAGTTTAACTAGATTCCATCATTAAATGGCTTCAGTTAGAGTGACTTAGCTTAAATAATCGTCTCATATCCTGTATGTACTGTACATATTCTGATTATCTAATTGCTTCAGTTAATGAATATATTTAAATATAGAATTCTTTTTCATTTGCTAAACATATATCTACACTCATTTGTATGCTGGTTCTTCTTTAGTGAAATAACCAAATGGTGCATCTTCAGAGTTTAAGGCTTCTCTGTCTTAGAAGAATTAATTGTTCATATGTGAACTTAAAAGCAGCCTAATATGAAGAAAAATTTGAACAAATTTAGTTGCTTCAAACTTAGGAATCCCTTGGTAAGACACTTATTATAAATAAATAAATAAATAAACAAACAAATAACTAAATAAATAAATAAAACCTAGAGGAGCTTTAACACTAGGGGGCACTAACAGCCTCTCCTAAACTTCTGATCCTTCCTGGTGCAGGCTGCATCCTGGTTATTCCCGCTTTTTTATTTGTAATTTTTAGAAGATAGTATCCTTTATATTTTATTAGTAGATTCATCTGTTAAAAGCCAGATATTGAGTGGGGAAATTGTATGTCAGTTTGCATTTTCAGGACCAGATATAAAGTAATGCAAGAGATTCTGTATTCCCACGCATGGAATCAATTATTTCTCTGACATTTCATTTTTCAGTAAAAGGCATGATCCTTAAATAAGATACTTCCAGACACAACCAATGTAATCCACCAAGGCAAGTTTAAATTACCATTTTCTGTTTCTCATATGTCTAAAAGTGGTTTTTGTAAAAAACTATCCTTAGCAAAGATAATTTTACTCTACAACTGCACACAGTGAAAATTGATTTAGCATTTGCTTTGTACTCACACCAGTGAGTACATTGTTCAAGATAAAGTAGTTAATAAGAGTGAGAGTGAGTCCAGAAGCCAGGTCTCCATGGCACCAAAGTTTCCTTGATTTTAATTGATTATACATAGACATTTGGCTCATATCCAGAGTTACCTCCAATTTAAAATAGTCTTTTCTACATGTAAGACCACATGTCCTGCTTTTCTTTACAAAAAAAATATAGTTGCTATTGTTAAAAAGAACCTATAAAGCTAGACTATAACATGTGAAAGTAATATATTTTATAATTTTTCATTTGAATAAAAATTTTTGTTACTTCAAAGAGCCCCAGTGTACATGAAAAATGTTTGTTGCATACAAATGATCTCTCTATATTTCTTGTCTAATAATGACTGAATAACACTATGGTAAGAAAAAACACTATGAGGGATATAACACCATAGGGTGTCATTTTCAATGTTATCGATAGATAGTTAGAAATATACATTTAAAATATATAGACAGTTGACCAATTGGACAATGAATAATACAGAGTCACCTTATTTGAAATCTGCTGCCTTTCCTCTACACTTTTCCCTTTCCTCATTTTTTGAGGCCTAATCTAAGAACCATTGTTTTGCGATTTCTTCTTTGGCCATCTCAGACTACAGTCATCTGCCCTCTTACTGAAATCTTCATGTTATTGAGTTGTAAGAATTCTTTATATTTTCTGGATATTAGACTTTTTCTAAGATATATTAATTGCAAATATTTTCTCCATTTTTGGGGCTAGTCTTTCACTTGCTTAATTTTGTTCTCTGACCTACAGTTTTTAATTTGATAATGTTAATTTAACTATTTTTTATTACTTATGTTTTTAGTGTAATATTTAGAAAAAACATTGCCTAATCTAAGGTCATAAAGAATTTTGCCTACATTTTCTTTTAACAGTTTAATAGCTTTATCTCTTTTATGTAAGTCTATGATCTAACTTACTTTATGCACGTGGCCTGAAATAGAAATCCAGTTCTATTGCAGGTTGATACCAGTTATTCCAGCATCATTTGTTGAAAAAATTATATTTTCCCCAATATATCTTTTTAGTACTCTTGTGGAAAATCAATTTACCATAGATGTAAGAGTTTATTTCTGACTCTTAAATCTATTATAATGGTCTACTTGTTTATCCTTATGACAGTATTTTTCAGTCTTGATTACTGCATCTTTATAGTAAAATTTGAAATTGGGAATTATGAATCTTCCAAATTTATTTTTCTTTTTCAAGTTGCTTTGGCTATTTTCCTCCCTTGCATTTCTGTATAAATTTTTGGACCAGCTTGTCAATTTCTGTATAAAGGCAGCTGGGATTTTGGCAGGGATTGTGCTGAATCTGTAGATCAATTTGGAGAGTATTATCATCTCAACAATATTAAGTTTTCTAATCCACAAACATGAAATGTATTTAGGTATTCATTAATCTTTTTTTTAATGTTTTGTAACTTTCAGAGTACAAGTCTTGCACTTACTTTGTTAAATTTAACTCTAAATATATTTTTTGAATGCTATTATAAATGGAATTGTTACCTCAATTTTATTTCCAGATTAGTTATTGTTAGTTAAAGAAATACAATGGATCTTTGTTTACATTTTGATATGTTGATCTTGTATTCTGCAACTTGGCTGAATTCGTTTATCAGTTACTTCTTTGGCAGATTCCTACATACAACAACAGTATGACATCTTCTTCAAAGAGAGGCGATTACATACTCGTCTCCAGTCAGATGCCTTGTATTTTTTCCTCTGTTTTTCCTGAATAGAACTTCCAAAACAATGCTAAATGCCAGTGGCAAGAATAAATATTCTTGTCTTGTTTCTGATTCTATAAAGCATTCAATCTTTTATCATTAAGTACGACATTAGCTACAGATTTGTCATAGATGGTCTTAGTAGGCTTAGGAAGTTCTCCTATGTTTCTAGATTATTGAGTGTTTTTTATAATGAAAATGCGTTGTATTTTGTCAAATTTTTTTTCTGCATTATTGAGAAGATTATGTGTTTTTCTTTTTTATTATATTAATATGGTGTATTATATTCATTAATTTTCATGTTAAACTAACTTTTCATTTTTAGAATAAATGTCAGTTGGTCATGCTGTTTGGTGCTTTTTATATAATGAGACTGATCTGATCACATTTTGTTAAGAATTTTTTCATTTATATTTATAAGGAATATTGGTCTATAACTTTCTTAGGATATCTGCTTTTAGTGTCAGGGTAATATTAATATCATTAAATTATTGAGGTGGTGTTTTTTCCCATTCTATTTTTTTGGAAGAGCTTATGAAAGGATGGTGTTAACTCTTCTTTGAATGTTTGATAGTATGCCAAACTTTACATTATCCCAAATATGTCAATTCTACCCTTTCTTGTCTTTACTAAAGGTCTTCAGTAACATTGACTCATGTAAAGTTATAACACGTAATATGATTTTGTATTTTCTGTAATATACAGGTAATATGAATTAAAACCAAGAAGATGTTGTATTATTCTGTGTAAAAGTTGCTATCAGTTTGAAGATCTGGTGATCATTCATATTGGTCACCTTGTTCCCTGCCATTAGTTACAGCAAGAAACATTATAGAATAAAAGAACCTACTGGGCTTGTTTCCCAGATTTACTAAGTGGCAGAGGTCTAACATTTGGCTTTAGAAGATTCTTAATGGGCTCTTAAGCAAACTATAGAATTTCCTTAAGGAGTTCAATTTTTTTTCAACCATGAGTGATGATTTAGAAAGCATATATGAAAAAAAAAAGTGCATAACATTCAGGAGTCACCATTGTGGAGTGAGAGGAGAGACACGGGAAAGTGAAAACAAGGGCAAGAAGATAGCTAGAAATTAGAAACCAGAGCAAGTATAATAATAAAGCAGAGACATGAATCTTAGGAAATTTTTAAAACTAAGGATTAAGTTAGCAGTAGCAGTAGAGCAGTATCTTTGTCAGCTAGAGCTACATAACAAAATAAGATGTGGTGGCTTAAACAACAGAAATGTATTTCTTCACATTCCTGGAGGGAAAGTCTAAGATCAAGATACTAACATGGTCAGTTTCTGGTGAGGACTTCTTTTCTGGCTTATAGATGGCCACTGTCTCATTGTGTCCTCACATGGTAGGGAGAGAGACCTATCTCTCTTCCTCTTAGAAATCCATCAGTCCTATTGGGATAGGACCCAATGTTTATGAATTAATTTAACCTCAATTACCTCCTAAAAGTCATATCTTCAAATACAGTCACATTGGGAGATAGGGCTTCAATGGATGAATTTGAGGGTGACACAATTTAGTTCATAGCAGATAATCATATTTGAGCATTTATATATTAAAAAACATGCTCTGTAATAAAGTTCTTTTCTTTCACTTCTATTTTTCGTTATTATTATGGGCACTGTATTTTTCAATGTGTGTGTAGATAAATTTCTCTTGAAAATAGTAAGAGGTAAATGTAATAGTAATGATTACAAAAGGAGGATTTGAGTGTCATTGGTCTGTTACAAAATGGTGCCTACCTAAGTCCTGAGCTTTTTGTATCTATTATCTTCATTTATCCTCCTGGTAGGGAAGGTGCTATTATCTTCATTTTATAAATGAGTACTTGAGAATCATCAGACTTTGTACTTACTCAAGAACACAGATCTAATGTGTGACATAATTATTACCTAGGTCTATGTGACTCCAGAACCTGTACTTGTTCTTCATGTCTATCTATCTCAATGTTTCCTGGATAGAAGACAGACAGAGACATATTTAGTGATATGAACTAAGCAATTGTTACCCTCTGTGGGAGGAGTATCTGGTGGTGTGACCAAAATTCTCATTAAGAGTAAACTTTTCATAGGTTTTGATTCTAAGTAGCAGTGCCTGTTTCACATAAATTTTTAATAAATTTCAGTTACAGTCTTTATTACTAAGTATTTTTGTACTTTTAAGTTAATATTCTATATTCCTTTTCTTTATAAGTTTGTACTCCTGACTGAACAATACTCATTGGTACCACACAAATAAATTAGGCAAATTAGGCATAAGTAGTACTTTTTAAAGGTTCTTACAATCTAATTATGTGACTTGGGGAAGTTAATAATTGTCTAAGGTACCAAAGTAAGTCTGTTTTGTGACAACCCAATAAGTTACTTAATATTAAATAAGCATTGTGTTAGATATGATCTAAACTGCTCTTATCAGTTGTAAAATACTTTACTCTCAAATAATTATTAAGATGTTCTCTTTCACCTCTACTGATCTTCAGTTAGAATTATTTATGAAGAATTGTTGTATAATTATTTTAGACCTATGGTTCATAGGCCGTCACAGAAATATAATTCAAGAATTATTTATTAAAAATTTCTCTCTATCACAACAGGTCAACATTTCTCCAATAACTTTAATATGTAATTCAGAATAGGATTTCTTCATTTTCCTCTTTAAAAAATGTAGATTGTCTTTCACCCCTCTCTCAAAATACAATTGTTTTAATTAAATTTTTCTGCCTTTGGCATTTGGTTATGTAAACATTTTAATATAAAAATACATACTTAATTTATCATTACTTTCTGCATTATTTAAAAATCTAAAACTTTTGTGACTTGAGGCAAATAATGTTATGAAAAACTACCACCAAAGGCACCCCACCCAGTCCATCAAGAATGAGAGAGTATCACATTCAGAGATTCCTCTTCATAAATATTTATGGGAATAAATATTGGAGTCAGATTGTGTTGGGATTTTCAATGTGAATTTTGACTGAATTAGTATAAGCTAATATTTTGTTACATATTCCTTCAACATAAAAATAATTATAATATTATTTCTATAACATAGTATTATATTTATACTGAGGATGATTTGCATATCAGTATGTCATTCTTTACCCTATGAAGTATCTTTAACACAAACCATGTGTGCTATTATTTCTGAAACCCTTTGAAGGTGGAGAATGAGAAGTGTTTGAGAATGTTAAAGGAGAAATATGAAATTGTATAAGCCAGTGTAGAAATATTACCAAAAGAATATTAAAAAAAATCAAGATCAAATATAAAGTACAGATAGCAGTTAAGAACAAAAAAATTATAGTAAAATATTTTATATAGAGCCAAATAAATGAATGCTTACTTGAATAGAAATAAATGCAGTTAAACTGTTATCATACCTCGTGGCAAACTAATTTTTATGTATTCATGGCTTAGAATAATTTAGTTAGAAATTGATTTATATTTAGTTACAAATTCCTTTTCTAACTAAATTCTTTACTTAATTTTTATTACATATATCTTAAAAGTTCTCTTCTCTTTATTTCTATAGTTGATTTATTTGTGACATGTAGCCAGCTAGTATTCTTCATAAAGTGAATAAGATTAAAATATTGAAAACTATGCTCACCAAATAAAGTTTAAACAACAAAATGAATAAATATATCCATTATATACACACTTTGAAGAGATAAAGAAATCACTTCTATTACATTAAAAATAATGTCAGGGAGTTTGCTAAGACAAAAAACTAAAATACATCTAGGTGATAAGAAAATGGGTATTACAGTTTTTTTTTTTTTTTTTACTGGCTTAATTATGTTCATTTTCAAAATGTATTGGGTTAACTCTTATTTTGCAGGCTGAGGAAGACTAAACGATTTCTGAGCAATCAACCCTCTGGAGGCTTAGATTTCATAGAGTGAAAATGAATGTGCTATCTGTTGCATTACACCCTCTAAATAAAACCCTGATTACCTATGCAACAAGGACCATAGAGGGCACAGCATAACATTATGAAATCAGTTATGCAATATGCATTTAGAACAAAAGCAGCTCTGCCCAAATAACCCAAGAGGAAGAAAAGGACATTCCTACAAGGGCAGGAGTACACAGAATCAATGCAAAGCAAGGAAAAACTTCAATACACTATAAATTATTTTAATGAGCTGCTTGTAATTTTTAAAAGTATTTGCTTTTGTAGACAGATTCATAAACTCCATTCTAATGGGGTTGTTTATTAATTTATCTAAAGATTATTTCTTGTAACTAAATTCTGACACATTTAATAGAGTGAATCTTTAAGTAATAGGGTCTGAAATCGTCAGTTATTTTTTAATTTCCTAAATGTTTTCATGGTGTATTGTGCCAAATTTTTTCCCATTAATCACCTCCTTTTATGTTCAGATTATTAGAACTCTAACTTCAATAAGTTTTTCTATCACTATTGTTTGGGTTACTGAGAACACAGTTGTTGTGTATATACTGCTTTCAGTTTTTACTTTCTTTAGATCTATGCTCTAATCTTAACCTCTGTGTAAGAGTGTCTGATCACCTCACTAGAAATGCCCCAGTCTCTAAGCTTACTACTCCCTCTTTCTCTTACTTATTTTTTTGTTAATTGATGCACTTATTATATTATTTATTTTTTAATCTTTTTTTTTTTTCCTCAGGAGAGATTAAGCTTAAATAAAACAAGGACTTTACTCGGTGTCATCACCCTGGGACCTAGGATAGTATCTGCAATATTATAGGTGCTCAATAAATATTTGTTGGGGGAACAAATGAAAAGATAAAAGCTGAACACACTGAATTCATTTTGATCTTTCTGGTTACTTTTTATGACCTAACCATCAACATTAGTAAGCATCTGTCTTGCTAGTTATTTCTATGACTGTTCTTTACAGCCTCAGTTTTCTCACTAATACCAAAAAGAAAAATTATATACTTTAAAGTCTTTTCCACATCTGAAATTTTATACTTCCTACATTTTCAAGTGTATATATTATAACAGAGGAAGTAGATATAGATTTAATTAAAAAACATTGAATACAAACATTTCAATGTTTGAGCCTTTATTTTATCATACTCAGACTCCTCAACACTTTTTTGAAGTTATGTTTGGTTTCAGTCGATCTCAATTTTAGTACATCTCCCCAATACTGCTGATCATCCTTTAAAAATGAAAAGTAGACCATGCCACAACTCCAGTCTCACCTCCCATTAGCTCAAACCCTCAAAATGTTACATAAAACTTCAACTCTGGCCAATGACGGGACACAGAAATGAAGGCTTGGATTCCTACTATTTTTTCGGAAAGATTAAATGTTATTCATTAAAATGTAAACCATAAATATGCCTCGTCTCAGCAATACAATTTTTGAAAATCATCTTTATTAAAGTGAAAGTACCAGTGCTGCATTACAGCTTTGTTTGTAACTGCAACAAATTAGAAAAAAAGCTGAATCTGAATGTCCATCAAAAGTCATAATATTGCCAATCATGTGTTAATATCACAAAAAAAATGTGGTAGATATTTATGTACTAAACGATAAGACTATTTATGCATACATAGTTAACTGGTAGGAAAAATTAAGCTCTGGCATAATATCCTTAATATAATCTTATTTTGTTAAGATAAAAAAAGAGAGAGATAGATAATGAGACAGAGACAGAAAGAGGGATGAAGAACCCAATGTTACAAAAGTAAATTTGAGCTTTAAACATGACTTCCTAATTAAAATTTTGAAAACATTAAGATATTTGTATTTGGTAAATACCTCTTAAGTTAAATCTATATCTTTGTCTTCTGTAGTAATATATATGCTTGAAAAATGCAGAAAATATAGAATTTCAGATGTGGAAAGAACTTCAAAATACATGATTTTTTTTTTTTTTGTATTGGTGAGAAAACTGAGGTTGTAAAAAAATTGTTACTTAATAAAGGGTACATAATATGTTAAAGGTGGAATTAGGGACAAATCTATACCTCATGACACTTCTTAGACTGGTAATTTTTCCAGTGAGAGTATTTACTCAAGGAGAACATTTACTTTTCATTTGGGCTTTATTTTGCTTAATTATTATTGATTGCCATGTCAATTATATGCAGAACTAGAGGATACTATACTTTGTCAAGAATAAAAATAATACCCCCAAAAAGCCAAAATAATTAGGTTTATATTTATTTAATTTGAAGAAAATCATAATTTTTCATTAAAGTATGATTAAAAATTACTAGATAGATAATAAATTTTAATAAACTTTAGCACATTAATCATGTAGAAAGTTTTTAAAGTTATACAAGCTTACAGAGTAAAATATGGACATAAGTTGATAATTTAAATTAGATGCCATAATTGTTATGGCTGTCATAACAGGTAATTCAATATGCCAACTGATTTGTCTGATCAATTATTACATGGTGATGTAGCTGAGATTTCAGATTTACTTACAATGCATACTGTCTAGACACGAGCTCAACTTATAGTGTCATAAATAACTTTTTTATTTTTGTTTTGTACTTGGAATATATGCGGACCTGAACAAACACAAGCTGGGTGAAATGTTTAAGTAGCTATATTTTATCTTGGACTCCTCTCCACCATGCATTAATGGCTGTATTTAGAATAGTCTCTGATTTATTTAGAGCTTTGCCACTGAATTTTTTATCAGGTAAAATATATGACATCTCACATAGTAGGAAGTCTTAATGACAGAATATTGAAAGACAAAGGCATCTCTTTTGCCAAACCCTGCTGTGGACCATTGTTTTTTAATATGTCTTCCCTAGAACACTTATTCTGAATTTGTAGAGGTGTTAAAAAATAAGGTGGGGAGGAGATATTTTTTTTAGTCAAATGTGTTTAGAATAGCCGAAATTTTCAGGGCATTTAGAATGTATATACTAATATAATAGCTTACACAATAATTAATATTATATAATATTTAAGTTTTTTTATTTATCAAGGAATCCTTCAAGGCTAGTATATTCTGTGGGTTGAAAATATCAAAATGCTCATATGATATATTTATTTGATATACTAAATGCAATTTAAGGTTTGGGCAATAGGCAATTGTGGAAAACTTATAGTCAATGAAAGGATTGAAGGAAGTACAGCCATAGATTTGATTTGATATTTTATTTAAGTAAGTCCTTGGGACTGCCTAAGCAAGGTAAAATATCCACACAGAAGTTTCACAGATACTGACATATAAATAGATTGCAGTATATCAAGAAATATGTAAATGCATTGCATGATGAGCTAATACTTAGGCTTAAGATTATTTCTAAAGCAGATTGTTATTAGCTTTTATGATTATGAAGAAAAGAGATAGTGGTAGAATAATTGAACTAAAAGTTGTCTAGAACTCCTGTTACTAATTTAGTCAATATTGGTAAAGTACTTTGAACAGTGTCCAGCACATAGAAAGTGCTATATAAATGATTGTTAAATCAAATAAATAACATGCTTGGAAGAGAGAAGAGATATCAAAATAGCTTTGAAATGTATACACGCAGAAATGTTTTTCTAAATCCAAATTGCATATGTACTAAATTAATATGTCTTTCCTTTTATTTGAAGCTTTATACAGTTTATTATTGAAATTTACGCTATGATTTACCTGCTCCTTTAATTGAAAATATTATAATTGTCATCTCAGACCTTTTTCTTTCTTGAATAAACAATAGAGCTTAGATTAATGCCTATAAACTCTTATGATGTTTTGAGCATCTTGGTTGCTTAGTGATAGAGTAGCTTTTCAAATTTCATAAATGCTTAACATTACTATTATTAATTTATTAAAAGAATGCACAGATATATATTTGTATAAGTGTTTAGTATATATCTATATAGCATCTATTTTTATACTGCTCTAAGCCCACTAGGCTGACTATAAAATACAGAGCTTTTTTTCTTAATATCAGTGAAGCTAACTCTGTGGTATATAAAGAAAAAACATTGCTTTTAACTTTCTAAACTATAGATAAAATAATTCTTGGTATTAAATATCTATAAGTTTCTATATTCTTATTTACCATTTTGACATTTTCTATAACTTAAGCATTGGTTTAGTATTAAATAATACATTAAATTAGATTCTAAAATTCTCAATATCTATTTGCTTTGCAATATGTATAAACATTTCTACTGTCTTAAAAGTATGAACTACAGTTAGCTATTTGTTGAACTATTACTTTATGTTTACCCCATAGTCACACACTGTTATAAAATATTAAGTACAGTCAGTTCTCAATTCAAAAGAAACATTCTAAGTATTAATTAAAGATAAAAAGAATAATTATTAAGAATCATTATTTAAAAATTCTCATACTAGATCAATTTATTAGTGATATACAAAAAATTTCATCAGTGAAAAAGTTATATTTAATTTAATTTTTTTTGATCAATCATTTTATCACAAAGGTATATAACTTTCTTAAAGCAGGGTAGTTCAGATTAACAGTACCATTTGATTTAAAGTTAATTTGCTCCCAGAATGCATGATCACTTATGTGAAACTTTTATTAGAAATTTAAGACCCAGCATTATTTTCTAAAAAGAATGTTATTTTTCACACTTGAATATAAAATAACTCAGCTCTACTAATAAAACTTGTGACTGTAAACAATGTCCAATTAACATAATTGAAAACAGGATAATTTTTCTCAACATCTTCAGCTAATGAGATCTGATAATACTATGCTTCCTCTACTCATAACCTTCATGCAAGAGCCAGGCAGATATCTTCCCACTGACTTCGGTAGTAAGGGTCTTTACTTAATTACTGTGCCCCTTTTGCCTCTAGATTTTGAGTTTTGACCTATTTCTCTCTCTAGCTTATTCTATTCATTTCTCATTTTCCCTCTCCCAGCTTCTTGTATGTGTACATAGTACATACGTGCATTATATTTATTGTCTTTATTTTTCTAAATTTGTAAAAAGAATATGTCTTAAGTGTTCTGCTTGTAATTCTTTCTCCATAGTATATAGCATGAAGGTTTTCAGTGATACTAATTATACCAACTTAAGGAAGGTGTTTTAGAATGGGTTCAGGGAGGATATTATTCTCAAAAAAGGAAAAAAGAGTGTAATCTTCAAATAATGAAAATGGCACCCAAATAAGTAAATGAATCAACCACGGAGGGTATGATATAAGACTACTGACGATCAGTAAAACTTGGACAAATACAATGAGAAGAGCCTGGACGAGAAACACATTTGCCTTGGCCAACTTGTTTAAAGATTCTCACTGGTGTGATAGTGAAGAGGAAATGAAAGTTTACATCTGAAAACAATGTATGTTCTGGTAGTTTGATGTATATGTTCATCCATAAGTTCATGTCTAGTAAAATAATATCACTAAATGTTAGCTCGGTCATTCTCCCTCAACAAAGACCAGGTTTCTGCCCAGTTACCAAGACATTTGGTCAGGGTAGATTCTACCTCACTTCTACTATCTAATGATGCTGGTGACCAAAGGGAATAAAACACAGACCATCACAACAAAAGTATTTATTTCAGCCTGAGCATGCTATATATTGCCCTTAGCAGTATGTGACCCAGCTTATTGAGTAAGTTTACCAGCAGAATTAAAGATAATTTATTTAAAAACACTGTTAGAGCAGAACTGCATTCTCCAAGGTTGATAAAATGGTCGTACTATTATAATAGAGAATCTTGGATTTTCTTATTTGTTCAATTACTTTCGCATAGAGAATTAATACCTTTGAAAACACAATCATTTTTCATGGGCTTGATGTATGCTAAATAGCGATCGTCTGAGTAATATTTTTAAATTTCCATTTGGCAAAATAAAGGTAAATAGCTAGAATGAAATACAATTTGTTTTATGTAGTTTCTCATAGTGAAGCAATTTATATATGATAATAACATATAGATCATCTGAAAATACTCTTTACTAAACCAAAGTTTATTATCTTTGGATCCTTTTGAATCTTCTTTTTGAGTAGGAAATTTTTATAAGACATAACAATAATTTTGCTTACAATATAAAATATATAAGTAGATGTTTTATGTATATATTTCATAGCATTTTCTGTAACAGTAGTTAAAAGAGGATGCATTATCTAACACAAGGAAAAGACATGAAAAAATTACAATTAATTTTGCATCTTGAAAATGGGTAACTTATTCATTTGGGTACATAGAGCAGTAAGAATATTCAACTCCCATGAAAAATTTTATTTTGTGTATATTTGCTCATAGATGGGAGGGTAGATCATTCAGAAGGCAGTTTCCTATTGCATGACAAGACCACCATTTCCCAAAGTCAGTTCCACAGAGTATTAGTCCCTCTCTCTCTCTTCTTCCCACTGTCTCTCTCTCTCTCATTTATCTCTATCATCTATCTGTCTATCTATATCTATCTATCTATCTATCTATCTATCTATCTATCTATCTATCTATCATCTATCTATCTATCTATCTATCATCTATCTATCTATCTATCTATCTATCTATCTATCTATCTATCATCTATCTATCTATCATCATCTATCATCTATCTATCTATCATCTACTGTGTATATGCATGTATCTGATAGCTTAATTATACTGTGAATTTCAGAGAATGGAATTCTTGGGCAAAGTTTCTCTAGTTTATTTGACATTTGAATTCAAAGACATACTCTTCTTGTTTTTTCCATCAGAGCTTTTCATGGGACTTTTGTTTATTGAAACTATAAATACTGAACTAGATCTTAATCAATTAGGCCCTTGCCAGAGATGATTGTTTCCTTTTTGTAGTGCTTAAGAAATTGCTCACATTTCTTATTGATGAAAACCAAAAATTCCATTTGATTTAGTAGCATGAAAAAATACAGCCTCAATCAATTTGTATGATGGATTTTCAATTGTAACAAGATAAAAAAAATAATAAAGAAAATGTTGACAGATGGTATCATTTTTATGTGTGTCTTTTGAATACATTTGGGTGGCCCAGCAACTTTCTCTTCCTCCAATTTGGTATAAATTGTGTAATTGCTTCTTTAGAATTTTGCAAAGCTAAATGCTGGGACATTAAGCCAGGTAGGCTGAATGATACTGCCTCCTGATTTAATTACCCACTTTGGTTCTACTGCAATGACAACACAGCCTTGAGGAAACCTCAGAAATGAGAAGACACACAAAAATAAACATTTTTTCTCAACGCCCTGAAATACACATTAATTCTCTAAAATTGGTGAGTACTCTAAATATACGAGAAGGAATGAAAAATATGGAAACCAAAATTTAAAAAATAGTTTGTGGTGGTGTTGGAGAAAGAGGAAGATGAAAGTTTTATAAGTTGCAAAGTAGATGTTTCATGGACATGATGTAACTTGCAGAATAAATCTTGTGGCACTTCATATAGTTATAAACATTGTTAAATATCTTTTACTAATAGCATATGACATGGATTCCATGACAGGTTAAATAAGGTCCTTTTTAGGAAACAAAACCCACTAGGAAAAAAAAGTAAAATGATTTCTTATTTTAAATTTTAAAAACATTTTGTCAAACAAACTATATTTTTTGCAGAAGTGGTAGTTTGGTGTTCTCTACCAAGCAAGGGTAATTCAATCTCAAAAACAGTGATGTTCTATCTTTGATTGTGATGAACTGCAGTCATCCAAAGGTGGGAACAAGAGGAGGACTCCCATCATTTTGTTTAATCTATTTATCCTCTCAGGTATAGAAAATAATGACAGAGGAAGAACTCAAGATTCCAATTTTTAAAATGCTGGCTATTATTATTTTGATTTCTTTATCTTTTTATTTTGTTTCTGACTGGATTGAAGAAATAATACTATGTGCTTTGTAAATAAAAGAAAGACTCAACATTAATATCATCTGGAAAACTCTGAGTAATTTTCTATAGAAAGCAAACTGATTAGAAATCATTGCCAACAAACATTAATAGCTGACATACCTATAAACCTTACTTCTATAAGATCCATAGATTTGAAATACTGTATATCATTGACAGAATTTATTAAAGCAGGAAATCATTTTTTCAATTATAAAAATCATAACTTTAGAAAAAATTTGCTCTAAGTTTTCAACTTCTGTGCTCTTGGTTTTTCTTACAAGTTTTTTGTAATCCTAATAATTTTTTATATTTCTAAAGATGATTTCAAAACCCACTTAAATTTTCCATGTAAAAGTTTAAAAATTCCTTTTTCATGTCTTTTAAGAACGTACATTGGAGTGATTTTGAAATGGTTTCTGTAAGGCTAAAGACAAAATGAACTATGGGCAAACACTGTACAGTATTTGGTAAATTTATCCCCCACTGGTGTATGTGTTAGTAGTTCTGAAACTACTTTACATATAGACTGAGGTCAAACAAATAAAATATAGATGATGTTAGCCAATTTTCTTACTGTCAGAGAGAGAAGTTATACATAAACAAGAAGGATTAGAATAAATCCTGCAGTGCTGGACTAGAATCAGAGATAATAATATAAATTCATGTTTATTTAATATATATATGCAAAGAATACATACAGAAATAAATATAGATATGCATGTATACATAGGTTAGCTCTGTCCACCAAGAGGTCCTAGAAGTAGCAGCGATAAACATACCTAATTCTTAGATCTTATTTTATAAATATCTTTCTCCAAGAATTGGTTTCTGGAGAAAAAGTTGATTCTAAAGTTAGGGCAATAATATACTGGATGAGACTGAGGACATCTAAATGACACAGGAGTCAGTTGGAAAAAGTCCTAAGTCCAAAATATGGAACAATTTGACCAACAAAATAAATAATAATATTGGTTTGAAAGAATAAGAAAAACATTCATAAATCAACACTGATATAAATAAATAATTAAATAAAGAAATTGGGAGAAGGAAAGGTTTTCATTTAGAAGATGAATGTGAGAGAAATGAGGAAAGTAAAAAAATCACTTTTAAGATATCACAATAATGATTGCTGTTGGCAATATCCATGTTTGAGTGCTAAAATTAGTGGCAAAACTTTATGGAGAATGAGAATATTTGTTGACCACAAAGTATGTAGCTCAAAATATTTATTAATTAGTACTTCAGTTATTATACTTTGGTATTTTTCTTTTCAGGAGGTTGAGCTTACCCCTCTTCCTTGATTGTCCGCTGGACCCAGTGACTCACTTCTAATGAATACAGTAAAGGAAATAGAAAAATAGAAACTTTGTAATGGAGAATTCTGGCTGACACCACCTTAACCAAGCAATCAAAATTAATATTATAGTAATAAGTCATGCTGTTATCTGGTACCCTCTCTGATATAACATGATGAAAAGGGTACTTTACCAAATTCCAGAACCTCAGTCTAATTGTGACAAAGGATCAGACAAACCTAAATGGACATTCTAGAAAGAACACGACCAGTTCTTTTCAAAAGTGGCAAGGTCATGAAGAACAGACAACAACTGAGAAACTGTTACAGATTGAAAGATTAGAGGACAATAAGGAGACATGGTGACTAAGTGCAATATGTTAACCTAGATTAGATTCTGCAAAGGAAAAAGAACAGTGGTAGGATAAACTCATGAAATCCAAACAAAGTCTGTAGCGAAAGGTGTTTTATCAGTGTTCACTTCTTAGTTTTGATAAATCTACCATGGTTGTACAAGATGGCAACATCAGGGGAAGTTGAGCAAAGAGCATAGAGCAACTCTATGTAGCATCTTTACACATTTTCTGTAAATCTAAAATTATTTTCAAAACAATTTTTAACAAATCGCTTCACTTCATAGTGTGGTAATGGACATTAATAATTAATTTAATGCATATAAAACTCTTAGAACATTGGTTATTTTTATTCTTAATTTTGTTTGACAGTCATTATCAAAAATCCAAAAGCTAAAAGGTTTTTTTTTCTATTTGATTGGGTAAGTATTATAATAACATCTTTTCTATAAATATTTAATAAATATCTAATATTATGATTATATATTAATAATAATAAATATCTAATAAATATCTAATATTAAGTTGAAATACTTTGTGAAATGCTGAAAGGTGTAAAGAGAAAAGTAAAAATAATTTTAATTGCACAATCTGAACACATCCACCATTCTATTTGTGTTCTATTCCCTTCCAACATTTTCTTATATATATATATATGTATGTGTGTGTGTGTGTGTTTGTTATAATCAAGATAAATTTTTACCAACTCCTGCAATAAAGGTGTCTTTCTAAGTAAAGGATAGCAATACCAGTGAACATTCAGCATATAATAGGTGCCACTTTTAAATACTTTATGAGTGTAGTTTTATTTAATCATCACTACAATTTTATGATGAAAGTATTTTAATTATGAACCCTACTTTGCCTAAGAATAAATATCTTCACTACTAAGTAGGTAGGGACACTATGGCTTGATCACAGGAGTCTGGCCCTAGAGTCATGTTGTTAACCACTAGGCAATACTTTCTCTGTAAATACGCTTTTACAAAGTATCCCAGACACTGTAAGTCTGAGAACTCTTATGGGCCCCTGGGTCATATGAAATGGTGCTGCAAATTTCCATGCGTCTCGGCTGGTAGTTTACAGCTCTATCTGTACTATTCAGCCTGACTCCAAGGAAATGTTCCCTGCTTTCACCTGGGAAAAGTGGTGGACGTGGTTCTACGCCACCTTAGCCTGCTGGTATATTTTGTGGGTCACAGCTTAACAGGTGAGAAGTTTCAAGCTAACGCTCGTCTTTGGCATTTCTGTTCTGTAATGTTTGCCCACTTCGCAGCTCCCACTCCTGGCAGTAAACATTTACAAAATGTTTTAACAATGAATGGAAATATTTACCATGTATTAGTCGAATCTTATCCTCTAAAGAATAAAAGAGTTCAAGAACATTAAAAAAATTTTCATAAAGAAGTTTATTCTGATACTTTGGAAATAAAACTGAGAAACTGAGCGATATCACAGGCATATACTTTGAAATAGAGAGTGGCTACCAATCCACTATCAATTCAATAGTTCCTTTTCAGGTTTTCCAAAAGACCTGAACAGCCAAATACTAAAAATAGACTTTTTTAATTTGAGTTGTGAAGTGTTGGCTACAGATAAGAAGAGGTTGATTGATTTATGGCCCATTTAAAAACTTTTCTTGGCTGAACATATCAGGGAGTAGGAATAGAGAGTGCAATTATCTATGTATTTATTGGCAAAATTGGCACATATTGACTAGCACTTTTCTGAGTGGCTTATTCTTGATGAATAGCATCATGTGTTAAATTGAGTTTGAGTATTCATGGATGACTGAGCTAAATTTATTTTTAAGCTTTGAAGTTTTCTAATTGTCTCTGTAACCATATAGCGTAATTGATGCTGTAAGTTAAAAATAACCAACATTTAGTGCTTTTTCCTCTAGTAGCATAAAGCCACCTCAGTATCTATAAAAATAAATTCCAATAGCCATATATATAATACTTAAAAAGGTAATATCTATGTCTTTTAGGCACAAATGACGCAGTCATTTTATCAGTTCCGAATGGTGCACTGTCTATTTCCACCAACATAATATAATTTGTATGACATGGTCATCTTTCACATGCAAATTATTGGATTTGGGTGCACCCCCCCTTGTTATCATGAGAAATAGAAACTTTACTGATTCAGAAGCACCAACCTCTACACAAAAGCTTTCCCAGATAGAACACATCTATCCTCTGAGCTTTTGTTACGACTTATTTTAGCACCACTCATATTACATATGCAATATATTGCTTTATATTGCAGCTGTATACATTGTCATGAGCTTTTCAGATGAAGTACATTTTTATTAAAATGATGACTTCTAGAATTTTTAGAACATATTAATTAGAATTAATAATTTTTACATTATGAAAAACATATTTTAAGTATTTACATTTTGCATCTCTCCAGGGCTCAAATCATATAAGGTGCTTAATAAGAATCTGTTGAATAAGCAAATTAATGAAATTGTACCCCTTTATTAATAAACTAAAAGACAGAATAGTAATATACTACTTTGAATCAACAAAACTGAGAGGCTTTCTTTAGGATGCTGAACCAATCCACTTATTTTTTTCAGCTTGCAAATTCAGTATAGAATGCAGTTAAACAAGTGGAACAGAGAGCTTTGTATAGGGAAATATTAAACTTATTAAATGGGTTTTTAGTAACTTGTCACTTGAATGCTAAATAAGATTGTGCCACCTTTTAACTAAGGCAGTTAGAAAATTTAATTGTGCAAACAACTCATGCTGTATGTTCTGTGTTATCTTTAACCATATTCTATAAATCAAAAAAAATTGGTTATTTACAAGTCAGAATATTCAAATGATATAACCATAGCATAATTTTAGTAGCTTTTGATTCCATTTTAACAAAATTCTGAAGAAAATTCTGTACCAGTGTCAAAAATTTATGGCAATAACATTCTTCACTTCTGGAGGGTAAGGGGAAAATAATAGAGTCATCTTGCAAGAGGTCAGCAAAACAGCTATTCACTATACTTGGCATTTATTGGCTTTAAGTAGTTGAAGGCTGAGATAATCAGACATACAAGATTACATAGAGGTACAGTCCAAACTCCATTTCCAGGATATATTTTCCATCCAAAAAGTTTCTTGTATTTTAAAATGCACTAGTACACAATGCTATAATTTCTTGGTGGGTGATGAAACATTCAAAACAATTAGGAATATCAGAAATTTATGAAAAGTAAGAAAATTCACAAGGAAAGAAAGAAGATTGAACAGATGACCTGTAATACATAGTACAAATACCAACCAGACAATTCAAATTTGAAAACATTCAGAACTTTTCTATAGAATGGTACCCTTTTGTAATACACAGTGGCCCGTTATAAAATAAAATAATAACGCCCAATTTAAAGTTTGGTGTAATTTATTCTAATTTATTTAATGGATAACTTCTCAGCATTTTTTCATTAAAAAGTAACAGAATTTTACCATTAATACACTCCTCTGAGGCTAATTCAAAGGTCAACATTTATTCCTTCCCAGAGATGCAATCACTTTTCATCTTTTTGGTGTCAAGACCTACCAAATTAAAAGTTCATGCTCCCTCAATTTGTATTATCCAGGGTTTTGGGCTAACTAATTATTTTCTTACATCTAGACGCAATTTATATTGTAGCTCTGGGTTATGACAAATGAGCTCTTCCAACAAGCAAATGATTAAAAAACAAGTAATAAAACATTCTTATGTTTTAAATTCTAAAACAGAAACATAATAGAAGCAGTCTAGTTTGTGTATAGGAATGAGTAAAAACAGGTCTACTTGGGAAGGAGGGGTGTGCATGCAATTCTCAGGAGTACAGATGTGCCTAAAAGCCTTGTCAGAGCCTTTTAAAAAACATCCCCAAATTATTTGTACTGTCTACAGAAAGTGGCAGAACACAGTGATAGAGCTAAAACAGGTATTTTCAGAAATCTGTTATCAAAGCACCACTGCGTCAGATGAGGGCACACTGAAACTGGCACTTGGAGCTGAGATTTCCTCACTGTCCCTATAGAAAATGATGAGTGACGAGCAGGGCTAATGTTCATCACCCTCTTCCGCAAGCAGATTTTGAATGTAGAAGTTTTGTGACCTTTCTGGGTTCTAAATATAGAAAGACTTATTATATTTCATAGCAGGAAGATTTTAGAAAGTTATGACTCATTCAGAAAGAAGAGAGATTTTATTATTATTATTATAAAAAACAAATCTACAAACTTGATGTGGTTGCTCTCGGGAGCAGTTTTAGATTTCTACTAAACTCAGGAAGGAAGAATTATCCTAGCCAGTGGTGGAGAAATATACCTTGTGTCCTCATTCAAGACAATTAGGTTTTTGTTGTACCCATACTTTGATTTGAGAACTGCTTAGAAATAATGAAAAACAATATTAAGATATGTAACTGAAGAAGATACTATCAGCTGTTTGCAAATCCAGTATTTCAGTCTGTGTTAATTATTCATAAGGGAAACTGTTTATCATATCTGTTCTATATAAACTCAGAGAAGTTATTTGCTAAGAATTGCCAAACAAGTTAATATCAATACAAAATAATTTTACTTTAGAATTGTTTGATTTTAGTGTTCAACAAAAATCCTTACAAATGGTATAAAGCCACACCAGTTTAAAACAGAAGAGCTCTCGGTGAAGAGCTAATGAAAGAAAATAGTTGATGGTTGTTAATATGTTTCTCAAATTGTTTTCTTAATTTTTCTATTGCCTACACAATATGCAATAATACTGATAATAGTAATAGTATCTATAGCAGTAGTTGTAACAAGAGGAGGAGGTAACGGAGGAAGAGGAGTAGTTATAGAAGTAGAAGTAGTAGTAAGAGGAATATAGTAGTAGTGGTAGTAGTAGCAGCAGCAGCAGCAGGAGCAGCAGCAGGAGCAGCAGCAGTAGTAATAGTAGAAGGAGTGGGAGGAGAAGAAGGAGCAGTAGTAGTAGTAGTAGTAGTAGTAGTAGAAGTAGAAGTAGAAGTAGAAGTTGGAGTAGGAGTAATAGCTTTAGCAGCAGCAGCAACAAAAGTAAGACCTGAAGGTAAAGGAAGAAAAAGTATGACCATGTACCAGGTACTATACTAAGGTACTAAGCACTTTACTTGTGTTAGCTCATTTAATGCCAGTGTATGTTTTTTTTTTATGGTACTCAGGAAATTTTAAGATATTAAAAAACTTGAATTTTAGAGCCCTGAAAATATGTTTGTCTTACCTGCCATTCTTCTGAACTAAATTAGAAGTAAGACAGATGGTGGCCAAAAATATTTCCTTTTTTATTGACAAAGATAACATAGGAGAATATCACTTTTATCTGTGAGTGAGTGAGCTTCCCAATCCTGATCCCCTAAATTAGACAGATTGACTGATTCTGAAAGGGCAGAGTAGAGTGTGTGCTCCTTAAGACAGCTCACTCCCAGAGGAAGAAAACATGAGAGGGCTGAGCTGTGCAGGCTGAGCTGCTCCTTGTACAACTCACCAGTCAGGTTGTTGATTTCACTTTCTTGGGGCAGAGAGAATGTGGGACTGGAGAAAGAGCAGGAGTTAAACACTAATGAGTTTCAAGAGTGAGGAAAAAATGTCCTTCATGGCCCCCAAAGTTTTTAGATTTGTTGTGTTTTTATTATTTGCTTAACCACAAGGCTTGACCATTAAGTCAATGTTCAAGGTATGTTGAGAATTTCCTCAGAGCATGAGGCTAATAGTTTATCAAGAAATCCTGTTCGCCTTCTAATAACAACATTTTCTTGATGTACATCTCCAAGGTTTGGAATATGCCCTTGAGACCATTGGTTGACAGTAGAAATTTTGCCCCCAGAAGGCTTTCACTAGATAAGTTTGTGTCTATTTTCAGAAGATTAGGTACTATACCACATGATATATATTTTTTAAAATCATTTCATTATATCGTATTATCATAATATTATATTCCTCCAGGGACTTGGGGCTGTATTACATTTTTCATTAGCCCTTGAATCCTAGTCTACTTCCATGTACCATACCAGATATTTCTGGAACAGATCTTGTGAATACTGAGAAGTATTACCTGGTAAGGAGAGGAGAGGATGTCTTGAAAATAAGAATCAGCTCTGACGTAGTTAAAGGCATGTCAAGGAAGAGATAAATGGGTAAGAAATATCTGTCACTGGCTGTTGGCAGCGACAAAGGCTTTTGTGTGGAATAGTGAATAGAAGCACTGGCCAGACCAAATGTGACATCACTTCCAAAGCCTAACAAATTGTTTTTAAAAGATAAGTTCAGTTTTTTCATTAAAGTGTTACAGGGTTTACTACTGTCACACTTTAATCTGTTCCTTTATTTGGAAAGTGGCAATCTGGTCCTTTTTCAAAGGCCAAATTGTTTGTGCACCTTGTTTAAGATATAGCAGTATAGATCTTTTTTCATTAAAAAAAAAAAAAGAAAAAAGATGAAGCGAGTAACATATCATGCAAATCAGATTTAGTTTAATTTCAACTTGGCTTCTTTAATTAAAGAGAGGATGCATTATCTTACATTGCCTATAAATACATCTTTCATACATAGAGCATTTATAAAAATGCTGAGTATGTTAGAAGTGATGAAATCTATTCAAAATTGAAATCAGAAGATGTTTATTCGTCGACTCATCTGAGGCCATATCTTCAATGTCTATTAATAATGAACTGTTCTTATGGAACAATTTTATAATGGATTTCATTTTCCCCAGACAAATATAAGAAAAGTATTTTCTGATTATGCAGGGTAGATATCTCTTTATACCTACTTTTTTAATTCCTTCCTTCCTTATTCTAATGAAATAAGTGGTGGTTCCATTAATGGGTCATTCTGTACTCAGTTGTCAAAACAAGAGACCCCAAAATAATAATTTTAAATTATTTTTCTTTCCTTTGCTTGGGACAGAATTGATGCCTAAAGGTTTCATATTTTCAGTAATACTAAAAATTTCTAAGGAAGGGAGAGAGGTTAATTTTTAAAATAACATTTACCCATTTTTAACTATGTGTCTGAAAGTTGAGAATATACTAAAGAACATAACCCAGCATTCCACAATAATCGAGTTTAGTTGTAATATGTGATATAAATTATATTTCAGGCAAAAATATAAACAAAATTAGGAAAGATTATGTGTAGACAAGCAAGAATTAGGAATAAGGAAGTATAATAGTTAAGAATTGATTGCATAGATATTGGAGTATAGTTTCTGAGGTAGGTCATTTATATCATACTTATTTCATTAAGTGAGTTAAAAAAAAACCACGAGAAAGATGTTGGGTGATGAGGTAAAGATACCAAGTTTATTTCTGGACACAGTTTGTAATGCTACTTGGACACTACTGTGCAAATTGCCACTAACCAGTTGAAATTCTGGATCTTATGCTCAGTAAAGAGGACCAGACTACAGAGATATATTTGAGACACATAACTTTCTTGTGCTATTTGAAGAATAACTAGTGGGGTCGCAACGCTCATTGATAGAAAACCATCCACAGAGAAAATAAGACAAGATGATAAGCATGGAAATTTGCAAAATAAGAAAGGTTTTAGAAGTGGCAGTCTTTGAGGAATTCTGAATACAGGAGAGCAGAGTAACTGTAGGGACATCCTTTAATCTATAGGCTACATATAATATCAGATATATTCCTGTTAGTGTTTACACTAAATTAGATAAAGTTTTATATTACTATTTTAAGACAAAAAGGAATAAGAAACAGCTATGTGCATATGGATCTATTTCAATGACATTGATTGGAACATGGGTTATAGATAATATCTCAGAAGTGAAGGTTTGCAATGTGCTTTCCTCATCAGTGCTCATAAAGCCATTCTTCTGTCTTAACTACTTGGGAAGCTCTGATTAACTATTATTAGCCAACGAGATGACTCAAACAGCTATCTATGAGTCAGTGTGCCCTTTGCATTGGTAGTTTTGTCCCTTGTCCATAGGTGTGAATTATTTAGTCACAAGGAACATGATGACGACCTCTGTTTCTTTCTGATTTACAATTCACTTTTAATCATAAATTCATTTCTAAGGCCTCAAATGACAACTAGGCCAATATTGAACAAATCTAGGTACTCTGGATTTAGAGTGAATTAACCACCTGCCTATTTATCAGAGTAGTTAGGGGCCCAGTTCTAATATTGTAAACAGATGGTTCTCAGAAAAAAATTCTAACTTTATACATCAAACACATTTACCTACTTTTAAACAAAAAATAGCCAAGGCGTTTTCCCAACTCCAGTGAATCTACCTACTCTGGATTTGAAGTTACATTTTGTGATACATTAACAAACCAATTTTTTTTTTCCCCAAATGCATATGGAGACTATTATTTGTTTAAAGACAGAGGTAAAATTATTTTGTAGAATTTAAAAAGTTGGAGAAGTTATATGTTGTGTGTGTGTGTGTGTGTGTGTGTGTGTATATATCTAATATAACTACCTTTAACATAGTCAAAATAGCTAACATCTCTTTCACAAGGAAAAAATATCTCATTACAGATTAGGAAAGTGAGATTTGAAGCATTTAAGTAAACTCTAATTATAGAGTAAGCTCCTTGTCTAATTTGACTTTGTACTGAACTTAATACAGTGTCTGGACATCAGCAAGCCCATCCAGACATTTGTTGTGACTAAACGAATGACTATCTGAATCATCACTCTAGCTCTTGGTTACAAAATGAGAATCAAACTCAATTTATCTACCCCTATTTTTTAGTGCACAGTGAAGAAAATAAAAGCATGCTTATTTTTCTTAAAGAACATAAATCTTAATCTCTGCATTTTCTGTGAATGATATTTTACATGGATGATCATAGCCTGAACCATAAAGATCAAGGAGGACTCTAAAATGTTTTACCATTTATTAATGGACATAATACAAAATGTGAGTGAGTCTTAAGTTACTAATTTCTCCTCTACACTGAAATTAAATACCTGGATTACTCAGTTTCATTATGTTGGCATAAGTTTGATTGAGTAAATTGAAAATTAAAAGATTGAAAAAGTGCCATTTTGACAGACAGTTATTTAATAAAATATTATAGTCCTACATGATACCAATTCATGTTTTATGACATGAACTCTAACTTTAATGTTATGAAAAATTGTTTCTGATATAGTATTATTGTTCTGATATCTATTAGTTGAACAAACTTTAATAGTGGATTCAATCAATTATCTGGTTTTGAAAGTGACCTCAGAAGAGTCAAGACATCTCAGAAAATGTGTTCTGGGTCTTTTTCAGTTTTCAGTGCTTATAAAGATGGTACCAGCGTTTTTGGAATTTAATGCTAACATGCATTTTTATTCTGACAATACAAATGTCAAAAACCTCTTTTAATACTATTTTTAAAATCTTAATAATTTAATTATCATCTAATACAGTTCTATAAGGAAAGATGAGGAAAAGAACTAGATATCCTATATATGTAATCAAATCCATAAATACATATAAAATTTTTTTATCTTTACTTAAAAATAGCTTTTGAGACAATTTTATCATTGTTTTAAGAGATATAAAATACCATTAGGTCCATCCTTTTAAAAGATTGAATAAATACATAAGGGTGATTATTTTAGTTATGAAATCCAATAGTATAATACTCTAGTTTATTGAAGAAAACAGTTGGATCCTTGCATTCCTGGCCTAATGCATTTTCACAAACATTTTAGTTTTTCATTGACACAATAGGTTTGACTAAACTTCTCTATTCTTTCAGGAAAATAATGTTCTTAAAAGGCTATTGTTCATTAGTCAATGACAACAACAAAAATTGTTCAGCTCCTGACTTTATTCTAAGAATGGAATGTACTTTTATCCTTTCCCCTCTCAACAGTATACTGTGGTATTTTGACAACGGAAAGAAAATGAATTTCATTATATTGCGACCAATGTCATTTCAGATTTTATTCTTGTAGCATAATATGTACTTTTCCTCCTAGAATATAAAAAGCTCTCCATGATGTAAGTACATGGTTAGAACTAATTTAGAGTTACTAATTTAGAGGCAATGCCTAAGAAATCAACAGTAGAATTTCAGTTTATACAATACTCAGCTAAAAGGAATTCTCCATAGCATGTAGATATAACCAGAAATGTTCACTGATACTGATAAATTTTCTAGTACTAATCAACAATTACAGTAACTCTTAGGTGTTCTCATTTATTTGGAACCTCTTATCATATTTTTCTGTTTCTCAGACTCTCAAAAGCATATGGAGATATGATGCATATACTTGAAACAATAAAAGGAGCTTGGCAGATCTTTAGGGGTCTTTCTTGAATCAAATATTTGCATCATGGAATACTTGTTTTGTATTAAAACAATAGCAATTTTAAATAGAAGAATTCAAATATTACACATTTTTTAAAAGATGATGGAGAAATCTTACAAAGAAATTCTTTGTTATTCACCTGCTCAGACTCATCTTCACTAAGCCCCTAACAGGTACCTATGCTCCAGTCCTATGAAAGGATGCCTCGTGATCTAAATATGCCTCTTTCTCATAAATCCAAGTCTCTGCCCTGCAAATCCTCATCACTGAATATCATTTTTCTGTATCTTTTTCTGGCCAACTTGTAGTCCTATAAGACTCATGACTAGCTTCATCTCTTCTTAAATACTTTCCCTGACCTGCTCAGATGAAACCATAACTCTACTCTGTGTTACCATAGCTTCCTATACATATTTCCTTTTAAAGCTTTTCTTGTACAGTATTATTTATCTTATACCGTATTGCTTACTTACTGGATTATGTGCTCCTTGAGGGCAAAGGTAGTATATTTTATGCATGTCTACTTTTTTGAAGAACTTAATCTCTTCTTTTCCATCTGTCCACAGTTCTTAGTAAAGTATTCCATTCCCCAAAAAATCCTCAGCATGTGCTATCTGGCTGAAGCCTGATTTATTAAAATCACTCCATCATAAAATCTTGTACATATTAAATATTAAGATATTTACAACTTATGTCACACCTGTTTTTTAAATTTATGAGGCACCTTTAAGATATACCTAAGAAAGTATATATCATAAAACTAAAATGAAGTAACCAGACTGAATTTTTTGAATCTCATTCAGTTGCCCTTTAGTTTATCATCTTTAATATGTGAAATTATAAACTGGACATTAAACCTTAATATAAAAATATATAAAGTTATCATTTATTTTATTTTAGACAGAAGGTGAGAGAGAGTGTGTTAATGTTTTGGAATTTGGCATCATAATGTCATGTACCAAATATATGGGGGCTAGTTGAATAACATTACAACATCGTTCTAGGAAATATTGCTTGTCAAAACTATTTCCAGAGGTGATTCTTGATTTAGTTATTTTGCCAGATGGTTGTGTCAAGTTCTATATAAATGAATATTGGTTTTCCCACAGAGGGAGGAAATTAGCAAATAAATCAGGTATGCTAAGTGAGGAGAATTTAAAGCTACAAAATCTTTTAAATGTGATCCATTTCTATTCAGTGCTACATAAAAGAATATAGCTTCAACTCCAATTTATTATGAAGAGGTCAATGTATATTATGCCTGATTGCTAGAAATTCCATAATAATTTCTGAGAGGAAAATTGAAATTAAGATATTTTGTCATATACAAAGATTATTAATAGTAAATTAATGGCAGGGTATATGAGCCTCACCCCTGTGTGTTGTATTAACTTGATAAATAAACTTGATAAAATATAGTCACGGACTTTAATAAAGCACCACATACCCTTTCTTTCCTAAAGATAAAATTCTTAGAAGTTATAGAAATTTTTGCTTGACTTTCAATCTGTGTTGGATGCTTTAGAATACTTTACCTACCACATCCTGAGCTCTAATCAAGTTGCAAGAAGACAAATAAAAAAAAAAAAAACAAATTTACTAGATGCAATACAAGGATTTCTGATAAAGCTGTATTTAGATGTGCCATTGCCTCCTATCTCTCGCTCAAAAATAAATTTAAATACCCTTTCACTGGAGATCTAAAGCTCTTTGTGGAGGGATAGTTCCTGCCTCAGTGGGCTTCTCGGGTGAATGTTGTAAGAGGAGAAAAAATTGTTCTGCTTGAGACAGCGACAGTTAAAAAGAAAGGAAAATGAGAGAGCCACTTTAATGTTTATTTCATTTTAATGCATTCCTCCTTTTGTCAGTGGACTCAGTGGAAATCAGACTTTCCCTAATGTCATCAGTCAGATAAGGTACGCTTCCTCCAGTAAGTGAGAGAAAGGAAAGGTCATGCAGAGTTCAAGAGTGCTCATTCAAACTTTATTCAAGTGGCAAAGAAAGTAGAAATTGTTTATTGATCTTGGCAGAAAGGGGAGTAGTAAAAGGTGCCCCCGTGCAAACGTTTGCAATTCTTAAAATTTAGTGTGCATAAATTCAACCAGAGAAGTTTATTAAAATGCAAATGTATGAGTTTTACCTCAGAGATTCTCATTTAGTATGTATGAATGAGACATAGTCAAGTCCAGCAATATTAATTTTTAATAAACTTCTCTGTTGATTATTTTTCAGATGGTCTATGAATTTTATTTTGAGAAACACTCCACGTAATGTCAAGTACCTGCATACAAATTTTGTAATTCAAACAAATAATATACTCAGAAATCGCTATATGAGTGTATAGATTTTTGCTTTGTTTGTTTTCAACAGGATGTGTGAAATAGGAACACAATCCAAACCTTAATATTGTATATTTGTTTTGTTTTATGTTTACTAGTTGATAGTCTCTTATGAGTAGTCACCTTACTAATGTGAGTTTCAAAATAGCAGGTAACCTATTTTTTTTTATTGTTCTTTCACCACTTCTCTAGTGTGCCAGGATTCTCCACTCACTGCCTGCTCATCACTGCCTAGAACACCCTCTCTCTACCTCCATCCTCTACTTTTTATTGGTCTTCGTAATTCTTAATAATAACTCTTAATATTTCTAGACATTAAACCTGAGTCACATCTGTACATATTACTTATTTTTAAAGAGCCTCGCATATTTTTGCCATTGCCATTTGTCATAATTACAGATATAGAGCTGTTTGTCTAAATATTTTACCAACACCTGTCTCCACTATTGGACTGCACGCTACAATGGAACATATTTATATTAATTATTTTCAACCTTCATTTAAAAATACCACCTAAATATCCTCAGTGCTTAGTAGAATTCCTGCTTCAATATAGCCCCCAATTCAATGAACAAAGAAGATAATGATGATGGTGATAATGATGAAAATATCATTTCATATATTTATGGTTCTCACGTATTTATTGTAATCTTAAATCTGAACATTAAAAATCATAACCCAATAATTTCCGCTTAAATAAAAATGTGCCATGTAATAGTGTTACCATGGTTTCACTCTCTACCTTAAACTCATAGTTAATAATACTTTCTCCACAATGTAGCTTCAACTTACCTCTTCACCCTCTTTCTCACTATTTTCTTGACTATGATCTTAATTATCCTGAATTTATCATTCCCCATTATCAAAAAATTACATCAATTACAGCTTTTTAAGTGCTGTTTTCTGTGCTTGAAATACCTTTTTATTTTATTTATTTTTTGGACTTGGTATAAATTTCTACTCAAGCTTATATTACATTCCTTTCCTGACTCTGTCAAATAGTATTAATATTCCTCTTCTCTAATTAAACTTAAATTATATTGTAATACACCATTCAATCTACTAGATTTTATGTTTCCAGTTGGCAGGGTATTCTTGTGTTCCAAATGATTAAAATGGTACTTGGTCAGTGAAATCTAGATTTGCATGGTAGACCTTATCACTTCACTTGCTTATGTAAACTTAGTCTTCTCGAACTTCAAATTCCTGATTTGTGTGGGCTGGTTGGTAAGATCACAATATTTACTCCTCAGGATTATTGGGCAGTATATTGGTAGAATGTATATAATGTTCCTGGAAAAAAAAATGTTGGCCGTCCATAAGTGCCCGTTCCTTCTACATGCTATTTCTTCTTTCTTTCTAAATGTGTTAATGTGAATAATCCGCTCTCTAGGATACTGTCTGTACCAGAGTTAGGCTTTCCAGCCAGGGTGGAAAATTGGCTCATTGTTCTTTTAATTTCTACTAAATTAGTCTTCTCTTTCACAAAGTAGCTAACACTGAAAATGTCCTTGACCTAGAAGCTTCCATTACTTCCTCTGTAACAGGAGAAAGGTAGGCTATATATTTGTTTCCAAATGCAAATTTATAGAGCAGCAGCATCCCAATAACCTGGGCAATAGAATAAAGATATGGATTACTTGACCCTGACCTGAAAACTACTAACACACACATTCTGAGTTCAGCTGGGTACTTTTTATTTTTAGCCACTTTCTGTAGCAATTCTGATACCATATATTCAGAAACCCTCTTCTGAAGTCCTTTTATTTCCAACATGCAAATTCTCCTTCTTATTTCTTTCTCCCCTAACAACTACCTATATTGTTTAAAGATTTTCAGGGAAAAAAATTAAGAGACATGAAGAAATAAAGAAAAAGAACACTGCTTATATAATCTGTTCAAATGAAACAACATTTAAAGAGCTGATCAGACAAATTTAACTAATTTTTAACTTTTTACATTTGACTCCCACCAAGGTTATCATTTACCATCAGCTATATAAAATGTGCAATGGCTAATTATTGTACATTTACATGGATACATACCCTAGTGTTTCTTTCCTTATATTTGAAAATGGTCTTTGACAATAAAATTTAAGATAGAATATCATGAAACAACAAAAATTTATATAGTATTAATGAAAAACAGCCCTCTTTAATAAATTGTATGTTCTATACGCTTCATACGCACAGATTTTGCTAATCCTCTTTTATAATCTCTTCTTGCAATATATAGTTTGTGTGTCATGTTGCAAACATAAATCTAATTTTTATTAAAATGGTTAGTATTGTGTCAGCATATAGCTATAATAAAGAACCTTTGGTAATTCGAAAATTTTTTATGCTGGAAAACTAAAACAGCTGAAGTCTTAAGCCTATAATTAATTCTTTATGGCTACAGAGAGAATTGAGGGTTTCGTTTGTTTTCAATGTGAAGTGATACATGCATGAAAGTGAAAATTTCATGACTTTGTGAATCTTTAGGGAGAATAATGTTCACAAATTAGATACATAATGCAGGTTTGTTTAATAAATGTCATTAAGTGTTCCCAAGTGATGGCAGTGATGTAGGGGAGTTATTTCTCAGATATAAATCATGAGACTTGGGGATTTATTGAAAAGAAAGTAGCTGACGCCTTCATAGTATCAGGCAGTGTCAGAATTTAAGATGCAATTTCATGGCATTAATTAAATAATGGTAATATAGGACTGAAAGCAGAATTCAGAGGCATTTGTTTGGAGACAAAAATGAAGCTTAGAAAATTGTAGATTTTATGAAAGTAACACCTTTTTAAATCCTTCCATTTAATTCCTGTAATTAACATAAAGTAAATATAAAATAAAAATAAATTTAAAACAATGAAATAAAATAAAAATAAATTAAATGCATTGAATAAATAAAGGAATAGCTGGATGACCATCTCAGATAAGATGTTCAAGAACAGCTGGGAATGTGAATTAGGAGTTCAGGACTATGTGGCAAGACTAGGATAATACCAGTAGATGCAATTGCTGAATTAGAGTGTGGGGAGCAATCTGAGTCTAAAAATGGACCAAATTTGATAAATGTAGAGATGAAAAATAGCTTAATCAGCTCCATAGGTATAAAAGGTTAGAACTAGTAAGGGAACACAACGTTATGTAGTAATGTTGCTCCACCTGATCCTGATGCACACACACACACACACACGCACACACACACACACACACACACACACACACACACACAGACTCACCCACACACATTTTACAGCTGAGAAAACAAGTCTGAATGTGAAAAGTGCCTTGTCCATTAGTACCAGGTGGCTGACTCAAAACTCTTACTTTCTGTTCAGGGATCCAAAATAACGTCAAAAACAGAAAAATTGTTTCCAAGGGCTATTTATATCAGTGTATGCGTCACTGCCCTTACATCACCAAATATATTTGTTTATTCAAAAATCTTTTAAATTGCTTTTTTTCCTCAGAGTCACTACTAACTATCAGTAACAAAAACTGGGCTAAGCGTTATAAATGCATACAGTGTATTTTTTCCATTTTAGTATTTTCAGAGAATTACTGTTTGGGGGGGCGATTAATTTCTTATCTTTTAGGAAATTAAAGTTTGTATTAGTACCATAAAACTATCACACTTGTGTGTATGCAAATAGCTCTTTTTTCCTCATGACTATCAATTTCTATTTTTGTCATTACATATAAAACATAAATATAAATGATGTGGGCACAAGAATCAGGTAAATAAATTAAGCAAAGATGGCAGGACTCGTCCTTCCTCCAGCCTCCCTATCTCTATAAAAGGTGGAAGGACTGTATCTTGCTTCTGAGGGTTCTTTTAAATCTTTGGTCCCTTTCTATTGCGTTATGGAGGAATGTAGGTTGTTTTTCCATGTGACTCTCTATTTACTGACATGCATATCTATTCCTAATGCCAGTATTGCTAAGGGTAGCTATAGTAATCATGATAACAACTACCAAGTAGTTGTACTTTGTAGCACTAGATGGTTTTACAAGGTTTAAATCTTTAACTTTCCATCAAACCATTGAACATTGCTAACAGCCACATCTTATAGTTAAGGAAACTGCAGCTAAAAAACCTAAGTACTTTGCCCGAAGTCACAATGGAAAAAAAATAGGAATCAAACCCAGGAATTCTAACTCTAGACCCCAAGTTTTCATGGCCTATTAGATATCTCTATTTAAGATTTCTGCATGTACTTCAAAATTTAATATATCAAAACACAAACATTATCTTACATGTAGTTAATTTGGTTCCCTTTACTGCTTGCTTGAGTTATAGAAAAGTGTCATACTAGTTGTTACAGGTGGAATTGCTTCCTCCTTGAATTCATATGTTGAAGTTCTCACTTGCAATACCTCAGAATGACCTGATTTTGAGATGAAGTCTTTGCAGAGGTACTCAAGGGAAAATTACATCACTGGAGTAAACCTAGATCTAGTATGACTGGTGTCCTTATGAAAGGGGAAGTGTAGACACAGATAAACACACAGGGAAAATGTTATGTGAACATGAGAGCAGAGATTGGGGTGACCTGCTACAAGCCAAGAAGCACCACAGATTGCCAGCAAACCACTAGAAAGTAGGAAAGAGGCATGGAAAAGATTCTTCCTCATAACCCTCAAAAGGAGCCACCCCTGATGACACCTTGATCTTAGACTGCTAACTTTTAGAACACTGAGATAAAAAATTCCCATGACTTTTAGAACACTGAGATAAAAAATTTTTAAAAATCTATCAGTGAATTTTATATCAGAATTGTAAATAGGGCATTACAGAGCTTTTGGTCATAGAAAAATGGCTTTGGGACTAGTAGGTTTTGAACCAATGATCCAATACCACTCTCTACTTGCAGAAAGGACAGTTTGCAAATCACTCTGATGGGAGTTCATGTTCTTTGTGAAGTTCTCCAGTGAAGATTTCACATGTTCCTTATTAATATGTTTTAATATCTTGAGGTGTTCACATTAAGCAAGTTCTTCCTTGTTAATACTTTTCAGGACTCTTTATTATGTCACCATAAAAACACAAACTTTGGTTTCTCTCTTTCTGTAAGAAGGAATAATCCACCTTGTTTAAAGTACCTTGTTATGGCAACCCTAGCAAACTCATAAATATACTGATTTTTTGATGTTCATGTTGTCATCAGATTTAAGTCAGCTCTCCTTTGCCCAAAGATACTGTCCCTTCTTAACCTCTGCCTGTTCCAGAGCTTGTTCTTACCCAAATTTATTTTCTCTTTATCTGGAAAACTTATGCTTATCTTTAAAATTCTATTTTAAATAATATTTCTTTCTTTAACTCTTTCCAAGTCTCAACCCACTCCACTCATGACAGAGGTTTTAATTGCCTTAACTTCTCTAACTTAAGTTTTAGGTATATGCTGGTCAGGATCTAGACAGAAATAATAATAATAAAAAATCTTGACAGTCTGGTGAAACCTTAGGTAATTGTCATTTTTGCTAAACAGATTCAGTTCAGTTTGATTTAATACAATATTTTAAATAACAAATTTGCACAGATAACTTTATAAGTGATTGAAAATGTAAAAAGTTAAGCAAAGGATGCTGAAGCAACTCAGATAATAGCAAGTTTAAAGAACCACTAGTTCCCCTGGGGCTGTAGGGAAAGAGAAAAGACAGCCTAGGAGGGGGCTTACCTGGTGAAAATTGGAGACACTTCATGTCTGCAAGGCAGTAGCTACAGCCACAGAAGAGTCTCAAGAGCTTCCAGATAATCCTCCAGAACAGACAGAAAGAAATATCCAATTTGTCCTCTCATATTGTTCTCCAGTCTTCAGCCAAACTTAGCTAGAAACTAAAGAACAATAAAATTGGTGAAGTCTATTTTACCATACAGAGTAGATAAAGGTGGGGAGTAGATGTGAGGGGACACAGGTGAATAAAAGCCAGAGTATTAATGGTTATCTTATGTTTGACTTCAATTTGTCAACCACCTGCCTGGTCTTAGGCTTGATGCCATTAGGGATGTGTCACCCCACAGAGTAGAGCCCTACATTGTCTGTGCTTTTCTGTACACCCAGAACTTAATCCATACAGACAAGCACGACAATGGAACTTGCTGGAGTTCTCACTTCCAGTTTCTGGATGAATTAACATCAAAGGACAAAGTAAAGGCCCCTAATAATGAGGTCATGCTGATCCATTAGTATACTGGCCTCAAAGCTATGCTCCGCAGAGTTCTGCTTCCCAGGGAGAGAGATCAGAGGCAAGACCTGGGATTGCACATCTAGCTGTGGGTATCTGAGCAGATGTAAGTCAGGCATACAGAAGAAAGCCTACAGGAAATCATGGCATGGCAGTCCAGCACAGACGTGAGGTGAGTTGCAAAGAGCATCCCTGCAGTGACTCAGGCAAGAGGCAGAGAGGAGGCTATGTCAGCTCCCATGATTTTACATGATTAAAAGCATCCTTCTTACTTGAGCTTTACAAGTTGTGACTGGGCTTTAATTTTTAGAAATGAATGACAGTACAGAATTGAGGGTGAGTTTCATTAGGATTTCGCCATTGGAATCTAAGTAAACCCAGAAATGGTTTTTAACTACAGACTTTAGATCTAGACACACAACAGTATGTAATTGTATATAACTACTCACACTATAAAATGAATAATGCAAAGATTACTAAACAGTTAACCAAAGTGGAGTGTTCCTATATATAATTTGAATAAAATCGAGCCATCTTATTCTTGCTTCCAGATCCCCCTTAGTATTGTGTCATATTAAAATGAGACACCAAACCTTAAATGGCACAGAAAGTCTTCCTGAAAGGTCTGTTTAGGATACTGAGGGTGGAATTTACAGAAATTTTTAAACTTTCTATAATATTCTGGGTATTTCTTCTTCCTCATAAAGTTCTACTTCTTCTTGCTACTGCTTAAATTAGTCATGTCCTCTTTTATTTTTCTCCTTTCTTCATTCTCTTTTTGAAGTTTGTCTGGGTAGCTGTGCCCTTTCTCCTGCAGCTATAACTGCTTCACTCATTTGCAATCCCGTCTATCGCTGCTCCAAAAAGCAAAAACCCGTTTCACTGAAAGCTGAGAAGGAGGAATTCTAAACACACTTTATTCTTAAGTTCTTGTTACACAAAAAGAGACTACATATAATATACAGAATATTCTGGTTTTAACTTGCAAGTTCTCATTAAAGGAAAATAAATTCTTTGGCTACAGGAAGCTAAAGAAAATATCTCTGCAAATTTCTGCTTGAAATCCTTTTTCATTTGGCACCGTACACATCATTAAGTCTTACCAGCTACACAGGAATGTAAGAAACTATAGATATTCATGGGACCTCCCACGAAAGCCCAAATGAAACCTCCAAATCTGAGAACGGTCCATAAGAACATAAAGAATAAACAGTTTAACAGATGACTCTTTCTGGTCTGTCATTGATCAAAGTTCACATGATAAGGCCTCAACTCTCTGGTTGCATTATCCGATGCCTCCAGGCAGACAATGGAGGAACAAGAGCCTCTGTAGGTCAAGTTGGTTTGGATTTGGAAGATGAAGTTTCTGTGCCACTTAGTTATAAGAGCAGAGACATGTTATAGTCCAGTCCTCATTCCTGGGAGGCTGAGATAGTCAGTGGCATTAGAAAATAAAGAGTAGAGAAGATGATGGAGATGTCTGGGAAGCAATGGTGAGAGCCATCAAGAAACCACCAGAAGGACAAGCAGTATAAGCAGATGGAGGAGGGTAGGCAGGTAAGGCCAAGCTTTTCTAAAAGATGCATGAGCAGGGTTTTGTACAAACTCTACACAGAGTCATACATAATTCTCCTTCCTCTCCCCTCCTCCTTGCCTCTCCCTCCATGGCCCCTCCTCCACCCCTCCCCCACTTTCTCTCTCTCTGTAGATTTCTCTCTATATGGCATAAGCTATATAGAGAATTATCACTGTTGAGCTAATGGCAACTGTTACTCATCACCATGGGTAGAACTGTGAACATTTCTGCCAACTGTATCTCGGTGTCAGGGTCTCCAAGGAAAACACAATGCAATTGAGCACTGGATGAAGCATTACTTCACGCAGAGAAGAAACCTAGCAAAATTAGGGTTCAGTTATGGATGTTGGTTCCTTGTGACCAGCTGGTCTCTCTTGGTAGTCAACCCTGGGTGACTGGTCTCGTGCTGCAACAGAAGGCCCTGTTCCCTCCCCACAGAAGACAGCAGTGGAGTTGACCAGGTATAATGCACACCTTAAGCAGAACCAAGGAGCACATATTGAGTTTGAAACAGAAAAAGATATTCCTATAGGAGGTGATAAGTCCAGCATAAGCTCTGTGGATTCTCTTACTTCCTGATAAGGCATAATCCAGGCCCAATGTCTATTCCTATGGCTGCCAGTTTAAGAAATAGCATGAATCACAGAAAAAAAGGAAGATACTCTGCAGTGATATTAAATGTTGAGATGAGTATATAAAAATGAGATTTTTTTTTAAGTCTAGAGAGCACAATCTTAGCTGTTGAGTGTGCAAAGAGGAAAAAAAACAAATTAAAGTACTTGAGACAAAATATAACAATGCTGACTGCATGTATATTATTATTCAGGGTTAAAGTTCAGAAAATAGAAGATTGTCTCTATATATTTGAGTTTTTATGGAAATATCTAAGAATATATGTACATATACATACAAGTCTATATGTATATTTTTGTCTCTATATATGTATGTATATACACACAAGAGTGTGTATGTAAATATATATCTGTACATATGCATGTGTGTGTATATATATATATGGATATATTCACAATGTGTGTATTCATATATAAAATGAGTGAATGTGCAGCATAGGAAAAAATGGAAAATGGATTGTCAAGCTCAAATTTAGATTCTTTCATTTGCCAGCTTGTGATCTGATGATTTGGGGCAAGTGATTTAACCTCTTTCCATATGTATTAGATTGAATCATATAAAATTTCCATTTCTATGAGTCAAATGGCTGAACAGTAGCAATATCCTATTGTCCAACCTCATCAAAAGGGGGGAAATAATAGTACATAAAGCTTTATAGTGTTGTTGCAAGAGTTAAACAATACAAACAGATTACTTAGGATAGTTCTTTGCATAAATTAAGAGCTCATGTGTGTTCTTAAATATGCATTTTCCAGTTTTACTGCAATATTGAACTCTGAGTAAGCAACATGCCAGGGGCATGTGAGTTCTTGATGCCTTTTATAACCTTTAGTTCTAGTCTATAAAATAAGTGACTGGTAGATATTGATAACCAAGTATCTAAATAAACATGAAAATGAAGACAACTGAGTAAAATGCCCTAAAAAAAAATGGTCATTTTTCCTTCTGAATTATTATTTCCTCCCACATGAGCCTGATATTTGGATGTGCACCAAACTATTTAGGTAATAAAAAGGAAATTCCATGACTTTGGCACATTAAAAAAGGCCTCATTCTTTTTTTCTTATATGGCAACAAGAAGAAATTACTCATGAGGGCTCTACTGAGGAAGAGGAACAGAAAGAAAGGAGAATAAAATTTATTAATGACCTTGAAACACAGCTCTGTTCACTCAACAGCCAGTCCGTCCTCATCACAACAGAGAGGAGCGTTCTGTGGGCACTGCTCCCATTGTCCCATTGTCTCTTGGAACTTAGTGGCTTTGCACAGGGACCCTCACTGGCTTGCACTTGAGCTTCCACTCAGCTGGCAACTCACACCCCAGGCTACATCTCTGAAAGCTACATGGGAAAATGTCAAGGATTTCTTGAGAGAGCAGTTCACTCTGAGACTGGGCAAGTCTCACGGGCAAAATCAGAGTTCCTTTGTGGCAGTCTTCTCAGCAACTGAAAATCAAGTTTATACAACCACTATCATGTCCTGAAAATGCCTCTAGACAGAGATTTATCCTCAAAGAGGAACATGACGTGCCACAGGTCAGGAGGGGCAGAAGCAGCTATGTGTCCCCAGTAATGGAAAATAGCTTTGTACTTAAAACACACAACAAGGATAGTTGGAAAAATCGAAGTACATTTTCTACAAAATCATAGGTACTGCTGATCCTCATTTTGAAAAACCTCCTAAAATAATAAGCAAATATTTTAATCCCACTAAATACGGTCTTTAGAATATTGCTCAAGATTCAGTAAGTCTTAGAGTCTATCTTCCTCGCCTGCCAGGGAAAGCTGAGCTGTCATTTGAATATGTGAATTAGTTATGTGAATGTGCACTCTCTCTCTCAAAATATCTCACTGTACTGTACTCGCCCTTCTGCTTGTGATGATGTGCAATGAAAAAATGCTTATGCAATAAGATGAAATGAGGTGAATGACATATGCATTGTGGTATAGTGTTAGGCTGCAATTGACTTTTTGACTATACATCAGCAGGTGGATCATCCACTTTGGGTGATCCTGGATCATCAAGCCATGACAATGTCAATGGCTGGATGTTAGGCACAGAAAATGTTGATGTTTAGGGAAATTTAATTATTTTCAGAATACAGTTGACCGTGGGTAACCGAAACTATGGAAAGTGAAACCATGAATAAGGGGAAACTATTAAATTTTATTTGGGAGGTCAATTATGTGAAAAGAATACAGTCAAAACAAAACAATGCAGTCCATAAAATACTAAACTATTGAATCTTCTACCCAAGAAAGTCTAAGGCATCTACAACCAGTTCCTAGTTCTGATGGATTTGTCAAGTTAGCTCACAGCTGCCTTGCACCATAAATAACAAGTACCAGAGAAAACTCCACTGTCGAGATAGGATTTTTATTTTTGTCTGACTGTCATTTGACTGTCCATAAAGCTAAATTTCATGAGCCATTACTTATTCCATATGCTTCTTGATCTTTCTGTGACTGTTGAGAGTATACATTGCCCCATGAAAACCTCTCCCCACTTTAAGACTCCAACAAAGCTCTTTTCCAGTTTTCCTTCTATTTTTCTTATCATTCCTTAGTTTCACTCATCCTTCTCTGAGGTACTCTAATGTTGATTTTCTCTGCACTTCAGATCTCTGTCTTCTGCACTTATTTCTCCATATTTTAATTTTGAAAATTATATTTACCACGTCCTCCCCCAACATGTGCAAGGTCCAGTGTAAAAATACAAATGGAGACAATATATCATATGTCTAAATATTTAAAAATTGTCACTCCAGTTACCTCGGTGGCCTCCACCACGTTCCCACCCAGGTCCCTGCAGCCTACTTTCCAGACATCAGTCATATGACCTCAAGAAACCACAACTGCTCCCCACTGGCTTTATGTGAGACACCCTCCTGCTCCACTGATAACAGCTTGACTGGTGACAGAGATTGGCCGGAACAGAGCAAGGCCCAGGCAGAGGCCATGCTAACCTCCCAAGCTGATCTTCCTGTTTTCCCTTGTTGCAAGGATGATGCAGATAAAGACAGTGATTTGGGCAGCCATGGGTTAAAATAACTGGGAATGAGCCTGTTTTTATCCATTATTGCTTGCAATAGAACTACTCACTGATCAGAAAGGCCTATTTTAAAATTCACATCCAGAAGAAACAAACTACTATTATGTTAAGCCACTGAAATTGTCAATTGCCATCTGGCTATCTCCTACCGGAATCTTTATGAGCACATTTAAGAGAGCTAAAGAGAGCTAACATGGAACTAATCCGTCATTGCCCACCCCAAGTCTTTCTTTTCCAGAGATCTGTAGTTTTAGTAATGGCATCATTGTTTTTCCAATCACCCTAGTTATAAATTTTGGTGTAGTATTTACTCCACCCTTTCCCTCAAGTAGCAAGTTAGAAAACAAGCCCCTTAATGTTACCTACAAAATGTCACTTAAAGCAATTCTTTCCTTTTCACAGTTCTGTTATGTCCTTAAATTACACTGTGTCTCTAATCTGCATTATTTCCTCAGCCTCTAAAACATAGTTGTCTCTCCTCTAGACTAACCTATCCCTGAAATTGCCATTGAAGTGATTTTGCTGAAACACAAATCTCATCTTCCCTATGCATCAAATGTTAATAATTCTTTATGGACTACAAGAGAAAAGTCTAAAATTTCTTTAGAACTGCATTTAAGGCCCTTTACATTCCGGATTCAATAATAGATTTTATTACCCTCTTCTCTTACATTTACTCTCAAACAACATCTCTTCCAGCTGGAGGTCTTATGAGGCTCTCTGCTTTTTTCACATGCTGATGCCTCACCCTGGAATTCCCTCTCCCCTGAGCCTGCTGTGTAGTGCAGACATCCTGAGAGCATGAAGGCCCTGGGAGGCAGAGTCAAACTGAGAATGTTCCAATTAAGACCTGGGATCTTTATAACTGAATATGCTTCAGAAAAAAAATCCCGATCTTTCTGACCCTGTGGAAATATTAATCCCTACCTTTTGTTTTTCTCCCGACTTTGCAATAACACAAGGCTTTTGATTTGATGGTTTCTGATGCCTTCTCTGAACTCTCTCATTTTCTAAACTTTCCCAGTGCTGGGGGAAGCAAGTCAAGGTGTTTACATTGTTAAAAACAAACAAACAAACAAACAAACAAACAGACAGACAAATAAATAAATAATGAAAAATAAGAGAATACTAAGCAAAGGCGTTCCCTCCAAACACTGAAGTCAGACAAACATTTCCCTCATGCCCCACCCCCATCACAGCTTGCCTGCTGCTTCTTACCCAGCAGGGTAATAAAATAACAAGTTTATGCCTTAAATTTGCTTTCTAATTTGCTTCTGTTCACAGCAAACATCTAGGTGTCTTAACATTCTCAGCTATGCCGTCAGCTCAAAATATTTTCTTTCTCTCAATTTCATAAAAAGAGTCTTGGCTCTGTATGATTGAGTGCAACGTTCCTATCAGCCAGCCCAGACAGCTAATACCTCCGTGTCCTCCTGGATTGTGAATTTTGGGAGCACATTTTAATCCCAGATTTTAATTTAAGAGCCCAGGGAATTTTACTAGTAATGTAATACCCTTGATTTCCTGGACCATAGTTCAAGCCAATAGTGTGTGTGAAACATAATATATTTCATCTCCATAACCCATCATTGCATGGGATGTACATTTTCACACTAGAATGTTTTCTACTTCGGTCTCATCTAGTTTTTAGCTTTCAATGCTGTTTTTAAAAATCTAGCTATTGATAGATTTTGTTATACTTCTGAATTCTTTTTAAAAACGGGAGAAATTAATGAAACTATACTTATTCCTCAAGATTCAGACCAAGTGTTGACTCCTTCATGAAGACCTTCTCATTCTATTTGTCACCAAAACTAATGAACCTGCTCACAGTTGTTGCCTCTGAATTTGGCCTATAGATGTATCATAAACATGTCTCTTTTCTCTCTGCACATAGGCTATTAGTTCTTCATAATACTATGTCCCCGATTTACAAGTAACTTAAGAATAACCCTGTTCATCTTTCTATTTCTCTGGCACTAGCTAGTGATGAAAGCTACATATACACATGGCTTTTCATTCTCTTGTCTTTCTTTTTACACTTTACCTGTAGAAAAAGTCAGCACAATTTTAAAAAATGTTTTCTCACTTACTTTGAATTGTTTTCCCAAAAGCTAAGTTCATTTCATTGCACAACTTGGTGCTAACATGTAAGTATTTTTAACTTTTCATGTGAAAATTAATCACATGATGGCAGAGGTAGAAAGATCATGTTTCCAGTAAATCCAATGCAATTATTGCCCTTCAGAATTCCTGACTAGCTTCAATTAAATGCAGTGATGGTTTTTTTTCAACTTTTCTGTAGTGTACTATTGAAGCAGATATAATCTAGGTCAAAAAAGCATAATTATAGCTCATCCCTTGCCATTTAAAATATGGCTACTAAAAGATTTTCCTAAGATTTCATAAAGATGGTCCTACGTAGCAATCTTCTAATTTATATAGTTTCATTTTGGCACTCCAGACATCAGTGGCAAAAGGTCATTCACCAGATTTGGGGGGAAAAGTATATGGTCAAAGGGTAGACCAAGTGTCACAACTTGTTAGTCTTTCTTTTTTAATAGATACTCCAAAGGAATCATTAGAATCATTATTTTGGCTCACACTTAAAGCTATTAATGGAAGAAGTAACCTAAATTTCCAAATATTTCTTTGTCTCCAAGATTGAAAAAAATGTTGGGAATGTCTGCTTAATATCCTGGTATGATTAAAATCACTGAATGATATTATGTATGGATCTGATTAGCTTCACTGTGTTAATACCACTTAGCGAGATCTTGAAAAAAAAGTGAATCTGGTTCCCAGTTGGTAACCTGGAAATAAGTGGTGTATATAATAGCAGTGGTTTTAAGCACATTGGAAGTCTGACAACCCTGAAGAGTCTAAGGAATGTTTTAAATTCTCTAAGAAAAAAACATAAACAAATGTACTTAAATTTACATAAAATTTCCATGGATCTCTCTCCAGCAGGACAGTTGATCTCAGGTTGAAAAACAAAATTTTAGAAGAATTTAAATCTTTAATTATTTATTCTTTGTACTTCAAACTCCACTGGAATTGGGATCTAATCCTTTAGCAAAACTATGTAATTTTAGAATTACTCTTGCATTCTGCTGAGAATGATAGAGTATTTTTTCTTTCATTTCTTCATTCAAAAATAACTTATTAAGATTTTGCGCTTAATACTGTAGGGAGACACAAATAAAAATAACACATGCCCATTGTACTCATGGAATTTTAAATATATTTGAACTGCTTACAATTTCTTTTGCAATTGAAAACAGAAAATTTATCAACTTTACTTACTCTATTCTCCCTAAATTAATGTTAGTTTTGTAATAGACCCATTATAGATGTCACAATGTCACTTTGTGTCTATTTAATAAATCTACAAATCATGCCAGGTCCTATAATCTAAAGAACTGTTTAAGAATGTACTACATATTTTTAAACCTGTGTTAAAGAGCAAAGAGATTGAGAATATCTTTTCTGAACAATAAAATGTATAAAATCTACTTTTATCTTAATGTGAAGTTGTTAGTATCATTGTTTGAAGATTATAAAACAACATTCAGAACATCATATCTAATGATCTGAATTTGTTTAAAATATTTGATTTTCACATAGGTTCTTTCCTCCTGAAAAAGAACAAAGTTATTAAGTGAAGTTAATATTAATTAGAGTTCTTGGGTAAAACCCTTCATCTTAAAAAGAAATTTGAATGACTTTCTAAATCAAAGAGGGATAGAGAAAAAATTGGTATGGGCATTAGAAATAATTTTTCTGAGAAGAGCTTCTCTATCTTCTGTGCTTTAATGCTGGTAAACACTGGAAGTCAAGGTGAGGAAGATAGCAGATCTGTTTGGATGGCAGTTTTGGCTAAAATACAGACATGTTTTCTGTGGTTGACCTCCCCCACACTATGACTCAAGATAAGAATTCTAAAGAAGTCTTTTGTAAAAAATCCCAATATACTTATTAGTGCCCAATTTTTTTGATACTTTAATATGTATGTTAAATATGTGGGAGCAGAGGCTAATACCATTTCAGATTGTTGCCATATTAAAACCTTGGAAAGTACTTTGGGTAAATGTAGATTAGTGGTAAAGCTATCTGCATTTTAAATGGTCAATCTTGTTTATGGCTTAGAGCAGAAAAAAAGAATTAAAGCAATGCTGCAGTCAAATGACATTATTCCTTCATGAATTGATGACATATTTGATGTCATATTTATATAACACATGAAAAGCTATATAACAGCTGCAAAAACAGAAAGCTATGTAGTTTACCTTCAATTTCCACAAATGTGAACTAGATAGTCTTTCAGTCCAGGTCAGTACTGGTTTTTATCTATTATATTCACCACGATGCTGTCCAAGAAAATCCCTGTTAGGAGCTTCTGTTAAAATCTGCAAAGGCTACAGCAGCCTTGTAATGGTGAAGGATTTATTTACAATGTTAAACCTTTATTCAGACAGAATTTTGGAAACTCTATATGGATGAAGTACTCCTAGTGCTTGGCAACATATCTAGTTTGACTGTGCTCTATATTACCACACATTAGCATTAAAAACACAGACAAAATATCTGAAATGTTGTCAACTGTCATAAAATTTATAAAATTTATCAGCACGAGGGGCTTATCACTGTGTCTTTGAATGGTATTATCAAAAATCAGTGCTGCATATGAAGCTTTTACCTACTACCAAGGAGTTCACTCTCATTCTCAATGGCGAGTTTTAAAAAAACAATATTGAACTTAGAATTTTCACATTTTTTGAAAGTGTCTATTAAAACAATTTCAAATAAAGAATTCAGCAATTTTTCATGTATTTGCATAAAATAAATCTTTTGATTAACACCTGTCAGCCACCATAATGAAGACTGCTGACAAACTAGGTTTTGGTCAAGTTGCTGGGATAAAAGAGGCCTGGAGGTAGACACATCCTTGAGTGGTTCCAATGCTGGAGCAGGGCCTGCTCAGATAAGAATCTGCATTTATAAAGCCTTTCAATTTCTCAACAGATAAAGATCCTCAGACATCGCAGAAAACAAATCTTTTTAATCTTATTTCCACTGAGAGATTAACATAAAAATAAATATTTTAAATTCTAATCTATATTAGTCTGCTCAGGCTGCCATAACAGAACACCACAGACTGGAGGCTTAAACAACAGAAATTTACTTTCTTACAACTCTTGATGCTTTAAGTCCAAGATCTTCCTGCTATGTTCTCATGTGGCCTGTCCTCTGTGCATTCACACTTCTGGTGTCTCTTCATCTGGTATGTACACAAGTCCTATTGGATTAGGGCTTCACCCTTATGTCCTGATTTAACTTTAATTATTTCCTTAAAGGTCTTATCTCCAAATACAGTCATACTGGGGGCTAGGCTCCCACACATGAACTTTGGGGAGACACAATTCAGTCCATAACATTATCCTGCTCACAAAATTTGCCCAGTGATAGATGCATTTCCAAAGATGATCTCATTGTTATTATGATAACAAAGTAAATAAGGCAATTTGAATTCATTTTAAAGAGTCTTCAAAAATTAAAGCATTCTTTGACATAGCTTACATTTATGTGTCAATAGTAACTCATGTACCTTTTGTTACTATATGCCTGCATCTGTCAGGATTTTCAGTATATGTTATAACAAAAAATGTGAAAAATTATTAGATACCAAAATAAGTAAACATTGTCAAGACAAAGACTATTCTACAATTATAACTTTACTTTTTATTATAGGCATATAAAAGTTTACAACTAAATTCATAAGATTTGTATTTTGCAAGTGGTCATTAAATTTGCATTAAAGAAAAATGAAAAAAAAAAAGTCAAATTTATAGAAACAGAGTAGAATGGTGGTTGCCAGTGGCCTGGGGATGGGGAGAATTGGGAGATGGTGGCTAAATGGTATAAATTTTCAGTTATAAGATGAATAAGTTCTGGGGGTCTAATGTATGATATGGTGACTATAGTTAATGATACTGTATTATATGCTTGAAATTTGCTTAGAGTAGGTTTTAAATAGTCTCAACAGCCACAAGCACAAAAAGGTAACTTCATGAGGTGATGGATGCATTAACTAATCTTATCATGGCAATCATTTCACAATATGTATGTATATCAAATCACGATCTTATATAGCTTGAATTAGTATAATTTTATTTGTTAATTATACCTCAATAAAGCTGGGAAAAGGAGATATTACTTTGGAAAAATTATTTTTACATTCAATCTTATGAAAGAAATATACTTCTAAAATACAATCAATTGCATACAAAATTTTATGTATCTACAGCCATCTAATAAAGGTTCCTTGGCAGTTGCTGTAAATGCTGTTCTTGCATGCATTCTGATGTAATAGTGGTTCACTTAGTTTCTGAACCACATAGACATAATTCCACTTGGTTCTAATTAGCAAATAACCTTTTGGCAAAATCACTCAAAAGCCTTCTTATTAATAATCATAGAAAAACTCATTTTTTATTCAGAGCTATGTGATTCTAGAAACTTAATTGGATTCCTCAAGTTCACCTTACAAGAATTGTGCTTTCTCTAGCAGACACATATATCTCTGACATGATTGTAATCTTACCTTACCCTCTTCAACTATTTAATTTAGAAAGGGTTTAGAATTACAGTAATTATAAGAAATCAGATATATAGTTTTGATCATTGTTTAGGTGATCTAAAGTCGATGAACTGTCTGTTCTTCTTGGCTTTATCATTTTTAGAGTTAAAAAGGTAATTTAATTAGATACCACATTTCCCCTTCTTTTTATATTTATATTTTGTTCAGGCATACAAAAAGGCATAGAAAACAGAAATATAACAAAACACATGTAACTACAACCTGGTTCAAGAAAGAAAGAATAAAGTAATGTTGTGTAAAGTTATTTTACTGCATTTCAAACACAAAGGCAGAATCTAAAATGGAAGGTGGTACTTCTTGCTCTACAGAGTAAATGCTCTGAACGAATGAATGCTTGGCCTTAGCCATGTATATCAAAAGTGAGTAAGAATAAGCCTGGCTTTTGCCAAGTATCTAAACATAATGTTGTCTAGAACACCCATGACTTTTTAAATTGTCATCTAAATATACTTAATCGCTGAAGTTATAGTCTAAGGCATTGACTTATTTTGATAACCCACCAGTTTTCACATGTGTTTTATAATATTCACTTGCTCTTCTGGAATTATATCTTCTCAGATTTCAGTCATTCTTTCAAGACACAAGAAGGAAGGATTTTATTTAGTAAATTCACTAAATTGCATTCATCTAAAGTTCTTAGTTCATAGAAACAAAAGCAAAATAGAAAAGGAGTTGAAAAAATGATTGAAAAAAGATACTGAGAGTGAATAACTGCTGCAATAGAAATAGTAAAACATAAAAAACTGACAAAACAAGACGTGTAGAAAAGTATAAGATATTGTTGAACAAATATACAATTAAAGTGCCTCTAAAAGAAAGCTACATTAAATAAAAAAAAATATATACTCTTGAAAAATTAATTTTACCACAGCTATATAGTAATCCAATGTCTAGCTAAATTTTATAATCAATGAAAATGGGTATATTACTTTGCTGATGCATGAATTCTTATAAAATAAAGAAAACCGAGGATAGTATTCAGCAGAATTTATGATAATCTACTGTTTATTTATCTTACTTTTTTCTGTGGAGGGAGGCCAGAATGATGAACTAAATGATGATGGAGACCACCTTTCTTGCATATTTAGGCCTTTAAAAATAAATCTATACTACATATAAGGTAGGTTTGTTTTTTATTGTTGTTTTGTTTTTTATAAATTATATATTCAAGGGCTAAAAAATGAGGAGAATAAGTCTGTGGACCCAGTGGAACTATGCTAAGCTGGATCTGACACAGGATTCTATTTACCACCTGGCCCCTACTCTAATATGGGTCATGATAATGCCTCAGGTCCCTAGGTATCAATATTCTCAAGGATCCTGTGCTTACTGGTACTTGAGAAAGGCTAGGGGGGTCCTTTAGAAGAAGGTCTAAAATAATCATTATCACATATTCGTGCCATGATTTCTACTTGGCCATGAACCCCATTGGGACCCAATCTCTCCTACATTGAGTTTCACATCTAAGTGGTGGCTCAAATATGGCAACCAGGTAGAAGATTCTGATGTTGAAGAGGCTATCCTTGGCCTCCCACCCAGTCATTCTTAATTTTTTTGACTGTATGAAATGAGTAAATGGCTGCATATCTATTCATGCCCCTGAGTGTAGTGTGTTCATTATCCTTCTCTACACTTCTCTGTTTCTGTTTTCTTGGCCATCAATCTCTGTAGGATTAGTTGCCTTTGTTTCTACTTGATGAATGTTCACTTCCTCCTTCTCAAGCCTGCAATCCTCACTTCCTTAGAGGTTTTGTGTTCAAGAGCATACACCAATAAACCTCTTGAATACAAATCTGTTCAGTAAATATATGTTTAAATGAAATGGAAGCCAAGTCTTGTTTTTTATGGGTGGGGGTGCACCTCAAACTGGAGAGAGAACTATTGTCCGACATGCCAGGGATGATTCAAAGCACCAGCAAGATTATGTAAGTGGTGGCCTCTAGGTACCTTTAATAAGCTCATTAATTATAAAACTAAAAGAACCAAAATTCATTTCAGATTACAGAATATGAAAATGAGCATCTGTAAAATTGGGTATTAATGGTCATCTGTGAATTTACTTACTTAATACTGAGATGCTTTATTTGACTAATACTTCATCCTTATCTCTGATATTTACATAGCGGTAATTCTCAATTTTTAAGTATTAAATTTCTCTATTTGTTCTCTGTTAAGTAGTTAATGAAGAGTAAACACATTTTAAATGCAATAGGAGAGCCCTTTATTTAAAGAACCCCTGCTCTACTGCTGGTTTAGGTGACTGATCTGAAATTTGGAACTATGTTAGTTCAATAGTCCATTGGTACAGTCAGCACTTTGCCTAAACTCTTGTATCTGTCTCAAGCCCTGACACAATTTGCTACTGCTAAATCTCAGGGAAAATATAAAATTTCTCCTCTCTTTTTTAAAAACTCACCTTGTTTTGGCCACTTAAACACATATACTTCTTTATAACATTTTTGTAGCATTTGATTTCTCTCCCCACTAGAGCTTCAGAGTCAATTGCTTTATATATGTCCAGTTAGTATACCTCAGTCCTATGTTTAAAAAAAAAAAAAACAGAATCAATACTTAATGAATGAACTCCAAAATCCCATTGGAGGAGGTATAACATCTTGGTCATCATTCAGTACAAGATTTCATAAGTAATTACTGAAGAAAAAAGCATGATTTATAACTTTTCTAGGATTTTTAAATTTTCTCTTGACCATTTAGATTGGTTTTTAAGAAGAGTTTTCACATAACTACTTGGAAGAATTTGCTGGCTCCAAATAGTCTCAAGATGATATTTCTCTATGCTTAAATTTATTTTTAATTTCTGAGTATTAAGATTAAAGAAAGGTATTCATATTAATGTAACTTTTGAAGTTTAACAAACCTCTGGGTCTCCTCCTTATTATTTCCTAATCCCAAGATCCTGTATAATTACAATTCATTATTTTTTGAACCATAGTTTAACATTTATGTAATTTAAGGGTCAATAAGCAATGTAAAGGCAATTTCATGTATTTCCCTTTGATCACATAAATGTCAAATGTATGTTTTTATAATGTGGGACATTCTGTCAGTGGAATATCAGCAGTGCTTCCACATTCTCTGGCACTCCCTGACACCTGCTTTTACTTGAGCTTGAATTCTTATTTCTGGCATCAAAATTTTTGTATTGTTTACTTTTTTGATTGTAAACACAGGTAAAAAATGATAATTATAATATTTGACAATAAGTTATTGTTAGGGCTGGAATAAATCTCAAATTTCTATTGGAATTTTTATTTGAGCCATAAATAATCTCTCACAACATTGTTCATTCTGACCCATCAAAGAAAATGTTTCTTTTAACTTTTGACATAATACAAAATAAGAGAACATAATATAGCCTGGCATTTACTTGATCAACTTCAATGATGGCAAATAAGAAAACCCAAACCTTCCAAAGTTTTATTTTAACTATGTGATAAATATACATATCTTCATGTAGTATGTGTGTGTATGTGGGGGTGGAGGGGTAAACTTTGTAAAACAAATGGCTTTTTATGGCCCAAACAATGCATTGCATTTAGATGCCTTCTATATAAAAAAATTTAAGTAGAGAGTACAAGATGCATTTTACTTGTTTTCTCACAAAGCCTTAAGAAAACAGAATATGAGAGGTATTTTTAAACTAATGTTTTAAGGCTTTTTTACTCTACTCAAATCAAGCTTGTTTTCTTCATCTCCTACCATGATAGGCAGAATATCTAAGCTCCAAGATAGTTACAAAAGAAAAGACTTTTTAGAACGTATAAAAACACTTCGGAGTAACAAATGTTGAATAAAATCCTTATTTCCTTCCCATCTAAAACCAGGTGCTCTCTTGGGAAGGTGATTCTAAAGAATCATCTGGAATACATTCGACAAAATTATTGATGATATGTATTCCTGTGTGATTTGTTGAGTGTGTGTGTATGTGTATGTGTGTGTGATAGGCTCTTATTTTGATGTATAGGCTTTTGAATTTAAGGTTCTTTTGACTTTTTTTCTGAAAAAATAAAAAGCCAATTAACTAATTCCAGAAAGCTCAAAATGCTGCGTATGGTATTCTGTATTCCATTTTCAGAACTGGTTTATTTCAAATTTGTGCACCAGTCTACTTCCATTAAAATCAATAAGGACATGTTGGACCTAAGAGAAGAGATACCATAGAATATTGCTGTTTCCACAGGTTCCTTTAAGCTGACTTGGAAATGATCCCTGGCACTCTGCTAGGCAAGACGAAAAAACTCCATTGAGCTAAAAAGATACTAGGTCTATTATCACGGGACATATAGATCACCCAAATAAATCATTGCAAATGGCAATAAAGACCTTAAAGGGTGTAGCATTTCAATAGAGATTTAAAGGTTAAGTAAGAGTTAACTAAATGAAGAAAGAGGAAACTTTTTCAAGCAGAGTGAAGCATATATGTTAAGACTTTCAGCACATAAGAAACTGCATTATAAGGAACTAAAAGAAGGTAAGAGTGTCTGTTCCTGTCCATTTCACACAATGGCCTCTTTTGCAGAGCAAGTAAATATAGTCTAGCAATAAGGCTCCTAGATACTTACACAATTAATTTAAAAACTTTTGTTCGCACAAAAACCTGAACACAAATGTTTAGAGGAGCACTATTCAAATTGTGAGAAACCAGAAGCAACCAAGATGCCCTTCAATGGGTGAATGAATAAATAAACTGTGGTACATCCATATAGTGGATTTCTATCTGGTGACAAAAGGAATGGTCTATCAAGTCACATAAAACAATAATGAATTTTAATGAATATTGTTAAGTGAAAAATGTCAGTCTGAAAAAGCTGCATACTATATGGTCCCATTTAGGTGACATTCTAGAAATGACATAACTATAGAAATAGTAAACAGATCATTGATTGCTAGGGCTTTTGGAAACATTGAATATGTAAAGCACAGGGGATTTTTGATGTAATAATATATTACAGAATAATATATAATATAATGATAGATACATCACACTACCAATTTGTCGAAAATCCATAGGATTTTACAGCACAAAAATAAAACCTAGGATATATCAACTAAAGATAAAATAATTTAAAAGTTTTGCAGATCCTGAAATGAACTACAAATTATCATAAAAATTTTTATTTGACAAATGTATAAAATCCCCTAACTGAAGGGAATTGGGGAAAATGTGCTGACCTAAACAACTTTGTACATGGATAAGACTGTAAAACTCATGGCAAAGGTCAGTATTCTGATTATTTCCCATAGGGGTTATGAATAAGAATTCTGAATTTAACAAAAATAAATAGCAGATAGTAGGAATCATGGTTCTCATGGTTAGAGTTTTACAGACAAGCAAAGGGAAAGGTACAGTGATGCATGTGATAATAAACTATAGTGGGAGACATCAGAATGAACTCATGTTCAGCTTAACATAACTTCAAATGAATACATATAAAAATATTTATAGATTTATACAAACATGGGTTAATATACACATATATTTTTTGATCTGTGAGCTGAAGGGGTCTAGGAACAACAATACTTCAGTAGCAACAAGCACAACCAGTACCCAAAATCATTTTTCTAATATCTTTCTCCAAAAAATTAAACCAGGACTCTTTGAATAAATAGCTAATTCTAGTGCTGGAGCAAGTAGTATACAAAATGAGCCTGGAACATCATGTAGTGCCTGAAAGTAAAAATATACTCAGAAAACTACCATGGTAAGGATATGCCAAAGGAACACAGAAACCAACTGAAATAGCTTCCTTTGGCCCAAAGTGGAACAATTTGAGCAATAAAATATAGTAGTAATATATTATAACCCAGAGTATGAGTCCATACTTTATAAACAAACAAACAAACAAACAAACAAGTAACTGTAAAGAAAAAATGAAACTCCTATGCGAAGAATGCCAAATAATTTTATAGAAGCTCTGGTCTCATGGAAATAGAACATAAGTACTCACACCTTAAATGCAGACTGCACATAGTGACTTCCTTCCAAAGAGTATGGTACAGACGGTACAGGAAGGGAGAAAAAAATCAATCCAGAAACCTGGCAAGCACCACCTCAAGTCATATGATCAAAGTTGACTTCAACAGGGATAATCATGTTTATAATATGTACCCTTAATGCGGGATAATGATAATAACACATTATCTCTGTGGTTATCCACAAGAAAACACATAACCCATTCTAATCATGGGAAAAAACATCAGACAAATTTCAGTTAAGGAACATCGTACAAAACACCTGACCAGGACTCCAAACTGTCACCGTCATCAAAAACAAGAAAACCTTTAGATTGTCATAGTCAAGAAGAGCCTAAGAGAGACATGATGACTGTCCTGAAAAGAATCCCAAACAGAAAAAGGGCATTAAGTAAAAACTAAGGAAATTTAGCTAAAATATGGGCTTTAGTTAATCATAATGTATCACTATTAATTCATTAGTTATGACAAATATACCACAGTAATATAAGATGTTAATTATAGAAGAAACTAAACATGAGGTATAAAGGGTGTCTCCATAGCCTTCGTAGCTTTTCTGTAGTCCTAAAACTATTGTTAAATTTTAAAGAAATATTAATAAATAAAACATCAATTGTGTCTCAATATAGCTATTAAAAGACAGAATAAAATTCCAAAAGGACTAGAAAATACTTAGCTTTTCTAATCCATTTTATACACAGGGATTTCTGAGAACATAGTTGATATTTAAAAAAGACCAACTGTTACACATAACATCTCAATTATTTTCAAGGCAATAGAATATACTAGAATTCTCCCCCAGAGAATTACAATTACTTTTTCAGTATTTGTAAGTGAATAATGACATTTCCACATCTTTAGTCATGCATATTCATAATTATTTCTTTATTCTAACCTGTGAGAGCAAAATTTAAATGCGAATGCCATGACTTTCTGATTAAAGCATGCATAGTTCAAACTCTTCACTTCTCGAGGAAGTACAGTGAAACTTCTAGATAAGTGCTAAACATATTGTACCAAATTATGTTTAGACATTTAAAATTGTGACTCCGGAGATCACTTAATTAGTAAAGAATTCTATAATCAAGTCAAAGGAATACTTTTCCACTATGAATAAAAGGAATATTCATACTTGTCCTTTACCAAGGAAAAATAAACTGAAATACAGAGGTTGATACATAATAATTCAATTTTTATTCCGTTTTCTACCTGTATTGACAAGGTTGAAGAAGTCAGATTACTTGTCACATCACAATGATCCAGCTGGGATTTCATCTAATGAAGGGTGAAGCCCTCTCAAAGATTTCTGAGCAACAGTAAAATGGCAGTGAGAAGGCTGAGAAATTCTTCTTTTCATTTAACGGTATGTTTTATAGTCCTCTCATAAAACATGTCTCCTGGAAGTATTCTCTATGAGTCTATTCTGTTCACTGCTTTCTAAATAAATTTTTAGATAAAATATTTAAAAACTTAAATATTTAGATCAAGTCCTCAGTGAAGTACAACTAACTTGTGAGTTGAGAAGTCATTTATGATACAGGTTTTACAACCTTTGTAACCAAATCTAATTACCTAAACAAATATTCACCAAACACTTTAATGAAAGGTCTTTTGCTAGGCAGAAACTATGCACTTCGTGAACTAGGAGAACAAAGAAATACAGATGGCAAATAAGGACAAGAAAAGATAGTTCACATTATATGTCAGCAGGAAAATTAACATTAAAACAATGAGATGCCATGACACTCTTATTATAATGGCCAAAATCTGGAACAATGACAGCAAATGATGGAGAGAATGTAGGGCAACAGGAACTTTGATTCATTGCTGGTGGGAATGCAAAATGGTACAGCCACTTTGGAAGATGATTTGGCTGTTTCTCACAAAACTACACATACTCTTACCAAGCAACCCAGCAATCACACTCTTTGTTAATTATCCAAAGGTGTTGAAATCTTATACTCACACAGAAAACCTACATACAGATGCTTATAGCAGTTTCATTCATGTCAAAACCTGGAAGCAGCCTTGATGTTCTTCAGTAAGTGAATAAACAAGTAAACTGTGATGCATCCAGACAACGGAATATTATTCAGTGCAAAAAATAAAAGAAAGGGCTATAGAACCATAAAAAGACATAGGGGAAAATTAAATGCATATTACTTAGTGAAAGAAATCAGTCAACCTGAAAAGTCTATGTACTATATGATTCCAACTATAACATTCTGGAAAAGGCAAAAACTATGGAAACAGTAAAAAGTTTAGTGGTTGCCAGGAGTTAGTAAAAAAGGGGAGAGGAATAGGTAGAGCACAGAGGACTTTTAAGTCAGTAAAACTATTCTGTATGATAGAATATACAAAATCAAGAGTAAACCCTAAAATAAACTATCAATTTTGGATAATTATAATGTGTCTTAGTGGGTTGTAACAAATGTACCACTCTGGTGAAGGATGTTGTTAATGGAGGAGGTTGTGCATGAGGGAGGGCAAAGGTATACAGAAACTCTCTGTACCTTCCACTCGATTTTGCTATAAATTGAAAACTTCTAAAAAATAAAGTCTGCTAAAAGGAAAAGGGAAATAGTACATAATTCTAATTTTTTCAGTGGTTATTCAGGTTAACTAATTCATTGGCCTGGGCAAGCCATAAACTAATGATGTACTCTCTATGATAGAAATGAAAAAATTCTACAAGCCTTCTTCTCTTTAGACAAGGTTTATTAGCTTTTTTGGTGCCAAGAATCCTTTCTCAACCCTTTATTGAAGTTATGAACTTTTTTTCAAAGTAATTTTCAGGGATAAAGAAAAAGATTTTTAAAAATCCAATTGTATTGACATAGTCATTAAAATATTTTAAAAAAGAAATGTGTTACAGTAATATATATTCTATTTTATAAAACATTAAATAATAGTAATTAGAAACACAGATAATAAATACTATAATTTTGAGGTAATTATGATCATAAATGTTATTTAAATATATCTGCCAAAACTATAATTTAATATAAAAGCACATGAAATTTCTAATGGCAAAATAACATATATCTCAAAAATTATATTATTTGTTTTTTCTTACTTTTATAATTAAAGAAAATAGTAGATTTTAGTTATACTGCCCTTTTTTTAATTTTCTATGACAGAGCAAGCTCCCTACTGAGAAAATTTTTACTTATTGTTCGTATAGCCTAGAGGCTTTCCTTACCCTCCAAAACTAAAGCAGCAAACCAGTTACTTCCTACACACGACCCTCCACAACTCCTATGCTTTGTACTTGTTCTACTCATTTCTCAGTAGGTTTGGTCCACTCTTTCACCTCTGTATGCTTCCTGGCACATTATAGTTATTCAATCAAAATTTGTTGAATTAATAAACAGGTGATATCTTCCCATTTGTGCCCTACAGTTTATGGACTTTCTCAGTTTACAATGTGGCAATCCAAGAAGGTTAATGTGTAGTAGGAGAAGAAAATAGAGAAAAATGATGTTGCTGCCATCATGCTCCTCGGTGGGAAGTAGCCTTTTGGACACCTGTAGTCCCACTCTTCTTTGCCCATTACTCCAGCGTGAATCCAAACAATTATACACTAAAAATAGAAGCACTGTGGAAACTACATATATCTTTATGAGCGTTTTACTCTTTATTTTGGCTTTTCCTCAAGGATTAAAAAACACCATGTCAAGAAATATAAAAATGTTCAAACACTTTGATAACATGTTTCTTTTTTTTTATGCAACTAAAGAAGAAATAATGCTTAATATAGAAAAAACTTTCTCTACATATATGGTCATGGCAGTCCGATTGATATCAGAAGAAAAGAGTAAATGAGTCTAGATAATATGGAAATAGTTAAATAATTAAGGACTATATGCATAGCAGAATAGGAGGCAGACATTAAAATTATTTCTATAAAAAATTTTCAATAATTTTCTTATGTTATACTCTAATGAGATAAGTATACAAAGTTTCATATATGGGAGAATAACATCTATTTATATCTATCAATCATCTATTTTTTCATGTATTCACTTATTAATCTAACAGATTACTCAAAATAGTAAATACATTTAGATACAAAGAAATAAAATACAAATTCTAATTATTTTTGTTTGTAAGAAACACAAATGCTTTTTATCTTCTACTTCTTCCTTTTTAGAATCTTTTAAATTTTCTAAGTCTATACTATTTTATAATGTGAAAATATTTTTAAGTCAGAGTCAGTACTAAATTTTTATGGGTCAAATCCTTTTCTCTGCTCCATTATTACTGTCATCTTGTTCTGAGATAGTGGGGCCTAAAAGAAATAATAGAAGTCTTCATTTTACATATTAATTTACATGTGGGATTATTTAAATGGAGCCTCTGAGGAAGAATGCCAGTAGAGGGTGGCTCTTAGTGGCCAAAAGTCACATCAAAGCAGCTGCTTCACCAGGCACATTAAACTTAAAAGTGTACCCAGAGTTTCTAGGACAAAGTGATTCATGCTTTTATTTTCCACTGTTTCTAAAAAGGGTTTATTTTCCTTACTCTTTAAGACTTCGATTTCTGAAATTGTAGAAACCTTCTTTTCCTTTAGCTTGGTCTGAGTTTAAACAGAAAATTAAAACTTGTCAGAAATGAAATTAAATAATACGATAAGCCTAGCTTGTCAGATCATTTTTATGTCTTCTCTTGAGCCCAGCTCCAAGCATGACACCAGAGCCCATGAGCACTGGAACATTTCTTTTGAGGATACCTTGTATTTAAAGTGGGTTTATAATTTATGATTCTTGATAATAACTAACTAGAAAATGGAAAAATGTGAAACTTAAATCAATTCATTTTTTTCATTTAGTGTTAGCCCATGAAACTATTAAGTCTATACCAGAAATGACATAAAATGATAGATTTTATTTCTGTCAGTAAAACTATCCTCAATCACTAACAAATAGAAGGCATCAAATTGATTGAAAGAGTTATGGTCAAAACCTAAAAAAGTAGTTTTGGTGTTTGAGAGAATATATCACAAAATATTTTTTACTAGAGGCACAGAGAAATCAGTTTTAGTTGACGGAATCAGATCAAAATATTCCAGTGCAGGTTCTGCTTGTAAATCATGGTAAAAAAAAAAATGTTTTTAAAATAGAATATTGGGTTGCACCAAGTCTACTGAAAACAGATATTCAAAAGATAAGACTATAGAATATTTAATATTTGAAATCTCCACAGATGATTTTGATACTGTCCATCCCAAGAGTGGTACTTGTGGACTACAAAAATAAATAATCTTTGACAATCAGTAAATTTATTCAGTATTTACTGAGAAATGAGAACATGCAAAACCTTAGAAATTCAAGGGGGAACAGATAAATAGCTTTCCCATCACCATGTGTGTTATGCTCTGCCCCAGACTGTTCTCTGATGTACAGGAGTCAATTCAGCATAGCCTGGGACTATGGAGAAATTGTCAACAATGGGTAAATGCTCACGGGTAAATTATCCAGCTCCTGTCCTCCAGGAGGAAAATTCTGAGAAACATTTATGCCCTTCTCAGGAGGTTCTGGCAGAATAGAGTCCCACTGCCCACTATAGTAATCTCTACACACATCGTTATGTTGGCTTTCCATCCCTTCCTGTCTCACTCTCTATGCTTCCCCAGTTCAGCATCCTGAGATTGTCTTTCAACTAAACTGAATCCAAGAGATTATCTCTTGTTCTGCTTTATGGAAAATCTAAACCAAGAGAAAATTGAAATATAAACCTCTTCTTCTATTCAAGTCTTTTAAGAAGACATCATGGTATGATTAGGGATTAAAGAGATGTCTTGGGGAAAACACCTCTGATGTAAAGGGAGCTGAGAGAGCTGACAGACCATGATGTGGGTCTAACCCTGTGAGAGAGGTTGGATCAGAAAAGTTTTAAACTGGTGTGTAGTTCTAAGAACACTGTGACAAAGTCAATGAGAAGTCCTTGAGCCAAAGTTGCCAACGGAGCCTCATATCTCCTAGTAATGAGTTTGCTCTATAATCTCTCTCTGCCGGTCATTGACTAACAGTGGCCAGTGAGAAGTATAGTGTTGGTGCAAACTCATTGACAAATTTCAAACAAAGCAGAGAGAGAGAAAGACAGAGATTATGAGGAATGACTTCACATGATTATGATTATGGAGGCTAGGAAGTCACAAGATCTGCTGTCAGCCAGTAAAGACCCAGATGAGTCAATGCTGTAGTTCCAGCTCAAGTTCTAATACTTGAAAAGCAGGAGAGCTGAAACAAGTTCCAGCCTGAAAGCCAGCAAGCATAAGACCCAAGAAAAGTCAGTGTTTCAGTTTGAGTCCAAAGGCAGGAAAAGACCAGTATCCTAGCTCAACAAATCAGACCTTCAACTGATTAGATGGAACCTGATCACACTAGGGAGGGCAATTTGCTTTACTCAGCTCATTGTTAAATGTTAAAATTTTAATGTCATCCAGGATAATATTTACAGACACACCAAAAATAATGTTTAACTAAATGTCTGGGGACCTATAGCCCATATAAATTAACCATAGCACAAATTTAGATTTAATTCACCATTCTGCCTCTGCATTCTTCTAAGCCAGTCCAATAGGACCTTTTCATTGCTAGATGCAATGGCACCAGCCAAAATGGATTGGGTGCAATCATCAGACAAAACAGTGAAGCTTCTGGGAGACTGCTGGGTCAGGCTTGCAGTGGAAACCCTAATAAAATGAACTATGGGTGTTTTCAGAATTACTTTGGAAGGCATGTGATCATGTTTGCTACTCTAAACCCCCTAAGAGTTCTAGACTCAGCAATAACTGTTATTTGGCAAATATTGGAGGGACTACTACACACACTGTAGTTAGGAGTATCTGGCGATATTCCCGTGGTTTTGAATCTCGACTCCACTATTTCTCAGGTACATAACTTCTCTGTGATCTTGCTCCTTCATCTGTAGAAACATAATTAACTTCACAGAATTATTGTGAAGACTAAGTGACCTAATATATGTACAGTGTCTAAAATTGTACGTGGTATATGATGAACTCAAAAAAGGGCAGCAATTCATTTCATTATGATTGTTTCTTCAGTACTAAGCTCTGAATAAAATATGGTCTCTACCAGTTGGGGTTTTGTAATCCATCAAAACTAATAACAAACTAATAATGCAGTAAATGCTCTAATACAATAGAACTCTTTAGCCACAGGTAAACAGATTGGCTTGATAGAACTGCTTTATGGATTTAAGAAGGAAAGAAGTAAAGATAGATTCTGAGAAACAAAAGGAGTTGAAATTTTCCTCTTCTTGTAAAGAAAGAAAATTATCCTTAAGGGCTGTCCACAGAAAGCTGTCAGAAACTGGAAAGTCTTTCCTTTCAAGAGATCTAAGTAGAGACAGCACTTTGCACATATGTACATTTTTTTGCTGTTATTTAAATCAGGATTTTGAAATATAGCTTTTCTTAAATTTCATAAATTATCAACCATGAGGGTAATCCTTTCTCAAACTCTCCTGGCTGTAATTTAGGAACTGTGAAATGGTTATAGAAAATCCTTGCACTGACATTAAAGACACACTAAGTAAGCCAAAAAGCTATGGAGCATCTCATAACTCAGTCTGGGCATGGTCTGTGGGTTTTAACAGCAAAAAGTAAAAATAAAATAAAAAGCATAACACTTTTTCCTGCAGTGGGCTCCCTGCCAGGCTGCTGAGAGCATTTGTGCATTTGTGTGTATGCTGATCAAGAGCTGGGAAGGCGATGTGTTGCCACCAGATCCTTGGGATATTGGAGTTAATCCTTTGTCCCAGGACCTTTTTGTGGTCTAGATTATATGCAGCAAACCTGAAGTGTCCTAGAGACCAACACTTGTCAGCTGTTAAAAGGCAGGTCAAATCAATATTTATTAATGAACTGAAAATACCTATATGTGCCAGAGCCTACTCTGGGCTCTCCTAACACTGTTTCCATATCTTCAGAGAAGATAGAAAGTTATTTTTAAATTATACCTTGGAATGGAAGACACTCTGGCAGGCCTTATGTTCTCTTTAGCTGTGCCTTCTTGATGAGAAAATTATCATCACCACTGACCACAAAGATAAAATTTTACCTCCATTGAATAAGGAGAAAATCGAAATCTTTTTTTTTTTCGAACTCTTCTATTAAACTCTAACTTATTTATCATCCAATGGTTTACATTGGCTTTACATTTTCATTTTGGTCATGTAGAGTTTTCTTATAATCTCACTATTAACAATTAGAAGGAAAGGCTTAGAACCTTCCTCATAACATCCCTACAGTTATATAAGGACATATAATAGGAGTGTTCCATTTGTTTATTTTTTTTTCTCTACTTTCTGGGTTTTTCTTTTAGTGCGCTAATTAGAAAAATGATTTTAAACTCAGTATCAAACTCAGGCTTTCACTAGTGCATTTAGTCAATCAACAAATATGCAATGACTACATAACCTTTATTAGAGGATAGAATGACTATACAAGCCACTCAAGATTTCTGCGTGTGTATGTCTGTGTGTGGGTTTATTCTGGATGCAAAAAAACAAGCCTTATGATATAGCCAGTCATCATATTCTTCTGCTTTTTCTATAATCCAACTCTCCAGCAAGGTCATTCATCATTTATTAAACAAATATTGAATATCTATGAAGTTCCAGGCACTTTTTTCCCACTGGGGTTACAGTAATAAATAAAAATAAAGTCCTTATTGTCATGGTGCTTACGTTCCAAAGGAGACGAGTAAAAGTTGAATAACAAAATATGGTATAATGAATCAGGAGGTGAAAGTGACAAGAAAAAAAATTAAAGCAGAACAAGAGGATGGAGGATGATCAAAGAGATGCTATTTTAAAATGGCTGACTAGAGAAGGTGACAAAGCAAAGGTGATAGACTGGAGGCCTGAAAGCAATGAGATTCTTTCCTAATTTTTAGGAGTGGTTCTTGAGGAAGTGTTCAGCAAGGTTATATGTGGCTTAGCTATGTTCTTTTCTGAGTCTTCAGAAAATTCATATGAGCAATATTCGGTGCAAAAATAACCCTGTTCACCCAAGAAGAGAAAGTAAACTCTGCCTGGGGAAGAAATAATGATGTTTGTCACAGGAAACTGACCTTGGTCAGCCTGCAGAGCCAAAGGCTGTGAAGCTTTAAAAGGACAGTCATTCTTAAGAATTTCTAGTCTCTTCCAAACACAGTCTAAACTCATTTATTATCTCAGTGTCCTGAATCAAAGCTGTGAGAAGGGAACATGTCAAGATAGCAATAGAACAAGATAATGGGTGTAAAATGACAAAAAACAGGAAACCTCTTCTTAAATGAATCCAAGTATTGTCACCAAGAAGAGTCCCTGTTAAGCAAGGAAAAGGCAATAAGACTGTAGGTCGGCCTCTGTGAAATGACTTGTTTGCTAGCATAAAGATTCTGGTAAGTTACAGAAAGAAATTATATTCAATTAACAAATTAGCAGAAGCAAGGTGCTGGGCACCATGAATTGAAACTTTAAATGACATACTTTTGGTTAATGATTAGCGGGGAGGCTCCTCTGCTTACATAATCATAACTTTTCTCTTAAACTAAGAAAAAATAGGAAAAAAAGCTGAGCAATAGAATATTAGAGTTCTGTTATAAAGTATTTCACACAGAATTATTGACTGATTTTCAGAGAATCTAAAATTATAGTGTTAATTTCTTAGTGAGATTAAGAGACAGTAATCACCTATTACATGATGTGCAGGAACAAAATAATTCTCATCCAAAAAAGCAGAGTCCATCCCAATAAGACAGGCTAATAAGGGTAGTCACACTTATTGTGGGAATTCTCAGATTTTTCTGTCATTTTTCTTTAGTTTCCTGATTGCTTGAATGTATCTTCTTATTTACTCTCAATTTCAAAAACTGAGTCTTGGAGATAATTAATTTGAAGGGTCTCTAACTGAGACAAGGTACAATAAATAGTTTATTTAGCTGTTTTCAGGAGACAAGGGTTTCATATCCCTGAGACTTTGTGCAATTCCTTTCTTTCAACTTCTCTCAAGTTTTTTAAATTTCTATAAATAGTTATTGATTTTATTAAAAACTTTACATTAAAAACAATAAAATTCTTCCATAGAATGATTCAAATCAGTTTTTAAATTTATTTTTTCATTAAGGTATAGTTGACTACAACATTATATTAGTTTCAGAAATACAACATAATTATTCAATATCCATATACATTGGTTATTTCCTTCTTTATCCTAGTCATTCTCCTTTGAGTGAGAAATAGCTTATCTGTAGCATCCAAACCTAGGTAAGGATCTACAGCATTATTTACTTAGAAAGAAAAAAAATTATTAATGCAGCCTAAGATAATGATTTTTTTAACACTCAATTCACCAAGCTGCTTTATGGTAAGGATTCAGTCAAGTTCAAGCCTTACATTTGGTTTACAGACTAAATTATACCCCTTACTCTCCACCAACGTTGTGCTTAAGCAATTGGTTTTACAACCATATGAAGGCCTCATAATTTTTATAATTACTAAGTTTATTGAAACTTATTGTTTCAATAAGTTTATTATTAAATCACTTCACATCTCCAGGTGCCAAATTATTTTACTGCTGCTGATCCTTTCATCTAACATGGTTTCTATCTCACTTAAATCCAAGGCACCCACATATGGATTAAGTAAAACTCTTGCACAACTTATTGATGAAACTGCTGAACAGATCAAAGTGAAGGAAAGATTCTTGTGTCATGTTACCAGACCTTCCCTCTGAGAGAAGATTTTTGTAGGATAATTAGCACTTAAAAGTGATTGCCCTTGGAACTGTCATAGCAACTTTAAAGATAGGTAATGAATACTGGCCCCATTTCTTATGAAAAAAGCAAAGTGTTAAGATTGTAAACTCTATTCCAAATCTAGGTAGTCTAACTCCAGAAGATAGATTTTTACCTCTGCCATTTGTTCTTATTTGTCAATGATTCTTCTCCAAAATTTCTGATTTCACATTACTGACAAATGCCTCTGTGGTTCCTTTCCTTCGTATCTTGCTTCTGCAGTTATCTTCTTCCTCATGCTCTTGTAACTTTGGTTTGGCTCCCATCCAGTGTTCCACGAATTTTCCATAAAAAATAAAAACATGTTAGGCTGTCCTGATAGTGAGATCCAGTTATGTACATCTGTTCACATAGGTTTAGGAATTAAATATAATTGCATAAGACAAAGAGCTTTCTATCTTGCTTAACTAAGACTCAGTCAGAGCTTTCGTTAGAATATTATAATATTTATGATAATTAGAATATTTAAATCTGACTCAGCTAACCTGAAACGTAAGGGGGAAAAAACATGTGGAGAGAGTCTACACTAGAAAACGATCCATATAGGAAGATAAACAACTAACCAGGCTGGAAATCTAAAGAATGAGAAAATAGAGGGTCTTCAGCCATGTGACAGAAGCAACAACCCAACAGAGTTCTGCATGGCATCCCTAAGGGGTAAAATTGAAAATTAGTTTATTGATGTCAAGGATAAAAGATGCTTCCAGATGACGATGTTAGAGAGGAATGTTTGCTCAGTGCATCCCTTTTTCCCTTCCCTTACTGTCAGAGTTTTTTAGAATTTTTCATTCCCAAATCTTCACCCATAATCTTTGCCTCCAGGTTCTCCTCCAAGCCATTTCCTCGTTTCTGCACAGAAGTGATGGTGAAATGAACCTGAGAGGTGGATTGGGCCAGCAATCCCAGAGCAGAAGACAATTCACTACATGATACAAAGAAACCCAGACATCTGCACCTCACCAGTAAGGCCCTGTGAACATGTTTGATATTATTAAAAACTTAGTATTTTAAAGTTTTGGAAATTTAGGTAACAAATATTTAGGTAACAAATATTTCTGTTTATTTTGGAGGCAAATATGATTTTTAAAAGTCCATTCTTCATTTTAATATCTAAAATTTGATGATATATAAATAATAAAATGGTGGTCACAGTTTCAGATTCTGGATATATTGGTAGATTCCTCCCTTTATAAAAGTAAAAGCAAAAGTATAAAAGGATGCTTGTATTTAATGCATATTTCTTAGGCCATCAGTCACTAGTATTTGGGGTCACAAAAAAATCCCAGCAATAAATCTATGTTTCTGTGGGGCATCACCATCTTATAGAATTGCCAGTAGTTAAGCTCTATGTAAATTCTTGACCCTGCCATGCGCGAATGAGAAAAGAGAGAGGGGAAGGATCCTAGAATGTGTCACCAAATAATTTATTATTTCTGATCTTCACAGGACACTAGGATTCTGGCTTCCACAGGCTGTGTATAGACATTGCGCATACTACCATCTAGCCAGAAGCTCATGCTGTTGTCTGAAGACCATCTATGCTGTCTGCAGATAGCACAGTCTCTGTGGGAAGCAATAATATGAAGCTGTCATGAAGGTTCATTTCTTCTCTCCTCCTTCCACAGGCTTCTGAGTCCTTCCCTTTACCTTGCCCCACACCAGAGGCTCTATCTTCCCCTTTTACGGTGGTGACTTTCATATGGATCGTAACATTCCTTGGGGCTATTCATCGTATTTATTACAAACATGCCTCTTGCCTAGCAGGAAGTGGGGGGGGGCTTTGTATCCTTCTCCCTATCATTGTACAGTGGACTGAGCTCCAAGAAGACTCTACTCATTAACACGTGATGGAATTACAATCTCTGTTCTTCCTATATCATTAAAAAAATTTAATTAGCAAATTTATCTTGTAATTTTTTCTCTTTGGGAGCTTTTGCTACATTCAAAACACTGAACAGATAATAAGAAATATATTCCAAAAAAAAAAAAGAAAATTCTATTAAGGTAGTTTTGAAAATCAGTATTCAGAGTAATAAATAGTTAATGTTAATATGGAACTTTGAAATTCATGAAAGATGTTCTTTATTCTGACTTCACTTGATTGTCTATTTCTTGGAGACATTAATTCAAACAAAGAATGGAAACAAATACACTAGGATCATTTATATTCATGCTTAGTTTCTGCATAAATTAGTCAGTGTGATGGGAGTAGAGTCTCCTTTTTCACATATAGTATGTTATTTTACCATTCTTGTTTAAGCTAATGATTTCTCTTATGGCTTACAAATAATTAATTTTCATTTTTATGAAGCTACCCTAAAGTGATTATCTATTTTCCTAAGAATGACACTTTTTGTCTCTTGGCAGTTATGCATTGCATTTAACAATTATCATAGGTTGTGTGTCTCTGTGTGTATATGTGTGTGTCTATTTTAAGGCACCAGAATATGAATTTAGCAAGAAGAAATTAAAAATAAAAAGCATCAAATTAAGTGCTTTCATTTCTGCAATTTTCCCCCATGGCAAAGTCATATGTCATAAAGAGAAAAAATTGAAACTACTAAGTCACCATACATGTAAACTTGGAAATGTTCTGCTATTAAGCCAGTGACATCTTTTCCACTTCTCTTACCATAATGAAAAGAAAGAATCATGTTTGGTCCTAACTTAAAATATGTTAAATTTATTACCAATTTTTCTTTGTAACAGATAATCTTGAGGGTTGTTTTTCTTTTCTGAGTTTTAGAGAAAAAAAAAGGATCAGAAATCTTTATAAACTTTTTCTTCTCCTCACTCACTTCTTTTTATCCAATGAATAATATAAAAAATACATATGGATTAGGTAGAGGACTTAAAACATTGTTTTTAATTTGGGTCAAAGGGTAAGAGGCCAATAATTATTGGAAGCCTGAACGTCTCAAGGAAAAGAGATACTCTTCGTGAAATTCTAAAATACAAGTAATATAGTGAGACACATGAAGTGATTACTAGTTGTATTGTATATTACTGAATGCTTTTTGCAACATTCAGTCCATTTTCACCTCACTGTATAGAAACAAGCTTGTGGATGAGTGAAATTGACACCATTGCAAACCCTTGTGACAGATATTTTACTTTACTTTTATACATATTTTTAATGATAAAGAGTTTTTCTCTCTATTGTTTTTTATTTTTCAATTACAACTAATATTTACTATCATTTTATATTAGTTTCAGGTGTACAGCATTGTGATATTTTAAATAGGCCTAAAACAACAAGTGTGTGAAATCGTCTGACTGTATTGTGTGATTCAGTGTGGAAATATAATCTGAGTTGGCCCAGAATGAAGTACAAGACTGGCTTGTGTGGGATGCCCTCTCTCCTACTGGAGGTGAGCAGCAGGAGCAACAACATGAATAGTGAATCATTTCTGCTGCTTGGAGGCATCTTGTAAACATCTTGGTAAAAAGCTGATGCTATTCACAGTAAAGATAAGACAGAAAGAAATCCAGTTCTTGGTGACAGTTAATTTGATTGGATCAAGTCTTTCCTCAAAATGGAAATGTCTGACTTGTTACTTGAGCAAAAAATTCTCTTTTTTGTTTGTTTAATCTGATTTGTGTTGTGTGTTCTGTTACTTTTAGGTGGCTGTATCCTTACTATACACTGAGAAAAGACTATTGATCCCAACTGGAGAATACTCTCCAGAGAAGAGGTCTTGTCTGTTTTCATGTCTGTGAGGTCATCAGCCTACAAACTTCTTAAGCACCCCTTTATTAAGAGAATTTTTTCTTATTTAGTAACATAGATAATATGATTCAGCTTAATTTTAATTAAATACCACATTTTTATGACTTTATTTTAGTAATTTGGAAAAGCATATATAAAAATATGTAATATGCATATGATTACTATACAATACTATATATAACAATATACAATATGTTATGTAAAATATGTAACATACAGTAATAACATCTATATATTCTATCTCAGTCTCTACCTGTATGTATGTATGTGCACACACTCGTGTACACACATATGCACGTGCCCTATGGCATTTGAAATCAATTTTCATTACCAAATATTATTCAAACAATGGTAATTTCTCATCACTCATCTCTCAGTATCCATAAAGTGAGTGTTGAGATTATGGCCCATGACCTTCTGGTAACTTACTTTCTGTTCTGCCAGCATCCTGAATTTAGAACATTAGTCTTATTCATGTAAGTACCACCTTCCTAAGCCAAGATTTCCATTAGGTCAAGATTAATGTAACTAATGAGCATTTTGTGCCTGTGTTTAAACCACCATCACCCCCCACAGCTCATCATTTGTACTCCCCCTTTGTGATCTGTCATTATGACACAGTCACCTTTGAGATAATGGATGTCGAGCCAAGTTTAGAAATCCTGTCACAAGCTTGATCCTCCTTTCTCTCCTCCACTTCACTGCATCAGCCCCCACCCTCAGGATAGCATTATGCCTGTGACTTTTGATTAAATTAACAAATGCCCCTTTAATGATGTCTCAGGAAAAGATATAACTTGTATTGAAAATTTACGAGATTGACCTTAATTTACCTGGCTTCCTGGTAATTCACAAATCCTTCCTGTTTTATGGTTGGACATATTAATGAGAAGAACAGTTACTGCTTCCTCCCAAAATAAGTCTGACTAATTGGGAAGTTTACAAGATTAATTGCAAGGAGTTTTGTAAAAAGCGCTTGTCCTAGAAACATTCAAGAATTTGGTAATATAAATACATTCTTTTAAAATATAATCCATCGAGAGCTTAAAGCACTTTATCATTCACTTCTCTACCTTAGTATCTATAGGCATAAAATTCACTTTAAAAAACAGTAAATTATCAATGTACTATATACTTGAAACTATTAATAAAATTTAAAAAACAGTAAATTAGACAGCATTTGTATATTGTTGAACTATCTGAACTGATTTGATACAGTTAAAGTAAGCATTTTTTTTAAATAAAGTTTAAATGTGAGAAAATGCATTTAAAAAGTCATAAAATCTAGCTCTCAAACATATCGCAATTATTCTCAGAAATAACTAAGCAATCTTAGACCTTCCCTTTTTTTTAGTCTTCTTCAACATATCCCAAACCTGTTTAGTTATTACAAAGTTAATATAGAAATAATGCCTGATTTATTTCAAATGGAAGTGTGCAGACTAGGTAATCAATTCTGGAATACCCCTACGAACTCCTGATTTCTGCATCTAGTTATTTCTTTTGAAGAACTCAGATGCTGAGATGATAGAAGGGTAAATGAGATTAGAACAAAGTGGCCTTTTTAATCCTTATACATTTCTTCAAATTTCTCATTTGTTCCTTCCTCCCGCTTTAAGCGCTCTGGAACTGGAGCTTACCTGAAAAGATTAACTATGGATAAGTTCAGAGTAGAATGAAAGAAATTCACTAATTAGTATGAACCATGATATTCTATTAAGTATCTACTCCTTCAAGTTATTATCATTCTACCAATTCCCAATCTTTTTTACTGTTCTTCTTTTCCACGTACCTAAACCCCTGGTGTAAATTGAGACACAGAAGGATACACTTAAATCAAGGTGATCTTGTGTAGTTGGCTAATTAATTCATGGTTAAACACATCGTTGCTTCTTTTCAATTACAAGACATTGAGAGATTATATTGTTCATAGTGCTGGCATAGTTTAAGTAATTAATAAATGTATGTGTTTAACTGATTGCCTTAATAATACTGAAACTCCACTGTATTTGGCAGAGTGAAAGTTGTATTTCCTATTTTTTCTTCTCTGGTTCTTGTAAGTACTATTTGAACTTTATTAAGTAAGAAATTTGTAGCAGGAAGTCAAGTGCCCAGACAGAAGGAAACGGAATTCAGCGAGTTCATTTGCAAACTGTAGACCATCAAAACAGTATAAACAAAACTAAACTACATCATAAAAACAGATATATCAATCAATAGAACAGAATAAAGAGCCCAGAAATAAATCCATGCCTATATGCCCACTTCGTATATGACAAAGGAGGTAAGAATGTACAATGGGAAAAGAGTCTCTTCTATGAATGGTGCTGGGAAAACAGAAGGAGGAGGAGGAGGAGGAGGAGGAGGAGGAGGAGGAAGAAGAAGAAGAAGAAGAAGAAGAAGAAGAAGAAGAAGAAGAAGAAGACGAAGAAGACGAAGACGACGAAGACGAAGACGAAGACGAAGACGAAGAAGAAGAAGAAGAAGAAGAAGAAGAAGAAGAAGAAGAAGAAGAAGAAGAAGAAGAAGAAGACGAAGACGAAGACGAAGACGAAGACGAAGAAGAAGAAGACGAAGACGAAGACGAAGACGAAGACGAAGACGAAGACGAAGAAGAAGAAGAAGAAGAAGAAGAAGAAGAAGAAGAAGAAGAAGAAGAAGAAGAAAAGAAGCAGCAGCAGCAGCAGCAGTCGCAGCTGGACCTTCTTCTTACACTCTATACAAGAGGAAACTCAAAATGGATTAAAAACTTAAATGTAAGACCCCAAACAATAAAACTTCTAGAATAAATATAGGCAGTAAACTCTCTGATATTACTAACAAGAATTTCTTTTCAGAATATCTCCTCATGCAAGGGAAACAAAAGAAAAAAAATAAACAAATGGGACTATATCAAATTAAAAATATTTATACAGCAAAAGAAACCATCAACAAAACAAAAAGTCAACTGACTGTGAGAAGATATTTGCTAATTATATGTCTGATAAGGGGTTAACATCCAAAATATATAAAGAACTTCTACAACTCAACAACAGAAAAATGAACAATCCAATTAGAAAATAGGCAGAAGACCTGAACGATACTTCTCCAAAGAAGAAATACAGTTAGCTAATAGACATATGAAAAGATGCTCAAGGTTGTTAACCATCAGAGACATACAAATTAAAACAGTGAGATATCACACATTTGTCAAAATGGCTGTCATCAATAAATCAAAAAACAAGTGTTGACAGGGATGTGGAGAAAAGGAATCCTTATACAGTGTTGGTGGGATTATAAATTGGTACAACCACTATGAAAAACAATATGGAGGTTTCTCAAAAAATTTTGACCCAGCAATTGCACTTCTGACTATTTATCCAAAGAAAATCAAAACAATAATTCATAAAGATCTGTAAACTTCAATATTCATGGCAGCATAATTTACAATAGCCAAAATATAAAAGAAACCTAAATGCCCATCAACGGACAATTGGATAAAGAAATTATGGTTAATATATACAATAGAATATTACTCAGCCATAAAAAAATGAAATCCTACCATTTGCAATGATATAGATGGACCAGAGATGATTATGCTGAGTGAAATAAGTCAGACAGAGAAAGATAAATACTACATGATTTCACTTATATGCAGAATCTAAGGAACAAAGAGAACAAACTAATCAAAAACAGACAAATACAGTGGAAAATTTGGTGACAGAGGGGAAGAGGGTTGGGGAGCTGGGAGAATGCGGTCAAGGATTAAAGAAGTACAAATTAGTAGTTGATAGTTGAGGATGGGGAGCACAGCAGAGGGAATGCAGTTAGCATTAATATGATGGCTAGATGGAGGGCCAGGAGAGGGAAGAAGCAATTGAGGTGATCATTTTATGAACTATATAGATATCTAACCAATGCACTATATACTTGAAACTAATTAAATACATAGATTAAAAAAAAATAGCAGCATAAGGAAGTAAATCAATTTAGCCCAGTGTCTTTATTTTGTGCATCTCCCATGGTTTTATTTCTATATCATACCTGTTAGTTTCAATGTTGCTCTAACTTTTAGAGCAGAAACCAGTGAAACGAAAAATTACTGACATCATATTTTCCTTTAATTCCCTGAAGGAACATGCACAGCACTGTTTAGTATATCAACATTATAATTATATCATTGGCAACCTGAACGTGCACATCAAGTCTTATCAAACTGTCTGTTAGGCCTCTGACCAGACTTTCTCAATGTCATCCATCTGCAGATCAATTAAATTAACTACTCAGAATACCTTATGAACACTCAGCAGCCCTTTAATGTATATCCAAAGATAAATATTCCTTAAAAACACTATTTTCAGACACAAACACATTAATAATTAGTGTAACATTAGAAGGCCTTCTCAGCATAGTTTGAGGCTAAAATATCAAGAAATCAGGTCTTCAAATGATGTATATTTTCATTTGGAAAATGAGAGGATGTAACCATTAAAAAATAAGAATCTATCTTTTATTATTTAATAATTGCTTCCATTTCTGTGCAGACTTTCATTAGTTCTCATGTGCATAATTTCACACTGGTTTGATTTTCTCTGGAAATTTTTTTTTGTCCCAACCTGCCTGCATAGATGTGAAATTAGTGTTATAACTGACAAAAGATACCTAAACTCTTTTGCCTATTAGAACAGATTTCTTCTAGTTTTATACTTCTAGTAATTCATCGGGCTCGCAGAGTTGTCTTATCAGATTAGCCAAACACAATTCCTACTATTTCAAAAGGCAAATTTTCTGTCAACCTAAGAATGAAAATCTAAAATACATTTGATTTTCTATGACCCTATGAAATGCTGAACCACATGAAGAATCACAGTTGCATACTCAATCTGACACTCCACTGTTTCACTTCAGAGACATTTCTGTCATTCCCTCATTCTATCATTTAGTCTTCTCTTTTCCCCATAAATTCTCTTACTCACTGGGAATATATTGGTATGAATATTTAGTTCTCCTTCAGACCACATTCAATTTTAAGAATTTTTCATTTTATATTTAAGTCTTAGGAAATATATATATATGTTTACACACACACACACACACCATGTATTAGCATAAGTAATTGATTTGTTATTTGTAAAGATGGTTCTGATTTTTTGAATTTGTTCTGATTTTTTATTTTTTATTTTTATTTTTATTTCTATTGGTGGTTCTTCGTTTGTTCAGAGTCACTGGTCAGGCAGTGAAGAATGAAAAGAGACTGAGATGGGAAACCCTATGTCTCATTTATCTTAAATTTCATGCTTTTTTTCCTCTTAGTAAACTCCAGTTCAGGAATCTCCAAATTTAGCAAATTATCAGTATCACCTATAAGGTTTCAAAACATAGATTTCTCAGCTCATTCTCTGGAATTTCTGATTCAGTGGGTTTGGATTGATGCTTAAAATTATCACTTTAAAAAATAATTTTGACCTGAGAATTAACTTTTCTGGCATAGTTGTCATTCAAGAAATATTCTAATTAAATAATTAAGGAGGATTAGTTAATTAATTAGAAAATGCACTATTACCTACTCAACAGTTTTATCTGTTATTTTTCCAATGATTGAAATTTAAACGGAGCATGAAAAGAAATAAGACCAGTTTCTTGACCTTAAAGAGCTTTTACATTAAATGATTAAGCAACAACTAAAAGCAACACTTCATTAATTATCAAAATACTGAGTGGAAGTGCTACATTTTTTCATGGAATTAGTAAATTAGAGAGGATAGAAAAGTTACACTCATTCATTAGCATATCATCACTGAGCACCTAGTATTTGTGAGGCTAGTTCTGGGGAATCAGAAATGAACAAGACAGTCTCTGATCTGTAGCAAGTCTCAGCATAGTGTAAGATAAACATTTAAAGTAATCAGTAATGCCATGACATCAACAAGATTCTATGGAAACTCAGAAAAGGAAACAATTATTTGTGCCTGTGTTGGTGGTGATGATGCTCAAGGAAGGCTTCGTCAGACAGGCAATGCTGAAGATTAATCGTCTTATTTTTAGAGGAAAAGTCACTTGTAGTTCAATATTGCTATTATCTACCAGGTAACTTTGCATGCAAACAATCTTCCCCTATGATAAAGTTGGGAGAAATCCAAAAAGGAGTTAGGAATTCACTTCAGCATTATTTATAGGTTAAGCATATTATTATAGGTTTAGAAATGCCCGACTTTATAGGTATAAGGACCCAATATTCCAAACTCTTAACATATAAGTAGGTTACTACACACATCACCTCTAACAAACACTTGAAATACAGTTGCAAATCAATTTGTAAACAAAATCATTTTATTTTGAAAGGAATTTAGGATGCTAACATTAGGTTGCATGTTAACATAATCTCTTGCTTTTTGAGAAAGGTCACAGATTATTCTGCTCAATGAATTATGTGGCCCCCAAAAATTATAAGGTGAGGACATGTATTCCAAGATAAGATTGATACAATATAAGTAGGCCTTAAAAAAATTAGGATAAGGTATATCTTTCTGTATAAGAAAGATTAGTCTTGCTGTTCTTAGTCGTTAAGCCATACACTATATAAATATTCTTTTTAAAATATTTAACCTATTACTTTAAATATTTAATCAATAAAAATTCAATCAGACTAACGTCTCATGCAGGGTGGGCTTCATATGACATAAGGAATAATATAAGTTTATCTTGGCAAGTATCAAGCAGTAATGCTGGTTGAAAGCTGAGGTGAAAAGGGAAAGAGCATGGATGCTGCTTCAGAAAAAGAAATATTTTCCAAATGGAGTCATTATGATGGTATTAGCATTATGTAGGTGTGTGGGGATTCTCCATGAAATAGTAATAATGCATTACTTTATTTGCAGATTTATCGTATTAATTATATCTATGTAGTCTGTTCTCTTTAAGACAGTTTACCTTGTCTTGAATGAAAGCAGATTATATGCTTAGAACATTTAGCTATCAGGTTAAATAACAGAAAGAAATTAGAGTAAGATAAGAATGCTTAACAGGAACACAGGTTATCACAGGAGGCTTTTTAATCTTATTCCTGAATATTTTTAAGAATAAGACTGACTAGGATGTAGGGAATGTAACAGAGAGATAAAACAGGCAACATTATTTAAGTAATATTATGGGGACCTTAAATACAACTGAGAGGATTCCCATTTTATTCTGTGGGTATATGGAATGTGACAGATGTTACTGATGAGGGAGATGATATGATTGAACCTGGACTTCAGTTATACTACTTTATTAAGAAAGTAATAACAAAAAAAATCTTCTGTATTTTATCTAATTAACTATTACAATAACATTTAAGAAACTGTCATGATTAAATATTTAAAAAATTTAATAATAGTTTTTCAAATATACTCTTGCTGGTGGTATCGAAGATTAGAAGTTTTCAAACAGAATCTCTAACATCTAAAATCAGAGGAGCCTATTAGAAAATGTACTTCTAAGACAGTCAGAACTATCCTAGAGCTTGCTTTATGTTTTTTTTTATGTAAATTTGCATTTCAATGTAGTTTTATACTAGGGCTTCTTTTCTTTTTTAGTTTCAGTCCATTGGTTAGACATTTATATTATTTATGAAATGATCTCCCATATTACCCTACCACCCATCTAGCTTTATACATAGCCATTAAAATACTACTGATGACATCCCTTCCCCTCATTATTTTTTCTTATAAACAGGATTTAAGTTATTCAGGATGAGAATATGGGTACTATACTAACAGGGAAAAAAAGGGTTAAATGTGGGACACTTTGAGGTGAAAAGAGTATGGTGGTGTTATTTAGTAATGATACTTTGATCTGCTTTACAGCATTTGTAATGCATATACACTGATTTTCCCCTGAAATATGGGTCATTCCCTCCCCCTGCCCCCCTATAATACAACATAGCAAGAATAAGAATTTCAAAAGCCATAACAGGCAAATGAAGTTCACATGGGATAGTCATGATGCTTCCTTCAGAAATACAAACCCAGAATGCATATTACGAGTCTGCTGATGCTGGGCTTGTGTTTGTGCATCCAAAGTTAGTATAATATGAAATAACCAGGGAAATTACTTCCATCTGCTCAGCCACTTTTTTAAGAAATCAATATTTGCTTGACTTTTAGCAGGAAAGTTTGAGTAGAAAATTCAAAGCAAAACATTATCTTTTTATTTTCAAGTTAAAACTAAAGAAAAAAATGATTTTAGTTACTTGGGGCAGACTGAGCCATATTTGAAACAATGTGGTCAAGAGAGAGGACAGTCCTAGACTTTCTCTAAAATAGAGATATTATATTAAAAGTCTTTTGATCTTAAAAAATCAGTTGGAGTCATTGAATGACAGTGGACATGGTCTACAATGGCTGTTGTTCCTTCAACAAATGTCTTTGGTTTCCTTGAATCTGATACCTAAGGGTGGAAGATTGTGTGATGAGGAGAAAAATGTCATTAAAACCATCACTCAGAAGGGAAGGGAAGTGCCTGATGTAATGGTCAGCAGTGAGCAGCTTAGGGCATTTCTCCTTCTAAAACCACAAAAAAATGAGCAAAACCTTTATAGTCATGATTTGTTTTATTGAGATTGAGGAAAGAAAATTGGCAGGCTAAGTGCAATGGACTTTGTATGATGTAGCTTTTAAATATGGATGCATGTTGTCTTTTCTCAGGGAGAGAAGAGGAGAGAGAATCTTAACAACTTCTAACAAATTTAAGTGAGTAAAATGTACAAGAAGGCATACTTCTATATTTGGCACGAATTCTTTGACCTTGAGAGTTTGCAACATGAATAGGTGCATGATAAAGTAGCTTTAATATTATTGATGAGTCAGATAAGCATTTTATAAAAAAATTATTAGGCATTTATCAGTTATTAAAGTATGAGACAACAAATATCTTTAATACATATAAGTAATTTGACAATGCTAATTTTGTTACAAGTTAATCAATTGATTATTTCTTCATATAACAAAACCAGCTCAATGTGTATCAACATTCAGTAACAAGAACAAGGTAATAAAATTAAATATGTATAGAAATTTTATTAATGTGATGCTTAATAAATATCCTGAACTACCCAGAAATACAAATTCACTGCTTTTCTATAATAATATCAAAGCAAACAAGCAAACAAAGACAAAAGCAATAGGTGAAAAGAAATCCACCAAATTGAAAAATCAGAAAGAGAAGATGAAATATCCTGAAGCTCATTTGCAAAAGGGTGCCAGACACTCCACCCATAACAACGAATTTTGCCAGCAATGCAGTGGATTTGCTGGAAAGGATGCTTTCAGCTCACTAGAACAGCATTATTTCGAGTTCAGTTGAGTGCTACAAACATTATTATTGATGAAAACATTAGGCACATACTACCTTTGACTGATGGTATTGTTCTGTACTTTGCTTTTAACTATAAAATATGAAGTCATTTCTTTAACCTTTTGCCAGAAAACTGTCATGGCCAAGATCAGAAACTGGAGGCAGACTCTTTGGGTTCAAGTCCTTTTTCTGCCACATCAAGCTGGTACCTTTGGTCAACACTTAAGTTTTTCTCTATTGAGAAAATATCACCTTCTTCATTATTATGATGATTAAAGTTAATTAATGTTAAGGGGTTGGAACAGTGCTTGGCACATGATAAATGTCCAAAAAGGAGTCAACAAATATTATTCATAAGCCCAATGTTATAAGAGTGAGACATATGAGTCAGATTGTAAAGTTCTCATTCTGGGCCTGCAGGCAAATGTATTAATTTATCTAGAATATAATTTTCTTCATCTCTTAAATATGGATTATAAATGTAATTTCTAATGTAGTGGTCACTAGCCATATGTGGCTACCGAGCACTTGAAATGTGACTAATTTGAACTGAAATGTGTGGTTTATATAAAATGTACCCCTGATTTTGAAGACTTAACTACTCCCTCCTCAAAAAAAAATGTAATATATCTCAATTTTTTATATTAGTTTTATGTAAAGTTATAATATTTTGGCTATGTAAGTTAAATAAAATAAATTGAAATTATTGTCACCTGTTCACTTTTTATGTAAATTTATATGGCTACAAGAGAATTTTTAATCATATATGTGGCTTATCTTAAATTTCTGTCAGACAGCATTGGTTTAGAGAATCTCATTCTATCTGTAATACTCTAGAACTCTATGATTCTATTTTGAAATTAAGAGATATTAATCACATATTTTTATAAATAAAATAAATCAAGAAGGATAATGCAAATGTACTTAACACTTATTCATAGCTCAATTTTTATTCTAAAATTGCAGAAAATTATGAGATTATGGAATCATCAACTCATCCCTAAAGTGAGAAATATCAAGTCAATTCATGGGTTTCAATTACTAGAATTCTCCAACTTCTTATCTAAAAGACATTTGTAAACCTTTTTATAAACTCAATCAGCCACATTCCTTTTGGTAGAAGAGCACTTCTATACCTTCATACTATGTTTTCTTTAATGAATAAGTTTGTTGTTTATGTGAATTTTATTCACATTTCTAAATTTTATTAGGAAAATTCAATCTATTAGTTCTACTTGGCAAAGGTGTTGATTTTGAACCTTCATCTCTCATTCCCCCAATAATTTAAGATATATAATACATACCCTAATGTATTCTAATATATATTAAAATATATTAGATATGTTATTATATATATATATATTAGAAGCTTAGTTCAAAAATAAGAGTTATTCTTAAGTACTTAGCTAATATGAGACAACTGAAGGTTAAAATGAATATGGAGCCAGCTCTTCTGGTTTGCCCATAGCCCATTCAGGACACGAGTATGAAAGAGAGATTTCTCTCTTGTTTATTGAGAAAATACAAAAATTCAACTCTGGGGAAATTTTCAGTTAGCTAGAGAATTAAGCTACTAATGGGACAGAAGTGAAGAGTAGTCTGCCAACCTTACTATATGCTACTTTTAAATGTTTTTTAACCTGGAAATTCCTTGATAGTCCCCAACATTCTGTTCTAGTGTTCATTCATTCATTCAAAAGTTATTTACTGAGAAGCTACAGCATATCAGAGAATCTTTGTTTCTCTCTTTCCCTGCCCTATTCCAACATCTAATTCACTAGCCAGTCCAGTCAATTTTAAATGTTAAATTCTTCTAAAACTCATTCTAAATCTATTCCCTTCTCTTTATTCTAATTTCTGGTAACCCAGACTCAATCATCATCATTCCACATCTGTAACTTAATTCTTTATACTGATTCCAACATTATTTTTCTAGGTTCCTCATACAGAAACAGCAAAATCATTTAAAATGGAAAATAAATAACTTGTTCTTCTACTTAAAACTGCTTTGAATTGAAGTATCAACTCTTAATCTGCTCTGGCTTTATCTGGTCTGGCTCCTGCTTACTTCTTTGTCTTTGTTACATGATACTCTCCTTGTCATTCAGGTTTTCACTCCAACCTCAGAATTGTTTCTTGGCCACACCTGCAGAGTTGTTTCTGTCACAATCACAAAATACTACTATTTTAAAATTACGGAACTTAGAATTAAGACTGATCCATTAATACTAGCTGATATTTTCTAGTCTAATTACTGTCTGCCTATTCCAATTAGGGTTGAAATATGATATGACTTTTTTTTCAAAGTTGTAAACCAATGGCTAAAACGGTGTCTGACACATAGTTGATACTCAGTAAATGTTGTTGAATAAATACTAAATGCTACTTTGGTCATTTGTACCACGAATATATTTTACACAACAGTTGTATCCAGAAAGATAATGTCTTACTTTTATATGTTCTCTTATTTTCTAAAAAATTTTATATGCACTTTCTCATTTGATCATGAATACCCTTTGAAGTAGATAACCAAACTTGATCTGTCTTGTCTTTTGTAAACTGTAAATGAGTCAGAGTCTTAATTTTTTTAATTATATATTTCACCATCTTAAACAGATTCCAGTATTTATTATTACTGTTAATTTAGTGATCCAGGTAAGGACAACTGCCCTTATTTACATGCCTTTACAACTGGAGAATTCTATTTTGAGAATAATACCAAAGAGAACTCTGTGGTTTACATAATGAAGGACACATGTTGTCCTTAATTTTTCCATATACAATCACTTAGATTGAGATCCAGAGAAACTAATTTACTTTTTCAAACAAGTTAGTAACAGTTTGGTTTCAGTGCTTCCTAATGAGTGTTCCTTCCTCATTACCAATTACCCTGTCTTAAAATTGGCATCTGATTTTTTTAATGATGTCTAATTTTAATTTCTTTAAGAATACCTTTATACATTTTAAACATCACAGCTACTACAAGCACTTTAGCAGAAAACAAAACAAAACTGGTGTTCTTCAGTCTATTGGAATGAAATGTCTGTCTCCATTTTAAAACAAACACTTAAAAAAAATGCGGGTTTTTGTTTGTCTGTCATCTCATCTAGTCAAATCCTGTTGATTTGATCTTTCTAAAGATCTTTTCAGCCATCATGCTCTTTTTCATCTTTAATGCCACAGATGAGGTTATTTTTTGTGTGTAGAATTTTTCAAATCTGTCTTTATTCTAAGCTCCTCAAATTCAAGATTGATATCATTGACAAACTTTTATTCTAAAACAACATTACTATGTAACTACCTCTTTAACATATTTTAAGAATTCTGCAATGACTACAGGAAAAGTTAATTCTACCACACAATAACTTTTAATATACCATTATGCTCCCCAAATTCCTTTTCTTTGAATTCTTGACAAAGTTGTTATCTCTAACTGGGACTCAACTCCATAGGTTATTATGCCAGCAGGCTTTTCCTGAAGTCTCCTGTTGATTTTGGTTCTGTTTTTTTCTGATGTCATAGAACATTATGGATACTGTCATGTTATAATGGATATATTGTGGTTGTTTGGCATGTAGTTTTATTTCATTCAATAAGTTGCAATGTGGGTATTTATTCATAGTTTTATTTCACTTGGTAGAATATTGTCTCAAAGTTAGGGGCCATGTCTTATGCTTTTTGTAGACAAACATTATTTAGTTTAGGAAGATTAGATTGTGTTTTAACACGAGGTAAACATGGATTGAATTTGTTTTACCAGTCCCACCTGTTTCCAAAATACCCTGGTTTTTAATCCTCTTAGGTTCTTCATATGAAAAATTAAATGAGTTAACAGATGTGAAGTGTTTACTATCTAGATGTGAAGTATAGTAGCTAGAATCAAATTTTATTCTTTTGTTAATGATTTGTAACATGAATAATTCATTAAGCAAAAGGCTATTTTATTACCATATAATTTGATTTACAAGTAATTGTATGAAAGTCCTGAAGTTAGGATTTTATTTGCGTTTTAATGATGAATACTGACCAAGAGATTTTTTTATTTCCCATTCCCTATGTCGTGTTTATTAGTCGACTTCATTTATATTTAATTTTCTGTATATGTTTTCTCAGCAATTAGCTACAATTTACTCCACTACTTTTTTTATGTCTGTTGTCCCTGGTTCTTTAGACAAAGTGAGGCACTGCCTCACTTGACAATGACTTATTACAGTGGATCAAAACACTCACAGTTAGGAAAAGATACCAAGGAAAGTGATAAAATACATTTTTAAAGATTTTCTGAATTTAGCTTATACCTAAGATAAAGCATTTTCTCACTTAAGAAGATATATAGTCATAAATTATTCTAAAGGAGAAATCAAGTATATTTTATAAATATTTCTTAAGGTGAAGTCTATTCTTGGTTTTTCAAATCAAGTAATGCACTATTTGTTTTGGCAAGTTTATGATTTTCATGATTTAAGTAATAGAATACATATATTATCTGAAGTCTTCTATACTATGTAAAATTTGTTTCACTGCCCATTTAATCCACTTATAAACTTGAATGATGAATTTTCTTGGGTAACGTGTGATTTCAGAAGTAGAAGGTTTGCTTATTTCTTTTAAATACACTTATTCTGAAGCTGAATAAAACAAAATAAGCTTGAGAATAAAAATGAACATCTTTATCTGAGATTTCTATTTTATTTTCCTCAAATTAAAAAAAAGTATTAGATTTCAAATTTGATTATCATGCCCATTCTGCAAATGAAACTGAAATAGCTCCATACACATTTAGTTGCATTTATTTATATATGATATTTTGAATCTTATAGATAATGTGATGGTAAAAATATTTTTTTACTCAGCACACACCATGTGCTCAAAAGCTTATTTTACAAAGTGTAAATATTGGATGAACTCTTACTAGCTTGAGGACTTTGATGACATATTCAGAAATGCTGATATCAGCTCTGTAGCTTGGTGCCACAAAGAGATCTTTAAATTAGAGGTTACTCCTATAGAAATAGTAGGGATTCCTTGTTATATTTGGATTGTCTACCAGCAAAACTTGTTTCCTTAAAAACAAACCCCCAGTTTGTATAAGGTAGTGCTTGCTCCTGGAACTAGAATGGATATAGAGGTTAGTTTCTAAAGCATCACCAACAGCATGTGATTAGTATCACATACGAACATAAAGAAAAATAAAATGGTGAGTGTGATGTAGCTCAAGGATTTGGGACCATTCAGATTTGTAAAATGCCCCTACTGAGCATTAGTTGTACCATCTGGGTCTATAACATGTGCAGGCTAGTTACAAAGTATTTCAAAATAAAATTTTCTAATTCTAAAATAGCAATTGATGAAGATATCCAGCTGGAGAGATCCAGTGAACTTCAATTTAAATGAACAGTTTAAGAAACTATAAAGCAAGTTAACTCGAAACATGTTTTCTAAATCTTTGATGTATTGAATGACCTTGACACTGGTAAAAATTCTACATAGTGTGGATAGACAATGTCATACCACTTTTAATATGGATTCTCTTCTGCACAAACCCTTTTTTCATTTGTACGAGTGCACTTGGATGGTCCTACAGAGTCATGGTAAGCATGAAAATTGCTCTGGTGGCAAACTCCCATCAGCACTGATTTTCTCTTTGTGCCCTCTATTGGAAAATGTTGTTTAGGGTCTTCTCAGTATTGAACAAGCCAAAAAATTAGCTCATGGCCTTTTCTGATATTAAGTACACAGGGAAAAAAACTAATCTGACATATGGAAATGAAAGCCTCATTACTTCCTTAAAGTTCCCTGGGGTGCATCTTTATAATTTACTCAGTGAGAAAGCCTAAAATTGAAATTCTGAAGAGATCACTCTTTTAATTACCCCCATGACTAGCCAAGTTGGTTTTTAGAGCATCATCATCCTAGAAAACTCTACTTAATCCCATAGTAAATCAATGATTATTATTCACATTTGATGAAGGCTTTGGAGAAATAATATAAATAATTAGAAATGATATCATTATATGTAATACATTACATATAATAACATATAAAATCATTTTGAATACATATTATAAAACTATATCTATCTTGTTTAAAGACAAGTTTCAATTTTAAACTCTTTCATTTGCAGAAAATTCTTTCAGCTAAGGATGTGAAAGTAAATGGGGCTAACTGACTGCTATCATTATGTAACTTGATAATTTTCACATTGGTTAATAACACATAATGATGGTGGTAATCAGGACCACAGATGGATACTTATCCACATCAAGAAATACAACTGAGTTTAATTTAACTCTATAGGGAATAAATGCCAGAGAACTCATTCCCCCAAAAGAGATTCGAGGTGGGTAAATAATTTCTGTACGTGATTACTGAAATGCATGTATTATCTAATGTGTCTTTGATAACTGAAATTTCACACTTAATCTCTGTATGTGACACATGAAATGTATTTACTTTATATTTTCATATAGGATCATCATCTCAAGGTAAGCTGTAGAACAGAAGGAACATTGTAGAAACAAGACACACTGAAAGACTGTGGAGAAAAATAATCTATTCCTATGTTTTCATTGAAATTTGCATAGTTACTTAGGAAAAATGAATTGACATAAGTATGTTCTTCCTTATTTCATTGGAAAAGATAGCAAAGGAAAAAGATGTAGAGATTATGTATTTATATAATGAAGCTCCTTGGATGTCTAAGAATCTTTTCTAAAGAGGCTTTCAGCATGAAAAATATTAATCACAAAAGACAGCTGACATTATTTGAGTAACGTAAGTGCGTGCCACTGAATATTAGCTATAGTGTATATTAATGCTCTATTTGGTAAAAGAAAAAATAGCAGTGACATGATATCTGAGGGGAATATATTATTTCTTTCTGCTACCACATGAAAACTGTGTTCCATCTAAAGTAGACACCTGACACATTTTTAGCATGTCACTTTCCATGGTTCGTTTTATGCATGGTATGTTTATACTTTATAGATGGCTTACTCCTACTCCCACATGCTAATTCCATTCCCAAAAATTCCTTAAATGTTTCACAAACCATATAAAACCTGCCCTGGCTTTCCAGAGCTTGGCACTTTGTCTCTAGACTTAAGCTCAGAGACCAAATAATAAACAAACAAACAAACAAACAAATAAAATACAGAAAAAGTAAAAAAAAAATTTACAGCTTCTGAAACCATCTTCCCTCCTCACCCCTTAAAAAAAGGACACTTCGTATGTAATAACAGAAATAAAGCCAGAAATAACTGCTATGATGCAGTTAGTCTGTTCACAATTGAAAAAAAAAAGCAAACAAACACATCAGTCTCTTCACATGATTATTGATCTTCAAGCATTATCTTATGTCTTCAGAAATCATATTGCAGAAGTCAGGAACAGCGTTGTTTTTATAGGGCTTAAGTACCTTTCAGCAAAAAGGCTCAATTCTTCTTAGATTTAGGAGCTAACTCTAGACAGGGTGGCTCTGTTTCTGTTTTCTAGTTTTGTTTGTGCTCATATCAGTGTTGTTTGTTTTTACTGTGGTATTTTATGTGCTTATCCATAATGAAGGCAGAGGACAAGTCAATTTTGCTTACTCAGTTTCTAGAGCTTTTATTATTTTAATAATTATTTGAAATTTAATCAATGATGATGAGTGTTATTATTGATATTTGTGTTTGTTTTATCCCGATTAGAACTCTTAAAACAGCACTATGATGTTTTCAAAGAGTTACCCAAGGAATTATTGACCATACTTAGAACTCTGAACTGACTGATGAGTGCTAATGGGATGAAGGGTAATAATCAGTGGTTGGGCATCAAGCAGTGGAGACAATCATGGAATGCATTAGTGCAATGAAGGTAGAAAGAATGAATCATATTGTGTAAGTCTATACTCTGAAGAGACAATTATGTTCAGTGAATCTGATCATAGCTGTCAGAAATAGTTTTCTATGGTTGTTTCTTAACCTCTTCTCTCTATAGCCTTAGCCACAACTCATGCAGTTGGGTAGTGCTTCTTTCTCCAAACATAGTGCCTGTGATTTCTCATAGCAACTTTGCTAAGTGGAAGTTCTTGGTACTACCTGGTAACTATGAACAAGATAAGACATTTATCTTTAAATTTCTTTTTGCAATTAAAATTAAAAACGATGAGACCAAAGCAAAACGTTTCCTAGCACAGAGAGATCAAAAACTTATGAAGTTTTAGAAGACATAAATGTGGAAAAATATAAAGCTGAAAGAAAGTGAGCCAAGTTAGTTAGAGGTATCTGGAGAGAAATACAAAAAATATAAAAAAAGTCCCTGAGCGTCCATGAAAGCAGAGGTGTAGGGCAAAGACTTGCCAAGGCTATTATATTCTGATACATGACTCCACCTTTGTAAAATCAGAAGCAAGGCCTGTGTTATGATGTGTTTACTTCAAAGAAAATCTTTATTCACTAAATGAATGTTCTCTGCTCCATTTTTTCCCTGTTACCTGGAAGGGGCTGTCATAGTCTAAAATTTAATTTTGTTCAATGTCAAACTTCTGCATGAAAAGTGCCATTACCTCCATCAATATACCTGTTTAATGAACAACTTATTTATTTATTCAATGAAAGACTACTGATTCACTTAATAATAAAGAACCTACTGAATGCCAAGAACAAATATTGGTTAAAAGCTTCACTGTTTGTCTCAAAGTATAGAAGACAGATAAGGAAATATTTAAATATAGTGAGAAAGTGTAAAAAAGTGAGAAAGTGAAAACTGACACGGATAGTTATGGGACTACATACAACAGGTATTTAACCCAGTCAGAAGAGTGATGAAAGCATGTCTGGAGAAAATGACATCTGAACTGATACTCAAATGATGTGGAGTTGTCACCCATTTGGAGAAGGGGAGTTTCTTTAGTAAACCATCCATGCTCTTTTTTTCCACACGAGAATTTTTTAGCACATACTATGGGCCAAGCATATTGCCTAATACTACAGAATTGTTGGTCTAGTAGAAACAATTTAGAAAAAAAAAGTCTACATTCTATTACTCTAAATTCTTGTATATTCTATGTTAATCTCTTCTCATTTTCTACCAGTACATATAGAGATATCATCAGCTCTAAGAGAATATAGCATGTTTATGAAACACTCTTCATTTTCCCAAGTATCAGAGCTTTATGATACCTGGAATGCAAATGTGGCCCCACAATCTCTCATTTGCAATTATGAAATTTAAAAGCTCTGACAAGTTTCTTGTTTGTAATTTAAGAAAAACACTTGAATCGATGTGAGACTCTCTTCAGTCTTTATTTATTCCATTTGCTCTAAATGTCCATATAGTTCACTTCAGATATATTAGTATATTTTATTAGGGGACACCACCCAAACCACTTTAAAGGTATAGCATATTTAATGCACATATACATAATATATCTTTAAAAAATCTGAAATGTTCTGAATCTCAAACACTTTCTGAATATCAGAATGTGACTTATTGATGTATAAAAAGGGGCAGGAGAGCTAACTGTACCCTCTTGAGTTGTATAGAGAAAGGGGCAGCACCATACTCTTTTTCACCACTCCTTAGATTTGTTAATATATTATTTTAGTTAATTTGGGCTGTTATGATAAGTACCCTAGACTGGGTAGCTTATAAAGAATGGAATTTGCTTTCTCACAGTTCTGGAGACTGGCAAATCCAAGATCAGGGTGCCAGAACTGTCAGCACCTGGTAAAGGCCATCTTCTGGGCTGTGAGCTGCTGACTTCTCATTGTAGCCTCACATCATAGAAAAAGCAAAAGCACTTTCTGAGATCTTTTAAAGGGTCATGAATTCCATTCATGAGAGCTCCAGCCTCATGACTCAAACATCTCCTAAAGGCCCCACTTTCTAAGTCCATCACATTGGGGGTTAGGATCGCAACACGTGACTTTGGAGAAGACACGAATTTTCAATCTATAACACATAGTGCTTAAAACAGCAGTATCTGGGATATAAGACCTAACTGTACATTCACGGTTTATACTTTCTCTCTGTCTACCACCTGCTCTCAATTTGTCTTACATCTTAGCCCTTTAGAGGTTTCTGTAAATAGTTTGTAATACTACATTAAATAATCAATAACCATTTGAGGTAGGCTCATTAGCATTTTTACAGTTGACAAAACAAATGGAAAAGGCTAAGTAGAGACATAGCCAAGGTCATTTCACTTGAGATTAAATAAGAACATTTTATATTATATTTGTTCCACTTCTGTGCTTTACAACCTCTGTTCTAATAATACAACTGTCCTACTGGAGAAAAGGCAGAATTCAGATTTTAATCAAACATTCTGAACATATAGTCTGTGATACCTGAGGCTTCAAGTTAAGATCTTGAGGAAAGACTGAAACTTGCTACAGGGATCTGAAGGAAACTAAGAGATGTCTTTCAAAAGTTTTAGGCAAATGAACTGAATAATTTGAGTACACATTGAACATTTGCTCATTCTTTGAAAACTCTTTATATACTTTTGGAGTATTCTCAATTACATAGTAGTTGGCAGATCTCATCTCTTTTTATGATGCCTAAAAATAAGAGATGTCACTTTTCCAGCTGTAAATGTGGCTCAGGTATTGCATGGATGCTAGGTGTAGCCATTTAAGTGAATCCATTTCCAGATGTTAAGTTGAAAAATAATAATGACATAAAAATGACTGTGGAGGCTAATCTCCGGTCATGGTGGTGGTGGCATTTGCAAGGAGTTGGTAGTGGTGATGGGGTCAGTGGTAAAGACTTCATCACCCAGTATCTAGACCTGGCAGAATTGATGAGACAAGCCAAGTCTTTCCGTAGCAATGTCTTCATCTCATTTGTTCTCAAGCATGTGTTTGGCCAAGGACTGACATTTATCTTTTGTTCCTTTCATTTTCTGAACCTATTCCTTCTTCCTTCCTGTTGATATTAAGAGCTACTTAATCTCTCTGTAATAAATTCACATTATTAATCAACTTAATCATCTTGTCTAAGTCTCTATTAGTTCTGATTAAGAATTCTGATTGAGATAGAAATTGGAATTAGTACTAGTTTCTGACACAAATTTTCAGAAAAGTGATGAGTGTATTAGTTTTCTGTGGCTGCCATAACAAATTGATAAAAATTTAGCAATTTAAAATATAAAAGGGAAAAGAACAATGGTAAAACTAAATATAAGATTATAATTTCTGACTACCATTTTTGTTTTCTTGTTATAATACTTTTTAACTCCCTAGAGCATTCTAAATTTTTACATATTTATGTTCTTTTTGCCTAGTAGTTCAAAAGGTTCAGAGTGGGTGGGCTTAATGCAAACATTTCCAACTCCACTGGTTATTAGTTACAGCTTCTTCAAAGGCTTTCATGAACCTGGTATAATGAAGAATGAAGTAAAAATCCTTCTTGATGATATTTGGGATATCTTCCTTGTTACCATATACTTTGTTGCAAACCCAGGGAAAGGGGAAGTTTGACTCTGGGTTACATTCTGTCCATTCTATCTTATCAAGCATTTTCAACAGGTTTTTTTTTTTTTTTATATCATCTTCCTCAGATATGGAGCATTTTACTTCAGCTACCCCTAACAGCAAATCAAAATAGGACTAGATACAGGTAAGCTAATCAGAGGCATGCAGTATGTTTATTGTCAGTCTTTTATCTGTCTTGTCCATCACTATTTCCCTAGAAGCTACAGCATCCATGGGAGTATTTAATGCTGCTGAAGTAATTTTGAATGAATAAATGAATCTTAGATAATACAGTTTCAGTTTATATATTTTCAAAATTGCAGTTTTTTTTTTTTCAGGCCCTGTGAATTCATTATTATTACTCTAGTTCTTCTTTGGCATAAAGAATAAACAAGAATTTTGGTTTTGAATATTGAAATCCCATGTAATAGCCATGTGATCTTACATAAATTGTTTAACTTCCCTGAGTCTGTTTCCTTGTTTATAAATAGAGACCTGTTAAAAGAAAAAACAAGCATTTAAAAAATTTCAAGTGTTTGGGCAATAAATGATTGAAATTAGGTAGTGTCAAATCAGAAAGAGCACTCCATGGACAGAAACTACTGGAAAGGCTTTTACAGAGGAAAGACAGAAGCAAAGCAAATAAATTATTTGAATGTCTACAGCTTAAGCATTTGCCTTATTTGGAAAAGTCTAGTTGGTCATTTGTGATTGATTGTCCTGATGTTTTGATTTATTATCCTCGAGGCACTTTAGGCTTAAGTTTTGTTTTACTCACTGGGCTGCTAAACTATTAGAATCACCTCAGTATGATGGTCTTCTTGTTTAATGTAACAGACCACTATAATCACCTTAAAGAGTGCCTGGACAGGTTAAAGAAGATTATTTGTTTGAATACCATTGGCAGCAATGAGTAAAAATAACAACAATAAACATGTTCCTATTATAATTTTTTTCTTTTCATTTTTTTTTTTTTGTCCATGAAGGATTGAATAATATTTTATCCTCATTAAGTCAATTTCTCCCTGTTGAGTGTATAGTTCACTGCATACTTCAGGGTCCTTTTAATGTCCCAGCTCTCCATATATTTTCCAGTTTCCCCATAGTATATTGCCTTCTACATTCTAGCTCACAGTGAGCTTAATAAACTAATTTCTAGGATTACCTATTTGCTGACTTATTTTATCTTATACAACTTCCCAAATCTTTTTACTTTGCACCTGAATTAATTTGTCTTTTTATATGCTTATTTTGCATTATTGTAGGCTCGTGAAGTAGCTCTTCTTAGGTCTTCAAAGTGGAACATACTTTCATTTATAAGCACAAATTTGTCAGTTTAACGTGATTAGAGGTTGACTAAGGGAATCACTCTTATTTTAAAAAAGTTGATAGTCTTCTTAACAGTGAACATAGGAAAAAGAGCTCATGAAATGAGGGAATTTAGAGAGAGAGAATGCAAACAAGAAAATACATTAAGAGCATAGAGGGGAGAAAACTGGTCTAGTTACTTTAAGAACACTCACAAGTAGAGAAGAGAAAATTGGAGATTTAAAAATAAAAAGAAAATAAACTGTTGGAGGTGCGGCAAAATCAGTATTTCTGCATGACTTTTGATTTCTTTCTTGAAAGTCTAAATAAAGAATACTTAGCAGACAAGGTTGTGGAGTTATTCTGCAGGGGGAAGTTCTGCCAGGCATGATTTGAGGTGGTGATTAGAGAGATAAAGAACTATATACTTATACATTCTATATCTAAAGTTGAATGATAGACAACCTTAAGTAATGTGTTTGCATAAATGTAAATCTTAAAAAATGTGGAATTTTTGCCCATTACAACATTGAAAAATTATCTTAGAAATGTCAATGTATATTTTACTAGCTTCTCTGTAAAGTATAATTAAGCCTACAAACTTTTATTACAAAAGTTTACATGATTCTGAATATCTGGAAACCAGCTCCATTTGTTTCTCTCATAAAGGTATTGATTCTCAAAGTATTGTTATCACCTACCTACAAAATCTTGAATATTTGTTAAAAATGTAGATTTCTAGGTTAAAGGTCCCACAGAATCACTGACCTATAGCATGAGGGAAAAAATGATTGCTCAATGAAGGTACTAGTGCTTGATTTAATAAGAGCATAACATGTGAAGTATCTGAAGACTTCTGACTGTTGAAACTCTGATTCGACACTTGGTGTAAGCTATTTTTAGTTTAGTAAATGAGCAAAGCATCGTATTCCATACCTAATTATGCTAGCAGGTGTGCACCAGATAATCAACTTAACTGAATATCCATCTTGGGTTCATACGGGCTGTGTGAAAATGATTAAGGTTTAAACCATCAGCCTCATTATCATGGGTGTTGTATGTGTGTATTTGTGTATATGTGTGTGTGTAAAAAAGTAGTCAGAACAGTATTTGTTGGGGGAAATACCTCCTTACTTTCTCATTAGTTTTATTTCGAGATGACACTTCATAGGCATAAGATAAGGGCCTATATTGGGATATAGTTACACAAGCTCAGGGTAAAGATTCAGGTTCCTAATGAGAAAAGAACATTACTAAATACTCTGAATGTGGGAAGATAACAAAATGTTAAAGACCGAGTGTTTAATTTTATTATACTCCCTTTTGAGCTAGTGTGAGGAAGTCTACCTTTTAGATATTTAAGGACAGAAATCTTTCCACCATTTGTCTAAATCGCCAAGTGTGATTGTTCCAGTTATGACAAGTCTTTTTAATTTAATACAGTTTCAATTGTTCAACAAATGTTTATTGAGCACTTATGCTCTAGGCACTGGGGAAACTGGTGAACAAGAGAGAAACATTCTGCTGATGTAGTAGAACTTACATTTAATGAAATACACACCATTTCTGATTGTTCCATTCTCTTAGTGGGCTCAGATAACAATGTGCTAGTGTTAGCACTTCCTTTGTTCTGGACATACACCATTATTAATTAGATTATTAGCTCCAAGGGCAACTATACCAACCTTCTGGTTCCTATTATGGTCAGCTAAAACTTTCAGTTTTCAAAATTCAAAAATCAGAGGATCATTGGTAGTCAGGGCAGGCTATTGTAGCCTGGGAACTAGATTCTCCTCAAAAGGGCAATAAAAATATTAAGAGGGTTGACCATGCTGAAAGAGAACACAGTTTGCTCTGAACTGAATGGTTACCTGAGTATCTTAGGGGTCATTTGATTCCAAGTAACAGAACCCAGGAGAATTTATTGGAAGAAAGAAGCTATGTCTCACAGAGCAAAATGGGAGTGACAAAGGATTTACAAGGTATGAAATATTGGCTCTAAAAGTCAAGAGGGAATGATCTCTGGTTTATGCATCATATACCTTTATTCTTTCTGTTCATGCTCATTCTTTGCTTTATTCAATAAATGACTAATCAAATTCTAGCTTCATCTTGTATTTTTTAGCTTTATTAAGGTAAAATTGATATGTAAAAAATTAGACACATTTAATGTATACCTCCTGATGGGTTTGGGTAAATTCATATACCTATAATGTCATCACCACAGTCAAGATACTAAATATATCCATTATCCCCCAAATTTTTCTTGTGTTCTTTTGTGGGTTCTTTCCTTTTTGTGCATGGAAAGAACATTTAATATGAGATATATTCTCTTAACATATTTTGAAGTGCACAGTGCCATACTGTTAACTATAGATACTATGACATGCAGCAGACTTCTAGAACTTATTTATCTTGCACAGTTGAAACTTTATCCCATTGAGCAAACACTCCCAATTTCTTCCCAGCCCCTGGTAATCACCACTCCATTTCTTGACCCCATGAATCTATTTTAGATACCCCACATAAGCAGAATTGTGCAATATTTATTCTAATGAATATTTAACAGAAATTATGTAGTCACTTCAGTGTCAGGAGAGGAATCGATACAGTTTATACCTGGGTGTTTATCCCTAGTCCAATCCTGAGTATATATTTACACAAATATACTATATATAGTATATTTAACATATTTATATCTAGAATTTAGAATATATCTAGTATATTCTAATATATAATATGTTACATATTGCAGTTTATATATGTGTATATATGTATATAGTCTAGTATATATTACATGTCAGACTTAATTATGTCTCTCAAATATATCTGGATTCTTTCAAAGTAAAAAAAAAAATTAATTGCCTCTTCCATAGCTAATTTTTGTCATATAACACATGAAATAATGACATAGTACGAAACATAATATTCCCTATTCTACAGGGTTGTTGTGAAATATATCCCCAAACCTTCATAAAATATGTTTAAAAGATATAATATATAAAGTATCTTATATAGTTTCTGATACATACTAGGTGTCTAAAGATGTTATCTTTGGTTCTTCCTCTCTGTACCATTTTATTAAAAAGATTCTAGCTTTGGGAGCATCAGCAAACCAATGAATGACATATTTTGATGGAGATAAGGCTACAGTCACTATCCTTTAACTAGAATGCTTTTTTTTTTTTGAAACTTTTCATTGAGCTGAGCCCTGCTTTTATCTCAAGACTAATCTGAAATTTTTTCTTGTAAAGAGTAAGTTAGAGAGCCTTCCTTCAAGAATGTCCCCTGATTATAAGGCTTAATTGTGGGTGTACCAGTCTATTTTCTCTACTTGAATATAAATCATTCAAGAATAAGATCATGTTCCCATCTTTTAGCCTCATGTCTTATTAAGAGTGGATCTTCATTGTTTATTGAGTCAATGTCTTATTTTATATGTGAGATATTGAATTGTTCATCAATTCAATCACCTTTTTATTTTGTTTCTTCTTGATTTGCTAAACAGTTTGGGTAAACTCTTTCAATTGCAAATGGTAGGAATCAAACTACTACTAGTTTAAACCAAACAGAGGAATTTATTAACTTATAACCAAACTCCAATAAGGAGGCAGGAATGGATTTGGCCTTGAAGGAAACTTTGAATCATGGATAGCTAGACTGTCAAAAGGGCTTTCTCACTCTTTCTGTCTCTTGTTATCATTTCCTTGTAATTAAGCTTCATTTTTTTTTTCATTCCAGATGGTTTTCTCCATGCGATAGGACACCTGGGTTTAGAAAATTCTGTACTCATATATTTCCAGTTTGACAACCCAGGGAAAAGAGATTATCTCTGTCCCAGTTCCAGTTGAATATGTTCTGAGGAAGAACTTGAATTGATCTAGTTTGGGCTACACCTAGGTTCAGTCACTATAGTTAGGAAAAATTATCCTCACTCACAAAGACCTTGCTATTCAAGAAATGGCTTTAACATATATCAAAACTTGATTTAAATTTCACATTCAAATTTCATGACTGAGAAATAAAGATCTTCTACCTAGACTAATTCAGCTAGACTCAGGAAGAGATGGGCAAAATGGCAGAGTATAATTACAGTAAATATTTAACTTGCTGTTTTCCATCTTTTTTCTTTCTCATTATTTTGGACTAATTAGTGACCAATTTGAAAAAAAAAAAAAAGTAGGTGAGAAGATTGGTGGAGACCTATGTCCAGAAAAGTGTTTTATAAAAGCCTCTTTCTTTCTTTTTTTTATATGAGAGGGAGGTAAGAAATATATAAATTCTGAGTTTACAATCACCTCTGCTTCCTTTCCTTACAAATGGAATACTTGTCTTTGGTCACCAAGGTGTTTGCTATACAGACTGAAGATAATGGATGATGGAGGAGGAAACAAAAGATTTTATCATATGGGTTTTACTTCAGAAAGGGCTTTTGCTCACAGAGATTGTTTCATAGTAGAGAAAGGGGATCTAAAAAATATAAATGGGGTAGAATTAATAAAATTAGTTGAATTGTTGAATACATGAGGTAGAAAGAAGGGAACTGTGGATATGATTTTCAGATTCATGGTTTGGGCAATAGGCTATGGTAGTACTAACATATAAAACACAGGGAAAACAATAGATTTGGAGGTAAAAATATAGAGTTCAGTTGGGACATGATGATGAAAGTGGGGATCCTTATGAGTTCAATTAAATTTAGTTTTAAATTCTAGCTCTAGAAATTATTATCCTGCCCCATCCCCTGTATATATCTCAGATACCTAGCCTTTCTCCTGGATAATCAGGAATTCACTGAGGCAACATAGGACGATAGCCCAGACCTGAATAATGGTCACAGGGTCCAGACCTCTGGCAGGCTACAGATAACATCTTAACCTAGGTTGTGTTTCAGTTCGTGAGCCCTACGGTGCAGTGACTCCCTCGCTTTTTCCCACGAGACCAGACAGAAGGACAATGGAAAAGATCTCAGAGCTGCCCTCAAGACCTGAAGAAGTAATTTATCATCTTTGCCTCACCACTGACCAATTAGCTCCCAGCATGACCTCAAACCTCTAACACACAGTTCTTGGGATTTTGCCCTATATAACCTATAACCGATATGCCACTGGGGAGTCAGTTTCTTTAGAGAATTATGTTCCCATCTTCATATTGGCCAATTCAATATTAAACCTTTTTTTCTCTATACTGCAAATTCCTGCTCATGCATTTTTTTGAGCTAGTGTGTGCAAGCAGGCAAACTCAGAGGAAGAGCACTGGGGTTCTGGTAACTCTGGGAAAATTGTGGATTCACTTGTATGAATTCAAAAGATGAACCCATTTTCATCATGTATACACTAAAAATACCTTTTAGGTTTTGCTTAGGTATGACAGGTGGGAAATTTTTTCTGAAGGAAGAAGCGTGATAAAAAATCACTTGTGCTGATATGCTAGAATCTAGGAGAATCAGGTATGTGACCAGCCTTGGAAACATTTAAGCTCTTCATGTCATGCCCAATGTCAAAAACCTGTGTCTATAAATTTCAGGTTATGATAAACTGCTAAGCTATATAAGCACCTTCTTTTAAGACAAAAATAGGCAAAAAAAGTTTATAAAGTACTGTGATTGGTATATGTCTGTAGTAAATTATCTTTCTTAAAAATAACATGTCCCTTTCCTTGTTATATCACCAGTACTATGAAGTAACTCATTTTAATCTTTAAAATAAAAATAAATTTTAAAGTAAATTTTTCCTTCTGCCCTAACAAAGATCTATTTCCCCGCAAGGTATGTTACACCCTACCCAAATCAAAAGAAACAGGGCATGAAATAAACAGCTCTGGGCCAAGTATCTGATTCAGTAGATGCAGCTGATTTTAAACTCCAGGAAGCTTCAATTTTCAAACTTCACAGTTCTTCAATTATTTCCATTCTGTACTTTTATCATCTGTCTGCAGATCTCTAACAATGTTCACTACAGTAACACTAAAGTATTCTGACAGGAGGTGGGTGTTTTCTTTTTGACATTTTTTTCTCCCTATAAACCACAGAGTAATAGTGAGTTTAAATCTCAGGTCCTGCTGGGAACAAAGCTTTAAGAACTGCGTCTAGAAGAGCTGTAGAATGTACAAACCCAAAAGATATTAGGGTTTTGTAATTGTAGTAGATTTTAAAGTATCAGTTAAAAAAAAATGGCTTTGTATCTCCTCCCTAAGATCTTGCTGTCCAGCAGGGAATCTGAATTTAAAGGGCAGAAAGTCAAATTCTTAGGGGCAGGATACCTGCTTTATGCCAAAGGAGTTCAACTGCAGAGTTTCAGTTGACACTACTCTCAAAACATCAAAGTCACTAGATACTTTAATAGTTCTTTACACCAAAGAGGAAAGTGTGTGTGTGTGTGTGTGTGTGTGTGTGTGTGTGTGTGTGTGTGTGTGATGTCTTTCAGAAACCTGCTTCTTCCTAAAATTTACAAAAGACAAGGCTCTCTATGTGTAATGAACTATGCACATGAGTGCACATGCAATCATTTTAATCATTGTCAACTTTATCAACGACACGGTGACTACTCCACTCTGTTGCAGATTCATATTTTTAAGGGGCATAATTATATTAATGTTCATCCTCAAGGGCGTCATGCATAGCATCTTATCTGGAGCTTGACCTCTCATGCATAAGGATTCAGGATAAATTGTGCTGTTACAACGTATATGTTAAGAGTGGTCTCATGCTCCCATTTCTGCAATATATTTCATGGAGAATCTTACTGGGGCCAGAGTGCCAGTGGAGGGACACGAGGAAGCAGTTTCATCAATGCTCAGATCGATTGACACGAAGAAGACTGTATCTATGTTTGTCAGATGTTCACAGATGTCACTTGGAAATATTATCTGCCAAACACTTGGAGGTCTTGGGCCCTGAGGAGTGCAGTAGTGGATAGAAACCTGAAATCTTCTGGAAAATTAAGATTGCATACACAGTTCCCGCCACTGGGAAAGCTGGGGGTGAGTGAGGTATCAGAACCACCTAGTTCATACACCAGCATAACAGGAAATTCTGTTCACTGAACCTGGAATGTTTGATGGGATAGAGTTGGGATAAAACCTTTTCAAAGTTTCTCATTTAATCCTCGTAGCCACCCTATGAAGCAGAAACTATTCCAATTCTCTTTTTCCAGTGATGGGCACTGAAATATAACAAGATTATATAACTGCACATGGTTACATGGTAGTGGTAAAGTCAGCTTTTTAGCCAGATTTTCTAAGCGCTGCAGATATATAGGTATGGCCGACAGATGCAAGCTCATTTATAAAATATTGACCAAATTCATTTATTTTTAAAATGCCAATTTATTATTGTTAGCTTTATAAAAATGTTACAAAAAGCAAAAGACACATCGAATGGACCTGTGGTTAAGGAGCATTGCTGGCTATGACACCAAAATTCATCCCAAGTGAGGATCCGGTAACTCTCCTCTCTCCCTTTGAATTAAGGAGTGCCAAGAAGCAGGCTAGGAAGCAGAGTGGCCAAGAGTAAGTCTAGAAATGGTCCAGGATAAAAATTATTAAACAGGTGGTTTGTCTTCAGTCTCAAGTTCTTCACTAAGAACTTGACCAAACTCCAGTGTGGCTTCTACTGGTCCAAGACTATCTCCTTAGAATCCCACCAGCTCCCCACCTCCCACCCCAAATGCTTGCCTGATAAAACTCAGTATTGCCAAAAGAATTAACTATTTGTTCCAGCCAAAAGGTGACTATAGCACTCCCTTCCCATCTGTTCCCTTTGAGATGCAGATCCTGTTCCACCCAGAAATATCTCCTCAAGGAGCTGGGAGCCATCTCTTTGAAATACAAACATCTGGAGAAGCCTCTCTAGATGTCTCAGTTCCTGTGAGAGCACCACAGAGTCTAACTAGGGAGGCCCCTTGCTCATTTGTGCAAAACTGCCTCCTGTCCTAGAGCTGTGGAAAGTTTGTTTCTTCACCAGATAAGTGCCAATTAATAAGTCCTAATCATATCGAACAATGTACCTTAGTCCTTTTCTCCAGCACATCTTAGCATTTAAAAAACCTGCTACTTTATTTTTCTCTTCAGTGGAATCGAGCTCAGTTTATGGAGTCTCCCTCTCTGCTGGAGTCATCTCAATGAAATCTCACTTACCAGCTTTCATGAGTATCCTACTCTGTTTTTCTTTGACAATCCTACTTCCTTCCAAATGTCTTCCCACTTTTCCTGTCTAGCCAATCCCTTGCTATGATGTCCAATACCAACTCGGCATCCCCAGAAACGTCCTTACACCTAGAAGATCCTTAAAATACCCTTAAAATTTATTGACCTCTCCTAGGACTTTACTAGCACTACACATATGTCTCAAAAATTAATTTACATAGGAATCACCTCGGGATCTTGTTAAGATGTGACTGCTGTCAGTAGGTGTATAAACCTGTGTGATATAAACAAGCTCCTGTGTGCTTCAGATACCACAGGTTTATTATACACCTGCTTTTAGTAACAAGTCACAGGGGGACACCTAGTTATGATAATTGATAGATTCTTTTTGGTCACTGGCTAATAACCAACTCAGTGAAGCCCTCCCTGATCATGTTAGTTAAAATAGCAAATGCTCCCCAGTCCCTATTCTTGACACTTTTCTTTCTTCTCTGCATTGTTTTTCTCTAAAAATTTTTTTCACTTTCTGAACCATTTTATCTATCATCTATCTGTCTGTCTGTCTGTCTATCATCTATCTATCATCTATCTATCTATCTATCTATCTATCTATCTATCTATCTATCATCTATCTATCATCTATCATCTATCTATCATCTATTTTATTATTTATTTGTTTGTTTGTTTTTTGTTTATTTAGTATTTCCTTTTAGAAGGATATAACTTCAGGAAAGCATGTGTTCCTCTCATTCATAGCCACGTTTACATTGTCTAGAACATTGTACCACAGGTGCTCAGGGAATAAATTTAGTGAATTAATAGATCATCTAAGTTATATATAGAACTAATAACTTAGTTTGACTGAACCTTAAAGGTAACATGTATAACGATAAAATGGACACAATAAATCAAAATGGAGTGAATAAATAGCAAAAATTCCAAGCAACACTGGGGAAATAGTATGTATTAAAGGATGGTTAAATTCTCTTCAGATGTTACCATCCAGATGACTCTTCTGGCAGTTCGAAGAATCAACTACTACTGGGCAATCTGCAAGTTTAATTAATTAATTAATTAATTATTGCCAAATAAGGCTCATCTGTTTTCTACTTTTAATTCATTTTTAATTACACTGTTCTGCATTGTAACAAATTTTATAAATTTTATAAAGCAGTTAATAGGAAGCCTATGGGACCGAGTTCAATTTACTATTTTCAAATTAATTTGATAACTTTTTTCTTACCTCTTCCTATGTACTTTTATTCTTCCTAACTCCAAATACTTACTTTCTATTATAAAATGTGCTATCATATGTAAATTAGAATATCTGTTCAGCAGGAAGGCAATGACAGAGAGTGCAACACAAATGCCTGTACACATCAGCATTTAGGACAATGGTTCTTAATCTTTTCAATACCCTCTTTTTATAACTAATATTTTATAACAGTCCCATTACTTTCCTGAAATTATAGTCTTTGACAGAATGACATTTTAAAAAATAAATGAATATATGTAATGTCTTATGCATAATATAAATGAAACCTAGCAAAAAAGTATTTATAATAAAATAATAAAAATAATGTATAATACTAGTACACAATGATATTAGAAAAAAAAATTTTAAGTGTCGTTTTCCCCATACTAACCCACAGTCTCTAGAGATTGGTACCTGCTGGATTGAAAATTTTAACATGAAGAATTCTGATATTGTAAATATGTGAGAAGATGTGTATCTCTGACAGTATGCAGAGTATACATAGTGTAAGTATACGTAGTGATAGTTGATTTCTTAGGTGTAAGTTCTGGAAACTTTAGCAACTTTTCCCTCTTGATTGTGCTCTAGTGGTAGAGAAACCCTCCATGCATCCTGCTACGTGCACGTAAAATTCCCTGCTGGAGATCTGCTTCTTTTTCATTTGAAAAGTTGCTTTTTGGTTGTTTCCTTTTTCTAAATAGGCTCCATTTTCAGGCCTTTCCACAGCCATAGTTCAATCTACATCCTTGTTGAAGTGAAGTACCTGGGATTTATATTAATGTTTTGTTAATATCTTATAGATAAGAAAAGTGAGATTAGCTCTAAAAATGTAGGTGTAAAAAAGTCTCTTGATGGTTTTTAAAAATTTTCTTCTTTCCCAATATATCTTATATTTTTAATATGTTGGAACTGAGTTTTTATAACATACGGCTTCTCGGTTTACCTTTTCACTTTCATGGACGTTATACACTAACTAGCACATTTTAAATTTGTTATTTATGAAGATTTTCTGGCTTCCTTTGGAATGCATATGTTTGTTTACTGCACACAGTTTTAGCTCCATTATAAACAAAAGCATGAGATTATTTGATAGGATTTGTCATAGCAAACGAGATTATTAAGTACATTGTTGAAAAAGGTTTATAAGAAACATCTTCAGAGAGACTGAGGAAGTTATGAATAATATACTAGAAGAAGAATAAAAAGAGAGAATGTGGTGCTAAGTGATGACAAAAATCAGCCTCTCCATAATAAACCTAATTCCTTGTCATATATTCTAAAAGTTAATCTTCATAAACTCTTCAATGTCATATTTCCTTTTGTTCTTCAGAACTAATACTGTGACACTCCATTATCAAAACGAATATTTAAAGCTCTCTGCTGGTGTGTATTTCAACTCTGTTAGTGTCATTTATCCTTATATGCACTGTACTTGTATTATTTTTCCAATGTATATTGTCAGGAAATTTTGTTTCCTTGTGAATTTAAGGGCCTGTAGCCTCTGCAGATCCTACAACAATTTCTGGTAAGGTGGGGAGGTAAAAGCTTTGGATTGTGTTTATGTACAAAAGATTAGATTAAGATGCTTTAAGAACTGGCCTTGTTTTGGGCTGGTGGTTAATCCCCCTGAACTTTTTTTGGGTCTCAGATATAAGATAAATGAATAAAGCCAGTTTTCAAAATTTCCTAAGCCACGGTCTCCTTATATAACATAAGCTTGTTAAATATTTCATAATTTGGGGGGATATGGCACATGTAGAAATGTCATAGCTTTTCTTGCAAATTTTTTTTTGTCATCAAAGAAACAAGTTTTGAGAAATACATGCTGAAATACTGGGCAGGGATTACTTTAGATGGGCTATCACAGATACTTAATCATTTTGCAGGCATAAACTAATTCCATAGGTTGATATAACTGTTGAATTTACTTAAAAATGTGTTCAGGAAAGTTTACTTTTTACTCACATATAATACATGTTACAACTTAAAAGAAAAATGTATTCCCAAACCTACTTAAAGCCAGAATTATCCCTGAGACATATTCTACTGTCCTCTGGGAAGTAGTTAACATTCATGGTAAAATGCATCAGCAATTTTTTGATAGAAACTAAGATCTTTACTGGAATTATTTCATCACTCAACTAATACTCAGATTCATAAAGAGATTAATAATCTATAAAGACAATTTTCTAAAAATACAAAATAGTTCTAACTAGAAGGAATCTTTGAATTGGCTTACTCAGAGCTCTCTAACAAGTCTGAAATAAAACTGGCATATGTTTGTAATTGATTTATCTGAGAAACTGTTTTACCAAGTTAGCTAAAGTCTCAAAATTTGCCAACTTCATAGCTTGGAGCAATTAAGAAAATCAAGTAGTAGATCTCTGCTTACATGGTTCATGTGAAGGCTAATAATAAACCAGCTTGTGAAACATTAAACTTCTATTAGAGCTACCATTTTAAGAAGCTATTATCTGAGAGTTTTAATTGTGCAGAATTTAAAAGTCAATACCATTTATTCACAGAAATCTAGAATGTCATATGTAAAGTAAATAATTATTCCTTAAAAAAAAAAATCTATGGAAAGCAAGTCCAAATCAATTAATTTGATCATTGTCTTTCTGTGAGAGGTAAAAACAAAACCCAAAATAAAAAACCTAGGTAAAGTATTATGTTATACAATTATTAGATCTTTATATGTAAAGATCTCAGATTTTTTGAATCTTGAGAATTTGAATATAGAAGCTGTACATATCTAAAAGCTCTTGGGACATGTCTAGAAGGCTTTCAGAGAGCATTTATAAGCCACGCATCAAAACAGTCATGTTTCTTTGATTGCAAACAGTGATCCCAAACGAGATCATTCATTGTATTAAAAAAATAGAGATTCAAATGAGTTTTGGCTAATTCCCAATGAGATTAGCTGTTAACAAGTAGACATAAACTACAGTTAAGAATACTCAATTCAACTTGCTACCGGTCCTATATGTTTTTCTAAATTGGGTGGTCACACATATTTTGATTTATGCAAGTGTCTTGGGATATGAATTCAATATTTTAATATAATTACTGAGAGAACTAACTCTTGAATCTCCACTTTGTTTACAAGCCAATATAGTTGGCTTGTATTTGATTCAAACATGTATTTGACTCTTGTTATAAAGGTGTATGGAGATTGTATGCTATGTAATGCAAGCCTTTAATATATTAAATACTAATTGTCTTCATGAAATACTTCTTTCTGTTAGGTATCAGAATATCATACTTTGAGTAACTCAGAAGTGAATTGAGAGAGTAGTTAAAACTGAAAAGCAATAAAGTATTACAAAAACACTATTTTTTTCTTCTAAACAATTATAATAAAATTTGCTTTTTCTGGCAACAGATTTGTGAATATGTCATGAATTTTTTCTCTAATTGGAGAAACTCATGCTTTTCATACACTAAAGCTCTGAAGAAAATGATGAACAAAATGACAAATATTAATGGAAATGTCAATTGCTCTGGGAGAAGGAAAGAATGTGGCCTTAGGTCAAAAACTCCAAACTGGGAGAAGGAGGAATATGGCTCCTCTGGCCATGTACTCCTACATCCTTAATGCATTTAGGCAAGGTAACTTATACTCTTTTTCATTGTTTTAAAAGCAGGGATTCTCTTCCTGATTGAATTCATTGTTGGCCAGTTTATAAAATATAAATGCCATTAAAAAATTGCTTAAGTCATCTGTAGCAGGTATAGTTAACCCTGAGTATAACAGCAAATTTTCTTTGTTCCATTCCATTTTCCTATAAAAAGAACATATTGAATGAAATTATAGATATGAGCTAATAATTCAGTGTATGTAGCCAGTCATGCCTAAATTTTTGCCCATTTCTCTCAGGACTCAAAATAGTTATTGGTGCTGAACATCCAATTTTTCTATAAGGATCATATTTCTTTCATATTGAAGAGTATAAGTAATTTTTCAAATATGCAGAGCACGTGAAGAAGCTTTGCTAGTTGTTGCACATATGAACAAAATAATTGCATGTGTTTTATGGCGTATATTCTAGAAAGCTAGAGGTATAAGGGAGAGAAATATTCAAACAGCTTAATGTTACAAATTATAAAATTGAGGTCCACAGAAATAAAGTAGCATAGTAAAATTAACAGATATATATATTTAATTTGAAAAAGAAGGCATGGAGACTTTAAAAATAAGCCTGAAAGATAATAGAGATTGCTTGCATTTTGAAATGTAAGTAATTCAGCATTTGAAATAATACACCTAAAATTCAAAACATGTCATCTTGTTTAAACTACCTGTCTTTTAGGATCTGTTCTAGTAACTTGACTGTTTAGAGTGTCCTGCAGATTTTATGCTCATTTAAGTTTGTAAATTGAAAAATAACCACCTTTTTAAAGTGGAGTAGCATCCACCAGGGAATCATTCAAATATGGAATGGTAACTGAGACAGGTTACTTATTTGATAAATAAAATCTATTGTCCTTCATGCCATTTATCTTACAGTTTTCAAGAATCTTTCACTCATTGTAATAAATTTTGTTGTAGGCTTTTAGGTCTGATTCAAAATTCACTTGTATAGGGAAGTTTTACCCCTACATAAAGTCTTAATAAGACCCAGAGCTATCATAAAATAGGTTGGGTATGTAAATCACAGGGCAATTATTTCTCATTGTCAAATCCAACAATAATACAGAGATATCTGTGGTTTGAAACTAAAAAACCCACATGCTAAGGAATTACAGTGCAAAGAATTAAGAACCCCTAAATTTGTACTAGATAGAAGAGGAAAAATACAGGAATTGCTGAGAAACCATGTTCTATTTAAAATCCATTCTAGAGTTATAGAATCTCTATAATTAATTTTATAATAATTATCAAGTATAAGCCCTCCTGGAAATCTTGTGACATAAAGATAGAAAGACAGAAGCAAATTTGTACTCATTAATAAAACAAAATGTTTGATTAAATTGATAAAATAAAGTATTCATGATTTTAGTTTATTTTTTGTTGAATTTATTAATAATCTTCAAATATTTATATATGTATGGCTTTGAGCAAAGACAAAAGAAATACTCTAACTTGTCCCTGAACATACAGTTTTAAGAATCAGCTATTCAACTCTTTTCCCAGCAGCAGGAAGACCAATCTTTTCCATAATACATTTCTTTCTGTACAGATTAAAACTCCATACTCATGGGCTTAACTATGTACAGAGAAAAGAGGTCACTTTTCAACTAGCAATTGACTTTCATATTACAGGAATGTGAGTCAATTTTTTCTTAACTTAAGTATACGTATTCACACATATATATGTATATAACTTACTCTGTACCATTTTATTAGTTTAACATATAAACCTTAGCTTTTTGTCCATTCTATTACAAAGTGAATAAAAATTTTATGGTTGCACTGAAAGACCATGCAATTCAATTCTGCTTATGTTTCCCAAAGGTGTTCAAAATAAAAACCCCCAAATTTAGATATATATTATACATATAAAAATATTTCACTACCAAACTTATTAGTCCTATCAAATGTAAACCTTTAATAATTTAAAGGGCTAATACATGATCTTAATGAATTGAAGTTAATTCTCAATCTTTTAATAAAATAAATGAGTTTTGTACTGAAATGTAAATGGTCTTGCAGCTTTCCCATAGGTTCTAGGTAGACTGAATAATCCCTTTCTCACACCATTTCTGACATGCCGTCCTATGTCACCAGCATGTTAACAATAACAGTATGTTGACTAGCATTGTTGATCACTTCCACACAATCTGCGATCTGTTAGAAATTCAACAGAACAACTCATTTTGGTATTATATTTTTCCAGAAAAGGCATAACAGGCAGCATGGATCCATGTTAGAGTTTTTACTTTTGTTTTCGATTTCTGTCCTCAAGTCTATCTGGAGGCCCTCCCCATTTAATATGTGATCTCTGTTACGTTCTCTCAAATGTATCACCAGTGTCAACGATACTGCAGACCTCCACTTTGGGTCATTGTCTTAACTTGAGCTATTTACAGAAGTCAGTTATTGGGAATCTTCCAATTGTGTTCCAGTCATCCACCACATTCGTGGGATGCATTAGGCACAAATGATTGCTAAGGGACTCCTTTAAGAAGAAGCTCACAGATCATGGAAAGAGTTAAGGAAACACACGAATAAACAAACAAACAATGCTCACAGACATTCAGTTTGACCCCTGCTTCCGTCACCAGGTCTATACTTTTTTCAGCTCTTTTAAAATAACATACCTCTTATCTAAGGTCTATGTTAGTCATCACATGCCTTAAGTTTTACTATCCATTTGGTTAAAACATACACAGAGCAAAGTGCGTGTCCCAAACAGACATGATGCTATAGTGTATTTATTTCTTTAAATTAACACCACCGTAAACTATCAACTACAGTGAAGACAGAACACACTGGCAACTCCAAATCAAGCTGTGGTTTACAAATCATTATTTAAATAATAATTAATAATAATAATAAACAATAATAGTAATAATATTAAATAAAAGTGAAAACCTCACTTCTAGACTTAAGTCAGAGGTCCAAGTCAGCCTTATAGAAATTTTAAGATAGGCAATGAAAGAATGATTATACTTTTCTAGAAATGAGAAATACGGTAAGCCTCTCCCTACAATGACTGCTTTGAATCTATTTCTTTTTCCCAAAAAGCATGCAGGGACTATTTTCAGATGCTTGATTATGTCAAGAAGGAAGAAAAGTAATGTTTTTTGGTGTAATACAAGCAATTTGTAGAATCGAGCATACAATTTTGCATAAAACATTGCAGGTTAAAATAACATTGTAGGTTTCAAGCCACTGCATTACAGTTGAATAATTGTCACAATTAAGTTTTGTAAAATTTAAAACTCTAAGTTTTGAAGTGAAGCAATCAAACTAAATTCTTAAACAATGATTTTACCTTCGTATAGCACAGAATAGATATTTTTATTTGGGTTGAGAAAGTTATTTACAACTAACATTGATCAAGTCTCAGTAAAAGTCTAATAACACATGAAGAGAAAAATCCCTTCGCTTTCTGAAAGATCAATGAATATGTTTGAGGTTAAAGATAGTCATAACAGTGGCAATGCTAGTCTCCTACTGTGGCCAAGCATATAGTTTATTCTTTAACCTAATTCAAAATCGAAAGCACCAAAATACAATTTAGATCTACAAAATGGGATTTGCTATTTAATCTTCCATAATTAAAGATTAACAATTTAGATGCATAGACACAGCTAATGAAAGAAGTTTTGATTGGTGCTATTCAGTAGCTCACTTGAGTTGCCTTGTTAAAATGAGTTTTGTTTCCATTGAATCCAAGAACTCTTCATAAAATAGAGGAATACATATATCAAAAGAATTAAGTAAAAGCAGGTTAAAAATAAATAATCTTACAACAACATTTTAAATCTTTTAATGATTTAAAGAAAAGAAGACATATAACACTGAATGCTAAACAAGTCTTTTGAACTTTAGATATATATATATTTAATAGTATATGTATATATATATATTTATATATATTTATTTCTTTTTTACATTTTGGATGTAGACCAGAGCTGTCTAAAATATCTCTTCATAGTAGGCTATAGGGATGTACCGGGAGATAGAATAAAATAAGATCTGAGAATTTTCTCAGTTCATTCGAGTCTTTCTGCTTTGACAATCAGCAGGGATCATAAATTTGAAGCAAATCGAGGCTTCTCTGCATCTGGGTCTGTATTTAAGACTGAGGAAGACTCTCTCTGAAGAGCAGCTGCTGGTGGAGGAGGTGCAGGAGGGACTCCGCGGTTGGGGGGGATGGCTCCCGATGACATCTGTCGGAACAGGGTGACTCTCTGGGGGACAGTGCCCCTGCCCCCGGCCTGCAGGCCTGTGCCGTGAACGGCTGCCACGGGTTGAGGGATGGAGGCCAGGGACTCGCCCACAGTGGGATGAGGTCTGGAAATCAAGGTGGAAACCTCGTGAGGCAGCGAGGGCTGCGAGGCTGAGAGGGGCCTGACTTCTCGGGTCAGGCTGGTGTTATGCAGAGCCTGAGTGCTCTTGTGCACTTCGTTTTTCGGCGTGGAGCTGCTGGGTGTCTGTGGCTGTTGGGGTGGCTGCTGGGGCTGTGGTGGCTGGGTCTGCTGCAATTGCTGCAATTGCTGCTGCTGCTGCTGCTGCTGCTGCTGCTGCTGCTGCTGCATGAGCGACAACTGGGAAGTAGTGGGAGAGGCGTAGTGGAAAGTTCGAGTGGCCAGCGGGCTCTGTACAGGAGGGCTGCAGACCGCAGTGGTATAAGAGCAGGGTGAGAGGATGGCTGACGGTTGGGGCGTCTGTGTGCTGGGGCTGGGGGAATGCAGGTTGCTATGAGACAGGCTGGTTGCTGTGTACACCGGCGGGGACTGTGTCCTCATGCGGGAGGTCGGCGTAGTAGCTGAAGATGTGGAATTCAGGGCTGTCATCTGTGGATAATTGATTGGAGCGATTGCTTGCACCATCTCCCTGTCGTGTTTCACAATCTGCTTCAGGATCTCGTTCTCCTGGTTGTTGAAAACACCAGTGTTAAGATCCTTCTGGAACTTTTGCAGAAGAATTGAATTTTTCTTTCCTGTCAGTGAAAGAAAAATAAGCACTTAGAAAGCCTACAAATGACAGATGGCATCTCCAAGTGTGAGTGGCTCCTGAAAACAGAAGTTTGTCTGAGTTTCATAGAAGAGGTTGTAAAGCCAAGTACTCACCTGCAGACTCCAAACAGAAACGTGGCTCCTGCCCTTCACGCTTCCTGCATCATTCTGGAAAACCTTACCTTCTATGCAAGTCCAGTTGAAATGTCTGTAACATGGCAAAAGCCATCTTACAGAAGAAATGGAGATATTTGACATGAGGGCTACCTTGAAGACTGGGAGAAGAAAGGGCATTTGGATCAGGATGGGCCTGGAATCAAGATTTAAGTTGAAACCTGATTTTTCAAGAATAATGAAACATTTACTTTGTGACAGGCACTCTACAAAAAGCTGCAGGTAGATATGTTTTATTTACCAGAAAGGAGACTAAGACATAGCAAGGTTGAGAACAATGCCCAAGAAAACAGGGTTCATAAGTAACAGGGCTGGAAAGGGAAAACAGTAAATCTGATCATAGATACATTATAGACAACGAACCAGCTACATCTGTATCATGTCAATGCTTGCTAAAAATGTAGTCTCTTGGCCTCATCCACTTGCTGAACTAGATGCTGCATTTTATTAACACTCCTCAGGCTATTCTCATGTGCAAATTTCAGAAGCAAAGGCCTTTGCTTTTGACCAGTGCCCTATGCCAGTGATTCTCTACCCTGCCTGCATAATTTTCCCATCTTTGGAACTTTAAAGCATACTAATTTCCATCTCCAATAAGCAGGCATGTTACTTTAACAGCAAGTTTCCCAGGGGCTTCTTATGTGCAGCCAAATTGAGAACTACATTATAATCTTTTCTCTTCTGAAAAGTTGTGAGGATCAAGGGATTTAGTGCATAGCAGGCTTTCAGCTCACTCTGGAACCTCAACAAACATTACCTCTCCTTCCTGCCATCATCTTTTAAGAGATTTATAATTAGTAGACATTTCTGGCAGAATAACTATTAGAATAAATAGTAAATTGATGAAAGAGTAGAAAATCAGTGACTTTCAATGATATTATTGTTAAAATATCCTGGTGAATATGGTAACTAAATGTGAATCAATTTGCCACAACACTAAACAAAGTACATCTAAAGTGACCAGATATATTTTTTTGAATGAAATCTATATTATAATTTACTTGATGCTGGGAAAAGCAATCATTTTTAATATTTTAATTTTATTTTAAAATAATTTTTAAAAATTGATATATAATTGACATACATTATACTATTAGTTTCAGGGTGCAATCATTTAAAATGCCAGAATAAACAGTTCCCACTCTCCAGGAAAAATTGTTCTAATTTCCCAAAGAACAAACACTTCTAGGTTAGTAATAAATATAAATACTTATTTAGCATATTCCTTTAACTAACTATTATATATAATTTTAAGCAATGGCCACAAAACTGTGAAGGATATTATTTCTTTATGATCATGTGATCATAGCACTTAATGACCTTGTGGAAAAATATTATAACTTTAATGCACTGTTAGAATTTTATAAGGATTAAAAATGCAATGTTTCATGCTTACTAGCAATTTCATTTCCCATATTACTGATTACAAGCCATTTCATCAAACTTTCTTATAAAAAAATTAACTGTGATAAATTCAATCAGAGTGAAGCTGTATCAGGTAAACCGATAGGTTCTATTGAAATATCCTGATTCTGATGCTTTTTCTAAAGATGTTGAACTGGTTTAGGAAACTACTCATATGCTAGAAATCAGTCTCTAGCTCTACCATGAACACTCACTCAGACCATAAAGAGAGAACTTATTTTCAAATTAAGTGAAGATGCCTTCGGGAGCACTCACTTATTTTATGAGCAGTGTCTCTCAGGACACTGTGTTCTGTTAAATCTCCAAGTTGTCAATGTGCATTTCCAATGTATGTGTTATGTCTAATGTCAATATCCAAACACTACCTTTACTTTTCCTAAAAATTTCAGATCCTAATGTAGTCCGTGGTCCTCCAAATACACAGGGAAAGAAATATGCGAAGTGCAGAAGAAACGCTGACATAACAGTCACAAGTCCTTACCTTTAATTAAGAATGAAGCAGTTGAAATACCTTTCTGTTTACTTTCCAGTGATCCCAACCCCATCTCCTTTGAGTCCACTGATTCCTTAGTCCCTCTCTACCTCTCTTCAGTAATACTCACTGTGCTCTAGGTACTGTGAATGTTAACAGTGAATTAGACATGATCTCTACATTTACAAAGCTTAGCATCTCTAGCACGATTATAGTAATAAAAGCAGTGTTTTGATGGAGGAACTTCCTCGGTATTGGAGAACATAGCCAGGATACTCAGCCTATCAGGGGGTGGGAGGTCACAGAAGGTTTCTAAAGGAAAATGGTGTCTAAACGGAGATGTGAAGGTTAGTGGAGTCAAGCAGGGAAAGGAGGCGAGCAGAGTAGTGTGGGGGAGGAGAATCTGGATGTGGAAAATGGATGTTCCAGCATATCTTGGGAAGTTAACTGCAAGCTAATCTAATTTAACTTTACTATGGCGATTACTTAAATCTTTTAACTAGTGTAACTAATAAGGCCTAATTTATAAATTTTTATTTGGGAGTAGAGAAGACTAAATTAAACTTATGTTTGCAAAGTAAAGCATCTATGTAGGGCATTTCTAGCAAGGCTTTTTCTGCTTGAGTCTGCATTACAAACATTTCAAGAAGTTGTTACTGAGACAGTTGCATAACACAAGTTTTCAATTCTTAATATAAGAATAAAATGACATGCTGATCCTTAAAAAAAAAATCCATGTGATAAAATTTGGTTTGTAATGTAGACTCATACATTAGCACTTTTAGTTCTATAGTAATGATATCTAGAATTTCTATCATTGCTTTTTACCTGAAAATTCAAATTGTATTGGCATCACTGGGGAAATCAGAGTGCGTAGCTAGTAAAAACAGAGATGAATAAATAAATCTAGAACACTTAGAAGAGAAAGTTAGAGCCTCAGATCTTTCTAGAAATATGGCTACAGCTAATTGCTATTTCTATGCTATTTAACAAGCAATCTATGAACTAGCATTTGGGACTGATGATTGCAAATATGTGTCAGCCCACTAGATTAAAACTAAATTATGAATAAAGATAGAAAACTAAAGAGAGTACCTATCCGATCTAGCCGGTCGATGGCAACTGTCTCAAAGGCTCTTCTCATCATTGGGTATTCTTCCAGGACCTCGTTGAAATTGTCCACAGAAAGTGAATAAAGACGACAATATGTATCAGCTCGAACACTGGCAGTGCGGCGTCCCTTGGTCAGCAGGCAAATCTCTAAAACAAGAAGGAAAGATTTTGTTGATAATTTTCTTTTAAAGGCCATTAAGGCCTCCAAGAATTAAAAAAAGTCTCACAGTATGAGAAACCAATGGTTAGCAACATTTTTTATTTTATCAGGAAATTCCTTTGACAATTAAAAATATCCAATTGTCAATACTCAATCTTGAAATATTCTTTAAAAAAATTGAGGCTTTTCTTGAAAGGGAAGGCTTAAATCAATTTATTTATTCTCTGGCTCCCATTCCAACCCCCATGGAATAATATAAAAGATTCAGAAAAGGGAAGAATAAATCCACAATGGAGTTGAAGACAGAAAGGGACTATGCTCAGACAGAAGTTTTTGTGAATTCTGGAAGGCAGAAAGCAGATGGTACCATATAGACAGAAACCAAAGTGAACCCAAACATTGGCTTAGAAAGTTCTATGATTAAGCCAAACCGGATCAGCTGAATGCATTACAGGCATGCCTTATGTAGTTCATGTAGTCCCAATAAGATCAATATAATTTTTATTCCAATTGCACACAAAGACTTTCTATTTAAATAATTTCAAAGGAGAATCCTTTATTGAAATTTAGATTCTCCTATATGGTAAGCAAACATTTGCAAAATTGGATTTTCTTATTTGCTCTCAAAATAAACAATAAAAGCAATAACTTTTCTTTCATTATCCAACATTTATTAATTAAACTTGATTTTTTTAAAAAATTAGAAACAATTTAAAAGTTTAGCTTCAGAATAACCAATTTAGATAAAGGATTGGCAGAAAAATTTCTAAGATGCACAGTCTCCTAACAGGAGGAAATACAGAAAAATAATTATTGAAATGAGACTAAATTCACACTCCTCTGAACTTATTTAAAGAAGTTAAGTTCACACTGATAAACATCAAGAATGAATTATGTAACAGGTGCTATGTATTTGATGTTAGGCTTGGAAATATGAATCAAACATTGTATCTACTTTATTACTTATATGCTGGTGGTAATAAAAAGAGTTTGTCTTAATTAAAAATTAAATTAAATGCAATCTGGTAAGAACAATAATACAGAATGCGGGTACTATGGAAGTAGTTAAGAAGCACAACTGAACTGATCTGGGAAGACAGAGAGGATTTTAGAGAATGCCACCTAATTAAGTTGTTGTGTATGCTCGTAAACATGTCGCAAATGTAATAAATAATATCTTGGAGGATTCATGTTTGTGTGTATGTTCCTGTGTGTGTGTATGTGTGTGCGCATTTGGTGTGTGTAGGAAGATGAATCTATTTTGGTCAATATTCAATCATAAAACATATTATCATACCATGGAATTTCCTGGCTACTCTAATCTAAATGATGTAATTAAAGAAAGTATTTTCAACATTACTCCCAAATTAAATTTCTGTGTCACTACAGTTCTAATGCTATGTTATAAAATTTCTGATTGCCACATTGTGATAAACAAGCTGATGAAAAATGTTTTACTGCCTAAGTGTTCCTTAAAAATCTGCATGTTACAAGTGTCTAAAGAATGGTCATAAACCTCATGGAAAATAACCCAATAATATGAAAGAAAGGCCTTAAAAAGTATCCATACTCTTCAACCTAAGGATTTCACCTGGAATCTAACCAAAGGAAATAATCTCTAACTAGAGTTATGTTCTTTATGGTGATATACATTATAAATTTATACATGCATATGAAAATATGAGAATGTCTTAAATATTTAACAAGTCAAGATTCATAGGCAATTATGTTGAAGTTATTAAAAGTGAAGTTTTTAAAGTCTATGTGATAACAGAAGAAATGTCATGAAAGTTTAAATCAGAACAGCAGGACATAAGACTAATTATAATATGATAAAAATGATCACAAAATGATGACATATAAATAAGATGGCAATGAAATAAAATGGCACAACAAAACATTGTTCTCTGGATGAAAAATATTCCTTTATGCAGTTGTTCTGAACATTTTTTCTTTTTTCAACTTTCTTCTATATAAATTATTATTTTGTCAACATATATAACTTTCAAAAATGTTATTTAAAAATTAATAGCTAAGTGCACAGAATAGAAAAAAGATATGAAGAAATATAAATAAACTTATTCAGAATGATTATTATTATGGACTTCTTCAACTTTACCCTCCATTCTTTTAAATGCATTTTTATTTTGGCACTTATATTTTAAACTTCCTTCCAAATGCTTTCTGTTTTTCTATGTTTGTTGCTTTTTCTCATTATATCCTTCTCTTTTGTTGTGAATGTAATACCCTCTGTCTCCTGGCAGGTGTTGAGTTCTGGTTTTATGATGGATATATGCTGCAACGTGGCTATATCTCAGTTTGTTTCACAAACATAAGGAAGCAAGATATGAGGATCTACATATTATATGATTCCATTTATATAAAAATTTAGGAAAGACAAATATACAGAGACTGATTATTCTTTGCTTGGGACAGTGAATGGGAAAGGAAATTAACAGTAAATGTGCACAAGGAATTTTACTGGGGTGATAATGTTTTAAACCTGATATATAATGGTGGTTTCAGTATTTGGCAAATTTACTATAGTGAATTGCACACTATAAGTGGGTGAATTATATATGAAAAATGTATTTTAATAAAACTAAAAAAATAAAAGGGCTCTAGTTTTTATATTTTATCTTTATTGTATTTTATATTTTAATTTCTTTTGTTTTCTGAATTTTTTTTCTTTACTCTGAAACTATTATTTTTGTCTCTGTGTCTAGATCTTTCCTTTCTATGTTGCATGATTTCTTCGGGTTGACATCAATTCACTTTTAAGGACGGAAACTCTGATGAATGTGGCAGACTGTATTGATCTGGAGTTTGTTTTTAGGGTGAATGGGTCAGAAGTTTGCCCTCATATTTTCCTAAATTCCAGAATGAGAAAGGCTTTATTTAGTTCACAGTTACCACAGCTACCATCTCCCTGAATCATTCTAGTACTCTGCCTTGTTTAATTGATTTGTGGAAGAACCGCTGACTTTTCCCACCCAGTGGAATGAATACCTGGCTACAGGCTGTTCTGCAGTGTGGAGGGAGGGACAGGAGTCCATTGCACCATAAGCAGACTAGTGGTAAGTCACCATTTTCCCACTCACTTCTCATTTGGTCCTCCATAGTCATGCTGAGTCTTAGTTAGCAGCTTCTCTAGGGATCTGCCAGGACATCTACTCTCTCCTTGGCCACAGTCTTCTGTATATTCACATTTATTTTCTCACAGTTCTGGAGACTGTTCAAAATTAGACTGACCTGGGGTTCTGGTGAGAGCTTTCTTCCTGGCTTGGAGAAGGCCATCTTCTCACTGTACCCCCACATAGGAGGGAGAGACAGAGAGCTCCCCTCTCTTCCTTTCTTCATTTGATCACTAATCCCTCATAAAGGGCCAATCCTCAAGACCGCAGTGAACTCTAATTACTTCTCAAAGACACCATTTACAAACACCTTCACATTGGGGGTTGGGGATTCAAAATAACAAATTTAAAGGCATCACATTTAGTCCATAACACCACTGCTATTCTCCTCGATGAAACTTGAAATACAATTTATGTCCCTCCAGCTTTAAATTTATTTTTTTATCTCTGCTTTATTATGCTCTAACTAGTATATAAAAAACTGCACATATTTAATATATACAAGTTGATGAGTTTGGACAAATACTTGCGCCCATGAAACCATCACCAAATCCTTCACTTCTAAAAGTTTTTTCTTTAACTGCATGTTACAGGATGCTTGAATAACACTGGCTTATCTAAAACAATAATTTAATTATATTACAAAGCAAAAGTCTAGGGGCAGGCAGGGTCAATGTTGGTTTAGCAGTGATGACATGGCACTGTGCTAGCATGCCTTTGTTTTGCTTGGCCACCTCTTATGATCACAAGTTGACAGAAATAACTACAAAAGCATTATATCCTCACCCATCAGCCTCCAAAGAGAGAGAAAAGAACTTTTCACATTTACTCTTTTAATTATATGATGGCAAAACTTACAATGAAGTCTGTAACTTCCTTTCTCTAACTTCTGAACTGCATTATGTGGTCACCTTTAGCTATGAGGGAGGATTTAAAAAGGAGTATTTGGTAAATTTGACTAAGATAACTTTTATTAGTGATTGAATTAAGCAAATATTACTTTAATCACTGGGATTGTATTTGTTGTTAGCCACACAAAATCCAAATTCTACTAACAAGGAAGACAGGGCAATGGTTGCTAGCCAGGAAGCCAATATTATCTGACACTCCACTCTTATATCTATTTTCTGTCTTCTAGAAATGTGTCACAGTCTCTCATCTGACTGTTTCCAAAAACACACTCATGCATCATATCTCTGTGGTCTGGGTTTACATTTTATTTCTTTTCTGCTTTTAATTTGATCTTTGCAAAGGGAGGAGATAAGAACATGTGCTGAGAATCATTTTAATTAAGAAAATGACTTTAATTTTTTTTTCTATATCCTTAAAAATTATTTGGACACTTTACCACAGGTATATATTTATGTTACTTTTGTACTTTAAAAAATAAATTTAAAAATTTGAAAAAATAGCTATCTACTTGTTATTTTAGAGATATGGTAAAACAGATTTATTTTAGCATAAATATAAGTTTATTTATATTTTCTCTAAATCATTCTCTGCAAATGATTTTCTGGCTTCTCTATCTAGAGTCCTCCAATAATGGATATACATTATATGTAGCTAAATGGAGTAGATGTGCATATGTTACATAATATAGGTCCCTATTACTAACTGATTAGTTAAATATTGCTATTGGTAAAAAAAAAAAATTCCTAGAGGATGCTTTTTAGGCTTATATATAAAATTAGTGTATGTATTAGGAAATCTTACCCTAAAGTTTTCCTATCTTGCTTATGTACATATATTTCTTATGTAAAACTTCAGAGATGTTGCTCAACAAATCTTACTTATTAAATTTTATAAAATTATTAAATTGTATTGTATTAAATGTATTTCTTTACTTTTTGTGATTTTTGGAATCAAAACTGATACATCAATTTGTCTAATTTCTTGCCAACTAATGAAATAGAGGCTATTTTGATGATTATCTGCAGCAATCATGGTTAATTGCAGATTCAGCTATATTCATCCAATTTCTTGGGCTATTTTGCTGTAATATAAAGAGTATTGACTTGATGGATTGGAGTCCTGTCCTATAGTCTCAAACTGATTACTCTTGGCTGTGAGAATTTGGACAAATATTTATATTCTCCGCACCTTACTTTATCTATCTGCATAATGTAAAATTCTATTAAATCTCTGAAGTTTTATTAACATTTAATTTATAACTCAGACTTTAGTAATTTTTATGTCTAAAATCTCATTGATCTTTATATCTTAAGTGGCATACTTGAGCCCAGAGAAAATTATTTTTAAATGCTTATGAGTACATCATTTTTAATAGTGGACAAACCCAAGGACCACAGTAAATTCTATCCTTAAGTTTTATGTCATATATTATTAGTTCTTCTGATAGGTATCTCTCATTTGTAATAAAACTACCAAATGCTTTATATACTTTCTTTGAGAAGGACAACATATCTTTGAGGATTTTGTTCAAAGTCTGTAATGAAGAAAGTATTTAGAAGGTTGGGTACTGTTTAATGTAGATGTGTCCTTACTCACCAGGTAGATAATTAACTTGCTTTTGGGTGCTCATATTGACTTCACAAAGAAAATAGAATACAAAATGAAATAAAGTTGAACTCCCAAAGAAGTGAGTGCAGCCTATGGATGTAAGCTTTTCAATGGGTTTTCTGGCATATTTTTTAGGTCCTGTTGCCTGTTGGTTGTTTCAATATTTCTGCTTTCTTCTTGTTTGTATACTCTCTGGACTCAACTAGAAATTTCTTAGTGATGTAATCACTTCTTTAAGATGCTTTGTGAAAAGAAAAAAAAGATTCTTTGCGCAAATTTCTACTTGGAAATAGATCCTTTCATCTGAAAAGTTCTAAATAATAATGATGTGCAAAAGTAATGAGGACTTAGCAATTAATTTTAATTTTGTAGTATTCTCCTGTTTTTCTTTACAAGATAAGTTATTTTCTTTATGAGATAAGTTATTTCATTTACCCAAGAGGACAATGACAGTAATGTGTCCCATCACAGGCACATTAGAAATTTCTGTTTCTAGTTTCAACATCATAAGAAGTATGCTCCAAGAGATTAAATTTGATATACCACACTATATACTTTTAATAATCCTTAGGGTATGAGATATATATCAACCACCCCATGCTATTTTTTCTGACATTAGTTAATCCTGATTATAAACATTTCAGTCCATCAGCCATTACAGTGACCTATCTGAATAGTCGTTTAATAAAGTAGGGCAAATTGCCTCGAGAATTTTGCAACACAAAAATATTTCCCTGACCTCTAAAACAGAGCTTGACATTGAAGGAATAGAGTTAACCATGAATTTATGGTAGAAATTTGTGAGGTAATATGTTTAATCAAAGTTTCTAGATTTTATAGGAAAATTTGTACATAGCTGTGCATAGTAACCTAGGCAAAAGCTGCACCCTTCTGTACCAGATATCATGCAATAAAAGTACTTCTCTGTTGAGTCTCGAAATACTAATTTTTTAGAAATTATTTAAGTTTCTAATCCAGTGTCACACAATAATGTTCAAAAAGAAATATAGCTTTTTTGATTTCTTTTTATACTTATATTGGTAATATTTATACCAGTGAACTAGTAAAATCCTATCTCTTATGGCATTGGAGAAGGTAACATCTGGCTTAGATCAATTTGCATATCAAGCTTGGCTGGTAGAAGAACTTTAGGTGTCAAATGGATTTGAATAAGTATTTAAATAAATTTAGAAAAGGATAAAACATTAAATAGATGTTAGTTTTGTAGTTTTTGATATGTTTGAAAATATTTTACATTTTTGTAAGTTTTTGAAGCAGAGATTGGATGTAACATATTTTCAAATACAGATATTATAAATAATTATGTATACATAAATTATAGATCATGATGATTTAATAACTGGTGCCAATTTTTGCTTTTTTTCTAAAGAAATAAGTGATCATTTCAATTCCTATAGATATAGTTGAACTTGCACTGTCATTAGTGTCCTCTACTACTCCCATCCTATTATTTATGATTATTTGGATCATCTAAAGTCACTGCCTTGCCAAACAAACCTCATCTCTCTGTGTATGTTTGGTCAATTCATTTGTCTTAAAACATAGGATGAGGATGATCACCTGGGGCTTTGAGTACTGACCTAGTAGTGGCACCTCAGACAGATTATGCATTGACAAAGTTATAATGAAGATTAACTAAAATAGTGACTATAATGTGCTCAGTACAAGCCTAGCACAGTAAGGGAACTCTTAAAACATGAGTTCCTTTCCTTTTAGCCCTATATTCCTTGTATTCTCTCTGTATTTTCCTTATGATTTTGGTTCTACCTGCTAGAATCAAGGAAAAGGTAATGCTTCATATATCAAGTATCTCTCTAAATTTGTGAAATATAATTATCATCTCCCTCACCCTCCACCCTCCCAAAAACAATCTGTTCATAAACTAGCCATACCAATTCCTTAGACTTGTCTCAGGTAAGATGGGTTCAAACCCATGGACAAACCCTTACTAAAATACCGCAGGGAAAATTTATCTGTGTGCTTCACTCTACCTTGACCATCTTGCATCTTAGCCCCTATGGCACATTATTGGACTTGTTTGTTTATATAATATTTCTCCATACTAAATTATAAGGACTTCAGTGAAAAGTACAATAATCACATTTGAATCATCTAGCACTTACCATACATTTAGTAACATAATATCACTTGGTTTAAGAAATAAGGAAGGAATGAATCAATAGATGAAAAGCAGAATGACACACTAGAATGGCAATATTCTTCATAAAACAACGTTATGACATTTGAACACAACATTATAAATAGCCATATCTCATTCTTCTGATAGATGATAAAGAAGATGTGGTACATATAAACAATGGAGTAGTACTCAGCCACAAGAAAAGATGGAATACTGCCATTAGTGACAACATGGATCAATCTCGAGAGTATCATGCTAAGCTAAATTGGTCACATGGAAAAAGCCAAGAACGATATGATTTCACTCATATGCAGAATATAAATGAACAAGACAGATAAACAAACAAAAATGCACAGACACAGACAACAACAGTACAGTAGTTACCAGAAGGAAAGGTGGGAAGGTAGAAAAGAGTAAAGGAGGTCAAATACATGGTGCCAGAAGGAGATTTGACTTTGGGTGGTGAACACAAAATGCAATATACAGATGATATATTCTAGGATAATACACTTGCAACCTACATTATTTCATTAACCAGTAGCCCCAATAAATTTTATTAAAAAGAGCCATATATTTCAAGAGCTTTGGTGATATCCACCAGAAGTTACATTCCACTTATCTTATATCTAGTTGTTAATTATATTAACAGGTTTATTACATGACTGTTTCAGATTGTTGGATATGTCGATCTTTCCATTAAGGTTTATATTTTCCACTCCTTAGCCTCTCGTGCCTTCCTCTTCCTTCAGATATGTATATCTTGAAATTCCATCATGACTTCTTCAACCACCTAATGTCTGCATAAAATCAGTTTTACACAGTACTATTTATAAACTGATATCTACAATTTATTTATACTACTTCTCTTTGGCAAGTTAAAATACTTCATGGACTATCTCAGTGACTCTCAGCATATCTATTAGGTAGATAGGAAACAATCATTACTAGCCCCATGTTAGCTCACAGGATAAATGGAAGATTAAAGTGGATCTGTTATGTGACAGGAACAAAAATCACACAAAAATATCAAAGCTAAGAAGGATAAGACCACAGTTTCCTTGCTTTTGTCTATCTTTTAAAATCCACTAGACCACCACATATCTTTTCTTTTGATCTTAAATCTATCAACACTCAACTCTTTAAAAGTTAATCAAACACTTTGAATTATAAATGCCTTTAAAAAGCAGCCAGCTTTTAAAAGATTCATCAAACAACTGCAGCTTTTAGATACCTCAAGTGTGTTTTCTGAAGACATATCTTGATAGTTTTATTTTCCTGTTGTTTAATATGCTTACCCAAAGGGAAAAAAGAACAGCAAAAATAATCTAAATAGAAAATATATTCACTAGATATTTCTGAAGCAAATCTATAAAGACAAAAATGTTATTTGTCTCCAGAATTTTCTCTTGGTTTTCACTCTCTCTTTCTCTTACACATGAATACACACATGCATGAATGTAAAAAAGAGATTTAAATAGACATTTCCTTGGTTTATTTAATGTAGTTAATGGTCAACTGATTCAGATCGGATTCTTTACTACAGTGTTTCTCACACTTTAATATGCATAAGAATCACTTAGGTGCCTTGCTAAAAATCAGATTAGGATTTAGTTTGTCAGAAGTGGGGCCTGAGACTGCATTTCTAACAAGTTCTTAAGTAATGTCAGTAATAAGCATTTTTGAATGTGAATTTTTATAGCTGCCAGATTTACATCTAAAACTGGTTTCCTTTCTAAAGAGAAATTTGAAAAATGTGGCAAAAAGATGGAAATTAAGGTATAGTATGAATTTAAGTCAACACATGATTTTTCTGTAACCAGCACCTCGAAGGAAAATATGAGATTACAACGAATTCTTCAAGTCCAGCAGATGAGCAGCCAAAAAGAGACCTTGACATGAGTAAAAAACTAATATTTTCCTGATGGAGTTTTCATTTTCCACTTCTCAGTAATCCACGAAATTGTTAGAAAGGTCAGCTGAAAATCTCTCTTTGTGCAAGATAACAGCTAAAATTTATTAAGCAAATAAAGCAACACTATTACTATCCCCCCCACCAAAACAGAAACAAAAACAAAAAACCTACACATTCACAAATTAACCCTAAAAAAGGCATATATTTGTTGATTATTTTTCAATCTAAGAAACATTCTGTCACTTTATATGACAACCAATGAGCAAATTCAAGGGAATAATTACAATAATAAACATAACGCTGAAGTTCTGAATTTAAAATTTTATATATAGGCTCAAGGATGTACTGATAATAAAAAATAACCCATAGTGCTAATTAGTTTAGTTAGTAGTGTTTTAGTTGATAGAGGCAAAAATGTATATACACTAAAGGATTGTAGTGATAAGTAAAATATTTTTTACAGAATGTTTGCATGTATTTTCTTATTCAGAATGAGTTAAATTTGGAGAAAAGGCTAGTTTTAAAACTATATTGTGTCCTGTGGTCAAATCCAACCATCATAAATTTTACTGCTTTTTGTACTGTGTTAAAAATGGTTTTCACAGTTTTAAAGGTTTATAAAAAATAAACATAAAAAATAAATATGTGATAGAGTATATGTAGCCTACAAAGACTATTTACTATCTGGTTCTTTACAGAGAAAGTTCTCCAATCCCTGAGTTAAATAGACTTTTCCCCATTTTAAATGGATGTACTTTATTTCGTCTTAGTTTAGCCAAATAATAAAATCTGAGAATAGAAATCAGTGGAGTAGAGATACATAAACCATGTTTTAGATTCTTCCCTGACCTATTTGGTCTGTATGATAAATGAACATCAGGCAACTCTCCCACCAGAGATGATCTAATTCACATCCTAGAGAAGATTCCTTCTCATTATTTATAAGCATAACTGATATGTGATTCCATCCTTTAAAACCATATCCAAGATCAGCTTCATTTAACCAGATGAACAGTTAACTAGTATATTCTTCTTAGGTTTGTAGAGAATATGTGTGTGTGTGAGCCTCTGTGTGTGTGTGTGTGTGTGTGTGTGTGTGTGTGGTGTGTATAGGGGGGAGATACACATCTAAAAAGAAAAATGTTACAAAAGGGGCTTACTTTTTTTTGATAATGCTTTTATTCTGAAATAGTTTAATTAAAATATATAAAAAGTAGAGTAGTATATGATATGTAATTAGAATACTGGTAGGGTAGTATAATATAGTCTAAAAACTTTTAAAATAGTGTGATTTAATAGTAAAATAAACCCTCATATGTTCATTGCCTAACTTAATTATCAGCTCATGGCTAAACTTGTTTCACTGATAACCTCACATATTTCCCTTCTCTTTTATTGTTTTGAAGTAAATTGAAGATATATTCATCAACTATAAACTTTCAGTATTCAACACTAAAAAATAAATAATCTTAAAACAAAAACCACAATGATATTATTATTACAACTAAAAATTAACAATAATTTATTAATATTATTAAACATCCAGTCAGTGTTTAAATTTCTAAATAGGAACAAATTTTATAAAGAGGCAATTTCCAGGATGTGGCCTAACTCCTTCCTCTTCCCAGAGGATCCTAAACAGAAATGTCCTCTAGAACCTATAATATTTAAAATAATTATAAATAAGTTTTGAAATATGAGATATGAAATCCATTATTATAATGTACCATGACATGAAAAGTATGCTCATATATTTCAGAAAAGAATATTAACCTATTTAAAAAAAATTTTGTTATTGACACCAGTAAAATATAACTAAAATATCTTAGTCCTAGAATATTGATTTATTAAAATATTTCTTTCTTTACTATTTTTTGCATCATCTTTAGCAACATTAGCAGAAATTCTTAAGAAAGATGGATGACAGTTGAAACTTCAGAGATCAAGTTAGAATGAAGAGCTGAAAGGATCTCAGGAATAAAAATAAATGTAACGATGATTCTTCATGTTGTCTGATTTGTATTAATTACTGAATGTGTGTTTTAACATATAAACAAAATGTTAAAAACAAAACAAAACCTACACTAAGGTTTCTCAACTTTAGCCCTATTGACATTTCATCCAGATAAATTTTTGGTGGTGGGAGCTGTCTGTAAAATGTTTTGGGGCATCTCTGGTCTCTATCTACTAGGCCCCACTAGCAAACCCGTTGCATAAGAAGCACCACAGTGATCAACTGAGAGTACTGCTGATGAGGACATATTTTTGGTTTCATATTTCTGTAAACTCTGCTCTAAAACTCCAAGGTAGCAAATACATGACTGCTTTGGATCTTTGTGCAATTTTTCCATTATCTTTATAACAAAAGTGTAAAATTATGTTTTAGATATCAAAGCACCTATAATCAATTTTTGGGACATTTGCTTTATTATGCATTTTTTTTTTGTATAACCTTGGAACACTAAAATGAATGCTAATCTTATTGTTAATGAGAGAAGCTATTTAAATACATCAGGAATGCTTTTGAAAGTTCTATTTTTCTTTCCCATTCAAGTATTAGGTAACTCCTGTTGGTTTACTAGTAATTAGGATAAAAAGATATGCTAAAGACTCCATGACATTTAGATACAGAAAAACAATGAGAAAAAAGATTTAAATTAGTGTTTACTGGGTAAATTAGTACAAATTAGGTAAGATAGATCATGTTTGATTAAGTTGGGGGTTTTGATAGGGTGTGTTGACAAAATAGCATTTGCAGGTATGCAAGCAAAAAATATAGCGAAGCTCTTTGTTTTGTTTAGGGAATGTTAAAAGAGCCACTTATGAAGTTGTTTCTTTAGTGCTGAGATGTGTGATTAAGTTTCATACCATTTTCACTGAAAAAAGTAGATTTATTTTTGATAGAGAAAAATAAGAAAGATGTCTAATATGTGTCATAAGGAACTGCCACAAATCATTAAAAGAGAATTTAGCAGTCACTGAAAATCTCTTTAAGAACAATGCTCAGTGAACATGTAAAGCTACTTTTTAGTACACTGACACCATTGTTTTATTTGCACTTCACTCATAAATTAATATCTTTTTAAAATTATCTTTCCAATATGTAAAAGAAAATGAGTTGCCATTATTAGTTTTCTCATAAGCTATCTTGAGTAGAATTATGCTACAAAGTACCTGGAAAAATGACAATTTTAGTTAGGTTTAGTGAGTGAATTTAATGAAAAGAAAGTTTGTGCTGCACAAATAATTTCTCTTTAGTTCATCTATAGCTACATATAGTGGGCAAGCTTTCAGAACCAGAATAAAGATAACTCTTTTCAAAGCTTGGATTAATATTTTATGAAAATTCACATTTGGATGCTACTGTCCATGGAATAAGTTACAAATTCCTTAATCTGGCTTTCAAAAATCTGTTCCAATTTCATGTTTCCAACCAGTACTCCCTCTAATTGCAATGCTTCACTTCAGTTTAGCAAACATTTGCTCAGCTCCACCGACATGCTTCATACCCATGTTGTCTATGGGAAACGTGGAGATACAGACCTGGTGGCTGTGCTCATAGATCTTAACAGCCATTCTTTCAATCAACACCAGCACAGATTTTTGTCATTCCTCTCTTGAAATGTGTGTTTTTAGTACTCATTCCTTCTGAAACCCCATTCTTAAAGTCCTTTAGATATTCATATACCAACTTTTAGTTAAGATATAAATTAAGTAAACTGATCTCACTTACGAAACCTTCCCCAAATGCTGCAGGCCATATTCACAGTACCTCTCCACCCATACAGATACTTACCATGAATGTATGAGCCGAGTATTATATTTCTTAACTTATTCTATTTAGCACCTAGTTCAAACTGGGCATTTAGATGAAGGGATCAGCAAAAGTTTAAATGGGATCATCATAAATATATGAGTTAAAAACTCAGCAATTAATTTTCTACTGTAAGATTTTGGAGTTCAACTTAAGCAACAAAATTTTTCAGAAATATTTAGGTACCTAAAGAGTAATTATTAGAGAGTTGGCAAGTATGCTCTGAATATAGTTATACTGATAATATGCATTTACTGATTTAAGGTAAACATTACTGAAGTTGACACATATACATCTCCTTATTCCATCACCCCACTTTACCTATAATCTTTTAAACTCTCAGTAATAAAGATAAGCCTAAATTTGTACTGGACCCTCAATATCTGAACTGGATATAGGATGAGCCCCACACTCCCCAAGCAGATGTGACTTTATGATGAACAGTGTCACAGAATGGAGTTGAAAATATACTTAGAAAGCACATGCAGGAATGATTAAAGAGAATAGTATAAAATGAACAATTTTGGGCACATAGTATGAGCTCAGCTTATGTTTGCTGAATCAATTTTTTTTTATTCTGATCAAGGTTAAAACAAAATCCATTAAAATAATTTGGTATAATATTTCTTTAAGTTATTTATATACTTTATATATTTCAGGGCTTTGATTTTCCAAAATTACCACAACTTAGTCCACTGCCAGCTATTCACTTTGCATGATCAATTTAATAATCATGGCAGATTTTTCACAACCAGATTATCTACCCAGAAATACACATATTTTAGGTGCTAGTATATGAACTAACTGGGTGGATGATGGAAATTCTGTATATGTAAAAGGTCTCTTTGACATCCTCTGCTTCCTGTGATTAGTTTGTTGCAACAGGAAATATTCTCTGGATAGACACAAGTTGGCAGCAATGTTTTCAGGAGGAAATAATAAGAGGCTGTACATTGCAACATCTTCCAGGCTTAGAAATGACAATGTTAGTTTGCTTCTGGTGGTTCCAAAGTTGTTCTTTCACTGTAAGTATAGATGCTCTACAAATAGTGTCCAACAAACTATGTTACCAAGATCTGCTTAGAAATGCTTAAGGCATAGAAACTTCTGTTCAGGTCCTCCGTCTGTCTGTCTATCATCCATCTATCTATCATTACCTATCTATCCATTCACCAAGAATCTATCTAAAACAGGTCAACAGCACTGAGGGTCTCAGACGACAGAACACAAAGTAATGAAACCTAAACAACAGAGTAGTGTCTCTTTGAGCACGGTGACACTAGTTACAGTGCGAATTGAGCAGCAGACATCTAGGTGCAGTACATATTTACATATTAGATATTGAAACTTATAAGGCGGGTGCACTGCTGATAGAATACCTATCCATGGAATACACACAGCCAGAAACTAGGTCGTTGTTTTCAGTACATTTACAACCATCTGAAATTATTTATTGATTTAGTTTCTTGTTTATTGTCTGTGTCTTGCAACTGGAATATAAGCTGAGTAAAGGAAAGATATTGTTTTTCTTTTTCACTATTGTACTGCCTCACCAACAACAGTAACTGACAGTTGTTCAATACATATTTTTTTTTCAAAAAGGAAAGAATAAAGTGGTTATACTTAGGTATTATAAAGCAGTAACATTAACTTTTTAAAATTAGGACCAAGAAATCGTCAGTATTTTTTTTCTAGAAATGGACGCAAGTGAAACAAATTTTAAAAAATCAAACGATCATCCATTGCCTTCAATGAATAAAAGAAAAGAAATATTTTAACATAGAAAAAACAAGAGTAATTTCAAAAGAAAAAGAGAATAAAGAATAGGATGTTTAAATAAACTCATCTTTAGGGATAACTCACTTCATGGTTCTTATATTACTTATTTCATTATAGAGCAATAAAAAAATCTAACACAGAACACCACCAGCTTTGCTACTGGGCTTTAGAGAAGCAACTATCAAAAGTGGCTTTCCATAGTGATACATGGAGATGGCATGAAAAACTATTAACGATTGTCATTTTTATCATGAGCTCATATGTTTCTCTTGAACCTCAGACTACCGAGTAAATGGGGCTCTGTAATCACTTTTAGGGTGAGAGGCTTGTCTTTGTTCTCCTTGTTCTCATTTTCAAAGTCCATGCTGAACAACTTTCTCTAAGGGCTAGTACAATTATTCAGCTCTGCTTGTTCTCTTATGCAGAGGTTTAATAATGGAGTGTATCTTTTCACTATCCAGGAGGAGTTGTCCTTACCTCAGCTAGCTGGAGGTATTCTATCAATAGTGTTTGCTTTTATAGTCTAACTGACAATTAGAGTATTAGAGAGCATGAAGGGATAGGGAATGCTGTTCTCTCTCTCCTATGTAAGAGTTTTATATGAGAATTCCGGATGCTGTAAAAAGTTTAAGTACAGACTTGGCCTTTTTGAGAACAGAAACATCTAGTAATACATAGAACAGTTATAGGTGAAAAGGTTAGTGCTGTGAATGTGGAAATGCCAGACACTCGTGAGAGGTAGATGAAAAAACTGAGTAGGACTCCTAATGAGAGAACCATTAAACGTTTCTTTGATTTCCCTCTTAATAGCTCAGAATACTTTTTATGCAAACTAGGTTGTTCTAAAGTTATGGAGAGGAGAGAGGACTTTCCCAGCTAGGGCTCCTCATCTGAACCTCAGAACACAGAAATCATTTTGGTGATGTTTTTATGAATTCTCACAAAAAGGGTACAACAGTAGGACTGTTCTAGAAGCATAGGTGCCTAGTTAATTAATTACTTGTAATATATGCTTTAAAACAATAAGGCTTCATTCTCCCTAGCATCTAATTCAGAAGGGCTGGGAAGTAGTAGACTAAACTGGGCAAGGATTAAATAAATTATAGTAGATTATAATAGGAACAGAGATACACTCTTACAATTTTGTGAGAATTCCTATTTATGAAGCTGGTGTGTCATCTTTTCTGCCCTCATGTTAGTGGCAGCTTCCAGAAGGAAAATTAATTTTTCTAATTTATTGTGAAATAGGGTCATCTTAATTTTCATCACAGTGTTGCAACACTACAGACTGTTGATGCTCCTGGACATAACTGAAAATGTGGTACACTTATAATGTCTACAACCCTTGCATTCTTCAAATGTGTAGACTAGCAAGCCCAACACCCAACTCAGCTCTTATTTCCTCTCAACCTCCACCCTTGCCAACTTGGTTTCTCTATATTCACTAACATGTTAAGTAGCATCACATTTACATAGTTATTAAAACAAAAAACATAGTGCCATTTATGAATCCTCCTTTTTGCTTACTCCCCATAAACAGCTGTACAGTAAGTTCCATTGATTCATTTTCATTAGTATCTTTTCTAATCTTTTGCTAAAGATTCGTTTAAATCCTCATAACTTTTGTCTGGTGTCTGGGTTATTTAAGATCCTCCTGTCTGTTTGCATGCATAAGTGCCTCCTCTATTAGATTCTTTAACAATATTTTGATTATTCCATTCCTCACTTTAAAAGCCTTCAATTCTTACCCATTTACCTCTAGAATGAAATTCTAATTTCTTAGAGATACACCGATCCACATTCACTCCTCACTAGTCTTGCCTGCCTCCCATTCTACATCCTAAGCATTCTGAAAACTATACATGCATTTTGTTAAATCACCATGCTTTCTCTACCTTCTGCTTTTACACTTACTGCTCCTTCCATCTGGAATGCTCATTCCACAAACATCCCCTAAATCTGCTACCTCCTACTCAGCCTTCAGGACTTAAGTTAGGTGTCACTTTCTTCAAGGAGGATTTTTTTTTTTGGACAGTCTTCCATCTTAAGTTGTGATTTTCTCTTATGCTCCTAATACTGAATTATGGTGCTTTGCACAACTGTTTGACTTCCTACATGTTTACTTTCTTGAAGATATATAATCAGTATTTCTTGAAGATATACTGATTATAGAATATAGTGAATGGAATATAAAGTAGGGTCTCAATAGAGCTTGTTGAATAATGGATATTAAACAAAGTATAAACTTATTATTTAGTTGATAACTATATTAGTTATAATAAAATAAATATTTAATGTTAATGACACATATAATAGTTTGAAAATTATTGTGTGTCAGTAGATCAGTTAGGAAGATCTCAAATGAAATGGTTAAACAAAGGATGAATGACAAACAAAGCAGGTTTGTGTATATGCACGTACATGTCTACATGTGGATGGTTATTTTGACACATATTATGGAAGACCTATAAAACCCCGGGCTAGGGACTAGAGTTACAAACTTTAGTCTATTAGGTAAGCTCAGATAATTTAATTGTAATATTTTCAATAGAAAAGATAGAAATAGGTTGAGAAAGGAGGGAATACACAGGTTAGACTGGAGGTTCAGAGCAGGCTTGTTAGAAGAGCAAAGGTGAAGAGTAAGTTCAAAGTAGACAAGTAAAGAAGAGGAGTGAAAAGTTTTTCCCTCGTGTGAAAATGTTACTAGCTATTGGCTTTGGCCATTAAATCTATCTAAAGAATTTCACTGGAAAATGATATTTTTCAAAGTTATCTTAGACCTTGAGAGAATGGGAAAACATTGAAAGATAAAGTTAATCATTCCAAGAACACTACTTTATGGCAAATATTTACTAAATGGATACTTATATATGTGATATAGATATATGAACTATTGTAACAAACGAATGCTTGATTTTATGTCTGCATCCGCTTTACCACCCTCCATGTATATACATATCTAATCATTTATTCCTTGCAACTGCCCTACAAAGTGAGTGCTGCTATCCTTATTTTACGGACTACTGTGTTCAGCTAAAATAATTCGCTTAACCTACTGAAAGCTAAATAATTATTTGCCCATAGGGCCAGCATTTGATTCTCAGGCTATGTGAGATCATTCTTGTTCGACCATGCTACCTTGGCAGATGTTGTATTGGGCTGTTTAAAATGTCACTGATAAAGAGAATATTTTAATCTATTGTAAGCCCTTTCTTTTCCAACAAACATTTTTTAAATGTCTTAGAGGTGGAAGGCTGCATTCAAATAAGTTGCTGTAAAGATAAAAATTAAAAGGAACTGAAACAAAAATATATTTAGTTGATAGCTAAGTAGGAGCAAAGTGATCCAAAGCATAGCTCCAAAGAGACTTAGCATCTGTGCACTGAAACGCTTGTTTTAACAAGTCCAACTGTGTTTTCTAACTATGCCAATCCCTTGGCTAATGCAGGATCCAGTTTACAGAATATATCAAACTGCAGCCTTCTTGCTGAGAGGAGCTGAACGCTGCTTTAATTTCCCAGCCGGGAGCTGGTATTTCATCATGAACCAGGCATATTAAATTGTTGTGTAAATGGAGAGACCACAATGTAGGCCATATGGCAGTTTCTCTTTGCAGAAGAGGAGAGACCTTCAAATCAAAATGTTAAGTCTGCGAGTCATTTGATGTCACAGTCATTAGTTTAGAGATATGGACAAGAGATTTTTTTTTATCTCTTCTAAGTGTTCTTCTTTCCTTACTTCCTATGTCCCATGAGAGAGATGGGTTCATTTAGAGTTGAAAAAGCAATCAAGGTCAACCTAAATCTATTGCACTCTGAGTGGGACTTCCAGAAGTTTCTATTCCATATCAGAGGGGAAAACATTACTTGAAAAATCAATTTTCCAAGTCTACATGTAGGGTGATGCTTTACTCTGGAATGAGCTAGAAAGATTTTAGACCATCAGAAATAGGCTTCCCGAAGTGATGGAGCAGAAGTGGTTACACATAATTTCTTTCCCTAAAACAGGCTACTCTTTCCTTTAACTTGCCATCTCCACCTTAACTTTTACTTGACACACTACTGTTCAGTTTTTGCAACTCAGGTCAGAAGTCACTACATTCATCCATCCAAGAAATTTATATTACAGTCAAATGGGTGTCAGGTATTATTCTAGGTGTCATAGGTGTAAGACAAGTTTCTTATGCTCATGGAACTTACATTCTAGAGAAAAACAAAGAAAATGTTAAATAACTAAGGTGGCTTGAATAATGACAACTGCTATAGAAAAATCAAACGAGGTAATGTGATGAGTGATAGGACACATCTAGAATACAGTACTCCTAGGATTGTTGACATCTGTTGATTCAGCACTTTTGATATCTATTTTAATCATATTTTTGCTTTAATAATAAGATTTTCTTTCAAAGATTTTCTTCTTGTAAAAATTCTGAAGCTCTGTTTTGACAGCAAGGTCCCCACTGACATCCTCTTTCCCCACCTGCTATGGCAAATTCTAGTCCAATTCCTTTCAATTCTGGCAATGCCATTAGAGTTACTAATGGGGATCTTTTGTGAAAAGACAGTTCCACTCCTTCAGTGCCACTGGCAGAGTCAAACCTCTGAGGGTCAGCCCCTTCAGAGAATAATCACTCTTTCTTTTCTGTGGAGTTCTACCTTTTCCTTCTCCATGAGATTTACTCTCAGGGCCCTGGACATTTGGTTCAGGCGCAAGTGGGTCAATGGCACAGGAAATGCAAAGAACTGAACATTAAATACAAGATAACTTTCTAAAATGTTATCCTCTGGGCTGGAAATGAAATTTCACATAGGCTGCTGCCATTTGTTTTTCTTACTTTCACTCCTCTTATAGCATTATAGAATTCTCACTCAGAAGCCAGGGGAATTATATTTATTTTTAAGTATTCCTGAAGTTCTCAAGACAGAGATATTTTAAAATCAAAAATTTTGTTTGGGACAGTATTCTACATAAATATTTCTACTGACTCTTTTCAGCTTTCAGTTATTAAGGTACTTATATTTTGGCTTCTTATTCGTTTTTGTAGTCCCTGGGAAAAATCTCAGGACTGTTATCTGAAAATGTAGCCAAGACCAATTATCACCAGTTTCGATTCTCTTTACAGTTTTAGCAGCAAAAGGGCTTGGTTCAAAGATATTCCAACAAATGATGGCAGGGATATTGATTTTTTTCCTAAAACAATACATACATTTCAGCAAAACTGCAAGGTACGTGTCTACATCTACACAAAAATATGGTTAATTGTGACACATAAGTGATTCAGAGGGCTTCTATACAAGAAATGACCTACTTTGAGATCCTCTTATACATAAGGTATCAAGCCCCATAAGTTCCCAATCTTCTCAGATAAATTCTTCTCTATTGCTTTGAGGAGATATACAAAAGGCAAACTTAAATTTTGAAAAAAACCTTCAAAGTTAAGGAACTTTATAACAACTAAGGTTTTAGACAACTATAAACTTTTACTGGATAAAGTTCAGATTTTTTAAGGGGGTATGATTAAGTTTTAAAATTTACTTTGTCGATATTTCAAGGAAGAATGCATTCTGTAATAAAAGCCCAAGATGCAAAATGACACTCTCAGACAGTATTTGCTCAAGTATAGTCATTTCCCCTCATTTAGCTTGCCTGAAAAATTCTATGCAAGATTATCTGTCTGGAACACAAGCACTGTGAAATCCTATAACATATTTTTCTTCACTGTAACATCCTCTTGTCCTTCCGCAGCTTATTTTATTGCAGCTCAAAGAAATCTAATCTCCACCTATAATATAACAGCTTGGTAAAACTATGTTACATAATGCAAGGAAGTGATCAGGCACCTGCTTTAACCCAAGATTTCCAATCTGAAAATTCAGATTCCAGAATGATCAAATGGCTTAGTTTAAATCTCTTCTTTAAACTATGCAATTATGACCAGAATGCTCTGGTACTGAAGGCAGTGAAACCAAAACGCAAGCTGCACCAGGTCTAAGATTCTCAGAAACTAGGAGCCAGCTTTTGTCTAAATCAGTTCCTTCCTAATTGGATAGGAAAAAGGGGAGATATGTAGAAGACAATATATGAAAATATTATTTTGGTTCCTCTCTCACTGGCAAATTTATAATGATAATAATAATACCTTTACCTAATTATACTATTTCTTTAAAAAGATAACATTAGAAATTATAAGTCTAAAGATTTATAGTGTATCCTTTCTTTTCCAGCTTTTAACAAATACAAGCACAAACATGCATATTATCCACATGAAAATTATTTCAGTATTTAATAAGTATTGTACCGATATTTCCAGTGTCATATTGAGTCAGGAAGCACTGGTGGTTGTTATATAGTTACAAGTATCTTATGAACTCCAAGAAAATGAACTTTTAACATGTTCATTTTAAGTCTTTACAATAAGAGGATAAAGAAATGTGTACTCAATTAATAAGTGAACCATTGCATTGTGTAATAAATTCAATTAAGATTTCAAAAGCTATTTCTTTAAAGAGTCCGATCTTTATTAGATTTTAATTGATGTTCTCATTCACATCCAGTATGACTGTGTAAGTGTGAGTGACTGTTAACGGATTTTCTAGCATCGAGAATATTTATACACATCTAAGGAACCTTATTTCCTTCTTTGAGGGCACATGTATATATCCCAGCAAAGGGAACCACTCACTGCAGGCCATTAAAACATTAATGTGTTGTGTTTCTCTTGGGACATATAGTATGAGAGCACAGAAACTTTTAAAATAAAAAAAATTAAAAGTTAAAATTTGCTGAGGATATGCAAACATTCGATAAACTTACTATACTCTGAAAAATAGATGACAGAATTCAAATTAGAGTGACTAAACTATTTCCACTTCATTATCTTTTTCCTGAAGTATTCTAACTGCTAATTTTACTCTCCCCTACTAAGTAAATTTAACCATGGAGAAGTGTCTCCATGGATAATAGAAAGGTCAAAATAGTCATACTTAATTGGAACATGTTTAGGATTAGGATATTGAGATTATTTAGCCATAGGCTAGAAGCAATTTTTGTGTGTTTGTACGTGTGTGTATGTTTCATAATTATGTTTCATAATTCAATTTAAGAGGAAATAATCCTTGTTATCTGAAATGCTATAAAGTAACATAATTAGTAACAACTTGCAAAAAATTCACCTGTTATTGTATGAAGAGCAGTGGCCTAAAGTTATAGTCCATCCTTGTCACTGCCAATCTGTGTGGCCAATGAATGTCTCAGGCTCCTCATTTGTACAAGGGGATGAAGTAACGGATTAGATCCCACTTCATTGTAAAGTTTACAAGAATGCTTCTAAATAATTTAGTTTTTAAAAATGTATGTTTGTTCTTCCATTTTAATTATAATGCATTTGAGAAACTGATATTGAAAATGGCAAAAATTCTATATTTTTGTAGCTATTTTAATAGAATATGGAGTTATGTGAAGTAAATACAATTTCTGGCACATCAAGTGCTAGTTATTTGGGTATTATTCTTGGGTATACATACACATGTATAGAGTAAGGAAATTAGAATTTTCAGAATTGAAAGTTAAGATTTGAAAATTTACATCTTAAATTTGAAAAAGTTTTCAAGATTATTTATTCCACGTCCACCTCCCCACCCTCTACCATTCACACACATTGATTTAGAGCGAATTTCATTGCTAATGGATTAACACTCAGGAGTGTATACAACTTGACATTTAAATTCTCTAGTGTCGATTTACTTGGCATGAGCACAGAATCCATAACACCTTGGTAGTCTTATATGCTTATCTACTGCTTTCTATTACACAGCCTGGTTGCTATTGTTACTGCCTAACATCATAGCACAGACTCTATTTCAGGTGCTATCCTAAGCATTTTATGCATGTGAAATCATAGTCCTCCAAGTGAGCCTAATGATGTAGGAATTATTATCCTGATTTGCGAGACTTGAAACAGAAGCTTGGTGAAGATCAGTGACTTTCTCAAGACCCAGTGGCACCTTAAGATTTGACTCTGATCCCTCCATGCATAAACAGTATCTTTCTGTCACATTTCAAAGAGCTTCACAACCAGGCCCTGACACTATTTTGTTCACTACCAAGAAAAAATGAGTTGCAGTTAATTTTTACATGCAACATGAATCATCATAAATATTACCTGCCTCTATTTCTTTTCTAAATACTAGCATCTTGTCCTAGAAAAGATCCTCAAGTCTTATACTACAAACAAAATATACAGGCTTCCTTTAAAAATGTGGACCCTAGAATAGGCAAGAAAGCATTTTAGATACTCAAAGCTATTAAAACAAGCAAGTGGCAAAAGGATATACCCTCAAGAGTCCCATTCCAACAGAATCAGAGCTGGAAGGCTGCAGACAATGTCTACCTTAATTAATAATCACTTTACAGATGATGATCTGAAGCCCCTAGATGTAAAAACACATTGCCTGGGAATATGCAGTTGGGTTCTATCGACAGAGATGAGACTAGACCCTGGATGCTGCATACTTTGAGACATCATACTGCTTCCTAGTCATTTTATAGTTTTGTTCCTAAAGATAGAATTTGATAATTTAATTTGCAATATTATGAATGAGGAACCATCTAGCAACTACATATGCTTAGGCTCCCCAGGCATAACCTTTTAAATTGCATGCGGTGCAGTTTAATAGTGGAAATATCCGGTACAGTTGCATAGTTTTAGCAATTTGGACCTTAAGACATAAAGGGAAGGTCTAAATTTAAGATTAAGTAAAACCTGGGCACAGAATAAAAAGCCTCCATTATTAGCACAAGTGGAAGGCCACAGGAAAAGGAGCAAGCTAGAGATAGAGTTGAAATGAGGACACAGTGAGAAACCAGCCATCTGTCCACCAGCAGTGATGCACATAAAGTAACCACAGGACACCATCGCCTTCCAAATGAACCTATTCAAAGAGTAGATTTCTAAGATCATAAACAGTATGTGTTGGTGCATTTATAAAATTAGACCTTAACATTGTTTTAAACTCAAGTACTACACTATGATAAAGAACCCAGATGTTTCATATGCGTATCTGTTAACTCTTCCATAGGATAAAAATGTGACATTGAGAATGTCAAAGAATATTTAATTACTTCCAAGTGTATTCTTAATACCTCATGATAACATTTATTATTTCCATACAAAGGTGGTATTACTTGACGACACCTCATTCTAGGCCAGTAATATAGAGTAGCAAATGTGAGAGGAGAAGGAAATATTAAAAATAAAAATTTGAACGTTGGCTTTTCCCATGCAGTTTCTGTACTTTGAACACTTCATTGAAGAGTGCCTACCAGAGACACTTCTCCCTTATTTTTTCTCCTAGACTCCACAAATACAATGAAGTATGATAATGGTCTTTAAAGAAAGCATCACAATGGAATAATAATTTGCACAACTTTTATCCAAAGAACTCAAAGTTTACTTTACTAATGTTAGATCATTCATTACATCCGGCTATGAAGGAGGATGAACAGATCTGCTGAAGTAGGGCAAGAAGGTCTTAGTCAGCAATGTGATGCTGAGGTTCTGAAGGCTAAGTGTGAGGCTGGAGAGCCAAGAAAAAAAAAAAAAAAACAGGAGAAATAAAAGAAGTAACCAAAAGAGAATCTTGCTACTCTATGCAGCATCTAGTGCAGTATTACCAAAATGCTAAGTCTAATGATTTGGTTCACACTTATAAACATCTATTAAGACCTCATAGGAAGAACAAAAAAGAGAAGGCACTATAATTTTCTGTTTAAAAAATTGAAAAAATAAAAAACACAAATAGAGATCATTTATTATAAGTTTGAAAATTGACTTGATATGAAATATGATTTTATTAAAGATGACTCCAAAGTTAGAGTCAATGCAACAAATTCAGTAAAACTGATGTATCATGGACTGTGCTAGAGGTGGGGATACAAATAAAAACAAAATGATCTTCTATAAGTTTTCGGTATAATGGGAACCTATTAGTCCTGTAGCTTCTGTACATCTTTTATATAAATATTACAAATAAAATACAAAGAAAAATTAGAGATGGAGAGAAGAAAAAGAGTAAATATATATAAAAGAAAAAAGACTTAAAAGCATAGCTTTAATTTATTTTAAGTAGGTGTTCATTGAAATATAGATCCTTTTTGTCATAGCATTTGCGGCACATCATCATTGTTTTCATCTGAATGCTTGGAATGATTCATCTAACACACTGGCCTCAGAATTCTATGATTAGCTCATTATTAACAATCTTTCATTTTAAAATTCCTATTTTAGCCATTATTTCAATGGTCATATCCACCATTGGGGACTTCATTATAACCAATAGCTTAACCAACTCCAAAACCTCCACTCAGATCACTGCTTTTTGTATTTGCAGCTCAACCTATCCGACTACTCTACCTCCAACAATTTTTTTACCTCATCAGGACTTCCATTTCATTAACTCCACTTCATTTTCATTGTTCACCACCTTTTCACATGAACAAAGAGTTCGTGGTCTATCATTAAGATGATTTGCAGACAGATTATTGTCTATGTATGCCCACTAGTCCTTTTTCTGGACATTTCTTCAAGCTCCGCTCTTATAACTCGACCTCCCTTCTTTGCTTTATCAGTACTGGCATTCTTTTCTTCCTAGAACCTACCACATCTATTCCCACTTTAGAAACTTTGCCATTGTTAGTCCTCATGTTTTTCCCTCAGATATTAATATGGCTAGCTGTCTCTTATTAAGACTGTTCTTTCATAATCCTGCTTCATATATATATTTTTTCATGGTATCAACTACTATTGGGAATTATTTCATGCATTCATTTACTCTTCGTTTATTGGCTGTCTTCCCAAGAACACATAATATCCATGAATGCTAGAGTTATAGCTTATTCATTACTGTATAATAAATACATAAAATTCTGCCTGGAACGGTGAAGATTTTTAATATTTGATGAAGAAAAAAAGGAAGAAATGAAAGAAGAAAGATAAGAAGTAAAGAAACATTTGCTTCACTTAGGAGGTAAATTAACTTTTAAGGATATTTGGGACTTAGCACGAGATAAAAGTTTTTGAAAGACAGAAAATTTCCGGGAAGAATAGAGGAGCACAACACTCCTTTCTACCATTCTGGATACAGTTGCCTTATAAATCATTCTAGCAATCTAAAAACTGTTTTATCTAATATGGTAGGTGCTAGCTACATGTGGTTATTTATATTTAACCTAAATTAGAATAAAACTAAATACTTAATTCTTCACTTACATGAATAGGGCTAATAGCTACATTATTGAACAGTGTTGAGAAGAAAACATTTCCAACATCACAGATGCTCCTCGACAGCATTGTTCTAGATTCCATTGTTTTAAATACTAAACTATATTATTAAATGTTATGATATGGTGAGATTAATTAAATTTAGATGTAAAGCAATTTAAATATCAACAATGAATTTCTCAGAAACAGGTAATGCCTTGTGTTTCACTTTGTTTAGTTTGTAATTTATCATTATTATTTGCATTGACTTCCTTTCTTGAGATAAAGGCAATGAATTTAACATAGTATAATACTAAAGTGAACAGGATGCTCTACTGTTTTCTTTATTTTAAGGGTGGAGAGAAAGCAGAAGAAGAGATAAAGAGCAGAGACAAGGGAAAATATATTAATCTATCTGTTCATCCTTCATCCATCCATCCATCCATTTATATCCACCCTCTCCTTGTCCAAGTTCTTATTGATCTGTGATGTTTAAAGCATTGTGCTTTGGTGTTACAGGTTTAATGTGGAAGAAATCATAGTGTCTAAGATCAGGAAGTTCATAATCTAATAGGGAAGATTGATATATAACATAGTAATGAAAATAGTTCAATAATAGATCAAGGTTAAAATACTATGAAAAAGAAAGAAAGAGAGAGAGAGAGAGAGAGAGAGAGAGAGAGAGAGAGAGAGAGAGAGAAAAGAAAGAAAGAAAGAAAGAAAGAAAGAAAGAAAGAAAGAAAGAAAGAAAGAAAGAAAGAAAGAAAGAAAGAAAGAAAAATAAATCATCTGCCTGGGGGAGATTAAAAAACAACATTTGAGTGGTTTCTTAAAATATATGAGAAACAATGTGTCAGCCTGGAGAGTGATTTTTTTTTTTTTTTAACTAAAGGGATCAACCTTTGCATAAGTAAACTTTGCTTGCTTACGTAAGAACTAATAGGAGGGTTTGGTTGAAGGTTTGCTGGAGGAAAAGATATAAACTGATATTTGGAAAATAGCTTGAGTCAGATTGTATAGGGTTTAAAAGATTTTGTTACGGGATCTGAACATTATTCTTTCTCATATAAAGGGGCAAGGCCACACAATTCAGATGAACCCTGTTGAGAGAGGAATAGTTGTAGAATAGATAAAAGCACAAATAGCATAGGGCTGGAGTCTCCTTTTCTTAGAACCCTGGAATAAAGTCATAAATGGGAAATTTTGAGTTTCAAAATAAGGAACCCATTTTTACTCTAAAACCACTAATGCAGATTTACCATAAGAAGCCAAAAGAAAACACCAATTTCGGAGAGAGTTTTCTCTTAGACTATCCTTATTGGTAATGTGTATCCTTCTTAAAAAGTTTTCCCTCAAGTTATGCTTGATAGAAAGCCCTGCTTCTTTCCAACCCCTGAGCTATGAATACAGAAAAGAAAAAACAAAACTTCCATCTGTTCTTTTTTACTAGAAATTCCTTTAATAGCACATACAAAATTTATCATTACAAAAGTTATTTGAATAACGCAAGTAAAATGTTAATATTGGTAATCAAAATTTAGCAATTTATGTTTTCAAAAGGAGAAAGAACACTTTAAAAAAGTATTCAGAACAATTTTATATTCTAAAGTGAATTATAACTCGCTAAATTTGTTTCAGCTGGCAACAGAACCCCATACTTTTCACTGAAATTATTCCTAGTTTTTGATGGATGTCAATATTTAATAACTAGCTAGAGGCACTTTTTAAAAAAAATTAAGTGCATGAATTTACATAAAGATTAGAAAGTACATTTGCCTTAGAGAGATTTTATTTTAGTAGGTTCAAGATATGGCCTGGCCTCTCGGACTATAAAAAGCCCCAAAGGTGGTCCCGTGTAAACAACCACAGGGTGACAAGAGGGCTCAGAATTGTAACAAGGACTTTTTTGTTTTCTCCTCCTTTTCGTTTTTCTTCCTTTTATGTTTTATTAAAGAGAGAAGACAGTATGACTTCAAAATAAAATGTCTCCTTAATGTTCAGTCTGATTTTCTTCTGTCTCAGACATTTGGTTTTAATCCTTTGTTATATATCGATGCATTTATACAATTTTATAGAATCATAGAGCTGTGAGGTGAGATCAGAGGTGAATTTAACTTCCCTCTCACTCGATATTTTAGCAAAGCTTCACTCTGTGGTTGTGTATTATCTGATATTTCTAGGTGGGCAGAGACCTACAAAAAGACCCAACTGAGTTGGCTTAACAGCACTGAAATAAATATTTCATTAACCTGGCCTAAAGAAAGAACAAATGAGGCTACAAAAGAAAGCAAAAAAAAAAAAAAAAATCTCTCAGAAGACATTGTTTTTTCTCTATTGCTGCCTCCTCTTCCTTGTAAATATAAGAGGAGCATTGAGCTAATCAAGTTGTGAATTTACCAACAACAAATCCCTCACACCTAAAAAATCTCATCAGCTTTCAGAAATATACACTGTACTAGAGGTGAAGCGAACCATAAACTACAGATTATCAGATGCTTTGGTCTCTTACCAATAATGCATAGTCACCAAAATGGGTTGCTTGTGTAGTTTTTTAAATCTGTGACTCTAAATTTTAAAATGTCAGAAGATCGATATTTGGCCAAATGCATTTTGGGCATAAAAATCTTAAATATGCATATTAGCTATATAAAGTACCTGGCAGTCTCCTCAAGATTGGCAAAATGTTAGACACTGTTAAGCAGTATTTGGTACCAAATTATCTATAATGACTTATTTTACATTGTTATTCCTTAAAAATTTAAGGGACAACCATTTTGAAAGAAGAAAAATTAAGAGACTAAACTGATTACAACTAATTAATTTGGTGTGATTTAGAATCATAGTCCTGGATTATTGCAGAAATAAATTAAGTTAGGCCCAGAAAACAAAATTTTGAGTTTGATCTTTCTTTGTATAAGTCTCTCGATCTCAATTTATTATTATTAGATTCTAACTGCCTATCATTATTTTTTTTGTGTGGGTTTAAATATCAACTATATGTGTAAAAGATAGAGTATTTTGACTTCCTTGAAATAGTGAATACCTCTTAAGAAAACTTTTCTTACTCTTTCTGAGGGAAAACTTGATATACAGAGTTCACAACAGTAAACAACTTAACATCAAAATTACAGACCAAGCTCGCTTGTAGACTGAGATGCTACGATGTGTTAAAGAAATAATACATTAGGACATAGTTCTTATCCTCCAAATGATCTTATAGATAGAGGACATTCAGTAGCATAAATGACTTTACTAATTGTTTAACACACATAAATGCAGGGAGGCAAATATTCCAGTCTTTGTATAAAAACTGGCTCAAATTATCAATAAAACTATAGTAATTAAAAGCTTTGAATTCACAAAATTCATATCAAATGTAGAAACAGACTCTTAATATATAATAAAGCTTTCAAAATATTTTCTAAATTTTTCTTCTACATATTTATTGCATCTTAATTGCCTCAAAAATATTTTACCCCCATCCACATTCTCCCATATCTGACTTACACATGAATACTTTTATTTCTTACCCCACAGCTTTCAATTGCTCTTCCTTTTTCTTCACTCAAAAATTATCTGTGCTTTCTAAAGTAGAACCTTTTAGATTCTTAGTTTTTCCTAATTTTTTCTTTTTTCCTTAGCACAATCTTCACAAAAGGCTAAGGAGCTGATCAGACAATAGAAAATAAGGAAGAGAAGTTGGAAGAAAGAAAATGCTTAAAACTTCAAAACTGTCCTTAATGGGTGAGTGAAAAGTCAAAGAAGCTAATTATTTTGAGTTGATATTTTTTACTCCGCTGCATAGATTAACTAATAAGAATCTTATTGTTATATTTTTAGCTGTTATTAAAAAACTTTCTAAATTAAGATTTAAGATTATTATTATTATATATTTTTACTTTTTACATAAAGCTTTTTTAAAAATATATTTTTTATTTTTTAATTACAGTTGACACTCAGTATTATGTTAATTTCAGGTGTGCAGCATAGTGGTTAGGCATTTATATAACTTATAAAAGGATCTCCCCAATAACTATAGTGCCCAACTGGTATCATACAGTTATCACAATATTATTGACTATATTCCCCATGCTATATTTTATATTCCCATGACTATCTTGTAGCTGCTAATTTGTAGTTCTCAACCCCTTCTCCTTTTTAATTTACCCTCCAATCTAGCTACCATTAGTTTGTTTATCTATGAGTCTGTTACTGTTTTGTTTGTTTGGTTTTGTATTTCAGATTCCACATATAAGTGAGATCATAAGGTACTCTAAAAATTGGTAGTGATAAAAAGAGAGTATTCAAATAGAATTAATAAGAGTTGAGAATTAGGCAATGAATTCCATTTTTATTATAATAATGTTATTCCATCATCATCATCATCATCATCATCATCATCATCATCATCATCAATCATCATTTCACAAAATGGAATTAATTGCCTAGTTCTCAACTCTTATTAATTTGATTTAAATACTTTTTTTTATCACTACTAATTTTTACCCAATCAAATATACTTGTTGATTACTTTCTAATGAATAAACAATAAAAATAGGTCTCCATTCTAGAGTTCCTGAATCAGAATCTCTGATGAGTGGGGCTGGAGTAAGCATCTTTTACTTTAAACATCTTCTCTGATGATTCCATCTAATATTAGAGGTTGCTTGTCATCTAATATCAGAAGGAAGGCCAGTAACCACACTATTAATTTCAATATGAGATAAACCAAGACCAGGTATTTTGGAAAGTTATGAGAAGTTCTACAGAGACACAGTTTCGAGACATTGATCCTGAAAGAGGAGCCTTCTCAAGAGATGATGTATTTAAAAAAAAATCTGTGAAGGATGAATACAAATAAGGACCACTTAAAAGGAGCACTTATTGCATACCTCACTGATGAGAAGAAAAAGAGTTTGACTTGAATTCCCTCTCGCAGCTATTTTAAAGGCAGACTTCTCATCTTTTTCTAAGAAAAACACTTCAGTTTTCTTGTGTTGAGGAATATTGAAACATTAAGCTTAACAAGGCCTGATATGTGAAAACATATCATTTACAGATACCTTTGTCAGAATTCAAAAACAAATCTATCTTTAAAAGCAACAAATCAACATTTTGACAACTCCAAAATTCTAATAAAGACACATATTGCGAGCAACATAATTTCATGTCAATTGCATTTTTTTTTTTTTTTTTACTAACCTCCAAAGTAAGAACCATCCGTCAGCTTCATTTCTTTACTGGACTTTGTGATGACACCAGCAACACCATGTTGAATGAAATACATTTTTTTACCCACGGCTCCTTCTCGTATGATATAATCTCCAGGTTGAAACACTTCAAATCTCAATTTGCTCAGCATGGCAGTCACAAAATTAGGATCCGCGTTAGCAAAAAGAGGCATTGTAGCCACTAGTTTCCGACAGTTGAAGTTGACTATCTCCTAAAGATGGCAAGAGTAAACAAATATTAGGGTATTAATGGTATTAGAAGAGAAACTTGCTGATATTAAAAAAAAAATTAAATAGTATCACATCACAGTTTAAATTCAGAACCAAATATATATAAATTCTAAAAATTTACACATCTTGTCAAAACCAAGAATCATCTTATTTTTGTATTAAAATTTTATTCCTAGAGTAGTATAGGCACATAGTAAAAGTTCAATATATGTTGATTAAATATATGTCTCAGCTTTTATAACTTTGCATATATTATTCTTCATATGAAATTAGAAGTTCTAAAATGTGGAAGAATTTTAGTTTTTCTTTTATCTTTTTTAGGGAGAAAAGAAGCCACACCATTTCCTATAGCTATATCATTATTGCTTCTGTGCTCCATTGAGTTAGACGATCTAACTCACACCTACTGACAGGAATTCTGAAACAAGGGCCCGACTGCCAGACAACAGCATTTTGATGTTTTCTCTTAATATCTGTCACAATGGAGTGAGGACAGAAAAAGGTTACATAAAAGAGTCTCTAACTCTATAATTATGTATTTGATCTGTTTCTAGACTAGAGCAGAAAATCACACACTTCAAAGCCTCTCATGTTTCCATTGGAAGTATTGGACTGGAGAGAGGTTGTATTCTCCTTTTCCTCACTTATTTTCTTTCTGGGCAGGGAAATTCTAAATTAGATCTACATGTTTAATTTCAATCTGTGGATTGCAGTCCAAATTTGACATCTCTCTGGACCAAAATAGGGTATGGCTTCAACCATTTTTAATTTTGCAAGTCAGATATGTAATGGAATAAACAATGGGAATCTAAATTTGATCACAATGCCATTTCTTAGAAACTTCTCCAATGAATCCTAAAGGAAAAGAGTGAAGCCTGAATTTGTAACCTTACTTAAAACACACAGACACTAAAATAACCTCTGCTAAGAGGTGGGAAGAGGGCAAAAAGGGAATTGGGCCTGAGTTCTCAATTCCCTGTTTTAGGAAATAAGTTATATAAAACTCTGGATTCCAAGACTGAGAAAGATGGCTTCTCTAGTCTTGCTTCATAAAATGACCTAATATTATCCTGGGATTGATAAAAAAAATATTCCAGATGATAAATAGGGCACAAAATTTTGGGTCCTCCATGGAAAAGAAGGTATTTCATCCTCAACAATATCTGTGAGTTCAACATAGCAGAGAAGTGTCTCTAATGTGACGCTTCATAGAAAATTGTAAAATATTTAAAAATCAGCAAAAAGAACCAGAAAATGAACATAGTGACAAAACAATAGAAAGATATTACACATGGGACTTGTTGCAGCATTATCCAAGCCCAAGTAATACACAGCTGACTCCATGAGTGGCTGTATCTAAGGCAATTTGTGGTCAATTTTCACTGGTGCTGAAGAACTATGATGGGGCCTACAATAAGGTTCAGCATATAGTAAGTGCTCAATAAATACACATGCATGCATGGAGTGAGGAAAATAAGGAGAAAAGGTAGAGGATAAAAAAAAAGAAGTTGAAATCTCATCAGTAGAAAAAATGCTCACAAAGTCTAGTTTTATTTCTGTTCGGAGAGATTACTTAAATTCTTAATACATTTTCTCAAAACGTAGCTTAAGAAAAGTGTTATGTGTTATAAAAATGTCCTTTTTACTATTCAAAATATTTCTATACAAAAACCACATGAGCATTAAAGGTGAAATAAAGTTAAAAGAAGACAAAGATATGGTATTAAAATGACCATATTAATTTTTTGGAAGTTAATGATTTCACATGCAAAATAACAAGAATATTGTATAGAAAACAAAAAATAATTCAGGTTGCTGAGTAAATGAGTTTTCAAAGGAAAATAATAACAGAGTCTTTTCGTTTAAGTTCTTTCATTGGAACTGTACAGATTTTTCTCTTCATTGTCTTCTCACCTTTTATTTTAGAAAATATTTGAAAGTATATTTTGTAAACAATTAACCTGGTGCTAGTTTATATACATAACTTTTTTTTTCTGTGATGCATTTCATACTCGGGGATATCTGTTGGAACTGCCTTGATTATAACACTGTTGAGTCATTTCAGATTATTGTTATTGATTAAAGAAATCTACTCATTTTCTGTCTCTTTGTGGAACTTTTACTTCCATGTGAATACTATCTGACTGAAACTGTGAATTCTAAAAAGTATTTGATAGAAAAAGAGGTAATGAGAAAGAAGCTTCTTTGTATCTAAAAGCACTCTCTTGTTTTTATATTTCAGGCTGTATTTCATTCTATGGCTATGCCACAATGTATTTATCTATTGTATTCTTCATAACATTTGGGTTATTTCTAGTTTTAGGCTAAAACACCTTTTATTAACATTATTGAAGTGCCTTATGTCCTGATTTCTCTTGAATATTTATGTCAGAATTGCTGGGTAATTGGGTAGGCATATATTTTCTTTACTAGTGGACACTACCAAAAGTTTTCTGAAATGCTTGCATTATTTTTCTCACATAGCAGCAATACATAAAGTTCCAGTTGTCTTACATTGTTTGCAGATTTTGATATCATCGCTCATTTCATTTTAACTATTAGTAGATATGTAGAGATATCTTACACTTAACACTTGTTTTTCTCATTGTGGTTTAATTTTACATTTCCCCAATGATTAATGTTGTTATGATCATTTTCACAGGCTAATTGGTCAGATGATTATCCTGTTCAGTGAAGTGTCCAGTCAAGAGTTTTTTCTATTGTAGTTCTTTTTATAGTTTGATGTGAGTTCTTTGTTGGAATATGCATTGCAAATATCTTCTCACTATCTAAGGCTTGCCTTTCAATCTCAATGGTATCTGTTATTGTTATTGTTTTGTTGATAATTTCTTTTCTAGTTTGTTTAATTTTGTGACAATTAGGAAAAATGGGATTTGATATATTTAGATTTCTTCAAGAAGGATTTATGTTAACCATGAATCTGTGCTTCAAAATTGTGCATACTCTGAGACACTGGGAAAGTTTAAGCAATATTGTCTGGTTGTAATGAAAAAAAAAATAGCAAGCAATATTTTAAGGCTCCTTCTAGCCTTATTGATAACTTAGGATCATTGCAGAAAGTTCCATTGTGTGAAACATTTAGTTTTCCTCCATTCTACATTATTTTATTCTACACAGTATAGTTCTAACAAGTTGTTAGCATGGAAGCTATGAATATAATTACCATCATTATAATAGTGAATCATTGAGTAATCTTAACAAAACAGGGCTGCTGTTACGTTGCTGAAGTCCTACACCCCGCACATCTTGCAGTTTTAAACTGTGTTGAGCATACAAGAGCTTCTTTCTAAAAACTTATATCAAATAGACATTCAAATGGCATCTAGAAATGCAGACTTCTATACTAACAATAGAAACAAATAAATACATTTAGTCAAATCTGTATCAGGTGCCATTTCATCACCTATAACATCTTAAAAAACAGTTGCCGCTGATATTGCCTATTTTTACCCAACTAAATAGCCTGAACTAGTTGAATCAAAACAAGGTAATGAGATGTGTTAGGGTTTTCTTTACAGCAGGGAGAATTTTAAGAATGAACATAATAAAAATAAGAGAAAATATTTATTAAGTTTTTGCTGAGTTCCAGGTATTGCTTTAAATGTTTTACAAGTACTAATTTATTTTATTCTTAAAAAAAAATCCTACACCATAGTTATTATTTCTAGCCCATTCTATAAAAGATATTGAGTTGTCTGCCCCAAACCAGACATTTGCAAAAGGAAACGGTTTGTCAGGCAGCCCAACTTGTTAATTTAAGGTTTTGATTTAGGGTAAGAAGCCATCTTACCTTTACATGTATCTAGAATCACCATAAACCCTGAATATTTTGATATTAACCATAAATTTATTTCTTTGAACTTTACAGATTTTGAGAGCCTGACATGTACATTTGTTGATTGTGAGGTAGCAAACTGATGGCTACACACTTGTCTGTTTTTATTTCCCCCACAGCAAATATTTTTAAAAATCTGAATCTAAATGTCTTTATATGTAGCATGCATGCTCTCTAGCTTGCCACAGTTTTTCAAAAAACATCTGTATTTAATATCTTTCTACTTCATACAATTAAACGATCTGACTGGCATCTTAAAACAATAGAATTAAAGATCTTAGAACTATAAAGCATGCAAGTGCAAGAAAAGAGAGAGAAAGTAGTATTTGTTGTTGTTTGTGGGGGGTATGTCATATGTTATAGGGGACAGTGTCAATGTGTGCCCTTTACATCTCCCCTTTTAAGAAATGTTTCTGGTCATTTGTTTCTTCTATATTTCTGGTTCTCCCTGTACAGCCCCCCAAAGAACATAATTTAATTTTCACTACAATAATAGGATGTGGAAGGAAAGAGGAAAAGAACAAGATTTATTGAGCACCCAAATTAAGCAGGTACTTCACATATCATGTATCATTTATTTGTCTTAAGAGAGAGGGAAACGACAAAAGAATAAACTTGAATGGGTTTTATTTCTCCACATATATAAAAGAAAGAAGACAATGGGGCGTAGAGAAAAGAAATATATTGCCCATACCACAATGCTAGAGTAGGTCTAGAGAAACTAACCATTATATTTGAATTCAAAGTGATTGAGAATTCAACCCTACCATAGGGCCTCCCTATTAAATGGATCAAAGTCATAAAGGTATAGCACCTAGAATTAACTCACACATTTATATTTTGTCATTATCTATGCTTTATAATGAAAAAAAAAAGTTTCTTTTAATATAACTTTTTAAATCTAAATCTTTACCCATTTCAGACTAATGTTTATTGTTCTTTTTGTTTAACGCATTTCTGAGGTTATTTATATTTTAGCAATTTGAATGCCACATTTTATGCAAGGTACATATTTTTATGTCAGATTATTAAATGGCAATGCGTCTACTGTTGTGGAATTTCTTAAAAATATATAGTTCTAGTTTTAAAAAATAAATAAGTAGAAACTGTGTTTATCATATGTGACTCAATTTCTATGGAAATACAGCTGCAATAACAATTTGTTTAAAAAATTTGAAAACTACAAAAAAATAATGTTCCTATTATGAACAAGATTAATTTAACTTTATCTTCAATTATCAATACTTGGTTATATGTCAGGTAAGTAAAAAGCATTTCTTCTGTACCAGAAATCAGTGTAAAAAAAGTAAATATGGAAGAAAATACACAAGATTTTAAATATAACTAAATGATTCAGAGTAATATTGATATAAGCCTTCCGGTCAGCACAAACTTCTTTACTCTAACAACTCCATGACAGTGTCAGAATGAGGAAGAGAGATAATTGGGTATATGTATATGTATATATCAATATGTATATATGTATATATCAATAAACAAACAAAAAAAGCATTGTAAACATGGGGCCTAAAGATACTTATAATGAGTGTTTATGGGCTTCAGGTGGCTTCCCTGAATCCGTTGAAGTTATATGCAAACAGGTGTATACTGTGTTTATGTGTGTTATATGAGACAGATGGTACTTTTACTGTATTCTCAAAGAACCCATTATCAGAAAGAGGGTGAGAACCACTGCTTTAAATGTAATATAATGATGATGATGATAATAGCTAACATTTATTAAATGCTTTGTGTTTTATCATTTAATTATAACAACAACCCAATAAAATGGTTATATTATTAACTCAATAGTATAGATAAGTCAACTGAGCCTCAAAGAGGTTGTCATTTCATAAAAGTCACATAGCATGTAGGAATGAGCCATGTGTAAAAGTATATAGTTTATTCCTAGGGCTATATTGTCTAGCATGGTAGCCACTGGCCACATAAAGTTACTAACCACTGGAATAATGGCTTGTGTGACTAAAAAACTGAATTTTAATTTAATTAATTTTTACCATTTAAATTTGAAATTAAAAAGTGACAATTATTAGAAAATGTGAAATTATATTTGGAAATACTTGGATAGGTGTATATTCTTTTTCAACTATAAGTTTTATGAAATCTACATATAGATCAAGCATTTCTGAGGAAAATTTAGCATCCAAATCAAGATGCACTATAACTATAAAAAATATACCAGATTCTGAAGATTTCAGACAAAAAAATACAAACTTCTATATTAATGGTTTGTCATATTGATTGCATGTTGAAATTATTACTTGTGATATATTTAGTTAACAAAATTTAGTAAACTTAACTTGATGTTTTTATTCATAATGTAATTACTAGAAAATTTTACATTTCATATGTGGCTTACATTACATTTCTATCATCAGACAGAGAGTGCTACTGCAGAACAAGCATAATGTAAGGGGATTTGAGATGTGGAATGCATTTCTAGATTTTTTAAAGCTTTTATAATAAACATATTATTTAATGAAGAATTCAGCAACACAAACACGAAGTGCAATTCTTCATTATTTCTACCTCAAAGAGAGAGGTGGAGCATAATGAGAAACTTTCACAGATGAATAAAACATGGTTAAAGCTGATTCTTGAAAAGATTTAGATCCAAAAGGTTCTAAGAGGAGAAAATCAGCATCTGGAAATGGGTAACTAGAATTAATTTTAAGAGCCCCCCAAAAGCTGCAAGAAAGTCATCTGCAATCATTACCTCTATGACCATTACATCATTTATGAGACAATAAACAAGAAAATAAAAACATCCATATCAGCTTCTGAGCAGCTATTAAGTATCTTAAGAGAAGGCAGCTCTGAAATCCCTGCTTAAGTGTCTGATACAGAGCATGGTACATAGAGGTGCCTAAAGTAGGTGAGGTTGGGTTTGTGGGTATGAAGTAGGACCATTCTTGGGAAATAACAACATATTCAGGGTGACTCTGTGGGACCTTGATCTCATCATGACTCTCATGTGGACAGCAGCAATAAAGAAAAAAATGGCTTTAATGACCTGCCAAAGGTGACCTTCTCTTTCCTGTTACTCTTTAAAGCAAAATGATAAACCCATGGATATATTTATGGCATTTCTATAAAATATAGTTTATGAGGCTCCAAACCAGATTCAGAGAATATGAGTATAACTCTTCAAGGAATATGTATGTATATGTGTATGTGCGTGTGTATACGCATGTGTGCACACTTCTGTGCTCAGTCCGATTCTGTAAGTGGCTCTGTGTGAAAGTGACTCAGCCTCTTCAAATCTTAATCTCATCTGTAAAATAGAGATAACACTAGCAACTCTATCACACATCACTCAATGTTACATATTACTAACCATTATAACTACTATAAAACAGTATTTGTTGAGATCAAATAAATGGTAGAGACCATGTATTCTATAAAATTTTAAAGAAACAAAGATTTCAAGGTAATTTGGTAAGAGAGCATTATATCTGACTGGAAAAAAAAACAGTTCAGTTGAGGACTAGCTATTAAAAACTAAAGTCGAGATAAGTGCAGAGGTTCAGAGGAAGAGAATGGCAAAATATTCTTTGACCGTGGTCAATAGAATCTCTTTTTGGCCAAAGTCCAAGAATAAAATGTAGTATTCTTATGATAAAACTTCTCTATTGCTAAAATACATTTAAAAGGTGAATTGCAAATTACAAATACATTCCATTTTTTTAATTAAAAAGGAAACAAGCAAGGATAATTAAAAAAAATTTTCCTTAGCATTTCCAACTGGCTTATATTGATCTGGTAGTTTGTCCTCTAAATTGCAAAATTATTGACTATATGTATAAGAAAATCAGTCTAGTCAAGTAGATATTAACATTTAAAAATAATTTAAGCATTTATCCAAATGTTGTCTAGCAAGTTAGGTATTGGTTCAATTTCTTAAACTCAAAGCATTTCCCTTGATTTCTGAGTCCTCATAGGGAGGATTTATGACAAGCTATTTCTTTAGCTGTGATCATACATCTTATTTTTTTGAGAGTTTTATTGCAATGATTAAATAATATAAATATCAAAAATTATGTAGCAAACTACAAAGGTAAGAAATTCTTCCCTTTAATATTTATTTTGGGAAAATTAAAGGAGTTATAGATAGGGAGGATTGATTGATGCATTAACAGAGTGCCTCAATTTTAGTTTATTATAGCGTTCTATCTTATAAAAAAGATTGTTTTGTGTTAGCAAGAAAATTGTATTTTTTAAAATCTTTGAAAACAAAATTAATGTACACACATTCCTTAAAATATATAAAAGGACAAAATCTCTATGTTCTCATTATTTTAATGAAAGTTATTTAATATGTTTAGGTATTCCCTTAAGATAATATCTTATTCACCTTAATATAGTTGTAATCATTACATTCAATATTTGTCTCCTCCCCTCACTTTTGAAACATAAAATATTTCTTAGTATGAGATTTGGACCTCATTGCCATTCTTTTTAATGGACACAAAATATTTCACCTTGTGTTGATCATACTTATATTTAAAAGAATCCAGTAGTGGTAAAGGGAAATAGTGTGTAGCAGCCTTTTAAATATTGTCAATCTTTTGCATTTTTCACCATTACTTGTTTTGACATCCATCAGTATCATTAATTGTTAGACAGTCTCTTCAAATTTTGAGTTAAAAGGAAATTAGCCTAAAATCTCTGCATATACAAATGACCAATTATGATTAAGTGGCTTAAATGAAATTTCCCTGCTTACAAAGGATAGATCTGAAGACGATGAATTTTGAGATGTAGAGATTCAGCAATTTTAATGTTTTTTGAGTTACAGTTTTTAGATGCATCTAATTTAATTTTGAGGTATTAAATCACATTTAAACCTTACAGTGTGAATACAAATGAAGTTTGAAATTAATTTAGGCTTAGCATAGTATCTCTAATTGGCCTTTCTAGAAGACAGAAACATATTGCTCCATTAGGTACCATGAAGAATGAGAGCAGATGACATAAAATTCTCTTAGTGTTCACTTACATTTGATAATAAAGGAAATAAAAAGAGATAGAAAAAGACCAAAAAATTAAATCTAGGAATTGTTTAATGACAATGTGTTTGCTAGAGAATGTATTTCAGCTCCATTCTGCGGTATCCTAGGAGAAAGCTGAGTAAGGACCCAATTAAGCTCCAGCAGAAGGTGGCTCTAACTGCCTACAAACTATAAGCAAGGTGTGGCAGTGATGTGCAGAATAGCAGTTAATTCTGCTTGACGTGGTAAAAACAGAATGATGTGAACTGTCAAATACAGAAAATACAGCAAATGGATGTCCAGAAGTATCCCAAACTAAAAAAATATAATTCAAACAGGATTAGCAGACAGTAGAGTGAATTAAAAAATTTATTTCCGAGGGAAGGTGATTCGGAGAATAAGATTAAAACCTATATTTGAAATTTTATAATATAAATTCATTTTTATTATAAATTCATTTTTATCATTAATAGGTCGGCAATAGAAATAATCCATGCATAATGATATGTGGACATGTGCAAAGGACATATGGAAATCAGGCCAGGCATTAAAACAAAGCAGGTGTCCTAAGAGGTGTTAAACACTCACTTATCTGTCACTGTAGTTAGATTTGAATGGAGCATTCCATGTATTGGCAAGTGATTGTGTCCCCTGCCAAATTTACATGTTGAAACTCTAATTTCCAGTACCTCAGAATGTGACTGTGTTTGGAAGAGACAAGACCTTTAAAGAGGTAATTAAGTTAAAAGGAAGCTGTTAGGATAGGCCCTAATCCAATCTGACTGGTGTGCCTATAAGAGGAAATTTGGACAAATAAAGAGACCCTGGAGTTGTGTGGGCACACAGAAAGGACCAGGCAAGGACAGAGGGAATAGGAAGCTATCTACAAGCCAAGGAAAGAGGTCTCAGAAGAATCCAAATCTGCTAATACTCGATTTTAAACTTCCAACCTCCAGAACTGAGAAAATAAATGCTCTTTATGCCATCTAGTCTGTTATATTTTGTTATGGCAGTGCCTGCAAACAGATAGAGCAAGTTATGCTGGTATTATGACAGGAAGGATGAAGCTGTCCCCTTCTGAGTATCTGCCAAGACATAGCAGCACCTGGACTCTATTCAGGTCTTTTCCCCATTCTTTAATAGAAGTAATTGTTTTCTTGCTATGAAACTGTATGACATATTTTGGACATTAACCCCTTATCAGATGTTGGTTTGCAAATATTTTCTCTCATTCCACAGATTGCCATTTTCACTTTGTTTCTTTTACTCTGCGGAGGCTTTTTAGTTTGATGTAGTCCCACTTATTTGTTTTTGTTTTATAGCTTGTGCTTTAGGTGTTGTATATAATAAATCATTGCCAAGATCCATGTCAAGGTTTTCCCCTGTGTTTAAGTCTTTAATCCATTTTGAATTTTAGTGTGTAATGTCTGTTTTTCTCTGGCAATTAACCATATGTGACTTCCTGCATTTCTTAGCTTTTAGTAATTCATTTTAACTTTTTCTTGGTAGCTTTTTTTTCAAGTATTTTTATCTTGTCTCTATAAGCACATAGAAAGAACTTTGAGGCTGGAAACCACACTTTACAGTTTACCTTTCCACCATGCCTAGATCAATGTCTGGCACACATTAAAAAATCAATAAATAATGTTATTTGTCTATTTGTTTTTTTAGAAATTAGAGATATAGGAGAAAAGCTCTATGTTAAAAGAGAGAAGAAGGCTTAATTTCTTTGCTTGTTAATGTGACCATGACCAAGCCACTTACATAATTTTTCTAGCCTTTTGTTACCATCACGTTATATGAGTATCTGATAATTTACAAGGTCCCTGTATAACTTTACAATACTATGATTCTAACTTGTTTTAGTTAATCTTAACGAAACACCTTTTTAGAAGGCATTTAAGAAAATCAAGTATGTACTTAAAAAATGACTCAGAATTGTACTAAACAAATATGCATACAAATTATGTTGTCTTCCAATAATCTATTCGACAAATTAAAGGTCAGAGGGACAGTATTGTACTCTTAGCCTGATTCATGTCTTGTGAAAATGAAATATACTGACGTCCTATATTCTACTGGGACACATGATCTGTACCTATTTTTGGCTCATGGCTCTTCTCACTCCATTGTTTAAAAATAGATCGGTTCTGAACTTTGGAGACAGGCTCAGAAGGGCATTAACTTCTTTCTCCACTGTTAAGTTTGTACTTTGCTCTAATCGAATCAATATAAGTCCAATTTAGTTAATAATAGACCCTATTACTATGCACACATTCTAACAGGTACTCATAAGCAGAATGATATAGTCACTAATTTTTTTAAATTCATTTTTAGTTTTAAATATACTTCCTGCTTTCACTAAAGCATTCATCAGTCTCATGAGCCTAACATTTCAATGCTAAGTTTTAATGTTAAGACATTGTCTCCAGAAAGCAGGTTGTTAAAATGAAGGAAGAGCTCATTAGCAGATTGTTTGAATAAATTCCAAAAGAAATGAGTCATACTAAGGCTGGACTTGGTGTCCCTCCTGTGTATGGCCTAACATCCTTCGATGACCCTGTCATAGCACTTACAGATAGTTATCATTGCTTATTTAAATTTCTGTCTCATACTAAGCTGTAAGAACCATGAGGGCTGGGACTATCTTATTCTTTCTTGAATCACAGTGATACCAAGAATTTAATTTTGCTTGTACTTACTTTGTGGCAGGCACTTTTCTATTTTTTGATATCTTTTGCTTATTTAATATTTAAAACAACTTTATTATCATCATCATCATTCACATTTGCAGATGAGGAAAGTGAAACAAATAAAAGTTATGAAATGGCCCGAATTGTACATATATAGTAAGCTGAGCTGGATTTAAAAAAGGTGGGTGGAATCGGAGTCATGCTCTTAGCCCCTCCATCGCAGGTTCTCGTCCATTATATAACTGAAAGTATACGTGTAACTATTAATGGCACTGAGAATTTAATAAATGGCATTTAAAGTATTCAAAACAATAAACCTTTGAATATTTCTGTGCCAGGGGGAAATAAGAGTATATTATAAATAGAGGAAAGGAGGAGAAGAAGGGATGTCCAGGGAAAGATCCGTCAGGTAACAACTATGATCTCAATCCATTCCCAACCCCATGTTTCTAGAGGTCACTGAAGTTCGGCTTTGCAGACTCAGAATTTTGACTAGGCACAGCCCCAGAGCAACTGGAAGATTTAGGATTTTAAAAATACATCGCAAAATAAGAGCTATAATTTAAAATGCCAAGTTTCTGGGTACCATCTTAAGATTTTTTTTCTCAGAATATTATAGATGTTCCTTTACATTTTGGCCCATGTATTTTAGTTTACAGTGAAATGAAGATAAGTTTTTAAGATGACTTTACAGTCACTTCCCAGAATGCTGACAATTCCAGTAGAGCTGGTACATACAAGTTACATGGCCTTGCCCAAGGAAAAAAGACACACAAAGTTACCTGCCACTCAGAATCTTCTACACCCTGAGGTGGCTCACCACTTAGATTTGAACAGGAAAATCAGCAACATTCGTTTTATGAACCACTGACAAAATTCTAGTCAGACATGACATAGGAATATAAGAAAAAAGAGGTATTTTGTACATATTCCATGAATTTTATTGGGGTAGAAAGACTAGGCATAACATTTACATACCTTCTACAATGGTACTCTGTTGAAATACCCCTCACTTTCCAAGCTGATCTGCAATAAATCACTAATGCAAAAAAACTGGAGAAACTTAAAAAGAAAATAAAAATAGCCACATGCAAAAAAAGAACTTCTTTCTGGCTTACAGTGCATATGCCAAAACAAAATCACAGAGGACTCTAAAGATGGCAGTATCTTTTTGTTATATAATAGAAGCAGCATTGTCCATAGTGTAATCTCAAGTGATTCTAAGAAAGTTCCATGGCCACGGTACTTTATCGTTTTTGACATCACTCTTCTTATCCATACAGGCACCACTATTTGGTTGACAAAATGCTCACTCCAAGCTCTAACAATCAAAGATTCTTTGAGATGACTTGCCAAGTGTGAGATCCTTATTTAACTTGTCTTTATTCATGCAGCAAGTAGTTATTAAACATGTACTGTCTAGGGGCTGGAGTTGTGGTGGAAATCAAGAAAGACAAAGTCTTTTCCTCTTAAATCCTGAGTTCATATAGCAGAACAATTAACAAACAAATATAAAGGGACCACAAGACAACAGTGATGTGTACACAATAAAAAGGCTGATATGATGTAGAATGACTGCTGGAGATTAATTTAGATGAAGTTCTCAGGGAAGGCCTCTTGGAGGAAGTAACATTTATACTAAAACTTGAACAGTAAGATGAGCCAAGTAGTTGTTAAGAGCATTTCAGCAATTTGTCTCTAACATATAAAAAAAGATAAATCACTTAATCTGCCATGAAATTGGAAATAGGAGAATTCTTTCAATAAAGCAGTGCCTTTGAAATAGTTACCAACTGAATTAATTTGCATATGTAAGCTATGAGATTTTTGTTAAGAGCTTTCAAGGGTCACACAAATGAAATTCTTTCTCCCACTTTACATACTAAAGGTTTTTCATTTTTAAAAGTATTCAAATACATTGAAATTAAAGATTAAGGAATAAAGTAGATAAAACATAATGTGGACTTAACTGATTAAGAAGGTAGAATAATTTCCAAAATTCCAAACATTGTATTTTACTTTCTTTCTCTGTTTTTATACAATGAGTTTTTTTGTATAAGTTTTTGAGAGTCTGAAGGTTTGACCTAACCTTCATTTCTACACATTCCCGAGAGCCCAGACTTGTGTTGGCAGAACTCACTGCTCTTAAGTATACATTAGAATCTCAAATTATGCAAAATACTTTCATAAAAATGAGCCTTCTGGACAATGAAGCATTTTAAGTTAGAAGTCTTGTTACATTATAAAATTGCTGTTGACTCTAAATTTTACATACAATTAGCAATTGCATGTTGTGTATGTGTATACAAATGCACATCTTATATTTTTACCTTTTGTCACATAATGCATAACAAATAATCCAGCTTTCCCTTTCTGAGTATCTTAGTTTCACTCATTTGACATTGATTGTATCAATAATTCAAAGTCTTCTATGCACCAGGCACTTTCTAGACACTGGAGGCACAACAGTGCCCAAAATACATCGTTGTATAAATTTATATCTCATCTTCCAAGTGGAATTCCAAGTTGGAATAATTTATTTTAATAACTTTTAAAAAATTTCTCATTGTCTACAACTATAGCTTGAATATAGTAGGTACATAATACTCCAGTTTAATAGGGAGCAAGATCTATTTCCCATTATTCTTATTGAACTGTTCTTCAGAAAACATGTCTGGCATTTTTAGTTTCAAGTTTTATTTGAACAATAACTATTGCTATCTCTTTGCAAATGTCTTTCCTTATACTCCTATTCCACTCATCCTGCTTTCCTTCTAATAAAGTTTTAACTCAGCATAGCTTTAAATGTAGGCTTTTGTGTGATTCTGATGTCAGAATACAAAAGCTAAAGAGCAGGTGAACAAATGAAATACATTGTTTTCATCTTTTTCACCATTTCTACTTCTAAGATCTCTAATTTTATTAAGTAGCCTTGGTTCTTATTCTGCTTTCATTCATAGTTCTGTTAAATATTCAGTGAATATTTTATAAATTACTGCCATATACTAGTTACTAGAGATACCAAGACATTAAGATAGAATCTCTATTCTCAAGAAGGTCATAGTCTTGAAAGAAAAAATAACAAACTGAAAAATGATAAATATAGTGATGGTGACAGAGTGGTCAGAAAAAATTATGAAGGTCATGCCTGGCAAGAATGTTTAATGGAAAGTAGAAGGTAAGCTGAGTAGAAAAGATTAAAGATAGAAAGGGTAGGCTTCTGGTCAAGGTGGCAGAGTAGGTAAACACTATGCTCACTTCCTCTCACGACCACATCAAAATTACAACTTAACTAAAAAAATAACCATCATTGGGAGTCTCCTGAAGTCTAGCTGAACAGAAGCCCTACAAATGGGGACACACAGAAGGGGCCACCTTGGGACTAGTAGGATGGGTGGAAATGTGAAATGGGCTGGTCCCACACTTGCATGTAGTGGTTGATAATCAGAAGAAATATCCTGTCTGTGGAGGTCCTCGCAGAAGAGTGAGGGATCCTCACCTCACACTGGGCTGGGGAGCCCAGGGTCCCAGTGCCAGGAAGAGTTCCTACAGTTTTTGGTTTGAAAAACCAGTGGAGATTGTGGCTGAGTGATATGGAGGGTAGAGGGAGTCATAGACATCCCTCTTAGGGGCTTGCACATGAACTTACTTGCTGACAGACTTACTTTGAACTCCAGTTCTGGGGCAGCAACTAGAAAGGTGCAGAGACACATGGGAAGGAACTGAATTGTCTGGCTTCAGAGCAAGGGCTGGAAGGGCAGCTTTCCCCTAGACAGAAGTTCTGGCAGAGGGCATTGTTTCTTTGTTGAGCACTCCTCCACCCAGTCACAGACCAAGGCAGATGCCAGATCTGAGTCTCCATCAACATAGCTAGCATGGGTCACCCTGTTCAAGTGATTACCTGAGACCTTGCCCCTCTCAATTTGTAGGCCCATCCAAGCAACTTTCATTGGATTTTCCACACAAATGGCCTGTCTTGGCTCACACTGTAGAATTTCCTAAAATCTCTCAATGATTCACAAAACCTAAATAAGCAGCATCTGGCCTCAGTGTCTCCTATACCTCTTGCTGAGCAGCCCCAAGCCTGGCACTAGTGGCAGCCAGCCTCAGTTTTCAGCTTGACTTCTTGAGACACTTCCAAGCCCAGCGTGGGTGGTAGCCCACTAATTGCTTTGTGGTTCATGCCAGGTGGCCCTGGGCAGAGCACAGGCTGCCACTGAACTTGGCCTGTGGCAGGACCCCTCCTAGGAGGCCCTGGCCTGCACAATTGGTGGTGGCCAGATTCAGTTTTAGCCAAAGCACTTCCTGAGGTCACATCTGAGTATGACACACCCAAAGGGCAGACAGAGCCCTGCACTGGAGCCCTGCTAAAGCAAATCCTGCCCTGTAGGCTCAGCCCCTGCACAACAGCTCCTCCATTAGTTATGGCCAGTCATCACAACTGATCAATCAGCCCTGAGAGTTAATCCCTCCCATTGACTAGCAAACAACAACCAAGGCTCAACTACAATAGGAGGGCAAACACAATCCATATAAGGAACCATACATGGAGCATCTAGTTCAGGGAAGACTTTGGCACTGGGACCCACACAACACCTACTACATAATGCCATTTTACTAAGACCAGGAGACATAGCAGTCCTACCTAATACATAGAAACAAACACTGGGAGAGAGCCAAAATGGGAAGACAAAGAAACATGTTCCACATGAAAGAATAGAACAAAGCTCTAGAAAAATAACTAAACAAAATGGAGACAAGTAATCTACCACATGCAGAGTTCAAAACACTTGTTATAAGGATACTTAACGAACTTAGGAAAAGAGTAGATGAACTCAGTAAGAACTTTAACGAAGAGATAGAAAAGGTATAAGTGGAGATAGAAAACATAAAAGAGCACCAGAAATGAAGAATACAATAAATGAAATGAAGAATATATTAGGAGGAATTAACAGTAGATTAGAGGAAGTGGAAGATCTAATTAGTGATTTAGAAGATAAGGTAGCAGAAAACACCCAAACAGAACAGCAACAAGAAGAAAAAATCCAAAAAATGAGAACAGTTTTAGGGGTCTCTGGGACAACATGAAACATGCAAACATTTGCATCATAAGGGATACCAGAAGGAGAGGAGAGAGAGCAAGGAATTGAAAAACTACTTCAAGAAATAATGATGGAAAACTTCCCTAACCTGGAGAAGAAAGAAGATATACAAGCCCAGGAAGTGCAGAAAGTCCCAAACAAGATAAATCCAAAGAGCTCTATACCAAGACACATAATAATTAAAAGGCCATAGGTTAAAGACAAAGAGAAAAATCTTAAGAGCTGTAAGAGAAAAACAGTTTGTTCCTACAAAGGAGCTCCCGTAAGACTGTCAGTTGACTTCTCAATAGAAACTTTGCGGGCCGGAAGGGACTGGCATGAAATATTCAAAGTGATGAAAAGCCAGGACTTACAACCAAGATTACTCTACCCAGCAAAGCTATCATTTAGAATTGAAGAACAGATAATGAGCTTCTCAGACAAGAAAAGCTAAAGAGTTCATTGTCACCAAGCCAGTGTTACAAGAAATATTAAGACTTCTTTAAGAAGACTAAAAAGAAAAAAAGATAAAAAAACATGAGTAATAAAATGGCAATAACTACATATCAAGCAATAACTACTTTAAATAGAAAAAGATTAAATTCTCTAATCAACAGATAGGTGGCTGAATGGATAAGAAAACAAGACCCTTACATATGCTGTTTACAAAAGACTCACTTCAGATCGAAAGACACACACAGAGACTGAAGATAATGGGGTAAAAAAGATATTACATGAAAATGGAAAGAAACAAAAAAAAAGCTGGGGTAGCAATACTTATACCAGACAAAACACTTTAAAACAAAGGCTGTAATAAGAGGTAAAGAAGGATCCTGTTATTCCATTCCTGGTTATTTATACAAAGAAACCCAAACACTGCTTTGAAGGGACATGTGAATCAATTGTTTCCTGCAGTTTTATTTAAAGTAGGCAAGATATGGAGGCATCTTGGGTATCCATCATTAGATAAATGAATAAAGAAGAGGTGGTTTTATATGTATACATACTTGCATATTTATGTATATAATTAAATATTAAACAGCCATAAAAATGAATGAAATCTTGCCATCTGCGACAACATGCATGGACCTAGGAGGTATTGTGCTAAGTGGTGTAAATTAAACAGAGAAAGAAAAATATCGTATGTGGAATCTAGAGAACAGGATAAACAAACAACAGAAACAAATTCATAGATATAGAGAGCATTTTGATGGTTGTTAGATTGAGAGGTGGGAGAAAGGGCAAAAGGGGAGGGGAATAAGAAGTAGAAATTAGTAGTTACAAAACAGTCATGGGGCTATAAAGTAAAGCATGAGGAATACAGTCAGGAGTATTGTAATAACCATGAGGGTGTCAGATAGTACTGGATTTATTGAAGTGATTACTTCATAAATTACATAAATGTTTAATCACTGTGTTGTACACCTGAAACTAATATAATATTGTATGTAAACTATAATTTAAAAAATAAAAATATATTTAAAAATTTTAAAAAAGAGTATAAGCTCAAGAAAAAAAAAAGAGTAACATAAAGAAAGGCAAAGAAGCAATAAAGTACGTGCTTCCTCCCTCTCCACCATCAACCATTTCCTGATGATCGAGCATGAATGTAAGAAAAAGAACATGGAAGTAGGCCATGGAGAGCCTCTTGCGCTGTGTTAAGAAGCCTAAAATTTTTCTTGCAGGGAACGGGCAGTAATGTTAAGGTTCTAAGAGGAGAGTAACATCGTCAAACTTGCATTTTATATCAATCAATATAGCAGACTGAGATAGATGCATTTGAGCTAGGTGAAATCAAAGGCAGGGAACAAAGCAGTGAATGCACTTCAGAAGCTGAGGTAAAAGATGCTGAACTATGGCATTTGAAAATACAAGGAAAAAATTGATCATAACTTAATGATAGAATAGTTGTAGGAAATGAGGAAATTTAAGGTAAGCCTGTGGATGGCTTTAAAGAGAAAACATGAAAAGTGGAATATTTTCCACAAAAATCAGAGTAAATTAAAATGTGGCAGGAGAAAGTAAATAATAAAACAAACACATATGATTAAGAAAGTTTTCTTGTTATCCTAATTTTACATTGCACTGAGAATTTTCAGCACACAGGAATGCTTCCCATTTAAGCATGCACCTTCTCAGGGTTTATTTTTATGCTCATGTTTTCCTTCAGCTTTCTGTAAATCCTCAATAAAATTTTATGCTGGAATCCTTACTGTCCCTGCTTTTTAAAAATAAATTCTTAGTTTTACTGTATCTTTTTGTGTTTTAATCTATTTTAATCCCTAATACTGTCTCTTAAATTACCTTTGCCCATGCTACAGCCTGTCCCTGTTTTGAATCCCTCCAGACCCTTGAGAACCTAACCCGGTTCTGATCTCCTGAGCTTCTGTACCTTCACAAAGGAGATGTGAATTTAATACAAATTCTGTAATCCAAAAAAGAGATAAAGCAAAGTATATAAATAGATTTAAAACAAATAATACATTATTTTTTATACTAAAAAATTTTTGAATTATGTTTTTCAAAGGAAAAGTTTTATATATTCATATTTAATTGAGGACTTTGTAGGGAAAATAACCTAATCAGTAATATAGAAGACATTTAACTCCTTTTATTGCTAGAACTCAACTGATAACTTTAGCATTTTCAAAAAAAAAAAAACCAAACTAAAAAATACAAATAACTTTTAGTTGATGCAGAAATGTAAAATGGTTAAAAATAGTGAGAATGTTAATTGAAATAAAACATATTGAGAATTTAAGATATGCTAGATGCAGTAGGAATTTCAAGAAAAATTAAAAAATACAGACTAAATGGCATTTGTTTTTAAGAAACTTTTGAGACAGAATTGGAGAAATCAACTGTGAAAAAAATAGTGGTAACAGACAGAATGAATAAATAACGCAGAAGATTTACTGACTCAGTACATTGGGGGTCAGACAAAAGAGTGATCTAGTCTGGGAAATCAAAGAAGGTAAAAATAAAGAAGTATTATTTGAACTTTTGCTAAAAGATGAGAGACATTTCTGGAAAACATAATGCAAGGGTGAGAAATTATAATTGAAATTATAAACTGCACAGTTTGGCTGTAGGCTACTTTGGAACATGGATGGCAGAAAGGAAAAGGAAAGCTGGAGATTTAGCTGGGGTCAGAGCACAGAAGGGCTAGAATATAAGCCTAAGGTGGCTTTATTTGAATTAATTTGTAATGTAAAGACTGAAAGTTTCAGAGCAATGACCAGCTTGCATCCACAAAAAAAAGAAAAAAAAAAGAAAAAAAAAGGTTAATCTGACATTGATGAAATTTTAAAAGGTAAAGAAAAGAGACCAAAGGCTGGAAGGCAACTATGAGTATGGTGCAGCTAGTTCCTGTGAAAGAATTAAAGTTAGGGAGATGATATTGGAGAAAGAATCAAGGGTATGGGCGTAAGATGTGTTAGCATGACTAATTTGATAGCATTTGGTGATTGATTGGATATGAAAGGCAGAGAAAAATTAAAAAAAAAAAACTAAGTTTTATAGTCTAAATGACTTGAGAAAATAACTATAGCTCTTTCAGAGAGACTTTAAAGATAAATGGTTTAGTGATGAAAGATATATATAGGAGATTATATATATATTTGTAGGGCCAAGAGATAACATGTAGCTTTTAAGAAAATGGAGCTTATGGCAAGAACTTGGAGCTCAAATTGACAGAATTGAAGTATGAGATAAAAAAAAATAAAAGAATAAATTCCAAAACGAGAATAGAAAGTCTATGGTTTACTAATGGTTCAGTGTTGAAGAGTGGAAAAAGAAGATTCAGAATATGTGTTTTGTTAATTGTTTAAAAATTACTAACAAAGACTCAAAGACAAAGGCTTTGATGATTAACGTGTTACTGATAACTTTCAAGGAAACAGTTTTGGTAAAGAAGTGGAGATCAAACCACAATGCAATGACTACAGAGTAATTTTTTGAGAAGGTTGGTAATAAGAGGTAGAAGAAAGAGTGAAGCAATATAAAGAAATACAAATAATAAAGAGAATGTCCCTTTGGTGTAGGGGTGACCTGAATATTCTGGTGGGCAGAAGGATGACCTCAAGGGAGGGATGGAAAGAAGATGTAAGGGAAAGAGGGGCTTTATTGATGTACAAGTGTTTTAATGAGCTAATAAGAAATGAATTACTTGCAACAGAATGTGTCAGTTTCTGATTAGAGTCTAGGGGATGAACAGGGAAAATGAACATGAGAAGAAAATAGAAATCAAAAAGAAGATAAAGAAATAGGTAAGAATGAGTTGAAGAGTGGAAGATTGGGAAGATACAGACAAAGAGGACAGAAGAAAGAATTCTGATAACTAGTTACACAGAACAGCTATGAGAATCATAATTAGAAAAACAATTTTCTAGTACTTTTATAAAGAATTAAAAGCCTGTATATGGGAAAACATATGAAAGAATAAGGGCAAACAAGGTGTCTTAACATTTAATTCTGATTTTCCTTTTGAGTGATATCATAAGATGGACTTGAGAATTTCCCATTAGAGAGAACAGAAACAGTGACCATGTACCAAGAAGATTTAGGACTGTAAATCTTACCTCTCTCAGAGGATCATTAAGTTCATTGAGAATATTTTCCTCGTCAAAGATTTTGCCTTGGTATCTGTGTTCATAGTAATCATGTATCTTCTGACGCATATCAGCTGGTAACTTATGGAATGACATGTATTGCTCCACTTGCTTATACTGTAAGAAAAAGAAAATAGAAAATTAAAAAAAACATCATGAGGCTGTATGAAAAATCACCATGTTACTTTTTTTGTGCTACACTCAATAACTTGAATAACTGTAACAGAAAGAAGAAATTCATTAAGGGGAAGAAACTAATGGACTTACTAGGTAGTAATGTACCTAATCTGCATCACATACTGTAGAAGGCAACTGTTTAGGTAAATATTTCCTGTAAGAACCTGGAATGTTATGGAGAGGAAGCACGAAAGGAGTTCAGAGTGAATTTAAGAGTGTAGTCTCAGAAAGCTAGTGATAGGGCAAGAAAAATAAAGTGATGCTATTTTTTTTTTTTGGATTTTATTTTTAGCTGAGTTCTAAAAGAAGTGTGAAGTTGCTCTTTGGCTCTCCATCTGAAGAAAGAATGTTGTAATTTTGGATAGTACAAAAGGTTTTATCTTACAGCAGAAGATCAGACCTAATTAAATTTTGAATGCAGAGGCAAAGAGCTTGGCAATTATTTACAAGTGACACTCAAGAAACAGATGCCCTGTGAAGTAAGAGAATATGTCATAATAAAGCATCCTTCAATTGAGGATTTAGGAGAACATCAGGGTGAGATTACATCTACATAATTTTATAGCTGAAAGTTAACTTAGACATTTAAGTTCATTTAACCAAGTAATTCTTTATTGTTTATAAAACTTGAGGTGGACTTGCCCTTTAGGAATGCAGATTTTCAGCCTTAACTCCAGAGTTTATTTCCGTGATGTAGCTGCCTTTGTACATTGACACACACATTCATATACACACACATATATGCTTTCTTTCCTTTCCTTTCCTTTCCTTTCCTTTCCTTTCCTTTCCTTTCCTTTCCTTTCCTTTCCTTTCCTTTCCTTTCCTTTCCTTCTCCTTTCCTTTCTCCTTTCCTTTCTCCTTTTCTTTCTCCTTTCCTTTCCTTTCCTTTCCTTTCCTTTCCTTTCCTTCTCCTTTCCTTTCTCCTTTCCTTTCTCCTTTCCTTTCCTTTCCTTTCCTTTCCTTTCCTTTCCTTTCCTTTCCTTTCCTTTCCTTTCCTTCCCTTCCCTTCCCTTCCCTTCCCTTCCCTTTCCTTTTCCTTCCTTCCTTCCTTCCTTCCTTCCTTCCTTCCTTCCTTCCTTCCTTCCTTCCTCCCTCCCTCCCTCCCTTCCTTCCTTCCTTCCTTCTTCTTGTCTCATCTCGTCTCTCCTCTCCTCTCCTCTCTTCTCCTCCCCACCCTTCCCCTCCCCTCCCCTCCCCTCTCTCTCTCTCTCTCTCTCTCTCTCTCTCTCTCTCAATAAATAATATCCCTGCTAGTCAAACAGGAACATAGGAGCATGGATGTTACCTGGGAGCTTATTAGAAGAGAATTTTAGGCTTCATCTTGGACCTATGAAATCAGAACCTGCATCTTAAAAAGATCCCTAGGTGACTCCTACACATTTAAGTCTGAGTAATTACCTCAATATCTCGAATGCAGGTGGCCATGAGACAACAATGAAAAACTTAGTTAAAGCCCCCCAAATTAGTTTTATTGTACAGATGATAAAACTGAGTATAAATAATATAGCAGGTAATAAAAGTGGAATAAGAGCCAGAAACACAGCCAACTCCAGGTGCCCCAAAAGATTAAGCCCATAGGGAGCTCATACTGGGGAAAGACCCTCAGGCCTCTGATGCTTGTCTGTGTTCTTTTTCTCTGCTGCACAGTGTCCTTTACCTTTAAACAAAAGCCTAATATGGGTATAGTCTGTGGAGTCCAGTGAGTTCTGTCAAACATCCAAGCTTGGGAAGACAATAAAACAGCTTCAGACAACAGCACCTCTACCGTTTGGACACTTACTGCATCGATGAAAGTCCTTTCAGTGCTGGCCAAATAAAAGATTCATTTCTTCAGTACGAGTATGTGGCAAATCATCTCTACTAATTTTTGTCAGCAAACTGCTTGCCCAAACACTGCTTGGAGTGGTGAGAATCTTTAACCTTAACCTGAATATTAAGTTCTAGATTTCTCAATTCTTTGTGTGCATTTTAGGGTTATGGAAGCAGCATTAAAATTTGTCAGTATTTTATTCATTTTGGGGAAAATCTGTGCCTATGAGCAAAGGCCTACTCATCTAGAGAAAAAAAAATAATCTGCTCTATGTCTGTCTTTGAAATTGAAAAACTAATCCTTAATCAGCTAAATAAATGTTACATATGCAGCTATCTTATTTTTATGAAAAGTCAGGGTTGGTTGAATCTATTTCTTTTTCCTTAAAAAAATCATTCAATCTTTTTAGACTTCAGATTATTAATCTACAAGAAGGATGTTAAACCAAATGATCTTCTTTGTTCTTTCAGACAAAAGTTCTATAAATATCTCTTGTCATTTATTCATACCGAGTTAAGCTTATTTTTTGAGCCTATAGTATACCTCTAAACCATTCATTGACTCACAGTAATTTTTGATCTCACAGATCTTAATTGATTGCTATGTGCCAATATGTTCTAGTTGCCAAATACCAGTATCACCTGGGGACCTGTTAGAAATGCACATTTGTAGTCTCCACCCCAGACCAACTGAATTAGACATTCTGAATTAGAAACGCTAGCAGTCTGTGTCTTAACAGGCTCTCCACACACTAAAATATCAGAACCACTTCTATATGCCAAGTACTATGTTATCTTAGGACATAAGGAAGCACATTTGAGTGAGTCAAGAAAAAAAAATAAATTCAGTTTTGACAAGTTAAGTTTAAGATGTTCATGGTACATTTTAAAGCTTATATGTAGGTCAGCCACTCAGAAGATAAAATATACACATAGTCAATGATAAGAGATCACTGAAGGAGGATGTAATAAATGAGGAAAAAAGACAAAAAGTAGAACTTATATTTTTAAAGCAGTTGAGTCACGGAAGTTGATCTAGTTAAGAGAACTGATATTAGCCAGTAAGATGTGATAGCAGAACCAGAAAAAAAAATTATTAGCGGAATCCGAAGAAGGATAAAGTTTCAAGTGGGGAGTGCTCAAAAGGAGTATATTCCAATAAAAGAGATATTAAAATGTGGTCAGTGAATTTAGAAACAAGGTATCAATTTTTGTTGTACTAAAAGAGTAGATAGCCTTCAGGTATTCAGGCATCATTTTATACATTGAATATTCCTGGAATATAGGGATCAGAAATTATGCTTTTTAGTTTTCTACACGAGCAAATTATATACAAAATAAAAATTAGTAAGTTATTCATAATTAGTCATTAAATCAAATGGATCTCTCAGTTTATGATTCTAACTCTAATCCTCAAATCTAGAAAACATTGCATAAAGTAGTTAATTTTACCCTGAAGTCTGTTTCTCAGGAACCATTAGAGTACTGCACAGTGATGTTTTATGATATCTCAGGACATTTTTTATAATGTAGCCCATGCCAACAGCAGATGCTTAACCTGTGAGATTACTACGTGTAACTTAAGATTGTCACAATAACTGTTATTTCGTCATTCTTTAAAGTTTTTATATAAGGGGACTCCAAATGAATTCAGAAATGATTATTACAGGTCACTGCTACCAAAACAGCCTCTTTGCTGGAATGCAGCACAGTCTTTGGAGACAAAAAATGCTCTTAGGTAACCTAAGATAGAAAAACTGAATTCCTACATTTATGTTTAAAATCAATTTTTATGCCTTGATTAAAATTTAAAACATCACAATACCCTGTTTAACCATAACTCTACCAGTTTTATGACAGATAACTAAGAATATATGTTTCTTAAGTAGTATTAGCATGTTAGACACTGAATTCCTCAAGGTATTTATATGGAATCTCATTAGATAATAAATTTAGTTTTACATTAATAAAATGCTGAGCGAATAGCAGTACTTCAAATAATGAATTTATTATGAATGATTATCAACATAAATCTGTGTATATATACATTACTCTCATAACTTATAATGTTCATTTAATTTTTATAAATAGGCAACAAATAAAAAATATACATAATTATACTAAATATAAACAATTTTAGAGATTTAAAAATTTTTACTGAATATTTCACTTTGTATTATGCATTTCCAGCATATGTTAAACATAATTTTTTATGGTGAAAAAGAAACGAAAAGAAGAAAACAAAGGTGTACTAACTAAACACCTTTTGTGTTGCTTTTTAGAGCTCATTAATACATGAAGGCTTTCAGACATCTCTCATTTCCTGACATTAGTACAGAGATAAATGTTATTATGAGATTTTTAACAACTATATATTTATTGTGATTTTAAGGTAATATGAAAGTAATTCTTATCTCTAAAAACAAATTTTTATTGTCTTTATTTTTGTAATAATTTAATTTTTAAAAAATACAAGAAGACAACATCTTTGTAAATGGCACTAAAAATAGAAATGAATAAAAATAATTGAATTACAATTTTAGTATAAACTATGCATGATTTACTTATGCTATTAAAACATTCTACTTAGAGGTAGTTATAGGGAAAATTATTAAATAGCAAATAGTTAACAATTCAGTTGAATTAAAATATAAGTCTCATGCTCAATATAAATAACATTGTAAAATTGGTGTTGGAAATGATATTTTTCCTATAGAATGAAGAATTGGTGTAAATTTTATATTCTAATGATTACATGTTGTAGATTTTAAATGTAAATGAAAAAATAATTTAAAAAAATTCCAAGACCAATAATCAATCATCAATTGCTTTTACCTTTGTATTATTTAATGTTTAAGCCAATCATCATTGGATTTGTGACTAAGCTATCTTACATTTTACAAAGATATCTTTCATATTGCTATTTATTTACATGGTAACTGAAGGCATGGTTTTTATTTCAACCTACAGTTAAAAATAAACCAGTATAAACCAGTCCTTTATGTGTGTGTGTGTGTAAACATCTAGGTTATATGCAAATGAATTTAACAACTGTTTCTAAAATGTTTACCATAGGATTAAATCATTTTCAAGAACTATGCTATAAATACAGCAAAATCTTCCATTCATTCTTACAGAAGATGATGATAAAGTTATTTTTTTTCTGCAGAAGTTTGAGTATAATAATTCCATTTTATCTTCTTTCTTCTTCGTCTGTTTCAGAAAGCTAGGTAATAAAACATGGATTTCTTCATAAGAGAGTAAATTATTCAGCTTTTGAGATACGAAGAAAGCTTTTTGTGATAGTGAATAAGTGTCCACTTAGCCTGTAAAACTATAAAAATTAGAACTTAATGGATGATCTTAAAATCCTATAGAAAATATTACCAGATAAAAATTCTTCTTCTTCTGTCCAGAATGATCTCTTCCATTATAAACACACTTGCCCTCTCATTTATGGAAACCAGTGTTATCCATTCAGATATTTTAAAGTGGATTATACTTGCATATATTTAAAAATAAAATCAAAATTTTAAAAAACTTGGATTTTTTTTTTGTACTACATAGTTCTTTCTTTCTTTTTATTTTAATTTAGTTTGAAAATAGCCAGCTTCCAAATTTTCTAAAAGTTATTGTAACAGTGTTTAAGACAACAAAGCAAGTAATTTAAAAAAATTGAGATTTTGGTGTATTTAGCGATTAGAAGAAAATATTTAATTGCCAATAAATTGTTTATATATAAAACATTCTTAGAAAGTTAATTTTATAGTAATTACAAAATAAAGTATAGGAGATATTTTGCTAGAAATGGAAAAAGTCATTATTATCATTACAATAGAGTTAAAATCAATACTTGGATATTTAAAATATCCTTTAGCAAGTTTTATTGCTTTAAATGGCTTTGATCTTTATTATTGCAGTTTTTCTTGGTGTGTGTGTGTGTGAAAATGATTTTGACCTTAATTTAACAAGAGTACAGATTGACATGTCATAGTAAACTAATCATGCTCTCATTTTTTCAATATGACTATTAAAAACATTTTATGTTATCTTTTATTCTACTTCCCCAACAATTTCTTTCACTCACAGATGATACCTTACCTAAAATTTCAAAAAGAAATAGATTTCAGATAAGAACATCTATTAGCTCTGTTAGAAATAAACCTATTTTCTCCCTCTTTCCTTGCTTGTAACAATGGAAAATTGATTTTTTCTCTCATTTGAAATTAACCTTTCAACTGTGTTTGAGTATCTTTTCCTCATCCTTCCTCAGAAACATTACCTTATCTGCTATAGCTTCTATCTTATATCTTCAATTTTCTCTCTATATATTGTCTCAAGTCAAATAGCCTTTAAATATACTCATCTTCCAGTTAAAATAACTAGTCATCAATTATCATCATCATCATCATCATCATCATCATCATCACAATTATAATAATATCTAACCCCTGGATATCATAAACTATTTTCCAGGCACTCAACTAATAGTTTACTTATATTTGCCTACTTAATCCTTGGAACAACCTTACGAGATTGCTAACATTATCTTCACTTTGTAGATGAGGAAACTGAGAAACAGAGAATTTAAATAATTTGTATAGGTTGACAAAGCTATTTAGTGTTGAAACCATGATTCAAATCTAAGCAATCTGGATCCATAATTTGTATTCTTACTTAGTACATGATATTCCTGTCTTTAAAAAATGGCTCTCAGTTGAGAACAAATAACTCTCCAACTACCATACCATTTTCTTCTTCCCTTTCTCAATTTCTTGAAAGAGTGGTCTACATTATGTCACTATCTACTGCTTGCTAAAACTTTAAACATTGAATTATAGTTTACATTCCTTCCGCTCCGCTAATTACAATCTAACACTTCCATGATTTCCCAGTGATTACCATGATACTTAGAAAATTTGCAAAGATACTTTCATTTGGTATGTGAACATCACTGAACCCTGAACACTGAGCTGATGCTACTAATGCCCCATGCAACCCTCCTATCCTTGCAAACTGGCCAGCCTCTGACCTCAACATACCTATAGTGGATAATCCATTTCAGGGTTTCTGCCTCAAGGATTTCTGAGAATCTTAGAAAAATTGCTTAGCTCAATCCACAGCTGCATGGAAGTTTGGGGATGGGGAGAGGTGTAGGTAACATTACCCAGGGCAACATATAACAAATGAGTGACTTGAGTCTACAGATTTATGTCATAGGCAACCAACCTTCCTTCAGAGAGAGAATTCTAAGGAGCATTCTGTATGGTTCCTCAAGGGTCTCAGTAGAATGAAGTCCAACTTGCCCATATCGAAAACAACTCAATAAAATATGCTTCATTGGCTTTGCCTTTTCCCCACTCTTACTCTTCTTGTTTCCCCATTATGCTTTTTGGAATTACTCTCAATATAAATTACTTACTCCCAAATTCTTTTCTTAGGCTCTTGTGGGAGAATCCATACTAAGACAACATTACTATTGATCCCTTTCTCCTAGAGACATCTTATCTATATACTCTCCATCCATACACTCTTCTTGGCTTCTCCATCCATATACTCTTCTTGTTTCCTCTATCCTCTCTGACTGCTCTTCGCAGTCTTATCTGTTGACATCTCTTTATATAATGGTGTTCCCAAGGGCTATGCCCAAGGCCTTTAAATTATTTTTCACCTCATATATTTTCATTGAGCAATCTTTCCCATTCACTTGACTTCAGTTACTAGTAATGGAACACCAATTTTCTGGTCAAAGGCTCCAGCAGAGAATTAACTCTCATTCTCCAGACTCACATGTCCATCTTCTTTTCAAGCATCTATCTTTAAAACATGTCTCAAAGCATATCAAATACAACATACCCAAACTGAAGTCACCTTCCCTCTCCCTAATATCTTCTCTATCCAACCATCAACTTAAATTACAGATCTGATTTAGGAGACAATCATCTCTTTGCTTCCAATACATTTTACCTTTATCCTCCATAATCTAACCATATTGCTACTTGGGAGCTCATTTTTAATGTTACTTTCTCTGAGTATATTTTCCTATTACTTAACTCAAACTTTAATATATACTCAAATAACACAGGGATCTTGTTCACATCAACATTCACATTCAATGTGGATGGAGTTGGAACTGAGATTTGGCATTTCTAACAATGTCCTAGATGATGCTTGTGCTGCTTTTCAGAAAATCACAGTAGTAAAGATCTAGATTAGATTACATGGGTAGTTTATGCTCCTATTGAACCAAGCCCACACCCTGGCTCTTTTCTCACTATTATAATTGCTTATTAATTGTCTATATTCTCTGTTAGATCATAAGCTCCCTGAAGGTAGAAGTATTTTCTTCTAGTCCATAACTAACTTGAGCTGTCTTCTCACTGTTGTATCTCTATTTTCTAATACAGTGACTCACATATAGTAGATGTTCAATATTTGCTGAATTGATTAGTTGTATATGTTCTAAACATTCTGATTTGTAAACTAGATTGGTTAGTCTTGATTGGGAACCAGATTTGAAGTACATGTTTGAAGTACTAGCAAAAATGTTAAGTCCAGATATATATAAAACATGTAAATGCTTACTTCTTTTTAAAAATTCTAATTATTCATCGAAGAGAAAAATCAAACACCTATTTATTGTGATAAAATATCTTTTTTTTGTTTTTCTCCAAGGAGGACAATATGTCATATTTGAAGTAATTGAAAAGATACATAACTTAGTTCATTAACTTTAACTTTAAACAATGTATTATTTAATTTTCAAAAATCAGACAGTGAAGGACAAAGTATTTTCTAAACTATGAAGACTGTTAGTCATAAATCTACAGGCAATATTTCACACCAAGGTTAAACCTTACAAGCTAACCATGATTGCAGCTTTTAGACTAATAATTGGGATAGTGTACAGTAATTAAAATAGTATGTATTATTTAAAAATTGGGAGCACTGACTTTTGCCACATTATGTCCTGTGTGTGTGATGTATGTTGATCCTTCAAAGAAAAAAATGCAGGTTTAGTTATGTTAAATAAACCTCCATTGGGAAGATATATTCACTCTCTGTAATAAAGAGTTGAACATTTCTTTTAATAGTATATTACCAATACCCTCTTTCTACCACCCTCAACCAATTTTTTAAGCTTTTAGTGATGGGTGATAAATTATTTACATAAACCTTGTATAAGTACATTAAAAAGATTAATAGTTTGAAACTAAGCATGTCATTCAAATATCACTGATAGTCTTCATTATTTTTGGTCAAAATATTTCTTAGTATTAGTAACAGCTTGATTTATTTTTAAAAATCTCTCATTTGTTTTTAATGAAACTGTTTCTATTTCACTGTCCATGGCTCTCCAAATTTAAGGCAACTGAATGTCTGAGGCTACACAACACTTACTAAGAGTAAATATCATCTGGAGAATAATTAAAAGAAGACAATGAATTAATGAGTCACCAGCAAATTACCATGGAGAAACAACATATTTGATGTAAAAAGGAGCTTTTGCAATGCTTAAAGTTTATACCTCTTTGGATTAATTTGTTTTTCAAAAGTGAATAATTTTAATAAAGATTAATTTTTCTCCTTCAAATTAAAAGCATACTATAAAACAAGATTAACGTGGATGTGATTACAGTACTTATCAAGTCTGACATGATGTGGTAGCAAGAAGCAATGAAGCAGCATGAACATGTATAAAACACATCCAGTCAAAATCCATGTTTCAGACCTGAGTATTGATCAGTTGTCAGCCTCACCATGGAACAATTTAAAAATCTGTGTTAATTCATTGGGGGAAGATAAAGTATATAATTACTACAATAACCTTTGGTAAATACCTACCAGAAAGTAAGGGATGTTATTAGAAAAAAGTACTAAGTACAGCACTGCAGAATGAGAAAAGGCACAAAGGTCTTGTTTACACAAGGCCCAGACTTTAATGAAATGTATTGATTGTTGGTTTCAAAAGAAAACACATACACCCACATAAAAACATATATGTATCTACATATCAACATACAGAAATATGGATTTCTGAATATGAGTTTATATATGCAAATTGAACAAATAGTAGTTTGAACTGGAAATGATTTATTAATATCTATTGTTTTACATGTGACAGTGAGCCAGCATCATAAACATTATGATTAATAATACCAAGGGAAAGGAGACACTTTCAGAAAAATCAGTCATGAAATTTATAAAAGAAAAGAATCCAGACTTTATCACCTCAAACACTAAGAAACTAATAGTCATTTGTTGATTTAAATTTGTCTGGCTTTCCAAAACCAAACCAATGTCGTAATTTCCAAAATATGTTTTTTAAAGTGGTAAGAGAAGAAAAAGACTTAAGATATAGCATAAATTCGTTAAAGTTAGAGCAAGACAATACAAGACAAAGCTTGCCAAGGAAATATCTTAGCAGAAGGTGAGAGCAGCTGCTTACTGAAATACTAAGGACCGACCACAGACCAGTGGTGTCAGGCACAATATGAAGATGAGTCAAAACACCTGTGTTGTCAGGCAGGTATTGAATTGGCTGTTATTAAACAAGCAAAGTGAAGAAGTGGATCTAGGAAATGGGCCAACTGGATATCTGTAGTCAAAATCAGGTGAGCAGAGATAGCAAAGTGAGCAAGTTTCCAGTCTTGTTCCAGTTCCACTCAATCATAAAGGGGCAGGGTTTTACACTTTTTCTAATAATCAGTAAGATTTTTTGTTAGTTTATTCTGATAGGAACAGTATAGATTCTGTTTCACTTGGTAAGTGTTTATGTCCTTGAGTTACAATTTCTCAAAATAAACTGAGGCTTCAAGATAATGACACAAGTTTGATCTCTTTTTTCTTTTCTTAGGGCTGAATGATCTTAAGGAGGCACATTCTATCAATTGACATTGCTAATGAACATCTTTTTAGCAAAGTGTTTAGCCAGGTATTTTCCTACAGTTTAGCTGGGCAGCTGAGGTGGTTAATAGGCATTTAAATAGAAATAATAAATGATGTAGGAGTTTGAAAATTATTCTAGCACTTTTCTTTTGTATCAACATTCATTGACAGAGAATGTTGGCTTCTAGTTTCCTGGCTTTAAATAGTAAATATAGACTGATAAGTCCTAAGTGTATAGCTGCAGACTAGGCTTCTTTCAATCCAGATTCATATGTCCAATTTCTTAATTGGTATCTCCACTTGTATGTGTAATAAGCAGCTCACATTTAACACATCCAAAGCCAAAATCTTTTTCCCCAAACCTTATCTTATCATACTAGATCTCACCTCTAGCAGTAGCTCGGACCAAAACCACTGCAGTTGATTGTGCCATATTACTTTCTATCTACACCACTTATGTCAGTAAATCCTATTCAATGCGCTCTTTTTTTTTTATCTTTATAGCTTTACTGAAGTCTAACATATATAGATAGAATAAAATTCTCACTTTAAATATATATTTCCATGAGTAATCACCATCCTGACTAAGTATTAGAACATTTTCATCTCTCCTCAAATTCTCTCATTCCCCTTTGTGATAATCTCACTTTACCAACACTGGTCCCAGGAAAACATTCATCTCTTTTCTGGAACTTGTTTTGCCTATTCTAGAATTTTACATAAATGAAATAATACAATATGTAATCTTTTACATTCGGTGTTTTTTCATTTAGCATAACGTTTCTGAGATATATCCATGTTGTTTCATATATCAGCAGATTTTAAAAAATTATTTTTTATTGCTGAGTAATATTCCTGAATCTGCTTTTACAATGTATTTAAATATTCATCTTTATTCTTAAAAACTTGGTTAAAGTCTTCATCACCTCTTATATTAATGATTTAAAATTCTAACTGGTCTTTTTGCTTCACTTTTTGACAGCTCATAATTTATTCTCAACCCTGTAGCCAGTGTTATTTTTCTAAAATATCTGATCATGTTATGCCTTTGTTTAAAATCTTCCCAGTATTCCAGTCTTAGAGTAAAGCTGAAGTTTTTAATAATCTAAAATGGCATATGTGGACTAGCGTCCTGCTGCTTCTCCTATTATTATCCTACTTGCTCACAGAGCTCCAATCTGATTGGTGTCTTAAGCCTGGAAATATGAGAAAGAGTTGTATAAGAGTATCAGAGAAGACAAGAATTATATATATATCTTCTTGCATTATCAGGTTTCCTCGGTGGTGAAAAATTTAAAGATTTGTAGCATTAAAATAAGATAAATTGTAAGATATACTGTAAATTTTGAACTTTTAAATAAATTTTCATGTCAAGACAAGTGGCTTTAGTCTATACTCCAAAACACTCCAGTGTATATGTTTAAGTTTCTCTGCATTTTACTTGTACTTGGTAAAGAAGTGTGAAAATCATTGACTTAATTGATCATTCTGGATCATGAGTGCTAACAGAATTTAATTATAGTTCCAACTGAGCTAAGACTGATGTAAGAGAACATTTAGGAATGGATAATTTTAGTTCTGTATTTTGTTAAATCAAGTTTTCACATTTGTAACAATGACAACAGCAACAAATATTCTACTAGAGGACTCAAAATCTGATTAAAAATTTTCTTTCATTGGGTGGAATTCAAACAGACTCAGCTAATTTTTACTTGGAAAAAATAAAAATGTTATGAGATTATATTTTCTTTAAAAATATAGCACTGTGGCTCTAGTTCACTGTTAATAGAGTATATTAAAATACTACAATGTAAAAACCAAAAGGCTTTTGGTTGTTCAAATAGATATAAGTTTATATGAAACAACCAACTCGTCAAACATTCAATTAAAAGCAAATATATTTCTCTAATATTTTCACATAAAATAACAGATAAGAATAAAATTCCTAAAAATGAAAATAAAGTTGGGATCAGCAAACAACTATAAAATAAAGATGTTAACTGAAAAACTGGACATATTTTACTATAGATTTTCCTATCTCAAAAATAATATTCCAACACTTTAACATTTTTCTGTACTAACGCAGATCTTTTTAGTGCTTCAGATAACACTGAGCATATACATCTCCAACATAATATTATAATAGTTAAGTTAGAAAAAGGGTTTATATATAAACTCTTTTGCAATTTACCATCAAGTGTTTGAAGAAGGAAGAGTTAACTAGAAGGTTATTAAGTGAATTTAAAAAATAAATCAAATCTTTAAATAGTAGAATTTACTATATATTTCTTGGTATTTGAAAGTTTTTATAATTATAAATTGTTTTTTTTCCCCACAGCAGACTAATATTTACTATTCATTATGTTCATATGCCGCTATTTTTTTTCCAAGTACTTTCTCTACAACTCTGTTATGTCACAGAAGATTGTTAGTGACAGAACAAAGACTAGACAAATTTTCTCTTGATTGTAGAGTGGTGTTTTAAGCTAAACACAAAACACATAAAGCTGCTAAAGATAAATGCTGGTTTATGTATATACAACATAAATGAAATCAATGGCAGTTGAGTGATCACTGAGTCAAATAGGACATTCAATAACTTGGATTCTGTTTTTTATCCTTTCTATTGATGTTCTTCAAATATACGAATTTGTTGAAAAGTTCTATGATTGTCTTATTTTCATTTAAGTAAGTAATGAAGAGGAAAATTATATCCCAAAGCTGCAAAAGTAAGAAAAGGCTGCAGAAGCTAGGGAATACATTGAATAAGCTGATATGTGGACAATAAGCATTATTAGAAAGAATCAAAGTTTTAAAAATTTAACAGATGATAATAATAGTAATGATAACATTTTTATGAAGATGTATAGTTTTTAAAGAACATTTGTTCTTCCCAAGTACCACAGGAGGCAGGGCAGGGCAGACATGATGGTATTTGCATCTTCATGAAGATATTAAGACTCATAGTAGGGAAATAATATGCCTAAAGCCAAATAGTAATTTTACTTTGAAGCTGGGATTCTGAACCATGTCTTTCACACACAGAACATATGCCTGTATTTTCCACGGATTATGTGTTACATATTATTAATGAAACAGTGAAAACGTGTTACAACTTTCTTCATTATTATTTTTTAAAGGCTTCCAGGTGGTACACTGTTCTGCCCAGGCTGAGAACTACTGGTCTAAAATAAGAAAGCAACCAGGAGTTTGTAGTATGAGGAACATATGTCATACAAGGACTTGTTAAGAAAAGCAGAAATGCTGTTCTGGATAACAGTTGAGAGGGTTTGACTTAGTGTGTTCTGCTGTCCAAGGCAGAACTAGAGACAGTGCTAGGAGCTCTAGAGAGACATATGTCAACAAAAGTGCTCAAGCAAATATAAACAACTGTAAATGGCAGAAATGATTAAAGCAAAAAATGAATAAATTAAGAGAGATAAGAGATCACTAAGGTTTCGAGATCGTTTTTTACTTTCTCATATATTCTTCAGTTTATGACCGAAATCTTGTGCATTTGTTACTTATTAATAATGAAAACAAATGTGTTAATTTAAAAGATGACTGAATTTGTCTTGTAGAATTTAAGGAAGAAATGTGTTTCCATAGACTGAAGATAATGCAAATATTCATGTCCTCCTACATGATTTTTTAGAAAAGAGGCAGCATATGTTGGAAAGAATTTTCCCTTTGGAGACAGAAATATTTGAATGGAAATTTCAGCTCTGTTACTTTTGGGTTACATGGCCTTGAAGTAATAACTGAACTCCCTTGATCTTCTGTTTCTCCATCTAATAAAGTGGTAAAACAGAAATAACAAAAATCAAATTTGAATATTAAATGTTATATAGCATTGAGTGGTGCTAAATAAAAATGAGTTTCCTAAATTATGCCCAACTTAACTAGTTACAATTTCTTATACTGGTACAAAGAAAGACAATTGTGAAATATGGTCAAGGAAGTTCTAATATGAAAGGGCACAAAATTAAAGTTTTTATATGAACATACTAAAATTTTAAATAAAAGGGAGCATGAGGATACTTCTTTGTCCCCTAGAGATCTCAAATTTGGAGATCTCTGTACTCCATCACTCAAAACATCTTAAAAACTCTGTGATTCTAAATAGTTCTCAAAACCTGTAATTTATGGCCAGAGTATACTAAAGATGCTCTGAAATATGCTCTGAATAGAGCATACTGAACATAATTTAAATTGTTCTTGATGATTCATGGTAATCATTATGAATAACACTTCCCATACTATACATAGTACAGTAGTTACTGCCTGGATTTTTCCACAGTTCTGTACTGCTTTTTCTAAGGTTTCTGTTTAACTTCATTTCTCAGTTTAGTGGCTCCTAAAATGTAAAGGGCTTCTGTCTTTCCACAATACTGTCCTTGCCTACTGCTGCTGGCGTTTCTCTAGCTCCTTTCTTTGCCATCTGATCCATTTTTTTTAAAAAAACTGTAACTTTCCAAATGCTTAGAGTTTGTTTTGCTCACAGTCACCTGCAACCTAATCTCTACAGTCTTAGTTGTCAGACTACCTGCTCAAACTAACCTAGAATAAAATTAATGGTTTTTGATAAAACCAGTTAAAGATGTTTAAGAAGGCGATAAATGCAAATACTCCTTATACCTATATGTTGATACCTATTCCCTAGATTTGGTGTGGGGGCAGGGGTTAGCTTAATTACTTTTTGCTTTGTGACTGACCTCCTTGAGATTGTTGAAAGTCAGGTAGCTGTGTGATTGGGTATTACTATAAATATGTAACACCATGACAATCTAGGTTGTAGCTATGAACTCAAAACTGGTGAAAGAAAATTCCCCAAGAGGGTTATGTAGAAAGATGGTATTTAATATTAAAAATAATTGTTAGAATAGGCCCTGAAAGTCAATTATGCAGAACAAATGGAGTCTGATAATTCTAAGAAAGATTTCCTTGCCCTGTATCCCCAACCAGTAGTATACATTAATGAGTTACATTTATAAGGATGACCCAAAAGACAATTAAAGTGCCTTTTGTTATCGTCCAAGGAAGATTACCATGTATTTCGTATAGAAGGAGACAGTCAGACCTGAAAGATACCACAGATGTGATTGCATCCAATCCTCATATTTGACAGATGGGGAAAAGAGGCCCAGAATGGTGGATTCATTTACACAAATTTCACATCTAGTTAGTGTTAGGTTGGCCTGGGAAGGGCTAGTCAGATGCCTGCCTGGAGACTCCCCAGATTGATACAGGGAATCCAGACCTTCTGAATAGGGCCCACCCTAAAGCCCTAGGCACCACCACCCTAATCTGGAAGCTCTATTAGCATTTGATTAACTTTCCCCACCCTATACCCTTGCCCTCACATAACCCCATAAAAGCTGAGTCCTCTGATCCCAGGGGCAACTTCTCTGGCCCCTCTCCTCTCTGGACCAGAGGGCCTCTCCAGGCAGCCCTCTCCCAATAAATGCTTGCTTGTCATGCATTTACCTTACAGTTAATAAATGTCAGGAATAAAACTGGGTGTCTGAAGAGTTAACATGCTGAGTTTTCATTATTCTCAATGCCACCATACCTTTCAGCATGATTTAGTATTATTTGATACTTTGAAAAAGATTAATTCTTGAGCTAAATTTTTAGAACTCTTGCTATGGTTTGAAAGTTTGTATCTCCTCACCATCAATTCATATAATGAAACCTAATTCCTAAAGTGATGGTATTAGAAGAGAAGCCTTTGGGAGGTGATTTGATCATTAGGACAGAGTCCTTATGAATGAGTGAAATTAACGTCCTTCTGTAGGTGGCCAAAAAAAACGCCCTTGCACCTTTTGCTACATGAGATTTCAGCTAAGAGGATGCCCTCTATGACCCAGAAAGCAGACCTTCCACATCTGCCTGTGCTTTCCTTGTTCTTGGACTTCCTAGCTTCCAGAACCATAAGAAACTAATTTCTGTATTTTTTTTTTTTAAAGCCACCCTCTTATGGTATTTTGCTATAGTAGTTAAGCCTGAAACACAAATATTTTAGGTATAATATTAACTAATTATTTGAAATCAAATTAAATTTTAATTTGCTTTTTACCATATCTCAAGTGTACTCATTCTCTAATAAGTGATCACATATTTCCATCAAATAATTGTCCAAAATAAATAAAAGTAATATTTTGTTTTATAACTATAGCTAATTCCAAACAATCTATGAGACAATAATTAAAGACAGATTAATCAAAATAGACTTACATTATGGTTTGGAAATGAAATGAAATGGCCAGAGTAAGTAAAAACTTAAATGATACTGTAACAAAAATAAATCTTTTCAAAATTAACCTTAAACAACAAGGTATTTCTTTATTGCCACGAATGTCTTATGAATGATCCTATATTTTATTTGCCTTCTCAAGAAATAAATATATAAAGAAAGTTATGATTACTGAAGGACTAGAGTAACTCCATTTTGTTATGTAGACTCCAGATTAAATGAAGAAAAATTTACCGAAAAAACAATTAGGGACAACACCCTGCCCTTTGGTCAAGCCGACCAAAGCCATTAATCAGTAAGCCCTTAAGGCATCCACACCCTGTTTCCCTTTTGCTCATAGCCCTCTCTGCAACTGGTCTTTTTGCACAGGGCCCTGCTGAACAGGGCACTCTGTGCACACAACCGTCTTGCGCACGGTTTTACCCTTTAAATTCGGTCCCAACCCCCTGGTCAGGACTCCTCTCACCCACTGCTGCGTCAGTGAACGAGTGGGGTCCAAACTCGAGTTTGTCAATAAACTCCCTCTTGTGCTTGCATCAGTGTCAGTTTCCTTCTTGGAGTCAGTTTCCTTCTTGGCTCGTGGAGTTCCAAACCAGGGCATTACAATTACCATAAATCTGAATGTGATCTAATAGGAAAGCTTGAACTAACAAATATTACTATGAAAAGCATAACATATATTTCCTCAAAACACTATAAAATACAATCTTAAGTTACATATTTTTGCCATATTTGCTAATTTATTCAACTACTACTTAATAGCAGCAATATAACTCTATCTAAAATTTAATAATAAAAACAAATAGGAAAGATGGAAGTTATTTTTTAGTGGGTATATGTTTGGGATAATAAAAAAGTTCCAGAACTGGATAGTGATGGTTACATTCCATAACTTAAAAAAAAAAAAGGAGTAAAATAGATTTATAAGAAACTCCTACAACTCAATAATAAAATAAAATTAAAACAACTCCCCCCTGTAAGGTAAACGCGTGACACACCGACAGGAGTTTTAAAAGCAAGCATTTATTGGGAGACCGCTCCCGGGTGAGGTTCTCTGGTCCAGAGAGGAGAGAGGCCAGAGAAGCTGCTCCCTGGGGTAGGAGGGCGTGGATTTTATGGGTTACCTGGGGGTAGAGGTATAGGGTGGGGAACCTTAATCATTAATCAATGCTAATTGAGCCTCCGGATTAGGGTGGTGAGGCCTAGGGCTTTAGGGTGGACCCTATTCAGGTCTGGATTCCTGGTGTCAAAGGTGTCAAGCTGGGGAGTCTCCAGGCAGGCATCTGGCTGGCCCTTCCCCCGCCGACCTAACACTCCCCCTCCAAGAAAAAGAACTAATAACAATTAAAAAACAGGCTAAAGACTTGGACAGACATTTCTCCAAAGAAATACAAATGGCCAAAAGGTGTATGAGAAAATGATCAGTGTCACTAATCATTTGGGAAATGCAAATTAAAACTTCAGTGAGATATTACCTTGAACTATTATCACAAACAAACAAAGAAACAAACAAAAAAAAACAAGTGGTGAGGATGTGGCAAAATAGGAACCCTTGTACCCTGAGGGTAGAAATGCCAAATGGTGCATCCACTATGGAAAACAGCATGGAAATAGCTCAAAAAATTAAAATAGAACTACTATATAATCCAGCAATCCTACTTCTGGATATTTATTAAAAGAATTGAAATCAAGACTTTTGTTATTGCAATACTATTTACAATAACCAAGCTATAGAAATAGCCTAAATGACCATGAAAAAAATGAATGAATTAAAAAAAAAAAGTAGTATACACATACAGTGAATACTATGCATCTTTAAAATAGAAGGAAATACTGAAATGCAAGAACATGAATAAAACTTTAGGGCATTGTACTAAGTTAAATAATCCAGTCACAGAAAGATAAATATTGCATGATTTTGGTTAGATGAAGTATCTAAAAGAATTAAGGTCATAGAAACAAAGAAGAGACCAGTAGTGGCTAGGGATTGGAGATGGGAGGAAAAGGGGGCAGTTACTAATCAACAGCCATAAAATTTCAGCTAAGCAAAATGAATAAGTCTAGAGATCTGCTGTATAACACTGTATCTATGTCAACAATAATGTACACTCAAAATTTGGTGAGGGTAGATCTCATGTTATGTGTTCTATGCCAATAAAATAAAAATTTTAAAAAAGGACAAATATGGAAACATATTCAAGATATATTAAGTGAAAAAGCAAGAACTGAAAGAATGAGTTGAAGAATGCAAATTTCATTATTTTCTGTATATATTATGGATAGCTAGTGCATGCTAAGAAGATATTCTGGAATAATTTGTTATATTTGGGTGATGTTATGGGGACATTAATGTTCTAAACTGCTGAGTTCAGGGTTATTAAATACGTTTATAATGTGTAAAGAAAAATACAGTTGAAATGTTTTTATGTTATGAATATTTTACTACAAAAAATAATAAGAAAAACTACAGAGCATAAGATTTGATGACTCTGGCACCTAAGACACCTATGAATTCCTTGTACATTGTGTGCACTTGTTAGATTTGTACCTCTTTTTTCATAGTATAGGTACGATAATTTTATATTTTGATGTCAGAGGATCTTAAGGAGATATTTTGTTACATTACAGCAAATTTCCTGGGATTAAGATATTCAGACATCCGGCTGCTTATTTAAAGTGAGGTTAATTCCCTTACTCTTTGTAAAACTTGAAAATATTAAATGTTATTTCCTTTTCTAGAGAAAATGGCACAGTTGAGATAAGTGTGCTGTGAGCACAGTAATTATTAGCAGCTATCTTCAGCTACACTGAATCATACAGTGTTTTACATTAGAAGGAAGTTATTATGATATCACAAAGCTTTCTTCAAGGGAACAAGGCTAGATTCCTTTTGCAATTTCTTTAAATTAATTTATAGAAAAAATAAGTATAGGATTAGCAGGTACAGAAATGAAGAACATAGACTATTACTAAGACATGTTCCCATAAAATCTGTGCCTTTAAAGATAATTTAATGTTTTTCTTTAAAAATCTCCCAGAAATTCTCAGAACTCACAGAAATTTAGTCTGTGATATAAGAACTTCAGATAAATTTCAATGGAAAACAGGAGATCCTAGCATATTTCTCCTATCATTGTGGAGACATCAGGACCAACATTTTCTATCACTTAAATAGAGATTACTATACCGAAAATTTGTATGTTTAATGACAACACCTCTTTCAAATTATTGCAACTTTTTGTATTAATTATCCCGGAAAAGTAAGCAATTATAATTTTAACACAGAAGTATAAATTTTAAAATTTACAATTCAGTTTAAATTCTACAAGAAACTAAGAAAATGATTAACTTTTATTCACTTAAAATAATCGGTTATTCCCAGATAATGTTAAAAATCATAATTTTTCAAAAACATTTTAATATTAAAATATGAAAATATAAATTACTAAACAAAGTAGTACTTCCATATATTTCTACTCCAGAGAAAAGAATCCAATTTACACATCTGAGAAACATGTACAAAGTTGCTTGTAAAACTGATGGAATTGACCTATTTACATTCTAAAAAAGTGAATGCTCTGTATCTTGATAAGTTTTATAATCCATTTATACCACAGTTTCTCCAACAATTAAATTGAAAAAATAACTCCTCTAAGAGTTTACATTGGGAACTCCTGATAAATGGATAACAGCCCCATTATGCACTGTTTCCCTTCAGATCTTTATGCCTTACTAGAGGTTTTGCAAAGCTGCTTGCAGTGACAAGTACATTTTCTTTCAGATAAATGTGAGTTTTTTGTATAAATTTGATTGATGAGAGTAATACAATATTAATAACTCTCTTAGGTATCTAAAAGAAATCTATATTATATCAAATATAGCAAAAAAAATCTGCACTTTGGAGTAGTATAAAATCTGTGGGATACTACTTTATGAAATGAATAAAAATCATGAAAATTAATATTCTAAAGTGTAAATCCACTGTTTATAAAGCTGAAGCACCTAAATTGCAGTGGCAAAATACTTTTTTAAAATAAAAGGTTATTTATATCTGGAAACAATGCCTGCTTACAATCTAGTTCACTAAATAAAAGGGCTCAACCAATAATAAACAGAGCCATTACCCTGCCCGTGAAATGTTTGATCTGAGTATCACTGCATTTTGCAAAAAAAGTGTTTACACAAATGCTACAATCTTGGAACAGTAATTTAGCTCATAACAGGGGTCTTCTGTGGATATCATGGTCCATTTTGTAGGTTGGAAGAAAAATGCAAAGGCTGATCTGCAAAGTTCTTCTGAACATTTCATTCTCTTTAATTACCTACGCACCTCTACAAAGAATACTGGGTAGGAAAATAGGAAGGCTGTTTTGTATCTTTGCCACTCTGTTAATTAGATCTATGAAGATAGAATATAATTTAATATCTTTGGATCTCAGGCCTCTAACCTCAAAAATATGAATTAATTAACTGCAAAAAAAAAAAGATAAGGATAACTAAACACAAAATCTTCCTTCTTTCAACTACTGAAAACATCAACAAAATTTAACCAGCATCTTTTAAGCTAAGAAAATATTTACGTTAATGTTGTCTATATAGCATTAATTGTCTGGATGGTAATTTAACCATTTAATGAAGATATATTCTTAAAGATGTGTTCTAATACTGGTGAGCCTCTTGGACACATTCTCAGATTACTATTTTTTAATTATTATTCTTTAGAATCGTGTAGATTCATCTTCTAATTATTAACATCTAAAACAGATGAAAAATGAGATGCTATTTTATAATATTTTTATAAAATAGGGTGATCTGGAATTCTTTATGCTAGATTTTTTCAGATTACTAATAGGAGGGTTATCACTGTGATTGCATAAAGAATATTTGATTAATTTTTTAAAGTTTAGAATCTAGTCATCGGAATCATTTATAAAGAGAAGAGAGAATTTATTTGTAAGTTTAATTTCTTAAATTTTGTGATTTCTCCAACATACAACTTCCTGGAGCATGCATGACTAGTAGTCTATAATATTATTGCCAAGAAACCAGGAAGCATGAGTCATCTGATCAGGGTACAGTGTTCCAAAAAAGAAAACTTCTAGATAATTAAAACTTTTACCCTTTCACCCTTTAAAAACATTTAAATATATTTAAAAATAATCATTTCTCAAGTCGATTGTAAATTTTTCTGACATTTTAAGAAATATTTACAATATTTTAAAAGGTGTCTTTCAGTACTTTTTTAGGATTTCTGTGTTTGTTTTGAAGTACTTAAAATAAGTTTTGGATAAAAAATATGGAGGAATTAAATGGCAAATGCAATTTAAAATAAAAAAAAATAAGTTTGGGCAAACTGGAAAACAATATTCCACAGCTATCATCTTTTATTTGAGCCCTATGTGTATGTTTGACAATGTTCATGGCTACAGCAGGAAGCATGAACCGGGCATTCTCTTCTGGGCACTGTGATTGCCTGATTTGGAGCCTCCTCACCTCTTACTCACAACATGTATTACCCCAACTTCTCATGTCTGTTGGATCAGCTCAGCTTTACAATCTGCTTGCCAGATGTCACTAACACTGAAGAAATGCTCATTGTAGTAAAAATACATTTTATACATTGATCAAAATTTGGTGGAGCTCAGACACAGGACAGGAGTCTTCCCATCACAACCCCATCTGACAGCTACTTGTATAGATGAGATGTGGCCCTACACAGCCCTGTGCCACTTAGCTGGCTTTATTTTGTTGTGAAATAAGGTTTTTATCATTTTCTGTTTCCTGCTTGAAGATTTTTTTTTTTTCTGATTCTTTTCTCTGCACCTACCTTTAACAGCAATACATCTGCTTCTAACATGTTGCTTTTCCGCTAAATTCAGGGGTGGAGTTTAATTCAGGGAGTCATAAAAACTAGCAATCTGATCTCCAAGTAAGCAAGATATTTCTGTTAGTAACTAAAAAATAATTCAGTACTTTCATGATCCACCCACCACTGGGAAATGAAAGAAAAAATCATAACATTAAAATGAAATTCAGTATTTTATGTTCTCATCGGGGAAAAGTTAAAATAATCTATTTTATTTCAACTAATTTAACAGACATCTTGAATCTTTTCTAAATATCACTTAATAAACTATAATATTGAAGATGGAGATCATTTTTCATTAAATATGCTATTGCTAACTATTTAAATAGTGGCTTTTCCCCAATTACTTAAATAACTTTCAAAAATTTTAGTTTATTAATTTTAATAATAACTTGGTGAAGTAGGAGGACAGCAAAAACTCTTTTAAAATGAACCTACTAATCTACCATAATTTCACTTGGCAAAGCTTAAGCAGTGAATATAGAATATAATCATCTATCTTATATTATCATCTCAATATATGTTTGTACTCTAAGTAAAATAGTGGTGTAGTTAGAATAAAAAATTGAAAACATTTTTCATTAAAATGGTTTATACTTTGCTTCATTTGTATATCAAAAATTCTTAAATTGTATTTCAACTTCACATTGCCAATATACTGAATTCAAAATTCATGAATTAGCTCATTTCATACATTATTCAGAGTAAAAATAGTTTGACTTCATAATGTTTATTTAAAGACACTACATCACCCCTGGTAATTAAGTCACAGTGCATAAGAAACATTCTAGGTAATGGACTCCAAGTGTACCAGCATATGGTTTAATGGTAGACACGTGTTCTTCCCTCCATTTTATTCATCTATCACCTCTTGCTCTATAGATCTACCCATTCTCTAACATTTACCATCTTATAGAGTCAGACCATTATGGAAAGCCTCACTGACTTTCCATTGCTTACCAAACCAAATACAAATGGTCCTATATCTACTACTCTTTGCAAGTACTCCATGGCCCATCCAAAATGTGTAGTATCCATGAAAATCCCAAGTATTTTTCTGCCTCCTCACTTTTGCTCTAGTATCTATGGCATTGGCCACCAGCTTCCCACCTAAATCTGTTCTCTGCCTCTTCCATATGTACAGAGTTATTAACTGGTCTTAGAGCAGCCCAGCTAGACTAAATTTCCCAGCCTCCTTGAGTAGTAACATTGAATAAGTTCTCATCAACAGAATGTGAGTAGAATTGATGTGGCTGTCACTCCATGCTCCCTACCTCTTGTCGTGACCTAGAAGATAGACAAGAACAATACTCTATGGCAGTGGTTCTCGAAGGATGGTCTCTAGACTGGCAACAGAAGTACCTGAGATCCTGGAAATGCAAATTTTCAGGATCCATTCCAGACCTAATGAATCAGAAACTTTGAAAATGTGGCCCACAAATCTGTCAGAACAAATTCTCTAGGTAACAATGATGCATATTAAAATTTAGAAGCAGTGTCCTGGAGGATAGTGGAGGAACAATTTGGAAGAAACTGTTCTAAAAATGACCATCTGGATGAACAACCACTGACCTGGCTTCTCAAGAAGTTTGTTTGTGAAATCATATATTTTTTTAAGTAAGTAAATTGTCAGATGTCCTTCTTACAGCAGCTCAGCAATTGTCCTAAAGTAGCATTTATTTAATCTGAAATGGCCTGTTTAATATTTCCATCTGCTAAAATTAATATCCTACCTGGATCTTTGCAAGGTAACACTAGCCCATCTTCCTAATGCCTAAGAACACTAGAACATTTTTTCTTTCTTTTAAATCTTTCTTATAAATCTGTTATACACATTACTGAACACTCTTCAAAAAATGCAAATCTAATTATGCCACTTTTCCATTTCAAGTTCTTATTAGACTCTCATAGCACTTAGGCTAAAATACAACATGGTTAACTAAGCCTACCAGGTCCCATCTAATATGACACATATCAATCTCTCCAGTCTCATCCAGAGCCATTTCATTTTTCCCTCTGCTCTAGTCGCACTTTCCTTTTGTCTGTTTAAATCCTGGGAAGCATTTCCCCACCTCAGAGCTTCCTCCATGCTGCTCGTTTCACTATCTTACTTCTACTCATTGTTTGGGTTTCTTCTTAAAAGTCATTTTTCTTATCCTCCACCTCCAAAGCATCCTGTATAAATCATGTCAAAGCCTTAAAATCTCTTATCAAGACTGTACATTTCCCTTCATATCACTTATAATTTTTTTAAATAATAATTTATTGTTTCTTATGAATCTTATTACTGGATGTGATACCCCTTCCTCATGTCCCAACACCCACTGTAATATAAGAAGCTGGATGAGACTAAGTACCATGTCTATCTGCTCAGTTTGCATGCCTAACATCCAGCCTCCAGCCTGACACATACTAAGCATTCAATACATATGCATTAAATGGATACAAATGGATTATTTGAGACTCAACTCAATGACATCTCATCCGATAAGACTATTTGGATCTTTCTTTCTTATAAAAATAATATAATTTCCAGTGGATTCATTAACCAGAGTGTCCTTATCTGCTTAAAAGGCTGAAGTTCTTATTTCTGTTTAAATATGTCTTGAGTTAATGATTCCACTTGTAAGCATTTATGAAGTGATCTATTTGATTTTGGAACTTTACAATGTAGGTTAGGAGTACACCGCATCTCATGCACTGTTGTGATTTATTTTCCTAAAAGACAGCTTCAATTATTACATCCCATTCCTAAATTTTTGCAAGAAATATCCTTTTTCTAATGTACAGTCTCATCACTTCAGCATTTAAAACTATTCTTTGGTGGACTGACCATAACTTAGTCTTATTCCACACTCTCCCCAGCAAGATTTTGCTTCATTCAGACTGGGAAATTCAATATTTCCCACATATACCCACTTTCAAGCATTTGCACATTTGTTCCTATCAGGAATCTTTTCAAAATTAGGGCTCTTTTCAGGGACATTTCTCCCATGGTGACTATCTCTGCCTGCTAGTATCCTCTGTGTTCTTCAAGTCCATTTCAAATAGATCCCAGTGATCTGACTAAGCAAATCCAAGTTACATACAGTGATTTTTGTGGATTCTGGTCAGACTAGTGAATCCCTGATGACCAGCTTCTGCCTTGTGAATGTGCTTAATGTAGTTATGTGTTATGATATAATTCTAAAAAAATTAAATCAGTATTAATCAATAAGCACAATAGTAGAAAAAGAACTCTAGAGCCATTACAAGAAGCTGTCACATGTGCTGTAAAAATAAATAAATGTAAACTTTAAAGTCCTAAATGAGGTTTGGTGAGTACAAGTCTTTAGCACTTTGCACATTCCTAAAACCATGAATACCTACAACAAAGATGCAGGAAATTTCAACATACAACAGAGAGCACTGGTACAGACAGTATCACTGAAAGAAAGGGGATACCATATCTCCCAGTGGGATGTATTAAAATATCAAGGCTGAAAATCAGTGGTATAAGATATTTACAATTAGTAAAATGCTATTTTTCTCCTTATTTAAATGAACAGCATCAAACCCCCTCCCTTTACCCGCATCTATCCTTATCACAGTACTTCCTTAATGTAAAAAAAATTTCCCAGGCGGAGAATGTAAAGGGTCATCATTTTGCCAGGATCCTGATATATTAGCCACAGGAAACTAACTCAGGCTCCTGTGCTGCTGTTTTCCTAGGAGAAATTCTCACAGATTCTCGCTGTCCTACTATCTCTCTGGCCTGAGAACATTTGGCAGGACTAGCACTTTGACATAACAGAGTGCATTAAATTAAGCTCCCAGGAAGAAAAAGTATATGGTATTGCGGAATTGGAAAACTTTCCGACTAATTAAGGAACCATGTGGGAGTTGTGCTCATGACTTTCTTATTCGTAAAGGAAGAAAAAAAGCCTCTATGAATAATGAAGAAAAGCAAGTAAAACATTTTACTGACTGCACATGGATGTAGAGCTATGTCTTCCCCTAAGAATGTTGCCAATGAAAATGAGGGTATCAAGCTATTTTGCATTTAAGCGGTGGGTCGATATGATTTTCCAAGGTCGAGATCAATATAACATCAAAGCCCTTTTGCTCTCTAAAGACAAATGCTATTATAGCCTACAAAATCAATAAACCAAATTAGCAGCTCCACTGACTATATTTCTTGATATAATAAAGACAGGCTGTAAAACAAGATATAACTGATATAACTGCTTTTTGTTGTTGTTGTTTTTCTGTTTTATTTTTTTCTTTTTAACTGATAATAGTATTATTTATAAAACATGTGCCATCACTCCAGATTTTTTCTTTTTGCTCTGCCATTACTCTGGTCATAAAGACTTTTTGTTGTTGCTGTTGTTGAAGACAGAATTAAATGACAGCAGTGACAAAATCTCCCCTCCACCTTTCTGAGGCAGGGCGCTGCATCATGTCTTAAAGCAGAACATACTCCTGATCAATCCAGTACATAAGAAATCACTTTAACCTTGATGAAAGACATTTTGATAACATACCTTTTACTTACAGGGAAACCGGTCTCAGAATCCCAGAAGGGAAAGCATGTTGAAAATTTAGTTTCTAAAAAGTGATTTGTGTTTAAGTGTGTGTGTGTACACACACACACACACACACACACACACACACACACACACACACACGCATATACATATACACACATACATGTCATCACTTGTTATAATACCTGAAGCAACATGTTTATAATATTTACATACAAGTAAATAAACAACATAATAAAAATACTTAACTTAAAATTCTTAAAATTATTTTTTAAATCCAAACTGATTTTAAAGAGAATAAAACTTAAAAATAAATCTCTAGCAAAGAATGATGCAGGGGAAAGAATCCAGGCATATGTATGGGGGTGCTGAAATACACATAGCAGAGACACAGATCTTCCTATCATGATGCTTACACTCCTCCTCAACGAAGAGGATATACACAATAAACAGATTTCTATAGGTTGAGAGGATCAGAGAAGATGTCACAGCTTTCTAAAGGGAATGGGAGAACCTATGTAAACAGCAAAAGGGGTAAAAGTATGTAATGAGATATGATGAAAGGCATGGAATTTGGTTTGCTAAGAGAACAATAATTATCTGGCTGGAAATGAAGAGTTTAAAAGTTGATTTGACACTAGTCATTCTTCACACAAATTTTTCTTGAAGGATATTTAATAAAAAAAAAAATACACATTAACCATAACCACTTTATTTTAAATGACCTGAAATGTGCTTCATTGCAAATAGGATTTGAGTGGATTGAAAACTAGATCAGATCTTGGTGCCCAGCCTTTTGTCTCTGGTTATGCTTTACACAAATTTGGAAGATTAGACTGATTAAAAAAAACCTGATTTCTATGGGATAAGCAATGTACGTAATGACAACCCTTCATTTACAATGAAAAAATAAGGATCTATGATTAATTTAAACCAAGAAAAAACATTTGTCTGAATTGACTAGATTTAAAATATTAAAATTTTTGATATGGTTCCATAAAATTGTGTAATTCAATATGGTTTCATAATAGATATAAGTCACTTGTGGAGAGACTACTTATTCTAAGAGGCCTTTCATGGATAATTGTATCAACTCTTGCAGAGAAAGACAACATTTTATCATTTTGTTCTATTGGATAAATTGAGTATTTTAATTTCTTGTTATTAAACTGAGAATAAGTAATATAAAAAGTTTTATATAACATAAGCAAAATTTAAAGCCCAGACTAGCACTGGCTCACTGTCCTGTGTTCTACTGTTAGAAAGCACAGTCTTTTAAAACAAATCATTCCTGAATGTGCTTTGGTTTTATACTCTTTGCTTCCTGGATTCAGGAAGCTATTCAGTGTATAAAGGTGTTTTAGTTTGATAATTTCCAATACAATTAAAGTCATTCTTTGGTCATATTCAGATTTCACATTAAAGATCTTTCATCTACATCAAGTACACCAAGGTTAGTTCAAAATCTCTTATTCTAAATTCACAATGTGTATTGTGTTAAAATTCTTGCTTAGTATAGAGGGAAAATTACACACCTAAAAGCTGCTATTATTATAATTAGTTGACAGAAAAGAGAGTGACAAGTCTGGAAATAATAATAGGTCTCCCAGGGGTGTCCAAGGATAAGAACTAAGATGGAGTAGTACAAAGACATAAGATGAACAAAAGCAGTTTCATTTTATGAAGACTAGATAAACTACAGATAGAGCTAGAAAATTGTAGCTACCCAAGGATAGTTAAAGAAAAGAGAAAAGGGAATAGTTACTGTGGAGAGTTTGTCTAGACAGGTATTTTCCAAAATACACATTAATCACTTAAAATACATGGGGGTTTCATGTTAAATGTTTGGGCACACAGGTCTATGACAAAAAAAAAACAACTTTAATATATTGTTTCAATCAACATTTCCAAACATTTGACAAAGAAAAAATTATATATATATCTCAACAATAAGTCATATATACAAGTATAGGTATACACATGACTTGTTGGCATTGTCTCTAGAGGAGGCTTTGAGAAGAGGTGAGATAAAGAAAGCTCTAAAAGGCTACAAGATTGGGACTTATAAGAGGGTTTCTGATATATGGGTTTACACTTGTTAATAGTGATACAAAAATCAAGATGCGAGAGGTCTCAGCCTCATCGAAGTTTCATAGAAGTCAGAAGGGAGAGTGAGAATTTTTGCGATGGGATTAGTGAGGTTTCTTAGGAGAGAGTGATTACTCTGTTCTGAGTCTGTTTCCCAACCCCTTTTGAGATAGGGATGTGGGAGGGCTACCTTCTGATACTTGACTTGTGGGGAGAGTTTCAAGAAAACCACTTGGGGATCATTAAAATATATTAACATAGTTGGGAGGCATGGGCTCTGGCCCTGAATACCACGTGAGAACACGTAAATAGCCTGTGGACACTGGGTTCTGACTCTTGACAAGAAATTGGAGGCTAGATTCTGGCCCCTCATTGCTTTGATGGAGGAGGTGATGGATTACTGAGAGATGGGCTGAGAGAGGGCAGGAGTGCTTCTCTGTGGACTGGATCTGAGCCATCCAGGGTGTCAGTACTACATCATGGGTTTTATCGAAGTTCCACTTGGAAGAGCAAGGAGCCTCAGAAGAAAGGAGTTGCCAGGGCCTCATCTAGGGAAATGCAGGAGATGAACTCAGAGGGGCTTACCTAAAGGGCCCCATGGAAGTGCTGGATTTAATTATCTGCCAGACTCACCTAACTTAACACATCTAGCAGGCACATTAACACTGATTCTTCCCTTCCCTTCCTTTCCCTTCCTCTTTGTGTCTTTTACCCTGATGATAAACAGCATCTCCTGGTAGGCTTATGACAGGGAAGAGAAGAGAGCTTATGGAGCCAGCCTACCTTTCTCACTCTTAGCTGCCAGTCCCCAAAAACCCTAGGCAGGAGTAGGGAAAGATTTGTTTTGCTCAGAAAAATGACTCACTAAATAAAATAAAAAGAAAAAAATGTAATTGTTTTTGGTTATTTCTGAAGTTGATCTTGATCAATGTACCAGTTACAGAAACTATGCAGCGTGCTGGTAATCTAGAGCACAGCATTGAAAGGGACATTTTAAATGCCACCCGTTTCACATCATAAATCCACTTACATCTGGGTAAGGGGGGAAATGAAGCTTTCTAAAATATAATAAAATATAAAACATTATAGCCCATGAAATCAGCAGCATGCATTATGATTCAAGTCAAAGTATAATGTACAATGCTGCAGTATGTAGACCATCACACATTTTTTTTTGGTCAAGAGAGAAAATAATGATGGCAATGATGATGATGATAATGATGATGATATGGCCCTGTAAGATTACAAACATTAGTATATTGTGTAGATAATGATTTCTTAATTAGAGGACCTAATGCTATTGTTTGGAATGACAGAACTATTTAAGGTTGGAAGGCCCAGATTAAACAGATTTTCCCTAGGAAGGAAGAGTTAAATGACTCTGAGCTTCCAAATTTATATAATGGGTTGGATGACTTTCAGTAGTCATCCAATATGGTCATTTGAGCCAAACAGTATGATAAGTGATGGGCATTACAGTGTAATGTCTAGGAGTGAATTCTGGTGCCAGAGTAGGTGGGTTGAATGCCAGTGCATTTTGAATGGCTACTATGAAAGGTTAAAGAAATATAAATTAGAGTTGATAGATGGTCGTGGGGATGGGGAGCACAGTGTAGGGAATACATTTAATGTAATGGGTAGGTGGAGAGCCAGAGGAGAGAAAGAGCAATTAGGGAAATCATTTTATAAACTATATAAATGTCTAACCAATGTAATGTATACTTGAAACTAATAAAATAAAATAAAATAATAAAGAAAAAAGGTATTAGAGATTCTTTGACATCAAAAATATGTTACTAATGAGTATATGACAGTGAAATGAATATCAATATTCATTTCTGTGGCAGATAGTTTCAGTATATCTAAAGATAAATATTAACTACAAAATAAGCAGTTTGTCAACAAGTTAAACTTATAATATGACCCCAAAATTTCACTCTAGATATGCTTGCACCCTATTAAGCACTTGTAAGATCAAGAACTTCATGACTTAAATAAAGACAAACAACATAACATCTTCACTTATAAATGTCTATGATTACATCATTGGATAAATTAGGTTTCCAAATTAAACTTGGCTTATACAGTAGATTTAAAATCATAGAAATGGTGAATTCACTTAATATGCAATACAATGCTAATAAATAACAATCCTGGAAACTGGAGACTTGTTTTTTTGTTTTGTTTTGTTTTTTTAAATTAGGTAGCAATGACACAGGAAAAAAGGAGGTAGAAAAAGAGCATTTTTTTTTATTAAATGCAATTCCAATTGAAAGGGAAAGACAGTATAAGAGAAACATACACTTTGTTATAGTCTTATCTTAAATTCCCATAAATTTAATACAAATTCCTTTGAGTTACAATTTTTAGTCAAAGTCACCATTGTATAAAATTTTCTTCTCCCTTACTATGGGCTTTGTTCTTTACAATTTAACTGGAAGCTTTATTTTAAAATGAACCTCAAAGCAATTTGATGGTTCATCTTTTTATTACTTCAGTAATATAATATCAACTTGCTCACTGTAAGAGTGGGTGGCAGTATAATTACCTTCAAGGGAAATAAAGTATCTTTCTCCTATTGTATGATTACAATGTTGAAAAATTTGTAACTGAAACAATCTTTGGCTGTTTTGTAATTATAAATCTAAGCTGTTATCACTCACCAGGAGAAGTATTCTGGAACTGTCTGACCATTACATTCAGAAATACTCTTTGGTGAGGTGTGTACACTGTATACTATGTCAGGTTCAGAAGAGCCCCTATACAGTAAATTATTCCTTCAGTTATGAAATATTCTTATTTATCTGTCAGAAATTTACTGATGATGGTCAGGAATATAAGTATTATCATGTTGTTCAAGGTTTAGTCTCCGCCAAATTCCTTCAGCATATAGAAAAAAATCCAATGAATAAATCATTGCATATATCTACTTTTATTCTCTTTTTTGAGAAAAGTTTAGTGCAGCAATCATTTAAATTAACAGATTGTGTAGAAGAATGCGTAATAGCAGCTGTTAATATGCATTTTTAAGACTGGAAAGTGTGGTGATTTATCCAGATATAAGGGCAACATATGTTCAGCTAAGCAAATGAATTATAATATAAATTATTATTATAACCTGAAGAGAGGCACAGAGGGACATGAGCAATGGCTAACTTGTCCCTATTTAATCATCTCATATTTTTTTTTTAACTAAAGAAAGCTTTATATTATTTTAACTGAGAAAATATGTTAAAACATGAATCATGATTCCTTAAATTGGCTTCATACATTTTGAAACATGTAACTATTTTTTCCTGCAAATGCAAATTCAGTTTTTAAAAAAATATTCAAGAGAGAAATTGAAAACAAAAACTATGAAGACCATCTTGAGGAAACCTCAACATATCAAAACAGATTGTGTTTTCTGGCTTTAAACATTTCATCTCATTATATTTTCCATAGGGGAGATGGTTTAGTTATCTTGAATACTATTAATTTAGTTTGCAAAGTAGCCGATTGAAGATATTAGAGATAAAACAAATTACCTTTTCTTGATATTGCCGCCTTGAGGAATCCAAAGACTGGATTAAAGCTGTAGCATGGCCCACAAACATGGCATAGCAGGTGGCCCCGACGATCATGCTCAGCATGGTGATCCAGAGGTCGGACATGCTGACCGGGGCCTGGGCTCCGTACCCGATGCACAGCATGTGGCTCATGGCTTTGAAGAGTGCATATGAATACTGCTTTCCCCAAGAATCATTCTGGAACAGGAGAGGAAAGAAAAAATTGAGCCATTAGATTGTAGAATATAAAGTGAGTAGGACCTGTTTACAAAAGCATTACGGAACCCTGAGTATGGAGGAACAGCCTTGTGATGGAGCGTTTACATAGGTGTTTCTCCCTAAGTGCTAATCAAATGACTTGATGTTTTTCAAAGCCTGCTTAGTCTACTGTTAACATATGCATTCCTAGTCAGTTTTAGGTTTGTTGTTTTTAAAATGAAAATTACTTTGTGGACGATGGTGTGACTATCACATAAAAATGCCAAGGATGAATGCTGATGGGCTCATTTCAAAATTTCCTGGAAATCTGGTCATTTTCTAGTAATTCATTTGCAAGCTGAGATGAGTGTGAAGCTGATGGGCCTAAGCATAGACATTTTTATCAAAACAATGATGTTTAGATTTTTAAAATCCAAATTGACATATTTGCATAATCCTTCATCTTATACTTCTCAAGTAAAAAGATAAACACATTTTGAAATACAGATTGAAAAATGGAAAGACTTCCTTTACATCCTATTTCAGGATAATGTATACTGGAATTCAAATGTCAGAGTTGCTGATGAATGAATCTTGTTTTTTTTTTTTTTTTAAATACTAAAGTAAAATAAAATAAACAAAATCATTTCTTGGCAAATTATCTTGAGAAAGAAGCTGACTTCTGAGATAAGTTATTAGATGCATTTTCTGATGTCATTTCAAAACATTATTCTAAGCTCAATCATAAAAAATAAAATGTTCAATGTATCTTATTTTCTCTTTAATAAGATTTAAAGATTTTTTTTTGTTTAATTTGTACCAAACTCCCTGTCCCAAGGCTTACATAATTTAAAAGGTCTAGTGAAAAATCAAAATTTGGGTATTTTCTATCAAAACTTAGGGAAAAAAGTATTGTTAAAAATAATAATACTTAAACATTTTTCCTTTAAAAAGATTTTATTACTTATAAAACAATAGGATAATAGTGATAGATGTATAAATTCCAAATGTACAAATTTCAAAAATATTTTGAAATCATAATTATATATAATACAGTAAATAATAATAGTATATTATTGAAATATCTTGATTTATCATATAATTTCTCTGGCTTAATTTTCTGCAAATTCATATCTCAGGTCATCAAAATTTATACAATTAGCAAATTCATTTTTAATGATAAAATCGAAAGTGGCATCAGGTGCTTTTGGCTAATGCAAGATTACCAATAATTTTTGATATTTTTCAGTTTTAAGAAAGATCTTTATGTTGATGCAACTGTTACTGGAGCTATTAAGAGTACTTTACAGGCTATAACATCATTGGGATAAATTTCTGATGTTATCTTAATATTCAAATTTTAGAACATATAGAGCTTATGATTCTCATGGAACAATTTTTCATTAATATATAACTTCATACAAATCAGTTGCAGTTTTTAAAATAATTGTAGATTAAAATGTAAATTGTAAGAAATAATAAAGAAATGTACCCTTCACCGTTTCCCCCAATGGTTACATATTACAAACTATAGTCCAATGTCACCAGCAGAAAACTGACATGGTTACAATACACTGATCGCATTCATATTTCACTAATTTACATGTACTCATCTGTGTATGTATTTAGCTTTATGTAATTTTATTGCATGTGTAGATCTATGTATTTATCCCCAAGTCAAGATACAGTATCACAACAAAGATGCCTTGTATCACCTTTATATTGAATTTAATACAAAATGTAATGTATACAGTAGCATTTTAATATTTCCTCTGATATTCCCTGTAACTTGCTGAGATCATGCAATAAAACAAAAGTAGTTTTATGATTTGTATGTAACTTAAATTAGGACAATTTAATTTAAAAATTGTTTTCCTTGTTAAAAATTAGCTCATTTAAAACTTTATATGAAAGTAGTGTCATTTTCCATTAAATGTGATGATCTGTAAATATAATCTGTATTCCTACGGTGGAGGACATTTGTTTTGCAATGTTGCAGCAGTTTTCAAAAGACATTGTAAACTACAAAAAATTCTAACTTCCTGATAGGCTTTATTGTAATGTCTTTGTGTATTCTCTATTTTGTAATAATTTACTGCCAAAGTTTACTGCCTGAGCTCTGCAGGCACTGTCTTGGAACTTAGGCAAGAGATTTAATATTTGTGTAGATACTGCAGTGATGGGCTCCGGGGACTGAGAAGCAGCTGGCCTCTCACCATGGGTCCTATCCATTCCTGCTGGCATTGGTGAGCCACCTTATCTCCCTTGGTTGCCACAATTGCTTCTCTTCTGTGCTGACTCATGTGCCTTCAGGCCTGAACCTGTGTTTGCACAGCTGTCACCCTGCAGCTCGGCTGCTCGTGTTCATACTCCATTGCCCCATTGGACATCACTTAGAAAACATAAATTCAAAAATAAAATTATTAAGAATTTCAAGATGGCAGTAGCAAAGCATTAAACCAAGCACAGTGTCCTTCTGAAAGTGGGACTCTGCAAATGCAAGATCACATACCACACACCTGTGAAGTCATTCCTGCCTTTGCCAAATCAACTCGTACACTATCTGAAAATGTTAAAGTTATTTTAAAAATATATTAAATATATATGGATGTTTTTGTTTATATTTTAATAAAATTTTCCCAAATTCAATTTAAAGATTAAAAAATTGAACATGATAAGGTTTAAAAGCCCATATGTATAAACTTTGTAACTGCATGTTGCTGCTGAAAAATGAAAAATAACTAGTCCTATTTGGTTGAAAGAGTTTTCTTAAAGTGAAATTCATGGTTATTTACTTGTAAAATGAGGTTAGGCTGGCATATCTCTGTCTATCATCTATGTATCTACCATCTATCATCTATCTGTCTATCTATCTATCATCTATCTATCTATCTATCTATCTATCTATCTATCTATCATCTATCTATCATCTATCTACCTATCTATTTATCTATCTATCTATCTAATCTATCATCTCTATCTATCTATCTATCTATCTATCTATCTATCTATCTATCTATCTATCTATCTCATCTATCAATCTATCTATCTATCTATCTATCTATCTATCTATCTATCTATCTATCTAACTATCATCTATCATCTATCTATCTATCATCTATCTATCTATCATCTATCTACCCACTCATATATCTGAAGAGCTCTTCATAGATGAGCCAATCTAAATTATAAAGATATGTAAGAGAATTAGGAATATACTAGGAAAGAGCGGTGGCCAGAGTCAGAGGGAAGAGAACATATTTCAGCATAATATGGAAAGCCACTGAGTTTTCCACCAGGGAATAATATAATCTGAACTGTTCTTTAGAAAGATCTATCAGCAAGAAACGCTGAGCAGTGGTTCTCAATCGAGGATGATTTTGATGAGACAGAGGACATAGTGACTTGCCCTGGTTTACCAAGGTTACAAGTTTGTAAGATTTAGGGGTTTGGACCCAGGCAGTCTGGCTCTAGAGACCATACATGATACTGCTCTTGATTTTTAAAATCTGAGATATTTATAATTCCAGGCAAAATATTAAGGTTGAGAAACTAACTGATAAGCCCAAATCTCACATTTAAATCCTCATTTAATGGAGTAAATTACAAAAAGGCAAAGAGTAGGCCTAAAGAGAGAAAAGCTAGCATCTAAGAGGGTTTTATGAAAATTCAGGAATGTTTCTATTCCCAATACATCATATTTCTTTTATTGCATGGTTGCTCCCTTTTCATCTTTTAAAATGACTATTATTTTTAGTCTATATCAATAATAACAATGTAAATGGGAGACTGTATACTCAAAGTGCTTTACCATATGTCTTACATATTATCCACTTACGTATAATTTGAATCCTATTCAAAGTAAACAATGAGTTACCTGTGAGCTCTGATTTAATTAGGGCTTATGATATTTTTCATTTTAGGTAATGATTTACCAAATAGTTGCTCCTTATCGTTTTTTATTATTATTATTCAAAGTGTTCACTCAGTTTACTACTTCACTGGGGCATCATTAAAATTAATTATTTTTTGAGAAAAACATATTGAGCCAAATTAACAGAAACATGTAAGTAAATTTGATTATTTCATGTGGAAACTTTTATATAAAAAAACATATATTTTGAGCTTTCTCTAGGTTTAACTTAACTTTCTAGACATTTGTTGTGACACCTTGTTTGTATTGTTATTAAATTTGGATCAGGGTAAAGGAATACGGCAGATGGATGGATGGATAGATAGATAGATAGATGATAGATAGATAGATAGATAGATAGATAGCTAGCTAGCTAGCTAGCTAGCTAGCTAGCTAAAAGAAAAAATATTTCTTAAGAAATACACACACACATTGTGACTTTTTGTTAAGTAATAATGTCAATGAGAAGAAAAAGTGGGGATCAACTCAATGAGGCCATTCTAAGCTAAATTATTCAGTAGAAAAATTGTGTATGCCGTTCCTAAGGAGACTTAAGAAAAACACAGCCAGCTATGTTTGGTGTAAAGTCAAAATATAGATAGCTAAAAGAAAAAATATTCTTAAGAAATACACACACACACACACACACACACAAACACACACACACACACAAACTCACACACACACACATGTATATAAAATGGTGCATCCCCCCATAATATAATGCCGTGTAAAATAAAGTGTGCAGGAAGAGAACTTATAAACACTACACTTCTGTTGATTTCATGACCTATCAAACCTATTACATAACATTAGCCCTATATTTGGAAATGCATTAGGAAGTAGTGAATTACTTTCTTTCAATTCACATGATAGAAGCTTTCAGATTTTTGGAATATACATTTGTATTCTTGATAGCAATATCTCTAAATAATTTAAATGCCATGATTTCTAGCAGTAGCACTTTAAAAAAATCAGATATATATTTACATATGTTTTTCAGTTGGAGAAATTTATTTTCCTTATTTGTAGTGCTATGATCTGCTTACAAACATTTGTACCACTGACATCAACTTTTTGCATTATAGGAGGTTTCAATTTCAAAGTTTCTAGAAGTAAAATAATAAAGTTAGTGAATAACTAAATTGCTGTTGCCATATAAAGAATGATGTCTGGCCATTTTAAGAGCTTGGTCTAGACTCTTTTCTGGTCAGTTAATCTCTTGAGTTCTCAGTGTACTCTATTCTGCTTTAATAATGATAATAAAATAGAAAATTTGCATTAAGTAGATTTTTACATTAAAATTTAATGATACTTGAGATCATGGTTTTTTTTCTCATATTTCTTTTAATGTTGGTGCATTATTTTAAAATAAAAATGAAACAAATCAATAAATTATTTTTTAATTTTTAAAATTTGTGTATTAACTCATATTTATACTAATAGTACATTAAAACTTCATATAGAAAGTCTCCAAATCAGATATTAGTTCAGGATTTTAAGTTGATTTTTCAATTATAATTAGTATTTCAAGCAAAATATTTTAATTGGGAATCTTTTTTCTTGTTTGTACAAGTAAATATAAGCAAATATAATTTACATATTTTTGCATATATAAGAATTAGTAACCATATTTAAATTTATTCATAAATACAATGGAACAATGGAAAATATTAACATACACTGAGAACCTAACTTCTTTCTTGAAAGATACTATTGCATCATCTCATTGCTCCTCATAATATTCTTGTAACCTGATATTGTTATTAAAAGAAACTTGAAGCTTAGAAAAATTAAGAAATTTGCTCAAAGTCTCATACTTGTATCTGTCTGAACCACAGTATAAACCCTCTTCATTTATAGCATAGCCATGTACTTCATAACCATTTATATCAGTAAAATTCACATAAGTATAATGCGGTATTTTTAAGCATATTAAGAACATAACCACAGAAAAGACATTCTTTAAAGTATATGTATTAATTTCAACTAGCAGAAGGGAACCTCTACTAAGGCTTTAGGGAATTTAGAGGAAAAATTATCTCAGGCTTTCATCAGAGAAACCTCTAAGGGGAAATTCCCTGGAGAGTTTGAGGTCACTAAGACGATTCGGTCATACAGTTGAATTTCACTTTTATATTTTCCTATTGGGCAAGAGCTATCAAAGGGTTCTCCTTTTTTCCTCTGCCTCCAAATCCTGGGATGGAGCTACCGATTATCTAATTGGAACAATCTTCTGGAAGGAAATCCTTGCCTGAGGCTTAATTCTCCAGAGACTATGGAAGGTACATGTGACAGAGCAGGCAGGTTCAATCTGAAACACAGAGCAGTGCTGTGTGTTTTCACTCAACACCTGGCCAAAGTAAACTAAGTAATGATGTAATATTTGCTAAGTGTTATTATTTAATATACACTTTTAAATTAATTTCATAATTTTTAATCAAGCAGCTCTGTACTGATGAGCTACGAATTAGTAGATCATCTCTTTTGATAGCATTCTCAAATTGTTTAACTCTGCTAAACTCTAGAGCTTTAAACATACTGATAGTGCTAAAATCTACTAAAATTAAAGTGAAATTAAAGTGAAAACAAAGAATACTAGTTCTCTTTGTTAGGCTCAAACTTCTGCTCTTAATAAAGGAAGTAGCCATCTGAGACATAAAAGAAGTAGAAGATTTAAGAGCATCTTCTCAGCCTAGCTGAAGCCCGTAGATGATAATTGTTAATTATTAGATAATAAAATTTATTACATATGCAATTTTTATTTATACAAATGTTTATGTTACCACATAAAGGAGTAAGGCATTAGATTTTTTTCTAGATAATTTGCATATATGTGAATCGGTATGACAGATGGTACAATGTGGAAAATCTGTACTTTTCTGAAGATAAAATGAGAGGTTTTATATAATACGGTGACACATAAAGAGGCTGTATATAAAAAGGCTAATACAGGTGTTTTCCATCTAAAATAGTTCTGTGCATAAGGGCCTAATTTTATTAATAGTATGTGTATGTGTGTGTTTTAACAAACGTGTTTTTAGCACTTTCTACTGCCAAGTACAATCCCAACTTCTTTACAAATACACAAGTCATGAAGAATTTTATTAATATCCAATGTTCAGAGTTAGGCATAACTAAAGCACAGAAAAATTTAAACCACAGAGAAAAGAAATTATAAGCTGACAAGAAGCTTACTTAGAAATTGATTATTTGTGTTGAGGTTAAAAAGAGCTTTTCCATTATTTTAGTCAGTCTCTCGCCTGTTACAAATTCTGAAATCTCACCTTAGTAATGGTAAAATTTGCCCTTAACATTTAATATATCCATGCAATTTTGTTGGTAGCTTTTTCTATTTCTTTTGGATTTGCCACTGTGCCTGGGCTTCCACTACCATAAGTAGGGAGGGATAGTGAAATAAAATAAAAGAGTCAATCCACTACCCTATGGTAGATTGACTTTTACTCATAGATTCATGGAAAGTTGGGACTGTATGAAATCTGAGCATTATTTTATGAGCAAGCTGAGTTCTAAAATCTTCCTGATTATAAGATGAAAATACATCAATACATAAGTAAATAAACAAGTACATACATAAACATATTCAGAGTATCCAACTTTATTTTAATCTAATAAGCAAAGTCAAGTCTTACCTGGTTTGCCCACAGATTGAAAAACAAAAAGAAATCCTCATGTCTCCACATGCTTGCAAGTGTACCTTTCACTAGATTTGTATAATCACAGTAATAACTATAACACTACCACCAACAAAAGCACTGAGTTCGGTTTATATAGGTCTCTTACATTAAGAATCTAATTTGATGTGGTAATTATCACAACCACCTTTTGGTAGTTAGAAAAGTTGCCATTACATTCATTTTATGATAAGGATGAAGTTCAAAGTTTTATTAACTTGCCCAGGGTCTCATGAGAAGCAGTATTTCTCCATTGGATCATTACAAATACAGTATGTTTTAAAGTGTACCTTCATAATTGCTATTCTGTACTCTGCTCATGTATGGGTATATAAGAAGAAAAATCAACCAAGGTCTGGTTACAGTATCTCCATGTTGAAAGTGAGAGTGCAAGTCAAATTATTACAATATATCTGGGTAAAATGATGAGGATGTTCACTATGTTCTATATTGCTCAACATTGCCATTGAATTGCCTATTTCAAGCAAACATACTCGTATTAGATCAGTAGCTAAATATATAAAAACCATTACCTTATGTTAAAGTTATTTCAATCACAAGTTTTAAAGATAAATGAAACCACTTAAAATCATTGTGTTACATTAGAAAATACCTTTAAAATTCATCTTATATAGAGTGTGGTAACAACCACAGAAATCAGCAACAGTACGTGTTACTTAAGTCTAGAGGCATACCCTTAAATCTCAGACAAACAAATAAAGCCTTCAATTACATGCTAGAACGTGGTGTATTGATTATGCAACCTAACAAGATAAGCCTAGGAAATCTTCTGCTGTGTAAGGCTGAATAAAAAGCAGAAAGTATTGAGCGCTTTCAGTTATTTTTAGAAACCTAACATCTAACTTAAAGCTCTTTCCTGTGATGTGTATTCAGTGTATTCTTAGTTTGTAAGGCTCTGTGTCAGAGTTACGGTTCTGAAAGAATGTTTTGCTGATTTTTAAATCCACATAAGCCTATCCAAATGTTAAGTTTTACAATGTGTGGATTTCCTGATCTCAGGTGCAACTTCAAAGAAAATTCCAATATCAAATAGTAGTACTTAAGAGGCAAAATGCAACATCTTCATCAATAGAGTTAAATCAAATACCTTTTTCTCTAGTACTTATACTTAAGAGTCTCAGTTGTCTCTGATAAATCAATTCTTCACTCACATTACATTTGAGTGTGTGGTGTGTGTTTATGCATCTATGTGCATGAGAAAGAGAGAGAGAGAGAGAGAGAGAGAGAGAGAGAGAGAGAGAGAGAGATGGTTTCTTTTCAAGGCTCTTCTTTCAGTCATATCCACGATTCATATATAGACAGATTTGGAAATCTATAAGTAAACTATAACACAGAAAGAAAAGAACGCAAAATAATCTTTTCTTTCTTTTTTCTTGTCTTCCAGCTTTTGATTCTACTAGGTTATAAGAAGAATGGAAAAATGGAGATTCAGACATAATTTCCATTTCTGACAAGCTCCTTTTGATTCTCTAAAATTCAAACAAAAATTCATGGACAACTGTCTCATATTTGACTGATACATTACTATCCAAAGGAAATATTAATGTGGTAGGGTACCATTGAACTTCCAAAAATCCCATTAGAAATCATGCTAATGAGAACATTCTAGTTATCTTCTTACAGAATAAAGATAAGGTTATTTAATGAAAGAACCAGTTTTTACTCTATTTCTGCAAGATGAAAAATATTTTTTTAAAAAAGAAGACAAATGCTATCATAAATAGAGTGTAACTAAGTCATTTGAAAGAAGTCTTATTCGTGTCCAGTTTTAATACTAACTAATGCCAATACCTCCCACAAGTCTGACCGCTTGGGTATGAGGCATAATAACCAGTGTTTTCTGAGGGCAGCACACTGCTTAGTGTAATTCCTGTAGAAGACTGATCTATATCAGGCAGAATGACACATTTGCCATAACTTGGCAGACTGATAGAAGGAACACATCCAGACAGGTCATAGATGTGCATTCCTTAACTTCCTCAAAACATGGAGGAAGATAACACTATGGCTTACTGGTAAAGCTAGAAAATGCCTTAACAATTAACAACATGCATTTCTCAGTCAACTGGGACTGTTCAGAAAAAGAAGTAAACATTCAAAGCTTAATGATTTCTCTTGTGCATCACTTCCATGACTCATGCCAGGTTTTTCCAAGTAAGTTCTAAAATGATTGATCTGCTGTAATGCGTCAATAGCCTTTTATCTTCATGTTTACTTAGGCATTAGTGGTACAGGTTAACAAAATAATCTTTGTGTATCCCAGTGTGAACAGGTATATGTCCACCCAGGCTTGCCCAGAAAAGATATAGTAAAATGGCCTCCCTTATGGACAACCAATGTGCTGTCCATGGTAGCACTGTGACACCTGGTTCTTGACAGTGGAGACTGAAGAGCAATAAAACTCAGTGAGACAATTTCGATCACACTGCAGATGCAGTTTGTATGGAGAGGACCCATTTCTACAATAAGAGAATCAGGAGAAAGAATGGGCCACACAAAAATATCTCCCATATCTCCTGAGGCTAGAAATCTTTGTTTTATGTAGGAAAATAAAGTCAACGACATTGTCTTTAGAAAGTCATGATTTAAACATCTGTGCACTATCCATAATTCAGTATTCAGCTATCCCCCTGCCATGCCTGTAAATTTCTTGGCTGGTCCCAACAGGATTTGAGGGTGACTACTAAGATGCTGGCATTAGATGAATGTAGGCTAGCACAGAGTGGAGAGAACATGAGGAGCATCTCAAGACAAATTCACTAAAGAAAGACAGGATTAAATTTTATAAAATTGAAAGCAAATATCAGAGGTAGGACCTTCCAATAAAAAAGAAGTAAGTAGGATTGAGGTCAATATGAATCAGGTATGTAAGAGGGGTGCAGGGAGATTGCTGTTGCTTTGGTATGTGTATGGCTTGCCTTTAGTGATCATTGAAAATGTATTATATGGTTAAAACGAAATGCTTCAAAGGATGATTTTTTATCCTCTATTCTATAATAGTAAAATGGCATGCTCAGTTGATAGAAAATCACCCCAGAAGCTTGGCAAAGTATGAAAAATCAGATAGATATGTTTCCATATGAGGAACAGGAGAGCTTACAGAAACTTGAGTAGAAAACAAATAACATAAAAGATAAATCCCAGAACACTGATTATTCATGATGAAGGTAGGATTTAAGCAAGGAAGTAGGGAGAAGTATCAAAAAAAGTCAAGAAGTAAAAATTAAAATCTTTACCTGACATCAAATGGTGTTGAAATATAGGGCAGCTTTATCAGAAAAAGTAAAATGTATTGACCTTTTTGTAAAGCAGTAGGCATCATCAAAGTATAAATGACAGTATTCCTGTCACTACTATTATTGGTCAGCACTACACATTGACAATGGCTGCCTGAGGATCTCGATTATGCACGCCAATTTGAAGACATTTAATTCTGCTTATGTATTTTCTCCATAGTTTGTTAGCTTTACCATGCAGGGACAAATTACATAAAGATGGGTTGGCATTTTGTCAGAGTTAGATAGAGAGCTTTTGAAGGTAGAAGAAAAGGAGAAAATTTAGTATTTGAAATAGTAATATGATCAGAAGATAAGAAGAGACAAGAAATTTGTGGTAAAGTAGTGATCTTGATTGCTTAAGCCATCCAGGTAAAGAAATTATTTCAGGTCACATTAAGACATTTCTAAAGACAAACTTAATAATGAAATAAGATGTTTTAAAGGCAAACAATAATCGGTTGCTTAGATTAAATCTTTATAAGTGAGTTCATGGTAAAGTATCTTCTTAAGTAAACTAAATGATAAAAAAAATATTGCCATGGACATAGAATACAAGGCATGAAAGCTAATCTCAAAGTCCAACAATTTGTCCTCAAAGTTTAAGAAAAACAGTCTTATAGTATGCAATGAATATTGAACTAGACCATTTGAAAAGGAAAGAAGTGCCAGGAAACAAACCTTCATACCCAAGTGACCACTATTATCCTATCAAAATATAAATCTGAAGACATTAAAGGGGTTCTGAGGCCATTCACTAGACTAAGCAGATATGCTTATTCATTAAGTAAACTAGGACAGGTTTCACTCAAATCGAGAATTTAGTTATTTGTTAATCTTGTCTCCTTCTTCCATATTGCCCCTTCTTATAAAACAAACAAGAAACTCAAAATGAACCTGATTTACTCTCAAGTACTCAGGTGAACAGAATTGGATACAACTCATCAAAACAAGGCGGACCACTCTCCTGACCTCTAGCCCTAACCATTTACCTGGATGTCCTCTTAATGTCTTTAAAAAGACATTCCCAGCCTTGTATTTCCAAACTGAACTCATCTATCCAGAGCCTACCATCAGTGACACCTCTTGTCCCCAAAGCCCCCACCTCAGTTTTGTATCACTTGATTGATTCTTCTTGTCCTTCCTTTTGCTCCACGGGGTAAAGAGACAAGAGCAGCTAAGCAGTATAGCAGTATCTGCTTCCACTTTACCACCCAAATAACTTTAGGTTTCCTCATAGCCTTGTGAGTAAGTCCAACCTACTAAAGGAATCACAAAGAGCTAGTCATGATTTAGTCCCTGCCTCTCTCTTCAGAAACACTCCTTCACTTTCCTAATGCCTATACCAAAACCCGGACTGTGCTCCTGCAACCCTGAACTACTCACAGTTCCCACATAAGCCAATTTGCTCTTCTCCATGCCTTTACAAAGGTATTTTCCTCTACCTCAATATGCATTTTGACTCCTTCTTTGTTTGGCCACTTCTGCAAGCCTTTCAAAATGCAGCTCACTCGTAACGTTCTCCCTCTAACTGAGCTTCCCAGCCAGGTTCAGCTTCTCCTGTCTCTCGCCCTAGCACTCGTGCTTTAATTTATCATGTGACTGTATCACACTAACTATTTATTTATTTATTTGACTTCATCAGCATAACCAAAGGTTGTTAAGAGCAGGGACCAACCCTAACTATTTTTGTGTCTCAAACATCCAGCAGTGATTGATAATAATAAATCTCGCAAAAATAGTTAAATGACTTAATAACAGTGTTTGAGAATTTTTCTATTTTATCATGTTACCATAGCTATGTTGAATTGTGTTAGAAGTTGAAAAGCCAGATGCTTTCACCTGAAACACAAAAGAAACCAGCATCTCTCATTAAGATTCAGGGTACTTCCACTGTAATTGAAATGTGAATTTTTAAATTAAGTGAAACCAAACAGATGCCCCTAGCAGTTTGATCAATTATTCTCCCAATTGATATCTGTATAGCAGATGGCCTAAACAATTCGGCACATATTTTAATACTGATATAAAATTGAAATAGTACAAAGCATTTCAAATTTATTAGGTGCTCATTCCTTCATGAATAATTTTTCAGGAGATTGGCATTCCTGGCTAATAATCATATATATTTTCATATATTGCTCTCTGCAAGTTCTCTCCCAGGGGGAAGGTAAATGCCCTTTCACAATGATATATTTTTGCTTCCTTTGAGCTCAAAGTGTCGAGTTAAATTTGAAATACTGCTTTCATAATGCAAATCTTTTACATATTTTTCTCAGGAAACAAAGATGGAACACATAACTAATATACCTAAAGTGAGAACCTAACATTAGATGAGCATGGTAACAGTGACGTTGAAGATAAAAAGTGTGGTCCACTATTCAAACGTGGAAATATGACCAGCCTAGTGAAAACAGTTCTTATAAATCTTGTAAGAGAAGCATAGGTGACATATATATATATAAATATATGGTATTATTTATATGGTGGTATCTAGCTTCCGATGATTCTTGAGCATTTCAAAAATAAAACACAAAAAATCACTATTTTGCTTTCCAAAATATAATTAAACAAATATGATTGTTCTCATTCTGCTCTAATTTTTTCTTTAGGGTAGATTATAAAAGTGGCATGAGTCTTTAGTGAATAAGGGACACTGAATTACATCCTTTCCCTTACTATTTCTCACTACCCTCAACAAATTAAGAAAGGATAAATGCAATGTAAACATTCTGTGTTGCCAAATCTTAGAATTTCCCGGGCTTCTGGAAACATTCCCCAAGCATATATGTATATATCCCCATGGACAAAATAACAAAGAACACATTTAAACACACTAAAGTTCAAATGTGCTTTGCCAATAGGCCTGCACTAGTTTGATACATTGTAGAACTCAAAACTCAGAAAGTAGTGATTCAGGTGGTTTGTCCTAGTGCAGTGTTAGGCACATAGTGTTTAACCATATTAGTGTACTGAGTATTTTTGATGAATGGCCTGAGGTGTAAAGTGGCTACTGACAATTTAGTATTAAACAAATTGACATTAATAACTTACTTTTCTGCCTATTATGTTAATGTATGTTTCTGTAATATAGTATTGTCTCAAAAAAAAAAAACAGCAGTTATTAGGGAAGCCATTTTTTATCAGTATTTAGTACTCAGTTAAGGTCAGATTTAGGGGCAGAATCTATATAGTTTGGGCTAACTGTGTCTTGTAGTATTTGGCTTTTAAACTCCTCTTTTGTCATGCCATAGCTATTGCAGAGAAAGTGATTTGCTATATCCAGTTTCATTGCTAAAATAAAGACAAGGTCATTGAGCCTCCAGAAGGTGACTGGATAGAATAAAGTGTAATCTTAATCGTGACACCCAAAAGAAAACTTATTTTTTTTCAAGGCCTTTTGAATGTACTCACAATGTAAATACATAAAATAATATGCTGCCCATAGTCAGCTATGATCCATTTAATTTGGCCAAGCAGACAAAAGCAGCTTCCTTAAATAAGAGCTAACCAGGGTCTCATTAGTGCAGAGAAAAAAACATCAAGGTCATGTTAAAGGTGTATGACTTCACGGTGGAAAATTTTAATCCTCCAAGCACCTCCCAGAAAAGAAACCAAAAGCAATAGGAACAACAACTGTCAGACAGATTTCAAAATCTCATTTAGAACACTGGACAAAGGCTAAGAGAAAAAAAAAGTAAAAATTCTAAATATACTGAGGTATATATTTTTACAAAGTAAGGTTGACAAGGTTGGAGATGGGCATAGAATGTCTCTGATTAGAATGTAGAAGTACCACCACACAAGTTTAAATGTGGGAAGATGGATAAGCTCAAAATTCTAAAGTGGCAGTTTCATGTGAATTATATCATTGAAAAAAATTTTTCAAAAGCCAGAGTCTGTGAATTAATTCTATGAATAGACAAAAATGCATTTTTCTATTTATTTTTAAACCTTGTCTTTTCAATACTTACAATAGAAAAAAGTGCATTTCTGTTGAAATGCAAGCAAAGGTGAGAAAACATAGTCATTAAATTATATTTATTAAATAATATATGCAAACGTAAAGATTAAACGTTTGCACCATTATACATGCTTCTACTTTAATATGTAATTAAATATGTATTCCATATGTATACATAAAATGAGGGCAATCACAGCATTCATCTGAGCTAACAAATAATGTTGCTAGCATTAATGGACTTCTAATCTGTTTAACATTGTTTGGCACGCAGCTTTTAAATCCAAGTAATCTGAGCTTGTCTAAATGACGTTATGGTAGAAAAAAGGTCATGTATTTAGGCTGGAGAACCCATGAGGAAAATAACGGTAAGATTCTAGTTAGACTCTGATGCTGATAAATCAATATGTCAACAGCTGGGTTGCTATGATTAACACAGATGTGGGAAGAGAAATACAATTGTGGATATGGAAGCAAACACTATGCTTAGGGACATCAACCATCTGGAAGTAGCTTCTTTGAGCAGAAGGTATAAATCAAACCTGTTTGCCAGTAAGAAGTTCTAATACCTCTCTGTAAAAATACTTAATTTTAATTGCAAATTTATATGTAATTCTCTATGTCTTTGGCATAAGCTGACCCAATAGTATTATGAAAGCATAAATTACACATTTATAGTGGAGTGACTTATCTTCATCACAGAATATTAGGAGAAAATTAGTGGTGTCCTTGTGCTACCTTTGCATATGTGTCCCTTTATGTCAGGAAGCACTCATGATGAAGAACTTATGCTTTTGCCAGATATCTTCTTGAACACTTTTAAGAATTTAAGATAATTGTCACATTATGGCAGTTTGGGTTTGCTTAAAAGGATCAGATATGTTGTGTTATTTTTGGCAGAGCTCAGGGTGTGCTGCACTATGACACTTTATAAGCTTCTTGTGTTAAACAAACCTAAAGAAGTATAAGTTATTATTTCATGTCCTGAAAGAAGTATGGCATAGTTACTAGGATGAGAAAATCTCATGGAAACACTAGAACAGTTTACTAAGTGGCTGTTTACTTAGTACTTGCAAGTAGCTTCTGGAAGGTACTTCAGATTCAAGAAATCAGTATCCCATGGAAGAGGTTGATATCCTTGAATCATGAAAAATCAGAGAGGCAGAAGCAAACTGTAGAATTCTAGCCAGGAGCCCAAAGGAATGCTGACAATGAGGATGTTGGAGCAAGCAAGACTCAGAAGTCCCCTAAGATTTTGAAGCAAGTAAATATTTCTATTGGAAACCTCAGAATGTGCCGTTGTGCTAGAAATCTGTTTGCCCCTCCATATCTGTCCTTTGTCCCTCTCTACTCTTTGCTCAGGAAACTGATCAATATAGACTGCTGCAATAGGTTTCCTTACCTCTGCCTTCAGTTGGTTTCAGTCAATGGGGAAGCCACACAGATGAACAGAGGGAAAAAGGAGAATGTGGTATTTTGGGTTTCAACTTTCAAGAGTGTGAGTTTTCTCAATGCAGCCGCATCTACAAGACTTCTTTTTCTAGGTTTTAGTCTTGGTAACAGTTCTGTGATTACTCTCCCAGGATATCCTGCTATTCCTTGTGGTCCCCAACGTAATACTCACAACTAGGTAAATGGTCTTTTTAAAACTTCCCTCAACTTTGTAATTTGAGAATGCCATCTGTTCTTTGAAGGGACCCTGCCTGTGTTGTGCTTCCAGCAGAAAGGGGAGAATGCACATAAGGAAACAAGAATAAACTTGTCTGAGAGTCAAGAAATGTTAGCTCAAGAGATCAGTCACTAATCTACGAATTTAAAGTCATTTACCTTCCCTAGTAAACTTTTCATTTTTTAAAAGTAAATATGGACTTTTGGAATCTAAGGTTAATTTTTGCCTTTAAATTATATATATTGACAACTCTGCCACTCAAAAATTCCTTCAGGTAGCTTTCAGCCTCTTTTGCATTGCTGAGATGTTAACTGAAGAAACATGGAGCTCAAAATAGAAAACCAGGCATTGATTACTGCATGTGGTTTAAGGGTAAGAGACACATAATCCTTCAATAAATTCTCTGACTCTAAAATTCAACTTCCTTCAGGCCAATCAGCATTCAAGGCCCCCTACAATGAGGCTCCAGCTTACTTTTCAACTTTGTCTGTATCATTCCTTCTCCGCAAACTCCACTGCGCACGAACTTTTCTTTATTCACTAAAACAGACTTTCCTGCGTCAGAGTTCCCCTCAAAGAATATTTTTGTTCTACATTTTATGTGTCTGGAAAGCTCTCCTTTCTTCAAATTTAAATTCTATCTATCTTTAAAAATTCAGCTAAGTTATTACCTCTTCCTTGACCATATTTCCTTAGAATTGCTATAAAAATTTTCATTTTTTAAACAAATTGCTTGCTAACATATCCACACTATATCATACTCTGCTCCTGTCTCATTTCCTCACTACAGTATGCTGGTACTTATTCCAGGGTTTGCATGTGTCAGAAATTCAGTAAAGAGTTTCTGAATATCTAAACTCGAAAATATCATCTATCTCTTTAAATTTTCTTTAAATTGCATATTTTTATTTTCCTCTTGTCTTCTCAGCTAACCTTCCTTGAGAGAAAGAACTGTTTGTCACATATTTACTTCCCCTGACTTTGCCAAATTCATTGCTTACAAAAGATACTGCATTTAAATTGCTGATTTACTTTAAAATGATTTAAAAAAACATTAAAATCATGATTAAGAATTAACTTGACATATTAATTGTTTCACTTTTAAAAATATACCAAGAAACAAAGTGTTAAATGACTTTTGTAGAAATAAGGAAATGATATTTACCTTCTGAGTAAGGTAAAAGTTAGAGTGGGGGGGGAACCTCTTTATAAATAAATTTGCCAAAATTTTCCAAAATTTTAGGGGAAAATATTACTTTCATTAGTAAGATGGTATGAAATGTCACTACTAAATTACAAATACTGTTAAATTATTTCCCAAACTGTATTTGGGGATTTGTTTTCTTTAATAAACTTTAACATGAGCTCAGCATAAATATTTTCACTTTGTTTATTGCCAAAAATGTTAAAAATATTTTCTAACATACAGAAGTGTAACCTCAGCATTTCATATCTTTATTAATAAATACATTTATTTGGATTAAATAAATAACTCAGTAGCAGAATTTCTTTTGCTACTGTATATCCTGAAAAACTTATTTTTTTCTCATACTATGTGTTTGTGTGTGTATATGTGTGTGTGGCTTATCTATTACTCAGAGAAAATTATCTGTATCATCACTAATGATAAAATATGCTTTTAATCAAGGGGTCACTTCTTATAATTCTTATTAAGAGTCCATAGTTTGAGTGTTTGGTATATGAATATAAGAAATTAGAGATTACTTAGCATATAATGTTTAGCACATAGTGAATAATTAACAACAGATGTATGGTGGTTTGTGATTTTCTTGACAAACCTTTAAATTTTCCCTTTCTTGCAGGGGACAGCATGAGATCATTATCTTAAATTCAATTGCAATGGTGTATGCTCACAATTAACAGCTTGTACCTTTCTACCTTGTGTATCATACAATAACATGCTTATGTGATTTATAGGCACATAATGGTAATTAACTCCATGTGGTACATTTCATTTAATACTGAGGAATGATGAGATCATTGATGAACTCAAAATCGTGCATTAAATCCTTGGAGATAAATGGCACAAATGCATGAAATAACTATAGATTAATTCCTATTAACTTATTAGTAATCATATCAAGATGGAAACCACTTTCAAGTACTACCAAATGATTTAGTACTTTTAGCAGAGAAGATTGCAGAAATATTTCATACGAAGATGGTAGTAATGGAAAGGAAGAGTAAGGAGAATGAAGAGTTAGAGGAGAGACTAATCTAATTCCATGTAAGTGAGAGAAAAGAAAAAACCACATAAAGGGCTACATAAAGAACTAGGGAGAAATGACATGTTTGAGACATTTGGGGCAGAGCTTTGAATTAATTTCAGGCTTATAGATTGAAATACAATATGATCATTGTGCTTCTGGACTAGAAAAGTAATGTGATTGATTCACAAACTGATTAAAAGATTCTGATAGGAGGCTGTGATGGGAATTATGTCAGGAGAGAAGCGAGACTGGCAAATTAACTAGGAGATTTTAAGTATAATTGAAATATGAAATAATGATCATCTAAAACAGACAGATGCTTGAGAACGGCAGAAGAAAGAACACACAAAGCATAAGATAAACTAAGATTTAGAACTGGATGATGTGGAAGCCAAAATGAGTGATGAATAGTATTGCTGTGATTCTGTGGGAATGAGAAAATCGATACTCGGTATTTACTTTCCTGAACCTAGACAATCAACATTCTTCCATTCCTTCTCCTTATCCTAAGAGTGTCATCTCTCCCTGTAGTTAATTTTATGTAACTGTTTGAATAGGAAAAATGTATGTAGATAAAGTGTGATGGATCTAAAAATGTAACTCTTACATTACAATATTTACATATATCCTGAATTAAACGTCTTTTTGCTCTATCTCCTTCAAGAATCATTTATTTGGAACACTAAAAATATGTTATGGAGCTAAAGTAAATGATCAGTCATAGCAAACTCTCCCTTCCCTTCTTGGGAACAAGAATAATAACAGGATCTGTCCCATAAGGAGAGTTCAGAAGCATTTGTATCTGTCCCATGTGAACTCTGGGACAGTTTCATGTGTTTATGTATTTAACTATAGGAAAAATATGATATTTCTTCTCCAATCACCTGATAAAGAAAAAGGAAAATTTTAAACTACAGTGCAGACAAAAGGAAAGCATAATCTGAATTTATAAAATAAAATAACTTAGCGGTCTATTATGCCTGTTATGAAAAGGCATATTCAAGCAGTCTAGCCATGCGTCATATTATATGTCTATAATTCATATTACATGTCTGTAATTATTATTATAATATATAATGTGAATTATACGTCATATTCATTTTAATTCATGCAGTAGTATAATTCATATTATGTGTCTATACTATGAAAGGCATGTTAAGTATTCTTGCTGTGCTTCAAATGAGATATGGTTAATTTGCTTTGGCATACCAGTGTTTTCTATCAGTCGACTCCTACACAACAAGCTGACACTCGTCACCTCTATTTTTCTTAAAATGCTTTTCTTCCTAAGGTGCTCTTTACAGCTGCCTGTTTCCAAGATACGAGCTGAATACATCATGATTTTTCTACCATTAAGTGTCTAAAAACAAAACAAAACACACACCTATTGGATATCTTCAGAATGCAGTTAATTGGTATATCTTTATTTATTTATTTTTTTGTGACCAGTGGTTTTAAACCCAGCTTTTAATTTGTGTACACACACACACACACACACACACACACACACACACACACACTCTTCCACAATTTTCTGTGTTTGGGGTTAACATTTAAGCCTTATAACTGCTCTGCTGAGTAGAATCCTTTTGCCTTTTTCTAAAGTATCTGAATATTAGAGTGTTCTATAAAATCTACTTAGCTTTTCCTTTTAGACAGTGCTAGCTGCTTCTGCAAATTAGTTTGCAAAAGGCCAAGTGTTTTGTTAGGTTTGAACAAGTCGTAGATTTTGATGACATCATTTGCAGAGAAAACATACTGTCTTATCATTGCATTTATCAATCATTAGTGTTGGAAAACTGTGATATTTCTAAATTGTAGATCTGTATATCAAATGTATAGCTCCATTAAATTCCTTCTATTTTTACATGTACATATCGATTACAAATTATTTTTAAAATCTTTATAATTAAAGAAGATGTAAAATGCTTGTAAAGAATATAGGTCATCTGAAAATTTAATATATAAACTAGAAAAACACTATCAATTTAAGTATTAATCGATAAAAATTTTGTTTAGTTAACATTTATGAAGCTACCTCACTAAATTATGGTGCACTTTGTAATGACATTGTTTCTAAGTCATTTAAAGTACAAAGGAGTATTTCATGTTCTTGCTCCATTAATCCCTGGCTCTGAGAACAAATTCTACTTTCCTAAGATTGCACGAAGGTAGTTCTTGATTACTGTCCATTTTCAAAATTTCAGGGCATTTTGAGAACATCATGTCTTTGGTCTGTACGATCTGAATTACGGTGGAAAGAATTCACACTTTGGAGTGAGATATTTCTTAAGTAAAATTCTTGCTTGGTGTCTCACTAGTTGGTTTACATTGGGGAGGACACTTAATCTCTCTGAGAATGTATTGCCTTTTATAAAAAATTTGTATAAAATTTGAAAAATTAACCTAAAGATTAAATGATATAATGAATGCATAGCCCTTGGCACATAGTAGAAACATAATTGGTGGATACTCACACAACAACAACAAAACTATTCTACATATTCTCACAAAAAAATTAAATAACACTATAAAATTTGATTTTAGAAGTGATTTTTGTCAGTTTCAAATATTCTGCTATGGGTTCATTTCTGCTGTTAGTGTTAATGAGTTTTGAATTTTCTCTTTGCTTATCTATGTCAAGAGTCATTTAGGTTTTTTTTCCCCTTCCTTTCAGGTTGTCTGCCTTTTGATCATTGTAGTGCTAACTTAAAGCAATGAGGAACTATTCATTTTTCATTTTAAAAATATTCAAATATTTTTCCTCACTCTAATTTATGATGTATTCCTTAAAATTTTAAAAAATTAATTATATTAGTAAACTTTATGTACTTAAATGCTTAACAGCTAATTTGTATATACAATTATTAATTTTGATTTACCAGTAATAAGGGTGATTATACATTTTTATATTAAACATGTTGTATGGTTTGTAATGATTTAATATTTTTTTTCTGTATTATTTAATTCATGCATTGTTAATCACTCTGAAGCTTTTGAAAATCAAATTTTGCCTGGGGACAATATGGGAGAAAGATATAAAGGCAAGAATGAGTAAAATAGTTCATCAAAATGAGAGAGAAAAGGCAAATTAGAAAAAAAAGGAAAGAAAAGATTAAAAAAACCTTTAAAATACATTACTGTAGATGTATATTCTATATAAAATAATATAACATAAATTTTGTATACTATCTGAAAAGAGAGAAGGAAAGGAATAGAGAATTGAGAGAAAAAATAAAAATAGAAGATTTTGTACTCGGGGGAAAATACTTATTATATAAAATAATAATAATAGACAGAAGCTAATAAGAAATTATTATGAGCTACATAACTATTATAAGTGCTTTAAATGCATTTCATTTATCTTTCAAAATAACTTAAGAATTAGGGATTATAACTGCCATTTTTACATACAATAAAACTGGTGCTTGAAGAAGTTAATTGGACCCTGAAGATCACGTGGTTTATAAGGAATGATGATAATTACATTATCCAGATTTTGTCCCTTAGACACCTGTTATAGTTATGCATTATTTTATAACAAGTCACTCTCAAACTTATTGGCTTAACATACAACAATCATTTCTCTTCCTAAGAATCTAAAATTGGGAAGGAATGAGCAAGAATGGCTCATTCACATGCAGCTTCACATGAGGTTAGATAATCCACTTCCACTATGTCTCAGTCACAGAGCTGACAAGTTGGTGCTGGTTATCTATGGAAACTTCAGCTGATGCTGATGGTTGGGAAGGGAGAGCTCTTATCTGTCCTGGAGAAAGTGTGAGGACATGAGCTGCTTGAAAACTAAGGAAAACAAAGTACAATCAATTAATTGATTAAAGATCCTAATGGGCTGTAAAAATTGTATGACTTTTTGAATTAAGGAAATAGAGGAAGTGAGCCAGAAAGCTATGAGGTGGTGGTTAGAGAGCAGACTATTTCAAGTTGAAATTCTGGAGCTGTAGATTGGTAATAAAAATGTCTGCATGCTGATTAGCTGTGGTAGAATGAAAGATAATATCATCGGAAGAAATGAGTTTGAGGTCCTGGAAGAGTCATATATTTAGATAATGAAATTCACAAGAAAAATAGTAGAAGTAGTGGTAGACACACGACAGTGAGCATGAAGCTCAGACCTTCAAGGAATATAGAAAAGTAAAGTGCGTGAGAAGGAGGGGCAGTGGGGTAGACTGCAAAAATGACTGGTAGTTAATAGGACGGTTAGGACATCAAAGCTGGATTTTGGGAAGAAGGACAAGAGAATAGGCAGCGATATAAATAAGAACTGAGTCCATTATAAGTCCAAAGTATATTTTTTAACCTCTAGACATAAACAAAAACAACACACACAGAAATCTCTCAGTATTTTTTGTTTCTTGTAAATCTTGATAATTACATGAGTATAGAAGAACGGAATTCCAATATTCATCAAACTCTGTTTTGTAATTAGGGAAATTTTAATTACAAAAAGCAAAGACAACAATGACGTCACTTAGGCATAACAGTTTGTTGATTTGTTCCTCAGTGATGAGACCAATGTTTTAGTCAATACTTTGTTTCCAAGCACTAAGGCATAGACAGCTGTTTGTGCTTCTTTCTCTTCCTGTCTCCTCTTTTGTGGTTAGCCTGGTAAAGTATGCATTTGATCTCCTTTCCTGAAGGTTAAATTGTTCAGGAAACACATATTTTTCAAACTATGTTTTCCTTTCTTGAAGTGAAACTAAAGTGGAAGACATATCTTTCTTAACTGTGTCTGCAAGACCTAGGATATGCCTGGTGTATAGTAGGTGCTCAATTAATGTCCATTAAATAACTGAATTCAAATTGACCAAACAACACAGGAGGAAAAAACTGTTGGTTTACCCTCAAACCTAAACAGTGTGATTTGAGGGGGAGGGTTAATCTAGACCTGGTACATTATCTAATTAAATTGGAGCCGTGTCTTCATGTCAGAGAAACATTAAGGTGAATGCCTCACTCCCTACAAGGTGTATTCAGCAGGGCTGATTTAACAGCCCTTTTCACCTCACTGGAAGAATGAAAGGTATACATTTTCAGTTGCTAATGAGGTATTTATACACTTAACATTTGAGTCTTGTAACAAAAGTAATGATTTATGGCAAAAGTGGTAAAATTTACATTTTTCTAAAGGTGTACAAGTTTATGATCTATCCCTGGAGAGACACTTGGAGTCTGCCCTATATACCATCTGCCCCAGCACTATTTCAACCCAAACTGCTTACAGAGTTCCAAAATGAACATTCCAAAGCAATCTTTTGAAGTGAAACAAAGACTATTATTCTTTGCATGTTGGAAAAACTTAGTAGGAATCCAGAGGGAAAGTGAAACAGAAGAATTCCAAAAAAATAGGAATTAGATACAAGCAGGAGGGAGAGAGTTGAAATTTTCCTGAGAATACATTAAATGAGAATTAGAATCGACAGTGTTCACAGCTGTAGGCTGCAAAGATATTTGGCTAAAGTCTGAACAATAATGAAGAATATGAATGAATTCAAAATAGGCAGTTTTGCCATATTTTGGCACTAGAGGATCAGACTGTCAATGACTAATATTTCTGAGTGCTACCTATATGTCAGATGTTCTAAGCATTTTATAGATAGTATTTATAAATATTACAAGAATCCAATGAAGTGGGCAACGTTGGGTCTTCTGCAATGTATAAAAGAAGAATAATAAAGTTTTATTTTCATAATATGTAGTATCCCTATTATAGGAGATAAATTCCAGGGCCTCCTCCCTCCCCGCTGTGGATGCTGGGAACTGTAGATAATACAGAACTCTACATATCCTTTGTTTTTTCCATACATACATACCTATAATAAAGTTTAACTTATAAATTAGACACAGTAGGAGATTAACAACAATAACTAATAAAAATTGAACAATTATAACAACATACTATAATAAAAGTTAGGTGAGCGTGGCATTATTAAATAAAATAAAGGTTACTTGAACACAAATAGTGTGACACCACGACAGCGGATCTGACAACCAAGACAGCTACCGAGTGACTAACTGCAGAGCAATATATATGGCTGGTTATGCTGGACAAAGGGATAATTCATATCCCAGGCAGGAAAAAGCAGGATAGTATGCGTTTTTATCACTCTACTCAGAAATGGCACACAATTTAAAACACAAATTATTAATTTCTGGAATTTGACATCTTGATCTGGAACTCCCCTGTCTCCAGAACTGTAAGAAATAAATATCTGTTGTCTAAGTCACCCAGTATAAGGTACTTTTTATGGCATCCCCAGATGACTAAGACACAGGATAATTGATATGGTCCCAGATGCTGAGATAAAGTCGCTAAGCCTTTAAAGAGCTTTGGAGGCTTGGAATTGGACATACCTGAGTTAAATCGCAGCTACATAATTTACAGTGGAGATATTACCATCTCTGAGCTCCAGTTTCTCATTATAAAATTGAGATTAACAATGTACTTTTTAGAGATGGCTAAGATTAAATGAGGTGATGTGCACACATATATGTTACTATCTGTGTAGCACATAGTAAGCACAATGATTAAGTAAAGGACCAAGTAGAGGAATACTGCCTTTAATTTGGTGTACCATAGTGACTACTATGTTTCTTATAGTCTTAGTTACAGGAAGAATGTACATTTAAATTATATCTCAAGCTCTGTGAAAATAATTATGCACAGCTATCAAATGCCTAATAGGAGAGCAATCACATGAGAGAATTTTATAATGATCTGGATGTTCCACAGGTGTCATGAACATCTTTCTTTTGTCAGAAAATGCGTAACTCTTCTGTAGAACTAGAAGATATAGTTCATTTGATAATCTGTGCGCATTTGTACCTCATGATTACATTTTTTAATAAAGCACTATCTCCATTTAATGACTTGATATTTTTATGTATTCAACTACCGGTAGGCCATTAAAATTTCACTGGAAAGTCTATGAAATATTTTCCTTATCAGTTTAAGTGCAGCTTTCTTTCTTCAGAAAAGTGGCAAGCGATGGAGCAAGGAGAGGAAAACAAAGCACAGGCTTAAATGTAACTTTTCTCCTTAAACTAGATTATAGTACTCAAAATCAATCTCTCTCTCTTTCTTTCCCTCTCTGTCTGACTCTAATACAATTCCATATACATATCAGAGTGGCTATGGTGCACATTTGATAAAATCAAATTTTAGATAAGGAATATTTATCATTCTCAGGGAAATGCAATGGGTCAAATGATATCTTAGCCTTCAAATTAAACACTTACAGTGATTTAATATTTTCTAGTAAGCTTTCTCTTTGAGCAAAAGAAAAAAGTATAAGTTAAAATGGGAAATAGTGCAAATATATTAACTTATTTTTTTTTAGAGGTGAGTCAGATGCAAATCTCCCTTTGTATTTAAATCGAGTTCTGTTTTATTTCCTTGAAGTTATTCCAGGTATCCTGAATCACTATATAAGTAGAGCAAGACAGAGAAAAGGTCTCATAGGGACACAGAAGATCCTCTCCAGGGTTAAAAGATGATGGCCAGTAAAACAACAGGCTATTATTTTTATAATTGTAACAGCATTTTAAAAGGAATTCCTAATGATTTCATTGGACATAAATGCAAGTATACAGAGTACTTTAACAGGACTTCCTGAAAATAGTGATATTAAAAGAGATTTAAAAAATGGTAGAAAGAAAAACCAAACACTAATATTTGATATCTTTATATATAGATAAAGAATCAGCTTTAATTGTGAATAAGTGTTCAGATTCTCAAATTCTGATGATAGAAACAAACTGAAGAACTCAAGCATCATTAGAGGTTGAAGACTGGCAGAAATCAAACATTTATTTTGGTTTCTCTTCACTAAACATGATCCTTGAGGAAATCGAGCTTACCCTCAATCATTCCTTTTATAGTAACAAGTTCAATTAGAACACAGAACTCCCAGGGCAGGAAATAGTACCTACAACAGGTCTTGGTACAGAGAAGAAAATTAATAAATATTTGTTGACCGGCCAACATAATGAAAGAACGAATCTACCTAAATGATCTCTCCTTAGAATAGCATGAGGGTGGGCTTGATTTCCTTAAGCGTGATGTCTGCTTAATATTTATATTTAAATTAAATACTTAGCTGCTCCCACCTTTATGGCTAAAACTGTCCCCTCTCCTACCCGCAGTGCTAGTTTGTATGTTACATTGTTTTCAAATCAGCCTGACTTACTCATGTAGGCCACTCACTGTGCCTCCTCACCCTCTCAGGGGGAAGGTGGCTGTTGCCTTATTGCCGTACTTCACTAGTTCAGGTCAAACTCACGTGGCTGCTGCGTGTTGCTCTGCCCACCTGCCTGGGGCTTTGATTACACACAGCCCACCCCTGCGCTGCTCTGGACTCTCTTGCTCTGCCCCAATCCCTTGCTTGTTGCCGGCTTATTTAGACGTCTATTCACACACTTACACCTCAGTGCCTGGTGCTGTTGCTTTTTCTGTGAAATAGAAAAATAGGACTCCTTCTTGTGTGTTCTTACCCTAAAAGGGCTTCTCACAGCTCAGGTAACTGGTCTTATTTAGCTCTCTATTATATAGACAATAAAACCCTAAATATGTCCATGGTTTACGAGACCCTTTGTAATCTAGCTCGCCCCTGGGTATTTTTCTAATATTTTGCTACTCCTCCCTCACTCCAGCTACACCAGTCAGCTTTGCACATGTTGGCTCTTCCTCCTAGACGTCTTGTCTTCCAGATATTTGCATAACTCATTCCTTCATTTCCTTGAGTTCTCAGCTCAAATGTCATCTTTTCAGAGATGGCATCTAAAAACCATTCTGTCATAAGTAGATCTTCTTCACTGTATTCTGTTCTCTTGCTTTAGTTTTAATAGAATTTATACTGTCTGGAATTATTTTTTTAGCTTTTTATTTTATTTACTTTCTGTTTTTCTGTATAAAATAGACAATCGTGAGGGCAAGACTTTCACTTATCATCCATCTCTTTTCCTACTACATCAACAGGTATAAAAATAGTCACTCAAAAAATAAATAAACAGGTAGGTAGGAAGGTAGGTAGATAGGTAGATAGATAGATGATAGATAGATTTTGATTGATAGATGATAGATAGATGATAGATGATAGATGCTACTAATGCATCTTAATTTCATGCAAATAAGTGGATGTAAATTGATCCTGTGATATGGGGGGTGGGGTGTTATACCTAATTCATATACAACACACTTCCAAATCTTTTTTGTTCTAGCCCGAACACTACATACTTAAAACCAAAGAACATCCCCCTTGTCATAAATCTAAGATGCTGGATAGATTTTTCAGTTTATCACCAACATAATATTAACCAATATTAATAAAGCTATTTTTTATCTGTAATATTTAGAATCTAAAGCGTGAATTGCAGATCCTCTGAGTCACGCAACTGCTACTATAGCTCTGTCTGCAGTAAAATTCTAGATCTTGGTTTTAATTAATGGACTGCTCATCAGATTTTTCTCAGCAATAGGTAATATGAGAAGTAAAGAAGAAATGCCTTTTAAGAAAATCTTTCTCAACACATTCTGCATGGTAAATTTTTACTGTTTTTCAGTAACATCATAACTGCAAATAGATTATTTTTTTCCTTGTAATGACAATTCCCAAGGACAATGTTGAATTAACTTGTCTAACTTGTCTGTCTTGTCTTTTTATTTTATGTATTTTACCTAGGCCAGTTCTTTCAACCATAGCTGTTTGATAATTTATCATATTATTTAGAAAAATTGTGATATCAGCTAAATTTATGTAAAAAGAAATTCAAATTAATGTAACCAGTGTGATAAGTCCAGGCTGAGCCACTTACATTGACAAATTCACATCCCCTTATTTTTCCCATGTAACATTTACATTAATTAATTATTCCTTTTTTAGATGGGGAGACAGGAGGAATTCTGTTAGGGCCTGAGTCTGAAGGAAGAGACCAATACTTGTAGTGACAAAGCATGTATTCCTGGTTTCAATCCTATCAATTGTTTGATTAATTTCTGAAGTTGGAAACTAATGGGCTGCTGGCTCTCCAGGCATCACTGGGCATTAATTTCCACATAATTATCAGCTGTAATTGAGGAACAGCTGTGTTCCTTAGACAGGGTAAGCTTTCCCTGGTTCACCAGCAGCAAGAAGCAGCTTTTTGTCTTATACTTGGTCTAGTTCATATGTCTATTTTAGTAGATTGGCTCTTGTAGGTATTTAAATTTGCTATTTATTTTGAAGTTAGGCCAGACAATGGGTAATACTCTTTGATCAAATTAATTTCATTTTTAAAAATTTATTTTTTAAAAGCTAGTTTAACTTGATAGCCTCAAGCTGTCATGTGCTTTTTAAAGAATTTTCTATGTGCAGTCAAATTTATATATTAAGTAGTATTTTTAGAGAACAAAGTTTTCTGATTATTCTTGTTGATTTAGTAGATCCTATTAGTTACAGAAAATTTTTGGTTTCAAAAGTTGGTGAAAGATTTTTCCTTTCTGTCATGCTAAATAAAATATTATAAACTATATTAAAGCATGATTTGATATTCAAGGGTTTTTTTGGGGGGGGATCACCATTGTATATTCAACTATAATATTCTACAAAGAAACATCCATACATAGGCCATTGCATTGGGCTAACCTGCATGAATTTTGTAGTAGAATTAATTTTTAGACTTTCTTGACTATTTTCCCCATTTCTCTTGCCATTTCTCTTCCGCATCAAGTTATTGGGGAATAGTGGGGGAAAAAAAGCTCCTTAAAGGCATTGATTAGTTGTGCTTTATTAATATTAATGAGACAGTTTATAGATGTTTGGTTGGTTGTTTATTTCATATAGATTTAACACTTTTCTCATCATAGTTTGCCTTGGATCGTCTAAAAAATGTAATTTCACAAGTGATAATTCATAAAGAAAGAATGAATTTATTTATTTATTATCTCTTTTATCTCTAAATAAAGAGGCAAGCATTTTCAGAAAGATGTAGGCTCAATTTTCCGTAACTTAACTGCGATGAAAATAATCATCAATGAAACAAATGAGGCGATACATCACAATTACATTAGGGATGGCCTAATTTTTGGTGAAGTCCATTGTGAAATATGCAGTTTCCTACTTTCTTTCTGCAAGTTAAACAATATGTCTATCTTTTTCTCTGATTATGCTCCACATGAAAACTGGCGAATAATTAATTTAATTTAGAATGATGTTTTTGTGATGATTTTAAAGCTTTTTCTTATTACTAGTAGTAAATAAAAATAGAATAAACATTTCTAAGAAAAGATGTTCATGGTTTATGGAAGGAGAGCCACATATTTCTAAGTTTTTGAGTTTATCAATGTGATCTGTCATAATAAGTAATATGTCACAATGTGATATAATTTTATGAACTAAATTCAGCTACACAGTAAGAGATGCACTACAAAGAAAAACACGTTGCAAAGCAATGAGCCTCTGTTTCCTGTTTATATAATTGGAAATGATTATGTGTAAAAATAATGAAATCCCTTTTGTTCAGTTTGGCATAATTCCATTATCTCTGCCACACTTTTCATAGGTTTTTATATGTGGGTGCACTTTAATGCTTGCTTAATACTTAAATACTCTGTTAAATAATCAAGTGAATTCTTTGAGGAAAGTGGTTTTTGAAAAACAAGTTGATTATTGATGTGTCACATTGTTCTTACTAAACTTGTAAATGTATCTAAATTAGCTTTAAAATCATCATTTCAGAAATAAGAGTGGATATCCAGTGAGCATTTACATTTCAAAGAGATAATTAGGTATCTTTTGATCAGAAAATAATTGCTTATAGAATTAAAAGATCTTAGAATTAGATGTCTAAAATTAAACCAAATATTTTTTCTTATAAAAATATAGTTAGAATTTTTTATTAGTTAACATGGACAGTATCTTAATTATTAATACATATTGAAATTACAGTAATCAAAACCCTAGTATTTATCATGTCCTTGCCTGAGCCATGTCTGTTTCTTGTATTTATCCCCGCTTTTTTTCCTTATCTTATTGTAAGAACTTCTGTTCTGCCAAATAAAATATCTATTTTATTGTACTCAGTTCATCCTTCTATATAACAAGATCTTCTTAACATGAATCTATAACCCAGTGTATTAGTCATTTCTTTTTTGCTTTGTGTAAGGTGCATCTTTGGTGGCTTCAACTAGCTTCTAACTAATATGTTGAAAAGACTTCAGACCATGTTAATATGTTGAAAATATGTCATATCCAATATATGTCCACTAAATATCTTCTTCAATGTTGATATTAATCTATTAATCTGCACTTTGGGGTGTGGGAGCAGAAAACACTCAAAAATGCCAGCTATTAACTCACTCAATCCCATTTTCTGTTAATCAAATATTTCATAGTAAGATGCCATGAAGAACTTGTAGAAAGCATTGTATAAAATGCATGTATCAGTTCAAAACATAAATAGTGAACTAATATACGTACTTAGCAAGGTTTTCAACAATTTTTTTCATGACATGTTATGTATAAAAAAGAAAAAAAAAGGCTATCTGTTGTGATTTGCTTTCATTAAACCAGTACTTGTACTGACCAAACACTGCCTTTTCTCAGTGCTCACAAATAACTTCTTTTATAATTTAGTGTAGAGTCTTCCTTGGAATTAACATCAGACATATCAGGTTATAATTTACAACACTTCTTCGTTTTCTCTTTTTAAATTCATGCATTATTTACCTATCCCAGATATAACCAGTTCTTCCTTCATTTTCATAGTTTATGAAAGATCCTGTGTTATCAGTCCACCATTTTTTTCTTCAAAATATCACCATTTTAAATATGCAATTCACATGGGCCAGGAGGTTGAGCTCATTTGAAGTACCAAAGTGTGGATGTGGAGTTTTATTTCTCTAGAGTTTATTCAAGTTTATTCAGTTTAAAATATTTCATCTTCACAGAAGACATTATTATACAAGACCAAAAAAAGTATTCCACTTACATTTTGTCATTCATTATCATTCCATGGATCCCAAGTGGAGGTTCTAGCCACTTCCTGGTATTTCATTCAGCTATTATTAGATGCCTCATTCTAATGTTTTCCTCATTCTAAATGTTATTTAGATATTGTCTTAGATCTAGTTCTGTCACTAACTTTCTACTTGACTTTTGACAGCTATTTTGAATATCTCTTTCTTAATTCATAATGTATTCATGATATTGCTTATTACATATAAAAGTACCTTTAAAAAGTAAAGAGGCATTGTAAAATGTGACACTACAATTAATCAGTTCTTTATTCATCATTTAATATGGACAATTTACTAAGCATGGTTGTGAATAGATGTTGCAAAACTGCCAGATGTATAAAGAACTGAATTATAATACCTGATTATATATACTAAATATTAAATACATAGTAGAAGTATAACTGTTATAGTAATTATTGTTATAGGTTATTACTGAAAAAGGTAGAAATATACCCACAAACTTATATTGTTAACTTATTAGATAAGAAAGATCTTAATGAAAATACAGCTTAGCAAACAAAACAGTATTAAGATCTCAATCAATAGCAGTTAAGATAAAGATTGTAAATTTTGGAAGAAATGTTGCTGGCTTCAAAGCCATTTTTCCTGAAGGTATTAAATTGGCTCAATGGTAGAAACAGCCTGAAGGAGAAAAGGCAATCTGCCTTTACTATATTAGCTATTTGGCTCCTATCTCCTACTTCTTTTATTTTCTTTCTTCTGTAAAATAATGTTTATTCTTCTTGTTTCTCTTTCAAATTTTGTGATTTAATTCCTGTAGAACACTAAACCATTATGATAGTCTGTTCACTTAATGCATTAAGATACAAACTAAATGACAAGACATTATATAAACTGCACCCAGCTCTGTCATTTGTAAGGTTTCCATGTTTATATGTTTCATTGTATAAAAATCTATATGTTTCTGAATCTTTTTCATACTTTCTAAAAAGCTATTTTTAAAAGTTCTAATTTCCTGGTAACATAACTTTTAAAAAAATTATAGATAAACAATTATGTTGATGAGTGAAATAGAAAGTTACCTTCAGGAGGATAATTTTCATAAATATAGTAGATTGATAAAAACTTTGATTTGCTAACATTTACTGATTATTGACATGCCAATTTTCAATTTTTTTCTTTTTCCTTAAGAATTTGAGAACAGAATTACAAAAGTGCTAGACAGAATGTAATCATCATTTAAGGGAGCAATAATGCTGTAGTTTTAGTTTGGGAGCTGTGGAGAGCTAGTAATGGGTACCAATTGAAATCATATTTTCCCTAACCATCTTATAGTTCCATTTAATTAAATATTTTTTTAAAGTATAAATCAATAGCTGGACTTTGAACACAATCTAATTTTTAAATCATCTAAAGGGCAAAAATATAGTTTATGGCAAAATGAGATGGTCAAACTGAATTATGTACTCATTTTAATACAATTGGAATAAAGATTTTCCTACTGGAAGCTCTCCTCTAACTTGCAGGAACAAGGATCTTAGGTCACTACATTAATCACAATGGCAAAGGTTAGTACAGATGCTCTGTATATATACAATTGCTTTGGTTGATATTATAAATAGATATTATAATTAATATCTATTCCTATCTTTAGAATGTATTTAGAGTAAAAATTTATTGACTTAATGGTATGCCCTGGGAAATGTTATTGGAATATATAGACTATATTGTAGTTCATTGTTATATATCATTTTATGAATTAAAAAAATATGGTGGTGAATTTTCAAATTTTTCTAAGTAATTTTTCATCATTATACTTATATTATAAAAATAAATGGTTATAGCCCACAGATGGAAGTGCTCATAACTCTACACGTGGAGTATGAGATAGCAGGTTGTGCAGCAGAGCCAGGTGTTAATTAACTCTTGCTTAAGTGGACCCATGTTTCTGAAGCACCTAGCTGGTAATACTAGAAGAGTTTTTAAGATGCTGGCCACACTAGACCTATTTCTATATCCTCAAAGCATGGAGAAGACCAGCCAATGATTCTAATACATATTCTTAAGATCTAATCTGATATATTGCCTATGTTAGTGGAATGAATGGTGCTTCTTCTAGCTATTTGTTGCTTAAAATTTAAGAACTAGTATATATAAGAAAAAAAATATGTTTGGAACATCGATTGGTCTTGGTACTACTGTTAAAGCAACTTAATGCGGTCATAGCCAATATGAAATTTAAGTAATATCCTTTATCCTTCTCTATATCAGAGTATAATTCACATTAAACTTTTATGTAACATACATTTTATTTGAAAACAAAATACCAGACTAGAATTTATTTCCATATGTTCATTTCCATGAAAGAATACACATTTGAGAAAGAAGAACACAGTGTGTGAATTGTTTCTTTTGTGATGTGGTCGTGTTTCTATCCAACAGAGAGCAGTCACCAGGTTGGTTTTCCTATTAGACAGAAACCGGATGGCAAAGGAGAATTACAATACTCAGCAGGCTGCTGACCTACTTTGTTGCTATAATTCATAGGACCTATGAATTCATTTTTTTCTGTAAAGCTAAATAGTGACTTGTCAGCAAATTAGTTACCTTCTGTCAGGCAGGACTTAAAAAATTGTTAAGGCAATACATTCTATTTAGAAATATAATAATATAATATAATAATACAATATAATGATACAACTTCTAATTTGTAGAATTTCAAATCTAAAATACATTGCTAGACCTCAGGAGAGAAGAAATATATTTTAATTAAGATATTTTCACTTCATTTTTTAGTTATATTATCTTAGTTATATTATTTCAATCAATCATTATCTAAGTAGTTAATTGGGCTTTAAAAAGAAGTGAACCTGTTTTAATTTTGTCTTTATATATTTGCTAGATAGATAATATAATATAGATAATATAATCATATAGATAATATAATCAATAGATAATATAATCATCCTAGTTATCAGTATTCTACTTATGTATAAAAATTTGCGAATAATTTATATTCCTTTTTTGTTTTTTGCCAAATCACTCACTTAAAATAGGAGTTATTCAAGCTCTTTCTTCTCTAATCCCCAGCATACATTTATTGTGACTAACAGTTTTTAAGCTAGATGTGACTGACATATCTCAATTCCCATTCTTTGTTGAAGGTTCCTGATCCAAAGCAGCTGATAGCACTTGAAATAAATGTCTACCTGTTTTGTGTCTCCCTGCCTTTAGTTTATACTCCTCACAGATTTTATCTCAATCCGTATGAGGCTGCCGCTAGCCTATCATTGTTTTAGTTAGAGAAAGGTAGTATTCTCTATGTGGCTAAATTTTGGGGGTAGGAAAGAGGCTTGGATGAATGGCTGCATTTTCAAGTGTAGATGGCTTGGCAAGCAGAAAGAGGGCAGTATTTCACTAGCATTTATCCCCTGTCTCAGAATTCTTTGGGCAGTGCATCCATTTTCGAGGCCTCGATTCAAATTCATATTGTCTTTTGCGCATAATTTTCTCTCTTATGAGATTATAAATTCCTTCAGAGTAGAGTTTACATCTCGATAATCTCTTAGTTTTCAGCAGTTAGAAAGAAGTGGTATAAATGACATTTTGCTAGAATGTAAGTACAATGGGGCAGAGACTTTGTCTTATTCTCTATTGTGTGTTCAGTGCCTAAGGTAATGCCTGACACAAAGTAGGTACTCAGCAAGATTATCTAAATGAAAGAATAAAAATATACACTTGTTTCATGGTTGAAGTACAGGAAAGTTAAACGAGCTGCCTAAAATCACAAAATTTTAGTGGTAGAGGCAATTCTGAAATTACATAGATTCCTTCAAATTACAACAAAATAAAACATAATAAATGACCCTTGAGATGGCTTAAAATATTTTGATTATTATATTACTCAAATAAATAAAAGTACAACACTAGAAATAAGTTTCTTATCCTTATAGGCCTTATAGCATTAAAACAAACAAAAATTTACAAATCAAATGCTAACAAAATAATAAACATATCTTAATGCCACTATATTTTGATGGATGATGTTGTTTTACTAAAATAAATAGTTGCATACCGTGTAAATACAGTGCTATCATTGTACTAGTTATTATAGATTGGGTAGTTTAACACAATACTGTACAATTGTGTGCTATGTAACAAGTGATTAGGTTTTCCAACCCATTTCTCTTTTTGATTATGGTGAAAATTTTATACCACATTTAATATGATATTATTTCACTTTCATTTAGTATAAATGGATCATTTACTTATTAACTTATAAACAAGAAATATTTAAAATAACACCTCAGGTCACAACACATTTCAACTACAAAAGCAACTTCAGATTTCAAATTTAGGTCATTCAAATGACCCTAGATTCAAAATATGCTTTCATACTATTGTCAAATTATATAGAACTGTTGAAAGAAAATTTGTGGAGTCCCTAAAAATAAACTTGCAAACTTCAATTCGAGAAAGATGACTCCAGAAATGTATTATTTAGTTATAAATTCTAACTATTCCATAAAGTCATTCCCTGTTACATCAAAATTAATATGCAAGTTCAAATGCGTCCTTGTTTCATTTTCTTAGTTACGTTCTTAAAATCAATTTTTCATAATATTCATAATTTAAATCAAAAACCATTATGTCTTATCCCTTTAATAATGAACTAAGACAATTTCAGGGTGATATACCTAAATCACAGTCACAAAATATCATGGAAATGACAAGATTTTCAAAATTAATTTTATTAGACATTAATTATCTGACTAATCCAAGATTTTCATTCAGACAGAATTCTATATTCAAACATTACTTGAATAAAACAAAAGCAAATATTACAAATGCAGAATAAGATTAATCCCTGTTCAAGTTGCATTTTGAGTCAGTATCTCCTCCTTCATCAATTCAAGTAACCTATCATGGTTAGTATTAAGTTTTTAAACATAACATTTAAATAATTATCTTTTAATGAGGAATTTATAAAGATTGCAAAAGAAATAACTAAAAGGAATTGAACCTACTTTTATGGAATCAAATGCAGATTAGAATCAGTTAGTGTAATAATAATTATACTGGACAAATTACCTGTTAAAGTATAGTTATAGTATTAAGTCTGAATTTCTCATCATAAGACATATATCGATAACTAATTAGAGATATATAGGTATAGATAAGGATACAAGAATAAATACAAATGTAGTTAAGAGGATTTAAAAATATATGTAGATAAAGATATACATATAAACAGAAAGGTAGTCAAGGAGAATTTAATATAGAGAGAGATAAAGATATAGATATAAATGCAAATATGGTTAAGGAAAATTAAAAATAATATTTAAGGATATAAATCACTTAAAATTCAAGATAGGAAAAACAAGGAAGGCATGAGGAATTCACTAAACACCCTAATCTTTATAAAAAATAATTTAATATCTATGTTAAGTTGACTTTGCATAATTTTTAATCCCATAACCAAGGATGACTAGATCGTGTCCTACATTCATCTTTGTCTGGCTTCTCAAATTTTGCCTTACCAATTTGCTTTTGTTTGTCCACATCTACATCTCATATCAGTCTTGTCACTTTTTAGTATTGGAGTTCAAATACTGATATTCTAGTGAGTGTCTACTGCAACAGGTGTGCTGTGACTACAGACTTCATCTTTTGTAATTATTATTTTTTAACTGTTTTTTATAGTCTATGCAATGTAAGACAATCTAATATGGTTAAGAACACAGCAATTATGGAGTCAAAGAGCTATTTATTCTAGTCTTGGTACTTTAATCCATGCTACCTGTATGACATTGGACAATTAGCTTAACCTCTAAAATTTGCAGTTTTCTGAATTGTAAAATGAAGATAATAGTGCTACCCTCCTCCTGTTACTGTGATGATCAATAATATAACCTATTTCAAAGCACAGGGCTTGTATATAATGACATAATATATAAATGTAGGGCTCTTTTTTCTTATATTAGATTTTCACTTCTCCTTTATAATTTTCTTTGTGTGTAAATACTCTTTGTTTTGATATGATAGAAAGTTTTCTAGAACTCAGCTTTAGGACAGACAATAATATCTCCAATATGACATCATTAAGATTCTTTATTGAAATAAACATCATTTTCAAGATTTTCTATCTCCTGCACATTGCTAATATTCACAATTTTAAATATTTTTTGGTCTTTATAATTGAATATAGACTTAACTGTTTCCAGTTCTCTATGTTAGAGTTAACCATGGAAATAATGTTAAAATAAGAGCCAATTTCATAAGTAAACCTAAAGTCAAAAATAAAAAGACCAAAGAAGCAAACTGTAAATTCAGGAAAGGTATTTTGTATAACATCAGGTTATAATAAAGGTTTGATGATGTTAGCTTAAACATAAATACATGTACAAATAAACACCTGCAGGCACATTTTAAAAAAATGATCAAGACATTGAAATTTTTCTTCATTAATTGTGCTTATCACTAGATATATTAAGTAGTATTCTGCCCTACATTATAATTCCATTATAATTAATTCATAAATACCCCCAAATAGTCCTTTTACTCTGTTAGTAAAGACAATTGCTATTTTTAAGATACCTAGGGAAAATTTTAAATAGTAATTATTTGCAAACTTAAATATAAATTAGTACCAATAATAAATCATCTTTTGGCAGTGGTTTTAGTGTTTTTATGTTATTCACTCAGTCTTACAAAGCTGTTGCTTTTTCTTCTTCTCCCCTAAAATATTCTAATACCATTTTTATATTTTGTTACTTCAGTGATAAAATAAAAGTGACAGATCAGTAATCAAAGGGACATCACAAATTTTAAAGGTGAGCTGATCAAACTTTTTGCTTTGTTTTTTAGGTACAGAAACTTCCTTATAGAAACTTTTCTCAAATAAACTTCCGATGATGTGTGATTAAATTATAACAAACTACAGTCTCACTGTTCTAGTCATTGGAAATAAAGTACAAAATCAACAGACAAAATTTTGATCTAATAGAACTTACATTTTGGCATGAGAGGAAAAAATATAAACACCAAACGTGTGTGTGCATGCACGTGTGTGTGTGTGTGTGTGTGTGTGTGTGTGTGTGTGTGTGTCTACATCTATGCATGAACATTGTACTTCTAAATTTTTTAAGGATAAAATATAAAGCAGGTCAGTGATTTATTAGGTAGGGTGGTCAGAAAAGACTTCTGTGAGGCAGTGACATTTCAGTAAGAATGCATAAAATGAAAGAGAGATCTGGGTGAATACCAGTTCTTAGAGAAAAGGGTGAAAGAAATAAAGAAAAATGAGAGAGAGAAAAGGAGAGGTGAGGAATTTGGTGGAAAGGAAGAGAGACAGAAAAAAAAGACCATATTTCTTAACATGTAATGTAAACCCCAATTTCCTTCAAATACAAAGCCCAAGCTATAGTTATTAAGAGAAAAAAAATATTCTTAACATGTCTGTGTCATTTCTATAATAATAACCCAAGATATTAATAACAGAATAGTCTTGGAAAAAAGAGGGTATTGGTTTTATGCCAAAGTTAGATTTTTGTGAAAGTTTCATAAAATTTATTTTCCATAAGGTATCATACATAAGAAAAGGACATTCCAATGCAGAGTTAACTTAAACATTTTATTAAATGTAGGTGTTCTTTGACCGATGATTGGATAAATAAGATGTGGCACATATACATAATAAAATACTACTCAGCCACAAAAAAAGATGAAACATTACCATTTGCAACAACATGGATGGGTCTTGAGAGTATCATACTAAATGAAATAGGTGAGATGGAAAAGGATAAGAACCATATGATTTCACTCATATGTAAGATCCAAAACAAAAAGCAACAAATGAATGAACAAAACAACAAACAAATAAAAACCAGACTCATGGATATAGACAACAGAATGGTGGTTACCAGAGGGTAAGGGTGGTGAGGGAAAAAGTGAAGAGGACAAAGGTGGTCAAATATGTGGTGAGGGAAGGAGATTAGACCTTGAGTGTTGAGCACACAGATGATGTGTTATAAAATTGTATTCCTGAAACTTACATGATATTATTAATCAATGTTATGCCAATAAATTTAATTTTTAAAAAAGAAAGAAAATGTAATGCAAGAAGAAAATAGTAGAACTTACATAAAAAGAACAAATATTTGTGAATATATATACATATGTATGATATTCACTATTGTTTCAGTTCCTTAGTGAGTGTTGCACTATGTAAATCAAAACATATGCTCTTAAATTTAATGTGAACATGAATATATTTAAGTATGTAAATCCAATTTACATTTCACAGTTTTTTTATATTTACATATCTTTTAGAGAAAAGTTTAAAGGATAACTTCTTAAAGTTTTCCTTAAAAAGAAGTACTACCTGAAATATCGTTGCACATTAGACATACCTCACTTGCATTTATTCTGGTGTACATGTGCCTGTATGTTTAACAATGCCTGGAACTGCAATGCTAAGTAAATGCTAAAATCAAGTTGAAAGAAAGAAGTTATTCTAAGCAGTAGGCATTTTTTAAAAAATGTTGTATTGTATGTGTGCATGTTTGTACATGTACCTTTGAAATAAAATATGTCTGAATACACACAGAGTAAGATATCTAAAAAGCTATTATAACATATTCCTCCCCAGGAACATTTCATGTAAATTAAATTTCATTGTAGAAGAGAAACACAACATCTGTTAAAACATAACATTAAAAAAATCTGATTTTATAATGATGGAAGCAAAATTAAGTGTCCTGTAGACATCTATGGAGGAAAAATTATATCACTGTAACATAAACACAAACATTTTTGGCAAAACACTGAAAATGCAGAGTATAAAATAGTACAAATTACTTACCACCATTTCATTTAGAGACACCCAGCAATCTGGTGGGAAATCCTGCAGAAGTGGCACTAAGAACTGGAGGCAGCCGTCCCAGTGGCACAGAAGCAGCATCATGCCAATGAGGTTAAAAATTCTCACCACTGCACTGGCGAGATCATACGTCATGTGGAAAATCTGTTGACCAAATAGAAAATCAATTCTTATACTCAGTTTTTGTTTTTTAAGTCAAGAATATTACTAGTGTCAGTAGGCATTGACATATGTAGTGTAAGTATCAATTTAATAAAAACATGAGAACTTTTACCAATAGAAAAAGATTTATTTCTTTGCCTGTACACTGAGACCTGGCACTCTGCTTTATGAGTATTACAACCAACTGTGGGTTCTCCACAAGGGACAGAAATAAAATGAATATATTAAATGCATGGACCATGTTTTATAGAACATTGGTTTTGCCCATAGTTTTCATCTACTGTTCTGGACACTTTAGCAAAACTGCTTTAAAAATGGGTGATGGGCCCCACTTCTTCTCTGCTTCCCATCCCTCAAGTAAATGGACTTTTTGAAGGACCAAAAAAATAAGCTAAGGACTGAAATCCATTGACAAAAGGAGATTAATTGTAAAATGTAAAGTTAAATTAAGAATTAATCACAGTTACCTTTTAGCTGTATTAGTAGAGGTATTTCTTTAATATTGAACATAAATAGTGGATTTTGAAGTAACAGTTTCTTGGATTTAATATAAAAAACAGTTGTGCAACACTTTTTAAAAACTAAAATTATTTCAACCTGTATTATATGTATGGTACAAGCTTTTCTTTCCTGTGAACTTTTCTTATTAATATCTTCATGAAATTAAAAAAATATCGCTAAATATGAAAAGGCACATTTTGAGAAGTTAGAATCATATTTTCTATAATTCACCAAAAGAATTCTATTTTAGAAGAAAAGAGGACAACATGTATTGAGAAATTATTGGAGAAATAGAAAAAAAGCCTCAGAAAATTTATATTTGAATTTAGAAAAAAACCACATCTTTAAGGAAACTTCTATAATTTTTAGGTGATACAGATACATACTGAGGTATATAGAGGTAAAATTACAGGACTGCTGGGGTTTAACTGTTATAAAATCACCAAATCTATCTTCAATTAAATGTTTTTCACTTTGATACATTTATATTAGCCATTAATTCTTGCTTTGAACAATGTTTCTTTTGACATAATGATAAGAGTGAACAAAAAAATCTTTGTGGAAGTGTACATACTGTTCTGAATTGCTTTTAAAAGGAAGTTTGAGATCCTAGTTTTAAATGCAACAGCTCATGTATTTTGATATTCAGACATCCATACACACAATTTATCTAAGGTAATAATAATTTTATTTTCCTCTGTTATTTTTTAATTGGTTTTGTATTTGGCAAACCCACAGAAAAATCTTTTGATGTTATTCCCTGCTATATTTCTTGGTAGCTAAATTTGTAAGATAGAAATTACACCAATATCTGCATTAATAATTTCTCATTAAATTAATAGAGTAAAAATTATTTAAAAAAATCTTTTCTACTATTGAAGTAGGAAAAATTCACCATGGATTTAAAAAAATTTTTTTGTTACTAATAGAAGTCTATATACCTAAGCATTTCCTGAAAAAATAGTTCAATGTATCTTTTGAGTAAGTATTGCAATGTTGGGAAATAGGTAAAGTTACAATAAACTTCTGGTTCAAACAAGAAATGAATTACCTTTTGACCTAATTCTTTGAAGTAAACAATATCTAAAACTCTTTGCCAAAGTCTATAAATTATAAGTATACAGGCAGCAATCATCATTCAATTATCAGACTGTAGCATGGGATTTGGGATGTTACAGACAACTAGAGTCATTCTTAGTGAAGCTGACGTTTATGGATTTTCTACATTATTTTTGTGGAATTATATTTTTGGGTGAAATCCTAAGAGATTTTTAGTGAATTAAGATAACATTGGGAATAGTTATACACCAATTCCTTTAGGAAAACCTTATTATTTCTGAAATGTTTTCTAAAGAAACATAATCACTATTTTCATAAAGAAAGTCAATAGGGATATACGGTCTTTTATAACATATTAGAAGTACATTTTTCCTTTCCTTTTTTTTTCCTGCTTCTATATAATTACTGAATTCCTATTATAACAGGATAATCCCCAGGACTGAATCTGTCTTCTACCCTATTTCCATTCTCAACTTCACAATGTTACTATACAATGTTAGTGCAAGATTTATATACTAACTCTAGCATTTAGAGAGTGCTTAGTGAAAGGGCACATAATTAATTTTATAAATAGTCTCCCCTTTTGGCCTTTAACATTCTGTGCTCAGAAGTGATTTCACTTTTTGGAGCGATCCCAAATCTAACTCTGGAAGATGCAGAAGCAAGTTGGAAATTTTGACACTGGTTAATATCAGAAGCTAATTTAAAATATCAGATTCATACATCTCCATCCTGAATTACCTACTTGACAAAAGAACAGCATAACATATGTACTGTTAATTTTGGCACATACAGACAAATGTGTGCAGTTCCTGGGCCCAACCTGATTGTCACTTGAGCTCTTTTATTAATTTAAATCTAGCAGGTTGTTGATATTATTATTGGCTCTGTTAAAACCTTGCTCACAGAAGATTTGGATGGAGAAGACTATTTTCTTTGGGAGCTTATACTTCTGTAGATAGTCACATTAACCAAAGAAGTAAACATCTGACCTAATTTATGCATAGCTACAGCTTCTTATTGTCTAAGGGAGGCTTGTAGGATAAATCTAAGTGCAACTTCACTCAGTTTCCTGGTCAAGCAGACAATACCATTGATTAATATTTTTAGGTTTATTTTTCCATCTATGAGGTGAATATCCTTGGGTAATAAATTCCTATCTAAATCAATTATCCTAATACTACTTCTTGTAAACTTGGCTATACACAAACTGACAACATAGATGAGGCTCAGTAAATTTCTGTTAAATGAATGAATGAGAATGTTGCAGGTGTTTAACAATGATAGCATAAATAACCTCTTATGATTGTAAGAGTGCGAAGCATTTGCTTCTGTGTTTAAAACCAGGGAACTACAAAAAAATTTTTCACAATTTTCTACCTTTCTAGTAATCTGACTTGAAACCTCATTTGAGTGTTCAGGGTGTGGGTAGCAGAAAGACAGGCTGTTCTGATCATTAGCAATAGTGGAAATTACAAGAGTCAACTATAAAAAAAATTAAAGTAAGTTTTAAAAGCAACACTTTAATTATATTTTTATCAAGAACTAGAATACAAAATACATCAGTGGAAGGCACTGTGTTTTATATTTGTCCAGCTCAGAACATTGTGTTGTTCTTCAGTGAGAGGAAAGATCTGGTCCCAGATTCCCCCTCAATACTTTTTATAACACTATAATTCTAGAATCCTGTTTGTTGGAGTCCAATGATTCCAGATAAGATAGCTAATTAACTTTCCAAAACTGAAGAATGCCCTAAGATAATTTGATTCTGAATTCCCAGTCTTCCCCTAATATTTGCAGAATTGCCTACCATATGTATAATTTTTTGCAATATTGTTCCCAGGAGCAATGTATATTCCATCCTATTTCTAAAAGGCCAGATCTCAAATTGTATTACATGGCAGATATCCATAAATTAACTGAGTTCTTTCAAAATGCTTCCACATTCTGTCCTGATAAACTGGATTCAGGAGTCTCTCAATCTAATAAACTACCTATGAAATCAGTAGGCCTTAATGGATCCTTAACTATTTGACCTATGTTTTACCTAACCACAAAAATTGTCAAGAGCAATTTAGCACTTTTCATAGCATGCAATGAAAAGTCCTTAGTCTTTGATTTTACAGATGGGTGTCATTTATAGGCTAGATTGCTTCTATGACTTCAATATTTATTTAAGTCTTAGAACATATCTTCCGAATTCTTATCAAAGTAACATTATGAAAATCAAATGGGGCAGAATTGGCTCTCTTGACAGAGGACATTCTTATTGTTAAGGTTTAATACATGTTGGGTCCTTTTCTCCTCTTTATAAATCTCCATTTATATAGCTTCATATATCTTTTAGATAGAGTGTCTGTACGCCAAGTGGTGGACAACACAACACAAGAAAACATTCAGCTACTCAGTGCATTTCACAGCAATGTACTTCTAGGATTCTATATGTACTTGCCCTATTCAATGGTAAAATCAGTATCTTAGGTGCCCTACTTCACTTTCTGAAATTCTTATCTTAAAAATTATCCAAGTTATCTTATCAGGTTTTAGGTATAAAGTGTGGATAGTAACCTTACTGAAAGGTTTTCCTTGGTATATGAGAGAAGAGCAGTCTCACAGTAATTTCTTTGAACACACTGACCAGCGACTGCAGTGATTGGACTTATGTTATTAGTCCCCTATTACAGGGGTCCCCAATCCCTGGACCACAGACTGGTATCAGTCCGTGGCCTATTAGGAACCAGACCACACAGCAGGAGGTGAGCAGCAGGCCAGCAAGCAAAGCTGTATCTGTATTTGCAGCCACTCCCCAGCACTAGCATCACCATCTCAGCTCCACCTCAGATCATCAGGCATTAGATTCTCATAGGAGCACTGGTCTCTGGTGCCAAAAGAGTTGGGGACCACTACCCTACATTATCTAGGATCTCATTAGGAATGGCCAGACCAGACCCTCAGAAAAAGACAACCATCAGGCCTTTCATCTCTTTAAGCCTCCATAAATAGTCACCTCATATACCTATTTTCAGAGCTTCATGTCATTTTTCTTGGACTCTTCTTTCCATTGTCCCTTCTCAAACTCCCCCTACATTACCTATTAACTCTCTATGTCCTCAACCCTGTTATAAAATTCTTCCTCTCTTTCTATGCTTTTCCTGAGACTTATGGGTCCCCCTTAACTACCTCCCCAAAGATTCAGCTTCTCTGCTAGTTCTCTTAAAGAGCTGATTCAATTCTTTCATACTTCATAAGTCTTAGGTTTTGATGGCAGTACCCTGATATTCCCATCTCCCCTTTGCCACTTTAAGACAACTATTTGTCTATCTGAATGTATATATACATATACATATATATGTATACATACATACATATATATACACACATACATATATATATATATATATATATATATATATATATATATATATATATATATATAAACAAACTCATTTTCTTTAGCATTCATCCTATTTCACTATTCCACCCATAACTCTACCTCATTTCTGGCATTTAAAAAACTCTCAGTCTGCAACCACCATACATCTCCATTTATTAAAAACTCTGTGTTTTTCCATTGCCTTTTCTCTACAGAACGTGAACTTCTGATATATCAAAACAGCCACTGTTTATACCTGAGCTACTAAATATTACTGAAGCGGAAACTGTAGATTGCTGTTACTAAAAATTTTTAAAGGATAGCAACCTTGTTTGAGGCCTTTGGCTGTGGTCTATTCCTAACACTATCCATCTTATATATTTTTTTTCCTCTTTCTTCTTCCTTCAAATTCATGACTATTCTGCTCAATTTTAGCTTAAATTTTTACCTTTTCTGGAGGAAAGTGACATTCTTATGTTTAAATTTCCTGAACTATGTATAAATTTACTCCCATACCTTCAAACAAATATACATGTATAGCTATACTTACTATTTTTCTTCCTATTCTCAAAAGAATGTGTATCTTTTATTCAAAACAAATTCCTACCAGTCTTGTGATGTTAACCTTTTGTACTGCTATCTCATCAGATTTATAATATGTTGATGATCTTTTTCTCCTCCAAGAACCCAAACAATTAGTTCAGAGCTCCTCAATCGATAGTGAAAACCAGTTCTCTCCATCAGTTGTAGACAGACAAGACACTTTTGTAAAATACAGAACAAATAAATGAGCATATAATTAACTTTTTAAAAAGGCACAATCCATACAAGCCTACTGCTTACATTCTTCAATTTGGTGGCAATATCAAATTTCTATAATTATTAATTTTTCTTCAGAATCATTAACTTTTTACATACTAGCTTTACCCTATATATTTAGAAACAGTAAAATCTCTAAATTCCTTAAAAATATTTTAAGTTGAAGGAGAATTTTCATTTCATAGATTCTTTCCTAATTCTTTTTCCCTTACTGGTCTTCTCAGTTTATCTTTTCAGAAAAACTCTCCTCACTCAGAGATAGAAAGAGCTGGCCTGCCTTACAGCATAAAGTGGTTATCTTTTCAAAGTTATATGGTGAAATTAAAATCTAGTGTAAAATTTGATTTCCTGAAAGTCATACTGTCATAGCTACTCTGTGTCTCTGATCCTCTCCCTGTTCCCCACATAAGTGGGAAATGTGAAGTTACGTAAGGCTGACTTCACTTCTCCAAATAGGGAATTGAAAGAAGAAAAAATATACATCTATTTGAGCACTCTTGTGGCACAGATATCTTATCATTGGGATTATAGGAAAAGATATGTCTGATCATATGAATCTGCAATAAACTGAACAGTACTTATATATAGTCATAACAAGTATAGAACCAAATGTACAAGTCATCAATCATGACTTAAAAAATAATGTACAGATAATGGAGCACATGTTATTTTGATCATGTCTACATTTATTTAACAAACATATATATTTATGTATAAAATAAAAAAGCAATTTTAGATATTTTAGTTGTAAAAAAGTTTGTCATGTATCTAAACTTTTATCTTTACATTGGTATCTATAAATTTGTTTTGTTACTTCGCTAATGTATGATGTATCAGCCATTTTAATCATATATATGTATTTTTTAACATAGGATTTAAATTCCATATACCTAAAAATTTAGATAATGTATGTCTGTTTTGCAAAATTGCTCTTTATTTAGCTTTACCAGCCTGAGAAAAACAAAGATCATGAGTTACTAAGAAAATAGAAACATGAGAAAATATTACAATGTGAATTGTTTGAACATTTTTGGTAGGAAACAGTGATAGGGAGCAGTTGTAGTGTAAATTGTATAAATACAAACCATGAATATTGGGAAGCACAGTGGATGCCTGGTAATATACAGCTGATGCTCAACAAATATTATTATTTTTTGCCAACAGGGATTATTCAACTAACAATGAATTTTCATAAGTGGGCCAGTGCTAAAGAATACCTGAGATGAACCATTTCTACTAGTCTTACTCATTTTTTCTTGAATTTCAAGTCACTGTCAGCTGACAACTGGGAATAGGTTAGAAACGAATGTGCTTATGATAGCTTGCATTTTGTTAGCTGAATATACCCAAATCTTCACATTAAGTACCTTAGAAAAAAGAAGTATATCTTTTTAACTTTCATGAGGATTATGTGGTATAACAGAACACCTATTTATTAGAGAGTGCCCTAGAAAAGTGAATGAGCAAGTATAATCCCTATGTGCATAATTTACTTTAAGAAGTAGCTTACACACTGGGAAAATCAAATTATGAATGAATATTAAAAATGATCTTACTAAGAAGAGAGTTTGATGGATAAGTACTCTGGAAAAAATTAAATTAATTAAAATTAAACTATTTAAGATCACTGTACATTAAACATTTCAAAGGACTATAAGTATAGACAATATATACAAACTGTACGAATACTAAAATATTTTAATAAGGAATATAAAATTTTAAGATGCGTGTTTGAAATTTTCATGATGGTTATGTGCAGGCTATTTGATGCTTACAACACACACTTAATTTCAGGATAAATTTAGCACTATAATATTGATTTAATAAAATATAATTAATTATTTTTCTGAAACTTTTTCTGCAAATTTTGTTTTGAAAACTCAAAACAAAAATTTATTTAAAAAATTATAATCAAGAAAACAATGGGTACAGAAGTGCACATGAATGTGTGCATATGTGTGTATGTTTGTGTGTAGAGAGAAATGGTTAAAAATCAAATAATTACATTAGCAATATTCTATGAATTCTGCATAGGTCTTGTGAACGAATTTCAAATATTTCTATAACATCGTATTTTTTGAAGAAGAGTGGGGAATAATTCATTTTAGACATAACATGTTGCTAGTAATCTCATTTGTATTTTTATAGTTTCATGTAAATCTTGTGCTTGCTCTTTCTTTTGTATAACTGCTATCTCATCAGATTTATAATATGTTATATGCACCAATAAGTACAAATTAGTTATTTCTGTATTTTTAACAACAAGTAGTATAATTACTTTAGTTTTTGTTACTAATTCATTTCCTCAGCTTACAAATCTAATTGCATGAATTTATAGTTTTTGAAAGGCAAAAATACTCCATACAATGAAATAGGGAAATGTACCTAACTTTGGTAAAAACAGATAGATATTTTACTTTTGAGACTTTATCTTAACAGCTTGCATTTTAAAATCCATATAAATAAAAAATGCTCTTAAAATAAAGAGATCACTTCAGTGTACAATCTCTGATGAATGAATCATCAAAGCAAAAAAAGATGTTTAAACTCATTTTATATTCTCTATAAATTGTTTTCCTGTAGACAATATCTTTCAGATATTATATAGTTAATAAATAGCTATCAAATAGCTTTGAAATGACCAAGTAATAATTTGACATATTTTCCCACTCCATTCAGATATAATTCAGAAAGAATTTTTATACTAACCAAGTTCTATTAAACTGTTCCCAAGATATGTATAAAAAACATAATATATTTTGGTAGCCACTTGATAATATATTTTAAAGTATATCCCAAATATTGTTATGTCTTCTATTTTCTATAAATTCTGTGAGAAAAAATTCATTCCAATATTTTTGGTCTCACATTCATAAACTTTATTAAATTCATAAGTGATGATAAATGTTTGGCATCTCGACTAATTTTTTCAGCTTAAGTTATGAAAAATTATAGTGTTTATAAGGTTGTAAATGTTTAAATTTCATCATATACATTTTCATGAAACATGAAATTGCTATCTACATATACCTTTTTAAATTTTTGAGCAGTTTTCTTAGAGATAAAGTTAACATCAAATAGAAAGACATTAAATAAAAAGTCATGTAAGGACTTAAAAAAATTGTCTACTGAAGAAATATATAACTTGAAACCAGGAGAGTTCTAGTCCTGACTCTGTATTAGTCACTTTCCAAAAGTTTTCTGTAGCTTTTTAACTAAAAGAAAGGAGATAGAGCAAATGACCTCTGAAGTACATTCTACCTATAAAATTCCATAATACCCTTTATTTTAGAAATCAAACAGTACAATTTTAAAAAAGTAAAATACAGGGGAGTCAATACAATATACACATACACCACAAAGATTAAAAGATAAACCCAATAGAATACTATTTTATATAAATAATTTCCCCAAACCTTTGTTGATAAAACAGATTAAATAAGAACATAATAATAAAGCTAATTGTAATATAAATATATGGTAAGATAAAATGTAGTAGAGATCACTATATTTGGATAAATTACACAATGTCTTTTTCAACATCGAGAGCCTCCTCTCATCAATTATGGTCTAGAAAGGTTGTATGCAAATCAACACATTGCACCATTTACCAGAAGTTAGTAGTTCAATAGGTGAGGCAAGAGAAAGGAAAGCTAGTTTCTGAAAGAAAACTAAGATGAAAACAACGTTTCTTCATAATCTTTTAGTTGTGGACATTGAGAGTTACATCATGCACTGGCATGTCATCTTGCTGTTCTGGCCAGATGGGCCAGTCAAGTTTGAAACACTCATTTATTTGAGTGGATTTGAGTCAGAGGTACTCTGGAAGAAAAAGTGGTGCTGGTTCACTGTCTTGGCAAATGAATCCTGAAAGAAATCACTCAGTACCTTTTTTTGTGTAATGAAGCCAGTAAAATAGAACTGTGAATCATAGTGAATCAAGCACACATTTTTACATTTGATAAAACCCAATAAGTGAAAAATCATATTAATACAACCTCCCCAAAAGAAATCAACACAAAAAATAAATGAATGTTGGCAAAGTTGCCAGCTACCCAAGAAATATTTGAATAAGATTTGATCTGTTGGGAAATGGCGTGACTTCAGATTCACCAATTGGACACTTCTGAAACTAAATATGCGATATATTGCTTCAGCACTTCAGTGTATCTGTGTATTTGCCAGACCACCTGAAGTGTTGAAAATATTTAACTATCAGAAGAATTATAGACAGTGATACATGTGGAAGGACCCTTAAAAGTAATGAGCCTTTTTTGTATATTTGATATTTCTTATGGCCCAAAACCTGTCAAATAGAGGCCCTAAATAGCATACAGTGTTAGGCACTAGGTTTGTGGAATCTCCCCCACCACACAGCTCCCACACTCACATACACTTTCTTCTCCAGAGATGACCCAACTGTTTTAAGCAGGACCCATTTTTCTCTAGACCTGTTGTAGAGCTATCACAGTTGCTGTTTCCTTTAACACATCTTGTAGCGGCCACACTTAGTCTCACTTTATACCTTTATTTGGGGTGGGGTGTTGTAGGACAGTAGGGATGTGCGTGAAACTCTCCTACCCTCTTAATAATAATCTGTCTGGGTATAGAATTCTAGATCAAAAACCATTTTCTCACAGATACTTGAATACCTGACTCCTTTTCTTCCATCATCTAGTGAAAAAGTATCTTCTCCCCAAAAAAGGTTTGATTTATTTAGCAAAATAATATTAGGACTTTTATACGGGGTTCAATAAAAGTTTCCCACATTCTGTGAGTGTGCAGGGGGGTGAGAAGTGGGTTGTGAAGTTGTCATATTGACCTTAAATTAAGCTTCATTCCTGGGTTTAGGTCTTTTACTCAAATACGCTCTGAATTATGCCTTCAGATTCCAACTCTAAATGTTTCAGTGGTTTCACTGGACTGGCTCTTCCTTCTTTTGCAGACCCTTTTGTAGCATATTCTAGAATGTGATTTTCTTCCCCAAGTCATCTTTCATTAAGCTACCTTTGGTTTTCAATCTTAAAAATTTTGAAAAATTTTTTGTCTCAATAAGAGTCCCCTATCGTAAAAGGATTACAACTCAAATTACAACTCAGATTCATAATCTCACATTCTTGACTGCTTTGTTCTAATGAGCTGTTGATCTATTCAAATGCCAAAAGTTGTTGCTTAAATTAGTTTATCTTTGCACCATTTTTCTAACCTTTAAGTTACTCTCCCCAAATCTCCTTGTAAATAGATTGTGTTTCACACACTTATATTTCAAAATACATTTAGAATCACTTTGGCAAGTCCTTCTCCCACTCATAAAATTATATTGCAGTTTGCTGTAATAAATTTACTTCATAAATTGAACTGCGCCTGTCATTACTTTTAGACATTATTAATTATCTCACACTTTCAACTTCCAATCTCAACTTCCTTGAAAACATATTTCCATTTGGCATCCAGAATTATCATTATATGTTTCAAACTTGATCATAAATGTTTCCCTTCTTGGACTGTTAGAAATTCAGAGAATCTTCATGATGTCCAAATTCCTTGGCCTAATATTAAAAGACCCTTCGTGATCTGCCCTCTATCTCCTATTCCACCATCATCTCTCACCCCTCCTCTATATGTATTCCATGCTGGGAGCAGATCAAACTCATTGTAGTACCTTTTATTCAACATGATGGATCAGGGCTTGCATCTGTTTAAATGTTTTTCTTTCCTGGTATAATGCCTTCTGTCCTATCCCTTTGCTGAATGATGACCTAATGCACACTATAAAACTTGGCTCAAATGTTGCTTCCTCAGGAAAGATTTATTTGGCCTCTCCGGGGAGAGAATTAAGAGCTTCCTCCCATAAGGCCTAGTTTGTAACTCTAGAACATTTTAATATTTGGCTATAATGCATGTTTGTATGTCTGTGTCCTAGATTGTGAGCCTCTAGAGGTCAAAGACTATCCGCAAAGCAGGTACTTAACACATTTGTAAAATAGAAGTTAACCAGAGGAAAAAAGGAAGGAAAAGAGGAAGGAAGAAAACCAAGAAGGAAGTTCGTAGTTTAGAAACAAGTGGTGCATCTTCTTAAATGGGGACCTTGGGTGTCCTTATAAATTTTTCAAATATTCTTTGTGATAACAGAATGGAGACTGATTTGAAAAAAAATCCTTATGTTGTACTTGTAATGAAGTAAATTTATATACAAATTTTGTTTGTAATTTTAGCACTCATTAAGTCCAGAATATCTTCATCTGTCGTACCCTGACTATAGGACCAATATTTATGTGGACATTTTCATCATTGTAGGCTTATCTTTATTCAAGCTTTTTATCACCAAAACTTACTTCTCGGATCACATCTTTTTTGGTCTGGTTTTTATATTCCACTGTCTTACCCTCACTGAACTTTTTGTTTATTTGTTTGTTTGAGATGGCTAGTCTGAAAAGTTCTATTTTCTTCCAATCTCATCATTTCCTTCCTTATCCAAGCTAACTTAAAATCTATTATTTCAACCAATATCTTATCAAAATTGTCAACTCTCTGCTGCAGTCTCATGGTAATAGTATATTCCAAGATTAACTGTCCACATTCTCACTCTTATATATGAGCTTTTTCATATTGCTCAAGGGTACGCCACAACTGTACAGCTAGTTCACGGTTTTAAATTCGTCTAAGTTTATAACACTGTTTAGTGAGATTGGCATCCTCCTAGAGGACACATATCTGATTCTCCAGTTTAAACTTTCCCAAGTCCCCCAAAGGCTTCCAGATCTTGACTACTCACCTCCATCATAAGAACATAGGTAACTTCCAATTTTACTTAGAAAATGGTATCGTTTACAAACATGGGCATCCATGCTTTCTCCTTCTTACTTTCGAGATATGTCTCTTTTTCTCTCTGACATCTGTTTTTTCTTTTCTTTATTTTGCAGTGATCTTTCTTCATTAATCATCTCCACTCTTCCTCAGATACTTCTCTGTTTTTTCTCATCACCATTTATGAATGTTTAAATCTCTCCTATACTAAAAAAAATGTACATTGAACCTATATACCTAACCATTCACTTTAACGATATCGTCTCTTGTTAAACATACTAAAACGTTGTTTACACATTCTTCACTTTTTTACTCTATATTTGACTTGAACATCCTGTATCCTGGAGTCTCCTAAATGGTAAATAAAAACATCCATAATAAAATTGGCATATATCTTTACTGTTAAATATGATGAGCAATATGCAAGTTTCAGCTTGGTCTCCTTTGCATAATCACAGGTTATATGGACTCCTTTTGATAATCCATTTTCTGTTTCCAAGATGCAATTTTCCTTACTGCTCTTTGTTTACTCCTACTTCTCTGGTCAATTATACACAATTTCCTAAAAATGTATATCCTCTTTTCCCTCAGGCTCCACTCTACACACACTCTTTGGGAGATCCTTCCACACCCATAACTTAAACTATTACTTATAATCAGGGTACTTCATTACCTTGACCTTTATTAAAGACACCCCTCTTGATTTTAAAACGTACAATCAAGTCACTCTGAAGATGTCCAGTACTATATTAAACTCTCTACCCTCTACATCCTAGCTGAATTTTGTACAGAGAGTAATATATATTGAGCCTCAAAGTAACCTCTCATCAAGGTAATGATGCTAGACTTACTCTGTTTGCTTGTCCTCCACATTCAATTAATAACTGCATTCTATACATCTTCTTTTGTAAAAGTCCTTGAACTGCAAATTTCTTCATCCAGACTATACTCTTCTTTCACCAAGGTTATTTCAAAACTTCTTAAATTATTTTCATTTCTCTAGTTTCCCCTCCTCCACCCTGCATGTAAAGTTTTCTTTCTAAAACACAAATATGATGATGCTACTTTTCTTGTTAAAAATCTTCAATAATACTCCATTACATTTGAAATACAGGCCAAAGTTCTAAGTGTAACATATGACCCTTCATAATGTGATCACTGCTTATTTCTCAAGCCTTATCTACATTTTTTTCTCTTAGCTTTCACATTATTTACTTCCGATCATTATAGCTGAAAACTTTATGATTCTCTCTTCCTACTGTCTCTATTAAAATATAAGCCTGATGGAGAGGTTTATGTCTTATTGTCCCTAGTATTTCAAGGTCTTTAGCATGCCATTTAAAATAAACACACATTGAATGATTGGAGAATAGATGAGTGGAATCTACCACCTGTTAATATTAATTCAGTTTCATGTTTATATAAAATAAATAGTACTCAGAAATTGAGATCTAGGTGTCACTTACTAAAAAATAACTTGTATGCTTTTAAATATCTGAATGATTTCAATGAGAGTTTTTTCTTGTTGATTCTAGGAGAAACTAATTTCTTTGTTGTTTAAGTATCAATAGTAGTGGCTTGCATAATAAGTATGTAAAATAAACTAGTGATCTATTAAATTTTGATTACACATAATGTATGTATGAAAACAAATTTAATTACTTTCATGGTCATTGTCACACGTTCTGTAACCATAAAGTTGTTATTAAACAGAAAAACTTGGATTCTGTATTTTAAATGCATGCTATGCTTGCAGAATTTTTAAAATATTGCAGGGTTGACAATATTCTTTATAGTAGTGCAATTATTTTGAGGTTTTGAGACGATTTTAAATTAATCAAAATATTGGTTTCCTCTGATACTGGATCTGACAACATAAACCCAACATAAACCCCACTGTGTTTTAAGGAGTCCCAGATCCATTATCAATTTGAGCTAACAGGCTAACCCTGTAACCAACACATAGACTGAGCCAAAATACATACTAAAAAACTAGAGTTTTGGACTCATTCCTATTGTGTTGGCACCAATTAAACTCACTAGAATTCGGTATTTTTGACAAGTTCTAAATGGAGGAGGCCAAAAGGTTACTATCATTATTATCTGGGCTTTCACCCAGCATTCAAACTCACAAATCACTGTCACGTTTCCTGTTAAATTCAGCATTGATTCTACCTTCCGTATTATTTTATTCCTTTGGTATTTATTTAATATGAGAGTTAATAGAAGGGGACATTTTGTATTATACTTAGTAGTTTATTTAGAAAGAGAAACACATTTTTATTTAAGACTAATTAATATAAAAAGTTTTGTCTACCTCTATAATTATACTTCTATGATGTCCTTTTCTAACTCTCTTTAAAAAGAATCAGCATCTCCTACAGGAACTTGGTATATTCAAGGGTGCAATTTCTGGTTGCATAGACAGGAGAGAAATTCTAAAACTTTTAGAATTAAATTTTAAATAAAAATATTTATGAAGCATTTTTTAAGAGCAGCAGGTGAGAATAGCTACAGGACAGCATTTTCATCAGAAAAGAAAAGTAAAGATTCCTATACATGTCGCCAATACCACAAAGTTCTAAGGACTTTACAAACTTTAAACACATCAAACACATTTATAGATAAATATCACTTAAAATGGGAATGCTAGGGATTGGATTGTGTTGCGGAAGAATTTATGTTAACGCTTCAAACCTCAGTGTGATGGTATTTGGAGGTAGGGCCTTGGGGAGGTAATTAGGTCATGAGTGTCGAGTCCTCATGATAGGATTGGGGCTCTTATAACAACAGACCAGGGAGTTTGCAGGGTGCTCACGCTCAAGCTCTTCCTCTTCCCCTTTCCCTTTTCTTCCCCAACCCCTGCTCTCTCTCTTTCTCTCTCTCTCTGTCTCTTTCTCTCTCTGACCTGTGAGGATACAGCAAGAATGTGGCCATCTATGAATAGGAAGAGTGACCTCACCAGATATCAAATCTGTTGACACTTTGATCTTGAATTTTCCAGCCTCCAAAACTGTGAGAAATAAATAGCTTGTTTAAGACTCTCAGTTTGTGGCCTTTTGTTATAGCAGCTTGAACTAGCTAGGAGAGGGAGATATTAATTTTAGCTTTACTTTTCAAATCAGAATAGGCCTATTTAGTTAGCAAATTTAAATAAACACTTTAGTTAAATATATAAAAAAATAAATGATGCCTCTTTAAATATTTACAATGTTGTTAATGAGAATTTATAGTGAAATCACTATTGAGTGGTATGTAATAGAAACCAGTATTAAGTGAATAGTATGTATTAGTGTGGCATATGTGTGTTTTAAAATATGTATGAAAAATATTTGGATTTTATGGTCAAATAGAACATGGAGAGCAAGCTCCGGTCCAAAATCTGATCTAGAGAAGTCTACAACCAAGTCAGTTGGAATTGTAAGATCAGAAATTAACATAGAATAAAATTGTCATTGCTGGAATATTAGACACAGAGAGCTGAAGGGTGAAATAGATGAGCAGTAGATAAGTTTGAAGGGAACTCAATACGAAAACATCAGAGAGAATAGGACTTAGCATCACAGGGGAACACAAGGCCCAGACACTTCCGGATGTACTGGGACCAGTGATCAGCTAGCTTCCTCGACTCAGGGATATGTACTCTTTGGTACAACTGGTCAAAACTAGAGGTGTTTAGAGATTCATGATCATTTAATTAGTCAGCAACTATTTTTAAAAAAACTGGATTTCTTCTCTTTTCCCATTTTTTCTGCTTCATTCATATTTAGACATTAATTGGTGCCTGAGTTGGGGTAACTGACTCCTAAATGGTTTTCCTTGTCTTTGGGCTAGCTTTCTTTTTACCAATGAAGTCCTCTTGGTGGTAATGTGTAAAGTTTTTGACTTTATACTCTTTTCCTTACAATTTACTTCACACCTTTGGTTTGTCTCTACTATAGTTGGTTGGTGTGTGCCAAGAGTTCAATTTTTATGCTGTCCAACCCAAGCAATAAACAAATAAAAATAACTAACTAACTAAATAAATAAATGAACAAACAAACAATTTAATCACATGTATTATTTCATTCTACTTTTCCTCTTAATTTGAATATTTTCTGCATCATCGGCTATAAACCTATTTGTCTCAATAATCCTTTAAAAAATAAAAATATAAATAAAAACAACAAAATAAAATTTAAAGTCACTTTCTTCACTCAAATCTCCATCTAAATAGCCTTTTCTTTCTTTTCCTCAGATAAAACTGTAAAAATGTTACTATTTTGACTACCTATACTTTCTCATTTTTCGCTCATATCTTAGCCCATAGTCTACTGTTTATTTCCATTGCCTCTTCTTCAAGTCCACATCAGTACCCTCGGTCATAACCAATTTGTGCTTTGCAGTCTATATTTTGTTTTAAGTTCTTTAATGCTTTTCCTTTTCAAACTTTTGATCACTGACTTTCTGAAATTTTTATTTCCTATGTTTTCATTCACACCCTCAGACAACTTTTAGAATCACTCACAGATTTTATTGTTATTGTTGTTGACTTTTACTGAAAATTCACTTTCCCTAGATGACTTTTCTCATCCTGCTCTTGCAAAAGATCTTGTAGCACACATCTTCCCTATTTCATCCTTCCATCCATCCATTCATCTGTCTATCCATTAATTCATCCGTCCCTTCATCTATTTGCTCTTTTATTTATTATACTGTAAATCTTATACTCAGAGCAAATTCAGTGTGCCTCAAAGTAAACCTAAATTTACTTTCACCAAGGATTCTCTACTTTGGGTTATTTTAATCGGTGGCAAAGACATTTCTCCTGACAGCTAAGAAATTTGGAATTCAGCCTTAATCATTTTTTTTCTTCACCTTGTATTCTTAGTAATTTTATCTGCTAAATTTTTTGTTTCTCTCCCTTTTCTATGTTTCTTGACTACAAATAATTCATAAAGTCATTACTTTTAATATGGTCTTTTACAATGGCTTACAGTTACTTAGTGACTATATTCACTAATGAAAGCCCACAAAAATTAGAGACAAAAAAGCAAATAAAAAAAAGCAAATGAGATTTATATTTAATCCTACCACTGACATAACTGTTGTTAATATTGTGCTGTAGTTCTTTATAGATATTTTCCCTATTAACATACTTTCAGTACCATTTTATATATGTAAATATATATAATTTAATGGAGAAATCAATACTTACATTTTTATAACCAGTCTTTCACTCAGTAGTACATAATAGGTTTTCTCCCATATAAATAGATGTATTGTTTATGGTTATTTGCTGTACATCTTCTACACATACGAATATTTTAAAATTTCTATATTAAAATATGGTAAGTCGGGCTCTAATTAATGCTAACTATATTCTCTATGCTTTGCTCCCCATTCTTGTGACCATCTATCAACTACTAATTTGTACTTCTTTAATCCCTCACCCCTTTCTCTCAGTCTCCCAACTCTCCTCCTCTCTTGCTGTCACCAGATTGTCCGCTATAGTTGTGAGTCTGTTTTTGATGAGTTTGTTCTTCTTGTTCCTTACATTCCACATATAAGTGAAATCATATGGTATTTATCTTTCCCTCTCTCTTACTTATTTCACTCAGCATAATAACCTCCAGGCCCATCTATGTCACTGCAAATGGTGGGATTTCTTTTTAATGGCTGAGTAATATTCTATTGTATATATGAACCATAACTTCTTTATCCAATCATCTGTTGTTGGGCATTTACGTTGTTTCCATATCTTGGCTATTGTAAATTGTGCTGCCATGAACATAGGGGTGCATAGATCTTTACAAATTATTGCCTTGGTTTTCTTTGCATAAATATCTAGAAGTGTAATTGCTGGATCAAAAAGTATATCTTATTTTTAATTTTTTGAGAAAACTCCTGACTGTTTTCCACAGTGGCTATACCAATTTGCAATCCCACCAACAGTGTAAAAAGAACCCATACAAGTCAACAACAAAAAAGACAAATAAATCAATTTAAAAATGTCAGGGCACCTGGACAGATACTTCTCCAAAAAGGAAACACTGATGGCCAGTAGACACACCTCTCAGAATACCTGTCATCAATAGATCAAAGAACAACAAGTGTTGGCTAGGAAGTGGAGAAAAGAGAACTCTCATAAAATCCTTGCCTCTTAATTCATTGTATAAATGAGCTAAAGTCTATTCAACCATCTGCTATGACTGAACATTTAGTAAACCATTTTAAACATTGCTTAAAATTTTGTAATTCAATTCCATCTACAAAGAGAGAAAACAATAAATGCCCTCAGGATAGCATGTATGACTGAATTGTCTAACCATCTCCTCTATTTCCAGTTTTATTTCTTAACATTCTAGAACTAAAACATCTACAGAAACTGCTAAAGTTGCTTAATTCATAATATAATCACTTTCTGAGATCATCTGAATCTGTAAACAGGGATAATTTTAATGCTAATGGACTTGTTACATGCTTCAAAGAAGGAATTTGAAGGACACTTACTCACCCATTTGTACCTATAGGCCAGATACTTTGCTAAGTATTGATGAATCACAGGTGATCAAAGTCAGCACAATCCTTAGAACATTTATTTTCATGTAAGGACAGCGATGGTTCTGTTTTATTAATCTGGTTTAAGTAAGGGAATGTTAAAATGTAAGTAACCCTACAAAAATTATACGTGATATTTTCATCTATTGGGAAAGAAAAAGAAACAACTAAAAGGAAAATACAGGGGCTATGGGGCAGATGAGAAGCATGGGACACCATCACAGTGATACGCTACAGTTTCTAGAGGGTAGTGGACAGCCAGGAGGTAGCTGCATACTTGGCTTGCCTGAAGGTCAGAGAATCCAAGGAGCAGAAACACAGAGGAAGTATGTTAGTAAAAGCAAAAATAAGCACTAGTGCCTCCTCAGTCACGTGAACTTATCTGTAAAATGCTGTATACTGGGTCTAGTATTTTACTCTTTAAAGTAATGCAATATTTAAGTGTGTCAATGTTTAAAAGGTTGAATATTTAAATGAATATTTTAAATATTTTAATTATATTTACTTAAGATAATTTTTAGAGCAATTATCTGTAGTATGGTATTAAAGCTTTCTCTTAAGTGTAGATAAAATACCTATCCCTTGAAACCATATGTGCTTTCACAAAAAGTCAAAGAATATAATTTCTCTAAGAAATGGTAAATTTGAGAGTATGTTCCATCCTTCAACTGGTAGGAAGGCTGTTCTTTATGAGTCAAACATCATATAAGTGCTCTCAGGAGCATTGGCAGCCCCTGGGGAAGAACATGGATCAGCTACAGTAAAAAGGCCTGTAACACTCAGTTCATAACATCAATCATAGTCACAAAGAACAAGCTCAGAAACTGGCAACCTATCCATGTTTCATAGGATTGTAGGCTTGAATGAGATGGAATGTGTTTATTACAGAGGTAAGTGTTCACTGAAAGATAGCTCTCATTACTCATCATCAATACAGTCCCAGGCAGAATGCTGAATGAGTAAGCATCCCTAAAATCATAAGATTTTCTAACTCCAACAGCCATCTAAAAAGGTGTCATCCAACTTATTCTTTTTTTATAGGTAAAAAGAATGGAAACCAAAGAAAATAAATGCCTTGACCATTACAATTATAAAACCAGAGGGCTGCTGATATTCTTCACTCTCTTGAGTGCTTTCCCATTCACAATGATGAATTTCTCTAACTTGGCAACTGACTCTTACTTTCAAATCTCTCTGAGGCATGTGTGTTTCTATTCTTCTCTCATATTTGTAATATATTTATTTTTGACATCCTTGATCTTCTTGAATATAAAAAAACTTTTGGGTTATATTTATATTTTGCTAAAACAAGTTTAAATTAACTAAAATATGTGAGTTAAATCTCTCATGATGCCTTTATCCTGAGTCAAGGCAATGAAGTATATAGGTGGAGAAAGCACATTAACACATTTTGGCTTCTGTATACTTTTAAGTTGAAACTTAGTTTTAAAAATATTTTATTCATTCTTTGAAGTATCACAATTAAAATGCACAAACCCTAAGGACTGTCAAATTATTCATCTAAACTTATTAAAATACATAAAAAATCTTTTCATTGAAATTAATAAAAAAAGCCTTAGCTACTTTGCAATTCAAGTGGATAATGTATTTTCAATAAAGAATTCATGTCCTACTTGCCACAATAAAAGATTAAAAACAAACGTGTCTTTCACTGTGACATAATTGTAATGTAAAATACACACACCAATATTTATTTCAAGGCATGATTCCATTTAATTCTAAATCGTATCAACATTCCTCTAGGAAAAGATAATATAATTTTGCATTTAAAAATAACTTCCTGCCCTTTAATAACTTTATCTTAATTTATAGCTATTTAAATTTACTATGAAAACTTGTCCTTAAATCTATTTTGTGTACTAAAATTAAGACATAATAATAGAAATATAGGATATAATAATAGAAATGGTTTGTGAAACATCCCATGTATTCTACTGTAAAGATTATATATATATATATATTTATATATATACATGTATTTATATTATATATAATAGGTATATGTATAATATATATTTTCCTAAAGACAAAAGATAACAGCTATAAACTAGAATGTACAAAAGCCTTAATTATATTTTTTTGGAAAAACATTTTTTTTCTTTGTTCAATGGGAAAGTACTTTAAACTTACATAAAAACATAAGCTGGAAATCAAAGTAGCTTTTTATTACATTTAATAATATAGAGTTTTATTCTTTCTAATAGATCATTTAATTAACAATGTGAAAAGGGGGCTAAGCTGTAATTATATTCACAAACAAAAATATAATTTTCATATGACGTATCAATGCATGTAGAACAAGCTAAAAAATAAAAAATAAATAGTGCTCAGAATGAGTCATATTTGCATCACAGTTATTTTTTTAACTACTTTAAAATATCTCATCATTTTATTATTTAAAAAAAGAAAACTTTAAAGTGGCCACAGTTGCTTATGACCATTTTTCATCTTCTTTATAATTTCATCTGATTCCTTTACAAATTTAGGTCTCTGCACCCTTTACTTCCTCTAGAAGATTTTTACTGTACCCCTGGGGGTTATATTGGAAATCCCTCTTATGTGTTCCCATAGCATGCCTGTGCTTTAATTCAGCACTTCTCATTCTAAGGCCTAACTGCCTATCGGTCACTCTTCTTCATTGGACCATATGCTTCATGTACATAAGGACTATGGTTTGATTTTGTTATATGCCTGGTACTTTATATGTGTTAGCTTTTCAGAAAACTCAATAAATATTTGTTGAATTAAAAATAAGAATATAAACAAATTTGCAAGATAGTAAATATGATTTAACTCTATACTATTTCCAGGATACATTTATAACCACCCAAATGCATACTCAAATGAGTCATTATAAAAACATCAGGACATGATATCCAATCTAATTTCAAACTCTTACCACCTAATATAAATCAGCACTGTGTCAATGACAACACTGTGCATCATACTCTAGTTTCTAAACACGAATTAAAGCATTCTTCCTCCAAACAGAAAACCTCTGTGTTTTATCACTTCATTGAGAAGATTTGGGATTCAACCAAAGAGAGAAGTGTAAGACTTGCATCATACTAATATTCATCAAGGTTATGGGCACAAGCACACTGTTCATGGAGTGAATCTTTAGGAAAACAATATAATCACACAGAATGATGGAATACACTTGATTTATAAGAAAAATATAATGAAAAGAAGTACCTAAAATGTACTTTGAGAAATAATGGCAAAGCCAAGAGTAATTCTTTTAAAGTCAAAAGTAGTTTTTGTACAAAAGAGCAGAAAGGAGAAAAGGTCAAGAAAAAATATATAAGCCTTAGTTTTCTTGGTAAGAAGGTCAATAAACTATGTAATAAGTGTTTATAAAGTTATCATAAGCAATAAGCAGAGGACAGTAGAAGAGAAATTATTAGAAAAGTAGCAAGAACATTTTGGTCAAATATTCTTAAAGGAATAGTGCAATTAGTGTGAAAAAAAAGTATTGCAAATATACAATGAAAACACCAGCATCCAAATGGAAAATTATGCAAAGATTATAAACATATCTCATGAAAGAAAAAATAATACATTTTGCTGATAAAAATATAAATAATGTTAAATCTCTGAATAATGCAAAATTATAAATAATTTTTAAATGAGATACCATTTATTACCAATAATATTGGATAATTTGTAGTATTTTTTTCTACTGAGGACATGGGAGAAATGGACTCACTATTGCTTGGAATATAAATTGATAAAACATTTACATAGAAAACTGATAACAATGCATTAATATTTCAAAATATTCCATGTACTTTGAAATAATAAATGAATATATAAGAACTAACTTTGTAAAAAATATTCAGAGCTCTGGTCAAATGTGTACAGGTATACCTCGTTTTATTGCACCTTGCTTTATTGTGCTTCACTTATATTGCATTTTTTTTTATTTTTACAAATTGAAGATTGTCCATCAGCAGAAACATCACAATTAACTGAAGTCTCAAATGATGGTTAGCATTTTTTAGCACTAAGATGTTTTTTTTACTAAGGTATGTACATTGTTTTTTAGACATAATGCTATTTAATAGACTACAGTATAGTGTAAATGAACTTTTATATGCAATGGGAAACCAAAAAATCCACGTGACTCACTTTATGGCAGTGGTCTGGAACTGAGCCTACAGTATCCCTCAGGTATGCCTGTATACAGTCATCCCTTGGTATCCAGAGGGAGAAGGAGAAGGATTGGTACTATTTCTCTCCAAGGGATATAAAAATCCATGGATGCTCAAGTCCCTTACATAAAATGGTACAGTATTTATATATAACCTGCGCACATTCCCTAGTAAACTTTGTCATCTCTAGATTACTTAAAATTTCTAATACAATGTAAATGCTCTGTAAATCTTCTAAATTATTGTGTTGCTTAGAAATAATGATAAGAAATAGGTATATGTTCCCCTGAGACACAATTATTGTAGTCATAAGTACATTGCACATGTCAGCAACAAAGTGATTTCTTTTTCCTGGATATATTTGATCCACAGTTGGTTGAATCTGTGGATGCAGAGCCTATAAATATGGTTCTCAGGATACATCAGCGAACAAAAAACAAAGAATTCCACTTTCAAAAACATATATTCTAATGGCAAGGGAGGGAGTCTGCAGACAATACAGAATAAACAGACATATAAATTGTGTAGTGTGTTAGAAAGAAGATGATAAGTTTTGTAATCGAACAAATGGAAAAGAAGACAGATGTCAGATCAGTAAATGCAAGTGGCTTGGCTTGAGGAGGCAAGGGTCGGCATTTGCAATATAAACTGCTCTCCTCCAAGCAAGATTTGTGTATTCTTGTCCCTTTTCCTACTCCTCTTTCCATTCCTTCTGACGCCTCATCACATTATTCATAACTCACAAACTCATCACCTGATGACTTGTCAATAATTTAAAAAATCTTTACGATATATATTGAAGTTCCTTGTATAAAATGCCTATTATAATAAAGACCAGCGATCTCATTCTGTGAAAAAGTTTGCTAAAATCTATTTCAACCTCCAAGTCATCTCATTCTACTTAATCCCACTACATAACTATAGTTAGCGTGATAAGTCACTAATAGGTTGAACTTAAAAAAAAATCCAAACTACTATTCTGAGTTTGGGTTAACACAGACAGTATCCCTGACTTGTGGACTTATACAATTCAAGTGGCCCTTATGTTTGTTGGACAAAAAAATTTTTAAACATTTTGTAAAGTGTGGTCAGCAGACCACTTATATTAGGATCATTAAGTATTCTGATGTGACTCATATAAAAATACTTTATCAAAATCTCTGGTAATCTATCCTGGGCATTTGCAGTTCCAATGGCTTCTCTCTTGCGTATTAAAGTTTGAAAATCTCCATATATGTTTATTTATTAATTTATGACTACTTTCATTCTAAAAAAAAATAAGTAGTTTACAGCACAAGGTAAACTTAATGAAAGTGTTAAGTTTAAGAGTTCGGGGAAGGAGAAAGAAGAGTAAGAAAAATAAGAAAAGCGATGAAGGCATTATGTAAAATATCACATTCCATGAAGGGAGTACTTTGCTAGAAGATGAATCACATATATGGCTACACATTTTTAATCACCAGACTCAAGAGGAAATAAGGAAGTATAATGTAATATCTTTCAAAGTAATTTTAAAAGTTAGCTATGTAATAAATGAAATTTTCGTGGCTACCTACGATTTGCTAAGCTAGTCTCATAACTCAGTCTTTCAAATACCCATTCATGATTTTTAAAGACATTGGCATCTCATTTATATTTATAATAATTTTGTGGCACCTCTAAAGCCAGCGCTGGGTTAAAAATCATTGAGATCATTGTGAAATATTTCTTTCTTGTGTTTTTTGTTGTTTGTTTATTTTGTTAATAGTATCTGCAAACTTTGGAAATGTTTATATATAACACACAAACACATTCTCTTTATAAACATTCAAACAATACAGAGACATGTAGAATAAAAAACAAAAGTCCTCTTCTTCCTTTGTGTTTATCTGACATTTTTAATTAGTTCACATTCCCATTCTTTGGTCCCAATATATTCTAGAAATCAATGACAGAATCAATGACAGATTAAACTGCTGAAGACACACCTCTGGTCAAGATCTCCTGGATTCCATGACTGAGAATTTTCTCCTGGGTCAAGTAAGTCATTTTAGCCTGTCATTTAAAGGCCTCATGTCTCCAATATCACAGTGTCAAAATAAAGTCTTACATGTACTCTTTGCTTATTAATTGAGTTATTTTCATTCTCACAAAACTATTTACACCTTCCCACATGTTTATGCCTTCCCATAGTTTATACCTTTGTACATGTGGTCCTTAAATGAAAATCTATGTCTCTGAACCTTAATTATCAAAACCCTGTTCATTTTTCTAGATCTAGCACTTCTTCCATACAGACAATTATAATACAAAAAGTCATCAGTGCTTTCTCTGTTGGCCCCTTAAGCTTTCATTCTGTAGTTTTCATATGCTGGATTATATTCTAATTTTTTAAATAAGCATGAATTTCCCTAAATTTTAGTCACTTTGCATATGTCTAGTTTTTAATACATATTTGTTAAACAATGAATTACGAAAATGAATAAAGCTTAATATTCATTGAAAATTCTGACAAGTTCAAGCATGCAAGAGCCAGATGGGAGAGAGTATTTTTGTGGAGGTCTATCAACCTTCAGAAAGAGAAAGGATGAACGTGTTAGAACTGGTGGGCTGTTCTGGGACTGAAACTTTTAAATGAGAAGGAGTGACAGAGATTATGTCTGAACTCTCTGGGAAAGTCAAGAATAAAGTTCCAGGGACAAAGATAATATGTTTTTAAGCTTGACTGTGATTCTATTCAGTATCATTAACATTATGTTTCCTAACTTAGTCTGGCGGGCTCTTGCCCAGTTTATTTTTTCCATAGTTGGTAGACTGTAAGAAACTTAGAAAGGAAGGCAATTAAAAGAGATCTGCAATATTAGGAACCCTGGATTAAATGCCATCTTTGGAAAAATCTTAATAAAATTACAAAGTTGGCATGGGGATAGTTCTTAAAATATAGCTAGCATCTTTTGAACACTGACAGATGGGTTTTAAAAATTATCTTTCTACATATTTAGAAAACTCCTATCAATCTGGTAGTTTTAATATTCTAATGTTTAAAGATAAGGCTTAGAGTTTAAATAATATCCACAAATTTATGCAGTTGGTTAACAAGGAAAGGAAAGAGTTGAATAACCATGATACACCGCCTTACTAGGACTAGGGTTTAATGATTTAGTAAGAGCTATATGAAAGCCTAGGTAAACAAAGAATAAAGATAAGAGAAATTATGTCACTAGAACAGCAAAATGGAGCATGGTGTTGATCCACCCCATTAGGAGATCAACAGAACAACAATTCAGTGGCAGAAGAGAAATTAGCATCTGGCTGCTGACATCTACCATAAACACCAACAAGGACATACACATCACCTTTTTCTCCTGTCTGCAAAATGAAAGTTGTGAGCAATCTGGATTTCAGTGATTTGTCCAATACAGGTTTAAAGCTAGATTTTAAACCTAGTTACATGTCGCTTATTTGCGTTTTTTTATGTTTCAATCAGAAAAAAAAAAGGAAAGCATTGGATACAAAATGATGGAATAAAGTAGGATCGAACCTTGAAGGGGTTAGAGGGAAGCTGAAGAGTCTGGAGAGGAATGACTAATTTCTGCAGTGACTGGCAATTGTGGTTGGGCTGGTGCCTGGAGGACTGAGGAATGGGAAGAAATGTAACCTCTGATGTAGCAGCTGAAGTTATGAAGAATTGATCTGAGATGCTAAGGGGAAATCTGGAGTGAAGAGTGAGATGAGAACTCTCTTAAGGAGGCATGTCTGTGACAGTTTGCCTCTCTTACCTTGCTCCCTGCCCTATGCCCCTATTCCACTTGCCTTTTGCAAGCTCCTTCTTTCCATCATGCCAATTAATTGAGAGGTGGTCATATTATGATTGAAGTAGGGAGAAGAAGATTATTAAGTTTCTAATTCTGTCTCCATCCGTCTCCCATAAAAGAATCATCATGGCAGAGTCACAGGAATACAGCTTTGCAGTCAGATCTGGTCTGAATACATCTTTGTCTATTACTACCTGTAATTTTAAGTAGTTAGTTTACTCTCATAGTCTCTGTGTCCTCATTTATAAAATAGAGATAATAAAATATCTATTTTGAAGTGTTACATAGAGGATCGAGGTTCTCAAAAAATGAAGAAAAACAGTGAATAGTAAATGATCTTGGCTACATTTGTTATTGTTTCCATTTTCCTTTCAATTGTCCCAGTAGCCCCTTTCTTGTCTTACTATCATTCATTTAATAAATTGAACTCTGAATCCACTAGTATCAAAAACCTAGGAAAAATGAAAAAGAGGACAAAGGCTGAGTGTGAAGCATTTCAAAGACTTGCTGATTTTCAGTTTGATGCAGTGTCAGGAATTAGTAGTTTGGCGGGTTCTTAGAGAGCAGTTTGAGCAAATGGCAGGGAAATGGGCATCAGCTCCTCACCCACAATCTGTCTGCCCAGTTCTTTTATGTGGACTAGAGGCATGTCCTCAGTGATATGTAAAAGACTTTGCTTCTACAGCTGTCCACACTCCATGTGCCTCCTTCGAGAGATTTCTACCCTTAGACTCCACTAGAAATTCTGGATGCAGCACTGCTAAAAAACTTTAAAAGAAGAAATATCAAAAAGAAGACTTTCCACAGCAACAGAACTGTGGGTGGTACAGGGGGTAGGAATCAATAACTCTAAGATGGTTCAGGGACCTCCAAAGAGATTTCTGAGTCTCACCAGCTCTGTGGACCAGAATCTTTAGAAGCTGTATTTTATATACTCCCCCTACCACTATGCTCTTATAAAACTAAACTTTTAACATTATTGGTGTTTGTCCTTAAGCAAAGGCATAGTTATATAGAAGCTACTAGTTCTACTTGTTTGCTGAAACATTTTATAAATAATTGATCCAATTTAAACATAAAAGAGTATGATAGAAATTCACAGTTGCCTATCTACTATCCCCTTAACCCTTTCTTCCTTAAAGAAACATGATTTTGACGATGTTAAAAATGTTCATAGCTGTAAGTCACACTTTACCACGTAGATAGGAGTAGGCAATAAAATATAAGCAGCAGTACTTATTTCAGGTTTCCAGGAAAGCTCTTGAAGGGAAGGAGAGTGACTCAAAGATGGGATCACCTTTTGCCCTTCCCTTTCTTCCTTTTGAAATGAGAACATAAAGATGAGGACTCCAGAAGTTACACTGTGACTATAAAGTTACCTTAATAATGAAAGCCAAGGGCTAAGGCTGGTGGAACAGACAGAAAGAACGGGAGTGGGTCCCTGATGACAATGGAGCTGCCATGTAGCCTCTGGACTGGACTCTACTTATTTTAGTTCTCTAATACTAACAGCTGAATCTAGCTTAACTGACACAGAGCTACACTTGTATTGTGCTATTTCTATCAAAAGAGAAATTAGAATTTGTTCACAGTCAAAGTGAAAGTCAGTGCTTGGTCCAGAAGTGAGTATCAAGTCAGTGAATGAGCTCACACTGGATGTGTTGAAGCACTGCTGACCCAGAAATTATTGGGAAGAAAAGCTGCTCTGAAGGTCTGAATACCTTTGGAATAGAGAGCACAGGTGGCAATTTGGCAACTATAAGCCTGGACTTTAGATTCACAGCCAAAACTCGATCAGGGTAGACTCATTATCCATACATATGCCCTAATTTCCTAATAGATTTCACTTAGATAAAGCAATTTCTACTAATCTCCCTTATGTTATCAGTTATTACATTTGCTAATGGGAAAAAAAAGAAGAACTGTTCTAGGAAAATATCCAAAAGCAATTTTTCAGTGCAGCCTGTAAAAGAATTAGTTTATTTCAAATAAGTGATGACTTGATGCCATGTGAATATCTCCATGCACACATTATTTCAGTTATTTTTACTTAGGCAGATGATTATCAAAACTGTTTAATAATGAATGAAAACCATGTCCCTTGCTCTACATTATCTCTTCCCCAGTTTTCTGATTTGTCTTCTCTTTTTGGACACACAATGAAAAAGCTTGGGAGGTTACTAACAAAAATAGTGAGAGTGTACTGACAAAAACTCAGATACAGACAACAGTTTAGTGGTTACCACAGAGAAAGGAGAAAGAGGGGTAGATAATGGAAAGGGGTCAAATATATGGTGACAGAGGAGATTTGATTTTGGGTGTTGAACACACAATGCAATAGATAGATGATGTATTGCTGAATTATACACTTAAAACCTATATAATTTTATTAACCAATGTCACTCTGATAAATTTAATAAAAAATAGTGAAAGTATATAAAATAACAAAGTTAACATTTTGTCTTATTAAAAATTATGACTAAGCAATAAAACTATTTTCATCTTGTTTGATTCATTACAAATAATTTGTTTTTTAAATTTCCAACTGTTTATGTAATAAGTAGTTACGTGATCAGTTATAGGTTTGGAAATTATTTTCTTACATGGATTTTGTAAAAGGAGGAACCATAGCTATTGCATATTAATCAATTGATAAATGCTTATATTTTTAACCCTCAAAAAAACCTCAAGCTTGGTATTATCCAATTATCTTCATTTAACAGGTAAGCAAGCAGTGGGTCATAAAAATTTTACTAAGCTAGATGAAGTAAGGTCGTGTTTTAAATACATTCTGTTGTTGCTAAAACCTTAATTTTTATGCAACGCACCAGGAATAAAAGACTATATTTCTGCTAAGAATCTTATAAAAGATAAATATTACATGTGATGTTAATTAAAAGATATAACCCTCAGGAACGTACCAGAATTATCCACCATTAATTCTTGTTGCATTAGCTTTATCTCTATCCTTTACATAGGAGTCATTCATTCTCCATCAATTATATGACACATAAAGAAATTTTGAGGTTAATTTTGAAGCTATACAATATAATGAATAACAAATCAGTTCAAAAATAAAACGAAGCACTAACAAGTAAATGATGAAGAATTAATTATCTTAATTTCTTATCAAAATCTTTGATCTGTAATTCATGTGAAATATTTTAAGAATATTGTGAAGTATGGTATTATAAGAAATAACAAAGGAATATATATATATTTTAAAATATTCATGAGGTTTTAATATTAAGAGATAATTCATATCAATCTTCTAATATGAAGCCAATAATAGTAACCAAACCATCTATTTTAGTTGATAAAGCAGATATTCACAATATCTTAGTTGTCCAAAACTTGATCTCTACTGCATAATTTTAATAAATATTTCTTCTATGTTTCCACACTGGTCTATAAGTCATCAAGAGTATTACATTTCTTTACCAATAATTATTTCTTGCTCTCTTAGGTTATACAACTGTAAAAGATATATTAAAAGTTTGAACATTCCTAATGCCAAAATAAGTTGAAATATTAATGTCATTACATTAACAACTTTAGATCCTTGTCCACAAAATATTCAACAATAATTTTGGGTACTGGAAAATGTTTCTGATTAATACACTTAAACTGAAGCTAAAAATCAAACACATAAAATCAGTAGATATTTAAGAATTTGAAAATGGCGAGCACTTATTTTTTGTCATGTTCTGCACTTGGTGAGTTTATACAGAAAAAAAGTTTTATGTGGTGACTCATGCTCAGGCTTTCTTAAAAATATTTCTTGTTCAATATTAAATATTTTTGAGAAGAGCATTGTACATTTAGAAGTTTAGCAAGATGATGGAAATTGTGCAGAATCAGCTCTACATTATTTTGGTTAGAGCAGTGGGTTGTGGCCCAATCATTGCTTTTGATATCTAGGCCATTTCAAAATTAAAATGCATATTCTATCAGAGCTTTGCCTTACTGCGAGCATCACAAACATTGAAAATCCATTGTCATAAGTGACTTTTCAAAGGTGTGTGCATATACAAGGGCATTTTCTGATTTTGTATTACTCCTGAGAAAATAGGCAAAAAAAGTTTTTGTTCCAATTTCTGTGACTTAAACTTTTTTTATATTTTTGAATAATTCAAAAATATTATTACTATGAAGTAGTATGTTACATCAAGATATTTTTAAAAATGTAGAAAAAACAGTAGAATTTCTTCTTGCAGATGAATGTGTCTGGATAGGCAAATAAAACTAAATTAGTATATCTGGGTCAAGTTCTTAGAAAATACAAGATTGACATGAGTACTGTGTGGGTAAATTAAACTTGGAAACCTGGATTAAATAGAGTCACAGTCTGATCCCATTTGGCTGGGTGATAGAGAAGAAACACACGTCTTGAACTGGAAATATATTTTTAAATGATACAAGTAATTTTAAAACTTATGAGAAGTTTGACTACATTGCTAATATAGTAATCTTAACTAGAGAGTATGGGACATGTGTTAAATAAGAACTGCCTAAACTTGGATGGATGTGTACACCAACATCTGCCATTATTCCCTGGCTCAAATTTTACACTTCACTCAGGCCTTCTCTGACCACCTGGTTTATTACTAAACATTGTCTTCCCTCAGCAATTCCCAAAACCACTGTTCCTATACTTCTGATCCTCTTATCCTGCTTTCAATTCTTTTTTACACAAAACTTGATTTCGTAATACTGTCATTTATATTTTTATTATGTTTATTTCTATATGCCTTTCTGTTAACATAGAAACTTCACAAGAATGGGAAATTTTTTTTCCCATTTTTTTTCACTGACAGATCCCAAGCACTTAAACACTAAAAGGCACTTTATCAAAGCTCAATAAATATCTGTTAAAAGACTAATAATACTTTATATTAGACAATAATATTTAGTTTTTCCATGTTATGGTAATTCATAACAATCAGAGGGCTGGGACTGATTATATTCTGTTGTAATACAAATATAATTGCATAAGTCAGTTGTTCTTTCATTGGATTCTGAATGATATTGCTTTAAAATATATATAGCATTTCCATATTATTATAAAATATAAATGTAAAAAAATAAAATGCTCTCAATGGTTATCACCTTTAAAACCAACCTTTAAAACTTCTAATAATCATCATAAAACCAACCTTTAAAACTTCTAATAATTATCATACTGGGAAAGATAGTAGCAATTCTAAAATTCCAAAAGTCTCAGTCTTATTGTGCTTGAAAAGGATATGCTAAGTCAGAGAATATTGGAGAACATACCCAAAACCATATAACTATATAAATAATATCACAGCTACTACTATTCCTCCATTTTATGCTTGATGTTTATTTTTATTTATTCTATGATTTGATAGTTGGTGCTGTGACCACAATTCTGTCAAGAAATTAAGGAACCACAACCCTTCAAATTCCACCTCAAAGGCCTCAAGTTTCGTGCTATGAGAAGTCATAGCCCTAAAGCCTTGATTGTATAATTCACTGGGAAAAAAATGTTACTGAATGCTTTCCACAAAACCAAAGCATACCACATCTCTGCCCTCAAATATTTCATGATTCATTGGAAAAGCTGGACATGTACCTAATTGAATCTGACACAAATAAGGCCTCAAGAAATTCCTGAACAGGGAGTAGTTAACCCTGAGTTCAGAAGAGTGAGCCACGCTGGGAATGTGCTTCACAGAAGACAAGATGTATGATTTGAGTTGCAGTTTACAACAGGATTTTCAAGGCAAAGAAGAAAGAAGAGATACAGCAGAAAGTTACAAGATGTGAAGTTTCATTGAATTTTGAGGGAGGATATATAACAGTTTCACGTGATGGGAAGTGAAGGCAGGTAGGAAAAATATCATCATTATGAGTGAAAAGAGATGTTGAGGTAAAGAGCCACAAAACTCATGGAATAACATTTAGATTTTACTCTGGAAGCAACAGTGAGAAATTTCTAAAGGAATTAGCAAGAAAATAAAAGCATATTTGCATCAACTATAGGGAAAAAAATGATTTTTTTTTCTTTTCTAACAATCAGTGATTAAAGATATGGTTATAAACTGGACTCTCACTGCTTTTTAGACAGGTCCACAGCCCTAAGGCAACCAGCTTAGATTTCTCCAATGACACAAAACAATTTACCATAAGCCTGTGGTGAATCGACTTATGATGTGTCAGCTGTCGTTTATGTGATGAGTCCACCAAGATGTGGTCCCAAGTCTCAAGAAATTTCACAGTCTAATAAGAAAGACACCCAGTCAAGATACAGAGTAATAGGCAATATAGTACGGGCTACAGTAGTGGGTGCTAAGATGTAACATTAGAAAACAACTAATTTAGCCTATCTGGGACTAACGACTAAGGTTGTCAAGATTAGCAAACACACATACTGACTATCCAAGTAAATTTCAGTTTCAGATTAAGAATATTTTTTTAGTATAAATATGTCCCATATATTAATATTCAACCAGGGATCCTCTATTGTACATGGCAACCCTGATAACACCCCTTGAAGAGGATGTTGCTGGGGCAGTATCTTGATGTATAGAAACAACGAAAATTTGAAACAGAGGGAGCAACATGTTAACATACGGAAGCACGAGTGAGAATTACTCATCTGGAAAACTGCAAGGAAATCCAAATTGACTAGGTCACAGAATTCCAACAGTGAAGAGCCAAGGAGATAAATTTATAAGGGCTGCAGAGTCAGATCATGTTGGGATTGGCCTTGCTGATAGATTAAGTACGAATTCATGCTTTCCAGAATTAATTGGTCCCTTGGTAATTCCTGACAAATTTATCAGTCACCGCTACTTTACTTAATATATCTAAAAACATTACTTATTCTTTCTAAACAATTATTTCAAAACTTTGCATTCTCTTCCAGCCTCCTTGCACCTTCTTCCTCCTCAACATTCTAACCAAAGGATTTTGCTTTCTTCTTCTCAGAAATAAACTGTGATGTTACAATCCCAGTCTGACTCTACCAACTATCCCTCTTCCCAAATTCACTTCTGCCAAAGTGGCCACTGCTGCTGCTGACATAACCATCATTATTAAATTCTTTGACTAAATTTTCTTATTATTCTTACTCTTCTCTCAGTGGAAAATAATCTCTTTTATCTAATTTACACATACACACACACACACACACATCTCTAACTTATATATTGTTGTTTGCTAAGTTATTATATACCTCTACCATTCCTCTAAAACAGATCCATCTTTTCCTAAGTACACCTGACTCTCTCTATCAATCAGCCTTTGCCTAGTCTGTTATACCAACCACTCAGGTGGCTTTCTATTCTACATATGAGCTTGTTCAAAGTTCTTCCGTCTTAAACAGAAGACCCTACAGTGAACCAACGTATGATATGTCGGCTATCGTCTATGTGATGAGTCCACCAAGATGTGGTCCCACTGGCTTCCTTGCCTTTACAAATCTACCTTTTCTGTAAAAACTCATTCTTATCTGAACTCACTGAGAATTGGCTTTTTTCACTTCTTTTTCACTAAGCCATCTTTCAGCAAGGTAACAGTGAACAACACTCAGAGTCTGCATATAAAAATTAAAAATTAGCATGCACTGCCCCAGAGCTCTAAAACATTATTTGATATACATATTTTGGAAGTAACTTTTTTTCTAGAAAGTTATACACAAGCTAACCCATATTTGGTAAGCCTTGTCATGTTAAACCTTATCCAAAATCATCATCCAATTTACTCCTTAATCTCACACAATGTTTGCACAAAATATTATCCCTGTTCCAAAGAATATGTAATGTTTCTGGGAGCAGATTTATTGAATCCTTTGAAACATCAAACTGAATTTGGGATTTTCTTCAGGCTCCTTTAACCTACCCTCTTTGTGCCCGTGTCTTCACAACATCTAAACCTCTACCATTTGTTCACCTTTTCTCCAGCCATTCAGTAAGTCACCTGGCAAGTTGCTTAACCTCACTGAAATTTTTGGCTTCCTGTATGTTCAATCATTTTTTCATTCGTTCATTTATTCTGCCAATATTTAATGGATGCCCTTTGTAACAATATATGTGCTATGCCATGGATATTTTAAGTTAAAATAGTCCTGGCTCCCTGGATCTCTTATTTTAGCTGGAAAAAATCAAAGGACTATTGTGAGGATCAAATGAGAAAAATAATATATGTAAATAAATGCTTTATGAAATAAAATTGTATTTATTACAGCAATTATACAGAGCCTCTATAAGAAGTTAAGAAAGTGTAAAAGCTAGGTTCAGATTTTTAATTTTTCATAAATTCAATATCTGGCATAGGCCTATTAGATGACTAATAAGTACTATCTACATACAAATGTAATGTTTTGCCATGTTGACACTAAGGAAATTTGTCAGAACATGGAAATATATAACCAAATGTAAGAAATGAAGAAAAACATTTCAGTTGATCTCAGTTCATTTTAGATAATCACTGAATTTCTGGGCACTGGTATTATGATACACAAGCAACAGATTACTCTAATATCTATCATTGTATCATAATGATTGTCAGACCAACCATGCCCTCAGTGCATACTTAGCCACTATGTATAGCATTTAATCATAGTGAACAACAGAGTATTAGAAGAACCCCTTAAGTATAGGGAGTATAAACACTGGGGATAGGGGGACAGTTTTACCCTTCAAATTAAACAAATAAGCAAGTAAACTAAAATAAACAAAGAACCCTGTCTTTAGTGAATTTTACAATCAGCTCAGCCAAAGTTTAGGAGATTCTTAAACTTCTTTAAATAAACGAATGTGTATTTTTAAGTAAAACCCTCTTGATCTGTACATGCCAAATTCTTTGCTAAAACTGTGAGACTCTGGAGTTGCCAGTAATTGTTCTCTATTTTTAAAATAAGAATATTATTTTATATTTTAATATATTTCTCTCTAGGTTATAAGTACTTACCATAATCCTCTTATTCTGGTTTTTATTCTCAAAACAACTCTTTGAGGTATTAGAAGGAACTAGAGGATAGACAATTCCCAAAAGTCAGTACACTGGCCATGCTGGGACTTTCATGTGATTTAATGTAATTTTTAATCCTGGATAACTCCTAAATGTTCTACTTTATGTTGTAGAACAAAACAATTATAGGCTATTTTTCATAAACGTTTTTGTAAAAAGTTTTTAGCCACACTCTGTAAATATACTGAGGCTAAACACGGACTACTGAGTTTGTATAGTTCAGCTCAGTTTTTTTTTAAATATTAAATTTTTCTTTTGTAATTAAAAAAATCTGCAATGACAGATCGACATATATACTGATTTCAATAATCAAAAAGAAACAATAAAGCTTCATGATCACCCAGACTTTTTGAAAAGTTATCTTTAAAAAAAATGGTAAAATATTACAATCTTGAATTTTTTTTACTCTAACAAAGATAAACCTATTTTGTTTCTAAAATTTATATTCTAATGTATCCACAGTCATGATTTTTCCCTGTTAATATAGTAGTTTTATATATTTTTTTCATATAGGTAAAGTTTCAAAATTTTTAAAATTTTATAAGTTCCAATATTATTTACCTTTAACATTTCTTTTCATAATCTATACCTTGTTCATAAATTTTACTCAGCTCTATGCACACAAGTGTTGCATGTGCCCACACATGCACATAAAAACACAAACGCACACTGCACTGGTCATTTATAATTTTGAAACTTATTAAAAATTTGGCACTTATTATAATTTCAATACAAACATTATATAGAATATTATGTTAATAAACATCTTCTTTTGAAACAATCCTATCCCTATTGGGTAAATAGACTATGGATGTTTAACAAACAGAGAAAAAGATGACATCTTCATCTGGTGAAATAGAAAGAATTGGGGCAATTTCAAAGGATGCAGATTTTATCATTTTAAAATTAACTTGTTCTAGTTAAGACACTCAGGCTAAATCCAGCCATAGCCAGATTAAAGAGTTTAAACTAAGCAGATTATGCCATTTTTCTGGTGGATTTTGACCAAGTCAAAACTTACCAATTAATTCACTTTGAATGACTTTCCAACATTTTGTAGATCAAGTTAAAATTTAAAAAATGTAAAGATCATATGCTTAAAAACAACACCTAGTTACTTGTCATAGACATAAATGAGTGTCAAAAGTCCCTAAAATCATGTGTAATATGTAGCATATAGACATTCAAGTGAAAGACTTTTGGATTAGGTATATGAATATTGGATCTGATAAAACTGGTAAATTATTGATTTGTTTCACAATGTAGTTTCAATAACCTACAATTATTGTTTAAAATTGCATTTGTGTAATAATTTATCTGATCTTAGCACATAACTTAACCATTATCAGTCACCATGGTGATACAGGTTACAAGGTATATTCATAAATCAATCTAAAAATTAATTGTCTGGACATATTAATTTTTGTCCAATCTGTTAGTAAATTTAAATCACTTCACTTGAGAAAAAATAATATCCGTCCTATGTACTAACTCACATTTTTGCTTAGTATTTTCAACAAGGGAGAGCATAAATTTATACCCAATTTATTAAAATTCCAAATGACAATTTTCTAGGATCTAAAATATTTGTATCACTACATGTGTTCCTCCTCTACTTTTGGTGATTTTTTCCTACTTACCTCACTCTCTATCCTAATAATTATGTTAAAAATATCACAGATTGATGACATTATACAAGGCTTCATACACAGGCTCAAACTTTAATTCACGGTTCAAAACAGTGGCTGAGTGGAGAGCAGAAACAAATGATGGTTGATTTTGTCTTCCCAGGGACAAGATATACTTTTAGAGAGAAAGAAGCTAAAGAATCCTTATTCCACCATATTATAACTAATTTTCTTTAGCAATGTGAAGCCAGCTGGAGTCAAGTCACATTCTCTGGGGTGTGTGTATGTGAGTGTGTGTGTGTGTGTGTGTGTGTGTTGCATGGGTGTGAAGAGAGAGCAATTTAATTGCCCCCACCCTCTTTTTTATTTTTCACAGTTCATAAAGAAATCTGTTTATATTCCCCTTAAGACATTACTAATAATTATTGCTTAAAGGCAATAATTATTAAAATACTTTATATTAGCTCCAAGATTATCTTTGTCTGTCAATAGCATGGTTTCTATGAAACAAATGTTTTAAGTATCTTGATTTCGTGTTGATTAGTATTATATCTTTATGATCCATACAGCTGATAGTACATGGTTCAAAATGTATGAGCAGTTCAAAAGTTTATATATTTTAAATGATTACACCAAAGCTACTTCCTAGAGGCAACCACTGTCAATAGTTTCTTGATTTTTTTTTATACAAACTTACACACATACACATACACACTTAGGAACATAAACATCCTTTCTAAATAAACACAAACAAGAATACTTATACATGCTGTTATTTACCATGCTTTTCTCTATTACTGTATCTTGAGAAGTTTTCTTTATTAACACAGAAAATTCCCTTCAATGAGTTTTTTAAATACTATTTTAATATGTAGATGAACTAATATCCATTTCACAAATACACTGCAAATGAATACTTTCTTCTTTTAGTTTTAAATAATGCAGGATCACAAATGGCATTTTGAAAATAGAAGTACAATCAAAGGAGAAAGTAAAAAACCAAACCACCCATTTCCATCCTCAAAAATTTACTCACTGCTAATATATAACCTTACAATATTTTTATAGTAAAAGGGTAATTAGCATGAACTGAGATTATGAGTGCCTTATTAAAACCAGTTCTTTTTCATTTTCTTTTTTTTTACTAGATAGTGAACTACTTGAGAGATCATATCTTACTTATCGCTCTCTCTAGGGTTTAGGATAGAAGTAATATTCATAAAATAATTTTGCAATAGCTTTATTTTAAATAGATAAGAGCTAATTTGTTTCTAAATTTCTATCATGTTTATTTTTCTAAGAAGATTTTAAAATGTCTTAAAATTCTTTTGAAACACAAAATTTTTAGCATAGAATTATAGTATGCCCAACATTACCTAGACTGTGTTTATATGCTCCTTTAAATCACACTTTAATTTCACTTGTGTTGGAATTCAACCAGATTGTGAATTTCAGAATGAAAAAAATGTTTTATTAGCCTATTCTCCTTCCAATATTGTTTGACACAGTGGTGAACAGGTAGTTAGTTTAGACTTATTAGAAGCTTAAAAACTACAATATATTACTTGTATTATATTAAAGATAACATTAATCTCAGGACTACTAAACAAAAGCTACAGTATATATACATTAAATAGTGTCTACCAGTCACAGTTGAGGCATATTTGAATACCCTCTTTGTAATTCAGAATATGGCCACACAAATTAAAATCCAAATGAACAAAAAAAGTTTTTACTATATCTACATTTTTATTCAATAATTATTCTTAAAAATGACAAAATTAGGACTTCTGGTAAACAGATTGAGGTTGATACTGGACTAAAGTTAATGTATAAATAAAAAAATTATCTAGGAAAGAGAAAAAGAGGTAAAGAATATGAACAGGAAAAGCACTAAAGAAGAAATCAGAGTGGCCCATAAATATATGAAACAAAGTTCACTATGACTAATAATTAAAAAATGCAAATTTAAACAATAATGAGATCCACCACTATTTAATGATTAAGACCATCTCAGGTTAAATAATTGTGACTCTACACCTTACTAGTTATGTACAATTTAATGTTTCTGTGTCTTCATTTGCCTATTAGAATTCTCAGAATGATAATAGTATCTATCTAATAAAATTGCTATATTAAGTAAAATTATGCTAGCAAAATATGTAAGAGAGGCCTGAGTTAGCTAATAATAATAATAATAATAATAATAATAATAATAAGTAATAATAATGATAAATCATTCCATACCTATGGGATCAACAATAATAATAATAAAAAATATCTAATAAAAAATAAAGACAAGGGAATGTTGGGTCATTTGGAATTTTTAATTCCAGAATGTGAGAAAAGTTTGGTAATACTGAAGTAGAAATTGTCAAAACAAGTATAAGCATTTATATTGCAGTATTATTTATATCTATAAAAATAGAAAAAATGTGAATATTGATTTTATATATATGTATATATATATTATATATATATTATATATATATATTATATATATATATATGTGTGTGTGTGTGTGTGTGTGCTAGGATACAACACAATAGTTAAAATGAACAAACAAGTAAATTAATGGAAGAAATCAAGCATTTATCTCTCCTTTTTGATATGAGCCTTATCATGGTTTAACAAAATTCTTAATGAAATGTTAGGTATTCAGCAAATAAATGGAGTACGTGAATTAGAATTACAGTTTTGCAGCCTTTAATGAAATAATGGAATTAGGCAGTAGCTTCTAAAAATCACATTATGTTCCTTCTGATTTAAGTACATACTACCACCTGTGATAGAGTTGGGGGGCGGGAGGGAATCAGACCTGAATCTCATTATGAATTTAAAGGAAATGAAAGAAAAGAACATTTTGAAATTAGCAAACTCCAGACCTTAGGAAATTCTAAAGGCAAATGAGTAGACTTCTCCAATAAACAACAGGAAAGGGGAGAGAGACAGAAAGAGTTTGATTTTAGAATTAGATTTAGGATAAAAATATTTAGGAGACATCTTTATTTGGATTCTGATTTTTAAAAAGTTTTAAATAAAAAAAGGGAAGATAATGTAGAAAAATAAGAGCACTAAGTATTTGATGAAAATTAAGAAATATTGTTTATTTTAGGCATGGTAATATTTTATATTTTGGAAATCTTAATTTTTAATAGTTTTATATTCAAATGTTTATAAACCAAATAGTATTCTATCAGACATTTTTTTTCATAATCATATGGGGAGGAGAGTTTGCATATAAATTAAAGAAGACTGTCCAAATGGTGAAAATTGTTGGAACTGGAGGATCGGTAAATTAAATTTAATTATATTATTCTCTCCATTTTGAACACATTTTAAATTTTAATAATAAAAAGTTTTTAAAAATGGATACACATTTACATAGTAAAAGAATATTAAAACAGCAACTAGAAAAGAGCACACAGGAAAAATATTAAAACACCAACTAGAAAAATAATATAAAATGTATATTATTTTCTGCATTTTTTCATAAAAATGTGTATTTATATATGTAACATTAATTGTATATATATCAAAGGCAATTCATAATTATAATTTACCACTTTCAAATGCTACTTTGATTTTTTGTCAGTATAAGACTATTACTGAGCATCTATTAGATATAAGGAATGCTGGCTAATCGAGCTTGCATTAATCAACATGTCATTATCCTGGCTAAGAAAGTTGTCTTTAAATCTAACTTACTCAAAGTGCAAACCTACTTGTCCTCTCTTTGCTGAAATAGTTATATGCACTAGAATGAAATAAAAAGGACATTTCTTAACTGTGTGAAACAATTGTAATTCACGGTCTATATAATAAAATTTTTTTGTAGATTACACTTATTTACCTGCTAAAATATAGTTCAAACTTAGTAAGCCTGCATTTTCCAAGTGAAAACCAAAAAATTATTTTGAAAGAACTCACATATTTTACTTCAAGGAATCAGTATACAAACCATTCCATTTTCATATTTGTCAACTAAATCAGAGGTACCAGATATCAACTGACAGACAGCAGCCACTTGGGAAACAAAATTCATCTCAAGTTTGATCTTCAATTTAAAACTTATTAGAAAAATCATTACGTATCACTGAAATATTAAATAATAATTGACCACATGTGTTTGTACCTCTGATTTTTGTTTTTTTTTTATTTTAATGAAGACAAACATCAAAAAGCACAATGTAAGTTGTTTTATCACTATAAGAGAAAAATACAACTCAGATACAACTTAAAAAAGTGTTTTGTTTTATTATTATTTTATTGTCATTTTTATGGGTTGGAAAGACATTAAAACCTCTTAACAAGAACAAATTGCTTAAAAGTCAGCTCTTTATAGATATCTGTGCTTTATTACTAAATCAATTGATACTCTTCTTTTCCATTTATTTAATATAAATCCTGATTGTTATACCATAAAAGCTCTTTGAGAATAGAAAATCCTTATTTACTCTATAGAAATACCATTAAATGTGTTTATAACAAAAATTCCTATATCTTTAGCAGCTACAAACTGCAAATTAGTGGTAACATTCGTTTGTAGCTGCTAAATGTAAAAGATTTTAGTTATTTTTTATTATAGTTGACATACAATGTTATATTAGTTTTAGGTATACAACATAGCGATTTTAAATTTATGTATCTTTGAATGTGATCTAATGGTAACATTTTATAATAAAAAAAATCCAACTGTCCCTATCAATAATAATGAATATACTGCTAATAAGAATTCAGGACACCATTAGTTGTGAGGCTAGGGAGATAGAACAAAAATTAATTTGTAGAGGAAATTTTTCATAGAGAGTCAAATCTAACAGAGTTTGTTAGAACAGAAATTATACATGAAACTTAAGTTTGTTTGTTTGTTTTTTAACAGAGCACAGGCATTAGCATGTTTACACCATTATAAAAAAAACTAAGCAGGAAATCTAAATTTCACATGAACATGGACCACATTCAAGTGAACAACTGCTCAGCTTATGTGATGCTCTATGATTTCTACCCTTTTCCTTTTTTCTCCATCTTGCCTATCTATTGGAGAGGAACACAGCCAAGTTCAATTCATCACTGCTACACACAGCTTCCCTGAGATGCTGCCACTGTCACCCACTCCCTCCATCTGGCCTTAGTCTGAGCATAGTTTCCTCTACAACTGTTGCCAGTCTGTTGCTATAGCAGCAGCTAAGAGAGCTAAGACAGGACAGGAAAGAAGGGAAAGCACATTCCATTTCCATGCTTCTTGTTGAGATTTTGAAGTGGTTCCAACGTCCCACTGAAATGTGATGGAAAAAGAAAAACAATTTAACCAAAGATATCTATGATAGAGAAACACCTTTTCCAAAGGGAAATAAATGAGTATTAGTGAGAAACATTTCAACCCTACAAACTGAGAATTAAGGAGCACTCTCCCATGGTCGGAAGGAGACACACCAGTTATAAGATGAAGAAGTAAAAGTAAAGAAGGAGGGTTTTTAGGCCTTTATTGATGGGCGAGTAGAAAGACAAGCCATAACCAAAACAGTTAGATCAATGTTTGGAAATTCTTTTTAATTGAAAATCATGCACTGAGTCCTCACATTGTCATATTCAATATCTAAATAAATATAAAGTGAGCATTTTCTAGCTACTATAATTCCATGTTAAAAATCATTACCAATATTAAATTTTTGATTTAAAGAATAGAGGACACATTAATGTTTTCAGAAAAAAATTTCCTATCAGAATTTCACCAAAAACTTAAATTTTATAGGTTCTGAGGGTTACCAGGAGTATAAACAAACTTTGTGTGCAGAAAGGAAAAATACTATAAGCAAAAGCACTGAAAAACACAGACACTAGAAATCAATGAATTCTAATATTAGCTTTAAAGAAGCCTACTGTAAAAGCTTTTGGCAAGTAGGAATATTACTTAAGAGGTTCATGTTATAATCACTGAGTTGGAAGTATGTCTTAAAAGGTCATCTTGTCTTTCTCCTACCTCCAAGTGGGACTACATAAAAAAAACCCAGACAAGGGCTGTCGTGTCCTACTTTGGAAAGCCACAGGGAATCAGATTTTGCCACCTGTTTTAAAATCCTAATTATTCTCTGTATTCATAAGTTTCACCTTTTTAAATTTAAATAACAGAAAACAGATGAACAACTTTTCTTCAAATTTTAGCACTACCCGTTTCTATAACCAAATGTTCTATATTGTCTTTTCTGGAAAAAATAACAAAAAAAAAAAAAAAAAAGAAAGAAAAAAGAAAAAGTGGCTCGTAATAATAATCACGACACTGAAAAGCTTCAAAACAAAGGGCAGTCTCAATGAAAAGACTGATATTTTTAAGCATTCTCATTAAAGGTTAGACTTTATATCGAATACCTGTGATTTATTATTAACCAATAAAATAACTTTATTAAGGAAAAGGAGGTTATTGTGAACAATGGGTAAATCTGACATTCAGAGAATACCAGTGGGCTGTTTTGCAGTAATAGTTTGAGAAACTAATAGATAAAACCACAAAGCCTGTCCACAGGCCAAAGGTTTTGCTTTTATATTGAAACCTTTCAAAAGCCAAAACATCTTTGACTGGTGAACAAAATGGTTTTTATCATCATCTCATTTGCTATAATTTTATCTGAGTGTTCAGCCTCTTTTTGAAAATATCAATATTATATTTTGTCAATCCTACAAATGTTTACTAGGTGCCCACCCTGCCCAAGGCATATTTTCCTTACTTTCAAGGTCTTAAATCATTATCAACACCCAACATGATCAATACTCACATGCTTATTTTAGCCTTACAAAATATTACTATTAATATTAGTATTTAATATGTACTCAGCATTGTATCATTATCTGTTAAACTGATCTTTTACTTGTATTATGATGAGGGCACCTCTCCCCAAACAAGAACAGTGAGATTACCACACAATAAATCTAACATTCCAGAGATGAAAGTAACCCAAGAGATTTGGTTGCTTAAAGGAGTTAGACATATTTAGGCTATTTGGGTTACACAGAGCTAGCTGTATGATAGTGTATATCACGTGTATATTAAACTTACAAATTCAACTATACATGTTCACAGGCTGGGAAAGAAAGATAAAGAACATGAAGGAAAGAAGAGAGAGAGGGAGAGGAAAAGGAATGGGGAGGAGTGGGAGAGAGAAAGAAAGGAAGAGAGACAGAAACCAAGCCAACCAGCCAGCCAGCCAGCCAGCAAGCAAGCATTTGAACCGTTTAGAAGATCCCACTCTTTGCCATACTACAGGCTTCTATGCTGCAGTGTGAGCATGAACTGCACTCAGAAAAGCTCAGGTTCCTTCCTTTTGAATGTGCCTCTCATGGTGGGAGCATTCTAGTGTTTAAAGATGAATCTTACTCCTCTAATATGCAAGCCAATTATTTTAACTTATGTTCAACTAAAATACAGTGATATATTCTATTTTGAGTGTGAAAACTAGCTATGTTAAAGCTATTGGCAGATTTTATCTATGCTGCTATTATGAGGGATTGTTAAGTTTGTTTTTTCACTATGAAATACATTTGTAATCTAAAAAAGATGATCTTTGCAATGTATCCTTTTGTGGACAGTAATTGTTCTTCTGACCTCATCATGCCCTCATTAAAAGACCCTCCAGCCCACACAGGAAAACTATATTTTGATCCTAGAATCATGATGTCAACTTCTGATCTTTAACTGAGCTTCCTTGCCACCTTGATAAGAAAAGGGAGTTTCCTGGATAGTCTAGTAAATACTAATATTAATTTCTTTCTAATGGTTTATCAGCCACTGTAAATTAATAAAATTGAAATATACCAAGATCTTGCATCTGCCAAAATTTTGGTAAATGATAATAATGCTTGAATGACAATACTATTTGCAGGAGCAAGCTTGTGTTCTACCAGATAAATAATATAACTTGACATTGAGATTGAAGTTTTACTGTAGGTGCTTCAGGGGCATAGATGAAGAAGTGACAAAGAGTTCCTGGAGAAACCAGGGAAGATTTCCCTGAAGGTGATGCTTCAGCTGAGTCTTAACAATTAGGAGATTTCTATGAAGACAATAGAAAGTGAAGGGCATCTCAAATAGAAGCATGTATACAAAAGTGACATAAGAACTGAATTGTATGTTCAGGAAACATCCTATTCCATGACCAGAATATAGCCTCAGTAGGGCAGGGATTCTTTTTAACTTGTTCATTTTTAGATTTCTTTCTAGCTCCTACTATAGAACTTGGCCCTCAGGAAACATTTAATAAGCCTTTATTTAACCAGATGTAAATGGCTGGAACACATACATAATCAATTGAAGTGTTTATGCTTTAATCAAAATCACTTGCTATAGTTATTATCTTAATAAACAACCTAACTTTATCACATAATTCAAAACTCTCAAGAACTATTTTTCAAATACAATTAAGACCAAATGTATTGCTGACTTTAAGACCATATATAAGTTGTTTCAAATCTATTTTTCAAGGATTATTCTCCCTTAGCATTTAATCATATTTTTTATCAGGATACTACCCTTCCTCAAACTCTTTCCTTCTTGTTAATCTGAGTACTTGAAATACCCTTTGCCTCATTTCACATCAGCTGCTGAGTTTCTACCCATCTTCCAAATGAGAGAGAAAATGTTTTTAATAAGCACTTGAATAGTATACACATTTGATGAATGTTTACAGAATTGATTTGAAATCTACTTTCCATATTCAGGTAAGAAACTCCTGGCAAAAATACCAGCCTCTACTTAAATATTTGAAATTAATGCATTGCTTCATGAGGCCATTCATTACAAACATTTTTTAAATTTAATTTAAATTTGTCTTGAAACTTTCATTCAGTTATCCTAAAAATTCTGCTTAAATAGGAGTGTTTTAAAATGTTCTGTGTTAAATTTCACTGGTAATAAGGTTCCTTATTTATTTTCTGTTTATCCAATGATAGTTTAAATAACTAGACAACTAGACATATGCCCACAAAACCTCATTATGGTATAGAGGCCATATGTGCAAAGTTTTCATTTTAACATATGGAGGACAGAAGTAAAATCACAGCTGATGTCAAAACACACAACTGCCATTACTCTACATCCTGTGAAGTCCATCAATGCTGTATTAGTTTTTTATCTTATAGAAAACCTAGTCACTTGTCCGAAGACATCCTAATTATCAGTAATGGGAGCTAATTATTTGTACGGTATCAAACTAAGGGACTTCAAGAACCTATCATATTTGCCCAAAATTACTGGTAGAGTCACTGTTGAAACTGTTGTAGTCAGTCATGTATGCATTTAACCATACTCACTGAATATCTATTGATGTCTTAGTGAAACATGAACAGAATCATGCAGCAATAAGAACCATTCAATTTGATTTGAGAAAAATGTATTAAACTTGTACTCTATACAAACCACTGACTTTATTAAAAAGACACCACTCTTGTCTCCATGGGCATCATCACATACTAGGAATGCCAAGTATTTAAGCTATTATAACAATTAGGATTGTATAACATATAAATAGATATAGTATTTGTTCAATGATACCATAGTCAGAACTCAATTCTACTAAAGTCCCATGTAGAGTTGACACAGAGAAAGAGCTCACCTGTCCTACCAGCTGTTCCACAGTCAACTCCTCAATAAGGATGATTTCTCTAAATATGACCCATTATTGTAGGCATAGTTCATGTCTTCTGAATCCAGCCCTTCCTGGACCTTTCAACGCTAAGCAATTTTTCTCTTCTTAAACTGGAAGACTATTTGTAGTTTGGAAAAAAACAGTTGGCATTTGATAAACTATAGTATACCATCAATATCTGCAGAAGAATGGCTCATAAAAAGTAGCATAAATATTATAAAACTCATTTTTTTAACAAATTTGTGAGAAGTAATGTTTTCTTTTGTTTCTTTCTCTTCTAGTCCTTTCAACATTTCTTGAGATGCAAAGATAAGATGGCCAGAATTCATAAATAAAATCTGCTCCAACTACAGTAAGTCATATTTTTAAGTTAGTGTGTGAGAGTAGATTTTTTTTGTAATTTGTCCCGTGTTATAGACTCATTAACTTACAATTATGTCATCTAAGACATAGACAAATTTCCTCTTATAAAGTTTGTCAGTACAACATTCGAGATTAGAAGTGCAGTCTTTAGACATACTATTTGCATATTTGACGACTTCTAAAGAGAACATTAGGTCCTTGTGGAAAACTGTTAGAAGAAAAGTTAAGACTTCTTGAAGTTTTCATTGACATATTCTGAGGCCTTTGATTTCAGGAAAAAGAATAAACCATGGGCCAAGTTGAAAGACTTCAATACAGACTCCTGTGCATTAATGGTTAACAAAAACCTGTACCATAAGTCAAGTATGATAATCAGAATCAACAGAAATAGCTTCTAATCAGAGGTAATCTCTACTGGGGTAAAAACAATGATGTATTCTGATTACTTCTTTTTTTTTCCTTCTATACTGATAAACTGATATCACTGTTGGATGAGGTGGTTGCATTCATTCCTCCTAATCATTGCCCTACCTCCACTCATCACTCATAGACAAACATACGTGTATGCATATTCACATATATTTGTATTGTGGAAAACGAAGAGATTTTTTCCTACATGTACATTATTACATAGTCTCCAGAGTTATTTAATCTTCTATGGCAGAGATTGTATTCTTAAGTGTTTCCTTCTTTAAAAATAGAATCATAATTTTTGTTGGAGTCAGCATGTTGCTCAGGTAAAAAAACTATATTTCCCACTAATTTTTATAAATAGAAGTGTTTGTGTGATGAAAGGCAAAGAATTAGCATTGAGGTTCCAAAGGGACTGACTCACATGGTCTGTACCCCATTGTCCCTGGATCTTTATATTTCCTTCCTTTTAAAAAAGAAAGGAGGGGTGCACAATGGCTTGAGTTGCAGAAACCATCTTATAAGCATGAGAATAAGAACCACACCCTGGAGAAATTGGCTCAGAAATGTAAAAGAAAATTATTGCATCCCTGATGAAATTGTGTTTTTACCATACCAGCTTTTTGGTGACTATCTTTGGACTTCTCTCAATGTGAACAAAGAAACAAAGTAACCTTTGCTATTATAATCTAATACAGGGGTCCCCCCACCTCAAGCCACACAGCAGGAGGTGAGGGAGCGAAGTTCCATCTGTATTTGCTGCCATTCCCCAGGACTAGCATCACCGCCTCAGCTCCACCACAGATCATCAGGCATTAGATTCTCATAGGAGCACCAATCCCTGGTGCCAGAAAGGTTGGGGACCACTGATCTGGAGTATTTGCTATACATAGTCAAATGCAATCCCTACTGATACACCCTCCTAAATACTGCCAGTAATAAGAACTTCAGATAAATTCATTTTAAATAGAGAAAAGCAGTTTGGGTTGCTGACACTTGACATTTAATTGACTCATAGCTAAAAGGCTCATGCCTCAAATTAAGTTATTCACTGGTCCAGAATGATGGTTTAAGACAAGTGTATCTTAAAAGATTTACCAAGAAAGTATATCTCTTTAAATTATAGACTTCCTGGGTAGTATGTGAACATTTCCTTGGATTACTAGGACATTTGGTAATAACTCTTTAATTTTTTTCAGGCTTATATTATTGACAATGCAATCTATAATATAAAACATTTGGCACCTTAGTCATTTATTTGTTGCATTAAAGCAGACCTTAAATTTTTATGGGCAAAATTTCCACTCAGTTTGTAGGCATCATATTTACCCACATCTTTAGAGCAACTAAATAACCTTCTCTTCAAGCTCATAACCAAATAAGCCATGTCACATAATACTTATGATACAGATATTATGGGCATGATTCATAACCTTATCAAAGCTATAGGCAGTTCATATAGTATGGGTCCTGTGAACATATGCTTAATTAACCCATTCAAGCAGAACACCTGATCAACATTGCTTTGCTTAGCCTGCTTCATTGTAATAGTTTTTACTGAACATTATTTAGGAATTATACCATTGGCCACAAGAGAGTTTGCGGCAAAAACATCCTTATGAAAATCACTTTTTAATTATCTGTAAAAGCATATTGAAGACATTGTTCACTACATGACATGCTCGCCTGTTCATAAAGATTCACTAGAGGCTAATATTTGCATCTGGTCTCGCTTTTTGAAATATGTATGCATTTTCTAAGTAATTAGTTTGTAATTAACTTATAGACACCATGATTCGTGTAACTGACCTTCCTTTGCCTTCACATTATCTGTTAGAAAGCACAGAGACATATTTGTTATCCATCCCTTACAAGTACATAAAATGTTATGACCATTCATGTACTTTTCCTATTCTTATATTCATGTTTCTTTTCTCTGAACTTATTATCCTTTAGTTTTAATTTACCTACCTACCCTTCAATAAGTATACTTTGAGGACTTTCATTATCCCAGAACCTGTGTAAGGAGCTAGCTTTACAATAGAAAATGAGTTTAAGGAATTTCTTTTATAGATGGAAAGACTCAAGCAAATCATTAGAATACTCTATGATAAGTGCTATGATATGTACACTATCCAGCAGTAGTATAAAGTAGAGAATAATCAATTCTCTTTAGGCAGAGTGACACTGTATCTGTCAGAGTCCTACCAAGAAAAAAAGATATCACACACATAAAGCAGATACTTTCATAAAAGGGGTTTAAAAAAGGAGTTATTTTTAAAAGTATGGACAAGATTTAGATGAAATGTAAGAGATGATGCATGTGCTTGAGTCTTACAGAAGCAGACAGCCCTTTGAACACCTGGACCTGAAGAAACAAGGAGAGAGAGTGCTTCAGAAATCCCGAGGGAATGTGTGCAGAGGATACCCTGAAGGAGAGTAAAATCAGAACAAATGCCCCGACCTTGCTTGCTTCATTGTCAACTCTCATCTTCTGGTGCCTCCCATTGGCCAAATTTAACAGGAAGCCAGAGGGTAAGTTTATTCGGTTCCAGCCACTGCAGTAACAAAGTACCCGCAAAGCAGGTGGTTTAAAACAACTGAAATGTATTTTCTCACAGTAGTTCTAGAAGATAGAAGTCCAAAATAGAGGTATTAGCAGGGCTGGTTCTTTCTGAGGACTGTGAGGGAGAGTCTGTTCCAGGCCCATCTCCTAGGTTCTGTTAGCCTCAGGCAGGTTTTAGCTTGTAGAAAATACTATTTCTTCACCTTGTCTTCTTGCTGTGCATGTCTTTCTCTGTGTCCAAATTATGCTTTTTTTAAAATAAGAACATCAGTCATATAGGGTTAGGGCTCACTTTAATGACTTCACTTTAACTTGATTACCTATGTAATGACCCAATTTCCAAAAAGGGTCACATCCTGAGTTGCTAGGGGTACGGACTTCAATGTTTTTTGAGGAGACATCATTCAAACCATAATGGCAAGGAATGACATTTATATGGTCTAGATATTAAATACTTTTTTTTTCATTTACAGTTGACATATTATATTCGCTTCAGGTCTACAACATAGTGATTAGACATTTATATGACTTATGAAGTAATGACTCCAGTAAGTGCAGCATCCATCAGACACCATACGTGCTTATTATAGTATTACTGACTACATTCCCTATGCTGTACTTTACATTCCATGACTACTTTTGTAACTTGAAATTTGTATTTCTTAATCTTTTTTACCCTTTTCACCCATTCCGTTAACCCCCTTCCTACCTGGTGACCATCTGTTTGCTCTCCATATCTATTAATTTGTGTCTGTTTTGTTCCTTTATTTTGTATTTTTAGATTCCGCATATAAGTGAAATCATATGGTATTTGTCTTTCTCTGTCTGACTTACTTTGCTTAGCAAAATGTCCTCCATGTCCATCCATGTTGTCGCAAATGGTAAGATTTCATTTTTTTTATGGTCAAGTAATATTCTATTGTATATATGTGCCACATCTTCTTTTCTAATTGTCAATTGATGGGCAATTTGGTTGCTTCTATATCTTGCTGCAATAAACATTGGGGTACATATTATATTTCCAAATTTGTGTTTTGAATTTCTTTGAATAAATATCTATAAGTGAAATTGCTAGGTGATATGGTAGTTCTATTGTTAATTTTTGAGAAACCCCCATACTGTTTCCCACCAACATCCTCATTAAAATTTGTTGTTTGTTGATTTATTTATGGTAATCATTCTGACAGGTGTAAAGTGATATCTCATTGTGGTTTGAATTTTCATTTCTCTGAGAATTAATAAAATTGAACATCTTTTCATGTCTATTAAACCACGTACATGTCCTCTTTAGAGAAATGTCTGTTCAGATCTGCCCATTTTAAAGCAGATTGGTTTTTTGAGGGGTGGAGGGGATAAGTTGTATTAGTTCCTTATATATTTTGAATTTTTCATAATTTTGCTTACTCATGTCAGCAAAGACAGCTCAGCAGTTTTAAATAAACTTGAATCAACTATATTATTAATGAAGGAAATTATTACCTTTGGAAGAGTATCAGACTTTTAATTTTTAAAAAATTTTACAGAGTATTAGAGAATTTTCCATATAACTAAAACTCAGATGATTTTAAGAATTCTAGAGTTTAACTGTTAGTAATTGAGATTGATATACTCAGTTTAAATTATTCCTAAATTTTAAGAGACTATAAATTAAGTGACTGAAATTTCATTCACCTGTATTTTCCTGTCTTAATAGTTATACAGCTAAAAGCCTTAATTTGTTTTATTATTTTAAAATATAGAAATTTAGTTTTTTAAGTCTCTTTAATTTGATTCTCTTAAATTACTACAAAGGTCATCTATCCAGAATTAGTTGTGCTTTTAGTAACTTCAGCTTCATTTTAGAATACTTATTTCACCTTAATGTATAAATAATTAAATATGTGTGACAATTTTAACAAATTACAGAAGTTATCTTTAAAATCTCTGGGTAAAATTTCTACTTTCTTAAAAATTAATGTTAGATTTACTAACTTGAATTAAATCATGCACTGATTTTCAAACCTGCGCACAATGAACCATAAATCAGCAGTGATTTCAAAATAAAAGAATTATTGTACTTACTCCTACTGTCCTGATTTAGAAAGAAATATAATTCAAAAGGACAATTAATTTTGCTTACACTGACAACTTTAATTAGAAGATTCTTTGACTTAGGAGAAATTCTTAAAATACGAGCTTCTTTACATTAGCAAAATGAAAATAAAATATTAAAATAAAAGCACTTACTATGTCCTAACCTTAATTAAAGTTCTCTTTTTCCTAACTTAAAAACATATAAACTATAACATTTTTTCATAGTATATTAATTTTTTTTTTAAATTGGACTTGTCTGCAATGAATATACAAAAGAACTGAGCAACATTTTATTTTGTTTCTAAGTTAGAGATAGTTAAAAATCTGCCTAACTATAATGATGATGATGATGATGATAAAGTATTATTTTACACAGTAGCCAATATAAGTCTTGTACAAACTCAAGTTCTTTTTTAAATCCCATTTTAAATATATTTAGAATAAATATTAACAAATAAATAAAAAATCAAATTAATTATGTTTTAAAAATCATTATTAAGGCCCCCATACCAAGTTAAAATAAAAATGAAGAATATGAAAATGAGAAAGGTAACTGATTTACCCAAGGCCACAGAACTGGTCACCTGCACAAGACAGGATTTAGAATCCACTGCTGCTATGCTCTGCCCCTAGATGTTCTATAATATTTAGTCTTGGTCTTCTTGATGGCTAACTTTCAGTGACTGAAGGAATTTGCAATAAAACAACAGATTCTAATTCCCAGTTTTTGCCAACTGATTTTCCCACTGTTGTAGTCACTTAAGCCTCTTCTTCAGTCTTGGTCTGACCTGTTTCTAGATTAGTGCTTATCTTAAACTGCTTTGGCTAAATTCTCAAAGATATAGCAGCAGGTAGACACTATCTGACATCCACCATGAGTCCCAGTATCTGGAACTGGCCTTCAGGCTTCATGCACTATGTCAGACTTTTCATCCTGATAATCTCTCTCCTGTCTTTTAGGTCTTTGATTCCACCTTTCTCTTGCCTATTCCAATCCCACCATTCCTTCTGTTCAAAGGCTAGATTACTGTTTTTATTCAGGCTGGTGACTTGGGCTTTGTCAACCAGCTGTTCTGTGGATAACCATTTATTTGGATTCCCTGGTCTTAGAAAAATTCTGTCTTGTAGAGATATCCTTTCTCTAGGGGTTTTTCCATTGCCCATCTTTCAGCTATCATTCATCAAATGGCCTAGATATCTTCTTTCCTGGGACCCAGAACTAGGGATTTTTGTGTCAGCATTTCCTGGACTGCCATTTCATACAAGCCTTCCTTCCCAGTTCCTTACCTTCTTGTTGTTGGCCTTGTTTAGGATCCTAGTTTGTTACAAGCCAACCTATTAGACTCAGTCACAAAGGCCCTCGGTGTATTATCACATGTAACCCTCTGCCCTCTGAAAGTTCTCTCAGTACTGTTTCCTCCAAACCGTGGAGCATGTGAGGAAAGCTAAATAAGATGATTGAGGCTCAACTTGAGTTTCAGCTCTCTACTAAAAAATGTTCCTTCCCTGCCCACCACATACCAACACACACACACACACAGATGCACACATAGACACAAACTTTTACATCCTTTTATAGAGACAGATACCAGAAAATCCCTTCATGTCATCATTTCTTTTTGTATTTATCTCCATGAATAGAGTGTGCAAAGACTGAAGACAGAGATTGTGTCATATTATCTTTTTATATTTCCATTGTATAACATAAAATACACATTAAATAAATATTTAGTAGCTTAAATTGCTGAAAGTGACCTGGCCCATAATGGTGTACATGGGCTCTAAACCAAACTACATTTGATTTCAAAGTCAGGGCTGATTATTTTTCTTCTAATCCAAGAATACATTATAATTCTAGAAAAATAATAAATTTTAAATTAAAAGTAAAATCAATGAATTTTCTTCCATTTCATTTGTTTCTTTATCGATATGTAGGTGAATTATTCTGGTATTTTAATCTTATAAATAAATTTAGATTACGCAGTGAACCTCATCCCCTATATGCCGGTGGATTCTCAAACCTAGTCAACAGAATGATTAACTACATTCTGAAACAAAACTTTTCCTTTAAATATATGACTACCTTTCCCAATCTCATTGTTATTGATTTGTACTTATAAATAAAGGTTTTCTGTTATCATCTATTAATATTTCTCTGAACAATATTACTAATAGCTTATATTTTAAACATATAGAATTAAGGTTATAGCAAGTGTTTTAGATCAGTTCTGACTTTTAGCCTATACACATATGTATGAGTACTGTAGATCAGCTGGCTTTTATTACTGTGTTTTATGGATTAATAAGTATTTTTATTAATACTCCTAATATAAAATTTTTAATTTTGATATTTGGTTCTTTGAACAAGTTTAAGAGGGGAAGAAAGCAGGTGTCATTATTTCAGTTTTATCAATGTGGAATCCAAATCAGGAGAAATAAGTAACCTTCTGAAAATCTGTACAGCTTAATAAATGCTAAAAATAAGCAAGTCTCCAGAAGGAGAAAATGGAGACACCAAAAAAAAAAATAAACATTGCTTCTTACAATTTTGCCTTAGGGCCTACACTATCTTCAAGATCAGTGAACTATGACAAGATAATTCTTCCCAAATGTCTCTGATTATGCTTTTGAGTCTCAAGATAAGAAAAGTATAGACCACGTCATTAAAATTAAAAGCACAGGTTCTGAAGGCAAATCTGATTGTTGTAATTAAAGATCACAGATATGATTATAAAAGTAAAGACACGTAAAAATTTAGTAAAGGTGCCATTAGCTTTATGGAATCTAAAAGTTTAATAGAGACAAATGGGGCAAGAAATATCTTATTCTTAAATGAATTCAAATACAGTAAAGACTGACACATATTTTAAGTTTTTAAATTTTAAAAATATATCATTTATAGGTGTCATCTATTCTCTTCTTTATTATAGCTGAACTAATGCTTCTTAAAGCTCCTAAGGTCTTTTTTTTCACTCATAATAAAGGAAATAAAATAAGTTCATTATGATGCATTAATATATCACCTTTTCTACTTCAATGAATTCTAGAATCACTTTCCTAAAGATACTCTTTTACTATACACTAACTCTAAAGAAAGTAGCACCCATTCTATCAACCAACTTAAAATACAAACATTATTTTTTACTTTACTCAACATGTATGAACTAATTAGTCACTAATTAGGTAGATGATAAATAATAAGGGCAAGCCAGAGCCTAGATAAAGCCAATTTTCATGGTTTCATTAGACCATTGAGAGGTGGGGACAAGTACAGAGGTTGCTGTGGAGGTTTATTTTAATGGCAAGGCTCCCCCATGTATTTTATTTAGACACAGACTCCTGTTCACTTAAAAAGTGTCAAAGTAAGAAAGAAATACTATGTAGCTTGTTGAGAGGAAGCAAGAAATTAATGATGACTGTGGAAAAATCCATAAATGAGGAGTGGATTGAAATCAAGTCATTTTTATCAGATCCAAATGTTGTTTTGGGCAGAACACCAAATTAAATAGACAAAATCAAAAGTACTCATTTGAATTTAAAAACAGCTGAAGATAAACATTTTCTCATAAGGCAGGCTCCTAAAGAAATCTAATATTCTCCAGTTGTCAAATCACTTTTTGTTTTATCATAAAGATTTAGTTGCAATTTTATAGCTCTGTTAATTTCAACAAACCAGTTTTAAATATTTCCATTTTTAAAATTGGGATAATCTTTAATGTTCTCTACAGATTTGCTAAATCTTCCTCAATCAAGGTGACAAATTATAGATATGACTATTTTTATAGATTTCTTTAACAAAAGATATGTGGAATGTGATAAGGTAAAATTCTTGATGTTCTTGTCTCTTCATATACTTACATTTTTATTAACTGTATTGCTATGTCCATTATACAAGCAGGCATTACAATAGTGATGAATTGAGAAAAGGATATTGTAGACAAAGCAAAATTGACCTACAAGTCAGAAAGTCAGCATATATGGATTGAGTTTTGACCCCAGTGTTTCCTGAATATGTGAACTCAGGTAAGGCATTGCTTCTCAGCTCACTATTATGAATAACAAGAAAAAGTAGGTTCCACTCCTAAATCACTGGCTTTAACTCATGATTGAAAATACTTTGTAAAACACAGTACTAAATGCACTAAGAAAATCAACAAAAGCCTGCCTCTTTGTTACTTAAAAATCACTGTATTACTTAAAAACAAACAAAACCATATTCACTTTCACAGTAAGCTTACAATATACAGATACGTTTTTAGATATGCCATTTGTGGCTTTGGGGCAGTGATGGTGTTCTATATTTAACATTCTAAATACTTTGGAGCATTTTTAGATAACTTAAATGAAAAAAAAAGTCATAATTATTTGAAAGAACAAGTAAATATTTCTGAGCAGAAAAGAGGTGGTCTCTAGCTAATGGAAGTAGTATCTGTAATTTTAACCAACTGTCCTTCAATTAGTGATACTATTTACTTAATTAAAAAATAAATTGTACTTTCTGGAGTGGCAAAAACTATTGGCATACAATTAATAAAGACTAAATGCACTTTGTAATATTTCATAATTATGGACTCCTGTTGTGAATTCTATGAATAAATATATTTGGGGTAAAACACACACACACACACACACACACACACACTCACACACACATTATATATATATATATATATATATATATATATATATATATATATATATATATAACCAAAGAACATCTTAGGCTCTTTGCTTTCTAGATAACTGTGATCTAAAGAGTAGCCCTCTCTCTCCCAAAGGATGTGTCAAAATAATAAAGTTAATTTTAATTAAATTGTTTTCCAAAACAAGAAACTAAGAAATTAATGTGTATTAGCTAATTTAAACCTTGCACTGACTCTGTAGGATAGGTTCTATTATTATTATCTCTATTTAACAAGTAACAGATAACTGACAATACAGGAAAGATTCCATATCTCTTTCAAGGTCACACATCTAATAATAGGTGGAAATAAAAGTTATCCAGATAGCCTGTATCCATAGGAAGGAACAAGGGAGTATATAGGGATTAGTGGTAGTAGTGGTGGTGGATAGGTCCTTAAAATAATGCTTTCTTTTCTCTATTGTATGTTTCTAGCTCCTTTGTTGAAGTTATTTGCACATATGTATGTAGATTTATTTCTGGGCTCTTGATTCTGTGCCATTGGTTTATGTATCTGTTTTTCTGTAATATAGTGCTGTTTTGATTACCGTCATTCTATAGTATAATTTGAAGTGATAGAGTATGATACCTATGGCTTTGTTCTTTTTTTTGCAAGAATACTTTGGCTATTTGGAGTTTTTGTGGTTCCATACAAGCCTGATTATTTTTTGTTGCAATTTTTTTTTAAATGCAGAGAGCCTCTTTAGTAAATTGTTCTAGAAAATTGGAAAGCCACATGCAAAAGGATGAAGATAGACTGTTATTTGTCACCTTACATAAAAATTAAATCAAAATGGATCAAAGACATAAAGGTAAGACCTAAAACAATAAAATACATAGAAGAAAACATAGGTACTAAACTTATAGACATTGGTCTAAGAGGGTGTTTTATAATTTTGATCTCAGGCAAGGGAAATAAAAACAAAAATAAAGGAATTGGACTATATCAAGCTAAAAAACTTTTGCAAAGCAAAAGTTACTGTTAATAAAACAAAAAAAGCAGCCAATGGAATAAAAGATATTTTCAAACAGCATCTCTGATAAGGGGTTAATATCCAAAATATATGAAGAACTCATATGACTCAACAACAAAAAAAGACGAACAATTCAACTAAAATATGGGCAGAGGACTTGAATAGACACTTCTCCCAAGAAGACAAACAAATGACCAACAGATACATGAAAAGATGCTCAACTTCTCTAGCTATTAGAAAAATGCAAATCAAAACCACAATGAGATACCACCACATGTCAGAATGCTTAATAGGAGAAAGACAAGTAATAGGTATGTGGAGAAAAAGAAGCCCTCATACACTTATGGTAGGAATGTAAATCAGTGAAGCACCATGGAAACCAGTATGGAGGTTTCTCAAAAATTAGGAATAAAGTTACCATATGATGCAGCAATCCATCTTCTGGGGATCAACTCAAAAATTTTGAAAACATTTATTTGTAAAGATATATGTACCCCTATGTTAGTTGCAGCATTATTCACAGTGGCCAAGACATGAAAACAACCAAAGTGGCCTTTAATAGATGACAGAATAAAGAACTGGTATGTGTATACAATGGAATACTACTTAGTCACAAGTGAAAGACTACCACTGACATTATCAATGGGTCTTGAGAATATTATGCTAAGTGAAATAAATCAGATGGAAAAAGTAAAGAAAAATATGATTTCACTCATATGTGGGATATAAAACTAAAAGCAACACAAACAAATGAACAAAACCTTATAGACACAGACAACAGCATAGTGGTTGCCAGAAGAAAAGGGGGTGTGGGGAGAGGTAGACAAGGATAAAGGGAATGAAATATATGGTGATGGAAAGAGGTTTGACTTTGAATGGTGAACACACAATGCAATATTCAGATATATTATAAGACTATACATCTGAAACCTACATAATTTTATTAACCAATGTCACTTCAATAAATTTAATAACTTTTTAAAAATGCATTTTGAATTTGAATGCCAAATATATTGGGAGTAGTCTACTGATCTAAAATTAAAGAATATTCACACACAAAAACCATATGAATAAAACAGCAATAATCATTGTGCTTAAAACCTTATCACTTATGCCCCAAATTCAGTTGTTTCATATAAATAATCTATGGGAACAGTAAAAGTGATAATCCTTAATAAATTGTTCTTGTTGATTCTCCCCTTCAAATTGGGACTATCAATTCTATTTCTTAAATGTTTCTCTAATTTGTTCTGTTCTCTCCTCATATCCCCTCCTTTCACCACTTCTACTCTAATCAATCTTGCTCTGGGCTTTAAAATAGCTTCTCCACTGAAATAGGTCTTCCTGTAAGCCACAAATCTGATTCTGGCACTCTGCTGGTTCCATTTCTTACAAAGATAATCATGGAGGGGAGGAGGCAGTTTGGAGACTGATCAACGATGATGAAGGAATTTGAAGTGAGAAAGAATTTTTTTTTAAATTTGATTCCAATATAACATCTCTGAGATGCTCTCTCAGGTCACAGTCAGTCTTCTTCCTCTATGTAACACATTGTTCATATGATTTTTAGCACTCACCTCACTTTATTTGTTAATTTTTTTCACTAGGCTGAGGACCTCCACAGCAGAGACCACAGATCTTAACACAACATCAGAGGCTAAAACATTTGTGGTCATGCTTAATAGTAAAAGAACTTTGTAGCTTCAATATTTTATTTGCTTTTATGTTAGCACAAACAGAAATGTTTGAAGAATATATTGATCATTCTGGCAGCCTTCTGTTTGGGTATTTTTCTTTATTAATTACTCCATTTTTAAAGAGAATGTTATTTTCAACTTTTAATACTCAGCTATTAAAAGTTTGCACTAGAAAGTATAGCCACTTGAGTATAACCTATAAATAATTTACACTGAATTTTGTTTTAAACTATTTTGTTTAAAATAAAACTAGATTGAGATAAATTATATTTACAAATCATGGCTTTAGGTATATTCATCCCATCCAACATCTATTCTTGGTATGAGAGAAAATCTACCCTTGAATTAAAACAAATAATCAGAGTGTTATATATGTTTTATTTTTATCATAACATATGGTACTAAGGTACTTCTAAACTGAGTATTAAGAGATTATCCTACACTCTTTGTCATCCTTCAGCCAAGGTGGTCAGAATCTCTCTACTATGTTTGTTTAGACCACTATATAATATTCTGAGTTTTATATAGAAAGAATATTTTTATTATGTGCCTTTTACTTTATTTAGACAATGCTTAACCTGCACTTTTCCTTGCAAATGGAACTTTGTAAGAAAAAAAAACATAATTCCCTGAGATATAATGCATTTCAAAGTGCAGGCTCTCTTTTTTTCTTGAAAATTGGCCTTATTCAAAGTGGCTGTGAGACAAAGCAGCCTGGCATGAACTGGCTCTTGGGAACACGTCATTGACAGAGACAAATGAGTCCTAATGAGTTTAGGGGAAGTTTGACACTAAGATTTTGAGCTCTAAGGGAAGAGCATACTGCACTGAGGACACGATTCTAAATTGTGTCAGGTTTAGCATAAGCTTTGGAGAATCAGTGCTATTGGTGTATGTCACGTATAGTTTTTACATAAAGTCCTTTTTATTTTTTATAAAAATTGCCCATTTATTAAATGACCATTTATTAAATGAGAAATGATTAGAAAAATAAAAATCTTCACTTGTTCAATGTAACTTGAAAACATAATCAATAAATAAACAAATAAATAAAAGCAAAATTGCCTCACTAAAGTCAGTACTCCAAATCCGTTATTTGATACATCCCCCAAATTTAGGCTTATTTCAGGTAACTGCCTTATTAAAATGTCATTCCAAGCTTCTCTAAGTTGAGCGATATGATAAAGCCCAGTTACTCCTTTCTTTGTCAAGGATTCTGGAGAGACAACCTCACAGGTACTTTCCATGGTGGGAGAAGACCCGTTGGTTCATGTCCTCATTAATATATCCCAATACTGTAAGGAATAGGAAGTATTTTCATTGTACCAAAACATGTGTACCCTTTGATAGGCACACAGCTAAATTATACAGGGGTATGGCAAGAAGTAGAGAAAGCCTCCTTCTCTGGCTCAATAAAATATAGGGGGGAAAAGCATTCACTTTGGGTAGCTTGCCAAGAGAATAAAACTTGAGGAGCAGAGCCTGAGCTGGAATTCAGCCCTACTCACCAATCAGAGAAGGGCCTTGTGTGTTGTGCAAACTACACCATCCCTCAGAAGATAAAAAGTGCTGACAATAGGGTCATTAGTGGAGTATGGCAGGGCACAGTTCTGTGGGCTTGAAGCCATCTGCTAAGTGGCTAGTGGAGGGGCGAAGAGAGAACAAAAAGTGGTATAGCACTGGCAGTATTTTAAGATGCAGTAGCTAAAAGTGTTAGAGATTTATAAGAAAATCCAGTTCTACTTGGCACAGATTTCTGCTCTCCTACCTACAGATTACTACCCTATGTCCACATCATATAATCTAAAATGTGATTTACATAAGGAAAGTAATAAATCAATGGCTGTGGATGGGAACTGGTGCGCTTTCCAGGGGTTTGGTTTAAGACCACGTTTGCCTGAAATTTTAAAGTAATCCCAAAACACTCCAGAAAATGAGAAAGTCATAACTAACTTCTACAATATGAAACTGATAAAAGTTTATGGGGAAAGATGGAGATATGGGTCTAGTTTAACATAGCCTTTATGGTGATTCTAAGGGGGAAAAGTAAGAATCAGGCTCAATATGAATCAATTGGTTCAACAAAATTAGTAGAAAGGTATGATTTTGGAAATAGAAGAGCTAACTTAATACTAAACTACATTTACTAAATAAACCATTCTAATTGGTTAAAAGCATTTGGTTTATTTTCAGAGCAGAGGGGGAAAAAGTATTGGTCTAAATAAAACATTCTTACAAAGTGTAAAATTCAAAATGTGAAAAACCATTTTAAGCATACTGACATACACATATATTAATTATATGCTAGACCTGAAAGCTGTTGAAACAGTAAGACCTAGCAATCTTATCCTTTCAAAATAAAATATCAGCATTCTGCTCAGTCTCAAAATTTACAGGCTGTGAAACTACAGCAGACACTATAAAACTGAAAACAACAGCATGTCTTATTGTAAAAGAACACAAATCACACAACAATGTGAATAAGAGAAATGATCTTTACATAAAACAAGATGAATGACATTTAGACTCATATATTGAAACATACACTGGAGACTATCTTAGAGCACAAACATAAGAAACGTGTTTGGCTCTGGTTTATATAATTAATAAAAATATTTTAATATATTCCTTAATGATATCCTCCTGTATGAAAAAAAGAGAAACAACTCATCATTCAAAACTGTTACAATTCAATAAATCTCATTGTTTTGCATCAAATAATTAATTTTACTATGAATGTATTTTCCATTATTGTCTTCTTGGTATTAAAGTTGAAAAAATACAGTTTACAATATCTACATGTATACATATTGATTTCACACATTATAAACATAAATTTTTAAAAACTTTTCTAGTAATTGTATTCGTTCTTGTAGGTCTGGGTTTCCATCTGGTGATATTTCCCTTCAGACTTAAGAACTTCCTTTTCAATATCTTGAAGTACAGGTCTCATAATGATATTTCTCAGGTGTTTATCAAAAATTTTTATTTCATACTCATTTTCGAAGAATGAGGTCTCTGTATAAAGGATTCTGGTTAACAGTTATTTCTGATTTTTAGTTTTCCCCCTACTCTCTGTGCAATTTCAAGATTTTCTTCTTAATTTTCAATTTCAGTAGTTTTACTGTGACATGTCTAGATGTGGTTTTCTTTCTTTGTATTTATCATTCCTGGGGTTCATTAAACTTCTTAGATCTATAAATCAATATCTTTTGGAAAGTCGTCAGCCAGTATTTCCTTAATTTTTCTGCCTCAATTCTTCTCTCATTTTACTCAGGAATTCCAATTACATTATGTTAGATTACTTGAATTGTCTATGAGGCTTTGTTAGTTTTCCTTTAATATTTTTTTTCCTCTGTTTTTAGATTGGATAATTTCCATCTTCAAGTTAACTAATTGTTTTCTGCCACCTCCAATCTTCTGTTAAATCTAATCTGTGATTTCTTTTTTATTTCAGTAACTGTATTTTCAGCTTTAGAATTTCCATTTCATTTTTTTTTTTTTATAGTTTCTGTCTGTCTGTTGAAATCCCACCCTGTGTCCATTCATCATGTGCTTATTTTTCTTTAAGTTCTTAAAACATATGGGCTGGTCTGAAATCCCTAAATGCTAATCTAAATGATTTAATTATACTATTGTTATATTCAATTACTATCTGTTTTCTTGAGTATAGGTCACATTTTCCTGTTTTTTCACATGCTTACTGATTTTTTATTAGATACCAAATGTTAGTGTTAGGTAGTCAGACATGAACAATGGGGGAACAAAGGAACAAAGACCCATCCCAGAGACAGTCCAGAGTATACCCCATTTGTAGTTCCAGAATCACTCCTACATCCTGAGAGATGAAGGACTGGAGTGCCATAAACCTATAACTAGTTTAGTCTGGCTACAGACCTTAGCATGAAAAGTGCTGCCTTAAACTGCCCACAACCTCAGCCTCATATACCATCATTATAACATCATGCTCATGCCAAGAAGTTCATGAATCTGATTATAACAGACTGAATTCTGGGTAAGCACATGTGTACTACGCAAAGTGTTATATAGCAGTCAGCTGTCAAAGTAACGTCACATATGGATCATTGAGGACCTACCATCATAACCCAAATATAAACAGACCTTTTCGGTATTGTTAGAGCCCTCTTTGCTGAGAAGCTGCTCCCCTTGAGCATACTCTATCTTTTATCTTTTTGCCTCCCAAATTCCACAGGGCTACACCTTTCCTTAGCAAGGTCCATCTCCTTCTAAGATATACTGTTAATAAATCTTACCTCTCATAACTGTTGCTGAGTTGGAATTCATTTCTTTGTCAGCAAAAAGAACTGAGAATCTCCAGTGTTACTGGGGCAGCCTCAGAGTTCAGATTGCCCCATACTGTAATGTTAGGAATGATAAAATGAAGAGAATCTGGATTTTTTTTATATTTCTCTGAATATTCATTTTTTTCTAAGAGGCAGTTAACTTGTGCGAACTTAAATTCCAAACTTGGCTACCCATGAGGTTGGCATCAGGTAAAGTCTCTAGTCAATTCTTTTAGCTACTAAATGCTGCTGTTTCACTGGTCCCCTGCAATCCTACACACAATTTCTCAACCAACATGCACAATTTATAGGTCAGACCAAGTTGTAAGCAGATTTTACACTAAGATTGGGTATTTCATCTCTTTGGAAAATCCTTCCCATTCAAGATTTCCCTGTAGCTTTTCTTTTAGTCCCAAATTCCATCCTCTGACAGCAAAATCGTAGCTTCCTATTTTCAAAGCTATGGAAGGGTTGGAGGGTGCCCTGGGTCATAAAAACCACACAAAAAAAAATCCCATGAAGTGCAATTCTTGTTTTTTTAGGATCGATCTAATCTCTTACTAATCTCTAGTGCTGTCACATAATCTTTAAAAAATATATTGTCCAGATTTTATACTTGTTATCTACTGACTTTTTACCAAATAATGAAATTTTTAAAATTGTTATTTAAGTCACTATGTGGAAAATCCTGAGTTAACTATATTATCTGTGAGTTACATGAACAGTACCTCTGTCTGAATATATTTGCTAAATATGTTAGATCTTGATTCTCTTACAAAACATTGATATTTCATTGCTGTGAGTCTATCAAATTAAAGAACCATTAGATCCTTTAATAGTCTCTCTGTACTTTAGTTCTTCCCTTGCTCCTTGAATGTTTGGCTTGGTTCTTAACTTTTCCTCACTTTCCCTTTGTGCTATTGGTCATTTGGAGAGTGCAAAGGATGTACTTAAAATCACCTAGGAAATTGGAAATGTCAGCTCTAAAGCACAGCACTTGCTTTGCATTAGACTCTAAGTTAATAGATCTTTGAAAGGAGAAATAGTCAAGGCACCTTCCCTAGCTGTGATATGAGAGAAGAATTACTACCACTGAATAATCAATGGTCTAATTATAAGCAATATTTCTCTTCTTCTAAGCAATATTAGTCAAAATAAATCTACACAGTTAATTTAATGGTTGCCAGAAAGGGATGTAAAATTACTGTGAGTGCCATTAGGTACATAGGGTGTTGTGTGTGTGTGTGTGTGTGTCTGTGTGTGTGTGTGTGAGAGAGAGAGAGAGAGAGAGAGAGAGAGAGAGAGAGAGAGAGAGTGGGGGGGGGAAGAGAGGGAGGAACCTATCGAGAGCAAAGCAAGAACACAAGTAACACCTAACATAGAGGTTACCTCTGGAAGACTGGAGAGGGTTACATCTGCAGCGAGTCTTCAAAGGCACTGACATAATGACATTCTATTTCTTAAGCTCAGGAGTGCACAGAAAGCTGTATAGCAGCATTCTTAAAGAGTATATACCATGGTATATGATGTAAAAACTACATATAATTTAAAAACTACATTACAAAAATAATAATACATTTAAATTGATTTTCAAAGAGGTTTAAAATGAAGATTTTCCGGTAAAGAGCCAAATAAGTCAGAAAAACAAAATTATTTTCCTGAGTCTTACACCTTTGTTATCCTAGACACAAATATGCAGAAGCATGAGAAAATGTTAATCAAAGTTCTATTGTTTGATACACAGTTATTTTTTTCTTACTTTAGGACATACATAGTCTTAACTGGTAAAAATATATGTATATATGTGTGTGTGTGTGTGTGTGTGTGTGCGTGTGTATGTATGTGTGTGTGTATATATATATATATATATATATATATATATATATATATATATATATAATGTTTTGATTATAGAGTATAGCTTTGTCTTTTCTTCCCTAACCATTCACATAAAGATTAAAACTTTCTTTTTTCTTTTTTCTTCCTATCTATTCACATGAAGATTGGAATTACATACAGGCAATGTAAAAATAACCAATTACTATGCAATAAAATATAGATAGTTTTGTTTTATAGTGTTCATAATGCTCTAAACTCATTTTGCTAATTAATCTCCCAGTAAGTTAATTAATGCTTTTTCTTTGTATTTTGGACTGATATCATATCACATCCTGGTATCTGACTCTGCTGTGTGTCAGAATTTTTTTAGTGCATATCTTTGCTTCTTACAGTATCTGTTAACATAGTTTCAGCGCTTTTTGTAGCCAAGAAAAAAAGAAGTTTAAGACAAAAAGGTCTTTTGGGAAATTGAAGTGCTTTCTTTCTGAGGTATTATTTTGATGAATACTACAGTGGTGACAACAGTTCTGTTAGCAACAGTTCTGTTAAAGGACTAAATGCCCTCTAATAAACTTAGCTGAGAAATGTGACAAGTAATAGGCAAGTGGAACTCACCTGAAAGGTCTGAGTTAGACTATGTATTTTCCAGTAACAGGATTTCTGCTGTTTTTGTTAGGTTTGTGTTTCCAATAGAGCTTAGCTGAAATCAGCTCTTGATGAAATTGAAAGCTATTATAGTGAGACATTGAACAGCATCACTTAAAAGAAAATGTTCTAGACATTTTAAAGTAAAGTGGATTTTCAGGCAACTGGAAAATGGTTCCATACAGAAGAGTTGAGCTGTTTTTAGGGCATGTTTGAATAATAATAGTACAATCAAAAGTACAAAGGTACTTACATGTTTACATTATAATTATTATTTTGACCTCAATCTGCATGAAAGTAAAATAACTCTGGTCAAACTGATTTTTTTTTGTATGTGTGTGAGTATGGCACAAAATAACTTGATTCCAAAAGATCATGGAGTTTTTACCAAACAAAATATTATTACATTTTTAATAGAAGATGGTCCCCAAAGTTGCTGACATCTTTCTCTCTCTCTGAAGAATAATATCATTCTCATAATTTAGAATTTCTTATCACTATAAGGTAGAACACTTTGAGTTTAGATGTTATGGTTTTCATTAAATAGGGTAAATTAATAAGAGCCATTTCAAAATCAAAATGGCAATCAAAACCAATATATCCTAAAGCCAAAGGTTTACTTTAAAAGTTATTGTGACTCTATAATACAATTTCAAAAAGGCAATCTTAGTAGAAAAGCCAATGGAATTGTGTTATCTCTCTATTGATAACCTAATCACCTGCTTTAGAAATCATTTCTTTTCAACTTTTATTAACCTTAGACTTGTATATCTATTTTAGCAATTAAAATTTCTACTTTATATTCCAATTCTGTCACAAATTTTTATCTCCTTATTGGGATATATACCTTTAAAAATACAATCTTGTATTTTGTATTAAATATATTTTTTAAATTATTAGATGAAAGAATGAGTAAAAGAACAAATGAACATTGTTGTTTTTGCTTACAATCCATCTCTAAATTACTCCAACTATATTGACAAAATAAACATGACACATTGACTAATTATGTGAAAAAAGTGAAGATGTTGAGGGTGAAGTTCATATTTCTTGATTGAGCAATGGAGGAGAAAAGAGCTGTGAGAACAGTAAAAATAGAAGAACAAACAATTTGGGATGGTGAATTTCTGTTTCCTACTATGCCATGTATAAGTTAGCAATTGATATTGAGAGAAATATAAGATATTGAATAGATAATTTACTAGCAGAGATAGTATTTATTCTAAAATAAAGCAGCTTTGTGAGGTCAAATTAGCAGTTTCTCTACTCATATCAGATGGGACATTCATGCAGAATTTACTGCCTACTGGGTCTTCTTCATATTCCTTTATACTCATATTCATATATGTGAATATATGAATATTGTTTATTTATATTTTAATGTGTTGAGTGTACTTTGAAACCAAGTGCAGAGTATACATCGATGTTTATTAAAAGCTACTAGCTTTGAATGATGCATATTTTTGGTTCCTGTAATAGTTTTTGTCCTAATTCTGTGTGTCAAGATATTTTTACTATGTCAAGAATTTGTTTCATCTATAAATTTTATAAATGAACATTCAATGTCTTCATCTAAGAAATATATAAAATATATAAAATGCTGTGATGTCTAGGTCAGAGAAAAGAGTTCCAGTATTAGAAACTGCCTTTCAGGAAGATAATCCTTTTATTAGGGACTTGGCTATGTCAATTCATCTTTACTAGTAATATATTACCAATCATCTACCCATGTCTACCTTGCCATAAGAAGTTTGTCAAATACCTAAATGTATTCCAGGTTTGATACATCTTCCGTATTTTTTTGTTTAGTCAGAATAAAATTTTGTCAAAGAAAAAATCTCTGGTTATTTGAATGTGACATGTTCAAGTAGTATAATCACATAAGCATCTACTATTGTCTTTTTTTCTTCTATCACTAAAAATCATGAAAATAATAATTGCCTAGGGTCTATCACCAACCTCTTGATAAACAGTTCTTATCTCCCTACTGAGTTTATAAACTTAAAAAGACATGTTTCTGAATTAGTTTATTCTTTTTTTCACCAAGACTCCTAAGTACCAATGCCCTGGACTTCAAAGAATACACTTTATATAAATAAATTAAATAAGCCTAGATTCAACAAAAGAAAAATGATAATGATCACCCGGTATCATGTGAATATACAGGAGTTCCTTATTTGTGTAAATAAATAAAAAATTCAAAGACATCTTGTTTTTTAAAAGATAGGTAAATATTCATTTTAATGGAACACTAATGCTTCCATTGTTAAAACATGTATATTTCTCCATTCCATAAAGATGGTATTTATTTAAATGTGACCTTACACTTGAAAAAAATGTGACCACCATCTTCAAAATATATATTTAATGTATTTTGGTAGCAGCAATGAAAACTCACAAACCTCCCATCTGCACATCCTTAGAAGAGCGGTATAAAACTCATTTGTGGATTGAAGTTTCCTTCAATGTCGTTTCTAGAAAACCATTCATAAAATCACAGCTGCAGCTAATTTTCATTTGTATGGATTTTGCATTTGTTAGAAAAAGAGAAGAGGGATCATACTATTTTTGAAAGCCATGCACAGAAACTAAATTACATCATCTCAAGCATATGGATCTTAATAATTCACCAAATGGGAACTCATTATCTCTATTCTTAAGTAAAATTCTGATACATACTAGCATTCTATAATGGTTCATTACATATATATCTACTTCACTGGCCTAAATTTTGGAGTCACTTCCTATTCTGAGATATGCATGTCTGACAGGATTTTCTGCCCAATTTCTTGGTTGCGCATTGCAGTGGAGAACTGTTCAGGAAACAAGAATGAAAAACTGATCCACAACCAGAGGGCGAAAATATATTATACTCTTATTAATTAAACATTGAATTTCATACCAAACACATAAAAAAATGAAACCACATAAGGATTTTAGTAAAATCTGCCTTTTTTTGTTTCCATAAGAGAATTTATCCATAAGTAAGATAAAAATGGATGATGTCCCAGCATACTAATAGAACTCACAGATGTCACTCTGAAAATTATAACTTTGAACAAGCATAGAGAATTAGGAAGTGATAGAAAGCTGAAGATGGGTAAAAGTTACCTTCATTTTCAAAAAGAAGGTAAAATACTGCTTCAAAAAAAAAAAACACTGTTGATTTACAGTTAGCATCATATAAAATTTCATTGCTTAAGGACAATCGTTTTCATATATGTTCTTCTCAGCAGTGATACCTATTTCTGGTAATTACTTATTTGCTTTTTTCCTATATAATTCAGTAACTGTGGAGAATAACTGAGCAACTCTGAAAAATTTATAATAATACATCTCTATTAATAACCAAATGATAATTTGGAAAAAAAACAATTTTTAATAATAATTTAGAGAAAAACTTTCAACAAATGACTATTTCTCAATTATGTATAAAGTACAAAAGTATCTGGCTATTCTTAAAAACAACTTTTACTTATTATTCCTAAGTAGCTAGAAAGGTAACAGATTAATGAGCATAAAGTCATCATTTTATATTAGCATACATGCAAATTCCAAAATAAATTTAAAATACACACACAGTGACTGCTGATTTGCTCTCTGTTGGACATATTGTAAAAATATTAATTACACCTCAAGATTACCCTATAATCTTCAAGAGAAATCCATGAACAAGATAGTGGTTAACAGATACAGATTCATCCTCAAACTTTGCATGTGAGCTTCAGCTAAGGGAAAGGCGGGTCTATAAATAACTTCTTTAGTGAAATCTATCACATTTCTCCAAAGAACCGCAAAGGCTTCATTAAATCTGACTTCTCCATTAACTTCAGCAGCAGTACATTCCCTCTTTAATGTTTGAGCAGTACTCCCATCTCTCAAACTGTGAATTTGTAATACTGTTTTTGTTGATACAGTTTAGTGTTAAAAAAAAAAAAGCAGCAATGAACTCAAATAATACAGTAGTCAACAAATTTAACAACATTTCATTTCAACTGCCTATCGAAGTGTTCTTTTGCAATGTAGCAATATCTTGTAACGATACAACCAAAAAGCTGTTATGTCCATAATATCACTTCATATTACTTAAGTACTTCTATCTATAAGCATAATCAGGTAAAAGCCTTGAAATATACTCTTTGAATAAACAGAGCAGATTTCTGTGCCAAAGATATCATCATTGCATTTAATTTTGCATTGGAAATGTCATATCTAAAACAATTTTTATTTATCAGCTCTTCGCTTTAAAGGGGGAATTGATGATAAGACACTAAGTAGCATCTAATAAGTCTTAAGTAGGCCCTGACTTTTGGGCACCCATATTCATCTTTTCATTGTCCAGTTTTACCAGAAATCCTGTTAAATCAGTTTTGCTAAAATTCCCCACCCTCAATATCTGATCACCTCAGTAGCTGACCAAATTCCTCATCTTCCATCATCTCCTGGGTAATGTCTGATCACTCCGGCCTGCTTCAGAAAGATTTGTGTTAGGTTTGTTTAGCCAGAATCACCCCCAGGCCTGATGTTTCTTCTTGGTAATTTTTCATCAGCTGCCCACCATCCTGCTCTTTGGCTATATATCCCCACTTTTATTTGTTGTATTATTTGTTGAGCCCAATCTCTCTCTCCTATAGCAGAACCTCATTTTGGCAGTCCTTATACCTATGGCGATAGTACTCCTGAATAAAGTCTACCTTAATATTTTAATAAGTATCATAAATATTTTTTCTCCAAAGAACCTCAATACTAACTGAAAATTTTTATGTTTATCCTCAAAATTAGTTCCTATGAATAGATGTTAAAGTAAGGTGATTTTGATAGAAAACAAAAATAAATATATTCTGTATGATGTAATGCATATGAACAATGACAGATCCTCTTAATGTAGGTGGAGAAACATACACTGAAATATGATTTTAAAAGCAGATGAGGTGACAAAATTAATCACAATCAATGATATACCTGGAAGTACGTAGCAAATATCCTAATTTTAAGAATGGTAAGAGTAAACTGTCATTTGTATTCATCCCCTGTATTTGACATCTGTTTTTTTAATGTATCTCAAATTCTTACTGGATCCCAACGTCCAAGTTACAATGCCTGGCCTTGCTTCAGCATCAGCCTTAGAGCCCTGACCTACCCCTGATTTTAACTTTTTCTACCGTATCTGACTCTTAAGTCATAGTAACCATACTCAGTAGAGTCCAGAGAGGGCAAAAATAAGTTTGTGATTTTGAAGGACTAAATAAGTAGTTATTATCAGCAACAGAAAGGTCCATTGAAATATGGCATTGGCATTCTCATGAAATTGTGACTCTCAGGCAGTAATTGTACAAAATGAGTAATTAGGATCCGAGATGTTATAAAGGAGGTTCTCAAGTTAGGAGGAAAGTTGAACTGGAAGACCACTAAGTTTCCTTCCAATTCTAACATTCTATTTTTCATGAATCTGATAAAATATAATACATAAGGCTCTTATTAATCTGATATAAGACTGTCTTATTTACAGTCCTTGGACTTAATGAAATTCAGGCTCTACCTGAAAGGAACAGTGTCAGCCCAGGGTTATCAAATTGTTTTTTCTTGTAGAGACAGAATCTAGCAGATCTCAAAGCCTGGCTAAAACAATAAAGAAAAGATACTTAGCTGGACACTATTTAGCTGGACTCTATAATCTAATCTATCCTGTGGGGATTCAGAACAATCCTTAGGCAACCAGCAGGAAACCAAAAGACCAGTAATATTGAGCAAGGAGTTATTAAATTACCTATGAATAATCAGTGCACAATTCACTAAGGCCAATTTGACCTTAAAATGTGGTCCCTCTAGTTTTACAAACTGTTTAACCTTCTTCTGTTTTATTTCTTAATAATATGTGCATGAGCATATCATCCTATCCACAACACTTAGCCTTTCTCTGTGTCTAATGGAGACTCAGAGATGAGGATAGAGCACAGGCATAAAATGTAAAGAAGAGATTTTTTTTTAAATTAAAAAAGCCATTTTTTTTTTTTTTACAATTTTATAGCTATTTTGATGAAACTGCTTTGAAATGTTCCTAAAACAAAACACCCACATCGAAAAACTCTGGTGTGAACTAAACATATTCACAATCACTTTTCTTTAAAATCTTGCAAAATGCTCACCTCTGTCATTTAAGAAATTTTGAAATTCTCATTTTTCCTTAAAGACACAATAGAAAATTTCAGAAACATTTCTGTAATCATGTAACTAATATTTTACTTATTTGACTCAGACTTTTGAATTTTTCCTTTTTCCTACACCCAATTCAATATAGGAAGCAATATTATCTTTAATTATAATCAAAAATCTACAAATGACTTTTAACTCTCAAAAACTTAACTATTAATAGGCTACTGTTGACTAGAAGCCTTATTGATGACAATCGATTAACACATTTTTTTATGTTACATAATTGTGTACCATATTCTTGCAATAGAATAAGCTAGAGAAAATGGAAGTTATTAAAAAAATCATAAGGAAGAAAAAATGCACTTCCAGTAGTTATTGAAAAAAATCTACATTTAAGGGGATCTTGTGTAGTCCAAACCTGTGTTCAAGGGTCAACTGTGCTAATAAATAGACAGACTGCTATAAAAATCCAAAAAGTCAAGCTCTTGTGTCTGCTAAACCCCTAACTCAAATCTTTATTTGAATGCACTTCTTTATTAACATTACTTCCAAGAAAGCCTGGCTGTCAGCATAGGAAGTAAGAAGCTTTGATAATGTCTCTTTTCTTCTCATACCGAAATGAGCTTGACAAGGCCATTGTTCGCCGTCTACATCTCAATATCCTTTTCTAATTCCTTAATTGTATTAGTCATATCTCACCATGACTATATGTAAATTTCTACAGAAGCTTTCGTTTTTCTAATCCAAAATCCCTTAAGTAACACTGTATTCATTCTTTACTCTCCTAGTTTCTCACCCCAATCTCCTCCTGATTTCAAACTAGCAAATAAAGTTTATCTTTGATGGTCTCATCTGTACCTCAAAAAATCACATGTCTAAAGCTGGACTCATCCCTTAAGCACTTTTTCTAACCACTCCTGACATGTCTTTCTGAAAACATTATTTTCCAATCTCTTACCAACCCTGTCAGTTCAATCTGCTTTGCCACTGGTCTATCACTCCTCTTCCCATAGACTTACCCAACCTCCAATATCACTGAAAGTTAAGAGCTGTATTTTAACTACCAGTAAGGTAGAAATATCAAGTTTTCCCAAAGTCTCCCAATGTACTCTGATATTCATGCCCAGGATTTGGAAACATTTTGTGTTTCTGTTCTTATTTTGCTTTTTCCTTCTTATTCTGTCTTCTTCAATACAATACACATTGATCTGAAAACCCCACATTCTCTAAGGTCCTCATCATTAAACCACTTAAATCTTTACTAGGAAAGAATTACAGTATTTACATATTTTTTACTGTCAACTGCTTTTTTAGTGCTATGGATTTGCTCTCATTTTATCATTATTAAGCAGAAAATTTCTCAAAAAAACAGATTTTAGTCTATTCCATACTTATTCCAAATTGCTTGAAATGCTTTATTATTGCTACTGAGTCAAAATACAGGGGTTTCCATATATTGTTATTTATTAATATGTTAATTCCTTAGTAATATACTGATAATTTACATCTATGATTTAATGTGTGTGTATATAATATATATATATAGTGTTAGAAGTGATGACAAAAAAATCTTCCATTATAATATCATTTATAAAAATTACCACACGGATGAAATATTATTGGCAATATAAATAACACTGGTTATAATTTTTAATTAAGTATTGAACCTGAACTTATAAAAATTGATTCTTTTCAGAATATGTAGACATTAAGTCCACAATCTCTGGAGACTCACTGCCAAGAATTCAAATCCCAGCTCCTCCAGTTACTAGCTATGTGACCTTAACCTTAACCTTCCTGTGCCTTGGGATTTGCCTCAGTAAAATGGGGATAATAATTGTGCCTATCTAATATGGTTGCTATAAGCCTAGTTTCGATGACACATATTAAGTGTTGAACTATGCATCTCAAAAATCCTATGTTGAAATTCTTACCCCAGTACCTCAGAATGTGATAGTATTTAGAAATTTGGAGATAGGGTCTTTAAAGAAGTAATTAGGTTAAAATGAGGTCATTAGAGTGGACCCTAATCCAAAATCACTGGTATCCTTATAGGAACAGGAGATGAGAACACAGAGGGATGACTATGCAAAGACAAAGGGAAAAGATGGTCATCTTTAAGCCAAGAAGAGTCTCAGGCCTCAAGAAACCAATTCTAATCTCCAAAAATGTGAGAAAATTAATTTCTATTGTTTAAGTCATCCTGCTTGTGGTATTTGTTATAGCGGCCCTAGCAAACTAATAAAATATACATGAAACTCTTAGTAATTGCTATATAATTCATGCTCTTATTCCAGAATTTATATTTTCCACATGTTCAGTGCTTAATATCCACTTAGTGAATGCTACCATGGACATAAGAATGTGTTCATTGCAATTCTTCTATTCAATTTAGGAAATGGGGCATCTGGAAAATTCTGACTTTGAAAAGACTATCTGGAGTTGTTCGGGACACACCCCAATGTGCCAGTCAGGTCTTCAGAATATTGGCCCTGAATTTGAAAGTAGGCTCAGCACAATCACTACAGACCCTTTCAAAAGTGCTCTTGGCACCATTTAGTCAGTATAAGCCTGCTGAGAGGCTGACATAATTACAAAAAATGAGTGGGCTCTCTTTCCAGTGGCCTCCATTTCTTTCTAAGGAAGGCAATTAAGTATTCTACCTTTAAGCACAACAAAATAATCTTTATTCTTGCCTTTCTGACTGGAAAAATCAAGCACGACACAATGCCATCCCAGCAGCAGTGATAATCTGACTCTTGTAGAAAAGTCTTTTTCAGAAATGAAGGATCAAATATCTACTGGGAGACCATTCCCAAAGTATGCTGTTTCAGTGATGGCTAAAATGAAAAACAAAGTATCAGGAAGATCAAATGTGGTATAATCATATAGATAAAAGGCATTTTCTTTCAGAATGCACTCTTCTTCAAAATGGTCTATAATAAGACAGATAAAATAGCTGTTAAAATGACTTATTCTGTTTGAGGGAAGGGCTAAATCATTTCAACGAAAAGTTTGTAAACTTAATAACCATATGACAAGAAATACTGAAATATTAAATTTTATTGGGTAATTTGTTGAGGTATGACTGCTTATAATTCTAAACAGTCATATTTCATAGCCTAGCATAATGCAGGCAATTGTAAATATGCCTTTATAAATGGGTGGGGCATTACATTTTTTGTCCAAACTAAAACAATTTTGAAAAATGAAAGAAAAATAAGAAAAATTATTGACTTTAAAAATATTTATATGCTGACAATAAATCATTTTATTGCATTGACAGAACTAAAATAGCTACTAAATTATTTTCAAAAATAAAATTATTTATAAAAAACCAAATGTGTTTGTATTAATAAAAAATAAAGTCTAAAATTAAAAAACTAAGAATTCTTAGTACATATCTGTATACTTTAATCAATTTCTGTATCTGAGTCTAATATTATATATCTAGTATTAATCTGAAGACTTTTTTAATACAGTCATATTGTTTTTATAAATATTTTCTTCAATGGTTCATTTTATGGTTAGTAGATATGACATTCCTTGCAATTTTTATTAATTTTTCTCAATATATTACAAGTTTTTTAATTAAGAAAAAATCTTTTTACAGATGCTAAAGTATCTGCTAAGTTCTTATTGCAGTCTGATAACTTCAAAAAATTCTGAATTTTTCATATTAAAATGTGTAACTATTTCAGCCCACATATTTTTGCAAGTACTATCTTTCTGTCATAGTCAGAGTACTTTTCCTCAACAAATATTTTTAAAAGAGAAAACATGTCAAGCTAGTTGTCTACTAATGACTTTTTTGAGTGTTTCACCAAATTTATATTATATAAAATTTTAGACCTCATTTGTATTCCCTCTGGTACATAAAAAAAGAAAAAACTTTAAGTAAACATAAAGAATCCATCCAGTTATTCATACAAGGCAAGATACTCTAAAGCTTTTAAACTATTATCATTTAATTTGTTCAGTTATCCTTGATTTTATAGGAAATCTTAATGTGTTCCTGTTCACAAGCTTTATTTTTGAAATTTTATTAATTCAAAAGTTTCCCTATGTGATTTGTGACGTCATTTGTCAAATAATTTAATTAAAATTTCCAATTTTAAACAAAATGCGAACAAATTTAGAGGACTTATGTTAACAGAACATTCAATACCATTATAAAACACTTAGGTTGATTTCTAAAGTCATTCTTCAAAGCCTAACATATTTTGTAAACCATACTTCTAGTGGGAGGCAAAAGAGAAAATGTGTATTACCAAGATGAAATATATACTTTTATATTTAATTTTGGATTCATTTAATTTTGGGCCTTTGACCCAGGTTCCTGCAAGGGAACCTGATCAGAAGGATTGTCTTTGTTATTTAGGAGCCCCTTGAATCACACCTGAATTCATGCTAAAGAGATTACTTAGGATGGGGGCTGGTCATGAGAAAGAACAACCAGAAGATTAGCCAGCCTGACCTCCAGGGAGGGTCAGGAGGCTGAAAACTGAGTTCATGCAGCCAGTGATTTAGCGCTTCAATCATTCATGCCTAAATAATGAAACCTCAATAAAAATTCTGGACACCAAATCTTCCTGGTTGGTGAGCAAGCACATCAATGTACCTGGAGGGTGTTACTCCCTGATTACATAGGAAAAGGACATGGAAGTTCTGTGTTTGAGACTCGCCATACCTTCTCCTATGGGTTTCTTCATTTAGCTGATCCTGATTTGCATCCTTTCTAATAAAACTGTAATCATGTTTTCTTAAATTCTCTGAGTCATTCTAATGAATTTTCAAACCTGATGTGGTCATGAGACCCCAGGATTTGTGTCCAGTTGGTGATAATCACAGGTGGTCTGGGGACCCCCAAAATTGTGGCTGGTATCTGAAGTGGTAGCAGTCTTGTTGGGTTTCATGTCCATAAACCTACAGCATCTAATACCACTCCACGTGGTTAGCATCACAATCATAAGCAGCATACTCGATCACACACATTTTGTGATTTTCTTATTCTATTATTCTCTGTGTTTATATACATGTCACAGCCTCCTAATCTACCAGACTGTGTTTCTCAAGCCTCTTTCTCTTTCTCTGAATATTCATAACAGAATGATATCAGGAAAAAGGTCCCAGGAAAGCATATTGACTTAAAATTTAGGTGAACTTCACACACACACACACACACACACACTCTGCAATAGAAGTTATGAATGAATATCTTGGTTAAAAATAGTAGCCACTAAGATAATTCCTTGAAATGAATCCTGTGATTTACAAAATTAAGAAAGTGAGACTTGTCAAAGTGAATGTGATAAAAAGACCAAAAGTGCCATATTTCCTTTCTACAGATGACCTCTGAATAAAAATAGCTTAATAGATGAAAAATCCTCTTGTATAAATCATACTTCATACAAATTAATAATTTCCTAAAACCAAAGCTGACCATTTTGTTTTCTGAATGGATAAATAATAAATGGCAACATTAATTTGATTAAACAAATCGTATGAGACAGGTGATGGACCAAGTAAAATTAGAACTTGAAGGAAGAATATATTGCATAATAGAATAAATTTCACAGAAAAATACCATACTATAACATAGTTTTATTCACAGAGACAAATTAATGGTATAAATGTTAAGCATTTTGATGGCTTTTCTTTAAATAATCTTTTAATCAACCTAGAGTAAATAATTTTGTATTTAATATACCTAGTTTTATTTTTTATAAAGTGAATTTATATAGTGAATTTATGATATATCATGAAATCCCTATATCACTTATCAGTTCACCATAATTTGAAAGTAATAAAAGATTCACATTAGAGTTCCTACTTTTAGAGGAGCCAATCTTAGGGACTTTAATGCAGGTCCGGTACTTTCAAAACCTAAGTCCTTTAACTTAATTATATAGATGCTCCTCCTATTTACTATGAGTTTTGTTCCACTTTCTATTCAAGTTAGTTTAATTTTTATTTGGTACTAGGTGTTCTTCCAACTACCTCCATGGGTTAGAATGACTTTTGAGTTGTGACTGTACAAAGACATATGATACCTGGCTTCATATGTATTAGCCTCGCTATTGTGTATTTGACCATCTATATCTCTGGATCCAATCATATACATAGCAAAATTCTTATCAGACAAAAGGTAATTTATTGATTAATCAAAACATAAATAAATACACAGTTAATTTAACTTCATTTTGATCCACAAAGTTATTTTAAATACCTAATCTCATTCTGGTACCTCAAAAATGCATCTCCCACTTAGCATAAGTAACTTAAACATGGAAGTTAAATGCAGATGAACTCTCAGGAAACTTATACCTCCAAGTTCAAATGCCTATCCAATGCCTATCATGCCCACAGAAAAAAGTCCATGTGTTTTCTTAGCTGTTTTATGAGCGGACTCTTAAAATAGCAACTAATTATGTTGTGACTACATTTCTTTAAGCAAGTTCCATTTTATGAGCAAATATGGCAAGCATTATCTTCAGTCTTTATGAAGGATCATATTCCATAGTCAGCCTGATTTTAAAATAAGTTTTGCATAATTATCAGTAGTAAAGTACATGAGATGATAAAAAAAAAGAAATAATCTCAAATAAACAAGGAACAGGTGGCAGCCTGAGTTACATCTGTTATTAATCTGTATCAGAAGGGAAAGAAAGAAAAAATAGCAGAAGAAAAACAAAGGAATTTGTAAAGCACACTGGAGCTACACATTTGTATTTGTTAAAAGCTTCCTTTCTTTCTCTGTCCTGTAAACTAAAAATACCTTACAAAATAGCCCAGAGTAATTATCTTGTCAGAAGAATCTTCTGTGTGTTGTAGTCAAATTGAATTGAACTGAAATTCATCATAGGAAGACGGTATCAGAGAAAAGGCAATGAAAAGGTAAATTAAAAATAAACTGTCAGGTCAAAGATTCATCCAATGAAAATGACCAATAAACTCATGAGCTATGATACACAGAGTGGGTATTTTCTCTTCTTATCTCTTGAATGCTCTGTGCTGTAGTCCCTAATGTACTATCCAGGAAATGATATCACATTCATTATAGAATTTTTTATCTTCAGAAACCCTGGGAGCAATGAATGGAAGTGTCATCATTAAGCTGACATTGACTTTCACAGAACACAGCAGAATCTGCTCATTATATACTCTTGGATGGCCTCAAAAAATTAATCCACTCAAGACAAATGATTTTCAATATAGAAGATATTTGTGTGCATAATGATGTCTGTTCTACCATCACCAGACAATGTTGCAATGCAGAAGACCATTTCCTTGAGGAGTAATACTTTACAAGGTGTAGCAATCGATTTATTGTGAGACTGTTAAAGAATTATAAAAATAATAAATAAGCATTCTATTCATTAGGATCACTTGGTTTAGGAATTATCTTCAGTGGATATGATTTAAGGCCCTGGGATAAAATTACTTTCAGGAATATTCTCATTCTGGGAACAAAATAAAACTAAACTGCATTCTCAGTATAACTTGATATGGTAGTCTAATGAGACATGTATATACAGGAGAACCTTGATGACTTTATTTCATTGTTTTTCTATTAAATTGAATAGTTCCCTCACAACAGGTCAATTATTCTCTCCCACAGAAGCCTGAATTTATTCCATCATCTTAACAATAGAATTATTAATTTTTCCTCATCCTTCCTAATCTGAGCTTCTATGAGCACTGACCATGTAATATCATCTTGATTGAATACGTATATGATCTCCTTTTTAAGCTTTATACCTTGTTGTCTCTTTCTAAAGAATGAAATAGGTCTAATAACAATTTTAAGAAGGTAATTTCATTTTAAATAATAACAGTCTCTTGTCATTATCCTCCCACATTTATGAAGTTAATACTCAAATACTTGATTTTCACTACTTAACACTTTCTGCTACTAGATAGTTCAGTATTTCAGTATAGAATTTTTTGCTTAAATTATACAATAAAGTCACAAGTATATTACCATATATCTTAAATTAAGATATTAAATTTTACAATAAGACTAATAGTCTCATGTCGAAGGACAACTATAGATTTATAAACCCAAATCCAAAATACCAAAAAGATATACTGGCATGATAAAAACCAATAATCACAAAATAGAAATTGATAATAACTTTTCCCAAAGAGAAAAAAAGAAAAGAAAAGAAAAATAAGACTAAAAAGAGGCGAATACTGAAGTAGACGGAAATGAAACACTCTCTTGACTACAGGTCCCATGCCTGTGTGTTCGGTCATCATTACAGCTTTCTCTAAGATCAGGCCTCTGTACTATGTACTCTGGAATGATTTTCTCCCCATGAGGGAAAAATACATGAGCAAAACTCTCAGGTTGTTCCTTGTTCAACTAATAGGGAAAACAAAAGCAGAAAGCCGTTAATAAAAAAAAAAATCAACATTGGGAGAGCTATCCACACATAGTAAACGTGTCCATGTGTCTCCCTCATTGTTTTCTTTCTGATACAGGTTGAAAACAACAAAAAACTCAGGCCCATTTTCTCTAGGAACCGAGTTGCTGAATATCTAACCACTTTAGCTCATGAGTTGTTTCAGGATTTAATAATATTGTCCCTAATTCATAGGGGTATTTCACTTAATTGCTTTTAAAGCTATGTGTAGTGTACAATAAAATTAAGGCAATCGAGATAAGCTAATTGTACTAAAAAGGAATTAAGTCATATTGCATTGAAATTTACTTAACTACCTGCCTTACATGAAGTTCTTTCTCTCCTTTGGCCTTCTCTTGGTACCTCTCTTTCCTGTCTTTCTTCAACACCTAATATGTGCCAGGAACTATTCTTGGTTCTGTGAATGCAAAGTCAAATAAAGAATGCTCCTTTCTCAAATAAAAGAGTAAAGAAGATTGGTAATAAAACAATGTCTTGCTGAGTGAAGTGCTGGGATGGATATCCATAGAAAGGACGAAGGTGAGTGAGTAGACAGCAGGATAGCTCTGAGCTCTCTTCAGAATTAAGTGTTGACAGGCAGAACTAAATCTTAAAGATTAATAGACTAAACACAAAGGGTGAAGGCAGAAGAGGGTATTTATTTTAGGCAAAAAAGAAAAATCGTAAAAAGCATGATGGACACAAAATAATACATTTTTATCAGAAGATTGAATTGATAAAAAACGTTTTATGGCAAATATTGATTGAACAAGAGTCCTCACCTTTTCACAGTGCCTGTCAACCAAATGAAGGTAAAACTAAGTTCTAACTCTGAACTGCATTGAAACTGATTTTTTTTATTATTATTATTGATCTTGCATGTTTTAAAAACAAACCTGGACACTGGATTCAGTCTTTCTGGCACAATTTTTAAAAATCTGTTTCACTTGCTTTCATTTCAATATAATTATGTGTTTGAATTGCCACCATCTTTACCTTCCTTTTATATGTAAAGTAGCCCCCCCAAATGATTATAGTACGTAAAATGTTCAATAAGTAACCTGTCTAAAATTGTATTGTCAATTTTTGTAAAACTTGAAACCAGTATTAACCTCATATATGATAGAACTTTCCTTCCACTACTCATGTGTAGCCAGGGTTTTGCTTTTGCTTTTGCTATCTCTACTGTTTTACTTATCATTGTCAGTTGTAATTGCACATTGAGAAAATCATAGAGCCTTTTATCCTTCTTGAGTTATTTGTATAACAGATTTTTAAAAATTGCTCTTAACCTTAATAAACAGGATTGTTTCATGAACACAACCTCGTCTTCACTGCATGGTTTAGTAAAGGTACATTGTAAAAAGCATGGTAAATTAGACTGAAATAGTACTGGTCCCAAAATGACCTTCCATGCCTCAGTTCCTTCATCATTTAATAGGCAACCTAATAATGTCTAACTCAGTGATTATAAAGATTATTTAATTTGAGTGGTCTAGATTTTCTGGCACAGAGTAAGCCCTTATTATTAGTAATTGTTTTATTATTATTAGTTTTTAAAATTAATTATATTCCATCATCTAGTAAATTGGTAGACAAAAAAATAAAATCTTTTAAAAATACCATTGAATTTTAAAGTATGCTTTAAAATCTTAGATGCCTCATGACAATCAAAAAATTTTTTATTCAAAACATTAAGTTCATTTTTTTAAGTAGCTTTATTTTTACATTATGTAATTCTGAAGATTTTGCCCATGTGGAAAGATAGATCTATGTTTTAGAAATCCATTTTGGAAATTCAGAGATGTTGCTAAGACTGTTACATATGGCTGAAAGTCTGTTTGATGTGTGAAACATCAAGACTTCTGTGAGTTCACTCTTTGAAACTTTAGTGCATAACATTTAACCACATTTAGCATTATATTTAATATATTTATTTGATTAAATCTCATATTTTGTTCTGGTTGGTAATATTTTACAACAGAAATAAAACCTCCTTATTATAAAGTTCTTTAGTAATAGGAGATTTATCTAATTTGCAGTCTCTGCCTATTACCATATAATTCAGTTTTCGAACTGATATAACTATAAATCTAATGTCTTACTATTGTTAGTGGAAGCTTAATACCAAGTACAATTTTAATTAATCTATATTTTTGCAGGTAGATGATGTGGGCCTATTATTATTATGATTATTACTTGTTACGGGGCCAAGATTATAACACATCTTATGCTAGCATATTTTAACATACAGAGAAAAACTGATTTCATATAATTTGATGGAAAAACCAGACTTAACTATTAAATCTTCCAGAGACATCTGGCTAGTGGCAAATCACTGAATGAAGTAAGGAATTTGGAGGTACTTGTCAAATAAATTATCGAAAATTGTCCTATATAATATTAGTGCAAATTGAAGTCCTGTCACTGTTTTTAATTACTAAAATTATACTTTATTTTTAATTATGTGACTGTAAACATTTCACCCGTATTTAATTCAATCTAATATTTATCTGCTTTTTCTCCTCTTTATTATCCCCACCCCAAGAGTATTTTATTGCATCTTTAAAAGCTGAGAGATTCTTCTGTTGTTTTTCCTTGCTTTTCTTTCATTTTACATTTTCCTAGATTCCATGTTCTCTGGAGCATGGAATCCATTGACACTTCATTTTTCATCTAATGTCTTCATGTTTAGCAGGAAAGCTAATCTATTATTAAAAGACTTTCAGCAATAGTCTTTTCACCAGCACACTAGCTTAGCAGCTGGAAGGAAACTTTAGTGAAGCAATAATTAAAATAGCGATAAGGCAATTTAATTTTTTTTATGGTTTACACAGGATATATGGTAACCAGAAGGCCAAATATCTTCCATACTAAATGTCTAAAGCATTATTTAGATCATTTAACTAACATTATCCCTATAGCCTATGTAACCAAAACTGTAAACTGGATAGGTGGACTGGCCTAGCTATAAACGAAACAAAGAAACAAAAAACCTGACATTGTTATTTTAATTTTTAAAAGATTAAAATTTTAAGTAATAAATTTTTAGAGATCAAAAAACAAATTGGAGACTAACTCTTAGAGTTTTTATTACCGTTATCCTAGACTTATTTAAGATTTTAAGCACAATATATGAAGCAATTTAATGTATAAAAAACCACTAAGGGGTTTTAAATTCTCATGTAACAATTTGTCCTTTTGGAAATTTTTTTTTTTTCTATCATGCTCACATACTCTTTTAGCACTAATGAGAATTATGGGCAATCTGACTCACTTGGTAATCAAAATATTTGATATATTTGCATTGTTGAATAAAATAGGGCAGAGAGTGATTTGTGTATTGCACATCTTTGACTTCTTCCATATTGTCATTGATTTAATTAAGCAGTCCTGATTTCTAACCTTTTGGCTCCCTAAGGAGGCATAATTGGTTGTCCAATTATAATTTACTTCTTCAGTCTTTCTTAATGGCACAGAGAAGCTGTGTTGTTGATATGTGCACTAGTCCTCATGTAATTCATATAAATCCAGATTAGTAAAACAACCTGCTAATCCCATTGTCCCTGACAATAATTGGTTTAAAATTGGGCATATGGTGGAGGTTTCTTGAGTGCTTCTTGAAAATATTTCTACCATCTCCTGACTCCTAAAAGAGAAACCAGACAAGCTACTTTTCTCTCTTCTACCAACATTATATTACCTGGAATTTCTGCACCATATTGTGATGTAAGGCAAGCTGGATTTGAGATCAAAGCAGACACACTAAAAATGGTAGGGTCAAAGAGGACACAAAAGAACCTGGATGTTTGATGGGAACTTTGAATCATCTAATTAATCAACTCTATACTTGCTTTACCTCAGGATATCTATTATCAATTATAATAAAAATCCTAATTTTAAAATTAGTAAGAGTTATGGCCATTTGCATATTATTTATAAATGCATTTGAAAGCATGCATGTCCTTTCTCATTAAGTGTTATCCAATCAGAACATGAAGCCTTTTGATTCCTAAGAAGTGACTTATCTTCCACTCTCTCCTCCATTCTCTTGTAGGAATTGATATCTAATATTATCTTTCACATGGGCATTCATCACTGTAGAAATTGCTTTAATAACTAATTAATGTTGAAGAATAAATAATAAATACACACCCTTTAAGAGGCACTTTTATTCTAATAGGCTATTTTAATCAGATCTTAACCCCCAAAAATGAAATATTCAAAGAAAGAATTAAAGGGACTTCTCAATGTCCTTTAATATTCTCTCTATAGTACTTACGTATTTACTACATTCTTAACCTTAAAACTTCATTCTGTCAGGAGTGTTCAAAATATATTAAAGATAATGAAATTAGATATCTTGCAGTCTACTCAGGGCTAATATACTAAAGATTCATTCATTTGGAAAATATCTACAAATATTTCTCACAAGAAAACAGTTTGTATGTGTGGATGTTTCAGCTTATACATAGCCAAGATTGAGTATGATATAATCATGTTAATTTTTAAAGTAACATGTTTGTTCTCTTTTGATAGTAAAATAGTCTCAACATGTATAAAAGATTGTGGATAAATAATTTCAAGGGCTAACAATTGATTCTGTATTCACTGATTCATTCAACAAATTTATGAGCACCTGATATGTGTCTGGCATAAAATTTAGCTGATGGAAATATAGCATTGAATTCAAGCCCTTGCCTTGGTGAAGTGACTTTGAGTGAGGTGGGTAAGAGTAAGACATAAAAATTAATTTCAATATGCAAAATGTCAAATGGTGATATGGAGAAAAAAATGAAGACAATATAGAATAGGGAGTGTGGAGGTCCGTGGGGCAGCTACCTTATTATTTTTTTTAATAAAAAGTAGTCATGAAAGGTTTTATTAAAAAAACAACACTTGAGCATCCACCTGCACTAGCCATTGCTATGGCATGTTGTGCAAAATATTTTTGATGCACAGAAATTCATATCAGAAAGGTTGAAGAAAGAAGCTTATTAGTTTTAAGAAATTTCTATGTACGTAATAGTCTCTATGTACATAAAGGTCTCAATTCAAATTTCCCCAAAGAACTTCAGCTTCAAAACATTTAAAATTAAAGTCAACTCTATTTCTTCTTTCCTTCCTTTTATAGCTGAGTAAGGAGCACAACCACCCATGCAGTGCAGTTCAAAAATCTGAACATCATTACGAAAGCCTTCCCCTAACTCGACTCCCAAGCTAGCTAAGGTATTATCTCATCAGGGAAGGAGCATTTTCTACTCCCAAAATCCCATTGCTAATATTGTCCTAGTGCAAATGTAGCTACCTGTGAACTCTCTTTATTTTTGTCTTTATAAGTTTGGTCATTTTGTCAGAGAACACCAATAGAAGAGGAGAAAAATAGTTTTGTGTGCCACTAACAGAAATAGCGCTTTCCAGAAATAGACTTGCAAATCTCTCCCTTAGTGCTATCCCATTCACTATATTCTCTTCCAGGTGGAAAGAAAAAAATAAAAACTATGTGAATTAAAAATGTTAAGATAATTGATTTAAGATATCTATTATTGCTGAGTGCTATCATTTGGCCTTGGGAAATTACATTTTAAGACATGTTTTAAAAACTTATTAAGTGAGGTTTCTGGGGAAAAAAGGTATTTACATTATAAGAAATGATTTAGAATTTACATTTTTAAAACTCATTAAATGATGTTTCTGAATAAAAATATATATTTATAAAAAATATTTTTAAGATTTGCTTTTATAATATTAAAATTTATATTACATAAATTTAAGATAAGTAGATGCTCAATAACACATACACAATGAAACAATTTATAACTGATCATTAAATGTTAATACTGCACTTGACAATGCCATTAAACAATAAAAATTGAATTTTGCTTTTTATGATGCCATGAGGATACATAGCTATTACATTTGGAAAATTTATATAAATTCTCCCCAACTCCCCAATTAGTCCATCTTCCAGATTCTTGAATCATCCTAAATCCAATCCTTCACCTCTCCCACCCAAAAGGTCTAAGGCTTTTATTTTGCTAATGAAAGTATTCTTAATGTTACAAGTTTTTACGTTTTCTACCAGATGAATATCTGACATTACCCACGCTTACAATATTCTCTCCCTGAATCTATACCATTATTTTGGCTGGAGTAGACAATTAACACACTGTTTACTGGCAGTTATTCTCACTACAGATGCTTAGGTGACAGATACTATTAATATCCTAGTACAATCAGAGTGTTTTAGAGGAAAAAAAATAAAATTATTCTTCTTTTCATTGTTATTACACTCCAATACATGGAAAAATACACATGGAAATTATAGCCACATGAATCGTATATGCAAAAATTGCCAGAGGTCAGAGGAAGAAAAAATTCTTCTGGAAAATATGATCCAGAAGTTTAATACAGGAGGTGACATCTGTGCTGGTTCTTGGTGGTTAGGTATAATTTTAAAAATTCAAGATGGAGAATGAGTTGTGCTATGTCATATTGCATTTGGTCAAATGTACATGAAACAAGTTTCACAAATTATCATATATTCAATTTGCAAAGCATCTTATGACTTAAGTATATTCACATCAGAATGTAGAAAATATAAAATTATAGGCCTAGCAGATATGCTGCATTGGTTATTTATATAATTTACAATTTAAAAAAACGATTTTCCCTCTTGTCTCATATGAAGAAAAAAAATCATTTAATATGTAATTAACATAACTTTCTCGTTATATTAGCTCATTACAAACTGATATGCAAATTATAAAATGAGCTTCACACAAAACTTTCTGACATTTCAAACCTTATCTCATGAAGTATTTTTCTTATGTCTGATATCTAGTGTCCTTGAATGTCCTTAAAAATATAAACCAATTTATTTGTCCTTTGAACTGAATTTGAAAAAAAAACTAAAAATTCAGAAAACAATATGTTGTCTGGACTGATATTAAACATCAGAAATTCTCAGTCACATCATTCAAGGATCAGGCTGATTGGAAGTAGTTTAACTGCTCTTTTGTATCTCGCTTCTATTCTCAGGTTTGAACATATGCTTATAACTCACTGAAGTGGGAAGACTCACAAACATTGTATACCATGATTGACCACAGTAGAGTTAAGCAGATTTAAACCCCTAGAAGGAAAGACTCTTTCCTCACACAGGTATGGTAAGAAAAGATTTGGTTGTATTCATTACTACCATTTTTTCTTTAATGACCCACCTTTGGGTCCTAAGAAGTCAAATGGCAAAAACAGGCACTAATGGAAACCCAAATTAGTAAGATAAAAGGCCTGTCCTACTGGTTTCACATGAGTATGTCACGGATGTCATCACCAGGCTTGGAGCACATTCCGGGCAGTGATTAGGTGTTCTCTTCCTGGCAATGAATATAAATTGACTTTAAATTCAGGCTTGACAGTAAAATATCTGAAGCCTTTTGACCAAACATGCAGCACATACTGTTCCTTCCTTGTTGCCATAGAGAGGGGGGAAAAAAAAAAGAAAATGCACCTCGTCAAACCCTCTTCAGTGTGTTCACAACTTTATTCCAGTGTTTCTAAGAAGCATTAGATAAGAGTGGGAGGTAGTGAGGCAAACATCTTCAGTGTCACTCTGTCTCTATAGTGTCACACTGTCTCTAAGCCAATTTTGGAGACTGCAGGAGTCCAGAAACATAACGGCTCATCAGTACTGAGTGTTTACTTTTCCCAGGCACTGTTCTAAATGCTTTACATGCACTAACTCCTTAACTCTCCCAACATTCTATAAGACAGGTGCTATTAATATCCCCTTTTTATAGCTGAGAATACAGAGAAACAACAGACCTAGATAACTTGGCCCAAGCTACACAGCTAAAACAACAGGATTTGGCTCTAGAAAAAGAGACAGAAAAAAAAAGTAGGATATTTTTGTTATTCTGAAATGAGAGAAAGACACACAAAGCAAAAATAATACGGTAAGTTAAAGTGACATCTGATACATGTCCATTATACTCTCCTGGCGTTCACTCACCAGGGTAGTACTAATCAGAATGCACAACTAATTTTTTGTAGATGTCATCACACTTACTTCATGATTTCAAACTTCCTAAGGTAGTCTATCATATCAAAAGAGACGTTTTTAAAGCAAACTTTATTATCTGTGTTTATAATTGTAGATATCCTAAAAACTTAGTCCAATCCTCAAAGTTGACCAATGAAAAACAGAAATACAGTGTTACTGATGGTTAAATAAGTTCCTAACAGTTGATCTGGGTCAGTACTTTCTCCTTTACACCAAGTTGTGGGGTACAAAGCCATTTTGTTTCTACAGTCATCATCAAGTTATAAGTTGTAAACTATCTCATAAGTACGGGCTCACTAAGACAACTCAATCTCCCATGTCCTATCTCAAGGGATACACAGGAAGTGAGCTTTTCTCCCTTTGGTCATGTTTCTATCCCCTATGAATGTCTACCATGGCCTCGCAAAGATCCTGCAACAGAAATAAAAAAGTGAAATTGTCAAGGGGATAATTTAGCAGTAGATACAACTCAATAAAAACAAAAAAGAGAACACACAAAAAAAGAAGATAAATGAGTGCTCAATTTACAGCTGAGTTTTTGACTGACATGTTACCATTGCATTTTAATGCTTATATACTAGGTGAAGAAAGGAAAACAAAATATTTTCATATTTTAGAGTGAGGGAAGTTAGAGCATATCAACCTGAATGATAAATTAAAAGTAATCTTTGAGTTGCATATCTACAGAAAAAGTTGGGGGAAAGAAAACATGTTTTTGCTTTTTGTTTTTGTTTTTAAATAGTATAGCCATGAAGTAGAATGAGTGAAATAATTTTTTATGTTGGTAAAAGATAAATTTATATGAGATAAAGTACCTCTGTAGGTTAACAGTTTAACTCCTTTGTATAGCTAAGTTTAAATAAGCTGCAGTTCAGAAGATATAAATAGCCCTTTGACCATGTTCCTCTGGAATATTACTTGAAACATAAAGGCATCCTACTCAGAGCCACAATTCTGCTGACAGTTTCAAGAATGCAATACATACAACAATGAAGAAGTTACGTGAAGCCAAATAGCATCTGTGCAAAGATTTCTACATTCACATCCCTGATGTGTGAATGTATCAGTAACTTAATATAAGGTGTTAAAGGGAGTGAAGGTTGTAGATAGACTTATGGTTGTTAATTAACCAACAGACCTTAAACTAGGGAGGCTATCCTAGACTACCTGGGTGGATATAAACAAAGGGTCCTTAAAAGTGGAAGAGGGAGAATGAAGAGGACAGAGAAAGAGATGTGACTACAGAGTTAAGCTGGAGTGATTCGAAATGAGAAGAACACAACACTCCATTGCTGGCTTGGCAGATGCAAAGGAGCCATAAACCAAGGAATGCAGCAGCCTCTATAAACTAGAAAAGGCAAAACAAAACTAAACAAAAACACAATTCTCCCCTAAAGCTTCCAGAAAGAAATACTGTCTGTAAAAACTTTGATGTTAGCCCACCGAGTCCATGTCAGACTTCTAAACTACAGAGCTGGAATAGTTGTTGATTCTGTAAACCCTAAACTTGTGGTAAAAAAAAAATAAAAGAAAAAAAAATTATACACAGGCCAAGGAGAGTAACCAGAGAATAAATTAATAAACGTTTCTGATCTCCCAAACTTATGTAGTTTTGCTATTTGTAAAAGAATATCTTAGTAAACTTTTTGAAATATTCTTATGTTTTAAAATCAATTCTAGAATCAAAAAATATCTCAATTCAACTGGCCAAATATAGCCAAGTTCCCTATAGTCATTCTGTTACATCTTCAAGACCATCTAGCTCAGTGGTTTTCAATCCTATGAAATTAGTGCTTCGACTTGTAAGACAATTAGCACTGTTTATTAATTAAAATTGAAAAGGATAGAATATCTATTTATATAGAATAACCTCTCCGTACCTATAAATTTAAAAAATATATAATCCTCTATATGTAATACATAGAACAAGTAATAGGAAAATAAGAATAATAAAACATCGTGCATTTATGCTCAGGCAAGGCTACTATAAGACATGATGAAGTAGTTACATGCTTGCCCTACAGAGAGAATCACCAAAAATGCAACTGCAGATTGAGTGAGACAGGTATGTTGCACTGGCCACTTAAATACTAAAAGTGGAGTAATTTTGTGAGGTACTGAACTATCCTTGAAGTTCCAAACAAAATGTTATGTAATTGTTTCTTGATTTGCACAGGAAGTCCTTTACTGGAAAGCAGTGCATGTTAACTCCAGGATAATCCTCAGCCATGCAACATTGCCTGATAAATTGAAGGATGTCTAGAAACTTGGGCCTATCCTCTAAATATCAGTACTCCTTCCCAGTCTCCATTTGCCATTACAATCATAAGAAAAGGCCCAGAATTCCCCTTCCAAACACTTTATCTTTTGACTATTTCCTTCTCATCCTTACACATTCAAGTCAAGGGTCGCTCCCTCCAGGAAGAAATCACTGACTACCCAAGTGTCTAGATTAGGCCCTTATATCTCTCTGCATCTAAAAACCTGTTTTCTCTATTACCGCTAGCAATAACAAATATGAAGACAATGGAAACAATTGCTAACTGCACTCCAAATATTTACTCTTTGATAGGCTTGCTGAGTTATCTCATGTGTTATCTCATATCTAATAAAATACTTTGATATAACACTGAGATATAAATGTGTTTAAAAAAATAGTTAAATAATTTTAATGTAACTATAAATTCAAGTAATAAATTATTTTAATGTTTTTGAGGAACCTGTATTTGAATAAACATGGTCATACAATAACCTTATAAAACATCTTAAGTAATGTTTAATTCAATGTAGATTCAAGAAAAAAACTATTGAAAATTTAGATTCTCTAGATACCTTCCCTAAGGCATTGCCAGAAAATTCTAGTTACTTCTTTTTTAATAATATCAGAGATCCAACTATTCCCATTTTGAAAATTATAAGAAAGTAAAATATGCTTTATATACTCTAATGCTTTTATTTTAAAATTTTGTTTAATAAAATCACTACTTATTTCATTTTCAGAAAATTAATTTGGAAATAATACATTTTTCCTTCAAATTCTTTGGATTACCACACAGAACATATATATATATTCTATACATTTATTTATTTTCAGAATAATTACTTTATCAGTCCCTACACACACACACACACACACACACACACACACACACAGCTAGATGAAAAAAGACAAAGACACACACAGTACACACACATATGACATGGGACCCAGTGTGCTGGGTTTATATTAGCAAACTACAAGTTCAGTTTTCTCATGGCAATCTCACTTATCCCTGACAATGAGCCATATTTAGCAAGACAGCAAAGCTAGTAAATGTCTGTAACACCTGGGCAGAGTTCCAATGGGAATACCCAGATATTTAAAAGACAGGCAAGGAACCTCATTTAACCTTGCTACTACCAACACAAAGATGCAGAGGAGCAAAGGAAATGTGTTCTGGGCTTTCTAAATGGCTACAGGAGAATAGCAATTTTTATTATTATTATTATTCACTAATTTCCCCTAAATTTAGAATATCATTGCTCTTCCTTGGGACTGGGCCAGCTACTTTGGGAGGAATATTAGCACTTACAGACTTCTTAGGGGTTTCTAAAAGTATTCAGTGTCAGTTTACTAAATGGTTTCCCTTAGTGAAATAAAAGTGCTATTATGCCTTTCTCCCTAAGTTTCTCAGTCTTAGGACTCAGAGGGAAAATGTGTTATCCTCTTTAATGCATCTTCTTTTTTATAAGGTTACCAATATTGTACCAAGGCATGATGATATAATGATTCTGCTATGTTGAATTCAGATAAATTCCTGTTCTCTGAGATGAAAGATGAGACATCAGTTTTGCTGAATCAGTCAATAGAAAATGAAATTTTAGTGAAACTAGCTTACGGAGGCATCCCTGACTTGTCTACTGACCACAAGGAGCCCTCAAATGTAGTCCTAGTTCAAAATATTGGCCATGTTGCCTAACTTTTCTGGATCCTAGTTTTCTCAACAGAAAAGCAAAAACATTAGACTGAATGATTGCTAAGCAAAATTCTAGTTGTAGCAGACTTTTAGGTGTTTACACCTCATTCTTAGCAAAAGGAGGAGAAGGAGAGGGTGAGGGAGACTGAAAAAGAGAGGGAAAGGAGGAGAGGGCAGGGGAAGAAAGGAAGGAAGAGAAGGAAGTCAAAGGAAGGTATAGATAAAATATAAATAGGCGCATGTTCCACACGCAGATTCTGTATTTCTCTAAACTACAACTCGAGTACATCCAGCTCTTCACCCCAAGGGCACATTAGAATGTCTCCTTACGCTAACCAGATTCATCAACTCCCTCACCCCCAATAACCTACCCTTGCCACTTTCTCTTATTCGAATCATGATGAAAGAGAAGCCACATTTGTGTGAGTATAGAGAATGAAATTAACTAGCCACAAGGAAAATTCTAGAATGTCTGAGTTAGAACATCTAAGAGTAATCAGGAATTTGAGCTCAGAGCAGAACTGGGGGTGAAATATGTATATGGATGTCTTTATCATAGGAAGTTATGGATATGGAATGAGATTTGAAAGGAGAAAAATTCAAATGATAAAACAGGTAATAGAAAAAAAAAGGAGAATTTTTTTTTCAATAAATAGAGACTGATCAATAGGCATTGAAATGCAGATATATCTCAAATTTTAAAAGCTAAAAGTCAGAAACCTAACAGTCAATTTGCTAAAACCAGTCATCACAAAGAGAAACTCAGCTTTTGGGTCTGAATTACCAAACCTGGTTACTTCTCTTTTTCAAACTGAGTTGGGAGGTCCAAGAATAACCAAAGTGATATGTAATCACAGTTAAGAAATAGATGCTCAAACACCCTGTAATTTTGTTAAATTAAACATGTTTACCTCTTGATTATTTCATAATTAAATACCAACAAATCATTGTATAATTCTAGAGAACTATTTAAAGTACAATTTAGTGAAATGAGCATAGACTTTGAAATCTTTTAGTCCGGCATCTTATTTTGGCTCTGCCACTTAAAAAGATACATGACTTAACAATTTTTATCTTACTCTATTATGAAACAAATTATAACCAAACAACCAAAAGGCATTCCGTGTCTCCACATCTTGAGGATAATAATGGCATGTGTCTAACTGAGATTACTGAGGATTAAATAAGGCAGTGCATGAAGAGGGCCTTCCCCACAGTAGGTGATCAAAAATATTAGGTATTCTAAATTGCCATATCACAGTAACTATGCATAATGGCAATGCCTCGCACAAAGGCTGTAATCAATAACAACTCACTTAATCTGACTCCCCATTCAAGAGAAATTCAGCTGAACAAATAGGAGTAAATGGTTTATGTACACAATTATGCGTAGGTTAACAATACACATGGAGACAGGCATGAAACACAAAAGTGGCAAAGAGCAAAACTCCAGCTGCTGCCTTTTCAGAACAGGGAATTAGGACATGGGCTAGCTGGGCAAAGGTGTGAGTCCTCCCTATTAAATAGCCATTTAATGACAGTTTTTAGACAAGGACTCCTAGGTGGGGTTGAGGTTGCCCATAAGTCTCATGAAATATTGTGTATAGCTCTATGCATATTTTTTATGGGACTTTTAGCATTACATCCTGAAGAGGAGTGCAGTCTGGATAAACTAAATTAGAATAGCTCCAGAACTTTTCCATCTAACAAAATAAAATTAGAAGAATATTTGAAGCAAGGCAAAAAAAAGCTAGAAAAAGAATAGGTGTTAATAATTCCTTCACAGCAAACAATACTTTTATCTTCTTGGCTGTTCATCTATTTGTTTACCTTAAGAGAGAAAGTTACTTCTGAAAGAGTTCAGATAAAAAGAAAAAAAAAAAAAAAAGACAGGTACTATATTTTGGAGTTTAGAACAGTTTGAATTTCCTCCAGTATCTAAGAGTTCTTAGAAAATCAGTCAGTGAGTTGCTTTTTATCTGTTAGGAAAGAAGTTTTGTGATGTTTTGCACGCTGGTGATGGTTGCTACGGGTAACTGGCTGTGTGACAGGTTAAGCAGTCTCTGTAGGCAGGTTACACAGTATTATTTTCTATTTTTTTAAAACTTTTTTGTTTCTATGCTATTTCACTGAAACAAATGTGAGACTAAATTCACTGCAGATCTTAACATGAAAAAAACTCTTTTCACTATCATCAAGGGCATACCGAGACACGAGTTTATAAAAAAAGATAATTTTATCTTTACTATTTGTCCAGGTGTGCTCACAACTCATCACTTACTGGCTTCTAGAAGATAAAGACAAAAAGAATCATCAAGCTAACAAGAGTAATCTCCATAATTTGTCTAAATGTTGGCGATGTCATTTAATGAGGATAGATTAAATATCTTGATTTGCTATATAAAAATAGTTACAGTTTTAAGCACAATTTCCCACTGTGAAATTTCTTTTTCTCTCTCTTTCTCTCTTTCTACCCCCATCCTCACCCTGCCCCGTGCTTCTCTCCATCTCTCTCTCTCTTTCCCTCTCTCTCTCTTAAAAAATGATATTTGAACAGCAACAAGAAAGTGAGCTCTAAGTAAAATGTTTTGATTAATTGAAACAAAATGTTTTTCCTACTATCTCCTCCCTCACTTTTCCCAGAAATCCTATGCCCCTCAGATAAAAATAAGTTACATTACTCACATTCTGAAAATCCTATTATATTTCCAGTATTTAACAATGAATGTAGCGTCATTGGAATTCTCATGTGTAATAAAATATTTTAGTAGCTATAAGAATTTCAAAGCCTATGAAAAAGTTATTTTCCATGTAAAATTATACTAAGAATGATATCACCCATTACAGGATCTCACCAGGAATTTACAGGCCAGTTCACCTGGAAGGAGAGGTCATAGCAGCTTTTTACTTTGAAGCTATCAGACCAGAAACAGTTGGAGAAGACAGAAATGTACTTTCTTGGCAATCCCTGACCTGAGAACCAGTGAATTCATAGAGATATTGAACCAATCTCCTGCTGCCAAGAGGTCTGCAACTCATTTAAGGAAAAGGGCACACACCACCCAAGATGAATGCCAAATGAGCATTCCAGCTAATGAGTATTATTGGGGACTCCAGAAAAGAGAGCTCTGTGGGTTAGAGAAGTAAGGAAACACTTTCTAGAAAAATAAAAGGTATTTAAATGTACTTTAGCCCAAAATTTGTCTGTCAAAACAAACAAACAAACAAACAAACAAACAAACAAAAAACTGGGAAGCAGGATGGGAAGAATTTTAAAAAGTGAGCCTGAAGTACTTCTCCCTATTGTTAGGTAAATAAGACTGAAACAATATAGTTTATGGGAGATGGGTAGAGGATTAAATAGAAAAAAACTTTTTTTCTATTTTTGTTTTTCTACTCTCTAGCCAACTATCAGAAAAGGTAAAAATAGATAATGCTTCTGCAAGTTAGAGAGTAGGGGAGGAGTCATACTAATCCCCATTTTGGGTGGTAAGTGGGCATATCTGGCCTGTGTCATATATCTTTAGGCCATTTGACTTATTTTATCAAGTAGATTTTTCTTCTTTGATTTGAAACAACAACAACAACAACAACAACAACAGCAAAAATCTAATGATTTTTTTTGCCTCACTTTAGGTAAGTAATCTCAGCAGCCTTTTCCAATAAGGAATAACTTCCATGGAACCTAAACTGCTGGAATCCAATGACAAATCAGCAAGCAGCTCATCTGAGAACTCTGGATATCTGGCCAGCAAGGCAACTTTTAGTGTAAATTCTGCCACTGACCTTCAGGCTCTGTGTTTCTCACCTATAAAATCAAGAACTGGGTGATGACAGCTAAAATCAACTTCCTTCTAACCCTAATCCCTTTCTAATGCTACAGTCGGATTATCTTTTGTTACAAGTATGTATAAATTAAAAATAAATAAGATCTGAGTGAAGGCCTAAAATGTGTTCCTGTGAAGAAAGCATATAATTTTTTGCACAAGACTTCATGATATCTATTTTGGAGCTCAGAATCCTTTAAAAAATAATGGTAAAGGTCTAGTCATTTAATTAGCTATAATATCCAGGGATTTAACTATTGCATAATATTGTTGTTTAAAATGTCCCAAAATAAATTTTTTACATGTCCTGATAATGTATCTATATTTTCCATATAAAAAAAAGAAAGAATGGGATGTGTGCTATTATGGGCTAAATTGTGTCCACCCAAAATTTATATGTTGAAGTCTTAATTAACCACAAGCATCTATATTTGGAAATAATGTCTTTTCAAAGGTAACTAAGTTAAGATGAGGCCATTGACATGGGCCTTAATCTAATATGACTGGAATCCTTACAAGAGGAGGAAATTTGGACACAAAGAGACACCAGATATGCACACACAGAGAGGAGGTACCATGTGCAGAAACAGCAAGAAGGTGGTCATCTACAGGCCAAGAAGAGACAACTCAGGAGAAGCCAAACCTACCCATGCCTTGATCTTGGACTTCTAGCCTTCAGAACTGTGAGAAAATAAATTTCTGTAGTTTAAGCCACCCAGTCTATGGTCTTTTCGTTACAGCAGCCTGGTAAACTAACACATGCGGTTCCCTCACTTTCCATTTACTTAAAATAGTTAAGATTTGGCTGCTTTTTATAGAATACTTTTGTGATTGCTGACTGGGAAAAGCAGTGCCAGAGTTTCTCTTCATTTCTCTGTGATTAAGATAGAACATGTATTTATAGTTTTTCAATCCTTTCTTCAGATTCAATTATCTGAGAAGCACCCTCTCCAAGTGCCCGTTAAATTATAAGCAAATACATATGCATGCAGCTTTGGCACGATGGTACAAAAAGCCTGGATTTTTGTGTTCAGATGTCACTTCTATTCTTATTAACAATTAGTGAAAGTAGATGTGCATTAAAGATTTTTTGTCTATTGCTTAAAGAAAATCTGTGCTCATATCATATCAATAGGAAAACATCTGTCCAAGTCAATGAGGGAAATAGTCAATGTAGATATACAGGAAAGTGTGGTATACAGAAAACATGGTTGGGTGTATCTCAACTAATTATTTTTCATTGGTCAACATGAGCGGCATAATGGTCTCTACTTCTAATCTGTTTAAATTTTAAGAAAGCACGTACATGACCTATAATATCATAGGTCATAACTCAAATGTATATTATCATAGTATCTGATGTAATGAATCCAATTCCTGGTTTAGTGTTGCCAAAATAAATTTCCCAACCACTTCTCTTTTGTTTTCAAACATCCCTTCAAGCATACAATTTAAGATTTATATGAAAAAAAAAAGAAAAATGTAAATAAACAACAAACAAAAAGATTTATATGGATCACAGATATATTAATAGAGAGACTAACTGCCCATTTGTTTCCAGCACTTTTCTTAATAAAGCATGTAAAAAGAATCATAAAATGCTATGCTGTCATAAATATGAATGAGACAATTAGGCCTAGAAAAGCTGTTAAAACATGATGCCATCTTGCTTCTTACAGATGAATTCTTACAGATGAATATTGGATGAAAATAGGTGACAACACATCTTCTAGGTAGCTTTTTAAATTTAATAATTATTTCATGCTCTCACTATGTTTAAAAATGGACTCTAAGTATAGCATGGAATGACTGGATTTGTTATAAGAGAAAAACAAATATATGGCTTCCTGTATGCAATTTGTAGCTGAAAGCCCTGCCCACAAACTCTGTACTGCTAGGAAAACCATTAAAGTGGTAATCAATTGTGGAGGGCCATGCCCAAAGGAATAACAAAAAGCAAAATGAAACCTTGCCAGTTACTGAAAACACTGCCAATACGGAATTTAAAATATGACTAGTGGTATGACAAACTTTCCATATTAGTTACCACTTAAAGCTATAATGAGGAGTATTTTTAAAGAAAAGGGATGGTTATCGGTTTTCTCTTTGATATCTGCAATAAAATATTATGTTTGCCATTTAATAGATTTTTCTTCATTTTTTAAAATCACTTTTGGACTGTTTCTACACATTCAAAGGAAAGTTAATCTTTAAGATTGCTAACATGATAATAAAAATGAGACATTTAATGTCATCATTTCCGGATAATTCATGATAAAAGCTTTCAGAGACAGCACTGTCATAGTGACCAATGGCTATCACACAGAGCCTTATTTAGTCTGTGGGCAGCAATGACTGCAGAGAAACAGAAAGATCACATCTATACACAGTTTTAAAAAAAAGTAATGAAGAAAATCTTACATAATAAATTTTTTGAAAGAAGAAGGCTATATTTTCACACAGGTAGAGATTTTTTTTATATGTAATGATCCTACTTTGACTTAAGTTTAAGTACTATAATGGGTATTTCTTTGATGTCAGTTATTTTTGTATTCATATTTTGTATCAGTAGTATGTATTTAAAGCCAGTAGCAATATGATGCTGATGGCCAATTTTGTGCCCCTCTACCCTGATAGTACACACAGTCTGTGATTATTACATACCTCACCTTTATTAAAAGGCTATTACATTCCAGGCACCTGTCAATGCTATGCATTGCTAATATAAAATAGGCCCCCGATCAGTCAGAGTATTGAGTACAGCATGTTTATTTCTCAATTTTTATAAAAGACTTATTTCTTGTACTCTTAAAGTCCATTATTTTAAGTCAAATATTTTAAGTGATTTTCCTTCCTCTTTGCTACTTCCCTTATAGTAATTTTTCTATTACAAGTTTGAAAACTACTGCATACTTGAAAACCAAGCAATACCAGCTTTGATGGTCTAAAAAATACGTGTGTCAGGGGCAACTTTTAATTCTAGATACATAGTGATAAGCTTAACCATTATTAAAGAGGAAGTAACTGAATGACAGTTTTTTTCTAAAATGTATTCCAATTTCTTTCATGACATAAATATGATATTTTATCCACAATTATATTAGATTTGTTTGTTTGTTTATTTGTTTGTTGGCATCTCAGATAATTTAGATTATTGTTAACTAAACATTCACTTCATTTTTATGTTTCTGATTATATACACATAGCCAACATAATAAGGAAGAAAGTAAAGTAAGTACATATAACAATTAAGGCATTTTTACTTTTTCAAATTGATTTAATTTATTAATAGTTATCAAGTCCTTATAGCAGATAATGTATGACAAAAATTTAATTTTGAATGGGAACCACTTAGCCACTTAAAACTTTATAAGCAATTAATCCGAAAATAATTGTTCACAATGTTATTGAAATGAATTCAAAAATCAAATGCAGTGATTTTTGGTATATAATTTATACACAGAATCAACAGAATGATAAGTAGAATTTTGCAAGCAACCAATTGCCAGTACATTTCCAACTGGTTTAACTAAACTTCCTTCCCCCATTCCTTAATCTTCATAACAACAGCATAAGGAAGATAAGATTTTGCTCCCATTTTATAGCTGTGGTTTCTCAAAGAAGGTAGGCAAGTTGCCCTTGTCTGAAGTGGTATGGTTAGTGAACAGCAGCCTCTAAGATAGGCAGTCTGGTTGGCAATTACACACCCTTCACGACTCTGCTCATAATAACATTATTCAATTTTTAAGGTAGGAACATTAGAAATATTAGAAATAGTTTGTGTTTTTGACATGCTAAAAAGGTCCTATCAATAAATGGTGGCACTGTAAGAAATTATGGAGCCAGTTACATAGGTGACAAAATATCTATTAACTACTGTTCTGTGTCTGCTGATAAATGATTCTTCAAAATGTATTAATAATAAAGGGACAGAAATTACATGTCATATGGTCACAGAGCTAAATATATCATACTTTCAAAAAATGATACAATTGAGCTAATGAATGCTTTAATGTTAAGAACTGGACAACCATCTCAGATAAGAATAACTGAAAGAAAAATAACAACAAAACTAAAGACACAACTGCAATATACCAGATAATGATTTGCATACCTAATTCACAAATATGGACAAAGAAAGTTGTAGTTTTATAACTGGCAAATTACCCAATGTCTGCACTAAACAGTAATTTACTTTAATTACAGTTTATCAAACAATACCATTTTGCTGGTTGAATTAGGGACTTAGCCACACATTAGCAAATTTACAAATCTTGATTTTGCTTTACAATGTTTTCTGATATATTTTCACAGAAATAAAATGTGAACATTAACATTGCACCTTTTTATATTTATGGCTTATCAAAAGCTATTGAACATGAAATGAACACGCTATCTTATTGTGTAAGCAAATAACTTAGATCAAATAGGACACAAAGAAAGGCAAATATTTGCCTATTAGTGGAATATATTTGAGACAGGTGTTTGAAATGTGTAGATGCTCAAAAAGTAATTGGGTACTTCTATTTATTTGTGACTACAACAAAACATTTAGTTATTACAATATTTCATTTTAATGGTGTCTCTACAAAATAAAAATATTCATGTCTTAAACTCAGTAATTATTTTCCTACAGCTTATTCTACAAAAATACTCGTAAAAATGATCAGTGAGCTATATTTGAGATTACCTTTCATAGCATGGTTTCTAATATCATTGAATTGGAATCATTCCACATGCCCATTAGTTGAAGAATAATTATATTGTGTAGAAATACAGAATAAAATTCTGTGCCATTATTTAAAATATTAATGTAGTTTTAGAACTAATACAAAAAAATATTTGTAATAAATTTTTGAAGAAAACTAGTTTTAGAATAATACAGTCAGCGTTATCAAAGTTTTAAAAATGTACACATTTTATAGTTTTTATATACTGCAAATGATTACATAAACAAGAATCTGGAAGTATATGCCTTAAACAATTAACAGTTGTTATCTAGTGATTGAGACTGATGAAATGATATATAAAGACTAATTTTTTGCTTATTAGAACATTTGTTTATAGAGTTTTTAAAAATATGATAACTGTACTACTCTTGTAATATTACTTAAAAAATAAATACAACAAAATTAACTCACCTGTGAAGATTACAGGAAGAGTTTTAAAAAGAATTTTTAAAAAGATCAATAAAACTAAGGAAATCACACAGTTCACATTATGATTTAACTGTAAACAATGAAAATTATAGGAAACAGTCAAATTTCACAGAAAAAAAATCACTAATGGATAATATTAGCTTCATGTCCTTTAATTCTTTTAACTTAAAACTTTTACCCCAAGCTTTATCTCATATTCTTATCTAGGCAGAGTTGGAAATGCTAAGCCCACCAATCCTTCCAGTTACAGGACTACAATCAAAAATACCATGACTCTTCCACTATTTAAACAGCCATGACATCCCAATAGGTACAGAAGAAAGGGCATTCAATAAAACCTAACAACTGATACATGGTGAAAACTCAGCAAACTAATAATGAAAGAATACTTTGTTAACTTTAATAAAGAATATTGACAAAAGCAGTAGAGTTTTTTTATTTTTATTTTTTTTAGAGAAAATTTTAAACCATTATCTTTAAAACAGTGAAGAATACCTGCTTTCACCTTTCCTACTCAATATTGCATGTTAGGTCCTAGTCTATGCAATGGCCATTAAAAGCTATTGTTGTTCAGAAAGAAGCAAAATTCTTATTAGCCATGAATCTGACTGTCTATATTGGAAATCCGAAAGAACATAGAAACACATTACTAGAATTAATAAAGGAATTTAGGAATGTTGCAGCATTTAAAGCTGGTTTACAAAAGTCATTTCCTTTCTACATATTAGCAACAAATTTTAAGAAATAAAAGTTAAAAATAAAGTACTATTTAAAATAACAACTAAAGTATTAAATGTTTAGGGATATATCTAACAAAGCATGTGCAAGACCTAAATTAATAGAAAACATATCATGTTCTTGACTAAGACAATATTGTAAGGACATCAATTTCCTCCCAATACACCTGTAGATTCATTACAGTTTTAATCAACATCCAAGAAGGGTGTGTGTGTGTGTGTGTGCACGCACGTGTGCATGTGTGTGTGTGTGTGTGTGTGTGTGTGTGTGTGTAAATTTGTGATAAGCTGTTTTCCTGTGTGGCAAAGAATTTCCAAATTAAAAATAAAACTTGGTATTGAAATATGTTCAGTTTTTCTTGTAAAATGAAGAATAATAGTCCATTTTAAAGTTGTCTCTCCATTTCAAGATGTATATACTACATAATATATATTATATATAAATATTACACATCTACTCATAATTGTTAATCTGCTTGTATATTATATATAACATATATAATATTATAAACATATAATACACACACAGAATATATATATATTCTGACTCTAAACTTCTTAAAATTAAAATATTTTCTTAAGGTTTTCACATTATTAGATTTAATGATATAATTTTCATTCATTTAGACATTAACTTGTACTTTTATATATCATAATTAGCTTAATAACAGAAAATGAAGAGAATACTAGATTAAATAGGGAATAACAAAATATTCTTTAAATTGCACATTTTGTCTTATAATTAAATTACTTCTGCATGAATAAAAGGTATGTGTTCATAATACAATTTCTATAAAATTAAGAATAAATGAAATATTCTTTGAGACTATTGTTATCTAGAACAACCTAAATTAGAAGAACTGCTTTCCAAAAAATTGGCTTTATTTTGGATTTGTTTAATAATAAAATATATTGTAAAAGATTAAAATTACAAAAAATAATTATTTTGAACTATTTTACCTTCATTTTATCACTGAAATTTAAGTTCTACCTGTTATATTCCCAATAGTATAATAAATATTGACAAATTTCATTCATTTAAACTGTACTTATTTTTTAAAAATAAGAACTATAAATAATCCTAGATTTATATATTATGCTATTCCAGTATGATGTAATAGAGAAGGTATTCAAATATGATTCTTTCTTTTAAACATTCAGTTAATTGGTAGACTAGGAAGACCAGCTTTGTCAAGTTTAAACAGATGAACAATTATGAAAAAGTAAGTATCTGTGGGAGAAAGTTCTGGATATAGAGTAGAAGTTTTCAATCTTTAAGGAAAGTTCGATCCCTTTATGAAGTTGGTAAAAATTATGGACTTGAAGTAATTCATATAAATATTTACGTTGTCCATAAACATAAATGTTTGCAAATTTTCCAGAGTTTATACTTGAAACCTATTCCCCAATTTAAAACCTTTGACACACAAGTAACAAACTCTGTCACACTCACAAGATTAGTGATTACTCTTTCGATAGTCAGATAAAACTATATTACTTCTGCTGTCTTAATTTATTTTTCTTGGTCTCCTGCTTCTTACCTAAACAGTGTTTCTATTTTCAAGTACTGGATCAAGACCCAACTCTGCCAGGAAATCAATCATCTTTGATTGTCAGTAACCTACAATCTTTAATGGCAACTGTTATCTGCATCATTCATACACTTCGAATCTGTAAAAGATCCTATTCTAATTTTTTGTCTCAATGTGTTGTAAACCTCTTGAAGGTAGGCTGTGTCCATTTCCAGTGCATATAGAAAGGGAAAGCACAGTCATAATGGAACTCAATACACATTTAAATCATTTTAATTATCTAATTTTGAAAGATAATTGCATTTATAATTTAATCTCAACTATTGATGCAATCCAAAATAAATATCTGTCTCTGGAGACGTAAGTGGTAAGTGTACATAACATGCACTCTATTATCTGTATCAGATCATGTTATTTTGTGTTCTTATACTTCTTTTAGTTTGTGGATATTTACTTAATCCAATTACATTGATAAACCCTGAAAGCAGAGAATGCATGTTTCAAACCCAGTGTGTACCAGTTAAAAGCCATTTCTCTTGATTATATCACCTTTGTCCCATTCTGTTTTCAAAAGCTAAATGAAAATGACCTTGGAAGACAAAAGGGGCAGTTAGCTATATGCATTGGACATGTTCCAGAAAAACAAAGAGAAGTAAATATTGAGAGATGTGCATTTTTATTTTAGGTTACCTTCGATTGTCAGCTATCCCTAATGATAGTTTCAAATAGTTAATTATTTAGAAATACAAATAATGTTCAATAATAAAAAAGATCCATTATTTGATGTAATTTAATTTCAATCTAAAATTCCTTAGGAAAATAAAAGAGAAAAACTTTTGTTATATTAATAGTCACCAGCAAATTTGTATGTTTTTACCCTGTGGTAGAAATGTTTGTTCTCAAGTATAATCCAGGACATTGCTGATAATCTAAGTATTATGGGCCCTCCAAATTCAAGTGCAGAAAAAAAAGAAAAGTTATTGTGATAAAAAGTTCCATAATACATTTTTAAATTTAGCTGTTTGGAATCAGGTTTAATCTTGTCAAGTACAGTAGGTAGAGGAACATGATTTAGTAATGGCACCTCACATACTTTTCCCCCTATGGCTAAGTCAGTAGCAATTAGCCTTTGTCATTCATGTGATACTGACTCATCACTGATAACTGAGAATCCTCTATTACCCCAAACTGCAGTTTCTAAGTGTCTCTCTTTCAGTATTTTACTTTGCAGATCAAAAAAATAACTCTATATTCTCCTTTCTATCCTGGAAGATGATGTATTTCCTTCACTTATTTATTCATGTTATATACAACTATCCATCTACCTATATCCTAGTTTGCTATGAAAATATAAATATATCATTTTAGTAAAATTAGTGATAAATATTCCTGAAAAAAAAGAGATATATTTGTAACATACATGTTTTAAAACAAACTATGATTCTCTTGCATTTTTTTTTTTATGCTGAGAGCACTCCATAATATTCATTCACAAGAGCTGCCAAAGGGGATAAAGAAGAGTAAAAGGAAACCTGAAATACTAGATCACTTTTCCCTGCTGACAATGGTCAGAGGTTTAAGATTATGTAAGCATTTCTTGTTATTGATAAGCTTTTCAAATCTAATCATCTCTCAATTATTTAGAAACTGATTATCCAATCTGTGAATCATCCCTTGGGCCTCTTTTTCTTTCCCGATTGGTTATCTCCTTAAACAGTGGCCATTTTAACACTAAATTAGCTACACAAAAAAAGACAAAAAACCAAATTAGTAAAACTTGGTTCAAATAAGCTGTACTGTGCAGAAATTACAGTTGCAGCCATTATTCCATTTCCACATGACACACTCCAAATAATATCACCCCACACTCCACCCCCAATAATTATCTTCACATAGAATGCGTAAAACTTCATTAATATCACGGTATTTTCATGTCTCCTTTGGTCTTTTTATTCAAAATAATTAACAGAAAATATTCATGACCTTTGTTGGAAGCAGTATTTATCCATAGTCTAAGATAGAATCAAAATTATCTTTTAACTGTAAGTTAACCCTTTACATGCAAAAGAACTTTGAGCTAGAATAAGTTACAATGTGTGAGATTTCTGTACTAAAAGTAAATTGGTATAGCTAATTTGGAAAACAGTATGGAGATTCCTCAAAAACTTAAAAATAGAACTACCAATACAATCCAGAAATTCTGCTTCTGGGTATATATCAAAAGAAAACAAAATTACTTTGTCAAAGAGATATTTTCACCCCTGCATTCATTACAGTATTACAATAGTCAAGACTTAAAATATATACACATACATACACACAAAATTAAATGTATAAATAGCATTAAATCTAAAGAACAAAATAGACAACAATAACAAAAGTGGTAATAAACTCAGATACAGAAAATATTTGGTGGGCTACTAGATGGGAGGGTGGGTGGGGTTATGGGCAAAAAAAAGGCAAAGGGATTAAGACAAATGGATAGTTGCAGAATAGACATGAATATGTAGAGTGTAGTATAGGGAAGATGCTTAATAATGTTGTAATAAATATGCAAGGGGAAGAGGGGTACTAGATTTAGTGGGGTGATCGCTTTGTAAACTATGTGGATCTCTGATTACTAGGTTGTACAACTAAAACTGGTATATTATTGAATGCCAACTATAGCAGAAAAAACTCATTGAATTGTACAATGTAAATACAAACGACTAATTGCCTATTATATTTCAATAAAGCTGGGGAAAATACATTCATCTTTAAGAGAATCCTGCCATTTTCAACAATGTGGATGAATCTTAAGGGCATTATGCTAAGTGAAATAAGTCGACAGAGAAAGACAAATACTATATAATCTCATTTAAGTGTGAAATAAAAAAAATCATAGAAATAAAAGATCAGTAGTGGGGGTCAGGGGATGGGAGAATTAGATAAAGGTGGTCAGAAGGTACAAATTGCAGTTATCAGATATATAAGTACTGAGGATGTGATGTATAGCATGGTGACTATAGTTAACACACCTGTATGGTATACTGGAAAGCTGTTAAGAGGATAAATCTTAAAAGATCTCATCACAAAGAAATAAACTTTTTTTTTTGGTAATTATAGAAGATTGAGGTTAACTAAATGCACCTGGTGATCATTTTATATATAAAAAAAAAAAGTCTGATTGCAAACACAGTGTAAGTTCATAGACATGCTAATATTGGTAGAGAATGCAGCATTTAATTGCAACCCTCCAGAATGGAGAAGAGTCATTTGAAAGCATTCCAGCCTTTTCTCACAATTCTCAGGCAAAGCCCCTTGGTATAAGTTCTAATGTACTTAAGGAAAGAAACTGTATTAATATTTGTCTAAGTATAATCTAATTAAAAAGTATTTTTTTCTCAAAACTGTCAAACTCATTTTAAAGCCAAATATAAGTGGCTTGGGGCTATCTGCTATTTCTTATCATCTATGTCCTGGTTCTCTGGTCACGTGAATGACTGAGGATGAAAGCGATATACTGGTCTCATTCCTCTCTTCAAAAAATTCTGACTGCAAATGATCCTCTTATGGTAATGATTTGTAAAACTGGTTGAAATACAATAGCTATTCTATTCAAAACACTGAAATTATTTTTTAAAAAATAATTTGGTAAAAACAGACAAACCTAAAGATTATAAAGGCACTTGTAAAATGTTATTGCAAATAACTGTACACACCTATAAACTATACAAATGATAATGCCTAAAAGATATATTTGATATAATGATATATTTTTTTAAAAAGATGAGACTTTCTTTCCAAAGACTTATATAGCTAAACATGGAAGACTGATGTTTTATAGATAAATAAGATGATTAACAGGAAAGAATAAGCTGTAAGAATAAGTCTTTCAGACAAATCTTTACAGAGCAATGACCAGAGTTATAGAATATGAAATGTGATATAGTACATGGAATATTCATGACTATAAAATTATGTTTATTTGCATACAGAAATGTTTAGTATATTATTATATTGAATGAAAAAAAAAAAAACCAGGAAACTATGTTAAATAACCAATACAAAGTTAGAGAGCAGTTCAGGTTATTCTAAATTTTTAGACTATTCCCAAGTGAGTAAAAAATTAAAATAAGAGTAATAATAATAATAAACACTGATATCACTTATTAATTTGGCTATGTGCTAGGCTCTATGCCTAAATAGTTTACCTAGTTCATTCCTCACATTAATCCTATAAATTAATCCTATGAGTAAAATTTTATTATTTCATTTTGCAGATGAGACTCTTCTCAGATGTTTAAATAACATCTTTAAAAGTGGTATGTTTAAAAGTGGTATATTCAATAATGTTGGAACTATGCCACAAAATTCAAGTCTTTTACATTAATAAAATAATGATCTTTACTGTACATTACACTAAAAATCCATAAAATGAAGAGAGAGAAGTTAATGAAAAGACATTCTTTGGCTCCCTCAGTAAATTAAAAAGAAACTTGATTGCTTCAAATATATCAGCTAGTTCCATTTTTCCTTCAGCTTTTAACCAAAATAAAGTAACTGTATCACCATAAACTGTATTTCAAATAATCAAAAATCTATAATGTCACTGACCCTCATCAGTCACCAACCATGCCCTACATGCCATGATTACCTCAATCTTGAAGATGTCTATGATGAAGACACCACTGTGAAAAGCTGGTATTTTATATAATGGCGAGACTTTCAATAGGAGCTAAATGTGGAAGTGGTGATAAAGAAAATACTTGTCAAAAACTAAAAAAAATTTTGGAAAACAAAAAAATGTATATTCACACTTAGTAAGGGGTACCATATTAGGTAAAAGAACATAAACTACAAAGTCAGTTAAAACCAGCTTTTAATTGCTTGTATTATAAAAATGTGTGACTTATGACAAGGTAAATAACCAGCGTTTATGTCTACATAAGTTAGGGTGATGCTAACAGTTTTGCCCATTAAATTAAAAATTCCAGTTTTTTAAAAATACAAAAGTAATCATGCTCATTTGAAGTCCAAAGGGTGTTGTTCCTTGTGAAAAAGTGTCTCTGCTCCAAGTTAGAAATTCTATGACGCAGGCTTTTTCCATTTTGTGGTTCCACAGTCTTCAACAAACACTGACTATGGCTCATGCCAAAGAAAAGGTAGAAGAATGGAGGAAAAAATGTGGGAAGTTTGTATGGGCCAGGCATAAAAATGAAGCATATTATTATTTTTATTCACATTCCACTGGTGAGAACTCAGTCCTTACAATTCATTTCCCATTCTTAAGGCAGAATGGACTAAATGGTATCCTGAGCCCTGGAAGGATACCAAATAAACTCTGCCAAAGCCTTAATTTCCTCATTTGTAAAATCGGAAAGAAAATCTACTTCATAGCACTTTTGTCAAAGTTGAGAAAATGCATGAACAAACTTGGAAATGTTTCTGCATTTTAAATATTCACTAAGAAATAACTGGTGTTAGTTGTATTAGTTCTCATCCATACCATCTTAGAAGCAAACATGATAAATTTCTAAGAAGAGAAGTGGAGTTCAAAAAAGGACAATTTGAGAAGACTGTAATTGTCCTCTCCTCACACCAGCCTGCTCTGAGTCTGCTCATCTATTCACTATAAAATACATACGGACCTACTATCCACCAGAAACTGCTTGTCACAGGTGATTCAACAAAGGGAAGTTACATCCTCCAGAAGCTCACTCTACTAGAGAAGACAGAAACACAGAGATGATGACAAAATAAGAAAGATGAAAAAGAAAGCAGGTAACAAACTTAGCATATTTCTTAGCATGAATAAGCAGTCAATAGTTATAACAATAGTGACATAAGTGCAGATAGTCGTGGCTGCACCAAAAGTCTACTAAACCAACCTATGAGATGAAGTCTAGGAAGGAAAAAGAGGTGTGTGTGCGTGTGTGTGTGTGTGTGTGTGTGTGTGTGTGTGTGTGTGTTGTGGTGAGGGGCTGAAGGAATAGGCAGGGAGGCATCTTTCCTGCTAAAAGCATGGAATGAGCAGAGCATAAAGGCACTAAGAAACATATATAGCTGAACCACAAGCATTCAGTCATTGTGAAAACATAGAGATTTAGAACACTTTGTATTATATTTTAAAGAACTGTATTTATATCAGTAAATAATGAGACTCATGAGAGGATTTAAGCAGAGAAGTAATATGACAAGATTTTTACTTGCACAGTGAGAATGGATTTGGGGGCACAGGGTGGGGGGCAGTTGGAGACCATGGAAACGAGACCAGTTAGGAAACGAGTGCAATTCACTCACTGAAAGGCAATAAATTTCTGAGCTAGAAAAAGTCTAGAAGGAAAAGGAAAGAAAGAATATGCGTTATATTTAGAAAATAAAATGAATAGGACTTAGTCATTGATTGGATGGGTGAGCTGGTGAAGACTCTAACTTAAATGGCTGGGTGGGTGTTGTTGCTGTTAAGATATACAAAAGCAGAAGAATTTATTTATTTATTTATTTATTTATCTATCTATAGAAAAAGTAAGATTTATTGAAAGTATATTTTAGGAGATGGGCCACTCTAAGGAAGGCTGCAGCCCTTGGGAATTAAGGAGGTGAAGAGATAAAATAGTACACCCCAAAGGGAGGGGCTAGAGCATCCATTTATAGGGTATGCAGAGAGTACACATTTAACATATTGAACTTGAAATACCAGTCACATTTTCAAGTAGAAAGATTCATCAAGGAATTGGACCTATGTGATTTAGAGTGTCATTTTGAAACTCATAATTTAGGTAGCTGTTAAATCTTATTTTTTGTTGATATTTCCTTTAAAAATTATTTTTAACATTTCACTGGTAGAAAAAGTAGGGAATCTATAATCAGTAAAAGTCTTTAAGTGACAAAAGAAATGAGAAAAAGTGGTAATTGAGCTCCTTAAGAAGTATTTTCATACATTACCTGGATTACAACTGCCCCATTTTCTGTCTGCAAAGAGGTCCTAAAGCAGTGACACTTTGGTAACAATGAGAACACCTGGTGCTCAAATCTTAATTTCTACACACCATTACAATAAGAATAGCTAAGGCTCCCTGGAGAAATTGCAAATTCAAGGGCTACCGAAAGGAAAATATAAGATAAATCTGGAGCATCATGAAATGCCAGAAAATAATGCTGGAAAAAATAAAGTTAGGTACATATCAAAAAGGATACAGGAATCAACTCAAAAAAAGAGTTGACTATTGCTGGAACAATACAAGCAACAAAATGAAAAACAGTAGTATTGGATTAAAACCCAAAGATTAAAAACGTATTCATGATGTAATGAAATAGTTAAATAAATAAATGGAAGAGAAGGGGATATTTTTTCCTTACAGAAGAACTTCAAATAATAAATGTAGAAGAATTTAAGAGTAATAAAAAAAAATCACCATTAGAATATCACAGGAATACTCGCTACAACCAAGTTGAAGACTAAAAGGAGTGAACCAGATTCAAAGGGTAAACAGAAAAGTAACAGAGCCTAAAAGCATCTCCTTGAAAATACTTATTGATTAATCTGGTGACTTTAACTCATCCACAGATTTTTTGATATTCCTCCCTCGAGGTGGTAGAGATTAATTTTGTTCCTCTTAAATGTGGGCTGTACTTAGTGATTTCTTCTAATGATTAGAGTACGTGAAGGGAAAAATATTAACTTTACAGTGGAGAAATCTGGCAAACACCACCTTAATCAACTGATCAAGGTAAAGGTCACCAATGACGAGTCATGTTGACGTCATGTACCCATTAAGTGTGGTGAAAAGAACACTTCACTTTGGTAATAGTCTTCCTTTAAAAAAAGAAAAAACTGAAATTCTAGCATAACCATGAGAAAAACTTCAGAAAAAAAAATTCTACAAAATGCGTGATCACTACTTGTGAAAGAGTCATGGTCATAAACATGGTCATAAACATCATCAAAAACAAGAAAAGACTGCAGAACGTCACATATCTCTAAGACATAATGACTAAATGTGAGATGGTTCCCTGGAATGCTAGAATATGAAAATGACATGAGTGGGAAAATAGTAAAATCTAAACAAAGTCTGTAGTTTATAGTATCATACCAACGTACAATGTATTAAAACTAATTTTTTAATGTTGAAAAGTGTATCAGAGTTATGTAAAATGTTCATGGGGGAATATGGGTGAAAGGTATATAGCAAAGTTATGCAAATCAAAAATTGTTTCAAAATAAAAAGTTAAAAAATAATACCACACTGGTATCAGAAGACAACTATATAAAGAACATCCAGGGACTAAATTATGTAAGAAAATCAAACCAGATTTGTCTGCATGACTGTTAAACCAAAGCCAGTTCTGTGCTATATAAACATCATAATTTTGCAGTCAAAAGTGGGTGATGATCAGAAAATTAAATCCACACAACAGATGACCAAGCAAATTTTAGCAAATTTCTCCAGAATCCCATTAATTTCATTCAAACATGCCCTCCGTAGTACTGTTCTCTCACAGCGATCTCTGTAGTTTCTCTGACACATCTACAGCACTTCATGAAATGAAGCACATGAAGGTAGTGTAATAAAAATCTATTCTTTCATTCATTCAACTTATTATTTATTGAACATATATATTAAATGTCAAGCATTATTCTAGGAGACTCGAACATAGTGATGTTATTTAAAGTTAAAACAGACAACAGAGACCACCTAATCTAATCCCTGATCATTCAGATGAAGAAACAGAGGTCTTAAAGAGATTAAACAACTTGGCCAAGGTCACACAGTAAGTTAATGACAAAAGTAGACTGGAAGTTAGTCTCCTTTTCAGCAACTTTCTTCTCAACCCAAACAGTGATTCTGGGTTGAGGAAAGAAACTGGGAGAGGTATAAAATGTGTTTGCTTCTTTTTTAACTAGGAAAAAATTCTCCAGACTTTAAAGGTGATTTGAGATCATCATATTTATTTAAAGAGTTCTTACTTTTAGCAAACTTTATTCTGGGAACTTAAAATGCACACAGTTTAATCATCAAAAAACCCTTGTTAGATATATCTCATAATTGTTCTACTTTTTTTTTCCCTCTAGAAGTGGAAACTCAGGCTTCAAAAAGGCTAAATGTTTTTCTGAGCTCATTTAATGAGATAGTGACAAAGCTGCAAATAGAAGTTCCCAATTCCTCATGTTTGCCTTATTTCACCTCATATCACACTGAATTAAATTCTATTTTTCTGTAGTACTCTCACTACAGAAAAGTTGTTCTGAATCACTGAAGCTTGGGAGATGAAGACACCAATGGAGCATTGTTATATACTTATGAAACTCACAATATATACATCATTGAACATTTCTCCTTTTTCCTATGATGATCAGATTTCTGTTTCTCTGAATATGTTTCCTTATTTGTAAAATAAATAAATAATACCTACCTTCGTAGTTATTGTGTTGGTCATCTGACATAATGCATGTGACCTGATACCACAGTATCTGTATATGCTAGATTAAATTTTTCTTCGATTTCCCCATCAATTTTAGCTTCAAAAGTAAAATTTAAAATATAAGATAATTGAGCAGAGTTACTTGTAAAGCTAGGTCAATATGAATACAATATAGGAAGAAATTAAATATTTGATAATTGAAGTTTTCTAGAAACATTTTGAATATCATATGAGTGCAGACACTGGACCCATAAAACATAATGTACCAAACAATCTGAATCTTTGATTTCATCTACACAGTCAAAATATATAATCTGGGACAATATAAGTGGAATTTTTCTGAACAGGTCAAACTAATATAAATATTTGAATGTTAATAGCTGAATAAACTGAGCAGAAAAAATATTTAATGAACAACTCATTAATTAGAACTAATTGTAGAATACCATAGAGTATATTAAAATCAATTCTGTTTCTTATTTTAAATTACATGGAACAAAATATCTCAGAAACTTTACATGTGTTAATTTCATATTTTTTTCAACATTCATCTAAAGACTTCCTTCCATATGGTAAGACTTAGATGTTTTTTTAAATTAGATTAATCACCACTCTTTCTACTTTTAAACAATAAATTTATTTGGAAAACTAGTTTTTCATGGGTTATTAATTTCAAAACTTCCAACTTTTAGTCATATTTTTATTTCAAACCACACTTCCTTTGAAAAACATTGCAATTCAATTTTGAAATGATCTAATATTTCTAAAAAAGGAAATAAGCAACAAATAAAAACCATGTGAAAGGAATTTTTTAAAGTATTTTTCAGTAACTGCTATGGGTCAGCCCATGATAAGGTGATTCAAACTTATTCTCACCATGATTAAAGGTGAAAGATGCTAAACATCTTTTTTATCTTCAGAATTCACCACTAAAATCTAACTGCATCCATATTTAGGAACCCATATTTTCCTAATTTTAAAAAATGCACCTGTAGCAGAATTTTTTTCTCCAAAAAGACAGAGCCAGCTGGAGAGAGAGACAATTAAGCCTGATTGGATGATTCAGCAATAAAAATAGGAAGTTAGCTGGATGAGAAAGCAAGAGCTCCAAAGAGCTAGATTGTCAGGAGAGGGCTCTTTGAAAGAAAGAATAGTAAAGTGAAAGTAAGTCCATTAACACAAACAAGAGGTTGAACTTTTCAGCTAATGGCAGATACATTCCGGAAATTGAAAGAGGGGGCAAAAGAACATTTTATTCACAGTTAAATCGCATATGAGTTTATACAGCTCTTAAAGCCTATTATGCTTTAATAAGTAGTCAATATAGCAATAATTATAATACCAAAGCAGGAATTTAACATTATTAAAGGTCACCTGAGCCTTTTTTCAGTCAGGTTATAGCAGTGCTCCCTCCTTCTCCGTCCAGGTACAAATGACTAGTCTTTTTATATAGTCCCTTCCTCTTCTTCATGCTAATTCCTCTTCATCACTTAAAACTCTATTTAAACTTCATGATAACACTTATCCAGAAAAGACTTACATTACCCTACAGACTGGGTCAGTCTCCTTTCATATCACTTTTTAAATGATGTTTCTTTCTTCAGAGCATATAGCCCAAGAAGGTATGTATTTAAATGTTTTTAACCTGTATCTCCTATGCTACTGTAAGACCCTTCAGAAAAGATCTTGTGTCTCTCTCCTTGACCACAGCAAACCCTTAGTAGATACTCAGTAAATATTCTTTGTTAAATGAATAAATTCTGAATGAAAAATGGCTGAGATACAACCTTGCCTGCCACAGAATAGTTCCATTAATTTAAACAAATCACTTTGCCTCTTTCTATGTCAGTTTCCCCTAAGACCACCTCTATCTCTAAAATTCTAAGTTTTAATAAATAGGTTATATAATGCCCTTTTATTGACATAAATTTGGGATCTCCAAGAAACTTAAAACTTAACTACTCTAATCTTATTCACCTGCATCCACTTCCTCCCCACCCTCTGAAGCTGGGTAAAGGTAGTTCTTTGTAGGTAAAAGAAACATCTCCTGTGATTAAAGTAAAGAATCCATTCTAATCTAACTTTAAAAAGTGATGAGACGATTTAAAGAAACATAAATCTACCAAATTCTAAAAAATATTTTAGGTGAAGAGGGCATTTCTCATAGAACTTTCATTCTGAGAAAGTGGAGAAAATAAATATATAATATAAGAAACTGTTATAAGTATTACAAGGAAAAACTAAAGCAGAGCAGGATGAATGGAGAACAAGAGGGGAGAATATTGCAATTTTATATTAGGTCGTCAAAGACGATTCACTTATAACCTGATCTTTGAGTAGAGATCTGAAAGAAGTGAAAGATGAGAGAATATCTAGTGAAAGAACATTCCAAATGGAGAAAAAAAATACTAAAAAAAAAAGAAACCATGAAACAAGGGCATTCACGGCAAAGTTCTAGGTACAGCAGGGAGACAGTGTGGTTAGAAAGAAGTAAATAAGGATTGTGCAGTAGAATAGGGGTCACCAACCCCCAGGATGTGGATCAGTACCTGTCTGTGGCCTGTTAGGAACCAGGCCGCACAGCAGGAGGTGAGCAGAGTTGAGTGAGAGAAGCTTCATCTATATTTGCAGTTGCTCCCCAGCACTAGCATCACCACCTCAGCTCCACCTCAGATCATCAGGCATTCGATTCTCATAGGAGCACTGGTCCCTGGTGCTAAAATGGTTGAGGACAGCTGCATAGAAGATGAAAGTACAGAAGTAGTTAGGGAGTTGGATAATATAGGGCCTGAGGGGACCATTAATGGGGTTGGAAGCCACCAGATGGTCTGGAGTAATGAGGTTCATGATTTGAGTTAGATTTTCAAATGCCCCGACAGCTACATAAAATATAAGCCCAAAGGGCAGAGTAGAAGTAATCACTTATGAGGTGTTACAATAACACAGGTAGGAGATGATGATAGCTTAAAACAGAATGGTAAAGATGGAACTGGTTTGAAATGGTCAAATTCCAGATCTGTTCTGAAATACGGTCAATGAATTGGATATGGAGATGGTAGAAAACAGGAGTCAAGTAAGCAATACACTAGAAGGAGGGAAGTTAACTGTCAATGAGGATCAATACACCAATCTTGCTTGCAGGTTCCTGAGGTAAGCAGAGGAAGAAAGAAAGTCACACTTGCATGGTTGCAGAAGCAGTGTTCTGAAGAAATAACTAGATTTCAGTCTGAGAGGGAAAAAAAAAGAGAGAAAGAAAAGTGAATTGAATGTTTAAAGAAGAATTGGAGATAGACACATTTTGTTGCTATAAGACTTCTAGTTCCATAGGGCCTACTGGAAAGCTTCAGGGATAGGGTTGGGGAGGGGAAGAGAAGTCAGAATAGTGGATGTATGGAAATGAAGGGGGATAGGAAACACATGGTAGTCTGAGGCTTCCAGCATTTACAGAGGCAAACTGGGATATAGGATGTCCTGGCATTAGTCTGGATGACATCTATGCAGACTGTGGTCATAAGGCTATGAGTTAGCTCTAGAGAAAGTAGACCACCTCTTGCCAGGAACCTGTGGGATTATGACATGATGAGGATACACATACTCTCAACTCTGCCCTCAGGTTCCCAGCCAAAATACCATCTTTGGTTTTCCTCATGGAAATGCTTGGTTGAATAGCATGGAGCAATGCGAGGTACTGGGTTATATGTTAGTATTAGAAAAGCCTTTGGCTGCCTGTACTATCAGAGGGTTTACGTTCTCCCACAGCAAGTATAAAAATAAGGTAGGCCATTCCAGTTCCTGCAGGCTAGCCTTAAGCCTATATTTTCCTAACACCTTACACCACTACACTCTACAAACTTATTATACATATATAATAGGACAGTACATATTTAATTCATGGTGCTTCTGTTCTTAATCAGAGATGAAATGGGAAAATATACGGAGCTATAATTAAAAATTTTAAAAATTTACCTTTAAAATTGTCTCTTTTAGCTACAAAGAAAAAATATTTTTAAAAAAGCCATACTACAGATTTTGGACCTAAAAGAGTATGGAAAAACATATATAATAATATGTTCATAAAATATATCAATACAATGCAAATAAACAAAATTGAGAAATTATATTAAGCTAAGCCTGACTTCAGGGTACTATGTAAAATGTGTTACTTTGTTAAAAACACCTAAACATGAAAAATAAATATTTTAATACAGTATTAGGTCACTATTTTGATTCATCTGTATAATTATCTTTCTGGTTTTGTAAATACACAAAGTATATTTACAGCAAAAAGAAAAAAATTGGAGATGATATAGGCAAAAATTTTGCATTGATGATTCGTAAAATTCCTTCTATGTGCCACACACTGTATTCAGGCCCTGTCCTGAGCTCTATAAATATACTAATTCATTCAATACTTATTCCCATGAGTTATCTATTTTCCATATTATATAGACATCCCAGGAAATAAAGGCTTAGCAAGGTTACAGAGCTCAAAGGAAGTAGAAACAAAATTTTAACCCAACAATGTATACATTGACCACATCACATCCTGTCACTTATCAATTTTATAATTGTGAAAGACTATATACTATCTATGTCAATGTCACATAAACATCTAACAATGCTTCTTTGTTCAAAATAATTACATGACGATTTAGACCAACAGTTTTGAATATTGATATGGAAATCTCTGAAATACCACAATCAGCAGTGTCCCTCGGGAAACATACTTCCACAATCACTGCTGAGTGTTTACCATGTGCCAGGTACTATTTAAATATTGGATATTTGATACTAATATTGAAAGATGAGGGGTTTTTTGTTTTGTTTTTTACTATAAACCAGCTAACATCCAAGTGGAGACACAGAGAAAAATGAACCAGAAAACACATAAGCAAAATCATTCTAAATGCCAAGAAGCAAAGACCCATCATAATGTGCAGGTAAATGTAGAGGAGTAGAACTTTAGCTAAAGGTGTTCAGGAAATATCTCTCTGAGAAGGTAAAATCTGAGCTAAGATCGGGAAGGCAAAGAAAACAACCATGTAAAAATTCCTAACAAAGGACCGAGCTTCAAGGAACAGAAATAAATCCGATGAAGCTAATGAATGGTCTGCAGAAGGGGAGAGTGAGTGATACAAGCTGATTTTGGAGGGATAAGAAGGGCCAGAGTCTGGTGGTCACACTTAAGGTATTTAGATTTTATTATAAGTCATTGGAAGATTTTAATCAGAGGATTCTGGGCAGTTTCTAGATTGCATTTAGAAAAGAAAGACAAAAGAATATCGCAGGAAAGACTACACATCTCCATCTGTTTTTGGCAAACTGGTCCATTCATTTGCCTACACTTCTACTCCAAATATATTTCTCAAAATCAAACACTTAAGAGCTGATACTGAATAAGACGACTATGCCTTTAGGCAGGAAGGAACACAATTCTGTAATTCTGGTAATTCTGATTTCAACTTGTTCTTCCTCTCTAGATGACAGGTTTCTTTTTGGTACTGACATTGAAATGTAAAACCTACAAAATCAGCTGTCTATCATTCCAAATTACTAGAAAGCTCCATATCTGAATTACAGGAATGTCTTCTCTTACTAAGTTACACACGTGTCATTTCCCAGAATAATTGGGATATGAATGCATGTGATACATTTGCATCATGAAAAACGGATGTGTAATGTTCTCTTTCATCATCTTGACAATTTTCTTTAGAATGAGCCATTAGTGCAAATGCTTCTCTGGGGACTAGCACAGCCATGGTGGGTTTTTCACTGATTTGGGGAAGCAAGAGAGTTTTTCATTGACTATTCCTTGTGGCCTCTTATCTTTCTAGTGTCACACGAAATTGTAGTAATAATAGATGGTAGATATTTTTAAGTCACTTATTAAATAAAGAGCTAACATGACTACTTTGTGCTACACATATGTTTTAAGAAGAAAATTAATTCCTTGTCGATGAAATAAAATCGAAGAACCACTGATTTAGAACACACAGTCAAGGTAGATTCAGCCTATCATGTGTATTTTTAACTAGTAATATAAGGTTTAACTTCAGGTAAAATTGGCATGAGAGGGAATAAAGATACATTGAGTGTCAAGGAAAGTATTAGAGTTTATTGATTACCATTACCCATAAATTTCTGTACTAGAGTAATGTCATGAAATAATACCAAATATGGTATTTTAAGTAATAATTATCACTCCATGGTTTCATAAACTATTAACAAGTAAAGTATTAGCAATATTCTCATCTTATATGTGAAATTTTAGATACCATTATTTAAATATATCACATTTTATTTATGGAGCTTATACAAGTACAGAGGCAAAATGAAGAATATATGGAATGCCACAACAGAATAGAGAACTGGCAAACTAGCCAGTTCTTGGACACTTCAATCTATAAGAAGCACAAGAACACTGTTGGCATAAATATGCAATAAAATGCCAGTCAACTTGTGTTTTCAAACTTGGTTCCTTACCTGTCTTGGTGAAATAAATGTTGGTTCTATGATGTCAAGGTAGAGACTAACCAGAGATGAACTTAAAAAGCAACAAACAAAAAGAACCTCCCCTGCCCACAAAAAAAAAATTAGTGTCTCCCCAATGGCATTGAGTTTTTTCCATGACACATATGTCCTCATAGACCATTACAAGCCTGATGCATTGGGAAGGGTAGAATGAATATCAGGGCAAGCCTGGAAAACCTATTTGAGTTCACCCAATTCAAACCTTTTTTACAGAGGTGAAGGAACCAAGACCAGAGGAAGGAGGCTAACACTATTTTCAAATCTAAAGATAGTTTCACTTATTTGATCATAGAAATAAATATTTAAAAGCTAGAGTTATTAAAAGGGAAATAAAGTCACTGAATAAACAATCATGATGGAACCACTGTCACTAGAATATGTTTTACAATTTCTCAAGGCTAGTTAATGCTCATAATTTTTATATTATCTAATAATTTTTATTCTCATTATGCTGTAAAACTATTTACAGCAAAAAAAAGCTTTGCATGTTATGGAAGCTTTAAAATTAAGGATTTGATGCATAGTAAAGTATTTGAAGGAAGACTGGTCAGCAGCTTCCTTGAAAATGTATAGAAGAAAAAATTTGATAGGTGACTGTAAAGAGAGCAAATTGAGTAGAAAGTTAATCCAGTGAGTGAATATATGTGTTCAAATTCTTAAAACATTGTTTTCATTTTTTTTAATTTTAAGTTTATTGGGTAACATTGATTAATTATATAATTTTCAGGTGTACATTATCATTTGAGATCTGTATATTCTATTGTGTGTTTACACCCAAAGTCTAGTTTCCTTCAGCTACCATATATTTGATCCCCATCACCCACTTCACCTTTCCCCAAAACCCTATATTTGACTCCTTTTACCCTGTCTACCCCCTCTCACCTCACAAGTAACCCCTAGTCTATACTCCTCTGGAAAACACTGGCCTATAGTCCATGTCCATGAGTCTCTGTTTGTTTGTCTTGCTCATATGTTGCTTTTAGGTTTATATCACACATATAAGTGATATCATGTGATTTTCAGCTTTTTCTGTCTGGCTTATTTCATTTAGCATGATCATCTCGAGGTCCATCCATGTTGTCACAAATGGCAGTATTTCATCTCTTCTTATGGCTGAGTAATATTCCATTGTATATTTGTACTACAGCTTCTTTAGCCAGTCATCTATTGTAGGACACTTCAGTTTCAACATTTCTGTATGTTTGAAAATTTTTACAATACTTTTCTGGGAAAAGATCAATATTAAAAAAGAGCTGCTATTCTAAAAGAAAGTAACCAAGTTATGGTTAATGAATAAATCCACTGCAACTGTAAAGGTGAAATCTCATACATTTTAACTCTTAAAAGGGGTTTGTCATTTGTTTTTCTACAAAGGAACATAAAAAAGTGTAGGTACATTTCAATGTAGATCCATAAAAACATTTTTCTGATTATTCCATTTTTTTATTTTACTATACGATTTAAAAATGTACTCAGATTTTCACTGAATACATTTTATACTAAAGTATTCTCATATTGGCAGATCCATTTTATTGAAATTAGATCAACTTTCCCTGGTACCAAGGAATGAGATTAAGAAATAGCTGGAACCCTATCTGTTTTGAAAATGGTTGCTGGTAACAGAAATAAAAACAGTAAAAATTTTCTGGCTTTAAAAGTATCAGTTAAATAAACAGAATAAAATAAATTTTAACCTGGGCTGCCATACTATCTCATACTACCTCTTTCTAAAAGTCATGTCTAAGTGAGAGCTAACTAAAATGCATTGTTAGATAGTTGAACTAATAAAATATATAAAACTGTTAGATATTTGAATTTATAAGAGGCCCTAGGCTAATTGCATATGTTTTATATTCTTGAGGGGAAAAAAGGGTTGACCTTTCATATACTTCTTCCAGTATATCCAAGATGACATATTGAATCCAGGTGTTACTTATATTATACAGAGCTCAGCAATCTGGCAGAGTTGAGGGACAGACAGGGAGAGTTGTGCTGGCAGGGATTTATAATGCAAACTATCATAGCCAAGGGAACTGCAGAGAGAGAAAGCTCAAAGATCAGCAGAGGAATCTCTTTGAATCTTTGGCTGAGAAATGATCATCACATGCATGTGAAGTCACTACACAAGCCAAACGATCAAAAAGAACCATCAAAAAAAGTAGATAAAAATGAAAATACATGAATGAATAATGAACAGAGTTTTTACAAATTTTATGAAAAATGTAAAACACAGATCCAAGAGAACAAACTCCAAGAGAAGAAACATGAAGGAAACTATACTAAGGCACATAAAATATCATTGAAAAGCAATGATAAAAAGGAAATCTTAAAAGCAACTAGAGAAAAAAGTCATTACATACAATGAAAAGAATAATATCAGATTCTCATCAGAAACAACACAAGCAGAAAAAAAAATCAAGTGATATCTTTATAATTCTGAAGGAAAAAAGTCTTCCTAGAATTTTTTTTAAATAATTTTTTTGAATTAAATTTATTAGAGTGACATTGGTTAATAAAATTATATGTTTCAATTGTACAATTCTATAATACATCATTTGCATATTGCATTGCCTATTTACCACCCACCCAAAGATAAATCTCCTCTTCCTAGCATCTTATATGCAGCAAAAATACTTTTCAAAAAACAAGACAAAATAGTGACAGTAAGGAATAGAAAAGCTGAAAGTAGTCAACAGCAGACAAGCACTACAAGAAATGTTAAAGGAAGTTTTTAGAAAGAAAGAAAATGATAACAGATGGAAATTATGATCTATACAAAGGGACAACAATAATGGCAGCAATAAATATAAAAAGCCTTTTTTAATACTTTAAAAAAACCTTAAAAAACAATTACTTGTTTAAAGCAAAAATAACTACACTATATTTTGGTATTTAGAACAAATATAATAAATTGTATGATAAAAATAGTACAAAGGCCAACAAGGGGACAATAGAAATATAATATTTTAAATTTCTTGTGCTATATGTGAAATGATACAATATTATTTGGAAGTAAACTGTGATAAACTAAAGAAGCATATTGCAAACCTCAGAGAAAGCACTAGAAAATACTTGAGACATAGTTACTAATTCAATAGTGAAGATAAAACTAGAGATTGTCAGATATGATAAACAAATAACAGCAAGGTTCAAGTATATGCCGTCTACAAGATACCTACTTTAAAATAAAAACACTGGTTGAAAATAAAACATGGAAAAAGATTTGCCATACAAATGCTAACTAAATAAAGATAGAGTGGCTATAGTAATATCAAAGTATATAGAGAGATAATAAAAAAGGTCATTTTATGTTGATAAAGAGACTCATCAAGATGATACAACAGTCCTAACCTTGTATGAAATTAATAGCACAGCTTCAAAGAACACATACTAAAAACTGATGGAAATGAAAGAATGGACAAATCCAAAGTTATATTGCATATTTTAATATTCCTCTCTCAAGAATTGCCAGAACAAGCAGTTATATATGGGTAGAGACAGGCAATTAGAATAACTGTTAACTGACCCAGTTGATAATTATAAAACACTCCAACCAATAACAGCAGAAAACATATTTGTTTGTGTTTATATAGAACATTTACTATGACAGGCCTACTCTGGGCCATAGAACAAATCTCAATAAATTGGATCAAAATTTAGGATCAAAAAATAATTAAAGATATGACAGTAGTAATATGTACCAACAGTCTAAGAATTATATTTGATTTTTAAGTACTTTTAAAGTGTGAATTGTTTGAAAAATGAAATCCAAACAAAAGCAATACATTCTAAGGAAAATGAATATATTATGAGTCACACTTAAGATCCAGTTGTTTAATTCTTGCATTTCAAGTGTACTCAAGATTTCAAGTACAATAAATTTTCCTTATATAAAAATTATTCTGATTATATCATACAGTCATAATACTTATTGTTCTCTATTTGATTAGGCCAAGGTCTAAAAACTAAGCACTACAATTCTTTTTGGTATGGAGGATAGGAAGTTAAATTATGCAAAAATCTATCCACATTTAAGAAATTATTAAACTCACACTAAATCTAATATTTTGAAGCTTAGATCAGTACTTCCATTAATAGAATAATTTAAATTCCTATTAAGGTTGATTTCACTTACAAAAACTAAGTGAAATAAAGATTACTTTATAATTGACACACCCCAGAAGCATCTCTGAGGTAGTTATTCAGGATTAGTGCCAGTTGTCTAAAGGCACATCCATCAGCTTTCTAAACACTTTGTGAGCTTAGAGGGATGTCATGTGATAGCACTTCTATTATTTGTCAAAGACCAAAACTATCCATGAGAAAAAAAACAATAAGATGATCAAGCAGGCCCATAGTTTTATTGTGAATAGATCCAAGTATAATGCAAGTTAGCTACAGGCCAACTTGCTGATTCAAGACACACCTTTCTCCATCTCTCATCTATATTAACTACTGAAGCAGGGTTATTAAGCAAATTGTTCCAGCTCTTTGTGTCCCAAGTGGAATTACTCTTCTTGACTTTCTTGTGGCTGAGTGAGGTCATGTGACAAATTTTGGTCAAAGAGCTATAAAAAGTAACATATATCACTTTGGGTCAGATCATTTAATTGTCCATCAAAACCCTACAGAGCTTCCTATCTCCCTGTGAAAATGACTGGTATTGGTCAAAATGATAGCTGCTTAGACAGTCTGCCTCCAGGTGTGAGGTAACAGGAGCAAGACCACCAGGCCACCTATGGTGGATCTGCAGTGGAAGCAATGTGTAGACCTTCCCCACAAAAAGTTACAAAGATATGTTTGGGCCCATGATAACACTTTAAAAACTGTAAAACAAAAATGAAAACTTTGTCTCCATGAAACCATTAACAACTCACAGACCTCAACTGAGGACTGTTAAACAAGATTTCTAAAATCTCTTAGAACACAAAGGAAACACTAAGAAAACCCTCTCCCAAATTTAATTTTAATTTTGTTTTGCAAGCCCAAGTCTGTAACTTAACATGCTTTCATGACTGAACTTTGAGGAAATGATTTTGATTGTTTCCTTTAGGGAAAAAAATGTGTTTGAATTATTTTTTTCTTTTAGAAAAATTTTAATAGTATAATTTGGAAAATGTTTACTGAAGTGTAAAATTTTATTACTTTAAATTGTATTTTTTAACCTGAAGCATTTACTTCTCATATCAAGATAATTTAAAAATATAAACTAGCATCTGGATATTTATATAGGTAGAAAGGAAAATACTGATGCTTGGTTTTGCAAATCTAGTAAAGTTATTTTGCCAATTTAGATGCATTCTACTTTGAATTTAGTCATCTCATTAATCAGTTTTATTTTTTCATATAAAATTTTTTCCTCTATTTTGGAAGGGAGAAATGAAATATAGCAATTAATGAATTGATAAGATCAATGGTTCTTCAACTAAGAACGGATTACACTACCTTATTCATCCTCAAGATTCCACGCATCAGTGGAAAAAATAATATACAGTACAGACATATCAGCCCAATTTTAAAGCTCCATAGTGTATGTGTTTGTTTGCATCTCCTGATAAGAAAATTATACTTCATTTTTCACAGTTATAAAAAGTGACTAATAGATATTTTGCTTACATTCTTTTTTAGCAAATCTTTTGGCAAATGGGACAGAGGAGGACAGAGACCAATTTCTACTTCCATAAAGGTAAAAGTTAACACAAGAAACTCATAGTAATAGCAAGACCTTGCTTTCTCAGGAAGCCGAGAAAGGAGTTGATTTCCTCAGGGCTATGACTAAAGCTAGGAACATGTGACCTCTCACCTCTGAAGACTAGATATTGTGACCCAACCCAAGATTCTCAATAACTTCCCTGCCGGCTGCTTCTCTCAAAAACAAAGTAAAAATGCTAAAAACAACATTAATAAGTCATCCTATCATTAAAGGGACATTTGAAAACAGCTTTTGATGGAAAGTGCATTGCTTTGCAAAGTGAATCTATCATCACATGGATTCCTTGGGGAAAGCTGCAGCAATATTGCAACACCCACCCATGTTGAAAGTGATGAGAAGCGGGAGGCACAGGAAAATGAGTGATATGTGTGAAATGTGGAGAAAATTCAAGCATTTTGTATGGAAGTGGTGTTTCCATAACTACAGAATAATTTGCTGTTAGGTACTCATGTCCCTAAATTCAACTCAGTTTCTTGATATCTGTTAGGGACTGTTCATTTAGTAATTGTGATAACACCTTTTCTGGTTAAGAGTCTCAGTCTTGTGCAAGAGTACCATAGTATAGAAGAGTGAGAGAACAAGTGAGATAAACTAGGTTCCTATTTGCTAAATTCTCTCACTAATTATAGAAGTTTGTAATATTTTCTAAAAATTTTAAATCTACTGTGTTCTTTCTTTTTCCTAAAATAACTTTCAACATTTAAGAATCATTCATGCATTTTTATGATGTTAGTGAAATTTGTTTCATATTCCAGTATGAGGAAGTCATTTTGCAATCTGAACACAGTATCAATATTATTTTAAATACAATTATTTTTCTGTTTGTAAAACTCAGCAAGATTCACATTTTAATAAAGCATGGTATTTAATAGCCCTTTTGGTTTCAAATGACTAATCAAAAGATTGTAAACATCTGGCCCAGACACACCACTCCCACACCTGCTCCTTCTGCAGACTTTATGAATTTATTGTTGGGGTTCTTTCCTACTGAGCTGAGATATAGTCTTAGAATCATTCTTGAAATCTTCTATTTGAGGATTTCCAAAAGAAAGAAACTTATACATTCTGTTATAATTGTTGACTGTCTTTCTAATTCTTCCACTATATTACAAATTCTCTTAGCAGTGATTGTTGAGTATTCATCTTTGTATTCTTATATGTAGCACAGTGCTCATTGTGGGTGGCCAATTAATGTATGCTAACTACTATATTTGATAATAATATAAAGATATGAAGTTTGCAAATAAGAAGACAGGAAAATATTTACCTACCTAGTCTCTTATTTTTATTTAGAATAGTTAGTATATAACTACATATACAATGTTCAACTGGGTATACAGAATCATATATTTAAGAAATGTGCTACTAAACAGAATTATTTCAAAAACAGTAGTATTTTGTTGAAGATATGCTAATTGGAAAATTTTTTCACTTAGAGCCATAGAGCAATCTTCTAATTTCAAGATACCGGAGATTTTTGGAACAGCTGAAATAATAAGTCAACTAAATGGAAAGAGGGAAGGGTGACTTTGTTGGTAAAATTCCATCAATAACACTTAAAAACATTAAAACATTATTCACTGACATTAGACAAATACTGGTAATTTGCAACAGAAAAGGGAAGGACTCCAGAAAATTTGTGAAATAATAATTTTTTAGAAATCGCTTGTTGGTGTCCTCCTTTCTCCTCTGAAGACCAACTAAATTTCTCATACCCTGGTGGAACCTCTCTCTGCCCACCATCCCAGCAAAAAAAAAAAAAAAAAAAAAGGACCTCACTGAAGTTTGGATACCCATAATCACATACCTATCTTTTTTTCACAGAGAATTACTTTCAACTATTTGAGAATTACTCTCAGGACCTGTCAGCTAATAGCCTGCTAAGATGTTATTTAGTAATGCCTTAAAGTAAATTTGAAGTTCTGTAAGATACTTCTGAAGCAGAAAAAGCCATAAAACACAAATGAATCATGCCCAAGTAGTGAAACTTTAATCATTAATGTCACAATTCCCAAGAAGGATCCAAGAGCAGAAAACTACTCGGTCACTTAGAACTTTTAAAGTCCATTACTCATAACCCGGCCTTGCAAGTCAGGACAGTGAATAAATAAATAAATAAATATATATATATATATATATATATATATATATATATATATATATATACATACACACACACACACACATATATATATATATATATATTGCTTCTGGAATCCATACCTGTTCTAATATTATTCTATAGTCAATAATTTATGTGAGCTTTAAATATTATAAATCTAAAAGTTTTTCAGTAACTATTTCCTGACAAATTTATTAGCATTTGGGGGTAATTTTTATCATTATAAAATTATCTTTGCTTCTACAAGATACATACGTATACTGGGGGAAGAGGGAAGGTAATCCCCCACTGGCTTAGAAACTATCTAAGGAAGCATTTCTCTGAATTTCAGATTAGATAAAGATAAGGAAGCATTCTTTATTTTACAACATTACTAAAATCTGTGAACTTGAATGCTTATAATCCATTGATGGTCAACAGGAAGGAATTATTCTGGACATCTGTCCTTCTCTTCAGTATCATAGAGATTAATATTTTCACACAATAGAGATCTGATTCCCATACTAAAACACTGTAACCTCCACAGAGTTAGGCAAAGCCCCAAATATTACTGCTAGGTACTGTTAGGTAGTTATAGCTCTTGGAGTCTAATTTTAAAGTCCATATTACCACAGTCCAAATTCTACCTTTTGCTCTCTAGTATGCTCTAGAATATTGAAGAAGATGAAGATTTCATCTTATAGGAATTCTATCAGTGAAAAAAAAATCAATGAAATAATTTGACTGGGTAATTATATTTTACATTAATATGTTCTCTGGACTTTTGATTTTAGAGTTTAAAATGCACCTTAACTGAGTTTTCTCTTATACATACACACACACATATATATATAGTCAAAGCAGAAGCCATTTCCTCACTTTTTAAATGAGAAAAGTGTCTGGAAATGACTTGCAGAAAGTACTCCTAACTTGCCTTTCAATTTAGCTGAATTTTCTTTATTTTATATATTCATCCAACTCATCAACACAGTAGTAACAACAAAAAAGCAGAATACTGAGATAATTAGGATTATTACAAATATTCCCACCGATGAATGACCAGTTTTAATGAGAAACCCTTTTTGATTCCACCACTCCTGATGAATAAGAGTATCTCATAATAGCTACTGTCTTCTTACTTCACGACTGCTTTAAATCATATAGCATGAAGGGACTAGTTTCCAGAATCTATCTCACTGTTTACTTTCACTTTAAGATGTTAATGAGTAGATTTGACTCTCTTAAAAAAAAAATGGCCTAAATGGTAGACTTAACTCAAAATAGCCACCAGAATTATGTAACCAAGCAAATATATTTCCTTTTCATACTAATAAGACAAGAATCCTCACATATAAAATATAAAGTGCATACATCAGCAAGACAAAAAGAGAAATCAAAGTAGATCTTTCTCAGTCATTATCCAGTGCAAATGAAGGGTTCTAATTTTATTTATTCTTGAGATTTCATAACTGTTATAATATCTTATAAAACTCACTTTCTGTGACACCTTCTGTTATATTTCAATGAGTATGCTTTATCCAATGATATATGAATCAACTGCTACTTTTGACATAATGCAAGCATAATTTTGTTTCTTCAAATTTTAAATTAATAAAAATACTTTTGACACCGTATTTAATTAAAGTGAAACACTGATGTTTTAGAAACTGACAATTAATAAAGCACTCATTTTCCCTCCATGATTAGTTAAACGTAGTCAACTAATTTCCTTTAGAGATGAGATTAATTTCACCTCATTGTTTGTAACAACAGAATATTCTTGAGCTATATGTTATACCACTTCCAATTTATGTCATGTCTCATCACACCTCTCTTGTTTGTGGACAGCTGCCTGAGGTATACAAGGCCAACCAAAGTAACCTATTTAACTGAGATAATTATCCAGATAATTAAAGTAACACATGTTTATTATGAAACATTCTGGCAGTTGAACCAGAAGTCAAGTTTAAACCAGAATCACATCAGAAATTCTGTGTCCAATATTTACAAACTGATGGCATTCCCAATTTTCACACTAATAGCACATAGATGGGTCTAAAATAAAAGTAGCCATAATACACATTATATCTGTGTATAATAAAAGAAAAAAAATGAGACATTTATCCAGAAACTTCAGATAAATGTAAGGCTAAACGCATCTTATGCTAAATTAGCCTGATTCATTTGTTGTTTCAATTCCAGAATTGATATACTTTGGGTGGAAATAATTCATGACAACATTTGTAACACTTCCAATATTTGGAAAGGTAGTAAGCACACTAAAGGGTGAAGAGTTGAGCTCTGTTGAGATTTTTCATATTTTAAACTAGTAGAAACTTTTATGATAACATAATTTACATTTCTATGAGCCTTGTAGTTTCAAAAAATATATAACAATAACATCTCATTAAGCCTCAAAACAATTCTGTGAGATTGAGCAGAAAATTATCATCATCCCCATGTATAAATGAGGACCCAGATTGATTTTGTTCATGATTTCTAAATTCCTTTGGCATATTTCCCAGGCTTATCCACTTGCAAGGACATATACTTTCAAACTTAGTTTTCAAATTGGCTATGTTCACTGTCTTCTTTAGAAACTCTCTTCTACCCTCTAACACACTCTCATAATAATCTTCTCAAATAATCTCTCTCTTTGTTTTCTATGCCATAAACACTTCTAAGATTCTTGAATCCAAGACACTCTACTGTTTGCTTATCTGTTTACATGTTTGCTTTTCCTATTAAACTGAAACTCCCCTGAAGGCATAATTTAACTGATTTAGCAAATATTCCTGTGCCTCATTATTTTCCAGATACATGATAGGAGCTGAAGATACAAGCACTCTATGATCGCTGCTAATCTGAAGTTTAACATATAGCTGAAAAGACACAGTTTAAAGATGCATTGCAGAAATGATGAATGTTACAAAGCAAAAGCTCACGGGGATATGCCAGCATATTACAGATAGAAATAAGATTACCTGAGTGATTAGTTAATTCTACACTGAGGAAACTGAAGTTCAAGTCAAAGTCAAAGAAACAAAATGTGATGGACAAATTGGGATAGGCCGAAAGAACAACGTTCTAGGAAAATGAACAACACATGTAAAGGCCTTAAAACATATATGACAAAGAGGTTCAACATGGTTAAAAATTAATAATAATAATAATAACAACAACAACAACAAACAAACAAATAGTTTCCCAGGCTGAAGTAGGAAAGACTTCAGTTTCAAAGGAATTTGTCCTAATGGTAATAAAGTTATAGAAATATTTCAGCAGGTAAATGACATCGTAATATTTATTCTTCAAAAATATCATTTTTGAGGCCCTGAGAAGACAACAAAGGGTGAATTTTAAAATCTAGTAACGTTTCTTATATAATGTAAATGAGAAGTGACTGATTTTGCCTTGGACTAGGATGCTGGTAGAGAGGTTTAAATGAAGGAGTACTAGAATTTAGGCCACATTCACAAGGTAGAGGCTGTAGGACTTGGTTACTGCTAGCTATAAAAAATTGAAAGAGAAGTCAAGGATACCTCTTAAATTTCTTACTCTAGCAATAGATATGAGAAAGAAAGAAGATTTGTGGGGGAAATGGACATGCGGAGCTTTAGGAGTTCAAGAGATATCTTTATAGAAATATCACACCATCATACATATTTTGAGAAATGGGAGACCTAATTTTGAAACTTTGGATATGAGTCTACTTGTTTTCAATTTTCCATAGCTATGGGAATATATAAAATCATGCAAAACAGGAACACAGATTGGACCAGTGACAGGGCATTAAGAAAACCTAATACTTTAATCTTAGAATGGGGGCCCAATCATTTAAAATTAGATTTAATTTTAGCATTAAACTGAGATTTCTGTGGAAAGCTTTGGGATTATACAGATGTTCTGAAACATGCTGACCAAAGAGCATTCATAAAATTATATATCTTACCTCTAACACACACATACATATCTCCACACATACTTTAATGATCTCTCCTTAATGGTCTTGATTTAACATTTCATATTCAAAGAGAATTCATCACATTGTACGTTAAAACTTCAGGGTATCTGTTAAAATATCATCTTAAAAAATACATAGTACTGATCTCCATTTGTGTTCTGGGCAAGACCTTGCAACTTGCTGAACAAGCTCCAAGACCCACACTGGTGGCAGCTGACCTCAGTTTTCGGGCATGGTTTTTTGAGGCAACTATAAGCACAGCATCTGTGGATTGCTTGCTAAATCTTAACAGGTGGCTCTGGAGTGACACAGGCTGGGGCTAAAACTGGCTTGCTGCTAAATTCATCTCAGGACTGTGCCTCTGGACACGTACCACACAAAGATCGGGAGACTTAGGAGCTTTCCTTAGTACATAGAAACAAACATGGAAAGGCAGCCAAAATGTGAAAATAAAAAAGCAGAAACTGTATGAGAGAAGAGAACAGAGATCCAGAAATAATGGAGTCAAGCAATCTAACAGATACAGCATTCAAAACACTGGTTATAAAGATGAATTTAGGGGAAGAGTAGATGAACTCAGTAAAAACTTAAAGAAACAAAAAACACAAAAGTGGAAGTGGAAATTATAAAAGGGACCAGTCTGAAATGAAGAATACATTATCTGAGATGAAGAATATATTAGAGGGAGTTAACAGAGTGGATGAAGAAGAGGATCGAACCACCAATATAGCGGATGGAGAAGCCAAGGTCACTCAATCAGAATGGCAAGAAAAAAGAAGCCAAGAATATAATAATAATTCAGGGAGTCCTTGGGAAGAAATTAAGTGTAAAAACATCCATGTAATAGGAGTACCAGAAGGAGAAGAGGGAAAACAAGTGGAAAAGCTATTTGAAGAAATAATGATGGAAAACTTCTCTAACCTGGTGAAAGGAAAAGACATATAACCCTAGGATGCTCAGTGAGTCCCAAGAAAGAACCCAAAGATGCCCACACCAAGACACATCATAATTAAGATGCCAATGGTTATATACAAACAAGGAATCTTAAAAGCAGCAAGAGAAAAGCAGTTAGTTATCTACAAGGGAGCACCCATAAGACCTGAAGCTGATTTCTCAAAAGAAACTTTGCAGGACGGAAAGACTTGGCAGAAAACATTTAAAGTGGTGAAAACTCAGAATCTACAGCCAAGAATACTTTATCCAGCAAAGCTATAGTTTAGAGTTGAAGAATAGATAAAAGGCTTCTAAAGAGCTTCTCAGACAAAAATAAACTACAGGAATTCATTAACACCAAACCACTATTACAGAAAATGTTGGAGAGACTTCTTTAAGAACACCATGTATCAAAATCATGAATTAAAAATGGTAGTAACTACATATCTATCAACGACTACCTTAAATGAAAAAGAATTAAGTGCTCCAACCAAAGGATGGAGTGGCTGAATGGACAAGGAAGTAAGACCTCTACATATGCTGCTTATAAGTGACTCACTTCAGATTAAAGATTAAGATGGAAAAAGATATTGCCTTGATGGTCCTAGAGGGTATTGTGCTAAATGAAGTAAGTCAGATAGAGACAGACAAGTACTACGTGATTTCATGTACATGCGGAATCTAAAGAACAAAATAAACAATAACAACAAAAATAGAAGCAAATTCATTGATACAGAGAATATTTTGAGGGCCACTAAATGGGAGAGCGGGGTTGGGAGAGAATGGTGAAAATAGGCAAAAAGATTAAGAAGTACAAATGAACAGATACAAATAGTCCTTGAGATATAAAGTGCAGCATAAGGAAAATAGTCAACAATGTTGTAACAAATATGTAAGGGTGAAGAGGGGTTTAGATTTAGTGGGGTGATCTCGAGCTCTAATCACTATGCTGTACAACTGAAACTAATATATTCTTGTATGCCAACTATAATTTTAAAGAATTCATTGAATTGTACAATGTTAATATGAGTAACTAATTGTCTATGATACTTCAATAAAGCTGAGGAAAAATAAATAAAAATTAAAAAGTACATAGTATGATATTGAAAATAATTCAGACTAAAAATAATTCTTTAGAAATATAACTCTTTGTTTAACCTGAGAAGTATAGGTAAAGAGAAATAATTTTTACATGTATAAATATCCATAGTCATTTATTTTATCTAGACATAGCTAGCTAAGTAATTAGGTGATTATGAGAATAAAAATGAATAATTTCAAAGAAGATAGTTTTGTTATTTTAGAACCCTAAAGTAACATAACCAATAGAGGACACCTAGTGGTCTTTAGCAGAATCAATATTTGCCTGCCAAAAATATTAAACAATATATACATACACACACTCCTAATAATTTCAGAAGGGATGCTAATCTGAAAAAGGTGACTTCTCAAATCTCATATGCATAAACATAAGCATACATCAATTTAAATGTTTCAAATAATTTGCATGTATCTTATTTCATTTAGACTTCACAATTGTCCTATTAAGTTTTAGGCATAAATAAGTCACTTCAAGTGCTTCTCCTTAGATTAAATAGAAAATAAAAGGTGCAATTTTAATAAGCACTTATAAATACAAATTTCTAGTATAAGATCCAATTCTCATTATAGGATACAAATCTTAAATATAATTGTATTAATAACACTATAATTATCAATATTATAGTAACATAATATTAATTACATAAAATATAATTGATTTAAATTATAAAGTAATACAAAATAGATTTCATATGAGGCCTAGCCATATTTTATTATTTGATACTAACATTTCAATGGCAAGAGTACCTGGCAAAGATAAACTTCCTTTTAATATCTAAAAATTTATCCTGCTTAACACTAGCTGTATATAAAAACGAAAATGAGTGATAAGTCTCTTTCCTGACCAGTATCATTAGCTCCATCTTCAGTAGTCTCCAACTGTCTTCACTCTGCCACATTCTAAAATGTAAATCCTCTGCCTAAACTGCCTCAACCACACCTCATTCAGTCCATCATTATTAGCACAAATTCCTGTCTATACCTCCTAACTCACTCCCTTACTACCTGGGTTCTGGAGACACAGAACTACTGTGCTAGCCTGCTTGTACTTCATGTCTTACTGAAATGCACTCTTCTGCTCTCATTTTGTTCACTTTGGTAATCCAGATTCCAACTTTGAAACTCATTCAAGTGTCTCTGAAGCATTCTTCTTGTGCAAAACAAAACAAAATAAAACAAACAAAAAAAAAAACACTGTTGTTCACTCCCTCCTTTATGTCTTCATTTACCACACACCACCTATGATTATTTGCTTGCATGTCTGTTTTTGCTACAAAGCTAAGGTCTGCTTTGTATTCTCATGTGCAGAATTTGCAAATAGAAGCTACTCAGTAAATGCTTAGTAGTGAAGAATGAATATTCCTTTGCAATTATTTAATGGATTTAGAACATGGAGGATTGCCATGTATTTAGTGGATAAGTATGTTCTGATAACCTATTGTGTTTAGAACTCTGTACTATTGTACAAGAAAATTCAATGGCAAAAGGTGACAGACTCTTCTCTATAGACTTTTACATCCAACAAAAGAAAAGGAAAATGAATATAAACAAGCAATAGCAACCAAGCTACCAGCAAGAACAAATGTAAGCAGAGCCAGTAGAATTGTTTAAAGTAAAGGTAATGACCATTACAGCACAGACAACCAATGTAGAATGTTTTCTGGAGATGAGTTGAAGACTAATGTTTAAAGGAGTAATAGAAAAAGAAAGGCTTTCTAAATCTGAGGTGTGGCACATGCAAAATTATAGAAGGATCATTCTCTGCAAATGCACTGTAAACCTAGAAAACAAACAGAAAAGAGTTGTTGGGTGCAAATATGAAGTGACAATGGTGAAACGGGGGAATGGTTTGCTAGAGAGCCTTGAAGGCACAGCAAAGAAACACAGATTTGATGTGATAGGCAATAGGGAGCTTCTCTATGTCCTAGCAGAAGGCGGGTTTAGAAAAACACTGGTGTTAGCTTATGGCAAGTCTTAGAATTCTGGTTTCTAAAAAATGAAAGTAGTTACAATATGTATTATATAATTATAGATAGAAAATTTATAGCAAGAATTAGTTTCTAATCTAAACCAATTAGAATGTTAAAATTAACCAAAGACAGAAACTGTAATTTCCATTAGCTCCCTGTAGAATAAATTTTCTTATTAATGCTCTGTTGTTAAACATAATTTGTTTATAAATCCATCTCTAAGCCAACATAAAAATCTAATATTGATTGCTAGAAGAGTATTGCAATGTTCCAGGACACATTATTCATCTGAAATTACTATAGACATATACAAAGATCAGATACATAAGCCCTCTTTCTTGCCACAAATGAATTTAGCTAATTATTATAGATCTAAAATCTACATAAGGATGAGGAAATAGTAAATGAAGAATAAAAAATAAAATATTATAGGTATGTATTCCAAAGCCATAGTTATTAAACAAGTATCATCCATTTCCCATACTTTTTTTACATTGCCTATGACACTGAGTCCTAGAAATAGATAACAATTACAGTCGTATTCTTTTTCAATTATTATTTCCTAAATATCTAATAATTTCAAAGATCAGCCCCTCCTTTGATGAAATGACTAGAATTAGCAGCATTCAAGGCTCCTAGGACTATTCACCTTTACTAATGAATAATTTCTCATTTACTAAGCTCTTAATCTTCCCCTTATCTCTTCAGTGGCTTGTGATTGTCAAAAATTGTTAATAATATTCCATTTAATTTCCAAGGATTTCCTCTCCATATGTCCATTTTAGGAGGATCACAGAGAATTGTCTCCCCCTGTGAAAGGTTATAAAACAGCACTGGCTTGGGTCACTGACTTTATATGAAATACAACAATAACAACCGTGCTGAATTAACAAAACAATTCTTTAAAAACCAAAGTCCAAGAGTGGAAAAGATTTACCTCAGTTTTCTGGAGATTACAGAAAAAGGAATTTTCTGGCCTGATTTACCTAAATAATTGCCCCAGATTTTCACTATATATATTTTTTCTTTTTCAGTATAGCATCACAGAGCTCTATTTTTACATCTTAAAGCCATTGATCTTATAGTTGCCTTGTGAAAACAACTTCCTTCCTGACTCCTTAAAACCATGTTTTTCATAAATTAGTTGGCCAAATCAACTCTTTTCTTCTATATTAGGCACAACATTCAACTTTAGTAATGATAGTAACAAAAGGGCTAAATTTTAAAGTTTCTGTGTTCCATTCACAATATTTCTCTTAATTTATCTGGCTTTGGCGCTTCTTGTTGTTTTTCAGTTGAACTAATTCAGACCGGAGGAAAAAAATGTATCACTGAAGATGAAAGCAGTTTCCTATAGAAGGCAGCTGCTGTCCTTGGAAATGATTCTTTTAGAACAGTAGCAGCTTCCAGACTTCACACATTACTTCCCCAAATTTGCTGAATTTAGCATTAGCCAGCTTGGTACTAAAACACTCAGAACTCAGAGACATGTGGGTGAACTCACATCTTCCTGTACAGTCTTATTCTAAATGCTCATAGAGAAACTTCTGAATCATTTGTTGTATTTCTACTTGTAAATACATCCTTGCGGCATTTATAAAAATCAGGTAGAGATTTTCCAGTTTGGGACCATTCAAGTTCCTTTCTGATTTTGGTGTGAATCACGTAGGTGATGAAATAATAAATTAATATTAAGTTCTGGATTATTATTACTTCTTTCCTGTTTAACAGTATTACTGACAGACATTAAGTATCTATGATATATGTGATATTATATGAGAGTATCATTTCAAGAAAACATTCTTCAGTTAAATGAGTTTATGGTTCATTTATTATCAAGGTCATTTATTTATAAGAAAGATCTTGCCAACTCACAACTCTGGCCTGAGTGTGCTTAGTTACCAAATGTCCATAAGTGCATATCAAATTGCATTTTATGGTAATGGTGGCAGGGAGCCGATGCTCCTGAGTTATGCATGCCATCTTTAAAACACCATCATGTTACAAATATCTAGGTGCCTGTGACCGCTGCCCGAAACCAGAGGACATCAGTTTTAAGGAGTGCCTGGCCTCTTCTATGTCCACATGGCCTGTCATTTTATATGATATGATGCCATCTGTTCATCCTGCTGCCATTCTCTAGGGTAATTGGGTTAAAACTACAAGACACTGAATACAATCACATTGCTCACTGTATTTCTAATTGACTGGGAATTTATAACAGTGACTTTTTCATTTCACGGGCTACTAATTAAAATTTTTTGTATGACTGTGTTTTAATCTTAGTTTAAAAGAGCTTCCTATAATTTTATTTAATACATAGAAGAATTGAATATTAAAGTATTTGTCATTAAAAGAATACATGTTATAGTGAGAAGCTATATAATTTTGTGGTTAAGAGCATTGTCTCTGGAGTCAAATTGCCAAGGTTAGAATCCCAGCTCCACCTATTACTATAAATCTGGGCAACTTATCAGTTATTAGAAAGATTTGATGAACTAATCCAAATAAAGAATAACATATATTACTTGACACATAATAAACCCTCTGTAATAATTAGCTATTATTACCAATAATCATCTTGGTTTGACTTTAATCTCAAATTGGTATAATAAAGTTTCAGAACCAAACATTTATTATATTTTAGATGGAATGTGGTATATAGAAACACATTATAAGATGAATCCAATTTCTTAAATGTGTTGCATTTGATTTTAAATATACTCTGTATCCATATTTAAGAATGATCCATTTTTAAGCCTTTTCAGTAGTGTCTTACACAGTGTTTTATTATTGTATGTCATTTCCTGAAATCTTGTGAACCAAATGTCATTCACAAGCATACACTAAACACTGCTACCGCCTTAAAGAAAGCAGAGCTAATGTTTGTAGAAGATCCATTTTAATACTTGTTTAAACCTAAATTTCAAATCATAATTCATCCTAAAAATGCTTAAAAATAATTTCTGCAATGTGTAAAGTGACAATTACACCACAGCTAGTATATTGGTTTTTGGGGGTTTATTTTAGTGCTGGTTTAGGCTCTCTCAGAGCCTCTTCAATCCTCATTTTTATACAGTCAATAAAATTCAGGTCCTAATTTACTTAAAAAGAAAAGATAGATTTAGAAGGAAAAGAAAGTCAAAAAGGTTAAAACTCAGACTCTGGAATTAGGAACATAAACTCTTTTCTTGGTAATGATACATTTATCTCAGATTGTTGGAAACTCCAGCTGGCTGAGCCCTTTCAAGGTCCCATCAACTGCCTAAGAACAGCAGATGCCCTATTCAGCAAAACATTGGCCAGATTCACTATATTTATTCACTGTATTATTTTGTTTTCTATATAATAATTTCCCTCCTGGACATGCTGTTTTTCAGTATTATGAAATAAATTAATAGGGAGAAACTATCATAAATAATTATGTGTGAAGCATAACAAGGAGCAAAATTATTATGCTAAAATCAGTCTTGACATATACAACTTGGAAACATTCAAAAAACCTATTTTTCTTCAAACACAAGTTCTCTAAAATTTCAATATTAGAGGAATCATATACCAGATCATCTCACAGACCTTCTTACACAAATTAGGTTAGCAAAAAGACCCTACACATCTTTGTCAGAGATGGGACTAATGTATTTATATAAAATAAAATAAAATAAAATAAAACAAAATAATAAGATAAAATAATAAAATAAAATAAAATAAAATAAAATAAAACACTGTCCATAGTGAAGGAGACATTGCATTGGTTAGGGTAAACTTTTGATTAAAGTGGATTTGTTAGGGGAAAAAAAGAAGACTTAGATAGTGTAAAACAACTGTTTTCGAATTTTTTCAATTGATTCAAATCTAGTATTTGACTATACCTTTTGAAGATACAAATGTATGACTTATGTACCCTAAAAGAATAATGAATATAATTTTTCTCCTAGAATTTTATAAAACATCATATGTAGCAGTTGTTCATTTTAAAACAGTTATAGTCAACAACATCATGATATATAGTAGCTTTAAAAAAGAAAAAGATATGTCTTACCTCTTCCCACTGATGTATGTATCTAATTAACCTTGAAAGTCGTAATAAACGCAACAGACTGAGAATTTTTGTAAACCTCACAATTCGAAGTGCCCTGGCTGTCTTGTAAACTTCTGAATCCATTCCTTTTTCTACAATTAGAAAGATATAATCCACTGGGATTGATGAAATGAAGTCAACCACAAACCAGCTTTTTAAATAATTCATCTTGATCACTTTAGGGTCCAGGATGATTTCAGAACTGTCTTCATTGACAGTCCCAGTCCTAAAATTCATGATCAAGTCCAAAAGGAAAACTGTATCTGAAGCCACGTTGAAAATAATCCATGGTGTTGTTGTTTGTTCTGTAAAGAATGTGATTCCAACTGGTATGATGACCAGATTTCCAACCATCATTATAAGCATTATCAAATCCCAATAAAACCTATAACAAATAAAAAAAAAATCACATTTTAAGATATAGACAATATCCAGACCATTTATCCCTTGTCCCATGAAAAATTATTACCAATTTATGGTTAAATGAATGAGTAAAAGAATAAAAATATTGGTTTTGTAAATAAACTCTTTCAATGGCTATAAATTTATATCTTAGCAAAATTAATATATTCTTAAAGCAAGGTATTGTGATTATAGAATTCTAAAAATTATTTATATGAGGTATTATAGAAATAAATTAAAGAGTAACTATAAGCCCATTTATCTGGTAAAGAAGCAAAAACAGCCTCCCCCCATAGCTTACATGGAAACAAGAGAGAAGTGTTAAGACCAGACGATTTATCTCAAATAACTGCTTTTGGGAAGACGCTTTGGAGGTGATTTGAAGTACTTTATATGTCAAATTACCAATCATAGAATAAACAGTAATAATTAAAGTACACAAAAAATACTGGCACTACAAATTTATCACTAGGAGATTAAATAAATCATGGATTCTAGATTCACAATACTCCAAATATCTATGCTTTATTCTTCTTTAGTTTGAAACAAGAAAACTAATTTTATTCTGAGGCTAAAAATAATTTAACAGACTGTACTCTAGAGTTGAAACTAGAATCTATGATTATTAACTATTCTTTGAAACATTCTTATTTCACCTTATATTAAATTGGGAGAAAACCAGGAACTTTCAGGTTATTCCAGGTTAATATAGTGTAACTAAATTCATCAGAGATGACTATGTTATTTTCATTTGGATTCTTTCAAAGTCTATTGAATCTGTAGTTAGACTAGCTAACAGAGTATATTTGTGACAGAATATATTTATAAAAATGAAGAAAAAAATCAACTAATACAACTTTATAATAATGAAATAGTCTGGAAACATGGTTACTTCATCCTGGTCACCTGTGTCCTCTTTTGGCAGTTCTTTTGCATAAATAACATAAACTTCATGACAGAAATTTATGTTAACTGAGATATTTTTATTTTACATTATTTCTCCTACTTGGACTATTTGGGGTACATTTTGGTAAAACATATTTTCATAAACCTTTCAAAGTTACTATCATCCCTGATTATGAATGACTCCTGGGGTAAAAGTAGTAGTATAAGAAAGAACTACAAAAGGTACTCTCTCCCCTTGTCTTTACCCACCCCCAGGATTACATAAAAGACAAATATTTGTAATTTTGCAGATTTCACCAGTCTCTCTGTCCAAACTTATCTATACATTTATGGAGAAGTATTAAAACAGTCATGTCAATCAGACATCATGCACTGGCAATTTCAATGTAATCGTCCTGTTTTCCTTCTCCTCTCTTAATGAAAATATGCAGAATGTGCCAATTGGTACACTAAGGACAGAGGAGAGATGTAGAGGAGATGCAATGTTGTAATAGCTATTTCAAAGGAAGTGACATCATTGAACTCTAAAATGAAATTGTGTGTTCCCTGAGGATTTGCACTTTTCTGAATATTCTTATCAGTCTTTTCTGTGGACCCCTCTCTGCCCTTCCTGTGAAGGCTGCTGTTCCCCTGTGTGTCACACATAGCCTTTTCTCTTCTATTCTACACATGCTCTCCAGGCAATTTTATACACTTACCCATGTCTTTAACGATTAATTCGTAACTGATGACTCTGAAAGCTTTATCTCCAGTCTATTCTTGTCTTTAAGCCTCCTAATCCTCATAAGTAGCAGCCTATTAAACCTATCCCTTTGTATATCTCATACTCTTGTCAAACAGCATGCCTTGGCTCAAACTCATCATCTTGTCTCCCACATATATTCCTAATACATTCCCTAAGTCAAGAAATGGAACTCTTCCTGCTTTGCAAGACAAAAAACTTCAAGACATCCTAGGTAACTTCTAGCCCTAAATCTACTCAATCTCCAATCAATCACTAAAGCTGTTGGGGTCTAATACCTAAATATAAATCGTATTAATCCATTTGCTCTTTTTGATTCCCACTGCAGCTCTCTTCAACCAAAAATTCTTACCATCTGTTTAATTTGGAGATAAGTTACTTAAATTCTCTAATACTAAATTGCTTCATCTGTAAAATGAAGATTACAATAAAAACAAATGTATAGGGTTTTACAGAAATGAAATCATACATGCAAATCACAGATCCTAGCATGTAACAAACTATGGACACAATATTGGTGACCTACTAGGTATTCATTTACCTTTCCTTACCCCCCCCCAAAAAAAAGAAATCCACTTTTTGTGAGGAGCACCCAAAAGCCCACTGAAAAATACTCACTTTTACAGACATCTTTGTATTTCTTTCATTAAGACAGAAGCTATTTTTTAATAAAATCATATTTTTTAAAAAAAATCATATTCTATCCATCTTAGTCAAAAGTAATAAAAGGATAAAATACAATCCATTCCTTACTTTTGCTATAATGTTTATCACACCATAACTTTTTATTACTCTTATTTAATATGATCTGAAGCCATTAGATATGTCATTATCAATAGGAAGCTCCATTAAACCTTATAATTTTCTTTTTAAGTATCATTGACTCTACAGACATAAACACAGATCTTGTTCTAGAATGCATAATACAACACTTTGGTTAACATAGATCTGTTCCTTAGCTAGCCAAGGAAAATACAGTTGTCACTAACTTTAGAAATGTGATATAACTTCTGTTTTTTGAACAATGCATGTGTTCCTGAAAACAAATCTCATGAGTTCTCTCATTTACCTGCCCACAAATTTCTCTCCTTGGCTCTTTGATCTGAAAACTTCTCTTGGGACACTCTGGCTCTTCCTCTTCCCTAACTCTCAATTTCTATGTCATGCACATTTTATTATAGAATTGTTTTTGTTATATAGTCCTTGTTTCCATTCCTACTGCTCTCTCTCTAGTCCACCCAGAGCTACCTCTAGCTTAGAGTACCCCTGTCTATTGTCATCTGATCAATTCAACCTCCCAGTCCCAGGGCTACCTATCTAACATGTAATCTGCCCAGCCAAAAACCATCGATGACTCTCAATTAAGTAAAAACAAGTCTCTTTAACACTTTATGGCAAGCGCCTAATATTGCAAGTAAGAGAATACTTGCTCTTACCTGGCCATGCACACCCAGGTACACATACGGGAGATGCAGTTACTTCCATTCTCTCTATGCTTTTTCCTATTAGCACTCTACCTATCCTTCAGATCCCATTCTGGCAATGAGTTTCTTCATTTTTTTTACATCCCCAGAACAATATATATTTTCAACATCTTTATTTTATTTTTGCTTTTGTTACTATTTGTCTTTGTTTCCTCTATCATTACTGGATTTAAGTTCATTGAAATTCAAAACCATAACTTGTCTTCTGTTTAACTTCTGTAGACAGTATCTAAAATAGCTAATGCCAAAAAGATAAATTAATTAAATTTTAATGGACTCTTACACTTCTGTGAGGATATTAAAAAGAATTCTTTTTAATAAGTCAGAAAGCCATTAATGCAGTAAATAATTTCTTCACTTATCTTTTATATAACACTGAATTCTTACTCATTGAAGATGTTTATGACATAGAATACATTAAAATAAATTAAATAGGAAACAAAGAGATTAAGACTATGTTCTTAGTTTAGATGACCTGCAAACAAAACAGTTTTGAATTTGACACCTGTTTTGGTATATTTCAAAAATCCCTCTCTTTTTCATCCTGCTCTAGAAAGACAGTATTTGTAAAAGATCTTGGTTGAATTTTGAAGGCAGACTAGGGTTCACTTCCAAGTTCTACTAGCTGCATGGTTTGAAGCAAGGTATTTAACTATCATGAACTTCATTTTTCTTATACTACTTTCTCTGCAGGAGGACTGTACACATGGTGTATGCAAAGCGTATTATATAGAAACTGTTATATAAAAAGTTTCTTTCTTTGTAAAACCAGCAAAACAGAGAGCACTCACTGAAAAAGGGTAGTCTTGGCAGTTACAGTAGAGTAATAAGCTAGGCAATCATTTTTACCTTACACTGAGTAGACAGACAAACTAAAATAGTATTTCAATTATAATTAATATATCACTAATAACTATGATCACTTTAATTACTAATAAAATACTTTTCATAGACAAATTATTTTTTGCATCAAGAATCTATTTTCCCCTAATAAGTTTTAGAGCAGAAAAAAAGTGGCATTTTAAAGTGTAGTCCATGATATTAAACTGTGAATAATTCAAATTTAGTCATGCTTCTTTCTTTCTACCCACTTGCATCCTTCTAAAGCTTCTGGTAAATGAAGACAATCCCTGCTTCCCTAACAAGAATTCCCACTATTCCTCAGGTTCTTATGATATCTTATGATATCTGCTCTATTTGAAATAGTCTCATGTCTAACATTTCTAACGGAAAGCCTTAACCTGCTTTAAACAATTGCCGTATTTCTCTGCTGGAGGTTCTTGCCTTTCAATTTTCTCTCCAAATCTTGACTAAAAGGTTTTATTTTTCCTTCTCTCTGATGAAATAAATATTTGTCATTAAATAGAATGGAGGAAAGAACTTCTGGTTAAACCCTGAAATGAAAAGATTTATACGAGTTTCAACTATGGCTAAAGTCAAAGGATGTGATAAACCTGTCCCATTACTGACACTTAGGACTCACTCTTAAAAATCATATTTTTATATACCAACCTTAAATTGAGCATAGGTTTATAAGCCAACTTATCTATTGATCTAAAAGTAAGTAAATAAATATCCAACTGAATTTACTTTTTTAAAAAGACATAGTCCTTGCCATTATGTTTTAAATATTATATAAAATGAATTCATTTTTTGGAAGTTTAATAAAGAGTCCAGTTACAGGCATAAATCTCTTGAAAAATAACATGAAGTCCCTTCTTTTAAATGCTATGTCCTCATCCTAATACCACCAATGGCAATTCACCTTTCAAGGTCTCAGTAACTAATACCTGAACTTTGATCTGATGGGTTCTCAGACATTCTTCATCACCTTATAAACTTCACTATTTGCGCACAGAATACTCACACTGCGGTTGAAGTTTTGTAGGACATATGCCTTTTTTTCCCAAGGAAGTTTCCTCACTCAGATCGGTTACTTGGTCTGATGCCTTGACATCTCACAAAGACAAATTCATTGTTTATGGAGGGTGGGGAGTGAAGATACCAACAAATACAGGCAATTTGAAGTGAAAATAAGCTAGTTTCATAATACATTATAATCTTGCTAAGATTTCAATCATGGGCAAGTTTAACCTAACATAGATAAAACTAGGTTAAACCATGTTTGAAGACATTTAGATGTTTTCCTGTAAATGTAGCAATTTACCCATTGAGAACATGAGATGGGTAAGAGGTACATTCTGTTATAGCTAATCTTATTTATTAAAATGAGTTAATGGGATAGAAATTTAATCCATATGAAGGTATTAAGATCTGTACCAATCCAGGCAAAAGTAAATATGTTTTTCTCTTCCCCCATCCTCTGTAACTGCATGTCTCATCATGTATTAATCTTCCAACTGCCAATTCTGATGGCCTTATACTGGTCCATATACTCTTCTTTGTGGCATTTCATAACTTTAACTGTTTACCCCTCCTACTTGAAACTCCCAATCTTTGGTTTCTATGATTGTGTTTCTGTAGTTCCTCACTCACATTTATATGTTAGCAGAAATTTATCTTCCTCGACTTTTACCTCATTCCTCTTTTTTTACCATTAAATTAGGTATTCTATGTGACCACTTCAACCAACTTTTCATCCCTCTATTAATTCTCTCCTTCGGTCTCACCAACCTCCACAGGCTTAACTAACATTTAATAAAAATGTTTCTCTTATCTGTCACTGGTCTTAACCTCTCAGATGGAGTTATGAATTTCTAATGACATCCTGCATAGTTAGTGGCCTCTCAATGCCCCAATGGACCAGCCATCTCAACAGGCAGAAATTCAAACCAAGTAAACTTACAACCCCAAAATATTCCTCCTGATATTTTCATTTCTATTCATTATAGCATAGCTGCTGCCATTTTTTTATCTTTTGGTCAGCTATTAGGTATAAAACTTTAAAATTAGCCCTGACTCCTCTGTTGGCCCAGCTCTGGTGTTAATTCGATCATTTGCCCAGTCTTACATTTCTTCTAATATAATAATTTCCATATTTGGCTTTTCATATGTATTCCATTGCCATCATCTTCTATGAAGTTCCTATCATATCATTATTTTTCTTATTAATTTTCCTGTTTCTACTTGCCTCAGTAAATTATTTCCTATTTATATCCACCCTTCTTTCCTATGGCTTAAAAAGGAAATGTAATCATTCAAATTCCTCTACAGTATCCCTATTCTTATCCTGAAGCTTATCTTTTTGCACATATATAGTCCTCAGCTAAATTTTAAGAAGGTTCTGTTTGTCAGACTCCTTGTCTTTGCTATTGCCCAACAAACGTCTGAGATTTACTTCTCTTAAAATTCAAACTCAGCCTCTACATTTCCAAATATTACTTCAATGGCCAACTGCAACACCAATCCCTCTACAGTACCCTCTTTCATCTCATCACAAGCCCTGTTATAATTTATCTCCTCCCTGCCCTAAACTCCTATCTGCTTCTCTATGTGATTTCTAGCATTTGCTGGCACCCACTAGTGAAAAATAAATACTTTACCATAAGTTAGTGTCAATAATAATGTGTTAAATAAAGACTGCTTAATAAACAATGTCTATAAATACTGCTTTTGTGCTCATTCCTAGCCAAACTAGATGCCAATTTTCTTTACACTAATATTGCTTAGCAAATACAGTACACATACTACCAATTTCCCATGATCAAATCTCAAATCAGTCACATTTATGTTAATGAAGGTGTATTACAGCATTATAAGATTTTAATTAAAATATATATGATCATTTTTTCTTTTGAATGGTTTCAAAATTAAATAGGTATCAGCCTTTTCTATTTCTCCTTGATGGTAATATTATGAGGCAAACTTTTAAACTATTCTAATTTTCTTTCTATAGATGGCAGGAAGAAAGATGTCATTCAAGAATACTTTCACTATTATTTAAATTAACTTCAGATGAAGGCCACAACTTTCATTCCACTGAATCAAAACATTTGTTTATGCCAATTATTATGCATAAAATATATTTCTATACAGGTACAGCTTTAATCAAAAGATACAGAACAAAGCAGAACTCTGATTAAGTAAATCTATGCAACAGTATTCTATCTTTATAATGATATATAGATTTTTCATAAAAACAAAAATCCTTAATTTATCAAAAGTGAGTAGAAAATATATAAAATAGCTCCTATTGTTTAAATTTAGACTTAAAGATTGGACTCAAAAACATCCAGTATAAAACTGCTTTTTAGCTTCTCCTTATTTTTATTTGATTTACCACTGAGTAATTGTCAAAATTTTTATTCTCTTAAAAGAAAGCAAAAATATTATCAGTGATCACATCAACCCAAGTGTGTTCTAGCACCATTCATTCTAGTGCATAATTCAGTAAATTGATTTCTATTTTTCAAACTGTTTCCAAGAACAGACTAAAAGAAACTTAACATTACGTCATCTTACTGATAGATATTCTCATGATACAGACATTGAAGTCATCTTTACTTTTGAAGCTGAATTAAATGACTATCAGTTGCTAAGGGCTTTATATTTGCTAATATAATTTTATCCAATCACTGAAATTTTGAAAAGAAGAAAGATGACTAAATTCTTTCTATTTAAATATGTAGCTAAATGAAGTCTTATTCAAGTTTGGAGACTTTAATTTCAGATTAATTCTTCCCTCATTGTTTCCATAATCTTCCCACCACATTGCTTGTTTTCGAATCAATCAGCTTATCTTTCTTGTCACTGAAAATACAGGTCATTTCTTCAATGTTTCTTGTTACTCTGCAGATCTCAACAAATGATCCTCTTTGTTCATTCCTAACCTGTCAATGCCACACAAATCTTTTGCATTATTGCTCCAGTTTGAGGGTGTGATGTAAGGAACACAATCAGTGTCCAAGCACATTCTTGAATCATTAAGTCTACAAAATGTCTATGTATTATGGAAGTTTTGGAATGCGTTCATGATCCTGAATTATGTATATAATGATTTACCTCACTAAATATTGGAAAGGAAGACAGTATAAGGGCAATAAAGTATAAAAAGAATTTGTTAGGTAATAGGCACTTGTAAACACTGTCCCATTTGATATTAAAACACAATCAAAGAAGCAGGTAGTATTATCTAAATTTAACAAAAGAAAACTGAAACCCATCCAGCTAAGGACCCTTCTTAAGTTCTTGTAGGCAGGAAATATAGAAAAGTGCTTTTTAACCTAGTACCAACTTTCATGCTTACATTCCTTCCACCATATTCAAGGCATGAAAATATGAGACAAGAATTTAAGAGTAGCATTTAAAAAAATTTTTTTAAAACTTCCCCACACTTACTAGGGCAGCATAACCACATTTTCGCCTGTCCTTATCAATGACCCATCTGAAATGAAAATGAAATTTCTTTCACAATGGAAGGTCCAATCCCTGAAGGGGAGAAGACTATGGTGCTGCAGGTATGCTTCAATGGCTGCTCTTTAATCTCTGTTGCTTTCAATATGCGAGCTATTGCGAGGTTACCTACTTTACCAGAGCATCAATATGATAGCTCAGCTGTCCCAGTGCCCATGATGTAGCACACATTTCTAAATAGAACTAGGCTATGGGACTGCCTAGTTCAAAGAGGATTTCTGAATTCTTTGTGCCTTGGCCTGCAAAGATATCTCACTAGTGTATAAACCAAAATCAGTCCGTATCCTCTAAAGGCAGAAAGCACTTAGAATGTAAGAATGAAAGTTAATACCGAGCATTTTCTCCAAGTAGATACATTATCATAATCCAGCAAATGTGTATTGATTATCTTCTACATATCAAGTATTGTTCTAAGCACTCAAAGACATGTAAACATAAATTGTATACAAATTCTGCCCTCAAGAATTTCCAACTAACTAGGAAAGTGAAGACTTTTAATTAAATAAGACAGGGAGAGAAGTTAAGACATATTCATAAATAGTCAACTACTCTGAGTTTCCAAAAGAGAGAAATATTTGGTCATCTGTTTAAAGAAAGCACCACTATCACTGAAATTCAAAGACAGCATTTGCTGAGGAGTTCCCGAGGTTGCATTTTAGTCACTGCACAAATATTAACTTATCAACAAATATGTGCTGCTACCTGGGCCTGTCATTGTTCATACAAACAAAATGAGACACAGCCTCAGTCCTCAACACAAACAAATCAATAATGTATTCTAAAATATTTTAAGTTCTCTAATCGACTAATGAAAAGACAAATCCTAGAGCACACATAGGAGAGCAATCACGTGTTCCTTGGGAGAAGAACAGGAGAGTAGGCAGGGATTTCATAGAGTCAGTTTTGGTGTACATGACGCTACCATAAACATTCACTGATCATTAAAACTTGCTAGTTTTCAGGCTGCCGCTAGGTATCCACTGGGGCTGCCACTAGGAATACCAAGAGAACAGACATCAGGTAGCGAGAGAAAGAAATTAAACATCATAAAAAGTTAAAAGGTCTGGTGGTGTGTTTATACTTTTTTGGTTAATATTTTAGCTGTTATGATATTTAAAAAACCCAAGGCTACATCAAGTTTTTTCTCTGCACATATTTTAAAACCATGACTTCCCAATTAAAATAATGGAACATGATAAAGGAAACCAAGAGTGAGTTCAAATAAAATCTCAATTAAAAGAAGTTAATTTCTGCTTATAGTTATAAATTATGTTTACAGTATCATGTTTTTTCTTTACTTTTTTAAAAAATCAATATCTACTTTTTATTTTAACAGTAGACTTTTGAAGTTAAAGATTATTCATTTCCATAGGTTTTAGGGTGTACATTGATAAATAGGAATACCATTTCCATTTAGTTCATGTGTTTTTTCCCTAAAACAATAATACCTAAAGCTGTTATTTCATACTTGAATTACACTGAAATTTTCACACACTAGCAGCTACATGTTATCTGAGGAGCAGAATGGGTGATGTGTCAAGAAAGAAAATGCTTCTATCAGCAGCAGATGTTCCCAGGTCTGTAACAAGTATCGAGGGTGTACAGAAAAGTTACATTTGTTGTAGAATGTTGAAGAATTGAGGACCAAGTTTCTTTAATTGTCTGGGAATTCACACAAACACTAGGGTATATTTTAAGCAGAACTGCCAGTACAATGAGAATTTTCAGTCACCTACAAATGAATCAAATGAATACACATTTCAATTCGCTCTGGTCCCCAACACACACACACACACACACACACACACACACACACACACACACAAATATATAGTTCAAACATACACACACACACATGCCGTGTGTGTGTGTGTGTGTGTTTCTGCTTAGCTGTAATAAAAAATATGTTTGGCCTCTCCTTTTTCATCCTTTCCTATTTTATTCAGTGGCATTTATTAAACTTTTTTTTTTTTTGCTTCAAGAGAAAATATATTCACAATAGGATGCTGCTCAGAAGATAACTGAATCCTATTAATAGGTGGAAGTTACATGTGCTTTTCTATGTAGCCTAGAAACTTGCAGAAAAATTTTAAACTATTATAAATTTACTAAGTTCTGTAAGAGGATTTAGTGACCTGTAGACTTCATTTCATTTTTAAGAGATACTGCTTTCATCTTCATGTAAGTGACACATTGTGTGGTTGGTTTCCTCAAAAGCTAAAAAAGCAAATTAAAAAAAAAAGAATACTTATAAAGAAATAAAATCTCGGAATTTTATTGGTACCAGAGAGATAACTAAAAAAAAAAATGTATGTACTCAAGGTTTGATCTCATATATGTCTCAAAAGACAGTATTTCTTAAATAAAATTATTATTTCATTATATTTTGAGATTACTAACTCAAACACCATTATTTTGAAAGCCATATGGTGTTACATAACATAAAAGCTTAAAAGATAATATCAACCTCGAGAATATATTTATGAGAATTTAAGCATGACAAAACTGTTGGCAATTTAAAATTGATATAAATGTCTTAATTTACATTCTTACCCAATCCCTCTGACCTTTTCTCTCACTAATCCTCAACCTGATCATGGAGCTTTAGACAGGCTAATCTTATTATGTCCACTGGACACATTCTTTTCTTAATTTCTTCTGTACAACTGCTCCCTGACAGTGCTTGGAATACATTTCACCCCATTCTTCTCTTCTTTACCTTCTCCATATTCAAGTGGATAAGCAAGTCTGGCACAGTCGCAAGGTCTCTAATCCTTAACTTAATACATTCTAAAATCTGTGTGCCACAGGTTTTGAAGAAAAACAAGTGTGTGATTAAAATGTATTAAGCCTAATCCAGGTACATGCAGTGGTATCTTCAACATGTCTTTTTGGGTGGGACTGAGGGGGTGTCGAATTGGCAGTGGGAAAGGGATTTAGGAAGATTTGAAGTAAAACTATTTCCTTTGCCAGCACACTGCTTTTACTTAGAGTTTTGATTTTTGGTCAATAAAAAAAAATGTCTACATATCCTAAAGATACTTATTCACACTTCATATGAGATTACAAAAAACATTTGGGCATGCATAACTCTCACAAGCCATCCATTGGTATTTTACAAGGGTGATGATCATGTCTTATTCTACTGCATTCCAAGAAGACCTGCAACAACACTGTGCACATGGAAGTATTCACAGACTGAATGAAGAAATGACTTCTAGCCACATAGTCCATTAAGTACTTTGGCTTTTCTTTCATACACAAAAATAATGCTTTGTATTTTAAATGTACATTAACAATTTTTAAAGTCTACATCTGCAACTACAGTGGATGTGTTATAGTTCAAAACCACATCTACTTCTGCTTTCCATTATATCCTTATTGTCAATTACAGTGCCTGCAACTGGAGTGAACTCTCTAAATATCTACTGAATAAATAAATGCATGAATACTCAGGGCTTTGAAGAGTAAAGGCACTGTATTATAATCTCAGTCTACAAGTATCTGTCACTTGAATATTTTATGAAAACATAGACAAGTTGGAGATGTCCAGAAAAAAAAGGGGTGGCAGGAAGAGGATTAAAGAAATGGAAAGCTTAACTTGTAAGGGAAGACTTAAAAAGCTGAATATATAAAACTTGTCTAGATTAAAACTCTGAAAAAATGTAAGAAGATTCTACACATTCTTAAAAGTAAACAAGAACTTAGTTTAACTAACATAGTAAGAAGGTAAAGCCATGGAACCCATACTGGCTGGTCCTATAAATCCCAATGGCTTTCAAGAACCAAGCCTCAGACAGGGCAATAGAAATACTTAGAGGAATATTTTTCAAATTTCATGGCCCCTCGTGTTACCTAATAGTTTTGATGTCAGAGCCCAAGGATTGTTTGGCCTACAACCTGCCCAGAGACCCAAGCTGGTCCTGGTTGAGTAGAAAGTGCCATTCTCACATTCCCACAAAACAGACATCCAAAGGAAAATTATTTGTTTCATACATGTTTGTCTTATACTACTCCTCCTTTGAGTGAAAATTATGTCAGACTTTAAAAGAAATAATTATAGAACGTAATAGATATTGGATATAAATAGATATTAGTACATACATAATAGATAATAAAATATAATAGATACAAACAGATGTTATTGTAGAATAACAAACTCTTTCACATTGAAAACTATTGAGTTTTCAAAAAATTGCAAGAAAAATAACAAGTTGAGATATTTTATATACTAGTCCAGTGTCAAGCATACTATGGGTTCTGGGATAATATTATCAGTGACTGATAATGTTAACAAATTTATACCACAATAAATTGTAAAATATGCACTGAAAAAAATCATACCTACATGAAAAGTTCTGTAAGTTATCATCCTAAACATTCTAAGATACTCTGAAGTATAACTTGACTAAATTCTATAAATAAATACAACTAATACTAGTAAGGTGAATTGACTTTACAGCTCCATTTTGTTACCATTCAATTTAGTTGTTCAATTATAATGATGTTGTAGGAATTTGTCAGACAATAACTATTTCCCAATCTCTATAAAACAACATAGTATTCATAAAGTATTCTCACAGTGATCATTTTTACTGTATTTTCTTAACAGTTCTGTGAGACATTAGTTCTATGTTTACATACTGGAAACCTGAAACAAAATGGCATGTGACTTAGCCAAGATTACTTGCCTTGTTAGTGGTATCTACGACTTGAAGTCAGATTGTCTAGTAACTAATCCAAGGTTCTTTCCATTATAATGCCATGCATTGTATTTATTTTTATTTGTTTTTGTATTTACACACACACACAAACACACTTTTTATGCCATAGCCATAAGCATAATTTTCCTTATGTGCACAGGAATGATTGATGGAAAACAATTAGTATTAATTGTCAAAATAGAAAGACACAAATACAAAATTCCATATTTATCTCTGGCTCTACTCTAAATATTTACTACTGCATAATGCATAAATACCTTAGCTGGTAGATCCATAATCTGGACTTAGATGAAAACCCAACTGTTTTTTTATTAACCATTATAGGTATTAGCAGGTACGCAAGCATTCTGTTGAGTAACAGGAGTCTTATTTAATAAGCATAATGCTGGCGTTTTGTTTAATTAATTTTCCAATTTAATTGCTTTTCCCTTTAAAACAATTTTAGAGAAAAATAATAGTCCTGCATTTAAGCCAAAACAGTGGTCTGCTGTTATTCTCTTTTTAGACATATTTGCGTTTCTTACCAACCAAACTAATTTCTTAATTTGAAAAAAAAGCTTCTTAAGAATAATCAGCATGACATAATGGAAAGACAAGTAGATCAAATGCAGAAGTGCTAAACTTTTAACATTTAGTATTATCTACACCTTACACTCATGAGAAAAATCACCTCATCTGGATCTCTATACTTTCCTTGCTGAAAGTGAACCTAGAAAGACTTCAACAACCTTCTCAAATCTAGGAGTTTTACTTTGTAGAAGCGATTTATATATCACAGCAAAAAAGTAATAAAATAAAGTAATTTTTAAGAAATTCAATATGAAAACTAACTTGGGGAAGGCAGAGAAGAGGAGACAGAGTAAAGAACTTTGTGAGAGGGAACACTAGTTAACATGTGGGAGAAGGAACCTGAAAGAGTCAGATGAAATGCCTGTGTCTTATGGAAGAGAAACTAGAAACTGAAAATGTGAAAGTTTGGGGAGCAAATATAGAGAAGATTATAAATTTAATTTTGGAGATGAGTTTTATCTGTTTTACATTTATGGCAGAAGGCAGTTAGAACTGTAATAGTCTAGAACTTAAAAGTGATGCCAGAGCTTAGGAAAACTACAACAGGAGGCTTTGTACAGGTTAAAAACTGAAACCATGGGGAAACATGAGTCCTCCAAGAGAGAAATTATAGACAGAAATTTGGAAAAAGCCAAAGTAAAAGTCATTAACCAAGTCCACTCTTGGGCAACAAGAATATGAACCAGGAACTGTGGCTGAGATGGAAATTTCTCAGAGAAAAGATAGTAGTGTGGTAGTGTCATAGTTTAGTTTTTCTAATAAGAAAATTGAATATTTCATAAGTTTCACATTAGAAAGAAATATATATTTGCATAAATCTGTCGTTAGGCTTGATTTCAATAACCTGAGCCAAAGAAGGACAACTCATCACACAATTACATGGGTCAGTGCAAAATGCTGTTTGAATAATGTACCTAAATATAGTATTGGTGTGGCATATTTTTCAATTCAGTCCAATGAAACTATATTCCAATTCAATAACATTTTTGATCTTTTATGCTTTGTGAGACATCAGGACAAGATGTATGGAAATGATTAAAATACGAGGTACAACATGATCAATTTGAATGATAACTAACAGAACATAAGCAAAGAAATTCAGGAGAGGGAAACTAGTTAGGTTGGGAGACTGGAGGAAGCTTCAGAGAAGTGAGACTTAGTTGGCCCATGGATTTTAATAGATGATGATGTTGGGGCTAAAGAGAACATTTAAGATGAAAAACTGGATTAGGAAAGGCTCAGAAGGAGTAGAAACAGAGACTATATCTTCAGCATCTGACATTCCTGGCAGAGAACAGGTGCTCTACATATATTTGCTATATTGATGAATGTTTAAATGAATTAATTATCATGCAGGCCTTGGAAAAATCACATGATTCAACTAGAATGTAGAATGCATCAAGGTGAATAGAGAGTTTTGGTTATTGATGATGCTACTGTTTTCTGCCCAGCCCAAGAGTTATCTAGAATTCTAGTATTCACTGAAAACCTTGAGCTCAAACTGCAGAAACCTGACTTAAAGTAACTCAATTATTAAAAATTGTGGATGAAAATATCTGGCCTGAAAATATAATTTCTCATATGTGATACTATAGATACTTCAATAGCTATTGTATCAGCCAGATTTTGAAAATGTGCATATTGATTATCTAAATTTTCTGAAAGCTTTAGTGTTGTTTTCACATAAAATGTATATAAAAACTAAATTCATTTTTATGTGCATGACTTAGTTCTTTACCCAACAAGAAGATCATAAGCAGTGATGCTAGTTTAAGAATAAGATGCGTAGAAGTAAAATGAGTGATGAAATGGGTGTGAATGACTAATCTTCCCACATCTACTCCCAAAACTTTCACATTTTCAGTTTCTAGTTTCTCTTCTATAAGACACCGCTGGTTAAGTTTCCTAGACCAGCCAATAATTACTACTAAGTTTTGTGATAATTTCCTGAATATTCAGCTGAAGGCAAAAAAGAAAGCATGACTGCTTAAAAGGGAGAGAGAAGGGTTAATGAAGCTAGATCTTACAGGTGAAATTTGACCTGGCAAAAATGAAAGGGGTAAAGGAATAAAATATGCCAATATGTGAAGAAGTATGAAAATATTTGAGAGGCCAGGCGGAAATCAACCCTTGCAGAGCAAAGAGTGAATTCTGGAGAAAAGTTGGAAATCGGGAGGAACAGGTACAATGGAGTTCCATTAAAGTAATTTAAAAGTAGGCAAAAGATTATTGGAGTCAATATGGAATATAATAGGAAGATTTGGAAATTCTTGAATAAGTGGAGTAATGAAATATGACTCTTTTCTTTTGTAAAATTGTTTTGAAAGCAATGTAAAATGGTAAGTTAAAATGGCAAGTGAGTATAGTTAAAAGAAGGTTACAATAGTATGAGGTGGATGTTGAGGGTCTGACTTGGAGACAGTGAGAGTAAAGAAGAAAAAGGAGAAAAGTTCTACTTTGTGACAATATCTAATGCAGAAATAGGAGGAAGGGTGAAAAGGGAAGATGATTATTCTATGATTTCCAACCTAAAAATATAGATTAAAGGTGTTAAATGTGATGCCCATAGAGAAATGAGTAACTAGGAATATCTGGTTTTATGGTAAGATTTGATTCACTTTCGGACGTGTTCATTTTAGGAAGGACAGACAGGTAAAAATGTTCTGTTTCAACTGGAAAAAAAATTAGTCTAAAGAGTAAAAGGACTGAGGGTCAGGAGTGTAGGTGTTGGTTTAAGACTCATGGGTAGAGAAGATGAATAGTGAGTATAGGAAAAGTAAAGGAATAAAGATTAATGTGAGAGAGCAGAAAGTTCAGGGTTAGAGAACCATGGGTAAAAGCAGGAAATAGGTATAGGAAATGATGCTCAAGATTTAAAAAATATAATGGTGGGAAATAAATTTTTTAATTGATCATGCAAAGATAGGTGGCCATTACAAAAACAATGGCAGTCAGCCGTATGAAAAAAAATTGCCAGTTGTTTATTTTTTGTATTTATTTAGATAACTTCGTAGTGTTCCCCATCTCCCTCTGTGATTAGGGTGAGGAGAGGTGTATATTAGTTTCCTATTTTCAAGACTAGGAGAAATCTGATCATATTTTTAAAGCTGATTATGTGGAAACTATTAATCAAAAGTTAATATGAAGAATAAAAACATGAGAAATATAATTGTAGATGAGGAAAGGAAAATGGGGCACTTCCAAAGTAGAGACCAAAGTAGAGAAATTTGCTTTGAATCATAAATGTGATGTATTCAGTCCACAAAAACTGAAGAAAAAGAAAGGCAAATTTAGAAACTTGAAAAAACACCCTTAATTTTCAAATTATGCTTACTGAAACTGGCTTTTTTCCTTGAAAAATAGTTAATTGATACATTCTAAATCCATCACCTTCCATATATTTTTTTTAGTTAAATGATGGAAACTAAAAGAGAATTTTAATTTCTAAGTTAGGCCCTGGGCTTCTTCTAGATGTTACTCTCATTCTAATTGAATCGTGTTGATTTTTCCAAGGCCTGCATGCGTATTAATTCATTTAAACATTCATCAATATAACAAATATATGTAGAGCACCTGTTCTCTGCCAGGAATGTCAGATGCTGAAGATATAGTCTCTGTTTCTACTCCCTCTGAGCCTTTCCTAATCCAGTTTTTCATCTTAAATGTTCTCTTTAGCCCCAACATCATCATCTATTAAATTCCATGGGCCAACTAAGTCTCACTTCTCTGAAGCTTCCTCCAGTCTCCCAACCTAACTAGTTTCCCTCTCCTGAATTTCTTTGTTTATGTTCTGTTAGTTATCATCCAAATTGATCATGTTGTACCTTGTTTTTTCATCATTTTCATACATCTTACTTGCACTTGTCCTGATGTCTCACAAAGCATAAAAGATCAAAAATGTTATTGACTTGGAATATAGTTTCATTGGACTGAATTGAAAAATATGCCACACCAATACTATATTTAGGTACATTATTCAAACAGCATTTTGCACTGACCCATATAATTGTGTGATGAGTTGTCCTTCTTTGGCTCAGGTTATTGAAATCAAGCCTAACGACAGATTTATGCAAATATATATTTCTTTCTAAAGTGAAACTTATGAAATATTCAATTTTCTTATTAGAAAAACTAAACTATGACACTACCACACTACTATCTTAAGAAACGTAAGCATTAGTTTTCAAGATGGAGGTTGCTACAGGAAATCATTTTTTATTCGATTATGACATAATTGTAGACCATGTATTTTAGTAGAAAAAGTTTGTTTAATCGTCAGGTCCCTACACTACTGAAATCCAAGGAAGCCTGCTTTTACTATGCTGTAACTAGAGAGCATGAACTTCTCTAAAGTTTGATCTACATAAAACATAAGCTCTATTACTTCAGGATTTATCTTCTAGGGAAATTGTCTCTATTTTTTTCAGAAAATGATTAAATCCTCCTTTTAATGCATCTGAGGGATATAAGCAACACATATACTCAGTTAATTCTACAATGCAACAAATTACGATGTATTTATCCATAGTAAGATCTTCAAAATCATTTTTTATTAAAAATGCTAAGTAAACAGCACAAGACAAAATAGATTCAAACAAATATTCCCCAATCTCACTTACTTTGCAATAGTAACTGATTTTATATATATATATATATATATATATATAATATATATATATATATTATATATATATGGCTGATACAAGGAACTTAATGACCCTATTTGAAGTCATACAAGCAAATTATTTTTAATATAATACTAGGTGCTTTAATTCCTTGGAAAGTGGCTATATATATATATATATATATATATATATATACACTTAATCATGAAATATATATATACACACATATATACATATATATGCATATATATATACTTAATCATTAAATAAATTCACTCTCAGTTAGTTATTTTTGAGAAAACAAATTTATTTTCCAAACACTGTCCTTAATATCTCTGTTCTGTTATCACTTGCATTGTACTCTTGTGCTTGAAACTCCTGTTCTTTCCTCTTAAACTCTACCATCCAAATCCCACCTCTCATCAGAGTCTAGTTTGAATGCTACCTCCTACTCTTAACTCTTCTCAACTTACTAGCTTGAAGTATTCACTCTGTTCCATTAACCTTAATGTTTGTTATGAGAAAATCGTTCTCAATGTACATTAGACTATCAACATTATGTATAATTTATTATTAATAAAGCACTTATATAAACGTTTCATCCTTCAACACTTTTACCTCCACTAGACCGTAAGGTCCTTGAGAGTAAGATTCAAGTCCAAGATTCAAGACTCTCCTTTGAGTCTATCTTAGCACCTAGTATATGGTTGTATATAATTACAATTTAATACTTATAAGTAAATTTTATTAGTGTAATATTTTATGATGACTGACACACAGAAAAACATTTATAAAGGCAGAATCAATTCCAGTTGTCATATAATTAGTCAAGTCAACATACATATTCACCTTCAAAGGTAAAATTTTGAATGAAATGTTCCACTATACAACAGTTACATGTGAAGACTATCTTTATGAGATTGGCATTGGTTTTGTTCTGTTACCGCTCATATAAATGAGTCATTGGTAGCCAAGAACCTGCTATTGTTACATTCAAAGATTTTCTTTTAGCAAATTTACTAAATATGACTTAGGAGTTAACACATTTTTTTCTAGTTGGTTTAATATTTATAATCCATATAAGAAAGATGTTTATGCCAAGTATTAAAATACTTCAGTTAAAGCCTACATTTTAAAGTGCTTTCTCTCCTGAATTTCAAAAATGTCACAGGGAAATGAGAAGAGGTAAAGAAAGAGATAGAGAGATTGTTGTGGAATTTGTTTTTCAATACTGCTTCTATCGGTAGAAATTGGTTTGACTATTGGAATACACTTGACCCATCATAAAATGCCATAAAAATGTGGATCACTAGGTTTGTGCCTCAAACTAAATGTGAGCATCCTATCAAGCCACATATATACTGTGGACAAAGGCTACCCTAATTATTTGTATATTTGTACAAAAATGAGGTAAGTTATTTTATACTTACCTACAGAATTTGGGTTTTTTTAAATGTTGTTATTAACATAATGATCATGAACTTCAAAAGCTAGAAATAATAGTAAAATCTTAGGCTCAGTGAGCCTCACTAGTCAGTGTGTTTTCAGAGGACACTGCTCAACATTAAGTGTATTGCTGGCATTCACAGGTGTGTCACTGACATACATTCACAGATATAGTAAATATATTATCAACCCAGTCTGGAACCAAAGAACTGAAGTAGAAGTAATTTAAAAATGGTTAAAGACTTAAGTCAAAATATCTGACTCGAGTAAATAGATTTATTTTGCTTGAAAGTATCTGCTTTTGGTCTAATTGTTTGGAACAGAAGGTTGGCATATTAAACAATTCAGAAATATAAACTGTCAAAAAATAAAGAAAAGAATTATACAAAACACTAGAGTATTTCATTGGAGAGGCTTATAGTTTTTGCTATGTATAGTCTCTGGATCTCTAGTTGATAAAAGCTTATTTTGTTTTTTAAATAAACATAGATTCCGAATTTTAAATTTACAGAAAATTAAAAGGTAGTACCTTGCTCTATTTACCCCAAACCCAGTTTCCCCTATTTTTATACCTTACATTAGTCATAAGTAATGAACCAATATTGATATATTATCTGAAGCCCATACTGTATTCAGATGTCCCTACTCTTTACCTAATGTCCTTTTCCTGTTCCAAGATCCTCTCCAGGATACTACATTACCATCTTGTCATGTCTCAGAAACTCTTGGTTGTGACAATATTTCACACTATTCTTGATTTTAATGAACTTGACATTTGCGAAGAGTATTTAGATTTGTCTGATGTTTTCCTTCTGATTAGACTTGGGTTATGCATTTGGGGAGGAAGATCACAGAGACGAAGACGACATCATGTCAAGAGTTCATAGCGAGCAACATGACATCACAGTTGATCTCAGTCATCTGGGTAAAGTAGCATTGGTCAGATTTTTCAACCTTAAAGTAATTCCTATTTTTACTCCTTCCTTGAAAGACACCATTAATGACACCCCAGAGTTAAAGAATGGGAATTTACAGTGTACTTCCTTGAGGGTTTGAGTAGTTTAAATTATTTAGAATTCTTTGACAGAGAGATTTATCTCTTTTCCATTTATTTATTGATTTGGTTATTTATTTACATCATCATGGACTCACGATACTTACTCTATACTTTGAGTTATAATTCAATACTACTTTATTTAGTTGCTCAATTTGTTCTGTCATGGTCATTTGGAGCTCTTTAGGTTATCTTTGCAAATTCCACCCAACCATCCCCTAGTCATTAGTAGCTTTTTTAAGTAGCACAATTCTTTGTTTATATCAGTATCACAAGTGGAAGGTTAGAGGTGATAAAGAAATGTGTTTGTCTTCAAATAAAGTTTTCTATAGCTACAACCAACCGATAAGATGTTCTAAAATAGACCCCTAGGCAACCGCCACAAACTTGACCTTATGCTTTCTACCAAAAGAAAGACACAGTAGAATCAGCTTAATAACTTTTATTTTATAATACTTCAAATATTAACATTGATATTCCCTCAAATTATTTTCCATTATTTACTTTCATATTTTGAGTGATTTTTCTTTTACTGTTTTATGAAAACTAATGTTTTTCTCTTTGATGAAACAACAAAGATATTTAAATAATAAATAAAAACCTTTAGGTGTATTACTAAGCTCTCCATAAGATAGCTATGATTTAAAGTTTAATATTAAAATGCTAATTTTCATTGACTTTTAGTTTATACATATAAACATAAGTTTGCCTTAAATTAAGCTGCTTGTTATGAGTTCCATAAATTAGCTTTATAAGATAAATACTAAAAAATTAAAAATATCTCCAGTTAGAATTTAGTCATTTAAAACTATTTTATTAGGAGAACTTAGAGATCGGTAATTTTTAAGTGCCACAGAATTCTCTGAGTATGAAATTATTGAAACCATTCAATTAAAGAATAATGGATAAAAAAAGAGAAACATACATTCTACAAAGAATAAACATCTTCACTGAGTATCTTCCATCTACATTATTTATAACATATGTTCATGATTTTATTGTTAGGCTTACCTTATGAACTCAAAGTTTTGCAAAACTGAAATAGAGAATATTTTGTGCTTTATAGCAGAACTAATAGCAATCCATTTTTATTAGATATGATTTTTGTATCCTCTTCCACTTCTTAGAATTAATTTAACATTAAGTATATTTTGGTCATTACACATAAATCAGAAAATGATGTTACAAATTGACAAGATATTTCAATATAAAAACTGAATGCCTTCTTAATATATTTAAAGTATGATTAAAAATATTAAAGGGATTGAAAATCAGAAACTATGGAATGAATGCATTTTCAGTAAGAGATGTGTAGACATAAAAGGCACTATATGTAGCTTGTAGGTGGCATATAACTCCAAAACTCTCAAACAATTATCACTACTTGGAAAATATAAAGAGGTGGCAATATAATTTCCTGGAAAATATGATTAGATAAACCTTCTGAAACCAATATTCTCACAACTACTCTAAATTTTATAACATATCTTCAGAGAGACATACTTCCACATACTTCAATATAATTTGCAGCACCCCTATCATATTGAGTCTGATGCTAGCTTTGCTCCTGATTCAGATGTGACATTAAATCAACTTTGTCTCAAGATATCTTAGGCCAGCAAAGTCCTCTCTCTCACTTTATTTGCTTAGTAACATTATATCTATTATCCATTCTTTCAAACCCTTTTTGTCCTCACGGTGGATCACCTAGAGCGCTCACTCTCTAGTCCACTGTGTCACTAGTGGATCCTTCATTCAAACACATCTAGCAGGCAGGACTAAATATGGATCTAGGCTACAAACTGAATTTTCTCTGTCTACACAGAGATGCTTAACTGCTAGAGAAAAATCATACAACCACGCCAAGGATGGCACTACAAATTTATGTTCCTCAACCTCAGCCTCATTTGTTATATTCAACTGTACCTTTCGACCTTTCCCTAGATCATTCCAGTATTAAATCAGCTTTCCCTTCAGGAAGAGCCACATAAGCCTAATATGATTTAAGGGTCATTTCTGTCCAGCTCCCGTCACCTACTTGCATCCAAGTAATTTGCTCACTTCTCTCCATTGTGAACAGTTTTTTTTTCTATTATTAGATATGAAAACGTAAGTACAAAAATAGAATAAAGTCACTTCAGTGTACATATATTTAAGTCTGAATACTATTAATAATGGTTGATGTCAAATGCTTTCCCATTTTCGCAGGGAAATAGGCCCGTGAATGAAAAGAGAAAATACTGTATAAAAAGGCTAGTGAGCAGATCAGATTACTCAGATTTCGTGACTGTGCCTATACTCAGCGCTGCTGGCAATTACCTGGGCACTCTTCTCTGCAATTGTGTGTACGCTTCCCTGTTCACACAGCTTATATGTGTGTAAATATTTTAACATGGCTGGACTTTATACACATAACCTTTATTCTCAGATATATTTCTTGAGGTGTGACTTTATTTTAAAATTTATATATACTTTATCACTTAGTTTTTCCAGTACTATCTGTTTTGTTAATAGTATTAGTCAGATTGTCTATTAAATCTGCAGGAAAACAACCAGATTTTTAAAATATGTCATATGACTACATAAAGAATAATACAAGTACAACTTGTACTAAAAATATATGCACACACACAAATCTGTCTCTCTATATAGATATATGTGTAATATATATAATACATAAATATAGTTTACTTAGCAATAAGATATATTGGAAGTCATATTAAAATAAAGTAAAACCATAACTGCACTATTAAAATAATTATTTTGATTTTTCTCCATAAAAAAAGAAGAAAAATTCTACCATGTTTGGAGTAGGATATGTTTGAGCATACCTTAGAACAGGATATTCAGGCCTCTCAGATGATGGTAGGGGAGGGAACGAAACCAAAATGAGGTAGAAAATATAAATTCTCTGGAAGAAATTTTAAAATACTGAGGAAAGGACAGTATAGCTAAAATAACCAAAAAAAATGTATACTGTCTCAAGATAATAGATTATGAATTATAAATAAATCCCAAGGGAATGCTAAGTAAAGGCATGACCATTTATGTGTTGAAAGATTTATGGGAAATCTGAGAATATATTCAAACACAATCATGTCAGAGAAAAAACAGGCAAAGGCTATGATGGTATATTATGGGAGAAATAAGCATGCAGAATGATCCTTGAGAGGCACTTAGCTATTATCTGTCTGCCTGTCTGTCTATCATCGATCATCAGTCTAGCTATCTTATCTATCCAACTAATGCTTGAGGGAAATAACTCAAAATGTTACCAGAAATTGCTTCTTTGCAAGTGTCATTTGTTAGGTTTTTAGTTTATCCTCACCCACACCTTAAACTACTGGTTTACGTGGTTAATTATTATTTGTCTTTGAAATCTAAATTCAATTGTCACATATTTACAGAGGGTTTTCTCAAACCTCTGAGTTAAACCCCTAGCTCTAACCTTCTCTATATTACCCTGTAGTTTTCCTTTTTTAATAGTGATCATTACTGGTTTAAATTATTTCTTTCATATAAGATTGTAAGCTCAGAACAATCAGGAGTGATTTCTGCCTTCTTCAATGCTCTGTATTGAGTCTAGCTTAGTGGCTAGCACATATTAAGTGATTAATAAATTGGTATTAAATTACATTGCATAGCTGAGAAGTTTCAGAGAATTTCTCAGAGCCCTTCCATTTGAATTACGTTACAAATTGTCTGGCTCTGGATTATTAGCTCTAGTTTAATTCTGTAACCCAGCCCTCTTTCTCTGCCTAACTCCAAAGAATAGAACTAAATAAAACTATTTCTCTTTTAATTTTGGTTTTGTCCTTAAACACATATTTAATAGTTGGAAAATGTGAAAAAAAAATAGAGTTACACAAAAGACCACTGTATGTATGTTGAAAAGCAAAATGTAGTAGGAACAGCATGGTCTTGGTTTGGAAAACAGAAGTGGAGCCATTTTAGAAGTCAACAGATGAGACATAATAGAAAAATTAAGAGAGGAAGAGAAGCTGATCAATGGTAGTGATGATGGACAAAAATAGACTGATTCAGGAGATATTTAGGAAGTAGAATAAGTAAACAATGATGAGTTTGGTGTGTGTGCTTGTGTGTGTTTGTGTACATGCCCATGTACATACCTGTGCACCAGACTGGGTACCAGAGAACAACAAGTAGGAGTCTAAGATAATAATAAAATTTAGGGTTAAATAGCAGTGTTAATCACTCAGTCCTTAAAGAAATATAAGCTAGAGTATATATTTGGCCATCAGGTGAGGTCAAAATTGACAGAATAAATCAAAGGAGTAGTTGGGCAGGAAGTCTGATGCAAAGGAGAATGGTCTGAACTGAAACAGATCAGGGAATCATGAGCATGTATGTAGTGATAGTTCAAGACACGGTGATAAATAACATTTCTCAAGGAGAATGTGTACGGTGATGAGAGAAGAAGCCTTGAAGCTAGACCTTGAAGACAAACAACATTTAAGCTAAGGGGGGAAGAGAACTTGACAGGAACTTAAAGAAGCAGTGGGCAAGATGTAAGAAGATAATTAGAGGTGAGAAGGGTCAGAGAAGTCAAGAAGATTCAAGAACCACTTGGTGTTCAAGTTAAATCAGGTCTAGAAAGAGTTTTTCTAGATTTAGAAACAGAACATTAAAAGACATTTGCAAGTTTTCTTGGTTAGTAGGTTGGTTAATTCATTGGTTGGTAGGTTGGTTGGTTGGTTGATTTTTTCACAATACTGCTCAAATGGAACACCAGGTAATGCAGGGTTTAGGAGCAATGATAAGCAAGAAAGAGAGTATGAATATAAATTCTTTTTGAAAAGTCTGTAAAGGTAAAAGATAGACTATGGAATTAGCAAAAATAACTGTGAGTCAAGGGTTTGTTTCATTTCATGTTGTTTAAAGCGTTTGAGCATGTTTCTTACAGAGACAGAAGTTAAATTTACCTAAATTAGAGAGAAAAATGATAAAATGCATTTTTGAATTATCTGTTATTACAGGAAGTTCTAATCTTGAAGATTGGCGATGACATCATTTACCTTATTCTCCTAAGAATTTAAAATTAGCTCTATTTTTAAACATTTAAGTTTCAACATGAATTTCCCTAATTCTCCAGTATCTCTGTTTTTTTTTTTCCTTCTAGTTCATTTGGGATTTAGTTTCCTCAAGCTATTTCTATAGCTACACAGTCCCAATAAGTAATGATAAGTTATGAAATAATTGTTTCTAAATGCAGTGATACAGTGATACCATATAAGATCTCAAGAAACCAAAGGTACAACAGAACTGTAGTTTGGGAAAAATTTCCTGGGCATCTACCACATAAAACCTTATGTGTTGTTTCATGTCTTTCTTACTTAGCTGCCTAATATAAGTCTACTACAACCCTCTTAAATTTTCCCAAGCAATCATAATCCATTATTATTAACAAACACAAATTATAAACTATTATAACATTTACATGGTGGTAGATTGTAAGCTACTGACAAACATTGACAATTTTGAAAAATAGCCATGTCTCTCTTCAATATCTGCAGCTAAAGTTTTACAGCTTTTTATTTACACACACCTTCCAATGCTTTCATTACGAGTACACCTCTTCATTGTTATTTTCACTTAATAGTCTGTTTATCTGGGTAAGTAAGCACTATCGTTTAAAAGAATACAGAAAAAATGTTTAAAGTGTTTTTAGGAAATAGAATTGTTTTCACTGACTCTTACATTTTCTAGAGTATTAAACATAAGTAGAGTTAAAAGAAATCTTTGTAGTTTTATTTTCATTTTATTTGCCTGCTTCAATTTTTACTCCTAACTCTTTATTGTCTAATATTTAGCTTCCAATATTTGGTTAATGGGACACTACTGCCCACTCAAGACTATGAGCTAAATAACTAAGATTCTTATAGACAGAAAAATAATAAATAAATTGTATCGGTACATTTTTTTTTTTTAAGTCAGAGAAAAAGACTGAGTCACTGGATCAGTACATGACTGAATGCCTTTGGACAAAGGATATAGTGGTTAAAATCGTGGGCTCTGAGCCAGATCCCTGGGTTCAAATCCCAGCCTCTCCACTTAGAAGCTGTCTGACAATTTAAGCTCTCCATAATCTGTTTTTCTAAGCTATAGCATGACACAAATAGTACCCATTATAATGTTGCTGTAAGGACAATACAAATAAAGTGAGACAATTAAGTAAAGACACTCATAACCGTGCCTGGCATATAGTTAGAACTTATCAGGTAATATTGCATCCAATCATCTTAAACCATTGACTTGCTTTTCCCATGATGACCACTTAAAACATTTCAACAGTAATTCTTTCCTACTATGTTAAAGTAAAAATAAATGTGACAGATAAAATTTTGATTGATTATGGACATGTAAGTCAACAAAATAGCATGCTTTTCAAAAAAAACACAATGCATGGTATGGCAAGGCATACAGATTGCATATTTTGTGAAATCTATTCAAGCTTAGATAAAGTTATTGGTTATGAAAAGAATTTGAGACTATGTGGGTATGCAGCTTGTTTTAATACTTGATAATGGAAATAAAAATGGGAAACTTCAAAAAGTATAAATGTTAAAAATCACAGTAGTAAAGCAACAGGAAGAAATCCTATTTTCAAACATCACTAGCTTCCAAGTGTTACCTTATATGGTCGTGTTTCCTAGTTATTAAATATTTACAGTGATGTGCTTGTGGTTTCCGTGGTACTGATTTAAGAACACATTTTGGTCATTCTTTTCTCTTGCTGTTTGCCTGAAGTGAGCTCTCACATAATTAGGGCTGAATACACTGCACTTTTAAAATTAAACCAAGCCTCTGGGAAAGAATCATGGAAATAGATGGTTAAAGGACACCCAGGCAATTAACAAGCATGATAAAGTTAAAAACTGAAGACAAAAGTAGGTTAAGAGCTTTTCTCTCTCTTTCCAACATGATTTGTTGATACAGAAGGAATATAAATCAGCTGCATTTTACATAGGAAAGAGATATAGACGGTTTATATTTCAGTCAATAAGTAAATTTCTTTGCGGTTTTCCAAGGTTTTCTCTCTTTTAAGTACACGGTTCTGAAATAATTATCAACTTGAATGACTTTTAAAACAAGCCTGAAAATACTTTTTGCATTCTGGAATCACTACAGTGTAACAATACACTAGTAAAGATTAAAATGTTAAAATTCTGAAATAATTTTACCATAGCTGATTGTGTTTTTTTTTTTTTACAAAAACAAAATAACACCAAAGAACAAAACACACACACACACAAATGTAAAAATTTGGTGATTTATGATAGTTTAAAAAAAATCTGAGACATAAATAGTAAAAAAAAAATTAAAATTTAGCTGATGAATAAAATTTTATCAAATTAATGCATCATAACTCTCTATAGCAGTATGTCATTTTGGACTATTTCCCTACGGGCATTCTTTCTCTCCTATGTCTCTGTCTTCTGCAGTAGACAAGAAGCCACTGAAAGGCTATGACTTGGTTTCATTCTCTTTTGTATCTAAAGCATATAACATCCTCTGAAAATGTACTCAGTACTTAGTAAATATTTACTGAATAAGAGAATTCATGTGTATGATCCCAGGTCTTTTAGATAACTGTTGTTTTTATACTTATATATTAATCTTTAACAGAATAACAAAAAGAAAAGAAATATCATTAAATATTGGCTATGAGACTGGTATCTTTCATGTCATATTATTGTCACAATATTCTTTTTTTTATTTTTTCTTTTTGGCAAGGCAACCCTTGGTTGACCTCACAGACTGCAAGGACCTTGTCAGTTTACAATCCCTTATTTTACTTTTTATTTTTTTATTATTTTTATTTTTGTTCCGCCTACAGCACCTGGTCTTCCTAGATGGTCTCCCATCCAAGTACTAACCAGGCCTGACCCTGCTTAGCTTCCAAGATCAGATGGGATCAGAGTAGCATGGCCATAGACTTGTCAAGATATTCTTAATGGAACAGATATTATTTTCTCAATTTTCATAGATTAGCTTGAATGTTTCTTCAAATCAAGTAAAATCAGTTAAGGTTCTGACTTTTCTAAGAGAATATTTGGCTGATTTTCCTGCCATAAAGTTGCATTACATTGCTTTACCTTAGCATTATTAGGGTTTTGTTGCAAATACAAATCAGATCTGTGAGTAAGAGAGAGAGATACACAGTAATATTGTACTTCTTTTTCATTATAGCCCCAACTTTCATTTTGAAAAATTAAGATCTCTTCCCTTTTTCTCTCTTACTTTTTATTGTAAAATAATACAGATACAGAATTTCACAGAAAACTCATTTACTATAAATGGAACACCTTTAAAAGCATCACCCAGGACAAGATAGAACTGTGGCATCTACCCAAAAAGCCTGTCCATTGCAGTCTCAATCACAACCTCCTCCCACCCCTCAAAAAACAGTTCTGCTGAATTTCATAGAAGTTGCTTTCTTGAATTTCTCTACAGTTTAGTCACAATTATTCATCCCATATTGTATAGCTTGATCTGCCCCAAATCTCCACATTCAGTCTCGATTGTCTTTTAATCTACAAATTCCCTTCCATCCCATTCTTTTCCTAATTATTTTTCTGTTGAAGAGCCTGGGTAGCACTCCTGTCATTTCTCCAAGACTGGATTTTGCTGATTGCATGCTTCAGGGGCAAGTTCAGCATGTTCCTTCACCCTTTATTCTCTGCAGATTGTTACTTGGAACCAGAGGCCTGATTAGAACCAGATTCCAATCTTTTGGCAAAACTATAAGTGACTGGTGTTTTTTCATCAAGATGCAACATTTGGTTTTGCTATTTTTTGTTGTTAGAGACCACTGATGCTCAACATCTAGATGCATTCATCAAATAGGTGTAGTAAAATCATCACTTTCTAATTATATCATTATCTTTCCTTGTATTTGCTTTAATAACTTTATAAGGACACTCTCTTCTCCCTCTACTATTTGCTTACACATCAGGGTAAATGCTTGATTCTGTCCCTTTTTTTAACCAAGGTTTTAAGGTAAAAAATTGGGTCCCTATAAGTTTTAGTAGGTAACCATTTTTTATATCATTATAACCTCAAATTAAAGCATTTGATGAGTTTAAATTCATTGAAATTCTTATCCACTTTGAAGCTCATCTTGTTTTTTCAATTTGGCTGCTGATTCTTTTTTACATTACTGTGGAAGTAAGTCCTTGATAACTTCTTCACTAACTGGTTTGTCAAGTTTTTCTGGGCCCCTAACATATATTTCCTGCCCTAGACCTGGGATCAGCCATTTCTCTTCAAATTACTACAGACCTCTTGCTATTCGATTGTGTACATTTAATTCCAGTTTCAGCCACTCTTTCAGAAATATCTGTTTGTTATGTGGGAGGAGGTCCACCTGTTCTCAGGTCTAGCTGATGACCTTGCTTCCCCATTACTGCCCCACTCCAACCTCCAGGGAGTTTCAAAAACAAAGGTCATGCAGTTTTTGTAGGTCTGTCCCACCCTATTCATCTTTTAGGTTTGTGAGAACAATCTTGCTGTGAAGGTTGTCCATGGTGTTTTTGGTTTTGCTATCTTATTTGCTCTGTTTTTCATGTGCTAATACTAAGCTACCACTATCTTCTCAGATTCACAGGACTTTTCCTTTTAAAATTTATATCAACTTCAACTTTCTTATATCAAGATTTCTGATATTTTTTCCATTAACTTAATACCAATTTAAGGACCAATTTAACAGTGCTTATTCAGAAAAATTTTGGTTGGAATTTTTTTCTAACTTTACGTTTGAACACAATAAAAGAGCCTACTCATCACAGAGTTAAAATTCAAAATTAATCCCATTTCAAAACACTGACTCAGTATTTTAATAATAATACCTCAATGGATTGTGCACCATTATACCAAGCAGCATAATTTGGCAAAAAAAAGAGAAAAAAGATTATACCTGCAAGAAAGTAATGTTACTCTTTCTTAAATGTCACTGCCCAAAAAGATATATTTTCAACTCTATTTTGATGAAGATAGTATTGATTCTAAAGACAGCATTTAAATACTTTTTATAGGACTTTGAACTATCCAAGGTATCCATAATATTTATGCCCAAATTATTTTTAAAACTACATTAAAAACAAGCATTACAGTAAATACATTTAATATAAGTATATGTGTATATTATTTTAATTGTCTTCATATCTTATTTCTAGATACTTGTTTCTATGTGTTGGGTTAGGCTGTCTACACTAAATTAAAATATTCAGTTTTTTGCAGGAAATATAGAGAAAAAAAACCAACTGGTTGTTGGAAATTGTATATAAAAACATTGAAGCATAATGTTGCCAAAAATCTGTTCATTTGTGCATGCCTCTAGCCCTGAGACTACAGTGGTTAAAATAATTAAAAAAAAAAAACACCTTAAGTGAAGTTTAAATTATAGCTGAGGGGACATTAGAATAAAATTAGATAAAACATTTAGTATAATACACTGTGATAAGTTCTCTGAAGAAAAGTCATGGCAGAGATCTGAGGAATACCTGATAACCAGGGTTTAGTTGAAATTTTACTCAGGTTATGTTTATTTATAATTTTCTATTATGAAAAATGTTAAAATCATCATCCGGGCATCCATGTATTTGCAAAATGTCATTTTTTGTAAGATAATTTATTATCCTCTACATTTTCAAGAACTTTTTATATTGGGTCAAATTGAACTTTAGAAAGGTTGCAATACTATCTTGTGAGTCAGAGTGATACACCAATACTTTTCTAGGACCACTGATCTCAGTTATTTTTACCTGTTATAAATCTAAACTTATTGGATTTAATTTTTTATAAACCCATAAGAATAGATTTTTCTCAATTATTTTAGTTAAATAATACTATTAATTATATAACATCTTTTTTATATTAATTTTTAATTTTCAAATTTGGTTATATAATTTATATTTTTGGTATTTTTTTTCTATTATATATCTTAATAGTTGTTAATGTGTAGTTAAGTTACCGATACATCTTATTTATCTTATAATCAGCCATCTTACTGAATTTATCACTTCTCAGTTGACTCATTTAGCATTTTAAAGTAGGAAAACATTATCTGCAAAAAATAATAATAATAATTAGCTTCCTCTCATCCCAAATATATTTCTAGCTATAATTCTGTACTTTGTTGCACTGACTGACCCATCCAGAACAAATCTCCAGTCAATCTACGCTAACCAGGTATCATCTAGCCTCAAAATTAAACTACTTGATTGATGTGAAATATTCCCTCTCAAGGTGAGTCTTTCCAGCTATAGATCTAATTTTTAAATGGTTTGTCCAAGCAAAATTCTCTCCTTGTATCTTCCGTACTTTGTTTTTAGTATCACATTTCTATGTAAAACTACTAGATAGTTCAGGAAGTCTTAGCTTGGAGTCTAGAAATAAATGTGTTTGAAGGGAACCACAAACTCCTGAAATCACAAAATTCTGTGAACACATGCACTTTATCAGGGTACATGGTCCACTGCCTTCGCTTGGCTCTTAAAGTAGCCTATGAGCCTAGAAACCTTAGCTAATATAAATGGATGGTATGAATGATTAATATAATCAGTAGTTGCAGTTAATCAAATTTTTGGGTTATTTATAATATTTAATACATATACAACCATAAGTAGGTGCTTTTATCATATATTTTGCTATGATAGATAGATTAAAATTTCTAAATCACAGATACAATATCTATCTCTAATCTTCATCCTAATTCACTTACATGATTATTCAAGGCAAATACCAAATTTGCTAATCAGAACAAAGACTTTTTAAAAATAATTTAAACAATGAATGACTTCTACAGAAAAAATAATTAATACTCAGTCTACCTACAAATAGTACTCATGTAATTTTCAATATTTATTTTCTCAGCCACTGATCATGTCTCTCAAACAACTACAACTGTATAATTTTAAATAAGGTATATTCTCTTTTTTAAAAAAATAAAGTTAACATATTCTGCAAGGGTAATAAGTGACATCTATTCTTAAATGATGCAAAAAATATTTCTAACTCGTTTAAAATATGCAAGCTTTCTTAAATATTTCTAAATAACCATCTTATGACTATTAAATTGGACAATAAAAAAGAAAATAAAAGAATTTAGCAAGTTATGAATCATCTTATTTGAGTCATATATAACATTTGACTGATTTGAAATAAGATCCCAAATGGTTCAACTATGCCATTTTCTGATGAAAATAAAGATTAACAGAAAGGAGTCCATGCAACTCAATGCCATTAGGATTTTCCTTAAAAGCTATTTCTAAATATTCAATATTGTAGCATTTTATACACACTTAGAAGATAATACTGTTATATCTAGAACATTTTTCAGATAGAGGATGTATTAGAAATTTCCAATGTAGTTGCCTCATGAGTGAACCTCTTTCACATAGAACACACGGAAACTGCCATTGCACATCAGGTCTTCTGCTCTCAAGACTTCCATGAACAGAAATAAACACACACACACACACACACACACACACACACACACACACACACACACACACACAAAAAAAAAAACAATAGCATATCACTTACATGGTTTTGCCTTCATAGTACATTTGATTTGCTTAAGGAGTTCTGCAGCCTGTTACTGTATACATGGAGAGTATTTGCTTTTCTCAAAAGTTCACATGCCTAATTCTATTTCAAAACTACTTTCATAATAATAGCTACAACAGAGCATTAAGTGCAAAAATAATTTCTAAGCACCACATATCTGTATATATGTATATACATATACAATATACTATAAAATACATATCTTCTTACAAAAAGCTGATAAGATATATATTATTTTAAGGAGAAAAATGAGAAAACTTTTTTCTAAAAGTTTAAAAACTGAGGCCCAGATAATAAGGTGGTAAGAGCTGGGGTTCTAAATCAAATATCCTGGCTCCAGAGTCTGTGTTCTAGGAAAACTCTGCTACTTCAAAACATATTTAGTCTTTTTTTTAAGTAAAATAGTATTATAAGAAGAACATTTAAACCCTGCCCTATTCCTCTAACTCTACATACACATTTTCCTAATTCAAACACTCTAATTGTTTCTTTTGACATTTAATTCATATTTTAAAAAGAAATTGATATAGCAACTTTAAATCCTGCTAATTTCCAATAATGGCAGATGAGGATTTATATTTCTTAAAGACAGTCATTTTAATTTACCTTTCTCTTGCCCTCCCAGAATAACTGGACCATAATTCTAGCTTAAATCAGTAGATCTCATTGACAATATTATGACCAGGTAAATGTTATTTACTGCTGAGCTACACAAAGCAATGACTTGTAATTTTTTTTTTCCCTTTTTTATTCACCTTCAAATCATGCAGGACTCGATAAAGGTCTTTTGTTTATTGGCTTGTATTTAATGTACCCTACAGGTATTCACATGAAAGTCAAAGATATCTCCTTATACACTTTTCAAAGGCTGATGATATTTGGCCATTTTCCCCTTGAAGGCCTTTTTCTAGCCATCTGCTTTATTACTCCTCTTTAGAATGGTTTCCTTCAAATCCAGCTACTTGGGCGTACTTCTGGGACTTTCTTTCAAGGTTTTTCTGTGTTAAATCTCACATCCTGTCTTTCTTGGTTTCACGTTACATGATATAATTCTTTGTTTTGCTGGAGTACATCATCCAGTAACTTTCTAAATCATGATACATGGGTAGTTAAGATTAGAATTCTTGAATTCTGAATGTCTTTATTTAATTTCATATAGTGGCAGGGTATTAATTCTTTTAGAAATCACTCTCTCAGAACTTTGTAGACTTTGTTACACTGCATTTAGCAGTATAGTACTTTTCCTACTTCTTAATATGTAACTTTCTCTTTGAAAAGCGTGAGTATTTTTTAGTGGAGCCCTTAAGCTTCTGTATGATGACCCATCATGGGGTCTTTTTCTTACACAGTGCTGAACACTGAGTTTCTCAGAAAAGATATTTCACTCAGTGAAAAATATTGTTTAAGAAGTCTATTAATTCCATCTGTCCCTTTTACACTTCTTTTCTCATTCTGGAAATTCTTTTATAGACTGTGACCTTATGAATTATCTTTTATTTTGCTTATATTTTCTATACTTTTTTCTTTTTTCCCTAATTCTGAAAGGTCTTCTAGACTTTATGTAACAGTTTATTACATCTAAGTGCTCTTTTTAAATTCTGATTACTCTTTTCATAGTGTATTATTCTTATTATACAGATAAAATATCTTCCTGAAGATAGCACTTATAAAGTATTTTTTTAATAATGTGATTTCTCTTTATCCCAAGTATCTGTCTGTTCTCTGGACTTCGTTTTGCTGTCTGATTAGGTTTTCTCTTTTATGATGAAAACTTATCTCAAAAGTCTCATAATCTTTTGCTTTCAGATCATATTAGATGTTAGAATACTAAAATATAATTGCAGTCTCTATGTACATATGGGAGGCTTTTGCAAGGTCATTAGGTAATAAATAAGGATTTTTACTGGAAGACGAAATGTCTCCCACTGGAGGTATGTCCTCCAGTTTCCTGTCTGAGTAGAAATGACCTGGCTTTAAGCATTCTAATGTTACAACTGAGAGTACTCTATATTCACTAAGGAGATCCTTATTCATAGTGTATTATTCTTATTATCCTGTTTCAGCCTCACTTTCCTGGACACTGCTTCTTAACTAGTACCTGCACGTCCTGAGCACTTCTGGGGATCAAGAATTGCGGAAATAGTTTTGCTTTCTATTTTCTAAAATGTTTCTGAGATTTCTTGTTCTCTGCTTTCTTCTCTGTCTTCTATTTGTCTATGTATTAGTGTTTTGTTCTGTTTTGTTTTCATATTATTTTGGAATAATTTCAAGAGGGAGGAAGAATAAATAATTAGGTTTATTCTATCATGCTTTTTTTTTCTGATTTGGGGAATTATTTATACTGGAAGCCTTGTTTCTTTTTAGGTAAAAGAGCTGGAGTATCAAAATTAAGATTCAGAGAGGCTGAATTCCTGGCCCACTATTACACTCTATCTATATCACTGTGTTCATGCTACTCAACCTCCCTGAAGTTTCATCTAGTCATCTGTATATTGTACAGGGAATGCAATGGTTAGGACACATACTTGCAGGTGGCAGTGGGGAGGGCATACTAGATATTACTATAGGGAAAAAATAGTTTTCATTATCTGGATTTATTAAGTCTAAGATTAAAGGTATGCACTCCCTGGTTGGAGACTAACTCTTTGTCCTTCCATTCAATAATATTTGCCAAAAACTAGTATACTGACCCTGTGATTTCATTTCTAAGAAAAATGAAAATATATCTCTGCATTAAAAAATGTACAAGAAGGTTCATATGAGCAGTATTCATAAAGGCCAAAAGGTAGAAACAATCCAGATTTCCATCAATCGATAGATAAATGAAAGTTGGTATAACCATACAGTGGAATAGTATTCAATCAAAAAAAAAAAAAAAGAGGTACTGAAACATGCTACAACAGGAATGAAACTTGAAAACATTATGCTAAGTGGAGCAAGCCAATAATGAAAACTATATAGTGTATGATTCCGTTGATATGAAATATCTGGAATAAAAAAATAGAGGGATAAAGTAGTTTAATAATTTCAGAGAGCTTTGTGGGAAGGAGGCAAGTTAGAAATGAGTGCAAATGGGTTTGAGGATCCTTCGTGGTGTAATAAAATCTTCTATAATTGACTGTGGTGATGGTGGCACAACTCTGTGAACTAAAAAACATTCAGTCATACATGTTAAATGAGTGAATTGTATGGTGTATAAATTATATCACCAAAAAAAAAGCTGTGAAAAATAAAGCACTTGAGAAAATTAAGCAGGAAAAACATCTATGTGCATTTTTATGACATTAGGAATATAAAATTGAATAATATTGATGAGGTCATGGAGCTTAAATTCAGTGAAGAGACATACATAAAACACACTTATAAATTCTGATGAAACAAGAGGCCCAGACAGAAAATGAAAAAGAAGAAAGCTGTTGTGGATAATCACAATGATTAAGCTGAAATCCAAATGACGAAGAGAAACTAGCTCTGATGTAGAATGATGAAACATGAAAAGGGAACTTCAGGCTGTGGGGTTAAATGTCACAAAATCTCTGTGGCAGGAGAGACCTCGGCTTGTTCTAGGAGCTGAAAATTTACACGGGTGGCTGGAAAATGGTGAGGGAGGAAGCAGTATGTGATGAAATTGCATAGACGGTTAAAATTATTCAAGGTATTACAGCTTATGGGTGGTCTGTCAAATGTATTCTAAGCCTCTGAAGGGTTTTAAGCAGAGTGACATTATTAGACATTAGACAGCATTATTTGCTTTTTAAGATCACTCTTGCCACTCGATGATGAACAGAATGGAGGACAGTTTTGACTTTCTATCATAAAACTGCCTATGCATATCTAAACAGGAATATCAACATTGGTGAACCTATATCACTCATAATTTTAAGAAGTGTCTCAACCGGTGACAGTATCAACTGGTAAAATCCATATATTTAGAATCTTGAAAATGTTTGCAGCCAGTAATTCCATTCCTTAAACTCTGCCCAGAATATAGTGAAGAGTAATGCACAAAGATGTCTGCTGCAGCACTATTTATAATACTGAAAGCAAACATGAATGTACAAAACTTGTAAATTGCTAACTCTATGTATGTCTAATTAAACTAACTTATTTAGAGTCACAGCTAATGTCTTGAAAATAACAACAGGTCTACATAAGTAAGATTGTCAAATTGTAAATCCAGGACATGCGTAATTCTACTACTTTGCTGTAACTTAGTGGTCAGTTATTAAGTAAAATAATACAGTGGAAGAATATTATGAGGAAATTCACAAATGTGTGAAAAAGACATGAAATCAATTTTTGTCACTCTAACTTTGGTGAAATGTTTCAAATAAATGCTCAACTCAAAAATAATCACCATCTATACATGTTTATGTGAACATAATCATACACAGACATCCCTTGACTAGTTTGTCACACATACACAACAGAGAGAGAGAGAGAGAGAGAGAGAGAGAGAGAGAGAGAGAGAGAGAGAGAGAGAGAGAACGTGAGAGCGAGCAAGCAAGCAAGTGAGGCCAGGAAAGTTCATTTTGCAAAACCAAAGAAAATTTCAGGATTTCTTAGAGAACATCATCATTTTCCTGATTTTTTAAAAACAATGTTAAGTTGTAGAACAAGATGCCTTCACAAAGAAAGTATTTTTAGAAGAAAAGTACTTAGTGTAAGAGAAAACAGTCTTTTTTCCTAGAGCATGTAGATTTTGTCTTCATTACTACTACCTCCGCTCCTAAAATATATGGTGTCAGCCTAATTCATAGTTCACTACTTTACACAGGATGATAAAATAAAAATTTGTCACAGACCCTGAAAAATGTTCAGTACTTTTCACACAGTGCTAATGGTCTGCCATAATATGTATTGCACTGAAAAGCAAATCCTCATTCCAAGCCCAATTCTTACTCTAAATAAATGAATTATCTGCTAAACATAGAAGTTACACTCAGAATAGCAAAATGTTCACATAAAAATCATGTCAGATACATTTTTCCTTGCTTCATACTCACTTTGGGACATAGGTTCATTGTTTGGGATAATGCTAAATTACAAATACTACTTAAATTGCTTTTTGGTGTTTGTGTTGTTTTGGTTTATGGATTTTGATCAAGCAGATATAGCTTAATTAGGTCTTGTTAAATTAGTCTATGATAACAACATATCATTCCAAGGTATTCTGTTTCACCTAACAGAGAAAAATAAATAAATTTGTTTGGTTAATTTTGGCTGGGTTGATATGGAAAGCAAATAAAAGGAGCATTGGTGGGAGAATAGAGAGTGCATTCAGCACAAAGATAACACAACAGTAGGCTAATTAGTCCTTAAACCCCAGAGGGTTGAATTGTTTCCTTGTGAGAAGCTCCTGGAAACAAAAGGTCTCCCTCTGACTAACTGTGTTCTATGGATTAAGTCTCCCCTCACTAATGAACACATCAGTGACCTCTAACATCAATACAGTAGTGGATGAAACAGGAAGCAGAGATGGAAGCCCAGAAAGTCTCTTTTTCGGAAGTGACTCCACGTTTCTACAGTCCTTGTGTACTTTATGACACTATAAGCTTTTCACAGTTACTCAAACTGATGAAAAGCTGTGGAAGAAATAACAAGTCAAGATATAAAATTCCTCCTTTCACAGAGTCAAGATGTTATCAGGTAATACATATGGAATAGGATCACTATTTAAAATAAATAAATAAATAAATAAATAAATAAATAAATAAATAAATAAATAAATAAAACAAAACAAAACCTCATGTAAGGGCAATCCAAGAAAATAATGTCAGAATTTACAAAATGGCAAATAGTCTGGTGATAAATTCTTCCAAGGTAAATTATTTACATAATAAAAATCACCCACAAAAGTATTCTAAATATTCTTTTAATCCATTTGAATGATTTATATCATAACTATAGACTGGCTATGGAAAAACACACTTGGCTAGTGTCACTTTTTTATTAAACAAGTAAAAAGGGAAATTTTAGCTAAAAAAATATATAATCACTGTTAGTAAACTCAACAAAAATATTTAACCTCTAAATTAAATGTTTGTGTGTGTGTGTGTTGTTGTTGTTGTTCACATGAACTCAATAAGATTGAGATGATGTACTCACTATGCAAGGTTCAGTGCAATTTTATTTTTCAAGAAACTATATTTTCTCCACTTTGGGTGCTTAGGGGCCATGCTATAAACAAAAACATACCATTATTTAACTAAATTCTCTAGCTCCCACCCAGTTTTTCTAACAGCATTGATAATATTTGACTCCTTCAAGGTTTCTAACATCATCCTCTCCTGGGGAAAAAGGGAAACGCAGCGCCTCTGCCCTACTTACACCAGACGCAGAAAACTGCCTGCCAGACACAGAATAGCACCCTGGCTGCTGGCTACTGTGAGTGGCACCTAGCTTGCTCTCAGGAAGTCTCAGTGGGAGCACAGCCCTGCCGCCGTAGGGAAGGAGAAAGGAACCAGCCTTAGAAATCCTCCTAAGAGGGGATACTAGACCATTAGCCACAGTGTTAACGTCCTGAGTGCCCTGGGGTAGCAGACTCACGCAACAATCAGTAGCTGACCAAAGATGAGAATGAGTAGTAAACTTGCCTGGCCATGCAAAGGTTTATGAAAGGGGAAAAAACCCTTCGGGGATCCTTATCTCCATAACCTTGTCCTTCTCCATAAAAATTGTTTAAATGCCACTTTCTCATAGTTTGGCATCGCAGGAATCATAGCAAAGCACCTCCCTTCAAATCTCTTCAGAAAAGGGGTTTGAGGTGAACAGATCATGTGTTGAAGATTACTCACATATTGCTTTTCCTTTAGAAAAAAATACTGTCAGAATTTTACCTTTCTTTTTCTTCTTTTTCATTACATTTTTCTGACATGTTATAGGTTCTTAGAAATCTTATATTGGTATCTGAGACCATATAAAAACATTAATAAATAATAATAAGATGTAAATGTCTTCCATATGCAAATAAGTATTTATATGATTACTTAGTTTGTTGTTTTAAAAATATTGTCATTATAATTTTTAGAATCTATTTTTTCAGATATTTTCCAGTTAAAAATCTAAATCATAATAATTGTTTAATTTATGTCATTCATTTTCTTTTTCTAATTATGCAAATATTCAAATGTTCCAAACTACTCTGCACTGGAATTTGTTTAGAGTATTATCTCACTTTTTAATCATCATCTCCCATTTCTTTGAGTCGTATGATAAAATTGAACCATCACCTAATTTCTTCCTTTATTTTGTAAACTTCTTGTTTGTTTTTAAAGAGATATTTTGTGTCATACAACTTACTTAGAACAATGTGGAGAACCTTCTATTTCATGAATTTCATTCATTCAAAAATTCTGGCACACTATTTCAATTCCTGAAAGATGGCCTTATGTTTTTATCCAGTAAGTAATAAGAGTTCAATTATTTGATATATAACACTATTTTGAAATGTATAGTCTTTTCACATTGTTCAAAAAATAAAAGTATCATATGTAACTCTTTATTTGAGTGTTAAAGTTTATCATTTTATTTGCATGTGAATACTAAACCAAATATATTTCTGGAAAAAAAAACATGCTTACTTTTGTTATTAAGACTGAAGGCTGTTGCCATATAACATTTTTTCATGGAAAAAAATATAATACTGTGCTGCAACATATTTCCATTGAGGACTGAGAGAATGATAGTATTCTACACTTAGTTTCAACCTTTAAAATTCTAAAGAACAGGACAATCTTACATACTTTAGACCAAGGTCATTTTTCAGTTTGTTTCTATAAGCATCTTCTTAGTGGAGGAAATATGCTAGATTATTTAGGAGGTCCTTTTAATATGAACATTCTTTCAGTCAAACTAATTTTCTATGGACTATAAATGTTTTTAGGTTTCATAAGTCCTCCTTTGAACTTTGCTGGGTGTTTTTGCAAATAAGAATCTTAAAATTATACACTTCCTAAAATTTATTTACTTTATGCATAGATAATAGAGGCTACTGATTTATGAGACTGTATATATCTCACAGAAAGTGAAGACAGTCACTCCAAGGCTTCATGTGGCTGGAGTATGTGTTTTCCACAGTAAATGTCTTTCAGAACTGTGGACAGCTCCCATTAAGGCCTGAAATTGATGGCAATTCCCTTTAGTTTCTAAACATAACAAACTAATCTGCTTTTTATTGCTATATTAGTTTGCTGTCTAATCGACACCTATTAAAACTGCTTAGTTTGCACACATCCTCCTTTCGCTGATTCCTTTTCGAGGAGTTCAGTTAAATAAATAAACAAATAATGCCACTCTGAGTTACTAGTTTTTTAATGAAAAGCCAACCCTTCTTCGGGAGCTAATAGAACGTGGCTGCAGGGTGTGCGCACGCTAATAAGAGGATCTACTTCACGACCTTCATTTGATAATCTCTAAACATGCTTATAACCGAACGAATACTCGGACGACCAAAAAGACCAGGAAACGTCTCAATTTTAAGTCTCCGAAGCAATTTCCCTGACAGCTGACAGCTCTCCTGCCCCTTTTCCCGAGCTGGAAAATGAGGAAAGAGACCTCTGAAACAGACTTGTAGTCAAGGTCAAGAAAGGGTGTCTCTGTTTCAGGAAGGGGGCTCTGGGAACGCCCCCTGTCTCTGTTTCAGGGACTCGAGGCTTCCTGTCACGCTCTTGCTCAACCTGGCAGCACCCGCTCCACTGGAATCTGAAGTCGAGGACTATGCAAGCGCCAATTACCCTTCCTCAGCCTGCCAGCCACTATTTTGAAGAAATGCACTGAGGATACCCGGTGCCTATAAGCAGATGAAAAGCAGATTAACGCTCCCCGGGGGTGAGAGCGGCTGGAACACTACAACTCCTGAGTGCCTGTCTCCGGTTGTCCCAGCCTCTTCTCGACCTTTTTTTTATTTCCCCGCTTTGGGGAGGACCCACTTCTTGGGCGAGCATCACCAGGGAAGGGTGGCACTCCCAGGGCGACTTTCTGGCCGCTCCCTTACACGCCTACATCCGAAGTAAAAGTTTCCCTGGCCCAACTGAGCATCCTCCTGTCCGAGAGGGAACGGTGGCCTTCTTCCCCGGTCTGTCCCCAAAGTTCACGAAGCAAAGGCGGGGAGCCTCCCGGGGACTCCCAGGCCACGGGAACTCATCCGTCAAGCCCCTCTTGGGGGGGAAACTAGTTGAGGAAGAGTCGAGGCTGCTCAGCCCCGGCAGGAGACGCCCGCGCGGCACCCCCGCCCTCCAGTCCCCGGGCGCCCCCCGCCCCCTCCCAGCGCCGGGAAGGCAGGGCGGGGCGGCGGCCGGGATCCTCACCTGAAATCGCTGTACGGGTGGATAATCCAGAAGCCTGCAGTTTTAACCCTTTCCTGCTCCTTCTCCACCGCCTTCTGGCTGCCGAACATGCGGAGGGAGAATTTGTTGACGCCGGGCTGCAGCATGGAGGTGAACTGCCTCTGCATGAAGCCGTACTGCCGCCGCGGCCCCTCGGCGTCCTCGCAGCCCCCGGCCGGCTCCTCGCCGCCGCCGCCGCCGCCGTCCACTTTGAAGCACACGGAGTTGCCGTGCTCCTTGCCGGCGCCGCCGCCGCCCCCCGGCGGGGTCCCCAGGCGCTTCTCGGCCGCGGCCGGCCCCGCGTCCGTCGCGGGCGCCTTGGCGGGGAAGACGCTGTTGCCATCGTCCCGGCTGTTGGACGAGGAGTTGGGCTTCGCGCCGCCTTCCATGCCCGCGGGACGCGGCCGGCGCCGGCGCGCGCGGCACGAAGCGGAGCGGGCAGGGGCGCGAGGCTGCTGCCCGCGAGCCCGGCTCCGCCCGTCGCGGCGGCGGCGGCGGCGGCGGCGGCGGCGGCTGCCCCTTCCCGCCCGCGCCGCGGCTCGCTGCGCGCCTCGCTCCCGCCGCCGCCGCTGCTGCTGCCGCTGCTGCTGCCGCCGCCGCTGCTGCCGCCGCTCCCGCCGCTGCCGCTGCTGCTGCTGCTGCGCTCCCGGCTCCGCCGCGGCGGCTGCTGAGGCTGAGGCTGCCCGCGCCCGGCGAGGCTCCCTCCCCGCGGCTGCCCTCTGCCGGCCGGAACGGGCCCGCGCGCCCGCCCGCGCGCCGCTCGCTGTCTGTCCCTGCACTCGTGCTCCACTTCTGCCCGGCGTTGACATTGACCTCGGGAGCCCCGGGGGAGACGTTTACGTTTGAGAGGCCCGGGGCGTATGTGTACGGAAGAGGAGAGAGACAGCGAGATGGAGAGAGAGAGACAGGCAGACAGGCTGAGCGGGTGAATGTATGTTTGTCCCAAAGAAACAGAACATCCTAAAACTTATTCAGACGTTGTCACATCGTCCGAACGATGTGACAGATGGGGGAAAGGAGAGGCGATGGCTGGTCCCACACGCAGGAAATTCACGTGCCCAGCTAGTAGAGCACAAGAAAGTAAGATCTGACAATGGATAATACATTTTATGAGTAGAAAGGCAGTGTGTGAGTGTGTGTGTGCGTGTGTGTGTGTGTGTGTGTGTGTGTGTGTGTGTGTGTGCGCGCGGGGGCGGGGGGAGGCATTGCACGCGCTGGAGGGATGCAGGCCGACAGCAAAAGCTACTAGGCGCAGGTAACCTGGAGTAATCAATCGGCTGCTTGGGGGCTTTTCAGATGAAGCTCTGCACCCAGAGACAACTGACCTCCTTACACTTATCCTTGTTTATTCTCTCAGAGCTCCTTAAGCAGGGGATGGGATTTCTTTCTTCCCAAGGCCACTCATATCAACACACATGCAAGCAGGACTTCCAGCGGCCAATACCGAGAGAAAAATGTGTTAGGGAGACCTCGCCAGACCTGACCTATCTTTCAGATAAGTTATGTAATCAAGAAAACACACTAAGAGGCATGCGTTTTGGTCAGTGTTCACCTACACCTCACCAAGAAGCGAAGATGTCCTGGTATCTAGGCAGAGTATAATCATCATTTCAGATGGGGAGAAGTAATTTCAAATTTACAGCGTGCTACTAATGCTAAGGAAAGAATTCTGAGACTCTTTTTACTCTCTGCGTGTCTCCCAAACCCACTGAATTAGCTAAAGGAAACAAGATGTGCTGCAAAACTCATCCATCAGCAGGGTAGCCCTGTAGTCTGAAGAGCTTCAAGACTCCCAAGTGTCCCCAAACTTCTGTTTCCTATACAAACATTGCCTTCCTGCCCACAACTTCTTCAAAGGAAATCCCACCAAGAGTCCCTGATCTCATGGGTTCCTATCAGCTACAGCTGCATTTGGAGGGAAGAGGAGTGGGCAGCTCAGGGAGGAAAACTGTGACAGGCTGGCAACCAATTGCCCACCACGAAAAATGAGTGGGGCCAATCAAGGTGCTTTCTTGAAACATTCAACAGTGATGAAGTCTATTAATAATGGGAGAGGCAAAGATAAAAACAAAGAAAGACAACTGGATGCTCTCATGAAAGGTTAGCAGAGGCTGCAAAAGGAAGCAGAGAACAGAGAGAAAAAAAAAAAAAGAAGCAGAAATAAGAAGCCATTAGGCCTATGTTCTAATTCTGTAAAATTTTCCTTACCATTTTACTTACCATAGCCTATGCTAAATCTCTTTCAGTGAGTCTCATCCTGACTCAGACACCATCTGTTTTCAACTAATCAAAAACCAGAACCCTGAGAAATTTGTATAGGGGGCCAAATTTCAATAGTAAGAAATAGGGAAAATATGAATAATATAGTGCTCTGATGTATCAAAGTAGGGACTTTGGAAATGAAGAGGTCAGATGAGGATACCAGGTGCCAAGGGCAGAAGGAAGCAAAAGGGATATGGATAAAACAAACATTGGCTAAAGCACAGCTCCTCCTAAGAAAGGCCTAATTACTCAGGCAGCATTTCTTTATTAGACTAAAGATGTTCCCTACTTTTCTCTCATTCTGCATGCTACTTCAATCCTTCTATTTTCAGTTATGAGTGTGAAAATGTATATTTTAACATAAATTTTAAATTTTATAATAATTTAAAATTATACCACCTAAAATGTTATGCTGAGTTTAAGTCAATTTCTTTTTTTTTCTAACCAATCCTGCTATTTTTTTTTTTCTATTTCAACTTAATCATGACCAGGCAGTTATTTTAGTCTGAATTTTTATCATTTTCAGTGTCTATACTAAACGAATATGATAGAGCTACTAAAAAAACAAGTTTTCAAAACAGAACACAGATATACCTAAATAACATCACAGTCATTGCTTGTTCCTGGTACAGCTTCAGGTCAGTTTTGAATCATTTGAATTCTCAGAAAATACATTATTTTTAAAATTTTGAGAATGTGTATACTATATTCATTTATTAAAGTTTCTTTACTTTTAGATTATTGATGTAGAGTTATTTAGAATGTGAACTTAAGTGAATAACTTCTTTAGAAAAAAGAGAACTTGCAAGAAAATTAGGACAGAGTGAAAGCTACAAAAGAATGAAAATGAGAGAATCAGCAAATATATTTTAAAATATGACTTAATCATGAAAATAGGCTTCTGTGGCTAGAAGAGATACATTTATTTCATTGTTAAATTGTTCTATTTCCGAGATCATTGCATAAATTAGAAAAGCTTTTTGACCAACTAAGAAGATAGAAACTAATTATTTGCTCAGTGGTATTAAGAAGATAAGAATCACAGATAAGAGCAATCTAGGCTCTCCTCATCTTTATCATCCTACTTTCAAGTCCCAGACCCAAATTTTGATTTCCTATAGTCATTTCAAATATCCTCTTCTTAGCACGCTTCCCTGTCTGTCATTAATATAACTATTTCACACCAAAATCCACTGAGCTAAATTAGAATGCTTTTTCAGTCATCTTAGAAATAGGACTACCACCATGTTTGATGCTTTGTCATTAGGTGTCCATGATATTGAATGAAGTACCTTATATTTCTGGGGAATCTGATTTCTGAGGACTCATCAGAGAATACCAATTACAAATTTATTTTATGACCCTGTCCCAACAGAAGTTGTAATAGTGCTGTTCAGTGCATACAAGGACTATGCATCTTCTAAATAGTTCCCTGTTTCCTTTAGTATGCTGCCTAAAATCAAATTGCAGACAGCAGCAGCAGATTAATAATTAAGCTAAAATAAAATCCTGCAGCAGATGCAAGCACATGTGAAATGAGATAAAAAAGATTGGCAAATTGAAGTTTGACAGCTTATTGGAAAATTCTCAGTGAAACTTAAAGGTTTAAGAAATAAAACATTTTAGTCCTCTTACTATGATAGACAAATGTGTTAAACTCGTATTTCACATGTAAGAAAATACAGGCGAATCTGTCAGTGTTGAAGAAGGCAACGAAAAGGAACAGTAGAAAGAATGGTTCACCAAAGACACCCTCATAGCCTCGCTGTGTCTCATGTACAGGCAAACGCGATTATCCACCTGGGAAGCAAACAGAAATATCATGCTTAATGTGAAACACTAGAGCTTTTAAAGTCAGAACAACACACTCATACCCAGCATGTCTGCAACATGTAATACTTTTAGTTGATAATATCACTGCCCTGAAAACTCAAAAGAATCAGCTGCAGAAGAATCTACTATATAACCATCATAATTAATAACAGATTTAGAAAGTCAAAGTCAACATGGAAAAATTATATTAAAAATGAAAGGATGGGAAAAGATGTTTTGTATAATAGTAACAAAAAAAAGAGCAGGAGTAGCTATACTAATATCAGAAAAAATAAATAGACCTTAAATCAAAAAGCTATGAGACAAAGAAGGATATTTATATATTAATAAAAGTTTTAATGCAGCAAGAAGATATAACAATTATAAACATTGCACCCTAATGACAATCAATATATATGAAACAAAAACTGACAACTGAAGGGAGAAATGGACAGTTTCATTATAATAGTTGAAGACTTCAATACCCTACTCTCAATAATGGATAGAACAACCAGATAGAAGATAAGTACGGATACAGAGGACTTAAACAACGCAATTAACCAACTAGATCTAACAGAATAATTCTCTACAACAACAGTATATCCGTTATTCTCAAGTGCAAATGGGACATTTTATAATATAAATTGTATGTTAAGCCACAAATTAAATCTCAATGAGTTTTCAACAATAGATATCATACAAGGTATTTTCTCTGACCACAATGAGAAGTTAGAAATCAGTAATAGAAATAAAACTGAAAATTTACACATTTGTGGAAATTCAGTAACACACTCTTAAAACACCAAAAGATCAAAGAAGAAATCACAAAGCAAATTAGAAAATACTTAAGATAAATAAAAACAAAACCACAAACTGCCTAAACTTACAGGATATAGTGAAAACAGTGCTGAGGAAGAAAGTTTTAGTGATGTTTACTTAAAAAAAAAATAGACCTTTTAAACAATAACCTTTACAGGATAAGGAACTAGAAAAAAGAACAAACAAAACCCAAATTTATAAAAAAGAAGAAAATAATTATTAGAGCAGAGATGAAATAAGAAATGAAAAACACAATTGAGAAAATTAATAAAGTCAAATCAGTTCTTTAAAAAATTCAACAAAATCGATAAATCTTTAGCTAAATGGACTAAGAAAAAAATAGAAAAAATTTAAATTGCTAAAATCAGAAATTAAAATGAGGACATTACTACTAATTCTACAGACATAAAAAGGATTGTAAGAGAGTACTATGAACAATTGTCTGCCAACAAATTAAATAACCTAAATGAAATAGATGAAGTCTTAGAAACACAAAGTCTACCAAGACTAAATCACGAAGAAACAAAATCTGAGTAGACCTGCTACTAGTGAGAAGATTGAATCAGTAATCAAAAATCTCCCAAGTAAGAAAAGCCTTGGACCTGATGGCTTCACTGGTGAATTCTACCAAACATTTAAAGAAAAACAATTACCATTATTTTCTTAAACTTTTCCAAAAAATTGAAAAAGACAGAATACTTCCAAACTCTTCAAGACTATAATCATCCTGATACCAAAGCTGAACAAATAAACCACATGAAAATAAGAAGACTACAGACCAACATCCCTTATGAAAATTGATGCAGAAATCCTCAACAAAGTAATAGCAAACCAAATTCAATAGTATTTTAGAAGAATTATATATCATGGCCAAGTGAGATTTATTCTTGAATGCAAGGACGTTTCAACACACAAAAATCTCTTAGTGTAATACAGCACAGTAACAAAACAAAGGAAAAAAGCCACTTGGCCATTTCAATTAATGAAAAAAATCATTTGACAGAATCTAACACCTTTTCATCATAAAAACATTGAACTAAGATAGAAGGAAATTACCTCAACATAATAAAAGCCATTTACAAAAAAATAAAAGCCTTTGTTCTAAGATCTAGAATAAGACAAGGATGTTTGCTTTCACCACTTTATTCAACACAGTACTGGAAGTTTTGTTTTGTCTGGATAAATTTTTGTCGATTAATTCACTTTGTATATCATAATGCATTTCACTACTATATGAATGACTGCGGTGTGTTATAGTTAATAATTTGTATATTTTACTCTTTTACATGAGCAATATTAATTGTACAACTTTTAGTGATAATACTAGTTGGGCCATTGTAAGTTTGCAAAGCAACTGTTATCTCCATTTTATATGCTAGGATGAAGAGCTTACTAACATAAAAATTTGACACGTCATATGTGGTGGAGCTACCTCTTGACCATAGTCTGATTCCAATGCTGCCTGTGTTCCTGACTGAAATCATGTACTTCTTATTTTAGTAAGAATATACATTATTTTCAAACTCATGTTTCTTGGAATTGAAAATTATTAAATGATTCATCACAAAATGAATGAATGAATGAATGAATGCGTGAGCAAGATGAAATGGGGTTAATAATTTGCTAATACTGAACTGGTTAATAATAATTTCCTTCTTAAAGCCGTGTTCCCTTTTGACCTTTCACTTCTAAGGCCAAACCTCATGATTTATTGTCTGAGAGGAGGTGGGTACTGTCACTGACAAAGGAGGGCATCGATCAACTTTGAGTCTCAGAGTTGACTTTATCCACCTCTTAGCAAGAATTTCAGAGAAAATCTGTAAATGAAGTTACATACTATTATAAATAAAAGCATCATTGTTTCTGCCTCTAAATCGATTAGAATGCATAAATTAGGTTAACGGAGGTTAATTTTTGTGATTTTTGTTGTCCTAACAAAAGACAAAACCCTATGTTTCAAGATTTTGTTTATTTTGTTACCCCACCCCACCTCAACAATGGCAATTACATTACACTAATCTATGCCCTCTTCTTAAGGTTTTTGTAAACCAAGAATTTAATTTTAAGATGAATGACACAGAATTGAGATAAAATTATATCTGGATAAAAATATAGTAAAGAATCCCACAAAAATAAACAAACAAACAAAAAAAGCTTTGACCTTACTCAATTGAGAAATGAATTAAATGCCATTTTTTGTATTCTGAAATATTTGGTGTCCATTTAGAAAAACTTACTTTCCTTTTTTGTTAAAAAAAAAAATGCATATAAATATTTTTCGATTGCAGGCCGAAGCCACATGGCAATTTTCTTTGTCTATAATCCTTTTCTTGTGTTAAGAGTCCTTTCCTAACTCACATAGTTAGGACTGGACTCCAATCACAGGACCCTGATATCCCTTCTTCCCATGTCAAATGTGGGTACTTTACTCAAGCCTGGTCACAAAAATTATTCTCCAGAGACTGAGAAAGTAGGCAGTGGAGCCGACTTTCCCACAACAATGCAAAGATGTAATCCCTAGTTTCTCCTACAGGAATTCCAGAATGCTGCCCACATATATGTCTTGGTGTTCAGAATTTCCTTGAATTACATTAAATTCTATGTTGTATTTTCTTTATTTGTCCCTCCAGATTCAATCACAGCCTCTCTCTTCCCTCTCTGTGTCCCAGGGCTGACACATCCATGGACTGTATCAATAGGCATCCTATATACTCTGGCCTCTCAAGGCCAGTAGAAGGACAGGAGTTAAAAAAAAAATAGGGTTTATTCCCCTTGTCTCATTCGCTCTCTTCTTCACCATGGTTTTTTCTTAAGCCTCTTTCTTCTTTGGCCTCATCTCCTATAGCCTTTTAGTGGCTGCAGCTTGTGTCCTGTTTGGTAATAATTTTCTCCCTCTTGCCACTTTTTCCTGCTTTGCCTAGCTCCTATGTGAGAGCTTCACCATTTTTGTGTGTCTTGTTAACTCTGCCCATACCTCTGTATGTCTTATCTTCTTTGATTAAAATGTCTTCAATGAAATCTGTTCAGTATGCCACCTTTTTCTTACCAGGATCTTGACTAGTAAAACTTCCTAATAATGCCTAATAAATTTCTTTATCGAAATTGACATTTCCCGCACAAAAGGACACATAGGCCTACTGATTTATCTTTTTTTTTTTCTATCAGTAGTCATCACAATTATTTAGTTTTCATTATATGTATGTGTGAAAACATTAACCAAATATATGTGTATTTTAATATGCATTCTCTAAGAACATTATTCAGCACATTTGTTTTAAGAAAAGTTTCTTAACCCATTCCTTTTTTTAACAATCTTTGTGAAACATCAATTATAAATTAAATATACATTCTACCTATTCAGACAAAAAAAACACATGATTTTATCTTTCATTTGTTTTATTTCCACCTTTCATCTAATCTGTCAACAATCTCTGTTTTCTCCATTCTGAATTTGACCTCTTCTCACTACTTTGCATCCTTTTAATTTAAACTCAAACTCTACAACTAGAGTGAGTCTTTTATAGCAGAAGTCAGGCCAGGACATTCCTCTAACTACAATCCTCTCAGGGGACAACTTTCAAAGTAAAAGCCAAGATCCAGACTCTGGCTTCCTAAACCCCTGTTACCTTTCTGATCCTATTGCTTACCTCCCTATCACCCCAAACTTCATCCAGCCACACAGACCTTCTTACACTTTTTAAACTCACCAGGCACATTTCTACCTCAGGACTGGCAAATGTCATTCCTTCTACCCGCAATGTTTTGCTCACTCTTCAAACAGGTGATCTCAGAAAAGCCTTTCTTGATCATTTTACATAAAAAGCAACCCCTATGTCTCCCTACCCCTTGTCCCTGCTTTATTGTGATCCCAAGGGACATGCTCAATATTTTACTTCTTTATTTGTTGATTATCTGTCTCCTCCACTAGAATATAAGCCCATAAGGCTTTATTCAATACTGTGTCTCTAGCACTTAGAAAAATGACTGTTACCTATCCTTATTCAATAAATTGTTTTTGAATAAATGAAATAATAGACATGTTTTTTACTTCAAGACATTTTTCTACTTGTATAAAGAAATTTATGACAAAAGATAATGATATATTAGTAATTATTTAATTATTTCAATTCTTATTTTTCAATACAACCAACTAAAGGCTTAAGATCTTCTTACCAGATGAAAAAATATTCATAGAACACATCTCCGTTATCTTCATCTATATTTTCTATAGAAGTATTATTTGATAGAACCCTGGTTACTTCATGCCCAGTTATGTAATAGCAATGAAATTATTGAATTAACATTAAAATTGAAAATGATTTAGGTGACAAATAAGAGAGAAATGACCTAAATTTTTTATTTGATTATTTTTTTCTAGGACAAAAAGAGATATTGGTATGTTATTACATGAACACTAACGAGAATTTGAATAAGGAAAGTCCTACTTACAAGCAGTATCTAAAAAAAATATAACTTTTCAGTAGAAATAGAGTGGTAGTATATTATGGTACATATGTTGATGAAATTAATAAATTATATTAATGAAATTAATAAATTTTTGAAGTTGATGGAATTCACTGTGGATTATGTTTGGGTCTTTAAGTGAATAATAAATGAATGAAAGTTCCTATTTATCAGCATTGTTAGAGATAGTTAAATGGTAAAGAGGTAACTCGTTCAGGCTCATTACTTGAACAAATTGTTCAGGAATAGCAAAACTTGTAAATTCGGCAAATTCACTCTGTCAAGGGCAGTCCAAAGAGCCAGAAACTCACCGATTCACAAATTACCAGATGTAAAAGCAGTCTTAGGCAAGTAGAGTACTGGTCCTAAAGATCAGTTGAAATAATTATAACTATGGTCATGAATTACTAGAAAACACTTTGTTATTTATGTAGGGGTGGGTTGACTTTGGATGGGTTAATGAACTGGGAGTGTTAGCAAATGGTGACTGGCAAATTGGTGAAAAAGCCATCAGAAACTCATTTGTATAAAGACTGAGAAGTTTCTTAGGAAACTCATGCTAAGGGCAAAAGTCAGGCACCGTGAACCTGAACTACTAAAACAGCCATAAGATAAAGAAGGATGAAGTGATTTTGAGACAGCCTTAGTACCTGTCACTCAGCCTCACCTCTGCCCACACTCATGGACATCTAAGTATCCAAAAGAGGGGAAAAAAAGAACTTCTGTGTATGAAACATAAGAAAAATGAGTTGTTGGGACCTTTACAATAAAGTGTTACACTAAAGGGAAAGGACCGCCCTTCGTAGTCTACACCAATTCACATATACTCGTATATATACTTGTCACACACACAGTAACAGGCAGCTTTGACAACATAATGGCTCCAAGCATCAGGGCTGTGCCTTCTGAGACGTAGAGGCCATGGAGAACAAATGAAGACATCCTGTGTGCCACACAGAGGCAGCTCACTTCACTGCAAGGTCTCCCACACTACATGCGGCAGGAGCACTAGGAAGAGTGGACTTGTGCGTGAGCATAAAGGCAAGGGCCCTGCAGGACTCCCAGAGAAATGAACTCAGGAGGGAAGTAGATAAGAACAAAGAAATTCTGAGTTATTTCTACAGCTGCTAAATAATGTGGAAATTTGGGTTAGATAAAGAGTGATTTTCCATCCTCTCAAACTCAGGCCTTTCATGGAAATGTTTCTCTTTGTAAAGATGTGCAAAATTTATTATTGTTAACATCATTTGAACACATATGTATCTTCTAACAAATGAGAATGTGTATAGGAGTGTAAGCCAAATCTGGGACCACAAAACGGCATAGCAATTCTACTCTTCAATTATTTTAATTAAGAAGATAGTAATAACTCTCTCAAGTATGTGCATAAAAGTTTAAAACCCAATATTTAACATCAAGTCAATTTGAGTCTTTTTGGACTAATAGGAGACTACAGTTAAGTGGTTAAAGTGGTAGAGTTGACTTCAGTAATTTTTTTTTTTTTTTTGGCATGCACTTCTCACACCTAACAATTTTCCAATTTCATTTTGAGAAGTAACCTCCCCAGTGATGAGGTATCTTGGTGGCACACTGCACCAAGCTTCTCAGTCCTCCCCTGCAAAATCCGAAATAAAGCTTTTAAGAAACAAATTTCTCTTCTCACCATTCCAGGAGAGCCAAGGAAGAAACACATGAGCTCTTTCTCTGCTCAGATTTTGAATCCTGAGTAAAGTGCCATAAGGACAGAAAAAAATACATATGATTTTGCTTATATATTCCATTAATGGCACATGAATGAGACTTTTAAGTTCTTCCTGCCTCAAAATATCCTGGATATACTTGGTTTCTGCACTCTCCAAGCTACTTTCTTCAGCTCTGTTCAATCTTGTGGATTTTCTTTTTGCTAAAGTTAGTTTCAGTGGCTTGTAACCAAATATCTTGATACAGATACTGGTGCCAGAAGTGGTGTGAAAAAATACACTGCTGCAGTTCATATGCTTGCATTCCCCCAACTTTATACTTTGAAACCCTAACCACTAAGGTAATGGAATTAGAAAGTGGCCCTTGGGAGGTGACGAGTCCATGTGAGTAAAGCCTTTGTAAGTGGGATTCATCCTATAAGAGAGGCCCAATGGAACTCCCTACCCCTTCTACCATGTGAAGAATTTATTCCCAAATACTGAGAAGTCAGCAGCAGTCTGCGCCTGAAAGAGAGCCTTTATCAGAACCTGACTGTGTTATCCACTAGCCTTGGACTCCCAGCTTCCGACTGTGAGAAAGAAATATCTGTTGTTTATAAACTCCAAGTTTGTGGTATTTTTTCTCAGCAGCCCAAACAGACTAAGACATAGACCATCAGGGAAATATGGGTATTTGAAAATGACAAAGTTGCTGAGGTAGAATTAAAAGCAGCAAAACTCCCATTCATGTCCTTGTAATGAAATCTAGAACTCACAGTACCAGGTGAAGTGGCAAAACAGCTAATTAAGTGCTTACCTGTGGCCACTCAGAACCAAATGCCCACTGAGAGCAAAACTCTGGAGAACTAGGTAGCAATTGCTGTGAAACAATATACACAGCATAAGAAATCTCTCTTTGTTTTCACAGCACTTATCATTATCTAAAATGTTCTTTTTATTTGTTAAAATTGCTATTTTTGGTTTTTCCCTACTAGAATGTAAACTCCATGAAGGCAGAGACTTGGTCCATTTTGTTCACCAATCTCTAGATTTCCTAGTATATGGTAGGTATGGTAAGAAGATGTATGGTAAGAATAATTTAATTCCAGAACAATGAGATAGTACATCTGCTATTAAGAGTGTGCTCAATATTAAGCCATTGTTTCTCAGCTATAAACTGGCCTCCTGTTTTGGGATGTGGAACTCTGCAAGCCAGGTTTCTCTTTTGCCAGCTGAATTATTGTTAGGGTTTTCTGATAGAGAGGACTAGAAGGGACTGGAAAGCTGAAAGAAGGAAAAGAAAAGTTTCTCTTACTTTTTTCCTATCTCTGTCAGCATTGCACACCAATATCACTGACAGTGTTTCTAGTAACAGCAGTGTGTACTTGTTTGCCAATTTTCTATTCCCCATGACCCCCCAGGATTTTCTCTCAGAGATACCAGCACCAGTTGGTGAGGGCCTCTTCCTCAGGGGAGGAGCTTCAGCCCTTTCTTTGCACAATTCTGATATGCATGAATCATTTTCTAATCTAATTTTTTAAATTAAACTTATTGGGGTGACTGGTCAATCAATTATGTAGGTTTCAAGTGTAGAATTCAATAATACATCACATTTATATTGTGTTGTATGTTCACCACCCAAAGTCAAATCTTCTGTAACCTTATATTTGACCCCATTTACACTTATCTACCTCCCCCTTCTCCCCTTTCCCTCTGGTAACCACTAAACTGTTGTCTGTGTCTATGAGTTTTTGTTTGTTCTTTGTCTTGTTCATTTTTTGCTTTTAGTTTTATATACCATATATGAGTGAAATCATATGGTTCTTAACTTTTTCTGTCTGACTTATTTCGCTTATAATGGTAGTCTCAAGATCCAGCCATGTTGTTGTAAATGGCAGTAATATTCCATTGTGTATATGTACCACATCTTTATCCATTCTTTATCCATCTTCTTTACCCATTTCAGTTGTTTCCATGTCTTGGCCACCATCAATAATGATGTAATAAACACCAGGGTTAAAATGGCCATATTACTCAAAGAAATATAAAGATTTAATGCAATGCTCATCAACATCTCAATGGCATTTTTTAAAAAAATAGAACAAAAAAAATTCTGCAGGTTTCTATGGAATCACAAAAGATCTCAATTAGCCAAAACAATCCTGAGGAAAAAGAACAAGGCCAGCGGTATCATACTGCTTGACTTCAAATAATACTATGAAGTGATAATAATCAAAACAGTATGGTATTGGCAGAAAAACAGGCACACAGACAAATGGAACAGAATTGAGAGCCCAGAAATAAATCTACACATATGTAGGCAGATAATTTTCAACAAAAGAGCCAAAAACATTCAATGGAGTAAAGAAAGCCTCTTCAATAAATGATGCTGGAAAGCCATATGTAAAAGAGTCAAACTAGATTGCTATCTGTCACCTTATGCCAAAATTAACTCAAAGTGTATCAAAGACCTAATATAAGATAAAACAATAAATTGCATAGAAGAACACAAAGTATACACTCATGCACCTTGGTTTTAGAGAGGATTTTATAAATTTGACCTCAAAAGCAAAATAAGTTAAAGCAAAATAAATGAATGAGACTATACCAAACTAAAAGCTTCTGCCCATAGAAGAACCATCAACAACAAAAAAAGGAGGCATGAATCTTAGTTAAAACAGCAAATATAGATGTAATAAACAAAGAACTGACTTAAGCCAACACAATAGAGTCTAGGCCTCTCATGTAATTCTGAGACAGAGCAAAGTCATAGTCCCTGAGCAACTTGAATAAAAGGGGTAATGCATACATTTTAGAAAGGAATAAATTATGGAACTAATTAGATAATTTGAGGTTTGATCTCCCTGGATTTTTCACCTAGCTTGCTTTTCAGCTAGTTCACCCACAAAATGGTTCTCTTATTTGTCTACTTTGCCCTTTATTGACCCATTCTCTTGTGCCCACCATTTCCAAACAAACCAAATTCTTGGGGATTCTGACAACTCTATTGTCAGTTGGTCAACATTGCAGATTTACTATGATCTTGACAAACTTCAGGCCCTTTGTCCAGGCTTAGAGGAACTCAGCTACACGTCATTATTATGATTTTTTTTTAATTTGCAAACATAAGGTATTTTTATCTTATTTTTCTTAAAGAGACCCTTCTCCAGATTGAATAAGCTTCAAGACCCATCAAACATGTATCTGTCTCTAAAGATGAAGATGAAAAATGGAGGTTTAAAATAAACCCAAATAACAGTAGGCTCAATGAAACTGTGAATGTGATGAACCAGTTCCTAGCTGTTGCCAAACATCCCTGTTCACCCAAGATAGTGGCTCACACTTATTGCCCCGGTGTGCTCTTAGACTCAGAATTTGTCCTGAACTTTTCATTTTTAATTAAGTATGGAACATATTATTAATATTTGCAGTAGAATAAATCAGGAAGTGTTTAGCAGATCTGCGTCATCTAGCAGTAAGTGAAACATGTTGTGCAGTCAACTGAGTCCTTACTCTAAGGCATGATTAAATCTGCCAGATGACCAGAAACACGTGCGTCCTTTCCTCCAGCAATTTTTCAGAGATGATGCAACTAACACCTTCTTTTCAAGAAGAGCATGAAGGCATTCACTGATAAAACATGTCTGCCTGGCCATGAGAGGCTAAGAACACTAAACACCCTCAAGCCTCCAGTGAGAGTGGATGAAACAAGCAATGATGCTGCTACTAACAGCCACTGGCATCCTGGTCAGTGATCCTTGGCCCACACTGGAAACTGCAAGGTACACAAACGACCAAGCTGCACTTGGTGAAGTCAGAGTAGTAACATGCAAAATTTTTGTTATGAATATGGTGTTGAAAACAAATGAAACTAAATTGAGTTGTCCTATGATGCTATACTACCTAAAATTTGGCAAAATAGTAAGAACATAAAAAAATTCTAAAAATCATAAAGGGTAGTCATAAATAGAAAAAAAACACTGATGAGTTTTAACTTGTAAAATATTATTTTAAATGGCACCTTGGTATGGTTAAAAATATTTTGGCAGAAATAATTACATATCAAATTGATAAAATAATTATTATTCTACTTAATTTATTTTTAGATTAATATAATCAACATAAGAATGTTGTACTATATAGAGAGATGTTGTTTTAATTTTTACAAATAATTATATTTTTGAGAAAGTTCTCTGAAAAGAATGGTAAGTCCAGAAATATAAGTGAATACTTTAAAAAGTAAGTAATTTTAAGTTTTATTTATTTCTTGGTGCCCTTTTTCTCTGTCAAAAATATGCAGTTTGTATCTTGATCATTTGGTTGGCTAAAACCAGACTTTCTGTGCAAGAGGCAAGAGCACCTCAGCAGACTCCTGACCTATGGAAGCATGAGATATTCTGGTAGGAATTCTAAGCCCTAGAATTCCCTCTCAATCAAAAATTTAAATAAAAAATTGCTATATTCTTTGTTGAGTCATAGGAATCTATGCCACTATTAAGACTTGAAATATTCAGGGCTGTTGATTCCTAGAATATCGCAAATTATTTCTCTAGTTTGTCCAGTGCAGGAAAAAAACAGTTCTTGGAAAACATCAGGTAGTTATTGTAAACTAAACCAGGTGTGGTGTTTCTGATCACAACTGCTGTTCCAGGCATGGTCTCTCTCCTGTAGTTTGCCCCGCCCCGCCGACTCTAAACTACTGTTAGCATAGTGAATATTTTGTTTCTTAGGCCCAATTTAAAGAAGTCATCATACCTCCAAAGTAATTTGTTAGACTTTGTGTTCTTTGAATGCCTTTGTTACACAGGCATTTTCAACACTCACTTGTATCATGAACTAAGAAAAACATCATATTGTCTTGGTATGTTAGATACATCTATGATTTATTTGACATTCTAATATTTTCTCGTAGTACTAATTTGAATTTTTCAACATTTAACATGTTTAAAACACGTTTTAAGCTACTTTTAGCTAAATCGATTTTCTGGGTGTTAGCAGACTGAAGACCTCCTGTTACAATTATCATCATTACAATTGCCATATCTTCCAAGTCTTTATATTGTTTATTTTTTAATGAAACAATGTGTGATAAGCATTTTTTTTATGTTTTTAATTAGCTTCAACTCAAAAGTAGGAATAGCTGATCTAGAGATTTATCTTGTGAGACTGATTTATGCTTTCATGAAATCACAGTGTGCTAGATGAAGACGGGTATCCTAGCTCAACAGGAATGATAGTGGTATTTGTCTTTTTTCAAGTGGCATCATTTACAAGGAAAAAGGAAGGCAGCCTTCCAAAGCATAGAGGCTGCCAGTAACCCGAAGTGCACTTCTGAGGCATGGCTTCCTGCTGAGTATTTGCCGATAAACTTGGAACTGATATACTGCATGCATCAATTCAAATTTAGCAGCTTCAAAGATGAGAACATTTTAAAATAATAGCATTCAAAAAGTAAGAAGGACCAAAAAAGATGAGGAGGGTAGGAGACACAGAGAGTAAAAGAGGAGAAATTTCAGAGGATGAGTAAGATATTTTTTTCCTCTATCTAGACACTCTTGGTTTTCTTATTTCACCATTCTACTGCATCACCAAAACATAGTCTTTAGACAACATGAGAATTAATAGTTAGCAATATAACAAGAAATTATAAAAATTGAATTTTCAAGCCCTGTATTTGTGTGAAGTAGAAAGCTATTAATAATAAATACCGATTGTCTTATGAGATTTTCAACATTCATTAAATACTAGCAATGTTCTAGGTCAGTAGTGGTAAATACTTAGAAAAAAAAAACTGTTGTCACCCATGTCTTTGGACATTACTAATGGATCATGGCATTATGCTTCGCTGAACTCAGATGAGACTTTGAATTCTTTTTTTTTTTTTTAAATAACACATTAAGAAGACTACCACCTGGTAATAGATACCAAATAATATAATACTTATTTGTTCTTTATTTTTTCACATGAAATAGAGAATGCAGAATCAAAGTACCTCTTTTTACCTACAGTCTTGTCTTCTGACCATCTTCAATAAGTTTGTCATGAATGCATAGAGGGAATAAGAGGTATATATATATATATATATATATATATACATACACATACATATATATACATACACACACACACACACACACACACATATATATATATATATATATAAAAGAGGATTTTTAACAAAGCTCATTGAACGCTCATAATATTGAGTTTATTTCTGTTCTTTAGAAATCAAGTTATTTTATGGTATAAATGGTATGTATTTACAATAGACACTACTCTTACATCATAGAAAACTAACCATTTCCATTTCTCACCTCCTATTAATTAAAAAAATAATAATATTTTAGATGATTTGAGCTTCCTCAAACAAAACAAAGAAACTAGGTCATTTCAAATTAGAATTTTATATTTATTTATGAAATTTTCTCCAGAGCTTCCTTCTACTGCAGAAGTCTGCCTTTGCCATGGTATCTGTTGTTTCTGGCACTTCCTGAAATGAAATCTCTAAAATTGCAAAGCATTCTATTCATTCCCTTTGTATTTAATAAATTACAGACCTGGGATAACTAGAGGTTCCAAAGAATGAAAATGCTGGGAAGAGATGAGAAACAACAACAATCTATTTTTCTCATTCCTGGCAAGTACAGTCTAGAAAATGAAAATCTCATGTAAAATGTAAAAATTAATTTTAACAAATTATGCACATTATGTATACAAACCTGCCTGACTTATTAAAGGTAGCTAATCTTTTTAATTGTGTGTTGACAAGGAAACATGTTTAATAAATTATAGGCCATGAGAAGATACTGCTACAGGCCATTTAGCCACTTCCCAAAGAAACAAAATTCTGATATTAAATTATTTCTTACATTTACAATATCTATAACGTAGGATTATCCATGTCAAATTGGTATTCTGTGGAAAATTTCTCTCATATACCCAAAGACCTTAGAGTAGATATATGATTTCTGAGATTTTTTTTGAATAATAAAAAGATCTATAATTTTAGAAATTATTTTTGGTTTTATTATATTAAAAAAAACCCTTGACATGACCTACCAAATTTATTCTGAAAGCCAACTGCCCAGTGTGTAATTTAATTATTTTAATAAATGATCAATACAAAAAAAAAATAAATTTCATCTGTACGTTTTTGGGAATACTTAATTCCTAAATCATGGCATATATTTCATTATGGATATTCAAATAGTTAGAATTTTGCAGATATAAGCCATTGTGAAAATATAAAGTGGTACTGATGTAAAATCTGATAGCAAAATATAGTTAAAAACAAACTTTTACCCTGTTTCTTACTTTTAAGACTATTTTCATTTAAATGTCAGCAGTGTAATTGATTCATTTGTAGTAATACTAATTATAAAGCATTTTCCCCAGAAAATAATAAAATATACAGGATTATTTCCTCATGGGGAGATGATCAACATTTTAATGTAAACTTAGTCATCTCTGAAAGATAATGGCACTTAATTGATGTACAGTACATTTTTTTATCCCATTAAATGACCTATTAGATCATTCAAATGTTTGAATTCTGAAGTTGTTTTCGATGAAATTAAGTGATTTCTTCACACAAAGTATTATCACAACACCACATATTCTTATTTTTTGTTCTTCCATTCTACTTTTCCTTTCTCTTTATAGTCTCCTTCTTTTTCTCCACATTCATCCCCAAATAATAGGTAAAAGGCAAAAACAACTATCATTATGGAATGCCTACCATATCCCAATCACTGAGCATTGATATGTTATCTCATTTACTATTCAATCATCTGATGTTAGAGACAAGGTTCAGTCTATTTAATTATCTTATCCCAAACCCCACAAAGTAGCAGACACAGGATTAAAATCATTTGACTTCTCCAAGAACAGAGTTGGTTTGGAACAGTTGTCTATAGGTGTTCAACCCAAGCTCATAATGTACTCTAATTCATATTTAGGAATGGTTACGTTCCAAAAGTTCATTGGTCAAGCCATTAGTTTAGAACTTAGGAAATAAAATAAGGTTATGCATGTTATGCCAAAAATAAATACCAAGTAGGTCAGCCTTTTAAACTTACATTGTAAAGGAAGAATGGTGTCTGCAATGGCATCATTCCATTCTCCTAAATGATTTATCCATTATTTTTCTTCTGTGGAAAAGTGCTTTTTGAATTAAAAAAAAAAAAATTTCCTTGCTTAATTTTAGGCTGTGAATAAATATGTTGATGCCAATGACTAAGATGTATATATATTAATATGAAGTGATTTTTAAAATATTTGCACATGATAAACGTTGTGGAAGCTCTTAGTCTTTACATTTTATTATAATGGAGGTTAATCTTGTGTATTGACATTTCTCCCACTCATTTTCTGAAGCCTGGAGTCCTTCTTAGTCACACCACACATTAAGAGCTCTGCTCTTTGTCTGCACTCCCACGGTGCATTTTTGCTTTCTCTCCTCCTTCCCAAAACACTCACCAAACAACTGCTTCCTTGTAGTATGTGTGTTGCTTCTAAGCCAAATTTAGTAGAATTTTGTAAATGCCAACCAAGCATGAGAGAGCTGGCAATCTAAACATGATGACCACGTTCTTCATTTTGTACAAGGAGGCTTTCAGAACTTAGTACAGAGAAATGAATTATTTTCTTTTGAGATATTGTAGGAAACATTTGTAAAGACAGTCCATTTAAAGTCAGACAACATGGATTAGATTTCCCTCCCCTCAGCTTACAACTCAGTGACTCTATTTATTTGTAAAATTGGGGAAATAACATTTTCCAGAATGATGGTAATGATTAAATGAGAATGTATTTAAAGCAGATAAATATTATATGTGCCAACAAATAAGAGCTTCATGTCCACTTTTCCACCTTCCTTTTCTTCCTGATTAGATACACATATTTTTAAAATTCCTATTTTTTAAAAAATTTATGTATAATTATATACAATGTTTCTGCAATAACCAAAATAAATAAGGTGCTGGTATAAAATTTTTTATAGAAAATTTTGTATATGTTTTTTGATTAGTATGTGTATTGGCAAATATATTGCATATTTGGTGGTGAATGAAGTCAGAGGGATATTTTTTATTGAAAAGTCAGGTATCAAGTAATTTCTTATGAAATAATAAAGTAATAGCTTGAAGCATACCTCAAAATATGTATATTCTATCTTTGATGTCACTTGTCAATTTCTTACTCCCATTTACTTTTGCCTCTATATCTGTCTACTGTTTTTTGTTGAGTTTGTCTTTCTTTAGAAATGTCAAAAAAAAAAAAATGACCTTTTACCTTTCTTCTCCCAAAACTCTTTTCCTTCTTAATTTTCTTATTTCCTGATGCAATGTTCCAGTTCAGCACGCAGACAAATTCATCTTCAATAGCCTGAAGCCCCATAATATTTAACATATAATTAATGATTTTCAACCTCCTTGGGAAATGAGATTTAAAAATTGTTTCTGTTGACTATTGTGCTGAAAATAGTCATGCTTAGATCTCTGTGAAGTTTTACCCCAAAACAATTTTCACTGATGGCAACAAATAAATTTCACTGTTTGTAAAATCCCACAGGAATGCTCTCTGACCAAAATTTTAAAAAATAAAATAAAATTAGCACAGCCTATAGAAGAAAACCACCTCTGATTTTAGCAAATATTTAAAATTATAGTACCAGGTCATCTAAGCCAAAAAAGTGAAATCAATCTCAACTGCTCTATTTCCCTTATTTTTTTAGTACAATTGATAGACAAGCCCTATTATTAATTCTACTTTTAAATTTACTCACTCAATAAACGTTTATTGTGCCAAAAATTGTTCTTAACACAGGAGAACTAGCCACGAGCAAACAAATAAAAACTGGTACTATCACAGGGGAACCATTAGGGAGCAAGACAATCAAATAAGTAAAATATATAGCACGTCTGAATGCTGTGAGAAAAAATTGGGGGGAAAATGTATGGGGTATGCCAGAAGAAAGAGGCGTGTCTCATCGCTCAAAAAGCCATATGGGGATTAGAATCTAGGAATGAAGAATGACCTGGGAGTTCCTGGGCTTCTTGTGTGACTGATGTAAATGGGGATAAAGGGTATAATGAGATTTTAACTGATGGTGTCAACACAAATAATGATGGTAAGGCTGGGAGTGCTGGGGAGCAGAAAAAGGAGAAAGAATTTCTTGCCAGGAGCAAGAGAAAGTCTAAGGCCTCTAATTCATTCTTGCCAGTGTGATAGGAGGCAAGGGAAGGATGTTGATGAGAGCCTGCGGAACCCCTTTCTGGATGTCTATCAATAAAACATCTTCCTCAAAACTATCTCCTCCTCTCCATCTCTCCTTGGCCTTGTCCTGGTTCAAGCCCATAACAGCTGTGCCAGGACTTAGGCTTGCTTCCTGGAGTCTGTTTTTCACACAATCAGAGAAAATTACTTAAAAAACATGTCAGGTCATGTTACATTCCTGCACTCAACCATTCTTGGTCAGAAGTCACAAGCACATAACCTGTCCACTTATTCCTTGTCCATATTTTATGTTCAAATAAACAAAGCTGATCTTAGTTACTGGCCTGGAGCACTCTACTTTAATCCAACATGCTTTTCTTGCCACTCACATGAGAAAAATGCCTTTCGCCTTTGGAAATCTGACTAAATTTTTCTCATCTTTTAAGACAAAGTCAGTGTCCTCACACCAGCAGGCTTTTCATAAAGCTGAGTTAAAGCGCTGCTTCTCAGAGCTGCTATTTCTACTCAGGGAACACCTTTTATGCGTATCTAAAGTATCATGGACTGTTAGATCCACAGGGACAGGGATCATGCATTATTTATCTAACACCCCTGGAGCACAGCAAGGCATCTGCTACTTAAACAAACAAATAAAAATCAATAGGTTACAATGAACTCCTGTTTGCTAATCCTGCTAAATTCAGCTTTCTGACCTGGAACACAGTCTCTTTGGGTGGCCTCTGATAGGACGAGAATTACTTCAAAATATAAATCTTAATTTTTTTTCTCCAATTCTCCTGTAGTCCATCAGTACCATCTACATTGCTCCAAAGAGAAGTAGGATTATCACATACGAATGAAAAAATAAATAAAACAAGAAAGGACTCATGTTCAGTTTTTTAACATCCCAACCAGGCACTGAAGAATCAAATGAAACATTCAAAAAGTTAGGCACAGAGTTGGGGCCACACTGACAGAATATAAAAGCAAATTAAAGCCAAATATCTCCTTCCCATTTCTCCTGCAACCCAAAGGAGTATCAGCCTAGGTTGTAGGCAGAGATTCTGGATGATGGCTATTTTAGGGAAGAATGAGAGTTGGAGAAGTTGGTTCTAATAGGTGGGGATTCAGTAAAAAGAATTAAGGCCAGCCTTTGGGGACTGTCAAGCAGTTTAAGAAGTCAATATATGAGACAAAAAAGGCAGTGCTACAGACTAACCTTAGCCTATGATGGAAAGCTATAGCACCTTCAGGCTGAGAGGTCATGCTAGCTCCTCACTGTGGGGAGCCATGGACAACTTCATGTACATCAGAAATAGAGTGACTTCCTGCTCTTGAGATCATGTGACAGACTTGTCTTGCACAACCACCTTCATCCCATTGTCATTTATCTCACCACCCCCAGTTCTTCCCAGGTAATCATAAGCTCAGCTTTTGCAAATAGAAGGTAAGTGTCTTTGACACTCAGAACATCAGAGGCAACATTGAAAGGTAAAGTCCACTTCCAGACTTAGGATATCTTTGTAGCTCTTGTATGTTGCCTTAGCAACTTAGCTCTGTTTGGGGATAGCCTGATGGTCCTTCTGAAAAATTACCCACATGTGGAGACTTGTACTGACACTAAAAGTGAATATATCTCAGAATTAGAATTTTAGTTAAGAATAAAGCCTTACTTTGAATGTTATTGCTGTCTTTTAAATTTATATTATGGTAAATTTCAAATATATTCAAAGCTATAAAAAATTGTGTGACATATCACCATGTAATCAGTATCACCCAGCTTCAACAATTATTAATTTATGAGCAATTGTATTTTATTCATACTTCTAATTCATTCTCTTAACCAAGATTATTTCAATAAAATTTCAGATATCAAATATTATCATTCATAAATGTTTCATTACATATCTTGAAAAGATTTTTATTAAACATAATTACAATACTTCTTTCTCACCAAAAATTTTTAACACTGACTTTTTAATACCCCAAAATATTCAGTCAGAATTCAAATTTCCTCAATTGTCCCTTAATACTATTTGAGTCATGATTGAAATAAAGTTGGTAGGTTTTAAGTAGTTGATATGGTTTTGAGACTCTTAATATATATGGTTCCTCTCCTTCTTTCTCTCATTCACAATTTATCTCTTTATGGTACTTTATGGAGAGTTATTATATAGTTGCCTATAGTCTGAATTTCACTGATTAAATATCTATATGTCATTTATTGTGTTTCTCTATCCCCTGTGTTTCCTGTAAATTTTTAGCTAGATATGAAAGCTTGTTCAGAAAACTGATTTATATTCAGTTTTCTGGAAAGGCTATTTCATAGATTTTTGTGTGCTTCCATCAGGAGTCCATAATATCTGGCTGTTTCATTTTTCTTCTTTTTTTTCTTCCTTCCTTCCTTCCTTCCTTCCTTCCTTCCTTCCTTCCTTCCTTCCTTCCCTCCTTTTTTCTTTCTTTCTTTGAGATTGTTAGCAACCATTGATAACCACTGCCTTGATCCATTAAAAATTATGATATTCTAATTTTATAATTTCTTATTTTATTAACAGCCTGGAGTATTTTAGAAGTAATAAACTTTCCCCGACAACTATTGTGACACCTTAGGGTAGTCCTATGGGAAGGAGAGAATAAGTCATTATTTTCCCTTTATTTAACTGACATCAAATAATAAATTGATTCACTAGTATCCTCTAAAACTAAACTTATTGGAGGGGGGTATGATTATGAGTTCATAGGTTTAAAAGTATTTGATGTATCTCAATTCATTGCAGATAGTATTATTATTTGTTGTTCAAGTTGTTCCACCACAGGCCAGTAAATGCTTTTTCAGAATGGCTCTGAAGTCTTTTGTCATAACTCCAGCAGTCTTTGATAGTTTGCTCGCTTACTTTCTGGTGTGACAGGATGTTTCAGGTTAAACTTGTATACCTCTTGTACCTAGAATCCAAAAAATAATAAAATAAAATAAAATAAAATAAAATAATAAAATAAAATAAAATAAAATAAAATAAAATAAAATAATAAAATAAAATAAAATAAAATACATTTTTTATTTAATGAAAGCTTATCTTAAAGAGAAAGTAGCCTCTTCTATGGGACTTTAGTGTACTCTTGAACTTTGACTAAAAATGAAAATAAGATAAAAGCATATAAATTGTCTGGCCCTAATTCTCCTCATTGCTAAAATAAACCACTACAGCTTTTTTTGTTACCCAAAACAAACACACCTACTTTAATTTTACAATTTTAATGTACCAGAGAAAATCTTGACTCTTTGTTCTGATACAAGAATTTTATTTTTTGACCTATCATTAGCTCCCTCTGCAACCTTTGACAAATAACATAACCACAGAACAGGGTGGAACCAGAATCTTGTACATGGTTTTATAACTTTGCTTTTTAAAACTAGAATCTATTTTTAAAGTAAATTTTATATAGAGTCCTGATTTATAACTAGACAAAATTAAGATTGCTTTGATTATGGAAGGAAACCCAAAGCCCCAGTATCCTAAGGCAGCCTTGGTGTATCTCTGTGAAATTTAGGGCTCCAAGTGCCATGACTTGAGTATCATGATCTGGGGCAACTTTTCTATTTTATGGAGAAGACTGGGTTACAATAAGTTTGCGTAATTTTTTCTAGAGTAAGAGAACTCTGGATTCATGATATCTAGGGCTGTATCCTAGATGATTTTTATAGCTAGCTCAGGTATTGGGTCAGTTTACCCGTATAACTCACAGGTGTCTTCTCTACCTTAGAAGTAAATACACATACACTTCTTAACTTTAGAGATTTTTGAGATGCTACAATCAATTAATAAATGTAAGAAACATTGGAAAGATAAATATACAACGCATCAATATCTCTTCTGCAGCTTCTGTACAAGTCATAAAATTTCAAATTGCCCCACTCTTAAAGAGGAGCTAAGGCTGTATACTTCATCACTATTAAGAAATCATTTATCAACCAGATGATGATAGCATTGAATTCATGATAATTAATCGGGATTTATGCCACATTATTATCCACAAAAAACAGCTTATCATTGCCTTTTTAATGTAAACTAAAATACTCTCAGTCTCTTGTAAAAAACTCAGCATGACATTTGGGACATTGCCTTATAAATCATGTAATGCACATTAACAGACTTTGGTTAAGCAGTAAGTTAAATAACCCATTTGGCTCAAATTCTCTTCCCCTTCCATTGTGTTTTGTTTATCCATCATAGATAATAGATCAATGAGAGGGAAAGCTGGTAAACAAATGACTAAGATATTTTATCTGAAGCTGAATCTCATAAGATGACTCTGAACATAACTAGGAAATAATTCTCTCTGATAATTCTCTAATGTGCTCTCTCTTGCATGTGCTGCCACAAATTCAAACACTGAAATAGGCAATTTTATGAAAATTAAACAATGTATGGCAACTTACTCACTTAGAATGACAAATAGAAGAAAAGGATTTATTTTAAAGCTACATTAAAGAAGTTCCCAAATAGTATATTCATAAATATGTTAAATTTTTTCCTGGAAATGTTCATCTTACCTAAGTTTACACTGAAATGTCAAAATTCCCTCCCAGTTGTTCTGAGATTTTAAAATAATCCTAATGTGACCTAGGTAACAAATGATTGTCCCACATAAAATTATAGAAACAAATTTTTTCTGGATACCTTGGCAAAGCATTCTTGCCCTCAACAGATTTTCTGATGATAGACTACAGTTACCTTAATAAGAATTGTCATTTAATACATTTTCCTCAGGGCATGGGAAAGAATTATGTGGCTTGGCAGAAGATATGGATTTTATAGTGGAAAAACCTAAAATTTTAAAGCCTAAAAATGATTACATCTACCATTTAAAAATAGTGCTAGAAAGGATACTTCAGCATATAGTCTTATAGTTAACTCTAAAATACCAGGGCTATGAGTAATTTTGTTTTAAGCCCATGATGTGCAAAAATTATATTCCAATATGTTTATCTACACACTAGATAACAGGTTTATTTATTTATTTAAACTTACTAATAAAGTATAATATGGACTTTATTACTTAATATGGACTAGCATTACTTAAAACAGCATTAAGTAAAATACAAGGGATTCTGACAGAAGAAAGAAAAAGAGAAGGGAATTCAGTAAATATCTTAATGTGTTCAAAACTGTTCTAGACAATTTATATCTTTAATACCATTCAATATGTGTAACAATTCTAAAGGGTAAAATTATCAATCTTATTTTATTTCTGAAATTTGAAACAACCAAATTTCAGAAAGATAAGTAAGTTGTCCAATTTTATATAATCAGGAATCAATCACAAATCTTCGATCCCAAGGTTTCCCAACTGTACAACTGGAAGAATGAGGTGGTTGATTACTGAGATAATAAATTCCAAGAAGAGAAGTTATGGGAGGAGGAATGAGGTATATAAGGCCAAGGACAGGTAATTTTGTTGCTAATTATTTGTGACATGGCTTTTCATTTCTTTAGAGAGAAAAGAAAACCCTTGCTGAGTACTAAATAAATAAGTAAAACTACTTCACTGAATTTTCTTCTTGTTCCATTTTTAGGCCTTTATTTTGTCCTTTCCATCTCTTCTCCTCTCCTCTCCTTCTCTCTCTTTCTCAACACTAAACCAAGTTTGAAATTTGCTTTTAAGTCTGACATTAATCATTGAATTTATTTCTATTTATTTCTACTTCTCCCTCTCTCTGCTCTCCTTTCTTTCTCTCCTGTCTTTCTCTCTCTTTCCTTCTGTTCCTCCATACAACTTCTCTCCATTTTCAGACATTACTGTGGTCAAAATTGTGGAGGCCAGAGGGTTAGGATAGCATTGAGGTATAATGTCGCTTTTGGGGAAATATTCTGAGAGCCTCCCCTCAGTATCAGGAACATGAGTAGAGACATTTTCGGAAATTTTCATTCATAATTTGTTATCCTTTTAAACTCATTCACTTTTCTTGCTTTTTTAAAATAGATAGTAAAAATTTCAAAGACAAAGATCTTTCTACACCTGTTTTCATATATACCACCTCATTTGTTTAGAAAACCAAGTTGCCCAAATTATAAAGTTAATTAGGTGTAAGCTATTTCCAGAAAGAAACAATGGGATGCAAATTCAGTTCTGAATCTGCTTCATTTGTCTTATTCCTAATTATTAACGATGAACATTAATGTATTCTATTTTCAGTATGAAAATTATAGCTAAAGGATATTTTTCCAATATACATTTTCATATTTTTTTACTTTTTAAGTCCTTTTTGGAAACTGTTAATTTGCTTTGCTACATTGCTACACTTATACTGCTCCCTAAATTTAAAAATGTAAAAAAAGTAAACATAGCTAAAAATAATGAGTCTCATGGAAACGTATAAAAGTAGAATCTTTGAAAGTCTTTTTTTTTTATTATTATTTTAGAGTCAGAATAGAACACTCATTTGGGCTGATTTGATTACCCAAGGTCAGAAGCAATGTTGGCTCCCTTCCAAGCTATCCACCCCTACTCTTGGAGCCCTTTGGGTATCTAGTAGGTCAGGGTTTATGACTCCCAATGAGTAATGCAGGGGTACTCAAGCTGATGCAAATGGGATGGGAATAGCAAAAATTCACGCCTCTCTAATTACATGTATTAGCCCTCTAGCATTAGGATGCATTCTAACATTTGAGGATGGGGGGAGCCAGCTGAATAATCAGATGGAAAATACAAATCTGCAGGAGCTGCCATAGCTGTCCCAGATTCTAGCTGCCAGACGGTCTTTGCACTGTTCTGATATAGTATTGACAGCCTGCCTACCTCCGGTGGATGTGAAAGCCAAGGTCAAGGCCAAGGTTCATGAACCAGCTGTCAACCTAGCATAAGAAAACAGGTAAGCACATTATTAATACCATAGGGAAGTCTCCATAACTGGCAGAAATGTTGGGCAGAAGCTAAAGGTCATGACATTAGTGGAAAATCTATGAGATCACTCCCTCTTCAATGGTCCCACAGGAAAGCAGAAAAATCAGTACTTGATGAAAGGTCAGAATTTTATAGACTGACTTCCTTTAACCTATACCTTTTAAATGCCTTTCTTTTTTTAGACTTTCAGCCTCTTTATTTTTAAGATCAGCTGTTTATTAGATACACCTGAAGAATAATTAATCTGATGTCAGAATTACCTGATTAATAATTATGAATAAAGCAATTCTGAAACTATTTTAGATATGTTATAGGATTGAATACATATGTTAATATTATTGGGAGCCAGGGTTTTCATTGTGGAAGAAAAGACCCACCAGATATGAAATGGAGAAAGCGAGAAAAAAAACTCTGGGTATGGGCTAGAAGTTTAGGTTCCTGTGCAATCTCCTGCTACTAAAATATGTGTGTGTGTCTGATGCAATTGCATGTGCATATAGATATATATGTATGTCAGTATATGTAGCTATGAGAATATTTATGTGTGTGTGTGTGTGCATGTGAGCATGTGCAATTTTGCTCCGGCTGCTGAAAGGGCCTTAAGTAAAAACACCACAATAAAAATAAGCATACAGTGACCAGAAATTACATCTTTAATATTACTTCCCATTAAAATAATTCTGAGTTTCTTGGAGTCTAGGGCTGGAGTATCTTGGAGTATCTTGAATGAGCCTGGAATATCTTGTTATACTAGAAAGTTAGAACATGTTCAAAAAAATTATGTAGGCCTGTCACAAGGATATAGGAGCCAGTTTAAGTGGTCTCCCACTGGCAAAATGTGGGTCACATTGAGCATCAAAATAATTAAGGAAAATAATAAATTATAAATTTAAAGAAGATAAATAAGCAAACAGATCAGTGGGAAAGTGGGGAAGAAGGCCTCTTACTTATAGGAAAATAGCATAGAGTAGGAACTGGTAAGCTATTGTTTTCCAATCATCATAGTAAAGACTGGCAGAGGTAAGAATCAATAGATGCTAAATCCGAGGGAAATTTTGATGACAAGTAGCATATTTGTATGATCTTAATGAGTCTCCCTATAGAGTACTTACTACTTTGAAGAAAGTGTAGTAACTATTGTGTAGAGAAATCAGATAACTCCTCCACCCAGTGATCAAAACTGTCATCACTAATGAGGGACAGATACACCTATGTGGCTCCAGAGGTGATTCCCTGAGCAAGATACATCAGTTAGGTATCATTCTAGTCAAGAATGCACAATGAATCTAATCAGGAGCAGATACATCAGACAAACCCAAAAGAAATAACAGTACTAAAAAAAAAAAATCTTCAAAACATGATATTGAAAGACTGTAAAAATGTTTCAAATGAAAAGTTTCACCCATAAAACTAAATGCAAAAGCTGATGCTAGACTGGATTTTACAAGGAAGAAAACACAAATTTATAATGAACACTTAGGGCCTTTTAACAAAATTGGAATACTTGTGGTAGATAAAAGTATTCTATCATATTAAATATACTGAAATTGATAACTGTTAAGAGAATATCTATATTTTTAGTAAATACACACTGAAATATTTAAAGCTAAAGGGCCATGGATACTATCAAATAATATAGAATATATATACATAACACATATACACACAGGGGTATATATCTATATGCATGTGTGTGTGTGTGTGTGTGTGTGTGTGTGTGTGTAGAGAGAGAGAGAGATGATGATGAGACAAAATGTTAAAAGAGATAAGTCTGAGGAAAAAAGAGATAAGTCTGAGTTAAGAGTATGTAGGTATTCTTCGTACTACTCTTTTTTTTTGCAGCATTTCTATGAGTTTGAAATTTAATTTTAAGTTGGACATTAATCATTAAATTTATTTTTAATTTTAAACTTTTATTTTAATCAACCAATTAACTTTTAAATTATGATTATATGTGTGGGTTTGTGTGTATACACACACAAACACATTAAAGATGCACATATATACATACACATAAATTGTTCTTGAATCATTTATCCAAATTGTCAAAATCAATATGACAACATGCTAAAGTTTTTAAAAACATCAAGTAAGAACTTGTAAAGTGTTGACAATTTTACTGAGGAAAAATGTGTTTTTTTATTTTTCAAGTAGAAAAGACAGAATGATTATAAACCATAGGAAAATAATTAAAAAGTGATGAAATTTTTTTTAAATGGTGGAAAGTGAACAATATTCTACAGGTAACTTTAAATGTAACTAATGTGTGGTAGACTGGCAAGTGGGTACTCTTTACTAGGGAGCTTCATGAAGTTCAAATTATCAAGACATAATAAAAAACACAAATGGCTTATATTTAGATCTCCAAACTATTTTGAGTTCATTTTGGTGCACAGTGACAGACAGTAGTTTAGTTTCATTTTTTTGGTTTTTTTTGCATGTGGCTTTCCAATTTTCCCAGCATCATTTATTGAAGAGGCATTCTTTTCTTCAATATGTATTTTGGCTCTTTTGTCAAAAATTATTTGTCCATATATATAGGGGCTTATTTCTGGGCTCTCAGTTCTGTTCCATCGGTCTGTTTTTTTCTGCCGATATCATCTGTTTTGGTTACTGTCACTTTATAGGAAAATTTAAAATTAGGCAGTATGATACCACTGGCCTTGTTCTTTTTTCTCAAAATTGCTTTGGCTATTCAGTCTTTTACAACTGTATACAAATCTGCTGATTTTTTTGTTCTATTTCTTTTTTTAAAAATGCCATTGGGATGTTGACAGAAATTGCATTAAATCTGTATATTGTTTGGGTAATATGGCCATTTTAACTATGTTGATTCTGGCATTCCATGAACACAAAATATCTTTCCATTTTGTGTGTGTGTCTTCAATTTCTATTAATAATGTCTTGAAGTTTTCAATGTATATATCCTTCACATCCTTTGTTAAGCTTACTCCTAGGTATTTGATCTTTTTTGCAAAAGAAATTGCTTTTTTCATTTCTTTTTCCGGAATTATATTGTTAGTTTATAGAAACACAATGGATTTTTGTACATTGATTTTGTATTCTGCAACTTTACTGTAGTTATTATTTCTCATAGTTTTTTTTTTTTTTTTGGTGCAGTCTTTAAAGTTTCTATATAAAGAATCATGTCATCAGCAAAAATTGACAATTTGACTTCATTCTAAATTTGGATGCCTTTTATATCTCTTTCATGATTGCTCAGCTAAGACTTCCAATACTATGTTGAATAAGAGTAGTGAGAGCAGGCATTCTTCTCTTGTTGCTAACCTTAGTGGAAAAGCTTTCTAAAACGATAAATTAAATAGTTTAGAGAGGATTTTATAAATTCAACCTCAAAGGCAAGGAAAGTAAAAGCAAAAATAAATGCATGGGACTATATCAAAGTCAAAAGCCTCTACAGCAAAAGAAACCAACAAAAAAACAAAGAGGCCACATTCTGAATGGGAGAACATATTTGCAAACAACACCTCCAGTAAGGAGTTAATTTCCAAAGTTTATAAGGAGCTCATACAGCTCAACAACAACAACAACAAAAATCGATCCAATTAAAAAATGTGCAGAGGACCTAAATAGACACTACTCCCAACAAACAGCCAACAGTTAAATGAGAAAATGTTCAACTTCACTTGCTATTAGGGAGATACAAATCAAAGCCACAATGAGACACCACCTCACACCTGTTAGAATGGCTATCATCAAAAATACAAATAATAAGTGTTGGAGAAGTTGTGAGGGAAAAAGGTGGGAATGTAAATTGGTACAGCTACTATGAAAAATAGTGTGGAGATTCCTTAAAGAATTAATAATAAAATTTTCATATGACCCAGCAACCTCTCTTCTGGATATCTACCTCAAAATTTTTAAAATATTTATCTGTAAAGACATATGCATCTTGATGTTCACTGTGGCATTATTCACAAAGGCCAAGACATGAAAACAGATAAAGTGTCTTTCAATGGATGATTGGATAAAGAAGATGTAGTACATACATACAATGGAATATTAGCCAGAAGAAAAGATGAAATGCTGCCATTTGTGATAACATAAATGGATCTTGAGATAATCATACTAAATGAAATGTCACACAGAAACAATGAAGAACCATATGATTTAATTTTATACGGAATATAAAGTGAAAGCAACAAAACAAACAAATAAACAAACAAACAAAAACTCATAGACCCAGACAACAGTTTAGTGATTGCCAGAGGGAAAGAGGGAGGAGTGGAGGTAGATAAAGATAAAAGGGGTTAAATATGTGGTGATGGAAGATTTGAATTTGGGTGGTGACACACAATGAGATATACAGATGACGTATTATTGAATTGTACATTTGAAACCTACATAATTTTATTATCCAATGTCACCCAATAACTCAAATTTTTAAAAAGTGGGAGGAAAAAACCACTAGTGGCTTTCATACCTATAATAAAACAAAATAACAGATGGCAAGCCATCAAAGAGTCTACTGGTATTTCTTAAGATAATAAGAAAATAGTAACTTTCATCTTGTGTCAAATGGCATATGACATCAAATAATGTGATAACAATGACCCTTGAAGTGAATACAATGAGAACATGTGGTAAGGTGAAATCTGTTTCTTGTTTTGATGGATAAAAATTTACTTAATGTCCCAAGAGTCTGATCATAATTCAGATGTTTAAAATAGGATCAAAAATCTTTGGGGGGAAAAAAAATTAGAACATTTTGCTCATCTCCTAAAACTTTTAGGTAAAACAAAGTATGATAAGAAGAATATGGGTGATATTTATAATTAATCAGTTCTCAAAATCTATATACATAAGAATCTCTTAGACTTTGTAAAATAATGCAGATTTTATGGTATCACACTCAGAGATTTCTGATTCATTATTTCCGGTTCTGACTGTGGGTGGACAACATTTTGAGAAGCACTTCTATAAATTAAAATAAATGTGGCTCTCACATCATGATACTGAACAAATCTCTTGAGTTTTTAAGTTTTTAAGTTTTAATATCTGTCTTTTGTTTTACATTTCCACTCTTCATGGTTGTGCCAGTCTCAAAACCTGTGTGTACTCAGTTGAGAATGGAGCCCTAGTGATTGGAATGAGAGTTAAAAACAGAGAATGGGGTGAAGGGCTAAAGAAGTACACATTAATAGTTGATAGATGGTCATGAGGATGAAGAGCATGGCATAGGGAATACCATTAACAGTAATGTAATGGCTAGGTGGAGAGCCAGAGGAGAGAAAGAGCAATCAGGCGGATCATTTTATAAACTATATAAACATCTAACCAATCTAAAATAGTTTCATTTGGATTTTAGTTTTAAAATAAAACTAAAACTTTCAAATAATTTTGTATTTAGCAAAATGAGTCATTACAAAAATAAACTTAATATTTGAATAATGAATAAATAAAATATTTACTTGTCTTTATATAGAAATAATTTTTCTGACAAATTAAGAGCCTGAACATTATGTTTGACTTTCAATTCTAAATTACCTCTCAAAAATCATATTTTCATGCACAATAAAAATTTATCAGCATTTTTATCAGATATTTTAATTCTTTAATAGTCAAAATATTCTCTTTTGAAACATCTAGTGATCTCTCATACAACTTTTTCTAAAAATTTCCTGGAAAACACAAAAACACACATGCACACACACTACAATTTATTTTCTTTGTTTACTCTAAAGATTAGTGATTTTTTTTTTTGCATGTGTGTCTATTCTAACTCTACTATACCTTTACAGGGCACTAGGTTAGCACTGGATTCTAGCAGTTATCCAGCATCATATTATTGGTTTCATGCAATCTTGACATTGCCAATTTCATTTTTTCATTGACTTACTCTGTACTGTGTTATAGTCTTGCAAGCATCAAACATTTCACAAACACCAACTATATTAACACTAGGGAGAAGGGAAATTTGAATTCAGACTTTTGCTTTTGTAAATTGTCTATTCACTACCAAATTATACTGTCTTAGAATTATTTCGCTTCTCAATTTACCTTGCAACCATGGAGACACTGAAAACAAATGCTGGGAAATTAGAACCACTTGTATATGGTTCCTGGAATATACTACTATGCCAAGCTATTTTCCTAAAGGTTTTGATTCTCTTTCAGGATTCCTTGATCCAACAATTACAGCATAGCTCATGTGACTCTGCTGCACTAAATCAGAACCTGGATGAAGACCAGTAATCTGCATATGGACATCTAGTTGAAATGGTTGTATTAGCATAGAAAAGTCTCATTGTAGTTCCAGTCTTATGCAAAGAGACAGAATTAAGCCCCTCAAAAATAATGGACAGAATGACATCGAAGTATTAACTCAAATATCATTACATTTCATCTTTAAAAGAAAAAAGCTGTAGGCAAAGAAATATTCTCTATTAAGATTCATTTATTCAATCAAGGAATAATCAGTAAATATTTTCCATGTACCACTTTGTTGTATTCTACTAGTCAAAGGTGGTAAAGACAGAGTCCATATAATTAAAAGACAAGTGGGAGAAAAAGTATTGTTTACTTGATGTTCTATCTTTATAAGATTCTAAGGAATTCTAATAATCCTGAACAGATATTTGATTTACAGTGAAGATAACTTGATTTACAGTGAAAATAAGGTTTAAATAAATGCTTTCTAATAAAATAAGAATGAGCTGAATTGTTTTAAAATGCCTCTAATAAGTCCTTTGTTTAATGGAAATTGATGTTTTATTTAACACCAAATAACGCTTAAGAAGACATAGCCAACTGTTAAATTGTCCTCTGGAAGAAAAGACTGACCTAATATTATTCCAGTGTGAACTGAGGATAAACAGTTTAATTGTACAGAACCAGGATAAGTTGAATATGTAATGTGATTTTGAAACCTAACTTCAGTGTACAGCCCTCAGTTCTACAAATATGAGGTAGGAGCCTTTATATAAAACCTCACACAGTAGCTAGAATACAATGGCCCAAACATCAACTCCCACATGTCACATGAAGAGTTTAATGGTTTCAAAACAAGCAGCAAAATTACATCTTACAAAGAATACCACAGCCACTAGAAAATGTTTTGATTTTAAGTTTTGAGGCCTTTTTATCACAACAAAAATTTAATTGTTTTATCTGTTCTACACTTCAGATCTTTGTAGAATCTACAAATTGAAAACTATGCTTACAATGCCAGTGCTTCTTTTGCAGTTTTCAATGGGTTGTTTCTTCATGTTTGTTATAGTATTCATATGTATTTGGATTATGTAACAGACCCATGTTCACTCAATTATTTTTAAAGTGTCTGAATAATTTTACGAAACTGTCAGTTGGACTCCTTAGGTATGACCTACTTAATATTATTAACCATTTGTTTGTTAACAGTATGTGTACAGCATTATTATAGATAAGAAGATACTGAAATCACATTGGTGTCTGCCTTGAAAGGTCACAATCTAGTGTGGAAAATGATTAAATCAGAATAAGGCAATATAGTGATTGTAAACAAAGCAGTGTTCCTTGCAGAGATACAATTTAAAGGGGAAAAATGATACAATTACATCCACAAAAAAACTGTTTATAAAATGATAATACTGAGATTTCATGAGTTTGATTTCTCTATTTATTGGCCAGAATTGGATGATCCCTGCAATGCCAGATACATTTTTTTGTGAGCTTATGGTTGATTTTGAAGCTTCCCTCACATAGAGCTGGGGGTGATGCTAGACTAGGGGGGTTATTAGCACAGTATGTCAAGAGTTCTTTCTCTTCTTCTTTTGTCTGTTTCTCTTTGACAGTCAAGAATTTAGGATAAATTAGAAACTATAAAGCCAATTGCTGTCATAAGTCTCCTACTAGCAAATGTCCCTGGCTCTGGGTGAGAGGCACTTTTTGAGATATCTGTCCCCCTCCCCTGCAGGGCAAAGAGCTTGGGGTCTGCAGCCTGGGATTTCTCTTTGATCCAAAGGTTTACTTGGCTCTTCACTGAACCCACCCCAAAATAATGACAATAACTGAACATATATATAATATACACATACATATTATATATAGCACTTACCAAGTATAAACTTTGTATTAATTGCTTTACAAAACATAGGTCTATAAAATAAAAAAAACTCTCACCAACCTCAATTCTTGCCTAAGACTAGTCTACTTCTATTTAGAAAACAGCTTGGCTAATCTAATCTCTACCCCATTTATAGGATCCATAATTGATTTATGACAATATTATTTAATAATACTTTGCCTACTTATATTAAAATAAATTTCAATTCTTTAAAATCAACTGTCATCAGCTGAAAACAGAGATTTAGCTAAAACCAAAATATTTTCCCTGTAAAATGTAATGTCTCAACTGAAAGAGAAAACATCATGTGACTGAAAAGCACTTAATTTGGAATCTAACAACTTAGAGTTCCAATGTCAGTCCCTATTTTACTAACTAGTGAAAGCAGGAAAATCAATTCCTTATCTATAATGTGATTAATAATCTGAGATGGCTGTCTTTCTTTCAGGATGTTTATGACAATGTTATAGAAAAAAGGTTTTTGAAGGTTTTATATTTACAATTTTGTGTTATACTATAATAATTTATATATTTATCTTAGTACATGCTTCTTCATAAAAGAGCTGTCGTCCCAATCTTTGAATTTCCTAATAGCAGCCAACAGTATGCTTTATCCTAAATGGGAGCTCTAAATACACTTATTGATTAGATTCAACTTTTCAATAAATCCAAAGTTAGCACATGTGTTAACACACCATCTTTAAATGAAAACAATATACTGGATACAGTAAGAAATATGTTAGAGTTTTTAAAACATTCTTATCATTATTATTCCTATTATTATTTTTTAAGATGATTGTCTTACCTAGCTCCATCTGCATTCTCATTGTTGGCACATACAATGGTCTACTCTGTGTTCTTAAAAAAATAAATTCTAATTATCCTAAATGAGAATTCAATTAATAATAACTGTTCTATGGTTTAATAATGTTTACCCACTAAGCAACTATTATCTATTTATGATTAAACTTAGATTAACTTAAGAAGTCTTTTGATATATAGTAGAATGCAAAGTACATTTTTTCAATAAAAACTTTTTGACATAAATTATAACCACATTTTGTAAAACATCTTGAGGGTACATTATTTATGACATCTAGTGTTTCTGGAGTGATCTCTAAGTATTAAAACTGACATATATGAGAGTGTTATATGTTGTTCTTATGGTTAAAAAAATTATCAAAAAAGAAATATTATTACTGAAATATTATATAGTTTTTTCCAAAGGCCAGAGTCAGTGAACCCCTGAGAACTGAGTGATTCTTCAGATAATTGACATAACTTGGCTTATTGTTCTTACTCTCAAACCTGGTCCAGAGGGACCTTTGCACTGGGCCCCAAGTCTGAGAGGATCCCACATACAAATAGTGACATACAAAAATGTTTTATTTTATTTTGGGGCACCTAAGAAAAACTTTGGAATGTTTGCTAATAATTTAGGCTATGATGAAAATCAATACTTGGGTTGAACTAAGCCACTCCAGCCAGAAGAGAAGGTGGGATGGAGTGGTGCAGTGCGGTGTGGTGTGGTGTGGTGTGGTGTGGTGTGGTGTGGTGTGGTGTGGTGTGGTGTGGTGTGTGTGTGTGTGCGTGTGTGTGCGTGTGTGTGTGTGTGTGATGTGTTTGTAGCATGGTGAGATGAGAAAATTATAACCTCTGCCTAGGAAAAACAGAAAAAGAGTGACTGCTTTTGTTTGTTTCATTGTCTCAAATCTCTAAATGTGGGTGGCATACCTCTTAGAACTGCCTAGAAATTCTGAGTCAGAAAAGTGATATGTAGGGGGGAAAAAGCTGTTCTTTCTGGCTTTTGCGGGGAATTTGATTCGGCCATTCTCCATTATATGTTCAGGCAGGTCCTGTCACCAGCAAAGCCCTGCCTCCACCGTGCCTTGTCACACAGGTTCCCAAAACCATTTAAATTTCAGGACAGCAGAGCTGGCTGATGAAAAGTGCTTCCCCTTCAGACTCCAGATCCCAAAGGTCTATAACCAAAGATAGATGTTTGGATGAGGATGAAAGAACTGAGAAGAACTAGACTGGGCCATGAAAACAGTTTGATGTATAAATTGTACATATTTAGAAACATGTTTGTGGGCCTCTTGCCCTGGTCTCTGCAAATGTTGGGAGAATGCCTATAGCCTTCCACATCATTTCACTTACACTCCTCCTCTCAATCTGAAAAGAACCCTGTTTCAAAAGTGTTGTTCATCTCAAAGAGAACATTAGTATTGTGAAAATGTTGGGGGAAGAACATCAATCCACTGAAAAGCTTCCAAAAAATGTAATTATTGAGTATGCTAAAATAATGGCACTAAACCAAACTAAATCTGACAAATGTACTTTCATTATGAACATGGGTATTTATAGGTTCTTAGAAATCAATTCATTTAACTCTTTCTTATTTTTAGATGAGAAATTTGAAGTCAAAAGATTGAGTGAATTTCCCCGTTCATTTTTTTTTTTTAATTCAACACTTCTATAGTGAGCCAGGTAATATGTGCTAAGAGGATTGTTAAAGCAAAATAAGAGGATATAAAGTGAATGGGGATCCTGGTTCAGTGACAATGTATTAGAAAAGGTGGTACCATCTGAAAGGAGATATGAATAAAGGAGAAAAAGGGAGTCATTTGAGTATATAGGGGAAGAAGATGGACCACAGAGAGGACCGGAAGAGCAAATCCCTGAAGTGGAAGGAACTGTGTTCATTGTACTGAGACAGTGACCGAAGGTAACAGAGCAGTAAGAAACGGGGTCCGAGAGGTAGCCAGGACCAGTACATGCAGGGATCCGTGCCCATGGTCAGATTTCAGATTCTATCCTGAGTGAGATAGGCACAAATGGAAGACTGAGATTGGGAGAATGACATGCTCTGATGTATGAGGACAGAGGATTCCTGTGGCTGATGTGTGGCTGAGACGGGAGGAGGCAAGGGGGAAGCAGAGAGAAAATCAGAACACAGAACACGAAAGGCAACCTGGTCATCCAGTTTCCTTTCTGCGTACCTTGCTTCCTACTGTGAGAGCTAATAATATTCTTTGAAAATTATAACTCTTTGCCACCTTTAAATTTGTTTGATCTTATTTTATCAGATTTATTGTTACTTCTCTTTTAGAGCAGGATGAGATATTATTTCTTTTGCCCCCTTTTCCCTTCTCTTTATTCCTAGTGAAGAAAGCAAATCTATTAAGATGGTGTAACAATACAGTGTTTTCTGTTGCTATTGCTATTTTCATTATATAAAATGTAGCAAAATTAAGTTGAATATGCAAATAATAGTTTTTTATTCTCCTGAGTAGCCTTGATAATATACTTCCCCGTTAAACAAATTAAACTTGCAACATATGTCAATTTATTCAATTATACTTAATTGTATTTTATATACTCCTATATTCATGTATGTCGCAATATAGAGCATGCTTTGCAAAAACTGAATACAGAGAGAATTGTTAAAATTATGTTCCTGAACTCTGATAGGTCACTCCATGTACCCCTGGGGTCACACACTCCATTTCAGACACACCACGCAAATTCTAGAGGCTTCACTCAAAATTACATGAAAGAGACCTCCATTGAAACTGCAAGGACTTAGTGCAACCCTTCATGGAAGCACAAATTATGTGCACGATTTTTGAGATTTCGAGGTCAGAAGGATAGAAGCATGGGAAGGACTGAGCAGGTGAGACTCCTTGCGAAGAGGGAGGGAGACAGACTTGAAAGGGGACTTGAAAAATACAGAAATATTCTGCTCCACCTTCCAGGTTGCATGTATTTCTAGCTAATTATGATGTTGCTTTCTTCCTGTGTTAATAACTGCATACCTTTTTATATACTGAGGGTATTACTCACGTATTTTTCTCCCGAAATAACTCTATCTCCATACATCTCTATATATTCATTTCTACATCTATATCCATCCCCATGTCTATATTCTACATTTCTGTATGTAGGTATATGTGAACATGTCTATCACCTATCTATATGTATCTATCTACTTATCTAGCTACCTATCTCTATTTATATTTGTGGAATACTCAATGGACTACTTCACATATATAGCTATATCAAGATTTGTGTAGCATGCTCTGAGAATGGCTTTTTGAGAATGGGGTGGACACATATTCAACTGCTCAGTTCAGAGTTAACTCTTCTGCATTCATTTTCCACTACCGATTTGAAAATGAATAGGGATGTGTAATAGATGTTTAATTTGAAAGGTGTCCCAAATGTACATGAAAAAATATTAGATTTCATAATGCCTTCAACAGGCAAAATGATTGAAATTTATCATTATTATATCCACAAAATAAATGAAATTCAGAATACCCTTAAGATTCTGGGTGAATCAGGCAGAAAAATGCATAATTCTTTGGAGCAGTCATCTCAGTCTCTTTTTTCTCAATTCATTAAACAGTTTACTCTTGAGATAATAAACTTCATCAGCACAGATAGTGACTTTGTCCTCAAAAGGTTTTCCACTCTAAGGAAGTAGGTAAAATCTCATAATGAGCCTAGGAAGTTTGCTAGGTTCCTCATAAGTATTCTTAGTATTTGCCACTTTTCAAAATGTGACTGCACCTCAGTTCTAGTTTGTTTTCTATTTTTTCTCAAAGATGGTCTCTCTAGGTTCAAACTTATCACATAGTAGGCAACAACGAGAAAAGGAGAGTGTATGTGTTGAAAGGATTTTTCTCAGGAAGTTTGTGGCTACATCTATGTAGGTAGGATTATATGTTATTTAAAAGTTATGGATTCTATTAAACTTGATTTAAAAATGGAAAATATATATAACAAATCCCTGAATCACTCAGCTTTATCCAATTTTAAAATGATGACATATTTGCTTATCTTTTGTTTGTTTAAAATTTCAGATACTTTTGAGAACCCAGTATATATCCTTCCTCAAACCCATTCTCCTCCCTTCCTTCCCAGAATTAACCATGTTTTTCGTGCTCCTCATTCCCTTGCAAATTTTTATGATTTGGCTCAATCAATCTCTATATATGCTATAGAGAATATATACTATGATTTTATAGGAGTGTAATATCACTTGTTATAAATTATAATACTGTAACATTACACATTGTAGAATTTTGGATAATGGTAACACATTGTACATGTCATTCTGCAACTTGCTTATTTTTTGCTTTTTTTCTTTCTACAAGAAAATATGCTGATAGAATATTTTTATAGCCCAGGTATTTCTCTCTTATTTAACTATAATGTTTTCTTTACTGTTTTTCTCCTTACCATTTTTCTACTCTCTTTTCTTTTAAATATCTTATTAGATAAATGCTGGGCTCTCTGGCTTGATTATCTACATTTCTAACATTTTACACTATTTCTGTTTCTATGTTGCTTTGCTCTGTATTTTAAATTTCTTCCTCCGTGTCTTTTAGTAATGATATTAATTTTTTGGGGGGGGAGGATGGGAAATTACTGTTTTTTGGAAACAACTTTTTCTTGCTCTCTCATAATTCTTTTAAAGAATCTCATTCTTATTTAATAGATTTACTTTGGACTCAAACCAATCTGAGTATGGAAATTACAGTTTTATTGTTTACTCTGTCAAATTGACACTTATTCCCTTTAATGTTAATTGTTCTATTTGTTCATCCAGGCTTTTCTCTCCTATGCTGTTAATTTTCTTCAAGTGTCTTATGACACTTGGTTGTCAGTTCATGTTTATGAACAAAAGATCTAGTCAACTAACATAGATAGCTGGTGTTGAAATATTCTGCCATTGAGTAAGCTTCTTTCTTAACAGGTCTTTCTTTGGTAGTACCGAGTTTTTCTGCATATATATATGTAGACTATTTCAGTGACCAACTTCATCTTAGGTCACACAGGTAAGGATCGGCCCTACTCCTAACCTCCAATACCACAGTAAGCCCAACTTCAGTTAACTGTGTCCAGGCTCACAATCAGAACCTCAGCCTTGCCTAATTATATTATTTTTTAAGAAACATCTCTCTTTTTTTTTAACATGGGACAAATTAATTCAGTATCAAGATAGCCATTTGCTTCATAATCATAAGGATGGATTTGCAGAAGTTAATGAAGCTTACTAGTTGTGCCCACAGATCATCCAAAACTAAATATCACGAATTAGAAACAATGAATTCTGCCCAATAAGCCTGCTCTTGGGACAATATGGCAGTCTTATGATTTGTAAATAGAATCTTCCTATTCTCAAATTCAGAGTCTTTTGAGACACACAGGTTTATAATCTGCCAGACGCTTTTGCTAATAGAAGTTTCCTTATTTTAACTAATTTTGCTTCAATGACATAAAAAGCAAAACAAAATTTAAAAAGCAAACAAAATTATATTGCTTGTGGAGCTTTTTAATGCCTGAAATCTATTATATAAGGCTCTGAGCATTTTGAGCAATAAATTATTATGCTCATAAGGAGGTTTTACTATCCAAACTGCTCAGAATCACCCTCTTTCAATCAGTTTTATATCCAAGAGCTACATGGGATTCCTGGGAGCTAACTTTCATGCTGATAGATTGGCTGCATTCCAATCTCCTAGGGATGAAGATTCTGCCAAATTATCTCAGGAAAGAATGCTTTGTAGGTGACACTGATGAGACAACTCGAGAAGCCAGCTGTGATGTGGGTGGAAATCATGCTTCACCATCATGTGGAAGGTTGGATTTTGCTGGCTCTCGGCTGCCCTTAAATTTGGAATGGAGCACCGTTTCTTGTTGCCAGCTCTCAGAAGGCATGAGGACCTACTTGGGTTTCCTACTTACTTTAAAACAGTTCTCACACACCCTGCTGCCTGGAAACAGAATAAATCAGATGCTAGTTCCTGAAAACATAATTGAATGGGCAGCCTTTGACCTACGAAACATAAACAAACAAACATTATTTGTTCCTAGTTGTATGGAACTTAGATGACACAGACACAGATGTCACCTTTCTAGACCAGTTCAGAAAAACCCAAGTTTACTCATAATCTAGAAGAATTAGAAGTAAAAGGAGTCATCGTTCCACACTCAGGTGATGAGTTTAGAGACATTTGTAAATCAAATCCCTCTCAGCCCCAAAGGCAGGAGGATTGCACCAGTTAAGTGATAGAGAGGGGGCCTAATGATTTCCTTAGTCACATAGTGACTATCCTCTGAACTGTATCACTCACTGCTCTTTCCTATTCATCCTAAATTTGTTTGTTAGATTAATTTATTTTAAAAAATTAAATTTGATTTATAACTTCCTTGGTTAAAAAAATCATGAATTTACACTTTCTGTTTCCTTTGACTAAAATGTTCTTCTAAACCCTTTCAAACCCATTTTATTTTCAGAACTTACTTTCACTTTCACTATGAGGCCATAACTCCTTGGCAAAGTCAATTACTCTCCCCCTTACCACTTTGAAAACATACAAATTTTATTAGTAGTATTTACTGTATCTTCATAATTGTGATGGTTTACCGTGAGAGATTTTCATGTCTCCTACTCAAAGTGGGCACTGTGTCTTATTTATCTTTGCATTTCCAGAACCCAGGGATACAAAATTGTTCTTCAAATTCATAACTACATTGTTCCAGTATTCCTCCATAGGAGCACTGAGAAAAAAAATAAAAAGCTTTTCATGGATTAGAAAAATTGTGCTTTTCTTTGCTGCAGAATTTTCAGTATCATTTATAAGCTCTGTGAACAGAAATGTATACATTGACATGTAAACTCACTTCACACATTACAACTTTTTGTCTATCTATTTACATACCCTGAAATAGCATTCAGTAAAATACATCTAGAAATAATTAATCTATACCATAATTCTAGCTAGAAAAAAGCATAAGAACTTTTATGTTATTATATATAATTTTAAAAACACATGAAATTAGAAAACATCATCTCTTCATTGATTTTATAGAATAGAAATTCTAGATTCTGTCAGTATTTTTCTAACTAAACTATTGGATCTGTTTCCACTCTCTTCTATTTAGCTTGCCAGGAATTACTACACAATTCAATTGTAAAAGGGCTTGTTTTGACTAATTAATTAAAGCATTAATTATGAACACCCATTCTATAACTTCTGAGTGCCAATACAACTGGAAAAAGATTAATTTTTATTGAGTTCAAAGTATACTCATGAATGGTAGTGGATTCACTAAGTACAATAATTATGTCTGACTTTCTCACTGAGAAAATATCTAGATATATATATCATAAATTTTTTTCTCTTCCTCTTCCTCTTTTTTCTTCATTTTTGAGAACTGATTTCCTCAGGGTATTTTTTTCCCCCTTAAGGTGTTTTTCACTTTTATTTTAGTCACACCTGACTGGTGACAGGATGTCTGCCTGATTTAATCTACAGGGAGCCAGAAAGAACTTGGAGATTAGTCCTCCCCAGTATACAGATGCCTCTCTGGAGAAATGCAAATTCTCCCAGAGCTAATGTGTTCTTTCTTAGGTTCCTCTCTGTGTCTGAGCAGCCTGGACAATGCACCAAGGGAACCGTTGTTTATAGCCTCACACAGACACTTTCCTAAATGATGACTCCAATAGCTCACAGAAGGATGACTGACCATCTCCACTCCTACTCATTTACCAAAACAACTAGGACCTCTGCAGCCAACACCTATTTTCAACACTTGAAGCCAAATAAATTATTCAACTCTGTTTGGATCACATGCATATTCATTGTATTCAGTGTGGAAAATAAATAAAATTCTATAAATCAAACAGACTTTGGGTTAAAGAGTATCTTTGAAACACCTATTATTTGAAACTAAATCATGAAAACTGTTAATGCTAAATCCTAGTTATCCAGGTCTTGAGGACAAAGAAGAAATAAATCCTAAACTGGAGCCACCATATTTAGCTATGTAGTCAAAAATATATAATAATTATTTTGATGAAAGTGATAATTGCATCAAGATGATTCAAGAAGTATTCATTATAGAAGCCAACTTTAGAAGGAAAAAAATCAAACTGCTTTTCTTTTTTTTAAATAAAACTTCACTAGAACACAATTTCTGTTACACATTGAGTTTTCTTATTTATTACTGTGGCTGATACAAATATCTCTAGGAATAATAAATAGCTACTCTACATTGAACACCTGCTATATGTCAGGAAGCATGCTCAATACTTTATAAATATAATATTGCAATCCTAGAGGTAATTTTTACTATCACTAGTTCCAACGTATCTTAAATATGATTCCTCCATGGAAAATGATGTCTACTAACATAATTTTTTCAAACTAGAAGCATGGTCTAGTTCTTCATTCCCCAAAGAAAATCAATTGTATTAAAAATTAGAAATAAATGAATCATTTACTGAATAATTAATAAAGGAGACAGAACAGAATTAAATACAAGTTATACAGTAAAATACAGTAAAATTTTAATTTAAAAATCTATTTTCCCACAGTTATTCCTCACTTAGCTAAGTCATTTCCTTCCAGAAACATCTGCCAAGAAATTTCTCCACTCATTTGATCTTTCCCATCTTCAAAATCTCCATCACCCCTTTTTCTACCCCAACAACTCTGTAGCTTTCTATAGGGTTTTTTTTTGTTATTCTCAGTCACAAATATGATAATCCTTGTCACAGATAGATAAGAAAGCTGAAACCAGACTCTAAATGACTTGCTTACAGTCTTATAAGCTGTAAGTAATAAAGCTTGAATTCAAATCCAGGTCTGTCTTATGACAAGGCCAACCATCATTCTGTTTCATGGGGCCATTTAATAAAACAAATGAACAAACAAACAAAAAACGTCTTTTCTTTTGGTATTCTAATCACATTATTTGAAAATAATTAAAGGATAATTGGGAAAGTAATGGAAGATCCAAATATAGATAGATCAAAGCATTCCAAAAAGCACACTTGTACATACAGCATATATACGTGGAATATATTCCCAGGCTTTTGTACCCATTTAGAGGTATGTGAAATATAATGTCCTATATTCCATTCAAACTTTTTAATAATAGAAATTTTTAACTATTTGAAAATACTGTTTAATCTGGAAATCTAAATTTTGCTTTTATTAGATTTTATTCACTGTACTAATTTTATTTCTACTAAGTTCTAAAGGTCTATTTTCAGTGATATCTCCTCTGAGAGACCCTCATAGAATCCTCCACTTCAAGTTTTCTGTCTAGCATCTAATGTCTCTAAAATTTGGTATTCATTCAAAGGCTGCCTTACCCTGAGTGTAAGAACTCCAGTATGTCTAAACATTTTTAAAAATTATATTTGATTCTGGTATCGTGCCATGCATTAGCAGATATTCAGTAAATGCTTTTTGGATGAACACTACCACAAAACCACTTTGTGCAGTTTTATGCATGGAAAGGAGCAAGAGCTTGCCTAGGCCTCAGCAGATATCTTAAGACAAGGCTAATGTACCAATTCACTCACAGAGCTGAGATGCAAATTTTCTATGGAGTCCAAAATGAGGAAGAGGAATATAGAGCCAGACACTGCATATTCACTCTTCAAATGCAAAAATGTGAGTCCTCCATGAGAAAATAGAGGTTATATCCTTTGAACATTATGTACAGAGAGATGGTTTATTTTCTAGTGGTGCATTAATTGCTGAAGTAGATGACAAATCCTTTTGTTGATTCCATCCATTTATATTTAGTCTTAGATGCATGTTGCATCATTTGGACATAAAAAGTTAATTACCATATCAGTCTAAGACTACACGACCCAGAGTGGCCATAATTTTATAAAGAGCACTTCATTACAGGTTGTAGTTTGGCCTCTGTTTGAGGGGAGATAACATGTACTGCCAGCAGCCAGCATTCACTGAAAGTAGAGAGGATTATGAATATTGTGGCAGGTTAAAGGTAAAAGATAATGGTCTTACTCCTTTAAATTTATCGTTTCAAACTATGGCAGAATAATTTTTCATTTGTTCTTTTGAATAATAAAATGAGCAAAGAAACCCATATTCAAATGTCTGATTAAAAAACATTTCAAGGCCCGACACAAGCAAACTCAGATTATTTAGTCCTTTGTATTCTCTCTCTTTTCTAGCATGAAAAATATAAAGAAACCTCAGCAACTGTCCACTAGTTTTCCAAAAAGAAATGGATATGTATAGAATAATTTCTTTGAAACCAGACAGAAGTAGAGTGCTATCTCTATTCCACACGTAAGGGGACATATGTTGTTCATAACATCCTGAATTCCAAGAACAAAATAAGACTGGTCATTGTTTACCTAAGACAGCAATCCTTAGCTTTGCATTCCAGTGAAATTCATTTTGTTTTGTTATATTTACATCAAGAAAGAATTCCAATAGTACCTAATTTTATGGTGGCTATTTCTTCATTAAAAGCTAATATATTTGTAAGTAGATATAGTACTGCACTGTGGCCTAAAAGTAATTGATGACATACAAAATCATCATAGGTTTCTTATCAAAGGCATAAATGTAGATTTGAATGGTCCTGTGTCACCTTTCTTCAAAGAGATTTACATTATTAACTTTTCTTTTAAGAAAATTTGGAACCTATTAGATTTAAAGTGTGTTTGGAGTAAGATACTTTGAGGGAAGTTTTATAAGTAAAATGCCATACTGAAGGTGAACCCTGATTTGGGCATGGTTCATTTCCTCTGTGCATTCTCCACTGAATTAAAGACTCCTGGGAAAATGAAGAAAACAGGAAATACTGGCTCCAGTATAAAATCATGATTTTATAAGCTTTAAGTGGCTATTTGAAATCAGCATGAAATCTCAACATTTATCTTCATGCATTTCACTTTTCTGGGGTGGTGCAAGTGGAAGGTTTTTTTCCCCTTTTCTTTTCTTCTCTCTCTCTTTTTTTTTAATAAAATTATGGCTGATATTCAATATTATTTTAGTTTCAGGTATACAACATAATGGTTAGACATATGAAGTGAATACCCCGATAAGTCTAGTACCCATCTGACACCATACATAGTTATTACAATATTATTGACTATATTCTCTATAATGTACTTTATATCTCCATGACTGTTCCGCAGCTGCCAATACTTCTTAATCCTTTCACCTTGTTCACTGAGCCCCTCAACACTCCCTCTCATCTGGCAATCATCAGTTTGTTTTCTGTATCTATAAGTTTGTTTCTGTTTTATTTATTTTGTCTTTAGATTACACATATAAGTGAAATCATATAGTATTTATCTTTCTGTCTGACTTATTTCACTTAGCATCATACCCTCTAGGTCCATCCATGTTATCACAAATGGTAAGATTTCTTTCTTTTTTTATGTCTGAGTAATATTTCATTGGATATATGTACCACTTCTTTTTTATCCAATTGTCTATTGATGGACATTTAGGATGCTTCTATATTTTGGCTTTGTAAAGAACACTGCAATAAACACAGGGATGCATACATTTTTTCAAATTAGTGTTTTGAATCTCTTCAAATAAATACACATACCTGAATCCTCCCAATACATCTGTGTTTTAAAGAATTGCCTCTGTCCTGGGCTTAATGTTCTCCTTGTCTCTTTTTAAGTACCGTATATCACTCTTCTCTCCTCAGAGTTATCTGGCCAGAATACTCACTTCTTGCTTCAGGGCTCTAATTATTAACTCAGTCATCCAACAAACATTTATTGAAACTCGGTACTGTGTGAGGCCTTGTTCTAAGCACAGGAGATATAACAGTTAAACAGGGGATTATAGTTTCATGAAGAAAGGTACTAAAAAACAAGAAAATAAATAATTATACAACACCACTTCTGTAATTTTTAAGATTTTTTTTCTTAATAGTGTAGTCATAGTACTGTATGTAGTTCTAAATTTTTAATCTGAAAATTTTGTGTTCTTTGAATGCTAGGATGAGGATGGTGGAGTATCCTTTTTAGAGATTCAACAAGAAACATTTTTAATTTCAGAAAACCATAAGTCTTCCCAGGCAACCTCATTAATTTCCCTCAGCCACAGTATCCTAGAGCAATACTGAATAAAAACATCAATCACAATTTTAAACAGGTTATATAAGATAACAAGGAATAGAAACAACAAATGAATGCTTTTCAACAAGACTGGCTTAACTTGCCTTAAAATATTGAATAGGTGACCCTAAGAAAGGAAAGGAATCATAGCACCTGTTGGTCTGCACAACATTCCTCTGTAGAAGCTAATTCTTTCTGTTTATGGGGTGGGGTGGGTTAGCTGGTTGTCTCTGCATCCTTTCCTCAAAATATAAAAATTTTGGTTATAATTTTTTATAGTTTTTGTAGCCAGAGAGGAAGGTGGTTGCTTTCACTTTTTACCTCTAATGAGTCCTCAAGAGAGTGGTAGAAAGAATTAAATGAGTTAGGTCTAATATAAATTCTTTTAAATTTTCTGCTAATTTTTTTTTTTTCACTAATGGAGGTCTGGCTTTAAAGGAAAAGCCAAATTAGCCACTGAATGCTCCATCTCCTTAATCATAGGTCACTCAGATGACTGACATTGTTTAGTGTCAGAAATATACTGTGAATTAACTACAGATGTGGGGGAAAAGTATTTAGTGTTTTTTATTTTAATATTATCTACCCTAATTTTGTCTATTAAAAATCGAAAATGCAAAGATAGGTATCAGTTTTACACATGTAAAGGTAAGACCATATCCCATATGCAACTCAGTTTTCTAAGGTTTTACTGAAGGTGTTAACTTCAAAGGGTTACAGGTAAGCCTCCAAAGACTATTACGTGAACTTGGTAAACATGTACATAGCACTGCAAAAAAAGAGTTAGAGTATTTAGTGGCACTTTACTTAATTCAGAAAGAGAGAATGAGGGTAGCTTTGTGATGGGGAAATTATGACCCTGAATACCTGGTGAAATTTCTTATACTCACTGGCCCCAAAATTAAACAGATGACAATTTCAGAACATAATAAAATGTATTTCAGTGAATCTAAAAGTATTTTCAGTGCAGAGAGTGTTTCAAATGTTTGAAAATGTAACTTCATTAATTCTAATGCTGTCTAAAATTATATTTGCTGGCAAATATAATATTTAAATTGCCTGATTCAAGGGAGAAAAGATTCCTTAAAATTATTTAATTCATGACATAATAGCTATCAAAATAGACATAGAATGCTTATGAACGTTATAGTTTCCAGCTTATTTCTTTCGTGAAATTTCTAAGCCAGAATCTTGGCTAAATGTGTGAAATCAGTGAATTGTATCTGAGTTTTATACACTGATGCTTGCATTTCTTTACATTACAAAGAGACTCAGAGAAATGGAAGGGATTAATAAAGTCAGTTATATTTAAATTAAATATGATTTATAGCTCTGAATGTGTATATTCATGCTCTCTAGAAACAAAGAGGATGCTTAAAAATTACATTTTACTCACATGAAATAATTTTATAGCTGAATTAGCAATTTCTCACCTCTAAATACATATTGCTATTATGTCCAAGATGTTTTCTTACTGGATTTCCAAAGCAATATTTTGGGCATTTCCTGGGAGTTTAAGTCAAAGGTAACACAATAGAGCTTCACGAAAGCAGCAAATTGTCAGAATGGTTCCAGTCAGAGATAACAATCCTCAAGTTTAAAATGTCTAAAGATATGTTGTAATTGTTGTTATTTTAAATTTAGATTAAATTTTTTTTGTCTTTCACTACATAAATGAACATATTTCTCATGCTTTAGGTTTTTGGAGAGATGGAAGAGAAAGAAGGAGAGAGAGATGGTGAAAAATAATTATGGGTTTTAAAAAATGAGTATTTCTTTTTCTTTTCTGAATGCATGAACATATGCTCTTATACACACACACATACACACTCACACAGGTACACCCATACACAAAATTATGCATACACATCACATGCACACTGCTTTATTTGATACCCTTCTAATGATATTTACAGTATGGGGGTAGGAGGGCAAAAAGTATGACTCACAGCAAATGTTCTTATTTTCTCTCTTGAACTCATCTTCTCAGAGCACTGTGCTTCCATACCCAACTCATGTTTTCAACTTCACCATGTGAAGCCCTCAATTCACTGAGGTTTTTTAAAATCCAATGGAATATTATTCAGCCATAAGAAAAGATGAAATACTGCCATTTGCAACAACATGGTTGGACCTCTAGATAATCATGCTAAGCAAAATAAGCCAGACAGAAAAAGTTGAAAACCACATGATATCACTTATATGTGGGATATAAACCTAAAAGCAACAAACAAACAGGACAGAGACTCATGGACATGGACAATAGAGTAGTGGATACCAGAAGGAAGGGGGAAGAGGGAGGTAGATGGGGTAAAGGAAGTCAAATATGTGGTGACAAAAAGAAATCTAACTATGAAGGTGAATATATATTTACATTTTATATGTGTATGTGTGTGTGTGTGTGTGTGTATATATATATATATATATATATGTATATATATATATATATATATATACGCCTTACTGTTAAAATGTACAGCTGAAACACTGGATTTCATTAACAAATGTCACCTTATAATTTTTTTAAAGAAATTAAAAATATGTATCTGAATATGCTGAACATTCTTTCTACCTCATAACAGTTTTGTCCCCATAATAGAAATCTCTTAAAACATGACAGAAAGGCTCATTAGATAAACAATAATTTCATATCAGCCAGATATGTAAACTGGAAGAGAAAATATTAGTTATGTCACATTATAAAACCCACAATTTCTAAGTGATACTACACTATAATATAATGTAATACCACATATAATAGCTTCAAATTTTTAAGGATGACCTTTGTCAGGCACTTCATTATCACTCACCACTGCTCTGTTGGAAAAATGTGATTATTCACATTTTACAAACAAAAATACTGAAACTCAGAAGGTTAATAATTTGATCCTCACCCTGATCCAAACTCTAACCCTTATGTCAGGGTAAGGAAATGTATCACAGAGCTGAGATTCAAATTTGCTTGAGTCTTACTCCACAGCCCATACCTTTCCACTACTGCATGTCCCACACTTTTGATGAATCAGCCACAGGCTTTTAATTAATTGCTGGGTACATTTCTGAGGAAGATAACAACATTGAGAGAAAAAGACACAAAAATCCTAATACAGAACATTTTGTGAGTAAAGTAGAAAGAGCACATGTATGCCTGAACTCTCTCCTTCAACTGAGATGAATTATAACTGAAGTATTTAAACTAGAGGCACTGCACACTTTTTCCCCCTGCCTCCCAGTCACCAGATCATTTATACTTTTCTACAATTAAAAAAAATAAGTTGTAGTTAATTTGCCATGCAGTGGTGACTGATAGCAAATGGTATAAGATCTAGCTTATGCCTGATTTTAATAATGTGTCAGGAACTATAAAATGCCATTTTTCTTCACAGCCCACTTATTTTATTTATGTTGAAGATCCCCAGAGTTTTCTGGTTTTTTTGTTTTGTTTTGTTTTTCACAAGTGTTCTTATTACAAGAAGAATCTCCAATGACACTTAACGTCCTATATTTAAATTCTGAGATAAATTTGCCAGTGGAGCAATGACAATGACACTTTGACAGCTCCAGTGACTGAAAATGATTGAAAATCTCAAACAATGTATAGATGCAAATGTTTTGGAAGTATGAATTTTATGAAGCAGCAATCCTTTTGCATCTAGGTTGAATCCATTTTGTAATTCCAGAAATTATTTACCAGGATTTCTATTTAAGTTTGAGAAGATATACTATTTCTCTTAATTCCATAAGTTCACATTTTTGCCTAAGGTTTCTGACCTAAAATCAAGGCAAAAGAGTTTGAATCTATTTTCTGTGTGATGTTTTTTTCTTTATTCTCATTAAATAATTATATCCATGGCACTAATGCTTGAAAGAGAGGATGGGATAAGGAGATAGAAAATAAAGTTATACAAATATTTGACTTCTCTGAAATAAAAGAAAATAAAGGGTCCATAAATAAAATGTTTATTTTGTTTTAGCGTAAAAGAGCAAAAAGAAAGCAATTTGGATTTTCCCCATACTGTTTCTATCATTATATATCCTTACATCTAGTCTCCATGTACTAGTGCTTACTACATATAAGATATTCTACATATATTATTAATAAATTTGCAACCCTATAAAGTAGATTTTATTATCTCTATTTTATGGATTATGAAATCAATTATTATACCAGTTGCCAAAGTTCACTTTGCTAAGTGTCAGAATAAGTTTTAGGACTCCACAATGAAGAGATTATTTTCACTATGCAATAGCACATTTCAAGTAGAAAATAGTTACGAGGAAAGATTCATTTCTCCTCATTTCAATGGCAAGACACTATTTTTCCTGCTGCACTCTATTTCTGGGCTATAGTTTACCCGTTCTATGAGGACATATCATGAAAGAGATACAATAAAAATGGTATTTTATTAGCATACTATGTTGTTTATGACATTTAATGGTAGCTTTATAGTATCTATTTGAAATTATTAGAATTGTAGGGTAATTCAAAGATGACAAAGACAATCTGATTTGCAGTAACTTAGAAGATTTTACTTCTTCATAAAGCTAAAGAGCCACAAGAAAGATAATCAAAATGATCATCAAGGCTGACTCCAAAGTTTACCGATACTTACACGATCACAAGAAATGCTCAATGCCAATTTTAATATTTTTTACTGGTTTCAATCTGTAATATCACCCACATTATGTGACGAAAGGCTGTGGGAATATTAAACAAAATGTGCATCTGTTGCTTGAGCAAACATACTTGTCTCCATTCAGGAGTGTTTGTTTTTTGGCTTTTTTTTTTTTTCATCTTTTACCTGTTGGTCAATGGTACCCTGGACTATCTAGTCTCAAACTCTGGTAATACTGGAGAACTTGATAATTGGATCCCACTATCAAAATAGATACAAATAGGTCATATAAAATTAATACCTTGGATCCTTCTCATAACAAGATGGACTTAAATTTTCTACAAAAAGAAAACAAATTAAACTTAAAATTAGATAATTAGATTTAATGAATAAAGAAATTCTGTCTAAATAGCAATAATATTGCTTAATCCTGGAGAAGCTATGACTTTAGACCCTAAATTTTTAAGTTAGGAACCTGAAATACTCACTCGATGTGAAAGGGAAGCTCTTCTACTATATAGATTTAAAAAGAAAAAATCCTTGCCACTCTAAAGCATAATAAATACAACAAAATGGCTGAGTCTTAAAAAAATCACATGACAGAAGCTATTTTAAATATTTATGGAATCAGCTACTTGAGCATCATACCCATCACCATTGACATCTTCCATTACAGTGGCTGGAAATAATTATCCTTTCAGATTGCCTTGCAACCATATTCTAATATATGAATAATTTTGGCCAATTAGATGAAGTTTTCAAGTCCTTCAGTAAAGCTTCCTTAAAAAAAAAAGCAAAGCTTCAGGCTTCAAAAAGAGAAGATATTTAATATTTTCTACATTCTTATGATCCAAAATAAAGATGTTTTGCATGAAAGAAAAGTGTCCATCTTACTATATAAAACCTATATACTACAAAGCATTGAGGACATAAACTTAAGGAGACTTAAACAGTGATATATTCATGGATCAAAAGAGTCCAGTTTTTTAAGATCTCCATTCTCCCAAAATCACCTATAGATGCAATGCAGTCCCAATCAAAATATCAGATCTTTTTAGAAGTAAACAAATTTATTTTAAAATTCATGTGAAAATGCAAAACTCAGAAGACAAAAACAACTTTGAAAAAGAACAAACTTGAAGAACTAACACTACTTGATTTTAAGCAATTGTAATCGATACAGCATGGTATTGGTTTAAAATAAAATCAATGGAAAAGAATCATATTGACTCACACACATATTATCAATAGGTTTCAATGAAGGATAAAGGTAATTCAGTTGAGAAAAATAGTCTTTTCAACAAATCATATTAGAACAATTTGGTTATCTACCTTTTAAAAATGAACATCAACATATAATTCATCACATTTTTAAAAATCAACATAAATCATACACATAAATATAAAACCTAAAACTCAAAATTTCTAAAAGAAAATACAGGAGAAAATCTGTGTGACCTTGGGTTAGGCAAAGGTATATATATACATATATATATTAGAATAAAGGCACAGTATACATATATATATATATATATATATATATATATATATATATATATATATATATATTAGAATAAAGGCACAGTATATGAAATAAATTTATAAAGTTAAATTTTATTAAAATTAAAAATTTCTAATCTGCAAAAATCACTGTTAAGAGAATGAAAAAAAAACAGACCACAGACTGAAAGAAAATATCTGCAAATCATATATCTCTGATTAAAGGCTTCTATTCAGTATACACAGCTCAATATTAAGAAAACAGATAAAACAATAAAAACGGGCAAAAAGATTTTAACAGACACTTCGCCAAAGATAAAGATGGGAAACAAGCTTGTGGAAAGGTGCTCAACATGGCTAGTCATCATCTAAGTACAAATTAAAATCACAATGGTTTACAACTACATAAAAATTTAAAAAGATTGACCATGTCACATGGTGAGGATATTGTCACCTTGAGTTCTCATATACTACTGGTGAAAATGTACAATCACACTGGGAAACAGATCAAAAGTTTCATAAAAGATTAATATTTATAATAAAGATATCTTGCATAATATAATACATGATGCAATACATAATGTATTATATGTAACATAATGTATATTAAAAATTAAAATAATTTAATAAAACATATATGTATCATATGACCCAGCCATCTCAAGAGAAAAAAAAAGCATATGTTCACAGCAGCCTTATTTGTAATAAACCAAACTGAAAGCAATCCAAAAATTTATCAATAAGTGACTAGATGAACAAATATTGTATATTCCCACAATGGACTATTATTCAGCAATAAAAAGCAATTTATTATTGATGCTCATGACCTCATGAGTGAATATTAAAATAATTATGCTGAGTGAAAGAAGCCTTAGGAAAACAGAGTACAATACTGTATGATTCCATTTTTATAAAGTTCTAGAAAATGGAAACAAATTTTTAGTGACAGAAAGCACTTCAGTGACTCCCTTGACGCGGAGGAGGTCGGGAGAACAGGAACACAAAGGAACACAAGGGAACTTAAATTGCTTTGATTGAAGTGAAGATTCTATGTGTGTATACATAGGTCTAAATTTATCAAATTATTACTTTAAATACATCATACCTGAATAAAGTTTTTTTTTTTAAGTTCAAAGGCACAAGGGGTATATTTCATGAAAGGGAGAAGAGAGTAAAGAATGGCAAAAACAAAAGAGACCGTCATACCATCAAAAGAACAAAAGTAACAGAGTTACATGAGGAAGCTAAAAAGATAGAAATCTGATCCCTACTGATAGTATTCAGCTGCTATACCAACTCTGGACCTCTTCAGATTTACTGTGTGGAGGAAAAATAAATGACAAGTGACTAATTATTTAAGCAACTGTTAGTTGGTTTTTCTGCTCTATGCAGCTGGATGCAATCGTGACTGATAAAAACATTAAAGCATAATAGATGGAGCTCTGCTTAGAAATGACAAGATAAAATCAATTTGTTTCAGAAATATGAGCTGATAAACAGAAACAAATTGGAAAAATAAATACAGCAGAGCAGAACAAGAGAAAGATAAATGATACCAGAAACCAAAGATGATTAATAGTTATATTTTGAGATAGTCCCTTGAAAATTGTATGTATTTGGGTTCAGCAAGTGATGAATGGGAAGGAAGGAGCTAGAATTGGAAAAGTTATAACCAGGCAGGATATAGAAAGTAGGAGATGGCACTGAATGCAAATTACACTCAGCTAGAATCCAGAATCTGCTCATCGAGGTAAAGTGGGGGTTCTGCATAAGAACTGACCTTAAAAACACCACCAATTCTTAACAAAGATGGTTAAGCCACATTAAAGGACATACACAGAAAGCAAGAAACAGAAATGATCTAGGAAGAAACAAATGTCAGAAGACTGAGTCCAGGTAAACATCAGGACCTGGAAGGAACAATTCAGACCAGAGTTAAATGTATCAGGATAAAGAACAAGACAACTGTGCCAGGAAAATTCATTTTCAAAGCAAAATGCATCCAAAATGTTAAGTTTTTAAAAAGGGGATAACTTTATTATCTGGACATATCAGAGACACCATCTTACTCAATGAGATCAAAATTAATCACTGGTTAATCAAAAAAAAGTTAAATCAAGTGAGAAATCATAAAATAAAGTTTACTATATTATGGAGCTATTGTCAATCAGTAAATGAATTCATTGCTTCTGTAAGATTTTGAGTATCAGGTTGACACATGGATTCCTCTTCTCTGTGGCTTAATTCCATGATTTTTTTCTCCCAGTTTTCAAATCAGCTAATAAATGCTATGCTAATAACTTTTTGATGTAGGGCCAACATCTTTTCTTTAATCATTATCTGCTGATAATGAAGTAACCTACCATCTTTCTTACATTATCCATACCCATAAAGGACTCTCTACAATTGATTTAAAGTTTTGCTTTCTTTAAAGTGAAATGAAAACCCAACCTAAAACCACTGAGAAGGAATCCAACTGTAGAGTCTTTTTTAGAGTTTAATAATTTTTATACCTATACCTAACTTAATAGAATTTTAAAAGCAACTCAACTTCATCAAATTTTTTCTAGCTATTGAACAGTGTTCAAAGAGATAATTTTCTCTTTTATTTATTTAATTTTCATGGGTTTACATAATATTTGTTTAAGTTATGGAATTGGGTAAGTACAACCGACATAAACTGCTCTGGTAAAAAAAGAAAAATCTATAGCTAGTAAACATTACAGATGTCTTCTCAGTCGTGAAAAAATGTTAAACATTCTTCCAGAATTTAGAGAACTTCCCACATACTGAGTTAGTCTTCCCTGAAGCAGAAGCTAGAAATTTTCTCATCCAATCTCCCCTACAAGTTACAGCATAGGCACATTAGAAAGGAGGTAAAGTGCCTAGATTCTCTTTTTGTGGAGAAACAGTGGCTATAAGGATTGATTTTCTAGTGGGAATGGTGAAGACTGACAGCAGCAGTGACAGAGATCCTAACAGGAGGTTGCTAGCTATTAACGATGGCTGTAGGCAGCTCCAGTGCTTGACTACATTAGCTCCAAGCAATACCTCTTTTAGACCTAAAAAATCGATGCATTGTTTGGCCATGCTCCTCTCCAGGAACCGAGGTGTCCTTAGTCCCAAAAGAAGTACCCACCTAAAGCATGGGCTTCATGAACATATTCTGACATCTTCAAACCCCAACATTTTCTAGCCCAAGGGGCTTTTATTATGAGTTCTTTTCAAGTTTTCTGCTGGTTCAGTCCTCTTGAAGGCTAACTGTACCATAGCTATGTATCTCTAGGTGACAAGAAGCTTAAAGTATGAACCAGGGATGTCTACGCCAAAGTTCATGAGGCCCCTCTTGGATGAAATGGAATTAAATGTGGGAAAAGAATGGAGGCATGGCCAGGGTTCTACTTCCATTGCATTTCTCCAGCTCCTCCGATGTTGGGGCATCCTGCCTCAAAGGCTATGATTCTGGCCTTCCTGGAGTTTCTGTGGCTTATCTCATATTTTAGAAAAGTAATCTTTCTGCTTAAACTATCTGGAGGATGTTCTACTATAGGAAACTAACAACTCTGGATGATATATAAGTATATGAACAATAGGATAGAATTATGCAGGTTTCCTGGTGGGCAAACTCTGTTTTGAACATTCAGTGTGTAAGAAACATCAGTCTGTTTTGTTTGCAAAGGGAAGAGAGAGAGCCTAGGTGAACTAGTGAGTTAGTTATGTGATGGTTGGTTAAGAGAGCTTCTACTCTATGTCTCGTTATCAAATGTTTGAGTTTTCATTATTTAAAGTAACATCCAGGAAGTGACCTGGAGAGCTAAGAAGATGTGTTCTGGTACTTTCGTGTGCAGATTGCACAATAAGAGAAATCTTTAGATCACAATCCAAAATGATAATACTCTTTGTTATTTTAGCCAGTAGGCTCCAAAAGATGTATAAACTATATAGCGAAAACCAGCACCCCAGAGTTCCTTTCTGAAAGGTTGATTCATTACAAATGTCATGGAGTTCACATATTTGAATAATAACAAGTATGAGATAAATATTCACAATAGAAATACATGCCAAAAAAATACAATGCCTATTGCATTTAATGTTGAAACATAATTAATAAATATTACTTTTTAAATTTTCTAAAAGGTCAACTCAGTTTCAAAGAAAAAGAGATTTGAAATGTCATTTTAAGCACTCTGATATTTCCTAACCATGGCTGGCATTAAGATATTCCCTCTTTTTTGCTAATCAAGCAATCACATGCATTTTTTTCTTATCTATTTTCTTCTTTTTTTTCTGGGAAGTGGTTTATCATGATAAAATTAGAAAGTCTCAATAATTAAATTAATAAGAATCTATTTTAAAACTTCATTTCAATTAAAGGCTACGTGTGTCAAATAATAAATTACTTGTATTCAAAGAGTTAATTTTGTGATTTTTCTGGTATAATTTATGAATTATGATTTTATAAGTGTTTATTTTAAACACTATTACTGAATTATAGCTAATGACTAAGAAATAAGTGAATTAGATTTCAACTTTACTCAAAACTTAAACCCATATTTTTTGAGCAGAGTTTTTTGAAATATCAAAAACCAGCAAAAATTCAAAGTATTTGACATTTTAAAGGCATTAAACTTTACAGAAAAAAACATGCTTTGAGGTTAATGTCCACATTAATAAAGCTTGAAATAGCATGTTATAAATAGAACATTGATTTACTGTGGTGAGACTCCAATATATCTGTACTGTGTAAGTTTTTAGCAATATACTTTAATAACATCAACAATTTAATGGATATTAAAAGAAACTGTATGCAGAGCAATGTTTCCACTGAGATATATGCAGGCCTATAAATTAGCTTCTTATATTGGATGCTATTTTCTAACTCAGGCATATAATCATAACTATTTTTGTTACTAAACTATTCTCAAGTTGAACATAAATATGACTTCTTACTGAGCTTTTCAGAAAGTGATGAAGATGGCAAAATATTCGAGTATTCAGCATTGTACATATTTTCCTCAGTGGAAAACACAGGCCTGCTAGCACAGTATGGATGGCATTCGTTTGCTTGTCTTGTTTAGTTTTTGCTCTTCACCAATTTGTCCATAGTTTTTAATTATCTATTTTAATACAAATTTGATGCAAATAATAAAAAATACTATCATTAACTTCAGGTAATATGAACTCTTAGTTCATAACTTTACACACAATACATGTGCTACCTCCCAGTGGTTACTGATAGGAACTGCTCTATTAATTGCAAAATAGAGGTTTACTCCAGTAAGCTCTATTTTGCACTCTTAAAAATAGTTATTGAAAAAAGAACATTTTAGAAACCTTTATGATAAATTACAGTTGATATAATAAACTTTGGAGGGGTTAGAAAATGGGATTAAAATAATTACTGAAGTAAACTGACAATTATATTCCCCTATAACTGTCATTTTCTAAATCTATTATGGCAGATGTTTTTATCTTTAATAGAGCATTAAAGTTTTATTGATTATATCTTTGTTTCCAGTACAAAAATTTTTTTATGATATATAATACTACAAAGTAGATTACAGAAGAAAAGAGAAGATGAAAAAGACATGGAAGAGGCTGAGAAATTTAAAGGGAACAAAGAAAAATTTCCCTGATGTTTTATTGGGAAAAAAAAAATGTTCTCAATTATTTCAGATCTTTATCTGCCATCATATATTATGTAGTAAATTTTTAGAAAAAGTGCTTTTTTAGCATTATAAAAATGTCAACTGCTATGAATAAAAACACATTAATATGTAACATTATCATCAAGGTCTATAACCCAGACAAGATTTGTAACTTGGACAAGGAAGGGGATGGCTTGAAATACACATACACACACACACACACACACACACACACACATACAATTAACCAGACTATGAAGCAAAAGGCTAAGTCCATAGCAAAACAAAATAGTCACCCTTGGAAATACAGACATTCTCAAGGGTCAGCCCAAGCGGCAGAGATGGCCTTCCCTACCAAGAGAATCTAGAGGGAACTGGGAGGTTTCTTCAGCCCTACAGGGGCAAACATCACAAAAGAGTGAGGGTACTTTATGAAGCTGAATTCCAACCTGAAAAAATGCCCAAAATTAATAAGAAAAGCCTGCAGGACAAATTCCAACTTTGAGTAACTTCAGAAAATATTCTACCTCTGCCTAAAAATCTTCTCCAATACATTGGATTAGCTCTCTTCATGCCATCCTAGTTTTGTTCGACTTTGAATTTACTCTTATGATTTGAGCTATCTGTTTACCAGTCATCTGTCTTGACTTATAAGCTAGTAATATCTTAACTTCTAAGAATTTAGCTTAAATTATTTCAAGTCTTTCCTCTATTTAAATTCTTAAATTAGTTGCTTGCTCTGACCTGTTTAAATAGAGTTTCTCAAATTTTCTTCACAAAAGAATTACTTGGGCTGCTTATTTTATAATGTAGTTTCCTGATTGCTACCACCCTCTACCCTCTTGAGGTTCCAAGGCAATTAGGTCTGAGGAGGGTTCCAGAAATGTGGGTTTCGATATGCATTCAACAACATTCTTAGATCAGAGTTGGATAAATATTTACCCAAAAACATCCTATCTAAAGCCTACCATATTCTAGTAGGCTAATAATGTAATAACAGTCCCTACACTAATTCAATATTAAGCTCACTCTCCAACCCCTCACACAAACAAAATAAGCAAAAAAAAAAAAAAAAAAACTGACATTAACACTATTGAGGCTGAAATTTGTATTGAACCCTATAAAATAAGAGTGTCTCTGACCACTGGGAATTATTCTATGAACGTGTTTTAGTGTTTCTGAGATCTATTAATTGGTCAGGTCTTTATATTTGCTGAACCTGCAGATTCAGAACTTCTCATTTTTCTTTTTGAGAAAATTGTGTGAGTTCACTGATAGGAGAATATCTTAAGAACATTCTTATTCAAACAGCCATTAGCTCTGTACAAAATTTTATTTACTTACTCAAATTGATTACAGTCTGAATTCCCATTGTCCAACTTTTTTTAAGACTGGTTCTATGGTTCTTTGTTCTCTTATTTAACTTGGTTGCCTTTTTCTTTTTTCCAGCATCTTAAATTTGATCAATTGCCTGCCAGGACATATGCTATTTTATAACTCTCTGGCTTAATTGCCCTACTGGAGTAGTCCACTTAATCTATAATAATTGCTATTTCTCTACTGTACAGATGAATTCCAAGTCTTGGCTCGTGTCAACTTTTTCAATCCAGTTGCTGCCAAAGTTCTAGTTTACTATTAAACAATCTTCCTATCATAAACAATCATGACATTCATTGACTTCTAGTCCCCGCTTCTTGAGAAAAATGCCCTTTGGATAGAGAAAAATTTCTAGAAATTCAAGAGAGGCTTTGGTTTCACCCAGTATCCCTCAGCCTTAATCACTGACCTCTTAAATGACATTGCCAGTAATTATTTGGTAGGCTTCTTATGTAGTTCTACAACCTGTATTACTTAACCCACCTGGGGACTCAGCCTACCAAGACTCCTCAATCAATATTGTTCCACCTCTAAAGGGTGGACATAGCATTCTGAACCATCTGTGATTCAAACTGAAGGCCTAGGGTCTCCAACAGTATTTATTAAATAACCTAAATAATACCAAAATATTTTATGAGCCAAGGGTTAGCCAATGCCTAAATGAGGCCAGAACTCCGTGTGAGTGACCTCTAAACCAAGAATTTCCCTAAAATCAAAAAAAAAAAAAATGTCTACACTTAAATTAAGATCCTGTCATTGACTAAGTATATTGCAAGCAGCTAAAATGAAATTTTAGATCGCTGAATGAAGTACCTTTAGAAACGGAATTAGAGATTATAAAGCTAAAAAATTTTAACACTGGCAAGATCATAAAATAAACTGCATGTCAGTTATTAAACTTCCATTTTTTTTCCTTAATAGGAAGTCTATAAAAAAAAATTCAAGCAATTGAAAACATGATAAAAACTGTTTCATACAGATTGTTCTGCCAAAGTTGAAGAAAATGGATAGAGAAAGACCAGTTCTGAGGCCACTTTATTAAGTTCAATTAGAAATATATGAGCCTGAATTAATAAATTCAGTGAAGGAAGGTTGAAGACTACATATTTATGAAATATTTTTTAAAAAACAATAGTTTTTGACCCAGCAATTTCACTCCTAGTTATATACTCAACAGAAATGCTTGCACACAATCATCAAAAGACATATTAAAATCTTTATAGCACCATTACAGTAAAAACTGGAAACAATTCAAATGTCCATACCAACAGAGTAGATAAATGGTGATACTTTTATACCATGGACTAGCACAATTAGAATAAAGAAACTATAGTTAAAATGCAACATTATAGGTGACAATCACAAACAAAATATTTTGAAAAAAGAAACCTGACACAAAATAATACATACTGTGTGATTTCATTTACGTTAGATAAACAGGCAATTTAATCTATGGTGCTAGAATTCAGGATAGTGATTACCTTTAGTAGGGAACAGGAATAGAAAGGGGCCATGAGGTTATGTCTGGGCTGCTGGTCATGTGCTGTTTCCTAACCTAGGTTCTGGATACAGCAGTGTGGTTACTTAGAGTGAAAATTCTAGTTGCAGTTATGCACACTCTTATCTATGTGTGTTTTACTACAATAAGTATTATATTAATTGAATATGAAGAGAGAATAAGTCATAGCAATGGGGCTTAATTATGTAACCATTTTTTTCATATATTAAATGGTTTTGAGAATCTATTATGTACAATGCATATGACAGACATGCATAAAATGCTGTTGAGTGTAAGGTAAACGCAGGACACGCCCAGAGAAGTTTTAAAAGCAAGCATTTATTGGGAGAGGGCTCCCAGGCGGGCGAGGTTCTCTGGTCCAGAGAGGAGAGGGGCCAGAGAAGTCAAGTCCTGAGGGCACAACTTTTATGGGGTTATGTGGGGGGTAGGGATATAGGGTGGGGAACGTTAATCAAAGGCTAATTGAGCCTCCGGATTAGGGTGGTAGTGCCTAGGGCTTTAGGGTGGGACCTATTCAGAAGGTCTGGATTCCTGGTATCAAGCTGGGAAGCCTCAAGGCAGGCATCTGGCTGGCCCTTCCCCCGCAGACCTAACATGGAAGTTTTTACTTATGCTTTAGGGAACTAGGAATAGCTGTATGAAGTACATGTTTGATTTTAAAATTAGAAGACTGAGTAGGATTTAGTCAGGTAGGGACTGCAAATGACGGCATTTCAGACAAGGAGATTATAACATTGGATATTTAGGATAAGTTTGGATCAGAAAGGGTCTCGAATGGCAGTTTTAAAGTTTGCTAAGTAGAAATTAGAAAGATTTGAAACATTTTTGAATGGAGGTGTGTCGTGAAATAAGTTGTAGACGGTAAATCACACATGAAATGTTTTAGAATGACAAGATTAAAATCAAGAAGATTCAGGATGCTGTTGTGGTGGTTATTGTGAGAAATTTTGAATGTCCGTTCTACCATTAGGCCAGCAGAAATGGAAAGAGCACTGAGCATGAATATCGCCATAGAACTGGCATCCATGGAACTTGACAGGTGATTGGATGTTGGGGTCGAAGGAGACATAATGTCCCTGGAAATGTCATATATATATATATATATATATATATATATACACACACATAATTATATATATAATTAATATATATTATACATAATATATACATTAAGAGGTAAACTATATATACAATATAAATAAATTTTCAATATGGTGCAATGACAATTGGCATCAGTGTCACCAGTGTGCTTGCTTAGAAAGGATTCTCAGATCCTACCTTAAAAATACTTAATAAGACTCTCTAAAGATGAGGTTCAAATACTTAAGTAAGTCCTCCCTGTGATTTTTTATGAAAACTTTAGTTTGAGATTCATGCTCTTATAGGATGTACCAAAAGGAATGGAATTGGTGAAAGGTACTACAAATGAAAGTTTAAACTGTCATAACAAATACAAATACTTTTTTTTAAGTATAACACTTAGGAAGTGCTAAAATTATACAGAATGAAATTGGATGGTTGAATGATTTAAATGAGAATACATCGGGAGTTCAGTAAATGCATTTCCACTAGCAAATAAGTCTGAGAGTAACACTCTCTTTGATCTTTAGAGTAAGCAACTAGATTTAATTTCAGCTGCAAGTATGTTTCGAGTCCTTTTACATCTTCTGCCAAGCTGAATAGTTGGCAACTATGAATCCTAATAAAGAGTATCATTTTACCTAAAAAAAAAAAGAGCTGTGTGGTTCAGTGGACTTGTCTCCCTGTAATATCGAAAAAAAGAGTCCAACTTCCTTGGTGAGAAAGTGAACAAACTTTACCCAGGCGTGAAGCCAATCTCTGCCATTATAATCAAGGAAGAAACGTATCAGGACATGCACTGGTAAAGTCAGAGGGATTATCAAAAACTACCTTAGATTTTCATCTTTAATTACTTTAAAATTTTAAGATGCCCAGTCTAATATGATACATTTATTTAAAACAATCCACCGACATATCAGAATTGTTATGAGACTCATTTGAAGTGAGAGGTGAAGCACGAAGAAGTTACAAATAATTTTATGTGTCTGGTTCTAGTGACTGTTTATGTGTCACTTATAAATGCAAAATGATACTTTTTTGGATGGTATTGGGCATGGTCATAGTAACAAATTTAGTTTGGGCCCTGTTAAGTGTGAATGAACTCTGTGTGATCATTCTATTCTAAATAGTGTACAGGAAATTGATGTTCTCTTGAATGTATTGCATTGTGATAAGCAACAACTGTAAAATAAATAGGGGGTGGGGGTAGGGTAGCACTGAATGTAGCATATGAAGGAAATAAACTTCCATTACACTTTATATATCTAGTAACTTAAATCAGCACTGCACTAGAACACATTTATTAAACCAATTTTTCTCAGATTTTTCTGAGGCAGAAGAGAAAAGGAGGACAGCCACTGCCATTGGTTCTTTTATGTACAAAATACAAGTGAAAAACAGTTGTATGCAAATATCTGTGCTTGGAATTTTTTGTTCTTTAAAATTGAGAAATTTTCCCTACAGCTGTTTTCAGATATTCACTTGAATCAAAAGAGATGTTATTAAAACAGGCCTTATTCCCTCTGTTACTACTAAATAAATTAAAATACAATAAAATAAAAAGATTTCCCTTTTTGTGTAACAAAATAAGGTATAAGGAACATATATTTTAATTGCTGATAAAAAAAGAATTTAAAATCAAAGAAAAAAAGCATTTGATGGTTCTTGAAGAAAAAGGAAAAACAATGGACAGCTTTTTTCTCTGTTATTTAGAATAAAGAATATTTGGAGAAAAGGTCATGAATGAGAAAGAACTTTATTTCTAACTTAGCAGAAGAAAAAAATCATTTCCAAAAATAAGGTAGGATTTTTTTTATTTATTTTTTTAAATTTTCATCATTATTTGTGAGCCATTTTTAAGAGATGAAACTCATGTGGTTTCTGGGGGTAAAGTGCCATCATTATATAAGAATTAATGAGTGGAATTCATTTTTATCAATATTCAAATATTACTCAAAATTAACTAGAAGATTAATTTGATAAAAAATACAAAATACAATCTTAAATGATTAAAATAACTCATAAAAGTACTATTTTTTTTTCAAGAATATAAAATCACAAAATCTAATCCTAACAACTTCCTTTTGTGCTTGGCTCAATATATCACTCACCGAAAGATATAATCCAAGGTAGGCTACAATTAGTTTTTATGTATGGAATACAAAGCACTTTATTAGAAATTATAAAGAATAAAGTGCAAAGCAACTTATATACTCTAATTTATATCCTTGTCTTACTTTTAGGAAAAGTAGTTATAGTCTTCTTAGAGGGCAATAAACAAAGAAAAATTATTCTCATGAAAAATTAGTATGCTTTCTTCTCCTAGGCAAAAAAAGTCGATATGCTTTTTTTTTTTACTTGTGGATCAAGGAAAATATAGTCTTATAATAAATTTCTCCCACTTAACACCTTAAAAACTGATTTGTATGTTATATTTAACATATATATAATTTTGAAATTATATTTATATAATTATTTTAATTAATATTTAGTGAGAACTTTCTTTTTTCAATGACTCTGTTAAGTACTTTAAATTCAAAGATAAATTAATCTCTACTGCCTTGGTACTCATGATGCATTGGGAGAGGTACATAATTTAGTTATAATTATGTTCATTAGTACTCTTCACTAAATCTTACTAATTGAATAATTATCACAGTAGTAGCAGAAAATAAGAAGTGATTAGCCCTACATGGGTAGTAGATCAGAAATACCTTCCAAGAGGAAAAATTGCTTAATCTGAATTTTGAAATATTTACAAACTGAATAGAAGGGTTAGTCATTTAAAGGTGAGGAGATAAACGCACACACATAAACTGTTGAGTGGTGAAACAGTGAATTGGGCACTGATTAATAGTTTTACACATCTGGAGTATAGAGTTGGTGTATGGAATGGTGGGAGATGAGACTGGAGAATTAGGCAAGGGCATTTTGTTGTTGGCATAAACTGTCTCCCTAAGAACTTTTCACGTTTCTGAAAGTCAGTAGAAAAGTAAAACCTCATGGAGGTCATTTGAGTGGGAAAGCAAAATGGCCATATTTGCAAATTAAAGAGTTCATTCCAGAAGAAATGTGGAGAATAAATGTCAAAGATAGAGACTGGAAGAAAAGATGTAGGCTAGGAAGGGGCTGGTGTAAGATAAGAACACTTGTCACATCTGCACATCTTTATAGTGTATTCTTTATATTTTACTTTGCTACATGTCTATCATGTTATAATTTCATTTTTTCAAGACATTTAAAATATTTTTTGCAAGTAAACATTTTTACACAGGTGTATAAATGTAAATATTCATATGTATTCAAGCATTAAATTAAGCACACACCCATTATATAATACATTTAGGTATCCATACTCCTAGGGCTATTCCTTTTGTTCTAATTATTAAAGGATTCAAATACATTATGTGAAAAAAGCCAATATCCGACTGGCTTCACTAATAAATAAGTGATTTTTCATCCTCAAAAAAATTCCCATAAAAATTAGTACAATGCTATTATTAAAAAGTTATGAACATGATCAACCACATTAATGAAAATTTAATATAAAATAAGTAGTGAGTTAAAATATAAATAATTTATTATTTTTCACATTTCTGTGGCTTGACTGAATTGTTTTTATGGTCTGGACCACTTTCCTGGGGCTGAATGGTCACTGAGGACCCCATTCACATGTCTGAACCTTAAATTCATATGGCAAGGATGGCTGAGAGCGGCTGATGCCTCTCTCCACAGGGTTTCTCTATCTGGGAGTGAAGCCCTTCTCGTTCATGTGCTCATGGGAAAAATAAGCAAGGGAGTGGAAATCTTATTGTGCACACCCTTTCACATCTCAGTTTGGTTCATGCTTACTAATGACCTCTGAATAAAACAAACCACATGTCTAAGCCTAGATGCAACAGATGGAGAAAGAGAAATCACTTTTATTTGTGAACATCGTCAAGTATGGCGGCTATCTTTTTCTAGTTTATTACAATGTCCTAAAATATAAAAAAGAAAAAATACATAGTTTCTAAGTGTAATAATTTTAGTAATCTGAAATAGAATGTACCTAACAGTTCAATATAGCATTTGTTTTTGGTCATGCCAATTCAATTTTGATATTATTCTAAATCTCCAGAAAGAGGACATGGTATTACTAAGATGTTGAAATGTGAGCCAATGTGCTTTTTTTCCCCTGAATGCTTATCATACTATACACTGTTATCAGCAGAATAAGGTGCTCCTCAAAAATATTCACATCCTAATCCCCTAATATGTTATTAAGTCAAGAATCTTAAGATGGGAAGCTTATCCTAAATTATCCTGTTGACTCAATGTAATCAAGGGTCCTCTTAAATGAACAAGTGAAACAAAAGATTCAGTGTTAAAGTCAGAGAAAAAGATATTTATTGTCATCCATGAAAATGGTCTTATACATGGGTCATGAGTTAAGTAAAGAACACAGGTAGCCTCTAGAATAGCGGTCCCCAACATTTTGGCACCAGGGACTAGTGCTCCTATGAGAATCTAATGCCTGATCTGAGGTGGAGCAGAGGTTTTAATGCTAGAGGCTGGGGAGCAGAAGCAAATACAGATGAAGCTTCACTCACTCACCTGCCACTCATCTCCTGCTGTATGGCCTAGTTCCTAATAAGCCACAGACCCATTACTGGTCCACAGTTCTGGGGTTGGGGACCACTACTCTAGAAGGTAGAAAAAAATGAGAAAACAGAATATCCTCTAGAGGTTCCAGAAGAAATGCAGACCTCTGACACCACAATTCTTTTCATAGTGAAACTAACTTTGAGCCTCTGATCTCGAGAATAGTAAGATAATAAATCAGCACTATTTTAAGCCACGACTTTGTGGTAATTTGTTATATAAGCAATAGGAAACTAATACAAACATCATATGTATTATCCGAGTCTTGTTACATTTTCTCCCTGACTAAATTTAATAAGAACACAAATTGTAAAGCAAGTTAATAAAACCATTATCTTACTGCTACCACTGCTATCCATTATGCATTCCATTGTTCTAGTAAAGGCATTCAACTGGTATTGTTCAACTACTCAACCACTAAATCATCTTTAAATCTTCCCTTTTCCCTTGATTTTAAATTTAATCCTGGTACTCATACCTTTTCCAACATCTCAAGGATCCATCCTCTCTTTTACCATTCCAAATTTACCATGTTAGTCCTCGTCTCATTCTTTCCTGCTATGACTACGGCAATAACTTTCTAACTGGCTTTTCCTGCCCTCTACTCTTCTCCAATTCCACTTATTTTAAGCGTAATTGTTGTCTCATGTATAACTACATCCTGTCTCTGCTGAAATACTTCAATGATTGCACTCTGCCCATTAAAATAACTTTAAATCATTTAGACTACCAAAGTGCTCCATAATCTGTGGCCAATCTACTTTTCTCAGTCATTATTTTCCTTCAAATGTCTACATTTGAAATTTCCACATTTTTAATCTGTTGGATGAACTCCCACCCCTTGTCCCTATGTAAATAAAAATATCAGACACTATATTTTGTGCATGCCAGTTAGATTCTATATATTGAAGGTGATATAACACTGAAGAATGTTTCTTATGGGGGGAAAAAAAAACAGCTCAAATAAAGACATTATTCCTCCCTTCCACACTGCAGTGTTTCCCATGCATACCTCACTTTATTTTCTTTATCTCTTTAGGCCCACTCACTTCTCTTTTCTAATTCTTTCCTAAGTTACCATATTTCAAAGTTTCTCTTGTTCAACTCAAATATCACCTCCTGAATGTCTTTGCCTAGAACTATCTTTTTCCACCTTTGAATACCCTAAGATTTCTGTCTTTCCTATGTCAATTACATTACATACCAGATTTCTGTTCTTTTGCTGACATGTACCCATTAGTTCTTTTATAAAAAATAAAACTCCATTTAATTCAATAGATATGACTTCATTCTTGATTCCAGAGGCATGCGAAGTAGGATTGGCCAATGAAAGTTTTTTTTTTTTTTTTAGAGTGATTGGTTCATGGCTGACCACATCACCTAATCAGAAACAAAAAGACTCAGTATGAACTTTGCTAAATCTATGCATTAACATTCTTCTTACTAAGCATGGTATCCCCAATAACTCATTTAAATGTGCATATTTTACTGGTTTATAAATTCATTTTAGAACATTTAACTTATAGCTCTTGTGCTACCATTTTAGGTTACTTCTCAATTAACTTTATTGTTTTGTGACATGGTTATTAAGCTACTTTCTTTTAACTCTGTATCCACTCTTACATTTTGCTTTATGATACTGTCCTGGGACTCTGTAAATTTATATTTCTCCTTTACCAGCACTGGCTTCCTTTTAAATTCAGTCAATACAAGACATTAGATAAATTGGTCAATAGGCAATATTAGATTGGAAGGCAAGAGGATGAAGACAGAATTTTCTTCTATCTCTGTACTGTTCTCATCAGCATCATCACATCAGGAACTCTTACCTTGGTAATATCAGTAGGCTACATCCTCCAGCTCCTTTTGACACTCCCACCCACAACATTCTCACTGTACCTTCTCATAGATACCCTACAGAGATCATGTCATGCCCTAGCTCTGAGAGACCCCTTTTTAAAAGGTAGGCTGCAAGCCCACCTTCTTATGAAAGCTTAGTTAGTTGCTATAATTGCTACTACTTGTTGCCTGCTTCACACAGGCTAAACCAGAACCACAGGGAAAAAAGAAAGAATTTGTCATTTAAGTCTAATATAAGCTTTTAAAAAGAAAAAAAAATAGAGATTTTTTTATAGTAAAAGTTTTGTCATAGAGATGACATATAATTCTGAACTTTCCATGACATAATCCATGCTCTTACTTTAATTTATCAGTTCAATAGGTTTGAAGCATCATAGAGCACACTGCTATAAAAGGAATGTATATACTAATTTATTTATCAAGCATTGTTTATATTTAAAGAAAAACTTTCCAATTATGTGTTGTAATGTCAAATATACATAGATATTTCATTAAAAGGCCAATTTTTTATAAACTACATATCAGTAGTGCATTATCATATTTAAATAACTAAATTTACGTGCTAATTATGGTTTCTTTATTGATTCATATTAAAAGGTAGCATGTGGACAGATAACCTGATCTTTGAGAAATAAATTTTATATACTCTTCTTAGTTTTAAATACATCATTTAATGAAAATAATTATTTTTATGAACATAACTTAGAAGAATAATTCACTTTATTCTAAAACAAATGAAAAATTGATAATTTTGAACTAGAATAATTTAATATTTTATGCATAGTGCATTAAATGTTTTTATAAGAAACCTCTACTGTTTATCATGTAGTTTTTTAAGTATTTAATCAATACCTTTTTTAAAGAACTCTATATTAAAAATAGCAGTTTCTTATACAAGTTAATATATTGATTTTACAATAAAGAATTATACATATAATTGAAAGCGCTCTAGAAAATGAACTACACTGAAGATGTAGTTCAGCTATAGCTTAATACAGCATTTGAAATACTTTGTAAACAAAGAAATCTCATAGTTTTATTATATAAAATATATTAATACATATGCAATACATAAGCATTTAATAAATAAGATATATACGTCATATGTGGGATATAGTGTCTTAGTACATCCAGCCACCTCCAGCTAGCCAAGCATAACTCATTCACATTGGTAGACTGAGGGATAGGAAAAGTGGGACGAGCAAAGCATGACAAGTGGGAAAGCTTGAGGCCCTGCCATTACCTGAGGATAGAGGAATCACCAGAAAGGTCAGGAGGCTTTGTAAAATAAAGCGAGTACTTTACTTTAGATTGTACCTGGAGAATAAATCAGCAATTTAAACCAAGAAGAATGAAGAGAAAGGGTGCTACAGAGTACAATTATAAAAAACCTAGTGATTGTACTGTCCAGGAGCTGTTATTTCAAACCATTTTTCACAGTAATATTATATATTATACCCTTAATCTCTCTTTTTCCTACCTTGGTATTGACTTAAGCAAAGGCCCACTTCCTTCACCATGAATTTCTCAGAGATGTTTTCCCTGCTTCCCAAGTTTATCTCCCTCACTTTCTGAAATTGTTCCTCCTTGGATCACTCTCTGATAAGTATCCACATTCTATTTCTAATCTTTAGTCTTTCCTTCTCCTCTCATTCCTAGCCTACAAATTTTCTCAACTCTTTGACCTAAACAACCCCTTCTTTTGACGTGATCTTACCTTCAGAGGCTGATTTAACTTCCCACCTTCACTTCTACAGTCATCACCATATTTGTTATACCCCTGTACTCATCTTGCAAATCTTTGTACTTATATTTTCTTGTTATATTGACAGCATTCTCTATAAAACTTGATACTCTTGAATATTTCCTACTTACAATTCTTTAATTCACGACCCTCTTCACAGCCTTTGTTTCTGTTTTCAAACTCCTTTGTTGGTTTCAGTCGTACCCCAAAATCATTACTGTTGTCCGGGGTTTTGTTCTCCAACTATTTTCTCACCCTTCAGCTTCCTTATGTATTGTATTGCTGCTCTCTGTAGTGCTTTAGCAAACGACTATTTTGCTGAAGACAGATGATAGATATAGATAGACAGAAAGACAGACAGACAGGTGATAGATAAACAGACAGATAAATAGATTTAAAGCATTAATCCAGGGCTGCTAGAACAGAATATTACAGATTTACTAGCTCAAAAAACAGAAATATATTTTCTCCCAATTCTGGAGTCTGGAACTACAAAATCAAAGCATTGGCAGAATTGGTTTCTGGTGAAACCTCTCTTTCTGACTTATTTCCTCTTGCTGAGTCCTTGTGTGGCCTTCTCTCTATAAATGCACCCTCCTAGTATTCTTCTTATAAGAATAACAGTCCTATTTGATCAGGGCTCCACTCTATGACCTCATTCAACCTTAATTACCCCTTTATAAGTCCTTTCTCCAAATACAGTCACACTGGGAGTCAGAGCTGACTCAGAAAAACTATTTCAGAAAAATTTAATATCTACAAAGAAAATTAATGTCGCTATACTTGTAAGAGGACTTGAAAGTGAAAATCTTTGAAGATATGTATTGAACTAACCACTTAAAGATGAAATTGAAAATAACAGAAGTGGTTACTCTGGACATATGTTTACTTACTCAGCACTATTTAGAATGGTGATAAAGGCTTAAAAACTGTGCTCATAGAAACTTCCTGTATTATTAAATTTTTGCTTCCTTTAAAAATAGAGTCTTTTCTATTTTATCTCATCTGAAAAGCAATAAACATGATGTAGATAAATGGAATACTTAGAAGGATCAAAGTTGCATTTAGTAAACTGTGGACCATGGAAAACGGGTCCCCTATAACGACCTTAGTATCATCAGCTATGAGTCCTGCCTCTCTTGAATTACTTTCAGGCTATTGCTCATAGGCAACTTGAGAATTTGAGGGCAGCTCTGTCATATGCAAGCAATAATACTATGCTTGTCCATACAAAGGTGTTTAGCAATGCTAGATTTGAAACACATGAATGAGAAGAGTTAAGATTGTAGCAGACGAAAAGGAGACCGGAGAGAGAGGTGGAAACAGCTTATTGGAGTTGAAGAAGCTAAAGAGTTTTTCAACCCTGAAGGCAGAGCCACTAATGCCACTATTGAACATGCTAGAGGCGGCTGCCCAGAACAGCTTTAAAGGAGAGGCAAGATTTCTGCATTAGTTTATTAAGAACCTTCTCCTACTTCACTGCTAAAGCTGGAAAAAACAGAAAAGAAAAGAAAAGAAAAGAAAAGAAAAGAAAAGAAAAGAAAAGAAAAGGAAAAAGAAAAACCACTACCATATATCTAGCATCATATTAAATGTTAAAAAAAAAAAATTACAGCAAGAGTAGATTGGTGGAACTTTGAGTTAGACTGGGAAAAATGTAGACTCTTTTCAAAATAAGCTATTTTAACCTATATAATTATTATTTTTTTTAAATTTATGCCAGGGAGGATCTAGTGCATATCTCCTGTAGAGAATTTCAAATTCAGGTTTTAATTCAAGATGACAATGTTGGAAGTTCCTCAACTTACCTCCTCCCATGGACATACTGAATCTATAGCTACATATAGAGCAATTTCCTCCCTGGGTGTGTGTGTGTTGGGAGAACCTGGCTGAGTGACTCCTACACATCAGGCAAATAAGAAAAAACCACATTGAGAAGATAAAAAAGGCTGAGACACATTTTTACTGTAAATCCCATCTGTGGGCACTGCAACCCACCATTGAGAGAGAATTCAAGACCCTAAGCTTCTCTCTGAGAACAGAAAAGTTTAAGCACTACATTGGGCATCCCAGCTTTTAAGGCCTACATCTGAGACAAGCCCCCAAAATATTTAGTTTGGAAAGCCATTGGGGCTCATGTCCATGACACTCACAAGGCAATAGTGATTTGAGAAACAGTTCTTAAATTATTTATGCAAGTGGACTCACCTGCCCAGAGCCTAGAACAGAGACAGCTGACTGAAAAGAATCATATTTTCTGTGAATAGGGCTTACTGGCCTGAGAGGCAGGCATCTAATTTAACAGACATCATATAGAAAAACTCTCTGGAGGCAGTGGGCATCATCTTTGCACATTCTCTGCCTCACTACAGCTTGCCAGTATCTCTCAGAAAACAGATCTACAGATGACAAATAAATGAATAAAAATATATTCAACATCAGTTGTCATTAAGAAATTTCAAAATAAAACAATTATGTTTTACATCATTGCATGCAAACCAAAATGGCTACAATCCAAAAATTTAATAATGCTAACTTCTGATGAGGATGCAGAACAACAGAAACTCATTCGTTGCTGATGGGAAGGCCAAATGAGACAGCTACTATGGAAGCCTGTACATTTTTACAAAACTAAACATAGTTTTACCATATACTGCTAAGTATTTACCCAAATTATTTAAATATTTATCTCTACACAAAAACCTATACAAGTATGAATAAAGAGCAGCTTTATTCATAATCACTAGAAATTGAGAGCATCCAAGATGTTCTTCAATAGGTAAATGGATAAAAAAATATGATACATCCATAAAATCAAGTATTATTCAATAATGAAAGTAAAGAGTTATTAAACCACAAAAAGACACGAATGAATCTCATATATATATTGCTAAGTGAAAGAAATTAGTAAGAAAAGCTACATACTATATAATTTCAATTATATGACCTCTGGAAAAGGCAAAACTACAGAGATGGTAAAAAAGAATATGCTTGTAACAATTCAGAGAAAAGAATCAAATGGGTAAACAAAAGGGTACTTTTTTAGGGTGGTTTAAAGATTTTATATAATAATATAATGATGAATACAGGACACCATTAATTTGCCAAAACCCACAGAAGTTTAGAGCACAAAGAATGAATCTTAACTATTCAAACTTTAAAAACAATATTCAGGATGTTGGAAGGTCCCAGGATGGAATGCCAAATGTAAAAAATGTCTAACTGTATTATAAATATATGAAACAACATCGCTTGAGATTAAGGGTATTGGCAGAAAGATGATGACCTCAGTGATTTTGGAAATAAATTAAATATGCAAGACTAAGGCAAGGTAAACTGTATGTCAGACCTGTACTTCAGTTGATAAGGTATGCCATGAGACAATGGGTAAACAATTAATCAAATGAATGGCAACCTGAAACTAATAAAATAATATTAAATATCAACTCTAACGGAAAATAAAAATTAAAAAAAAAACAATTGGCAGATTGTGAGATCCAAATTTCCCACTGTTGGAGTGAGATTCTGAAGATAAACAAGTGGAGAATGGATTAGAGATATTAATATAAACCTATATTTATTTACACATAGACCAACGTGGTACACATAGAAATACAGTTATGTGTACATACATGAATTAGTACATACACACATATTTTCTTGCTCCATTAGCTTACAGTGATACCCCACTAGCCCTGAGCACACCTGGTTCCCAGTTCTTGGTTTCTAATATCATTAGCAATAAAAGGAACCAGGGTTCCTTAAACAAATAGTTGATTCTTAGATTGAAAGGAAATATATAAGATAAGCCTAGAATATGTTCTAGTATCAGGAAATAAGAAAAAGTTCAAAAAATAATATGCACCATGATAAAGTATATAAAAGTGACATAGGAGTTAACTGAAAGAACTTCCAATGGCAAACAGCAAAAAAATTTGAGCAATAAAATAATTTCGGTAGTATCAAATTACACTCAAAGTATAAAATAAATATCCATAATAATTAGTTCACAATAGTCTAAATAAAAAATTGAATCGATAAACCGAATAAATAAATAAATACATGTGAGAAAAGAAACAAATCTCCCATGGGGATGTATTCAAACAATTTATGTCAATACTCTTCTCCCAAGTAGGGGAAACAACTCTCCACTCCTTAGATGTGTGTAGTGACTTCCTTCTAAAGAGCACAGTATGGAAAAGGAATTTTACAGCAGAGAAACCTAAAAAACAGTACTTCAGCCACTTCAACAATGATGTCAATATTGTTATGAACCTTTGATATGATTTAATTAAAACAGCACTTTACCTCTGTGGTCTTCCTCCAAAAGAACTGTAACCCTGGTCTGTCTAATCATGAGAAAAACATCAGATAAATCCTAATTGAGGGACAGTCTACAAAATACCTAAATAGAACTCTTTAAACTGTTAAAGTCATCGAAAACCAGGAATGTCTTAGAAACTGTGACGTAGAAGAGGAGCCTCAGGAGACATAACTACCCAATGTAATAGATATCCTGGATCAGATTCTGAAACTGAAAATTGCGTTATGTAAACAGCAACAATATTAAAAAGCACAGAATTTAGTTAATAATAATGTATTAATATTGATTCATTAGTTTTAACTAATACACCAATTAATATAAAATGTTAATAATAAAGAAACTGTGGTATATGTGGAAACACTCTGGACTAGTCTCAAACTTTTTCTGTAAATATACAACAATTTTAGAATAGTTTATTTTTTAAGTAATAAAAATCTACTCTCCATTATATCATAGTGAAATTTAAAAATGTTTGGAACAAATAATGACCCTTAGATCTTCCAGACAGAAACAAAAAGAATCAATTCCTTTAGAAATAATGAAAAAGCAAAATGGCATTGGATTCCTCTAACTGAAATCAGAAATTAGAAGTCAACGAAACAACGCTTTCACAGTTCCTAAAGAAAAGGATTCCCAAAATAGAATTATAAAAATAATCATACTGTCATTTATTCATAAGCAGAGAATGAGTATTTTATTAGACATGCAAGATCTCAAAAAGCCATTTCCCCTGAATCCTTTCTCAGGAATTGCCATCACTCCATCAAAACAAGGGAGAAACTAAATGAAGTGGAAGGCACTGGCTCCGGGATACATGGGCTCTTGCTCATGAGACAGATGAAAGAAATTCCATGATGACATTTGTGCAGCAGACACAAAGATTATCTATACTAGACCAAATCGAGAGGACAGAAGACTTCAAGAGAATATCTTTAAGGAAAAAAATGTGTTTTACTAAATTCCGAATTTACTAGCACACATTGAGGTGATATATGTTATTGCAGAAAGTTTGGTAATGAGTTAATGATAGAGAGAATTAAGCAAAGAAAAAAAAAGAGGCAATTATTATCTCCTGGAATACCAAAGTAGTATAAGAAAGAAAATGAATTATCATATACTATTGGTTCAGTTATGAACAATATTTATATAACCTTAATCGACTAAACAGAATTGTGATCTAACCAAAATTATAATATAGAACTCCCTGGGAAATTTTTTAACAATAAAAAAATAACTGTTTGAGGTCATGGTATAAATGAACTATATCTCCATCTTCCACACTAGGGAATCAATAGATACTTCTAAAAGTGAAAAAATAACATCAAGAGATCATTGTAAGCAAGATATTTAGAAATATAGAGGTATATATTTAAGGAAACAGCTAGACATGTGGGAAGTATTTTTTGATGAAGAGTGAAACTCAAATGGAAGGGCTAGAGCAGGGATTTGCATTTTAGGCTCCAACCCCTACAGAGATTTAATTTTTATATTAGGAACATACAAGATTTTCATTAAGAAATATAAATAAAGTTAAACATATTGAGGTTCAATGACCTAGGATTGTGTCAATTGTTATAGAATAGATTAAATTTAGAAAGGAGATTTTAACGTAATTAGGAAATAAGTTCCATATTCATTTTTCACCAAGATATACAAAAAAAATTAAAGTAATGATATATGTTCATGACTTTCTATCACTAAAAGAAAAGATGGTGAGAGATTTCTTTATTGGGTAACCAGTAAACAATTACTTAAGACATGAGAATACTGTTTAACATCAGCTCTTAATGAAATAGATTGTGGAAAAAAAAACTCTTATAATATGGGAGGAGATTATAGAACACAAGATTTGCAGCACATAATTCTAAATTGTTATAAATGACTTCTTTTTTGAAAAGATTAAGACAATAGAGGGGGAACAGTAAAACAAGAACTGAAGAGTATTTTTAAACTGCTTTTATTACTGAATAGAAGTTCACTTCTGGGTGGGAGAAAAAGTTCTGACCTCTAAATATAACAAAATCATATTTTAAAAGTTCCTTTTGTCCCTAAAACCTCATACAGAAATTTTAGCCTACTTGCATTTTCATTATCCTCCAACACAGTATATACAACAACCAGAAATAAGTGCTGTTTAAGATCATTATTTTTGAAAGCTAAGGAGGAGGTAGAAGTAATTAATCACAGCTTCAAGGAACCATGAATATGTTAGCCAGCAAAATATCCAGAGAGAGAAGTTTAACTGATGAATATGTAACCTATGCACATATAGGTATGTATTATTTGTGAAACTATATATATTTATATATTCAGTATACTTCTTTTTAAACATGAAACTACTTATGAAAGAGTATCCGTGCATATTCCAATACTATAAAATTTTTCACACTGCTTCTTTTGTAATAATTAAAGAAATTATGTAAACATAAATATTTCATGTTTACAAACATAATTATAAAAATGTAATTGTTATGTAAATAATTCCTTTATTGTATAATAGGTAAATATAGAAACTACCCGAAAAGTCTCCAAAATCCAAATTAGTTTTGGAAAATATCACAAAACAAGTGCAAATTTTATGAGGCATTGTCAAACTAGAGTAGTTTTACTGTTTTAAAGTTTATGGCACAATTATGGCCCATGGCTTGTATTCTGATTTCTGAACTGTCTCAAATATCACTTTTCAAAAATCCAACCCTTCTAATATCTGTATTATAAGGTTTTGTTACAAATGGAAATTAAGATTTAGATGTATAATACGCCTTTTTTTTATAACTAGGTTTCTCTTCTTATCTATAGATATCCAGAGACAGAGAAGCCCACCCCAGATTCTTCTCTGCTTTCTCAATGGTTTATTGATGTCTTTGTATTTTAAGTTCTATATTTACACTTCTTTCTCTAACAAAGTGACTAACAAGCAACAAGAATAAGAAATCCCTCATGGTGACCTCCATACCCACAGGGCTTAGCCACACACCTGGCAAATTTTAATTATTCAATTAAATATTTGTCAATAGAATAAAAAATTAAGTTAAAGATTACAAAGAAGTGTCCATTCATACCATTTTCTCACTTTACCTGTTAGGTTTTTGGTGGTGGCATTATTGTTTGTATGAGCTCATGCTAGAGTGCTTTCTTAATTTGCAGAATTTGTTACAAATATTTCCCAAGGTATAGCAATTCTGTTCATGAAGTTTTGATGTACATTTTGATGTACATTTATAATTTATAAGAGTTTAATTCTAAGCATCAAATTTGTTTCCTGGGTCATTGATACTGGTACCTAGTACTGGTACCTAGATCATGGCATCTAGCAAGTGAACTCTCCTAATCATACTATTGTTTTCTCCACTTCAATCTTCATGTCTTCCTTGTTCAGTCTTTCCTCTCCTACATTCTCCTTCCTCTTTCTCTGCCTTGTATCAGTGGTATCTGTTATCATTGTTTATCTATATCTTTGGTTAATTCTACTTTGTACATTTGAAAAGCAACCCAAGTTTCATATGGTAGTATGAGAGTGTCTTGTAGAAAGATTTAATGAGCTATAGCAAAAATATAGTATAGTTGGAGGAACCTAGTGGTAAACCCTATCTTGACACATCTAATTTTATACGAAGTTCAAGGTTGCTCTGAATGAACTAGGTGGGGCCTCTGTGTTTATTCCATAAAACTTATGTTTTGTAAGAAATTAAAAATAAAACAATTATCCACTGGTTATCTTCTTTTCTGACATGAAAATAAAAACCCATAGTGAAATGGTGCCTTCAATTTTATTTCACATTTATAAAAAAAAGTATTTTAAATAAAGCTGCAATAATTTTGACCCCTTCTACATAAGAAAAATCAATCCAGTTGTATGCATATATAATCCATCTTTCATCCCCACTTCATTTCAACTTCCTATAGAGATTCAATGAACTATAAAGAAAGCAAACAAATGAGGCTAGAATATGTGCTCTCTCTAGTAAATGAATGCTTCTCTGATGCAGTTCAGTGTATTTACTGGCTCCACTGTTACCTTGGGCTGTGCTTTATAGTGTATTTTATATAGCCCAGTGCTGCCTGGAGTTCATCAAAATTTCTTATTTTCAGAAGGTGTACATATATATTAACTCAGAGTTCAAAGATATTAAAATCCTCTATGTCATTTTCGCTGAAAAGAGACTGCCATCTCAGCTTATTCTTCAGAGCCTGACTCTAATTGTAGGGAAATTTAAGTAGACATTTGATACAGAGGAATGGAAGCCATTCCTCACTGGGCCACTAACTGGGCCTCTCACTAGCTGTTTGGTTCTATTACAAGGTCAACTACTACTAAGAATTGAGGATTATTTCAAACCAAGAGACAAAGAAATAAATCTTTTCTCTCTTACACAGCCACCAATTGATCATTTTCCTTTCCATTTGCATTGTGAACCTAACAGGCTCTGTACGCATCAAGGCATTTATTCCTCACAGCCAATATGCTGTGACTTTAAAATGTCCCTTACTTACAGGCTGCCTTTTGGTTGTTCCCTCCTGCTTTACTCTTCCAATCTTAGTGCAGGACTGGGATAGAATTTGAGACTGGCCTTCTCATTTAGAGCACCAATTTAGAACACTAGGACCGGCTATTTTCATACTTAGCTCACATTCAGTACTTCCTTTCACAACACTGCCTTGTCCATAATTTGTGCACACAGGTTAATGCCCCCCTCCCATCACATTATAAGCTCCACTAAAGACAGAGATCATGTCTAATTCATCTTTGTGTTTGCTTCTTCACCAGAGCCTTGGAAAATCATTCTTATAGAGTAGACATTGAATATGTATGTATTCAACGTATATACATATATATTCTAAGCAGTCCTAGATTGGTCCCAAAGTAATTAACTCTGTTAAAATATTCACTCACTTAATTCCATAGTTCCCTTAGCATATCTTTGCTTTGAACACTGTGTCACAATTATGTTTTTTAAAATCCTGTTAATATGCCTTGTATTAATTCTGTCTTGTTAGCTATGCTGGCAAGAGCTGCCTGTTTTCTTGTGATGCTTTTAAATGAGCCCAGAGGCTAAAATGTAATTGGCAGATCCAATAAAAGGTTTGAACATTGTTAAGTTGCATTTCCTTGACACAGAGAGAGAGGCTTTCATTTGGGACTTCCTAGCTTACATACCCTCTTCGCATGTGATTTCTTATGTTTCAAGATGGTAATGCATCCCTAAAGTGAAATCGATTTGTAAATTGAATTCATATTAAAAATACCAGGAAGTGAAAGCCAAGGCACAGAATTAGTGAGGCAGATGTAATACAAATATAAAATATAAGTAATTTTGTTCTTGTCATCCTGATCTTCACATTTTTTTATCTATCTTTATCTTCCTTATTCCAGTTAAGAACATTTGAAAATAATTTAAGCAACAGAGAAGGCTTTTATGTTAAGCAATAATAAAGACAAGAAGAAGATCCAAAGGAGATATGAAGGCTAAATGTAATATGATTTTCTGGATAAGATCCTGGAACAGGAAAAGGACACTAGGTAAAAACTAAGTGACCTGAGTAACATGTGGACTATAAAATTTTCAAAAATGAAGTCAAGAAGTTTCTAAATCAAACATTATACCCTGTTTTAAAAATCTGCATTATAGAGCACTAGGAGGTTGTTAAATGCCACTTTAGTTTTAGCAAAAGCTAGTCCAATGATTTTATAAAACAGAGAGCTCTGCTTTCTGTTATAAATGATAGAAACCTTTATAAAAATTATGTATCCCTACATTATTTTTTACACTGTCATAAACATCAACCTATCTTTCTAGTAACTAACAATGTGGATTTTATAGTACAAATAATTTCATTGTTTATTATTTATAATCAGTTTAGAAAGTAAGACAATGTTTTAATACTTGCTGAAGCCCTGCCATGTATAGAATATGCATTCCCCATCCAAGAGCAATGCCAACCAGGTAACACATTTTACCTTTCTTGGTCTCACCACTTCTACAATATGCTCTTTTTTGCCTTTTTCTAAAACTATTTGGCTTGTCCACGCAACACTAAATCTATAAAAACTGTAATTACAGTTCCTCTAGATTTCAGATTTTCAGTCTACGAGATTAGACACATACTTCTAGGGCGGAAAAAGGAACCTCTTATTACAATGACGTAGCTCTATCAGAATCTCTGCTTTTAGAATCTGCCCTGATCATACTTTATATTAAGAAACCAGGCCGTACTGTAGATTTATTCATGCCAGCTCTGAAATATTTACTCTCTCACCCTTTTCTTCATTCTTCTGAGGTTAATTAGATAGCTCCAGGAAAAAAAAAAAAAAGAGTATGTGGGCAAAATGAACTCTGGTCTGGGAGGCAAAAAAATCTGGCTTCTAAACAAAACTAAACCTGAATCGGCTATTTATCCTTGAGCCAACTCTGTTCCTCGGGTATCACTTTTATCACTGTCTGTTGAACTAAGTCCCTTCTAAGATTAACAATCTATGGATTTGGGGTGCAAAAAGCAAATAAAAACACAATTATAGAAGAACCAGAGAAAAAAGTTGGTCTCAGCAGAGGCAGAAAAATAGATAACCTGGTTTGTCTCTACTGATGCTCAGGTTAGTCAGAGCAATCTTAAAAATCCTCTGACAGCACACTTCATCACGGCTACCCAGAAAGCCTTCCCTCATGTCTCCCACAAGAAGTACATGCTTGCTTTCTGATCTCTCTTAATGTGATGTTCCTTTTGTAATCACTTAATGGTTTCTGCCTTTGATTATGATTTTTTATGCATACCTCATCATAAAGTACTTATTGAATAAGAGAAAAAATAAATCAATATATGAAAAAGTATTATGTTAATCTTATTTAGGTATGGTAGGTAAATCAAAATTAGAATGCATCTGGCTATGTCTTCTATGCCTGAGAAAATTAAAAGGTTCAACAAATTGGTTGAAAAGCATTACAAAGTCTTTTCATAAAGCACAGAAGAAAACATTAGTATCCAAGCAACCCAGATTAAATGCTTTTTAGTTTGGCAAGCTTAAAGCAAAAAAGGATGAGATGTATGCTTTAAGAGAAAAATTACTGGTAATTATACCTCACTTTAATATACGGAAAACTAAATTCTCTGATTCCTCAGTCTATCAAACATGTATTGAAGTGCCAGGAAGGAGTCAAAACTGCATAAAACATAGCCTCTCTATTTGTGGCACCTCTCAACTGATAAAGAAGAAAAAAATGAAGACAAATAATTCTTTAATTAAGGTGGAAGGCAAGTTGAGTGTCAAGATAGTGGCTCAGCTCAAAGGAGGATGACTTTTCAAGGGAAAAGAGCTGCTTTGGATTTATCATAGTCAGGTCACCAGAAAAGCCTTCATGAAGAGAAGCAACTTAAATTCTACCTTGAGTAGGGTGTGGTGCACTCAAGTGTGTGTGTGTGTGTGTGCGTGTGTGTGTGTGTACATGCTTTTTTGCTTTCCTTGCTAGATATATTCTGTTTCTCCTTTAAATCCGGGCTTAACTTGCTTTCCATTGGGAGAATGACTTGATTGAACTACAGCAGAGAATTCTCCCATGCTTTGTGCTGGGTTTGGCTGGACTTTGGAGGCCCATGAATAAAATCGGAGGGTCTGGGAGGAGAAGGTCAGAGTACTTATTCTCCTGGATCTTGTACTGAGTGATTATCTCAGACCGACTCTGTCCCTGAGCTATTTTTAAGACAATCTTCATACAACCCTTCCTTCCAAGTGCTAAGTAATTACTCCACCCTCCCTCAAGGCCTACAGTTGGTTGGTAATAGCCCTATTGTTACTAACTCTAGGATACTACATTATTCTTCGTAGATTCTCTGCCAAAATCTTTGTAAACGTGTCCTTAATTAAATAATACTTGAACTATCCTAATACAAACACGTCATTGGTTTTCTCCTGAATAGTGACTAATAACTATGGCCTTAGTGATGAGTAGGAGAGAGACAGAGAAGTGTGTACACATGGTTGGAAGGTCAGAATATAGAGAATCTACACTTGAGGGAATTCAGAAGATGTTAACTCAAAGAAAGCAGAAGATAATTACAAGTTCATGCCAAAAATCTAATGACAGTAGATTCTGGAACATCCTTGGACACCGATGAACATGAGAATGAAGCTCTGGTAGTTTCCTACCATTTTCTTCACCCCTTTTCTCTTTCCTGAGCTCCAGGTTTCTCACATGTAGACTATATGGTTATGCCTCTCAGCCAGTTATTTGTCTCCCACTCATTCTACTCCAAGTAGTTCATATTTGAAGACCTAAAACAAGGTTATTAATCTGGAGACTCAGATGTAATAAAATCAGTTGAAGCTGTATGTGAAAAATGTGTGTATTTGTGAATTTTTCTTGGGAAAGAGAATTATTGGCTGTCATCAAATTTTTAACTGGTCCTAAAGCTCCCTCCTACACACACACACACACACACACACACACACACACACACACACACAACTCTCATACTGTTTCACTGTAAATGGTTTGTTAGTTTCTGGCACCATTGTTTTATATATTTCAGTAAATTATTTCACATCATGACAAAAAGTTATTGTTCACAAAACGTTATTGTTCACATAAACTGATACTTAAACATCTTCTAAAATTCTTCTCATCACAATTTCTCCACAATTAACTGTAGTGACCTTATATTATTTGATTTAGAAGTGTTAAAAAATTGGATTTGATATCTCTAAAAATATTTTTGTCAAGAATATGTATTATGTCATATTTTATCACTTTCTCACCTGTTTTATGAGTTTATGAGGCATTTATTTAAAAACCAAATTTATTTTAGTACCTTGAATCTATTCATTGTTGTGAATCTGAAATACCATTATCATTGTGAAGAATTTAAAGTTATTTCATCTCTGACTTTTATCATTGTGTGATTTCAAACAATTTGCTAAACTTCTTTCCGTTTCTTCAGCTAAATTTTGGATAATAATGTTTAGCTCATAATGGTGATAGTTCTATGGATCCTCTTTATACTTTCTCTGCACCCTTCCTCCAACTGCAGATAAATGCCCATGGGGCTGCTTTGCCAAAGTAAAGGTGTGGAAAGCCTGGGAGTTTACATTCTCCTTAACAAAATCCTCAAACAATGACTGACTGGTGCCAGCTCCTTCTCCTAAAACTGGGATACACCCTGAGACATGACTTCCTCTCCAGACTTTTTCTAGACGATTAGGCTAATACTAGCTTCCATAAGTCTTTGCTTAAATTGCATCCACATGGCCTTCTTTCCAATTTCCCCTCCTGCTTACTCCATACCCTGAGTGGATTCACGTAGGAACCTTTTCTCAACAAATCACTGACACAAGGAACCTCATCTCAGGGTCACTACCAGGGAATCTGACCTAGACATACAATGTCTAAAGCATTGTACACAATTAATGAACAAAGACTTCTGTAACAATACTAAAATTAATTTCATCAGTTCTAAAAAATAAAGCAACTTCTACATGTGCATATTTTATGTTCATCAAATAATTCTTAGAGAACCCAGATTGCTATATTATAGGATTAATGAACTGCATTAACCCAGGGCTAGATACATATTTAATGAAAATATAAGCTCTTTGAAGGAATATGTAGAACAGAATTTTGACCAGATAGATTCTAAATTCCACATCTTTGATAATCCTTATAAAAACTTTCTAGCATCTGGTGAAATTCAAGTGTTTCTTCCTCTCCAAGTTAATATGATCTACTTTGTAGCTTTGTCTACGGATTAATCAGATAATCAAACTGTGGGCTACATTTTTATACAAGAAAACAAAGCCACAAAGAATCTTTATGTAGTTAAAGATATAATGCAAAATATTATTTGAGACTTGAGTAAATGACCTATGTATCAGGACTCCTCACTCCTGTTCCAACTACTGACTTCATAAGCCCTTGAAGCTATTACCTAATTTGCCTAATATTTTATAAGATAAACTCTGCCCTTAATTTTAAAATGTAAACACATTTTAAATAATAATAAATTAAGTTTCTCTGCTAACAAGAGTCATATTAATTACCCATAATTACATAAATCATTATGGGTAATTAAATACATTTATAGTTTACATTATTTTTAAAAACTCATTTATTTCATCTGACATACTGTACCAATTCTGATAAAGCAGAGACTTGGCTTGGTCAGGGGCGACTTAATCAGGGTTATGAGTTAAGCAACAAGAATCTTATGCTTTATTTTATATTTTTCTATGTAGTTTAGCAGTAGGAACATCTGGAAACCTTTTTTTACCCAGCATTTTCTTATTAAATAAGGCCACTTGGTTATAATTTGCGCTCTAGTTGTCTTAGATATCGTGCTTTTTCTTTCCACCTTACTGATATTTATCTGGCCTACTGATGCTAGACATGGGAAGATATACCAAATGACCTTCATGTCAAGCAATGGAGGAGAAGCAATTTGTAAACATGAAAGGGCTCAAGAGCTCCATGCTTCTGTAAGAAAATGCTGAGAATTTTGAGAATGAAAAGGAAGCCTTCAAGGCAGAAGCCATACTAATCACAGGATCCCTCTTCTCATCCCTATTGTTGTCATGGGAGTTAGGGTTGTTATAATAATAAGCCAAGGCAATTCTGTATTTATTTTGTGTTAGCCATTCTGTTAAACACAGTACCAGAAATACCTTACTTAAACTTTATGAAATAGATACATTTATTGCTCATATAATAGAGTGGCAAACTGAGCAAAGTAGGCCTCTTAGGAATTAAGTAGTAGAGGAGGGATTCAAATCTTGAAGTCTGAATCTACAATATGCTCTTATCTATTATGATATTCTGGCATGAGAAGAAACAAGAGAAAATATTGTAATAAAAGAAAGAGTTTTTGACTTATGTAAACATTGGTCAAAGTCTGGAGGCATTCATTACCTTGTTCTAATAATTTAAATATGGATCATGACATTACTAAAGTAATTTTATAAACCTCAAATTTTCTCTCTTCCTTATATTATACAAACTCCACAGAAGGCATGTGGTGAGAGTGGGGGTTCCTGAAACTTAAAACAAATTTCACATATTCTTCTTCATTTTAAGAATGTGATTTATTCTTCTTTCATGGATGCATGGTCAAAATTTTAATTGTTCTATAGCCTGGACATTTTGCTGATTAATTTAATATTTTAAAAACCACACACATTCTTACCTGATTCTCCAAAAAAGTTGCAATTTCAATTACTGTGTTTTCATGGCAGTGTGTGCTTACAAGAATACAGTTTCAATATTTTATTTTCCCTTATGTTGTTTTTGTTTTTTATTTGTTTTGTTATATATTCATATTTCTATAAAAAAAAACTACTAAAAGATTACTAAGAGATATAAAAAGATTTATAGAGGAAATCAAGAAGTGGCCTGGGAGAAAAGGAAGAAACTGCTAACATCAGACTGTTGTATCTTGAAACAGATTATGGAATATTTCTGATAAATTGAAATGATCTAATCTGAAGTCATGGGCAAAAAAATTTCTAGGAGCCTTAGAAGGTAAATTGTTCGAGTGAGGGGATTCTGAACAACTGACTCAGATGCATACCAGGGCCAACACCATTTGTCACTAAAGAAAGCTGGTTTACACACAATATAAATCCTTCCTGTTCCAGCACCCTGGCCCTATAGAAATAATGCTTGTGTGTGTAAATGAAAAGAGCCATTTCAGGAAAGAGCTCAGAATCAATGAGTCCAGGCCCATAGTGTCAGAGGGGCAGAAAAAATGGGAGCTGAGCATTATAGGAGAAAGATCTTTCCTTTTCTAATGAATCCTAAAATGAAGTTGCATCAGCAATTAAAACACATAAATTTGTCACCAAGTCACACTTTTTAGAAAATAGTGACAGCACTAGACTACCAGATTGATCAAGATGAAAGAAGAAAGATATTTTAGAAGAGGTGAGTTGAAGAACTCAGAGTTACTTAATTTAACTATTTAGATGTGACTTAATAAATACTCCGAGGTAATAAAAGAGACATGTACATGACATTAGTAAGGAACAATATAAACTTTATGTCACAGGTGAGGCATTGAACCAAGATGTCTTGGGTTTGAGTCTGAGTCCTATACTGAGAGGCCAGTAATGCCATAGGTCAGATGCCTACAACTACAAAATGCAACAATGAGGTCTGCTCCAACTAGCATGAAACTTTTGCCAGGACAAGGATTGCCAAATGAAAATTAGAGAAGATAAAAATATTATAGGACCTCATAGAAAGGAAAAAAAAATCTTTACCCATAAAATCTTAGCTAATACATATTAAAATGCCTATAATGTTTTTTTCATGACAGATTTAAGTTTCTCTACACACCATCAATTACTATTCAGAGGAAGAAAATAATTTGAAATCTTTTATGGAGTACAACTCAATATGCAATAAATTTATAATCTAAATTATTCAGTCAACTAAATGCAGATAGTCAACTAATGGAGTTATGTTTTAAAGCAAGTCGTGTGGCAATAAGCTCGTATAACAAGAAAGCCCTTTGTTATAGAAGAAAATGAAGTCCCACAGAAACTCTGACTTACGCAATTCACCTCAGCTTGCCTTAAGAGAATGCCATTTTTAATGGTCTCATGCTTCACTGAATGGCAAAATTTCAAAGGTTACTTCTAGCTAGCACAATCAGTCCAGAAGCTCTGCATGCAACTCTCACAGCAGCTGTGAAAGGGATTGCTGTATCCTGAGAACATGGAGCAAGCAGAAGCAAAGGATAGTCAACATAGTCAATTATATATTATTTCTAAACGTACATAGTAAAATGAATTTTTTTTAAAAAGAATTCAACAAAATAGCCAAGTTTTGCCTGCCTATGTACTAACAAATTTCTGGATAAACAACTCACATTTCAACATAATATACTTTTCTCAGTGTTCTCTGGCTCTTTATTCTCTCCTTTTAAAACATAGTCAGGTCTCCCTCAACCTAAAAATTTCCAGCCATGGGAGAGACATCTAATTAAGTCCCCCTTTGGACTATGAGTGCCTTAGCAGTTTGGACTCACTCATGTTGCCAGTGCCTAGCAGAGTACTAGACATTTGAGCAGTATTTCAATAACTGGGTAAACTAAAATACCTTAGCTCTCCTCTTAATTCTTTGATGTCTTCTCTTTCCAATAATTCATTCTTCTTTTTCTCTTTCAAATCCCTAATTACAAACATCCTCAAGATACTATGTCGGACTTTCTGTTTCTCTCGTATATAATGCCTTTTATCAATGTCATTTATAATGATGGGTCAAACTTGAGATGCCATTTCTTCTAAGAGATCTTTCTATATTCTCCTTTATTAGATAAATTTTTCTCTCTCCTTTAACCTGTATAGTATTTTGGACTTCAATCACACCATTCAGTTATTTGGCCCTACATAATAGTAACTGAAGGACTTGATAGATATTTAAGTCAAGAGTGACTGCTATCAGAAATCAGAACAAAATAATATAAGCCACATTATTTTCTGAATCTTAAATGGAAATGTAATTTTTAAGCTGAAGAATCATTCCAAACCAGAAGAAAACACCTATAGTCCAAAACCACTGAATAAGAACATAATAGAAACTGAAAATTACTCACTTCGATAGTTTATTTTCAAATACCAGCTTTTTAAAATTTCCACATTCCAATTTCTCCTCTTTCTTCTCACTCTCAGAGGACAATATTGTTCCTTATTTTATTGAGAAAACAGAATCAGAAGAGAATTTCCACAGGGTATGATGACCTTAAGTATCAAGCCACCTGCCTCTATGCACATCATTATGTCTTTAACCACATTATTGTTGAAAAGCTGTTAAGTGTTGCTATTGAGAACCAACTCCTCCACTGCTGCACTGGATCCCATCTCCTTTTTACCATTCAAAGACATTACTCCCGTAATTGTCCACACTCTCTCCTGGATCATCAATTCCTTACTTTTTAATATCTCCTTCCCATCACAAACAAATGTGCTGAAATATTCCCTATCAATAAAAAGGAAGGAAAGAAGGAAGGAAGGAAGGAAGGAAGGAAGGAAGGAAGGAAGGAAGGAAGGAAGGAAGGAAGGAAGGAAGGAAGGAAGGGAGGAAGGGAGGGAGGAAGGAAAGGAGGAAGGGAGGGAAGGAAGAATGGAGGTAGGCAGGCAAGCTTTCTAGATGTCACACAAGAGCTATGATTAATTTATCTTTCCACTTTAAAAAATAACTTTTTCTATATACTGGTGATCTCCACTTCTTATTTCCCCTTCCTCCTGACTTCACTTTAAGCTCACTGTGATTTCACTGCTCCACTGAAATAGATTGTCTCAGGGTGACAAATGAACTCATATTGATAAATCTAATAATTCTCAGTCCTAATATATTTTTTTAACTTATGTGCTGCATTTGACACAACTGGAACACTTCCTCCACTGGGTTTCTGAGCTGAGTATTAACTTGTCCAAGTCTAGTCACTTGAAGACTGGCTGTCAGGAGATGGATGGCCTCCTGGAAAATATCCAAGGAAATGGGCTTTAGCTGAGTGCTTACTGCAATCAATCCAGATGCTCCCTCAACCATGAATCTGAGGGAGCTGACTAGGCTGTAAACTAAGGCTCTCCCAAATCACACAGCTGGAACAACAAGGTACTGACTCCAGCCTTGTCTTCTATCAATGTCAAGGGAGGAGCTAGTGCTCCCAGGACTACAAGCCTAAAAGTTCTACATCCCTAAAGGTGGAATCCCTCTCCCCAAGTCTGATATCAGCCCACTGAATCCTTGGACCTTCCCTAGGAGTGATTTTTTTTCACATTTATTGTATCTGTATTCACCAGAGAATTGGCATATGGTTTGGAAAATTATTTTATTGCTTTTATCAGGGTTTCCTATCAAAGACAAGTTGGCATGATAAAATGAATTATGGAGCTAAGTTTTCTATCAGGAGTGAATGGAAATTGGTATTAGAATCTGGGTAATCACCTTTTAGAATTCTCTGCCCGAATCTCAATCACATTAAAATGTACTTGAATCAATTTTATTTGATCATAATCAGAAATTTTCTCAGGGCAAAACTATTTCTTAGTATGCTATGAGTGTTGTTTTGTTGTTTTTGTTATTTATTTATTTTTTTGTAAGCCAGACTCTTGCTTTCATCCTTAATGTTTTAATGAGGAACTGGTATAAATTTTATTTCATTCACATTTACCACTTTAAAGTGCTCAGAGCTGTACAAATAGTCTTTAAAAAAGAGGTCTAAACGATTATTATTTTTTTCTGTTAAAGATTTCTCTCTTTGGTACTTCTGGTGTCTCCCAAATGTGTCTTCTAACCCTTTGTGTATGTTTATCAGTGTGTATTTTGGGCTGAAAAATGGACAGCCGGATTCCATCTTTAGCAATTTTATCCATACTGATAAAGAGAAGTAACTGGAATAACTGACTAACATAATTTTACTGGTAATTTAAAACTCTGAATACTACTTTCTCTTTTAATATGAGTGTTGTCCTTAATTGTATGAAATATATATTTTACTGTGCCTAAGTGGAACATTATGACATAAAAACCACTTTTCATTTAATTTTTTCCTATTCTAATTAAAACAGGTTTTACAACTCATAATAAATTAATTCTCACAATATAATTCAGAGTTTTAGTGTAATTTTAAAAAGTATTTCCCCTGCATTCTTTATTATGCACCTGTTCATTGCTAAGATTTCATAAAAGAAGAAATTGCAGATTTAATATTCTTGTGCAAATAAAATGTAGCCTATCAATTTGGGAGCATTTAAAATAGCTCTAATGAGACTTCCTGAATCACTGAATCTAATCTCAATGTGATTTACTTTAGAAAATGCTAAGTGAATGTCGTCAACTACTCTATATTATATTTTAGAGTATCTTCAATTATGTTTCTATATTATTTTAAATGGTTGAAATAAAATTATGAGTTTACTCAGGACTTGGGAAAATATATGAATTTCTTATAAATATTATGAGTCAACTTTAAGTACATATTAATGCAAATATACTTTTGCTGGCAACGAGTGAAATGCCAACTCACTGTTTTGCCATGTTCATTGAGGTAATGAGGTCGGCTGTAGGTTTTGATTATTTATTTAGAAGAGTGTTCTTTGGTAATTAATACCAGATAAATTTACTCATTGAGATAAAATGAGAATGTTTACTCTAAATAAGGTAACACTATTTTGTCTTAATTTAGTTAATGTGTTTTCTCAGTATTATAGATATAATGAGAAATGGGAATTACCTGGTCCTACTCCCTGTGGGGGTGAGAACAAAGAATAGAACATAAGTTAACAAAGACTCAGTGACTAACAACTAAATCAAAGATGAGCAAGGTAATGCACTCAGCTGAGGGATAGGAAGGAGGTGAGAGTAAAGCAGAGAAACAAGGCCGAATGAATTAGTCAACAAAAAGAAGGGCTAAAGCAGACTCTACGATGTGAATACAAGGTCAGGAGAATAATGGAAAAACCTAGAATACCAAAGAGAAAGATGGTTTTAGGAATTTAAGAGACTGTCAATAATAAATCCAAAATAGAATACAGTCCTCTCTGTATTAATTTGTATACATGACTCAAATTAATATATCTACAGGGTGTGGCACTGGGGAGGGGGGAAGCCTCCCTACTTTAAGACTCACCACCGGGATTAAGCACACTGATGGACAACTTCCCACCTCATTATAATAACTCTGCTTTTCCATCGAAGGACTTTCTCTAGAAATCTTTCTTCTCTTGCTCACAGAACTTAAAAGTATAAAAAATTTATGCTCCAGAAAATTCTTAACCAAAGATGGACTCTAATGGTGGATAAATAACCCAGTTTAAATCTACCTTGGAGGGACAATTTTGAGGTGAGTTTTACACAGTTCTCAAACTTTCCAATGAGATTAAACCCTATTTGCCAAAATCATAACTTGATTATTGATACACATTTAGTGATTTTTCTCCTTGTCTCACTTTTCTATTGCTTCACTTGTACTTCCAAGGATCATCTTCTAAGTAAATACAAGTCCTTGAGTTAGTGTATGCATTAGAGATATTCAAATTAGACACTGATAACTAAATGACATAGAGTAAAAGTCAGAAGTAATACATTTTGTATTAATTCTAAAATTTAATAAAATTATTACCTTGAGGGATATAATAATTGACCGTAACCATTTTAACCTCTAGAAACATGGATTAACTGTTCACATCACTTGCCTAGGTCTACAGTTTTGGGAGCACACACACACACACACACACACACACACACACACACACACACACACAAGAGCATACTTTCAGGAATTTTTGTGAGGGTAGGGGCAGGGATCATACATCTGCATTCAAAAATTAAGTTTCTTAATTCTTTCTGATCTTCTGGTGTTAGTTTCATATAGGATAGTAAAAACTTAATGTTAGATTCATACAAAATAAATGAAAAATTCTGAAGACTTCCAAATTAGGTGAGTTTGGAATTATCCTTTCAAGAGCATTGTATGGATAGATATTATGATACAGGACAGAGAACAATGGTCAAACAATTTTTAAGTTAAAGATTTTTTTATGGGCTGTTCATATTCAAAGTGTTCAAAATGATACCATGAAAACTGTGTTTATTTAGCCACACAGGATTGTCCAACAGGATTAAATCTCTTCTCTGCCATTGTGACATAAATTGTACACATCCTAAAATCCATTGGTTGTTTTAAAAACCCTCCAATATATTGTGATTTTATTTTGAATGATTTCATTCAAATTTCTTTTACTAAATTTGGTTTATCCAATATGAGGTAATTATAGAATCTTTTAATCTTAGATAATCTCACATTCATATGCTCTTGGAAAATTCTCAGGTTTTCTTGCAGGCACATGAAAATTAAAATTGTCTTTTAATGTATTACAAAGCTACATATTAATAAAATTGAATCATATTTATTTTACATGTATCCAATTCATTGAATCCTTGGAAAGTAATAATCAAAATGTGTGAAATTGTAATGTTTCAGATAATGATGAAATGCTTATTTTAAATCTGCTAATTTACTGATGACCATGCTTACAGACTTTTATAGACATTACTTTTATAATTCAAAATAATTGACAATTTTTTTGTAAGTTGATTCACTTGTCATAAGCCAAGTCATGATTAATTAATTCACTTTCAAAAAGCAATAAAAATGATTTGTTCTCTTGTGACATCAATTTAAAATAAAATCTACAGTCTGTAATCAAAGAGGAGACAAAATGCACATTTGGAAAATTAAAAAATGGAACAGATCAAATAAAATTTCAAATGAGACAACCAGATTAGTACAATAGTTTTACCTTTCAAAATAATAATTTTTCAGTCACCAATGTCATTTCATAAAAAAGCTTTGCCATTTTCAGGCACCTATTTTTGCATATGCAAGATAGGTTAAGAATACTATGCCTTCTCTTTCCCTCAAAACCTCCCTTTCCAAAGAATAATTTATTTGTTAAAAATGGTGGTGTTGCAGAGAGTAAAAACACTGTTTACTTATTTACAAATAAAAGTTTTGGGTTTCAAAAATACGTTTATATCTTCTATGCAAGCTAAACAAATATTTTTATATTCTGTTTTATAATATGAGATTGCATTTCTATTTCAATAGGCTAAAGTAAGAAATATATAAATATGTTCCTGATAACCATGATAATTAATTTTTTTATTCTACAAACTTTTAGAGTGCCTACTTCATACCAGTCATTTTCAAGGTACTGAAGATACCATAAATAACCAAGCGGGCAAAATCTCTGCATTCACGGAACGTATATTCTAGTTAAAAGAAACATACAATATACAAATACATATAATGTCTGTTGGCCCCATTCTCCAGTTCACTCTTTTTGTCTTCAACAATGTCCTTTCTGCTAATTAGTTTATAAACTGAGATAGATTTATTTATAGTAATTATGTATTTATTTCCTAAAGACTTTATTTTTAGAATAGTTATTTTGATATGATACCTTCTCAATGGATATTATTTATATAAAGTTTTCCTCTATTAATTTTTTTCATTGGTGACTGTTATTCTGCTTTATTAGTTCAGTGTTCTTTTCCAATTGTTTTGTTTTCAAAAATCATTGTTGATTCTTGTTTGCCTGTTCATATTTGAAGCCTAGGGCTTAGAGTAAGTATTGACGTCAGAATATATTTGTGCTTACCAACTGGGAATTCTTGATACTTGGATGCACTGTCTTCTCCCAGGAAGGATCGAGAACTTACACTTCAGAAGGAAATCTTTTTGTTTTAATGTTAGGGGCTATCTCATAGTTACTCCAGGACTTTTTCCCATTTCTTTCTATCCATAAGCATACATCATTATTTGAAATTCATTTAGGCTCTAATATACTTCTGTATAGCCTCCCAATATGTAGAGTATTAAGCTGAATGTTTTCATATTGTTTAGAACTTAGTACCAAGGCTTTACTACAGATTATATGACACAGGCCAAAAGATCAATAATTAAAGGAAAGTAGAGGCAAGTATAGGCCTAGTGCTCTAATAGCTAACCTTTAATTCATTTCTTCTAATGAATACTACAGACTTTTCTGTTATTTACATTTGGTGACTGATGTGGTAGCTTCTCTGAATCTTTTTAAGAAGCTCAGTTCTCTTCTTCCCATCTTGTCTTGTGTTAGGATCTTTCTCATCTATGTGTTTATATTTTACAATGCGTTTATGTATCCCTACATGATATGCAATATTTTCTTACATATTCTTAAATTTTGCATGCATTATTATATCATACCAAATTTAATTTTTCCATTAAATGATATATTTTTAAAATTTCTTCATGAGTATACATTTATCTCTAGTTTATTTGATTTAACTGTATAATTCTACTACAACTTGTTTTTCTTATTGAATATTTAAGTGTTCCTTATTTTCCCCAATATAATTAAAACTTTTAAGTTTATGACATAATTCATGTCTCTTGTGCATATCTGTAAGAGTTACTATAAATTGTTAGTTATGTTTGGTCTGAAAGCCCTTGGGGTTACCAAAAAATTTTTATGAGCATATGAGAGGTCAGAAATATATTTACAATAATATTAAAAAATCTTTTGCCTTTTTCATTCTCATAGTGTACATTTAGAAGATTTGCATAATTCAGCGACCCAATATTTTCAAATGTCCAATGAGTGATGCAACAAAATTATGCATGGTTATAAGATCTATTCAAAGTATAAGTCAATGAATTTTAGTGTAAAAAAATACAAAATGTTTATTTACATGGCTACAGAATCCACATTGCAAGTAAACATTTAAAAAGTATTATTTATTGAGTTCTGATGTAGTATAAAGAAGAATATCCATAATTATATGAAAAATTATTCAAATACTCTTTTTCAAAATATGCATTTTCCTCATACAATTCAACCAAAGCAACATATTAAATTAGTGTAAATGTAGAAGCAGATATGAGAATCCAACTGTCTCCTATTAAGCCAGATAACAAGATGTAAACAATGGTACTCTTCCCACTAATTTCTCTCTCCTTTATTTGAAAAGTTATTTTTCATGAAATATGCTATTTTGACATATAATGAATTTATGCTGTTTTAAAATAAAACAATAAATAAATATTTAAGGTTTTATTAAGATTTAGTTTCTATATGGCAAATAAATATTATTTTACCCACAAAAAGTAAAATTTCTTTGAGGTCTTCAACAAATTTTTACAGGTTAAAGATGTCCTGAGACCAAAATAGTTGGAGAACCAATAGTATAAGTATATATATTTAATGGTTAAAAAAAATGAATTGTTGGATATGTGTCAATTTTAGCAAACACTGAAAAATTATTCTTCAGTCCCATTGTACCAAATATAATGCTACCAGCTGTTTGCAAAGATTCTTATTTTTCTACATCTCTAGCAATATTTGGAATAATTAAAATTTTTATTTTATTTTTCAGTGCAAATGGGTGTGAAATAGTGCATGATTATTTTTCCTTTTTGTTTTCTTGCCTATGAAGAGCACATAGCACTTTTTAAACCTTGTAACAAAGCATGTTTCACCTCACAGGCCAGTCAGCTAGCTACATGAACATCAGGTACTGGCTTTTCAAAGAATATGAGTTTCTATCTCCACATTTGCATATACTGAAGCTGAGCAAAATCTCTCGAAAACGTGTGGTAACAAAGGATTTTAGATAAAAGAGAGAGATGGTTTTGTGAACATGCTTCACCCTGACTAGATTATGTGCAGACCTGTTTTCCTTAAATAGCCTAGATAATGCAAGATTAACTTCATGTCCTCATTGAACTGATGCTTTGGCTTTTCTCTGACAACTAAGTAGGTCAGACCATATTATTAGAGAAAACAATATGGCCTAGAAGAAATAGCATAGGCTGCAGTCACAGGAACCTGTTTCTAGTTTCATTCTTTAATACTTTAAAGAATATAATAAGAAAAATATAATAATTATTTTACAATTTAAAGTTGTTAAAATGAGTTGACTATAATGAAATTTAAGAATAAAAATTTAAGACAAAATTTAAATGTTTAAAGTAGAACTTTACTGGCATTAAAATAAGAGAACTGGCAGCCAATAAAAAATAATAAAAATTAGACTTTTTAAAAGATTGTAAACATAAAAGATAAAAAAAAGTTGACCTTTATTACTATAAAATACTCATAATCAAAAGAATAATTAAGATTTGTAGAACAATTAAAGATAAAGAATAACAACTTTTTAAATGATTTTTAAAGCTTCAGAGCAAAGTAAATGAAAGATAATATTCTGGATCAGGCCTATCTTTCTTCTGAGCAGTAGTTGAGAAAATAGGCAACTGTCTCCATAAACCTTTGACTAATGCCCTTCTGTTAAGTCTAGCTTGCCATCCAGGTCATGAGGACTAATTCTTCTCTTCTCTCTATCCAGTCCCTGATACTACGCTGTTCAATACTAGGATGGATGATCTTTCAGTATGAACACAGGAGTCAAAACCCAATTATGCTTCTCATGATCTGAAGTCACTTGGTAAGTGGTAGAAAGAGTATCACTGATAAGCTGAGGGTTTTGACAATGTGAGAAATTTACTCTCTATTCTATTCAATACAATTTTCCCCTCACTTGCTCCTCAAAATACATAGAAATGTTAGTATAAATAATCTATCTCAAATAAAAGCCACTTCAAAAGGTCACCAATCAGCAGCAGTGTTATATTTCCTACAACAGGAACTCAGAAACATGTACAGATCATAGACATATTTGGGAGATCATGGAGCTACAAATACAGTAAAAGAGCAGCATATTGATTGTTCTTACTTTAGTTTACCTGCTGGCCTATTGTATTTATGTGTTAAAATGAATTTATTTTCTACTATATAATAGTATATAGTCTACATACATACATGTATACACATATAGTCTATTTACAGATACATGACTATAATTGAATCACATAAAGAGCTGAAAACCACAAAAAGTTTACTTAAATGACACTTGAAGTCAATATGAAAAGGCACCCCACATTATACATCACCAAGGGAATGAAAATTAAAACAAAAATTAGATACCACTACACACCAAAGTGCAATGAGCAGAACACTGACAACACCAACTAGCAAAGATGTAGAGTAACAGAATCTCTCATACATTGTTAGTGGAAATTCAAATTGTACAGTCACTTTCTTATAGGTGTCTATAGGAGTTTCATTCATAATTGTCAAAACTTGGAAGCAACCAAGATGTTCTTCAGTGGGTGAATAAACAAATCCTTGTACATCCAGATGATATGATTATTGGACTATTATTCAGTGCTAAAAAAGAAATGAGCTACCAAGTCATGAAAAGACATGGAAGAAACTTAAACGCATATTACTAATGAAAGAAGCCAATCTGAGGCAGCTACATACTGTACAATCCCAAATATATGCCATTCTGGACAATAAACACTATGGAGACAATAAAAAGATCAGTGATTATCAGGGGTGGGTGAGTGGGAGAGATGAAAAGGCAGACACAAAGGATTTTTAGGGCAGTAAAAATATATTGTATGATATTATAACAATGGTACCATGTTGTTATCCATTTGTATAAACCCACTAATGTACTACACAAGAGTAAATCTGACTGAAAACTGTGTAAAGTGTCAATGTACTTCATTCTTGGTAAAATTTTGGTAAATGATGTTGATAATGGGGAAGGCTATGCATACGTAGGAACAGAAGATATATGAGAAATCTCTGTACCTCCCTCTCAATTTTATTATAAACCTAAAACCGGTCTCAAAAAATAAAGTCTTGAAATATATACATGTAATTTAAAACACAATTTAAAGTAATTTCATCTTGTTGCTACAAAAAAGACAACCAATGTATAAATTTATTTAGCATTCAATACATAAAAATTAACATCATAATCACTACATCAAATCATCTATACCAAAATGTAAATAGTACTCTATTATTTTCAAACTATTTACAATTTTAATTCACTAGAATTAAAATAATTCTGTGATTAAGTAATAGCCATCCCATTTATATTTCATGGTCAAATTTTTCTCCTTCTCTCCCATAATTTTTTAGTTGTGTTCTGCCTATGGAAAAGCACCCTGCAATGCAGACGAGAGGATTTAACTGATTACACCCTGCCAAAGGTTTAGAGTCTCTGTATGTTCCAATTATGTCAATATCCACTGGATCTAACAGCTAAAAATAACACCAAGTCTCTGTCACTTGGGTTTTCTAATATTAGCACAAATAGATTTTAAGAACTAACCACTTTTGTAACTGACTTATCACTGATTATATACACATGTTGTGTGTGTGTGTGTGTGTGTGTGTGTGTGTGTGTGTGTGTGTACACACACAAAAAAGGCATACCATGGGTAAGTAAAAGAGCCTCCAAAATTGTTTTTTGGATCTCAAAAATATTATTTAGAAATGTAATAGATAATATAAATGCATAAAGAATTGTACAATGTTTTTTTAAAAAAATTTAAATATCACAAGGATGTCAACTTAATGTATTGAGTTTGTATTAAAAAAAGCTGCAACAAGATTGACAGATTATATTTGAAGAAATTGCAAAAATTATTCTAAAGATGGGCCTCTGTTCCAAGAAGATGAAATTAGCTCACTCATTTATTTCTCCTGCCTTTAAGAAAAAATCCCATTGAAACAGCCAAAGGAAATTAAAAAATAAAAAAAAAGGATAGTACTGATAGAAGATGTGAAGGACATTATTGATGCATGAAAGCACTGAGGAACTTCTGGAAGAAACACACAGTTGAATTAAATTAATGAAATAAAATAATCATTGCTGAGTATGTGGCTTCATACAGCAGAGAGTGTCTTCATGAGAAATAAACAGAAAGGTTCAAATGTTGAGCTCAGAAATGTTGGAGCTGTGGTATTAGAGCCACATGTGGTCAATGGGGATAATGGAAGGACTTGTTGAATCACAAGAGTGTCCAGAATGACTTTACACAGTGTGTGCTAAATACACTGAGACATTTTTCCATTTTTCTTAACACGGTAGTAGGAACATGAAATAGCCAGGACAGAAAGAGAATAATGTCCTATTTAGATTTGGGAAGTCTCAAGAAATAAAGAGAAGAACACACCTGGCACAATATAATAGCTGAATCTCAATGTCACCATGAAAATTGCTCCATAATTCCCACTGGCACTAAAGGATCTAACCTCACACTGCCACAACTAAAAGCCCACCAGCAGACACTGGAAGATGAATGGCTTAGAAAGCATAATATGAAGTGGGGGAGAGGTAGGAGTGATAAAAGAACTTGATGGTTCCTCCAACTTAATACTCTCTAGCAACCAAATGTGCTAATCTGTTAAAATGTCTGAGGACCAGTAAGGAAGGCTCACTGTCAGTAAGTGCCCACTGGGGAATTTAAGTTTCTTATCCCTACATCTTTGTCCTTGAAACTTTAAAGCTCTGAAGGTTAGAGCTCCCAGTCTCCAGAGAAAGCATTATCTTTTCAGATTGCACAGCAATTTATAAGGTATGGTTGTCACCAAGACACTCTGGACTCCTGTATCCAGACAGAAGCATCATGGGAGGGGTAGCTGACTTTGATCAGCAGGAAGAGGTTGGATGTTTTCACACAGTGGGGTAAAAGAGGAATACCTGTAGAACCAAAGTGATCACTTGGGTACTTCCTGGTCTTGCCCCATCTTAATTGTGATTGATGCTTGTAGCAACCCAGCCTGAAAGGGATAAAATTAACAAGGAGTCGATCATGTCTCAGGTAGATCTGGGTCTTTAAAACAGAAGATTTGAGTCTGTAAGAGCTAAGCTGGCTGAGCTGATAACTAAAGGTGAATGCAATACAAAATGGATAGTGAAAGACAGAGGACGAGTACCAGTTGCAACCTTGAGACTAACTGCAACAACAGAGGTGCAATACATTCCACTAACATCTTTCCAAATTGGCCTTCAGGGAAGTCTCATGGAAACCACAGAGAATCTGTTCCCCCAAAATGCATGGAGAAGTAGGTCTGTACTGTGGGATAAACTCTGGCAGCCATGAAAACTCGCCACTTCTGCTACAGGAAACATAGCTGACTAATAACCCAGCTGCAGCCCTTCTGAATCCACCCTCACGTCTGTGCTGAAGCCACGATTCCTTTGAGCTGCTTGTAGCCAATTACTGATCACAGTGGGGATACCAATGCAGGACCTTCCTTGCATGATGCTGCACTCTTTTTAACAGATGGTCACAGCTTAAGGACATCCAATCAACCTAGTCAAAAATCCAAAACTCTTGAATTTTTGTAGACTCTTCCTTAGTTTCAGACTCTTTCTTTCCAGTCCTCTTTCCTTCTCCTTCTACCTCAAATGTGTTAAACCTGCATCACGGTCTAAGGCTTTCGCTACTTTCTCTACCTCCCTCTCTTAATCCTTTGCGGGCATTCCTCACTAAAAATGTCTTGTGTATTTAATTTCATTTGGAGGACTCAAACTATCATAGAAGTGATCATATCTTATTCATCCTTATATTTTCAGCACTTTGAAGATTGTCAGATACATATATACATTATATCTATCTCATTTTCTACTTAGAATCCAAAAGAGGGTTTGACACACAGTACATATTTGTTGAATGAATAAATGAATGAAATCAAGAAATGCTTACTACAGTCACACATAAAATAGTAACTAAATATAATGTCATAAATTAAAATTTTTAGCTTATAGTAATTTTTTGGTCATCAAATGTATCTCAATGAATATAAATTCTAAATACCACAGTAATTTTGTTACTGGAAATATCTGCATTTATAAATAGATTGGTAAAAGTAAAGGTAACTGAGGATTAAAAACATATTACATTTTATAAACAACTTACAAATATTCTGATCTGTTAATTTTTTTAAAGAATGATCAAATTCCTTATATTGAAATATGAGTTTGTGATGTCCCCATTTTCATATTTTTCTAGATGAAAATTAATGTCATTGACATGTTAAAATTATCATGGCTACAAAATTCTTGAAAACATTAAGTATCTTTAAAAGCAACAAGAAATTATAGGACTAATAACTGTAATCTCTAACGAATGGTATGGAGTTAATATAAAGCCAACAACAATTTAGTAATACTTAATATTAACAATCAAAGATTGGTCTAGCTTTTCTTGGGTCCATGGTTATAGAATCTGTGTTTATTTAAGTCTGACAGAGAGGAAAAGAAATGTAAATACTTTGATGACAGCACTAAAAGAGGAGAAATGCAACATGAAGGAAGTTGAACAATATGTGCAGAGCTACGGTTTCACTGCCAGCCGTGCGAAGCATCAATTTCACATCGTTAGATAAAGATTTTTGGCTTCCTGGTAAATCGGTATTCTCATTCTCTCTCTCTCTTTCTCTCTCCTTTTATCTTCTATCATTGTTTCTTCCCAAACATCAGAATATGGAAATTACACATTGAGGTACATACATGTAAGCATTAATTATAAAATTATAATTCTTGACAGAAGTGATGGTTAATTTTACATGTCAAGGCTACTGAACCACAGGATGCTCAGACATCTGGTCAAACATTTTTTTGGATGTACCTGTGAAGGTATTTCTGGATCAGATTAACATTCTAGTCAGTAGGCTGCTCTCCCTAATGTGGATGGGCCCCATCCAATCAGTTGAAGGTAAATGTCCTGTGAGTAAAAGGAAATTCCTCCTGTTTGACTGCCTTCTAGCTGGGACATCAGTTTTTTCCTGCCTTCAGACTTTAACTGAAACATTGGCTTTTCCTTTGTCTGGAGCCTGCTGGCCTTCAGACTGCAACTGCCCCACTGGCTCTCCTGCATATCCAGCTTGCCAGCTGAGTTTCTTGAAACTTCTCAGCCACCATAATCATGTGAATCAAATCCTTAATATATATAATATGTCATATGTGTACATGTTTTATACACACACACATATACACACACATATATTCACACACACTATTGGAGAGCGCTGGCTCATACAATGGAATTTCCAGTTTATTAAAGAAAAAAGTAATCCGAAACATTTCATACAGACAATACATACTTGATTCTCGTTCCAAACTTATAAAATATATCAGAGAGTCATGTATGCCCCCTACTGCCATCATTTTGCTTTTGTCTAGCTTTGAAATTCTACGACTGTGTAGGAACAAAACAATCATGTTGAGAAGTCAGTGTATTTGTTTTCTATTTCTATATATCAAAATATGACAAACTCAGTGGCCTTAAACAGCATCCACATATGACTTTACAGTTTTATAAGTCAGGAGTTCAGTCACAGTTCTCTGCTCAAGGTCCACAGGCTAAAAACAAGTGTCAGCTGGGCTGCATTATTTTTTGGAAACTCTGACAAGGAATCTGCTTTCAGGCTTATTCAGATTGTTGACAGAATTCATCCCTCTGAGCTGTAGAAATGATGTTCCATTATTTGCTAGCTGTGGATGGAGTCAACTCTTAGGTCCTAAAGGTTGTTCTCAGGTCCCTGCAAAATGTCCTTATCCTTTCTAGCAACAAAGAATAGCTTTTGTATGAAATCCCTCCGATGCTTTGAATCTCTCTGGCTACCTTTCTGAGACCACGCAGAGAAAAACTTTCTGCTTTTAAGTGGCTCATGTGATTAAGTCTGGCATAATCTAGATGATCTCAATGACTTGACAAAAAAGGGTCCAGCACAGTGCTTTACTCAGAAAAAAATTATATAAATGTTAATTCAAAATGATACAAATTGTTCACATATGTTAAAAATAATAGCTATAAAGATTAATACTTGTATCACTCTGTATTTTTTATTATGACTATTATATAAGACACTTTCACAAACTCGCTTCTTGCCTTCAAACTATTGCTCTCACACTTCCCACTCCTAACTCTGAGTCATATTCATTTTTATCCTAATCTTTTTAACTGTGAAGTAATTTGTTTCAGCTGACATTCAGGTACTTCAAGTGAAAGCATGTATATAGTTTTAAGTTAAAAAAGAAAAAAGTCTACCAAAGATAGTAAACTCATTCTAGACTTTGAAACTTTACATAACTGGTTACACTTTAATTACTATTCTCAGCTCTAATAGTATGCTCTTTCTCTAAAAATTTGTACCAGCTGTATTCTGAAATAATGCTGGAATTTCATATTTTAGATGGCTATTCTCAAACTACAATTCTCAACTGGGACAAGAGTCCTAGTTCCCATGGCAATGGCCCGGAGCTTTGACTTCTTTTGCTTTCATAAAGCAATTAGAATAATTTAGCTAAATAGCAACCCAAGGCATCTTCCAAGGATTGGATTAGGAATATGTCCAATATTACATTCAAAGACATCAGAAATGGCCAAGAACAATCATACTGTACAACAGCAAATGTGTTCAGATTCAGAAGGGTTCCTTGAAAACTGCATAAAATGATTTTTTAATATCTGATCCTGCTAATACTTTACACAACTCTGGAAATGTATAAAAAGTAAATATTTTTCCTTATAAAGATGGACTAAATCATTAAAATTCTTTGTTTGGAGGCAAAAGAGGTTAGACTACAGATACTGCTGAGTTGGATGTAAGCAGAGTGAGGTGAAAAGATTGGTATTTTCATCTCAACAGCAGCTGCAGAGCACTGTGGGGCATGTTTCTATTTACATAAAGATTAGTTTAGTTATTCTAGATGTCTTGGCACTGGTAAAAGAAGAGTGAGAAATTCAAGAAACTCATGACTGTGAAGTAGAAAGATTCTTTTAAGTATCAGTTAACAGGGCAAATGGAAGACAAATAAACTTTTCTAAACCTTGTGAAACTTGATAAAAACTTACTCAGAACACTAGTTTTTATAAAAGAAAATACAATTTAAAGCAGAAAGGCTAAGTTTTCTATTGAGAAATGAAAGAAGGCTATGCTAACTGTTATTTCACAGGAGAAGATAAATCTTCATACAGGCAAATAAAAATAATATTTAGGCTAGGAAATGCTTAGCAATGCTAATGTTTTGAAAACGCTGCTGTTTAATAAGAAATGAAGTCATAAATATGTATTGGTGTTTTGACACAGCACAAAGCAGCAAGGTATTTTTACTGCTTTTTACTGTGTAGGCCCAGTAATTTTTAAATTATTTAACTCAGTTTCCTCATTTATAAAAATACCACAACATTTATTATAGAATAAAAGTCTTTTGTCATTATGAGCATCATTATTTTCAAAAGCATCTATGAATACTTTTCACGGTGTGCTTGCTATGCCAGGCACTATGAAAAATCTCTCTGAAAGTCACACATAGGTTCTTTAGGTACTCCCAAGTGCAACAGAGAGCTAGGTTGACAGGCACTGATATTTTAAAAAGAAAACTGTCTGGCCAACTTTAAATAAAACAAATATTTACTTCATATTCTAAAAGATAAATGCATTTAATGTTGTAGTTAATAAAGAGTAAATACAAAGCATTGCTTCCTAAAAAGCCAGGAAATCAGTGGTTAACAGAGATAATTCCTATTCTCATGAGCCTGCAGTCTAATGGTTTGTGAAAGTAAACTGACTCAAACTTGGTCTGAAGAGGGCTGCACTGGTGAAGTGGAAACTTCTGATGATGAAGGGGCATGAGTCCTATAAAATGAGGCCCTCCTCAGAGCAGTTCATTCAAATATGCAACCTAAAAAAGTGGAAAGGCAAAAAGAAAACCCAAGTGGATAGAAAGGTATGTAAAAAATGTGCTTGTGAGCAGTTATTTAAAATGTATTTTAAATTATTCTGGGATTGATGGAGAAATTATTTCAAAAACATTACAAAATAAGATAGAAGACTAAAGAGTCCTGACTTTCTATAAAGCCCCTTTCCTACCCAACTTATTCTGGAATCTTCATCAAAGGCCATTCATTGGCTCTCATTAAAATATCTATTTGCATTCAGATGGTATTCACATATCATGCCAATAGTTGGATAAATCATTTTCTCTCTCCCTGCCTCTCTCTCTCTCTCCATTCATAAGATCATTAAGAAATCTGCAATGAAAATTTGTTGAATTGAATAGTTTGCACAACATTTATATGTAAAATAGAGAAACATTTTATTTTCCCCGGGTTTTGTCATAATGTATTCAACTTTCTCAGATTATGCACATTAATTTTGTACCTATAAGGTTTCCAAAAACCATTTTCTAACAAAAGGGAGCATTTGTTAAGTCACACAAATGTAATGATCTGTCTTATAGTTTCAAGGGTCTTTCTATCAAACAGATAACACATAATCCAGTACTTTTAGTTTAATGACTCCAAAGGGAGATACCATAAAGTTTAGTTTACGTGAACTTCAATCTGTGAATCAACTTGTTTCTGCCTTCTTTCTTGGGGAAGAACACAAAGAAACCTTCCTTGATGTTGATCACCATGGCTGGCTTTACAGGTAGGAGGAAGCCAAAGAAAATAGAAGTATAAGCGGTTAGAGAACCTGTGGGAAAGAGAAGTCTGCCTCTTGAGTTGTGAAGATTTATCACAAGCAGAAAAAAATGATAGTCAGGAATTCATGTAAGCTGATCATAGACAAGCTGATACCAGCTCGGTCCTGAGATGGAGTGCTTTGCTTCCCTCTATGGCTAGGACAGTTCATCTTTATGTCACTGTAACCTACCTGATGTCCCTGAACATAGCCATTGACTGTGTTGGAGGGCTGCAAAGACTACTGAATCTGCATTTGTGTTCTTGGTCACAGAAGAAAAAAGATTTAACTTAAATTTAAAAAACAAGTGCGTGTTTTTAAAATGTGCTGTAATACAGAGAACCCAATCATATTAACCAAATGATCTTTATATTAACTGCCAACTCTAAAGAATATCATTTCTACTAAATGGCTAAAATGTCTCATTTTATCACTCTTGTCCTCATTCCCTGAACTGAAATCTGCTTTTATCCTTTCCATCTTCTAGATGTTCTCTGCCATAGTTCATGCCTCATCATCCTTATTATAATGATTTTTTTAAACTCATTCATCTGAATCCAGTCTCTCTTTCCAAACATGCACACCAAAGTTACCAGTCTCTTCCCTGTTTTTTCCACCAGGGTTACTTTTTATTACACATATTCCATTGTGTCCTCTCATAATTAATAATGGCTAATGGCTCTATCTTGTCATTTGGATAAAGTTATTATCCCTTAGTATAATGCACAAACTCCTCCCACACATGGTTCTACATTTCCTTGCCAATTTCATCTTTACCCATCTTCCCACTATCACTATTTCAAGTTGGAACTTTGTATACATATCATGAGACATGATACTCCAAATACAGTGCACTTTTACTCTCTGTGTTGCCGACTATGCTCTTCAGGTTGCCGTCACCTTCTCCTCTGTTCTGCCCCTTTGAAGTCCTCCCTAATTGCCCTACTTAGAATTAGTTGTACATTCTTTTTTCATAGTATTTTTCCATAGTATTTTGTACATAGCAATATTTTATAGTTACAGAACTGTCTTATAATTCTATTTTATTTATCTTTTATCTCTATCAGATAGCAGCCTCCATAAGAACAGAGTTATCGTAGTCACCTTTGAATATTTGATCTCCAAAATAATAAGTGATCAAATGCCATCGAACTGAATAAATCTGTATTTTTTAGTTTGGAATGTGACTAAAGAAATAAATTTCTCAAATATTTTATTCATATCAAAGTTTCCTCTAATTGTTTACTGAAGAATTCTATATTATTTGAAAACCGGGCTCTCATGTCACAATGACAACCAAGTAGAAACTTAACGAAAAGTCTCTGCCACCTCACAACTCTGGGGCAGCTGAGTTTGCAACAACCTCAGTGATTCTACAATTCAAGAAGAAAATTTTGGTCTCACTTATCATAGTAAGATTATCAAAGAAATTCTAAATTTTGAGTGGGGAGAAATACCTGCCTCTGGATTTTCAATACATTCCAGGACGTTACTACTACAAACGGTATGTGGGCCAGCAGCACAGACATCATCTTGGAGTTTACGAGAAATACAGAATATGAGCCACACCACAGACTGACTGACTTGGAATCTGCATTTTTACAAGACACTCAGGTACTTTATACACATATTAAAGCTGGAAAACCATCATTCTTGGAGAGACCAAAATGTACCAGCTAAGCCTCATTCCTGTGCTCCTTAGAGATGATGCAAACTGAACAGAAATCCTAGGGTGTCCCAGAAATGAGCAAGCTTTCTAAAAGTCCCATATCCAGGACTAAATCCTTCATGGTTGCCCAAACCAGGACCAATATCCACAGAGGTTCCCTTAGACTCATCTACTTCTGTAGAGTTGGGCAGTTGTGAGAGGATAGAGAGGTGAGGGCAACCTTCCCCAACAAAAATAATGAAAGTGCACAGCTTTTGCAAGGACAAGTGTGATAATTAGGGAGCTCATGATGATAATAATGTTTTTTAGAGCTGTGTTTAAGGGTACCACGCACATTATAATCTATGTGGATAGGTTCTCCCTGGAGTAGCAAACCAGTATATCCCTGAATGAGGCAAACAGATCTGCATTTAATCCCCCTGATTCTTGGGGATACAAACTACAGCTTCTTTCTCCTTCAGTTTTCTCACTTGCAAAGGTATATGAATATAAGCTTGCTTAGTTTACTGGGCCTAGCAATGAGGGTTGACAAATGCTGTTGACTATCCACCAAATGACAGGCATTGGGAACAGAGAAATACAGAGGATTAAATTGCTAACTGAAGGATTCTATTGCCATCATGAAATAAAACTTGGTGTCTAAATTTCAATGTTTGTTTTGGAAAATGGTGTTCACACAAAAAATACTCCATTAAAAAAAGTTTAGCGAGATACATTTAGAAAGTACTGCTTGAGCATAGAAAGTGTATATGTATTCGTGTGTGTGTTTATATACACACAAATATAATTAATATAAAATATAAATATAAAAAACAAATATAAATATAAATAAGTAATACTCTGAGAGACACTGTGTGTCCCTTTGACACAGGCTCGTCTAGTTCATACATTATAGACTAGTCGTTTTCCTTTTTTCCTTTCACCAGATAACCTATACACTTCATTTTTGCTTCTTTACCTCATACATTCAACCTTTATTCAAATATCCATCCTCTCCCTGACCCAGGAACCAAGTACAACTAGAAAATACAATAAAAGTTAGTGTAAAGAAAGTTTGGGGAAAAAAAAGAAGAAGAAAGTTTGGAGTTTCAACTATTTACTTGTCTGAGATCAATAAGCCTTTGTGTTCTTATACACTTGGCTATCTGGCCCTAATTTTCTGGCTCCATCGTTCTTTTCTCAAAGTCAGTTTTCTGAATTCTCTTGTTTTGATGTCTATTCTATCTTACATATTTCTACTGCCTCAGTTCACAAATCTGAATGTTTTCTTCATTTTCATAGTAACTGTGGCTCTAGGAAACAGATCATCTTTTCTCTGCCCTAGCAACTAAGTAACTGATAAACTTAGTCTCCTACTCAACATCCTTCTCACAGGAAAAGGGAAAGAGGAATATGATAATGTCATTTAAATTTAAATTATACACTAGATAATTTTACATAAGTAAAATAACTCTGCACAAACTAAGATGTAAGAACGTCTCACATTACAGTATGTAAGCTCCCTCATGGAGGTAGAACTTTGGAGCCACAGGTAGTCAAATGACATAAAAGCTTATATAGCAATAATAGCACAACATTTTCCCATTTCCTTTCTTCATTAAAAACATATTTTCTTCATTTGGAGGGGTAGTAAAATGTTTTTTAGCCTAGATCCCACTTCGATATACTCATATGCATTATAAATTCTACATATAATAAGACAGGTTTATTTTAAAGCAAATGTTATGTTAAAAAATGACAAATAATGTTTTTATTTACAGTATATTTAAGTGAATAAATATAAGCAAAAGTTAGTTTTAAAGTAAAATTCCATATCACCTAAATATCATTTCTTCTGCATTAAAATTATAAAAAATCAATCATTTCAATTAATAATTAGATGGGGTGGATTATAGCAAAGCATTTGTTCATGATCTAGGATGCACATGTTTCAGTTTTTGAAATTGCTTTTAACAAATCTTCTCTCCAAGATAAAGACAACTGGTTAGGGGGAAAGGGCTAAACACATCTTCTCATCCTTCACAGAGATAGATACTCAGAAGTGAATCTCTAACTTACCTTAAGATGATATCATAAGTGAGGCATTAAAAAGCAAATGTATTATCAATCCCATCCTTCTTTCTTTTTCTTTTTTTTTCTACCACAATCTGAGGACAAATGCTTGGATTTGAATTGTCTTAATTGTAGTCAGGAATCAATAAATGTGACCTGGTTAAACGTAAGTGACATCACTGGTATGGCATGTTTGGCATATATTTGCTACCAAACTAAATTTTTAAAAATCAAATATTTCACTTTTTTCTCTGAAACCATAAAATGTATAATTTTCCTTACAACATATCATAGGTTAGAGTCCACAATATTTACAGCTGCCTTGAACTGTATATCACCAGAGTGAATGAATTACTGCCACATATTCTTTAACTGTTCTTTCAGCCATGCTGCAATCCTAGACGGAGTTGTGGGAAACATCAAGGAGAAGATGCTTCTTAAAGTTATCAAGAATAAACAGAAAAATTCATATAGAGTAATTCGTTCATTACTGTAAATCTCCAAAGTGCCACAAAATAAACTCTGTGCTCTCCAGCCTGTTGTCTTAGTCAGCTTGGGCTGCAATAACAAAAATATCATAGACTGGGTGGCTAACAAACAACAGAAACTTTTTTCTCACAGTTCTGAAGGCTGGAGGTCCCAGATCTGACACCCAGACTCGTTTGGTTCTGGTAAGGGCCCTCTTCCGGTCTGCAGACTGTTGCTTCTCGTAACCTAAATGAAGTTTCTTGTCTAGTCAAAAGGCCTATCTCATTGTTTCTTAAACATAACGTGTGTGTTTCTGCCTTTTTGTCTTTTGTGTACATCATGTCCCCTGTATGAAGTAATTTCTTCCATGCTTTCTTCTGCCCCCTTCCTACTCAGCCTTTAAGGCACAACTTAAATTACATTTACCCTGAGAGGTCTTCATTCCTTTATGCCAACATTCTTTATTATCAATGTCTCTCATGTGACACATTAAAACCTTAACTTATATTGTTATTTATCCTTCTATATTTAAGTTCTGTGATCTTTCAGCTCTCAGAGGTCAGGCCACTTTTCTATAAAGAGACAAATAATAAATATTTGAGCCTTTACAGACCAAGAGTCAAAATCTTGGCTATTACACATGAGTAGTCATACGATAGAAATTTTTTTTGAAATTTTTTATGAAATTTAAATATAATAACAATAATTAAAAACATTCTTTTGTAATATAAATCTATTCATGAGAAAAATATCATTATTTGCAGGGGAGGCTACCATTTTACTTCTCTGGGATTTAAAGTTAATGTTCCCTATCATCAGAAGTGATGACAAATATTCATCTACTAATGCTGATCTACAATAAAGTTTTATGTATTTCATCTTTAAAAATGTCTTTTCATAGTGACAGGTATTGTCAGATACTAATGATACTGATATCATTTCACTAGCATTTGATTTTAATTGTTTTAGTCATCACTTATAAGGAATTCATATAATTCTATTAAGCTCTTTTCTTGATATTTGCCTTTTAGTATGTCATAGCACTGTAGATTAATCCCTCTGAAAATTTGGTGGAGGCATCTCAGTTGCAAAGTTAGATACATTTTTAAATATATGCACATTTCTTTTGCATTTGTGTTGAAGTTTGAAAAATGTTAATGGAACTGTGGTTTGAGCAAGTACATTCACTATAATTTGCGTGGGAAAGAAGATCTTGTTCCTCATTCTAACTTTTGACAGCACAGGGAAATGTATAAAGCAGCAAAACATTACTTGTGATTTAAAAATGTTAGTTGTGAAGATGACTTTTCTATGGTGTGAGTGTTGCATATAAGCATTGTTTTGTCTTAGAATTTGGTTAAATTCATTAACATTATCAAACCTGAAGCAAAAATTAATTTCCAAAGCCATTCGGTATTTGATACTAGTATTTGAGGATGATTCTTCTCCTTTAAAAAAATTCTATCTTGTCCTTGAGTTAAAACTTCACACATAAAGAAAAAAAATGCACTGCTAAGCCATCTAACTTTTCTCTGGTGAAGTAAGTCAAGATATTCAAGTCCATAAGAACAAATGAAGTTCATCATTGCCACTGCTGCTTCAATAACACATAATACATTTAAGTATTTTCCATAAAGTACCTGTTAATAATATAATAAAAAATCATAGGTTTTACACTCTTTATATTTTTCATAAGCTTTGTAAATTTGTTCAACTATGTCTTTTTCTGCCTCACACATATTTTTAACATGAACAGTGTTAAAAATCTTAGAGAATTCTACTCAGTTATGTACTGAATTAGAGCTTTCTAAACTTTGAAAATATTCTCAGACTCTTCATAGAGGCTAATGCTTCAGTCAAATCAAACTCTGCATTATGTTCTTGAATGGAAAAAAAAAAAAGTGACAGCATTGTTAACACTGGCCAACTCATCATGAACCGAGGACAATTACTCAAAATAATTTGCCTTGTTTTCCTTTTGATGTTCTCCCAATGTTCTCAACCACTCAGAAAACTATTCTTGCTTAAAGGCTAATAGATTTAAACAAGCTGAAGACAAATTTCTTCAGCTCCTGAAATCAACTATGATGTAATTAACTCATTATTGGTAAATGGCTTTCTTTGCTTGATTAGCAAAGGAGCTATATGGATACAGGTTATAGCCTCATTTTCTTTTTCTTTTTTTTATTTCTTAGAAAAATTCTGCCCTGATATATTCCATTTTAAATTTTCTAAATTTTTTGATCATTGTTCTCCTATGAATTAAGAAGATTATGATGGGAGCTTAGTCTGGTAAAAAGCTCTTTTAACCCAGTTATAACATCAATGCTAATGTACACAATCCTTTGCCATGTAATTAGATAACAACTAATCCTACTCCACTCCATCTCAGAAGAACAGAGTTCAAAGTCCACTTTTCTCTTCTTGTTTTGACATAAAAAATACTCACTGGGCATACATAAATACATGCATTAAACAAAATAATGAGCTATGGCAATAACACATGGCACTTGAAACATCACTGAGCTATAACCACATCCCTGAGATTTTGTAGTACACTCGGTGGCAGGGCACAGGGATGAGCAGAGCACCACCTATGGACTCTGCCCTGGTTACCCAACTCTGACATAGCACAAAGATAGTCATTGACAACACGTAAATGAATGAATGTTGACATGACCCCAGTAAAAGTTCATTTGTGGACTCTGAAATTTGAATTTCATATAATTTTCATGTGTTGAGAAATGCTATTATTGTTATTACTACTATAGAACTTTTTTAAAATGTAAAAATATCTTTAGGTCATGGACTAACGAAAAATAAGTAGTAGGCTACGCTTGGCCCAGAGGCCAGTTTACTGACCCCTGATCTTATCACTGTGCTAAGTATAAGCCCATCTACAGAGTAAGCAATCAAGAAATATTATTTCTGAAGATGACACGCTGATTTATTTAACCTAGTTTATGTAAATAGAAGTATATCCTCTAATTTGTGTATTAGTGAAGATGGCTGCTATCTACTAGTAAGGAAACAGAAGTACACTGTGAAGCATAAGTGAAAAGAAGCAAACTACTTACCATGGACTCAGGAAGTCAATTAAGACTAAGGTAATTTGAGCTCATCTTTATCGACATCTACCACCTATTTGGAAAGAAATATATTGGTAAGTGCTGGGCTGTTTGTAAACATATAATAGTTTCCACTGATTATGTATTTAAACTTTAAAAATAATGATTTCAATTTTTGCCTCTGAAGAAACTCACAAAATAACTACTATAACAATTTAAATTTAAATATATTTTATTTATTTATTGTTTTCTTATTTTAGAATTGCATCCTTGGAAAGCAGCACAAGGTAAACGATTTGTTTCTGTACAATAGGACACTGAGTTCTGTACAGACAACTGTGAATTTCATTCTGCCCTAAAAACCAGTTGGGAATATACAGGCAGCTTGGAACATTTTCTATTTTGACGCCTGTGGTAAATGAATCCTTATTCAATACATTAGCTCTGTGGAAGCGAACATGAGAGGGTCACTTATAACTTATTTCCAGATTGTAACTCTTTACCACCTACCTATAATGAGCCATAACTTGAAACATTCTAAAACTGTTTAGAAAAATATATACTTATATATTAATTCACTTTTTATTTATGTATATACATATTTACTGAGTACACATTTAAACTTTCCATTCTCCTATCGGATTCATCTAATTATTTTGTTAATTGACACTACTTGAAATATTAGAGGCTGCATTAATGTTGACTCTCCAAAAAACTACCAGAAACCCTGGTGCTCAAACCAAACTCACTTTATCAGAACGACTGCATAAGAGAGAACACCAGCTTGACAGTCTTGTTGATATCTCTAAAAAGAAAATTCAGGGAAAGGTATTTATGCCTGAGCTAGGTGTTTTTAAGGCAGGTCTTATAAGGAAGAAAACTGGTTAGGTTGGGCCGAATTTCTGACACAATCAATAGCTTTGGCGTTATGAGAAACAACAAGGCAAGGATGTCAATGCAAGTATTGAGAAAAGTGTGATATTTGATAAATATGCTGATATTTAATTTAGTACACAAGTTTACTATTGCTGCATAACAAATCACCATAGTCTTAGTGGCTTAAAACAACAATTATTATCTCACAATTTCTTTGGGTCAGAGCACAGCTTAGCTTGGTTCTCTGCCCAAGGTCTCCCATGTCTGCAGTCTAGGAATCAGCCAGACTGCTTTCCTTTTTCGAGATGGGCATCTTCTTCCAAGCACATATGGCTGCTGGCAGACTTCAGTTCCTTGCGGTAATAAGACTGACTTCCCTTCTTTCTTGATGCCTGCTAGGTGGCACCTCCCTCAGCTCCTAGAGACCTTCATAGTCTCTTGCCATGCAAAACTCTTATAGACCATCCTTGGGAATGATGGTTTACTTTTTCAAAGATAAGAGAATCTCTTTGACCTTAGGAGGGTATACCAGCACCTTTTTTAAAGGACTCATCTAATTAGGGTAAGTCCACTTGAGACAGCTTCCCTTTTAATTATCCCAGAGTCAACTGTTCAGGACCTTCTTTACATCTAGAAATTACCTTGACTTTTGTCATATAATATAACCCAATTACAGGCTTGAGATTACTGTCTCACTATATTATATTGCATAGACACCATTTATAAACACCACCCACACAAAGGGGAGAGGATTAAGCAATAGCATGGGTCACTGAGGTTCACCTTAGAATTCTGCCAACCAAAGTTAGTTCTTCTTATCTTTCAGAAGCAAATATTTCTTGGAGCAAGTAGTTCAATTTATTTTTGCCCAGTCCTTGTGCTGTTTAGCACACACAAAAAAGAGGAAAGTATGCTTCATCCCAGAATTGTTTAGCATAAGCACAAGGATGTATGTTGGTTTCAGTTCCAAAGGAACAGAGGCTTAATATTCCCTAATTTTCCAGTTAAAATCTCTCACTTTTTCTATAGTTCCTATTATATGAAATAAAATAGAAAATGCTTCTGACAAATGCCTAGCATCTTATATTGATTTGAACCATATAAACCTGTTTATGTCTAACCACTTTGTTTTCTACTTAATATTGTAAAAATTTACTGGTAAAGAAAAAGTCTGCCTTAATCTCAAAACCATTTCTACGTTAAGTATTAAATTGTGTATATAATGTACACTTGCTTATTTATGGGTTCATTTTTACCTTCCAAAATAGATTAGAAGGTTAAACCTACTAAGTCTTTCTTTTCAGCATATTCTATGTGTCACTCATTTTGTGCAATTTATTATCCTTTTACCGTAATCTTTCCATTCTCTCACATTTCTTATTCTAACTTGCACTTTAGTCTTCTTAGATTCAATAGTTTATTATTATACCAATCCCTTGACCCTCTATCCTTTTAACCTCCAATCTTAGCATTATAAAAATGTCAATCTGCTCTATACCTCTCCTTCACAGTTGAATATAATTAGAGAAAACACATAACCACACTGATACTAAATGCAAGGGAGTCCTTTCCTTGGTCATTTCCTTCTGCCACTCTTTCCAATAAATATTTAAAAACATCTCCTGCTCCTGTCTCGCCACTCTTCACTTTCAGCTGGTAACACAGCTTTCTACTTCATTGAGAAAAGCAGCAAGGACATCATTCACTTGTTCCTTCTACCACATCTATAAAATCAGTTTCTTCAGTTCTTATGAAGTCTGCCATCATTACTAACACTCCCTGAGCAAACTTCCTGTGTCTCCTTCCAAGGCCAAACCCTCCATGCCCCATCTCACCAACTCAAGAACACCACGTTGGCAATTTTCCTTTTTTTGTATTTGGAGAATTTCTTTATAATTTTTTCTTTTACTCAGTCACTCCTTTCAACATACGTTGTTCTACTTAATAATGTTTTATTTAACAATTTTTTCTTGATTTCTCATGCACCTCTAATGACCCATTTTCATGCATTGCTTTATAGAAATTTGAAGATTTTCATACACCCACAGTCTCAAAGTCTTCTCTCCTCTCTGCAATTAGGCTTTACCTCCTGTCAATCTACCAAAGCAATTACTAAATGATTGTATTTCAGTTTTACTTTTTTGCATTCTGCTTTGTAGATTCACTTTTGTATGCTGGTGCTAGGACTCTGCAAACTATATTTCTGCTTTGTTTGATGACTCTATAAGATCTGCTAGTGTGTATCACTAGAGAGAGAGATTGAAAGGCTAGAGGAAGAAGAAATGACTTGCTCTTCCTGTCTGCTATTGTGAGTTTTCCATCTACTACTTCTTCCCCCCACCAACCCCCTCACAAATTCAAATGATGGTTCTTCACTCTGGTGGTGGAAATTCCTTAGTGTAACAGTAGTTGAATCATTTTACATTGTTTTCAACATTTGTAAAACTAGCTTCATCATGACCCACATGGAAGCATCAGCACTAGCCAGTTGCATTCTCCTTCTCAGAGGCAGGTCCTCTAATTTAGGGTGAGGTGAGGGAGGAGGTAGGACACAAATTTTAAGAGCTCCTCCTCAGGGTTGTGCATCTGCCAATCAGGGACCTGGACTTCATGTCTTTGGGTTACCAGGGCTGAAAAGTCAACATTCTGTGTGGGTCAGCTACTCTTATAATTAAGTCCTTGGCATGATTCTGAGTTTTACTGCCCTCCAGTTATATGAAATCACAGTTGCTTTATATGCTGTTGAAGAAGCCTTTCCATCTTCACACTTTGCCTCAGATTTTCATTGTCTTTCTCTGTGGGCAAATGGAACTCAGCAAGAGCCATTCAGTTTCCTTGTCCTTATAATCACTTCATACTCTGAACATCTCAAAACTCTGAGATATCATGCCAGTAACTATATTCCCAACCTCTGGTATTTCATCCCAGTGAACATTGTTACTTCACCTGACAGCATGCCAGAGGTGTCACCTTTCAACCTTCCAGAGATGGCAGGGTTCCTAAAGTCAGCTAGTGGGTGAGTGGTCCAGCTTCAAATCTATTTTAGATTCACATTTTTTAAACCACACTTGGCATCGGCTGTCTAATATCAGATTTTCTAAGAAACACTGTGAAATTTAATAGCCACAACAGAGGCCTACTTGATCTCACAAGGAGCAGTGAAATGGGGATGGTTGTTTCATGGTATTAAACCTTGTGTCCAAGTGGGCTGGCCCTCTACAACCAGCATCACCAGTCATTGGTTACTGACTGTCCACCATGGAAGGGGCGTTACTTTGGCAAGGCTAACCTCTTTGGTTAAGAACTATTCCAAAAAGACATTCAGTTCAGACATATCAGCAGCAGGGAGCACCTCACTTCTGATGCAGAGAGCTGGGCAACTCACCACAGCATCGCTGTAATTATTAAATATTACATATGACATAATCATTTTTCTTATATTTAGAAATATTAATAATTAAATATTAATGACTTAATAACTATGTCATTCAATTTATGGAAATGAATAGCCACAATATATGCTTATCAATCCATGTAAAAAATAATCAGCCAATTAATAAATGACGTATTCATTCCTATAAAGAACCCTTTTCAGAATTTTTAAAATGAATTATAAACAAATCTGTAATTGCCATTTTCAACTCTTCAACTCATTTATATTTTATTACTGTCATTTCTTTCTATGACTATGGATGATTAGAAGACTTCATCCACCCTGGGAAACTCAATTGAAAATATTATTAACTAAGTTTTCATTTGCATAGTGAAAGCACATCATTGAATATCTTTTCAGAGATACCTTCAGAAAGTAATTAGATTATTAAATAAGCATTGGTATTCAAAAAGTCAAAGACATATAAATTTACACAAAGATTTAGAGTTATGAGAAATATTTAGTCCATAGTATCAATTGACCATAGGTATGATTTTTAATGTTTAGCAAGATACTATGATTCTAATATATTCAAAAATATTTATAATAGAACATATTTTCTATTTAGGAATTCTAGTAGCAACAAGTACAGTCCTATAGTAAAAATTTGAATATATAAAGCAGTATAAGCCTTTTACTCTGCAGTCACAGGCAGGCTTTAGGAATTGCTTTGTGGTGTGATTAGCTACATCATTTGCACATTGAATCAAATCATCGTGAAACAAGGAGAATACACTGTCAATGTCCACCTGCTTTCAAAGTTTTCACACATTTTGTGGAGGAGTTGAAACATTATGTTTTCAGACGATAATTGCAGCAAGGAACTGGAAAAAGATAAGTAAGCATTTTTTTTTTGGTATATGCTTATAGAGTATATAATAATTAATGGGGACATGGTAATGTAGAAAACTCAGTGTGTTTCTCAGATATATTAATTAACTAATTGATTTATTCAATAAACAAATATTTCTTGAGGCCTTTCCTTTTGCCAGACATTGTCCCAGGCATGTGGGTATAGCAGTAAACAAAAACAACTAAGGATATAATAACAATCATTAAACGCATAGACTGTCTGCCTCCACATCTTCACTTGACCACCCTACTTATGATAAATTGCTTAATCTATATCATATTTTCATTTTTAAAGTGGCAAAAATCATCCACTATAGCATTATTATAAGAATTATATGTTATCATACATAAATATCTCATTAAAAATTCCAGCATTAAAATACCAAAGAGAATAACCAATAAAGAGAATAAACTAAGGCTTCATAATTCCTGTGGAGAGTAAGTTGACGGGTTGTGATATTTATTAAATGCCTATCATGAGTAGACAATGTATAAAGAAACTTAGAGCTGAACTGAAGATAAGTGTCTCTGAATTTGAGAATTTTAATGAATAAGGAAAAAAGCTATAATTCAAGTTGTATTCACTTGCACCACAGATATATCAATGTAAGTATATAGTAGACAAATTTTTACACTTTATCAAAGTATATTATATATAAAATTTATATATTTCAAGTGAAAAACTCAGTTATTTTTAAATATTAAGAATTCAGTTAGCTAATTTCCATTGTGCTGTCATCACCATCATCCAGTGGTAGTTTATTTCCATGATTCCAAAAAGTTCCGTAAATCCACATTCCCACCTCCAGTCTTAGCAACCAGTAACTTGGTTTCTGTCTCTATGACTTTTAGGAAGACACCAAATGAATGGAATCATACTGTGAAGCCTTTTAGTTCTGGCTTATTCCACTTTTAATAATATTTTTGAGGTTCATCCATGATATAGTACATATCAGAATTAGTTATACTACTGAATGTATGAATACAACACCTGTTGTTTATCCATTTACCAGCTGACAAAGTTTTATAATTTGTTCTTTTACACTTAGAATTAGAGCCAATTTCGAGTTAAATTTGTGTTTGGGGTAAGGCAAGTATCTAAATTCACTTTTTTTGCATGCCAATATTTTGTTATCCTACAAGGGCTAAAGGAGATAAAAGGATTTTCCTGAATAGTGGGCTCAAAAACAGGATTTAGAAAATACTCATGGATAAAAAGGAAAGATAACATATAAGTCATCAATTAGAGGACTTCAACTTTTTAATGAGAAGAATCCTTAGAACTAAAGAAATAAGAAATAAGGTCTCAGTAAAGAAGTCTGAGAACAACAACAAAACTCTTCAGGATTAATAAGAAATGAAGACCATACTCTCTTTTGTGTCTGTGGCTATTTTAACTACAATTGAAACTGCAGGTTAAGAGAAGTAATATTTTTTTAACTTTATGAGACAGAAAACATAATAAATAGCACCCATGTGTGTGACTTTCTTTTTAGCCTAGTGTGATCTGTCCTGTTTGTTTGTTTTAATCTTACAAAGAAGAGTCTTTCTATTTCAAGCCTTTTTTTTTTTCTCTCCCAATGTGAGAGATTTGGAGCATGGCTCAAGGGTATAAACATGAAATCTTTGGTAAGGGTTTGCTTATAAAGACATTACTTTGAAGTTGCTCTTTTTAATAGAGAAATCACAGAAGAAAAACCAATAGAATTCATACTTACCTCACAAATAAGTGTACAAAAAAAAACATGAAAAATATTAAAAGACAAAAACAGACAGAAAATATTTACAACAAATGATATAATAATATACATGTAGCTGTATAGCCTTAATGTATTAAACAAGCACTTGGAAAAAAACTTCAACGTCTACGGAAACTAAAATAATGCAAGTTAATAATTTCACCTATCAAATAAACACAAAATTAAAAATAGATGATGTTATGAAAAATACAATAACATATGTTACAGAAGTAGACATGTTGATTGTGGTAACTTTCCTGGAAAATGATATTTCCACATATGTACATATGTAATATAAAGATCCTTTAAAAATTAAAAAAGGATTAAGCCATTAATTTTACTTGTAACAAATTAACCTAAATGATTATTAAGATGCATGCTCAAAAGTTTATGGGCAAAGATTTCCTTCCTGAAGAACTCATAATTTTGAAAAAATATATTAAAAATTTAAATAAAAATTTTAAATAGATTATGGTACTTCTAAATAACTGAACATTATTTTTTAAGAAATAACACTTATAATAAAGATATGTTAATGTTATAATTTTAAAAATATAAATTGCTAGAGAATGAGGCAGATAAGGAAACAGTTGGGAATCTTAGAAGCAAGCCTAATGTTCTGAGGATCTTAAAGCTTGTGATAAAAGATGTCAGGTAGAAGAGAGAAGAAATAAGTAGGGCTAGTTCACATGATGGGAATCAGAGAGATTAAAGATAACTACAGAAAGCCATCTTCTCTGGTGAGCTGAGACAAACATGGGTATAGTAAGAAGAAAAATTACAATGCCCCAGGTAGATGTTAGACATTTCTCTTTTAATAGTTTGAGCCAGATGTGAGTTTTATTATTACTTCTGCCAGTGAATGAAATCAAACTCTTGAAATTTTTTTTAAATAAGCCATATCCCTTTCTCACTTTACTATAGAGTCGTGACTTTCACTGGCTTACAGTAGAAAAAAATTAATTAAATAATGATAATGTAGAAATGCAGAATATGAACCAGGAAAATGTAAACAAGGTAATAAAACTTAATTAATGTCCTTTAATAATTTATATAAACCTACATTATAAAAATATAAAAAAACAATCAGCCATCCTTTTTTATAACTTCATAAAGAGCAACTCTATAATAAATCGTATTTTCAGTTTTGACTAGAATGATGCTTAATTTGATTCAAGATGAATATGAAAATTTTGATATTTAGTCTTCAGAGTGCAGTCATTACTAATGAGAAAGAAAGGGCTCTGTGTCATCGAGTAAAGGTCTCTACTACATGTGACTACTGAAGATAGAAAAATAGTCATTTCCATGGGATAGGGATGAGGAAGCCAGAACATATCCTGTCAGTTATAAATTCTTCAGTACTGATATTTTTACCAGAGAAGAATCATTCTTTGGGTTTAAAAACTAAAATTTTGAGTGTGTCATTTTGTTGGTTATGCACATCTTTATATATATTTCAATTTCCTGTTATAGGAGAAACTCAGAGGTATAAAAACATAGAATAGAAAAAATCATGGAAAAATATAAAATTAACAAAACAAAGACAAATATTATCTACTGTATGATTTTGTTCAGGCCAAACCTGACTTCTCAAATCTATTTAATAACATAAGTAAATCTCTTTAAAATCATTTCTTTAGAAGATTAGTGAATTTAAAAATCTGACGCAATCATTTCAAAACTACCTAACGCCTAGGGAGTCATAAGAATACCTGCTGAGTCATCGCAGTGAGGCATCACCACATGAAGTTTAAAAAGACGAATTCTTTTTATGACAGTCTTTTGAAAACCAAATCACAACTTTCAAAAAAGTGTTTTCATATTGTTGACAGGTGTGCTGTGATTACTCATCAGGCCCTGAGCTTCACATAAAAAGGACCTTTTTTTCCACGAGTACGAAGCTTGGCTATGAAAATTTCCATTCCACTTATAAAAAAGATGCTAATTAGCAGATCTCATTTATTAAACTTTCAGGGATTCATGGCAGTGGAATGAATGGAAAAGATGTGCATAGGGATATAATGTTAAACTGTTTAAGTTGTTCAGTCAAGTCAATAAAAATAACTGGTTTAAGACACAGCATGGCAGCATGGTAAAAGCATGGATTTTGAATGAAAAAGTTATGGGTTTGAATCTTCTTTTGTAAGACGCTAGTTTTACAAGTTTGGACATGTTACTTCTCTATGACCTATTTTTTAAATGTTAACTCTGAATAAAATTATATATATGCATAATGTGTGAAATTCTTATTGAATTATATGTGTAAATACACATTCACAGAAATTATATATATATATAAACTTGAATAAAAGAGCAAGTTTTCTTTACAGCTGTTTCAAAAGCTGTAATCACTTAGAAGTCAGAGAACACACACTAAATGGAAAATAGTGGTCATTCCAGAGGTAGATTAGACAACTGATCTCCAACCTGAGCAAAGCTAGTCCCTGAAACAAGCATGAAGCAGAGCCCTGATGAGATGGATAGACAGGTAAATAAGGAGAGAAAACCGGCAGCCGTGGAAACAGCACGGTGAAATGTACCACAGATTTTAAGGATCAAAAATTCTTGTGGTGACTGAGGAGCATGTTATTACTTGCTTGAAATCTATGGGAAAGAACGAAAATTCTAGGTAAGGAAATTACATGAGAACATAGGGACAAATTCTATAGCAAGTGCTATTTAAGCCTGTGACTGTCTGATTATGTGGCCTGAACTCTAGAGAAAAGCAGAAACTCAAGATTTCTAAGACCATTTCTCTGAGGTCTTAAGAAACATATATCTGTTCCTACCAGGCAATTTCTAAGGTTGTCTAAGTTGATGCTTTAAGGAAAGACCTCCTAATATAAATTTCTTAATTTCTTAAAAACTGTCATTATTAAATATATTGGGGTGACGTTGGTTAATGAAATTATATAAAAATGTAAAAACTGCCATTACTAGTCATAAATTAAGTCAGAAATTGTATTTTCTTAAGTATTTATAAATTTGCATGTATTTATGGAATTGTTGCTATCCCTTACCTTGCAAAAACCCATATTAGATATTAGAAATTTCTAGGTATCCGAAAGTGAATAATATGTGACGCTAAAGGAAAAAAATGTAGTTTTCTGAAGATCACTTCAAAAATGGGAAAATACAGGACAGATCTATTTCTTCCTAAAACTTTATGTGGAGAAAATATTAAGTAAAAGAATTTGCTTTATCAGTTTATATATCTTTGATTTTCAATTTTAATAACTATCCCTAATCCTTAAGTTTATTTAAATGAAGTTGCTAGATAACATAAGCTTTCAATACTCACAGTATCATTTCTTCCTCATTCTATCCATTTTCAAAAGCTCTGAGAAACAGAAAATAATTTCTAAAGAATACTCTGATAAAATATTTGAAATACTTCGTAATGTCTTCCGCTTATTTAATAAATAGTGATGATATTAAAGCATAGTGAAATTACAATACTGAATTAAATATATTTTCTCTTACAAATGTAGAGAACAATCTTTGCTTAATTAGAAATTCCTTATTTGAAGATTTAATGCCAAATATTTTTAAATAGATTTGGACTCTTGTCATATTCATGAAGAAAAAGCTAAATGCTTAATATGTAAAATTCAAAAATATTACATATTTTTTATCAAAATAGCCAAGGAATACTGTTACAAACTTATACCTTCCAGCTCAGAGTATTTTTAGCATGTTTTACTGTTGTCCTCTGTCTTCACCATTATGTTTTTTTTTTTCCTTAGAATAGGTAACTTGGTATAATCACCCAAATAGTATATTATCTGTTCCTTATGTTAATGTCATTTGGAAAACTATCTTCAACATTTCCAGAGAAATTTTTGTGTACATAGATTGGGTTGTTTATGTAACCTCTTAATGTGAATAGTTAATATAGATGGAGGGATATAATTACTTTCAAAACAAATGTTAATCATAACCACAAATATCTTCTAAAGAAGAAATAAAATTCAAGAGAATTTTAGTAGTAAAATCTAGTAAAATATCTAGGTGACCCTTTTGGATGTAAAAAACAAAGTTCTCTTACTGATTGTCTAAAAATGGAGAGGAAAACAAAGATAAATGCATAATATTCTGAATTAGAGAGTTATTGGTGTTCAGGAGTTGTCCACTGTAAATGTGAGAGATACTGAAAGGGCTCCAGAAAAAAAGAAAGAAAAAAATATGATGGAGAGAGATGAATCCTCACAATAAGGTGTCATCAGAGGAACACTGCCATTAGAATGTCTCTTGAGAAGAAAATATCTAATGCAATTCTAAGAAGAATGGCATCTGGAATCAAATATAAAGCAGTTTTTTTATGTGTGCTGAAATTATTCTGTTTTTCCCAAACTTTTAGTATATCTTTGTAAATATCTGCTACACACAGCCAACATTGGCAAATCAAGAGAAGCAGAGGTATGCATATCATACTATAAAATTTGATGCTTGGATAAGAATGTTAATATAGATATCAGCCATAAAGACATTTATCATAAAGAAATAATAATATAAACTTTCAGAAATCTGTGGAAATACTGAAAGCAAGATTGGTATCACATTTTATGAGATGGAATGAAGTCATATTACTCATTTATTACCATACAAGATGACATTAAATGACTCTGTGGCTTAGAGGTATCTGTGTTATACCATTCAATCACCAAAAAAAAAAAAAGTATGTTTTATTATGAAATCTTCAAAGATATGAATCTCATTCTTCTTTCTCCATCTTCAGACTGTTAGTGAGCTTTCCCTTTCTATGAGAATCTTTCCTGTTTTTATCATACATATGTTTCTTTCTATTCAAAGCCTGATTTTTCATGAAATATTGCATTTAAGAAAGCATTTTAACTGTGATCATTTTTGGTCACCTTAAAACTTTTTACAATTATATGGGTTAGTAGCCTAAAAATAAAATAACTGCTAAGGAGGCAAATAATGTAATGCCATCAGCTATTGTCAATTAATATTTTAGCATTTAGATTTTTTATTTTACTCCCCTCATTTCCTAGAATAACAACTAGCTAAAACCATTTCCATTAAAATGAAGAAAATATAGTTTATCAGTAAGAAGTCTGAAGGAGGGAGAAGGGAAAAGCACAGGAGTTGGAAGTGGAGCATAACAAACTTTCATACCTTTGTCTAATCAATTCTACTAAATTCCGTTCTCTTTTTTTCCCATTTACTTCTTAATTAAGTCATAACAAGTACCACTTATAAAATAGTTTTGGTGAGTTTAAAGTGGTAAAAATAAGCCACACTGATCCGACCCCATATTTTCAATTCCTGCATTAAATTACTTAGCTTACTTTCAGCCTTAAATGTCCTTACAGAAACTTTTCAACTCAGTACACTGAAGTATAAATGCAAATGTTTATTATTTTGAAAAGTCACTTAAGTGTTTTGACAGCACTACACAAAAATGACAGTCATCAAACCAGTGTTATTGCCTGAGAAATTGTGAGAAGCCTCATGGATGATAAAATACTACAGAAGACCAAGGGATGATATATCCTTGTACATACTGGAATTTTTGAAGAAAATCATCAAATAAGAGCTTGATGTATCAAGAAATAACAGTGTTCTTGAGGTTTACTAGGGCTAAATCTACCTTTGAAAAAATGTTAGTATTTTAATAATAAAAGCCTCCTCTCTCATATGGGGACTAAAGTCAACATATCTGAGATAAATTCTACTTGATGAACAAAGGACATATGTCTCCACTATACTACAATTGTGGGATAGAAGAAATTTAGAGAAGTTACTCTAACTTTGAGTGTATGTACGGACTCAAATTTCCTCCTCATAACCAAAGCATAAATTCAATTTTCAAAAGCCTATAATTTTATAAATACACATCTAAATTTGGTAAGATAAAAATTCTCAATACTTAATAAGTAAATAATTTTCGTGGTCAAAGATAGACCAAGACTCATCTAAAATCTTTTCAGTTAAGTAATAAAATGGTTACAAATGTTGACTTTTAATGTTTGTTTTCCTGGTAAACAAAGTAAAAATTACTCATAATAGAGCGGACATGGTTAAAGAAATGTAAACAAACCAAACAGAGAATAATAACAAAACAGGTAGCTGGACAAAACCTAAGCAAAAATAAGATTTAAACCTTCATTTAATATTTGTTTGTATGTATGTATATGTTAATTTTTAAATAAATATTATCTGTAGATATGAGCATCACAGATTACTTTTATTCTTTTCTGAGTATTATCTCTTGTTTCCAAGTTTTCAGTAATGAATTTGTATTGATTTTTAATCAGAAAAAAAGTTATTTAAAAGAAAATCAATCTTATTTATTAATAATAAAGTGATTAATTTGCATTTTGAATAAAATTCTTTATTAATTTAGAAAAGTGAACAAATCTCTTTATTCTGCAATTTTATTTTTTTACTTTATACACAAAAATTTAGATTAAGTATTAAAAATGAAAGAAAAATCAGTAGTTGACATTTGGCCACATTTAAAAAAGAAACTTAGGCAGAAGGTATAACAACCCTACCCTATATCCACCCCCAAAAAAACACACACAAATATATGTTGAGGCAAGTTAGATAAATGAGAAGAGAACAACAGATGGTGATTGATGCTGTACTCAGTACATAGATTAGAACAGTAGGTGAAGCCAAGTTTTTATTTAAAACAGGCATCCTCTCCAAGATATCACTTGTTTATGTCATTTTTGATACTCACTTCTGATTAAAGGGCAATTCATTTAATGCATTGTAATTTTTATTGTGTATTAAATTAACAATAAATACTTTGTAAACAGTTTGCTTTTTTAAAATAAAAAGCATTTCAAATGGCATACATATATAAATTCTTGATCATAGATCATAGGTGTCATTTAATGAAATCTTGATAATAATAATAAACTTCTCCCTTAGGAAAGAGTGAAAATTCCAGGTTATATGTTCATTAAATATTTAATAAGTTTAAACTTATCTAGCTTTAAGGACACATATAGGCTAACAGTGAAAAGATACAAAAAAATATTCCATAGAAATGGAAACCAAAGGTAGCAGGAGTAACTATCTTAATATCAGAAAAACAAGACTTTAACTCAAAAACTGTTAAAATAATTGTATAATAATTCTAGAGTTAATTTATCAAAAGAATATAACAATTATAAATAAATTATCTAACTTTGTACATCAAGGAACTGAAAAGAGAAGAACAAACTAATTCTAAATTTATCAGAAAAAAATAAATAACAAAAACTAAAACACAAGTAAATGAAATAGAAATTATAAACACAACAGAAAATATCAACAAAACTAAGAACTGGTGTTTTGATGAGATAAATGAAATTGACAAACCTTTAGCTAACTAGGAAAAATAAGAGGAGTTAAATAAATTAGAAATTAAAGAGAAGACATTACGACTGATAGAACAGAAATATGAAGGCTCATAAGGGATTACTATGAGCAGTATACACAAACATATTGGATAACCTGAAAGAAAAGAATACCTTTCTAGAAACATACAACTTATCAAGACTGAATCAAGAAGAAATAAAAAATAGAAACAGATCAATAATGAGTAAGGAAATTGCATCAGTAATCAACACAGAAAAGTTCAGGACTAAATGGGTTTGGTGAATTTTGCCAAACTTTTAAAGAATTAATGCCACTCCTTCTCAAACTCCTCCAAAAAACTCAAAAGAAGAAAACATGCTCAAATTATTTTACAAAGCCAGCATTGGCCACGTACCAAAGCCAGACAAGGACACTGAAAGAAAAGAAAATTACAGAACAATATCCCTCATAAACACACATGTAAAATTCTTTGACAAAATACTAGAAAATCAAATCAACAACACTTTAAAAGAATCATACAACATGATCAAGATTATCCCTGAAATGCAAGGATGGTTCAGTATATGCAAATGCATAAATGTGAAACACCACATTAACAGAATGAGGAAAAAGAAATAAAAAACATTCAGACAGAAAAAAGTAGAAATGTCTGTCTCCAGATGACATGACCTTTTATATGGAAAATTTTAAAGACTGTTAAAACTAATAAATGAATTCAGAAAAGTTTCAGGATACAAAATCAACACACAGAAAAACAGCATTTCTCTACACTAACATCAAACTGTCTGAAGAAGAAGTAAAGAAAATTCTATTTACAAAGGCATTAAAACAATAAAATATTTATGAATAGATTTAACCAAGGAAGTGAAAACCTGTACACTAAAAACTATAAAACATCGATGAAAGAAATATAAAAAAGAAACAAATAACTGAAAAGACATCCTATGTTCATGAACGGGAAGAGAATTAATATTGTGAAAATGTCTATGCTACCTAAAATATTCTCTAGATTCAGTGCAATCACTATAAAAATTCCAATTTTTCACAGAAATAGAAAAAACAATATTACTATTTGTATGGAACCACAAAAGACTTCAAACACCTATTAGGATGATCTTTATCGAAAATATAACCGATGACATATTGGCAAGGATGTGTAGAAAAGGGATCATTTGTATACTGATGGTGGGAATGTAAATTGGTACAACCATTATGGAAAACAGTATGAAGATCCATAAAAAAGTTAAAAATGAAATTACCATGTGATTCTGTAAAGCCGCTGTTGGGTATATATCTGAAAAAAATAAAATCTGTCTAGTAGCATTATTTACAACAGCTAAGTTATGAAAACCTGTCCTTAGATAAATGAATAGTTAAAGAAGATGTGGTATGTATAAAATGCGTTTTTATTCAGCCATAGAAAAGAAGGAAATGCTGCCACTTGTAACAGCTTGGACGAACCTTGAGGACATAATGCTAAGTGAAATAAACCAGACAATTAAAGACAAATATGTATGACCTCACTTATAAGTGGAATCTTTAAAAAAATCAAACTTATAGAAACATAGAGTAAAATGGTGGGTACCAGGTGCTGGAATGAGAGGAAACTAGGAAATGTTGGTCCATGAGTAGAAGCCTTCATTTATAATATAAATAAATTCTTGGGATCTAATATGCAGTATTGTAACTATGGTTAATACTATGTTGTATACTTGAAATTTGCTAAGAGTAGATCATAATTTATCTGATTGTGATAATCATTTCACAGCATATACATACATCAAATCATCATGTTGTACATGTACTTTGAGTATACAATTTTATTTGTTAATTATAGTTTGATAAAGCTATGGGGAAAATTCTTCAATGAATTTACATAATTATTTAATTGATTAATTAAAATTTAAAATGAGCCTAGAGAGGTGACTTTAGTGAAAACAGCACCTCCAAAAATAATCACCTCCATAAAAACAATGATAATACTGGCTAAAATGGGAAGAATCAGCTTTTTTAGAATTGTGAAAATTAACCAAAGAATTGCAACAATCTGGGGAGTATTTATTCAGGAAAAACACTGGTAGGAACAGTGACCTTTGTCATTTTCAGCTTACCCTATTTCTATCTCCACAATAGTTTCATATCCAAATGGTCACAATCACAATGAAAAATAGTCACCTAGCAGTCACTGGAGGAGGAAAGATGAGTTGGAACTCCTGCAAAGCCCCATTCCCAGGGACTTGTCATTACTGACCTGTCTGGTAGTTCCCTAGAAGAAAAACTGTGAGGGACAATCTTAGCATGATCTGTCCCTGAGCTTTCTCAGTGCAAACAGACTTTTCCACAAGAGCAACAGTGAAAACAATAAGAGGAAATAACTGGACATCTTTTTAGTAAATAATAGTAATTGGGGCAAACAACAAGCTTACAAAGGAAATGTTTGTAAGGCAAAACTGGGTGAGATGCCCATAGGGTGATATGAAAAGTTCTGACATATTCCTGGGAATCTGGAAGGCTAACACAATGCTGTAAACTGCTCAGCAATTTACATATGTAATCCTAACTACCAAATAAATGGATGTGTTAATATACTTTGGTACAGTAGTGCCTCACTCATCAAGAAGTCATTTATATGCCTTACTATTTCAATTACTGCTAACTCATTTTCCTGCCTCCGTTTCATCAACCATCAAAATATCTCCCCACTGCTACAAAGATGATCTGATGACTCATTTCTCTACTTAAATAATTTTAAATATCTAGCATAAAGTTCTAACTTCTAAGTATGGTATATGAGCACATTTACAATTTAGCCTAGGTGTCTTGGCTTTCCAGCTTCATCTCCGACCTTCCTTCCCAAGCAAGCATCATCGTCTGCTCTAGCCACACTGAACCATGCTGTCACATCTGAGGCTTAGATCATGCTGTTCCACACATCCTTTCCTTTTTTATCAGGCGTACTATTTTTATTGACTATGGCCAAGCTGAGATTGTTTCATAGAAGGGAAACATCTTATCATCAAGAGAGAACTGACTCATGCTGTCTTAATGTAAGTAAGCATTTTAATCACGACTAACTAAGCATATATTAAGATTCACTTACACTCAACTCTGACAGTTGTAACCTATTGCTCACATACTTGGGATGACAAATACTGTAAATAAAAGGCTCTAGGGTGAATAATTTCACTTTTACCAATAGTTCATTGACTTTTACATTCTTTGCTAGTTTCATGAGAGGAAAAGTCAATATTCACCTTTAAACAATATATGTTGACTGACTTGGTGCTGATAGACCTGTTTCTGGCCTCGTTTTCCCATGGGCCTTAGGTTCAAGTTCAATTTTGGAGTTCTATTTTATTCTTCATGAAGTATACTTTAGTTTGTCACATACACATGTGAATCTCAAACAGTTGTCATTGCTATGTCATTTAATAACTAATATAAGGTCATTATTTCAGGAGACTTCAGCCCTTTAAAACACAACACAGACAAGTTTACTGATATTACTCATTCCTACAATGATACTTATTAATCTGCTCAATATTTTACAGTAGCTCCAGTTATAATAAACAACACTGACCTTTCAACCAAATGTGCCCTTTTAGTTTACTTGACCACCACAAGCTCAGCTCTAGACAAAGAATTAATTACCCTTTTTCTGTTTGCACAAATCAATTTACAAATGCCATTAGATCGCAAGTCTCATTATATTAAAGTTAATTATTTATATGCCTGATTTCAAGGCTTGACTGTTTAGAACAGGTATCACGGCTATGGTTTTTTTGTTTGTTGTTTGTTTCTTACTATGTAGTTTCAGTGTCTCATATAGTTTCTGATATACAGTACATAAAAGTAATATTTTTTATATAAAATCTAATTGGAAATTTCATAAAAATGGCTGAAAATCCAAGAGAAATAGTTCTCTATGAAAGAAAAATTTTCAGTAGTTACTGAATTCATCACCTCCACACACACATATCCGAAAACAGGCCAGTTTCTTAAAATATCTGAGGTAGAAAATATTTATATTATTTAACAATATAAATATAAAATATATATATTATTATGTACTCATCTGTTTTTAGTGGTTTTCTTTATTATTGCAAGTGACAAAATAGGAAAAGCATGTATAAAGCACCTCCGTTCTATTATGAAGTATGATAGTTATCTCGAAGAATTACATTATGCAATTGTTTAAATTGTGAGCTAAACTAACCACTTTTATGGACTACCACTTTTATTTGAAAGACTAAATGACAGACAATCTACAGTTATTCACAGTTGGGTACTTAGCTTGCTTTTTTCACACAAAATGAAGAAAGTGAGATTCTCACAGAAAAAAAAAAAAAAGTTTATATTTTTTTTGGCCATTGATGAAATTTGAGCTTTTAAGCAAAAGTTAGGATTTGGGAAAACTTTTAACTGTCACTGTGAACTTGGCAGTTTCTCAATTTCTAGAGAGATCAGTTGGGATATTAATAAATGTGAAATTTTTTTCATTGTCTAATGAAATACATCAACATTTGGAAGACGTGTAAAACTCAGTAAACTATTATTTTCCAAATAATTGATGCATATTATGAAATCTAGCAATGGTAAGAGACTCTTTCAAAATGTGACATACATAAATAGATTTTAATGTAATTAAGAAATGTTCACTGATAAGGCTTCAGAATCCACATTGCAACTCTCCTTTAAGAAACAAGCACTTATTAAGTTGGTTACAGTATGCAAATACAGTAAATAAAATGTTTGGAAAAGGTTGTTATACCTTTTTCCAACTACTTCTCTGGTGTGTCTGAATATTTTTTATCGATATCAACCAAACACCCTAGTGCAACAGATTGAATGCAGAAGCAGAGGTGAGAATCTGCTGCCTTCTTAAGTCAGAGATTATTTTATTACATAAAGATAAAAACAATGTCACTCTTCTATTTTTATTTGTTTTGTAAAATGTAGTTATTTTTCATAAAAATATATGTATGTTAATATGCAGTGAATTTATATTTTGATAAATTAATATTTTATAATTTTAATTTTTATTTTTAATATACTAAATATCAATTTATATAACCCATATAAACAAAAGCACTTTGGCATCTCAGTAACTTTTTAGAGGAGAGGCCTGTGTCTAAAAATGTTAAGAACTGCTACCCTAGTGACTCAACATGTCAGCTTTGCCGCTGGTATCTCTAACCTGTTAGCCCAGTTTCAATAGATTAGTTGGCCTTCTCCCTTCTTGTATCATATAAAATGGGCATCTTTCTTACTGCGTTACCCTGATATGCCACACTTAGCTTTTCTGAGACTTAGTTTCCTCCTCTGCAAATTTAGGATTAGTAGCAACTGGGATAGGCTGAAGATTCATTAGGTTAACATACATGAAACACACAGAATAGTATCTGGTACACAGTGAACAGTAGTCATTAGTTGTTGTCTTTGTTATTGAATTAAGAAAAGAGGCAGTAAAGAATACTGACTTAGGATGAGTCTTCTAGTGCCAGACTGCCTGGGTTTAAATCCTGTACTCTGTTTATTAGTTCTATAAACTTGAGCAAATTACTGGTCTCTGTGCGTCAATTTTCTCATCTTAATAACTAGTATAATAGTAGAACACACCTCATATGGGTTTATAAAACACTTAGAATTATGTCTTGTATATCTCTCTCTCTCCCCATTTCCTTGGGGTCTATTGTCTGACTCCACAATACTTATATGTTGACACTAAGTTTCTGGCTGTCTCTGTTGCAATTAGATTTTCTATAATCTTGCAACCAGCTAGTTCATCTAACTTTTTTTTTTTTTTAATGCCTACAGGCCCTAGTCTTACTAGGTAGTCTCCCATCCAAGTACTAACCAGGCTTGACTCTGCTTAACTTCTGAGATCAGACATCGGGCTTTTTCAGGATGGCATGTCCATAGACCACGGACTGTGGCTCCACTGGGGGATGAACCCCAGAACTTCAGCATGTAAAGCAGTCATGCTAACTGCTACACTACAGAACCACTCTTCTAACTCTCGTTTACTATTGACTTGCAATTATTACTCCCCTCTACTCATGGACCTGTTACTTCCTCCAGGACTTCCTGACACCAGACTCTGCTCTACTTCCATTTGCTTGCTGTTGGGATTTTTGCCAGTCTCTCAACTCATGCAGTGACGTCCTTGTTTAACCCAGATCAGAGCTCACTGAGTCTAATTCTGCTAAGTAGTGTGTATTCTTTTTAAGAGAGGGGAGTCAATTCTGTGTGTGTGTGTGTGTGTGTGTGTGTGTGTGTGTGTGTGTAGATGCTTAACAAAATAAACATAAGCCCCTAGTCATCCAGAAAATTCACTTAGGTTGAACAACTTTATTAATTTAACAAATTCAATAAAGTTTAATTTTTATTTTATACTAATAAAATCTTTAAACTTTATTTTAAGCTTAGAAAAAATTTAATCTTAATTTTTGAAGACAAAACAATTCTTTTTGATTTGTGCTTTTAATATATTTTCATATAATTTTCTTATATATATATTTCACACATAAAAAGACAAGTTTTCAATTGTTATTTTTTAACAAAAATATATATTCTGGAATTATAAAATCTCAGTCAGTCAGTCTATATATCTTAATGTACTGAAATACTAATTAGCTGCTTATACATCCAAAGTATAATTTAAGAATAATAGTGACAATTATTTACTAATAAAACTATATAACTTTATAATCTCAAGGTCAAAGTGAAATTTACCTAATATATGTGGGGTTTTTTTTAACACAAAGAGAATGCAAGAATGCATCCTTATTATGTTAGCACAAACTTAATGATTAATTAATGGTAGTTTTCTTTGTTGAGTGTCTTATATTAATTATGTCAATTCATTTAGTCATTTAGTGAATGTTTATTGGAATAACTATGTGCCAAGGGTATAATGGTAGACAAGATAAATTTTCTACAGTGAGAAAGACAAATATATTATATGTTATTGTAATTCAGATTCAGAAGAAAAATAAATGGGACAAAGATAGAGAGTACAAGGAAAAGGATAGTTACTTTCAGAATGAGTGTTCAGTGATAAGAGACCTCAATGAAATAAGGGATAGAGCCATGAGAAGACCTGGGGAGAAGGGCAGATATTGGCCAGGCAGTAGGAACCGCATACACAAATGTTTCAGGAGGGAACAAGTTTAGTTACACCTTAATCTCATGTATTTACTATTTCAATGCTTGAAAGTAGGTAATGCTATCATTCTTTTCAACGCATGAAGGTCAGAAAGGCTAAATTGTTTTTGAAGATATGTCTAGAAAGAACCAAAGCCCAGATATCCACAAAAGTAACCTAATTTCTATTTGAGTTGTTAACCATTTTTCTGGAGTGTTTATCAACAAATTATGTCAATTACATGACCATGATTCTAGTGGCTGGCCTGTGATCCTACAATACTTCATATTAAACTACAAAAATCTATTAAAAGATATCATAAAAAATTATTTCTTATGATATGCAAATTTTTAAATTTGGAAACCAGATTTGAGTGCAGATTATTTTTAAACCAATTAGTATAAAATATGCAAATCATGTATAAAATGTCTTTACACTGTCTCTTAAAAACAAAACAGATGGATACCTAAATTTCCAGCCATTGCTTTTAAGGAGGGATCCACTAAGGAGTTTTCATAAAGCCACAATGAGAATCTCAGAATATAAATCAGGGTTCATGCTAAAGGCAGATATTAAATGACTCCAACAACAATATGTAGAGAAATGCATGAAGCTAAGTAACAAAGCCTGAACACTGGCATGTCCCATAAGGAGAGCAGAGTGCAAGTTGAAAATCACCATTTCAGGAACTTTAACTTGTTATGCCCATCTTCTACACCACATCTGCATACCTACTCTGTCTTTATCACTTCTCTCCATCTGTTTCTCAAGTATCTTGTTGTATTATTGTTTATTGGTTTATTGTTATTGTTGTTTTCCTGCTTTATAGTCTGTAAATCCCTTCTGTCTTCTTTCTGCCTTTCCTTCCCAGTTTCTCTTTCTAACCTCTTGCATAACCCAGCCATAACTCGGGCCTAAAATGATAACTAGAATATGTCTTCTAATGTGTGAATCTGTGTTTATGTGAATATTTGTGACGGACAAGTTTGTAATTAATAAAAAAATTAATTCCATTTAAAAACTATAATTTTGGCCTATTAGCATTTTCTCTTATTATCTGTTACATTTATAAATAATATTTGTCATATTCAACAAAGGGGATACTCTAGGGCAAGTCATAATCATTGAATAAAAGATAAGGTGAGAAACATTTCAGTTAATCAATTCAATACACTGCATCAAACCCCTCCTAACTTAAATCCTCAAAGGGTAGTAGTAACAAGCTAATAAAATGCAATTATTTTAAAGGAACTGAAGTAGAGTGTATATGATCTGATCTCATATTGACCTCAGACATATGCCTTTAATTTGCAGAACTACTGTTAAGAAAATGCAAAGGTAAAAAAATAATACTAAGAATAGAAAGGCCTTGTGTCTAGATAATATCTATAGAATTTTCTCTATGCTCCTCTTCTCTTTAGTTTCTTTAGCAAATGCTTCTGAAATTTTTACAAAGAGGTTGATTGATGGTCTCCAGATATAGAGCTTAAGAATATGCTAACCAAGCAGAAAGGCATAAAAATCAGGGAATATGTTCCTTAAAAAGATTGTTAACTAGGTGGGTCAGTGCCTCAAATCCAGTCAAAGAAGTCTTCCAAAAGCCACGAATGAGCTCAGCAAGGTGTCACAGGTCTGAAAAGTATACACATGGGGTTATTTATGTAGACATAGTAAGCTGAAATGAAACATCAGAGGACCAGTAGCAAATGTTACTGATTACTTTTTGCCTGTGTGGATCAGAAACTCTCAATGGGAGGGAGGGAGGGAGGGAGGGGAGGGAGGGAGGAGGGAGGAGGAGGGAAGGAAGGGAAGGAAGGGAAGGAAGAAAGGAAGGGAAGGAAGGAAGGAAGGAAGGAAGGAAGGAAGGAAGGAAGGAAGGAAGGAAGGAAGGAAGGAAGGAAGGAAGGGGAAAGGAAAGGAAAGGAAAGGAAAGGAAAGGAAAGGAAAAAGAAGAAAGTGCCAGTGCCATATTTTTTACAGTCATATTTTATGCACAAAAAAATAACAGTTTTGAGAAGGAAAGCATAAGATTTAGGGCCAGCACAGGTAATGTAAAAACGATTTTTCTGAATGGTACTCATTGGGAACCAAATGTTCTTCCTAGACTTTAAAAATGAAAAGAAATTATTGTGATAATTTGGCAATTACATTTTACTATTTTTAAGTGAATAAAAAAATGTTAAGGTTATGTAAAATGTATAAAGTAGGTTAGACCCAGCCGATGCTGTGAAAGTCCAGGGCAAGGAGAAATCACACTGATAGTCAGTGACGTACTGTCCACTGGTTCATCTGAAAACTACTATCTGTACTTTTAGGACAAGAACTTCCTGGTAGTTAGCCAGGACATATGTCAGGATGGCGAGGTGTGATGTTGAAGTAACCTAACCGCCTGCATAATTCAGACCTCTAAATTCTCACTTTTCATATTGAAAGTAACAATAAGTAGTTCTACTCAGCTACAAGAAAGCAAGATCCTACCATTTTAGAGCTATGCTCTTCCTTGTCTTAGATTTGTCATTACTTAGATGTTTTGCTCTCTCATCCTTACTTCTCTGGGCTACGAAGGACAAGCAGAACACTGTGATTCTTTCTGAGTCCTCAGCTCTGTCCTTTTTTTTCCTAGCTGGTCACTTCTTCCCTGAAGATCAAGCCTTGACAAGGCTGTGGAGTACTGGGAACTTTCAGCTGGCGTTCACAGGACCTGGCACACCTGCTCTGGAAAACAACATTATTTTGGAAAGCTGAAAATATACATTCCCCACAATTTAGGAACTGCACTCTTAATTTTGTTTTCTAAGTAAACTCATTCACATGCAAACCAGAGACATGCATGAATATTCATGGTGGCATAGTTCGTTACAAATCAGAATCATTAATAACCTACATATTGTTCAACAGGAGAAATCATAAATATATTACATAGCTCTCTATAGATAGATCAGTAAAAATCAATGAAACATAACTATATGAGCAATATGAACAAATCACAGAAACAGAATATTGAATATAAAAAATAAGTATGCAGAAGTCTTCTATTGCTATGTCATCACTTTCACAAACTTCCACTCTTATCTAAACATTGTTTATTTGGTTTATTGTTTATTATAAATATTGTTTAAGGATATGTATATATTTGGTAAAAAAAATTTTCACACCCAGGAATTAAAAAAAAAAAAATTTAGGATAATGGCTATTTGTAGAGAAACTAGCACAAAAATAAGTGGTATATATCAGTAGATTCAGTAATACTAATAATATTCTAACTCTAGATGTGACTCTTTTACAAGTGTTGTATTATTATGCTTCATAATTTACCAAACATTTAAATGAATTTTTTATATTACAATTTATATATTAAATATTAAAATTTAAAATCCAGAAATAAAACAATATATACATCATCACTTAAATAAAAATACAAAATAAAATTATGCATTTTAATACATAATAAAAAAATGGGAGAAGAGTCAGAGCAAACTTATAACAGTTTTTACCTCTGGAAAAGAGAATAGATTCAGAAAAGATGACATTTTCTTTTGGGGGTACTTTCTTTTCACAATAAGAATGCACTCATATACTTTTGATTCATTTATCTTAAAATATTAATAATAAAATGTAAACTGGGAAAAAACTTCTTAATATAAATTCATACAGGTTGTTTATATTACAATATATAGGAAAAATATATCATACTCCAGGTTTGACTTATGCCAAATAATGTGAGATATTCATTATTTTTTTTAATCTGGCAAGCAAGAATTGAACTGTAGATTACAGCTTACACTGATTTATTCTGAAAGGAGAGCTCAACTATTTCCAGACAATATGGCCCTGAACTCTTTAATAGAATAAAACATTGAAAGTCTAGGATTGTTGGGACATGATTAAATAACTAAAAACAGCTATTATGATGTTCCAGTTACTTAAAAATGTTTTGAGAATATATATATGTAATAGTCTGAATGGAATAGTATGAATGCAATAGTCTGAAATACTTGGGTAGCTTATAACAAATTTCACTGCCTCAAAGCACAAGGATCTCTTGAGGAAGTTCAAATATATTAAACTTCCTTTCTCTTTTTCATTATCTTTTATTAATAAATAAAACCAAGAGTCAATACAGAGATCAGGACATGACCTTTATTCTTGAGAGGTGAAGAAGTAAGATGTGTTCTACTTATTTTAGCCAATTTGACTTGTTAATATATAAACAAAGCTTACTTTTCCATTCAACCATGTCAAAGAGAGAAGAAGGTATTCCCAGAGAAGACAGAAATACTTCATACCCTGTGGCCCAGCAGCCCTAAGAGCCCTATTGAACCCACCTCCCCACATTCATCCCTTAGATAAGTAACTCCACCTCCAGAGGGGCTTAAGGGATTAAAAAGAGAAACAAAAATGTCACACGAACAGTTCCCTTTTCTACCTAGAAGGTAGTATCTCTTCTCCCTTCCACTTCATCATCAAAAAAAAAAAAATAATAATAGTTACTCTGACTTGTTCCTCAAGGAATTGTTCCTGGATGCATAGCAGGATCTGAGAATGTGATAAAAATGGAGAGTTGTGGACTTCTCCCAAAATTTTATAAATCAGACTCTCTGAAGGTGGGTTCCAGAAGTCTGCGTTTTAACAAGCCCTCTAGTGATTTTAATGTACCTTAAGTTTGAGAATAACATCTTTACTTTATTACATCTCACTATGTACCAGAACTTCAATATCCTCTGCTCTAGCAATGAAGACAAATGGGATGCTATATCCAAAATAATACAAAAATCAATGAGATTTAATTAAATGAAAAGAATAATACATTGGGGGAAAAAGAGACCAGCATTGGAGTATTTTTCCTACTAATTTGCTCTTTTAAGTTAGATCAAATACTCTGAGATTTACATTTTTAAGATTACAATGATAAAGTTGAACAGAATGATTTTTACAGTCTCTTCAAGCTCAAATTTTCTGTTTACATTTGTTCCCTGAAAGTACAAAAGTCATATTCAAACATGGTCTTAAGTATTCTCTAACCATTTACCTACTGCTGTCTTGTGCACCACCCTATCCTTTTCAGTCATTCCTTATTCAGCAAACATACTGGATACCCACTCTGTTCAATGCTTTGCAGCTTGAGGAGATGAGGAGAGGATAAGACCTTGAAAGAATATATAAACCAACAAGATGGATTGCAAAAGTGAATATCTATATTCCAAATAGAAAAAAAGAGTAGGAAAGTGCCACTGTGACTTAGAGAAGAACTAGCATAACTAGTCAGAAATTAGAATGCAGCTATAAAAAACAAAAACAAAACTTTCAGCTTGTTGATTGGTTAGTTCAATTTTAGCACGTTAGAGGAGAAGAATTATTATTTGCATTAGTAAGATTGTTTGTCCTTTTGAACTATTATTCTTTGTTAAAAAATTATTGTAAAGAGACTGTTCTCTAAGACCTTACAATCTGAAGAAAGATTTGAATGGAACTGGTTGAAATATTCATGGTGGGTCCCCTATGCAATCTTTACTATAAATATAAATCTACATTAAATAAAATACTAAACAAATAACCTAATGCTCTAAAACAAAAATATATTTTTGAATCTCCAAAAATATGTTTTTGTTCTTTAAGGATGTGTTAAGTTGTGCACACATGAATACTTGCACTGTAGTTACTAGAATTATTCTTTATAAAAATTTGCTCCACAAAAAACATAAATAAATTGATTCATTTCCCACTCTATTTTAAAGAATGGATTGATTAGAACATTAAAGAGTCCTAGTTTAATTGAAGAGCCATATGTCTGCAATCTCATACTCAGTCTGATGATTTTTCGGTAATGTGACCTTGAAAAAACAATCTTTTTTATATCTGTACAAAAGGAAGATATTAATACCTGTCTGATTACCTTTCAGGGACATTGTGACAATAGTATAAATAGTGAAAAGCAGAAGTTTATTGTAATTTGAAAAACAGTAAATGTATATTTTATTTATGATTAATGATGTAAAGAGATAATTGGCTATTTTATCTACCAATCAAATATTATCCTTGGTAAAGAATTTGTGAAGCACTATTCCTTGTTTTCTGTTCTTTGCAGTGAGTCACATCTAAATATATGAAGGACAATAAAATCTATTTCTACGTTTCCTCTTCTCCTTTTCTGATTATTATTAACAAGTAAAAACATTGACTGCCTGGAGTTTCATCTCTTTTCCTAGCTCTCACTCTCTCCCTAGGACAGGTGCTAATGATGAACAAAATGAGAAAAAAAAAAACAGAACATCAGGAGAGTAAGGACTTTTCACATTTCACACACAAGATGATCAAACCCTAAATAATTATAAGTTAATATCAAAAGAGTGAAAATGTCTATGAGTTTTTGTAATTGCTTTTTCTAAAATGGGAATAGTATTTCAACTCTTGTGATATTTAACATTTCAGGTTCATATCCTTTGGGGGACAAATATTTACTGGATATTTCTGAACTGAGTCCCTGTTTATGTAAATCGACATCTATAAATGCTGGAAACTATTTAGCTATTCTGAAACCAGTTCTACTCTTTTTCTCAACTATTTATTTGGTAGCATATCTATTTCAATAGAACTTATTGTTAAATTAACTTATATTATAAATTGTGGGTAAAATGTTTATCTCGATGTAATCTAAAGGGCAATAGAATGGGAAGCCCAGCTCTGCCACTAAATATATGACTATAAATGAGTCAAATAAACTCTATGAATATCTATTATATCACGTACTATATGAGAAACTAGTTTTAGCTGGTCCCTATACTTACACCTATACCTAACTAACATTCTGGTATTTCTTTCCTTTGTATAACTATTAACTACACATGGACAAGAAAACTATCATCAAATATTAAGTTGTAGAACAACTTCTCTGCAATTGCAGAAAAGATCTCTCTCCAGAACCTCAGAAGTCATTCTAAATATTGTAACTTACTGACCATGCTGTTGCAATACAAAAAGCAAATCAGATGAGTAGGACAGTTTGAGCTAAGAATTTGATTATTTTTACATCTCAACTAGGAGTGATTTTGTATCCCTTTCTTAGGAGATCTTTGGTAATATTTGGAGAAATTTTGGTTGTGAGATTCGGGGGAGCGCTGTTGGCATCTAGAGGGCTATTAAATATTCTATAATGTTTAAGACAATCTCTCCTTCTACCCAAGGACTTAACAAGCTCAAATTTGTTATCCTCAAAGACTAAAACTTTTCTTTCCTTCAATTCTATAAGCAGTATTACCAATATAATTATTATGAAATATTTTTGACCATGATAATAATTTCCCTTAGACTTGGAACATAAAAATATACATGTTATATTAATAAAATAAGATTTTTTTTACTTCTATGGCTATCTTACAAGATTGTTAATTTCCAAAAGCAAATCTTGGAGTAGCAAATTGTTATTGGATTTTGTTTTTAATAACAGTTGTAAAGAGATTGAACTAATAAAAGAAGGTAATTTTTTTCTACAACTCCAATTTAGTATGGAAAAAACAGGCTTAAGTCTGGAAAATTAGACAACTGTCATGTCATTTCCTTTAAGAATAATTTCTAATAAAACAAAATTATTTTTCTAATATATTTTTAAAGGAATTTGTACAGGTATTAGAAGGTGGGAGGAGTATAAGTCACATGTTGACTATCTTAAAGGTAAACAATGCTATTATAAGCCATGTGGCTACTCTCAAGCGATGAAGAGTTTTCTCCCTTATAGTTTTTTTGTGAGTCCACAATCCACTCCAAAGAAGCCTGTTTGAAAGAGGCCATTCATTACAATATGATTTTAACAAACTGTGTTTTCCATGACACATAGGGTCTTTTAAAAAGAAAAACCTGAGTACAAGGTATAACTGTTAGCCTCAGGATATGGAAAACATTCAAAAAGTATTGCACATTGCAGGTTCTTTGAAACTAAAGAAAGAATAGAGTGGCAAATGTTTTAAACACACAAGCAATATACGTAGGCATATACTATTTAGTCTTCTTTTCCTATTAACACATATGTTTCATGAGAATATATTCCTAAGATCTTTTAGGATGAGTTATTTCAAGGGAGAATTTTTGATTAGCTTCACTCCTTATAGAAAGAACTCTGCTAAGGTCAAGTTTAGTTTAACTTTCCAATAACTTAAAGTTAGATATAACTTTATAAATACAAAATTCTGCCCTACAATATCATTGGCAGCAATCAGTACATTAATGATTTGTCTGGATTTTATATACAGGTAATTTTTTCAATCAAGACGTAAACTGGTATTGATGCTACTGGTGACTAAGCAGACACGTATTCACGTGTAATTTAATGAGCTCATGTCTTTCTGTGTGCTATAATCATCTGTTCACTTGATGATTTTTTTAATTTGCATGCTTCATGGTTAAACTGTGTTCAAATTTAAGTGTACAGAAGTTCAAATTTTATGTAAATAACGATGTCCTTGTTAATAGAGATTTGATATGGTCTAACGACGATATTGTTCACATACTTTCATTCCATTCTCAGGTGCAGACCCTGTACAAGTAAACTGATATAACCTTTTTGGATTAATTATTTAATTATTTACATACTAGTTTACAAAGACAGCTATTGTAAGTAGTCTCCCCAATAGATTCAGAAAACAGAAAAACATTTGAAGGAGCAAAGTTACATTTCATAAAGACACGTTTTCCTCAAATTGTGACATAATTAATAACTCAAAGCCTCTGAGTTGCTGTTTGGAGAAATAAGGTATAACTTTAAAGCAATGACATTGATTTTTCTATATTAATCCTAAAATTAAAGACAACTAGATCTTGGAAAGTACATTACTCTGACTTAATAATGCAAGCATGCTCTATTTATCACCTCAGTTCCTTCGATATCCTAGTAAAGCATTTCTTTTTAAGGCAAATCAGTAAAAATAAAGTTGTTTTTTTATTTAGGACCTTAGAAGCATGTTTGGAAATATCTATCTAACCACCTAAACTAATACTATTCCTTTCAATACATAAAACCTACACCTTTATGTTAAGTATCATTTCAGGGAAGACATGTAAATTTTTCATTATTTTGAGTTAAGCATCATTTCCTGATGATAAAATATTAATAATACCAAGTCATTAAGCCAGTAACCCCTTAGATTCAATTTGTGACCTACTGAAAATGATGCCAATAGACAGCAATGAGCTAAAAAATTTATGATCTAAGCATTTTACATGTACTCAATAAATATGGTATCTTACACACACGTGAACATATGAAGCTAATCGGCTTTGCAAACAGGCTTAGACTGGAATTCCAGCTCCAACATTACGTGGGATGTAACTTTAGACACATGATCCTTTGAAATAAAAACTTGTTGCAGATTTAATAAATAATGAAAATAACTAAGAGTCTCTGGAACACAGAAAGTACACAAAAATGATAAAATTATTAAATGTTATATATTAATTTTTATTTAGTGAATATAGATCCTACTGTGAAAATATTTTAAAATATTTATATTGCAGAATATGTAGTGTTAATTATTCTATTTCAAATATTAACAATCAATTTACATGAAAAGTAAAACTGTCATAAAGAGCATACATTATTTTTGGCAACCTAAAGAACTCCTCACTATTAAATTTGCTGTACAACTGCTGAAGGATAAAAGACTGTCTCAAGACCATGTACTAGAACATATGATAATTATTATAGGAATCAGAGGGTCTGTATTTCAGTTCTGAATTCACAATTACCTAATTCTATAACTTTGTATAAGTCATTTAAAAATCATAATTTTAATTTCTTAACCATAACAATGGGAATAGCACCTTTTGACATTTCTAATGCATAGGTTAATATAAGAAACCAATTAGAATATTTAAATTCACTTTAAAACTTTAAGTACTAAAAATATAATTTTTAAATAAAACTATTTCTAATTTGAACAGAAAGAGTAAGCCTTAAAGGAACTGGGTTCCTGACAAGTGGGAAAATTGCAAAGAGGAAGGGGGAAAAAATCATCAAAATTGAATTCTGCCTATTTACACTGGTATGATGTAAGAATCAGTTTTTTAGCTAGTAATAGTAATTTCCAGCTTTACTGTTTTCCAGGTTTGCGAACATCTATAAAGTTACCTAATTTTTCTATGATACAATTGTCTCATATATTAAATAGGATGGCAGAACTGTAAGTTGGCTAATAAACATTCTCTTCTTCCTTATTGATAAAACTCCATATTTGTTTGAAAAGGTGGAACATCCCTAGCTAAAGGAAAACATCATCAACAACAACAACAACAATAGCAACAACAACCACAAAAGTATCAGCTTTTCAGGTGTGAGCCACCAATGAGAAATAAGTAGCCAAAGCATAACAAAATTCATTTGCTAAGAATGGCTGAGAAGATAGAAGAAGCCCAACATTACAGTCGAGGGGCTATATCAACCACAGACTACCTACTACAGTTTTTGTCTTATATGAAAATATGAATTTGTTTAATCCACTGTTTATCTTAGTTTTTAGTCACTCATGATCAAATACAATCCCTAATACTTTTTACAGAATGGCAATAGGAAAAATATCTGAAATATCTTAGGTGTATAAAGGTGATATTTTAAGGTGATCTTTTAGGATGAGTTATTTCAAGGGAGAATTTTTGATTAGCTTCACTCATAGAAAGAACTCTGCTAAGGTCAAGTTTAGTTTAACTTTCCAATAACTTAAAGTTAGATATAACTTTATAAATACAAAATTCTGCACTACAATATCATTGGCTGCAATCAGCACATTAATGATTTGTCTGGATTTTATATACAGGTAATTAGTCATGTTTTCCCCTTTTCTTCCTTACCTTGTATCCGTTGCTACTCCCCATGGAGAAACTCAGATTTTATGGTATCCATGGGCCCAGAAAAATGTGCTAAAGCAGAAAGGAAAGGAACTATTTAGTTGTTTTATATGCCTTAAAATTCAAAAATATTGATAGATCAACAGACCATTTGAGAACACCTAAAACTAGAAGGGATTTTCAAAATACAGTAGGAAATGACTAATAGATGTCCACAGGAAAGTTAAAAGCAAACTCCTATATGAATTCTGAAAAACCTACAAATAAGATGGGGCATGTCAAAAGAAAGAGACAATTTAAAGGGATTTTCACTGGCCAAAGATAGGATGAATTGATAAAACACTATATGATTGCAGCAGAACAAAATGTCAAATATGCAAAGATCCTTGATTTTTAATAATTTTATTCACAAAAAAAAAACTAGTTGATCAACTTTGGACAATGATAGAGAACTATCTATTTATATTAAGAACAGGTAATAAAAGTAAATGATCAAACACTTACTATCCCTTTCATGTAGAAACCATACTACTGGTAAACAAATGATAATGAAGTAAAATTCCTCTTTATAGAATATTCCTACAAATAAAGAAAAAATAAAATGTTATCATTTTTGCAATTCCCATTGACTTACTGGAACTAGGCATTAATATCAATTATTGCTAATATCATTTAAAAAAAACCACATGTCTTGCCTCCCAATAAAGAACAGACCTAGGACATTCTTGAGAATGACTTGCAATGGTCTCTTGGAGAGATAAAAAAGGAAATTTACCTACATAGCCCCTTTTTTCTCTTGGTTTCCATTGGCCAATGTTCACTCCATGAGAAACTAACTCCTCATATCTGGTTTGTGTTATTTATCCCTTCACAGGGCTGTGAGGAAGCAGACATGACCTCAGGTCTAACAATGGAAGCATGACTTAATGGGAATGAGGCAAAACTCATGAGAGGAAAAAAGAAGCATTAAATGAAATAGCTGAAGGTACACAAGGTTGTTACAATATAGATCCCAATGTGTGTCTCTTCACATCAGTTAACACTTGTGCCCTGAGTAATTTATCTAGCAAACACATTGACATAAATAGTATACTATAGCTCCAAGATTCCTTCTCCATCTAAACTCTCTCTCTAGGTGAATACATCCCATTTCATTGTTTTAATTGGCTTTCAACTGTGTGACATCTAGCCACATCTCTTTCCTGAGTTTGGACATGTTTAATCGCTCATTTGGTGTCTTTATGTCAAGTAATAAACCCCAAAGCCTTTCAAACTTACTAAGTTCAAAATAAGACCTCTTGATTCATTTTGCTCTGTCTTTTCTGCCACCAAGCTGAAATGTAGCACACATTTAAGTTTCTCTGATCCTACACTCTCTCTCTACTCATTCAGTCTGTGCTCAGTGTGGCAGCCTGAATAATCTTTATTTTAAATATTAATTTCTTACTTAAAGCCCCCCAACAATGGTAGCAGCTATCACTTACTGATGTCTTATTTCACACAGACAAATTTCAGTGTTTCATATGACATTTTGGTTAATCTTTTCAACAAACACAGGGGCAGAAATTATTATCTTTCCATATTAACTATGAATAAATCAAAACAGAGATATTTAGTAACTGACCCAAGGATACAGAATTCATACCAGGAAAAGCTGGGATTTGAATCATGCTCTTCAGTACTATTCAATCCTACCTCTCTAATTGTTTGCTTAGTTTCAGAATAAAAACTTATTCCCATACCTTTACCACTGTGCATAGTCTATGTCCTACGTGTCTCAACATACATCTGATTAGACTCCTTTCCTTAAGTTCCAGTCACACTCATTCTTTTGCTCTTTGAATACATAAAGCTTTTTCTGGCCAGGTGCACTTGCTGCCATCTCCACCTGGTATCCTTCACCAGTTCATTGAAATGATAGCTAATTTTCACCTTTAAGATTTTAGTTCATTTGTCCTCTCTTCAGGGATTATTTTTCTAATTGGTACTATTTCTAATGTGAGAGCTCAGAAAAAAAATGTATATGTATTCTGCAGTGTCTGGGATGTATCACCTTTTCACAGAAATGAAATTTCTTCTCCATCGAAATGAATAAATTGAAACTGATGTTATTTATTTTCTTGAAGCAGTTAATTTTTATTTTCTGCTTGCAATACTCTACATACTTCATTTTGGCTTTCAATAAAGACACCAAAAGAAGAAACTGCCCCTTGTCTCAAGAACTTTACAATATGATGAGAAAAATAGCATCAGAATTAATACTACAAATAAATTAGAAAAAAATATAAAACAATAAAAGGAACAAAAACACTCCAATATGTTACTTAAACAAATTTAAGTAGAAACAATTTCTTTAAAACTTTTTTTGAGAGAAAAGTTACAAAGAATTGAATGAGCCTTTTATTGGAATGTTCATAAGTTTTAGATATGCTTAAGGGAAACCTCTCCCCCCAATTAGGTAGACCCAGAAAGCAGGGAGAGAAGCCAAGTTCTCTAGCCTGGTATAACTCACATAAAATTTTGATGTCTAGTTTTAGACCCAAAGGACAAAGCTTGAGATTCACTATGTAACCCAAAGGTAAAAATAAAACAGCAGAGGTTTGAAAAAGACCTCTAAAGAGCAAGGGAAGAGGAGTGGCGAAATATTAGATAAGAGACTAAAAATGGATGCTAAAAGTTGCCAAAGAAATTGGCAAAAGAAAAAGGTTTGAGACAGCCTCATAGGAGAGACCCAACCCACTACAGAATAGCCAGGCACTGGCTAATCATCACATGGAGTAGGTCTGATGGGTGGGAGGAGGGCTTGGCAGAGAGAAAACAGAGCGCTGGGCAGGACAGAGAAAATCAAGTCAAGCGGAGAGAATTACAACCCATGTTCTAGCTAAAGCTTTAATCAGAGCATTTACACCCAAAAAATACCCAGCCATAAAAAGTAAATTTGTACCGTACTGCTCATAAAAAAACACCAAAAACATTTTTCTCTGTAGATGCCCAAATACAAGGCAGTCACAAAGTGACGCCCTATTTTCCAAAAGTAAAATTTTGTCAGATTTAGTGTGCAAAATTTAATAGATAATTACCTATTTTAATATATCTACATATACATATGTAACCACCTATTGATAATCAATTTTGAAATATTTGTCCACTTTCAATTTAATGAAATAATTAGATATAATTTTTTCTTATTCTCTTTCTGTATCACTGTCTTGCCAGAAAAAATAATGTAAATTCACTGGAATTATAACAAATAATAAATAATAAAACTGTAATAAAACTGTATAGAGAAGTTTTCACATTTTCAATATTGAGACTTTTAATACATGAATATGATTATGTCTCTCCATTTAGGTGTTTTTAATGTCCAGTGAAATTTTATACACTGTGTACACCTAAAATGTTACCATTTTTTTGTTTTCACCCAAATGTATCACTTGTGTTGATACATTTAAATATCTGGTTCCCTTACATTTTATTTTTTAACTGTCACAAACAGAATTAAATTTTGAACACTGATTTTGTATACAAAAAACACCTATTAGCAATGATAGTATTTACCTTCTTTTGAATTTTATACATGTATAACAAATGTATTGCTTTTTACATAGTTTTTTTTAATTCACAAAAAAAAATGATTTGACCCTACAGTTATGAGATCATCTCCCTTGAATATTTACTACATCTAGGTTAAATTTCTTCACTGCCTTTTTAAATCCATTTTCTTATATTGACTCAAATTTAGTAATGATTGAGGTCATTTCAGGTATACATCTTCTCTTCATTTTAAGAGCTTTAACCCAAGTCACTTTGTCTCTCTAAAGATAAACTCTTGAAATTGAAAATGAGTTCAACACCCACCCATTTCAATGGTAGATTTACCTCTTGTTCTTGGGAATAAATTCAACCAGAGAACTGAGTTATGTAGAGATTCTTTCTCTGTCTCTTCTGCTTCTTTCTTCACATGTGTTTCACACTGTTCACTTACTCAGATTGGATTCTTCTCCACAGTTCTCATGGTAGAAACCAAAACTACAACTGCTCAAAGGTTTTCTTTTCTTTTTTTTTTTTTCCTTTTCATTGGCCACCCATTGAGACATCTTACACTACAAATCCCACATCCAAATATTCTGCAGAAAAGTCACATTAGTCAAGTTTGACTGGATGTTTAACCACAAACCAATTAAACAGACTACTGTGTTTGACTCTGTTTAAGACAGTGTTAAGAACAATTAACTACACCTTGGGGGTAGCATTATATTGCGATGCAGCAGTTTTAACTGCAGTTATCTAAATTCGTAGGTATTCCCACAGGCACTAACTACCAGAAAAAAACTATATGCAGTCTCTATTTGCAATAGTATGTCGCAAAGTCTGTTTTCAGGGAACTCAATCTAAGACAGTAGATTCCATTCATAACTTACAATAAAACCTCTCAAATATTCTTTCCCTCTATAAATGGAGATTTTATACTCCCTGAGGCACCCTCAACCCCTCTAGTGTCTTCCCTAACTCCAAACTCCTCCATTCTCTATTCCCACCCACTGAGACATTTATCTTTATGGTCTGCCCTTCCTCACGAGTTCAGAGTCCTCAGTGAGAGTCTGAGAAAAAGATACTCATAAAAGTAATTTATTAGGAAGAATCCTTAGCACAGGAGAGTTGGAATTGCTCTGGGAAGAGAAGGTGAAGGAAGGGCACAATCCCAGACAAGATTTCATGGAGCCACTTTGGCTTAATCCTACATGAGCTCTACAGACAGTGTAGATTTGAGGTGAGAAAGCTGGAGTATTAATAAGCTGCATAGTCAATAGTTAAAGACTAAGTAGGGAGGATATCAATTGCCAGATACTCTGTCCTCTAAAGCCAACCCTCCAGAGTCCCAGTGGCTGGTGCGAAAGCACACAGGGAGTCCAAGAGTGTGAAAATGGTAAAGGGATCCAAAAGGATAGGAAAGGCATGCAAATGGCCTAAAAATCTATAAGTTTAAAAAAGTTAAAAAAATCAAGTTTCTGTTCCTTAATATTGGTATGTGGAAGAACATATACTTATTCTGTTGATTTTGCTACTACAGAAAATATTCTTGATTTTATTTTTTTGGATCTTGCCTTATGAAAAGTTAGTTATATAAAGAAACTAATTAAAACAAAATTTAAAAAAATAACTTTTCTCTTCTACCTGCAAATCATTGTCCTTTCCAGAGCAAGTAAAGCAGTTTTTTAGGTGCTTCTGTTTATCGCTAATCTCATCTGTTACAACCCCCTCCACCACACCCCATGACCTAAGAAAAATAACCTGGGAATAAAACACACAGATTCAGAGCTCTCCTTAGTGGGAAAAAAAGTTCTCTTTTCTTTACTGTTAGAAAAGAGATAAGACTTTTTAAAAATCATATTTATATAAACATCAGAGTGTTCAATAAAGTTTCTGATTAATTGAAAACCCTATAAGAAGCTAACTAAAATGGAAAAGGTATTTTTTTATCAATTCGGGGTAAAACCAAATAAATAGAAATGTATGTTGCCCTTGATTAGTTTCTTTTAACAGGGTAACCCATTTTGATTTGGATTACACAAATAATTATTTAGAACTTCTATTTAAATTTTTCTATATACCCTTATGCATGAATTTATCTACCCCAGCCTTTAAAAATAAGAATAAAGAGCAGTAATAAAAAGTAAAGATTAGCAATGTAAAGTTACACAAAAAAATACTTCCATTTGAAGCAAAACTCCACTTCCACAATGCTAGAGGACACTACTGAATTTTTATATTCTAGGTTTTTTTTAAAAGAAGACAAATGTAATAAAATAATGTCTAATTTTAAAATCCTTAAGTGAAAGGAGCTAAGATAAAAATTGTTTTTCTTGAGTGAGAACAATATGGTTAAAAATAGCTCCTCTTTTCTATTCACTTTTCAAAAACATTCTACTACCTAAAACTGGAATCTTACTGCTATTTAAAAGATAAAGTGAAAACATTCATTAACAGTACACAGAAAGAGAAAGTGAGAGAGTAACTCCTATGTGACATTTTCCAGTTTATTACTGAAAAAATTTCCAACCATCTGGATTTTAGTCCTGCTTCTGCCACTAACTAGCTATATGACTTTGGACAAGTCGCTTAAACTTCTGTTGGCCTCAGTGTTTTCAATATTACAAGTTGGACATGACAATATTAAAGATAACTTTCAATGAGTCTGATTTTTAACAAATAGTTACTAGAATAAAATTAGAAGTGTATGTTCTTTAAAATTGGTCTGTGTAAGAATATATACTTATTCTGATGATTTTGCTACTAACAAAATACTCTTGATTTTTTTCTTTTGGATCTTGCCTTATGAAAAGTTAGTTAATCAAAGAAACAAGTTTGACTAGTTTAAATGTATATTTGCCTTTTAAAACAAATAAAATTATATAGCTTATTAAACTACTGTATTCACCAAAGTTAACTTAGGATAATTTTAATTATTTTAAAAACCAACAGCCATCCTCAGTGGATTAAGCTCTGCCACACTTAGAATATCTAAAAAGATGTACTACCAGTGAAACAGAATATGAAAGAATGTATTGGCAATATCCTTGGTGTAAATTATTATGCCCAAAAGAGAAAATGCTAAATTGGTGATTAAGTCAAATACATTACTTTATATTTATACCTTATTCTTTTTATTCCTCAATATTTGCCTAAGTTGCTGTAAAAGTTAATTTTATGTGTCAACTTGATGGGGCCACTGGATGCCTAGATACCTGTCAAACATTATTCTGGGTGTTTCTGTGAGAATGTTTTGGGATAAGATTAACATTTAAATTGGTAAACCGAGTAAAGCAGATGGCCCTCCATAATGCAGGTGGGCCTCACCCAATAAGTTAAAAGCCCAACTCCACCAATAGGTTGACCCTTCCTTAAGTAAGAGAAAATTCTTGATGCCTGATGACCTTCAAACTGGCACATCACCTCCTTCTGCTTCTACAGCAGCTTCTACCTTTTCAGACTGGAACTGGGACATCAATTTTGCAGATTCTGGATTTGTCACCTTCCATAATTACATAAGCCAATTCCTTATTATAAAGATTACAGAGAAATATAGATAAAGATATAGAAGCAGATATAGATATACAGATACTCTATTGGTTTTGTTTCTCTGTACAATCCAAACTAATACAGTTGCTATTGTTAATGGGAAGTTAAATCCATTACACACTTTAAATTTTTCATTTTGAAAAAAATTAGAAATTCACAGGTGGTTGACTTATTTTACTTAGCATAATACCCTTTAGGTCCATCCATGTTGTTGGAGCTGGCAAGATTTCATTCAATTTTTATGGCTGAGTAATAATTTATGTGTATATGTACCACTTCTTTGTCCATCCATCTTCTGATGAACACTTAGGTTGCTAAGTGAGAAAGAGACAGAGACAGACAGAAAGAGAGAAAAAAACTCTACAGTGAAAAACAAATCTGTGTGAGTTGTTGGCCTTGTGAGTTATAAAAGTAAACTAGCCTTTAATAAGTAATTTTAACTAAAATTTTTAAGCATAATTGTGTTTTTTTAAAAAAAAACTTTAGATAAATAATTATCATAGAATTTATAATTAGGTGCTATATTTGCCATGATTATGTCAACCAAAAAATACTTTTATAGAATGAGAATGAAATAATTATTTGAGTAAAAAGTATAGCAAGTGACATCTACAAAGTATCCAATAAAGAAGTAAAAATTTAAAAAAATACAGTACAAAGAATCTTTAAAAACAATAATAATACCTATGCACAAACCCATTAAGTATGTTATTTCAATAATATTTTTGGTTAAAATTTATCATTATGGTTTTCCTGAAATAATAAAAATAAATTTAATTAAAATTTTCTGTAGGTATATACTTTCAACTTATCGTTTATTGCTGGAATAATTTTTATAAGATATCCATTTTCAAAATGAATAAGTTTAACCAAAATAAGAATTCTACTTAAAAATCTATTTTACAAAACTAGCTGTTCCCCAATGTAATTGTCATTTAAAATGTAGAAAGAAAAATAAGCAACTCTTACTAAATAAAAATAATAGCACTCACTGTGGCTACAAAACAAATTTAAGGTCAGGGCTCACTGTAGGTGGGGACAACTGACATTATCTATAAGAATATCACTAAAGTTGCATTGCATTCACTCAAGGATGACAAAGGAACCCAAAGAGGAAACGTAAATCCTGCTGTTCAAAATAACAATGGTGTTAGAGGAATACAGTGTGGAATTAGCTCTACACATAAAAAATTATCCAAAGAAGATGCTGAAAATGAACTCATCTTAATGTGGGCAAGCTGACAAACTTTGTAGCAAAATATCAATAAACCAACATAAATTGTGTTTGGTGGTGTGGGGTGGGAAGGGCAAGATGTGTGGAGGACCTCATGGCTAACTTATCTTGAAATATCCAATGAGGGGGAAAAGGAGAATGCAAATATAAATAAACCAGGATTTGTAATGTATCTCCTTTAGCATTTTATTTCTAATATCTGATGGATTTATCAAAAGAAATAATGTGACAGGAATGTGTAAAAAGGGGTTATTTTCTGACTTAGAAAAAGGAAGCAGAAAAAGGATAAATGGAAAGTCCTCCTAGGCATCTGTAAAGAACAGGATTCCTTGATGGTAATACTTAAACCATTTTTATCTGGTATCTTATAAATATTTCCAAGTCTCCAAATTAATATTTAACTTCCCAGATAATCTAAGGTCACACTAAAATGCATAGAATTAGGCTAATGTAAAAATTTCTAGGTGGATAAAAAATAAAAGCTGATTTTCAGTCTTTTTATATGTTTGCCAAATCTATTTCAAAATCTACTTGGGTTTACCAAACAAAACAAAACAAAACAAAAAACAAAGACCTACATTTAAAAGTCAATATAAAGCTCAGACTGCTGACCATTGGTAGAAAATTGGTAATGCTAACCAGCATAAAAAAAAATTGTTAGAAAAAAATACAGTTGTAGTATACTATTATACAAAGCCAATATTCATTTGTGCTTGGAACTTTATTTTGTTCTAGCCACTGATCTTCAGAGAAGCTGTAATTTTTAAATAAATAGTTCTGTTCCTTACAATTCCCTGACAATCTACCTACTCATTTGTCCCTGAAGGGAGGAATGTACTACAGCCCAGAGCCAAATCAAGTATGTAATGACCACGGAAGGATAAGATGGGAGTTACACTTGAAGAAAAAAGTTAAAGCCACTTAAGGAATGCTGTTTGCTGTTGTTGTTGCTATATGCTCATTGGTAGAGATGGTGGTGTTTGGTTGCATGTGGACTGGGATTTTTAGTCATTCTTTTCTGGAATCCTATAATCTAAGGAGGTGACATCACAAAACAATATTTATATTTTTAGTAAAATAATTTTGAGCTAACTTTTGCCTGTTGAAGCCTCTCCTGCTTCCTGCACAATCACACTCTGTGCTCATGAGAAGACATGAGTGACAGATTAGACCTGCTTCTCACTAGACTAGAGGTACAAAATTATTTTCCTTTTCTCTTGGTACACTTATTCGGCTTCATTTCAACTTGGCTCTTCTGATTGTTATTATCAAGTGTGATTAGGGTCTGAGTGTAGAGAAACTAAATATGGAGCTCTGATCTTGTATTTCATATAGGATTAAGATTTAGAATGAAAAGAGAAATAAGTTTACCACCTAGGGATTTGAAGCCATATCTCTAGCTAATAATTTGGTAATTTGTCTTTGCCTTCTACTCACACTTCTCTGTGACACTGAAGCAGCTATAAGCAGCTGGTTGAGGGTTCCAGTAATTAGGATTTCATTCATCTCAAATGTAGTTTCATCTCCTTGAAAATAAAAAAGGAGAAATATTAAAGCTTTTTTGCTGCAAAGGATAATTTAAGAGTAAATGATAGAAGATTTTATAATTATACTGGTTATAATGTGGTAAATATAAAATGCTAAAGGGAAAAACTTAACCTCTAGGAAGTTTGAAAGCCAAAATAGCTTTAAGAAACAAGTGTCATATCAATATTAATTTTATTCGATTCCAAGGCAAGATCTGAGGGAGTTATTACAGAGTCAGCATTTACCTAGAAAGAGTCGTTTAGCAATGGTGATTCACTTTATTGTCAGTTATGTAGCTCGTGACCATGTTATAACTAGGATTTTGATTGACAGTGGTTGGACTGAAAATTATCAGGTTAGAAATTAATAAATTTAATACAGAAAATCCACTCTTGCTTTAAAAAAATATTTAATCAATTACAAAGACTCTACATTCTCTTCATATCTCTTATCAATGGAAATTTCTCAAACTTTGAGGGAAAATATAATTTTGGTAATACTAAACATTTTTTGATGGTTTCTGAACTCAAGAAGTTACAACTCAGAAAAGAAAACAAGATTGACAGACATGAAATAGTAACAAATAAAATTCAAAACAGTTCTGCCATGAGATAGAATAGTGATTTTCAAATGCTTGCTGACCGGTTAATACTGCTATAGGCAAAGACTTCCTCAAACTATAAGTAAAAAAGAAAAAGAAAAAAATGCAGATTTCTTTAATTTCACAGGAACATTGATTATAAAATACACAATTAATAATGGCCTGTATTAGTCAGGACTTTTTATGTCTTTCATATATATAAAAGGGAATTTATCAGAAGTATACAGTGGTATCTTATGTAAAGAAAGTAAAGGTTGAACCATCAAACTGTGGTAATTGCAGAGGGGGTCCATTTAAGGCTTAGGGAAAATAGAAAACAAGGCTCTTAATTATCATTTCTTTTTTGTGATTAGAATTATTAAGGTCTAGTCTCTTCATAGGTTTTATGTTATAATACAGTACTGTTTATATTCACAGTACTGTTCTTTGGATGTTAAATAAATAAAACAATACAATATCTAGCTTAAAAGAATAACAAAATCTAGCAAATGAAACATTTAAATTAATTGTAGGGTATATTTTAGATGTCAGAAATATTAAGATGTCAAAAATACACATATCCTGAATTTTAAAAATATATTCACACTTATGTTTGAGAAGCACAGAAAGCATTCATGGGGGAAAATGAGGAAAGACGACTTGAACTCTAATCCATGAAAGTTGGCCAAGTTTACTGATTGAGCTAAAAGAGTAGATAAATCCAGTAAAGAAAAAAGGCACAAAGAAGGATATTTTCTTTAAAGGGCACTGAAGGGATTTTTCAGAATAAATTTGTTGCTCCTTTTCTCTTTCATTTGATAATATGCTTCATAGCTAAGAGTAATTCCCAATGGAAAATAGAAGCTGTATATTTGGAATTAGAAACTGTGCTGATTCCATTATTTACTTGTCTTGTATACCACTTAGTTAGCTAATTTCTTGGGTTGTCAAAAATAATTACTGAAAAAGTATGACCTGTTACAGGAGTAAGATTAAAATAAAAACTGATGTAATTGTTAATGTTAATTAGAATATTAACATTAAAAGAGAAAAAAATATACCTCAAAACCAGAGCTGAGAGTTGAACATAATAGACATATAATATCTGTTTATTAAAAATGGTTCTGAAAAGAATAGCTTGCAAATAAGAAAAAAAAACAGCTGAAAAAGAACAGGAGAAGTGGTCAAAAGATAGAAAATTGTCACATATTAAGCTGTGTTTTTTTTCTCCTAAACACTAGAAATTTAAAATTTCCTCAAATGTAGCACTTTCTTAGGTGGGAATTTTCCCAGAAATATTCAGTTTGTTAGTGTAAAATCAGTGCAGATGTCAAACATCTGATGGTAGAAAAGCAAGATTATATTTAGCATTAACTTAGACTTTTGTGGAGAATAAAATTTATGTTTACTTAAAAAGGCATATGTTCACTTTGAATGTTAGTGTGTTGATGAGAAAATAAAAAAAATATTTTAAGGTAATGATCATCAAGGCAACAGGAACTGGAAACAAATAACATTTGTTGCTGAATTCTCAAAGATTATTTTAATCCAAACAAGTTAATACAAATGAAATTATATTATCCAGTAGATAAACCAAATCTAGAAAAATTAAAAATATCTTCTATAAATACACATTTCTTAGTTCTACTAAGACATTCTAATATAAAATAGAGTACAATTAAATCTGAATATAATTCATAGTATATATTTCTGTATTGTACATGGAATTAGACCATTTATTCATAATTCAATCTTTCACTAAAATTCTTTTTATTTCTGTTTAGTAACACAGTTAGCCCATAAGTAAACTTAATTAGCATATCAAAAGCTGACATTGTAAGAATAAGTTCCTTATTATAAGGAAAGACTGAATTTATATGTCGCTGAAAACCACAAAAAAGGTTTACTTGTTGCAATTTCAACATTATTGGAATGACTGCTATTTCCCCAAATCAATTTCTACATGTTTATGGGTACCTATACTTTCTATACAAGAGTTTATAATCTTTCAGCTCATGGTTTTGATTCTATTAGAATTAAAACCTACGTGGGAAGAGTAATACTTTGAGAAATAGCCAAATATCTGTAAGAATAAGAGAGTTTCACATTAGAACGGTTATTATAAAAATGTCAAAAGATAACCATTATAGAGGATGTGGAAAATGGGAATTATTGTATCCTGTTGATAGAAGTGTATATTGGCACAGCCAGTACAGGAAACAGTACGAAGTTGCTCAAAAAAATTAAAATAGAACTACCATATAATCCAGCAATCTCACTTTTGGGTACATATCCAAAGAATATGAAATCTTTATCTTGAAGACATATCTGAACTCCTATGTTCATTGTGACATTCTTCAAAATAACCAAGATATAGAAACCTAAGTGTCAATCCATGGATGAATGAAGAAAATGCAATACACATACTTATAAAAGAATTATCTGGCCTTTAGAAAGAGAAATCCTGCCATTTGCAACATCATGGATGCTAAGTGATATATGCCAGACACAGAAAAGGAAATACTACGTGATCTCACTTATATGTGAAATCTAAAATACCTGAAGTCATAGAAGCGGAGAGCAGAATGGTGGATGCCAGGCAGGAGAGCCAAAATGAGGAGATATTGGTCAAAAAGTACAACGTTTCAGTTATGTGGGATGAATGAGTTCTGGAGATCTAATGTACAGCATGGTGACTATAGTTAATAACAATATTTGAAATTTGCTAGGAATATATATCTTAAATCTTCTCAGCACTCACGCATGCACATACACAAAGATAACTATTTAAAGGTGATGGATAAGTTATTTAGCTTGACTGTGCTTCTTTTCACAATGTGTAAATATATTAAAACATCAAGTGGTATACCTTAAATCTATAAATTTCTTATAAATCAAAGATATCTCAATATATTTGTTTTTTAAAAAGAATATAACTTTAATGAGAAATGGCATGAGAGTTTTGGGATGTTATTTGGAAGGAAAGCAAAAGAAATGAGGAGAAACTTCTGTGGGGATAGCCAAAACTATTTAATATCCACATGGGATTTTGATGAATCTTAGGAAACAGGTTGAGGAAAACAAAACAAGTTGCCAAAGACTGCAGGGTACATTACAAGTTAAAGCACTAAAAACAATCACACATAAATAATATATTGTTGGGACTATACATCTATAGAAAAACTATTTTTTAAAAGAAAGAATAAGAAAACAAAATTTAAGTTTGTAGTTACCTAAGGAAAGTTGCAGAGCATATAGGTAGTGTCAACGTTATTGACAATGAAATTAATCTTAAATTGAAGGTGGATTACCAGGTGGTTATATTAATTTCATGCTTCATAATTTACAAATCTGTTCCATACACCCATGACTGCATCAAATATTATTCTTTTGAAAGGAGCACAAAAGGCAATAATCTTTATGTTTATATATTTCTGAAAATTGATGCCAGGTTTAGGAAGGGTAATTGTGTGCACAGGTATTAGAAAGAGGTCACATATTTCTTTCTTTCTTTTTTTTTTTTACATTAAGGAATTTGCTCCCAGGCTTAGGATGGAGGTAATTCCACAACGTGGCTGGGAAAGCTGTCTAGGAGACAAGCACGGGTAAGAACTTTGACTGAGCTCTCTGCAAACAAAAGCAGACAAACTAGCTGAAGCTGGATGTATGGATCTTGTTGGAAGACACTACTCATCCTGGTAAACAATGGCAGAGCAAGATAGTAGTTAATTCAAGCAGTCAAGTTACGAGAAGATAAAAATAATATAGGGGCAACTTCAAAGATAAAGGGAAAAAGTCAGTCTGTCAAGAGAATGAGAAGATAAGCCATAGACTAGGGGGAAAATATCTGCAAAAGACATATCTGATAAAGGACTGTTATCCCAACTATACAAAGAAACCTTAAAGCTCAGCAATAAGAAGATAAACAGCATGATTAAGAAACAGGCAAAAGACCTGAATAGACATCTCACCAAAGAAGATATACAGATGGCAAAGAAGTATATAAAAAGATAATCAATATCATGCGTCATTAGAGAATTACCAATTAAAACAGTGGAACACCACTACACACTTATCAGAATGGCCAAAATCCAAAACACTGACACCACCAAATCCTGGTAAGCACGTAAATAAACAGGAACTCTCATCCATTACTAGTGGGAATGCAAAATGGTTCAGCTACTTTGGAGGACAGTTTGGCAGTTTCTTACTTATAAGATCCAGCAATCACAGTCCTTGGTATTTACACAACTGAGGTGAAAACTTATGTCCACACAAAACCTACTCAGGGAAGTTTATAGAAGTTCTATTCTTAATTGTGAAGACTTGGAAGCAACCAAGAAATTGTTTAGTGGGTGAATGGATAGATAAACTGTTGTACATCCAGGACACAGAATATTATTCAGTGTTAAAAAGAAATGAGTTATCAAGTTATGAAAAGAAGTAAGGTTCTTAAGGTAAAAGAACCTTAAACACATATTATTAAGCAAAAGAAGCCAGTGTAAAAGGGCTACATACTGTATGATTTAAATTATATGATATTCTAGAAAAGGCAAAACTATGGAAACATAAAAGATTAGTGGTTACCAGGAGTTGTGTGGAAAGGGGTTGGAAGGATGATAGGCAAAGCACAGAGGAATTTTAAGGCAGTGAAATTATTCTGTATGATACTATAATGGTGAGGACATTTTTCAAAACCCACAGAGGTACTCACAACACCAGGAAATATGAAAATAGAGAATGGGAGTATGTTTGGCATCAGGAATATAGATGAGCAATTTGTACAACAGATTCAGGTAAAGTAGATTTTAATACTGAGTCAACATTTTATCCGGCAAGAAAACAAATTTTAGTCTGTAAAGAACCAGACTAAAAGGTAAGGGCATCTATGTGAAATATAATAAATATTATTTAAAAATAATAATTGAATAATTAATTGGGCTCAAGTAAAAATTATGAGGGTATACATAAAGGTAGATGCAGACCCAAAGAACACTTATATCCTTTTTTAAAAATGTGTACCCAGACTTTAAAGAGTAGGATTCCATAGGATCATGCTCAGAAATTCAAAATTTTTGAATAGTTGGAACTAATTAACCTTTTAACATTGCCATTATACTGTGCATTCAAGAATTAGTGTCTACTAGGTTTGAGCAGCTTTGTCAGACGAGTAGGAGAATAAATGTCAACCTCCTTCCAGAATAAGGCAATTCTTATGATCCTGTTTATCTCAGAGATCTTAATTGCTAACAGTGTTGCTTTGAATGAGACTGATTTTTCCAGTGTAGAATTTTAGATACATTGTCAGTATGACAGAACAGATTTGCTAGGGTAAGACTAACAATGGAAAGCTATTTTCAATTGATGATCTAAATATAAAATTATGGGATGCCACTTGCTTCATAGTTTTACCTGCTCAATGGCAGATCCAAGGAAAACTTTCAGAAAGACTGAATCACTGCCTTTTAAAAGAGGTCACATATGAGCAAGACACCGTTTTTCAGATTTCTATTTTGTGGCCCCAATCTGCCTCCTGATTTCCTCCTGGAAAGTTTCTATGCCTCTGCTGCTTACTGCTTTTGGCTTATGTTTCCAACTCTGACTCTGATATTTCATCCAATTTGGCTTTTATCATCTTCTGTTCTGATACCCAAAAACTGGTGTCAGTTCTAAGCCTCAAACCTATCCTTTTCTCCCTGATAGAATATGACATTTGGCCAATGCTGCTCCAAAAAAAGAGCAGTCTAATGGTTTATTTCTTGCAATAATCTAGCAGCAAGTAACTCATTCATTCACTCATTTACTCATTAATTTACTCCACTGTTTACTTTTTCACCCAGTTGTCATTAATGGGGCATACACTTTGTGCCAGGTACTATGCTAATAAGTATACAATAAGCCATACCTACATACTGCCTCCTTGGATCTATTGAATGCTTGCTAGAAAATCAATCAGACTTTAATTTCTTTCACAGGGTCTTCCTATTATACTGAGCAATGCTAAATAAGCCAATGAAAGATTGTAGCAAAGTGGTTAAATGTTTTGCTATGACATTCTGTGCTTTCATAATTGTCACAGCACCTTCAATTATTAAAAACATAGGTCCTAACTTTAAAGAATGCTGCTACTAGGTGAGGCAGTACTGTGGTCAAGGCAACAAAGTCCACACAGCTTGGCTTGTGCTGTTGTTGCTGGTGACTTTTACCTGAAATAAATAAATAAATAAATAAATAAATAAATAAATAAATAAATAAATAAATAAATAAATGTACTACTTTTGACTTGCACAAGAAATTTATTATTAAACAGCAGCATTAGGTAACAGTCTCAAAAGCAGACTAAGAACCAAGATAAAGGAAACAATTGTGACTGACTGTCTTTATGAGTTAGTTGTTTGGTCAGCATCAGTCACAGCTTGAGTAGGTGGCAGTCCACTTCTCAACTCTAAATCTAATCTTACAGTCAAATATATATAGACTCATTCTGAGAAGTCCTTTCCTTCATTTACTGTGGCTACTTGATTTACTTTCAAAAGTTTCCTCAAACACATTTATTTAACTTTTTAAAATTAAACCATCTGAATGAGACAGTCATAGATATGCATGTAAAACCACAAAGAGCATAAAACCTGTCATGATAACAACAACGACAAAAAAAAACCCAATCTAATTAAAAAATGGTCAGAAGACCTAAACAGACACTTCTCCCAAAAGACATACAAATACCCAACAGACATAAGAAAAGATGCTCAACTTCTCTAGCTGTTAGGGAGATGCAAAGCAAAACCACATGAGATACCACCTGAAACGTGTAAAAATGACTACACATTAACAGGATAAGTGATAACAAGTGTCTGAGAGGTTGTGCGAGGAAAAGGAACCCTCATACACCACTGGTGGGAGTGTCAACTGTTACAGCTACTATGGACAACAGTGTGGAGGCTCCTCAAAAAATTAAGAATAAAATTGCCATATGACCCAGCAATTCCTCTTCTGGACATCTACCTTCAAAATTTGAAAAAACATTTCTCTATAAAAAATATGTGCCCCAATGTACACTGTAGCATTATTCACTACGGCTAAGACATGGAGGTAACCAAAATGCCCTTCAACTGGTGATTGGATAAAGATATGGTACATATATACAATGGAATGTTACTCAGCCACAACAAAAGATGAAATTTGTGACAACATGGATGAATCTTGAGATTATCATGCCAAACAAAATAAGTCAGACATAAATTATTGAGAACCATATGATTTCACTCATATGTAGGATATAAAACTGAAAGCAACAAGCAAACAAGACAGTCTCATGGACACGGACAACAGTTTAGTGGTTACCAGAGGGAAAGGGGGAGGGGCAAGGTAGATAAGGGTAAAGGGGATCGAATACATGGTGACAGAGGGAAATTTAATTCCAGATGGTGAAAACACAATGCAATACACATATGACATATTATTGAATTGTACACTTGATGGAGGGATGGTGACTCAGGAGGCTCCAGAAACATAAGGAAAGACTGAGATATACAGCTCAGGGTGAGGGCTAGAGTGATACACTCCACTAATCTGCGTGGAGCCCCTCTCTTATGTAGCTTACAGGTGGGCATCATCTTTCCTGTATTCAGTCCTCCCCACATAGCCAAATCCAAAACTGCATTGGCCCCATGAAATCTGCTTGCCCTACCCGGGTGACTCCCTGGGACCCTGCCTCACTTAACTCACACAGCATCCCTGAAGGCACTCAGTGCCTGAGCAACAAGCCCTGCCCCACACACTGCATGCAGTAGGCTCTTTCAGCAGCAAACATCCCAACACAGCTTCCGGGCAGCCCAAGGCACTTTTCAATGGTAAGCAACCAGCTCCAGCTTATGCTACAGTTTTTCACAGACAGCTCCTGGGCATCTGTGGACCTTAGTAAGTGGCAGCTGACCTTGGTGTTCTCTGGGCATTTTGTGAAGTGGCCAGAGGCTCAGCACTAGTGCAAGAACTCCATCTGCATTAACCTTGTGAACAATGTGTGACCCATCCTGGTGGCTCCATGAAACTCCACCTTGCTAAATGGAGCCATACCACCTAGAGGCACTTTTGGCACTGGGGCAACCAGCCCCACTCCATGTACCTTAGAAGACTCTTTCAGCAGCTGAGCTTTACAGGCAGCCTGCAGATGGCATCAGGACTTAGAGTATCTTGGGCCTTTTGCTAAGCTGTCCCAGGCCTGGTACTGATGGCAGCTGGCCTCAATTTTCAGCATCGCCATACCCGTGTACCTCCAGGTCCAGAAGAGGCAGCAATCAACTTTGGATGGCTTTGTAGCTCCTCCCACGTAGCCCCCAGCCAGGCACAGACAGCAGCTGAACTTGTCCTGCATGGGAACCTCTCACAAGAGGCCCCAGACACAGCACACCTGGAGACTGTCTTCAGAACACAACAGAGCACTACTCAATTAGCCCCATAAGTGGCACATCCAAAGGAGGTCTCAACAGGTACATGAGCCCCCTGGGGCAAATCTCCCTCTGCGGGGTTGGTCCTTACACAGCAGCTCATAAACTCTGGTGTGGCCAGTCCTCACAGCCAGTCACTCTGAGAGTCAGTTCCACCCACTGATATGCCAAAAGCAATCAAGGCTCAACTACAACAGGAGGGCACACACAACTCATACAAGAGATTCCTAAAGCACACAGTGCAGATAATCAGAGAGAATGTGCCATTGGGCCAAACAGTACACCTACTACATAAGGCCACCTGGTGAAGACTGAGAGACATAGATCTACCTAACACATAGAAATGAATACACAGAGGCAGCCAAAATGAGAAAACAATGAAATATGTCCCAAATGAAAGAACAAGAGAAAATTCCAGGAAAAAAAAATAACTAAATTAAGTGGAGGCAAACAACCTACCAAAGGTATAAGGATAGTTATAAGGATGCTCAAAAAATTTAGTGAGTACTTCAACAGAGATAGTAAGCATAAAGAACATAGAAATCATAGAAAATAACTGGTCAGAAATAAAGAATACGATAACTGAAATAAAAGAATACATTAGAAGTAATCAACAGTAAATTAGATGAAGCAGAGAATTGAATCAGTGATTTGGAAGATAAGGTAGCAGAAAACACCCAATTAAAATAACAAAAATAAAAAAAATAACAATTTTTTTTAAAAAAAGATAGTTTAAGGAAGCTCTTGGACAACATCCAGTATAACATTCACATCATAGGAATCCCAAAAGAAGGAAAGCAGAGAGTGAGAAACTATTTGAAGAAATCATGACTGAAAACTTCCCTAACCTGGTGAAGAAAGTAGACATACAAGTCCTGAAAGTGCAGAGTCACAAACAAAATGAATCCAAAGAGACCAACACCAAGACACACCATAATTAAAATGGTAAAGGATAAAGACAAAGACAGATTCATAAAAGCAGCAAGAGCAAGGCAGCTAGCTAGTTTCTTACCAGCGACCTCCCATAAGACTGTCAGCTGATTTCTCAACAGAAACTTTGCAGGCCAGAAGAGATATTCAAAATGATAAAAAGGACCTACAACCAAGATTTCTCTACCCAGCAAGGTTATCAATTAAATTGAAAGTGAGATAAAAAGCTTCCTGGACAGAAAAAGGTAAAGAAATTCAACACTACCAAGTCAGTATTACAAGAAATGTTAAAACACCTTCTTTAAGAAGAAGGGGAGTAGGGAGAGAACATAAATATGAATAATAAAACAGCTATAACTATATACTTATCAATAATCACTTTAAATATAAATGGATTAAATGCTCCAATCAAGAGACAGAGTGTAGCTGAATGGATAAAAAAAAAAAAAAAAGCAAGACCCATACATATGCTGTATATAAGAGACCCATTGTGGATCCAAAGACACACAAAGACTGTAGGTAAAGGGTTGGAAAAAAATATTTTATGCAAGTAGAAATGAAAAAAAGCTGGGGTAGCAATACTTATATCAGACAACATAGATTTTAAAACAAAGGCTATAAGAAACAAAGAGACACATTACATAATAATAAAGGGATCGATCCAATGAGAGGATATACCCTTGTAACATTTATGCACCTAGTATAGGAGCACATAATACATAAAGAAAATATTAACTGACATAAAGGGTGAGACTGCCAGCCACACAGTCATAGTAGGGGACTTTAACACTTCATTGACATCAAGAGATAGATCTTTCAGACAGATAACCAACAATGTAACAGCAGTCTTAAGTGACACATTAGATTAGGTGAATCTAATTTTTAGAGCATTTCACCCCAAGCAGCAAAATATGCATTCTTCTCAAGTGTATATAGAATATTTTCCAAGATAGACCAGATTTTAGGCCACAAAACAAGTATTAGTAAATTCAAGAAGATTTAAGCCATATCATGCATCATCTCTGATCACACTGATATGATACCAGAAGTCAATTACAAAAAAAAAAAAAACTCTGAAAAACACACAAACACATGGAAGCCAAATAACATGAACAATGAATGGATTAACAATGAGATCAAGGAACAAATCAAAGGATACCTTGAGACAAATTAAAATAGAAAAAAAAATCTATAGGACATAGCAAAAGCAATCCTAAGAGGGAAATTCGTAGCAATATGGGCTTGTCTCAAGAAACAAGAAAAATTTAAAACAATTCAACTTTATCCTAATATGAACTAGGAAAAAAAAAAAGCCCAAAGTGAATAGAAGGAAGGAAATTTGAAAGATCAGAGTGGAAATAAACAAAATAAAGTATAAAAACAACTTTTAAAAAATCAATGAAACCAAGAGCTAGTTCTTTAAAAAGATAAAATTAATAAGCTTTAACCAGATTTATCAAGAAAAATAGAGGACCCAAATAAATAAAATCAAATATGAAAAAGGAAAAGTGATGACACCACATAAATACAAAAAAATATAAGAAAATACTACCAGATTAATGAAAGAGAATAGAGAGCCCAGAAATAAACTTATATGGTCATTTAATCTATTACAAAGGAGTCACGAATATACAACAGGATAAAGACAGTCTCTATTCAATAAGTGGTGTTACAAAAAGTGGTCAGATACATGCAAAAAAAAAAAAAATGAAATTAGACCACCTTCTTACTCCATATACAAAAATACACCCAAAATGAATTAAAGACTTAAATGTAAGCCTTGATACGATAAAAGTTCTAGAAGTAAATGCATCTGTAAACTCTCTGACATTGTTCTTAATAATATGTTTTCTGATATATCATCCTGAGCAAAGGAAAATAAATAAAAAATAAACAAATGGGACTACATCAAACTAAAAAGTCTTTGCATAGCTAAGGAATTCATCAACAAATCAAAAAGAGAACCTATTGAATGAAAGAAGATATTCATGAATAATACACCTTAGATAAGGGATTAATATCCAAAATTTATAAAGAATTCATACAACTCAAAATCCCCAAAAAATCCAATTAAAAAATGGATGGAGACCTGAACTGACATTTCTCCAATGAGGACACGTAGATGTCCAATAGACATATAAAAAGCTGCTCAACATTGCTAATCATCAGAGAAATGTACATTAAAACCACAATAAGCTATCACCTCACACCTGTCAGAATGGCTATTGGCATAGATGTGGAGAAAAGAAAGCCTTGGGCACTGTTTGTTGGATTGCAAATTGGTACAGCCACTATTGAAAACAGTTTGGAGATTCTTCAAAAAAATTAAAATTAGAATTACCACATGACCCAGCAATTCCACTTCTGGGTATTTATTCAAAGAAATCAAAAACACTAATTCAAAAGGTATATGTACCCCTATGTTCACTGCAGTGCTATTTATAATAGCCAAGAAATGGAAGCAACCTAAGTACCCATTGATAGATGACTAGATAAAGAAAAAGCAGTACAAATATAAAATGGAATATCAGGCATAAAAACATAAAATCTTACCATTTGCAACAACATGGATGATTTTAGAGGGTATTATGCTGTGACATAAATCAGACAAAGACAGACAAATACCATTTGATCTCATTTATAGGTGGAATCAAAGGAACAAAATAAACAACAAAATAAAAACAGACTCATAGACGCAGAGAACAAACTGATGTTTACCAGTTGGAAGAGGGGTTGAGAGACCAGGTAAAAATGGTGAAGGAATTAAAAAGCACAAATTTGTTATTAAAAAATAGTCATGGAGATATAAAGTACAGGATAGAAAATACAGTCAATATTATAATAATTATGTATAGTGTTAGGTGAGTACTAAACTAATAAGGGGTATCAACTCATAAATTATTTAAACATCTAAACACTATGCCGTACACCTGAAACTAATATAAAACAATATTGAATGTCAACTATAATTGAAAAATATTTTTAAAGAACATTAAAATACAAGTCTTCTTTGCTGTTAAGAGAGGCCCTGAGGTTTTGACATGTGACTAAGAAGCCATTTCGGATATCCAGCCCAGCCATCAGATGATTCCAGGCCCGATTCCCAAGACTGCAAATATATGAGCTATCCCAAGGGAGAACAGACCCACTGTTTTAAGCCACTGACTCTGAGAGACAGTTTGTTAATGAGCAGTGGATAAGCAGAACAAAATGCCTTAGATTCTAATGTGTTTGTCTGCCCAGTACAAAATTCTGAGTGCAGCAAGTCTCACCACCTCAACATTTTTCATTCTATCTCATTTTTCAGTTCCTCCCCTTCTCCCTCTTCATCTCTATCTCCATCTCCCTCCCTCTTTCCCTCTCCCACCTTTCCCTCCCTGAAATGCAACATCTTCATTATAACATTTTTTAGGTGCAATCCATTCTGTTACCAAGAACTTTTCCTTTTGCTTGAGGAAGAGCACTAAAAGAGTTTTAACCCAATAAAAATTATTGGTCTTTCTGCAAAATTAGAAACAATATAGATAATGAGATTTAAAAAAAGAATTTTCTCAAACTATAATTGTAACACTGGGGTGCAGGGGGAAATAGTGTCCTCGTACCCAGAGTTAGTAACTACGTTGTATGTGAATTTATAAAACCATCTCTACTCAGACTAAGCCCAAACCTGGAGCTCTGTATTCTCTCTTTTCAAGCAGATTTTTTAAATGTTTAATTACCGTTAATGTTGGCTGATTTGTGTACCGGGCCAAATTCTAGTCAGGAAAGAAGAACAAAGAAGACATTATTCTATTTAAAGGTTACTGTCTCTTTGACCTGGAAAAAATGTGTATGGTAGTGTGAGAACTCATCTTAAATTCAGAACACATAAAACAAGAAACATAGTGACAGAGTTATACAAATTTCCTACCAGAGAGTTAATTTGTTGTTGCTATTATTGATTTTTTTTAAAAAACTTGTACTTCCCACTTGTCAGGGTTTTAAAATATGTTTTATCCGAATAAGGACAAAATTTACATGAAAGTGTTCTTACCTTAAGAGTTTGGAGAGTCGAAAGTAAAAAAAAACACAAGTAATATAAAATAGAACATAACTATTTGAGTTTCCTCATGTACTTTTTTTTTTTTTTGCTGATTCTAGAGTTAATCAGAAGACAAAAAAAAAAAAACACAGTGATAGGCTGCGCAATTCTCTTTTTAAAAACACATATTCAGCATAACACTTCTTTTATCTAAAAGACTTTCTCCCCAAACACCTGGAACTTCTTATATTGGAGATGGACCAATTCAGGCAGTGCTATCACAGAGCTAGGGTGAGGATATGGCAGCAGGTATGGAAGTACCCCTGAATGAACACAATGTGGGTTATAGGAATGTGAACTCTTCCAGGTACAACCTTTGCTTGAGTTTCCCTGTTTTTGGCTACTCCCAATCACCAGAGCTGAATAGATAGCTGGTAAATTGTGGGAAGTTTTTCTTGCTTGCATCTGCCAAATATCACTGAGTTAATAAAAAGATCCATAGAATAAATATAAATATAATGGACAATTCACCTTTTAACCCTATATGTATAAAAAGTGTGTAACAACTGGAAATCATATCTTCTAAAATACTCTGTTATATAGTTTTAAAAATCTAGTTTCGGGTAACTATAATTTTCCTGTGGTAAAATATATAAGGTAAAAAATCTGGCAAATTATTATCAGAATACATTCCTATAAAATATTAAATAAAAATTTCTACCAAACTTTCATTTGAGTAAAAAAATTCTAGTCGAAATTAGGGTCAAATTTATTTTAATCATCTCATTTTCTCTAAGTATACCTGATTCCTAAAGTAAGACTTTTCTTATTTTTTTAAATATAAAATAATTTCTATGAGACAGAACTAAAAGTCTTGGGATTTATTAGTGCTTCTCAATCTATTCTAATCCATAAATCACCTATTAGAACTTGCTATTAAGCTATCTACTAATATGATGACTTTTCTTCTTCTCTCCCTAATTGATAACTCTAAAGTACATTTTAAAATATAGCATACTGTCTAAGGTCTTATTAGGTCACTGCTGCCTAGAATGACAATGGATATTGGATTCCTTCTTAGTCACTCAAGAAAGAGAAAATTATATTATGACTGGCTTTAATGCTGTGCATTTTTTATTAAACTGAAGAAAAAAAATTGCATTATTACATATGTGTCATCTCCTTGTAAGCAATAATTAAGATTTAACTTTTCTTTTCATCCTCACATTATCAATATTAACCATGCTGATAGTCAGTGCCCTTTGAACAGACATGTGATAAGTGTTTAAACTATTCAGGAGAAGATAAACTGTCCACATTGATCACTGTTATCCTTTTCTAATCATGTCACATAGATCTATAGATATCACAAGAACTAGATAACTGGAACACCCCCAAAAATGAGACCATTTCTTTGCAATAGCTTGAAGTATCCCAGAGAATATATTGTTATTCTCTTCATTTTAAAATGGGGCTAATTATGGATATAGAATACTCATGTCAACATAAATATTTATTTCTTAAAATCATTCAGTCTCTTATATCAGGTTTCCCTTGCATGTTTCCACATATATAGAATGTATTGTCTTTACATTTTTAATGTGACAGTGTATATTCTAAATAGTGGGTTATATAATTGGCCGGATTTTTCATCTTGGATATTTGAAGAGTCTCCACATTGACCTGGATTAAAAAGAACAGATGGCCATTTGCTAAAGTTTCTTTTGTATTTTTTAAACATGTGGCTCTAGCTACCAAAGAAGAAACAAGTTTCTGTCCATTTAGGCAGATAAGATGGACAGTTACAAATGTCTGATAAAGGAAGGAGTGACCACCATACCCTCTTGTGGTTGTAGGCATACAGGTTTTGTGACCTGATTTAACTGAGATCTAAATATCCGAGTTGATCAGATTCAGTAGATAAATGCTTAGATATGTGCTTCACTCTGCACTTTCAGACAGGCCAAGAGAACCAAAATAGATGTAGAGAGCTTCTCCCCTAGGATTTGCCTACCTACCCTCTTAGGTAACAGATTTTTTTTTTTTTCTTAGCTTTTAAAAAGGAACTGCCTGCTTTTTAAATATTTCTTTTTTTATTTCAAGAGATGTGTTAAAAAGCCAGTTGGATATTCAAGCATGGTCCCTAGGCATGTGATACCTTAGTGGATTGGGGGTCGTAAGAGACTAGATTTTCAACTTCGTAAGGCCAGAAACTCAATCCCATCATTAAACACCGACTTGATCTGACTCAGGGGAACTGACTCATGCTAATGAAACTTATAAGAGACTCATGATAAGCCAGAAGGCTAGTTCATTAATTCATAATTAGAAATAGATCTGCCAAGAGGAAGGAAATACAGCTGGTCAGCACATTCTCTCCCCAAAAGAAAATGTACATGCAAATGCAAAAAAGGTAGTTTGACGTATACAGAACCAGTGGAAAGAGAGCTGAATAATATTAATGTACAGTTTGATCTGCTTACTCTACCTTCATATTTCGTTTTCCTTATAGGCTTCTGACTAGACAAGGAACTGTGATTCTCCCTTTCACAGGGCAGAATCTCATCTGAGCTGAAGAGACACTGGCCCAAGATTGCTCTTGGATCATCTTTAAGTCAGTAAGGTTACAACATACATGAATGACTAACCTCTTTACATTAACATGTGATGTTCATAGCATTTGTGAAAATAACATGATCTTGACGGAGACTAAGTGAAACTTCCTTTCAACAGCAACAACATATTTATCAATCAACTCTAAAGATGAGTTACCATAAAATTTGACCTAAATTTGGCTTCTCAAAATTTAGGTCCCCATAGTCTGTAAGAAACTCTTATACCATATACAGGCTGGATGTGTTTATTAACTTGACTGCAGAAATCATTTCATAAAACACATATTAAATAAGCACATTCTACACTTTAAACATTTTATAATTTTTTCAATTATACCTCAGTAAAGCTAGAAAAATAAAATTCCCTTCTGTGATTATTATGGTACATTTTTCTGAGACTTAGAATAGTCCATGCTAAATCCAAATCTCCTTTCTTCATGAAGATGTTGAATCAGGTCAAATGGGATAAGAGGATTAAAGATGTATTTCTGGTATCTTTATGGATTTATCAATCCGGCCTCAATCATTTTGAATTGCAGAAGTCAAGGTAAGAATTATTGGGTGAGGGTGTGGATATGACATTAAGAAGAAAACTCTCTGATAGTGGTGTTATATGATTGATTAAATATGCACGTGCATATGATGCTCCTACTATGAGTGTAAACTATTTTAGGGCAATGAAAAATTAATCAGTAGAGATTTTAGTTCACTGCAAGTCACAAATGCTTCATTCAGTATACAAAATGCAATGTAACTATGTACTATTACTTTAATAACACATTGTGTAGGTAATAAACAGCAAGAAGAGATACGCAGGCAAGAAAAAAATTAACCATTTCTTGAATTTAACAGGAAACCACTACCAAAATGAAGAAGACCATGAATACTGCTGCTATTGATTGTGTAAAGTGTATGAATTGATGGCCCCCTCTCTAAATAAAAAGTGATGACCAGGAGTTCCTGTTATAGTCCTCCTGTGATTATAGCATATTTTTAAAGTATTTTTAAATTGAAATAAGTAATTCTCTGAATTTGAATTGTAGGTAGTGAAGATGTACTGCCCCCACGTGTCTATACTAGAATTTATTGGATTAAGAAAAACATTATTTTTATTTGCTAGAGGTAGGTAATCTCTCAAAAAAAGACATTTGTATTTTTTTGTCATATTTTGTATTTTTATTGGAGCTTTGGGTTCTTTCTTTAGTTGTATCACAAAAGTTTTCATTACAAATACTGAAACAGCATGATCCTCTTAAAGAAAACTGAAGAAATTGAAAAAAATTACAATTTTATATATATGTAAATGGAGGTGACTAATCTGTATCTTTTTATCACATAAGCATTATGAGACTGCCAATCAACATTGCAATATTCTAAAGTTCTAAAGATTCCGAAATGTGTTGAGAACACTATCTTAAATCATGCACCACAGAAATTTAAAAAAAAAAAAGGGACTTTAAAAAACTTACCACTCCTAGAACTTTTATCTATCCACCATATCATATATTATTATATATTTAAAGCTGTATATATAAAGCTAAATATTCAAAAATTAAACCAACAATAAAGTATACTGCCTTTTCAAACACATGTAATATCACATTTTTCTAAATGCTGTCGTGTGCATTATAACACCTGATTTCACCTTGGAGTTTAGAATCAGTAACCCAACAAAATGAGTCAGAATATGTTCCAAAGAATAGTATTGTATAGCATTTTAAGTACATATTCAAATGCTAATATCCAAAACTATTTTTTCATAATACAGACCCATAAAAAATGGAAAATTCCACCCACATTTTAGTCCCCAGAAAAAGCCATGACTGCACTCACTTTTTATAAGGACACACAAGTATGAGAATAATTGCAAAATTTTGCCAACCCACTTAATTTTTCTTAAAAGGCAGTTCACATTACCTATAAGAAGTTTGCAGAAGTAAAATTAATGATATCTAACTTTTAAAATTGCTAATGTGCCAAAAAGTTGTTAATTCTGGATAAATGTGCAGGTAAAATGAGAAAGGCCACATAGTCCTGGCTCATGCAAGGCTCACTTAGTTACTTGAATTTGTAATGGGACAGACCTGAATTTCTACCTCAACTAATTCAAGTACAACATTTGACCATGGTCAGGGAATTTCAAAGTATGTCCCCACTGAGTTTATCTATTAGTTTCAATCCAGAACTCTACTCCAGTCTCTCAGATTTGAATTTTCTCAGGACCTGCTAAGAAAGATTCTAAAATCCCTTGCTCAAGGAAGTAAGGAATAAAAGTTTGCCTCACGGTAACATTATACAGCTATTTACTGAGTGCTTAAAATGTACTAGAATCTCTAATTGCTTCTCAGTTTTCTCAAATATAAAATAAGAATGTTGATAATATCCTTATTTATTTCATAAAGTTTCTTGTTAAGATGAACTAATTAAAAACATAAAAATGAGAAGCCCAATAAATTTGAGGTTACATTCAAATAAAAATGGTTATTACTAGAGGAGTTAAACCCTCCCCTCCCATGGAAGTCTCCAAGTAATTCAGAAAGCCTAAGTGGGAAATGGGTGTGAAATTAAACTACTTACAACTTAAAACTTCTATATAATAAAATAATATAAAACATTTTAAATAATCCAATAGAGAAACACATTATAATTATGTATGTCACAAAACTATATAAATAGCCAAAACTGGAAAAAAAAAAAAAACAGTACTGAAGAAATCAGGGATGCAAATTGAAACAAGTTGAGCTACCTTTGTTTTTGTTTTTGTTTTCCACAGCACATGAGCACATATTAGAATGGTGCAGAAGAGCCAGTACTAGCAAGGGTATAGGGGCTTATAAGTTGACAAAGGCTATTTTCTTTTTTGAAGAGCAATTATATAAAATCTATTAAAACTTAAATATGCATAACATTTGATAGAACAACCCCATTACAAGTAATATCTCTAAAATATGTAAAAGGATGCATAGTGCAGTATTCTTTGTCAAAGTAGAAAAAATTGGAAACAATCTAAATATTCATTAGTAGAGAAAAATCTAACTCATGCATTGAAATTCTAAAAAGTGAAGAATGTAAAATAAAATTTTATATAATATGAAAATATCTATAAGAAACATTGTTAATTAAAAATAAAGAAAATCGTGGAGAAATATTATGAAAACATTAATATACAGACATACACACTCTATTATGCTAGCACTATGCATAATAGTGCTAAAAGAGAGAGAAAAAGTACAAATCAAACCATTACCTTAAAAGAATTGGGACCTGGATGATAACAAATGGGGAAATTCTCAAATTTTACTTACATACTCATACAGTGTTTGAATATTATACAATAAAAACATACTTACATGTCAGTTGAGAAAAATTAAATCAGACAGATGGTTCATTCAATCAACAGGGTTGTTATTAATAAAGATCTGTTAAATTATGCTCATTTGAGATTTTAAAATATTATAAAAAATAGTTTAAATCTCTTATTTTATATGGTCAAGGTATACCTGGCTGCATCAAAAATAAGGATAAATGTCATGAAAACATCTGCCTTAATGATTACAAAAGAGACAGAATACAACAAAGATTAAGTACCAGACCTGCACTAAATGCATTTCTTCCCAGGAAACATAAGTACTTTTGTTTATTTATCTGTATTTAATTCATTTCTCCATTTATGGAACTTATTATGTTAAAAGTGCCTGGTTCCCTCCCTGTCCTAACTCACAGCCAGATAGAATTATAAGCTAGTTTTTAAGGTCCCACAGCTTAGTGGAAGAAAAGCTATGAATCTGGGCCCTGCAAGATCTGAAGAAATTTGACAGAGCTTAAAGCCAATTTTGAGTTCTTCAAGAGGATCACAGTGGGAAAGGATACCCTTAGATAAAAGTAAGTGAACATGAACTAGCATGACCTGCACGGTTTAGCACCATGCTTTTATCTGGGGATCTATCTAAAGATGAACAGAACACAGGGGAGAGATAAATAGGTTGCATGGGGGCAGATGGTTGTGGGAGGTATGGGACATAAGAGTAGAAAGGAGAGGGGCTGGAGCCAAATCGTGTCAAGAAAGATTAATAAATGGTTATATAAAACAATTAGACATTGGTCTAAAGGAGGAGGAAGGATGCCAAGGTTTCTACTTTAGGATACTTATTTTTTTGGATTTAAGACCATGAATTAAATTGGAAAATCAGGTACAGAAGTGGATTCTAGAGGAAAAATTAAGAGTTTTCTTTTTGACATGGCAAATCAAAAAATAACTCTGTCAGAGTAAATCTTAGTAAATAAACATTTAGACAAAAGGAAGTGAAACTAAAGAAAAAAATAGAAGCACAAGTTATCAGTATGTAAGTGAAAACTGATTCAGAGTATAAAAATAATGAGCCAAGTTTAATAAAATAAGTTAGAATGAGAAGGGAGTAAAGAATGGAATTGTGAGCAATAGCAACCTTCATAAGATACATTAGAAAACAATTACAAAGGAAACTAAGATTAAGTGGTCCTCAAAGAAATTTCCAAACAGCTATTGGGAGAACTTTAAAATTAATTAAGAAAAAGAAAAAGAAGGAAGAGAGAGTGGTGGCTAGCTACGGAGGTCACACTGACCCTTAACTAATGAACTCTAATTTCTAGGAAAGAAAGCAGACATGCAACCCTAATTAAACAATGTGCTTTCACCAGGAACTCTCAAGGCCCAGAATACCTGTCAAAAAAAAAAAAAAAAAAAAAAAAAAGCTTTACTCCATGTGTTAGTCATACACATATTAGGTATGTGGTTTTCAGGAAATCGAGAAGAAAACATAGGTTTAAAAAAAACCTTTAAAGTTCCTTGAATTATTCCAACAAAGGTTCATCATTGTGATTTGTGATGTAATTTCCTCTCAGTTTGCAGTTATATATAAAATAGGCAGAGTTATTTATGAAATTGATATATGAATAAAGAAGAAAATTAATAAGTCACTATAGAATTTACATAATCTTGTTTAAATGGGTCACTTTTCAGCCATATCACTTGTGTTCATGATAAATACATAGTCCCTTTCATATAACAATCATCTAATGTTAAGTGTTTGCTTAAAAACCAAATAATCTTGATTTATTGCCAGCATCTTTCAATCTTTTATTAGCAAATAGTGACGAACAATCCAAAAATATAATCATTCAGCAAATTTGAACTCCCCTCAACATTTTTCAAATGACTTGGTCAATATTTCAAAATAATAGTTCATCAGCTAGAGTTGAGCAAATGACCAGCTGGAAACAAATATATGGTGCTGAGTTATAGTATTCTTTTGTAAAATATACTGTAGCATAACATGAGGGTTAAAAGCCCATATTCTGAATTTAATCTGCCTAATTCTGGCACTACTATTACAAGTTATATATTGTGAACAGGTCATTGAACTTTTCTAAGATCTGGCTCCTTTCTAAGTAAAATAGAGGTAACAGTAAATACGTACTCCATAATGATATTGGGAAGAATAAATGAGATAGAAGAAAGGAAGGGAGGTAAGCAGGGAATGAGGAAGGGAATGGAAAAAGAAGGGGAGGGAAGAGAAGGGAGAAAGAAGAGCCCCTGACCATAGTACGCCCTCAGTAAGACTGCCCATGATGATTATTACATGATGAGGATAATGCAATATCCATCCTCTTATGTTTAACTGCATATTTTTCAGGGACTGGGCAGTAGCACCTATCCACATAATTACTCCCAGTAGCACAATCAAAATAAAACAATGTGGCAAATAGAGAAGGTATACATTGCTCAATTTACCTAGCCTATCTATGTAATGAGGTCATTTGAATACTATTGGAATCATTCCATTTTATAAGCATATTAAAGCATATACTCACCAAAATTGTACATGTATGTTTATGATAACTTTTGTTCATAATTTCCAAAACTTCAAATGATCCAACATGTCCTTAAGTATAAAAATGTATAAACTAGAATATAGCTAGACAACAGAATATTATTTATAATAACAAAAAGCTATAGAGTCATAGAAAGAAATTGAAAAAAACTTAAGTGCACAAATTTAAGTGAAAGAAGCCAATCTGAAAAGACTACATACTGCATTATTCCAACTATATAACATTCTGGAAAAGGCAAAAGCATGGAGACAATAAAAAAAATCAGTGATTGCCAGGAGTTAGGTGGGAAGGGGCAGAAGAAAATGCAGAACACGGGATTTTTAGGGCAGTGAAACTATTCTGTATAATGTTACAATGGTGAATGCATTTTATTATACATTTGTTAAAACCCACAGAATATACACCAAGAGTGAACATTACTGTAAACTATAGACTTAATATGATAATGATCTGCCAGTGTAGATTCATCGATTATAACAAATGTACCAGTCTCGTGGGGAATTTTGATAGCAGTGCAGGATGTGCCTGCTTGAAGGCAAAAGGTATTTGAGAACTCTATTTTCAATTTCACTGTGAATCTAAAACTACCTTAAAAAAATAAAATCTAACTTTAAAAAAATAGATGATAAAAGAAGTATATGAATAACTCTGTCCTAAAAATTAATAGTTTAGATAAAATGGTCGAAAAACTGAAAGACTGGTTCGATATTCAAAAATCAAAGTGAACCACCACATCGATAAGATAAAAAAAAACAAAAATTATTTGCTTATATAAATTAATGCAGAAAAATCATTAAATAAAGTCCAACACTCAATTGTGACAAAAAAAAACTCTCAGTAAGCTAATAATAGAGGCATTTCACTACTTGATAAAGAATACCTACAAAAAATGCATACAGTTAACATCATACTTAAAAACAAACCACTGGATACCTGTCATCTAAGATTGGCAGCAAGGCAAAGATATCCTCTGTTTACTCTTTTTTATTCCTAGGTACTCCTATTTAACTGGGATGCAATAAAACCAAAAAAAAAAAAAATTAAAAGGTATACATATTAAAAAGTAGGAAATGAAACTGTCTTTACTTCATATGACATCATTGCCTCTATAGAAACAATCTACAAAAAAAAGTAACTTCTGAAATTAATAAATATGTATGACAAGGTCTCAGGATACAGGCTAGTAGACAAAAGTCAACTGTTTCCCTATGAAAACCTGGAAACTGTAAATAAAAAGCACCCAAAAATGAAATACTTGAGTGTAAATTGAATAAAATAATAGAAAATCCATATGTAGAAAACTGCAAAATACTAAAGAAAGAAATAAAAAAAGACCTAAATAAACAGAGAGATATTCTGTTCATGGATTGGGAGATTAAATATTAAGATGTCAACTCTTTCCACTTTGTCTATACATTTAACATATTGTAAAGTTGTTAATTCTTCTCAACTCCATCTACAGATTCAATGTAATTCCAATCAAGATGCCAGCAAGCTATTTTGTAGATATCAACAAGCTGATTCTAAAATGTATATGAAAAAACAAAGGTCTTAGAATAACCCAGTCAATACTGAAAAAGAACAAATCAAAGGACACACATTACCCAGCTTCAAGCCATAGTAACCAAGACAGAAGGTACTGGTAAAAAAATAATCATAATCATCATCATAAAAAATAAAATTAGAAAAAAAAAACATAGGTCAATGGAACAAAACAGAATCCAAAAAACAACCCTCAAAAATATATTCAACTGATTTTTTTTACAAAGATACAAAGACAACTCCATGGATAAAGAATAGTCTTTTCAATAAATGGTGCTGGCTAACAACTCACTCACTTAGAATGGAACACAGACCTATTGTAAAATGTAAAATTATAAAATTTCTAGACATTGTCAGAAGAATGAAATGACAAGACAAACTATAGACAGGGAGATAATATTTGAAAAAGATGTGTTAAAAGGCAGTTATACAAAATATACAAAGAACTCAACAATAAGAAAATGAACAACATGATTAAAAATTAAGCAAGAGACCTGAACAGACACGTCTCCAAATAAGAAACACAAATGACAAACAGGCATATGAAAAAATGCTCAGTACCATTTTCCATTGAGGAAATTCAAATTAAAATTAGATACCATTACCCACTTATTCAAATAGTAATGATCCAAAACCTGACAATGCCCGCTTGTGATAAGCATATGGAGCAACAGGAACTCTCATTCACTTCTTGTGCAGACGGTACAACCACTTTGAACATTTGCAGTTTCTTACAAAGCTAAATGTAGTCTTACCATAGAACCCAGCACTTGTACTCTGAAATGTTAACCCAAATGATTTACATGTAAATCAACAAGAAAACTACATGCAAATGTTTATAGTAGTTTCATACATGGTGTTTTATTAATAATAACATATCAGTATTGGTTCACTAACTACATGACAAATGTACCATATTAATTGGAGATGTTAACAGTAGGAGATATTATTAACTCTTTGGGGAGTATATAGGATCTCTCTGTATCAACATTGCATCTTTTCTGTAAATCTAAAGCTATTCTAAATTTAAAAGTTTATTTTAAAAAGGAACTTTGACATGGAATAAAACCTCTTTTTTAGAAAACATTAAAATCCTAATGATAGCTATTAATGAATATTTTCTTTGAGTCCTAATCCTGGGTAACACTGATCTCTCTTTACATTTCAGGCCCTCACAACCTAACTTGCTTAAGTTCCTGAGCAACTCAAATTCAGGTCTAACCCAGACTTAATATATATGCTTTTAAAATTCTACCATCCTGTTTTGATACCTTTATGGATATAATACCAAGTAACAAAATCACTGTACAACTGGAAGAAGGGGAGGCAGGGAAGACATTCACTCATTCGGTAAACACATTTTTTAACTATTATGTGCCAAACATGGAGTGAAGCATATCGATACACAGAATCATATGGATACAAGGATGTATTTCCCACTGAAATAGAAATATAATGAAGACATTATAAACTTACTCCAAGATATCTTAGTGCCTAGAATAATACCTGAGTAGAGGAGGAGTTTAATAATATTTCTGGAATAAATAAAGGATGAATATAATGTAGTCTTTGGCTTCAAGGAACACAGAGTCCACTTGGAGAGATAATATACAAAAATAATTGCACTACTTTTAATTGAAGTACATAAAAGGGCTTTAAAAATCACAGATCAATTCTAACTAAAAGAGTTTACTGTAAAGATGACATGAAGAAAAATATATATTTCATGCCCCAATCTTTTCCCTGAAACCTTCTTAAAAAATATGGCCAAATTATCAGGCGAAGAAAATATGATAAATGCTGAGATAACAGTACACAATTTGGTAAGGCTGAAACACAGAGTTGGAATAGGGAAATATTAAATAAGATACTAAAAAAAATGTTTGGATTAAATTTGTACTTATTTCTTTGTCCATGTAAAATGTTTGAATTTAATCATGTTGCAATGAGGCAAAACCATCTAAAGAATGGCTAGATTTAGTTTTTTGCTTGCTTGCTTTTTCTGTTTTTAGTTTTTGCTTTCTTTTGGGGGAAGATTTGGAGTGAATAATTTGGGGGAAATGGATATTTTGTTTTTTCCAGAATCTGAATTCATAAAAATCTAATGGTCTGACTAGAGTTTTAAAAAATTACATGAAGGAAGATTTGTGATTATTTCAGCAAGACAGCAAAAAGTCTGAATCAATTTCAAAGTGTTCTTCTGGGGTAGAATTCACAATATTTGGTGACCTATTGGGAACGAGGCAAAGGAAACAGATGAATTCCTGGCTTGAATAGCTGTATGTTTAATTGTATATTAAATAAGATTGGGCAATCAACATGAGAAGAGAAGATTTTAGAAATAGAAAATCATTTCATTTGTAGTTAGGTGCATGGATAGCTTCCAGACATCCATGAATAAATTATGGAAATATATAGAAACATGTCTTGTGGACAAGTAAAAATATTTGCAACTGCATTAGTTTAATATTGCTGTGTAACAAATTATCACAAACCTAGTAGCTTAAAGCAACATATATTTGTTAGTTCAGCATTTCCATGGTCAAGAATCCAGGCGCTGGCTAGCTAGAGAATAAAAAGTAAAGTGAGTGATCAGAAAACCAGAGTTATATGTATATGAGACAAGCCTAAAGACTTCCCAAAATACATAGCAGTAGTAAATATTGCTGATAGGACTCAGATATCATAGCCATAAAGAAAGGGTCTGGGAACACTATAGAAAACTAGGTATTTCCTGTTATATGACCTCATTTCTAACCAAATAAGGCCTGAGGTGATTTGGATACATAAATAATTACTAGGAAAAAAATAATAAGAACTATAAAAAATTCTAAAAAAATAAATAGGAAGAGGAGCCAGAGAAGGTGATTGATATGTTGTTTAAAAGACAAAGTTATGGAACGCGAACCAGGAAAACAATTACTAAGGAAGACAAAATATGAAAATGATAAAAAGAAAGTAATCTACTACATCGGCTTATTCAAAGTGGTTAGATACAATGCTATGTCTGCTGGCTTCCACACAAAACCTCTCTAGGACTTACAAATAGTGGAGGCTTGGCACAGATGATGAAAAAGCTGAGGAATCACACAGGAGAAGGTGAGACAATTAAAAGGTCAGTAACTTCAAGAAGCCATTTCCATCCCTAGGGTTGGAAGAACAAGGGGAAGGAGGTAGTGTTATTAGAGCCCAGAAGTCTAAATTCATGTGAGAAACTAGAACTGTGGGAGAGAATCAGGAGCCAAGGAGGATACTCAGCAGCTGCCAGAGGTTCAGGCAGAACTAGACAGGAAGAAATGCTTTGGTAGTTAGCTCTCCACTGCCTGGCAGTGCTTCCCACTGGCCAAATCTACTTGGTAACCTACAGGCAATCCTGAAAAAGGTATTCTTGGTTATGGGGAAGGGGTGTCAGAGAAGGAGAATGAGAAAGGAAAGTAAACAGCTAAATGAAGCACAGATGAGGACTGAAAAGAGGCAGGCCAACAAAACCTGAGAACTCTTTCAGATTGGAATTCATATTTACCAAGGTGTATTTTGACATTTTAGATAGGAACATTACTACAATAATAGATATCACTAGCCCAGGAACAAATAAGGTAAAATTAAATAATGAGATTGTTGTTCATGCATGATTTAAGAAATCAGTCTTTCTGGCCTTTTTATTTTTTTCTTTCAAACTGCCCTGAGATTCTAACAATAAAAAGTAAAATTCTTTACTAAGAAGTAATTAAAATTATACAGCTGATTAAATAAAAAGCACATTTGCAAATAAGCACTTTTTAGTATACTGAACTTTTGAATTTGCTGCAAAAATGTATCCATTAGGAAAACAGCTTTGCTATGAATTAATTCCCAATTGGGTCCTTTTAAACTAAAATAATTTCTAACCAAATTTGGTTTTTAGGAAGTCATTAAACTTCTTCTTAAATATCTATTTAAACACTGTTTCTATTATGCGTTCATGAAAAAATAACTTAATCATTTAATTTGACATAATATCATTGGACTAGAGGCCACGTACCAAGATTACAATACTCACTACCTCTAACTGGCTGTGTAAACTTTAGTAAATCAGTTGCCAGTGTATGACTCACTTCCCACTTGTAATATATAGGAATTAAACTACTTTTCCACCAGTCATGGAGTAGTATGGAGGTTTAAAAAAAAATCTATGTTTAAAAAAATTCAATATGTAAAAAACGCCTTGTAAAATTAAAAATAGCTAATTTATATAAAGTGATAACAAGAATCTAATATAATAAGAGGCATTTAATTTCTTCTATAATAATGTAGTGAATATCCACTATTTACTAGACAAAGAGTTTTAGAAGTGGTTTTGTTAACTAAATTAATATATTTTAAAAATATACTTCAGAAAAGAGAGTCCCTAAGAATATTGTAGATATTAAAATTCCTGGAAAATCCAACATCCTGGAAACTAACCATGTTTATTCTATTTTTCAGGTGATGCTGAAACCATCAACTTTATAATAATACAACACCTAATTTTATTTGAGCCTCTTTTAAAATAAGAAGGCAGATTGAATAAAAAAGATAGTGGACTAGGTCAAAACAGGATTTGCCTCCTCCCAGGTCCGCAATGAAATTACAACTGAATTATAAAACCAATGTGGAAAATCACTTGAAGTCCAGCTGATCATAATATGTACATCTGATAACATAAAGGAGCCACATAGAAGCTGATAGGAAGGGCAAAGTCTCCAGTCAGGCTAGACCTGTGGGTGGTGAACACTGGGTGGGAGAGTGAGGCTGCAGAGGCTCCCCTAAAGGAGAGGAGGTTCCTGGCCTTATTCAGGGGCTCCCAATGCCAGAGTCCTAGCCCAGGGAAGAGGAGTTTCCAATAACTCTGATTGTAAAACCCAGAGGGGATTCTGACTGTCTGGGTGAGATGGAAGGAGATTGAAACCCTAAATGCCCCTTTGAAGGGCAAGTTGTGGGTTGAGTGGGGCCAGGTCTCAGGGAGACAATGACCTGTGGACACTCACCCAGCTGTGAGTCAAGGACTCATGCGAGATTCACACTGGGAAAGTCTACATTACCTGGTGCCAGAAAGAGGGCTGAATGGGCAGCCACCATTGTGCCTTAGTCTGGTCCCCATTAAAGGCAATCTACATACCTTGCCAGCTTGACTGTATAGTCCCCTCCCACGAGGCTTTTAGAAAGCACAGGCCTGAGGCCTGCCATACCTAACCTGCAGATTGCCCAGGGCTTTTGGCTGCCACACCCTGCACAGATTCAGGGCCAAAGGTTCCCAGCTGGCAACCACTGTATTTTGGATAGTTTCAGGCAGATCATTGCTACCAACAAGAACTTGAGCAGATCTCAGGATCTGTGGGCCAGTCCCATACAGCAGCTGGTCTTGCTGTGATCTGGGATTTTCATGGGAACATGTGAATGGTAACCAAAGTTGCAGCAAGGGTGAGGCTGTATTGATCCGATGGTCATTGTCTCTCTGAGACCCAACTCCACTCAACCCACAATTCGCCCCAGTCAACTGCAACCACCCTGCTCCTCCCCCAGGCCTCCCAATCCACAAAGGCAACAAAATTTGGTGTGCACAGGGTGGGCACTGCAGGGAAATCAGTTGCAGGCAAACCCTTGCAAGAGCAACAATATCACATTGGGGGAATCACAGGAGTCTATGGGACCACACTATGAGGCAGCTGATCTAACTGTGATCTGTGACTATAGCAGGAACACTCAAGCACAAAAGTTGGAGCAAAACTGAGGCTATATTGGCCTGATGGCTCTTGTCTCCCTGAGATTCCTCTCCACCCAAGCCAGAAAGTGCCTGTAGCCCACTGACAGGCAGCCTCCCACCCCCTGCTTTTCTCCAGGGTTGCTCATTCTACACTGACAACAGACCTTGGGTAGCTCAATGAGTACATTTCAAGGAAAACAGTTGTGTGGATACCATTGCTGCCTATACAAGCTTCAATATCTCTTCAGGGGATTGCTAGAGTCTGAGGGATCATGCCAGCACAAGATACAGTTTTGCTTGGGCAAATCTCAGGGGTTTTGTGGGCTCATCATAAATGACACAAAGTCGCACAGTGATATCTGACTTTGGTGGGAGCCCACAGTTCCAGAGCTGGCAGCAAATCTGGTAAGGCATAGGCCTGACAATCCTGTGCCTCACTGAGACGATGCCTCACCTAACCCACAAATTACCTATAGCAAGCCTGCTTTCAGACAACCCAGACCCATTCTGTGATTTTCCTGGGTCACAAATTCAACAGTAAACAACAGCACTCATTCTGAGCAGTCCATGCAAAGCCCATTCATCCAGGAGAAGCATTCGGTGACAGGCCACAAACTCACACCTATTAGCTTCTGTAAGTCTTAAACAGAACTTGGCTGTTTTCAGGCCTGAGGTAGGCAGCAGCTGACCTTGCTATGATTAGAAACACGTACATGGAGCCACAGAGACAGCGCTGGCATGTAAACTGACACTATAGTGGCAGGGGTAAATTTACTCAACAGACCCAGGAGACTTCCAGGGTCCCTACACCACCCAAAATGCATATCACACAGAAGCCCTTCTAGTTTCAGAGACTTACAGGCAACTGACAGGCCTTGAAAAGCACTGGTTCCTCTGCCAAACTGCCCTAGGTCAGGGACAAAGGGTAACCCATTGCTGCCTATAGCGCTGTCTATTCCACTTACCTATAGATCCAGTATAGGTAACAGCCATCTACGGAACACTTTGTAGTTCTTACCAGGTAACCCTGAGCAATCAAAGCAGTGGATGATCTTGGCCTAATAGAGACCCCCTCCCAAGTGGCCACTAAACCAACATAGCCAGAGGCTGGGACTAGATCACAACAGAACAACTTCTAACTAGTCACATAAGTGGTACACACAAAAAGTAGTTGCAAAGTACAAAGCCTTCCAGGGCAAATCCCACTCAGTGGAGTCTGCCCCCACACAGCAACCCTTACCCTGTGGGCACAGCCAATTCTCACAATTAGTCAGCCTGAGTGTTAATCCCACCCACTGATGTACTAACAATAAAGGCTTGGTGACAACAGAAGAGCACACAAAACCCACTCAAAGATCACATCCAGAGCCCCCTCCCAGCACAGTGGATCAGGGAGAGTGCACCACTGACTGGGCCACACAGGACACCTTTCACATAGGTCATCTAGCGAAGGCTGAGAGATGAAACAAATATTCCCAAGACATAGAAACAAACACAGGATGACTAATAAAATGAGAAAACAAGGAAACATGCCACAAACAAAACAGGAGAAAACCCAAGAAAAAAAGCTAAATGAAATGGATGTAAGAAACCTAGTAGAGACAGAGTTCAAAATAATAGTTATAAGGGTGCTTGGAGAATGGATGAGCACAAGAACCTCAACAGAGAGATAGGAGAAATAACAAAGGACAGAGAAACCATTAAAAAAATAGACAGAAATGAAGAATACACTAGAAGGATTAGAGAGTAGACTGGGCAAAGCAGAAGAACAAATCAGTGAACTAGAAGACAAGGTAGCAGAATACACCCAATCAGAAAAAAAAAAAAATAATAATAATAATAACAATAATAATAATAATAAATAAATAACACGAGAATAGTTTAAGAGACCTCTGGAACAATGTGAAGTGTGACAATACCGGGATCATAGGAGTACCTGAAGGAGAAGAGAGCGAGCAAGCGATTGAGAATCTATTTAAATAAATAATGACAGAAAACATCCCTAACCTGGCAAAGGAAATAGATATACAAGTTCAAGAAACACAAAGAGTCCCAAACAAGAGGAATCCAAACAGTCTCACACCAAGACACATCATAATTAAAATCTCAAAAGTCAGTGACAAAAAGAGATCCTAAAAGCAGTGAGAGAAAGACCGCTAGTTACTTACACAAGGGTACCCCCATTAGAATGTCTGCTGATTTTTCAATGGAAACTTTTCAGGCCAGAAGGGAACATCAAAAAATATTCAAAGTTATGAAAAACAAGAATCTACAACCATAAATACTCTACCTCACAAGGCTTTCAATTAAAATGGAAGGTGAAATAAAGAACTTCCCAGACAGGGAAAAGCTTAAGAAATTCATCACCAACAAGCCAGCATTATAAGAAATATTACAGGAACTTCTGTAAAAAAAAAAAGAAAGGGGGGGTAAAAAAGAAAAAAGAAAAAACAAATATGAACAAAGTGGCAGTAACTATGTACCTATCAGTAATCACTTTAAACATAAATGGATTAAATGCTCCAATTAAAAGATTTGGGTAGCCAAATGAATAAGAAAATAAGACCTATGCATATGCTCACTATAAGAGACCCACTTCAGATCAAATAAAACTCACAGACTGAAAGTAAAGGAATGGAAAAAGATATTTCACACAAATAGAAATTTTTTAAAGAAGCTAGGTAACAACACTTATATCAGATAAAATAGAGTTTAAGACAAAGGCTCTAATAAGAGACAAAGAAAGCCATTATAATGATAAAGGTATCAATAAATCAAGAAGACATAACCCTAGTAAACATATGAGAACCCAACGTAGGAGCACCTACATACATAAAGCAATTATTGACTGATATAAAAGGAGAGATCAACAGTAACACATTCATAGTATGAGACTTTAACACCCCACTGACACCACTGGACAGATCTTCCAGGTAAAGAATCAACAAAGAAACAATGGGTCTAAAAGACACACTAGACCATATGGATTATAGACATTTTCAGAGCATTTTACCCCAAAGCAGCAAAATATACTTTCTTCTCAAGTGCACATGGAACATTTTCTAGGACAGACCACATGTTAGGACACAAAACAAGTATCAATAAATTTAAAAAGATTGAAATCATATCAACCATCTTCTCTGATCACAATGATATGAAACTAGAAATCAACTACAAGAAAAAAAAACTGAAAAATATACAAGCACATGGAGGCTAAATAACATCCTACTAAACAATGAATGGTTATCAGTGAGATCAAGGAAGAAATCAAAAGATACCTAGAGACAAATGAAAATGAAAACACAATGCCTCAAAATCTATGGGACAGTGTAAAATCAGTCCTAGGAGGAAAATTCATAGCAATCCAGGCCTACTTCAAGAAACAAGAAAAAACTCAAACAATCTAACCTTACACTTAAAAGAACTAGAAAAAGAACAGCAAACAACTCCCAAAGAAAATAGAAGGAAGGAAATAATAAAGATCAGAGTGGGAATAAACAAAATAAAGTCTAGAAGAACAATACAAAAGATTAATGAAACTAAGAGCTGGTTCTTTGAAAGGAGAAACAAAATTGACAGCCCCTTAACCAGACTCATCAAGGGCAAAAGAGAGAGGACTCAAATAAATAAAATCAGAAATGAAAGAGGAGAAATAACTACAGTCTCCACAGAAGTACAAAGGAACATAAGAAAATACACAAACAATCATACACCAACAAACTGGACAATCTGGAAGAAACTGATACATTTCTAGAAATATACAATCTCCTGTATGTGAGAAAAAACAGAAAATATGAACCAACTGATTACCACCAATGAAATTGAGTCAGTAATTTAAAACCTCCCAGAAACAAAAGTCCTAGACCAGATGACTTCATAGGTGAAATTTACCAAACATTCAAAGAAGAATTAAAGCTTATTCTTCTCATACTATTTCAAAAAATTCAAGAATAGGAAAGGCTTCCTAACTTCTTTTATGATATGACCATTACCTTGATTCCAAAACTACACAAAGACATTACAAAAAAAGAAGACTATAAGCAGATATCTCTTATGGACATTGATCCAAAAATCCTCATCAAAATATTAGCAAACCAAATTCAGCATTACATTAAAAATATCATACATTATGACCAAGTTGGATTTATTTCTGAGATGCAAGGTTGGGACAATATCTTCAAATCAATTAATGTGACACACCACATTAACAAATTGAAAGACAAAAATCATATGATTATATCAAAAGATGTAGAAAAAGCACTTGACAAAATCCATCATACATTTACGATAAAAACTCAGCAAAGTGGGAATAGAGTAAACATACCTCAACATAATAAAGGTCACACATGACAAACCTACAGCTAATATTGTACTCAATGGGGAAAGGCTAAACCATTTTCATTAAGATCAAGAACAAGACAAGGGTGCTCACTTTCACCACTGCACTCCAATATTGTACAGGAAGTCTTAGCCACAACAGTAAGAGAAGAAAGAGAAATAAAAGGTGTCTGATTTTGAAAGGAAGAAGAAAAACTCTCATTATTTTCCAATGACATGATACTGTATAGAGAGAACTCTAAAGAGTCCACAAAACACTGTTAGAACTGAACAATTAATTCAGTAAAGTAGCAGGCTGCAAAATAAATATTCAGAAGTTAGTGGCATTTTTATATACTAATGATGAACTTTTGGAAAGAGAATTTAAGAAAACAATCCCATTTATAATTGCATCACAAACAATAAAATACCTGGGAATCAAAGTAACCAAAGAGGTAAAAGACCTGTCCTCAGAAAATTATGTCATTGGAAAAAATTTAAAGAAGATACAAATAGATGGAAGCATACACTGTACTCATGGGTAGGAAGAATCAACATCATTAGAATGGCCATACTACCTAAAGCAATCTATAGACTCAATGCAATCTTTAACCAAATACCATTGGAATTTTTCAGAGAGCTAGAACAAATAATCCTAAAATTTATATGGAACCATAAAAGACCCTGAATAGCCATGGCAATCTTGAGAAAGAACAAAGTGCTCTACCTGATATACACAACCTGATATACCACAAGGCTACAGTAATCAAAACAGCATGGTACTAGCACAAAAACAAATACATAGATCAATGGAACAGAATAAAGAACCCAGAAATAAATCCATGCCTATATGGTCACTTAATATATGACAAAGGAGGCAAGAATATAAAATGGGGTAAAGACAGTCTCTTCAATAAATGGTGCTAAGAAAATTGAACAGATACGTGCAAAAACAAAACACACATAAAAAAAACCAGCTGGATCACCTTCTTACACCATATACAAAAATAGACTCAAAATGGATTAAAGACTTAAATGAAAGGCCCAACACCATAAAACTTCTAGAAGAAAGTTTAGGCAGTAAACTGTCTGATATGGCTAACAGTAATTTTTTTCTGAATATATCTCCTCGGGCAAGGAAAACAAAAGAAAAAATAAACAAATGAGACTACATCAAACTGAAAAAGTTGTGTACAGCAAAGGAAACCGTCAACAAAACAAAAAGGCAACTGTCTGATTGGGAGAAGATATTCGCTTAGGATACATGTCATAAGAGATTAATATTCAAAATATATAAAAAACTCATACAATTCAACAACAACAAAAACAAATAATCCAATTAAAAATGGCCAGAAGACCTTAACAGATACTTCTCCAAAAAAAAAAAAATATATAGATGGCCAATAGAGATATGAAAAAATGCTCAAGGTCACTAATCATCAGAGAAATGCAAATTAAAACCACAATGAGATATCACCTTGCACCTGTCAGAATGGCTATTGTCAATAAATCAAAGAACAAGTGTTGATGAGGATGTGGAGAAAAGGGAACTCATACACTGTTGATGGGATTGCAAACTGGTACAGCCACTATGAAAAACAGTCTGGAGCTTTCTCAAAAATATTAAAAATGTATATACCTTTTGACCCAGCAACTGCACTTCTGGGTATTTATCCAAAGAAAACTAAAACAATAATCTGTAAAGATTTATTCACCGCCCCCCTATGTTCATGGCACTACAATTTACAATAGCCAAAATGTTGAAGCAACCTAAATGCCCATCAACAGATGATTAGATAAAGAAGATATGGTTCACATATATAATGGAATACTGCTCAGCCATTAAAAAAAGTAAAATCCTACTATTTACAATGACATGGATGGACTCAGTGGTTATTATGCTGAGTGAAATAAGATAGAGAAAAATAAACACCATATGATTTCACTTATCCGCAGAATCTAAGGAACAAAGAGAACAAATCAATCAAAAACAGACTCATCTCTAACACACACACACACACACACGCACACATGCACACACACACACACAGAGAGACTCACAATCTGACAACTGGAGGGAAGGGAGGTTCGGGGACTGGGAGAAGGGGGTGAGGGGTTAATAAGTACAAATTAGTAGCTAAAAAATGCTCATAAGGATGGGGAGCATGGCATAGAAAATGGAGTTAGCATTAATGTAATAGCTAGGTAGAGAGCCAGAGGAGAAAAAGAGCAATTAGGGGAATTATTTTATAAACTATATAAATGTCTGACCAATGTATTCTATACTTGAAACTAATAAAATAAAATTAAAAAAAATAAGAAGGGCCAACTTTTTATTTCAAACAATAAATATTATTATTAACTACTGTGATCTAGAGAAATCAAGACAAGGACCCAATTAAATTAAAAAGATTCTGACAATACTGAATAATGATTAAAAATCTACAATATTATAAATGGAATAAGAGCAGCTCCATGTAACTTTGACAATTTTATTTTATTATAAAACAATAATAACAGAAGAGTTTTTAACAGATAAACTAAAAGATCAATCATATAAGAAAGAAGGTGGCAACTGTTGCACAATTCTATGAGTACACTAAAAACCATGAATTCTGGACTTTTAACAGGGTAAATTTCACGATATGTAAAATTTATCACAATAAATACAGTTTAAAATTTTAAAAAAGAAACTAATTTGTGACAAGCATAAAACACCAGCCCAAACATTCTACCAAGTGATTTCAATTTAGAATACTTATATATTCTCCACCTCAGAAAAGGCAGAATTTCTCTGCCATAATGTCAGCCCTAGGCTTCTTATACAAATTGGTCCAGGAACCATCTTCATAAATACCTCAGGGTATGTTTTCAACCCTTAGATTGTGTCTATTAGAAATTTCTAGAGGACTTATTAAAAGGTAGGTTACTTGGCCCCATCACCTGAGTTTCTGGTCCAGTAAGTCTGAGTGAGATTTGAGAATTTGCAATACTAACAAGTTCCCAAGGTATGCTGATACTGCTGGTCTAGCCACTACATTTGGAGAAGCACTGAGCTAAGCTTTCACATACCAAAACTCAAGTAAATAAAAAAGGTCATTTATAACTTTCCACCAGGTGTCTATTTGCCTTATATTTGCAAAACTAAGAGCAACTCAAATGACCCTTCTCAGTACAGAAAAAAAAAATCAGCACCTCTGTTATAATTTTAAAACTATCCTGCAAAGGAAGAAATATATATTTCAGGCAAAGAATGAGAAATTCAACCTGTGGTAACACTGAAACATCTGGGAAGAGATGTTGGAGGTTTGTGATCCAGAGTTTAGGAGAGAGGGAAGTAGCTAACAGTTTAAATTTTGAGCATGAGTTTTATTTTAAATGGTGTTTCAATGGGGGGGGGGGGCAACTGAGAACAAGACTGGACTTGCAGGAATCTCAGTAGTTAGAGGAAAAAAGAGTTAAAAGAGAAAGCAGGAGAGTGCAGTATTCAGAAGCAAAAGCAGAACAGAGCAGAATTTCATTTGTTTATAAAAGCAGACAAGACTCTGTTAATAAGACAGGCATTCTAACAGTGTAAGAGGCAAGAGGAAATGTGGTCTGAAAAGGGATCCTTGGATTTTTAGAGAAAGATAAAGCAGGTAATTTTGGAACTGGGAACAATCTTGATGATGAGATAAAGGAGAGTTTTGACAAATATTTGGCCATCTCTCTCAGTCAAGAGTAATATATATATAATATATATACATATATATTATATATATATTTACACACACACACACATACATACGTACATTTGTTGAATACATATATATTCAGCAAAATACCATAAAAGTAAATCATAAAAATGAAAGTTTTTTAAAAAAATAAATTTTGCTATTTTGTACTTCATTTGATCAAATTATGGGTTATGGCAGGAACCTGAAAAACCATTGATGTAGGTTAACCTACTCATTTCATAAAGGAGGGTGATAATAAAAAGGTATATGACAATGACAAGTCCAAAACTCACATGAAGGATATCTGACTCCTGGTCCTATATATGACCAATTAAAGGATCCATGCTGTATTAGTTGGTTCTCCAAAGAAACAGAAACAATAAGATATATAGACATATATTTGAGGTGACTTAATATAGGAATTGGCTCACTCAGTTATGGAGGCTAGGTCCTGTGTTCCACCGTCTTCAAGCTAGAGAACTATGAAAGCCAGTGATGTGATCCCATCTCAGGCTGAAGGCCTGAGAATTGAGGGGGTTGACTGTGCAAGTCCCTGTCTGAGTTCGAAAACCTGAGAACCAAGGGGACCAATGTCCGAGGGCAAGAGAAAATAGATATCTCCGCTCAAGCAGAGAATTTGTTCTTCATTTGCCTTTTTGTTCTATTCAGGGCCTCCATGGATTGGAAAATGCCTACCTGCATGGTAAGGGTGATCTGCTCTACTCAATCTACCACTGAAAGGGCTAACCTCTTCTGAGACATTCTCACAGACACACTTAAAAATAATGTTTTACTAGTTAACAGGGTATTCTTTAGCCCAGTCAAGTTGACACATGAAATTAATCAACAAACCAGCAAAGGCATTCACCATGCCTTGAGTTAAAAAACACCTCAGACTCAAATGCTTTACCTATTTTGGCTTTTGAATACATATTATTGTGACATTGTACATGAACATTTAGATTTCTATTCCACAAATCACAATAATTAGTCCATTAAAAATATACAAATATAGCTGATAGCACATTATTATGGTTCCAGGTACCATTGGCTCTGTCTGTTTACTTAGTTGTGCTTTCTAAATTTTGGCTCTAGGCTTCCTAACAGGCAGGCTTCATTAATCCCTGAAACTCTGGTCCTTCTCTCTTTCCACTATTTGACTCTGGTCTTCAGTTGCCTGGCAAGAAGAATGATAGAGTAGAAATGCTAGAGTCCAAAAGACCTGGTTCAAAAATAATCAATGCAATTTTTAATTGTGAAATATTGGGCAGGTAGTCTTCTGTGAGTCTATGCTTTTCTTATGTCTAAAATATAAGTAATACTGCCACCTTTCATAAAACACTGTACAGTATTATATAAAGAATTTTTATTTATTTCCCTGCTCAGGTGAGACAGCTTAGTATCTGGCATAAAGTGCTCACATTATATACACTCTTCACCACATTCTTCCAAGATGATGTTATTTCAAGGAGTGAGCTCCACTCTAAATTCACTCTTCATTTTGCCTCCACTTTCTCTCCTATGCCAAAAGCTAGCACAAGTGACATATACATCCACTAAGAGGGAAGGAAACAGGTTTTCTCTGTAAAACATATCCCTTCCAGAGAACTAATATTAGAAAGATGGTAAAGAGAGCATCAGGGTAAGCTGAAGAAAATTTTTCAACATCATAAATAGAAATTATGAGAATTTCCCTCCGAAAGAACTTAAGCCACTCTGAATGTAGTTCTTCACGATATTTCATGTTTTGCACATATCTGTGTATTTCTCTAGCCCTTCCTACCAGACTATAAACCTCCTAAGGACAGGGCTTGTGTCTTCTTTATTTTAGAATCTTCTCATGGCCTTTATCCCAATTCTATTGATACAGAAAGCCAGTAATTGCGTGTTGAATCAATAATATTCAGTTTTATTCAGGTTTGGGGTTTAGAGTGTTGTGTAATGGTTTTCTTCTCTCTCTAGAATCCATGCTGTTCTTAGCAAAGAGCAATGAGTAAACAATCTATTACAGAAATGAACCAAACAGCCCTTCATTCTGTGAAAGCATCCAAGGAAATGCTCCCTATGGGGTCTTCTCAATAGAGATTTGGGCACACAGACTGAAAATAAAACCAATGCTGCACTTCCTCTGTCCCAACGGCTTCAAGTACATGCTTTGATTTGAAACAAATCAGAGTTGCTTTGAGCACAATACTCCTGACAGCTAAAAAATATTGTTTCTGATACTTTAGAATAGCCAAGGTCCATGATTCAAGAAAATAACTGAGAAATGTCATCATCTGTTTAACATCTCCAAAGAGTTTCCAAAATAAAATTGCTGATGCTGTTTAGCTTAGTTCACGTAAATATTTTTTAAAGGAACAAGCTAGACTTCTTTCCATGCTTCAGGACTACAACAGATGAGACATAAAAAGGCTCTAAGTCCCTTGAAATAAATCAAAAATATTTTTGACCTATATTAGGTTTTAGTTCACAGAACATTCATAGATAGGCCACTGCTGATTTCTTCCTTGTAATTGTTCTGGGAGACACAATTGTTTTTATTTCATACATTTACAGATGAGGAAACTGAAAGGTAGGGAAGCGAAGTGATTTTTCCAAAGTCATCACCACAACGTCAATGCTTCCACATCCTGAGCTGTTTTATTTTTAAATCATGCAGTTTCACTACTTATCTTTGGTACTAGATTATTCTGATTCCCTTTTATTCTATCTTGATGTCTGTGGAAAAAATTGCTAATGAGGTACTTTCCTCTAGCAGGGTTACCATGTGATGGCAATTTCCACCTTGAACGAGAGCAGTAGGAAAAATAACAAAGGAAGAATCACAAAGAACATCTGCTGATGATAGCAAAGGCTATGGAGGGCCTGGAATGGAAAATTCTGGGACCAAGACTGAAGCTTCCCTTAAAAGCTACACAGCATTTTTATGTACGAATCTCTTAAAGATTTTTCTTCAGTTATCAGTAGACAGCAATGATCTAGAATGTAGGACTGCAGTAAGCAATTTTACATGAGCTAATGGTAAAAACGACCTGAGAATTTGCATGTACTGCCACATTTTATATTCGACCAAAAAATTTTATGGTACAGCATTAAATAAAAATGGCTCAGCTAGATAATGTCTATAAGTGATGACCTTCCACTGCCCTCATGTCTTCACAATAGCAGCAGATGCCTTATAACTACCAGGATTGATTCATGCCACCCTCTTCTATTTGGGCTGCTTTCAAAGGCTTTTCTATTGCTGCAATAAGTGCCAATGCAGCTATATTGTGCTGCTTTAATTAAGCTCTCTCAATTATAGTCTAAATCTTACATGCTTCATGCCAATTGCCATAACTGTCAGCTTTATGTGACATTTTGAAATGCAGAATTTCAAATATCAAATATGCATTCCATATATCTAGCCTTAAAAAAAATTCAAGCTGTGCTAATATTGGGTTTCAGAATTCATTTATTTGATCAAAAATTTAGTAATAAGCAGTTTTAAAAAACCTAAACATGAGTTTGGAACAATTGGGGACATTTTAATTATGAACTGGTTATTAGATGATATTAAAAAATTATGTTATTTTGTTAGGTGTGATAATGATATTGTGGTTTGTAAGGTAGTCTTTATTTTTAGGAAATACCAATTGAAATATTTATAGGTAAAGTGTCATGATATCTGCAACTGATTTGTTAATAGGTCCAATCAAAAATATATATGTGCATATACATGTATACATATACATAGAAAGTTATAGATTATAATATAGATTAAGCAAATATAAAAAATTACTGAATGTAGGTTGTGATTATATGAGCTAATTTTATCAATTCTGCATTTTCTGTATATTTGCATATTTACATAATAAAATGTTGGAAAAAATTACATGCCAAAACTACATGCCAAAGACAAAGGCACTGAAGCTGCAAAAAGAATAAACAAAATTCCTGATTTCATAGTTCAATAGTCTAATTAAAGTTATATAAATATATACAATTACTGTAATTCGTAATGAATATAGTACTAACAGTAGGTAGCAAGATACTTAAGGGCACAGAACAGGAAGAAAACAATTCTGCCTACAGATGTCAAGCAAACGTTTCCACAGAGACTTATGCTTAGATAGGAGTTGGAAAAACACATGAGCAGAGAAGCTATTGTTGGCAGAGGCAAGTGATGGGCATCACTGCAGAAGCACTGAAACAGCAAAAAAAGAGCTAGGAAACAGCACAATCAAGGTAACTGGACCACTGAGCATGAGATGGAAAGCCAAACAAAGACTGGTGTGAATCTTTATGTTGTTAGCCAGGATTACTGCAGTGATCATTCTGCAATATATACAAATACCAAATCCTCATGTTGTACACCTAAAACCAACATAATATGTCAATTATGTCACAAAAGAAAATATTTCTAAGAAAGAAGATGGCATGCTCATTGACCCATGACTTTCCAAATGGGTAGTTATCCAAATGCCTGGGTCAAGAAAAATTTCTTGGTCAGTGTCATGAAGACATGACCTTAAACTTTCTCAACAATTTGAAGGAAATCATGGCTGATTTTTCTAAATGAATGAGCCAAGTCTAAACAATTGGGCCCAGAGAAGACATGTAATATTCATGACAAAATAATTGAAATATTGAAAGCTGTTAATAGTAGAAATTAATATAGATAGATATGTATCAGTTAAGATAATCCGGCATGCAAATACAAAACTTAAAAATTAAACTAAAGAAAGAAAGGAAGATTGTTTACATTATTAAAAGATTAGTAACTTTGGAAAACTTTTCACTTGTGCATTAATCTATCCATAAACACTGAAAGTTTTTCTTCAAAGATAATTTTTTATTCACTGAGGTCGATGAACTAACATTTCTTCTAAATTGCTAGAATTCACTTTATTCTGGGTACTAATGGCAAATAAGACAAGTTCCCAGTGAAAAGATTCCACAAAGTAGAAAGAAACTACACTACAATATGTAATTAGCATGTTTTGAAATTCACCTATTTAGGAAACTATACCTCACTGCCTTCTGATTTTGTTTAAGCCTTCATATACCTTTTAAAATTTGGCAGTGAATAAGCAGTTTTTTTGCCTCTCCAGACTCAATTTCCTGAACTTTTTACTTCAACTTTTTTCTTCACAAATCATATACTGAATACTATAAGAAAGTACACTTTAGATGTTTTTCATTTTATTTTTGCCAGATGTTGTATATGTGACCTTATCTTCTTAATAGCATGAGATGTTCTAGCTTCACTTTTCAGACTTCAATCTTTGTCTGGGATTGATGTAATATCATTTAGTTTTTATCTCTAATTTATAGGAATCAGGAATTAATGGCTTATAATCATATGGTTATGATCCGATATTGAAGAAAATTAGCAATTTGAATCCAAAGGTCTATTTAAAAGATTGCTTTGGGAAATTTTAGGAAGCAAGTAAATATGCTTAAATGTAGTTCCTTAATAGATTGTTGAAAGAATATTCCAAGAAAGGAAAAGAGATAAGAAAACTTTAAAGTGAATAACATTAAAGTCCTTAACAAGCACTTTTACACTTAGATCCTTGGATGGAACTATAACATCTGCTAGGCTTTTTCTAACTTTAATTCCCAGGCTACTAATTAGAAGTGGAAAATTACTTAAGCTGTGTCTGTAGCTTACAGTTAATTGTTTAGATTCTAGGTTTCCCCTACACTAGCCTTTGGTCATACCACTAGGGAAGAACAAGTAAAATGTCACCATTATCACAGAAGAAACAGAGAGGTCTGTTAAAACAAGGATATGGAGTGGAAGATACAAATATCTAGTCTATTATTATATTTTATCAAGAAGCACCTGTGATAATCCTCCTAAACTTTTCCATTGACTTCGTGGCCTAAAAAATTTAATACAGCCCTCAGGGAGCCTGGGGGCATATCCCAAAGGTGCCATTTATAATTTGAAATACTTAAAGTGCCAGTATAACATTTAAAAATGCTTGCAAATTTTGTATTCTACTTCTTAGTATCAATATTTTTTTAATGGAAAAGTGGTTTCAGCTACCTACAAGTTAACTCTTTTCATAAATCTTTAAATAAAATCAATGCTTTAGGATAATCATGCATATTTCTGTCTGTATATCTAAGCACACTCAGCGCAAGAAGCATGACCTAGACACAATCTAAAGGTTTCTGTATAAAGGTCACACCCCTGAGGATAATGTTGAGGCCTCCAGGGTTCCAGAGATGAAGGATTACTTGCTCTTCGGTTCTTGAAAGGTGTTAATGTTTTTTAGATTTTATTTATTACATGGGAAAATGGGTGGTACAGAAACTACTGGGCATTTCTTAAGATTAGAGAAGAAAAAAACATATTTCAGCTAAACTAAGAAAAATTCAAAGGAAATGCATTGATTTTCTCAGCTTAGGTCATTCTTAGCTTTAGATCAACAGCAGTTAAATTGAAAATTGACTGCCATGATTTACCAACATAAAACTGTGAGGTTGTAGGCCTCATAGTAGTCAGACTAGCAGAAAGTAGGGAATTGTGAATGAAAATTTCAACCAAAACTTTCTGACTGGGGTGGGGAGGAATGGCCTCCCCAACAGGGAGAGATACTATTACCTTAAAACATAGGATAAAGAGAGAAGCTAGGCATGTATAGTAGAGCCAAAAAACTGTTCACCAGTCTGCTCTCATCTAGGCATCACTGCCTCAGAGAGGCCTCTATTACTGACCTAGTGTTGGTTTCGTTACTCTGTCCACATATCTGTATAGACTCTTCCTAAATTGATAAGCATTTGTATTCTCAAATTTATTGTATGAACATTTGGTACAGGAAGCATATAGCTCTTATTCTGATTGCCTTAAACATACTGGGTCCTCATTAAACATTGATAGTTTGCAAAATTAAATAATAATCACTTCTACCAAACATCAATAGAATAAGTAATAATAACATTGAGCTTCATGCTCCCCCTTTTTTTCTTATCAATAATACATTCCTTCTATTAATAGGAAGTATATGCATGCTTGCATAAACCTTTACAATTATTTTCTATAATGGTTACGCTTCTGGACAGAAAGAAACCAGATTTATATTTCTGTTTGGCTAAAGAAGTCACTCAGTCATAAAATCTAATTAGCATGCTACTCTCAGCAGCTATGAGTACTGCTGAAGTGTCCTTCATTCATATTAATATACCATTTCAGCAGAGGCTATTAAACAAATAACATAATAAGTGGTGAAATAGCTTTAAATTAGGGCACAATTTAGCCAGCTTAAATGCAATAAATTGGAAAGGCATTTATATAAAAGGAGTGTCTTATTCACTGGGGATCCTCCTAAGGTACATATTTTTTTTAACCTCAATCAGACAGGACAGACGAAAACTCAGCCATAAATGTTATTTGTCATGATTCAGGTCATTTGAAAAAGTATCTTCTGGAGTTGGCATGACTAAGTCAGAGATTCAGAACAAATGTAATTGGACAGTAAAAAGTAGAATGATGTCATTGGTTAAGTCAGCTGAGACAGGTGGTCTGCAGTCTGCACCTTAATTCCCATACCATCTTCAATCTGTCATATAAAATTAATGACTCACTCCAAATAACAAATGACTATTGTTTGGGGCTATAGGACAAATTCCTTTGCAAGGTCACTACATGTAAACACCACATATTTTATGAATCTGTAACTGACATCAGCAAGAGAGAAATAACAAATTTGAATCTGACATTGCAGTTCTACCACTGTAGCATTGAGAAAATAAGATGATCAAGACATTTAATATAGAGTAAAGCAATGGGTAAATGATAGAAGAAAATAAATTTGATTCCCAGATCTTTGGTTTAGATATCAGACACATAGAAGGAAGCCTGACCCCTAAAAAATTGACAGCAATAGATTTCCTATCGAAATGGAAACCCATGTCCTCAAGAGTCAAGCAATTTAAGGGCTATAGCATGTGGTGGCACACAGATTCTTCTCAAGCATTTCAATTGTTACCTGTCTCAGCTCTGTACCGAAACACAATGAGAGTGAGTACCCAAAGTTTGCCAATTACAAATTGTTCATGTTTTCATGAGCAAACACACAGGATGACTCAGTAGACTGTAGATTTCCCATTAAGAGGAGACAATCACAAGCCAAAAGACCACTTAGAGATTTTGGATGCAGATACAGCTTTTGAGATGCTTTCCAACTCTCATATTTGAGACTACCAAATCATCTTGTACTCCTATATTTCACATAGAAGTACTTCTATACTTCTATATTTATTTATTTATTTATTTATTTATATTTATTTATTTTTTATTTCTTTAATAGCATTCTTCTTGTAAGGGCCATGAGGTCAGAAAGTGGTTCTTCATTTTTGTGTGCTCACAGACTAGCACAGCTTATCTAACAGATAAGGCGCTCAATAAAATGTTGTTATTGACTGACTAACCTTGTAAACCTAAAAAATGGGTGCTTATTGAATTAAAAGGTTTAACGTTATTTTAAGTTGCCATGACTTCCTCCAGAATTTACATGTAAGGTGTTTTAAAGAAGGTTACTGTGACTTTCAAAGTTTCAAGTTAAAATATATGGATTTTTAAGCTGAACTTCATGTGTCATTATTACAAAGTTAATAATAGCTCTTTATAATAATATCTAGTTTTTTTATCCCATTTCTAGCAAATACTAGTATGTTTATATACATATATACACATACATATATGTATATATAACCATAAATAGTATAAATAGGAGCAGCTGTATCATTCACAAAACTTTTCTTTTGACTAGTCATTGAAAGTAATAACATTTAATTAAATATTTTCTAAACAAATAAATGAGATCTTCCATATAAATAATGTTTTGCATCTGTCATAATTCTTCTGGAGGCTTTGAATTACTTTTTTAAATAAATGTAATCACAAAAATAAAAATGCCATCAAATTAGGTATGAGTAACAGTGGGAAGAAAATCATAAAATCTGGAAAGATTCTGCCTTCTGATTACTTCAAAGTTGATGTTAATTTCCCATTTTACTTTCATAAAACTAAAAATCAAAACTGTTGATGACAGTGTGGTTTATGTCAGAAAGATAGTCATCATTTTGCATCCTCAAAGGAGAGACCACTGCCCCACATCAAAAGACTGGGATTTAAGACATGTTTATGAATTTTAATTTTAAAATAAAATATAAGGTTCAAATCTTGAATGCATAATTTTTATGATTCCTTTCTTTCACTAACTTTTTTCATTATCATGCAAATAGCCTTAATTATGTAGATGAGGAATTTCACACTGCCCCAAGACTAATGGTCACAAATCAAGGCTCATAGAGGAAATGCTTGCAGGCAGATGTGTTTGTAAAACTGAATGCCTTTGGGGAAGCTTTGTGTGTACTAGTTTGCTACAGTTGGTTTCACAGCATTTTTTACTCTGGCTTGCCTCACACATATGCATAATCTTCCTGACACTTTCTGAAGGCATTTTATTTTTGACCCCAGACTTAAGTCAAACTCCCCTCAAAAAACAAAATAATTTTTTCTTTCATTCAATCAACCATTATACTTCAAAAATATAATTATTTGCCTTCATGGAACTAATGCAATAATTCAATAATGGTAAAAAAAAAATCAAGGGAAAATATACACATGCACAACCACATAGAACAGATACATAATGAAAGACAGAAAGATTACGCAATATCTTGGGCCAAGCGTAATATATCATTTCATGTTCAAAACTATGAGAAAGGTAATGTTATCATTATAGCCATTTTGTTGCTGAGAAAACTAAGATTTGGCGACATAGATATCTTTCCTAAGGTCACTCAGCTAGAAGGTGGCTTAGATGGGATTCAAACCTCATTCGTCTGACTACAATGACTGCAATACTAAATCACAGGAATACTCCCAGTGTGTGTGTGTGTGTGTGTGTGTGTGTGTGTGTGTGTGTGTGTGTGTGTGTGTGTGTGTGTGTAAGAGAGAGATATCGTGCCTATATGGAAGGGCAAGTTTTCCTTTCTTCTAATTAATGACTTTTTGAAGAAGGTAGATTCTGAGCCATCTGCAATCACCATGTAGCCATTCAGCTCACCAGAATCTTAAAAATCATTTTTAGATGGTATGTCAAATTATAACACACTAGATTACATTCATTCTAAATATTGCTTTTATTATATTATCTTTCTTGTTTATGTGATGGACACTATAGAATATACTGCCTCAAAGTGTCACAAAAATAATTTAATATAATAAGCTTAAAGAAAGTCAGCTGGAAAAGGTATAAAAAAAGATAGCAAGAGTGTTATATAGAAAGAATTGACTGACATATTCTATGTGCAGAGTGTAATGACAATTTTTATAACAATTTCTACAAGGAAGCTCTCTAATATTTTAATTTATTCCAAAAATACAACAATTCTTTATTAACCCAGTAGATTTAAATTGCCAGAACTATACTATTTAGCAGGAAATGTTTTGCTCTTCAGTGTTAGTAACTTGTAGCTTGAGTCTTTTCATGGATTAACATGAGTTACGTTAGCTCTGAATAATAAAGAGAAGAAATGCTAGAGTCAAGTAACATGGGTCTGAGTCCAGAAAGCACATTTTTTTTTCAGCTATACAATCTTAGCAGTATTAATAAATTCTCTAAGGCTCTTATTTTTGCATCTTAAATATGGCACTCAATTGTATGCTGCTGCTAAGTAAAGATAAAATTATGTAAAGCAAGAAAAGTACTCTTAGCACCATAATATGTACATGGTAAATACCAGTCATCATACCTGTTATTAAAATATAATATATTGTTTTCCAGCTCCAGGTAAGATTCTGCAAGCACCCTCAATTTTTCTATTCCTTTTGAACACATCTATAAATCCTGAGCATAATACATGGAGCAACTATTTGAGGACTCTCAAAAGTAGTTACTAGCAGCTGGACTGTGGAAGAAGACCAGAAATAGAAGTCCTCTCAATGAGTGGTAAATTTCCTTTTTTTATTTTTCTCCAATATTTCCTAACCTAGTTAAAGTGAGGGCCCAAATCTGCAAGTGGGCTTCAGCCCAAACAGAAAGCTAGAAAGGAGCCTTAAATTCTGGCTGGAGAATTAGGAAAGAAGTCTTAAAATGGTCAGAGAGAGAAGTAGAAAGCTCTCATTCATTTTCCTCTTATTGCTGTCTCTTGATCCAGCCCATGAGGCCCACAGGTATTTAGAATTCTGAGGTGGGTGAAAGATCCTCTCTAATAAGTGGGACCATGGCCCCACAATGTGGGGTGTACCCCCACTGCCTTTTGTCTTTCTCTATTCTTCCACTACCTGATTCCAGACATAGGCTCATAAAGAAAAATGAGTGACAAAGCGGGATAAGTCAAATCCCATATTTCTATGCAGAAAAATTCCCAGGGAATCAGGAAGTACTGGTGAGATTACAGAGAGGGAGACCTGGGAAAACAACCCTATAAATTAGCTTATGAACTGTTGAGCTCAGCACTGAGCTGTGCATATGTGGTTTTAACCCTAAATTGTATATCATAGACTTTGAAAACTAAACTAAGATATAGATTATTGTCCAGGTCTCAAATCAGTTACTGGGTAGCACACATATGGGGCAGATACAAACAGCACTGAAAAGATCTGGAAAATAGAACTGACAATGAAACCACAATCAACAGAAGACTGGTTAAAACTTGCTGTCTGATTGCCATTTGGTATTTTGTTTGCTAAGCAAAAATGTCAATATTCTCCACAGAATTTAAGGCTCAGTATTTAAAACATAATTTGCAAAATGTCCAGGACACAATCCCAAATTACTTGGAATATAAAAAAGAAAAAAAGGAAAATCTCAGTGTTCATGAAAAAAATATAATCAACATATGTCAACACCAGTTGTGAAAGATACAGGAATTGTGTAGCAAAGACTTTAATGCAGCTATTTTTAAAATGCTGAAAAAAATGAAGACAAAAACTTTTGAAATAAATGGAAAGCTAGAAAGATACTATAAAGCAATAGCAGTTTTAAAGAAGAACCAACTTTTGAAAAAATTTCAAACCGAAACAGTAACTGAAGTTTTAGAATATTATTTGTTGGGCTAAATATCAGAATGGAGCTGACAGAAGAAACAGTAAATAAACCTGCAAAGAGATTAACACAAATTATGCAATCTTTTTAACAGAGATAAAACATTAAAAAATATAGAAATAAACAGAGACTCAGGAACTTAAGGAAAATACCAAAAGGTTTAATATTTGTGTCACTTAGAGTCTCAGAAAAAGGGAATAAGTGTGATGCAGAAAATATATTAAATAAATAATACATGAAAACATCACAAATTGATGAAAATTAAACTCACAGATTCAAGAAGCTCAGCAAAGCCCAAACAGAATCAACACAAGGAATCCCATGCCCAAGAAGACACATTATAATCAAACTGCTGAAAACCAAAGATAAAGAAGTAATTTTGAAAGCAACCACAGGAAAATGTTACATTCCTTCTAAGGAAACAATGATTTGAAAGAATGGGGGTTTCTGAAATAATGGATGCCAGAGGAAGTTTAACAAAATTTGTAAAGTGCTGAAAGAAAAGAATTGGCACTCTTAATTCAGCAAAAATATCATATAAAAATGAAGGTAAAATATAAACATGAAGGAAAATTTAGAAAATCCTGAGCTATCAGAACTACTTAAAAATAATTACTAAATGAAGAACTTCAGGCAGAAGGGAAATGATATCAGAAGGAAGTCTTGAATTCAAGAATAAAAAGTAATAGAAATGGTTAATAGCTGGGTAAATAAAATAGACCATTCTTCTCTTCTTTTGTTCTTTAACATATATTTAATGGTTGAAAAAAAGAAATTACATTTTCTGATGGAGTTTTCAGTGCATGTATATATAATATGTAAGATAGCAGCAACATAAAGGGGAAAGAAAAATAAAAAACCTGTATAGTGATAATATTTCTACTTTACACTTGAAATGGTAAAATTCCAAACCCAAATCCCAATCCCTACTAAACTGTAAAAACTTAAGTATTTCTTTTTAAACAGGGCAACCAATAAATAAAAAGAAAAAAAAAACTATGCAAAGGAGTATAGCAAAATATATAAAATAAAATAGTAAAAAAGGTTTAAATAACTCAAAAAAGACAAGAAAGGGGAGACTGAAAAACTAAGAACAAAATGACCAATACTAAAACAAATAATAAAATGGGAACCCTAATTCCAAATGTATCTATAACTAAATTAAATATAAATGCTCAAAGCACTGCCGGAACCTGCCGGCCAATATGGAACAGTCCTGAGAGGCGGAGTGAGGATTAAGGAAAAAAGACAGAAGAGAAAGAATCGGGAGGACTGACAGTCAATACTGCAGCCTCGAGTTTATTTAGCACAGCATATTTATAACATTAGGACTGCATGGGAAACACAAGCCACAAGTATGCACAAGCAATTAGTAACACCTGCACAAGAAGCCTGTGTTTTCTCAAGGTTTGTCTTCCTCCTATCTAAGTCATAAAACCTACAGATCACTCTCTGGAGCTACAAAGGTGCTTCTCAGCTATAAGAAGATTAGCAAGGCATTTGTAAACTATGTATATTTTCTGCTGCAGACCTGCAAACATCCTCCCTTGCCTGCTTTGAAGGCAGTTATCAATCAAAGGCTCCCGGCAAAGCACAACATATAAAGAACAATGATTGTCAATAACAATTTGAAATAGAATGATGCAACTTTTTTGATATCTGCAAGAAACTCAGTTCAAATATAATGATATAGGTAAGTTAAAAGTAATAAGATAGAAAAATATATACCATGCAAAACTAATCAGAAGAAAGCTGAATCTGTAATAGTAATACCAAATGAAGTAGACTTCAAAGCAAAGTACTACGGATAAAGAATAATATTTCATGATGATAAAAAGTCAATTCAGCAAGAAGACTTAACAATTCTAAAAGTGAATTCATCTAACCACAAACCTTCCAATATATGAAGCAAAACTAGCAAAACTAAAATGGGAAATAGAAAAACCCATCATTATAGTTCAAAAGTCAACACTACCTTTTCAATGACCAATGAAATGAGTCAACAGAAAAGCAGCAAAACCTTAGAACGGAATAACATTATTAACTCATACAATATAACTGACTTCTTTACAACATCCTTTACAATAAACGTACAATACCCATTCTTTCCAAATGCACACAGAACAATTGCTAACATAAAGCATGTACTGAACCATAAAGCAAATCTTAACAGATTTAAAGGAGATGAAATCATACAAAGTAAATTTTCTGTCCATTAGAATTAAACTAAATCAATAATATAAAGATAGAAGGCTAAAATCTCCAACACTTGGGAACTAAACAACCCATTTTAAATAATCAATCATTAAAAGAAGAAGCCTCAAGAAAAATCAAAGCAATATGAACTAAATGGAAATAAATATGCATGTTATCAAAATGTATCAGATGTAGGTAAGGTAGTGCTTAAAGGAAAATTTATAGTATTAAGTGCTATAGTAGAAAATAAAATTTCAGATCAATAACAAAAGCTTCCACTATAATAGACTAAAGAAAAAAGAGCAATATAAAGCCAAAAAAAATAGAAAGCAAATAATAACAAAAGTAGAAATCAATGAAATAGAAGACAAAGAAAAATAAAGAACACCGATAAGGCCAAAAGCCAAGTCTTCGGGGGAAAAAAATCAATAAAATTGATAAAGTTCCACCCAGACTCACAAAGAAAAAAAAAGATAAGATACAAATTATCAATATGAGTAGTAAAAGAAAGAATATTACTATAAAGCACACATTTAAATGGAAATAAAGAAATATTATAAACAACTTTGTGAACGTAAGTTCAAAATTTAGATGAAATGGACTAATTCCTTGGAAACCATAAGTTTAAAAACTCACTGAAAATTAAATAAACAATCTAAATAGTTTCATAACTATTAAAGAAATTGAATCCATAGTTTAAAACCTCTGAAGAAGAAATCTACAGATTGAGATCATTTTACTCGTGATTTCTACCTAACATTAAAGAAAAGAAAAATAGTCATTTCTATAAAACATCTTCCAAAAAGTAGAGAATCTTCTCAATTAATTTTATAAAGACAGCATCAATATGAAACTAAAACTGGCTAGGATAAAAAGTGACAACTACCTACCCATACTCCTTAATAATATAATAATAATATATAATTATATAATATAATAATATAATATAATTTTATAATAAATTAATATAATATAATATAATATAATGTAATGTAATGTAATGTAATAATATAATATAATATAATATAATATAATATAATATAATATAATATAATATAATCCACATTAACAGTATAAGCAAAACTCAAAATTCATTCATAATAAAAACTCTCAGCTAACTCAGAGTAGAAATAAACTTTTCAATCCACTAAAAAAGTGTCTACCAAAAAAAATCAGCTAATATAAATGTAAAAAACTAAATGATTTCTTTTTAATATTGGAAAAAGTAAGGCTATATTCACTCTTATCATTTTACTTAACATCTCACTAGAAGTCCTAGTCAGTTCAATAAAGCAAGACAGAAGTTAAAGGCATATAGACTGAAAAGGAAGAAATAAAATTGTTCCTATTTATAGATAACATGACTGTCTATGTAAAAAATATCCTAAGAAATCTTTTATAAAAATTCCTAGAACTAATTAATGACCAATAAGTAAGGTCATAAGATACAAGGAAAACACACATCAATCATATATCTACATACCAGTAATTGGAAATTGGAACAATTAAAAACCAAAATTTAAAAAGTATTATTTATAATGTCTTCAAAATATATATATAAATATAGTGAAATATCTGAAAGCTGGAAACTAAAAAGTACTGGTGAAAAATTAAAAATGACCTAAATAAATGAAGAGATATATGATGATTACTACATATTAAAATTATTTAAAATTTAAAAATTCTGACATCTAGATCATATGGATCATCTGGAACTCTCATTGTGATGGGAATGCAAAATAAAACAGTCACTTAAGATAATAGTTTGACAATTTCTTACAAAGTGTAATATACATTTACCATTCCTTGTATCTTATGACCCAGCACTCCCACTCCTGAGTATTTACCCTGAAGTGAAAAAAACATATGCTTACACAAAGACCTTTATACAAATGTTTTCAGCAGCTCTATTTATAACCCTCCGAAACTGGAAATAGGCCAATGTCTTTCAATGGGTAAATGATTAAATAAACTGTGGTAAATCTATGCAATGAATTCCACAGTAGAAAAGATATGCAATGTGGTAAATGAACCTCAAAAACAATATGGTGAGTGAAATAAGCCAGTATCAAAATGTTATGCATTACACATTTACATTTTTTTATAACATTCTCAAAAATACAAATGTATAGTGACAGAGAACAGATCAGCGGGTGTCCAAATTTAGAAGTGGGAAGAGAGTGTCACTATAAAGGGCTAGCAGAAGGGAGATCTGGGGAATGATAGAGCAGTTCTCTATTCTAATTGTTGTAGTATTTATGAGTCTGTACAGTGATTAAAATTAATAGAACTGTAGAAAAAAATTTATTTAATTAAAAATTAAATAAAATAAAAACATAGTGGGATCAACAGAAGCTATTGTATTTGGGATGTTCTCAGTATCAAAAAACAGAAAGCTAATATCGACTTAAATAAAGGTTTATTTTTCATATCTAATCAGTCCCAAAATAAGCAATTTCTTATGTGATTAGCTGCTCAAGAATGGTGTCAAGGCCACAGGCACTTTCTATTTTTAAATATTATCCTTAGCTTGTTGACTTTTCATCCTCACACTTGTTGCCTCTTGTCAAAATATGGTGACCCAGCTTCAAGCATGTGGATCTTGCTTAAGGCTAGAGGGGCTTAAGAAGAAAGCCACATCTGTACTCTTTATCAAGAAATCAAAGCCCTTCCAGACCATCCACTTCCATCAGACTTGTCATTATATTTCATTAGCCAGAACTGTGTCATTCAACCACATATCCTAAAGGGGCTGCAGTAGAAGGATACTGTCCTAAAGTTAAGCAAATTACATAAGAAACTATCTGCTTCTGCTATTTTAGAGTATTAGCTAAAATTTTCTCACTTGTTATTTCCACAACATAAATGGAATTTTTAAAAATACAACTTCACTTTTAAAGTATATTCATTTTCTCTAATTGAACAATCATTTCAAATCCTTATCACACGTTTTCTTATAGTCATAAAAATTTATTTTAGATAAGCTTAAATTTATTTCACATCAAAGACTTTAAAATACATGAAAAATAGTGTGCAAGAATATACATGTGAAAGAACTAGTTTTGAATAAAGTAAACTGATAAAAATATCTGACAGAAATGTTAACAGCCAATGTTTTCATTTTATGTTCAAATTGTCTTTAAAATTTTCCTTCATTGCAGATTTCCAACTTAAGAAAGAGTATTTTCTCCAAAAAAATGCTTGAATGTCAATTTCATTTGCTTAAGGACTGCATGGCCTCTGAGTATTGTCAAGCAAAGGGGATCTGGAGGAGGACAATACAGATGTGAGAACATTCTTACAAAATTCATATTACGTTTGTTTTAAAAGTCTGTTTTTTTTTGGCCCAGCCCTTGCTCATTCCTGATCTCATTTTCATCTCTCATACTCTGTGCAAAATTTCCAACCACAGAAGAAACATTTGTCACCTTGCATTGTTTATATTGCATAGGCTTGCTGATCTTTGTGTCTGGCACCTCCTTATGTTGTAGTTTCCCATGGAGTACGCAAAACCCAAAACCCAAAGAAAGGTTTATTTTAGTCCAAGATGGTGTCAAAGAACAATATGAACTGTTCCTGTAAGCACCTGCCAATGAAATCCACATTTAAAAGCTCTGATGGAAATTTGAATGGAATTCAGACTCTTTCTTTAGATCTACTTTTATAAGTGATCTTGCCAAAATGTTTTTTTTTTTCCAAATGCTAACCTCTACCAAAAAACGTACAGAAAAATGGAATCTAAACTGCTAAACCACATGCTGTACCAGCTGTAAGAGACAGGTACAGTATATGACTCATGTTATTTACTTTCTCCTCAGGGAAAAATAGGAAGCAGCTGCTCTGAGCAATTTTTATTGACTCACCAGTCCTTTTCTGGAGCTGACAAGTTTCTTTAAGGATGGCAAGGTAAGGTAAATAAGACTGTAAAATTTCACTCATCATCTAGAAGAAAGCAACAACTTAAAATCCCATCCTCCTCACTCCCAGCCCTATTTCTGGCATTCAGTTGAAGTATTCTAATATGAGAATGATTCTCTGCATGGATGCACTCAGAGAAAGTGTTCTTTCAAATGTGTTCAACGAATAGATTTATCCAGCTAAAGTCCCTGCCAGGAACATAATCCAATACCATAGATTAGGTTTTGTTCACATAATGTATTTTGTAAAGTTATAAAATTATTCATCTGTTTCTGTAGTTTATAAGTCCCAAAGTTTCCTTTAATGTGGAATTCACTAAATTCTAAAGATAATTATAAAATTCCCAGCACCACTCTCCACTATTAGAAGATTAATTTAAATACTGCTTCTTCGAGAAAATAGAATCAGCTATAAACTCCCCAAAGTTTATTATTCTATGTTCTTTCCTGTAACTCTAACTCTTTTCATGAAACTTTACCTTTAAGACTTTAATCTCAAAGAGAGAGAGGGGAGTACTTTTACTACAAGCCTTCACTGAAATTTTACTTAATGTATAATATAACCAATATCAATTTCTCTACTAAACCTTTTCTTTTAATTCCAATGTTTCCCTTTCAAAACATATTTGACATTATTACTGCTTTCCTTCCTTTCTTTTACTCCCAAATGCCAGGAATGAATGGTGAATATTCTGTGATTCGGCCATAAAAGAATTTACTTTTCTCTCTTCGTATTATGCATCACAAACAATGCTGTGTACACACACACACACACCTCACACATGCCACTGTCCAATATAGGTCAGCTCTACTCTTAACAGTCATTTGGAGACCTAGGCCTCTTCTATCTTGTGAAATAGCCATGCAGGGAAAAGGTCAATACTGTGCTTTTACAATGAATTTCCTCAAATTCATTAATGCAATAATGTCAATAATGCAATGTTAAATGCAGAAAAATAAGAAACTAGCTCAAGAGAATACAGGATGAAGGAGACACAAGAGACCAATTAGTTGTCATATCTAGGTACAAGGTTCACCTCCTTTGGAAACCATATCCAAACCGCCAAATTTACTAGTCTCTGAGTTCAAGCCCAGGCTCCACTAATTACTAGGTATATGACCTTCAGTAAATTAGTTATCATATCTGTGGTTCAATATCTCTAGCTGCAATTTCGCTATATGAACAGCACCTCAAAGGGTTATCCTATGAATTAAACATATTATTACCCACTAGTCACATAGAAATCCATCTCTAAATGTTAGAATTTATTGTTTATTTTTGTCTTTTCCCTAGACTATAAATACCTTAAGTAACAGCACCATAAAACCTTTAACAGAGCTTGACAAACAGCACTTGCTTAATACATGTATGCCATATGTACAAATGATATATGCATAATCTCATGTTATATACCTATATACAGTATACATATATAATATCATACAATGCTTTCATGAGTCCCATGAAGTCGATATTTTATCTCCATTTTAATAGGCGAGGAAAGGAGGTTAAGAGGGATTATATAATCTGCCCAAAGTCATACAGTTAATCAGAATTCAAATTCAGGCTTGTCTGTCATCCTGTCCCTTTCCCACTACTGCACAGTGCCTAGTAGTAGATAAGCCAATTTATTCATACCATCATAACAGCATTTATTGCATAACTGAAATTATTTTATTCTGTATATATTCTCCACTTCTTTGAATTACTCAATTAGCAAGCAACATAATGTGATAATTAATTAATAGCAAGCATTAGCCACATGGATCAAAATGTGGGCAGAGAACAAAGTGATTTATAAGATAGAGCCAACTAATTTAAAAATAATTGAATATATCTGGGAAAGGAATAGTCACAGAAGATGCCAATGTTCCTAGTTTAGCCATTAAGTAAGATTTAGAGCACTTGAAGAAGCAAAAGTTTGGGAAGAAAGATGTCTAGACAGGGATGCAGAGTAAGCAGTGGGACAAGCAGACTCAGTGCTCAAAAAGAGAGGTCTTCCCTAGAAATAGGTGTAGAATGTATCATCCTATAAGTAGAGTAAAAAGCATGAAAAAGGAGATCATTCAGAGATTTAAATGTGACTTCTTTCTTTATAGCTTATCAAAATTCAGGTGGCGTAGAAGCCAGTAATCTAACATATTTTACTCTTTCCAATGTATCACATAATTCTAATGTATTCTTGGATGTAATTAAAGATCCTTCAATCTATTCTTTTTTCATCTCTTCATTTCCTCAGTTGGTTAAGGATATTAAAAGTGTTAAACTAATACAACAAGGAGGCCATTAGACTGAGGTGGCTTTACTGTGTTAGCAGCCTACCTTAGCAAACAAAAATCTAAACCAGAGTCAATTTCTATAAATGTGTTTGTATCTGAGAAAACAAAACTTAAGAACAACTGATTTCAAACAGCCAACTAGGCTTTCCCAAATAAAGCAACTTACTTGAGCTACAGCCAATCAAAAAATTTCTTTACTTCATTTCCACATCTGTTCTATAAAATAGAAGCTTTTCCCTAGCTGCTGTCAGCAAAGCACTTCTAACCACTTTTGGTTTGGCACTGCTTAATTCAAATTAAGTTTTGCTCAAATTCTTGACAATTTTATTGTGCCTTAGTTTATCTTTTAACTCAAGGGGGAAAATGTACAACACAAATGCAATACACTGTGACATATTCAAAAAAAACTGACCTTGATTATTTTCATCAAAGGGAAAAAAATTATAGTTTCTAGCAACTTATAAATGAAAAATAGCAACTAGTAAAGTACCAGTAAATTGAATAAATTAATTTTTAGAATATTAAGAAACTAAGGTGGTTAGGACACTAATGACCACCTATCCTAAGTGGAAATTCATTTTCTCATCCGCCCGGATTCCTGCTTCTGGTAATATCTCAGTTTTGCTTTAAGGAAACAATCTTCCCCTCTTGGGTACAGCCTTGGTAAGACTAAATCAAGAGGATCCATTTTCCTCTGACCACTAGGTGTATGTATAGCTGTCCCCGGATTGGGCAATAAAATGTGGGTATCTCTCTACCCAAAACTGAATCTTGTTCACAAAATACAACTATTCTTCATTTTTTATGTGCTCAAATATTCTATACCAAATCACAGGAAATATAAACCACAATATGCAGTAGTTGCCCTCCACTGACATTATTAAAAAGGAAAAACCTTTTTCACTTTACTTGTATGACAAATATCTAGACAAAAATACTGAAATAAAGAATAATAGCCTACAAATAATTACTGTTTAAAAACAGTATTTAAAATATTAGGCGGTGGTGTGTAGAGTTACGAAAAAGAGAGACTCTTGAAAATATACAGCTACCTCACAAACTATATCTATCTCCCCTGCTATTTTGGTAGGAATGGTATGCTTATCATTAGAAATAGTTTATTTAAGGATTCTTTCTCTTAATTCGCCTGTAGGGGGTCTCCTGGGAATAATTCTAGACACCTCTATAAGTGCCGGGGGAAACAAGTCTCCTGAGGATAATGGAACTGCGTGTTTGTGGCCTTGGACTGTGGCAGAGGTTCACTTCCCCCTTCTGGCCTGTTGGTTCCACCCCGGCACAGCCTTTGGACCAGAGCATGGCCCCCACCCCCACCAAGCACCACCATACCTCTGTGGCTGGGGCAGAGGGAGGCATAGAAATTGCCAGACTCCTTAAGGAGGAGTCTGGAACGAGGGCTTCCTGCACCCCGGCCACCTGTCTGTCATCCTGGCACTCCCCAGGGGAACCCCATAGATCTCTGGAGATCCTGAGAGACCCAAATGGGAAGAGCGGCCGAGGCAGCAGCACCACAGGCCTGATTCCGCCATCCTCTGAGCATCCCCTGATGCTAAGCACCTCCCAACCCATCCTCACCCTTGCCCTTCCGCAGGACCTGCGCTTACCGCCCCCGCACAGGTGAAGCCACGGAGCGCCAGCCGCCGGCTCCATCCTCCGGTTCCTGTTTGACGTCCTGGGAGACCCCACACGCCACCCGCTCCCACCACCGAGTCCTGCTCTTGGGCATCGCCTGTGGCGTTCCAAAGAGAACATTTCCTGAGGAGCCAGCTCACCCGCCGCAAAGGTACGGGCAATTGGACTGGGTCGGAAAGAGCAGGGAAAAGGCTTAGGGAGCATCCGCAATGGTCCCCTGGGACAAATGCGACACACCTCGCAGCACCGGGGGGAGTGACTGACCCCGAGAAAAAGGAAATCGTGATTGAGTTGCTTTGGCTTTTGACCTTGCCTGACCCACACCTGGGGCCTAAGGAGCAGGGAGGGTGGGTCTGTGCTTGGCGGTTAGGCCCTGGGCTTGGGCATCCTGAACCGTGAGCACTCCTGCCTGGGCAGGGGCATGTGCGGTGTCCTTCCCAGACCGGCGTCACTTATTCTTGCCCTTGCACCTACGTTGGGACAGGGTTGGCTCCCTCGCATCTTGCTGGGCCCCTGGGTCAAATCACCTTCTCAGTGTGGCTCTGACCACTGAGTGGGGAAAGTTTTGAGAAGGATTCAGGTTTGCTTGATAAGTGGCATGAGGTAGACCTCGGAACAATGAGTCTGGTCACCAGGTGTTCGCTAGTACTGTTTTGCACTTCTTGCTTAAGATCCCCAAGGTTGAGGGGGTGGCTCATTCCTTAATGCGGTTGTCACGGAATTGCTTCCACGTGTTCTCCCAAGATTGGGACCAGATGTGGGAAGGGATGTGGCCAAGGGCGTGAAAGCAGTGGAAGCTTTTTCAAGGTGACAAAGGTGGCCTATGGGCAAGTGGGCATCTAATCTGTTGAGATTCATTATTCAAGTGGGAAGGGGAGATCCTGAGGTTTGTAGCCAAAATAACAATTATTATAATTTTGACTATTATAAATGTGTGTTTGTACATATAAAGTATAGCTTTAATTATAAAACATAGGCTATCATGAATTATACATCTATATAAAAGTAAACAAACTATTATCATCGTTGTAATTATTTCTTTTTTATTATTACTGTTATTTATTTGAGGTTTCGTAATTGTAGCAGCATCAGAAGCAGCTGCAGCAACAGCAACAAAACACCACTAAAGTTTCCCTATCCAAAAAAATTCCCTGTTTAAATTTAATTTAATGATCTAGTTAGCTATTTAACTTAATTATACCTCGAATAACATAATTAATAGTTCAGAATGAAATATTTGAGCATAGTTCAAGGTCTGGGAAAGGTAGTTAAGAGAAATATCCTAACGGTGAGGAAAGGGTTTTATGGATATAACAGGTCATCAATCACAAGCATGAGTCTGTCATTTCTCATTTTGAGTAGAACAGTCAACATATGTTAAGGAAAGTGAAAAATTGGGATGGGGAGAGTCAGTGTACCTTTGTTTCTCCATAATCAGCAAACAAATTCCATGAGTAGAGGATGATCAGATAGAAATTTAATAAACTTCTCTTGGGATAATACCAATACTCATATGAGGCAGTAAATGAAGATTATTTCATGAAATAATCTTATAACCCAGGGTTGGCTTTGTATAAAATGTCTAAAATTAGCTTTAAATAGAAAAATTAAAAATTTTTCTATTCCCTTGTCTTTTTTCTAATTACCTTTCCTTGCCTCCCCCTACCCCCCAACCTCTGTGCACAGTATTATTATCTCTTTCCTTATAAGCAGGCAAATACATTTCTTGGGGGAAAATAAAATACTTTCTAATATTTTATAAGGTCTCCTCGTTTCTTTTAGATTTGTAATTTTAAATGATTCTGGAAATTTTATACATATGTGTAGAATTTCTTTAGTTTAAAAAATATATAGAACAGCACCAATAAGAAAATAACAGTTACTCGCTAACCAGATTTATCCACTCTTAACATCTTGTCCTTTTGGACCACAGCTATCTTTTTTTATTCACTTTCTTGTTTCTAAGAGCATACATACTCATTATAAAGAACCAAATAACGCAAGAAGTATAAAAACACTTAAAAACCTGGAAACAATTGCTGAGAAATTATCATCATTACTATTAGGTAAATATCCTAACTTTTTGAAATACATACATAGAGAAAAGTAGACTGTATAAGGTAGACTGGTAGGTAAATCTATAAGTAGATAAGAGATAGATACTAGGGGTATTTTTATTAAAATGGGATCAGAATAAAGAGAGGTTGTATTTAATTTAAAATAATCCATTTATTTCAACTTAATAAAGAAAAAATAAAACTAAAATTTGAACTTTGAATATTTCTTCACTATAAGAATTTATTTCTTGAAGAATCTCACCAAGATTAAAATGAAAAAAATAAAAAAGCTTTAATAGTTCGGAGTTGTTTGAACTATATGTTTTTATTTCTGCTAACTCTTTGCTTTGAAGGATGAAGTTTTAGAGCTCTCACATGTCTTCTCATCTTTCCCTCAAGCACTTCAAACATTTGTGGTTGTTATACTGTCTGTCATGTTAATATATCTCAGCTTTATGTTATAAAATATATCCCAGGCGTCATTTCCTGTTAGGCATCCTTTTATAACATGTTCTTCTGTACATGGAACTTCAGAGTTCAATGTTTAAATGAGTTCGATATTTTCAACTTGTTGTTAGACTACGTGGCCTCTGTGTTGTTGTTCATTTGTTTATTTTCAATCCTGAGAATTTGTCATTTGTCCTCTACTAGAGATTCTACCTCACTAGGGTTGCCAGATCCAGGAAAGAAACATATAGGATATACAGTTAAATTTGAACTTCAGATAGGCAATATTTTTAGTATAAGTATTTCCCATGCAATATGTTAGATATACTTATTCTAAAATAATATTCAAATTTAACCGAACATGTATAACAAAAATGTATGACTTTCATATTGTTTATTAAAAGTATTTTACCTGGCAATCCTATAGTCCACCAAGTTTGGAGTAGAGGTAAATAGGGGGCATAAAATATTCCTCTGGGAGAGATACTATTGAACTTTGGATAATTTCCCCATTGCAGAATGTAGACCTAGAATTCTCTCCAATTCCAAAGGCCTGTTATTTTGGTTCCTTTCATTTCTACCAGGAGGGGACTTCACTATGCTTCTTCAGAAGTTTGGGGTGGGAGGATCAACATTCTGTTTTCCTCCAAGTCTGCAAGGTGTTAGTGAAATTCTCCCCTCATTAAGGAGGCTCTGGGCTTGACGAGTTTTGGATTTTGCTTGTTTATTTGCTGTGATTTTTAAATTAAATTATGCTATTTACCCGATGTAGATGGTGTTGGTAAATTTGTTCTTTTTTTCTCCTTTCCTTTTTTTTTTTTTTGCTCATCTTTTCAGAGTTAGATAGGGAGAGTGGAATCTATGAAGAAGTTATAATCTTCCCTCTTAGCCTAGAAATACTATCTTTAGAGTTCCTGTAGAATCTATACACTTAATAAATAAAATTATTTTATGTAAAATCTTGTACAGACAGAACTTTTAACATTTTAGTTGCAGAATAGAATACTTATAACGGGTCCTTGAATCAAACTTGCCTGGGTTTAAAGATCAGTTCTACCTTTTACTCTCAGAGAACTTGGCAAGACTCAACCTCATAAAGCCTCACTTTCTAACCTGTCAGTGGGGCATAAGAGCACTGCCCTCCTCATAGACATTTTCTGAGAATGAATTGAAATAAGTCATGTTACTTAACAGAATTTGGCATATATAGAAAATACTAAATAAACATGTATGACACTTATAGAATCTTTAAATGTTAGAACTGGAAGAAACTTTTCACTTACTCAGATTTTAAATGCATGTAGTAGTTTATTCTTTCTAGGTACAATAAATAATGAATAAGATACTGTTTGTCTAAATGTCAGATTTTCTCAGCATTATTGCTTTCCTGGGAGGGATGGATTATTGAGAAACTTAAGTTTTATCTATGATAAGAGGAACAATGCTATATTTAGAATTTGTTTTTAGCTAAATAATGTGATACATTCAGGTTCTGGGAATCTTCTATATCTCAAACCAGGGATTTTTTCACTGTTGCTATTGTAAAAGAAGGGACTTTGAGGTAAAAACAAGGCAGTGTAGACAAATAGACTCTAACACTCAGTGGCTTAAAATTAGGAACAAATAAATAGAGATTTTCAGCAGTTGAGTTCACTCTAATGCCTCCCTCAGTGACAAGGAATGTCCCTGGATAGTGTGACACTATCTGGCTGGCTTTCTCCCCGGAAGGTTGGCTGTGTGCTTCGGCTGCAATTTATGCCCTTCAGCAACTTTAGGGCCCGAGAGAGCACTTGCTCTGTCAGACTTCAGACAGACTTGATTCAGCAGCTTGGCAAGAATGGTTAGTTCTCTTGTCTGAGCTCAATTTTGATTTTAAAGTGATAAGTGGTAAAAAGAAAATAAAAAGTGATTATTGGGAAATACCCCATCCAAACTGTTGGTGCTAAAAGTTTCTTTATGAAATATATAGGATCCAGACAATTACATTGGATATAGAGATTTATACAGATAAAGCTAAAGTTACAAATTTAATTCCCTCATGGACCAATTGGCATCCTTTGTTCCTCATCTCGAAGTTGTTTATTCAAACATCTATTAAGTGCTTAGTACTGTTCAGACCTGGGCCACAATCTAAGGAGAAACTAGTGCTTAGGGCTACTCTTTGCAATCAGAGAACGTGCTCTATTGACTATGTCCCTGTTTCCATCTGACCAAACTATAAATGTGAGAAAAGTCAAAGAAATGGAAAAAAGAGTAAAAATGTATGACCATTTCTGGAAACTAACCTATGGAGAAATGATTTTTGTATGTACATGAAAGCTTACTCATCCGAACAGATACTGCTTTTCTAAGTCAATATCCAAAAACACAACTATAGAGAATAATAATGAAATGAAACATGATGGTTCCATTGCAGAAAGGCAGGGAATACAAAAGAGAAAAGACAAAACTGGGTCAAAGATTCACAGACCTTAGGAAAACAGACAGGTAGTTAAAACAGCTTAATCATGTAACATTTCAAAACCGGTTCTTGAGTAGAGTTAAAGAAGTCAGGGCAGGGTCAATCAATTACAGATACATGCTAATGAAGAGCAAACTCTTTTAATTTACACAGCATTTATTTTAGAGTCTCAAAACTGAGTTGTTACCTGTTCAGTTAGGAGTCACTACTAGATATAGAAAATAGATTTCTATCAGTTGTTCGGTTGATCATGTTGTAAATTCAGTAAGGATTCTTAAAATATAGAATTGGATTTTTTCCTCAGCTCATCTTCCCCTGGTTCCTGGATTCTGTTAGTCAACAGTCCTATGAATGGGTCGGTGAGGAGCTGGACAGTGCCTTTGGAGGCAAACAATAGGCATACTTGCATATTTTCATTCAGGAGATCTTTGTCTTCACTGGGACAGTCGGAAGAGCCAGTGGATGTGTTAGTCGCCATGCGTTGTGTGGTGGCCTTAGGCAGCAGCCCCACCTGCAGGTCTCCAGTGTTGATCCTTCAGTAACAGAGTGACAAAGTCATTATTTTATTTTATGAAGATTGAGAGCGTTCAGACATGCTCCAGTGATGATGATATGTTAAGCAAATATCTTTTGTGTTTATTCGGCAATTGAAAAAGTAACTTTTAAAGAACATTTTTAAAAGTAAAATCAATAAGATGGACTTCCTGGGAAAATAGCAGATATTTTACATATTTTGGGACTATTGGTTGTTTGCTAAGTTCTTTTCAAAAAAATAAATTTATTTCTGCCAGTGCTATTCCATAAGTCCTGTCCCTCCAGAAAAGGAAAGAAAAAAGCAAGAAAAGAAAACAAAGAGAAAAGAAAACTAAGAAAAAGAAAAACAAATCTATAAAAACCAATTCTGAGTAAAAAAACAACTAATAAATATAGTTAAGTCATAGAAAGATTTGAGTACAGCTATGGGTAATCAGAAGAAATGAATAATGAGCTATATAAATATCTTCATTGAATCGGTTCTCCTTGACTAGCAATAGAGATTCCTGGCCTGTTGGTCACACACACACACTTTTCCCACAGATAATGCTATACTTGAGTTGCTTTTCATGTGAGCTGTAGATAACACAAAGGTTCCTTTACTCTTGTCCAGTTTCATGAGAAGCTTGAAACATTGGCTCAACAAGTTTGATCACCCTTCATGAAATTAGCATTTCTTTTTTCTTTTTTTCTTCCTTCCAACTGGCTGCCTTCCTCAGTACATATTGTTTTGTTTTGTTTAGTTTTGTTTCCTTTTTCACTAACCATTGATAAGAATTTCTTTTCATACAGAACTATTTTTTAGACAAAATATACTGTAACAAAAAAAATTCATAAAGTGTTATTGGTATTATAATTTTAGGTAAATTTTAAAAAGCTAATATGTCAATTAGAATACTTTTGAGTTACCTTCACATTAGTTCAAATCCATGATTAAAATTACAAAAAGGAATATTTAATATTTATAAAAGGCAACAAAGCACAAAAACAGCAAGTTTTAAAGAAAATGGAAAATCACTCAAACGTGCTTCAAATATTTAATGGACTTTTTTGCATAAAGGTTGCACTCATTACACACATTCATAGGAGACTAAAAACCTTATGTCTAGACAGCTGATGGCTGTATGAATAGCCTAGTAGATATTAAATTAGAAGACTTTCCAAATGATTTCACAGTTAAGAGACTTTTAAAATTATATTTTTGATAAGTGGCCAGCTTTATTCAAAACCTTATTAGGTAAAAATATTCTGAAAGACTGAGTCATGGATGGCAGCAGTTGTAATACTTTCTGTCAGAATTTTTATTTTAGGACTATGCAAATTACCATCTATTAGATAAACATTTTCTGGAAAGTATGAAGAATAGACAATAGCTTTGTCCAGTGTTTTCTCCTATAAAAAATAATCTGTCCTGTTTCTAAAATCAGCACTCTTTACACGTAAAGTTAGAGAATTTCTAGAATGTTGCAGTATGCAAAACCATATATCCTCATTTCAATAAGTATGAACGTCTACTCCAACTAAGAATAGGTAGGCATAATAGTTTCACACATCTGTAGTAACATACAGCACATATACCTTTCATTCAAGAATCCACTGACCAAATTCAGTCAGCTCTCATCAAAAAACAAGCAAGCAAATGAACAAAAGCAACAAAGCCTTGACTGGACATACATATGTAGATTTCCAGGCAAAGTACAGTAATACAATTCAAAAAATACTTGCAAACTATTACTCAAACTTCAGAATGCCTAACATTTCACAGATAGCAACTTATTAGTTTTAATAGTGCCTTACTAACTCTGTATTAAACAGGCAAAGCCATCCAAGGGAGCTGACAGTTTATCTTTTCAGTCAGACAAGGGGCAATACACTAAGTGGTGATTCTGCTGAAAAGACCCATGCCAATGAGAGCTCGAAACTGCATATCTGAAAAACTGGTAAGAAGATGCAAATACTATAAAAAGCATACAAAAATTAAACAAAGCTCAGTAAAGAGAGCCACTAAAGTATAAAGCAATGGCTCCAAACAGTGGAGAGCTGGAAAATGGCAGCTGGAGGGAAAAGATTAATTTGTTCTAAAGTAGTCCTGTGTCTGGGCCTCTCTCTCTATCCATCTCTATGTATCTCTATGTCTATCTTTACCTCTATCTCTATCTCTATATCTCTTTATCATCTTTATCTCATCTCTCTCTCTCTGAAACAAAGAGAGAAGAAAAATTGAAAAATAATAGTCTTTATGTGGCTACTATTCACCTATATACAAATAGAATTATTCCCATTCATTTTAGATATTGTGGGAAGCTCCGAGTTAATAATGAAATATGACAAATAACAGACACTCAAGGACACAGTGTTACCAGAGAGAAGAGGGAATAGGGGTAAATAAAAGTAAAGAGGGTCAAATATATGATGACAGAAGGAAATTTAACTTCCGGTGGTGAACACACATGCAGTATACATATGATATACTACTGAATTGTACAAATGAAATTTATATAATTTTATTAACCAATGTCACCCCAATAAATTTAATTAAATCAATAAAAATTAATTAATGCAATATGAGATCCAATAAAACTTGGACCGATGTAATAGGTACACAAATTTAGAATTTAATTTTATCTCTTTAATATTTCATGTATTATAAAATATTTGTAAAATATTCATCAGTATTTTTTCCTGATATTTTCTTCCATACCCTCCTTTTACCTATTACTTTGCTCAAGCTGCTCAGTTTTGTTTTTTTTTTTTTTTTAATACTTATTTCCTCATGGAAGGGAAACATTAGGTAAGGAAAATCAGAAGATGTAAGAGAAAAGGGACAGGTGTTCAGTGGCCCAGAGGGACCTTAGGAATCAAAACTGCAGACAAGTTGGTGAGATCTGAGAACCCAAGAGTCGGTATGCTGCTGCAGGAGTGAAATACCTCCGAAGCAGCAAGACCCCAGAGAAAGAACAGATATCTCTTGTGGTGGACAGGGTTGTAGACTGCATCTTCAGAGAGTCCCCTCAGTTGGTAGGGCATGGAGGCAGCTGAGCAGTTCTCATGCAAGAACAGAATACAAACAGCAGAAAAACCCATAAGATCTGAAGCAGTGCTAAAGACTGAAACAACTTTAAGCTGTCTTCCTTTACATCTAATTTTCATGATCTGAGATTTTTATCTAGCTAATTTTCAAAATAATTATCACTTTAAAACATTATAATCTGGGTTTTAGCAGAGGAGTTACAAACATGGAATGTGATTGTTTGATTTCAAATTTCAACTCTCTAATAATGGGCCAAGCAGGTCACTTATCTGCTCAGTGCCTCAGATTTAATTTAATAAAAATAGGACCTACCTTCTAAGGGTGTTGTAAAGATTAAGAAGTCAAATCTGCGCCACTTAAGTGTTTGATTAGTGAAATTAGAAACAAAATACAAACATAGATAACATCACAAAAGCAAAGACTGAACCATTATGCTCAAGGTAAAACAAATGCCCAACGAAACTTTGTGGAGCTCAGGCTAAGAGAGTGCTCCACCCCGTGCCAGTCAACACTGCACTCCTTCATTGTTACAAGTCTCTGTTTCTGCCATTATAGTTTCATCTCTCGCATCAGCAGAATGAATCAGGATTTGACATGGAGCAGGAATAATTTAGAAAACCGTTTCTGTTTAGTATCTATATTTTGTAATAAAGCATTATATGTTTTCTAAAGTATACATATTTTAGAAACTTGAGAAAAAGAGGGCAGAGAAGTAAAAAAATCTTAAACATAATATCATTGTCCATAAATAATCACTGTTAACAATGTGATGGCCTTTAATATATATCTACTTTTTAAAATTGTAAATCTTTTATATATATGTATATTATATATATAATATATATATCATACCTATTTTATATATATATACATAGGTCTATGTGTAATAACTGCATAGTACTATTTTCCAATTAATGGTATTATGAAATAATTTTTGTATTTATACAAAAATGTTTGCCTCATTTTGAATTCAAACAGTATGAATTTTTTAACTCAACTATGAATCCAAATAACTTTCCAGATTTTTCCATCTGCCAATAGTTGTTACCTAGAAGCATGTTTTAAATGTTTGTCTCTCAGCTTCTAAGAATAGTATTATGTATTTGTCTCTTTATATTCAATTTACTTCATTATGTCAAAAAAGGTCACAAAACTACTTCTTGCCCTATACTGCTTTGCAGTATTCATAGGGTAGTATGAGTCTGACATCTGCTGGCTATCTGTGAGGTTGCACAATTGTTACCAAATGGAATTTAAATTTAAATTATAGTTTGTAAAACAAGAATTGGGTCTCAGTGTTCCCTTGTGAGTTAAGGATTATTAGTGATTTTTTTTTTGTGCACATTTCAGGTTCTACTTTTCTTAATAAGTTTGTTCACAGTTTTCTATATTTTTACTCTTGAAATGATGAGTATTTTAGATAGAAGTCAAGAAATATTTAAACCTCAATATTATTTAAATCTTATTTTAAAACTATCCTATGATAATAGTGTAAATGAAGTTCAAAATAAATATTCTTAGTTTTTTCTTATAATTTAAGAGTCTTACCAAATGGATTTTTTTTTAATTAAATAAACTTGAAATTTTACACCACCATACATTTAAATACAAATTGTAATCCCATTGAGAATTTTTACTACTAGTTTCTGTCTGCTGTTTTCAGCTTATCAGAATTGAGATCTTAATGATTGTGTGTCAATATTTTGATCTTTGCGTTAATCATTGTTTATTTAGGGTTTTTCATTCACATAATAATTAGTATCTTTATTTTTTTTTGGATGCTTTGAATATATCCTGATTTAATCACTCACATTTTGTTAAATGCTCACTTACTGCTTTTACATGACTAAAAATTATACTGAAATAAATATTGTTATGCATAGAAACTTTTGTATTAAAATAAATGAAAATTTTTTATTCATAAAAGATAAAGTCCAAGATAAATGTTATTTTGGGCATTTAAAGCTAATACTAAATATATTCAAATTCTAAAGCAAAGCAAGGTATGGTAGAGCTCTCTGTTATGATTCCAGTGTTATCAGTGGGAAAATATTCACTGGGTCTGCCTTTGTGTAAACCTCTGACTTAAGCATAAGAAGGAGTGAGACACAGTTGTCTCACTTCTTGCTCTGGAAAATGGCATTTGTGGAGATGAGGTACAGACAGACATTTCTAATACAAAGCAGTAATGAGTCATTGCAATAATATAGGTCAAAGAAAAATATGACTTCCAAAAGGAATATTTGAGGAACTCTTCCTTAACAAAAATTAAATTAAAAAATGTGGGTATAAATTCCATTTTTTTTACTTATGTATATTAATGAAATTATGATTTTCATGTTAGATGTGTTTCATGTTCAGGATTACCACCTCACATTGAAGTGGGCTTATCTGGGATTTACTGAACAAATTCCTACCAATTAAAAAGATAATAATTGGAGCACAATGTAATGGGAATAATACTAATATTATGCAGATCTGGTTATTTTCCTAGATGCACTTATTTTTGCAATATGAGATCTGACAATATTTCAAGCCACATATGATACATCACCACCTCTATTAATAAAGACCACACACACACACACACACACAATGTGCTGTTCAAGTATTTTTAAGTAATAGAAAAAAAATTTATGAAGATGCTCATCATACAAAACAAATTTCAGTCACTGAAACGAGTAGGGTGAGGAGGGAGCCTGTCAGATTTCCCCAATCCCTGCCTCCACTCTTGTTTCATCTCTCAGAAACTCGACCTCTAGAAGAGCTATGTTAGGAAGAAAAAAGCGTTCCCTAACATGTGAGAACCAACCTGAAACAACCAGGCCATGATGTTTTAGCAGCTGTCCTGATGCTCATGTTTAGGCCATGTTCTTGTCCTGTTGGACATAAAGAATCTCGTAGAGCAACAGGGTCACTCTGCAACTGTGAAGTTATGTTACAAAACAAGACCACTTGATAATTTTGTTTAAGCAAAGAAAAATCAAGGTCACTGGGCAAATAAAACATCCAGGAGCTTCCTCTCCAGGCTAATATGACTGTATTGAGTATATAATACTTCTGTATAGGAATATATTGTATATTAATATACTTTATCTGCTGCTGCTTTACCAACTATGGCTTTGGCCTAGTATTCTGCTCTCCTCTGAGCTAAAATTAAGATTCAGTCATGGAATTGACCCTACTTCCTGGCAGCACCCAATTCAGAATCCCTGCTTTCCTACATCCTTCCCGAGATCACCTAACTAAAACTCAAGTAACAAGTCCTTTCCAACATGGTCTTCTTGAGACCCTTCAGTTTCCCATGGTGTATGTTCTTCCAGAGGGTTCAATTCCAGGTGTGCTATCAGTGGTCTTTGTTTGGTGTAGAGAAATACAATTCATTTTTGCAGTTAATCTTGCGAAGTTGCTAAACTCATGAATTAATTTTTTTCTGTGGGTTTTTTTGTTTTTCTGTTTTGCTGATTCCATAGCATTTTCTATATCAACTATCAGGTTGTCCACAAATAGTTTTACTTTTTCTTTCCAATCTGAGCATCTTTTATTTCTTCTGTGTTACTGTCTAGATGTTGAATAGAAGTACTGAGGATGAAATCTTTGTTCTTGATCTTAGAGGGAAAGTATTTAATTTATCACTGTTTCTCACCAAGTATGATGTCAGTTGTAGCTTTTAACTGATGCCCTTTTTCAAGTTGAGGAAATTCCTTTCTATTCTTAGTTTCAAGAAGATTTAAGTAGAAATGATATTGGATTTTTTAAAAATACTTTTCCTATTGAAATACTCTAACTTTTTTTGTTTGTCACTAAAGTAAATTATGTTGATATATTTTTGAATGTTAAACAAACCTTGCATTCTGTGGTAAATTCTATTTGGTCATGATTCTTTTAATATATTATTGGATATGATTTGTTAAAATTCTGTTAAGAATTTTTGTATATACATTTAGGAGGAATATTCGTGTGTGTGTGTGTGTGTGTGTGTGTGTGTGTGTGTGTGTGTTTACTGTGATATCCTTGTCTAGCCTGGTTATTAAAGTAATGTCGACCTCCTAAAATAAGTTGGGAAATATCCCCTCCTCTTCTATTTTCTATAAACAATTTTTTCTTTTTTAAATATTTGATATTTAACAACTTATGTTGTTTCTTATGAGAAATCTCCTGACACCTTTATTTATACTTTTTCATATAACTTTTTTTTTCAATCTACCCCAGAGAAGGGGAGAGCTTTTAAGATTTTTCTTTTTATCAGAGAGTTTTAGTAATTTTATCCTATGACCATTGGCTCTCATCTCTGTAGCCACATTGGTTTATTTGCTGTTTTCTGAATATTCCAAGCATACTCCCACCTTATAACTTTGTATTGATTGTTTTCTTTGCCAGGAAAGATCTTTGTACAGCTCTTCACCTCTTTCAAAGTTTTTATGAAAATATTACTCTATCATTAATACCTACTCTGTTCATCATTTTAAAATTATAAATCTCCTAACACTTTCAAACCACCCTTATTATAAGTGATATAATTTTTCATAATACTCATCACTTTCTAGCTTTCCATATAATAAATACATTTGCATGCTTATTTTCTGTTTCCCCAACTGGAATGTAAGCCAGGAGAATGGGAAACGTTGTCTGTTTTGTTCACTATTAAATATATAGTACCTAGAATGATACCTAAAACAATACCTAGAATGGTGAATTGTCAGAATATATTTGTTGAAAAAATTAATAATTGAGCAAATGAAAACTAAGCTAAAATTCTACTTTGAAAAAAATATTTGAAATATTAATTATTTTCGGTTACACTACAAGATTTTTTATTTTACTTTTGTCTTCCTGGCAATGGATAAGTGTTTAATAAATTTTTATCGAACAAATTAATAGTAAATTCTTCATTATGTCTTAAGGACAGCATGTGAGACTTAAGTTGACAAATCTAGTGGAATACAAATTTACTGGTAATTTAATTTCTAGAGCATTTACCATTCATTAATAATTTTATTTTGGAATTTTATTTTGGCTTTAAATGTTCATTTTGGAAAATATTAGAACTTGTATAGTATAATAAAAAGAAGTTGTTATAGTATAGTCAAAAGACTTAATTCAAATGTGAGTTTTGCCACTTCCTAGACTTATGACCATAGGAAAATTTATTAAACTTTGAGCCTCAATTTTTTTAACTTAAAAATGAATTAATTTAATTAATTATTATGATATTATGCCTCTTAATTTTATACTTAAAAAGAATTATACATTCTCTAAGTCCTTTCTAAGTCTAATGTTCAGGGAACCTATTGCAATAAATCGCCTATCCAAACTCAGAATTGTAGAGGGTGATATTTTTCAGCTAGGCAAGATTAGTACCATGCAAATTCTGAATCAAAAGGTCTAGGAAAGGAGCCAAGGTTCTGTATGTCTGAGATGCTTGTGCTGGTTCAGGAACCATAACATACAAAGGAAAGTCTTCCATGACAGTGGGCACTGGGATCAATGGCCAGAGGACTAAACTTATTTGACTGGGATAACAGTAGAATTCAAAGTCATAGGTTCCAAAAGCTTCTCATCCTGGCTGATGGAAAGTCAAAAACTGCAGACTTTGCATTGACATCTAACTTTTGTAGATGCTTTTGTCCTCTCCTCATTTTTATTATGTTTAAATATGTTTTCTTCTCCCAGCTTAATTCTTTAGTGATTCCTTTCATACCTCCTGCCTCCTAAGAGTAGGCATTCTACAAAGCTCAGTCTTGGAATCTTTAATAAATAGATTCTGTTTATGAGTTTAATTAAATCTGACACACTTTTGATTTTCAAAATTACATGTCCAATGAGAGAGAGAGAGAGAGAGAGAGAGATATTTAAACAAAAAGTGAGATCTGTTTTGTATAATAGGAGCAATGACATCTTTAGCAAAGGCTTGATCCAACTCAAACCGTATCACCATTAACAAAGTTCTTCCTTTTTTTCCTCCTGCCTTCTGAAGTGTAGTCTTGATTCTCAGACTTGACCTAGTTTTCTCTGGAATATATAGGATCTTCCCTTATGATATCAAAATGGTTATCAAAGTTGCAGGCCTCATGTCCTATAAAAGAAAGAGATATTTCCCATTTTCCTTAGTCCCATTAAACATTTCTTTCCATCTCACTCACTTTAATTTGCCCAAACCTGTACTAATCATTGAGAATAGGTGATGATACAAATTTATTGACTTAAGCAGTTTGGGTGAAGTTAATCTCACTCAAATCTCATAGCTAAAAATGTGAAAGAGTACTTTGGGTGATAAAAAGGAGAAATGAGTGTCAATGAAGAAATCTCCACTATCTTTAGTTCAAGTTCTCTAATTTTGCCTTATTTCTTAACATTTCATACAACTTCAGTGAAGATATTTTTCAAAAAGCACCTCTCATCTCAAGTACCTTCTCCTTTCCTTTTACTCTAATAATTCATATCCTACCCATTTTGGGGGTCTTACCTCACAATCAATCGTTGACCTTTCTAAACCACATTGTTTTTTCTTCAATATTCCTTCAGTTTGAATTATTTTTATTTTATATATGTTTGTTTCTATCTAACTAGATTATAAATACATGAGATCAGGATATGTCTTATACCTTTTACATCTTTTTTCAATACCAAATAGATTATCATGCCCTTAGTCCTCACTCAATGAACAATTGCAGATTAAGTCCTTTTATAATTAAACAGGCAGCATATTGAGTCAAAAGAGCAACAAAGGGAGAAAGTAGACTTGAACTTTGATTCCAGCTGTCTTTTTCCAATTCTTCAATGTTGTACAAGGTACTTAACCTATTGAGCTACATCTACAAAATAAGCAGATTTCTATATGCTGTGCCTGTTTCCTGTTCAATTGTAGAATCAATTGAAATGAAGTATTTTCAAAAGTAAAGACCTTTTTTAAAGAAACTTGGAGGAGAATATGTCAATGAATTCTGAAGTTTTAGGCAACACTTCCAGGAGTGGAGCATAGCCGGAGCTTTGTGACTACCTTCAGAATAAGGAAGTGGAGAAAAGAAAGCCTTTTAGCTGGAGGAATGGAGAAGGACCAGAAATTCAGGAATTAACACAACATTTTTTCTGAATTACAAGAAAACCAGCCTAACTGATACTCATTCTTTTCAAATCGAAATGAAAAAAGAAGCCATTTACTGTCATTCTTTTCACAGTTGGAAATAATGGAATTTTCAAATATTTTCAGTGAATTCATAATTCTGGCTCTACTAAAAATTAGGAGTTGAGGGGAAAAAAAGTAGCCATTGCCAGTCAAACCGATTGTATACAAAGTCACAGAATTGCAAAAGGGGAAGGAACATTAAGAAAGTGTCTGGTTCCTTAAATTAAGAAAATAGCTCAACTTTTTAAACCATGCAAGAAGCCAACTTCAAATGACTATGACAAGCTTTTTCAATTTCTCTGAGATATAAAGTCTCATTGTGTCACTACATTCATCGCAATACATATGTAAATGCATGTAGTTGACCCCAAATCCCAAAAAGGCTTCATGTAGGAAGAGACTAATTGTCTCTCAGACCTAAAGCTGTGGGACTGCCAGAGAGAGGTTCTTTATGAAAACAACTAAAGTGCTAACCCTACACCTGATTCTTTCCATTACTCTAACCTTGCATTATTAGTCTGTGGTTAACATAAACGTGATATTCCTGAGAGAAATCTAAAATACCCAACAGGATTATTTCCTAACAATAAGGACAAACAGGAAAACAGATGGAGGTCATTCGGATATGTTTCAAATCCCTGCCCAGTTTTCTCTAGCAAACAAATGTAAGCAATTATAAAAATAACATCTACAGACTACCAATATATATTTTTTTGGTATTCGAGCCCTCTAATTTTAGGAAGGGAATTCTTAAGAGTCATTACTAATGAGTTTAGCAATCACATAATGATAACTTTGCTCACTAATTAACTGCAGTCTTTTTTTAATGCTACTCAACTAACAAGTTTCTTGAGTTCAGGGATACATTTTTATAAATTTCAACCTTACAAATATCATAAAATGAATAAATATACTTGTAAATAATAATAATAATAAATATGTGCTTATTAATTCTATTCATTCATGTCACTAGTTATATGCTTTATATTATAAAGGAGAAGCAATTATAACACCATTGTATTTCTTCAGTATTTACCTTTAAATATGATACATTTAAAGATATTTCTCATGACAAAGCACCAAATACAAAAGTTTGTTTAATCTATAGGAGACTGGTTAAATAAGTTCTGGATTACCTACCAAAAAAAAAAAAATCAGCTACTGTAGAAAATAAAAATGAGCACTGATAGTAACTTTCCAGTCATCTATCCTTTTATGTGTATAGTTTTATTGTTTTCAATTGTTTTAAATTCTACTAGTATTATCTGTACAGTGAGGGTAAGGCTATAATGGCTTTACTTTTTAGACTATTAAGAGCTTTTAAAAAATCACAAGTCATAGATACATGTCTTATTTTCCACACACAAAAAAAATGGCAAGTCTGGCTGTGTAGGGCCTTTATTATAGCAATGAGTATGGGGACTTCGTAGGGACTACAGAACCTTTTTTAGAAAGGATAACCACAGAGCCTAATATTCTATGCAAGAAATATTAGAAATTTCTGACTTTACCAATTAAAAAAATATTCATTGAATGGGTTCCTTCTTGTTGTTTATTATAGCGAACATGATAAAATGCATTTAACCTATGTAAGTCCTATAACTCCTTTTACCTTGATGCATATTTTAAAACAACTAAATTTATAATTCCGTAGTTTAAGGCAGGCGGTTGGTTTTTATGTAAAGAGCCAGATAGTAAATATTTTAGATTTTGTGAGCCATGTAGTCTCTGTTGCAACTATTCAGCTCTGCAGATAAAAAGGGAAGCAGCCATAGATGATACATAAACAACTGGACATGCCTAAAGCCCATAACATTTTACCTACAAATACAGATTTGGCCCATGGGACCTAGAATGTAAATCCCTGGTTAACATTATTTTTCGTGCACATTATAAAAACTAAGAATCAAGTAGCCCTGTAAAAGCATGTGGTGTACAGTATTTTAGGATCTTACACTCTATAATAGGCTAGGCAGCTCTGGTTAGCCAAAGGTAGTTCCCACAGATTGCTGACAGCTAAGGGCTGTCAGCCAGAAGCAATCCCAGCAGCCAGGAGATATTCCTTCTGTCCTAAAAGGGAATTTGGGACGTAACACTGTATTAAGTATGACTCCTCTCTTCAACACAGCTAGCTGAATCTGATTACTATTAATATATTTACTTATTTGCTCTATGAGAATATACCAAAAGTAGTTTATTAGGTAATGACCTATGTTAGGGTATTTTAGATTGGTCCTATTATTTTTCAATTATATACAGTATTGCAATTTATAAATTTCAGGATATTATTTTTATATTTTTGAAACTATCTTCAGAGTTAATTCTAAGAAGGATTGCTAGGTATTTTATGTTAGTAAATTTTAAAATATTGAACTCACTTTGAATTCATGAAATAAATTGCATTTGTGTATAATCTATTTCTTTATTAATGTGGTATTATATTTTGGTCACTGATATTTTATTTAATATCTTTACAATGATATTCATAAGCGGTATTGGTTTATAATTTTCTTTTATTGTAATGACCTCATTAGATTTAGATATCATTATTATACTTCCACCTAAAAATAGAATTAAGAAATTTCTCTCTACTTGCTATGATCTGATACAGTTGGGACCACCTCATTTCTGAAGGTTTTATAGAATTTCACTGTGAAAATGTCTGAAATTAGTGTTTTTTCCTAGATAATATTCTTTATTTCTTCTACAGAACTTGCTGTGTCTTCTAGAATAATATCCACTTAATCTAGGTTTTCATATTTATTTGTAGGAAATGTCAACAGTTATATATGTTTTTGTTATTCTCTTTTAATGTTTATTTCCCCTCTTTTCATATAGTACCTGAATATTGGTATTTTATTTCATTTCTTTATCTATTGTTGGTTTTATTTTTTTAAAACAACAGGATTTTGAGTTATTAATTAGATATAACTTTCCAATTTTTTACTTCATTTAATTTCTACTTTTTATCGGTTATTTCTCTGTCTCTTGTGTCTATTTGGTATTCTTTTCCTAAGTTTTTGATTTGAGATCATATTAATTCCTATTTTTTCATTTTAATTAATACAAGTATGTAAGGTTATAGATTGTCCACTGATCTTTGTGTTAAGTACATTTCATAGATTCTGAGATGTAATGATTTTTAACATTTTATTTTGAGATAACTATAGATTTACATGTACTTTTAAGAAATAATACAATATATCTTTTCTTCAAATTCCCACGTTTGCATAGGTATGTTATAATTTGCATAAATGTATTACAATATTACAACCAGCAAATTAACATTAACAAAATCTTTCCATCTATAAGCATTTATATTAATTTTCTTATTGCACTGGCTATAGCATTTTTAATTTTTTTTTAATTAGTTTGTGTTTCCTCTGTCAACAATATATAAATCCTGTCTTTTTATTCTGCATTTTTGGTGCTTTGACATCTTGGGGTTTGCTGACTCTGGATGGACTGGCCCTCCCAAAGATAGCTCATACCTACGTATAGCAAACAACTTGCCTGCAGCATGCCTTTCATGTACAAACCAAACAATCCAGAGCCAATGCTCCCAGTCACCACTTTTATCAAGCTCTTACAATCTAAGCCACTATCTACCTACATTAATCACCACTTAGGACAGCCTCTCTGTCCCAGAGTCTGCTAAAGTTATTCACATTAGCCAGTCCTAAACCTGTTTAGCCTGTTTCTTTTCTTTTTTCTTTTCTTTTCTTTTTTCTTTTTTCTTTTCTTTTCTTTTTTTCTTTTCTTTTCTTCTCTCTTCTCCCCTCTTCTCCTCTTCTTTTTTAAAGCCTGCAAGCACCTGGTCTTCCTAGGTAGTCTCCCATCCAAATTTTAACCAGGCTGGACAATACTTAGCTTCCAAGATCAAACAAGATTGAGCACATTCAGGATGGCATGGCCTTAGATTAAACTGACTTTTTAATACCATTTGCTTCCTGATCTGTTGACTCGACTATACTTAAATAATAATAAAATCTATATTTCTAAATAATTAATGAGTTGCTTAATAGAAGGTTTTTATTTCTGGCAGAAGAACTCTTCTGATTTTTATATATTGTAACTAATTTCTAGTTTTATTGCATAGTTGTAAAATATTATCAGTGTATATTCTCTTTTATCAGGATATAAAAATCAATATCTAACTGTAAAGTCTACATAGTTAATTTTGTTGTAAGATCTTCATATACTTTCTTACTGCTTGTCCTTTTAACCCTAGAGAAGTGTATAAAAATCTCACTTTTAAAAGTATGTTTATATCAGTGTCTTCTTGCATTACCTGTAGTATCTGCTTTATAAAGTTAGTTATTTGGTGAGTAGATATTCATAACTATTATATTTTCATTTCGAATTGTGATTTTGAGATAATTGTGCCTTTCTTTGATGTATTTAATATATGTTGTCTTTTATTCTACCTATCTGATAGAAGAATTGCAACCATTCTTCGTTGTTTCCGTTTGCCTGGTATACCTTTGTCTATCCCTTTGTTTTTAACCTCTCTGAATTTCTTTGTATACATCAAACAGTTGAGTCTTGCTTTGTGACTTAAACTGAGAATTATTTTCTTTCAACAGGTAAATTAAGCCCATGAACATTTATTGAAAAGACTGATACATTTGGTCTCTACTATGTTCAATTCTTTATGTTGCAATTACTGTGTCTGTTGTATTTGCTTTCCCTATGCAATGTGCTTTCTTTACTTGTTCTTCTAACTTTCATCTTTGTCCTAATGGACTCCTTTGTTTTGGTTTTCTTATTTAAACTTTTACTATCTAGTTAGAAGTTTATAATGGTATCCCTGTTGTTTATAAAATTAAGGAGTTTATTTTACTTTATTTTTTCTCACTTCCTTCTCTTATTTTTAGCTAGATTATTTCTACTTTCAAATGATATTTGTATATTATTCTTTAACCCTCCTCTCTATATTTATTTTAGTCTTTATATCATCAATCAAAAACATTTATTGCTTATCATCAGTTCCTTTGCTGAAGTTTCCTTAGTCACTACTTGGTTAGATAAAGCTTATCTTTTTTAAATTACTCAAAAATTAATCCTTTATATCTTTAATGTTTAAAAATATTCATCAATAGCCTTAACACATAAAGGACAGTTTACCTAGGTAAAAAAGCTTTTGTTCATACATTCTTTCCTAGAATATTCTTAAAATCTTGCTCATTGTTACCTTGCTTTATAGTCTGCTTTTGAGGGGACTGATGGCAGTCTAATTTTCATGAAATGTATTTATTTGTTTAGACCTGAAGAACTTAATATTTTTCTTTAAAGTTTAATAGTTTTACTAAAATATGTCTACAGTTTGATTATTCTGGATCAATTTTTATTGGTAACTGGAAAGCCCTGTAGATCTGTGTCTATTTTATTTCAGGAAATTATAAATATTAGTGTTATTCCGGTGTTTTTTTTTTTCAGTATCTTTAATTAAATTTATGTGAATCTTTTTTGCTTGTCCATATCAACCATTGCCTCTCTGACGAATTTTACTCCTTTTTTATTTCAAATTTTTATTCTTTCTGATATTTTCCTACTTTTTTCCTCAGGCATTTTGTAATTTAGTCTTTATTTATTATACGATTTTGTCTTTTCCTTCTTTCTTTCCTGAGGCCAATCAGCTGCCATTTTATTTCTTTATGATTTGGGTACATCTCTGTTCTTTATAAATTTCTAATTCAAAGTTATTGGGATTTTTTTATATCACCAAATGTTTGAGAATATTTCATTTATTTCAGAATATTGTGTGGTGTGTGTGTGTGTGTGTGTGTGTGTGTGTGTGTGTGTGTGTGTGTGTGTTGGGAACTTCGATTGCTTTTAAAATAGTTTATTCTCATTTGTAGTTTTCTCCTAGAGATCAAAATATCTTTTGCCTTGTGTTGCATGAGCAAGACTACCAGTTTAGGGTGATTTAGAATGCTCTCAGTTGAAAAGCAACTCCTCTCCCCTTTTGTCAGGATAGAAAAATGCAGGGATTTTTTTCATGAAGGCATAGTTTTTGTGTTTTGAATTCTGTGATATTTTTTCTTTTGCTTGCAAAACTTTTCCCTACTTGCTACATTTCTCTTTACTGTACAATTTCCAGAGTCCACCTCTCTTCTCCTTTTAACTCTCACCCAAAACAATAATTTTCTGAGGTTGCATACTTTAAGTCCCTGATATACATCTAGTGCTCTGATAAGCAAGGGCTCATTTTCAGTAATTTATCACTTAATGTAGACTTTCTTTTTTCTGGAGGAGATTTTTGTCCATTCTTAGGCCCTCTATTTTCTTCTCCTATCTTCCAGACTGTTTTTCAAAATATCTACCTTTTACTCTCTGCAAATGGTAGGTAGGAACTGAAGAAATAACTCCACTGAAAAGTGATGTTTATTATCTACTTACAAGTAAAGTGAAGTTCTGTTCTCTGTTTTCTACTTCCACTGAAGGCTTGGGATTTGTGTGGGTTTTTTTGTTCTTGTTAATTTGTATAGTTTGAAGACTACATTGGAAGATTTTCATTTAGGTAGCCACCATTACTTTGAGTATCTAGAGTCAATGTAGATAATTTAAAGAATGACAGTTGAGTTTCATCTATAAACTCTTAATTTCAAATAGAAGAAAATACAGACTATTTAAGATTTTATTCAGGATTTTTCACAATATGGCTTCAATTTATAGATTCATTAATCAACACTTAACTCCCAGCCTTTTATTTCGTACTGTTTTAATAATTGGCGCCACAATTTTTAGCATTCCTTGATTTTGCCTTGTATTTCTCATCTCTGAACCTTTACTTCTCTGCTCTTCTCTCCCTGATAAACTCCCTCCATTAAATATTCACTATCTGAAAATATTATTTTCCTGTTTAGTGTCTATCTTTCTCTTTAGTAGTAATCAATCCATAATTATATGGAAAGAAATCAAACCAGGAGCGATTTCCCATTTTTGAGATTGGCAGGATGACGAAAAGCAACATATAAGCAAGATAATATTTTTCTCTTTTTCAAAAGATAATTACTATGAAAGGAATATATTCAACAAAATCAATCATCTATGATTCATTAAAATTGAACTCCCACTTACCGTTTTGATAACATATGGTGAACTTTTCCTTAATATACATTATGATTATCGAGTTTCAGTTCCTGCAATATTTCATATTCTTCAAAAATATTTTAAAGATATAGGAAATTTTAAATTATTAAAGGGCTGAATTTTTTCACAGCATGAATACTCTTTTATTCTTGTTTAACTATGACATGACACATAATTAGGAACGTGGATGCCAATTCCAACTTTTAAAAAGAAGCCAAATACTCCGATATTTTCTAATTCATAGATGTTGGGGTTGACCTCTACTCTCATTTATACTCATGAACTAGGGTGTTCTGTGGGTTCTATCCAAACATGTAGAGCAAAATATGAAGAAAATAATACCACATGGAAATCAAATTCACTGATAATCCATGGACTCCAAAGTTCTTTATCAAGAACTCGAAAGCAACTACAGTAGTACCCCCTTATCCAGGCATATGTTCCAAGACCCCTCAGGGGATGCCTAAAACCACAATAGTATTGAACTACACACACACACACACACACACACACATACATACATACATATATCTATTATTTCCTATACATAGATAACTTTCACTCTTTATGGCTTCTCTTCGGCATAATCAAATTTCATCATCACTACTCTTGTGCTTTGGGGCCACTATTAAGTAAAATAAGGATTACTTACACACAAGCACTGCCACATTGGGACAGTAGATCTGATAACCAAGAGGGCTCCTGAGTGACTAATGGATAGATAACTTAAACAATGTGGACATGCTGGACAAAGGGATGATTCATCTCCTGGGCAAGACAGAGCGAGCCAGCACAAAATTTCATCACGCTGTTCAGAATGGTGCACAATTTAAACTTATGAATTATTTATTTATTTTTGATTTAATATTGTCTGATGGCAGTTGACTACAGATGCCTGAAACCACAGAAAGTGAAACAATGGATAAAGGGGGATTGTTGTACTTCATTTTAGTTTCTAACCACTCTTATACTGTAGGGATTAGTCTAGTCTAATTAAACTAAATGTACGGTGCCCTTATTGATTCAGCTTGATAGTGTGGGTTCTTTGCTGATTTGGTACATTTTGTTTATTAAAGAACTTCCTAAAATAATTCTGTTAAACTCCAAAGCATACTAAAATGAAATATAAAAAATACTGAAACTATATTCTTCTTAGTCCATATATACGCAGGCAGGCACTGAACCATACTTTAGAAAATTAACTTTTTGTAGTCTTCTCTTTAAGCACTTCTGCCTTTCTAAGCAGTACTGTCTGAAATAAATGATTTCATCACGTAGAGGAAATATTTATAATTGGTGGAATTTTCCTAGCACTCCTCAAATTAGACCAGTGAGCAGACAGCTAGCCTTAATATCAAGATACTAACCACACTGAATTATTTTAGAAATCAAATTTAATGTTCTTTAGCTGATGAAAAAATAATGACTTGTTTCCTGATTTCTTTTTTTTCTTATATTTTTCTCTCACTCCACCTTGTCCTTAAATATCACAACACAAACTGCATTTTCATAACCAAGTTGAAAAATATGTTCCGAATCACAATATAATTTTTATCTTTTTGGTTAAAAAGTTCAGGCATTAACAAAAAACATTTTGTAGGGCTAATTGGTATGGAAAATTACAGGAAAAGAGTCACAACTATATGTAGCTTTACCAGATTGTTTTTCTTGCTGCCTCAATCATAGCACTTCAAAAGAATGACTGTCTCCCTTTCTTCCTTCCCCTTTCTCTCTCTCTCTCTCTCTCTCTCTCTCTCTCTCTCTCTCTCTCTCGTTTTCTTTCTTTCTTTCTTTCTTTCTTTCTTTCTTTCTTTCTTTCTTTCTTTCTTTCTTTCTTTCTTTCTTTCTTTCAGCTATAATCTGGGTTCTCATTTGAAAGGGATTTATACTAAGTGGAAATTATATTTCAAACTCTAGTCCATCTGGACTGGCAAGAGAATGAGCAAAATGTTTTGTCCTGAGATTATGCTCTGTAGTGAATAACATTGATTTTAATGGTTTTTAAAAGTTTGCTAATATCACCAAACATATTCATTTTTTCATAAATTTTGCACAAGTTTATATATTTAATATACAGGTAGAATTTCCTATCAATGAGATCTGATATGCACCTTTTTGAAACAGGGATACAGAAAGAGGCTTCTATACTGTCAATTGACTGTATTTTTTTTTTTGAAGAAAATATTAAGTGGATAATCAAGGAAAGATAAATTTGGGGTAGTCACACCAACAACTGGTATTTGGTTAGTTCCAGGGTTAACATTCATTAAATCATTGCTAAGGTGACCTTAATAGATTTTAGATTACTACTATAAACTTTCATCCAGTCTATCTGCCTCAATTCTTGCATCTTCCATTCTCCACATAGAAGTCAAACCAATCCTTTAATATTGTAATTCACATCAAGTCATGCTTCTGCTCTACACCATCCAGTAACTTCTTATATCAGAGCCTATTTCCTTTTCACCAACATTACATACCGTCTTTGAGAATATAACCCCTGATTTCTTCACAAACTTCTAGAATGAAAAGTACATTATTTTTTACTTTTAATCAATGCTAGGTGTGGCCATAAGACTAAGTTCTCTTCAGTGGAATGAAAATATAAATGTGTTTAACACTTTCTGGGCTATAACTTTATAAATAGAAGCATTTTCTTTGCTGCTTATAGTTTCTGATGATTGAAATACAGAGTTGATCACTGAAGTTCATCTAGCCTTTTTCATCCCTAAAGCTAAAACCATATTCCGAGGATGATTAAACAGCAAAATAGGAGGAGCTATATTTCTGGCAACTTTTTGAAGCTGAACTTGATACCTATATCTTGACGTCTCCATAGGAAAAATAATATATTTTTTTCTTAAGCTATTCTAAATATAAATTTTTCATCACTTCTCAGTGCTACCTAATTCTAACTTTTCATGTGAATGAGAATAAAATTAAAATGCTTTTTATGGCCTACATGTTCCTTGGCTAATTTTAGTTCTTATTTCCTACCTTCACCTTCCTTCAGCTATACTATACTTCTCACTCCTTCTTGGACACATCAAGCACATTATTAACTAGGGTCTCTGTTCCTTCTATCCCTCATCCTGTTAAGCTCTTTCCCTTAGATATACACAACTTTAGTCTGGTCTCTACTTGGACCACCTCCAGAAAAGCCTTCTAATCACTATACCTTAAAACTAGTTTGTCTTTCTTTATCTGCTTTATTTTCCTTTATAGTGTTTATCAAACTCAGTTAAGATATTATATATTTTATTTGCCTTTTTGTGTATGTCTTTTCCACTAGAAGATAAGTTCTTCCCTGAGGTAAGACCTTCAATTTTTTTTCACCCAGATGAAGAACCAGTTCAAGCACAGTTGCACAACATGTATGTATAAATGCATGAATAATTGATTATACATGTATTTGCCGAGCTACTGTTCTTATACTACCATGAAGTATATATTCCATCGCTCATACCCAAAATAGTTAGAGTGGTAAATTGATATGACACTGATCACTTTTTTGAATAGTAAATTTGATAAAAGAATCCTCAAGAATTTTCAAAGTGCCACTTGGTGATTTAAATTGTTGATTTCATTTTTACATACAGGAAATGGGAAGAATCTAAATGAGATTAGACAATAAATTTAGATTTAAAAAAAAAAAATTGCTGAGAAGAAACCAAAATGGAAATGCAATGAATTTTGTGTATCCCATCCTGAACTGGACTTTTTGCCACAATGAAGTATTATTTAACATTCTCCAATTCAAAATTCTAAAGATTTATTGATTTCCTACTACTCTGAGATTATTTAGCTATGATTGCTTTATGGGCAGGAGTAGGATTTTCCCTCAGTGAGCATTCTCACAGTCAATCACACTGGAAAACTGTCAATCCTGGGGAAGAAAACAAGCCTCCAGAGGTGCACTTCAGAGTAAGAAGTGGGAAAAGCTTTCTTTTTCTCTAAGCATTGGACATGTGGCAGGGACTCTGAGAATGAGACCCTGCGAGTTCTCCCATTGGTGGAGCAGCCTGGATTTAAACAGAAAGGGAGCCTGGTAACAACTCCATAGTATAGAACGGCAACCGTGTAACAATTGTAAACTATTTCCTATGCTATATTTCCTTCCAATGTGGTTAAACCTTCAGTCACATCTTGATAAATGTTCTCTATGTCATGGGAATTAAGAGAAGGAAATAATCCATGTTTTAGGATAAAGCAGTCCAAGAGAAAGCAAGAGGCTTCTACCAATATTCAGGGTGCTGGTTTCATCCTGGGTAGAGCTGTGCCCAAAATTTATTTTATCATAATGGCAAATAGTATAATGGCAATTAACTCAGGCCGTACAGCTGAGGCAGAAGCATCACAGCATAAAAAGGAGATTGGAGGAACAAATCAGAGGGACATGACACATAAGAGCCAAGACTCTGAAAACTGTCAGGAATTGTTAAAATAGAGAATTTGAGAAGGTATTCATTTCTGTACTAAAGTCTGTGGGGAAGTCATCCCATTTTAATGAAGGTGACCTAGGTAAGATTTCTTTTATATGCTCTTTTCTATTTATATTCCTGAAATTATTCACCAAAGAAGAAAGCATTTTTCACATTGTAGTAAAAATTGTTTTGTTGTTGCTATTTTACTCAACACTGCCTATAAATTCTTTAGGAACTTCTTCCTTTAATCATGTATTCCCAGTGGCTAGCAAATAATTGCTTGTGGAAGATATAAACAAGTCTTGTTCTAATAGCATTTATAGTCATTCTAATGATTTGAATGAAATAACATATAAAATATCTGTCAACAGTGTTAACTCAATCTTAATTGGTTCTAAGGGCCTTTTACAAACAAATGCTTAAAAAAATTTTAAAAAGAGCAAGGAAAATTTCAGTATACCCTTATTGCAAAACTTCGCATATTGTCATAGATGAGATGAAATAAAGTGAAAAGATTGCTCTGTACAATTTAAGTTTAGGAAGTTCATTTCCACACTTTTTTTTTTCTTAATGTCTTTTAAAATGTACAAAACTAGGATTGGGGGTGGCAAATAGTCTGAGAAGAGACATGGGAATAAAAGAGTCCTTTTCTCTCAGCCCAACTGTGACCTAATTCCAAGAAAATAAGTTAGCTTCAAATTATGCTCTTTCTAAATACCTTAACTTCCCTCCCCAAATGTAAATTCTTGGGATTTCTGAAGCTGAAACAAGGGAAGGTCTTGGCTTAGGTCCAGCTTTGTCCTTCAGTAGATAGTAGTTAGCAACAATTTTGCCAGATATAATTTAGTAAACCAACACATTCTGTTATATGTGGTTTAAAAGAAAAATTGATAGACAATGAATGTGTAAATTCTTATTTTTGATCTCACCTGTAAAAGCTCATGAATGTAAACCATTTTGCCAGGGCCCAGGATTTTGTACAAATTCAACTGTGTCATAGTTAATTCATTTGTCAACGTTCTTTCTTAAGTCATGCTTTTCAGCTCCTGTCTTTCAATAACTCTGATTTGGACTGAGAAGCTTCCAGTTTAAACTCAACCCTTTGGATACTGATTGCTTTTCTGAAACATATTATTAAAGTAATTGGCTCCCATTTAGTCTGTGTGCACAATGGTAAGGACACAAATACAAAGGAATTAGTACTTTGGCAAATTCCTATGATTAAAACAGAAAAGTAAGGATGACAGATTTCACATAGTTTAAAATCAGATTAAAAGCTTCAAATGAAATAATGTGTTTCATTTCACAAGGGAACATCATCATTTCTTTCTACAGCTGACTGTAGTAGATAAATTTTTGGATCAGTAACTCAATCTGTGCTTTCACTATTAATTGTGAAGCTCAAAATAATATAAAAAATAGCAAGTCACTACTTAATAGGTGTGAGAACAGAAATCTAATTTTTATAGCTGAGTATTAATTTTCTTAATTGTGATTTCCCCATATAAATAGATTGGTATTATTCTTGTCATCTGTGTACTTCCATAACTTGAAAAAACTTTGCTTTCTCTTTAGATGAAATATACTTATTTTTATACTACTTTAAACTACCTTATTTTATCTTTAATTAAGGTTTTTGTTTGCCCCAACTCAGGAACCTCAGGGCATCACTAAGCAGAATTAGAGTCTAATTTGATCATCATTTTCTGAATTTGGGGGGAATTTTTAAAAGCATAGACCATTTCTTAAAGCATAGACTTATGCCTCTGAGCTTCCTGACCTAGAAGAGCAGATAGGTTGGCTCGTGGTGTTGTCGGAGAGGCAGATGTCGATCTCACTTGAAAGCATGTGCTGCTGAATGCTATCTCTATCCACAAACTCCTGCCACAGCAACTTACTGTGACTCTATCTATCACTCTTATCTCTTGCTCCAAATGGTAGCTACTATAATGGCTCTAGAACCCCTATTCAAAGAAACAAATATATAATTTGTTGAGTAAATATAACTATGACAAGGTCGTGTGAATATGAATATTTACTCTGATATTTTTTGTGTGCATATATATTTTATAAATGTGCAAGGTTTAATTCAGCCTTGAATTCAGCCTTGATTTTGGATTTATTTCTAAAATAAAACAACCTCTTTTGTCAGCATAAAGTTGTGATCCTTAAAGCTATGGTTAGGTAAAATGAGAGTTTTCATATAAATAATTTCCATCTCTCATAACTACACAGCACAAAATAAAGATTCTTATGCTCAGATGATTTAAATTTATACATAAATATTGTCAATTATTCAATGACAGGGAGAAACTTATAAACATATATTGTTTAAGAATATTTTTTTCCTAACAAAGACTGTCTGATAAGATGTTATAATCTGAATTCATGGGCTTGTAACCATCTCTATTCTTTGCATTTTAGGTTGATTTTCTACCTGAACTGGTAATTAAAAAGTAAAAAAATCTCTACCATATTATTTTATAATTATAATCATTTAACTCAGACTATTCAATTGATTTAAACATTTTCTAAACACCTTATTTTGAAAAAATTATAGATTCACAAGAAATTGCAAAGACAGAACAGAGAAGTCTCATTTGCCCATAATCCTATTTTCCCCAATGGTTATATCTGAAGTAATTATAATACAACAACAAATGAAGGAAGTTGATGTTGGTGTAATGTGTATTTATAGGTCTGTGATGTTTTTCACATATGTAAATTCATATAACTACTAAGATACAAAACCAGTCATCACGAAGATCTCTTTAATGCTCTTTTATAGTCACAGTCATACCTTTTTCTTTCCAGCATTATAACCCCTAAAACATTGATTTGTTCTCCATCTCTATAATCATTGTCATTTCTAGAATGTCATATAAGTGGAATTATGCCTTTTGAGATGGGCTGTTTTCACTCAGTATAATGTCCTTAAAATTCATCACACTCGTTGCATGTGTCAATAGCTTGTTCCTTTTTATTTCTGAGTAATATACCATGGTGTGAATGTAGCCTAGTTGGTTTGAATAGTCACCTAATCGAAGACATCTTGGCTGCTTCCAGTTCTTAGCTACTATAATTAAAGCTGCTATGTATTATCATGTAGTTTTTTTATGTGCATGTAAATTTTCATTTCTCTGAAGTGAATGCCTAGAAATATGATTTGCTGAGTTATATGGAAAGAATACGTTTATTATTTTTAAAAGCTGCTATATTTCCTCTCAGAGTGCTTGTACATTTCCACAAGTAACATACCAGAGATCTTGTTTCTGTGAATCCTCAACAGCATTTTGTGTTGTCAGTATTCTTTATTTTAGCTGTTCCCATATGTATGTATTGATAGCTCATTGTAATCTTAGTTTGCATTTCCTAATGGCTAATGAAGTTGAGCATCTTTGTGTGTGCTTATTTGCCACTCATATGTCCTTGTTAGTGAAATGTCTATGTCTTTTGCTCATTTTCTAGTTAGATTATTTGTTTTGTTGTTACTGTTGAGTTTTTGAGGTTCTTTATATATTCTGAATATTGGTCCTTTACCAGATATGTGGTCTGCAAACATCTTCTCCTAGTGTGCAATTTATCTTTTCATCCTCTTATGATGATCTTTTGAAGATTAAAAGTTTTTCATTTTAATGAAGTAGAATTTATCCATTTTTAAATTTAATGTATTATTCTTTTGATATCATGTCTATATACCGAGCCCTAGGTCCCGAAGATTTCCTCCTATTTTTCTCCTAAAGGATTTATACATAATTTTTTATCCTATCACTTTTTTGTCATGTTTATAAAAACACACATAAAATTTACCATCTTAACCATTTTTAAGGACACAGTCCAAGAGTGTTAGACATATTCACATTGTTGTAAAATGGATCTCCATAACTTTTCATCTTGCAGGACTGAAATGCTATAGCCACAAAACAGTAACTTTCATTCCCTACCCCCAGCCCTGGGTTAGCCACCATTATAATTAGTTTTTATGAATTTGGCTACTTTAGATACCTCACAAAAGGTGAATCATACAGCATTTGTCTTTTTGTGACTTGCTTATTTTACTTAGGGTAATGTCCTAAAGGTTTATCCATGTTGTAGCATGTGACAAGATTACTTTTTTTTGAAAACTGAATGTTATTCCACTGTATGAATATACTACGTTTTCTTTATCTCTTCACTTATTAATGGACACTTAGGTTGCTTCCACATCTTGACTATTGCAAATAGTGCTGCTATGAACATGAGTGTGAAAGATTTATAGTTTGAAGCTTTATAATTAAATTTGTGATCCATTTTGAGGTAATTTTTATAAAATATGTTGTTTATGATGAGGTTTATCTTTTTGGATATCCAATTCCTCCAGCAACATTTGGTGAAAAGACTTTGAAGTGCTTGTTCGGAGCTATTTCTGAGTTCTTTCCTGTTTCATTGCTCTGTATATCTATCCTGCACATACCACATAGTCTGAATTATGGTAGCTGTATAATAAATCACGAAAGTAAATGAAGCGATTCCTCCAACTTTATTCTGATTTTTCAAAATTGTTTCAGTTACTATATATTTTTTTATTTTCAGATAAATTTCGGAGTAATCTCACTTTTATCTTTAGAAAAAATCTTACTGATTTTTATAATTGTGTTGAATCTGTATATCACTTTGGAGAGAATTGACATCTCTACTTTTTGAGTCTTCCAATTTATTTTACTTCAGTGATACTCCAGAGGAGGAGTGTACCTTGCTTCTCCAGGACAGGAAAGGGAATTCAGGCTCCACTAGGAGTGGAAAAGGTATCTCATTACCACCAGCTGGACTGAAAGTGTCAGCTCCCCACTCTGCCTTTGTTCCTGATTGTGTGGGTTGGGGCCACAGTAGTGGTATCTAGCTGAAATACAATAGTTATTATCTAAATATTTTTCTGTCTTGCAAGATTTCTCTTTCTGGTTCTTCAGCTACAGAGAGCAGGCTTTGGGTGGAGCTTTTTTTATCTGTACTCTTTGGTATTTCCAGGCTGTTGACTTCTCTAGCATCTAGTCTGGAATATATGTGGCAAAAAAAAAAAAAAAAAAATCAAGAATCTCACTGGTATGTTGTACCTCATGTCCTAAAGTCTCTAAATGGTCTGCATTCTTCTCTTCACCTTTTCATATTATTTACTGTTTGCTTTATAAGGCCCAAGGTTGTTAGCTGTACTTAGGAGGAGGACTAGGGGAAAATACATCTAATCCATCTTTCTAGAAGTGGATCTCCCTGACCATTGTTTTTATCTGGTCATTGCCCACTTACAATCACTCAGTGCCTTTAAATTGGCCTCACATGCTTTATAATGCAAACATTTCTTTATTATTAATCATTTTAATATACATTTAATTATTTCAATTAGGGTAAGGCTCAAATACGATACATACTGAAATATTCTATTAGTCTCCCTAATATTTTTTTCTTTTTTTTTGACTGTTGGAATTATTAATATTGAAATATTGATTCTCTTTTGTAGCAGTAGACATTGTCATAGAATACAGACTTTGGAAACATTTTTGCTCAATCAATTTAAAATGACACTTTAATTTTTTAGAAAAATTTACCCAGGAAAACAAGCAAATACATTCAGTACTTCATTTTAAATGTTTATTTATATAAAGATAATTATTGTCCTTTAATTTTCCAGATATATTTGGTATGTTTTAAAAATTTCTTTCTGACTTCCTATGTGATGTGTCAAAATACAGAGTTCCAGTTCTAGGTATACTTTGCTCTTGAGAAGGATGAATTGTTTAACAAAACTTAAACTTCCTGAGTTTAACCAAAGGAAAAAATTAGTATTTTCTATTACCAAATTCCTTTAACTTCACCTTTAAACCATTATTAAATTTTTTAATTAAAAATACATTTTCTAAAACTTTAATTTTTAATTCTGAGTATATTTATTGATTTTATTTGCACACAAAATATATCCTTTGAGTTATATAGAACAAAAAAGGTTTTTAAAACATCCCCAAACATTTTCTGTACTATTTACATATTATAGAAAGGCATTAATGAGAATTTAGGCACAGATACTAAAAATTAAAATTAGGAAATATGTTATAATAAATCCATAATTCTTGAATTTAAAAAACAGTAATTTATGGTCAAATTTCTATCAAAAGATAAGCAGTTAATACAAACATATTTTATGATATTTTTGTAGCATTAAATGGCATTATAGTTAATTACATATGTAATAAGTCTCATATTTTCATTTGTTTATCAAATAAACTTCAAAAAGTAATTTGTGACAAATTAAGTAAATTACAAATGAAATAACAAAATCACTTTTTATGAACAGAAATTTTTAAAGATGATAGATAACATACCAAAGTAATATATAGATTTTAATCAATATAGGTTTTAATCAATATCCTAAACAAGTTTCCCTAGCATTTTCCCATTTTGGAAATGAGAGAGTAAGAACTAGAGATGTTATGGATCAAACAAGTGATTAAAAGTGATTTTAATGACACTATTCATGAGCGATCACTGATTTCATTAGTAAATTTTATTGTAAAGGCATAATTAGACATTCTTGATTTATTAAGACTCACACAGATATTATTATTAAGACACTTTAATTATGAAAGTAAACAAGTCCAAAGAATTTTCAAGTTCATTTCACAGGCCATCATAAGCAGAACTTTCTTTACCTGCTTCTCTTACCATTTGTGAATCATACTTTTCAATGCTAATAAATTTTTATTATTCTTGTAATCTTTAAGCTACTAAATTATCTCATAGGCACTTGACCTGATATTTGCTAAAGATAGTTCTTTCCCTGAAAGTGAACTTATGTTTATCATTCAAACTTGCTGCTGGCCTTACTGCTATACCTAGGCCAGAGCATCCATAAAATATTTAGCTCTTCCCTGAGGACTAAAAATGTGGCCATGTGGTCCCTTTCCTGTCTATTGTCCTGGTAAATTATAATAGCACCTCCTTTTGTTCTCAGTGTTTGGGTCATAAATTTTATGGTAACATTAACTATGGAAAAGTAAAATTGGGGATTAGGGGAGACTCCCCAAATAAGCAACTGTACCGATTCCCAGCACAGTTTCAGGTCAACAAGTATGTCATAGCACAGGTTCTATAAACCTTAAGAATAAGATTATGGAACTTATTATTTAACTTTATACTAAAAAGATGACATTAAAAAAAAAAAAAGGTAGTTGATAGAAAATAGCCTTATTTTCTAAGAAGCATGTAAGTAACAAGCCAAAACTCTTCCATGTAGTTGTTAAACCTAGACTCCTGAAGAAGATTTATTAGATTTCAACCCCAGCTCCAAACACTTAATCTCTCTAAGCTTCAGTGTCCTCATCTATATAAAAGTAGATGATAATAGTTCCCATAGAATAGTATTATGTGGGATGAAATGAGATAACACATTTCAAAGCATTTAGCACAGTGCCTGTCACATGCTAAGTGATCAAGAAATATCATTTATTATTATTTAATATTATATATCCTCAATAAAGACTCAACTGACAAACAGGGCATGTTACTGACCTTCTGGATGCAGTACAAATAAATTCCTAAATATCATGTGAGAGAAATGTACATAGAGAGTTCCAGTTTTATCAATACTAGAGTAGAATAAATTCACAGTTAATCAAAATCAAAGTAGATATTACATAAGTATGTATAATTAAAGATTTAAAAATAGTTGATTTGTTTATGTTTTTTATTTATTTAGTATGTATTAGTCCAGAGCATGCTATAAGTAGGTATGCTTATAGTATGCCTTTTAATTAATACTGGAACATATACTTGAATTTACTCCCACCTAAAGATTAACAATGCTAATAGGGAGTAAGTTCCTAATTCATTGCATAGCCTAGTTCAATTAAAAAAAGAGATTTATTTTCTATAAAGTATAATATACAGTAGATCACTTTGCATAAATTCATTTAAATGCCTCAAAGATGAAGACCAGGGAATAAGTGCAGAACTCACTTCTTTTGCCTTTGATGAATTTGAATAAAGACAAACTTTCAGTGATCGAAACCAAACAATTGAAGCTTTATAAAAAAAAAGTTTCTTTTAAGATAAAATTTTGAATTGGATTCTAATATATTGTAAGGTACTACGAGGTCTCAGTGGGGAGGAAGAATAAGAAATTTGTCAGCGTGGGCACAAATGTCAACACTCGCCAACAGTACCATGCAAAGGAATGTATTCTTTATATTTAATTAAAGTCCATACATTATCTTACTAAAAGAAGGTATAAAATTTACGTTTTTACTGCCCTTGAAAATTAAAGGACAATAGGAATTTAAACAAGTTGAAAGCAACATACCTTGTGTAATAGTTTAGGAATCAGAACTTTCTTTGTTCACGAGCTATTAATACATTATTAACAACTGGCAGGATTTTTTTTTATTTTATTACTGTGTGTTTTTTAAAAATAATAGAATCAAAAATTAAAGTATAAAAGCTTGCTTACCTCTGTTTAAATATTTTAATTTTGATGTAACAATTTATATTGTTCTAAAAATAAGAACAAATTTATGAAATTTGATTGATCTTACTTAGACATTTACTCATTCAACACACATTTCCTGACATCTCTAAGGTATCCTCTCTGTGGGTGGTATAAGACACAAATAAAAAGCAGAATCCAGGGAGGAGAAAAATAAATGTATATTTATAATTCAGCGTGATAACTACAAAGAAATGGTAGTTATTTGACACATAAGATAGTACACACTCTCTTTGGTATGAGGGATCTGACATCAGATCACAGTCTTGAAAGCTAAACTTGAATTAGTCGATGGGAAGGAGCGCAGGGACAGCATCCCTTACATGACAAAGCTACATCAAAACGTTAGAGATTAGCAGTTTGGAAAACTGCAACGTGAGCTTGCCGAGGTTTGACATGAAGCTGCTACACTAAATTACATAGTGAGATTTGTGTTTTAGAAAAATGATTTAGGCAGCAATAAAAAAAATAAAAAACAAAACAAACAAAAACAAACAAACAAACAAAAAACTAGATTAATAGAAGATGAGACTGAGGTAGGAAAATCAAGACCTTAGCTATTGCAACTGGACAGGATGAGGTGGGGGAAGCGATGGGTGGATTAATGAGCTATCAGGAAGGTCAAAGGAAGAGAGATTCATGATTAATACATATTAGTTAATAGAGAAGAAAAAAATATTATGAGTCCTAAGTTTTGGCCTGAGTAACTAGAAGCTGAGGAAAAAGAGAAAGACTAAACAGGAAGATTTATATTAGAGCATAAACTAATATAAAAATATCTGGGAATTTTAAGACATTGGATTGACTTAATATGCTGAAAAGCCCTATTAGCTGGAAAGAGTAATAGAATTTCCCATAGCATCTAATACATAAATGTGCAGTGGTTGTCCTACAGCTTTTCTGCTCACTTAATATTTTCAGTCAATTTACAATTGGTCATTATGAATTAATTCATTTATCATCTCCATGAGGTTAGTTAATAGAAGCATTTCATTTTTAATTTAACAGGGGTGAAGTAATTGTCCAGAAGTCCTCCAGAGAGACTCTGAGAAACCAAAATTCAACTTTAATCTTCTGAGTACTTTTCCTACATAAAATTACTGAAATAAATTATCTTTGCTAGGAAAAATAGCAAACACTGCCACTTAAAAATTCAATTTACTATATAATTATTTCAGATTATTTTACCTTGAGGCAGCAATTTTTCTTGCTTGAAAGTATTTTAGCCTAAATAGTAGTAGCAAAAGGAACAATACATACTGCATATGAGCTACAAATTGTTTTGGGTTTTGTATATACCCAGTCACAGATACACAGTTTTGAATTGGATTTAGTCAAATAACCAGTCTAATTTTTCACTAAATCCAAATTGTTTAAATTATACAAGTGAATTGATTAGTTCTCTGCTATCATGTAGATATTACCCAAGATAATTTATTAAATTAATAATGAATTAAACCAAAACAAACACCTGGCTGAGACCAAGAATAAAATAAAATCTGCCATTACTTAAGGGGTGTATTCTAGTTCAACAAAACTTGTATGTATGGTTAACATGCTTTACACAAAATACTGCTACAACAAAATAATGAGCAGCTTATTCATACTAGTAATATTTTTAACATTAGTTAGGGTTCCATACAAATTATAAATTTTACTACCAGAATTTTATTATATCACTGAATTTTTTAAATCACTGAACTCTTCTCCAAATTACAATCCCCTAGTCACCAAGAGTGGCGTGCCACTACCCCAAACTTCCCTCTTTGCTTCCGATTGTTCTGAACCCTGATGAACTGTAAGCAGTGGAATGCTGGACTCACCACAACCGAGGACACTCAGAAGGTTTAGTATCATTGTCTTCAACTCAATCCAGCATTCTGTAGTATAATTTTAATAATCCATTCAAATCCACTGATAGCTTTTCATGTCTATTCAGATTTCATTAGATTTGGTAAGAGTGATAATATTTCAGTTATATATCCAATAGAAACTAAGTATTCTATTTTTAAAGAAAAGTCCAAGGCATTTGCAACAATATAGGAGTTACTCTAGTACTTCTGGATTTCAGACAAAGGAAGATTGTAAAGTACTAATAATGCATTTTTAGATGTTTACCTAGCTGTGGGCAACAGGAAACTGGGTATCAAGTCAAAGACACCAGGAACCATGAACCACAGAAGCATCCTTATAGCAGTGCCACATTATGACTGTACAGACCTGCGCCCTATAACATCAATATTGCAACTGATTGTTCTGGTTATTCAGTATGATGGAAGGATGAACTTTACATGAAAATTATTACAAATACTTCTATACAAAGTAAGCATGGTTAGGGGAAAAAATCCTTTTAAGACTAATGGAAAAGGCTTTTTTTTAAATGACTTCTTTGGTTATAAACAGGTCTTGAGTGACATTAGCTCTATGAATTACTAACTGGTTTTGCTGGTATCTGTTCTGTGTGTCCCTTGAGGAACAGGATGAAGTTAATTACCCTGGGTTATGGTTCACAGAACATATTTAATACAATTTACCTTGCTTTAATGTAAAATAATTACAGAATGAAAATATATCTTTTGATTTGGTATAGCATATATTACTTAGGAAGCTACTACTGAGCGTGTTGCATACTTTTTATTATTTAAAAAATAAAAACTCAGACGTTCTTAACAGGAAACACAAACAAAGCAGAAATACCAACTATTTGTACATCTTCCCATGACTCTTGACTTGATGTTTTTCATTCATTGGCCCACAGGTTCCTGCGTTAAATAAAACAGTGAAATATAATTAGCATGTTTATTCCTGGTTATTCTATAATGACTTATTATCACTTTAGCAAAATAAAACTTGCTGAGAAGGGGTGACACAAATGACTGCTAAAACCACAGTTCCTATTCTAAATGCACAGGAAAAAAATGCTAATCAGTAAAAAAAAATAAGTGAATATTGACCAAATATATAAACTGTATAAGAATAAAATAGGAAAATCAGAAAAATTGAGAGAAGAAAAAAGTAAGACTACATGAAAAGTTGTAAAAGAAACTACCCTATGATGACAAAAGAAAAAATATATATAGGCAGTGCAATAGATTTTCTCTTAGATTGGTTGCTACCTGTTCTCTGCTAAAAAAAAAAAAAAGTAAAAAAAAGATGTCATTTATTTATGTATAACTATATTTCTCTCCAATAATTTTGTAAACAGCATATTCAAGCACATAGTGATTAGGTCTTTTATGAAACTAAGAAAAATTAGCTGGATTATTAGAGAGCCTGTATAATAGATTTTACCTTTTATTTGGAATACCATTTGGAAGTTACTTACATTTTTCCTGTGCCTGGGACCATTATTTTCTAGACCATTGCTATCATCCGATTTTCTGTATGGAAAACAAAAAAGAAAATCACTAGATGTTTACATTGCATGTTATTAAGTCAATACACCATCTATAATATATCATGGCTATCAAATTAACGTCAAAGGGCAATACAGACAGAATTCATTCTTCCTAAAATGATATTACTTCTAATGTTTTTTTTTTTTTTTATGCCATTGCTAGGAAAGAAACTCTCATCACAAATTACAGTGGCAAAGGCCTGTTTATTTTATGCAGAGGGAGAATTGCTTCTCTCTCAGCATGTGTAGAGGTTTGGGTATATAGCTATAACTTGTGTCTTGTTTAGACACATGCGAAATCATAGCCAGTTGGGAGCTCAGCCAATATGTGAGTTGCAAGTGCTGTAATTTGACATTTGTTACACTGAATTAGAGACTAAACATGGTTTTTTATCTACCTAATGTGCATCAGAGCAAGAATACAAACCTGGGCTTCAAATCCTTAAAACAAAAGAGACTAAACTAGATACAAGAATGTATAATGAATGCCCTTCTAGGTCTTATGGGCAGCTTTAAGTTATTAAGTTATTAACACCAGAGAATAAATTTAACCACCTAACCAACTATGTCAAGATTAGGCAGGTAGGTGAGATTATATACATTAAATATATGAGTGGATGAGATAGATAGTGAGTGAAATCCTCATTGAACTATTTGGAGTGACTAGCTTGTTTTCATGTTATACATTTAGTACTATTTTTAAGAATTATTTTCACTAAAAAATTATGAGTCACTGATATTTAAGCACATATATAAATATTACATATAAAATGTATTGATAAATAATGCTTACTCTCTGTCAGGAAAAATTCATCTAACTAAAAATTCTGAAAAGAGTATTGGTAAAAGGTTGGCATAAATGAGTTATAGTGCCCTAAATACCTGTATGACATCAAAAGATACTGATATAGCCTAAATATGAGAACTGAAACACTGACGGTGATCACTGTGGAACAGTCTAGGATGGAGAAAATGATGTACGATATCCCAAAAAGTTCATTCTTTATCCTAGAGATTAAATCAGTTTGACATTGCTCCTAAGGTATTCTACAAAAAAAATATTTTTTAGATAGGGTAGGCTACATAAATGAAAATTAAATCATTAAGAATTGATAATATTGAGAATTGCTCTATATTGTTCTAGCACTGTCCTTTAAGAGTGTCTCTTAAAGAAGCCAGAATGCACTGGGACTGGAGCAACCTCAAATGTGGCTGCAAGGGGATGGCTGGAAACACAAGGGAGGCTGAACTGGGAGACTAGAAGAATCAGGCAAGGTTGTAGCTGTTTCAAATATCTAAATGACTGCCATGTATTTTATATGGTCCTAACAGGACTCTATACATGAGAACCAGAAAGATAAATTGTGTAAATCAATATAAATAAGATATCCAAGTCATCCAGAAAGGTGTAATTAGTTCTCTTCCAATGGTGAGAATCTGGGACTCTAAGACAATACTGCTTTTTCCCTAGCTGGAGTTATGGGACTCCTGGTATGATTATTTTATGCTCTTAATTTAGACGCTTTTATCATGTTGACTTATTTTACTTTACATATATGAATTGAGTGAAAATAACTATTTTGAATAATGTCTACAAATATCTGGGTGAGAACGGTACACCCCAGTCCTGCTCTTTAACTGTGGCTACAGCACTCACACCTCACAACTCCTATTGGCTGATAAAGATAAACTTTAAGTACCATGTTTGGTTGGTAACAGTTGCTTAGGCCTCCAATTTCCTAGGCTTTCTTGGCTGCTTTAATCTGGTCTCATTTTCCTGATCCCCAGCCATTCACTTTGTTATTCAGATTTTTTTTTTTTGAAGTATCATTGACATACATATTATATTAATCTCAGGCATACAACACAGTAATTAAACATTTGTATGCCTTACAACGTGATCACCACAATAGGTCTAGTAACCATCAATCATCATACAAAGTTATCATGACATTGTTGACTATTTTCCTTATGCTATACATTACATCCCATGGCTTATTTACAGACTTAGAGGGTTTTATGTTAAATGAGATAAGTCAGAGAAAGACAAATACCAAATGATTTCACTTATTGTGGAATCTAAAAATAAAAAAAAAAACAACAGATTCATAGATACAGAGAATAAACATAAGGTTGGCAGAAGTTTGGGGGGATGGATGAAAAAGATGAAAGGGAGTAAGAGGCACAAACTTCCAGTTATAAAATAAATGTTACTCAGATATTAATCCCAGTCTTGGCCACTTCCATGTCTGTACTCCACACTCAGTTCACTGCTTTGAAGGAGCTAGCCACTCTCAGCTTCACCAAACCAAATTATGTCTCCGGTAATCTCCCTCTCAGCCTTTCTCATGCTCAACTCTGAACAAAGGTGAGAGGGTTATAAGAGATCTAGAGACATAATTTGTGTGCTTTCAAAAATAAAGACTAATTGAACTCTAGACAGGTGATTTGGAATATGGCAGGGAATCAGAATCAGTGATAGACATTTTAAAGAAATACAGATGCCCAGGCACCAATCTTTTGCATCGGAGATTCTGATCCAGAGATCCAGTAAAGTCTGAGCAACTATTTTTAAGGAGCATCCTAAGTGGTCAAAAATATGGCCAAGGTTGAGAATCACTGCTTTACACAAATAATACTTCCTTATGATTATTAAACACCTTCTGTGCATCAAAGCCCATACTAAGCATTTTTATATATAATATCACATAATCCAACAGCCTTATAAATAAGTACTATCATTAAACCCATTTTTTAAGGAGAAAACTGAAGCACAGAATGGTGAAGGTAGTACGTGATGGCAGAGGTTTCCAACACAAGTGCGCAAACTCCAGATGCTTCCCATAACATATACATGTACAGAAAAATCACATATACATACCGTACTCTTGTGATTACCCCCTAATTAAACATTTTTTCTATTTATTTTTTAACTGTATTTTACTCAAGTGAAAATTAATCTGTAAAAAATAATACTTACAGCTGTTCAATTTGTTCAAATTCTTTCCCATCAGCTGTATAACAAAAGAATATAAATATTAAAATTGGTTTATTATTCTTATGGAGCATATATGTTTAGTTTAGCTTTCCTCCTGAGTCAAAAAAGCACTGTGTGATTCCCCTCTTTGGAAAGAAAGAGAGGCGTGCTATGTTAGACAGCAGCACCTCCATCATGTCCTCCTCTTTTCCTGATCTCCAGATTTTGCCTATAATTTCAATCAAGCATAGTCTAGTGCCTAGAATTTTCAAGAACAGGATTGTTTGATTAATTACAAAATTACTTAAGTTATTAAAATTTAGTACAGAATCAAGTATACAGAATTTAAGATAGATTTTCTCAAAGAATCCATTGGTTTCTTGACCCCTAAACCATCAGGTACAGACTACAAAACTGGGAAACTGATAGAACAATGTCTCTTTTTTGAGAACTCCAGAATATTTTATAAAATATTTTTAAATGAGCTATCTAAGTGAAATAATAATTGTCTTTGAAATCTTTTACATTAAGCTACAACAGAATTTTCCAGTATTCTAATGCCAAGCACATATCAACTAATTGGTACATAGGTACCAGTAATACCAAAGAAAAGTGGTGTGGGAGATATATTTTAATATTTTAGTAAGTTGAAAGAGGAAGACCATCATTAATACAAGCTCATAGCTTACTGTCAGCATTGATATTAACAGAAATATCACTCCAATGACAAAAACTAGATTTTCCCCCAAAAATGTTAAAGCCCTTATAATGTATTAAGTCATAACATGAGAATGTTATCTAAAAAAAATAAATCCTACCTCGATTCTTCTTCCTTTGGGTGTACATTTCACAAAGCAGAATAATAGCCACTAAAAGAACAACCTCAGCAGCTATTCCAAGAAATGGTTTGAGGGGCACCAGATAGCTCAGCACGACAAGTTCAGTGAGAATTTCACTCTCCCCTAAATGGAATACTGCATGGCACCGGTAAGATCCCTGATCTTCTTCTGAAAGATGCATTATCTTGAGCCTTGTTTCATTAGCATTTGCTCCATTGATCACATATTTATCTTTCATTTGAACATCAAGAGGAATCTAATATAAAGAGACATTAAAATCCATTTTTATCACATTATATAAAAGATACATGTCCTAAATGATCTAGTTTTGAGTGAAAGCTATAAGATAGTGCCAAGAAAACGACTTACCAGAAAAAGGCATACTAAAATTTGTGAAAAGTTATCTGTAACACAGCTCAAGTCTTATTAGAGTTTGATCTCCCAGAGGTAGCAAAGGAAAAGTATACTTTACGTAGCACTGAATGTTTAAAACTACAGCATGTAGGTCATTGTGAGTAAATATTATATGAGAATTAAAAATACAGAAAAATTCCAGCCATCTGGGTTTCACATTCTAATTCCTGAGTAGCTGTTCAAGAACTTCCTCTTTCAAAGGCATAAGCATATTTTAAATCAACTATTAAATTAATGAAGCTATTAAATCTGATCGTTCCAATAAAGGAAGGTCACTGGGTCCTGATATTGAGAGTTCCTCTGGCTAGAACTGAAGATGAAATCCACAGGCCTTTAAAGCTGATGTAAAAGGAATGGTAGAAATCCCCAGCGAGCCCAGTACATTTGGTGGTCTGCCCACCTTCTGTATTTTCATATCTGAATTTCTCTCTCTCTCAGGTAGCCTGGCATCTTAGATTCAGTGGATTTTCCCCAGCCTCTTAAGAACCATACTAAGCTAGTTGAGGGTTTATTTATTTAATCCATTTATATTAAATTTTATTCTCAAGTCAATTGATGCCTTCGTTGCTCTATCACTCAACTGCACTCCTCAGTAAAGGCTAACCTGCATACAAATGTTCCCAGAGGTTATCTGATGAAGAACTGTTTCTGAGTTTATTATTTGCCCAAAGAATTATAGCAGCCTGGCTCCTTGTACATAGCATTGCATGTAATGCTTGTTACAAATGTACCCTTTCTAACTCAGAGCTAATAAATCAAAATCTGCATGATTAATAGGCATCCTGAATGATTTTGATGCAGATGGTTGGTCTACATTTTGAAAAAACACTTCACCTAAAATTTTGACCCACACGTTCTTCTCTGCACTTTGTTCTGACATCCTAATATGATCCACACTTAGGGACAAATTAAGAGAAAATTGTTATAACAAATAGAATTAGAGACTACATTCTAAAAGTTTAATATAATTAGATTTAGGGTATTTTTGTCTAGCATCATATATAAATAAATAAATTAGGCTGTGTATTTCAAATACTGCAATTGATATACTTTTTACAAATTTATGTTTTTAAAAAATACACACACAAAATGATTGCCCTTCATAATCATCAGTAAGAAGATAAGCAGAAATATAAATGGTTTAAGTGTACTCCCAAGTGATTTTGAGCTATTTATTGACAAATTACAAAACTGATCACTCTTCAAGTCATTCCTCTGTTCTCCTTCAACAGTCTACAATGACATCAATTTTGTTTAAGAACTAATTTAATATTTCACTGTAGATCTGCACTCTCATTCATACTGTTCTTTCTAGAATTACTGCTTGCTTTTACAGGACTTTAATTTCAATGATCATAAGCACCAAAGCAATAGAAGGACGTCCCCTAAAGCAGTGGTCCGCAACAATTTTGGCACTATGGCCTGGTGCTCCTATGAGAATCTAATGCCTGATGACCTAAAATGGAGCTGAGGTAGTGATGCTAGTGCTGGGGAGTGGCGTTAAATACAGATGAAGCTTTGCTCATTACCCTGCTGCTCACCTCCTACTGTAAGGTTCCTAAGAAGCCGGTTATGGTCTGTAGCTGGGGGATTGCCCTAAACGACAATTTCTAAAATTTCCCTGCTATCAGAGGCTATTTGGGAGGAAGGAAGAAAGACAGAAATGATTTCTTGAATACTCATGTTTTTATTAATATCAGCTTTTTGAATAGTCATTAATTCCTTAATAGAAATTTTAAGTATTTGGCTTCCCTTAAGTCTCTGGAAGGCCAAAAGAGGCCAACGACTTACTGAAAGAACCTAACACATAAGTTTAAATTATCAAATTTTCATTTTTTTCTCTCAAACAGTGACTTGTTGCATTCTATCACAAGTGTTTCCAGAGGCAGAAGCAGGGAAAGTAGACTGCTTTTTTTTCCAGTTATTTTCATAAAATGATTAGAAAAAATGAATCTTTTGTTGTTGTCGTTGTTAGGGTTATTTCTAAACTCACCAACTAAAATTGAATTTCAACTTTTTCTCAAAGAATTTAAGTAAATAGCTAAATCTAAAAAACAATGAAACATTGAGTATCTTCAGATGTATAATGTAATATGCTAAAAACATCAAATAACTCCATTAATCATGATTGATTCTTTATGAAAACATACTAAAGAACAAGATAACAGAAGTATAAAGAGCCTGAGGAATTCTGAGTCTGTTATAATCTTATTATTTATGAAATAAAAGTTTTTGTTTTCTTCAAATCAAAGAAATATGATCTTACCTGTACACTCTCATTACTAAAGTACCAGGTCCAGTTTAAAGGGAAACCATCTCGACATTTACATATCAAGACAGTTGAATCCCCCACATAAGTGATCAGTGGTTTGTTTTTTCCATGAAGTTCAGGGACTAAGAAAAATTTAGAGAAATATATATATTACTGAAAGATTCTGAATAGGGGGGATGTATTCAAGTTCAACACAATTTCCTCTTTTATTTTCTCATGATTTTATATAGTTTTAGTTCTATATAAAATTAAACTAATTTATAGTAGGATGTATAGTACTAAAAATAATAGTAGTAGATATCTCAATATAATTATTGGTAAAGTAAAATTAGAAGAATGATTTTCTGTTATTGAGCCTAATAACAATACAAGTATAGTAATAAACTGTTATTTCCTTTGGATAAGAAAGAAACTTTATATTTCAAGACTATTTCTTCTGAACTGTTATTTTAAAAATTTTTTTTTCAAAATTTTACCTTAGTATTTGAGTGGAGACAAAATTTCCAGGATATAAATTCTTTAGTTGATACAGATTAATAAAAGCCATCAAAGAGTTGGAGAGGTAGGAATATGAGAAAGGAACATAGGAAAATTAATAGAAAAACAGTAGAAATGAAAATGAGATTTAAAAAGTTTCCTGTGGTTTCATAAAAAAATTCATTATAATAAATTTACTAAGAAGGTTTTGAAGCAAATACCATTAGCAACAGAATAAAAATGAGCTCTGAATTTAGAAAAATTAGGTTTAAGAATGTAAATAACTTTGTCAATAAATTAAAACATAAAGAACATAAGCAACATAAAAAAAAAAAGCCAACCAAGAGCTTCCATAGTGAAACCAGTTCCTTCATATTGTCCTCTGAGTCTATACTGTAGAAGGTACAGCTACATTGGAGATGTAGACTAAGCAACAAAGATTACTTTTGATTTTTCTCTTTTACTAATTTTAGCAGGTTTAGTGTTTTGTGTCATGTTTTGTTTATCATTTATTGTTGTTTAGTTTGCCAACAGAGAGAGAATGTATGAATTTATGTCAATTTTTTTAGTACTATGCTGACAAATTTTATAGGTATTGTTTGATATTCATTTGTTGTCTTCTTTTTAGATTTTATTATTGATAAGATAAGAGTGGAGAATGGAAGATCAATTTTCATTACCACAATTAGTTTTCTAGATTAAATACATTTTCCAGGTGCTCTTGGCTTTTTACTACCTAAAGATAATTAGGCATTGACTAGATGTATGAATTATAAAGATGGGGAAGTAGAAAATAATTGGTAATAACTAGAAAAAGAAGTTCTATTTGTATAACCACCAGAGAAGTGGTAAACATAGAATTGGAGGATAGTAATTTGTTATGGGTTCTGTCTTCAGGTGATTACTGTTACAATGATGAATGGGAGAAGTCCTTTTTCCTTATTGTCTAAAGTAGGCCTCAATATAATTACACCTATCACCCTCTCCTTTATCAGGACTGCTGACCAACAGTGTTGAACGAGTCCCTGCCAATTATAAAGAAATTCACGTAAGAGGAAGGTATGTCACCCACAAAAGCATAAATGCTTCAAGTGATCATAAGAAGGATGATAAAGCAATCTTTGTCAGTGGTTCTCATACTTTTCATAACCAAGAGAGAATATTTTGATGAAATTGGCCCACAATTTTATTTTAGCCAAAGATGTGAATCATCAATTTATAATTACCTCATTGATAGTTTATGAAAACCTAGTAAGGTACCACTAGGGTACTCCTGAGGGGAGAGAGAGATGAGTACATGTGGCCAGCTTGACTAAAACCATCCAGCCAGAATTAATTTGTGAGCTGACCTTGCCAGAAGGTATTCTGAGCACTCCTTTTGAGAGGCTACTAGTGCCACGTACTCTCTATTGGTCACCATTAGGCTGAGGGACATTAAGGGACATGTGGCTAATAGGTGTCCATTTCAAAAGTTGGGTTATCAGTGTTTGGAAGACAGCATGGTGTGACAATGATGTAACAAAGATAAGATTTGGCTCCGAGAAATATTTGAATTAGAAATACAGCTTTACTAGTACTGAGTACAAAGGTAAGTTATACCTATCCTATAGTGTTGCCGGGATTAAGTATGAGAACATAATACACAGACACTGTATTATGAATATCACAAACATTCAAACTTTTGTTCTGATCATGCACTGGTACTATTTTTCTCAACTGAGCCATTTGTAATGCTCATGGCTTTTCTACATAGTGGTCATTAGCCAGCTTACTAGGACAGGTTCTCTTGTCACATGCAAGAATGACCAGGCCAACTAGCTATGTGGAACCATGAAATAGAAGAAATGTGACCTAGATAAAAAAGAGAGCTGGAAATCCATCTGAATCCATCTCAGAACCATAAGAATGTGGAAAAACAACCTCAAATGAGGAAAAGGCTCCAAACTGAGTTTTTTATAGAACACCTAACTCATTTTAGAGAGGAGATTAAAAGATAAAAAATGATGAAAAACAGATGAATTCATAGGAAACAAGGCCCAGAAGAATGAAGAAATGGTAGCTTTGAGATGCTGGTGATAGCACCAATCCACCCTTTAAGCAACTCAGTGAAGCTGTAAAACAATTTCTACTACTTAAAACACACATTCACATGATTGACTAAAACAGTTTAATAAGATTTTCCTTGTCTTAAGGATTACAATTTAAGTGTAAATTAGAAAATTTTAAATCAGGGTGCCTAATTACTGTTCCTTACCATAACAAGAAATTAAATTGGTTAAAAACATAAAAATAAGTTTTCAGAAATGTAATATATGGAACAGAAAGAATACATGGAATAATAACTTAACATAGTATCCTGAAACCTAAGAATAAAAAGGAAATGCCCCACTCACCACATACTTGTTTGAACAAGAAAAGGCAGAACAAAGTAATTAATACTTTGATGCAACCTAAAGCTAAAGAGTGAGCCCTTTCTCCCCTCTAACTCCCCGCCATCTCGACTTCAATGTTGGCCTCAGGCATGCCACATAATCTCCAGGTCTTATGATTAGTAAATCTCAGTAATATATCTGTATCTGTGCAGAGCTCCACGATTGCTGAAGGGCATCTTGCAATCACAATAAGAACCACAAGGGCTAGTCCAGCTACAACATTGATCATAGATAGGCTCCACAAAAATGTTCTGCCCTTTTAGGTGAAGATACTTTTGTTTGGTTCAGTTTCTCCAATCTGTAGCTACTCATTCAGGGCTCATTTATAGACCCAGATAACACTCTAATGGAGGAAAATAACCAATATAAGAATATTGGAAGCAACTCCAGAATCCAAGAGAATGAGTTGACTGTTTTGATATTAATTTAACAACTGTATTTTATAAACAAGATAAGTTTAAATGTCAAAATGTTAAAGTCCTAAATTAAGCTGAACCATGAAATATTGTATTCTGTTTTGTTTTTCTTATGATAGAGCCAGTTTCCTCACTAGATATTGGATGTGGTGGCAACAAAAGGCGAGGCAGTTGTCCCTGGTGACTTAAGTCCCTGGTGACCTCAATATAAATTCCCTCCTCTCATTCAACCCTCCAGTTTTTCAGTCCTAGAGAGGACTGTCCTTGATTAGTCATGCCGCAGGGCACTGTTTGGACCCCATTTTTCTAAGAATGGGAATTTGGAAGCATTAATAACCCAGCCTCACATTCAGAATGATGCTTTTTTTCTGGATCAGGTGGGTATATCTTCCTGTCTAGAGTAGTAACTACCAAATTGAGCTTAGACTGTGAAAGAATAAATGACTCTGTTTTGGTTAGTTAGACCTAATTAAGGAAAATGCTATCCATGTGGTCAAACCTCCCAAGGGTTTCAGCAAGGTTTGTGGCCAAAGCTAGGCAATAATAATAATAAATATTATTTTGCTTTGGTTTCTCCTTTTTATGTATATTTCCATATTGGAGATTTTGTTGTGAGGAAGAATGATTGGACCAAGTGAGAATAAAGTTATTCTTGGGTTACCTGACAAAGCACTATGAATCTGTCAGCTCACTACCACTTTCTAATCACACTTCATTCCAAGACACCTAACATCTAGTGTAGTTTTATTATTAAATGAAGTATGAGAACACAGAAGCACCTGAGAGATAAAGTCCCATTTGGAAAGGTCAACCACACTTTAGGAGAGGCTGCAAATGAAGGAAAGAAGGTTAAGAGAGAATGTATATGATCAGAAAAATCAGAAGATGATAATAGTTTCTGCCTTTGCAGAGACAAAATACATAAACATAAGAATTTATATTTACCAAGAAGAAACATTTACAAAACTACATGAAGGAAATAAATCTGTGAGTGTAGAGGGAATATAGGGAAGGATATAGGAACAAATTGTCTTAAACCATGGCAATGATGAAGCAGGCCATTCTGCTATTGACGGGGCCTTGGGGACAGTATCCATATTTTTTTGCCAGAGCAGCTAGCCAGGTTCACAATTTTTAAGAAAATTAGAGAATGATTTCTCATGTACCTGTGTAAGTACTATGAAGCAAAGCCCAAACATTTAATATGGCAACAGACCACATTTCCCAAATACAAACATGGACACTGTGTTTCACTTATCTATCACAGAACATGGGTTTTACATGAAGGTAATTATGTAACTTGAATGACTAGTCTTTATTATGAGATTGAGACCTTTAAAGTTTTGATTTGATGATTTTAAGAGTGAAATACTTTGGGTTTTTTTTTGTTGTTGTTCACACAAAGGAGAGCTATGGATTATATTCTGGGGTTTGTCCTTACTTGGTGCGATCAGAAGCAACCTTTTGTGGATCTCCATGTTATTTTTAAGTTTTATATATCCTGAAAACCCCAAGTTCTGGAGCCACTGACACAGAATACCAAAGCATATTCTCTAGTCCAGAAATGCAATAACTCAGACAACTAGAGGACTATTATTAAAGCTCTGATTTTAAAGGGATAGATGATACAAACATACATACATATACACATACATACAAGAAACTGCTATGATTTGCAAATAACATGACAGCCTGGTCTTTCAAACTAAATCCTGTGTTTTAGACTAGGGAAGGGAGGCAAGAGTGGGAACAGATTGGGAAATACAAATTGTACCACTGGGAAGACACTAGAAAACATTTTTTTCAAAGTTGCCACGTACAATTCATTGAAAGTATATCATTTTCTTTCAACTGTATTATGTCTACTATTATAAAAATAATTATAAAATTTGGAGATTTAGAATTATAAAAATAGAATGCTGAAGTTACTGGTATCAGTTATTAGTACTGACCTTTGAAATTAAATGTTCCCCTTTGTTCCTTTTCCTCTTGAAACAAACAAGAATAATTTCCCATTTGTTTGCTATTAGTGATGGTGAACCTAAAAAGAATTTATTAATATAGAGTTAGTTCTCAAAACTCTTAATGAAAATGAAGACTGAGCTGTTAATTGAAATTTAAAAATAGAAAAAAAAATCTGTAAATATACAAATTAAAATATTAGTGTAACATTCAAGTGACAGCAAAAACAAGAATGCTAGTCAGCAAAAATACTTAGAATTTAACTAGTAACTTCGTCTAGCTGTACAGGTATACTCACACATATCGGGTATACAGGATGCTTCCAGTTGCATTGATGTGATAATTAGACTCAAGGAGTTCATCACCTTTTCTCCAAGTCACATTTACTGAATTCAGATCCCCAGATGTTGTGAACTGGCATGTGAGTTCAATATTAGAAGGTCTTTGCAAAGTGATATTTTTTTCCACTGGAACACTGGAATGTTCTATTGGTCACAAAATTAAGAGAGAGAGAGAGAGAGAGAGAGAGAGAGAGAGAGAGAGAGAGAGAGAGAGAGAGAGAGAGAGATGTAAGTTACCCTTAGGGGAAATCCAATATATAAAAATTTAAATCATCAACATTAGCACTCTACTGACAGTTTCTTAATGTAACATTCCTTTCAAGAATTATTTCTCTGTCAACATAGATTTGGTTCCCTTTATTATTTATTCTCTTTCATAGGTACAGATGAAGAAAAGTTTCGTTAAAACACTAATAGAATCACAAAAGCCTAAGTCTGTGATCTTAATCTCAAAATATCTAGCTGACAAGAATATAGAGGAAAAGGAACCATATAAAGTAGTGCCATGTGCTCTAACAATGTAGAAACAGTACAACTGTAGAAACAAACAAAAAATAGGGAGAGAATAGAGTGACTGTTTTAACTCCTTTCAGTAATCATATTGGTAGTTATTACAAGAATGATCTGTGTAAAATGTGGGTTTGTGTGAGTCATCTTACTCCTTAAGAACTTGGAGGAATTGGGTAAAGATACAGATCTAAGACAAAAGAATTTTAAATAAACACCCTGTAGCTTTAAATTTCACTGAATTTGAAATACCAGTGGTATATCTATATATAACTATACATAAGTATATAGATATATAAATATCCCACTTATGAAGGATACATAAAGCCAACTTTTTATTTTGAACAGTGATAAACAAAAAAAAATATATCAAACAAGTACACTGCTCTTCCTATACTAAATGTACTGCTGGTAACCAAATAATAGAGAAGGAAAACCTTCTCTTTATAGAATTTCAACAAATAAGTGAACAAATGTAATGCAATGATGTTGCAACCCCTAATGAATCTTGGATCTAGGCATTTTGCATCAATTGCTACAATCGTCTCAAAAACAATGTGTGTCTGTTGAGGAGGAACACCCAACTACCTAGGACGTGATCTGGTATTAAAGGGGCAGGTAGTCCTGAAACTAAGTCCCTAGATCCAATTACTAGTTTACAGAAAATGCAGAGAAAAGGGAAAACATTAAAATTATACCCCATGAAAGTAATCAACAAAATCCAGGTCATGAGAAAACGCTATAAAATAAACTGTTTTTTTTTTTTTAACAGATTAATTAGAAAAGAGAGAGTGCTAAGCCTAAAAATGCTGATACTTTAAAAACATGCCTTAAAAAAAAGTAAAATTAAACTATAATATTGAGAATGTATACCTGGGTAATAAAACAATTTTAAAAAGCAAGGAAGGGTTGTGTTCAGGAGAGGAGACTTCACTGAATAAACACGTGTCTCAATCTTGTGCTCAACAATATGGCATTAAAATTAGAATGCAGAGCCAAAATATACAAAGGGGAAAAGAGAACTTAAATAAAATAGCATCATTTAATTACCTTTAAAACTTTACAAAAATGCTTCCTTAAGCAAAGACCAGGTGCAAAGTTTGCAAACAGTTAAGTACAGCTAGAGTGAAGTGCTTTGCGAGCACATATGCTTGAAATAACTGCTCATGTGATTCCAAAATTACTGAATTGAATTTTATGCTCACAAAGAAAGAATAATAAAAATACCTTAAGCATAATAAGACCTTAAAAATTTCAGTTATATAGGGAAATTGAATCAGTAAAACTAAAAGGATTTACACATTTCGTCGTATTTACTGAGCATCTACTACATACTAGAAATTGCATTAGGTGTAATAGTTACAGGAGAAAATGTTTCAAGATTTACTACATTTGGATCTGAGCTTGTTTTTTTTAATATAAATTTTTCTTTCTTCACCTTTAGCTCTTAAAAAAAAATACCCTTAAAAAGGTAGTCCTCTCTCTGTCAAAGAAATTTGCTTCATTGGTCAATTGAAGCAACTGACAGTCTTCATCTTTACCCACATTCTCATTTCAATAGAGCATATTCTGGTATCTTACCAACCACATCACAGAAAGTACTTTCTCTTAGGTTAAAAATTGCTTCATTGTTTAACCTGACAAGTTCTTTTCAGAGCTCATGTTTTATTTGATGTCTTCAAAATATAAGATGCTGCCAGTTACTACCTACTTCTTGAAATTCGCTTTACTTTTCTTCTGTTTCATGATCTAACATTTTGCTAGCCACATCAACTTTTCCAACTACCTGAAAATGTTGATGTCCCTTGGGACTTTGCTCTCTAGCCTCTTTTCAATTTCACACTCCCAGTGATTATCTCTAATACCCTTTATTTGCAAACCTCTTGGCTCCTTTCAAGACTGACTTCTTGATCCCCAGGCCCATATACCTCCAGGTGTCTACAGAGCATTTAAACCTGGATATCCCATAGGTACTTCAAACTCAGTATATCCAAGGGAGATGCATTAGCCTTCTCTTCCCCTGTGACTTATAACACTGAATCACATACGGTAGAATTCTCGCTCTGAAATGTGCAACCAGTTTGCCCAGTTGTCTCCAAAACCCCTTACTATAGGCCTTTGACGGGTCCAGGTCACACTACTTCCAAAAAATGGCACCTTAGTATCTTGATTATTTAAGCTGAAAGAATTTGAGAAAACAGCAGAAGCCGAAAGGTCACTCTGACCCCACCTCATCACTCTTCCCTGAAACAGTTCATAAAACCCTCAGGTGAAGGGTGCTTCCCCATACTTAGAGGAAAAGAGCAACCTTATCCCCCAAACCAAAGGGACACAGAGAAGAACTAATAAGGAGGTCTTGCTAAACTTCCCCCAGTTTATTACACTAAACTCATACTCTGACCTATTGTATTTTCCCACCCTTATACCTTCATTATCTTTCACTAAGACCAGACAATGACCTCCTAACATCTCTTGGCAATGGTTTCTCTATCTCTACATATTTTCTATGACACCGTTATCCTTCTAAAGCAAAACTCAGATTATTTAGCTGCCCTGATCAGATACCTCTCATTTGCAAATAAAGTATCTTTGTTCTTTTTTTGTGGTAGGAATGCAACAGGAGTTTACTGTCTTAACAAATTTTTAAGTGTACAATACAATATTCTTATCAATAAGCACATGTTGTACAGATCTCTGGAACTTGCTCTTCTTGCATAACTGAAACTTAGTACCATAGATGAACACCTTCCCATTCTGCTACCTCCCCTACCCCTCCACCCCCAGATTCGGGCAATCACTATTCTTAGCTGCTATGACTTTGACTATTTCAGTTACCTCATATCACAATAGCCAAGACATGGAAACAGAACAAATGACCACTGATGGATGAATGGCCCCCAAAGTGGTCATATACACACAATGTAACATCGCTCAGCCTTAAAAAATAAGAAATCTGACAACATGGAACAACATGGATGAAGCCTGAGGACACCACTACAAGTGAGATAAGCCAGCCACGGCAGGACAAACAGCACAAAAGTCCTCCCCTATGAAGAGGTCTGCATTTCTTCGGTCTCTGCTCATAGCAGTTATGGTCTTTGTTGGCACTGCATGGATCCTTGGAAGATGAACAGGTTTGTTTCACTGCTTTGCTGGTATGCAAAAGTAGGTCTTGGAAAGAAGAAAGGGGCCTGAGGAGGTCAAAATGTCTAGGACATGTGGTGATAGACCATCCACCAGTCTTCAGGAAACTGTTTCACATCCTGCAAAACTCTGCTTAGACACTATGTTAGGCGCAAAGTCTTTGGAGACTTCTGTGAATCTTTTCCTCTGGTCTGTTCTAAGCATCACTCATTACTGCTGGCCTGTACCCAGCCCGAGTCTACTTTAGCAGGATCACCATACTCAGAATGAGGAGACCCAGGCCTTGCTGCTGGCCATGGAGTTGCAGAAGGCTGTGGAGGCTGGAGCACCCAGAAATGGCTATTTTGACTCTTACATTATTTTTGACTCTTTGACACCTTGTGAAACTGATGACAAATCATTTTTCTTGGGGGAGGACTGCAGGAGACAAGGCACCATTATCACTCCAAGCAGGAAGCATAACAAAGATATTTACATTCCAGAAGGTGATGCCAGGGCACCATGCTCTTTTCAGTGATATGGCCCATTGGAGCCTCCTAACATAGCAGGAAGTTAGAATATGAATTATACCCCCTTTCACAAGGAAGAAGTCTAATGTCTGGGATTCTTTATCTGAGTTTATTCACAGGACAAAACAAAAAAAGTTTTTGGAAACCTTTAGGTTGGACATCTCAGTTTTATCATTTCTTGAGATTAGATGAGCTTATCATAATGAAAGTTTTAGTAATATATTAATCACCGAATAATTACCCATTTACTTCTTTTTACCATTTATCCCATTGGGGAACATAACAAAAGATATCATGTGTGTTGCTAAAAGTTATATATTGATTATATCATTTACTCTACACAGCAGTTCTATGAAATAAGTACCATTATATCATTAAATTTTTACCTTAGACATTTTTATCATTCCTACTTCACAGATGAGGAAGCTGAGACAAAGAAAAATTGACTCTCATGCCAGATTATATATCAATATAGTGACAGAGATGAATCTCAAATTGGTGAGGCCGAGTCCAGATTCTCATAACCAACAGTGTAAACCAAAAGGAGGATGACTAAGACTGGTGAACTAATGTATGAAAGCTACACTTAATAATCTATTGAGCACTGGAAATATGCGTAGAGAGTAGATTTCAGGTGCACTCATCACACACAAAAATAACTATGAGAGATGATGATATGTTAATTAGTTTGACTATAGTAAAATTTCACTACATATACATGTATCAATTCACTATATATATATATATATAAAAAACCATGTTAAACATGTACACCTTAAATATATATAATTTTAATTTTAAAAATTTTTTTAAAGGAAAAATTAACCATAATAGAAATCCTAAATCAAATGAGATCTAAATCACAGGTGGCAGTTAATATCATAAAAACATTAATTATACTCCAAATTAATTTACAGATTCAGTGGAAAGTCAGTCAAAATCCCCAAAAAAGTATTTTTTGTCGAATCTTACCCCAGAAAAATCTATATGTCCAGGAAAAAAACTAAAAGTCCAGGAAATACAAAAAAATCATTTTTTTAAAGAGCAAAGACATAAAGCTGTATCAAAGGTTTCAAAATTTATATTTATGTTAATGTTGCTAGAAAACTCCAGGAAACTAATGGAACAAAATAGGAAGAATTTTTCAGATTACAAGTTGGAAATTATTTGTGGGTCAGGAAGTCAATTTACTAGTTACCACTAGATTTCTTTTTAATGTATTGGAAGAGAAGAAAAATTATCAGAGTGTAACACACCTACTACACTAGCTGTTGCTTGATGAACATTTTGTTTCACATATGTACATGCATGGGTGGTGTGTCAGGTTACAGGATAAATTTACTTCTTACTTTACCTAGCACTAGAAAATGTTTGAGAAACATTGAAACAATAAACAGACTAGTATATGGAAAGTTGAAATATGATTAGGGTGGTATTTCAAAGCCATAGGAAAAAGAACTATTCAGTAAAGGTTGTTGAGACATTAGCTATGTGTATAAAAATAACAAGACTAAAGTTAGTGCCCTGTCACACACAACATATAAAAAATATATTTCAAATAGGTTAAAAACTGAAGGGTGAAAAAACTCCTATGAAAATATTTCTATAGAAAAGGATATTAACAAACATACATACATATATAAGTATGTCCAATTCCAAAATGTAAATTAAAAAAAATAATAATGATGTAGCTTTTCACACTCATATTGCAAAGACAAAAAGGTTAATATTAAGTGCTAGTCAAGGTATAGAAAAAATTACACTCAGATATGCAAGTGGGAGGAAGGGGTAAATTGTCAGAATACTTTGGAGGGCAATTTGCAATCTATTAAAATAAAAATGCACAGAAATTCTAACTCAGCAGTTCTGCCCAGAGAGATACATACAAATGTTCACTGCTGCATGGTTTATAATAGAAAAAAATTAAACTAGAGTCCATTAGGAGAAAATGTCTAAGTAAGTTGGTATATTTATACTGTGTACACAAGTAAAGGAAACAAGCTAGTTCCATGTAATGTGCCTAGATCTCCAAGAACTAATGTTGAATAACAAAAAGCATTTTTCAGAACAATAGGTGCATGTCTATACCTCTAATATTAAAGAATATAGAACGATATCATATAATACGATATAGGGTACGTGCAAACATGCACACATTGAACAGAGGAAGAGAGAGAGAAGGCTAGAAAAGAGAAAGAGCAGAGACAGAAGTGGTGGGTGGGTAAAGGGGCTTCGACATCCTCTGGCAAGTTTTCATCCCCAGTTCTATTCGGTAACTTTTCAAACATGCTTTGTCTTTTTATTTTTATTTTTTTGATAGCAGACTATTCTTTTCTCATGTTTTAATATTTCTTCTTTTATGTCTTTACATAATATTTCTATGGTCTGAAGTTCTGGACTGTCTAATCCTACTGCTCCTTTGCTCACCCTGTGGTCAGGGCTGCTTCATTGTTTTTACGTGTCTGTCTTGTGATCTGTTCCTCAGCAGAGATTGAAATGCCAGGGTACATGACCATTCATAGATGGTTTTCATTTGCTTTCCTACAGAAGCATCGCACCTACTGCAGTCACTTAGAAGCTCCTGCATAATACAGATAATGTAAATTTGAGATCTAAACCTTGCTGAGGGCAGATTCTTGTCTCTGAATACTCAGGGGAGTTTTTGTTTTTGACGCAGAAAGCCAAAACCAAGAATCCAACTTCTCATCACCCGTGCTGGTCAGCTAATTTTTCCCCCCTAGGTCAAACCCTTTATTGTGTTTAAAGCTTAGGAAGGATCAGCTTTCTGGGAGTTTTCGGTTACAACTCCCTCCTTGCCTAGATTCAAGGCTTTGTTCTTACATCTGCGGCTCTTAAAACTCAAGAGCCTTGGCAACAAACACAACGAAATCTAACATGACTTCAATTCACAGTTCTGATTCCTTGGTTACCAGTTTTGGTTAGTGGCAAGTGTCTTTACTTTTTGTGTATTTAACTGTATATTTATAAAAACATTTGCTATATTCTAGATTTTCTAGGTGTGAGGAGGATTTTCAGATTCTCTGATTTACTATATTGCTGGAAATAAAATAATGTTTCAACATTTTTAATGAACTCATTTTTACTTATGCAATTAAAAATTAATAAAATACACTAAATATATATCAGCGAAGCAGACGTAGTACTCCTTTGATTGTACCTTATTGAAGATGTAGTTTTGACTTCATTCTCAAAGACTGAGAGGACTGGAACTCAGCAGGAGTGAAGGAAACAATGGGATTATAACCAATCAGGTTCCCTGTCCCACGGGGGCTAGGAGGTCCCATGCCTGTTATCAACACCATATTCTAACATTTTGATGAGATTCTTTGTTAAATGTTAACAGCCATGTGATTATTAAATCATTGTCTCCCCATGGTGACAGGATGGAGGGTGGGGACAGTTACACAACTCCTCTTTTTAATGTGTAGAGCAGTGGTTAACTGAGGATATTTTTGCGCCACCCTCCTCCCCCATGGGCAGACATGAGGCAGTATCTGAAAGCATTTTTAGTTGTCACAACTTTGTGCATGCTACTCATAACTAGTGGGTAGAGAGACCAGGGATGCTGCTAAACATCCTACAATACCCCAAACACCCCTCCTCCTCAAAACAAAGATTTATCCAAACCAAATTCCAATATTTCTGCTGATCAGTGAAAAGCAAAAGTTGCTTGCAGCTACTGCCACTTGTGTTTCTATGGTGGATCTGTCTTCTGTCTTCTCTTTATCTCACTCTGTGAATGTTAGGATTCCCTTTTTTTCCCCTCTGAACACCAACAGTCTTCACATAAGGTCTGAGGACTGTCAGTCTCTCCCTTATTGGAGTCCTCTGAGGATCTTCTCTACAACAAAGTATCTGAGCAGCCAAATGTAAAGGAGTCTCACTTCTGTTTTCTTTCTCAGTCTTATAGACCAGTCACCTAGCCCTGGAATCTGAGCAGTCCTAACCCTGGCTGGCTCTTAGGCAATGTGGCAACCTTTCCTGACCTTGACTAGTCTTCCGAAAGTTTACTCCATACCTTAACTTACATATCTGTTCCTCCAATGACGGCTTTGTCTACCTCCATTCCTCATTAGGACCATGTCAAGCCAGCTGCTCACATCTCAACATGGTAAATAAAATGTGCCACTGGAGATAGCCTATACCAACATCACCAGGGTGGTCAAAAAAACTGCCAGTGGATGTTCTGATTTCAATCTCTTTGGCTAAACTATAACACACTGATCAAGATACCAAACACTGATATGCAGAGGAAGTGAATAAAAAAAACAATAAACACCCTATTTGCTGTAACACAATGAATTCCGAATATTGACAATGGAACACAGTACAGCAATATAAAAACAGTCTATTCTCAGAAGATTAGTTTTAAAAATCCAGTGATATCAGAAAAAGTGAAAAAAAAAGGCTTTTATTCTTAGTTAAGTCAATTATACCCTCACAACATATCCACTATCTCAACAAATGCAATTTCTAACATAAACCTATTTAGAAATAAGGCAGTTAAAATAGTTTCATTTTCATTGTCTTTGAAACTTTTTACATTCAGACTAATGTAGATTTCCTTTAAAATAGGTATAATTGTTTTAATGATGCTGTTGAAAAATTAGTAATTGGGCATTAATAAAGGCTGCATAATATAATGGTTAACAGCATGGCCCCTAGTGCCACACTATCTGAGTTCAAAACAGCTCCAGCTACCAGCTGTAACCTTGGTCAGTTTATTTACTCTCTTCGTGTCTCTTTTCCCTCATCTGCAAATTACAAATAATAATACTACTCCCTGTGTAGGGTTGTTATGAGGATTAAATTAATTTTTATTTAGAAATATTTAGTCAGTTGCACACCACATAAAGACTTTCACTCAATCATAGACTGTATACAATGTGGTATACCATACAGCTTAGGTGTGTAGTAGACTATACCATCTAGATGTGTGTAAGTGCACTCTATGATGTTTGTACAATGATGATATTGCCTGACCAGGCATTTCTCAGATCGGATCCCAGTCCCTAAGGGTTGAGGGACTGTACACGGTACATAGTCAATACCATGTGTCTGTTAAGTAATTAGCAACATCTTGGAAACATAAAAAAAAAATAAACAACCAGGATTTCATAAATCAAAGGTCATGTTTTTCCTGCTCCCAGGCACAGGATCCTGTGTTTCCCAGTCTCAAACATCTTTGAGTAAGTGAAATGTGCTAAGAACTAGGCCAATGCTATCGTGTTGGTCCAAAATTTTCAACTAATGTATTACATTTCAATATCTCTACAAGAAACATTTTATCCTAAAAGAGAAATCAACTCCTAACATGGCCAGGAGGAAAGAGAAAATAACAAATAACACCATGGAAATGTTGCATCATTTACAGATGTACTTGAGTGGTTTTATAATCAGTACTGGCACAAGTCAAATAAATAATGATAGGACAATATGAAAACATTCTATTCATAAAGTGGGTTAAAAATATTAGTGATAACAATGAGAAGAAGCCTATGGTTCCTAATAATCACAAATACATCTTGACATTTAAATTCTACATTTTGGTAAAGGCAGATTCTAAGACCAAGCTTTTTGGTGAGAAGGCAAGCAGAACAACCATTTACATGAAAATGCAACCATCTGGGTCACAGATAAGAGATCCAATGTTACAAAATTAATGTCAAATCTCTCTTTTATCAACTAATAACAAACTTGGACTTAAATAAGGAAAAGCTTCTTCCGAAAATTATTGCATTAGAGAAAATGTTCCAGACCTTGGATCTGCATGCATCTCAAAATCAAACAGAAATCGGCCTTTAATAGGGAGGGGTCAGCAGGCTATAGCAGGAACGCTTGAGAAGGAACTGTGAAAACTAGTGAGTGGAAGCAGACAGCATGATTGGGCTGTGGTCGGACTTGGGGCAAGCCAAAGTTCAGGGGCCTGGAAAGAAGAGAAGAGTCTGACTGAAGTTTGATCAAGCTGAGCCAAAGGCAAGGAAGCAGTGACAAGTGTGCACCCTCAACCTCCTCAGAGCAGTAGGAGTACTGGTTTCAATAGCAGTCTTAGAATAAGACAGTAGTTAGGACGTAAACCCTCCAAAGAGTTTCAATAAGTAAATAACCAGCTTGGCATAAACTAAAAAGTTCATTTCTTGCTTTTGCACTGGGCATCTGACCCTTTTCCCCACCAAGGTCCAACAGTTCTGGGTGAATGAGGAGGGTGCTGTTGCCAACATCACTGGGCAAGTTGAAAGACTTGCAAATTTGTTTTCACATGAATCTCTCTTAAATGTTTCATCCTGACAGAGTAAAGCAACAACTGGCACATGCAAAAAAGTGAAAGAACAGGTAACAACAGCCCAAGAGTGTTGTAATTTTTACAAGTAAGAATAAATAAATTTCAAAAGCTAGAATGGGGATATCTGGGGACAAACAGGAGTTGCACAATGTTACAAAAATGTTCTGCTGAGAAGCTCAATGCAAACATTCCATTGGTATCATATTGGGGAAGAAAAAGCACACCTTTTATTCATATTAAACAAATACAGAAACAGTTCCCCAGAAAGAGGGCAGTTAAAGACCTGGACATGTAGTGGGATAAAACTCATTATTGACTTTATGACAGGTTTGAAATATGTTATGTGCTAATTAAACCTTTAATATTGTTACTAAAGCAGATAACTACTCTTAGTCATTTAAAGAACTCTAAGATTCATTTTGAAACACAAATCCAAAACTGAGAAAAGAGAAAGAAGAGCTGAGTTTTATTTCGGAGTTCTTGTTTTTCTACAGCACTATCATTGACTCATTGACGGCATCTTTAATTTATCTGCCTGAAGGTCTTCCACTAGGTACATGAGCTCTCTCAATGCAGAATGATTTGAATGCATGCACCAGCAAGAACTGATTAAAAAAAATAATAATAAGAGTATCTCCAATTCAAAATAAGCCCTCTTCTCTTCCCAAGTGTCCCTTTGCTAGAGAGCCTTTCTTAGCCCTCCCATGTCTAGACTAGCTACCTCCTCCCTGCACACCAGCCTCAGGGCATTAGACTTCACATTCTATGTTATGTAGTAGAAGGCACTACATATACTACATGCATACTAAAATTATACAAGGGACTGGTGTGTTTCTCCCAGACCATGAGCAGGGATTAGTACTTCACGAGTCAAAATGCAGTGGCTTAATAAAATAAAAACTTAGGTTGGCATTCCATTATTTGAAATATGGTACATTTACCAGTCAGTGATATGTTATGACTCTCCAAGGAAAGGTTAGAGTTTTTTCCCCGCATTTCTTCTCGGACAGGTGGACTCATAAAAGGTGAAACTGTAAGAGAGAGAACATGTGATTATTAAAGGACTATCTAAAAGTTAGTTTATGACAGCCAAAATGTTATTGTACATTATTAATGAAAAATCATGTTTTCAGGAAGATCTAATTAACTAGGTGTTATGCTGCACAGATATTGAGAAAGCTATTAGGCTATTAAATGAGACTAAATTTCAAAATTTTCCTATTTTATTTTACTGAAAAATCCCTATCGATTTACATTAGGTAGCTTTAAAAAAACTTATTTTTTTATTCTACAATTTATAGTTTCTTTATAAAACATAAATGAAGACACTGAGGAATTTAGAGTGGCAGAAAAAAAGAAAAGTCTGATGAGGCAGAGAGAAGATAAGAGAACAAAGAGGGGCAAAGAGACAAGAATAAAGGGCATAAAAAAGGAATAAAATAGAGAGCACTGGACAGCAGGGGACACAGAAGATAAAATGGATGCTCAGTGCAAGTTTACGCCACTAATCCTTTTCCAGCTAGGGTTACAGGACAAGGTGTCCTCTACCCAACTGACTTAATGGTTTTCCTCTGTCACTAATATCTTCTTCTGAAATGGTTTATCAAAGAAACAAGGTTTGCATTTCCACCTCTCTCACTATTCTGCTTTTTTTTTTTTACACTGGCTACTACTGTTTCTTTGAGTTTAGGACCCTAGATCTTAGTTATCATGAAAACTGTCTCCATTCTGTTGAACAAGTCAGAGAAGGAAAAAAGGCTTATTATGGTCAATTTGGCTGCACTCTTTAAACTTCATTCAATTTAAACTATTTTATTTTTTATTCATTATTTTATTTTTTATATTCTACTCAAGAAGTTATTCTTAGTGTAAGATTAGATTTCCAGTTATTTCCTTTTCTTCTTTGTATGAAAAATGCTATTAAGTTAGTGATTGCTTTTGTCACTTCAGCTTATATATAGCTTTTACAATTTTGCCTAATAAAAAAAAAATCTGCCTAGAAGCTTAATTCCCAATAAGTTGTGTTCCAGAGGCTTAATAATTTCTAATTCAACTTTGGAAGGTGGAATGCATTCTCCCTTAAAATAATCCTTTAACAAATTAAATACCTAAGTTATACTATCTATGCTAAGCTCTGACAGTGAATATACAGGAAAATATGCCCGAGTTTCTCACTAGGCTATAAGCAATACAAAACTTTTCCTCCACTTACATCTAATGTTCAGTCTCTCTCTCTCTCTCTCTCTCTCTCTCTCTCTCTCTCTCTCACACACACACACACACACACACACACACACACACACACTGCCCAAAGAGGTTTTTATCAACATTTTTTTCCTAATGAAAATTATTTTTTTTCCATTCTTGGGCAGTAGTTCATTTGGAGGTTGTATTCAAAAATAAAGTATCTAATGAAAATCAAGGCAGATGCTATTTACTTATGGATGGGAACCTTAGGAGGGTGGAGATGGGAAGGAAGGAAGGAGCCATTTTGCAATATCACCTGTTCAATGAAGCTTGCTCATAAACTTTGATATCTTCCCTTTGCTTTCTTGGCCCAGCCTACTACAGAATAGAATGCAACCTTGAGAGTTCTCACCCCACTGCTTATCTCTGAAACAAGCCCATAATCCTTTTGAAAGGCTCTGGCATCATTTATTATTATTATTAATAATAATAATAATAATAATAATAATTTATTCACCCCGTTAGCAACAATAAGAGACATAAGCTGAAAAAAATTTGTTCATTCTTCTTATTTCACTTAAATAAGTGAATATACAGAGCACCTGGCCCATGCTTGATGCTGGTGAAGAGTGTGAAGCTGAGTAAACTCAGTTCCTACAGGGCTACATGCGTCATAATATCAGTTTGGGCCCAAAATTTGTGATTGTGAGTCATCAGAATTTTCGAGTAGCACTCATTCATAGTAGTGACAGTAACTGGCCTGTGTATTTTACAGAAGTTGGCATGCGAGCTACATTGTGAAGCCTCATCTACATATCTAAGGGGCTGGAAGTGGAATAGAGGTGGAGATGATGCCAAGGAGAAGAGTTGAGACTGGAGTGATTTGCCCATTACACATCACCAGGACCTGGATGAAAGGGGCCACCTAGGTCCTGCATTAGAACAGGAGAGGAAAGGGATCTGAGCTTGGCCTCAGGAAAAAATCTAAGCTTATAAAAGTTGAAGGAACAGGAGAAAGAGGGAAAAAAACAAGTTTCAAGAGTAGGGAAGTGTGGGTGGTTCCAGAATACACTAGCAGTTGTGACCACCTCCAGTTGCCAGTTCATATATTAAAAATATAATCAGACATCCATAAAGCAGCTACCAGCTGTAGCCTAATTTCATATTCCCTCTAAAACATTCATTTTATCTTGCTCAGGTTCCAGATTCCACCAAACGGGCCCCAAGTGCAAAAGAACATGTATAACTGTTGTGATTTTTTCCTCGGGAAAAGTACCTTGAAGAGGCAATGTATACAAACATCCTGAGTGCAAAAGCAGGGCCGTCTACAGAAGGTGTTAGAATAGTAAGAGTGAGTAGTTCTTTGTTGGGCCAAGATATTTTTTAATTAAAAAAGTGAGAATGTAAACCTTATTGCTTTCAGTAGGAGGACAGCTGGCAGGAGGCTGATTCAGCTGACAACGGTGTTCAAAAGGAAATTGGCAGGAAATTCAGGCAGATGTGGTTTAAAGACTTCCCTGAAAGGATTAGGCTGAGTCATAAAAGTACAAAATGGAGAGGCAGAGATTTTGTACATGAATCCAAGTTCTGCCACTGACATGTTATTTGGGGTTTCATTCCATGGATAAAGGAAGGAAGATAAGAAAAGCTGCATAATTTTGAGTGATGGCGCCAAGATGATAACATGCATTTCTCAACTTATCATCTCTCCCCTTTCGTAATCATTACTGGAAACGGTCCATTTGGCATTCCTTCTCAGGTAGTGGCGAAAATGCCAACATAAAAGAGTAACATCTAATAGTTGTTCCAGAGAATAAAAGGTTTGTTTTTCTCCCTCTGCAGGGAAGACGGGGTTTGTAGGTTTGCATCAAAGAACTGAATAATATCCTAATTTTCACCTATTATTATTTCATGTGAAATAGCAAATGGCATCTACTTAAATATCTTTCATACATTATATTTAAAAATAGACATTGCTAGAGGGACTTATTATGTTATGCTGTTGACATTTTCAAATAAAATGAATGTTTTATAATTTCTCCTTAAGATATCAAAGTAACATTTTCACATGTTTAATTTTGGGACCTGTTTCATTGAAATGAATTAGGAAGGAAAGAAAGAGTAACAGTAGAAAATTGCATTGGGTTTTAAGATGTGCTTTTATTTAAATTAGAAAAGAAGTTCAACTATATCTCCATTTAAGAATAAGCATTTCCTCTAAATTGCTCCCCCAAAACTTCTTTATTATATTTTAAAATCTTTGAACAGTCTAAACTTCATTTAAACAAAGGTGTAAGAAAAAACTGTTACTTGGATAAGTATTATTTCATTCATATAATGTATTGATTGCTATCAATATGCATAATTAAAATTATTTTAATAAATCTTAATTTAGCATTCTGATATCCAACCATATAAATGTGAAACTCAATCACAGAACACTACAAACTAGAATGGACAATATATACTATTTATAAAACAGAGTTTTGGAACTCAAAGTATATTTCTTTGTGGAAGCAACTACATATGACCATGACAAATCATAAAAGCCATTTAAGTCATCATATGGCTGAACTATAGCATTAAAATATCTAATTACTAATATTGTTTATAAACAATACATTTAGAGTTCTACTTTCAGGTTCTGTAGATACTGCTTATGAATATATTATTCCTATATTCTGTCCATAACTGCAGTAGTGGAAAGAAGAAAAAGGGAGAATAAGATACTAAACTCCAAAGAGAGTTTGTGAAAAAAAGAAAATAAGATTTGGCAAGAAAATAAATTCCTAATGGGGACATTTATAAGTTAGACTTTCTAATGCAGGGACAGAAAGTCAGGGAAGTCATTTTTTTTTTCATAGTATGGGAACTATTGGATAAGAAGGTCATTTTTAGACGAGTTAAAAAAAAAAACTAAAAAGCCTAATGACAAAAGCAATGTGCACTTTTATACAACCTTGTAAAAATATTTTTTAAACCTGGTGATATAGGAATACAAACAAACTGATCTTTAAAATATGACTTTTACAATAAAATATATTTTGAGGCACAGTACAGAAACATGTTTTGAACTACCTCTATGTCATTAAGATATTTTAACAGTGCAACCTATGCCAAATAAAACTCTTAAAAAATAAAAATCCAAAAGTTTGACTAGGATTTCTGCTCTAAGGATAATAAGTTCTTAAATTGTTTCACCCAGTAGTTTATTCTTTGATAAGACTTTGATTGTATTCAGTAGTTGTCAACTGGGGATGATTTTGCCCTGCCAGGGGACGTTTAACAATGTTTGGAGACATTCTGGTTGTCAAAGTTGGGGAAGGTTACTAGTATCCAGTAGGTTATATTAGTTTCCTAAGGCTACTGTAACAAATTACCAGACATATGGGAGCTTAAAAAAACAAAAGTTATTGTCTCATAGTTCTGGAGCCTAGAAGCCTGAAATTAAGGTTGAGGGCTTTGTTCCTCTAAAGGGTCTAGGGAAGAATCCTTCCTTGCCTCTCCCTAGTTTCTGCCAGGTGCCAGCAGTCTTGGTGTTCTTAGACTTGTAGCTGCATCACTCCAGTCTCTTTGCTCTGTTTTTACGTGGTCATCTTCCCTCTGTGTATGTGAGTTGCCATATCCAAATCTCCTTCCTTTTTTTCATAGAGACCACAGTCATTGAGTTAAGGACCTGTCTCAATCTAGTATAACCTCATTTTACCTTGATTACTCTGCAAAGACTTTCACAGAATCCATGGGCGAGGAGGTCGTGAACATTTCTTTTTGTACACTGCTCACCCACTACAGAGTTAGAGGCCAGGATGCGGCTAATCATCTTAAAATGACAGCTCGCCACAACAGGAAATTATCAAGCCCAAAACGTCAATAATGCCAAGATTGAAAAATCCTAATTTCAAAACAGGTACATCCTCATCAACTCTGATTCTTCGACTTGATGATTTTTAATAATCCCCAATGACCTTGTGGTCCTGAGGTCCTGTTCTACATAATTCAGGTGCAGATATTTTAAAGCATGGACATTTCTTGCAACCCTTCTTCTCCAGCCACATCTTCCTGTCAGGGTGCTATTTTGAGGACTATTACGAAGAAGCACCAATTGCTGAATGGGTTTTGAAATGCATAACAGGAAACCAGTTACAGCTATTAGCTCGCTCCAGACTCTTGGCTACTTCACAAAAGCATTTTAGGCTTCAAGATCAATCAAATAGTACATCTAAATTCCCTTTCAGGCTCTCAGGACTATGTAATTATAAGACTACAAAAAAAGATTCTGTCTTGGGAGTAGATATACCTTAATGATTTAAAGACAATAACTTTAAAAATGCCAGAAAACGTAATTTTCAATTAAAAGAATAACATCATTTTTAAAGATAATATCTATTATTTCTGTACTAAAAATATTATTTGAAAGATCTTGTTATGTGTGAATACTGACTGTGTCTTATTAGGAATAGAGTTTGTTTTTAACAAAACATGAGATTTTTTTTTCTTCTACGTGCACCTGTATCTCCTAACTTGTTTGTTTCTATGGTTCACATATTATTGTGAAATATGGGAGGCCAGCCATACAAAAGTAACTTCAAGAGATTTCAGTTTAGAACACATAACCTTGACACATAATGTTACTGTTTGAGAACAAATACTCCCTTGGAAAATGCTACCTAATTACATATAATCATGACCATTTCTCAACTATCCCCCGTACTTTAATGTCCATGTTAACTCAGACTTTCTCAAAAGGAGTTGAAATTCATTTTGCTTCTTTTCAAAAAATCTTGAACTAACAGAAAAGTCTCATACAGAATAAAGAATTTTTTCCCTGAACTATTTGAGAATAAGTTGATGACCTGATGACCTCATTCCCCTCTGAAACATTAATGTATATTTACTACAAAGGACATTATCCCCACATTATCCCAATACTGCCATTAAAATAGGGAACTAAGCATTTATGCATTACCATCTCATTCCACACCTCATCTAAGTTTTAACAAAAGTCTTTTTGCCGAAATGTACTTTTTAACAAAAGGTTCCAATTCAGAATCGTATGTTGCCATTAGTTGCCATGTCCCCCTCTTTTCCTTCATTCTGGAAGACTTTAATCTCTCCTGACTTTTATGACCTCGATACTTGTGAAAGTCACAGGATAATTATATTGTAAGATACTTAGATTCAGAGTAGACATCTTTGGTGGTAGGAATAGTACAGGGGTGACTGTGTCTTTCTCATTGCATCCTATCATATGGCACACAATTTTTATTTTTTCTCTTTACTGATAATTTTCACTTTATTTCATTAAAGTGATATTTGGAAGACTTCTCCACTATAGTTATTCTTTTTCCATTTTCATTAGTATTTCATATTATTCAATGGGCATTATTCAGTCAATACTAATGGATACTAGTCCATTACTATTATTATTATTTTGTTCCAGATTTGTCTAATAGGAGCTCCTTTGCCCTGGCTCCTGTATCCTTTTTGACATGACCTATCTTTCTTTGAGTACTTCATTGTTTCTGGCACAAGATGTTCCAGGCTTATTATATACTTTACCCTAATCCTGAAATGAGCCATTTCTTCAAGAAGTCCTAGTTAATATTAGTAAAGACTGCTATTTTAAATTAAGATTTTGGTGCTAAGTAAGGTTATTACTACTGGGAAATCACTGCTTCATCTCAGTAGACAGAGTCAAGAATACACACATCTCTATTCATTCACAAATGTATATAACATTAAATATAGTGGATATGACATATATAAATATATGACACATACATACATTATACATATGGTTACACATGCACACATTTAAATCTATGTCTCTATTTACATAGAGGTAGACACAAGAATAAGATATATATTTAAAGTCATAAATTCACACTAATGCTACAAATTACAATCTAACACCACAAGGTTCATCCTCATTGTTCTTTAGTAAATATTTATTACTAGGCAGTTGCTCTGGGGCAGGGAGGTGGGGCATATAGAAAATAAGTAGGTTGATCAAGGAAGCATATAACTCTAGAAGTTAAAAATGACCATTTCAAAGGACTCCCCTGCAAACATTTTTCAAAAGATAAACATGACCCATTTTCTCAATCTGTTCCACGTAATAGTAATAACAATGTCTGAATATTCCCATTTAAGTCATATTTCTTCTTACAAAGATTTTACATTTCTTATTTAACTGAAATTGCCTAAAAGAGTTGAGTCCCTATGCCTAACTGGACTCCAGGACTCACACTGTGTCAATATGCCCTTCAGTTCAAATCGAGCATTTAGATTCACACACCATGCTCTCTATTGGTGGCTCCAAACTTTCATAAGCATACCCAGTTTTCTCAGAGAGACAACTGAGTATTGTGTTTGGGAACATAGGCTTTGGATTTGGATTGAACAATGCTTAATTTTTTACTCCTTAATTATGTGTACTTAGGCAATAATTTAATCTCCCTAGTTATAATTTCCTCCTCTCAAAGTCAGGGTCAATAAAAACTAACCCACAGGGCTATAAACTGCATAATCCAATGCCGATGATGCAAAACACATAGGTATTACAAGTAAATATAAAAAATTATAACCACTTTTATTATTAAAATTAGGCCAAAAATGTTAGGTCTATAGAACACCTCTAAATTCAAAGCACCTATATTAAAAAAAAAAAAATAGCAATAAACATCACAATGTTCTTTAGCAAAGAGGAAACTCAATCTCAAGATCAATACAGAATCTATAAAATAAGATGGGGTTGCCTGCTTGCCAATTTTTAATTCTACCTGAAAATTAGATGCTTATTTCATGCTTATTTCATGGCACATTATTCCATAATTTTGGTTTAAGAGAAGCTAAAAGGACAGGACTTACACTATATACAAGCACAGACATTTGCCATATATACATACATCACCCCATTTAATTATAATTTTATTTGCTAATTTATTCCACTTTCATTCGTTGCTTATTTTTTTTCTTTAGACATCTACTCTGAATGTCAATTTAAACTTGACTCCTTGATGCCAAGAGTAAATATCTACCCAACAGTGTACTCTAGGCCATGTCATTTTGGCAATTCTAACATATAGCCAAATCGAAAACCAAAGTTCTAGGACTAACCCAACATGCATTGGTCCTCAGAACTGCAATATTCTGAGGCGAATGGTGAGTGAATTTAGGAATAGAAAGCTCAAGGACGGCCTGAAGGGGAAGGACGCCCTCGACAGTTCTTTATAAGTGATATGAATGAAAAAGAGATGTGGAAAATTTAGAAACTGAAGCGACCCAAATGTTTTGTGAACAAACAGACCTTTTAAAGGACATTTTTAAAAACTAAATAATGGTATCCTTTGATTATCTTTCTATCTTTGTAGTATATTATGAATTATCTACACGCTATAAGCTCATAAAAATGAATTCCTATGAAAAGTTGAAAATCTCTTGTAGAATAATACCCCAATTTTAGTTAACCGTTGGGAAATATTTGCCAACTTGAGAGGCAATCTGTTATCCTAAATGGCTGCTAACACTGAAATTTATAACACAGGAATGTGCATTAGAAAAGAGGTTAGAAAAAATAAAGGAAATAGGTTAGATGAAATACTTTCATCAACAACAAAAAAAGTGTAAACAGGTAATTATAAAACGGCAAATTTTTTTTTTTGATGATATTCAGCATTCAAATACCTCTTTCAAAGTGTCTAACAAAGCAACCACAAAGAAACTTCATCGTCAAAGACCCTGGTGTAAAAGAAGACACACACGCGCGCACATGCACACTCAATTCAGTGAGTTGCGGGGCTTTGTTCGGTGGTTGTATTGTTCTTACCTAGTAGTTTCACATCCTTAAAGCTAACACACCCGCCAAGAAGAAAGGAGGTGGAATTTAAGCCTTACATCAATTCGAGTGAAGGGAGTTGGCCTGGGAGACCGTGCGTTTCACAATGCGGCCGCCTTCGCGGCTGCCCGTCGCTGCCTGCGCCCGCCGGCACCCTCACGCCCGCCGCCCTCTTCCGGGAGCACCCACCCGGACGCGGCCGTGCCACCGGCGTCCCCGACTCCGCGGCACCGTCGGTGACCATTCTCAGCCTGGAGCGGAGGAACCCGAACCGCCCGAGTCCCCTCAACGGGTTTAGATAACCCAAGCGCGCCCGACGGGAGGAGGTGGCCTGGCTCTCAGCCTGTGGGTGCAGCATCCTCCCTCCCTCCCGCCTCCCCGCAACACCCTCGCCTCGGCCCGCGGGGACCTGACCTCCGCAACCCTCCCTGCGCGCCCTCCGCCCCCTCCTCGGTCCTGCACCCATCACACCTGGGGGAAGGCCGTCTGCCAAGCTCGGGCGTGCAGCGGCCACGAGGCACGAGAGGAGCAGCCACCCTGGGAAGGTGCGCATGGTGCCAGGCAGTCAGCCGCGACCCTCAGCGAGGCCGGTCTCCGCGCACCGCTGTGGGGACCTGGCGTGCCTGCGCACACCAGTAGGATGCCAGTCCCTGGGACGCGATGCGCGAGCAAAGGAGGAGTGGGCGGGGCCCGGCCGCCCTGCCCTCCTCCCCGGAGACGCTCTCACTGCTCCAGAGGCCGGAGCTGCTCCCGCCCCCCCCCCGCCCCCCATCAATTATGCACGCGCCTCCGGCTGCAGGCGCGCCCGGATGTGCGGCGGCCACCTCCAAGCCGGTCCTCGCCACCCTCCATCATCTGGGCTCTGACAGGTCCGGAAGGGAGGGAGCTCGCTAAAGAACTGGGGTGAGGTGATGCTTAACCCATCTCCTAGGAGAGAGGTTGAAACTCTATATGTTAAATTTTATGTTATATTGTATATTGTTTGTATGAAAATGTCTGCGGAGGACCCTTTGCAGTTCATTTGAAGCAGGAGTCACTTATTTACTTTTTACTTTGTTGGGACAGATGAGAGGGTGCAGAATACTTTTCTGCCCCCCCTTCCTCCCCCGCCATACACACACACACACACACACACACACACACACACACACACACACACACACACACACACACACACACACACACACACACACACACACACACACACACACACACACACACACACACACACACACACACACACACACACACCTGGCTCATCCCTGGGTTATTAAGAAGACTTAAGTTTGCACTGGCGAAAGGCGCTACCCTGCTAGCTGCCCTGCATCCTGGACTAATCTTTGCTCTGCCTACCAAGTACCGATCACACAAATCTTCCTCTCTGGTCTCTGAAGACTCAACCGGTTCTCTCCAGATTAAGATTTCAGAGTCCCAAGGCCCTACATTATGTCTGTTTTTCTTTTCCTTTTGTTTGCTTAGCTTTACAGGTCTTGAGGAGACACCTAGAGCTCAAGAAACAAAAACTACCAAATACAGCTACTGCGTAAACTGCACAAACCTGTTGACCTGCATCCAACTTGAACATGGTTTACAATGCTACTCGGTACACAGCAGTGCTGCAGCTTGGAATTTTCAGTGCAGCCGACCAAATAAAATAAAACTAAAAGCTATTGTTTTATCAGAGAGAGGAAGAATCTCCATTATAATATAAAAGAGTAGTAAGATTTGATGATTCCCTAGGGTGTTATAACATGTTAAAAGATTTTTTAAAAATATTTCTCATGAGCTTTGTTTTTACTTCCTTTATTTCTTGGACATCAGGTTCAAAATTCATAAATTCTAAATACATTTGTGTCCTAAAAAAGAAGATTCAAAGAAAATTTGACATGCAAATTTTAAAAATTGAAGTGCTAAACAGAGCAATGCTCGCTTCAGGCAGGAATGGTTAATTTTTAATTGCTATGTATCACTAAGATATTCTGTTTCCAGAGTATTATATAGGCAAAACTGTGGAGAAGAAGTAGATTATTTAAATTGGTGTTGAGAGATTTTGAGTAATACAATTCATTAACCAATAGTAAATATCTACCAAATGCCAGATATTGTGTTCAAAATAGATTGCATGTACTCCAAGAGCTCACACACACACACTCACGCACATAGTAGAGAGCTATTCATCTAAAACTACAAATCTAAGAAAAGCCTCCTGTTCTCAGTCAGAATTTTTATGATTATAATAATTAAGTCTTTCTCAACAAAGCCTTATGAGACCTTGAAAGGCTTAATAGTTTACATTACGACCCTGTCAGGACATTGGCCCAACTTGCTAAACCCAAATTGCCTGATCTTTGGCTGTTAAGTCCCATCCTTGTGTTGTTGCCCTACATCTTGTCCCAGAACCAAGCACAAACATTTCCCAGGGCCTTTCGGAGAGTCTCAAAGGTAAGCACTTCTCAAAACAAACTGAACTCTGACTGATCTTCCCCAATTAGTCTTATAAAATCTTTAATCTCAAGTTCACCTTTCTTCAAATAAACTGACCTCATTGATTGGAATATTATCTTTTCAGTTGAATTAGCCTGTTTATAAACAGGAAAAAATTACTTGCCCAAGTTGAGGCAAACTCTCACTGTCACTTTTGTTGTTAGAGTAAAACAAGAAAGAAATAAAATTCTTGTTTTACTAAGCATTTGAAGGCCTTTCCCCCATTGTTACTATTTATATTTAGGTATTGATATATTTAGCCATATAGCCATTCGACTTTTTTCAAATACTCTATATACTTCCAAACCAGTTTGTATAATAACCTCTGTATGGCTGTTTTTCTGACCTTTCTCGTCCAAATTAACTTTTACTTCTGCGGTGAATTAAATATGGCCACAAATGCTTTGACATTCTTCTCATCATAAAGTGCGTCGAGGATCCTATGTTTCTTCTTCTCCAGCTGGGTGGGTTCTGTAAAACAGTGTGAGTTTCTGGATCCAGACCACAAAAGTGCCCATTTCTTTTCTTCTTATTCTTACAAAACAACTGCCAGGAAAGAAATGTGACTACCACGGTGTGAGATGCCCCAGAACAAAGAGATGCCATGTGGAAAGAGAGCAGCCAGCCAAGGAGCAGTAAGGTGCTAGGTTTATTTGGGAACTTTCTGAAACCCTGTGAACAAGGACAGGCCCCCACTGAGTACCTCAGTGATCCCAGGTGATGCCCCTTGGAGCAGAGAAATTGTCTCTCTGGGCTATGCCTGACCTCTTGACCCACTCAGTTGTGAGGTATAATAACATTCTTGTTTTAAACCACTAAATTTGGGGATAGTATGAGTCACCACAATAAATAACCGAAACACTCTCCTCTGAACTCATACTGTCCCTAGGATTAATTTGATAATTAATAATTTATGAACTTGTGACGGCCTTCATTCTTGGCTTGAATTTCCATTTAAATATTTTATTGGTACTCAATTTATTATGTGATTCTATCTTCTTTCCCAATTATATCACAACTCTTTTCAATACCCGCTAGTAGTTCTATAATTCTTTATATTTCCTGTAGTGTCTTAAAATAATACTTTAAGTGTACTCTGTTTTTACTTATTAGAAAATTAGTATAAACTCATGTTTATAAATTCACGTTTTTTCTTATAAACTCATGTTTATAAAATAATGTTATAAAAGTTTTTTTTTTTTTTTAAGATACATGTTGTCATTGAAAAGTGTGTGACAGGATCTTGGAAGGGTGTGAAAGCAATAATGAGAATGTGGATATGGGTTACTGCTTATTGAAAATAATATTTATTTTAAAAATTTATTGGAGAAAAAGATTTTATCAGGCAGGACTATATAAAGTACTAAAAATAAAGGTGATAATTTGCTACTAATAAGTAGTAAAAAATAAACAAACAAAAACCCAAAAGCACAAATGCAAGTCATAGGATATAGAAGGCAAGTTTCTGCAGTGGCTCCCAAGATTCCTGCCCCCCTCCTCATTTGCCCTGGTTGCCCTTGAAGTTGGGAAGGCTTGTGAATAAAATGAGGTAGTCACTACCTTGATTAGATTACATCTGATAAAATGGAGGAAAACATTCCTAGGGAGAAAGAAGTCCTCATGTTTGTCTGAAAGAAACCTTGTGAACTGTCTGCCTATGAAAGGAATAACCTTCAGGAGCTGAACACATCAGTCCTATAACCCCAAAGAACTGAATTCTGCCAACAACCAATGAGCTTAGAAGGAAGCCCAAAGCCTCCAATTAGATCACAGGCCAACGAACACCTTGATAGTAGCCCGATGAGACTTAAACAGAGGACCCAAGACTTCTGACCCACGAAATTGTGAGACCATATATTTGTGTTAAACAACTGAGTTTGTGGGAATTTTTTATACAGCATTAGAGAACTGATGTGAGGGGGTTCCTAGTCATGTAAGAAAATCATACTTGAACAAGGCCAGGAATGCCTATGAGAGGACAAAGAAGAAAGTATTCTAGTTGTCACTGGATATTAAGAAGAATGGACAAAATTTCCAGCTACTTGGAAGGTTGTATAATTTCTAAATTGGTACCAGTGACCAACTGACAGCCATTTGCTCTCCTCTGGAAGGAAGGAAAAACCCCAAACAAACAAAAATGTGTGTGTGTGTGTGTACATGTATATTTGTGTATTTATATGTATGTATGTATGTATGTATGTATGTATGTATGTATGTATATACATGCATATATTTTGTAATTATTTAAGCAATGTATGGAGATACCTTGATCTCAAATGGAGTTCTCTACAACACCCCAGGACATAGAACTGGTCTAAACCAGCAGCTTTAATCTTTTCCCCTTTAGCAAAGGGAAGTTTAAGGAGGAGCACAGGTGATCAGATAAAAAGAGCAAACCTGCTGCAGAGGCCTTCTTTCATCAAAGAGGTCAAAAGCTTTAAAGAGGGAAAGATTTTTGCCCCTTCCTTTTGATGCCTTCTTTCTACTTGAATATAGCCTTGATGCCAGGATTGACAGTGGCAATTTTGCAATCATGTGGTGACCAGCCAACATTTGTAAAAGTAGCAGAAAGGAAAAAAAAAAAAAAAGAAAGGTAGATTCCCGGTGTTATCACTGAAGTGCTGTACAAGCCCTGAGATGCTTACCTCCCCACCATGTAAAACAATAACGACTATTAGTTACAGCACTTGTTTGGATTTTTAGTTAATGTCAGCATATCTTTGTTCCAGGACTTTCTGTACCCTGCCTTTGTTGAAATAAAAGCCTTACACTGAGCCTTGTAACTCCCATTCCGTCTTCATACAGGATTTTCCTATGTCCCAATTTAATGACTCACCTTTACTGACAACATAATATGCAATATTCAAGGCCTTTCATGACCTGGACCTCATTTAACTCTAACTTACCTTTCAAGATCTCCCCCCGCCCCACCAAAATTTAGTATTCATTATAAATACTTGGAATTCACCCAAAGTCAGCTGTCTTGTGTACCTCACTGACTTTATCTCTGTTTATTTTTCTTTTTTTCCCTAGTTTTCAGCTTTTATTTTTTAATTACAGTTGACATTCAGTATTATTTTATATTAGTTTCAGTTTTATTGCATAATGGTTAGACATTTAAATAATTTACAAAGTAATCCCCCCATTAAGTCTAATACCCACCTGACACCACACATAGTTATTACAATATTATTAACTATATTCCTTATGCTGTACTTTACATCCTTATGACTATTTTGTAACCAATTTGTACTTCTTAATCCCTTCATCTTTTTCACCCAGCCCTCCAATTCTCCTCTTATCTGGCGGCCTCTTTTTCTTTCCCTTTCCTTCCCTTCTTCCTTCCTTACATTTTTTTCCCCCTTTTAATATTCGGAATATCATTGCCTATAGCTCTATGGCCTAATCCTCACTTGAATTTCTCTGTGCCCACTTCTCCAAAAATTTCTCTCTGATTGTGAGGGCTAGAGTCTCTTCTCTAGCTCCCACAACTTCTCATATACACCCTTATCCCAAATCTTTAGTGGATTATGCTGGAATCTCTTTTATTTTCATCCTATAGCCCCCTAAATACTGAAACAGTGTCTTGTTTACAATTGCATCCTATGTGCCACAATACCCAGCACACTGTTGTTGCAGAAACAAATGAAAAAATGAAACTCAAAAGCTATAAATGGATATTTTTTAAAAAGTAACAATCTCTTAGAGTGTTCCCCACCCAGACTCCCTTCCCAGCAATAATGGTTATCAGTTGCTGCCTTCTTCCAGGGATATTCCAAAGCTGGGCAAAAAGATTCTGGATGCCTGTGCCTTTCACACAGATGGTGGCATTTTGTGCTCACTGTCCCACACCCAGCTTTTCTATTTCAGTATCTACTTCCTCTAGTTGGAGCTTTCTCCTTAAAACAGCTAAATACTATTCCTTCTATGGATGTTCAGCCAGGTATTTTCCAGGTCTCAATTGACTGTATTTATATTGTTTTGACCCTTTTCATTTACAAAAAAATTAAAGATCAATATTATTGTACATTTCTTTAGTGGTTCATACAAGAGTACATATGGTGAATATAATCGTGGAAATAATATTTCTTCATCAAAAGATATTTGTGTTTTAAACTTGGATAGGCATTGTCCCATTGTTTTTCTTTTAAGTTATATTAGTTTACATTTTCATCAACAATGAGCAGAGCTGTGTCTCTATATAAATGCCAACTAGTCAAATTCTTGATCTTTATTAAACCAACAGTTAAAAAATGGAATTAATTGCATTTCTTTTATTATAAGTCAGGGTGAGTATATATATATATATGTTGAAATGTTTTGTACAAATGTTGCAAATAACAAAATCCACTCTGGCTAGTTTAACCAGAAAAAAAAAAAATCTCTTAAAGATTATTAGATAATATAGGTTTAGGATTGTTGAAGAAACAGACTCAAAGATAAGCTTCCAGGAGCACCAAAAATGGTAAAGTGGAATAATTACTTATGCCTCCTCCAATAAACATGAAATGCCAGGGGCACAACACCCCACATCCACTACTGCCTTTACCCCTGAGGCTGCCTGTGCATCAGGAACTTGCTCTCGTAATTCCTGCTGCCACTTAAACCAGCCAAATGGGAAGACTGCTCAGCAAAAATGGGAGCGCCACTCTGCTTATCTCTTATTCACTCCCACTCACCTGGGTGTGTCAAAGGCTAGGACTCCTGCCTGACTACTAGCTACAGGAGAGGCTGAGTATTTGAGTTCTGATCTCGATATGGTGGCAGAAAGCAGGATTCATAATGCAAAAGTTTTCTCAAATATAGAAGGGTTTTCAAAATAGGATAAGAAGTCCTGAATATGCCATATATCAACTCCAATATTCCCCACTGTTGGCGGGCAACCTTTTTTTATATTTATTTTTTGAAACAAAAGCAGATGTTCCCCCCAATTTAATATACCTTATACTCATTTCAATTGAGGAAGCCATATCTAATCCCAAAAAGAGGATTGTTTCATTAGATGGAAAAGTTAGGTCCCTGTCTTGTATAGATGCATTCTAAGGCCCTGGGACAGAGCTAGCAATATGTTAATTTTCCATGTTTTTTTTTTTTTTTTTTTTTGCATTTGCTAAATTAATCAATTTTTAACTGAAGCTACTTTATTGATCATTTATTTCTACTCCAGCTTCTCTTGCATCATACTTTCCCACATGTCAGATGGCATGCTGTGATGTTTTGGGGGTCTTGCTATGAGAAAGTTGAATTAAAGATACACTTACAGTTTTGTGTTTTACAGTCCTTTTGGTACAGAGACAGATTGTTGCTAGCCACCCAGTTTCTAAATGCCTTAAAGGTATGCAGAGTCCCTGCTGTGGGACTCTGCCAGCACTGAGTTGACTCTCCAAGCTTCTTAATATACAAGTGAAGAGTAAAAGGCCAATCTTGATACTCTATTGTCACTTGCCACCAGAAGTAAGTTGATAGGGAGGGGAAAAGATACCTTTGTCAGATCAAAGATGTTGTGGACTGAACTGTGATCCCCCAAAATGCATATGTTGGGAAGCTTAAACCCCCAGCACCTTAGAATATGACTGTATTTGGAGACAGGGTCTTTAAAGAGATAACTAAGGTTAAATGAGGTCATACAGGTGGGCCCAGGATCTAATATGACTCATCTCAATATAGAGTCTTTATAAGAGAGAAGAGACACCAAGGAAGCACACACGCAGAGAAAAGGCCATGGGAGGACACAAAGAGAAGGTGGCTGTCTATAGGCCAAGAAACAAGGCCTCAGAAGTAACCAAACCTGCTTAGGTTACTTGTCACTGTTGATTTAGTTTTAAGTAATAACTTTGCCCAGTATGCCTTTTGTCTTGTGACATTACCACCAGAAATATTTGTTATGTAGTCACATTAACCATTCTTTAAAAAAAAAAAAAAAGTCTTCTATTTTTTGAGCAATACCAGTTAATCTTTTTGTGAATTTGAGAATAAGCACTTAATCTCTTCAAGCTTCAGTTTCCTTTCTTATACAATAGGCAAATAACATATTTGTCAATGTTATATAGATAAAAATAAAAGTTTTAACAGTATTACACACGATAAAACAAAATATGTGAATGTTTGTTGTAGGGACTTTTGTTATTACTATTATTATCATAGATTTCACAAAAGTAACATATTTTTCTTGAGATAATTTTCTTCAAAATACATCTCTTTGGAGCTGTGCCTTGTTATACACTGGAGTTCAGGAAGAATAATACCAAGTCACTCTAATGGGTAATGAACAGATCTTACTAGAGAAACTTAAAAGGTACGTGATGAATAGAAAGAAAAGTACAAGTCTCCTAGTACATCCCATTACCACACAGAGAGTCATGCTAAGGCTAGGTAACTCCACTGGATACACAATGCAGATTTAATATTCAGGAGAAGGCCCACTGTTGATAAACAACAATCTTTTTGGTGAAGGAATAAAAGATCACTTATCAATAGGCAGTCTGGATTTGGGTGACCAAACACATGCAGGAGTTGGTAAAGAAAAATCAGCTGTCAGCATTCTGTGAGCGTGGTGTCCATGGAAAGCTAGATTTAGGCACAGCTACATTTTAAAGGAGACAAAAGTAAGAAAGACAGTGCTAGAGAATTGTATGAAGTTCAATTTAGAAATAGATAGAGCCCTAGATTCCCACATAAATTATGGTTTTGGCAAATGTCCCCTCCCACTCTCAGAGTGGTCTTGGATCTATAGACATGAGGGTTTTGGTATCAGAGCTGAATACGTAATTTGAAGGACCCAGAGAAAAATTAAAATGCAGGCCCACTTTTCAAAATTAGTGATTTCAAGAGGACTACAGTAAAAAAATTAAATAAAATGTGGGGCTTTTCTCAGGGCTCGGTGTGACTATAAAGTTGGTCTGACCCCATACAGCTGGTTACATGGGTACTTTACTGAAAATAGGAAGATCAGTGGCAACACACATGCTGAATGCTGAATGCTGAGAACCCTGTACAGAATGGGCCATTTTCTTTACTCACCAGATAGGAGATTGAAAAAATATTTTCAGGTATATATGACCAGCGCAAGGGTCTCCGAAAACATATTATTTAAGATAATATTTGAGTAAAGCTCAAAGTCAAAAAAAATTCTATGCACATGCTCAGAGTGCTTAAAATAAAATTTTAATCCCCACAGTCTTAAACAAGAATAAACAACTAAAGATCATTAAACATCCAAGGAAAAGATTTACTAGGGAAAGAAACCAAAATAAGAAATGTAACTTATAAGTAAAAAACATACAAAGAGAAAAAATTTTGATAGAAGTGTATCATAAAAATTCTCAGATTAAAAGACGATATTGCATCTATGAAAAAAAAGAACAAGCTATTTTGAAAAGGAATATTTATGAAAGAAAAAGGAGGTCAGATTTAAAAACACGATTAAAGGAATGAAATAAGTTTTGGAAAATAAAGGTGAAAAATCTCAGAGAATATAGTGCAGAAAGATAGAGAGATGGCTGTAAGAAGATAGAAAAAAGATAATGTTAAATGATTAGTGCAGGAGCTCCAACATCCAACTAAAAGAAGAATAGAACAGAGCAAACGGAGGTAATCAACAAAGAAATAATCCAGAAATTAACTAAAACTGAAAGACATGCAGGCTAAAGACTTAGTCAAATGAATGAGAATAGACCCATACTAAGGCAAATCATTGTTAAATTTCAGAACATTGTGAACAAGGAGAAAATTCTATAGATTTCATAGAAGGGGAAAAGGATATGGTCAGAAAATAGAATGGCTTTAACACTAACAGAAAAGAAATGCCTCAAAAATTCTGAAGGAAAATGTTTCCAACTTAGAATTCTAGGACCTGTTGAAAAGCCAATTAAATATGAGGATATAATAAAATCATGCTAAAGTATGAACTGTCTCAAAAAATTTATCTCCCATGCATAATTTTTCTCAGCAAGCTAATGAAAAAAGTCCTCCTCAAAATCAAGAGAGAAAATCAAATGGAAGGGGAAAATATGAGACCAGGAATCAACAGAATGATGTCGGATGATAAACTGGTATTCGTATAGAGCACAGGCAGCTCAAACTGGAATAGTGTAAATTGTTCCAGGCTCTCATTCCATTCCTCTTCAATAAAGAAGAGCAAGAGGGGGGCCATAGCAATAGATAGAAGCCAGAAGAAAGGCAAAGGGAATTCAAAGTGTGAAGGAAAAGGGTGTGATTCAGGCTGAGTAAAACGGTGCAGACCAAAAAAAAAAAAGAAAAAAAAAGAAAGAAAAAGGAAAAGACAGTCTCCAGGAGGGCTATTTACAGGAAAATAATGGAAATGTCTATGAAGGTCTAAAAAGGTCCAAAAGATTGACCTTGTTGAAAATTGTACTCAGAGGCTACTGAGAGATGGTCGAGGGAAATAGCAATGAATACACACACACAAGAGAAAAGAAAAAGGGGAAAGAAAATAAAAATATTCATAATATGCTAAAATTATCAGCTGTGAAATGTACTTACCGAGGCCTAATAATATAAACATTGAATATTAATTTATCAATAAAAGTACAGGTCAAATAGATTATTTTGAATTATAAAAATAATTCAACATTAGGACATTTACTCACATATTTTAATTTACATTAATAAAAAAATATGCAATTACCTCTCCATATACTCAAAAGGTATTTGATAAAAACTCAAAATTCATTTTTCATTAAAATAGCAACAAAAAAATTTCAGTAAGCTAAGACTAACAGGAATCTTCCTTTATATAATTATGGGTTTCTTTCAGCAACAAAAATGTATTAAACAGCAAAATATTGTAGGAATTTCAATTACAGTAAGAAACACAATAAATTATACTTTCATTGCTATTATTCAGTATGTTTGGGTGAGTATGAGAATTTATGTGTGTGTGACTTTTTTTCTGCCCAACATCTAACCCCCAATCCTTATGATTTGGAAATTTCCCACTAATTGAGGAACTGGAAACTGTCAAGAAATACTCTTTCCCAGCCTTGCTTGCCACTATGGAATGTGCATATGACATAGGCTCAGGCAATTAGATACACTCAAACATAATCTTGAGTCAGAAATTAATGCAATGAAGCAAAGACAGATGGGAAGCCAATCTGGCTTCCCAGAGAACAAGATGATTGTAGTCCCAGTAGAAGTCCCCAGTGTCCAGTGCTGTCCTGGTGCTGGTCAGGCAAGCTGTGGTTCCACTTTTTAATAGCAACAGCACTAATGTGTCCACCAGATGGATTTATTTTGCATTTGATTCTGGCTTCTTAACCGAATAGTTTTCCCTGGAAAATTAATTTTTTTGTCAAAATTAACAGCTCTGATTTATTCTGTTGTTTGAAATTAAGTACCATGATCATTACATGGAAGTCCTAACAAATGTGATAAAATGAATAATTAAATAAGAGAAATGAATATTGGAAGAGAAACAAAACCACCCATTAGTTGCATTTTTTATGATTTTTTACATAGGAAATTATGAAAAGTCAAAAGAAAAACTACTCAAATGAAACAGATAATTTAGTAAAGTGGCCAGGTACAAGCTAATGTATGTTAAAACTTTTTTTTTTAATTACAAAAATAACAGGTTACAAGCATTTATTTGAAAATGCCTATAACAAAGACAACAATAAAAACAAAACAATGATATATGAATGTACTCAACTAAAATTGTGTAAATCTACATGAAGGAAAAGTTAAAAATTTCCAAGAGTCAATACTATGGAGAGGTGCAACAAAACAGGGAGGACTCAACATTGCAAAGATGCCAAACTTCTCCAAATTAATCTACAAATTTAGTGGAATTTCTATTTAAATTCTACTTAAAAAAAATTGATTATAAATAGTTGATTCAAGAGTATCCATGAAGTATAAATCAAAACAATAACCAAGGAAATTTTGAAGACAATTGAAAGAGAATTTGTCCTACTACTATCACAATATACTACAAACCTATAGTGGATAATACAGGGAAAGATGAATAATCTAATGAAGAACAATAGAGACAAAAGACACATATTCATTTTTGGCATGCAGCACATATATTTTAAAATAGTGAAGAGAAAGATAAGTGAATAAACTTGAGATAAATTTTTAGAGATAAATTTAGATCCCTCTCTTACATATCATATTAAGCAATAATTTCTACATTAATCAGAAATCCAAAGATTACAAAATTATTTAAAAGCTATATAAAAATTTTAAAATTATTTTGGGGATAAACTATTAAAAAAGCTTGGGTATGCATAAAATTTTAAGAATACAGAAAAACTGAAATTCTTGACTACATAAAATTTAAAAGAGTAAACATGGTGAAAGACACCACAAAATAATTTTTAAAAAATAGGAAAAAATATGTAGTGTATCATCTAAAAAGGATTAATAACCTTAATATTAAAAGAGCACCAATAAATTATTACAAAAATTAAGGTATCCCTTGAAAAAATGGGATGAGATGCATTTGGGTAAATATCTGGATGGGTTAGGCTTAGTATTTAAAATCTGGGTAATAGAGTCTGTTGCAGTTTCTCGGTTTTCTTTGCTATGCTCTGAACACCATAAATCTCAATCTGAGGCTTCTATAATAAGCTCCCACATGGACCAGAAATAAAAAGGACAGAGAACCATCAGCAAAGTCACTGGTGCAGAAAAAGCCTGAAAAGTAAGGAGCAAGTTCAATCAGATCATGGGGTCCATGGAGGAGCCAGATGCAAAGCAAGTACTGCAGGATCTCAGCATCTTCCAGACCTATGAGGGGTTGAATTACATTCTCCATCTGTTTATTGCTGGGCAGGGCTCCATGGCCCAAGAACAAAGAGCTCTATTGTCTTGGCAATGCTTTGAAAAAACATTTTAGTATTGCTGGCCCTTTTTTGGCTAAGAAAGTAAACAGAGCAGACCAGGGCAATGATATGAGTATGAGGTTGTTGGCCCCAACAAGCTGGCAAACAGAATCTGGAGACAGTTGCCACAATGGTAGAGTCAAGGCAGATTATATGCTGCAGCACCTGGAAGACAGTTGCTGACCCCTCTGCCACTGAGACATCCTCCCCAAGACCTCAATAATCTAGGCAGTGATAGTGCTACAATTTGCATGATCTGGTGCAGAATGCAAAAGTGGGACTTGTTCAAAAAACAGGAGGAAGTTCCATTATAAGTACTAAATAAACTATTAAGCTTTCATTTTTCTTCTGTGGTCTTTCTCTTGACTAGTCACATCTTTTTTATTTGCAATATAATGTTCTAAGTAAAAAAAAATTAATTGCTAGAAAGAATTTTACCATTCATCTTTATAATGTGCAATCCCAGCTTAAATGCAAATATAAGAGCATTTAACTTGTACGGAGAATCCCTAAAATTACACAATTCATATTTCATAGCTTATACATGCATATGTATTTTGTTCTTACAACATAAGTGGAAATGCTACACAAAAGTAATTCAGCTGTTCATATTTTGCTTCTTGACACAGACAGAACACATTCTCCAAGCACTTTGTACCTTCAGCTTAATGATGAGTAAGGAAGGACTAAAAGGTAAAGGAACTAAGGGTTGCCCTATCTTTCCTTCTATGTTATTTTCAGTGTAAGGGACAGATGAGGATTGTTTACATGTATTGATTTCACCCCGCATTTATTACCGATTTCTTAGTAAATTAATCTTTAAAGGATTATAATGTATATACAATAAATATATATTGTATTTCAATATTGAATTATTTTCCTGAATAGATATGAGTCAAAAGACCTTAAAGAAATCTCTTAAGAAAATTTACTTACAAGTAAAGTATGCTGATGAATGATTCATGTCATATATGTGAGAGTGAGTACTAAGAAAAGTACATTCTGGATTCACACATACACAGACACACACAACACACTCATGTACTAATTCAACTTCTACAAAACTGAAAATGAATGCATTTTGCAAGACTAATTTAAATTCCCCATAGGTTGACAGGATTAAATTTATCTTTTTATGATTATCATATGTATTATTCATAAAATACTATCATTTCTTTACTGAATATTTTATTTTATTAAAGAGTATATAATATATATTGTAATTTTATAAGCTATAAAATGTTTTATACTTAAAGTAAAGCAAGCATTTTTATTTTAAAATATTGTCAGAAACAGATTTATAAATATATAGTAAATAATTTTTAGGCCCTATCTCATTTTAAAAGCTACAGTGTTTTGCAATTTCTGTAGTTATTTTTAAAAAACTAATTGTATCCATCAGTGGCCTTATACTACCTGTGTTTCCTATTTCATCAAAAGCTTTTGAAATAGAGTACTGTAAGATCAGGTATCATTGTTCCTCAAGGAATTTAAATTCTAGACATGTCTTTCATTTTTCTTTATCTAATCATTTAGTTTTATAGATGGGAAGATGGACAACATCTTCCATACACAAAGAAAAAGGCAGGAGAGAAGATGGACTCTTGCCAATCTGTTACTAAAGAAACTCCTCGATTGAGTTTACTTTCTTCTACAATTTCAACTAAGCTCTAACTTTAGATACATTTCCATTAGAGTTAGTACATGATTGAGTTAGCATCACTACATTCGGAGTTACTGTTTATTTGACAAAAGTAGGCTAATTTTTCTCTAGAATTTGAATTTCCCAAAGTTCTAAATAGAGTCTGGTCCCAAATACGTATAGTTGTGTGTGTCTGTGTGTGTAATATATGTATGTGCCTTTACTAAAAATATGTATACGTGTGTGTAATATAGGCAATTATTGATTGCTCTCTATGAAATAAGATCTATACCTTATATATCTAACATCAATTTCAAGGAGAATAAATGCAAAACTATTTTATCAAAATTATACTATTTAACTTTTCAATATTATAAATATTCATCAGATAGCTATGCGCTTTATTCTGTATTGTATATAAATGGACTTGAAATATAAAATTTTTCCATATTCCCATCTAATGGGAATATAGAAATGAAAATATAATTCCCACCTAACTTCATCAACATTATACTATATTAAAATAATTTTATACCATTGTACATCAGCTTTTAATATTATTTTTAACTACCTGTTTAATATCCTTTATTGATCTGAATTCTAATTACTCATCTAAAACACTTTTTAAATATTTTTTCAAGTAATTTCCTGAATTCTATTTTGTCTTCAGATAGAATATTTAAAAATTCTCAAATAACAAAACAGTAGTGCCCTCAGGCAATGGAAGCAAATGAGGTGGCCTTAAGGTGCATAAATTCAGTTCAAATTTCTCTCCCTCTCTCTCTCTCTCTCTCACACACACACACACACGCATAAACCCACACCTATTTTTACATATATTTCTTCAAATTCATATACATGACAAAATTTTTAGTTCAATAAATCCGTATCCCTAACAAATGTGATTAGAAGTCAGAAATATTTTAATAAATTCCAAATTCTCTATGAAAAAGCAAAACTCAATGTGTATTATTCTTTAAAATGTGAAACTGTATGTACAACTTTTAAATTATTAGAACTTTTTGTGTCTGAACTGAGTAGTGTTAATAAGATAGCAACATAATCCTGTCAAATAGCAGTGGCTCCACTTCTGCAGTTTAGAATCAAATTTGACTTTATTTCAGTTCCTGTCTTTCTCAGATCAAGCTATAGTCAAAAAAAAAAAAAAAAAAAAACAACAAAGATAAAATGCACTGTAGTTAGAAAACTATATATTAGTGAAGCATTGATACTGGTTGATTTTTAAAGATATTTTAGTAGAAAATAATTTTAAACCACTGAAAATATAGACTATTGAATTTATAAATCTATAATTAATGCAGAAAATAATTGATCAATAGAAATATCATTGAAAAACTCTTAATGTCTCAGAATTGTTCTTATTGCTGATGAAACTATGTATCGAGAAACTGAAAATGAGATAACATCTTTTCAAAGAAATTGTCAGTTTGTTGCACATGGATCAAGTCAGAAAATTTATTGGTGTCTGATTTACTGATGATCCAGGAAGACAGTAGTAAAATGTGATCCAGAACCAGAACAGATATTTGTTGACACGATCCTAACTGTAGGTGTCACTAATATTCTAATAATGATCAGGAGCTTACACTATACTCATATTATAGATGATATTTTGTGGCTTTGTGTTTATTTGTCTTTCCGTTCATTTTAATATCCCTTAGATGGTGGTTCTCAAACCTACTTGAATATCACCATCAGTTCTGAAATGTTTAAAAATGCAGTTTTACAGTATAGTCCAATTCAGATCTGTTGAATTTGAATCTTTGGAAAGAAAACCTACAAAACTTTTTTCTCTTCTCTCCTCCCTTCTCTCCTTCCCTCCTCTCCTCCACTCCCTCCCTCAACCATATTACAAGGACACAAACTGTTGGTATAAAATGAGAGAAAGAAATAATAAAGAAGAACTGTATATCAGAAAATTCTGGCTTAAGAGAACAAAGCAAATATTCGAATATCTTAGCTCCAAGTTTCTTTTTCAAATGAAAAATATGATGGTCAATCCAGCTTATTTAAAAATCACACCAAACTGTTCAAAGACATCTGTCTTTGATATAAGACCAGAAAGGAGCCCACATTTCATGCCTTTTAAAATAAAAGTGTTTCTTTCAATTGTCAGTGGTCTCTACTATCATTTTCCTATAATACTTTTTTTAAACTTCTGGAGATGCTTCAGTCTGAGGGTTGGTTTATTTGCCTAGCTATATTTCTATAATATGAATTCCTTAAAGGAAATTTAGCAATACAAAGCTTGTCCCTAGTTTTCCCCAGTTTATCTTTCCCCTTCATTGCATCCACAGCCTAAAACACCCCTTCCTACCTGATTTATCTCTTGAATTCTATTTATCCTTCTAAGTGAAGCTTGTACATTAAGTAAATAATTGTTTAGTACCTATTTACATATATTATTTCAAATTCATGTACATGACAAAATTGTTATTGCACAAAGAATACAAAATTGGATTAAGCTTTGTCCCCTCACAAGGATATTACTGTCTAGCTACTGAGAGTGGTAAGTAAATAAACAATTACAGCAAGATGTGATAAGAATGATGCTGAGAACACTTCGGTAACACAGAAAAACAACAGATAAATTGAACTATAAAGCCATTCTGAGGTGAGGCTCATAGTAGCATGTATCTGTACCTTGTCTTTGAGCCTTTCCTCTTACTATTTTTATCATTTGAATAAAAATAGAAAATATTCTTAGCAAGATCTGAGGAGAAACAAAGGGACAGGGGAATCTAATATGCTAGGGAGTTGAACCAAGGCCCAAACTTATGTCAACAGTCTAGGTTGATGATGCAGCATCAAAGTAATAACATTTAACAAAGGAAAAATGTAGTATGGGATGAAAGACACCTACCTAAAAAATATTTTTTGACAAAAGATATACAGATGTAAATTTTAGGAGTCACTGCTGCATGTGGCTGTCTAAAATCATGCCACCTATTTAAAATTCAGAAATGAGCAAAATTAAATAACATATACATTAAAACTTTTTAAAAACAAAGGAATGATATAGTTTTTTACAGGGAATTGGGTGATTGTGGGAGCTGGTTAAGCACTCTGAGCAAAACAGCTGCCTCTACTTCTAATGCTGGAGCACAAAGTCTAATCAAGAGGTGGGTAGGAAGAGAAGATGGACGTAAAGTTGGAGAGATTGAGGGAAGGTCAGAACCCATAAGCACAAGCTTGGAACCCCAAGAGGATGGACTGAAATCCACATCAACTGTTGTTACCTCAGACTTTGGTGACAAGGATACCCTGCAGAAATTCTGGGGTCCTTTGTCACTGAGCTAACAGACATACCTGACCCAGGGGTAAAAGTAGCTGAACTTGGATCCAGGGGGAGCTAAGGCAGTTACAGGCCCAGCTGCTACTTCACCGCAAAGAGATGAGTCAGCAGATTGGAAACAGTGTGTGAGCTACAAAAGAGCTGTTGCTTCTACTCTGCCCTCAAAATTTCTCAGGTATCTTCCCTATGGTCCACCGTAACATACAAGAAAGGGAAATTATGGAAAATGTAGTTCAGCATAGCCAAAATGATGAATTATAAAGCCTAAATAATGACATATTATTGACATACGAGGCCACTTCTAAAATTGCATACCATCTGCCTTCTCATACTTAAGTTTATTGTAATGGGTAGTCTACCTTATTCAGTCCTGGGCATTGCGTTTTAAGAGGGTACTGGAGAAAATGAAATATGATATGAGGATGCACTCGTAATAACTATATAAGGAAGGTTCTGGTGATTCTTAAGATTTTTGAAGAGCTCTCATGCAGAAAGTTGTAAGTTTATTTGGTTTGCTGCAGAGAATCAGTTAAAATGTCATAGAAAGGTAGATTTTAAAATTCTATTTAAGGTCTAAAAACCCCTCTAGACTGCAAGCTCTACAAAGGCAGGGAATAGTGTGTGTGTGTGTGTGTGTGTGTGTGTGTGTGTGTGTGTGTGTGTGTGTGTTTATGCAGTTAATGTTTGTATGATGAGAAGCCTTTCTTCCTCTTGGTGACCTAGGGATGCAATGAAAGTACTGTCAGAGAAGGTGAGAATTCCCCTCCTCTATCTTTAAAGTTTTATGGCTGGACAAATAGTAAGGCCAGATTATCAGGAGCAAATATTAATACATGTGTATGGGAGAGTCTTGAATGATGTTCAGAAAAATGATGACCAATTAGCATGTTATACTTTTAAACAAAGAAACAATAAAATTGTGAATAATTGTCAGGGCCAAAAAAAAAAATACTTAATGCTCATTAGAAAGGAATCTAAGGAAGGTTTGGGCTTGGGTAGTAAATTAGAAAAGAAGCAACAAATTGTTTTATACAGACTCTTTGGCTCTGGATCCCTTAGCTCTGGGTAAACTTGTCTTTCTCAGCCTTCCTCAAACTGGGAGGGCACCTTTCACAGGGGAGATTTGTTTCCTGCACTCAAAAAGACAGGAGAGAGTCAAGGTGCCTTTCTGGCACCTGCTGCTTGTCAAATAACTATAGTTCAAATTAATCGATATGCCATTGTGTGATATTTTGGAGTTGCCTGTCCTGGGCCAGGACAATACCAGCAAAGTCTCTTAAAACTCCAGGATTTTGAAATGCTTTTTTTGTTTTTTAATGAATTAGTTCCTTCTCTTTTTCCTGCCCTTGATTGCCTCTTGTTAATTTTTAAAAATGCTTAGCAAGTGTTAGAAAGTACTTACGAGCAACAAAGTTAAAATCGATTTCTTGTATTAGTTCATGTTGACTTTTTGACAGATAATTGGATGCTTTTATTAATTAAAAAACATTTTCAATGTAAATAAAATAATCTTAATGTTTTTGAGGCATCTATACGATGTGCAAGAAGAGCTAACAGCCTTCAAAGGCCTTTCTCAAAACTTCAGGGTAGACCAGGCACTTTAAAATTTTGTTTCTTTTATTTTTTATGGTTTCTTTAATTTGCAAATAAAGAATGAATACTTAAAAAGATTATTTTTTTAATTCAGATTTCAATATATTGACTTAGAAATCACATGTAGAAAAAGACATCTCCACAGTGTCTGCCATGCTCTCTGGCTTCCCACAGTCATACAAAACATCTTTTTTTTGCCTCATAATCTAAGGCCCCTTTGAACATTTTCTATTCAAAGGACTTCCTCAACAGTCATAGATTTTCAAAATAAGTTAATAATAGTCTATATATTTATAAACATAGCAATGAAATTTAAGTTACACATAAAAACAAAATTCTCAATCCAGATCTTCAATATCATCTTTTAAACTGTTATATATTTTTACTTTTAAAAACTTTCATTGAAAAAAAAAGAGAAAACTTTGTTGCAGATAATTGAGTTAATTTTATTTGAAAACTATTATCAGCACATACATGACTTCTCCTGGTTTATAATTACTTTTCCCTTTTATCTCTGGGTCCTGTCTCCATCACCTTCCCCTCTCCATCACCTCACTGCCTAAGCACTTTCCTGGGTATCTATTCTAAAATGCATATAATCACTTGAAGGGTAATAGAATATGCCACTCCAAAATATGTTACTTTAGCATAAGGATTATTTTGAGCTGAAGGAAACAGATACAAGAAAAGTTTTCTGCCTTTCCTCTATTTGCCTGAAAGCAGGACATAAGTTTATAAAGATATCCCCTCCTCCCTCTTTGCCAGAAAGAAAAAAAGTTAATCATAGGAGACAGCTCTATAGCCTTATCAGCCTGAAGACAGCACCTGAGTAATCTATATAGCAAACTTTACTATAACTAGGCTTCATCTGCCATAATTTTCCACCTATATTTGCCTTCCTACAATTTGTGTCCCTAGAAACTCAAAGTCCTTTTCTTCTGTCACTGAATTCAATGTACATGTTAATAAATGTGTTTGCTTTTCTCTTATCAATCTAGCTTTTGTTGGTCTAATTTATAGGACCCCTGCCAATGAACCTACGATGGGAAAAGGGAAAACAGTCTTCCTCCCCTATACTCTACAAAATTCTATTGTATTTTGGAAGTGTAGGTATTTTGAATTAACTAAATCAGCGGTCCCCAACCTTTTTGGCATCAGAGACAAGTGCTCCTATGAGAATCTAATGCCTGATGATCTGAGGTGCAGCTGAGATGGTGATGCGAGAGCTGGGAAGTGGCTGCAAATCTAGATGACAGCTTCGCTCTCCCACATGCCACTCACCTCTGCTGTGCGGCCCAGTTCCTAACAGGCCACTGACCGGTATTGACCCATGGCCTGCAGACTGATGACCCCTGAAGTAAATGACTGTATTCTATTGATCTGGCCGTTTTTTACTTTTTTTCAGTCAAATTATTTTAAAAATCTATCCATGCTCTTTCTAGCTCATTGCTTCTTTCTGCCCCACTAGTAAAACTAGTATGCTTTTATCATCTTTTTTATTCATTCTCTGATAAGGACAGTAAGCTTGTAACTTATATCTTGCTTTAAAAAATGTGATAATGTCAAAAATGTGATAATGTCTTGATATATGTTGCCTTATGGATCTATGTAGAAAGCTCTCTGGGAAACACCGAGGAGTTGGCTTGCTAGGACATGAGTTGTACACGGTTTAATTCTCTACTCTGTATGGTCACCTTGCTCTTCACAAAGACTATACAAGTTCACACTTCCCTTCCCATCTCTGTGCTGGTACTTGCTGATATCCAGCTCTCCACATGTTGTCAAACTGAAAGGAATAAAGTCGCCTCTCACTGTCGATTTGATTTGCCCATCTTCATTACAAGGGAGGTCAAGCAGCTCTCCACAGAATTCTCAGCTTTGCAGTTTTCTCTGGATGGAAATCACCAATTATTCTCTTTTGCCAATTTTTTTACTGGATTTTTGTCTTTTTCATGTTGATATTCAAGAATTCATTACATATTTTAGATGCCAATCTTTTTTTATTTTGTTTTACACATTGTAAACATCTTCTCCCAGTTTATCAAACATTTATTAAAATAGCTCCTTATGTAATGGAATCCATATATTCTCTCTCTCTCTCTCTCTCCTTTATGGTTTGCCCTCTTGGAATTTTTATCAATATGATTTTCCACTACCCGCAAGGTAACACATATATTCTTCCAGATTTTTCTTTTCATTACCATGTTTAATACATATGGAATACCTTATTTATGATATCAGATACATCTCCAATTTAATTTTTAAATTTGTACCGGTTTCTCAATGCCATGTTACAAAAAAATCTTTTTCATACTAACTTATGGTTCAACTTTATCATATAACTGATTCATATATGGTTATAATTGTGTGTGTGTGTGTGTGTGTGTGTGTGTATGTATATTCCTGGGCTCTCCATTATGTAGTCTTTCTGTCTGTGATGAATACCAGACTGATTTCATCATCATTATTATTACGATGGGTTTGTAATATGCCATACCAAGCAGGAGATGTCCCCATTCTTCACTTTTCTTTCAGTGAGAATAACTAAAGTATTGATGGACCTTTATTCTTCCATGCCTATTTTAAATACAACTATTAAGTTCCTCCAAAAATGCCTGATTAAATTCTGATTGAAAATAAGATAGCATTTCCCTGAAAATATTGACTACACTTATTTTAGACCCTTATTCTGTCTGATCCACTAATCCTATTGTCTTTCTTTTATAGCACCGACATGACAGTCTCTGATTTTTTAATGTGCTCTGGTATTGATGTATCAGTTACCTTGACAAGTTGTATGTGCAGGGGAGTGGTTAAGATTAAGGCCTTAGCTTGTGTTTAACTGGTGAGTTTAAACATGTGATGGTGTACAAAGAGCTTTTGGATTAACAATCAAGGCTCAACTTATTTTCATTTGCACCCTCCTTCTCACAACACAGTATGGCTGAAGGACAAGCTGGGATCCCTGGTCTCCCTGTGTTCACCCAAAGTACACAAGCACTGTCCTGTATCACTCAGCTCTGCATTGGGTTAATACAGCTGCTCTTGCACTCTGGTGTCAGTCTCCCCTTACACTGTTAATAATGATACCATCACAGGTCCTGTTTATTAGTTCAGACTATTCAGAAAACTTAACAGTATAGACAGTTGGCAGCATTAACAAAATAGTTTTAAACTTTTGTTTCTCAAGGTGTGTATATAAGATCACCACAAAATTCCCAGTTTGTCAGACATGCAGTGGAAGTAAGTTATGAAATTTATTATTCTAGAAAAAAGTTATTGCTCTTACAGTTCAGAGGATAATTGTATACACTTTGCAATAAAGTACACACAAATAAGAGCTGTCATTCATGGGGATAAGACTTGGAAGTCACACTGTTTGCATTTGAAGCCAGGGTCTACCTTTTACTCATTACATGACCTTGCACTAATCATAGTTTCCTCATGTACAAAATGATAATACTGCCTTTTAGGATTACTGTGAAATTAAATAACTATATATGTGTGTATATATATATATATATATATACACACACATATATATACACACACAAACATATGCATATACATATGCATATATTTAGTCTTTAAAATTGAGCCTGACACATAGTAGGTATCTCACAAATTTTAACTATTCTTATTACTGCAGTTTTTAAAGATTCCAGAAGCTTGAAAATTCTGATTTCTATAAACTCACTATTATTATTTATCCTTTTCCCCTGTTTTCTGCCCTCTAGTGGTAATTTCTATTATGACATCTGTGTTTGATTTTTATATAAAATTCTTATTCTTGCACATAAACACACTTTACTTCCCTGGTCTTATTAAGCCCAAGTTATTTTAAATGCAGTATTATTATGTATGCATGCATGTAACTTTCAAACATTTTTGTGGATTTGGTAAGGGATAGTTTGGGGATTGTTTTCTAAAAGGAATTTTCTCTTGAATGCCTATTTGAATTCATCTCTCTAAGAACTCTATCCAAAAGCAATCCCTTTATCTAGAAACAGGAGCTCTTCCTTCACTTGACCTTATCTATGTGAGCCCATCCTAAGCCTTTTAAAAGTAGAAAAACATTTTACATTAAAGGTTATTGCTTTCCTGCTTCCTGAAAAATAAGCATTCACCTACAAAAAAAAAAAATTATGTTTCAAAGATAGGATAGCATTCATAAGCTATTGAAAACTTTAAGTAAAGAATGATAAAAATATTTAGTTGAAACTATCTGCTGCCATGGAAATCTGTAACCTTTCCCTTCTTTTTCCCTTCTTTCCAGTATACTTACAGTCATTCGGAATTTAGAGATAAAACAGACTATTCTTTTTTTCCAGCTTTCTTGAGATACAATTGATATATAACTTTATGTAAGTTTAAGGTGCACATGCAGTGAACACACACACACATACAGACATATATATAATGATTAATTCCATAATATCTAATGTCTCCATCACTTCACATGATTACCTTTTTTGTGTGTGTGATGACAACATTTAAGATCTATTTTCTTAGGAACTTTCAAGTATATAATATAACTTTGTTAACTATAGTCACCATGTTGTACATTAGGTCCCAGAATTTATCCATCTTATAACCGGAAGTTTATACCCTTTGACCAACATCTCCCCATTTCCCTTCACTCTTCAGACCCTGATAGCCACTGTTGTTCTCTAAAATAGATTATTTTTAACTATTTTATGGTGAAGAGAGAGAGTGTCAGTTGGTGAAAGAACAAGTGCCCAGCCTCCTCATCATTTCTCGTTTTTCCCCGGTATCAGAATATAAATAATAGCAAAGACCTAACTGGTATGCTTCTATTTTTTCTTCTAAAGGCTATTTGTTTAGGGTAGTTTTAGGTTCATAGCAAGATTGAGAGGAAGGTACAGAGATTTCCATATGCCATTTGCCCCAGACATGATCAGACCATCCCCCTCACCCCCAGCAATTAATATTCTTAAAAATAGTTCTGTGGTGCTTTTACAACATAGTTCTTTATACAGAGTTTTAAAATGTCATCTTGGACCATATAGCTTTAGCAAATAGACATATTATAAAGGGCTGTATTAAACTGTAAAAAAATTAACTGAGTTACCTGAAAGATCTTGTAGTTTATTTATAAACCAGGAAATGGAGTCAGAAAGGAGAACTAAGAACTATACCAGTTGAGTAATAAACTACATAATTTAGTGAGTGGATCAAATATTCAAAAAATATCTCAAACTTAATTTATCTATACATTATTTTGTCCTTAATCAAGATAGGACTGTAAATATAAGAGAAGGAAAGAGCCTCACGGCTTAACAAGTCTGTTCTGTTTGACTGATAACGTTTCTTTCATGGTCCTTCTTTGAGCTTGGAGTGGAAAAATGCCTCCCGTAAAGAAAGTTTTATTACCTTCCCTTTCTGAGTTAATGAAATAATGAAGACATGTCCTTCTGGTGTCAGAAATGTAAGAAAGATTATAATCATACGTAGAGTAAGAAAAAGAAGAGCAGAATAAAGGCAGAACCTGACTAGTGGTTTCAGAAAAAAGGTAGGAGAGTCACTTTAAATTGGCTAACAATGACTTTTTAAGACTCTTCATAAACCTGCTATATAAGCAGCCATTATAAGAATCAATATTAGAAACCAGTGTTAGAAATTAATATCTTACTACCAATTCATAAGTTTTTCTCAATTGCAAATTTACATCATAATCAGTATAAGCTAATATAGCTGTGTTAAATTTACATTATATATTAAGGTTCATTTAATATACTTAACTTACTTTAATTCCTTTGGATTAAATAGTTAGCAAAGGCAAAATAAAAATAAAAATAAAAGGGGAGATTTTAGAAGTATTCAAAGAAGTGACAGATGTACCCTACTTGACGAAACTTTAGCCAGGCTCTTCTGAGCTCTCTTCTCCACCAAACCTCAATTTGGCCTATAAATACTTAAACAAACATAGTTGGCATAGTTTCTAACAGCTCAAGACTGCATCTCTAGGATGACTCATGCCCTACCTTCCCTAAGGTGCCCACCAGAGAAAACTCTAAGCTGCCAGAAGAATTTACTCTTTGTTCTAGCCAGTACCTGAAGAGATAGAGCCTGTCTCTCAGCCTCTGTGGGAGGATAGGAGCTTAACTTCCCTGACTACTGAGTCCCCCATTCACTTATTCTCCTTTTGAAAATGTGGTAGTCATTTCTGAACAAATCAAAGGTGGGTTCAGTTTCCATTCTTTTCTCTATGCAAAAATGTATTACTGATTAAAATCTGTCCTTTACTGCTTTAACTAGAGTCCAGCTTTGTAAGAAATTGAAAAAAAAAAAAAAAAGGGAGAAAGCAAGTGGCCCAATCTAGTCAAAATAATAATAAAAGGAAATATATGAACTCATTAATTCAAACATGTTTTATTAGTGCTTATTTTAGTAAGATACCATGCTAGGTATTAGAGGCAAAATAGTGAACAAAATTTCTTCCTGGTAAGAAATGGCAGCACAGTGGACCACCTACTTAAAAATGAAATAATGTGTAAGTACTACAAAGGGGTCAAGAATAGGGTTCTTCAGAGAACTTGCCTTGGGCAGTTAAGATTTATCCGTGGAAATAACATCTATGATGAGTCCTGAAGAATAAATGGGAGTTAAAGAATGATTTGAAAAAGGGTGTTCCAGGCAGAGGGAAAAGCATGCCTGATTCCAGGGAACAAGATAAGAATCCATAAGCACAAGTAAATGAGCAGTTTCAAGGAGTTGAAAGAATTCATTATAGGTGGAGAGTAGAGTCCTGAGGGCAGGGAAGAGAGTGATGGAGAAATTCAAGATAAGGAGGAAAATTAGAGCCAGTCTAAAGGTCCTTTAGGGTATGTTAGAGTTAATACCTTATCACACAGGACATGGGAAGTATGAGAGAGTTTCAAATAAGGATTAACAGGGCATTTTGTGGAAAATAAACAAGACAGGAAATGGAAAGAAATGGACTTACTCAAGAGTTATTTAAGAAACAGAACATGAAGGAATTGGGCATCACTAAACTGTGAGGTATAAGGAAGAGAAGGGAAGAAGCCGAAGCTAATTCCCATTTGAGGCCCAGGCAGTTCAGTGAATGGTACTGCTGTGCTTCTAAAATAAGAAATACAACAAGGATAGCTGGCTTGTTAGAAGAATGAAGCAGATATATTCTGTGATTAAAGATCAATTCCACTTTAACTTTCAAATAAGGAAACTGAAATCTTGTTTTTAATTGAATAAAAAAACACCACACTAAGACCTTATTACATACAAGGCTTTAGTAAATTAACTTTCCAGAGGATAAGAGGTAAAATATAAATTAAAATTCACAACACAATTATCACAACTACATTCCCTTGATACTAGATGCAGACAATGACAAGGAGGGAGGGACTACAGGAAAGGGGAATAAAAGCAGCAACAAAGATAAGCAAATTCCACTCTTTGAAGTAAGAAAGCAGATAAGATGTCCAAGAAGTGGGATAATCAAGAGGTAAAAATGTGAAAATAGGTAAGGAATGGACAATATGATTTTTTTCCATTATTCTTCAAGAGCTAAGTTAAAAAAGACTTAACAAAGCAACTATGAGGAAATAACAGACCTCAAAAATCTAACCAGCAGACTTAGCCATGCAGTTCTTTTTTGAATTTTTAAAAAATTATTGCACTTCTTTCTCTGTACTTTAATTGAATTTTTCAGTCATTCACATTTTAAACATATTGTACTTGTTTGATAATTCTGAAGTAGAAAAAATCTTTTTATTTTTTCCACCAAGGTAAAAAAAAATGCATGCTATGAAACCTGCAAATTTAAACAAAAGATGGGCAATGAGGAACTTCTAAAGTTTGTTTCTTTCTTCCTCTCTGTTCCAGAACCACAAGATTTCAAAACCTTTTTGTTTGTTTTTATTATAAAAGTGCATAAGTTCTCTAAAAACACAATTGGCATGGTAGTTGTTGAAAATCCTCAAATTATTGGTGCTAAGTATGACATGTTTTATGTTTAAAAGTTTAACAGGACTTGTTCTGTTCTTAATAAGATTTTTTATTATTTAAAAAAATAGTCTCATTTAAGTAAAATATTTGATTCCATTCATTTGCTCCTGATAAAGAACATACATGCGTATGCACACGCACACACACACACACATGTACACACTGATTTAGTTATATTTAGAAACACTTTATCTTAATATTACCTGTAAAGTTTAAGTAATGTAATAAAATTTCACAAATTAGGATTTTACTCAGATTCTGTTCAGATTCTATTTTCAAGCGCAAATCTGCTGGAATAGGCCCAGCTGAACTCTTTTGCATACTATTTTACCTATATACTTATCCATATTTTTTTCAATCCTTTGCTATGGGCTGGCCTTATGTCTTTAGCATGAAAACACTGTCCAGCTCACAGCAAAACCAGAAACAGCCCTGACTTTATGGAGTCTGTGTTCAGTCCAATGTCCTAAGGTGAAATTGCAGAATGAAAATACAGAGGACCATGGGAAGCTGTGTAAATGAAGGGCTCAGTGCCATTGAAAGATGAAGTAAAATAATAATAACAACAATGGTATTGTGATCTATTATTCCCTTCAAAAAGTGAGCTGCCAGTTTTATTACAATCGAAGTACAAAAATTCTACTAGATAGATAATACCTGAGCTCAGGATGGGAACATATTTTGAACTGTACAATGTAATGAGATGTAAATGATCATATATTTTAAGATTTCCAGTGAGTGATATTTTATTTTTAAAAACCTTGAATGTGTACATTATGCACATACTCCTAAAGTATCTTCCAAGAGAGTTGAATAATACACAGTATATGCTCAAACCTTAATGCACTCACCATAACTAAACATTTATACCTAGGGCTTTGTGAATGAGTGTCTGAAATATTTCTTTCTCTCATATTTAAATGAGATAGAATATTGTGATTTATGCTTATATCTAATTTTCTGGTAAGTTATTTTCTTTTTAAGTTTTCATGTATGTTCTTCCTAGAGTATAGCTTAATAGTTGGGCTTTTAACTGTTTTTCTTTCATTTTTGTTTATGTGTTTGTTTGTTTTCTTACATGGGATTTAAGAGTAGACTGTATTTGACAAAGACACTGACAAGAAGCATCCTAAGGAGACTTACTGTGGCAAGTGTGACTATATTAGTAGGGAATCTCCAGGGAAACAGAACCAATAATGCGTGCGTGTGTGTGTGTGTGCATGTGTGTGTGTTTATATATATATATACACTATTTATTGCAAGGAATTAATTTATGCAATAACAGAGACTAGAAAGTCCCAAGATGTGCAGGGTAAGCAAGTTATAGACAAGAGAGACGATGGCATAGTTTCAGTCCATGGGTCATTAGGCTTGAGACTCAGGAATTGAGTCAATGTTTCAGTTCCAGTCTGAAGGCCAGAAAAAGCTGGTATCTCAGTTCAAAGGCAATCAGGCAGGAGGCATTCCTTGTTATTCAGCCTTTTGTTCTACTTAAACTTTCAAAGATTAGAAGAGGCCCATCCACCTTAGGGAGAGCAATCTGCTTTATTAACATAAATGTTAATCTCATCAAGAACAACTTCACAGGAACATCCAAAATAATGTTTCACCAAATATCTGGGGCACCTTGTGGCCCAGTAAAGTGGACACATAAAACTAGCCATCACAAGTGACTTTGATTAGTTTCCTTTGGCTTCTCAAGCTAACAAATAATGTAATAGCATTCAGAGGAAAAATATTCCACAAAGCAATATTCTTCTAGTATATCTTATTTTTCTATTTTCTTGAGACGAAATTTTTAGTAATAGTTTACATTTGGTGAAAGCTTTTTATTTATCTATCTATCTATTTATCTATCTATCTACCTACTTTATTTATTTATTTATTTATTTATTTATTTATTTATTTATTTATTTATTTATTAATTTAGAAAGAATCTACCAAATAGAAAATCTCACATATATTCGTAGTGGTGAATTTTATGTTATGCCCATTTTAAAATATATTGTGCTTTAGCAATGTAGAAACAGCATCTAACTCTATCAAAATGATCTACTAGCAACTATTCCAGTAAAAGGATAAATTATCTTTTCAAACAATTTTTTATAACTACAAATTTTTATAAAATGTAACATATTTCTAACAGGAAAGCTGATTAAGATTACCAGAAACTCTACCACTATAAAATCTGAGATATGGCAGGTAGAATATAATAAAACATATTTTAAATGCATAGCTAAGTTTTTAAGAAGGAGAGGGAAATTTGCAGGTACCAGAAATAAAACGGAAACTGCAAACTGAAAGATAAGCATGTGAGTGGAACCTGAGACTATCCTGTGATGTACTTTCCACCCAGAATTTTGGGGACTCAAGTTGTATTTCCCACATGAAACAGGGAACATGCCATCTGGCCTACACAGAGCAAAGAACTGGAACAGAGATCTAAACAGAGCTGGGTTCTTCGATTGTCTATAAACTTTTTAAAAAATTTTCCAGTGTCATAGGTAGACAGCAAGGAAGCTTCTCTGTTTCCGCCTCAGCATTTTGTCATTGTGTGTGTGTGAGTGTGTGTGTGTGTGTGTGTGTGTGTGTGTGTGTGTGTGTGTTTTGGTGGGGATGGGGGAATGGATCTCCTGAAATAAAGTGAAATTCTAGTTCCATGGTTACCATGAGCTTCAGGCTGAAATTAACACATTGTTAAGGTATTATACTGTTCCTGACACAGGGATTACCATGAGGCCTCCTGGCAAAACTAATGTAAAGAAGTTCCTTTAAGCCATGACAGAAAAAAAAGGGAAGAAAAAAGCCTCACTAAAATAAGCTGACAATTAAAAACTAACAATGCATATGGATATCACAGAAATAAACTACGGTGAATGAGATTGAACAGATGCGATAGAAAGATTAGAGAAGATCAAGAACTTGAGATATAGACAGGTCATCTATAGAGTTTAAAATACATCTCAGTGTAAAAAATTTTGAAATACACAGCCATATAAACATGAATGCACTGGCTGGTTATACAAGTAACACACAGACCCCGAATCTAAAGGTCTATTGGGGAGGGAAAGATCAGACAATCTAGACAAGCGGAAAGGAGGATCAATGTTAATAAGGCCAAAGAGGCACTGATCCATGTAGGGGGAACTGGAGAATAAGAATTTAGTAAAAATAGTCTAATTTTGGTGCACACTGTAGAATCATGAAGAATGATGTTGATTAGATAGAATGGGTCCATTTCAGTCCTATGAGCTAGGCTGAAATAAACTGTGTAGTTAGTTTCCAACATCTATCCGAACACTTCCTTGGTAATTAGCTGTATGATTTGGGAATGAAGCTCAATTTTGTGGTGGGTCCGATTTGTCTGCTGCTCCCACCCCAATGTCTGACCTATAGCTACAAAACTTGCATTGTAAGGATTAGACCTTCCACACCCCACAGGCATCTTGTGCCTCTGTAAGTCCCCTGCTCTACTCCTTTCCACTTTGTTTTCTGCAATTTACGGGGTCCGCTAGACCAAAAAAAAAAGACAAGCACAAATGAGTAAAGATGTTCCTGCTGTTTCAAAAGCCATACTGTGCTGTAAGAGTAACAGCCATTTAGAATTCTGCTTGGGAATGAAAAGGAAGGGAATAAAGGTAGAATGAGTAACTTGATGATAAATGTTTCACAACTGGCTGGAGGAATGGAGTTGATTTGAAGCCTTTGATGATATTCCTAATGTAACTACTCCCACCATCTGAGTTCAAGCTTCAGTGTAACAACCAGCTTGCACAATTCCTGATAATTTGGTACTTCACTGTCTCAAACCACAATGAGCTGGCTCCAGCACAGTACTACTACTAGCCTACCTTCAGAAGGCAGTCTTGTACCATTTCAGATACTCTCTCCCAGGTGAGTCGTCTAACTGGTTGGATCAACTCACAGATAATAAACACTCTGCTCAGACTCTAGCAATAAGATTACTGCCATTTTAAGTGGCGATGGGAGTGTGGGTTTTGTGTTTTTCTAACAATAACAACAAAAAAAAAAAACATAAACATTTAGTTTCTCTAAAACTAACTTATATATTGATTAAAGACTCAAAGGGATTGAGTCTCTGACCTAAAAATCCCTGCTCTGTCAACCTCAGAATTGAAATTATACATTGAATGTAAACACTGTTGAGAAAATGCTAAATGAGACTAAGGATACTACTTCCTCTCCTTCCATTAAATTTTAAGATCAGATTCAGGAGAAAATTACCTTAAAATAGAATATGTTATTTGGGAGAACAAAAATGTAGGTAGCCATATACTTTTGAATCTCTACATCTCCTTTGGTTACTGACCAGTTTTGTGACTTCTCTAATATTACTTTTCTGTGTCTCATTTATTTTCCCTCACTTGTATAAAATATCTGACATTCTATATATAGTTATATATCCATACTGATAATATTTATTTGTTACAAATAAGCTCACAATGTTTAGTAGAATTTTATGTTTTCCCATGATAACTCTTGACGTACAGGTACCCCAGAATTTCCCCATGAGATAACAAAAGTTTCCTAGCACTACGAAAAATGAAACAAGATGTTCCCCTGGTTTATTCTTGGTGGTGGGGGCAGGGTGGAGGGTAGAAACACTTAGATTAATTGGGACCTGAAAGAAGAAAGTACATGCAGATGTGCTTTCCCTGAAATAAAAACAAACTTTGAAGAAAAATGGGATGAAGAAGCAGCATCAAGTTATACTAATGCCTGAAATTTTTCTGCTTACCTAGGGCCATGCAATTTTTCTTAGAACTATGTAAGAAAAATTGGCCTTATCATATTCTCTAGCTCAACTATATTTTAAGTAAAATATTTATAAGACTACATAGAAAATTTTTTGATATGCCTAAAATTATAAACTAAGGATTTGTTTACTTTCTTAAAATGCATTTAGCCTGAAATATTATATAATTTATAAAAATTAAATCTCGATTTATACTTTAAGGTGAACATGTGTTGCTTAAGGTGGCATTCAGCTTTATTTGACTTAAAATTTATATTAATTCACATTTTGAATGCATAAAAATGATGTTATGGTGATTCTTTTCATTTTGTTTTGCTTTGTTTTTAATTATGGGCTAAGTTGCAAATGCAGTGGAGCCAAAACCTCAATATCGATCCCTATAGACGAATATTCTGAATATACAACTCTGTAGTTTAATAGATAGTGCAGATGGGCTTATTTATAGTGAAAAGAAAATATAGTAATATCATCAAACAAAATTTAATCTGTGTCTTTATAAATAATAGCTGTGGATTTTTTTTTTAGAATAAATGCATTATTAGTTACCAAACATCATTATTAGTTTGAACTAATAAATTTAGCAAACTCCCTTCCCAAAATAGTTCAGGAGGGAAAATTTTTTTTTCTTTCCTTTTCACCACCACCAAATTTTCCAAAAACTAGAAAGAACAAGTCACTCTACAATTTAAAATGCTCAATTGGCTTCTAAAGTCTTCTAATCCAAAATATAGAACCCACTCCATGGGCCTTCCCAGATTCCCGCATTCAAATTTGTCCCCCAGTTTTTGACAGGTTGCTCATTGGAATGCTTCCACTGTCACCAGTGGTGCCTCATCTGCCAACACTGCTAGCTGTCTCAGCTCTCCCAGGTGTCAGCTGGGCCAGCACAGCCTTCATGCACTAGTCACAAAGGGGAAGAACTGCAGCTGCCCACACCTGCTTGAGAGGACCCGGAGTGGCTCCGGTCTTTCCATCATGTCCAGACTCAGATATTGTGCCATGGGGTAGGGGACATGGCTTCCCCAGCACCTAATAACATAACTCAGAAGTGTGGGGGTTTAATGCTCCACGGACAAACTTAAACTAATGGCCCGGGAGTCAAGCAAACACAAAGAGCCAGCAGATAAGTTCTCTCCTTTTTTTCTCTCAAAGTTTTCTGAGTCGCAGGGCTTCCTTAAGACCTTCTTCAAATACTTTCTTATTGATCACTAGAAATATGTTGTGCTTTCTTCTGAAGCCATGGCTTGCTGGGCAAGGCACCACCTCTCCTGCTTCCTCTGCTCCCTTCTTTTCCTTTCCTTTTGCCCCCCTGGCACTGAACCTCCCAATAGTCTTAGGACATAAGCTTTGACGCAGACCCTATTTTTTTAGGGAGTCTAAGATATCCACTTCGGGGCATATCTAATCTTAAACCTAAAAGAAATCTAAAATATAATAATAATTTTAAAAATTTTTGTAAATTTTCCCTTGAATATCCATAGCTGTCACTATTTAACAGTAGCACCTCAAATTTTAGATGAAAAACAAACAACAAAAAGATAAGGCAAAGTCCTCATTAAGGCCAGTAAATTAATCTAGTTCAGGAAAGACCCTATTTTTCTATGGAAACTAGTACTTATGAACATTAATGATGAACATTAACAAAACACCAATCCATTCACTGTTTTTTTCTTCTCAATGAACTTTTTGAGATATAAGTTACATACAATAAAATGAATCCATTTTAAGTATAGTGTTCAATGAATTCTGACAAATACCTATATCCGTATACTCACATTACCATCACCACAATCAAGATTTAGAATATTTGCATCAGCCCAGACAGTTCCCTCATGACTCTTTGCAGCAACTCTTTTCCACCCTTAGCCCCAGGCAGCCTCTGGTCTCATTGGCTTTCACTTTCTGTCACTATAATTTATCTGTTCTAGAATCATCATACCTGTGTGTATGAGTCTTTCTTTCTCTCAGCATAATGTTTTTGAGGTTCATCAATGTAGTTTTTTCTTGTTGAGAAATGTGCTGTTGTATTGATATACCACATGCTAGTGGACCTTTACACTGTTCCTAATTTGGGGCTGTTACCCATACAGCTGCAATGAATATTGGTGTGCAAGCTTTTCTGACATGTTTATTTATTTTGGGTATAAATCTAGTAGAAATGCTGTTTCATATGGTAGGTGTATGTTTAACTTCATAAGAAACCACCAAGATTATTTCCTAAAGTAGTTGTACCCACAAGCAAAGTACGAGAGGCCCCTTCAGTATTTCCTATCCTCCCCAACACTTGACGTGATCAGTCTTTAGAAGCTCCCGCTGTTTTACCCTTTGTTCCTTCTTATCCCAACCTCACATTGCTCTTGCAAGTACTTTTGCTTGAAATTCCACTTCTCTGTCTTCTCACACATTGGCTCCTTCTCATCTTTCAGGTCTCAGCACAAATGTCATATCCCCCGAGATACTTTCCCTGATCACACAATCTAAAATAAGTTCTTTACTGTTGTTCCCTATCACAGCACCTTGTTTCATCATTTCTCATAATCTGCAGTAATATATTCTTATTTATTTGTTTACCGATTGTTTGCTTTCCCTCTGTCCCGTGCTCCTTCAGAGCAGACACCATGCCAGCCAAGGACCCTCCAGCACATTGCACAATGCAGAGCTCACATCAGGAGTTGAATAAGTATTTGCTGCTGAATGTGAATTAATATTTCAGCTATCCATGAGTTATTAATTTGAGGCTCGATATATTTAGAGAAACCATTCTATATAGTTCCTTTTGAAGTTTCAGCAGCTATTGATAATTCAAAAATGTGAATATCCTTAGAATTTATTTCATCTCATTTTTTCATCAGGAAATTCCTAGGAAAGAAGAGGCCTCATGAGCTATTCTAGATGACTGTGTGTAACTATGAGAATCCCAAGGAGCCATAATATAGTTCTTGGCTTTTGGGGTCCTCCATATCAGTATTGAAACTTTTTAGAAGTTTACAACCCTGGGAACTAACCTTGAGTAATTTTCAAAAGAAACAGGATCATCCAAGACCTATTGGGCCATATTCAGGCCTCCTTGAGAAGGCAGGCAAATCACACAGTGAGTAAAACATGCCTAGTAGAAAACAACAAGGGGTAGCTCTGTGAGCACCAAGTCAGTGTTGTCATGCAAAAGTGCAGCATCAATTTTTCCCAATCTCCTAGTTTATGAATGAATAAGTGAATAAAGACTTGGGTTCACACGTGGGTTCTGTCACTTAGCAATTATATAAATAATGGCAAATTACTTAATCTCTATGTATCTTTATCTTTAAAGTGGGGTAATAACATCAAATTTATAAGCTGTTTTCTTGATTAAGAAGAATGCTAAGTAGAGTGCCTAGCATATATTAGATGTTTTGCTTTATTTTTATTTATTTATTTGTATGTTAAATTACTTCAGCTTACATGTATTAAAAAACAAGCATTTTCCAAACACATACTGTATTTGATTCTCTACTCAAAGTGCTACTTAATGAATATTCGCTGGTAGTAATGAGAACTTAATGTGCCTAGGAATAAATCGGGAGCAATTATATAACTGAGAGTTTGTAGCAGCAAATAAAAGAAAATCTAATTATTAAAAAGACCTTAAATACATATCACTAAGTGAAAGAAGCCAATCTAAAAAAACTACATGCTATATGACTTCAAGTACATGACATTCTGGAAAAGGCAAAACTATGGAGACAGTGAAAATATCAGTGTTTGCCATGGGTGAGATGGTGGGGAAAGATAAACAGGTGAAGCATAGAGGATCCTTAAGGCAGCAAAAGTAACTCTGTGTGACATTATAATGATGGACATATGTCATTATCCATTTGTCCAAACCCATACAATGTATAACACCAATAGTGAACCCTAAGATAAACTATGAACTTTGAGTAACAGTGGTGTGTCAATGTAGGTTTATCCTTGGTAAAACAACAACAACAAAAAATGTACCATTCTTGGAAGTGACATTGATAATGAAAGATGTTATACATTTTCAGAGACAAGGGGTATATGGGAAATTGCTGTATCTACCTCTTGATTTTATTGTGAACTTAAAACAACTCTTTAAAAAAGTCTGTTTTGAAAAAGAAAGTGATCAATAATAAGAGTGAAAGAAATAGAGATGAAGGGGTGAAAAGAGAAGGAAAGGAAAAAAGAAATAAAAGAAAAAGAAAGGGAGGAAAGAAGGAAGGAGAAAGAGAAATGAAGGGAGGGAGGGATAAGAGAAGGAGGAAGGGTAAGAGGGAAGGAGAAAGAATGAAGAAAGGAGATATATAATTGTTCACAGAAAAAATACTTTTCATAATAAATTTAATAGAGCAGAGGTTCAGACAAACTTGAAAAATAATAATTTTAAGATATTCTTATTATTCTCCAAAAAGATTATACATTGTTTATTTGGCAATATAATGGAAATAGATATTATATCTGCATATATATTATAGACATTCAAATTTTGCCATAAAGTTTTCTTTAAAAATAACTTTGTCTAACTGTAAAATTGTAAATGTGGTGCAGGTATTATTATGTAGCAACTGGGCTTCAGAGAGAAATCACACTGTCCAAAGTTAGATAGATAGGAAGTTCCTATGCAGTTCTGGGTCTTTCAGGATAGGGAAAGAGAGAAGTTTGATTAAATAAAATAGCTTCCAAAAGCATATGTGAAGTTAGTGGATATATGACTAAAGTGCACATGAATCTCAGACCTTCCTGAACATGTGTTCCATCTTCATGCTGACCACATGTACTTAGATATCCTGTTATCTCAATTTCAGCAAGCCTAGAGGAAGTGTCTTCATGTCTTAAAACAACTTCATTTTCTCAATCAAAACCCATCTTATTTTCTCAATCAATAAGCCTTGAAAGTATACATTTGTTTTTCAGTCTTTATCTATTCTGAAACCTCATGTCTAACCAGTTAACATGTTCTAATTTTTTTTTTTCTGGTGATATCAGAAAAAAAAAAAAAAAAAAAAGATGGCAGTTAGTTCTTATTTCCTTTCTTAAGCCTCAAACCAAAAAAGAGGAAAGGAAATTCTAAATGTAACAACCACAATTCAATCATTTGCTTATCAATGGAAGAAGGAGCCTCTGATTTTAAAAATAGCCCTTGCCTAGAGTCCAATGATCTAAATCTCTTCTTGTCTCAGCTACTAACTAGCCCTGTGACATCAGATAAGAAACTTACCCTCTCTGCTTCAGTTACCTGATCATCAAAATGGTGGGGAAGTGGCTAGTGTTCTAAAATACTTTTCAATTCTAAAATTCTGTGTGGTTCTCTTTTCATATTGGTCCCTTTCTTTCCATCCCCATTGTAGATCATCTAAAAAATAGGTATTTATCACTTTGTCAATGTTTACATTACTGTAAAAAATCACTGCAACTCTTTACCCTAAAATCCACCTTTGACCTTCCTGACAGATATAATTTTCTAAACCACCATTTTCTTTTTATTTTTCTTGTCTAAATTGGCTAGCAGTGTTAATTAAAGTCATATTCAGGATCTTTTCAAACCACCTACCACTAAAATTTCTCACCATGCAAACCACCTACATAATTAAACTTTCTGTTCCAGTCTATCTGGACTGCTTGTTACTATAAAAACATGCACTGAGCTTTCTCATTTCTCATCTTTTGCCCATTTTATGTATATCAGTATTTTCTAACTGGAATGTCCTCTTTATTTCTTTCTACCCACTCATATTTCACATCCTCTAAAGTCTATTCCGATCACCCCAAACCAAAACCATTTATCTTGCTCTGAACTTTCATGTCAAATGAGAAGACATGAGTGACAATAAGTTGGGTAGTTGAAATGACTCTCAGGCTCTCAAGAGAGAAAGGCTTCCCAAGTTGAGGGTGTTGTGATAGGGGATCCCCATCACTGTTCTTCCTCAGACATCCTGCTGAAATATTTTTTTAAGAAGGAATGATTAGGAACGCCAGCATAGGCCCTTTGTGCCCTGCCCATAACTCATCTGCACCGTGTGTGACAACCACTGCTTACTGCAAGCACGTGGAATTCTCTGGCTCTTGTGCAGAGCTGCCCAAAAGTTCCAAAGAATTAATACCCCCAAAAGAAAGTCTCGACAAATGGAAGATTAGAGTTTGGAAGATTAGAGTTTGTGGATAAATACCCTTGTTTCCTTGCTCCTCAAGTAGCATAATTCTGAGGAGTTCCACACTGCCCCCCGAGGACCCCAGTAAGGGTTGAGCCTCAGTTACCCCCATGGATAATCTACTCAAGAATGTGCCTTCATTTTCTTCCCAGTCTTGCTTCTCTATTTCCCTCTCTGTGCTTATATAGAAGGTCAACTCCTATTAAACTACTTGCACCCAAATACTTGTATAGGGTCTGCTTCTGAGAGAAATTTATAGATTTTCTATATATTTTGTTTATTCTTTTCTTTTGCTTTAATTTGATTTACATTAACTTTTGAAGAAAAATTATAATTTCATTTATCCTTTCAAACTTGATATATATTTATGCTTTATGTTCTCTAATACATTTAAAATTTCTGATGTAGATTTTTAATTTTCATTCTTAATTCTGCAGTAATTTTGTCTTTATTCTCAAAGTTTTATTTTTGTGCTTATAAGACTATTTTATTTGTCCTTTCCATGAATTATCTTAGTTCTGTTGATCATTTTTGATTTTTGGTTGTCGCTTCAGTTACTCTTGTGATTTTCTATTTTATTAATTTCTACTTTTATTTTTGATATTTCTTTCTCTCCATTCTCTCAGTTTACTACATTCCTAACTTTTTGAGACAATTGCCAAATTTATTATTTGCAATTTGTCTTACCTTTTAATTAGTGGACATAAAATTATACACATCATTCAGATATTGATTTAGGACCACCAGTTGGGACATGATGTGCCTTTTTTGTTTATTAGTTTTAAATATTATTAAAATCTCCATTGTTATTTATGTAGCAATGTGTGTTATTTGGCAATGTGATATTTTATTTTTAAAATTGCTGTGTTTTATTAGATATCTTTGGTTGCTTATTTCTGTTTTGATTTATTTGGACTAGAGAGCTATGGGCTATTTAATGTTATTTTTTTTTTTAATTTTTAAAACTTTTGTCCAAAGTGACGATTTATTTTTAAATTCTGTTGGCTAAAAAAATATTGATCAGTTTTGAGTATTGCAAGAGCCTACACTTTGACTGCTTAATCTATCCATTTCTTAAATAGTTGATAGAAATATCCCAAGCAGAGTTGTAGATTTGGAATTTTTCCTCTGTAATTCTATCAGTCTTGCTTTATATATGCAAATTTCTGGCTTGGTGTTCGTAAGTTTTAATTGTCATCTTTTGGTTGATTGTTCATTTTATCATTATGAAATATTTTTCTTTGTCACTTTTAATGCATTCTGTCTTCTGGCTTCACAGATGGTTCCCAGTTCTGATTCCCCACCGTATGTAGGATTTAGAGAGTTGGCTTCCCTCTCTATGCAGGTGCTGAGGCCTTAGCCACCATGGATTTTCTAGGTAACAGTCACTACATGGGTCTAATGGCTTCAAATCTGTCTCATTGCTACATGTTCCTTCTCTGTTTTTGGCAGATAGACATCTAAACATTTTACTCTCTTGTTCTAACATTGGAGATTCTGTATCTATACTGCCATATATCTAGCTTCCTGTTATATATAATAGGAAGATACACACACACACATGTGTACGTACACATATATACATAGCAGGAAGAGATGCATACATGTATGTATAATATATACAGAAATGGAAAGAAAATGCTCACAAGAAGGGGTGTTGTAATATGTGTTCCATCTGCCATCTTGACCTTGAAGTCTGTCTAATCTTTTCTTAAACAGAAAATGTGATTACTTGGCTTTTCCATTCAATTTCTTGAATAGCAAATCTAATTTTTTCATTTGGAATTAATTTTCCTGAGCAATTTAGTGAACATCCTCATTGCTCCCATGTGAAATTTTCCCAAAAGATTTCTATAAACATTGCTAATGATTACTTACTTAGTCTTTTCACTGGAAATGCATAGCTCCCCTCAAGCAGTACTACTGATGTATTTCTGCAGAACACCTTGTTAAATGCTTAGTGCTTTTACAAATGGTAGCTGGGCTGATGCCCAAGCTTACATTAAGAATGGAATGGTATTAATGTACCCTTAAAGGATTTTTTATAGCCTAGCAGGAAGAAAAATCACTTGACTCTCATAATTTGCTTTAAGTATTGCTGTTATCATTGATAATTATAGTATCCAAATAAAGCATTTATTTATGAAGTCTCTTCAGTTTAGTCTTCTCAGTTAGTAAAATTTATTTTCCTCTTTCAGTAAAATTTATTTTGTCCTATTAAAATTTTATATAATTTGATTGGATAAGGATATGGATAGATGATCAAAATAACTAATGGCAGAGAGACTGGTTAAGTTAATGCCTTTTCTTTTGTCATTCTATTTAGACTTTAAAATTCAAGCTCTTTTTTCTTCTTAAAATTATAAAAGATTTAAGAAGTTCTAAATCTCACTTAGCTAGACACTTCTACTTATAACTTTAACAATTTTGAATGTGTTTTGACAGATTTTCTTTCTTTCTTTGCCATCTAGATTATAATTTATGGTTTCATTTCACAGTAGTTAAATATTATAGTCATTTTCAGGAATATAAAAAAGTTACCATAATCTAGCTACCTTTATACTTTCATACATGAATTATTTTGAAAATTTTGGGACTCTATCCAACTGCATTTCTCATAAAACATTCCCATGTCTGTATCTTGTGCAGTGCCAAGACATATCTGTGTAGTTTAGAAAATTGAGATAACTAAGTAAAGCAAAAGTAATTAAATAAATCATGTTCTGCGGTACCATTATGGCCATGCGACTTGAACAAAGCCTAGTAAAGCAAATTTTCTTTAAATGAATTTTCTTACATGTTTCAGCATTTTACATAATATAATACAAAGCAGATCTTAGACTTATAAGAAAAAAAAGCTATATGATTGCAAATTATGAGAAAAATACATTTTATTTTCTCATTCAGATTACAATTGTTATCCCAAATAAAACTGAAGTTAAGATTTTTAAAGAGGTAAAATGAAATAGTTTACTTAAGGTTACATTATAGAGTTATTGAAATAGCATAGGTTGTATTTATTTGTTCAAATCAGATTTGCCACATTTAAAAATGGGTTTTGTGATTCAGTGTACTAGAAAATTTGGTTTATAGATTAGAAAAACTTTTCTTTTAGAATGTGTTTCTTCTAATACTTGACCCTGATGTCAATCTAATATTTTCTAAAGCAAAACGATGTTATTAATTGACATCACCATTAAACTACCTAAAGAAGTAGTTATTAGTCTACATAGAGTTTGTAATTTTTTATTCGCTTTTAATTTTTGAAAAATTTGTTATTTAATGTAAATTTTTAGATGTATTAATATGTATTTACTTACTGTGTTCTTTTCTAATTTTTAAAATTTCTAATATAGCTTTAGTTTATGTTCCTGTTTTTATTTTCAGTGAAAATGGTTATCATTTGCGATGTACAATAAAAATAATTACTTTGATAATATATTAGGATATATTTAGTCTCTTCTAATTGTATTATTAACTCTCCTTGATGTAAAATTTTTAAAATTTTCCATAATTTTTTGCTAAAAATAAATGCATTTATTGAGATTACCTTCCTATATATTAAATGCCTTAAGACCTTCTGATGAAAATATTTGATAGTAAAGCAGTTTCACTTTTGGTTCATCAAAAGTGTTGATTTCCTCCAAGATGCATTACTTGTTTTTATCAGTAATCATTTTCTTTATAACAATGTATTTATAATTTTTTTGTAAATATCATGATGTTATTTTTTTTTTATTGGATTTCCTGACTTCTGAATGGTTTTCTCTTGATTCTCTGAGAGCAATGACTCATGAAGCTCCCTCTGTAACAGGACGTAATTATCCAGGGGGTAACAAGACTCAAAGTGAAACATGTTAAAGAAGAGAAAATGAACACGTAAATAAAAATCTTGAAACATAAAGCTCCCAGAACAGTTCCAAAGTCTAGCTATATCCACATTTTTGGCTCATTGGAAAAATTACACAAGGAGTAGGAAGAAGAAAACAGGAAGGAGAAACAGAAAGGTAATTGGTGGTTCCACGTAAATTTTAAAAATTGTATTATGGAATTTCTTTCAGTTGCTCAGAATGAATGTAGTCTTAGAGTGAATGTAGTCATAACTTTGAAAAAACGATAGCTTTGTAGTTCACAAGTAAAGGGAGAGAATCATACTTCACCTATTCCAAATTATAACAGGTAGCACAGAGACTGTGGCAAATGTGGAAGCCATTATGTACTTAGTACAGCTTTGCCTTTGAGCTTTTACTTTGCTTTATTTTTCCTTAACTGAGAGAGAAACTGATGGCTAGAGTTGCATATATATATATGCTTCAGGATATACATACATACATACATACGTATGCTTGCATGCAAATGAGGATGCCTTTGAATTTGAAACAAAGAATAGTCTTGACATTGTGACAGACTACTCATTTTATGCTTTTACAACTACTCTCAAATAAGTATTTGAAACACTTTGCAATCTCGATATATTATTAAATAGTCAGGTTGATGCAACATATTTTAAAATAGTTTGACATTCCCGATGAGTTAGACTTGAGCTTTAGGCTTTAGCACAAATTACTTGGGCATTGAAGTAATCTATGCTAGCTTCCAATATAGTGTCTAGAGTGATTGTTTAAGAATGTAAATCTTAATTTACTTCTCAACTTAAATCCTCTAATGGTTTCCCAAGGCTAAATCCTTTTAAAAAACAAACAAACAACAACAAAAATCCTTAATATAGCCTGAAAGAAAGACCCAGGCATATGGTTCTCCCTTGTTCTCTATGTGCCACCCACAGTGACAATCTTCTAGCTCTTGCAAAATTCCACAATCCAGGTCCTCAGCACCTTTGTATTGCTCATTTTTTGCTGAAATGTCTCCCCCACCCTTCTCACTAAATCCTGCTTTATGCGTGAGCTCAAACTTTACTCCCTGGACCCCTAGATTACATCAGTTTTCTCTGTTACATGCTCACCTGGGCCCTGATATTTTCCTTCAGACCACTTGCAGCCTCACATTGAGTGAGGATACATTAATAACTACTGTTATATATTACACTACAAGGTCCATGATTAAAAATGGACCTTATCAGGTTTACTTACTATTTTATCCTCACAACCTTGCACTATACTTAGGGTCAAGTAGATACTCAAGAAATATTTTTGACTGAAGAAATAATACAGAGCATGGCAGTTATAGCTTTTCTTATATTGGTAAAAAATATATTACAATCACAAATAAATAGAATTTTCATTGTTTTGTAATCTGTATAGGTGAATCCAAGAGTTCTATCATGTTCATAATGAACATAAGATTAATTTTTCTGTAAATAGTGACAGGATATACCCTTTCTGTGCTCCTTTATATTCACCATATTTAAATTTTTTAAGTTGTATTAAAAAATATGCATAAGAAAATGTGATAGTATCTTAGTTTGAATTCCCTACAATCAAAGGAGATTCAAGTGTAAGTAGATTAGGTGGGAGATGGCCTCAGGAAACACTGGGAACAAAGTGAAGAAGTGAAACAGGGAATAAAGAGAAATTTAATAATAGAATAACCTTATCACTTAACACAATAACAAAAGCGTGGTATTAAGCGAGTTACTGCTCTGGGCTTTGGGAGCTAATGCAGAACATGAACCTCAGCCTTATCCCAAATGAGGGCAAGGAGACTAGGGCATTTAAACAATGTATCCAGTCTGTGGTAGTTGAAAGCTGCTCCTGGGGGGTGTACATTTCGTCGGACTTCCAGCCTGTCACCATGCACCAGCAGGGCAGCCTTGGACTACAACAGAAACCCACAGACTAGAAAATATACCTGCTGCCCTTGGAGGTCTACTGGCATGCATTACAATGCTGAGAATCTAGGTGATGTGGCAGGGCATAGATTCAGCTTACAGTAGGCTTTATAAGTATTTCTCAGTAGATTACACTGTATTTTGATGATCCCAAAGACTGAGGTGGTCTACAGTCTTGTTTTAAACATGATGTTCCTGAGTAAAGTGTTCAAATTATTGCCAGTGCATTTTTTAGATATAATAAAAAAGAACATAACAGAAAAGGGCAGCTATGGCTTATAGCAACAGTAGCATTGCTAAACTTATATAGAAAAAGGTAGACCTTAAAAATACTTGAAGGAAAAGATTAGCACAGTATTCTAAGAGTAAATCTAAAACATGGTTTATGAAAATGCTTCCAGACACATATGAATGGAGTTTGAAAAATAATTAGCAAACAGTAAACCATTTCTTTTCTATCTCATGTGTTAGAATGACAAAACTTGTTCTCCAAGTGGAAGCAAACATAGAAAAACAAACAAACATATGGGTCCTAAGCAGATAAAAAGAGTTGAAATGGAAGAACATCAAAATAAGGACATTGATCATCTTGTGGTGTTTTCACACAAATGCGGTCAATATCTTATAAAACTTGGAATTATTGTATTGGAGTTACTTTTAGACACGCTACATGTTATCATTAGCTTGCCACCCTAAAAAGTAAACCACCATTAAGAGTGATTTAATGCCTCTGAATGAATATTACATTCACTTTATATAATTAAAATAAAATATTGAATTTTTGTTGTAATTTTCAAGAAAATAAAATGCACGAATTTATTACTCTCAAGATATCTTTAGACAATACTTATCTGATAAAGAATTTGGAAACAATGCCTCAAATTTAAAAAAAATTTCTGATTATTAAAAAGAATGTGATATGCATCCAAATTTACAGGGATGTGTCTATAATGAAAATGATTACTGTAAACAACACTTTCAAGTGTCATAGTTCTTTCACATTCATTGTTTTAACTAATCTCCAGAACTTTCCATTTTAAATGTGGGAAACTAAGTCTAACACTAAACATTTGATTATGCCCTTGTCCCCTACCTTCAAAAAAAAAAAGCCATTAGATTGGACCTACCTCGATTTCCCCCAAATTAACCCAACAATCTCCTCCTTCATGCACTTTCTCCTCCTTCAAAGTAGAATAAAGGAACTGACCCTCTTCCTGTTAAAAACCAGCACCTTCACTGGTGCCCTAAATTAACTCTTGTTTTGCCTTCTTAGGGAAGTGACACTACCAATTATCCTTTTTCCTTGGCTTAACCACATCAGCTTTTAAATATCTTCATATCTTTTCCATAGTTAAAGCCAATCAAAACAAACACAAACTAAAGAGGAAAACTTGCTTGCCTCTAACTCCTTCTCAATCTGTCCTTTCGCAGCCAATCTCCTTAAATAAGTTGTCTGTATTTACTGTTTTCATTTCCTTTCCACCCATTCACTCCTGGATCCCCCAGTGTCTTCCTCACTAAATTATTAATGCAACAGATTTTTTTTTCAAACTCATTTTACTTAATCTCCTTTTAATTTTTGTAGCTGTTGACAACTTCCTTTGGCTTCATTGGTACTATTCATCCCCAGTTTTCTTCTCCTATTCTGGCTGCAACTACTCCATTTCTTTGTCAAATTTATTTTTCTTTACCTTGACATTAAATCCTTCAAGGCCAGGACTTTCTTTCTCTACTATATGCTTTATCTCAGCAATTTCATTCATGCCCAAGGCTTCCATTACTATCTTTGTATATTAACTTCCAAATCTATATCTTCAGTATCTATTTGTTTTAGCTTTGGATCAACATATATTTTTTTCCTTCTGGACATCTCTACTTACCTGCCTCAAAGTCATTCTTTACTCACAAATAAACTCACTCACTCACTCACTCACTCACTAAAGCTAAACTCCTCATCCGATCCTTTTTCAGGATTCATTACCTCAGTAAATGGCATCACCATCCAATTTTGCAAGCCAGAAACCTGTGAGTCATCTTTCATTCATTCACTTCCTTCTTCGGCCTTCATATCCAATCCATTCTCAAATTCTATTAGCTATGCCTACTAAATGTATTTCAAATGGATCTTCTCTCCATTTCCAGTGCCATCACCCTAGTCAGAGCTACTCTGTTTTCCACCCTGAGAAATATAATTGCATTGTAACTAGTCACTTCACACTTTCTTTTCCCCTCTATTCTGAACATGAAAACCAAAATGCATCTTGGTGAGATATTATCAGCCCCTCTCCCACTTAAAACCACTTAATGTTTCCTCACTTGTCTTAGAAAATTCAAAACCCTTGATGTGGGTTACAAGGCCTTGCAAGCTCTTCTGCTTCCCTTGTTCATCAGCCTCATCTCATTTCATTTTCCCTTTCGCTCTGAATTCCAGCCACTCTAGACTTTCCAGTTCTTGAATACTCAATGTTCTGCTGCCCCAAGTCCTTTGCATTGACATTTATTTCATCTTAGAACTCCTCTCGTTGCTTAAGTCCTTCTACTAATTTTTAGACCTCAGAACAATGATCAGTTCCAAGAAAACTCTTATCTGACCATCCATGTCTACTCCTAGTGCTTAGAGTAATATTCAGCTTTCTTTATGGCTTTCAGCAAGATTATTAACTAGATTCTTATTTTTATAATTATTTTATTAATATATTTTTCTCCAATTAGACTATTAAAAAAGCAGAAAAACATGACCAGTTTTGTTCACTATGACCCTTGGAATGTAGTCTAATTCTGGTAGTTATTATTTATTAAATATAGAAAGTTATACCTGAATCTTGACTTTAGTGTGAAACTCTTTCCATTACACCATGTATATAGCAACTTTGCCATTGCAGACAAATCCATCATGTTTAAAAGATTCATTTGCATTCTATAAACTAAATACTGTGTATTAACAGTCACATGTAACAAAAATAAGGACACCAACCACTTTGAAAATGTAATTTTAACACCTCAGGTTTTCATGAAGGTCACCATACCAAAAACAAATTTAAAAAAATCTATGTACTTGACTACATACGTCTTATTATTGACAACTTCCTTTTTCTTTCACTTTCAAATTAAATGTACCCACAGAAAACAGCTATTTTATCAAAGCAAAGTAGAAGATTGTCCTTGGGAAATTTGTAGTTAAGGATAAATGTTAAAGTAATTCAGACAATAGTTCTTCTTCGGTTGCAAAGATATTAATCGTGTGAAACATTCTGAAAACTTGCCATGAGCCTGAGTTTTGCAGATAATACATTAGAAGAAATAGAAAAAGTGGCTGCCATCTGTTTTTTAAATGGTAAACCATTCTAGATATATCAATGGCTACATTTAGAAAACAATGTTAGATTTACAAAAGCTTAAGTTTGTGAGAAGAAACATTACCTTTGTGTCTTCACAGGAGTGGCCATATTAGACACAGTTCCCCATCTTACATTTTTCTAATAATTTCGTTTACCTATTAAATGTTGCTGCAGTGCCACAATCCAGCTGTACCCTTCTCCATGCATAAAGAAAAAATCTTGAACCTCACTTTACTTGATTCTTGACAACTCTGGAGATATCCCACAACAGCTCACATCTTAGTTATTCTTTATCCTGTGTTCTTGAATGTCAAAATGTAAATTAAATTCATGTACATTACCTGTCTGACCCATGACTGCTTTGTAAGCACAGCTTGGAGTCTTTGTACAGTACAGGTTACAGGTACAAATACAATTGTAATGAGTATCAATTATTTTTCCAAGAGTATGAAAAACACTGAACAGGTGAATTGCTGCTGAGCATTTTTTCCATGCTAAAATGCATACAACTACTACAGTTGTCATTCCTATTATTTTATTCTATACCAACTAGGCTTAAAAGCAGGCTAGTATTTTTAATTTATATTTTTGTTCAGAGAAGCACAAGTTTTATGACATTAAAGTAATGGTTTTTAGGACCCTTCACCTGGCATGTATTTTCTAAGTTTTTCTTTAAAATGTTTTGATCTTTTTGAATTTTCAAGCTAGAAATAACCTATAATTAAAACATGAATTTATTCCAAGTTGTAGAATGCTAATTCATTCTTACTGAAGTTTTATTACAATATTAGATATTTTCAGAACTTGAGAAACAATAATATAGTAAGATATTTCTTCACAGGTATTGCTGGTGCTAAATTTGAAAATGAATTCATAGATTAAGAAAATGCATGATCTGAAGAGTTTGCTAAACTTTTGCAATATTATTATTTACACAAAGAATAATGCATAGAGATATACTTTATTCTATTGCTTTACTTAGTAATATAACAGAGTAAGAAAATATTTTATAGATATTAATATTTATAATAAGCCTAGAAATGAAAATGTTTATTTAACACACCAAATTTCCACAAAGACTTTTACTATTCTTATAGGGGAAAAAAATGATAAATTTCTGCAAATGTAATCACCTAAGCTAGATATACTTGATCTACTTTACTACCTTAGTTTTGCTGACAGTACGATTTTTTTATATTTATGGTTATTTTGTTTGCACATAATCAGTAAAGTATAGAACCAGCTAAAAATGACAACTATGACTTTTTTTTTATGATTGCAAAGCTTAGTTATGAGTCCCATTAATCTCAATGTCATCAATCCATAAAATTTCAGGTTTTTAGTCTAAGTTTTCTAGTTACATGTTTAAATTTATATCCTAAACATTTGTCATGATGCTACATAGGCATCATAATTAGAAAATTTAACTGCCCTAAATAATTGTGTCACTCAGCATAGAGGTACCTTAATTTAACTATACTGTTGCCAAAATGCTAGCTGTATTCTGTCTCAATTTCTGTATTAGGGAACACTAAAATGAATATTTTTCAACAAGTAACTGTTTAGAAGATTTGTTTAAGTTTGTAAGCATGTTCTTTTTTAAATCAACTTTATTGAAATAATATGTATATAAAATAAAATACACAAATTTTAATTACACAGATTAATGAGTTTTGACAAGTAAATAATTTCATATAAATTTTTTATCACCTTGGAAAGTTCCCTTGAGTTCATTTGTAGCCAGTCCCAGCCCTATTTCTCCCTATCTCGAGACCACTTATCAACATTTTATCATCAAATATTAATTTGGCCTTTTCTAGGATAAGATATAAATTAGCCATACAGTAATTATTCTTGTGTCCAACTTTTTAGGCTCAGCATAATATTTTTGAGATTTATCCATGTTGTTGCCAGTGTCAGTAGTTTGTTCCTCTTTATCACTGAGTAGTATTCCATTGTATGAATTTGTTTATCTATTTATATGTTGAAGGACATTTTGGTTATTTCCAGTTTGGGGAGAAAATGAATAAAATTATTATCAACATTTTTGTACAAGTCTTTTTTTGGACATAGGTTATAATTTCTCTTGGGTAAACATTTAGGAGTGGAATTGCAGAGCTACAGGATAGATGTATGATTAATTTTACAAGAAAATGCCCAACCATTTTTCAAAGTGACTATAATTTTACATTTCAACCAGCAACATATGAGAGTTCCGGTTACTCCACATCCTCCTCAACACTACCACTCTTTCTAGTCCCCATAGGACAGTGAGAACACACAACTCCATGTCTTGGAGATGGCAAGATTTTGAGGTCAGAAGACAATGAAAATAATAGACTTTTAAACTGTGACATTATAGGGTATTTCAATCTCTTTCAATTTCCAGATCCTATCCAAGACTGGATCACTCAGTAAAATACTTATGTAAAGTTGGAGAAAAACATTTTCTTTGCAATGAGGCTTCCTCAGACTCAAAGTCCTCATATCAATTCAAAGGTTAAAAAAAGTTTGACAGGCTTCTCTTCCTCAAACCAGAGCTTATCCTTGCCTTAAGGCTTGCTCCTCCACTATCTTGTCTGCAACCTCAGCAACTGCACCAAGTAAAAGTGTTCTCCAGCTCTTACTCACCTATGAAAACTTTGTCTCTCTGGATAGTTCAATTCTTTCAGATTTATTTGTACTAGTAAAACAGGATTGCCACAAAATGATGGTTTTAAACAAAATTATGAATTTGGGATTCACCGAGTAATTTATCGTGTCAGTGGGAGTGAACATCTGTCATGTTCTTTTACAATCTAACCATAAGCAGGACTCCTGCAAAAATTTTTTTTGCTAGTTTGAATGATTTTCTAAGGTTGTATTCCCAGAAAAACATTATTAAATTAAGAATAATGAATGTTTTTGTGATGATTGCCAAAAAGAATGATAATATGATAATGGTATTACTTGCCAAAAGAACTACTATGCTCCCTTTTTCACAGAGATTATTACTCTACAGATTTTAAGCAAGGCTTATTGAATTTTATTGAATTCATTGTGTTAAAACATTTATGTATTATTCTCAAATGTATTTGCATTATATACTCTCTCCTCATGCACTGTTCTTTTATACAAAACTTATTTATTCCAAGAGCAGTTTCAATAAGAGAATGACCTTTCCTTCACTTTTACAGACAAAGTAAAATAAAAGAGAGTGACTACTAATGGGTACAGGGTTTCTTTTCGGAGTGATTAAAATTTTCTAAATTTGATTGTGATGATAGTTGCACAACTCTAAATATAATAAAAGTCATTGAATTGTACAATTTAAATGGGTGAATTATATAATATTTGAATAATATTATCATAATAAAGCTGTTATTTTAAAATGAAGTAAAGTAAGGAAATATTAATGTCAGTGAAACTCCAATGGTGTGTCTCCAACAACCAAATTCTCACCCAACTAAAAACCAAAAACAATTTATGAGGCTACTTCCAAGCACACCTAAAAAAAGAAAGAAAGAAAATTCTGATCTACCTGAAAATGAGCATAATAAATATAACAAAAGTGTACTGAATTTTTGTTTGTTATCAGGTGCTGACCTAACATTTTAAATGAACTATCTCAATTAATCTTTATGTCAACTCTAGAAAGTTGTTATAATTTATTACATTTTTTTTTTGTAGTTGAGAAAACTGATATTAGGTCAAAAGAAGGGTCAAGGCTCAAATTCCAGGTTTGCCTGATGTAATTTTTTGAATCTATTGTTTCCAAGCCTTATAGCATAGCATCCGAGGAGATTCCATTGCTGTTGATTGTGGCTGAAAAAATCTACACATACCGTTACACATACTCAGAATCACACAAAGAATAACAAACTTTTTTCAAGCCAAAAGGTAATATGTACAGATAAAACAGCTTGCTCTGGTAGAATCTAGTTCTAGAAATCTAAAAAGCCTAAATCAAGAATTCTAAATTCTTAGGAGGTTAACTGGAAGCAGGAGATGTATTACAATAACATTATTTTAGGTTTTATAACACTTTATAGTCAGTAAAGAGATCTTGTAATGGTTTAAGACAAACTATGGCTAGCCTTGTGAGTATTATCAAATATTAGTTTTGCAAGAGATATTTGAAATTTTACTTTATGAGTAGGACACATCTCCCAGAGAAGCTAAGGCAATTTCTCAAGGTAAAGCAACTGTGTAAAAAGAAAGTCAAGAAACTATCTCAAGTGCCTTGAGGGTGCAGGAATCCTTTCATCACATTATATTGATTATTACTGATTAATAAATGTTAGTTTTCTTTCTTCTCTCCACTTCCTAGTAAATGCCCAACCCAGCCCAGTGATCCCTCACGATCCCTGCCTTCACGGTTCTAATACAGTCTGCTCTCTGATTGCAGACTCTGGGAATAAGTGTGGCATGATCCCAGACTCCACTCCTGTCAAGCCCAATTTCATCAGGTAGTAATAAAGAACAATAATACACATTTTTACTTTAATGTTCAAAGAACATTCCTGGATCATTGAATTTTGGAGAGCATTTTATCTGTGGGATACAAATTATTCTAATTATAAGTTTACCTTATAAAAAGAACACCTGCTTTTTTTGGACAACATCACTTCAAAAAGACTGAATAAAATAAAATTAAATTTGCTTGCATTTAATAATTGTTAGGAAAGGATTAAAAGAAAGAAGGAATTGTGTTTGCCACTGGAGAAAGCACTGGATAGTTAGATAACTTTATGGAAGGAACACTTTCAAATTTTATACTGTGTGCATTTGTTCTGTGTGCACTCCATAAAAAACAAAAACACAAAGAAATAACAGTATATAAAACTCGGTAAGACAATTCTTTATTATTGACATTCCACCAATGAACTATTCTTTTTAGAAATACAATTAAACAGTCAGAAACTGAGATTTGTATCAGACATAAGTAAATTTTCTAGATAACATGCTTGCAGCTCCAAGAAGCATCTCTGTGCTTAATTTATTATTCATTCTATAAGTATAAATCCTATATAAGCCTTCTATATTTCACCAGCCCTGGGCTAACCCTATAGTAAAACAGAGAACTTAATTCCTTCCCTAGTGGAGTTTTTGTAACGGTGGATGAGACTATTACTAAAGACATCTCATTTTTGCCTCTTTAAACCAAGGGTAATCCACGTACATTCATATTGTCTTGACGACTTTTAATTAACATCCACTACTAGAGTACTGGACTATATTTTAGACTTTACATCTCCTCCTCCTAAATAGAAGTCTACTAACTTTCGTGACACTGAGGTTGTCCAGACTAACTTGACTTATAGTATTTTTCATTCTTTTAGTTTTTAATCTTTAATAAAAAGTGAAGCCAAATAAGTAAACTTGTTAAAAATTATTTGTTTGATGTGTGAGAATCTGAATATGGTCTGGTAAAGTCCATGGCCACGAGCAGGAACTCTGGGAAGCCTCTTTAGCAATTCGAATAGAACTTTGGGTTCACATATTTGCTAAAAGTTAGAGTTCCTCATAAATTATATTACCTGCAGCTAACTCTATTCTCTTTATGATGCTAGCAGAAGGGAAAATTGGTAACTGAGCTTCTTAGGTTGCCATAACAAAATATTGTGGACTGGGTGGCTTGAACAACAGAAATTTATTTTCCTACCATTCTAGAGGCTGGAAATTTCAAGATCAAGGTGCTGGCAGGGTCAGTTTTGGGTGAGAATTATCATCCTGGCTTGCAAATAATCACCTTCTTGCTGTGTCCTCACATGGCAGAGAGAATGAACAAGTTCTCTGCTATCTCTCTTATAAGGACACCAACCCTATTGGATAACGGCCCCACTCTAATGACCTCTTAACCCAAATTGCTTCCTTAGAAGCCTTATTTCCAAATATAGTCACACTGGAGGTTAGGGCTTTAATGTATTAATTCCAGGGGGACACAAATATTTAGCCCATAACAGGTGGTTAAACTAAATAACAACTATTATTATTATATTAGATAGTGATATGTATAGAAATCTTTTGAAATATTTATTTTAGTTACATTTAGTCAAGTGGCTATTGTAGTCAAACTAAGAAGTGGCATCTATTCTTTATCTTAAGAGAAGACATCAAAGTACTATGGTTTGCAGTTCATTTTTTGAACCAAGAATTTTTGTTCATTATACTTAATGCTATAGGCATCAGTAAATGCAGAAAGAACCTCTGCTATTATCAAACAAATATGTTTCTCAAGGTCAGATTAAAAGCTGTAATAAGCATTTTTGTTGTGACATTGATACTGGTTGACGAGGTAAAGGAAAGAGCAAAATTCACTGGTAAAATTTGTTTTTCAGTATGCTCTCCAAAAAATGAGAATAAAGACTTGTTTGTTATGAATCTTTTCCCATGGGTTTTCCTTAGAAGGTTATAATGGTAGTTTTCAATGACTGTCCTTAATACAGTAGTTATGAAACTAACCAAGTGTAGTAATTCTTCATCTGGAAATTCTTCAGACTTCATCTCATGAATCTTGAAGCTGTTTGTACAGATCACGGGTCAATGAATTAAGCTACTGTTGTTAATGGAATGATAGAATAAACAGAAAACACTATCGTTTTTCTTCATAGGAAAGTAAATATATGTTAGAAATATTTTTTATTTATATACTGCAATGGTACAACTAGTTCCTTCTTTCCAGCATGAATACTACTTTCTTCAATTAACAGGCTGCTCTGTTTACACACTAAACAGTGTATAGTGTTAGCTAACTTGCTGAGCACTTAAACTTGCAGTACTTCTTAAACTGTAATGTGCAAATGAACCACCCAAAGACATTGTTAAATTGTCTTTTCAGATCAGGTAGACCAAGGGTGGGGTCCAAAATTCTGCAATTCAAGGGTGATGCTGATGTTGCTGGTCCAGACCTCAGTTTGAGGAACAAGTTTCCAAAAGGCCCAAGGCACAGTCATTTCTTTTAGAAATTCACAAAACATAAATTGATAAAGCAGCATTACTATCTACTCTCAATGGCTGCTTTGAGGATTGATGATGATGTGACATGTGTAAAGCAGTTGGTATAAGATAGTTTGAAAGTGATAAAAATCTATTAATTGAATAAACGAAAGACATTGCCTATTATGCTTAATTATACGCAGTCGAATTTACCTAAGGCAGAGAATTTAAGAGCTCATTATGGTAGTAGCATTGACATATTAGTGTGAGTTTGTTGGAAATATTAAACTCAAAGAGATGTGAGACTTTATTTCAAAAGTGGGAGTAAACTCAGTGGCTTTCAGTCAGAGGGACGACACAGTCAAAGCAATAATTTCATTTGGCAAAATTAAATTTTTGTATAGATGTGTGGACATATCTGCAGGAATATAGACTCGACTTGATGAAGGCATGCGGGTAATGGTGCAAGTAATGAAATGGTGGAAAGCGAGGAGAAGTGTTTATTGAGAGCCTACTCTCCCCCAGGCATCGTGCTTTACATTACACTGGTTGCATGTCAAACCACCTTGAAACTGTGTGCACACACGCCCATGCTTCCCTCCCAGACAGTACCCCACCCTCTTCAAGAAGGTCCAAGCAAATTTTTTAAAAAGCAATTTAAAGCCTCCCTCCCTCTTATAGCCGGGTGTACTACTGTTTCCCAAAAGCCTTCCTCTCCCTGCAACTCTTACAGGGAGACCTCCACTCTTTCCCTTCAGCACTGCTACTTGTCAAGCCTGGCCACTTTTATGTAATATTCTCCCAAGGAAGAGATAAATAGTATGGCAGATTTCCTGTACTCTGCTCCCCTGACTGCCTTCTCCTTTTATTCTCCAAAGTCTAGACTGGAAGTGAAAAAATACATATTTTTTTTTCAATTAGCTTCTTTTTCTCTTTGCTGTATCTATTCTTCCAAGGCAATATAGATGTCTCTGCTTACTAAGGTTTGTCAGGAGGTGCAGAGAAGAAAGAGATGCACACAGTTCAGTTGTTCATCTTACAAAAATAAATTGCCTGAGTCAGTCAGTGTATGATTCGAGGTCTGACCAAATCCCAAGTACTGTACATGTTCCTACTATACCCTGCTGCCAAGTATTGCTGGCTATCTAGGAAAAAGCAATTAAATTAATAATGACTTTTGCTTTCTCTTTTCTAGGAGAGAAAAAAAATAAAAGTCATTATTTCATCTTACAAGAACTGTACCCTGAAATATTTAAAAATATATATGGCGCAGTAATCATAGCAACAGCTGTATCTTGAGCTACCATGCTCTCATGAGAAGTCCCATTTTCATTACACACCTACAACTCTTTAGTTCATATTCTAGCCCAACTCATATTTTAAAAACCAAACATCTCCCTTGCTTAAAGATTATCCTTTTTCACTTCTGCCTTTTCTAAGGTTCTTTTATGCCTCCTAGTAGCCTTGAATGGGCCAAGGCTCCTCTCTTCTATCAGAGCACAATTTATAAAGTTTACTTCTTTTTAAAAAATATTTATTTATTTATTTAATTGAAGAAATAATTTAAATTTTTTCTTTTTTTCCATCTACCTCCTTCCTCCCTCTCCCCGTCCTTCTCCCCAAGTTTACCTCTTTTTAGCATCCCTGAACAGAAACGTTGAGTCTACCTCATTAAAAACCTATATACATGAATAATCCCATCACAACTCTGAATCTCTTTTCAAAATTGGCATTTCCTCGATGTATATGTTTTCTTCATCCATCTACTATTAAAGTTTTAAATATATAGAGTGTTGTGTTGTACTCTGATCTTTGCATCTTTTCTAAATTGTGTCTGTTATGATTTCCTAGGAAAAGTGATTCTCAGCCCTAGATACACATAAGAATCTCTCGAGGGCTTTAAAAAGTATTGTTTCTTGGGCCCAGTTAAATCAGAATCTCTGGGGTAGGACTGAGGTGTAAGTGTATTTTTAAATGTCAGGACTGAGAATTGCTACTTTATATCACACATTATTTTAAAAATCCCCCTTCTTTTTTTCCTGAAAAACAAAATCAAAAACAAACATAAAAACAACCAACCCTACAGCATAGGGTTAGCTGCACGGTGCCCTAGAAAGGTTTGGAAGCCTGAAAGCTAGAGAGCTCCCAAGAGGAGACAAATTTGGAAGTCACGGAATCAGAGGACATAATTCAACAAATGATATTTACTTAGCTACTAGACACTGTATTTATAGCCCTCCTTTCAGCTAAATCTCCTAAACCCGTAAGTAATATCATTTGCTCAAAATCTTTTTTTTTTTTTTTTTGCTGATGTAAGATCAGTCACTTGTGCTTCTCTTATCTGCTCAGAAAGCTGTGGGGAGAAGAGCAGAGTCAGCCATGCCTTAAGTGTAGCACCTTCTGATTCTGTAACCCAATGGCCCCTGGATTTTCCAAGGTAAAGATGACCTTTCATATTTATTTATCAAGTGCCCAGAATTTCTAGCTAAACTCCTGCCACAGCAACCCCAGGCACAGAGAAACATTATGAGATGATCTTGTTCAGAACCTGAGACAAGGCACCGGGAGACTACTCATCAAGATACCTCTCTATTTTGAACCCATCACTAACCAATCTGTGCCTCAGTTTCCTCATAGGTCAAAAGTAGGTAGAATCAAATGCCACACATACCTCAAAGGATGTACTGAATGTGACAATCACACAGCTAAATGCTTAAAAAACTATGAAGTACAATTCAAATAAAAGAAATATTTTATCATCGTGATTCTTTATGATGAACTTGGCCCACGTTCTCTTTGTTGCCAATTTTGGGGACAGAATGGAGTTTGGAAAGTAAAAGTTAAAAAAAAAAATGTCTCATTGCAGTACATATAATAATAAGAAGAACTGACTGAAAACATAGAAAAGAAAGGCATCCCAGATAATTGAGATGACAATGAAAATTTGAGGCAAGAAGAAGGTGCTTTAATTTTGCTTTATTTACAATGTCTTCTTCCTGAAACATAGTTGTTCTCTCTTTAGCAACCCAAGCATGGTTTAGGGCAGAAATAGCTGACTTTTAAGTTGAATCTTCAAAACTCCAGAGGAACTTGTCAATTCCTAATTCAGTCTTTATCCTTACTACATTCTCCAGGGAAATTTCAGCTCCTCACTCAATGCAGCTCTAGGGACATGCTACTGAAAGGCTGTTTGGCTGCTCTGGAGAAAGAGATCTCACGGCTCCCCTGAGATGTCACTATAATTGCCTGTTTCAGATATTTATACACAGGATGTTTTTATTCTCAAAATAATTATTCAGAAACGTGTTTTCCAAAGATATCATTAATATTAATATTGCATATCAGAAAGTACTTTTGGTTAAAGAGGTTAACCTCATAAAAAAAACAGGAAGATTGTAAAACATTTTATGAATACCGAAGACTTCCTGGGCAAACAAACAAACAAAAAAAATGAAAATATGCAAGGAAAAGTCTGTTCCAAAGCTATCAGGAAGAATTGTGTTCTGTTTAATTTCTGCCATGGTAACTCCTCTATTCTGTTTTCCCCCAACACTTATGAACATTTTTAATGTTGTGTTATTTTACTTATATGATTAACTTTGGATGAGTGATTATAAAGAATTTTTCCTCCTTAAAGGTAAAATTGCACATTATTCTGTATGCAGTTAGCATTCAATAAATACTTATGAATTATCAATAAGTTCTAATTTGAATCACATGAAATTATCATTTATGAATCAAATATAATTGAGTATCAGCAGTTTCATATAATCTCATATAAACTAATTCTCCTCAATTTTTCAAATATCAGATTGTATTTAATTCATGAATATCTAAAAATATTTTTCCATCTGTGTCAGAAAAGTTTAGCTATTTTTTTTCCTTTCTTTGCTTAGTGTAGACATTGCACTTTATGGCGATTAAATAATATTGCTTTATGCTATGACTATTTTAAGTATTTAAAAATATTTTTTATAAGTCTGAATACTCTTCTCTATAATTCATTGATTTTAATTAAATTTCTTTGATGTTAAAGAAAAATATCTTGTACATGAATAAATTGAACCAGTATGTTTCAGCTTTACTTTCTCTTGTACTCAATATATTATCTATATATGTATAAGTCACACATTAGCTAACAACTTTCTGATTCCTTTGCCCCCATTTTCAAATTGTGTTTATCCAAACTTAAAAAGATAAATTCTCTATTCCTAACACACCAGGTGCCCAGGCAAAGTCTTTTTTACCATTTCTGTTAGTCAGTACTACTCTTTTTCTGTCCCTCTTCCCAAAAGAAAAACAATGTTTATAAATATTTATTTCATGATGAGAAATATGGATATCTCTAAGTTACTACCAGAAATCACAAAATTAAATAATGTCTAACAATGACGCACTTAAATTTATTGCACATCTTTATCACTGATTGAATTCAACTTTCCTGATTTTCTTCTGATCACCTAAATCAATAGAACCTCCACAAATACTAAATAACAAAGCATAATTAAGACTATATAGTATTCCTCCCTTATCTGTAGGAGATACATTCCAATACCCCAGTGGATAGCTAAAACCACAGATAATACCAAACAATAATATAATAGAACAATTATAACAATATACTGTAATATTTCTTTTTATGTATTTATTTTCTTTGCCCACAAATGGGAAAGGGAAGAGTAAGTGGAGATGTAGCTTGGAGCAGGGAAGAGGGAAAGACGGAGGGCTGGGAAGGGGAGGCCAGGATGGAAATATGGGAAGAGGTGAACAGGACAGTGATAGTTAATTCTTGGCTTCTTCTGAGGCTATTGCTTACTAGAGTGCTTCCCTTCCAATGATTCTTGAGACTAAAAGAAGGAAAGACATTAGGAGAAGCATTTGGAAAGTGACAACTGAAATATGTGTTGATCTAATGAAGAGGTATGTAAACAAGGTAATGAAGGAAGGACATGCTATTATGTGCTCCATTCTTCATCCTTTCCAAGTGGTCCTCCTTTTCCACTCTCACTCATGGTCTGGCTTCAACTCAGACGAATAATCTGGCTGCATATCTGATCGACTGTGAGAATTCATTTCTAGGGTTTTTGTTTTCTCTTTCCTTTATACTGAAACTCAAAACCAGATTGTAAAAGAGTCACACTAAATTTTCCTAGCCATTAATTCATGTCTTCATAGTACAATTTTGAATAACAACCACATTAATTCACACTACTTTTCTGTTGGTTTATCAAAATAAAATTGGTTATCAACAGATACAGTCATTTTCAGAAGCTGTAGCAAAAAGGAAAATAAAACTGGAGTTGGTTCTGTAGATGTAAAAGAGAACAATCTGTCTGGGACTCAAACTGAAAATCAGCTTGGCCTGAAAAAGAGAAAAAAGCCCTGCTGTTAATCAGGCTGGGAGGACAGGCACAGATAAAGCCAGCCACAAAGTTAACATGAAACTATTTCTTCCAAGGTCATGTAGCAACTGTAAAACGTTATCATGACTCCCTCTCTTTGTGTGACGACTGTTTTGTTAACAATGATACCTCTAGACTTGTTTGCTATGCCCACCACTTTGGTATCCCCAACAATCTATATACCCAATTGCTAAACTGCCTTCATCTCATGACAGCACCCCATCCTTAGTTAATCCCCGCCTCTCCTAATCCTGCGGCAGAAACATCACCCAACCCAGAATTTAGAGGTTTCACAAAGTCCTTCGGCAGGAACCCAAACCTCATCAAAAATGGCACCCTCCACCCTGTGAAGAGTGTTATTCATGGTTCCTCTGGAGTGTGCTCCTTTGCTTGCAAGTCAATAAATATAATTGTGTCAAACTGCAGATTTCAGCCTGGTTGACTTTGGCTGGTTGAGCTTTAACAGATACCAAATAGAAATTGGAGAGACTGAATGGTTTTCCTGGATATTTGGAGTTTGAAAATAAGATTTTCTGCCAGAAGTTTATTTGTTTGCTTGTTTGTTTGTTTTGGGTGGTATATAAAATTTTGATTAAGAAAATAAGTCTAAAAACTCAAAGTCCTTTGATACATAATGAAATAAATATCTGAGCCTTTATAATTTCATCCAAAGCTGATGACTTTCAATAATAAATATTTATTTGAATAATATAGACATACTCTTTAAAAGACATGACTGTTTGGCTAAGAAGAAATAAACTTCTGTTTGGTTTTTAATTTTTTAACAAGTTGAATTAACTCTGGGTTTTCTCTTCTCTATCAAGCTTTGGATCTCCTTGGCAAGTGCCTCATATGAAAATTTATTTGCCTTCACGTTTCAGACAGGTCCTATGTTGTGTATATACCACTATTATTTTATTCAGATGCATACTCTAGGAATGATCTATTTCTGATATATTTATACTATTCCATTGTTTTATTTATTTTTTTTTATGCTTCTACTGCAGTTTTACACATTGTAGCTTCAAAATACATTTTCTGTGACAGGAAAATCCTTCACCATTATCCTCTTTCTTTTTTAAAATGGTGTAAATTATTTAGAATGTTTATTCTACCAAATACACTTTGTTTTAACACTGTTCAATTCCAAAAGAAAATACATTAAAATGTTCTTCATTGTAACTTTATCAAAAATGACATTAAACTTCTAAATTAATTCTGAAATAATTGGATTTAAAGTCTCAGAACTTAGTATACTTCTTTTCATATATTTTGTTCTTTAAAAAATATATGTACCTAATATTTTTACTATTTTAAATACAATATTTATTATTTTTCTTTAATAAAAATGATACCTGTGATAGAAGAATTTGAAGTCAAAAAAATATATATATATATTCAGCATATATATATACCATAATATTCCTCATAGTTCAAATATCAATAATTTCCTGTTTTTTAAATTTACATATATTCTCACATTTTTATTGTTAGTTTTCACTTTATTCAATATTATTAATTTCATCAGTATTTACAAATTTCCTTAAGTTTTCTAGGTGATCATCTTATTTAAAAATATTAACAATTATATCCCAACTTTTTAAAAAGTCTATGTTCTATTCCTACTCCATGTTTCGGTAGAGCAATAGCAAACTAATAGCTATCCTGACTGCCCTAATCTATTCACCTGAGTCCTTAAAAACAGAAAACCTTTCACAGCCTCAGTCTCAGCGACCTTCTGGTGTGATGATAGAAGGTCAGAGAGATGAGATATTAGAAGGACTGGTGTAACCATTACTGGCTTTGTAAATTAAAGGAAGGGAGAGTGAGCCAAGGACTGTGAGTGACTTCAAAAAGCTTGGGAAAGCCTTCGCCACTCACCCAACCTCCTCATCTCCATTCCAGAGCCTCCAGAAGGAATGTAGCCTTTGTCAACAACTTGATGTTAGTCTGGTAAGATCTTTATCTGATTTCTAATCTACAGAAGTATAACATTATAAATTTATATGTTTTATACCACTAAGTTTGTCATAATTTGTTACTGTAGTGACAGCACACTAACACAGATTTTCTTATGTTTATCTAAACAATGTTAAATAATATTGTCAAATTTGGGGTGGAGAAAAATATTTAGGTTGCAAAACCAAAGGAAGCTACCATTTCTCAGCAATAAATGATGTAAGAATTCTCCTCCACTTCATTAAATTTAACTAAATGTCTAGTTTTATTAATCTGATTTCTAATGATCTATTTTAATGCTTTCATATTTCGTTTTTTCTGGTTGGCTGCATTCATTTTTATTTACTAATTTCTCAAAGTACCATTTTCAAAAGGTTACACAAGATTTCTCTTCATCCATTTTTAAGAAACTTTTTCTTAGCATCTTACTTAATGGGTTCTTATTTGAAATACATAACCCCCTTAAAATATCGGCCCCTTCTGGCAATTTTGTTATCATATATCTTTATGCTTGCTATGACAAGACTCAGGTTTTACCCACACATACTTATTTTTGCCTTTTAATTCTTCTCACATTTAAGCTATAATTCTAAAGATAGAATCTAATAGTAGTATTAGAGCTAATGACTTTGTCCCATTCTCCTCAATTTCTTTCCCTACAAATTCACTAATCCATGGGTAGGATGTATATCAGTTGTGTTTCCAGGACCCCTTCCTCTTCCTTTTCTGTGCTGGCACACTGCCCTCAGACTATAAATTACAGAGGCTCTGCCCTTCCTAACAGGTAGTAAATAAAGATGCTTTCTCTCCTGGGAATCTAAATCTTCACTAGAATGCTATGGTGTTCTTGAAGTTGAGTTATTAGCACTCAAAAGAAAATGTCTTTAAATTTCTGACTGAGATACCACAGCTGTCGTAGTTGTATTTTTTCCTGAGGCCTGGTTATTGTGTTTTTTCTTCTATCGCATGAATTGAGCAATATCTTCCTTTTAAATACCTTCATTTACTTCTTTTAATCAGAACCAGTTTCTAATGTTTTCAGCCAAAGGCATTGGACTGATACACAGGAGATAGTGGTCAAGATTATATATAATATCTTCACTTATTTCTGTGGATTACTACAAAGTGTTTCTTTGTATGCTTTTTCAGTTAAGAATCTTTTGGTTCCAGTATAAGCCTGGAAATAGCAAGAAGAAAGAAAATATGGCAAATTAGTATGAAGAGGTATTTGAATAAGAATAAATTCTAGTAGGGTCTCTCCATTGACTCTAGAGTTGCTGTATGTTCCTTCCCAGAGTAAGAGGCTATACAATGGAGATTGGAGTATGATTAATGAAGTGATTTACCTTTTAATTCCAAGTTTACAGAAAGGATGTCAGCAAACCTCTTTCTCAAGTCAATCCTATGTCACTTCAAATTAAGTAAAAGGTTCTGGCAACCCCATGTCTGTGTCAACTCGAGGGCCTTCAGCTGCCAAATGGTGACATATAAATGAGGATGACTTCCATATAATGTAGCTTAATGTCTACTTCGCAAACAAGGGCAAGATATCTAATGGCAAGGATATGAATGACAATGAGGGCAGCCCTTGACGAGAAAGCCAGAATGACATATTGGCAATCAGACATATTAATGATAGACATTAAGAAATAAGTAAGATTTGATAGTGAGTGTGTTATTTGAGTTCTTTTGAGTAGAACCTTTCCCTTACCCATTAGAGCACCCACTATCTTCCTCCCACTTCCAGAATGAACATTTATAAATATGAGTTGCCCCTATTCCTTTTACTGAGATATATCTGTAGGAAAAGAATACAAAGCCAAGACATCATTGCATACACAACTCCATTTACCTTAAAGGGAGAATTAAAGAATTTGCAAAGTTACTGAGGTCTCTCTGAGAATCTGAAGAAATTCTGTATACTCAGCCCCGAGAATATCTGAAACCAGAATGGCTCAAAAAAAACCATGCAAGAAAAGTTTTTTTTTTTTTAGTTCTATGGATTTAAAATTAATTCACAAAACTAAGGAGTTAAATATGTAAAAAAAATGGATGAGAAAAGCTTTAGAACAACAATCAGTAGTAATATGTTGGGCGGACAGAATGACAAATTCTACCTCAGGGGCTTTACAGGTATGACACTTCTTAGTTTCAATGTAGTGTTTCTTTCCTTCCTTATAATTTCTTTTCCCCATCCATGTAACATTTTTAAGAAAACTTGAGAAATTACATTAAGAAATAATTTTTAACATTTTTTTATGTATAATAATGCCATTGTGATTATATTTTTTAAAACCTATCTGTGAGAGATACACACTTAAGTATTTTCTGATAAAATGTTATGATGAGTGGAATTTGATTTAAAATATTCCAATACCACTTGTCAAAACTGTGTGCATTGGGTTGAGGTACTGGAATTGATGATGAGATTGACAGAATGTTGATAATTATTGAACACGGGTGATGGGTATAAAGCCATTCATTACGCTCTCTATATATGTGTAAATATATAGAGAATTTTCATACCAAGGGTGGTGAGTGTATAGGTGATTTATCTTTGTTTTTAAGTATTTTCTATTGTTCTTTTTTACTATAATGAATAAGTATTAGTTTGCAACAAGAATATTTAAAAGTATTTTGAAGGTATGTCCTATATTTTAAATGTATTCCCATTTCTAATGGAATTGGTTCATCTATTATGTGCCACTGTCAGTTTTTCAAGTTTTAAGAAATGAATTTTGACATGATCAGGAAAGGTACCATTTTTCATCACAAGGCAGTTTTGAAGTTCAATTGAGATTATTTGGCTTCAGAAGTCATTTAACTTAGTTATAGTTCTATTCCCTTTTCCCTGAGATGCAAATAAATCTCTTTTAAATAACTGCTGTTTACAGACAAATTATCCTCAAATAACTCTTCCTACTTCTCTCAAGAGTATTCCCATTAGGATATCTAGTGTTCTTCTGGCAAAAAGAAAGCACCACATTCTCAACAGATAAACACAGGATATCTCAGTGCATGGAAAATATGAAGATGATGTTAATAATCATGATGATGATGGTGATGGTGATGATGATAATAAATAGTAATTTTTTTCCCTTCACTCCCTTCAATTTTTCTCTTTCTGCTTTTTATTTGTCTCGGGTACTATTGCTTTTGCCCTGCTCCTATGCTCCTCGTTCTTCTAGGCCTTATGGTCCATTTCATGGGAACTGTTGATGTTATTTCTCCAACCCTTTTCCTCTATTGATATATCCAGATATTCATTTCCTCTTTCCGCATTTCCACTGCTAGAGTTAGATTAAATTTTCCTTTAAAAGAGCTATTATTTAGTTACTCCTTTCTTTATGCATATTGTTTCATTTGTAGCCTTACCATCTATCTTTCTTGACACCACTTCTATCACCAGAAATCCATTTTTGTTGTTGTTTTTTGTTTTTTTGTGTCATTTCTAGAACCTCTATTCACTGCACTACACAGCCTTATGTGGATTTCTTTCTTTCTTTCTTTCTTTCTTTCTTTCTTTCTTTCTTTCTTTCTTTCTTTCTTTCTTTCTTTCTTTCGTTCTTTCTTTCTTTCTTTCTTTCTTTCTTTCTTTCTTTCTTTCTTTTCTTCTTTCTTAACAGTCATTTAGGCAGAAGTAGTCACTTTATTCATTAATTTCTCATTTTATTTATTGGTTTGAAACTGGCCCGATTGTGTCTCTCTCAATTTTGTTATGGCCAGTTCCTGAAAACCCATAGATCTTGAAAAGGACCCTTGGGGATTGTAAATCCAATTCCTTCATCTTAATGATGAGAAACCAGAAGGCTATGTTTCCTGATTTCTGGTCTAGTACTGGAACTCTTCATGACACCTCAATTCATCATACATTTTAATAGTCATATTTTATATTTGAATAACACTATTGCCTTTGCAATGGGCTTTCACATCTATCTTCTCATTTGCATATAGTTTAAAAGCCATTCCCGGCCACTAACTCCTAATCATATAAATCACAACCTTGGGATATTCCTATTCTTTGACAGTTCTTCCTTATTCTGGGCCATTGGGTAACAACACAGAATCCTGTGTTTTCTCTAATCCTTTCTCACTCTCTGAAGAACAAATTTTGTTATATGCTCCATTTTCATGGTTATATTTGCTTTCAGTCTTAAATAGAAATATTAAAATATGCATAATTTATATCCTTTTAAAATATTTTAATAAAAATAACTTTGGTGAGGGGACATAGATAAATACAGGAAATGCATACTTCCTCCCAAACAAACCCACAAAAAACCTCCTGAAGAGAACTAGGCCAGCCATCCAAATTAAGAAATTTACTTCAACAACAAAAGCAAAATGACTAAGATATTCTTAGGTATAATCTTTCATTACTTTTCTGTAGCATTTTCATGTTTTCTAAACCTTTCCACATACCGTTATCTCTTTTTTCTTTCTCTGGGTGCCCCATTCTAATCTACACACAGTTTTTTTCTAGAAATTAATTAGTCCTTTTCTTTCAAACATGCAGCACTTTTTGTGGGGGCGGGGGGGAGGTAGCTTTGTTTGTTTCATTTTTTCCCTAACAGCATATGTCAAAAGGGATGGGGTGGGGGGTGGAGAGGGTAGAATAAACCTCAAGCCCGCCAAGTCAATATTGGTGGAAACAGTATTTTATCCAGATATCCTTATCACCTTGCACAGTTCCTGCCACATGTAGGTGCTCAGGGTATGTAGATCAATGAAGAAATTGAAGATCTTGATGAGATTTGCACGGCATACCCACTTTTCACACTTTCTCATGCAGCCCAGCTTCCTGTAGAATATGTTGTTCTGCCTGTTTAAATAATTTACCAACTGCTTTAGGCACGTTTATTATTTAGACCATGTTGCCTACATCTCACTAAGTGTTGATCCTCATTAAAGCCCCTTAAGGAAAGCAGGGAACTTCATAAAAGAAATGGGTAAGCAAGAGAGAAATGAAGCCATTTGTTCAAAACACATAAATTAGTGACAAATCCTGAACTAGATAGAACTCAAGTCTCTGATTGTGTTCAGTGTTCTTTTCATATAAGCCAACTTCATAAGAGTAGATAAACAGTATTAATAATTTCCACAGTACAGCGTGACTGATAAAACAATACAGAAACACATACATGTATTGCACAGAAAGCACTTGACTATATGTCATCCTGGTCCCCCTCATGTGTTTTGTTTTTATACTTACTTTACCTAAATAGCAGGCAGGTGGCACAACTGTCAGAATGAACTGAGGCCACAGTTTTATGTTGCTTAATGTGTTAAGTCATTTCCCTTAGTTCACACTTCTACCTCACTCTATCTTCTAAGTTATTATCATGGTTTAATCTCTCCTTTATTTTGACAGTTTGGATTTTTTTTTTTAGCCATTATCCAAATGAAAAATTGATTCTCACTTATGAGCTTCTAATCCTTCCCCAACGGAATTGGCTATTTACTTGATACAATAGCTAAACCAGTAGGATTAAAAATACTCATACAAAGACATGAAAAAGTTATTTACAAAACAGTTAATTTACAGAAAATAGAAACTGAAACATGATTGCCATCAGATTTCTCTAATGTGTCTTTGGCTCTTTGCCCTCCTCTAGCTAAATTGAAAGTTGTGTTTTATAAAGACCATTACCATTCAGGAGACAAATGTAGCCAAATCACTGAATTAGTTGCTAGATTGATTCCTAGTCTCCAACTATTTTTATATTCTTTTGCAGTATAATCATTATTTCTTAAGGCCTCTATAATGTTGTACTTAACTAATCCTCAAGTGAGGGAACTGTGTAATTTCTATATTATTTATTATTTATTGATTTTAACTCTTTATTTGATAAACTCAGCTGTTTATATATATAATTATTAGTAGTAGTCTAAAAGTACTATTTCTCAATGAATAGGATGAATCAAGTTGGGGAATAGAGAATCAGGTAATCACCATCAGGAGAATTAGCAAATAGAAGGGGCCTACCCTAGAAGGAAATCAGTCAGGACTACAAGCATGAAAATACTAGGGAAGCTTGTTGCGAGGACAAGACCTTATATAGTTTATCTTTACACTTGTAAAATAGTTTGCTTCTTGTCTCTGCTTGAATGCCTTCTGTCATTTATTATGACTGGATTTATTCTTCCAATAGGTTTGTACTTAGAGTTTTGACCACAGTCAGAACAAACGAATCACTACATCTAGCTGAAGCCATAGATAAATGACATAGGAGGGATTCATGCACAGATTTGCTCTGTCACCTCTCAAATTTATCTTACCATCATTCTACCTAGCTGGTGCTCTCTGAAGGTCATCAGAGGTCAATATAATGTCAAAATATTAAGTGATCAGGCATGTTTATAACTGAGAAGCCACTCTTCCTGTTGAATAATTACCTTGCACATGAGTCACCTGACCTGTGTTACATTTCCCAGAAGTGCTCATGCTCTGATACATCAACCATTGGTTTTCATATGCCCAGCTCCCACCACATAGATGATCCAAATAATCTGAAATATTAACCTGGCCTTGTCAAAGCCATTTCATTTTCTGTCTTTCTGGTTTTGCTAACACTATTCCTACCTGGAATGTCCACATGCATCTGTTTCATTTTCTACTTCATCATTCCATCACCCATATGCTCAACAGACTCTTTATCATCAGAACTGATTTTAGCTGACTCCATCAAAAAGCTTTCCTTAACTCACCCTGAAGTAACATTTTTCTCTGCTATATTACCATTTGTCATATATTAGTGTACAGTTTTTCTAACTGTCATGAAATGAAATAGATGGGGAGATAGAACTTGAAAAGAAATCTGCTTTTTTAAGGCAGGCCCTGAAGGAATAGGCCTGGCTGGAGGTGATGTACAGTCTTTATAAGGTTTTCAGAATTTTAAGATGGTAAAAGCCAAAAGCCAGTATGAGCCCAGGTGATCTGTCAGTGCAGGCCCTAAAATTAGGTATTTCAAAATGTAGATGAATCGACTTGGGGAAATAAGTGGCAGAACAGGCAGGGTGCAGTGTAAAACTATTGAGGAAAAATGACTAAGAGACAGCAAAACTAATGCATGGCCTGGTACCAAGACACTGAATCAGTTATAGGGGCATAAGGCAACACAAGAACATAGATTAGGCCAGGATTAGCAGCAACAGTGAATTAATACTGAGTCTTGAAATAATGAGCTAGAAATATTTAAACCTTTCTTGTCAAAGGTGAATATAAAGGACATTTATTAGTTCAGGATGAATTTCAGTTCTTTTTAAGAAGGCCAGAACAAAAATATTCTTTTCCACTGACAGTGAACAATGAAGCATAAAACCCCAAATATAGCTGCAGGTTCCATCACCTGCTGATTGTGTATGGGCATAAAAGGAGGCTCAGAGACAAAAGCAAATAGAAAGAAGTAAAGGCAGCATTTACTGGCAAAAAAAAATGTGAGGAAGTTAGATTTCAGAAAAAGTGACCTAACAAATTAAAAACAGAGCAAGTTTTTAAAATATATATATATATTTTATTGTGAATATAATATAAAGTAATGTAATGTAATGTAATATATATAATAATATATATAATTAATATATTAGTATAATATAATATATATTATGGAGGTCATCAAGTTTACATTAGTCTGGTCATGAAGGAAAACAGCAATTTTATCATGGTTACCATAGTCACAAAGTTCATGACCTATCTTTAGATGATAATAGCATTGCAAAAGTTGAAGATAAAGTCATTTTTATAAAAGGAGTTAGCAACTTTTGTATATAGGAAATATTTAGGAAATATTCAAGGTTTTGTTTATTTGGAGGACTAGAAGTAGACAAAGAGAATCTTCTATTTTTTTATTTATATCAGAGTGTAATGTGAGGTGTTTTTTTCCTTCAGTGGTAGGATATGATGTATGTGCTTACAATGGTGGCAATGCCAGGTGTCACTTCTATTTTTACAGTTCTTGAGATCATGTTCCTTCCCCTGTAGGATACATTTGTCTACCAATATTTGCTTGATAATTTTCTCAAACAATATTATTGGTTTTATCTTCACTTTGATTCATTTTATTTGCATAGATATAACAAGAAATACTGGTTAGTATATAAGTACCTCCTTGTCTTTTATTTAATGGAGCAATATGATATTGATACTCAAGAGTTTATTTCTATCAGTAGGTTTGTAAAGCACTTATGGTTTTAATTGAATTTATTTTAATGTGTTTCCTAACTTAGTTAAGAGCAGACTAAATCATCCAATTCACCTCCACCTGATTTCATCTTCAGTACTTCTAATTTTAAGGGTGTCCTTTTTCCAAAAGATAGCAGATTTTTCAGTGTCCCTGACCTACCAAGAAGTCACAATCTTTCTCATCTTGAGGACTAAGATTCTCCAGTCCATAGAGCAAATACCAGATCAAGTTCCCAAAAGATGTCGTAGACATCACTTCTGGATGCAAAATATAGAGATTTTGTTTCTATTACTGAATTTATCTTATCATAATTAGGTAATAAAATATGTAGCATGGTAATGTTAAAATTTTTATTTTTCTAATTAAATTCATTGTAGGAAAAAGGACAGGTTCTTATTGAACCAATACAAATAACTACTTTATAATGAAAAGTAAAGGTCTTTATTAAAAGTAACTTTGCATAATATTTAACCATTATAACTGATTTTATGAATGTTTATTAGACAAAGCCTAATATTATATGCCATTAATTTTAACAATATTATTACTTATATGTTTTTCTTGGTAACATTAGTTTTGAGTCTATTTAAGAATTTTCATAAGGTATTTTTTTCTTCAACACTAAGGACTAAAATTCAGAGCACTCCATTTAATTTTTACACATTTAATCTCTTAAATTGATGGTTGGAGATAGATTGAGAAAAAAGAAAAAGAAAAAGAGTTTCTTTCATGTTCACTAAAATAGAAAATTAAATTAACTCCAATTAATTCAGTTTATTAAGTCCCTTTAATCCTAAGCAATTACTTCTTCTTTTGCTGGTATTGAGCTGTGCAGTCTACCGTCATGAATTCACCTACTTGACAAGAGTCTTGGAAATCCTGACTCATGTACTTGGTATAGTTAGAATACTGTTTGTAGAGACAAGGTCACTTCATTTGGGGAGGCCTACATTCATGAGTCAATTTCCTGTGGTATCAAGAGTATGAACACTGTCTGATGCATTTCTTACTGAATTTCTTTTGATATTTCTTTTGTGACTCAGCTTCTTGATTGGTACTTTTTTTAGAATGGACTTTAGCTATGTTTAAAAGGAAAGGAGATCTTGATAACAAGACTAAAACGTTTGGTTTATTTTCGGTCATAGCAAACAACATCACAATGGAGAAGAATAGAATTTTCTTTCAAGATGTAATATACATTCATTCAATAAAACTTTTATCAGTGAATACAATAAAAGAGCACATGAAGGACAAGAAAAACATTCTGATACATCTTGAAGGCCTTTATTTTATCTATAAAGTATATATTATTATTTTCAACAATTTATAAGTTTATTTTAAAAAATCAATTGGTTGACAGTTATTACAGCAGTCTTCATACATGAACATAAATATGCTTCAGTCCAACCTGAAAAGTACATAATTGTTGTAAGATAACCATAGTAATCGTACATAATTATTGCATTTAATTAATCTAGGACTAGTTTAACTTGCAATTTTTCTTCTATTGTGGGCTTGAAAAACAGAATACCTCCCACTATAGTGATGAGCTAACTAAGAATCTGAAGAACACAAAAATATCACCTTTATTTCTTATTTCTTCTTGTACATGGCTAGAAAACAGATCTTTGAAGTTGCCCAGTGGTCTCTGGGAAACCCAGAGATATTGTACTCATAAAAGACATCCTAATAATTTTATTATTTTGAGTTTGAGGGTTTAATTTTGGAAAAGTAGTATCAAAAGAGTATCAGTGATAGGGCTCACAGGTTCAAAGGCCCTGCCAACAGACTCCCAACTCTGTGTGTGGGTTCAGGATCCTAACATTATGGCAATCATCTGGGAAAGCACACTTACCAAAGGACAAGAATCTCGGCTCACTCCCACAACTCCACCCCAGCCTGCTATTCTCTCCCTGTGCCTGCTTTCCTCTTGGATATCTGTCCTGGGGTTGGGTACCAAGACTTAAGCTCCCCTGTAAAGGACAAAAATAAGTAAATGCATCTTCTTCCAAAGCTTCTAAGTTTGTTTGTGACCCAGATACCACTGCCAATGAGTTTACAGCAGGGATAGTGGAAACCTTGGTCATTAGCAGCCAGACACTCCCAGAGGGGGTGAGAGGAAGGGACCTGGGCATCCTTGCCTTAGCCTGTTCTGATGAACTGGTCTTCTGCTCAAGGGACACCAGGAGACAGACAGCAGGTAATGGGGCACATCAAAAAGGGGCAGGGGTGGGGAGAATTTTCAGATAACCAGTGGTCAGCGAATGAGGAGGAAAGCCAATTGTGGCAACTGATGAGGAAATCTAGAGCCTCCCCATCTGCCCCTGAGGGATTAGCAGTTTTTGTGGCTAAGCGTCTAATATCATTTACAAGTTAAAATACAGAAGATATCAGAAAATGTCTTTTCATTTTAATCACGAGAGTTATCACAAAAGGATTAGTTATAGGAGCTGTGATTCCAGGTTCTCTAGTCTATGAGTAAGAATCACATTAGACATCCATTCCTCAATGTGACGAAAACATGAAGCTACTTGCCAGGAGCAGGAAGACAACAGAGTATGAAAATTATTTCTTATAAAGAAGAAATCTTTGATACATAGCAAGTTACACTGCAGAAGTATCAGAATTCTTGTACCTTTGGAATATTAAATCTCAAAATGTTTAAAAAGTTATTTTCCAAATCAACAGTCATAAATAGTCAACTCAAAGATACTCTTTGTTGGTGTCTTTCCAAACCTAGAACATAATTTTCTGACTTTAAAAGATGTTACTTCTAGTTAATGGCAGAAAATAATCTATATTATACTAAATCAACATGACAATGGGTAGTTATATGTATAGTGGCTACAGAAAAAATTTTTGTATCTATGTTAAATGCAACACTCCATTCATCTGCTTAATTCTCTCCAAATAGGACAAAGTAATTAAGGCTTTCTCTACTCTATTTTAGAATGACCAAGATGACATCAGAGGAGAATGGTTATGTTTGCAGATAAAGTTGGTTCACTACTCTGCACCTCATTCTCCTGTGGAAACGACTATTTCAATGCAAAAAAAAAAAAGTTTTAACATTTAAATATCTGTAACAAAGGTAAATTGCTACAAATCTGCATTCCCCCACATGGCAATATTGTTGTGGGTGTGAAAGATTTAGTACAGAAGGGCTATTCCTAATCTGGTCAAAACCAGTAAAAAACAAGAAAACATAAACTCATTAATATTCAGTCAACTTAGTCAAATAGTTGTAAACATTTTATCGCTCTTTTAAACTCATTGTTTGCAGGTATTATAAACTGTAGTGAATGAAGTTTAATTCCCTTGGATATTCAACAATTATTATAAACCTTTAAATTTGTATTTTAAAGTTTAATTGTATACATTCTGGCACAACCATAACAATTTTCCTTTTAGAAAAAGTTACTCTCTTTTTGCCCTGATAAACAAAGACATGAGTTATCTTACATGCACTTTTCCTACATTCAAGCTGACTTAAATTCTTGAAGTATTAAAAAGTAGCAAAAATGAACATGTGCACTAATAGGTGCCAAAGGTACATGTCCATACTGTTCATTCTCTTATCTAATAGCCACACTATAGTTTACAAAAATAAGGAACACAGATGTGTTAAAAATTTTGCTTGAATATCCAGAGATTATTTATTATTTCAATGTAATATTAGCATAAGATCTGAAAGTTAATTATATGAAATTCGGTTTAGGCTGACACATTATAGAGAAACAAAAATTTATATAAAAATTTTGTCAGATATGAAATTTTAAATATTTTTCCTGAACAGGATAAGTGTGATTTTTACCTAGATGGTAAAATGATTTGTAGCTTTATCTCAAGTTCCAGGAACAAAATTTTTTTATTAAGTTGTTGAGGTGACATTAATTAATAAAATCAAATATTTAAGTTTCAAGTGTACAATTCAACAATACATCATATGTATATTACATTTGTGTTCACCACCCATATCTAAATTTCCTCTGTCACCAAACATTTGATCTCACTTACCCATGTCTACCTCCTCCTTCCTCTCTTTCCCTCTGGAAACCACTAATCTACTGTCTGTGTTCATGACTCTTTGTTTTTCATGTTAATTTGTTGCTTTCTGCTTTATATCTCACATATGAGTGAAGTCATATGGTTCTCAACTTTTTCTGTCTGGCTGATCTGTTTAGCATGATTACCTCAAGAACCATCCCTATTGTTGCAAGTGAGAAATAAAACTCATTAAAGGACAATAGTTATTGTAATTCAATTCAGTTGAACCATAACACCAATGTGGGAAATTTAGAAGGGTCTAATTAAATGGGATATTTTATAAATTAGAAAAATCTGCTAACATTAATTCTAACTTTGTGATAATGTCACTGTTCAGGCCAATTGGAGTTTGGTGTCGCCACAATGGTAGGTGGGAGGGAGAGGAATAATGATGGCACAGGCGAGTAGTTAGCATTTTTCCTTGATTCTTCCCTCAAATACTGGCAGTGAAGAATCACAGGACACTGAGATTTAATAGTTTTCTTAAAAATATATTTTAGAAAGACAGAGAATGCCCCGAGGAGGTACATGGTCCCAGTGTTGTAACCAACACAAAGGGGCCAAAATGGCCACAAAAGAGCAAAAAGGGCCTAGAAACAGGAACGTTCGCCTTATATTTGGGCCATAATAGGTGACTCAAAAGGCATTTTAGGTGATTGACACATGAGGTCATTTTGATTGACACTTGGCCACTATATAACTCTGCCTAGTGTGCATGTGCATACCCAGAATCTGCTACCATTGGGGTATTCTTTGGGCTATCTCTAGGTTCGGCTCCTATTCCTTGTTCCCCTCTATAGCTCATGTCTGCCTATCTACCTAACAATAAAATCAGGAAGAAAATATATAATTTATTTCAACCAAAATCATCAAATCATATACATTTATCTAAGAATTTCCCATGATGAGAAATATCAATGAACTTCACTTTAATTAAATAAAAAACTGCTTCAAATTTTGCTTTAAAGTACCAAAATCTTTAGCATTGTGGTTCCTCTTCCCTAGCTGCCTTGCTGTTTCTTATTATCTCATATAGCAATAAAGTTTATTAATTTAACTCAGAACTAAACCTCTATATTTTTTTCTTCTGAGCAAGTCACTTGTGTTTCTATAAATAGCCAATGAAAACAGAATTTATTGAATTTAAGGAATTGTTTAACTTAATTTGTTAATTTTCTCCAGAAATAGTAAAATATATAAGAATTTGTGTAAAAGATATTTACATTATACAACAGGAGGTCACTATCTAATTCTGGGCCAGGGATGACTTTTTCCCACTTTTATTACATACTGTTTTGTGCTGTTTATTTATAGTTCTCATCAGGCAGATTGAGGGTCAAGTTAGGAGCATGATTGCTGAGGTTCATTAATACCTCATTGTTGGCATACAGAACATTCTTTACATCTTATTTTTACTCATTTTTGTACCTCTGTGAAATTTTCCTGTTTTCTTATGAGAAAAAGGAGAAAGAAATTTACACACTTGAAACCCTTTTGAGTTTTCAGAAGGGCATGCAACTCCCAAAAAATCAAAAGCAATAAATCCCATTACAAAATGTATTCAGGCTTAATAATGTTTGGTTTAGGCAAACCAAATGAAACCTTCTCAAAAGATAGAACTCTCCACTTTACAAGCCATACAAAATCGTTGTCTTTAGTTATTGCTACAGCAGCAATTCCACCCACATGTGCATAAGAATCACCTGGAAGGCTTCATAAAATACACATTCCTTGGCCTTCTCTTGGCATTGTGACTCAGGTCTGAGAATTTGCATTACTAAGTTTGCAGGTGATGCTGACAATGCCAGATTGGCATCTACTTTGAGAAATGCCATCCTAGAATGCTGACAAAAAGACCGATTTTGCCCTCAATTAATCTGTCAAAGTTTTCGGAGAAGGAATGAAAGTTGTAACTCTTAAAAACAGACCAATATAAAGGTTAATCAACCTTTTTTCATAAGAATGAGGAAAAACTTTTATTTCATTTTATACCCACAAAAAGTTTTACAATTTCCTTTACATATGAAAAGTCCCTAACCCAGATCTCAAAGGGTATCTCTTCATTCCCACAAAAATTTTGAGCTCATATTGTTGTGCAAAAAGAAAAAACCAACACAAGACACTCAAAGGTATCAAAACCTTCAATACAAACAGACCACACACACACGCACACACACACACACACTATAAAAGATTGCTATATTTCCCAACACTGTCACCCAAGAGAGAATGGCCTCCTTAAATTACATAAAATCAAAAAGCTGTGGCCTGACAACAAATCTCCACCAGGTCTTGGACACAGATACCGCAAATCAGAACATCTAGATTACTCAGACTTAAGTAACACCACATGTGAGTTATCTACACCCCTGCCCACAAGCTCCAGACCATGCCAATCTCGTTGGTATTTTATTTTGTTTTCTCTGTCTTTGCTACTCAAGAATTCTAAAACTGTGGAATTTCTTTTTTTTCTCTCCTAAGAAGACATACATACATTGGTACAGTAAAATTTAAATTCCTGCTTCCTTGAAACTTTATTAAGAATTCCAGCATAAAAGAATTCATTACATTCCAACCTTTTTTCCTAGTGGGAAAAAAAAAATGGATAATGGCTATGAGTTCTTTGTTACCTCAATTCAGGCTGACCCCTGAGTTGTGATATATTGGAACCAATGTCCCCAGGGCCATAAAAAACAGCTGCACCAAGCAGTTCACTCTGCTTTAAGAATGTTTAAAGAATTCATATTTAAATTTTTACTCTTTATAAAATGTCATAAATGTAATTTGAGTTTGCCGCTTCAACTTACTGATTTTCTTATATAATATGTTCATCCCCAGGTCAATCAACAAAAACGAAACCTGTTACCTTAAGTAACTGTTACCTTACCTTACATAACTGCATAATTTTTAAGTATTGATATAAATAATATGTCTGTGAATATATATGTGCATATAATTAAATTCTACAACTTATTCAATCATTTTCCTATTGACGGAAGTTAACCATGATCCATATCTGTTTTGCTACTGCAAACAAAGCAGCAAATAACATTCTTTCTGCAATATGTATTCTTTCACACTCTTGCTTTAATTTTAATTTCTATAGACTCAAGTCCCAAAAGTGAAACTGCAGGTTTGAAGGTTTTTTTGTCTTAAAAAAAAAAATGACTATTTCCAGACTACTTTTAAAAAGGTTCAAATTCACATATACACTAATAATGTATAATGTTAATATCTCTGAATCCTCATGTTCAATTCATGACATTGAACATCCCTATTGCTCCTGGCCATTCATGTTTCTTCTTCTACCTATTAATCAATCTCCTTTGTGTATTATGGTACTGGAATTTTTTGTCTTTTATGTTTAAGAGACTGGCAAAAATTAAAATGGTTGCCTATAGTGAAAATGGAGAAAAAGAAGCTGAAATACTATAAGTACAATATTTTGAAGGACAGTAGGCCCACCGTCTTAAAATTTAAATTGTTGTAAATCTTTGATCTAGCAATTTTTATCCTAGTAATTTTCCTATACAAATAATACAGGAGAAAATATCTTTATAAAAATTATTGTATAGTGTTTGTAATAAATACACTGTTTATAGTAAGAAAATTGAGCAACCTAAATTCTAGTCTAGAGGTCTTAGAAAATATTTTATGCACTAATATGTATATTTACATTGAAATGTACCTTTCTGCTTAACAAAATGGATTCGTTTATTCTGTCAAGTAAAGACATTTATTTTGTAGTACATACAATTATAAAAACATAGGTTGTTCAAAAATAACATGCCCAATATGTTCTTTTTTTGTGAAAACTAATTTTATCCATAGGAAGAATGTTTGGATATTTTACATCTACATGTAAGTTTTTCCCTTTTTCTCTTAGATGTTTTTGGACTTTTTAAAATATTACTTTTATAATATAAAAATAATAATGAAGTTATTTTCATTTTGAAAAGTTAATTCCAATTGAAAATGTATCATCACATCTAATACAACAGTGCTTTTTTAGCCTTCATGCCTGCGTGAGGTACTAGTGAAACTGCATATTGTCCAACATGTTTGATTTCTGCCTTATGGCTGAAGATGAGCTTAGAGAATACTACTGCTCAAGTAGTATTGGGCTTTTAATCTGAAGCTTGAATTTTGATCTCTTTTTATCATATTGTTTATTAGCACCAGAGCTCTTTGACCATTTCCCAAAGAATAAGAAACATCGAGAAACATGAAAAGTAATAAAACTAGATTCAGTTAATACTTTGGCTTGTCAGAAGCTTTCATGAAAGATTTGTTTGTTGAAGAAGTTGAACCTATCGGCTTAAACAGGGATTAACTCTGCTAGCTCTAACAGAATATAGACAATTAAGAGGTTATTGGGAATTAATTGAAAATGATGTAGTGTTATGAGATGGGAGGAAGATGATTTAAAGGAAATTATACAAAATACTCTGAATCAGCCAAGGATAAACAAATGCAAACTAGAACTTGGTAAATGTTATTGTAAACTGATAAAATAATTCAGAATATAAGAATGGAAGACTGGGAAAATGAGTGAATTTACAGAGACAAATAGTAAAGATGTAAAAATGCTGGAAAGAACATTGTAAGTGAATAGGTGAGCTCGTTATGTGGATTCACAGGCCATTCCTGCTCATTTATGAAGAAATTTCAATTCTCAAAACATTACTGTTTCACCAGAAAGAATTTCATGAACTCACTGTGAAGGTTTATGTATATGTGATTTTTGTGTATGTGTGTGTGTGTGTTGCTTTTACGTTTAGGTTTGCTTTCAGCGCTGATGTTCTCACTTTATAACATTGCTTACCTATAGAGTTGAAAGAGTCAGTGCCCAATTAAGACAGGTGTCTTTTGTTTGCCAGCAAAATATTTTAAGATATTTCAAATGTGAATACATTGAGGTCATCAAGATGACATCACTCTGCTCTTGTTCTGCATCCCCATGTTTCACTCAAGATCTTAGAGCAAAAAAAAAAGTGAAAGCGTATTAGAAAGTGATAAGCATCCTAGTAAAACTGAGCAACGTTTACTGTTGCCTTCTCTGTGCCAGGAATTGTGTTAACTACTTTAATAGATGTTACTCCTTAACATTATCACAACACTCCAAGAAGTAGGAATGTTGATTTAGTCTAATTTAGATATTATAGAAACTGAAACGTAGAACAGTTAAGCAACTTACCCACATTTATAAAACTAGTAGGTAGAAGAGCTAGCATTCATATAGGAGCTTTCTAGCTCCACGGCCAGTGCCCTATTCAATTAGGAACTCTGATATTAATTTACCAGATCTCTTGGCTTATAGACTCTTCACATTTATTATACATAATTTCAGTATCTTCCCTTTAAAGAAATAATGTTGATGCTTAATCTCCTTAATGGTCAGAGTCTCAAATTGAAGAGGCAGAAACTGCTGGGGTTTTTTTTCATTCAATAGATTATATTTTAAAATTCAGTGCTTAGTGAGACTTGGAAAAATGCAATAATATTTGATATTAGCAAGGGTGTTAGTATTGGGCATTCTCATAAGATACTGGTAGGAATATAAACATGTTTGGGAGTGTATTTTGTCACGACAAGAAGAAATGTTAAATTCACACATTCTGCAGCAATTTCACTGATACCAACTTATTACACTGATAATCTTGAAAAGTACATAAGCCAAGATATCTTGTTCATGTTATTGGTAGCAGATCACTTAAATAAAGTATGACACACTCATACAATGCAGTTGTTCAAAGTAAGAATATCTTGAAGATAAATTATCAAACAAAAACACAAAGCCTAGGGAATCATTTCACAATACATACATCTATTCAAATTATGGGGTCAATTATATCTCAGTGAAGCTGAGGAAAGACACATTGCTAGGTTCTGAACATCCTTTTATGTAATTTTAAAAGATAAAGTTATATTTTTCTATAACTTGTTTCAGATATATATATTCTATAAAGGGAGAATGTATATTAAAATAATTTTTAGAAAGACACTCAAGAAACTGTTTTCAGAGGAAGTTTTAGATGTCTGGTGGAAGACTTGAGGAGGAGAATTTTATTTTTACCTTTATTTAATTCCTGGATTTTTTTTTACCAGGGGTACAAATTATGCTTTTGTCAGCATAAGTAATCAGGTAATAAAATTATGAGTTATATCTGTTTTCTCCCATTTATTTGTGTGTATAAATAAAAAAAATAGGCTTGTCTTTTTAAATTTTGATAATTCTGTCTATAATTTTTATGAAAGTGCTTTGGTATCTTACTTTTTTTCTATCACAAAGACTATCTATGTTGTACAATAATTATTTTCTCAAGACAAATGTCTTATAAGGTAGATAAGAAAAGTGACATACATCTTTCATGTCAAACTAATTTTGTGTTATGAACAAAATTGCATAATGTCATTTTTTAAGACCTTTCTCTGATCTATATCAATCTACCCAGTTAAATGGCAAAAATCACTTCCAGAACCAATCCTTCTGCAGTCAGCAAAATGAAGCAATTACATGAATAAGTTTTTCCACTTGGCCTATTTTTCTGCATTTGGTTATTAATCAGTTTCACTGACTACATTTTCCATTTTATATCCACTTTCAGGCACTACTCCAGGTGGCCAAACATATCACATTACATAAATAAAATAAAACATTTGCCCATTGAGCAAATGGATGTCTTTCATATCTAACTCTTCCAGCCTCTCTTCAATCACTCATAAAAACAGTATGGTTTCTATAAAAGGATGCTCAGTGTTTCATTTTGTGGCTAACTTAAATTTATTTAAGTAAAATTATACTCCAGCCAATCTTAACCAATGAACAGAATTAATTTGACTTGACACCCTGTTATTTCTCAGCTCTTCAAGACCTTCAACTTGATTTTGTTGCTTTGTCTGTCCCTTCTGAATTCAAAGTCTGGAGAGTATCTCTTCTGAAATAGCTATTTTCACATAATCATTCTTTTGGATGCTGGTTCTTAACCCTGGCTGTGCATCAGAATCACTGTTTCTTTGTACTATTACTCTGGACAAAATCAGGTAGAGATTTGGACCTAACGGAGATAAAGTGGGAACAGGACATTTTTTTTTTTTTAAAGTTTCAAGCATGATTCCATTTTGTTCATATAGTCTGGCCCTCGAGCAGGATTAAACATTACTCTATGTCAATGATACTTCTTAAATCAAATCCAAGTCTTTACAATTGATAGATTTTCATAGACTTATCTGCTTTGAGTGCTAACATGGCTATAACAACTCAATTCACAACTTCTGTGTTCTTCATGGGCATTGCTGTATATTAAGGTTAATGGTTCTCAAGTCTGAGAGTTTTAAAAAATAATGATGCTTTCAAGGTAAAAAGATATTTCATGAAAATGGAAACAAACAACAAGCAAAAAGCTAGGGTACCAATACTTACGCCAAACAAAATAAATTTTAAAACAAAGGCTATAACGAGAGACAAAGAAGGACCCCATAATCCACTTGTGAGTATCCAGAGAAACTCAAAACACTATTTCAAAGGAACATGTGTACCTATATGTTCATTGAAGCATTATTTACATTAGGCAAGATATGGAGGCATCCTGGGTGTCCTTCAGTTGGATTAATAAAGAAGAGGTGGTACATATAGAGCATGGTATATTACTCAACCATAAAGAAAAGTTTGAAATCTTGCCATCTGCAACAACATGGTTTGACCTAGAGGGTATTGTGCTGAATGGAGTGAGTCAGACAAAAACAAATGCCCTGTGATTTCACTTATATGTGTTGAGAACAGGATAAACAAACGACAAAAACGAACTCATAGATACAGAGAACATTTTGGTAGTCGCTGAATGGGAGGGTGAAAAAGAGAGCAGATTAAGAGTTACAAATTGGTAGTTACAAAATAGGGGGATGTAGAGTATAGCATAGGGAATATAGTTACTGTTATTGCAATAACTACATATGATGTGAGGTGGGTTCTGGATTTATCTGGGTGATCACTTTTTAAGTTGTATAAATGTCTGATCACTGAGTTGTACACTTGAAACTAATGTAATATTGTCTATCGACTGTTATTGAAAAAAATAAAAATATAAAAATTAAAATAATAATAATGCTTGTCCTACTCCCAAAGTCTAAAGTGTGACCTGGTCATTGGGATATTTTTAAATTTTCCCAAATGATTCTAATGTGTGGCAAGGCTGAGAACCACCCTTTGGGAACAAGATAATTAAGAAAATCCATATCTTGCCTTGTCAAATACAACGTTCCTCTTTCCCAAAAAGATCCTATGGGACACCTAACCACAGGATGATGACAGGCAAAGGGAAATAAAGCACACACATATACACATGTTCTCCTAATTCTTTAACTTTGGTTTGAAGAGCTCCTTGTACTGCTCACTCTGCAGCACAAAGCCAGTTCTAGGGAAGATAATATTAGAAAAACATTTCTTATGGCTTCCTCTCTACTCTTATCAACTTTTCTATTTTCTCGACCCAAGAACTTGTCATATGTCACAACCGCCAAAGGTTTTGCTCTCAGCTAATTAGCTAAGACATTAAATCTTAAAAGTATAAGACATTTTCTCACAAGGATGTAAAGTATCTATACTTAACAGGGCAGACTATGGACATATTTCAATTCTCTTTCTAGGAATACTACATCGTCTTACCTTATATGTCGGAACAGTCAGATTTCTAGACCAAGATGGAAACTCACAGTTAAAAAGTAAATTCCTGTATGTGTCTAGTGCTGTTGATTTCAGCAACAATTTTCACACTCAAATGATTCCTCTTTCCTGGGAAAATTGGGAAATTGCTCACCCTCTTTTAACCTGTCTCTCCTCCTATCATGATTGACTTGTTACCATGGCTGCTATGGTCTGAATGTTTGTATCCCCCAAAATTCATATGTTGAAGTTCAAACCTGCAAGGTGATAGTATAAAAAGGTGGGGCTTTGGTCATGAGGGTTCATCTTCCAGAAATGGGATCAGGGTTCTTATGAAATAGACTCCAGAGAAATATGTTGCCCTTTCTGCCAAGTAAAGACTCAGTGAAAAAACAGCAGTGTATGAATCAGGAAGCAGGCTCTCACTGAACACCAACCAGATCTACCAGTACCTTGATGTTGAACTTCTCAGCCTCTATAACTGTGAGAAATAAACTTTTGTTGTTTATAAACACCCAGTTTATGGTAATTTATTATAGCAGTCTAAATAGACCAAATCAATGGAGAAGGTCACAGTTTTGTTTTGTTTTTTTAGTGCATTACTCATTGCTGTTTTCACATTTTAAAATAATATATACTTATTAAGAAACTGAAAATATGTAGAAAATAGTAAAGAAGAAAGCAAAAATTATTAACAGAAATTAATATACTGTTAAAATCAGCATACTCCCTCTCAATTTTTTTTCTCTGATTTATATCAATACCTATTAATGTCAAAAGAAAAATTCAGAGTCACTCCTGTGAACCAGCTGTCCTTTGCCTCTAGACAATATTGGACATAGAGCTCAGTTTTACCCAAATTTCCCTTTTACTCCATGCAGATTAACCCTCTTCTGTTAACCATCATTTCTTCAAATAGAACAAATACAGTTACTAACATGTATGCCTTCTGAGTTAAACTGTCCACTAGTTATGCTTCCCTACATTTGCAGCAGTTGGATTTTGAATGATCACAAAACATTTCTTGGGTAATTTTTAAAGATAGTTGATCTTTCATTTTGCAATTTGCTTTACCTTTTTTAAATTCAGTTCATAATTTGGGGGTATATTTGTCTTGAATTCATATTCTCTCTCCCAAAGTTCAGATATGATTTCATATTTATGTGTTTGAATACTGTACATAAAAATATGTAAAACAACAATGGGATTATATTGATTATAAGTTTGTATACTGCCATTTTGTACTTAATTACTTATTACATATGGAATAATATTTATAAAATGTGTATAAAGATATGTACATTAGTAATAAAACAATAATGTTCCAAACATCAAGCTTTAAAATGAGGACACTGAAATATCTCTGAAAGCCACCTGCTTTCACTAGCCCCTTCCTTCCTTGCTCAACTCAACCAGTTATTGGGCCCCAAACTAGTATGTTCTCAGACTTTTCCTATCTAGCTACTCTCCTGCTCCATTCTGTATTTCAGGAAAACACATTTCCAGGCATCTTTGGCCTCCAGTTTCTCACTAGGCCAACCAGTAGGTAGCACTGGGAGAAGACATGGTATATCATCTCCCTTTCTCCTATGGAATCTCCAGCAAACTTGTCTTTGGTCTGAGGGTCCAACACCTTAGAGATGATTGATCCCTTATTCCACAAAGCCAGCTCCACTAGGTAATGCTGATCCTGGCTGTAATGCCTGCCTGACAGTCACGCCTTTTGTCTCTGATGACAATACCTCCTCCCACTATCCTTCTAGCCCTAGGGGCATTAGCAGTTTTTCCTGCTCTTAAGTAGCTGGCTCACCATGCTTGGTTTGGCTTCCATCATCTGTGTAATCGATTACCTGTGTTAAATCACCTCTACTTGAAAGACCAAGAATAGCTGATGATTTATAAGAGGACACTAAATGCTCTTCTATTTCTAGTTTGCTAAAAGGATTTACCAAGCTTAATTATTTAATTTTATTGAATTTATTTCTCTGTATCTCCTGAGATGATGGTTAAAGGAGCTTTTGCTCCTTTGACTTGCTAATGTGATGAGTTACATTTATAGATTTTTTTCTATTGCTAAAAATCCTTGCATTCATAGACTAAACCCAGTTTTTATACTGGATTATCTTTTTTATAATTGCTAGACTTCATTTGCTATTTCCTAATTTAGAATTTTTGCCATTAGGTTCATGAGAGAGATAAGTTATAATTTTTATTTACTGTACATCGCTTATATAATGTTGTTATCAAGATTGTAGTGGTCTTATAAAATGAACTAAAAAGTGTTCCTCCTTTTCCATTCTGAATAGTTTTTGTACAAAAACAAAAATAATACATTCCTTGAAAATATTTGGTAGAACTCACCAGTAAAAATGTCTTTCTGTGGGAAAAATTTTTAACTTCTAATTAAGTATCTTCAATGGGTCAGGAAAATTTTTTCCAGTGTTTTATTTCATTTTGAACATCAATAAATTTGAATTATGAAAAATCTACAGATATTATTTTCTTGAATATAACCTTTCCCTAATTCTATTTTTCCTCTGTAGACCTTATTAAATATTGACTCTATTTTTCAAACTCTGTTTCATAGATTCTTTCCTCCTTATGCTGTACTCAATATAATTTCTTCATATTTATTTTCAAATTTACTTATTTTATCTTTGCCTCTATCTAATCTAGTGTTTAACTTGTTCATTGAGTTTTTAATTTCTAAAATTTCTCTTAAGTCCAATTATAAATCTACTTGATATACTTTATATACCCTGTTTCCACTTTATAGTCTTGGCACACTTAATTGATTTATTTAAACATATTAAACATAGTTTTTATGGTTGCATAATAATTCTGATATCTGAAATTGTTATGAGTATAATTCTACTCTATGTTTCTTCTCATGATGCCTATTTCCTCATGAGTTTTGTGATAGTCTTATTTTTAAGCTCATGTTCAATCGACATTTGTCTATGATAATTCTCTGAGACCTGGGAAGCATATGGATTTCCCCAAAGAAGCTTTGCTTTTCGTTTTGGCTATTTTCTGGTTCTTGAAGAAAGGACCAAGCAGGGACAACTTTAAAATAAATTTTCAGTTGAGTTTGCTTTTAATTATATAGATAGTGAAAATTTAAGCAATAAATTCATCCATGTGAAGAAGGATTTGTGATCCCCCACCCCAACCAATCTAGCACCAAGTTTGGGGCAGAAAAACTTCCTAGTTGCCCCTTTTTGAGGGATACTTTTTCTTCTAGTTTTTCCATTCACAGATATTATCTTCTCTTGGGGTTTTGACTTTGAGCAGGTTTCTCTGTAAGACTGCTATACTGAGCAAGCTCTATACTTTGTCTCTCAATCTCCAATACCCCCTACAGTTACAAAAATTGAAGCTCAGCTTCAGGACAGCACACTTTTATGGAAGTCTTTGGTTGTACTGCTTGCATACTACTCTGGATGCATTTGTTTCCCTCATGTTTAGCGTATGTGGTTCACTTTAATTCTTTTGAAAGTCAGCAATACTCTTTTTAAAAATTACATGTACATTTTATCTGGTATTTGTAGCTGTTCTATAACAGGTTGGGGGTTCAGCAAATCTAGTCTACCATATTGCTGTTAGAAAACATAAGCCCTGCTTTTTGAAAACACATCGAATCATTTTTATTGCCATTAAATATTTTTCATAAATATGCCTTTCAGACATCTGAAGCATGGCAATGTCAGAGGTGCCTCTATTCTGTCCCCTTGAAGTGACAACACGTTAAAGAGCTACAATTCAATGAAGAATTCTCTGTTCAACACGCAAACATGTCTGAGAGATGGGCGCTTCTGCTCGTTGAAACATCTGAAGGTGGGCCTGTCGGGGTGAACCAGGGAGGAGAGAAGGGAGAAGAGCAGAAACAGGTGCCACAGACACAACCCAGAGCTCACTGTGGGTCTCGGGGAGGGGAGACATCAGGTCGCAGGTACACTCTCCATAGCCCTGAGCATTCTTGCCTGAGTGGTCAGCACACTCTGAACCTCGTGACTGGGGCAGATAGAACATGGAGGTATGGCAGCTGTGGTCTTAGCAGCCACCATTGCCAGGCAGAAAACAAAGCCATGGAGCATGGCCACCTCCCTTCACCCTCTCAGACCTAGCAGTGGCCCCAGAAAAAGCTGTAGCAATGAGTGTCAAGTTACAGAGCACACTATTTGCAGCGCTGAGTACTGGAGAGACAAGAGCATTCCTCCCTAAATAGCAGATGCATAATGTGGCTAATCCCAGCATGTGGAGTGAAGATACAGAGGCGAGGCAGCTGAGGTCTGGAAGCAGCCACTGTTGGGATGTGAACAAAGCCACAAATGCCTCTCCCAGTCCACCCTTCCCCTACACATTACAGCCTGTCGCATATAAATTGCAGGTGACATGATTAGTTAATCAAGCAAAAAAATCACATTTCTTAGTGAGAAGGATCAGATGCTGACTATATTTTCAGTGGCAGAACTGGTTATTCAGTCTCAATTAAAAATAGAGATGGCAGAGACTGAGACCAAGGTTTTTAAGACATGTCCGTGATGCAATTATATTTGCTGAATGATACTGCTTTAGCAATTGAAGGCAAATTTTTTCTTTCTTTTCTTTGAGGCAAAAGGAGGAAACAATAGGATTACAGAACTCAAGGAACTAGAAACCAGCTATCAAAAACATGCTATTCCAACCTCCTCAATCTCATCATATAGCTTGCTTAAAAACATCACACAATCAGCATTCAAAAAGTCAACTCTCCTCATTCTAAAAAAAAAAAGACACTGTAATTTTATATAAGAAGTTTTATAGAATACCATTCATTCTTTTCTGAATACCAATATATAAAAATTTCCACTTTATTATCAATCAGTAACCTTTCTTCTCATCAGCATTAATCTTAAAAAATGACATTCTGCAAGTTATACTTCAACTTTGTGATACTGAGATTTTATATTTTCAAATTGAAGATACTGTCCTCTTGCATCACAAAAAGTGCTTTAGATGGTTTATATTTAAATGCCCTCAAATGACATGTACTTAGTGAATGAATCCAATTTGTTATACAAACCATTTGTTTCCCCATACCAAATTCAATGAAATGGAAAAAGATGACAATTCTGTCTAGTATTCTTGTTTCCACTATAATACAAATTAGGAACATACATATTCTATTATATTTACAAATTCCAGAGCTTCTCTTTTACTTAGAATAATAATAATATTAACCAAATAAATGGTGGGTGTGTTTTTGCATTTGTGTGTAACAACAAAAGAAAGGATAGATAGATCTAGAATCCCAAATTGTCTGAATAGCTAGCTGAGTACCTTAAGCAAGAGCATTTTTATTTCAACAGCTTTGTGTTAAACTTCATTAACACGCAGAGTAGACAGAGCATAATGAATACTTGATGAGTCAGCTTATCACTATGGAATAACATTTTGCTATAGTTTAGAGTTAAAAAGTGACTGCTCTTGAGACCTTGGAGGTAGATGTAAATAGCATATGAAGAGAATAACATACTTAGAATTTAATCTACCACCTTTATGAACACTATTAAAATTGAAAGGGTCCCCTTAGCTTTTAAACCACTTCCACTTGTATTTGAACGCACACTATAACCAAGGGCTTGACAGGCTTTACCTTTCTAGTATACATTGCTAAATGAAAACCTGTATTTAGGTCTGATTTTTCCTAATTGGACCCATTTTGAGTTCTTCAAATCTGAAACTTATTTATTATTTCTTATTTGTTTTTTTCTTTTTTTACAGTAAACATACATAACACATATGCCAATAGAAGAGTGGAGGATGGAAAAATTGCCAAAGAATTATTTAACTTTGTCCTTTTCACAAACCAAATACCATAACACAGAAAAAAATTAAGAGTCCATGCATGTTCAGTAACCTTCAGTACAGTTATACTAGTTACTCCAAAGTTTGCAAGAATCCATATTTTTTGAAGATTCACCAGGTCTGTGGTGATTAATATTATGTGTCAACTTGACTGGACCACAGAGTGCTTAAATATTTACTCAAATATTGCTTTGGATGTTTTTGTTAGGGTGCTTTGGGGTGAGATTGGTATTTAAATAAGTAGAGCAAGGCTTCTTGGTAGGTAAAAATTAAATGTTGTTATTTTAAGGTTTTCTATTGTTTTTAACCAAGCATAACATAACTGGAATAATCTAACATAATTAATTATACATTATAATGTACTAATTCGTCTTTATTTTTAATAGTTCATTCATATGTTAGCTTCATAATAAAAAGTGTATTTTTTCTTGCCTTATAATTGCACTATGTTAATTTCCATTCTGAGTTTTTCTATTGATTTACCATTGAGTTAATACCCTATGGTTGCCTTTGCTTGCATAATGTAATCTTTTAACATACTTTACTAGAAATACAATGTTTTCTTTATATTAGTGATCTAGGGTACCCCTCAGAAGTTCACAGATTTTACAGCTAATGAATGATGCTTTTTTTTTTTTTTTTTGGCAAAATCGCTTTTTTTTTTTTTTAAGGAACAACTCTTGATTTGATCCTGTGCCATCGTAGGTAATGAAGTCCTATCAATGAAACATTCATGACAACAAGAACTGCTTGTGATGAAATAAGTACTATCCAGTTAAGTAGTCTACTCCATCAGAGGTGGAAATAATAGGTCTCTACCTGCTACTCCTCTTTAATCCTCACCTATGTCTTCATAATAGATTACCTATGGCCAGCTGATCAATAAGAAAAAAAAATAAGCATAATTTACAGAAGTCACTACATAGTACATCAGCACCAGCCAAAAGTGGATTGCTTAGGTATTATAGCCCACTTGAGTGCAAACTTAAAGAATGTTAGGCTATATATCTGGTTGTGCATTATTATTGCAAGGAGTTATGGTTTTGATTTATATGTGGTGGTGATCATTTAGCTAAATGATTAGGAACTTGGAAGAAACAAGATTGGAGGATTGGTAACAATGAGTTTTGGGGAATAAATATATGAATGAAGCACTGAGAATGGACCAGACTATAAAACACTTGCACTTAATCTGAATGTTCACCAAACTACTGTCAAGAAGATCAGCAATCAGATGTGTAGGTGTGAGACAACCTCTTTCACTGGGTATTACGTTTCTTGTTCAGAAAGCTAATGAACAAAGCAACCTTGGTAGTGGCAGTAGAGAATGCATAGACTCAACAACATGCCCTATCCCTCACCAATGCCAGTTTATCTCCCAGGACTATTAGGTGTCCAACACGCAAGCAACAGGGACCAAGGCTAAGCACCCAGTAATGTATTTGGAGTGAACAAGCCACTCATACTTTTGGCAAGATGTTGATAATACTGGAATTCTTCTATCACAGTGGCAGCAGGGAGTTTTATAATTGGAATAGATATTTATTCAGGGATTACATTGTCATTACTGCGCACCATGTCTCTCTGATCACTACTCTACATGGGCATATTGAATGTTGCCATGATATTCAATTCTCTATTGTTCATATGCAAGAAACTCATTTTTAACAAAAGAGTAAATATCATTAGACTTGTCTGACTCATCATTTACTCTTTCACCCCAAAATAACTGCTATTAGAGAATGGTGAACATTCTCCTCAAGACTCAACTCAGCATTTGCTGAGAGACGGTGGCTTGCAAGGTGGGGCTGATGCTAGAGGATGTGATGCATGTTTGGAACTAGTAACTAAGTATGAGCTTCTATAGTATCTCCCATAGAGCAATACAAGAATCTTTGACCCGGGTTGTGAATATCAGAATGACACCTTTACCATTACAATGACTGATTTTTTTAAAAAATTCTTTTTCTACTACTCTTGAGATTCTAGGCTTGCTGAATTGATATTCAAGGGAAGATCCACAGCAATATTGCATTCAATTTTAGGATGAGATACTGGCCTCCTCATGCCTCTGGAGAAACAGTGAGAAATTTAAGAAGTAGCTAAATTGTTGACTCTAGAAAGGAATTTAAGTAGCAATTTCTGAGAAAAATGGAAAAAACCTAGGGGATTCCCTTGTATGACTCTTAATTCTGCCAAGGCCTGTGGTAAAAAACTAATGAAGACTAATTACCAAAACATGGAAACAAGTAAGATATATTTTAATAGATGGATGTATAAATAAACAGTGGTACATCCACACAATGGAATGTTATTCATTGATTTCTTTTTTAAAGAGCTATAAAGCCACAAAAAACATTGAAGAAACAAATACATTTTGCTAAGTGAAAGTACCCATTTGAAAAAGCTATAGGTTGTAATATCTCAACTATATAACAACTGGACACTATAGAGAAAGTAAAACATTAATGGTTGCCAGGAGTTGGGAGGCAAGGATGATAAGTGAAGTGCAGGGGATTGTCCAGGCACTGAAACTGTTTTGAGTGAATCTGTAATGGTAGATATGTGGTATTAGACATTTGGTGAAAACTCATCGATCTGTGCAAGACCAAGAATGAACCCTAATGTAAACTATGAACTGCTTTTCTCTTGTTGCTGTTAATATTCTCTCTTTGTGTTTAACCTTTGGCATTTTAATTATGATGTGTCTTGATGTGGGCCTCTTTGGGTTCATCTTGTTTGGGACTCTCTGAGCTTCCTGGGGTTATATGTCTATTTCCTTTACTAGGTTTGGGAAGTTTTCCATCATTATTTCTTCAACTAAGTTTTGAATTCCTTGCTCTCTTCTCCTGGTACCTCTATGATACAAATGTTAGTACACTTGATGTTGTCCCAAAGGACCCTTAAACTATTCTCATATTTTTCTTTTTTTTTCTGCTGTTCTGATTGGGTATTTTCTGCTATCTTATCTTCCAAATTGCTTATTCAACCCCTTGCTTTACCTAATCTGTTACTTGTCTCTAATGTGTTCTTTTCTGAATTATTGCAGCCTTCATTTCTAACTGGTTCTTTTTATGTTTTCTACCTCCATTTTATGTTTTCTGTCTCTTTGTTGAAATTTATATACTCTTGCCCTAAGTTCATTGAGCATTCTTATAGCCAGTGTTTTGTATTTTGCATATGGTAAAATGCTTGTCTTCATTTTGTTTACTGGGGTTTTTGTTTTTGTTTTTGAGCTTTGTTCTTTTCTCTCATCTGGGAAATGTTTCTTTGTCTCCCTGTTTTGGCTGCCTCCTGTGTTTGTTTTTCTGTATTAGGTAGAGCTGCTATGTCTCCTGGTTTTAGTAGAGTAACCTTATATAGTAGGTGTCCTATGGAGCCCACTGGCACAATCTCCCTGGTCACCTGAGCCAGGTTCTCCAGCTGTATGTCCCTTGTGTGTGTTGTGTGTGCCCACTTGTTATAGCTGAACCTTGGTTGCTGTTTGTCTATAGGAAGGATTGACCCTCAGGCCAATTGGTTGCAAGGACTGGCTGGTGACTATCGTGAAGGAGCTGTTTGTTGTGCAGGAGCTGATTGTCTAGAGCAGGATTTGCTTTAGCAGGCCTCTTGTGCCTGCCCAGTTGCAGGTACTGGTTGTGTCTTCTGTGGAGGCAGCCTGGTGGTGCTTAGGCATGGCCAGAAGCCAGCCACCTGGCCTCTGGGCCCCTGGTCTCCTGGGAAAGGCCCAGCCGCAGGCTAAAGCAGTCACCTCCTATGCCTTGCCTGTGGCCACCTGGTGATCTGCAAATGTTTTTCACCTGTGCAGAGCTTGAGCCACAAAGTGATCTGCAAATTTCGCCCCCGCTGCAGAACTTGGAGGTGCCTAGGTGAGGCTAAGCTGCAAACTGAGGCTGGCTGCTGTGAGTGCGGAGCCTGGATCTGTTTGACAAGAGGTATGGTGCATGCCAAGACCAGATGCTGCTTGTTTGGAATTTAAGAACCTTTGAGAGATTTTAGGAAAGTCCATAGCATGAGTCAAAGCAGGTCACTGGAATTGGCTTGGGTAGGCCTGAAAGTTGGGTGAGGCAGAGTTTCAGGGAATCACCAAGTTGGGGGGACCAGTGTTAACCTGGTTGATGAAGACTCAGATATGGTAGTTATCTGCATTTGTATGCAAGTGGCAGTGGTGAGACTCCAAAAAATAAAAATAAAAATAAAACAATAGATTCCCCCAGCACTTCTGTCTGGGAGAATGCCATCCCTCCAGCCCTCTCCTGAAGCCAGACAATTTAATTTCAACCTGTATGTTTCTGGCACCTTTCAAGCTGCCACCGCAGCACTAGACCTCAGATCAAGTGAGTTCTTCAGTGACTAAGTCTGTAGAAGGGCCCCTTAAGAGGAATAACCTTCGTCTCATTCAGCCATAATCTCCACTGGTTTTCCCAGCCAGAAATTGTGGAGACTTCTCTTCCCAGCACTGGAACCCCGGCTGGAGAGCCTGTTCTGGTGCTGAGACCTCTCATTCCTCTGGGGAAACCTTTGCAGCCAAGTTACACCTCCTTATTTTTAACTACCACACACAGGCGTGCAACCAGCCCATTCCACATCTCTGCCCCTCCTACCCATCTCAAGGTGGCTTCTTCTGTATGCCCCTAGTTCAATTAGATTTCAGGAGATTCTCAGTGATGGTTGTTCTGTAATTTAGTTGGCGTAGTTGTGAAAAGAGCCAAGCACAGCATTTACCTACTCTGCCATCTTGACCAGAACTTCCTCTATTTACATTTCTAAATTTTTTCTCTTTATTTACTTTTTAAATATAAGATATATCAGGAGTGGTTAACTTAATTTTGAAGCCATACATGACAAAATATCAAGATAATGTAGTGATGAACTTAGAAGAGGAACGGACTTCACCACAATTTCTGGACTTAGAATAAATTCTGTTGACTGATGTGATTTTTAGGTGGTTCCCTTGTCAAAGAGAGTAAGTATTCATTTGTTGGAGAAGTGGTTTCATTCTTTTAGGATGAAGCATGAGTCTTTTGTTTAATAGAAAAGAAATAAAAGTTTATACTGATATTGAACAAATCAAAGCATGGATATTATTATTATTTGATGTCTGTTCCTAAGTTTGAGAAAGTCCCCAGCCTATCAGTCTTGATGGGAGCAAGAAACCGTCTCTTGCTTTAGAAGCTAAAATGCCAAATGCTTGCTTTCTCAGCCTCCTTTGCAGCTAGGGTACAAGCATATGATTTAGGTTCTGCCAATCTGTTTGCCTGTGCTGAATTTTGACTTAGGAATACATAAAAAGAAAACAGATTCAGTTAAGCTTTCTCTGTTTCTAGTGGAGGCAATGTAGCAGCTGCTGAAGTGTCTGTTGTGCAGTGCATAAGTGGGAGTGATGATCATGGTTTAACAGTTGGCCTAAGATTGAGCAACAGGTACAATTGCTGCCATCTGCAAGCTGTAGCGTTAGTTCTTAGTGGCGGTGGCAGTGGTTTCCTGTCTGAACAAGTTCTGCAGCTTTGTTTGGGGCACAATTTCTGGCAATTAGTTTTGAGTCTGAGTATCTAGCCTTTTTAACAGTTCTATAAGATCCCCAATATTTCTGTGATAAATTTATTTACTCTTAAAGTCAGACATATTAAGTTCCTTTGGTTTATATTTTTAAAAATTCAAAGTATATGAATGTAACAGATGTTCAGCAAACACTTGTCTTTTTAAGTTAAGATATAATCTATGTCACATCAAGTAGAATGAACAAAATTCAACAAGTTTAACTGAGGTAAAGACCAAAGATATCTTAAATCTGTCTGTTCTTACAAATGCAGCTGGATAGACCATATGTTTTTAATCCAGAAGAAAATACTTTATGTAAACAACAACAACAACAAAGTCATCAACTAACATTCTAAAAGGTCTGGGGTGTTTGGGTACAAATGTCCTGATGAGAAATGTTAATTCTAATCTTGTAGGAAAAGTGGAACATAAAAATACACTGAAAATCTGGAACAGTATTTTTCAATTTTAGGAAATACCTTTTTTACAAGTTTTTTAATAGATATTACATAAAAAAGGAATGCATATTTAATAAACATGAAAACTATGAGTATAATCATAATTGTATTTTTTTTGACTTCTTGACATGTTTAACAATTTCTGTGCTTTGCAAATTTTAAAGTATAAAGTATAAAGCTCAGTATTTTCCAAATAAATTTGAGCAGGGACTGTTTTGCTTACTAAGTTTTCTTAAAGATCAAAGAAAAAAGATAGGTACAACAATTGAGAAAAAAACTATTTTATTTATATATGTAGCATACATATCTAAATATTTTACATTATGGAGGTATTATAGTTTCATAATTTTAAACATTACTTTAAAACAAAGTGATTTCCCTTAAATAAATTTGGCTCTCAACTAAAAGTTATCAAAATATATTCTAGGTGTAATTTTTTTCTCTATCTCCTATGTAGAAATTTATAAAACCCCTCCTATTTCAGGATGGGCCTAACATATGTAATTGCACCCAGGCACAATGATCTATAATTATCAACTAAATACTGACAGAGAGGTACAAGGTGCGGCAGAGAGATGGCACCTCCTGTGTTTGCATTAGCTTCTACTACTTCTTTCCTCTGTCAGAAATGTTTCATGTTACTGTTATTTAGCTACTGAGCTAATATGCTTATACCTATAAGGGGTCTCATGTGAACCTGTAAATAATTAAAGACACATTAGTTTCCTGGAGGGTGTACATGATTCCCTGAACAAGCCAAGATATCTAGGGACCTAATCATGCAATTTTCCTAAAAAGCCTAGCTTAAAGAAGTCACATCACTCAGCAATGAGTGTTATAATTACTCACAGCAGTTTGCCTGGTGCTATATAACATTCAATTTACAGAATTAAAGATAGTGCAATCCAAAAGAAAACTAGCTGATTTTAAGGAGTAAATGGCCCCCATCAACTGTTGGAAGTATCTTTAGATTTTAGCCACTATGTTAGGATTTTTGCAAGGTTTATATTTTTAATTAATATTCTATTCAGCTTGTTATAACTTCTATTGAGCTTCCCTAAGACAAAACAAATCAGAAATTGATTTTTGATTATAAGGCAAAAAGCAAACAGCCAAAGAACTGAGATGGATTCTGAAGAAAGAGGTCTATCAGGACTAAATATTCTAAGAGGATAAAGACTAATGAGACAAAAAGAACCAGATATAGTACAAAGCCCATGAAATGCACCAAGAAAAAAAATAATTTGATTATTTTAAGAGGGAGCATTTAAACTGCCAAAGAAAAGAATGAGTAGTTTGAAGGTCTGATACTGCTAATTCCAGGGCAAGAAAAGAAGCAAAGAAGATACAAAAGAATTACTTACAGTCAAGAAAATGAAAGTTTAAATGTTCTCAGAAATAATTGAGACGTGAAAGGTATTGATTATTTAAAAGTTGTGACATATCAGGTATCTATAGTCAAATCTCTACTCAATGATTTCTAACTTTTCAGAGTTGTATTATATTAATGTTTAATTTAGAGCTCAAGTACTTAAAAATGTGTTTCATTATTTATTTCATTATTTATTTTATTATAAAAATGATAAATTTTATGGCATTAGATTTAAATAACTCATTGATTTTAAACTAAAAATAAATATCTTTCTTTTCCCTACCTACAATTTTACTTTCCAGATGTAGATGCTGTTAATAATTTCTTATTCATCCTTGTAATGTGTCACATTTCCTTTTGTAAAAAGCAGTGTACTCTACTAGTATACATGCTATCTATTCATGAACCTTGGATTTATTATTCAATAATGTTTTAGAGCTCTTTTCATAAGAGCATATATCTCTTGCCCATGCTTTTAGTTACTGCACAGGGCATTGTACAGATATATCATTGTTTATTGTCTTTTATCAGTGGTTATTTTGTTTCCAATATTCCCTTACAAACAACACTGCAGTGAACATGCTTAACACATGTATTATTGCACATAAGCCATCAGGCTTTCTCTGTCAAAGAGCATGGACACTGCTAATTTTGCTAGATGACACATTGTACACCAAAGAGTTTAAATCAGTAAACACACTCACTAAGACTGTGTGAGCGTTGCCCTGGTTCTCAAGCTGTCAGCAATACTAAGTTTTATCAGATACAAGTTTTTCTACTTTATTAGTTGGAAAATAGTAGTCCAATGCTATCTGGATTTGAATGCCTTAATTTATCAATGAGATTGAGTAACTTTTCACATATTAGGTGATAATTTGTTTCTCTTTCTCTTGTTTCTCTTTTTCTGTTAATGCTTGTTCATATCATCTACCCTTTTGCATTGGGTTTTTTACCGTTTTCTTGATAATTTGTATAAGTTTTAAAAATGACCTCTTTACCTGCTGCATATGATTATAATCTTTTTTGCAATTTGACTATCTTTTATGATTGTGGAATTCTTGCTGTTTAAAAAGATTTCAAAACATATTTTATGTAAATAAATTCTTTATTCTCTGCCATTAATACTTCTAGGTTTTGGATTTTCCAGATCTCCCTGTAAAACACACGTCTTCAGAGATAAATTGCTTTTCCCTCCTATTTGATTGTTGAGCAGAGACTAATAAGTATGAGGAAATTGTGATTTAGAGCTGAAGTAACTTGCCCAAAGTCTTAAAAGAAGTAAGTGGTGAGGGCAGAATTTAAATCTAGGTAATCTGAATCTGAGCCTGAGCACACTGCTTCTACTATAACCATTTCCTGTCGAGATTATACTATAATGTCTGCAAAATCTTATTTTTTTCATGCCTCTTCTAAGAAATTGGTGGTAAGGAATGTATTAAGCTCTGCATTTGCCAAAGCATAGCATAGGCCTAGAAATTAAAACATGATGGCAACATTTACTAAAAAAATTATTTTGCTGTGATAGTTATTATAAACAGTAATCTAATTGTGTGTGCTTATCAATTACTGTAAGGGAGTCAAAAGAAATAGGACTTACAGAATTTTTCTCTGATACCTCATAGTTTACTTGGAAAGGTAAACTATGTTTACCTATGAAAGACTGAGGGATATTTATAAAAGAATATCTACTTAACCCCCAAAAAGCTGATTAGTAATAAGGCAAATCATGTTTGTTCATGAATGACTGACTCATGAATGAATGATTTCTCTTTGCCTTACCAGTTATTTTTTCCTAAGATTTCTACTTATGTCTTGTAATTTTTCAAAAAAGTATCTAACTGACTTTCTAACAAGCAAAAAATTGAGTGTGAGCTTCAGCTTTGGAAACAAGGTATTACGGAAAGGAAATTCGGGTCAGGTTCTATGCAACTCTGCTGATACAGAAAAGCCAGATTTTTAGCTCAGTTATCCAACTGAGTGCTAGATGAATGTCAGAGGTATGAGAAGGTGAGTCACTGTAATTGGCTTTGAAATATGTTCATAATTCCATCTCAGTATAGGCACACTATATATTCTGACATTTGAGCCCTGGAAAAAATAATGACATCGCACTGAAATCTTGACTTAGAATTTTTTCATTTTCTTCCCTAAGTTGATTTCTCTCTATTATTAGGTTAAGGGCAGAAAGACTTTTTACTCATTCAAAGTATATAGTCATCTGAAGCTTTCCTTCTATTATCATTAGAGTGAGAAAGTTAATCAAGGGATATACATAGATAGAGAGATAGATGATAGATGATAGATAGATAGATAGATAGATAGATAGATAGATAGATGATAGATAGATAGATAGATAGATAGATATAGATAGATAGATAGATAGATGATCGATATAGGACATGTTATAAGCTAAAATATATGTCTCCCAAATTTCATGTATTGAAATTCTAAGCCCCAGAAACTCAGAATGTGACAATATTTGGAGATAAGGACTTTAAAGATGTACTTAAGGAAAATTAGGTCATATGGGTGGGCCCTAATCTGATAGGACTTGTATCTTTATTTTAAAAAGAAAGTTGGACATATACATGCACGCACACAGGGAAAAGACCATGTGAAGACAAAGGGAGAAGATAGCCATCTGCAAGTGAGGGAAAGAGGCCTCAGAATGAAACAGCCCTACTCATGCCTTAATTTAGGACCTCCAGCCTCCAGAATCCCGAAAAATTGTGTTGTTTAAGCCTCCCAGTCTGTGGTATTTGTGACAGTAATCTTAGCAAACTAATACAGAATATGTAACATTAACATTCTTTTCTGATATGGGGAGCAAAAGGGAAAAAAAATTAAATCTGTCTTTCTTTCTGCTCTTTTTGGATTGCAGACTTTTCTCTCAAAAATTAAAAAGTGATAGTGTTAACAAAGTAAACAGAAAGGAAAAATGATACTGTTCTCAACCTTTGTAATGTTTTCTATAATTGCTGCAAAATAGGCTTTTTTTTTACATTGAGAAATTGATGTTTGAAATTTTTATTAACATGGAAGAACCCACTCCCATTCCAAACATACAGAAATAGTAGATAAAATATGATAGAGGATTTTTTAAAATATGTAGTTGAATTAGAATAATAAAAACTAGTTCCTTGCCCATACCAGGCACAAAGCCAAACATCACATTGCAGGTCACTATAAGACCTAGGTCTAAAGATTGAAAGTTGAAATATATATTGAGAAAAAAAGAGAATAAATGGTAATGTAAATTTGGTAAAGAATAACCATATGTGTAGGTCTATATGTGCTAATGTTTGTTTGTTTGTTTTTTTCATTTTCTTAATTTCAAACTTTCCTGTAAGTTTAAAATTACTTCCCAATAAAAAAAAAATGTTGTTAAAAAAATGAAAATATTTTGGGGTAACATTTTTACACCTAGGCCTTTCAGATTGAGAAACTACTCCAGGCTCTGAGAAAACTCTATAAGAATAAATGCATACCTAGATGCACCACCATGAAATTGCAAGATACTAAAGACAATATATATAATTTTTGAAACTACCAGAGAGAAAAGGCAGATTATACACAATGAAGGACAAGTAGATTATCGCAGACTTCTCCATAACTGTAATAAGAACAGCAAGAGTGGAATAATATCTTCCAAGTTGTGAGAGAAAACAACCATCAACCTAGAATTCTACAACCAAATAAACCATCATTCAATGGACATCGCCAGATGAATATGAAGAGATTTAATTTACAGATGTCGCTGTAAATTTGATTGTTGAGATGTGGTAAATGGACGTCTGATGAGCTTTTTGGGAATCAGTTAAAAGCTCTTCAAAGCTTAGGTCATGTGTCTTCACTGAACACATAGATCTTTGCACTTAATGGAGAAGGGCCTTTGCTTCCTCTACAAAGAAACTGCTGCAACTTCTCTACCCCAAATGTAGGAACCACTCTTTCAGTTCTATTCTTGATCTTTATGTCCTGCTTATGTATATGCATATTTTTAATTCTAAGATCATCTTTTTCAAAATTTGCTATATTCACTTCAACCATATAGAGTTGTGTTAAGTGAACTTGGATAACTGTAGCATATGGGCCATTATTTGGTTGGTACATTCCTTAATAAAATATTTTATGCTTAAATGGAGAACTCTAGATAAATTCAACTAGGAGAATATTTTCTTGGACAGTTTCTAGACACTTTGAGACTTTACTGTTGACTTCTCCTTCAGCAAACAAATAAGCCAAAATACAAGTATTCACAAATACGACTATTTTGACCTTGCTTTCAGATAGTATATGAGCCAAATATATTCAGAAAAGGTACTACAATTTTTTAAAAATTGGTTCTGAGAAAGAGAAATGTGTGAAGTATGATAAGAGCTGTGTGAGAAAAACTTGAGCATAGGTACATCTTATATTAAAATCTGCCTGCTCAAAAGTCCTGATTAGGCAACGGATAGGCCATCATGAGATACTCTTTTTCTCAAAGTATCTGACATGATTGCAATACTTTATTAAGTAAAAGTAAAAGTTACATTATATTAATAGGCAGAACAAGTCTAAAAGAAACTGGACTTACTAGATGAGTGTTAATGTATACCTGACAGCAACAGAGAAAGGAAAAGGATTTGGGCTTGTAACACAGACCTGCAGCGATGAGGGGGGTCGGGGGACCAGAACGCTCAACTTTAATGAGCTGACTCAGCTTCACTTGCATAAGCAGGCTGTGTTTCCTAACCACTCTAGTGATGCTTGCTGAACTTCCCCATGTGACCTATGCAGATTCCCCCCTCAGCAGCCTTGTGCCTCAGAATCACAAGTGACTCCTGTCAGTGCCTGTAGACTTGTGGAAAATGACATCCCTAAAGTACCACTAGATGAAAGGTCATAGGGGAAGCTGATATGGAAGAGAAATTCTCTGCTCCTGAAACCTGGTAGGGCATACCCCTGTTCCAGAGCCTTCTTTCAACAACAGTTAAGCTATATCAGAACGCACCCCTAGAAATAGAGTTTTACTGAAGAAGTTCATTAAAAAAAAGTCATTGAAAGTTGAGAATAATAGAGTGCAAGTAAAAATAGATACATACAAACACACATACATATCCAGAGATTTAGAAAAATGTGTAAACCCATTAATTCATGCTTCTGTTATTAGACAGGACCACACCTAAAATAATCTAGACAGAAGAGAAAAAATATGAGTAGAGTTGGCAGCCTTTTTTTTGAAAGCTTGCTAATGTCAACATTTCAGGAGGCTGGTGTGCCAGGTGGCAGGAGAAAATAGACTTGTATTATAGAGGATATATGAGCTACTGGCGCTGATTCAAAGTGGTCCCACTGGTCCTGATGAAATAAAGCTTAGGTTGGGATTGGCATAATTCTAGGCTAAGCTGTTGGCTAAGACTGATTTGCTAGGGCAGGCAATAACTTTCCTAGAACTGCAAGCATTTAATATAGGGTTTACTATTTATGCCACCTTTGCCAAGTTTGTCATGCAAACTTTTGTTAAAGAGCTCTATTTTTTGTTAAAAGCTCTATTGTTAAAGAGCTAACCAGCACATTGAGCAAGCCATATCATGTGCTCTTCCTTTCAAAATCTTCCAGCAGCTAAGAAATTCATATGTCTGTGGTTAACACTTAACTTCCTTCACAATTTGATTTTTGAGTACCTTTTTAGCTTATCTATAGCAATAGTCCTGTCCTCATGTTTCCATGCAGTGGAATGGTAAATGTTTAATAATCAGCATTATGATAAAAAAAATAAAAAGTTGAAGCCCTGCTTTATAATGATTCCTATTTCCATAATATATAGGTAAATAGGTGAATACAGTACTCTCACTGAATATGGAGTGGCTAAGATTGTACAATTGGTCTTGCAAGTTTATGTGAGCCAGCTCAGGCACACCATTGCCTCCAGGCCTTCTTGCCACACGTCTTTCACGTTCTTTACTCCTTCTTCCTTCAACACTCAGCATTGCTGATACCTGCAGACCTTACCCTCAGCTCAATCTGAGCTATATACTCCACATCCATATTTCTATTTTGCATTATAGAAGGGTACTTTCCCTTCTTTCAACAAGTATTTCTTGAGCATTTTCTGCGTTTCACACAGCAGCTTGAGTATAAGAGAAACTGTTGAACAGAGCAAATCACTCAGGCTCTGAGCACATTTGCTCACCCTCTTAAAAAGGGAAGACAAACAGTAAGTGTGCTAAGTGCTGTTACTGGGGAAGCACAGAGGAGGGGCCCATAGCCTAGCAGAGCCGCAACTATAATTATTATACTGTGAAAAGAAAATGAGGAGAAATTCAAACTGTGAGGAATAAAGTAATTCATTTCTTTATATAATTCACCTCTTAAAAAAGATGAGTGAACACCTCAGATCTAATCTAAAGAAATCCAGGGAACTGGTGTTGTAAATGATTTTTTTTAGTCAGACTAGTAAGAGACCAGCAAGAGCCTGTCCTTCATTCTTTTTCACGTGGTGCCCCTGAATATAGAGTGGACACCTGACCTGGGTCTAACAAAGCATAGTACTCCATCCACTTGGTAGCAGAGATTGTCCAGGAGGTAGACACTTGAACCAAGGTGGGCAGCTGGTTACATTACTTTTATTTTAGGATTAATATATAGTTCCTGGGGGAAAATGTTATCCTCCCATCACTGGCTTTACTGAGCTGCGTTGTTACATGTTCAGGATTGCCAGAGGGTTGTTTTCTCTGTTATTTGAAAGTTTGAATGTGCCAAGTGGAAATGGAAATAGTAAGAGAAAGAAAGTATGGGTGGAGTCCCCAATTCAATTCCCTGAGCTACTCATCCCTCCAGCTCTTGCTTTGGTCTGCTAAGCCACCCAAGCATTGTTTCCAGTTATTGGAGCAAACAGATTGCATCTTGCCTTTGCTGGGTTGAGTGAGAGTCTGTCATACAACCAAATGTTTCCTGTCAAATATAGTGACCATGGATATGACCTCAAGGAAGTAGGACCCGATAATAATAAATATACCTCCAGCGAGGCACTTGCTCCATAATTTCTCCAGCTCCTTTTCCAACCTCACATCTCTGTGGCTTTCCAGATGGCATCAAGCACAAGGAGCTTACACATGTAAATAAGAGGAAGCCTCTGTGCAGGAACTTACAACTCACTTGTAACAAATGCATCCAGACAACTTGATAGAAAGCTACTGGATAAATTGGGGAAACAAAGGAATTAGTCAACCATATATAAGGGTAAGGGAGAGAATTTTTTTAAAGTGGTTCTGTAATAATAATAATAAATTCTTACTAAGCAAACTCTTTCTCTTTTCATATGTTTATCTCATTTAATTCTCTTCTTCAACTGTTAAGGGATAGGAATGATTGTTCTCCCCATTTTCAGATGAGAAAACTGAGGTTTGATGTAATAACAATTGTGATTGCTCAAGTTTAGATTTCTTCGAAGTTACAGCCAGATTTTGATCCTGTTTTACCGGAAAGTCCAGTCATCACAAGTCTTTCTTGGAATGAGTGGTAAGCTGTTTCACAATTGATGTCCAAAGGAAGATAAGGAAGATGGAATTTAAAAATATGTGTTATTGAAATTGCATGAGATTTTTGCTGACCAAAAACAAACCAATAAACATAAACCCTCAGTGTTATGTCATGTAGAACTTTTTAGAAGTGCCACATATCCCTCTTAGTTAGACACATTACAGCTCAAATTAATTAGGGAGGAACTTATTTAACTTTGTTTGATCTACTCTTCCCCAAATTGCCTTGAATCTGGAACCATTTTGGGGGAGAAATCTCATTACACGATATAAAATGAATATCCCACAAACACTCTTGGGAAATGCTTCTTTTTTTGTGAATAAAGCATAAAATGTAGACAGCTGTAACAAAATAAAATCGATCAGTCAATGCATGTTTACTGAGTACCTCCAGGGTATTCAACACAGAGCTGAGGTCTATTTAGGACCAGTGAGAACAGTAACAGGGACAATCTTTATGTCAAAGAATTTAAAACAACAGCTGTCAAAGACAATCAAGACTTCAAGTCAATACAATGACTAGCTATTAAACTACTGTGCATTATTTTAAAATAGTCTCTATGTAAGCTCTGTGGTGGTTACTATGATGAATAAAACTAGTTTCTGCTTTCAAGGAAGTTACAACCTAGATATAGGGAGTTCAGAAAATAGGGAACATCGGAAAACCAGGAATTTTTTTTTTTAAGAAGCTAGTATTTGATCTGAAGAAATCAGCTTAACTTTTAAAGTTACTTTTAAGAAATAAAAATTTTAAACTTCTGTGTGACTAAAGAGTATCTGTAAAAGGGATTGCTATCCAGAATATATAAAGATTTCTTATTAATAAATAATAAAAAGCCAGAAAATTTCAATAGAAAAATAAAGAAAGAATATGGCAGGCAGTCACAATCAATTATAATTGAATAGTCAAAAGACTACAGAAATTGCCAATAAACACTTGAAAAAAGTGCCCAACTTCACTAATAATCAGGAAAAGAAATAAAATCAAAATAAAGATTTTTTAACCCAACCAGTTGGCAAAAGATTTAAAGACTGAGGAGTATCTGTTAAGAACATTGCAGAACATTATGTACTCTCAAAAAACAGCTGTTAGAATATAAAATGATATGATAGTTTTGATTGCAGTTTGCTCTTACCTATCACATTTTTAAATTGCCAGTCCCCTGTGATCCAGTCAATCTACTTCTAACAATCTATCCCAAAGAAACTGCTAAAACTGCATTAAAATGTACATTTTTGCACATTGTTTTAATCACAGAACAGTTTGAAACATCCATCATGACTGTAGAGGCATGGTTAAAATACATTATGGTGCATCCATTCAATAAAATTCTGTGCAGTGGCTAAAAGGAATGAGGTAGATGTCTTTGTGCTGACAGAAAGTTCTCCGAGACAGTGGAAAACTCAAGTTACAAAACAGCATGTATTATGTGATTCCTTTTAAATTAAAATGTGTACATATAAATCTATGAACATATGTAGATTTGTGTGAATATATGAATGAAAGAATGAAAGAATTATCCCATAACTATTAATACTAATTACCTTTGGGGTAAAAAGTAGAATTAGGATGTGTGGGAATTTTACATTTTACTTTCTATACTATGTGTATCTTAAACAATTTGCCTAGAGAATATATTCTTGTAGTACTGATGCACTTTTAAAAATAAAAGAAATGAAAGAGATTCAAAACAAAGTAGAATTAATATGATTGAGTGTAAACTGAGAAGGACGGGTTTATTTGCATGGGATGGTGAGGCATCTAATCTAACTAGGGTTGATTGTAATGGGAACTCAAAGTTATGGTGGAAATGGCAATTAAAGTTTAATGAAAGACAAATGGGACTAAATTAAAGAGAACCTTGGAAATAAGAAGAGCAGTTCAGGTTTCACACTATATAGCTCTGGTATTAGTTAAGTTTATGAAGGTTGCTGGAAAGGGCCATGAAACCTCAAATGACCATTATGCTGCCCCATTTGACCTTAAGTTAAGGAATATATAAAGATCAAATTGGGACAAAGTTCACATCAAACCCCCTAAAATTCTCCATTCTGTTGAGTTTATTCAAGGTTGACTTTGGTTTGCTCATGTTTTGATTGTTAGACCTAACAGATGAGATCATGATAGGTGTATATTTATTCTAAAGCAAAACTACTATTAGCTTTATAAAGAAAGAATTGCCTGAGTTTGCTTTATGTAGAGGTAGCCCGTTGGGCCTAACAGGCATTTTGAGCTTTACAGATTTCTTTCTATTACAGAAGCATCACAAAAAGAAGTTATATAAATCTAATAATTGTAAAGAATTTTGAGATCGCCTTCCTTCCAATGCTTTCCCTTTTCTCTCAAATGAAATCCTACTCTTTCACCCTGGTTTAAAGGCCCTCAGACCCACCCTCTGCCTTTTTTTACTCTGATTCCACCACAAAAGCAAATTGTCACATCTATGTTTTCACCAAACCTGCTGGGCATGGCCACGGGCATTTGCTACTAATAACACTCTCTTTATTTGGGAAAGGGGGCTGTTCTCTTTGCTAATACTCTCAGCCTCTTTTCTTAATCCCCAGGGAATAGCAGATGAGTTAATCGATCCCTTTGTGCCTCCGTTTTCTCTTTTTGTAAAATGTGAAGAATAATGATAACAGCTACCATATAGGGTTATTGTAAATATTAAATGAGCTAATATATGTAAAGTATTTGGAGCAATATCAGGCTGCTCTAATAAGTCCTGGTTATGTGTGAGTTAATACCCACATCGCACTGTTCCACTTCATGCTACATTTCCATTACCTTACACTTCTGCAGTGGGGTCTTTCAGCACAGATAAGGAATTTACTTTTCCTCTACTAAGTTCTATCTTTTGGCTTGGGATCATCTTTCTAAACTGGTGGGCTGTTTTCTAGACTCACTCCTCCAATTTACAGATTATTATCTTCAGTTTACTATGGCATACCACCAGAGTTCTAATTGCGAATGATGCCTTTTATTGATTTAACAAACATATTAAGTGCTTGTTATGTGCTATGTTATTGAATGCATATGAGTGTGTGTGTGTGCGCGCATGAATATTTAAGGCAGGGATATAATCTCCTCATCTCAAAGGTGCACACAGTTTTAAGAAGACTGCAAATAATCTGAATGTTTAACTAAGAGTCTGAGATGAGAAAGGGTCAATGGGATACTGGCTGTGGGAAGAATCTGAAAGAATCATAACATAATGATCTAGCATGGGACATTGATGTCTTGGTATAGTTTCTATTAGAAAATTTTTTCTTACAAAAATCATGCAAGAGAGAAAGTTTAGTTTTTATTTTTTATCTTATCTCTTAATGTTTAAAAATATTTAAATATATTACACCTTAAGGGCAGGAGCAGAGTGAGGTTAGCTTTGTTTAACAAAACAGGGCAGACTGTGAAGCTTGGAAAAAAATCAAATGTAGGACAAATTACAAGAAGGCCTATTTTATGCAGTAATAAACCAAGAGGTGATCCAGACAAAAACACTTGGTAGCTTTAAAACTATTTCAAATTTAAGTGCAGTCAGGGTTCTAGTTTGAAAATTCAAGCTTTGCAGATAGGAAACATTAAAATAAATGCTTATAGTTGAAACTAATTTAAACAAATTTATTTTAAAAAATACAAATAAAAGCTTTTAAGTTGATAGATTTAAAGTGTTTTAGAGAGGTTAGAACACAGAATGGAAGAAGGAAGTATGGGTGATACTCAGTGCTATGTGGAAGAGAAGGAAGTGCTTTTGGTAGCCAAAGGGCCTACACAAAGCAGCAATCCAGGAAGGACTTTAGCCTGCACTGCCCTAGACAGGAAGTATTTCAGGAGAGATGTGAACAAGAGATGCATAGCAATGTGACTGTGGCTCTACTACAACAAAGTCTTTAGTGTTTCAGGTAATGGAGAGGGTCCCTTTTGAATTATAATTCACAATAAATGTGGTGTGCTCGAGCTGTACAGCAAATCATGTTGTGTTTTCCTTTCTGCAAGATGAAGGAATTGGAGCATATAATCTCTCACTGCTTTTGCATATCTAGAATTTTAAGAATCCGTCGGGGATGACAGTCAATCCTAGTTCTCCTAAACACCATGTTGCCACAATCAGAATATGAACTGGACAGATGAAGGGTTGAGGCCTGATTGACAAATCTTGGATTCTTATAAAGGATGCTGATTGAAACTGGGGTACCTATTAAGAAAAGAAGCTGCAAGGTACAACCATCCATGCATTCAACCAACATTTACCCTTCCCTCCTGTATTCCAGGCACTGCACCAGGCATTGGGAATACAGAACCAAATGAGATATGCTCTGCTCAGAGGAGCCTTCTCCGCAGAGAATGAATCAACAAGATAAATGCCTTTGGAAACCCGTCCTAGGGCATATATGGTATATCGAGGCAGGGCAGCAACATCAGCCCGAGGTGTCCCTAGGCAGAGCATAAAGTGAAGCTCAGACAGAGCAGTATCTCAATTCCAAACAAGGCAAGAGGATTGTAGGAGCTTTCACTTGACCGGCAAAGGGGTGGCTTTTTAAAACAAGCCCAATAGTTATCCCTCTTTTTGGGCGACCCATGCCTGTGCCAGTGGATTCTACCAATTATTTTTATGGACAGAAATGCCTAGAAGTGATGAGGTTTTGAAAGTGGAGGAAGTCCCTCAAAGTGGCTGTATTTCCTAAAGGGCCCCCCGAAAGGGCTGAACTACTTCCATCCACGAGGTAGAGACTAAGGCAGAAAAAGGGTGCCGGAGGGTGCGTGTCTGGAGTGATTTTGGGGCTTTTTCTATCTTGCCGGCTGTGGCAACAAGGAAAGATTTGTTCTTTTTATTTTCAATTTAAAAGGTTTTTCTGTCCCCCTCCCCCCGCCTTTCCCCTCAGCCAGCCACTCCGGTTTAGGTTTTCCATATGACTCATAATTCCTTCCGAAAGTGCAATCGAATTCATAAAAGTGGTGGATGTAGGGGGGGTGGGGGGGTCGGCTGGGAGCCCCAGGGAGTCTTCACTACCCACATTCACGCTCAGCTCAGCCCCCGCGGCAAGCGGCGCCCGGCCCGGCGGGGACCTCCAGCCTGCGTCCGGGATGGCGGCGACTAGGAAAGCCCGCGCGGCCGGGGCCCGGTGACCGGGGTGCGGCGGGCGGCGCCGCGTGCAGCTCCCCGGCGCGGCCGCGAGTGTGCGCGGGTGTGCGGGGCCGGCGTGCGGGCCGCCGCCGCCGCCGCCGCCGCCGCGAGGGGTGTGCGCGCGGGAGGCGGAGCGGGGCGCGCCCCTGGCCGCCCCGCCGCTGACCGCTCCCCGGCGGCCGCGTCCCGCACCCCCGGCCCCCCGCGGCCGTTGGTCCGGGCGGGGCGGTGGGGGGATGTGGGGAGGGAGAAAGTGAGACTCGAGTGTCATCACCCTCCATTGTCAGGAGGCGAGGGAGCTGGGATCCAGCCGCGGCGGCGAGCGGCAGCTGGGCGGTCACATCTGGGAATGCAAAGCCGACCTCCCCCTCCGCCGCCGCCGCCGCCGCCGCCTCCTCGCTCACCCGGGAGCACTTCGGAAGCCACTTCGCCTTCGGCCCCTGCCTCGGCCAGAGGTCTCATTGTTTTTTTTTTTAACCGAATCTTAAACGGAAGCTGGAAGCGTGCGAGAGGTGGGGGGCGCGGGCTGGGGTGGGGTGGGGTGGGACTAGCGGCTGCTTCTTTTCCAGGGATTGATTCCATGGGGATGTGTTCAAGGCAAGAGCGAATTCAGAAGGATATCGACGTCGTGATCCAGAAGTCCAGAGCCGAGAAGGACTGCTCGTTTGCAGGTGAGCTCTCGTGCCCGAGCCTGCGACCCGGCGCCAGCCTCCCCTGCCCGCCGCCCCCCTTCCCGGTTTGCAGACCGCGGCGGCGGGTGTGTGTCGCCGGGGGGAGGTGGGAGGTGGGCTGTGGGCTGCACGTCCCCATCCCGGGGTTCCTTCGGCAACAGCTGCTGCAGCCAGAGCTGGAACCAAAAGGGGGAGGGGGCGCCAGCCTCTCCCCTTCCCCCCTCTCAGTCTGGGGCAGGCACCAGCTTGGGGGGCAGAACCCGGGTGGCGTTGTATTTTTAGCTCCCCACGGATGCCCCGGGCGTCCGAGCCCACCTCCGGGGCTGCAGCCGTGGCGACCCGGGGGGGCGTGTGTGTGGGGGGGGCGGGGGAGGTCGGGTAGGACCCGCCGGGTTTGCGCAATGGTCTGAGCGGCGGCCGGGGATGGAGCCCGAGGTGCGGGGCGCGGAGGCCGCCCCCCCCGCGACCCCCCCACCGCCGGGGCCGGCGCGGGGCGCGTCTCCGGCTCCTGCTCCGTCGAGTTCCCTCCCGGGGACAATGCGGTGCCCTGGAAAGAAGGGGCTCCCTGGGGTCCCGAGGCGCCCAGCGCCCCGGCCCCGGGGGGCGTCTTTTTTCGTCCATTTTGCTCCCCCAAGAGAGGGATCGGATTGGGCTTTCTCCGGCTGGAGCTCGGCGGGGGCTGCTTCCGGTCGCCGGGACCGGGACGTTCCCACCGTTGCCATGGCAGCCGGCACTTGTTGCGGGGGGCGGCCTCCCGCTGCGGCCGCCCGGGGGTGCGCAGCATCCCCTCGGGGCGGTGCGGAGCGGGGGCCTAGGGGCGCCAGCCCTCGCCGCCCGCCCCGCCAGGCCTTCTCTTGCCTCCGCTAAACAGGGGACCCCAGTCCTGACCAGGGTTAAAAATCTACTCAAGGGGTAGCTTTTCATCACCGGACTTTCTGTTTCAGATTTCAGATATTCAGACTCCACCTTTACTTTCACCTACGTTGGCGGCCCCAAAAGGTATTTATGTGTATAGAGTTGCTTCATTTCCTGTTCACACGCTTGTGTTTCCTTTGTTCTCAGTGTGTTCCGTGTTTGGACTTTTTTTTTTTTTTCTTTCTTTCATTCTTGTTGCATCCCAAGTGTGAGGTCCCTCTGTTTTGAATAGCAGAGAGGGAAATCCATGTTTGATGTAAGTGTTTCTAAGATCACGCCACGGGCAGTGAGCAGAAAGAACTCGCGCACTCTTCATGTTAAAGCTGTTCTACAGTAGTAGTTTGGGCATGTGGGGGTTGATATCATCAAGAGGATGCAAAACGGAGTGCTGGATGTGAAGCAAAATGCATAAAAGACATAAGATGTCACACAGTGATTTGGTTACAAGTAATGATTTTCTTGGTGAATTAGCACTGCGTGTTTCCATGTTTTCTGAAGGTTGACATAAACATGCAGTCTGCCAATTCTCCATACTTTTTTTTTTTTTTTTAAGGACTGGTGTTTTGGTTTTCACATTTAGTTGTAGGAAAACATTTGGAAGTCATATGTACCCAAAGCTTATAACTTCCTTCTTGAGATGGAAGAATGACAGATGCACGTGTTAATACTAAATTGTTAACAGTGGTAAAAGAAGTCTAAATCTAATTTGTATTTAGGAGGTAGAGTTAAAAGGAAAGGTAGCTATTAAAATGTGCTTTGCTGTCTTCACTTGTTAAGTTAGGATTTTCTTCCTGTTAGCCCTTGGGTGACACAGTAGCCTACAAGTGGCTGCATATGAGAGTTGTGAGATTTAGCCTTGTTGTTAGGACTTGACATTCAATATCATTTGATCACATTGCAAAATACCTCTTAGCTAATGGAAACATTTATGAACATATAAATTACAAAAAAACTTTCTTCCTTAAATACATTTTTAAAAACTTGGAATTAATGTGAATCTTTAAAATGCTTAAGATGTTTGCTTCAATCTACATCTTAGGAAAGCTTTAACTAAAAGTTATCAAGTTTCCATATGTTTATCTAAGCCTCAGGATTTACTAGTTGAAAATATAACGTATAATATGTACTAATTGGGAGAGAATAAAATTACATTATTTTTTAATTTACTGTAGTACCATCATCTGTAATTATGAATAAAAATAATAAATTAGAGGAGATTCAACTAAATTAATGCTTCTCTTACACTTAATATCCAGAGGATGTTTGTATATGACTAATATCCTTTTGGACTATATTAACAGTTAAAATACAGGCATACCTTGGAGATTTTGTGGTTTTGGTTCCAGATCACCACAATAAAGCCAATATGGCAATCAAGTGAGTTATGTGAATATTTTGGTTTCTTAGTGCATATGCAAATGATATTTATACTGTACTGTAGTCTGTTAAGTGTGCAGTAGCATTATGTCGAAAAAATGTTCCTAATGTCAATTAAAAAATACTTTGTTGCTAAAATATGTTAAGCATCATCTGTGCCTTCAGTGAGTCCTATTCCTTTTTCTGGTAGAGGGTCTTACCTTCTATTTGTTAAAAAAAAATGCAGCATCTATTGAAGCATAGTAAAGGGAAGCACAATGAAAGAGGAATGCCTGTGTGCCTTGTATTGAAAACATTCCCCATGCAGTCAGGTAGATAACTGCTTGAACTATCTCACAATTGTTCATCTAGTGAGAGGTGTAGACTAGGAAAACCCTGAGTAATCTTTTCAGCTAACTAGCTTTTTATTATTTTCAATAAGATACTGAGTTCTTTTGTCCTCATTTTGCTTATCCATACAATGAGAGGGTGAACCATGCACTTAATATCTTTAAGATCTGTTAGTAGATACTGCTTTCAGATTCTTTATCAGCAAATTATTGAATTAGTGTTAACTTAGCAAGAAGAGGTGGAGAAGGTATGCATGTCTCCAAGAGCAAGGCCAGGGGTGGGGATGAATAATTAACTCATCGAGATAACATCAGTTTTCACTGTAGGAACAAGTACCATGGTTGCTCTTAAAGTAAGAGATGTTTACTTTTCTGTGTAATCCTGTTAAGGGACAGCATTTACTTTTGTCCCTGATTTAAATAGCCTGGCTGGTGCTTCTAAGATGTTAACAGCCTGTTAAAAGAAAAAAAATAAATAACTGGTACAACTGTTGACCTGATGGCTTTCGTCTTCTCATAGCTTATTCTATAAAATAATATATAAAAGACTGTTTTAGTACAGTAATAATAATTACTTTAACGATAGTTCCTTTATGGATTTGTAGCTAATATTAGAGAAGACTTTTTTTTCCAAAAATAAAACCGTACTGTTTTCATTAATTATAGTAGATTTTGATATGTATTTCTCATCATGACATGCCAGTCAGGCATTTAAAATTAAAATAATCCTGCTCTCTTGATTTACTGTGCTTATCAACTTAAAATATTCAGTAGTGTCATTTCAGGTAAACTCGACTTACTTAACCTTAAAAGAAACTTATGGAGAAATAGTATATGATTATCTGGAATTATGTTTAACTATCATTTAAACCATTGAGAACATATTTCCAGAGTAATTTTCAGTCCAGGTTTAGATAAAACTTAATATGCCATTTCCTTCCTGAAACTCTCCAAGAATGAGTTATACTTTGTTCTAAAGACAGAGATAATATTGAGAAAAAATTTTTTTTGCATGTACTGTTTTTTGTGTTTCTGCGGATAAGAGGAAATGCCGAGAGATGGCTTTGTCGGGGCCTCGCTGGTGGCCTAGTAAATTGGCCTTTCATTTGGAGGTCATCAGAGGGATAAAGTGCCTGTTAACATTTGCTGTTCTGACTTTAGGTAAGGAATGAAGTGGAGCAGACTGTCAGCTGAAAGACTGAGTTCATTGAATTTTCCCTAATAGGAAGGTTCGTGGAGTTATTATTCTCACTTCGAGATGTGAAAACTGAGGCTCAGATTTACTCAGCTAAATGATAAAGCTGCCATGTAAACCGTGCTCTGTCACATGCCTGAAACCTGTGCTCAGTCCTCTATAAGAGTGTTCCCAGCCTCTGTGAGCATGGAGACACTTTAACATCAAAAAATTATGCAGACGCTTACTTCGGAGTGGTTGCTATAGTGTCTTATGATTGAGAAATAATGAGAAAAGGAAGATTAAATGTTATCATTTGATTATTAATATAATCCACGTATGCTTGAAAATGTGTGGTATATGTACAGCAAGATTAGTTCGTTTTAGTAATGATCATTATAGGACCACTGCTCCTTGGAATAACTCCACAGCTATTAGTGATCCATGGTCTGCCATAGGTTCCTTCCAAGTGCTGCCTCCCAGTTTCAGGGGTGTGCCAAGAACTATAAACCAGGGGTCTTAATTATAAACAGTTTGTAAGTTTATACGAAAGTTATTCCTTTACTGTACTTAGTCATGCTTGTGATGTCTTGTTCTTGCCGCCTTACTAATTGGCATTAAACTCCTTAAGACCACAAAGGTTGGGGGTCTGGGTCCTTCATCTCACTTATAGTCAGACATGCAGTTAATGGCAGAAGAAACAGAAGGAATGAAGTAGGTGGTGACACCTATTGAGGGGATGGGAAAACAGATTGAGTATGTGGGGCCAGTAGTTACCAAAGGCAGAGAGAGAGCACAGGTGCCAGAGGCGCCCAACCACGGACCCCACTGTGAGATCTCCTGATGTGAGCTTCCAGCAAAGAAAGTATTGTGAAGATACAACTGAGGTTTTAAAATTATGCAAATGGTAATCGTTTTTTGTAGAAATTAGAAAAAAAAGCACATAATTTCTCCATCTTCAGTTATATTAGAATTCTTTCGGAATTTTTGTCTATTATGCACATAAAATATGTGTCCAAAGATTATATTTTATTCTTTTGAGACCTCACTGTTTTTCACCAAGAATATAACGATGTTTTAGACAGGATAGAGAATAAAGAAATATTTATTAAATTGGGATTTTTCCAATCAAGGGGTGTGACTCTGCATAAGATATCTAATATTTGTGTTAGAAACTATTAATACATTAGGAATTTAATAATTTGACAGAGTGTTGGGAGTTGCCCACGTATGTGCACCTTTATTGTACGAAGACATCCTTTAATATGGTCATGGGTAAAATGGCATCTTTTGAAGTATACCCTTTGTTTTAGGCGTTTCTGTCCACATAAATGTTTTGGGACATGGCGTGTGACACTGATAGTACCACTCTATAATCCCTCAAATTTTGGACTTGCAAATGAGGTTTGCTCCCTCCTTTCACCTGGGCCTTTGTGTGTGCCTCCTGGAACATCCATCTACATGATCCTGTTCTCCCACCTTTCTCCTGTGATATCTGCTAGGTGTTTCTAAAACCATGTTGTCACAGTGTATTGTTTGTACTTGTTCACTTGATCATCTTATCTGAAGGTGAGCCTTGGAGACAGGATCTGTCCTATTCATTGTTTTTCCAGCCCCTCGCTTACTCTCCAGAAAAATTTATTTTCTCAAAAACAGATGTTACGTGAATTACTAAGTGCTAAAAGGTCTTTTGGTAAGTGAGAAGCAATTTTGTAACCAAAATGACCAGGAATGGAGATACTTAATTACTTCAAAAAGCCTCCAATCTGGTAATGTCACTCGTAATGGAATCTTTTATGAACCTAGAGTGACAGAGGTCCCCTAGCCAAGTTATAAGCTCTGTTCTTTGGGACACATGTTCTGATTTCTGGGGACACACAGATAATGCAATTGTTTAGCATAACAGGGGGTCATAGGGACTGTGTGGCACAATGGAGAGTTTGGACTCTAAAAGTATTTAATTCAGTTAATTAAAGCACTCTGGTGATCAATCAGAAATTTTTAGGCGGAAGGTGGCTAATCCACCTGGGCTCCTCCACCTGAGAAACAATCTACTTGATGGCTAAAGTGCATTTGTTTTCTTTTTCTTAGAAAGGAGAAGTGTTTGTGTATGTAGGAGTGGGGGATTTGGAGAATAGGAAAGTAATCCCATCATCTCAAAGAGAGCCATCAATTTTCATTATGAAAGAAGTACATACTCATTCTAAAAATCTTGAAATATGCAGTTATTTTGAAATCATCAAGTGCTCCTTAAGGTTTCAGAATGAAAAGAATGATTTTTTTTTTAATTAAAAATTAGCTTGTTCCTCTTGGCAATGGGGCCTCACTCATCATTGTTAGATCAATTATTATCTGAAATAATGACTTTAAAAAAAGCATGTTCCTTGGAGCCTTGGGAACCTACCTCGCAAGCTGCAGTGACTGGTGGAAAGGAAAGCTGAATGAGTGAGTGAGAGCTGGGCTTTCATACTCCTTTCTAAATTACAGCTGCTCTGGCTCTTTTCTGTTATGTATAAAATTTTCTTTGAAAAATTTTCATTGTTAAATGAGTTTAAAATCACTGATGTAAAATAGCCACCTATTTAACACAAATGTAACTTTACGGAAGCTTCTATATTTAAAAAAAAATATATTTAAATTCCACTTATTTCATGGATTAAGAAAATGTTACCAATCATGTTTATTGGGCATACTCTCTGCTGTACTTTTTACCTATTTTACGTCCTGTGTTTGCAACAAAGATGAGTAGATATATTGTCAGCTATTTTATAGCTGAAGAAACTAAGGCTTTTGTAATTTAGATAACTCAGTGAGAAACAAAGGAGGGATATACTGCAGTGTTTATGTGAGGTTTAAGAGGCATTGGTTAAACTGGCATGAGTGGAATAGCTGGGCATGTTTGGGGTTGGGGAGGGATTGCTAGTGGGATGTCTGCCAGGGGCAGTATGAAGACCTGCTGGTTGGCAAGCGAGATGCCCCAGCCCAGTGCTAAGCATTAATAGTCAGAAAATTATGTACATTGGCTGTGGAATCCTTATGCAAATATTGGGCCGATCCATTTAAATTCCCCATCGTTTCTCTCTGTGGCATTTAAAAAAAACAGTGAAATTTCATCAGTCCTAAACACATTTTGTAATTCGCTGTACAGATTTGCTTTTAGGTAGACAGTGATGTAGTAGATAAGCCTTATTTTAAGGGACTTAGTATGGAATTTTAGTCGTTATTGACATTTGGTCTTTCTTTCGTTCTCTAAATCCTATTTTCCCTGTATCTCAAGAAAGACTGATAAGAAATATGTTTTTATTAATTAATAAGGCTTGTCATTCCTATTGTATTGTGACATAATTTAGTTTTTCTTTCTGTTTGGTCATCTCACTTAAATGACAGATACTTCAACACATCAAAACAACCCATCATTTTTTCTTTAATAGAAGCTTCTCTTCCTAGCCTTTCCCTGGTCAGTATCTCATCGTTTGAACCAGGTATGGGGACCACAGTGTCAGGTTTCATATATGTCCCACCTTCTTTTTCACCTCTTTTAGAGCTCTACTGACTCTTGTTGAAATCATTGTCGATAAATGCAGCACTTGATTTAGATTAATCGCTTTAACCCAATGTCTTAAAATTCTTGAATCAGTAGCTTCTCACCCATCCAGTTTATGTATACCTGAAATCTTTGAGCATGAATTTAATCATAGCATTTACCTGCTCCGAAGGCGTCAAATATAACCATCATTTTCTCCATATCAAATGTAAACTCATATTCTTAGCTTTCAAGAACTACCTTTCCCACCCTTTTTTTTCATATTTCTCAGGCTCCCAAATACCAACTTGCTACTGTTCGTTTATTGACCTCCTCTCTCCATCCAACAAGTTTGTATTAATTTAGTGCATTAAGTATATACAGCTGTTCAAGGTTTATTGATTGATAAACAGCAGTGTCACATAATTTATACACTTGGTTTTGTGTATCAAGATCATGGTTTTTTATTATCACAAAGACCAGTTCGTTTAACCTTTTCTTTGAGCACAAGTGGCATCTCTGTGAAAATATATGATTTATGTTCAGAAAGAGGATAGAGTGAGGCCATTAGTACAACAAAGTGTGAATGAGAAGAGAAAATGAAATCTAAGGAGGATAGGATGAGAATATAAATAGATTATACTCAACCCATTATAGAATAACAGCAACAATAAATCTTGAGTGTAGTTTATTTGCATATCAGTGACATCCTAGTTTGTGGCTGATACCTTTCCGGCATTAAATGGAGGATACCAAGTCATTCAGTGTTAAATTTTAAAGGGAAACTTCCACTTAAACCTTTGTGCAGTCAGATCAATTTTTTCTGCATAGAAATTAATAGACAGCTAGCTGCCAACTGACTTCCCCAGGATGGTTTCTTTCTGAACATTTTGAAATTTAAATTGCATATCCTAATGGCAGAGTTCCTAGGATTTGACAATCAACTCTGAAGTGCTTTAGTTATTTTGATTTTCACCATTATTTTTTTTTAAGAAACAAATATAGGTTGTTATAATCCAAGAATGACTTCTAGAATATTTTTGTATTTGAGGTATAGAACTGGGCTGGAGACTAATATAACTACATTTGTTAGGCTTTCACGTCTGTGAATGAAAAAGTTAAGACAAAATTGGAAGGCCACTAACAAATATTAAGGACAGAGATGTGTAAAAGAGATGTGTAAAAGAAAATAAGTCAAATACAAAGTCACAAAAAAATCAATATTCTGTTTAAAGACTAGGACTCTAGTTCCTAGCAGAGTGCCTAGAATAAAGTGAATATTTCCTGGTATTTCTTACATGACAGTAATATTTTTCGTACATTATGTGATAGCATTTTTCAGACTATTTAATTAGATGTTGGGTATGTGGCCAGATATGTCTGGGAAATGCTTAGTTAAACCGTATTAAACAATTTTCATGGTTGGCTTTTAGATCCTTTTATATATTAGTACACATTATGCAAATCTAAGAGGTGAATGAAGTAGTCAGGGTGTTTCAGACTTATTTGATTACAGATCTGGAACATCTTGAGTGAATTGTTTTGTGGAAAACACTTTGGCAAACTCGGAGTCTTATTCATCAAAAATCGTGTCTGAGTAAACAGTGTATTGTAATAGAAATGGAAACTGCCCATTCACATTGAGCCCCAAAGAATTTATTTTCAGTAATTTTTCTAGAACTTGTTTTATGACAGAAAAGCTTCAGTTAAAAGCATTTTGCATCTTATGCCACTAATTTTTCTGCATGAGGGTTTACGTCTCTGGGTCTTTCACTCTGTCCTCTGTTGTGCTGAATCCATTTGCAGTAAGGGCTCTTGACCATGCTTATTCATCAAAGCCCCGAAGTTAGCAGGGCCGTCTTTGGTACATGATTAGAAATCAACCTCATAAGGAAGTGTTAGAGATAGATAATAATTCTGTGTAGCAGAAGGACTCATTATGTCCTCTCAAATTCTGTCACTTTGACTGCTGGAGAGCTTCTTGGAGAGCAGTCTTTGATGGAGTATACTTTTAGAGAAGTTCTGGCAAGGGAAATCTGGACTTTATCTAAACGTTTCATTTTTCTGATAAATTACAGTTTAAAAAATCAATGAGGGTATCTATTTTGTAAAATGATTTTTCTCCCCGTGACCAAATGAGAAATTTACTGAATGAGTTTTAAAACATTTCTCAGAAATTCTTTCACCATTAGTCTGGAAGCACACCTCCCCCTTTCTTTGAGGCAGGGTGAGTCTTTAAACTTTAGGAAGCCATGTGTTACTTTTGGTGACACGAATAGAGAATGAGACTTGCTTTAAAGTGCACTCCTGTGGACACAGGGCCAGGAAGGAACATATTTAAAATGATTCATGTTAACAGTAGACATATTCCTATACGAATGCTCCGCAGCTTTTGTGATTCAGGGAAACCAGTGGAACCTCAGACATACTGAGAATCTAGTAAATTTTAGGGTTCTTATTTCAAAGTCAGTGTGCAAAATCTTAGCGAATTTACGACTGTAATAATATATTTGTCAATCAGTGTATATCCATGTTATAGATCTTTTAAGAATAAAGTCTTAGATACTGATATGTGGGAGACCTAAACAGAGTGCTAAAATCTGCTTCATGGATGAAAGCTGATGCAGTCATCATTTTTCATTAAAATGCACCACAGCTGGATATGCAGCAAAAAAGACACACACACATGCACACACACACACACACACAAAACAAAGAACAAAACCAAAAAAACAAAAACAAAAACAAAAACCAAAAGCAAAACAAACAAAAAAATAAGGTAGGTCCTCCAGCTGAAAAGCAGTCACTACTTTATTGTTACCACAGAGTTTGATATGATTTCTTAGTGAATGTTCAGATTCATTTTTAGTTAACTAAGAAAGAAATTTGACAAGAAAAAAATAATATAACCATTTCTAACATATGCACATCTACATGGTTCTCAAAGATGGAAAGCATTGAGAATTGAATTACTCTGGACTTTTTTATTTAGGGTCGGGAGGAGTAGGTAGCAAAGGACAATGCACAATTTTAAGAACTTCTACCACATTACTGCTTTTAGAGCCACCACTGACATACGTGAAATTCTTAATATGAAGAAGTTAGACAGTATTTACAGATTAATTGTAGTCTAAACATTTTCAGGGTTTATAAAATTGCATTTTATACTTTACAAAGGACGTATTGCAAATCTTGGCTAAGTTATAAGATTATTTGAAAATTTTTTTATAATCCATAACATTATAGTGTGGTGTAGCAGATAGACAGATTGATATGGATTTCTTTTAATGAACAGTCGAGTGACTTAACCTCCTGAGTCTTGATTTTATCATCTTGATAATATGCTTAGAAGGGGATCCTGAACACCATTTTTAGGCTCCTTGGTTCACTAAAAGGAGTCAAAGGGCTCAGAAAGCTGTTATCATGGTTATATTCTGTTACAACAAAGGAATACAGATTAACATCAGCAATGGCATAGGCTCATTGGGCAAAGTCCAGGAGAAACCAGGTATAAGTTTCCAAGTGTCTTGTCAGTAGAATCACTTGAATGCACTTAATTCCCCAGCAGTGATGTGTGAGAACACATGCAAAGTGGTGCCAACCAGGGAAGCTCACATGAGCCTTGGGTTTTTAGTAGGGGACAGTCACATACACAGGCTGTACCTTTGTGACTGAACTCAGCTACTCATGCCCCAGCCTCCCAGAGTAAAGACGGATACTCACTATAAATCACAGTTTGTTACGCATAAACTTTCTGAGTAAACTGGTGATGCAGGCCCAAGACCTTAGATATACAAAATCACTCTATCAGGCAGAACATTTCAAGGGTTTAGAATTCATTTCCTAGGAACTGGCCAAGGGCCAGTCTTGAAGACAGGCCTTTCTTGGGAGTATGCATGGCTTTGAGTAACCAAGGCCTGAGTTAACCCATTCCTGCATATATGATGACAGTGTCCTGCACAAGCTGACAGAGAAGGCAGTGCTTGATATCATGATTCACAGCACTCACCTGATTCTAGTCCCTAGATTCTTGATCGATGAGCAAGCAGAATAAAGGGGAAGAAATGTCCTTTTTCTGGTAGGACAACAGCCCTGATTGATTTGGAAATATAATTTTTTAATTTAAAAGTATTCATTATTTTAAAAGGTATTAATTTATAAGACACACTGTCATTGAATAACAGCTTCTAATAAAAACTATATTAAATGTACACAAAATTAAAAATGCAGTAGCACGCATTCATTCATATAAATTGCATGTTGTTCTTTTTTTTCAGTCACAAAGTTATGTGTCACAATACACCTTATTTTTAGTCTAAAGATTCTCCAGACTCACTTTTGGCCATTATCAGGTCACCACATCATTCCAGTGGTATTGAATTTCCTTCTGCATATTTTGGGCAACTGATGTTCACCTATGACTTTAGAATAGTTAGGATTTATTTTTTTAATCTGAGAGATTATAGATAGGTTTTCTGTTTATTTCTTATTTCCTTAACCTTCCCTCCCCCAACACCCCCCCCCCCCAACTTGAATTGTGCAATAGTGAAAGTAAGCAGTATCTCTGGAAAGTGAGCTAAAACGTGTTTCAGGGCTACCACGAGAGCCCTTCTCTCGAGAGTTCCCTCACATTGTATCAGCCTCCCCCATCCTTAGAAAATTTCATATATTCTGATACATTTGGCAGTTTCTGCTGACTTTCCTTGCATTGTCTGACATGTAATGGCCCTCTCCATTGGGAAAAATAATCTTTTTATTTCAGGGCTGCTTCATAGCTTTACCCAATAGGCAAGTGGTGAATACAACGCTAGTGACACAGAGGTGACAACACTCCAAGTGAAATATTCTTTTGAGAGCTAAATTCTCACTTTTGCTGACACTGGCAGATAATTGTCAGAATTTCCTCCTGAGTAGTGGTTAGGAGGTTTATTTTGATATACAGTAGTCCCTCACCTGCAGGGGATGATGCGTTCAAAGACGTCCAGTGGATGCGCGAAACTGGATAGTACCAAACCCTCCATATATTCTGTATTTTTCATATACATATTTGAAGTGCAACACCAAAACCAACTTCTTTTTCCTTTACGATTTCACAGATAAAAGATTTGTTCTTAGTGTAGATCTTAGCAATCCTGTTACAATTTTTTTCCTTTCTTTCCTTACTAAGTGGAAAACTTTAACCTTTTCACTTAAAAGAAATACTTTATAGCTTCTCTTTGGCTTGGCTGAATTGCCAGCATTACTGCTGTTGAACTTCGTGGCCATTATTAAGTAAAATAAGGGTTCCTTGTATACAAGCACTGTGGTTCCTTGACAGTCAGTCAACCTGATAGCTGAGGCTACTAAGTGACTAACAGGTGGGGAGCATCTACAGTGTGGAGATGCCCGACAAAGGGCTGATTCACATCGCAGGCTGGATGAAGAAGGCTGGCAGGAGATGCATCAAACTACTCAAAAAATTTTTTTCTGGAATTTTCCATTTAATATTTGTGGACCGCGTTGACCACTAGTAACAAACCGCGGGTAAGTGGGGGACTACTGTATATCTTAGAGACCTAAGTAAAAAAACAAGAGTTTTATAATTAAGAAAATTTAATAACTGATCGAAGCCTTACTGAGCAGCTAACATGGGATGTTAGTTGAAGGGAGCAACTAACATGGCCTAGACAAGTAATTCTTAATTCCTGCTTCTGAATTGCCCTCACATTTTTGTGCCAAGCCAGTTTCTCATTTACTCTGTGTCAAGGCTAGCTAGAGAAGCTGTTGGAAGGAAAAGGTGGCTGGAACAACTACACATACGGATAGCCTAGATTGCCTCAACATTTACATTTTTAATTAAAGTGTCAGTTTGATAATTTAAATTAATTTTAAGCAATGGAATAAAGGTTTGGAAGTTTTACAGATTCTGTGGGAGGAGGGTATTTTGGGACTGGATAGTCATCGTCAGGCATGCCACTACTGCCGCCTTCATTACTCTGGATCAGTGCCCTCTTATTATTTTTCACAGCTTCCTCCCTTCTACTTCTCATACCCTACACATTCTCTATAAGCATCTGATGTTTTATTTTTCACAGTGATTCTCATGGCTGTTGGGATTGCTACAACAAGTAAGGTGGGAAATGGAGGGTGAATGAGCATAGAGGTCATTTGTAAACCAACTGTGTTCTAATGCCCCTCTGTTCACTCTGTCTGTCTGTCTCTGTGTGCGTGTCTATTCATAATATCTATTTTACATGGAGACATCTACAATTTTTATATAGCAATTGTTATCACAATTCACTTGGAAGAAATGGCTTATTTTTAAGGAAATACCAATTGACAAATAAATCAGCTGATTTTCCCCCTAAAACTTGGTTACGTGTATCAATTCCATAAACTCAATAAAAAAAACATCAGTTTCGTAAAGTATGCTTCACTTTTATATGCCTTTCATATGATAGTACTCAGGCTTCCCCTTTTAAAGGGTTAGTCTTGAAGTGATGTTGGAAGCCATGTGGTCAGAGGACAGAATTATATAATTAGATTTAAATAAAAAAGCAAAATCTTGATATGTTTGTCACAGATCCATTAGCCCTGTATGCTTTGTCAGGACCCGAGGGCATGCCTGATTTCCGTAAAGCTATGTATTGCCATGCAAATAAACAGTAAAGGTTATTTTTGGTATCCTACTTGAAAAAGCACATGAATGCCCTAAGTAAATTAGAAAGTTTTGCACATGATTGAAATTTTCTAATTGCTGTCTTTCTTCTTTCATGAATTCAAAAGATAAAACTTAGTATTTAAAAAAAATTAATTTATATAGATAATTTCCCTAATAATAGGACATAAGTGTGTTTTAGTTCCAACTAAAAAGAATGTATATTAGTTTGACTTTGAATCCAGTTCATTCATTCTTGAAGGTCTGTTGGGTCTATGAAGTGAAAGTCATTGATCATCCTGGATTTGGATAGTCGCTTTTAAGTATCTTTTAGATCCTGTTAATGTAAAATGAGAATGATTAGCATTGGGAAGCTGAAAAGGAGAGGGTAAACATTCCTCTTTGACATCTATAGCAGCTAGTTTACAGATTCTTTATTCTTACAGCCTTAATTGTCTAAGAGCTTCATGTGAATTTTAACTCCCGTTTTAACTGTCTGTGAAGAAGTTAATCCAAAACAAAATTAAAGTCCTTGCTTTGAAGTTGTAGAGGAGACTCAAGAATTAGAACAGAATTTCTTTTAACCTAAAGTTCTCTAAGTGTCTGTGAGTCAAAGACTAAGTTTAAACAGCAACCTTTGTAGTGTAATCATTAAGGGGGAGCTATTCCAGTGGTTACTGTAACCCTGAATCTCTCGCTTTCTTTCTCTCCACACTCCACTCTTCTTTTCCAATTTGATGTCGTTGGAAACTAAAGAACTAAACTTGTTAGAATCCTGTTTAAAATGGCATAGTCTTTGTCCAGGGACCTATGAGATCGTAAGGATGTGGCCTTTTATTGTATATTTTGTTTTCTTCTGTGCTTACTTTTATGGTTATTATTTCATATCCTCTGACTTAGCAGTATAAATGTTGCACATGATACTCATTTGTCATATTGGCAGATGACAGTGTATGTAGGTGGCTGGAATTTTGCCATTTGATCAAGGCATACATTAGAAACCTGTTTTCCTGTGTATTATTTTTGACTTCTGAGTGGCAAAACCTAGATACGAGCTGAGGATAATTGAATATATATGGCATGAGAACTGGAGAGTGGGCAAGCTAATTAATTTCCTTTGCCTGTAAATTGTTCATTGGATTTGAATATGAATAAAGTTTTCTACCAAGAATATGAAAGTAACATTTTGCTAAACTAAATTTTAATTGAAATCATTTGTGCTTATTTATAGTCACTTAACATTTTCAGTTCATGTGTTAATATTAATTTTACTTACAGGAGAGAAGGAACAGAATGGTATTCAACGTGATAACCACCTTTTTACTGCAGAGATGTAGAAGTCTGGCAGTTTAAATATCAGATGTTTTAAATTAAAAAAAAAAAATAACAACTGCCAGTGCTCCACAGCACAGAGATAATCTATGCTCCTGCCCTATGCTTGCTTGCGTCGCTTTAATCTTTCCCTTATAAAATTAAGCCTAGAGGCCTTATACTATTTTAAATTTCAAAATTAGGTCACATAAATGTTGTGTCAGACTTCCAATTCATAAATAGTATCCTCATGAATAGCGAAGTTAGGATATATTTATATGCTACTAATTACTTAGCTGTGGATCAGCAGAGGTGAACATAGGGTAATAATGGTATTTTTAAACGTTAGTTAACTGTTTTTCTGTGATCTCTTATATAAAAGTGTGATAACTTCTTTTTTCTTCCTGAACTAACATTGGGACATATGGTCTGATAATTGCTAGTACATTTGAGAAGGCAAGAGAGAAAGCTTCAAATCAGGCTGACCTGGAAAAGACTTGGTCCCAGTGTTTGCGGATTAGGACAAGAGAGACTACAAAGAAATTTAAAAAGTAATGGGGTGGTAGAGATAACAGCAAAACTCAATCCCAGGGACAGATTTTGAAGAGGTCTAGTTGAGTTCCTGTGGTGAATGCAACAGGGGCTCAAATTGAAAGCCGTCCACCTGTGAAATGATTTAAATACCCTGGTCCTACCTGGAGTGTGAATGCTTTGTTTACTTGAGGAAAATGTTTGATCTTTCTCATAGATCCAATCAATTTCAGATGTAATGTAAATACATTTCCCCTTTGGCTATTTTACAAGGACGTTGAGGATTAATTAAATTTAAAAGAAAGTAGCACATTGAATTCCCAGGAGACAGAGGAGCTGTTTATCATTTTCTCCTAATTCATTCCTTATTTATTCACCTTACAAATATTTGTCGAATACCAATTATAATGAAGACTCTGTACCAGGTGTCCTAATTGGGAATACAAAGATGAATGATTAGGGTGACTTCTGCCCTCATTATGTTATATATTCATATTTTGTTTTTTCAGTGTCCATTATAATATGAATTACTGTGTTAGGGACATAATATTGCCAGTCTCAGTAATAGCTCATCTTCAAGTATCTTCACTAACATGTATTTTTACTTGGTAAAATTTTAAAAAAGGAAGTCTCCAATAGTTGGGCTCTTTAATTAGAATTTAAAAAGCATACATTACTCCACAATTTGAATTAAAATATATTAAGTACCAAAGACACAAATTTAGACATTTCTAATGAGCATTTTATAGGCTATTCTCGTAGAAAAATGCACACTATTTTCCAAAGAGCCTGGTGAAGGGTTTCCTGGCTTAGGTGACTGTTCAGCTGGTTGGTTCTTGAAGCTCACTGAATGAGTGAACAGTTTGGACTGCCAGCCTGAAAATGTTAATCTTTTATTTCAGTCTGAGGAAGTGAAAGTAGACAGATTCATAATGTGTGACTGTTTGGGGTTGGAAAAGAAATACTCTACTTCCTAAATTAATATAGAAAGGAGAATTTCTCTCCTTGGTTATTTCTTATTTTAGATTTGTGTTTTTGAAAAAGGAAAATAACAATGCTGGAATCAGTGGCCTTTGTCACTTCCAAATAATAACACAGATATGTCGATGTCTTAGGCTGGTTGTATAAACCGGTAGTCAGGCATGTAGTCTGTTAAAAATCTGTAAAGATGTAAGAATGCTTAACTAACATGGAAATTATGTGCTGAAAAAATGCTGGATTGAGGATAACGATAAGTGACAACTAAAGTTTTATCTGTATTTATACATTCTAGTTCTCTTCAACTTACGTAATGTCATAAAAATGATAAAATGCCTAAATGTAGTCTTGAGAGAGCACCAGCATCCAACTTTTGCTTAAATCACATGAGCCTATGAGAAAACTTATGGCAGTATTTTTGGCCTAACCTAATATTATTTGAACCAGTGTCAGAAGTGATTTTCAGGACTCACTTGACTTCCATATTTATAGCATGGACTTTAAAAAGTGCTTTTATCAGTATGGTTACTTTGAGAGCCAGGAGCTTAGTAAATGTCACAAATGGCATACATATATTTCTATTCCTGCCTCCTGTTCCTTTCCCAGAAGCCAGGTTGGGATGAGGCCTCCTAGTAGGTGATGTGCTCAAGAGCAGTCAGGGGACCGACTTGTGTTTCTCCTGCAAATCTGTCCAGAGAATATCAAATCATTTAACATCTCTGTTGCTTCAGCTGTCCCACTTGTAACAATTGCTCTAGACGAGTTATCTGTAAGTTCCTTTTTCAGAAATGCAGATTTTACAATATTCCTGATCATTCTTCCATTTAGTTTAAAAATGTTATCTGTAGTTGACTAGAGAATGGGGATAAGCAAGCCAGGATATCTAGAATGTTCACATCTTTCTCCCTGGGCATGGAGAACCACTTTAGAGCTGTGTCTTGACATTTGTGTGTTAGGATGCTTTCATTTGCTAATGACCAAGTACTCTACTCAGATTGGCTTAAATAAAAGAGGATTTTCTAGTTTATCTCACTCTAGACTCAGTGGTAAATTGGGTTTTCGGGTTGATTGGTTCAGGGCTTAACAATGTCCTCAAGGACTTGGTTTCTTTCAAAAAGTCATCTCTTGCCTGTCAGGTGAGCTAGCATCGCTTTTTCGTGAGATTACAAGACAGCTGCAGACAAATCTAGTGGTTTCTACTTTTCCATACCCAGGCAGAGGAGATGGCTTTCAGAGAGTGATTATTTTAGGCCTAAATTCCATGTCCGGTTGCTAGAGTCAGGGGTAAAATTAGCTGTCCCCAAATTAGCTACACGAGGAAGATATGATATAGTAATGACTATTTCTAAGAAAAAGGGAACACATGTTGATGTGGCAACCACAAAGTCCACCAGAGAGAGAGTTTTTCATTTACATTGCACAGTTTACTTTTCTGTTTGGCCTTGGAAAATTGAGGGAACAGCCGGACTCAAGCAAACATGTACTGTGTGTGCTTCGTGAGGCTTGTTCACTCGGACACACAGCATCAGTAACACATACAAAACATACTTTTAGATTTGAGTGTGCCCGGGCAGACTTCTGTAACCCCAATCAGTGTTTTTTCCATGAACCTCAAAGATCCCTGATGAGTGGGCATTGCATAAGAAGAGGCTTCACAAGAGATGAACTGGATCAGAATGCCATAATGAAGCACTTGTTTCAGTACAGATGGTGGAGATAATATGTAAATATGTCCTTCTTTTGGACAATATACCATTCATTTGAACTTATTAATATAGGCTTCAACCCACATGTGACATAAAGTACGTATTAACACTTTAATAAGATAGGAATTAAAAATCAAATCATTCTCATGTCTTTATAAAATCTAATTGTGAAAGTTAGATGCCTCGAAATTAAATCTAGTTTGACTCATCAGGTATTCTTTAAGTAGCACTTAAATTGTTCACTGAAAAAACCCCCACATATATGATGAGTGTTGAGCTGTAGCCCAGGACATTCAGGCAAGACTTTGGTGCTCTCAATCTTGGACAAATACCCTTCAGAATTGTTTCCTTGTTTTTGCCAGAGGAACGCGGCGGGGTTTGGGAAGATGTTTAAATATGAATGATTTTTCCTGTTGAACTCTTCAGGGGATGCTACGTTGTCCTGAAGGCTCTCTCTCATGCTGATGTCTGACACTCTGACTTTTTGGGGACGAGATTCTTTAGTCCACCAGTTATCTGAAAGGTCATTTTCCAGGAGGCTGGGCAGCTTGAAACTGAGTCCTTTTTCCCACCCCATCCATTCTTGTCAGCTTTCTATCACAGCTTTGGATTTTCTTGGCCCATGTGGAAGTTTGTTACCTTTAGTGAGTATTGTTTAGTTAATGTTGCAGTAACCAAGTAACTGAAATCTGAGCCACTTAATTCTACTTAGGTTTATTTCTTTCTGTATATATCCATCTTGGGCTGGGGGGCTCTATGTAGTCAGTTGGGGAGTCAGATTGATGAGTGTCCATCTCACATGTGTGTTATCTGGAAATACATGCTGCCTCGTCTCCCGTTCAGGGAAAGAGAAAAACTAGAGAATTCTATGTGGTGCTTTCATTACCTCAGCCCAGAGGTGACACACATCACTTCCTCTCACATTTCATAGGCTCATATTAGTCATAAAGCTGGCCAACTGCTAAGCATGAGTATACCTGCTATATTTTAGTACACCTGCTATATTTTAGTACACCTGCTATATTTTAAAATAATTAGTACACCTGCTATATTGGCCCAGAAAATGTTACAATTTCTAAACACTTGGTGAAGTTCATGGGGACTAATTTATCCCCTTACTCACCACCTCACTTGCTAAAGCAGTCTCTTAGATCCCATACATCTAGATCTTCCATGATTTATCCCCCTTTCACTCACCTTCTCACTAACTCCTTTCTGTCTTTAAGAAACAAACAAAAAGCTATCTTGCAGATACAGACTCCCTTGTTTCCTCCTCCTCCTGTTCTTGCATTCCTCCCTTTCCAAAGCCTAATTGTCTGACAGAAGTGCTTGTGTTCTTTACTTTCTCGTTTTTTTTCTTCAATGGAACAGCACTACAGTGATGTATCTCTTAATCGACTTGACTTGCTTGAATAGTGGGTTCAAGGCTTTGGCAGCGTTCATCAAGCCTTCCCTTGGGGAATGCTCTCTTCTTTGGGTCTTTGTGATGGACTCCTGGTTTTGTCTCACACCTGCGACTGATACATCCTGTTATGAACTCCACTTCCCATTACAATCTCTTAAATGTCAGTGTAACATAACATTGCCTCATTCCCCCATCTTAACTTCCAAACATTCTGGAAAGTCTCCATCAACTCCTTTGTATTGAGTTAATGTCTACATCATCATGTCCCAGATCTCCCAAATTCTTGACCCTTTATTTATTTATTTTTTTTAGCCCAGATTTGCCTGTCTACTAGACATCACAATTTAGACATTTTAAGAATCTTCAAACCAAATATATCAAAAATGAAGCTTATCTCCTACCTCCTCTCAAGTTCCAAGGCCATTGAATAATTCTACTACTCACCTGTATTTACTCATGTGAAAAACTTGAGTGGGATCTAAGATGCCTTTATCTCCCACACTCCATACTTAGAATTAATCACCATGTTCTTAGTAACCTTTAACTCCTTAATATCAGTCAGATGGCTGATATTTCTTGGAGGCTACTTTTTATTCAAGCTCCCTCTTAGTTCACCTCTCAGATCACCAAATACATTTTTTACTATCATTTTTCTAAAGTCTTTTCCAAATTAATCTCTAGTCTTTAAGTCTTACTTCATTCCATTCCATCCATATAAAATAATTTTTCTTAAATATAAATATGATCATATTACTTCCTCATCTTAAAGCCCTTTCTCTTTTCTCCACTGATCATAGAATGAATCTAAACTCTTCAAAACCCATTGGCCATGAGGCATCTCTTGATCTTCCTAGTTATAACTCACTAATCCAACCACTTCATTTATTTTTGATATTTATTTTTATTTTGCATAGTTTACTCCTGTTTTGATTTCAGTTTAGATTTTTGTTTACTGTTAAGAAGTTTTTTCCTGAAACACTCAAGATGAGGCTATATGTCTCTTCTAGGCGCTACTGTAGCCACTAAGACAGCCGTATCTAGAATAATCACGTAATTAAAATATGCTCTTTATGACTCTGCCTTATACTCCTTAAAAGCAAAAATGGTTTCGTTTTCACTTAGCAGAGTGAGTTAAAGTAGTTAATCCAAACTTTTGAATGAAGGAGTGAACGCGCTTGGGGCTGAACTAGATAGGCCTATTGATGGGAAATTCTCTTTGTCCCCATGATTGCTTTTTCTATCATCCACAAAATGGTAAAAATTAATACCCTTTACCTTGCTAATTAATTTGATTAAATTTTACTGCCTTTTAAGATTCAGCTTAAATAGTCACACCTGGTCTGTCATTGCCCTGTCTTAGAGGCACATGCTCTGCACTCCCATGACACCCTCTGGTTATTTCATTACAGCACTTAAAAAATGATATGTGGTTTTCCTGCATGTATTCGTCTCTAGACTTTTAAGTCCTTAGAAGCAGTACTTTTTATTGTTTCTCTAAATGATTGGCCCAGAAAAAGAGGAGCTCTTGAAATTTTTATTGAAGGGTGTTGGGGACTGCCCTTAGGAATTCTTTATATAAGTTAAACATAGGTGTTCTCAAGATGATTACCAAACTAAAATGCCCTTCCCTTGGTAGAGTTTAAGCAAAATTGTCAGATGATAATAAATGAAATGTTTTTTTTCTCCTTGCTTTTAATTATTTATTGCAACTGATCATAGATTCCCCTACTGCTTCTTTAAGGGCCTATTTCAAATGAAACTGAATAAGCAATGGGAAGTAGCTATTATGGCCCACTGTTTTCTCACCCTTTATTTATTGTTTTAACACTACAGTTGAGAGTATCTACAGGCATAGCATAGATTACATTTTGCCAGCATATTGCATCTTAGCTGTGTTCGCTGAAGCTATTAGGAAATTAAGTCTGCCTGGGTGTTGCTGATTGAATAGATTTTCTTAGGAGGTCAGGACCTGTCTCAGGTTAGACATTAGCTACATTGATAGGCAAAAATGTTCAGAGTCTAGGGTAATATTATAGAATTCTAAACTTTGGTGTTGGTCATATTCCCATCTACATTGCCTATGATTTCAAAGTTATGCATACGTATTCCAAAAATCTTGACAATGCAGAGGAGTATGAAGAAGAAAGTAAAATTGCTTTTAATATCAACACCCAAAGATAATGAGTTAACAGTTTGCTATATCTCCTTTCGGTGTTTTTTTTATTTTTTCTGTGTACATATGCAGGCACACGTACACACACATGCATGCACTTGCGCTCTCACTGTCGTATTTTTTTTATTATGTATAAAAAAGGACTATCCTAAATTCCTAAATTGTATTTTACAAGTGGCCTCTTTCACAAAACACCAGCAATAAATGTCTACAACCCCTTTATGTACTATGCTTTATGTTCGAAGCAACTATTTGTGAACATTTTGTTGCTTTCAGTATGCTGCAGTGAACAAAGATCCTAGCAATTATATTTTCCTGCATGTGTCTGTTTACTCATAATATATCCTTGGAGTGAAAAGTCTGAGTCTTTTGACACAAGTTGTGAAATTGCCCTTATGAAAAAAATACCAACTTACACTTGTGCAAGCACATTTTATTACTTAGCTCACACAAGATGCTAGACTTTTTTTAAAATTTTTTTTGCCAATTCTGTGCACACAAAGTTAAATCTCATTACAGTTTTAATTTGCATTATTTAATTAATAGTGAGTTTGAATATGTTTTCATGTTTAGTTTATTCTCCCTGGTTTCATCAAAATCCCCTTAGAGAGTCTTGGAACTACATACACTTCCTGTGGAAGAGTTTCAGTTCTGCTCATATAAATTTGATATCCTTGTGACATTTTCTTAAGGTGGCTTTGAGAACCTTGGCTTTAACTATAAGCCTGACAGGATCGCTTGAGAGAGATTCCCTTTCTGGAAACCGGGACGATATGTACTTGGCTATGTATTCTCTATAGAATAGTGTGCTCCCAAGTATAGAAGTGGAGTGAGAACAGTACCATTGGGCAAGCAACTTGACAGTCATACTGAAATTGTCAGCTGTGACCATGAGCTGATGCTGCACCCTCAATGCTTAGAAAGTGGAAAAAGTAACAACCTTGCCCAGGTTCATGCTTAGTAATTCATTCCTCCTAAATTAGTGCCTACTTTTAAATGATCGTTGGGAGTCTGGCCAGTTAGCTAATTGAATATTTGTTAGACACACTTTATAAAAGCAAATAGGTAGGTTCTGTAATCTGCATTAATTGCACTAATTAATGATTGTCAATAAAAGAACAATATTTTTATAAGCCTGTCTATTATGGTGCATTTAAAAAATAAATGTGACCTTTTTTTTTCTTTTTTCATTTGGTTAGGGTTCAGTTTTTTTTTAAATTTTGTATCCTGGCTTCACTGTGTATAGTTCCGTAATGGATTATTTCTAAACTTTTATTTCTAAATATTAAAGTATTTTGATTTAAGAGTAACTCAACAGATAAAGAATTATTCCCAGAAGCACTACAAGTTGATTTATTTTTGAATATTCAAGTTTCAAGCTTTAGTGTACTTGAGCAATGTTTTTGTGATATAGAATTGCTATGGGAATTATAAATTAAAAAATGTTCACTTAGGTGAGTTCAAAATCATCCTCTACCATGGCATTATTTTAATATATTTAACTTGAATTTACTGTTTATTTTTGAACAAAGACATGATTTAGATGAAAGAAATGCTCTTTAATGTTAGGAATTATGTAAATCTTATAAGCTAAATCTGTACACCAGCACTTAGAGGACATAATGCTTATGCAGGAGAGATGAAAGATTTTAAGTGAGGAAGAGGAAAAAAAAATAAAACAGTTACTTTGAATTAATTTCAGATAGATAATGTAGCAAAGGATTGACAATCAGACTATGCCATAGCTCCTTCTGTGGATTAATCTGTCTTTTAGTAGTTTATAGTCACTTTTAGACTGCTTGGACTGCCTTACAGAAATAATTTAAAAAAAATTAAATCAGAGTTCTTTTAGGCTTTACCTGAGTGAAAGCTAAATGTGTTTTTCTAACATTATTTTAGGCTTAAAAAACTGCACCCTCAATGCTTAAAAAATTGTTTAAAGTTTGAATTAAGTTTAGGCATCCAAGCATTATTTTTTAATGTATGTGGAAAACATCTATTAAATTTCTTGACTAATCAGCCTATAATTTTCAGTTTGAAAGGATGAAAACTGTTAAGACAGCCATGATTATATTATCTAAAAACAAAGTAGCTGTCCTCTTTTTTTTTTTTTTTTTACCAATCAGCTACTTCCCTTTTTGTTTCCCCCATGATAATGTTATATATTCTTTATTTCCCATTTACTAAATTACCAACAGATACCTTCCCTATTCCCTCAATTACTTTAATTCCTCACCTTCTATTTCGGGTCTCTTTAGGTAAAATCTTTTTCCCCTTCCTCTAGACTTTAGTAACATCACTCCTAATTTTTGTGTTTTTTTTTTCTAATTACTTCTCAGGCTTCTGCATTTCTGCATTTGTACTTCCTTATCTGCTTGCCCCTTAATCTCCTTGCCTCTTTCTTAATTGACTCTGTAGCTTTTGGAATTTCTTATGCTCTTGCAAATTTAGCTCTGGCTACCTGTCTCTGAGGACTCAACCTTCTTATCTCTGTGCTCTTGGACCGACTTCTCTTGGTTGTTCCTTATTCTCATTTGTGATAGTGAGACCCAGGCTTGCCACCACAACTGTCAATCAGGAATTTAAAAAGAATGGGTGAAAACACGTTCATATCTTTGTGAATCAAAATTCTAGGGTTTTGGAAAGTTATTGAAGAGAATGCCATGGTCTTATCTGGAAATGCTCTCTTTTTTATTTGAGATCCTGGGCGAAAGGATTTGAGAGAAAATCAGTATTTAAGATGTTAATAAATTTAAAAATGTATTGATTTCAGAAAAAATAAAAAACCTAAATCATTTTATTGATAACTGAGTTGGTGGTGATAGATGTTGGTAGATACTCAAAACTATGTATTTTAGGTAAGTGTGGAAGAAATAAGGGTGCTATAATAAACCATAAATTTCTAATTGGGCAGATCAGAGTGGATAGTCATGTCCCAGGCCTACCACTTCTTTAGTGAAAGGTTTTAAACCAGCCCTGCTCATTGTTCTTGTGCATTTAGGTTAACACACCTTAAAAATGCTAGAAGCAAACCACCCTCAGGAGAGCTCATAATCTTAAAAATACTGTAATATAATCCCAGCTTTGCTTTCCATGTAATCTTCCTGTGTTCCCTTCTTAATTTTAAATGCCTAACAGAAACTGTAAACTGTCATTCTCCAAAACATTTGAGATCCTGTTTCCTGGCAATTGTTGTCAGTTTAGTGCAAATAAACTCTTATTTAAATTCTCTACAGGTTTGGACATATATGTTGACCTAAGTAATATTCTCTTTTGTCGTTCTTAATGTATTTTAGCATGTGGCTCAAAAACTGTTGTTTATTGTAACTGTTTTATCTCTTTCGTATCCTTCAGTTGACTGCTTAATTTAAGTGTTAACACAGGAAACCTCTCTCTCTCTATCCCCCTCTGCACCACCCCTACCTCGCTCATTAGGTTAAATCATTGCAGCTGTAATTTTACACATTTATATATGATTATTTGATCAAAGTTTAATTTCTTTCTGTGGACTAGGAACTCCACAAGGACTTTTGATTCCGTGTGGGTGGCTCCCCATTTTCCACAATGACCGGTACACCATAGCTGTTCGGTGACTATTTCTCAATTGAGTGCATAAGTAAATAAGTGAAGAGTTAGTGCTTCATGATTAAATTGGAGGTTTATATAAGAAAACCTCTGAGAACGAAATGTGTAAAATAATTGATTTACTCATTCAACATGACTTGCACTGTAGGTGTCTGTATTAATCTAAAGCTTCCCCTATTGTTTTTAGGTTTCCTGAGAATCCTAAAACATCTGTGACAATTATAATTGAAATACTCTCAAACGAAATTACTTCCTAGCAAGTTCTTCATATCCCCTTCTTATTCCATAACATCTTTTTACTTACAATCACTGTGATAAAATGACTTTTTGTCTTACATGAAGCCAGAAACCACATCTGAGAGTTTTATATGCAGCAGAATTTCAGCAGAAGTGGGATTCTTCCCCTGTGGCACAACAGACAGTGGTGAAGAGACCAGAGATCATCACCCAATTAAAGAATAATCAGTGTCTTGTCCGGATGAAATATTGCTTTACTCCCTCTGAATGGAAGGAAAATCATTGGAAGGAATCAAAAGGAAATGAAAAAATCTGAAAAGAAATCATGTGATTAGGATTCCTTGAAAGGGTTCAGAAAAGGAAAAGGTTTAGAAGACTAGGTGTTATGTAAGATGTGCTAGCCAAGATGATCTTTAGCTTCTAACTAGTAAGTTAAAAATATACCAAGTAAATCTATTCAAGACATGTCCACCTGCTGTGGTTTCATAGGAGAAAAACTAATTTCTTACAAAAAAACTTTAACCTTGCCTCTTTGGAACTATAGTGGAAAGATTTTTCCACATGTTTCTGTTCAGGAAATGAGGACACTATGGTATCATTGGATCTTGTGTGCCTCATTGGAAGAGGGTGATATCTGTCTAGGATGTGATGTCGTCAATTCCAAATGGGCTGAGCTGTGTCTGTTTTTCTCTGACTTCTGACTATTTTCTTATCTATAACATGGCAGGACGTGGGTAGTGCTGTTGTGTGTGTTAAATGGCTGGCCAAGTGAATGAGATACTGAGAAGAGCCCACATCACTGGGATGTGGAAAAGAGTGCTGGGTTTGTTAACCCTGTGGAATCCTCCCTTGCCAAGTCTATTACCTAAAGAACATGGATCTTGGCAGAAATAGAATCTTCAGAAGAAATCCCAGTAGTTACATAAGATGTTACGTTTATAAAGTGTTTATACATGTAATCTCATATCTGTAGCTGCCTCAGTTTCCCAGTTGGCTTGAGAACACATCAATGTAAAGAGGTGGTCAGATCAGAGGAAGTATATTTGACTTTGCCATGTTCATTAAGACACCATCACCTGCTTAGGATTCCTCCGAAATGTGGTACTAGAAAGAGAGAGAGACCCTCTAGGTCAGCCAAATTATGTAAAGTGCCATCTTCGTTATCAATATGATGAAAAAGCAAGCCCGCTATGCATTAAATCTCAAATATTTGTATGTCGTAGGGATCACTGGAGCATCTGTTGGAATGTAGATTCAGATTTGGTAGGTATGAGATGGGCGAAGATGAGCTGTTTTTAATGTGCTCCTAGGTGACTGTGGACCAGATTCTGTGTAGTAACGAGTTGCTGGTTGCTGGGACATTAGAGGTCTTTGAGTGAAATCCAGGCCTTAACATTGTCCTTCTGTGGCTGATAGATTCTTGATAGGATAACATCACCCATTGGATAAATAAAAGCCCCACTAACACACAAAAAGACCAATAGCATGACTCCTGGAATCTGCCTTCATTGAAATTGGTGAATTAAACTAAATTGCATACCCATCCATTTCTAAAAGTCCAACTGTAGGCGTTCTGGTGAGAAAAACAAGGCTTTCACATATTGTTACTGGTTTAAAGTCAAAATAGTAGATTTAAGCCATAAATCATCATTTTTCCTATTTTTACTATACCAAGAGCCAGATGTGCCAGAATCAGCTTTCAGAATAAAGAAGGCACTGGGTTAGGAGTGAAAAAAAGCAGGTACTTTTTTATTTGTTGCCACTATGCTGAAAAAAAGAACTTTTTAAAATATGATTTTCCTCTTTAAAATTTGCTGGTAGAGGAAACTACTATTCTGTAGGTAATTTTATTCATAGTTGGGAGACAAGATAATAGGTTTGTACATAAAACCTTTTTTCCTTGAGTAGCCTGTGGTTTCCAAATATGATTTTTTTAAAACTTTTTTTGTAATGCAGTGAAATTGGAAACTTAATTGTATCAATCACTTGAAAATAAAGCTAATGTAACCTAAATTTATTAAATAATGGTTCAAGGCAAGTATTTGAATTCATAAAAAATGAAATATATATTTGGTTTTCTCTTATTCTAACTGTTGCTTATACTTAATAATTGAATGTTTTTGTCAGGGCATCATTTTTCAAAATGATATTTTCCTTCTATGAATGCAATATTAAATTAATGTAGGAATGCTGATTCAGCTACTATTCCATAAACTTCCACATTTTTTTTTCTTTTTTAATCTTGCAAAAACCTTTTCCCAGGATAATCATTAGGTTTAGTAGACGTCACTCTCATATTCGAAGTGTTGTGGGCTGCCAGCCCGGTAAGACACACGGACCACCAGAGCTCAGTGAGTTAGAGGAATCACACTCTTTATTCATCCAGCTGGGTCTGCCAGGGGCACGCAGACCCCAAATTAAGCAGCCCCGAAATGTAGAGGTACAGGGTTTTTAAGCCCCAAATTCCATTCTTCATTCTGTCTGAGCACAAAGGTCTATTTTTCTTCTATTCACTACCTGTCAACCCAGGTGTGCAAGGGGGCGGGTACAGAAGCAGAAAGCTTGTTAGAATGTTGTTTTCATAGTTAGTAGCCTATGTTCCTATGGCGATAGCCAAACAGTAATTTCCAGCAAGTAATTAATTTTTAAACAGTATTCTCCAGCCAACACAGTAGTCACTAAACAATCCTCGAAGTACTCTGGATCCATCTGATACTCATTAAAACGCTTTTTGATCATATTAGAATTTCTGAATTTATGTATCTATGAGATAATGGAAATTTCTCAGATTATGCAATGTAGAAATTTTTTATATTAGAATTTATGTTTTAAGTCTTACGTTGTTTGAATGCCCTCATTCTAATTTTAAATCTGACTTATTTCTAGTGACTGACATGGACTGAAGCTATAGGTTTTAACATTTGGAGTTCAATTAACCTAACATTGAAGATTTTACAGCCTACGTAATTGTCCCCTTCTCACCCACGTTTTTCTTAGTAGAATAAATGGAAAGCGTTTAATTACTTTGAATAACAGGAAGCTGTTATTGTAGTGGCTATCAGTATGAGGATAACTGGATTAATTGAAGAGATATTTAATGGTAGAATTAGGATTTGGTGTTGATTGGATTTGTGGAGTGGTATGTGTTTGGATGTGTGGGGTCTGGTGGAGAGAAGTCATTAAAGTTCAAAGCATAGTGAATTGGTTGCCTGGGGGGAAAAACCCTTTAATTCCTCTAACAAAAAGAATAAGCTTTTTATCTTTGGTGTTCTGCTCTTAGGTAATAAAGGAGAAGGAAGAAGAGGGAAGGTATAGACATAAGATTAGCTGTAAACTAGCCAATAATTGTTGAAACTGGGTGGTGGGCTTGAAGATTTATTATATTATTTTGACTATTTTTCCTTGTCTGAAAATTTCCATAATAAAGAGTCTTTTAAAAAGATTTAAAAAGAAAAGAATATGCTTTTTACTTGAATTTTTACAAATATTAATTTGCTTTTCTTAGCAGTTTTCATAAGTGGCAGTTAATGTATAAGATGTTCTAATTATGTAATTACATTTACATCTTGAATAATTATTTTTGTAGTGATTTTGGTTAATAAGATTTGCTCTTTTGAAAACTGGAAAATTCATGAGGTTGCTAACAAGACAAATTTGCTTAAAAAGACCATTGAAAGTACATGTTGATTAGTGACCTCAAAATAAACTCTTTACTCTTCTCTATATGTAACAACCATTTCTTAGGAAGATCTCACCTTGCTCAAGGGGCTACAGACAGGGTACATGTTGAAATTTTTAATTTTTGGTTGGTAAACAGTCGTACACAATATTTAGAATTCCTTTCTTATTTAGAAACTTGGAACATTTTATGTCATAATTTTTTTTTAATTCAAGAATTTGACCTTGTTTTTATAGCTCTGACTCATGGAAATAATAGGTGTAATTGCAGAGTTGTGATTTGTTTTATCTTGTAAATGTAAACATTTTTTTTCTTGTTTTGACAACTGACCTTTTAAATAAAACAAGCATGCAATTTTCCTGCATTTTGGGAATATTTAGAATACATAATTTGAAACTTGATGAAAATGTATTCATATGTAGTTGTACAACTTATATAAGTGTTCTTAAATTGGTCCTTTTGTATAAAAGGAGCCTCTTTAAGTTCTAATTAAATCTTATTGAATTTCCCTAAAAAAGGACTTTCAGTTTTTTTAAAAAGTAGATATTATACCACACTTAATCATACAGTTGTCACAATTAGACCTAGTCTTGTGTGACAGTGGATAATGATCTGTGATCACTGATAAAGCATGAAAGTAGATAAATACATTCCTACTTTATCGGTGGCCTCTTGAACAATACCACCTTTAAAATTTACACCTACCTGTCAAGTGAAAGTATCCTGAAATGACAATTTTTAAGATTCCTCATTTTGTTATATGATTTTTAAATACATGTTCATTTTCTAAGAAGTATCTTAAATTCATTCTAAGTAAAACCAAAAAACCCTAATTCATTTGAAACTAAGAATCTAGTAGATGAAGCCCTTCATTTTGACATCTCACTCTTACCTCTGTGAAAAGTGTATAAAACCTCAAATTCCACTACTACAGCACCACTCTCCATTCAGTTTCTCTCTCTACTCTATTCAACAAAAAAAGTAGGAATTGTTTCTTTTATTAATATAGTATCAGACTCATTTAATCCTTCCATAGAAGTACAGTTGACCCTTGAACAACATGAGTTTGAAGTGCACGTGTCCACTTCTATGCAGATTTTTTTCAATAAATGCCTGTACCATTTTTGATCTATGGTTGGAAGTCCACAGATGCAGAAAGCCAAATGTATGCATTGATCTATGTCGTTTTATGTAGAGGTTTTAGCTGATCTGTGGATTTTGGTATCCATGGTGGTCCTAGAACCAATTCATCATGGATGGTGAGGGACAGTTTAAATTTTGGGGGAGTCAAAGGTCATACCCGGAGTTTTGACTGCATTGGGGGCTTGGTACTCCAGCTCCACCTACACACATGGTTCAAAGGACAACTATAATTAAAGCACCAAATAATGCTAAATGCAAAAAAAAAGATTAGGTGAACACATCAATTACCCAGAACAGGAAACAGTAGGAAAACATATAACTTTTAGCTATATGATTTTTCCGTGAGTGCCTCTTTTGTGGCAGGCACAGTGGATGTGATAGGACTGATTGGGACTCTGGGCAAACAGACAAATATACATATAAATAAACCAGATAATTACAGATGACAGAAGTGTTACAAAAGCAGATTAACAGGATGATGGGAGTAATCACTGGGAAAATGCTGTTTCTGATTAAGGAAATAATTTGTTTTCACTATCTTGTCAAAATAAGAATATTCAAATATGTGGAGAATTTTTTTAAGAGTTTATTTGAGCCAAACTGATGACATGCCGGGAAGCAGGATCCCAAATGCTCCTGAGAATAACAGTTTTGCAGTTTCTTTTATACATTTGGAATTAAGGAGGAAACATAAGGAAAATTACATGAAAGTGAGAGAAAGCAAGGCTGGGAGATTTCTATGATTGAATTACAAGATGGTTACAGCGGTGTGTTAATCTAGATGCACAAGAACATGTTTGACTAGATATGAGATAAACCTTTCTTAGGCCTAGGGGGTGACTCCCCACCATGACCTGCTCACTTAGGAATTTAAGATCAGGTCACCCTGTGAAATTCCTTTCAGTTAAATTTATTACAGAGCCTCTTTTTCAACCACAATCAAGATTGGGACAAAATATGATACTTGAACGGTTCATCTAGGTTCATTTCTAGGGGTGATACCTGGGGGTTTGATTTGTCCCTAGAAGCGTTCATGATTGTCATCACTGTCACTGCTTGTTCTTCAATCCATTAATATTTATTAAGCACCTGTTGTGTTTCAGACTCTGTTCTCACCCAGGAGAACAAAACTATCAGATACCTCTTATCTCAATGAGCTTGCCATTTGTGTTCTACTTCTTTGGTGAAACCCACCTTGGACAGCCTGGAAGCCTCCTTCCTCTTAGAAGAAAGCCTCCAGGGAAGATACCTTTGGGTGTAGGGCAACTAACTCACCAGGGAACTGGCTTACTTTTGTATCCTTCATTTGGTTTAGGAAAAAGAAACAGAGTAAGTTTTGGAATTACTCATTCCTGAGTTCAAAATTTTAGTCTATTTTCCTATTTTCCTACCTTTCAGCCCTTAGCATGTTACTTAATCTTTAAGTTCCTTAGCGTCATATCTAGACTATATCTAGCAATAATAACATTCTTACAAGGTTGTTGGGAGGATTAAATGACTACATTTTAAGGAATTTTATTATAATGATGGCAAATAATGAGGGTTTACTCAGTGGATAGGAATCGTTGTTAATACCGGATGGAGGGGGAAAATTAGGGGTTGAAAAACTCCCAATCATCTGCCACTTTATCATGGGATCATAAGGTTTCTCCTCTTAAGAACAGAAACTGTCTTATCTGTTTTATTTTTGTGGTAGCTTGCATAGCACCTCGAGCAATGCTCTTCACAGGTGAGATGCTGGTGAATGTTAATGAAACTACTTGTGTATTCAGACCACGATGTAGCAGCATATGTGTTGTTTGAAGGCCTTTATCTCTGTGCCAGCCACTAGCATGAGAATAATAGATCTTTTTCAGCTGATGGAATTCTGTCTCATTAAAGAGAGACTTACCTGGACACCTGATGAAATTTTCCTTTGAAGATTTTATGCCACTATGGGAAGCCATTAATAAATTTTTGTTTTTATATTTGCTTAATTTACATTTGCCTCCAGACTCTTTTCCTTCATTAAAAAATTATTTTTCACTGTAAGTCTTTGAACTTTCATAATATTCTTGAAATGTAGGGGTTGAGGTCTTGTTTTTAATTTGTTAAGTAAAAAATTGTCATCTGGGGACGCTTACTAAAAAAAGAATAATGGACTATATTATTAATTCTATGAGTTTTTATTAATGTCTGCTGTGTGGCAGGCACTTTGCTGGCTGCTGGGAATATAATAAGCACAATGAATGTGCTTGGTTTCATTATGCAGTAGGGCAAAAATATTCAATGAAATGTTTTCAGTACTGTTGTTGAAAATGTGATATAATAGTTGTTAGCAAGACCCATGTTCAAGAAAAATATTATGGGTTGTTGTTGATAAAATTCTGAAAAAATTTGAGTAAGGTAAGGTGAGTGTTATATGATATTGACTACATGTTTATCAGTAGTTCAAAGAAAGGAGAAACCCTGTTACTTTGAGCAATGCTCTAGGTTTTGAAAGATGATTATAATTTAGAAAAGTATCAAGGAAGATGATAACAGTGACATTAAAGATGGTTAACATTTATTGGGCACTTATATGTTCCAGACAGTTACACACACACACACATACACACACACACACGATTACATTCTTTGAGTTGACGTTTTCACTTTTTGAGCATTTAATGTTTTTAAAAAATCTGTTACAGTTTAATTAAAACTTTGTAGGGAATATCTTCTTATGCTATCACCCCAATTATATCAGAAATATAACATGAAAATAGGAGATAGTGGGAAAATAATATGACATAAACATGAACTTTTTGTGTAATCAGTGTAACCTAAGGACATTCCAACTTACCAAGTTAGCAAAGAGAAAATGAATTTAAGAGAGGGAACTTTAAACAAGCTTTTGGTAGATATTTTAACATTGTTGGCTTTTTACGTTCGATAACCTCTAGATTGCTAATTGTTCTAACTGCTGCTTCATCTCTTCAATGCTAGTGTAAAGTTTGCAGTGCTGAGTAAGGAGATTGTTACCTTTTCCATTCAAGTATTCGTTCTCAGGGAGAAAGCAGAAATGTCCTAGATTCGTCATGTGAGCTTTTGAGCCATCACTGTTACACTGGTGAGGAACCTGAGGTTCAGGGACAGAAATGACACATCCCAGGTCACGCAGCCACCCTGCTCACAGGGGACCCAACATGGCATTACAGAGCCACATTTTCTTATTTTAGTATATTTTCATAAAACATGACTTCTAGCTGGAAAACAGATGCAAAACGTGAGCCTTTCCCTCCCGCTTTTTAAATTTTAGAAATTTAGGAATAAACTATTTGCTTATTATATAAAAAAAAAAAAACTGAGTAAATGTTCTTTGATTTCTTCATTAACTTTATCTGGGAAACCATTAAAAGGAGGTAGTAAATTAAAATTATAGCCTTGCTTTCTTACGTTGGTGGACATAGTGAAGGAAACTATACCTGTAGCAGGATGATACAGAAGGCTTAGACTTTGCATTTTTGCCAGTGGCAAAGATTAGTCAGAGTAAAATAAGGAAAAGTTTATTTTGTTTTCCATTCCAGCTCAGAAAATTTCTTTCCAGTTAGTACTGTGTTTATTTTCAGCTTCCTCAGCTTTTATTTCAAAGTTCAAAGCCCGCTAACTGCCCGAGCTCTATATTTATAGCATCTCTTCTGTGGCCATTCGAGTCAAACATGCTGTTACCTTTGACATCATCTTTGGAATTCTGTGTTGTTCAGCACCACCCGTCGGTTTAGAGAGTACGACCTTGTTGATGGCATTGTCTTGATTCTGCCTGAATACACGCTCCTCCGCTTTTTAATAATTTAGTAGTTTCATTACAGTTCTTATTTTTTTCTCCACATCTCAGTCAGACCTGTTAAAACACTGAAATTTGAGAAAAATATAGATTGAACCATTTGAATTAGTTTAGTTTTTGATAAAAAAGAGAGTAGCGAAGTAGAGGGAAGAAGGTAATAGCATCCACTGGTACTCGATAGAAAGGATCAGATTTGCAAACTTGCTCTTCAGCTCGCAGTGAGAGTGTCACCTCCAGGTTCTCAGCCTGCTGGGTGGATGTCACCTGTTACATGATAGGCAGTGCTCGTTGTGATAACACGTACCCAGAACTTGCATGGTAAAAACACTTTGCAGCCTCTACCACAATATGAGGGATGTAGTTCAGTGAGAAACAAGAATCCAGTCCTCATATGAGTAAATTAGCAATAAATTTGTAATAACAAATTTGCAGTATATATGTTGATGACTTCTGCTTCTCTTGTATGAAAGGTTCTGTGAGACTCTTTCAGGCCTTTCAATTTTCTGACAGTCTGAACATTCATTCTTTGAATATTTTTCATGTTTAGACATGAATTAGAGGAGAAAGTACCTACAATATAAAGCAAGATGTAGGATTTCATTGATTACATATTGAAATGAGTAATTTGTTGTTATTTTGAGCTGTATTTAACACTTGTTTAACTTGCTCTCTGAACTCACATTAAATCTTTTCCTGTAGCTAGAAGTTGTTTTACATGTGCATTCCTCAAGGAGCCAAATCTGCCTTAGATTGAAGAGCCTGGCCTACAAGCCTTTGCGACTTGAGCACTTCAGAGTCCTCATCATTCCTGATGAGAGTTCTGATATTGACTGACCCCCCCTCTTCTGTATACACATCCTGATAATTCTACTTGGCATATGTAGATCCTGATTGTTAAGTGTTCATCTAAAAGGCCATTTAACTGTCATCTTTCAGGCCATAATCAGAAAATGTGACTTATTTTTTTCTACCATCTTTGAAAAACTACTCTGACGAAGGTATAGTTACCTGGGTGAGCATATGGTCATCTACTTTATTTAAATTTTTACTTCCTAAATCCTCACCACTATAGACTTGTAAAAAGAATTTTAATATTCCATTTCCAAAAGTTATTCAAGTCTGTCCTCTCATACATAATAGTCACTACCAAGCGTGGTTGCTGAGCACTTGAAATGTGGCCGAATTGAGATGTGCTGTAAGTATAAATTACACACTGGATTTCAAAGATTTAATGTAACAAAAAATATAAATTATCTTCTTAACAATTTTTATATTGATCATGTATTGGAATGATACCATTTTGGATATATTGTGCTAAATGAAATATATTATTAAAATTCATTTTATGTGTTTCTTTTTACCTTTTTAATGTGGCAGTTTAAAATTATGAATGTGGTTTCAATGGACTTCTTTTGGGTAGAGCTGCTTTAAAATAAAAAAAGCATGAAAAATGTTTCAAAATGGTATTGGAAGCCTGGACTCGTTGATTTATTTGCAGATTTGCAAGATTACTCCAGAGTGGTATAATTTTAAAACTTAGAGGTACATCTTGATCAGTAGTTTGCTTCTTTGTAAAGCAAGTGAAAGCCTTAATATTGCATATGGGATGGATATGACATTTGCAGATGGACAAACTACAAACAACAGCAGTGCCTTTATTGCCAGCCTGATTATCTTCACGGTGTAGGTTGAGACTAATGTATATGGCATGGAAAATGCTTTGGTGGAAATTTTAGTCTTAATTTATTACTTTAATATTGTGATTATTGACAGAGCTAGTACTGTATTGGGTTTTGCTTTGGTTCTGTGTTATGCTTTGATGAGTTTCCAGACATCAAAGTATATCAGAGGGTTTTCTACTTGTGAGTTTTACATGGCTCATTTGATTATAGAAGCGCAGCCATGGTAGTTAATTAGCTTGCTTCTTTATTAATTGCCATTTGCTAATGTATCACACAGTTGAAGAAAGAAAAATATTAATTTGATAAAGATGTATGACATATTATTAGTTAACTGAACTCTTTTTAAAATCAGAAGGCTGCGGTAAAGGATATAAAAATTGGAAACATAATACTCATAAGAGATAAATTATTGAAAATGGAGTTTTTAAAGCAAATACTTTCATTACTTTCAGAAATGTTTCCTAATTAAGACAGTGGCTCTTGGGCAGCATGGCCAGGAGAATGTATGGTTTCAGAAATAAAAGATTAAAAGAACATGGTGATGCCTATTGCTCAAGCACCTAGGGACAATTTTCTGTAATATCTGGCACAGCTGTGAAGGGTAGATGGGAGTCAGGATACTGACAATAACTGATGTAATAAGACATAGTGATCTGCGTATATTATTTCAGGGCACCAAGATGCAAACCAGTTGGAAAAAATAAAAATAGCTGAGTTTCTATAGATACAGTGCAAACATGGTAAAGGTGGTAAAATAAGATATAAGCACTGTGGATATAACCAGCATAGGAACTAAAAATACATGTGTTGAAAAGGATTTGGTGGGACTGGGCTAGGACTTGATTTTCATTATGAGAAAGGTGCACGTATCATTGAATTTGACATTTTTCTCCATTTTATTAATATATTTATTTTAATCTTGGGCAATGTTTCTTAAAATGTGGTTTCCAGTTCATCTGCATCAGAATGATTGGGGTGCATACAATTGCAGGTTGAATATTGAGGTGCATACAAACTGCAGGTTCCTAAGTCCTACATTGGAACAATCGAATCAGATTTTCTGGGTGTGATGCCTGAAAATCTGTATATGAACTTGAATCTCAGCAGAATCTTGAGAACATTGAAGTGTGAGAGCCTCTGTAAGGTATGTCAGAATACATTTGGTGAAAATTTTCTTGACATGTAAAGTATTGCAGCAGTAACTGAAATGGACGTGTACAATAAGCTCATGGGGACTGGTAAAATATACAACTGTAGACAGTCCTGAACAGCGTAATACTGGGATTTACAATGTACTTTTTGACAGTGGCGGCTGGGGACCAGCTATTTCTGTTGGTACTCCATTTCACTACTTTTGAGGCTAAGCAAGTCTTTTCTTAGTAGTTGTAACATCTGAGTGACACAGGAAATTAACCCTAAACAAAGTATCCTTTTTCCTGGAGTGGTGGTCTTTTGTGGTCACACTGAAGATGGAATCCTTATTTTAGCCAGATTCTATATTCGACAAGGAAAACACCATATCCACTGCTTCAGTTATGATATTTTGACTGCACCTGGACTCAAACAGGCTTAAATTAAAAGGACATTTATTATCTCAGATGAGTGAAAGACCAGAGCTTGCAGTAAGCTGTAGTCAGGACTTAAATAAGGGACTAAGTATGGTCATCAAGGAACCCGGCTTCATCCTAAGGCTGGTTATTATCCTCTTATTTTCAATTCGCTGCCGGTAACACCCTCCCTTTGCATGTTTCCTTGTTTAGATTCAAGAGAAAGAGAGGAAATCTGTCATCTAAACCAGGAATTCAGTTTTTTTTCTTCATTCTGATTGGGTCGATTTGAAGCTAGGGATGGGCCATTTTACTCTAATTCTTGGAAGAGAGAGAAGTGCATACATGAAAATGTGAAACAAGTAATGCAGATTTTATACTTAGACAAAATGTGTGATCATCGTATATAATACTCGAGCTCTTACTATATGTCGAGCATTGTTCTGTATAGTTTTTATATATTAACTCATTGAATACTCTTTTTACTAGATTAAATTCTATTGTTATCCCATTATTCTGATTTTTATAGATTATAAAACTGGGATATAGGTTAAGTGCCTTGTCTGAGGTAACATAAGTAGGAAGTGGCAGAGGAACATTTGAACTGTTAGTCTGGTTCCAAGCTAACTCCTACCTGCTACAATGTGACCGACACAGTAAATGCTTGGTGATACTGGTCAGTTTGAATCAGCATGGTCTTTGAGAGGTTAGAGTCATAGTGTTCCTGAATTAAGGTTATTGTTATAAATATTTAGTTTGCTGATGGTCGCAACAGCTTACTCATATAGGTATTAATTTCAAATTGAAGTAGAGAGCTTATTCAAACCAGAGTTAATAAGGATAATAATAATAATAAATAATAATAATAATAATGATGGTAAATCAACTTATATTGCAATTATAGATCTGTTTGAGTGGACTTATATTTATGATTTTGTCATTATCTAGCAAGGTGACTATTTTAAATTTCCAAAACCCATGCATTCATTTTTTCCTCCTTTATATTCACTAAGCAAAATATCCATTTATTCATCTAGCACATGTATATCTGCTACATATGGCTCTCCAGGTACGGGTGATTCAAGGATAAATAAAAACACTGTCTTTCCTTTTTTAAGAAATTCATGGTCTGATTAAAGAAAAACAGCTGTAATATGGAGTAATAATTACTGAAATAGAGGAATGGAGAAGCTAGCATAAAGAGGCAAGGTCTACAGGTTGTTGAGAAATGGCAAGTTTGGGGAGGTTTTTAGAGGAAAAACGTTGTGAAAGATGAAGTGGATAGACCAACCCAGTCAGAAAGGTTAGACAAAAACATTTCAAGAAGAGTGAAGAGCATTGGCAAAGGCACTGAGAACCTAAGTGCCAACATATTTGGGTAATAAAAATAAAGTGTTTTATTATGATAAGTTCTAAAAAAGGATGAGGAAAAAGGTGGTCGGAGGAATGTCTGAATTTTTAAGATTTGTTAAATTTTAAATCTTAAAGACATGTTTGTTTATCAGTTGGGCCAGAAAAATATTTTAACCTTAAACATCTTGATTTTTAGTTTAGATTTAGAATCTTGTTAATTCAAGACCCTTGTTATTTGATACAACAGATAATTTTCAGATTATTAGTCACATTGCAGTGTCCTCCTTGTGTATAGGCAAAATAATTCTTTAATACTGGATGTGTTTCAAAGTACTGAAGGAGTGTGCTATTTGAAGAAAAATCAGCAATGAATCATTTTATATTCAAAATGAAGGCCCTGTATTATACAGTTTAAACACATTTTTTTAAGTATAGCATATGAGAAATATATCTTTTGCATAGAGCATGCTGTATATCTACTTTTAAAACATTGGTCTACCTTATACTGATTTTATTGCAGTGGAATTATCGTATTTCACTATTATATAGTGGTTCAAATTAGTATAGATATTAATTTTATTAAGCATCTTCATATGTCTAAATATTTGAACTAGATTCTCTTTGGGATGTATTTTAAAAGTAGAATTGTTGGAGTGAGGTAGCCTCATGCTCAACAATTGCTTTGTAGTATATTGTAGACAGAAATAGATGAAAGTCACCGTTTTCTCCACTCTTTCCAGTAATTGATGTTACATTTTAGAATTTGTACCAATATTATGGTGTTAAATCATATCCTATTTAATTTGTGTCTAATTTGTGTTTACTAATTTTAGTGATAATTTTAGTGATTAAGATCAGGATTTTGAGTCCAAAAGTTTATTTTTGAATCCAGGCTCTTCATGATCTTGAATAGTTACTTAATCTCTACTATTTCTAAATAACAATAATAACTTGATATAATAAACAAACACAAATATTTAACTCAGATCTCAGAACCATATCCACAATACATGGAAGCAATAATAATAGTATTGTTAATAATAATAATAATTAGAGAAAGAGCCAACAGTTTTTGTCTTGTTAAATACCTTGCACTTTCAGGGTGCTTTTACTTAAAATTTGGCTAATCTGATCATTTCCTGATTCATATTTTAATAGTCCATTGTGATGCCTGTAACATAGAGTGATTGATTTCTGCAATTTTCATATACTGGTACACATATATGCTGCTTGTAAAATCACTTCTCAAGGGTTTTATAATTTACCTCAAAATCTATATTGCTGTCATTTTTATTGGTCAGTCTTATCCAAGTGTTAGATTTGCATATATTTATGTAGTTCACTAAATCAGTGTGTTCTTTCTAAACCTACATAAAATCTTTTTATACACATTTGTAAGAGCATTTATTGATTTAATAAATCAGTCACTTTTCAGTCATGCATCAGTGTAAATTGTTGTTTATATATTGTTTAAGAGTAGTTCTTTAGACAGGATATATAATTCAGTCAATTAACACAAATAAACGATCAGTCAGTATTTACCTCCCATGGCCCAAATCCTGAAGGAAAGAAACTTTAATACATAGTAGTTAACAATTGTTGCTAATTTGATTATTCTCCTAGGGTGTTTATGTATTTCCCAGACCTTGTAAATTTAGATTTTTTAATATTCATTTCACAGAAACAATTAATTAGACTTGACAGCTGCTTAGAATGTGTAGTCTTTTTTTTCCCCCCGAAAAACAATAGGCAAATTCTGAAGGTTTGATTGAAATTCTTAAGTCATTAAAACTAACCTCCTAATATCTGCATATAAAATACTCGAATGGTTTTAACACTTAACCTTTGGAAGTTATTCTAAAGACATGGATGTGTTCTGCTACCTTTTAGAGGACAGTAGCCAAGTGAGGAGACCATACTTACACTTGCCAAGATTGTCTTTTGAAGCTTGACTATATTGACTGCTTTTTCTGGATTTGGATGAATGCCAGTGTTATTCCGCTTATGTTGCTCTGATCTCTTGTTATCAGGGGGGAGTTTTTTTTTTTAATTTAACACATACATATACATATATATATATATTATAAAATTAGATAGTATGGGCTTATATTAACTGTATTTACCATGTTTTAACATGCTTAACCTGCTTTTTATTGACAATTTTAGACTTTCTGTTGATTGTCTGTTATATTAGTGTTTAACTCATTTCCTTAGTCCACAATCTCTCAATATGGCCATTTCGCAATTTTTGGTTGCATCAGTAATTACATTTGCAGCACCTATACTATTTTAACTCATGTATATATGTGTGTGTGTGTGTATGTATGTGTGTGTATGTGTGTGTGTGTGTGTGTGTGTGTGTGTGTGTATATATATATATATATATATATATATATATATATATATATCCCCCCCCGCCAGTTCTTTTAGAACTTTAGTCATGGCTCTCAATAATTTTCCCAAATGGTCAGACACATCAAATAAATGATCAGGAACTCATCTCTGCTCACTCCGCACACATCCTAGAGACCTCCCTGAGCCCCCCCTTTTTTTCATGAGTCTGAACCATATTTCGATAGACCTGATGCACATGTGTTATTCTTTGCCCTAGCCCTGTGTTGTGCCCTGTTTCCTGGATGCTGTACTTTCCCTGTTTGATTGAAACATATACTCTCTTAGCTGCCAAAGAAAAGTTGTGTCAGCGGTCATTTTTTGGAGTCTGGTCATGTTGTAAATATCTTTCTTTGGTCTACATTCTAAATGACAGATTGAGAAGGTATGGAATTCTGGGTTAGAACTCATTGATCGTAATTTCGAAGGTATTGCTCAATATTATTGTATGTAGTGCTTGCTGTTCAGTTATCTGAGCACCCTTCTGATTCCACTTCCTTTCTATGTCTTTTTATCTCTCTGGAAGCTTGTCAGAGCTTTCTTTAACCTTAAAGTTTTGAAATTTCATGATGACGTGGCTTGGTGTGGAATTTTTTTTTAAGCCTCTTAGATTTAGCATTCACAGCAGAGCCTTTTATGTAGATGTGGATGCTGCTGTCCTTCTAGGAAATTATTTTATACCTCCGACAATATCTTGTCACCTCCTTTTAACGTATTTATTTTTTAGGCGAGGCAACCTTTGGTTGACCTCACACATTGCAAGGACCTTGTCAGCTTACAATCCCTTATTTTTTATCCCTACAGCACCTGGTCTTCATAGGTGGTGTCTCCCATCCAAGTACTAACCAGGTCTGCCCCTGCTTAGCTTCCAAGACCAGATGGGATTGGGCTTGTTCAGGGTAGCATGGCCATAGATTTCCTTTAACTCTTTTTGAATCTGCTGTTGAGTTTCCTGTAATGATCTATGTTTCTTTCTTTTTTTTTTAATTTTTTCCATGTCTTTTTGAAGATTTCCTTAGTTTTTTCATTTAAACTTTTATTGAATTTTTAATTTCTAGTATATTTTTAATTTTCTAGGGTTTGCTCGTAATGAAAATAATTTTTTTCTTTAATTTTTTCCTTTTGAAAATACTTTTTCAAAACATTTTGTTATTATGTACTTGATATTTTCTGGCAATCTGTATCTGTGTATCAATTTAAGTTTCTGCTTCCTTCATTGTTTCTGTTTTCTCTAAGTTCACTTTTTTCTTTGTTTTGGTCTCCTCACATTCATGTTGGAGGCTTTTCACACATGTCTAGTAATCTTTCACTGCTTCCTTGCATTAAAGAGTAAGGCAGTGGGTAAAATATAGTGATAATATATGTAACCATTATGCTAGAAGGCAGTAATCAATGCAGTAGCTACAAGGTTTAAAGGACTGTTTCATCTCATCCAGAAATTTACTTCTCCCACAGAATATACCTGGTATCATTAAACCCTACTACTATTGCAAAAAGTAAAAGAGAGACAGGGAAAAAATAGGAGAGACAGACTAAGAGATCAGAAGATATGGATCAATAAGGGTGTGTGTACCAGTGTATGTGCAGGAGTGGGGGTAGAAGGGAGAGAGAGAATATTTTAGGATGCTGAGATGATGAGAGTGGGGGTAGGTGATGAATAAATGAAAATGAGAATATATATTCCAAGATGTTTGTGAAATGAACTTAATGACTGTTCAATAAAGAGAAGCTTTGTGCAGATTTTGGCCAGAAAAAAAAAATGGCAAAGAAGGAAAATTCACATTAATAATTTTCTGTGGTTAATTATTATATTTTTTATTTCCTGACATCATTATTCCTGAAATAGTCTTTTCTAAGTTATTTAAAGGTGATAAAATGAACACCTTCCACCAGCTCATTACTCATATACACATTTCTGCTACTGTTATAAAAGAGAGATCCATTTACATGGCTGGTTCAGCGTGAGGTATAAATTGAATGTTTTTGTGATGACATGGAATTTTTTTTTGTTTGTAATTTCTTAGATTCTACTTCTGATTTTTATCTCTATTTTGGGAAGATTTGTGAGGCAGTTATCACTGTTATCTTAGAACTTCATCAGTAATAGTATAGAGGAGTACTCACATGCTTCTTATTTATATCCTTTTAAGAAGGAAATCTTTCTATTTAAAAGAATCAGAGGTAAGAACGAGTTGGACGTCCAGTGGTACCCATATCTCACTGAGTTCTGTTAATTCTCATTCCTAGTTTACTTTAGCTTTGTTCTGGAAGGGAACTTTTTAGAGAAAGATAAGTAATAGCTTCTCTCTCTCTCTCTCTCTCTCTCTCTCTCTCTCTCTCTCTCTGTGTGTGTGTGCATGCACTGCAGATTTTCTTGGATTTCACCCTTCTTTTTCAAAGTGTCAATATTTAAGTGTGACTGGGTTAGCAGTGTAACTCTGCTATTGACTTTTTAGAAATAAGGTAATTGTGCTGCCATGCCTGCATCCTATGTATTTGATTAAATGTCTGGCTTGAATGACTTAACCTAGACTCGGGGTATCCGTCTGTATCTATCTCTGTTTCTGTCTCTATATAAAATGTTTGTACACACCCATACAAAGATAAACATCTTTGTTTATCTTTTTATGGGTGTAAGTGTATACTCAGATATACATTTGAATGCTTTCCTACCTTCAGCATGTTTAATACAACCTTTGAGGAAGTGAATTGTTTGTAAGTGAATTGTCATCTGTAAAACAGCATCTTGATTATTGCTCTAATCAACACAGCTAATTATGAACCTTTCCTCCCTCATCCTACCTCCTCAGAGTTGGGCAATTTGGCCTATTATAGAGCTGTCTTTTCTAACAACCTTTGTTTAAAATGTTTTTTTTTTTTCTAGCCTACATCAAAAAAAAATTTTTTTTAATACAAAGAGAGAAAACCAGGAATGGAAATGAGTGTATTCTCTCTAGGTTAGGGGTGAATTAGTTTAATCCAATTATGTGCCTTGTCCCTCTTGCCTATCTCTCTCTCCCCCAACCCAACCCAGCCCCACCCTCTGGTTGATCCAGGGCTGCTTGTGGAACCCACATCTGGCCTTAGAGATGTGAGGACTTTGCTGCTGTGAGAATTCTGGAAACGACTCGCATGCTCTTAAGAAGGAAACACACAGGAGGCTTCTTCTGCTTCCGACATTCTCATGTGGATATGATGTTGGAACTGTAGCAGCTATCTTGTGGGCCACGTAGGAAGTTAACCAAAGAGAAAACCGATATGCTGAGAGACAGCCAATACTTCAGTCCTTGATGACACTGTTGAGCTGCTGAGTTAAACAATTAAACAATCATACAAGTCCCCCTCAACTCCCCATGTATATTGACATACATTTCTGTGCTTTTTCTCATATAAGTCAATCAAAGCCCTGTTTCTAAAGTCAATTCAGTTTGGGTTTTTGACATTTGCAGCCAAAAGCGTTATTGATGAAACACACGTCATTGCTTTACCTTTTATTTCCATTTCCCCTGGTGATTATTAACACCTGTTAACCCTCTTTTTGCTTTTAAGCCAGTCGAGGAAATCGTAGGCTCGATTATTTTGTCTAGTATTACTGGGATAATGGTAAACATTGAGAGAAACAAAACTCTAAAGGATTTTTCTGTAAAATTGATTTACCTTCATCCCAAAGGATCTCATTACTTCTTTCTTCTCTGACAAATATTTATGGAACAATATGCTTTTCTTTTTCAGTTAGTAGAGGAATAACTTTTATTAATATTCACTTTTATTCAAATGGTTTGAAATAAATTGCAAAATGGAATAGCAGAAACTGAATAATCTTATGTCCAAAATAATAAGAACAGTGTTTGCTGACCTTTGGCTATTGTAGACTTCTTCCAGAGATATATATTTAGAAACGTAATTGGCTTTTATTAAACAAAAACAAAAACTTTTGGAAAAGGTCTCCTTAATAGCAAATATATACTGGTTTGTAAGGCATGTATAAAACAACAACATGAATTGTTCGTATTTTTCATAATTTGATTACTATTTATTGCAGGGTAAAAAAGGAACATTTTAGAATATCTAAATTTATGTTGATTTTACATTAACCTAAGGAGATATTGTATTATAAGAATGGTAGCAGTCGTTAAAGATTCTTGTCCAAACAGCTTGCCAGGTTTTAAGCACTGACAACCTGCTACCCAGAATATAGAAAAGTCCCTGTCCTCACAGAACATCCTGGTTAGGGGACAGATAAAGACACAGACAGAGTATATTCTGATGTGATAGTGACAGTATGCGTAAGTGCAGGGAGCTGTGGGAGCATATATAGGGTGTGAATCAAATACAGACCTGGTAGGGAGGAGAAGGAAAATGATGTTCTGGTATAAGGAATATTTAAAATAGGAAAATAGGAGACACTGAAGATGTTTTTTGGAAACGTCCTAATGCTAACATTTGGCTGGATCTTTTTCATATTTTTATGTTCGTGGCATGAGATTTATGTCATAAGCTCAATGCATAGATCTAATAATAACAACTGGGATTTATTAGTGTTGACCAGGGTAGTTAAGAGGGTGAACCTCTGTCGAGTACTTGGCGGTGTGACTTGAGGCATAGTCATTGTGCTGAATTTTGTTCATCTGTAAAATGGGGATGATAGGAATCTGTATGTTAGAGAGCTGCTATAAGATTTCGGTGTGGATTTAGAACAGTGCTTGGCACATGCTGAGTGCTCAACAAACATGAGTCGTCGTTGTTGTTGGGATGATCTCATCTAACCTTTTCAGTAATCTGACAAAATAATGTGGTAGACAGAATAATAGATACCAGGACGTCTGCACCCTAATTTCAGAACCTGTGAATATATGTCCTTACATGACAAAAAGGAATTTGCTGATATATTATATTATTATAGATACTATTCCTATTTTACAAATGTAGCAATGAGCTCTGAGAGATTAACTTGAGCCGCCGTCTGCAGCCGCCCTGGCTTTGGCCTCCCTCCAGTTTCCTCTGCTTGCAAGTCCTGATCCCCATACAAAGTTTTAAACTGGCAGATTGCCTCCCTTCTCCTTGAGATCTATTTTTGCAGGTAGCCCACCACTAGCTGTTCTCCTCTGTTTAATCACTTAACTCTTTTCTAGCCCTTTCCTCTCTTTTCTAAAGTTTTAGAAATCTCCTTTCCACTGATAGCTCTCCCCCACAGAAATCAGTGGTCAGCCAGCCATCCTCAGTGCAAGCAGCATGTTAATTTTTGACCCATGGCAGTGCCTCCTCTCACTCGCATACCCTCAGAAGACTGCAAACAGTAGCATAAATTCAGCCAAGAGGACCACAGTAAAAAAAAAGTCTCACATGGTCTTTATGAAAACACCCACAGTTTTGGTACTCCTGAGTAATTCTTTCCATACAGTCTTAATGGTAGCACAGTAGATATGAGGCAAAATGTTCCTACACACCCTGCCAACATATTCATAATGGATAAATTTCATGTTTTTGGACAAATTTCTATGTATTCACTTATTTTTTTTATGCATTTTCTAGGAATTTACTCATACTTTCATGAACTCCTTTTCCATATTGGGGGAGGAAAGGAAATTGCAGTGCATACTTTTCTGAGTATGTGTGTCTGAGAGGCCTGGTGTTCTTAAAGACCTTTTATGAAAAGGAAATACTGCAAATAAAGATTACCAAAATTGGTTATTTAAAAGCAAAGGACAATATGATTAATCAAAGTTTTGGAAAGTTCATTTCTAAACGCTCAGACTATCACATTACAGAAAATATTAACAAGGGGAATAAGTAAATGTTAATAAAGAGAATATTTTTAAAAACTAGTGTTTAAATATATAATACATAGAATATTTACCTTTTATATTAGCAAATTCTCATTCTTAGAAATTGTAACTGTCAGGTCTTTACAGAACAGATATGTCCAGAGTTGTTTCCTTATTCTCTTGTAATGTACAAGAATAATTCAAACATTTTTCATCTATTATATAAAGATGAACACTATAGTAGATCTTTATATTAAGTTTTCTGTTCCTAGCTTTCTAACTGTAATTCCAGTCCCTTTTTATTTCCACCTGTGCAAGTATATCTGAATGAATGAAACTGACATTGTAGTATTAAATTTTAAAATAAACCTTAAATTTATTATGCTTTATGAAATGAGTAATTATTTCCAGAACTTTGTCGAGCTTCAGAATGAACAAATTAGAATCTTGTTTCCACACAGAGTCTAAGAATTGCTAACCTAGAGCCTTCTGTGAAGAAAGGAAGAAGCTGGTATTTTTATATTAGAATTTCGTTAAAATGCAGAAGAAGACAACTTGGTGATGTGGTACAATGCTTTACAATAATGATTTGATATGAGGCAGTTATGAATTAATAGATGTGTCAGTGCAGTGAATACCACACTTTCTTACTCATCAAAGGTCTGGATGATAAATGAGCTAATGCCTATGTAACACTAAGATTCTGTTAGAAGGAATTTAGTAAAATATGTAGTGTTTTGTTACTAGTGAATGTGTGTTTGAATAAACATACTGTAAGTTTAGTGTATTTTTTGCATGCCATTCATTAATTTATTCAACAAATGGAGATTACGCATCTGTTATGTTCCAGGCATTGTTCTCTGTGCTATGTTAATAACTGTGAGTAAGACAAGGTAAGCAAGAGAAGATCACGTCGGGCATTTTAAGAAGTTTGGATTTTATTCTAACTGCAGTGGAGGCCATTGTATTTTAATAAGGAAAATTGCATAATTTGTAAATATGTAATAAGATATAATTAATAAAGAGATTGCTCTGGCTTCTCTGCATGTAATGGATTATTTGGAGAAACAGAAGGAATTGGAAGACCGGGCAGAGTCCCTAAAGTAGATCAAGGGAAAAGTGATGGTGGGTTGCCTTGGGGTTAAGGAAGAAGAAATGCAGAGCAGTGGATAGCTTCAGAAAGTGGTGTCAGTAAGACGTATGCAATAGATAGATGTGGAGGAGGGCAGGTGTGGGAAGGAAGAATTAATCTTGGTTCTAGTTTTTGGCCTGAGCAGGAATTTAGGTGGTAAAGATAGAGAAGTCTGGGGAAGAACAGATTTTGGGGTGGGGTAGGGAATCAACACTTAGGTTAAATGGGAAGTTAGATTCCTAGTCTGGAGTTGAAGTGTGAGGTCAGGGGAGGAAGGATAGATTTGAGGTTCACTGAAACAGAGGTGACATTTTAAGCTGGGAATAGATGATGGAACATCTACGCAGATAGAGAAGAGAAAGGATTGGTTGCAAGACTGAGTCCTGGGGAATTCCATAATTAAAAGTCAAGCAGGAAGATGTATTCAGCTATTGAAAATATGGAGGGACCATGGACATGGAATTCAAGAAAAGAAAGGGTTACAAGAAAGAATATTATTAACTGTCCAGTTCTAATGAGAGTTCAGCTGTAAAAGGGAGAGAAAAGTGACGATTGGGTTGGGGGTCATGGAAATTGTTCGACCCAGTTTGATTTAGTTAAAGTGAAAATGGAAGCTGAGAAAATAGTGAGTGCAGGCAACTCTTTGAAGAAATATTCACATGAAGTGGAACAGAAATAGGATGGTAGCTCAGAAAAAGTATATTAGAGTATGTTTGGAGGTTGATAGAAATGATTCAAGAGGCAAGAAGAATTTAATGATAATAGGCTAATTTTATAGTGTTGAGAAATTGAGGTTATAATCGTCAAAAGGCCAGTAAAATTTATATTAAAATCTGGGAGTTTAACCCTAAGTAAGAATTTTGATAAAGCAGTAAATCTTTGCACACCAGATTTTGAAAGTGATGCACAAGTAAATGGACCTTTATGACTTTTTTTTCTCTCAATGACAGAATCTTGTACAATGTCTTCTTGTTAAAAATTGTAAGTATGTTATTGAATAAATAGAAAGTGCTTTTAAAACCATTGAGAAACCTTATATATAGTTTTTAACCTCTGAAGGTATACCACCAGGAATTTGGACAGAGAATATTTGCCAGTATTTTGGTCCTTTGTTGTAGGTTTTAAAAATCATATTAAAATATGTGTCCTTCATCTCTCTCAGAAGTTAGGTAGTTTAAAAGATAAAGAGGGAAATTATTTTTTTTAAATTTCCCAGGACCCCTGGAGAAGATACACTCCTTGGAAGCAGTATATCTTCAGAAATGACTTTGATCATGAAAAGTCACAATCCACTCCAAATCTGTTGTATGCAAGTATTGAACTTCTAATAGTCTAAACAGAACCTGTAATGTCTTGTCAGGCATAACCCTTATAAACCGTAAAATGCTCAGGCAAAGCTATTTGAAAGTATTTGACATGTTTCTGTCCTTGTTATGAATTCCATCAATAGGAATATATTGTCATTAGTGGAGAACCTTTCAAGAAATAATGTTTAGAATACCTTCCTTTCATTGCTTCAAAATCGTTTACATTACAAGAGACAGTTCATAATTCACTGCCAAGGTCGAACTCAGGCAGCAGTTTGCATTCTGGGATCTAGACCATGTCTGTATCAGGGAAGTGGTGTGTTGGGGGCCCTTCTTATCTCCTCTCGTGTGTGCTCAGCTTTTCAGGCTCTAGTGTCTTCATATAACAATTTGGCTGCAAATCACAAACCGCCAGTAATAATATTGACGTATAGGAGAAGTTTTTTTTTTCTTTCCTCCAGTAGGTCTTTCAGGGCAGGTCTGATAACTGCTCAGGGACCCTTCCAGCTCATCCCTTCCTTATGCACCAGGGTGCTATCCCTACTCCTGACAAGAAGGACAAATGGAGAAGGAGGCAAAGGGACATTTTGTCTGCACCATATTGACCGGAATGTTATCATGTCATAATTTTGGGTGCAGATGTAGCATTCGCCTTAATGCTACCTGATAGATGGTTTATTGGAACATGAACATTGGCCAGCTCTTTAAGTGTTAAGCTAGTTGTGGCTCGTGTCCACACATTCAGAAAGTTATCTCAGAGTACAGAACTGACATTCTTGAGAGAGAGAACATTCAATTCACTGAATCCTTTACCTATTTTCTCTCAATTCCGAAAGCCAAGTGACTGTGACATTTTAAATGGTGTGTTGTGTTGTTTCTGCCTTCCATTGTCTGTAGTTGATTTGTTCAGATGGGTGGCCTAGAGTTGAAATAGCATGTACAATGGGAATGAATTGATAATATTCTGATGCTGAACTGGTATCCTGTAACTTTTAAGACTTTTTTTTGGTAACACAGTAATGTCTTATTTAGCCAGAAAGTAAGTGAATTCATAGAAAAATTTCTCCTCAGTGAAAAAAAAAAAAAAGTTCGTTCTTATTGGTTGGCAAGAAATCATGCCTTTGTATGCAATATGTAATGTTTTAAAAAAACTAAAGCCGTATTCTGATTTTTGTCTTTTTTTTTCTTTCAGGCTGTTGTGATATACTTTTCTTTTTTCTGTATGTTGGGTTTTCTATGTATCTATATCATGCTCTAAAAAATTTTATAGCTTTGTAGCAGTGCTAAGGGACATGAGTAAGTAGGTGAATCACATTTTATTTTTTATGCCCAAGCTGTTTCCTTTCTCATTGTGTCCAATTAAAATATGTTACGGTTTTCATAGTAAATGTTTCAGTGTATTATTTGAAGAATGAGGGACAGCTGGATTGAACAGTTGCTTTTTATGTGGACATTTTTGGGATTACTAAAATATGCTTAAAAATTACCTATATTTGTTTTTCTCTGTCATTAATTTCTACTTAAAGGCACTGCCACTGAAAATTGAAGTTCTGTACTTCACAAAAGTTTCCAAGTAATTCAATTTTACAGTAAACTGACTGTATTAATAATGTTCAAAGATGCTACAGTACAGACTTCTGTGTGTTCACCAAGTACTTTTTTCCTGGACACACAGCTGGATTATATTTCTCAGCCTTCCTGGCTCTTGGGTTTGCTCAAGCACCTGAGTTCCAGGGAATGGAGTGTAGGTGGAAATGATGCATGCCATTTCAAGGCGTTGCCCATGAAACTCCTCTTCATGACCTCCATGGTCTGTTTCCTGCACATCATAACTGGATGCAGGGGAGGATGTAGCCTTAGCAGATGGTTAGAAACACTAGTCAATAAGCGTGAGGCCCTCGGTGCTTGTGTGGAGCAGGGTCTCCCTCTCTTCTCCGAATACTGTGCTGTGGATGAGAAGTCGACTTCTCAAGTCTCATGTATTATTACCAAAAAGTATGTGCTTCTGTTTTTTTTTTTTGGACCATGGACTCCAGCTGTTTACTCTGGAGGAAATGGGATTTAGTGAATACAGGATATTTGTCTTTGACAGATAATTTGCCAAAATTTTCAAGCATGGATATTTTGTTTGCCTAACATAAAGATTCTATCTCATTTTATCCCAAAGTGATGTGAATTGTATAGTCACTAGGAATATTTGGGACAGTCCAGCATCAAGAAGGCACTTCAGTTTGCCCTAAATCATGAAAATTTCTGCAGCAGATAATTAACATTGGTTATTGTTTTATTGCCAGCTTACTGGAATGATCTGTAATGTGGCTTGGCCATAGTCAACAGCTATTGGAAGCCATTTGAAATAACTTACTGATTAGATATAAGTAATTAATTCTTGCTCAGCTTTTTCACATGAATGTTAAAAGTGTATCTTCACTTCTTAAGTTTGATAATAGCTTTTTCTCTACATGCAAGTATTGCTAATAAGCTAAAAATTCCTTTCCCTTGAGAATCAACTTTTGAATGCCTTTAATGGATAATATGTTTTTAATGCATTTGTTTCTCAGATGGTTGTTTTAGTGTTATATTTATTTTAAAACTTCAGAGTCCTGGAGTGAAGTCCTCTCTTACCTGTTTCAGGAAACAATGGGGAGCTATTAAATCTCTTCTTGCCCAATTGTTTAATTCAGTGTATTCTCTACTAGGAATAGATAGTACTCTCTCACTTTCTAGATCAAATAGTTGCCTTCTCAAGATTTTGGTGGTGATGATGGCAGTTACAATATTAATATGATCAAGTGTCAGGATATCAAAGGCCAGGGGCCTTTCTTTCCTGAAAGAAGTGCATGTGTGTTCTTGGCTAATTAATATTTAATTTCGTTTAGGTATTTTTGACTTGCATGAATACTAGATTCTACTGCTGATTCTATCACTTTTTTACTATGTGATCTCAACTCTCTTAACATTTCTTTTCTTTCTTTTTCATTTATAACTTTAATATGAAAAGTTTGGAAGCCTTCTAAAGCTCTGTGATAGTGGGATCCATTGAATTTATGATTTACCCATGGCAGGTAGTACCTTTATCCTTGGTGGTAGTAATCCTATAATTAGAGGTAAGAATACATTTTTGAAGAAGGAAAATAATAAAAGAGAAAGTCGAATTAGAAAAATAAAGCAAACAAGAAAAAGTATACATCAATGAGGGGTATTTTCACAATTCCCCAAACAAGTTTATTTCTGTTCCTTATTAGATTTTTTAAAACACCTTCCTTTAAGAAGAAGGGAGGAAAATTATTAAATAGTTTCTTCTCAAAGTTTCAAGTCCTAGAAACATTGAAATATTTTCTAAAATTATTTATGAGAAATTTTGTTTCCCTTTTAAGTTTTAAGTAGAGGATTTGAAATCCTCCACAAGAAACTATTCTCTTTGGGTCAGCATCCATCTGTGCAATGACATGACTATAAATATTTTTCAAAAACAACTGTAAAAATTCTTGAGGCTGCGATTGCCTATTCAGATTACATGCCTTTCGTTTCTGCTTTTGGAATGAACGAACAAATGTGTAGCTCAGTGAAATTATATTGTATGTGTGAAAATCGATTCTTTACTTTTACCTACCTTATTAAGCATGCAAATTGCTAACTTTTCAGTAGATTCATTTACAATAAATTATAGCTAATCAGATGTGTCACTTATTTCCTTTTAAGTGACACAGTGTATGTGCCAGCACAGCAAAGGAAAAAATCACTTCCGTTGTTTTTTACCGAAAACAGAAATTAATTGGTTGCAGCTATGTGAATTGATATTGACAAATTGATGTGCAGATGAATAAGAATCACATTTGTGTCCGTCAGAAATGACTACTCATGATATACGGTGAAATGTTGCATAATTCTTTCCTCTTTTACTCACCTGTCTATAATTTATTCTTTTATTAATGGAAACTATTATAATTATGTCATTTAAATTTTTTTTTGGTAAAAGCAATACCTATGAAAATTTCAGCTGTATATGATACTCTTTGTTTAATATTTTTATTATTATAATTATAGTTAAAATATTGGAACTTTTTTGGTTGGAGAGTTAAATGCCTTAGCATGGTCGTTTCTCAAAAACCATTTTACATGTTTGTGTATGTGTGTATTAGCTAGAGGTGCATGCTGACTCACGTCTAAAGGAAGAAAAAACTATTAGTGAACTATTTACACTTCAACAAGATACTTATATATAAGTTCAAATAACAATCTTATATTTGAATCATTACTGTTAATCTGGAAAAGTATTAGCCAACTCTTGCTCCCTAACGTGAACACGTGTTCAATCAGGGCATATCTGTGAAATTGAAACATAATTTCATATATTTACTGCTAATAATGGCTGTTAATTAAAGCAAAATTAGTGGGTTGAGTGATACAAATGAAAGGATAATTTATCAATTTCCTAATTATTTTTCCACGGCAGACATTTTCAGTTGTTTACACAGCATACGACACTGGTGCTGAAACAGGTTTCTGGTTAAGTTGCAATAGCAATAGAAGATCTGTTAGAGCTGAAGCCAGGCTTTCTAAAATGTAATCAGTGTGTTCTTTTCTGTTGGTGTTTGTATTTCAAAATGGCACTGCTAATGTTGGCCTTACCAGTTGTAAGCAATACTACTTAGATAGTTTTTCTAATTCTGTGCATCTATGCAAGATTTCCTCCAAATCCTGACTGTGGGAGCATCCCTTAAAGCCTGAGCTGTTTATGGCAGTGCCACCTACTCCTATGGTATTTCCATGCCTCTTTTTAGAAAGCTGACAGTCTGATTGTTTTATATGTGGTTATTCCACAGCTCTGCCATATTGCTTCAAGTTATCCCCCTCCCAGCTGCTGTTGCTACTTCTTCTTTTTTTTTTCTTTTAAGTTCTCTTACTATGTGTCAGACAGATCTGGGTTTGAAGCTTCACTTTTTCCCTTAGTAGGACTGTGACTTTGACCGTATTCTAAACTTGGGAGTCTCTGTTTCCTCAGATGTACAATAATAGTTTATGGTGTTTTATTAAATGACATAATTAAGCGCTTGCTATATAAAAGGTATTCAGTAAAAAATCTATTATATGAAGGAAGTATGGGTGAACTGTTTCATTAGTTACTTTCCAAGCTTTATTTCTTCCTATTTTATAAATAAGTTTTTACTGATAAGAGTACATCAATTTGATTTCAAAATCTGAGAGAGACGGCTGATGTTTTCTCATTTAACCACATTGATTAGTATCACTTACCACTGTTAATCATGTCGTATGTTGCCAATGATGTCTCGATTTAAAAAATCCTCTGGGAACAAAGCTGCATTTAATAAAGTTGGCTTGGGTACAGCAGTGACTGAGAAAGCTCCCTTTTCACAGTTCTAGAAAATCCACAAGGGAGCTGTTTTGCATGTTGGTCTCATGTAGATATATGCTGGCAGCCGAATGTACTGTGAGAAGGGCAGGACCACCAAGGCTGGTGCAGGCTGGTCATACGCAGTGCAGGAGGCACTGCTCAGGGCTTGTCATCTCCATCTCCATGCTTTCCCACAGGGCAGAAGCCAGGCCCATGGCTTGGCACAACTGCTGTATTTGGAGCGGAAGGGTAGAGATGCATGGGGGAGGGCCTTCATGTCTTAGAATCACATACCCTCTGTTTCTTATATTGTTTCTTTTTGAGTAAATAACAGAAAGTATGTCATGAGAAACTACTCTGCCATTTAAGGACAAGGTAATCCTATGCTGTGTGGTAAGGATGATATTTATAGTTATGAATCAAAACCATCTGAGGTTTCTCAGGGCCTTTTAAGCTGGTAGGAGAAACAGGCAGTTTCTTTGTACTTGCGTTTGTGACGGAGCATGGCCCTGATCACAGTTTTGGTAATCATTTTATCCTTAGGTTCCAATCAGCAGGGCTATAGTATTTTTATGACCACCTCCCCACTTGACAACGAACGTTTGAGCTACTTCCTTGTGCAAAGAGCTGTAGGCACATTTGGACACGTTGTGAGTCAGACCTAGCTCTCCAGTGCCAAAGACTTTCTTCTGCTGGAGTTTTCCCAGTCCTCTCGCCCACCGCTCCAGCTTCCCACCAGGTTTGGCTTTCTCTGCCAAAGAGGAACACTGATCCACTCGAGCTGCATCTCTCTTTTCATGTTCTTCTTGTGTGGGTACCATTTCAAGTGCTTTGATCAAACTTTGGCATCGGTAGATGTGGACTCTATTTTTAAAAAGCAAAATACTTCAGGTAATCTCCATTGCTTGTGGGCTTGTTTTCAGTTCTCGTCAACAAAATATGTGAAGGTCGGTTGTGATTTGCAGCTTCTACAGGCGTCACAGGTACATAGAGGAATAAAATGCAATCTCAGAGCGTGAGGAGATCCAGGTTCCACATTTAGGTGGGGAGCTGTAAACCCTGTGTGGGTACCATTTGAAAAAATGAAAAGTTTGAAGAATGAGGGTGGTGTGTTTAAACTCCCCCAGTCTTTCTTTTACTCATCTATAGATTTCTACCCAGTCATCACTTTTTTCTGGAGACACTTCCTTCTCATACCATTGGCAAGTCCTGTGCCTTGCTTTATGCTCTGGTTTATGGTGTAGTCTTCCTTCATAGCATTTGTCGTGACTATAATTTTAATTTATTTGGGTGATATTTCCATTGTGTTTCTCTCTGATGGACTGAAAACTTCCTGCGTTCAGGTTGGGGGCGGGGTGGGGGGGTGGGCTGTCTGTTTTAACTCAGCTGTGTTGGCACAGAGTAGGTCTTCAGTAACCATTTACTCTCTGCTTGGCTGAATGAGTGTTGAGTTCTGACTGTTAATGACTGGAGGATAATTACTGAATTCAGTTTCTTAATACTTCTTTTCACTCCAAATATGGATGTCATTTCTCTCAAAGGCTTAATCTTTATAAAAACCTCTCATGAGTTCTTTTGTTTTGTAGTATTTTTAGTCGTAATGAGATAATCACTTTGAATTGCTTCCTCAGAATCATATTTGTTATTGTTGGACTGGGTTTGGACAGTACATATTTGAGAAGAAAGGTCTTGGGACTGGAACTGGACAGACGTGAACATTGCCAGCATTCATTAGTTGTGTGTCATTTTTCTAGGTGGAAGTAAATTAAGGGTTAGTTTTCCTTTTGATTCTAGTGAACATTTCTAAGCCATTATCTTGTTTCTTCTATTAAATGACAAAATCCAGTGAGAGGCTTCATTGGTATTTGCAACTTTTAGTTATCAGAGTTGGTATAGGTGATGAATGGAAGCTATTGCTGTTAGACTGACTTAAAAGAATGATCTGAATTTTGAATTGTTGATGAGCTAACTCGTCAAAAATGGTAAAAATGATTCTGTTCTGTTGATCTTAACATTCTGAGTTCTGGGAAATTTTTTATCATTTTTGTATCTGTATACATTCTTTCAGAGTTAACATCATTCTCATTGCTCTCTAATATTCTGAGTGCACTTTAATTGATGGTTAGCCCAACTTTTTCGACAAATTTTTGCTCCCATTGCTTTTGCAAGTGTGAACTAAGTAAAAACAGTTTTCAACAGAATCACCCCATCATTTTAGGAACTTTTTCTTTGTTAACTACTATTGATTTGCAAAACTGATGCCTAATAGAATCAGACATGTCTCCAGTCACATAATGGCTTTACTAAGGAAACAATATACAGAGGAAAAATATTTTTTTTCTTCACATGTGGCTGTTAGATACTGTTCATGATTGGTTTATTGATTGATTTCTGAGTCGGGGCAGGAGCTGATGTCTGCTACAGATAAGTGTTAATAAATGTGCTATATAAATTCAATTAAATAATTGTAAAAATGATAAAATTTAATGAAAGGCATCTTTACCCAAGGAGACCTAGGTTCTGGACCAATATGCTATGTAGCCAAGGGCAAATTGATAGAGCTCTCTGGAGCTTAATTTTCTTACCTATAAAATGAGAAGCCCAGATAGATGGCCCATTTTCATGAATGTAATTCTCCTAGTGTTATGGGAGTAAACTTTTTATCTCTTCTCAGTTAAGAAAGCTCTTTTTTAATTATTTCTTTTCAGTTAGGTTTGAATTCTCCAGCAGGCATCTTCCATCAATCTCTTCCAGATTAGTTTTTTCAAATGTTTTTTCATCCTTTTCTTAGTGTTATCTTGACAAAGATGATGTTTTCAAGTATTCTTGACACCTTGCAACTTTAAACATGAAGATACTCATTAGTTTTAAAAAGGAAAAAAAAAAAGTATTCATTAGGACTATGAAGTCTGGCCTTGAAGCATTTCCTATCTTTTATTAAACGTCCCTTACCTGAACAGAATTTATTTTAGAATGTGATATGGGAGAAGAAAGGAGTTCCATGCACTTGAGAATGTAAGTTATATTCAAATAAATGTTTTAAATGCTTTCTTAAAGCACACTCATATGGAAATGTATTAAGTATTTTTGCTTGTTTACTACCAATTAGGGCAAACACCTGGGTATGTTTCCTCTTTTAAAATCAAAATAGCTTTTTTAAAACCATAAAACTTAGAGCCATCAGTAAAGATCGTAGAAGAATGTTAACTGGATTTTGTTTGATCTTAGTTTCATCAATTTTTTTCTTTATCTATGTAATTTTATAAATGTCAGACCTATTTTTATTTCTTGAAAGAAGTTAATATGACAGAACTGAGTCTCTGTGCTGATCATTAAGCAGTACTTTAGCTGATGAAATATATACAATGCCAAAAATCATGGAGATACTTTTGTTATATTTTAAATGATTTCTTTGGAAGATGACTGTACATTTAGAATATGAAGTTCTTTTGTTAATAATGATCAGAAGTGAAATATAATAGAAGGAGAAATAACTGCATAAACTTAGGCATATTAATTAGAAGACAGGGATGTCACCTGGGAGGGAAAGGGGTATCTGGTGGGATTTGGCTTACTCTGCTGACTATACGTTTAGAAATATTTTGAGGAAGAAAGATTGGATCTTGTCACAAAGTAATTGGAAATTTCTTGTCACAAAGCAAAACTCAGTGTGCAAAATCGTAAGAAGCCCATGAATTAGAGGAAAATGTCATAAAATCTAGTTCTCCCCTCTGATTCCACATGCAACTGAGCAGATCTCTAGAAATTTGTGTTTCTTCATCTGTAAAATGAGGATGCGCATTGGGTGATTATTGACTTCTTTTTCACTCTAACGCTCTTTGAAATCAGGATTATATTTATTATGTGCATTATTTTTTTCTATTTCCACAGACTTTTATTGATTCTTTGGCTGGCCTTTAGAGAATGAAACAAAAATAAAAGCCCCTCCATTTTGAATTTCTTTTTTCTTTCGATTGATTTCTCTTTTGCTCTTCTGTCTGAAAGAATGTGCATGTTCCTCTGCTGGATTTGAGTCAAATGAAAATGTAAAGCAGGAAATTCATAGCATTGTGCATTTGCTTGTGTGGGTCTGGCTCATGTAAATCTGGAAAGTCTGATAGAGTTCTTAAAGTTATTTATATGCTAAAGAAAGATTTGCTTCTTGAAACATGAATAAAGGTTCTCTAGACAGCTTTTTGTTCTTTCCTTTGTTTCATCCTAATCTTACTGTGATGGGAAATGTTTATTATCCCCTTCAGATATTTTAATTATTTTATTTGAATGCAGTCATCAAGAAAGTATAAGGCATAGGACTCAATACTTAGATATTTGTTTATAGATTTCTTATTATAATCAGTTATGTATTTGCTGAATTATAGAACATAGCCTCTTGAGCCATACCTTCAGATATTAAAAGTTGAAATATACAGGTTATATACAATTAATTATCTAGGATTTCTAAATCTAAAAAGCACTGAAAATTGCAACAAATTATTCTGTAAATTTCACCCATATTTAGTGGAAAACTCCTTTTCCTCCTCCTCCTCCTCCTCCTCCTCCTCCTCCTCCTCTTCCTTCTCCTCCTCCTCCTCCCTTTCCTCTTCCCCATCTCCCTGCCTTTCCCTTCCCCTCCTCTTCCTCCTCCTCCATCTCCCCACAGATATGTTACTGTTTTTGATGGTAAGGTGTAAAATGTGCACTATGCTACATTTTTAAAATATGGAAAACTCTGAATTCAAAACATATCTAGCCCCTGAGTGTTCAGATAAGCGATTACAGTCGTTATCCTTATTAAATTTCCCAAAGGATTAGCATATAAGCATAAGAACATTGGTTTCTTACTCATTATCGTTCTCAGTGGAAATACAGTGCAATAAGTATACAATAATTTAGTGTATACTTCTAAGAAAAGATAGAATTAGAATCTGAAGAAATAAGCTATATACAATGTGGGAGAGAGAACTTTAACAAATACACACCATATGATAGATGGTACTTATCTATAGCAATTAGTACATAGTACGTCTAATTTTTAAAGCCAGTGTTTTGTTCGCTATAAATGCAAACAATGTTTTGTACAGAGTTTCTAAACATGGCTAAAAAAATTCTGAATAGAAATGGTTGATATGCAGAATGATACATAAAAACTAATGAACTGACTGACTGCCTTGGAAACATTATTTTGTTGAGTAATTTGGCTTTGAAAGCAAAGTAGTAAAAATTGCTTTTTTTATGAAAAATGCAAATGATATACAATAGTTTTGACTCAGCAGATTTTTATTTTTAACTACTATAGGATTGAAACAGTAATTTTCACATAACTGCTTTTTTTATTTTTGATCTGTGGTCATAGATGACTTATTTAAAAGGATAGAAAACTTGTTCCTGGTATAACAGATGGTCTCTATTGGACTTTCTGGTTCAATTGACATTTTAAAAAGAACTAAAAACTCAAATTGCTAATACCAGTAATTTTTGAAAAATATTTTTTTTTTTGCTTAACAAATGTATTTTAAAATTCTCGAAGTAGTTTTTAAAAGCTTTTAAATGATTTCCTGATTGACTTAATTACTATTTATGTCTTATAATAAGTCTATTTTTGAAAGATTATATTAAGTTGCTATAACAGTATTTGTTTAGATTTCTATTAAACTATATCCAGGGACAGAAATCATGGTTATTAAATAATTTCGGAAATGGCTCGTCAATTGTTGACTCTCAACCTCACAGTTTGTTATGCCTAAAAAGGGGCATTTTGTCAGCATTGATGGTGGATTCTTATGTCTTTAAATGATCATTTTCAATCTCTATTTTCAGTCTCTTCTTATGTGAGGCTTAATTTCCTAGCAAGTCAGATTCCCTACAGTTTCTTACAGATCTCATTCTCACACTCGTTCATCTTTTCCTTAAATCTGGAGTAATTAATTTCTGGTGTATTCTCAAGTATCACACACTTAGCTCCAAAAACATTCCGTAAGTGGCCTTCTCCCATGTGGAGCTTTCCTCACACAGTGTACCATAAATAATAACTTTACTAATGAGTAATATGAACTTAAGTGACATATATTGCTATGAAAAATAATTTTGGAAGCATTCAGAAAATCTTGAGGGAGCAAATATAAAATATAAAAATACAGATAAGAATGATGCAAAGGCTCTTAACATTCAACTTTTTCTTTTCCATGAAAATTTTATTTCAGATCCCATATGGATACATATATATATATATATATATATATATATATAGATAGATAGATAGATAGATAGATATAGATATAGATATATAGATATATAGATATATAGATATATAGATATAGATACAGATATATAGATATATATTTTTTAATTGTTATATGGGAAATTTATAATAATTTATGAAGGATATCATTAGGGTAGAGGTAGGGGTTGGGAAACCTCATGAAGGAAATTTCATCATTCTCCTCACTAGCCCTCTTGAGAAAGAAAAGTGGAAAAAGAGAAGAAAAGGCCTTTGTGATGGTGCAGGAGTAGAGTATCCAGTTTTTCATTTGCTTTGGGCTGTCACTGAATGATGAAAGTGATAGTAATCACACATGGTCAGTCCCACTGATAACAGTGCAGCATGGAGGCGACTGCTTGCTGAAAATTGTGTAATCACTTTAAATAAGTCAATTTGTCAGTAAAGTATTTGCTGTTATATAAAATTATATAAATTTGATTCTTTTGTATGTGATTTCATGTCCTTGGAACTATATAATTCTCAACCAAATTGTTCCCAGGATGGCTAGTATATATTTTTTATCTCAGATTTACTACGCAAAGACAGTTAACATTCTCGTACATGCTCACCCTCCCCACTTTTCTCTGCATTTTGTACCCTGAGAAATTTCTTTTTTGATTTATTTAGAGTTAAGAGGTTTATCTATTTTTAGAAAGAGAGAAGTGACTTTTCATGGGTGCTGGAGGTTTCCCATTTTCTTCAGTGAATTCATAATGCCAAAATCAAGAATGCTAAGACACGGATTTATCCTTTAACCATGCATTGCCTAGAAAGGGGAGCTGAGACAAGAGGTATTTATGTATACCCTAATTCCAAATGATAACAAGATGACATATACAGAATCAAGTGCTAGACAAACCTGTATTCTAGAGCCTCAGTATCATTATCACTATAATGTATTGCTATAATGGAAATTCATCATGAACAAAAGAGTTTGAAGTGACTGGAAGAACATTTTTATAAGCTGGATTGATGGTTGTTTCTTATGTGATAGTGCTATAATAGGATTCTAGCATACATTTGTTTGGTTCCTGGGGAGCCATCCAAACAGAATATTCTGCAATTTATTGAAACATATTTGCATGGCCTGCAAATAATGAAATTTCAAAAACATTGAGTGTCTTTTGCTGTTTGTTCAGATTCTGTAATCAGTGTTGCAAATATCAAGTGTGATATTTTCATGATTTTGAACACGTTGAATTATAGATGAATGTACTTGAACCCTCTGTGCGTAATGTATAAATAAACACAGGCACTGTGACTTCTTAGTTCTCATTTCATGACATACAGTGTAATAAAATTCCATTATAGTGATTTGCAGATACATTATGGGCCAAATTACGGCCTTTAAAATATCACATAGTAAAAATGTGTTCTATGAGTGAAAGGCAAGTGCTACTCATTTCTTCTAAAATCAGACTTGTAAACAGACTTAAGTTAATTTGATAGGACATAAAATACTTCCTATTCTACCATAATTTAAGAGCCATTCAATGTATATGTCAAGGGAGCTATACATTTATTTTGAGCACTTCTTAGGAGGCAATATGCCTCTGTATTGAACATCTGGAATACTACAGTAGATAAGATACATAGAGAAATTAGACTTAGTGGGAGAATGAATTATTGATCTGATGATTACCCAAACTATAACTGAAAAGTTTTAGGAGGACTTAATATAGGACCCAATGAAAATATTTTGTAAGGAGACTTAATCTTGATGAAACAGGTTGGACAGACTTTGGTGGAAGCTTGGAGGGAGGACTTGAGAAAATAACAATGTAAACTAATTCCTGAAGAATGCTTAGGATCTAGCCAGGAGATATGGAGGAGTTTTTCCTCCCTGTTTTATCAATTGAATATATTCTTATTTAAATTAAGGAGTATAACTTTAAAATTCTAGTTCTTTCCCCCATAACTATACTTGATTGCTATTAATAAAGTTTATTCTAGGAAAAAAAGAGCAAATCTCATTAGCAGTAATGATAATGATCCAAGAAATCTTCCCTTTGAAAAGCATACCTTTCCATCCTTCTCCCCCCAGCAAAGTCCTATACAATTATAAATACATATTTTAATAAATATACATGTATCTAAATTTGAACAAAAGTGGGGTCAGAGCATCATTAGATTAGTTTTACATCCTTTTTAGTGGCTGCAGCAACTTTGTAATAGACATGCTACTATTTATTTAACCAATCCCTATTTGTAAACCTCTTAGTTACCTCTAACTTTTCAACAAACCAGAAGTATTTTAAGCAAAGTCTACTGTATTTATAAAGTTGACAATTGGTTTAGGACCTAAATTAATTTGAAATAAGGAAGCATTCATTTATCAGTTCTCAGGCTGCTTTGCTTATGTTTGCATACTAAAGATGGTTCAAAGGAGAATTGGAGAGACAGACATTTAACTTTCGAAATCTGTATTCTTTACCAGAAATAAAGAACTCATTTTGTTATGCCATGAACAGGAATCATTTGCATTATGATCAGTTTTTTTTAACTTTAGCTTTTATCCCTACAGAATAGAAAAATAGCTGAGGCATCAGAAACCCCTTTAGAATCAGAAAATCGGTGCAAGGTCTACTATACAATGACCAGTGGTCCAATGGGAAACACCTAGAGTCTTTTTTTTCCCATTTTCAGGTTTTTGACAGTTTTTTCTTATAGTCTTTCGCCTGTGAGCTAAGTAATTTCCAAAGGTGATTCTTCATCAGAAAAAGCTGCAGTGAGAGTGTTAATTGGCCATAGAGGCCTCCTCGAGTTTGCAAGTCTAGAACCGTGAAATATAGTTAAGTTCTCTCCAGAAATTCATAAGAAATCTTGGATTGGACTTTTAAAAGCCTCTGTTAATTTGTTTCTCTGAAGCCAGAAAAACAAAAGTCAAGAAACTCTCTCCAGTAGATTTCACCTTCAGCACCTATATACTTGGGTGAATTTTTGTCTGGTTGAGGCTCCCAACTTTTGCGAAGGTTCCTGTCCTGCCAGAAGTTGACCTTTCTTATCCTCAATGACTCTGGGAACCTATGGCCAGGTGGTAGGCCAGTGTTCTTGGGAAGAGATTTGTAGATATCAACTTCCACGTATAAAGTCAATCCCTGTCCCTCAGTAGTTGTTTGTATTCCTGGTATTTGAGGGATAGCTTTGGTTACACAATTGATTTGTCCGATATTAACCTGCTTAAAAGAAAAGGGCCAATTCTTATTGAACCTCTGAAAATAACTAAAAAAAGGGCCATGAAAAGTAAGGACACTCATTAGAAGTTTCTAAATTCTGGAAGGATCAGTGAGGATTAGATGCTCTTTTAAAATGTTTCTTTTTAGTTTATAAAAGCAGTGTCTGCAAAATTGAAAATTAGATATAGCTTCAAAACACAGAAAAAAGAATCTGCTTCACGTATCTGTTAAAAAACAGATTAAAACAGTAACAATGTCTATCCAAATTGCCACAATTAAATATGTCTCATCAATTAATTCAGTCTTATGTAATTCTTGTTTCATTGGATCTAGAGTTAGCAGAGTCTGCCTCCATGAAACCTGCTTCTATGGGAAAAATCCACATATTAGTGTTTTCTTTAGATGTATATTCAGAAATGGTATTATAATTGTAACTTTTGCTAAACTGCCACCTTTTCTTTGGTAAAGCCATTCCCATGGTTATCTTTGAGTTATGTATTTGTTGCCCTGAGACTTTCTTTTAGGTGAAGAATGAATTGCATTTATTAATCGATATCTAGTAATCGATTAACTTTGTGGTCAAATATTTAAGTATAGTATCCTGGTTTTTGAATAATTGTACATTTCACATTAATCTTGTGAGACTGAACCATTTTTCAAAAGCTTAATTAAGAGTGAAAAGCTAATTGACTTTAGTTAGCACTTAGAAATACTATATTATAGTCTAGAAGTATTACTACTTTTCTCGTTAGTTGCTGACCTCCCAAAAGGCTGTAATCCAGAAAGAAACAAACAAGCAAAGCAGTGGATAGGACTGTGGCTTTCCAAATCCAATTTCATGTAATACAGTATTGAAGGAAAATAATAAATCAGATGCCTATAAAGTACTGAAAAATCATTTAACCACAAGGAAAAAAAGTGTTATACCTTAAAGAAAATGAACCTATCGTTGGCAAACAGAAAATAACGACTGTGAACTTGCAATTTTTGTTGTATAATATCTAATTTATTACCATTGTTTTTAGGTTTTAAGTTCTGTAAAATTTGTGACTATACTTAAAAGACTAAATAAGTTCCTAGTATATTTTCTACTTTAAAATAGTGAGGCAAAAATCATAAAATTAAATCAAGGCTATATAGCTATTCTATTTTAATTTAAATAGCTAATAGATGTTTACATTAAAATATCTCAAGCAGTTTAATAGGTCTGTGTACAAATTAGGATGCTTTTGGTTGAAAGAAAAAAAATATTTCATGCTGGCTTAAACAATAAAAAGAAAGTAATTTGTTCTTGCAATGAAAAGTTCACTGATAATGAGATTTAAGTTTAGTTTGATTAGGGCTCTGCAGACTCTATCTCTGAAATTTTCTAAGCTCTTCCTTTCTCTGTTTACTATCTGTATTAGAAGGCTACAGGCAGAGACTAGGGCTGTACGCTTTGTCACTCACATCCAGGAGGAGCAAGTGTCTCGTTCCAAAACCTTTAAATAAAAGTTCCAAACTTTACTCTGAATGGCCGCCCTGAACTGACCGCTGAGACCTGAATTCCCACATATAGGCCAAGTAACCTCTCTTTCTTGCTGTAGGAAAGGGAGCACAGTTCTGACTGGCTCACTCCATTGCTCAGCCCCCCTCTCTCTGCCTGGTGGAAGGGATCCTCCACCTGCAAACCCAAGGCTTTCATACGCAGTGGGAAGGGGAAGGAGTAGATCACATAGGAAGGAGGCCTTGGGGATGTCCATTACAGAATTATTTTGCTTCTTCTCATTCTTGAATTTGGAGGAAGGGGGAGTTAAGAAATCATTTTCACTGATAACCTCCTGCATTACACAGCTGCTTTCTTCCACATATCGCCTTCCATGTAATCCTCTTGACAATACTAGGAAGAATATGTTATCTCACTTAACAAATACACAGAAGGAGGAGGTTAGCCAATTTAATTTTCTCAGGTTCATATGGCTTTTAAAGGTATATTCTAAAGTCCAAGCTCTTTATTCTGTGCTCTTTGGGGGGTAAACTAAATTATATTTGCTAAGTGATTTTTTGAGGATTATTCTGAGTTGGAAGATAAAAGGATTTATGCATTTTCAATAAACATTTATTTCACAAATAATTAGTGTTCCCACTATGTGCTAGGTGTATAGTAAATGCTGGGAAGAAAACAGAGGTGCTTTCTAATCTTATAGATTTTAGTGGGGGAAGCAAATGGTAATGTCATGCAAATAAGTATATAATTACAAATTGTGTAACCGCTCTATAGTAAATCTGTCCAAGTCTGAGAAGGGTGATGAGAAAGTTTTTTTTCTACAAGGTGGCATTTGAGTTGAGGTCTGAAGAATGAGAATGACTTAACAAGAAAAAAAAAAAAAACGAGTTAACAAGGCAAAAAGAAGTGGGAGGAAGGGAGGGAGAATTCCAGGCAGAGGGAACATTGCATGCTTAAGAACTGAAAAGTTTCCTTTTTGTTGGAACATAGAGAGAAAAAGAATGGTGCAAAACAAATACGAGCCAAGTAGATGGGTTGAATCCTGCGGGGTCTTCAGGTGATATAAACAGTTGTACTTGATATTCCACAAGAAAATAATTTGGAAAGATCTGATTTGATTTATTTTAAAACATTTGAGAAGGTTGCTGAGATAATATCTTAGTATCTTTTGCAGTTATTTGAATATTTATAGGGTTTTCATGAAACATTTTCTTGTCTGCGACCAAGGCTTGCTTCAGTTATGGAATTATTCCATCATATTCAGCTTTTCAGCCTTGGCCTGCTACATAAATCATTTGTAGCACTCTTAAACTTCTTATAACCATTTACAGCTTGAACTTAGATATAAAGCAGTGAAGGTAAAGGCAACTACATTTTAGTGAATATTTGTCAAAAGAAAATTGAATTAGTTATCTTTGCAAATAGTGCAGAGTACAAAAGTCTAGACATTAAACTTTTGAGGAAGAAATATGGAAATAGTACTTATATAATTAATTTAATGGTAACATTTACATTAGTTAATTTAACGTTGGTGCCTTGGCATGCTCTATCACCTGTTCACATCTTGTTGCACTTGAGTTTGTGACCTTTTATTTTTGGTTACGGTTAAAGAATGAGAAAGAAGCAGAACTTCATTTAAATATACTGTTGGCTCCTGCCCTTGACTAAGGCAGTATAAAAGAAAAATCGTGCTTGTACTATGTGGTATATTAATGCCATAAATAAAGCATGTCTCTCGGTTACTAATCAAAGCTGGACTCAGGTCTTTCAAGTTCATCCCTGTTGAGAAGATGGTTTACTTAGAAAGCTAAGTGTTTGATCTATGGTGAAATATTTACCCATAGAAGTTGCTGACTTAGCTACTTCCCTAAAAATCAAACACTTTCAATCCTGTTATTTCTCTTGCTGAAAGTAAAACTTTAAAAATTACCAAAATAATCTTTGAAAATAAGAACATATGTATTATTGAGAAACTAACAATGTTCATTGGTAAGCGTCTTTACCTTTTCTTCACCTGTGTAAAGAGTAATATAAGTTGTTCTGTATCAACCATTTATTTCATTGGTGGGAAAGACATGTCTTTTCTTCTGGAATGAGAATGCAGTTCTCCTGTCTTTATGTTGAGGGGTAGGGCTGATATATGTGTGCAGTGGTCATTAGAAGCCTTGAAAAAAGCATACTTATTTTTTGCATGGACTATATATTACAACAAATTCCTGATCAAACATTTTTTATACCACTGCTCTCTTCTGTCTAGGAGAACTAAAATTCCTTCTTTCATACTCTTAAGATAGGACTAGGCAGTGGATTTTTTAGTGCTTTCTTGATAAGTCAACTGGTAAACTACTAATCAGTTTGAAATACTACCATCTGCACTCTTTCATATCAAAAATAACCGGTGCTTCTGTGTTTTCAACCACCTCAGAGATCTTCCCCTATACTGCGTTATTGAATTTCATCTCCTTTTATCAGGATTGGTAATAATGCAAGTATCACCCTCATTATATAGATTTAAAATGAAAAATACAGAGAATACATATGACCTTGACCATTCAGAGCCCAGTCATTCCATACCTCACAAAAAAGCCCACAAAGAGAATGTGATGAAAGCACCTCACACTCACATGCATGGCAATGTGTACCTACAGGGTGAACTGTTAGTACCATTATTTGCTGATTTTTATCAAATATTTAAACACTTACCCAAGTTGTATTCTGGTCAAGGACTGTCATGGTATATCCTCTGATAATTTTGGAGAAAGATATGATTTATTCATTCATTCAGAAATTATTTATTAAGTGATAAGTTACAGTGTCAGATCTTTAGAAATTTGAGGATAAAAGTGTTTGGTCTGTACCTTCAGTCTAGAGGATAATTAATGTCAAGATGAAGAGGAACATAGGGGAAGGGACACATAAGTCTGCCTGGGTTGTTGGGGAAGTTTCATAGGAAGTTGTCTCTGAGATTGAGTCTTGAGGAACAAGGGCTGTGTAATACAGATGAGGAGACCAAGGCAGAGAGTGGTTAGTTATCTAGCCCGCAGTTTCACAGTCAATAATGGCAAAGCCAAAATTCACATCCAAACAGTATGGCTCCACTTTCCTTTGTGTGGAATTTCATTCTATAGAATCAGTATCTATGTTTTTTGGGTTGCTAGGTCTAGATCTCACCTTTATCAGAATCATTTGGGGTGCTTGTTAGAAAAGCATATGCCCAGATCTCACTTCAGATCTGCTAAAACAGAAATTCTCTGCTTCAGGAAGTGGCCATGGCCATGGGCCTGTGCCCTGATGTGGTCAAGGGGTAAATAGATCTGTAGTTCCTCACAGTGGCTGCTGCTGTCAGTGGCCTCAAATTTGCTGAGTTGAAAAGTTAATGTAAAGATGGCTATGAGTTCTGTTTTCAATATGTTGAGTTTAATTTGCTTGTAGAATATCCTATTGAAACTGTGGGGGAAGAAGCTACCTGATTGAATTGGAGATACAGAATTTTGAGTCTTTTGCTGATGGTTGATAGGAGATTCTCATGGATAAAGATGTGATTACTCAGGTGAAAAAACAGAGCAGTCAGCATGGCTGGGAAGCATTGAAATATGAAAACAGCATGAAGTGCAAAATATCAAAAGTCAAGAAATAAAGGAGAACATCTTCAAAAACAAGAGAGGATTCAGGGAGAGGGGTAGAGTCAGGAACCAAGGAAGAGAGGTTTCACAATGTCTTCATTTTTATTAAATGCATTTGAGAATTTGTAATTTAAAGACTGAGGGGAAAAAAGGCCAGTGGTGACTTTGATGAAGCAGAATTTTGGTGGAGTACTAGGAGTGGAAGCTAGATTGTAATGTGTGTGTTCAGGTGGATAGGTAGCGAAACAGTTTAGATTACTGTTTATAAAAACTTGACTTTTAGAAGAAGAAAAGGTGATCATTAGAAAAGGCTACAAGGTAAAGGTTAAACAGTACTAGATTTTTTCTTCTTTTTACACAATACACACTTATTAGAAAGATTGAAACGGTGCAATTACAAAGAATAAAATTCCTTTTCATCCAGTAACCAAGAGATAACTGTTAAAATTTGTCATTTTTCAAGTCATGTTTCTATCAGTATATATTTTTAGAATATATTTACACATGTTTTAATGAAAATATATTATAGCTGTCTAATTTTTTGTATGTACCTTAACGTATCAGAAACCCTCATTTCACATTATTTTACACTATTACTTTTTCACAATTTCCTAGTATTACACTGTGTGTATATAACATTTTATATAACCGTATTGTTTGGCACTCTTGCTTTTGGGGGTACTTTTTCATTTTATATAGTGCTACCATTAATATCTTTTGGGGTAAATCTTTTCACTTTTCCATAATTACTTTTCCATAATTACTTTTCCATAATTACAAATTTAAAATTGTGTGATTATTAGATTAAATTAATCAATAAAGGTCCCAGATGGAGTTTGGGTTTATGGGATCTATAAATTAAGTAGATGATGTACATGGATTAGTCTCACACAAAAGGACAGACATTTCCCATTATCTGAGTGTGAGGAAAGAAGTATGAGCTTGTAGGTGGTTGGTCAGAATAAGAACTGAGAGAGTCCCTTGAAGGAGTGACCATATAATAATCTCTTTTATTTCAATGAGAATAGTGAAAGGGCAGGTTGTAATACAGTGTCGGAAAGTTTTGAAGGTTGGCAAAACAACAGAGAAGAAATGGCAAAGGACTACGTAAGGGGTGGGTTCTGGGGCTACTGAGCAAAGTTGAACATAGCTGGTAATGAACACCCCATGTTGATAGCGGCACCAGATCCCTTAGTTCTGTTGTCTTTTGCAGCAGCAATCAGAGCCCTGGTCTTGGAGTTGAGAATGCATGGACAGGAGAGAGGTGCACAACCAGGGGCCGGAGTGGTATGGAGGGAGCAGTTGAGGTGTCTGTGGTCACACACAGAAGATTGTGAAGCCTGGAGCGACCGACAGCACGAAGAGCAAAAGCATGGGGATTTAAGGATGTCGAAGAGTGAGGACTAAAAATGATAAAAATTGCAGCTAGAAAGTGGGATGTGAGAGTTGAGACTTTGGAAAGAAAGCAGTGACACTCCCAACTCAAGGGCCAAGGTGTAGCTGTGGATTTGGTGAGCTCACATTAAGGGAAGATGAGGCCGTGAAACTACATGCAGCTTAACGACGTCCATATGGTTGTGGGTGATGTCAGGATTTTTTAGTGAGGGAGTGCCTGGGAAATCCCTAATCCTGGATAAATGACAAAAGGGTTGGTAGTTAATAATGGTAAAGAATGAGGGTGCTGTAGCTGGTTGACCTGGATAGTTAGAAAATGTTTCTGGAAGATAAAAGTGCTAATGAAGGGACGATGAATGTTTTGGGAAGTAAATGGCATTGAAATAGCAAGTGAGCTTCTAGCATGCCCAAAACCACCTTCTAGCTTGAGATGCAAGAGTTGTTTGTGGAGATAAGAAGACAGACAGTGTCTCTTTCCCTCTGCAGGACTGAAGAGCGAGGGAAGGCAGAATTCTAGGTATCAGAGTGGCTTTTGTTCTAATAAGCTCCAAGTGGCTCTGTGAGTGTGGTGGGGTACGCATATCCTCAGGCCTAAGCTGTTGTACTCCTAAGCATTGTCGCTAGGGTGGAGGACTGCCATTAGATGCAATTTTTTGTTAGTTTCTGCATTTTGCTTTTTCTCAAATAAATTCTAAAGTGGCCTAACTGGAAGAGAAAGGATATGTAAGGGTTTGGTTTCTCTGGTTACAGAGAAATTGTTTTAGATTTTAGAAAATAAGGTAAAACGATATATGAAGTACAACAAAATATTGGTATTGCTTGCTCTGTCAAAGACCCTGGTTGTAGTTGAAAGAGTATGAGCTCGGGATCCAGGAGTTTCTCCAATCCAAGTACTAATCAGGCCCCATCCTGCTTAGACTCCAAGATCAGACATCGGGCTTGTTCAGGGCGGCATGGCTGTAGATCATGGACTGTGGCTCTACTGGAGCACGAACCCAGGACCTTCTGCGTGTAAAGCGGACGTGCTAACCGCTGCACTATGGAACCACGTCCAGGATCCAAGAGTTTTGAGTTAGAGATGACAGAAGGTCACAACATATTGGGGCCCACTTACAAAATACAGATATTAATTCAGTACTTCTGAAAGGTTTTCTAAATCTAAAACTCTTTCATCTCAAGTCCGAGTTCCTATCCTTGTCACGTTAAAGCTGCCATCTTCCATTAGCTCCTACCATTCTTAAAGAATTCTTTTTAGATCTGTGAACTTGGGAACGATATCTATTCTTAGTACTTTGTAGGCATTTCAAAAGGAATAGGATGGTAATGGAATGAGTGATGAGTTTAGATACAAGAATGACCCCATGAATGATATTAATTATAGGAATAAACAAATATATAAATAAAATACAGGATTAGGTAGATATTAAATACCTGAGGGGTTTCTCCATGAACTCCTTCTGAGGCTCTTGGCAATTGAGAGTTTCCTTTGGTTGGGGCAGATGTTTTCAGAGGAATAAGGGGTAGGAGCAACGTTTTTAATTTAAAATTTTTTGAAGTTATAGAAATAATTTATAGAATCTAGTTTTAAGCTTGTGATATCAAGAGCCTAGTACTGTGTGGTGCATATGGTGTATACCGAACACATTGACCTTTCTCTTTGTTCTTTCTCATGTTCACTTTTTACTCCTTCACAGTATTTTTGCCTACTTTACTATTTATTATGTACAGCACATGCTACCCTTACTCAGCTAACTGTTTAAGCTTTGTCCTTTGCTCCTTTTTTTAGCCCTACCTATTAGGGCTTTCAGCTTAATCATCCATGTCTGCTGCTACTAGATTGTCTTCCTAAGAACTCGGTAAACCATAAAGTGAAACGGATTCGGATTTTATAGCCCTGGTGATTTTCCTTCTGGTGTGCCACCAAGAAAATGCCATAGCACATGAGCTGATGAATCATTTTATAGGGCTTTTGCTTTCTTTTTTGTACTTGAAAAATTAGGTATGATCGTGAACATGGAAATGTCTCCTGTTACCGTGAAGATAATACAACCATAAAATAAAATCATCAGTGTTAGCTTTTGTCTCTGGATAAATGTAATATGTATGTTGTGAGTTGGGGCAAATCGAGTTCCCCAGAGAATAGTCATTCATGTAAAATTTCACTTCTACAAATGTTCATTGTTTGTCCTGGAAGCTGACTAAAATTATTTGGCACCTGCTGCTGTGTGTCTGGCGTTGTCCTGGGGGCTTACACCTGTTAAGCCATTAATTCACCACAGCAGGCTTGTATGCTAGGTCTGGATTCGCTCATTTTACTGAACAGAGACTGAGGCTGAGTATGTTGAAATTACTTTTCTTATGCCACCCAGCTAGCAAGGCTCAAAGCTGGAATTTGACTCCTATTTATTTGGCTCTCATTACAGCAGGCTCCCTCATCGGAGATGGACATAGGAATGTATTCAGGCTTCATTTTGGATTTAGACATTGATTTGGATGAAAAATGAAGCTAACTGCCATTGGTTGAGATGGTAGGCTGTTGGAAAATAATTGACCTTAGTGCTGAGCATAACCTGGCAACGTCCCAGGCTTCTGTCACATTGTGCTGCCAGATGAAGGGTTGCCTTGATCATCAATAATGTCATTTCTGCATAGTACAGTCCCATTGTATAAGGGAATGAATCATGGAAAAACAAATTCATATGGGGGTCACAGTATATATTTTCCTCACCTTGTTTGAGGCACCATTGACACGGTTATTTTGTCTCCCAGTTCTTGGGATTGTGTTCAAGGCCATGATTCCCTAAGCTGGGCTCTTGGCTGAGGTCCAGTATCTGCCATTTGTTCCTGATTTCTCCTTGCCATTCTGTACCTTCCCACTGATACTTCCTCATGTTTTACTACTAATATAGTAACTTCTTAATTCGATCTCTCTCTTCTTTAGTGTATCCTAAATATTGCCAATGTTAGTAATTTTTTTAAGATACTAATTTTGCCTTAAAATATCATTATGCTTCCTACTTCATGATTTGATTCATATAAAATTTTTGAAATCATAAAATTGTAGAGTTGGAGAAGTGATTAGTGGCCGGTTAAGGTCAGAGATATTGTAGTCAAGGGGGCCTAAAGAGTATAGCAGGAGAAAAATCTTGATCTAATAGTGCTGTGTCTTGATTTGCAGTAGTGAGTACATGATTCAGATGTGATAAGATGACATGAAAGTGTACCCAAACTTTACACTAATGTCGATTTTCTGCTTTTAATATTATACTGTATGTACATAAGATGTAACCATTTGGGGAGAATGGGTGGAGGATACATGAGACCTCTCTGTACTATTTGTGCAACTTCTTGTGAACCTGTAATTATTTTTAAATAAAAAGTTAAAAAAAGTATTATATTGCTTTAAAATGCTTGTGTTCCTTTGGCTATTATATTCCTTAAGTTTCGTACGCTTCGTTTCCCTCTGAATTAATCATTCCAAGTCATTTTTTCTAATTTTTTCCCACTTCAATCTTATTTGGCATTAACACAATGCTGGCTTTTACCAGGTTACCAAGAAGTGCTTCTTGAATTAATTGAACAATTAAATATGCTTTATGAAAACACAGTATGTTGATACCCATCTTTCTTTCCTTCTCACCCCTTTCTTGTCCACACCTAATCTCTCCCCAAGGACTGGGCAGCGTGCCAGAAACTTGGTGGAGTCCCTGAGACGTGGTCTTCCCGAGAGTGTTGCATTACCTGTGCCCACAGTCACAGAGCCCGAAGTCCAGTCACAAATTCTAAAAGGAAGTGTCTTTTGAGGACTTGAGACTTAGGTCACAGGGCAGGATGAGCCAGGAAACGCAGGCCGTGAACTGTGGTGATTATCTGTCCATTCAAATTTATGGACTAGCTTTGTGGCCCAGTAGGTGATCTCTCTTGGTAAACATTCCGTCCATCTGTACCTGACAAGGAAAGGATATTCTGTGTGGTTTTCTGTGATATCTATTTCAGATCTTCTGTGTCTTTGATTTTGTGTGTGCATAGTAGGTCTGGGGCTGGATCTGTAAATTACTCAAACTTTGTTGTGAACTTACCTATTTCTCCCTTAAATTCTGTCAGGCTTTGCCTTGTGTTTTGAAGCTCTGTGCGGTGCATGCACATTTATGATTTTGTTCCTTCTTCCTGATGAACTGACCCTTTTATCATCATGATATCTTTGCCTCGAAGCCTTTCGTTAGTAATTTAAGCACTTCAGCCTTCTTCTGTTTACCGTTTGCATGGTATATCTTTTTAGCTCTTTATTTTCAGTCTGGGTATGCCTTTACATTTAATGTGGATCTCATAAAGACAGCATAGACTTGCATCTTGCTTTCTTATTTATTCTGATTATCTTTGCCTTTTTTCAGTGTATTTAGTCCATTTATATATAAAGCCATTTTTGCTGTGGTTGGATTTAGGCATCACTTACTATTTGCTTTTCTTTTTTTCCCTTCTGTTTTTTGTTCCTCTGTCGCTGCTTTCTTTTGGATTAAATGTTCCAAAATGATTTTAGAATTACACGTTAATTTATCTGTTGTTTTAACATTTTTTGTGTGTGTTTGCTCTAGGGATTACAACAGTTTTCTTAAAGTTATTATTTAGGGTCAATATTATACCATTTCACATAAGATGAAAGTACCTTGAAACCGCATATGACCATTCAATCCCTCTCTGATGTTATGCTATTAATTGTCATGAGTATTTTAGTTACATATATTATAAATTCCACAGTGAAGGGCTAGAACTCTTATTTTAAACAATCACATATATTTTAAAAACATGAACAGAAAAATAGTCTTTTATATTTATGATTCCTGGTGCTTTTCATTCCTTCTGGATATTTGACTTTCTGATATTCAGCCTAGGAACTTTGGCATTTCTTGTACCTTGGGTCTGCTGGGACAGATTTTCACAGTTTTCTTTTATCTGAAAGCTTCTTTATTTATTGCCTTCATTTTTGACTGGTATATGTTCTGGATGTAGAAATATGGGTTCACAGTTGTCATCCCCGTACCTCAAAACTCTGATGTTCTATTGTCCTCTGTCCTCTACAATTTCTTATGAAAACCAGCATTCATTCTTACTGTTTCCCTGCATCACTTTTTCTATACTTTAAAAATATTTTTTCTTATATTTCGTTTTCAGCAGTTTGATAATGGTGTAGGTAGTGGGTATAGTTCTTTGTGCACTCATCCTGTTTGGGTTTTCTGAGCTTCTTCAGTCTATATATCTACATCTTTCATCCAAATTGGGAGATTTTCAACGGGTTTTTTTTTTCCTGCATTATTCTCTCTCCCTTTACCTTCTAAAAGTCTAATTATACAAAACATTTACTCTTTTGCTGATGATCTAAAACTCTAATTATACAAAAGTTTTATTTTTATTTGTTCTTTTCTTCTTCAGATTGAATTTTCCTTTACATCCTTAAACATGCTTTTATAACTTATTTTTACATCATTCTGGACCACTCCCAACACTTGGGTCAGATTTTCTTTTGAACGTAAGTTAGATTTTTCTAGTTGTTCATATGTCAAGTAATTTAGATTGTAAATGATACTGTGCTTAGACTCTGTATCCTGTAAGTTCCTTCATAGAAGGAACTTTTTTATTTTTTTGGTCTTAAGAGGCAGTTAATTTGGTGAATGTGAACTAAAGTTTGACTTCTCTGATCCATTCAAAAAGTTAATATTGAATATGTGCTATGTGTCATGTACTAAAATAGGTGACTATGCTAAAAAATATAAGTAGACATGTGCCTTAACCTAAAAAACCTGCAATCTGGTTGACAGACATAGAAAAGTGAACAAATAAGTATGATAATTTCCCATATGTCATATGCAATAAGAACAAAGAAGCAGTGGGGTTACTGCAAAAGGAGTCATGAAACTGTTAAAATTCCATTTAAAAAATATTTTTGAAACAACTCAATTTTTCTGAAAATAGGAGGTAATTTATTATTATAGTGATGAAGAAAGACTGGCTGATGAATGACTATTATACTGTCATCATTTTGTTAATACTTTGAAGAAAAAACATGTTTCAAAGCACAGTATATTTTAGGGAAGCAACATTAAATGTTTAAATTCTCGACTGCCATACTAAACAGAAGGGATACTTCATTTCGGTCAGAAAAGATGATTTGACTAAATCTGAACAATTGACACAAATGATCATCAATTAGATAATATTAGACATTGCTGAGATAAAAAAGATCTATCTGAACTAAAGAAAGTCTCACTATTGGGAGAAAGAAATTTCAAAGACATTTATACAAATGTATCTTAAATATCTGTAAATTTCCTATGTCACGTATCTTAAGAATCTGTCAGTTTCTGATGTCAAAGAGGTTTTCTCATCCGTTTTTATGTTATCTTGCATACTTACATCTGTATGAATGAATGGGTAACATGGGGTTGGTTTTGTTTTGTAAAACCATATCTGCCATAGCAGTAACTTGAGCCTTTTCCTTTTTTTTTTTTTTCTGTTTTAACAGTGTATCCTATTCAGTCCATGTATCTGAAGATTACCCAGGTATGCTTTTCTTCTTTTCATTTTTATTACAAATAGCCATGTCATGATTCCTTTGAATATTTCTTTCCTCTGGAGATGTAAAATGTAAATGACTATATCTAGGGGTAAAGCATTAATAGGGGAAGACTTAAAGATATAGAATTTTACTGATTGCCTGTGAGAGGTACATGTCTCACTCTGAGGTGCAGTCTACAATCAAAATAGTTTCCCAATGAAAAATAGTTTACTTGAGCCCAGCTCATATGATAACTCCAGCCTAAATATTGACATCGTTACAATTAAAGATTCTCTAACCTGATTGAGCTATTGGTTTTAGAATATTATTTAACTTTTCATAATGTAAAAATAATAGATAAAAATAACAGCTATAATAATAGCTAAAAATAAGACAGCTGAAATAAATGTCTTTTTTTCATTTCTCTAAGTATACATATAAATAAACAATTCTCACAACGATCCTATGAGATTGTTACTATGATACCTCCATTTTACAGCTGAATGATGATAATGCTAGTAAGAGGAAGAGCTGGGATTTGAACTCAATAATCCAAAGCCTGTGGGCTGTACAACTGGACTATACTAGGCTTCGTGCATGTTCACAGCTGCCCTCTCTCTGTGCCCTGAAAAATATTACCAGGTCCACAAACACTTGTCCGTAGAGTACAGAATATAAGATCACTGCAGACCAGTTTTTCTATATAAATTAAACAAGTATTTTTCTTCTAGGTCATGATCAGTCATATTCTCTAGACTCACTGTAATCACATCAGAGCCCAAGACGTATAAGCTGACATTTAAGTCACGATAAGTTGAAGACACCAACGAGATGTTTCACTTTAGTATTTTCCTCACAAATGACGGCTGTAATTTTATCTTGATTAAGGGCAGAAGCACTGTAGACTTAGTGTAGATCTCATATGACTTGATTAGTGTACCATAGTGAGAGGATATAAAGTGAGAATCTATTGTTTATCGTATTCTATGGCAAAGAATAGCAGATTTTAACTGCCTGTCCTTCACACACACATACATTTTTCACTCCGGTGTTGTTGCTTAATAAAATCAGATGTTCACTAGACTAACTGTTGTGATCTGTCAGGGCCATAAATTGAAATCATAATTCCAATTCCTATTCAAATGTAGCCATTTTATTTACATCCTCTGCATAATTGGGATCATGTTTTTCTGTATAAAATGACTAGACTGACATAAGTAACTTTGATTATACATATTTTGAGTATTTAGAAAAAATTAATTTCTAATGTGGTACAGAATATTGTAAAACATTTTTTAACATTTAAGATCAAGTGTTATCTTTTAAAGTAATTTTGCAATCATAAACTCCCTTACCTTTATTTTTGTATGATTTCTATATGTTTTAAGCATAGTCTTTTATAAAACCATTGTACATTTTTACAAGGGGAGTCATTCATTAGAGATATGTTTATTTTTAAATAGTAGTGTAAAAAGTATTCTAGGCAGATTTTATTGGAAGAATCAAGACAAGACATGTTTATAAAGAAAAATATTTTTGTAGATGATTTTACAAACAACTCTCTCATTTACTATGATAGAGTATGTTTTTGATGCTGACTTTTTGCCACGTATGATAGGAAAATAAAAGCCCCACTATTGTAAGTATTGTAATTATTGTGCTTCTCAGCTGAGGCAGCTCTAGAGATGTCAGCCAGGAGAAGTGCAGGACTTTAAGTCAAGGTCAAGGTGATAGACATAATGCCACAAATCAAAGCTCAACTTGAAGACAGTGAATTATTCTGTAGCATAGGAAATAAGGTAAAAAATGCCTTTAATAAATCAAGGGAACCAAATGTTTAGCTCCCTCTTGTGGCGAAGAGGTGTTACTCTGTCTTTCGCCGTTCTGGGGTCCCATTTAGAAATAGAATACAGAACAAATGAAATTTAAAAATAAAGCATTGATTATCATTTGTGGTTTTTAAAATTAAATTCTCTCCTTGGAGCAGTTTGTAGTGAACTTCCAATATAATTTTATTTCTTAAAAGAAAAGGATTATAAATAAAACACAAGGATGGGAAAGATAAGTACAGTCTGGAGTAGAATTTTGAATTGGTTGACCCTGTGTGTTAAGTATTTTCATATACATAATTGAACTGATTCTAAATGTCAGTCTGTGTAGAGACAGACAAGGGCTGTCATGACATTTTATACTTGAAAAAATGTCCTAATAGAGGTCAAATAGTATTTCCCAAGGATATGTTTGGTGGTAAAACCCGAGTTTATAATTCAGTTCTAATTCCTGTCACTTCTGGAGAAGAATTAGTGGTAATATTTCTATGGAGCTTTCTTTAAAGTGCATGTTACCATGATATTATCTTCCCAATTATTAAACCTTATTCTATATTAATTTGTACCAAGTTCAGCTGATGTGTTTTATTTCTCAGATAGATAACATTATATAAAAATTATGTTTGCTCTCCCATTTCAATATTCATACCTGTGTTTTTTCTACTTTTGCACTAGTTAGAACTTCTAGAATAATTTTTTTAGAATAGATGTAAAAGTTGGCAGCTTCATTTCTTTTCTCAAAATTAGTGAGCATGCTTCCAGTTGCTTTCGGAAAAGAAAGTATTATTCTCATTTACCAAATTGTTTTTTTTTTTAAGTACAAGTATTAAATCTTTATCAAATTTTTGTTTGCCGTCTATTGGGGTACCATATATATGCTTTCTCCTTTGAACAACAGGGATCAAGATATTAGCAGGTACCTTAATGAGGATCTGTAAGAATTAAGCACATCATGTACTTTGTTATTAAAGTGTTCAAATTACTGAAAGAATTAAACCATTCTTTGACATTTGCTAAAACTTGCAAGCAAATTTTTCTGAGCCTTGTATCTTTTTAAGGATGGTTCCAAAACAGTTGTCATATTTTTCTGCCATGATTATTGACCTGTTCTGTTTTTCTATTTTTTAGTCATTTTTTAACATGTCATCTTGAAAGCCTACTATGATGATGAAATGTCCAATTTTTTTTAGCAATTTTTTTATAGTATTTAATCTACAAATCTAAAAGTTTTCTACGTCTCTGTGGTTATTTCTCCTTTCCCATTTCTGTTGCTTTATATTTGTTATTGTCTTTTCTCCTTTTTGATTTCTTTTTCCAAAAAAGTTGGCATGTATTAAAAATTCTTTCTCTTTTATGTTTTTAATTTAAAAATGCACTAACCTTGATAGTAGTATTATTCATTCCTTTTACTAATTTTACTCAGGCATTTTTTTTCCTACTTTTTCTGGATTATATGGTTCAATGATTACCTTATCTTCTAAGTTTGAAAATAGGGAATTTTCCTTGCCCTATGGAAATGTTATCAGCATAATCTTCCAAATTCAGCACCTTACCCTATTTATTTTTTTAGCATCTGATTTGTCATTTTATAACTTTAATCTTTAACCTATGCCATCTGTTGAAACTCTCCGTGTGTGTGTGTGTGTGTGTGTGTGTGTGTGTGTGTGTGTGTGTGTGAAAATTTAGGGGTCTTTATTGAGTTTGAGGTATAAAAAATAACATGTATGTAAATGAAATACTAAATAATTTGCTTGCTCTTCAAAATAAAGTGAATAAATAGAGCAGCCTTCAGGTTTGCTTGTACTTCTGTATGGAGTTTATACTGTAGACAGTTTGTTATTTTGTAAAGGTAAGTATATTACAAGTCATAGATAATTGGCTTTGCCATAACAGAAGAGCAGAATTCTTTCTCATCACTTCCCACCTTTAATTAGGAGGCTTATTACTGATGGGTGTGAATTTTCTCATCACTTTTATGTGTTCTACAGCTACTGCAATTGTCAAGTGACAATATTTGATATTAAAAAATATAGCAAAGCATTGATATTTTGGATTCAGAGAGTTTTACCACTTACTAGCTGTAATATGACTAAATAATTTGAGCAAGTTATTTCATTTCTGTGAGCCTTGGTTTCCTCATCTTTAAAATAAGGATAATAATTGATTGGTTTGGGATTAATCTGCATATTGCATATAACATTTGGGGAAAATATGCATGTTATAAAACCAATATTATTATTTATAATTATAATTATTTCTCTTAAGTTACATAGTAATGAATAATGGAGTGACTTTGCTTAAATTATGTTGTCTTTGAAATAGAATAAAAGCAATATTTTAAGAGATGCTTTTCTATAGCTCTCTACTCATCTCTCCCCAGTTATTTACAAAAGTTCCAGTAATACTGTATAGTCTGGTAGGGAAGAGAAGAGAAAATATTTATTCTGTTAACAGCCTTTAACAAAGATATATAGGTCCTCAACAAAACTTTCACTTAAAGAACCTAACTGTTCTCAGAAGTTGTAAGACAAAAATTGGCAGCTCTAGAGTCAAGTGGGAGCATTACAGTGAAGGAATTTGAGTTTCAAAACATTCTGTTCTGTCACTGACTCATTTTGTTACCTTAAATGCATTCCTTACCCTTTTTATGTCCTACTTTTCAATGTCTAAACAAAGGTGATATTATTATCACAGAAGTTAAAATAATTTAAGGAAGATTTAAAATAATTATTTAAACAACAACAGAAGAAAGCATAGACCCCATTTGCACAGCTGGGATGATCCCCAAAGACCCTCAGAAAACTTCATTTTGTACCTAAGCAGCCTGTGGTGTGGTTTTAAAGGGATCAGCAGCTGGCCAGTAGCAGGGTCTAGAGTTGAGGTGCTTTGTCAGCTCTCCTCTGTTATTGTTTTTGACTTGCTGTACATCTGTAATCTGACCTTTTACATCGTAAAGGCGATTTAATAGATTGTCATAAAAACTAAAAAATTTTGGTTTGAGTAAATTAAGCCAAAAACAGAAATTAAAAGAATTGTAATGCCTAAATACTAATCAAAATACAAACTGATAGAAAATCTTTTGGAAAATGATATGTTTAAATACATCATCCTGTCTTTCTGCATTATGCAACACGTATTACCAAATTATATAGCTTGAATCAAATCTCACTGCCTTCCAGGGTCGACACTTTCCATAAGCTATTCGATTCTTTAAATTGAGCTATTTATTTCCCCATTTTCTTAAACAGAAAGTCCTCATTTGCTTGCCTCTTGTTGTTTCATAAAATCCTTCTCAATCCATGACACCAAGATATTGCATGTTCCTGTGTTTGCTTTATGAATGTTTGCGGATATTCCCTTTGGGTTGGTGGTCAGCTGTTACTTCTGTTGCTTAGTGTTCCCCTTTAATACTCCACAAACTTTTCTCCATAAGTTTGCTTCGAGGAATCCGTCATGCATAGGGAAAACCTAATTAAGTTGATTCAGTAGCAAATAACTTTGAATCAGTAAGATTCTCATTGAGGGTTTAAGAAATTTAAAAACTGGTTTTAACAGAGGACGTTTTGATCCTTGTATGAAAGTTTAAGGTTTCTGACAGAAGAGACCCCAGATAAGTGGTCTCAACTAACATGAGACAAAAGTTAAACAAATTTATATGAAATCTGTATCTTAACCTGTGGTCTCACTTGATAAACACAAAAATCTCACACCCTTCTTGATACTACTTGAAAACAAAATAAGGCAAACTTGGTAATTAAAACAAATCAGAGTAATGAGGCAACCCTGTTTTATTTCAAATCTAATCCATGCTTGTCTCCTCTCACCTTCCTGAATGTCTCTGAAAACCTTATGTTTGTCTATTGAGAGTCTTGTGTGGCTGCATATGCTGTGAATACATATCACTGTCATTTACTCACTACTCAAGGTCTAAAAACAGTATGGATGTTCCTTTAGAAATAAAGTAATGACTTAGATATCTGTCAGTTAAAAATCATTCTCATTGGTCTGACACAATCTTATGAAAACTTGGCTCAAATTTTTTATTGTGTATTCAGTCAGTCATCAACACTCATTTCCCTGAACAGAAATTGATACAGGCTTCTATTATATGTTGTGAATATTTTATACTTTTATCTTTAATTTGTGTTTTTTACATTTCATACATCATTGATGAGTGTATTATTGGACTATTTAATGAATTGGCGAAGTGTTTGTTAAATGGTTGTCTCACAGACGCCCTGTAATCATCAATGAGCAAAGTAGAATGAACAGCTGTGTTATGTTATATTCCCATACACTTGAAGATCAGTATTTATCAGGGAAAAATCCTAAATTTATAAAAATGTTTTTTTCCAAAGTAAACAGATGATGCATAAGAAACTTAAAGTGTGCTATCCATTCACTTGTGTAGATAAGTTAGATAAAATTAATTCGTGGAAGAAGAATAACTGCAAGACTTTGTATCAATTTAAATATATGTATTTGAGTTCTGTGGGAGATATGATTTAAAACTAAGGCTATAGCTCAGAGTTCTTTAATGACTTGTTGCTGGCTCTTTTTCATGCCCCAGTGTTCTTGTTTAGCTTCCCTCTCCCCTAGCTCACTCTGCTTCCTGTAGAAGATAGGGATGTTGGAAAGGATGCTGTTCAGTGAGATGGGGCAGCCATTTGCATCTAGCCAATTCATCACCACATGGGATGTTACAGATGTATTTGCATAGTGTTTATTCCAAAGTCTCTATCTTTCTGGGAATGCAGACATTTTTCACGCAGCCCTTTATAGTTAGTTCACATTTAAACTTGCAATTTACTTCATTTTTTCTGAGACAATAATCAGAACAGTAGTGTGTGCTCCATCAGTGTTAGAATCAATGTAGAATTAACGTTATATTTTTATAAAGCATGTATTTTTTTGAGGTACTTGTCTTTAATTGTCCATATTTCTTTGCAGATAACACTTATGTGTCAAGTTCAGAAAATGATGAAGATGTATTAGTTACTACAGAGCCAATTCCAGTAATTTTTCATCGAATAGCAACAGGTAGTAGGAATACACTATTTTTTATTCTAGGTTAATATTTTTTTGATTGTAGGTAGCTTGTTGTTTGGTTTCTTTTAGCCTGTGTAACAGATATTGACCTTGAACAGATATAAATCTAGTTCTTCATACAAATTTTTTATCTAAAGTGCATTTATTTTTTAACAGTTCCTTAAGTACATAAATTTACCATGCTTAAAAAGTCTTTTTAAAAGGTATTACGTTGATATTTTCACTAATGAAAATATTTTAATGCATAATGACACTGCTAGACAAACAATATTTAAAAAGCATACTTAAGGCAGTTTAGAGCTCATGAAATATATAATGAGAACTGAAAGAATGTGAATAGTGGCATTTTAGTTTGACCATATTTTTATGAGCAATGAAAAATCAGAATAGCTTATATACTGTGTAACTCCACAGAATAATATAATTTCAAAAATCCCTTAAATGCTTGAAAAAAAAGGGACTCACCTAGAGTGTTTTAATACTGAAATGTATGAATGTTTGATAAATAGCATACTGAAAACTAAAATGATGTTTTAATATAACTTTCAGAATTGAGAAAGACAAATGACATTAATTGTTGCTTATCCATAAAATCCAAATTACAGAAGGAAAATGGGGAGGTATGTAAATTATATTTTATGTTTCTTTAAAACAGTAAAGTTATTTTTAAAATTTACTGCGTATTTGTAGTTAATATCATAATTGTTGTTTAGGTTAAAATTGCATAGAGTGAATGAAGCTCAGTTTCATGGCTTCTGGGGTTTATTGTATGAGAAGGGCAGTGGCCTAAAATTAACTGGGAAGGAAGCTTCCTTTAAAATCATAGACTGTCTGCTTTAAATCTAAAGTACATATAAAACCTAACTTAGTGTTGTAGTATTCATTCCACTCTCCTTTATCTGCACTTAAAATCATTGATGTAGAAATACTGTTGCTGAAACCAAAAACTGTTAGCATTGTATAAAACCCTAATTCCCCTTTCTGTTTTATTATTATTGTTATTATTATTATTTTCCTTAAGAATTTGAAATTTAGTCTAGAAACTAAGGGATGATTACAAAGCTTTGGATTCATAGATTCCTGTGTCTAAAGGAGGCTACCATTCTCCTAATTATTTTAACAGTGCTGGGAATACGAATACCACCATTAGTTACTGTAGATGAATTTCATCGTTTGTGCTTTAGACACATAACAGATGTGGTTCAGTTAATTAGAAACTCAGACTTCAAGTTTAAGCATATTTAATTAAATATCTTTTTTAAAACTGAAATCAAAAACAATTTCAATATACTGGAAGTTCTCTTCATAATATAATTCATACTTATTTTCATAATTTGATTTTTATATTATTGGATTCAAAGTGTCTTTTCATATCATTGTACCGAGTAGGCAGGCAGTGGAAGTAACAGTCTGGGATAAATAACGCTGAGGAACTTCTTAATAAAAATTGCATCAATATGAGCTTGTCAGATCTTTTATCAGAATAAAAACCAGAGTTGTAATTGCTTACACATAGTTTCTAATGTATGCATCAAAAACTAAATTGTATAACTCAGTATAAGCAAAAGATCATTTTTAAGAAATATGTACATAAAGTTTAATGAACTACCGTTCATTTTTGGTTTCTATTACACCAATAAAGTTTTCATGTAAAACCACATGATATGAACAAGTCCTCCTGTTATGGCTACTTGATATTTTCTTTTCAGAAAAAGATCAGCTAGTTTTTAAACACTGACATTGTCTTCTTACTATATCATTTTAAGGAGTCAAGACAAAATAGTACAGTGGAAGAAGATTCTGAAGGTGATAATGACTCTGAAGAATTCTATTATGGAGGACAGGTAAGCACAGCAGGTCCTCCAAACATCCACACTCAAAGTTAGTGATAGCCTTCTATGTGTCCTGGTGGGAATCTGTGCTCGTGATTCGAGGAAGCTATGTTTTGTTCACAGTTCTGTAACTAGGAGATCTATATAATCTATCTGTTTCTCATATTCTACAAATTTTCAGAAATTAAGGTTAATTTTGCAATTCTTTGACTGTAATCGTTTGCATGGAAGTTGTCTTACTACTGTGTGGTTTTGCACACAGCATTTAATTATGCTTTTGACTTTCTACATTTCTTAAGCATATCGTGCTCAGTCAGTGTTTTGAAATGAAAAATAAATAAAAATGAATAAAAGCGTGCATTGTTAGTTTTAAACAGTTGATTAATCTTTATAAAAATCGATGGGCCCTAATTATTGAGCATCTCCATTATTTGCATTCATTGTTTTCATTTTCCTTTTGTACTAATGTAAAGTGTTGAAAAGTTGTTACGAAGAAACATTGTAATTTATAGACATGAAAATGGCATAGACACATACATATATATTTTTTGTTCTAGGATCATGTTAAAATTTTAAATGGAGCCATTAATTTTAGAATATGGCTATATAAAGTGTCATGTTCTGTTTCTGTAATACAGCTTGATCAAATAAGCTTTGTAACTTGGAAGATGTAAAGAGAAGGTAATATGTTAAAAATGAGATTGTGGTTTAAAAAAGTGCTTTAAAGCCAAAGTTTATTACATAAACAAATGCAAGTCAATTTATTCATTCAGAATCAAAAATCAGTAATTTGTCACCCAAGCATATGCAAGGCAATAGAGTTAGGGACCTATAAAACTAGGTTTTTTTCTCTCCAGCATGCCTTTCCAGCAATGGGATCCTTTTTCTAACGATTCTTTGATTCTTTAACCAATGTAACATTTTAACATTATGCAAAGTAATTCTCCTAGTTTTGATTTGTGTTTACATAGCTAATTCTTACAGAGAGGAAATAAATACTTTTCTTCAGTCTAGCTATTCAGTCTAGAAGTTTTTTAGATTATCTGCCAGACATTTATTTCAATCCTCTTAACATTTGCATTTTCTTTGTATCAGAGCAGTCTAATTTTGCTTTTTAAACATGATAAATTATTCTAGACATATGTGAACCTAAGAACTTCTGTGAATATATTGCTGAATTATCTATATTCAGGTAACAAAGAAAATGAAGGTAACAAAGAAAATGTCCATGGCAGAACCTGTATGTCCAAGAGATGGGTTTTTTTGTTTTTTGATTCTTTTGATTCTCTTCACCCCTAAGTCACTTCTAAACCATCCCTTTTCACCAGGTGAACTATGACGGGGAACTGCATAAGCACCCACAGCTCGAAGCTGATTTGTCAGCAGTGAGAGAGATTTATGGTCCACATGCAGTTTCTCTAAGGTAAATAAATACCTTTGATGAATAGAAATTAACATTATCTGGTAAGTCATTGGGATTTTCTATTGGAGTTATTTAAGTGGAAATTTTCTTGAGTTTAATTATGTTTGAAAATATTTGAGAGATTCTGTTGTGTTTCTACTTATACAAAATGGCATATTTGTGGCTATATTTGTGTGTGTGTGTGTGTGTGTGTGTGTGTGTGTGTGTGTGTGCAGTGATTTAAGCTTACACTGACTGCTTTAAAAAAATTAGTTATTTAGGAAAGGTAGTTTGATAAAATATCAGTCTTAAGTAGTGTCATAAACAGTTCCTATAATGGATTTGGCCAGCTGGGCCCATGCTGTTATCATAAATCAAGAGCACATTCATATGAACAATAAAAGTAAATAATGCATAATGACTGGTAACCAAATCACATTGTGATATGTCATCTGGCCCCTCAAAAACAGAAAGGGAAAAAAAAGACATAAATTTGTACAGAGTTTATTTGAATGATGATGTATTTTATTCTGCCTTTGCTTAATATATTATTTGGTGATAAATATCCAGACCATTGTTTTATTACTTTTAATTATTCAGAGGACTACACCATCCTTATTTATTTTTCTTTTCTCTCCTAATTTAAGAGAAACCCTTTTCTGCCACCATACTAGTTACCTTCAATGATCTGATTATTTCAGATTCCTGTTCTTTGTCTTCTTGGAATTCCAGAATACTCTCCCAACCTGACCTCAGTTCCAGCCTTATTTACCGCAGCCAGAATTTGTTGCCATCTCCAAATGTGCTATATTCCCTCTTGACATTGGGCATTTGAACAAGCATTTCCCTTATCAAACAATGCTTCACTCACAACCCCCATTGCTCTCTTTATTCAAGCCCAATCCAAAGGTCAGCTTTTCTTTGAGGCTTCTTTGAATCCTTGAATTCTTTGAATGCAGATTAGTTATTCTGCCCCCTGGGCTCCCATCACATTTGGCTCTAACCTCATTTATCATACTTCCCTTGTCTTCTAATTATTGGTTTATTTCTTCCCCACTGGACTGAATTCTGTGGATCCTGGGGCAGCACAATTTGGATGTGTGTGCATGCGTGTGTGTGTGTGTGTGTGTGTGTGTGCACGCGCGCGCACAGGCATTATTTTGTTTTGGTTTGGTTTTTAAGCATGCTTGTATTCTGATATTTAGCATTGCACGGGGCGTTTATGAAATACAATCTGATGGATTCTTGTTTGTTTTCATTGGCAACATCCGTGGAAGATGTTCACATTACCTGGTTATTTAGATAATGAGAACATATCTTGGAAAGAGCAAATAAGTACTTTTAGTTGGGAAGTACCACACAGCTCTAATTTATTTATAATTGCCAAAATTTCGTTTTAACTGTGCAAATGGAAACTGACAGCCTCCTGCAGCCTAAATAAGCTGGGGTTGTATTCCTAAGCCCTCCCTCCCACTCCTGGAGTTATATTAAGCAGCAATTGAGGGAGAATGATTTAGTTTATAATTGGAAAAGCAAATCTTTGCAATTTTCAAAGTTTTAGCAAATGAGTTGTGATCATTTCATTGTTGACCTCCAGCTATGGCTCCAGGGTAGGGAATAAAGATATTCAATAAGTGGATCAATGAAGAAGGCATTAGTAACAATCAATAAAGAGTCTAAAACAATGACTAATTTTTTAACTTTAGTTGAACTTTGCTTGAAAGCTTAAAACTTTAATTACAGAAATTTAACCTCCATCTCCACTGGAAAAAAAAAGGCTGTGGGATATAATTAATCATACAGTACAACATAGAATTCAACTTCTTTTCATTTGAAATATATATTTTTGTTTAGAGGATTATATTAACACATGTTGATTGCTCTTATAGTGTAAGACTTTCTTTAAACACATACTTTCATGCTATCTAGGCCCCAATTATACTGTCACATACATATGAACTTTTTTGGTTTTTCAGGAAGCATTTATTAAGCACCTGTGATCATTTATATTAGTATTTTCCATATTAGTGAAATTATTGATAATTTATCAACTGTTGAAATTATATAAATATTTGGAACTTTATTTAAAGGAAAGGAAATATCTAAAGCCATAAATGCTTTTGATTTTTTTTCTTCTTGCTTATTTCACTTATAAGTTTTGATCCAATTTAAATCTTAATGAATGCAAGCCATGTTCTTGCCTACTCTAGATTTTCTCTAGCTACAGAGGATGTTTCCAGAATAAATAACCTCCCGGAGGTCTAATGATAGAAAGGTGAATCTCAGCAGGACTAGTTTGATTTACATAAAATAAATAAGAACGACTTTACTGTCTCGTCTCCAATACTGAGGACTGGACACATGGGAAAAGGAGTAGTTAGGCATAAGGTCTTAGAATCATCTGCCTTGCAAAGTTCTAAGTCTGTTGAAAACAGACTGTTCTAATTAGCTGTTCTTTTATTTAATTGAGGTTTATAAGAACTTAATGGAGTTTGAAGAACAAAAGTACCTCAATATGCATAATAGTCTATTCAGTGTCATTTTTTTAATGTGACATCTAATGAGAAAGGCAGCTAACCACATCTGAGTTCTCTGTAAGAGATGGAAATAACTGAGATTGCCTCAATTGAGGCAAAACCTTCTTAAAAGGTCAAAGAAGAATATATGAAAAGTGACTGATGATAAATTTATTAAAGTAGATAATTTCAGCTCTACTTAGCCGTATCATCCAAAAGCAGAATACTGGTTGTATCGAACCATACTTGTAAACAATGATGACAATTTTGATTCATAAGCTTTTGTACAGGAAGTGGGTGGGTTAGGTCTCTTGGGGAACATTATTTATTAACCCTATGATTAGTCTGAATATGTCTCATCTTGGATCGTGCAACAAAATGAGGATGCTTTATGTTTTATATTATAAATTTACTACTATAGTCAAATATTTATAAAAATTGATCAGTGCCATCTGAAAATTTGAGATTAGTATCTCTAGAAGAGTAAGGAATTACAAGTCAGAGAATTCTCATTTGGTCAGGAACTATATGATGATTCTGATAACTTGCTTGTGATGTTTCAAACTTCTACCTCTTATAAAGTGTTCTTTGCTGTATGATCATATCATCTTCCATTTTAGAATTGAAGCCATATGAGTAATAGTTTATTCTTTTAATTGTGACTAATACATGATAGAGATTGGAAGAGGTCAAGATTGTGCCTTTTTTACGTTTATATCACTTTTCATGGATGGACGATTGTAATAGGGCCTTTTGGAGTCGACATTTGGGAGAGCATGGCGAGGAGTTTTTCATGTTTGAGAAGCCTATACTACTGTATTCAGACCCACCTCCCAAACGTATAGCTCTAAAAAATAAAAAAGAAATAAAGGAGAGAGAAAAAGGAAAGGAAAGACAAATTTTTGCCACATAAACCAGGATGGACCACTTTAATTTCTCTAGATTTCTAGGTTTTCATTTGTAGTGACCAATAAAACTGCTCACAAATCTCTAGTTCTCCTCTTCTGGCACATGGTAGGATTGTGTCTCCTTTGCCGCTTTTCATGTTAGACATGGACACAGAACTAGTTCTGGTCAGTGAAAGGTGAATGTGAGTGCTAATGTGTGAATTCTCATATCGTCTAGACTCTGTCATTCAGGGCCCCTTAGTGAACGCAATGAGCAACATTTCAGCTTTCTCTCTCCTGAGTCCATAGTAATCATGTAGTGGGACTGAGATATAGATCCTGTTTTATTGTAAAACACTGAGATTTTGAGGATGTTTATTACTCCAATAAAGCTTAACCTAAACTGAAATAAATCATTTATCAAAAGATCTTGGTTTGGATCTTGTAATGTCCTTTCCAGCATATTGTTTCTCTCACTTCTGCCTCCAGAACCTAGCTAAAAAGCAGTCTGACTCTGAAAACCAGCGGAAAGTGATGACAGGTGGCACACCAGGTAGATGATAGATAGATGATAGATAGATAGATAGATAGATAGATAGATAGATAGATAGATAGATAAGGAAGGAAGGAAGGAAGGAAGGAAAGAAGAAAGAAAGAAAGAAAGAAAGAAAGAAAGAAAGAAAGAAAGAAAGAAAGAAAGAAAGAAAGAAAGAAAGAAAGAGAGAGAGAAAGGAGAGAGCATTTTTCAAAACATAATTTAGACCTAGGCTTCAGCATGTCAGATCCCAGATAGTCTCCTCAACTCCAACACCTATATCTTTCTCAAGCAAAACCAAGGATTTTTAAGCCAAGGACAGAGTTATAGCAACTGTTTATACTGTACCTCTTATACACTATTATTTTATCTGGATTTTCTTTCTTTCTTGGATCTAATTTTTTAATTCCTCTCAGCCCTGTTTTCCTTTAGAGAAGTATATATCTGTCTTGGATACAGTCTTGCCAATGCTTGAATCTGCCAAGATTTCTGACTACTGAGTTTGCATATTTCTTGGCCCATTCACAAATGTCTCTCCCACACTGAGCAAAAAACACTTTGAGAAGGCATGCAGAGATAGACATGCAAGCTGTTGAGCTTCAGCTGTCATAGGAAGGCTTGTTTCTTCACAAAATAAAGCTCTTCTCAAAATATAGCTGACCAGTTGTTGAAGGCAGAAATAACTAAATGGCAATAGAGGTTTATTTCTAAAGAACAGTAGGTAGAATTTTATGTATGTGTGTGTATATGTATGATTTCCTTGATAGCTAAGAAGGGAAGGCTAAATATGTAAAGTATATTTTTATAACCACACAATAATCACTGCTAATTTTGATCAGATAATATTATAAAATATCACAACACAATCATGAATAGGCTTTAGTTTTACATAAAAAAGAGGACAATCATAGATGATCTAACATTAAATATATTGTGAGTATGTATGTCATGTCTCATTAACGAGGATGTTGTCTTGGTTAATCCATTAAAAAACAGTAGACTAGCTAGCCAAGAATTCTAACCCAAAGTGCTCTCAAAAATACATGTTCATAGAAAATTATATTTCATATATATGTTCTTTTAACATGCCTGTCTATATCCAAAAAAATCAAATGGCCAGATTTCAAGATATGTTAATTCAAAAAAGTAGCAGAGATATCTGGAAAGAAATTTATGGAGAATTTTCTTTTAAACCCTATCTTTCAGAGTGAAACAACTGCATTAGATCATTTCTGTGTTGTTTTCCTTATCCTAAAACAGTGTTCAAGTTCAATTCGATGTGATCTCTTCACAGTGCATAATACAGGGAGTGCAGGAAATTATTTTGAATTATTATAAACCCTATATAGCATTCAGTGCACAATCAGATATCAAACTTCACAATTCAAGCTGCATTCATATTTGAAGCATTTGCCTTGATTCTGCATTTGCTATTCATGAGATTGGGGCTACTGAAAGTTATTCAGATATAGAAGCAATCCTGACGTCTGGGTCACTGCATCTGGACAGACTGTAATCACATTTTCTGTAATCTTGCAGTGGGAAACATGAAATTACTGGCATTATATAAAAAGGGCATCATAACGGAAATTGGTTTGCATATGCACAGCATTGTGAATTCTTTGACGTGTGGCATAAAAACAAAAGTGTAACTATTTACAGAGCTACACCTGCAAGTCCAATTAATTGCAAATCTTTAATGCCTCTGCTCCTTAAAATTCTGTATTTGTGCTTTGCTATGGTGAAGAGCACTTGGAACCCTTTATTTACTATTTTTTTTCTTTGAAAGAAATGGATAGTGCTAAAAATTGAGGAGATATACTACCTTTTAACCAAAAAGTGTTGAAGAAATTATGTGAATACTTAAAAATTCACATACTAAAGTTTTTAAAAGAAGGTATGTCACATTCTGATTCACAACTTGCTAAAATTCAATTAATGTGGTCTGGAAATTTATTTATGAAGAAAACAATTGTGGGTAAGGTTTTTACTGATTTTTGTTATCTCTGATTTCTTTGTCTCTGCTTCTGAAAATACCAAGTCTTGCCATTACAAATAAGTCCAAGTAAAGGTTATTCTCCCCTATAAAACTGGCAAAGATTGGTGAAAAAATGGCTAGTAATGGTGAGGATATGGGAAATGGTGACTGTGGAAAATGGCTGGTATGACAATGTATTGTTTTGACCTTTTAAAATAGTAATTAGACAATATACATAGCTCAAGACTCCAAAATGTAGTTATATTATTTATTTCACTCATTAATTCTAGAAATTATTCTATGATAAGACAGATGCATATAACTTTTTATCCAGAGGACTATTTATCAATATTTATAGTGTAAAAAAAGAATAGAAAGCCATCTAATGTTGGATTATACAATTTTATTTATATAAATACAGCCATTTAAATAAATGGTTCTGAAGAATCTTTCACAATATAGAAAAAACTCATATAGAAGGAGTGAAAGGACAGGGCAAAAGTCTTTAGCATACTATGTTATCCTTAATATATTGTATATATTATATGCAATATTAATCTACAAAAGAGATGAGTGAGATATAAGCAAAAGAATTATCTCTGAGTAGTGGTATTACAAGTTACTTTTTGTTTATTTTTCTCTTTCTCATATTTTATATAATGAGTCTGTATTACCTTTCTAATCAGAAAAAGTACATATGTTTCTAGAAAATACATAACATTTTAAAAATAAGTTTTACCCACAATCTATAGTTAACATATAAGTACTCTTTTTACTTCTTTTGGTTTACCTGTTTCTGTTTTATTTTAAAAAGGTATTTTAGTTTCCATACTTTTTTGATAATCTCTTTGCTCTGTAAGTAGTGTATTTGGAACATTTCCCTGAGGACATTAAATATTTTTATATCAACTTTTTTATTAATGAGTAATTTTTTTAAATCATAGCAGTGTTCTATAGTTTAAATATTTCCTTATTTAACATTCATTTATTTTCCAATTTCTGCTGTTAACATACATCTTTTCAGGTAAAAGTTTGCAAATATTTGTTGTAATTTTCTTGGGAATGGTTGTAGTCAAGGTCTCTTCACCCTGTTTAAATGTCTTTTCAACATCATTAGTAATCTATGCTTGTCATCACATTTAAAGGTGCTTTTCTTTTAACATGTCTAGCTATAGATACTTGATTTCTTGTATCTGTGAATAATTTGCTAGTATTCAGGGTCAGCGAATTATGAACACTGGGCCATGGGGCCTGTTTTTGAACAGCCGATGGGCTGCAAGTGGTGTTTGCTTTTTAAAAGGGTTTTGCGGGGGGGGGGGGGGTTGATGAGATAAAAGGGGTCAGATTGTGGTGACAGAAGGAAACCTATTGGCCACGAACACACAATGCAATGTATATATAGGCCATATTGTTGAAATGTACACCTGAAACTTACTGGATTTCATTAACCACTGTCACCATAATAAAAAATAAAATAAAAATAAAAGTATTTTGAATAAAAAACAAAGAGGAATATGAGACAGATGCTCTCTCTATATGGTCTACAAAGCCTAAAATATTTACTATCTTGACCTTTACAGGAATATTTACTGAATCCTAAACTAGCATGAAAGAAATGATTCATGTGCTTGGTCTTTATTCTAGTTTCTATATAATTTTATAACTAAATTAGCTTATTTTTATATCTAAAATTGTGTAAGGTTGTAAAGGTTCTTATTTTTTATGGATAACATATGTTTTGATGTATATGCAATTTTAGAAATTAGTTTCTATATGAATAATTTTTATCTCTTCTTTTAGCCTTTAAAAATATTACCATGAAAAATAAAAAGTACACTTTTGTACAGAATGAAAATATATTCAGTGTTTTCCTATATTTTTAAGTGGAGAAGGGAGAAAGCAGAGAGGCTAAGCTATTATATTTTATTATGTAGCATTTTTTAGGCATAGATAGCAAAAAGCAAAAAGACTCTCTAGATTCCTTTCTATCAAAGTATATAAAACCATTTAATCATTAAAAATGTCTTTTCTGAACCCTATAAAAGTGCTACAATTTTGTACTATATTAACATTACTTGAATATACATATAATATACAGTAATTTTCATTGAGTACTTCTTATGTACCAGATACTGTACAATTTTTAATTTGGACATGAATTCAACGTCTGACTTCACTCACTTATGACTTGCCGTTTGACAACTTGTTTCACTTCCCTAAAGTTTTCTCATTTGCAAATGAGGATAGTAATAGTATTCTTGTTGTTACGCTATGATCACGACCTAAGGCGATCATGTGTTAATGTTTGACCTGATTTCTAACACAAAGTGAAAGTATGTTGAGTATTGAACTGATAAAACGCTTGCACAAATAAGTGGGACATACGTATCCAAATCCCAGCTCTGCTACAGAGTGATATGATGAGTGACTTATTTTATTACTTTGGGCCACGGTTAATGCATTTATAAATTGGAGTGGTAGTAGTTCTTTTAGTGCATTCTGATCACGTGTATGTAAAATCCTGAGAACCATTTCTGGCACATACGTGCTCAATAAATATTGGCAGTTAACTTTCATCATTTCTCTTATCTCTCTAGTTTTCTTTCTCCCTAGGATAGCATTTATAACTTCATAATTTTATTAAAATATCAAAAATAAAGATGCATGTACATGGAGAATATAAAAACTGTTGTTTTTATGATGTTTTGTTAACTTTAAGAAAATATTCTGCTTTTTGGCACTACCTGGACTGGAGAAAAGTTTGTCTTTGTAGTGTTTTTGTGTGGAACATAACCGCTGTTCCTTGTTTTAATTTTTGATATGTCAGACTTATAGAGCTGCCTGTGAAAAGACAGTGACATTTAAGTGGCAGAGTACCCAAAGCAGTTTTAGAACCATTGATGTCTAACACAGAATGAAAATTCATGGACGCGTTATTGAGGCAATAAATTACATCCACTGCCCCTAGAAGCAGCTCTTCATCCTCAGTGAGCACAATGAAAATGGAGCTGTCACCTGTGAAGACTGTTTAATTTGCCACAGAGAACTGGGGATGTTTGAAACTATGAACCAGACAGCTCTTGAATTTATGCATTCGTATGCATGTATGTTAAGATGGAAAGATGTCCGTGTGGTATAAATAGATCACAGAAGACAGCAGCCCAACTAGATCAAGTTAATTCACGTTCACAGTCATTTCTGAGCTGTCTGTGGAAATCAGGGATGAAAATTAGTGATTACATTTTTAGTTTAAAATAACCTAGGAAAATGAAAAAAATATTAATCTTTGTTTTCAGGGAATATGGAGCCATCGATGATGTAGATATTGATCTGCATATTGATGTTAGCTTTCTTGATGTAAGTATCAACTTATGCAAAATGATTGATATATTTAAAGGTTTATTTTTATTCTCAGAAGAAATTTAAGTTTGTTTCTCTTGTAATACTATTAGTAACATATTGACTTTCTCAGAATGATTTATAAAGAAATGCTATGATTGGTTGAAAAATCAGAGATTTTATATATATAAAATACATATATTTGGTGGTTCTTTTAATATATATGCTAAAATTAATGGGCTCTTAATATATTACTTATTTCTTAAGTTTTCATTTTAATTTTCTATGTAGAAGGCAAAAATTAAGAGTACTTTGGCTTTCTTTTCACAAACCAGTAGGTTTTGAGATAATTTGTAAGCCTTAATGATTTATGCATTTTTTCAAAATAAGTTAAATATATATATATATATTTAATTTTGGGAAAGTACATCAAGAGCTCTAAAAGATGACTAATTTATCTTTAAAATATATTTGCACAGGAGGAAATTGCTGTGGCTTGGGAAGTGATTCGAACAGAACCTATAATTGTCCGACTACACTGTTCACTCACACAGTATTTAAATGGACCAGGTGAGTTTTATTTCTCTATTATTTTGAATAGTGACTAATTGTGCATTGTACATTAAGCAAAATGACTGTTCATTTGGTAATTCTGAGCATAATTGCAGCTATCTTGATAATAATATTTAAATGTACTTGCATCCTAACTAAGATGGTTTATCCCCATATAAATTCTAGAAACAGAAATATTTAGTATTTAGTTGTATGGATTTCAAAAGTTGACAAGTAGCTTTGAAACAAACACAGTAAAGTCTAAAAGAGAACTTTGCATGTAGTAGAAGCTCAGTAAGTATATTTTAGGTTGCCCTTCGATTTAATTATGTCTCTGATTCTGAGATTTAATTTTAATGTTTATTTCTTTCACCTTTGATTACTGATGAATTTAGCCTAAGCGTAACATATTCCTGTTTTTGACAGTGGAGATCACAATAATATTTTTGTTTTCTAGTAACTTAAAGGATGATTTTTCTATATCTCAACTGATAGCTATTTACAACAAAAGATCCTATTATAAATCTTTCCAAGACTTACTGGATTAAATCTGTTTTCCCTGCCTACTAATGCACACATGTGTGCATGCACATAGGTGCACTCGTGAGCGCATGCACACACACACACACACACACACACCTGTATCTGCTCATATTGTTCCATATACTGCATAACGAACCACTCCAAAATGTAGTCGCTTAAAATAACTTACCTCTCCCCATTCCTTGGACTCAACTGGGCAGCTCTTGCTTGGAGTCTCCCATGCTTTTGAAGTTAGGGAGATTGTTGATGAGGCTTATGTCAGTAAAGGCTCCACTAGGTTGGATGCTCACGATGCTAGACTTTCAGATAGCTAGCAATGATGCAGGCATCATCTTGGAGCTCGGCTGGGGCTCTTGACTAGAATGTCTACCTTACACAGACTTCTTCAGGTGGTTTGGGCATTTTGTAGCAAGTTCTAAAAGCAAGTTTTCCAAGAGATAGGGTGTGGATGTCGCCTGGACAAAAGGCTCGGTGAATCTTCCTGTTGATCACAGTAGTTGAAGAACCTGCCCAGAATCAAAGAACGGGGGGACACAGATAGCACCTCTAGAGGTTATGGCCATCTTTAATCTGCAAGCACACTTTACTGTGGTCTCTACGCATTTTCTTTAGACTTACATCACAGTTAGTTTCCACCAAAGAAAAATAGCTGTTCTTTCAAGTTTATGAAACATATGAGATCTCTCATTTTGAAGATGTCTATTGTCACCTCTTTTCCATCTTTGTTTGATGTATTCTACTTAAATAATTAATTCTTAATACAAATAACATAGTAGTGACTGATGTGATTTAGTGCTGGACAAAGACAAATAGATGTTACATTTTTTTAAATTTTAATTATTTTAAATATATAGAAATGAAATGAAATGAAGAAGAAAAATAATTATAATCCTGTACTGAGAAGACCAAATAGTTTGGTGTCTCAGTTTTCTATACATACATGGTCTATTTTCATAAAGTTGGCATTGAATTGATATATAATTATGCACCTTAATGTTAGGTCATGAGACTGTCCTCATCATTAAATTTTTAAAAATAGATTGATTTGTAATACCTGTGTAGTATTCCAGCCTATAGGTCTGTGGTCTTGCTGTTTCCCCACATATTCTTCTGTCTAATTGTTTTCTTTTTTTAATGATTTGAAGTGTTCCCATCTGATTTTATTTTTGTAGTGATTAAAAGAAAAGGGCTATATGTCAGAACTTTTTAATTTATTGGGGTTAGAACAAAATTGGGTCAGTTCATTCTACTCCCCCCAACTCTATCTGTGAGATGAAAATGTGGCATGCTTTTATGTAATCTTATCACTGTTATGTAATTTTTAATATAATCTTCAACTTTAGGTAGACTTTCCTTCATAATATCTCTTTAAAGATTCGTTATAATTACATGGTTTTATGAATATAGTAACAATTATATTTTAATTCATACTTAGATGATTTTATTATTCAGTATCACTTATTTAGTACAACAACTCATCCATAATTTAATTTTTTTACTTCTAGTAGTTTATTTACATACTTAATAGTTTGTAAACTAAAGAAACATGAGGGTTATGCTTTGTCTTTTCATACCTGAGAAACATGAGGGATATGCTTTTTCGTTTTATACCTGAGAATGACCCCTTTGTTTTGTGAACAAGACAAACTTGACCAAATATATAAATTTATGGAGTAATAATAGCGCCCCCCAAAACAGCAAAAATTTTCTAGCAAAAACTTATGCCAGCTTATGTTGAAGTGTTTTAAATTTTTTTTGTAAGAAATCTACTTTATGTTTGTTAAGTGTTTGTATTGGCCTATTTTTTCTCTTTCTCTGTGATATTCATTTATATATTTATTTTTGATTGGTGTTAATTCCCCCAAAACAACTTTTATCTAATTACTTTATTGTCCCTTTATCTGCTCACTCTGATCGATGTAGATTGGATCTAATATCTCTGTCCTGCATGTCATTTATCATTTCTCTTAGTCTTTCATCCTCACCTCTGAGTATTTTATAATGTTTTTCCTTTTGTCTTCTTCATTACATGAATTTTTTTCCTGATTCAGTCTTTCACATCTCTCTCCTGTTTTTAATTGGGCTTCAATCTTTACCGAAACCGTACTATTTCCTCTTTACCATCATTTGCTCTCATTTTATTTTTACAATATTATTTAGAATTATGTTGTGAATCACTAATCATCCAAGATTTATAATTTTAATTCCTATAGTTGGAGTTTAGTGTTCTCAGTATTCAAGCAGGAGTTGAAATGAACGGCTTTCAGAAATTGGTGTGACTTGTGTATGATTTCTTATGTTAAGAAAATGGAACATAGAGAATTTCACATTTATTCCACTATAGATACATTAGTCCTAAGATCTGAACTCTGGAGTAGGGTGGGCTGTGAACTCTCTTGGTGCCACACCCGACACCCTTGGACCCCTTGGAGCAGCACTGTGCTCCTATCCCCAGCTTCTGAATGCTTTGATGCCAACAGCTACACTGGGACCCTAGAGCTTAGACAGGAGACACATTAGAGATTCCTTTTTCTTGGAAAGAGCAGGTAAGTACTTGGGAGTTCTCTGTGGTGTGACTGGTGGGGGAGTACTGTGGCTCAACTACATTGCCTCAAGACTGGACAGACTTTGTGGTGTAAGTTATGCTCCATGGTCACCCACAGAATCAGTCTGAAGCTTAAACTTGATTCAAATTTGTACCCTTACTTTTCCTCTTTTTCTGTCTTCCTCCCTGCTTCACATCTCCTATTGGTTTCTTCTGGGAGCAATTCCATAGTACGTTATTTGCCCCCAAATCTTCACTCAGGGCGCCTGTTTCTAGAAAAACCTGACCTTAGATTGTGGATCTGGGGGGCAGGAGAGAAGTCAGGAGGAGTCCCTGACAGGCCAACCAGCCCTTTATGAAACTGCCCTGTGGCATACTCTGCTTGGTGGCTCATCTGCCGCTTTATTTTAAGATGTGTTCATAGTGGTCAGCCTTTAGCTTCCAACTTTTTCATAGAATGGGGAGTTTTGAGTCAGCCTTTGAAGCGCCTTAGGATTGCTCTATTTGTAGCAAAATTCTCTGGAAGTATCTCACACGGGGATGGCATTATTTCAAGTTTCTGATCCTTTTGCTTGTTTTCTCCCATTTTCATGATGCACTGGCTGCAGTGAGGCTTGTTCGGACTATTTATTCACACTGCCATCTTACTAGTAAATTTCTCCAAAGGTTATTTTTTCCTAGAGAAAATTGGAGGAAAATATTTGATTTAAAATGGGCAGTAATATGAAATATATGACAAGAACGAGAGACAGTGGCACCAAAAAGTAACATAATTTATTATTCCAGAAAAAATAATTAGGTTTTATCTCAGTTTATGATTTGAATTATTGGAAACAAAAACGACCAGAAAATTTTTCTTGACTGTTTTACAATATGTCTTTGAAGTTATCAGCATTTATAGTAAAATTAACTTGCAGAAAGTGTATGACTAACCCAAGGTTTAGACTGACCTAGTTAACAGTTCTCTTTGAAAAACATTTATTCTTAGGTTTTGGAAATGTATGAATAATACATTTGAACTATAATATTTGGCTAGTGCTAAGCTGGCAATAATATATCTGTGAGTGAAAAGGAATGATAAGAATTGAAGAAATTCACCTTCTTACCCACTATGAAGTTAAAGATAAGGGTTATTTTCATTGTACCCGGGGAAATATACTTTAGATAAAAGGACATGATAGTTATAATTCTTAAGATATTATATTCTTCAAGAATTGCTGGAATATAAGTCTAGTTTCTGATCTCAGAGTGGGCTGCTTTTAGTTTAAAGTGATCAACTGACATTATTAAAATGTTTTATTGATACTATTATGGTCTTTGTGTTATTATTTGCAGGAATAGTTTATATATTCTGGATAAATATTTGTGTCTATTACTGTCTCTTCTCTCTCTCCTTTTTATTTATCTTACACAATTTCCTCTAGTAAAGATTTCAGTTCTTTTCATGTATTTTGGATTTTTCTACTTTTTTCTTAACCAGGTCCCTTTTGTTTCTCTGCTTCCATCTTTCTAGTCACTTTTCCATCTGCCTGTGAAGACTGTGTCTTCTTAAATCTTCTTAGAGCACAATGTGTTCTACTTTAGTCACCTTTTTTTTTTAATAAGTCCTCTGAGTTTTTAAGATATTAAAATTTTTTGTTCACTTTTGAATATCTATAGCCCTGGGTTTGGGACAGGCAGGATTGATGGGCACGGTATTCCTTACTCTCTGTGTAAGGTTTAGAATGTTTTTAGGAAAGGAACCAATTGGTGATACTAACACCAATTTTCTTTGATCAGCAGGGTGTTCGTATCAAGGAGTAATGGCCCACACAGGGAGTGAGGCAATTGGTTTACATTGTGGAGCTTGTGTGGTCTGAGAATGTCTTATTAAAACAGTCTTTACTCTAATTATCTGTTATCCGACTGTTAGTGTGAATGGCTGTATCTGTGCTCCTGTGTAATGTCAGGCTTCTATTGGCATGTTAGCTTGCATCCCCTTTCTCCTAATTAAGACATCATTCCAGCAATTCTCCCTCTCCTTGTACTGTTCATGTCTCTTTCTCTTCTAGAAGATCGCCATCAGCCAAGAAATATTTCTCTTATCTTTAAAATAAACCCCTCTTGACCTCAAAATGCTCTTCGGTTAGCACCCCAATACTCCACTTCCCATGATGTTAAATTGCTTAACTAGAGTTGTCTCAGCTTTATTTTCTTTCCTTTTTTTTTCCCCTTGAGTAGGCCCCAGCCAGGTTCTGGACCCATAACTTCACACACACACTGCTCTTGGCAGTGTTACCAGTGAGTTAAAAATCACTTAATGACCCCATAATCAGTTTCGAGTCCTCTCATCTTGACTGACCTAGCAGCATTTGATAAGTTGTTTACCCCACTCCTTGAGAAACTTTTGTGAATGTGTGTCCAGATCAGCAACATTCTGGAATCTCCATCCTCCTAGCCTCTTCTCTTCAGCCTTCTTCACTGAGCCTGTGGGTGCTGCAGGGCTCAGGCTTAATCCTTAGACTTCTCTCCTCTAGTTATACTCAGTGGTTCCTCATCCAGCCTCGTCGTGCCTTTAAATACATCTTTATTCTGGCTATTCCAAATATCTATCTATCTATCTATCTATCATCTTTAGCATATTCCTCTCATCTGAATGCCTAAATGCTGGATTTCTCTAATCATTTGTCTGCTTAACTTTTCCCCATGGGTGACTAATAAGGGTCTCAAATTTAAGATATTCAATGTCAAGTTGCTGACCTTCCCCACCTCTCTGAACCTGCTTCTCCTGCAATCTCAGATACTAGCATTTAGTGTTTCGTCCTTCTGGTTGCTCAGGCAAAAATCCTTAGCTTCATCCTTGACTCCTGTCTTTTTCCGATACCTCAAATCCAGTCCATCAGGAAGATCTGTCAGCTCTCCCGGAAAGTACAAAGCCAAAATGTTCACCACCTCCACCGATCCTGTCACTATATCTCTTGCCCCAATTAGTATAAGCTCCTGGCTGGATTCTCCTACTTCTACCCTTGCTCTTTGCAGAGATCCCACACTGCCCATCCACACTCCTCTGCCCTCATCTTCTAATGTGTACCTTTTCCACTCCTCTTTTGTGCCACCGGTCCCCTTGCTGTTCCTACAGTATTGCAGCACATTTCTTCTTCGGGGCAGTGCCCTTGCTGTTTCCTCTGGCTGGGACGCTTCTCTTCCTGCCATGCTATCTGATGGTGAAACCTATGCCCACGTAACCTTCAGCCCCCATACCTTTTCCTTCTTTATTTTTTATCATTGTGTAACATTCTGGTTTCTTACCTGTCTTTTGCCTACCTCCTCCCACTAGGCCAAGGCTTCACGGGGGCAGGGACCCTGTGGTGTCAAGGATTATTACACATGTCACAGAGCCCTAGAATGTCTGTGTGCATTTGTCCTATACTATCTGTAGTGGCTGGCACAGTGCACTCAGATACGCTGTAACACTAGTGAATAATGAATGGTGAGTGACTTTTATGAGAGGCTATTAATTTCATTCATAAGTTACTAACTTACAGAAATGCATATAACTTGTAAAAATAAGAAGCACATGACAGGGTGTACAGTAAATAGTAAGTCTCCTATGCTTTACTCTCATCCTACATTGCTTTATTCCCCCCAAAAGGTGTGTATACATACAAGTATCTCTCTTCCACTTGAACAATAGTATACACACTGTTGTACATATTGCTGTTTACACTTAGTATATTTTTTGAAGATCATTCTTCATTATTATACGTATTATACATTTATATACACATACCTTAGTATATAACATATAATGATCAAGAATGATCTTAAATCTGTGTGTGTAAGGCATAAATAGCGATTTATAGCACTATGCATACACTATTTTTAAATGTGTATGTATTACATATTATGTAATTTATAAAAAAGTTATAGATATAACTTTTTATATGTATACACACACACACACACACAGCTATATATATATTATTTTTTTTCCTGGCTGATGGTTAATTTTCGACTCAACGTTTTAACTTTTTTATTCCTTTGCAGTGCCCACTGTTGATGTCTTTCAGATTTCCACAAAAGAGCGGTTTGGATTGGGACATCAGCTGAAAAAGTGAGTTTTCCAAAGAATAGAAAATAAATTTCTGTTAAAGAGAACTGTGTCCCCATTTTGCTCATCATTTCTCCCCTCCCCCCATTTTTATTCAATGAGAGCTTTTAGAAATGAGCACCTCTGGAGAGGATTTCATTCCGATGCTAAGTACTGCATCAATAAATTAGTTTGCAGAGCTCTCTTTCAGGACTGGGCCAGGTTTCTTCTCTTTGCTCCCCTAGAATTCACTCTCCTCCCTCCAGTGCCCTGCATGCCACCCAAGGACTCTAACCTGTGGAGACACAAATTCCTGTGTCTCTAACGTGTCCGGCAGGAGGAAGCTGCGTATGATGGGGGTACTTATTGTCTTTGGTTCTTTCCTGTGGGTTCACTGTGAGCTGACTCATCCTTCACCGAGCCTCTGTCTTACTCCAGGCCTTTGTGTGACTCTCTCTGCCTGGGTTCTAGTAACTGTTTCCTCTGCTTGTTCCTTTGTGCCTCGAAGTGGTAACAGTTTGATGGCCGCTGGCACTGGATTAACTGCACTGTCCCCTTTTCCCATACCTATGCCTTTGAAACTTTCCTTTTGTAAACAAACCCTTTACTTTTGTTTGACCTTGACTAATACAATGAGTCAATTTTTCCTTTATAAACACGAAAGTACCCCAGTCAAACTGACTCTTAAAACAAGGGGGCATACCTCAATTAGTCACCGTCAAAACAGAAACTCTAATAAATTCCATTATCAACGTATCAGCTTTATGAATTTGTACTTTTGGAAACGTCCCAGGATTACTTAGTCTTCTGGGTATGCAAATTTTACTTCAATTTAAATTTATTAAGAGAAATCATTAGATAAACATATACCTAAACACATGGTTTGGGCCCTTCATAATAATGCAGTCCACATGTTCACCTTTATTTTAATGAAATTTAATTGGGCATCATACGTTAGCCTTTACTGAGCAATGCCCTAAGGGAAAATACTTTGAAATTTTTTTATTTCCTTTACAAAGTAGAGGACTTACTGTGGTCATTTTGCCTGAGGTTATAAATATAGTAGAAAGCTTCGTATGTGGTGTCAAGGATTATTACACATGTCACAGAGCCCTAGAATTCTCTTGATGAGTTTCCACCGAGGCAGCAGTGCTCAGATGTGACATGTGTGGATCACACTGGAAAGGAAAAATTCTTGCAAATCTCCAGTCTTGGTTTTAAATTTGTATAATGTCAAAACCTTTAAAACTTAGAATTCTGTATCTCTGTAACTAAATTCTATTTACAGCATACATTTAGTACATATAATATGTTTACAACATATTATATTATACAGTGTTTTCCTTATAAGGATTCATAAAAGATGTTTTCTCAGTTTTCTGTACAAGGATTTAGGTATGCCTTTTCAGTACAGTAGGTTTTATATTTTTCAATTAGATTTTGTTTTCTGCGTTGAGCCAGTGTCTTACCAGTCTTAGAACTAAGCAGGGAGCCTGCCTCTGTGCTACGCCATCCAAGTTGGGTACCACCTCACCTTCGCACATCTTTTTTTTTCTTTCTTTCTTTTGATTTTGTTCCCCTCATCCAACTTTCTCTCTTATTTTTTTTTAATTCTCATATTTAATTTTTTTAGAGCAATTTTAAGTTCACAGCAAAATTGAGAGGGCAGTACAGAGACTTCCCATACATCCTATTATCAACATCCCCCACCAGAGTGTGCATTTCTTACAATACATGAACCTACACTGACACATCATTATCGCCCAAAATCCGTCGTTCTGCTTTATGTATTTTTGTAAGCCACTTAAAAACTTTTTTTTTAAGCAAAATGAGACTGATTCAAACAAGACAATAATTATAAAACCATAGAAGTCTAGGAATACCTTCCTACCCTTAATAGTTTCTGAGATTATCATTTGGACTCATAAAAGCAACGATGTGTATAATTCCACCCTTAAGAAATTAAGGAAAGCTATGAACTGTCTTCACTGTTGAACTACCTTACAGAATATGGAACATATTTTTTTTAATATTTCCATCCAAATGATTAACATGTTTGAAAATTTATTTACTTGTAAGGTTAAATTTTAGTTATGTGGAAAGTGAAGTGTGGTGACAAAGACTTGAACTTTTTTTAATGATCCTTGATAAATTTAAGTCTAAGTATAGTTATATGTTTATGTTATCTTAATTAGAAATAGTTGGGTTTGGCTGCAATCCTCAAGGTCCCCCTTTAGTCTAAAATGATACGATTTTAAAAAATCTGATCTCATCCTCACAATAAATCATAAGAGGGAACTGAAATGTAAAGAAGTTATTTTTCATTAACATACAGCAAGTTAAGAAGGCAGATTTAAAATCTAGGCCCTTTGTTACGGCTCAGGTTTGTTTTCAGCAAATAAGAAACATTAAACTTTTTCTGTGATTTTTATCTGGTTTGTTTCTGGCAACACAACAGAGTCTTAAAATAGCAGCAGCAAATGCTTATGCCGTGCTTATTATATGTCAAGCACTGTTCTAAGCACTTTATGCACATTAACTCCCTTGATAGTTAAAACAACCCTGTGAAGGTAGGTATTGTGTTATCCATATTTCCTCAGTGATGAAACTGAGGCCCAGGAATTAAACAACTTGCTTATGGTTACAGAGTGAGAAAGTGGTAGAGCCAGAATTGGATTTCAGATCAACACTTTTGGCGCAGCCACTAATCTGCCTTTCATATAACCCTCCATCTCTCTTTGCCTTTTATAAACTTTGGAATATATGTTCAGCACTGAATGAATATTGGGAGCATGTAAAGTCATTAAAAAGAGTCAGAGGAAAAATACTGACCTGAAAGAGATGTAAGGTAGTGATCGACGTCATAGAGGGTATCTGTCATTCAAAGGCTAAGTATATCACAGACCTTGGATATAATCCTAAACTGTGGGCTGAATTTGTATATGTCAAACTTAAGTTGTTGTTAAAAGGGAAAAAAATAACATATCCAGTATTGCCTTACCTAAAATTAGGTATAAATTCTTCTATGTAGAGTTTGCATTTATGAAACAAAATCCAAAATACAACTTAAGTGCAAATCAAAATAAAATACTCAAATGTCAGAGTGATACATGAATTTAATTTGGTGGATGATGTTATTCTGCTGATGTCGTTTCTCCACCACAGTCTGAATATAATGCTGGCTGCTGTAGTGCATAGTACTTTTGAAATCAGCATGAAAAAAAAAAATGTAATATTGCCCATCTGTGCTCTCTTTTCTCTATTCGAACCACCTTGGAGCCTTTGTTCAGATAGCTGACTGTGATGTCGTCTGGTCTTCACTTGATGTGAATGTATAATTTACCTCGAAGTCTTTTTTCTCTTCTCCTTTCCTCAGCCAACGGCAATTGTAGTAATCCTTCTTGGTGCCAGCACAGCAGTAAGTGCAAACACCAGTGTGAGCACAGAATTCTCCTGGTGGTGGTTCTCTATTCTGAGGAGGTGGCTGTTATATATCAAATGTGCTCTTATGTATATTTAAAATTACCATTGAAATCACACACAAGAAATTAAAATTTTTATAGGAAACTGTTGTCTCTTTAGGGATCTTAGCATCCACTTTAGGAATTACTGGTTCTAAATGTTGAAGTCACCCTTTAGAATGCTTAATGTATAGGAAAATGGAACAGTTTTAGCCATTTTGACTTTTACCTTTTTTGTTCCGATTACCCTATCAACGTTAGACAAACGTATGCTGATTTTCTTATGGAATGGTATACAGAAATGACGATTTTTCATGAGGGGAAAAGAATCTTGATCTACTTAGCATAAAGGGTAATGTCACTGAGGATTTCAGGTTAGGGACAAGGGAAAAGGATGACTCTAATATTACTATTACATTTAAATCTTGCCACAATCTTGGATGAAAACAAATTTTTCAAAATTTAAATGTAAAATAAAAATTGTTTCCTTGTCCTGAGCTCTGAAGTGAATTTACTGCTAATTGGAATTATACATCATTGATTGCAGGTTTACCCTTTAGTTCTTCACAACCTCTCCAGCTAAAAAGACTTAAAATAATTCCATATGTGACAGTTTCTTCTGAACTCACCTACACTAGCAGGCAAAAGGTTGAGGTAGTAAGTCTGAAGGATGTGCTTTCTGGTGATCTGAGGTAATCTGGTTAAGACCTGAAGGATATTGAGAAATCACTGTTGGCTTAGTGCTAAGAGCCACACTTGTCCCTTTCGAATAACATGTTAACTAAGATATGTCAGTCTGTATGTGATAATACGGGTGCAGTTGCTCTGCCATTTCATTGTCTAGGCTAACAGGCAGATTTTGTTGCCTTACCTCCCTCGTGAACATGTGCAATAATAGCTACTTTCTGGGGGTGTCCTGAGAATTAAAGAGAATATTTTATCCCTTGATATATTGTAAATTGTAAACAAATATTGGTACCATCTTTCTGTTCCAAAAGCAATCTGTGCTACAAATAACTGAAAAGAACATGAAAAACAAGCAATGCTGAATTGATTTTTGAAAGGAAATTAAAGGATTTAATTTACTGCGCACATAATGTTTAATCATAAAAGTTCCCTCCTACTTAAATATCAGCCGTAAGGGACCCTCCTCCACTGACACCTAAAAGATGGGATGCAGAAAAAATTTTGCAGCTGGGAACTCTTTTCAGAAAATGATGCTTTGTTTAAGTCCATAGTTGACATGCCAGGATTCTCTACCACAAAACAATGATGAGTTGATGTAGACTTAGAAAATATTGAGATCAGTAATTACTAAATTCCTGCCTTCTGAAAATAACTAAAACTTTTTAGAGACACCCAGATTTTTTAAAAAATCATATTTAAAGGTGAATGGGCTGTGCTGAAGATAAAATTTGTTGACTTCATATTTCTCCAATCCAGTTAGTTTCACATGGCTTAGTTTTACTTATATATATGCATTCTATTTTGTTTTCCTTTTCATGAAAAAAAATATATAAGCAAATCAAGTAAAAAGAAATTGACTTGCTTATATCTTAAATAAAATTATAATAACACAAATTTTTCAAACTGCCTTTCTGGAACCAACAAAATATTCCAGATTTTTTTGGCCACTTCAGCCAAAGTTGTTCATCCTAAAGACTGTCACTTTATAATGTTTATAAATCTCTTAATATCTTTATTCTTTCAGTTCTATCATTTATATTTTTAATTATATCAGTAATTTATTAAGAATAACAGTAAATTCATAAACATTTTCTGATTGATGCTTTCCAACATACAAAAACACATTTGTATGATTTTAAGTTAAGATCTCGCTGAATACTTTGATATATGTGTTCTCCACATAATAAATACAGAAATCTCATATTAAATTACCTTGGAACTGATAACCGACTTCCCTTTGGATTGACAGAATCATGCAGACATTTGTTACACAGCAGTGGAAACAGAGCAAAGAAAAATCCAATTGCCTGCACAATAAGAAGCTGTCAGAGAAGAAAGTGAAGTCTCCCCTGCATTTATTTTCTACCTTGCGCAGGTGGGTAAGAGACAACTTTGTGCTGCTAAACTGCTACTGAATGCTGAGCTTGTGATAGTCCGTTGTTATTCAGTTCAGAGCATCCTTGCTATAGTGTGACATTCATTTATTTGTGACTTCAGAGAACAGACTGAGTGACCTCTATTTCATCAAAAACATAGATATTAATTTCTGTGTTTAGAATTTTTACACATTTCTTTAACATGAGTTATATTTACCCAAATTATATTCTTTGCTTCTAATCAGTTTTCTCTATCAAAATTACCTGAATACAGGACTCTTGGATGAGTAAGAGTGGGAAATAAACCTGATAATCTTTTTTGGCTTTTCAGGAAAAATATAATTTAGTCCGTGTGATCATTCTGCACACTTTTGATTTCCATTTTAGCTGGATAGGCTATGTGAAATTAAGGTGGTCTTTATGACACAGTTGAGTTGATTGAGCCTGACAAGTGTCCTCCGTGGTCTGTTACAGTCCGGATTTACTCTGTGTTGTTGATCAATTTTGAAGGTCGCCAAGTTATCCTCCCCCCGGTTGTGGCAAAAGCAAATCCAAACTGAAATCTGAGCAAGATGGAATCTCCAAAACGCATAAGCTGCTGCGGAGGACTTGTTCCAGCACTGTCAAGACTGATGACGTGTGCGCCACTAAGTCGCACAGGACCTTTGGTCGCTCTCTGTCCAGTGACCCCAGGGCTGAGCAGACAGTGACGACAATTAAGTCGCACAAACTCTTGACCCGTTCCTGCCCTGCAGCTGTCAAGCAGGAGGACTGCCTCACCCTCAAGTCTCATAAACTATTGACTCGATCTTGTTCTGGAGATCCACGCTGTGAGCACAACGCCAACTTGAAGCCCCATAAACTGCTGAGCAGGTCTTACTCCAGTAATCTCAGAATGGAAGAATTATATGGCCTGAAAAATCACAAGTTGCTCAGCAAGGCTTACTCCAGTGCCCCCAAGTCATCCAAAACTGAACTTTTCAAGGAACCTAACTCAGAGGGCAGGAGGCTCTCTCTTACCTCAGGGCTTATTGGTATCTTAACACCATCTTCATCTTCATCATCCCAGCCTGCTGTGCGTAAATGTTTTCATCTTGTCTTCTTAAATGTTAAGCTAAAGCAGGGTAGAGGTTTTTCAGAGATTAGTAGAGATCTGGTAGAGGAAATAGAAGCAGAATTATTTTGTTTTTGTTTTTAAACGTTTACTGGTTGTTTGTTTGTTTGTTTTTGCATGCTAGACAGTTGCTGCTGGTACTGTAAGCTCATTTTGATTCTGAAAAAATAAATGTAGCTTACTGATTTGAGGTCCTGTCCCAATTCCTATCACATTAATAAATGCTACTAAAAATGTAAAGAAGTCAGTTGGGTTCACAAAGCCTATCTTTTTAAGTGAGCTTGATTTTTAATGCTTTGCTAAGCAGGTTTATCTAATCTCTAGTTTTCTCAGATAAGTAGTGGAGGAAAAAGTTTGTCTATTAATTAAGAGTCATGTCCTGTCTGCTATACATATGTAAGAGGAAAACTTTGTTCATGGACACTGTTGCTTGCAGAGAAAAGCCACATTTCTAACCATATCTCTCTGCTTTACTTAAAGCTGCTTTTGGTATCTACTTTATAATACCAAAGTCACTTTCTCCCGAAATGTTTATTTTGGAGGGGATGTGAGGCTGTGTGATGACTGTATTAAAGCTTAAGTCCTCTGGGTGGTATTCATCGGGAATCAGTCTTTCACGGAATTTACCTCTAGAATGATCTACATTATAGTCAGTTTCAGATAAAGAAACAGACTTATCTGGTTAAAAAGTTTTGTTTGCTTTCAGTGTGTGTGTGTCTGTGTGTGTCTGCTTTGGGGGAGAGGCATATTTAGCTCTTAACTATTAATGTGGATATACTGAGCAATGGATGAAATTTAAAAAAAATAAGATGCTGTTTTTAGAAAGCTGTGTTTCTCTTACATAGATTTATTTCTAAAATTAAATTGTAAGTTATAGCATAAAATTTTATTTGTATTTGGGAAAGATATTTGAGTGTGTTGATAATTTTAGGTAGATATCTCTTAAAGCCCATGTCTTCCCAAAAGTAAGCATTAGGGGCATTAAGAAAATATGCCAAAGAGTTACGCCGTAGAAACTTCCTTGTGATAGTTATACCTAAGAAAGATAATCTCACATATTCTGTAAAAGAAAAGGTCTTCATGTCCTCCTGTATGGTTAAGCATAATATAATAGTTCAGTGTTGTATTTTCAGTAGCTGTCTAATGTGTCCTTGGAAGAATAATTCTGATAGTAAAGTAAGATTGAAGTATTCTAAATGAGGAGCTGGGAATTTTGACAATGAGTAATAGAAGAAATAAGTTGTTGTGATCATGTAAAGGTGCCAATCATTTTTACTAGAAGATCAGAAATTAAGAATTTCATTTAGTTTTAGATAAAAATTGCAATAGTAGTGGCAGAAAGGGTTTGGAGTACAGAAATTCTAAAATTTTGATGTCATTGTCAGTGACTTATATAACAGGTGATCTTAGATCACATCTTCATTCACTGTTTCACAAAGTAAAAGTTTGTAATTTACGTATTTTTCCAGTTAAAAAAAAATTATCTTATTCTTTTACTTTGGTTTTTTTATAGCCAAATGGTGCCAAATGCATTCCAATACGAGACCGTGGCTTCCTAGTGCAGGTATGAGCCAAGACTCCAACCATTGTAGAAAATGTTAGCTTTTAGCAGGTTTTCAAATCATTTTCGTCTTTGATTAATTGTTTCTCTTCGTCCTTTTATTCAGACAATTGAGTTTGCCGAACAGCGGATCCCCGTATTGAATGAATACTGTGTGGTTTGTGATGAGCCACACGTGTTTCAGAACGGCCCCATGCTTAGGGTGAGTTCTCATTGGCACAATGTCAGTGTTGATTTTGAGTATAAGTGAAAAGGATTAATATGTAAAGATAAGTGAATAACTGCATTTACAGTAAATACTGTGTTGAGCAAATTATTTAATATACAAAACGTTATAATTTTCACAGACGAATCACTTTTTCTCAAGGAGTCCATGAAAGGGGCAAGTAGTTTTATATTAGAAAAGTTATTTCTTATTGTATTTCTTACATGTGCCTATCATCTGTCTTTTTATCCATTTATCTATACCTATATCTGTATCCATTTATATCTAAATCATATGTCACCTATATCATATAGATGTAGGTAGGTATAAAGGTAGATATAAATCTAGATATATACATATAAACTTATAAACAGTTCTGTTTCTTTAAAACCACACAATTCAACATGCTTACTATAGAGAGTGAGGGTAGTCTTCATTCCAATAAGAGGAGGGTATACAGTAGTATGCAGAGAATCAGAATAAAGATTTCAAAAAATGCTGGTTCATTGACTCATTCAGGGCATGACTGGAGGAGTAGAGAAATAAGAATCAGTGTGTGTATGTGCATTTAAGAGAGAAATCATCCAATTTCTAAGCATTTTTATATGAAATTCCTATAACATGTAATTCACTATTTTAATGCATACGTCACTGGTTTTTAGTATATTCGCAATGTTATACAACCATTACTACTGTCTAATTCCAGAACATTTGCATCACCCAGAAAAGACACTGACTCTAAGTATTCACCCCAGTTTCCACTTTCCCTCATTCTCTGGCAATCACTAATCTATTTTCTATCACTATGAATTCGCCTGCTCCAGATATTTCATGTAAATGGAATCATACATCACATGGCCTTTTGTTTGGGGATTCTGTAATTTATTATGTTTTCATGGTTTAGCCATGTGGCATGTATCAGTACTTCATTCCTTTTTATGATGGAATAATGTTACATTATATGGACATAGGACATTTGTTTATCCATTCGTTGGTGAATAGAATTGTTGGGATATATGTTAATTCTGTTTAACTTTTTGAGGCACTACCAAACTATGTTTGACAGTGGCTATTCCATTTTATATTTTCATCGGCAGTGTATGATTTTCCAGTTTCTATACATCTTCACCAACATTTGTTATTCTCTCTCTCTCTCTCTCTCTTTTTTTTTTTTTAATTTTAGCCATCCTAGTATGTGAAGTGGTATCTCATGATTCTCTTTTGCACTTCACTGATGACTAAAGGCTTCAAGCATCTTTTCACGTGCTTATTGACCACTTGTGTATCTTCTTTGGAGAAATGTCTGTTTAAATTCTTTGCCAATTTTTAAACTGAGTTGTTTACCCTTTTTTGTTGTGAGTTGGTAGGAGTTTTTTATATATTCTGAATACTACTATATCCTTATTAGATACATGATTTGCAAAACTTTTCTATTGTTTCGTGGGATTTCTTTTTAAAACTTTTAAAAATTAAATTGGGGTAATATTAATTAATAACAAATTTCAGGTATACAACTTTATAATACAACATTTTTATACTCTGTTGTTTCTGAGACACAAAAGTTTTTTTAATTTTAATGGAGTTCAAATTTATCAATTGAAGGTCACAAAGATATATACCTGAGTTTCCTTCTAAGAGGCTTATAGTTTATAACTTATATTTAAGTCATTGTATTTTAAGATATATATTTTAAAACATATATAATAGCCATTTATGATCATAATCTGTCAAGTTTTATATGTTGGTTTCATTTTATTTACAGGAAATATTTAAAAAATTTTTTCTTGCCACACTTACACTATATTTTGCTAGTCAATTTTTTTCTCAGAGACATATTGTTACTCTGAAATCCAGCATTTAGTTAATTAATAATCAGCATTTATTAATTAAATATGTGTGTAAGTTTATTCTTTTTATTTGATACATGGAAATGTATAATTGTGACAATGGGGAGAGTCCTTTGGTTACCTCAGTTTATTTCATTTAGAAGTTGCCTTTTTACTTTGTCACTGTCCACTTTTTGATCTTGATCTATTGCTTGGTCCGTGGCTATGCCATTTCCACGGCAGAAAATAATAGTGATGTTATTAACGGGACATTGCTTTTTGATGCTTCTTATGTGACCATGTGTTCGAAATTCTTTACATAGATTATCTAATTTAATCCTCATAATGACCCTATGAGGTGAGTGTTATTAATATCCCTTCTTTATAGATGAAGAACGTAGTAGTTTATTCAACGTCACACTGCTAGTAAATAATAGGGACATGATCTGAACCATGGCAGAGTGGCACCAAGGCCATGGTTCTTAGTCATGAAGGGACTCATGATTCATGTACTTGAATTGACTTCTTTTACATCTGAAAATTTACTACACACGTTGGGGATACACTCTCTGTGATTTAATCACAGACAGTTCATTCCTATAGTGATAGAAAGCTCATAGATGTCACCAGTGTTCTCTGTGCCTTACTTCAAATTTCGTTTTACTTTGTATCATCCTGCACCAATGAAGTTTGCTGTCTCTTTCCATAAGTGGAAGTGCTTTTGTAAAGGAAAAAACAACATTTAAAAAATAAATATAGGTAGTTATTGCATGGTTTTATGTTGCTATAATTCAGACTGATATCTAAGGAAATCAGAGAAATTGCTTTGGTTTCTTAAATAGTGAGGTAACTGACATATGAAATCAGATCAGGAAATGAAAATCAAAGAAACATTTTATATTCAAAGGAAGAGAGGTAAACAGAAAGAACTGCCTGTTGATTCTGTTAAACAATTATTTCACCTAAATCAGACATTTCGTTTTCTCTAGATGTCTCATATTTACATTGCAATATGTCTTACTGTAATTTTAATAGTAATATTTAAAAATTATTACAAAAATAATTTCTTATGGAGTATTAATAAACTGACTTGCTGATCATTTATTCAGTCCATATGATATATTACAAACTGTAATAAATCCCAGAGATATAAAAAGAATAAGTGTTAACCCAGTGGTGAGTAAATAAGATAAAGGCCTCTGGTTTCCATAGAATTCTATGTCTAACTTTTATTACATTTCGTAAACCCTTCTCTCTAAAAATTCACTGTTTCTTATGGATTTTTCTTTTCTCCAAGCCTGTTTTTTATCTTACATAGACCTCTTTTACCCCTATTTTTCTAAAATTTTAGTCTATTTGTGCTATTCTGCCACTTTACTCAAAGGTGTACGTACTTTCTGCTGCATGGGGAACTAAACTGCTTATTTAGAAATACCAGGATGCTCCAATTTTCTCTTTTGTTTACAATGCTTATAAATGTTAGATTCTGTCGTGTAACAGGTTCTGACACGTAACATTTTGAATCTGCATAAAGCCCACATTAACATCAGGAGGATTGTTCAGAGATGCCCAATTTTTCAGTTTCGCAGAGTGCTTTGGATCATCGCCAGAAAACCAAACCCAAACCAAATCATTGGCTCTCTGCATTTTGGAATCAACTAGAGTGTTAATACAGCAGACTGTTTCAGAGATGCTTTTTAAATGTTGATTGTGTCTTCATTAAGTGATTTTTGCAAAGCCAGAAAACAAGGTTTCATTGACAGAATCAGCCAGTTTTATCAGCCTCTGAAGCCCTAGTTGTCCTTGTCATTTTGTTACCCTCACCTTCAGAACTCCCATCCTGGATCAGTGCAGTTGTTTTCTTTGAACCTTGAGTGGGAGCTGCTAACCTCATTTGGAGAAAATCACATGTATGTGCAGATTGGTGTCCCTACAAAGTTGGAAGTTTGTCATTGATACTTGGCAACTATTCTGTGTGTCCCTGGTTAACAGACTTTCCATTTCCCACCTCAACATATGATGTGGCAATTATATCTCATTCTCTTCTCATGCCATGTGACAGAGTCTCAGATTACTTGCTCTGAGTGGATCCATCAGTCCTGAGAGACTCAAGTCACCACTTGAGAATAATGCCTAATGTTACTAAAGCAAAGTCAACTCAGAATCCTAAAAATCTGTATTTTTGTGTATCCAACCTTACTGTGGACCTTAGACAAGTATTTGTCACTAAGGTTTTTATTTGCACGGTGAAATTAATAATACCCAGATATAATTCGGTCATAGTTTAAGGCATTCCTGTGAAAATTCTTGGGAAACTGAGCATGTGGATAAACCTAGATATGTCTCATTTTACCTTTTAAGAGGAAGATAGTAGGTCTTTTTATTTAGGTCTGACTTTAATATTTGAAGAATGGATGGAAAAGTACATTTTATTCCCTCCCTGTTACTCTATCCCCACAGTTATAGAAGCTAAGATTTCAAGTTCTGAAATACGGGGCTAAACTAAATTAAAATTATGCCAGAAAGCTTTTAGTTCAAAAATATGTTTTATTTTTTTACATCCAAATTGAGTAGAAATTGGTTTTAATGCTCAAACAACAACTTTAGTTCTGTGAGATAACAGGGATCACCATGTGTTGAGGCCTAATCTGGTCTGATGCTGTCCTATAGTAGATGTGTCTTGATCTCTTTGGAATTACAGCCTGTTTTATGAACAAGTCTTTCCCACCCCAAACATGTCTCTTTTTCAAACGCTGAAAAGAACTCAAAGCACTGACTATAAAACTGGAAATACAGAGAATTTAAGGCTTGTAAGTTTTTTGTTTCTAAAAGATACTCTTAATTATTCTCATGTTTCCAGCACTAGTTTCTAACTTATAAATTTTTATTTACATTGCTCATTTCTTTTTTAGCAAGAAAGATTTTAGCAGTATAGAATTTTGATAAGCTGTGAGTATGAAAACAAAAATGCTACATAATGCTTCAATGCAAATTTTTATTTAACACTTATTTTGTGTATACATTGAGTAAGGGACAGCTATCCCAAGTTACCTTGTAGTGTTAATATTTCAATATCTCTCTATACCTCAAGGAGATTTCATAAACCTTATTTCACTTGATTCTCTTTGTCTCTTGGTCCTCTTATCATTCTGGTGAGCCAGCTATAATTTTGATACCTGTCTTACAGATAGGACAATTGAACTGTTAACGTGTGCTCCAAATCGAATAATATGCACTTTTATTTGTTTTATATATTAGGCTTATATGAAAAATTTTTTTTCACTAAAAGATTGGCATAAAAAGGTTTGAAACCACTCATCTATACTATGTTTTATATAAATACTTAGATTCTCTTCAGTTGTATTGTTTCTATTTTCAATGGGAAGTAATTTAATTTCATTGAAAACATAGCTTCTTAAATGCAGTTCAGTTCTAAAATATTCTTTAGAGTGTAAAAATGGTGTTTGAAATATGTTTTTATTACTCATTTAAATTGCTTTGATTCAAGTACAATTAAAAATGTATTCATCTTAGCTTAAAAACTTCTAAAATAGATTTTAGCTTAGGGACCTATAGAGTTCTCCCTGTTTTTAATAGTTGTATAGTGAATATTATATTGCAAAAATATGTTTGTGTAATGGCAAGAGAGATTTGCCATGGTTTTACAGTTTAAATTATAGAAACTAATTGCTTGAAGGTAATATAATAATATAATATTAAAAATGGATAATATCTTACAAAGTGAAACTAATTGTAAAATCAAAAGTGAATTAGTAAATACTGTACACATTTGGTTATATTTAGGCATGCATAGTTTGCATTAAAGTATGTGTAATGAAACATTTCACTTATTTAGTAATAGCTATTAAATGACTGTTCTATTTTGAATTGATGCTAGAGTTTGTGTTAATATAATTAGTAATAGCACAATTTGTTGGGGACAGGGAATTGGCTGGTAGTTGACTCCAGGTGGGAGAATGCTAATGCAAAATATAACTACTTATTAAGTAGATTAATTCAGTTTCTCTTTTTTGAGTAGGAAGTCTTGTTTGTAAGCAATAAGACACATCAGATCTCCATTATTCAACATGGTTTGAGAACTTTCTTTTAGTGCACCATCTTGTGTTGACATTTTGAACTTCTCTCACATGTGAATAAACAAGGGAGAGGATCAGCAGTCTGCAAAAACTGACAAAGCTAATTACAAAACTAATTAGCTGATTTACATCTTGAACACTATTGATTGTTCTAGTAAAAATGTGATAGATGTAGAACTGTTATTTTAAAAATTCACTGATATTTACTTAGTATGGTGTTAATATAGTATATAAACTAATCAAAATATTACTACCTCTATAGATGCTATTTTTTTTAAAGGGGAAGATAAAATTATTTTTATAAGAACACAATTTGTATTCCTAATTTTTCAGTATGATAGCAAAAAAAATTTTCCCCGAGTATCTTCTGGGGTACCTGATTGTCTTCTTTAAACAGTTGCAGTAGCAGGATATTCCCAGAAATCAGCCTTACGCATTAGAGTATGGGACAAAAGGTAGCTTTTCATCCAAAGGATGCAAGAAAGACAAGAAGTGTCTGTAAACTGTTAAGTCACACTTTTATTATGAGCAATGTAGGTTTATTATTTAAAATAATGTATCAGTTGGCAAGTCCATGCGATTTGGAGATTTAGAGTTTTAAGTATAAATCTGGAATGGGATGAAACAGAAACACAGAGGAAAACATTATAGAAAGCATTGAAATGCTGCTCATTTGTTACCAAAGATAAAGAACAGGTGGTTTGGGTAAAATTGGTAAAAATCATTTGAAACAAAGTCAGGGCAGCACATGAATACCAAAATTGGGGACAAAATGTGTTGATAGAGTTGTGTAAGAATAATTATATTTTTCCTTAAGTATTCAAAATTTTTTCTATATTAAATTTTTTAGAAATTACCCTTCCTATCTAGTGTAGAGAGGTTTTTTTATTTTTTCATTTTTTTATTTTTATTATTTAAGGCAACAATTTTGTATAAAAAGGTAGTTTCTCATGTTATAGTCCCTGGGATTTGTATGCGAACACATACATCCAAACATACATACATATTTGATGATCACAAAGTAGTATAATTGATTGTCCAAGGTTCAAATGAAGAAATAAAAACCAATCATTACTCATACACCCTAAATGGAGGCTTATCCTATTATTCAGCTTTAGGATTAATGGGTTTTAATCATAAAAAGCATATGGTTACTTGACAAGAATATTAAAAACAAAGTACCCTTTTTCTCTGTTTACTTCCTTAATGGACTTTGGGTAACTGGTACATGAATTAGTTTCCAGGGCCTTTTATGATTTTAAAGGTTCATCTTCTCTCTGGATTCTTGTTTGTATACAGTTTCACTATACTCAAACACCAGTGTTAGTGTTTGACCCTGTAGTAAATGTGCTGTAAATGATAACTATTATTATTTCAAACCATACCACTCTCCTAGTAAGTTAACAAAAGGCCCCAATGTCAGTGGGGGAAATTGAGGATGAAACATATATGCACATAGAGACACACAGAAAAATAGAAAAATATGATAAACATTCAAGTAAAAGAGATAGTAGTAGAAATTGCATAGTCTGCTCTAATATATCCAGATATATATAGCAGTGTGTATCACTTAAGTCTGGATAAGGAATTTTTTTCAATTCATTTCCTCCCATAGGTAGCTTTCCTAACGTTTCTGAAATGGAATCAAACTACACTTTAAGGCTTACAAAGAAAATAAAAATATATCAATTTTTTTTTTTTTAATTCTCTTAAGGGAGCATCACCCAGAAACCTTTGTGATTGGTTATGCTTTTGTCCACAAAGTTCCTGCCGTATAAGCTCATTCCAAACCAAAAGGATGTTCAGAATGGGGTTTTACTTCCCCACTGGTTAAGCAGTAGACCAAGTGGTCCTCTGAAATGAGTGAGCATAGAAGCAGTGGCACTAACAAATGCCTTTTCTCTGCTGTGCAGCAGTTCCATGGATTGCATCATGTTAGGCTTCATCAGCTACCTAATGCAATGTAACTCGGGAGATAAGATAAATCAAACAGATGACACTGTATTAGATTTGAAAGATGAGAACTCTTCCAGAGCAAATGCAGAGTGTATATTTCAGTGCTGCTGACTTCAGGAGGTTATTGAAGTTAAAAGTTTGCAACAAAACCAATCTTTCAAGAGCTGGGTAGCAAGTGACAGAGTCATGCTTATTTTCTCCAAAGAAAATTACTTAGGAAAAGGTGGAATTTTCCTTTGTATGTTTATTTTACACAACTTTGGAGTTTAACCTTTTTTAGTATATCACCAGCTCAGGTATATGCTCTGTGTGTGTGTATGTGTGTGTGTGAGAGAGAGAGAGGGAGAGAGAGAGTGAGAGAGAGGGTGTGTGTGTGTGTGTAACATGCAAATGTATATTAAGAGGGAGAGTTGGATTTTTCAATTTAAGGATATTTTTATCTGTTGCTAAATCATCCCTAGTGCAGGTCTTAAAATTAACAGATGGATTTCTTAATCATATTTGTGACTTTATATTAGTAAATGATCATTACTAATTGCGACCTAAATTTAGAAATTTTTATTAAAGCGACGATTCTTTTTAACATTCTGAAACTTTGCATTTTCCATTTATTAATTGCAATGTCATAAATTTAATTTAGAACTGGGAGATGGAAAAAAATGTCAATTGATTTCTTATTCTTTCGTAGCCTACTGTGTGTGAACGAGAGCTGTGTGTATTTGCTTTTCAAACCCTGGGAGTAATGAACGAAGCTGCTGATGAAATAGCAACTGGAGCTCAGGTAGTGTAAGATGGGATACTAGTTATTCCATATTTTGATTTGAAAAATTTATTCTGATCCACTAGTTATCTTTACTCCGCTACTTTGGACAAATTGTAGATAGTTTATTGTTAAAGCAAAGCAGCATTTGATGTTTTTTACATATAAACTAAATTTTGCTATCTTTATATAATGTGTGTTTTGTCATTTTTGCAATTGCCAAGGGGAGAAATTAAACTAACTTTCTATTGTATGGAAAACAATTGTGGTTCTTTGTTATATGGTGAAGTTGAGCCATCGAAATCCTGTCATTATGCAAAATTTATTTGTAAAGTTATAGTGCCATAAAATGTAACTTAATTTATTTTTTAAACTTAGATGAAGAGATAATGGGCAGAACATGTAATAAAAAGAGAACATTCAATTTTACAGTTGCAGTGTTTATGACATAGGAAGAAAAATAGAAAAACAAATGAACAACAATTTGGAGGCAGAAAAGCATTTTATGTCACGGCTACAAGAGCAAGGACTTAGCTCTCTTTTTCATTGTCTTGCCATAGAGTATAGAGCAATGTTAGCACATTGTTTATAACAAAGAGATATCAGGATGTTTGTAATTGGAAGCAACATATAGTAGTTACTTTAAATAACGGTCAAGTTTGGTGAGATTTGATCTAAAGCCACAAATGACAGATTTGAAATGTTAATAGCAGTCCTGAGTCTTTCCTAACTAATTACTATGAGAGGGAGAAACAATGGCAAAGCACCTGATAAAACCGGTAGGAGAGTGACTATCTTTTGTATGTATTTCAAGGTGGTAGATCTACTAGTGTCCATGTGTAGGTCTGCGTTGGAATCTCCTAGAAAAGTTGTCATTTTCGAGCCATATCCTTCTGTGGTAGATCCCAACGATCCTCAGATGCTGGCCTTCAACCCCAGGGTAAGTAGTTATCCTAGCATACCAGTCACAAGTTTCCTGCAACAGTAATTAAGATTTTGGTCTCATTAGCTTTCCTCTTTCTGTCTAAATCACTATCTCATCAAGCATATCCATGACCTGTCATGGACTCTATATCTATTTACTAAGCATCATTCTTTTCCCATAAACTTGATTTGCTTTCACCTAATACTCCCCTATCCTTTCATCCTTTGAAATCATTTTTAGAGCTTCACCTTCATGAAACTAGACACACTTAATCACCTCAAATGTTCCCTTTACACATCCCATCTGCTTAGAAGGTAGGGAAATAGCTATAATAATTGGTTAATAACGGTCGGTATGATTATTTTTATTTCATTATATATTTTTTGAGGCTCTAATTTATGTAACCTCATTTTAAGTTTAAGGATCATTTGTAAAAGCACAAATTTTCCTTCTTCAATAGTATTTTCACTTCACCCTTCCTTGTCCTCCCTCTTCTCCTTCTCCTGTTATCTGAAGGTTAATGATAGTTGAATTCATATTGTTGGTCAACTTGCATTTCTTGAGAAAATAATTTCATGGTTATTAGGCAGAATTCTTGTGAAATAACAAAATTTTCAAATTGCACGAGCTAAAATCCATACTTTCTATTACTGTTCATCTTGCAGTCATTTTTAGAAACAATGACTGTACAAAATATCTTGGAAAAACTTTCCTTCCTCTTAAGTGGCACCATGCGTCTACATTATGCTTTAAAAATGAATTGCCAATTGAGTGTAGTATGTTATTTTCACACTTATTAGTCTTACTCTTTGGGTGACAATCTTCCAATCAAAAGAAAAGAAAAGCAAAATGAAATTGTAAGACTTAAAGTGGATTTTGTATTTTTAGAAGAATTTGATGCTTAATCTATTCATCATGGCTTAATTTTTAGTGGTGAAAGCCAGAATCAGGAGCCCCGTATCTTTCTATGTATATACAGTTTTTTTCCTTGAAGGCTGAATGTTATTTTATGTACTTATATTAGGACTGACATTATTTTCTTTTTTTTTTCTCCTCTCACTCAGTTATAAATCCTACATCTTTGAACCATCTTATTAAAGTCTTTTTTTTTTTTTATGTGTACAACACAGTCGTGACTTTCAAATTGACCCTGATGGAAAATTCATGTGCAGAAATAATATGTTTCTCTAGTAATGTGCAGAGTTGCAAAGGCTTATAGTGAATACTTTTTTTCCCCATTCAAACAGAAGAAGAACTATGATCGAGTAATGAAAGCACTGGATAGCATAACTTCTATTAGAGAAATGACACAAGTAAGTATATCATCTTATGGTCTTGGACAGTTTGGTCTTGCTTGAATAAAATCATATTTGAAAAATGTCTGAGAGGAAAAAAAAAAAGTCTGAGAGTACTAGCCAGGCAGTGAAATGCAGACTTTTCTGTTGTATTGGGAGTATAAAATCATAAGAAATTTATAAGTATGCTGTACCTAGATGTTTTAATTAAATTACATGAACGTATTGGCATGCTCCCACTGTGACTTTTGGAGGGTAGTAGTGTAATTATAATCATAATGCTCCTTTCTTAAACTCAGGCAAGAGTTTGAGGACATGGAGGTAAGTTAGGATTTCTTAAGGCCAAAGTTAAATCTGGTACCGTCTTCCTGGACTGTCAGTTTTAATTAATGGCAATAATTTCACAACATGGTTTTAAGGTTAAATTAAAAAAAAATTCAAATTTAAATTGTAGAGTAATATTTTAGATATAATACAGAATCTCCAAATAACTTTGGAAGACACCAAACTCCCTGAGAGTTTATATTTTTGGCCATTCGGGAGCCTTTGGTGGAAAAGTTTGATGAGCAAGGATTAGGGTTTATTATGAAAGTCCAGCATATTACTGTGATATATATAGTCCAGTACTTGGAAAAGCACATGCTGTTGAATTATTGAGGCCTTTTCACTGCCAAAGATTTGAAGAGAGACTTAAAACTCATCATTATAAATGGCAACTAATAATCTCAAATTGACAACAACACACATTATGGATTCAGTTTGTATCTGTACATTTCAAGGCTTGCCCTGCCCCCAGAGACTTTTGCAGGCTTATAAAGAGTATTTCCCTGAGTCATTCCCTTTCTCTGGGTAGAGAATAGTGGATTTTCCTCCTGTCTCGGGGCCACAAAGCTTCTGCTGCCCTCCTCCCACCACCAGTGCCATCATCTCTACTCTATGTGAAAATGTGCTCCAAAAGTACATCCTTATATTCCTAACTTTGATTCTTGATTCTTTTGATGTAGTCAAATATCCATCCATTCACAAATAGTATGTGTCAGACATTGGTAAACAAGAAAGCCTTTAATTCCAAGTTACATTATTTGCTTATCTGACATCCTTTCTGTTTGGGTTTCTGTGCCTATACCTTTCTGTATTCTCTGGATTCTTTTTAAACAAATATTTATTATACTTGTATAAGGAAAAGAAAATACTTAAATGCACTTCCACTTAGGGAGGGAAAAAAGAACCTATTGCAATATTTCACACAAAGTTAGGTAAACATTTTTAGTTACCAAAGATGTTGGTATGGGATATTTATACTATACCCTAGACCCAGATCATTTCTGAATTTAAAAATAGCTACAAACTCTGACTCTGGGATCAGCAATCTGCCAAAAATGGCTTCCTTTATTCTGGGTCATGTGTAAGCTATTTTAATAGGAGGCAATGGAGATAGCTTAGGGAGATAGAGGCTCACATTGTATAACTCGCTTATCAATGATGTGGCCCGTGACCTTGGGCAAGTTGCTTAGTTGCTTGATACCTCAGCTTCCTTCACTGTCTAGATGATAAACACTAACTCTTCACCCTCTTGCAGCGTATACTTCATAGGGTTGCTGTCAGGTTGTATTGCATCAATTCTTTAAATCTCTCCAAATAAATATAACATTATACTGTCCTATTTTCCAGAATATACTGCCCTATAGATAGACATGAATTGTCACAGATTGCCCTTTGTTCTATGAAAAGGTTAATTGATTGGGTAAATTCAAATAAATATTTTTAAGAGAAGGGCTCTTCTTATGTAAATTTTGTCCAATTTTTTTTCACATAAAGATCTACATCTGTCAGTATCTTCCGATATGAAAATAAGTAGTAACTATTACAGGTTTTGCTTTAATGTTAGTTAAAAGTTAAAAGCAGCCATTGTTAAGGAGAAATCGCACCAGACCGTTGTTAAAGGTGGCAAGACAGATCTTATTCAGAGGACTGCAGAGGGGAGAGAGAGGATGGCAATATGATAGGAGCTCCCCTCCAACTGAGACAAAATGACTGAGATTTTTAAAGTGAGAGCAGAGGGAAGAAAAAGGGGCCCTGGAAAGGTGAAAATAGGGCCTGCGGGAATATGGAAAATTACAGAATGGGGAATAAGTGGAGAATTACTGAAGGGTTAGCAGCGTGGGTTGTTACAACATACCTTTGCTCAAGCATTGGGTTTTCTTGAGCAAGGACTCAGCAGGAGGCTTAGAGTCACCTTTAGGGACATGGCTTAGTATCTGGAAACCAGACTAGAGTTCGGTCAAGTCTCTTGGCAAAATATTAGGGTATGTCTTTTGTGCTACATGGAAACTCAGAATTCACATAATCTTGGGGGAAGGGAGAAGCAAGAAGGGTAATTGTTGCTGTTACCATGTCATGGCCACAGATGTTCAAGTTTAACTAGATTTAGGCATACCTGTTCAATATGATTATTATTTTGCAAAAAGGAAAAAAAGGAAAAGGAATTTTTAAGGAAAACCAAAAAGTATAATGACCTCTTTTTCAGGCACCATATCTGGAAATCAAGAAGCAGATGGATAAACAAGACCCCCTTGCTCATCCGCTACTGCAATGGTATAAAATTTAATTTTCCTCTTGTTGAAAACAGCATCATTTTCTACTGCCAACTTTAAGGGGTGGGGGAAAAGCCTGTTACGAGACCTGCAATGCTACAGTTCTACAAGCCTTTGAGGCCTGGTGATTTTACAATGCAAGAATCTTTAATGATTCTCTCTTTAATTAAAACCCGTACATCACAGAGGGAAGAAGATGCACCACATGGATATTCAGTGTATGTGACAACAGTTTGTCTATAGTTTTAAAACAACATGATTGACTGGATTATGTGGTTGGAGCAGTTTGAGGTTCATTTAATTTTATAAGTGATGAAACTCACTTATTGAAAATCTTTCTAAAATGTTTTGTATAACTTACTTTTTTACCAACATCAGTATAAATTTGATGAACTCATTCTTTGATGACTGCACATGAGACACTGTTTCAGAGTGAGCCCGGTGAGGGATATAGCATTCGTCCAGCACGGATCCCAGAAGGAGGCTAGACTAAGAATAGCAGGGCTCTGAGTTGAGAACTCACCTTGCACTATGCCATTCAAATACTATGCCCTCTACTCCCTCATTTGTAAATGAAAACAGAAGTATCTACTTACCATATCTGTAAGTGTTTTATGTATGTGTCTCTCTGAAATCACTAAAAACTCAAAGACTATGGGATTTACCACGATTATCCTGCAGTAATACCGATGTGAAGATTATAAGAGGTTGGTACGAATGAGTACTTATTCCATACTACAGATAGGAACTTTTTAAACAGTATGGAAGGATGGGCAAAAGAGAAAGAATCTGACTTCCTCATGATTCTGATTACTTCACTTTCACTTAGCAAAATTTTGTAATACGCATTTTATTTAGTCTGATAAGACCATGACAAAAGTTAGGTTTAGAGGTCTTCCTTTTTTGTATCTTTTATGATCTATTATTAAAATTCTGAAGAATTCAGTGTAATAACAGTTTTAATTTTAACTTTTAAAATTCTCACATTGTTATGTTCAGAGCGAAGATACAAATCTCTAATGTCTAATCTCTTTTTTCCCTGAAGTCAGCCTGATTGTTAACTTTTAATTACTTGTGATTATTTCCTTCAGCTTGTCAGTCACTCTTCTTCTAAGGAAAAAAAAATAATCTACCGAAACGTTGTATAATTTTCCCCTTCTTATTATTTTATGTACATAAAACAATTAGTTTTTTTCAGATACCTGAATTTAATTTTGTCATCTTTGGTGTCTTGTTGTATAACAAGTATGTTGAATAACCATTTATATGTAAATCGTGTATATATCAACCCAAAGAGATTCTCAGTTATTTAAAGAAAAAGATCTTCATTAAAAACTCATTTTAGAGTCTGTAGCCATGCTACCCTGAACAAGCCCAATCCTGTCTGATCTCAGAAGCTAAGCAGGATCGAGCCTGGTTAGTACTTGGATGGGAGACCACCTAGAAAGACCAAGTGCTGCTGTAGGTGTAAAAAATAAATTTCAAAATATGGGATTGTAATCTGACAAGGTCCTTGCAACCTGTGAGGTCAGACCCAAGGGATGCCTTGCCAAAAAAAAACAAACCAAAAACTCATTTTTTATTAGGTGTTGTAGGGAGGGGCAAAGGAAGTAGATACATGAATCAACTTCTAATCTCTGTAATATTTAGATAATATTTCAAATATTATTGAAGGTATTCAGAAATGTTCATTTTTCTGATACTTGAAATTGTGATCATTGTTACATCTTAAGCTTTAAGCTTCTATTTCTCTGCCTTTTTACATTAAAATGTTATTTTGTTACATAAGCTCTTTATTGTTTCAGGAAGCAAAGCAAAATGATGTAATTAAATTAAATTATCAGTGTATGTCACAGCAAAAATAGGTTTAATGACTTGTCAACTAAGGAGAATAAACTTTAAATATATTTGACAATTGTATGTGACTGATGAATTATTTTAATTGATTTCAGGGTTATTTCAAGTAATAGATCACATATTGTGAAGCTGCCAGTTAACAGGGTAAGTCATTTTTTCATATGTACATACAGAACTGGGAGGAGTACTTACTGGTTGGGAGAACTGACCCCTGTGATTTTTAGGCTTCCTCTCCAGAATATTATAGTAGACTCAGGTTAAGCCTCATTCTTCAGTTTAAAATTGCCACATGTACACCAGCTCCAAGCTTTTCCGAGATATCAAATTTAGATTCAGGCTGTTGCCCTAACCTTTTAAGTAAATAAAGAGTCAATATGAGATAGTTACACTGCAGGCGATGAAAAGAATATTCTCTAGAGATTGACCAGAAAAGCGTCATATGCTTTTTATCCTTGTCAGTTTTGTGTTGGCATAGCTCAGCTTTTCTTTATCAGAGAAGATGATGTCTCCAGTATCTTACTCATCAGACTAATACTCTAAAAAATAATGAAAAACTAATGGACTGATTTCAGTTCTGATCATCACCTAAGAGCTGTATGTATAATCTCAGCTCTCCCATCTGTGAATCTCTAACCTGCAAGATTCCTAAATATTGTATTCCTGTATAAGCTTATTCCTAGCTAAAAGGTCAGCAGTTAGAAAATTTTGTCAAGCAACTAATCCAAAAGGTTCTGTTTTAATTTCTTACTGTGAACAAAGGGGAAAACAATATTTGAATGTAGGCAGTTTCTGATTTTATACATATATGCAAATAAAGCATGATGATGATTTTTACAGTTTAAAAATCTTGAATTAACTTTTCAGCTTAGCAAACTCAGAACACTTTCCCAGTTGAATGGTTAGTGTATACTTAGAGAATTCGATAAGAAAATCCTTAAAAATATATATAATTAGGAAGGCAGATCTGCATGAGTGGGATTACATACTGTATTCCAAAGCCAAATAGAAGTGACTTTGAATTGGCTGTCTCCTTTCTTTTCTATTAGCCTAAAGAACTACCTATATGATTTGTCATTTATTCAGTGGTGTTTTTATTGTTACATGGATAATCCCATTAATGTGATCAGCCTTGTTATCTGTGGTTTGAAACTAGATCATTCTTAAACCAGTAACATTTGAAATTGTCAGCAGCCTGATCATATATTAAATTTAACATGTTTTCATTTGTCATTAATTCCAATGGCAGCAATTGAAGTTTATGCATACTCCGCATCAGTTTCTTCTTCTCAGCAGTCCACCAGCCAAAGAATCCAATTTTAGAGCTGCTAAAAAACTCTTTGGAAGCACCTTTGCATTTCAGTGAGTATGGCTTAATGTTGGGAGCAGGCTGGGTTGCGGGGGGGCATGTCTCTCCACCTCAGTGTTCTTAAATGTGTGGGTAGGAAAATGTTCTCTTTTAGTAGTTGGCTGTTAACACTGAATAGTCAACTACAGGATACTTGACTTGGAATATCAGAACTTTCAGAAGGTACCATGACTTACTATATTGTGACTAATGTAAAAAGTCACTGATTTTTTGGTTCTGCTTTTTCCTTCTCCTCTGCGTTTTAGTGGCTCACACATTGAAAACTGGCACTCCATCCTGAGGAATGGTCTGGTTGTTGCTTCTAATACAAGACTGCAGGTACATTTTCTGAATACTTTAACAAGCCCTCATTATTCTTCAGTATTAGAGTTTGGTAAGCAATCTCATATGTTTTTTTTTTTTTTTCTTGCAAAAGAGGATGCATTTGCATTTTTAAAAATTACATGGAGTTTTTCATAGGCATAAGTAATTTTCACAGAATAAGTGAAGAAGAATTGACCTATACACTATAAAGGAAGGAAAAGAAAAAGTTGAGTTTCTAATGAGAAAACAAAAATTATTTTGAACCTAAGTGAAAAAAGTTTCATTCAGAAAGCAAAAGCCCTACAAGCTTCCTGTCTTTTAATTAAACACTTTTTTTTTTTTTTTTTTGAGCACTGTTCTCAGTGTGAATACTAAGAGAACAAAAGGTAGGTCTAAGAATAAAAAATTCAGAGACTGGACACTAAAAGGCCATCTGATGCCTGCTTTTCAGCCTCTGGGGCAGTACTTGGGGTTAGCAGGAGGTCATAGGATAGTCGTCATCTTTATTCATGCCCTTCATGTCCAGCATTCCACCTATTTTCATACAGCTAATTTTCATCTGATGAGGTAAGGAGGTCAGGAAATGAGATCCTCAGTTCATTTACCTGTGCTAGATCTCACCTCTGATGATAGTTGAGATGTTTGTCATCTTAACTTAAAATGTAATGTCCATAAATTAATTCATAGTAAATAAGATAAGAGACTTACCTTATTTAATTAAAAGAGGGGCTTTTCATTGTTAAAAGTAGTTTCTCAGACCAGTTGAAGAGTTTTAAACTCTAACTTGAAAAGTTTAGAGGATAAGAGTGGGATGACAATGTTGTATAATGAAAACCCGAATAGGATACTTTGTTGCTGTACGAGCATGCGAATCCTAATCAAAATTCTGTCACGTATGTTTCAGCTCAGTATGTTTTCAGAATTTTAGACTCATTAACATAAAAGCCTACTCTCGCACTTTATAATAAGTGACTCTTTGTCGTTGGTAGGGTGGAAAGGATTTTTTTCTTTGGCTATCATTTTTCATTTATCAAGTTACTCTGGACATTAAGGACAAGGATATCGGTACTACTATTTTCAAATTTGACCTTGCAATAAAAGCTTTATCATTTTCTAAGAGTTAATGCTTCACTCTGAGATAGATTGCCTCCTTTTGTACAATATTAACATTCAAAACCATTGACTAACTGCTTCCTCTCCTACCTCTCTCCATTTTAGCTCCACGGTGCAATGTATGGAAGTGGAATCTATCTTAGTCCAATGTCAAGTATATCATTTGGTTACTCAGGTAAGTCCGTATTTCATTCCTAATCTCAAATTTATTAGGTTTTTATTTTTTTTATTGTTATATATGCCAGGCACATTTTTCTATCAAGTGACTAAAGCTTATTTGATATATTTGTATTAAATTTATTTGATGTCAGAAGCAAAACAAAGCTCACATATCAAGATGAATTTATAATAATTCCCCTTTTGTATAAGAAGGTAATATATGTTTTGTCAATTTCAAAATTAATTTAATTTTGTTTCAGTAGTTTCTATGTTTATTCTGTCCTCAAGTAAATACCAAGAAAGTAGTGTGTGCAAAAAGCATTATGCCGAGCACTGAAGAATGTCCATATTAAACTACTGCTGTTGAGTATAATTCTATATCATGCCAACTTCTTGTCTTTGGATTATTATGTGTCCCATAAAGAAGTTTTGAACAGTATGGAAAATTTAAGAGAAGAAAAACACCCTTAAAATAATCCTACTTATTGGCAACTTCTTGTTAATACTTTGATGAGATTGTATGAAAAATATCACTTTAGGATAGATTAAAAGTGTGTGCTGAGGAGGAGCCTGGTAAATTTAAAATATGGAAAGAACGGTCACCAAATTGTTAGCAATTATTACCCTCAGTGAAATTTGGGATAATTTTTTCTTTGCATTTTTTAAATTTTTTGGAATATTTCACAATGATCAGTGGAATTTTTTGGAAGAATATTTTTCTGTGCATATATTAAATTATAGTCATTGTAAAGAAATTGAAACTATACAAAATGTATAAAGTGTATAAAATGTTTTCCTCCTCTTCTGCAACCTCAGAGTTCAGTGTGCTTTACTTTCAACTTTTAAATGATTTTGTATTCATTGACCTGGGTGTAGTTGGTTGTGTGTGTGTGTGTGTGTGTGTGTGTGTGTGTGTGTGTGATGTACAGTTACAGTAAACAACTTCAGATGTTGTTAATGGTGCCTGCATGGTAAGTCTTAAGATACCCATATTATAGAACAGGATACCTAGGGGGATCTAATAACTAGGTGAGCACTGACCAGGCCTACTTGTCTAATTCCCTTGCCCAAGATGTCTTAAGAGCATTAGGTATACCCTGTATGCCTTTTCTGAGCCAGTCTCAGAACATACATGCCATCAATTCCTGAATACACTATTGGTCAAAGCAATCACAAGCCCTTTCGTATTCAAGGTTGAGGAGTTAGACTCCATCTCCTGATGAAAGAGTGGCAAAGTCACAATGTAGGAAAGCATATGGATTGAGATATATTGTTGCAGCGATCTTTGAAAGTACAGTATGCCAAAATAACACTACAAAAATAAATACTGGGATGAATAAGATAGTATAAGAAATAGAATAAAATAGTTCAACAGAGAAAACAAAGTCAGCATAAATCAGATTCTAAAGCTTTTTAAAACAGAACATGTACACACACCAAAAAAAAGAATATATATATATATTTTTTTTGGTGTTATATATATATATATATGGTGTTATATATTTATAACACCAGTTTAAATAAATAAATATGTCCTCAGCATAGATAAGGAAAATGCAACAAATCTTCAAGTACTATGATTTTACACTGCTTCTACTGTTATATAAACTTCTTAGATGAGTTCATGGAAAGGATCGTGGGGGATATAAATGGTTGTAAAATTTATCTGTGTTAATGTTCATTTGGGGAGGTGTAAGAACCACTGCAGGAAACAAAGTAGCTTCATAGTTGGTTCTGAGGGCTGCAAGTCTTGGAGGTAGAGAACAGAACAGTCTCTTTTGGAAGGGGTTATACATCCACACCATTTGCAGTTTGGTCCATAGGTCTTGTCCATTCTTCTAAGCCTTCTATTGAAGCAGCAACAACAACAAAAAATAAACTTGCTTCTTCATTTCAGAACAATAGATGAGCGTTCTCAAATAAACTATTGGTAATCTACCAATCCTAAAAATGATAGGAATTTCAGTTCTGCTTTGTCTAAAATATTTCACAGTAAAAAAATCATGGCATTAATAGAGTATCGCAGACAAAAGCACTAATATAACTTCTTTAGAAGTAATAAATTCTGTATGGAATTGATCATGTACCAATTCATAAAGATAGTTTTAATATAATTTTTTTATATTGTTCATATTTCCCACCCCTTATCTTCTCCTTTTACTAACCAGATGGTAAGAATGAAAGGGTCTAAAAGCCTGTCAAAACCGAGTTTTAGGATTTTCTCATTATATCAATTTTATGCAAGAGAATTTTCTATCTGTGTTTTAGTACAAAGTAAAACAAGCTGGATTTTTCACTTTTAGCTCCACCAGGGCTTCTGAAACACACAGACTTTCCACCCCAGGTATCGAGGACCCAGGCAGCAGCTGCTCCTTTGAGAGCCCATTGTGACCATGAGTGGCCCGATGCAATCAAACCTTTGCCTAACGTGGAATTTTGCAGTGTAGATAGATTGTATTTTGAACTGCATCATACAGCTTTGTTCCTAAATTATTGTCTTGCTGATGTTTTCAGGGATGAACAAGAAGCAGAAAGTGTCAGCCAAGGATGAACCAGCTTCAAACAGTAAAAGCAGCAATGCATCACAGGTGTTGTAGCAACTTATGTGACTGCATATGATAAGTGAATTCAAGGTCCATTAGCCAGCAAGATTTCAATAAACGCTTGGGCTTCTGGAGTCTGTAGAATTATTTTAAGTGTTTGTTACTCATAAAGGAATAAAACCCTAAAATGCAATAACCTAAATGCCTTTGTTCAATAAATATTAAATAAGTATTTATTGAGCTCCTACTATAATGCTAGAGACCTCTTAGACATTGGGCTACAATGATAATCAAAAATACACAAATCCCCTTGGAGCCTACATTCTACTGAGTGGATATAAATACACTAAATATGTATTTAGATAGAATGCTAGATGGTGGTAAATATTATAAAAATCAAGGGAAAGGGATGTTAAATACTGTGAGATGGAAGGTAGAACTAGAATGAATGTTAAGTGAGAGGTGTTCAGGAAAGGATGCTCTGAGAAGGTTCTGTTTGAATAAAGACCTATATATAGGGGGTGAGTACACATGGCATTTGCCTCTGTGTGAGAAAGAACATTCCAGGCAGAGTAGAGTAAGCACAAATTTCTTGTTTCAGGAAAAAAACAAGCAAACATTCTGGACAGATTTAAAATCTATCTGATGAATAATGTGACTTTATTATTTTTTTTTAAAAAAGAAGATAGCTAATCTAATATCTAAACATAAAAACAAAACCTTAGATTTTTCACGTGAGGTATTTCTGATACCTCTGTGGCTTAATGATGTTATAAAAATGGATTGGTTTTATGTAGTTAGATGATCTGGAATAATTGAATTTAATGTTTTGAAAACATCATGCAACTTTAATTTTGTTTCTCTTGAAATAAAGATTCCAGGCTTCCAGTAAAAATAAATTTGAGTTCTAATTCCATATTGTGGGATGATTGAACTTTAATTTAGCGGTTTTTAGTTCACTTATTTTAAGAGTGATTTAATAATGATTATGTACAGAAATTAATACATACAGCTTGCCATATTCAGTGATATTGCTGCTAGTCTTCATAAGCCTTCTTTTAAAAAAATCTGGAGCTATTTTAGTGACTGTTATTTTTTAACGATGATCAATTAAGTAACTGCCCTATTTTCACTCTAATTTTAATTTTTTTTGGAATTTAGTCACAGAAAAAAGGACAGCAATCCCAATTCCTACAAAGCCGTAACTTAAAATGCATTGCCTTATGTGAAGGTAGGTTGAAAATTTTGCAAACCTCATGCCACTGATTCTCTATCTTATCTGTATTTAAGAATTTGAATATATTTACAGAATGCTTAGATTGGTGAAAGCTTTATTCCTATAACCTTCTCTAAGGGCACAAATGGAAAAATGAGTACAATAGAGATCATAAAGGTTAAAACTGAAGAGCAGAGTTGGCAAGAATTCAGACAATGCTATATTTTATTTTTGGCAGATATTTCAGAATGGTAATTATATCTTTCTGATCAAGTATTGCTTATCTCTTTTGTTAATATGTCACCTTCCTCTATTAGTTGGTATTTGAATGTATAATATTATGAAAAATTTTAAAGATGAACCACTGAGAAGATAACCCAGTAGACCTTTCTGTTCCTATACTGAAGTTATTCTTCTATTCTGAACTTGGGACAGAAAAATTAATAGGCAGTTTGCCAGGTCATATAGTTTCCTTCTTGCTTTAAAACCTGACTTTGACTAAAAATTTATTCTCACGTTGGGAGTTTTGGTAGCTACTGTTAACTGTCTTGTAAGTTTTTGACACTTGATAGTTATATAGGACTAGTAGCTTTCTGCCTAGTTCCCAAGTCAGGCTATTTGTTTTTGATAAAACATAAGAGATTTCCACATTATACAATTCTGTTGGAAATACAGAATTGTAACGTTGCACCTCGTTTTTATTAACATTTATTTTCACATGTTAATTTGTACATGTACTCCTGCTTTTAGATTTCTAAGAGAAAGGGATATAGTAACTTAGAATAAAATAGTCTTTTAATTATGTCTTCCACTTAACAGTGATCACCTCACCTGACCTGCACAAACATGGAGAGATATGGGTCGTCCCAAATACTGATCATGTCTGCACTCGATTCTTTTTTGTGTAAGTATTAAGACTCAAATTTGTATGTTACTGTCTTTTTCATTAATGAGATGATAATGACTATGTTATTATTTGGTCACTTTAACTGCTCTTATATAACAGACACATAATTTCTCATTGACTTAATATTTTTGTTTTATTTTAATAAGCTGTAACAAAAACAGTGATGTTTAAATGCTGTTAACTTAGAAGAACTGAAGAAAAACAGCATCTTTAACCATCTATCTGTGTGTGTGTGTGTGTGTGTTTATCTTTCTATAGATATATACGCACATACATGTAGACATATATTCTTTTATTTTTATATATTTAAAAATGTTAGAACTGGGAATGAAGAAAACAATAATGAGAAGGTCTTGTCCCTATAAAAAGTTGATCTACATTCCACATAATATAGGCTGGCAATATAGGGCATATTGAAGGAGACCCTTTTGATGTAGCTGTATCATAGAGCTGCATTAGAAAATAAAAACATATTCCATCCCTAAATAAATAGAGCTTTATAGACCTGTCTGATTTTCACCCACCCTTTTTTGACCCCCAACCCATGCCTATTCCTTCCTCATCTGTGGCCCTGTCACAGAAAGGACCACAAGAAAGAGCTGAGCACATTTGTTTTGTACTTTTATGTAGTTTCCTAAAAAGAAGCTAGAAAATTGCACTGGCTTTTGTTTTATAAGCCATATCAAAATGAGTGCATCAAGATAGCTTCAATATGTGGAGGAGCCATAGCACCCTGTGCCTATCGCATTTGATCTGTTAGCTTGACAGACTTTCACAGTGAAAACTTTATGAACTGCCTGGTTTTGTGTGTGTGTGTGGTATAAATTTCTTAGGATACAGATTTATGTATTATATATTGTATGTATATATATACATATTAATATGTATAAATATTACATATTATGAGATATATACATGTCTATAGATTTCTTTTTTAATGGCGAGGCAACAATGAGTGTAATAGAACGGGCACCTCTTTTGATCAGTTTGTGTCCAGGCTCACCAATAAGGTGACATTAGCCCAGTTGCATAACCTCTCTAAGCTTCATCGATAGATACAGTAAAATAATATATCTACCTGGATCAGTCAAAATTTCAACAAAAACCAACAGCCCATGAAAAATATGATAATTCCTATCATCCGTGAGAAGATTACTTAAAACGGTGTGATTTAGGAGAACCACAGGTCTAGTGTATTGATAATAGCAACAGAGCTATAATACATCCGTAGGTCCAAAGAGTCAAGGACAGAAAACATTTATCAGAACCCAGTAGGAGATTCCTTACTTTACTAGTTCAGCCACTTTGAAAGAAGTCATAGCCTTCAGCTGAGGGACAAGGGTGCCCTTGTGGGGCTGGAACCTCGGGAACCTCCTGCCAGTGTCTTATTAGGACTCTGCATTGATCAAAACCTATCAGAAACTAGAGGCCAAGGGAGCATATTGACCAAGTTCATACAGGTCAGTCTCCTGGGACAGAATGCAAGGGAGAGAAGGGTGCCATGTGGCTCTGGAGGCCCCCAGGGAAGCTGTCTGCACCCTACCTTTTTAAGGTTATTATGAGGACTGAGTTAGCACAATCCAGGTCTCCAGTGAAGGGCACTCATTAAATATTTTTCTCCCTCTTCTTGATCATCTTGACTAGTCTCCACCATTAGAAGATCAGCCTTCCAAAAGACACATCCAATCACAGAGTTATTTCTTGGAGTGACCTTAGGGTTTTTACAGAAAAGTTAACTCCAAAGTCCTTTTCTTAGCATGACATTAACCAGTTAATCTACTTTTAGCATCTTGCTAAAATTTAAACTTATTGAGCTTAATAGACAACTTTAGATATTTAAGTTCTTTGAAATTTTACATAAATTATATGTAAAATAAATCTGTAGGGATACGTATGGGGTGCATATATTATGTTTACTGGAGAGAAAGATTTCTTTATTTCATAAGAAGAAAAAATTAAGGAAAGACCATCTGAAGAAAAGAGATGAAAACACTTGTAGTATATTCAGATACTTTCCAAATAATACAAGGGAAAGAATTCTATTAAGATAATGATTTTCATTTTTTTGTAAACACAAATGAGATTTCTGCATTCCCTGGAGAGAAGAGACTAATTAAAGGAAAATTGATAAGATTCAAAACACATCAAAAAGAGAATCCACTTACTAATTAATGTACATTTTAATTTCAACCATTAGTTTCTTTCTTTATAAAAGATGTAATCACACTTCTGGTGCTAGGTCTCCCTAGTGAGTGTGGGAGCATCTCGATAAGGAATAAATAGATGAGAAAGAACTGAGTTGTCACTAATATACCATTTTCAAACAGAAAGTCAATTTCCATTCTTATTCCTTTTTTTTTTTTTTAACATTATGTGATCTCATGTTAGAAGCTTGGCCCGATGACTAGTATATAAACTAATCTGCCTCTCGTTTTTGTCAGTTATAAAAGAGATTGTTAAAAATTAAAGTAACTTCCATGCTAATCAAATTTCTAGAGTGAAGGTGATAATAAAATAGTCATTTACAATCCTATTTTTTAATATCACATTTTTTCCAACAGGTTAAACAGTACTGCTTTTCACTAACCCTGCACACCCTGTGACACTGTGCATGGAACCTGATGCACTGTTGCTTGTCAGTAAATTTTTAATGAATGAGTAAAAGCAAAAAGGAAAATATCTTGGATTATATATGGCTTTTATTTTAGATCAGAGTTTGAAATATATCTAAAGAGACAGATACAAGAAAAGTTTATAAAATAAGGACTGTACAAGGGTCATTAAGTGAAATAAAAGATATCTTTCATCATTATTTTGCAAGATAAATAGTGTCCAATCAGGAACACAGTGGGGAGACAACTTTTTTTATAAAGTTAGATGACAGACTATCAGTCATGGCTCACTGAGCTGTGTGACATCAAGCTGATACGATCGGGGAACTTTGTTTTATTCCCAGTATATAATAAATCCAGTTTCTCTGTCTCTAGCCCAGATCTCTTTCCAAGATTTTAGCTGACACAGCCTAAAACTATTTATTGGCTACTTTCTACTTATAAGGTGAAGTCCGGTCTCCTGTACAAAGGGAACCAATGAACTCTTCAGCCTTTTGTTCTTTCTTCAATACCACTGTGTTGGGAGGTCAAGGAAATCTAGTCCCCAGCCTCAAGACTCACCATTTTTCACCACCCACCATTTCCCATCTCAAGACGTTATGCTTTGCAGCCTGAAACTGTATGCTGTTACCACAGTTTTGCTCTTTTCTTTCTCCCTAACCCTGAACTCTTTTCCACTCTCTCCCCTCATACTTGGTTATCTCTTTCCCACACCTCTTTGAAATCTTAGTGCATGCCTTCCCTCTTCCCAGAAGCATCCTTTGGCTCCTTGATGCTACTTCTTTGCATTACTCTATAATGCTCTGGGCATGTTTTTATCATTGGATTATTATTATTTTGTTTTTGTGAATGGTTTTCTTCATTACTCTTTGTACATCTTGAGGTTGGGGACTATATGGCTCCCTTTTATATATATATTGCATTGTGTGTTCACCTCCCGTAGTTAGATTTCTTTCTGTCACCACATATGTGACCCCTTTTACCTTCTCCTCCTTCCCCTCTACCCTTTGGTAACCACTAGTCTATTGTCCATGTCCATGAGTCTCTGTTGGCTGTTTTTAGGTTTATATCCCACATATAAGTGATATCATGTGGTTTTCAACTTTTTCTGTCTGGCTTATTTTGCTTAGCATGGTTATCTTGAGGTCCATCCATGTTGTCACAAATGACAATATTTCATCTCTTCTTATGGCCGAGTAATGTTCCATTGTATATATGTACCACAGCTTCTTTTATAAAGTCATCTATTGTGGGACACTTCAGTTGCTTCTGGCCACAGTGAATAATGCTGCTATGAACATGGGTGTGCAAATATCTTTTCAGATATGGGTTTTTAAGTCTTTGGGGTAAATACCCAGTAGAGGGATTGTTGGATCATATGGTAGATGGATTCTTAGTTTTCTGAGGAAACTCCATACTGTTTTCCATAGTGGCTGTACCAATTTGCAGTCCCATCAGCAGTGTATGAGGGTCCTTTTTCTCCTCATCCTCTCCAACACTTATTACTTGTTCAGTTGATAACAGCTATTCAGACAGGTGTGAGGTGATATCACATTGTGATTTTGGCTTGCATTTCTCTGTTAGCTAGCGATGTTGAACATCTTTTCATGTTTGTTGACCATTTGCATTTCTTCTTGGAAGAAGTGTCTGTTCAGGTCTTCTGCCCATATTTTGATTGGATCGGTTTTTTGTTGTTATTGAGTTGTATGAGTTCTTTGTATAGTTTGTGTATTAGGCCATTATCAGAGGTATTACATGCAAATATATTTTCCCATTCGGATGGTTGTCTCTTTACCTTATTGACAGTTTCTTTTGCTGTGTAAAAGCTTTTTAGTTTGATGTGGTCCCATTCATTTATTTTTGCTTTTATTTCTCTTTCCTTTGAGGTCAAATTCATAAAATCCTCTTTAAGTCCAAGGTCCCTGAGTTTAGGTTCTATGTTTTCTTCTATGCAATTTATTGTTTCAGGTCTTATATTCAGGTCCTAAATCCATTCAGTTCAATCGTTTTTAACAAATAAAAACAAATATGGCCTTCTGCAACAGAAAGCCCATTTTTTTTTCAAGTACCTATATAAACCACTGATTGAATATAATTATTATTCAAGCTTGGAATTATTTTTCCCCTTATTCATCAGTCAGTCCAAGTGATTGGCCTCCTAATCAGCTTGTCCTTCAGCCATTTTTTCAAGTCTTAACCACCTGGCCTTTTTCATGAGGCCTTTCCTGAAGTCCCAGTCAGATATGTTATTTGTCATTACTCTCAATTTTGCTCACCCTTTCTTTGTACTTGTCAGACTGCCTTGTCCTGCAGTTATTTGCATAATTCTATTATCTCACCTAGTAAAATGCAAAGTCTGTCTGTGTTTGGGAATCTCATGTCTTATGCAAAAACACGCAATATATATTGAATGAAAGCAATGACAAAAGACCGAATGTTCTAATTTAGTGAAGAGATTATACGTGGACTATGAAATATCAGAATTCTTATAGGAACTTTAGACAAGTGCTGGATTATCATTCAGTTCACAGTGAATTTCTCCTTTCTATTGCTAATGGAAAACAGGGCTATTGTGTCTAGGTTCCAGATTCAGGGAGACAGAAAACTAATTTACGTGTGCCTATCTTAAAACTTTCACAAAGCTGCTATATCAGTTTGAGAGTAAAGGTTGTCAAAACATTCAAAAGTTTTTATCTGTGAAATTTCTTTATGTACTCAAGAGAGTTTCAGACAGTTGAATCTCATTTATTGTCTTATTTTCTCTCTAATAACTTTATAAGCAAATTGGCTTTTTTTTTTTTAATTAAAATTTTGGAAATCTTTTTATACTCCTGGGGACATATGTAATTTTTGTATCCTTTTAGATAGTTTTATTTCTCCTTAATCATAAAATCCCTGTGAAGTGTGTCATTTCCCTATTGATATCCTTATTCTATTTCTTTTTAAAATTCTGTTGCTTTTGGACTTAAATGAACTTCACAATATATTGTTTGCCTGCAATACTAATAAATAGCTGCACAGTATTCTGTATGCCATATTATAATCAATGCTCTAATGCCACTAGTAATTCACATATTTAAGGCCTGCCAGTTGACCAAATCAAATGGTAGTTTGCTCGTTTATTGTGATAAATGCTGTATAGTTTAAGAGACCTAAATGCCTTTGGCCAATTTCATCCTTCAACCTATGAAGCTTCCTTGCTGGCTTCATAGTCAATGGAAAAATAGGCACTTTGATTAATAACGTTTAGTCTCAATCTCTCACTCTTGCTCTCTGCTTTCCTCCCCCTATGCTCTTTCTATCTTAAATTGTTATAGTTTATTTAAAGAGTGGTAGTCTCATCTCTTCTCCATTAATTTTAAATGCTTTTAAAGCATACTATTTGGGGATAGTAAACTCTTGTATTTGACTGGGAAATAGAGTGGCGGGAAGGAGTGATGGGCATGACTGGAGAGGAAGTTTAAGGTTGGATTATGAAGTACCTTGATACACCTTACTGGTGGCATTGGATTTTGTTTTGCAAGTGAAATGGAGGCCATTTGTATCACTCTAGCCAGGCAGAGAAGAGACTTATAGGAGGGATGATGGGGATAAGTATGGAGACAGAGAGATCAATAAGTTATGTTATTATAATAGTCTAAGCCAGTGTTTCTCATTGTAAAGAGAAATGTGTTTGATGTTGTGACTTGGGGAAAAACAGTGTTTACTCTGTTGGTGCAGTCAGTATTTCTCTATCCCATTCTTTCTAATTTCATTGAAAAATACTAGCCTGGACAACCTAAATTAATTTCAAAACCCGCTAATTGCATACAATCTGTAACATGAAATCACTTTAATGAATGATAATGAAGGACCGAAAGAAGTAACGGCAATGGATGAAGAGAAGATGCAGCAGGAGTAATTAAGAAATGGAAGCAGGATAGCGCAGTGATTAATTGGGGTTAGTCCCATGGAAGAGCCAAGGATGACTGAAGTTTTCTTCTTGGAGAATGGGCAGATGATAATATTTCAAATTGAGATATTGGTAGACTAAAAAGGAGCAGACTTGGGGTAAAAAATTAAGTTCAGTCTTGTGATTTCTGTGGGAAAATTATAGTTAAGGAAAGATGTAAGAATCAGAGATGTAGTTTGCAAACAGCATGTGGGTGATAGTTAAACAATAGGAGAGACTGAAATAATTGAGAGTTTGCATATCATGAGAAGAGAAAATACTGAGAAGTGAATTATATATGAAACCAGCATTGAAATGGAAGGCTAAGGAAGAGGATGCAATGAGAGAGATTGAGAATTAATAAAGGACTAAGTAGGGAGTGAAGAGATAATGTAACTTCAAGAAAAAGAGCAGTCATCTGTACCACATGTCACAGATGTCATGGATAAAATCTGAATTTATCAACTAGAAGGCCATGGACATCGTCAGTAGTTGTCAGTCGAGTAGTAGGGTCAGAAGAATGATTGCAGTGGATTGAGGGAAAAATGAGAAGTTATAATGTATTATAGACAAATCTTAATCAAATGTCAAGTTTAAATTGAAAGGAATGGAGATGGTAGTATGTAGGCTGGACATCATTGAGCCAAGCATCTTATTCAACGTTGTGTCTAAAATATAGAGGACATACGTGTGTTCACTGTACCAAAAATGCCATAGAGTAGAACATAAAAGCATATTAGGAAATGTATAGTACAGATACCTCTGGACTATTATTTGAAATTAGGAAGGCATCAAGAACCAAAATCATTTTAAGACCTTCCACTCTTCCCACTTCTCTCAAAAGACAGTGGTTTTCTTTGTGTCTGTCATTTCTGTTCTCTTTCTGTCATTCTCTTTCACTTTCCATAATCTACATCCTAAAGGAGCTAGCTGGATTGGCTTGGTATAATGGCATCATTTCACTTAGACTAGGCTTTCAAGCCAGGTTGCCTCCCTAGCCTTGGCTCAGAATTATGAGTGGCTTAGTTCAGTAGGCAGCCAGGATTTATACAAAAACCAAGATAACATATTTCATTTGCTCAATAAAGTGTATCTGTACATAGTTTGCCGCAAAGCACCTGATTCAATTTGGACAATTCTTAAACATTTCACTTGACACATTCTCTTCTTCTTAACATGGCATTTACTATTTGATCAACTGAGAAAATAACTGGGCTATGTACTGCATATCCTATATTTTCCCCTACAGTAATGTTTCACCATTGAGTGTCTTATATATACATGTGGGTGAGTGGGCGGGTGTACATTTACATGTACCCTTTTATGGTAAGAATTAACAAAGTCAACAGGTAACCTCAGGTCAGTTCTTAGGACTTTAAACTTGATACAAATGCACTTATCACTAGGTGTTTAAACAGTGGATTATGTAAGGACCTGCTTATGTCATCTGTTTCATTTTCCTGTATTGTGCTATTTCAGGAGAACTTATGTTTGGTGAGGAAAGGCTGGCACACATTAATCTTTGAGACTCTGCTTACACCCCTGGTTATCTATTTTGAAGTAATTATCACTTCTCTAAAGCTCTGTCTTGAAATCATTTTTATGAAGTAAAATTAATTCATCACCTATTCTACTCTGAATATTATCATGGACATTTAAAAATTCATTCTTAGAAAATTTTTATTGCCCAAGTAAGTTTATTTGAGGAAATGAATTATGGCATAAAGTGCAATTATTTCTTTCTAAAGGCCTTAATAATTGCTGTCCTTTAATGTGATATTTTCACTTCTGTTGCTTAGCTAAACTTAGCACACTTGCAATCTTATGTGAAGTACCAGCATAAATAAGAATATGGTATAGTTGGACAAATACAGCAGCCAGCGATAAGGAAAAAAAATGTAGCACTGATTATAACAGAATAATAATTAGAAGGCAGGCATGACGGAGGAGCAGTGGCAAAAAATTTAAGTAATTTCTTAGAGTGTCACTAACCAGAAAATAAATAAACGATTGAATAAAGGAAGGATGGGGCAAATCAGGGCATGGTAAATATAATCAGGTATTTGGTAATGTAACTTTTGCTGTTGAATACTTTGGGTTATATTTTAGGTATCAAATGTCATTTCTAAGCTCTGGTAAATGCTTTCTGAATTTTTTTTGAATGTTTCCTGTTTCTGTTTTGTGCTTTAGCTATGAAGATGGCCAAGTGGGAGATGCAAATATTAACACACAGGAAGGAGGCATTCACAAAGAGATCCTTCGAGTAATTGGTAATCAGACTGCTACTGGTTAAAGGACCACCAATTAATTAACATGATTTGACAGCCTTCCTCGGGTTCAAAGCTGGATTTTGAACTGAAGAAGATGATAAAATAATTTATTGTTATTATAAACAAAATTAACCCTTTGAATACTGATTTTTTTCTTAGTATTTCTAAGTATCTCAATAAATACCTAAAATGGTATAAAGTTTATCAATTGTAGGGTTATGGAATCTAGTAATAAAATTACAACAGCACTTAAACTGAAGTTTGGGTTGCTCACATAATAAACAGATTGAAAAAACAGTTTTGTGCTGATATTTTTATATTAAACTCTTTAATTGGAAATTTGGTATTATATACCGACACTTTAGGTTACCAAAATAGAATCGAGAACCTTTTGTAATGACATCTAAATCTATAAGATACTTTGCAATAAGTATAATGTTTGCACATTCTGATGTGCTGTTATAATTAAGTGGTATGAACATTGCAAATGTTTTGAGGAGGGAGGTTTCCTATTCTCCTGTTATTTTTCCTTACACTAAAAACAATTAGGTCTTAGATGCAGTGCTTTCCCCAAAAGTTCATAATATACATATCTATAGATTCATGCATCAAAATGTATAATTGTGCATATATGTGTGTATATCCACATATGTGTTTGACAGCAGAGATGGCACAGCTCCACAATTCTATTCTCATTCAATGAAAAGAAAATAATATTTAGTAACCAGTAAATCTGGACATAAACCAAGATATGAGTCAAATTTACTATTATTCATACACTGAAATATTTGTGAACAATTTTCCTGTTTAAAGAATTTGCCCTTCAGTTAAAATTCAACTCTTTGATTGTTACTAAGTCATAATTTGGGGACCATAGATGCCCCTGGTGGACTAAATCTATACTTAAATGATCATATGTTTAAAGGAAAGGCCTCAGAATTTAAACAAACAATATATATTTTTTTATTTTCTACTATGGAACATTTAAAAACTTTATTTTTATCACACCAGCATTTTTATATTTTTTCATCTAATACCTCTGCTTATTTTTTTTCATATTGAGAAAGAAGACAAACTTTGAAGTTTCTTTTATATTAAAAGAACACAAACAAGTTTAGAAAGAACAGTAACACCAGCTCTCTTCATTCTCCTTTCAAGAGTCATGTGCTCATCAATATCGTTTCTATTTCTTTGTGTCCTAAAGTTCTTCTTAGTCATCACAAGTTTTAACTGACAGTGTTTAAGTTTCTTATGCAACGTCTTTGGTGTAAGGCCATTCATGAGAGCAGTTTAATTAGCGAGTCTGTCACTCTATTCAAACTCTGAATCAAGGCACCTATCTGATTCTAATTTATTTAGCAAGGAAAAAATAAAAATGTATAGACATTTGCAAGTATAATGTTAAACTTCTCTGTTATTTCCTTTAGTATAAAAGGTGAGAGGAAAAGGTCATAAGCATTGTTAAAGATTGCTATTTCAGAAGTATTTACTAATAATTTGTTTTCATATGTTGTAAACAATTGATTTCTGCAAAAAGAGACTTGAAATGTTTGTGATATTAACCATTATGATAGGATCAACTTAAAACATTGATCTGTTTGACTTATGCCTCTGAACTCAAAGTGAGACTGAGGGATGCTATTGTCGTTATAGGGCTGAGATACAGTGTCTTGTTTAGTGTTCTGTGACCTGGTATTTGAAGACTTTATGTGGAACATGAGGACTACTTGCTTGAGTCTCCCAAATCTCTTTGACTGTTTTAAATGTTTTAAAAAAACATTTTTAAAGAACAAAATTATTTTTTTCAAATTCATTCTATGTATGATATAAATATGAGTATGTAACAGCAAGATTTAGAAATTGATGTCTTGGAACCCTAGCTGTTCAGCCATGAGGACCATGAGGCACCTCCAGAACTCTCCACAGTGCCTCCAGGCATAATTTTAAAACCACTGACCTAATCCATCCAGGTTTCACTGGACAGTTGAGTGATCTATAAAGAGTATAGAATTAGAATCTGAACTGAAAGGGTAACCTCAAGGACGCAGGGGAGACTCTTTAGAGGAGGAAAAACTGGCATATAAACTTCCATTGCCAATTTAGGAATAAAAGTCAATTCACCTGTCAGAGCAAGAAAAGTAGGTGATAGTTTTAATGCCTACTAAATATTACAGATAATAGATATCTTTTATGATAGTAAAATAAGATGTCTTCTATTGGTAATTAATGGAATGCTCTTGCAATGCAGAATGACTGATCTTGTTTCAAAAAATTGTCAGAGCATTTGTAAGCAAATATTCTAAGGAGAGCCAATCTTTTGAACTTTTGATATTATCAGTACTATAGTATACTGATGCTTATCTTTATTTCGAAAGAATCTAATTTTAGTATACACCATTCGTAACTGAATACCATGCTTAGTCCTTAAAATTTAGAAGTTTAAACATTATTATTGTCATGCCTTGATTCAGTCACCTCATTTAGACATTATCTACTGACTTATTTGATGATTCCAAACGTGATACTGTATTTTTATAATCATTTGAAGTCTGTTCACTGATGCTTTGTAATAGTTATATTAATTGTGTAGCCTATACTACTTAATATTAACCCACTGAATAAAGGAGATCATTCTCATTTGTGTACTAGGGAAAGAATAACCTTAATTTATTAGTTCTACTTTTTCTGGCATTACTAATTTTGTAAACACTTCACTATGAGAAATTTGTCCTTTTTCATTGTCCGCTGTATTTTTAAAAAGGGAGAAGAAAATAATTGACCATTTGAGAAGAGAAAAAAGTAATAATATACTTATAAGCTAGTGCTATAGAATACATCACGGTGAGGTACTTTTGTGGTGCCTTAGATTACTTTATGTTGAAATGATTTTTTATTTTGTTGCTCAGCAAATTTCAGTCACATGTTGGATTCGAAGGTGGTTTTTTTAATTTAAAATTTAACTATGATCATAAAATTTACATGTAAGGTAGTACACTCTTAAGCATACCATCAAATACTATGTGATGTAAGAAACCAGCCCAAGCTATTGCTAATGCTCTGAATGTTTCTGATGGAAAAATTTAAGAGTTTAGAAAAGAAATCCTCAGTTATTCTCCCCTTCACTAAAAGAAAGGAAGCTTTTAATATGCAAGTCTATAAATCTTTAATATCAATGAAAATATTTTAGCAGTACTTTGTACCATAATACCATAACTTGCCTTAGGGCATTGGTTTCAGAAAGTTTTAAGGAAAAATTCATCATCCTTGTTAAAGTCTTGATGACTTCATCAGATAGTAATTTAATACGTCTGAAAGGCCACTCAACCTTAGACCATCTCCCATCTAAATGTATGGATATCATGGTGGCACTTGAAGCACATTTTTAAAATATGGTGTTATTCTATTGTCTTGCTGAATTCATTATAATACTACCTCAAGACAAATGACAGATTGTAAGTTAGGTAAATTGGGTTTCCAGTATAAGGAACAAAATTTTACAAATAGAAGTCATCAAATATTTCTGTGGTCAAGACCATACTGGACATAGTATTATCAGTTACCTCTGACAATACATTAATATGGATATTTCAATCACTGGTGATGAACGACATAGTTAACACCCAGTGAGCTTTGTGAAAGGGTTTCACATTGCAAAATTGAAAACAATTAGTTCTCTTTAAGATTGGTTTGCTACATGGGCCAATTTTATGTCTATTCACCTAAAGCCACAAACAATTGGACACCCTAAACAATCATAAAGGATTAAAATACCCAACTACTATGCCAGAATGGCAGACTAAAAATTCAAGTATTTTGGCATCAAATGTCTGCTAAATTTTTGTCAGATATATAAATTCGATGTATATTATTACCCAGTAAGTTTTTCTTGGGGATTTTGTATACACTATGATATATTAGGATAAGTTTTTGTAGGTCAAAAGAATTTCAAGTAGTTTTTAGACAAAACATATCCATGAGTGTGAAAAAGCTGTGCTGAAGAATAGATTGCATTACACATTTACCTGCAAGTCAGTAAAAAATAGTGCTTATTTACATAGTCAACATAATTTAATGTTCTAAAAATAATTTCTTCAATTTGCCCAATATTTAATGTATCATTTGAGATTTTAAAATATGCAGCCACTCCTTTATGTAAACATTAAGATATGCCTATGTTTCTTTAACTATACAGCCTTCTTTACAAGAAATTTTTTGACTTTTGTGCACAAAATAGTATTGCAACCTGCTATTTAGCCTTTGGTGCCTTAGAGTTATTATAAATATTTAACAATATGTACATAATGTAAATACTGCCAAGAGATCACTAAGGCCAAATATTTTCACTATTCACTTTTTATTGCACTTGCTTTCTATTGCTACTTAAGCCTCTTTTATCCAGCTTTGTAATAGTTCTAAAATTGTAGCCAATGTAAATGTTTACTTTCAATAAATCTGAATTTGTTCAACAAGTACGGTATATGTGGGCACTATTTTGAACACTCGGTTAGGTCTAGATACTCCACATGACGAATCTTGCTTCTGGGGACTAGGTAGTTGAAGTTCTCAACAAACTAAAAATGATATTGCCCTTTCTACTTCTAAGATACTTTTAAAATAAGAAGGAATAAAAGGCTCTTCATGACATTATTCCCAAGATAGTTGTGATAGATTTAATTGGACATGTGAGCACCATTTTAATTTGAAATTCTTCAAGAAATATAGGATCGAAACAATAGATTTTTGTACATTTTGTATGTATGCTCCATTTATGAACACCTAGACATAATATTAAAAGGAGCATTTCAAATCAACTGCCCTGAATTTTCCAAGCATTTCTGACTTGATTCGTAATTAGAAAATGATTTTAAAGCACTGCTTTTTATAAAAATACATCTCATTAACTGAATAAGACATTAGTCCAAAAAATAAATAAGGTTTTCTTAACATGTTAACAGTAAATATTTATGAGGAGCTAGTTTATATTTTCCATAATAAAATATGTTTTTACTCATGTTGAGAAACTATCAGTAGCAATCTTCTGTTTATTATCCTTGATTTCATTTTCCAAAGAATATACTTGTTAAGAGTCTAGTATGCATCTTGACAGTCAATATAAGGAAAACAGTATTAGATTTTGTGTTTGGCCTTAAGAAGCTTTCAATCTGTATAAGAAAGAAACGTTTGGAAATAATTCATGAATAACAAAGCCAACGATGCTGCATGGGAAAAAAAAGACAAAAATGCAAGCAACACGGAGGGAAGGATCATCTACATCATAGCAGTGGGGATGGGGGAGGAGGAATACCATGGGAGATCATTAATACCCACTGGACCTTCCCAGACCCAAGGATAAGGTCTTAAAGATGAAAGGCAATTTGGCATGTGAAGGAAAGTAGGCTTACAGATGTAGAGATTTTAGATGAATATCAAAATTCATAACAACTTTTGCATTCATTGAAATAAAATCTGCAATCCAAATGACATTTGAATTCTTAAATTCATAAGTAGTGTATTACTGATTTGTATTTACTTATTCACCAGTTTTCATAATCTCACAAAGATTTGCTTATACATCTGCTTTTGCTTTGTTGTGGATAATCCATTAGACAGCACTCATGAATTTTTAGTTTTTGATTTCTCAACCAAATTTTGGTAATATCTTTGACTTTATGGCTCAATCTTACTGACTTCTGGAGCTGTCATTCTGACATTTACCCACATTCCTCCTCATGGGAATGGACAAGCAAGAACGTAGTTCCATATCCTAGGTTAACTTAAGAGTTAAGTAGGTTGCTTTTTTTGGAAAGCCAATTTTAAGAATAACTGAGAATTTATTTGGCCTCTATTTCTGTTCCCAAATTCCAGGTGTCTCTCTTCAATTATCTTAAATAGTAGTGACTTGTAACTTGTGACTAAGAAGGCTGAGAATGTCAAAGATATCAAATATGTATATAGTTTTAAAATCGTGTATTCTTGAATTTCTGGTAAGAGAAATTTTTGGTTAATAGGATTTGCTTAATGTAGCACTTTGTAATTTAGAAAGCATTTTATGTAGATTGTCTCATTTTCTCTTCAAAACAGTTCTATGAAATGTGTTAAGTATCCTTGTCTCTTATCGATGTGAAGGTAAGTAGTTTGCCAAAAAGGTCAGTAGGCTCCAAACCTAGAGTCAGGGTTTCTGAGACTCACCTCTGTCTCTAATAAGTTTTTTATTAATGCTGAGATCCCAGTTTGGCAAAACATACAGCAAATGTTAAGGATTACAGCAGACTAGTGGGAAGAGTCAATGAAGAATTAGGGCTTGTTGCCCTGAAGAGCTCCATCAGAGAATTGTTTAAATACCATTGCACAGACTGGGCATGATTTCCTTCTAGAAAGCCTGGAAGGAAAGAAGTCTACCGTTAATGTAATTGACAGTGGAAAATTACTGTCAGCTCTTGGGCGAGTGACATCATGAAAGTAGTGTTGGAAACATGCCAACAGCTATATTCAGAAAGATTTCTGAGAGAGGTAGAAAGCAAGAAATAATAGAAATTGGCTTTCATAATTCTGACAGGCACAAAGGCCTGGAGAAGAGGAGCCGAGAGAGAAAAAATGAATAGAAGAGTCAGGACTTAGGAAAAAAAGGTAGTAAATTAGGAAACGAGACCCAGTTTGTATGTAAGGGATAACAATGCATTGAAAATCGTTTTACCCTGAACTTTTTATTGGAGATCAATTAATATTCTTTTATTCCTTTTAGTATTCAGGAAACCGAGAGGACTAACTGGAGACAATGGCCTCGCAATGCTGTCTCTAGCAAGAAGCCAGTAAGCACATATTCAGCCACACGAAGGGCAAGTGCAGAGGAGGGATATTCTGGACCACAGCGGGGTGTTTGTGAACACACTTCACCTTCTACCTGTAAAACCAGGCTTACTAAGTACTGAGATGAGTGAGAGAATGGTTACAGTAGTTTTGCAAGTCTGTTTTTGTGTAATGTAAAATTTCCCACATCGGTCAAATTGTGTGTGTGTGTGTGTGTGTGTGTGTGTGTGTGTGTGTGTGTGTGTGTGTGTACACATGTACACTGCACTGTAGCCTGGGGAACACTTAAGATCCACCACCCAGCACGGTGGCTCCTTACTCTGTACACTCCTAGGAAGACACTGTCTGTTCACCATGAATGTCTCCAACACCCACCTCTAGTCTGGTGACCTCTAAACCTGCAGCTCTTGTTCCTTTCTCTCCCCTGGGCGTCAAATTTATATGATCAAATATACCAAACAATATCTCTTGCTCAGTGTTTCAAGGATACCTCAGACAAAATCTAACCAGAGTCCTCGGCCCTGCCAGTCTGCTCTCCCCTTGCATTCAAGCCAGCAGGCTGGTCATCCCCCGTTCCCCTCCCTCTTAATCCCCATGAATCAATAGCCAAGCCTTTTTAACTCTAGAAGTGTCTCGAGTACATTGAATTTTCTTGGTCTCTCCTGTGACTTCCTCTGTTCATTTTCATATGGGTTATATCAGTATGCTCCAATGGCTTTTCTTGATTCCGGTGCCCTCTCCTCAAAACATATTCAACTAGCACGTGTGCGTACAGCCTTGTGATTGTTAAGGTACTGAGTACTTCTGTACATCAGTAAGTGCACACTGCTTCAAGTCCCAGGTGCCTGGATGCAGCAACCAAAGTGTTAACTCCACACATAGGGCCCTCCTACACTTGGTCTCTGCTAAATAGGCTACTGGATATTTTTAACATCACAACTGGCTTGACCCCCTTTCAGAATGCTAAAGCTAAAGTGATCTTTCTAAAATGTAATTCTTATTTTGTAAGCCCTGTACCTAAAATCCTTCAATGTCTCTTAATTTAGCACTCAATAAAACAAAAAACTTGGCTGCTGCTTTCCTCTCTGCCCTCTCTAGCTTCATTTTTCACCACCACCATGGCAACCCTTACACTCAACATTGGAGCCACACTGACTTATTCACAGTCCAAGGAACAGCCCACTGACACCTCCGCTCACCAGCTTTTTCTCTGCCTAAATCCCACTGCCCATCTTTAATTTTTATTCCTCTTGGACCTCCATCTGTTTTAGCTTCTTTCAAAAACTGCCTGTGCACTCCCAGCCTGGACCAGATGGTTCTTCTAAATCTTCACTGTATATCTGACCATAGCATATCCATCTCACTTAACACACAGTGAAAAGAACCATTGATTTGCTTGATCTCCCCCATCACCCCTCCAAGCCGCAAGACACAGATTATTTCCAGTACCTAATAAATGTTTGGAACTTAGTAGGCACACAAAAAAAATAAATTATAAATGGCAATCTAGTAAAGATGGTCTTCAAATGAAGTGACATTAAAGCCAGAAATCTTTAGAATACATCTTATAATTAGCACATAATATAGTCATAAATCTAAACAATAACCCAGCAAGTGGAATATAACAAACCAAAGCTGCCATCATCATCATCATCTTCATCATCATCATCATCATCATCATCATCTCCAGCTTCATTTCCTATAGGAAATGTAGAAATCCTTAGATGTTGGTAACATCTACTGTCTGTCACCCTTGAAGTACATATTTTTATCTTCCCATTATTCATCTTAACTTTGGAACAAGCAATACCTGGATTGCAAGGTCATTTGGAGGGCTCAGAATGAAACATAAAACTGGATACTTAAAAATTTGTAATTTATCATCAGTAATTTGCATGATCAAATGATCATTGCTTTGCTAAATTATTACCTTAAATAATGAGCTTTCTTAGCATATTTAAGAGTTCATTTACAGGTCATTAACTACTTGACATACAAGGCAGAAGATACTTTTAGCTAAAGTACTGATATTCTTTACCAATAAAATATGTCAGCGATGGAATTAAGTACATATATAACTATAAGTCAGTGGGGGAATAAATTTCCTTCCAAAGGAATTGCATTCCTTTAACATGGTATAAATTGTAATGAACCTTAATTTTAAAACACATGCTACCCTGACATCTAACTTAATTTTTGCAGCTGTGTAACTGGGGACATATCTATTCTTTATGCATTTCCTGGATAACTTCTGGGATACACAATTCTTAGTAGTAGGCTAGTTAATTTTCTAGTTCTAAAATACAGCAGCCACGGAACAGTATCATTTTCTGCAATTTATTATTTGGAATCTTTTTCCTTGAGTTTCAGCCTATTGCAAATCTCTCCGTAATTCAAGGCCAAGCTCATGTACCCTCAAGTACATGAATATGTTCTGGAGCACCCAGCCATAAATGATATTTTTCTGCTCCAAATTTCTGCCGTACTTTATAGTTCTCTTTCAGCACTGACTTATAGTTATCACTTTTTCTGGGGCTCTTTTGTGTAAAAAAAAAAAAAATTGCATTACTGAGCATTATACTCTACCTACCACCACCAATAATCTCTCTTGGCTAAAGTTATGCTTAATTTCATTAATTTAATCTATTAAACATTCACCATTATTTAAAACTTTGTCATTAAACGACATTTTAAATTTCTGTTAATATGATTGAAGAAAATGACAAAGAGTGAGTCCAACTGCTTAGAACTGGAGGTGACCACAGTCTCTCTCCACCTCTTTCATACCTCCTCCACCTCTGCTACCCAACCAGGATGATTTGGGAAAGTAACAGGGCAAAGTTACCATTTATCTACATAATATAGCAATTTAATGAATAATAGATCCACCTCTTCCTTCCCATCCTCTTTATGGGAATCCTCTTAATTTGTGAGGGTGAAAGGGACTGGTCATACGTTGGACATGAGGCAAGACATTAAGCTGCATACAGACATTCAAAAAGCATCTAACATGCATATTCACTTTTTAATACACATTTTTTAAATGTGTAATCGAATATTAAATTTCATGAACATATTGACCATTTTGTGATATTGTTTGATTAGCTTATGTTTATAAGAATCAGAAATGCTATTTTAGCTTGCATAATGAGCATCCAGAAAGAATGCACCAGCACATTTGCTCATTGAGATGGCAGTGTTGATGGTTCACTCACTACCTTAGTTCTACTCAAGCCATCTCCATTCCCAAAGTTGTTAGATTGAAAACCATTTCTCTTGCCCACCACATTTACTCTTCAAGAACTGTCAAGTCTCCATCCAAAATATCTCTGTTCCTCTAGACTGCTACAATATCTGCCAGCTCTAATATTTCCATTTATCTGTTCAAAACACTTTTTTTTTTTTTTAGCCTATGATACATACCAGTTATCTGTGACAGGCATTCTCTAGATACACACCTTTCACCTTCAGGAAGTGGTTCTTGCCCTGATAGAGACTACAATCTTTAAGGGAGTACAGGTAGAGGCTGTTACAACCCAAGATGCTGCACAATGTGATTGGTGGTACATGGAAAGAGCCTTAAAAAAACCCTAGACAGGGTACTGACCTGCTCCAAAGATCCTATCGCTTCTTATTATTACATAGACCACACATCCTACTATAGCATTCAAGCCTTCTAAAAAACTAAACAGTTTTTCACCTTTGTTTACATATTACAGAGTCACTTTTCATAACATTTATTTTCAGTCTGTGAATCTACCAAGCTTATGATTCTGTTAATTCTGTCTTTCCTCACCCTGTTTCTCTTTGATTCAAATCATTCTACCCATTCGTATGGTCAGATCAATGGACTTTAATCCTTTTCTTAAAAATCTCAAAAGAAATCCTACTTTCTCTCTGAAGCCCATCTCTAGATGCAGTCTCTTTTTTCCATGCCATCTCATAGCCATTAACTTGAACATTTCATGCGAGTTTCAAGACTTATCTCCACTAGACTAGAAGTTCCTCCAGATTAAAAAAAAAAGAACATAAAAAACATTATATTTATTTTTTGGTATTTTCCATGACCCTGAGTAACTTAACATCAACTATTTTTGAAAGAATAAATTGAGATATACAATTTGAAAATTTTGCAGGCAAAGCAGTGTTATTTGTATGCTACTGACACTTCCTTAAGTAATGTCTGCCCTTCATCTCATGGTATTGAACTATAAACTGAGGGTAAATAATATATCTAAACCTTGTTTTGCAAATTAACTGTAACAAAATGGTGACTTTTATGTAAGTAACAACTAGAAATCTCTCTGGGAAAAAAAGAAAATAATTGAACCTCAACTTGGAATCTCAGTGGTTCTTTATGTTTTCTGTTTAGTCTTGAAAATACAGCTTCTTTGATACCTTCCTCATAAGCTGTTTTTAATTTCAAAATCTGGCCTGGCTTCATCAGGATGCATGTGGTTGTTGGCTACTGCAATGAATTAAAGGAAAAGGTTAACACTTTTAAGACTCCTCTCCTTTGGAGCTGGGTAGCTTCCAGTCTTCACTGGTCCCCCTCCTCCTCCTCCGCGGACACCAGCTTCCTGTTACAGCTTCAATGATAAAATTCTCAGGAGACTGACATAGACAGAAATTTCCTTTGACATATTAGATGATGCTACTTTTTTCCTTTGAGTATTCACGTGATTACTTTTTTCTGTAGGCAAAAAAAAAAGAAAGGGTTGGGAAATAGTTACCAAGAAGCTCAAGTCCTCTTACATGATTGGAAAAACCTTCAGACAACCTAGAAATGTTGGTCGTGTGTTTTCTGTTATTGATGTGGTATCAGGGGCCAGACACTGGGAGAGAGAAGTTAGGAGGCTGCTAACTTCCACAACCAGTAGAAGAAAGGAGCCTAAGTCAAAAGCAGTAGGGAAAGTGGGAAGGCAAGGAGGCCTATTACAAAATCTGGGAGCCTGCTGAAAGCAAGAATAATGAGACAAATTTATTTCTTAGTCCCCTACTTGGAGGCCTTGCATACCCTGACCTTAACCCACACTTATTTATTAGGCTAGTTTTATAAACAATATTTAACTTTTGCTGAAATGCTTAGTAAGTCACTTGGTTTTCTCTAAAGCTCTGATGCTTTGACTTTTCAAGTCATCAAGCTATTCAAGTCAAAAAATATATGTTTATTTGTCTTCTATTTTTTATTTTGTTTATCTATAGAAATAAACATTTTCCTCAGCATGACTGCAACTGCACTTTTACCCACATCTTCCCTCCAGAACCACACTCCAAGACATCCATTCATGTTGACATATTTTTAAAAACATCAGTCTGGAAAGTGAGGAGGTAAAAGGTTGGCCCATATTGGGTTGTGACATTGTTGATAAGCTGTCATCCTCTTAAGACTCTCGGACAAAAGGCAAGCAACATGAGCACAGTTTAGGAATCCAGGTAACCACGATTTTCCACATAACCACCAAGAGACCTCACAACAACAAGAGATCAAAGTGAAAGGTTTAAAGGCAGTGACAGGAACTGACATTTAGTAAAGGTGGCCAAGGCAAGGAGTTAAATATTAAGTTCAAGCTACAAGATATCAGCTTCTCTTCACAACAGAAGTATCCAGTGTATTCAATTTGCCAAAGAAAACCTGTGATTTATTCATTAGTCTTTTGTTTTCTCAGGAAGTGCAGAATGGAGCCCTGGGCACAGAGTATGCACTGGACACTCTGATTATTTAATTAGACTTTTTTTTTTTCATCAACCCAACCTTATCTCTCACCATCTCCCCATCCCAACACCCTAAATTCCGCCATTCCTTTTTCCTCTCACCCCTTCAAACCACCACAAGCCTGTCTGACTCTCATGGGCCCCCCAAGTGTTTCCCCTTGCTTAGAAGGTCTTCTTTTATCTTCCATACACTAATCTCCAGTCCATAGCTTCAGGCTCAAGCTAAGTTCTATGAACTTTTTCAGACTGTAATGTATTGTCTCAGAGTGCTTCATGAGGCTTTTGGCTTCCAGTACTCTGCTGTGTCTCAGGGGGAGCTGAAGCTACTGCATTGCTCATGCTCCTGTGATATCTGGCTTCCAGGTGGACTTGGACAATGAGGAGCACCAACAGGAGATCAGAGAGGAGGAAAAGGGAGAAAAAAGGATATTTCTCCCTCCCTCTGTTCCTCTGGTGGCATCTCCAACAAAAGCTGTTTTTCTTCCATGGCTCCAGCCAGCTCTTGTTGGGCAGGCTCACATGATTCTGGAAGGTGACCCTGATTCTTGGGCTCTTGCAGCACCTCTTCCTTCTTTAGCTTCTCTAGTCTGAGGATGCTAGTGGCTTCCTGATATTTCTGGGCTGCTGCCCATCTCCTTCATCACCTGAATAACCAATGCACTGTATCATTAAGTTCCCTCTATGGTAATCATTCCAAGTGTTTTGTATTTTAGACCCTGTCTAATACTCCTGCTGTATTGCCTGTGCCCAGAACAGAACCCAGCACCTATTTATTCCTCAATATTTGTTAAGTGATCAAACGAACGAGTAGAGGGAGACAAACAAGTGTACAGATGATTATAATATATACATTAGATATGATAAAATGAATATGCACTACAGGAACACAAAAGAAAAAGAATTTTTGATGCATTTTGGGAGTTTACCGAATCAGTATTTGCAAGGAGAAATTTTCAGGCGAATAGTAGGTAATGTGATTTCCAAGATCAAAAACCCCATGAAAAGAAACCAGGAGATAAGAGAGAGAATGGTATGAGCGTCTCGGAATGTACTTAGTATTTCTTCCTGAGTAGGATATAAGATTATTGTCTGAGAATTGTGGAAATTAAATTAAAAGATGATCAGATACAGACTACAAAGGGCCTCGTGTCTAAACTAAGGAATTTGGATTTATCCTGCTGGATCATTGAAAAATTGCAAGCAAGAAAATTACATAAGCACACACAAAATTTTGTATTCATGATATGCCCATTCCAAAATCAAAGCCAGCATTTTGTGATTACTTCAGTTCTACCTTTTTTGTTCGTTGTTTATTTTTGTCACAAAAAGTTACTGTTGCTGAAATATTTCATCTAGTTAAGAATGATTTGCGATGCCAGTGGATGCTTCAGTTTGAAGATGCCTTTGTGAACAGCGATTAATTAAGAACCTCAAGGTCTTTGCTGCTCCATTACAATAAACATCAACCACCTTTTGTTTTGTTTTTAACCACTGATGCTTCATCTTATAATGTCAGAGGTGTGCTGCTTCACTGGCTGCCAGATGGCTGCCATATGCCAAATGCCCAAAACACCACAAAAATGTCATGTACAGACTAGAATTATGTATAAATTGTAAAAGAAGACTGCAGGGTATCAGGAAGCTGTGTTTTTACAACCGCGTTAATCTGGAACCTTTGTTAAGTATACTAATGTATACTTCCAGCCCCAATGGCTGGAAGCAATACCTGAGCCATTACCTGTGCTTATAGAAGAGTAAAAGCAAATAATGATGACTTGGATCTGCAAAGCACAGAGATTCTGTAGGACCACTTGCTTTGAAAGAATGTTTTTATAAAAATTGTATTACTTTCTTACCCTTGAACTTTAGATATGATTGGCTTAAAGTCCTAGGTCAACATCTTATGGATATCCAAAGCCTGATTCAAGAATTCTGTAAATTGCTCCTGTGAACAGGTTACCTTTGCCTCCTGGATCCTGATGTGCTTGCTGTTTTGGTGTCACGCACGCATATACTCAGACAGAGTGCAGCCAGTCCCTCAGTTTTCACTCACATATTGGGATAGGTATGGTATTGCTTCAGATACAACTATGTCAATGTCAGCAGGTTCTTAAGTCTTTTCAGCCACTCTGCCAATGGGGGCTCCTGACTGGCTCTTCACTAGCTAGCTGCCCATGCCACTATACTTCATACTTAACAAGAAATTTAAATGACAAAATATTCACCATCTTAAATGATTACCTGTTTATTCTAGTTTATTTACCAAGTCTTATGTTAACTCCAACAGCAAAGAAAATTTTTAAAGAATTTAAGCCAGCATAAGGGATCAATATAAGTAATCTTATCATTGAGGATATTGCTATGATTTAAGCATCTGTAAGTCCTGGTTCCTTTGAGAATCTGATGAATACACTTTGGACTGTCATTGCATGAGTGCCAGATGGAGGTAGAAGTCCAGGTTCCCCACTCAGCTTCTATAGACACCTGAGCAAGTGCATCCCTGTTGGATGAAGGTGGCAGTTTCAGCCTTCACTTGTCATGGAGAATGGGGCAAATTCCCCAAATAGGATTGGGGTAGGGGAGCTCAGGTCCTACACTGAGAGACAAAAGGTTCTTGGCTGAGCACAAGCAAGAATTCAAATACTTACTGAAGTTAGACTCAAAAAGAGATGCATGGGGACAGAGACAATAGTGAGAGACAGGGACAGTGTGAGAGACAGAGTAAAGACACTGACAGGAACCCCGAGGGTTTGAGGAATTCAGTTTATATATCATTCTTCAGTTTCTGTGAATTGTAATTTAAAGACTTTGTTTACTCATTCTCCTTTGATGGTATGGGCATACAGTCTGAAAGGTAAGACTGTGTAGTCTGAAAAGCCTGCTGGCAATTCCCAGCCTTCGATCCATAGGCTCCCATGGGTTTAGCCATAGGGAAGAAATGATTTTCTTTTGTGAAGGGAATAACTTAAAGACAGAGCTTTCTTATTCTCCTTTTATGATATGAGTAAGCAGTTTGTTAGTAATCCCAGGAGAAATCTTCCTTTGTTCTGCAGGTTTCCTCATGGTCTGGCAGTAGGGCTGGTCAGCATATTGTAGTCTCTAAATATAGCTGGGTTTAACTTTTAGTTCTCTTGCCTCCTCCTTACATTACCTCCACATAGTGCAACTAAAAACCCTGGACATTCTATATAAAACAAACTTCAAAAGTCTGTGAAGCATAAACAGAAGACAAACTGGCTAGAGACCTGGAGACCCAAGGAGCAAATCAGTGGTTAGTTCTCCGGCATTTTCTTCCCTTATGTTTCAGACTTGGAACTGAAGAAGTTGCAACCCCGAAATGTTAACAGTCACAAAGTTCAAGAAAAGGTGGTCTCAGTAGCCAAAGTAATGTAGGGAGGAGGCAAGAGAATGAAAAATGGTAATCAAGCTACATCCAGAGACTTGCAATGTGCTAATGGGACCTACAACCAGGCCAGGAGGACACCTTCAGAACAAAGGAAGATTTCTGCTGGATTACTAACCACTCATCCTCCACACTGGTGAAGGGGAAAACAGGAACCAAGAGTCATTCCCTATGGCTAAAACCAAGGGGAAACTATGGATTAAAGGCTGGGAACCGCCAGGAGGCTTTTCACCCTACATAGTCTTCCCCTTTCTCACTTTATGTCCATTTCAGAGGAAATGGGAACTAAAGAATGACATATAAACTGAATTCCCGAACACTCTGGGGTCCCTCTCAGTGCCTTTACTCTGTCTCTCCTTCTCACTGTCCATCTTCTCTCTGCCTCTGAAAAGAGACTACACTCTGTCTGTGGATTGTCACCCCTTTTCTAATAAACTTTCCTTCTGACTCTAACTTCGGCATGTGTGTTGAATTCTTTCTACATTCTCTTCCAAAGAACCCTCTTCTCTTGGCACAGGGCATGGAGAGGGGCAGCCTAACAAAGAAGAGAAGTTTCCTTCTTAACAATATCTCTGAGTTTTTCTCCATTCATGTTGAGAATGATGAAAAAGGGACCCTGAATATGTTGCCACCCCCATGATGAAATCTTATGTGGACGATGAAGGATGCCTTGACTGGACTTGACATCGGTTGAGCCACATTACCAGGTCTCCTGTCATTCAACATACCATCCCAAGCTCAGCACCAGAAATGAGCTCCACTGGAATATTAGTGAAATGATGTGCTTCAAGTATCTTGGTTCAAATTTAGGTAAGTGTTGAAAGACAAGCAAGTGTGTACTATGGCTGCAAATTTCCCTCACAACTCGTGCTCATTTCTGGTCACTCTTGGAGGCCAGGGAGCTCCATAATCATCTCTCAGAGCATTAATGGGCCTGTGTGGTGCTGCCATTTGGAGATACCAGGAAGGGATTCTTTGGTAATAGGCGCACCACGATAAAATTTTCAGTGCTTTCTGCCATAGCTTTTATTTTTATTATTGCTTGTGTTTCTAAGGCTTCATCAGAGCCATAGACTGAATAAAACAAGAATTTTTCTCTGCTTAAGGCATCAGATTAAGGAAGGAGAATTCATATTACCTAGGGTAACTCAGAAATAGAGTCAGAAAGGGATTCCATATACAAAAACAAGAAAAAAAAGTTGTGTTACTATTAAACACGACAATTATAAAGACTTCATAGAAACATGGAAGAGATTTTTGTGGTACATTAAGTGAAAAAAGCAAGATGAGAAATAGTAGGCGCACTACTCTAGAAAATAAACACTAATTATGGTAGCAGTAGTTTTCAGGTGATTTTTTTCTCCCTTTTTTTCTAAACTTAATGTAATGTTGCATATTTATGAGATAGTCTATATTATATTTTTTCCATTTAATTAATTAAGAAAAGGGAATAATGTAAGAGTGGGGTTACTTTGGCATACTTTGTTGTTGGTTCCCTGGAGTCGCAGACATAGTAATTTGGGGTTAAAGCTTACATAAGCTAGTTCTACAGCAATAAAAACATTGTTTTATTGAATGTTGCCTCATCACTGCCTGTATTTTTATTGCTACAGAACCCAACGGTGGATTAAAAATAAATGTTATAGCGCTTTATATATTTCAGTATTATTTTATAAGCAATGCAGGGAAGAGTCCAAGATAAAAAGAAGTTCTGCTACTTCCCAAAGCAGACCTTTTGCCATTCCCTCTGAGCTGTGAGAAGGATGTTCAAAACCAATGAAACCAGAAAGTACCAGCAGAGCAGATTTGTTTCCTTGGGGTATGCTTTTCACAGAGGCCCTTTGCCAGGAAACCAGGAGACAGAATTTCTTTCCGGCCAACTAGAGCCTGCAGCCATGCCAAGAATTACTTGGGGGAAAAAAAAAAAGCCAAGAAGCATTTCATTCTCAAGGGCAGGTCTGGGTGCAGATCTAAGGTAGATCTGCGGCTGTTTGTGTAACTCAAGGGCAAACTGAGTTTCATGCTTCACAATAGAAACAGCTAAGTCCTAGAGTTATTTTCAAAATGGGAGCAGAAACTTACATAAATAGTTACATGACAAAAAATAGGAACTTCACAATTTATACATGAAAAAGAGAATACAAGTCCCCCTCCCCCCAAACCCACACACACAGCTCAGGGGCAGAGTGGTGTTAAAGGTATTTGGCAAAGACAAGAGAAAAGCTTTGTGGAGCCAAAAGAGGGTCACATAACGTATGAAAAGAAAATAGAATGGCAAGTAGAGAAGTTAGTTTCCTATAGGTCCTAGTCATGCCCGCAAGTCTGTGGATAGAAAGCATTGCCCAGTCTCTGAAAAACAGCTAAATTCAAACTTTTCTAGTAGTCTTGTAAAAAGTTTCATGTGTATGTGCTGGAGAATATCTTAAATATGGGACTATATATTTGTTTTATATTTATCAAGCAAATCTCTTTATTATAAATCTTGGTTGAATATCCGTGTGCAAACTAACATGTCACTGGATCTAAGCCCAGAGAACTCCAAATGACCCTTAAAGAGGAAAGGGAAGTTGGAAGATTGACATCCCACCAAAAAAGTCTTCACTTCTTGGGTCCTGTATTATCACTGAGGTTCACAGATAAGATTAGGAGGCTCCCAGGCTTGCCCAAGGCCCCGTGCCTATAATGACTGAGCTCGGGAATCAGAGCACACATTCTCTGCCTTCCTGCCCTCCAGTCAGGTTTAATGTATTTCTATTCACATTTTCTCAGTTGCTTAAATACTCCCTGGAAAGACCACTCAGGTGCTATTGCTCCAGGCACTAACTGAGAGGGGCACAGTCCTCTGGTAGAGCTCAGTGAGCACCAATGACAGAACACAGCAAATTCTCAGCTCTGTGTTGTGTCAGCTTCCACTGAGGTCATTTTAACTCTATAGCTGATTCTTTCTTCTGTTCCCTGATGGGTCATTTACCTGGCAGGCCAGTGCCTCCTATTAAAAATATGCACACCAAATTTTCCAGTAAAACTACCCTATGTATTTTTAATTTAGAAAAATGAAAAGAGTAATGTATATTTTCCAGACTACCATTTCTCTAGAACACATTTACCTAACCTATTATTTTTTCCTGCTTGCCTCACTGTTTTTCCATATTACCCTAATCCCTAAATGCCAGCAGTATTCTGGTGTATGTCACTGTTCACCTGACACTTTTCCCTAATGGGGACATTCTAGCTGCACACACTTGCATTATTCCACTGTTGGTGTCTCCATCCGATTCTGCAAATGTTAGTGTTGAACCTGTCACAGTAACATTTGAGTTGGAAAAATAAATATCGAAGACTTGAAACATCAAAAGTAATCATAGAGATACTTCTCCTATAATCATTCAATTTTAGAAGCATTTTTATTTTAACTGGTTGAAGTGGGTTTTACAAAGAAAGAAGGTAAAGAAAGAGACAATGCTTGCATTTAAAGAAATTTTTATCTGTGCAAGTTCTCCCACTTCTACTTTTATTTCTTTTTATTCCCCATGACAAGATATTATTTGCAGTATATTGAAAACGTGTTATTTGCAGTGCATTGAAAAGGAAAAGTTGAAAGAAAAGTTGGAAAATGATTTCATAAGGTTGACAATTTTTCTTACCTTGAGTTATATGAGCTGAATATCTAATACAGTATCATATATTTATCATTCTCTTACTCATTGGCTCAGAAAAAAATATGGCTACATTTCAGATTTTAAAATGTACTGTGGTTGTTCTGAAACAAGTGAAACTTTGGGAAGCACCTTTACCACAAAACATAGAAACTTCTTGAGGCTAAGTATGGGTGGTGTGTGTGTGTCTGTGTGTGTCTGTGTGTAGTGGTGGATTCAACATTCCCGGGTTTAGTTGTTTGTAACCTGTAGCCCTGCAGAGAGGTCCCCTAGGTTGTTGTGTGGGCAGTCGTCCTTACACAGCTTTGAGAGTTTGCAAGTGGTGAGCACACACAGCAAGGATTAAGAGAATGAGGATGAGAAGATGGGCTCAGTATGCAACCCATTTTTGAAAGGAAATGAGAATGGTAGAAGGTTTAGCATTCAGGATCCACAGTGTGTCTCTGGACAGACTCCTAAGTCACTCTAATGATGTTTGTTAAACATTACATGCCTGGCATGGAGTATATGACTGTGATCACACATGATAATATTACAAAAGCCCTTAAAGATCTTAGTTTCTCACTAAGTAAAATAAATGTTTTATTATATTGCATTTGCTCATAGCAATTCCATGTTGGAATTATAGAAAGTTTGTCTGTTCTAGGGAACCAATAAATACAAGGGCTATGAAATCTTTCAGTAAGGTGTACTGCTGGTTTTTCCTCAATGTGATAATAACCTTCTCTGGTATTTTGCAGATAGTGTGATGGCAATAAATTTGTCTCTTTGCCTAGTTTGTGTCTATGTAATTGCAATAATATTTTCCTCTATATCTAGCATTAACTCTCTTTACATAATTTGAAAGTAAATGGGCCAAACTCATCTTTCTCCCTTTCCAATACAAATCACCAGGGCCACCCATAGTTTCTAACTGAATTTTGGTTTTGTTTCTTGTAGGCTTTGATTCATGCTTTTTTTAGTTTTCAAGTAGAGATCTCACTCCCTGAAAGATCAACAGAGAAGCAATAGCTCTGCCCTCCTCCTTAACTATTTGGACTTTATCCCTATGGTGCTCTGTTCTCTCTAAGCCAACAATTTTCAAAGTGCTGTCAGGGGACTCTTAGGTCCTGGAAACTCTTTCAGGGGATCCATGAGGCCAAAACTATTTTCATAATCACACTAAGGTGCCATTTGCCTTTAGTACTCATATACACTTGAGAGCTTAGAGTGGCATTATGCAAGGCGTACGTGACATGAAGTAGCACATTTCTAATACAGAAGCAGATGTGATAAGCTCACTGTCTCTGACATAGCCAGATGTTAAAAAGATTTGCAAATATATAAAACAATGTCATTCTTCTCATTATCTGTTACTTGTAAAATGTAGTTCTTTTTCTCAAAAAATATGCTAGTTGTATTAATATGTAACAGTTTGTTAATGTGATTTTAATATGAATGAATTAATATTTTTTAATTTATCAGTTGTATTTAATAATACAAGTAAATATCAAGAGATAAAACCTACCTAAACTAGAGGCTTTTAGGGTCTTCGATAATTCTGAACATGTTAAAGTGAAACCAAAGCGAGAACTGCTGTTCTGAGTTTCTTCTATAGTATTTTAATTAATGCTCCTTGTCTGTAAAATGAAAGAGGAAATCAGTTATTTTCAAAATACATTTCATTAAGCTTTATGGTGTTGAAGATGTGATGATGGTTCCAGATGGAAAGTGAAGAGACTGGGTGAGCAGGTTCTTCCCCCTCTTTTTCAGCCAAGACAGAACCACTTCCAGACCATCTTATATGTCAGAGTTTGGGCAAAGACTTCATTTGATAAAAGAGATTTTGTACTCAAAAAGTTTGGAAACTGTGGGTCAAATGATTACTAGGGCCCTTCCGAACTTACCTGTCAGAACAGTGGCTTCCCATTAGATAGTGTGTCTACCTACACTGAGAAAAGGTAATTTTGTTTTGTTCTATATTTTACAAGTTGAGATGGTCCAGAATGAATGTGAGATGGAAGTTGTACACAGGTCCTAATTGAAGAGGTTGTGGAGAGAATGTTCCTGTCTTCTCCTACTGATCAATATTGTTTCTGACATATAAACGCAACTCTCCAACTGGACTTCACTCCAAACCTTGGTCACACTCTCTTTAATGGGGCCACTAAGTTCAGAGAAGCAATTTCACCTTCACTTGGTAGAACATGATTGAGGAGAAAATCCAGCATCTGTCAGAAAAGTTACTTGTCTACATTGGAGTTTGTGGAACATTTGCTTTGTAGTTGCAGTGAGAAGAAAAACAAGTGAACTGTAAGACCTAAATAACTATTGAAGTGGAGGACATCTTTATAAATGAATCAGAGCAATAAAATATTGCAATAAAGTAGCATTTTTTTTTTATTTTTAAAAATCTTTTCTATATGTTCTCAGTTTTCTTCAACTCAACAAATAATTAGACAAGATACTATCTTCAGTAACAATTTAAGTATTGAAGCAGAGCTGTGGAACGACTTCTGAGTTCACTAACTAGAGGCACAATAAAAAGAGCTACAGTGCAAGGATTTTGATTCATCACCTGAGTTCTTTGTTTTACTTTCCAGAGAATGGGTTTCTCCTGTGTGTATACCAATACCAGGAAGTGGCCTAGAAAAATGTTTTGCAACATGAAATACTTCCCAAAGGAATGATGCTCTTGGGCAAAAAGAGCACTTTTGTTTTCATCACTGGCCCACCTTCCTCCCCAGGAATCCAGCAATTCCTTTTCTTGTCAATAAGTATCTTATATCCTCTAAGTAAAATAGTTTCAAGTAAGCCTTAATTACCTTTTCACAAGAGGAAGGGTTTGCTCTTTCAAATACATTTTACAGTTCTAAATATACTTTGAAAAGCTCTAGCATTTACAAATGCTCATAGTTTAAAATATGAAGAACTACATGACCCTACTATGTTAGGTTCCCCATGGGAAGAGGCAAAAATTAGGCATTCTATGCTGATTTCAATTCCAGATAAAATAGTCTTTGAATTCGATGTCTCTGAAATTTGGGAAGTCATTGTTTAAACTCGTCTCTGAAACCTTTTAAAAAACAGTGGCACTTCTGCTAGAAACAAACACCCAAGGTCTAAAAATTTATAATGAAAAATTGTTTGCAATGAATTTGAGAGATTTTTCTCATCCATCATAGCTGTGTCACTTTCAAGATGAGTTTTCCAGTACACTTCTCTATAAATTTATGACATTTTCTAGTGTGATTTTCCTCTCACATAGGAGTGCTCTATTTTTCATTTGGATCATGAAAAAAACCTTGAAACATAAACTACATTATGCAGTTCAGGTTCTACACTATTTGCTGTTTCACAGACACTGTGAGGGAGTTATTAATGACCTTAATGGGATCGCTCGGTAAAAGTCATGCTATCCTACTCATTTATTTGAGGTGGGGGGAGGCCTTTTGGGCATTTTTTTTGTTTGTTTCTCTGGATCAATTCTTTAGTGAATTAGTTAATTTATGTCTGTAACCCATTTTTGTGTACTTATCTGGGAATAATCCATTATTGACTTTGGAGTATACATAACATACCAATCTTGGGGATCAGAAATATGCCTATTTAGATAAATTTTCCTTTCACTTTATTTCTCGAATGCACAGGCCACTTTGAAAAGTCCTTATCTACAAACAACAGAGAGGAATGGTTTCACACTCTTAAGAATTCATAAATCACTGGAGAATGTGACATATCCTTGTGCTTCTAGCTTATCTGCCTGAAGTAAATTTCAGCATAAACCCTTCGATGACTAAATAAAATTCATTCAACCACTTACTTGTATGGTTTGAAGATCTATAACAAAACTGATTGTTATATTTTAAGAAAAAGAAATAGGGCTTTAACTGCTGGTCTGACATAAAATAAAATAAAATTACTTCAAGTTGTTCAAATGCTTATCGGCATCTAGATTAGAATGGATATGAGTTTTTGCTTACCTGTTCTAGCTTTGTCTTAATTTCTAACTTTTATTTTCACCCGTCTCCACTTCCACACTACCTCCACCCACTTTTGGTCAATCTGCTGCCATATGGCATGCACAACACTTCCGTGGGTGATCTCAGAACTTTTGGGAACAGGGTATTACCCTCTTATTTCCACATTGCTCTTCTTCCTAATTTTTCTAAAGAACTATAATGTAAAGAATGAAAAGATAAAATTGGTCTGACTGAATAGTCCATCATCTAAAAGGATTATCAGGACTTTAACAGGAGGACATCATAAGTAGTCGTGGGGGGAAAAAATCAAGTATTTCTTGCTTTATAGAAGTAGAGTTTTTAAATAAGACTTTTGATTGCCAGTTGTAGAAATTTGTTAAGATTGTCCTAATAAAATACCATAAACCAGGTGATTTAAACAACAGAAATGTATTTTCTCACTATTCTGGAGACTAGAAGTCCAAGGTCAAGGTATCATCAGTTTTGACTCTTCTGAGTTCTCTCCTCTTGGCTTGCAGATGGCTTCCTTCTCATTACTTTTATACACAGTTTCTCTTCTGTGCCTGTACCCCTCATGTTTCTCTGTTTGTCCAATTTCATCTTCGTATAAGGACGTCAGTCATATTGAATTAGGGTCCACACTAATGGCCTCATTTTAACTAACCATATTTATAAAGTTCTTGTCTCCAAATAGTCACATTCTGAGATACTAAGGATGAGAGTTTCAACATATAAATTTGGGGAACACAAATCAGCCCCTAACTCCTGTGTTTTGGTAGAACGCTCTTCAAACAGCCATAGAGATCTATTCTAGCCTAATCTGTTTCTCTCTCCTTTTAAACATTAAAATGCCCATTAGCCTAGCCTTCTCCTTATTCCTGAAATGTGATGAGTGGCATTACTGAAAATTGGGAAAGGTTTCTCTTTGTTCTAAAATGCATTAATATGTTGATGTATCCTAGAGGGCACTATGGGTGCAGTGTTATTATTCTGATTTGTTTTGATTTACTTTAAGTAAATATTATATTTTAGAATGGAGGTAACCCAGCAGGGAGGACTGCTAAAGGTCAAGTATTCAAGACTTGTTTGTCTCGAATTTCTACCTTCTAAAATTTGAAAAGGAAAATTCACACTTAAACAGAGGGAGAAAGTAGACTAACAGTAGCTATCAGCTCTGTTTGGCAATGTATTAGGCATGGCCCTCCAGAGAAGCACAACTAATATGAAGTGTATGTCTTTATTCTCTCTCTCTCTCTCTCTCTCTCTCTCTCTCTCTCTCTCTCTCTCTCTCTCTCTCTCTCTCTCTTCCTCTCGCTCTCGTGCTCTCTCTCTCACTATCATCTATCTATCATCTATCATCTATCGATCTACTTTAAGAGACTGGAGTATTATTGGGGGCTGGTAAGTCTGATATCTGCAGAGCTAGCTGGCAGCCTGGAGACCCAGAGAATAGTTGATGATGTAGTGTTGAATCCAAAGGCAGACAGAACATCAGGCTTTTCTCTTAAGGCCCACAACTGAATGGATGAAACCCACTCACATCGTGGAAGATATTCTGCTTTACTCAAAGTCAACTGATTTAAATGTTAATCATATCTTAACAACAACAACGGCAACAACAACAACAACAACAACAAAAATATCAACAACAAAAAAACCCCAGTAACATCTATTCTAGTGTTTGACCAAATGGAGTTCCATAGCCTAGCCAAGTTAACATGCAAAATTCACATGTTAAAAATATTCTTGTTTTGAGTTAACCACACTAGGCATCTAATGAAGGTAGTAAAGTCAGCTCATCTGTCATACAGCCTGTTAATGTAGAAATGTTCTGTACTATAATGACCTCTTCCACATGCACCAGCTACATAATGCATGAAGAAAGCCACCCAAAGAATGGATACGCATCGGAAATGTTGACCTTCCTGGAGGTAAAGAGACATACAACATGGCCTCCTGCCACACTGTGGCTTTTTGAGCCCACTGTGCATCACTGAAGACACATTTCTATCCCATTATCATTTTACAGCAGTGATTCACATTCTAGCGGTGGGACTTCTAAATCCTTTTTTCAAATAAAATTAGGCAGCATAAACAAATGAACAACACAATGGAGCAACAACAATGATTGGGTGCAAGTAGATTTCTACTACTGGCTTCTTCCCTCACCTTTTTAACATCATATAGGAAACCTACAGTAAGCATAAGGAAAGTCCTTGTTTTCTGTCGTTCACATTCTGGCAGTATCGAATCTTCAGACTACAGCTCCAGGTCATTAAAAAAAGCTAAAATTTTCTCTAACTTGAAATAGCTATTGCAAATCCCCTTTCACTGTAATTAGTGATTTATTTTTTCAGCCATTGCACGTGGCCACGTTGGTCCTGATGTGTTATTCCATTCTCTGCTAAGCCCAATTATGTGCCTTCTCAGGTCATTATGCAGTGTGCTGGTGAACAAGACTCTTAAAAAGCAAGGCTATCCACTAAAGAGATTCTGAGTCTTCTCATCTGGCTTAAAGGGGAGGAGTCCCAGGGAGACATAACAAGAAGAGAAATGACAGACTGTGTGGTGAAGAATGTCTATATTGATGATAATGAGTAGTTTAATTTACATTATCTTAGCCTCTCTTTAGACAACAAAGGGGTATTTTATTGAAGCATTTAAAGGTATTTCAGAAATGCGACATACTTAGAGGAGTATTTTTGAAAGCTTCCAAATAGATTGGTTAGCATTTTTCTTTTTTAAATTTTGGCTTTTGAAAGGGTAAAAGTCAGTTTTGAGAAAACTTCATTTACTAAAACTCCGAGAATACTGATTAAATAATGTATTTACTTACACGACTGTTTCATAATGATCTGTGGAAAGCTCTGGACTGTAACAAAGCCTGCCCTGAATGCTGTTTTCTCTGAGAACATGGGTTAAAGTTTACATAAAATTTCTTGCAGGCCATGAATGCCACATTTCCCACACTATATGCAAGAGGCCCCAGGGCACCTCAGGGAACTCACAGGCGCACAGCAGGATATTTTAAATTTTCAAAGAAACTCAACAGTACTTAATATCTGTCAGGCAGAGGCAAATTATTTCCTTAAGGACATTCATAGTCTCAACATTAAGTTGTGCTACATTCCTTTTAATGATGTCATGTCTTTGAGAAGCTGAGTTTTCTGAAGTTGCTGTGCTAAAAAGCAAGTAGCCTACAGAAACCAACATGAAAGAAAAAATAAAGGTGGCAGCTTCCAATCGAATTCCAAGGTTTGAGAAGTGTATGGTGCTCGGGAGGCACATACATACAGCCCCTCAGTATATAATTGTTGTTATTTAAGAATGAAATAAAATAAATATAATTTTCCTTCCAATTTATGTGTACATATATGTGTATGCATATTTAAATATATAAAATGCCTGGAAAGTTGCTGAAACATAAAAACGAACTAATTTGTTTAGACTAAACTACTTAATAAAACTTTAGGTAATTCTTTTGGCCTTATTGCTGCTATGAAAAAATCACGCCAAGGGCTCTATGAACTGAGGAAATTTTCAAACCTCTGTGATAGTGATTATGGCTGCATTTGGTACCTGCTACCAGTTGAAAATGAGTATCAAAGTGTTCAAAATATGTAGGTTTTCACAGGATGAAAGAAAGAAAAAAAGTGCAAGAGAGAGAGAGAGGTTTTACATGCGTTTTGGTTGCATTATGCTTATTCTGTTTTTTTTTTTTTTTTCGTTTGTTTTGTTGTCATTGTTTATATATTTTTAGGACTGTTTAAATTTAAAAAGTGTAGTGATGTTTAATCTTACCTCGAAATGTCCTGCCCATCCCTTCCCTAGTTTGTCCCACCTTGGTAAAAATGTATTATTAGCAAATCAGAAACCTGAGCATCACCTTATTTTTCCTCTCCATTATGCTCCACAGTGAATCTATCACAGAGTCTTGTTGCTTCTGCCTTCACCATGGACCTCAAGCCCATCCATGTCTGTCTAGGCTCATTGCCCAAACCACTATGTTTCCTCTGCTAGACCTTGACGATGCGCCAGCCTCCAAAAGGTCTTCTTATATCCATCCTTGCCCTCTTTCTGGCCTCTGCAAAAACAGCCTCAACAATCTTTTGAAAATATAAATGGAATCTGGTTATTCTCCTACTAAAACCGTCAATGATTTCTCATTTCACTTTACTTAAAATATATGTCAAAGCTAGTTACCATGACTTAAATCCTACATCGCTTGTCTCTCCTCTACCTCTCTGGTCCCCTCTCTGCATCGTGCCTTCAGACTCCAGGCTCCAGCAATTTGGTTCCTTTCAGTTTCACAAAGACGCTGATCTCTGCTCCAACTCAAGGCTTTCTTGCCTTTGCCTGAAGTGTTCCCAACGATCACCACAAGTATGATGGACTGCTTTCATTCTTCGGGTAACACTTTAACTGTAACTTTCCCAGCAAAATGTTTTTTGCCCACGCTACCTCAAGTTAAACCCCTCCACACAGTCATAAGTAGAATCCCTCTCATGGCCCAAACTGATCACATTTACGTGACTGCCTGAGTGGCCTCCTTACACTGTAAACTCTGCTGCGATAAGTGGTGGGTCTTTGTACTTGTCAGTGTATACCTAGTACCGAGCAGTGACTCTGGTGTTCAATAGGTACTCCATAGTAATGATGGAATAAATGAATTAATGAATGAACGCATTCCACCCTACCAAATGTGCGGTTGGATTTTGGGGCCAGACTGCTTGATCTGTTCTCTGCTAGCTATATCATATAGCCTGGTCTTCTTGCCCTTGATCCTAGCAACATCTGAAGAACGGAATGTTAAAGTGATACAACAATGTATAAACTAAAGGCAAATTTAAGAATACAAGCAATGAAGCAGAGTCCCTTTTCATCTGAATAATTTTGTATCTCCTAACTTCTTGAGTACAAATAAAGATTTTGTAGTGTTTCCCTTGGGTCACTCTTTCTTTTTCATGCCTTAAGAACATGTTATTATAATACTTCTTAAATGGTTTAAATAGTTACCATATATAAAAGATTTCTTGAGCAACTATTTCCTTTGTGATAAAAATTCTATCCTGGCTTGTCTATAGAAGTCTCTGCAATGGTGTTCTTATGAACAACATAGGAGCAAGATTTCTTGGGAAGTTTGATTATTGTGAAACAATATTTCAGTTTTCTGAAAACGAATCTTATCTCCAACCTTCTACTTTATTTAAAAATGTCCTTATGGTCCAAAATCCTGGGGAAAATATTTGGTGCCGAAAATGATGAAAATTGTGTACAAAGGTGCACTGTTACTGTTAAAGAGAGATTTTAAAAGAACATGCGTTTGTATTGCATGTATTCAAGGTGTGTTAGCAGTTTTATTTTTTCTTGGTTTGTGTGATATATTACCATTAATTTAATATTTTATATGTATGTAAATATTTATTTCCTAAATAAGTGGTAAAGCTCTTGAGTAAATCCTGAAGACAAAAAACTACCTATTTTCTGATTACATCCACTAGGAGTTTACATTTTAACTGAGAAGATTAGACATATATATGCACAACTGTTCTATGATATCATTTGTAATAAGATTTATTCATATAGAACCAATAATAAGTGCTATAAAAATGTGGGGAATAGAGGAGATTCTTGGAAACCTCCCTCCCCATCCCCCAAACATTCCAGTTTTATTGAGCTATAATTGACCAATAAAAATTGTGTATATGTAAGATATACAATATAGTATTTTGGTATACTTACATACACATTGTGAAGTGATTACCAGAATCAAGCTAATTAACATACTTTTTTTTGTATCTGGTTAGAAGAGTTAAGATTTACTCTCTTAGCAAATTTAAAGTATACAATTCAGTATTATTAACTATAGTCAACTGTGCTGCACATTAGATCCCCAGAACTTATTCATGTTATAACTGGAAGTTTGAACTCTTTGGCCAACATCTCCCCATTTCCCCCACACCCAAGTTACTGGCAATCATCATTTTATTTTCTTCTTCTATTGTTGGCTCTTTTAGAGTCCATATGTAAGTGGAATCACGTAGAATTTGTCTTTCTATGTCTGGCTTATTGCACTTAATATAATGTCTTCCAGGTTCATCCATGTTGTTGCAAATAAAAGGTTTCTGTCTTTTACTTGGCTGAATAATACTCCATTGCATATAAATTCCACATTTTTTTTACTCATTTATTCATCAACCAACACTTTGGTTGTTTCCATCTCTTTCAAGTCTTTTAATTAATGAAAATGCTGTGGGAAAGAAGGGATGCTTACTGGTCCTCGAAGGCCAGATTTCTTTATAAGTAGAATTTTGAAAAAATATTCTGTAAAGAACAAATGGACCAGGAAATAGTTATGTTGGGAACATATTAGCAATGTATCAACAGAGGCAGAAAATTTCAGAGGTCTCTCTTTGTGACCTAAGCTGGAGGATGACTCAAATAATGAGCAAGTATCTGCAACTGACATGCACCTCAAGTATCAGGGGTGCATTCAGTGCAAAATATGCCCTGGTAGCAATGGCTTTTCATTGTTTCCACCTCTGTTCAGTAGAAGAACACTGGGTTCTTCTCTGGCACTCTTCTTTTGCTCAGGAAAAAAAAAAAAGGAAAATATCAAGTAGATAGATGCATCCTGAATAATTTTCTGGAACGTAAATGATGTTGTAGCAGGGAGGGACACTGCTTGTTCCCTCAGACTCTTGTCTTAGGCTGTGGTCTGGTTCAGGTTGCTCTGTGATGATTAAAGATCCACAAAGAGAATATCCCTGAGCAGATAAAGAAAGTTTCATTAGCACAGTATCTACCAAGTGTTTACCTTAATAGCATTTGCGAGAAGAATCCTGGATTAGTATCTCTCAGAGGGAGCTGTCCCTTATCATCTTAGAAGATTGTTCCGATTAGGGGAAACGGTTTCAGAGGAAAGGATAAACTCAAATGAGGCTGGTGACAGAACCTAAGATTGCTGACTATTACTTTTACTTTAGATATGGCATAATTTTGTCTTTTATTTTGCCTAAAGTAGTTTAGATTTAGTAGAAAACTGAATGTTTAGTATTTTATAAGATCATTCAAAATTTAAAATAGACTCACTACCAAATAAAGAATGGCACATAGCATTGTGTTTATGCCCTTGTGTTCAGTGAGAGGATTCAATTTAATCTAAAAAATGCAATTAAAACGTAAGTGCTTTGCTTCCAGTTTAAGTCAATAGGCAATAGATGTTACTATGCATAAGGTACCACAAAAATAGTTCTGGAAGACTTGAAAACTTTAATGCATGGTTTCTGCCATCACTGGGAGGAGGAGATATAATCACAAAAAATACAATATATACAGAGCAATATGTAAGCACCAAATTAAGTGATTCAGCAATTTAAATTTAAGACTGAAAGCCTCATTTCAATTGCAAATTACATAATCGCATTTTCATGTTTTACAATAAATGAGATGAATTTCTCTCCCAGTTGTTCTTCTCTCAGAAAGGTGGCTTGGCCTGCACAGTGCACATTGACAGCCAGAGCCCAGCACTCCTGGCAAAGCTTGTTGTTGTGGGGCTGCACACCCCACATGCACCTTCTGGGTTAGGCAGACTGAGAAAGTGCTGCCTTGCATAAACCAGTAGAATATGCAGTTATTATGCTGTTTGAATTTTGAGAAAAGATTTCCTGTTCTTTAGCATTATGAAACAAGTTATTATGTTCTTCTAGTAAACAAACAGAATTAATTTGTAGGTAATTAACCAAAGGTGTTTAAAGTTACACTTGGATTTTTGAAGTATTTGGCTTTATCAGTTACCTTCTCAGGACCTCATTTGCTCATTTGTGAAATGAGGAATCTGATTCATATAATGTTTCTGGGTATGAAACTTCTAGTTTTTTGAAACTATGAATATCTTACATTTATTTTCTTTCAAAAGTGTTCACAAAAAAAATATTTTGTGGTAGCCAATCCACTTATTTTGTCTTTTTTTCTTATGCTTAGAATTCATTGTATATATCTTAAAAATCAACATCGTTATAATCTTTCTTGTAAGCTGAAGTGCAAATAGACAATTTTCTTAAGACTGAATTTCAAAACAGTAAATTTTTTACTAAGAGAGAGAGAGAGAGAAAAAAAACCAGTGTGCTGAAATGAATCTTTCCTCTATGAGGTATGGGACCCAAAAGCTATTATAAACTTGCCTCTGGTACATGTCAGTGAGTGAGCACAGGAAAGACGTAAATTAGCTGTTGCTGAAAATCTGATTTGTGTTTGCCAAGCTACTCCCAGTCCCCTGAATGGAAAACTTCCTGAAGTGCTTACCAATGGTGGATGTGCCCCCACAGAGGTCTGAGAAATGAAAGGCTGGTGGCAGCAGTGGAACAGAGGAGATGATGAATACGGCTAAATCTTTGATAGGCTATGCAAGGTTATGCCGATCATAAATTTCAACTTGGCAGAGGAGTTAAAGGGAAAAAAAAGTAGAGACACCGGGATGCAGAACAAAAGATTATCACTGGAGAAACAAGGTGAGTCAGAAATAGTGTAAAAGGCTGTCCTCCATGGAATTAGCAGGATAGTTTAAGACTAACCTTGAAGGAGGCAGAGTGTGTTTAGAAATCTCCTTTGTGCTCTAAAAACTAGAGGAGTTCTTGTCCAAGATATAATTTTTAGTGTGTTAAAGCACTATCTTGGATGTATGAATGTGGCTGAAAAAATCACCACCTCTGCTATAGAATAAGAGTTCCTTAATATTTTTTAATTCCTTTCTTGGCTGGAGCCAAAATGCTTAAGTAGTTTAAAGAAATACCTAAATGCAATGACAGTTTAAGAAGTAGGTGTATTAAAGTAGTAGATGGAGAAAGGAAGGGAGACGAAGAAGGGAATGAGAAAGGGAAGGAAAAAAATTTTATATGCCAAAAATGTATCAGGCACTCTGCTGGAAATACTCATAAATGTGACTTAAATTTTACCATTGTGACCACATTGAATGCTGAGAATATAGTGTAAAATGAACACCTTTCCTTTGGGAGAAGAATAAGGATTTTTAAACTATGTATTGAGTGACAAGGAGAGAATACTACATATCGGTTAAGAACATTGGATGTAAGAGTCTGGAAGAAATGAGTTTGAATCTGAGATGTCACGCTTGCTAGTTGTTCTAAGCATCAGTGTCCTCATCTCCAGAGTGATTCCATCCTCTAAGGGTCACAGTGATGATTGATTTGTATACAGCTGGCCCCACAGTAAACATTCTTTACTCATTATCTTATTTAATTCTTACAACTGACATTGTCATGCCCACTTTACATATGAGACACCTGACTGTCAGAAATGTGGAGTCCCTTGTCAAAAGTCACAGCTGGCCAGTGGTGGCAAACCCAAGTTTATGACTCCAAGTCTAGGGCTCTCCGACTTACCTGTGGTCTTGACCAGAGAAGCCAGAGTAAAAGCAGGGAAAATGAAAATAGCATGGCACTGCTATTTCTCGCTCTTCTTCACCATCCCTTCCAAGGTCCCTTTTGGAGTGGCCTTTGAGTGACACTTCCTCTTCTTCCAGCTTCATTCATGTTGACCCATGAGCCAGTCCCTGAGTGAATTCTCTCTCTGTAGGCAAACTTGAGGAGGGACTTCGTGTCAGAACACTAACCCATGATAATAATTACAGGGCCACCGTTCCCACCTCACCTAAGGCTATTAGAATGATTCAAAATAGACTAGGAAGTTCTTGAAAACTCCTAAGCTTTGCATCCTTAGAATACATCCCTATCTTCTACACTTAGGGTTATTCACCAAACCACACAGTTCCCAGAAAGGATGACGGTTAACTGACTGCATATCTGCTGTTGCTATTGTCGACCTGCTGCTCACAGCTTTGGGAAGCTGGCTTTTCGGGCCAGGCTGGACTCATGTATATAGCTGTGCTGTCCAGCACTGGGTTATGCATAGTGGTTTTCTCCTCCTCAGTTAAGCAGCTAGTGTTTTTTATGTCCTATAAAGTCAACCCTAAGGTAATAAAAAAAACATGAAACAGAGTGATTTGACCTCGAGAACTTTACAGAGTACCCATAGGTCAGGTTGGGTCAGGAAAAAATCAGTCGTTTCCAACCATTTATGACCATTTCTTGCTCTTTCAAGTAGGTCTTCATCTCTAGGATTCTTTCAAGCAAATTAGTCAGAAAATGGTAATGTCATTTTGTTTTGCATTAGATATTGTAGCCACAAAGTGTGCTATTAAACTGAGGAAAATCTAAAGGATCAAGAAAGAATAATTCTGGATTCTTTTTCTGGACTTTTGAACCTCCTAACAGATAGAGTAAACAGAATTTTAAAGGCTCATCATTGAAACCATAATTTAAAACATAAGACCAAGATTCTAGTCTTGGATCTACCAGTAAGTAGCTGTGTACTCTTAGACAAGTCATTTAACCTTTCTAACTCTTCATATTCTTTTCTAAAAAATGAAGGAACTAACGTGTGAGAAATTACACACCTATTAGATCTTTCTTTCAGTTTTGACTATGAGCTTCTGGGGTCACTCTGCATAAGAGTTTGATTTTAAAATTTAATATCATTTTGATAGGTATGTGAAGTTGGCCACTAGTGGAACCTCTGGTTTTTACTGAAGTTTCAGGTCTCTGAGGTGAAGAGGGTAAGTATGAGCCCACAGCACAGGAGGACTGAAGGAGGGCTCCTCTAACCAAGGTCATCGGGCCCCACCAACAGCTTATGAGATGCCCCTGTAACTATGGGCCCCAGCTTTTACCTAACAGTGACCCCAGCTTACTGAAAAGAGATTGAGAACTAGAGAGAATTTTACTCCTTGCTCTGACACTAATTTTCATTATTACTCTAGAAAGCAACTTACAATGTTAATTTCACATTTTCCCCTTTGGCCAAAAGGGAAGATTAATATTGATTCTAATCATTTTATCTGATTGTTGTGAACATCACTCCCCCTCCGCCCCGCCCCCCCCACACACTGTAGCTAGATGTAAAAGTACCTTTAATATCTTTGATGAATAGTGGTGACAATATGGTTTGTGATGGTAGATTTTATTTGCTCAGAATATACTTGCCACTTTATTGGCCAACCCACATGATTGATCTGAAAGGATCACTCTTAATTTGCCACTTTACTGCACAAAAGCTTTCTTGAGCTTGCACTGCTTGAAGAAGGCAATCTGAAAGATCTGGGGCCTCTGGAGCCTGGTTACTGTTAAGGTCATAAAGACCATTTAGACTCAACATTGCCAGTTCAGCAGTCCTCAAATATGTACATAAAACTCCTTTGAACTCTGTTTTTCTCTTCACCTGTTTCATAAGGCACTTCCATGAGGCTGCCCAATGACAGTTGATTAGTCTGGGCTTTTGATACCTTCCTATTGCCATTCTACATCTCTCCTATGCTGAAGAGTTTCCTATTTGATGCTGGTGCAGCCTCTGCCCCCAACTGTTAGTAGGTCCCTTCTCCAGCCTCCATTGCCATTGTTTCTGCCTCTGCTATTCAGCCCATGTGACAACCAGGCATCCAACTTCTGTTTTCTGCTGGGACCACCATGTCAATGCTGAAGTCTCAGGCTGCCCCACTCAACAATCTGACCTCAATCTACTCCAACTTTGTTGTTTATCTCTCCCTATGGAAAATTTTTGGTAAGGCTAAAATTTATTTATTTATTTATTTGTTTGTTTGTTTGTTTATTTTTAACTCAAGACATCCTCTTTGCTTAGAATAACCTCTGCCTTGCCTCTCCTTTTGCTTCTGTCCAAATCTTTGCCATCTGGCAAGGTTTAATGAAAACCTTACTTGCTCCAAGAAACCTTCCTGTAGTCCCTTAGTGAGTCTCAGTAGGCTTATTTTCTTTCACCAGCACTAACTTTTGTTGTTTGGACTCTGCTTCTGACCTGAAATGCTGCCATGCTGACTTTTAAAGAAAAGACTTCAGTCCTGCTACAGATTTCATAAATTCTATTATTTAAATAGTTATGACTCCTTTCTTTAAAGCCCCAATGAAATGCATATTACTTGGGGCAAAATGTTGGGAAGAATAAAAATACTGCACCATTTTGCTTTAGTTGATGATTTTTTTTATTAGTCGTAGAGATGATGGAGCAATGGACTAAATATAGTCAGGATCTATTTTCAAAATGTTGATAGAACTCTTTTCCCAACTGCTTCAAAAGATTCCTCAAAAGGCTAAGCAAAGAGAGTAGGAATTAAGGCAAAAGCAGTATCAGCAGCAAGTGATGGCCATGCTTCTGTTTCCTTTTTAGATGCCCAGGAGACCAACACAGATATGGATTAGTCAGCTGCTATTTTCCAGGGAAAAGAACTGGGATTATTTGATATATCCTTCCCTTTGAGTCTAGGGGATGCTGTGACTGCCTTGAAGTCTTAGTTAATTTGGGTCGCTATACAAAAAAACACTGTAGTCTGTGAAACTTAAAGAACAAAAATTTTTTCTCACAGTTATGGAAACTGAGAAGCCCAAGATTAAGGTGCTGGTAGGTTTGGTGTCTGGTGGAAGATCACTTCTTGGACTGCAGATTGCTGTCATTTCTTGGAGTGCTCACATGACAGGAGTGAGGGAACATTCTGAAGTCTCTTTTATGAAGTTGCTAATCCCATTGATGAGGTCTCCATCCATATGACCTAATCACCTCCAAAAGCCCCACTTCCTGGTACCATCACAATGAGGAAGAGATTTCGATACATGAATTGGGGGACAAAAACATCCAGTCTATAGCTCTCAATCAAGAGAGTTCTTTAGCAGAAGTAACACTGGGTCACTTTCCAGGCCAATGCCTTATAGACTGATGGCATCCATCTTCTCTTACATTCATATCTGGAATTATATTCACAACTGGACTTGAGCTATCTTATGTGAAGAAACCTGAGAAGTACCTTGGCGAGGTCCATTGGGAGAGGAATAAAGCCTTCTGGCTGAGAGCCCCAGCAGAGTTCCCAGCTGACAGCCACCACAAACTGCCTCTATGTGGATGAACCACCATGGAAGGAAACTTCAGCCCTAGCCAAGCCACACCAGTGATGCTGTGAGGGACAGAGATGAGCAGTCCACAGAGAACCCTGCCCAATATATATATATATATAAATATATATATATATTTTAGAAAAATGATATTGTTGTTGTTTTAAGTCACTAAACTTTGGGTGGTTTGTTTGATAGCTAGTCATAGACAACCAGAATATAGTTGAATTAACTTCTATCTTTCTGATTGAAATTAGAGTTGGCTGAGTTGACCAAACAAACTTCATGATTATACCTTGCATTAAAAAATCTACCAGAAACGTGAGTTTTCACATCCAGAGTTTTTGCCAGAAGAAAAATGAAACAACATAAAAAGTGTCAGTCCAACTTGTCAGTGAAATGTTTGTAAAAAACACTGCTCTCATTTCACATATGTATTCTACAAGTTGAAAGGAGAGCATAGTTGCCGTAAAATGATGTCTGACTTAGATTCTCTCCTCTTCTGTTGTGATAGGGCATCATATGAGTAGCCATTAGAAAGGGGGTCTAGGTAGTTCAGTTCTTAGGTTGCAGGGGATGTTTGGATATTGATATTTCTATTCTTGTGGGACCTGGTAGGACATGTCAAGATTTGATGGCATCCTGAATTCACCAAATACTTAGTGAGCATTGATTATGTGCTTATGAGTTAGGCACCATGCTGAGTTTTGGAGGTACAGTGGTAACAGAGAAGGTACTGCCCCTGCTTTCATGGACCTTGCAGTAGACTAAAAGAGACAGACAATAAACAAATGACAATACACCAAGTAACTGTATCACAGCAATTTTTCTAAATGCCTTGGAGGATAAATCCAGTGTGTATCAGAGGGCATCTCAAGCAGAATCTGAACTGGGTAATAAAAGATGTCATTTCTGGAAAATGGTATAGACTGAGATCTAAAGGTAAAAATTAGCCAGGAGGAAATGGGGTGAGGCTGCTTTCCAATGAAAGAGCAGCTCCTATGAGATGGGAAGGCACACAGGGCCTAGAGTAAGAGAGAAACTGTCTGGCCAGAGCAGTGACCAACGTGGGGAGTGATGAGGAATTAGGCTGTCCAGAGGGTCAGAGGCTTGATCATGCAGGGCTTTAAAGCCACAAAATAATTTTGAATTTTACTCTGAAAAGTGAGGTGACACCTATGACAAACTTTAAGAAGTGAAAACATATCGGTGTGTTTTAAAAGATAAATTCCAGGAAGAAAGTTTTGAGGGTGATATAAAAAGTGGACTAGATACATCCTTTAATGGAGGTTTTGATAAGAAAGTCAAGGTAACTTTATACACGTCTTCACCTACCTGAAATGCTCACCGAGGACTGACCTTCACCGCAACTTACTCCCCAGTTCTATCCATTGATAAGATTCCAAGCGACTGCATTGTGGTAAGCAAAAATCCCCCTGAAGGCAACATTGCTGCAGCTTACCTAGGACTCTCTCTGGTTCTCTCTGGGGATGGGGAAAAATTATGACAGGGATCAGCAAGAACAGACCATGAGATGGCCTTCTTTTCCACATGAAGCTGGTGAGTAGCAGATACCCTGTTGCCCACCAGTAAAGAGATAGAACCGGTTATTCTATAGGTAGCATTTTCTTTTTCAGTATCAACTTAATCAATAGCATGCTGTGGAGGCAAGACACAAAGCTGCTGAGATAGCAGCCTTTCAGATGAAAAGAAACTGAGCACCTGCACTTAGGTCCATAAATAGCTGAGGGTTATTTGACCTGAAGATGGAATTGCTGGTTCAAATGTTTCCACCAATGTTACCATTATAATTTCATGAGAAAGCTCTGGTTTTCCAGAGCAAAATATATTTTAAGACTTGTAAGTTTATACTCAAATTAGGACTTTTGGCCAAACATCTCATATACACGAAACTCAAGAAAAAAAAATCTTCACCTTTTTTGTACTTGAATATACCTAACCTTAAATTTGTTTCGTTGTTGTAAAACCAGTATATATCTATAATCATCAATTTAATTTATTTATAATCAAATAAGCATTATTGAATAATGTCTAAAACTGTATTAGCGATTAATCATCTTACACCTGACTAGATTTTAAAAATTAGCTTTGTCCTACTTTTCTAATGAAATTATTTCAACATCACCTCTATGCTGGGTACATGGGACTTATTGGGCACTCTTTCTGTATATGGAAAGATTTTCTCTTCTAAAGCCATGAAATAGTCTATCTTCTGGTAGTGCTTGACACAGTATTTGTACATCTGTTATAATCATTTTGTTGTTTATCTTTCAGAAATATCTGGACAATCAAGTACTTCTCATGTGGACATTGAAGAATCATAAAGACAAACCTTAGATCCTTTAATATCACTCTTCCTTTTAAAGAAATCTTATAGTAACAGGATGACAGTCTAGCACATAAGCATTAGAATCTGGGATCCTTTTGCTTCATTTGGGATTCTCCAGTCTTACAATTGCTCTCACCATCCTTCATCTGATTTGTGGAAAAGGCATTTCATGTTACTTCTGCTTCCCTTTTCATTACATGAAACATTCACCACAAATCAGTTTTGTTAATGGCCCCCTCCTACTTTTTGTACCAATTTCCAATTCTATAGCTCAGTCTTCAAGGTCCACAATTAACTGACTCTCATCTTCTACCATTTCTCAAAGGAACTCTTCTGTTTTCATGTTTCCAGTTTTCCAATTGCATCTGCCCTCACATTGCCAGTACATACATATAATTTCTATTCATTTCAACTGCATGACTCTATTCATATTTCCTTCCATGCAATGCTCTCTTTTCCTTCATTCTATTATTTCAAATCTTGAATTTAGGTTCATGTGCTGCTAAATGCTCACATCCAATATGAAACCTTACTGGATATGTTAAGGCCACATGAAGTAGTGAAGGAAAACAAACTGTGAGAGGAGATAATAAAGAGAAGAAGCCCATTCCTACCACAGACTCAAGAAAAGCTCAGCAATGTGACACTGCCTGCACTGCCGAAGGCATGTGGGGTATGTGGCAGACACAGCAACATTGTTTGGGAGTTCACTTGGAGCTCAATGCAGATCCCATGCCATGTATCCAGGTCATTCTTCTCTAACCCCAGCAGGATCCTGGGGATTCTATAGAAAAATTGATCTGGAGAGGCTCAGGACCAGGGGACATCTGGCACATTGAAGTCAAGAAAGAGACACCAGTCTGAGAAGAGGAGAATTAACTGAAACTTTACAAACTGAAATATAATTTTGTAGCAATTTTGCACTTCTTAATTTTCAGGCACATCCCACCCAAAGGACTAAAAGAGTCCTCTCTGGAAAATAATCTCGAAGGGAAAAAAAAATCTGTTACTGCTGGTATTTGAAAAACTTCCCTGAAGAAATGGCCAGATGTCTATCCAACTCCTCTGTGGTGGAGCCCAACAGTTGCAAAGTCCTTCTCAAGCACAAAGGGTTCTGAATCCCTGTTTTATTAATTTTAGGAAAGTCTCTCCTTGAAAGACAGAGGTGGAACCAACTATAGAGAGAAAAGGGAATGAAAGGATACAGATAATGGTGAGAATATAAGAAAACATCAGAACTATGAGCAGTTTCCTTGGAGATAAAAGAAGGTATTACATTTATTGAATAACATAATGCTATAAAAAAAAAAAAACCAAGCAAATAGCAAAAAAAAAAAAAACACAAAAAAAACAAAAAAAACTTTTGCAAAATAAAATTATAATACCTGATATAAAATATTGAGGGTAATTTTGGAAGATAATATTGAAAATATATTTCAAAAGGTAAATCCAAAAATGGATTGAAAATAGAAGAGTCTAAATATATGAAAATTTGATCAATACAAGATGGATCAATATGAGATATCCAACCCCTAGTATTAAGAGTTCCAGAATAAAAAAGAATAAAGAAAAATTAATAATGATGAGAATAATAATGAATATTCTTTATTTGAAAGGCATGTGTTTCCATCTCCAATGAGTCCTCTGGGAGCCCAGCATCATAAGTGAGAGAAGGCTCTCACCAACTCATGCTATGATGACATTTCAGATAATGGGAATAGAAAATCTTAAAAGTTTCCAAAGAGAATAAAAATATGCCCTATAAAAAAAATAATCAAAACGACAATAGACTTTTTAGCAACAACACAAGAAGCTAGACCATAATGGAGAAAAAGTTTCAAAATTTTGAAAGAAAATGAATTCCAACCTAAAATTCTATAGTCAGCTAAATTAGCAGTCAGGTTTGGATTTAAAATAACTACATTTGAAGACATAATTAGTCTGAAAAAATTAAAAAGAGTCCCCTGTGTACTTTCTCATGAGTAGCTACTGAAATATTTTCTTCAACAATATAAAGAAATAAACCAAAGTGAGAGAAAAACAGCTCCCATACCATATTAATAAGGAGGTTATCCAGGAAGATCTTAAATTCGAAGACCAATGTGCAGGCTATATTTTTAAAAGTTGAATGCATACAACTAGAACCAGTTTCGATTTCTATAGTTCTGTAAAATTAGGCTGAGTTACCCATTTACCATGAATACATTTATAGATAAAATGTAACACTGTCCCTCAACTGAGGTCCTTTCTCTGAATCTCCTGTTATTAGGATCCACTGACTTCACTCTCTGTTAATACCTGCTCTCTGCCATTCCTCTCATCTGGGAAAGGTGTCTGGAATGCCAAAAATTTACCTTTTCTAGTGTCATGTCTTTGACAAGAACCAAATTATTCTCTCCTACCCTTTCTGCTCCCCAAAGAAAACAGATCCTTTTTCAGATTGGCACCACTGCTTAAAATTTCATCATTTCAAGAGGCATTATGGCTATTATTTTCCCCAAAACGGAAAACAGGGAAGTGAGAGTTATTAGAAATCTTTTCAATAGAAATCGCATCAGTTTCTTTTTAATCTCTTGATCAGTGAGAAAAACAAACAAATAATGCAAAGCATTGTGGATTTGGCTGTCTCCAAGAGGAGTTAATGTGGACAGATAAAATTATCTTAAAAACCAGTCTTGTCTCTTTTATCTTTTAGTGTGTTTGTCATATTGATTAATCAGATGAATTTAACCAAAGCCTGCAGCATCAATTTAATTTCATTTTGTCATACTGTCAATTTAAGAGTCTTTATTTTTTAAACAGATCAAAGGTAGTATGGTTTAATTTTAACTTTTAATTGAGTAGAATAATTTATACCTGTTTATGTGCTCAAAAGGTGGCTATTTATAGGCTTTTGCTATATAGAGGTACTTTAAATAATATCTAGTTTTAGTGCTACAATTAATTATTTTTCTTGGTAGAAAATTAAGTAAGACCATCTGGAAGTTCAGCACAACTCAATCTGATATATGTTAGTATTATTTTGAAGAGTTAATATCCCTCAAATACTGTTAAGCTGGAAATCAAAAAACCTTGGTTGATTATGAACTAAATATATAACTTTAAGAAAACCACTTAACCTTTCTGGATATCAATTTTCTCACTAATAAAATGAAACTGTTGGACAAAATTATCTCTAAGGCTGATTTTTAACAATATATAATTTTATGCTTATATTCTTATGATGAACAAAAATAAGGGATTACAGGTTAAGAAGTTTTACTGGAAAAGAGAATGCAAGTAACTGGCTTCAAATTGATTGATCTAGGTAAAAAATGATATATGCATTGCTTGAGTGAAAAAGGAAATGTTAAATGAAAGGGATCTAGGTTTTGTTTTTCTTTTGAGTATCATCACAGGTTTTGAATCTTGTAGTTCTTCATTAATATCAAAATAGTGGGATTCTGTTTATATAGTAAGTTAGTTTCCCAGCTCTGATTCTTTATCTAATAATAAAAGCTCTCACATACAGAGGGCTGATTATGAGTCAGGTGTTTATCATGAGCATTTTATGAATTCATTCTAATTTAATTCTCACAGTGGGCATATGAAGTCAATAATATTATTGCCTCACATATGTATTGAGCACTAAACTGAGGCATAGTGAGGTTAGATAATTGTTCAAGGTCATACAATTAGCAGATGCCAGAGTTTTAAACTTGGATCTAGACTCCAAAGCCATCTTCTTAACTAGTGTACTAGTCTGTTTATAATTCTTTATAAATATTTTAGCTATAACTGTCTTCAGTTTCTAGTTACTCTGTAAAATGATGAAAAACACATTTTTTTGCTGAGCAAGATTCTCACCGATACCAAAAATAAATGCTCTGCCATTTACATATAAACAAAAACAGTAACAATAGAAGAAAAATGCTTCTTAACCATTTCATAAGTCCAAGATCTTGTAAAACGAGCAGAAAATTAAAACACAAGGTTCTTTTGCCATTGTCTATTTGAAGATTGAATTTTCATGAACCACATGAATGTACTTTCTAAGTACAGATACCAAAACAGAACCAAATTAGAAGAAATGAGCATTTTACGTAGGCACAATCTTCCTACTCAAACATTGACACCATGTAATATCTAGTTCCAAAATAAAAATGTTATCTTATGGCCACTTGACAATTTCATTTCTATCTTTCAAGTAAAAAAAGCAAAAATGAAATTTTATTTTTCTGTAAACCATGTATTATGGGTTGAATTACGTCTCCCAGAAAATGATATGCTGGAGTTGTTTCCCCCTCCTCATCCCACCATACCTCAGAATGTGGCCTTATTTGGAGATGGGGTCTTTGCAGATGTAATCAAATTTAAATGAGGTCATTAGAGTGCTGGTATCCTTATATAAAAGGAGAAATTTGGTCACAGAGACAGACACATGTAGAGAGAAGATGTGAGGAGACAAGGAGATGGTCATCTGCAAGTCAAGGGGAGAGGCCTGGAACAGGTCCTTCCCGCACAGCCCTCCAGGAGGAACTGACACCTTGAATTCAGACTTCCAGCCTCTGGAACTGTGACATAACAAGTTTGTGGTACTTTGTCACAGCAAACTAACACACCAGGTTTCCTGGACCACATCAGCAGTGTGTTAAGAACTTAGAGATACAATATCAGCGTTTTTCTGGCTCCCTACCAGTTATTTTTAGAAAAACCAGACTTCTCAATTTACTTGCAAATAGATATCGAATCTTGTATTCCAAAGCCTTACGACTCCTTTCTCTTTATATTTTGTCCATCTCACATATTCTCTCTGAAGTTCCAGGTTTGTGAATTCTGCTCTTGGTTTCTCTCATTTCACTGGTGCAGACTAAAATGAGAATTGAAAATAGAGAGCATAGAATAGGCCACCAAGGGCAGAAGGATGCTCATGACTTGGGCCTGGTACACATACTTGATAAAGAAACTTCAATGGGGTTTGGATCCAAAGGAGACCTTATTTTCAGGGCATATTTTCCCTGAGGGTCTTAGAGGCAGTGGGCATCTGCCCTAATCTTGGCTATTCTAGTTACAAATATCATGTCAGGAAGTTCATAATTAAATGACTATGTTTTTGAAAAATCTTAATACATTGACTTTTGGAAAGGCTAAAGAACTTATTTATATATTCATTCAGCAAATATTTATTGATGGTCTCTTGTGTTCTAGACACTTAAATTATTTGTAGAAAGTCATGTTCATAAAGGTTTTCCACTATGTGCTTTTGAGCAAGGCATAAAATCTTTTGGGTCTGTGATTTTTCTATTTGTTTAAAAGAAAGTTGTACTGTATTACCTGTAAAGGTCTTCCCAGCTCTAAGCTTCTATGACTTTTATGATTTTATTTATTTCATAATGTAATAATAGTTCTTTGTTTCCATTATTTAATATCTTTAACTTGTGCAAAATCCATTATCCTGATTAAAAAGTCCGAATGTGTGGCTGATTTTTTGATCTGCCTAAGGATGCGCACAGGCTTCAAGCTGCTAAAGTTTTCTAGGTCATAGTCTAAATTTGGAAAATGGCAATATTTTAAGCAACTACTACTTTAAGATTTAGTACCATACATTCTTTTATCCCCAAATAGCCCTTCTTAACATTTACCTTCTACTTCAGAATATGCTATAAACAGTTCACTTACTTTTTCAAAATTAACAGCTATCATGGGCACATTAAAATGGCACCATCGTGAAGTTTATGTTTCTTTCCATTAAAATGTATTCTTTTCAACATCTCGCTGTTTTACTTCTTTTCTCTGGCGTTGAACACAATTACCACAATATTCTTATGACTGCTTTAAAGCTTTCCTTCTAGCTGAAAGCCACACTATATCGTTAACTCCACAAGGTCCAATAACAGTTTCCCAAACATGTTGTGACTGTCGCCACTGGAAGAACAGGGGAAAATGTGGAGCTGGTATGCAGCACTTTCTTTTTTTTTTCAGCTTTCCTAATTTCAGATAATTATTGACTTAAAGTTTATTAGCTAATTGTGTCCATGCTGTGGTATTCAAGTACTTTCATTTATGTAGTTGACTGTAACTAGAGTTTTCTTTGGTATAGGTATATTCTTTCAGATTTGAAAGGTAAAATTGCACCCCACTAATTGTGGTGCTTGGAAGCCCAGTATGGCTCTAATTAGAATTTAATCAGTTGAGTTATTAGTGAATTATTCTGTGCACCTTGGAGAATTATATTAATTTTCCTCTTTCAAAATATCATCCTCCGGGTACTCCACTGAGATATCTACAAACTGTGGGCATTGTTTCACCTGAAACATGGAGAGCAAGGTAGGGGCAGGGACTTGAACCAATGGCACCAAATAAACTTAAGTTCAAAATTCAAAATTCTTGTTCTGCTCTTCCCAGTGGTCTCAGAAAATTTAAGATTTAAGAAAATTTAAAATTTAAGATTAATTTATTTGGTGTATGCTTGGAAAATCCATAGCTTAGCAGAAATTGATTTATTGGTCACTATGTAATAAATGTGAAAAATTGAATTTGATTTCACTGCTACTTTAGCAAAGCTTCATAGTGTACTCTATTTTCAGTTCATGGTGTCATTTGGTTTAAAGGCCTGTACAAAAAGGTTTATTTAGTAGAGATGAAAGTTTAGCAGACATGTTTAAAATAGTTTCATCAATTTTCCAAATTGTTTTCAGGCTCTGTACTTGGCAGTGCTTTAATTGGGTTTCATATAAAGACTAGTCATGTGGCCGCCTTGGGGCTGAGACACATCAAACACTCAAAAGCAGACCATGGTCAGGTGAGAGAACGCAAAGTGAGGCATAAAAGACACCGAACACTGCTGATTCTTCTCATTCTTCCTGTTCGTGTTCTCCTCCTCCACCTCCCTTTATTGAGGTATAATTGACATATAATAAACTGCATGTACTTCGAGCTTACGATTTGATTATAAATCCATTCATTACTCCTAAAACTTTCCTCATGCCCATCTAACTCTTCTTCCCATTTCCATCTGTCCCATCCCCAAGTCACCGCTGGTCTGCTTTCTGTCATGATAGACTGAATTTTCTTAATGTTTATATAAATGGAATCATGCCATGTGTATTCTTTTTTTGTCTGGATATTTTTTCCACTCAGAAGATTTTGAGTTTCACTCATACTATTGTGTATGCTAATTGTTCACTGGTTTTCTTACTGAGTTGCAGTCATCTGTATGTATATATGATGATGTGTTTATCCATTCACTTACTGATGACCGCCAGCCAAAAAATGAGCACCTCAGCCACACAACCACAAGTAAATGAATTCTACCAATAACCTGAATGAACTCAGAATAAGACCTTGAGCCTTACATGAGCCTGCACATGTCAACACCTTGATTTCAGTCTAGTGAAACTCTGAGTAGGGACTCAGTTTGTACCCAAAATTCCAACCCATGGAACTCTGAGATAATAAATTTGTGTTGTTTTAGGCCTTTACGCATACGGTAACATTATACAGCAGAGGTCAAGAAATTCTTCTGCGATGAAGTGTTTACCAAGAGGATAATAGGAAAGGAGAACATTGCTGACAAAAGGAGTAGCCTGCTCAAGTGCCTGGTGGTAAAACCAAGTGCAGAACATTTGAGGAATTGAAAGAATGCCATTGGCTGGAGTGTAGGTACTTAGAAGGAGAATGGATGAACCTGAAGATATTACAGGGCCTTGAAAATACGTAATCTTTTTGTTAAGAGCACTGAGATCTCAGGAAGGACTTTTAATGTGTTGTGTCAGGTGGAGAAAGGGGAGGGATGACTGATATGAACAGATTTGATTTTTTTGGCAAAATTATTCTAGTTGCAACAGTGAATCTAGAAACCTTAGGAATGCGATGTTATAGTTCCGGAGAAAGAAGTGAGCAGTACAGCATTGAGTAGTAGCAGTGGAAGCTAGAAGTTAACGTTTTGAGATGCCTTTAGGAAAAACCTTAGAGACAACCCACATGGAGATCTTGGATAGAGAGTTGCATGCACTGATTTGAAGCTAAAAATGCAGATCTGCCCTGGAGAGTCATTGACCTGTAGAAGCTAACTGAAGCCATGGGCGTGTATGAAACAACCTAAGGTATCAGACTCTTCAATGCTTAGTTTATAAAGGATGGTGTTTCAAAGAAGACTTTTAGTAACCAGAAATGTAAAAACTAAGACTTTTAAGCCAGGACACTAAAGATGTCAAGGAAGCCAAGAAAATAATGTGTTGGAAAGAGAATTTTGGAAAGAACGGGATGGTCCTCAATATAAATAAATATAGAGAAGTCAAATGATCTGAAGTCTGAAGACATTAGTTGCATCCTGAAGCTCTTACAAAGAACTGTTAGGGCAAAATAATGAGGTGGTGAGGAAATGGAAATGCAGTCCAGACAGCATTTAGGGAAGTTTTTGAAATGGGGGACAGAGAAAGGATTCTAGCTTAAGAAAAAGGTCAATGAGACTTTTTGTTTGTTTGTCTGTTTGTTTTTGCTTGTTTGTTTAAAAGTAAGAAAGATTTAAATGCCAAGGAAAAGATCTAGTTAAGGAGGAACAATAAGACATTCATTACTGCTGTGCTGTTATTACTTTCTGTGACTATTTGTTCTATGGAAAATGAGAACGTTTTTACTTAGCAGCATAGTCTTCTAAGACTTTAGAGCTATTCTTTTCCTTTTCCTTTTGCCTTAGTATCCTGGGTACATTTGAATTACAAATAACTCCAAAGGAAGTTTTTCTGCAATAAGTAAGCCAACAGAGGAGCTCATTCAGAGTTTAATGCGTATTGTTATAGTTGTTCTTTGACATGGGTTAATCAATTAACAAGGCAGTACCTTTAATAGCAGCCACTTTCTCGTGAATACTGTCTAAGCATTTGGGAGATAATTATTCAGGCTCTAAAAGACAGGATTGCTACTCACCAGAAGCTCAAAATCTAAAGGATGAGCAGATGAATAAAAACACTGCAAAGTTCGTGGAACAATAATGGGGAGAGAAACTGGAGGATAATTTCTGTTTCTGTTAAATATGTGAGATAGAGCCAAGATTCTATCATCACCACCCTTAAAATCAGTCTGTATCCATTCCCAAAAACAAGTTTTTAGGAAGTTATGGCAGTTTTGTTTGTCGATTAGCAAACTTCATCTACGAAGTTGGTCCTAGCAGTCATAATTTTTTGTTCCAATAAGGTGACTTCAATCTTTATTCTCTCAAGCTTCTATTTTCCTCTTAAACTTTCTGTCATCACTCAGGCAGCATACAGGACTTTCCTATATGCCCTGCCCTCAGGATATGCTGTATATTGCAAAACTGATGAGTAATTGCTCACTGTGAATCTCAAAATAAACTTGTAACAAGTACAACACCCAAGGCTTTGAAATAAATGAACCTGGATAATTTGTACCAAAAGTCTGAAATTTATACCATAGAGGAAGAATAGATAAAAGAGACCAAAGGTCCATAGTCAGCTCCGGGAGGCTGTCTACCTGCTACCACATCAAGCTCCATTCTTGCCAGTACCAGGAAGCCCAGTGAGAGTCAGATCAGCTTCTAGATCATTCAGTGACCAGTCAAGTTTACACCGAACTGTATGCAAGGAAAAGCTCAAAGCTACCCCCAAAAGTCATCTCATCTTCATTATCCACCTCACAGTTCACTGATCATCCTGCAAGGGTGATAGCAATGGTTTTAAATACATTTGTAGAGTTGCTCAGACATCACCATACTATAATTCTAGAACATTTTCATCACCTCCAAAAGAAATCTTTTACTTCTTAGCATTCACTCACTCCAGCCCTAGGCAACAACCAACCTACCTTCTGTCTTTCTAGAATAGTCTATTCTGGACAGTTCATAGAAATGATTTCACATAGTATGTGAAAGCCAGTACTTGAACACGTATGAGTACTTTATTTCCTTTTATGGCCAAATGATATTCTATTGTATGGGTAACCACTCCATTCATCAGTTGATGGACACTAGTTGTTCCCATTTTCTTTTTTTTTTTTTTGCTATTATGACTATTGCTATCATAAATATTTTTGTGCATGTTTTTGTATGAATATATATTTTCATTCCTTTGGGGTAGATACCTATATAACACATGATAGTTTTTAGCAGCCACCAATGAGAAATTTAGACTTTTAGAAACATGGTGGTTTGAATAGTTACATTCTTTTAACCCCTGCCTCTATACATAATCTGTCCTGGGGTAGGACTAATTGAAACTAGGATGAGATCCATGCCAAGCACACAGCATGATGAACTTTTTTCCTTGTATATTATATATTCTTAGAAAATTTTTATGTGTTTCTACATTGATATATGTGGTCAAACTGGAAGCAACAAAGTAATTCGAATTAATATAATTCTTAGGCGATATTTAGGAAACTTTGTATTATAAATAGTTTTGTTCAAAATAAATGAGTCATCTAATAATAACTTAAAAATGATTTAATTCAAATAAATATCTATAAATAAATAGTTGAGAGGATCCAGAAGCAGAATATTATATAGTTAAGTATTGGGAAAATATCTAATAAAAAATAAGCTTCAGAAGTAAAAAAGGCTGGTTTTGAGTCTCAACTTTTTCACTTAATTGTCTTGCTTTCAGCAAGTTGTTAAACCTCTGGAAGCTATATTTTCATCATTTCTAAAGCAGAATTAATAACTATATGTATGTCTTAAGACTGTTGCTAAAATTACATGAGAGAGCCTGGTTCATAGTAAAAGCTCAAGAAATAGAAGTTATACTTGTTTTGGAATATCAAACTCCAATCAAAGTGATCAGGATATTGTCCAAGGAGAACAGGAATTTTTTTTGCACATAGTCTCTGATGTTAGAACATAATTAGTGTGAGGAGGTTCCACACGTAACCTTAAACTGGGAACTTCCCACCCCTACCAAAATGTGCCATTTTTAAAATTAAAGGATAACCTGGAACAGATACATACATTTAGAGAAGATAGAGAAATGGGGTCATCGTTGCTGAATAAAATTGACAATTGGGCATGATCGCTTGTATCCCCTTGTTTATTAAGCAATATCAATCTGTAAAACCAATCTGATTTTGAAAATCAGTACCTATGATCTTAAAATGTCTATATTTTTATTCCTTCATATAATGTATGTAATAACAGATATTTCACCCGACAGGTGAAAAAAGTAGGTCTTTTTTGACTCATCATGTCCCCAAACTGTCAGGGCAACAAGAGTTTCTGATGCCTTCTGAAAATGTCTTACCAAGCCATGCCCTCTGTGGCTGTTAAAGTAATGAGTACTTAGAATGGGTTCTTGTGGCCTTAAATTGCTCAGTGCAATTCTTCATCGTGAAGATTTTGATAGATTTTGTTTATGTAGAAAAAAATTAATGTTCTTTTTGATAATTTAATGCTGCCAGGTAACAGTGCTCATATTTTACTGCTGTTTTCTTTTGAAAGTGATGGATATAATATGTAAGTTGCTTAATTATTTGGATGACTTGATTTCTGAGGTCTGCCAAAACATCTTTTTTTTTTCTTTTTGCTTAAGAATTATTTGGAAATAGCTTTCATGTAAAATAGAGTAAAATCTTTATAAGAAATATATAAAATATATAATTTAAAAATTCTAGAAGGATATAGACCAAATCATATGCAATATATCTGGAGAAGAAAGTTGAGTAAAAAAGACAAGGATGGCTGCAAAGGTTAAGAAGGAGAATATTAATTTTTTGTACATATAATTTTATATTGTGCTTTTGGGTTTTTCAACAATGACCTGGTATTAACTTTGTAACTGAAAAAAATGTCTGTGCCTTGAGAAACTCATCTGGCTCCTTTTGCACATTTTTCACGTTGTGTTTTAGAATGCAATCTCTCTTTTTTCTAGGTCATTGCTGTTCCTAGTGTTGCATATAAAACACACTAAAAGAGATACCTCTCTGACTAGACTGTAGAATGACTTTGTCTTTTTCCTCCTTTTCCAAAGGAAAAAATTTGTAAAATGAGACCATTAGAGCACCAGGATTAAATAAATATCAGTAATGACACTAAATTCTCAAAATAGACATTCAGTGGCATCTATTAATCACAGATTATGAGTATCTTGTCTACTATATATTATCTCCATTAAATTTGTTTTAGTATAATGAGTGGATTTGGTTTGGCAAATGTTAGAGCAATATAGGTTTCCAGAATAAGCATTTTAGCAATGAGATTGATAGTGCATTCTTGTTTTGTACAGAGAATGACAGATCCAGTCAATGTTCATTTCACTTTTTAAGATTTTGATAATAAAACACACAATAAAGTAGAATATGAATATGCTAAATATGAATATTCACTCTACATGAATAGAATTTTTAATTAAGCAAGAAAACATGATCACTTATTTTATTAATTTAATCTCGGTTTTTGTCATATGTTTTTAAATCAGCTGCTATAAATTTATATTTGAAATACTGTCACAGTGGAAGCTGTGAAGTGAATATTACTGAATAAACTGACATGTTATTTCAGAGATATTTTTTAAGAAGAAATCTCATTTATCTTGTTTAAATGGTGGCTCTAGAGTATCTAATTTTTTTCAGTTAAAGTAGCTTTTTTCCCTTTTAATGACACATAATATCATTGTCATCTCCAAATGATTTTAATACAACAATTTTTAGCCATATTTATAATATTTTTTCTTAATAAGTTCTAAAGGCATCTATTGATTAGGAAAAAACTATGATCATCCTAATTTTGGAAACAAATCAAAATAATACAGAGGAAAACCAACTAGGAAAATTTAAAAAATATTCAGACTTAATTTCTAAGGAGATAATTATTGTTTAATTAAAAATTACTTTCCAAAATCTTTAAAATATTTATTTAATAATTCAGTGAATATTTATCAAGTTATCACTAAGTACAAGCTAATGCAATAGGTATTTCATTCATTCAAAAATATTTACTGGGACTTATGAGGTGTCAGGCTCTATTCTAAATTCTGGGAATATGTTGATGAATTAAACAGACCATTAAAACAATTTTTAAGTACCATTATGTTCCAGATGCTATTTTTGGCACTGGGGTACAGTAATGAACTAAATAGAAAATATTCCTTGTCCTCATGAAGCTTATATTTTAGCTGATAAAGAAAGAAATAGAAAAGATAAATAAGTAAAATATATAGTATATTAGACAGTGATCATGCTGTGAGGTAATATAAAAAAAGTCGGGAGTATGAAATGTTGGTGATTATGTGTGAACTTTTAAATAGAGTGCCAGGTTAAAACTTAGATCGTGATGTTTTAGCAAGCATCTGAAGGAAGCAAGCAGAGCTATTTCTGTGGAATTTCTGGTACCTAGGCAAAGAGAATCCTAAGAAAAGCAATAGAAAATGCAAATACCCTGAGGTAGGATTGTATCAGAAGTGTTCCAGAAATAGCAAGGAGGTCAATGGGGCCACTGTAGAGAGAGCAAGATGAAGTGGATGGAGATGAGCTTAGAGGGGCAAACAAGAATCATTTACCTTGCTAATTGATTGTATGTAGCTTTATGGGTCATTTTAAGAATTTGGGGTTTTACATGAAAGGAAGTAGAAAGTCACTGGAATTTTTTGAGCAGGAAAATGCTATAACTTGACATGTTCCAACAAGATCACTTTGTGTCTTTAAAATATTCATTAGTGTGGCAAGGGGAAAAGCAGGGAAACCAGTTGAGAGGTTATTTCAATGATTGAATTTAGATATGATGTTGGCTTTGTGGTGGTAAATCTTTATACAGAGTGTGAGAGAAAGATAGGAGTCAAAAAATGACCCCCAGATTTTGGGCTGATTGCATCAGAGTAAGAGTTTGTTATTTAACTAAAATAGGAAAAATTGGAGTAGAGCAAATCCTCTCTTCTTCCAAGTCCCATCTTTACAAGTGATGGTAAGTTTAGTAATTCAGTTTTGTATGTGTTACATTTGAGATGCCTTTGGACATTCAAATAAGGATGTCAGAATATATAATGAGAAATTCAAGTTCATGAAATAGTTGATATCTGTGCCATATGGATGATATTTAATGCCATGATGATTTAAGGTCATTTGATGAAGACAAAACTTAGAGTAGATTTAAAAGGGTGAAGGGGAGAGAAATAGCAGACACTGAGTGTAAACAACTCTCTAAATTAAAGGTTTTTTCTAAAAGAAAGGAGAGAAAGGATGGTAGTTGTAGATATAAATAAAGATATAAAATATAACCATAAAAATGGGTATAAATGATTTTTGAGAAGTATTTTTCAGACCTCTTATTATATCGCTTTGATTATGGAATTTCTTGCAATTCATATTATAACTGTTAATTTACAAGAAAATCGGACTTCGATAAGGTCACAGCTTGATTGGGATATGGAGTCACAGTGGAGTAGGGCGGACCTTAAGCCCAATATAACTGTTGTCCTTGTAAGAGGAAAAGAGACACAGATACACAGACACACAGTGGGAGAATGTCATGTGACAAAGAAGGAAGAAATTGAGGCTGCCTCCTCAATCTCTTGTAGCTGCAAGTCAGAACACCAAGGGATGTCAGAACCCACCAGAAGCTAAAAAGAGGCAAGGAAAGATTCTCCCTGACAGATTTCAGAAGCATGACTCTACTGACACCTTGATTTTGGAACTTCTAGCCTCCAGAATATTGAGACAGTCAATTGCTATTGTTTTAAGCCACCCAGTGTGTGGTGCTTTGTTATAGTAACCTTAGGAAATGAATATACTGTTTATCCTCAAACATAGGTAACATAACTTTAAAAATTTGGCCTAGAGTTTGGGTTCTGAAAAACAAAAAACAATAAAAACCAAAAATATAACAATAGGGCAGCCATGAATGAGTCCTATAGAAAATGAAGAACCTTCTGGTACTATTCAATTATTAAACACATTTTTTTAGCATCATCTATGTGACATTTTACCTATATTACACCAAATCTCGAAAGTAGCCTATCTCCAATGTAGATATCACAGCCCTCGCTTTATAAATGAAGAGTCAGAAGCTTAAAGGAGGAGTTAGAATAGTGAATGAGAAAGTTCTGTCAGGACTGAGCACGTTCTGACTCTTAAATGCCTCTCTTCCATTAAGCTACAGAAGAAAATCAAATGTGGGAAAGTTACCAAAGATAGAAAAACATATGTAGCTTTCTGTGTGTTTGTGATTTCCTAACACTTTATTTTTCAACACAGAACTTTTGCTTTATGTTTTATGTATTTTAAGATAAAGAGATTGAACCAATAGAGCTGTTGCACAAGTAGCCCATTGTGTATGGCTTGTATGAATGAATATTAATATGAAAAGAAGTCACTATCTGACTCTAAAAATTAAAATAAAAAAAAGTAGATGCCATAATTTCTAGAAAGATTGTTCAAAGGAATAAAAGTAATTTGCCCCCACCTCAAACAAGAAAAGAAAGAAAACAAAAACGTGACAGAGTTCTTTGCTATAATGTATCACCTCAGGTAAGAAAAATGTAGAATATGTCAAAATCAGAATAAATGAACATAAACAATGAAAACTGAGTAAGCTAACTATGGTTTTTAATAAGCTTATTAAGTAGAAAACCTGGAAATAAACATGCCCTAAAACAGAAAGGAGCAATAATAGATACTATGACCTTTTGTTAGTAAGTCAGAGGGTTATATTTTGAAGAAAATGAAAAAAACATAGAAGTAATTATAGGAGAAAGTGTTCTGTTAAATGACAAGTGGAAAAACTCAGAGAAAGTATTTTTGGCTATATACCAGTTTCCTACATCCATATACATGTTTTAACATTTAGGTTATTGATGTTTTGCATTATCTTATGTATCTTACATGTACCAATGCTTAGTAAAGGGAAAATACTAAAAAAAAATAGCACTCAATCAGATAAGAGGCTCCAGCTTTAATGGATGTTTCCTACTGTCCAATTCTTCAAGATGGCCTATTTGTGCTGGCCTCATACAGCTAAGTTCTTGACCATAAATAACCCTAGCTGAATTTCATTCTGTCTTGTCCAAGGAACGCATCTTTATCTTTTTGTTAGGCTGAGAAAAGGTCAAAAGTGAGACAGCTGGAGAGAGAGATGGTTAATTTTCCTTGACTCTAGTCCTCTTCATCTCCAGCTACTTCTTTCCTTGCAGCTTTGCTATCTTATTCCAAAGCAAACTGCTCATTGAGGTAACTGACTTTTTCAGAAACATATTAATTACAGTGGTATCCAAAAGCCTATTTATTTTGAGAAATAGAAAGAATGGGCTTCTCTCATTGATCCCATAATATATTTTTCTATGAGTCCAAGATAACATTGCCATTTCCTGTTATTATATTAGTAAAATCATGTGTAATAATTTGATACATTATTGTGAAACAACATAGTCATTGGGAGAATAAACTCAGGTACCAGACAGTAAATGATAAATAAATGTAAGCTATTGTTTTATTGTTTTATTATTATTATTATTACTATCAGTAATATTAACATAATCAGCAGCATTGTTTATTAATGTAATAAAAGTAAAGTGAGATTCTAGTTGTGTTTGTCTACAATTGGTATACATGAAAGGTGGCTAGCTTTACATAGGTGAAGTAGTCTGGATGATTTCAGGGCTGCGTAAAAAAAACTCCCTCTATTTTATGTATATTTCACCTCATTTCATATACATCTTTCTCATAGAGAGCTCCCAGCGACTAAAAGCTCACCAAGTAACGCTGAGGTTAGATATGCCTTCTCTTATGGATCTCCCTTAAAATGAGAAAGAGTTTAAAATATGTACATATCTTTACAGAAAGAGTAATGAAACTCAAAGTAAATTATAATATGGATCAACTTATCAAGTAATTTTCCTTAGTAGTAGCAAGAACATGGGAAAATTGAAGAGCAGTGGGATTCCCAGGGAAGTAAAGCAGCATCTGTAACAAAATTATAATAGAAGGCAAGAAAAAAAAAAGTGAGAATTGTCAAAGATGAAAACTGTTAAAGTTAGAGTGAGTTTTATTCAAATGCTGAAAATAGTGAAGGTACAGTTGTTCTCATTTCTATTCTTCTCTGAACCGGCTTCAGAAAAGTTTGGGCAGGAGATCAATGGCAGAATTTGATTTATAAGAAATTCTTCAGAATGCTGCAGGAGGCAATGTCCAATTTAAAGTGTCTTACACAGAAAGAGTGAAACAAATGGATGCGTTTATTCGAATCTACCATAATGGGAATGAAGCTGGTGATAAGAAATGGCTGCCTGATTAGTTTTTTGAGTAATAAAAATGCAATAAAAATGTACATGAAAAGAAAGAACTTGAAAAGTTTAGGCTTATAAAGAAAATGTTCTCAGTAAAAAGTCACTAAATTGTAAATTCATTTGCAAACTGAAATAAAAGATGGGATTAGAAATTTAACAAGGGGTATAGTAAGTACTAAAATATTAAAACTTGCATTGAATTATTGATTTTAGTGACTTCTACCAGCACCAAATTTATATCAGTCTGTAAGCAATGTGGTAAATCAAGATTATATAGACAATAAATGTGAACATTTTGAGAAAGTACTCCCATCGCACAGACATTTTTTAGTTAATGAAGCATGGAAATTCCTTTTTTGGCACAGGTACAAAATTATTCAGATTGGCTTTCTATGTATTCACATTCACCACATAATAAGCAATCAGGAGATAATTAACAGTCCTTGAATTCATTTTAAACTTTATAGACTCAGTCAAAGTAACAGCTATTTCACTTTGCAGGATTGTGGGCTTTAGAAAAGTAACTATAAATGATATATAATCAAACTAGAGTCATTCCGATCAAATCAAGAATAAGTATGGTGAACATACAGACAAATGTCAGGTGATTCTGTGTTAGAACACCAGGCTATGGCAAAGTCAAATATTGGACTCACCAACCCTCTCAAAAAAGGTTTTTAGGATCATCGCAGAGCTAGCTGACTCCAAATTTATCTTTCCATCAACTTATACAGTGTCTGAAATTTCTACCATTAAGTTCTCATTTTTGAATTGACATCATGTCCAGAAGATATAATTTGTTTATCTAGAGGTAATAAACATTAATCTATTTGCTTCTGTTTGTTATCAGATAAGTTTTCTGTTACCTAATTCAGGAGAGAGCAAAGGAAAGGGGTTCACTGTATGAAATATCTGGAATATGAATCTGTGTGTGGAGAAGTAATCCACACAGATTACCAAACAGGGCAAGAGTGCCCTGGGACTTGTTTGAGAGGAAGGCTCTAAACGTTTGGGGATGAACTACCAAATTGAGGTGAAGGTGGAGGATTTGATGCAAATTCCGTGGAAATCAGCACTAATGTCAATTTTGCTTAACCATGGTTCTTTTATAACATTTCCAAGAGGGATTTTACTAATATAATTAAAATTCATTTAAAAATTTTGGAAATCTTTTCATATTACCACAGGGACTCTGAAAACAAAGTAACATAGCTTGCTGGATCTTTGCACAAAAAAGACCCCAAAAAAGTACAAAAAGTAAGATCCAAGCTCATAGGCCCAGAATTAAATCATTATAGTTCTTACTTGTGTAGAAAAAAGAAAATTTGATGATTATATCACTCCATACCCAAAAGTTAATTCAAGATTGGTCATAAATCTAAATGTAAAACCCGAAACCATGGTACATTAAAACTTTTGGTAGTAGCAATTCTTTGGACAGAACACTAAAATAAGTAACTATAAGAAAGAGATCAAATGAATTTCATGAAAACTAAATGTGCTCATCAAAAGTCACAATGAACAAAATAGATAAAGCACAGATTGGGCAAGATACTTGCAGTACATACCTGTAAAGGACTTGTATCCAGAACATATAAGGTCATCGACAAAAGTATCAACAATCTAATAAAAAGATAGTAACATAGATACACAAAACAAAATATGCCAAAGGCAAATAAACACATGACAAGATGCTTAACATTATCAGTTATCAAGAAATGCAAAATACAAACACAATGAGATATTGTTCCATACCCATTAGGATAGCAACAATAAAACTGATAACAATAAATATTGGCAAAGATATAGAGCAATTGAAGCTCTCATACTTTACTGGTAGAGATATAAAATGGTCTAACAATTTTAGAGAATTGTTTGGTAGTTTATTATAAAGTTAAATATATATTACCTTATGACCTAGCAGTTTTACTTTTAGGTATTTAATAAATAGAAATGAAAACATAAATGAACAACAACAAAAAAACTTGTATGAGAATATCCATAGCACCTTTATTCATAATAACTAGAAACTATCAACAACTCAAATACCAATGAACATGTGAGAGGATAAAAAATTGTGGTATAGTCATATAATGAAATATTACATAGCAATGAAAAAGCACTAATTACTACATGCAGCAACATGAATAAATCTCAAAAAACATTACATAAGGCAAAGGTTTCTAGACACAGAAAAATACATACTATATGATTCGACTTATGCAATGTCCAAAATCAGGCAAGAGTATGATAATAGAAATCAGAAAGTGGTTGTCTAAGTGTGGGAGAAGGAGGAGGGAGAAATCGATTGGAAAGGGGCTTGAAGAATTTTCCTGGGGTGATAGAATTGCTCTACATCTTGCTTTGGATGTTGGTTTCATGGGTGTATAGAATTATCAAAATTTTGAAATCTGTGCATTTTTGCACATTAATTATGTAGCAATCAAATATAATTGTCAAATGGATTCTTGTATGTTGAATTCTTATTATTTTCTAGGCACTGTGCTAGTGCCTTTATAAGTAATAGTTATAAATAAATCTATCTTCATGGGATAGGCTTTTTGTTTGTTTATTTTAACATATGAGGAAACTGAAACTACTTAATTTCATGAAATTTAAATAGCTAATAAACTACAAAAGTGACATTTAAGCCATGGTTTGATGCCCAAACCCATGCTCTTTCCAAACTGCCACATTTTCATAATCAATGTTTCTTAAATTTCCTAATGACAAAATAAACAGACTGTAAAATTTATAGATGCAGCTGAAATAGATAGAACTATGCAGAAAACAGCTTGAAAACTGTGCCCTGATGTCTAAATTTTGTTTTTAAGAACTTATACGTTACAGAAAGAAGCACAAAAGATTCGGAGCATAACACTAAACTCACACAATGCCTATTATTTAAATGATTTCAATGTGAACTATTTTAAGAAGCTAAGTTATTCAGTTCATGCACCTGTTAGAATAAAACACTTTATAATCTTTTGATAGAATTACAATTGTCAAAAATGTTTAGACAAAAAAATGGTATTCTTTTTTATTCTCTTGTTCCCTGCTAAAATATCACTCTAGTGACTAGGAGAAAGCAACTATAGAAACATGGAGAACAAATAAGACTTTTAAAAGAACAACCTAAATAATACTGGAGTTGATATTTCTACAGAAGCTCTCAGAATTTATCTTTCCATAAATGAGTTTCTCTTGCTCTTCATCATAGTACTTAACTTTTTCTATTAGAGATTAATTTCTTTTAGGGCTTGATGGTATTTTGCTTCTTATGAATATCTTATTGAAATACAAATACCTCTTGGAATAGGTAAATTGATAAGATTATCAATAAAAACATGTTTGTGGGTAAGAAAGTTAAAAATAGAAGGCAAGTAGGGAACCACATTACAATATATAAATGTATAAAAGTAACATATATACAATGTTACATGTCAAAGTTATCAAATAATAACAAAAAAAATAGAACAGACTATGCTGTGATAGCATATAAATTCTGAAAACTCAACGGTTTTACACAACAAAGTTTATTTCTCACTCACAGAATGTCCAGTGTAGGTCAAGTGACCCTTTTGTTTTGTAGGTCAAGAAACATCTTTTATTTATGTTAACATGAGGCACCTAGTTGCTTGCATCTTATTGTTTTGTTTTCTCAAAAGGTGCCATCCATGGTCTCTGCCAAAGGACATGGTGTGTGCTGCCTCCACTCATGTCTTGTTGATTACAACTCAGTCTTACTGTCCACCTTACTACAAAAACAAACAAACAAACAAAAACTAAGAAATAGCTACCTGTGTGCTCAGGCATAGAAAATTGTGTAATGATTGCACTGTTTGTTCCATGGCAGAGTTATTATTCATGATGAGAGAAACTTTAAAGAAGAGGTTAGCTGCTTATGTTGATTTAGTCAATTTTAGGAAACATCTAAGATGGCCCCCCATGTATAAAAATGTGAATTTAGAAACCAAAGCTACCTGATCTCACATATTCTCCTATGTGAACTCTGTTACTCTCACAGATATTGACTGCCCTTTTGATTGCTTCATCTAGTTAACTCACAAAACTTATCCTCAAGAAAGATCTGAGGTGTTCTTTTCTAGTAAGGTATAAGCATGTCACCATTGGGAATGCGACCAAAAACAGTTCTTTACCTTCTTCACATCTCTAAGACATTCACAGCTGAGAGTATGTGCCATCTATTCCCTTGAGTAACATGGATTCAAGGGAATGCCACTTATTTTAAGTCGGTAGAAGAAAAAAGAAAAGATTTGCTGATTCAGTATGTTTTATAAATCTCATACTCACACCAGCTCCTTTGGAACATGGAGATGGACTTCCAGATGAGAGAGAAGTAAAGAGAAGACCAAGAGGAATTGTCGTGAATAAATTAGTGACATTCATTTTATTTAAGAAAATGAATAGGAAAGAGATTTCCCACGTCTTTTCATCATGGTCCACAATTATGAGCAAATGCACCACTGAGAAGTTAAGAGATAGAAAATATTTTTTTTTGTTTGAAAATAATCTTTGTAGGTATCATTTTATCACTAAGAGAAAGATTTAGCAAATACTTCTGTTTATATTTGAAATTTTGTTTCATCAAGGTAAAGAGACTAAAAAAATAAAATCTTTATAGAAACCTATTTCAAAAGACTTTACCATTCTTTCACAGAAAATACTGTTGCACATCATCTTGCGTAATAAAAACTGATCATCACCAACTTGATTCAGTAAGATGCTTGCAATAATGACCTCAAACAATGTGGCAAACACAGTGTTTAACAAATATTTCATAAATATAACAAAGATGATTGTTATGAGTGATTGCTCTTTATATTTCTTTGCAATTTAATACATATAGTAAAATTCTAGATGATTTCTGTTACTGTAGAAATTAATTGGCAAGTGAAAAATAATTTTCACAAAATGATTGAATCTATATTAGCCTCAAAGTATAAGCCATGTTGAACATATTACGATTAGAACAATGATTCTTTCTAAAGTCATTGCTTTCTGGGTATAAAGTTTAAATAAATAATGGATTTATTGAGGGTTAGAGAAATGGCCCCAAAATAAAAAAGGCAGAGTTGGTATTTGTTATGAATGGAAACCAAGCAAACAGCAAAAACCAGCACCACAACAACAGTGACATTAGACTTCCAATTTCTCATAATCATATGTATTTGATCACCACGTGTTGGATAGAAATGGTTTTTTTTACCATGTCAATTAGATGAAAAATTTTGGTAGCTTCGAGTGTTTCTTTCAGGACACATTATTTTGATGACTTCGATTCTCTTTCCTTTTGTCTTGGTGACCGTGATGCAATAATCTGTAAGAATGGGGAGATGACGAGGCTGAATCGAGTAGCTGTGTGATTGACCATCGCGTGGTCAGAAGCTAGAGGACAGAATCAGCTAACTGGGGTGATGATCAGCACATGGGTAGCTGCTGATTGATGAACATTGCCTCTTCGCAACGCCAACACTACATGACACGTCCTCCAACCAAGGCATCCGAAATAAGAGATTGAGGAACGAACTTGACTTGAAGTGAGGGTGCTTTCTAGAAGGAAAGAGAAAATTAGAAAGGAAAGTTTCTTGATTATAAGGACTGCGATTAGGACCACGATAACCACAGTTCAATCTAAAGCATAAAAGGCTTTTTGTTTTTCTTTCTTTTTTTTTTTAAGTCAGGCATCGGTGAATATTGCAGATGCAGCTTTGACTATCCTCAACAATTATTCTTGTTCAGTCTAAATCTAGCCTCCTTATGTTCTTAGCAATTTAAAGGTGTTGAATAAAATTTAAAATATACATATATCGTAAATGAGAGTATTAATGCATATGTTTTCTAAAGGTTATGAAGAAAACATTAGGGAAATTATATTTTCCAAAACAGTAAAATAAATTTAAAAGTAAGGTAAATGAAGTTAATTTTTTATTAAGAAGTCAATGGTTCACACAAAATTAGAATAAAGTATTATTTCAGGTCAGCGTCTCTTCAGAAATCTTTCTTCCAGCCTCATCCTTAAACACACAACTTTTCCCTCATGAATACCATAATTTAATAAATAGACAAAGCTCTTAATTCTAATTTAAATCAAACATACAAAGATGTTTTTTTTCTTTTTTAAATATTTCCAATTATTATTATTATTATTTATTTATTTTTTTTTTTTTTGGCCTGAGCTGTCATACGTGGAGAGTAAGGGTAAGTTAAGGGCTTAAATTTGAGAGTTAGTTAAAGGAGAGAGTAGAATCAGAAAAAGTAAATTTGCATCTTAAAATTTTTTTCTAAGTATATAATCTTTTAGATTGTTTTGTTAATAACAAGAAGTGATTCCATAAAAGCCCATTTAAATGTTTTAATGCAAAATATAATTTCTAGAACTGGACAAATTCTGCTTTATTTTGGGAATAAATTCATAAGGTAAGGGAGTAAGCTCCTCCTAGAGGTTAGAATCATTTTTGGTTTGAAGAGATTTTAAGGTAGAGTTTGATATGTCTTCAGTGTCATTTTTTTTTTTAAACTTAAGAAATAGAATTTTCTGGAACTGATAACAGAGGAGCAGCCTGTATATGAACTAAGTTATGACTAAATTATTTTCTAAATGTTATTTATAAATAAAAATCATAAATGAGAAGATGGTCCTTAGCTTAATTCTTCTGATATACCAAATTTTCTAATAACAAGACACCATTCCATCTTTAAATTGTTCACTCCTCTAATAAAATTTATTGAGCATTGATATGCTGAACTACATACTAAACACCAGAAACAATCTATATGGCAGTGAATCAAAATTTTCCATTTTTGTAATAAAAAAAAAATCAATGAAGCCAAAGTAAACATGCTGAATTTTGCCAAAACACTTGGCTTTTCGATAATGCTCATTTAATTTCTAGAGCCTAAAAGTGAAATATTTTTAACTTAAATAAATGTTGACATGGTCAGTTGAATGAGCTCTTTCAGAGGCTACATTTTAATCTATATAACTTAGTTATTCTGAATTTAAGTTGAAAACGTCGATACTGATATGACAATTAGACTCAAACTTATCGTTGATTCTTTATGAAACACTCTTGATACTGACAGGATTTTAAAAAGCCAGCCAATAATTCTACCTCTGGATACTGAGATGACAGTTTATCCACATAAAAATAAGTCATTTCTTAGATGTTTTTAAAAATTCCTATTTATCTTATTAGGAGATTAGGTTGTCATATCAAATTGCATAGAGAATGAGAGAAAAAAAAACAAGAGTGAGAGGCAAGGGTATAGCACCATTATTTTGAATTCATATATTTGAAAAACTATCATAAGGAGAAAAAACGGATTGATTTTATATGTTCACAAAGTGAGAATAAATTGATAAGTTACCTAGAGGTAGATTGAGCCTAACTATAAGGAAGGAATTTCCATCAAAATTGTCCAAAAGAAAAAAAAAAGTGAGTTGACTAAGGAGGCTGTTATTTCTTTTTGACTGGAAATATTCAGGAACAGGAAGAAATTCTTTCATTCACCCAACAAATACTTATTGCCTGACCCCACACATGTATCAGACACCTATGGGCCCTGGAAGTAAAAGAATAAATAAATTTGGATGAGATATCTGCCCTCATGAACCTTTCTGTCTAGTAAAAGAGACAGACACAAATAGAATAAATGCTCCGGCTACCCTCGTGATGAACACTGCAGTAGTAGCAACCGGCAGGGCTAGAAAAGCATGTGATACAAGAATCTGTCTTAGCCTGAAACCTCAGAAAAAGTAACAATTCAGATCTGAAGGTAAAAAAAAAGAGTTAACTAGGTACAGAGGAAATAGCAGAGGCAAAGTAACAGAGGTAGGAGCAAGCATAGCCCATTCAAGAAACTGAAAGAAGCTAATATTGTAATATTAGAACAAGAAGAGTGAGGAGAAGCATGGTGTGAAGCGAAAAAGGCAATCAGTGCTGAGATTTTGTATGCCCATATAGACTATGTTAAGAATCATTTGGTATTTGTTTTTGACTTTTTTCCCAAGAAACTGGGACACTCATTTAAAGGTTTTTTTTTTTTAAAGGAGTGTTAAGGTCAGATTTGGGTTTTGAAAAATTATTCTTCTGATGCTGAGGTAGAGAACTTATTAGAAAGGAGCAGTAGTAGATATGTAAATATGGGGAGTGGATATAGAATGATGAATAATATAATAATTAAGGAGGGAGGTGTTGCCTACTTAGACTAGGCTGGTGACAATGAAGATGAAGAGAAGAAAAATACTTAAGAACTAAATAAATAGGTTCTGGTGTCAGTGGATAATCTATAGCTTCTGGTGTTGGCTCTCGAGGGGTTCGTGGTGATTCTGAGGTGTTCATGATTCGGATAGAGACTAATAGATAAAGTTTGAAGGTGGTGATAGGGAGAGAAGATCATGAATTTGGATGCAGACACTTTGGTTTTGAGGTTCCTTTAAAAGACCAGAAAAGATATGTAAAACAGGGATTTGTTTACTCATCTGGAACCCAGAGGCGTAATACAGACCAAAGATAAAACTTGTGAATTAAATCATATAGGTTGTTCTTATAGCAGTGGGAATAAAGATTCAGTCTGTGGAGTAAAAAGAGAAGAGGACCAAGTTATGAGAAGCTTCACTATTTCATGGTGAAAGAGAACAAACTTGCAAAGAAATGTGAAGAGAAGCAGTCAGAGAGAGAGGAAAATCTGTTATTTACCAGAAACCAAGAGAAAAGAGGATTTTAAGTAGCAAGAAGTCAACAAAGTCAAATGCATCAGATGGATTAAGACTTAATAATGGTCACTGGGTTTAGTGGTGTGTAGTCCATTCATGGCTTTGGGGAGATGGAGAGGGGATTCCTGCATAGATAAATTATTGGATGAGATGAATACTAAGGTTCCTTTCAGCTGTAAGTTTTTGCCATGGAAAGCTTCATTTTAAAATATTTTATAATAAGATCATTACTTCGCCTGCCTCCTCAAAACCATTTGCTAAATTTAGGACAACATTTATTGGAAAAAATACAATACAAATTTGTTTCAGAATATTTATGACTTTCAAAGAAAGTGGTGAAAGTGAAAATATCTGTATCTCTCTTTTTTTGTTTTAATAAAAATCTTTTCATCTGGGCTGTTTCCTCAACTTCCTCTTCATAGCAATTCGCACAATGTTCAAATTGTAATCTCAAGACTGATTTTAAACTTTTTCATTCTTTTCTTAATCTGGGAAACCAATGGGATATATTAAATTCTAGTCACTGTGCTAAATTACAGTTCTCCATATTTGAGAGGTACTTTCCTGGTGATAAATTTATCTAAACCGGGGAAAATCCTAATAGCTTTTAGGATGTTTTTCAGAGATTGTTTTCCGTTTCTAACTGGCAGCTGGGGTCTATTCTTAGCTCCGTAACTGATTCAGGGCCTGATTCGAAATATGATTCCCACCACTTTCTGTGGTATAATTTCCCTGCCTGTAAAATGTGTTACTCTCACAGATCTCTAGACAGTTCTTTGGATATAGTTAAATCAATGATGATCAGATATACAAATTGTTATAACACTGCAAAGTCTTTCTTAAAATGTAATTATCTATAATCCTCTTTTCCAGGCTGCATTTATTTCAGTGTCAGATGGTTGGGTTTTACTGATGTCTCTATAGTTGGTTCAAACTACTCCCAGAATTTCCAGATCTCCAACCAAGTATGTTATAAGTAAATTATTACTCTGTCTTCCCATTAAGCAATACTTTAATATCACAACCTGTCCTGTGTTTATGAAAAGCAAGTATGGAGTGGAGCTGCCTTCTACTTTTCCCTTTGTTCCATTGCTAGTTACCTTCCAAGATACTTTGACTGAGAGGACAGAGAGAACCACTTCTGTGGGTCTCCACTCTCTCTTGGCTGCTTCCTGTGTCTCCTCCCATCAGTCGAACCTTCTGCACATATTGTCAGCAGTTTTTCCTCCCACAGCTTCCAGAGGAGCCTCTTGATAACTGTCTGGCAGTGGCAGCCTTGCTTTTAGTGACTTCTCAAATTAGTAGCCTACTCTCAGAGTCAGCTCCTGTTGGCGAGGAGGTTCAATGACCTTGACTTTCGGGGTCTCCTTACAGTTCTTACCGGTGGGAACTGTTTAAACCTGTGACATTTGCTGCTTTTAGCTCTTCTTATTGCCAGTCTGCATACGATCTCCAGCAACCTTTTCTCTCTTCTTGGTCATTCTTGGCTAAATCCCTAACCAGCTAGGTCATTCAGAATCACTCTGTTATTTCTCGAGGTTACTACAAAAAGGTCCTTCTGAAGCCCTTGAAATGGCTTTGACAGTTATGTTTTCTCAAAAATTCTCCTTCCAAATTACTCATTGAAAATCATCCTAGAGTTAAAAAGAAAAATGTCTTTGGCCCTTGTTACACAGTCACTCTCTTGATTTTCCTTTCTCTTGTGTTCAAATGAGTCCTCAAATTAATGAAGGCAGAGAAAGCTTTCTTAAATGTTAATATTCTCTTCAAAGGCATAGTCTGTACAGCTGCCAGGCAGTGTCCCAACTCAATGTAGAGAGGACCTAGAAACTATCTCTTCAAGAGCCTCTACTTCACAGATCCTCGGTAATGGTACATAACATGGCTTAGGAATAGATCTGTGTATTCCACATTACACTACAGGAAAGATAATATGGCACAGTAGCTATAAACCTGAGATTTAACATTAGAATAACATATTCAAATCACATCTCTTCCACTTACTGATCATGTGATTCTGGGCAAGTGACTTTATTTTCCCAGGTCCTTGTATCCTTGTCTGTTAAATAAGGATATGTAATGATATCTATCTCATATAGATGCTATGGATGCTTTACCCATAGTAAGCTATCGATAAAATTTAATGTTGTGCAGTTTTCTATACTGCTCTCAGATGTATAGAGAAAAATAAATATTTTTTTCTTTTCTAAAACTGTTTTGGTCTTCCTCACGAGCCAAAAAAGAAACATAATGACTAGCCTGGTAACTTCAGTTCTATGCAACTTAAACAGTCCCATTAGATAATGCTTGGCCTCCTTTGACAAAAATAACCAGTCTCTCAGATTTCCATTTCCCTTTCCCTGTAGCCCTCCAAGATGGCATTGAGTATATGAAGGGTAAGTAAAATTAACTGTCCTCATTGCAGCAGGAAAGAAAGGGTCTAGAGATTCATGTGATAGCCTTGTACTTTCCTCTGGTCTCCATGGTGATGACTTTCTGTACCCTGCTTGCTCTGATGGCATCCCAGCTCGGGTCCAGGCAATGACTTGTCCTTCTCTTGGTTTCATTATGTGTCTATGGAGCAACCCAATGATTCAGCCTTCTGTTGGATCCTACTGGCACTCTGGACACATCCCCCAACTCCCAAATTACTTCCATGCTTAAATCAAGAAAAGCGTTATCAGCAGCTGCATGTCTTCCTTCTCCCTGTTATCTCTCAAGATCAGAAAGCACAGGCTTCTCTTTAATGCCCTCTAGATCCGTCTTCCTTGTCCACAGCTTTATCCTCATGGCTAAAATTTCATGGTGGATTGGATGTAGATATAAAAGTGAGATTACTTAGTAATAGGGAAACCCAAATTTGGATGTAATTAAAAATATCATGCCTGTTTCACTCTTCCTGATAGATTTGTATCCTCTTCCCATTTTTTATATCCAGTTTCTAAGACAGTGGATGTTAGGTCTCTGAATCAAATTTATTTCTCTATTCATCCTCATGTTCTGGTTATGAGAAGGCAAGCCCTACTTGCTGCCCTGGGAAGCCCTTGTTTCCTTCCAGTCCTGGAGCCATTCACCTTACAGCTGCTCAACTGCAGAGCCTGGAAGAAATGTACATGGGTCAGGCATCACGAATAGAGAAGGTGAGTGGCATCTCTACCCAAAGGTAGTGGGAACTGTAGTCTGGCTCTTAGCTCTTGCTAGGCTCTCCTCCCCACTCAAGCTCTGGAGCAAGAGAGCGAAGTCGGTGATTTGATCTAGCTACCTCAAGACCACATGGTTCTAGTCTTGGTTTTAGAAAACTGTGGGCTTTCTTTCCAACTTGGCTAAGAAGTCTCTTTAAATTTTTACTGGTCTTAATTTTATGCCCCAATTCTTCACTGGTAGGATTTGCCTTCTTTCTCTGGAGTCAAAGAAGGGAACTTAAAGTTCATTTTTATTGCCCCACCTTTTCTTCCTTCAGCTGTCTATCCTAAATCTACTTGAGCATTACAATATTTTTTACATTATTTTTTAGCAGAGCTACTATCTTGATCTTAAGATGACTAACTATAGATTTTAAATAAGTCCAAAGTGCAAATTTTTGTTGCATACAAATTCCCACACACACACACACAAAGAAGAACCCTGAAAGGTACCCAGTGTGAAATCCTTGCCTTTTCTCAAAGACTGACTTTTTTCTTCCCTATTTACCCTTGTTGCTGTTTCCCTTTTGTTCAGATGTACATACTTGGGACAGGAAGTCAAACACTGTTGTTAGTACTGGGAGGAATGAGTATCTCATCTGGTTTCCTAGTGAAAATTCACTCAGCTCTAGGATGGAATTTCAAAAGCCACCTTCTATAGGAATACACCATTTATTTCCTTTGCAAAAGTCCAAGACACTCCCTGCCAGAGAAGATTAACAGCTTCTAAAAATATTGGGAGAATTCTCATTAATACATGTAATGAATAAGTCAGCTTGTAGCATTCCTAGCATATACTTGATAAGACATTAAAAATGTTGCAATTTTTATTTTCTCTTTCTTTCTCAGTGTTTGGGCAGGAATGCCATGGTTTCCACTTCGGTTGGGTCAAGGAGGCGAGGTCTAGAGGAACCTCCTCATTGCACAGTTAATCTTAGACCAAACAGTGACTATTAGACCAAATTTGTGAGAAGGTCACATTATATCTTATTCTATATTTGGGGACCCAGTAAAGTACAGCTCTCATAGCCAAACATACCCTGGTTTGTAGAACAACTCTTAGAAGATAAAATTCAGAGTAGATATCCAACTTTCACTCCAATTCCCATTTCCATCTCAAGAAACAAGGAGATAATCAGATGAAACATGTGGCTGAGCAGGAAACTACTCTTTAGGAGTACAAAAGTTCGTTGCTGGGTGTGGGAGGTTTTGCCAGATAATATCTTGACTTATTAATCTATGTGATTTCTCCGTCCACTACCTAGTCAGAACTACCCACAGTGACCCAGGAACAAATAGCAACAAAAACACATAATAACCTAAATTTGAAATAAAAGAATATAAAGAGGAAGAAATAGTCTATGCTGAGTTTTTTTTTCTTCAAAAACAGGACTTTTCATTTGCATTTGAGCAAAGTTATAGGTCGCTGGGAAAAGAAGTCTCTTTAGGTCTCCTTAGCTGTTTCATTGCTAAGATATCGACCTGCCAGATACTTGAGCCTGCATGTCACCTGGAGTTACCTGAGCCCTAGATACTATCAGGCCTAGGATACCTTTAAATTACCTCCATGGACGTGAGTAGCCTTAATACTAATAGGTTGCTGTATCCTGTGACATCTGACTGACAGGGAAAACCAACTCTTTTTATGTAGATGCTTATTGTTTTATTGACATTGTCATTATAAACAAATAACTGGTACCTTAGATGATGCCCAATGTACACTTTAGAGAGGTATCCAAAGTAACTAATTCAGTGATAAATTCTTAAATATTCATGTTTTTAAAAATAATTTCAACTAAATAAGTGATAATGAATATATGACCAAGTGCTTAACAACAAATAACCATGAAGGATGATCATTGTTGTTACTATTATTAAATATTACAAGAAGAGATAGTTATTTTTATATTTTAAAGATCCAGATTATTTGATATTTAAATGGATGCAAAAATGTCAGTTTCCCCCTTATTCTCCCTCTAAATAATATGAGATGTTGATGTATTGATATCCAATAAGAAAATTATATAACTGCACCCAGAGATTTTGATTTTGATTTCAGGCCCATGGCACACTAGATTAAAATAAAGATTTTTATAGAAACAAATCTATTTATCTCAGTTGGTGAGGGATGTAAAGGAATCAATGTGGAGATCATGTGACTCTAAGCTAGTATGGTTTGGGAAATATTTAGGTCAAAAGCAGCTAAAGCATGCATGCAATGGTTTAAATACACTCATGGCCTAGTTGTGGGGGACAGTGCCTTTATGTAAGCAAAGTGAAACCCATTTTCTGAAGACGTTTCTGTACAAAAACACATATGCAGTATCACCAAGTCAGCATGCTGGCCTCTCAGTGCAGGTTGGCAGGTAGCCAAGTCCTAGCCTGCTGAGAGAGAAAATTGAAAGAAAAAAAACAAAGTAGCTGCACAAAGTGAAGTCTAATGGTGGATGTGGAGATCTTCTGGGCAAGCTAGAGGAAAGAAAGGTCAAGGTTCTGTTTGTGTGGCACCTTCAGAGCCAGACCCACTGCTGGGATGTCCTAGTTTCACAAAAGGCCAGGTCCTCCTTGTGGGGAAAAATACACACATACATGAGCTGTTTCAGAGTGTTAGCACTGAAGCATGCTGTTAAGAAACAGATATTCTCCAGCAGACGCTGTTTTGTTTTTAGCAATTGTCAATTGTAGGATATCATGATTTCAAAGCCTATATGCTGACCTCGAGGCTAGGATCAATGACTCCAAAATTTAAAAAGTCAGTGGAAGTGCTTCATTACAAGAAGGTACAGGAAGAAAGTGTCATCATAGCAGAAAGATTTTCTGGATAAGAGCACAAAGAGAGACTCTACTCAGTCTTCTGGCCAACAGGCTCCAGTCACTCTTAGCCAAATGTCTGCAGTGCACAATTGTCAGTCAAAGGGCTCTTGGCTGAAGAATGTAGAAGTCTATTTTTCTTGAGGACTCTCCTTACCTCACCAACTCATGATGACCTGTCTCTTTGATAATTCCAATTTGAAAGTTTATTCAACAGATAATTATTGAACTCTGGACACCTCATTAGCATTTCTTGGCTCTTAGCTTACGTTATACAGTTGATTGTCAAGTTTCTGACCATATCTCATCTAGGGCCACCAAGCTGCAAAGTTTAAGGTGACACCCAGTCATGTTATGTACCATGTAAATGACCTCTCTTGGGTTGGTGCTATGCAGGGGCTTTATTATTTTAACAGAGAGGACTGTGAGTTCTTTGAGGGCAGAACCAATGTGTGTTGTTTCTTGAACTTATCTCTAGGGTTTAATAAAAGATGCTGCATGTAGTGGTTATTCAGTTAATGAAAGCATATTATTATGACAATGATGATTATGGTGAATTTATTTCCTCTGAGGGAAGAATTAAATATATACTTAGGTTGTCTAAGCTGTTTGGTTCCTGAACATTCAACAGTAAGTACTCTTTCATAATCACCTTATTTTTATTCTGCATCTTGAGAATGTAAACAGTTATTATATTCTGGAGAGATTTCATTGCAGTATTTACTTTTATCAAGGAAAAGAATGAAGTTAAAATCAAACACAGGTAAAAATGATGTAACTATAGATTCCTTTGGTTTATTTTAGCCAAAGACAAGAAACATCTTTATTTTTGCCCCACCATTCCAATTGTTTTTCTATTAAATAAAGTAGAAGTATTTAGCTTCTTGCTTATTATGCACACAATTACAGTTCTTTATTTATGCTCCAATGCCACCACGATTGCTAAAATTCACTCAAAGGTCTCTCAAAAAACCTGTGCCTTGCTGTTCTATGAGAACTCTTGGAAATGATTTAGCTCTTTTTGTCCTGTTTTCTAAGTTAATTTTGTATTCTATGATGATATTTTCAGTTGTCTCATACAGATGAGACAGTTTCACAGCTCATATTTGGAGACTACATATAGCTTTCACACATTAAACTTTACTATTTATTTCATTTCCAGAGATAGTTTCAAACTAGTATAATAGGAAACTACAAATATAAACCAATGTAAGTAAAAAAATCAATCAAAGACCCAATTTGTAAGTATATATTGCTAGACAAAGTGTTAGACCTTTGACTGGGACATAGAAGATTTAAAATCTTGGCTCTTGTTCTCAAAAGACATGTAATTTGCAGACTGGTGGAGATAATTGCAAATGGTTGAATACAATATACTGATGTATTTTGCACTTAGAGTTGTTAGATCAATGTAGAGTAAGTTGAAGCTTGAAATGGGACTTTAAAAATGGACCGGAGTCGAATGCTCAAGGATACCTAACTTGGTACCACTCTGCATCATTATTGGAGTAACCAAATAGTTAACAAGCATCAACATTTGTCCAACCGAAGTCCTATACATACGATTTTTTTATTTTACTTGAAATGTCTTTCCTTGGGCCTCTAATTAAAGGTCGCTTTTTCCACCTCAGCCCCCTTTCATTCCAGAGTAGTTTATTTCTCCATTATACTTCATTACATCCCTTTTCTTCTTTTGTTGCCTTTATGAAATCTGTAATCAAATACTTGTGTAGTTATAGTCTAACGTTTGTCTCCTTGGTAAAAATGTAGGTTCCAAAGGGTGAGGATCAGGAATATTGTGTTCATTACCTAACACAGTGTCTAACACATACTAAGCATTTGATGTCTAATATGTATGAATAAATGAGCCAAGCATAGTAGATACTGGGGGACTAAGATGAATAATTCTTGGTGTCAGTCTTGAAGAGAGCACAATGTAACAAAGAAGAACAGGTGCATGTAAAGCGGTTACGATTTGGGGGGCCAACTTTCTCAGTTAACTTTTATAATAAAGAATATTCAATATGGAGAGAATTTATAGTGTTTCTGAATTGTTAAGATCATTTTGTCCCACAATAGATAATTCAAGCTACCCAATACAAGCCTGAATGGGTACATGAGAAGATATTCTTACAGATTTTAAAGAATTATGAGACAAATGCCTTTGACAGAGTAAATGCATTTGAAGCACAATGCCCTTAAAATAAATTACAACCTGAAATGGTGCTCTAGGGAGGGTGGAGAGATTCGAAATGCTCCTTGTTCTTTGATTTTTTCCCCTCATTCACATGTAATTATTCTTCCCTTTTGTCTTTGAAATTGTTGTTTTATGCTTCACATTTCAGCTTGTTTATTATATGACAAGATTAATAACCTTCACACAAAAATAACCAGTAATTATATGCATTTAGTAGTTTATGAAGGTAAAGAGATGGCAATTAACGGGTTTTAGAACACTGGAGATTTTATTTTTAGACATATTTTTTTCAATATTAATCACTATATGTAAATCATTACACTACTCAGCTGTAGTGGTTATAATTGTGTTGGATGAAAGATGTGATAATTCATAAGTGCATGCGTACATATAAATATATAAATATAAATATATAAATATATACACTAAATATAAAAATTGTCCTTAGTGAATGCTTAAGAGGAATACAACTAATTCAAACAAGGTTAAACATTTTAATACAAAGTGAATTAGGAAAATCAATATTTTCTCTCGCTTTAAAGAAACATAAGAAATGTCCTACTCTGCTGGTGGACGTTGGTAACAGGGGAGGCTATGCATGTGTGGGAGCAGGAGGTATGTGGGAAATCTCTGTAGCTTCTCAATTTTGTTGTGATCCTAAAACTGCTCTTAAAAGTATCTTAGAAAAAAGGAAAATAAGAAACTGACTGAATTGTTATTTACGATTGTAACAGGAAGTAAATACATACTCAAGGAAGACATTCTATTAAATATTTGGTTATTTCCATTTTATCATACCAGGAATGTCCTTGCCTATGAATGAGCTTGATGGTGGCACCAGTGTCTCTGGTATAGGAAACAGAGCTCATAGAATAAATACATTCAAAGCAGTCATCAAATGTCCTCCATGTCCGTTTTACGTCTGGGCTTAGGTTCTCATTAAAGAATTCATCTCTCTCTCTCTCTCTCTCTCTCTCTCTCTCTCTCTCTCTCTCTCTCTCTCTCCCCCCCTTTCAACCTCCCTTCCTCTCCCTCAACCCCATCCTCCTCCCCCACTTCTTCTTCTATTTTTTAAGTACAAATAAATGTCCTTCCTCTTACTTTCAGTTCAAATGTTTAAAAATCACATATGTAGGTATGATGTAATATAATATAAACCATTATACATAATTGAATCATTTAAGGATACATTCACCAATGAGTTAGATAATATCTGACCAATGATGGCGTTTAAAATGTTGAATTAATTTTTTTATGTTACAATAATTCTGGAAGAAGGCAATGGCAACACAGGGTGAGTGTAGCTGTTCAGGGAAGTCATTGAAGAACCACATATCTTCTCTTTCCATGCTCTGCCATGTGGCTTTCATTTTCATGATCCCAAGAGGGCTGCTACACTGCTAAGTAACGCATCCACATTTCAGGTAGGAGGAAGGGGAGAAATAATAGATTTTCTCCCCATTAAGCTTTTAATAAGAAAGGGAAGCTCTATCCAGGGGCTGTTTTCTACATCTTATTGGCCTACCTCCAACTGCAAGATAAGTTTAGAATTTCAGAATTTTACTCTTTAGTCTCTTGGAGAAGAGGACAAAAGAGACAGGGATTGGAATGGATGTTGATTGAGCTAATTCAACAGAATCTATTACAACTCTACCTAAAAAGTTCTACCCTTCCTTAAAGAGATCCTTCTAACACAGAACTTAGTAAATGTAGATAGAAGATAACTGCTCTGGTCACTCTAACTGTGAAACAAGCTACACCTTAGTGGCAGAAACAGTAACTTTTTTATATGCTCACAAATTCTGTTGGTCAGTAATTCAAACAGGGCACAGTGGAGATGACTTGTCTCTGCTCCATCGTGTCTGAGGCCTTAGCTGATATAATGATGCAGACTTTCATCACAGGGCGTCGGGGGAGAAGAAACTGAAATCATCTGGTGGCTGCTTCACTCTCAGGTCAGGCTTCTGAGCTGGGATGACTCTGTGGGGTGTCAGTCAGAACCCTTCACATAGCCTCTCATGTAGCCTGGGCTCTCTCAGCATGCAAGCTAGATTCTGAGAGAGAACATTCCAAGAGCAAGTGTGTATTCAGAGACCCAGGCAGAAGCTATATGGCCTTTTAGACCTAGCCTTGGAAGTCACACAGTGACTTGCAGAAGCAGTGACCAGCCCACCCAGATCCATGCAAAGGGAACAAAAACCCCTTCCTCTCAAAGAAAGGGGTCCAAAGAACCTGTGGCTATTTACAAAAGCTGCCACAGTAGCAATGACAGAAGTAAACGTGGAACATGATTCTCGAAGAATGGCTTTTCTTTAACTTTCTTTTCTGTGTTCCCCATTCCTGTTGCACACTAAGAAAAGACAGTGTTGAATCTATCAGGAGAAAGTCTCTTTCCAGTATTTCCGAAGGACGGGTGAGCTGTTGAACCCACTAGGCATGAGAGAGCACCCAGAGATGAGGTTGCTTTAAAGCTAACGTGCTGCAGAGTCTGATGAATGAGCATGGCGGGGACAGTGCTCCAGACACGTAATTAAGCATGGCCACCTCCACGTGAAATGGCTCTCCTATGAAGTGCTGTATGGGGTTGTCTGCGTGTGAACACTGTGAGTATAGAAAACTGCTTTTCTATTTTCCGTGCAATTTGGAATGTATGACCTGTGTTTGCACGGAAGCAGCCAGACATATAAGGTTAGATCATTGAAATGACAGTGAAGTGGAACCGAAAAAGGCTCCCTTTCTCTGAAGTGAAGAGTGGCATGTTGTTATGTTCTTTATGGCACAGGAAAAATATCACAACAACATTTTTGAGCAAATTAGGTCCATGAAGAACAATTTCAGGCATTAGATACCATTTCTGTTTTCGAAGCCCTTATCATAATATTCTTTGCGGGTAAGTGCGGTGGAATGATTTAATCTGACACAGACTCTAGGACTCTGGGCAAGTTTCTGTAGCTCTCTGATTCTTTTTCTCTTATCATGAAATGGAGATTAAAAATGCCCATCTTAAAGTCACAGTAACGATTAAACGCATATTCTCCTTGGGGTACTCTCGTCCCCCTAAACTGCCCTGACAATGGACAGGCTGCAGGTCCCCAGAAGATGTCAGTTCCTCTTAGAAACCATTTTTGATGCTATCAAAGACTGGCAACTATCTCTGCTATGTGGTCCGAAACTGAACTCAAGGCTTCCCCCATCACAGCTCTTAACATTCAACAATTCACAAATTCCAACTGAAAATGATTTTGTGCCACATACTGCACTACAGTCTGGAAATGCAGCAATGAATAAAAATCAGAGAGGCCTCTGCTCTGGTGTTTTGTATGCTCTGGTAGAGGAAAAATGTCAGTAAACAAGCAAGCAAATAAGAATAGAAATAATTTCACATAGTGATAAAGGCCATAAGAGACCGAAAGACATGGTGAGGAGAGCATCTGGGCAGATGAGAAAGTTCCTAGTCCAGGACATCTGAATTCTCAGAAGTAGTCTATGGCCATGCCACTCTGAACACACCTGATCCCGCCTGATCTTGGAACCTAAGCAGGGTCGGGCCTGGTTAGTACTTGGATGGGAGACCACTTAGAAAGATCGGGCACTATAGGCAGAAAAACAAACAAACAAACAAACAAACAAACAAAAATTCTGAGAAGTAGCCAGACATGTAAGCGCGGTACCAGACCCTCTTATGAGCACTCTCTGTGTATTAACTCACTTATTCTCCTAAGAACTTCCTGAGGAAGATACTCTTCTTATTCCCACTTTATAGATGAGGACACCAAGGTAGAAGATGAAGTAGTTTGCACAAGATTACAGAGCTAGTAAGTGGCAGAGCTGGAAACAAACCGACGACCTGCCTCCAGAAGTCCATGTTCTTGGCCGATTTGTTATAAATGTTCCTTAAGAAGCATTTGATATTTCATACTTTTTACTTGTATGTTTTTCTTACTAGATCATAAATAAATTGTTTGAACTCAGCCCCAGGAATAACACCTAGTTCTTAGTTCGTCCTTAATAAGCATTTATCAACTGAGTACGTGAGTGCTTTCTTGCAATGAGCAAATCTAGATGAAATAAAGGATTTCATTCAGTGCTTAGCATCAGTTAAGTGATTACAGAATTAGTTCTCTCTCCCTCCCTGCCTCCCCGGCTCCCTGAGTTAGACTCATATAGCCTGCTGCTGAACTTGAAATAACTAGATTTATATGGGAAGGTGGGGTCACCTTCATAATATAATACGTCAGAAAAGAAATTAAGAAAACAAAGTCTTTTAATTTGTGAGAAAAAGATGAAAGAGTAACTTGAGTGAGCTCTGAAAACACACACACACACACACACACACACACACGGAAGCACGGAACCTGTAAAGTAATAAATTTCCTCCCTCCAACATAAAACATGGTGGTCCCTGTGCTCAAAGAAAAGCTATGTGGAAAATTTCCAACATACACATTTTGGAGAAAATATAGGGAGAAATAGAAAGTTAGTTAAATGTCTTTAATAGGCACTTCAAAGTCCTCGATCATTAAATCATTTTCACAATTTTTTGACTGTTATCAACCCCCAAACCTTGCCAAAACCACTCCTTGAAAGGTTGCAATACACTTGAAAGGCAAATCAGATTTGGAAATTTTGCACGAAAGAGAACTGTATTTTGTACTTTAGAAACATTTCTCAATGTCAGCACATAGCTGCCTCCTGCCAAAGATGAGCTTGGAAGCAGTGACCTTTGCAGATGACTTGTCTTTGTTAGATTTTTGCCCTACAGGATATTGGAAGCCCGGTTACGGGGACATTTAAGGATACCAGGTGGTTTGAAATGCTTCGTTAAGTTGGGTGACTTATCTAGGCCTGAATGTAATATTTGAAAAAACAATTCATCCGTGAAGAAAGTGAACATTTATACAAGATGGATCAGCTACAGTATTCTCAGGAGTACCTACATGTTCCCGCTGCTGCTGCTGCTGCTGCGGCTGCTGCTGCTGCTGCTGCTGAGTTAGATGAGAAGGATGGAGTTATAGGCCGAATGTTTGTGTCCCCCAATATTCTTATGCTGAAATCCTAATTCCTGAGGTGATACTGTTAGGAGGTAGGGGCCTTTGGATGGTGATTAGCTTTCAAGTGTGGAGTCCTCACAAATGGGATTAGTGCTCTTATAAAAGACTTTATAGAGAGCTCTGTTGATCCTTCTGCTTCATGAACTTAAAACAAACAAACAAACAACAACAACAACAACAACAAACCAGCCATCTATGAAACAGGAATCCAGGCCTCATCAGACACTGATGTGGTGGCACCTTAATCTTAGACTTTCCGGCTTCTGGAACTGCAAGAAATAAATATCTGTTGTTTATAAACCACTCGGTCTATGGTATTTTTTATAGCAGCCTGAATAGACTAACACAGATGACGAGTTTAAGAAAACAGCAAGAGAGCATTCTCTACATTTTTTTTTAACCCAGAGCCATATTGAATATTTTTTTCTAGGTAAAACTGCAAAGTGTCACAAACAGAAGTTATCCAGCCTAGGCAACTCTGTCTTTAATGCTTTATTTGTCATTCTAACAGAATTGTCCCCAAAGTACTCAGAATTTTTTGACTGGCTTAGGGAAAATGGCATAACCAGTGAAAGACAGTGGCTAGTGGAGGATAAAGAGTCTTACAGATATTTTCAAACTACTTCTTCTACATCCCGTCTAATCAAAGCAGCTATAGAGAATGCCTGAGCTGAAATGGTTCTAACCGAGTCTGCTGAGGACTTTCTGTAGGTGACATAACAATAAAGTTTTTCAGCTTTTTCAAGTTAATAAACATAACCCTCTTCATGCAACAAACACACTATGAAATGGTTCTGTTGCGAGTTTGACAAAAGAAATGCTACCTACCATCAACACCTAGGATCTGGGAATAACATATCTAGTCTATGATTAACCCACTTTATAATTCAAAGTTAGATAAATGAGACTACTAAGTGGTAAAATAGCAGAAAGGGAGCAAAAGGGACAACAAGAAAGCAATATTTGCTGCAGCCCAACATCTCTTGTCACAGTGATGACAGCCATGGGTACCAGCAACCAGAAGTACCATGAGAAGGTAGGGCAGCTGGAGGCAGAAGGTACAAATAAACACTCCAGTTAACTAGTGTTACAGTTACCACTGGTAGTCTCAGATTACAATTCTGGTCTTGCATATAGAAGATACTCAAGAAATTTTAAAAACTGATTGCCTGACCAGTCTGATGTGCTTAAAAATAAAAAGAAATTGGGTTTCTAGTGTGATTATGCTATTAATTTGGAAAAAAGCATGTGACAAAATTAATTGACGTAAATATTAAATGCAGTGACTGATTTAAAAATCTTGAAGTGTGATCATGTGAACGGGTTGAGCTAGGAATTAGCTTTTTTTCTTTGCTCCCATCCCTTAGGTTAGCAAAGTCACCATCGATGATAAATAGCATTCATCGCCTTCATAATGCAAGTTGAACAGCAGGTGGCAGCAAAGGACACTGTAAGAGAAACTGACTTTCATTAGTATATTTGCAAGAATTCTAGAAAACTCATCTTGATGGGCTGCAGGTAGAGAAGGCACTCAAAGATGATTTCTTTCTTACCTCTGAGTAAAGTAAATGATACAAAAAAGAATGTTATTGGGAAAGTTGATCATGATAGATCTAAGTTTAAATGCTTTCATGTCATTTTAATCACCCTTTGACGAAATGAAAGGATTGAAAAAGCTTACTGAAAATACAAGTATCCCACGGCAAAGCCTAACTAATCCTCTTACAAAAATGGACATTTATACCAAAGAGAGATTTTTCTAATAAGACGTGACATACCACATTTATTATAAAAATTATCATTCAGACCAGTGTGGAAATATGCCAGTTGGAAGATGATTTGTTCTTTGGCTCAGAAAAATATTAATAGAAAGATATTAATATCCTTCAAAGAAAGGACATAAGTAAAGAAAACATTAAAGCATCATTAGGTATAGATGGGCTTCTTGAGAATGACAGTGGCATGAGAAAAAAAAGAGCACAGAATCTCTGGATCCTAAAATATTTATAAACAGAAATGATGAAAAATTACAAAAAAATGTGCATAAACTTGGTGGAGGAGGAGGTTAGTGGGGAAGGAAAAAAATGTGACAACTTGTGAATATTTATAACACAGGGGACCTATTTATAAGCGAAAATTAGAGGTATTCCAATGTTAAGACTAGCTTCTAGGTTCCCAAGAAACCCAAAGCGTTGATCCTAGTAGATCAGTTTTTGCAGAAGAGTACAATTTTCTTTGTTTACAGCTCATCTGCGATAGTATCGGTTTTAGTTGATGTCCAGTTAGACAGGCGAGTAATGGATGCAGTTGACTGTTTCCCAAGATATTTAAAGTAACTGATAGAAAGGCCCATACTGGAATAATTTTAAGTTACGACATCATACCCACTGGGTTTCAAATGCCATCTCAGCTCTAGAATAACTATGTGATGTTGTCCAAGTTATGAAATTTGCTGAGTCACAGTTTCTTCAATAGATGTGTAAGAATACCCCCTCTTACTATGCTGTGAGTATAAAATAAGACAATGTATCAAAATGCTTGCCTCATGGAAATTATTTCTTATTAATTTTACCTCTTTTCTCTCTTCGGGAAAATTCCCAAAGATATTGAGGTATTTTGAGAGATGACTCTAAAATCTCTCTCTCTCACCAACAGATCAGCCTCAGTATTGAAATTCCTAATTGTGATGTTCCGCCTTTTAGGTAGAGCAAAATCCCTGGGGGATTAAGACAGTGTGACCAAGGGTCCACGCTAACTGTAGAGTAGAGCAGATGAAGTGAAGATGGCCTCCCGGCTGGTCACTGCTCTCTGTTCTAACCACAAAGCTAGTTAACCTCATTTTAATTCAATTTCCTATTCCTGCAAGAAAGACACTTTATTCATCCCTTTCCAGTAAGTTGTGGGGGAGGTGGATGCCAGGGGTAATTGGGGTCAGATTGGGTTCCAGAGTGAAATGCACTGCCTAGTTCCAGGTCTCTGGCTAGAGGCAGGGTTCTCAGAGTGTCGTGAAGTGAACCATCACTCCGAAATGCATGGACTGCTACCACTACTGATGCTACATACACATTCACACACAGCTGCTCACATTCTCTTCTTTATATCTCTTAGGTTATCATATAACTGCCATAAAATAAAAGCATATTATATATGGACATTTGTTATTTTGCTTGAACATTACAGATGAGATTTTTTTTTAAGTAACCAAGGAAAATAACATTTATAAAACCAAGTTGCTAAGGATACTGTGAAGATCTTACATATCAGCAAGACTTCAGAGCAAGTTCCTTGGTACTTATTTACTAAGAACAATTTCACAAGGCTGGGAAGCAGTTCTGAAGTTACTGTCACGAATGAAGTATGGGGTGTGAATAATTTCAGTGCTGTGTCTTTGAAATGCTTGTTCTTATGGCAACATTAAAAAATGTCTCATGATGAAAAGTACCTTATTTTATAAGGTTAATATTTTATTTTACTACTTAAAAGACCTTAACACTACGAATGTTAATGTAACCATAGACCATCTAAATACAATTTATGTTGTGATTCTTGATGAGAATGAATCAAGTGTAAACATCCATTCTGTTGCTGTTTACATTTTTTGTTTGTTTTGAGATACTTGATCTTTAATTGCTCCCTCCAAACACATCCTTCTGCTATTTCTAATATTTGCCAGCCTACTCTGCTAAAGTTTCTCCATCTGTTTGTACAACTGATCTGATTCTTGAGAACTGAAACCCAGAAAAAGTTTAAAAGATTTTATGTAGAAGTGCCTCAAAGGGCAATCACAAATCTCTGCTCACCATTAGCCAGAGGCTTAAAATTCATCTTTTTATTCTCTTCTTTATATCAATTTATTTGTGGAAATTATGACAATACTTTCAAAAATATCACCTGAATTAGGAATTCAGGTAGGATTAGGAATTAGGTTGGGTGAATGCGGGTAATAATAAATTCTCTAATATTATTTTAGTGTGTTATTAGTGGCATATTTCATATATGTATAAAATTTAACATCATATGCTTTAACCTTTTTTGGTACCATCCAAAATTTTCTAGCTATGCTGTGATTACAGAAAAGATCATATTTCAAAAATCTGGATTTATAATAATTATCCTTTAGGAGAATGAATAGAACAAATAATGACACATATATCTGCAACTTTTTAAGTGACATTATCCTGTGATTTTTTTCCAGCTGTGTTTTAGATTTATAAATCCACTAAGTCTAGAAAGTGCCTTAAAATTATCCAATGGAATTACTCCATTTATTGAAGAGGAAATTGAGACACTGCTTGATGAAAAGACTGGCCCAAAGTGAGAAAGCAACTTACTGCAGTATGGAAACTATAACACAGGCTCTAGCTTTGAACCAACTACTATTTCTAACCCTTCTCACAATTATAATTTGATATTAATACTATTTTCATTATTATTGAAGCTCTCATTTCACATTCACCCCCAGGAAAGGATGAAAGTAAAGAAAGACCTAAGGTCTGTAAAACCTTAAATTATTTCAAGGTACAATCTGATATTAAAATTCAAAGCAAAGTTTTACAATAATCTTAAAAACAAAACAAAACAAAACAACTTTGAAGTATTTTCCAAGCAGTCTAGGTGTAAAAATAATGAGACCATGGTCTTCTAAGTGGAATTAATAAATATCAAAGAATATATTAAAGGTGTCAAGACAGGTGACTTTTTCACTATGAGAATCCCTCAGTGTGGACCTGTGTGTGTGCGTGCACGGTCTAGGGAAGACTAAATTTCACTCTCCGGGTGGTTCCAGCCTGAGCCGCAGCTGAGAACCGGTTTCCTAGCCTCAGCGATCAGCCCTGTCCACTCCAGGCCGCTGAGGGACAGCATCAGAGCGCGGAAACTCAAGCAAGCATCCCGGCGGCTCTTCGGCTTCGGGCGCATCAGGGGGCGCTCCAGCACCGCGTTTACCCTTCGGGCCCCGCATCCCCTACACCGAGAGACAACACCGCAGAAAAGGCATTGATTAGGAAGCCGACAGAGGGGTGGGGGGAAGACAGGGAATTGCACTTTATGTATTTATATATCCAAGGGCCGGCAAGCCTTCGTTTAAACCACACGACTCCGCAGCTGACTCTTCTGAGCGTCCAGCCCACCGGCGGCTCCCTTTCTTTTCTCCTCGGGGCCAGGAGAAACTTAACTTTCCATAGGGAGGAAGTCCGGGCCCGTCATCGGGGTGGGATGGTTTACAGTTGGGGATCTTGAGCGGTTCACTGTTTAAATAAATCTTGGTGAGCAATGGAGAACAACCTCCACATTAATCTTCTGTAATTAGCTTTAGAACCCTCTGCAGCCCAAGAACCACCAAAGACAAAGCTTTATGCAGATATCCCTTCCCTCGCCTGCTGCCCCTCCTACTGGAGGGGTTCCCTCTCTCCAGTCCCCCTTCCCTTCCACCGCAGGCTCTGAAGCAGTCTGCGAGCCTCTTTTTAATAACACAGTACACTGGGTACCTTAAAATTGATTATAAAGTCCTTGACTTTAAAAAATAAAAGTAAAAAAAAGCAGCAGCATCTTAAGGAGAGGAGGGGCTTGTGCAGGCTGAGGCTATTAGAAGGATTTAGCTTCCGGGGAATTGGCACCTGCCTGTGGCAGCCAGCGTGATCTGGTTAAGGACAGACCCCAATGTATGGGGAGATTTAGGGGTTTTGAGACGGAATTTTCTCCTACCAGCCGCTCTTGAGGTGCACACCCATGGTTGGGCACTATTCCGGCAGGTAGATCCAGCTATCTGAAGTCACCCCAAGGATCCTACTGCGTGTTCCAGACGCGCACATTTCCCAGGAATTAATCTTGCACCGAGCCCTCAGCTGAGAGTTGCTTCCAAAAGAAGATACGGCCTCAAAGAAGGGGAAGAGTGAGGGGGATCCACAAAACAAGTATTTATTTGCGATTTGGGGGGGTTGGTGACTGTGGCGCTCAGAGAGGCCAAGATGCGCGCACAGCCGTGCCCACAGTCTCTTACAGACGCAGAGTTTGCAGATCCCCTGCCTGGCTCAGGATTATCTGCTCTGTGTTTACTGTTTCAGAGGGCTTTACGTGAAACGAATAAATTTTTACTTGCACACAGGGACCGGCTTGTTGTTTTATGGCATGTACTTATTTAAAGCCTCTTTGTCGGTGTTGAAATGGCCCAAGCTCCCAAATATTGTGCAGGGCTATGACCATCATTGGTGCAGCAAAATGCAGTGGAGAGATGAGTCTCATTCTTTACACACACACACACACACACACCCTCCAAATGCTTGCTTTTCTTTTTCACAAACTAGAACCTAATGTTTTTTAATGCCTTATGCAGAGGGCTAGAGGAAATGCATTCTAGAGAATTATACCTGAAATAATGCAGGCATTGAAGAATTTGTACAGAAACTGTTCTGATTAAAAAAAAAAAACCCAACGCTCAATACAAATCTATTTATCTGCCTTCCATCTGTATCTGCTTAGTTTATTCCTCCTTTTCTGACTCCCCCTCCCCCTTCCCAAAAGGTAAGCATAATGCTAGGCAAAAGCAAAGATTTGGCTCTTTTAACCCATAATAACTGTCGTCTCCACACTTTGTTTATGAAATGGAATAAGAAGGGAGGGGGACTTAATTTAACAGTGCAACTAGGCTGTATAAATACAATATTCATTTTTTAAAAGTGAAGTGGATTTGGTTTACTCTGAAGAACAGTAATTCAAACAGCACCTATCTGTTCCAGATAGAGTAGCTATGCACATCTACACAGGCAAGTTTGAAATTTAGAACGAGGTTTTGATTTATTCCCTTTCTATCAGTGATTAATGCCCCTTAATTAGCTAATCTCAAAGCCATTATTTACAACCAGGGCAGACAAAGGGAAAACTGATGATCCAACACTTATGTCAGTTTGAAATTTTGAAACAACAACAACAACAAAAATGCTCTGTGCACAGTGGAGTCCAGAGTCTTCCATATAAACCTCAAAATAACAAAGACATTCAAAAGAAAAATATTTAAAACCAAAATAAAATAATCAAGAGCAAATAACAACCCCCTCCCAACAATCCCAACTACAACCCTCCCCCTTTTCCCCAGAAATTGCTGCCTGGAGCAATTTGAGAATGTAGATATTTAAATGGAAAAGAAATCTCTCCTTTGTATCTCCCGTCCACTTAAAAATCTATAAAATTTCTCAATTTCGGTAAGGGGGAGAAGGGGTTTATGGTTAAGCTTTCAAAAATTGTTTACAGGGAAATTGTTGTGGGGGGGTTTGAAGAAGCGGTTCTCTCTTTGTACTTTCCAAGGTAGGCGTTCAGGGCTTGGGGACCAGGTTTGTTTCTCAAAATCAAGTCCCGCAGAAACCCCTCCAGTCGGGGGTCGTAGGACGCTTGTTAGCGCATGGCAGGGCTTGGGTGTTCCAGAACTTCTCTTTTCACCCTTCTCCCCAAAGCGCCTCCCTCTTGGCGGCTCCATTTCAAGGGACCTTTAAAACTCATCTCGAGACAGAGCTGCAGTTCCTCCGGTCTTTCTTGGCAGAAACCCAGATAGGTCGGGTATTTGGGGGCTGACGGAACCTCCTGCTTGGGGTTTCGAGGGGGTGGCCTCGGGAGCCGGAGGGTGCGGACCCCGGGTACCGAAGGATGCCGAGGAGCCTGGAAAGGGGCGGAGCAGGCCAAGCCTGAGCCGGGGCCTAGGCGCGCCGCTGGGGACACGCCGAAGGTCGCCGCAGGCTACTTGGGTCACCTCGGTTGTGTCTCCTTCTCTGTCCCCCTTCAGAACCGACAGGGAAGAGAGCACCCCACATCTATGCTCATCCTCATGATTTTTCTACAGGAAAAACTGTTCCTTTCTGCATCTCGGGTCCTTTGTGCGCTTTGGCTTGGCCAGAAATAGAAAATCTCCAGAAACAGGGAAACATTTCTAAGCCGATGTGGGACCCAGGAGGGCCTCAGAAGGTGTCTCATCTGAACGGTTGGGGGAGAAGCTTTAGGTGCATTTGTGGACTCTTGAACCCAAGACCCGAATGAGAGCACAAAAAGCCCCCTGGAAATCGGAGCACGCCCTTCAGGCAAGATAACGAGATTACAAATCCCGTCTGGAAAGTAGGCGGTCAGAGGGAGAGAAAGAGCCTGGGCTGGAACCTAGCGAAGGGAAAGGGCAGGCTTTGCAGCGAGGTGTGTGGGTGCACTGGGTGGGGGAGGAAGAGAAAAGGTAAAAAAAAAAAAAAAATTAAAAAAAAGCTAGGGGAGAGAACGCGGAAAAGCGAGAGGACCCGTACCCTTTGTCTGCAAGCACCGCGTCCTAAATCGTAGGAACGAGGTCCTCATTAGCGCTCAGACCCGGGGGAGAGACGGTTTATAGAGAGAAACGGACCGAGAACCCGCACCTCCCCTCCTGGTTTCTTTGGCTTTCCCTGCAATCCCTCGGCCTCGAGGTTCCCGTCGCCTAAGCTTTCTCCCCTCTCTCCCTCCTCCACCCCTTCAGCGCACAATGCACCGCTGCTGAGAGGGGAGAGAAGGAGGGAGTCAGGGAGAGAAAAGCAACACGCTTTTCAGGGTAAAATATAAAGCTGAGCATCCAGATTGCCAACATGTTTTTTCCATTTGCATCGATTTATTTGGAAACAGTTGTTGGAGCGATAATTTCGCCCGAGAGATTAACTATTAAAGTCTCAAAGTTTCCAATGATTATGGAATCCTGCTTATAAAAATACCGATTTTTTTTTTTACAGTGTCTTTTGCCCCCCTTCCCCAAAATGAAACCCTGAGAATGAGCTTTAGTGTTGGGGGACCGAGGGGCGTGGTAGGCAGACAGCTGTTGAATCCAAACAAAGACCATACTGGATCCGAGGCCGTTTGGGGTTCCATCTGGGAGGATTTTTCACCTCCTTCCCATTCCAATGGAAAGAAATGGGATAGCCAGAATTATGCATTTATGGTAGACAGATGGAACACAAAAGAGTGAACCCTAAACAACAAAAAATGATTAAGATTTGGTTTCTGGGTGTGCAAATTTGGAAACAAATTAACTAAGGAAGATCTAGACACGAACCCTAGGGAGGTATCTACAACATTGACTCATAAATGAATCACCTCTTTTCTTCTCTACTGTCCTCTTATGGAGCAAGAATTGTGGCCCCATCTAAATAAGCTGCTTGGGAAGCCAAAACTGCAGGGCGTTTCGAAAAACTAGGCTTGAAATCTCTGAAACTAACAAAGCCACCCTCCCGTCAGTCAGTCTCTCTCTCTCTCTCTCTCTCTCTCTCTCTCTCTCTCTCTCTCTCTCTCTCTCTCTCTTTCTCTCTCTCTCCCTCCCTCCCTCCTCCCTCCCTCCCCCCCTATCTCTTCCTCTGGCTGTGCCCTCCCTCTCTCCCATCTTCCTCCAGCTACCCTCTCCCCAATTAGCTCCCAACAGCAAGTCAGCCTTACACCTGCTGGAGGCATCTTGGTAGCCTCCAGGAGAGGTTATGGTTTTCAGCAGAGCACTGGGGCACCACCGTGTCAAGCCTGCCTATGACCCCTGTAGGATCCTCTCCTGGAATATATTGGACCTAGGAGTCAGGCAGGCTTAGCTCAACCAGAATTATTGCCTGTTATCGCTTTCGGTTTCTCTTACCAACCAGCGCCTGCCACCTCTTTCTTCTGTGCCCTGTCTGCGCAATTCTATCCTTTGCGGAGTTTGCAAAGCTCTCCTACTGGCTTAGGGTGTGTAGTTTAAAAAGGGGAGAATAGAGGGGCTCGAAAGGGAAGGAGGGACCCATTGGGTTTTTCTTTTTAAAATTTTAATTTTATTGACACATCTTTGAAAGGTTTGTTTTGGTATAAGGCAAAGCTGCCAATTCCGCATACAAACAGACGGACACACACTGTGTATATCAGATGTTGGGAATAAAAATGGTTTATTGATTGAAATAATAGAGGCATTATTTTGATTTGTCTTGACATGAATGCTGATTTATAGAGCTCTTCCTTCATTGATTTCTTCTTGTAGTCCAGACACATGGAAATGATAAAAATCTCACCAACGCTCACCTGGGTGCTAATCAAGACTGCTCGATGCACGTTATAAATCTGATATTATATTTATTGCTTATCTTTATTTGAGGAGTTAGTCCCCGTCCCAAGATTGTCCTCTTTCAAAAAATTTTTTTTCGGATGCATCTGTTTTCACTTTGCACCTTCAACGGGCTGGAGCAGACAATAGTGTGAAAAACATCTGAAAATATGAGGCGACAGAGCGGCATGTGTGTTTCATTTCTGCAGTATTAGGGGGAGAAAATAACAAAAGAAACACACTGCATACACACGCTGGCCCAGGCCCACAGCACAAAAGGCTCGCTGACCCAGTGCTAACATACAAGACAAATTAAAAAAGGGGGCAGATCGGAGGAGGGCTAGGGCGGCCAGGGGCAGGTCAATTTGAGAAAAGACCAAGGACAAACAATAGTTAGGAAACTAGACACGAGCAGGAGAAGAGCAGGGGGAGAAAGTAGAGTGTCCAGGACTGGAACTCATGTCCCTGAGTATGGAGAGAATAATAAGTTTTCTCAAAGCATTGAGAGTTTTCCTTTGCTGCACGATAAAAGTAATAACCATAAAAGAAACGAACCCCCGAAACAAAAGCAACCAGCCACCCCAAACCCAAACCAAAACCTAGTTGTCTCTGTTTAATGGTTGCAGGGTCAAAGGAGATCCCCATCTAGCTGGGTGTCAGCTCAGAACAGGTTGGGGGTGACCGAGGAACGCCTTTTCTGTGGAGGGGCACAAGTATTTGTGGGCCTGAAGGAGGCAGGAATACAAAGGCGGGGGGAGTGAGATTATCTTATTATCAACGGGGACCGAATGTCCTGGCTGTTGTTCCGCAAAGACGACTCCATAAAAATAAAAGGCCAGTTGGCTAAAGGGAGAAAAAGATTTCCTATCAGTGAGAGCATCACAGGGAGTGGGATTGAGCGCGCCAGCTCCGGAGCTGGATGACAGCTGCTCGATGCAGCCGACATCTCGGCCTGAGGGACGGAGGGGACAGAGCCTGGGACGACGCAAGTGCCAGCAAGAGCCTTCCCGCCGCTGAGCCGCGAGCTCTGCAGGACCCGACGAGACCCCCACGGACCCGCGCGTGCCAAGGGTTCCTGGACGCGGGGCCGAGGGACGTCCTGGGGGAAAGGGCATGGCGTTGAGCAGCGAAAGGGATGCTCTGGCTTCTTCTTTCCTCTGTTCCGAGCCTCTGACTCTGTTTCCCCAGCGTCCCGAGGACTCGCGGTCAAAAACGGCCTCGCGGGGAGCTGGAGAGTGGGGGAGGACCGCATCCCTGCGACGCAGACGCTCCCGCACCCCGGCATTGACAGAGCGACAGTCCGCTCTGCCTGCTCCGCAGATCCTTTCATTATTCTTACCAAGATTTCAATTCGTCGCTCAGCCTGTTGCTGCCGCAGAGTCACTTGGGGCTGCCTAGGTCCCCTGCAGGGAGGGTGTCTTTCCCGGGACGCCCGCCCCCTGGCCCTGCGGGGCACGCGCGGGGTTCCTGGTGCAGCCGCTCTCTGACTTGGCGCGGCGGGTCCCTTCCTGGCGCTCGCCTCGGGCAGTCGCACGAAGTTCCAGTCCAGCCGTTAGCTCTCCTCGTGCAGGGACCGGATCGCCTCCCACTCCCGAGGCAGCCTTGTCCCGGCGAGCCCCACGACGATCGCGCCTTTCCCGACCCTTAGTGCTCGGGAGATTGAGGGAGCGCGCTTTCGTGTGAACGTTGTCTGCCGACAGCCCCCTTCACGTTAGGGGATCCTGTCTCCCCTCCCCACATTCATTTTTATTTTTTAATAAATGATTCGAAAAATCAAAACAAGCCTCTGAATCAGTCCGCCCAATTTTATGCTCCGTCTCCTCTGTGTATGCGTTGGAGTCTCTCTGCCAATCGATGGGAAAGAGTGTTTAGGGGCATTTGCAATTTCCTTTGTCACTTGCCACTCTATGTGTATAGATTTTACATATCATTTGTTTACCGACTCGGTTCGTATTTTCTCAGCCCAGGATTCAGTATTTGAGTTCCAGGATTAATTAATTGCCCGGGACTCAAAGGACAGGACGTTTAGAGGAGCCACCTGATGCAGAAAGGGTCCGTCCTCATTAGGGCACTACAAGGAGGCTGTTATGACAAATTGGGAGCTCTGCAGGCTCTGAATTAACTTAAAGAGCTCTCTGCCTTCCTAGTACTGACACACACACACACACACACACACACACACACACACACACACACACACACCATAGTTTGAAGAAGGGAGGGGTGACTAATGTCTCTTAGCCTCTACCTTCAGGCATTTCAAGATGCTTCTTGCCCAACCCAGAGACACTATAGTTTTACTAGACTGCAGATGATGCGGACTTACTTCAGGGGTCCTGGCCATACGATGCCTACCTGTGTTCTGTTCTTGAATAGTCTCAGGCTTCTTATTGGTTTATTTATTGATTTCTTCACTAGATTAAATCACGATTCAATATGGCTGAGTGACATGGAATTTGAGGATGATCTTATTACTGTACTAATTAATATTCACATAGTAAGAAATGTTAAAAATGGAGTTTGGTGATGGTGGCTTCTTCAACAAGAATCCTTTTGTTTAGTTTAGCTTTTCCACCCAAAATGCACTTTAAATTCTAAGACTTTAAATTAATTATGCAAGTGTCCCCTCTGGCTGTCAATTTTAGGTTTTCATGGCAACACTACTCATCTGTTGGCAAGTTTAATCAGATGACCACTGGGCCGTCGCTAAAGAAAATCTTATAGGAAGCTTAATTACAATTCTCTGTATCAATCAGATAATTGGCATCTCAAAATGCATCGGAAGCTTTGTCTATTTCAACAATATCTGATTCTATAGAATTTGAAATTTATAAAAATAGCTAGTTATGAGATATATTTTCATGACAAATTTAATTTTGGCTTAGACTATTTGCTTTATCATTTATAAAGGTATCTAACCTTGGGTGTAGTTCTCTTTACACCAAGCTTTCAGCGGTAACTAAGGACACTAAGGTGAGGTGGTGATGCTGTCTGAGATGCTAAGGGCAACCTGCTCCAGGGTAAACAAAAGAAAGCCCTGAGGCAATAACCTTGCTTCAGAGCACAGCTGTTCCACTGGGTTCAAGGTGGCTTCTCTGACTTGTCTTTATTACTGAACACAAGTTGCCCTTATCTAAGATTATAATAAATACCCTGACAGACCAGTGCTACAGCTGGCCCAGGATGTAGTCTCTTTCTCTGGAATGAAAGAATGATTGATAGGAAGCCCTTTTGGTCTTCTATGATGTTGTCTTTATCATGTGAACAGAAGTAAGTTACTAAATAAGATTTTGAATAAGCAACAAATGATCGCCCTCCAAATATTAAGCTACAAATCAAGATATAACGGATCTGAGAAAAGAGGCAGAATGTCTTCATAGCTGACAAAGATTAGATTGCAATCTGATTGAAGGATTGGCAAAAAGAGTAACAGACACATGAGGACTTGTCTTCATACAATTACCAGCTAGGCCAGAAGAAACTGGGCCAAGGAAATGACAGCCCAATTCCCTTTATTATAATTTCATGTTTACTAAGCAACTTTCTGATTACAATTTAGATTGCTAGATATGACTAAGTTATGAAAATGTGAGTATTTAGGTCTCTGAGATTGTATATAAATGACACATACACATGTATATATGTACATATATGTGTATATATACATATATATGTATATGTATAATATCACTATTCATATATGTGTGTGTGTGTGTGTGTGTGTGTGTGTGTGTGTGTGTAATGTCAATGGACATTCTGGTTTTAACATTGGTTTTAATGACTTTGGTCAAAGTGATTCTCCCCTGACAGTCACTCTTGGTTTGCTAAGAAATGACATTTGCAAGCCTATAAAGCTGAGGATCAACACTGAACTATGAGGAGCTTTCCAGGAAAGGCACCCAGCCATGCCTTCTGGCAATGACCAGTCCCATGTTCCTGGTAACAAGAGCACCTCTTTGGCCATCTGCTAACATTTCAACAGACAGCAACTTTGCCCCTGTAGCCCCAGAGCCTTAAATTTAGGAGTGACTAAAAATTATTTTCTAACCGAACAAATCAAAAAACCAAAAATGATCCCTCTCACCTTTTATCAAAAATTAATTCATTAATTTTTCACTGTTTCTGAAATTAATTATAGATTTGGTCTCAACCAAATCTTGAAATCATTAAGATTTTTATACCACTACAATGTATTGTGTCCTTTTATGTTTTAATAAAACTTAATTGGGATATTCTTTAGATGCTCAATTCTGCTACTTGGTGAGCACTTATATTTTATCATTTTATAATCTTAGTCCCTAACTCTCTTAACCAGTGAAAAGATCTACCAAATTTATTTAGCTGTCTCCAGAGAAAATCTTTCATCTATTGATTACAAAAGTTGCCCATTACTTAACATTTTATGTTAGAATTTTCTAGTATTACATCCACCAGTTCAGAGATAAATGCACCTCAATTTTGTAAAAGTTTAATTCCTATTTCTAGGGCTGTTAGAGGATTAAATCAGATAAAGCATGTCAAAACTTTACCACAATGTCTGGCACTTAGTGCCAGAAAATATATTGGTATCATTTGTAGCATAGCAGTCCTCAGGCTGAAACTTTTAAGGAAAAGGGTATATTGACACCTGTTTTTTTTTCTTTGCTTATACCTAAGAGCTTAGAATTCATCCTCTTATAAATATATTTGAAGTTATTTTTCCTTAAATTAAAGTTGTTTATGCTCAGGGATTTAATATAAACAGAGAGATTGGCACTTACACTGTGCAACTCTTTTTTACAAATTATTTAAACAAAGTTAAAATAAGGTACAATCCATCACTGATCTCTTGGTGACCTCATTTTTCACATGTCTCTGTTCATAGATAGTTTTACTTACCCTTTGTATTTCTCTAATTGTGGAGTTGGAAGAAAACTTGGAGATCAAATAATTGTAGAATTATTGATTTTTCAATTATAAATTAATTTAGATATATCTGGTTTCTAGAATCTACCAATTCTATATTCTCCACAGTAGCTAAGTTATTTCCTTTTTAAACACTCTTACAAAAGTCCCTTAAATTATATTTCTAACTTCCTCTTCTTCACACTCTTTTCCAGTCTTCTTAAAAATGTTTTCTTATTAATGGGTCATGATTTTTTTTATGCATTCTGTGTTGCTTTTCCTCTAATAGCTGATGCTTAACTGATTTTTTTTTTTTTTTGCATTTAAACATGTTTTCTGTAATTGCTGAAAAATGACACAAAACTCCCTGGTTATGTCTAGATAAATTTTATAGATGCCATTTGGGCTAGCAACCCATCAGAACTTTAACTCAGTGAGAATTTGTATGAGCAATTATATATTGTCATCAAAATATTTTCAGTTTCACATTTAAGGTTTAAAGAAAAATATCTAAATAAATATCATTTCATCTAGGTGATTTGTTCATGTTAATTACGTCTTAACTGTTTTGTCCTGCTTAACCGCAATAACTCTGACATTCTCCAGTGTCTTCAAAGCCAACTAGTTCTTCAGTTTAGCATCATTTTTCTCCTATCTTGAATGAAATTTTTATGGATTATTTAATGTATGTAAAATGATGAAAAATGCCATTAACCAGTAACCTGAGAATTTGGAGTAGGCTCTGTCACTACAATTTTCTGTGACTATAGTGAAACCTTCTAAGTTGTTTTTTCTCTATTCCTTTATGTATTAAAATGGGATAATAATTATTTCTTCCTTATCATAAAGTTTTGTGATATACGAGAGAGAGAGAGAGAGAGAAAGAGAGAGAGAGAGAGAGAGAGAGAGAGAGAGAGAGAGAAAGTCAGTCAAGTTAGAGAATGTGATTTAAAGATCCAAGGAAGGAGAAAAAAACTACTCTTTTTTGACCACCTCTTCTGAGCCATTCCTTGTGTTAGGCATGCTACATACATTATCTAATACAATAGTATTATCACTCATTTGTGAAGAATATTTTGTAGAAAATTATTCAGTTCAAGTTTCCAGCTTGCTACTTTCAGTCATGTTGCCAATCAGATTACAAAATCTTAATTTTCATAAAGCTTGTCATTATTTTCCACAGATGATAATTCTTCTAACTTTAGAGTTGGGAATCTTCTTTTAAGGTTTGGCTTCGCTCAAATGTTTGATTTTTTTGGATCTGTGCTTGTCCTTGTAGTTGAGTTTTCCTATTTGGATGTGGACATATCTTGCTTTTTCACTGGCTGCAAGAAAGTTTCAGGGTATGCTGCAAAATGGAGTGTGCATGTCATAGCCCCCTTTCTGAGCTCAAAATATCACTGCTTTGTTTGAGTACACCTGCTCACAGGATGCAACACTGTTTCTTCAACTCAAGCATCCACAAGCACTGGTGACAAATGTTCCTGCTGTCCCCTTTTGCCATAATGAGAAGAGGAGGTAGTTTTAGACTGTCCAGTTACCTAGTTCTCAAACATCTCAGACACCAGAGCAAGTTCACAGGGGCACCATGGGATATTTTAAAATTTTGAGAGAAAGTGTTATTTACATCTGTCAGACACTGCAAGAATTACTAGGTCACAGTTTTAACGTTAGATCATGCTATATTCCTTTAGATAATACCATGTTTTTGTGAAGTTGATATTTTGGAGTTTGCTGTGACAAAAAACAAGTAGCGTGTGAAAATCAATGTGGAACAGGAAATAAGGATGACAGTGTCAAATCTGATTCCAAGATTTAAAATGCCTTATAGTGCCCAATATCCATACCCCTGTTAATTAGTGTTTGTGGTTATTTAAGAATGACAACAATATATTTTTTTCAATCATATACATTTCTTGGCTATTAAGTTGTTAAGACACAAACACTTAAGTTGTTTGTACTAAACTACTTAATAGGAGAAATGTTAGGTATTCCTTTTGGCCCCAGGGCAGGATAAAAAAATTCTGAGCCACAGAGTCTTGTGAACAGAAAAGGTTTGGGAGCCTCTGGTCTTAAATTTTCCATCATGGTTTACTGATCAACTATTCTGATGATCTACCTAAAACTTTTTCCCGAGTCTAATCTCTCTTATTTCTGAAACTGGAGCAGCCCTGGAATTGCTCTCAGCACTTACAATATTATTAAACACTGCTTTCTTCAGTTTTTTTTTTTTTTTCTCACCTGCTTTTTGTCTTTCAGGGATTTCTACAAATTTTTTGGGTGAAGACAAAATAAATCCTTGTATTTAGCCCACCATTTTTATTCTATAAACCATACTAGACTCTTTAGGTAATATTTAGATAAATTTTTAAAAATCTTTATTACTGTCTTCAATATTTTGCTAGGTATTCCCCCAATTCTTTATCAGCTATCTATATTTTTTTAATTGTACCTGATCTGTCATATTTTGGAATATTTTCTCTTCTCTTCGTATAAAGATACTTGGTGCTTTACTGAAGATATTCTTTTATATAAAATATTTTTCTTTGCCAGCAAGAAAGGCAGAATTACATTATTATGTTTACTTAAAATTTTACTTTTGTAAATAAATGCTTTCCAAATTATTTTTAGAATTGGTATTTTATTTTAGGTCATTCACTAAAATTAAGTAATTGCATAAAGAATTAATTGACCTTTGTCTCCATATTGGATGTTGAAACCACTCCTTTTGTATCACTATTACATAGTGATTTCCTTGTGAATATATCCCTTCCTAATTTTGTTCACATTTCAGAGGAAAATGGGGCAATTTGTTTTTGGATATATTCCTGTTAGATACTTACATTCATAAACATCAACATATCAATAATGATCTGGTTTGGAAGTCTGAAGTTATTGTGAAGTCATCACTCTTTTCTTAATTAAACTTTTTAATAAAATAACTTCATAAAATTTGAACATATTTGGGATAGCACTGTAGATTTCTCTTGGTCACTCAAAGAGGAAACTTAAATCCCACCCTCTTAGTCATTTCATGCCGCTGTAAAGAATACCAGAGACTGGTGACTTGAACAACAAACATTTACTTCTCATAGTTGTAGAGACTGGGCAGCCCAAGACTACGGTGCCAGCAGACCTGGTAGTGAGAGGCGTCTTTCTAGCTTACAGGAAACTCTCTGGTCTCTTCTTATAAGGACCCTAATCCCATCATGTGGGCTCTACCCTTAGGACTTAATTACCTCCTAAAGGACCTACCTCCAAATACCATCACATTGGGAGGCAGGGTTTCAGCACATGAATTTGGGGAGGACAGAAACATTTCGTCCATAACACTGGCCATCACTTTCTTTTTTCTAGATTTCCTTAATTGGCTAAGACTATGCATAGAAAAAGCAAACATGTCTCCAGCTAAGTTTATCTGCTTTTATAGATTGAGCAGCTGGGGGAAGATCAAATGAGGTTATATTTACATAACATAAAAAACTGAGTAAAAACTTCAGTTCGACTGAAGTTTTTGGTCAACATGTGCGCGCACACACACACACACACTTTTTACATTCATCAGGTATGTATACGCATATAAACACACCCTGATCCACCTCCAGGCGGGGCAAGAAACTAGAGATGTTGATCAAAATTCCCATAACATGTGCCACTGGAAAATTTTCAGTGAATGGTAAAAAACTTAGGACATGTGTGTCCCTACTCTCGACTATAGCCTTGTTTCTCACCAGGATGCTGCAGTGTCTAAAATCACTTCTACCTCTCTTCACGAAACTGTCTAGCAGTGCTATTGATAAGCTATTTTCCAGGAATCCATTGATTTTGTTTACTGGATGAGCTTTCACGGAAAAAAATCCTGAAACAAAGGGGTGCAGAGTAGGTCAGTTTTAGTGGGCGAGCCTGACTGCATAAAAGCTTCATGGTCATTTCAGTGTCAGGAAGGTAGTAAATGGTGTCACTTGAAGTTTGGAGTTTCCAGGGTGTAAGACTAACACCCAGCCATCCTGGAGGTAGGTTTATAAAATTGGAAGCAAGATACAAACCTTGGCTACATAAAGATTTTGCCTTGTGTCAACCCTGAGTGCCTCTTTGGGTTTGGCACTCCATCCTACATTCCTTAGATAACCACCCAAACTGACTAAGCTGATAGAATCTGGTTCTTTGCCAGCACCCTGTGTCCCAAAGTGCTGTGAGATGAAGAACCTCTTCAGTACCTCTCAGAACTTTTAGCAGAATTACTTGAAACCCTATATTGACAATCAATTAATGTTTAGAAGTTCCTAATGCGAAAAAAAATATGTAGTAAAACCCCATTATAGAAATTGGACCCACTAATTTGGAATTTATATTAATTCAAACGGGAGCTTCTCTGAGTTGACCCACAATTAGCAATACAAGCTAGAATGCTATTCTATGTAAGATTTCAATGAGAAAAGTGTGAAAAAACAAAAAACAAATTGCTTGAGAATGTTCTAAAATTCTTTATTCTACACTTTGTTGGTCTAACTTTTACTTGCTAATTCAGAAATAAGTTTTAAAATTTATACTGTGATCAGAATTTCACTATTTCAGCTCTTTTCTAGAAGGCAGATTGCTGCTCTACTTCTCCAAAATCTATGGGGCATCTACCTATAAAAATCTTATGTTTCATGGCACAATTTTGTTTTGTGCACAACTACTTTAGAGATATTCATTTAAGGGATACTTAAACTTAAGTTTCCTATTATGGTTTGTATGATTGGTCTTGCACTTGTAAACTGAAAATACAAATCAGTGAATAAGTTCAGAATTTTCCAGATGATGCCGACTGACGTGCTCCTAAATGATGACAGTCATCTTGATGATAAGCCTAGCTTGGCAGGCGAAGTTCCACATGTCCAATTTCTTATTTAAATATTTGAGTTCTTAGAGGATTGATTAGAATGAGGCCACCATGACTCGGGGAAGAGAAAACACTCACTCAAAATGTAGTTATTGGAAAAAATGACAGACTCCTCTGTCGAGAAATTCTATTTTTGATATGTTTTATAGTTGTCAGCAGGTTGAGGTATGCTCGAATGAGGTCATCGCTATGACTGAGCTTGTGATTCACTATTTAGCAAACAGAAACCACGTCCCTATCATTTCATTGCAGCACTATAGAAAAATAACAACTCAAAGTGGAAAAATCCTGTTTTTTATTCTGAGATAATTTCCTTTTCCAGAAATACAGATTTGAATAATAAAAGCAATGAGTCAGTAGCAGATCAAAGATGACTGAAGTTCTGCTCACTTTTTAAAACACAGGTACATTTCAGTCTGTCTTTCTGGTCGTTCTTTAGCACATCTATTTTCATTGTCATGTGCATACCTCCGGCCTCCACAAATGGTAGTTATTCTCATTACCGGTAATGTTTTTATCTGGCCAATGCACAATAGCATGTGCCACTGGCAAATCCAGTTTCAGAGGCGAGGAAACTGAGACGCAGAGAAGGAAAGAAAGTTACTCACAGTCACACAGAGTTGGCTGGTTGGAAACACAGCAGGAACAAGAACTGACTTCTGACTCCTAATCAAATTCTCCCTGCTCCTTTCAAAGCCCAGTTCCTCCTGATATGATTTTGAAATGCCTAGCTAGTGCTTAAGTTTCACTTTTAGCTTTCGATATGATTTGACCCTAGAAGGGCAAGTTAGATTGAGTTGATTCTTGAGAAAACAGTGTAGAGAAAGTAATAAATGTATTTCAGAGATAAATATGTTTAATTAGAGAATAAGTATGAATACCTATAATAGGAACCTCATTTACTACTTCCAAAGGAAGGTAAAGCATAAGTGTAATTCTTCATGCTCTATTGTTTAGGAAATGAATTATGTATAAATTGTTCCTAAAATAGCATGGTAATTTATTAACATACTTTCAATGATTTCTGGGAGAGTGTTCTAAGACACAAAGGCCATGTCTGTATGCAATCATGGAATTTACCATTTTAATGCAGATTGAGTTTTTGGCAGGACACCTTATCAGGCCAGTCTGGAGTGACAGTGGGACAGATGAACTATCTTCTTTATCTGTTGTTTTGTTCTATAGGAAAAACAAAAGTAAAAGGATATAACACTGTTTAATTGGCTCCATACAAATGCGCTTTAAACATCCTCTCTGGAGCTGGTCCATCTTTGTTTTCATTTTTTCCCTGTCTCTCTCTCTCTGTCTCTCTCTTTTTAGTAAACGTGAAACATGACATGGAATGTGAAATTTTTATGAGGTTTCCATTTATGTTGACCCATTTCTAACTATTCATTATTTAGTTGGCAATTAAGAGAATCTGTACTACTATTCAGTTTATTGTGTCAACAAGCGTTTGCTACAAAGCTACTAATTTTCTTGGGTTCGAAAGAAATGGCATTTCTGAAATATTCTGAGAGCCATGACTTTTAAGAACTCAAAATTCTTAGTAAGTAATATTCTAAGTTATTTAAATGGCCCTTTCTCTCTCTCTCTCTCTCTCTCTCTCTCTTTCTGATGTGTGCATGTGTCTACAGTTTTATCAGAAATGTGAGTTTAATATGGGGGAGGGATGGAAGATGTATATATAATATACTATCACTATATAACAAATTTAACCCTGAATATTTGACTCAATGTTATTGTTTTTAATATTTAGTAGATATTTTCTAATTCAGGCTCCAGCCTTTAATTAGGTGTTAGAAGGAAGAATAAAATTTTTCACACTACTATTTATAAAAGACAATTTCAGAAATGATTCTTCCATAAAAGCCCCAAATATAAGATCCAATTTATTTTAAAACTGTAAAACCTTGTTCATACATGTTAATTTTATACACATTTATGTTTAAATCCTCTGAATATCTCTAAAGTTCTAATAATCTAATTGTGTGTCTCTCACCTCTCTCAGATAACTTAATATCTTATATTCTGAGTGACAAGACTACGAATATTTGATAAAATAAGTTTTATGTTATTTATAAGAAAGACACTTAAGAATTTAAATAAGCCTTTAAAATATTTACATTTTTATTTCTGACTTTTTGTTTTACATTTTTTTAAAAAAATGAGTTTTTCTCTTATATTTGATGTAGATTTCAAACTTTAGATTTATTGTTCAACACCTCGCAACAAATTTTGTAAATATTCGGTGGGAGCTTCGTCTTGAAATATAAACACTTCTTGCTATTGAAACACTGAAGAAAAGCAGATCCCCTCATTTATTATGAGACAACCAAAAGACTAAAGAGATTTGGAGCTTTTTTCTTTTTTCTGCAACATCTTCTTCAACAAGAAAAATGAAATGTCATCATGCTAAGGTGAATCATAATAAATGTTATGTCTTGTCTGACACTGAAAATAAATCCAAGTAAGTTTGGAGAAATATTGGTGGCTTTTTCCTCCATAGAGGTTTAGATCAGCTTTATAAATTAAACACTATGCGTTGACAGCTCAGGGCAGTAAGTAAACTATTCAGTAGATAATCTCCATAGAAACCAAAAAAGTTGAACCATCTCAATCTAAAATTGCACTTCTGGGCTCAGCTGTTGATATAATAATGGCGAATCCTTCTTTTCTTCAAATTAATGATTAGTTACAAAACTGCCATTTAAAAAACATTTGATATAAAAATAACTTAGAAACACAAGTTTAGTAATTCTGGTGGTGATTTCAGTATGAAAGTTTTCCCTTGAAGTTTCTCAATAACCTTTGCTAACATTTAGAGAGTGTTGCTTGTTTGTCAGACATTTTTCTATACAGTTCATATTTATCAATTCATTAAATTCTATACCAATAATAGGAGATTCTGTTATTATCCTAATTTTACAGACGAGGAAACTGAGGCACAGAGAGTCAACTGTCCAATGTAAGTGGTGGAACTTGGACTTGATCCTTGGCTCTGCGGTTTGTCATATTCCCCAGTTAAATTATATAGCTTTTCTATAGCACGAACCTTCATGAACTTTAGTAGCCGTTTATTTGATGACAAGCAGAAATATTAATTATTTTGAATTAAAAAATCTTAAATCAGGTTTGGTTATCCCTCAGTATGTGTTAGTTGTAATTTGAAAATTATTAAAAGGCCACTTCTCCAAGATTTGGTTGCTCTAGAGTCTGCAAATGCCTTAACTGTACATTATTTTTCATATATTTTCAGATAAAGGCATTGTAGAATATAACAGGAAATCTTGTGAATTGTGAAGGCCAACAAATAAACATAGATTTCTGTTTGTTAAACTACTATACTTGGTTGAATAGTGTCCCTCAAAATTTATATCCACTTGCAACCCGTGAATGTGACTTTATTTGGAAATAGGGTCTTTGCAGATGTAATCAAATTAAGATATAGTCATATTGGATTAGGGTGGGCCCCAAATCCAACACGACTGGTATCCTTATAAAAAGAGGGAAATTTGGACACAGAGATACTGTCACACACTAGAGAAAGTTATGTGAATACAGAGGCAGGATTGGAATAATGCAGCTACTGTAGACCCCCTTATCTGTGAGAACCCCAGTGGATGCCTGAAACTGCAGATAGGACTGAATCCTATAAATACTATGTCTTTTTCCTATGTATACACACCTATGCTAGAGTTTAATTTATAAATTAGGCACACTATGGTATTAATGACAATACCTAAAATTAAATTAAAAATTATAACAATATACTGTAATAAAAATTATGTGAATGTGGTCTCTCTGTCTCAAAATATCTTCCTGTACTGTACTCACCCTTCTTCACGTGATGATGTGAGATGATAGAATGCCTATGTGGTGAGACAATATGTGGTGAATGTGACATTATTAAGCAAAATAAGAGTGACTTGAACAAAAACACTGTGATACTATGACAGTCAATTGGATAATGGAGTTGGCTATTAAGTGACTAAGGGTGGGTAGTTACATAGGGTGGATATGCTGGACAAAACAATGATTCACATTTCAGATGAGACAAAGCAAGACAGCAAGAAATTTCATCCTGGTACTTGGAATGGCACACAATTTAAAATATAATTTTTTTTCTGGAATTTTTCATTTAATATTTTTGGACTGCTGTTCACCGCAGGTGACTTAAACCTCAGAAAATAAAACCTCAGATGGCAGGGACAAGGGAAGAAACAAGGGAAGAAACACCAAGGATTTCCTGCAACCACTAGAAGCTAGAAGAGGCAAGAAAGGACTTTTCCCTAGAGCCTTTGAGGGGAACACAGAATTTGAGGAGATTTCACTTCAGTTTTATTTATTCTGGGTGGGTCAAGACACTGCTGTTACTTATTTGATGTTTTACCTCTTCTTTTTTTCTTCTCCCTTTTTGTGCATAGATACTGTCCTTTGTCCAGAATTGTAAACTCAGTATTCAATATTTATTTACAAAATAATTAATTAACATCTATGGTGATTAATTTTACGTGTCAGCTTGATGAGGCTAAAGGATGCCCAGATAGCTAATAAAACATTATTTTGGGATGCATCTGTGAGGGTATTTCTAGAAGAGCTTAGCATTTGAATTGGTAGGAAGAGCAAAGATCACCCTTGCCAATGAAGGTGAACATTGTTCAATCTGTTGGGGCCTAAATAGAACAAAAAGGCAGAGGAAGGGTGCCACCTCTCTACTTGAGTTGGAACCTCCATCTTCTCCTGTCCTCAGACATCAGCGCTCTTGGTCTTCAGGCCTTTGGACTTGAACCAGGACTTACTTAAATCATTGGGTCCCCTGGTTCTCAGGCCTTCAGACTTGGACTTGGTTACATCACTGACTTTCCTAGTTCTCCAGCTTGCAGATGGCAGATAGAGTGAGTCAATTTCTATATAAAATCAATCTCTCTCTCTCCCCCTCCTTCCCCTCCCACCCCCTTGCAGCTTTACTTCTTTAAAGAACCTGACTAATGTACCATGAAAAATATGCCAGGCATGGTTTTAAATCTTAGTGATACAGCAATAAACAAGGTAGCCTCTAAACTGCAATAGGTAAGCATGTTAAGGACTCCTTTCAAAGAAATATGAAATGGTAACCAGGCACATTGTCTCATTTCTCTCAGATTTCATAGAAGTTTAATAGATATAAGCCCTAATTATAAAATTTTAGCCTTATAACTGTTAATAGGAGATCCAAGTTTTTAAGAGGTGGAACTTTTTCAGTGATCTTAAATAATATGAAATCAGTAACCTCTGATTTTCCTTTCGTGTGGCCAATACTTTGTCCATCTCTTTGTCTAGAAGTCATTGCTTTCTGTATGGATTTGATGAGAAGCCATTCTAGTAGAACCTTAGCAAATAGCTGTCAGGAATCATTTTTGTCAGATCCAGTGTAAGTTATTGGGAATGCACCTATCAATGAGAAAGACAAGTTTCCCATTCTCCCCACAAGTTGCTGTCCAGGGAAAAGAAACTGTGTTTTTCTGAGTTGCTTTCATTCTCATTTGAAGTGCTCCCAAGTTCTGCTGGAGAAGGGAGAGCCAGAGCTATCTACTGTTTTAAGATTGTTCAACAACAACCTCAATAATGGTTGAAAAGAGAAGCATTCTGCTTGTTTTGGTTTATTTAAATTAAGCAGACACTTGTCCTGACCAGGTCCTCCCACACCCAATAGATTTTAAATGAAGTAATAGACTTGGTCCAGTGTGTAGATATTTGTATTTTTGTACCTGCAAAAAAGAGACTCCAAATTAAAGGCTCAAAAGCATTTAATTACTTTCCATTGAGACTTTAATTTTAACCCTGTTTATTACTCTCAAACCACTCCAGAGGGCAATATCCTTTATGGGTGACAGATTGCCCAAACTGTTGCTGGTGACCTGATCTCCCTTTGCAGACATGACTGCATTTTGCTGAGAAGAGCTCTCTTGAATGAAGAGAAGGTGTGTGTTTATACTGAGGCAAATGGTTTGCTTTTTGTTACTCCAAATCTGGACATCCCTTATGCAGACATCAAAATTTTCACTTGAAATTTAGGCACTGGACATAGCATGGCTTAATTATCTTAATTACTTCCTCCTTATGTTTTATTGGTAGAAATTTGATATTTGGTGTCTGAAGTTATTCATGATGTAATTTGGGGCCTAGAAGAAAAGGTCTGTTTAGGATACCTCAATTCCAAACCAGGTGTCACAAAAAAGGGCCTATTTTTAACTTTGCTAATCAGCTTCAGACACATTGCTGACCTTTGCACCTCAGTTTTCACATGTATTAGACAGTACTATTTATAGCTCTGCCTATGTATGGAGTTCTGATGAGCACCAACTCTTATAAGATAAGGGTTAATTATTGCTGTCGAAGGTGGTGGCAATATCCACTGCCTCAATAATCACATTTTATTATCTCTAACTTTCCAAGGACTTCATGAAGTAGTGTTCATTGGTTTAAATTACTCGAGTCAGAATAAAATTAGTTTAATATGCTGTATCAGTTAAGGAGCATGTAATGACAGATCTGGATAAAACAAATTAAAGGCTATGAGATCTTTTTGCCTTATCTCCTTGTATATAATATATGTAATCATGTAGATGTGTATAAATATATAATCTCTTAATTATTAACATTTCAAAAGATTATTTGGTGCTTGGTATCAATGAGCCCTTGCAGGCACCTGGCACAAGAATGTATATAGAGATAACAGATGATTTGGCAAAGAATTTTTGAGGCGAAAAGTTCTGGCACATAAACTTCAATCAAGTGCTTTCCTCTGCCCCAAGCCTTTTCTTGGATATGGATTAAAAAGAGAAGAAAAAGGAGAAAAAAGGAACATAGAAATTTTCTTTAACTAAATCATTCTAATCTGCAATCCCAAATCTTAAGATATTTTGATGTTATATTCAGTAAGAAAATAATTGGCCTTAAATTATGTATACTTAAACAATTTTAACAAGTTGGAGAGCTTTTATAGATAGGTATGGCCTATAGTATTATGAACCTATGGGAATGCTTATTAACCAACATATATGAAGGTAAATTAATTTCTCTATAATTGAGAGCTAATAAGTGATGATTCTCATAGAAGTTAGTTTGGACTCAATAACATGTTGGCAAAGTATTACATTTTGTGTACAGAATATAATTCTGGACACTATGAAAGGCTAGTGAGTTAGATAAATTTCACATGACATCCAAAAGCATGGATAGTGAGAACTCTCTTTTTCCACATATACACATGCATATATGTAAGCACATACTCATTCACATCTTCATACAAATATTATATATTTGATATTATCACAATCTCCAGTTAAGAAGGAATTTTTGCTGCTTTTTAAGAAAAAGGTAAAAATATTTTAACACATACATACAAATAGCAATTGATATACTTAAGGGTTTACTTATTTACAGGTCTACTAATATTATCAATTATGTCTTGTATTTTTAAAGGTATATATTATGATCTACTCAAGGTTTGTGTTTAATTTTTCAATAACAAAAGATAATAAATATATTCCCAAATTGAAATATTCCTGTAGTGTAAAAGAAAATATAATCAAATATAGGCTTTTACTCTAATTATCTAAACTGAGAATTTGATAACTTTGGGGACAGATGTAATTCATTACAGTAGTCCATAAATAAAGTGTTAAACTGTTCAACTGATCAATGAATATAAATTATTGAAAAATAATGTAATTCTAAGGAATTGAGCTTAATGTTATTTTGAAAGGGAAGACTTCATTCTTAAAAATATATGTGCATATTTAAGAATAAGTGGTTCCATTCTAAATTGAATCTCTGGCCCTTGAAGGCAGATTTGTGTTTGCTCATTCTTAGACTTTCTTATCTGAATTTTAGTATTGTGTTCATTAGGGGCAATTTTTTAGGAATTCTTACATAATCTCCTGTGGTAGTTAAAGTATGTTCACAAATCATGTGTTGCTCCTTTCTTCAAAGCACGGAGACTAATTTTCCTCCCCTTGAATGTGGGTTGTTTGTTACATTCAGTGACTTCCTTTCAATGACTAGAATATGGTGGAAGTGACTGTGTGTAACATTCAGAACTAGTCCTAAAAGACATTGCCATTTCTGCCTTGCTGTCTCTTGGATCATCCTGTCTGGGGGAAGCCAGCTGCCATGTCGTGAGAATACTAAAGAGCCTGTGAAGAGGTCCATGTGGCAGGGAAATGAGGTCTCCTCAACAACTAGTACACTTCATTAGCCTTGTCAGGAAGCCACTTTGTAAAGGAGTTCTTCAGCTCAGTCAGCTTTCAGACGACTGTGGCCTTGGCTAAGGTGTTGTTGACTATAACCTCGGAGAAACTCAAGCCAGAACCAGCTAGTTAAGCTGTTCCTGAATTCCTGACTCACAAAACCTGGATGATAAATGTTTGCAACTTTTTAAATCTCTAATATTTGGAGTAATTTGTTAATGCAGTAATAGATAACAAATATGTATTCATTTATGCACATGGGTGGCTGATAGAGTGGATAAATTTTTTCATCTTTACCAATAATAGAAAGACTAATGGTGGGAGACCAATAGAAAATATTTTTTAGGATAGAAGGGTTTTTAATTTAGAACAGGTAAGCTGCTACCAGATTCTTTGTGTGTGACTTATCTTCCTGATTTGTCCATTACTGTAATGTTTCCAGTGATGAGACAACAAAAAAATAAGGAAAAGACTCAAAAATCATAAACAAAAGAAATAGAATAAAAAAAAATTTCTATGTTATATCAACTTTACAAAAAGAAAAGAAAAAGAAATTACAAAATAGAAATTAATTGTTAGTATCATGTTTATAGCACATTGTTAGCTGCAACTCAGACTCTTCTGATTATATACAAATTATACTTAACATAGGATATGGGTGCAAAGTAAGAGTTCTTGGGGCCCATAAAGGTCCTAAATGTCTCTGAATTTATTTTGTTTGTGCATTGTGCTTGTCCCTGGCATGAAAAAGAAATTATATTTTCTTAGTAAAAATTGAGGGCTTTTACTTTCTGTTTTTTTGTAGCTGCCTACAGGAATATTCTCTTAGGAAGTGAACTCAGGGTTTTATGAATGGCAATTGTTTAAATAATTTATCTAAGGAATTATAAGAGAAGTGTTAAATGGGGAAAAATGAAATTTTAATGATGTTTAGTGCTTTCGTCATTTTTCCTCTACTCTTTCTTTCTCTTTTCTTCTTCCTTTTTTCTTCTTTATAAGATTAGAGGAAACATTTTCTCAAGCCTTTCTGGAGATATCTGGCAAGATAAGGTTGAGCAAGCTTGGTAGAAAAGTTTAAGAATGGGCAGAAAGTAAATAGTTTGGACCATCATATTCTCATATGTTTTATTCCTCTCATAGCCTGAGTTGAATATTTTACTTTTTATAATTTATGTGATCTACATAGTGAAAAAATAATTGCCCGATTTTTATAGAGTATTGTGAATAAATTTTATAAGTTCCTTTGAAAATAATGTTTCTTAAATGCAAAATATCTTGATAAGAAAATCCCCAAAGGATTGGTACCTCTGATCTATGCACACCACAGGATCTCTTTCAAAGAAACTGAATGTCATCTAAGTGTCAGCTTAGCTCATACTTGTCAATAACTTTTTTTTATAGTCTGGTCATAGAGAATGATCTGATTTTTAGATTGTTTTCTTCTTTTCCTTTTCCACAACTGAAATGGAAGTCTGGTAAAGATTTGAGTGGAAAGAACAACAGTGGCTAGATTTAGCTTTTGAGGAATATAAATATATCTTATGCATCTAAGTAGAGTTTGAGAACACCAAAAATGTTTGTGTGTTCATCTGAGAAGAAATTGTATTCTCTCCCCATATGTTTCAGAGATGTCCTAAGATTGCACATGTTTAACGGTTGTTCAGGTGATTGGCATGGTCATTTCCCCTCTTACGGTCTGAAATCCACATTCCCATTCCATTGTATTCCTTTGTGTTGATGATCTTGGATCATGCGCGTTGATTGTTAATATCTACTGGGCATCTGACTACCATGTTGCCTATGGGGCCTTATATAGCCTGCTCTTTATTTGATACTATGCTCATACCACCTGAGTAGTGACTTCTGGCCACGGGCATCTGTGCACTCTCCACTTTCTAAGGCTCTTATGACGTGCCTCTGGGATTTGGCACCTTGTCTTTCTGCCTCTGGTGTCTAGGAAATCATCTATCCCTTTTATGTACAAATTGTTTTATTTTTGCTTATGGTAGGAAGGAAAGGAGAAAGGAGGGTGATAAGTAGTAGAGCTTTGTAGACCTCAAGGAATGCAGTCTTTCACAGCGGACAGCCTTTCCAAGATGGTGAGGAGGGAAGGATTGAGATGGTCAAGGATAACCATAAACTATTCTATAACTAACCAGGCTCAGCTGCTGAGTCTAGCTTTCATTGGCTGTTACTCATGGGGATTTCTCTCTCACATGCTTTGTTTTTCTTTCTGGAATACATTCAGCCATGTTTCTGTAGGTTTAGATTTCAATTATGGACACAGGCTAGTCCTTGCCCATGAGCTTCTGGCTCCAGTCAAACCATGTAGGTAATAGGGCACTTATTGAAGAGCTATCAAATACTTTCTGATACAACTCTGTTCGCTAAAAGCATGGGGAAGGAAATAGGGGGCGCAGAGTGAGGGGTGGGTTTGCTTTGCTATCCCAGCAGATGGCCTTGCTAGATCTCAGGAACAGTTTAGCAAGAACATCCACAATTCTTGTTTTAAAATAGTCTCTGCTCTTTATCTGTACAAAACTACCTAAAAACATAGCCTTGGCCTGGTTCCCCAGTGAGATATGAATGACTTTGGAAATTTAGATATATTTGTAAATTGGAAATATACATGCATTTGCTAATGATTTCTTCCAGATTGCAGTGCTTAGCTTCTAACTTAGACTTTTACACCATCAATGAAGGACATGTCAGCATTTTGTTAAATGCTCCTTTCTGTGATGGTCATTAGCCAGAAATCAACCATTTTTGTTTTCTAAGAAAATGGCATTTAAGAATAGGATTTACATTCAGTGGATATAGGGGCTCTACTGTGCATCTGTTGTGTCTCTGAATATAAGTAACATCCTAGGATTTACACCTTAGAGTAAACTTTTACTACAGATAATAAAACAGTATGAATTATCTATTAAATTAAGGAGAAAAGAACCTTAACAATGAACAAAATATTTCACCATGGTGTACTTTTAAGTGCTTTTGTGGGAAAAAATAAATATCATCAGGGAAAAAAGATATAAATGAATTATAGTTGAAAATAAATACAAAAACCACAAGTGACTTTTCGACTATCAAAATGTCTCTGTTAAAAAACACAGAACTATCTGTTTAATGTGTCCACTGTCTTGAAAGCTTTTTTTTTTCTTTTCTTTTCTTTTTTTTTGTTTTGTTTTAAAGAACACACTTGAGACATTATTTTGGCAAATTGGACCTGTAATTGTACATGGTACCATTAGAAACAACGAAGAGACTTAGGACACTTTATATAATTGTTAACCTTTTCCCTGGAAGATTACTTTTGTGTAGGAATAGGTTTTGTATCTTCTAACTGCAACATTCTCTAAAAAATGCAGAAAAAAGTGAAGGGACAAGGGTGGAAGGGAACAATTGAGGGGATTATTTTATGAACAATATAGATGTCTAACATTTGTACTTTATACTTGAAACTAATTTAGATAAATAAATTTATTTTTAAAAAGTTCAGAAAATAAGCAAATATTAATTTCTTGACATAACTAAAGTAGAATAAGTGCCTATATTTTCAATTATTCATTGGGTTAAAAAGTTAAAAAGCTGAGTATTAAATCCATAATGATGTTATTTTTCAATTGTTATTATTGGAAACAATCTTGTGAGGAATTTTTCTTGGCTCTTTTTGAGTTTTATTTCTCCCTCAAAATGTATGTTATAATTCATGCACACACACACATATATGTTATCAGTTTGAACTGATTACATACCCTGAAACCCACCAGATTGTGCTGGTCTCATCATATCACACATACCACTTTATCTCACTTATTACTCAACATCCTGGCCCAAGAAACTGGAATATTTTACATGTGCAAGCACTTGTGCTGATGTGCATGCGCGCACACACACACATACACACACACACACCCCACACAAATACAACTGACAAATGGCTGCATGGGAGCCAAGAGAAATGGTGATGAGGTTTAGAGTTGTCATTTAAACTTCCGCATTCACCATTATCCCAGACAGTCCTAACACTGAGAAAACAAAAGTATTATGTCTGATTTCTGCTTCAGAGTTGTTCAGTTAGATAAAAATAATCCATCTAATCTTCACAGGTCCACTGAAAGAGAAAAAATGAACTTTTTTTTCCTATCACTCATGAACCCATGAATATTAGTGAGTATAGTTTTGAGCAAAACCTTTTCTGTCATAAGTTCCAGAGCCTGGTCAATGTAAAATAATTCTATAAGTCATATAATTATTGTCTTAAGCAGCTACAAACTCTGTAAGATAAAAAAAAAAAAAAACACTTACATCTGATTTCTAAATCATTGAGACATAGAGTAGAATTTATTTTGTGTGGTTTCATGGTGCCAATGGATTTTTTCTTGTTTTACACAGTGTTGTCATTGAGTTACAGAATTGGACTGAAAATGCAAGATCTATTGCTATAATCAGTGTCTTACTATTAATCACTTTCTTGCCCCTTTGCCCCACCATCACTTCTTGTTGACAAAACCTCAGGGGCTATTTAGTTGTCCACATTCATTGGAGGATCTCACAACCAAAGGGCTTAGTGCTAAATGCTTCAATGTCCAGCCAAAAAATAGAAATTAATTTGAGTAGTTAAAACAAGGGTATTTAGCATGGGACTCGATTACTAAGAACTGAAACTCACCTGAAACTACAAGTGAACTCAGAGATAAAGAAACAGGAAGCTATTTTGTCCCCAGGCTGTGAAAAAAGCAAGAGGGCTGTTGCTAAATTAAAAGAATGCCTAGGAATAGATCTGAGACTAAATAGAGTTTGGATAGGCACAGGCACCATTAAAATCTTTAGCAATGGCAACTGGAACTCACCATCCCATCTCTCTGTAGTAAGTCTACTGTCATTCTCCAAAGTGTCTCTGCCAAAGATTCATCAGGTGTCTATAGCTCTTTAACTCCATACCCCCTCATACACTCAACATGTTAAACCCTTCACTCCTAATACACTTGACCTTCTGTCACCATGGATGCTGTGTCTCTCTCCTCTTAAGGTAGTTACCCTCTTTGGGCTTTGCATTCTATATCTTTCCTCACATCAGTAGATTTAGATAATCAGTCTCAAAATCTTGTGTCTTAAAACCATTCTGCAAGTCATTGCCATAAACATTTAACATGTTCAAGTCTCCCCTGTTCTGTATCACCCTATAAAAAGAGAGACAGTAAAGGCCCAACTCTCAATCCACTCATTCACAGTCAAGATTTTGACAGCATTGTTTATATTCATTTTCTATTCCCCTTCTCACCTCCTTTTCACTTGTCAGCTCACTGGAATTTGCCCTTTTCTCTTTTTTTTCTACTGAAATTGTTCTTTCCAAAGCCACCTTTTGTCTTGCCACAAATGATCCTTTTTCTCGCAGTAATAAAGAATAAATTTGGGGGCCATTAAAAAAGTATATTTTGTCCCCAATAATCTCTAATTTCTAGCTATTTTTTAGCTCTTATGTCAAGAATCATATTGAGGGCTTCAGAAAGTAGTTTTCTTAGAGAGAATGAATTTAAGACTTTTCTGAATTTAAGACTGAGCTGCTTTCAGCCTTAATTCAATCCCTCTCCTCCCAACCAATAACCAATAGAATAATAGTTCTCTGAGTGAGGTTTAGGAACTAGAAACATCAGCATCACCTGGAAACTTGTTAGACATATAAATTTTCAGAATCTGCTCCCAAGCTACTGAATCAGAAACTCTAGGTATGGGGTCTAGAAATCTGGATTCTAATAAGCCCTCCAGGTTATTCTGATGAATGCTAAAGATTCATAAGTACTGAGAAAGGGAGAAAGAGATAAATGAAAAATGAAAAAGAGGTCAAGGTAGAATAAGATTTTTAGTCTAAAGTCTTTAATTTTTTTCATTTCCTCTGGTGGGGGTGGAAGTGAGAAACACCAAAGGCTGAGAGGTATAACAGAAACCTCCAGGGAACATTGTAGGCACTGGTGAGAGGATGAATGAGATGCTTCTGCAGGCAAAAACCTGAGGAAATTCATGCACCATGACAGATTGTGGTTCTACAGAGTCTGTAGGCTCAAGTGCAATGCAGCCAAGGCATAATAAACCTCAGGCCACCGTGGTGAGCTGAGTACAGCTGGAATGCTAGACCACATGAACTTTAAGGACAAGAAGAGAAGGCTTCTGGGGTACATGCCTTGGTGATTTGAAGCACTTTTTGGGGCTGGTACTGAACATTGGTGGAAGTTGGTTTTTGGCCAGAAGTCCATATGCGGGCACAGAGAAACAAATTGCCTGAGTTTGTATAAAGTAGAATTGTGATAAGTAAAGTTGGAGAAGGAGAGCCTCTGGCAGAATGACCACGAACAATGAAGAGGTTAATTCAGTTGGTGTGGCATGTATATGTTGGGTAGGAAACTAATGGGAGACAAGAATGGTAAAATCAAAAATGAGAGAGATGGATTTGGACCTTATTTCAGGGGGAATAACTGAAGAATTTTGAATAGAATTCTACTGAATCAGAATCAATAAAATTCTCAAATTAGAATTATCTGACTTTAAAACATATTTCTAGCTAGCTTAAGTTTGATTTCCAGGTAACCAGGAATCTGGGATGAATTTCAGCTTTATGGGAGTTTACTTTCTAGTTTATTTTTTAAGAAGTTCCAATTTCACTCTCTTTTAAATTTTATGTCTCTGTAATAACTATGTATGGTGTCAGGTGGGTACCTTACTAATTGGGGGGACCATTTTGTAAATTATGTAAATGCCTAACCACTGCAGAACTGAAACTAATATAAAATAATATTATCAAATGTAATTGAAAAAAGTAATTTAAAAACCTAAAAAAAATTAGGTCAAAAAGTTGGAAAGTCAAAACGTGTAATGATTTGGGGTAGGAAGGTAGATGGGATTTCTGGATTATAGAACACCTTTCCAATTTAGAGTTGGTATGAGGTCTTAAATACCAGCTTTAGAGTAACAATTTGACAATAAAGGACTATCTGTGTTTGGGATTAGCTCTACAAAGTAGTTCTTGATTTTCTTAGAGAAAAGATTATAATCTTGTATGGCTTTTTTGGATTAGTTGTTTTTATGCTTTTACCAGTTGACCTAATTTGCTTAAAATGTTTGGGATATGGAACAACAGAACATATCAGAAATGAATGATCTCATCATGCATAAACATCTTTAAACTTCTCTTTTAAAATGTTGTTTCCAACCTCCACAATACTCCATTTACTATGACACATGCAAAAACATAGATAAGACAAATATGGTGGTCCTCTTATTGTTAATAGAAACCTGAACCAGTAGAGGAAATACTGTGCGAGCATGCCCTTCTCAGGCCCGTATGGGTGGGGAAGAAGGAAGTAAACCGTGCTGTGTCCCCCAAACATCTCTGATGATAATGGAAACAGGATGATTATATTTCTCTCCCAAATGGCTGATTATTGCCCTTCTTCATAAGCAGAGACAAATGAATACACTCATAAAATCCTGACTGGCTATATGGGTGGCCCTATTTAACTGGTAAAAAATAATATTTATTAATATGCGCAGCTTCTAAGTTACACATGCACACACACATCATCTTTAAGAACAAAAGAGCAAAAGTCCATGGTTAACCAGTTCAAATTATTTTAACATGGAATAATTAATCACTATTATCCATTTCAGTCTGTGAATATAAGATCTATAACTTTTGGTCTAGCATCATACCTATATAGTATATGGCTTTGGTGTTCTTTCCATTGGTTGCAAATGCAGCTATCACCTATATACTCATTCATTAACATACATTCATTTATACTTGTGTACACAGTCTTATCGTGTATATAACAATATTGGTCTTTTTGACTCTAAACATGAAGCACAACACATTTAAATGAAAATCTCTGCATGTTCAGAGATACAAAAAATAGCAACAATACATCACTCCTTTAAAGAGCATTTCATTAATAGATGGATCAGAACATACTTCTTGTACATCCCTTAATTGTTATGTATTTAAAATAAGACATGTTTCTAATATTCTTTTCCAGCTTGCATATACTTCAAATTTATTATGTCAGTTGTTAGTGGCCATGACATCACAAGATGAATTCAAAGCAGTGATTGCTTTAACATTTAAAAAGCTTAGAGTGTGCCGATTATTCAGGCTGCTAAGTGAAAGTACAAATGTCAGTTTAGCTATCTATAATCTCACACTGTTTAAAGGTTCATGAATTACACATGCAGTGGGTAGAAATGGAGGAACTGAATTTGACTAAAAGACCTTTTTTACAAAAAAATTTGCTGAAATGGTTTCTTCTAATGTATTTTAGTGATTAATCAATTTGATTTAAAATGTTAGAATTATTTAAGGTCCGTACTTTGGATTTACTGTGAACTCAAAGCATGTTTATATTTATTGCATCAACTAAGTAAACAGCATATGCTTAATGCTTTTAAAATGTTCTCCAGTAAAATTTAGGTCAGTGCTTACTTGTGAGCTATCAGCCACAAAGATACATTGACATATTTGATTAACAGTGTGCTTCTTCCACAGTGCTTTGTGTAATTTCTGCAATTTTATGTCATTGCAAAAATTCAGTATCAGCTTCTATCATTCACTTAGAGATGTTTTACTTGTATTAAGTTTTTGAGTTTTTCAATATTTACACACTTCCTTTTCTAAATTATGTTTATCTTCTTTGAAGACCCAACAATTGTATTATGTAGATATTCTTTACAGCATAAAAATAGTAATACTTGGCATGCATTGATTTCCTACTAACACAGTGTGCTGGTGGACATGGTTTCAATACAGTGAGGACCAATAATGACTGAAAATTAAAATTATTTGGAAATTCACACTATCTGTTCCTATTAAACACTGTATACTCCTAGTACTAGATAGCTTTATTAAAGTCACCACAAAACCAGATTGTCTGGAAAGAAATATTTTACTTCTATTTTCCAGCAAGCCTGGTTTTGATCTAGATTATTGCTGGTAAATATTAATGGACAAGTTCTATAATGGACACTGAAATTATATGGGGTAATAACTCAGCTAGACATATTGGGAAAAATAGTTTGATTACATGTTGACATCTACAAAATCTCACTTCTCTCTACTGAAGATGTTTCATGGTTATAAATCTTTCTGTCCACCTAGAAAAGAAAAGAGAAGAGGAAAATGATGAATGTCAGTCCAAAACATTTAAATCTGTCAAATGAAAAAAGGAATTAATACATAAATAATTATATCAGTTTGGGCATTGAAATACTCTGGTGGCTACATTTATATAGCAAGCAAATGTCCTGCTGAATGGTGGGCATTTGATTTAATATAACAGAGAATTACAAGCCGAAAATGAAAATTGCCATGCCAAGTTCACTTAGTTGAAAAATTAAGGTGACTGGTAACTCCTGGCATGGCTCAAAAGTTCTTGGGGTGACAATGTTAGTACATTGACCAGACATACCAGTTCTAGTATCTAGGAGAGGCCAAGAAGAATAGAATCCTTTTATTTTTAGTTTTTGGAAAGGTAGATGAATCAATTGACAGGGATCATTTACATGTAGAAGAAAAGGACCCTAAATTCCAGGGTTCTGCTTCATGTTTTGGAATTGTTCCTATTGTCCTTATTTCTAAATCATTCACCTAATTCACTTGCAATTATTTAGGACAAATCACCCTTTCTCTTCACCCTGATATCTTCTGCACAGTCTCAGAAAGTATTTTCTCTTGGAGAGTACTTCAAATCTGGCATATTTGCATCAGAAATCATTGTGTTTTCCTCTCAAGTCAACCTCCCTTTCTCAGTGTGTCCCTTTCTGTGATTAGTGTTGCTAGTTTTTTAAGTCCTGGAGATGTTCCCAATAAATCACATCAATGTTTACCCCTCCATCCCATCTTTTCAACCTGCCATCAGCCCAGCATCCTGCTTTCATTTCTACATGTCTTGGGTTTCAATATTTCAAATTTATTTTTGTAACTGGCCATCTCCTTCCAGGAGGTTCAGCTATTATTATGCCTTTACACTGCCATAAAATTAGTAGAATAAAATACTTTTATGTTTAGAAATTATAATATTGCAACACTTATGATTAGCTCCAATTTTAATAAGGTCCAGTTCTAACAATCTGTTCAATTTGGCTACCCTTGACTCACGTTAGTCTCTGTGATTCCAATTAGGTCACTTTTCCTCCTGGGCCCTGCATATCCAATTCCAGTTTCTCATTGGAATTCAGATATCATACTGAGAAATAACCCATATGTTTTCTTGGCTTGTGTGAAACCTACCTATTACTTCAAGTCTCTTCAAGACCCTCAAACTCACTTTTGATGTCCCTTAGTCCAGTCCTCTTCAATGTGTACATATGTATTTATCTTTGACAATCATTCTTCCCATCTGAAGCCATCAGGAGTATCTGGAACTATGGCTACATTTTCCAAAACCCTTTCCTCAATTCTTTTTTGCAATCCCTTCTCCTTTTCCCTTTTAGCAACTGTATTCCAAGCCCTTAGGATCTTCAAACTCCCACACTTGATCTTAAAAGCCCTTCTTTAATTGTTGAGCTCTCTCAATGTCTGCTCAGTTGAATAATCACTATTGGGTCCCAAAGGTGCTTTCTGACCTTGAGTTATACCAAATTTAAAAAAGCTTTCCTTGATTAACTCAGAGAAGAGCTCCACTTCCCAGAAGACACCACCATTCTGGTGGAGATTTGACTATGACAAGTTGCAGTACATTACAATGATTTCCTCAATTCTCCCAGTACGATCTAAATTTCCTAGACTGCAGAAATTTTAGTTCTCTTGACTCTTTCACAAAACTTCTCAGGCAGTTGATCAATACTTATGTGATTGAATTGAACTAAAAATTAGATAGAGAGCAATGATGTAATAAGAAATAAGAAATTGATGTTGAGTTGGTAGAGTACCAGAGAGTGGGAAGAAGGATTTAGCAGGTTTTTATGAAGAGTTGGAAGCTGGTGGAATGAGGCAGATAAATGGGGTTATTTGATTTCACTTGCATTAGGATAGATCAGCAGGTCTCAAACATAATTGCATATTTTAGTTACCTGGGGGTACTTTCACAAAGTTTTATTACTTGCTCCACTCACCACCACTCTCCACTACCCATTCTGACTTAATTGATTTGGAATGGCACATTGGTTATTTAAAAATATCTTTTAGGTAGTTCTAAGGTGTAGAGAGGGTTAAGAACCATTGGTGCAGGACTTTGCTGCTCAGTGTGGTCCTAGGACTGATAGCATAGGCATCATTTGGGAGAATGAATCTCCTGTCCCACCCAAATCTCCAGAATCAGAATCTGCATTTTGACAAACTTCCCCATGTGATTCACATATGTACTAAAGACTGAGAAGCACTGCTTTATGGAAATCCATACTGATTTCATCATTAGGGATCACCTCGACACACTAAGAATCTGGTTTAACATTACCTTGGACACATTCACTGCCCCTGCTTCAGACATAACCTATCTAGCTCTGATGGCTGCTTACATGCTGAGTTTGTCTAAGAGAGGCAGGGAGGGTGGAAAGAAAAAAATGGGACCAATATGGAAGGAAGAAAATGGGGCAGGGCTTTCACAAACCTGACAACTACTTCAATTAGCCTTGAATCCCTATTTTTTTTTTCAGGATCAATTTTATGTACTATGACTCAATGCCTCTGCCTCCTTCCTGTTTTCTCTTCTAACAGTTTCATCCTCCTCAAGAAAATCTATTTCTTTGTTGATCATCCAGAGTTTTAAAGCTACTTATCCAAAGCTTCTTATGGGGAGTATTAATGCTAATGGATTTAGTGCAAACCACACCAGTCAAAATGGCAACCACATCCATGAAAGGATATTCCTGTTTCCTGCCTCTTTAAAGCTGGGGAAGTAATCAATAGGAAATTTGGAAAGGATGTGAGTGTGTGAGTGAGAGTCCATAATCTCCCAATGTTGTCAAAGGCTCACTGCCTTTCAATAACTAATCCAAAATTTGCTTTTAAACTTTAAAAATTTAAAACATTACATCCATCTGTGGAGATCAGCCCTGACTAACACCCAAAGTCATCAGTTAGAAAGGTCTATAGCTGTGCTGTCCAATATGATAGCCATTAGCTATGTATGACTACTTAGCATTTTGAATGTGGCCAGTCTGAATTGAGCTGTGTACACTACATTTTGAAGATTTAGTATAAAAAAATTAAAATACCTGATTAATAATTTTATGTTGATTACTTGCTATAACCATAATTTTTGAACAAATTGAACTAGATAAAATATTGTTAAAAATTAATTTCAACTGTTACCTTTTAATTTTTAAAACTGGGATTATGAGAAAATTAAAAGTACATGTGTTGCTTGCGTTATATTTCTATTAAATAGTACTAATCGAGAAGAACTGAGCAGCCCTTCCAGGCAGTAAAAGTCTACATTGGTATTTGCTCTCATCCTAATTGAATTATAATACTAATTTATAATAAAGTAGGAGACCCCTAGACTTAAACCATGGTTTTAGAAAGCAGCTGTGGCTTGGGTGGCATAGACAGGGACAGAAAATGGCAGAAACATTAAATTATAGATAATTTTGTTTGAATCCATTTATTTTTCTCTTTATGCTAGATTATCTAGAATATTTATAAGCTTTCATAAATAGTCCTAGGGTGATTTTCATTAGTTCAGGGAAAATTTTGGAAATGGTTTGGCCTGACCTAAAGTGATGGCATTAATGTTTGAGAATAGATTCAGGAGTTAAATCAGATCTAAATAACACATATTTATTGAACACCTATTATGTTTAAGTGACTGTACTAGGTAATGTTCCACGAATATTCATATTTTATAAAGGAGATGGCAAATAGGGAAGCATGAAGATATTCAATCTATTAGATCCAGTATGCTCAAATAAAACAGGTTGGACAATGTCAAGAACATAACTCTATAGAAGTTGTATCTTTATGAGTTAGGTGGGCTGAATGTTCCATGTTTGCATTTGTTTGTTCTAACCATATCTATCTATGCTTTTAAATAAGTCCTCAGCATTATTTGCTTTCCCTTTTTTTTTTTATTTTCTTCTATTTTATTGATGGTATTAGCAGTGTCTTGGCTTGGGTTTAGGTGGACCAAGTATTATATTAGCCTTGTGTCAAATCTTACTACTTCGAATGGATGAGTTGTCAATAGTTGGAACAAATATGCTATAAAATGGTCTTTCTTGGGGAAGAATGTGGTGATGAAATTAGACTCATATTGATCTGTGGTTGCCAAAGACTAAATTCTCAGGGTATCCCAGGGAGGTCATTTATTATCTGTGGATTATTAAGTGCAATAATATTTTCATAATATCAACAGCTTTCAATATCTATAATAGTCTTTCTTTTGATATATTAAAAAATCCCCATGATATAATCTACCAAAGATACATAAAGAAATGATACAATGAAAATAGAGACTAATGATTGTCAGTCTGGACCGAGAAGTTATAATATTAAAACAGATAAATTCTAAATGGAAAAATAGAAAACCCATCCTAAACCAAACGAGAACTGATAGAGTGTAATGCCATTCATGACAAAGCAGGTCCTTGAATAATATTTTTTCTCTTAATGTCTTTTCATTATAATGTTGATAAGGGGAAAAAAATTAGATTCTCTTCTGAGCCACGGAGTGGAGTTTGAATATTCTCCCCACGTTTGCGTTGGTTTTCTCCAAAAATTCCATATTCCTCCGACATCCCAAAGAAGTGCACATGAGGTGAACTGGAATGTCTGAATTGTCCCAGACTGACTGTGTGCGATAAAAGAGTGTCCTGTCCAGGGCAGGATCCCCCCCCCCCGGCCTCCCCCCCGCCCCCCGTACCTGGACTTGCCGGGAGAGCTTCCAGCCCCTCTTAACCCTGAACTGAATAAGCAGGTTAAAAAAGCATTTGCTTGTGTTTATTAATCTTTCTTAAATATATGTATAGCTCACATTTATTTTAGTGTTTAATATTAGAAATGTTTTGGGTCTTTTTTAAAAGTTTGGTGATGTTTTGTGACCAGAAATATGCTGTATGAACTTTACTTTTGTTTATGCCAATTAACCTATGGTAAAATTGGTTTTATATTATGTTGTTTTTTTTTTCAGTCACATTTTCTAAGAACCTATCTAGAATATTAAGAGAAGACGTACTGTATATTATCAGGGTCCATGAGAAACAACGCTTTCACATAATCCATTGAGAAGAGGATGCAAATGAATTGTGCTTTAGATATAATTATGCCAGTGTTTTTCAATCACTAAGAGCAAGACCTATCGGTTGTAACCAGAATTAAAAAAAAATAGCATAGAAAATATTAATCATTGCAATTTGAAAAAGTAAGTGCTGTTTCATGAAAATCTTGCTTTAGTTGTGTGTCGTGTGTGCGTGTGTGTGCACGCACGCGTGTGTGTGTTCTGAGTCACCATGTAAAATATATCTCCTGTTGTGGATCATATTCAAAAATATTTAAAGAATGTTACAAAATACATTTTGATGATTCTGAAGTCTAGGAAAATTACACCTTTCCCTCCAAAACACAGAACTAATTAATGAGAGATGTGGACATAGAAACTTAATGGCTCCCCATCAATTTTACTGTACCATACTGCTACTTCATTTCAGTCTCAAACATTCTACAGTTGAATATTGAGAAAAGATTCTGCTACAACTGCAAAAATAGTTGAAAAGCTTATTAATGCATTGATTCTTTTGTGCATAACTTTACAGATTGTACAAGTAGAATGAAAATATACTAATATAAAGTTCTTTTCAAGTTATACTTTAGGTTTAAGTAACAGCAGCTATCTTTATATTTAAGGGCTCCTACTGATTTTGTCTCTTCTGATCTGATTCTAGGTGATAAATACATGTAACAATGATTACTAGATAGCAAATTTGGTGAGATATCGTGAATGTGCATGCTGCTTTTCTTCAGCTCTTTAGAATTATCTGGCCCTGTAGAAAGCACAATCATGAATTTTAACCAGCTACCAAAGGGTTTATTCAACAGATTTGGGTACAGGATTCAGTATGGTTGATTGAAAAAGTCTGAAAGTACTTACAGAGATTAAGTCATTTTAAGCCACTGTAAACTATTGAAAACCACTATTAATTTTGTAAAAAGTTGCGTGGAAGAGAAAAAAATGTTTTGTAACCATAAAAATGTGTTCCACATGGAAAAATAGTTGAGCACGTATCTCCAAAAATGGATCTATAGGCTATTCATAAACTTTTCACCATATTGCAAAGATATATTTCTATGTACACTTAAGTTCATTAGCATCCACTTTAGGTGCATATTAAGAAGGCAGTGTTACGATTCTTTATAATGCCCATAGAGATGACAATTACACTGAGACAAAATGAAGAACTTTGGACAAATCTAGATTCATTCTCTTCTTTTCATCAACCCATCCTGAGCCCCTGAATCTTAAGAGCCACACAATAATAAATCTATCATTCCTAGCAACCCTGGTGATGTGCTAGTTTTCTTTCAGTAATATATACAAAAACATGAACATATAGACCTCTTTCTAGAAAAGTAGACTCTGACTCTATGACTATCTTAGCATTGACTTAAGCAATTTTTTCCAAAGAATTTATGGACTGCTTATGTACACTTATAGATACATACACACATAATTTAGACAACTACATTAGGATATTTATAGAACTATTTTTAAATTACTAACACAATAAATATTTTAAGTGCAGCTGTATTAGCCTCACTAGTATTTTTACTGACACCTTAATTGTTGTAAAAATGTGTATTTTCATATAATTATCATTAACCTACAAACAATAACCTTCTGCATGTTTAAAGTGGTTGCAGAGCTTGTTATTATAGACTGCTTTCAGTACTGTTCATTTACTATGCTGTGTTTTTAACACAAATGTAACCCACTCTATATTTTCCATTTAAAATGCATAAGGCAAAGTGCATCATAACAGGATGTAACTATGTATTAATCAAATTAGCACAACACTTCAAAGGCTTGGGCTTTTTGCTGGGCTCCTGTTAGATCACAATTCATGAAGGAAAGAAGCAGCATAATGAATGGCTTGGCAAGGGAGCAGTTTATTTTCTTTCTAGAAAGATATAGAGTGGGTTAATTTTCATGATGGGAAAACATGTCGAGAAAGGGTAACAGTAAGCATTAAGCTAAAGGGCAATAAGTGGAATTTAGAATACAGTGGTGGTTTTGCCACTGATAAAACATAAATTCTCTAATTATTTGATGACACAACAGAACTCGAATGACCTATTGTTAAATTATTAAATCTTTACGATCCAAGCAAATACAAACCAGTATACTCAATATTCAGAACATGGCAGATTAGACAATTCTTTGTCATTGTGAACAGCATGGTATGTAGCGATGGAAAATATAAAAATGTAGTTCATCCAAATATAGAACTCAATGCAAACATAGCACATACCATGTGAAACTGTAATTAAGTAATTATTGATCTTTATTAGTGTTTGGCTTTGAATAATCTTAGATATGCACGAAGGATAGTGCACACACACACACACACACACACACACACAGTAAAGAAGAAAACATGGAAGGGATTTAGCTGGGACTAATGATAAAAAAGAAACTAGACAGCCAAATAAATGAAAGTCACTTATTTTGTTGAACATTCAACTGATAGTTATCATTAGACGCCTGGAACTTGCAAACTTCCTCTTCACTGTTATTGACAAATAACAAATAAACAGCTGTTTTCCTTTCAATATAAAAGTCTCCCCCTCCCCCCATGGTGATTAAAATGAACAGAGCACAGTGAGAAGCACTTGCCTACCACCTGATTTTTTCCTAAATGGGAATATAAGGTTAATGCTGAGCTGTTTTCTTATGTACAGTCCAGGATTGTAGTCTACTTGGAGAGAGAGAGCAAAGAGCTTTTAAAACCAGAACTAGATTAAAATAATCTTAATTTCTGAGCATTATGAGTATGTGCCATTCCACACAGAGGATGTACTCTTTTCTTTTACACAAATCCAGATATCTGCACATGCGCAAATGTAAAAAGTGCAGAAGACAGGAAAGAGGTTGAGAGTGTGTTGGAAACTGGGCAAAAAGGAAGAGACAGGATAGAGGAAAGAAATGGGAAAGGAGGCAACTGAAATGTGGTAGAGGAGACATAATAAGGCTATAATGGCAAGAAGATAGAAATTGGGGAAGGAAGGAGAGGAGCACAGAGGTGAAGGACTCCATCACCAGGGGCAAGCAGGTGAGTTTAACTGGACACTTCACCTCTGTTCTCAGTCTACAGGATGACGGTGATGGTGGTGATGGTGATAAATTAGATGAGCTCTAAGGAGTTTATGACTCAAAAGTTTTGTGACCCTGTGGCTCGATGACTAAAAAGTTCTATTGCCAACTATTTTCAGAAGTGTCCAGCAGTAATTCTCTTCCTTTTCCCCATTGACTTTATATGAGAAAGGATTTCTATTTTAAAAGGGGAAAATCAATATTGGTCTCATAAAGGAACCCCTGAAAATTCAGCAGCCTCCACATTGCTCAGTCCTACCACATAGTGTGTGTGTGTGTGTGTGTGTGTGTGTGTATGTGTGTGTGTATGTTTTGGTCATTCAAATTTCTCTTTTATTCAGAGTGAAATTCAAGTAAACAAGAGTTTTTCTTTTTCTTTTCTTTTTTACTTTTACACAGCTGACCTTTTGGGCAGAGAGCTATTTGTGCTCCCTGTGCATTGTACTACAAGATATTTAGCAGCACCCTGGTCTCCACCCACTAGATGCCATGGCACCACGCCTTCCACCCCAGTTATGAAAACTATAAATGTTTCTAGACACTGTCATATGTCTCCAGGGAGCAAAAATTTTACCTGATTGAGAACCAATGGCCTAAACCAAAGGTCAGTCATACAGTCAGTATATTCCATGAGCAAAGGTAAAATATTAAGTGAGAAACATTTTATATTTCATAACACATATCACCAAATGGTTCAGGTAGATTGAAAAAAATCTCCAAGTCAAAAGGTAAAATTTGTAATAGCCTAACTTCATCAGAAAGAAGAAAGAAAGAAAGAAAGAAAGAAAGAAAGAAAGAAAGAAAGAAAGAAAGAAAGAAAGAAAAAGAAAAAGAAAAAAGGAAAAGAAAAAGAAACCTTTTAGAGTGGAAGCTTCCAAATTTCATAGAGGAAATAAACTTGAGTTTTAAATAATATTCTGAGACTGAAAGAAAAAATCCAAGGATAGTACAAGTCGGTTTGAGAGAGAGGGAGAGAGAGACAGGGAGATTGAGAGAGAGGCAGAGAGAGAGGGAGGCTCCCCCTTTGGTTCAAAGTCTACACGATTTAAATGTGACACATTTGGAACACCCCATATGAATTTAGGAAGCACATCACAGGCTGTCTAAAAAACTTCCCAGAGAAATTAAAAGCTACAGTTGGATCAGTTTATGTTCACATCAGTTGCTGATTAGAATCCTGAAGGAGCAGGAAGCATCATGGCCCTCAGCTTCAAGACTTCCTGGTGGGGGACAAATAAAATATTCTGTTCTGACATTGTCTGAGTCAGTTTTTCTTTGTAGCTATGCTCTAGGGAAGGAGTTTTAAACGATGGGACTTTGGAAATAAGGGCTATTCTGGGCATAATTTTGGTGAAGACACTATTTCACTTGCCCCACAGGCACATAACCGTGGCTCATCACGGACAGGTGAGTGAGTGCCTGTCACATGCCACTTTTCTCTGTAGCAGTTTTCAGACTTCGGTGGGCATCAGAATCACCTGAAATGCTTGTTTAAATACAGATCGCTGGGTTCCAGCCCTAGAATTTCTGACTCAGTAGATCTTGGGCAGGGTCTGAAAACATTCATTTCTGACAAGTGCCCATATGATGCTGATGCTGCTGAGCTAGTCTGAGGTCCATGTGTACATCGGCCTTGGTATTTTCCTAGGTTAGTTCTCATAAAGGAATTATCTCTTTCAATTGCTTTAAAAAATACACTTATTTATTTAAATTAGTTTCAAGTATACAGTACATTGATTAGACATCTATGTTGTTCATAAAACAATCCCCCCCAATTGCTCCCTCCCTCCCCTAGCCCTCCACTTAGCCATCATATTAATGCTAACTGCATTCCCTGTACTGTGCTCCCATCCTCATGCTCAATTATCAACTACTAATTTGTACTTCTTTAATCCTTCACCTTATTCTCCTAGCCCCCCAACACCTCTCCCCTCTGTTTGTCACCAAACTGTTCACTATATTTGTGAGTCTGTTTTTGATAAGTTTATTCTTTTTGTTCCTTAAATTCCACTTATACATGACATCATATGGTATTTATCTTTCCCTGTCTGACTTATTTCACTCAGCATAATAACGTCTAGATCCATCCATGTCATTGTAAATGGTAGGATTTCATTTTTTTTAATGGCTGAGCAATATTCTATTGTATATATGAACCATACTTTCTTTATCCAATTGTCTGTTGATAGGCATTTTGGTTGTTTCCTTATCCGGACTATTGTAAATTGTGCTGCCATGAATATTGGAGTGCATACATCTTTACAAATTATTGTTTTGGTTTTCTTTGGGTAAATACACAGAAGTGCAGTTGCTGGGTCAAAAGGTATATTCATTTTTAATTTTTTGAGAAACCTCCATGCTGTTTTCCATAATGGCTGTAGTAATTCGCAGCCCTACCAACAATGTATGAGGGTTCCCTTTTCTCTGCATCCTTGCCAACACTTGCTGTTTTTTGATTATTGATGATAGTCATTTTGTCAGGTGTGAGGTGATATCTGATTGTGGTTTTAATTTGCATTTCTCTGATGATTAGCGACCTTGAGCATCTTTTCATATGTCTGTTAGCCACCTGTATTTCCTCTTTGGAGAAATATCTATTCAGGTCTTCTCCCCAGGTTTTAATTGAATTGTTTGTTTTGTTGTTGTTGTTGAGTTGGGTACGTTCTCTATAAATTTTAGATATTAACCTCTTATCAGATGTATCATTAGTGAATATCTTCTCCCAAACAGTCAATTGTCTTTTTATTTTGTGGATGGTTTCCTTTGCTGTACAAAACCTTTTTAGTTTGATGTAGTCCCATTTATTTATTTTTTTCTTTTGTATCCTTTGCCCAAGGAGATATACCTAAAAAGAAATTCCTGTTGGGAATATCGGAGAGTTTACTGCCTATGCTTTTTTTTCTAAAAGTTTTATGGTTTTGGGTCTTACATTAAAGGCTTTAATCCATGTTGAGTCTGTTTTTGTATATGGATCAATTGCTTTTGTTGTTGTTTTATTGCTCGGGTATTTAGTTAGTGATGCCTGTCATACATTTGCTTCTTCGTTATCTTCAATTATTTCACTATTTTTCGTGATAAAAGCCTTATCCCCTCTTGTAGAATATTAGCTTTGCCTTTCACTTATTACATAGTGCTGAGTACACAAGCGATTCCTAATAAGTGACTCCTGATTATGAAATGAAGACAATGTGAAGTGTAAAGTTATAGTTTATGTTATCCTTTTGATTTTTCTTTTTCTAAAGTAGTTATATTTTAGCTAGTTCTAGCACCAACTCCATTTTCTTCCCACTTTAAATATTTTTTTTTCTGCATATAGACCTCATTTGGGAAGAACAGAAACACATATTATGGCTTACATACTTCAACATGAAAAGCATATAAAAGAACTTTATAGCCATACTTCTATTTTCATTATCTAAGTGTATTAGTAAAAGCAAATCTATTACATCTTCCTTTTGAGAAGCCAAAAACATCTGGAATTTATGTTATGAGAAAGAGCTTTGACAGACTTTATTTGACATGCACATCAACTGCAGAGAAAAGAATCACTAGAGGAAATGTTAAACTAAGTTATGGTGCTGTCCTGTCAATATAAGATTTAAGCTGGTTGGTTGGCTGTGTCCTGAAGATGCATTAAAATAAGAAGGCGCAAAATGGACAGCTGTTTCAGAGAGATCAACCTTGCATTATCCTAACTGATAAATAAATGTGCAATATAACGCATAATTCTGGTGTAGACTCCAGATCGAGATAATTCTTAAGAGCAGGGCTCAGGCGATTTGTCACCAGAACCTTAGAAGCTTTGCTTTGCATTATGTTGCTGCACACTTTGCTTTTATTTAATGGGAGCTATATCATTTTTATTTGATTTCTTATTTATATCTCAGAAGTCTTGAAAGGTTATTCTGCTATCAAAATGAAACTATGTGTATACTGCCAAGTCATTTCAGTATACACACACACACACACACACACACACACACATATACACACACACACATATATATATGTATGTATGTATGTATGTATGTATGTATATGAGATATATATGTAGAGAGAGATTTCCCCTGCCCCCAGCTCTTTAAGGTTCACTGAGAAATTCCACTTTTCATACCATGATCTGTAAGAGGGCATGGACATAATATATCTGTCCTTTTTTGTTTTATTTCTCTGGCTCCAGACCATACCTCCATATATCCTCTGAAACTGTAGAAAAAAGAAAAACCTTTTTTCTTTATTCATCTTACTTCTACATAAGATTACACACACACACACACACACACACACACACACACACACACACACACACCTATCTCTATCTTCGTCTCTCTCTGTCTCTATATCCATCTCTCTCTCTCTGTTTCTCTCTCTCTCTATCTCTACCTCTACCTCTACCTCTATCATCTCTATTTCTATTTCTATCTTTCTATCTCTATCTCAAAATCTCTATCTCTAACAATCTCTATCTCTACTATCTATCTATCTATCTATCTATCTATCTATCTATCTATCTATCATCTATCTATCTATCATCTCTATCTCTACCTCTGTTTGTCTCTATCTAAACTATTTAAATCTACGTGAATTCAGATTCAGAAACATAATATAACATTTGAAATTAAGATTGTCCCAGAAAATTCATGACATGCGCAGTATTTGCTCTCAGATTTCTTAGCTTCTCTTTTGTACCTGTCTATTTCTACCTCATAATCAGGTTATGACATGAGCCCAAGAAAAGGCCATTTTCCTGCAAAGAAGACACATTAAATCAATTCCCACAGATATAGCACAGGTACCTGGCTGTGCCTTTGGGGGCAGATGCTCAGATGACATATTGCCCTTCCTTCTTTAACAAATTTGCAAAGTGCTTTTCTTCATTTCTGTACATAAGTATGATCTCTTCAATGCCACTGAAGAGAACTGAGTCATAAGATAGTGAATATAAAGAATTATGAAAAGCTAACACAGGATTACAAAAAACATATATTAAAAGTTTACAATAACCAAGACATGGAAACAACCTAATATCCATTGACAGTGAATGGATAAAGAAAATGTGGTATTTACATATAATGGAATATTAATCAGCCTTAAGTAAAGAAGAAAATACTGCCATTTCAGCAACATGAGTAGACCTAGAGGACATTTGCTAAGTGAAATAAGCCAGACACAAAAGAACAAATACTGCATGATCCCAATTATATAAAAAATCTAAAATAGACTCATAGAAGCAAAGAGTAGAATGATGGTGGCCAAGGGCTATGGGGAATGGGAAATGGAAAGGTTTTAGTCAAAGTGTACAAAGTTTCTGTAATGCAAGATGAGTAAGTCCTAGAGATTCCCTGGACAGCTTTGTGCCTGTAGTCAGCAATACTGTACAACTCAGGGGACAGGCCATTAGTTTCTTCTGCTCTCCTTTCTGGAATTTGCTTCCATTAAGGAACAGAAATGGGAATCAGCATGAAAGAGGTCAAAATATCATTTTTTATCAATAAAAACAAGATTGGACTGAATGCTTACACATGTACTTACCTGAGATTGCTAACAATATTGATTTTAACTTACTTCCTCAAAATGCAGATGTTGAGTGTATGTGCCAAGGGGACGGTGACAGTACTGTTCCTATACTGCTTGTGGTCTGGCTGTACACACTGTCTGCAGGCAAATGGATGCCAAGAACTGATCTACAAGTAGCTGAGTTGAGCACGTCTATTTTTTTCTTCTGAATTCACCAATCAGATGACTCTCTCTTACTTGTACCCCTTGTGGTGTCAGAAGGAGACCTAGAGTGATTTACAAATGAAAGAAATTCTACAGGGAACTGAATGGGAAGAAGTGTCACCCCAATACTAGGTGCCTTTTACCTCTCTAACTGTTGACTCTACATGGGCCATGTAGAGGTGTGCAGTTTGGTCCCTTGCCAAAGGTACTTGAGCTCCAGTTCCCAGGTGTTCTCTAGTAGAAATGTATCCACCCAAAGGAAGTGCCATTTTCTACCCACAAGGCAGAATGTGCATAGGGTAGAGTCTGCCTGGAAAGGCCACCCTTTTACAACTTGTCTGCCCAGAGGGGGCATCAATTAAAAATTGGCACCAAAGAGTTCTGACTAAACACTTGGTTATCATAGTTATAGATTAAGAGCTTCTTTTGAGCAATCCCTTTCAAGATCAGAGACTATTTTTTCCTCTTGCATCTTTCTATATCTGCTTTTCTAGAGTCTGTAATACATCTGACTTCCTATTACAAATTCTGAGATTACAGTGCTACTAACAGTAATAAACATAAAACATTTCAGTGTCAGAAACTTTTAATTTACCAAGCCTAAATTTTTTTTTTAATTTGAGAATAAGATGCCTTTTAACAAGGATTCCTGAACTCTTTACTTCATTTAAGCACTTCTCCTAGTAAATCAGAGTGGTGGCATTATCTCCTGCCACTTCTTCTACACCTTTAGATATTAAATTGTCACCAAGATTCATTAACAGCTAGATATTCTTTTTTTAGTTGAAGGAGATGTCTAGCAAATGTCTGAATAACCCAACCCCCTTCTCTTTGTCTCTTGTGTTTAATTTTTTATCAAGTCTTATATTTTCTGCCCTTGCAATGTCTTTAGGATCTTTCTCCTCTTGCTGTCATTCCCCTGGTTAGGACACTTCAACATGGATCAATGCAAAAGGCTTCTGACTGAAATCTATGTTCTCAGGTTTTTTTTTCTTCTAATTTATTCTGAAATCAATTATCAAATCTCAAAACAGTGCATTGAAGACATAACACTCCTGCTCAAACACCTATAATGCATCCCAAGTAACAATAAAATAATGCCCTGACTTCTCAGCTTGACATTCAAGGTTTCCACAAGTAACTTTACAGAGCTATTATCCTTTACTTCTCTCTACTTCTTGACAATAATCCTCAGATCTGAGACACATTTACATGGCCCGTCTCTGTGCTGTTGTTTAGAGGCCTTCTCTTTTCTGGCCTCTGCACATTCTAATTGCACTATCTTTAGCAGAACTTCTTAATTCAACTAGCCACTTTTTTTGAGTATCCATTCTGTAAAATGGATTGTGAGAAATTCAATGACAATAGCAAAATTTATGCCTAGAAGGGACTTGTAACTTACAGTTTATGAAAAGCAGATAGTACTAGCCAGAACTATAGTGTGAAGAACAAACACTGATATAGAAGGAGAATGTAATATACTTGAAGAAGAAAGAGGAAGAGGAGGAGGAGAAGGAGGAGGAGGAGGAGGAGAAAGAGGAGGAGGAGGAGGAGGAGGAGGAGACGAAGAAGAAAGCCTTTATGTAAGCTTTGGGAAAACAAAATGAGAAGAAGATATTTCTGACCAGGAAATTGCAAAAGATGTTATGGAAGAGGGGCCATTCCAATTGGGTTTTGACAGACAGATGATATACGAACATATCAGGATATGGACATTCTGAGTTAAAAGAATAGCCATAGTTCAGGATGCTGGAGTGTAGTGTGTATGTATATGGTGGGTACAGAGGAGAAGATATCTGAGGTAAGGGTGGCTAGGAAGTCAGAGGGAACAGTGCTGAAATGTTCTGAGCGATGAAATAACACCATAGAATCTGTTGTGATGGAGATAGCTCTGGTAGCAACATATCATGTGTGGCTTTAAAAGGAGGAGAAACTAAAGCTGGTGATCAAGTGGGATGCTCTTGTAATAATCTATGTCATTGGTGAAGAAGTCCTGAACTAGAGAAAATAGTGAAACTAGAAAGGTAGGGCTAATAGGAAAAGCATTTTTGCAGTAGATTCTGTAAACTTAGAAAGAGACAGAGGGAGGCATTGTACATTTGGGGGAAACTTTGGCAGAATTTCATAGGGTACTTACTATGTGTCAGGAACTCTTATGAGGATATCATAGCTCAAATAAATTAATCAAGTATAGAAAATAATGCCACACCACTTTCTCTCTCCCTCTCTCTCTCTCTCTCTCTCTCTCTCTCTTCCATCTATCATCTATCTATCTGTCTGTCTGTCTATCTATCATCTATCTATCTATCTATCTATCTATCTATCTATCTATCTATCTATCTATCATCTATCTATCTATCTATCTATCATCTATCATCATCATCATTATCATCATCATCATCATCATCATCATCATCATCATCATCTGTCTGTCATCTTTCTCAGGGAATGGAGATGAGAGAGATGACTTACTAACATACTATTTTAACTGGTGCTTGAAAGATAAATGGCAATTTGATAAATAAGATAGGTAGTTATTGAGGTCTAGAGAAGAGCTTTAGCAAGCACATGGTGAATTAAAGAATGTGGTGTGTTTTAAGAGTTCCTGAGCAGTTGAGGAAGGCAGCAGAGATACCTGATCAAAAGTAAGAAAGGAAATTAGCTACATTGTGCTTACCATTTCAATTCGATCTGAAGGTGACAATAAAACAGCAAAGGATTTAAAACGTCTGTGTTTAGAAAGTAACACTGAAGCGGAAGAACTGACTGAGGTGGGGTAGGGAAAGGTCTAAGGCAGGCAGTGCAGTAGAGAAGAGCTGTTGCAATAATTCAGGTTAGAGATAATGAAGCTCTGGACCTGGGCAGCAGCAAAGGGAAAAAAATATAAGATCACACGTTTACGTACTTGATGGAGACTGGTTATAAAGAACAGCCAAGTGTAGAAAGAGGTTAGAAGATGACTGTGAGGGTTTTAGTATGAATGACTGACCTGATGCTGCTGCCATTAACCAACAAAGAAAATACAGCCTAAGGAACAGGATTTATGCAAAAAAAGAAAGTGAGAATAGTAACAGCTATTATTTACTGAACATTTATGTATCGGGTTTATTCTAGTACTTTGTGAGAATTAACCCTCACAAAGGAGTAGAGGTAGTCTCATTTTCTCCATTTTACAGACGAAGAAATTAAGGCACAGAGAGCTGAAGCAACTTGTCTAAGTTTTCAGAGCAAAAAGATGCAGAGTCAGAATTTGAATCTAGACGATATGATTCAAGAAAATGCATTCTTAACTTTATATTGCTTACCCTTGTATTTGACTTTGGGTGTATTGAACTTTGGGTAGAGAGTTGAAACTCTGAAGGGTGGGAAGTGGTCAAGAGTAGAAATGTGGACATGAGAGTCCGTAACATGGAGTAATATAGCTCGTTGACATATAAAACATCCAAACTTGTAGAGAATTTTTAGAAGAATTTATCTGAGCCAAATTGGTGACATATGTTGAGCAGCAAAATCTCAAGTGCTCCAGACAATTTTGCAGCATCTTTTACACATTTGAAATTAAGGAGGGATCTTAAAGAAGAGTATATGAGGTGGAAAAGAGCAAAGTGGAGACTGTATTACAGGATGGTTAACAAGATTATGTGCTCTCCTAAGGGTGGTTATTGCTTATTTCAAAGGCATCTCAACCTAGATACACAGAAAAAATGAACAGGACTTGGTTCAGATCACCCTCTAATGTTACTTTTCATAGAAATTCCTTTTTTTTTAATCCACAAGCTAAAGTAAAAAATTATAAAGGGAGAGAAACAAAGATTGAACCTAATGAAACATTCCTCCTCAGTGCTGGGAAGTGGTGTGCGAATCAAGGAAGACTCAGGTGTGATCAGAGATGCAGGCAGAGAGAAAGGTGAGAGCATGTTGTAGAACTCAAGAACATAAAAAAGATGTGCTTGCCAACACTGAGACCAAGATGATCAGGGAATGATAAAAGGCCGGGAGGTTTGACATTTGAAGATGAATTCATGTCTTTTGAGAAAGCAGTTTCAGATGAGTGTTATGGAGAGAAATTAGAAATAGTTTGGGCAATGCTGTGCAGGTACAAAGGGAAGGCTGTATCGATGCAAGGCACGTCTAAACCTGTCCATTGTGTCTGTGTATCTAGGTTAACACACCTTTGAAATGCTCCCTTTCATACCCCGCCTTCTAAATTATGACCACCCTCAAGAAAGCACATAACATTAACCATTCTATAATCTGAACCCCGCCTTGCTTTCTCTCACCTCCATGCAATCTTCCTTATATCGTCTCCTTAATTTCAAATGGATAAAAGAAGCTGCAAAAACTTTTATTCACTGGAGCACTTGAGACCTTGTTTCCCAGCATATGTCATCAGTTTGGTTCAACTAAACAGTTCTGGAAATTCTCTACAGATTTAGATGGTACTTATGTTAACACTCTGAAAGATCAGGAATTGAGAAGTTGTAGGACAGACTCTAGTCTTTTTAAATTAACATAACTAATCACAGAGCAGTCATACGAATGTGGTATTAAAAACCTGCCTCAGGCCTTTGCTACAACATGGATAAGATTCATCTAGACCATCTCCCATTGGTAACATTCATTCAAAACATTTTTGGCCTCTTGATTCCTGTTCTGAGACTTAGCTTGGTTGTGCCCTTCATTATCGGTTTTTGTTTCTGTGTCCCATAACCCCATGTAAAAACAACTTCTATTCTCTCTCTGATTTCTGATGGGACGTAGTAGCTGGATCTGCCTCTGGTCTTATGCTCTGCAGTAAGGAAAAGTAATCAAATAGAAATAATCTTTGAAGATAGCTAAAGGAGTATGTGTTGGATGACTTCCATCTCCTAAAGGAAGTAGGTGAGGTCATTTGCTAATAGGGAGTGAAAGTGGTGGTCTTAAGGGTTTGAGGAAAATGAAGAAAGTTTGGAAAAATTTAGAGAATTTATTATAAATAAAAGGATTTCCGAGCAGTCTAATCTTGGGGCCAACCAAGATTAGATATCACAAATTTGTAGTGGAGCCAAATGGCAGTTTCTTGACTGATTCCAGTATTACTTGAAAGTGGGATAATAAGAGCAGAGAAAACATATGGTTAGATTTGTCCAATACTGAGGACTGACAGGACAGCTGCAGAGGAAGTTTGAGATGCGTTAACACATTCTCTGTTACTAGTGAGAGAGGAGGAGGAGAAATGGGTGACCATTCAGGCTAGTCGGACAGAAAAATGAACCAACTAAAGGCAGAAGCTGTCTAGGAACAGAAAAGAGTGAAGAGGGAAGAGTCTGGAGACAGACTAAAGAACAAAGATTCTCAAGGACAAAGAACAGGGTTAGTAGGTGTGAGCAAGAGTAGATAAGGCAGAGGGACTGACTGGGCCTTTGTTTCAGCTTCACATTTATGAGCCTAGTGGTGAAAAGAGAAAAAGAAAAAGATCAGGGTGTGATGAGATGTAACATACGGCTTCCTAAGTGTGGATTTCTAGGGTAGAAATAGGCAAAAGGTCATGGTAGTGGAAAAAGTGGAGGAAGTGAAAGCCTAGAGTGTTGGAAAAGTTATCAGCTATAATGTTGAAACTTGCTCTGGGGTGGATTGGAGATAAAATCTATAAGTCAAGTTGGGAAAGTCTTCAACGCTGAGATAATGAACATCATTGTGAGAGATTAAAAAAGGCCTGGCATTAAAATCATATCGACCCGAATTTGCATTTTCAAGTCAAGGTCAGCCATGCACTTGCTGGGCGGGAAGATAGTAGATGAATGAAAAAGAGAAACAAGCAGTTTCTTTAAATTTTACTTTATTGATATAGAACCATTAAAAAATTTTTTTTAAATAGTATTTGAATTATATTTAATGGCACTTAAAAGTGATCATTGCTTCTCTTTTCTCAATAATCAAATGTTAAAAATATAAAGAAGTTCCTTTTAATCTGAGTTGAGATTTTTGGTCATATTTGTGTGTTAGGCCTCCCAGCTCTATTATTATTGACTTATTATTCATTAAGCTTTATTTTTGGACCATGAACATTATTTTTAAAATTCTAGGGGTAAAAACAAAACTGCATATCTAACACAGTTTTTTTGCAGCCATATATCCAACACATGCATGAACAACTCTGTCTTCTCTTCCTATTCTTTTCCTGAGAATATTCCACCACACGAAAAAAATTATCAGGCAGCAGTTTTCCAACACTCACAATGACTGGGAATGATCACCTTTATTGTCATGGTGTTGGAAGATGTCATCTTCTTTTCCATGCAGTCAACAATTGCATGCCTCAGCAGCTTTGCTACTGCTGAATGGAAAGTCCTGCTAAACTATCAGATCTACTCCCAGCCCATGCAAGATTAGTCTCATTTACATATTCCTGAGTATTTTATCCATCAAGCTTTTAAATGAATTAAGATACATGGCTCTAGGTCCTTTGACGATTTCGTCTCACTTTCTCCTTGTTCTCTGATCATCTCTGAAAAAATATTTTAATGTTCTGCTCAATTTTCTTATTCTATTTCACTCTAGTCAGTAAGGCCCCACTCTAAATGGCTACACTTTGTAAAGAAATGTTAATATGAGTTATCTTTAAAAATATTTTGAAGTTAGCACTGCAAACAGCAAATAATTTGGGGGATGATGTGATTATGTCATTAACTAATTTATGGTTAGCAAGAATTTCTTGTCATTGGAAGGATTATTCTCACATATTAGATTGATGTGGTTACCTCTCTGATATAATTTTGACCCAAATTGTGTATACTAAAAAAATTTTTTTAAATCTGGCTTTTGGACAGTTTCCCCTGGTTGTCACCACTTAACTTGGTTCCAATTAAATTCTCAAAGTCATATTTCTGTCTCATGTTCATGCTCAAGAGTTAGCATCTTCCTAAACTGACCAGGCTTTCGACGTCTGTTTTTCAATCATTAAGTTCCTGGGAGTCTCTAATACACTTGGTTTTCTGGTATTCCACTACACAATAGTATTTCCTATTTATCCTATAATCCTTAACTCAAGTGTCACCTCCTTCAGGAAACTTTTATGTGTTACCCTCTCTCTACCCTCCTGGGCTGAGAGAAGTACCTCCCTTGGGTACTCCTCTCATATTCAGTGTTATCCTGTCCATTCACTGGCATGTTGTGTTATAATTATTTGTTCACAACTCAGTTACTACTACTGGATTTTGAGCTTCTTGGAGATAGGGTACTGTCTTATTCTTCTTTGTATTTCTAGTATTTAAACATACACTAAGCAATCAGACCATGTATGTTAAGTAAAATAATGTAACCAAATTCACAAAATTCAGGATTTCTATTTATCATGTGGTCAATGCATTTGGATCCTTAACAACTTCAATGCAGAATAATTAGTAAAGCAATGTATTGTTTTGATTAGAAAAAGGGCAAGGCAAGTTGAAATTAGATATTGCATATTGTTGTACCTCTTTAAGCTAATAGACCGATTTCCTCTATTATCCCTGTAAATGGTAAAATAAAACAAAATAAAACAAAACAAAACAGGTGATAGAGAAAAACAACTTCAGGTGAATGCATATTTTTATTATTGGATCCTCAAGCCCAATTTCACCCAGGAAAATTGGCTGAATCACTTGTGAGACAAAAGAATCTCTTTTGCTCATTTAGGATCAAGGATAAGGCTAGATACACAGCTATTTCATTGCAGCATTATTCACAAATAGCTAAGTGAGGAAAACAATCCAAAAGTGTCTTGATAAATAAATGGATTAAAAATGTGGTATGTACATACAATCGAGTATCATTCAGACTCTAACAAGGAAGGAAATCTTGTCACGTTGTAATAGATGAAACTTGAGTACATTGTACTAAGTGGAATAAGCCCGTCACAAAAGACAAATGCTATATGATTCCACTTATATGAGGACTCCAAAAGTAGTCAGACTCATAGAAACGGAAAGCAGATGGTGGTTGCTGGGGGCTGAGGAGAGGAGGAATTGAAGGATTGGTCAATTGGTGCAGAATTTTGGTTTTGCAAGATGAAAAAGTTCTATAAATTCATTGTACAACACTAAATATAGTTAGCACTACTGAACTGTACACTTGGAAATGGTTGAGATGATAAATTTTATGTTTCTTTTTTTTTTTTTACCATAATTAAATAAAACAATCTCAAAGAAAAAAAAAACTGTTAGATGCTGACAAAATGGGTACGTCTGACCTTTTCCCTCATGCCCAAATCCTGATATTGGTTCTTTGGTTCTACAAGCTCTAATGTTGGTAGGAGGCATAAAAGACTGAATCTCAAAGAAAAGTGTATATCTTGCTTCTACACCAACAGCAGAATTAGTCTGGCAACACAGTCTGTGAATCTTTTATCATGAATCTAATGCTGGTACCTATAAGGAGATTCAAGGCTCCAGTACCCCCTCTCTAAAGGATGAGGTAGTCTAGGACAGCAGTCCCCAACCTATTTGCACCAGGACCAGTGCTCCTATGAGAATCTAATGCCTGACCATCTGAGGTGGAGCTGAGGCGGTGATGCTAATGCTTGGGTGTGCCTGCAAATGTAGATGAAACTTTGCTTACCTACCACTCGCCTCCTGCTATGTGGCCCAGTTCCTAATAGGTGATGGACCAGTACCAGTCTGACCAGCCTTTGGCCTAGGGGTTAGGGACCCCCGGTCTAAGAAGAGGCCCATCCATGCACCAGCTACATAGAGTTGCCACCAAAGATGATAAAGAAGTTAGACAAGCAACATATTAAGTAATGTAAATTTTATACTGTGGGTAATGTAAGCTTCTGATAGCCTTTTAGTATAAAATGAAATGATCAAACATGTGAGTTAATGTAATCACTCTGCTGGAGTGGTGTCAGACATACTAAGGGAAAAGAAACATCTTGGATGGAAAGAGTGTTTAAATGCGCCAGTGTTCTTCAGTTTAGATGATTGGCTAATCATTGGAACAACAGAGTTAGTGTAATGATAGAAGTAAAATGACAAGCCTAGTGATCTGAGAAAAAAATGAGAATTGAGAAATTGGAAAGAGTAAGTATAATTTGTGTCCTGGAATGGGAGTCAGGTAAAGTTATTGTTTAAAGGTGAGAAAATTTAGTGGATTTTTCCTGCAATTTAAGCGATTGAAGCGATTTAAGCATGATTAGGCTTAGGGTAAGGCGTTAACCAGAAAGAAGAATTAGACAATACAGGAAATAGAGGGATAATTGACAAACGAGAAGGACAGATGTGCAATACTGGACTTTTAAAATTTTCCAAGGCTAAACAAAAATGCCAGTTGCTCCTTTTGATGTGCAAAGTGACAATTTAGAGCCAACTTTTCTTAAGTATTATTTTGCTTAATTTTGATTGGGCTAATTTAGATTCATCCCTTTCTAGCCAAGGAGAATTTGACTAAAGTAATGGATGAAAGTGATTATTAGGGATGAGTTATAGATGTTTCTTATTTTTATTGGAAAATAAGACAACTAAGACACAGAGATTTTCCAGAAATGATTTTTATCGTGTTGAGCTTCATGATGTCTTGTTAAATGATCTGGCCTTTCAGAGAAACACTAATCCAGAGCTGAGGTCAGTCCAAGGAAAGCCAGTGAAGGACATGTCTAAAGAAAAATAAAATTGCTTAAATAACGTAGAATGTGTCTTGGGCTGAAATTCAAATCATTTTCTTATTAGATAATTTCTCAATGATCTCTCTATAGAGAGACTGGAAGTTTGGAAATCTTTTAAAAATGTTGTTGAATTATTTCATGATGATTCATTTTCTATTTCTGTTCAGAGTACTAAGTTTATTTATAATCTTATAACTACTTTTTTCCTCAGCCATTTTTATAACATTACAAAAGAACTCCCTCAAAATGGTAAATTGTTGACAGCCTCTTCATGTTGGCTTGACTATTCTTTCTTATTTAAAATTTTTTATTATGTAAATAACTGTATCAGAAAATTCTCAATGCAAGCTTCCATTGAGATGTGAAGGGCAAGAGATACAATCTTATTACAATGCATTACTTTATAGGGAACACTAAAGCCCACTAGAACAACAACAACATGTAGCCATAAAATGATTAAAATGTCCCTGGTAATAAAATTTTGACCCTAAACTACCAACAGCAACTGCTGTCTTGTAAACATCAACCACTACCTGTCACTGTGGGAGTTGAGAGTGGGGTGGTGAAGTATCATGAAGCTCTAATGCATACTAGATAAATTCTCACGTGTAGAAGGCAATAACTGATGTCATTTTCCATTATAAAATATAACGCATTCTCCAAAACATCTGATTCTTCACATATACTTTGACTATCTTTTTTGCATTCTTGAAAAAGCATCGTGACTTCTCAGACAGAGTATTTAATGTTAAAATATTTTATCAATAGATGATCCTTTGGCATTCTCCTCTTCCTCAAGTTGATTTCTTTTTGAACAGAATGACAAACTGTCTGAACTGAAATATACATTGTGTATGTATGCATGCATTATATGTAATGGATTTTTTTTACATGATTATTGTAACAGCTTGAAACAATTCTGAAAAATGTAAAGACAAAAACAATCGTGTGAAATCTATTGTTTTGATATTAATTAATTAATTTTAACTTTGATTCAATAAATGCTTATTGAGCAACTACTATGCCCAGGACATTATGGTTGGTTCCTGGGCTAAAGCAGTGAGCCAAATTAGCACAGCACCTGTTATCATGAGAATATTTGGGCTAATATCTGTCCAGATATTTCTTCGTGGGTATGGTTTTATGTGAGTGTACACTCGTAAACACACACATATATAGTTTTATAAAGAGATAAACTATAACTCATTGTTCACAGCTTCCTTTTCTCAGGAACAGGAGACTGTGATCATCTTAACTTGCCAGTACACATAGAGTAGAGCATCACTTTCCTTGATTGCACAGTCTTTTATTGACTGGATGTCTTGGATTGGGTCGCCTGGAAAACAATCTCTGAGACAGAGATTTGTCGTGCAGTAAGATTATAGAAAAGTGGTCCTATGAGAGAGAGAAAGAAAAACTTTGGCTACAGTGAAGAATAGAATTGCAATGGAGTTAAAACCAAGATCTCATATAATCACAAAGGGAGTTCAGGAGCTGGCATAGCCCTTCAAGGATGTTCCCAGTCGAGGCCAGGCCTTTACGTCCCCACATCAACCTGTCATTGGATGAGAGCTCCATTAGCCAACGACATTACTGAAGAGGAACACTTACATAAACTGTTGGCAGGCAACTTTCTTAGCACCTGAAGGAATAGATATTGTATGGTTTCTATTTTTAAAATTGTTTTTGGCATATTTCATGGCACAAAATGTTGTCTATCTTATTGTAAATTCCATGTCAGCTTGTGAAGAATGTATATTTTGTTTTTTTTTGAATGAAATAGTCTATAGATATCGAGCATATCCAGTTGACGGATGGTATAATTGAGTGTAGGTCCTTACTGATTTTCTACTGGTGTTGAAATCTTCAGCTATGGTACAGGATTCATCTATTTCTCCCCACAGTTATACTCATTTTTAACTCATGTAGTTTGGCACTCTATTGTTAGGCACATATGTATTAAAAATTATGTCTTTTTGGAGAATTAACCCTTTATCCTTGATAATTTTCCTTACTTTTAATTCTGCTATATCTGAAATTATTACAGCTGTTCCTGCTTTCTTTTGATTAGTGCTAAATTCGGATATTTTTCTTTACACACATACTTTTAATTGATCTGCATCTTTATATTTAAAGTGGGTTTCTTATAGTCTATATACAGTTAGGTTATGTTTTTTCTTTGATTCACTCTGACCATTTCTGTTTTTTACTTGGTAAATTTAGACTCCTGACATTCAAAGTGATTATTGAAAATGACTGGATAAAGAATATGTGGTACATACATATAATGAAATACTATTCAGCCATAAAAAAGAATGAAATACCATTTGCAACAACATGGATAATCCTAGAGAGTACTATGCTAAATGAAATAAGTCAGATGGAGAAAATCAAATACCATATGATCTCAGTTATATGTGGAATCTAAAGAACAAAATTAACCAACAAACAAAACAGAAACAGACTCATAGATATAGAGGACAAACTGATGGTTGTCAGATTAGAGGGTAGTTGTGGAGGACTGGATGAAAAAGTGAAGAGATTAAAAAGTAAAAATTGGTAGTTAAAAAATAGTTATGGGGATATAACATACAATATAAAGAATATGGTCAGTAGTATTGCAATAACTATGTAGTGCCAGGTGGGTACTAGACTAATCAGTGGCACCACTTCTTTATACATTGTATAAATGTCTAACCACTATGCTGTACACCTGAAATTGATATAATATAATATTGAATGTCAACTGTAACTGAAAAAAACAGTGATTATTTATGTAGTTGAATTAATATCTACCATATTTATTACTGTTTTCTTTTGTTGTCCTTGCTCTTCCTTCCTATTTTTGTCCTCCACTCTTTTTAGGCCTTTGTGGTTGTAATTGAACAATTCAAATGATTCCATTTTTTCTCCTTTCTTAGCATATTATACTTTTCAAAACTTTTTTTACTGATTGCCTCAGAGTTTGCTATATACATTTTCAATTATCCAAGTTCACTTTCAAATAACACTACGCCAGTTTATGCATCATGTGAGTACCTTGTAATTACAACAAAATAATCCTAATTTCTTCCTCCTGTTATTTATTTTACTTATATATAAGCATAAATATATATTAGCATATATATGATATATACATATGTATACATAATAAAATACATTTTTGCTATCATTGTGGATAAGGCCAAGTAGAAGTCTATAAAACTACCTTTCCTGTAACCAATATAGTAAATCAAAAAATAATATCACATTCCAGAGAGAATAGCAGAGATGAGTGACACCTTTTAGGACATAAAAGACACAAAGGTGTTTCTCATTATATCCCTTTTTAATTTACCAGACTTTTTCCTACAAAAACCAGATATATTCTCGTAAGCAACAGTGGCCTGCCACAAACTCAACCAGGTGGTAGTTCTAATTAGATATGCTGTGGCTGATGTGGCAAATTTGTTTAACTATATTAACACAGCCTTAAGCACATGGTACATGGTTATTTTTTTAATTCCTATCAGGAAGGAAATAGTTTGATCAGAAATCAGAAATAGTTTGCATCCATTTGGTGCAGAACAGTATATAGAAAGTCTTGCCCTATGGGTGTATATGTCTCCCGCCCTCTGCCATAAGATAATCCAAAGGGATCTGGATTGTTTTTACATTCTACAGAACATCATACTGATCCACTATATCAATAACATTATGTTAATTGGACAAGAAAAACAGGAAGTAGCTAGTATGTTGAAGGCCTTGATGAGAGCTATGAGCTACGCAGGGTGCTGATAGACATTCTGAACATCAGTAGTTTTCAGAAGTCTAGTGGTCTGTACATACCAGAACATCCCCTTTAAATTAAAGCAAAGGCATCTTGCACCACCCACCACTAAGAGGGAAGAACAAACCTGGCAGTGCTAAGCAGGCTCTTGAGACAGCATGTTTTATTCTTGAGTATATTGCTGCAGTCCATTTCCTGGGTGAAAGAAAAAAGCTTTCAAGTTTGACTGGGACACAGAAAAGTAAAGAGCTTTGCTGTAGGCCAAGGCTGCTCCTCACCTGACCCTGCAATTGGGGTCCTATAACCTGCTATTAGGTGTGCCCTTAAGACAGAAACTATTAAAATAATCTAGGTAAGACTTGGTAATACCTTGGACCAAGATGGTAGGGATAACAGTGGCAAGAAGTGGCTAAATACATTTTGAAAATAAAGCTAAAAGAATTTGCTGATTAATTGGATGTGGCTTATAAGAATAAGAGATGAGTCAAAGAAGCCAACAAAGTTACCCATCACAGATATTAGTGCAAATATCAGTTTAAGTATACAGATTGAAAAAGTAATTTCCTAGAAAGCAGCAAACATATTTTATTGAAGTCTCTTGACTTAGCTTCATGTCTGGTGCATAGTAGGCCCTGAAAGAAAGTGCCTAGGGCATTTTAACACAATGCTGTGTTTGCAGTATTGTCACTGAAAATACTGTGATACATTTTATTTATTTAAATACAGATTAATTAAAAGATTTAGTAATTATTTAGAGTTATAACATTTATGTTCTTGGCTCTTTTTTTTTGGTACAAGAAAATAAGAGATAAATGAACAAGACATGAACTGGAATAGTTCAGTGTTATTTTTCCTGATTCCAAAAGCAAAATTATTGATTTTATTTTTATCATGGCCAGAATAAAACTAACATTTGTCATCTCTGTCTTTTAGCACTCAGCTCATGTGGAACTATTAAAAGTTCCCCTTATAGATTGTGCCATAAATAAAACAGGGTTGCAGTATATGTTACAACATACCCTTTTAGAAGGGTAGACAAATGTAATCTATATACTGTAATGTTAGTATGACTAGGACATTTGGGTAGAGTCAGTAGAGATAATGATGAAGATACTTTATGGATGAATTATGCATCAGTTGTTTTCCTGAAAAAAAAAATAGTGGAGATGAACTTTATTTATGACTGGATTTCTTTAAAAGGGTTAGAAAGGTTGCTGTTTTATTGTATGCTCTAGATTCTCCAATCAATATTTATACGTTGTTCTATGCTAATGCAATTCTATCCATTTGTTAAAAATAAATGGTAAAAAGTGACCTAGTTATAGTGTCCTCAAGTCAACTCACCTATGAGTAGATATTGGAGAACTAGTAACATAAGATTTCTTTTTTCCAATGGTATTTTTAGAATATCTAGTGAATACATTACTTAAGTATTGTCACCCTTCCTTCTATATTTATTCTCCGGCCACTTGGTACTTCCAAGGGTCCTTATCTATCATGTAATGATTCTTGAATTAGTGTCTGGAGTCCTTGTGAAGAAATATTTCTCTTTACAAAGTTACAAGATTTATTAATAAGCTTTAGATGTCAACTCCACTTTGATCTGTGGATGCTTTGCCCCACCCCCATCCCTTTCTTATGAATGAAGAAGATATTTTTGTTCACTTGCACATTTGTCTTTAGTGTTCTTTTTAAAACTAAGATGATAGATTGTCATGGCCAGGATTCTCTTTTGGATAACACTAATTTAACTGGCTCAGAACTAAATAGAAACTACTAACCCCTTTTCATGAGAGCTCTCTGTCCAGTATGAGAAAAATAACTCAAATGTGCCTTCTCTGATTTTCACCCAGAGAGTAGATGTGGTAGTCTGGTAAGAAATTCATCAGTTGAACCCACATTTGTCTCATTTGATTGGGAATTATCTTAAATCATTCTTGTTTAACAATTTAATTCCAGGAAGTTCAGGTATATTTCATGAGAACCCATTTACCAATAATGACTATAATTGCTTTTTTTGTTTTACTTTTAGGTGGCTTTCTAAAAGGAATATGAATCATGTAGATGCTTGGTCAAGAGAAGAGGCAATAGATTTAGGTTTTAAATGTAAACAAAAAAATTTCTAAGCCCTCTAGTAAGGGTTGTGCAAGCAAGTTTTGCAAGATACATGATCATTATAAAGGACACTGAAATTCTATTTATGGCTTAATTTTCCACAAACAGTATCATTTAAAAACTTACTATTACTTCTTCTGAAACACTCAGAGAATATGCTAATTAATAATAGAATATCTACTAACTTTCGGTAAAATAGGCAATTGAAAAATTTTCACAATATTGAAACATCTGTTTAATGAAACATAATTAAGTAACCATTAATACCTAGGTGCTTGAATATAAATCAGGAAACATTAAATTTACATTTATTCTAAAAATGTATCATTTTAAACTATTTTATAATTCCTTATAAGCACATAGTGTTTATATTTGGACATTTAATTAGATTTTACAAAGAGTAATTCTATATATAACTGAATGACAAAAGACACCAATTAAACTACCCTTTAAGAGATAATTTCTTTTGTAAAAGAAACTGTAGGGAAAGAGATTTATCCACCCAGTGATCTGTTACAGTTTATGAAAAAACAAAAGTTTAATGCTCATTGAACTTATAACAACAGAAAAGAAAAAGAGGAGAGTAAACTATATTATAATATTATTTTCAGTGTCTACTTCTGATGTGAAACACAGAACCATAATCAGAGATTTCAAGCTGTTTTGTATATCCCATCAGAAAAACATAGAAGAATATAAGAGAAAGAACATGTTGCCCAACTTCAACATAGGCTACTTACATTTTAAAAAAATTTTCAAGAAAACAATTTATAAAAGTTATTTTTACTTATATTCTTTTTTTCTAGTTGCAACTGATTTATATTATATTCTTGTTGAGTTGCCTAAGTATATAAACAGTAATTTTAACAAACCATTTTTTGCTGATAATTTTTCTTTAATTTCTTTATCATAATGAAGAATAGTGAGCAATACTCAACCAAATTCTTCCTAAATTCCTTACCTTTGCCCTTTTTATTAGTGGATTTGACTAAGTTAATGTTGGTGATAAAATGCAAAACCAGACAAGTTTTGCTATGACTTTTTCTATTGGGAGAAAGTGTTTACAGTATTTTAGAAAAAATGAAAATCATATAATTAGTATAGTTACCATTGAAGTAACTGGAATTACAAAATAGATATTTCTTTTTTGTGTGCATTGTATTAGTCGATTCTCTCAATAACTTACTTAGGTCCTTCAAAGGTTAATATAACTATATCTTACTTTAAAAATATTTTTAAAGGCTTATTTATTACTTATTTTAAACCAGTTCAGTTCATCATTTCAACTGTGATAATATAAATGATAGAACTGAGATTTATTGCAGATTCATTACCTGTAAAACAAGACTTTTTGTGCTTGATAATATCATATATATATGTATACACATAACTTTCATTTCATTTCATTTCATTTCAAAGGTGCTTTAGAGTTCACAAATTGCTTTCTCAATTATCATCCTGTTTGTTCCCCCAAACAACTTTGTTAGGATTTAAGGCAAATGCGATATTCTCATTTTTAGTTGAGTAACCTGAGGCTAAGGAAAGTTCTGTGATTTCACCAAGGCAAAAAATAAGTTGAAGCATAGCAGGTACTCACTCTGAGTCTTCCAACTTTAATAATGTAAAGCTCTGGGTTAGGAGAATGTAACAGGCACTCAAGCAAGCAGACAAACTCAGGCAAGGAAGTGTCCTTAAGAACATAATTTTTGCTAGGAGTGGAATGATTAAGGACATGTTTATACAGATATTTATGTTCATAAAAATATTATAAAAATAAATTCAACTAAATACTGAGATTGTCAATTCCATAGGCTCACTTTCTACCATTTTTAGGACTTAACATATATCAAGAAAATCACATCTACTTTAGGGTCAATAATTCTTGCTTTTAATCTCTATCATTTTGGTTTTTGAGGAATAAAGCAACATATATGAGAAATTCTCTGAACTTTATGAAACAAAGGTCACCATATAAACATTGGTATTATTATCATTAACATTTATAATGCCTGTCACCTCTCTACCTCATAGATGCATTGTGAACACTTGAATGAGGTAATGTCTGCAAAGCCTTACAGGCTTTGTAAATGAGAATTAAGATATAAATACAAAATGTTTTTATCAAAGTATCAGGTGAATCTAGTCTAGACAGAAAGTAATAAAATTTAGTTAGTGAAGAAGATGCTGACAGCTCTTTGCAAACAATGCTGGTGACTGGGTACCACTGGTTTAAATTTTGAAATATAAATCTTTGTTTTCTTAAGATCATATTAGCCTTAATTAAAAATTTAAATATGAATCTTTTGACTACTCTATCCAGAGTAAGTTTATCTTTAAAAATCCCATTAAAAAATAAGTTTGTGTTATACCTATAAGAAAAAGCCAAATTCTGTATAAATTTTATTGCTATTTAATTTAATTGCACCCTTCAATCTTTTTATTTTTCTGTATTTTTTTTTTTTTTATGATGAGGCTTCTGTATATATAATAGAAAGAGTCTACTGAGGTCATTAAGTTTTGACATTTAATAAGATTATTTTCTTTTTTCATCCATCATTCTGTGATCTTGCATTAATTTACAGGTAAGCTAAAACACAGTTTCAGAATGTATATACAGTAGTCATCATCTCCCTAGTCAAAGAAGATTATAATGCTCTTTTAAAAACAGCATTTAGAGACTCTGGTAATAGAACCAGGCAAACTATTTTAAGAAATGTTTGAAGATTTTCCTCTGCTGCTTACTAGTTTTTACTGTTGACTGTTATCTTAGCAAAACGATTGTCTCCTCACAGGGTATCTTGCAGAGTCACATTCAAGGAGTTTAATATGTATTTCTGTGATGATAATTAGCTTTACTCCCATTGACAATGGATTCCTAACCTAAATGAATTAATTAAATGGTTTGTCCCTGTCAGTAAAAGAAAAAAAGAAAAAAAGACACCAAGAATTTTAAGTTGGAGTCTTCATTACTATGTAAAAACATTTCTCCTTTAGGATCTAGTCTTTAAATCAAATTGTATCTTTAGACAGAAGTTTAGAAAATAGCCTCTATGGTCACACAAAGACAAATGCACCACAGACACTTCTGTTCTAGACTGTCATTACGATATCACAATACCTAGGGAAACAATATGAGAAAACTGAGGTGCCTTTATGCTGAAGTAACTTCAAAATCAATTGAGGGCAGGAACTGGGGAATATTTGTGCATAGCCTCTCACAGACACACACAATAAAGGGCATCATTTTTGCTTGAATCATTTAGATAACTAAAAAAAAAATTACTTAAGGACTGCCTAAATTTCAAATACTACAGCTCCAAATTGTCTCAATTCAGTGGAGAAAAGGTTACTTTTTGAAAATATCAAATTAGGTTTCAAGGCCTTAATATCTAATGATCACTGGGAATAATAAACAAGAGAAGAGTCCCAACGATTGAGTCGCTTTCTCTTTCTACCTCAGATATGCTTAGGTATCTCCTGATTCTTTAAAATCTGAAAAGTCAGGGGCTAACCAAAGTCTCCCGTTATTTAAAACAAAACTTTAAACGTGTATGGAGATTATTTTAAAGTTGAATAGTCACAGGAACTTTCTTGAATAATTTCTTTGACATCTACATATTCAATCAGTATTTTTCCGTTTCTATTATCCAACTCATGCATTGAATCACCCTGCCCCGCCTTTCCCCATTGGAGAAATAATTGCTGTTCTTTTCAAATCTCCTAGGATAGTCTTCTGCTCTGCAAAGTTGTAACAAGATGTGACATTCAGTCTTAGTTAATCAGTGTTCAGCCCAAACCCACAGTGGCAGGGAAGGAGGTGGCACTTACAATTTGCCCATGACACTGACCAGGTTTTTAAGGAGGAAGAGTAAGGGAAAATAGCATAAAATACTTAAATTTTTATGGAAAAGGTATAACTTGGTGAAAAAGCACCATCATAAATTCCCAAAAAGTGTATCTTAATGATACACTTAGAGTAAATCATTTGCCTTGAGAGACAGGAGGTCTCTAGTGACCCGCATTGCAGCCACATGAGACTCCTAGACTAGCTACTTTCAGCTAAATGTACTCTCATATTAATATTTTAAAATGCCATAATGCCTCTCTGAAAACCTCAGAGGACAGATACATCAATTTGCGAGGTCTTCACTCCAGGAAATAGAAACAGGGATAATCTGCCATTAAAAGAAATAGTTCATTATGTCTGCTTCTTGGGAGCACATAAACTATGTCCCTCACATACTTAAGTTGCAAATCCTCACTTTAATGTGAAGGGGAACACCATGCCCCAGAGCTTTATTGTCCCACTGTTTATTAGTACAAAAAGGTTTGTTGTGGTATGAAATCTTAAGCAGTAATCAATCAGCTTCAAAGAGTCTTTACCCCGAGCCAGATTCATTACAAATAAATCAATTAAACATAAAGTTTCTATTTTCGGGCAGTTCACGATGTAGAATAGAAGCAAATGCATCACAGTTAGAGAAAGGAATTTTCCTGGAGCAATGTCTCTTCACAAAGGGCCCCTTTGCCTTTATTTCACCATGGAGCACAAGCTGTAGTTCGCTCTTTTATTTCTGTTAATTGCAGACATTCTTCTTCTTAGCATATATTTTTCATCAGGGAAAAATCGCATCCATACGAAAAAGAAATGTGGTAAGCTAAAAATATTGCTGGAGGCAGGAAAAATAAACAATCGGTTTGTGTTTTCTTGTCATTATCAACCTAAACCTCTGGTGAGGCATTTGGGCAATTTTTACTCTCAAAGCTTTATTGTATTTTTTTCCAACCTCTATGCTAAGATTATTTTTACAGTGAAGGCAGCTCAGTGGCAGAAGTAAAAAACCAAACCAAAAGAACCAAAAAACAAAACCAACAAAAAAACAACCAACAAAGACAAACACGACTCAGTATAAGTCTTCTTCATTATCAGACTAAAGAAATATGCATTCTAAACCAGACAGCCTCTTTGATTCACTTTGGGGTGTGAAATGGGAGTTGCAGAGACATACTTATCATTCAAGCATTCATCAGTGACTTTCTTAATTTTCTCATATATTTTTTCTTATTGTGTTTTTAATTAAATTAGCTATTTGCAGAGATTCCCCGAAGCAAGAGCTTTTGGCTGGGAGAGAAGCCAAACCCAAATGATTTCTTTAGAGAAATATAGTCAAAAGTTTCATGCCACAGGCAGTAGGGTGGGAGAATAGGATATGAGGTATAAGGAGAGGCAGTTGTGAGGGTGAAAACAAACCTGCCATAAAAATTATTTTGCTTATATAATAGAACGCTGGCCAGTCCAAACTCAAAAAACAAACATACGAATAGGCCTCAGCATCCACAATTAAATATTTTTCTCTCATCAACCATTACGAACAGTGGTTTTGATGACATACAATATGCTCTACATATGGTGACCTGTGACAGTGCATTTCTGAAGCAATCCCTGAGACAAAGGTAGAGAACTGACCAAATATAATAGTAGCACTTCCTGTGAGATAACACTCTGGCTCTCTCCAAGAAGAATACTTACTTAGTAGAAAGTATAAAGCCTCCCATTAAACATTTTCTCTTAAGTAACCAGATGATCTTTGAGATAGAGAGGGGGAAAAATAAGTCACCTTTTCCCAGGAATTAACAATGTGCCTGCACTAATCTGTTTGTCTGTGATGAGGTTGTATCAAGACCTGCCCTCCCCCCGCCCTCCAGTAATAAAACACCTGTTCTGAAAATAAACAGAACTTGCTGGAAAGAAAGAGAAAAATATCTCCTTGAGCCATTGGTAGTCTTGTCCATTATGCCTCAAAGACTTCTCCAATGCATTGCTTTGGAATGTGCATTCCTTCAATTTTATCATTCTCAACAGAAGTTTTTTTTTCTTCCTGATAATGTGTGGCAATACTAAAAGATACTAATGTCAACAACAAATTAGCTAATATTTATACTGTTAGAATATGAATGCTCAAGGGAATAATGAATTCATATTTTAATCAAGCAACCAGACTGTTCCATGATTATTTTTAGTATTCATGAATGAAAAGCATGTATGTGTTCTGCAGACAAGTGCTTTACCTGTGAAAGCAAATACATTTTCCTTCACATTTGTTATAGAAATGTCTACTACTAAACCAGGTATTTAGTTATTTCCAAAGAATTCTAAACTTTTGAAATTGGCTTGGAACATATTTCAGATGCTTATGGAGATAATCTATATGTGATTTACTTACATTCCTTAATCTAAAAGGTCTTTCAGGTGAAATACAGAAAATACTTCTTAAAAAGTCACAATATGTAAGTTAGAACCCACGTCAGGAAACAATGAATAAAAGATTAAGTACAATGGGATAATTAGGTTATTTTTATGTAGGCAGTTGATTCAGAGTACGACCAATAAAGAAGCTTTTGCTACTTCCTCCTACATCTTTACTGGAATTATCTCACATAACAATGGAAGATCACTGTGTGTTATCTCATAAAAAATGAGGACCATTTGAGGGGATTTGGAAATAATGACTTTTATAAAATATTCTTCTCTTTTTGTAGAAAATTCTATTAGAGGTTTAGATTTCCCATTCTTCAGCATTAAGATATTTAAGAAGTATAATTAGACAAAGTAATTTATCGCACAACAAATTCTTAAAATTCACAGTACTTAAAATGTATGCTCTTCATTGGTTCTCAAAACATATTTGTTTGGCTATTTTAACTGAATTAGAGATGAATCAGTTTGGTAAAATGAGTCAAACCGAAAGTGTAGAGATAGTCTAAATAACAGCATGTTCTTGATAAATATACTATCATGAAAGCAAACAAAAGTTTTTCATGATAGTCTATTCTTGACATGTAGACTATTATGAAAAACAAACAAAAGTAAAAGTAAACAAACAGTGATGGCCGTGATGATAATAGAGATAAAGAGGAAGGAGATAAAGAAAGTGTGATTTTGGGCATCACTGATATTGAAAATTTCTTTTTGACTGTGAATAACTAACAAGTGAATGAACTAACTTCTTAAGGAAAAATCTGAATTATGGGAGTTAAAACATGAACTACATCACTCTATGCTATTCGTGCACAGGAAAATATTTAAAATATTTATTTTTATATTTATTATGATAAAATGTTTGTTTCTAATTATTCAAAAATATGCTATTCACCTGTTTACAGAAAAGTTCAAGGGTAAAGATACTAAAGATTCTGATTAGATAATTTGAGAGAAATTGACCTACTATTGATAACCTATTTTAATTAGAATGTTAATATTATGATGGAAGTTTTTCAGGAAAATTAATAAAATAAAAATTTTAGCAATATTTTGAAAGAGAAATGAAGACTGATGAAGAAATAAATGTCCTGAATTATTCTTAAATATTTTCTCAGTAATGTAAATAGGCGTCTGAGTAACTAGTAGGTTAGTTGTGCCTGAAGCCGGCCTGCTGCTCAGGTGGGTTAGAATGAGAGCCCAGACCTGCCAGTCGGTGAGAAGTTGGTAAAGAGCTTTGATGCTAAATCCAATGAGACCTTATGTATGTTGTTTGGAATATAGATAATTTCTTTTTTGTTAACTGCTCAGTTTATACGTTATTTCTATTTTAACAAGTTATTTTGGGGTAGGCAGAGTAAATAGGATTGTATAAGAACAGGTGTCTGTCACTGAGAAAAGAGAATTTAGAGTTCAGGAGCTGGAGGATTTTTTTTTTCCCTCCTTGGATGTATATATCATGTGGCTCCCTGACTCTAGCCGAGGATAATTTTTTCATCTGTAAAGCATACAGTGATTGGCATATGACTATGGATCAGGAGCAAAAAGTCACTTTGTCACCCAGAAAACTTTGCGCCTCCATATATTCTCTTATGAAATTATTCTTTAGGTAACTGGCTCCATGTCTCTTTTGTTGTGGTGAGTAATTTTGAATCACAAGACTCTGCACTGAGGTTTCCTATAATCTATTACATAAATATACTGCTTTTAAAAATTTAATGCATTTTCTGCTGAGTCTAACTGAGAGTATGGTCTACTTGCTTTATCATGTATTTCTGGCTTCTTGTTTCTCAAGAGATGAGATTATCAGTCTTCTTTCTCAACCATAAAAACAGAGCATCAGGTACATGTTTGGACCTGCCTCGATCTGTTGAAAGGTGGCTAGTAGCGAAGATTCGCTCAGAAGACAGTTGGAACAGAGTGCTTTGAGTTCTGTGCACTATAATAGAAGGTTCCTTATAGTATTAGAGAAAAACTTCATTTCATCTCAGTCTCATTAAACCTCTGAGCTCACCATTCCAGTTAAATGTTCCGACTCAGGTTAATCAGTGTTAAATGACAGAATACATTAAATGGGGGAAATTCTAGCATACTCACTTGATGAAGACATTTATACATACAAAAGATAATCATTAAATATTCAATAATATTGGTTTGAGAATAAAGATATTATTTAATTTCTAGGGCCACCGAATGGAGAAAGTAGATATCAGAGCCAGAGTGGAAAAACTGGTTAAAAGGTGGAGGCAGTAGAGAAGGTAGGGGCAGTATAGAACATCTAGCAGTGAAAGAAGAGAGAAAAAGACAACGGTGGAAAAGAAAATAATTTCAAACTTGAGTAAAAGAAATATGTTTTTGCAAAGTATGTTTTGAGAGCAGTAGAAAAGGTTCATCATGAGAAAGAGTGAGGTGGTAATAGCTTGCGACTCTGTGAGGCACGAGGGGGTCAGATCCTCCTAAAAGGAAGGAGGGGAGCTTTGGAAGCTGGACAGAGCCCTGAGTCTGGAGGAGGAACTCATGTGACCATTTTTCTCCCCTCAGGAAATTAAATGATGAGTCAATCTGTTCCGAGTGAAAGAGAGGAGGTGTACACTGGAGTTTGAAGAGAGCTAAGACAGCTAGAATTATTGCTGTGAGGAATATGTGAGAAGATTCATATGAAACCAGGGAAGAGTTAAATCAAGAGATCTGAGAGAGCCACTCAGAGCCTAGTTTGAGTGAGAACTTTCTGATTTTGATTCTATTTTTAGGCTTCTTTGACCTACTTTGAAATCTCCCAAATGCTCACAACTTTTCTGCTTTCTCCCAGACCATCACTGTGAGGTCATACACGACCTGTTTACCTTATGAGAAAAAAATATGTTTCAAACCCTCCCAACCTCCCAGAGCAGATTTCATTTGTTTTTTGTGTCATGTCAAACTAATGTGGTAAACGTGTAAATATAAAAAGGAATCCTAATTTTTTTGCCTATCCCCTCAGGGTCTTTCAATTGTTATTCTCTACCCTCCACCCCTCATCTCAAGTAACATTATTTTTCAATAATGTAATTTAGAAAGCATTTCTAAATCCTAGACAAGAAATACAAAATTAGGGAGTTTCAGGCAGGATGGGGTGTTTGTGAGGCAACCTATATGGGCAGAAGATTTTGAAGGATTCCTTACATCACATCACATCACTGGCCACAGGTAATATAAAATATTCGTGTGTTTATATATATGTGTATATACAATATCTACCTGATTATATTATAACTATTACTTGTGCATTAGAGATATTTTTTTTCCTGAAATGCGGAGAGAGAAGATTGGGCTTTGGCTGTATAAATATTTCTTTCTGATTGCGCAGTGTATAAAAATAAAATGGCACTTTTAAAATACTTTACCCTGAAAACTTTTCTATTACTCGGGGAAGCTCTTCTTAACTGCTTCCTTTGAGTTTGGTTTGTGATTTACTGGGACCATTTAGAGACAGCTCATATTTTCTAGACATACTGTAGATATTTTAATGCCTTAATCAATTTTTGCCACTTTAGTTCCTCTACTGGGCTAGATTAATCTTCCCTGAGGTTCCCAACTTTCAAAGAAGATCACTTATCAAAATCATCTTTACAGGAAAAAATGAAGCTGCAATTAAAAAAACACACTCATCTCTCCCAAGTCATATATCACAAATATTGTGAACTATGATATAAACAGCCTTTAGAATAAAGACTTCAAATAAATGTATTCAGTTCTAGAAAAATGTATAAAAATGAATACTGTTTGCTTTTCAAGTTAAATTAATTTTATTTTTGGATTTACTCCAGTAATGCATTATAATATGTCACTTCCAAAATAGTAGAGATGTCATACTCACAATTTGTGGTATGGGTAAAAATGAGGTTTTAAAGCAGAGAAAATGAAAGAAAGTAGGAGAGAGCATGGGAACCCCTCTATAAACAAATCCTCAATACCTGATGTTGAGGAACATCTTATTCAGGAAGATTTTGATTTTCCCTAAGCTTTTATTTCTACCATGAGCTTCTCTGGGCTCATGTGGTTTCAGCACACATGTGTTCTCTCTTCCTGAGAACAGTTTTTGCTTTCTAAGAAGTCCTCTACTACCATACAAAGAAGAGACTTAAAACAAAGGGAAAGTGGTTGCTTTGCTCTTCTTCTAGAAAAGCAGAGACAATAAATTGAATTGACTATATTTTTTCCTCCTTTTTTCCCCCAGAAGTTAAAGGGTTCCAGGAATAGTGATCCTGACTAGCTTATCAAGGCAAAAAGGGTATTTGACTCTCATCATTTCCCCTACGATACCATTCCTCTTGGATAACTATCAGTAAAGGAAGAAACCACATTCCTCATTCAGGCATCCACTAAAGCTACTAAATCTTCTTGATGTCTGTATTGATGCATGTATATGAAGATGGATTTAATTGGCAGTCTGGCCTTAGATTCCCAAAATAATTCTCAAAGAAATATTTTCAAATACTTGAAAATTTGACAAGGGCATTCATTTTCAAAAGATGAGATGCAATAAATAAATTTTCAATTATTTCTATCTGGAGCTATACTTTAACAGAAAAAAATTTCTACCCTTTTCTGCCTTAACAATATTTGCTGTAATTTCACAAGTTTTACTGATAGGAAATATGGTTCTGATCAGTTGTTTTAGTAAACATTTTCTAAAAATGTATTAATTATTGAAAATTTTTATGGTCATTATTTGTTATTTTGGTTACCCTACTCTGGAGGAAAGGCAAGAGAGGAGGAAAACTTAGGGATGAGAGTCAAGAAAATTGGGAGAGATGAATTTTGGGCTGGAACTCTAGTGTTTACTTTTTGAAATCAGGTACACAGTCCCAGTGGGCCTCAGTTTCCACAGCTGTTAAATGAGGAGTTCAAGCTGGAGTACTCTCTGGGATTTCTTCTAACACTGAGTCTATGTTTGGAAGTAGCAGCTTCAACCATTCAAAAAGGGTCTATAACAACAAGGACATTCATATAAAGAATTATACAAATGTCAACTCCTTGACTTCTCAATGTCTCTGATTTACCTTGAGGCATTTTTTTAAAAATACATGTGCATATAGGTAGGTGATGCCTATATATTTTTTTCCTTGCTTTTCTATACCCAGGACTGCTTAGTAGAGCTGTGAGTTCATAGTAGCGCACTGAAGTCAGCTTGATAGGGCAGCTTGTGACCATCTCTCAGAAAACAGAATTAGATGGTAGACATTCTGAGTAGGACAGTGGTGCTCCTTCCTGCTCTTTTAAATTGAGGCTGCATGTCTGAAAACCATGGGTAGCTTAAGTTGATATCTGATTCTATCCTTTGAAAGAAAACCATTAATGATATGCTACGTGAACATGTTTTCCTTTTCTGCTCAGCGATTTGTATAGGCTCACTCCTTATTTGTCTCTTGATAACCTCATCAATCTCATCCATGCCCTCCTAACCACAGTGCCTGATTGCAGTAATTCCATTTTAGGAGGCCTTTCAGGAGGACTTGGCTTCACATTTAGCTAGGGCTGCACGATGGACCGATCATTTCTTCCCAAGAGTGAGCTGCTTAGTTCATATTATGCTTGCCTGGACTTCTTTGTAAAGGCTGCCTATAGAATTTCATATTGATTTTAAGCTGGCGCTATTTCATTTTTAACTCCTTTGTAAGCCAGGAGTCTGGTTATATTAATGTCTCCTCCTTGTCATTCTGACAGGCATTGGTTATCCCCTTTTTGCAGACTTTACTCTCCATTCTATAGTAGCTCTTTCTGTATAGAACATGTTGTGCTCACTCTTTTATGTTGTTTTGTTTGAAAAGCCCGGAGCAGTGAAGTGCAAAGTTGCAAGGCTGAAATGTGATTTAAAAATAACATATAAATGAGAAGCAAAGAGCTTCAAAAAAGAGAGAGGTAGGTAGAGGATGGCTATTCATGCTGAGGACTCATAGTGGCACAGGCAGCCTTAAATCATTTCAGAGAGGGTTTTGAAAAAGCGAGATTTGTCAAATAATATGAAGGAGGACCCAGTTATCAGTGGAACAGTGAGAAAAGGCTACACGTTCACATTGAAAGCATACCTTAGTTTCCGTGTTTATTTACTGGCTGTCCTCCAGGTCCTCAATTTGGTGTCATTTGGCAACAAGGCTGACCTAAAGCAATACAGATTTGTAAGTGGCACCACCACTAATAGAGCAATCATTCTGTAATGCCTCAGAATTCACAAAGCCATTCAAATCTGTTGTCTCATTTGATCTTCCAAAAAGATCTGGTAACACAGGCAAGATAGGTATTAATATGCCCATTTTAAAGGTAAGGAAACAGAGACCAAGATAGCACAAATTAGTCAATCAACAAATATATAAAAGGTAGGACTGGGAGTAGAATTTCAGTTATTGGCCGCCAAACTTGTCACTCTTTAATTTTGTGGCAATCTGAAGCAATGCAAAGAAAAATATGATTTGCATATGCTTTGCATCACCTTTAGATTTATATTCCTTTATTTATTTCCTTGTCTTTGTACTTTCAGGGTATACTTTCAGATTTATCTCCAGTGCAGCAGAGTTACTTGTATCACAAAGGAGAATGACAGAAATCAAGGTCTCCATGTTAAGCATATTATTCTTAACTGCTTAGAGAATTTTCCCACTGGATTGCCCTATTGTATTTTAAATTTTATTTTAGCTCTATTTTCTCGTCTGTAAAGTGGAGGGGTTAGGCTACGTTCTTCTCATTCTATGGTGCTGTGATTAGGAGAATGGGAGGTGAAGAAAGAATCAGAGCTGCAAGTGAATATGATTATCACTGAATCACAAGTACAGTGCATTATGCATGTTTTAAAACTGGATATAGTATTTATATTCTAAAGTGTTTCCTTATGAATTACCTTCATCCTTCAGTGTACTGTTTAGTCTTACTGCAAACATAATCCTTACACAAATCCAAATCAATTTGTTTGTCCTCTATAAAAGATACTTAAAATTTTCAAAATGTGTTTATGTCCAAAGACAAAATGTTTAGTTTCACAGAATTCTCACAGTTGATATAGAGCATTGTAAGACTGACTATAAATATCCACTAAAATACATTTTTCCCCTTAGTCACAACTTTCCAGATTGCTTAAGCATTAGCAATCGTTTTTAAATTAGTGATTCCATATTCTTTATTTAATGCCTTGCTGCTATATTTGAAATCAAACCAAATATAACATTTGTATTTCAACTTTCAAGAACAAATGGACTTTGATAAGATTTATGTTGGATTCAATCATTTTTATTTTAAAATATTTCAAATTTTAAATATGATATTTATTTCATATTTTAATAACTGCCCTTATAGTATATAGCTAAACTGATTGGCTATAGAAATAATCTGATATAATAATTATCTCTTAGCTGATAGAACCAGAAGAACTTAAAATATTCAAACACTTAGACAAAATAAAATTAATAAAATCTGCTCTTTAAAGCCCTTGAATAAACACTGACTTTTGAAAGACTCTTGTGTTACATGTCCAGGCTTCAGATATGGACTTTGGAAATCAGCGACATCAACACTGATAAAACGACAAGCACAACATGAAGCCCAGGGAAATATATTTAAGTAGTAAAACTTTCTCTTTTTTTCTTCAGATTTAAATGTTATAATGCTGTTAGTAGATTCCCAATGATAAGCTCAAATTTGACCTTTCATCTTCTCGTTTCTTTATGCATCTGAATAAATAGAAACTGAAATTGTGAGGAAATTTAGGGCTTACTTTCCTTTTGTAATTTCTAATATTTCAAGTGCAGAAGTACAAACCCAAGCTATATGACCCTTTTTCAACTTTTGTGCATGATTTCACCAGAGAATTTATTTGTCACAAAGGCCATTAGACTGTTTTTTCTACTTAACACATTCACTGACTTTCTTCCCAAGATTTTTGACATAACGGCTTTTTATTCCCTTAAGTTTTATTCTAAGGTGGATATGATCAAAATTGGTGAAGAGCAAACATACTCCCTTAATAAAATCCATACTTGTTACATTTCTGTATAATCATGGCAGTGAAATCCTAAACTAGGCAAAACTCACCACTTTTTCCTAAAAAAAAAAAAAAAACAAAAAAAAAAACCATTCAATATGCAGCTCAGTTTCATTAAATGGCTCGTGGAGGTCCAAGTGTTTCTCCATGAACCTGGGTCACCTTCTGTACACACCGCGGGTGATTTCTGGTTTCAGATGGAACCTTCGTGAACTCTCAGTATGCTGAGATTTGCTTTGAGTTTTAGAGTTTATTCATATTGAAACTCAGGAGATATAAACTGAAATAAAAATACTATGTTCAAAGAGTTGCCGGAAAGTTGAAACCACTCAGCCTCACACAGCTGCAGCCATTGTGATCCCAGGACCAGAGTTTCTGGGAGGCTTATCCTCAGTGAAGTCATTAATGAAGTAATTGCTCCAAATTTTTATGGCACATCAACGGGTGTTGATAGAGCATGGTTTAATTTTTCTAGTCTTCTTGCTTATATCTCAGATTTATTTTCTGTGAGGCTTGTTCCAGTACCATCAGAGGAAAAGAAAAAAAAATTACAGGGAAGTGGAGTCCTAACTCCAGAGTGCACATTCTCACTCTGATGTTTCTGATAGACAATCTTAAAGTGGACTTAAGGGAGCCAGCTGTGTGGGAGCACATATTGATGACTTGGTTGGTGGTGCTTCCCTGCTGGGTGCCAAGCTACAGATGCACTCCCAATCAATTCCCACACAGCTACAGTTCAGTGAACTGTTCAGAAAGACAAGAGGATGGCGCTAGGGGCTGTGAGATCCAGAAACATCACAGGAGGATCCAAGAGAGCAAGTCTCCAAACAAAGCAGAGCTACAGTAGACCTAAACAGACAAAATGGCAAAAAATAAGAAATAAGCTAAAAAATGTGTGCGTGTGTAGGTGTGCATGTAATAGATATGACAAACGCACACAGTATTTATTTTTATTGTCATGAGTTTTTAGTTGCAAGAAATATAAGGGATCACCCTATGTAGTAGAAACCAGGTATCTGTTGTTGAATTGGATGAAATGAAATAAGCAAATAAGTCCTGAAAAAAAATTGAACAATGAAAGATTAAATATAATGTACATTACTTTTTAATGATTTTTGTGTTAATAAAATCTGATTGCATACAATTGCAGCTTAAAAATTGACTTCACTTGCATTTTATCTGAGAACATTGGATGCTGTGTTCTCTGATTGATTTCTGTAGCCTCTGAGATTGTCCTGTGAGGATCTTCTCTCTCAATGTGTGTGTGGTTAAATGTGTAAGTGAGCATATATATATGTATGCTCATATGTGTGCATTATATATCATATATGTATACATGAAATGTATAAAATTAACTTATTTTTAAAAATTTAATATAAAATATTTAATATATATACACTATTTACATACACATACATATATACCATTTATGATCTGGTAAATAGGACCTACTGGAGAATAGAAAAAAGTTTAAAGAGAAATTTTAAATGATAAAAGATATTATTAAAAATTTAAGACTAAATAAACAAAATACTGATTTTTTAAAAAATTCAAAAAAATATTTGATTTTTATCAATTTGCAATGCTTAAATTTATGAAAATTGACAAAAATTTACTTTTAAAAAACTTTTTATAAGAGTTTATTTTAGCCAAACTGATGATATGTATTGGAGAGTATGATCTCGAATTCTCCCTAGAAATTTACTCTTAAAATAATGACTTGAAACAATATCAAATTATTTTAAAATCAATTTTCTAGTAAGAAAAGTAAAAGTCTTTTTTGTTTTAATTTACTGATTTTTAACTCAAAGATTAAAAAAATATATTTTATTTAAAATTTCACAACATTTTTTGATGTTTATGTTCTAGCTATTAGATTTAGGAAAGGGTGACCAACTGATTAAGGTAGAAATCCACAATAGATTGAAAACTGAATATTATTAATTCTCATAGTAAGCCTCTTGGAATTAAATAATCAAGATCAATGAACAATAATGGTCATATTTAACAAGTGAAAATATAGACATCCATTTTTAGTAGATTTCATACGACATGAGAGATATGTGTAGAATGAAAATAGCAGAGCTAAAGTTCTAAGAGAAAAATGATTTGTTTACAATACTGTGAGGTCTCTCCTGAAAGTCATGGAAACTCACTTTTAAAGGTAGCCCAAATGCAAGTCAGGAGCCTGAACAATTTAACTGCACACAAGACAATATTCAAGTGTACATCTCTTTTGACTTAGGCACTTCATATTTTTCACTTTTATAAAGATTAATTTCTTTTTAAGTTAAAAGATTTTTTTAAATAATACAAATGAATTATATAGCAATTACTAAATTTACACAATCTCATTTTTTAGCTTTGGTTCTTTCGACTATGGTGTGAGGTTATTAACCTACTTTGCAGACAGGAAGGCTGTGTACATGAATGACAGTGATTGGAAATACTAAAACAAAACATTCATTTCAATCTCTACCTTCTGTGGTATATCTCATTTTTCTGGAATATAGTGCTGCATACTTATTACATATTTAAAAATACTTAATGATCAATCAATCGATCAATTATTATTAGCCAGGATTTTTGTCCTGCGAGATATTTACAATTTCTAAGAAAACAGAACAAATACCTCCAATTTTTTACAAACTCTTTTGGCTTTTTTCACCTTTCCAGGAATCAAGCCCAACAACAAGACCAGCAAATCTCCCTTTCTGGTGAAATATCTTTTTCTTCCTCAGAACTGCTCTTCTCTGTTCCCATGGCACCCTGCCCAATGAAGTGCAAGCAGTTGATGAGTTCACCATCAATCACTAAGGACTTACTGAGCACCTGTTCTGCAAGACATGGGAATGCTCAGAGTAGAGCTGCGTTGAGGTTGTGAGGAGCAAGAGCTCACTTTTCTTTACAGTTGAATGGGCCATGTCAGTTTAGGCAAATCACTTTCTCACCTGCTCTAGACCTTGGTTTGCTCATCCGTGCAGTGACAGTGTTCAACAGGTGAATTTCAAGATTCCTTCTACCTCTGATGGGCTCTGCTTTTATTTATAACATCTTTATTTCTTGGTCGAGGGTGAGAGGGCATTCAGACAAATAAATTTGGAAGAGTGGAACATTCTGAAATAACAGTTAAACTTGTTCCAAAGAAGTGCCTATTCTATTTTTCTCCTCAACTGCTTTCTCATTTTTAGGTTTATATTTTCAAAATGACACCTTCTGAATAAATAGATGGCATCAATAAAACGAGCCATAAAAGCAACCCACTAAGTCAGTAATAAAATATGAATCATGGTTCCCAGGATCAGTAGCATTGTCAGAATGTACATATCACTGTGTACAGCACTAAATGTCACGTTCTCTGGGGAAAGTGGGTGAGGCATGTGCTAACCATGGACAGAGCAGACATTGAAGTAAAAGGGGAGAACAAAATAAAAGAAATTCTCTGAGTCTCAGAGACAGTCTGGCTCAAAAAGCTGCCATTTGGAAGAGTTGTAGTTGGATCCAGGTGTAATTCAGTACATAAAATGTAGGCCAAGAAATGAAAGAGTCAGTTTCTGTCTTTGATTCTGTCTTTAACATTATGTGTGATGTTGAAGAAGGTTATCAACCTTTATGTATCCATTTCTTCATAGTGAAATGGGTGAAGAAACACTATTTCCCTCAGTTGCATTTTTTAAAATAAGACTGATATTTATAAAATGTTTGGGAGAACTCACTACAACTAATAAAAAGAACCATGTTCATTTCCCACAACAAATGTTCATGAAATACAATGAATGGTGTGGTGTCACAGAGCAATTTGCTAAACTATATTTTGTAAGTACAAATAGGAATTTTCTGCAGCACATACAATTTAGTCTATCGAATTAGGATGAACATTAACCAAAGAGAACACAATACAGGAGCTGTAATTTAATGATCATCCTAGACAGCCGCCTCCCACATAGCATGAGGTTATCATAATTATTTACATTTGGGTGTAGTAGGAAGACAAAATGTGTCATCTTTTGGGTTGCTGCTTGCATTCAGAAAGGAAATTATCTTCTCTAAAGATTGCAGTCAGCCTAAATAGTTAATTAAAACTCACGAACTTTGATAGCGGAAACAGAAATTTATAGCAAATAAAAAAATTGTCTAATTCAAGACGAGATTCTATAGAGAAGAGAAAATCTTAAAAAGACATGGAGAAAGGAGATCATGACTTTTCGACATGTCGCCACAGTCACATATCCAACAGTTAACTCATAGCAATGGAAGACACTAGAGACCTGCAGATTCTGAGGGGTCTACACTTGTCTCCAGCTTTTTACTCTCAAAATTTTCAAAGTTTCAATTTAGTATGTGCACTGCTCCCTGGACACAGATAAATATTTACGGAACATGTATTAGAGCCAGAGAGGGTAAATAGAATTGCTTTCTGAACTGACTCACAATAAAGAGCTTTTCTTGTCCAACCGCTTTTGGATAATCAAATTTCTATATCATTAGAAACTAGGTTTAGGGATAGAAGATGATCATAGACAGAGGTGCTTTTTCCAATATTCTAATAAAATCACCTTCCTCTACTTTTTTCCCTCTCTTCCAACCTATCCTAAATATTGATTTGAGCAAGAATTTAAGAAAAATTTTACTTTGGCATATGTTCTTCCCCATTGGAGTGGTTTTAAGGATAATGATGTCACTTCATGATCATAAATATGTCCTCACTAGATTACTAAAATGGAGTGAGGTCACAATACCTAGCTCATCTGCACAGACTATGAGATAAGGGTGACTAGGCTTTCTATCTCTATTTATGAGAAAAGAGTAGTAAAAAGGGTGAGACTAGAACCAGTTGGACAAAAGTACAACAGATTGGATTCTTGGAATATGCTAGAAAATGGGATATTACAAAAAAAGTTAAAATAGGTAGATCAATTTTACCTACTTTACACCTCTTCCAAGATCATCCTCCAGAAAACTTTAATAGTTAGCCTTATTTTTATTGCATATTCTCTAAATACCTAAAATTTGGTTAGATTTAGCAAACCTAAGTTATTTGTTGTGTTTCACGAACAACAAGAAAAAGCTGTTTTGTTTTTTTTGAGAGTCAAAAGGTTATCCTCAAATTCATATAAGCTATATTAGATAAAAAAACTTATTAATAAATTTTTAAAATGTATATCAAGCAATTACAATATGTGAAGCACACTTGGAGGTCCTATGACTACCTTAGAGAATAATTCAAAATACTTCTGACCAATAAGAGCTCACATTCTACTGGGGAAGGAGGTTGATATTAAGCAAATAAATATAGAAAACCTGTAGTGTGTCAGAAGATTGCAGAGGAAGGTAAAACAGGGAGAAAGTCTAGAGAGTTCGCAAGCTTGGAAATGGGGTGAGTATGTGCTGTATCATCTAGTAAGTTCAAGAAAGACTTCACTGAGAAGATAGCAGTTATGCCACATTTAAAGGAGCTTAGGGCAAATTTATGTTTGGCATTCAAAAGAAGCTTTTAGCTTTTAAATGGTCTCATATGAGCTCAATTCTCATTGCAATTCATTTGAATTTCATTTAAGTTGATTCTTTACTTCTATCAATGCAGATACACTCTCATGAAGCACATGTTGCCAAATATAATGGTTCCCCAATTGCCTTACATTTTATCTAATAAATATAAGAGTACAGGTATTTGGTAAAAGAACTAATGACTCCATATTTTCCTTCTAAAATAATTTAATGGTTAAGCTAAATTTGATGGATAATGGCTTTCATGTGGTTGAGTGCTGGATTTTGTTGTGTTCCAATAAAGAGTATTGGATTTTATTTGGTCAGGAAGTACAATTACTTGTGGATAAATTTTATCCTTTTGAGGCTTGTTTTCAAGTTTTTTTAGGGTTGACTTTTTTAGGGTTGATTTAAAGTATCCCTAGGGTTAATTTAGCCCCTTACTTCTAATATGTGACTTCTACATCACTTCTATTGGATGTTCTGAGTATTCAAGGGGGCTTCTCTTCTCTGGCTAGTGGGAATTTCAACAAATCTTGGCTCTGTGTAAGCTCTGGAAATTATTTACTGCCCAGCTCCCAGAAATTGTCATTCTTGTCTCAGGAGTCGTTCTTGCCTTACCTCTTGGGATTTCATTCTACGCATGCAAGATTGATCTTAAAAGATTCAAGAAGACACTTCAGCATATTTTTGAAGGCCTTTCCCTGCATAACTTCCTCTTGCAAAAGCCCTAAAAATTCTTCACTCAAAATAACCTCATATTTACCTTTACTAGAAACTCTTCAGACAGAAAGCTTGGGTAACTGTAGGTCTCATTTTTTTGTTTCATTTCTCCCAGGGATCATAGTTCTGGGCTGTCTGTTGTTGAAAGTATAAAAAATCATTATTTTCTATATTTTGTCCAGTTTTCTAGTTGTTTATGGCAGGAGGTTAATTCAAAATCTTGTTACTCCCTTATGGCGGAAAACTCATGTCTCCTAAATCTAAATTTAGCTCTTGTTTTATAAACACATTGTTTTTCAACATGGCAGAATATCATGTCTTGAAGGTCAACAAAATGGATTTCTTGTTTTTTCCTGGGAAAACAGAAAGCTATAAACATGATAAACTCCAATACTATACCTCCAATTTCCTGAAATGCAATTCTTAAAGCCAATAGGAAAGTGTATAGTGACCTAGGTAATTGTCAAGGTATGTAAGCAAAGAGGCCAGTTTCTAAGGCAACCAACTTATTTATCCCTGAAGCATTAAGACATAGTAAAATACTTTAGGCTTTATAAATATTTATATTGAAGTCATGTAGAAATTAAAATACATTATTAAGGAAGTAATATAAACTTAAATCTAGAAAAATAAAACTATTTTTTCTATACAGTTTATTTCTTGGTAAGCCAATAGTTTGAGTTTTTGTACTAGAAGAGCAGGCATTTTCTTGTACTAACTATGACAATAATAACCTGAGAAGTAATCATGAAAATACTGAAATCTAGGCTGTACTTTGTAGTAGCTGCTGTATCCTTGTGCCTCAAAGAATCTCAAGCACATTATATGCTCCTAATAGATATTAATTGAATAACTTGATGAATGAAAGATGACAAGAATAGATGAGGTTTTGTGATGTAGTAAATATTTTTTCTTAGAGAGAAGGCATTACATATTATTTCTTCGAATTGGTGAGTTCTGAGAAATTCTTTCAAGATTGCGAAGGTTTGGTTTTAACATCATACAGATGGACTGATTGGCTTCTCACAAGAATTCTGGAAATGATGATAACAACTACAACACAATAATAAAAATAATAATAATAATAATAATAATAATAGCATGATGCAATAATAATGTAGTAATAATGAAAAATAACAACTAATAAATTATTCATTGTGTGCTTTCTTTGAACCAGACAATGTTCTATGCAGTGTTTATGTGTGCCTCATTGATTTCTTTATTACAACAATGTGAGGTGGATAATATTATCCCATTTTACAGTTGTAGAAACTGAGATGATAAATAGAGCTAAAATAAATATAGAGATAAGAAGTACCATGAGCACGGTGCCATAGCTAATACACACACACACACACACACACACAATATATGTATATATGTTATATATATATGAAACATAGATAAATATAGCATAGAAATGGTAAGTAACTAGAGCATGCTGACACAGCTAGCTACTGGCAGAATCAGGTTATAAATGAACAGTCTGGTTCCAGTGCCCATAATCTTAACCATAGGACTATACTGACTTTCTGTGCATGAGACCAAACATAGAGGAGCCCGTCAACATTGAAAGTCACTCATCTAAGGGTTAATTTATAAAACTAACAATAAATGGATCATATAAAAAAGTATAAAAGTCATCCTCAAGAGGATGTTTCTCATGCCTCTAATACTTAATAGATTCTGATTGGGTGTGTTAACATATTCCTAAAAAAGAGCAGGAAAGATGCTGGTCAACAACAAAAACACTGAAACACTAAATTTAGTATAAAGAGTAGAAGAAAAAATGTTTTGGTATAGAGTAGAAGATGTCTGTATGAGCTGCTGTTCTCAGAAGTAGGTGTCACATTTTATTGTGGAGGTACATGCCTCAGACCTTATTATAGGCTAAATATTTTATTTATATTTCAATAAAGTCATGCTGAGTAATTTTCTCATCATAATTTACCTTCCATGTGTTTACCTCTATGGAGAGAAGATGCTAGGCAGAGGTTGTGAGTACATGTGTCAATAGAAATTAAATTTTTGTATCCTAAATTACATACCTCAGGGTTTCAAAAATTTAGTTACTTTTAGTCTTTACTATCCAAAACAATAAACTCCAGTAAAAAGACACATGGAATTTCTAGTTAATCATGAAAACCTATTCTGCTTTGGGAAAGTGCCACACCCTCTATAGGCGATATATTGTATTAACCTGCACACTATTTTTTAAACTTTTACTTTCTCTTGTTGACACCAAAGAGAAAAAGAGTTATTTGGTTGTTATATTGTCTGTCTAGTAAAGTCATACAATTCTGAACATTTGGATTGATATTAAGGATTATAGCCATACAACTAACATTTACTGAGCATTTACCATGAACCAGACACCATGCTAAGAGCTTTACATTTTTTTATCTTATTGAAGTTTTAAGATGTAGTTCCTATTATTAGTCTCATTCCATAGAAGAGAAAATTGAGGCTGAGTGAGGTTTAATACCTTGCCTGAGCTCACAGAGCTAGTCAGGAAAACCTGAACTCCAGTTACCTCCTAGCCTATGGGTGCCCTCAGCACTCTACTATGCTGCTATGCCATCCTCCAATGCATCCTTTTAGAATACAGATAACACAGAATCCAATCTAAATATATAGCCAATATATTTACTTTCTTTTGTTTTCTAATCTTACTTTTTTTGCATTTGTATCCCTGATGTTACATTTGTCCAATACTACTAGCTTTGGAAATGGAAGAAAACAGTATCTTTTATACTCTGTTATTCAAAATATAGCAAAAATAGAAAAAATAGTCAGTTATAGTCAGTCTCAGAATTCCATTCAGAGGTGGTCTATTTACTTTGCCACACATATTGTAATAAATGATGTTATTTTTCTTTAAAAAATTTTTTTTCCTGTAATTTATGTTGCAGAGAAGAATAAAGAGTTAAAGTTCGCAGACTCAAAGTAGAATTTACCAGAAACAAGAATATGTGTAATAACTTCCAAATTGTATTTACGGATACCATTTTATTCTATTGATTGAAAACTGTACTCAGGAAAGGGAATCATGCAAAGAAGATAAAAGAGAATGAAAAATTGAAACAAAGCATTGATGGAAGTTTCCTAACAGCAAAAATGAGAAGGCTGTGCCATCCCAGGGGACGTGGGGGTGGAAGTGATGCCTGAAACAGAGAGAAATGTGATGGAGTCAACTGCAGCGAATCCCGTAATTACTAAATTAGACTGTTCCATTTCTGGATAATGCATGCTGCATTTTGATCTTGATTTAAAATCCAATTAGTTCAGGATCATCATTCCTGTTAGTTCTAGCTTTTCTCTGATGACTTTGAGAATAGAGCACTAGATTAGTTATTTTTGTGTTTGTTCTTTGTAGGCTGTCTTTGAAGAGATGGCTTTTTAAATCTATGGCAACAGGTGTCCTCCCTCCCACTCTTACATACTTTACTGATTACTCTCTTGGTTATCCTCAAATTCTCTCATCATAATGACCAATGAAATGCTACATTTATGCACATTTGGCTTTTTCCAATAAATATGATAGCAGCCATGACCCGCTTGTCTTTGAAATGACTACTTCCTTTCAAATTTTTTATATTTTATTTCCTATGCAGAGACCTTGCCTTTATGGCTTGGTGTCATTCTTAATTCTATTGTTTTTATTTATTGAACTCATCAGACAATTCTTACTTATATTGTGAAGAAAGAAACTTTCGAAGGAAAAGAACAGATGTTAGGTTTGTTGATTGTGAGAGATGAAGACTTCTGGAAAATGAGCATTTGAGTGTTTTCTGGTGAGAGCGAAAAGGAAACTTCAGGCAGTCCATTGAAACAGCTTCAGTTTGTTCACATACCAGTAAGTAGTTGATTGAAGACAGTATGAAATAACTTCAAAGGAAAGACTAGAATTTATGCATTAGAGTACATTAATCTATAGTTCATGCTTATGAAATTATTCTGAATATAGGTTTGCTATTTTTTATTGAATACATAAAGAAAAACTTCTGGAATGGTGGCATAATATATATTATAAAAACTTGTTCTTCATAGCGAAGCATGAAGAGTTACAGTCTACAATAATTTCATACCACAAGAAAGAAAACAGGCACTGTTTTCCTCCATGGGCTTGCTGAAGAAAATGTGAAGCATTGATTGAGTGCTGCTTGTTAATTCGCACTAGGGAATCACATAGATTACTTAATTTGGAAAATTGTAATGTAAACAAAACCAGTGCCATAAAGGAGTTCAAGGGCCCTACATCAAAATAATATTTTGTTCATTTACTTTGACAAGTGTGTTTCACATACTCGAGTATTACTTATGATTACATTGCATTTGAATTAACATAGTGCATTTCATCAAAATAATGAAATCTTAGTAATATAATAACACAGGGAAAGTTCATCACATTTTTCCGATACAGATATTTTAAACAATTTATATACATTTATGGGTGCATTGATGTTACCCCATCTGTCCTCACTCTCAGTTTCTCTCTCTCTCACACACAGAAGATTAAAAGTAAATCTAACAATTTTTCTGCCTTTTTATAAGCTCATAGATTGATTATTATTAAAAATGATTGTATGGTATCAATTCATACATTTCTGTATTCTTAGTCTGCAGTCTTCATGTTTTCAAAAGCAGTTACTATATCCTGGGTTGTGTAGCAGATATATTGTAACTGATTATTAAAAAAATTAAATCTATTAAAACTATGAACCTAGTAAATTGTATAGTCTAACAGTTTGCATCAATCAAGAAATGGGGAGATGAGAATACTAACATGGATATTGAGGAAGGCAGAGATGTAAGAGTCCATCATTTTAAGAAATTCATTTATATTAAGCTTATACCCCATAAAATTAATTAATTTTGCTTCTAGGTTAGACATTTTCTATTTATTTTGTATACCTTCTGAGAAAGAATATTGAAATAACATGTTATTTTTATTATAAAAAGAACTATTATTTGAACTTTATCCTAGTTACCAAAATACTAGAAAAGATAGACAGACTCAAAATTAGGTGCAAAAATGAAAACAACCATAAATTAACTAGGAGCAATTATAAATTATCTATATTTAGAACACAATACAAATTTATGCCCATCTAGTTATGGTGTGACATATCATGACATTTATTTTAAAGAGAGACTTCTAAAATTAATTATATCATCAATACCTAATTCTTTTTTTGTGTGAATTGAGTTAGTTTATACTCTAAATGATTTAAAAATTATCAATCTTTAAAATATGCTACTTTTGTTTATAAGCTATAAAATTATGTACCAGTGTCTCATAAATTAAAATTCAATATTCAACTAAGTTGTTACTTTTAAGTAAGAATATTTAATTCATGATTTCTTTGTAAGGCAACCTGATATTAAAGTTTTTGGTAAATTTAGTGTGTCTGGTTGAAGTTATCTAATCAACTTAGGCTTTGAGAGCAGGAGCGAGTTGGCATAAAGGGAACCAGCAAAACACTTCTTGAGGACTAAGGGAGAGTCCGCAAAACTCACGCCCAAAGATAGGGTCAGAAGCATTATCGAAGCCTCAACATACACTAATATTTTATTTAAGCATTCTCTTCATGTATTAAGAAGAAAAACATCAAAATTAGTTTATGCAGTTAATTACAAGGCTACCAACTCTCCAACTGAATTAAAAAAGAAATTAAATATCAAAATATAGTATATTGAAAGACAATTTATTTTTCCCTCCAAAAAACTTTAGAAGTAACCAAGCAGCTTTCTTTTATTATCAGAAATGGTAAAATCACTGAAGAAGTCTAATTCTAAGGAGTTTGATTTTAGGCAGAGTTTTATCTGCAAAAGCACCACGGTTACAATGAAATATTACTCAGCCATAAGAAGAGATGAAACACAGTCATTTGTGACAACGTGGATGGACTTTGAGATAATTATGCTAAGCAAAATAAGCCAGACAGAAAAAGTTGAAAACCACACATATGTGGGATATAAACAAAAAAGCAACAAATGAACAGGACAAACAGAGATCCATGGACATGGACAATGAACTAGTGATTACTAGAAGGAAGGGGGGTAAGGAGAGGGAGAAGGCAGATGGGTATAATGGGTCAAATACGTGGTGACAGAAATATAACTATGGGCAGTGAAAGTACAATGTAATATATATATATATGACATTGTTAAAGTGTATACCTGACATTTTACTAGATTTTGTTAACCAATGTCACTATAATAAAGAATAAAATAAAATCTTAAAAAATAAAGAAACTAATTTCAGGTAAAAGGGTGTTTTGGGTTGGAAATGTTTTAAAAATAAAATAATACAAGTAAAAAAAAAGAAAAGCACTTTGGTTAACAAAAGACATTAACTCAATTACTATACTATCACTGACTATTTTAGATAACATTAAAAGGCATAGATTGAGCCTGTGAAGCTGTGCTATAATATCTACCATATAACTGAATAGTTACAGTTCTTAATATACATATAATTAATGTAATGTTTATTTTATTATTTAGTGTTACTTTATTTTCTATTAGAAATTAGAAATGAGCAAACAATTTACTTACAAAAAATGTAAAACAGTTTTTAAGGAAAACATCCCTTATATGGCAAACAAAAAAGTGGAAAACATGCTTTTCTCTTATAATTGCTTATCAAATCCTTTTTTTTAAAAAAAATAGAGAATGATCTAGAATAATTTTCAGATCTCTTATCAAGGTTCTTTACTTCCAAAGAAAGAGAAGCAGATTTCATGCATTGCCGACCCATCTCTGATCTATTAGAAAGCAAATGAGTAGGCACTCTGGGTTACTTTATCCATAACGAATGCAGGGATATTGCCAGTTTCTCCCAGAGAGTCACAAAGATAGGAGATGGCTCTGAAAAGAAAAGTGCTGGTCTCTTGGGACTGGAATCCTTGTACCTGTCAGAAAGTTAAATGTGCCTCAGCTGAAGGCAGCTGTTCACTTAGACTTTCAAAAATGAAAACCCTTTTGATGGATTAAAAAAAACTATACACACACACATTGCAAATGTCAAGGGTGTGTGCAAATCAAAGACACATATATGGCTTGCTTTAGCAAAAATGAAAAATAGTTATAAAAAATTAGATTTTCTTCCAGTGTTGGCATGCTATTTCAGCTACATTAACCTGGCCAAACTCAAAATTTCCACATCAGTTTTGGCTGAGGCCCTGCCTGTTACTGTGGGAGATGTGCACGGTGTAAACAGAAACTCCTGGATAACTTGAGTAAGTGGCATATCTTCAGAGGACACGGATGATTTTAACATATAATAAGGTGATGGATGTGTAGTATAATATATTTTTAAACCCCACTGTGATTCGAAGAGTCCAGCAAGAGCTAGAAAGTCATCTAGGGTCAGTTTCTGCTTTACTAAGAGCCACTTAAGTCACTCCCATCAGTTATGCAAATGCAGGTTTAATGTAAGTTTCACTTGTCCTTTGGAAAGGGTGTGGAATCATATTTTATTTCTGCAATTTTCTGTCACTTAGCAATACTGCCTATCACTTTACTTTTCAGAATTGCAAGGTGGGGAGTGGGGTTTGTTAAAGCTTCTGGGAATGGAACCTCAATGAGACACTGACCATCCCAAGTTTCAAAGTTAGGATATTGTCCTTTGTTACCCAGATTGGCCCTGGCTAAAATCTATTGGCAGAAAGGAGTGCTAATGGTTAAAAGGTTCTCTCTGCTAGAGGGCTGATGACTCAAGCTCAAAACACACCTATATGCATTCATGGGCAACAGTGAATTCTGGCACAGGGCATGCTCTGGAGACCCATTGTAGCAAAACACATACATGGGAGGACAATAAATATTATGAATGAAGAGAATTTCTACATTAGAGCTCATATTTGGGCACAACTGCATTTGGGGGTATGAGGTCTAGGTCAGCAAGTGCATCTCTGCAGTTGTGAGATGACAAATAAATCCTGAGTGTCCAATTTTCTTTATCTGCTAAAGAAGATTTTATTTCTTATAGAATAGATATTTGTCTTATAGGGTAGATATGAGCAACTGATGATATTTATTAAGTGGCTAGCACAGTGCTTGGCACTTATTTTGTACTCACTAAATATTTTCTAAAAAATAAGCACTGGATATTATTAGATATTATAGAGAAGGAACATACTAGAATGAAAGGTACCCTATATTCAAGACCAGAAGTCTTGGGTAAAGGTTTAGGTTCTAAGTAAATTTAGGTAGTGACTTACAGGTATCTAGTGTTTTACAGTATAGAAAACATTTTAAAAACAGCATGCCATTTCATTGTTCTCTCCGACTCAGCTTTCTCAACTGTGATATTAGAGAAACATTAGCACCTGCCCCATCTACTTTACACACTTGTTATTGTAAAATGCAATGATAACTCTGTGAACACCATGAAAATGGCAAATGAGTCATGTGCATGTTAATTCTTATCTCTGTAGCATCAGGAGGTGGTACTAAGCTAAGGCCCGTGGGAACACACAAAGTGGGAGTCCTGAAGATCCCAATATGCAAATAAGATCAAATGAAATTAAGTGATACAGAAGGAACGGTGACTTTTTCAAAAAGCTTTAGTTGATTGTATCTAAGTGAATTAGTTTTTATCTACAAAGCATTTAAGAGAATTTAGTGTATCTGTTAGGCACTTGTGATAAGCCTTGAACAAGACAATAAGCTTTATGGGAGCAAAGACCGGGTCTGTCTTTGCTTACCATTCTATCTGAATATCTGGCTTTGAATGAGTGAACGGCATTGTGTTTGCTGTGTTGAGGGACACACTGAAATGCAAGACACAGCCCCTACACACCTGTTTCCTTTCCTCAAACATTTATTGAGAAGCTATTAGTTGACAGGCACTCTGCTAGACTAGGGAAACAAACAAGGACTAGACCATTGCATTGACAAGCTAACAGCCCAGAGAGAGATTTACATGCACAAAGATGAGATGAGTATGATACAATGTGACAAGTGATATAACAAAACATGAACAAGTGCTGTGGGAGACTCATGGATAGAACACTTCACTCTGCCTAGATCACACAAGTCAATTCTATATAAAACACCTGGAGAACAACACAAGACTGTGTATACTCAAGTGATGGAATAGATATAGTAGGAATGCAAAGACTAGAAGCCTATATCTGTTATAGATCTAGGAACATACTCTTACAGTATCAGTAGTTAACAGGAACAGTTATATCTGGTCTCTGAAGAAACGAAAACTAAGGAAATACTTTGCTGCGTTAGAGTTATTTGGAATCAGGCACCTGGTTGCAAGTTGGTGCTCAACTGACCCTCAAGTTAAAGAGTGCCTGAAACATACCTTTTTGATCATACTAAAGATTCCAAACATTCACACATTGTTAGTACATTTCCGGTTCTAAATCCTTGATAATATTATTCTATGTTATGGAAATGGAAGAACAAGATCCTTACGTCTCTAAATAACAACACTAACATGATTACTGGAGGCTTCCAATCCGTATAGAATATTTTGGCTCCTCTTCTGATAGGTGAAACATCTGAAGACATTTTTTAGCTTCTGACTCACAGCCTTCTTCTCTGTCTCTATACCTATCTTCCTTCTTCTTGACTTCCTGCTTGAGTTCCTCCTCTGTAATGTCCTAGTCCTCTGCCGCTCCTCATTTGCCTACTCCTTTGCTCATACCCTAAATTATATACTACCAACAAACCGTAACACAATTTAAATCTGGATTTTAGATATCCTACTCTTGGCATCACCTTTGATTACTTCCACACTTCAACCTTCCTGCTCTCCACTTAACCTATCTTCAAGTCCTGTTGGTAGTGTGTCAAAAATACAGTTGCATCCATCCATTCTCTCTTCACTTGCATCACCTTTGGCTATACTATCATCAGTCACTGAGATACCATTACTTGTAACTATAGCTTAACAAACCAGTAAAAATCCTAATAAAAATACTAGCACAGTTAAGCAGGTATGTTAAATTTCCTATTAAAGAAAGATTAGAGTAAATATAAGATTTATTTACCTTAAAAAGAGAATGTAGCTTAAAAGGATACATAAATAAAGCTTAAAGCACCTAATTTACAGGGATAAAGGCAATACTCCATGAACCAAAGCAATGTTCACATTACACTGGCATCATTCTCCTTTTATGCCCACATGAGCTACTTTATGCTACAAAAACAGGTTAAGAGCAAATGATAACTCTGTAAATTCTCTAAAATACAATAGTGAGATAAAAGTAAAATAGGAAAATAGAATTAAATCTTAAATTTGTCAAGAAATTTAAAAAATTATTTGGATTATTAATTAATATGAATGAGTTCATGTATTATGAGAAGTCAGATAATCCAAATTTTAGTATTTATTGTGCCATGTAAGAACCATGTGACCTTTAGCTAGTCCCTTGACTATGTGATAGTTCTTTTGAGTAAAAAAAGAAACGATTATAACTGACTTGTCTTCATCACACGCTTGATCCGACAAATTATAATTAGATTATATAATGAGATTATGTGATGTGATTATGTAATACATGTAAAACAACTTTGGACATTAAACAATACTATATTAATGTAAAATGTTTAGATTAATAATAAGAAAAACTTATTACTGGCAATTGCTAAATGTTGTCTTTGTATATTGGAGAGATACGGTATAATGGACACAACTTCTGAGTACACATCTATGAAACTCTACCTTCAAACAGAGAGCCACCATCCAGATTCCCAAGGAATGGAGACCAACCTATGCAAGCTAATCATAGCAGGAACAAAGGAAAAATATTGCAACAGGGTAAACGTGAAGCAGCTTGGAAACTGAGGCACATTCCTACCGCTTGAACATTTCATCCTGAGCCTCTTGTGACACTGGAGTAGACTGAGGAGGCTCTTCTCTAAGCATCGTGGTTTCTCAAGCCAGCAAGAATACACAGCATAGGGTTTCCCACTGTCCACGAGAAAAGTATTTTGATGAGAATTGTTCAGTTATTTCCTACTCTGCAAGAAATTGAAGACAGCGTTATAGATAACCATAATGCAAATCACTCTTTTAGATGAAAGCCTATATTTAAATAAACATATATATATGTATGTGTGTGTATATATATACATATCTGTATTTTTAATTGTCAAAGGGCAAGGCAGACAGTAAGGCTGAGATTCAATATGTAAAAGGAAGATTTAGATACTTCAGGTGAGGTTTGTTCCAATGTTCCGGTAGGTGAATATGTGGAAACTGAATATAGAGTAATGAAAAAAACTCCCATAGATTATATGTCTCAGAAGCAAGCACTGAAAAAAAGTGGAGATGATGGATTTAAAAATGGACTCAATTACCCAGTGATTTGATGGCCTTGAAATAAAAATCAGAGGGATGGAGAAAGAAATACTGTCATTGGAGGAATTCAATTTGGTGTTTAAACAGGGCTTGCAAACCTCAGAGGAGCAGATTGCAGTTATAATTACGGATAATGTTTCACTTCGTTTTTAAAATGAGTCATCGGAAAGACAGTAGAAGAAAAAAAAACCTGCTACATCTACTTGGTCCTCTCATCGGTGCAGGAATTAGAACCTTAAATAAAAGGTGAGGGGTATTTTAATATGTCTTTTTGGCTTCATTCATTTATTTTTCAATCACTCATGCAATATACAAACAATGAGTGAATACCCTCTAGGTGCAAAGCTAGGATGATGTTTGGTGTATAACTACAATAGAAAAGCAGAAATCAAAGCCCAAAACTGAGGATAAGTACGTAGAAGGCCCATATACATAGAATATACTTTTCATATATTTTTAAAAACATGTTTCCTTCCTGCCAATTTGACACCCCATTTTTTGCCTCCCTCCTTCCAAATGGAGACTGTGGAGAAGGGGACCCAGCAGAGGAAGAACCTTCCCACCACAGACACCAACTTCCCCAACACCCAGCCATGTTCCTCAGGAGAGCCCATCCCATTCATGACCCTTTTTCAATGGGTCTTGGTTTCCCCCAGGTCCCAGGAAGGCGTGGGGCATCCTTGAATTTACCTGGACTACTCACTGCACATGCCACATCCCTTGAGACACTAGAGCAGTGACTGTATTTTATTTTATTTAAGAAAAACTCATAGAGGGCTGACCCTGTGCCAGGCACTTTTCTCATCTAATCCTCATAACAGTCCAATGAGGTAGATACCACTATTAGCTACACTTTCAGATAGAGAAACTAAGGCATGAGTTAGTTAAGAAGTAGCTCAGTGTCACAAAGGCTGTGATTTGGAACCCAGCCTGTGCCCTTGGTCTCAGTGCTAGTTGCTCACTCCAGAGAAGTGGTGCAATCTAACAACTCTAAGGGGACCCATGGGCTGCTGGTGACAGCCCCTTCTATAACCCAGTCTTTTGCGAGGATCCCATTCACGTTTCTCAGGACCCATATACTCAGAGCTAAGAAGCAGACAACCCCTTCCTGATTTTTGACTCTGCTCACACCCTCCTGCTCCCCTCCCATTCTCAGGGCGACCATATAATTCATTATTCAAACAGGAACGCTTTAAGAATGAAAAAGACAACTGTGTAGGTGAAGTGAGATGCAAACCATTTCCACCACAGAGTACCAGTGTGGCATTCTCTGCTGGGCATCTCCCCACAGCCCTGGCAGAACAGCCGCGCCTGGAGTGGCCAGGACACCTCAACACTTTCTCCCTTACCTGGGATCTCAAGTCCTCCTGATCTAGTGTCTGTCTTTTCCCAGATAAAGGTTTCTTTCAGAGCCAGGAGCACTGAAGGATCAAAGATGAGGGACGATATAAAAAGACAAACAGGAAAATGTCAAGCCCTTTGGACCTGACAAACCTGAGTTCAAATCTCACTCTGTCCCTAAATACAGTGTGGCCTTGAGAAAGATACTTCTCTGAGCCTCAGTTTCCCATTTGTAAATGGAGGAAATAGTGCTAGTCCACAGAGCTGCTGTGAGGAAATAGTGATGTGTATAAAAGGAATGTCAATAAACATTGTTATTTCTCTGTGATTTGCCTCAATTGTGGATCATTTTTCTTTTTCTTGCTGATTTGCAATCAATCAGACTGTATTAATAAAATGTATTAATTAAATTTTGCTTGTCATATATATTGAGAATGTGTTTTGCTGATTTATAATTTAAGTTTTTCCTTGGTTTGATGTTTTACTCAATAGAAAATTTTAATTTCTTATGTGATTAAATTTATACATTCTTTTGCTTTATGAATTCTGGGCTGCTTTCGCACTCCAGAAATATAATGAAATTTCCCCATAATTGCATCTAGTACTTTTATACTATCATTTTTATTTTTTGTTTATTTAATCCATGTGAAACCATTTCAACAGGTTTATTGAGGTATAACTGACATATAATAAAGTGCACATATTAAAATGTGTAATTTGATATGTTGACAAATGTGTACACCTGTTAAATTATCACCACAATCAAAATGGTGAACATATTCATCTCCGAAAAATTTCTTGTTGTCCCTTTTCATTTCTCCCTAATGCCCTGCCCCTACCCACACCATCCCCAATCACTGTTCTATCACTTTAGCTTGGTTTCCATTTTCTAGAAATTTATAGAAATAGAATCATATAGTATACACTTTTTCTCTAGCTTCTTTCGCTCGACATAATTATATCATGATCCATTCATGAGATTGTGTGTATCAATAGTCCATTTCTTTTTACTGTTGAGCAGTATTCCATTGCATAAATATATAACAATTTGTTTATCTGTTTACCTGTTGATGGGCATTCAAGGTTTTTCAAGTTACTGGCTATAACAAATGAAGCTGCAGTGTGTACAAGTGTTTGCATGGACATGTGCTTCATTTCCCTTGGTTAAATACCTACTAGTGGAGAAGCTTAGTTCAGTAGGTATGTGCTAACTTTTTTGTGTGTAGCCATTAGACTGTTTTCCAAAGTGGTTATGCTGGTTTACATTCCTGCCAACATCGTATTGCAGTTCCAGTTGTCCACATGTTTGCTCTTATTGATATGATCAGTTTAAAAAATCTTTGTTTCTCTAATAGGTGTATAAAAGTATCTCATTTTAGTTTTAATTCACATGTCCTTAATGATCAATGATGTTGAGCAATTTTTCATATATTTGTCATATTTTTAGTTTTGATAAAATATTACTCCAAATTATTTTGCATATTTTTTATTGGGATGCTTTCTTACTGAATTTTGCAGGTTCTCTATGTATTTTTTTTTATCAGATATATACTTTGAAAGTATTTTCTTCCACTCTGTTTTTTAAGTTTTGATGAAGTCCATGTGTCAATTTGTTTAATAGATCATGATTATGGAGTTCTAGCTAAAAAATATTTGCCTAAGCTAAGGTCACAAAGATCCCCACCCTTTTTTTTTTTTTGTAGAAGTTTTTGTTTTAGATTTTATATAAAGGTCTATTTTTCGCTTTGAGCTAATTTTTATATATGGATCAAAATCTGTGCTTTATATGTACAGATATTCAGTTATTTCAGCAACATTTTTGGAAAGACGTTCTACCTCCACAAAACTATTTTTGCTCCTTTATAAGAAATAAGTTGCTATTTTTGCATGTGTCAATGTGTAGAATCCCTATACTGTTCTGCATTTTTCCTTCCTTGATACCACACTGTCTTATAATAAGTCTTGTAATGAACAGTGTTAGTTCTTTAACTTTGCTCATCTTTCAAAGTGATGCATATACTCTGGGTCCTTTGCATTACCATATGAATTTTAGAAGTAACTTTAGAAGTAGTCAGTCTCTACAAAAAGCTACTGAGATTTTGGGGGGGAGTTGCAGTGAATCTAATAGATCAATTTGAGGAGAACTGATACTGACTTTTACAACTCAAGATAATTGAGGAAGGCTTAATAAAATGTTAACTCCAAAAGCGTGGATCGGAGTGCACAGAAGTCATAGGAATAGTGCAGTCCCTGGGCTGTTACTGCACTTGAAGTTGCAAATAGGAGTGCTTAATGTAAAGAAGGCTGCCTTGGGAGAAACTGAGATATTTGAGGAAGTCGAGAATATAAATACCCTGTTCTCACTTTCCTCCCTCCTTCTATTCTCCTCCTGGGGTTCCCTAGCAAGCAAAGATGATCATATGCCTAATCTTTGATTTACTTAACAGAATTTCTGTGGTCAAACTATCTTTACATTTCTGTGATTATATTTTATCATTTTTCCATGTCCAATATTATATTTAGAATAAATAAATGTTATTTTTTAATATTTTATAGTATTTTCTTTTTATACTCTGTTAGATTTTGGCAATGACTTTGGAAGCCTGGAAATTTTCCTCTTCTATGCATCATCCAAAATTTTAAAATAACCTTGATGCTCTTTGTGAGTTCGAAAGAATTGGTGAATTGATTTGCGAAACTGCCTGAGGCATAAAATTTTGGTAGTGGGAGAATGATGTGATTTTTCCAATTTCTTCTGGAATAATTGATTTTTGTTCAATTTGTTATTTTTTCAGTTATATTTTTATAAAAAATTATCTATTTTGCTAGAGTAAAATTTATATTTTGAGTATGTATTTATCTTAATTATACTAATTAATTTTCTTTAATTTTAATTTAGATTAATTGTTCTTTGTACCTGAATTTATAATCGTATCTAATTTTTAGCTTGTTACCTCCCCAGTCATAGTTTTAGTTTAGTATATTTATAGTTTCCCATATATTTGTTTCTTTCTGTTACTAGATTATTCCAAATATCTTCCTTTTAAATGTTCTTTGTGCCTTTTTTGGTATAAGTGACCAGTAAGCACATTTATTAAGTGGAATTTTAAGGCTAATTTTATGACTCCAAAAGTTAAATTATTTTTAGTTCTGAATGGTGAAGCAAAGAGAAAATAATATGTAAATATTATAAATATGCTCAGAAACCTAAACTATCTCTTTAAAAAAATTTTTATTGAGCCTTTATTTGCCAATGGTTATATTCCACATATAGGGTGGTTTAATGAATATATCTGTATATATATATTTCATTGATTTCATGATAAACTTTTTATAAACATTGTAACATCTTTGAAATTGTGAAGCATAGCTTATTTAGCATATTTTTTCTGTGATGAGTAAAGTAATGGTATCTTTCCATTAGTAACACCCTAGTTTCGATGAAATATGGCATTAGCATATCAGAACAAGTATAAACCGAGATATAATCTTACGTGAAAATTTAGCTCACTGTCTAAGTAAAAATTATATATTATTCATGATCTGCTTTGTTCTGAACATTGGAGAGACTGTTTTACTAACTTTTACTATATGCAATTATATTTGGAAGGTGCAACTTAATCAAACTACTTTTGAATTCTCAAAATAAATTAAAAGATAATATTATCATACTAGAGAGGATACTGTCCTGAGTGTGGGGGAGAATACATTATTTTTATGACTGTGGACAGCTTCTTAATACTATTGGCCCATTTCTTTAAGAGGAAAATTGTGAGATTGGACTAGGTAACTAGATCATCCAGGAGCTCTATGCATTCTAACAGCATATGAATCCACTGGCTCTATGAGGTGTAGGTTAAACTCATCATTCCTCTTAACAGAGCAGATTATAGATAGATTATGAGAAAGTGAGGTTTCAAATCTGTTCTTGCTATCTCAGCACCTCTTGTAAGCAGAGTTTAGAAAAAAGCTGAATGCCAGGTTAAATGACTTGTGGAAAACAGGTGGAAAACTTTTTCTTTGAGCCTAGAGATTCTCTAATCTGAAAAACAGAGAGAAGTTTCTTCCAAATCATTATCAGCACATTCCGCTTAGAACCAAATTTTGCACAATATGGGTGCTCAACTCTGCCTTTGATCAGTGTTATGGTATGTTAAGGTTATCTCACTTTAAACCTGTTTTTTTTTTTTTCTTCCATAATCAGAAGTATCAGCATACAAGTCTCTTACTCATGGCAATTGAACAAGTGTAGGACACAAGTTAAAAAAGAATTTCATAAACAGGAGTCAAGTCATAAGAGATTTGGACACTAAAGCAAAGACATGCAGATTCCTTATGAATGGAAAATAAGCTCTTGCAGGCCTTGGTTCAGTGGCAAAACTCCCTTCTGCCTAATTTCCACTCTTCAAATCTTATGAAGTCTTCAAAGAGCAGAGATTTACCAAACTAGAGAGTCATTAGGAAGTCAGTACTTTCTTCTTTTGCATTCTGAAAAATTTAGAACTCATTTTTTTAAAGATTTCATGTTTGAGTTTTTTATTTTAGTTATTGATTTAACATAGGATTCTTCTTTCTAGTTAAGTCTTGTATCTAAAAATAGCAATAGAACATTATTATAAGAATATTCATTACAAGATTGGTCCATTGTGGACCATATTCAAGAGTTTTTGTTTCCTCATTTCAAATTACTGACTTTTTATCACATATATAATTAATATAAGTCGCTAGGATAGATATTTGAGAGAGTACAATAATGAGTAAGTTATAAACACTGCCTTTTAGGTAATTAAGAGACAAGGCCCCAAATCAATAGAGCACAAGACAGAATAAAGACTATGTCAGAGAGTAATTCAGCACCCTGCAGGGATCCGAATTATCTTGTCTCAGGGCAGTCTCATAGATCATTTGAAAATGTACCTTTTGTATGGCACCTGTAGTTGACACTGTTGGTGCTAGGCCTAGTTCCCCCAAATTTGTGACCATGCCTTTGTGCGTGTCCCACAGCTTCTGTGTTTTTGGCTTCTTTGTCCTGTGTAAGTCCACAGGAATTATGTTTGTCCCTCCTCTTGCCCAGTTTGTTACCAATGACTGGTGGAGAAAAAAAGTTCTCAAATCGGGACAAACTCTGATGTGTAATTTGCATTCCAGAGCTCCCTCCTGGGATCAGGCTGAAACTTTTTCTAAAATCACACCCTTGCTTGACTTTATCTCCTTTCTCCCTTCCCCCAGGGCTTTTCTCAGTCCCTTTGTGGTTTCTCTTGGGAGCAGAGCACTTCCTCAAAAAATTCCTTGCACTTGAGTTCTTGTTTTAGGTCTGATCCTGGGGGATCTGAAAATTAAGAGAGGGTATAAAGAATTTCAGGTATGAACAGGAGAAAGAGGGTTCTAGAGAGAAGAAAGTTGAGGTTAATCTGTAAAGGAGTAAGTACTTCAGTTTGGGTTAGGGTGAGAATTGTGGAGAGAAAACTGGAAAGGTCATTTGGTGCTATTATGAGACCCTGAGAGGATCTGGAAAGCCAAATTAAAAAGCTGAACAAATTTGTTATAAAGTTGCCATATTTTCAAGGAAACTCCATGATACAAATCCCAAAGATATTGGAGTTCCCATGAATTAAAGGAATTAATGACCAAAGAAAAATACCATATGAATAAATATATCCATCAATTTCAGTGATATAAAGTGGATTTAGGCCGAGGTCATTATAAATTACATTTTTTCTAACAGTGCATAGTTGAGTGTAGATACATCAGTCAGACTGTAGACTTCTTTAATGTGACTTCTCTGAATGACTTGGGTATATTCTCATTATCTGTGGCTAGTGACAAAAAGCTGAAATATCCCTTTAGGATTTTAACCCGTGATTTTAGTGTTTTTGTTTGTTTTGTTTTGTTTTGTCTTGTTTTGTTTTGTTTTTAAGAGAAAATGCTGGAACTCCCTATCCTTCCCTTGTTCTGGTATTTCTTTTCCACAAGGATGTATCCTTCAACCATTTCCAATATCACTAAAAATAAAGGCAATTAGCTTCAATTGCATCTTAATTAACTAGATTTGTTGTTTAATATGAGTTTTTTTTTTTAATGATTATTTTATCACAATGGTTTTCCCTTTCTAGCTTGACTTTGACTTTGAAGCCTTTGGGCTTCACGCAAATGTACACTCTATATGTTCTTACTAACGTGAAGTGATAATTTGTAGTCCTTTATCAGGAAGATGTCTGTAATTCAAGTAAACACTAAGAATGTCAGGTTTAGAGAGTGGGTGAGAATATAGGTTATATCTTTAAGTGTTACTAATTGATGAAATAAATAAGTTTACATATTAAAAATAACGATGGCAACAATGACACATCCTGCATAGTCAGTATTATTACATAGCTCTTGAATTTAGAATTTTAGAAATCAAGCCTCTTAGAATCATTTGAAGTTGATGAGATTAATTACTGATGAAACATAATACAGATTGGAGGAGTATAATATTTACATCTGACAGATTTTCTACGTATTTCACACCTCCTCTGTTGGTTTTGACATTTCAGACTCTCATAGAAAGTTCAAAGATTTTATGATCAGTGATGAACTTCAAATCTTGTACCTGGTACAAGCGAAGGTTTGTTGTAGCTACCACACATTATAATTTATATTAGGGGAAAATTTAGGCTTTTAGTGCTTAAAAATAAATGGTCTATTTTCCTTTAGTTCTAGCTCAATTACGAATTTTATAGTAATCTTTTCCCTTTCCTGAAGCTGAGAGAATCACACATTCTATGTGTTCTTATAAAGATCTGTTCTTACAACTCACACAGTATTAATTAAGCATTTATTTGCTTCTGTCCACAGTGGGATTGTGGGTGATTCACTGTTGAATTTCCAGTGACCTGCAGAATAGTTAGAACATGATAATTGTGCAGTACAATAAATAGAGGTAAATTATGTTTCACCTATGTTTCTTGGGTTAAGGATGATATGTTAATGGGTATATTATTACTCTTTGAAAAGGAATTATAATTATCAAATTACAAACTATGCATGATGGTGAGATATTACTAGAATACCCCATTGATTACATTTCCTACAGGCTTTTGCAATATTTGGGAACACATAAAATTGTTACTAAACGGGCTAACATTTAAACAGAAGATACCCTTAAATTCTAATCAGATGTTCATATAAGCATCTAGACTCTCTTACATCTGAAAATTTATTAACAGAGGAAGATTATTCTTATTTTTTCAGATACACAAGAATTCAACTCATAAGTGCGGCCTAGTCTTTGAGAGAATGACAAAGAAATGGAGAAAAAGAAATAAAGAATTTGCCTCTAAAATAGTGGTGAGGTCTTGATAAGAGGTATGAGAATCCTTTCATGGAAGTCAAGAACCATGAAAAAAAATGCTCTCCTAGTTTAAACTCAGCTTTTATATTTCTCTGCCTCTCAACCACCCTTTTGTTTCATTTGGTCTTCTCATACTTTCTTCTCATCTCAGAGAAAGGAATGTATGTTTTTTCTTGGAAGCTAGTCTCTCTATTTCTACCTCAGTAAGTTAATGTTCATTTCTCTGTACATCAGGCTTCTTTTAATTCATAAAATTTTTGTTCCCTCCCTTTTTTGACTAGTACATTTATATCTTTGTTATTATAATTAAAAATAAAATGTCCTTGAAATTGTATAAGTACAAATTAAAATGACACCATTTTATGTATATCAGATCACCAAAATTTAAAAGTTTGGCAACACAGATTTGGCAAGGGGTAGGTCAACAGTCAGTCTCACAGTGGAAATGAAAATCAGAACAACTCCTATAGATAGAAATTTGGCAATATCTATATAAATTTAAAATGCAATTTCAAGTCTAAGGATTTTTCCCACAAAAATACATACTTTGAACAAAGAGTTCATTGTCATGGTTTGTAATTACCAGAAAAAAGTTATAAAAAGTACATGTCAACTAATAAGAGATTAGCTAAATTATTCTTATTATACTTATAAGTGAATGCTATGAAGCTGCTCACAAAAGTAAGCAGTAATATGGAATACTCTCCAAAACATTTGTAGTTTTTTTTAAGATACATCACTTATATATTCATAGATTTGTAAAAAACACATAAAAATTATTTTTAGAAATTACATTTTAGGACTAATCTGGGGCTGTCAAAAGATTTTACTTCTCATAAGCCATCTCTTATGATTACGGTTTAAATTTTTGCTGTATTATTTTTATAATACAAAAAACTTCTACATATATTTGTATAGCTGGTAGGGTGGGGTTTGAACTAAAGCTAAAATCCCATCATTTAAATTCAGGCTGTTACTTTTATTAATATTATTTATTATTCTGTTTATTGTGTGAAATAAAAATAACGTAAAAATTAAAGGGATATCTTCTTTGTCCCCAGTGCGTCTAGACATTATGACCCAGAAGCAACCACAGTGAACATTTTGGTATACTGTCTTCCAACTCTCTAAGTCTTCCTGCTTTTCTCTGAACTTCCCCTCCTGTCCTAAGGAAAATGAAAGGTAGTAGGAAAAGACCCTGTCTCTGGAGTCACTGTGGCCCCACACCTGTGCAAGTATCTAACCTAAAGTCACCTCTGCTCTTTTCTCATGTTAAATAACCTATTTGTTGAGAAAAAGAGAAAATCTATTCAAGTCACAATAATCGGGACACACAAAAAGCTCATTAGAGAATGTTATACTCATTTTCAGGTCATTTTCCCCCTATTTTTCCTCTTTTCATTCTACAGTTCTCCAAACTCTCCATCATTAAAACATCTTTTACTTTGACTTTGCCATACCCTCCATCTATTATTCTCTCGTTTTCTCTTTGCTACCACACTTTGAGTGGTAGTTTGCCCTCTATATTGCCACCTCCTTTAACCCCCAATCCCCTTTATACATTGCCAACTAGCTTTTGTTTGCATTGTTTTACTAAAACTGCTCCATAAACACTTTCAAAGGGCTCAAAGTAGTCTCTAAATAAAATGACAATTTCTCAGTGTTATGCCACCCTTTATAGAATTTCAAACATTTCTGCTGACTTTTCTCTTCCGTAGGTCTTCTTGAAAGTTTTTTTGTACTTTCAGATGAGACCTTCTGGCTATCTTCCACTTTCCTCTAAACGTGGCATTCCACATGCTTTTCAAATTTTTGTTTTCTCTTTTATGTTTTATCCATTGGCAAGAGCATTTAATCTCAAAGTTTTGAGGATTACTCCCAAATCTTTATATCCCATCATGCAATTTGCACAGTTAACATCCCACATTCCCACAATGTTACATTTTTCTGTAGAGACAGATGTCAAACTTCAACCAAGCATCATTCTTCTTCCTAAGCCTATATTTCCACCTAAGTTTTCTAATTTTGTAAAGAAAAGCCATCTTCTCTGTCACTTAATATCAAATTCATTGTTATTTTTGACTACTCTTTCCCTTGTGCCCACTTCAACAGGTTGCTAACAATTATAAGTTTTATTCTTTAAATTGACTCCAAGCTGCTCTCAGTTCTTTCCACAGCCATGATCTAAGCTGAGGTTTTTAATGACCTTCCCTCTGGTCCAACTACTTTAAGAGCCTTTGAACTGGTTTCTATGCTTTTAATCTTTTCCTCTCTTGAAACTTTCCTAAACACTATTTTGAATAAACTGCTTATCCTCAAGTTTTGGTCAATATTATTCAACTATTCCAACATTTTTGATGCTTTCTCTATTTCTTATCATCTACCTCCTTTGAGGCAGTTTAAGCATAATTATCAAGGGCATGGTCTTTGAAACCAGTTTCCCCGGGTTAGAATTCTAGTTCTACCACTTACTAGCTGAGTGAACTTAGGTAAATTACTTAACGTTTCTGTGCCTCAGTTTTCACATCTGTAGAATGGAAATAATAATAATACCTATCTCATGGTGCTGTCAGGATGAGACAAGATAATGCCTGTTGTGAATTTTGTGTGAACAGAAGCCCTCTGGAATATATTCAAATCACAGCAGTTTGCATATGGTGGAGGTTTCATCAGTGTTCACTGCATAGTAAGTGAATAAACATATAAATGCAGAAAACCTTAGAATATAAAATATTATAAAATAAATTTAAGAAAAATAAAAAGAATTAGTATTATCATAAACTTATCTGAAGTGATAATACCTACAGGAATATAAATTAAATGGATTCTGAAGTGAGTTTTTAATCCCTTCTAAAAAATGATAGATGAGTCTAAATTATAAACATTAGTTCAGGGTGCTTAAAATACCCTCTTATGATCAATAGATGATTGAACTGGACCAGCAGAAACATTTGAATAATTTGGAGTAGAATATTTTGCAAGGTTTGAGAAATTCACTTTTCTCAGTTAAAATATCCTTTAAGATAAACAAGTACATTAGGAATAATTTACTTTTAATTTACTTTATGACCATATCAATTATCACCAATTACAAATATAAACTAGAAAATAAAATTAATCCATTGCTTTAAAATATTTACCTTTGAATGTAATTATAAGGAACTAGAAGGGTATACAGATGAATATTCATTTACTAGCAAAAGAAAAATCATAATAATAAAATTGCTAACTTTCATCAAATATAAATTTAAAAAATTTATCAGCATATCCACAAAAACAAGTTGATAAACAATAAAACATATATGACAGTTAATACTTTTGATGTAAAATTATTACAAATTAATATTTAAAGATGTATGCCTCAATTAAAAATAGGTTAACAGCATGAACATAGGTGTAATGAAAGAAAAGTTACTATTGTACAAAGGATATTCATTTAGATAACCATGGTCACTTGTCTTTTATTAAAAATTATATATAAATACCTCCTATCATTTAATATATAAACATATGTGTATGTGTGTGTGTATATATATGTGTATGTGTGTGTGTATATATATATATATACATACTGAAGGTACAGTAAAAATTATTATTATACCTGTCACTGGAGGATAGATAAATTGGTAGAATTTACTTGAAGTAATTTGTTAACACAGATTTTAAAAGTGTAACTTTTTATTCATTTATTCAACAAACATTTATTGATCATTAGGCATTCTTTATAGATGCTAATGATACAAAGCAGTCTACAAAATAACAAATAGATACAACGTCAAGGAGTAAGCAATATTTGAAGAGAAGTCTAACAGAATAGGAGAATAGATAGTATGTTGGAATGCTCCCTGACTTATGGCAGGTGGAGAGTACCCCAGGGGGTTGGTCCCATTTGAGTGTAGATTTGAAGAAATGGAAGAGGTGAGCTATGGGGCTCTCTGGAGGAAGAGTATTTCCGGCAGAGGGGGAAGGAAGAACGAAGACCTTGAGTGTGTCTGGGATCAGGAAGCTTGTGCATCAAATGTCCTGTGCACCGTGGCTAGAGATGAGGCTGAGCAAGTTGTCAGGGCCCAGAAGTGGTGGGATCTTGTCCTAGGCTGTGATAAGGACTTTGGGTTTTCCTCTGAGTATAAGGAGAAGCCACTGTTTATGCATGGGAGTAACATAATGTGATTTCTTTTAAAGGCTGCTATCAGGAGGATGGACTATAAAGGGATCAGGGCAAAGGTGGACACAAGGTTAGGGAGACCACTGCCCAAAAAATATTTTGGAAATCAGAAATGCTTGGAATCTGCATGTTAAGCACACTGTCAATTAATTTCTTGTTGATTTACAGGAGGTGTTCTAAAATGTTTTCCTTTCGTCTGATATTTTTATTTTAATTAAAAACAGGCACATGCACTGTCCCTTCTGCTTCTCCCTGGCACATCTGGAATTGGGCTTTAGAGAGCTCTGAGTTTTTTAGTAAATGTTTCTGGGAAAAAGTTGCTCGTGAAGACTTTGGTGTAATTCCTACAATAAGTGATAACATTTCTCACCAAAATTTTGCAGATGAGGTAGACAAGGCTCAAAGAGGTTAAGAGTCTTTCGAAAGTCTCAGAGCTACTAAGTGGGAGAATGTGCATCTCCCTCCACAGCTATGTGCATCTTCCGCCACGAGCACTTGGAAATCTTCCCTTAGGGAAGATTCACTGAATACTGGAAAGATGGAACTGTTTGGTTTCTCAATGTGAAAGAGGGGTCTGGTGTAGGAAGGGGGAGGGAGTTGACTCAGGATACATGGCCTGCCACTAGCCAGGCTACTAGTCAGTGTCCCTTAAGGCATCTATCTATCCATCTGCCTCATTCTGATGACAGAAGTGTCTTTTAACAGAAAAATTAATCTAATTTCTTAGGCAAAACAAATTTCTCACATCAGAAAAAAAAAGCATCTAAAAGGCTTCTTGGACATCAAATCATTTTTGTGAAATAATATTTTGATGAGTTAAATGCGAACAAATCAGAAACACATGCTTTTGGTTTCCTGGGGAATAATAATTGCTTTAAAATTAACGTAAAGGTGCCAGGTGGAGTTTAGATTTCATTAAGTCTCAAATATTTGGCAAATGGTTCAAGATGTTGGACCCCATGTGCATCTGTATTCATCTAGTCCTGATATAAATTAGATATTGCAAACATGTGTTGAGTTGTGTGGCTTTGATCTCTTTTCAAAAGGGATTGATTTCTCGAAACCTTACTTGCTCTCACAAATGGATGTTCAGTGCATGCTTGGATTTTTCTTCTCTTCATTAATATTTTCCATTAACTCATGGCAACATGGATGACCATTTGGAAAGCCAGTTTGGGAATGTAGCATGACCAAAGAAACTTCATATTGAAAAATAATGAATAAGATTTTCAATGATATTTGAAAACCTGCTCAGGGGAAGTTTAAATTGAAGGTTAACTTTTAGAAAATGTTATCTTTTGACAAGTGATGTTATCAGACTTTTGTGAACATTCCAACATAGTTAAGATTTATAATTATAGGAAGGGATGAAGCTTATAGACATATATATGTATACACACATATGTATACATACACACACATATATATACATATATATATATATATATATAATCTTTCTAATCTTATTCATTATGATTAAAAGGAAAAGAGAAAAAAACCTCAACTTAAAGAAAACTTCTCTTTGGATTTTAGCTCATGTTGAAATATTGGATATAATGGCATGAAACCAACATGATTCTGACTAATAAGTCAAAATTGATAATGGTTTATAGACACTTCGTGAGCTTTACTTGTTATGGTACAACTTATTATCTTATTTTTCCAAAAAAAATATTTTTTTATAGGTAAACACATGTTTGTATAAATTTTTTCTCTCATGTGCCCTAACCACCGTAACCCTTCCAATCTGGTAATTAGCAGGAGGCTATGCAGTGGAAGGCAGGAGTCACAGGTGTCTGAGCTGCAAGGGCAGGATCACACCACAAGACTGAGCTGCATTTCTTTTTGGATGACATCAGGGAATCAGTGTAAATACTCTCCTCTTTTGATTCTATAATCAGCCATTTTCCCCTTCAGACCTCAGCTGAATGTAGAGGTGGTTTATCTCAATGACCTCTAATTTCCATTTTTGTCAGGGGAACTTTCAAAGCTGTTTAACCTGCTTTTATACATAACTATCCTGGTTTTAAATGATCACTTAAATTTTTAGTCCATTTTTTAATATTCCTATAAGTTTTCCTTTAAACTTGGATTGAGTATGATAAAGACATAAATATAAAGATAAAAATATAAGCAAATTGAGACTGTGGAAGACTTCAAAACTGAATTGTGTTTTCAGAATTCTTAAAGTAAGAAAGTAAAAATGGCTTGTGAACTGATTAGAAAGAAGCTGGTACAAATTCATTCAATTGAAGTTCTTTCTTTTTAAGAGGGTTTTTTTTTTTGTGGAAACTCGACAAATGACTAGAAACAGAAAGATATAAACCTTTGAATTATCCTTATTACCATTTCAATTGTTTTCTGTAAGTATTAATTAATAATCTATTTTGTATGTTGTACTGAAATAAAACATTCTTTGAAATCATTTAACAATTTTGTAAGCTTAAGCTTATTATTTTTCTCGGTGTCCCAGTTTCTTTATTTATAAAGTAGAAATAATAATATTTCTATCTGATAAGATGAGTTCCTACTTAGAACTATCCCTAGTACACAGTAAGAGCTAAATGCTTTTATTATTATTACTATTATTATTATTTAAAGAATCCATACTTGAGACTTGGATGTACCAATCAGAGAATAAACAATACATGATTACAGTGAAGAACTATGTTGGGCAGGTCAAAGCAGGTCTATATTCATGAGAAACTGAAGAGTGGAAGCCCACTGAGGAGCCCTAATATATTGGTGACAGCAAAAAATATTAGATTCAAATACTTTTAAAAACTCCAATAGGATTTATGTTTTGAAAAGACAGTTGAAGAATAGATTTTTGCTTGAGTAAATACTGAGAAACCAGTTAGGAGGCTATTGTAGTAACAGCTTGGAGGCGATAGTTCAACTAGAGTAGTGGTAGTGGAGTTGGAGAAAAATGCACAAATTGAAGATGTGTATTAGAGGTAGACCCTTCAGCATTTGCTAATGGATTGCCTCTCCTTAGTGAAGGTGAAGAAATTTGAAGAATTAAGCAAGAGTCTCCCTTCTCTCTTTAAAAATCTTTTTTGTTCATTTTAGCAACAGAATACTTGAGATTCATTTACTGAGATGAGGAAGATAAAGAGAGAAATGAGTTTTAGACCCATGAGGTAAAAGTCTCAGTAAGGCTGTCAGACCAGGGATTTGGACCAGAGATATACAACTGGGTGTCACAAGCTTATAAAGGGTGTTTAAAGCCATGACAATGATGACAATCAGACAAAAATTATGGTTCAATACAGAGAGGAGAAAAAAATCTAGGTCCCCCATCTTTGCGACATCGGGATAAAGAGGAAAAGCCCAAACAGAGAAAGCTGACCATGAGTGAGTTGGAGGAAAACCAAGATAAGGTAAATTAAGAGGGAAAAAAGCAGAAACAAACAAACCAAAATAGCTACTCTCTTAAGAGCACATGAAGTCACGTCTCTCTCCTTGCATTATTAAATATTGACTAGCTAGAGACCTCTTTTCCACAGTCACATCCACGAACTACATTAACATGAGTTGGGGCCGCAGCTATACTCAGCAGGCATTATCAAGGCAAGACAGAAGTTGCTGCAGATAATGGCTCCCTCAGTGGTAGGGTTAAGACAGGAGAGAGAGAGATCTTCAGATTTATGGCCCTTTGTTCAGGTATTTTAGATGGAAGATAAGTCTTTGTTACCAATAGGCCTTATTTCTCTATTACAAAGTGAGCTAGAACTGTCTTTGCAAGCAATGCAGCCTGGAAACTTTCAAGTTCACACTTGGTCCTTTCCAGCTGATGGTTTATTTAAGGTAGGGCCAATCAACAAACTTCCAAAAACTCTCTAGTGGCGTACCAGCTCTGCTGCTGCTATTTTGTTTATATTGTGCTACAAAAATTACCAAAATTATAAACATAAATTCTTTATGCCTCTATATGATTGCTTAGCCTTCAAGGCAAAGAAGTTGTCTGATTCATTTCTGTAGCCCCAGCATGTAGCCAGCACCTGGCAGAGAGTGGGAACTTAAATCAGCATTTCTTGAGTGATTAAATAAACAAATACCTAATGCAGAGTGCTAAGGAAGTAGAAGAGAATACAAAGAAAATTCAGCTTCCATTATGAAAAATTCTTGCATCTTTTTAAATCTATGTCCTACACAAAATATAGATATGTTTACTGTATTATTATAATTCCAACGCCTCTTTCTAGGCTTCAATATTCTTACAATGTTATGAAATTTCCATCATACTTTTTTTAAAATCTCTCATTCTTCTTCATCAACTTAATTTCTCTTTCTTTTCTTTCTTTCTTTCTTTCTTTCTTTCTTTCTTTCTTTCTTTCTTTCTTTCTTTCTTTCTTTCTTTCTTTCTTTCTTTCTCTCTCTCTCTCTCTCTCTCTCTCTCTCTCTCTCTCTCTCTCTCTCTCTCTCTCTCTCTCCCTTCCTTCCTTCCTTCCTTCCTTCCTTCCTTCCTTTCTTCCTTTCTGTTTTTTTTTTATTTATGTTTTTTTTGGGTTTTTTTTTTTACTAACTGAAGCTTTTTTGCTAATGCAACATAGCCAGTAAAAAGAATCAAGCCAAGATTCTATAATACCAAAGCAATGGTAAGGCTGAGCTGTGACATGGTAAATACTATATCTTATTTTACAAAAAAAACCCCACAAATTGATATTTAATAGTGTGATAGTTGTGCCAGGAGCTCACGGACTACAGAAGAAACACTTGTAGATTGCAAAATGCTATTTAAAGAAAAATGCAGACACAATAAGCATATCCATGTTTTATATATTTGCTTCTCAAGAAAAGATGTTGAACAGGCCATTTGATATGTTAGCTGAATGCAGCTGTTTAGATATTTGTTTGGTCTGCTATTGAATTTTTCATTAAAAATATGTGGTTAACAGCAGCCAACCTGATTTGCATGTGTGTTTCTGATGTGTTCACTGCTATGCTTCCCGTCTCCTACATCTTAATCACACCCAGGCGCCCGCCCCATTACATTACCAGAAGGGAAGTGATGGACATCCTTTGACTCTCTTCATGACCCCCTGATAATCCTGTTTCACACACAGGCTCCCTGCTGTATGAAACACAAAAGCTGCCACTGTAGTTCTTTACTTCCAGTCGATATTCTGACAGACTTGATCTAGCAAATTAGTATGCTGCGGTAGGGGCATGACAAAAGACCCTTTTGACACACTCTGAATCAATACCAAGGCCGACAGAGAGCCATTTCACTGTAGTTCTGTTATTTTTTCCCCTTTTGATGACCCTTTGCTTTTTTTTTTAACCAGCTTATATGACCTTGTCAGATTTAAAAACATAATGTTAGAAAAGTCATCCTTGCACACACATGTGCATGGGCACGCATGCACACACATCATGCACGTGTGCACATGTGCACACAAAGAGATCATATATAGCATGCCAAAATTCATAATGAAAATATAAAAGAGAAATACAGTTACTGAGGAAATTCAAATACTTTCTTTAAAAATGAGCCTTCTTTCTACTAAAAGAAAAAGAACAAAATAAGAAAATAATCAGACATCTCAAATAGCTATATATATGTGTGTATATATGTATATCCACACACAGACATACTACTGAATATAAACAGACCAGTTTTCTTATCAGGTTATACCTTGATATTGCCAGTTTTCAAATTCTAAAACTTATTAAAATGAAACATATAATTCCACAAATATTTTATATTTCAAGTAGTTCATTAGTTATATTAACCAAGTTTCCTAAATGTGATATTGAAAATTTTGTTAAATCCAAGGTTAATACCACTAGGAAAGAAGTAGCAAGTCAACTTCAAATAGCTATAGAGAGCAAAGTAAAGTTATCTGTAAAAATATAAAGTCTCTTTACCAATCTTTATTATGACAATATCTTACCTTTTAATATCATGCATTTAGGGTACAAATATTCATATTTTCCATTCTTACTCAAAGTGTGAAGAATACTGGTATTATATCCCACCCATCACATGCATAATATGATCTGTCCAAATGTTTCTTTTTTTTTTATAAAAAAAGTATATATTTAATATAAATGTTAATCCTTTGTTAAGTTTACTATAACTCTGTCTGGATTATGCAAATGTTAAAACATCATATTATTTCATCCTGAAGACATAATTATGTATGTTATAAATATCAACTTACTTAAATGATGTGCTTTATTCATTTTTTATGCAGCAAATAAGAAACCCATGATCTAAAACTGAACTGTGTTGAAATTGCACCTGCTGTCTCTTTCTACACTGCCACGACAGGACATAAGAAGGTACTTGAAAATGTTTCTCAGAGTTTAGGGATGATCCAAAGATTAGACCAAAGAAAAGTTAAGTCAAAAGTTGTTTTCAGGTTTAGGAAATAATTTTCTTTTGAATACAAAAAAACTCTCTCCTAAACAGGTGCACAGCTAATTTCCAGTGTTTTCCAGGGAGTATGTACACCACCTATGTGGCACTTTCTCACTTTGTTCTCTCAAATAAAAAAACTCTGTAGTCTCAATTTAGACATAATACTACGTCAGTAAAGTCTTTCTGGAAATATGTTGGCAAGTTATCTAATGATAATCCAAATCCTCATTCAATTTTCTTCAACGAGACATTACTAGGATCTCAAATAGTTCCCCAAAACATCCTAGCTTGGACACAGTTTGCATTTTGTTGATTTGTCAGTGCTAATATTAGGCCATATGGATTCATGTGCTTCTATATATAGAGAGCACAGATTTGGAAGATACGAGATAAATCATAAATGTAATGGCATTAATTGTATAAATTCTTTTGCGAAGTCTACAATAGCAGGGAAATACAATTCTGAAATATATGATATTCACATTTTAAAACTATTGTTTAGTAAAATTTCTTTTATATAATTCAAGCTGTACAGTCTTTTGGGAAGATAATAATACAGATATAAATGATATCTTTCATTTCAGTTTATATAATTAGTTAAGAGACAAAAGTAGATGAAGATAAGACAAATGCTTTTCCTAAGATATTGAGTCTGCAAGACACAAGTATTTTAAATTTCCTGCTTTTTTTGTTTCAAGAATTTACAGTTTTTACAAATGAATGAATTAGAAAAAAGCAGGGTTTTTTGGATATCTATGGCTTTATGTCAAAACAGATCATATAAATCCATTAGTTCTTCTAAAATTTGATTTTTCCAACACAAGGTGGGCACGTGTGCACGTGCACGCACATGTGCGCACGTGCACACACACACACACACACACACACACACACTCATCGGACCTTAGAGACTGTAATTTCTCTACCATTAGTTAATAAGATGAGATTCTCCTTCAGATGGAGCAAAACTTTAATTTTAGATGTTGGAGTCCAATTACCTGAAGGAAATGGGAAGGTTATCTGTATAATTATGATCTAGAAAAAAAATCTCCATCATGACAAAAAAAAAATCTCCACAGCTTTGTAATTTTCCCACTCTGCACTAGATTTTTGTTTGGTTTCTTTTTATTTGTCTTTGTTTTTAATGGTTCTCTCCAGTGCTAATTACTACTTGTTTCTGTCAATTAGATTTTTTTCCTGACTTATTGTCATGTCTTTACACTACTTATTTAAGCCTTAGGTCTTAATTGATAGAAAAACCTCCCGTCCAGTCTAACTTTTGCCTTGTACATAAAGTTTTTCTTTAGAAAACAATCTCTTGAAAGTTTTTTTCTATTTTTTGTTGTTTCTCCATTTTTTTCAGTGCAGTTTTCCATTTCACCTGTGAACTTTAGGTAACTAAGTTTAGATAGAAAACAAGCTCATAAGAAAGAAGTCATTTACCTGAGCAGGGGGATCCTCTGTCTTTGGATATCCTAATTTGTCCTGTACAACTTGTTTGACTAAACAACTCCTTATGTTGCAATGAAAGACAATGACTTCTAAGGGGTGACTTGATAATGTTCTATCATGGGAGATAATCTTTTTGTTTTTTAAAATAATTAGAGTTATGTTATGATAAAGTTAAATTACTGTTATATCTTGTTACAATCTGTATAAAGCATTATTTGCACATGGGTTTGAGTTATTACACTTTATTTAAATGAGAAAAGTTTAGAGTTAAAATTCTTGAGTCAGACAGACTCTATACTGAAGAAAATGTCTGTATAAAACTTGAGTGTTATAAGATATGAACATTATTTTCTTAGAAATAAATCATTATAATCTGGCATGAGATTTGAAAGAATAAATGTGCGAAATGTGGGATATATTTCTTTATTCGCAACATTAATGTGAATACCAAAGTTCTTACACAACGAATTTCTGTTTAGTTAGTAACATTTTATCAATTTTTTTCTTAGATAAGACCTCCTTTTATTTTTTGAAATAACTGTATTCCTCCTGACAACTTCATTTCCTCTAAAGTTTTTATACCAGTGCTAAGTAAGCAAAGGGAGAAAAAACTTTAACTCAAGGCAGTTATCTATATAGCTTTTTAAAAATGATCTTTTATTTTACAGTTTTCAACACAATTAAAACATTAAAATGTTAAAATGGATGACTACATAATTTATGGAAAGGCTGAATGAGCCTAATGTGAAATAAGAATTGTCAGAGATTTTCAAGTTCACGTTCAAGTAATTACTATAAAATTACATAATTTTCAGAAATGAAAAATAATCTATAAGAAAAATTACCATTTGTGTGGAAAGAGCCAAACAAAAGAGAAACAGAAAAAAAAAGTGTTACTTACTAAAATGAATACTTACGGGGCTTATAAGCTACTTTCTAATGAATTCTGCATGGTGGCTTTATATTTATTCTACTTGACCTGGCATTTTGGATCTTTTCCTTTCCAGATATCTTTAGCTAGCAAAGTGATTATAAATGGGAGAAAATGCCACCAAAATGACTACTATCTTCATGGCTTTGAGAGTTGGGATAATGTGACAAGAGAATAACTTCAATGTTGAATACCATACCCAAATTCATTATTACTCTGACTAGATAGCTTCAATGAATCATTCAGAAATAAGAGAGACCAAATCATGAAAATGCTTCTGGAGCTGTTCTACTCTCTAAATCAAGCAAGTCTGGTTTGGGAGTACCATTTGCTAGAGTAACACCCCACTGATTCTCGCCTACTCAAGAAAGATAGGAAACTGTTTCTCTGAACTATGTGAATAAGAACTAGTGGAAGATGTCCCTGTCACTATCGTGAGCCATGGTGGAGGCTGATGGTGGCTTATGGTGGCTTAGGTTGGCCAGGGATGTGAGATTAGATCTGGTGGTGGGGTAGGCTGGTGCTGGTACTTGGTGGGCTAGGCTGGGAATACAGCATGATGATGCTTCTTAAGTACGACAGTCCTGTATCTCGCCCATACACAATGGAAATAAAGAAGAGACAAAACCTAGGAAACAAAAGGTGGGGAGATGTTCTAAGAGCAAGTGAGTCCTCCTGGCTCCTATACTGCTGTGATGGAGTTATCCAAGATCTTTGAAGATCCTAGAGAAAATTTCTGAGTAAAGTGAAGCATAGTGAGACCAACTGGAATTTCTTTTTAGGAAGATGGCAGGCAATCCTGATTAGTGTGATTTTACTGTGAAGAGGATGGGGCTAAATCAGAAGCAGGTTGCCCCCCAATCTCTTTTTCTACACAGACAGATCAAGTGTGGAGTGCATTGTTCTGGATCTCACAGTCGAGCCTAGATGACAGTTCTCATCCTTTGACTCTAAGACTCAGGTACCTGACTGGGCCACTTTCACCTTGCATTTGAGAGAAAGATAAAGAGAAAAAGACGTAGAAAGTATTGACTGAAAACGAAGGTTTGAATTTCGGTGGGTTTATACATGTTCCACCTCCCTATTAATCACTATAAAATGGTACTTATTATGATTGCATTCAGAAGTACGAAGTAAATTTTTTTCAACACATATTTTCCATCTTTAAGCAGCACATCAATAACATGTGAGTAAATTAACACAAATTTTCATTTTAGAATCTAGAATTTATCACTTAAACATCTTTTTTTTTTTAGATCAACAACCTTATCCATTAAAATTATATTCTTTAAAGTTACAAATTTATATATGGTTTGCAGTATTCTTGACTATAACATCAAATTATAGAGCACTATTATGGTATCAAAAGCACTAATTGAGATTAATTGATGTATATCTATGAGGTCAACTAATCCTTACTATGCACTGAAGAAACTTATAAGTATAAAATTTAATTGACTGACTTCACAATTTTAAGATTGAAAGAGGTTTTGCAGAGAAAAACCTTATTAAAAATGCATATTTAAAGATATGACTATCACTATCACCTGTCTATTTTCCTGTATCCATAACATTTAGGCCCTGTCTTTTTTTCTACTCTCCTGTTCCTATTCCCCTTTGGATTCCACAAGCTAACAACCTTAAGGATAACTTCAGTGTAAGCAATATGCACATCCATGTTTCTAAAAATGCAGACTCACATTTCTAAGCACATGTGGCACAGCTCAACACATCTCAGACTGAATGTATCTCCTGAAGCCAGATTCCCTTTGTTCAAACTCCAAATATAAGTCATCTTTAACTCTTCTCTCTTTCTTACCCTCCACTGTGTTCAGTGAGCACATTCTACTCATATTACCTCTTTCATATTTTTTATTTCTGCTTTTGCATCTCTACAAAGTCTTTCTCATTCTCACCAAACTATCCTCATGTTCTCACATCTCAGCCAGTGTTAGTGGAGTAGAATAATTCTAAAACCCATTAGACCTGCCTTTGCCTGGGGGTGAAGTCATATTGCCCGAGACAGAGACACATAGCTTTGGGGAAGGAGTAAATACTTGAAAAAAATCAGAATTTCTTTTAGAAAGAAATAAGAGTAGAAGGTAGTCTGTAGGCAATTAAGAGTGTTTTCTATATACTTTATATGATCTGATTCATAAGAAAAGCAACAATGATATTTTAAAAGAAAAATCTTTGAAGAAAATATTTCTAATGACATGAAAGACAAAGCTTTCAAAATAGGATATTCCAATGTCATTGTTCTTGATTTCCCCCTCAACATAAAACACAAATCTAAAGATGGCAGAGAGCAGGAGTGAAAAGGACCTACTTTTGGGCAACATACTTTAGCTGCTGGCTCAACGACCAGCCCAATCCCTGGGTTTACTCTTCGCATAAGAAAATACATTTTCTTGTTGTTCAAACTATTTTAGTCAGTGTATGCTTTGCCATTGAAAATATCTTAACTGACGTAAAAATGTACAAAATTCCAGCCCTAAAGAAATATTTAAAGAGTCCATGGAAATCTCACTGATTTTTATCTCCAGTATCCATCTCAAATGCCTGACTTCCACCAAGAGAGAAAAATCTCTTGAAAACTTTAAGGCTTAAATCTCCCTTTTATAGTTTGTAAATCCACACTGCTACCTTTGCCCTAAATGTTTGGTAAACTGGTACTATTAAGAGCCAACATTTTAACAGGGAAAGCAATAGAGAGCAAAGGCTTTGAACTCGGAAATATAAAAGAGAGGATGGGAGAGAAGGGCAGAATTACAAAACCAGCTTTACCTGTTTCTATTTTACCTGCAGGCAAACTTGAGGACTACCATATGCTTACACGCTTCTTCATGTAAGACTATAAAATGAGTATTTTATATCCCAATGAACAGTCTTTTTTTAAAAATACACTTATTCAACAAATCTTTGCTGAGTGCACATGATATCATTATAGCCCTGATGGGAGAGAGATTTATCAAACATACTTCTGTAAACGGGAAGTTTATAATGCAGGGGTAAAGAGAAGATAGGGCCCTGAAGTCAATATGGTAAGGATCATAGAGATGGTACAGATAATGATTCCTCATCACCCTTTCTCCAGTATGGTAACAGGTTTGAGACAGGCATGCATCCTGTGCAATGGTAATCAGGGATCCTCCCAGGACTCAAATACTCTTCATTAGCTCCCTTCTGCTGCTGGCCTCTGGATGCTACTGCATAAGCATCTCTCTACTCCAGTGATTTTACCCCAGTTTCAATGCTGTAGATTTGTGTCATGAAGTTGCTAATATCTCAAGAAACACTGCACTGTAGTCTCTTTCTAGAGGTGTTACTTCTCTGGCCTTCTCTCACATAGCATAGGCCTGTAACCCTCAGAAATGGCCAAAGGCCAGATTGGGTCCCTGATGCCTGTTGAAGTCTGAGCCCATGCTAAATAAAGAAGATCGTTAGTGCCTTCTGGAATTTGGCTCACAAGCCTGGGCTCATATGCTACTTCTGTACATTGAAACCTCCTTTCAAAGGCAACTCAAGAATCACAGGCATGGGTGATAAAAGTGCTGATGGTCACGGCCATTCTTCTACACACCATGATATTAATCATCATTATCATCATCACAAATGTTTATTGAGCATTTACTATTCTGTTGTAATTACTATTGCTGTGTAATTTCTCAGAGATAGGATTGGCAGGAATGGGGAGGACAATGTGAGACTGGCAAATTTAAAAATCTGTATAACTTGTAGCCTTGCCCTTAATTAATTCTCAGTGTAATCAGGGAGAGAGTATTTAAACAGGAAAGAGTTAATAACAATACCAAGTGATGTGTTAAACAGCTAAATGCATTATCATACAAAGTGATTTACAGTAAGATGTCTATATGTGAAAGGTGCCCATACTTCATCTTTGAATGAATGGACCCAAGAGGAGACATCTAGACACATTAACTAAAGTGACTCTTTTCTGCAATGTCAGAATAAGCAATGTCTAGAAAATTTGATAAATAATGTTTGAAATAGATTGGCACCAGAAGACCCTGGACATCTCAGGATTTATTTTCTGAGGATGCATTTCCCATATTTCTCAAAAGTGACAGAGATAAATGACAAAAGATAGTTGCATAGGATAGAAACATAAAATCAGATGTGTGTCCTCTCCTCCATGGTCCCTGGCCTATGCGCCATTCTCCACAATGCTAGGATGCCCTCTCCCCTCAGCCTCATCTGTTGAAATTCATCCCATCTACCTCAAGTAACAGATCTTCTAATAAGTCTACTCCAGTTCTCATTTTGACATGACCTTTCTCCTCTGGAGTTCCCTCATTTTTTTGTGCTTCTCTAATAGCTCTTATCTTTTCTATTTTGTGTCATGGTTATTTGCTCACCTCCAATACATAAGCTGGAAGTGTCAATTCTCTTTTCCTCAGCTTCTCTTGCAGCTAAGGCTCTGGAATGCAACATAGACTCAGACATTAAGGTACCTTTATTCCAGATTTCAGTCAATAATTTCAGTCAGTAGGAAGAAACAGGAAGAGTAGAAAATTCCCCCTGGAGAGGTGATAGCAATGGCAGCAGTCATATTCATATACAGCAGTAGAAGCATCCTCAGGGTTGCTGATGAAAGTCTGGAGCCAGTGACACTGTCATGGCACACTGCATGTTTTGTGGCCAACAGCAGTGGCAGTTGTATCCTTGTGGGACAAGTTTTATGGTGTGATTTGGCTCTAGTACTAGCTGTCTCCAGCTTCCACATCCCTTCCAACTTCTAGTTCTCCTGGGTTTCTGTTGATTGAAAACTTCCCAGAACCATTTCAAGAAATTTCTTAACTCAGCCAGAGGTAGTTTCTGTTCTAAGGACCTTGGCAGGTATATTCATTTAAGCTGTTGTTTCCTTGTTCTGCTCTTAGAAAAGAGAAAAGTTGTTAAATATTATCTTGTATGAGATCACTTTCATAGCCACAAGGACCACTGCTATGCCATTTACATGTCATTAATGGAAAACTCTGAGTCATTAGAACAAGAAAGGGATATTTGTTGGAATCAATATACCTAGAAATTCACATCACAACTAGTTTGTCTCATGTTCATGATGTCTCTCCATCTAAAAATTGGGGAAAATGCTCAACTGTTTGCCAAGCTAGCTACTATCAGCACTTTCTGATTAGATGTTAGAAAAGAAAGTATGTCATCTTCCTTACTCTTAACTATTCAAAGTTTGATAATATGCGTATTTTTTTCTTTTTAGCAAGACCCGTCTGAGTCTCTTGACACAACTGAGTATGCTTAGTAAGGCAAGAGATTTAAAAGTAGTTTGTTAAAAGAACTAATGTCATACCTCAGTGTTTACACTGATAATTTCTTCATGTGCTACATTCATGATAGTATAGCCTCACATTTATATCACTATTTTTTTTAAAGCATTTTTTACCTAAATTATCTGACTTGATCCTTAAAATAAGCCTACGAAGTGGTGATGTGTAAGTCACAGATCCAGAAGTCACTGCATTCTTGCTTTCTAAAAATTTGTATTTCTAGATTTAGTGGATTAGCTTGACGTCACCCAAACTAGTTAGTAAAAAGCCAGAATTAGACTGTATGGTCTTTTGACCCTGAGAAAGTTGCCCTATCAGACCTAAAGGATTGAAATGAGCTCATCAGTCAATCAATGTGTCAGCCAAGTATTTTTTCAAGCCTCCGCAGGGTCCTTAACATTGTCCTAACCCCTGCTACTTGAGATCTAGAAAAAACATTTAACATGGTCACTGCCTCCAAATACCTTACCCTTCAAATTATGCCTTATGTAAAGAGCCCTAGCAGGACATAAAGTGTTGTGGGGAGGGACGAGAAAAGGGGCAGAGCAAAGAGAGGGCAAGGTGTCCCATTTCTGCAGAAAAAGTAAGGCCAGAGATGACTATCAGTAGGTCTTTTAAAAATCTTCAAGTCTGTAATCCATAAAGCCTTGACTGTGGTGGTGGAAGAAGCCAAGAGTAAGCAAAATTAGAAATCTATTTCCACCACCCCTTTTTTTTTTTAATGATTGTCTTCTTCTTTGGTCATCTCTTTGGCCTCCTCTTCCTTCTTCTCCATGCGTCATACTCCCTTAGATTTCCCATTCTGTCAGATCTTGGGAAACCATTCTCTAAGCTTATTTACAGTAAGTTGTTAATGATTGATAATGGTGTAATATGCTACCTGTCGCAGCAGAGCCTTCAAAGCCTTAATGAAGAAGATAAATTACATGGAACCGTGAGACATCTTGTTAGCTAATGAAGGGAATAAGTCAGGGACAGAGGATCTTTCATCAGCTTTTAAATTAATACCGTTATGCTTAGGGTCAACTTTTTTAGTATTTATTTTTTTCACTCATATGGAAAGATCTATTATGTTTCAGATATATTTTGGTTACTTCTTAGAAAAATGTGATAGATTTCCTAGTGGATTAAATGATGATAATGTTGAAATAACACTAATGGTAGTAACAAAACCTAGGAAACAGTATAATGTGATGAAAAAATATATCTGAAGTGTGTAGTGAGTGAAATGGTGTCCCTTTCCCAAAAGATATGTCCATGTTCTAACCCCTAGAGCCTGGGGATGTTACCTTATTTAGGAAAAAGTTCTTTCAGATGTAAAGTCAAGTCTATATGACTTAGGTGGTCCTTAAATCTAATGACTAGTGTCCTCAGAAGAGACACTGACAAAAAGGAGATGGCCAGGAGAAACAGAGGCAGAGACTGCAGCCATATAGCCACAAGCCAAGAAATTCTTGAAACCAGCACAAGCTGGAATAGGCAAAGAGCAGAATCTCCCCTAGGTCCCTCAGAGGGAGCACAGCTCTGTTGACATCTGTATTATGGACTTTTGGCCTTCAGAGATCAGCAAGAATAAAATTCTGTTGTTTTCAAGCCACAAAGCCTGTTAATTGATTATGGCAGCCTAGGAAACGAATACAGAGTAAAAGTCTGTATTCTATTGGTCTATTACTACTTTCATCGTGGTCTTGTGGCCTTGACTTCTTCTCATACTTCTCTCAGCCTCAGATTTCTTAACTCATCAGTTACAGTCTTGGTCATTCTAATAGATGAAGTTTCTTTTAGCCATAACAATTCTAATATTCTTCTTATGTATGTTTTCTATTTTACTTGTGTGTGTGTGTGTGTGTTTCACAACTGCCTGTGAAGAATTCAAGGCAGATGCATTAGAGATAAGGGCATAGAGAAGCTCATTGTCAAATTTAATTATTCATCCAAAAACTTTCTTAGCACTGCTGCCATGTCCAGGTACTTTCGTTGTGTGTGAAGGATATGGAGATATAGTTACTTGACCAAAGTTAGGTGGCATAGTAGAGACTGTTTATAGTTTCCATAAATATCTGTTCTCTTACTTTCTGGAAGGCACATGCAGCAGAGATTAAAAATTACCTTTTCTGGCTCCTGGGACAGCTATATACGGCCACCTGACCAAGTTGCAGGCAATGAGTTGTAAAAAGAAATGAAGGGGTCCTTCTTCAGTCTTTTTCCAAATTTGTAGTTTTTCCTTATCAAGAACAATGCCATCTACAGAAGCTATGTCTAAACTCAGTCTGTAAATCACAATCCTTTGGTGATAATCACTCTTTTCTCTAAAATATGAAACATATTATTTTAAGATTGGCATGTCTGTTGACCACATATATAATAAAGATCCACAAAAATAGCCAATACACCTTTCTCCTCCTGGCACATCAATTTTGTTTCCTCTGCCACTCATGAAATATATTGGTCATATTAGTATATTTCTTATGTATTTCAGTGATTTCAGAGGGAAAAGTCTCAGGTGGCTAATCAAAAGCCCTTTATCAATGTATAATAGATACCTCCTCACCTCTGGTCTTGGATATATCTCCAGATTTCTCTTCCATCTATCAAATAGCACCTGTTTTCTACTTCTTGGCTGCATTTTAGTATTCTGTTCTATTATACTTGTTGATGTACTTTTAACTACTTTAATAAAACCCATTCAGAATGCTTTTAATTAGACTTTAATATTAGCAGTCCTAAATTTTCTTCATCCTTCTATTTTTAACAAACAGATCTTTATTTACATTTCAAGTCTCATTGTGCTTATCCTTGCACTTGTAAATTCTAATCAATTACTTTCAATTATGTACTACTTAAAGATATTGTACTAAGGACAGAAAGGAATGCAATGATAAATCAGGAACAGATTTTGTCTTTAAGAGCTTATGATCTGGTAGCTTTCCTTAAGAATAATTATTTGAGAAAAATCATCCATGCATAACTCTAAAACAAGTTAGAGAGTTACAAGTACTGTAATTCTTTCCAAATCTATTACTGGAAGGGTTGGACAACCACACAGAGCTCCCAGGCAGCAATCCACTTTCAATGAGAGAATTTGTGGGATCACAGAGGTACCTGTGTAATAAATATCATACAATGATATAGATATAATGAGGTCATCTGACAGAGGAACACTTCCCATAGCTAGCTGCTTCTCACTGCTCATTTTCTTCTTGAACAGTGATGCCTGTCTCTAACTGCTTTCTTTTATCAATCTTCAACTGGTTGATAGATACCCTGAATTAGCCCATGCCATTTCTTGATATATTAGACTCCCACTCTCTCCCACCTCATCTACTTCATAATCTTCCTGCCTCAGCAGCAACTCTCTCTTTCTTCACTCCCAAGGGTTATGCAGCCTTCTTCCCAAGTAGGCATCATTCACTTAAAGATGAAAAAAACTTGATATGCAGAACATTATCTGAATAGAGCAGGTCTCGTTATCTCCACTTAATAGCAAAGATATTTGAGATCCAGAATGTGTCACTTCCTTTAGGTTATACAATTCTTAAGCAAAACAACTGAGACTTATTCTACTATTAAATGTGTATTTTTGCCTTTACACTGTGCATTGAGATTTAAATTTTTTGCTATGAAGAGACAGTAGAAAAATTAGAGTCTTGGAGATGGTATGGGGACAGAGAGAGGAAGAACACTATTTCCTAAGAGTCTATTTTATATCAAGTGTATTTTAGATACAGAGGGAAAGATAGAGATAGAGATATCATTTAATTTTCACAGCAACCATGTAAGGTATTGCTGTCTCAGTTTTCACAGATGAGGAAAATAAGACTTAGAGAAATTGTTTATAACCAGCATTTGTAAAGTAAGCTTTATAGTAAATATTGTTATCTACATTATTGCATTTAAAACTCAACAGGAAAACTATATGAAAGGTATTATTAGTTCCATTTTATGGAGAAGGAAACTAAGATTCAGAGAGACTATACAATTTACTTGGAGCAAACTCTTTTATTATTATTTTTATAATTTTTGTTCTTTCATTTTGTTTTTTGTAAAATTCAAGTTAGTTTAATACTTTATTTTCTGCATTGATTCAACTTTGTTATATTTTCTCTCATTTTCTTATCTATTTAGCTCTAAGTTCTGGTAAATTTCTTCAACTTTATCTTTTGGACTCCTGATCAAAATTTTTATATTGTCATTCATGTTTATATTTTCCAAGATCTTATATGGTTTGTGATTAGTTTTTTCTTAATAACATTATCTTCTTGTTTTATGGTTTTAAGATATTCTCTAATCTCTCTGTGAATATTACTTAGAGTTTTAAAATATATTTCCAGAATTATCTGCTGCCTTCAGTTGCCCTCTTTATTCATTTTGGACTTCCTTTTTCATGATGTTGATTTTTTCAAATTTTGTTCATCTTAGTTCTCTTTTTTGTTATGGATTTTTATGCAGTGACTATTGGTTCCCTGCGATATATAGATTGAAGACAGACTAATTAATAAAGGTAACTGATGCGAGTTCCTTTTTCAATTATATAGGTAGCTCTGTGATCCCACAAGTCCTCCCACGGAAGGTTATGATTATCTGGGAGCTCTATGTATGTGACACTCAGTACACTTATCTTTAGGGAGAGCTGATGTGGAGAAAGCTCTTTTAATGCTAGAATGAGGAAGTTTCCTTTCTGGGGCTCCAACAACCTCACCAGAAGTCACAGATTTTCTCAGCCAAATGGCTTAATTAAAAACAACAACAACAACAACAACAACAACAACAAAAAAAAAACACTTTTCCAGTTCCTGCCTAGGGGTAAACACAGGACAGCTAGTTAGTTTGGGTAAAAGAAGGTAAGACATAGATTAGAAAGCAGACTGGAACAGCTGCTCTGGAAATAGTCCTTCAGTGAATTGCTCTGCTCTCTGCCCCACTTCCCATTTTTGATCTCCATATTTATTGAGAAAAGCTGTGGATCCTTTTGGAAAGATAAGTTTCTACATATTCGAGACATTTTACATATTCTGGACTTTAGATATGTGTAATTTGTTTTATTAGGTAAGTCTCTCATTCATTTGATTCTAACTAGATTTGTGTATTTATATGTATATATGAGACAAATGTTTATTCCTCTGAATCTCCCCACTTAGCAAATATTTATGCTAATTCCATGGTGTGGTTTAAAAAACGAAATGAAAGGCAAGAATCTTATTAGCATATTTAGGAATCCTAACTGAGGCAAATCTATCAAAATGTGGGCCAAATAGAAACCAAAGTTATTTACCATTTTCCTGCCTGTCTCTGATTTAAACTACACAGTCATCCCAATTTTTTTATTGTAGAAATAAAGCAATTGCTAAAATTGTTTATATATCTTTATATTTTAACAATTATAAGGACTCTATAGTGTGTAATAACTTGAGAGAAAGATTTAAAATTATAATTCTTTTATTTAGGAAGTCTTTTAATGTTTATTTTTGTATATTTTATTAATAATATTTTAGGTAATTTTTTTCTACATGAGGTGAGCAAGTTGATATTCATCAATCAAACATTTTTAAAATCTTTAAAGTCAGAAAGATGCTTTAAGAAGGTTGACTTTGGCAGCTGACCCGGGCTTCAGGGCCATGTAGTTCACCAATGAAGATGAGTCAGAACACTTTCTTTGCATATTACATGAGATATATATTGATAGTGAGCACACAAAAAAATTAGTAAATGAGTAAATCAATAAATTAATGACTAATTTGTGGAGAAGGACCTATGCTGTCGTTAGACATGATTGCATGGTTTTCCAAATAATCATTTCTTTGTAATGTCTCTTGGGTATTAAAAACAGAAAAATAATCACTTGCTTCTTTGGCATTTAGTTCTCAATCAACTATCACCTTAAGATTGTAATATTTCAATTTAATTACCACATGAGAATAAAAATTATTCACCCAAAAGAGCTCACAAAATATTGATTTTGCAATTTGATTTACCATCTTTTTTCCTAAATGTGTTTTATCTCTTATAGTCTCTCAGTTGAAGGCATCACTGTTCACACAGGAACCTTTCACATTAGAATCCTAGAAATCATCCAACTCACATCCATATCACATAACCTCTCACATGATTGATTCATTAGACCCACAAATATTTACTGAGTGCTGCTTGTGCCAGGCACTGTTCCAGGTGATGCATTTGGAGCAGCGATCAAAATAGACAACGTCTCACTTCTCACAGAGCATGCCAAATGTTCTGTAGAGAGAGGTGCTATGAAGAAAAATAAACAAGAAAAGGAATAGAAAGGTAGAGAACTTCATCTCATCCTCTTTCCCCCTTGGTTCAGATTTCTCTACCGTGCTCAGAGCACTATGACAACAGTCTTACATCATATCTGCCCTCATTGATGCTTAAATAATCTATCTAAAACAATAGTCAGACCTCTTCAGTTTCCTCCTTAAATCCTTCAAAGCTTCTCATCACCATTAAGAAAAAGCCTTAGTTCCCTCTCACACTATACTGGCCCTCCATGATCTTATCTCTCTCTGCCTTTGTCTCTCACCTCATAGTTTCATCTTTCACGTCTCTATCTCTAGTATAACTTTCTAGCAATTATTTGCAGCTTACACAATAGACAGTCAGAGATATTTTGTTTTCATGTCTTTTCTTTTGCTGCATTAATAACAGTAGCTAATATGTTCTAATATTTATCACTTACTGCTACGTCCACTGCATAAGAGTTTGCCCCTTTTCTTTCACCTGCCTGATATCTCTTCATTCTGTAGTACTTTTATCCAGGAAGGCTTCTGGGCTCTCTCCATTTCCCCTGCCCTATTAAATGCATGTCAATTTTATAATCTCCTGTAATGCCCAGTGCTGATCTCAGCTACTCTATTTGCATACGATGTTACAATAATTTGTGTGTGTGTGTGTGTGTGTGTGTGTGTGTGTCTTTTATACCTGTTTAGAATTGCTTTAGAGCAAGGGCCATGCTTCATTTATTCTGTCTTCTCAGTGTCTAGCATAGTGCTTGGTCCATATTAGGTATCCAAAGAACATTTGTTAAATGAATCTACAATCTGGGCATCAAAGAAGTTCTATAGAGAGTTATTGAGCAAGGAGCAGGCAAAGGAGAAGGAAAATATTTAAGAACATTTAGAATCCAGAAATAATAATACCCACTAAAGCCACCCAGTAAATAAAAAAGAAATAAAAGCTGTAGTGTCAAGTCATCAATAGCTCTAATTTACTGATGATTAAAAACATACACAAAGAGAGCACTTTACGAATAAGATAATATATATCAAAATAATTCCTTGAAAGGTAAAAACAGTTAGAGGATAGAATTATATGTAAGGCAACGCCTAGGACAAGATGCAAATGTATTTGTGTGGGAAGGAAATCTAGACCAGTTTTCAGAATGGAAGACAGGGACTGAACCCGATTCAGTGATGCCTGAATCACTGTTCAGGAAAGAGGAACAACACTAGCAAGGGCTTGAAAGAAGGAGCAAGCAGGAGGGGAATATTAAAACCCAACCCAAAGCTTTCATGAAAACTGGCTGCAAATAAACATTTTCATTGGATTATAGCACAGAGGGAACGACAGCGTTTCTCAAGGAAATCCAGATGGCACACAAACAAATATCACCTTATGGGCCAGAGAGAAAGTCTGGCCCATGTGACTGTGCTGGAGATATTAGTTCTGACTCTTTTGAAAGAATGTCTTTATTGTAAGAATATTAATGCCTCAGTTTGTATTGCAGATCTTTGTCACAAGTGGGTTTGGCTAAGTTAATAGAGATAAAAATTATGTTCAAATATCTAATGCTGGAATGGTGTAACTTCATATTCAAACAGTTATTTAAAATAAACTTTAGGTCCTAATTAAGCTCTGGTAATATACTAGTGTAATTAACATGTGTAGGAAAAAAAACTGGAAATGACTTCAGGTTTGCCAACAGTAGAATGGGTAAGTAACTTCTGGTGGTCTGAGAAGTAGAAATGCTAGTAGGTAGCAATGGAAATGAGCTACAACTACTGTAATAAACTGGATGAACCCCCCAAACACTTAACTAAGTGAAACTGAAAAATGATTCAAGAGTGAACTCAGCATCATTTCAGTTATTTAATCAACCTAAACAAGAACACTGAGTCAATGCTACTCACAGACAAATACATGAAGAGAAGTATGAAAATTATTATTTTTTTTTAATTAGGCTTTTGGTTATCTGTTGGAGAAAAAAGGGAGATTAAATAATGAAGAGGTTTCTAGAAAATTTAAAGGTTCTGGTTACATTCTACCTTTAACTGTGGTGGCAGATAAATGGTATTTATTTTATCTCCTTTTAACTGTACATTATACATACATATTGCATATGTGATGTATACATAATATATAGTGTACCTAACTATATATTATATCCATATCTTCATATGTATGTGATAGAGTTCATGATTTTTTAATAATACACCTTTTTATCTAAGCAACAATTCTGTGTTAGTTGGTATGTATGTGAATCAGAAGTTTCAAAATGCACATTAAAGACTCTAAGTCTCTGCCTGCACCTGATGGGCTAAGTGAACTGTCACAAAGCTAACAGCGTTATTTCAGTCAGCCTGGCAATTGATACCAATCATCACAGCTGACTTTTCCACCTAGCAATCTGTGCCAATTGTTAACTTGGGTGAAGTGAGCCAATTGCTTGAGACCAGGTTTTATTAATTTATATTAAAATTTCCCTTAAACAGACAGATTGGGGAATTAGAAAATAAAAAGGACAAACCAAAATGCCAAAAGGAATTTAGAATATTTTGAAGGCAGTGTTTCCGTCTTAAAACATAAACCTTTATTCAAAATGATTGGAAATCAAAAGCCTATTTGAGTGCACATTATTTCTGGCAATTGTATAATTCATAAATAGACAAATGGCTTATAAAACATGGTGAAAAAAATGTACTCACAAGGAGGTATCATCCATGCCAAGTTTACTGCTGAGATCATAAACCGGTGACAATAGGGGTTAATAATAGAAATGTTGGTAGTTCTCTACTTATAATAGAATGAACAGCTCTGCTATAATTGCAATTTTCTCTTTTTTTCCTGTTATATAGAAATGAATCAATATCCAAGTAGAGAGAGGATAAAAATGTCTTCAATAATTTGCACTACTCTTCAAAAGAATTGGCTTCTTAGGTCTGCAAGTCAATTCTATCATTCAAAAGCATTACAGGCTATTTATCAAATTGTGCAAATTAAAATTTGTTTTGACCTATCAAAGGCTATTTTATATGATTTTTACTAGAGACTGAATAATCATGTACAATTTCCTCTTTTTTACCACGTTACTTTAAAAAAGAATCAATATGTTATTTCAGTGGATATTTAGAAGAATCAACTCTTCATGCGATCTTTTGCTAAGTTATGCTGACACCAAGATGATTATATACAGATCCTTGCCTGGCATGTTATTAATTAAGGTCCAGGAAAACATTTGATTAGTGATCATAGCAGTAAGTCATACGTCTTGCATGGGCTATTATTATTCCCCAGAAAAAAAATAGTAGCAAATCTGATTGGACTTCAATAGATCTGTGTTCTAATAGGAGTAAATTAGTAAAACTAGGAATGTATGCAATGAAAGATGTATATATTCCACATACTCAGAAGTTAAACTAATTTATAAAAACTTGAAATGTGGTCTAAGTTAGAACAATAGCAGGTCTAAATTCTGTGTGATGTTTTATTTTTTAAATTAATTTATTTATTTTTAAATATCTTGTTTAACTGTGTTTGCAGGAGGAAACTGGCATATAAGATTCCTGAAATTTTGCACTAAATGAATCTTTTGAAAGACAAATTATATTTGAAAACCAACATACACACCTACATAACAAATCAGATTAGATAAAATTTGAAGATGAAAATAAACATTGAAGAGAAGCAAATCCTGGCATTTTGCATACTTTTGATTTTCCTTTCAAAGAGTATTTCATTACCATTTCAGATGTAGCTAGCAACACCTTTTTGAGGAATAATGCTGTTTGTCATTCTGTTCTTTCTGAGTTGTCCTTGATCTAGTTAGCTAGTTTTCTCTTTCACATGTTAATCTATTAGATTTCTGCCCCACAATCCCCTGATCATCTTCTTGCTCTTTCTCTAGTTCTGATCACCATTGACCACCAATTGTATTTTCAGGAGCTCTGGTTCTTCACTGAACAGGTCTGTGATGGTAAGTATGGAACTCAGGGGTTTTTTTTATTTATTTAAATTTATTAGGGTGACACATAGAAACTTTTTCTATTTGTCTAGTTTTGCTTAACATGATAATCTCAAGATCCATCCATGTTGTCACAAATGCTCAGTTTCTCTGGAACTCATTTCACTCATTCCTAAAAGCCCCAGGTAAAGGAGTGTTTGAGAAGTAAATGTGAAAACTCAAATGGCCCCTAAAATGACATTCTACTTCCAGATAATGTCATGGCTACATGGCTAATAATACAAAGAAGAAGATAGACATGCTTTTGGGCACCAGGTGTTCTTCTAAGTATTTTCTGTATTTCAACTCCTATCTTTTCACAACCCTATGAAATACATACTATTTCTATAATTGTTTTACAGATATGGAAACTGAGGCCCCGAGAAGTTAATTAAACATTTTATCCAAGGACTTATAGTCTCCAGAGTCTGCTTATTTAGCCACTGTCCAGCCTTTTAAAACATGCTTATTAATTTACTAAAACATTTACTTAAATGAATGAAAAAAGCCAATACACTTTTCAACTGTCAATACAACTGGCATTTTTTCATTCTGAACTGCTTGTTCATATTAAGTAATAAATAATCATAGCTCCCATCTCTTTGTGATCTAAAACATTTTTCACTTTTAGGTTCCATTTTCCTGCAGATAGCACCTAATTTGACCAAGTTGATCTTTGTATCTAAGTGATATGTACTATCTATAGTCTAACAAAAATTTACTATCTTCCAATTCTCAAGTTTGACTCTGGAAAATATTGACTTCCTGACATTCTCCTCCAACTGCACTTTAAAAAATTTTTTATAAATTTGAAACAAGGAAAGATGCCATCATCTTCTATGTGCACTTGTCTCACTCCTACTACCAAATGAAGGTAAGGGTTTCCTTTGCTCGTTGTTTTCTACATTAAAATATTGTTGTTTATTTCTCCTTGAAATTATTAATATTTATTTCTTTATTCCTGCTTCCAGCAATCAATGCATTTGCTGGCTTTTTTACAAACTAACTTTTTGCATATGTTTATATAGAACTTTAGACTACTTTATTCTTGCATTTATGTGGTTAAACTAAGATTCTTACACTATTAATAATATTCTATTAATAGTATGCACATTCTGTCATGCATAATGTCTTGTAATTAATTTTTATGAGATTGAGCCTTATCATACGCTTTACATTTTAGGGTTCTATAAGCAAGCATCATATCTTATAAGATATTATGTATTCTATAGTGACTATTACAGTGCTAAATGCTATACAATTTGGATAATAAAGGTTAAATAAGCATTAATAGGAGATAAAACCAATCTCTTCATTTTACACAAATAGAAGCTAAGGCATTAGTTATGAATTGGAAATCTAGATCAATAGCAGTATTTTGCATTCACATATTTATTAAATATTTACATTATTGAGGACCTATAATGTTCTATAATGTTCTAGACACTTTGGAGACATCTTAAATTCTACAGCCATCAGTGGCATGGTTATTTACCAGTATTTGCAGAATCAGATACTGAAACAAAGTTTCATAATTTGCCCATGATCACATAGTTATTGGCAAAGCTAGAATTCAAAGTTATTTTGTTTGGCTCCATAGCCTGCAGTAACCACTTTATTTCATGATGCTTTCTCTCTAATATACTAGAATATTCAGTTTATTAGCAAGTTCCGTAATGGAAGTACCAACTCATATAAGACCATAGCATTAAAAGCAATCAGCCCTTTCAAGCCATTCCATGTAGCCAACCAAAATTTAGTCATTTAATTAAAAAAAAAAAAAACACCACGTGAGTTCTTTTGAATATATATACATGTCTGAACAAAAATTACTGAGAATTTGATTCTAAAAAATTTAAAGTTACCTTTTAAAATTTGTTCTTTTGCTAGATGGCTTGAGAGGACATGGCATATTTAGGAACATGAAGGTATTCTGGGATAGGTGCTGTTTATGACCAATTAGAGAGAAATTTGAGAGATGAGGATGAATAGATATCTGTCATCAAAGGCCTCATTTTTCATGTTAAAGGATTCATGTTGTCCTGTGGAAAATGAGAAGCCTTCAGGGACCAGATTTACCATCATTTCGGTGCCAATGTCATATTTCACATTACTCTTTCTTGCTGCTTACCAAGAATTCTAAGATGGTTCCCAAGATTTCCAGCCTTAATTCTTTGGAATGTGAATATGATGAATTGCTTCTCCCATGATTAGGTTATGTTGTATAGCTCAATTAACATTAAACAAGAGATTATTCAGATGGACTTAATCACATGACCCCTTTAATAGTAGAGTTTTTTATAATTGGGAGCAGAAAGGAAGTCAGAGACTCTAAGCATGAGACAAACTTGAGACTCTGTTGCTGGCTTCAAAGTGGATGGGCCTGTTTTCCAAGGAATGCAGTTAGCTTCTAGGATTTAAAATCAACATCCAGCAAAGAAACAGAGACCTGTCAGTCCTAGAATAACAAAGAACTGAATGTGGCCACCAACCAGAATTAGCTTGTATATAGGTTCTTTACCAGAGTCTCTAGATGAGAACGCAATCCTTGTGGAAAACCCAGTGATCCTATGCCAGATTCTGACCTATTGAATTGTGAGCCAATACATGGTTATTGTCTTATGCTATTAAATTTATGGCAATTTGTTATTCAGCAGTAGAATACTAATACATCAATCTTCAACTCATTGGCTACTTCCATTACATCTGTAAAAGCAGGCTACAAATATATATCTTCAAGGAATTCCATTTAATTACATTATGAATCATACTTTTTTTTTTTTTTTTTTTTTTTTTTTTTTGCTCATTTTAGGAAGAAGAAACAATCTAAATGTTGGGAAACATTCCTAGCTTCACTGAAATTTGGCTTTCCCAAGAATGCAGGACTTTCTCTCTTCTCTAAAGTGAGGACTGTTTTTTTCTCTCTCATTCCACATGTTGATCAAGGCCAAAAAATTAGAGTCAAAGTTCTATTTACTTTTCATATGACTTCCAGATCGTTACTGCCATTACTATTTCGCACGGGTACTTGAGACATCTATCCAAACCACCTTCTTACCTTGGGTAGAGCTCATTATCCACTAAATATTTTATTTCTCATCTCACTATTTTGACTATTTCAGAAACCCTGCCATCATTCTTAGTGGCTTGAAAATCCATAGAGATAAACACACCAAGATTTTAAAGTTCCAGTTCCTTAGCCTCATTTCTAGACTTATGTTTCATTCTGCCTAAGCAATCGATTCCCATATTCAAATCCTGTACATTTTCATCAATAGACACTTTATTTCTGAAATTCATACATTCAATTCTTAGGCCATTTGCTCAAGCACTCACCACTACAATTTCTCTTGCCTCATCAGTTTTTTAATGCTTTCTCACCACTTTCTCATTTTTCTCTGCCCTTTCTGGTTTCATGTTCACCCTTATTTAGCCTAACATCTACCGTTCTAACACAACCTTGCAAATACCCTCTACTTCCTTGATTTCTCTTTCATGACTGTACTTGTCTTGTAAAACCTCAACTATAAAGAATACCTTCTATCAGCCTTCACTGTGCCTTCATGGCAGTAGCTAGATATTCCTGGAGAAAATTGCCCTGTTGAAGCTGGCTTGTTTCATTCTAAAACTCAGAGATCAAACTGACATTCAAAAATGCCCATCCACCCTATTTTGTTTCTATAGTAGGGTTACTTTTTCTAACCCCTAAAATGCTACTTATATACTCTCCCCTCTTCTCAAACATTCCCCATTCCTATTCTACTCTTATTATCAGGTAATGGCTTTATTTCATATTTTATTGAGGAACTAGAAAACATTTCATTGGAAATGCCTCATGTTTTTTTCTGCCAAATCTAAAATCCCACCTATACTGAAGGCTATCTCTTTTTTCCTCTTATTTCATTAAGGAAGATATCCTTCCCCTGGCATCAAATGCAAACTCTTGTAGTCGTCCTCTGGACCTCATCCACTCTTGTCGCAGCTCTACGGCTCTTACTCCTATACCAATCCCTCTCTTCCTTTCTACACGGTGATTCTCATCAGCATGTGAACATAGCCTAGAATCTCCCATCATAAATAAAAATGCAGTCCTTTTCCTCACCTAACAATCCCATTTCTCTGTACCTTTTCAAAGTTAAATTTTTAAAAAAATTGTATACATTAGCTGTTTATTTTCTTCCCCTCCCATACATACCTCAGTTCATTACAGAATGATTTTCACCCCATAATTTCACTGAAACTGCCCTTATCAAGACCACAATGACATCCAAGGACCTATTTCAATAGACTGCTTTCTGATTTATATTAATTGAACTTTCAGCAATTTTTGCCAGAGACAACCACTCCCTCTTTGAAATATTGCTGTCTGATAACTTTCACAGTGCTTTCCTGGTTTTCTTCAACCCAATGGCTGCTCATTTCTTTCACTTTCTTTCTCTTCTACTTTTTTTTGTTTCTAAATATTTATATTCCCTTTGTGCTTATTATTGAGTCTTCTTATATTTTCTACACCTTTTTTCTTTGGAGATTTAACCCATTTTCATGAATTTAAGTGCACCTTCACAGTAATGACTCCAATAACTTATCCTAAGTGCAGATTTCTCCTTTAAGGAAGACTCTGATAAAAAAAAGAAATTAAATTTCAGTGCTTGGTAGATTGAGAAGAAATGTGAGAAAACGTGAAAATTTTCAGTGTATCAATAGGACCCTTTGTGGTGAAAATAAGACCAACTCTGTTCTACAGAACTGTCCTGGTGGACTAGATTCTAAGCTTCCTCTATCACTTGCTAGAACCATGACCTTAGACAGATAAGTTATTTAATTTCAACGAACTTTAATATGTGCATTTCAAAATAAATAAATTATTATCAAATTGTTATGTACAATGGGATAATTTCAAAAAATATAAATTTGTGTATGCAATGACACCTATTCTGGATTTTCTGCAAACAATAAAATTTCTTTGACCTTAGAATGAACTTTCTCACATTTTTTTCTGAATTAGGAATGTTTCTTACATCTCTTGGCATCTTACAATACCTATGAAACAATCAAAAATCATAATGATGTAGTGTGACAACATTTTGTTGACATCTTATGGTAAGATCAAGTATTAAAGGGTCTTAGATTTGATGACCCTATGATATTATTAGACTATGTTTCGTAATACTAATCATTTAAAACATCAAGCACTGAAACCTGCTCTGACTAGAACTATGCTATGTAGATCAAGGAGACAGAGGAACTGAAAATATGTTACGAACTTTAGGAATGATAAAATGTAATTGGTGATAAAAAAAAGTTATACTTGGTAAACAGATGGAGTATTTTTTAATTGGAAGCAAGTACATAATCTTAAAGCCTAAATTCTATAGAATAATGAGAAAATTTAAGCTAAACCAAGGCCATTATATCATGCATGGTAATACTTAAGAGAACATGAGTAGAGATTGGGATTGAAATTTATAAATAACAGAAATACATGACTAATTTTTAGAATGATAAGAATGAGCACATTGTGTTGGGGAATGTAAGAAACTGGTTGAACCAACTTTTGTAGAATTTCATTTAGAGAAGATTGCATAGCTAGTATTGAGATTGATGAACAAAGTCAGTATGTATATTCTAAGCTAAGTTTACAGTTGAGGTGACAGACAGGGAACAAGAGTGGCTCAGGGGCTCTTGTTGCTGTTCAGATGCATAAGAATACATTCTTGGATTAGAGTGATGACTGAGACAATGATGAGTGAGCTGAATCTCAGAGAACTGTGGACTCAGTTGTAAGATTTAGAAAGATCTGATGGCAAAGAAAGGCTACAATCAAACCTGGTTCTACCTGGTAAGATTAGAAGACTAGAGTTTGGAGGCTATTGTGATAAGAATGCCAAAATGAGAAGAAATGACTTGTGGGTTTAGATGACTGAAGTGTTTAATCAAATGGAATAAGCACACTGATCATGAACATACGCATGAGGGAAGGAAATTTCTCACCCAACTGTGGAGAGAAATCTGGAGCAAGATTAAGAAGTCAGGACTTGTATGTTTGCTATACTTTTTTTACTTTCAATGTATCATTTCTATTTCGGTATAATATGTATTAGGACACTAAATTGATGTAATTAGATGGTAAAAGTTCCTTGGGAAACAAAGGAGAGAAAGAAGAGACCCTGAAAACTCTGATTTTCATGTATAAACTATAATAAATCTAAAATAAATTGACATGTAGATACCTATATTTTAAATTATAGGATTCTGGGTAATAAATTAGAAGTTCAGGGAATATGAATGATTTTATGTTTTCTGGTTATTGCCTTTCATTTGAAATGCAAATCAATCATTTTTCCCAGTCTCTATTATAATAATTTTTTAACAATAATCTTGTGCCCACCTAGACAAAATTAGTACCTTAGACCTAAAGAATTAAAACTGACAATAATGAAATAATAAATTAACTCATAAAAACATATAATATTTATAATTGCCAGATATAAGAATCCCCTATACATAAACTTTCTTGCAAGATACAGCAGTAGTGGATTTCCTCACATTGTCTATGCAGTGTTCTTCATTTCAATATAGTATCTTTAAAAAGCATGTTATTCTCTAATTGCAAATAAAAGTAGATCATAAAATAGAAACAGTCTTAAACAAAATACAGAAGTGTATTATGGAACTTGAGCACTGATTTTATTTGCAGATACACTATTGTTTTTCTTAAAGAATTTCCATAAAGTGTTTCTTTAAAGGGTTCTTCAAAGGAAAATTAAAACCATGCTTATATCACTTGTCTCTAACCCCCCAACAGCAAAAGAATTTGAGACTTTGTAGTAACAGGTCTTTAACTATCACTACCTAGTGGATGCCTCAGCCTTCTCTCTTCAGGAACATGGTCCCCCTCCCGCCTATTTTTGGTGTGTGGTCTGGAAATGAACTGCAAGTAAGGTACTAGAGGAATGTGTTTTGTTAATTTAGAAGACAATCTTAAACATAATCTTTTTGTTCTGAACATTCATACTACGATAAAAATATCATTTCATTAGTCAAATTGAGTTTACTTTTTGATATTATTATGTTTTCATTACCAAACATATGCAAATAAAATGATAATTATGGCATAATGAGCTGTTAACTTGAAAAACAGTTCAGTCATTTGTTGTTTTTGTTTTTGTTTTTGTTTATTTATGTCGATATGGGTTGAGTGAATTTGGTGTCTTCTTTCAAAACAAATAAACTATTTTTTGGAATTAATCCTCAAAATAGCACGATTAGTTGAGATGAGTGAGAATAAATGACAATTCATAGATTCAAGAAATTTGTATGGTAAAATGTCTAAATTTGAAGTGAATGAGGTAGTAACATTTCCTAAACATACTATTGGTATTAACAACTGTAAAATGAATACAACCATGATTTTTTGAGCCATTTTTTATGTTATAAGTTTTAAGATTAAATAATTTAAATAAAAAATAAGACCCTTTTCGAATTCAAATCAAAAGTCTCAAACAGAACAGACATTTATGGCAGAGTTTCTAAGAGTTGCACAAGGCAAGACCACAGTTATACAAGAGAGAAAGGGCTGTATCTTAGGATAAGTATGGCTAGTAATGACATCGCACAGTTTGGAGCACTGGTTGAAGTTTCATCAATAATAACAATGATGCAATCACATTGCTAAGAAATTTGAGGTGAGTCATGCCCTAATATATTCTATTTTTTACTAAAAGTATAGAAATATGATTTGGTTTTGGGCAGGGGAAAGATTTATATTTGAGAAATCTTTCCACTAATATGTGGGGGTGGAGATTAAATTTAAAAAGAAGGTAAAATGTTGGAGATAAATTTGATACCATCAAATTAGTTAATTTTCACGTGGAAAATCATTAATTTAAATTTTAACATTGGCCAAGGATATATTTAATTGACAGTTCAGTTACATATTTGATAGCTAAAGTCTGAAAAAGATTTCTGACAATCTCTGTCTAAGGAAAAGACATGAGTAATGTACCTGTCATCATTTCTTTGGTGTTTGTTTAGTCACATTCATACAGGGGCAAAAGTATCCCTATTTATTTATAATCTTTTTTTTAAAGTCATTTTTTTTCATAAAATATTTTTATATTAAAAGATAACTAAAATTGAAAAAGACACATTAAATATATCAGAATTTTAGAAAATGTTATTTATCTTTTTCTGACTTTCTTTAAAATAGATTCTACTATACAAAGGAAAATAGAAACACAAGAAAAACACTATAATTATATTTAATGAGAAATGATATATCACTTTGCTTTTAGTTATGGTTTCAATATTCTCTTTTCCCAGATTAAAACTTAATCTTTTTCATTTTTATGATCCTACATAGTATTGATTTTAGAGCATTTTAAAATAATATGCAATATTAGTAGATGTTTTTATTTTTTATATTTGAAATTATGTTTTCAATTACAAGGTATGATGTTATTTATTAAAGGTGTAGGTTTCACAAGTGTGGATATTACTATTTTGAAAACTGATTTTGAAGCCATAATTTTTAGTTGTGCTAAAGTAGAGACATTTTAAATAAAATACCTTATTGCTAAAGCTTTGTATTGCATGTTGATTAATACATTAATGTGTCAAATCTATAAACTCAAGTTTCTAATAGTATAATTTTAGAATAAATTATACAATCAAATGTTTCTTTTTCATTCAGAAATGTCTAGGAAAGGAGTCTGATATGGAGAAAAAAGACTGGATTTTCTTCTTTATCCAATCCCAGCTCTTACTAACAGTGTATATAGAAACCTATTAGCCTATTAGCAGATTAACCTAAAAATTAAAATGCCAACCTATTCACTTAGAAGTAGAGCCAAAGTTATGCTACCGACAGCATCCATCCTTGTGTTGGAGGGTGTGCCACAATTCACATTCGAGTTTCCTGCCATGCCTCTGAATTTAGAATTAAGGCAAAGAGAGATGGGTCATCTCAATGTCTGTTTTTCTAAAGCCGCAGTGGGGCTTTCTTTACTGTGGGAATTTTGCTCTCAAGTGACTCAAGCTGACCATTTAAGGTCTGAGGTCACTTCTCACATTTTTGCTTGTGCTCTCCAACATATCATTTCTGGATTCTTCGTCTCTGGAATTTGCAATCATTACTTTACCTGCATCTTTTTTTCTCATGGCAAAATATAATTCCAAAGATTACAAATTATTTTATATTTATTATATTTTATGGACATTGTTGATGTCACTCAGGGGAATATTTTCACTTTGAGTAGGAATTATTAAAATTAGAAAGCAGGGTGCTATAGCTCATCCCTTCCATAAGGTGTTAATGTGAATGTAGAATTGATAGTGTGGAATAAATGAGGAGCAAAGTCAAAGCTAGATAATGAGGCAGTAAGGGGACACCCAGTCATCTAAATTTATTGTTAATTCTCAGGTATACTGTAATTATCCCCCTTAAATTCTTTTAAAAAGAAAATTGAACTCCTCACATCTCAGAATGATAAAATAATGTGCAAATGTAATATCAGAGCCATTGTATATAATCTCTATAAAATTTTTCAGTAACAGAAAAATGGAATAGGTAGGTATTGAGAAAAGAAAAAAATAAATATTATCATATTTTATAAATTAGACAAGTTTAGATCATAGAAGTTAATCACAACAATAATGCTAATATCAATACATTTATTCACAACGTATTATCAAATTAATGTCTATTTTATTTTTTCTCATTTTTTGGCATTGTCTTTCCCCTGATAGCAGCTTGAAAATACTCTCACACTTCTGCAAATTCCTAATTAGACCAAGTCACGTCCCCTTTCCTTAAGTCTTGTGCTTCTTTTAGTCTTTTCTGCACCCAAGATGAGTCTATTGCTCCTGTAATATTTTTTTCACCAGAACACATTCAAGCTGAGGAGCTGGCACCTTGAATCAAAATGTAGGGTTAAAATTTTTGTAAGAGATGAGACTGTATAGTATTATGATACAGGAACTATGAAGGTAATAATTGAAGCTGTGAGTCATAGTCATTTCCTAAAATAAAAAATAAAGATGTGCCTTTAAGTAAGTATGGGCGTTGGAGTGATATCTAAATTTATAGATACATTTAGAATTTTTCTAAAAGGATCCTGAGGGAAATTCTGCTAAGAAAAAAAGAAAATGAACTTAGTCTATTTTCTAGCTAAGGAAGAAAAATATTTTAAAGGGTTTATTCCAAGAGTTCAATAAGTATAGGGAGAAATATTCAACCATGATGGTAGGCAGAGGAAGATAAATATAATCATATAACTTACATATTAAATTATTTTTTAAATGAGACTTTTTAATGTTGGTAAAGGGCAGAGAAATCTTTGTTGGAAATAATCATTAGGGACTAAATTTTTAAAAACAGTTGTTAATATTTCTGAAGAATTCACATTCTTTGAGCCAATCTAAAGAAACTTAATTATTTTGAATTATAAAGTTATTCATATGATTTAAAATAGCTCCAAGTTGGAAAAATATAAACTTCCAACAAAAGGGAATTTTTGAAAAAGGTATCACTAAAATGACATATGACATAGTGTAAAACTATGTTTAAAATAACAAGCAGTTATTTAAATATAATCTTTGATTGCTACAGAAAATCACATGTGCACAAAGATTGGAAACAATATAAACACATCTCCGACCTGCTCTGGGTCTCATGGCCACCTTCTCTTTCCTGTTAGGCTCAGCAACTTTTAGAACTTCTTAAATCTCCTCACAACCCTGACCTACAACCTCTCAGATCCTTCACATGGAATTTATTTTCCTCCTATTTCATAAAGCAAATAGAAGATGCCAAATTTCTTCATTTTTTTTCCCTCCAATGTTCACAATTTTTCAGCCACTGCTCTTTATCCTTTCTTCTGTGTCACCCTAGTTAGTAGACAAAGGGAGCGCTTTATCTAGCCTAAAGCTAGTAGTTCTGTGCTCTGAGCAGTACCACTTCCTGTCTTTTTAGCATCCTCACTTGTCTCTCTTCCCTTCTTTCAATTTCTTCTCTACTGAACAAATTCTGTCATTTAAAATGTGTTTATCTCCAACTTTAAAACAATAACAATAAAGTATAATAAAGACTCTTATTTAAAGTTTCTCTTTTCCATAATTACTAAACATAAAAGAATTTATTATTCCTTCAATTTCTAACCCGTGGCAATCTAGCATCTGGTCCTTATTTTCCTTTGTATCTCAGCAGCATTTACAGGACTTCTTCCATTCCCTTCTTGTTGAGTTACTCTCTTTCCCTGGTTTTTATGACACTGTTTAATTCTGACTCCCCTTTTCTCTTTCTGACCTCTCCCATTAGTTGTCTCTATTGTCCCTTCTTCCTGTGATTGGCCCTTAATTTTTTTTTTTTCTGGGGCTCATCTAAGCCACTTACTTCTCTTATTCTCTCTCCCTACATGATCTCTTCTACTGCCATAGCTTCAGAAATATGAAGCTCAGATCCAACCCCAACCTCTATCTCCTGAAATTAAGACCTGTGTATCCAAATGGCTAGTGGACTTTTCCAAGTGGATGTGTCACAGGAACCTGGGATTCAATATGTCTAAACTTCTCTTTCTAGTTCCTCTATTTCTAGCTGAATTGACTTTTCCTTTCATGTGTTTGCTATTTTAGTGATGATAACAGCATGAATCCAGTTACCCAAATAGGGTAATTTTTAACTCTTTCATTTCCTTAATTCAATTTTCCATCAGTTACCAAAGTCTGTGTTTCTGCAACCTCAATATTTCACAAATGTCTCCATTCTTGTCTAGATTTTTACATCAGATCCTCTGGCTTCTCTACATGTTATCAGGAATTATCATTAATACTTAGATCTAGTCCGTTTAGGTCGGCATCTACCTTTAAAAAAAGAAAGTAACCAGAATATAATATATTCTAACTCTCTCCTACTTGTGCCACTGCTTCTTTGTTTGAAAATTAATGTATTTTTGTAGAAAAAACTGAGTTCAAATATGGCTCTACTTCTGAATTTTTATTGCCTCTCAACCTCACTTTTTTCAACTGTAAATAGAGTTACTAATACATACTATAAAATGTTATTGTGAGAATTATAAGAAAGGACAACTATGTGACATATAGTTTTATAGTTCAATAATGTTGAATGCTATCGAGTCCCTGGGAGAGTCAGGATGGAGAAAAAAATCTTGGATTTGCCATAATCAGTCACTGCAGACCTTCTAGAATGCAGATCCATATGAGTGTGAAATTCAAAGACAGATTTTAAAGACTTAAAAAGTAGCTGTAGACCATAAAAGCATTCTATTCCTCAGACAGGATAACAAAACAAACAAACAAACAAACAAACAAACAAACAAACAGAGAAATATGTAATATCTGGAGGGGGCACCAGAGTCAAGTGACATTTTTTCAAATTAAGTGATAGCAAATAAGTTGGTGCCAAGGAAGAGTGCAAGGATGGAACAGGAACATACCTCAAGAAGGAGGCAAGTGCTCAGAGGTTGAGAAGGCTGAGGTGCAGGTGTAGACAGTATACTTAGTACCCAAACTTCATCACTAGAAGAATACAGTTTTACCCCAGACTTGAGGACTTTTAGATTAAAATGAGTACAATTTTAAAGGCCTCTATTTCTCCTCAGGGGAAGAGATAAGTCTATAAAAAGTACCACAAGGCAATGCTTCCTATTGGAAGGAATCTGAAGGCATTGATGCTGATGTTACCAGTTACTGTCAGCTAGCTGCTATGTTCTCTGCATTTTTGATCATTGGTCCTATTTAAGCATAGAAATTCTTGGCACCCAAAAAATTAGTTGTATCCACCTCAAAATCATTATTTTTGTTCAAAAGAAGTTTGAGAAATCAAGAGTTAATTTAAAAATTTTGATGCAATGGAGACCTGAAGATGTCATACTTCAAACAAAATATTTAAGTATATCAGTGACTTTTTTTTTTCCTTTACTCAACTTTTAGGCCAAGTGAACAAAATTCCTGCTCTCATGGAGTTCACTTCTAAAAAAAAGAGTATAATGGGACAGAAGTAAGAAAGTATCTGTATGATGTCATGTTTTGATAAACACCCCAAGAAAAGCAAAGCTGCCAAACGTGGGTCCAGCATTGGGGTTGGGTCTCATCACTTTAGTCATCAGATCAAGAAGGTCCTCTCTGACAAGGAGATGTTTAAAATGAGACTGACTGGCGTGAAGCAGAGCCATGGGGAGATCTGAGAGCACAGTATTCTCAGGATTCAGCAAATTCCACTGTCTTTAAGTGGAAAAATGAGATGTGAAATCTAGGTCCGTGTAGCTGAAAGTCAGGACAGTAAGCAAAAGTGAGGAAGAGGGGAACAGGGTGAGTTCTAGAATTAGGAAAGGAGGCTTACAGACCATAGTAAGGAGTTTGGACCCATTGTTTAATGCAGTAGGATGATGTTATAGAGTTAATAAAAAATGTGATCTAACTTGTATATTACAAAAAAAAATTTCTGGAACCTGTGTGAAGAATAAATAATATCATTTGATCATATTATTACTTATTACTACTGGTTACAAGACTCATAAAAGCTTATTTCATTGGTAACCTGTTTAGAAAAGAACCTTAACATGATTTCGGTGAAAGGGGCTTTAAAGACTCTCTAGTAGTCTCTTTAATTTCTTTATTTTACAGATAAGGATATAAAGGTCCATCGGTGAAATAACATACCCAGGTAATCCAACCAGTTACCAGTTGATCCAGGATTAAAATATGATTCTCTATCTACTTATCAAAAAGTGCCTCATTTTCTCCCTTGGTTTTGCCACATTTCTTACATATAAGGCCCTTCTTAGATGTAGCACTGTAGGAAGGACACTGGCTTTGGATCATTTCAGGGACTCTTCCAGAAAATATGGGGAGTGTTGCTTAAAGTATGCTCTATAGATCTTCTAGGTTATTTGCTATAGATGTAGCTACTGATATAGAATCTCTGGGAATGGGACCTAATTGTTGCACCCTGAAGAAGGAAAAGCTGGAAAAGTCTGGGAGTTGTCAGTTTTCACGATGGAGCACCTGTCAGTTACAACCAATCGTAAACAATTGTGATTGAGCTCTCTCCACTGGATATTTTCTGAACATATGAAAAAATTATTTTTATTTGATTTCTATTCCCACCCTCTTCAATACAGCTTTAACAGACTGTCTTAAAAAGAAGAAGTCATCTTGTGAATGAAAATAGCCTCCAAACTGTATATAGTCCTATTGGCAAACTCCCAAATCTAGGACAGCAGCTAATCTAATTACTAATAACCTGGTATTGTTCAAATAACAGGGACTGAGATATGGTATATAATGATTAGAAAGGGGAGAAAGGTGCAATTTATTTTTAAAATATATCCATCAAAAACTGTTATTTCAGCATATGATTTTGTTATGAAAAATTCATAAAAATTTATATAAAACATCCTATCTGCCTAATAGTGTATAAAGTTATTGATAGTGTTTGCCTTTTACTATTGAAAAACATTGAATTGCAGTGGTTAGTTACTTGCTATAATTTTCTTGCTTCTGAATAATTTTTAAGTTTAAGTTGCATATTTGCTTCCCAAACGAGTAGCTGGTGGTGCGGTGTCCTTGAGGATGTGGCAGCCAACTCTGGGGCGGTAGCTCCTGAAGGACATTAATAAAGTGACAGTAAATCCAGCTACTCCTTGTTGAACTTTTACTTCATACTAAGTGCACAGAACAAACTTAATGTGCATATTTAGTCCTCTCAAAAACCTACCAAGTAGTCATTATTATATTCATTTCATAAGCAGAAAAAAATACTATTTTATTTAGTGTTTTTGTTGTTGTTGCTGCTGCTGCTGCTGCTGTTTTATATATTAGAAAGTTAATGTCAGTCCCCTGAATGGTAGAGAAGTTTTCCCAGTTTTCTGAGTGAGGACTTGATCTATAAGAATTGTGAAGAATGTGAAAACTTCTGACGCAGGGGTTACAACTAAAGGTATCTCAACCATTGGAACAGCTCTAAAAATATTGTCTTTAAATGGTACAAACAGGCTCTCTGCTCCTCCCATTGGACAGACAGAGTGTCTTCCTGCACAGTGCCACTTGTGACTGAGACATGATAGTAAAGGTCAGAGTGGATGGATTTGGCTGTATTGGGTGCCTGGTCACCAGGGCTGCTTTTAACTCTGGCAAAGTGGGTATTGTAACCATCAATGTCCCCTTCATTGACCTCACCTACATGGTTACGTGTTCCAGTATGATTTCACCCATGATAAGTTCGAAGACTCAGTCAAGGCTGAAAATGGAAAGCTTATTATCGATAGGAAGCCTATAACTATCTTCCAGCAGTGAGATTCCACCTACATCAAATGGGGTGGCGCTGGTGCTGAATATGTTGTGGATTCCACTCATGTCTCACCACCTTGGAGAAGGCTGGGTCATCAATTCTACCTCTTCTGAAGATGCCTCCATATTTGTGATGGGTGTAAACCATAAGTATGACAACTCTCTCAAGATTATCAGGAATGTTTCCTATATCACCAACTGCTTGGCCCCCTGGCCAAGGTCAGCCATGAAAATTTGGCATCATAGAGGGACTCATGCCCATAGTCCATGTCACCACTGCTACCCAGAAGATGGTGGATGGCCCCTCTGGGAAGCTGTGGCATGAGGGGCTGGCCAGAACATTATTCCTGCTTCTACCAGCATTGCCAAGGTTATGAGTAAGGTCACCCCTGAGGTGAATAGGAAGCTTCCTGGCATACCCTTCTATGTCTCTACACCTACCTTGTCTGTTGTGGATCTGACCTGCCACCTGGAGAAAGCTGCTGAATACAACGACATCAAGAAAATGGTGAAGCAGGAGATGGAAGCTCCTCTCAAGGGCATCCTGGACTATACTGAAAACCAGGTTGTTTCCTGTGACTTTAACAGTGACACAGACTCCTCTACCTTTGATGTTGGGGCTGCCATTGTCCTCAATGACCACTCTGTCAAGCTTATTTTTTGGTATGACAGTGAATTTAGCAACAGAGTGGTGGACCTTATGGTTCATATGGCCTCCCAAGAGTAAGAGTCCCCTCGACCACCAGTCCCAGTGGGAGGAAGAGAGGCCCTTAGTTACTAAAGGGTTCTTGATTCGAATCAATCCCCCAACACAATGAAAATTTCCTGACCTCCAATTTTCATTCTAGATGCCCTGAGGAAGGAGAGGGACTTAGGGAGCCTTTGTCATGTGCCATCAATAAAATTCACTCTACCCAGCCAAAAAAATAAAATTTTTTTAAGGTAAAAACATAAAGAACATGAGGGCATTTTAGCTTTGCTTTTTGATCTAATTGGTGTTGCTATAGTGAAATGTAATACTAATCTCAAGGATATGACTTAGGGTAGATTGAAATACAAAAATTCTGTATTATGTTTTATATTAGCTTTAAGTATTATTAATTGCCTTGTACAAGCCTTTTCTAAATTGGGCACAGAGTTCAGAGTACTTATAGAGTGTAAGATGTCTGTGTGTGTGTGTGTGTGTGTGTGTGTGTGTGTGTGTGATCTGCATATTAGCTTAGTTAATTTACAGTTTACTTAATTTACAATTTTCAATTTGTTCTTAATTTATTTTAATTTAATTTAAAAAGTTACAGTTTATTTGACATAAAAAATGTAATGCTAGATAAAGTATAAAACAGCAACAAAATAAAACACACAAATAAAATCATTTTTGAACTTGAGAAGAAAAAGAAAAACATTTTTAGATGCCAGATGAAGAGGAAACATAGTCAAAAGAATGTGTCCAGCTGCAACTTGAAGCATTATAGAGAAATCAGGCCAAAATATAGGCTTTAGCCATTGGAGACTGGGTTTTAACACTAGCACAGGAGAAAAGCCTGTCCAAGGTCCAGGGCTTTCAAGAAACTGGAATTGAACTACGAGGAATCATGAAGAGTCCACATTTCAAAAAGAGACTAAAAAAAAAATCGATCCACAGGACTAGAGAAATAGGTTATCAGCTAGGGCCAGATGAAAACAAAAATCACCTGTGGAAAACTGGTAACCAAGGCCTGCGTAGTATTCAGGGGTGAGGTCATCATGGTACAGAGACCAAAAATGGTTACTAATGAAAACACCAGAGAAAAATCCATATCTATCAAATTGTATCGAAATTATATATTATCGATGATTGCCAAAGTCACAAGAGGAAAAAAAAAGTCAACAAATGTAAACAGAGATATACTGACATAAAACTGCCCACTAACAACACTAGTGATAGAAAAAATGGAATAATTATTGCGCTAAGAAAATTTATACCCAGCCAACCAGCAATTAAAGAGGTCAGAACAAGTACATTCATAGACATGTAAAGATTGAGAGATTTTACTACTCTCAAATTCTTATCAAAAGCAAAACTGAGGTATGAAGTTGAGAATGAGAAGATGCAACATATATCTAAAGTGCACTCTAGAGGAGAGACTATACAGAATGAGAAAAATAAGGATAAAAAGGGGGAAAGATAATGAAATGCAAAAAATATATCAGTAATAAGTAAAAATACATATTAATCATTGTTAAGATATGAATAAACTAACTCTATAATTAAAATACAAGTCAGTAAGATTGGGTTTCTCAAATGTAGTCATTTGTTGAATAAAGTCTAATTTCTGTGGTATTCTTGCCCCAAATGCATCACTCACGGGAACACATTAAATATATTTAAATTAAATATATCATATATTAACTTACAGTAATTCCCCTTAAAGTTATTCATCTGTATTCTTTGGAAATCTCAAATAATGAAAGGCAAGAAGGTTGAAGAACTGTGCCAAACTGGAAGAAATTAAAGCTATGTGACAATTAAATTCAACATGAGATTTTGGATTCAATCTTAGACTTATAAGAGACATTACTGGGGCAAATAGCAAAATGGAATGAGACCTGTGGATTAGATAATGATGTCAGATCTATGTTAATTTCCTAATTTCGATAGTATTGTCATTATGTAAGAGAGAGGGCTTGTTTTTAGGTAGTACACTGAAGTGTTGAGAAGTAACAGGACTTCATGTCTTTAACTTATTCTTACATAATTCAGAAATGTTATTATTTGGCAGTTAGATGAAAATTACATAGAAGATTTTTGTACAATTTTTACAATTTATAAATTGAAGTCACTTCAAAATAAATAATTATAAAAGAAAATTTGTCATCAAAATTCACAGCTTTAATAGATTGGAGGATAAAATATAATGATAATATTAAAATTATAATGGAAGACTCTTCTTACCTGCAGGAGATGCTCAGTGAAGTAATAGGGGCGAATTGTAATACTGTCTTCCATGTACTGTCAAAAGCTATGCATATGTATAGATGCATATGCATCTATATACACCCTTATAAATAAATATATATAAAGAGAGAAAGAGTGAAAGAGAGAAAAAGAAAGCAAAATCAAAGTTAAAGTTTGAAGTTTTGGGTGTTCTTTGTACTATTCTGTTTTTTGTCAGGTTCCTTGGAAGCCTTTGAGGCAGCAGTGTAAATGCTCTATAGCAGGCAAAAATTGTAAGAGATAGAAATGCAGTACAGTGAGGGGTAAGGGACTGAGCAAAGCTGAGATCTCAGGTAAAATCATACCTGACGTGGCCTATGTCTTAACTGCCCACCCTGAAGTAAGGCAGCTGACATTTTATAGCCTAAAACATGTAGTCATTGGCTGCAGGCTGTGGATTGGGAGTGGGGAGGGGATTAGGGTGGAAGGCAGAGGGAGGAGAAACTCCTCTACAGATGCAGCTCCCACTGGTTAACAGCCATTCTCAGGGAGAAGTGGGCAGCTGTGCTCCACTACTGCCAACACCTGCTCCAGCCTTGTAAAGGATAACAGACAGGCACTGATAGCAGATGTTAGAGTCTTTCGGCTTTTCTGTATTTTGAAAATTTTCATAAGAAGAAACTGGAGAAAAATCATAAGATCGTCTTGATAGACACAAACAAACAAATAAATAAAATTCAACATCATTTTTTGCAAAATATTACAAAGTCACTATCAATAAGTATAGAAGCTTTAAGTAGATAAAAGTCATATGAAAAAAAAAAAAACTTCATTTGACTTCACAATTGTGGCAAAATTTTGGAAACACTTCCATTAAAACTAGAAACAGGAAGAGAAGAGCTGAAAAATGGCTGCTCTTCACCATAAAAAGAGGATTCTAACCAAAGATAAAAAAATAACATATATAAGAAGGAAGAAACAAAGCCATTACTACTTGAGATATTATAATTTTTATCATAGAGCATCTAAAATCATTTATAAGCTAATAAAACAAGATCATCATAGATCAACAGAATCCAAAATGTTCTTATGTAATACAATAACCAATTAAAAATGCAATAAAAAGAACTTTCTATTCAGAATAACAAAAAAAATTAGCAGTATAATCCCTTGGATTAAATAAAACAAAGGGGCCCATCAGCACTATTTAGAAAATAATAAAATGTTATTGAAGGAAATAAAATAGAATCAAATAAACAGAGAAAGATAAGTTATTTTCATAGATAGAGAACTCCAAATTATTGGAAATGTCTGATGTAATTTTAACCAAGACCTCAATGTGATTTTTACTGAAACTGAACAAACAAGTTCTAAAATTCATTAATGGGTAAACAGCCAAGATAACCAAGAAAAGTCTAAAAAAGAAAGAAGAAAGACAGAGAATCTGTCATATAGAAGTTAAGGCTTATTATAAACTCATAATGAAAACAATGTGTTTAATGCTGGGATAGACAGAAAGGTCTATAAAAAATAAAGTTTGGGAACAGACTCAAGCAGACATAAGAACTTGTATACTACAGAAGTAGAAACACAACTCTTTGAGGGAAAAGCTGGACTATTGAATAATGTTGGAACAATTTCCTTTCTATGTGGGAAGAAGTGAATTTGATCCTTACATAAAACTGTAAAACCAATTCCAGATGGACCAAATTTTAAAATGTGGAAAATAATTTTCTAAAAAATTAGGTGACTATTTAAAAGAACATCTTCTGAAATGGGTTAAGAAAGAATTTTTTAAGAAATACACAAATACATAAATTAATTAATATTTTTGCTTATATCAAAATTTGAACTTCTGTATGATAACACTATAAACAAAATTTGAAACAAATCACATACTGAGAGAAAATTTTGTAAGGGCTATTATGACAAATTCTTGATAATCAAAAAGAAAAAAAGAGGGAAGGAAAGAGAGAAGGGAGAGAAGAAAGAGAAGGAGGACGGAAGGAAGAAAGGAAGGAAGGAAGGAAGGAAGGAAGGAAGGAAGGAAGGAAGGAAGGAAGGAAGGAAGGAAGGAAGGAAGGGAGGGAGGGAGGGAGGGAAAGAGGGAGGGAGGGAGGGAGGGATGAAGAGAATGAGGAAGGCAGGGAAGGAGGAAGGAAAGATAAAGGAAGAAAGAAAAAAACAGCCTAAGAGAAAAATGAACAAAGATCATAAAGACTAATTTAAGAGAGAAAAATCTGAATGGTGAACAAAGAATTGGAAGATGGTGAATCTTACTAATAACAATAAGGAAACTATATATTAAAACTATACTAAAATGTCATTATATACCTATCATATTGGTGGGGTAAAAGTTAAACCTGACAAAGCCAAACACTGATAAGCGTATGGAGCAATGGAAACAAGCATGCTCTGCCTGTGGGATTTACAGTATAATTACTCTAGAAAATATCTTGACAGTATCTATTGAAGCTGAATTATGTTCACACCCGATGGCCTGGCAGGTAAACATACTCTTAAAAGTGTGTACCAGAACATTCTTTGAAACATTATTTGTAACGGAGGTACAGTGACAATATAAGTGAGTGTCAATAAGAAAAATGGGTAAATAAATTGTGATATATTCATACCATGAACAGCAGTTGTAACCTAATCCATATATATATCAAGGGAGTTACAAAAATTATACTGTTAGACAATTTGCTCAATTATACAATGGCATTTATGTGAAAATATTAAAACCACACAAAGCAATACACTATGTTGTTGGTGGAGATACACACACATGTGTAGGTGTGTAAAAACATTAGATCGTGAATTGACTGGAAGGAATAAGGTCAGTATCTTGGCATTGACTTGAGGAGGGAAAGAGTGGGTGATGGGTTTAAAGAAAGGAAGGAGAGCTTTGTTTATCCCTTATAGTTCTGCATGCAATGAAACATTCAGTGTAAGTGCACACATCTCCGTATGTGTGTATCTGTCTGTCTATAATCTGAGTTAAAAGTGACAAAAGTAAACAACTGCAATATTGAGTGAGAGTATTTTTATATCAAACTTTACATTTTTCTACTTTTTAATGTTAAAAAAACAAAAACTCAACTATGAATTCAATGCTGAGTTATGATAATTAGAGGCCAAAGGACTATCATAAGAGACATTGGCAGCCTACAAAGGCATCTGTAAAACACTGTGCATCAGAAGCTGATAGTCTACCTGTCCCCTTAAGAAGTCAGATCTAAGCTGGGAGTTCCCACTGTGCTGTTAGTTAACACCTGGCTCAAAGAGACTTGCGTGTTTTCTTGGAGGAAATGTTTGAACATACGAGGCAGAGCTGCAGCCAAGACGTTCTGGGGAAATGAGACTCTAGAAGGGGGAATGTTAATGTGAAAGTGAATTTTCACGTGGCCTGGGGAGTCAGCAATGCAAAAACAAAACCAACAAACAAAACCCTGAAATGCTGACTACAGAAGAACTATTTCCTATTTGGAGGCATCCCTAGGCCACTGTAATTCTTTCTTTAATCCAGCCTCTCTCCCTCTTTCTCTCCCTCTTTCAATATCTCACTCTCACACCTCTCCCTCCCTCTATCCCTCCACTTCTCTTCCTTATTCCCTCCTTTTTCTTTAAAGAGACCAAGAGAATGTGGAAGTTATGGAATGAAAGAAGTTAACATGAAGAACTTATATTTTATGTATATTAATTGTTGTATTTTCCAAAATACCCCACTTCCTTTACCACCCTACTTCTTACCACCCCCACTTGCTCTTACTATCACTTCTTGCCTGAAAACAAAATAATTAATAATAATAATCATAATAATACTCGAGTGTCTCCAAACCTTTGAAATTTTAAAGTAAAAAAATTTGGTTTTGTGCCTTAGAAGATACCATTTTACGTTCTATGTAAAATATTTCTGTGACATTTGAGAAAAATTGTTTATAAGTAAAAATGAGGAGTTGCCCCGACTTTTGATATATGCTGTAATAAGTTTAACTATAACATGTTCCTTTCTTGAAAATAAAATGGCATGTACGTTTTCTGCATGCATTCTTAAGATGTTGAAACATTTCTTTAAAATTCGCTAGCAGTGTATAGTAAAAAAAAATGATAGAAATATGTTCACTTTACATAGAGACCTCTGCTACGTTTATTTCTGAAGTGTCCTAAAAAAAATGTTTTTTCTTTTTAGTTATTGACAAAACAGTTTAAATGCAGTTAAGCAAAAATAATTTAAATAACTTGTAATTCCACCATCATAGAGAAGTTAGTTCCAACAAGTTTATCTTACTTTATTCTATGTCTTATAATCAGAGGAAAAGCTAACACCAATTGTAATCGACTATGACCCTTGTGTTATCAAAGTTTGTTTTTGATCTAAGAGGACCTTTCTGGGTCTTCTTCATTACCTTCTTGGTTCTGAGAAGAACTAAAAATTTCAGAAAGAAATTTTAAGAGAACTGTTATTCTGTGAATCTCAAGTTTTCCAACTGAAATAGAGAATTCTGAGTCTGGCTCTTCTGGCAACAGGCAGCTAATAAGCATCTCTTGGACTGTGTTGTACTAGTTTTTCTTCTTGTCCTGCATTTCTCTCTAGTATCTTCTGTGCTAAGAAAGAATTCTTTTATTGCCGTAGTGATGTCCACACCATTTCTCTATCTACTAAATCTCACTAGAAGTGATTACACTCGTGTCAAGATTCCTCTGCCCTTTAAAACATATGGTTACAATTTTCAAGCAGAAAGGACAGTCACGACAATTTGCAAATTCTAGAATAAACACATATGTGGAATACACCTGCCAATAAAAATAAAACTACTTTCTATTCCCTAATGAAAATACAAGCAAGATATATATTTGGAAATCTGCCACTGAACTCAAACACGCACACACACACACACATGCACACACACATACACAAACGAACACGCACACAGAGTCAACATCTCAACTTGTGAGACAGGGAGTTGGATATGTGCCTGGTGCTTAGGGAAAGTGGGTTGGAATTTTGTAGATAAAGCCATAAATAGGATAAAATTGATCAGGAAAAGACTGCGGGTTAAGTAGAAAAGTGGTCACAGGAACAAATTTACTCTGGGGGCTATTGAAGTAACACTATTAGGGGTAAATTAGGCTACAAAATTTGGAAAACGAAAGAAACTTGTGTTACAGAAACAGAGTGAAGAATTGAATTTCAGTAAACAGAACTAGTTTAAGACCTATTTTGGGACGAATATATCTATGAATTTACATTGATAAATATGATTATATATATATACATACACACACATCTATCATATATGTTTGCATATGTTTATATAGAGAGAGACATGTATTATATACATATATATATAAAACCACATGATTTTGTATTATGTACAAATATAAAACACACATATATATATAACTAGTATATTTATATATCAAAAGTTATAATATGTGTATTAATATCTGTAATACCTGTGCATATATATGTACATACACAGATAATGGATATATACTGTCATTAGTTATGCATATATACATATATAGAGAGTGATGTTTATCCCCACTATAAATCTTACCATTGCTGCAGTCTGCTACCCTCACACACACACACACACACACACACACCACACAAAAGAGAAAGCATCTAGTTGAATATTTGGTTAAATTTAACAGCCTCAAAAAAATAGAATAAACAAGAATTCACTTAAGGCTTGAAATTCTTTTAGTAGCTTCTCTGAGTTTTTAGCTTTTAATATTAGCATTCCAAAAAGCTGTAATTTGCTTGCAAAAAAAATTGACATGTTGTGTGTTAAAAAGATTAATGAATTACATTCTGTTTTCCAAAGTTTTTGCATTTCTCTTTCTATTCCAATACCGGTTCAATCTATAGAGTTATTTATATACATGGATCATGCATTTAAAAAGCATATTCTCCAGTATGAATGGCAGACATGCAAATACAAATAAATGGTGATAAAAGCAATAATGGAAAAATATGTAATATCTAGTAGGAACTTAGAGGAGAGGGTGAATTCCTTAGATAATTGTTCATTTATTTCTCACCTACTCAAGTATAGATTTAAAGTGGCTCACAGCAACATGAAATAAAAGAAAAAATGAGTAATAAAGTGAATTCAGAGAAGAAAATACTTAAATAACTTGAAGTCAACAGCAAATGGATATCAGAATACACAGTTAAGGTCTAGAAAATGCTAAAACAGGCCACCAGTTAACTTCTAGGCTTTCTAGCATAGAGACAAAAATGAGAACATAATTGCACTATTCATTTACCTACAGATAAAAAGAAAACAAACTTATTCATTGTGCCAAAACTAAAGATTTTTCTTCAGAGGTAGTCAAAAAAGAGAAGAATACACCATCACCAACAACATCTTTATATCAAATAGATTTCACAGGGTTATTTCTTACAGTGGTTCTTAGCATTGGCCAATGATTACATTTAATAAAAACAGTTTTGTAAGAGATGGTCCAGATGTGTAGATTTCTGCTTTTGTGCTTTATTACAAGGATAGATTTTTTTGATATGCATAGGAACACATGGACTATATGTCTCTCTCAAGCAATCCTTCTGAAATTTATGTTGTCCAACCAAGTATTTGATGAGTACTAAGCAGCAGCGAGTTCAAGGTTATAGTCCTTGACGATCAGTTAGGGGTGCAGCTCTCTCAGTCTACTGATTAAATAATGCAAATGCCTAACTCCCTCTGTGGTTGAGATGGGTGCAGATGAAGGAAAACATAGAATTTCAGCTGTTTTCAAAAATTCTGGTAAAATACATATTACATAAAAAGTAACCAATTTTAAATGTATAAGTTCAGTGCCATTAAGTACATTCATGTTTGGTGCTGCCATCACCACCATGCCTTCCCAAAACTCATCTTGCAAAACTGATCTGATACTCTGTACCTTATATTAAACAATAACTACCCATTTCCCCTCTCCCCAGTCTAGCTTACCCACCATTCTACATTCTGTCTCTATGAATTTGACTACTCTAGGTACCTCATACAAGTGAAATCATGCAGTATAAAAATATATAGAACAACTTCACAGATTTGCATGCCATCTTTGCGCAAGAGTCATGCTAACCTCTGTATGGTTCCTATTATAGTGTGTACTGCCGAAATGAGCACTTTAGCTTGTTTTTGAGGGGAGAACAGAAGCTCGTCAGACTTTAAATGGGGGAAGTTCCTGTACAAAGGCCAGTTGGTCTAATACTGTTTTCTGTATTGCTGAAGACTGAGATAAGGAGGAAAGCTGAAAAAGATGAAGCTAGAGACAGGAGGAAGCCAGATGCTCGAGGGCTTTGTAAGCCTTGTCTAAGAGCTTCATATACATGCAATGAGAAGGAATAGAGAAATAAAAATTTTAAAAAATTAATTCCAGAAGAAAAGGAAGGCCTGGAAGAAGATAAAATTTAAGACAGAAAGACCACTAAGAGGGCAATGGCAACTATACAGATAATGCTTTCCCATATATTTTTTTCTTTTTTTGCACATCACTAGTGTGGTAGAGTGGGTATTACAAAATTGCAGAGCATGAGGAAATATATGTCTGTGTGGTGGATCTGAAGTTTTTAGCCACAATCTTCCTCTCCAAACTTAGAAGAAAACTTTTGACCTTTTTTTTGAAAATTTTACATTTTCACAAAAGATCCAGAAAAGCCAAAATCAAAGGAAAAGTCATTTTAACCCAGGAAAGCATATTTGGGGTGGCATTTCTTCCCACCAACGTATCTCCTTTTCTCATGTGGTTTGTGTAGCAAGTCAGGTGTGCTAATTCATTATAATTTTTCTGGAGTCTTATGAGAATTGTTTAATTTTTAAAATTTTTTATTAAGATATAACTGACATAAACACTATGTAACTTTAAGGTATATAATATGGTGATTTGATACATTTATATGTTGCAATATGAATACCATGGTAGTGTTAACTAACACCTCTATCATGTTACATAATTATTATTTCTTTTATGTAATGAGAACATTTAAGATCTAGCCTCTTAGCAACTTTGAAAAACATAATTCAGTATTATTTACTGTAAATACTATGTTGTGCATTAGATCTCCAGAACTTATTTAACTGCTAGTTGAAATTTTGTACCCTTTAACATCTCCCCACTTTTTCCCACTCCCAGCCCCTGGTAACCACGATACAATTGTACACTGTTTTTATGAGTAAGGCTTTTTTAGATCTCACATGTGAATGATGTATGATATTTGCCTTTCTCTCTCTGGCTTATCTCATTAAGCATAATGCATCTGTGACTGAACAAACTGAAGATCAAAATAATTTTTTAAAAAGTTACGTTGTTGCTGACATGTACTAAGTAGTTAGGCCTATGATGATTACATCTGTACTGAATACATACAGAATGTTTTTTGTCATTATTCCATAAACAATGCAGTATGACAACTATTTACATAGCATTTACATTGTATTAGGTATTACATATAATCTAGAGATGATTTAAAGTATATGAGGGTGTGTGTACGTTATATGCAGATATTATACCACTTTACATAAGGGACTCGAGTATTATCAGATTTTGGTATCCTGAAACCAATACCTTTGGATACTGAGGTATATATACTATATCTTCTTTATCCATTCATCCATTGACAGACATTTAGGTTATTTCCATATCTTAGATATTCTGAATGAATCATTTTTTCTTATTATTCAATTATTCTTAAGAAAAAGAAACAAATATGGAAGGAAATGTATTTCTTTAAAACATGGTAAAGTTTCAGACTTTACACCTCTTAACAACTTGTGATTTGGTAATAATTAGAACGAAGGTAGAGGCTCAGGGATTTGACAACAAACAGTTGGGTTTATATACTGCTCTATTTTATCCAGTGAGAAAATTAACTTTTGAGGGCCTACCTTTTTCCTCTAGTTCTTTGTAGCACACAGCTCTCATGAAGTACCCAAGGTGAAAACATTTCAACGGTCAATGCCTAAAGAATAGAGATGGATGTCACCCTTACCTCCAAATTTGAGACACAGTGCCTTTGTTCTCACACTCTTGTTCTCCTGGGATGCTCTCCTTCAACCGAAATCCACATGTTGCAATCACAACAATTTCCCCAAAAAAATTAAAAAAAAAAAAAAAAACGTAAAACTTCTCCAAGAAAATTTGCTGAACATAACCTCTCTCCTCTCTAGGGCTGCCATTGGACTTTGTTTCATCTTTTCAATAACACCTATCCCATTTTAGTTTTCAGTGTTTTTACTTTAAAATTACTTGAGAATGGTGATGATGTCATACTTGTGCTCGCTTTCTATTTGCATATAGCAAAAACAAAAAATAATAAATAAATAAATAACAAATGTTCATTTATCCAATAAATCTTTGTTTAAGGTAAATGCGTGACATGCCGAGAGTAGTTTTAAAAGCAAGGCTTTATTAGGAGAGGGCTACCAGGCGAGGTTCTCTAGTCCAGAGAGGAGAGGGGACAGAGAAGTCAAGCCCTGGGGTGAGAGGGCGTAGCTTTTATGGGGTTGTGTGGAGGTAGGGGTATAGGGTGGGAAATGTTAATCAAATGCTAATTGAGCATCTGAATTAGGGTGGTGGCGCCTGGGGCTTTAGGGTGGGCCCTATTCAGAAGGTCTGGATTCCAGGATCAAACTGGGAAGTCTTCAGACAGGTGCTGGCCCTTCCCCTGCAGACCGAACACTTTGTAGCATGACTACTAAATGGCACTTTATTAGTTATTAAAAATAGACCAATGAATAAAACAATAGTCTCTGATTTCAAGGAATCTTGATGTGAGGTGTGATACATCAGAAGTGTTTTTAGAGGAGGAAGAGGCCATTTGGAGAATAAAATTGATAGAGGGCACAAGACTTACAGACATATATATCTGTATACATACAATCTGTCTGTCTGTCGGTCTATCTGTTTCCTTCTGGTGATACTCCCAGAATACTGATTTTAGTCAATACATGAAGCATGTATTTTAAATCGACCACAACTTACACCACCTTGCTGGAGAGTAACCTCCTCCTCTAACATTTTACAGAGGCCGGCAAACATTATTTTGCACTAGTAATTGTCCAAAACTTAAGCCTGATTATCCTGAAACCTAAGTGATAAGTTTGTTAGTAAAAAAAAAGTTTTTTGTTGTTGTTGTTGCTAAAGTTTTAAAATTCCCTTTTCTAAATACCTAAAGTATCAAAGAAGCAGTTTCCATGAAAATGTTTCACTCAATAAGAGAAGGAAATAGAGGAAGACAGTAACAGAAATTTCCTATTTTTAAAAAATATTCTTGTGCAACATTTAAATAAGTGTATTAAAATGCACCAAGAGTGAAAAAAGATTGATAAGATACTTAAAAGTTCCATTTAAGTCACAATTAAGACTCCCTATTCTTTAATGTCTCCTTCCTCTCTTTTATTTCATCTAATCTGTCATCATTGGAGCGCTAATCATGAATGAGTGGACTAATATAGTACCCATGCCCTTTCCTGTATTTCTCATGATATATCAAACACACATATTTTTAAAAACACAAATCCAATCTTCTAAACAAGCTCTTTTACAACTGTTTTGTGGATGAGGAAACCGCAGTTCCTGAAGGTTAGATGCGAGCCCAGGATTACAGAGCTCAAGCACCAGGCCGGAGCAGGAGCTCAGGTCTTATGGGTTCTCCTCCAGAGTTCTTTCTCCTCACATTTCTGTCGTCCTATGTATTGTATATATATTGTGAATATTAAAAATATATGCTCTCAAAATACAGAAAATATCAGGCTTTTGAGACTGTATGTACAGACAGAATTGCACTTCAAAATTTTATTTATAAAGTATGTAAAACCTATTCTCAATTGACAAAGTTCAGTTTTTCAGAACAACTGCTCCTAACCCATAAGGTGCCAGTCTTTAACATCATTTTCACATTTTGTTTGTCTATGTATTTAACTTTCTTTTACATATGAAGCAGAAAGCATTTTTATTTTTGTTTTTAACCAACATTTACCTGGTTGTACATGTTGATCAAAAACATTAATGGAAAATATTTTCATTAATATTTTCTTTACACTATGTAAAACATAACTATAAGAAAAAAAAGAATAGCAAATGAATTCATTTTCTGCTATTCACTCTAATTCTCATTTAATTTTCATATTAAAAATTTCCAAATTTTACATTGAAAAAGTTGTGATTTAATGAATTTAAATAACTTTCTAAAATGTTAATATATATGAAAAAGTATACTAAGAAAAACATAGAATAGATAAATATTTTTTTTAAGTTATCAAGTCCTAATAAGAATAATATAGAATGAATAAATATTTTTTGTTTTTAAAATTATTATTATATAATTTATCAAATAAGAATTATTAGTTATTGCAAATATAATTAGAAAAATAAACTAAATATAACTGAATTGTATGATTATGACTTTTAACCTTTATTTTCCAGTTATTGTTGCTTTAAAAAATTTTTAAATATGTTAAAATGAAATTTCCTGATAGAAAGTTAAAGTAAGCATAATTTTGTAAAATCTCATTTGCTGTACATTAAGATAGCTAATTTTTTATATTAATTTTTTATATTCTTATTTATCTATAATGCTATCGTTAACATGCAACACGAAAATGTTCAAACTTGTTTTTTAAATTAAGTGGTGAAGTATATTTTGTAGTGAACAATATCTGTTTACATTTTCAATTCTATAAATATTTGCTCAGTAAAATAAAAAAGTGTTTAGACTTGGATGTACTACAATTTACTTTATTTACTGTAAATTTTTGTAATGAAATGATTAAAACATGGTCTGGAAAATCTTAGCTAGTATTTTAAGTCTACCTAATAAGAAGAAATAAAAAACTGGCATCAGCATTGACTATGTCCATTATTTAAAATACTGAATTAAATTCAGCACACATTACGAATTGTTTTTTGCATCTTCCTTTTAGGATTGTGGTTAAAAGTAAAATAACCAGGCAGCCTTATCTTAGGTAAGATTGTTTCGGCTTGGAAATAAACAAAGCTCTCTCTCGATGAGCTAGGTTCATTTCATATTTGTGTAATACCCTGGAAGAAATTAGGTTTCAATAAAGTCCATTTTTGTCACTGCATGTAGCAATGAATATCACACCCAGCAGGGCACAGTGGCACCTGGCTGTACAGACCCCAGTGCAGCACAAACCATCTGGGGGTAATTACAACAAGGTATTCTTTAAGGACCAGATGGGACCACGGAACAGAAGCTCCCACCCCTCCCAGTCATTTACAACATAATTCTTTTCAATGATATACTTAATCCTCCCACCAGCTATGCTTTTCAGCTTGCTGTTGTCACTGTTCCTTTATGTTAATTCAGTTGCAAGACTGAGGAAAAAGGGGGAGAGAGAGAGTGCAAGAAAAAAAGGGAGAGGGGGAAAGAGAGCCACCGGCGCCTCTAGGGACCAAAAGAAATTATTCATCCCTAAATTGTTTCCACCACAGCAAGTACAGTAACAAATTTTTTTTTAAAAGAGGGCTGAAATTATCCTAAAGAAGGTCAATGCGACAGCCCTGTGTGGCACCAGCTGAGGTTTACTCAGCCACCTGTTAGCTAGAAAGCTCTCTGCACACGCTTATGATGCATTTAACCAGTTTAAAGGGTCTTTATTGACAGGCCAGCCACCTCCATTCAGCAGGCCAGAGCCATAGGCCTGCTTTGTGGTCATATGTGGCGCACAAGTCTTAATTCAATTACGCTGTAAGCCTATCCAATCTGCATCACTGCCCTTTCACTTTTGTGCCATTTGTCTTGTATGTTGTAAAGAATTTTATTTTGAAGAGGGAAAGGCACCCTACAACCCAGTTGTCTTTATTTTTCATTTAAGGTTTGTGCCGCAGGTGCGCTGCCACCTTTCAACTCCCAAAATGTATTCATCTTTAAGTGATATTTTAGAGGGAAGTGTTATTTATTGTTCGGTGACAATGCTTTTCTGGTGTTGCTGAGTTTTATTTTTTTTTAATTAGGTGTATGTTCAAACTCTCTACCAAACCAACAAAGAACCCCCATACTTGAGAACTGAAAATTTGAAAGAAGAAAATAAAAGGAAAAACATAAATGATAGCTAAAAATAACAATTAACTTTGTTCTATCATTTTTTTAATTAAAAAAATGCATTTCTTAATATGAGCAAATGTTAAACTTAAAATTTTTGATTTTCTTTAAGTGTCTGACACAAAAATTATACCAGTTTATATAAACGAAACTCAGTGAAGCTATATATTAATTGAATGTTTTAAGTTCCAGACAAGATTATTAAACATCTTAAATCTGTTCATATTGTTTTGGATTATAGTGCTTCCAAATTTTCTTGGTATTGTAGCAGTGTATATCATCAAATGCTTGGCATTTTCACAATAATTTGTGGACAATGAGAACATACACATAGGTTTCTCAAAGTCAGGGAGTCTGATGTTTATTCTCACAATTGTATTTTGCTTAAATGACAAGCTTATCTCTTTAAAGCATGTTCTACATTGATAGATAGCATCCTTACAAGCAACCAAGTTCTACCTCCTTGGTTGAGTGTCCATATGAATTGTGTAGATCATTCTAAATTAATTTTTCTCAAATTATTAAATGAGTTGCCAGGGGATTTTGAAGAAACTTAAAATGGAGATAGAGAAGAATATGTTTTTCTATTTCATATCTAGTTTCCACCCAAGTCAAGGACAAGACAATAATATGAATGTCCATTTTCCTTGTAGCAACCTCTGAATATCTTTTGTATGGAAGTTCTCATTCCCTTTAAATGACTGAATCAAATCTGCAAAAATAAAACAAGCATAAGAGAATAAGACATTTTAATGGGCAAGAAAAAAATAAAGAGATTGGTATATAACCTTCAAAATAGGTAGGATTTTAAAAACTATTTTATATACATGTAAACAATGTATGTATTTCTTTCTACAATTCTATGGCCATTTTTTGTGTTTTTCTATAGGTTTCCATTTTACAAATGAGAAAAACTAAGGGGAATAGGCTAAGTAGCTTGCCTAAGAGGTCAAAATTTTTTTGATTTCTAATTGAGGATTCTTTTTATTGCAGCGTAAAGACATCGTATAACTATTTATAAACTTCATAATTTTGACACATCTGCACAACTCTCTCTTTGCATATATATGTTAAAGCATTTTATCAATATTCTGTGAAGTAAGAATAACAACTGAACTTATAAAAGTCTAGAGTCACATCAAAGCAACAAGAAAAAATGACTTGGCCTTGTTACATTACAAAAACACTGTTAAGATATAGGAATATGTCTTTAGCCACTTCTGAATCTTCCCATACAATTCTAAAGAAAAAATAGTCAATGCAAGTTATTCAGTTTTACAATAGTCTATATGAATCACTTAACCTGTTTGAATTTTGTATCTCTATAATATAATATAAAAATATTTGAGACTTCATTTTTTAGGGCATTAAAATCTCGAAATTCAGGTTAAAATGTTTAAAGCCATCTTGATATGAAATGTAAGAACACAATTATTTTGCTCTAAATATTTTAGAAAAAAAGAAATATAGAAAGTTAATTTCATTATGGAAATTTATCTTTTTATCAACATTTTACTATTTAAGTTATTTTTTCCAATTTTCAAACATATTATATTCCTTTTAAAATAGTAGAATATGTAATAACTCCATGTTGTAAATGTGTTATTACATACTAAAGGAATATCTATTAACATTTATCTGTCCATTCTATTTTTATTAGTAGTTCACTTCACACAATAAAGTGAAATCATATATAATGTTTATTTTGGATTCTCAGTTTCCAGTAAAAATCATGCATATAACATTTTATGAAAACACCTTAAGAAAATATTGGAAAAATTTTAGAAAAAACAAAATAATAATAAAAGTCATAATTATAATTATGTGTATATATGTATATATTTATATAAAATATATAAATTGTATATTTTCATATATAAGCTATGTAACTTATATAAATATAATAATATTTACTTTAATATATAACTATGTAGCTTATATACAATTTATATAAATATAACATTTGAGAATCCAAACTTAATATAGTCACTAAACCAAAGGACTAAAGAACAATTTTGGATATTCCTTATTCAACAGCTAATATTTGCAAAAGATATTCAAAGCTGAAATTTGAAAACATATCATAAACAATATCAAATGTATAATCCTGTAAAAATGTTATTCATTATTTACAAACTCATATAAATGTAGTTATAAGGAAAAAAAACCTCATATAATAAAAAACTGGAGACCTTCACACAATAGCGGAGTATAATTTTAGCTTTGCATACAAATTCTGTCCAGCACAATGGTGTCTCCTGAGATTCAAATGTGCTTTGGAGAAAACCATCACTTCATAAGGAAGCCCTGTTCATGCAGAGCTCCCTTTCCTTTCAAAGGGATTTTCAAGTACACTTAATGGCCACAGAATGGGGCATATGTGAATGTCTCTAAGCCAATTATGCAGTTTGAGTTCAAATAAACTATTTTTTCACCAGATTTTCTGGTCCTTAAACATGCATAAAGCATTTGTCCATCTTGACTTTCCAAAATCTCTCTAGAAAATTCATGAGAAGATATGAGCATGTTATTTTGCTGTAGTCAATTCTAATATCAAGAAGTGTCAAAATGATGTCACTGCGCCTGGAGAAAAAGTGAAAAATTGAGCCAACTAAGTTGTCCAGTGTGCAGCATGCCAAATCAGTGGTTTGTGTGATTTTTCTCCTTGAATTCACCATTTAAAAATTGTTTGGCAAAGTTATGTTAACATTTTTATTACTGGGGCCTACATTCTTCAGTTTGGTATGGCAGCTGGGTACAGGAATGAAGACAAGCAAATTCTCACTAATCCAAAAATAGATGAAAATACAAGAATGAAAGTTAGAAGACTGATGAAATAATCTCACAATTACCTTTTATTATTTCTTTATCATCTTAGACGCCTAGCTATCTGAAAGAGAAAGATGATGGGTCAATGATAAATTTTTAATTTTCAGAAAAAACTCTTGGGTATCTTCTTATTTGTTTCTATAATAAAATATAGATGTCTGTAATTTTAACATTTGGCTCTGCAACAATTTTCTCGAAGAACAATTGGTTTTGAGATTACACCAAAAGACAACCAGTATTGAATGTGTTAATGTTTCTTTGAATTAAAAAAGAGGAGAAAAAATAAAACAGATGCCTTTTTAGGGTGAGATGCTATAAATACGCATGAATGTGAGTGGGAATAGGGTATTTTGAGATTGTGCATTTATTGGCTTCAGCATTCTGGAGAGTTTTTCTGGATGTTGAATGTACTCATGCATGTCTGAAATGCACATGCATTGCATGATGCAGAAAGAGAAATTAATACCAATAGATTAATTCCAGATTTCAATAACATACTTATTATACTAAATAACATTACATATTGAGAACTTTTAAACAAAATTATTTAATTATTAACAACTCTGAAGTTTCATTGTACAAATAAGGGAACTGAATCTACCTAAGGTCACATTGCTAAGAGTGACAGGTGGAATTTGAACTCAAAGATGTTGAGTCCTGAGCCTGTGCTCTTAACTAACCTATACCAAAAACCTCACAAATGCCAAGAATTAACCATATGACAGGTAATAAATATATGACATATCCATGGTACTGGTATTTGCAAGTTCTCTTTCCATTACTATCATTAAAAGTAATCATTAAATCTGGACATTATTACTGTAGTAATAATGCCTGGATCCAAGGGGTATAGATGATTATCCTTAGTTTTAGAAGCTTTCTCAACATGTCTCTTTGACGCTTCCTGAAATGCTATGTATGAACTAATGAATGGATTAATCAGCTACCTTTTTTTTTTAAATAAAAATATCCATTAGAGTAAGACTCTTAACATTATTTAAGTATCCCATGCCTAGTATAAATAATGAGTATCCATGAATATTTGAATAAGTGTTTAGTGAAGATAGGGAAAAATGACATAATTTACTTATATTGTTTTTTACTACTCTGGGTGAATGACCCCACCTAAGGGAATGGAGTGAAATTTTTCAGAGAAATTGGCCACGGAAGGGAGTAGATAGATATAAAACACTTAGGAAAGAGTGTTTTGCAGTTTTTCTAGCCTTTACTGAGCCTCTTACAGTCTCATTATTAATTTCAGAAAGCACTTTAGCTTCTGATACTAAGGGCAGACTTGTTGCCCAAGTTGTCAACAAATAAAGTAGGTTGTTGTACAGGGTTGACTGTACTTCTCTATCCTCATTACCATTCTTTCTTCAGTCAAGAAACATTCTACCCTTTTTCTGAAATCTTTTTCATATAATTTCCAATTTTATTGTGTTTTCCCTATATTGTTGCCACCTATGTGCATGGTGTGAGAGATGATATTATATTATAATACCAACACTATCAATAAGTAATATATGTTCCATGGTTACTATGTCCAGGCACTCTGCTAAATACTTCATTTTTATCTTCCGAGATACCTGGAGGAGATTTTATTGTTATATCCATCTTACCAATTAAGAAGCTAGGGTTGAAATAATTGATCCAAGTCTATCTAGAAAGTAGAAATAATTGATCCAAGTCTACACATCTAGAATGTAGCATCATGAGAATCTGAATATAAATAGTCTGATTCCAAGACCACACTCATAAACACTGGGCCAGACTCTCTCTCCATATTTTCACTTGGTAATAAACTAATAGACTTATCAAAACCACTAAACACTTGGTATGTTCTCAGAATTATGCTAAATCCTGGAGAATGTAAAAATGAATGGAACAACGGCTTCAGCAGCACAGAGTAAAAGTATCTTGGTCTGGACATCTTCACAGAGGGTGTAACCACAAGAATTTTGAAAACAGAATGAAAGAAAAACAAAGGAAGCATGGGTCTGGGGGCACAAATCTGGGCAGGTGAAATATTGCACAAAGAACAGGGTAAAGAGTTCGCCCTGACCTACCTCAGGACTTTCCTCCTCCACATGTGCCCTTTACTTGGTTTCTGCTGCTTGAAAGTATTCATCCTTCAAGACTCATCTTAAATCCTGCCTCTCCCAGGGTATTTGAGATTCTTCCTGCTGACATGGACTCTCGCCCTTCTTGAATTCTCTCTGGCCCTTATCTTAATCCAGTTGTTATTCTGATTATTTCTGGACCTGTTTTATTTTCTGTTCCAAGAAGTTTGAAGCATCACAGCATGGTGCTTGTCTCCCTTCCTCTCATCACCGGCCACAACGCCTTCACCTGGCCTTCATCCAAAATATTTCGTCTTCCTAATACACTATTTTGCTAACAGCTTCTTTTCCCTCAAGTTCTTTTAAATATTACCTCCTCCAATAAGCCTGAAATTACTCCTCCCCACCCCAAGATCCTATGTGCTCCCATAGTACTCACAATGTCCCCCATTATAGCAGTCAATACACTGAACCATAAGCCTATTTGCTGTTTTGTAGCCCTCACCAGTCTGCTTGGTGGTGATAGAAATGGTGTCCATCATGTTTCTGTAGAATGGGCTTAATATTGGACAAACAAAAGATAGAGTGTTTTGTTGAAGTTAATTGCTTTTTTTTCTTCCAACAAGGGGGCCAGGATTGAAGGGTGGGAGTAGGAGAACCATGGTGATAGGGTAGAGATGAAATACTATCAGACCAAGTACACTATCATATTAAGCTGTTCTAAAACACAGATATCTTATCCATGTGTCCTTCACTTGTGATCTTCTTACCTGATATTTAAGGTGCAAGGTACTTTCCAGATATCTTGTAATAACTGTCGGCATTCAAAGGCTGAATTTCCCAACTTAAGATTTCAGTGTGGCCTCTCTTTTCGCTAGGAAAGTACCTACATGATATCCACTTAGTCTCTGGGAAAGCTCAGTCGCCCTGGCTTTGTGGTCAAGTGACTGGTTGCAATTGTCTCTGGTCTGAGTATCCTGCAAAATGAGACAAGTCTTTAAATCTCAAAGCTTGTAACTGAACTGTACATAAAAATGTCCTCACTCGGCTTTTGTGATGTCTATGGTACAGTGGATCTCTGTTATTTTTGCCCAATTTCTTCTGGAAAAAATACCTCCCTGTCTAATGTCAGGAACAAGCCCTTATTAGGTCCCCTAAATGTGAATCTTGAGGAAAATGTCACAAAAAGAAAAATTTTTAAAACTCAGTCATTATCACAGTGATGTCCTGAAGATGTCTGTGAGACTTTGCGCAAGTTATTTAATCTTTCTGTGCCTCAATTTCCTCATCTATTAAAATAATAATAGTAATAATAATTAATAATAATGATAGTACCTAGTTTTTTGTATTGTGGTGTAGGTTAAAGATGTATATATATGTGGAATATGTAGAACAGGGCCAGGCACACAGAGAGTACTAAATAAGTTATCTCTTAGAGTATAGCTGTTAGAATGTTGAAGTTGCTGTTTCTGACTATTATGAGGCCTGGCTATACAATTTTTTCTTTAGGTTTCTAGGTTACTCCAATTCTCTTCCACAAACAATATTTTTAGCTTAAATTGGCCTTAGTTGTGTTGCTTGCTGCCAGAAAACTCTAATGGTTGCTTCTCTCACATACTGTAGGCCTTTTCTCCCTAAGTGTTTATTAGCCTCTAGAGGTCAATAATCATATATTATTAATCACCGCATCATCTAGAACACTAAGAGTAGTGCTTTGTATGTAAAAATATTCATTTTAGTGACTAAAAGACCAAATACATGAATAACACCATTTGACCCCTTCCTTTAGGGCTTTGTCACCATTTTTCTAGCAAAAAAATCAGGGCTAAGCATCATGATATCCAAAAGTGGCCACTGCCAAATGTGTAGCTGCCCAGGAAGGCAGCTGATGCAAACGAAAGAAATCTAGAGTTCCAGGACTTGTGCTCCAATTCCCACCCTTACTACTTGCGTGATCTTAGTTGAAAAACTGACACTCTCTGAGTCTCATTTTCCTTATATGAAAAACTGAGCTAATAAAAAGTATCCAACATGGACTTAGAAACCAACAGAACAGATTGCATAGCCCATGATGGATACCCAATTTAGCGATTTCTCTTATGCTTTGAAAGTGCTAGTTCATTAATAGAAAAAAATTAAAGGAAATTAAACTTTTAATGAAAATAAGTGATATATAGGTGTATATAAGTTGATCTACAACTGAAATGTAAACAATTATTGCTAGTTTAAAGGAAGACAAAGGGAAAGTATGAGATCATTGGTTTGAGGTTTTAAAATGATGCCATTTTACCGTAAATGCAGAATTATATTTATGTTCATTTTCACCATTATTATTGATTCAGTATCTAGCAAATTCCATTCTCATGCTGTTTTATTCTATATTTTGTATCATATGCATTAATAAGCAACTTGCCTAAAAATGACTGCAGGATGAACCAACTCATGTCTCATTAGTTTTATGAATGTATTTTAATAACAAATAAATTTTGTTTTACACTTTTTATCATTTTTGTTGGCTTGTTTATTTTTTTAAATTGAATTATTTTTAAATGATAAATATATAATTACATGAAAAACAATTTGGAATATTAAAAAATAAAAACAATTACTTATTATGCCACTAATGTATTTAAGTAGATTTTTTCTTTTATCTTTTTATATAGTTGAATTATAATCTATACTACTTTAAAAAATTAACATGCCATAGCATTCCTGTTTCTACAGTTTTCTAACAGTCATTTTTCCCGCTACAGATCTTAATGTTGATAGATATTTAGGCTACTTACACCTTTTTAAATCTTTTTACTTTTGTTTTTAATTGTTTTTATAAGTATGCTTGCATATTTTGATGTAAATATGTCTCATTTTAAAAATTTAACAATATTTAAAAATTAGTAATAAATATTATGGCTCACACCTTATCAGCATTCAAGAGATATTCATCTGCAGACCTAGAAGCACTTCAAAATCAAATTATATTCATTTTGGTGTGATGGGATACTTGGAGACAAACATAGTAAAACTACAAGAGCCTCTTCGATGATCACTGACATATCCAACTTTAAGATACTTGTAATTAGAGTATGCACATTTTCTCTTTTCCTGAGTGTTCCTCCTAGTTCCTCATTTCTCTATTAGTGAAGATGGATCTGGGGGAGGCAGTTCAGGGGAGCACAAGCTTCAGTGAATCCATCCTGAAATTATATCATAACTAGAATCTAGCTTTTCTTTAGTATTTTTGGAATGGTTTTGGAAAAGGGTTGATAGAGCTATTGGCTGCTTTAAAAGCCCTTGCCCCCTCCTATAATGTGGCACCCAAACTGCTTATTGTGGGCACAGAACTTAATATATGTCAGCGGGGATTTAAATTAGGTAGAAATGAGGGTGGAGGCAAGATATGGAGAATGAGCAGGAAGGAATATTTAAGAGAAAGGGAATAGCAAGTACAAAGGTCTGGAAGAAGGAAAGAGCAACCCTTTTGAGGACGGCAAGTATCTCTTGGATAAAGCGTACAGCATGAGGGTAGGAGTGAACAAGACTAGGATGACATATAGAGGAGGGACTGAAAGGACTTCACACTTTTTTTTTTTTATAATTAGTTCTCAGGATGGTTTAGTGCTAGGAATACAGTGTTTACTCGTGTTTTCTTTTGTTTTGTTTTGTTTTTTAGAAAATATATATTGACTACTTGAAATATGTCAGGTATACAAATATAAACAAAACAGACCAGACTTTTGTCCTTGTATAAATTACAACTTGATAAAGAAGGCAGAGAGTATGTTATCAAATAACCACACAAATAAATATGAGATTACACATGTGGTGCTCTATGTGCATTGAAAAGGAGAACTTGACCATTCTGAGACCTGAAGAAAGATAGAAGGGTAAGTAAGAATAGCCTAAACCGTGGGAGAGTGGAAAGCATTGCACATGGATAAAATTACATGTGCAAATGTCCTGGGTTAAGCATAGTAAATGCTAATAATGAAAAAAGCACCATTAAGCCCATAGGGCAGAGGTGGGAATTTATCAAAACAATAAAATGGAATCACATTTTAGTTTGTCAGTAATCAAAGAGTAATAGGAAATTGAAGAGTTCTAAACTGAGCTGTGACATGACCAGATGTGCATTTTGTAAAGATTACTCTGGTTACACTGTAGAAAACAGATTTAAAATCTTAAAGATTATCTTCCATGATAACTCAGAAGCAGGGTTAGCCTCTTGAATTTTAGAGGTAGAGAAGTCTGTGGAACAATTTAGATATAGAGAGTTAAAAAAACACCTCAAACAAACAAATTTTTAAAATATTTAACTTTTTGATTTCAAAAGTATTAAGAGTAGAGCAATGTGATGAAGGAAGATGCAGCAGTGCTTCACACCACTCCGGAAAATGCATGTATGTATGTTTGTGTGATATAGCAAGCTAAAAAGATATCATCCTTAGCATATCATCTTGCCAAAAATTGATTTAATAGATTAAAAAAGAGTATTCTTCTTTAGCCTCTCTCTGTAAAACTGGAATACATTCTAGAGTTACTTAACTATTAATATTTAACCATTCATGTTACATGTTATAGTTTCATTGAAATGCCTTGAGATTCTCTCCGTGAAGAGTTGTATTAAGAAAGAACAAAATGTTGCTGTTATTATTTGAGTATCCTTTTAAAGCAGGACATTATTTTTTTAGTAGTAGAACACACACAAACACACAGCATAAAATACAGTACACACACACACTCAACAATCTGAAATCAGAAGGGTGATATTAACAATAATCCAGAAAACACATACTCACAATATATTTATTTTAAATATTAAATAAAGTGATCATGTGGTTACTCTATTTTGATAAACTCTTTTACAGTGTGTATATTTGACCCAGAAAATAATTTTTTGAAAGAGTTGATTATTTCTAAAACTAAGAAATATATGCAACTAAGAAAGGTTACTATAAAATAAATAGACATTGCTCACAATGCCAGCAAACATCTCTGTCACATATACTTTTCCAACTCATAAAATATTAGATTTATATAAAGAGCATCCTGATTTCCTACAGATATGAATGAACTTTTAATTACTTTTCTGACTAAAGAAAAAATTTGCAACTATGAGTATATTTATCTATTCATTCCTTTGGCTCGTATGTCTGAACATTGATCTGTTCATTCTTTTAATAACTCTGTACTGCACCCTTGCTAGGTGCTCTGCGCCATGCTAGTTAGTAAATGACATATAAAGATGAATAAGGCAGTGCTCTACTACTCTAAGTATGTGTCTTTGATGCAAAGTGGTCGTAAAAAAAAATTCTGTAAAATTTGGTAACATAGAATTCAGTAGTCATAAAGTCATATTTCCATACATTTGGAAATATATGGGTACATTTAGTCATTAAGCCATGTTATGTTAGCTTGAATAACATATGCAGAATAACACTTAGCTGTGTTTATTTTCCAACTTTCTGTGAGATATCAATTAATTGCCTTTCTACGTAGTCTGACTGAACCTTTCATGCAAGAAGTTTTTGACCATGATAACTCTTGAAAACATGCCAACATATGATCAAAGTCTTCCTTCCACTTATATTTTAATTTATTGATAATTGCCATTTTTGTTTATTCATAATATCTTCTTTGTTTCTTTCTGTCTTCAATAATACAGGTCATTCTTTTCCTTTTGTACTCTGAGGTTGCCCGATTGAGGCCACACATGGAGAACAACTACCAGCTCCTCCTTTTTGCTCTCTTTTCTTAACATGTTTTATTTGCCAGCTGATTACAATTCTCTATAAACAGTTTGTAGAAAACAGTGGATGCTGCTTTGTTCATAATCTGGAAAAGGCCTTGTATACTCACAAGTGCATGTACTAGAAGACCTATAGAAGTTCTTCTCACTTATAGCAAGTGCTTTTGACATTGGTAAGGTGCATTTTTTAGTATGCCCACATGTGTGTGAAATTTAGAAATAAACGAAAGCATGGTAGAACCTGTTTAAATAAACAAACAATATTAAAACAGAATTGGCAACATTGAGAGAATCACACACACACACACACACACACACACACACACATACACACACACAGAATCCCCAGAGATCACTTATTTTCATGCTTAAATATTTAAAACTCCATATACAAAATATATCAATATGCATCTTTTTGTAAAGCTTATTAGCTGTCCTTATTATTACCTGCTTCACAAGCCTGGAGGACATCTCTTCTAAAATAGGAAAAATGCAATCTGTATGCTAGGAAAACTACAAAGAAGCAATAAATTATTGCTGTAATGACATGCTAATTAAAATTTTGCTTGTAACTCATGTAAGTGTTTGAAGCCCAGCAAATTTCTCTTTTCATTTGTGAAGTGTGAAGGTAAATTGCCCAGTGACAGTGGGACATCGCTAACAAGTACAAATTGAATAACATGCTATCTTGCTCTATTAGCCCTGACTAGCATGTCTGAATTAGATATTCAGCACACTCCCCATTGAAGGCCTGATTGATAAATGCTAAGGAGAATTTGTCAAAACAACAGGGGCTACACCCAGTGGGACATCAATATGCTCCATTTAGTCACCCACACAGCACTTCCTACATAGGATTGTCACATAAAATTAAGACTAGCCACTAACCAGCCATCAAGCTTGTAGCAGACGTCAGGCAGCCTGTGTTCTGTATGCATATTAGTCACATGCTTAACAATTTGGGCTGTCAGGACAGAAGCATGCAGTGACCTCTGGAGCAGAGGTTGAATTTTCCAACTATACCGAAACGTCATGCTCAGCTGTTCAAGATTTTAGACCATTTCCTGCCAGATCTGTGCACAGATGCAGTGCCCTAAGCTATAATCTGTGGCCATGTCCAAATGACAAATGGCACAGGGAAGATTATTGCATTATATATTAAGTACCACAAGTCTGTAAATTATAAGTAAACTACTGTTCAGACTGTCTCCTCCAGCTTTCATGATACTTTCCGTCTCCATTCTTTTTAAAATAAACCTAATAAATATTGGGAGAACCAAGAGATCAAAGCCCAGAGTTTGAATTAGCCATCTCCATTGCTAATTAGCCGCTTGAATATCAAACAGTTTTGGACCAGCTGTAATTTAATAAGCCATGATTGAGGTTGGCCTGATTTTGTTTCCCCACTGAAAATTTTTCTCAGGTGCAGGTTTCTATGATTTTAGAATTCTTGGTGATATGGTGTTTTTAGTATTTCTCTTGTAAACATAATTAACCATAAATACACAGCAGCAATAATAAAAAGCATTATGATCTAACAGAATCTTTAACTGGATCTGTTTTATTTCTGTTGCTTTATAGTTAAGCTCTTTACATATGAGGCTATCTGCTCATAGAATAAAGGCTAAAATAGAAAGTCATTAGTTTGAAATAAAATATGTTCTCTACAAAATTGAAAAGCTTAACATTCTCTAATTTAGATCCTGTCATCAGCCATGGAAGCCAGGTAACATTTAAAAAATAAATTGCTTAACCCTCCTTTTGCAAATAATACTCTAATAAAAAAATATATTTTATAATATAGTAAAGAGAATGTATCAAATACGGTTTAATCTTGAAAATCATTTATCTGTTGAAACTCAAGGAAAACTATTCTAACTTGAACTTTTAAACACTTAACACTGATCATTATCCCTCATATTTTTTAGAATTCTTGCCTTTGTTCTGAGCCCTGAAGCAGAATTACCCAATGAATACTAGAATTATAATTTTTCTGGTACTTCCATAGAATACAATCACAAAAAGTCTATGAAATATGATGAAAAATCACTATTAGACTTGAATAGTATTTCTTCTTTATAGGACATAAAAGAAACCTGCTACTAGTATTTTGTATTATCCACTTCAGAGATAATGTGTGAATAAAATCTTGCCTTTTAATACTTTCTGGATTTTATATATCCTAGAGATTTAAATTTTTCAGATTTTGATACATCTCAGTGGTAATACTGTTTATAACAATATGGCTAATAAAATCATAAGGTTCCCTCTATAAAACAACTATTTTCCTTGAAAATAAAAAATAGCAGGTTTCTTAGCATATATAACATAAATATTCAACTTCAAAAAATTGGTGAGCTGCAAAATGCTGATTGATTTATGTTTAACTACAGTAGGCCTGAGTGGGAGGGCTGTATATCAAACCTAAAACAAAGAAAGTTTGCAGCTCAATGTGATTCAATGATAACCCAAACTTTAACGATGGTCTAATTAGTGCTAGATAGCACCACATTGCTGGGGATTATTACAAAAGCAAGTTAGGGCAAGGAGAAAAATAGTTGAACATTTAGTAGTGTTAATCTGATGACTTCCTTTGAGCAAATATTAAATCTTGTCTCTTCAGATTTTTTTTTTTAGAACTTTCCCAATGATATGGGATATCTTACATTTATTAAAGCTTGAAGCAGAAACCAACTTCTTTTTTAAAAAATCACCTTTAATTCTTCAACGATGTTTTGCTTAAAATTTTTGTTACTAAAAATTTTATAAATTCTCCTTCCTACTCCTTTCCTCCCTTCAATCTTTCAGTAGGAACAGAAAAACAAAGGACAGCAGGGTCTTTTTGCCTTAGGCAACAGTCTGCTGATGGATATTGTAGCAGCTGAATTGCTCCCCATTCACATTCTAAACCCTTTCTCCTAATTGTCATCAGTATCATCAATGTCACTAACTGAGACTACTGCCACAATTCTACAGCCCTTCAGAGCAATATTGCCTTTGGCTTTTTCTCCTGGGGTTTGCTCCTTGCTTGGTGCAATCTGTGGAACCACTTAGCACAGGATCTATGTTGACTTATAACAGGTACCAGATGATGCGTCCAGACCTCTAGCCTAGTTTTATGCCCTTACGGCTGGTGTGTTGCCACTGATGTGTGTGTGCCCAGATGTCAGAGAATAGATGATGCTTCTGCTGCCATTTTCATAAAAGATCTTCAGGATGGTGGAAATGAACCCAATACTACATGAGAAAACCTGATGTGTAAAAGAAACATCGTCATTCTTACTCTTGCTGGTTTTATACATTCTTTATTACACCTAGCCCAGAATTCTTACTAAGCATATTTATATGCCTATATTACTGTGATGCTTGAGGAAATAAATGGAACTGCCTTTTTCTTTCAGTCATTTCCTTAATTTTTAAGTATTCTCCCTTGTCCTCATAATTTATAAAAGTTAAGGAAAAATCATTCATATTAGCAAGTTATTTATAAAGCTTTGGAATGAAACTAACTCAAGTAGTTATTTTTATAATAATTTTTACTACTAATAATGTTCTCTCAATGAGAAAAATAATTTATTTCTTCACAAATTCATATTGAATAGTTCTTCAGAGGGTCAAATTTGTATTCAAGTTCATCCATAAAAACATATATACAAATACACTTGAAAAAATTGAATTCTCTATGTAGTTGTTATATCTCTCTTAATATAAATGAATACATTATATATAATAATATTCACTCCTCACGTGGTATAAATATAACTTCTAAAATATATCAGTAACTACAATAGGTCATGACGTATTTATGTTTTCTACAGCCAAACTTCCTTGATTTCAGCTACCAACTTTTATTAACTACTTTTTTTTTATGTGATTGTAAACTCCATGAGAGAAGGGATCATGTCTCCTTTTTACTCACCTTTACATCCAAAGTGCCTTAACAAAAAAAATGTAAGAATATTGTGATAGTTGTTGAATGAATTAATATATGAGTGAATGAGTAAACATATACATTACTGGAATTAGGGAATTTTTAGTACCTGAAATATTAGCAATGAATAGGCAACTTAACACGAGTATAGTTAATGCTATTGGTGGGCTCACAGTTCTAATTGGAATTTTAAATACCCTCCTAACTCTTATGTAACTTTAAGCAGATTCAAGCCTAGGTCCTTATCGATTTCTGAGGAAACTCTCATTTAGGTGAGCTGTTTAAACCATAGAACGAATAAGAACATTCCTAGGATAACTTCCTCTTTCATTTACTTAGGGAATGTCACTTCAATTGAATCATCTTTTAACAATTGGGCTTTTGAAATTTATGTATACTCTCAAAATATGGAAGAAAACAGGACATTTTCAAAAAGGTGAATACAGTGAAATCATTTTATAACAGTTCCTCTACTTTTAAACAGAGTGTTACTATAACATATTTGCTTTTTTACCCACATCTTGGCCTAGGTGGAGAACTACATTTCTCTCTTTCCCTGGTTCTATGATGATTTGCTGTTCAGATTGGATTACAGCAATACTTTTTGCCTAAGCTTTCCCCTCAGGACCACCCAAGAGCTTTCCCTGCCTGTGACTTTAGTGGGTTGTTTGCCTAAAGCATACAGTGCCTATAAAATATAAGGGACCTCTGTCCTGTAGTTCATATGGTTATGAAATAAATCACTCGAAAATCATTTCGAAAGCTTTCTGAACAAGTTAGTCCAGTATGATGCTTTAGCAACATTTGATCTTCATGAAATCTATGTCAGTGTGTCTGTGTATGTCTCTGTATGTTTAAGTCTTTAGAATACCTTTATTTGTGCAATCAGAGTCATGAAAAGCAACACAACAGATGAATGCCGATTCGTCTTATTCTGCATGTAAGAAGGGACTTTTCTAGGGTTATGAAATGAAATTTGTTAGTGTAATAATATATCTTCTACACTAATCCTTTCTTGTAAGTACAAATTTAAAATTGTTTTAACCTTGAGCCAATAAACATTATGCAAAATTAAAAACAAAGTAATATATCAGCAGAGGTGGTGTTTTATGGTATTTACTATATGCTATGTTTATTTTCACTCATAATACATGTTAAAAATGAAAACATATGTACTATGACTATTAAACTTTTATTTTCTCTGCAAAAAATATATAGGTATACACTCTCAGTTTGATTATGTGCAGGAAAATGTAGTGGATAAATAACTGAGAATTGTGCTTTTGCTATATATCATTAAATTAACCAACAAATTTAAAAATTAATTGCAAAAATATAATTAAACACTGAAATTTATATTAAATTTTTACATGGTCAAAACAATGATGTAATTATCCCCGATTCACTTCACTTTGTGCATATGTATTGATAAAAAAAAATTTATATAGATATGATTATGAGAAAGAAAATTCTTATATTTCCTAATATCACTTTTAAAACATCATGTTTAAAATAAAACCGGCAGGTTTTTTTTTTTTTTTTAATTTTCCCTCTTCCGATTTTCCAATATCCAATATTGGTAATTGTCAGAATTTCCATCACTAACAGACTATAGTTAATTTTGGATCCCTCCTCTTTCTTAACTGCTAAAGGACTTGGTAACAGTCCATTAGAAGCACTAAAGATAATTCTTACACAGCCACTCTCAAGTACTTCCATTCTTGCCAACTCCAACTGTCACTACTCTATTCCAGGTCCTTTTCACTTTCATCTAAACTCCTCTTCAGTAGCCTCCTAAATGTTCTTAAGTTCCTACCTCTCACATTCAGATATTTACGCACTGATACTAGATGACTCTTTTAAAATTTTTTTCATTTTATTACTAATTTCATCAGAAGGATCTGATGGCTGCCCATGGTTAATAGGGTAATTCCAAAGTGCTTTGCGAGAATTCAGGGCTGCTGATAATCTTGCTTCGACCTCACTTTCCGTCATTATCTCCCACTCGTCACTCTAGCTGGACGGTGCTACTTGTAAAGCTCTAAATATTCCCACTTCATTATTTCTGCCTACACCGTCATTATACCTCATACTTGAAATGACCTTCCCACTTCAAACCACCTACAAACCTTCCTCAGTCAGCCTTCTTAATTTCCCTAATCCTCAATGTTCTTCTCACCCCCAATGTCCTGCTTTTTAGAGATCTCTTAGCCTCGTGCTGTATTTCATTGCATCATTATTATATTTATGGTTACATATGTTTTTCTTACCAGTTCATCGCATGGTTTTAAAAATGGTTGCTATTTTCTTTCTTACAGTGCACATCGCACAGATTCCCTGAACTACTTATTGATAGAATAAGAAACTCCACGCAAAGGTTAAACTATTTTCACTGTAAAAAAAAATGTTGGAACCAAACAAGTTCTAGCATATTAGAAAAGTAAAATGATCATATTAAGCAGATATTTGATATAAAATATATCTTCTTTAATGTCGAGGATATGAAATCAGTAAAATTTAGAAAAACTTAAGTTTAACTCTAATCAAAATTTATATTTTTCCTTGAGAAATACCTACATTTCTCACAAATAACCATGTTATTAAATAGCAGAGAAGTTTTAAAATTATATTTGCATATGTGTGAAATTTATTAAAAAATGTAACCTAGGTGAATTTTATTAATGTATTTTACTCAGATACCAGCAGTATATCCTGCACATAATGAAGATTTAAAATGATATGTACCTGGAAACAAAGTGAAATATAAATGACCAAGATCTCACAAACCTATAGTAGAAGGTTGTCCAGGTTCTTGATGGATGAGTAATTCAGCTCCCTCCAAAATAATAAGTCATAGTCAATATAATATAATAAATTTAAAAATTTAAATATTACATTAGTTTCTGTGTGTGACACTGTGAGAATCTTTATCACCAAAAGTACCTTTTACCTAAATCTCAGTAGCCATAGTAGAGTGTACATATTTTTTGGTGTTTTCCTTGAAATTTTTTGATGAGTCTTAAAAGTCCAAAATATGCTTATTCACTTTTGCAAATTTGGGCCAAGAAGTACTAATTATATAGTAGAAAATCACCAGAAAATCTACATTTTTCAGAAATAGGAAAATCAGAGGATAGTGCACTTCTTTCCAAGACTTGAGCAAATCATTTTATAGAATTTATTATTCTGGTCATTGAGGAGTTGTGATATAATTGGATAAATATATTTTTAGTTACTCCTCTATTTCTAAAATCTCTTTACAAAGTCCAGTAGACCAGTAAGTTAGGGTATGATCAAAATGAGAAGCTTGATACCCTAATTCAGCAGACAGACTTCCTCTGTTGCATACAGTGAATTTGCAAATATGTGCTTCCAATCATAATAGGATGAAGAATTATTAGTAGGTCTATCCTCTGGAAAATCAGTCTTAATGAAGAGTGCCAGCATCAACTTTGATTATAAGAAAAATAGCAAAAAATATATATGTAAATATATATACATATATATTTGTAAAGTAAAATTAGTAAATAAATCTCTTAATCATATTTTGGGTTTTATTAAATATGCTTTAAGTGAAAATATTTGTTATTATTATGTATAATACTATATGTCATGTATTCTATGTATAGTTTGTTGTAAAACATATAACCTAAGTATGCATATTATTGTAAATATATGCTATACAAATGTGAATATATGATATATATGTATTTATATCTTTATTTCATATACATATTTCTATCTATCTATATGTATGATACTTCTCCATTACCGGGCTGAAATAACACCACTAGTAATCCATTTTATTTAAGATTCAGACCAATATACTTTTGTTAACAGATTCAACCTTACCTTTCTGACACGTTTACTATATAATTTCTGTACCGAGTAAAATTTACAAGATAAGTTGATTTATTGTTCTGTAGTTCCTCTTTTTGATTTTATTTTATTTGGCATTATCTAGTTACTTCATACATCTTGTCACCATTTTTGCTCTGAAGGATGTTTGGCTCTTATTAACATTAAAAGTTATTCTTGGAGAATCAAATTTCACCATTATCAAGAGTCATCGAAAGAGGAAATCCAAGAATTTGACAACTGATTGCATTATTATTGGAATAAATATTTGTTCTCCAAAGATCATCTCCTTTGTTATCCTTGTCAAGATAAACATGCTTACTAGAAGTCATCTGCCATATGTGTATGTGTATAGATTTAAATAGATGTATAGTTGTATATATATTCACAGAAAAAATCCAAAACTTTTTATGAAGAAAAAGTACTAAACAAAAAAAACAGATACAGGAATAAATTTTCACTGATGATGACAATAAATTAAAATCCCAAAGTTTTTTCTATTTTAGAAATGTGCTATCCTATTGGTTATGTAAATATTTTAGGTATATTTTAGTCTTGACATATAAAATAATAGTCAAATATGCCATGATTTTAACACTGCAAAGGAGATCTACCATGGTGGATAGAAAATTAACTAAAAGTAATGAGGGGTCATATCTTTAAAAGACATATTGCTGCTGAAAAATATGGTTGAATCACACTGGTTGACTTTTTCTGTAAATGGGTTAAAATTTACACACCACTGGAGATCTGTTTAAGAGCATGTGGGTTAAACACACTGAATCTCCATCCCAAACACAGTAAGGCAGCTACAAGTCAAACATAATGACAGTGCTGATTAATTAGATACTCCTACCCCCAGCACTTCAGAGTGATTTATGGAGACACATCTCTAGTCTGATCCATTGTGCTGACTGGATTAATGGAGTGAGCTAGAAAAATTCACTGGCAACAGTATCTGGCAGCCCAGCAAAACATTAACCCTTGGAGTTTTCTTATCTAGCCTATTGACAGAATATTAATTATGAAAAAAACCACACATGTCTCACCTAATTATCTTTTGATAGCTTGGTTTATATTTGATGTATAAATATAGATGTAGATATTGCATAGAGTATTTGGATATTTTGAAATTCCTTGCATTAGAAAGTAATTGCACATAAACATTTAAGAACAGAATTAAAATGTGTATCCATTACAAAGAGGAAACTGTGAGCATATCTTTTCCTCTTAACCATGTGCTTAGAGACATCAAAATTTCTTACAGAGTAAAGACAACATAATGATTTTGCAAACAAAAAAAATATTCTCATTGCATTAAGAAAATATCAATGTGAATGTTGCTTGGTGGTAATGATTCTTGAATAAAGACAATTTCTGCTTGAGGGAGAAAAAGATATCCTTGATATATAGGCAATTAAATTAGAAATGTTCTGAAGTGTGCCTAATCAGAAGTGAGTGTATTAGCACATAAATTGCTTTTGGTATATATACATGAAGTATCATATATTATCTGAATCTCAAAATAAAAACCTCATAGAGTTATTTTGGCACAGCATTTAAAGCCATGTAACACTGAAATTGAACCTTTCCTAAAGTATCTGGAACAATTACAAGACATATCAATAAGTTCAGCTCCAATTATTTTTGTGGTATTAGATTCATCCTGTCACATTTTCTAATGTGTTACGTTAAACGTGTAAACACAACTTTTAAGTAGACTTGGTTTAAAGGTCTCTGGGTAAAAATGTCTTTTAATTAGGAGCAAAAGATACAACCACATCATAAACTCCTAATCAAGCAGTTCTACCTTGCACTGAGAACAAATTAACACAAACTTAATTAATTAACTTTGAAAAATTTGGATAATATGAAGAATATTCTTTGCTTCTTTACCTTGGTGACTCAAGGTTCATACATAGAGGGATTAGACTGTTGCAAATTTTCTTTATTCTAATAATGGTATAAAAGAAACGAAATGCAAAACTGACTAAATCTAAGTTCGTAAATTTTTATTGCTCGGGCCATCAAAAAATAGAAACTTAATATCAGGCTTTAATGCCCATAGGTATACCATGCCTCATGAAATGAATACGTTAGATCAAAGCTGCTGTCTTAAATTTGCTACGTTGGAGTTTCTGATGGTTCTGCAAGAGTAGCTCTAAATCAGTGGTTCTCAAGGGGACATTTTCCAATGTCCAGAGATATTATTGATTGTCCAAAGAGGAGAGTGTTACTACTAGTGGATACAGCTCAGCTGACATCCTGCAATGCACAAGATAGCCTCCCACAACAGAGAATTATCCAGCCCCTAAAGTCAATAATGCTCAAGTTGAGAAAGCCTGCCCTAGGTAAAATATATTTAAATAATTTTATTTGAAGTTTACAAATAAATATATTAAGGCTGAGAATCATATATATGAATAAATAGTAAGGCTTGCTAATCAGTTTTTACCAGAGGCATTAATATCCACTTAAGAATACAAAAGTACCCTGAAAACTGGAGAAGTAAGCATCGAACTACTAGTACTCTCAAAGGGTGTTATCATTAAAACAGCCTCAAGACATTAAGACACTTTGAAAATAGAACACAAACTAGTCAGTAATGCATTAATACTGTTCCAGATGCAGAAAATTTAAATTTGGGTATCTTGGACTTCTAAGACCACATATTATCTAAGAACATTATTAAGTACCAGAAGAAAGGTGTTGATGTTATTTAATAATGCTGAGATTATAAATAGTATTTAAAGAAGAAATTAATAACACTTCTCATGCACAGTATTATTAAATATCACAAGTTAATGGAATAAGTATCTCCATTGAATATATATAATTTAAGTTAAAGTTGTACATGAGGCAAAAAAGTTTTAATTTTATTTTCTAATTAACTAAAATATTTTCAAGCAAAACTATGCATCCTATATCATTCGAAGGCTCTAGTTAGTAGAAAGTGTATTCCAAAGAAAGTGGCTTCTTCTTCTAATTATTATATTACCAATTTGAGAAATTGATATGTCTCCTGTCTTCAAGCCTTTCAATTTCAATATTAAGATTGTATTATTAACAATAATAACTGCTTTCACAAATGGTTGTTTCTCACTTGGGAAGGCTTTTTCATGTTACAAATCTATTAAAAGTTTTCTAAATTCATATCTAGTCCCAATCTAGTCAAATCAAATCAAGTCAAATCTAGCTTTTTCTAGCAATTCCAGCTCACAAACATCTTTTTCTCTGGGAACAATTAGAGCATGAAGTTGGCAGTGCTCATTTGGCACTTGGTATTGTATAGCCTCATTTTTTTTCTTAACTCACTCTTTTCCACTTATGTTTTATCGTTTCGGTTAGATTATAAACTCCATATCATAATGAGAAATGCTTAGTAAATATCAGAGAATGAAAGAAGGAGAAAAGGAGGGAGATAGAAATGGAAAAAAAGAAAAAAAAAGGAAAAAAAGAAAGGAAGAAAGAGAGGGAATTGGGAAGAATGGGAAGGGGAAAGAAAATGAAAGAGACAGAATGAAAGAAAAAGTCTTTTATATTACTCTTCTTATGTTATTAGGAGTAAAATATTTTCTGAACTCTTCTGTAAAAGAAAAGTGTTTCAACAGGCTCAGAGATGCTGAAATTCATCAATTTTAATCAATGCCATCTTTGTTCCCTTATGTTGAGGCATAATATTTGAGGTTTCTCTCTAGGTTTTCTCATTCAATACCAGTAATTCTAAACTTCACTTTAGAAGTGTAAACTCAGGTTCTAGAGAAGAGTATTGGAATGTGGGAGAGGGTTAACTTGAAAAGCATACTAAATTTAACATAATTACATATTTATAAAAACTTTATTTTCATAAAATAAAATACAGAAAGCAAAGCTCCTATAGACAGGGTAGGCTTCTTAAACCAGATATGAGTAAATTATTTTCCCATCTAAACTCTTAATTATCTTCCCATTTCCTGGAAGATAAATTCCAATTCTTAAATTGCATGACACCATCCTTTCTACCTCTTTAATGTCTTCTCTCTTTAGTCCTTAATTCAGACTCTGAGCTTGAACCAAATCAGACCTTTTCCCCTTTTTTGAGCATCCCATGTCACATCTTTCTATCTGCCTCTTAAATATACTTGTTAACTTCAACCCAGTTCCCAAGTCTCCTGGCCTTCAACACACATATAAGTGGGGACACACATTCTCATGCATATTTGTTATCTATTCCCTACTTTACTTCCTGTAAAAACTATTCTAGAAGGTGAGTTGCTTCTTGGTCAGGAGTCAGGTTTTTGGGTTCCTCTGAGTATTCAGCACTTCCTGTTGCACTGTCTCAATCCTGACACATACCAGATTCAATGAGATTCTGTGCGTGGCTAGTATATAAACTCTGTGAAGACCCTTTTTTCTCACTTGCTATCCAGGCATTCCTAAGTGCAGAGTCAGGCAGGTATGTTTTTCAATAAATATTTGTTAAATTAAATGAAAGCAAAATAAATTGGATCAGATTACATAAATCTAAGTTAAATATATGGCTGGAGCTATGCAGAAAATTTTTAATTTGATCAAAAGAGAATTTGTTGTTTTGTTTCGTTTTAAAAGCTTGATAAACACCTGTACTTAAATCTCCATTACTTCTCAATACCTTTCTTCTGTAAGGGAATTCATTTAGTATTCATGTAGTTCTTTTTACTTACAAGAGTTAGCTTAAGACAGATGTCAAAATTCCTATTATTCAGTGGTTACACATTACTCCAAAAATACTTTGTTCCAAAAAATACGTCAATCTGTAATATATTCTATATTTAACATTTCAGGACATTTATTCATGGTATTTCTTAATCAACATTTATTTTAATACATTTTTCTTTTTGTTTCTAACAACTGAATTAATAAATAATCATTGGTATAAAACTTGAATGAGACAAAAATATAAGAAAATCATGATCACATTCATAATCTCAATATTCAGAAGTGGCCCCTGACAACATTTTTTTTTGCATTTGCTTTCCTTTTTCCTATGCATATACTTTTAAACGGCTGAGCTCAATCTAGGCAAATAGATTATATCCTGCATTTAAAATATAATTTTATACCATAAACATTGCTCCATGCCATTATGCCATGATCTTTGTGCACTTAATTTTAAATGACTATGTAATACTATTATGTGAGTATATCACAGTTTACTTCCCCACATCCCTATTAGTGGCCATTTAGATTTTTCTATGCATTATCATTGTTCCTGCTTTCAAGAAACAGAGGCTATAGAATCTCATGTGATTTTTCCCCCCTTCCTTATTTATATAACTTGCCATGTAACAGTTGCTTCAGGACACTATACTCTTTAGAGAACTGTGAATGAATAACACAACTGGGAATTTGGGGAAAGAACCATGTCTACCTCAGCCTTACATACTGCTGATAAATATAGTCATGACTCAGGGAGGGATAATGAGTCATTTAATTTGTTTAAAGCACTTCCCCTCGATTCAGTGAAATGGTGAGCTTAAAACTGCTGGCAGCCAAAGATGTTGTAGTTCTTTATATTTAAGGGACTAGGAAGGCTTTCTGCACTGCTTGCCTGAAAATCGATCATTCCAGAAACATAAAAGATATAATGACTACATAGCAGTAACTTGGTATACTATAATACCAATAGCAACATTAAATTGAACAGGTTTCAGAGTTCTGAGGGTGTGCAGACGTAGGGACGGGTTTTCCCACAACTTGGTAAATTATAGGAAAACCCATTAAAATGTCTATAGAATGAACTTTTCTAGATGGACATTTTCTTGGCAAAAAAGGTCAGTAACATATCTGTTAAGAAAAGTCATTTATGCCAACAATTTGCTTCCAGTATTGATGAGAGAGAAAAAGTCAAATAACTGGATTAAATGGCTTTTGCAGTTTGACCTTCCGGAACAGGATGAAAAGAAACCCAAGTGCTCTAAATGCTCAATTATAAAGTACTTTGATGATGAAACGCCCTTCCTCAGCCCTAGATACTGTATTTCCATTAAAAGATGAGACAAATAATTTCCATATTAAGAATACTTTTGTTAGGATTTTCTATCTGTCTTAGAGATACTGTATTTTCTCATCTACAAAAAGAATCCAAGAAAGGGTAAGAACTCCAGCTTTATTCACACAGTTTAACTAGGCATCAAAGACCCTTTTCTTTGTTAAAGAAAGCAATGTAAATAAAGCAGGAAAACCCGTGGTCTTAGATGTAAGCCTGGGCATTGGACACTCCCAGAGGTCTCATTGACAGGAGTTGAGGAGGGAGAGAGAGAGAGAGAGAGAGAGATTGAGAGAGTAATCTCAGTAGGAATGCAGGATAGAAGGAGGAATCAGCAGCCTAGAAGAGTACTAACACCAGCACTAATATACTAACACCAGCACTTACATATAGGTGCAGAGATAGTAGGTACCCCAGAGGATGGATCTGTTGTGCAAGGGCTGGGAACTGTTGCAGACTGAGTGAGTGCTGACTCACCTTCTGGAGCAGATGGTCCAACAGGCAGGTGCGTTTCTGAAAGGATGCTTTTGGGCCTTTACCCACATTTTCCACGTACCTGGGTTCACAGATGGCAGTACCAGCTGGCAAACAAAAAAGATGAAGTTTATGTGTTTTATTTACTCTCATAAATTATAGAGAGCAAGGTTCACCTTCTCATGTGTATAAAATTAGTTCTCAACACTTGTCTATATCACTTAACTGATGTATTCACTTAACTATGAAGATTGTTTTTATTTTAAAAATTTTTAGAAGTTATAATTTTCTGTTTTGTTTGTATAGACTATCTCAGTTTTTGAATGACATGTGTTTTACCTTGAGTAAGAGAATGTAAGTGAAATTTTCAAGAACAAAGAGAAATTTCCTAGAATAAAGAAACAAAATCTCATTTCATACTTAAATTCTCTATATCTAGTTATAAAGAAAAATAAAACTGAACTGAAAATTAAAGAAAATTTTAGAAGCTCAGAGTAAAATGATTTTTTATTGTATTTGTTGTATTTATTTATTTAGGTAGTTATTATAATGACATTGGTTAATGAAATCCAGCAGGTTTCAGATGTACAATTCAATAGTAATATATATGTATTGCATTGTGTGTTCACCTCTCATATGTCACCACATATTTGTCTCCTTTTACCCCATCTATCTCCTTCTGCTCCCCTCCATAAAGTTATTTTTAATTATTAATAATTTTCAAATAAATGGATGTTGTCATCTATTTATTACTAAAGATACTATTATAAAAAACAATACTTTTCCACACATTTAAAAATATCTAATATTATTTTATATTTTAGGCATGTGCATGTTACATACAGAAATGAATAGAAATGGTGTCATAAAATAGCATAGCTTTATTTTAATCAAATATCCTTTATTGACCTTTTATGAAGCATGCTTTTAGGAAATGCGTGTCTAAGCAAAAATGCTCTCAAGTGGTTTACAGTTTGGTTGAGGAGAGATAACACATATAAAGGACCCAACCAAGATTTTGTTATGGAGGAGAAGAACAAGGGAAAATTAATATAGAAGAAAATAAAGTTTATTTTACATGATGAAGAAATAGTGGGGGGGAACTGAATTTGCTGACATATTTGTGATTAATAATGAATTTCCAACAACAGCAAAAACTGTATAAGGTTTATCCCTTCCTTAAGATAGAGATTCAGAATTTATGATGGCAAACTGCACAGCATCAATATTTAACCATATTTTGAAATCCAAATAAGATCATTTAGAAGTGATTCCACATTGCCATTATAAACTATGCCATTTATGGACCTCGAAAATTCTGTCATAAATGGGAAAGTACTATGCATTTGAATCCAAACAGGTAAGGTTTACCCCAGTGGTTCTCGACATAGGTGATTTTCTCCTCCAGGAGACATATTTGTTGTCAAAACTGGGGAGAGGCTACCACTGGCATTTAGTGCATAGAGGCCAGGGGTGCTGCTAAACATCCTACAATGCACAGAAGAGACCCTGGCAATAATCATTTTGCCCCAAATATCAATAATGCCAAGATTGAGCCATTTATTTTATATATAACTGTTAAATGCTCTAAGAAAATATTGGTTTAAAGGAAAAGATTGGCCAAAATATGTAGGCAGTCTGTAATACAAGAGAATAACCTGTTCTGCAATCAATTGTACATTTTAGATAAAATTAAATCAGTTTTCTAAAAAGTTTGTGAGTCCTTCTTCAATTTAACCCCATTTTGAATTAGTTTATAAAAACTCCCCAAAATACACATTTTACTTTGGTCAGGTGAGTCTCCTCGGTGTCTCACAAACATGGTAAGGTTGTATTTAATACCATACTGTTATTGCTATTGTTCTTTTAACCTCCAATGACTTCTTTTTTCCTATACCTTTTCCTTCTACTCATTAAAATATTTTATACCCTCTGATACTTGAGTAAAATAACTTTTCTAAAAAGAAATCTCTCCCAAAACCAAATAACTGAACTTTTGTACATTTAATATCTCTGTCACATAATTTAGCATTTAATCATTGCCCATTGTCTTCACTGCTTTAGGTTTTGCTTTTTATCTAGACCACATGGTCTGGAGAGTAAGAAACAGATTCTTTAGCTCTGATTCTCTTGGTATTTTACACCAGCATATACAGTAAACAGACCAGCATATACAAATCAGCATATATACATATACATACCAACACATTGTAAATGTTCATTAAATTGTCTTTTATGCATTTATCATATTCTTTTATGCTTTTAGAGTGATAAAACAAAGGGCAAGGAAAGATAAGGAAGAAAATGATAAAATCAAGAGAAAATAGGCCTTGAAAAAAGTTTAACACAATTTTTTTTCAGTAATTTTGCTCATGTGAGTTGCACCTCTCTTATAATTTAATCTAATTAACTTAAATTTTACCCTGTCTCAGCCTATACTTATGGGTGTTGAAAAAAGTTAATATTTTCTAAGAAATACCAAGTAAATAAGAAGTTGTCATTTTCTGTATACTCACTGGAAAGAGCAGCCCTGAATCTAACCACAGAGAGTGGTGGCTGCAGTCAGTCCCTGGAAACAGACAACGTGAGTTTGAATCCTGGGTTATTCACCTATCAGCTATTTGAAATCGTAAATCAGTTAATTTTTCTAACTAGGAACGTTTCATCTATTAGAAAATAATATTAACAGTGCTCAATTCAGTTACTTGTTATGATGATGAAATGAGATAATCGATATGAAGGGCTTACTTAGAAGTGCCAGGCAAAGAATGAGGGCTCAGGAAATGTTAGATAGCCTCATTACTAAAAACATAACTTAATCCTGTGATCCCTCAAGATCTTATCTGTTAACATGACCTTAGATCTAAGATGTTCAAATCATCTAAGCATTTCAAACATGTTATAATGTTCTTTAAATGACGTTATTTTCTTTCTCAGTTACTCAAGAAGTAACATTATAGTTCACTGTGCTTTATATTGGCAGATTCACATCATTTACAAATGTATTTTACATTTTTAAATCTACCTAAACCAAAAATCCAAGATAAAGAATAAAAATGTTCTTAATCTCATATACTATAAATCTGCTTTTGTGTATTCATAAACACTGGGTTCATGGTGAAATAAATTAGCGCTGTAAAGTACACATATGTCAACAATTACTGAGTACGATAATTTAAGGCCTGATTCACTAAACTTTCCTCTGGCCAATAGGCACCCTTGCACAAGAAATGTGATTTAGGGGCAAAAAGGACTGAAGTATAAATATTGCACTGACTCCATCTTTCATATTGCAAAGTGCTATAACTTTCAGAGTACCATTTCCTACACTTATGGCATACCCAATTAGCTCCCTCCCACCAACATTTATTTATGTCATCATTTTCCTTGAATTAATTCTGATTTATAAATAAGCATGCTTGTTGAAAGCAAAGTAGAAATGTGATTTAACCCAAAGTAAGAAAAGTGTGTAGGTTTAGTTTTTTAAAACTTGTAATAAGCACTGGTGAACAAAACATTCGTCTACACAGTAAATGGTAAAATATTTAAACTTTACCTGCTTGATTTAGAAGGGTAATTAATTCAGAATTCATTCTTCAGTTTTAAGATGTAGAACTTTACTAGAAAAATACTGACTTCCAGTGGTGTAACACAAAGCTTCTCATCATGGCTGGAATATCCGACTTCCTAATATTTAACCAAATCAATTTTTTTTTTAAATTTATGGCACTATTTTAAAAGTATGGCTATGAGAAAGCATTTATACATTAGAGACAAATAGCATATGTGCATGGCTGCATATAATAAAAGAGAAGAGAGGACATCACTATATTATCCTAAAGAGTACTTGAAATAAGCACTAGGCTAGTCTAAGTCAGCAACTTAGATAATAGATTATAAGCGGGCACCCTTCTACCCTCATTACAGATTGAACAAGCAAATAAACATATAACAACAGCAACAAACACCCAGGAAATAAATGGTTGAAATGTCTGGAATTTATCAAGAAAATTGAACAGACTAGCTTAGAACTCTAACCAGACCAGCAAATAAATATACATTGATTCATGTCTGTTATTGATAAATACGAATGATTGCAGTGGCCTTTTTATTTGTAGTCATTCCCTACCTCTCTAATCTATACAGTGTATTTCCCTTGGATTATTTTCCCTGAAAATGCTGATTTAATTTCATTCTTCAGCTCTAAATTACATGGCTTATTGTCTATGTGATCTTGAAAAAGTTAACGTCCTGATTTTCAATTTCCTCATCAGCAAAATCTTATGAGTTTAATGAGATAATATATGTAAACATAATAGAAGCTAAGTAAATGTGAGCTTAATATGTACCTGAAGTATTTCTGTTTTTAGGCGAAACATATTACCTTGGCTCAATAGAAATTAAATTAAGCAGAAATCCAGTATAATTTAAATAAAACATACTGAGTTGTGTGATGCCACTTATAGATCTTCTTTCCCCCAGTTTCTCTAACACCGATGATCTTGACACTATTTGCAGATTAGTTTCTTAAACAATGTCCATAAGTACATGGCTCTTTTAGATAAAAATCTTCCATGGTTTTAAATTGTTTTAGAAATGAGGACAAACTCTTTCCAATTTAATGCCCTCTATAATACAATCCAACACTACCTCCCCTCTTCTCTCAATAGCAGCTAATACTTAGAGCCAAAGTGGACCACAGGCTGCCCTCAAATATTCTGTTATCTCGCCTTTGCTTATGTTTCTTCCTTCCTACTTTTGATCTTGCAGAAATTCTACTGAATCAATTTCTCAATGACTATTTGGTGAATTGAACAAAAATTAATAAATTGACTGTAATTTGTTCTCTATGTCTATAAGATGATTTGTTTTATTCCCTAAGGATTTACAATCAACTCCGCATTAAAGTAAAAATTCGTTTAGCGTAAAAAAAAGTAGTTCTGAGTTTATTTTGGGAACAATTGACTGAACAGTTGAGTCTATATCAAAAAGACCTGCCAAGTTACCAATGTGTCACTTCACACTTTTATAAAATTGCTTTGGAGTCCATTTACTGCTATTAAAAAATATAAAATGTAGATTGTGTATAAAATATTTTTATTAAGACTTGGGACAATGGAGGTTAACAACCCATACACACCTTTTGAGCAAGCTAATAATTTTATTAAAACCACTTGCAAATACATGACTTTTTTCTAAATTTGGATGTTTAAATGAATAAAGTAAGTAGACAAGGAAATGCATACATATTTTTAATATCCAAAATGAAATTGAGAATGGAAGAAGTCTGGTGGGAAGGTCACATCTGTGTACTTACACCGATGTGCTCTGACATGATTTGTCCATAGAGATCACAAATTGAAAATCGAGTTTAAATTGAAAATTAATCTAAAAATACTACTCTCATAATTTACAGACAGGAATTCTGGCATGTGAAAAGAATACTGAATGCGAGAGAGTTTGATCACATTTGATAATGGTTATTTGGATTAAGTCAACCCAGGTCTTTTTTATATGGCCTAACTTGCTTTTTGGTAAATCTTTTACATATATAAGGTCTGAGTGTGTTCACTGAAGAAACAAGTGAGTATATGAACATTTTAGACATTTAATTATCTTATTCTACATATAGCTCAAGATTATTTGTAATTTAATCCAAAGATCTTTCTCTTCTGTTTTTTTTTTTAACTGAATTTATCAATCTAACCCCTACCCAGTGCCAGACATAATACTAAGCACTGGGGATGAAAAAGAATAATTAGGCAAAGTCCTTGACTAAAGGAGCTTATGGTTAAGTGAAAAAGAAAATGCAAAATTTAAAATTTATAGGGGAATTATCTGAGGAAGTCATCAATCAAGACGTTGTAAAGTTCAGAAATTACAGAGATAGGAGTATTGTTTTAGGAAAACGTGAAGACTATGGGCCACTGAAGAGTTCCAACAGAGACCTATGAATATTATTACTTTTGTTTGCAATTTTTGATTTTTTTCTCAAATTGTTCTTATTCCAAAAGCTTGTTGTAAGTGGTACCTTAAAATTTGTACTTATTTTTATGTTGAGGATTGTCTTTTGTTAGAAATGTTACTAATAATGAAAATGTTCCAGACGGGAAGTAATTGTTATCTCTGAAGGATTAAAGGAATAAAGGGAAAAGAAACCTCACTTCTTAATTTTACCTACTTCTGTATACTTATAATAATTATATAAACTTTTATGATTAAAAATAAATTAGAAAGTTTACATAACACAAAAGGGAGTGAATATTTATTGGTTTGAGAACATATTCAGAAAATTGAACCAGTGAAAAACACTGGTTATTAACTCCTCTCCTTTGAAAGAGGAATGGCCATGGTGCCTTGGCAAGTATGGAGAAAATGAAATGTGAACTTACAGTCAAACAATAGGTAGTATAGAAGAAATGGTTGAATATGGTTTGCTCAACCAATTAATAAAACTCCCACCAGAAAAACCAACTGGTTGAATAAATTTAAGTATATTTTCTCAATGTTTAAATATACATACATACTTTATATGTTTATATTTAAATTCTTAAGAAGTTATGGGAAAAGGAGGATGTATAATATTAACTGTGAATCCTTCATTTCCTTCAGTCGCACAGCCTTGTCATTTTACCTAAATACTTAGTATAGTCATTCCTTATTTATAACATAGAATGGATCTATAGGAAATTAATGTTGATAATTCTAATTTGTAAGTCATATTGTTTAAATCTGGTATAACTAAAAGTATTTTAAATAGGTTACAAAAAATGAAACAGATTATTCACAATGTTACTATTATTCAAAAAAGAAAAAACTGAAGTAACGTAAGATTTGCATTTTCCTTAGCCTCACAAAACTAGCTCCTTTATTTTTTTATTTTTTATTTTTTATTGTTTATTTTTAATAGTAGAAGTAGTTTAAATGTTAAAGTTGAAAGTCAAGGTCCAGGAATGTGGAAGGTGTAATTAGGAGTTCTCTCTCCCTCACTTGGCTTTATGCTTGTGTTTCAATCACAAACTGACTCTCTAAAACTGCCCTATAGTTAATTAAACATTCATTGAGCAGCTACAACACATAGCTATATTTTTGTTGGGAATACATACACAAATAATCATTGCTTCTAGGAACTTGCAGATGTTATATTTACTTGTTTGTCTCAGAACTAGTCTTTCTTTGGGGATTCTTACATAGATATGTTCTTTAATATGAATCAGCAACTGCATTTCCTGCCCTTTGACTACAGCTTTTCTATCCTCTACATCTTCTTTTCTCAATTGTCTGATTATGAACTAACTTCATAGCTCCTTCTTCAACAAGTTTCTGGACTCTGTTCTGTTTCGTATTGGCACCAATTCCATGCTGTTTTAACTTCTGAATTAACAATAAGTCTTAATATCCGGTAGAATAAGTTTTAATGTCTGCTACTTTGTTTTCCTTTTATAGTCTTAGCTTTTGTAGTCCTCAAAATTATATGCGTTTTAGACTCACCTTGTCAATTTTTTAATAATTAACCAACTAAAACTTTAAGCAAAATTTCACTTTATACATTTATCTGTAGATTACTGTCGATCATATCTATAGATTGTTTTGCATTTTCTAAAGACAATCATGTTAACTGTATATGCTGATAGTCTTTCTTAATTTTATATCTCATCACTATGCACATAGTTTATTTTTTTTGTACTATAGCACTAGCTAGGACTTCCAGGACATAGTTGAATAGAAGTTTTGACATCAATTTCCTTGCCCTGTGCACAAATGCTAGGGTAAGGCTATTGGTCTTTTGTCATTAAATATGAAATCTGCTAAATGATATATAATTTAATAAATTAAGGACAGTGTTTTCTATTCCTAAATTGCTTCAACTTTTTATCGTAAATGGGTGTGGAATTTTATCACATTCTTTTTCTGCATCTATTGAATTATTCATATATTTGTTGTCTTATGTTTACATGTAGAATTAAGTTGATTAATTTTGAATATAAAACAATCCTTGGATTTCTAAAATAAATTCTACTTTATCCTTTCTTTATATCCTTTATAGATTGCTTAATATTTTATGTTAATATTTTTATAATTTACGTTTATGTTCATAAGAGTGATTGACCTAAATTTTTCTTTTCCTTTAATATTTTTTTCGCATATTAGTATCAAGGTTGTGACAAACTCATAAAATTAGTTGAGAAGTGCTTACTATTTTTTCTATTATCTGACAAAGTTTGTTTATATTTTATTTAATCCTTGTATATTCTCTGGGGGAAAAAATGGTTAGATTGGTGTTATATTTATCAGTATATGTTTACAAGAATTTATCTGGGAACCCAACTAGGTCTGAAGTCTCTACGATAAACTTAATTTTTGTGATTATATTGCACTATTTGGATTCTCTATTTTTGGGGGTGTTACTTATGTTAAAATGTTACTATTTCCAAGATTTTTTTTATTTCATCTAAACTTTCAAAGTTCTTTGCCTGAACCTGTGCTTTGATCTATTATTAACTACAGGATCTGTAGTGATGTCCACTGTTTCATTTCTGATATTAATAATTTGTGTATTAGGCAGTAAGGAGAGGTGATAGAGGTTTAATCTATTTTATTAGGAATTTATTAGAATTTTAGCCTTTTTGAAGAACATATTTTGGGCTTGTTGATTTTCAGTATTGTTTTTCTTTCTATTTAATTATATTTTGATAATCTTTATATTTCTTAATTTCTAATGTCTCTAGGATTATTATGTTTTTTTATACCCCTGAATTTTTTATATATATCTTTATATCATCAACATCTAGTGTTTCATTTTATTCAAGATTTGATTTACGGGTTTATACATCTCTGTCAAGTCCCTGCATGCCCCCAAATCCTATATGTAATATTTTCATTATTGTTCAACCTACCATATTTTATAAAATTGATTGAGTTTTCTTTTTTTGTCCTACAAATAACCCATAAATTTATTGCTTAATTTATAAATGTTTGGTCATTTTGGAGCTATCTTTGTATAATTATTTCTGGCTTAATTCCCTTATGAGTCAGAGAAGATACTTTGCAAGGTTTTAATCATTTCACATTTGTTGAGTTTTGCTTTATCATCTAGATGTTAATTTTGGTTACTATTCTATCTACTTTTAAAAAATGAATCTATAATTGCTACTATTAATGCTTTTTATTTCATTTTCTGAATATCTGTGCCTATTTTTGATCATTTTTCTTCCATCTGAAGAACTCCCTTTGGGAATTCTTTTAGTGTGGATCTTTTGGTAATATATTATTTCAGTTTTTGTGTTTTTCTCAAACATCTGTATTTTGCTTCAATTTTTGAGATTTTTGTTGGATTGAAAATCATAGGTAGGCAGGTTTTTTTTTAGTTTTTACCTTAAAATATCATTCATTATCTTTTGGCTTCCATCATTTCTGTTGAGAAGACAATTTTTAGTCTTGTGATCATTAGAAGGTAATGTGTTTTTGTTCTTTCCGTTAAATTTTCTCTCAGATTTTGGTGTCTACCTGTTTGCTGTATATGCCTAGGTGTGGTGTTCTTTGTTTATTTCCTGTCTTGTGATTGCAGAACTTTTTTAATATGTGACTTCATGATTTTATCAGTCCTGAAAAATTCTGCCCCATTCTCTCTTTCTTTTTCTTTTTTTTTTTTTTTTCTGGGACTCCAACTATATGTTCATTATAATTTTTCACCTGACTTCACATATCTTTTATGCCCTTGTGTACATTTTTTATCATTTTTTTTCTCTTCAGCTTGATCCTGCATCATTTTAGCTGACCTATTTTTCTATTTACTAAGTCTCTCATCTGGTCTTCTAATTTCCATGACACCCATTCATTGAGTTCTTAATTTTAGATATTGTGGGTTTTTTCCAAATATCTAGAATTTCCTTTAATTCTTTTATAGATTTCAGGACTCTGGTAAGATTTGCATTTTGGTACCTATTTTCTTTCTTAAGTGTGTTAGTCATAGTTATTTTATTTTATTTCATTATTTTATTATTATTATTTTTAGTCATAGCTGTTTTAAATCCATATCTGATAACTTTGAATATCTGGATTATAAATCATTCTATTTTTTTTATTCACTGGGTTTCATGGAACTTTATTTTCTCTCAATAAGAGGTCTGTTTCAATTTTCACAATGACAACCATTAATGCCACAATAAATATCTTGATTCATATCTTATTGTGCTCATATGTAATAATTTAGAATTAGTATTGTATAGAATTGCTGAACAAATTGATCATGTACAATATAGCTTTTCTAGAAAGTGACATTCCCACCAACGATATATTTCCATTTTTTCATAATCTCAGCAAAATTTGCTATTGTCAGACTTTTACATTTTCTGATGTGTGACATATTTTATTATTATTTTTCCCAAATCATGTTACATTCTTAATAATAGTTATGTTTCTAAAGATTGTATATCTGTTTTGCACCTGTTCAAATAATTTCATCTTGTGTAACATAATTAAATGGGGAATAATTATTTAAACTAATATATTTTTATATCATTTGTTTGTGGTTGTATAAATTTTACTCATTTATATAATGCTCCTCCTGTTTTTATTATTGAGTTGTATTATGTTCTTAATTCACTAAATAAATCAATGGCTCAGAAATGGTGCGTTAGAAGATTAAACGACACCAAAAAATTATAACAAAAATACTTTTTAAAGCTAACATTGAAAGTACAAATAGAGAACAGATAGATAGTATTAATATAGAATATGATTCATTATATAATAGAGTAAGTAAATCCAAAATGTAATGATTTACATGAGTGGACGACAAGGAGACAAATTACTAATAGAAATCACAGACCTCTGAATGTTGAATTTTAAAAGGTTTTTTTTCTTCTTTTTTTTTTTCCCTTTCATACATTGCTTTGTCTGTTGAGATTATAACATCAGGATTTTTTGAACAGCAGTACAAATGGATAAATTGTCAAGAATTTGACTTTTCTCTAATATTTGTCATTCTATACTCACTTTTCCCTGCTAAATCTTGAGATGGTGATGCTATGTTGGTACTTGGCATTTGCCAATGTTTTATAAACACAATTATCACTAAGATTATGAACCAAAGAGAAAGCAATAGTTTAAAATCAATTGCTTGTAATGAATTATTTAGTCTAGCCTACAAAGTGATTAAACAATTTTGATGCAAGTAAAAAGAAATTACTTTATATATTTTTTTCTATACGTAATTTTTTTCTAAGATTACCTTATACAGAACAAATGGATTGATTAGGAAACTATTTTATCTGAATTTATTTCATGTGCTTTAATTACATATGGTATAAAAAAGTTATGCAATGTTATTTTAATTAAAGATTATTTTAGATGATTTACCTTATATCATGAAGTCTTAGATACCTGTAGCAAGTACAGAGTCATTTTGAACTCCTTCCAAGTTAGTCAGTATTAAGTAATGTTGAAAGATTCCTCAGAAGCATGTAGCATTTGCATGCTAAACTCTATTTTTTATTTTCATGTTCCCTGGTTTCATTTGATGTGTTTTTTTGGTCTTTTTTTCAAGCATATTTATGTTGGGCAAAAAGCCAGTGGTATTAGTGCATGGAAACCAGGTAGCTGTCAAAAGGACTGTGGCAGCATGTCTAATTTTGCTATATTAAACCTGTCACAAAACGTTAAGTAAGAGATTACAAGAAGTATGCATAGAGCACATGCTTTATAACTTAATAAACTTGTAGTGTTGGGAACAAGCAAAGACCTCTCTCTTTTATCTTGTTTTCCATTTGGTTTCACCAATCTTTTTAAACCACTGTTAGGAGAATGGGTGAAACTATAAAATATTTCATGATCACAAGAAAGCTCATTCTCAAGTAATAGCCATACCAACAGTTAGTCAGAAATACTTGAGAAGCTAACAAGGATTTTCTGTATAGTCCACACAAATATCTATTTCATATGCTACAAAAGTATGATGACTCCTTATAATTGCTAATGTCTACATATATTTTTAATTTTCTGGAAATCAGATTCTTTGTGCGGTTAAGTTTCTGTTGTAGAAACCAAAGAATATCCCAGTTAAACAAAAAATGTAATGACAGAAACTCTTGAGTTTAGAACTAGATAGTATTAGCCGATTTTTTCTTAATGAGCACAAGTCGATCTAAGTGTGCGGTGCCCAAAGCGTATACAATCTGAAGGGCACCGTTTAAAAAACAAAAATAAGATATTAATTTAAAATTAGGTACGAGAATAAATATGTAATTAGAGTGTGAAATAAATCACAACATATGAAGTATAAAAAGCTGATAAATAAAAACTGAAAAAAGTGACAATATTTGTTATGAAGTAGCTATCTTATACATTCTTAGTCATGTACTTTGGTACCTACTATAGTACAAGCTCTGTATGATGGGCTCGGAATGGCTAAGGCTCACCTTGTTTTCTTTAATTTTTTCAGAGGTCTTTTTCACCCTTGAAATTCTAGCACTTAATAAATACAAATATTTTTAAAATAAATGTGGTCTAAGAAATGACAATATAAAAGATGACTCTTTTTGCTCTCCTATAAATTCATAAGTTCATCAAGGGCACACAGAACAAATAAAACAATCAAAGCACTGTGAATTAGATTAATATGTGACATTCTATATGAGATGAGGAAGAATTTTTCTGCCCTGGGAAAATAAAACCTAATGAAGACATATTATTGAAACCATTTGAGACAATTTAGCCTCTGTAGGCTAAATTGATGTAGGCTAAAATGATGTAAAAAAATGATTTTGTGCCACTCCCTTTTTCAATAAACATGTTTGCTTTTTATAATTGTGAGTGAGTTCACATGGGAATCCTAAAAGCAAATGTCACATATAGCTATTAGGAGCCATGGGATACCCTTTACCCAGAAGGCAGATATAGAAATAGAATGTTCAAGTATGGAGAACTAAGCTAAATATGATCAGATTGGCTGAAAAGCAAATAGGGGAAGTTTACATAGGCTGCCTTAAAGGCAATAAAGAGAAAATTAAAGACAGAAATCCACCAAGGTCAGGCACAAAACAGGCAGGTAAGGCTTATAAAAAGATGTGTAACCATGTAATTCTAAAAAACAGAGATCTGTTCTTGTGGATATAACAAGCAGACATCTCTAGAGTGGTTCTAAATGACCTGGGTGTCAGGAAAGTCCAGTCCCAGATCATTGATATTGCACAGCTTTTAGTCCAGCAATATTCTCAGGGAATACTTCCTCTTTAGGGTAACTCAAGAGTCTTCCAGGGTTCAAAATGACATGAATGCTCCCAGTATTGCAGTTCATTACTGTTTAAGTCATCCCTTTTCCTCTCCCCTCCAAACAAGTGTTCTTCAGATGCAGGACTTTCCATTTACAAATTAAGACAATTCAGTCAAACCAAGATGAGTTGATAATCTTCACTGTGAGCTAAATAATCATGGACTCAATTCTAATCTTACAACAAAGTGGTGATAGAAACTAACTCACACTTTGAACACTAGACTTCCAATTCAGTGTACCTTTTATTACATTTTGTTATTATGATTATAAAGTCTCTTAGAAGATGTTAATTTAATAAATATGCTGGAATTAATGTTTACATTTACATTTGTAATGTACATACAAAGTACTAGGCTACTAACAAAAAAAGATAATTTTTGTGGCAGAAAGATTTGAGATGCAAATATAGAGATTTTTGTTTTCACTTCACAATTGTAGTGTGTGTGTGTGTGTGTGTGCGCGTGTGGTGTGTGTGTGTGTGTGTGTGTGTGTGTGTGTGTTTAAATTATGGTACTCTGACTGGGGCAGATGAAATTTATCACTAGATACTCAGAAACACCACAAAACAAAAATCCTCATTCTGATAACAACTCGATTTTCTTGGAGTGGCACTGCCATGGAAATTGAACCATTGAGCTACTGAGAAAGAACATTTTTCTGAGCTCTTAAAGTAAAGTAGATCTTATGAAACCCATAAATTAACATTTTGAATAAGATTAATGCATCCTACTCACTCTATTTTACAAATTCAATCCTCTATTTCATATACAGGCAAACTGAAATAATAAGTTCAGAAAACCCATCTCACCTTAGAAATACTAAGCCTTTATGACTATGTGTGTGATGCAAGGTCAGTGGACTAGGAGAGGTATGGACGCCAAGTTGGTCTTTCTAAGTAATAAAAAACAAATTATGTATTTTCAACCTATTTGGATATCTATAAATGATGGGGGTCAGCATTCGAGGTATCTTAGCATTTTAAATATGAACACTCTGCGTCGAGATTTTGTTGAGCAGCTTCTTATAGTATTTTTGTCAATCAGGTTTAGCATTGGGAAAAAGAAAATGCAACCCTGCACAGAGAAAGGCGCCACAGTATTTTTGAGAGAATATGAGTCGTAAAGTAATGATGAAATATTGATTTTGACAATCCATAGCCCAATAAATGATGTATAGGAGTTATGGAGATTAAGTCATATATTCATCAATGTGTTGACTCCCAGGTTCTCAGCATAATATATATAAAGAAGCATTAAATTGGGCAGTGAGAGACTTGACTGCTAGTCCATCCATACTGATTGAGAGTTTGCTACATTTGAGATATGGTACTAAGTGCTTTTTATCAATTATTTTATTTAATTCCTATAACAATTCAATGACAAAGTATTTCCCCACTTACAGAGGAGGACACTGAGGGTTAAAGAGTTTAAACAACTTGCCCAAATTTACACAGTGGCTGAGCCAGAATTCAAATTCTTACCACAAAGTCCACCAGAACTCTTTCTCTGCAAATGAATCTGTTAATACATGATGTGGGGCTACATGTTAGCTAGCCTACCCATCTTATTCTCCATGAAGATAAGATATGCCAACACTATAATAGAAATAATTTTAAGTGCTGTAGTGGTATGTGTTTAATAGAAACTTTAAAAGATATTGCAATGATTGGTTAGGAAGACAATATAGTATTTATCAAGATGAGTAAAAAGCAAGATACAAAGTATATTCATACTGTAATTAAAATTAAGTCATATAACATACTTATTTTATATTCATACTTATATGAATAAAAACAAATGAAAAGTACAAATATTGTAACAATGTCACTTTAGAATGGCATAATTGTGAATACTTCTCCTAAATTTTCTATAATGTGCCAATATTACCTGAAAACTTTCGTATAGTTGCAATATTGTAAAAAAAAATTTAAAAAAGAGTGAAAGAACACTCACTGCGAGAGAATACCTAACATTAGGAACATATTAGAAACATAAAGTGAGATTATTGTTATAAGCAGAGTCCAATTAGAAATTAAAGCTAGAGTCCCAAATTTCTGAAATGATGCCTATTTCATGTTAAGTGAAGTACAGAAGTATGTGTTTTAGTTCACATATTTAAAAAATATTATCATTAGACCCTTTCAGTATGATCAGTGAAGAATATTAAAGAAGAATGTGAACCATTCATGATGAAGAAGTAAATTCTTTGTGGATACAAATGATTAACTGACTGACCATAAGACACATATAACTTTTTTTCCTAAAACATCCGTCTACCACCTGTTTCTTATAAACTCATTCAGAATGTGGAGCAATTAATGTTCTCCATATGAGATTATCCTTTCTCAGTGAAGAAATTTAATTCAATTGTGTTTAATATTTCATCTTTTCTCATGGATTCTCCTAACCTTTTAATCATGGAAGACTTTTTGTTACCTTCGGTAATTTAGTTTGATTAGTATTTCACAGGAAGAATCGCCTAGCATTCTGTCAACTATGACTTATTAGGCAAATGGTCTCTAATAACAGGTTTTTTATAAAAATAAAACCCTGGTAAAATGTTTTGAATTTTAAGTAGGTTTGTTCAACAGTCAAATTATGATTATTGCACATAAATGTAAATGGGTTGGACAACAAATATAAGGTAAGATTATGGAGTAGAAGACAATTTAAAACTCTGCTAATTTATGTCAGCTCTCAATAATATAATTAACAATAACTAAATTTTTGAGGTAGGAATTATTACCCTCATTTAAAGATGAGAAAACTTATGCTTATGAAGGTCAAGAAACCCAAGTATGTCTAGCTTCAAAGTTAACGTTCTTAATTGCTATTTAAAACCTCTGAAACAGTCACCTTGAGAGCTAGCAAAATTATGTTACCATGACTCAAAATATTGTTCTTCTTTGAGTTGCTTTATAGAATGTTAGGAGGAACACCAAAAATCAAATCCTATTACTATATCAGTCTGCTTCTCTATCTTAGCTAGATTTTTTCAGACCTTTAGGTATTCTCCCAAATCTAGTCTACTCATGAAGAATAAAGATCCCACCTCAACTAGTAAAGATCTACTCAAGTCTGATCCAAAAGGTAATGTTAAATATTTTGAATAATGTCAACAGTACTAAAGTTGATGTATAATCTTGAAGGGTAGACACTTTGACAGCAACATACTCATACTCCTTGGAAGTTTGTGATTGAATTGTGGAGTGGCTAAATAGCTTGGTATAAATGCTTGCAGGACTTTTAGAAACTTCAAGTGTTGGTGATGAACTTCTTTTGAATATATAGATATTAAGTTTCCCATTCATTAAATATATTGAGACTAGCGCTCATTAGAATTCCTTTATGGAGTAAATGATATAATTGATTTATATTTAAACTAAGCATGCAATTTATCCCATAGATAATTCCACCATGGTGAATTCATTTTTCTGTGCTATTGTCCTCTTCACATTTTTCTGTCTTGTTAACAAAGATTTCATGAGACATTTAAGAAAATAGCTACCTGATATCCTGATGAATTCTCTTTTTAGAATATTTCTGATACACCTTTGTGTAAAAAACTAGTTTATACACTAAGTACAAGGAGTGATTAGTAAAAGAAATAAACACTATTAATTGACATTATTTTGAATAAATTTATAAAGAATTTAGGGCTTAAAATGCACTTTGATGGATTTGGAGGACTAAGGAATTTCTGCATTACTGATAGAAGAGTTAACACATAATATAACTATAGTCTGTCCACCATACCATGCACATAAAATTGTTTGTGAATTTATAGATATTGGTCTTTAATTTCTTCAATATATACGCTGCCTTCAAACTTCTGAACAACAACAACAACAAAAAAAAAACAAAGCTAATATCTAATCTGACAAAATCTGCAAGGCCCAACTTAATTTTCAATTTTTTTATTAAGGATTTCTCCAATTTCTCCAACTCTAATTTCTTTTCTTATTTTTAATGCTTAATCTAACTTATTGTTTGAAGCTCTTATTTTGACATTTATTAAACATCATCTTTATAATGTCACTAACTTTTTTACTATATTTGTCATTTCCCAAGACAGTAACTTCTAGAGAAAGATGGTCATATTATATAGTTTTGGGGTTTTCTATAAATCAGCTACCACAATAGTAGGTTCTCAATAAACACTGGCTGAAAAAAAATGAGAAGAGCCAACATGGTAGTTTTCTGACTATACCAAGAGTTTTGGTATGTCTATTTAAATGGAGGAGTGTGTGTGCGCGTGTGTGTGTGTGTGTGTGTGTGTGTGTGTGTGTGTGTTGAAATTTATATTTTCCCAGTGTGCTTTTTAAACAATTTAAATGCAAAAACAAATATGAAAGCTTGACTAATATAATACAGCATGTATAACAACTTATAAACTATCAGCTTTACATATGCAATACTAATATCATTAAAAAATAATTCCAACATCACTGTATTCATTCATATTTCTGGTGTAAGTTGGCTTTTCATGCTTTTTTATGTTTATCCTGTTCCCATAATAAGGTATTAAGTCATAAAGAACAAAAGATGGTCTTTAACATATAGATAATTTTTAAAAACATGAAACAATTTTCTACTTTCAAGGGTGCTGAGAATATTGGACTGGCTGCTGTGATCATGAAAATTAAATAGAAAAGAGACTTCTGCTCCTTTCACCAGTGAGGCAATCAACCGGGAATCCAATCACGCTCTCTCCTTTTTTAAGATAGAGTTTGCTGATTTATCATTTTGTTTAGTTTCACTCTGTCTGTGCAATGGTTATTTTAAAAAGGACCTGCTGTAGATCAGCTTCTTCTCTTTCTCCTTGAATTACACATACAGTTCTATAAATGAGATGCAGCAGGAGGAAAACCTGTGACCACTGAGAATTATTACCCATGATTAACTGAGGAAGTGATGCCTTATATGCTGATTGGAGACTTTTTCCAGGACATCATGGTGTGTGAAAAAACAGAACTTCCTGGATTGGGTGTTAATAAACTTGTTTCTATTCCTAGCTTTGCTATGAATTCGTGAATGATCTTGGATAAGACACTTTGCCTCCCTAGTTTTAATTTTCTTCAAAGTGATGAAGTTGGATTGGATTGCTTTTAAGGTCACTTACAGGTTTAATACCCTATGTAGATGGTTCACAGATAAAATAGCTCCTTGAAGCAACTGAGACAGACTCTAATAACAAAATGTTCGATATGCATGAAAAATCTTTCCCTTTGAGTGGTATAACACCTGTATCCACCCCCTTTGCTTTTAATTTACGCTTTTTGAAAATGGTAAAGTCCAAAACCTTTCAGGAAAGAAAGTTTTGTATTGAACCATAACAACTAACAAACAAATAATGAACATAAACAAGTATTGTAAGAATCCCCTTAGAACATGACTGTCTACTATTCTAGAATTACCAGCTACATCAGAATAACATATATCCTCAATTCATGTATTTATAGATATAGATTTAATCTTCACTCTTGTTACTAAAAAATAGAAATATTTGAATGGCACAACATTGTAGGACCTGAAGACTTCTGCAAAACTTCTAAATACAACTGCAAAATGAATTTTCGTATTTAAAAAGTATGCTTATGATTAGGGCATGTGTCACAGTTTCACTGCCAGAAGAAGCACCTGTGGAGAGCAGACTACATCCAAGCTGGTGCACAGAATGTCACAATGTGTCTCCAAAGAGGGCACTACTTTTGACACACTGGAAAAGTCTCCTATAAGAAAGATGCTATATGGGATTGAAATGTGATTCAAGGGTTTAAGTTTGATTTCGTTTGGTTTGAGTTTCTTACTGCTCAACTCTCCATTTGTCACAAACTTCTTCATTTTGTGAATATGGTCTGCTGCATAACGAGCATGAAGAAAAAAATCTTCAGAATCATTTCAACTGCTGGGAAAACTGGAACAACGGTGGCTGTTAAAAGCAGTTAATTGCAGTTTACAAAATAGAAATCCCTTATCTTTGAAAGTTCACTTGCTTGAGTGACTCATTCTTCCTGGGAGGGATTAATGCTTAATTAGAAAAAGATGCTAAACAATCTGATGTGCTTCCTGAATGAAAACCTTACCTTAGTTTTAAAGATTCTTAACAAGGTAACAAGCTAATTATTTAATGAGTGATTTGTGCTGAGAACTAGAGATGTGTGTTAAAATAGCGGTGCTTATCTTGTTTGGCATAGGTCCCAGAAACCAGTGCACTGACTGTTCTAGGATTTGGTGCCAAGCCTGTTTTTTGTTGTGCTTGGTGCTTGGTTTTGTTTTCCCACCTTTGAGTGTAAACATGTTTGTCAAGGTACACTGCTGGGAGGGGAAGCAGAAAGGACCAGGGAGGGTAAACCTGGTAGTCAAGGAGGCAAAGGTGAGAGAGGAACAGCAGAGAAGGAAAAGGCAGCCAGATGCCATTTTACTTTTGGAGTTTAACTGCATTGTGCTTACAAACACCTGGAGACAGGTGTACCCCACTAGCTGTGGAGGATGAGGAAGTAAGAAAGAGTAGCATGTACACTTCAGAGAAAGGTAACAAGGCATTGCAAGCCCAACTTCACACTTTGCTTGTCTGTCAGGGTTTTTCTCCCTCACAATAACACCCCAATGTTTTGGTAGGTAGACTCCAGTTCACTTAGTAAGTGAGAGGCATGGGTGGAATGCCAGGTATGTCTACAGAGCAAAGCAGTGCAGGCAGGCTGACGCCAGGAGAGAATAGGCAGGTACCTATTGAGTTACAGGATTTCTACAAATCTAATCCGCATGTAATGTGAGACTTATTACAGAGTCAGCCTCTGCGAGGGCTGTGAAGTCTGAGGATATGAACACTCTCTGAAGCAATGATCCCAGTTAACCCATTGAAACCCAGCTTCACTTGACCAAAACTAATAGCCTCTTATCCTTGTAATGCCGTTTAAGGGTAATAATGATTACAAGTTGCTTGCTAATTGTATAAAAAATACTCAGAGTAAGAGATTATTGGACATAAAGAGGGATATTTAATATGCCTACAAACAGGGAACACAATACAAACCACAGCAACTAGGGCTATTTTAAAGTACTTTCTATTTAATATGTCTGACACTTGATAGTCTATACATTACTAATGATGGGTATCTATAATTTATGGTACATTTTAGCATGTGATATGTTTGTTATAAAAATTTTAAATAGCAACGTTATTTATTAGTATTTAAAATGCATCTACTTAAAGGAAACACTCTCCCCCACCCCCTGGGATGTATTTTTTAATTATCATATAAATTAATGATACATTTATTTAAAAAAGGAAATCAAAACTGCCATTGCAAATAAGAAAGAGACTCAGGGACTAGAGTCTCAAATATTCATGATGTACATCATATACTTATCTTGGTCAGTTAATAAACCTGTCTTTGAAAAGTGAATGAAGGAAATTGTTTCTATACTTAATATATGATGACAAAAATTCCCTAAATCAAGCTGGAAAGATTAAAAATGATCAGTCTTCAGCTATCCCATAATTCCACAGACAAGAAAATTAAGACAATAATTTTACTTTTTTGATGTAATTGTGATAAACTCCAACTATAACCCAATACATTATAAAATATTTTTGACTAATTTACTAATAAATAACATTTAATCTCAGAAATATTCTACAAGGCAGGCTCCAAATTGCCTGTTTGTGTTTTTTACCTCTCTCCACACGTTATTTTTGTTCATTACCATATTTAGATGCCTTGAATAAGTCTGTAACAACTACTTCTGGACTTTTATTTATGGATACCAAAATCAAGGATTTAAGAGCATATAGTATGCTGATATGAGAATTAAGATCTATTGAATGTCTTCTGTGGTCTGTGTAGTCTAATAGATACCTTAGGTATATTAACTTATTTATTCATTTTTGATTCTTTCTTTCTCAGGTAAAGAAAATGAGGCTCCAATTAAGTAACCCATGAGAAACCCAGGACTGGATAACTAAAAGCCCACTTAGAGGAGCACTAAATGTGGGAGCTAATATAGCACTCCCCAGAAGACACAGGTCTGAGGATGAAGAGAACATTAGATTTGTTAACTGGAGATTAAGGTTGAAAATTGTTTTGCTACTTTTTTATTTCTGAACTGACATAAATTGGGGAGTTTGTATGTACCTAAACATTCTCACCTTTAAATAGGGATAGATAAGTTACATCACAATGCTTTTTGTGAGGAGTGTGATAACGTTGGCGACTACAGTGTTAGAAGATGTGTGGTGAGTAATTTTAATTGTAGCTTAACTCTGTAACATACCACCTAAGCCCCTCTATGCGTCTTGAAACCTGTTATGTACTATATATGCATATAGCAGCGCAAAAGTGATTCTCAATTTTGAGAATATGAGAGGGAGGGAGAGAGATAAAAACCCTGGCTGAACTGCACAGTTTAGGCAGAATTTACTGAAGGAGGTTGCCTCTGAACAATATTGAAAGTTACTTTTAAGTTGATTTGTGATATGAAAGCCAACCCAATCCGAAATTTGTTCACTCCCTTACGCTGCTTGTTTCTTTCAAGCTATTGCCAATTTTATCCCTTTGTGGTAGATAAGCAGATGCTATTAAATCTTGGACTACTGAGTAGCTCTCTTGAAAACAGCAGTTAGTATTTGACAAAAGAATGTAGAGCAATAGTCTAAGCAGATTTTTTTTTTAAAGGAAAATATATCAATTAAAACACAAATTAAGGACATTTGCAACTCTAGCATCTTTTGGGTGGTGCTCCTAATCCCCAAATTATTATATCTTTAGTGTTTGATAAAAATTAGCATTCTCCTAATGAGAATGAGTGATTTTACTGAGTGACAGTATCCTAAATTAATTGCTGCTTTGATTTCGGTTTTAATAGGGCATAAAACATTTTTTTTAGTCCAGACACATATTTGAAATACCAAATGCATCTCTACAATTAAGTATACTTTTATATTTTATAGATACTACGTTTCAGATTTTCAAAGAAAATGTTGTTTAGAATTCATTTCTTCAATAAGCAAAGAAAAAAATGCTTATAAGTTAATTTTTAAATAAATGCTGTAAAGATTTAAAAGTAAAGATTAAAACATTTTAATAATAAGTGGGGTCTAAATTCAAATCATTTAAAATTAAAATTTTTTGTAAATGTTCTAAATTTTTTGTAAATGCACTTAAAAATATGTATTCTACTATTATTAGGTGGGGCATTTTATGCATATTAATTAGGTTAAGTTATTTGGAAGTATTGCTCAAATTTACCATATACTCATTGACTTTCTATCTCTTGTTCTATCGATTATTGAAAGATTTTTTTGCTACATATGCATTGAAACTTTTTATTAGGTATGTACTTATTTAAGACTGTTATGAATTAATCCCCCTTTCATTTTGAAATTACTATCTTAATTCTGGAAACATTCTGTGGTCTAAAATATACTTTGTCCTATATTAGCATAGCCATTCTGGCTTTCATTTTATTAGTGTGAGCATGGGTATGATATTTTCCATCTTTTAATGTATTTTTTTTTATATTTTAAGAACACTTCTTTTTAAAATTAATTATTTTTATTTAAAAAATTTAATGTTAACTTTTTACTTTTCAATTACAGTTAACTTCAGTATTATTTTATAATAGTTTCAGATGTATAGCATAGTAGTTAGACATTTATACGATTTATGACGAGATCCCCCGACTAGTCTAGTACCAACCTGGCACTGTACATAGTTATTACTACATTATTGCCTATATTCCCTATGTGGTACCCTACATCCCCATGACTATTTCCTGACTACCAATTGTACTTCTTAATTCCTTCACCTGTTTTACTCAGTCCCCCAACCCTCTTTCACCTGAAAACCATCTATTTGTTCTCTGTATCTATGAGTTTGTTTCTGTTTTGTTTATTCATTTATTTTGTTCTTTAGATTTCACATATAAGTGAGATCATATGGTACTTGTCTTTCGCTATTTGACTTAATTCACGTAGCATAATATCATTCGGTCCACTCATTTTCTTAAGTGCATTTCTTACAGGCAGTATATAGTTGGGTCTTAATTTTTCTATCCAATTTGACATTCCTGCTGATCAGTTGTTTAGACCAGCTGTCCCCAACCCCTTCGGCACCAGGAACCGGTACTCCTATGAGAATGTAATGCCTGACCATCTGAAGTGGAGATGAGGTGATTATGCTAGCACTGAGGAGTGGTTGCAAATAGAGATGAAGCTTCGCTTGCTCACCCACCTGCAGCTCCCCTCCTGCTGTGCAGCTGGGTTCCTAACAGGCCATGTACCAGTAATGATCTGTGGTCCCAAGGTTGGGGATCCTTGGTTTAGACTATTCACAGTTAACGTAATTATTGAGATAGTTAAGCACATATATGTATTTTTATTTCCTTTTTTTCTTGTTTCTGGCTGCTTTTAGGTTGGGTATTTTGATGATGCCATTTTATCCCCTTTGTTGATTTATTAAACTCTTGGTTAGTTTATTTTATTAGGCTGTATAGTATATGTTTACGGTATCACAGTCTATCTTCACATGACATTACCTTACTTCATGTGTAGTCTACTTTTATTTCTCCTTTTCCAGTCTTTATGCTTTTGCTGTCATTCATTGTATCTTTACCTATATTATAAACTCCAAAATATATTATCTTTGATTAAAACAGTCAATTACATTTTCTCTGTATCCTCACTCCTCTTTTCCAGGGACTCCAAGCACAGATAACTTAAGTGACTTGTTATCCTCCAGGACACTGAAATTCTGTTTACTCTCTTTTCTTCTGTGTTTCACTTTGGATAGTTTCTATTTTCAAGTTTACTAATTTTGTCTTCTGTAATATCTAATTTGCTATTAACCCCATCTAGTTTATTTTTTTACTCACACATTGTAGTTTTAATTTCAAAAATTTAATTTGGGTCTTTGTATATCTTCCATAATACATTTTTAACTTTTTGAACAGATAGAATACAGTTAAAATAACTGTTTTGATGAGTTTGTCTGCTAATTCTAGCATCCCTGTCAAATCTGTGTCATTTTCTATAGACAGATCATTCTCCTCATTATGCGTCCTGTTTTCTGCTTATTCGCATCTCTGAGTATCTTTGATTGAGGCCAGACATTGCTAGGTGAGGGATCTTTTATATTCCAATAAAGATTCTTGAAATTTCCTCTGGGATGTTTGTTAAGTCACTTGCAATAGTTTAATTATTTGGAGTCTTATTTTATAAAATTTTTTTGATGGATCTGGATCATTGCATATTCCAGGGCTAATTATCCTTCACTTCTAAGCAAGATATTACTGTGTACTCTACCCAGAACTCCTTGAATTATGAGCTTTTCCAGGCTAAAGGTTAAAAAAAGGCATTCTCCTGGGCCCTTTGTGAGCTGTGAGTGCTCTTCCCTTGAATCATTTTAGGTGGTTTTTCTTTAGCCTCAGGTAGTTTCTTCATGTGCACGTACTATGTTGAATATTTAGGTGGCCCCTATTAATATCTGAGTTTCTTTTTTCCATGTAGTATGCTCTTCTTCAGTAGTGCTCTGTGAACTCTAGCTTTCTTGAACTTCCCAGACCTTCTTCTCTCCCTCCTTCATTCAGGAAGATCCAAGACTCCAAGTAGATTTCCCTTTCCTATAGTACAACCTAGAAACTCTATCAAGGTAGAAAGCTGGAACAGACATAAAGTTTACCTCACACCCTGTCTGTTAGGGATTTTTAACTCTTATTGTATAATGACCAATGTCTTAAAAACCACTGTTTTATTTCATGTTTTCTCTTTTTATTATTGTCATTCCATTCTGGAAAGGTAGGTCCAGTTTCTCCATCTTGGCCAGAAACAGGTAAAACTCAATTTCTTAACTAAACAATTGATTCAATAAACTAGAAATGTTCTTGTTAATTACTAATTTTTCATTGAATTGTTGAGGACATCAGTGCACAGGAAATTAAGTTATTTTTATGATATTATACAACTAGTTATGTTGTTGTTATTATCATTATCTTATAGTGTTAAGAATATATTTTTATGTTATCAAATTTATCTATATATGTTTTAGTCATATATAAAAGGAATGACAAAAGTCACTATTCCCATTATTACTCCTTAATTTTTATATAATGAAACTAAGAACCAGAGAGGCTATAATATTGTGTTGAGGCCAGAGGCTGTTGTGGATGTGGGCAAAGAAGGAGAACTAGTTTGATCACCAGTTGTTTCTTCGGGTTCTTGACCTGCCTGAAACTGAAAACTGAACATCAAAGGCCAGCCATGGAAATAGGTGCACTGTGCCAATTCTGGATTGGTCAAAGTTCAAAAACTAAAACAAGAATGAGAAACCTTCCATGTAAAGAGAAATCCCATGAGACCATTTAGCTTATGGGAGTCAGGAAGTTACAGAGTCAATATGCACTTGTAAAAAACATATCAATTATCAAAAATCAATAGCTCTCCAAAGAAAGGTTCATGCTAAGTGTATGGAAAGGTTAAGGAGAGATGGAAATTGAACAAGATTTATGGACCATGCTCATGCTCCAAATCTAGTTCTGTTATTACCTTGTTGTTTCTTCAGTTATTTCTTCTAGAGAGCTACCTATTTAAAAGAGAGAGAGAGAGAGATACTGATTCATACTACAAATTAAATCTCTGATAAACAAACATTGGTATTGCCTTTTCCAACATATTTAAAATTAAAAAAAAATCTTGAAATTTCAAAGTAACATTTCCAAAAGTATACCTCATGATCATTAACAGATGTTCATGAAATATAAAACTTACTGAGTTAAATATTTGGTATCTCAAAGTTAAGCAGCTTTCCTTATTGTGGGTTTTTCAGTCTTTAAGTCACTGATGAATAAAATGTACATCTCTAAGACAGGAAATAAAATATTCATCATTTCCCAAATTTGTCTGTAGAACCATTATCTCAAGACTAATGTTCTATAAAAAATATGCTGGAAAATTTTGACCTAAGAAATAAATTCTATGGTTACATTTTAAGGTGCCATAGTGGTTTGGTGGTTTAGTGGAAAGGTATTTTTGAGGCTAAGAACTATTTTTGAGATGCTAAGAGTCTTAAGAACTTCTGTCCTTCCAAAGGTGACCTCCTGGATTTCTCAAATTAATATTTTGAATGCTACTTTTCTAGAAGGCCTTCGATGAACTCAATACTTGAACAAGAAAAATTAATAGAAAATTTCTACCCATGATATTTCTCAAGCAGGAAACTTTACCCCTTAACTATAAAACATTGAAATTGTATTTTGGGGAACAAAGAGTGGCATTAGGAGGAAGACTCAGGAGTTCATTTTCTTTTCCTTCCAGACTGATTGCCTAAGGAGCTTTTTATTTCATCAGGAAGTACACTACAAATGGCCTCGTTGACTTTTGCTAATAACTTTATTAATGCTTTAGCCAGATTTTAAAATATGCAATAGTTTTAATATCTGAGGAAAAAACTTTTATTGTATATAAATTACAAATTTACTATCTCAATTGCAGTTGAGTTTTAATGTTTCCTTTCCAAAAAAGCTCTAGTGCATATTCTTTAGGGAGCAATTCTGTACTCTTAAGGGAATGAACTGAATGACCTAATAGGTCCTTCCATCTTTAATTTCTGTAATTCAGGAAAGCCTCATAAAACACAAGCTTCCTTTGTGAATTAACTTTTTTCTGAAAGTATTGAAATCACTTTCGTGCTCTCTTTGGAAGTACTTTAAAATGTTTAACAATATTAGAAATATTTACTGGACTCATATTGAAAAATTTTAGCTAAGTTATACTTAATGGTTCAAGTATAATTCTTTTAAGAGAGGTCATATGGCACATAACCTCTTCACTCCCTTTTCAATTATAAGAAGCCATCCACTTACAACATCAAGAAAAATGATTTTAGGGAGGGAGAATCTAAAACAAAAATTGAATTAAACTAACAAGTAATTATGGAATATCTTTTATGCATAAAGTATGTTGCTAAAGTATCATTGTTCAAAGAGCAAAGTCATTTATGAAAACTCCAAAAAGGTATTACATCCATGTTTGAAACTTTCTAGTAAATGTAATAGAATATATGTAATAATTTTTATTGAAAATATGTGGTCTAGAGATTATGAAAAATTGAGTGAAAATATAAGCCATGACTATTTATCATAAATTTTTTCAAATTAAGAGGGAAAACAAAATTTGCTGTCATAGGATAATTAGTCAAAACAAAATGAGACATGAATTTTAAGTACATGAGAGTTCTGTCAGAGCTATAGGGTAGAAGTATACATAAAAAAGAAGAAGGAGTTGAGAGGTCATTTGCAAGTCCCATCTCTACCTTCTAAACATTTGGTCAAATATCTATCAAAATTAGAATTTTTCACCTTGGAATTCCAGTCTTCAAAGGGCTTGGGATTCAGAATTGTGCAAAGTTTTGTTTATGTGTGCCTTTGTGTTAGTGATTTTTATGACATATTCATAGATATTAGTGACCCTAGCATATTTTAAGAGAGTATGTACTGTCTTTATGTGATTATAATTTTAACTAGCATAAAATTTATTTAAGTAGCATAAATTATTGCATTCAAAGTAAAATCTATTTAGGCAATATCAATAAATTTATAGTAACCCATTTTGTGATTTATTTATTTACCTTTGTTATGAACTTTGGAAGGATGTAATATTAGAGAATAACATTTCTAGGTTTAAAAATAATCTAATGCATCAAAAAATGAATAGATAAATTAAATGCGGTATATAAATAAAATGTAACATTATTTGGCCATAAAAAGTAATGAAGTCCTCGTACAGGCTACAACATGGATGAATTTTGAAAATATTATGTTAAGCAAAACAGGTCAGATACAAAAGGACAGATTTTGTATAGTTCCACTTATGTGAAAGATCTGGAATAGGCAAAATTATAGCAATAGCAAATAGGTTAGAAGTTACTAGGGTCTGGGAAAGGGAGGAATAGGAAGTTATTACTTAATAGGTACAAAATTTCACTTCGGAATAATGAAAGGATTTTAGAAATAGTGGTGATGCTTGCACAAATTGTGAATGTAATTAATGCCACTGAGTTGTATACTTTAAAATAATTAAAACGGCAAATTTATAGTATGTATATTTTATAAGAAAAATGTTTAAAAATTACCTGAGAACATTTCACACTTTCCTTTTGTATAAGTACCACTACAATTTAATAATCTCACCCTGATAATCTGAGGGATTATAAAACATTTATAAAAGCCACCTACTCCACAGATAGTGGCATTGACAGTAACTTGCTTTGATTAGTAGTCTATATTTGAGAAAAATAAGAAGAAATAATGACCATGAGAAATGAGATAGAAGACAACCAAGCAAAAGACCTTTGGCCCATGTCAGCAGTGGATTAAAGCGCCCCTGTTATAGCATTTTCTGGGACACTGAACTTTTTGGTAGAAGAAAGAGAAATGATGTGGTTGATGGGGAAGAAAAGGCTCTAGGCTTAGAATCAGATCTACATTCTAGTCTTCATTCTGCTGCTTTCTTCACTTAGCAATTCTGGAAGCTTACTTCTTTATGTCTTCCTTCTCATAAAATGAAAGGGCTAAATGTTATTTTTAAGTCTCTTTCTAGTTATAAAATTATTTAGGTAGTTATTCCAAGGCACTGTAATTCAGAAATAGATTACTTGTTGAAGTCAATTTTTTAAAATTAAAGTTTGGTAATTTTGATAAGGTGCTAATTATCTTATTAGTTATTGTCAATACAATCTAGAAATTTGAAATTGTTATTTGAATTGAATGATTTAAAATTTTCATGTGGATATAATTCAGAATTTAAAACAACATGAATGATGGTTCTATCAAGATGCTCTTATAAAATGCTCTCTCAACATATTCTTCTCTAAGAACAGGGTGTGGTATTAAGCTTGGAGACTATAGAAAACCAAAACTATATGCTACACATTTAATTTGTATTTTTGAACATATTATTTACCAATTTGGAAAACAATCGTTTATTTTTAAAATTTACTGACAATTATTATGGTCTGCTAAGTAAGTTCAAGACTCCTCCCATCAATATTGCCAATATCATTTTCTTCTTATTCACAAAAGGATCACAAGGGTATTTTGGATTTTACAAATATTTCCTTTGACTAGATCATCCGTTCTCTAGCTATTATACTCTTTCATATCCATCTCAAAATTCTTCAGAAATTTTTCCAAGCTCTCACCAAACAAGACACTTGCAGAAGTTGAAGAAAGATGTATTCTCAAGTTCATAGCATGAGAGCCCTAGCAACTTTTATAAAGCCATGTGGTTTTGAGTTTGAAAGTGGCAAAGACAAGAAAAATAATCTAAGAATTCTCAAACAATTTTTAAAATTTATTCTTTAAATATAAATCTCTAATGTATAAAATTGATTACTACCACCTGAAATATATTATCTCTTTTGGATGAATTGACTTGTTTAGATGTTGGATTCTTAACAATATTTCTGCAAGAAAAATTTGTGCCTTCTAATTATTATTTTGATCCCACCTTAATATAGTAGCTAACAAATGACATAGTAGGCATTCATTTTTGTTGTTCCATCTATTTTTTTTCTGCTATATTTGCTTTGCTTTGCTTTTGTAGCCACTTCTTAAAAGAGACCTCAGCTGAATCAGATTTACACAAGGTATACCAACTATAGGTTAGGGTTTGACTTGCAGTCATGTTATCCCAATGCCAGAATCTAGGTTCTCCAACTTCCCTAAATCCACTGAACTGTCAGCCAGATCCAGAATTGAGCATGCACAAATGGCCTCTAAGTCATGGTTTAGGATGTTATTTGGGCTTGGCTAATCTAGTCTGTTACCTGTATTGATTCACTATCTAATGTTCCACAATTCCTCCTGTCTCTTTAGGACAAAAGCCTTGCCTTTTACTGACCCTAAATATTTTTGAACATCACTACGTCCTGCCGACTCCCCCATTATGGGTTCCCTTATCTATCTTTTGCCAAGGGGACCCTATAATAATATGAGCAAATCTTCTACTGAGTCAACCCTGACTTTTTTTCCAAATTATAATACTTGGTTATTTCCTTCACTACTATGCCTCATCCACAAATTTTACTCTTCTAGAATATTTAGTGACTCATACAGTCACTATTCTTTCACTGCACAATAAGGATGCCTAACAATGTGTTTACAACCCTTTAAGTTTCTCCCATAATGTTCTTTTAATGATACAAGTAAAGGGTGAATTACTGTTCTTGGTGTAAAAACGGGTATAAAACAATTTAGAAATAGATATTTTAAAAAGTAATAAAAAATGTTAAGTGTTTGTTTTGAATAATCTAGTAACATACTGTTTGAAATATGCCTTAGCCATCCAGACACATGATGACATTAAAGATTCTTTCCATTTAGTAAGACACATTGTCATAAAGAAACTATATTTCTAGGGATATTATCTGCAAATGTTTTCCAGAAAAAGATAAAGAAAGCTATTTATTTTTAAAATAAATATGGCTTCTCACTGGTCCTCTATTGAGCCATACATTAAAGCATCAACAACTGTGTAAAATTCTGTATTTATCTTTAAAATGAGATGCTCAATAGTAAGCAGCTTACAAATGATTTATAAGCATTGGGAAGAAAGAGAGGAAAGGCAGGGAGAAAACGTATTCAGTTTGCTATGAATACACTATGTCATCCCAACGAGCACTCTGATAGAGCCTTCATGCTTTAAAGTGCAAAAGCACAATCTGGGAAGTCTTCCAAATTCATTTTTATAAAGAGGAAGCACTTGCCAGGATACAGGAAGCACTAAATACAGTACTGGTGGTTTGTCGTGTTGTTTTAGCAAGCATTGCCAGAACTCTCCAAGAAGGTTTGAATAATGGCGGATGATGGGAAATTTTAAATTTTAAATTTGAGATATAACCTTAGCCTAATGCCAATGAACTGTTTATTTTCTGGGGGCTAATAGTTCTTCTGCCAAGTATAAAATAAAAAATTCTTAGGAAAATGAGGGCATTCATGGGTGCAAGATTTGACCACGAGAAGTCAATAAGTATATCGATTTGTTTTAAATTTCCTATTTAGTTTCAATGGTGTGGCTGAAATATTAGGTATTATAATATAATATTTAATATATAGTCTGAAAATAAGATTTTGTGTTTTTGTTTAGTTTCAACCAGCTCTTCACTGAATCAGAAGAAGTATCCTTGATTAGAATTTAAAATAAATAAATCTAATACAGTTTTACCAGATGTTAGCTTACCTAGTTCATAACTAAATTACTTCATTATTTTTATAAAAATATATAAATAACTATTGCATACACCATATCCTGTTCAATATAATAAGGGAACAGAAAAAGTTAAAACTATAGGCTTCTTGTCCGCAAAATATGCATATCCCTTTTACTTCTTTGAGAAAGAATTTTGATTTCTTTATGTAAAATCATCACATACTTTTATTTGTTCTTTTTTGTTGTTGTTGTTGTTACGTCCTTACCAGTAAGGCCTAATGCAGTAAGTAAATGTACATCATAAGGTTAAAAGGGGGGATGAGCTCATTATCACCCCATTGAGTTTAAAGATATAATTTTTGTCTCTTTGTAAGCCTTATAGTAACTGCAGCTTTTATCTACTCAATTGAACAATCAATATTTATGTGGCCAAAGTGATTAGATTATACTCTTCCTGAAAGAAGCCAAAGATTGCAGGCAAAACAAATTATAAAATAATTTTTCTATTCACTTCTTTCTAATATCTTACAGAATTTGGATCCAGAATGTTACATTTACAAAATGTAATTCAGGAAAGAGTAAAATCATCCAGACTGAAAATAAATTAACATCGTAATGAAAAGTCTCTATGGCTTAACTAAAGTATTAAGAGGGTTGCAATTAAAACCATCTGTGTCTGCCTGAATTTTATTATTTTCAACCAGATCAGTTCAGATTCATATTACCTTGTACACAGACTACTATGACAGCTTTGTCTTTGCCACCTCAGTCCCTCTTGTGCAATGCTTTTAGAGTAAATTCTGTAACATCACCAATGTTTTTGTCACTCTGACTCAAAAATATTCAATTTACATATTGATTTGATTACAGTCTCTCTTATCAAATATTTTTGGCAAATCTTTTAAAAGAAGCCTCTGCTTCAGCTGGTCTACTCAACTTCTACTCTCTGAACACTCTTTACATATTTATTTACTTTCTCTGATACCCTTGTTTACAGTCTCTCTTTTACAGTCTCCCTTTTACTCTATATTGATCCAACAAATAATAAAAATAATAGCAGTAATAATAAAATATACATCTTTAATAATTTCACTCAAATGCTACCTATTTTATGGAGTTCTATCATGTACTCAAATGGTGGTAGCTTTTTATTTTTATTTTTTTTCTTTCAGGATCTATTTATTTATTTATCTTTTAATTAATTAATTGATTTTTTATGGTGACATTGGTTAATGAAATCTAATAAGTTTCAGCTGTATACTTTAACAGTAAGGCGTAAAAATATTTACACTGTGTGTTTACCTCTCATAGTTAGATTTCTTTCTGTCTCCACATATTTGAACTCCTTTACCCCATATGCCTCCTTCTTTCCTCCATCCCCTACTCTGGTAACCACTAGTCTACTGTTTAGGTCCATGAGTCTCTATTTGTTTGTCCTGTTCATTTGTTGCTTTTAGGTTTCGATCCCATAAATAAGTGATATCATGTGATTTTCAACTTTTTCTGTCTGGCTTATTTCTCTTACCATGATCATCTCGAGGTCCATCCATGTTGTCGCAAATGGCAGGATTTCATCTCTTCTTATGGTTGAGTGATATTCCATTGTATATATGCACCACAGCTTCTTTAGCCAATCATCTATCATAGGACACTTTAGATGCTTCCATATCCTGGCCACTGTGAAGACTTTTCTTCTTCCAACTTCCTTTAAGCATCTCATTGCCTATAACAGTCTTACATGCTCATGATAATCTGAATCTCTAACTGCCCTAGCAAAACTTTAAAGCTATTATTGCTTCTTGAGCTCTCTCTATATTGCTGCCTCTAGGTCTTAGAATTAATGGAATGGCAAAAACATATTTTAAGGAGCTGAGGCAGAGAGGGCATGTCAGAGATATTCTCTCTGATTCCACAGCTGATCTCAGACATGTTGAAATGTGCCCTGACTGCCCTATGGCTGAGCAATTAAGGGTTGTCTCCCTGATTCTTATTTTGATTCAAACAAATGGGAAGGCAAGGAAATCCTCCAAAGATCTTTTTCAGAACTCTAAGGAATCTATAAAGACATTCAAAAAGGCTTAAAGTTAAATCCTTTCATAAGCAACTCACACAAACAGCAACATTTTGCTTCAGCAAATCTCAGTGGAAAATGTTAAGCTTAGTCCTTAGAACCAAAAATGGTTTGGGTTATGGTTGCTGATAGCATGGATTTGCTGAGACAAAGGAGAGAGGTACAAATTACTTCTTGATGGTCTGAAGTATTTCTTCCAATTTATTAGCCCTAAGTTTAACAGCAAACTCAAAGCAGATTATCAGGAAGATTTAATAAAGAGACTATTTGCAAATATCTGAGATTTACAGGAAAAATACCAAGAAATGGTGCAGCACCCCAGAGGTAGTAATATCAGAGAGACTTACCCATCTCTAGGCCTGAAGGGGTGAGTGGAAAAAGCCAGTACTATAAACTCCACAAGAGCTTTGGCTGTGGTAAGATGTAGGAGGGGCCAAATAACAGGAGTTGTGGCCCATAGGAGAATAAGGTTAGTGACAAATTGAGTACAAGCAAGGAGGGAGCTGGGAGACTAACTTTCCTGAAGTTCCTTTACACACTCCATCTTGGGCCAGAAAGATCCAAACTAATGAGGGATATGGAATTTACCCTCTGGGTCACAGATTAGAATGGAAAATAGATCTGAAGGGACAAATAGAAAATATCCAGCACATACGCACAAGTCATCGTATATGGAAAACAATTGCCACAGTCATTATATCACATATGATTAATTAATTTAAGTTGAAAAAAGGCCAAAGTGGAAATCTTTTGAAACTATTTAAATCTTTTCTGAGATAGGAATACTCATGTCTTACATACCTCTTTATTTTAATCCTTTGTGTAAATTTTTTTCCAAAAATACAGATTTCCCAAAGTTAGGATGCAGAATTTTTTTGGATAGGATCACAAAAATCTATCTCAGAGTTCTCTTCAGTGAACTATAATTTAATAGTCTGTATGATTAATATATTTCACAATTTCATAAATATGCTGCTATATTCTACTGTATACAATTAAGAAAACAGATAGAAATCATCGATTGATCTACTAGACTTTGATTCCATGATTTCTGTGGAGAGTATCTGTCCTTGAACTTAGTGGAATGAGCTCTATATGGGTTCCAGCCTTTCCATGAAGCTTTGAACACTTACCATATGCATTTACTCATTCATTATACATTTACTCATGGGCCACTATATGCTAAGCATTCTGCTAACTGCTGGGATGAATGACAGTACAGAGTAAACAGAAATGGGGTTTTGACACATCTTTAAATATTCTGAGGATTTATATGTTCAAACTTCCGCTGTTGGTTAAGATTCCACTGTAGTTTTCCAGTATTGAATTTTAGCATTTACTATGTTCAGGAAGTATCCCAGATGCTAGGAATTCAAGCTCAAAGAATTGTCAGTATATTAGGATAGATTGATAATCCATACCAGTCTATCTTGATATACTGACAGGAGCCAGATCATGAAGGGTCTTGTAAGTTTTGAAAAGGAGCTTGTTACTGAACTGTATCCAAATGAATATAGGAATCCATTGATAATTATTAAGAATGGAAAAGACATGATCATATTTAAGTTTTAAAAAGAGTTCCCAGGTTACAGCATAGAAAATGGATGGAAAGTGGTTAAGAATATAAAGTAACCTAAGTTATACATTATTAAGTGGACCAGAATGAAAGATGACAATGGCTTAAATTACATGGAGACAATAGAGATGGAGAGAAATAGACTAATTCTAGAGGTATTTTGAAAGCAGAATTCTTGGGCTTTAGTGATCAATTTAAGTGAATAGTGAAAAAAAGAATCAAGGATGACTCTAGTTTAGGGCTTGGCCAACTAGATAGAAGAAAGTATCATTTACTGTTAGCCATCTGTATGTCTTCTTTGGAAAAATGTCTATTCAGGTCTTCAGCCCATTTTAAAATATGACTGTTTGGGTTTTTGCTATTGAATTGTATAAGTTTTTTATATATTTTTAACATTAGCCCCTTATCAGATTAAAGATTTGAATATATTTTCTTTTATTCAGTAGATTGCATTTTCATTTTGTTGATGGTTTCCCTTGCTGTGTAGGTTTTTAGTATGCTGTAGTCCCAGCTGTATTTCTTTTGTTCCTTTTAATTTTAACATCAGATTAAATCATGATACATGATCTATTTTTAATTGTCCAATTTTTGTCCTATAGATATATTACTTACATATGTTAGTCATATTAAAATGGACATGAAGCAAATATGAGACCTTTATGTGAATTCAAAGAAGGTATGCTCTTATACTATAAGGGATACTAAATTACATTGTGATATGAATAAACTTATTAAGAGCATTTAACCATATTAAATTTATTATAAATGTTATCAAACAGTTCAATAGTTTTTGCAATACATTGCTTAAGGCATTTATTAATTTTTAAGGTCAAAGTTCAGCTAAATTTTGAGTTCTCTTGCAATAGAACCAAAGATTTCAGTTGATATCTAGTTTATAATTTTCTTAATCTCAAGAATTTTTTTTAGCTAGAAAATAATAAAACTAATCTAGCATTGTAACTATTTCCCATAGAGAAGGATCAAATAATTTATACTCTAAATTTAGCAAGATTTGTTTGCATTTTAGACGGATAATAAGGGAGACAGTTAAGATATCTTTTATCTTATGTTGATGGCCTATTTGCATTAATTGCAGTTACACGTGCATCTCAGAGTGGAAGCACTCTAATATTTGCCAAGAGCAAAATGACAGTGTTATATAGGAATCTGAATGATCTATGGTCTTGGTATGTTTTTTCTTTTTCAAAAGTAGTACTCTTTTCCTGACATTAAGTGACCTTTATTAAATTCAGCAACTTCCCTCAGCATGATTAATGATGAAAAAACTTAATTAATGAATGTGTTTTTTTTTTCCAGCATAAATAAGACTTGCATCTTTAAATCACTCAATAGATTATTACAGCTTTTGGGAACGAGCCCAAGTTCCTTAGCATGCCATGCCTGACCCTTCCCAATTTTGCCCTACGTTCTTGCATTTTCACATTATAGTTATGTAAAAATTTTCTCCACTTTCAGATCACCAAGGCCATTCTCTCTCTCTCTCTCTCTCTCTCTTTCTTTCTCTCTCTCTCCCTCCATCCTTCATTCCTTTACAATCACAGTTCTCTTGTTGGACTACATTTGTTCTTTCTCTACCCATTTCATCTGGACAATTCTTTGTTATTCAAAATCAAGTTTTTAAAGTAATCTACAATAGATGATTGGATAAAGAAGCTGTGGTACATATATACAATGGAATATTACTCAGCCCTCAGAAGAGATGAAATACTGCCATTTGCGACAACATGGATGGACCTCAAGATAATCATGCTAAGCAGAATAGGCCACACATAAAAAGCTGAAAACCACATGATATCACTTATATGTAGCATATAGACCTAAAAGCAACAAGCAAACATGACAAACAAAGACTTATGGACATGGACAATAGACTAGTGGTTACCAGAGGGAAGAGGGAAAGAGGAGGTAGATCGGGTAAAAGGGGTCAAATATGTGGTGATAGAAATAAATCTAATTATGAGATGTGAACATACAATGCCAAATATATATGACTTACTGTTGAATTTTACACTTAAAACTTACTGGATTTTGTTAACCAATGTCACCATAATTAATTAATTAATTAAAAAATAATATAAAAAAAGACAAATTTTTTTCTGAATCACATTTGTTTTCACCATGAGGCTAGCTTGTTGCAATGAAAAATAAATAAACATTTAGTGCTCTGCAAAAAAAAAAAAACAATATCAAGTTTTAAAACTATCTTCTCTTAAGTTTGTTCTGACCATCTCTATATTAATGAAAACCAGGAAGCATACTTATAACATTCTATGCTTTTCCAGTTCATAGCTCTTATGACAAGAACTTATTATGATGCTTATTTGTTCATATCCTTCATTCAACTCTATATTTTTTTATAATGGGGATTGTGTCTCATTTACATTTCCACTATAATCTCTTACCCCACCCCACTCTCCCCAAAAAACCTTAATTGAAATGTTTAAAGCAATGTTGATGTCATGATTCTCTTGAAATTTTGGACATTTGAGTTTCACTTTATGGTCATTATAATGAAGTGAATGTTCACTTTGAAAAGACCACATCATGAAACTTAACAGAATGTTAAGAGATCTCTGTCCTAGTTCTGGTAATGCTAACTAGTTTTTAGTATTCAGTTGGGTCACTGAATTCTAAAAATTGGTGACTTCCTCACCCAGAATCAAGTAATGGTCTTAGATTAGATCGTAAGCACTTTGTAATGTTCAAAAAGTAAGCAATAAAATTGCCATTTGACATGTCTGGAAAATTAGAGAAGTATAAAATAGTATTACTACTACAGTTGAAAATAGCCACTATTTAAATATTAAAGTGATGTTTTGCAATCTAAATTAGTGGAGGAAAAATTACTTTTTCTATATTCTGTTCATGAAAATGTTGTCTACATATTAGAAGAGTCCACTTTAAAATCAAAGGTGCATTTTATTTTCTGTGCATAGGTCACCTAAAGATGCTTACGTTAATTTACAGATGTATACGTTAGTAGTGTGTGCACAAACTTACCGTGGTTCTTGATTTATGAAAGAGTTCATGTGTGGAATTCCAAAATTCCCTTTTATGCCTGAGCATATAGAACTGTCTTGTCTTGAGATGAGGAGTTAATTGAGCTCTTTGCTCATATTGTCAGCAGCCTTTTGTCCAGACTTCTGTAAGTGTAAGCAAAACTACTTACTTCGTGCTAGGCTTATAATCCTTTGCATCCAAGAATAGGATTGTTGACACAGTCTGCTTACAAACCCCTTCCTGTGTGTGGCACTATCTGATATGACCATATATGAACTGCAATCCAGACCATGCTGATTATCCAAATCTTCTAGCCTTTGGCTAATCTGCATATGCTCTTCTTAGTCATTCTCCTGGAGAATTCAGAAAGCAAAGGAATACTAAATTGGATTTAAAAACCAAATATTTGGAATTAAAAAAAAAAAGACTGAAGCTAATTGTATCATTTGAAATTCATTTTTTGAAATAGTTTGATTTGATCCCTACTTTGATTTGATCTGCAGAGTTTACAAACCCCCAATATTCTTATGTAATTTTTCCTGCCTTATGCTCCCTATCATGTTTAATTTTTATTTGGCATTTTTCTCATGTGATGAACTCTGCTGAACTCAGCTGTAAAGAATACATTTTTATGTCTATGCTTAATAACTGTTCTCCAAGTCTTCATTATGTGAAGTCATTTCCACCGGTTTCTATTAATGAAACATATTTAGGACAAAGTATGTCAGTAAGAGCAGACATAAGTTTCACAAAAACTTCCTATCTCTCCTTACTTCTGATTATGGGGATATACCAGAGCTTTGCAAATTTCAATTTCCCCCAGGAATCCTGGACTCACTAACTATAGTGGAGGGTCACAGTATGCTTTAGAAAGTACATTACTTGGTCTCTTTAGGATGTCCTCTAACTTGGGCCTCCTATCAAATCCTAACAAGAGTCTTCATTTTCCAGTAACCAAATAAACTCTGGCTTTCCCTCTAGCAATTTCTGCAACTGTTAACCATTTCAAAATGTTATTTTTCCTCTCAGAAACCACAGTCCACCATTATGCCTGTTGATGTAGAAGAAATAACCTCCACATATCAACAGAGATCCCACTAAAAGCAGTCATTGGGAAAATTTGATGTTCACAAGAAAGGACTTGTTTCATTCAGATACCTAAAAAAATGCAAATTTAGAATAATTTCATTACCATTACACTCCAAATTCTTTTCTGCACTGCTTCTATATGTGGTAGTCTTTTCTTTTCTTCTGCCTTCTAGTTTCGTACTGCTTCACGTGGAATTCTGGCTATCTGGAGTCCCCAGTATAGATTCCAGTTTTGACATCATCAAAAGTAATTTAAATTAAAGTGTGAACTTATAGATTCACTCTTAGTAAGTAGAAGGAAATTTGGAATCTTAAAGAGGAGTTTTCATTTATAATATCTCAAATATTAATACAAAGGTAGGTGTTATATAACTACCTGGATAACTAAATAGATGAAGAGAAACATAGATAAAAATATTTTTGATGCCTCTTGTGTACTAATATTATTTCTTCAAAATAAAGACACATAGGTCACAGGGATCACTGGGTGCTCCATTTGTGAAAAGTTGCCCAGATCTTCACTGAATAATTCGTTATCATGTCAATAAAAGCTGAATCTGTGTATCTGCCAATGTGCAACATAGGCATCATATTGTGAATATTAAGTCTTTAAAAGCATGTTTTGTAATATGCTTTAAATAAAAGTGTGATTTTTAAATCTTCTCAGTATCGGTATATCTAACCACGGCCAACAGTACAGATTGTTCATTAAATAGGCTTCCATTTTTTGCATTAAAATTACAACTACATCAACAAAAAAGAGCATCTTCAAATGTTACAACATTCGCTATGATACAATTGATATTGTTTTTCTTTTTGGAATACAGCTGAATGTCTTAAGGGCACAGTCTCATTGATACTGTAATACATGGCATGAAAACACAGTGCTGGTTTCTTTAATTTTCCTAACAGGGTATGACTTTCTAATTGTCTCTTTCTATCCTCATCTAAGAATCTCTTATTTATGTTAATAGTGAGTGCTATTGTTGATAAGCTACTTGTAACAAATGAGTCAAACAAAAAGGCATGAATTCTGCAGATGGTGGAATAATTCAGTGGGATAATCTGCATAAGGAGATTCATATTTTCATAGAAAACATTTTAATTTAAGGTTTGGCTTTGATCACTAGCTTACTGAACATCCTTAATATTTTTTTCATCTAGTTTCCACCTTCTTTTTAATTAAAAATTGCACTGATTAGTGATTAATCTTTTTCCAAGTAACAACATGGTTATATTATGCTAAGTTATATGGTACAGATTTTCTATTGTTATAATTTTACTCAGATATATAGCTTTGTGTCCCTTGCTCCCTTAGTGAAATACTATTCAGTGTGAAGGAAAAGTAAATAAACCAATGTAAGCTTTTATTTTATTTATCCAAAAAGAAGAGGGTTTCTGGTTGGGCAAATAATGAGTTCGCTCACCACATACCATTCTAACAGGTAAAAAGCTGAACAAACTGAAAGATCAACTCTTAGATCCATCAGAGAAGGGAGGCCACACGGATAACCACTGCTCCCTAATTTGGAGAAACAAATAGGAAAACACAGAGATTCATCTAAAAGCAGACACTTCCACAGGAGCTAGGGCTGAGGTACGAAAACCTGAACTGTAACCCATGGACTTATGAATATCTGAGAAAAATCTACTCCTGCTTCCAGCTGGAGAAGAGAAAAAGAGACAACTTTCAAATACACTAAAGTATTCTGTTCTTGACAGGCCTACCCTCAAGAGAAAATATTTTACTGAAGCATAAACTACAGAGGATTTTTTAAAGAGCATAACCTAACTGAAGTCAGGGAAATACTCATCTTTAGCTCTTTCAATCTATTCAAGTGGGGGAAAGGAATTACCCAACTCCTGCCCCCTCTAGCCATCCACTTCTGTCTAAGAATGGTGTGGGGAGAGACTGAGAAACACTGGTGAAGTTTGCTGTTCAGGGATATAGGCTCACCAAAAGACTGAGACCTAATCATATGATTATGAAATACACTCTCTTCCCCTACACCTTACCATTATGCTACTAATGGTTTATTTACTGCAATTTCTTTTATCTAGTATACCATGTCATAAAAGGAAAACACAGTTTGAAGAGACTGAACAAGCATCAGAATCAGAGCCAGATGTGGCAGGAATTTTAGAATTATTACACCAAGAATTTTTTAAAACTGTGATTAATGGAAAAAGGCAACATGCAAGAACAGACAAGTAAGCAAAGAGAGGAGACTTCTAAAAAAAGAATAAGAAATGCTAGAAACAAAAACACTATAACATAAATGAAAGATAACTTTGATAGGCTCATTAGCGGATACTAGACATGGCTGAGGAAATAATCACTGAGATTGAGGATATAGTAATAAAAACTCCCCAAACTAAAAAGCAAAGAGAAAAAAGGCTGAAACACACACACACACACACACACACACACACACACACACACACACACACCCCCAAGTAGGACTTATCCTAAGTATGCAAGGCTGATTTAACAGCCTTCATGGATAGGAAGATTCAATATCGTCAAGTTGTCAGTTCTTTCTAACTCAATATATATATTTAATGCAATCTCAATCAAAATCCCAGCAAGTTGTTTGTTCATATTAACAAACTTATTCTAAAATATAAATGAAGAACAAAGAACTCAGAATAGCCAACTCAATATGGAAAAAGAAGAACAAAGTCAGAGGATTGGCACTACCCATCTTAAGGAAAAATAATTTGCTCAAAACTTACAATAAAGCTACAGCAAGCAAAACAATGGTGGTATTGACAAAAGAATAAGAAATAGATCTACAAAATGGGAATTCAAAATGGTACAATCTCTTTGGAAGATAGTTTGGCAGATTCCTACAAAATTAAACATACCCTTACCATACAATCCAGCAATTGTGTTCTTTGGTATTTATCCTAATGAATTAAAAACTTATTTCCACATAAATGCTTGCACAATGATACTTATAGAAGCTTTATTAATAATTGCTGAAACTGGGAAGCAACCAAAATGTCCTTCAGTAGGTAAATGAATAGATAAGTTGTGGTACATCCAGACAATGAAATGTTATTCAATGTTAAGCAGAAATGAGTTATCAAGCCATGTAAAGACTCGGAGAAAAAAGGTAAAACTATAGACAGGAAAAATGTAGTGATTGCCAGGGATTGGGGGAAGAAGGGAGAGAAGGATGAACGGGGGACTTTTATGAAAGTAAGACTATTCTATAAGATGCTACAATAATGGATATCTGTCATACATTTGTTCAAGCTCATAGAATGGACAACACCAAAAGTGAAACCTACTGTAAACTAGAGACTCTGTAGGTTCATCAGGTGTAACAAATATACCATTGTGGTGCAGGATCTTGATAGTGGGCAGTTTGTGTATATGTGGGGACAAGAGATGTATGGGGGGAAATCCCTGCACTTTCCGTTCAATTTTATCATGAACCTGAAATTAACTTAAAAAATAAAATTTAGTAATTTTATAAAAGCATATCAGTCAATTGAAAAATAAAATAAAAGCACATCAAAGCTTTTGCAGACTATATGTTGTAGGGTTAGCTCATTTTCATAGAAGAAATACGCATGGTGTTCAAAATCCGCTTCTTATAGATTTGTTCAATTCACTCAACAATTAGCATTTTCCTTGGATGATGATCTTTACATACAATAAGCTGAAAGCCCTCTAACTTAATAGAAACAACTATCACTGGGTTCTTCTCGACATTATTTTTCACATTAGGCTGATTACAGTATCCAAGAAGAACCCCTATCCTGTGAGGTCTACGAAATAGATGTTAAAACAAAAGAAGATGATATGAGTAAAATCTCAGGTCTCTGTTACAGTAGCAACCATGTTCAAATGATAATATGATGTGAGAAAAGTTTTTGAACAGTAATTTATGGTTTTGAGCCTTTTCTTTTTCATACTCCTTTTCCACTCACCTTAAATGTGTTTATCTGTCACTGTCTTAGTCAGTTGGGGCTGTCATACAAATTACCATAGACTGTGTGACTTATAAACAACAAAAATTTATTTCTCACATTTCTGAAGTCTGGAAGTCCAAGATCAGGGTGTCAGTATAGTCAAGTTCTAGTGAGAACCTTCTTCCAGGTTGCAGAATGCAGACTTCTTGTATTCTCAGAAGGCAGAAAGCAGAGAGTAAGCAACCTCCCTTGTGACTCTAATAAGGACATTAATTCCATTTATAAGGATTTCACTTCCTCTAATCCTAATTACCTTCCAAAGGTCTCACCTAAGACCATCACATTGTGGGGTAGGGTTTCAACATATGCATTTGAAGGGACACATTTAATCCATAACAGTTGCCAAAATATAATTATCTGGCTTGACATTGTTATTATTCAATTGCGTATTTAAGATTTAGGAAATGTCTTTTTGTTTGTTGTTTATTTTTTTAAGCTTCTATAGTTTAATAAATCAGTAAAAAGCATTAATTATTTGATATTCTTATGTGTGAAATGACTATTAATAGAGAAATATATTGAGGCTAAAAATTATTTTTACATGAGCAGGAAATATAGAGAATACATTAAGGGAAGAGAAATTCTCCTACCTGGAAGCAATAAGCCCTGACCTAAACCATATAGAGAGCAGCTGCTTGTATTTCAACTGTGAAAGCTGTCTTTGATCTCTTTAAAAGCTATATCTTTGGATCTCAATAAGAATATGTTTCAGCAGAAAGGTTCGAACAGGTAGTTGCTTAGATTTGAATAGTAAGTTATTTATCTTCTGCCAGTTCACTAGTTAGAATGATGGTTCTCAAGTTTTAATGTACATCAAAATAGCCTAGAGGATTTATTAAAACCAGATCATCAGCCCCCCCACCCCCCAGCAGACCGTGATTCAGTAGGTCTACGGTTAGGCCTTGCTTTTCTAGCAAGTTTCCAGGTTATGTTGATGCTCCTGGTCAAAGGGCCACATATTGAGAACGAGTGGGGTAGAGTACATTAGTGATTAAAGGTACACATATCTTCACAATGTACTAAATTATTTTCTATGCCAAATATAAATACCTCTTCAGAGGTGACTAAATTTTTTTAAAAAGTGGGCTTGTCCTACAATGCAGTAACTTTTGCTCAAGAAAAGATACAACAGAGGAGCCCTGAATTTTAAGTAGGAAAGTTTGTCTCAGCTTTTTAACTTTTCTGTGCTCAGTGGCTAGGAATGATCAATTACTATCAGAGGCTCACTTTCTTTCTCTATAAAATGGGAATGATACCCATCTCCCAAAGCTGCTGTGAGCATTTAATGGGATGAGGCATGTGAAAGTGGCCTGTAAATGTCAAAGCATTCTACAAACGTAAGATCAATTATTATTAATCTTATTATTGATTTGAGAATGACTTCTCACCTCCCAAACTCCTAATATAGAAAAGACTCATCATTATGAGTGAGTTTTGTTGACTGACCATAGTAAGAAGTCAATAAATATTTGTAGACTATTTATTTGTAGATAAAATAAGACAGACTCAGTTCTCTGGAAAATGTCCTGCAATGTATAGGTAAATTAACTGAGAAAACTTTACTATTCACTCGTATCATTAGGCTAAGGGAAATTAATTGAATATAATTGAAAATGTAGTTATTAAATGCTTACTCTCTATCAAGCTCCATGATTAGCCATTCCCTGTGCATATTTTAAGTTATTTAAAATACCAAATAAATTTCCCATTTGAAACCCAATTGCTCTTTTGAAAACGGGCCTAATAGAATAGAGAATTTAGCCTAGGTAACTCTGCTTTGAATTTGAATTTATTTCGTATGAATCCTCATACATGGATGGTGCTAGTATAATTAAATTTCTAGTTCTAACTTGGTGATCTAAGCAAAAAATCTTAAGTGAAAAAATAAAATAAAATCACAGAGCAATATAAATCTAACAATACAAATATATATGATCTTATTCTTAAAGAAATCTATTGTATATGGCACATATGAATAAATGAAAAGCAGAAATGACACCTATCAATGATAGACGTTACCTTTGAGGGGAAGAATGAAGGGAAATTTAACACTTTACTTCACACATATCTGCATTGTTTCCCTCTTACAGTTATACACGGTGAGTTTGTACTTCCCTTCCAAAACAGCGACTTGTGAATGAATCATTAGGCTTCCTGTCTTTGCTGAAACAGAATCCTAATCCACTTCCTTTAAACGGTTATTTTTCCTTCAGCGCAGGCTCACACGGTTCCCGTGCTGGGCGCCAGATGCACCACTGCTTGAGCACTGGGCTTCCCTTGGAGTGGTCAGTGAAAGTGATGTCTAATCAAGAACAACTTTCCCTGCAGGTTTCCTTCCTGTAATTTACTTCCCACTGATTCTCAGGGAGGTGATTTTGCAGTAAAAATACAGTCACTGTTTAATCAGTTCCCTTGATTTCTTTCTGAAATCCATAAGAAAATAGCATTGCAATAACACCCTGTCTCTGGGGTGGTTTTAGAGACTTTCTGCATTTTGTCTGACATGCCTTCTCTGAGCAGATTCCTGCACTAGGCACTAGATCTGGTTAGGGAAGAACAGAGCAATAGAGAACACGGTCAAAGCTTTCTCCATGCCTAGTACATAAAACCAGGAAGAAGGAATGAGAGATTTGGGTGTAAGAGGGATTAGAATTGACTGGAAGGCAGCTGTGAAAGGGGCAGAAGAATCAATGAGGGTGAAGAAAGGGAAAAGTGATTGGATCTCATTTTGCAGAAAAAGAAAATTAAAAGGTTTGAGGATTAATGAATCTAGCTTTGAAATTTAAATTATAAAATCAAAGAGATGCCAAAAGTTGCTACACTACCCTAGAGATAAGATGTTATTACCCAGAGAAAACTTAAATAGATTCTGCTGCCACTATCTCAGAGCCGCCTCAGTTGATGATCATATTGTACTGCAATGGTCTGCCAGAAAGCCTGTCTCCATTCTAGACCACAAGCTATTCAGAGGCAGGAATTCAGCTCTTTATCTCAGTTTTGCAGTGACCACTATATCACCCAGACTTCGTAAATATGTTGAATAAACAAATGAGAGTCAATTATTTTTTTTAACTGAGTTCCTGAAACAATCTAATATTGAGTTCAGAATTCTTTTAGGAAAAGTATGGACACTATTACATTAGGCCCTATATCTTTCAATTCTATTATTTAGAATACATCTTATTCTCACAATTTCATTCATTCTTTTCTTTTAAATGGTTTTCCTAACATATTCTGTCTTTTCATTTTTCCTCAGATTGACTTCCAAATTCACCTTCCTACTTTTTAGCTGTGCTTCTTAATTGTCAATGCAGTAAAATCTGTAGATTTCTTTATTTTGTTCTTACTTTATTGTAAACTAAAATAAAATGAAATTGAAGAAAACTTGTCAAGTTAACTGTTGAGAATGGAACTCTGAAAAAAGATTGCTGCCAACAGATTTTTTTTTTTTCTAGGGCAGAGAAAATCACTATGATTTTGTTTTCCTTTGTGTGACTTCTTTTCTACACATTGATTGTCGCTATGGCAAGTAATAGAAGGAATGGGGAAGCCATTTTAGGACAAGCCTGAAGCATGCAGGTGATTTGGGCACAGAGGAATTCCAGACCCACCCACCACAATAGCAGTAAAGACACCTGAGGCTAGGAAGAGACAAGGAAAGAACAATTGAAGGCCATTCCAGGCAAGAGATCAGACCTAATAAGCAGATGCCAGATGGAAGTCCAATTAATTCAGAATGGAATCTGGAGTAAGAAGAGAAAAGCTATTAGAGTAAGGAAATTAATTTTACAGATAATTATAATGCCACACAGATCTAACTATATAGTCTCAATATCAAACAGCAATCAATCCTCAAGACTAAATCACACATCCTCGTGGAATTCTTTCTTGGCAACCCTGGAGTGATGTTTTTTTTTCTTGAACTCCTTTAGTCCTTGGGGTATGCACCTCCCATTAGATAGTAATTACTACTTTGTATTCAGGTTACTTTTCAAGCATAATGTATAATCCCTTCTGCTGGATTATAAATTTATGTTTTTAAATGTCTAGATTGTTTATCTCTTACATAATAAATACAAAATTACTGTAATAATAATCATGATATAATCATATGATGATATCAAAAGCCTTCATATGACTAATATTGTTAGGCCATTTCGAATCAAATTCAAAATATAAAGCTTCTTTCCTCTAGTACTTTGCACACCATAAAAAAAGTGATAAGAACTAATAGCGTGTCATTGGTTTATGGAAGGTGTTCAAAATAAATATATTGTCAACCAGCACTAGACACTTAAGTTTCTTCACAGTCTTAATACTATCTGAAATGATAATGTTCTCTTTTTTTGCTGTTTCTTCACTCTACTAAACTGTAAGCTCTATGTGTGCAAGTCGCATCTGTCTTGTTCACTGCCAAATATTCAGGGCCTACAAAGCAGTACTCTGTAGCTGTTAAATAAATATCTACTGAATAGAAAAGGTGTTGTTGATTCTCACCATACAATATGAAGCTCTATAACACAAATGTTTTGACCAAGTTTACAAAATTATAGCCCTAGTAGAAGAAATTAGGAAGGTTTAATTGATACTGAAAGATATTAAAATATATAAAAGGAAATAAGCCATAGAGTTCTATACAAAATAGCAAAAATAGAAAGAAGATCATACAACTTCTCAAAGATCAACATGAAGATTCCAGCTTACTATTTACCCAGACTTTATGGAATTATCCACAGTTTCATGACCTCTACTGTATTTTATTGCTACCAACGTGGAAGTTCAAAATTGTCTTTACAATTAGGTTATACATTTAATTGCACTACCCACTCAATTATCCATAATAGAGCTTTAGCTATGTATCTTGTCTTCCATATTATCTCCTTGACTAACATACATTGTAAGAGTAACTCACAAAGGATCATACACTCACATGCTGGTCTCTGTCCCCTACTGCAGTGACACTGGAGATTAATATGGCACCATCTACTATATATGGAAAAAAAAATCATGTCCTAAGCCCTGGGGATACCAATAACTGTAAAAGGAGGCATATACTGTATAAGAAAGTTCTTTACAGACTGTTACTTAAAGTAAAAAATTAGAAATAACCTAAAATTTCATTAACTTGAAAATGAATAAATAAATACATTGTGGTATAGTCACACAAGGGAATATTTCCCAGAAATCGAAACAACTGAATTACAGATCTATCTGTTAATATGGATAAACCTAAAAACACAATATTAGATGGAATAAGTTAGATATAACATGCTTTACAAAATGTATGAAATCTTATCTATCAATTTTCTGGAAGAAAGAAATTCTCCAATGATTTGGGATGCCATTTATCAAATAGGGACTTGCTCAGAGGTACCATATTTCTATGAGACAAAAAGAAAAATCTTCAGGGAATTGTTGCTGACACTAACTGCCTCCTCTGATCTGATCTGTGAACGCTTGTTTTCAGCCAGGGAACAGAAAACTGGCATTTTTTTACTAGAGGGTTTTTCTTCCTTAAGTAACATAGAAAACAAGGTAAGAACACAGAGAGAGGCATAGAGAGTGAGAGAGAAACAGTGAAAGGCAGAGGGATTAAGAAAATAGATGTCTCCAACCGGAAATCAAGTCCATCACTAAGAAAATATTGATAATTTTCATTAAAGAAAATACAGAAGCTTTTAACCTGCAAACTCCATTAACTAATATCACTGCTAATTGTTCAACACTGCTTCCCTCTGCTTATCCTGGAGTAGCACTAAAAGGTAAGAATTTTGATGAGTTGGTTAACTACTCTCAATGTTTTTGTTAATTGACTCTTTGAAAAGGAAAAGAAAACCTCTTCTTGGAACAAAGGAATCTTTCTCAGGATTTTCAATGTTTTTAAAACAAATACATAGAATTTGAATAATTAAAGACCTTCAGTGTCAGCCTTTGAAAAACTTAAAAGCATAGGTAAAAATACTTGTGGATAGCCTACCAGCAGTTTCCTCTTCCGTGGGACTATTAATTATTGAACTTGTCTGTACTGGATTAGCTGTTTTGAGTTGTTTTGACTCAGTTTTTTAACCATATTCCCTGTGGTGATTCGGTTCTTTCTAAACTCCACTTTATAATTATTTAGCTTCAATTTCATGAAGTCCAGATTTATCGTAAGCAATTTAGAGGACATTTGCACACACTCAGTTCCCTAATGCAGGAGCCATCCTGTCTCCTGACTCATTTACTTATTACGAAAGAACAGATGTGATAGGAAAGGTGATGGGAATAAGCGGGGCAGTCAACTCTTTACATTTCATATTTCAAATGATTTTTGCATTAAAACCAAGAGGTACATCTGCAATATCACTGTCTGGGAATGACAAGATAACAAGTTAACAGGCTCCTTCAAACTACGTCCTCATTTTAGAAAACCGGAATACATTAGAAGTCAGTCTTTCAGTCCAGCACTCCTCTAATGAGACATTGCATCTCTTGGACAGGTGATATTCTGGACAGTTCGAAAAGGTGAAGTTCAGCCTACTTTTCTTTGTAGAAGCGGCTGATTTCATTACTGGAAAAGTCTTATTGTCCTAGAAATTTTCCTTATATCAAGCCACACACTGCTTCTTACACCCCATTATTCTCCATCTGCACTTAGAAACAACCTGGTCCAAAACTTTTATTTCCGAGGACTTGACAGCCTTAAAATAATGCATGACGACTTTCTCTTCTCTCCCAAACTTCCCTGATTTTAGGATGCTTTTTGTTTAACTTTCGTCAAAACTTCTCATGAGACACACTATACAGACTTCCATTATCCTGACTGCCCACACAACAGACCACTTTTGTTAAATGGTCAGGATAGCGGTTAAAATTCCCGAGTTCTAGAGTTCAAAGAGAACTTGGTTGAAATCTCAGTTTTGCTGTATTTTAGCTTTGTGACTACATAGGACAATGTTAGTCATCCTAGTCTTCCCTTGTTGAACTTTCTCTTCCAACTTCTAATATCTACACCTCCACCTTCACCCCAGTGGCTTCAGACTACAGAAGGCCATCTGTCTGCCAGCACAGAGCGCTGACAGTTCCAAAGCATGTACATCCTCCTAAGGTGAGCCTCCAAGAACGACTACTCAGTGAGGGAATATGAAGGCCTGAGTTGCTTTGCTTTGGAATTAAGTAACCCTGAGGCTTACCTCACACTCCAGAGCTCCCCTGTGCTAATAGGCTAAAGCCACACTCTGAGATGTTAAACAGAAAAACCACAGGCCCCAAATGGTGTCACTGTGCTAAAGCCCATGGCATCAAACTTAGACTTAATACCTGACCTAACTGCAGTTTCACTTCCTCCAGGAATGTCATCTCAATTATTCAATCTGGAATTTTGTGGTCAGTGCCAATGAGGTAATCTGTCATGTGACCTTCTCCATGCCCCCACCCCCACCCCAAAAGAAGCTGAGGCAATATTCCTGATAAGAAGCCCCCACCCTCTTCAAAAGGAAGGCAACTTTGTCTGAAACAATACTTTTTTTTGTTTCCTTTTGCTAATAACTTTCTTATCTGTGCCTATATGAGCCTTCCATACTCTGTAGCTTATCTGGGTTCCTCTCTACTTGCTAGTAGAGGCTGCCCAATTCATGAATCCCTCAATAAAGCCAATTAGATCTTCAAATTTACTCCATTGAATTTTTATTCTTCAACAGAGATCTTGCCAAATTTCTTCCTGTTAAAAAGAAAACCACATACCCAAAATGGCATCATGACTGCTAAAGTGCATAAAACTAAGCCTTAATACCTGACCTAACTGCAGTTACAATTGCTCCCAGAAATATAATCTTAATCAACTAGTCTAAAATTTCCTGGCCAACCACCAGTAAGGTGGTCTGTTCTTTGGGCCCTCTCCATCCCCACCAAAAGAAGAGGCAATCAGCATGATAAAACCCTTTCTTTTTCCTTCCCCTCAAAGAAGACTATGTCCTCATCTAAAAATAACACCTTTTCTTCCTTTGCTAATAATTCTCCTGCTACACCTTTCTTTCTATAAAAACCTTTCATTTTTTAACAAACCCAGGGAGGGCTCTTCTAGTTGCCAGATAGGATTCTGCCTGAATCATGAATCACTTAATAAAGCCAATTAGATCTTCGAATTTATTAGGTTGAATTTTGTTCTGTATAATTCCTTACCCAGCTTCTTCTCTTCTGCCCTGCTTCATTTGAGCACTTTCTTATTGTTTTCTACTGGAAGCATTTTCTTAATTAATCACTTGTTCCAGAATCCTCATCTCTGGTTCTGCTCCAGGAAAACCTGGCTGAACATGAGAAATTATTGCAATCCTATACCTTATTTTTCTTAACTTTAAGGGGGATCAAAAGTATACCTGCTTGTACAATTAATGTAGGGGTCAAGTGAGAAAAACTATATTGTATAGTTTCTGACATGACAAAAATGCTCACTAAAGGTAACTTCTCTGGGCCCAAAATTGAATGCAACATTCAAGATGCAGAAAATTTAGGATACTGGGGAGGCCGTATTTCCACTAGGGAAGCCTAAGAATGCTGGCTTTCCTTGAGAGGGGATGACACTGATGGCTGTTGTGGAACTAGAGCTCCCTGCAAAGATGCCGCAGGACTTGTATATGGCACTCAGGAATGGCCCCACCGCCTGTGCTGCCTTCCCCTCTCAGCACTGGTTGGCCACAGGTCACAAAACTCAGCAGCATTATTTTGCTGTTCTCTCCTGGGCAGTCAGACAAGAAAAATATTTCCAACACAAAACAGAAAAATTCAAAATCTAGAATATTTGTCCTAAATATTAGTTTCAAAGAACTTTCTAAAAGATTAAACATTGTCGAAATCTATATGCCAAAAAAGTAGAGAAAACTGAAGCTTTCTGGTCTTTGTTTGGTTCATCAGCCTGCCTATTTGAGAGTTATAATATTGTACAACCAGTTATGAGATGAGATTGATATTCAAGGGCTGCATTCGCCCAGCTGCAGAGCTCATGAGGATTATGTACAAAGCTGAAGGCAACTGGGCAACAGTTTTAATTAATTGGCAATTTTGAGCCTCTCATGCTAAAAGCTACCTTAATGATAAAAAGAGAAATGGTGTGGGAAGGCCAAACAATTTGAAACTTGCAGACTGAAATGACTGCGAGATTACCAACTCTGAGCTTTTAAGCAGCAACTCAGCAATTCTATGCTAAATATTTTCTAGTTATAAAATTCTTAAATAAATAAAAATCAGCTTAGAACTTTGAATTGGTTAAGAAAGTTTTGGCTTCTGAAAAAAATTGAACTAGACCCTAACAGTGTTTGGGGGAAGACTACAACTATTCTATTTATTTGCATAATGTACCTGCTATGTTCCCTAAAATGAACACAGTGCTTTATAACAAATCTTTTAATATATTATCTCATTTAACCCTCAAAACTAAGGTAGAAAAAAAATATTCATTACCATCAACCCTACATTAGTGAAAGAGAAAATAAAGTCCTAAATGTTTTAAATCCATAGAGAATCGTAAAGTAGTTATGCAAATCTACTGACAGATCTTTTCACTCCAGATTGCACTGTCAACTCACCTTACATCAACCTAGCTAATAATTTTGCTGATTTTACTAACCCAGAACAAAAGATTCTACTTTATCACAATCAAAATATCAAGGGAAAAAAATTATTTCTTAATTTCAATTCATTTCAATTCCTATTTAGTGGTAAAAAATAATCATCTTCCTTTTAAGTCTGATCCAACAGGAACCCCAACATCTACCTTACTTCTTCCATTAGCTAAATAAGCATTGGTGACATGAAAATATTATGCTAATTATTGAAAAGAAAAGCTTAATTTTTGTTTGGTAATATGTTTCCTAAATAAATGAATGCATTTGCTTGTGAATGCATAAGTTACAAGAGAATTATCACGCATGAACATTGTCCAGAAAGCACTTAAAATCTTGCTGAATTAAAAATATATATATATTTACATGAAAACAGATAACAAATAGATGCCAAACTAAGTGACGCCAGCAACAAGTTTGTTAAAGAAGGTTGCCAGGAAGCTGTGGCTGATGCATCAGGACTCTGCTCACCGCCTTCACGGTGCCAGTTTTGCACTCACTCACACCCACATGCCTCCATTCCCAGCAGTCAACCCCAGGTATCTTTGTCTAAGGGTAGCTGGGAATGCCAGTGAATTTTTACCACTCCCCTCCACCACCACTACCAGGCACAGCTCTTAATCACTGTCTTTGGGTGTTGTGGCTTCTGCACCAAGGACAAGACAGTTCAGAGGCACCTAGAGCTATCCTTCAAGACAGCCCAAGTAACTCTCTGTGGGGTTCATTCCACATGGCACCTTTGCTTGACCCCTTCTCATCCTGGCCTGACTTCCTCCACCCCTACTTACTTTCTTCTGGACTTTCCTAATAAATCACTTTCAGACAAATCTTCCTTTCTAGGTCTAACTTTTGGGGAACTTAACCTAAGACAGAGAAGTCTGAAATTTAATGGGACCTCAAATATGCTTCAGATATGAGCTATGTTGAAAGGTTCATTCCAGGGAGGGAGAATGTCATGAGCAGAGGCATGGGGAGGTGGGGTTTTGTCTTAGTTATGTAGATATCTTGGGGGGAAAAGTTTTTCTGACAGCTAAATGTGGGTGTTGTAAAGCCAAGGGTAGTGACAAAAGGGGAGAAATTTGGGTAGGTAGGACGATAGGGCAAAATCAGAACAAATGAATTGTGAAGGATAAGCAAAACAGAGATACTGGAACTTGATATTATAGAGATTAGAAACTGGTTTGAGTTCCTAAGCAGAACATGAGGAAAGCGGGGTTTTCTAATTACATTTTTTGAAACATAGTCATCGAAGCTGAGTCTCTATAGACACTATGTGAAAAATTAAGTTTAAAAACACTTTTTACATCTAACCTAATGATGATTACCAAATGACTATAAGCCTATGAAAGCTGGGGTCAAGGATTAGTTTTGGATTTTTTTTTTTCAATTTTTAATCTTTTCCAGATTGAGGACTGTGCGGCCTGTATTGTAGTGCTGTTCAGTGTGGGCCACCCACTAGTAAAGAATCTTCTTGTGCTTTATCAAGATTTTCTTAAACATACTTGCCTCTTGAACACTGTGGGGAGGTCATTTTTATTAATATAGGTTAGAACTGGTTTTCCTATAAACATACTTAAGGAAACACTGTTTTAGAAAGCTCAGTGAAAGTGACAGAAAGCAAATGGAGTCCAAGAGCTTTGTCAGGAATGAGCCTGGGCTTCAGCTAGAAAAATGTAAAGGAAAATGAACATCAGAGATCATCTAAAAGTCTTTGGGTGTCATAAATGGAGAGGTGGGAAAATTAAAAGGACTTAGATTTACTAGCCCCATCACAGTGGTATGAGTAACATAAATGGGACATTCTAGTAGTGGCTAACATTTAATGGGAAACAGGAAATTGGACAGCATCTTGAACTGGAAAATTAATTAAAAATTGAATGTTTCAGTCCAACTGGTTGTATTATCCAACATTATTTTAATTTCAGTCTTAAACTCAAGTAACAAAAGAAGTTTTCATGTCATTTTCTGGATAAGATGAGCAAAGAGTTTTTTGTTTGTTTGTTTTTTGTTCCTCCTGCTTCAAATTTTAATGAGCATATGAAACACTAGGAGATCAGGTTAAAATGAAGATTTCAATCTAGTGGGTCTGGGTAAAGCCCAAGATTTTGCATGTCTAAAAAGCTCCAGGGTAACACAAGTTTGCTGGTCCAAGGACCACAGTGTTATAGCAGCAAGAGGATCAAAGATAAGGGGACAATATAAACACAGAGACTTTAGACTAGAATTACAAGAGAAATCATTCTTACTTTGTCAGATATTTATTATATTCTATGTTACATTTGTGCATTGACTTTATTAAATTGTTATGATGATATTCACTGTCAGGTGATCATATGAGGGAACTGATAGGGAGAAAAGATGTGGGTAAAGGAAATTTAAATGAGATATAAAAACCCATAGTAAGCTCTAGTGAAGACTAGTGGTATGCTACCAGAATGAGAGTTTGGTACAAAAGGCAGATTCCCGTGACTAATTTATAACTTTTACAAGGGAAAAAGAATATTTTATCAGGATATATTTTTTAACATATTTTTCATTCTGAGTTCTATTTCTAACTTTTAATTTTATACATGATGTAGGCTGAGAAATATGAATAAGATGATCTTTCATAGCAATGTTATCTAAAATAACTATATCAGTTTTTAACAGAATCTTTTTTTATTCCTATTATAGTTTGCTATTTCAATAAACTTCATTCTCTAAGGAAGTTTCAATAGTATTTCTTTCATTTTTATATTTTAACATGCTCTTAATTCTAAAAGCATAAGCTGATATTTAAGAAATAAGAGAAAGAGCATTCTTGCAATTATTTATGTTCAGAACACAATAGCAAAATACAAATAGTGCTTCTCATTGCTTTTTAGACATATCTCTGTTAATTTTTGGAAACCAAAAAAAGAAGGAGGGGAATTTAAATAAACCTTTGAAATCCTGTTTGTTACTGAAATAGCAATGATGAAAACATAAGTTCTATTTTTTTGTTTGTCATAGGATAGTCCTTTTGACCATATCTGACTATTTTAACCCAGAGGTCTACTTGAATAAGGGACTAATAAAACTAATTGTTCATTTTTAAAGTCTCATGTCACTAGAGGATGTTATATATAAAACGAGTTCTCATTTTACTTTTAAAATATGACTATGCCTTAATTATATAAGCAATGTATTTTTAAGAAGATTTATAGGTAAATTTTCTATTATATTATTAGCCAGCCATGGCTTCCTCTACGGATTAAAGAATTAAAATGTTAATGGGAAATTCATGGCTCAGGAATTAGAAAGCTTCCTTTTTCCTCTGAATGACTTAGTATATATTTGGCCTTTTTCAATATCATGACCCAGAAAATTCATTAGATTTACATTAACAAAGGGAGTAGTATATATTAATTTTCACAGCCTAAAAAAAAAAGTAAGGAAACTAACAACTCTTGAGTGTCTGCAATATCCTAGGTACTATTCAGGGTGCTTTCACTTAGTCATTTTATAAAACATTAAAAAGTTGGAAAATTATAGGATATCTTTAGATAATCAGAATGAAGCCACTATAAAAAATTTTAGTTCAAGAAATACAATTTGTCATAACAAGTAATTACTGTGTTTTCCACAGAAAACTTCACAATTGATTAAGGATCCAAGATACTGAAAAGAAGTCCACACAGGATGGTGTCCACCAGATTCCTCCCTTCTAAGATTAGACCGTTACCAATGGATCTGAAGTTTGGGGTTAACTGAAGCCCTAATTGCCCTCTCAGAGATTACTGTATTTTATATTTGCATTTCTTATATAAAAAGGCAAATGATGGAGTCACTTAACTCTGCCTTAGCTGGAACATATCTTTTATATTTGACTTGAGTTTGTAAACCACTTTGGCCATAAACACTTCATGTTAGAGCTGTTTCATCTTTAAGAACTGACTTAATAAAGGAATTAATACCTACAAAAAATTTACAAATAGAGAAAATTATTTGATCATTATGAAAATAAATGGGAGAGTACTTAAAAAAAATAAAAGATAAATTTAAAAATGAGAATTCTAAAATTGTATCTAGAATTGTATGAGTCTAAAATCTTATGACCAAAGAATCAGTTTATACATGTTTATGTTGCTTTCCACTGAGAATCATTACTGTAACTTTAAAAAAGAAGCACTTTAGTGGAACCTTTTCTGGCAGAATCCTATCACACTACTGTACTCATAATTCTGTTTTGTCTGGTTTATTAGTGAATTTATAGAGAAATGAATGAATTGTTTTTACCAGAAACTATGCATTCCAAAATGAGTTCAAAATTTTCCATAATGTATTGTTTGGTACAGCTATAGATGGAGCAGAAAAAAAATATTTCTACTTATGTTAGATTTTTTTACTTTTATAGTTAGATTTTAAAATTTTTTGAACTATCTCTTAATTTGTAAATTATTGTTATTTTGTGTCTCATTTGGAATGCTAAAGTTACTTCTAATTTATTTTAGATATAACTTTTCAAACCACACTCAAAATTTATTTTATGAAAGATAATATTTTCTAACAATTCCAGAAAATTTTCAATTGCGATTTTTGATGAATAAACACACACACACACAAAAACTGCAGCACAATGTCCACAAATTATTATATATGATTAGAAAAAAAAGGACTGAAATAATAATACATGGGTCTTCAATGGTCCATAGTAGACCATAGGGAGCACCTGACACCTATAGTCTCATCCTGAGATGAGTCTATAAAGCATTCTGAGATGAGTCTATAAAGCATCCTGAGATGGAGTCTATTGTTATTATCCCATGTTATCAATAATTTTTTTTAATTTGAGTTTATTTTGAAGAAAAGTATATTTATATAAAATTATATTTTTATATAAAAATAAAATCAAATGATTCATAAAAGTGCAAAGAAGAAAGCAAAATATCTCCAAAATCTTACCACACAGAGAAGAAAAAGTTTTTCATATATTCTGAAAAATATTTCAGATGTATCTTTTTGTGTGTATACAAACAGAAGGGTATTGCTAAGTGTTACGGCCACCTTGATTGATAGATGATCAATAAGATGATAGATAGAAGAATAGATAATATAGATTAATATGGAAAGTGGTGAAAAATAACAGATAGAAATCTAGGTAATAGTTTGAAAAATAGCATTTTTCTGTATACATAATCAACCAAAGCCACTAGTTTATGATAGAGATGATGAGGTTAGGATGCCTGACAAATGAAAAGAAAAAGGAAGCATTACTATTCAGTACTTGATATTCAAAACAGAAATTTAAGAAGACAGTAGGCTTGAAAGTCATACATCATGAAAGGGAAAAAGAATATTTTATATATTCCCTTCTCTCTCCTTTAGCATATCAGGGCCAGTCTTCAAGAAGTAGCCCACAGAGTTTTTAAAATGTGATTTTCACATAGGAATAACTTATAGATGATCTTCATTCTGCAAACTCCAGCGGTCAATTCTTTGTCAACCTCTGACACAAGGTTAAAGGATACCTAGCTACTTCACAAATTTTTAATTATAATTACCTCACAGAGTTCTTTTTTTAATACTGTAAATTGCTTTTATTTTTATAATGTTTATTTTACCCCACATTTTTACATAATCATGTCGTTTTTTAAAGTTTCTGTTTATATTATTAAGACAGGCATTAGTACTTTTTGGTAGCTAGTACTCTTTGGTAACTAGTTACCAAAGTACACAACACTAATAGTAGTTTAATAATGTTGATTGCTTGATTAATAATAATTTGGGTCAATATAGAATTTTAAATAAGTTTTTAATAAATTTTATAAATGCTTTTTCATAACAATTTTTTTAAAGTTAAATTCCCATCTAATGAATGAAAACCACCAAGTAACAAAGAGTGAGAGTGGCTTTCCTTAGGTCTTCCTGTTAGTAGCTGATTGGTAGTTAAGAACAATTTAGATCAGTTCTCCAAATCCCCAGCCTAGTCTCACTTCTATTAAATGTTGCTTTGAAGTTGTCTCTAGACAAGTTTCTTTGTTTTAGGCCCAAGGTGAAAAATATCGCTTATGCAATCACTGCATGGCAAGACCTATCAGAGCTCTTCTGTTCCTTCCAGTTGTCTAGGTAGGTTAATCATAAACACACAGAATGAATGTGTGTATGATCAACATTTCCAAACTAGATTCCGAATCATTTGTGCCTTGTTCCTCCTTGTAATATTTTTCATTGGTAAACCTTGTCCATTTTTTAAATTTCTTCTGTCCAGGCTCCTACTTCATAATTAAAACAAGGGTGTTATTTCTAATGCTTCTATTATTTTAGCGTGTCTACAAAATTAAAAAAAAATCAAGGAAATAAAAGAAGCTCATAATATTAAATTAAAAATTCACACTCAAAACTTTAAAAATATAGTAAGCAAGAACACTTTATAACACTTTATAACACTTTATAACTTAGGACTTAAGTTCAAACCACTGCAAGCTTTGATTTATAGATTCTGTCCATAGCTCAACATTTTTATTCTTAAATCTAATATAACTAATCAAGTGTTAAGAATCATAATCAATGGAAAATAAAATACAAATTTAGAATCTCAAAGAAAAACTGACAGACTTTTTCTCATAACAAAATAAAATACTTGAAATATTTCCTGCTCAACAAATGACTATGAAACAATGGAAGAGAATGAAAGGAGGGAAAATGTTAGTGTCAAACTAATGAACGAGAAATGGAAAAATCTGTTCTAATCGTAGAGTGTGCTCATTCATCATTGTAGCACATTAGAAACTTTAAAACAGTGCTCAGGCTAGTTTTATATACACTACTCTTGATCCTGCTTCATGTTTTGTTGTATTTGAAAAAGGTTTTTCTACTTTAAACCTCTAGATATCAGGCTGAGGAAGCCTGACTTAAGAGCACTTATTAGAGCATTTCATGCCTATTTTATTACATTTAAACTACCTTGAAATCATTGGAGTGTCTCAGCTAGGTTTCCCTTGAACTTCTTACGTTACAAAGGCACACAGAGGTCTTTCTCAATGGCAGTATCTTTTTCAAAATACCATCTCATATCAGCTTATGAGCTACAAGGACCACTTCAATTGGTTGGTGACATAAGGGGAATAGAGGTCTCAAGAATACTAAAAATTTTTGATGACATTAATTCTATGATATGGTTTTTGTAGTGCTTTGTTTTTTCAACCTTTCTCTTGGTCTTTCATTCTCAGAATCTAAAAAGGCTTTAGCCTAATATCTAAAACTCTCCAGCAGTATTCAGATTTTCTTTTGTGAAAACTGTTAGAAGAGATAGCCTCTCATTAGAGTGATAATGGGCAACTGCTCTTCCACTCTAAGCTCTTCTGTTGGGGGATGCTATAGCATTTAGCACCTTTACTTTGATTTTACTCAAAAGCTACTCAAAATAATGGGACATTAGTGCTTCTACCACCACTCTAAAAACTTTAGCAGCCACATTGCCACATAAAATTTCTGTTTTAAGTGATAGTATGAAGCTTAAAGATTTGTCTCTGAATTTTTTTAATACTTTCCTATTGCTTCATAGCTTAACATATCCAAAAGTCATCTGTTCAGCTACTATTGTGGCAAAAACTATATTTATAACAAAAATACATTTCTACATGTCAGAAAATTTAAAGCTAGAGGTGCTTGTTTATACCAAGTCCAGTTTTACATAGACAAAAAAGCAGATCATTCTGATATGTTTAGTCTTAATATCTATCTGCTGGAGTTTCCCTACAGCCCCCCAACCTCAAAAGGTAAAAACTGAATCTCACCTTTCCCCACAGGAGTTACTCAGAGTACAGTAAGTAAATCAAAAATTACACTAGGTACTTCAACAGAAAGAATTTAATATAAATGGGTTAAATAAGTGTTGGATGGTAAACCAGAGATGATAGTCAATGTTAGCAGCTTCCTGGGAAGAACCAAGGGTACAGGCTTAGGTTGAACCAAGTTCACAGAACTTAGCAGTTTAGGATAAATCACGTGGACTCAGATGTATGAGGAGAGATACTGCTGTACTAGAGCTGGTATATCAGGAGTGGATGGGAAGCAGGCAGAGGGAGAAGCACTCTGAGGAGGGGCACTTCTAGGCTGATGTTGGTATCTCTGAGGAGTGAGGAGTTATGTTGAAGCTGGTTCTTGGAATGCAGAAGAAAAAAAGTAAAGATGCTGGTGTCAGAGTGAGTGGATTTCACTGGGGAGGCACTGATAGTAACAAGTACATAGGAAGGCTCAAATCCTATATCTTGTCTTCCACGTTCCTTCCAGTTTCACCATTGGCAAAACCCAAAACAGTAGAAAGGCAGCTGGCAAAGAAAAAAAGTTATTTCAAAGTCCTAGTCCCAGTCTCACAAAGCAAAATATAGAAAGGTAGACTTTGAGCTGAGATAATAACTCTTCTCACCTCATCCACAGTTGCCATTTCTATTCATCTTTTAAATCTTGGCTAAGATATCCTTTCATGATCTCAGAGATAGAGCTCAGAAAGTTCTCCCTTCATTTGCTTTTGTATGTTTTGATTAGGTATAAAGGGCATAATCATGAGAACCTCTCTCTCTCTCTCTCTCTCACACACACACACACACACACACACACACACAAACACAAACACACACACACAAATACACATACAATAGATGAACAATAAACTTAGGAGAAGGATGTTCAAACTCAGCATTTATAAGAATTGAATAAACACCAATAAGGTAAGAAAGTATTTTCCACCCATCAGACTGCAAAACAATAAAAGGTTTAGTAATGTTATCTGTGATCAAGGATTTAGTAAAAATCAGTTGCTCAAATGTAAACTAGTGGTTTATCAATGGTAATCTGTTCTCTGAAACTCCCCATAAGAATATGAACCTCTAAACCTTCGTTGTAAAGATGCTGCTGAGTTAAAGAAGAAAGGCAGCTTATTGACCTTCTTTAGCTCAGAGGGTGAGTGAAGGAGACAGTAGATCCCAGGTTCTCAGATTTCATTCTAGGAGTCTTGGAACTACACCACTCCAATGAATGTTCCCATTCTTTATATGCATATAAATCTCTCCATAAAGAGATTTAAAGTTTTATTAGTTTTTTTGAATATAGAAATGTATAAAGAAAAAAAAACCTATAATTTTATCATCTATATAATCTCCATTGACATTTTTTTTAATAAGTAACATACGTATATAGTTAGAAAAAGAAAAAGCTGTTCAGGGAAGCACAAAATAGAAACATAAAAAATTTTCTCTTTCCACTCCAGTTCCTGTAAAGGTAAGAATTTAATGATTTTAAAGATTTTAAATATTAGAAAGGCTTACTCCAGGCATAAAAGTATAGCTCCTATGTTATAGTTCAAGCTTCTAATTTTCAGTCTAAATTACATTAAATTGTATACTGTACATTATACATCCTTTAAAACCATCATATTAATATGGCACCATGATATGGTAGCGTGATGAAACTGAATAGGCCTCTAATAATATATAGTTTAATTCTCTTATTGTGGAGATGAAGAAAGAATGCAACTAGCCTCAGCCCCAAAGTCTAGGGGTTAAGGGAGACACTGATGCAATTTAAAGTTCTTCCTTTCCCATACTTAATGAACACCTTATTTCCAAATTAAAAAAAAAAAGAGAGAGAGAAATTAACTAAAAATGTATGTCTTAAACTTAAGGACAGGCCATCTATGATTATTTTGCTTCTATTGAATGCAAATTTTTAGATAAAAGATAATACTTCCTAATATTTGTGCTGTACTAATGTTAGGACTATTCAGGAAAAAATTCCACATTTCACCAGGTGTTTCACATGAGTCTGACAACTGTTTTTAAAACATTGCTAACCCTTTAAGCTTATATCCTAACATAGCTTGCATTCGTGTACCTCATTACAAATAGAAACAGAATTATTCTCTAAATATTAGACTCAATGAGAATTTCCTCAGCAATATCTTAGCCTCCCATGTTCAGGTCTGTTAATAAAAAGAGATAACAGTTCTTTTGTAGTGGCAATGTTATAGCTGAGATGCAAATGCTGTGTTCTTCAGATTTCTTTGCCATCATCAAGAGTATCATTATCCTGACAAAGTGAGGGACTTGGGGAATGGTGTTGCAGGATCAAAAAAGACAACACAATGCTCCGGTAAATTTTTAAGAATTTTAAGTAGAAAACAAATGCAAATACTCCCTACAATGCATCTGTGTTTGAGAGGTAGAAATTAAAATTAATTACTAAACATATCCAGAATAATTAATAAATTTAATCTGTGTTCTTTTGAGGTTAATATTATGATAAAGAAACAGAGGATTTATTATTTCATAAGAGAAAAAAATGCAAATGATCCATTAAAATAGATTACCTAATAATCAGATATGCAAAATGAATAATAATAATAATAATAATAATAATAATAATAATAATATCCAATGTGTTCAAAAGTGGGAAAATGTAAACTTTTATACATTGTTGCTAGAGGTGTAAATTGGCTCAATTTTCTGGAAGGCAATTTGGCTTGTCTATTAACATTTTAAATGTTTATGCCCTTTGATCCATCAAGTCCCATACTAAAATATAACCCAAGGAATTAATTAAAAATTTCACAAAAAATTTGAGTGAAAGGATGTTTATTACATTGCTTATAATAACAAACAGCTGGATAATGTCCTAAATGTCTATCAATCCAATACTGGTCATTTTTTAATGAATATACAGCTGTTAACAAGAATGAGGTAGACCCATTTTCATTGGCAGAGGAAGATGTTAATAATATATAATTAATTAAAAGGAAAGGAAATAGCGAATGGGCTGGAAAAATATTTTTAAAAATGTTTTGTGTGTGGATGTCTGCACATAGATATATAGATAGAGATATATAGTATATAGATATATGTAGTTTTACATGAAATACTTTTAGGTACTGCTTTATATACTTTGTGTTGTTAAATTATTTTACAATGAGCTTTTATTATATTCATAACCATAAAAAAAATAAAGATATTCTAATTTTGGTGGAAAAAAAGTCCATGCACATAACTGTCAATTTTTTGAAATTGGATAGTGTGAGTCATAGAGTTGTTCCATAAGATACTGAGAGTTTTTCTTTCTTTTTCTCCTATATAATTATGTTAGTATTAAATTTTGTAAGCTGTTATTGACAGAATATAGGCACAATAAAAATGCCCTGATCATGTAAGTTTAGAAACTCTCTAGTGTTATGTTAATGTCTCTTTCATTTGATAATCTGACATATATGCCACAATGACATACAGGGAGGTTATTTCCTGGTAACAATAGCTAGTACTTAGGGAAACTTACTAGATAACAGGTACTGGTCTAAGTGCTTTAAGTTTATCAACTCATTTAATCCTTACTATAACTCTGAATAATAAGGACTAATGTTATCTTTCTTTTACAAGTGAAGAATGTGAGGTATCAAAAGTTCAAGTAATTGGCCCAGTCTTCCAGAGCTAGTAAGGAGCAGAATTTAGTAAGCTGTAATCAGATACCTGAGCCTGACACCTAGTACTTTCTTTTGTAAGACTTGAGATCCCTTGCTTGATTTATGCTTTCACTAGGAAAAAAATGTTACATTTGTGTATCTATTTTCTGGAAATTATATAAATCAAGAGGCTTCTGAGAATCTTCTTTTTTATTCCCATTTATCTAAAAACCAGCATGAGAGCTAAATGCTGCACATTTAGACTAAATCAAGCCCTACAGCAGAAGACAAGCCCAGAAGAAGCTCATGTTCCAGTAATGGTGGTGAAATGCATGGGCACTGCAGTGCAGTGTGGAGAATGAATAGAGCCTCATAGTGCAGGATGAGGGCTGAGGAGAGACTGGGTGGGGGTGGGAGATGTTAAGAGACTATCGGTGAGGATTCACTAGAGAGGATGAATGAAGGCTTCAGGAAGAAGATAATACTAGAGATATCTCCTGAAGGACTGAAACTATTTATAAGTTTTATTTTTCTATTTGTGAATAGAACAACAACAAAAAAATCACATATACTCATTGTAAAAATCTTAGAAAGTACAGAAAATCATTAAAAAATGACAATAAACATTACCATACCCAGAAAGAGTCACATTTTGGGGTATTATGGGCTCGGTACAATTTCAACAGGTGATAATGAGTAGAGGCAATTTTGGAAGAACAAAGACAGTGAGGTGGGAAAGACAGGATATAGTCACATACTATTTAAATAACTGCAACAAAAGGAAGTGGAAGGCAAATCAGAAAGAGTAGAGGTTATAATCACAGAAGATCTTAAATGTGAGGGTGAGGGTGAGAAGTGGGGAGCTAGTGAAGGTTTTAGCACAAAAAAGGAATGTGTTTGAAGCCACGCTTAAGAAAAATTAACCTGGTAGTTAATCAGGAGGAAACTGGAGAAGGGAATGATGAGAGACAATAGCACATATAAATGTATTGTTGAAATATGGAGGGAGAGGAGGAGATATGTGTATAATCCCGAACTAAAGAGAAAATACTAAATAGAAGAGGGAAAATACAGGATCCATAATTATAAAGATAAGGAAGTCCTGCCTAAAGTGATAATATCTTTCTGCATGTAGTTTTGTTTGTTTGTTTGTTTGTTTGTTTGTTTGTTTGTTTTTTATCCGTTATACTATTTTCCTTGTTTGGGGAGAGCTAGAATATTGTAAGACTGAAAACCATCAATTTTGACAATTCTATAAGAGTGGTTAGCTTCTTAATTACCAAGTAGGTTGTTCTGCTTTTGGACCAAAATACATAAGACAAACTAAAAGGCCACATTACAAAAACATCAAGTATTCACAAGAACTTGAACAAAAGCCCTCATAAATTTACTTTTTTGCCAAATATAAAATAAGTGTGTTATAAGGATTTATCAAATGTAATTTTTTTACTTGTTACATTAATAACAGTTTATATTATCTATAAATTATGACACAAATAATAGACAATTCAGCAAGCCATTTCTATTTAAACTTAATCACCTTCTTCTGAGAGCTTTAATCCTCTTCTCAGAGTATAATTCTGGGGAACCCAACCTAAGATACTATAACCTAAAAAACAAACGTAAGCTGGCATTTACTGCAAACATTCTCATTTTCTTTCAAGAAACCCAGCCATGGATATGATAAGAGCAACTAGACTGTTACAGAAACAAGACCAACAAGAAACCAAGCACTAATCAGAGAATTGAAGAACTCAGGTTTATTATGCCAACAGGCCCAGAAGAGCTAGCGCTCTGAAGATTTGGGCCCCAAACTCAGGGGTAACCTTACTTTTATAGGGCTTAACAAGCAAAGGCAATACATCTGTTATCTAGACAGAACAATCAAAAGGGAGAGTGGGTTTTTAGTTGATTTCGAGATTGCTCTGCCTATGAAGCAAGCATGTCTACAGAAGCAGAACAAAGAGATGATCACAAGGTTAGCCATTTGAGTGGAAAATTCCTCTTCAAGACCGCTATGGAAATGCATGAAAAACCATAGATTCAGTAAGAGCTTTTAAATGTGCTTTTCCAAAAATATTGTCATGTCAAACTTACAAGGAGAAAAACTAATGTGATTCATCCTTTTCAAAACAGTAACAGCTGCCATTTACTGACTTCCTACTTGTGATGATCTTTGTTCCGGCATCTTTACATATCATGTGTCATTTAGTCCTCAAACAACTCTGAGACGAAGGCATTTTCTTTCTTTTTTAGATCATTAGAGTGTATCTCTGAGATCACACAGTTTAGCAAACAGCTAACCCAGGATTCAAACATAGATCTAATCTGGCACTCATAGTCATATATTTCTACTTCACTTCATTGTATTATTCCGCTGTCAAAGTACCTTAGAATAGAGTAGGAGCCTATGATCTTTGGCTTATATCTTTAACTTACTATTGATTTTCCTCTGACATTGATAGAAAATTATGAGATAGTATTTATTTACTGTTTTTCCTCAAAGAACTTACTCTTTGCGAGCATAAACCACAATATTCAAAGAATTAAAAAGAAAGATTTCTCATATCTCAGGTTTGAAAAACGCCAAGACTTTTCTGGTTATGGCTATGTCACAGGGTCATCAACAACCTGCTTGACCAGCTAGTGCAGAAAAGACAGCAGCAAACCGTTATAACAAGTCTAGACAAGGTTATTACGTTCAAAACCCGTGGCTCACACACAACAACTGAGATTGTTTAGATAATAACTCTAGCCAACCATTTTTCTGTGGTGGTCACTTCTGGCTTCTGAAGGCTGATCAACTAATTAGATTGCTATTATAGCATACTGTCATGAGGCACATTAAGTTTAATGTTGGATCTTTTTATCTATAACAACGGTGAGGAAAATCAAGAATGTCCACACTAGTGTGGCACAAGAAGCTGGAGCCAATTTGCTCTTTGTGGTCAGACACAACATATAATTCATACGAATCTTTGACACTGAAAGCAATATAACTCAAGTGGTTGGCATGGTATGTGTCTGGCCTTACAAAATAGAAATACCATCTTTGCATCCTGTGAGCTCTTCCTTTAACCCTGTGGAGGCAAACGCTTTTCTCTCATGGAATAGTTCTGCATTTGCTGTACTACCTTGAGGATTTTCTGTGTTTCACCTTAGCAACTATTTGGGTGAAAAGACTCATTTTAAGAATTAGATGCTAATGAAGTTGATTGAAAGAAAATTTTATTGAGAATATGAAAGCTGAATTTTACTTCTCTACTTGTAGATTGATTTGGAATCAGAAGTGATTCCTTTTGAACTGTCTTTGTAAACAAAGAGAACAAAGGACTTACACAATTCTCAGGCAAAGACCTAAGAGATCTAGTCATCGTACTAGGATACAATTGATTTGATCCATAATATGAAATGAACTATGCTAACCATGAATTAATTTTTTAAAAGTATTTAATTAAAAACTTTCTAGCACTTGCACTAGTCTTTATAACACACACACACACACACACACACACACACACACACACACATAGGGGGAGAGAGAGAGAGAGGGAACCTTGTACTCCTAGCCAAGATTTTCCATCCTTTCACAAACTCAGATATAGTTTGTCAATCTGAAAGAGCAATTATTGTTCTTGTACAAAATCTGTGCACATAAGTAGGTAAGTGCTTAATAGTTACCATATTTTCCTACCTGCTTGTTGTATTTTCAACGTATAGATTAATAGAATAGAAAGTGTTCAAGAACACTTCCGGTTTAAAAAGTGCTTCATATAACCCAGATTTATTTTCTTTGTTCTTAGCACATTTTCTAGAATCTAGGTTGACACGCTGAGTTTATCTTCCAGCCACTGGAACATCAGTAGCTGAGCATCCAAATGGCAGTCACAGTACTTCAGCTTTGTTAGTGATAACAGTACCAGTGTATTCTGACAAACTGTTTCTCATTCTCTGCAAATAAAGAAATGAAAGAGTACATCGCCAGTTTATTTACTAGTAGGGCAGAACATTGTACCCCTTGTGTACATACCATTTCTTTCATCATTGAAAATCAAATGACATTTACATGCAATGTTTGTAAGCTAGGGTGAACAAAGCCACCAGGAGAGATGAGGAAGTTCTGAATTCTCACCTAGCTCACAAACTTTCTTTGACTTTTTCCTCAATTTATCCACTATACTTGAATGACAAAATCCACAAATTTAACAAAATATTTTAATAGAGTTTATATGGTCTTGCTTAGGTATTTGATGATCAAGGTGCCATCCTGTGTGTGTGGGGGGGTCTGGTTTCATTTGGGCCTCTGTCTTCTCTCCTTTAGCTCATCTCTTTGAAAATTTCCTATTTCAACATTAATTTTAAAATATATTTTTTACTTTACACTTTTATCTTGTGCTTTTCACTAGTTCTATAGAAAAGGAATTAAAACAAAAGGTTAGCTACATTAAAATACATAAAGATTGAGCAAGCCATCATCCTTCTGTTAATGAAAATTCTATAATCAACAGACATGTTACATGGAACTAATGTTCCCATTTCTTTACATTTATAGAAAGGTTACAGACAACTGCTTTTTCATTATAAATTTTAAGTTGCAAGTGAACAGATTAAAAAAGGCGGGGAGACCATTACTGTCTGGGAGAATTCATGTTTCTCATGCAGGAATGAAATAAGAACTACATCCTGAGTTTTCTTGGAAAGAAGCCACTTATCTTCCCTAGGGGTCTGGTGGGGTTTCCTGAGCTTTTTCCTGGCAATAGTCAAGTGTTGTTCATGGGACCATGCCAAGACACCATGGGGTTGAGGAACTCTCATTTAGATGGCTGGCTGGCTGGCTCTCTCCTTGGTGCTGGCTGCCTCACAGACACTTGCTTCTCTGGGATTTGTGTTAGCAAGCCAGGATGAAAAGGGGCAGCTCCACATAGTGCTTGATGGATTTACGTCCCCAAAAGATTTCTTGGCTTTGTTACTTCGACCTGACCCACCTCCTTACCAAACTTTCTTAAATTGCTGCAGCCTTGCAGCACCTAGATTTTATCTTTCCCTTGGCACATAGGTTTTGCATGGCTCTGGAGTTCAGGTTTGGTCTCTACTGAGTTTTTAAGCCATTTTTGAGTAGAAATTTGCAAATTTTCTTATACCTACAGCACTTAGTATGTGATAGGTCTTCAAAAAATGTTATTTGATGTTAACAGTATTTCTCTTTCTTCTTCCCAGGAATCGACATATACAGTATTTAAATCATAAGATTCTGTCATATGTAAAAATGTTTGAGATCATAGGTTTAGGTGTGTGGCACACAATCCACAAGTATGTTATTTTTATCTTTCCCTTTTTTCAATAATCACACAAAACCTCCTAATCTTCTCCGGCTCTCTCTTTGTCTCTGTCTTTCTCAGACACAACATACACATACATACACCAATACAAGTTTCACAGTTCACACACACACACACACACACACACACACACACACTCACACACACTCACACACACTCACATACACTCATCTTTCAACAGACTTCTAAGAATAGTGGTTAAAAGTGTAGAATCTGAATGAAGCTAACCTGCCTCAGTTCCTATACTAGCTTCGTAATTAATAGCTCTGCACCAGTATGTAATTTAGTTAGTATCTCTATGACTTGGTTTCCTTATCTATAAAATGGGAATAATAATAGAACTTAACCTCATAGTTTGTTGAGTCAATCATATAAAGTATTTAAATAAATTTCTGGCTCATAATATGTAGCACATGACTATTGTTCACTACTATTATTTTGAAGAGGTTAAGCTAAGATGCTGCATTTCCCTGTGTGGGTCATCAAATCAAATTAGATTTCCCAAATGTCCGGTCTCGACTTGAAAAAGTAAGTGGCAGTGATAGTTGAGGCAAACTAGAAAAGTAAATCCTTTTCTCCATCATAAAGAACTGAATCACCAAACTGTACTTCTTTAATGGAGAAGACGTTAGTCACGAAAGAAAACTTGATTTAAGAAAATAAATTTATTTGGGCTCCAGAGAGTTTTACAATTCCTTTATACAATTTGATTTTATGTGCAAAGCTTCATAAAATTTGTGAAAATTTGTTTGGAACATCTAGTCTGAAGATGCGATATTGAATACATAAGAATTTTAGTGAGTCACAGTAGAATATGTTCAAGAAAAAAGATAATTATTAAGTGAGATAGTCTGATGCTGAAATGATGCTCTCTGTTGCTTCATCTTTGTACTATTTCTTGGTTTCCCCATAAAAGGCTTGCTATTAAGTAAAATGACTGATCATCAAATGCTCAGTATTTAAAATGATTTTGAAAGAACCTAAATAATGGCTAAAAGCAAGGTGCCAGGCTGGAAGATCATAGTCAACGAGGCTTTAGGAATTAGTTTCAATGAAGTCAAATCTTTGGCAGTGATAACTCTGCCTTACTTGAAGCTTCCCCAAATGATGCCTATCAATAGAGATTTATGTCTGGTATTGTGGAATAAGCCTGGAAGCATGTTTCCCAAGATTATCTAATTATGATATCACTTCTAATTCTGCAGGCCGTTTCACATGGTATTTGGATAACTCTGAAGCTGATGAGGTGAACCTGGTGAGTGTCTGCAGCATTTGTCTGGGGAGGATCTGTACTGGACTACTCCAGCTTTATGGGTGTAAAGGTCAGTCTGGAAGTAAGTTATGTTTATATGAAGCCTCACTTAGAAGTCATTCCAGTTATTTACGGCTAAATTACAAACCATTCACAAACTTTGTGGCTTAAAGCAACAATAATCATTTATTTTGCTTGTCAATCTGCAATTAGGGTAGGACTTGGCAGAATAGCCCATCTCTTCTCTGTGAGCATCAGCTGAAAGGGTTTGACTGGGATTGGAGGATGCATTTCTAAAATGGCTCACACTCATGGTTGGCAAGTGGCAGTTGGCTGTCAGCTGAGAACTGAGCTAGAGCTTTAAGCTGGGAGTTTTCCTCATATCATTGGCAACTGAGCTCTTAAGAACACATGTTCAATAGGCCTGGTCAGAGGTGCAAGGCATCTTATGACTTTGCCTTGGAAGTCCCAGTCATATTGTACTAGGAACTAAGAAAGTCATTAAAACCAGCTCACATTCAAAGGGATGTACACAAGCATACAAAGTCATATACACACATGCTTATATATCCTTATGTGTAGATATAATATATATGTGTATATATATGAGTATATATATATGCACATAATATATGTATTATTAGGTATTTGTATTTATAAGTATTATTATGTTATGTATATATAAACAAGTTAATATACTTTGCTATTATTATTTCAAACAAACCATTACCTGTGAGATCAGTTAAGAATAAAAAAGAATAAAAGAATAATAAAACATAAGAATAAATAAATAAGAATAAAAAATTAAAAATAACTTTAACTTATGTTTGTTTATCTCTTCTTTGATGCCCTTCTCTTCTTTTTGTATATCTGAATTTCTGACATGTTTTTCTTCTCTCTGAAGAACTTCTTTTAATATTTCTTGCAAAGCCAGTCTAATGGCAATAGATTCCCTCAATTCGTGTTTGTTTGAGTAAGTCTTTATTTCTCCTCCACTTTTTGAAGGATAATTTCATGGAGTACAAAGTTTGATGTCAGTGATTATTTTTATTTGAACACCTTAAATAATCTCCTTTTATTCTCTTGTTGCCTGCATTGCTGCTTCTAATTCTTATTCTTTGCCTCTCTATGAGTAAAATGTATTTTCTCCTCTGGCTTCTTCAAAGAATTTTTTTTATCTTTCATTTTATGAAATTTGAAGATGATATGCACTGGTGTAGTTTTTTCTGTTTTGTTTGTCTTGTTTTGTGTTTTTGGCATTTATCCTGCTTGGTATTCTCTGAGCTTTTTGAATCTATTGTTTGGTATCTGGGGTTAATTTGGAGGACTTCTTAGTCATTACTTCTGTTCCTTTCTCTTCCTTATCCTGGTATTCCTATTATGTATATTTTATGCTCTTTGTGATTTTCTCACAGTTCTTGGATATTATGTTCTATTTTTTTTTTTGGTCTTTTTCTCTTTTCTTTCCAGTTTTAGAAGTTTCTATTGTCATAGGCTCAAGATCAGAGAATTTTCAGCTCAGCCTTGACCCGTCTACTAATAAGCTCATCAAAGATATTCTTCATTTCTGTTACAGTTTTTTGTTTGTTTGTTTGTTTTAGCATTTATTTTTGATTCTTTCTTGGAATTTCCATCTCTTTGCTTTCATTAGCCACATGTTCTTGAATGTTGTCTACTTTTTCCATGAAAGCCTATTAATCATAGTCTTTTTTAATACTCTTAGTCTGATAATTCCAACATTTCTGCCATATCAGACTCTTATCTGACACTTGTTTAGTCTCTTCAAACTACGATTTTTGCCTTTAAACGTGCCTTGTAATTTTTTGTTGAAAGGTGGACATGATGTACTGGGTAAGAGGAATTGTAGTAAATAGGTCTTTAGTAATGTAATGTCCTTTTACGGTGTGCGGGGGAGGGGAAGCATTTTTAATCCCATGATTAGGTCTTAGTCTTTCCCTGAGCCTGTGCCCCTGGGCTGTGTACTTCACTTCAGGTTTTTTTTCTCTCTTTGGTGGGACAGTATGGCTAGAGGGGCCTGGAAGTTGGTTCTTTTCCTTTCCCTTAGTTAAATTACACTCTGATAAAACAGGTTAGGCCTTGGTAAAATTGTTTCTCCTGAGGTCAGGCCTTGTTGAGAAGAACAAAATGCTCTGACATATTCCAAAGTGGATTCTTTCTCCCTCCCTCTGCTAGAAGTATGAGGGGATTTTTCTCTTATTCATTGTGAGGACATGTTAGAACTCAGAGGTAAAACTCACTGCAGGGAGAAGGCTCCTATGACTGGGCTCTCCTGGAGCTTTTAACCCTCAGAACTTGTCTACATTCAACCTCCAGTAACAGAGGTTTCTGCTCAGGTAAGCTGTGATTCTTTGTGTTTTCCCATCAATGTCTCTCCAATTTAGGGGACAACAGTTTGCCCTGTGACTTCTTTTTAGTAAATCTAAAAAGAGCTGTTGATTTTTTGGTTGTCAGCCTTTTTCTTGCTGTTAAAATGGAGTGGCTACTTCTAAGTTCCTTTCATGCTGACAGGGAATCAGAAGTCCCAATTCATTACATATTTAGTGGTGAATATCTAAATTCCAATAAAAGAATTCATCGCTTAAATATTTTTTCTGGTGATAATTAGTAAAATAGAAATTTTAGTAACTTCTGCTTTAACTACATTAGTTGAATGACTATTTGAAGGACATATTGAGGAAAATTTGTGCCGTATTTTCACCTAGTGAGAATATATTATTATATCATAAAAGTAGACATTCAATTAGAAAAGAACATAAAGCAAATTATGATTTCTGTACTGACTACTGTTGGACATTCATTTCTATTATTTTGTAAAGCTAATATTTGAGTCTTTCCTCATGATTCTCATGTATGTGAAGAAAGTACTATTGTTGCCTTAACTCTAACATGGAGAATATCCACATAGGTGCTTGTATTTTTAACCAATGAGAAAGAAATATGCTATCTTTTTTTGCAGTCATTGTGACTGGTATCGAATCCTTGGGAGCAGGCAGCATGTGGCACAGCTTGACCTTTCGGATCAGGCAGATTAAGAACATTATATTTTCTACCCAGTCAATGCAGGGCCCATGGTTAATGATTACTTAGAGAATAAATCCCACAGCTGATTTCTGTCATTTGGAAGTGATCAGAGCCCATGTCCAGCAAAATCTGGCAGTGACATTTGTAGCAAGCTCTTTCAATAACAGATGCTTTCAGAAAAGAGAGAGCAAGCCAGGATTGGGGGTGGAACCATGCTATATTTCAGGTAAAATTTATTTTGCTTATACTTCAACTATTCACCCTCATTCTTTCAAAATGATATGTTGATACTGGAAACTTTTAGCATGGTACTACATTACATGTCACTGCTAGGATGGAAAAGAGTTGTCTGCTTTCTTATCCCAGTTATACAATTGTGAATTCCATGTCAGATGTGCACTGAAATAAATTCAACCACTTCAGGCAATAATTTTTCCTTAATGTTTATCAAGAAACATTTCTTAGGTCACTAAAGAGGAAAATTCTTAATACTCATCTTTATTAAAATAGAGAGGAAAATATAGAGGGATAAAATCAAGAAGAGAAGTCATATAAATAAAAGAGAATAAATTTCTCTCCAGGAGCAGGTGTCTGGAGGATATCTCTTCCTCTGTTCACTGATTTGTTCTTGCTTCTGTTTTCTTTCTCTCTATCTTTCCTTACATTCAAAATGGATATGCTGGTATGGGGTCAACAACACTTACTGTCTACTAGAAAAAGGACCGACAGCAAGCTGGAGTTAGATTAAGCCACAGGGTTCTCCTGATGGCTTTCATCAAGCTCTGATGACTCATGTTACTCCACATTGAGGTGTGTTCCAAAAATACAATGCACACAAGTATATCATGAATCAAAATTGTAAGAGAAATAGAGTTAGCTTTTGATCCTATTCATTTTTTTTTTCTGAACACTTACTTTGCTGCTTTTCAGTCACACATACTCCTGATATGGGCCTATTTATATCCAGCTAAATCCACCAACTTCATATAAGGCCACTCTTAACTAAGCACTCTATAGTCCAAAACTAAATCTCGGGTGCTCATCCAACTCACCTGCAATCTAAATTCTTATTCTCTGAGCTCTGCTAGTGTCAAAAATTTATTTATTTGTATCTATGATTATATTCATAGACATCTAGTTATGAATGACTGATAGGCAACATTTTCTGAAGTACATACACAATAACGTAAAATGAGTGTCTACTAGCATAAATTATTTTTGAATAGTAAGTTAGTAGATTGGAAGATGAAGAAAGTACATCTATAAGAGATTTGATAATTCTTCTCCCTTGTTATATGAATTAGTTAAGCAACTATATTAAAATGACACCAGAATATAATGATAGATGATAATGCAAGGCTGATATGGGAACACTGCCATCATGGACATGTGGCTTCCAAAAGAGTCAAGTCAACTGCTCTACTTGCTGTCATCTCTCAGTAAATGAAAACAAAAAGTAAATATGGAAATTTGTTTTACTTCCATTTCATTGACCAGAACATAGTCAGATGTCCACACAAATAGTAAAGAAGGTCAAAAAACACATTCCCAGCTAAGAAAAAATATTCCTAGACAAAACTGCCATGCTTTTAAAAAATATGACCATTATATTATTAAAGAAAAGGAAAGTTGTTGGAATTAGATAAATGCAGGCACTACCACACTATTTTTATAAAATGGATGGGGAATTTGGTACCATTAAGTGGATTTGATGTTGGTTAAACTGTATTTCCCAGAGAGTTATTCCTCAAGGTAAACCAAAAAATGCTTCACTTGGGCATTATCACATAAATGATAATAAAAAAAGGTAGAGGATGTGTTCTCATCAGTTTTTCAGATAACAGAAATATGAGTGGAAAACCCCACTGACAAGTTATCAGAATCTAAATTCCATAAAATTTGGTCAGTCTGAAATAATGAGCTGGAATTTTTAAAATGGAATTAATAAATATTAAATGAAAAGTGACTTTAAGTTCAAAATAATTGTATAAGCATAGAATGACATAGAAGTTCATGTACTAAGAATAGACCAGTTCCCTTAAGTGTAGTCCACTAAACATTAGTATTGAGGCATAGTGACCCCAAGAGTTAAATCCATTTTTTTTAAAAAAGCAAGTAATGAGTCTAATGAATGCTGCATCGAATAGAACACATCTGTATCATTGTTATTAAGATAAATGCCACATTTGAATGGAGCATCAACAACATGGAGCACATGTATGTAATGACAATTATTTCATATTTGGAATGATTAAAAGAACTACGATTTTCCTTGAAGAAGACAAGGTATACGAGAGGCAATGAATGATAACAATCTTTAAGTATTTGAAGAGCTTCCAACAGGGTATGTATTTCTCTAGAGTCAAACTGGAACATTTGAGTTATACAGAGATAGATTTTAACTCAGAGTAGGAAAGCTGTTTCCAATAATAAAACTTAAGAATGCTATACCTTCTGAGGGAGTAATGTTTCTAATCTATATTTTTTCATAATCTCTAAGATTTCATAATCTTTCGAATCAGAGATTCTATAATACCATTAAAAATTTTTGAGGAAAGTGATTTTTTCAACTCCACATAGGCATGGATACACAGGCATATGCACAAATATGCACACAAATAGTCCATTGGAACTAAAGTAAATAGCACTCATATTGGTTGACTTGGTAGGATGCACTACATAACTATTCCAACCAAGTTTTTACTTTTGCCATGAGTTTCCCTTCAGGGTTTAGTTAAAACATAATCATGGCTGTTGGAATATGGACCAGCACAGCACAGAATATTCAAAACCTGGATATAGAGAACTTTTCCATTTATGGGGCTTTGGGCATGTTAAGCATTTAACAATGCTTAGCTGACTTAAATACTTTGAAAACTAAAATGACTACTGTAAATTATTAGGAAGCCAGAGTGCATTTTTCCATTCTAGTTCCAAGACTGTAGATATGATCACATGACTCTTATTTAATCATTGGGATGTGGCAGTATAAACATGCCCTTGAAGTCATATGACTTGAGTCTGTCTAAGTTATTGACCTTAGATATTTTTAGTCTTGTGAATTTTTCAAATTACTTAGTCTCTAATCCTTGATTTCTTCATATTTAAATGACAATAATAACCACCTTACAGTATTATCCTGGATGTCAAATGAGATAATCATGCAAAATTCTTCATAAATTTTATACCCTTAAGAAAATAATATTTTTCCTAAAACATGGAAATGTTTTCTCTTATTCTCAATTTCTTATTTATCCTTGTGAATTATTTGTATCTTCTTTTCAATTCTAGTCTGGCTTTTGCTTACCACCTGTCATACATCTGGGCCACTTTTTCATTCACATGTTTGTTTCCCCATCCATTCCCATCAATTGCTAATTTCTCAAATTAAAATTTGTTTTCAACATTAGCTTAAGAGAAAACAACATGAGGAGAAAGTGGCTGTAAACTAGCATATAAGCAGAAAGTTAAATATAACTGCTTTTTAAGTTAAGGGAAAAACTGAACAAACTAAAATAGCAGAAAGTTTCAGGGAGCTCAAAAACTCAGAAGGGTTTGGAGGACTCCGAAGATCATAACTCGCCTGCTAAATATCTAGAAGAGCCAACAATACCCCAGTAAGAAAGTCATCGGTCATTGCAGTGCTCCACACACTCTTCCTTATATGTCGTCACCTCTTCATCTACCCTGGCTCTGGTAGTTTTTATGCCTGACATCCGATAATCACCTTCAGTTTCTGGGGTATGTCTGTGGTGTCTGACTTCTCCCACAAACAGAAACAGAGAGAAAGTAGAAAGCTGAGGTGAAAAGGGTTGAGTATTCACTTCTCGTAAGTGGCAGCAGTGGCCATTGCAGTGGCTAGGACACCCATGTCAAGAAGCAGTAAGGGTCTAGCAACCAGGTATATGAAGGACTAAGTTTTAACTCTGTAAGAAGTGGAGACTGTTCCTGACAGATGGAGAAGGAAAACCAAGGAGAAAGATATTCATTCCATTCTGAGGTACAGGCTAAGCCAGTGAGAATGAAAGATCCAAATTGCCTTACTGGTGGCTGTTAATGACCTTGCTAGGCTGCTGTGGAGTAGAGGAGGTAACTGAGGAACGTAATGAGCATCTGAGGCATCTTCTCTTTAAAATGAGAATTAAGATAATTAAAATTTTGAATATCAATTGCTGGCTCAGCAGAATAGATATTTAAAAGGAGACTCTTCTTCCATAAATAACCTAAAAAAACACTTTATGATTTGGAAAGGACAATAGAAAACTGATGTTCACAGCTGACTACATAAAAGCATTGTTTCAGTGTTTCAGTCTTCTTTAGGTCAGTTGAAGTTTTGGGGCTTAAAGCTACTGCAAATGTAAAATTATATACAAAATTGACTAACCCTATAAGCCAGCATATTCTTCTTGTAGGATGTAATAAAGTTCACAGTCCTTTAAATGCAAGTGACGATTTTCAAAATGCGGATGCGTGAATTGAGATTGGCAAAGAAAAGTACTACCTGAAGTATTTTTTGAGTTGCAGAATTTTCTGTGTTCTCAACTCCATAAGTCAAAGTTGAAACATTAGCAAAATTTATATTCATTGAACCAGAAAGAAAATTCTGGGGTTCTATTTTACATCTTATTTATATGGACAGCATTTTATAATTCTTCTCAGAATAGAACTTCAGAAATATCTTAAGCCTCCCGCCCTTGACTTCTCTAGTCAAAGTTAATTATTCATACCTCTATGTTCCTATGGTTTCTTATACATATGTTAATTATAGCACTTACCACACTGAATTTAATCATATAAAAGTTAAGCATGCGGCTTATCCATTTTAGGTTCTGTTACATGCGGAGCATGGGGAAATTCCATTTCTTGAATGTGACCCATATTCAAATACTCCTTTTATCATTCATTCACTACTCAACAAACTGGGCCAAACATTGCTCTAAGCATTAGGTATGGCTCACAGGTATTTAAGGAATAGGCATTTGAGAAATAAACATTTAAACTCATCTTTATAATTCAATTCAAAAGGATATATACTATTTTAATAAAAAATATTTATTCTCTAAAAATCAAAAAGATATCATAGGGAAAGTAGTATTTAAGATGAGTTTGGAGGAAAGATAAAATTTTCAGGTGGAAGGGTTCAGGGAGAGCATGGAGGTATTATAGGCACATTGCAATACAATTATACCACATCAGTTTTATTCACTAGGCTTTGAGTTCTCAGATCCTGAGATTATGTTTTTCTCAGTTTCCAAGGGTTACCATTACAAAGTACTAAAACTGGGTAGCTAAAAACAACAGAAATTTATTATCTCACAGTTCTGTTGGCTAGGAGCCCAAAATCAAGGTTTAGGGCAGACCAGGCTTTCTACGGAGAGTCTAAGGGAGGATCCTTCCTTGCTTCTAATTTCTAGTAGCCACTGGCATCCTTCAGTTAGTGGCAGTGTAACTACGGTCTCTGCCTCCGTCTTCACATGTCCGTCCTCTCCTTGTCGACAATGTGAGGTCTCTACATTATTTTCCCTTTTTTCATGTTTCTGCCTTCACATGACATACTTCTCTTCTTGTGTGTCTGTGTTCGCATTTTCCTATTCTTATGAAGACATCACTCATATTGGATTAGGGTCCACCTTAATGACCACATCTTAGCTTGACTACATCTGCAAAGACCTTATTCCCAAATAAGGTTACATTCACAAGTATCCAAGGTTAGAATTTCAACATATATTTTTGGGGGGGGAGGACACAAATCAACCCATAACACTTACATTTATAACCTAAATATCTATCAAAAAAAATTCCAGGGCCCCATCACATGCTAGCTAAATAAATGTTCTTCCTACATACTACTGAAATTTCCACACTATCACTTAAAATTTTATGATTTATTCTTGATTCAGAAAAATTGAGAAATGATTACTATCCTCTGAAAATATTCAACCTACTTAAAAGTTGTTGTTTTCATCCTTAGCCATGTCTTTCTTTAATTATTTCAAATTCTTTTTCATAGAAATCCTATTTTCCAGCTCTTCAATCATTTACATTACCACTCTCCCTATCCTAATATTGAACTTTCAATTTATTCTTTCAGAAGTATATTTTAGGCTACTTCAGACCCCTAGAAGATTCAATATGCAATATCATTTTCCCTAAATTTCCATTCTCTTTCCTCTGTAACATATTTTTCCACGTAGTTCTCATGGAGACATTGAATGCTTTATAACAACTTTGGGGTTTAAATTTAAAATTTTCTTTCATGAGGAATTACCAAGAATATGGCCAGAAAGTTCATCTGTGAACTTGATAACTTTTTTTAACTTCAAAATGAGAAAAAGTCACATTGAAAGCTGTTGAAGTTAAATTGGCATGTTTCACCTAACTCCCCAAGGTGAGTCACAGTGCTCTCTCTTGGTTCAGGGCTCTTTGCTACCTATGGGTGTTGTTTAACATCAGGAGCAGCTGAATTTCGCACCTATATTTGCCACCCTTCTAGATCTTTTCTCCTGAGCTTATTAACACCATCCAGCAGCTACCTTGAAGATATACTGCCAGCAAAAATAAATGTTTTCTTTGAGGAGCAAAAAGGTTTTCTATTCCCATATGTCAGCACTTCAGTTCAGGCCGATTGCCAAAAACTAAAAGCATTTAAACAATAGTTCATTCAGGTGAGAGTTATGAAAATGCTCCTCTTCTAAGATGATTCACCAGATATTATTATTCAAAAGTGAGAAGAAAATTGGTTGATTTTGCATCTAAAATCTATTGAAGCACACCGGAAATGAAGCTAGAGACCTGATTTCTAGTCCAAGTTTCACATGTAACTTGCTACTTGACAATACATTTTCACATGATCTTTCAACATCTCATTTTCTCATAGGTAAAATTAAGAGAGTACCTCTTTTTACCTACTTGTTATGAGGCTAAAGAGATATTGCTGCAGAGCCACTCAAATTCTAAGGCACTCAGTGTATCTCAAATATTATTTTTATTCCAATGTAAACATTTACAAAATTAAAATCTATAAATCAAGAAAGGTGATAGAGTAATTACTGATGAAGAGTTACTCACCTGCATTTTCATTCTGTGTTTGCATCTTGGGAAATTGGCTATTTATGCTCTTTCGTTGTATGGACTTTCCACCCAGGATATAATATAAAAATTTCGTGTTATTATTGCCTCGCTTTTTTTTTCTGATAAATCTTAGAGTGCTTTGGAGATACACAACTATTTGTTCTTTGGCTGAGGGGTTAGTAAACTCAGTAAAACACTCACTCCTGGCTTGAGACTTACATCTTGAAATGAAAATATAACATTGTGTATAGAATCCAAACACATGTGGGACCAGTTATGATCATAATAAAGAAAAGTAAAAATGGCTTTAGCTCTGAATCCTGGGTTAGTGCCAAATCATCAATAAAGTTGATGAAGGTCACCTGATCTGAGTAAACATTTTGACACAGTTTTGACAGACATAGAACAAGTCTATTTCAACAAAATATGAATACTGAGATTGTGCACAATTTTTATATTATTTTAGCTTTTCTGCCATTTCTTAAATTTTGTTAATAATACACATAATTTTTCTGTAAACTTTAAGTAAATAAATAAATAAATAATATATCATTACCCAATCTTTAAAGCCAATTGTTGACACTATCGCCTCCATGAAACTTTTACCAATCCCTCAGTCAACAGTAATAGCATTCTCATTTAAATTACAGCTGTTCAATACATACCTTATTTCTCTTACAAAATCAAGAATTGCTTTCACAAATTCAATTCAATAAATATCCAGGTCTGTATTGTTTATATTTGCATAACCTATGTGCCTAGCACAGTACCTTGTAATAAATAAATATTTATTGAATTGACGTCATGATGAAAAAGCACAATAAATCAGTGGCACCAACTACAACCATGTGGTGTTATTTGATTACAGGATGGAAAACATAACATACGAGGTATGAGGGTTTTCATTAAAGTACTTGAAAATGTACTTTGAAAGAGATATTAAAATGAGGGAATTGTTGAGTAGAAGACTGATGTTCTCTATGCATGAATTCAGCTTCAGATAAATACACTTAATTGTCTGACAGAAAATGTCACCATAAGATATTAAAACTCGAAGAGAATACAGAGATTCAAACTATTGAGAAATAAATGTGATGAGTATCCTTGAAAAGGTTAAGGCTCTCAAAAAGCTATTTAAAATTGTTATTAGCAATAGTATTCTGGAGGGAGATATATGATTGTGTGAATTTTGAGATGATAAGTTGTCTTACGTGGGGTCTCTTAGGGCAAACGCAAAGTTTATCAGAAAAATAGACTTCTGATTTATGTCCCTAAACTTTGTACGTTTTGTTTTGGCATTTAAATAAGTACTAAAATACATGGCGATGAACAAAAGGTCTTTGTTATTTAGTGATAAACTTGCTGCTTCTTCAACCAATCCACAAAATCTAAAGAGGGTCATTTTCCAGAATAAAATCATTATTCTGTTCATGCTTCATCACACAGATTGCTGACAAGTGGAGTTCTCTGTTCTCCAGCATAGGACATAGAAATTCATCTTTGACATTGTAAAATGCTTCTAGTCAGCAGAAGATACAAATCACTAAGGTCATTTTCTTTAGCTCAATTAGTTGACTGTGGTTTATAGATATGTGATATACAAAGGGACACACTGCCCAGATCCTCCTTCAACAAAGAATTTGTTGCCCCCGCTGAGAACACTGCTAACAAATGGCCTTCACCTGTCTGCACCTTTAGGCATTGCCTCAGCTGCACAAAGCCATCTTGGCCAATCTCACACTCTTCAGAGAAGGGCCATATTAACTGATAGACAATATCAAGATTACAAAGGCCAGGCCATTCAGACTAACTCAGGACAACTATGATGGGTTATTTGAACTCTCGAGCTCCATATCAGGTCAGATGAACTAAAGTTGTTGATGGGCCTGCTTGGCACATCGATTTCTCCCGTGGCCCAATCCTGATTCTTTTGCTTCCATTCTACAAGTATTGATTCCAAGGGAACTCCTTACACACAACGTACACATTCAACTTTCTGTCAAAGTTGGCTTTGGAGAACTCCACCTCTAATAGTGTAGAATAGACAAAGTTGGACATTGACAGTTAATTAATAACAGCAAGAATTCAGAGGAAATAATAATCGTAGAATACTAGAGAGCATTCTGGTAGTATGAATAGTTTATATCAATGTCCTCAAACATGAGCATGGCGTTAATGAAGCTAAGAAAAGTAAGGTTTGTGAAAGAAAGAGTGTCAGAAAATGGAGAAATAAGTAACTGTGAAGTCATAAAGACTAGAGTTGACTCTAGGTTACCACCAGCAATAGGAGGGTATGAATATATTGTTGAGCAAATTGAAGGATAAAGAGAGAATGGTGGGTTTCAGGTGAGAAGTTAACAAATTTTTAAAATAGATGAGAATTGTGTTTTTGGAAACTGAAAGAATCAGCATGGAAGATGGATTTGAGGGAGAGGGGAAAGTTGGAAAAGCAAAAGATGGCATTAGGAAGCTGTTAAACCTATCCCATCACGATGAAAGGCTGCATGCAAAACATTATAAAATTCTGTGTGTGTGTGCGTATGTGTGCGTGCGTGTGTGTGTGTGAGAGAGAGACAGACAGACAGAGAGAGAGATACAGAGTCTTAGAAGTAATTTGAAAGAAGAAATGGCAAGAAGAATCATATTATAAGAGGCTGCTATATGTGTATTGAGTAGCAGTCATTTCAAAACTTTTCCTAGATACCAAAGATCATTTTATGAATAACTTCTATTGAACATCTAAATACACTTAGAATTGTACCAGGTACTTTTAGATCTATTACATTATTTTAACTCTGATACTTCTGTGAGAGAAGCATTTCTCTTTCTAGTTTGCAAATAAAGAAACTGAATATAGAAAGATTAGAGAACCTGTCCAATGTTACCAAGGTAACAAATGTCAGAACTGGAATTTTAACACAAGCCGATTTCAGTGGTCAGTCCTCTTAATCACTGTCCTACCATGAATATAAAATATAAACTTTTCATTATTAAAATAACTTCCTTTTTTATTAAGTAATGTGGGGCAAGAAACTTCACATCTTTCACCCATGATCACTTACTGTTGTCAACTTATTTTTGACTAGTCTAACACAAGCCATCATCATGTGGATACAGGAATCCAAGAGAAATAAATGATCTAAAATTAAACCTGCCAGGCAAATAACAAGTTCTTTCTTCTCTACTGGCACAATCTATTAACACATGTGGGAGCATTCATTTGTAAGTCCATGTTCATGTTTTTTTAGTAGGTGTATAAGTTCATCCTCTACGTCAAAAGTTCGATTCTTCAGAGTCTCATTGCTCTGCATTTGAAAGTTTTAGTACCATTAAAGAAAGTACAACCTGTTACCAAAATGCTTTGTATTATTTTCTCTGGCATTCAATCCCCAGTGTAAAATCAACTTCGCAGCAGATAAGTAGTGAAAATTGACAAAACATTCTGGAAACCAGAACTGACTTTGGACCAGCAACAGAGCAGCATAACAGTTATATTAAAGATTTACCAAAAGAACATATAACACTGTATTCATATCACATTCTTGCTTGCATTACATGTCCTTAATAATGTCTAGAAAGCGATGCCAAAGCATATCTTGAAATATTACCTGAATTCAGAAGGACAGTGCTATATAAAGAATGAAATAATTTATTCAGTAATAATAAACATATTCAAATCATTGGCCATTTACCTCCCAACAATCATTCAGGATACTCTTTGATATTTATATTAGTCATATAATCTGGCCAATTACTTAAGGTAAGAAAATGAACTCCTTCACAAATTTCTTAAACTCAATTGATCTTGTTGATTCTGTGTTTAACTATGCCATATATTTAATTATTGCAAGAGTTTAGTGAAGAAACTCTTTAACAAATTTATCAAAAAATATACTATCAAAACATGGGAGGTCCTACAAGGTAAACATGATTCATAGTAAGTCTTCTTGATCATCTCCCAAGGAAATGCAACTGCCTCATCAGGTTATGATGTGTTTCTTATCACATCCATCTTCTTTTCAATCTCTTAAGCCCTCTCCTAAATCACTTCAAAGCCACAGACAAAACTTATTTCAAGCAAGATCTCACACAAAAAATTTATTGATATACTGCAGGAAAGTATAAATAGTGTAAGAATGACACCACAGAGAGCTATGGAACTGTGTTTATTCCTATATTATGGACAGTCCACCTTCAGATAAAATGCTACCAATTTTTGAGAATAAAAACATCATGTTAGTCAACAGAGCTTAACATTCTGAAAAGTGTCATCGTGATGACAGGTCAATTGCATGGAATAATCATATCAAATAGAAAATCAAGCAGGTTAGCAATAATTGCATTTTGTAGAACACACATCCAGTATATCCTCACACACAAGAAAAATGAAATTCCCCAATGAAGCATTAGGCTTGTGTTTGCGTTTCTTAAGATCATGGGATACATACATATTTGGGGGAAGTCAATATCTGTGATCTTGAAGCAGCATTTAGATAACTAAGGTATGCTCATTAGGAACTTCTGGAAATCTTGAAATTTGTCCTTGGTGATCACATGATTGGAATGTAGTTGGTTCCTTCTCTTCCAGCTTTCAATTTTAATATCAATTTTGGGGGGGGGCAGCCTTCTTAATCACCCAATCTAAAGTAGTTCCTTTTCTTTAACACATTATTTTGTGTTGTTGTTCATTAGTATGTCATTGTTTGATATTATCTCATATATTTATGTAATTATTTTCTTTCTTTAGCAGCTAGAGTTTAAGCTCTATGAAAGAAGTCACTTTGGTTTTATTCCCCATTATATCTTCAATACCTGGCACATGATAGGATCTCTGTGTAAATGAATAGAAAAATATTTAAATTACTCCAAGCTGTGGTGATATTTCAACTAACATTTACTAATGACATATAACGTGCCTGACTCTTAGTTATAATATAAAATAATATACCCTTTAATCTTCATAACAACCTTGTGAGGTGAGCATTAATATCCACCTTCTATAGGTGAAAAGCCCAAGGTTCAGTTATCTTCTCTTTATAACCCATTGTCCATACGGTACATTTCCACACTGTCACATGATTACACATTTCTATTTTGTTTTCTAGTTGTTGCTATCTATCACGGTTACCAAGTACACCTTAAGCTCCTCAATGATAAGTCAATGTCTTCTATTGGTTTTTGTCTTCACAGTAATATACATCACAGATGTGGGCATATAGATGCTGAGAAATGAAATGGTTAGAGTGGCTATGTAGGAAGATGGAAAAGCATCCCCATAACTGAAGCAGAATGTGGTCTTTTGTAGTTGTTACGGAATCTTCCCTCATACCCTCTGAGGAATGGATCCCTTGCTAGGAATTTGATACAAACTGACATGTCTGGCCTTACTCAAAGTTAATGGGCACCTGTAGTTCTCTATGATTGGGGATTCCTTGGCAGGAAAAACAAAGCATTTACAATATTCTCACCCTATTGTATTCTCACCCTTCTGTTTCTATATACTTTATTAATTGCTCGATTTCATACCTGTTCTCATCCCTACTCTCACTTCTCTCAAACTCTTAGGAAAATAAAAGGTAGTGTCATATCTCGAAAAGATTGGTTACTGCTGGTATAGGGTATCTCCTGGTATCAAAATATTGGTTATATTTCTTGTTTTTTTTTTTTTTTAAATAAAGCCTACAAATAATACAGAATCTTAGTCTTTGATCAGTAGCATAAAAAATATTACTAATTTTGAGCCTAAACAGATTCTTCTAGCTCCTATCCAAGAAACAAGAAAGAAGACCCTTCTAAATCTAGGAGAATATGGAGTACAAGTCATAAGCATGACTATGATGTTAATAAAAATAGTTTGCATCTATTCAGTACTAAATGTGCATCAGCACTGCACCAAGCACTTTACAGCAACCAACCCTTTAATCCTCCGAAGTATTACTACCTCCATGTTTACAGATTAGAAAACTGAGGCACAAATTGGCTGAGCAACTTGTTCACGGTCATATAGTCAGCAGCTGATCCAGAATTTTGGCAGAAGATGCTGAAATTAGAATTACAATGCCTAAAAATTAGTGCCAGAGCCAGTTCTCCCGAGTGCATTTTTTACCTACAAAATCAGTTTAGGATGTGTAGGTCCTATGATGAAGTAGATTTCTTCCCATTAGAACTTGGTCTACATGTGCTTTGTCAGAGTACTTGCCTTAAAGCATCTTAAAACCATAGCTTTAAACTATACTAAATAAAGATAAAAATAAAGAGCAAAGGTTATATGCATTTTTAAGTATCATATAATTTGTCACAAATAGGGGTTTTTGAATAGCCAAAATTCTTAACAATTGACTTTCTAATTTTAAATGAATAAGGTGTTCAAATGAGATTTTTTGCTATCTACTCATGCTTCTGTTATTAATTACTTTATAGTGAGATTTCCTTTTATTAATTAACTAGTAAAACATGATGAATTAAACATGTATTACATTGCATGCACTTTTGGCAAGCTTCAAAAATGAGATAATTAAATACAGTCATTATTTCCAGTTATGTAGTTCTAGTACACAGTGACATTTAAATAATGCTAGAGATAAATAAAATAAGTATTAGAATTTGAATAATACCATCTTTTATGATTTCTAACAATGTTATAAATATTATTTCAGGTGATTCTATTGTCCTATACAGTCAAGACATATTCTATTTACATTATAACTGGTATAAGATATGTATAAACTACCGAAAATATAGTTTATCTCCCAGAGGTAGTTATAAATTAGATATAATTTTTCATTTCTACTAAATTCGGATTCCTATCCAGGAGAAATTTTCTTCTTCCTTACTTTCTCAAAATAGAGCTATAGGCAGCCAAAGCAAAGAAACTAGAGGAAACAAAGTTATTGAATTATGTAGTAGAAAAGATACCTTCATCGAACACCACATTCTTAATAAATAATGTCTTCCTTACTCATAATTCATTATTCATTACTGATATTTTCAGTAATTTAAATTTTGCTCTCTAATAAAAGAATTATGTCTATTCTAGAGGTGATTATTAAAAGATTTCATTGTATTTTTTCCAAAGAATTTTAAATGTGTTAGAAAAATGTAAAAGACTTGATTCAAAGGAGTGAAATAGATTTTCTTGGCACAAAAAAAATGTACCAGTATACAAATTGTTCATTTGAATCACAAAAACCCATAAATATAGGCTGGGTAACATGTTCGTACACCAACCAAAATATAACCTAAAACCATGTTATCATACTTGCTTTATTTAGAACTAACATTTTAAATATTAGCTGTAAAATATCACACTTAAAATTTTTTGTATGTAGTTAAATGTATGTATTTGTGATCATAAGGCCATATTTAACAGATGTCTTACTTGGTAAAGTGAATTAAGAAAAATCCATTATTTATTTTAATAGCAAAAGAATAGGAAAATCTGGCAAAGGAGTAAACTGTCAAGAATGTAACTCATTTTAAATTACTACTAGGTTTCCCTTTGTTTACTTAACAATGGTACTCCCTCTCTGCAATAATGCAGGATAGTTTTCCCATTCTCAGAATTCTTATTTGAGACTTAACGTTCCAAAACTACCACGTGTCTTTTCACTCAACTAAATCTACATCTTCCAATTTACAAATAAAGAAAATAAAGTGTGCTGTTAAAATTCATACTTTCAGAGCAAATTTTTTCAGAATAATTTTCTGGTTTGTGTTTCTTAATGCTCAGCATGTGCTTAGTATTTATATTTTAAGAGTGGATTATTTTATTTACGCATCAAGCACAACACATTTATTGAGATATCAAAGCAATGTGGTAAATGTGTCATTTGTCATTTGGATCTGATAAATTATTAAATTTTATCAATTTGTTTGGTATTCAACTTATCTAGGAATATAAGAAAGCCAGATTTCAGAGACATGCTTTTAATGAATTTATTTTCCATCCAGGAAATTGTATTATTTGATGCTAAAAAGAAGAGACTTTTATTTTAGAAAAATATAATTTCTAGCTTAGAAATTACCAGAAAAGGCTTTGCACAGTTTATGAAGGAATAATACCAAAAGTTTTGGTTTAGGTAGATCAATTAATCTGTTATTTGTAATATAAAGTGAATGATTCCAGACTAACTTGGATTTAGTATCCTTTTAGATAAATCTATGCACAGCGTTCAATTAATACTACATTATTTGGTATATTCTGAATGTTCACTAGTGTTGCTCCTAGGAATTTAACATGAGCGTGTTTTGCCTCTCGTGGAATAGACCTCAAGCCCTTCAAACAACAAGTTAATTTCTTTGCTTCAAGGTGTCTAATTCTATGCTCTAAACACAACAGGAAATAAAGTCTTATTAACAAAGGTAAATATGTCTGATAGATTTCTGACACTGTTAAGATATTCTGAATTCATGCAGAGTTCAAGCATTTTCAAGAAATCTCTTCCATTTGATGTTTGTAGATACCTACCATTTAGATTTTCAATGACTATAGATATGATTATTTGAATCTTGTCTTTATATGTTATAAGGTAAGAGTACTCTAATGTTTTTTAAAAGAGTAAATTAAAAATTATGCTAATTCAACAAAGATTGATGGAATGTACACTATGTGTCAGGGGCAATGCTGAGATTTGAAAGTAGCTTACAGTGTAATGGTGGGAACACAATTCTAAAATGAAATTATTTCAATATCATATGGTGTCTCAGTTGAGTTTTCTTTAAAAATTGTAGCCTGAATATTAGCAGTCTATTTAGGAATATCATCCCAGTATCAAAACTACCAAATAGGGAGAGCAGTCATACTGGGATCATTCAAGGAGTCTTATGAAGTGAATTTTAGAACTGTCAGCCCCAAGGGTCAAAAGGAAGCATTGGGGGGGGGGCATTTATCAATCAGCTCCAGGTACATATTGGTCAAGGGTGACTCTACCAGCATTCATAGCAGGAAATTTAGGTTGCATATGTATAAATGATGGTAGGTTACCATAGCCATCTCATGCTAAGACATCTTAGAAAAGCCTGGGGCAGATAGGCAAGAAGCACTGGCCTAAGGCAGATTCCTAAACTGCTGCATCTACACCAAACCAGCCAAAGATTACTTGGGTTCTGTCATTCCTGCTGGAACATTGGCTGAAAAACAAGGTGGAGCAGAGAGAATATTGAAGTTTCCAACACATATATGGTGAGTGCTAAGATCAAGGGTGGTGTAGAAGCAGGAGAAGTAATCTTTTTAATTCAACATGGCCTTTAGGGAAGACTTCTGAGATAATATTATGCCCAGATAAAGAAAAATAAAACTGCAAGAACTCAATATTACATGTTCAAAATGGAAGTGGACCTTAAGCATTATGGTCAACAACAATTTGCACCCCAAGCTACAAATTCAGAAGAACCACCAGCTATTGAAACCAGCCATGGGACTTACTGAGGTGGGAGCTATTTCACAGTATGAGTTTCACTCCCACCATTGTCCATGTGAAACAAAAGTGTTGCTTCTTGAATTATGGAGGGTAATGTTCTAAACTACTGTAAAAAAGCAGTGTCTCCCTCTTCCAAGCCAAGTGGTAAAGGACCCCAAAAAATCATTTACTTGTATATGTATTTAAGCATTGGATCTGAAAAGAGGGTTGGGGGAGAAATCATGACAGAGCACTTCCAGAAATGTCCATTCCGCGTCACTCTTGAGAACTCCTTCACTCTTGAGTTCTAAATTGCCCAGGAAATAGGATACTGCATTTTAAAATTTTTAGTAAACCCAGAACTAGGAAGAGGAGAGAGGGATGGTGGGAAGCCCTGGCAGTCAGATGAGATAGTCTATAACTACCACACAGAGCAAAGAAGCACATCATCAGAGGAGCATGTCAAGAGACATCTGGCTAGTTGCTTAAGAAGGATTTCTCTTCTGGTTACAAACATCGGTCTATACCAAGCCCACAAACAAGCTAGAACAGCAGTATAGTCACCAAATAGGTGACAACAGGACCTTGACCTTGGCTTCTTTTGCCAAGAGTAGATGAAGGAACTCAAGGAAGATGTGTGAGTGAGTGTGTATATGTGTGCATGAGAGAAAAAAACACAAGCAAACTGTCACCCTAACCCCTTCACTTAAATTAACCTGTATTAGGGGGCTTGACTAAAATATGAAATTAAAATTAAGAAAAAAAAGTATTGACTCTTAAAACTTAAATGAGACTGACTAAATAAAAGTCAATGAAAAACTATAGAACTGGACTAAGATGGCACATTTAGGGAATCCATTACACACCAAGAAAAGGAGGATCTACTAGAGCACAGTTAGCATCAGTTATTAAAATATAGTCATTCTATCCCAATGACTCCTTAATAAAGCTAATATTAATTGAATCCTTTCTATATGTTCAACCATTACTATTTATAACAGCAACCTTTCATGTTCATAATTTCATCTAAATATAAGAATTATTTTTGAATTCATTTTACAGTTAAGGCAATTGAGGTTTAGAGAGGTTAAATAACTTTTCAAAGAACCCACAGCAGAGTCAAAATTTAAAATCCATCTGCAAGCCTGACTCCACAGTGCACACTCTTAAACTATGTTATGATGTAACTCTTTAGAAAGGTCATTGAAGACAAACAGAAGAAGATGAGCACTGAGAAGGGGCATGAAATAATATGATATATAGTAGTTTAGTGGTTCTTTGAGAGAACAGGGAAATAGGTAAGGGTAAAGAGGGTCAAACATATGGTGATGGAAGGAAATTTAACTTTGGGTGGGGAGCACACAATGCAATATACATATGACATATTAAATTGTATACTTAAAACCTATATAATTTTAACCAATGTCACCCCCCAAAATTTAATTAAAATAAAATAAATAAAATAAAATAAAATTTGGCATTACTAAAGTATTAAGAGTGAGGTGGAGAATAAAGGGAGAGAGGTACCGAGACCAAGTAACCAAGAGAAAACACGTTCCTGGAGAAGCACAAAAGTGTGTTGCACGCTTCCCGGCTCAAATCATATGCCGCAGGCAATAAGGAAATTTGGAAGAGCTTTAGGAAAGGGAGTAATGTGGTCAGATCTGTGATTTCTGCCAAAGTTAATTCCCTCATGTATCTATTAACTTTGCTTTAGCCGGATATTAAACTTAATCTTCACCTACCAAGTTTAAAATTTCTTTTAGTAGCAAGGAAAAACAAGCAAAAACAACAGAAGGTTGCGGTTCACAGCCACAAACACTGCTAGAAAAACATCTGAACATCATAATAGTGTCCATATTCAGGAAATAAGAGTTAAGGAATTCCATTCTCAACTCTTTACTCAAAACATCACAATTCATTTCTTTTCTAGAATCACTTTCTACATAGATATATGGCTAACTAGTTTTTTAAAAAAATCTTCACAATTCAGCAGCTTCTGAAATTTGACTATGGCATTTATTTTTTGTGAAAAAAGACTGGTCATGAGCTAATTTTATTGTTTATTCCTATAATTTCAAGTGACTAATATAAAGGTTATATTTCTGAATTGCTATGAACATTTTTTCTTTGGTTCTTTTGACATGATAAAATAAAATACGATCTTATAACAATCTAAATCTAAAATTCCTTTACCCTAGGGATTTTACTTCATACCATAGGCACTTTCACATCTTGAGAGTATGAAATTTCAAGTCAAATTCTTAGAAGGAAATTAGCAAATATTGTGAAATTGATTATAATGTTACCCAACATATGTAGCATGTAAATTTTCTTAAGTATCATATAAGGCAAAGACTACCAAATTCAAGTCGTTGGAAAAAAGCCAAAATGCAATAATCTCTGAATCTTAATCAGAATTCTTATTCTAAAGAAGACATTTAATAGTAAGAAATAAACCCAAGAGAAGACATATCTAATTACAAAAAGTAAAGCAGAAATTTCATGTTTAGTATCCATATATAATTCAATATAATTTCAAGTTGCTAAAAACATGCTATCACATTTTCTATTGTTTTTATGTAAAGTCTTTTTAAAAGAGACAAACAGAAAGGAAACTCTCACCTAAAATACACAGAAATATTTGCAATTTTCTAGGCACCACAAAATGCATGGCATTCTGGCTGTAGCATTGAAATCATAAAGTAATATCTTTTAGATGACATGTTAAATCAAAGTTTTCCAGAGATTAAAGATTACATGGTAAAGCTGGCAAAGTAAATCTAGGATTCTGAAAAATGTCTTCAAAACTCTTCTTATCCCCACCCTAAAGCAAAAGCCTCAATATAACAATAACTTGCAAAAAGATTTTCTGTTCCAAAAAAGCTGCCAAGAGATTATTGAATGTTTAATGTTGTAATACACATTTATAATTTGTAATTTATGGAATGCTACAGTTTCATAGTTACATTAAAGCTCAATTTTGCTTCTTTTCATAGCATACTAAATGGACATGGATTTGTTTTACTCTACAGAATCTGGAATTTTGTAGTATGATAGTAAAGTATTAAAGAATGTTGATTTAAAGATAGATTAAAATTTTAGGACTCTTGTAGGAATTTTCATAAAGGAATTTTCTTCCTTTGCCTTACAAAACAAGGTAAAAACTATGACAAGTGTGGTTTATGTTCAGGTGATATAAAAAAGAATGCTTTAAACAATAAAATATTTAGAACTTGTAATTTTTAAAAAAAATTTGGTGCCACTAGTTTAGCTAAATGCAATTTAGAAAAAATGCAATAATAATAATAATAATAATAATAATAATAATAATAATAAATTAATAATAATGTTTCCAATCTAGAAAAAATTATTCTGACATAATAAGGAAGTCTCTGATAAATATTAATTTATGCTAAAAGCGATTGTTTTTAAATTAGTGAAAGCAGTCGACGAGTTATTGTGAAATACTTGTCTCAGGTCTTCTCATTCTTAGCGAAAGGTAGATCAGTACAGATCTTCTAAAATTCTGAATAAACATTTTTTTAAGTTATTTTGAAAAACATTGCTGAAGTGATAGGAAAATAAGGAATATCCTTCTAGATCAGAAGCAGTGAGAAAGCTGTAATTTACAAGGGCCAAGTCAGTTTTGGAGCCAGAGCTTCTTGTGGGGGCATGTGATGATCCCTAGTGTGCCTGAACTCCATCTTCAACAGGCACCATAGTGGTCATAAAACAAACCTGGGACCTGCGAATGAAGAGAGATTAAAACAGAAACCTGTGCCCACGGTCAGGATTCCCACAAGTAATACGTTTAGTGAAGAAAGGAGAAAAACACCTGCCTCAAGGGGAACTGAAGGAAACTTTTGTCTGATCCCGGCTCTAGGTAGAAGAAAAATAATAAAATTTCTTCCAAACATGTTTTTCAACAAAGCCCTCAGTTAGGCCTGGCACCAGAATTCTTAAATCCTCAAAACCTGAAAATTCCAAGCCCAGCATTAAGATGAACACTCTTGTATCAATAGTGCCCCCCCGCCAAGTGCATGGTAGAGTCACATGCAAATGCTTTATTGGAGGGATGTGATATCAACCCTGGCGGCCCTGGAGAAATTCCACAGATCAAGTCCCCAAGGACAGAAACTCAGAAGGAAAAATCGCAGTGCATATGAGGAAACAAATAAGAGCAAGTCGACAGATACAGCAACTGCAGAAATACTCCCACAAAAACTGTGGATACTGTAATGATCAGAAACAGGATGTGAAAGGAATGCTTAATATCCTTAAAAAAATTAAAGTGAGGGAAGCAAAAGTCGGATTAAAGAACAAGACATTACAACAACGACAACAACAACAAAGACAACAACAACAAAAACAGAGGGTGGATTAGAAAGAAATAATTAAAACTACTAGAAAGAAAAAATACAATAATTAAAATTAAAATACAAGAGACAGATTAGTAAGCCAATTAAACATAGTTGAAGAATAATTAATGAAGCAGAAGAAAGACATTAAGAAATAATTCAGAAAATAGCACAAACAGACAAATATATTTTTTTCAATGTATCCATGCTGCAGATACTAGGAGATGTTTTAAAATTTAAAATCTTTTGATAGCTTGCTAATTTACAACCTTAGAAAAGATTCAAATGAGTTCATGGAACTAGTTTTTAATATTAACATAAAAACAAAGCATTTTTCAATGTGAAAAGAGAATGATACCTAAAATACAGTATGAATAATAATAATTAGTCAAGTAGAAAAAGATTAATTTCATGTAAACCAATTTTACATAAAACTAAATTCATGTAAAATTAATAGAATCTGTACATTTTAAATTTATCTTACAATATCCATGAAATTTTTAAATTCATTTTTTTAAATTCCCAGTTATTTTAACATCTGTATAAATAAAGGCAGAGTAATAACCATTAAATTTAGTTAATTTCATATTCAAAATGTATGTGTAGGCATAAATTCTAGCTATATGTTAATGTATTCATTTTCTTCTGCAGTTCTAAAGCAATTTTAAATTGAGGGTCTACTACTATACATAGTATAGAAAAGGTTTTTGTTTTGAGAAAATTAAAATTAAATTATAAGTCATTTAGATGCTAAAGCTAAAAATTGAATGCAACTGGAGTTTTTGGTAAACTAGTTGACTTGTTTATTCCAGAAATGATCACCATTCAGCCACATTAGCCATGAAGATTTATTAAATGTACCAGTTCATATTTAATAAGTGTTCATGTTTATAGCTTTATGTGGCCTACTCTTTAGATAGTACAAATTACCAACTATGTCAGATATTTTTTAAGTAAAAAACATTTGGGGTAGAAATAATAGTAAAAAATAGAAAATGATAAATTTTGAGTAAAAACTTTTTCCTAATTTTAAGAACTGTAGGTAGAAAAGGAAGAAAAGTGTAGAGTATAACTAACATAGCTTATTGAATATAAAGATTAATTTGAAAACACTTCAAATTCAGAATATTGCAGTACCCCTCAAAGATGGGGGTGGAGACAAGATAGAGAGAAGATGACTGGGGAACTTCAGTCCACCAATTGATATGTTCACTGATAAAGCTTCTTCAGGAATTTATATAATTGGTCTTCAGAATAGAATCAGTGCCTGGGAAACAGAAAGGAGACAGTCAGGGTGACAGAGAAAAAAAATGTTTATGTATGTAGCTAACTAGACTCCTTGAAGAACAGAAAGAAAAACTCTTGAAGATGAGTCTTAATTTATAGTGTTTGTAAGTGAAGTTCTGAGGAAAAAGTAATAGTACTTTTCTAATTTCTAGAAAAGGGTAAATAGTTATAAATAGTTAATGACAATAAGTGTCTTATTTGTTTTACAATATTTTTAACACAAACTAAAGTGAAACAACGGTAATGGTGGGTAGGAAAAAACCAACAGTTTCCTAAAGTTTCCAGACCAAAGCCAACATTAAAACAACACTGTAAAGTATGTATAAATGGAGATGGTTTGGCCCAGACAGGCTGGCAAATATAACATTTAAGTGTAAAAGTCACTGAAATGCTTCCTCTTCTACTAAAACCCCACAGAATTTTAATTTAAACTTAATTAGAGTTTTAAGTAAAACATTACACATTAACTATCCAGTCTCCTAGGACATGCAAAATGGTGTCTTTTTTTTTCAAGAAACTGGTTCAGCATTGACTAGTTGCCAACTGTCAAATTAAAGAATTCTTTTAAAGACTTGTATGCAGAAGTTTAATAAGGTAGAGGTATTAAGATAATATACACATGTATAAATAACTCATTATAATTCTCTGTGAAACTATAGTTTTATAATGAATTAGAAGCACATTGCAAATGAGAAAGTATTCATTAAATATATTAAAAATGAGAAAATATTTTATATACATTATCACCTTTTTTCTGTTTTAAGGAAAATAGCTTTAATCAAGAAAATATTCAAGTTTAGAGATTCATGTCCTTATAATCCACAAATCTTTTCTAATTTTTTCTTAAATGTCTAATTATTTATTGTAATCTAATAATGAATCTATAAATTAAATACATAGATGATAAACAATAGTATCTAAATGAATTTATGGGCTAAATGCAGGAATTTCTCACATGCAAAATGTAATTTACATTTCATATCTTCAAATTGTATATGTAAATAATACAAGTAATTGAATTCAAAACACGGAAAACCATCTTGACTAATGGTTTAATGTTATGAGCCTAGACATGGGCCATCTTCAAAAAATAAGAAACTTTAATCAAGGGCCATCTGTAGAAGCTCCAGACTACCTTCAGCTGTATGAATAGAAATGAAAGAAAAGCATCCTTTGGGAGAATTTCATATTGCCTCAAATTCTTACTCCAAGGAAATTAATAATATAATCTACTTCCATCTTCTAATAGCGTTTTGCACATTACCATGCAGACATAGTTTTGAAATAAGAATTCTTATATGAAAATGGAAAACTATATTCAAATTAAACATTTGTTAAGAATAGTAAAATATATTTTGTTTTAAAATTTTCTTTACTATTCCTCATCTTCATTTTGCTTCTCTTTCCATAGCCAGTAACTCTAAAATATTTGATGCATAAAAATATTTTGTCCTAGAGTTCCTTTTGTTTCTTCTTTTGTTTTAACTTAACATGGTATTTTCAAGATCTAGAAATTTTTCTGTTATATTTAGACTGAGGTAGCCATTCCCAACATGGCTCCCAATGATTCACACTTCTTGGTAATAATGTCCATGTGTGTCTCCCATGTTAAATTGGAGCTGGCCCTGTATGTGACCAATAGGATGCAGTGGATATGAGGCAAAGGGTGACTTCTGAAACAAGGTCAAAAAAGGCAATATAGCATCTGCCTGGCTCTTTTTCTCTTGCGCCTTGGAATCCAGGAATTGTAAGGAGGAGAGGCCACATGGATATGTGCGATGAACAGCCCCAACCAACCTCTTAGCCAGGAGTCACCTTGACAAGTCAAAAATGTGAGTCAGTCTTCAGATAGTTCTAGTCCCTACTATTTAAGTAGCTCCAAGCTGAGATGTGCTATCTCCATTAAATTTCATACCTGAATGTGTCAGTCAGGGACTGCTGAGGGGTAAGTGTCAAGAAGAGATTGGATGTGCAAGAGATTATTGTGGAAAATGCCTGTAAAAAAATTAAAAAGAAAAGAGCAGAAGAGAGGGGAAGAGCCTTCAGTCACTTTTGAAAGGAGAAAAGGAAGAAAGGAGAATTGGGTAAGAAGAGCTTCAGAATGTATCACATTTCTGAAAAAAAAAAAAAAAAAAAAACTCAACTGAGCTGATAGAAGGCCCCAAAGCAAAGGTTGGCCATAGAAGAGTGCCACAACAGGCAAAAATGACCTGGCTTTAGTTCCCTGCCCTGCTCAGTTATTGGCTGTGAGGAACCTAAGAGAGAATGGTCTTGGCTATGAACCCCACATGTAGATTCTATGTTATGGCAATTGAAGACTGTCAGTTAGCTATGTTTCACATAAAGTTTCTCTTTATGGCTGCAGCAAGCTACTTTCAATACATAGATCCACTTCTCCCTTATACTTCCTGTGGACTTTACTGTCTGAGAGGACTTTCCTTCTTAAAATGTTTTCGTATTGGTTCTGATGGTGCTAGACACCACTGATTTTCTCTGGCCACTCAGTCTCTTTGGATGATTGTCTGCATAACCTTTTAAATACTGGTTGTCCTCGGAAACTGGCCTCCCCTTAAAAGATGGAGATTAGTGAGACAAACTACAGGACCATCAATGCAGTTTTTACCAGGATCACAGCTAGTACTCATTAAGTCCCTCCTCCACTATTCATTATATTTATTCATCTCTCACCTCTGTAAGTCTCGTGTGTGTGCACATGTGTGTGTGTGCACATGTGTGTGTGCGCATGTGTGTAGAAAGAGAGTAAGAGAGAGATTTATTATAAGGAATTGGCTCACACGATTAAAAAGGCTGAGAAGTTCCAAGACCTGCAGCTGGTGAGCCAGGAGAAGCAGTGTGTAATTCCAGTCTGAGTCTAAGTTCTGAGAACCAGTAGAACTGGTGGTGTATGTTCTGGTCTGAAGTCCCCAGGCTCAAGTCCCCAAGAAGAGCTGATATTTTAGTCTGAGTCTAAAGGCTAGAAAAAAAGACCAATTCCCCAGTTCAAGTAGTTAGGGAGGAGACATTCCATCCTACTCTAGGCAGGGTCAGCTTTTTCGTTAAATCCAGACCTTCCACTGATTGGATCAGAGGCACCCACATTAGGGAGAGCAATCTGCTTTACTCAGTCTAATGATTCAGATGTAAATCTTATCGAGAAACACTTTCACAGACATGCCCAGAATATCTGGCTATCCTGTGGCCCAATCAGGATGAGACATAAAATTAACCAAGTTGAGATAGTTACTAACCTAGTGGTGTAACCTAGACCTTCTTTCCTGAAGGGGCTGAGCTCTTGGTAATTATAATGTTCTTGGTCCAAGGTTGCTATACATGTCCATTAACAGTTATAATAAGAAAAGATAGTACCTCAAGAAACCATGTGGATGACCTGTTTTCCACACATATTGCTCCACATTATGATCACTTGAAACAGTAATCATTTTGTCCACATGATGTTAAATTTACTTTTAAAATCTGGTGCTGATTTTTACGTGCAGATCTTTTTTATCTAAAATTGAGCATTAAGTAAAATGAATTCCTTGGTGATAAGTTCTTTGATGTTTGAAGCTAACAATTCTTCAACATTTTCCTTACTTCAAGAAATCTAATCTTTTTTCTAAGTTCTAAGATTTTTTGCTTTGTATCAATCATTTCTTTAAACTTTGGAAAAGAGCAACAAATTGTGAGACAAGTGTCTTCCATACTTTGTTCTTTACACGTTATGATACATTTTGTCAAAGCCTGATTGATAAATTTTAAGGATTTTCTTTTGATGTTAAAACTATTCCACAAATCTTTTAATAAAGTAGTGTCACACCAGATACTACACATACTATTTGAGAGGCAAAAAAAGACAATTTAGATGAGATCTTTCTAATCAACAGTACTACAGGCAAAAATAAACAATAGCAACAAAAAACTGATTACTGAGATAAGATGTTCCTGACCAATAACAATAGCTGAATGTCTGAGAATGTTATCTGTCATCAAAAGAAGCTTGTTTGCAAGATTTTCTCCCTTCAGGTATTCCTTTAAGGTAGGTAATCACAAAGATAACCATTCCTGTCAAACACTTGCTTCACAAATCACTCTTCAACTGTTCTTTAAGCAAAAGTCCGGACCCCTGGGCCACAGACGAGTACCTGTCCGTGGCCTGGTAGGAACCCGGCAGCACAACAGAACGTGAGCAGCCAATCAACTAGGGAAGCTTCACCTGTTTTTGCAGCTGCTTCCCAGCGCCAGCATCACTGCTTCTGCTCCACCTCAAATCATCAGGCAATAAGTTCACATAGGAGTACCAGTCCCTGGTGCCAAAAAGGTTGGGGACCATTGCAAGGACTGCGCGGTCTGGGAAGTGATAAACCAACAAATTTGTCGCTGAAAAGTACTTGATAATTTCAACCAAAAAGGCAATGTGTTAGCCTGTCTTTGGATGCTTCTGGTGTAGGGCTCTGTTTTCTCCTAGTTTTCTGAAAAAAATCTGCATAATGAAATTCATATCCAAAGATATCTAATTTCTCTGGTACTGAAAATGTGCTTTGCAGAATAATTACATCCATCAATATTTTTCTGCAGTTTATTGGGAAGGATCAGCAGCAGCAGCAGCTGCTTCACCTATGACCTTCAAATTACATGGGCATGCATAGTTTTTAAATCTTGTGAAGCATCCTGGATCTACTCAAGCTAAGGCCTTTGGTGAATATCTCTCTCCATTTTCTTTTTCTTTAGATTGTTGGAGATGTTCAGTGCTTTCTGCTGTAACAACATGGTTATTGATGACATTCCACAATGCCTGAGGCTATTAATACAGAGCATACGGTTATCTCTAGTTGTTTTTTTGTTTTTGTTTAGTATAAATGATTCTTTTGTTTCTTTTTACTTTCTCACATGTAGCAGATAATTGCATGTCTGGTAAGTGTAGACAAGTACATCGGTGCATTGCAGGCTATGTCTTTTATGAGTTTTCCTCTCTCAATTCAACACTTAAATTTTTATTCCAATGGATGAGGTTTTCTGAAATTTAGGCTCACCTAATTTCTTAAAAGACATTTTCATTTAATAATGTAAAGACAATAGATAATGCACAATACTTTTAAACAAAAATTCTCTTAGGAGAAGAACTAGATATAACTGCAACACAAACTATAACCTTTCATTCAAACTCTGAAAGCAATTTAGTTGTTTTTACTGGTACGCGAGACTATGCTTTTAATGATGAATGTAGGGCAATTTTATGAGTATTTATATTGAATATGTGGTTAAGGGTTCAGATAACTAGAGATATATGTATATTTGCAATATGTGATTCATTCATGACTCAATAACATGAGAAGAAAACATGTTTTTATTTGGACCTATAAGCAACTGAGAGTGGGATATTGCTGTCAAGAGGATTTGAGTTTCTTGAGAATGCGGGTGGAGCAGTACTTTCAAACCCAGAAAGAAAATACTATTTACATTTAAAAATATGAGACTAGTGGTAAAAAGGTTGATCTGAAAATCAGAAAAACTAAATGAGCATTTTGCCATAAAAGTAGATAGAAGAGAGATTATATAATGAACTATGCCAAAAGTTTGAGAAATATTTTATTTTTGCATGGAAAGTTGGGACAGCCTTAAATGATCCTAGATTTTTATGACTGGATTAATTATTACTCCAAGTAACCTTTACACTTTTGATATATCTTAGAAAATAATGAGGTAAATTATATAGCTATATTTCATACTAAAGGACACTTTCATGTAACACAGCAAATAGTGGCTTCAGAAAACTGACAGAGGGGGAACAAAAAATAGTTGTCTTTGGATTCCTGTTAATATTTATTTTGAAATCTCAATTGTATGCTACCTACTAAGAATGCATCACCACCTTGTGGAAATTCCTTCAAATTACAGACACATGATCCCAGGATCCAGATGAATTCATTGAACAGAGTAGCCAATGAACCTATTTCATTTTCGTTTAATTTAGATTGACTATTATTTCTATGTAGCTTACAACTTAATAACCCAGTCTCTCTCTTCAATGCTAGTCCTATCTTCCCAACTGCTTGGTTCACTTTCCCACATGGTGCTTTGCTGTCACTTAAAATACTATAACTTCCAAACCAAATTCTTCATAATAGTTCTATATAAATTAGTGAACATTCATATAGTGATCTGTCATCCAGGTTAAAAATTTTAGCATTCTTTGACTTATTCTCCCATGAAAACCCACTCCACCTTAAAATTAATCGCCAAATGTTAGTAGTTCTAATTCCTAAGTATCTCTTCCACTTCTATTCTTATCTCTACTGACAAATCCTGGATTATGCCTTCAAAGTTGCATACCTAGGCCATTATAACAGTCTTATGAGCAGTATCCATGCTTCCAGTATCTCTTCTTCCCCACACCCCTTGCCACTGCTAATACCACATCTCTTCCCTTGTTAATCAGCTTACCTGGTTTAAAATTGTCTTAGGCATTATGGCCTCCAATATACTTCTTAGTGTCTATGTGCATCCTGTCTTGTTCCCACCAACATGCCGAATATTTGAGGTCCCAACCATGTTCTTTACTCACTATGTCCCAAATGTTCTTTAACTCTTTCCTACCTCTGCTCCTAAGTTCCTACTCCCTCTCTTTGGCATGCTCTTGCACCATATCTGGAAGTCAAAATCCTTGTGAGTGTTTGAACATATTCACAGTGAAGTATAGTGAACTCAAAGACCTTTGACAGAAAAATGGTTCACCCCAATCTGGAAAGAATTTCTAGTCTGGATGTTAAAGGGATACACAAGGAGTAATAACAAGCTAGGTAGCTAAATCCTTATTGACAATGAGTGACAAAAAAAAAAGTTGACATATGAAGGTAGAGAGTGTCTCCTACTACTACTTAATTTTGATTCATTTAGTTTGCTGTATAACTTTTATTCCTTCTATGTAAAATTCTGAACAATTATTTAACTTAGAGTTTAGGGGGCATTTTGATCTTCCAGTTTTATTTGATAGCCCAAATCTCCTTACTGACTAACCTTGTATTTTAATCAAGTGAATCTGAAAGTTTTCAAAAGAATAATGCATGCAGCTTTAGTTGTCAACAGATGACTTCTTTGTACTGGGTGAAATAACATAGGGTGATTTGATGATAGAGGAACAGGCAATGGGGTGGTAGGTCTGGGTGATGGCTAGAGCTACGCATATATTTAAAATCATGTCAGGTCATAATCGCGCCAAATTTTTCAAGAGATTTGGTGGGATTGAGAGGAAGCAAAGTAAAGCATAGTTGGGACATAGTGAGTAAATGAACAGTATTCAAAGGAAGATTGACAGAGGAGGCAGTCTTCAGTCAAGGTTTTAAGCAGCACCAGGGAGAGCTCCCTGCATACCTTAAGGCTCCAGTTTCCGGAAACATTTTTTTTTTTTTTAAATCACTGCCAGCTAGGAACTTTTCAGATAGCCTGTTTCCCAAGGTTAGTCTATCTGACAGCACAGGGCTTAGTCCTGTGTATTCAGATCCCAATCATCAGGGGAGGAGTCTCCATTCTCCTATACTTAAAAGTTATTGAGATATATAATCCAGGTTTATTTGCGGTTTGGGTCAGAAAATTAATTTTGGTGAAAAGAGATTTTCCTAAAATGATTTACTATTTAGATGACTATGAAAATAATCGACTAGTTTTTTTTAATGACCCAAAAGTAATTTTAGAATCTTGTTACATCATAGGTTTATCATATAAACATTATAATTTAGACTTGCAAGAATTGCTAAGGGGAGACCTCTGATGAATCTGCTGTTGGATCCCAGAATTAGTATTATACTGTCATAATACATTTAGAATTATGCGTTTCTAGGTACAAGGGCCACCAGAGATCATCATGCTACCCCTCAATTGTATCACACATTTACAGGAATGTGTGGAAAGGAATAGATAAAGTATTTGTTTAGCTTTCAAGTTATAAACAGTTGGTCAGTATGTGTGATTGAATAATGGGGAGAGGGTGGGGAGTAAACAGTCTAGTAAGTAAATGCAAAAGTGTGATAGGCCAGTATTGAATATCATGTGTACCTATCCCCTCAGCTCCATGAAAATCACTGGCAATGTGAAGCTCCTTCATTAGCATCTTCACTCACAAAAGAAGACAAGGTTGCTCTGCTGTATTTCCTCTGAACAGCTACAACTCACTTTCTAAATACATCTGACATGTACTTTGTATCATTTCAGTGCTCACCTTACCTTGTTGTCAGGGAAACAGACATCAGCATTGCTTATGAAATAGTGAAAAGAAATCTGTAAAAGAACAGAAGTACATTACATATTGTGGGGGCAAAAGTTCCCTTCTCTGAGGAAGAGTTTGATGCATTTCCAATGACAATGAATCAAACCAAAACTTACTACAAAGCATGAAATCTGAGTATGACAGATAAGATAAGTGAGCCTACAAACAAGGCTCACTGATAGCAGAATAATAACAAGGGTAAATAGACCTTATATTTAGATTATACAATATATTCATTATACCCAATATAAGGTATGTCATGTCCACATCTGAAAATAAACTGATTTAATACAGTGAGTTAGACTACTTTTTAAGGTTAGTAAAACAAGTATGAAAGGAGTTGACTAAATTCAACTAATTTATTTCGAGTTGTAAATTCATTTACTTGGGGGATGTGTTTTTGTTAAAGTCAATACATTGAAATAATTAAGAACTTGGTTTCTAAGTCGAATATCATTGTAATCAAATTGCAGCTAACTCCCCCCAAAAAGGGGGGGAAAAGATGGCATATTCAGAGGGGTTTAAATGAAAATCATTTAATGAAGGAATTATTTGCAGAGGTGGGAAATCTGAAAGAAACAATAAGGTATGGTAAAGAACCCAGGGACTAGCAAAGTGGAAAGCCATTATTATCCCCCAAGAACTCAAAAAATGGTATTACGAGAATCTGGTGAGAGTGGAAAGAACACCCAACAAGAGTTAGAACTATAGAGAGAAGCAGACCCTCTCTGCAGTAAGGCAGGAAGGGAGCAGGGAGTGACACTAGGATAGGGAAAAATAACACCATTTCTCTCTGCTTTCACCCTGAAAACTGCTGCTGAGATCTTCCTTTAGGTAAAGGCAACCAGAAGCCAGAGAAAAAGAGAGTCCAGATGATGCAGTTTAAATAGTTGAGTCTCCCAGAGCAGGGCAGAGTAGAAAATTGATCTAGGGAGGCAAATGGAAAATGATATCCATCATATCCACTTATTAGTTACATTACCTGTGACATATTACTTAACCTATGTTTCTGTTCCATCATCCCTAAAATACAGTTAATAATAGTATCTTCCTTATAAGGATATTCTGAAAACAATGTATGAAAATGGCTGGAAAATTATAACAATTCAATAAACCTTGCTGATTTTTATTTTTCCAAGTCAGTTTTTTTTTAATAAAAAATGTTAAATTACTCATGCTATAAGATGCAGAAAGGGTAATTTAAGAAGTTGAAAATGTAGAAGATATTCAAAACATGAAGGCATAAATATATACAACAATGTTAACATTTAAAAAAAAACATTAGTTTGACACCTTTTGCATTCTTTGAAAAAGAAAATACTTCTCAAATTATAAAAAATTCTTCCTTAGCTGTACAATGAGTAAACATAGTCCCTAATCTAATCTCCCTATAGCAGAGACATCAACTTTTTTCATATTCATAGCTGGTTGGGGTCTGTGGTTTGCAGACCCACAAATGCTTCCCAAAGAAGTCCATGTCTTTGATCCTCAGAACCTGTGAATATGTTACCTTACACTGTAAAAGAAACTTTGCTGATGGAGTTAAGTAAAGGATTTTGAGATGAAGAGAGATTATCTTGGATTATCCAGGTGGGCCCCAGTGTAACTACCAGTATCCTTAGGAGAGGTGGCTTGAGGGTCATAGTAGAGAAGGAGATGTGATGACAGAAGTGGAAGCTGAAGTGATTAGAGGACTAGGTCATGAGTCAATGAATGTGTGGAGTCTCTAGAAGTTGGAAAAGGTAAGAAATTGATTTTCCCTAGAGCCTCCAGGAGGAATGAAGCCCCACAGACACCTTGAATTTAAGAATTTTGACCTTCAGAACTGTAAGATAATAAATTTGTGTTATTTTAAGCCACTGGATTTAAAGTAATTTGTTATAACAAAAACAAGAAACTAATACAGGGTCTCTGCTAATTGATTTTCTCTGACTTCCAAGATCCATTTTCCACCCTTCTTAGTCTTGATGTGTGCCACAGGAGGCCAACCTTTGGCTTCTAGCTGAGATCAATGAATGGGAGGCACTGGCTGAGGAGAGAGGCTAAAATATTTATCCTTGTGAGACCCACAGATTACTGCAGTTTTGACTGTTAGGTGTTTTCTTATAGTTCCCACTCATCTTAGGCCCCCTTCTTTCCACAGCTTGCAGGATACTAGGCCCAGGTGTGAGAACAACTCCCCACTGTTGCTAGACCCAAATGCTTCCCTATCCTTGTGAATTCCCTATCACTGCCTATATTTCCTTAAATAATCCCTTCCTTCATTAATAATTCTTCAGTTAAGCCCTTTGAGTGTGTCATTTCTTTGCTTCCAGTAAACCATTTGATTCAACACAGAATAGCTTTTTCATTGCTGTATTTTCCTTGAAGTGTTCTGAAAGAATACCAAGCATAAGAAAGTTTAAGATAATATGTCTATCAGTAATTAAAAATTTAATTTGTTCATCTTTCAAATTAAGTTGTAACAACTGTCCCCATTTTAGAAGAACTGAATTCTTCCATATTAAACAACAAAAAAACCCACATATTTAAGGTTAGATATTCATATTTACATACAAAAAGAGAACAGTTACAAAAAATGTTACAAAACATACCTTTGAAGAGTAAAAATATGGTTTAGGCTCTTTTAAAACTAATTAGCAAAGACAGAAAGAAGAATAGAGACACTCTTCATGAAGTAATACAATTCACTGCAATATTGAAGGTCAATTAGATATAAAAGGTCATTACAAGAATAAATAAATGGTAGGTAGAATTTAATTTTAAAAATTTATATGCCCATAATGAGCACACTTGTTTTGTTTGTAGTCTATCAAACCTGATAACTATGGCTACTTTTAGAAACTATATCAGTGTGATACTAAAATCTGGATTGATTAAAAATATTTAGTTAATGTTTTGGAGATTTGCTATAATGTAGAAAATAAATATCCAGCATGATTTGATATCCAAAATGCATTTATCACTTAACATCTGGCTATTTTATACTCTATGTATAGATAGATCAACTTAATAATGCCAAAGTAAGACTTGAGTCAAAGTTGCCAAAAGAAATTTTCCTTTGTTCATACCTAAATCACAAACAGCCACACATCATTGAATTAGATAATTAGGTAAAGCAATACGATAGCAAAATTTAAAAACCTTTTACCAGTGCCCTCAAGTTCATTAAATAACTGTATTTCATGCAAATCATCTAATTCTCTCTTCACTTTTCAAATATCAGACCCTACAGATTAATTTATGTTGTGTAGGCAGATGAAGAGTCTGAGAAATAAAGTCAAAGTTCCCCACCAAGTGGGCTTGAGATTTCACACATCAATTAAAATTGTTTTCAGATACTGTTATGCTACAGATTCTACCTCAACTCAACACTACACCCTCTTCCCTCTTTATCCATGGATGAAAGTCACAAAGGAGAACAGAGGTCTATAGATGACTCAATAAATATTGCTCCTGGAAATGCCACAAAAAGTCTTACATATAGAGAGACACAATAATGTGAGTTCTACATTCTCATTGAAACAAAGATAGAAGAGCAGGCTGCACTCTTTAGATAACGCATTTTTTTAAAGAAGCCTCAAATCAAAGAATTGTGAAAACATAAAACTAATTAAATATACACATTAAGATTATAATTCTAGCTCTTGCATTTATCTATAAAATAGGTTCCTCTCTCTATAGGCAAACTGAGAGCAAAAAATATTTATGCCGATATTGTCTGCACTAATCACCTGTTTGAACTACCCTGAGCTGCCTTCATAACACTGGTACTTGTTAGTAAAACACAATGTGCTCGAAGTTAGAAGAATGTGTGAATACTTGCATTTTCAAGGTCAATTTAAAATTTTTCTCAATATTGTAATAAATAATTTGTACTTTACAAGAGAAGTAAAAATGAGACCCTAATTAATATATATGACAATTGGTCTATCTTTGGTATAGTGTGGAGTTAACATTATGATGTCTTGATATTATATTATACATTATATCATAGATAGTGCTTATAAAATCTATGTACAATATTAATATGTTATTACTATTTATTTGCATTATGTATATAAAATATTTCTCTGGAATCTCTAAAACGTAGTAAAGCTATCTATCTCTACATAGGTAGGAAAAAATATAATTGCCAATCAGCTAGCAATTAAATCCTTAGTAGAGTTCCCATTCTTAAGCCTTTTGCCATTTGAACGGGAACGTATCTATCATACCCTTCCTAATGCTACTACTGCAATTATCACCAATAATAATAACTAGGGTAATAATAATGACAATGTGTTTATACTGGTGTAGCTACAATGCCCATAAACCAATCTGCTTTATATTTACTAATTATTATTATTTTCACATCGAACTTTGATATTAAAATATAATCTTTAATAGTAGAGGGATGCATTGCAGGTATTAGGAAAGGAAAATTAGATTTATTTGTATCTGATATATCTCTTGCAACCAAGACTTACATTTTACCTTCTCTACAAGCAGACTTTCCATGCACAACTTTATGAAATCTGAAGTAGATGATACCTTTAAAATGCTTCTTCTGTGTTGGTACTTGAAAACCAACTAAACTTCAGCTGATATGGGCTCCTCAACCCAGCGGAGGCATCACCTGAAAGCAATGCGTGTACCTCGATGGCCAAACAGGAGTAGGAATAAACCTAGAATGGACCAACCAGAGCTGGGAGAATGTGCCCTACTACATGATAGTCCAGATCACAATGTTAGGCACTTGAGCTCAGTCAGGACCAGCACTGGAATCTAAATGCATCACATAGAGTTCAGATTTTGACAGGATGCCTCAGCAGGCTCCTCAGGCATCACAGCAACAGTACCTTAAGGAAAGGAAGGTGCAAAAAATCAAATTTAACTGGGTGGTGAACACACAATGTAATGTACATATGCCATATATTATTGAATTGTACACTTGAAGCCTATATGATTTTATTAACCAATGTCACCTCAAAATTTTTAATAAAAAAATAAAGAATAAAAATAAAAATAAATCCACTTGCTTCATCATTCTGCCTTTTCAAGAGGCAGCAATGCCCATTCCTTTTCCTTTGATTCACCAAATGACCTGGATATGAAGCAGCATTTCAATTTACAGATTGTGTGAGGGAAGTGGATAGAATGCCTGGCAAGAAACAAGGACCAGGAAACTGAATAATGAATTTGGTTCCATTTTGGCTGCTAAACTGATCGATGATAATTGCTTACTCACCTCAGGCAAGAACTTGATGTAAACGTATGTGTTATGGCAGCTTTCCAGGAGTTGTGGAGAGGAAAGAAGGTGCAGTATTGTGCTTACATTACACCTTTTTCAACATTAAATGAGACTATTTGTAAAAGATTTTGTCCTTTGAATACTGAAATTCAATCCAAACACTCAGAGATAATTTTCAATTTCTGGTTTTTCTTTCCCACCAAGAAATTACAAGTTACCCTAATTAATTTGGACAAACAATCCACATTCCCTTTCAGATAACTCTAATTACTTTGTACTCAAGACTTGTAACACTTACTTGAAAGACTAGAAATGTGAGACGTGCACATTACTCCAGCTGGAAGTTCAGAATGAATTTGGAAAAGGCCTCTTTCTCTAATAGAAAAATGAGAAATCAGGCTGGTTGCTAGGGTAGAATCTCACTTCCACCAACTTTAGAGAGAAAATCATTATAGACTAAATCTATTTTGGACCAAGGACATTTCGATTACTAACTAAGAAGGGACTCTGAATGCTGAAGGGGAGTTAAATTGTTCTTCATTATCTTTCAGCTGGAAGTATTTATTTGCCCACCCAAAACGTTTCCCAAAATGTAGCTTATTGAGATTATTTTAAAAAGATAAATATTTAGAAGGACACAACATACTCAACATATTTTTAGAAAATGTTGATATTAGCAGCAGCAGCTAGTTGTTTATTTTATCCAGTTTTGAAATAAAGACCAAGATAAATCCTATGAGTTCTATTATACTCATTCTAGGATGTGATAGTTAGTTTTCTCTTTAAAAAATGTGTATATTATAAACACATTTATAGACATCTTTAGCATCTTTAGAGTAATTATTTCTCTTAAAAAGTGTGTCTCTGTGTGTGTGTGTGTGTGTGTGTGTGTGTGTGTGTGTGTATCTTATTTTGTGTGTCCTGCCAGTTTAGGACCTTTTCAAATAACACCAAACTGTATCTAATAAAGTCTGGAATTATTAACTACATTATGTTTCTATGTATATAATTATATATGTAAAGTTTATGAGTGTTCTATCCCCAGTTCAATGCAATGTGTCACCTCATTTATATATTTTTCTCTCACTAGAGTAATTCTCTGAAAAAAAGAGAAAAACAGTCCCTGACATGTGGGAAATAGTTTGACACTTACAGCTGGGCCTCAGTATTGCTAGTTGTTAGGAGCTGGCCTGACCCTCACAGCTAGGGCTTGGTGTTCTCCTGTTGGACCCACCAAAATGATCTCAGAATATCACCAGGAGGCAAGGTCTCTCTTTGTTTAAAGACAAAGACCACTTCACAGTTTGGTCTAAGCACAAGGCAGAAGCCAGGTCACTGTACAAACCACAGAAATATCAAACACCTACTGGCTAATTTAAGTGATTGCTGGTTCTTTACCAATTACAGCTTTATTTTCCTTCTAGTCTTCCCTCCTTCTAGAAAACATTAAGACACACAATCATAAAATTACCACCACTTCCTGATAGCATCCAATTCAGAGTGAGCAGACCCCCATTTCCTTGAACTCTCCTCCAAATCACCCAACCAGAGTACAAATTCTCTTTCTAACACTATATTACTAAGACTCTCCATGGTCTCCAATGCTGCAATGAACAATAAATCCAATTCGTTCATCTACAGTGAATTCCTGGTGGTCTTCGGATGGAAGACATTAACATACATAAAAATTTTACAATATTTTGTATTGCGTGATTCAATTTTAATATAGTTGTGTATTTATGTATAAATACATAATTTGTTTTTTATGTATAATACATATATATGGGTGTGTGTATAAATGCACAGGAAAAGGACTGTGGCTAAGAGCATCTACCTTCAGGGAAAGAAGAGATTTGGGGATCTTTAAAAGAGGGCTTCTTTTGATTCTACTTTTTAAAAAATTTACAACCACGTGGTTTTTTGTATTAATTTTGAAAATACTTTGTTTTTACTCATTTATTCCTTTATATGTTTCCCCTTATTTTCCAAAGATTAGAATAGTTAGAAATTGTATTCAGTTGTAAATATTAGAGATGTGCCTCTCTATCTGGCAAAAGAAATAAGGAATTTACTCTCTAAATGTAGAGGAAGTCCATGAGTAGACAGTTGTGGCAGGCAGAATTCTAAGATGGACTCCAAGAGTCTCACCTCCTGCTATCTGTGCTATTCGGGTATGGACCAGGACTGTCAATATGATGAGATGTTACTCCCCATGATTAGGTCACAGCATGTGGCAAAGATGAAAGGAGTTTGTAAATTAATTAAGGTCCCATATTAGCTGATTTTGAGTTAGTCAAAAGGGAGATTATCCTGGGTCACCTGACTTCACCAAGTTAAAGCCCTTAAAAGAGAGACTGGGGTCTCCTTGACAGAAATTCTTCCTCTGGCCTTGAAGAAGCTAATAGCCACAATCAGGGGGACCATTTTATAAACTATATAAATGTCTAACCAATGTATTACACATTCAAAACTAATTTTAAAAATCAAATTATATAATAACATGTAAAAACAAAAAAAAGTTAAAAGCCATGTTGTGAACTACAAAGATGGACACATGGCAAAATCCTGATATAGATTTTAAGAGTAGTCCCTGGCCAATAGCTAACATAAAAATGAGTCCTCAAACAACTTCAAAAAAATGAATTCTATCAAAATTTTCAATGAGTTTGGAAGCAGATCCTTCCTCCCATCAAGGCCTCTGATGAGAATGCAGCTTGACTGACAGCTTGTTTGCAACCTTGTAAGACCTTGTGCACAGGACCCTACTAGGCCATGCCCAGACTCATGACCCAAGGAAACTGGGATAATAAATGGGTGTTGTGTTAAACTGATAAATTTGTGGTAATACGGAGAATTTAGAAAATAATCAGAGATCCAGAAAACTCTTCCATCTGCTCATTGTGCCTGGCTTGCATCCTGGAGGTCATTTTCAAAACACAAGATGACTGCTGGAGCTCCAGCCACAATGCCCAGGTTCCAGTCAAGAAGAAGAGGATAAATATGAGCAGGAGAGGCACATCTTAGTTGTTCGCTACCCTTTTAAGTAGTTTTTTACACATACACCTCTAATTATACCTTATTGGCCACTCTTATGTACAAAAAAACCCAACAACTAGGGAATAGAGTATTTCATCTGAGAAAATATCTAATAGACAAACAAAAACCAAACAGGATTATATTTGCAAGAAAGAAGTGTGAGGGGCATGGATATTTGATAAGCAAATAGTAATATCTCTTCGACAGAGAGGGAAAAAAGGAAAAAAAAATCCTGGCATCAGTCTTCCAATGTTCTTTTTCTCTGCTTTCAAAGTTTTCTGGTAGGAGAGAATTTTCAAAGGAGAACAGTTATAGAAACACAGGAGTATTCTAAAAGATAAGCTTCTGATGAAAATAGAAGAAAGGTTTATAGTCACCACTGTTGCTCGTAATCTTGCTCTATCTCTTCTGCCCCTAAATGTCTCATATGCTATCTTTAAGGGAACTATTTGTCCACCCACTGGGCACATGTCCTGCCCTATAGAAAGACCCACAAATATAAGCCACAGGCAAAGAAACTGCCTGATCCTTTCCCTGATCAGTGATGCTTAAACTTTAAATCCAAAACATGAAGAGAAATAAATCTTATATTTATGCACGATCACATTTAAGTAATTTCTCTTTCTCCTTTTCTCTGCCTCACAGAAGAGTCTCTGTGTTGCTAAGTGATTAAGGATAGAACCAGTATGGCTACTTAAAAATTAAATATTGAGGTCAGCTCATGACATCTTAAGTTAACAAGGAAAAAAGAGCGAGCTAGGAACATGCCAGAGACTCATACATGTGCGACAGAAAAAGGAAGATGAATAATCTGTCTAGAAAGCCTTGGGTGTTGGAGGCCATGACCAAAGGATATGAAGAGCTCAGACATGAATCAGGGTGACTCTAAGACTCATTGGGTAACACTACAGACTGCCCAGGTAGGGGCACATTTGTTCAAGTCAACTGACTGTTGACATCTGAGGAAGTTCAGTCAAAGACAGCAGGATTCCAACAATCTGGCTGGAAGCCCATTTGATAATTCACCAAAGGTTTGTAGAAAGCCAACAGTTTACAACAATGGACTATCTGTGGACTGTCTCCTCTAAAATGTAAGAGTTTTTGACAATGGTGGACAGGCCCATACCTAACCAATGAGTGATAAAAAAAAAAAAAATTAGTGCTAGAAGTTATAGAATTAATTTGACTTTGGGGAAAATAGAATATCTGAGTAGCCTTCTTAAAAATGTATTTTGTGATCCCTAATGGTGGTACTATAAGAGAAAGGAAAAGTGCTTAAAATTAAAAGATTGTGCAACAGAAAAGTCATACTGGTGTTCCTGAGCAACTTCTCACAAAACATCTGTCAGGCCAATGGTTGAGGTAAGTTCCTTCTTCTCTCCCTTTAATTGCTTTACTTTATCACATACAATGCTGTGCATTTGCCCTTTTCCCCAACACCCCATTGTGAAAAGTATCTGGTAATGATAATAATAACAACGATAATGATAAAGAATAGAAAAAAAAATGCTGTTTCTTTCTTGAGATCAATTCTTAGCAGCTTTATTGAAGTATAACTGACATACAGTAAGCTGTACATACTTAAAGGATGTAATTTGGTCAGCTTTGACATATGTATACACCCATGGAACTATCAGCACAATCAAATGAACCTCCAAAGGATGTATCACATCCAAAAGTTTGCTGAAAGCCCTTTGCAGTCCCTCCTTGCTGCCTCTCTGTTACCTGCCCCTGCCCATCCCCAAGGCCCACTTACCTAATTTCTGTCCTATACATTAGTTTGTATTATTCAGCATTGAAGCAGATAGTGAGTCCACTTGTTGAGCTTACTTCTTGTACTTAGCATATTTATTTTGAGCTTTACCCATGTTACTGCATGTATCAATAGTTTATTCCTTTTCATTGTTGAGTGGTATTCCATTGTATATCACTCATTTTTATATCTATCATCTTTGTTTCCTTTTTGAAACCTTTTCCTCTTGTTGTCTTATTGCCAACATGCTTATTATAGAAAATTTCATAATAAGTAAGTACAAAAGGGTAAAGAAATGGATATCATCTACAGAAAACTTTGGTATTTAAATGAAAAAGTAACTCAAAAAACTAAACAAACATATCTGAAGGGTAAAGAGCCTTGAGTGTCAAAGTAGTATATCTTTACTAGAGTTATTTGGTGTTCTTTGAAAAGATACTGGTGTGTATGCAGGGGGAGGGGTGCTATTTTAGTCTTGGTGGCTTTGCTTAGAGTCTTCTAACCTGCCCAGTTACGGCTGTCTCCTCAGTCCTCCAAAGGCTGTCATGTAACATGTTTTGCTTATACAAAGGGTGTCTCAATAAGGAGAGATTATTAAGTAAGGCAAGACAAATATAGAAACACAAGGGAAATATATTAAAGAAAAGCCATAGGCCAATAGCAACTAATTACCTTTATAGATCGGTATTGCCCCAAAGTGAGTGGCATAAGCCCTGAGAGGAAATTGAGTTTTGATCACCATGTGTTATCAGGAGTATTTCTATTGTTGAACCGCAAATAATTCCCCCCTACCTTTTTTTTTTTTAACATTAAAAGTCCTCAGGTGTTCCCACCGGCATGGGATGCACTCAGCAGCTGCTTCTTTCAGCCTAGCAGAGATCAACCTGACCTTGGCCAATCAGCTTGTACTTTGAAGACTGTACTTCGTGAAACATGTGAGTAGAGAAGTATTCACGCTTGGCAGAACTTACTGTCTTTTTTTGCTCTGTATTTTGCTATGATTAATCCCCATCCATCTCTCCCCACTGTCGCTGCTGCCACTGCCAACGCTGTCAGTCTCCTATTTCTTCGCTACAGCAAACGCTTTTCAAATGTTGTCAGGTTCTGGCTGGGTGTGACCTTTTATGGGACACTGCTGCCTCTATCAGGCTTTTATGGGCTTGTTGGTTTGTGCACATGTGCAGACATTCTGACCCCATGGTGTCCAGAATAGAGTCTATGAGAACAACTGTATCTGACCTTTCCAACATTTTGGACACCCAAACTCTTCTGAACTGCATGAGTGCGAAGAATGCTCCCTTGTGGGTTTGGCTTACATTCTTCTCACATCAGAAGAACTAGTCTAGGAGAATGTGAAGCCAGGTCAGAAATGCTAACATAACAACAATGTTGTTGGCAGCCCTTCAAGTTGCCTGGCATGAATTTTAGCATAAAGCGGTGTTTTCACATCTTTTGGTTTTTACTGTGGTTTAAGTGAGCAGTTCCAAACATGTGAATTATACTTTCTGGTATAATCCAATCTGTAGGAAGGGCAATGGCTAAGAAAAACTCTGGAAAACTTTGTAGCCATTTTTAAAATATTCTTCTCAGGTATAGTCTTTTCTGAATCCTGAATCCTGTTGTTAAATGAACCTAGTGACATAAAAAATTATAGGAATCCATTTTATAGTATTTTTAATACTTTTAGTTTGCATTTTCTATTCTGATAGTTTACCAATAGTGAGTCTACTTTTGGTAAGCATTCTAGTATAATATGTTCAAAGAGGCAATACAATTTTTTAAAATAATTGCAAAATAGTTTTGAAAGTTTAAATATTAGATTAAAATATGTATAATGTTTACTTTTTCTAAGTTCTCACCAAATTTTCAAGTTTCCACTACTAAAGATTTAGATTTTGCCCTTAAATGCATGGTATATCAGGATGAACTGAGTACCAAGACACAGTCCTTGTCATCTTCACATTTACTCCACTTTTTCTTTTCCTCAATAGGCTTTCTCTTTCTCTTCTCAAAGTTGAATACATTTGTCATCTTAGTCTAACACCTAGCGTTCATTCTCTCATTTGCTGTCTGATAAAGGCTCATACACTCAAGTCTTTTCTCTACCACCATATTCCAAAGGGTGACTTTCTATCCATTTATCTTTTTCTCTACTTTGAGAGCTGTGCTCATGTTTCTTCCTCACTACTGGCATAATTCAAAAGATCATATTTGCCCTGGTATTGCATATCCAAAGTCACGTCAGCAGATCTGCAGTGACTTGGTTACAAGATTATGGAGAGGCACCTCATGTGACACTGGGGACAGCGAAATCAACATCACAGGATTGGAAGGAACACACCATCAAGACCTAAAAGATATTTTTTTCATGCACTGTATGGAATCCAAAACTAGTGAAACTTCACCCAGTGTTTCTCATCAAACCAATGGTTTGTGCAGCTCATGAAAAGGAGAGTATAAATTCTAAGACTGGGCTGAGAAAATGAAATAGCACATTGTATCACACTCTCAAGTGAAAAATAAAATAATCTGGGTCCTGTATTTAAGCAAAAGTCTGCAGGATGCTAGTTTTGGGTAATGATATGATTTTCTGATTTAGCATTACAGTTCAAGGTACAGTGATCTTTCTAGGCTGTTGCATGTGTCTGGGGAGAAGGAAGAGGATTCTTAAAATATGATAAAGTATCAATTTAGCTACATTCAAGTGAAAGCACACATTATAGTTCAATGTTTGTATAACTAAACTGAACACTGATAGAGTGGAAAGCAACATTTTTTGTTACACATATAAATCTTATTATTTTTATTACATTATGGACCATCATGTTTGATGGGATTTTGGTCCATGAAGTTTCATATTTTGTTCTTCCCATAAAAGCACCCCTGAATATTACTTTTAAGCCTACTAATTATTTTCTTGGAAGGAGGATGTTACATGTATTAAAAACAGTATTGGAAATGTTTTTTATGGAATTATTTTGTAATATTAAAATGATGTTTTCACTAGCATATAACATAAATAATACATAAGATAGGGTATATACTTATATCTTCCAGATATATGTGTGTAAAGTATACATAATCCATAAAGAAAGATAGTTAAAATAGATCTCTATTACCATTATCACCTTTTAATACCTTAATTTTTTATTTTGTATTTTTGGATGAAACTTTATGCAATGGAGGCATTGAAGATTTATGTTAATAGACAACTGAGAAAGGCAACAAGGTATTTGCTGCATCTTGCCTGTTGAAATCTTTCATCAGCAAAAGAGCCCACCTCTCCGGCTGAGCAGCCCATGTGAGTCCCCAGCCAGACAGTAGTGAACAAAAGTGAATCTAGGCTGTGGGGTTTCTCTCGTTTTCCAATTCTAACGTTTGCAACACAAAGTGAATAAAACAAACCTGAAAAAAAAATGCCAACTAATATTTTGAGGTGTCTGTATTTTAAGGGTGATGTTAACACACTAATAACTATTCACTAACTCAAATGTTCTGCACCAATAACTATGCTTGTATTTCCAGACGCTGCCACCAAGACAAATGCAACTCTAATATTGTCCTTGCAACGTTTTCTGAAATGTAGGCACTAGAGGAAGTTGAGCCTCTGGCAGAATTTACTTAAAAAGATGATTTGACAAGAGTTTGAAGCAATGAAAATAGTTCTTGATTCTTTCATTTCTACAAGTGTATTCATTTGGGGGTTGGACTCAGGGGTATTGGCTCATGGGCGGAGAAGGGGGCAATTAACCTTTCCAAAACGTTGCATGCCCCGAGCTGAAGGGTGCTCTTTCTTTTCTCCATTTTTGTTGTCTAGAAAGTTGGATGGCCTCCCACCAGACAACCTCCAGCAGTAGGCTTGCACCTTTCCTCTCTTAGTAGTCTGCACCAGCTACTTCTGCTTTCACCTCCACCTGAGTCCACTGCTGCGCGACACCACAGGGGCCACTAGTCCCAAATGTGGATGGTAAAGAGATTCACTCTAAAGAACTCTGGCCTATCAGGGGCTTTGCTCTCCATCCTGGGACTAGACCCAGAGAAGAGATCTCCCAGACCTTGATTTTCACCTTACATGTAGCAGGAGTTAGGACAGTGGGTGTGGATTCTGTTCGATTGTTCCTTTTCTGTCTATGGAAAGATGGACTAGAAAAAAAATGCCCTTGAGTGTAGAATATTGAGGGTTGTGGGGTAGTCCAGCTAGAAGGTAGACAAACTGGAAGTAAGGAAGGGAGGAGGCTGAGGGGATAGAGGTGCGAGGGGAGGGAGGAGGGGGCCTCTATGTTTTGCGCTTCCCTTTTCCCTGGACTCAGCTAGGCTAAATTTCGACATGTGATTTTGGATGAGAGTGGGTGGGCATCTCAGAAAACCCAGAATCTTGATCTCAGGGCTCTGAGCCCTATAAGAACTGTAGGACAAGAGTTCCTGGGCCCTGATACAGGCTGGCTACCTGGGATGAAGCGGATGACCTCAGCACTGCGTGGCTGCCTGCGTGGGAAGGGAAGGCGTTCTCACCCCTTTGGGGGGGCAAGTTATTAACTCAGCTGAGTTGATCAAATGACGTTCAGAAGGGGTCGTCTCCTGGGCACCTCTTCTCAGTTGGTATTTAGCAGGAAGAGGGGCTGGGCAAATTCCTCTCTCAGCTTGAAGCCTCAGAGAATTGATGAGTTTTCTTACCAGCATGGATCCGGAGGCGTAGAGAAATTTAAATGCACACGCGCTTGGAACTCATCTTCCCATTCACCTCTGCGGAGTTGACAGCAGACAGCGACCTTCAAAATCTTCCCTAAAATCTTACCTCCCTGACTGTTCACCGGGATTTGAAGATTCTCCAGCCCAGAAACCACCTTCTCTTCTACTCTCTGAATCTGCTTGTTTTCTGTATTGTAAATCCGACGATTGCCTCCCCTTAACAACCCTCACATCTCTCAACTACGTGAAATGGCCCCACCACGCTATAGTCACCAGTTTAATTCATAAAAAGTAGCTATAACTCTTGACATCACCACCACAGCCCACCCGAGGACTCCGGCCGGTGACATCGTATTGTGAAGCTTTTTCTCAAGCGCTGAATCCTGAGACTTAAGTGAAGGTCATGTGAAGCATCCTGGTAGATTTCCCGTCTTTGACTTCCCTCCCCCGCTTGGTTGGTAATTTTCTGTCGCTGCTGCTGCTCCTCCTCCTCCTCTTGACCTCCTCCAAGGTACCTTCGCCTCCCCTCCCCCAACTCGTTCCCCGTAAAACCTCCAGCGGGCGATGGGAACCATTCTTTTGGCGCAAAATTCAGAGCTACCCGTTGGACTGGATTGCAGGCGAAGAAAGGGTGTCACTTCTTTCATCAAGAATATCATTTGATGAACTACACTGAGTTAACTTGCTCTGGGCTTCCTGAAAACTCAGGTGGGCCTGTGGGTATTTTAGATTCAGTGCAGATGTGATAGCTTTTAGACTAACAGCCCAGGGCTTGGGAGATAAAGCGTTTTCACCTCCCCAGACTCCAACTCCTTCCTCCCAACCTTTCCCCCATGCCAGAATCGGATACAATTAATGCAGGATTTGCAAGATGTAGGGCTCAGTGGGCCCTTGGGCCAGAACCTCTTAGTCAGCACATTGCATTCATGAGCTCCAACCTGGAATCCACGCAGAACTCCGGTGCAGTTAAAAATTGCCTGTTCCTAGTCATCTAGGGTTTTCAAAAGAAAACAAAAAACAAAACAGAACTTAGAAAAAAAGAAGAAAATGGTTTCACCCGACACTGCCAGGCACTTTTGTGAAATTATAATAAATTCCAAAAGCAGTTTTAAAGGGAAGATGCAAATTTCTGCCCTCACTTGGTCCAACTCTACAGCAATGACCTGCGGAACCTCGCATTCTCGAGACTGCTCTGAGGTTTGTGGTTTCGCTGCTGCCGGGAACCTGGAATTCTACCTCGGCTGAGAACCGAGCAGCAGACCGCACATGAACGCTGCCTCCCGGCCGCTGTCTGCCAGTAAAGAATACCAGGAATGCTGGCGACAGGAACAACTACCTGAACGCAGAAACGCTGGCTAGTGAGCCCTGCGTGCAGAAAAGTCTTGCTAATTTACCCAGATTGTTTTAACTGGTTAATAAAGCAATTGACACTCAACAAAACCACCAACGCAGCAGGAGTCCTCGGCAATAAAACGAGAATCACGACTGTTGTAGTCATTGTTAACAATTGCCTTTATTATCATCACTGCTTAGTATTCTAAAAAAAAAAAAAAAAGGAGATAATCACTCCATACCCAATGGTACATAAAGATCCCTTCTCTTTTTCTCTAAAATTAGAGCACAGATTTTCTTCCTCAATAAGCCACCAATAATAAAAACTGAAATTAACTCTAAACACCCACAACCCAAGGCTGAATATAAATGGTTAACCGTGACTCCCTTTAAACACATATAATTTTATCTGACTCTTGGATGTGATTTAAGATCCTAATGGTTTAGATAGTCTTAATCTACGTGATTACACAGAAAAATAAAAATAAGGGAAATGGAATATATTCCATACCTATTTTCTGAGGTGAATAAAATATGTTCATGCTTCATTTGGACCCCTCAAATTATGTTTATGGATATCAGAAAATGTAAATACTTCAGTTATATATTTTTTTATTTGAATACCTTACTGATGGAAATTGGCATCCCAATCATATACTACTCTTTCAAAGTGATTCTGTTGTGGGCTAAATAGAGAAGCATGGTCGCTGGGACTAGGTTCCCAAATAAATTCATAGTTCAGGGAAAAATGAGGAAAGCCCACTTTCCTTCCATCTTGGTTAGTTGGGAAGGAAAAAGCTTTCTCCTTTACTGTACATAATTTCCCAAAGAACTAGCTTAAAATTCATTTACATCTGCCAGAGGTTGCTGGGATATAAAGACTAAATGTGTAAAGCTACTTTTCAATCGCAATTAAAACCTATTTAGATTTTTGAAAAGTAGCTTGAAAACATGATATTCGTTCAGGAATCTATATATCTGGCATTAAGTTTGATGTGGAATCTTAAAATTTTTAAATTAAAGCAAAGAGAGAAAGCAACAGCACACAAAAATACATGCATAAAGGCCCACCAGGAGTTTTAGGTGTAATTGCTGTATTTTGTAATGTGTGTACAAGTGCACATGGACAGATGCCACAGACACAAGAGGAACTTATTAAATCTTAGCATATTTTATATTCAAAGACACTAAAGTATATTTTGGGTGTCCTGGAAGTTATGGGAACAATACTAAATAATTACTCATGTTTTCCTTTTTCACTCATCAATATAAGAGCGCACACTAAAGGATTAATACTACTGCTGTTTTGAAGGAGATATTTTTGACCTAATAGATTATGCAAAGGTCAAAATGAGTCCACTTTTGACAAGAAAGGGTCTAATCCCCCTTTGAACACAAGAGGTCGCTCCTGTGACCAAATACTGGGGAAAATATTGGGAACTACAATTTGATGTATTTTATAAAAATATTACAAAATTTTACAGATATATTTAATGCATTAAATGTATGTATAAACTAAGTAAATGGGAATGATTCGTGATCATATTTGAACTTCAGGCTGAAGTAGAATAATGCCTGCTATCGAAACTTTGATTTTACCATAAAAAGAAAAAAAAATGCACTAACAACGGACACATAGAACTCCAGAGCATATACATCACAAAACAGCATAATTATTGGGTCCCCTCAAATTTCCCCCTCACACAGGGAATATCGTCTGCCTGATCTTTACCTCTATCAGCTAAGAACTTAAGAAAATACTTGTTTACAAAACTGTGTGGGCTGAAGAAAGAAAAACATTGTCTTCACCATTATGATGAAATTGTTCATTACTAATGGTTTTCCTCCAAGGCACAAGCCAGATTTTCTATTTGGAATTGCTATCAACATCAGCAATCGTTCTTTGGAATAGTTTATTAGTTTAGGGAGTTTAAGTGCCACACTGAGTCTGTGGCTGGTTTGAAGGAAGATGGATAGTGAGGGTGCTTTGTGGATTTCAAATAAGAGTCGTCAGGTTTCTGTCAGTTTCCGTTGTTTAATACCATGTTATAAAGGTTGCATGATGGAATATGATTGGTTAAAATTTTCTATTTACTTTCTGGAGTTATAGTGGTCTTTTTTTTTTTTTTTAACTACCATCAACTTGGTTATCTACACACGAAACATGCCTGTATACTGGGAAGACTTGCTTCGTGTTGATTATCAGCATCAGTTTTGCAAAAGCAGCTTGACAAAAGAATCCATGCACATAATACCAGAAAGCAGAGACTTTGACCAAAATCTGCAATCAAAAAAAAAAAATCAAAACAAAACAAAAAAACTGCTATATTAACCTATGTCTATCCAACTTCAGATTTCACACATCCACTTCAGCTTACAATAAAAGGGATGAGATAAAGTTAGAAATCTTTCTTGAGGAAAACAGAATATACGTTCTTGATAAAACCTCAGTAAGACCAGGAGGAAACTCACGCATGTTCAATTCTTTCTGAGCTTTGGAGAAGCCTATCCATGCAAATCAAGCCACTGTGGCCCGCTGAGTGCTCACAGCTCTTATCAAGGGTTAGATCTGGAGAAAGATACAAAGAAAGGAGTTTCCTAACACACCAGGTTTACTCCCGGCAACAAGACACTGAAATTAACCCTTCTACTGCTTGGGTTTTGGGCCTTTTTAGATAAAACTGGCAGTCACGTTAGATAAGGAATAGTTACTTAGAAGCCTTGGGAGAAGTGTGGGGCTTTTTTTCGTGGCCTTACTGTAGCTTTGTTTCGGGGAGACTAAGATATGAAAAGAATAAGGTTAAGAAATTATGGAAAAGGGCTACCGGGGAGTTGCAGCCACCATTCTCTCTCCAAGTTGTTTCCTGAGAGAAAACTATCAGATAAACATACCCTGTATTAGACCCCTATTCACACCCTTAGACTAACAATACATTTTGAAAATAGTCTAGACATGGAGACTTGTCCTAATCATTACCAAAACACCACCAGCTAATTGTACACCTCTGCTGAAAAACGCAGGGCAGGAAACCAGCAGAGAGGAACTGGTTAGGACATAATCGCTCTACAAATTTCAAAGTACTGGAGGGCCATTTCGTTTTTTAGATTCGGGTCAGCACGCTTCCTAATTCTAGAGTTACACTGCAACGCAGACCTCGCGGATCCTAGAGGAGAGCTCGGCGTCCGCGGAGTCACCCTGCTTTCACCTGTGCGCTGCCTACCTGATTCTCCGCTAAGGCAGGCAGCGCCCCTTTCGTCCCACCCCCACGTTTTGGGAGATCTGAGCTCGAGAGTAAAAGGGGTCATGGGGAAGCAGTGGCGAACAACTCCCCTGGGTCTATTCATCCCATCCCGGGTTCTTCTTCCCTTTGGGCAGCTCCCCAGCGCGCCAGGCGCGGTCAGTTCAGGAACTCCCCCGCCCCAGCGGCCGAGCCCCGCCAGGCCCGGAGCTCGGGAGCCAAAGCGCGAGATCGAACCGAGCCGCACGGGCCGTTCCGAGCTGTTTCTTTTCCTAGCACCCGGGGAGGGAACCTCACCACCAGGAAAACCTACCCACCAGCCACTCGCCACCGGCGGCGGAAAAGCGAGGCGCGCGCGCGCCGCGGCCAGCCGGACTGCGGGGACCCGAGGAGCGCAGGGCGGAGGAGCAGCGCGACGCGAGGAGGAGGACCGCGCGCAGGCGGCGCGGCCGGCCGGGAAGGAGCGAGGGAGGGGGCAGGAGGCGGCGGAGGGGAGGGAGGCCCGAGCAGCCGGGCAGCCCCGGAGGAGCGCCGAGAGCCCTAATCCTCTCCCGCGGGCTCGCCGAGCGGCCAGTGGCTCGCGGCGGCGGCGGCGAGGCTGAAATATGATAATCAGAACAGCTGCGCCGCGCGCCCCGCAGCCAATGGGCGCGGCGCTCGCCTGACGTCCCCGCGCGCCGCGTCAGACCAATGGCGATGGGGCTGAGTTGGAGCAGAGAAGTTTGAGTAAGAGATAGATAAGGAAGAGAGAGGTGCCCGCGCCGCGCCGAGCCGGCCGCCGCCGCAGCGCCTCCGCTCCGCCAGCTCCGCCGGCTTGCACTGGACTCCCGGATCCCAGAGGGCGCGGTGCAGCCGGGCAGCGGCGCTCCGCGCGTTGGCAACCCCCCGGGGCCACTCTTTCCCACTTAGCCACAGCTCCAGCATCCTCCCTGTGGGCTGTTCACCAACTGTACAACCACCATTTCACTGTGGACATTACTCCCTCTTACAGATATGGGAGACATGGGAGATCCACCAAAAAGTAAGAGGCTGTTTTACCTTGCGGGGCTCGGTGTGCTGGTGGTGTGCGGGGGTCTCTCTCAGGCACGGGTGCCAAGGGCTCTTCAGTAGTTGGAGTCATTGCCTGGAGAGACAGAGAGAGGAGAGTGAAGGTGGCTTTTTCTAGGTGCCGCCACGCCTGCATGCTTGCTATAGGTTGTGATCTTCGGGAAACTGAGCGTACCTTGTATTTAAATTCGCCCGTGTGCCCTCCAGAACCCTAGCCTTCTGGTGCTAAGTGGTTTCCTGCTCCGGAATTCTGTGCTCTCCCGAGAAGGTTATTCTGTCGCAGGGGTCTGCCGGCACCGAAGATACCGGAGATGTGAATTAGTATTAGACTTGCAAAAGAGAACCAGTGACAACTGTATTGATGTCTGCTCTTGCTAACAATATCCAGTCCTGTGTGCTATTTAAGAGCTTGCTTCGCGGAAAATACAGACATCCCTGCGTTTACTTAACGCTTCTAGTCAAAACCTTTTCTTTGACTTGATTTATCCATAATCTTTCCCAGTGATCATAGCAAAGGAGGAAGAGGGAGAAAAAAAGAAATTCAAAATGAACGGATTTGATTGCATGCTAGACTTACAGATGCAGACTATTCAAATCCGCATTTTACATATATTCCACCTCCTTTTTAAAACGAGTCAAGGTTTTGATGGCACACTTCAATTACCATCCCAAAGTGCAATACTCTTAAAGAAAGAAAGAAAAAGAAAAAAAAAAAAAAAACTCCCAGAGAACGCCCTATAAGAGAACGACACTAAAAGTGTGTTTATCTCTGTAGGAAGTAAACGGTTAGTCAATCATGTATTTATTTTCATTTCAGAAAAACGTCTGATTTCCCTATGTGTTGGTTGCGGCAATCAAATTCACGATCAGTATATTCTGAGGGTTTCTCCGGATTTGGAATGGCATGCGGCATGTTTGAAATGTGCGGAGTGTAATCAGTATTTGGATGAGAGCTGTACGTGCTTTGTTAGAGATGGGAAAACCTACTGTAAAAGAGATTATATCAGGTACGCCATTTATACTGCTTCCTTAATTTTGTGAGATTCCTCTGTCTTTCCCCACCCTTTATTTATCATTTGGTATATCTTTGTATTTTTGCGAAGTTTGCCTTAGTTAGGTCCGACTGCAAAAGTTACCCAGTACATATGTTACATAAATTAAACCATGCTGTTCATTTCACTGTTTATGAAAAAGACTCCGCAAAACCCAATAGTAGTTTTCAAAAATTATGTGGTATTGAAGCTTGTTTAATCGCTCTTGGAATTTGTGATGTTCAAATTATTTTCCTCTTGTATCCTTCCCCTTCTATAACAACAACAAAAAAAAATTTAAAGACGAATAAGTTTGGATGTGGGGACTTTAAAAAAAGGTTGGTTTTATTGTACATGCAGTATTTTTACTTTTCTATATACGTATTTTAGTTCAGTATTTTATTAGTAACTTACAAATTCTTTGGAGGTGTCAATTTAATGGGCGAAATAAAAGTTTGACCCAATCATGTTTAAAGATGCACTTTGAAAGAACAAATAGAGGTTTCGAGCCTTTTACTTTTAGGGTAAGAGTTTCTACCTGGAAAATTTTAAAACCAACCCAAATATTCCCTACAAAAAGACCGGAAATTTAATCTTTTTAAATATTAACCCTTTGGTGACATCTGACTGTCTTTTCTTTCTTATCTTATCTGAGCTGATGAATTAGACAGAGCAGATCAAATTGCCCATCATCTGTCTACGAACAATTGGTATATTTAGATAATTGAATAGCTTCCTTTCTCACATTAAAATCTGGTAACTGATAAAATGAGCGAATTTCCCATACTGACAAGACTACAACCACATAAGAAACTTTGTGAGTTTTTTCCTTTCAATTTCTTCTGTATAAACTTCATGCTTTGCTAATTGAAAATTTTCTGACCTGTGTGTGTGTGTGTGTGTGTGTGTGTGTGTGTGTGTCAGAACTTCATTTTCTACCAGTAGAATTTCTAAAGAAAATTTTATCGTTTCAATAATAGAAGGGATAACACTTTCACAATTATGTTAAATAATATCAAAGTTACATATTTAAGATTTTTCTTTAGTGGCTGTTAACAAGAAAATAGCTTTTAAAAGTCATTTTCTGGAGCTGAGAACTCATTAAAGCTTAGTCAAGATTTAAGTCTGCAGTTAGAATTTTTTCTGCTCAGTGCCCATGGTTTTTTTTTCTTCTTGTTTTAAAATCATGAAATGGAAAGTAGAAATTTTGATAGATACAACTGAACAGTGCAAAAAAACGTTCATTAATACTTTAATGGAGGTGGGAGAAATGTAGGAGGAAATAGGGGAAGTGGGAACTGGAGGAAGGGGTGGGGTTTCCCAAATTGTTTGGTCACAAGCAAGGTAAAGTCCTCATCCTATGAAATGGAAGATCTCACATAGAGTAGGCGGAGGGAGGCAAAACTTTTGAATCTACCTTAACCTGTGACAAATGAGCTTTTTTCATTGTTTACTTGATTGGTGCGTGAACTCCAGATTGTGGAGAAGGAGAGCTCACTTCGCACCTACAGGAGTATCTTTAGTCCTATGGAGATAGTGTTGTGCTGAAATGCATACAGACCTGCATGTGCTTAATTCTGGATACACGTTTGTAGAAGGAGCCAGTCGCCCTCTCTCGCCCTCTCTCTCTCTCTCTCTCTCTCTCTCTCTCTCTCTCTCTCTCTCTGTCTCTCCCCCTCCCCCTCTCTTGCCCTCTCCTCCTCTCCCACACTCTCTTTCTCTCTCTGTCTCTGACTCTCTCTCTTTTTCACTCACTCTCCCCCCACACTTTCTCTCTCTCCCTTTCTCCCCGACCTCCGCCCTCCCTAGCTCTCTTCCTCCCTCCTAACCACCTCCCCGCTTTTTGAAATCCTGTAGTTAGTTGTACAAGCGGACAGAGCATTTAAATCTCCAAATGCCTTTCTCCCCTTGGGGGACTGAGGTGCCCCCTTCCCTGTTTTGTGCGGATATTTTCCTCTCTTCTGTTCTGTTTGTAGGAATGCCCCCACTTCTGTTATTACTGGTACACGGAGAGGGGGCCTGGTCAGTGCTGCAGAGAAGGAACCTGCAAAGATTGTTTCTTGATAAAGGAAAGGTCAGCATCAAGGAAAACCTTAGAAGTGGATCTTTTTTTTTTTTTTGGCTGGTCATAGCTTTAAAGCAAACTGAAATAGAGGTAGACGCTTCAGCAACTTGAAAAAGGTTGAGGGAGCAGAAGCCGATTTAAAAAAATAATAAAAGGAAGACTGTAGAGGAAACTTTCAGTTAACATTGTTGCCTGAGGAAAAATCTTTAGTTCCGGAAAAACTGCCGTGGACTTGTGCAAGAGAGGAGATCTGGAAACCCTCAGGTTTCATTTTGTTATTCTGCTTGTGCATCGTGTGTGTTTGCAAACCGAGCGGTGTGACAATCTCATTCTCCAGCCTCTTTTTCTCTTGGATAGAGGCCTTTTTGTTACAGTTTCAGAGTCATTTCTAGCAGCAGAAATTGAGGCACACAGAGAGGCGAAAGTGTGGGGCCAGTGGCTACCGGAGTGGAGTCCCCATGGACTCCATCCTTTTGAAGAGCTGCGGCTGTAGGGCCACCCTGCGACTGATCGCTAGGGCAGCCGCCCCGGGTACAGAACACGTCAAACATTTTTCCTTGGTGTGGACTGGGTGTGCGACTCAAAACATGGAGGTTCACAGGAAAGAAAAAAGGGGATAAAAGAAAGGAGAGGGAGGAGAGAGAGAAACCTAATCACATGTATTCTTCCATTCCCAGCTTGTCCGCAAATGCTGATTTCAGTGTCTCAGGGCCTTGGTGGCCTGGGTCGCCGGCAGTCTCGGGCCGGGGCAGTGTCCGCCTGAAGTGACTCCCTCTCCCTGTGCTTCTCTCCCCGCCCCGGGCCGGGTCCCCGCGCAGGTTGTACGGGATCAAATGCGCCAAGTGCAGCATCGGCTTCAGCAAGAACGACTTCGTGATGCGCGCGCGTTCCAAGGTGTACCACATCGAGTGTTTCCGCTGCGTGGCCTGCAGCCGCCAGCTCATCCCCGGGGACGAGTTCGCGCTGCGGGAGGACGGGCTCTTCTGCCGCGCGGACCATGACGTGGTGGAGAGAGCCAGCCTGGGCGCCGGCGACCCACTCAGCCCTCTGCACCCGGCGCGGCCGCTGCAAATGGCAGGTACACTCCTTGGCCCGGAGGGAGACCCGGCTCCGGGATGCGGGTACGGGCGCCCGGCGAGGCCGCCGCCGCCTTCGCCAGGACGCCGGCGGCCGCCGCAACCCGCCTCGCTGCCGCACGGTCGATGTGGCGGCGGCGGCGGCGGCGGCGGTGGTGGCCTGAGTTAACTGAAGTGTTCTCAGTGCAGTTTGCACTGTGCTCTGCCCTTTTGCGGCGAGGTTCAATGCACTCCTTGTCTTCCCTGACTCCCGCAGCACACCTACACGTCTGCCTGCCTATATTGGGTACACATGAATGTCCACCGCTTGTGCACACACGTATACACACGCCCAAACAGTACTGCCAGTTCACCTTGGCCTTCAAGCCTTGGCTCACTGAAAATGGGCATCAGCTCCCCTGCCAGGTATTCTCCATTCTGCGGCCTAATTAAAGGGGTGGAGCTCTAGGCCCCTGGAGTTTCCTCCTCTAATCCAGTGAAGGAAGTTTAGGTTGCCTTAAGTCATTTAGGCTCCCAAGTCCTTTTTCCTTGTGAACTGTCCCACACTCCTGAACATTCTTAAATTTTATTTCTATCCTTTTGTGAGAAAATGTACCTGAAAAGATACAGTCTTAATAACTGCAGGCCATTGCACGGAGCTGTAATTTAAAACTGTCAACAAGCTAATCTGTGGTAATCACCTTTTAAAGGGAGCCTGCCTCTTTAAACCATTCATTCTCAGCGATTTGGTGAGAATTCTTTTTTTCGGGCCTGTGGCTGTAACACTAAATTGACCCTGTAGGTGTTGACCTGACCCTAGAGAGTCCTGGAAGGTGTAGGATTTGTACATACAGATCAGAGGGCTTTTTCCCCAGGAAGGAGGGTAGAAACAGCAAGGCCCACCAGGAGGGGCCAGGCGTAAGGCAGACAATGTTTCCAGTCCTGCCTTGCAGGTCTTGAATAGATCTGCGCCCCCCCCTCCCACCTTGCCCCCCTGCACATTTTTTTAAGTATCAATTCCCACTAAACACTGGCTGAGAAGACTACAGCTTTTTCCTCTCTGCATTCTGGCAGCTCTAAGAATTGTCCTTGGGGATTTGTGACTAGCTTGCCACTTGGAGGGGAAAGCCAGAGGTGGCAACTTCTGTTCCCTACAACCTGTACTCTCTCAGCTTGTGGGGACACACCTAGGAAGCTGAAATCTTGGGATGGAGTCAGAAAACAATGCTTCCCAGCTGTCCTTTTCTAGAGCCTGGGTAGCCCAACAGAGTTTCAGTTTTCCTTCATTTAGGGTCAGCTCATCTCAGGAACATATAGGTAGTTTCTTAGTACTAAGAAAGATCAGAACTGGAGAGATGGCTTAAACACTGCAATTTCATGAGTTTTAGCCTCTTGATATGAATGTCCCCTTCAGACTTCATTCAGTTCAAGGCTTTCTGGCAGAATTTTCCTCAACCTCTGCATTGCAGACATCCTGGCTGGTGTAGTGTCTCTGGCTGTCACTGGGGTGTTCTGAGTTACCTTCCTGGTACCATCTGGTCATTCTCTTAAGAGTCCAGAAGTGTGTGTGTGTGTGGGGGGGGGTACTCAGTGTGACCTGGGCCCAGTCTGGAGGGAGGAGAAACATGCTGAAGGTGCCACCCCTGCTGCAAGAGACTTGTGCCCCTTTGCTAACACTGTGTTGATTCCAGTAAAGGTGGAGGCTGTGTTTCCTCTGGATTACTCAGCATTGACCTCCGAGACTAGAAAGCAAGATTTTATTCTACCTTTCTCTTCTCTCACATGTACCTCTACTGCCCCTGTGTTGTTAGTCAAGGCTGCAAAGCACTGTTCATTGTCTGGGAGGGGGAAGTGGCAGGCGAGTGCCTGGCCCGCGCTCACGGCGCCCCTTACCCCACAGCCGAGCCCATCTCCGCGCGGCAGCCGGCCCTGCGGCCCCACGTCCATAAGCAGCCAGAGAAGACCACCCGCGTGCGGACTGTGCTGAACGAGAAGCAACTGCACACCTTGCGGACCTGCTACGCCGCCAACCCGAGGCCTGACGCGCTCATGAAGGAGCAGCTAGTGGAGATGACTGGCCTCAGCCCGCGCGTGATCCGGGTCTGGTTTCAGAACAAGAGGTGCAAGGACAAGAAGCGGAGCATCATGATGAAGCAGCTGCAGCAGCAGCAGCCCAATGACAAAACTGTGAGTGGCCCAGGGGCTGGGCAGGGGACCCAAGGGAAGCAGAGGAGGCGTGCCAGGTGTGTGCCTGCTGCCCAGGTTGGCTGGCGCTGGATTTCTATCCTGCTTCGCAACAGGAGTCCCGACAGGTGGCAACTCACCCCCACCTAAGCCCAGGGTGTAGGGGAAGAGAGGCAACTATCATTATTGTCAAGCCCACCAGGGAGGGCCCATCTGGTCTAGGAGGCTGCTCCTGGGGCTGAAGCAGCTGCCCACACCGGTAGCCTGGGTGGGTGGGCTCTTCAACTTTGCTCCCACCAGGAACCAGAAAGACATGGTCTCCGGTCGTGGGCAGGTGGCAGCAAGGCCTGGCTCTGGTTTTGCCAAAATTTGAGATTGTCAGTTCTTCTAGCACTGAAGAGGAGACAGAGGCAACCCCTTGGCTTCCTATCAAATCCAGGGGTACCGGGGTGGGTCATCACAGGGTTCCCTGCCCCTTCTTCCCCACACACTGGGCTTGGCCTGCTGTAGATTCTTCAGGCCAGGAAGTCTCCTCAAGGTGACCTGCAAAAACAAAGCAACCTCTGCTCAAGGTCAGGCCCAGGCTTCCAGAGATGTCAGGCCCTTGGCACTTTTATCCACTATTATCACTGGCTGCTCCTACCCCGCAGGCTTTCTGGTTAAAGTAATCTAAAGAGTTACGTTTTGTTGTTGTTGTTGTTTTTCCTTTTGCTTTTTACTGCTTCAACCCTATTTTTAAATACCATAAAACCCACTGTCATTAAACTTGGCAGGACAGCCAAGACCACGACAGGACAGGACAGGACGCTTTGGAAGTTGGTTAGTGCTCAATAACACAATAGCCTCCAGACCCAAACGCTTGAGGGTGGGGGTTGGGTCTGCAGAGAGAACTGCCTGGAGAAAATCTAGCCGGAAAGCTAACTAAGTGAAATTGCCCAGAAAAGCACCATGTCTAGAGGCTGAAGGGAGGCCTGTCCTACCTCACCTTTCTACTTCTGGGAGGCTATAGTCTGGGAGGGCAGGCAGGAGGAATTGGGAAGAGCTGTGAGTATAGGGGAAAGAAGAAAGTTGTTGTAATAGATTTTGGTTTAATAAGGTCCAAGCAGACTTAATAGTCCAGCTCACAGAAGCAGAAAAACAAAACACAATAAAACAAAACTGAACTCCCGCTAATATTCATACTTACAGCAGATTAACTGAGTCAATAAAGGCCACAGTGTAGATAAGATAATACCAGGGTATATTTGCTTAGCCTGTGCAGACAATGGAGGGAGGGAGTTTGCTTATTAACATGTTGGGATGGGGGGGGGCTATTCACAGAATATCCAGGGTATGACAGGAACTCCCATGGTGGCTGCCAGTCCAGAGAGACACGACGGTGGCTTACAGGCAAACCCAGTGGAGGTGCAAAGTTACCAGCCACCTTGGAAAGTACTGAGTGACTTCGCCTTGCAGAGTGACATAGATCAGCCTGCTTTTCAGCAACTGGTAAGTGTCAGCTCCCGGGAGTGAGGAGGCGGAATCTCCAACAGAAAGGAGATTCTGGTTTAACTGTTACAGAATGAAAGATTCAGGGGGTGGTTGCCTTCCAGGCCCCAGGGTTGGGGAAAGATGAAGGAGGTGTGGTGAAGGGAAGGAGGCAAGCTCGCAAGAAAAACAAACCTCTTGTGAGTCTTTTTTATGAGAATTTGTCATTTGACCATATAAGTTGAATTTTCTATCAATCAGTCCTGCTTTGATGTATTAATTGCAAAGTGCCTAATTAAACAGACATGCGTGGGAAGGTATACAGGGTTGCAAAATCATACCTCTTAGATTTTTGAGTTGGAAGGGGCTTTAGATAGAGATCACCTTGACATTTTAATCAGCAATTAGGTAAACTTACTCCCTTCTCGCTCTTAGAGAATGGTATATATTTAAGGACCTAAATCAAGGTTTTTGTGATAATCAATGTTGAAATACATAATGTTATTATCAGCGAGCAGCAGGCATTTGTCTGAGTGGAGTTTTCAAATTAATAAAGAGTTCAGTTATTTGAAGATATGATTGATACTTTTTGTTACTATATCCATTTCCGAAACGGTCTTAATCTAAAATGTAGTACCGCTTACACCATCATACATAGCCACATACTGTGGGGCATGGTAATATCTGTTTTAGCATTAATATGTTTTACACATCCAGAAAAGAGAAAATGACTCACCTTTTGCCTACAGAAGGCTTAAGGGCCAAGATAAATAAGATAATTAAATATATGACCTTTGTGATATGGTTTATGTTCACATAAGATTGTTTTCTTTGGATAGTAAACAGCTCTATAGAATCTATTCTATAAAACAAGATCTTTCCTAAAAGTCTATTCCTGTTATTGGAAATGTAGCTCTAACTGCTTTTAGGTTAGATTTTACCCTCACATTTACTAGGGGGGCATTTTCTTCCTTTGTGGCAACAGTTAGATAATAGGCCAGAGTCAGTGGTCAAGAAGGCTCGGCCCGGGTTTATGTTTGTGAATGGGTCAGTCTAGAGCCTAGGCAAATTTTAGACATCCCTTGACCTCACAATAGGGAAGTTTAATTGGGTAGATATGAAAGTAGACTCTGGAATTAGGAAAAAAGAACTTAACTTTAAAGTCAGCTTAATCTTATGAGTTGAAGAAAACATGGATCATAGAGGGTAGGTAGGGGAGGGTTCAGGGCAGCCAAGTGTTTGCAGCTTCTGAAACTTTAGTGTCAGATGTGAGCAGTAGAAGGGGAGCCAAGGCAGGAGGCGGGGGTCGGGGGCAGGGCGAGGGAGGTTTACAACAGCAACACAATACTTTCGGCTTAAAAGAAGGAGCCAGATATTTATAACATGATGACGTTATAATATATGGGTCTCCTCTTGGAAGGAAGAGCCTGATTTAAAGAGAATGAGAAAGCCCAAAAGGCAGCAGGACCAACAACAAGGAAGAAACCCACGCTGTGAACCCTCTGAGGAGTTAATCATTGTTCTGTGGAGCCTCCTCTGAATCACCCGTCACACGATCTGAGCGTGTGTTATGGATTTTCCAACTCAAGAAGAGAGGCTTTGATGCCTGGAGACTGAGAACTCGCCTGCTCCCAGGGCAACATGTAGCTGGCAGGATAATTTTATTTCGAGCATGCATGGTAGAGTTGCGATGCCATTTTACAGTGGGAAACACGTTTGTTCTTAAATAATTTAACGCAACATAATGTTGGGAATTCAGTTTCAGTTAAAAGAGAGACCTTTTGGAAGAATGGGAAAGCGAGAAGATTTCCTCTCAAATTCTTTTCCTTGTAGGCTTTAAGCCTGTTAAAATTCAATTATAAATGCTGTCACCTCTGTCTACATATCTATTTCTTTATACACGGACACTTACTTATATGTTCATACACGTAAGTTTATAATCCTTTTATGAATATGATCACAGCCTCCTTTATTCATTTCTCAACCTTCTATGCAGGTAAATTTTTCAGAAGGAGGACCGGGCTCTAATTCCACTGGCAGTGAAGTGGCGTCGATGTCCTCTCAGCTCCCAGATACACCTAACAGCATGGTAGCCAGTCCTATTGAGGCATGAGGAACATTCATTCAGATGTATTTTTCCCTGTTGGAGAAAGTGGGAAATTATAATGTCGAACTCCAAAACAAAAGTATTTAACGACCCTGTCAATGAAAACTGAATTGAGAAATGAATGCTCCATGAAATGCACGAAGTCTGTTTTAATGACAAGGTGATATGGTAGCAACACTGTGAAGACAATCATGGGATTTTACTAGAATTAAACAACAAACAAAATCCAAACCCAACATACGCTATCCAATGACCTTAGGAGGACTGAAAAAAAAAAAAAAAGACGTTTTAAAAACGTAGAGGATTATATTCAAGGATCTCAAAAAAAGCATTTTCATTTCACTACACATCTAGAGAAAAGCAAAAATAGAGATTTTCTAGTCCATCCTATTCTGAATGGTGCTGTTTCTATATTGGTCATTGCCTTGCCAAACAGGAGCTCCAGCAAACGAGCAGGAAGAGAAACTGGCCTCCTTGGCTGAAAGGGTCCTTTCAGGAAGGTGGAGCTGCGTTGGTTTGCGATGTTTTTAGTTAACTTTAACAAGGGGTTAATTGACATTCTGGGTTTCTTAGCATGTCCTGTAGCTGGTTTCGTTTTTTTTTCTTTTTGCCCCTTCCCCCTCCTTTTTTTTGAGATCCATCCTCTATCAAGAAGTCTGAAGCGACTTTAAAGGTTTTTGAATTCAGATTTAAAAACCAACTTATAAAGCATTGCAACAAGGTTACCTCTATTTTGTCACAAGCGTCTCGGGATTGTGTTTGACTTGTGTCTGTCCAAGAACTTTTCCCCCAAAGATGTGTATAGCTATTGGTTAAAATGACTGTTTCTCTCTGGAAATAAAGAGGAAAAAAAGGAAACTTTTTTTTTTTGTTTGCTCTTGCATTGCAAAAATTATAAAATAATTTATTATTTATTGTCGGAAGACTTGCCACTTTTCATGTCACTTGACATTTTTTGTTTGCTGAAGTAAAAAAAAAGAAAGATAAAGGTTGTACCGTGGTCTTTGAATTATATGTCCGATTCTATGTGTTTTGTCTTTTTTCTTAAATGTTATGTGAAATCAAAGCGCCATATGTAGGATTATATCTTCAGAACTATTTCACTAATAAACGTTTGGCATAGATAAATAAATAAATGCAATGATCCAGGGTCCCTCTTTTATGTTTACAAGTAAGCATTAAAATGTCTGAAATTAAGTACTGCATGTGAATGGGGTAAACTGACATACAATAGGTGTGATGTTTTATTGCAAATAGTTAACAGGTCAAGTTTGCAAGTTTGCATTGCTAAAGTGGGATCAAAACTGGTTGGAAGCCTTTAGCTCTCAGCTGTGATAATGTTACTGGGTTTTGAAAGTAAGAGGCTATCTTCCGTCCTGCTCCCCACCTTTCCTTCCTCCTGGCTGTTTTCTTGCCCTACCCCTACCCCACCCAACCTGAGAAGAGGGTCCTGCTTAAAGTGGGTTTTCATTCTGAGTCACTTTTATTTTCTTAGAGTAAGTGCTTTATACCAAAGTCTCCTGCTTAGGATTGTTGAAATGACCCATATTTCAAGTATAAGCTCTTGCTAAAAGAGGCTTTCTGCCTAGCCAGTGAGGTATGACCATTATTTACCAGAGGCGGCTGTCAGCCGATTGAGAAATGCTGCTTTATTTGCGCAGGAAGAACAGGCCGAGAGAGGAGAGGTGTTTTTTTGTTTGTTTTTTGTTTGTTTGTTTTTTGGCAATTCCCAGACCAGTCAGCTTGTGTTTTCTTGTCCCCCGACCCCCAAAGCCCCCTTCTCCAGCTTGTTTCCTAACCCCGTCCCCTTGTCTTCTCCCGCAATTCCAATTTCAAACCTCTTGGAGGGGCGACTGGCCCGGACAGAACGCCGTGGCCGAGGTTCCCTTGGGGATGGGGACACGGTCGCATGCTCTGCAGGCCCCCATCAGTGGTCGGGACGTGTACTTGCCCTCCAACACGTTCTCCCCCCTGGCATTTAGCAGTAGTTGCTGTGTGAGAGCCAGAGCCCGGGGCCGGGTAAATGCACTGTTCGAAATCAGGCTTCTCGGCGCTTCTTCTTTTGCGGGTGTAGAGGTAGAATTTGGGGCTCACGCTGTCCCCTCTCCTTCCTTCACCCCAGGATGGTACTTTGACTTTTTAGAAACTGGATTCATTTGTGCACGCAAGTGCAAGTCCATTTTAAGTATCCGATAACTGGTAATAAATGCGAAAGCTGACACAGCCTGATCGTGTGCCCGTGGCGAGTGCCCCACGGACGGCTGCCAGGGACCAGGGCGGAGGCCCGGCCGAGGCTGGCGAGCCCCACCGCTCCCAGCTCTCAGGTCGCTTTCCCCCTCTCCAAACCTGCTCAAGTCGCAAACCGAGACTCAATTAGGCTTTTGTTTGGCATCGTTCTACATAACGGGTTAATTACAGGCTCTCACGTGGGGGCAGAGGAAAAACAAACTTTGCATTGAAAATGTTACAGTGCATTAGACATGCCCGTTGATTACTTTGATTGTTGTGTCTAATTCTTGACAGAGGGGTAATAATTTGGCCGGCGGTAATAATGGCTTGTAGTCGTCTGTTGGAGAAAAAACAAGAGTTATGTCTTATCTCACACAGATCTTGTCCGGGGAAAGCCCCCCACCCGCCCCCTTTTTTTCCCTTTGTCCTTTTCTCTCCCGTCTCTTCTCTAATCTCTGGCACCGACTTGACTCTTAGCTTCCGGTTCACAATGTCGATTTGTGTGCCTTTTCGGTTTTCCTTTTTCCTTACCATCATACCTGGGATGGCTAATAAGTACAAGGATGGCAGGTCCTACGTAAATATTGGTGTCATGCCTGCACAGTTACTGGTCACCCAAGCCCTGGAGGACTCTACAGATGAGCACCTACAGATGAGAAAAACTTTAGTTTGAATGCAATGAGTCTTAAGTGAGGCACACATCTTTGTGATGCTTTTTTCATCCTGACATTTATTTCTAAGATTAGGGGTGGGGGTGGGGGAGGGGGTGGTGTTTTACATATACAGATGTCAGTCTATTCTGAAGTCCACAGCTTGAGTTTAAGTACAGTAATTTGGGAGGGGAGTGATGAATGATTTGGTTTCACTTGCTAGATTCAAGATATTTGTTGCCTGATGGCTGAGAATGGATTGATGGGTCCATAGCATTCTAGTTCTTGTATTATTCATTAGAAAGGTGTGTTCCTTCTAGACTCCTCAGCATGTGCTTTAAAATGTGTAGCTGAAATGTCTTCTTGTTTGCAAACCATCTCTTGCACACACTCTCTTTCCCCCTGCACACCTCTGGAGACAGAGTTTTAAGCTGTGCTCTTCTAATGAAATTCCTCCTGTTTGCTATTATCTTTGATCCTCCCTCCCTTATTACTTTGAATTCTTCCTTCTGGACATTATGACTCATTTCCTCTAGCTTCTGCAGGCTAAAATTTAATGCAACTGAAAACATCCAGGACGCTCCTCTTAAATCAAGGAATCCATATCAATGTCTATACTCTTAAAGACAAGACTCCCTACCCCCCACCGTGAAGAGCGGTAAGGACTATTTCAGTCTACTGTCTTTCCACTTCATCATACGGACCTGGTTTTTCTTACCATTAAAAAAGTCTTTTCTAAGAATCATATAGTCAGAGATTTTTTTCTCCATTGAAATTATATTTCCGGTAATTGGAGATTCTATGTGGGTGTGTGTACCCACTTACCAATTCATTTTTTTTTTTTTTTGGAATTAAAAATTAAATAGATGACTTTGTAATGCTCTGCTATTTATCCTGATTGTTAAACTCATCCTATGGGCCTCTTTTCTGGTCTATCTTACTCTTTTGACTACTGGCCAAAAAAGACCATGTTCTTTTAAGGTACCTAGAAGTACTTTGCGTTTCTCTAGCACCTTAATTTTTAAGCCATAAGGTCATTCTTACTGAATTATCTTCTGTACATCCCATGTGAATTTACTTAGCCTTTTCCTTTTTTCTTGAAAAAAAAAAAAAAAAGGAAAAAGAAAAAAAAAGTTAAAACTCGGTCCAAACCACTTGTTTGGATGGAAACAAGTCAGCTTGAGTTTTTAATCTCACCCCTAATGCAAGTAAACTAAGCAGAAAGTACATATTTTATTATTTGTTAAGTTCGGTTTAGTCAACTTCGTAAAGGAGATTTCTAATAGATATCATGCTTGAGTTCTATTCATTAAGGATTATTTGCTTCCTCTCTGCTAATCAGTTAAAGATCATATCACAAGGCAACTCAAATTTTCTTTGGGGGTGCTGGGAGAAAGGATGGGATTATTTTCGTGCCTTTATTTAAAAAGTGTTACCTTCGAATATAACTCCAAATCTTGAATTCTTCTTAACTATGTAAAATAAAAACAATAAACTTGTACAGTGTGAGTTGGTGTTTTTAAACTAAAATGCAAGTAGTTAATTCAGGGTGCTAGCAGCCAATTTTGTTTACTGATCTTTTCTGATTGTTGTTTTCTTGATAACTGAGCTAGCCACTGAATGGCTGTTTGAGCCCAGGCGCCACAAACATAAACTTCACAGCTTACAATGTCCCAAGTCGTGATGGAGGATCTCTCCACACCTCCCGGGGACTTCTGAAGTGTAGACAGAGAAGTTGGTTCACAGGGAGCAAAGGAGGGGGAGGGGAGAGAGGGAAGGCTGCTGAGTGCTGTGAGCATTGTTACTATCACATCCTTTAATTTTTATGGTGCTTAATTTGTTGGCTCCGAGAAGCCAGTTTCTGCCCCTTGGAGAGTTCGGTTTCTTCCCAAAGCCACACTAAAGACCACTTGATTCTTTTTATTCTTTGAAAATTTATTTTCTAAATCTTTCTGCTTGACGATCCCTCTGCAGAAGTGCTCAGCAGTGATAAGCAAAGCATTGTAAAAAGAAAGCCCCTGCCCCCCCACCCCCATGGCATGCCTAGATTTGGGGGGAAAGATGTGGAGTAAGATTACTTTTCTCCAGGTGGGAAGAAAAGAAACACTGACCTGCCCTTTACGACAGCCCTGTGGGAGATTCTGCTGAGCGCTCTCCACACTTGGGATCCTCTTAACATCCTATTGATCTAAAGTTCCTATTCCTTTCAGGATGATGTCATTTGTGGATTTGATTACGTGGGTGACTTAGTTTTGCCCGTCGTCCTCGTGCGTTTCCTAAGTGCAGCAGGCAGGGCAGCACCTGCGTGCACTCAGGTTCGGTATGGGTGGGTGCTAGGAAGGGGAGACCCCGACACTGGTCTAACCAGCCCCGCGACTCGCTCAGGCGAGTCAGCCCTTGATCCCTTAAAGAAGGGACAGTCGTGGTCCGGGAGAGGAAAAAAGGGTGTTGCTGGGCCCTTCTCTTTCAGGAGTTGATCAGGTTGGCAGATCTGGAGGGCTAATCCAAACAAGGCGCTTGACTTGTGAGGTCGCGAGTCTAGACAGAGCTGGTGGCTCGGCGGCTCCTTATCTTACCCTGGAATCAGCCGAAGAGGCGCTCCCCGGCCCACAGCGCGGCGCAGACGGCACAACAAACACAGCACCTGAGGCTTTACAGCTCGCTTTATTGTTTAATGGGGAATGCTGCAAAACAGTCATTTGTTTTCTCGGCCTCGAACCCTGGCTGCTTAGAGTTGCACGGGCCATGAACGCAGCGAGGGGGCGGGGGGCCCGAGCCTCGCAGGCGCTCCGCGGGTGCGGGATGGCGCACGCGGGGACCCTCCTGCTCCCTCCCTTTCCTCCCAAGCCCTCTGCTGCGAGGGCCTGCAGGAAACCCGGCCGCTGCCCTGTCCTTTATTCAGAACCCCGGAGATGGAAGGACCGTGGGAGAAAGGTTAAGGCGAGGGGTCTCGGACTAATCCCGCATCTCCTCTGCTGCCTGGAAATGACAATTCTCTGTGCTGTGGCCACTTATGGTTTGCGGGTCTGTGGGCTCTGACTCAAGGGCGATCAATAAAAACGTTTAGTGCAGTAATAAGCTGCTTTATTGCTCCCCCCAAATGTACCGAGAAAGATGCATCACCATCTTGGTCAGGACGGAGCGTCCTTTCTTTCTCCGTGAGCGCAAAGTAGTGGCGTGACTGTCCCGTGTTTCTGTGAGGACTTCCCTGGACAAAGCAGGGAAGCCTTCCTTGATTCTCTAGCTGGCCCTCACCACACAGGCTGGCACTGGCATCCACTTGGGAGCAATGAGACCATGGGGACAGCTTGCAGTGCCCTTTTTGGAATGACGGTCAAGCTTGGGGATTTATAATCGAGGATTTTGTGGCTCTCATTTTAAATTAATTGAGCGAAATTAAGTAAATTGTAATTTTGGTCCTTCCCTATGAGATTTTTTTCTTGTTTCCAAAAGGAGGGTTCCTAGTTACATCTTGTTATTCACTCTTCTAGTCTGCAAACAACACTATATGTGTATAGGTGTGTGTCATTGATATGAAATAGATAATACCGCCTCTTTGAAAAGTAACCAAAAATGTAGGTGAGAGCAATTTGGTTATGTGCCTAATGTGGTGCTAATATGTGCACCACCATCTCCCAGCTTTGGAGATACTGAAAAACCCACGACATACTTTCTTTTCCCCCTGCCTGGTTTCAGTCTCACAACTTTGTCAGATGAAAAAGCCCTAAACAAGACAAAATCCAAATTTCATGAAATGGAAGGACTTCTGAAGGGAGGTGGAAAAAAGAAAAAAAGAATAACATTTCTATCTCTAGAAAATAATCCTTAAGTCAGGCAGTGACTTCTTTTTCTCATGGGTAAGAGTTGCTGTTTATTTTGATCTGTCACAAATACAAAGTGTTGTTTGAAACTTGTTAAACCTAGCAGGTATACGGAGATAATACGAGACAAGCCACTGAATATGATAAAGTAAAATATGGTGGGAATTGGCTTTTAAGGACGGAAGGGTTTCACTTTTTCCCAACGGCTTTTTAATTAATATTTCTTCAAAGTGTTATATGTACTTTCTCACAATTCTGTGCTATCAAACAGTTTTTCAATGTACAGTAAAGATATGATTGGCAAATTGTCCGTGTAAGTTCAATACTGCAGTTATGATAATTTAAATTACTTACATTCTCAATTAGTTTTAAATAAGGTTTCTTTCCTTCATTAAAAAAAAATTGCCCAATCCTAGGTAAAAACATCTTTTGTCTTAAAAACTGCAATAATTACTTATTAGAACTATTAATTTTTAAAATTATATATAGGAAGTTTAGAATTAAGGTTAGCAAAGGAAAAGATACATTTGATTGGTGGGGGGAGGACTAGAAGGAAAAAGGAAAAAATGATTTAGATTTCTGAGAAGAGCATATATTCTTTGAAATAGTATATTTTAAGTAATAAAGAGAAAAAGTACTAATGAGCCAAATAGCGAAAAGCTCATTTAAAACTCAGAATAAAATTTATAGTTCTTTAAAATTTTATATCAGTAGTTTAATAATTTTTCTTATGGGAAATCCATTCTCAAGAAGAAACACTTTAAATAAAAATAACCTGGTAACTTAAATAACATTTAAGATTTAATTCATAAAACAAAATGAGTGACTTTTTTTGTAAAATACAGTAATTTGCTTTCACTAATAATGAGTGCTGATGTCTAAAAAAGATTAAGTGTGGAAAATATGGATTATCAGTTTCTAGAGAATGAAAATGCTTAGTAAATTCTGAGATCATTCATTTACTTTATTCAGTAATATATGGAAATATTTTAGAGGTTACTACTTAAAATTCGGTTTTCGTATCAAAGTACATTTCATACTTTAAAATGATGATGTATCTTTGAAGTCATTAGAACTTCAGAGACACTAGTCACTCTTACATTTTATGCATGGCCAAATTTCTACCTATTCACCAGAAGTTGAACTCTTAAAGGATAGAATATCACCAATGAAAACTAATCTTTTAGTTCTATTATCCCATCAATAGATTCATAAGTCTTATTAATGTTAATGGAAAATGTCTTTATGTGTCATGTGCAAAACAGGGCTTGGAAATATTTTACCCAGCAATGTCTTTGTAGCAAGTATGCTAGGGCTAAAATTACCTAAGAAATAATTTCAATCACATTTAGGCCCAGATAATATGTTAGTCTCATAAGTGAAAATGAGCATATGAAGTGGTAGAATTAACTTTAAAAACAAAAAAATAAAAAATAAAAACAAAGCTTTATAGAAAAAAAAAAAAAAGGCCTGAAAATACCCCTCCACCAAACCTGTTAGAGTTTTAGATGTGACCTTTAGTTAGTTAACTAACTCATAGTTTGGGACTATTCCTGCCAGACAAATGGTATAGCTTGTCAACAAGCGAGATCTAGGACCAAAGTTGATATAAACTACTTACTTACCATATAGGAAGTTGTTCCTACTGAATTATTTACTGGAATTTGAGTAATGCTTTGTTTATTTGTTTTCATTTTGTAGTGGTGATGGACTTAGGAAATTCTTATGGATTAATGTATGCATTTTTAATGTGTATTATGGCAGCCTTTGGCTGTGGCATAGTGTTTTCTCTAGGGCAAAGCTCTGGTATTAGAATAGAATCAGTAACATTAAGAAACTCATAGACACACATTACAATTTAGTGCTTGCAAGAGAGTTAAGGTTACAAGGGAGTCAAATAAATGGTGACGGAAGGAGATTTGACTTTAGGTAGTGAACACACAATACAGTATACAGGGCATATATTATTGAATTGTACACTTGAAACATAATTTTATTAACCAATGCCACCTCAATAAATTTAATAAAATAATAAAGTACAAAAATTCAAAAAATTTAGCAATTCATAAGCAGAATTATATGGCAAATAAAGTTTGTAAGGAACCTCAAAAAAAAAAAAAAAGAATTGAGTGATGGTTCAAGAGTGTAAATGATGAATGTTGTTCATCATGAATTGTTTTGGTTATTCAAGTCAAAATCTTCATGATTCTTCTAGAATCATAATCCAGACTAAGAATATTTTGAATCTTTATAGGGAGTATCAAGAAAGGAGTCAGTTTGTCGTAGAGCAGGAGATGCATAGTGGTTATTTCTGCCATGACATAACACTTTTGTGCCTGTAAAGCACTTTACAGTCATTAGTTATGTATGAGAGCCAGCAAAATCCATTTTCCTAATGACCTCTGTACCTGTTCCTCAGCGCAATTCTCAATTCCCTCGTCTTTACTTCATATGTTTAAGAGCAGAGCATCAAAGAAGCAATACTTTGTCCTTGACTTCAGTGAAAACTATGGTACATCAGAGAGTGGAAACCATTTCATAGACATGCTCAGTGATGTCCACTTTCATTAGTTCTAGAAATTCAGGGCGGATGCTGAATGGATAAAGCTGGGGGTGGAGAGAACAATAAACTCACAGAATTGTAATTTATCTTCTTAAAGCAGCAACTCTCAAACTTTTGATGTCAGGGCCCCTTTACACTCTTTGCAATTATTGAGAATCTCAAAGAGCTTTTGCTTATGTATGTTCTATCTAGTAATTTTACTGTATGATGAATTAAAAATGAGGATTTTGAAATATTATTCATCTAAAATAACCTACTACATGTTAACTTAAATAACTTTTTAATGAAAAATAACTAGATTTAAAACAAAAATTAGTGAGAAGAATGGAATGGATTTGGGGTTTTTTGGGGGAAATCTTTTAAATATCTAGCTTTATAGCAGACAGCTTAATTCTCATATCTGCTTCCTTATTTAATCTGTGGCAATATCACACATCATGTACCTTCTGGAAAACTCCATGTCCGTTTGTGAGAGAATAAAAGTAAACAGATAAATAATGTCTTAGCATTATTATGAAAAGAGTTTTGACCTCACAGACCCCTAGAAAAATTTTTAGGGACACTCCCTCGGAGGTCCCCAGAACAGATATTGCAAACTTCTGCCTTGAAAATGGGCTTTTACAAAAGGACTATAGAGAAGTTATTGCATAAGGGAATTTAATTACTTATATTAATGCTCTAGATACAGATTTGTTTTTAAGTCAAGTCCAGGTCACAGTTTTATTTTGTGACTTTTCAATTTTATCATCAAATACTGATCTGAAAATCACTTGTATCCAGGTCCTTGAAGGAAAAAAAAATATTATAATGTTATAAAACTGAAAATTTAAGGCTTTTTTCTGAAAAACTCGAGGAGTGACAGACACATGAATGTGGACTGGTGTAGGTAAATGTGCTGGGCTCCTTTATGTTTTAGAGATTGATTTTTAACCCTTTTCCTAGTGACGTTGTGGAGGATGGTGAACACTGAAATCCATAACAAATAATTCAGATTTGACATAGGTGGGAATTGCTAGCCACAGCATTTCAAGGCAAGGAATTAAAAGTGACAGTTACAATTTGGAAAAATTACTTGGCTTTTGGAATGAGATAAGCTTGTGAGATGAAAGACTGAAAGCTGGAAAAATAACAAGGATCATAGTGGTTCAGGCAGGGAATGGACCCTTTTATAGTTGTCATGAAGAGAAAGGAAGGAACTGTTTTGAGAGATAGTCTGAGAAATTGACTGCTGTGGAGGAGACTGGCAGTTGTCCATCAGAATTTGTTTTCCTCTTTGAAAGCATATGGCTAGTTTGAGTATTTCATGTTTCTTTACTGGTGGGTTGGCTACATGACCACATCCTTGCCAACGGAATCTAAGCAGAAATAATGTACATTATTCTAGGTATAAGCATGTTCCTTCCTCATGTTCTCTTTTTCCTTCCAACTGGCTAGAATCCATGAAAGTCCAGCTTTAACTGGGCAGATGATGAAAGTGCTGTATGGTTATGGTGGACCAACATGATGGAAATAACCAGTGTCCTAAACGACATCAGGGAATGGAGCTCTCTGCTGGCTGACCTGAAACATTCAGCTCAAAACTACAAGTGAGAAATTATTTTTTATCTTCTTTAAGCCACTAAAATTATTATTGGGCCTATTTATTACATCAGCCTAACCTTACCTAGTACAATAGGCTACAGAGTAGAGCTCGAGACAGTAAGAAGTCAAAGGACTCTAAAGTCCTGAATGAATCATGCATTTATTCCCTCACAAATTCATTAACCCATTCAAAAATCTAACTAGTGCTTATTATGTGCCATGTGTCGGCTATATAGCAGTGAACAAATCAAAGAGTTCTTGCCTTCATGAATCTTATCTTTTTGTGGTACATTCAAATGACATACAAATAAATGCCCACTGTAATGAAGGTAGTGGTAGATGCTATGAAGAAAAAATCAAGCAGATAAAAGGGACAGGAAATGTGAGATAGAGTGGTCAGTGAGGCTTCTCCAAGGAAGTGACTTTTGAAGAGATGGTGAGAACTCGAAAAAGTGAAAATGAGATATATATGTACTGCATCAATCCTATGTTGAAACTGTTTATTTGAGTTTCAATATGTCCTTGATGTATGTGGGACTATACATAAAATATGGATCATTGTTAGAGAGATATCTTTAGTTATTTACTTATATAACTTAGTGAAAACAAAAGAATCTATGTAGAATTAAAAAGCAGGAAAACTGGAATAATGGTAATTCATCAAAGATGTGTTGGAAGGTCAGTGACTGGAAAGTTGTAAGGAAAAAAGAAAGATGTATAATTGTGAGAAATAGGTGAAGAGATCAGGTTGGTAATGAAGAAAAATAAAAGACAATAGAAATGTCTCAGGAACTAAAGCCAGAAGTCTTCAAAGGGGCAGGTATGAAAAGCTGTGCCCCATACATCAGAAAGATCAAGGAAGATAAGGGCAGAGAAAATGCCTTTGAACTTGTCTGAATTGAGATCATTGGATACCATAAAGAGGCAAAGATGGAAGCCAGATTTAGGAGGGGATTTAGGGGGAAATATTTTAAATATAGTTCATCTAACTCGTCACCATTGTTATTGGACATTTATTGAGTGCAGTGATTCTATAGTGCTCTACTCTGATAACCAAAGTATTCACTGAGTCCAGTTACCAGGTTTTTGAAGAACGACTGAAGAAGTATCAGAGTCTGCTACTTCTATTAATCCTTTTTGATGATCTCTGGAAGGCAGAATTACCTAAAATGTTTTTAACCCTTTTGGCTCTCTGGCTTTGCTGAATTCAGGAAGACTCGAGAATCTACAATCTAGCAGACAAACCAATTAGATGTTAAAATCCTGGAGGCTAGAACTAAGGTGTCAACAGAAAGTGAGTATGGAGAGATAATTATCCAGTAATTATAAGTATCTAGGAAAAAATCTAAGAGAAAAAGGCCTATTGCCATGTTGTAAAATTGAGAGGATAGTAATTTGTTTAGTTTTGTTGACACTAGGCTAAAATATGTGATGTTTTATCAGAAAGCAATATTTCTTGGGCTGTATGTTACCAGCTGAAAAAACTGGGGGCAGGAAAAACATGTTTGAAAACCACATGAAATGAAAAAAAATCAGCTGAGCTTTAGAAATTCAGGTAGCAAGAAGCGAAGTCCTCATATATTTTGAATTGTGACTCGTGATCCAGCTGATATTTTGTCAGTCTGAAAACACTAGGGAATCAGAAGATACATTGTTTTGCATCACTGAGGTGTCCATGTTAAGAGAAAATCAGTGATAATATCTGTCATAATTTGCCCCTCCTGAAATGGATTCCTACCGAGAATGTGTATTTTCTCTTAGTTTTATTTTGCTCTGTGTGAAATGGTTGGACATATACAACTCTAGGAGTGCCTCTAATGAGAACCCAGTTGGCGGGGGGCAAGGGGTAGGGGCAGGGAATAAAAACTGAATCTAGTAAAACGTGCAGACATATTACTTAGTAATTATTTTAGTTCAAAATGATTTTAAAAGATTAATTATCCCCCACCCAGTACTTTGGAGTATACACAAGAGGATGAAACAAAATCTTAAGGAATGAATAGAGGAATAAGAGAAAAGCCTTAATTGATTTTGAGGGCCAGTGTGAAAGCAATAGGAAGGAAACACTTACTAATGGATAAATTCACAAGGTTTAGTATAGAAAAGTATGTCTAGACAAAGCAATAGACTTCAGTAGGATAGCTGAAATAGTTTTAAAAATGTTTAGTCATGGTGATTTCTTTAATTCTGTTTTTCCTTCAGAATGATAAGGATTCCATCTTTTTCCCTCCAAGCTCTAATTTGAGAATGATTTTTAAGTTCATAAAACAATAAAATGAAGACATTTCCATAATTGTAAAGTTTTTAGTTATTTTATTCCTTGTAGAATCCAGAATTGGCATATAAAATGTTTTCTAATCTATGATTTTTTTCTGAATGAAATATCATTTGTGTTCACCCCATACACTCTCTAAAATGCGTATCATGAACAAAGTATATTAATAATGGGAGTATAATTTACCTCTGATTAATAGATTAATTTGATATCACCTGATACTAGTTATATATTTTCAAAAACAGTCTTGATTGTCTTTATGGGGAAAAAAAATGCCACAGCAATCCAAGCTACATTTATTTTCAGAAAATTGATTTTCTTCTAGAGAGAAAGAAACATTTCAAAATGAATGATGATAAATCTATTTTTATACTTGAGAGTTAATGAGAATCATTGTCTTCCCCACCCCCTACTATCTCAGAATGGTAAGCTAAATTGCTCACTATGGCTTAGCAAGAATACATAAGCAACATATTCTGGAAAATTGTAAAGTTAAAGATCTTGCTTTTATGAGGCATAATGCAATTAACTATCTTAGAAAGTGACATGCCGGGATAAATTCATGACAGTCAGTCACTCTAAAGAGTCTCCAAATCTCAGTATTGAACCTCTATAGCAAGCCACTCATAAGCCAGATGGGCAGCTAGATGACAGAGGAAGTGAATGAGAACTTTTATGACACCCTCTCTTAAATTTAGTAATGCCCTAACTCTCCTCAGAGGCCTTACTTTGAATGGGTCAGGTTTCTGTTCTGAGCTGTAGACACTGATCCTTAGCAAATATTCTCATATCAGTGACTATGAATAAATGGATACAAAATAAGAGAAAGACAAGGAGACTTTTGAATCATTATTACCGTTTAATTTTGTTATTAGTAAAATTATATATTTGAACAGCCAGGCAGGGTTGGGAACCAAGTATGACGCAGTTGAGAAAATTGTTCTTTCTTCCTGTTGCCACTAAAATGAGAGGTATGGGCATTTGGCTTTCTACTCTTCTATGATAGCTACCATTCAATGGTTGTCTTCTATGTCCTAGGCACCAGCCTAGATAATTGTTTTGTATTGTTTTTCATTCTTATCTATAAACATGTAAGATAAGGGTATCCCATTGTGCAGAAGAGGAAATCTCTAGTCAAGAGAACTTGCCCCATATCTCATCAAATTTGTCAAATTTGTGGATATGGGAAAAAATTACATTTAAATTAATTGCATTGATAATTTGTATAGCAATGTTTAATTTAGATGTGTTTATTCACAAAGCGGTTTTTACTGCTTACATGCAATCAGAGAAAGCCTGGAAAATTTTAAGAGTTGCATTTTGACACCGTGAATATTTTTTCCCTGAAAAGCAAAGCCTCCAGATCTTCAAAAAATGAGACCATATTAGGTACAACAGTATTTATGGTTATTATTGCATTCCAGCTATACAGGTCGCTTTGTTTCTGGAATGCACTCTGTTTTGTTTTGTTTTTGTCTTCTTTTTACCACCCCCTCCCTGCCTTTGGCCCTCCATGGGGATTATTTCCTAACCATGCACCATTCATCTGGCTAATCCAAACTCATCCTTCCATTTTCCAGTTCAAACGCCAGTTCTTCAAGAAGCCAAGGTCATGTGCTCCAGCTATGTACTCTCATAACAGACTGCATTTGCCTGCTTGCATGTTTGTATCCCCTACTTGTCTGCAGACCACCAGAGTATCTATTTTCTTCAGCTTTGCATCGCTAGCACCAGCGCAATGCAGAGTAGGTATTCATGTATTTATTTACTGTATAAAAATTACAGTGAGTCAATGTCAGACTTGCCAAAGTCAGATGAGAACTGCACTGCTTTACTAAGGAATAAGGGTAAGGAAAAGAAGAGAGAAGAGGGCTTTTTCAGAATGATGACTAATGAAACTCACTTAAAATGATGAGAGAGAGAGATTGGAGATAGAGATGAAGAGAGAGGGGGACAGGGACAGAGACAGGGAGGTAGAGTGGGAGAGTCAGAGGGAGGGAGAGAGTAAAGGTGAGCAATAGCAATAGTCCACAGGCTGTAAATTAGTTGTTAAGGGCAGAAAGTCAGGCTGTCTTGGATACAGATACTTGCTGTTTGATCTTGGGCAACTTACTTGGCTTCTCTGAACCACAATCTCCACTTGTGTAGGTAAGGCTTGTTGGACAAGTTTGATGTGTGCTTACTGTGTAAGAAATCCTGTATGTGGGACTGTTATTAAGAAAAGTGTGAGAAAAGCATTATTCTCTTGAATCAATTTACTTGGTTCTTTGCATCTTTTTTTTGTTCCCTGTTGTGATGGATGCTGAGTCTTTATATTTTCTTGTTTTTTGGTGAGATGGAGAATGCTTTGACTTTACATTTGTTTTCTTTTTGGTTGTTACTATTTCCTTCATGAAAATGCTATTATACATGTACTTTCATGGATTTAACTGTGTAGAATATGCAACATTAAAGGAATTTCAGCAAATAATTAAAAAATAGTTTTTAAAAAGCATACCACATGCAAAACCCATTTCTTTCTTTGTATACTACTTGCCACAAACATAGATTCTTACATAGTTATGATTATAGTCTGTATGTATATAACATTTTTTTTTTGCTTTATGTTTTATAATAAGCATTATCTGAGTGCATTTCCAGAATCAAAATATCTTGGGAAAATTGCTTTGTTATATCAGTGGTTCCTTAAGCTTTTCTCATTGGTTATCTTTGTACAATCTAAAAGCAATATTCCATTTAATATTATTGTATATATTTTATCATTTCATCAAATTTCTTGTGGCACAGATTCCTCACCTTTTTAATTATGGCAAAATATTCAAAAAGTTTATGAAACAACCTCTTACAGAGTCCCTGGTACAATATCGTAGTAGAGGCTTATTGTCCCCGGCTTAACACTGATTATGTGAAAGAATAGTGTGTACCTCCAGAAAGGCTAGCAATTCTGCCATCAGATAAATGATTGCAGCCTTCAGTGTGCTGGCTCTCTTTATTTTAGCTACTGGTTGCAGAGCTGAGAAACAGAAGCCTGCATGGAGAATGAGGGCCCAGATTTTTTTTTTTTAACTGAAATGTCAAGCAATGTGACTATGCTGGCAGAAGACGACCCCCTGCGAGATGTGATAAGCCCCAGGCCTGCTCCATACACTACAGTGAAAATGCCGTGGGAGGGCTTCCCAGGCTGATGGAACTAATGACAGTAATAGCTCTGGGTAATTTGTCTTTTTCCTTACTGTGCACATTCTCTACATGTGGTGCACTTTACACCTACCACCAGGCTCACATCTGGAATGCTATGACCCTCTCAGTCCTGATTCAGATAGGTTGAATTCTGCTGTAAAGTAAATCTGACCTCTAATTTTCTTAATAATTCAGGATTATGCTAATGTTACTCAGCAACCAGTGCTGAATGAAACAGGAGCACTAAAGAATACTTAAACCCTTGTATTGGAGGGATGACCAAGCTTTTCTTGCATATTTGGTTATAATTTTTTCTGTATATCATTCTAATAGAGAAGACAGGAATTTAGAAAATGTGTAATTTATATTTTTATGTATTTTTTCCGATTCTAGGACATCCTCTGCTTAAGAATATATTTTCTGGATTTTTCCCCCCTTTGGTAAATTATTTTTCTTCTAAGGATTTATAAGAATACTAATGATAGGTTTGAGTTTTTAATTCTAACTGTAAAAAATACTTAGATAGTTAAAGAGACTGACAAAATAATTTCAGGGATAGATAAAACAGACTTCCCAGCAGCTTAATCTCATAAATGCAGAGTACTTTCAGGAAGATTTGACAATAAAAATCCTTTTTTAGTGCTGCTTCTATAGCAAGATTATACTTTTAATATTGTATTTATGTCTTATATTTTCTGTATTTGTATAAAAGTAGCTGTATTATTAAAAGTAAAAACATTGAACATATCTTTTAGAAAACCATAAATGATCTTAAGTTTTAAGAAATGTTTGTACTACGTGAAAAGGATTGGCTCTTCAGTTCTAGATTTCTCTGAATAAAAGGGGAATAAAAGTATCTCCATAAATTAGTATGTGAAAGATTCCCCAGAGAGCAAGAGATTTTCACCCATTGTGGAAGTACACAACCATTCTTATTTGCAAGAAAAAAAGATGTGTACTCCTTAGTATGGGTATCTGAATCAATCTGTCAAAATATTTATAAAGTAACTTCTAAATTATAAATAGACAATGTTATTATTTTCTTCTTCAGTTCAGGTCCAAAAAGGCGCTAGCAAACATTTTGTTTTGAGCACTAAAGATAGTGTACAGAAACACCAAAATTACAAATTATTTATATTGGTTAGTAATTTGTTTCCCACAAATAGTGTAGAGACTGTAAACATTTTTTTTTCTTATAAATAATATCTGTGGCTATAATTGATCAACAAAAAAATAATTCATCAGTCATGTTCAGTCTCTTTTGGCACCTCTGACTATTGTCTCTATTGCCAATTTGAAGGCAGAGAGTTTGCATCTTCAAGTTTTGGACCATCTCAGAATATAACCATGAACTCAGACCACTCAAAAAATTTCTTCTGTGTCTACCGGATGGATGGTACAGATGAATTCCAGAAAAGAATTTTTTTCTGACTTAGACATCCCAAGAGGTAGACACCCATTGTTTTAGGATAAAACCAATCAAATTAGGGAAGGAGAGACAGGGAGGAATGACTCAATGCCTTCCCTGGACCCTTGCCTTGTACTGGGTCTGAGTTTTTAGGAAGGATTGCTTCAGAAGAAGAGCATGATCATCATTATTCCTGGCTAAAACAAAGCAAGTGGCAGGAGAACTGTCTGGGAGGCAAAATTATGACATGTGTTGTATATTAAGCTTTCTTGGGCTGCAGCCCTTTGGGCAAGATTTGTACAGAGTGGTACCTTCTGTCTACATGACAGATAGTGTAAAGTGAGGTTGCTGAGAGCAGCTGAGCTCAGAGGTTTGGGATTGGATGAAGGTCTTCAGCATTTTGAGTATTACACTCTCTTTTATATTTATGATGCTTTAAGTTATTTGACAAGAACAGTCCTCAAAGAACAACAAGTTAGATAGTAGCCATGTGATTTCAGCAGAATCTATGAAGGGTGAAAAATCAGTTAGTTTATTTCACTGAATTAGTTGGTGGCCCAGTAATGAGAAGTGTACAGGGACACCCTGTTCATGACAAGACCAAAGTTGTCCACGCCATCTGTTTTTACCAATTTCTTTTGTTTATTGAGCCAGGGCCTTCATTGTATCATCTTACACACTCCTCACAGCAGCTCCAAATGGTCCATGTTATTACAGAGAAGAAAGCTGAAGATCGGAGAGGTTCATTTCTGAGAAGTTTATGAGATGTGAACTCAGATCTGTCTGACAGCAAAGCCCTCCACTTGCTGGTCTTGTCTCTCATCCTCTAATTCACCCTCATGCTATTCCCTGGCCCCATCCCCAGCAGTTGTGTTTTCACTCTCAATTGACAGCAGAGTTCTAAGAAAGCAAAGGTCTGTAGAAAGAATCAGGCATTTAGGGCAGGAATCCCATTTCTTCCACATGAATGACCTTGGGCCGTTACCTAACCTCTCCAGGTTTCACTGTTCACCTTGATAAACTGTGGATAATCCAAACTCACAGAAATCCGAGTGAGAGAATCAGATAAACTGCTGAGAACAGCAGGCACTCTATGAGTGGCATGCATTAATTTATAATGGAAACATCCTAGTCGAAATTTGAAAAGCTTTTTTCTTTCCTTCAGGAATCTGTAGTAGAGGTCTTTATAAAAACATATTCCTTTTCTTTAGAAGCCTCATAAAATTGAAGCACATTTATACATAAAAGACATATTTATTTACATTTTTATAAAACATGACCTCAGGATATTTAACACTTTTTGGATTTAGTTATTCTATGTAAAATAGGACTTTGGAATATTTTTTTCTTTAAACAAATTTCTTTAGTTTGTAAAAATGGTAAGCTTGGCATTTTGATTTAGAAAGTAGTTAAGCTTTTATAGCTGATTTAGCTGATTCTTGAGAAATTCTGATAATCATTTATCTTGAGCCGCTTTCCATTACCACCTTTCCATGAGAGGTGCTTCTCTGCATATTGAAGGTGGAATGGGGATGCCAACTAGTCCTTCAGAGAAGAGAGCTTGCTGAGAGTATTTTAGACACCATCAGCCATTAGGTTTTCATGGCTTCGCTGATTTAACATACGTTTATTAAACTCTTAACGTATCTAAATGCTGCAAGATTACAAGGATATGAAAAAAAGGCCTTTTGACCTAAAGCAGCTTATTGTTGAGTAAGGGAGCTGAAGCATTATATATAAACAAATATAAACCTGTGCAAGGCGGGAAAACTGAGTTCATGGGAGAAGAGATCCCTTCAACCCAGGGGATTAGGCTTCATGGATTTTTTAACTTGGTTATAGAGTATATATGATTGGATGAAGATAAGGGAAAGACATTTTGGGTGAAAGAAGGAAAGAATAAAATAAATGAAGAGGGTGATAGAGTGAGGACTGTGTGCAGGGAACAATAAGTCTTGTTCTGATGACCACAGGGTGGTTTTTCACCTCCAGCTGTAGCAGAATCACATGAGGTGTTTTACTAAACATATATAACCCAGGTCCCACCCCAACGTCCCATAAGTCTGTTTTATTCCCCCCTGGGATGAGGCCCAGGAAACAGCATATTTGAAATGGATCCCAGTTAATTGGAACCACTGAGAAACAGACAAGGCTGAGTAACTGGAAGAAATGGAATGGTTGGAGTGTAGACATGTGATTCTTAGCCCAGGCTGTGCATGCATTAGGATCACATGAAGTGGTTGTCCTTCCTTCCTCCTTTCCTTCCTCTTTCCCTTCCTCCCTCCCTTTCTTCTTTCCTTCTTTCCATCTTTCACTTTTTTACTTCTTCTTGTCCTCTTCCTTTTCCTCCTCCCCTTCCCCCCTTTATATCTGAGAACCAGGCCAATTGAAGTAGAGTCTTTGAGGGTGAGGACTTTGTATCAATTTTTTGTATATATTTTTTACTTTTTATTAGGGAACATTTTAAATATATATATGAAAGTAGGCAGAATAGTATAGTTGACACTCATGCACCTAACCTTAACAAATGTTAACTCATGCCAGTCCTGTTTCATTTGTTTCCCTACCATCTTTCCTACGTTCTACATTATTTTGAAGCAAATCTTGGACATTATAAAATTTTATCTATGACATTTCAGTGTGTATCTCTAAGTAAGAATGTAAAAGTACCACCATACCATTATGATACAGAACAATAATTTTTTAATACTATGGAATAGCCAGTTGTGTTTTTATTTTTTACTGTTTCGTAACTGTGAGCATGTATGTATATGATTTTTTACAGATTGTTCCAATCAAGATCTTGACAAAGTCCACATATTAAGGTTGGTTGATATGGTTGATATGTCTCCCTTAATCTATATGTTTCCTCTCTATTTCTCTCTCTCTCTACTCATTACAGCTTTTAGTTCCGGTCCCTTACATGGTTGTTAATTTTCACCTCTGTGTCCTTTCTCATGTCCTTTTCAGAAATGTTTCTCATCAACATAGTCCATTTGGATTTTTATATCCTCTATAAAACCTTCCTTACCAATATTTCACTTATGAGAATTTCTTTAATAGTTCTGGCTTTTAAGCCTTTTAATTATATACCATTTTATATTTTTGCATTGTTCTCTAAATTCTTTGAGTATGCTTCTCCTGAGTTCTCAACTAATTTGTTTGTTTCCTATTGTAATACTCAATGAATTTAGAATAGTGCTAGAATCTAAGTACTCTGAAAATGATTATTACTTAAATTTTAGATTAAGAGAACTCTTCTGATATTGGATATTACCAAAACTCTCTTTAATTTGCTTTCCAATGGATCTGTCCAATCATAATTTACCATGTCTAAATGCAGTGGTTAAAGAAATCTGGTTAAATTCAGTAGAATACTTATTCGTAAGCATTTTTCTGAATTGCATAAAAAATACAAATAAATTACAAATATTAAAAAGAAAATATTTGTAATTATGTTTTTCAAATTGCATGTGCAATAAGACCACTTATAAGTAAGACATATACAATACCCTTGGTCTTAACAATGGTCCAGACTAGTAAAAAACAAAACAAAACAAAAGCAACAGAGATGAGATGATCCAGAGTGTCATTAAGAGACCTCCTTTAATTTCTTTTAGGACCAGGTCATACTAGGGAGATCTCAAGGAGAGCTGTTAGTGTTTGTGTGAGGCAGAAAACTAAAGATGATTGCTAAAAGATGGAAAAGAGGAGAGAAAAGTAGTGCAATACTGGGACATCAGTAACAACTTAGATCTCTGGCTCTGAGTTAGCTTCTTATGACCTGGGAATGGGTACATAGGAATTCTCAGAGGAGAAGGAACTAAAGAAGCTCTTTTCTACACATCTTTACTATTTCAGAAAGGGATAAAGGAAAGCAGGGTGCTGGTAGGAGAGAGAGGGAGTGGGGTAGGGGTCATTCCAGGTCTTGGAAGAAAGAAGAGAAGGAGAAATGGAATTTGTGTAAAAGCTTTTTCTCATGAACTAGTAGTGATCTTTGCAACATGTTTGAAGAGATTTGTACCCAAATGTGGGTAAACTAAATTCAAGTTAAAACTGCCCATGAGACCTGACTCTACTAGGAATACTTGTGGAATGCTTGACCATTTGGCAGTAGCATAAATGGGGATATCATAAATTATGAGATTTTTTTCTGGGTAATGAGAGATATATAAATTTTGTTTTGTTTGTCTGGAGACTGTCAACCTAGACTAAAGTGAACTTCGAAAGTCTACACTAATCTCCTATAAATGAAAAGGATTACAAAGGAGTTGACAGTGCATGTATATGGTAAGAAATGTGGCTTAGCAAAATGCATAGCAATTCATCAGTGAGAGCAATATTAGTGTACAGAAGTCTAAGGAGGCTACCATTATCAATAATTGTTGAAAACTGCTTGTTGACAGATTGGATTGTTTGTCGTAGACAGTGACAAACTATAATATAAGAATCTTGAACTTGTTGCATGCATTTTAAATTATTTATGTAAATATGTATATACACATTTTTAGTGAGACTAATATTTTCCTGCATTATGAAGTTTCAGAATTTGTCTAATAAGGCCTGAAATCTTTTTACTAAATAGTGGCACTTATCATGACGTTTCTATACTCTTAACATCCAATCATCTTGGTTTTAATGAAAATATTTTCCTTAAATATTTTGATAGTAAAGCATCTTCACTGAATCAAAACTGACATTTTAATTTAAACTCTCCACTCTGAAAAGAGTTTGCAGTCAAAATTTGTCATTAAAAAACTAAATGAAATGAAAAATAATGATGTGCTGGCTTGCTCCTACAAGCATCTAGAATAGAAATGCTAAAGATACTGTATTTTAATGCTCAGTTGGCTTCTTTTACTTCCATGCAGGGATTAAGTGGGAGGCAGTTCTCAGAACAGAAGAAAGGGTCATGGCCTTAACTCAGAAGAACTGCATTTAAGACAGAGCCGTGTCACTTATCAGTGGGATGACTTTAAGTAACTTAGTTTTTCATCTTTAAAATTGGGAATAGTAATGTTACAGAGGCTTAAGACAGTATGTGAAACAGTGTTAAAAACAAAACCTTATGTAAGTGTAAGATTATGAAGATACACTTTGTACATTTTCTGATAAATGGTATTGTTTATATTTGGGATTTACAAAAATCAATATATATTTGCTTCATTATCTTACTGCAAAAGCAATATGTGGTGAAGGTGAAAAAAAGAGGAACTGAGAATTACTCATAATCATTCCAAATAATATTATTATAGGTTTATGCCATTTTCATCTAAACTTTTACTTATGCATATAGGTTTTAAAAGTATACTCTATTATTGCAGTGGGCAGTATATAACATGTAGTTTGTTCCTTTTCCCTTGTTATATTATGACCATGTTTTTATAACAATACATGTACTTTATAGTATTGCATAAGTTAGTATATACTGCTTTATGCAAATGAACCATATTTATAATATACTTAATCTTTCCCTATTGATTGAATAAAAACTTTAAGATATTTCCAGCCTCAAAGAGATGAATATTCTTTTTTATTAATCCTTGTATGCCATCGCTAGTATTCCTGGATGAAAGAGTAAACAGCATTTCTGTGAGGGTATTTTTAGATGAGATTAACATGTAAGTTAGTGGACTTCTAGTAAAACAGATTGCCCTTCATATGTAGGTGAGCCTCATCGAATCCATTGACAACCCGAATAGAACAGAAAGACCAGCCCTCCCCCAGAAAGAGAGACTTCAGCAGAGGACCTTCAGACTTCTGCAACTTCAGCTCTTCCTGATTCTACAGAAGATATAGCCTTCGCACTTGAACTGGAACATTGACTCTCCTGGCTCGTGAGCCTGCTGGCCCACCCTGCCAGTTTTGAACTTGTCAACATATAATGCTGTGAATTACTTCCTTATAGCAAATCTCTTACTTTATGTATGCACATGCTATTGGTTCTGTTTTTCTAGAATACCCTAACTGATGCAGGTATGTTATAGTTTTATGTAATACCCTTCAAGCATACCCCAACATTTATAGACATATAAAACTTGTTAGCTCATATGCTCTGCCTTCATGACTAGTCTCTTGGAATTATAAAGTACTTGGAATTCTCAAGAGAGGCCATGCTTTTTCTTGCACCGAGGGGCTCTTCTATCTCAAATGTCTTTATAATTCTGTTTGCCTAGAAAAAATCTTATCTTTTAGTTCTTAATTCAAATAGCACCATAAGTTCAGAGAATCTTCCCAGCTAACCAATTAAAGCTAAATGCTTATGATTTGGAAGTACCCATTCATTTTCTTAAATCAGTTATCAGTTATTTGTTCATATATCTATCACATCCACCAAACTCTGAACTTATGAAATAAATGAGCCTGATAATCTTGATGTTTATACGATTTAGTAAAGCTCCTGGCAGTATTGACAACAGACCCATACCTGTAGACTGTACTTCCAATGAAAGACCTCAGTCATTCTATGGTGTGTGCTTCCTGCACAGAGTAATTAGTCTACTTGAGAATAGTAATGGTTGTTGGAGTCTGATTTTGTGGATGCTTACTGCCACTGAATTTTCAATATACCCCAATAACTATAAGTGATACATCAAAAATTAGACAGACTTTGTTTAAAATAAAACAGGTTGTGCAATATCTTCAAAGATGATCTTTGAGGCTCTTAGAACTTACAAATAGGTTTTTAGAAGATTCATTATGATATGTTGAAAACAAATAAATAAGGAAGGTCTTTCTTCTTGTTACAAAAGATTTGTGCATTTTACTAGAGTGTATTTAATTATACCTCCTGTGTATTTTTTAAAATTTAATTTTACCTCCTTGCCAGAGCAAGTGACTGCTGAGAAATTAAAAATTTCAGTTTATAAACCTCTGCAGTAAGGAAGATCAGTCTGAAATTACAATAAGAAAACTGTGCTGACATTGACAAAAATTACATTAGCATGCATATCTCAGAGCACATTTTTATTAAATAAAGTTGGCTTTATTTGAATTGCCTAGTGGAGGAGGAGAGGTCAAAAGAAAGGAGTTGCAGGAAGACTGTGGATAACTGTAAGTCATCATCCGTTCTTTTCAAGTGAGATTATTTTTTAAATGTGATTCCTCCATGAGTGAAGCTTCTGGGGGTTTCCAGCTCTTCTGATGTGTTCATTTTGTCTGTCATCCCATCGCCAACCTATTGTCAACTAAAGCTATGGAACCATCATTCTTAGTCTTTCGCTCAGCTCACACAAACTGTTACTTGAATCTTCAGCAATTGTTTAAATCTATTAAATACATAGAAAAATTAGTTAGACACATAGACATATATATGGATAGATGGGCAGTATCACTTCACAGAATCCCTAAATTGGACACTAACCACCTCAAAATGTAATGTCATCATAGAAATAGAAAACTGTCTCCATTGGCAACTCTTAAGTTTAATAATACTCATGACCCTTCATCCTGTTCTGCCATCTTAGGCTAGGTTAGTTTATTTCCAACATCACTTTTGCTAATAAATTTCTATTAACACAATCTGTTGCTGAGGTATGCTCTTCTCGTGAATGAAGACTTGATTGTTCTTCTCAGTGGAGCCAGATACCCAGCTCTGTGTACTAGGTCTTCTGGGAAGTAAGAAGTTCTTTCTTGTTATCGCCATAAGTTTTTGAAATCTGTTCCTGTAGACAAACCTCAATACAGAATTCCTAAGCAACTGCTTTTCTGCTTGCAGTGACTGCTAGTCAGCACGGAGTGCCCAGAACTCTATTAGGCACAGGCCTACTCAAGGCAAGGGTAAGACCCAGGTGCAACAGCTTTCAGCACAACTGACTGTTTCCTCTCTATAGTTTTTGTCATTTTAAACTTGTTTTTATCATTTGGTGTATGGTTTTTCATCATTTTTAATAATTACATAATATTCCACACAGTAATTAGTCATCAATTTATTTGACCTACTTCTTACTGTTGGGACATCTTTATACATAAGTTTCTGCAAACTACTCTTTCTTTGGAAGTCTTTCCAGATGTATAGTTGCTAAATCAAAGTACTCGTGTAGTTGTAAAGTCTTTGATCTGTATTGTTAAATTGCCTTACAGAAATGTACCAATTTATAGTTATGCTAGTCATGAATGGTTAGACCCTGTCCTGCATCTTCACCAAAAGCAGGCATTCTGTTTTACAGGTTAAGTCTTAACATTTCACAGAGGATGCTATTCATGAATTTTTAATATGATGAACTGTCTCTACATTTAGTGATTCAGCCTTTAAAAGTCGTTGTCATATATTTTTTCCACTTGTATGTGTATTAAAAATCAGATTTTAGGAATAATAATTCCTTTTCTTCATTAAATAGTAAAACAAAGGAGATCGTGGAATAATTTCTCTTCTGCATAATAGTTGATTTAGTTACATATTAGAAAACCTTTCCTATAGTTGGTAACATTACCACACTAATAGAAACCTTTATTTTGCTTTCAAGGTTCTGTGAAAGACTTTACAACAATTTAGTAAAGATTATGTCACAAAATTTTTCCTTATTTGAATTAGTAATTCAAGTGACTTTAACCTATGACAAGAAAAAAAAATCTATGAATTTATATTAGTCTCTACATGAAGACAAATTAATCTACTGTTTTTTTTTTAATTGATGAGCCTAATTTTTCAGAATGAAGAAAGACAACAGGATAACATAAGGTGCACTAACTTCAGGAAATTTTTTTTTTATTTCAATGTTAGTTTTGATGTTTCTATTTGTGATTGATGTCTCAACATTTATACTACAGAATAACTGTGTTAAATTTAATGGCTAGTCAGTGTGTGGTATACAACTTTCTGGTTGAAAAAGAAACAGTATTAAAACCAATGCAATAGTGTTTTCATTTAAGAATTCCAAGTTAGAACAAACTATGCTCAAGTTTTTTCTTCATTTCACCTTTCTCTAAGGACAAACATTCCTTGACGTCAGCCCATTGAAAGTCATTATGATTTTTGTATATTAATTTCTACCAATTTTAGCAGTACATCATTTCACTGAAGTAAGTGTGATGCCTCCAAGGAATAGAAATACATATATTGTAACCTTCAGGGATGATCCATTATCGTATTAAAGTCAGAGCTCCTTATTAGATGTATAATAGAAAAGGAATAAGTTCTGAGGGGGTTTAATTCTGTCCTGCTGTACCCACAATCCCATGAATATAATTGAAAATTTCACCTCCAACCAATGTGGGATAAACATCTTGAGCCAAATTGGTTGTAGGAGAAACAAACAGAAGTTTGGACAATTATTCAGACAGTGCAGAGGCCATCTCTACTTGGCATGTGACTGACTAAGTTATATAGATGCTTCAATAGGGATATGTGCGTTTTAATATTTTTCTTTTTACAACATCTTATATAGTTATGTAGGCTTCCTTATTATATCATTGTTACTATATATTTTTATAATTATGATGATGATGGATAATGACAGATGCTATTAAATATACTCTCTTCTCAATGATAGATTGTTGAAGAAGGGCAGCAGTGGGGTGCAGAGACAAGATGCTTTGGGAGACATTTTGAAGCACATAATGATGACAGAGTCCCTGGTTGCTAGGAAGCAGCACAGCAAACAAACCACACTCAGACTGAAGGAAAATATTATTGGGGCTGTGTGTGTGTGTGTGTGTGTACGCACGTGTGTGTGTGTGTTTGTGTGTGTGTGTGTCTGTGGGAGGGTGGGGAAGTGTGTGTGAGAGCGAGAGTGAGAGTGAGAGATTGAGTATGGGGAGAAGGAAGAAGGGTGAGCTATTACAGACCATATAGCCACAAAATATAGTGAAACCTACATTAATTTTAAAAAATGCTTGTGTTAGATTTTTTTTTTTGGCAGATTCAAATAGTAGAATCATTTCCTTCAGCTATCATCTTTTGTCAGAAAGAGGAATTTTAAAAATCCAGTCCTTCTGCCACATGTTATAGATTTTAAAATGTGTTTTAAATTCCAAATGCAAATAGGTTTAAAGGCCATTTTCCACACATGGTATATTATTTCTTTAAAAATATATTTTAGCATATATGCCACATAAAATAAAAACTGTTATTTTCTTACCATTTAATTGTACTTTCCACTTTTTATGTAGGGTTCAAAAAAACTGTCCCACTAATGTCACTTTGCCTGGTGTCAAAGGCCTGTGCAGGTGTTACGGTATGTGGTCAGTGGCTTACTCTGCAGACTAAACTGGTTCAGGTTTCCCACAACTTGGAGCCTTACCTCAATGGGAGAGCACAACGGGAACCTAGCAAGTGGTGCCTGACTCGGAGTCATCTCAGACACCATAGTTTTGTTCCTGGTGTTTGTGCCCTAGGGCCAACATAAATCTTTAGGGAGTCAAGCTGACTTGACTCCCATGGTGAACCTGCAAACCTGAGAATTGGAAAAGTTGAAGTCTGATGCAAATCCAAATGCCATTTGTCACTAACTAGATCTATTCTTTCTCTCATTCATTCTCTCTCCTTGGAGCTCTATGGTTTTCTAGAGGTTCATTGGGGGCTACCAAAAGTATGTGAGAGAAGCCTAGCATTGGGGTCTGAGCATGATTCCTATCTGTTTGCTATGAGTTTTCATTGGAAAATGAAAAGTATTGGGGGGAAAAATAGTGAAAATTACACAATTAGATGATCTCAAAAGTCCATTCTAGTTTTATCCTGTGGTAATACCATCATTTTCCAGATGTGAGACCCTATTCATTGACTCCCAAGATTCCTAAGTTTTTAGGGTAGGCCCTACTTGCTTTATATAACAGTGGCTACTGAGAGAATGCCTTTTTGAAAAATGGCTAAGTTTAACCCTGATTGGTGACATGCCTATACAGGAGACAGGTGATTTTTATTTTGCCATGACCTCTTATCCATACTCCTACATCACAGATATTTGCAGTATTGTGTCATTTAAGTGGATTTAGCTAAATAAAAATAAAAATGTGTCCTTTCTTCAATTGATATATGATACAGATACCTTAATATATGTGTGTACCTTATCGTGCCTTAAGCATCTGTTACATAGAGAAAAAGTAGTATGCTGTGTGCTATTAGGTCCGCGATTTTTTTAGAAATACTTCATGTGTTTTTCAGCATGTTGGTTATGACCAATGTATATTAATTTTCTATAAAAATAAAGATTCATGTGTATTCAGAGATAGTCTTTTGGGGAATGACCACAGAGGAGGATGAGGGCTACATTTGAGGTACATTTAATCTGTACATTTAGCTAATCTTCTGGGACAGGATGGGCTAAGTATTAACTCTTCAACTCCTTGGCTGGAAAATATAGAAAAACAAATCATTAGCTACCAATTTGCAATCTCCCTTCCTTCAGACCTAAAACTTATTTATGCTGGGATCTATGTTCTCCTTCCTCACTCCTGTCACAATAGAGAATAATTTTCTCTTCCTACCAATTCTGGATTCTATTTCCAATATTTTTCTCAAATTCATAATTCTTCTGATGATGCTATTTTTCTTGCATGAATTTCTCTCACTTCCTTCTGAATTATTACCATTAGTATTTAATCATGTTGTGAAATTTCCCAGTAAAAAAAAATTGAACTATGCTTTCTAGTCTGAATAAACTTTTCAAAAGAACTGTCTACATGTATCTTTGACTTTTTAACTCTCATTTACTTCTTACAGTTTTGGTCTCGCTACTCTTCCGAAGCAACTCTTGTCAACATCACCAATAACTTGCAAGTGTCATATCTAACAAACTCATTGTCTTCCATTTAGTGTTGTTCTTACTTGAAATATTATCTCCTATTGAATTAGAGGACATGCCTTGGAGGACACACCTCTCTCCTGGTTTTTCTTGTTCATAACTGACCCTTTCTATCAATTTCCTCTGCTGGTTCGTCTTTTACCATACTTGTAAATATGGGCATTCTTCCAGGCTTATGGCTGGATTCACTTTTCTACTCTATATTTCTCTCATAGATAATCTCATTAATTCTTGTGCATTTAAACATTGTGTTTGTTATGATGACTTCTAAATTTGTATCCCTAAACCTCATATGGGTCCCATGCATCCTTCTGTCTACTTGACTTCTCTTTCTGATGTATTATAGTCACCTCAGACTTCATGTATTTAAAATGGAAAATTTGATTCTTCATTTTACTAAGCCCATTTACTTTTCTCAACTGCGTAGATGCTAGAAGCCAACACTGATTTCTTTCTTACCCTATGCCCCACTTTATCTGTTAGCAATTCTGCTTATATTCTCTACAAAATAGATATGGACCCGTTCACTTTCTCTACTTCCACCACTATCACCTTAACCCAGATCACCCTATGTTTTTCCTGAATGATTACAACAGTCTAATATTAGGGATCCTTACCAGCTTTTTCTCTCTTCTAACCCAATTTATACTCAACAAGGAAAGTGACTTTATCAAAATGTTAATAGAACCACACTGCTTTTCTTGTAAAGGTCCTTCAGTGATTTCCCACTGCACTTAAAATTAAACTGAAACCTTTACCAAGACCCAAAAATCCCTGTGTGGTTCAACCATCACTTAACACTACTATCTTCCTTATATGCTAGGTGCCTGTGGTGCTAATTTTTTCCTTTTTCAAAGGTCTGAGCCCTTTATCTCCAGATACTCTGTAGATGTTCTCACCTCTGACTAGAAAGTTATCCCAGTGTTCATCACCTGAATAGATCCTCTTCTTTGGGGTTTCTGTTTAAATGGTCCCTTTCTAGAAGGCCTTCTCTGACTACTTTTTCTTATTCTTGTCCTCAGACCATTGCTTTTTTCTTCATAGCATTTATTATAATTTATTTTTATTTTTTCTAATTGTGCCAATCATATAAATTCCAAAAGAGTAGAGAAGATGTCTACACTAGTATATTGTTTTTTCTTCAGTGGATAGGCCATTCCCTGGCATGTAGTAGGTGCTTAATAAATATTGAGTGAACACATATATTGCCACTTTATTTTAGTTGAAGATACACAAAAACCATTGTATATAATTATGTTAATTTTCTAATAAAAAGGAAAAGTAGACTAATTCCAATAGAACTAAGTGAAATGGGAAATAGAGAAAAACATTTGGGTGATTCAAGAAGAAATTCAACTTGTCTTTCACTACAAAAACAATGAACACTATCATGTATTTACCATGATTTTAGGCATTTTGAGCATATAAAGAAATATAAACTGTGATCTATTGCAATAAATATTTTATAACCTAGTTTTCTTAAATTATATGTCAATTGTATGAGAAGAATAATTTTTGCTTAAATTTATGAATAATTAATTCAATATAATTATTCCAATGAAAACATTCATAGATAATTGCTTCTTTGGCTTCAGTTTCCTTTTTGTGCTGATGGCTTTATACTCTGCTAGGTAGAGGGTGGAGATTTTTCTTAGTTAAACTAGATTATGCTTCAGTTCAGGAGTTTTCATGTTCTATTTAATTAGAAATTTCTTACTGACCCACATCCAGTGGGATATGAATTTCAAGTTGTTTTTTTTTTTTTCAGGTAGGGGTTATGAATTAAACCATATTCTTTTATGGTTTCCATTTGTCCCTTTGTATATACTGATACGATGCTGATTGAGGATAAAGTTGCCACCAAAAGCAGTTGCTGCTGCATTTTTCTTGCTGTGAAAATAACTGTATTTTCAATCATAGCTCTGACTTTGTCAATAATATGCTCTCAAGACCTTCTCTAAAACCAGGCACCCACATAATATTCCTCTTATTCTCTATCTCATCTGGGAGTGCAGTCATTCTTACTATTCCTTTTTAATGGCTAAAACAAAAATGTGAGTCCCTGAATTTATGAATAAGACAGAATGACCTATATGTTTCTTTCATTTATTAGGATTTTAAAAATACATAGTGGTGAATTTAACTCACCTGCTTTACATCAGGGACTTTTGTAGTATTTGCTTACTTTTTTTGATATTTAAAAGGTGAATATTAATGGTTTTAAAAATTGCTTTAAATACAAAATTATTTTAATCATATCACAAATGATAGAAATACTTGGTATGACCATATGCTGTTCAGTGGAATGTATGACCAAATGTAAAGAAATAATCTATTTCTATATTATTTTCATTATTTATGAACAATAATGAAACTTTCATATTTACAAAAGAGCAACATTGGAAAATATTATTTTATAAAATTCTAGTACACTTTTAAAACATCAACCTTTTGAGATGTAATTCTTTCCCCCTCTTTAATTCCCTTTCCACCCACTTCTACCCTTGACCTATAAATGTTGCCATCTCCCTTAAGAACTGATCTCTGAAGGCAGGGCATCTCCTCCCATGCACCTGAGGCCTGGCGCACCCTGTGGTATGGTCTGTGACTCCACCTAAGGCCCAAACCAAGGACCTCCTGCATGTAAAGAAGTGCTAACCACTACACTATGGAGCCACCCCCTTGAGATTTAATTTATACTCAATAAAATGTACCCATCTAAAGAGTGTGGTTCACTGAGTTTTGAAAAATGGATCTGCCCATGTAACCACTGCCATATCAAGACATAAAACATCATCCTCCCAAACAAAAAGCTCCCTACAACCCCTTTACAGCAACCACCGATCTGCTTTTTTTCTTACTATAGATTGGTTTGCCTTTTCCAAATTTTGAAATAAATGGAATTATACAGTATACAATTTTTAAAGTTTGGTTTTTATCACTCAGCATAGGTTTTGTGCTTCATCCGTGATGTTATGTGTATCAATAATTAATTTGTTTTATTGCTGAGTAGTATTGCATTGTATGGAAATCCCACTATTTATTTATTTATCTGTCATTGGACATATTTCCAGTTTTTGGCTAATATGAGTAAAGATCCCATAAATACTTGTGTATGCCTTTGTGTGCATGTATTCAGAACTACTTAGGTAATGTAGTTAGAAAGTAAAAGATATATAATAAAGTGATGTTTTTAAGAACTTTACACTCAAGAAATGGAACTGGATTAATAATAACTTTCAACAACACAAGCTGGTAAAATTCTATAACAGAGGTATCAATAGAGTGTTGAAGAATAGAGATGGAAGATATTAAATCACACCAACTCTTTGCATGGATACATGTTTTCATTTCTTCCAGGTAAACATCTATGATTAAAATTGCTGGGTTGTGGTTGCTTTGAAACTGTGCTTCTCACACCTCCTGCTGTGAGAAACAGCTCCGGCTGTCACCCCTCTGAATCCACCTCCATGTGCAGAGGCCATGCTACAGAGTTCTCTATGCTTCCCAGCCAATGATACAGCATAGCAGGGGGAATAGAGAAAGCCCATGCCATGAGATGTGGGACTCATGCAGTGGGTGAGTTTGACTTGAATACTCCTGGCTGGATTTTTTTTAGAATTGTACAACAGTTCAAGACTCAACCAATCCTTTCATTCTTCGCCCTCTCCTTCACAGGTGTCAGACCTGCATTGTGGTTTGAAGGCTGTCCATGTCCACCTTTATTGTTCACAGGTGAACAAACAACTCCCCAAACAAATTTTTTTAAATCTCTAAACTTGGTCATAGCATCTGCATGGGTCAGATCATAAGTGGATGTTTAAATCCATTCTAAACTGCCAAACTCATTTCCAAAGCTGTTGTATCATCTAACGTTGTCACTAGAAACAAGAGAATTCCCGTTGTTCTGCATCTTTCCTAACACTGAATATGTCAATCTTTATTTTATTAATTCTAGTGGGTATTTAGTAATATCACATTATGCTTTTAAATTTGCATGTGTCTGATCACTAAAGATGTTGAGACATGTTCTTTTCTTTGGATTTTACATAATGCTTTGTGTGTGTGTGTGTGTGTGTGTGTGTGTGTGTGTGTGTGTGTGTCTGTATAACACTCTACTGAGAAGCAGCCAATGGCAATAGAAGGGCTGAGTGAGAGTGAATTCCAGAGAAGAAAACAGGTGGGGCAAGGGTGGAGAAAAGAAAACAATAAATGAAGAAGATATTTATGGAAATCCAGCCTTTGAATTGTCTTTTGCTATCCTGTGGTGCTTGTTTTGGGAAATGTAGTGATAGTTGTAGTGGTTGTGGTTTGTTGGTTATGAATGAATGTGTAAATCTGGGAAAGTGGTGTGTGTATGTGTGGAAGAAGTTAAAAATACAGATTATCATTATAAAAATATAACAACAGTATAAAAGAGAGAGAACAAACTTTTAGATTTTAAAAGCTAACATTGTTCCCTATTTCTTTTTAAAAATATATATTTCCACTTGTTTTCATAGAAAAGTTGGCAATAAATATATTGGGTCTGAGATAAAATCTGGGCATCATGACTCTGACTTCATTTAACCAGGGTTCCTGATCAACTCTGAGCTTACCCTATGTGGACTTCGGTTAAATAAGCGTTTAACGAATGTTAAATAATATCAACATTTTAAGAGAAAGTAAATGCTTAAAATGAAAAAAACATAAGAGAGTCATATGGAGTTATTGACATAACATTTTTATAATTTAGTTTTAGCAAAATGTAGACACAAATGGGAATGGCGACAATCAATGAATTTTAGAATTATCAAGTTTTCATTTTCTCTTCCTCAAAAAAGCATATGGAGAATGAGTATTCTGATTGCAGCACATTTCTTGGGAAGCTTTTGTATGTAGATTTGTGCAAGAGCATTTCTGTCTGCATGCTAGCGTGACATTGTGTAGTTTTAGACACTATGTCTTGGTGATTACCCCATAACCCAACTGCCACATAAATTATCTTTAAAAATAAAACTTTGCATACATATGCAACATCCAGAATGGAGCAATAAATTGGTCATGACTTCTTGTCTCTAATGGCGCCACTTCATCACTTCCTTTAGCAAGTTGGGACTGAGGGCACATTGGTGAACGCCTTTGTCTAATCTCCTATCATGAGGCACCTCATATTTCAATATACAACTGATACAGTTGGCCTTTGGAGGAAAGAAAAGTTCAGTTTCCTGCTTGTCAGTCTTTTTACCTTCCTGCCTACAGCAAACTGAAAAAAAAAATTACTTGGGAGAAATATTAAGCAACCAAACCTTTTATAAAACATGTCAAGATTAATTGCTAGTTTCACTCATGAGCTGTGTAGACTGTTTCCTAAGATCCTCATCTTATTAGATACAATGATTCATTTTCCTTTTCTTGGCAAAACATCTGCTTCTTTGCAGATATCCCCATCAATAATGTAGGCAGTGATGGGGTTCTGCCAACACTGAACTCATTTAGAATACAAAGAATAAAAACATTTCAAGACCTTCTTTGGTCTTTGGTACCTTAGACTTTAAATATTTGGTGCCCTGGTAATTTAGAACTCTCACTGCACTTAACTGCATCAGAGGAATGATCCAACCCCCTAAACTTGTTTTATGTTCAACCCCAATTAGAAAGCTGTTAATATGAGTTACTGAGTGCTCTTACCCCTTGCCTGTTTTGTGATCTTGCAGTGCTAATCCTGAAGTTTCTACGTCTTGATAGTTTCTTGGTCTTTTTTTCATGCAGGGTTAATATGACAGAGCCTGAGACTGGCCACTTCAACTTTCATCCCCACCTCTGTTTTTCCTTACCATGTTCCATTACACTTTATGCTTTCTTAGCTTGCCTTGTGTCTAGGAAAGGCTATGTGATTTAGTTCTGGCTCATTAGAAATCAGTGAAATACTACTATGGTTGTCTGAAAATTTTTTTTCTTTCCTTATACAAAAGAGAGTCCTGGCCAGAATCACCCTATCTTGAAAGTGGATATGATGCTGGGAGCTGTAATAGCAAACTTGTGACAATGAGGTGACAAGCTTGAGAATCAGAGACTTACTGGTCCTGACATATCTGGGCCTCTGAACCCCTGCCAATAGCCTCCTCTTCTTGTCCTGTGAGAAAAATATTGCCCTACTTATTCAAGCCAAGCTGTGGCAGGTTTTCTTTTCTTTGCAGCTGTGAATAAACTGATCTGATTACTATTGGATACAGTAATAGAAGTCTGCTTTACATTTGAACCCCAAATGTATTGAGAGGGAAACTTTCATCTGAGAATAAGTTTTAAAGAGCAGTGAAACAATAAATTAGGTTTTATTTTTAACATCCTTCAGACAAACCTTTATGATAGCTGATACTGGGTTAATGCTAAAATCAGGCCTCCTATTTCCAACTATGATGAAAGTTTATCAAAATTCAAACTCTTTAGACAGACATTAAAGGTTTCCTCCTTACTTTTATTCTCCTTACTCATATTTCTTCCTTTTATTTAAAGCCATCCAAGTCCCACTTTACCTGTATAGTAAAACTTACCCAACACACAAATTACAATAATCCCTCCTTCGTATGACATGAACCATAATTATTTGACCATTAATTTAGCATTTTTTCATATTGTATCTCTTATTGCTCTTTATTATGGCATATGTTTTGAAACTTCAATTAGATTACATGCTTCCTAAGAACAGAGAATGTGTTTTATACTGAATATGGCATGAATAGTGCCTTTCTCACAGTGGAAACACAATTGTTTGTTGAGTTTATGAGCATTGGTACAGATACTTCTAAATTTCATTCATTCAAGCTTTTCATACAGCTACCACAATGCTATACATTTGCCTGCTTTTGAAACATCTACCTTTTAAAGAAATACAAGCAATATTTAAAGTGCTCTTATAAATCTCAATATAAAATCACTAAAATCCATATAGAAAATACAAGTTAAAATGACAAGATGCCATTTTTTCACCTATAAAATGAAAAATCATTGTTACTCCTAAGATATTTTTGGCAGTGGCGCATTGAGTGGGTTGCTTTCACATATTGCCATGGGAGTGTCACTCTCACTCTTCCTGGAAGAGTTTTAAAGGAGTCTGTACTACTTGACCTACAGATAATGAGAGAGGAGTAAAAGTTGACTAATACTGTTTATATGTGTTCTTTTTTTTTTTCTTTAGTAAGTCTAGCCAGAGGTTTGTCAATTTTATTAACCTTCGCAAGGAACCAGCTTATTGTTACTTTTATTTCTTCTATTGTTTTTAAAAACCAAATTATTGGGTGGAAAAAACCTTTACCTATCCAGAAAGAGTTAAATTATTAATCTGAGAAGAGGTTGCCATGACAAAACAATCAAAATATTTTTTCTAGTAGCTCTAGTAAAGGAAGAGAAGGAAAGAGACTATTTCTTAAAAACCGATGATAAAAAGATAAGCTTGTATGCATTAACACCTAAATGGAGAAGACGCAAGGATAATGGTACTATTTATCTGAGTATCTCATAAGTAGGCTTATAAGATATAAAGATCTTAACAATAGTTATTTTGATAATAAATACATTTCATTTTTTTCTTTACTATCTTTGTACCTTTTTTATTATTGAATTTATTGGGGGTGACATTGGTTAATAAGATTATATAGGTTTCAATGTACAATTCTATAGTATATCACCTGTATGTTGCACTATGTGTTCACCACACAAAGTCAAATTTCCTTCTGTCATCATCTATTTGACCCACCCTACCCTTTTCTACCTCCCACCCCTCTTTCCCACTGGTAACCACTGTATTGTTGTCTGTGTTTATGAGTTTTTTGTTTATTTGTTTTCAGTTTTATATTCCACATGAGTGAAATAATGGTTCTTGACTTTTTCTGTCTGACTCAGTTCACTTAGCATGATTATCTTAAGGTCCATCCAGGTTGTCACAAATGGCAGTATTTCATCTCTTTTTATGGCTGAGTAATATTCCATTACATATATGTATCATATCTTTTTTATCTAGTCATTTAACAAAGAACATTTTTGTTATTTCTATGTCTTGGCCACTGTGAATAATGCTGTAATAAACATGGGGGTACATATATCTTTACAAATGTTTTCATATTTTTGACTAGATACCTAGAAGAGGGATTGTTGGGTCACATGGTAATTTTATTTTTACTATTTTGAGGAACCTCATATTGTTTTTCATAGTGGCTGTACAAATTTGCATTCCCACCAGGAGTGTATGAGGTTTCTTTTTCTCCACAACCTCTCCAACACTAGTTATTACTTGTCCTGTTGATGAGAGCCATTCTAACAAGTGTGAGATGGTATCTCATTGTGGTTTTGATTTGCATTTTCCTTATCGCTAGTGAAATTGAGTATCTTTTCATATGTCTGTTGACTATATGTCTTCTTGAGAGAAATGTCAATTCAGGTCTTCTGCCCTTTTTAAATTGGGATAAAACATATATTTTAATTAGATGTTACTACTTTTAATAAACCTGTATTCTGGTAACAATATTGATAAAGATTATAATCTTAATATTTATTGAGTATATAGATTCCAGGTTCTATACTGAGTATTATATACATATTTTTCATATAATTTTCTCCACAATCCTATGAGGTAGTGAGGTAGATTTCAAAATTACAATTTTATAAACGAGAAATGAAAACTTCAGCAATGAAATAAGTTTGTGAAAATAGCTAATGAAGGATGGTGCCATAATTTGAAATTGCATCTCTTTGACTCCAGACTCCAAGTGTTAATTACTTTAGGGTTAATTTATTTTGCATACTTTCCTAAGTAGAGTTTAGAGTTGTATATTAGGGCTAGTTAATTATCTAACACTAAAATATACACTTTATATGGGAAGCTTCTCATGTAGTAAAGAATTCAGTTTCTTTAACTCTTAGTTCTGTCTCATGGCTTTGGGAAAGTTATTTAACCTCTCTAAATTTGTAGTTTTTCTGTAAAATGTGTATAACATTTTCTACTTTGAAGGATTACTGTGAAGATTTAAATACATAAAGTATCCATCACAGTGCCTGACACGTGAATGCAAATGGTAATCTTTTATGTTATCATCCCATCAACAATACACTTTGGTTCACAGATACTGGGAAGAGGTGTCATGGGTTATTAAGTACACATACATGGGAATAAGCTTTTAAATACTAAGATTCAATATTCTTTATGTTGCCCTACCAACATATGTATGGGGGATTTTGGCCATAGCTTTCGGAAAACGAGATAAAATATATACACTTTTCTGGCTGTTATTACTAATCAGGATCTTGTGCAAATCCTCCCAGACAAATGTGGTAGCTCTTTTGAGAGCTGCATACTATTCCATAGTGGAATAATAACTCTGATTACAAAGCATTCATTTGGCTTTCAGTTTAGTTTTTAGTTCTATGCAATTCTAAAGAGTTCATCTTTAAATAGCCCTTTTGATACATTTTTATGCATAAGTACTCTAGTTTCTTTATGAGGGATTTCCAAGAGTAGGGTTGCTGGGTAGAAGTGCTGCTGTATTTTTAATTTTAGGCTTCATCCTTACTTTCCAAAAAGGCAGCAAAAATGCATATTTCACCAATGATGTATGGGAATATGCTGTTTTGAAAAATTTCCCCTACTGTTTATTTTTGGTTTGGGTAATAAAATAAAACAAAGCAAAATGAGACGGCAGAAAAATGGGCATGGGAAAGGAACGTATCTAAATGTCTTACAAATATATTAAAACGACCCCCTAAGATAAGCGAAAATAAAATAACAATGAGGCATCACTTTATGTCTAATTGATTTGTAAGCTCTTCCCAGGAACTGCTCTCTTTAGATTCTTCCTGGGGACGTGACTTTGTTGATCCTTCACCTACAGGGATCTGAAGAGTAGGAAGTACAATCATGGTCTCTGTTTCCTACTCTCATGCTTTGCCCTCTTCATCCCAGCAACTGCTTAGTTTGGATGATGAGGCTGAAATTGGAGTTAGGAGAAGAGAAGTGGTTGTGCTAACAAGTTATTCTTGCCCAGAATTCCCTGCCTATCTTTTGGAAAAGCTCTTTAATCTTAGAATTTTAATAAGACAACAAAATATTCATTGAAAACGACAACCATATTAGAGGGCAAAACCTTGTGCTGCTTATTATATGAGACAACCTCACATATTTATGTTAACCTTACTGGTCTCTAAAAGGCATTGAACTTGAGACCCCTGGTCTATCTGTAGCAGAGGTATTTGATGCTCACCACCATTCATGTGGTACCCCTATGGCTGGGCTGTGTGTCTAGTTTTTGTTAACAACCATGAGCTTCTGCTCATGTGTGACACTTCTGTGATGAGACAGGGAAAATCCCCCTGCACTATTGTTGTCCTGTTGGAAGTAGCCAGATCCTTGAATCAGCTCCTGAATGGGAACTCCTGTGGAAAACTCACAGACCCACAAAGGACTTCTAGTGAATGAGATTTAGAATAAATTCTTTTGCATTAAGCCACAAAGATTTGGGTGTTTGTTGGTTTGTTTGAAACCATAGCCTAACATAGCCTACTCAGACTATTTTACTATTAGACCAGTGCTGGGAACAACTCCTGTGTGTACTTAACGTCTCACAGATTGACAGTGATTCTAAGCATCATTTACCAATGGAATACATATATCTAGAGACCACGACTGATGGCAAGCCCTAGATGAACTCTAAACAAAAAAGGAATTTGAATGTTTCAGCCCTAATATAAGCTAACATATCTCAGAGGGCAGTTTCTTGGTGGTCAAAGAGAAGATGGCATCAGCCATATAGAGATGGACGAAAAGCTGGGAAATATAAGAGTCAGTCCAGGTGACTGGCTAATTTGGGTCAGCTTTTCAATGCTCAAATGAAGATATTTGAGGTTTTTCTAAACCATACAATTTTAATGCTTTAAAAATTTATTTTTTCTATTTGATTTTCTTCTAATATTTAGTAAAGTGCTTGTGAAATGTTAGCCAGTGTGTTAGTAGTAGCCAGCAGAAGCATTTTGTCCATAGTTGGGTAAGAACTGTAAAGGGAGATTGATACAATCCTAGTGTCAGGGGTGTGGTGACAGCGGTGAGAGCAGTGAGAACCTCAAGAAGGGAACATTCAGGGGACAGAATTCTTTTTCTGGTGCTAACTTTAGAGATTCTAGGTATTAACCTAGACTTTGAAAGGCAGATGGAATTTCAAAGGTTGAGCTGAGGCTGGGCATGCTGGTAGAGGAAACAGAGTGAACATAGAGGCAGGAGAGTGATTTCTGGGTAGTCGTGGACACGGTGTTGGAGGAAAACCCCTCTCCCTCCTCTTGCTGCAGAAAGGAGGAACTACAGTACCAATCTAACTCTATCCCATTCCTGCCACTGACTGAGCCAGGTCACCAGATCGCTGCCAGGAAGAAGGGGGAGCCACCTCCATGGCTGTGGCACTCTCCTGCTTTCTCCTTGCCTGAAGCTGATGCACAAAGTCCCCATACCAACATTTGTCCCCCTGGAATCTTCCCTCTTTCTGCTCCTTCCACTCATGGGGAGATTTTCTAGTTTAGAGAAAGGGAAGAGTTCTCTACAAACTTGCAGATTAGTCTCAGGAGAGTCAGAGGACTTTATATAGGGCACAATGGGTATGGCTATGATTAGAAATAAAATGACTTTGTGTGTCCCATTTACTATGAGAGCAATGGGTGGGATCTGGGCATTTCCTTGGACTATCTAAAACCAAGAAAACCTGATGAATAACTGTTAACAATGGATAAACCAATTTCTGAATCTAGAAAATAAGAGTACTGATGATTTAACAACCTCCCTCAAGAGTGGTTAAATGGTAAATAACTAAAAATATGCTTCATCATTTATAAATATATATATATATATTACTATATACATAGTATTTTACACACACACACACACATGAAAAAATATTTTTTTTCTTTAACTTGGGTGAGAGTTTGAATCAGGTAAACCTTTTACAATTTTACAAAGTAGTGATACTATTTTAGATTCTTTTTCTTTTTTTTTTTCTGGTGTGACTAAAATAACTTGAAAATACACTGCAAATTTCAGTTGCCTAATTCTTAAATATACACTCATAATAAAGCTCATATATTCAGATCGCTAATGATATACCATTTATTTAAATTCAGTAAAGACTTTTCAAGCAAAAAGGAAAAACAACTTTCATAACTCTATTCTATTAGTTGTATACTTAGTGTTTGCGATTTTAGGAAAGAAATGAGCATGGAAATGTAAAAAGTGGACCAAATTCCCCTTTTTACTCTAAGAGAGCACTAGGCATGAACAAACCTCCTACTGCTCAGTACATATCTATGAACAGTAGGATAAAAATGAATACTTTAAAGAGGAATTCTTTAGAGTTCCGTGGTATTACTCTATGTACAAAGCAATCAGGGGGTAATGAAAGCACTCTTCTTTTTCAAAGAAATAGAATAGATTTTGTATTTTTAGAGACCTCCTAAAGTTTTTTTTTAATGTCTCAAGATTTTCTTTAGGCATTTGGGACCCTCACCTGATGTTTTTCAGGTACTTAGAGTTCTATCTTCCTTCTGAGAATAGAGACTTATGATAATCACAATATTCTCTTTTAATGTCTGCAGTTACTGGCTAAAGAATTCATTATATTCCTAATCAGTATATTAAATAAATAAAGCTAAAATCTAATATATATGGAGTAGATATAAAATACTATTTAACTCTATTTGCTTCTAAAAGTGACTTGAGGCAGCTGTAATATAACAGATAAAAGCATGGTCTTTAAGGTCAACAAGATTATGGGAAGTTACGGCTAAGCCTCCCCAAGGCTCAGTTTTTCATTTCTAAAATAAGAAACACTTTTATATTTAATCAGGTTTTCTTTATAAGAACTAGTACTTTCATCAGGATCATGAGTGACTTAAAACTTTTCTAAGCCTTGCTAGTCCCAGTTAGCAATGTTTGGTAGGGTTGACCACCCCTTGTTTCTTGAAATAACTTTTTCTCCTTAAGTTCTTGGATACCTATTGATCTAATTTTGGTTTTCCTGTTACCTCATTGGCCACTTCTTCTAGCAGATTCTTGTTTCTGAGAAAGTATAGGCCGTCTCATCTGGTTTTGAAGAACTTTATATACTGGCTCGAGACTGGCCAGATGCTGATAAGACCCAGATTTTGATCACCAGCCCCGACTTTTCTCTTAAGTTCCAGAATCATGTACTTATTTCCTCCCTCACATCTGGGTGGTCTAATAGACATTACAGCCTAAGCGTGATTAAACCAGAACTATTGATTGTCCCTCTAAACCTTTTTCATCTCGGTAAACAGTAGCTTAGCAGCTGTTTAGCTGCTCAGACCAAAATCCTAGGAGTCAGTGTTGATTCTCTTTTCTTCTCAAACTTCATATTTCAGTGAGTTCAATTAGCTCTACCCCCAAATATATTCTTGATCTATCAACTTCCCACCATTTCTACTGCTAGAATCCCACTCCAAGGCACCATTGTCATTTGCCTGTCAACCATAATCAACTCCACGTCCACACTTACCCTGCTGCAGTCCATTTCCACCTAACTGGAGTCGTTGTATTGCTATTTCAGCTAAAGTTCATTCATTAATATATATACATATATTATATATATATATATGTATATACATATATATATATATATATATTAGTGGAGATGATGGTCCAGTTATAATTTCTACCTTTGTTAGTTTTTTTATTCTCAAAACAAGTTCCTGACTAGAGTTGTTACTATGTAAAAATATTATTTAGCCCTGACTTTATAGGAAGGAGAGGACTTGGACCTACTAAATCGTGTGTTATTTACACACCTGCAGTTATCAACAGTACATATTATATTGGAGCCACAGAAATGCAAGGATCTTAGAGATCAGCTAGTTGAACTATATTAAAAGAAAGAAATTATTAGTAGAAATTTTTCCTTAAATAAACAGCTTTATTTATTAATTAGAAATAGTTATGTGACTGATTATTTTTTCCTGCTGTAGGCATTAGCCAGTTTTTGTTCTTTCTAGCCCCCCTCCTCCCCAGTTGCCTATGTTCACCTTTGTAAAATGTTCGATTAATTTCGTCATTTGAATTCTTGTTTTTTTTTTTGCTAGTGTTATTGAAAAATGTGTAAACTAATTTTATTGATTATATAGTCTTTTAAATAGTTTCAGAATTTACTTTCAGAGTATGGTAGTCCAAATATAGATTTTATATTTCTTTATAATGCTGAAATTTATTACAATGAACTTTTAATGGCATAAAAATTTTGAGTAAAAGTTAATAGAGTTTTATTTTACAATTCAGTTTCAGTCAAAGGGATCTTTGTTTGCCACACTGAATTCAGGTATACTGTGAACCCAAATTTTTCTTTTGAGATTGGATAGTTTCTTCTAAGTATTTAATTCCAGGTATTAGTTACTCTGCTTCTCTGAGTCCCGTGCAAGTACCATAGTTCATGGAGAATCTGGCTGTTCATGCAACACTGCTCTTGCTCCATCTTGCACTGACCTTTATAAAGACTAAATTAGTTAGTGAAACCATATATAAATATAGCTAGTGAACCTAAGCATTCATATTTTATATTTTATTTTTCTCTTAAAATTTATGGCATATATGTCATTTTGTTAGCAGGCTCTTTTATCCTTTTTAAAAACCAACTGCCACATTTTAAAAATTTTTTAAATTTTTAATTAATTAATAAATTAATTATTTTTTATGGTGACATTGGTTAACAAAATCTGGTGTTTCAGCTGTACGTATTAACAGTAAGGCATTGTGTTTACATTGTGTGTTTACTTCCCATAGTTAGATTTCTTTTTTTCACTATATGTTTGACCCCCTTTGACCCCATCTACCCATCCCCCTCCCTACCCTTTGGTAACCACTAGTCTGTTGTCCATGTCTATGAGTCTCTGTTTGTCCTGTTCTTTTATCCATTTTTTAAAATATGTGGAACATTCAAAGATAGATAAAAGGAAATTTTTACTATAGAAAAAAAAAAGAAAAGAAAAAATACAAGGAAAGTCAAACTACGGAGAGAAAAAAGAAAAGCTGTTGCTTTTGAGTCCCACTGGGATGAACTATATGAGAATGGAGAATAAACTGTAATGAGTATCTGCTACTAACTCCTAGGATGGTAGGAAAGCAAGAAGAAAATAAGAATTGCTGGATCAACTGCTTAGGAATTTGAAACCACAGGATACTGTAGTCCTTTGGGATTCTAAATATTCAGGCATCTGTTAGGTAGCAGAGTCAGCTAAACAAGGATCATCAAAGGAATACCAAAATTATGTTGAGGACAAGCTTATAATCCATAAAGAAGAAAATTGGCCACTGGGGAAGTTATCCTGGAAGAATGTAACTATAATAATTGTGCTACTAAGTAGAAGATTTTTGGAAAAAATGTATTTCCCCAAATTTAACCCCTTCAGTTCTTCCCAGCCCCACCTCATCAGTAAAGAATGCTAGCTAGAGGAAGGAGGCCGGCTTGAGAAAATCAAGTTGGGACACACAGATAAAAAGAATAACATTCATCATTAGGTGCTAATGGAGTATTCCAAATGAAATGCAATTTAGAATAGTTAACTCAATTACTTTGACTACATTTTATAGTTACATAGGAAAAAATATTTTCCTTGTTCTTAATAAATATTTTATTTCTGTATATTCTTTTAGTAGTAGATTTTTAGAAGAAATTGAAATGGGAAGATTATATATTAAGGGAAGATGTAATATAGATTAAAATTCCAAACTATGGAATAGGGTGGAATCTCACACTATGATCACTCTAACATCTCAGTAATATTAAGAATATATAATTATTCTTTCATGTATTAAATACCTGTCAAGCACCTACTATGTGCTAGGTTTTAAAAATATGGTCCTGAAAAGAAATAGGCAAAAATTACTGTTTCTATAGAACTTTCCTTTTCTTAGGAAAAAGAGTGTTTGGCATACAAGTTTGCAGGGAGAAATCTCCCACAGAAAGGCGATGGAAAGGGTATGTCGCATCAACCCATTTACTCCTTTTTAATGCTAGGCATTCTCAGTGAAATGCTTTTTTCGCTTATATTATTTTAATCTCGTTTTCTGTACTACCACTTTTTACCAAATAATGAATTAGCAATAAAGAAGTGAGCCTTCACACGGTTGATAAAATGATAAACAAGTGGAGCATGTGAACACCTACCTTTGTTATTTGCTTGCTTGTGGGCTTGTGCAGTCATTGATCCTTTGTTCCTTAAACTCCTGGTGGATCCACAAAACAAAGAGGGTAAAGAGAAACCAAGTACATAATGAGAATGCTTTGGTGGAGGATCAGGAAGAGGGAAAAAATTAGTTACAAGTCATCTCTCTTACAAAATACATCACAGGTCAGGATTTAAGCTGGTTCTATCATCAGGATTCTTCTCATTGACACGTAAGCCCCCTCTCTCCTTTCTCTTTTAAAGATCTTTGATATGCATTGACCAGTTTGAGGTCCCAATCTGTAGAATCACTCAAAAAGTTTACTTAGAACATCAGAAATGATTTGTCTGTTGGAAACCGAAACATGGTTCTGATGCCCAGTTGATTTACCTGTCGATGATAATATATAGCTTTAGTATTGTTGGCATTTAAAAAGTTTCTCTTGGTTGCACTCATTTATCATCACCAATTGCTATTATACATAGGCTGAATATTATTTCAGCTCTTTGGCTATTCTCTCTCCAGTTGGTAACCTTACCTCCCGGTTTTTTTATTGTTTATTGACGATTCTATTAACTGTTCCTCAAATTAATCAGTTCTGATAGTTGTCTAATTTAGTTTGTTTTGGGGAGGAAGTTGGAAATATTTGCAACAAATTTGGCACAGGTAAAAGACATTAAAGCTCTAACCCCTTTGAAAATTCCCAGGGCTTTTTTTACTGGGTTAGGCATAGTCCCACCATATAGCTCAGACAGAACATTCCTATTTACTTTTACAGCTCACCTCTTTAAGAGAGAACCTTCACAATGGAAAATAGCAGCAAGAGCCTAGAAGACTTTAAAAAAGAAGCTGTTAGTACAGCAGTAAAATTCAGCCAGGTAAATTTTTTCTCTTTCTTATTAGGTTTCAGTATTCTTTAGTATTATGACTTACCCAAAACAGACTAGCACTGAATCAGAGCTTTCAGCTTTTTAAAAATTATGACGTATTTGTCTAAGTTCTATTTTAACTTGAATAACTGTATTCTGGGCTTCAACTTCAATAATTCTTGTATCAACATTTTTAGAATAAGAACTTCAGAAGTAAATGTTTGAGCTATGTCATTAGTTAGGTCTTCTGAAGGTTTATTAAACTTAAAATTAATTCAATCTCTTTAATATCCCCATCAATATAGAAACTTGAGCTCTTACATGTATTTTTCTTTTTTTTAAAAAAAAAAATTTTATTATGAGACTTTTCAAACATAACCAAAAGTAGAAAGTATACTAAACCCCCACGTATCCATCACTTGCCTTAAATGACCATCAGTATTTTGCCATTCATGTTTATGTTTTAATAGTTATAATTACTAAATAGTAACAGAAAAATATTATTGCTGTATTAAAAAATGCTAGTAAGATTCCTTAGTTTGTAAAGAACTATGATTTGGGGTGAATTTCATTTTAAAAAGTAGGATGTTAATTATAAAACAATAACTAGATATGGTATATTAAATTTTAAAAATGAGTTCCTATTCTTTTTGTAGCTATTATTTAAAATATCAGTGGAGTATGAATTTTTGTTTTCCAAATGTCAGCTGTTCCTTTCTTTATTTCTGGTTCAAAGCCAGCATTGTCAGAAGGGAGACAAGTTGGCAACTAGCCTAAATACCAGTGGGAATACATTGTCTCTTTTGGACTTATATTCTTAAATACCACCTTAAAAATCTGTAGATAATTAGTGCAGCAATATTGAAAATATTAATTAAGAAAATAGCTGATAATTACTATGTTTAAAACTGAAAGTGATATAATTAGATTGAACTGTGAGGTTTTTATTTGAAATTAATTAAGACCTTCAATGAATTACTTGGCAAAGAGAAATTTCCCATTTCTGTTAAGTCTTTACTAGGAAATAGAAATATAAACAGGTCCAAATATCTGTATTCTTATAGATTCTCTTATCTAACTCCATCTCATTTTAATTATTTAGGGGTAAAATGCTATATTTACAATAATGAAAAATAGCAGAGCTGGTTAAATATTCTTGAAAAAAGAGAATAAATTCGATTATGTTCTTAAAAGGCTATCTACTTTAAGCATACAGACATTTTCTTTACTGAAATCTTAGAGGAAGGGTTTCCCAAATCATTGTCTATGCATGTTAAATAGTGTTTTGAGTTTCTTTTTTTCTCCTCTCAAAACAAAGAAACCTGAAATGGTGAGTTAGAAAAAGGTCTCAAGCTAAATGATGCCGTTTTGAATAGCTTGGTGCTGACAGGCTGGGTGATAGTTTAGGAGCTCTGACGGCTGACACTACCCTTGCTTTGGGGGATAATATCCCTGTGAAATACGCTGGCCTGTTCTGCCGTCAGAGAACTTAACCGCATCAGTCAGTCGCCGTTGTCTGAACCTATGAGGTCATCATTATTACTTCATTTTTTATTTCTACATAATCCAGGCTGAACTTCAGAAGCCTTTCTGTTTTTCTCATCGCAAGTTATTACTTTGTAATTTGAAAATAATGTGAGAGACTTATTATGAAATACATACTCTTCTATTTATTCTCAGTATGCAATTGAAGCAATAAGCTAATTTTTGAGCAATAGATCTAGCAAATCTAAATCAACTTCAAGTAAATCAAATAGCTTCTTTCTGTGAATATATTACTCGGGATAAAAAGAGACAAGAGAGGTCATTCTAATGGAACAAAGATGAGAGTACCATGGAGGACATAGATGAAGTTTGGTGAAAATGAAAAAAAATTTGAAAGAGCGCAATTACCAAACTCATGAAAAAGTGTCAGAGCTTGCTAATATCACCAATTTAAATAAGTTATTTTTAAAATAGTGAATTTCTATGTCTTTTAAAAACATTGAAGAATATGGGCTCAAAAATTTGATCTGCATATAAATCCCAACACTACCACCTGCTAGCTAAAATATTTTAGATCCTGCTTCTACCTATGACATAGATCTGCAAATTCTGCAAAATTTTTTCTGTGAAGGGCCAGAGAGTTAATATTTTAGGCTTTTTGGGCGATATTGTCTCTCACATGTACTTGGCTTTGCTGTTATAGCGTGAAAGTAGCCCTTGATAACACATGCATGACTGAGCATGCTGTGTTCCAATATAACCTTACTTATGGATACTGAAATTTGACTTTTAACAGATTTTTAAATCTCATAAATTTTATTTTTACTATTCAAAGCTAAAACCAATCTTAGCTTGTGGACCAAATGAAAAAAAGCCCCATTTCCTGCATTTGGCCCTCGGGCCATAGTTTTCTGAACTATGTAATAGTTTTCTATTACAGTGGTTTTCAAAGTGTGGTCCTCATACCAGCAGCACCAGCATCACCTGAGAACGTCTTCATAATGCAAAATCTCAGGCCTTACCCAGGACTTACTGAATTAGAAACTGTTGGGCGTAGAGTGCAGCACGTGTTTTGACAGGCATTCCAGATAACTGATACACATTCAAGTTTGAGAACCACTGATCTATAAATAATGCTACTTAACCACTTTGAATTCTTGTGAGAATTAATGAGGTAATGAATTGACAGTGCTTAGCATGATGTTGAACCCGCTCAGTGGTGCTAAACATCTGATAGCTATCATAAGGTTGAAGTAAATTGGTTTTAACTTTGATTTTTTTATTCCTTTTTTTTAAAAAAGATGACTGCGGACAACAGTCTTTTATGAGAATAACCAAAATAATGTGAAAGAAATTAAGAGAGGATAATTCTAATCTCCTTCGACTACATTAATAGTTCATGAGGATTAAGAAAATCAACTCTCTAGTGTAATAGACAATGATTTTCTTGGACAAAAATCCCAGAATTCTTTGAATGCTAATACGGCCGTTGGCCTGTTAGTAAGTAGAAAATGATAACAATAGAGTTTGTGGTATCACAAATTTTATAGCAGAATAAATTCTTGTTAAAAAAAAAACAAAATATGAATTTATGCTCATAAAACAGAAGCACCAACAGCACAACATTTCTTGTCTTTCATTTCTTCATGAATACGTAGGTATAAGGAATATCTCACCTGGTTTATGAGAGCCAGCTGCTGACTGTCTGACCCATCCTAGGTCTGGTTCAGATAGAATTGAGCGAGTGGAATGACAAAGGCAAAAATAATATTACTTGACAAAATAATTTAGTTGTGCCTTTTGTAGAACTGAAGTCATGGAAACCTGCTTTCTTATTGAAACTTCTATCATTATTGATCTGAGCATTTTGATATATAAATAACTAAAGGAAAATGAAAGAAAACAGTACTTACAGAAAACATCATTTATATTTCTTTAACTTTGGACTTAATACTGACTGTAATATTTTCTAAATAATCCCAGATGAACAGAAAACACGATGAAGTTAAGAGCTGACATTTTTCATGAATATAGACTTCAAAGCAAGCCATACATAACCAAATGGAGGGAAGAGGCCTTTCTCACTTATTATAAATAAGTATTTTTTTAATTAAAAAATTTTTGTTATGATTTATCTGGATAGCAGTGATGACATAGGTTTATCAAAATGTTCCACACAAAACATCCTGAAGTTTTACTTTGCTTTTATGTGTGCATATTTTATTGCAGATGTTCATGAAATTTCTTGGGTAACTGCTGGCTTAGTAACACCCTCATCACAACTTGTGAATCTGCAGAAGCAGCTGAAATCCTTCTGTAAATTCCAGTGAATTAGAAATCTAAAAGAAAAAAAAATTGCTTGGGCAGGTCTCTGGAATAAAAATATTTTGTTAAAAGTCTTCTTGTGTTTGGCATTTTAATAAAGACCACATGATATGAGGCTTCTGACTTGGTTATACTTATTCTGGTTGCCATTTCTGTGTCAGTCTTTGCCTTAAAGGTCAGATGTTTTTGGTCATTTTAACCAAGATTTTCTAGAAAAGAAGAAGGAATGATGTCATCGCATACCTATTTGCTGCATATTGATGCATTATGACAGTTGAGTATTTCTGATAACAAGAATATTAGATTTCACTTTTGTATATTATGTAATATTTGGAACTTTAGTATATTTTTTATTCAGTAATCTATTAGTTACATCTAAAAAAAATAGCCCCAATGGGAAATTTCTAAAAAATATTGTTAAGACTTTGCTTGGTTCAGAGTGCACTGTAAGTACTAAGAGCTATCAAGCCTTTGCATGTGTGGTTTCAACCTCAAATACAAACAACTACAATCTGGATGTTTCCTACTTTCATGTCTGCAAGTTCCCTGCAGTCATCCCTAACTTTCAAATCTAAATCAAATGCCTTGAACTCTATCGTGGGAAACCTGGAATCCTCCCCAGTCTCCGGGGTTTTTCCACGCAAGTGCACACTTGATTACTTCTCTGCTGCCACTTACCCCTGACGACTGCCATCCTTCCTGTGGGTGCTCCCTGCCTGTGCTGGCCCAGTGTGGGTGCCGCCCCTCTTTCCTTCACCCTGGCAAAGAACCACGAACTGAAGCTCATGTGAGTGGCAGCCTTTTACTATAGATTTGAGGGTTGTAGAAAGTAATTACAGGTCCGAAAACACTTCAACTTTAATGTCAGGTACACATATTAACGTTCCAAGTAATTTGTCAGCCATCTCCTTCCAGCAGAAGTTTTTATGGTTGTGTGCCCTTGTAAGCTCCAGCCTCCAGCTATGTGCCCTCTTTCTTTCTTCCCTAGATCTTCCTGGCAACTCCTCTTTCCTCTTGTTCCCAGGTGCCTCTCCTAGGGTGCCTGCAGCAAAGCTAAATTCTTCTCACTTTATTATGCAGAGTAACAGTGCAGCTTTTTTAAAATCGAAGTATAATTAACTTGTAATATTATATTAGTTTCAGGTGTACAACATGCTGATTTGATAATTACATACATTATGAAGTGACCAGCACAATAAGTCTAGTTGCCTTCTGTCATCATACAAAGTTATTGCAGTATTATTGACTATGTTCTCTATGCCTTTTGCTACCTCCCTGTGACTTATTTATTTCATCTCACACTACCTATCCAGCCCAGACAATCAAGGTCAAGAACCTAACTTTCTCAACCAAAGGAAAAAGCTTGTACCATGAAGGTATTTTTATAAAAACAAGAAAAGAGCCATTACCCCTCCTCTGGAAGGCAGAACCAAGCACAGTCAGGTTTTGCTTCTAGTGTCAACTACTTCTCCTTCTGATGTGTACAGTTCTTCCATCTAGGCAAGCCACTGAGCTCCCTCGTAGGTGGTTTATTTGTGCCCCCTTGGATACATTCTTGACACTGCAGCCGTATGATCTCCATAAAGGGATAATTTGATCATGTGATTCTTTTGGTTAAGCTATGAGGAGCATCTCACTGCTCTCAGGACAAAGTTAGCAGTCCATAAAAGATCTTACTGAACTTTGTGACTCAGCCTCCACCCCATCACTGTACCTCACCAGCCTTGACTTGTCTGACTCTCCTTTTCCATGTTCTCTCCCTTTCCCTCTCAGGCACAGGCCTTTTGGCTTCTGGAACACAGCCTGCTCCTTCCCACCAAAGGCCTATGGGTTTGTTGTTCTCTCTGCCTGGAAGTCCCTCCCTTCACCTAGTGATTTCTTACTTATCATTGGGATCTCAGTTTAAATGTTTCTTCTTAAGATTTCTCTGACCCACAGCTAAGTTCAGGGCTCGTGTTGCGTACTCTCTTGGCACTGTGTACTCTTCTTTCATAGCACTAATCAAAATTTGTGAATAATTCACTCCGAAAGGAGGGTTTCTGTCATGTTGCTATGGCTTCTTCTATTCACTTGCCTGGGATTTTTGCCTGTTTCCTTCTTAAAGCTTCTACAACTAACTTTTTTTTTCTATTTTGTTAACTTCTCCCCTCCCCACAACCTGTCTGGATTCCAATAACATACTCCTAAACTCTTACTGTCTTTCCAAGATGTTGCATAACTGCTTAATCATTGGGCTTTGTCTCTTGCCAGACATCCTTTTACCAGCACAATCTCTGCTCAAGCCATACTCATCTTTTTCTCACATCTTCCCTTGGACCATGTCCTCTCTCCCCCAACCCCCACCCTCTGTGCCCTCAAACATGCTGCTCATAATCAAAACAAGGCAGCCACCCCTAGTCCTGATAGGTCCTTCCTTTACCTAAATTCTACTTACTCTTCAAGCTTTATCTCACATTTTAGTACTCTGAGAAGCCTTTCCTCACTCTTTATCCTCCCCATCCCCAGTCTAGGTAGGTGCTTATGACAGGAAGATTAATGGCCCTCAGAGGTGTCCACTTTCTAGTCCTAATTCCTGGAACTTGTGAATATGTTACCTGGCAAGGGGAGATTGAGGTTGCAGATGGAATACACATTGCTAAACAGGTGGCCTTGAAATGGAGAGACTATTCTGGATTATCTAGATGGGCCCATTGTACTCACAGGATGCTTATAAGTGGCATAGAGAGTTAGGAGAATCAATGTCAGAGAGATGGGTTATGAGAAGGACTCCACTGGCCATTAAAGGCTTTGAAGATAGGAAGAGACCACAAGCTAAGAGATCTAGGCAGCCTCTGGAAGATGGAAAAGGCAAGGAAATGAACTTTCCCCTAGAACCTCTTGATTTTAGTCCAGTGAAATGCATTTTGGACATTTGAACTTTAGCATTGTAATATAATAATTCTGTGCTATTTTAAGCCAGGAAATTGTGGCAACTTGTGATAGCAGCCATAGAAAACTAAGATGGTGTTCTTCCCAGGGCCTTACATATACGGTACTTCTCCTTCATAGCCTTTGTTATCCTATACCGTAATTGCCTATTTGCTTGTCTATTTTTTTTAAAGACTCTAAAAGCCACAGGGCAAAGATTGTCTTAGTCACTGTTGTGTAACCAGTGATAACAATCATGCTTGAAAAATAGTAAGGTTTCAATGAATATTTGCCAAGCCAGAATTCAAACACGAATCTGACACAATGCAGTAGCCCGTTTGGTCCTGAAGCAGATACTACTTGAACTTTTCTTTACTCTTGAAAATCTGCCTAGAAATCACCTGAAATCAGATTTAGCTTGGCTAAATTTATGAGAAAAATTTCCCAGGTGTGTCTGGATCCATGTGCTATGTGACACCTCTGCTACCATATAGAAACAGCACTCTAAACAAATATATTATATCTCTTTAAGTTTTCAAGCAAGCGGATGGTGCATTTCTCATTTGCTCTTAAAATCTGTTACATACTCACTTTCCCACGATACATTGTTTGGAAACTGTCTGCCAAGTGGAGAAAGGAATGGCCGCCCAGGGGTCACACATTGAGATTCAGACCCAGTGGTTCACTGTTTCTCTACCCAGGGCAAACTTAGTCTCATCTGAAGGTTATTTCCTCAGGTGCAATCAACACAGTTTCATCTGTTTCAGCTACTTGCACAACAGAACAGGAACATCTTAGCATTCCTGGAGCAAACGCTAATGGAATGCTCCAGACTGTTCAGGGCCTCAGCTTTCCTCTCTGCACTCTGCAAGTTCCTGCTTACCACCTACACGGCAAAACAGGATAAATCATAAAGTTTTAATATGAGTAAAACCAGACTTTTTTAGTCTTTCCTTTTCGGTATTTCTCTCTAGTGAACAATTTGGTGGGTGAATATCAAAAGCTATTGGAACTCAGTACATTATCACTCTCCAGGCCTTTTATTTTTAAGATGGAATGAAAGAAGGAGAGAAACAATTCTTTTTATCTTTTCCAAACACAGTAACTCTCCCAACGAAAATCACTAAGAAATTAAAAGCTGATTAAAGAACGTTAGGAAAGCTGTCAATGCATTTTTCAAAATCAGGAGGAGAGTTGCAGCACTCATTAAGCCCTCAGGGGAAGAAAGATATATTCTTCCAAATCATAACAATTGAAATATATTTCTATTATTTTTTGATAAGCCTCTTCAAGCACTTACACTAAATTTCGATGACTGAAAACTGATGGAGTATTAAATGCTGCAAGGAATGTTAGTGTAGGAGACTGAAAAGGAACATTTTCAATTTCTAGCTAGTCAGCTAGTTATTTTAGAGAAAATAATTTTGGTCATGTTTAGATGACCTTGAGAATTTATTTTCTTCCAGATCGAAAAAGAAACATTTTGTTATAATTTTGAGGGTCAAGTTTTAATAAAAGGGATATTTATTTCCTTCAGAAAGATTCTAAATTATACAAAGTTGGGGGTTTTCAAAAGTAGGCAGACTCTGTTCGAACATGGAGAAGATTCCCCAGAAAGTTCTCCACTGCATTTTCTGCAGATTGTTTTGTGAAAAAGCCAGAGGCTGGGCTGCTTGCTGGAGTGTAAAAACCAAAGCATCAAACAAGCTACTTCAACTCATCACAGCCCTCCTGCATTCATCTGGAGTGTGGGCAGAAACCTAATATCTGGCTCAAGAACAAAACACACATGCCGAATCTATCAGAAGGAAAATTTCTTCCCAACATACATCAGCAACTTCAGATCAGTAAGTTGAAAGATTTTGTAAAATAGTATGGGAAGTAATCCAAAGGAAAACAAAAATAAAAGTGCACCAATACGATGTTGGTTTCTATGTAAGAAGTGAAAAGATGGATAATTTCTCTGATAAATCCATCTTGCATCTATTATCATTCTCTACCTCCAATCAGGCTGCTTCAGGGATTTACAAGCCTACACGAGAATAAACCCATGATCCCCAAAGCCCTCACTTTGCCTCCATCCAACGAAAAAGTCCTTTTTCCCTCCTTAATTGTTTTCAGGTTGAAAATAGAATTTGGAGTTGATCATGCTCAGATTTTCACGCTGCGAAGCAGTTGTACTTTGCGGTGTTTGAATGTTGTTCCCTTTATGCATGAAACACCTTCGCACCATCTTTGCTTTTAGCCACGTCGGAATGGACCATCTACAATAGCTACTTCAGACTGTTTTGCTGGATCAAACTAGTTTGCTGTGACACGTCCGTCTTCTAAATATTATCATATAAAAATGCAATGTTGTAATAAGGGAGAAAAACATAACTTTCAGTGTTTTGAATGACTTATATTTGCTTTGAATATGCTGATATAGTGAAACTGAGCAGAATTAATGTAAGGCAGGTCTGATAAAACACTATGTTTGTAGAAAAGAGAAGAAATGCACAGCTTATATTTTCAACTCACTAGGACTAATTTATCATTAAATATGATAAACTGTTTTGGAAGCTGGTTTTCTTGGAAAATAGAGGCCTGTGTTTGAAAATGGGCAAGCAATATAAAATTAACTTATATTAAAGATATGTAACAAGAAAGTCTATTGCAAGGAAAATCTTACAATATTTTAAATATTAGATCTATAAGTAGGCGTCTTGTGAAATAAACTTGCATTACATATTTGCTACGTCACTGAATGCTGGCTGAGTTTGATGACACTATTTTCCGGCATTTCTGTTAGTATTTTTCACATTAGGTAATTTCCTAATTAACTATAACTAATGTTAATGAAGAATGTAAGACTGTTTTCTCTCCATCTAAAGCTACAGACTGTCTGGTTTTTGGTTCTTGCCTTTTCATCTCAATATCAGAATGACAATTTGTTATTGTCTGACGACATCTTTTACAATGGGAAAGCTATTTGTTATTTTGGACTTGTTATAGGCTGTTTGAATTGTAACTTTGTTCAAAATGAGCATTTATTAGCATTACATTTTTCAATTTGGAATTTTTGTTATTTTTATATTTCTTTGGAAAACATATTTCCAGTTTATGAAAGGGCTTTGTTGCAAAACAAAACAAAACAAAATTCTAAATTGTTTTAAAGGAGCTCAGACTATAGCTTTCCACGGGAGTGGGGGACTGAGAGTCTAGATTCCTAGACCAGCTTATCTCCCAAAGACTGTTCAACTACTTCATTGCATTGTAACTGAAATAATTGGGCCACAAAGGCCGAGCTGGTAGAGCCTTTGGGCCTGGAGTCCTATTCCCCTACTTTTACTTTTCTTTTGTTGAGCTTATTAAATTTGAGGGAGGCAGAGTGCGAAGGAGAATGGCCAAGTGGTAAAGAAGCCCAGGGCTGGGCACACGAAGCTCCCATGCCACCACAAAGGTCTTCACCTGCTAAGAATTAGGGGAGCAGGGCCTCGGATAGGGTCCTGATCACAAAGAGACTCAGCCTAAGAAAATCTGCAGGTAGATCAGGCACTTGTAGTATGTGACGACTAAACTCTATTATTGATTATTAATGATTTAAATTATAATGAAAGCCTAAGCATTTCTCTAATCAAGTCATAAGTCTTAAGAAGTCACCTATAATTTATTCTATGTGATTTTTCACTATACTCAGTGTGGGAATGCTGTGTACAGGACATATTTGCTCAAGTAGCACCGTTTGAGGTGGTTGTTCATGGCATAGAGATGCCATTACAATAATCAGTGAAAATATGGTCCCCTATTCTAGGAGATGAAATTTTATTGGAAATCCATAAATAGCCAACAAAGTTAGCTACTTTTTCAAGCAAATAATTTAAGAAAATGTGAAGGGAAAAGGCCTTTTAAAAAAAAATTGGAAGTTTTTTTCCCCCCCAAACTACAAGATAGTCAAATAATTAGCATAACTCTTAAAACTTGAGTCTTAATTTAGCACTCAGGGTGTTATAACCAGTCATTTATAGTTCAGGATAAAAATGGTTTATTTAATTATGTGTCAGTTTTCCTATTTTCAAAATTGATGATCGGATTTAACCATCTCTAAATAAAATATAGCATACCTACATGTTGTTAAAGATATACTAATAACTGTGTAGAGACAGAAGTAGGAAAAATGAAATAAACTCATTTCCCTGGCTTTCCCTTGGTTGTGATCAATCCCCAGCACACTCTGACTGTCCGCTGAATCTAGCTTTATGATGTATAATTGAGGAGTAAAGACAACATCTTAGAAACAAAAGAACAAAGAAGTAGGAGATGTTTCAAATTGGTAAGTGAGCTGAATTAACGATGTCCAGAAGAACTAAATTTCTCCTCAAACTCTTATTCTTAGGAATCCCGTTTACTACTCCCCTCCCATTTCTGCCCTGTACCTGAAGCCTTAACTTATCATTAACGGTAAGCATAAGATCAATTTGGGGAACAAGAGATTAAAATATAACTTATTCAATAAAAATTACAGAAACAAAGGAAGGTAAAAATAAATACATAATTTGGAATTTGGTAAGCAAATAAAAACAAATATTCAACCACTTTCTCATTTATTTAAAACAATTTCCAGTGAGAATGTCTTCAATATGACAAGCAGTACAAATCATGATTTCATATCTCCCGTGAATTACAACAGTATTGTTGAATATTGAAACAATACCCAAAACTTCAGAGATATGGGAGAGCTTGTAGGAGCAGGAATAAAAGACATTGAGGATAAAGGTCAAGTAGCAAAACGAACTTTTTAAGGGGCCACTAAATAATTTTTTAAAACTGCATTTTGAAAGTTATTAATTCAAAATTTAGCAAATTTGGCTTTAATAAATAAGCCATGTATACTTGTTTCTTAATTTTATAATCAAATTATAAAATATAGTATAATATCAACAGAAGTAGATGATTTTTGATTGTGATAATGAAAGGTGATAGTTTTCTGACTGAAAAATTGAAGTGAAGTGCATGCAGACACATAAAGGTAGTTCATAGAAAATTTTACACTAAAGAATGATTTATTCAAATTGATGACATTTTACTATTTTTAATAGATTACGTGAAATACAAATGACAAAATATATATAAAATATCTGACTGTATTTGATTTAAAGAAAACTATCAGAAAAAAATTATGCTTATAATTCATTTTAGCAATAGCACAATGATTACACAGCAGCTATTAGTCAAATAATTCTATGATGACCTACAGACGAATGGATATAAAACTAAAACGTGATAGCTAAAAAGCTTACAGTATAACTTTAAAACACTTTTACTAGTCTACATTTGATTTTAATCTGTGAAAAATAATTTGAATCTTAATTACAGTCATCTATTACTTACCATGGTCTACCAAAATACCAAATGTGCCTTTGCAATTTTAAAACCTCTTAATTGTAGTTTTTGCATTTGCATTCTCTCCTACCACTACTTTTGAAAAGGGTCAAAATAGTTGTCTGATTAGCAGAAAGCATAACAGGGAGAAAGAGCAGATCACTAAAATTTATCTAATCAGAACTTATATTTACACTTCATAACATACGATCTGAGGGAGGTACTTTCTCAATCTTAATATTAAAATTAAATATTGTAATTATATACATTGAAGTTAAAAAAGATGAGAATCATTGACAAAGTTCTTATAGACTGTTATTGATCAGGAGGCTCGATCATTTCGATTTTTAATATTCTGCAAGCACACACTCAAAATTATTTTTCGAGTTCTAGAAAACGTGCTACAATCTATTTTAATGCAATATAATTGTAAATGATGAAAATTCAAACCAGTCATTTTGGATAGAAACTTTATTTTTCAGAGTATGTCTGAGGTTAATTCACCAGATTTCAAAACCAAATATGTTTGAACAAGCTACTTTTCATCTTAATTTTCAAATTACAATAATAGGATTTCTTCTAAATCTTAATGCCAATTATTTCTGTCTGAATTAACTTGCAATCTTTATTGACACATGGAAAACTGGGGGCTTCTTTTCTTGCTGATAATTATATTGTTCTGGTTGTTAGAATTATAGTGTCTCTGCTTTGTTAAAAGCTGGTCAGGACAAGTTTTTTAAATTCGGATTTATTACTATTTACTTCTCTTAGGTCTATCACAGCCTCAAGAGTTGTGACAAAGACTGCTCAACAGATATTTTAGCATATTAAAAGGACAAGAACATCAGTGGGGGACACTGGGTAAAAACAAGGTTTAGGCATATTCGTGCAAGAGAAAATATGCTTTGTCTCTATGTGCTATTCAGAAAAAGTAGTTTTGCTTCAGCTTTCAATTCTCTCAAACATAAGAGTTAGACAAAGTATGTTTCCTGAATTTCATGCTTATATTATGCCAAAGAAAACGAGGCAGTATATTTTAGCGGATAAGAATTAAAGTATTTTTTGAGCAAATTTTTTCTGTAATCTTTTTTCCCCCCTAATCTTTAACTCTCTGCTTCTTTTCTTACTACATGGATACTATTCTATTGTGACTTTACCTGTTTCTCCTCCCACCCCCACCTTTCTCTCTTTTTCTTTCAAAGCATTTTTTCAATCAGCACATGAGGTTCTGAAAGAATATTATTTAGTCTTGGCTTTTCCCTCAACTTTATTCAGCAAAGCTACTGACGTGAACAAAAGCAGTACTGTACCTGCTCCTGGCCGCCAGAAACAATGACGAGTGCCTTGATAAGATTAGATGTAATTTTAAATGCAGCGGGGACAAAGACTCCCTCCCACTCACCCCACTGGTAACCCCCTACTGTAATTCCACCACAGTGAGCAGTTGAAAAATCCCTGACCAGAGCCAGACTGCTTGGTAAGCGCCACCTAACAGACATAGAAACATGATCTGCATCATTTTCAGGCTTGGCAGACATTTCGTGCATAAAAAAGAAAAGAAAAAGAAAGGAAAGAAAAGAAAAGAAAAGAAAAGAAAAGAAAAAGAAAAGCCACCTTTGAAACCAGACACAAGCAAACTTGATATATTTCCAGTTTATAGTTCGAAGGATTTAGATTTAAAATAGCAAACCAAAAAAGAAAGAAAAAGTATGTTGAAAACATGTATACAATTAATTTATTTAATTTTCATTTTGAACAGTAACTATCCCTTTATATCTAAGTTAAATTGTTCTATGGACTTTGTAGTGTTTTAAACTATTAAAGAAAACATAAATGTTTGTGTTTGAATATAAGAAGTGAGGTACCTAATGTGCATTTTTTTAAAACTCATAAAAATTTACCCTTTAATTCCGTAAAAGTATTAAGAAAGTATCAGTGTTCTCTTTTTTCTTCTATTCTTTTGATAAGGACTTTGACCTAATAGACATCTTTATCTTCATATGTTATATTTGTTCTGGCCACTAAATTCTATTGATTCTTCTTTTCTTGTATTAGTACACAAATAATAATTTTACATTTGTTGTGTTCCAGTTCTAAAAATTTTCTATCATCTATCTATCTATCTATCTATCTATCTATCTATCTATCTATCTATCTATCTATCCATCCATCTATCATCTATCTATCACCTATCTATCATCTATCATCTATCTACTATCTATCTATTATCTATCTATTATCTATCTATCAATCAATCAAAATCTATCTATGTCTATATCTATATACTCTTTTTGTAAATGCAAAACACTGATTTTTAGATTTTTAAGAGGAAAATTCTATTGACAGCAATAAAAACACATTTATTTATTTATACAGATGTTAACTCATTTTGCCCACACAAATGCTTTCAAAACATTTTATTTGCTTGGAGTTTTGTGGAAGAAATAATTTAAACTACATTGTATAACTGTTTTTATTCAAAGGTAACCTTTTTATAATATGGATAAGATCTTAATTTGTCGGTTCTAAGATGCTTTTTTTTGTGTGTGTCAAATGTTCTTTACAGGGAGCATGACTGCATGCTAAAAAAGTCAGATGCTGGAACTGGATAAAGAGTCTTAACTGACTAAATTTGAGAGGTTTACTAATCTCTGAACTACTGATCTCATAGTAGTAGGTATTTTTGAATTAATACAAGAGGACAAATCTCTATACTTGCCTAGTTATGGAAATTAGTGGTGTTTTGAGTATGGACCCTGCCCATTAACCTGACAAATAGGCTGCATGCATGTGCTGTGATTGCCTGTACTTCTTGTCATAAAACTTCAAATGGCTGAGAAAATAGCTTTAGAATCTTAATCCCTATTCCACTCAGCCTAAATTCTTATGTAGTTTTCCTTTGAGAGAAGAAACCTGAACAGTAAGAATTTTCTCAAGATTTCAGTTAGATTCCACTAAATAGTATTGAAATGTGTTGTTATCAGTGAAAGTAGTCAACTGTTTTGATTTTTAAGATTGTTTTGGCAGGACCGAAAGGATTTCTTTTTTTCTTTTCTTTCTTCTTTTCTTTTCTCGGCGATTTTTTCTTTTTTCCTTCCTTTCTTTGTTCTGTGTGTGTGTGTATGTGTGTGTGTGTGTGCGCGCGCGTGTTTCAAACTGCCAGTAGTGTAACCAAATATCTTCAGTGATCTTCTATCTTCCTTTTGTATTCTCTTCTATATGTTCCTGGAAAGATGTGGATTGGAGCCACAAACCACATCAGACTTGGGGGGAAACAGTAAAGATTATTCTCCTTCTGACAGCCTCTTCCCAGGTGTGAGGCAACCTTGGTGTATTTCTAGACTCTCAGCAATTTTCTTGAACTGTTCCTCTTTTGTTTTCTTCCTCCCTCCCCTCTTTCCCTTCCTTCCTTTTCCTACTTCCTACAATGTTCTTAACACTGTTATAGGGGATGCATTAAAGATGACAATGAGTAGGATATAATTCCTGCTCAAGGATCTCATAGCCTGGTGACAAGAGACACCGAACTTTCTCACTTGCCCCTGAGCAGAACCAAAGCCTCCCATTTTTCCATTCCTTCTACCCACCAGAAACCTGGGAAATGAATGCCAGCTAAAATAACTGATAATCTTTAAAAGTGTTGCTCATCTATGACAGCACTTATATTTTAACTCTTGCCTTCAAAAGTAAACGGTAAGGATTTTTGTCAACAAAGAGTACAAATAAAAGGAATGTGATATTTTATATTAGAGAGCCTTCCTCAGAATCTCTCCATTGTGACCAAAATGTATTTATACTAATGGTGACTTCATCATCTTGGTCCAGAGTTTATACAAATCCATCAGGATTCAAACTTGGAAAAATGCATTACAATTGTATAAATTTATTATGTTTTCTTTTACATTTATCACTTTCAACATATGCTATAGACAAGAGAACAATAAGCCAAATTACTATTTATATGCCAATACATACTCATCACAAAGCAATAAAATTTAGACACATATTAAAATATTATTTTTTTCATTACTAATATATCCTTATAAAAACTGGAGATGATCTCCAGTTTCAGAAAATCTATACCAAATAAACTCTCCCACCTCTTCTTACTATATTTTTTCTACCATTATTTTTAATCCAGAATTAATACATGTTTGTTGTGATAATATCACAAGATCCACATAAACAAAAAGAAAATAAAATAAGAAAAAATAGAATAAAATGTTATTATATTTCTATTACTCAGAGATAGTGATTCTTAACATCTGCTTTCAACTTTTTCTATCCAAATATTTTTGTATTTTTCCTCAAGTGAGATCATGGCATACACAGCAGTTTTAAAACATTTTAACTGAATATATCACAAATTTAACTGAGTATATTTTAATGTTTAATGTTTAAAATTCACTAGAAAGATTATGCTTAATGTTTATAAATATGTTTCTATCTTTTAAATATCTGTATTGTGTAGATGCACAATTTATTCAAAATAGTCCTTTATGTTTCTTGCCTTCTTTCTCCTTCTTTTATTATACAAATGTATTTTCTTTTGGCTCTTTAACCTCCATCTCCCAAGCTTTCTTTTTTTTTCTGTTTTGCCCCTACCAAATAGAAAGCTCTTCTCTCCTTTATTTCCTTGTCTAAAAATTGTGTTCGCCCTGCAAGATTTAACTAATAAGCCTGTTTCTCTACAAAATCTCAAATTTAGCTTCACCCTTTGCATTCCTATCATGCCTTTAATATACTTGTATTATGAAATTTATCACACTCTGTGTGGAATGGCATTGGCCTGGGTCAGAGGTCAGACTCTGCAAGCCTGGCAAGTGGCATGAGCAGCGCATGCTCCCACCAGTTTATATTAAACACTCTGGACAGAGCGGCCTCTAGATGGCATAGACTGTTTTGGGAACTCCTTACTCGTCTTGGAAAGCAGAGGAGGACCCTGAAACAGCTGCCTGGCTAAGTTCTGTCATCTGCATAGGCCCAAGGAGCCATGTGTGAGAGGACATGAACCCAGATCATAATTGCGGTTCAGGCAAATGCAAATTTGATTGAAGGATTGTGGTTTTTCAAAAGAGACTCAATTGAAGAAAGAGACTGTAGTTCCCCAAGAGAAAATTACCTGTTAGTTGAGAAAGCTTGACTATAATAGGGTTGAAATGTTAGAGGGAGCAGTGGCTACTGCTGCAGCCTGACACGTCTGAGCCTGGCCATCTCTGCTATGTCCTAGGAAGGACACTGCTGCATAAATAGAATGAATTGCACCACTAGGGACCTGTGGGCTTGGCTGTGGAATCTGCCCTGAAAAAAATGAGTCAGATTCAAAAAGAAACACACAGCCTAGATGCAGCCTGTGTTGTGTTGAGGTCCTTGTGCAATTCACTCTGGCCTGCAGGAGAGTGGAGAGTGGCTGGAGTAGCAGGGTGCTGAGGTCAATGGAACAGAAGGACAGGGCATGTTCAAACTCTGAATAGGGACAGCCTCCAAAGAAGCCCCCTCCTCTCTATTGCTGCAGGGCCCACTGTCTCCTGGAAGTATTCCAAGCAAAGATTGTACTTTTTCTAGTCAGAGCAGTAAGATTTAGGGTATGGCTCCTAGTGCGATACACAAGTACACATGGGAACGACATCTATTTTACCCTTGCATATTCTCTAGTACTCAGTTTGGTATCTTATAGAATCATTCATTAAACTCATAGATCTGGCTGAGGCCTAATATATTCCTGGACTTGTTCTAGGTACTGGTACACAAATGGTGAGCTCAAAGCAGACATAGTTCTTGCCCTCATGGAGCTAAATATTCACTGAACTAGAATTCAAGGAAATAGATTTACATTTTATTACACTGATATCTCTTCATGAAGTTTATTCTGAAATGTAATAACCTGAGTGTCACTTTATTTTCACAATATTCTCTTAAAAATGTAGAAGAGCAAATGGTTCTATAATATTAACCTAACAGGTTACAAATGATCTCTTATAGGTTTTGTTATGTACATTGATACTTTGAAAGGTACATTAACTTTCCTAAGTCACTAGGGCAGGTGACTTGCTTTGGAACTCTTAGCTGTTCGTTAGCACATGGGGATGCACATTTGGTTTACACGTGGTACGACTTATTTGGAACTATAATCCTAAATCTCTTTATTTCGACCTGACAGTGAAACATAAAGTGAAAATTGATAAGTATTTTGAACTCGTTTCTTTAATAATCGTTATAATTTTTTTAATGTATTCAGGAAACTAGATTTAGTTTTGAGAAAAGAAAAAGGTGAATAAAAGACTGTTTCTACTATCTGTATGGTATAAAACCTAGTAGATTTGGCCAAAGATGTAGTCTTTTAAACTAATGAGCTGCAAAGTACTACTTTCCCCCTACTCTTGACAGATCAGAATCTTAATCCACAGTATTCAGCCTAGATGGGTGGAAGGATGTGCCCTTTGTGCTGGACACAGGCAGGAAATGGTATTGTCTAGTCAGTGTGAAATAGACAGTACTTTCAGGGACTCCTTTGTGTATCACAAATGTATCCAAAGTGTTTCTATCCATTTCCCACTTGAATTCTGTTATTTTAAAATTCTAAAATAGATGAATTTTCTATAATAATCATTAGAAAATGGACAATAATTAGAAAATGAACAATAGCCACCTCTTTTCAGATGCCTTATTCACTTCTGAAGATGGCTTAATCACAAAAGAAACTAATGTGTATAGCATTTCATGTTTTATAAGAAACTGTTACACGTTTAATTTTTACAGGAAACCCATGAGCCCAGTAGTATTATCTTCATTTATAGGTAGCAAAACTGGGCCAAAGATATTAGGTAATTTGCCCAATTTGACTAAAACATGACAAGAATTTGACTGGTAATCAGAAAATAGGTATATAAAAACTACCAGTTTCTCTCTCACTTTGGCCAAACACAATACTTCTAGGTGTTTTGAGGAAGATGCTTACAATATGGATAATGTGACCTTTGTCCACAAAGATCCCCTATTTGAATAGAGGTAAAGAAACTATGTAATATGTATAAATCATCATCTTAAAATTACAAGATAATACAGTGCAAATCATAGCATTAATTCTGAGGTCTCATGGAGTAATGCCAGAGCTCAGTGATGTTAACGATATTAATATCAGGTATATCACTTTTGCAGTGTATGGGAGAGGTATTGGGAGAAGTATTGGGAGAGGTGTTGAGTCACTAGAAGCTTATCGAAAAATAATAGCCAAAAAAAAAACAGGAAAAGAAAAATGGGTATTTCTGAGCAGAAGAAGGGTGTCACAAAGAGGCAATTTCCTTTATAATTTCTAATTTCATCATTGATGAAATGAAAAAGACAGGAAATAAAACACCATTGGGTTTTGATTAAGTAGATGATGATGTTTTCCAAATGAAAAATTAATGTAAATATTTATGAGTAAGTACAAAAGATTATTTAAACACGTCCCCTGTTTAGACAGTTTTTCTCAGTCTGAATTTTTCAAGCCAGGGTAGGAAGATAGACTCCCTTCACCACCCCTTCTCTCTTCTCTCAGAGGGAACTTGGAATACACTGGAGAGGAGTGCTTATTTCCTTCAAGAAAGGAAAACCTTGAAGAAAGGAAGGACGAAATACTGCACCTCCATGTAATGCAAGGGGATACTTTTAAAAGTAGAGGTTTTATTTTACAACAGATCTACAGCATATATTCCCACAGGCATAACACTGACCTACACTGAAAGGTCTGAGATACTTGTTAATTAGGTACTAAAGTTTTTGAAGAGAAAAAGATTTAAGAAGAAAAATTATTGCCTACATCTTTTAAGCTCCCAGGCAGCTGCCATTTACATGGACAGTGATGAGTTAAGCAGGCTGAGGCCTCTCTGCTTGCTGTTCTTGGAGAAATAATACAAACAAGTTTTGCTGAAATAAAGTTTTATATTTAGACTTTTTCCTTTTACTTTCAATTGAAAGAAATTCTTATGAAGGTTTTAAACAAGAAAGCATGATTAAAGTTATTCAGTCGATGTGTGATTTTTAAAATTTGTTTTAGTAAACAACAGTTATATAGACTGTTACTGCTTAAAATGTCTATTAATTGATTTATTCTTGAGATATTTTGTCTAAATCTTAGTTGATGAGCCTCAGCGTAAAAATTTGTACAAGTAAAATAGGAATTTTTCTAAGCCAACATTCAAAACATTTGCTTGAATTCTATCAGTATCCTAGACTATTGCCATAGAAATTAAATATTTTGGATGATGTCATAATGTTAGTATTTTTGAAGTTTTTGAAATTTTGATGTTATCAATGAATGTGGCTTTCATGATTAATCTTAGGATCTCATGTTATGTAACATTATTTACAACCACTATTTGGTCTTTAATAATGCTGAGACCATGTTAAGTGGAGGTCAGCAGGAGCCTCCATCTGACCTTCCATTGAGTAGTCTCTGTGTGAATTGACTTCGCCACTTCATTTCTTTGTGCCTCAGTTTTTTTTCATTGCCCAGAGATGTTAATAAAAGCCCTTTCCTACGTTGCAAGATTTGGAAGGACTTGTAAAAAAAGAAATCTGAAAAAGATGAAGCATTCATAGGTAAGTGATATAATTTTGAAATACTCAATTCAGCTCTTTGTATTAACCAGAAGATAATGTATAATACTATTGACACTATCAGTGACATTTAGGTATTTATTTACAACTAAAACTTTATTTAAGTCTTGTGGAGGTCCCAAGAAGCAAGAGGCTGTAGGGCAAAACATATAGTCTTGATGTCAGAGAGAATATAGCTGAAATCTTGGCATGGCTACTTGCTAGTGAAGTGGTCTTGAACATGCTATTTATCATCTCCAATACCCATTTTCCTCAACTGTAAACAGAGATAATGATGTTTACCTAATTGGGTTTTTACATAAATTAATAATATATATTGTCTATAATAAATATTGACTACTTACAGTATAAATATTTTTAAGAATTGATTAATACATGAGCACAGCAGTTATTTAATAATGTCTGATAAAATTGTTTGATTTTTTTAAACTATGTGATTATCATGGTAGTCTGAATTTACATTCCTCAAAATACCTGAAATAACTAGAATAGTGGCAATATTTAGTTTTTAATTCCCTAAGAAAGAGTGATTTAGGGTTGACATATCTAGACGTCAGCTATGCTTTATTATAAAGTTAAAAAAAATCAGATATTTAGCTAGACAAAGAGTATATGGAATAACTGCAAGATTTTCCTGATGGTGAATTAAATGATTTTTTTATTCCGTATTAATTTCTACACGGAATACATTTTTCTAAGCATTTTAGAATAAGAATTTTTATGTAAGTCTCTTTTATACAAATGTACAAGATTATAAGCTATTTAAAATTAATATTAACTGTCATTTATGGTAAGTAGCTGGTTTTACTCATTACTTGTTAACTTTAGAAATATTACTTTAAATTTCAGTGACTATTGTTAAGAATTTGATTTGTTTCCTCAATGTTAACTTTCTGAGAAAATGAAGCAAAAATTTCTTTATGATAATAAAAATTATTTGGTAGGATATGTAATATTGTAATGGTGGTAGAATTCTTAAATGTCTTCATTATTTTTAATATTTTAATATTTTGGGCCTTTAGAAAATGTCTATTTCTATATTCCCAATCTAAAACTAAGAGTCAAAAAGAATGACTTATATTAGTGAATAGTTACATTTTTAGAAATGGAACAAAAGTCATGCATCTTCATAGACATTAGCATAAGGCACTTGGGGGATCATGGTTACTCTTGATTATTCTGAATTTATTTTTGAAGAAGCTAACTAAAGCTCTGAACAGCATTCAACAGCTTAAAAATTATTTTTTAGAAAAAGTAACAGCTATGTTAAGTTAGTTGTAATGAATAAGCATTTCCACAATAATATTGGTTATTGTAGGTGAAATTTAAAAAGAGAATAAGAAAAACTAATCTTTTTGGAAATCATTTTTTACATTTGTTCAGTATGTCCATACTAGATAATAAATGTTATGAAATAATGGAAATATCAATATAAGCTTGGTTAGGGTGTTTATTGGAAACAGAAAATTTTAGCATCATTTAAGAATTATGATAATAAAAGGGAATTAAAGATGAAAGTACTTCCCTTGAGTTGGTAATAAAAAATGATGACAAATCTACTCTTCTAATGGTCTAGAGTAGTGTCAAAGAGTCAATGACTCAAGTAAACAGTAGAGAAATTGTATTTATTGGTACCTCACTCTTTCTGAGAGAAGAGGTTCTCCTATAACATGATATCATTCCACAAAGATGCTTCTTATAGGGAATAATTATTTGTCACCAGAAACAAGCAGGCCCAAGAAGATCCTTCTCACAGAATTCTGTGAATAGACTGTATTCCATATTTTAAATGACAAAGGAATAATCATCTTGCTGACCAGATTCAGTGTAAAAATGTGTATATCATAAAGTCACAGGGGAAACACTTGGTGACTTCAAGCAAGTATGTTTGTGGAGGTTGGACTTGATGTGTTGTCTTCATACTTAGGCAAACAGAAAGAGGGGTTATTTCCAGCTCTGACTCCGGAGGACATATCACTACAAAGAGAAATGAAAAGTGGCTGGAAATCTAAAAGAGAATTAGACTCCTTGCCTTTTTCTTTTTCTTCATGTTTTTCTTAGTGTTAATATTTTGGGCAGATTCTCTGGAGATTCTACTACATGAGATTTTAATGGAGTAGACACTTAAACATATCTCTTGCCTGAATGTTAAATGAGAATAGATAACTTGAAAGAACAGTCAGGACTCTGGATTATTCTTACTCTAGTAAAGGGTTAATTTGAAAAATCCCCACCCATCCTTAATGCAGTGAATTGCCACTTGTAGTGAAAGTTGACTGCAATTAACAAAGAAGCATCTATGTTAAACTTAGAGGTTTCTAAGTTCAAGTTCAGAACTGTTAAGAATAGAGTCAAATAACCATTTTTTTTAAAAAAAATGAACATTGTTTTAATGAATAGGCCTATTTTATAAAAGTAACTGATGCAGAAAAAGTGAATGATGCTTATGTGCTTTCCTAATCATTTTAATTGAGTTTTAAAATATTTTAATTTATGAATGAAAGGAGACAAGGTGAAATACTGACATGTTTTATCTCTCTAGTTATTAACATAGCAAGTTTTCAGTAAAATTATGCAAGCAAATTTTAACTATTTTTTGAAAAATATACTTTTATAAAATAGTCTTAGGCCAACTATATTAAACTTAAAAATGAGGTTTGTTTTTATGAAAATTCAAGATGTTTATGTTTTAAAATTATAAGAAGTGACAAGGTAAGATAAATGTTCATCATTTATAATAGAAGGTTTGAGGAAACAAACCTTTAAATGTTACTCAGGCATTAAGAATATTTTGATATCTGCTTAATTTTTTTAACTTCAGATTTTAGAAATTAAAGCAAGAACCCCAAAAAGTAAAAGCATTTTGAGTATACAAATAAAAATAGAAAAATAAGCTAACATCCAGTTGAGTATAAATTCACACACACACATGTGCAAGCACGCATCTTTGACTAATATCTAGATAGCTAAGGCATTAATAGTTTATATTTTACTTCACAAACGATGCTTCCAGTGACCCTTTCAACCTTTTATTAAGGCAGCTAGTTGTGACACAAATAGTTACTAAACTAAAACCATCATTTTTTTGAGAACTACTAATAAATATCTTATAAGGCATAATAATCTCCAACTACAAACTAGGCAAATGAATATTGTAGAACCAAGAGGAGTATAGATTAATATCTAAGTTAAGGCAACTAAGCTAGTACATATTTTTAGTCTGATAAGTACTTTTACCTTAACTTTACTGCAGCCTAAACAATATATTACACATTTTTTACAAAGGCAATATCCAAATTCTGCGTACGTATAATCTTGGACCCTACTGATAAACTAGTCTTATGCATAAGTGATACCTACACTGCAGCAGTTTGTTAAAATGGCCAGAGAAATTAACAGGGCTGATAGTACAAAGTTACACATTTAACAGTGACACCTCTGTCCTTTGATATCATTTCCCAACAAGGTTATCATTGAAACTTCTTCATGTGAAAGAACTGTATTTCTCAGTCAGCTAAAGTAGCTGACAACACAGTGTGAGTTGACATGCAGCTCTAGGTCCTTCCTTTTTTTTTCTTTTTGGAGTTCTCTTAAAAGATTTTAGTTATCTGTCATCAGGACCAAGTTTAGATTCTCCCAAGCCAAAGCAGCTTGGAATGTGTCGGTGAAGAGGACCCTCCAGACTGGACAATGTGCTTGTCTACAGGGTGAGTGTGAGGAAGAGTGCTAAGAGGTCATAGTGGGATTGCTCTGGCTGGTGAAGCCATGGACTCAGCAGTGTAGCCACTGGAAGCGAATCCTGGTGCTGAAAGGGTGCACTTCAACCTTTCAGTTTGTACACAAGCCTCAGAGCAACAGCATTATCTGGCAATTGGCCTTCTTATGCCTAATTTTCAACCCACAAGTAGGAGCGAGGTTGTTGAGGATATCCTCACCTTTAGAGTTATTCAGTTTGCATAATGACTCTACTTAGCACGTTAGGAAGAAGTGCTGATGTCTAAGTGCTGATCTGCTCCATAGTTATTACTGTACACCCTTCAATTAAGCAGTCCAGATATGAGTTCTTTTAAGATAAACTGAAAGTGATTATGGTGGTACTTACATGGGTATGTACATTTGTCAAAACTCATCTAACACTTAAAATAGGCGAATTTTATTGTAAGCAAATTATACCTCAATGGAGTTGATTTTTAAAAAACTTTAGGAATCTCAAGGTGTGAAGAACTGTTAGATAAAATAAGAAAGCTGCTGTCATCAGGGGCATGCTAATTTCTGTTCTTACTATGGGAATAAACTTTTCTGAGTAGAGAGTACATTGACCATTTATAATAAATAGTAAAGCTAGCCCATATTTGATGTATTTTACAATGATTACATAAAAGAGCATACCTCCCTTTTTTATCATTATGTTCCCATGGATTTGCCTGGTGCACAACACATATAGTAAGTCCTCAATAAATATTAGTGAAATAATTGATGTCTGAAAGTATAATCATGAGCATATAAAATCTTATCATGCATTACTGTCTTAAAATATTTTTAAATATGTAAAGCAAAGGAATAGTGTGATAGAAGTATTCATTTAATCAGCCTACAGCCGAAAAGATGTTTTTAAACTGCTTTGCCAATTAGCCTTTAACACTTACACTTTTATTGCTATTGGCAAGCTCCCCATGTTGGATGTTGATAGACTAATTTGGATGGTCAACATCAGAAGTGAGAATCCAATGTCATTACAACGTACTAGATTCTGATTTGTTCTCTTAAAAAAATCAAGGGTTTTCCTATGTATTTAACTTTGAATTTATGACTATTTCTACAACCTAATACATACTATGTGCTTATTTGAGGAATTGGTGGGGAAAATAAAATTAGACATTCTCAGCTCTGTTTATTCAATAGCATGGGAGTGGGAGCATCTCGCCCATACGTAGAAATAGTGCTCTATGTTGTGTAAGTCACAAGTGTTTTGAACAATTTGGAGAAGAATGCTGAAGGAAAGGTTAAACCTTGATTTGCAAAGAAGTTTTTACCAATTTGGTTGCTTTTACAAAACTTTTAAGTCATTTAAATTATGTAATCTAAAGAGACAAAAACGGTGGAAGGGAATAGATGAATAATCCTTTCTTTGGATGAAGGAAGATCATGCTGATCATGATGGTCAGAGAAAATGAATTTACAGGAAGGTGTATGACTAGAGGCCTCTCTACTTATTTTGCAGCACAAAGCAATAGTTAAGGTTGGCACTCAGTTGAGTATCTGACAATTCAGAACACAGGCCTAGAGAATATGGGAATAGAAGAAAAAGTGCTTTTCACCCTTTACACTGTGTTTAGCTCTCACCTCAATACAGAAGGGATGAAGCCATCATTTTGAAACAGCATATTTGAAACCCTGCATCAACCATACTAAATATTTAAAATAATTAACTGAAAAAGTTTTTAAAAAAAATTTTAAATTAAGACTTTCCTAGAATATTTTAAACCTGTAGGCAGTTGCAATTGTATTTACCTTGTTTTCTTAAAAAAAACCCCTCTGAGTAAGTAAAATCACTTTACTTAATTTTTATGTGAAAGATATATAGACAGGAGGGAGGTAAATGAATACAGATAAGCATTGTAGTCATCACAACTGTGGCTTAAAGTTTGGACCTAAAGTTCTCTTAATTATGTTGACCCTCATCTCATGCTCATTTCATTTTCACCATTTTCTCTATTACACCATAAGCTGCTTCAAGGCTAGGACCAGTTCAGTTCTTTCTGCACAACTCCCGGTGTCTCATCAAATATTTCTGCACAACTCCCTGTGTCTCACCAAATATACGATGCTCACCAAATATTTCTGCAATGTTTGAATAAATAAATTAACAAAAAAATGCTTACTGTGGTTAAAATATCAACTGTTTCTATTTTATCTTTCTTACTTTTATTGCTGGAACTCTCTAAGTTTAAGAGAACAAGACTTCTCAGGTACTTTCCAGTTTTCATTTTTTTCTTGCAGCTTATTTTAACCATATGACCAAATCAGACCACGCCGATATTATCAGAAATGATGTCTGCAAATTTTACTATTTCAAACTGAGGACAAACTATTGGCCTTGGGTTTTCACTCTTTTATCTTTATTTAAAAAAAAATTTAAAAACATATCCCTGTCCCCCCAACACCCCACCTCTGCCAGTTACATGGACATAAACATGGACCAGAAACTAGCACACAAGCAGCTGTCAAGTCTGGTCATGGGGTGAGTCTTATGGAAGTTAGTGTTGACGTATTTCACAAATGAGAATAAGTTGGGAAATATTAGTGAAATTTGATCACCACAGGGGTGATTTATAAAGATATTCCAATAGTAAACAAAACAATAAAATTACAGCACTTTGTGTTATTTTTAAATGGCACCCATTAAAGACAAACAGTCAAAATGAGACACATATTCAGTACTTTAAAGTTCATGGACAACAATTAATTAAAAGGCACTTCTCATTAACTGAACTATTAATTCGATTGTAAGTTTCAAGCCTACAGAGCATAATGTTCTATAAGATAACAGAGGATCAAGATGGAAAAAATCTGGACCCTAATGAAAACTTGTAGCACAATCAACAAAAAGAAAGAGAGAAGTAAACATCTATTTCATTTAAATTATTTTATTTGGGAATCTTTGTTATAGCAGCTTAACTTTTATACTAACTAATAGATATCTTTTACCAGTATATACAGGTGAGTATGTAGAATATACATGCAATCATGTACTTATGAATTGAGTTGAAAGGGAAAAAAATAAAATTACCCAAATAACCCCATTAAAAACACTCCTTTGCAATTATTTAATTCACATACAAACACATTCTGCTATGGAATCATTTGTAATTTTCCAGACTAGTAAAGACGACTATGCAATAAAGTGTTGAAAGTCAACGCCTTGGCTTTGAGCTTGTGACTTAATCTTTATGGAGCTCAATTTCAAAATCTGCAATTTGAGCTCTAAAATTTTATTTATTTTTGAAATTCTAGAGTTCTTAATATTTAGTAATATAGAATTCCAGTGAGATAGCTTCACAGTGATCTTGCACATACAGTATAGCCAAACTTAATTACAGGGCTCTTTAGAAAGAACTACATACTTGCTTAGAGTATTCCCTCTATAGTCAATCATGAACATGTAACCCTATATTTCATTATTTAGAAGGGTGAGTAACAAGATGCCTGGTAGTTAACAAGTCTTCTCCTTTTGTGATTCCCATCTCTCTGTTTGTAAAACTAACCTAAGAGATCTTACACTAGTATAGATGTAAGAGAGACAGCAATCAAACTTTTCATTGTTTTCTTCTAAATTTACTACATGATGTAAAATTTTTTTCATGTCCAAATTGAGAATATTTATTATACTTTTAAGTGCATTGAAAATTCACATTCTTTGTTATTAGTTCTCTCCATCTTTGTCAGTCCAAATCATTGTAAAAAATCAATAAACATTATGATAATTTATGTAAAGTGACTGTGGTAGCTCAGTGGATAATACAAAAAGATTTCCAACATGGATCTTACCTTTAAGGTGTCTCATGGAAAATAGAATAAAATACACACAAATGAAAGGAAAGGTAATGTTACGATCTTTTTTACTTGAGGAGCTCAGATATGAGAGAGAGATATGGGTGAAATTAAGAAGATTATGTTTTAATAGTCCATGTAGGTTTAAAGTGGACTTTGAGGTGCGAATAGGTTGTAACCAAGAGACTTGAAGTGTGGAGCCAGGTGCAAACACAGTGGAAATGTTTACTTCATATTCACAGAGCTAGAAGTAGACTGGCTTCATTGTAGCTGTGTCAGCTTGGGTAAGGCTTATGGGGAATATAGTATTTAGAGATTGTTTTGGGCCAAATTACTTTCATTCTTTAAGATAAAATTGGAGAGTATGAATTTTATTTATTTTTTAAAGGAAGGAAAGGTACATGAAAATTAGAGTTTTAGGAAGGTTCATTTCAGGACATATATTGAAGAGATTTGAGAAGACAAACTGAAGTCAGATAATTAAACTGGGAGAAAATTGCAGTTACGCAGGCAGGAAAGAATATAGATTTAAACCAGAGGAAATGGCAGAATGCATGACTTTTAGAACCCTATTCTAGTGACAAACTATTTTAACTTAATGTTTTTGTTAAATGTGCCCTCAACTATGCTTCCTTAATCAAGACCTGTCTTCTCTGTTTTAACCCTGAATCTTTTGACTTTCTCACACTGAAAATTCTTATTTTTAGTTGTAGCATTAAAAGCAGTAGAGGTAGCTATCATTTGTTAACTTTTGTTGATCACTTACTATGTGCCATGCATCATCTTAAGCTGTTAGCATGTATTACCATGTGTAAATTATAGGTTGAGCCATATGAAATTGCCATTCTCACAGGTAAAAAATAATTGAGGAGCAGCAATTTCATACAGTTCATTTAATCCTCACAACAATCATATGAGTTAGCTACTAAAATTATCTGCATTTTCATGCAAGGAAACTGAGGCAGAGTTCAATTTTCCTAGAGTTGTACAACCAGTATGTGGCAGCTCTGAGATTCAAACACAAGCAGTGTCACCAGTTGGAACTCTAAACCACCTGTTATGTGTCTACAGTGTCCTAAACCCTTATATCTTATGTAATCTTTCCAAAAATCTTAGGGAATAGATAAATTCTCATTTTAAAGATAAAAAAAGAGACACAGAAAAGTAATTTGCCCATGGTTACTCACATAAGGAGAAAAAAAAAATCAAGATTTTTTTAATGTTAACATTCAACCTCAATATATAGACAGATGAGGCAAGATTGGGATCCTTCTGGCTTCTTATTTATGTTTTCAAGAAATTGTTCTAAAATCCTTTTCATCATTCCACTTTCCTGCTTAATTTATGGATTTTTTCAACAACCAAAAATGTTTTACATCTGTAATCTTATATTTTGAAATTTTTTCTTGACACTACAATTAATGATTCCATCTCTCACATGTCTAAGTGTTGCCTTTGATTTTAAACTGACATAAATTCCTAATCACATTTTATTTTACACATCTATTAGTCTCTTTCTTGTTTCACGTTATACCTAAATCACAATGGATGCTGCAGTCAATTATTTCGTCTCTACTTTCTTAATCATTTTTAATTTTCTAATCTCACACATTTGTTTTAGTTTACCAGTTAATCTCTAGTCTGGCTCAACCCAACTATCAATTCTCTCTAATTCTGTTCTCAGGCAATTTGGATATAGCTGGAGATAATTACAGAATCAGGTAGTTTGGCTTCTATATAAATGTATGATTTCTAATCTAAATTTCACCCTTGATACTACACAGTGATTTTTTTAAAGTCATTTAACTCATTTATCTAATTTATAGTTTCCAAATACATGAAGTCATTTAAAAGCGTTTCTTCTGTTCTTATACTGCCAAGTCTTTCCCCATTCTTTTAAGTCTCAATTCCTAGTTCTGTCAGAAAATAAAACTTTGCATTCTTCATTTTAGTAAAATAATTCTTCACCTAACCTAATATTTCATCCTACTCAGAAAAAGAGCTGCTCCTACCTTCCCCCTACCTCTAAATCTAGCCCTTCCCCCGAGATCTCATTCTTTACCAGGACTCTGAGCATTAGATTTCCTTTTCTCTTTTGAATCATCAATCTCCCATTCATTTTAAATGAATCTGTTGTTGCTGCTCAAAAACATATTCAAGACTTTGGTCACTCTTTCTTAAAAAAGAAACAAATCTGACCTCGATCTGGATGCTATGAAGACTCATAGTTAAAATTGCCAGCTCTGCCTCAGAGTCATAAAACTGTATGTCCAAATTTATTCCTGAACCATTTACCTGTCTTAGCTCTTCTTATGAAATGCTTCCAAAACTTCTCCAGATGTTTCCCAACTCTCTTCTCATGCTTTATCCCATTATTACTTACCACATGAACTCAGCATTCCCTCTACTTTAATCTAGGCTTTTTTTTTTTTTCTTGAAAAAAAGCATAGACTTCATAGTAGAAGATTCTCCAGCCATGTGACTGGGATGCAAATAATTCTTTCACTATCTGCCACCCTAATGCTTTTCTTCATTAAATTCTCAAATCTATCCCAAGAGTGGTCTATGTGTGTTAGCTACTGTCTTGGATATTTTTTTCTTTTGCAATCTGGTTTTATTCTCACCACTCTCCTGAACATACTCTTCCTAAAATAATCAATGACTTTCAAGTTGTGTTCCTAAATTCTATAATTTCATGTTTTACTTCTTTTTGCTTTATGGTCAAATTATATTTCTCCAACATTTATTTTTTTCTGAATTCTTTGATAATGCTTTCATTTATTAATTAATTCTGAAAAAATTTAAGCATATTTTATATTGCTGGCAATATACTAGTCTTTAGGAATAGGGAGATGAACCAGATACCCTTCCTGTTCTAAAGAAACTAATGGTCTAATAAGAGAGAGAGATAAAAAATCAGATTCTGTAATACAATGTATTAAATGCTTAATAGAGCATAATGAAACCTGAAGGGATAGGTAGTACAAAAGTAAATGAATAAAAGGACAGTTTTGTGGGTTGGGTAGGCTTAATTTTTTTTCCTGCCCCTTACATTCTCCACAATCACCTCTTCACCTTCTCTCCTCTCTGTTTCAACACTATTTTATCTTTCCTTTTGAAGTTTTATCTATGTCCCTCTTTTACCTTACTTTAATGTCCAACTCAATATTAGTATCTCATTTCTACCTGCCAAATTTGAGACCAATTGTTGCCTCCTATAATTTCTTCCATGTAATAAAAACATGCTTATTTGCTTTCCTATAAAATCTATTCTTGAGTTTCCTTTCTTGGCTAATAATCTTATTTATTCAGTCCCCAACTAGTGACCTCAGATTAATCTAGAATATCACCACATTGTTTATAATTAAGTAATAAATTACTTGAAGACAGACACTTTGCTCCTTTCATTTTTGATTGAAATCTGCCTGGCAAAGTCAAGGCTTAATGATGTTTTCAAATGTGTAAAGATGAAGAAATGGATTAATGATTACTTAAAACATATTTGGGATCATATGTGATGTTCAGGTTTGAGTCGGTAATGGGGAGAATGGTCATGTAATCAACGCTGAGTGAGGGAAGAGGAAAACATAAACTCATCGTCTGCTTTTATTATTTTTAGGTGTGATTAGTGAGTAGTGAGGCTTGCAGGTAGAATGCTTCGGGTTGTATTTGGAAATATTACTCTGGACTTGACAAAGACGTTTAAGAGGAGTCACTAAAGTAAGGGATAGGAATGGCAGCATTAGAACCTGGATGCAGAGAAATAGAAAGGTTTTAACAATGAATAGTATTATTCATTTTGGTATTAGTAGAGGCATAGAGACATTGTTATATATACAATGTTTTGGGTCAAAATTGAATATCCAAGTGACAAAACCCCTGCATATTTGTTTAGACAACTAAGAAGAAGCTAAAGAGACAACTGTTGAACTGTAATGGTGTTGTCACAAATACAAATATGATAAGAGCATGGTGCTTGGTTTAACTAACCTGGTGAATAACAGTAATGTCCACTCCTTACTTTGTATGTGACAACCAAGAAAAGAGACTTTTGTAAGGAGGTGATCAACCACATCGAAAAAAATTAAAGTTCAACCTCAGTGAAGTGGAAAAAAGGACATAAACTGATTGTCCCATTTTATTGAATGACCTCGTAGAACAAAATTACAGTAAGATGATAAGGGCAGGAGTTAGGTAGCAAGCAGGTGATTAAGGGTAAACTAATGATGCAGGTAGTGAACATAAAGCACACTTCAAGGAATTTGGCAGAGATGGAAAGAGAAATATAAGGTACTAAGTCAAGGAGTAACAAAGTAAAAATATTTTTATTTTAATTTAATTACCTTTACTTTTCTCTCTTTTTTTTTTATTTGGTGGGGTAGGGTATAGAAGGGTGTCCTACTTTTTCATAGGTAGTTAGAAAGTAGGCAGAGTAGAAGGGAAAGATGAAAAGGGATAATTGGCCATGAACTAATTTAATGAATAACTCTAGAAAGGGGACCTTGAGTTAAACATAGCCCAGTTGGTGTTAGGTAAGTCAATTGATAGCGCCAGGCTGCAAATACTTTTTTCCTGAGGGCACATTGCTACTTTGGTGGCCTGAGTCCAGGATTTTAAGGAGATTTTTTTCTCCCAAATGGGGATGTTCAAGCATGTAGACATCTAATCCCACCTCTGACCTTTACATACCTTAATATGTGGTTTTAAGGAAAATGGGCCAAGACAGTGAATAGGAACATGGGATTCAGAGTTCAGATGTTGGCTGTGAACACAGTAAACATGATTTCCAATCTTGATTATTTTAGCATTTCTTTCCTAACATTTTATCTGGAAAAGACAAAGTTAGACATTGTTCAGGTGCAAATCAGTGATTTTGTCAAGTTTAATAAAATAAAATAATTAAAATCTTATGTAGAAATTGAAGGAATTACACTTAAATTTTACTGTAAATTGCCTTTGTGAATACTAATTTATGAATGCTAATGTTATTTATCAACTTTTTCATGTGAAGACTCCCTTACAAAACAAAGAATTGTTATAAAAACAAAGAATTTGTTATATTTTATAGTGTTGGCAGCTCTCATATTTATGTCTCCTCTTGTTTAGAAGCAAATTTTTTAAAATTTTATTCATTAGTAAGCAACTTACATTGGAATGTATTTTTCTGACTATTTAAAAAATTTATTCCAGAAGTCATATATATGTAAAAATACCCTTTTTAAAATTATAATTTAATACTTATTCCTACATGTTCAACATACTTGAGTTCCAGCATCTTCAAACCTATAAAATGCTTACAACTAATTAATTTAAGCTGCTTCCCATAAAAAGTTAAGATAATAATATTACATAATAAAAACTATCTTTTGCTCAATGTTTAATACATTTACATCTCCAAATTAGGTTTTACATAAAGAAAGTATATATTTTTTCGTTACTTAGACATTTGTATATTTTCTGGCCCAGAAAATTGTCCAGAACTTTGTAAAAACATTCGATTCTTAAGGAAAAAAGTAGTTGTTTCTTAGTGCTGTCATCATTTGTAAAGAGATTAATAGAAGTTGACAACATGTGCCATTTATGTGTCAGGCTGGTTAGCAAAATCTTTTGATATGCAGAATTATTTGTCAGGTAACACATTTCTAGTTCTCTCTTCACCTTTAAGTGGATCTATCTACTTTGGGTCATTTCTATCTGTCTCTAATAGCAGGGCTTAGGCCCAATCCAGTCCCATGAATTTTGGATTCCTCCCTTATTTCTTTTTCTTTAAAACACTCAACAAATCTTATTTTCAAAATACCTGTTAAATGTTTTGCTGCAGCAGCACAGCAAAAATGAGATAGAAGATGGAATGAAAGATAGATTCTAGTCTCCAACTTAAACATTTGGGACTTAACCTCAACTGTGTATATACTTCTTTTAGTTTAGTATCTACCTCTTATTACAATTTAAATATATAATATGTAATAATATATAATATATAATATCTAAAATTTAAAAGGTGACTCACCAAAGACATGTTACCAAGAGCTTTTAATTTTTTATAGATATCTGACCTCAAGATTGTTTAGAACTTCAACATTTGACAATAAAAAATATCAACAAATATACAAACAGAAAAAAACAAAAAACATTTTTTTCACTAATCTCAATCTTCTCACTTGCTATATTTTCACTTTCGTAAAGGCCTTTATGATTGTACACTTTTGTTAGAAGAAAATAAATTCATGTATTAGTTAACAGTAATTTCTTCAAATATATAAATATTTTTGTAGTGTTTTCAGTGATAAGTAATAGTTAATGCAATTTGTCTTCATTATCAAAGTCACTATGCTTATATTTTGTGAGGTATATATTTAAAATACATCACTAGTTTTAGAGCTAATACTGAGTGGTATAAGAAGTCAGAGGGGAGAATTTTTTTGGACCATATTTCTTTGGTATAACTATTTAAAAACTGTGTCTCTGATATTCAAATTAAGTATTTAAATCATTAGTTCCTTTGTTATTTTTTTGTACAATAGATAGGCTATTATCTCTTTCGGAATTACTGCCTCTTAATATTTTTATAACAATTGAAGATGTGGTTTTTCTTTTTTTTTTTTATCAGGGAAAACAAAGTTGTACTCATATGATGAAATCTATATGAGTTTCTAAAACAGGGTAAAAACTTTTATATAAAGGGGAGTTAGTTTTTAGTGTGTTATAATATTTTTATTTTTAGAGTAGCTCAGATATTTCAGAGAAAAAACTGTATACCTCATACTAGTGATTAAATATATTTGCCAACTTCTCAAAATCAACTTTCAATTATTTTTATAACTTCGTGTAATTTTGCATTAAATGTGATTTTGGTTTATTTTATAAGATACAATAAGTCATTTTTAACAAGTTCTCTTTTATCTTTATAGCATATGAAACATACTTTTAAGTTATACTAACTAAAAAATAGATTCCTTTGGCTTTGCTAAATCCATTGTCTCAAACTGGCAATTAAAGGGTTATTTAATTGGAGAAGTTCAGAGTCAGATCAGCATTTCCCAGTGGCACATATCTTTAGCAGTAAGTGTGGAAGCCAACTCGGAAGGAACACGTTTGAAGTGGCAGAACTAATCATGCAGAAGCAATTTGTGATTTTCTCTCTCAGCCTAGATAAAGCAGAGCATTATGACATTGGCTGCGCTAAGCAAGGTCAATTTACTGTGAAAAGCCAGCTATAGACTCCAACTTCAAATAGACTTTTATCCTGCATAGCTAAAAACAGGATTTACTCTACTGCTTACACTACAGAATGGGCAAAATGAAGTGGACAATTCAATTAGTATGCATACGTATGTGTCACTACTTTTTTCTTTTTTTAACTGTTTCAGATAATCAGCTTGTAACTAGATCTCAAGATTTCTCCCACCCCTGGGAATGAAGTATAAGTGCTTGGTTGTTCATGTCCTATGAAATAACATTTGTTTTTTAGTGTTTTTAAATTTAATCAATAAAAATCGACCAATTCCCTTTAAAAAGTTCAATGCTGATTTTCTTTTATTTCATTTAATTATTTTTTGGCTTTAAAATGAAAGACTTCTATCAGCAATATACACAAAACTGCCTTTACACAAATATTTTATATTAAAAGAACCAAAGAACTTTCTTGGTTTAGCATTTATGTAATGCACTATATGAATGTTTATTACCTCTAACATAGAGACACTGCATAAAGATGATTCTGCTGCTTCTGTTGGACTAGAAGTAAAATTTGCATTAATTTTGGAGATGATTTTATTTATGGGAGCAATCATATAAATTGTATGGCTAATCACAATGAATAAACACAGTCTATTCTCTTAGCATTTGCTTAGCCTACCTTCTTTTTTGGCTGATGTCCAGAGTAGATTATTCTTATGAAAAATGAAACAAGAATGTACCTTAATTAGCTGTTCAAGGATTCAGCCATCTGGGATATCCATGTTTTAAAGCATTTAATTTTATTAGGTGCATCCAATAGACTCCTTTGGTCACAATGTATATTGCTAATGGTGCCAATAATCAATTATATTCAAAACATCATGAAAGTGGGATGGAACTTGTTCCTGGAAGCTGAGCCAGAAAGTAAATGAATATATGATTAAATGTCATTGTTATTAGAGTTCATAATAAAAAATATACATCCATACTTAGGGCACAATAGCTCTACAAATTAATGTACTAGCCAACAGTTTTCTGGATAATATTCTGGTGCTCCTGTTAAAAGTTTGGCAGGTGAGGAAACTCCACAGTGCTGACATTTGCTCCTGGAACATTGTAGAAGCCAATCTTTCAATGTTTTCACTGGCTTACCGAGATGCTAAGGTGATGCAGAGCTCATTGGTTTCCTGATTCTGCTGACCCAAATATTGATAGTAAAGTAATATTCTTTTAGAACTGACTACTCTAGGTAAGGGACAGAGTGAAAAAGGTGACTCAGGTCAAAATGAGAATGAATAATATCAGAGATGAAGCACTCATTTTAAATAGAAGTGTAGAGTCATTGATTTTTAATATTGTGTTTTAAAACTCGAGCTCGAGTGAGGAGGTACATAAGAGCATAGGGGATCAAATATATGGTACAGGAAGGAAATTTGACTTTGGTTGGGAAATGCACAATACAATATATGTATGACATATTGAATTATACACGTGAAACCTATATAATTTTATTAATCAATGTCACCACAATAAATTTAATAAAAAACCCCTCAAATTCAGGATAATTGTAAACAAATAAATTTTCCCCCATAGAAAATAATGCTTCTGCTTAATAACAGTTAAAATTATACAAGCATTTAAAGAACATATGTGTAAATAACTTTGCTTTTCATATTTTGAACAAGACTTTTAGAGCATTATATGTCACCTATTTCCTTTTTGTTTTATGAGATATCTGTTCTCTTAGATAATCCTCCATAATTCAGTATCTATTGTGAATTTATAAAACAGATATATAATTTATAATTTATATTGTGAATTCATATAAATAATTAGGGCTGAAGGGTTGTAAAATTTATGTTTCCATTGTACTCTAGCATAGTTTAATTCTATTCTACATAACAAAATATAATCCAGTCAGTGATCTGCATATGCTGTATTCTCACACAAGTAAAATTTTAGATTTTTGTAAATAGAGAATTTAAAAATAAAAATGGCATCTATTTTGAATACTTGAATATATGCATATTATTTTATAACAATGATAGTAATAAACTTACATAAATGATGTGAATATTGTCATTATTATCATATCATAGTTCTCAGTCTTCATTGGAATCACCTGGGTAGCTTCAAATTATATTGTGGTTGGTCTCACTCCACAAAATTGTGAATTAATTATTAGTCTAGGATATTTAGAAAGTAAAAGTTGCCAAACATTTATTCATCTATATAATGCCAATATCCTAATTAGTTCATTGCAAAATTTGTGCTCATACATTTAAAATCTTTTTTCTATTATTTACTCTGATAATTTCTTTTGTTCTCCATATTGCCTAAGTAGAACCCAGATTATAATATGTTTCCTTTTGTGTATGTGTGTAGATTAATTTCTCAGAAATCAGTTTTAATACAAACATTTTAGGGTTGTGTATATGAAAGAACTTAAAAGGTGTTACTTGAAATGCACCTATGTAAACTGTTTCTTTAAATTATCTGTGGTTTTATGTAGAACAATGGCAATTTTATGTTAAACAAATTTCATATAAAATGATATAATAGATGTGAAAGTACTTTTTAAAGTTAAAAATGCTAACCAAATTTGAAGTATTGGTATTAAGGTACTATTGGGTATCAAAAAAGTCATTAATTGAGAAGCCTTTATGTTCATAGTTGACCATAACCCAAGCATTTTCATCATGAATATTTTGAGTACCTTTTTATGTAGTCTGTTTGACATTTTACATTTTATCTCATTTTAATCAAAATTCTTAAGGCTTTAGAGTTCAGTATGTGTGTGTGTGTGTGTGTGTGTGTGTGTGTGTGTGTGTGTGTGCCCACGCGTGTGTATCTCCAAAAAGCAATCTCTACTGTAGTATATATTTTGCATTTGGATAATCTAATCATGACAGGTTAATACTTTTGATTTAGTGCTCAAATAAGATACACCTTCAGGCTAAATAATTATTTCACAAGTTATGAAATTATTTTACTTTCTAACCTGCCATGGCCAAGAGAGTTGACTTATATAATACAGTTTAATTATGCTTAAATTGCACACAAGTTTTTTAAAAAATACATCCATCAAAGAATATAGAAATTCGTGACAATGCCCACTTTCTGCCTCTTATTGGCCAATTAAAGAACCAACAAACAAACATGGCTCTTGTTTTGTTTAGATTTTGAGGTACAGCGTTATTCCTAATTTCTTATAGTTTAATTGACAACCTATGGTTTATCAACAGGACAGTGCAGCAAATAAACAAAAATGAACAAAACAGATCAAGTCTCATCTCCTCCACCTCTATTATCATCACAGAAAATCATCTTTCTCTCTGGGAAACATAAAAGCAATTGAGATAATCCAGATGCAATGTCAAGTGTTCTTGAACATATCAGGCATGCAATCATTTTTACTTAAATGAACAACAAACTATCATTAAATGCTTCATCAAAGTTCTTAGCATTAGGTGTAAAGGTTATAATCCTGAATAGCGAAATAAAAATACAAGAATAGCTTTTTTGAGTGACATCATATTTGCCTACCCCTACAATATTTGAGAACAGAATTTTCCAGTAAAAATTGGGAAAGTGAGGGATTAGTTTTGCATAGAAAGGTAACAAAGGAAAATGACAGATATATTAATTTATAGACTAGAAAATGAGCAGAGAATCTGGTACTAGTACCGTCCCATAACTTATTTGTTGAAACTTTGTAGGAAAATTTCTCCCCTTGAATTGAGATATTCAGCTAAGTGTGTGTGTGTGTGTGTGTGTGTGTGTGTGTGTGTGTGTTGTAAGTTCCATAACCAGAAGAAAGGGTAAGATGGAAATAAAATGACTGGTTAGTTATACCTATAGAAAACTTAAGAATAGAAAAAATTTTATCTAAGATATTTAGAATATAAGATATATAAACCTATTAAGACTAAAATATTGTCCCTCATTTCTGAATTTCAATTTTTGAACAGGTATAAATGAAAGTTGCTTGTTAAATATTCAGTTGTCTTAGGAATTGAGATTATCCAGAATGATAGGTGATAAGAAATAAAAAAGAAAATGAATAAACAAGCAAGCACACTGTCTTCCTTTAGCTTTCTTCAGGGAACTGTAGCTCTCTTTAGTTCTATCTACAGTTAACCCTAGAGTTATTCTCCTTCATGGGAGGTTTTAAATCCTGGAAGTCCTATGGCCAGGCCGAAATCTTGTTGCTTCAAATATATTGAAAATTAGAGTAGCTGGTATATTTGCATTCATTATTAAACATAAATAGATAATATTGATGTTCTCTTCTCTGTACCTTTTTTCTACTGCTGTTTTGTGGCTGTTCTGGAAAGCCAGAGTTTCACTTCTGAGAGCTGTTTACATTTAACTCTTTACCTAAAAGCATTTGAAAGCTTTCCCCCTTACTTTTTCTCCCCTGTAAAGAGTACTACAGGCACCTGTACAATGGTGAAAGGAGACTGAAGGCAACAATACATTGGCTAGTGGGGGAGCAATGATGTCTCGTGTTTCCATCAGAGGTACGAAGGGTACAGACCTTCATGGATTAAAAAATGCTGAGTATTTCTAGGTTTTATATTGTAAAATGACATATCATTAATTGTTAAGAATGGTCTATCTTGAAATAATTGGTGTTTATATTTGAAAAGCATTTGGTGTGAGACTATAAAGACATAGTGAAGTTAGAAAACAGCACAGTAAAGTGCAAGAGAGGCAATGGTGTGTCAGAATATCTGGAGTCTGGCTTTGACTTTGTAACGTTACACACACCAGTTCAGTATTGCTTTCTGCAGGTTGAGATTTTGATCTTTTACTTACCACAAAAGTCCTATGAATATATGTGATCTTAAGGGCTGTTTGAAATATTTTGCTTACAATAATCAAACTTCAGGCAGCTATGCACCCTTGACTTATCAGACAGGTTTTTCTAATCACCCTTCTGTCTTTCCTTCCTTCCTTCCTTCCTTCCTTCCTTCCTTCCTTCCTTCCTTCCTTCCTTCCTTCCTTCCTTCCTTCCTTCCTTCCTTTCCTTCATTTCTTCCTTTCTTCTTTCCTTCTTTCCTTTCTCTTCCAGCATCTTCTTTCAGAGAACTAACCAGGACTGCATGTATGGGTGGGTACAATGCAGGAGTGCCATTCACAATGTATATTAATTTAGATAAATGTATTTGCATATATATTTAGACAAACTTCAGGCAGATAGCAGTAAAGTATTTTTGTCTAAAATATCCATGTATTACAACAATATTCTGGCAGGTGGAAATAAAGTATTTTGAAAAGAGAATACCTTCCCCACCCCTCACCCCTTAATTAACACCAAAGCACTGTTTGGGTTAACAGTGGCCCATTCAAAGTATATTTTAATTGGATATAGGTCTGCTTTTCTCAAGGGTAGTGCTTTATGAAAGCAGAAAGTGTTTTTTATGTCATTGTCTCTCCCTCACTTTTCTGAAGCAATATGAGGTACATAAGAACTTAACAAAACATCGAAGAGTGGACTTCTGCATCTAGAGGGGAGAAAACTGGGTGAAGTAGGAAGTGATGACTAATTTTAAGGTTCTAGGTTTTATGAAAGTTTTTACATAAATTTGATATGATATTATTTTTAATGCTTTCAATATATCTAACTCCACTACTCCCACAAATATTTTAAATAAATTAAAGAATTTAAATTTCTTTAAAGTATTTCTTTAGCAAATTTATCTATACTTGGGGTCAATAGCATAGGGAGTACGTAGAAAGGTTGTAACAGAAATATCTTCTGAGAATTAGAAAATAAATTTACTCTCCAAGAGTTAAACCATAAATCAAGATATGATGGATCAAAGCAGATATTTTCGAAAGCATCTTAAAAAGAGCTCAAGACCTGCCTTTAACCCGAAGAAAGACATTGATATATCTAAAGAAGGAATGTGTCCGTTAGGAGGAGTCTTGGTCATCAGTGTAAGGTTAGAAAAAGACTTTTGGAAGACTTTTCTGCATCACTGCTGTACCTTCTAAACATGTCGTCTAGGCTCCTGTGTCCTATCTCTTAAAATCCTGAGTTATCCTTTAAATCCAGTGCATTTAAAACTTATACTCTGACCTATAATGTCCCGTGTCCTAGGTTTCTGTCCACGTTTCTGTAGCACTCTGTTCCTTTCTATTATCCTTCAAACACTTTGGCCATCTCGTGTTCCTTGAACAATCTATTTCACTAGAGGTCTTTGTACTAGCTGTATCCCTGGCCTGGAATGTTCCCTCTGAGGCAGATCTGTTCTTATTTTGTCAGTTTAAAAGTCACTTCCTCAAAGACACCATCTCCATACCATCTAAATAGAAACTCAATTATTCTCTATTACATTAATATATTATAGTTATCTCCATAATTTTCAGGCACTCATCACTATCCAATTTTTGCTTACTTGAGGTGGACATGTCTAGCCAGTCATGAAATTTTGTGTACTCTTCTTTACACAGCTAAGGGAGGAACACAGCTAGGAGCTACCAATTAGTTGGGGAGACAGACAATCAAATTTGCCTTGAGCCCAGAATTCTGGGCAGAAGCCAGGGTTTGGGGATCCAAGGAAGGCCTGTGAGTCATGCAGAGGCCGCAGAGGACAGGGCACCCTGCAGTTTCACAAGATTGAATTTTAAGGCTGAGTTGGATAAGCTATTCTGAGATGGAGCAGAGTCACATGGTTCAGACACAGGGAAAGCCACAGGAGGTAGAAGAGGAGGATGAAGCAGAAGGCCCAGCATCCGCAGCTCAAAGAATTTTCCCCATAAGCCATGCTTTAGCTTTCAAAAACTTCCGCAGAAGACAAAGCAAATCCCAGGTCGTAGACTGACTTCAGTGGGAAAACCCTAAACTAAGAGCCCAACTTTGTGTTCTTACTTTGCAGTATTGTCACTCAGCCACGCCATGGTCAAATTACGTCGTCTTTACTCTGGGTCTCCAGTGACCCAGGCAAGAGTTTCAAACATATTTGAACTCAATCTAAACATTTTCCTTTAACTCCACTTCCCTAGAACGAGTCTTCCAATGCCCCATGAGGCTTTCCTCTATTAATTGCAACACTGGTGGTGGAAAAGCGAAGCACAGCATAAGAACTTTGTCCCTATGTCTGTATGTTTATTCATCCTCACAGTCTCTGTAATACTGGTGTCTAGCGACAGCTTAGATGTTTTTCAAATTTATTTCAAAACTTGTCTTGTTTTGTTTTTAATTTTGACTACTGCGAATTCCATCTTAACTGAGATTAAAGATAGCAATAGGAAAAAGTTAAAATTACAAGTCAGTCGACTTAAAACTCAGGAGCCTACACAGAAGAAAGTTTGTAATTGCTGGCTGATAATCCCCATGGCATGTCTACCCGGAGCACGCCAGTCTGCTGCAGGGGAATTGTCAGAATGGGAATCACGGGCTTCAGCTTCAGGCTAAAAAAGTCGGGATAAGCTTGTGATTTACGTTGCCACCCATGACTGAAAGAACATCTATTCTTTCAAATGACAGGTTTTCTAGTTTAAACCATACGAATGAAAAGGAACATGCCTTTCACTGATGCATTATTGTTAGTGTGGTTTAACTTCTTAACCTCGCTTCCTGTCGAAGATTCCTCCACATCTGAAGAGTGTCTGCAGCTTCAATCACTAATTATATTTCCATCTACTAGAATCAGAAAAATAAAATTAGGAAAATGGTCTAAATTGAAGTGTGCATTCAAATTATTTTAAACAAATTCGGATTTAGGACTATTTTGCAACCCACAGATTAAAGCATGATGATTATATTTATAGACCCATAAACTTGTTCATTTGAATAATTTCACTTTGTATACCAGAAAAGTACAAAATTGCTTTTAAAAGATAAAGTTTTAGTAAATCATAAACAACAAATAATAATTTTATTGTGTTACAATCACTAAGTGTTATTACTGCCTTCAAAAAGAGCTTTAAGGAAAAATCTTTATGATTTTACATATCTTCACACAGGTAAGAAAACACCTAGTATCCTGACTTTTTGATTAATTAATTAATTAATTAATTAATTAAATATATCCTTATACTTCATCCTCTATACCCTTCCCTCAGCTTCTCTTAATGTAAACATTTTATACACCATGGAGCATTTATCAAAATAAGAAACTATCACTGGTATAATTCTATAAACTGAGCTACGGACTTTATTTGAATATATCCAGTTTTTCCACCTGTCATTATATATTTGTCCAAACCCACAGAATGTACAAGAGTGAAATGTAATGTAAACTGTGAACTCTGAGTGATAACGATGTACCATGTAGGTTGATTGATGGTAACGAATGCACCACTCTGGTGGGGGATGTTGACAGCAGGGGAGGCTATCTGTATGTGGTGCAAGGGATATATGGGTAATCTCTGTACTTTGCCCTAAATTTTGCCAGGATTATTAAACTGCTCTAAAAAACTAAAGCAGTAATTAAAAAAAATTGTTAACTATATTCATATATGTCAATTAACAAGCTCCATTTGATATCTTCATCCTTTTCCAATATCACAGTCTTGATTATTAAAGTTTCATAGTATATCTTGAAATTGCATAGTGTGAATTCTTCAATGTTATTAATCTTTTTAGACATTGTTTTTGCTCTGTCAGTTTCTTTGCATTTTCATATAAAATTTAGAATTAGCCATTCTGTTTCTGCAAAAATACCTGCTGGGATGTCGTTTGTAGTGCACTGGCTACACAAATCCAGTGGGGGAAATTAACATCTTAATAACATTATTTCTTTCAAAATATGAAAAAAAGTATATTTCTACTTATTTAGATCTTCTAAATAAGACCATTCGTTTTTATTGTAAAGGTCCTGCACATATTTCCTTAAATTTATACCTAACTATTTTATTTTGGTGGTGCTATTGTAAATTAAAAAAAAAAAAAAGCAAACTTCAAGTATTTATTGTGTTCACTGTAGGAATAAAATCGACTTTTATACGCTTATTGATCTTTCATCCAGCAACCTTGTTAAAGATACTTTTTAGTTCAAGGAGATTTTTAGTGAATTTTTTCTACATAGACAATCATATCATCTGTAAATAAAAATAGTTTTATTGCTTTTTTTCTAATCTCTGTGATTCCCCCTCCCCCCCCTTTTTTTGCTTTATTGAACTGGTTTGAAATTCAAGTATGATGTCGAATAGAAGTGTTGAGAGAATTCAACCTTGCTTTGTTCCTGATCTTAGAAGAAAAGCATTTAGTCTCCCATCGTTAAGTATGATGTTCATTGTGGGTTTTTTGTAGATGTCCTTCAATAGTTTAAGGTAAAGTTCCTCTTAATTACAAATTTATTAAGAGTACTCACGTGTGAATGTTAAATTTTTCAAATGCATTTTCTGTACCTGTTGAGGAGATCATGTTTTTTATAAAGTCTGTTAATATAATGAATTATAATTGATCAAATTTTTCATATTAATCAACCTTACATGCCTAAGAAAACCCCTCTTGGTATGCCATATTATTTTTACAATACACTGCTGAATTTGATTGAATAATATTTTGTTACAAATTTTTTTGTATGTTTATCAGGTATATTGCTCTGTGTTTGATTTTCTTATAATGGTTTTGTGTGATTTTTGGTATAATACTGACCTCATAGAATCAGTTGGGATTTGTTCCCTTGCCTTCTATTTTTTGGAAGAGATTGTGTAGAATTGTAATTACTTATTCCTGTACATCTTTTGTGCATTACCATATATATCTATTTTTTATTTCTCTTTTCAGTTCTATCAATGATTGTCTCATGTATTTTGAAGTTTTGTTTTATATGAATTTACATGTCGAAGTTTTATGTTTTGTGAAATTAACTCTCATCAATATATAATATTTATTTTTATCACAAATAATATTCCTTGTTCTGAAATCTATATAGTCTAACATTAATATAGCCAAACACCTTTCTTTTCCTTAATGTTTGCATGATATATCTTCTGCCATTCTTACTTTACTATGCCTTTACATTAAATCAGTTTCTTAAGGACAGCATATCTCTGTCTCTTTCTTGACTTGTTTTTATACAGTCTGTCAATCTTTACCTTTTAATTAGTATTTAAATATTCACATTTAACATTATTTTTGGTATGAATGAATCAAACTACCATCTTTCCTGCTGTTTTTTTGTTGTTGTTGCATTTTACTTTTCTGCCTTCTTTTGGATTAATTGAGCATATTTCATAATTCCATTTTATGTTCTTTGTTGACATGTTTATAGCTCATTCTCTAAAAAATTACTGACTTCTAAATTTCACCATATATATTTTTATTTACTCTGAATCTATAATTTAACAAAAATATGCTTCATCAAGTATAATGTATGAAACTTACAACATCTTTATAATTATTTTCTCCCCAATTTTCTGATATTCTTGTCATAATTTTCCTTTTACACATGCAATAAACACATATAATAGGATGCAATTATAGCATCCTATTATTGCTTTAGGCAGTCAGTTACTTTTAGAGTGATTAAACAGAAGAAAAGAAATAAATATTATATTACTGTTTCTGTTATTTATTTCTGTTATTACTGTTATTTATTCTATTCCTGAGACATTTCTTTACATAAATCCAAATTTCTGATTGATATTTTACTTCTCTTCACGAAGACCTTTTTTTAATCTTTCTTATAAAGTAGATCTGCTAGCAAGGAAGTCCTTCTATTGTTATAATTTGTTAATCACGTTTTAAGTTTTCTTACCCTGGTGCTGGCTCCAAGAGACATTTCTGTTCTAGAGCTTCTGTGCCAGTAAGCTTTGATTTTCGGTATTCACCTGTCTGTCTCACCATTTTAGGGGGCAGTGATTTGCCCTGCAACCTCAATTCTTTGATGGATCTAAGAGGAGTTGTTGATTTTGAATTTGTTCAGCACTTTCTCTTGTAAGGACAGAATGGTGACTTCAAAGCTCCGTATACACAGAATGGGAAACCAGCAGGCAAATTAAGTAATTTTTCTTAAGATGTGGAGGTAGCAAGTGGTCCTAATTTTGATATCTTCTATATTCAAGAGGAAATATTTTCTCTAGTTTTGGTAAACACTCTTTCTTTATTATGAACTTGACATACTGTAGTATTATACATTACATTTAGTAAATTTTACCACACTCTTTACTTCATTTTATGACTTTACAAAATTCAGTATTCTAAGTAGCAAACTTCACTAGTATACAGAGTATATATACAGTTGAAGCAAAAGTCAATTTTGAGCTTCAAATTTTTTGGTATAAATTTTGTTTCAGTTGCAGATCAGGAATATGCCACGTGATTGGGTAAATACTCAGAATAAAAAATGTTATGATTTGGAGTCCATACTTTTAAAGTATTAAGATTTGGAATAAAAGTGACTTGTGCTTTAATTTAACTGTTCATCTTTGGATTGATATCTTAACTTCTCTCAGCTTCAATTTCTTACCTCAAAAATGGGAATAATATATGATTGGATATTTCTTTTCCTGGAAATATTCAAGCTAAGCAAAGCTATTTTTTCTTAAAGGATGTAGGAAAGGAAATTTAGGGTTGGGTGAGAGTTAACTAAATGAACTGTTCTTACATGCAACTTTGAGTGTCTGATTTAGTTAGAAAATGCCATCATGTTCTGTTTATATTTGAATTGTCAAATTTAATTACGTTTCAAGAATGACCTACCTCATTAAAGCCATTAGTGCTCACCATGCCTACCAAGGACTATTAATTAATTTGAATTTTATAAGTAGTATGCCCTGATTCGTAAGCTCTTTGGCTAGCCTATCAATTTCTTTAAAATATAAAAATCCTTCAGATTCAGAGGTATCAGGAATGACTTTTGCCTGCACAAATTTTTAAAAATTTAAATTAGTTGCAACTTTTAAGGGTCATGAGTATAGTGGCTTGGAATTAACGTTGCTAAAGTTAATTGGTTAGAATCTATCGAATCATAGCAATTAAACGGCTGCTCTCCAGTTGGCCACAGTACCTACCACTCCTTAATGTCCCATGTAGAACTTTCTTTGTTCAGTTTTATTACTTGCCTTTTCTCTCTAGGCATTTGAGTTTTCAACCTTAGCTTTAATTTATTTGTTGTTGATTCTTATTGATTATTTCCAGCTACTAAACTGACCCCTCGATTTTGAACTTAGTATATAAAAGTTCAGAAGATGGAACATTTTGTTGCATCAAAATTTGTTAAATTTTAGTAGTGTGTTCTGATATAAGTTTTCATAGACTGGAGATATAAAAAGAGTAGTAGGCTTAAGTGCTCCAAAGATAAAGGGTGGCAATTGTGAGTAAGAAATATCTAGAAGAAGGAATATACAAGTAGAATATCATGAGTCAATAAAAGCTCAGAGAAAGTTTTAAAAGAAAAAAATAGAATGATAGGTCAAATCTATTATTAGTTATATAGATTAAGAAGACAGAATTTGGTATCAAAATGACTTGATAGAGGAGAAATGTACTTATGTGTTTTATCAATTAAACTCATGTATATGAATGTGAATAAAGATTAACATTGTGGATTGAACACAAAACATCTGATTTTTGGGACTGGATTGGAAATTAAGCATACTAGATGCACATTTTAAAAATGTTCTCTAAAACCATATTTCAAAGTATGCCTTAAAAACAAAACAATATAGTTGTGGAGAAAGTTTTGTTCAAAAAACTAAATATGGTAAAATGTATCTACCTTGCCATGTTTTAAATTTATAAACATTCTATAATGTCATCTACTATTCCTTGTTCATTCACTTGGCATCTGGGCTAGTTAATAGTGAACTCAATTATTAATTTTATATTCTTGGCTCAAAACATGTTACCCACTATAATTCTGAATATTTAATTTACTTATTAGTATATATATATATCTTCTAAGAAAAATAGATTTCCCAGTAACAGATTAAAACATACACTAAGTTTAGGTATTTTATAAAATTGATGAAAATCTGGAATGATATTTGAACTAAAATGTAATTCTTAAATTATCTAAAAAAAAATTGATTCTTTGTTTTTTGTAAGAAAATGTACAAACCACATATAAGATATAAAATTTTGCAAGAAATAATGCTGTAGTAAGAACTATACCTTTTATTACATGTTATGCTATCAATAGTTACATTAAATCCTATTTAAGAGGCTAGTTCTAGTGTATGTACCTATTTTAAAGGTAGCTTCTTAAAATTTTATAGGGAAAGGCCTTCAATGAGCAACAAAAAGATGATTAAAAAAGAAGGTTGAATAGAAAAACAGCTGGCAATAGTAATTCATTTTGGATGCAGTTTTACTTTTTATGAATAAGTCTGCAAAATATCAACATAAATGGTGTACATTTTTTATGAATACAGGCTTCATACTGAAAGTCAGTTCAAATAGTGAGCATTTAAGAATTCTTATGACAGGAGACTGTACTCTTGTGGTTTACACAGAACATGTTGCCTCGGTTTGATTTTACTACTCAAAGAAGGGGAGAGTACAGGTGAATAATTTGGTTTCTTTAAAAAGAATCTATGTGATTTTATTTTTCTATTCTATTCAGGAAATGATGAGTGTAAGACCATACAAAAGAGGTTTCTGTCCTTACGGTCATTTTAAATTTCATGTGTATTAAAATATCATAATCATTAATAAATTCCCACTTTATTTGAGGTTCTATCCAGAACCACTAGAAAATGTGATACCACAAAGAACTTTGTGATTAAAGCAGGAACAGTAGAAGTGGATATTTACTAGCCCATATAAATATTTTACCAGCTCATTCTGCCCCAGGAACTAAAGTGAAAAGAATTAGCATTTGTAACTGCTGTCTAGTATCAATGGTTATAGACTAGTGAAATAGGCAAATAACTTTTGTTTCTCTGAGCTTGAGAAAACTAAATATATCAGAATTTTGACCTCTTTCTAACATGCTCAGGCCAAGGAGCCACAGAATGGTGGAGTCCTTTTTTATACTATCAATTAGCCAATCAAATAAATATGTCAAAAACAAAAACAAAACTTTCAAGGTATACCCTGCAGTTTTTTCTACAAAGAAATTTCAGAGCCAGACTGTACCTAGGAAAGAGTAAATAAGAATTAGAATCAGAATGAATTGCTCAGGAAAAATGAATTCCAAAGTACAGATATTTAAATCTTACTTCTTAGTAAGATTTCAGCAAATGAGAATCATAATAATAAATTTGTTGAAGCTGAATCTAAATAGTCATAACTGTAATAATTATTAAACTGGAATTATTAGATAATTATTCAGACTATAATGAAAAGAGAAAATATACTAGCTGTTTAATTAAAAAATAAATTTAAGTAGTGAAGTTGGTAAAGTAGATTCTTTACTGACAAATATCAAATCCTGATTACATTTTTGAGTATATTTAAATTTGGTTAATAACAGTTCAAATTTGTATAATCTTAATCTGTAATAAATAATGCTTTCTTGTGGAATTCTTGTTTCCATAAATGTACTTGAATTAAGGACAAGCATAATAAGCTTCAATCAATATGAATAGATGGTCAGAGGATTTGCTTAAAATAGTGGCACTTTGGGGTTTAATTTATGTTTTATATAAAACTTTACAAAAACAATAATATTGATTAATTACAATAAGGACATAGAAACATACATAAGAATGTGAAGAATTTGAGATTACTTGCAAATTTAACACCTAGAAAGAAGCTTTGTTGACAGTTTTTCCTTCCCTTTTTTTAAAGAATGTTTATGTAAACATAAATGTCATATGTTACTTATGTAATAAGGCAGATCATCCTACACAGATAACATTGTTATGAATATTACCTCACATAATTAAATATTTGTTCGAACATGATTAATGGCTTTATAATATTTCTACTTTGTGGATGAATTTTATTCATTCCCCTGTTTATAAATATTAAGATTGGTTTTTTTTCATTTTAAATAGGTCTACATTAAAATAAATATTCTTAAAAAATTCTTAACTAAATTTTTGACTATGTTCTGGGGGGAAAATGGGTTATTGGATAAAGCAATGTGACTATGAGTATTGTAATTGTTTTGATCCATATTTTTCAATTCTTTCTCAGAAAATTAGCTACATTTAACATATTTCAAAGTATACAAAACTTCATTTTCTTTCATTTTCACTAAATTAAGTATTGTTAATTTAGACATTTTTAAAATGTTAAATATTAATAAAACTTTATTAATTTAATATTTTTTCATGTATTTAATAATTGTTTCTGGGAATTGTTCAAATTCTTTATACCTTTGTTATTTTTTTCTACAGAATTGTTAGTTATTTTAATGAACTTATAAGACCTCTTTACATTTTTAAGATATCAAACCTTTGCCATATTTATAGCGTTATTAGCACTGTGTTTGTGGTTTGATTTTAAATTTGTCAGTAGTGCTTTTTTATCATACATAAACTTTTGAAACACAACCTATTCAAATAGATTTTTGGGTTTATAATTTTTTCATTGCTTTATATTTAGAAAGTCTCTAATGTAAAACACATTACATATTTATTTATTAAAGCTATGAATAGGTCAAGAAACTGTCTAGAGAAAGATTGAGAAAGGAAATATATGCTATATCATAAATTAAAATAATAAACATATTAATTTTTTTTTCACTTACAATGCTATTTTTTACTACATTACAAATATTAAGTATTTAATACATTTGGGATTATTTTCACATACCACATGATGTGAGAGAAATTAATCAATCATGCATCAACTCTTAATGCTGGACAACCCTGTAAGTGCTAAGAATGAGGCTGTTAATAAAATAGGCAAAAATCCTTCTTTGGTAGAGTGTGTTTTCTAGTAAGATCAAATTTTTAAATGGAATGCCAGTTTTCAAAGGACATTTCTTTACAATGCCTGTCTTTCCCATTCTCCATTTAATTCTAAGGATATTTCTAAATTGTTTTGTGAAATAAGATTTACTTGTGGGAAACTTCCTCTCCCCCACTGATATGACTAGTGATATATATAAATACAACTGATTAATGTACATTTTAGTACATTCTGATTTCTTATATGGCATATATTCCTTTAATCTTTCAAAAGTTTTTCTGACCCAGTTACAGCCATTTTTTTTCACCAAATACAATTTAGAATTACTGATAAATTTTACATATATAAATTTTTAGTTCTGAAATTTGAATTAAAGTTATAAATTACTTCTGAAAGCCTTGACATCTTTATATTACTTATTCAACTTGGAAAGTCACCTTTTTGCGGAAGTCTCCATTTACCTCTCTTAGTAATATTTTAACTATTTTCTTCTTTTAGGTTTTATATATTTCTAATTGTAGTTTTGCATTCTAGTTTATATTTTTATTGCTCTTAGAATATTTTTATAAATTTAATTATTTAATATTACTATACAGGAAAGATTTTCCCTATATATTTTTGTTTTATCTTTTCAATTTTCTAATCCACCTTTTTAGTTCCAACAATTTTTGAGTACAATTTGTAGGGCTTTTCTAGACAACAGTTTGTAAAGCAAATAATTGTGATATTTGTTTATTTTTTTCCAGATAACTATATTCCTTTTATATGTTTTATATCTAACACTCGACTAAAATATCTAAATTAGTAACATTTAGTATTGTTCCTAAATTAATTTTCTAAAGCTTTGTTGCTTTGCCATTAGGTCAGCTATTAACTTAGGCTAAATATTCTTGATCACAGTAAGGAAACAAATATTTTTCCAATTGTTATTAAAAGTTTCTTTGTTTTGTTCTTGGGAATAAATTTATGGTAAATTCATTTTTTTCTTTTAATCTCTATTGGATTTTTCCCTTTTAACTAACTAATAAATTATAACAGTTTTTTTTATTCTAGTTTCAAATTCTATGTTTCTGAACTATGCAAAAAATTTACTTATATATCTACTTTAGGAATTTCTATGTATATAGGCAATAAGTTAAAGTTTTTATATTATCTTTGTTCATCTGCATTATACTTTGGGTTTGACTATTATTAAATTAATTTGAAAGCTTTTAATTGTATGTGCTCTAGAATTACTTTTATTATTGCATAAAATATGTCTACTTACTGAAATCAGGAATGAATTTTTTTGTGAAGCTATTTGTCAAAAGTCTCATTAGAAGTTAATTCTTTGACAACTTTTCCATTTTTTCCCCATTCTATTTTACTTTAACTAGTGCTTTGGATGAAATCAATGTGTATAGTTTCAGAAGTTAAGTAAAAGAACTGAAAATATAAGAAGCCATTCTCTGGTATAGCATTTTAGTAATTAACAACTAAAATACTGGACAGTTGGGTTAGATAATCTCCTACCACATTTTTTTTTTTAATGAAATCTTGTAAGTAGGTAAGTAGGTAAGTAGGGAAGAATACAGACAACAATTAACTCTCATGGCTAAGAACTAGAACAAGGTTGGGTAGATTTTGATAGAGATTATAAACTGTGAGAACATGAAGCTTTTCCTTTAGTCTGGTTGGGAGTTCACAGAGGAAATTTGTGAGGGCCGATAAAATAGAATGGTGTCATCTAGTAAATGAGAAAGTTGAAAAGAAGCACCAAGACAGCAAGTGAGTGATGTCCCACAGCAACTCTCCAATGATGTTGGTATTATAAAACTTTGAGATAGTAGAAAAACTACTTTCCACAGAATCAGAATATTTAAGAAGCTCTGTGATGTCCACTCTTTCTTCATTTATAAAAGGTGGAATTTGGATTATTTGTAAACTGTTTTCATTATCTAAAACATGGTGATAATATAATTCAACTTTCTGTCTTTTCCATCATCTCCTACTATGAAGCAATGGTGAAAAAACCTTTTTGTTCCCTTGGGCTTTGGTTTAGTTAGACCTTTGGTCATAGACTCTATCAACAAGATGTCAAAGTCTTCAGTTATTACCTTGAGTTAAGTCAAAATTTAAAGCAGTCATATAAATGAGTGGCAAGAGATCTGTTTATAATTCACCTGGTTGTGATGTTTAACATCATACGTAGAAAGTCTTAAACACTTCTGAGTACTGTTAAAATTATTGCACTTATATAATTATTTTTATTTTTGAATAAAAGAAGTGTTTATCCCTATCTCAGATATTAACAAGGATTTAGACAATTATAATTTGGATTTCAGAAACTAGGGCTACACAACAATGATAAAATATTATTTAAAAAATGATTTTTGATTTATTGTTCCACCTTGCAACTAGGAATTCCAGGCCACACCCTCAGTTTAGGTAGCCATAGCAATTAAGAAACAAATAGAAGCAGTAGAGAGTGATTATCTTGTTTTCCAGGAAATAGATGTAAATGAGATACACTGTAAAAGAAATGACTATAGAGAAGATGTAACCTTAAATAAATTTTTTTTTCTTTCTAGTGTCTCTTGTCCCTTTCCTTCACATCATACTCATTATATTTTCTACTCAAACCACAAGAAATTTTATCATAATGGAAACATAAATCAATTTTTGAAGACCTTTTAAAAATTAAAATGCATCTAGCCTGTGAGAGACAGACTGATTGACATAGGTTTCCAGGAGCAAGGGGGAAGTTCCAGGAAATGTTATGGATTTTGAGCAGAAGTATCGGCTTATACACTTCAGAAAGAAAGGAGGTTTAGTGTCCATGAAAATTAGAAAAAATTAAATGCTTTTAATGGAAAGACTGGTTGGAAAATGTCAAGAATAACTTTTCAGCTAAATTTTACTCCTGTATGTTTTTAAAATACTGACTTATAATCATTTCTCTCCTCAAATCTTTGGACTTGGCAGAAATATAGTCTTAATTTAGAGATGTTCCAGAACCTGAATTTAGGGTAGGGGGTGCAATGAATTTTGTAGTTTTACTTATACAGAGATGTAATAAAGATTTGAAAGTAGCAGCTGGTTTCTTGGGAAAAATAGACCTCAGGCAAAGGGATACAGTGTTTAGGTCAAAAGGATGATGGTAGACTTCCAATTATATTAAGAAATATTTTATAAGAGGCTTTTATGTAGACAATTATATGTGGGAAGGTTAACTTTAAAGAATGACAGATTTAGAGACAATGAGAAAATAAAATTAATTATGATGGATTTTGTCACACTGTTTTTCTAAAGGTTAAATTTAATCCAAAATTTCACTCTTGATGTTTTGAAAATCTTTTGTCATCAAAATCAATGATATAGTATGAATCAACATGTACGAGATTAATATTTTAGACTGGTTCTCTTACGTTTTTTTGTATTAAGTTATCCAAATAGTGTATTTAATTCACTACTTACTGAAACCAATAAATACGTGGATGTTACTAGATAGAGATTTGATCATATTTCAACAAACATTTGACCTTATTTTAAAAGGGGGCATTTTTTGTCAACTTTTCGTATAAAATTTAATAATGTAAAATTCATTCTTATTTTGAAGTGGTGTTAGTTCAAAAGGTTTTGGAAAATCGAAGTGTCCTTTGAAGTGCATTGAAAGATTTTAAAAAACATCTTTCACAAACAAATTTGTTTTTTACAGACTGCTCTGCTCAATGACACAGCAAGACACCACTTCAAAAGTTACGACAGATCTGTGGACAGGCAAGAAGCATCCGCAGCCGCCAGCGCAGTCTTGAGACAGACAAGCTGCAATCCTGGGAGAGAGACTTAAAAAAAAAAAATGTCAAGAATCTCTTAGACCGGAGGTGAATTCAACAAATACAACAGTTTCTGTAACCAGGCCCTGCAGGTCCAAACTTTGTGCTATGGAGACTGTGAAAGACACTCCTGGACACTACTGATCTCTGCGGCTAACCAGACTCTCAGATCAGAACATGAGTTCCTGAAGTAGTATTTTTGAACTTGGAGATCAGCAATAGCTCTGCTCATCAGTAAAAATCTATTTTCAGGTAGATTACCTGTATCAACAATATGAATTTTAAATAAGTGTTTTCCATACTTTCCAAGTTTAAAGACCTCTTTTAAAAATAGTAATTTTAAAAAATCCCATGTGATCCTGAGAAGCATTCAGTGCATATTGATTGAGAAAATATATAAAAGTCCAAACTATTAAGAATGCATAATATCTTTGACAAATTTCAGTTTTATTATTCATGAGAGTGTTTGTGATCCTTTTATTTACTATATGCACATTAAAATTACAGTTTATTCAAGCGTTGCTTAGAGTTTAGGACCTTTTGCAATAACTCTGATGTCCACACATGGGAACAACCACAATACCCTCTGCTCTCTAGAATTTTCTTTTTGGCTCTTTTACATTTAAACTTATCTATTTGAAATGTTCAAATAGGGATTTGATTTAATTTACAAGTTTCTGAAAAGTAGTTTTACAAATAAAGCAAGTTATGTTCAAATGCAATAGGGGAGTTTATTATTTTGAAAATGACTTATTTTATGAAGTAAATAATATATACTTCCAATACGTAGCATGTTGTATATTGGGCAACAGGTGATTTACGAGTTGGTCTGTATGTGAAGATATTAGACAAAATATGACAGAAAACTTTAAACAAGTAATAACTCACTCTCTGGTTGGTGGGGCAGTAACTATAATAGGACAAAGTGATCAAAGATTAAGTGCCAGTTTAGATATTTTTACCACACTTATAATTGCCACATTTGAAAAAAAAAAAACCTGACATTTGGGATAAAAAGATTGGAAATCAGAAGTAAAGACTTGATCACAGAATTGGTTCAATCAGAGGACAGAAAATTATGAAATACATTAACAGCTAAAAAAGGTGCATAAGAAAGGATAGGCAAGTATTGCATTTGTATCACTGAGTCACATAAGAATAGGTAGGTAGGGTTTGGTGTTAAAATTAATCAGTGGGAAGACGCTCTCTCTCTATATATATGTAAATATACATATATAAAAATAAGTGTACAAATATAAACAAACAAATAAATAAATATGCGTATATATGTATATGTGTATGTGCATGTGTATGTGTGTGTGTATATATATATATATACACATATATATAGACAAGAAGACATTTACAATAAAAATTATCTGTTATCTAATGCATTGATATAAAAGACAAATCTTGAAATAATTGTCTGTTCTTTTAAAAACCCAGAAAATTTACGAATTTATTGGTAACTCCTTTAGTTTAAACTCATTGACATTGTATAATAATAATTTATGACTTACAAATTAAATGATATAAAATGTAAAAATTTAACTATTCAAAATTAGAAAATGATACCTTGATTTGTTTCACTAGTAGAAATATAAATAGCAATCAAAAGTAGCAATCAAACTCAGCCACAAAAACTAAGAATTAATAGATTATGGACTTAAAAATTAGAGAAAAGGAAATCAAAGGAATGTTGGATGTGACACACTATAAAAACAATTTATTTTTATATTTATACTCAGAATATTAAGACTTTCCTATTTGGTATTTATTTTTTAAATGTTATTATGGTTCTTGGATGCCCAAGAGTTGAAGTAGAAATATCTTTATCATTATTTGGTATCATAATGAATTAAATAAAGATACATTTTGAAATCAACTTTTTTCTAATCATCATCTGTCATTTGTTCAGCAACTTCAAAAACAAATATTTTGTATTGTTGTCATATTGTTATAAATAATCAATTCCACAGAATTGTGTTGCCATTAATGCAGATTCATTTTTGGTGGTTGAAGCAGTATTACTGGAAAAAATCACCCTCAATTTCTATTTATTATATTCCTAAGCATATCTTTGCCCCCCTTTGATTTTGAAAAAACAATATCAATGTATTATTGACATTTAATAAATGGCATAGTGCCTTATATTTTTATAGATTGTTTATTTGTGTTTTTTCTACTACTAATATATGTTATATTATATTTCTCCTACTAACATATTATATATATATTTATCAATTTAAGATCTGTGGAGAAAGTTCAGAGGTGATATAAATGTATGATTTACATTATATATATATATATATATGTATACACACAACACATACACACACACACTAAAGTTTAGGTAACCTACAATTAGTTCTATGGAAGGATAGTTAAGGAATCCATTGTGTATTAAGAGTATGCCAAGTTCTTATTTTTGAAAGGAAATGTCAAGATCCATTGAGAATATCATGCTGTTGCAAACAGCATTCTCATTTACCATTTGTGACAACATGAATGGATCTTGAGAATATCATGCTAAGCAAAATAAGGCAGATGGAAAAACTCAAGAACCATATGATTTCACTCATACATGGGATACAAAACTGAAAGCAATAAACAAGACAAACAAAACCTCAGACATAGACAACAATATGGGGGTTACCAGAGGAAAAGAGGGATGGGGCAGGTAGAAAAGGGTAAAACATGGTCAAGCACATGGTGATGAAAGGAGATTTGACTTTGGGTTGTGAACACATAATGTAATATACAGATTACGTATTATAGAATTGTACACTTGAAACCTATATAATTTTATTGACCAATGTCATGCTGATAAATTTAATAAAATAAAAGAAAATGTGAAAGATTTATTTTTCTAAGAGGAATAGGTAAACAAAATATGATCTCATTTTTCATATTGTATGAATTATTTAATTTTTATACATCTCAATGGAGAAGGGGATAACTTCTTTTAATATAGAAGCTGTTGCTCAAGAACTCTCATCTCCCTAGTTGCTGATTGATTGTTTTTTTTCTACATCTATTACTAACAATGGCTATCAGAAAAGAGTCAGTCTTTATGACTCTGAAAAAAGATTTTTGTTTATTTTGGTTACTAAAGAGAGTAAAAAAAGCACACACGTATATAAACAGCAAATACTCAAGTTGAACTTGGGATCTTAGGTGAAATTTACACTAAGCATCACATTTAGAGGGGAAAATAGGGAGCAAAATTGTGAGAAAAAAGCACAGAACTTTAAATTGCTGAAAATATACGTTGAGTTTTCTATGAGAAGATTTGGCTTATAAGGAAAAGTCTGGATAAAATTTCAGGATTTAAGAGAATACCAATAAAGTGAAGATTGACATTAACCAGACCAGGCTATAAATACCACACAAAGAGACCAAACAAGTCCTCCCCTGGCAGGTCTGGCCACCTCTCCCCTTCAGAGCAAACCTATAATGAACAGCACTGGAATGAAACTTGTTCTTTTAGAATCAGCGAAACTTAATATGTCAGTTGGAGCACTTTTGTTTTTGGATGAGTTCACATCAGTGTATTTACCTGATTATTGTGTTAAGTCTATGTTAAATCATGTACCATAACGGTACAGTCAAGTCTTCACAAGTGTCATTATTTAATCATCTCTATTTTCTTTCTTATCTTATTGCTCAAACTAATATGACTTCTCTCAACACATTTTGATTTGAAGGATCAAACACCTGCATGTTTAAGAAAAACCTCTAATTACCCGAACCAAGAAAAAGGAAAATATTAACATGAAAGTAAACATAGCTCTGTCTCTGCTCTATCCTACCTCCTTGGAAAATACTAGTGTACAGAGCTTGTTTTATATTAATAGCAGTGATACATATGTTTTTTATTTCCTTTTTAGTCTTTTAAAATATGCATCATGGCTATTATATACATACCCTGCAGTTACCTATTAACAAGTGTTAACTAATTTTCTAGTTATATTTTATTTAATATTAAACATGTTTTATTATTTACTGTTCAATACTCTCACAATGATTTTAACTGTACAATTTTTGATAGAATTCTTAATGAAATATATCAGGATATAATCTATAAATGATCAATATATATGAGAAATATATAATGGCATTGATAATCTATTTCTACATCATCTATTGTTAATAATTATTTAACAGATATATTGGTTAAAAGTTCTAACTGTTATTTTAATTTTTTTCTTGAGATAATTGGAAAATATTCAACAAATATTAGTTGTTGAAGAATTACCATGTAGAAACAATATGCTAATTGCTGAAGTTATCATGTGGTTAGAAAACAAAAGTGATGTTATATATGTAACTTCTAACTGAATAACTATTCTATAAAATGATTATTTGTACCACATTAAATGAACATGTCAATTTTACTTGTGGCTCAAACTGCAAATGTTTTGCAAAGAAAAAAGAATTCCATTACAGATAATTAATACAATGAAAATTATCTTTGATGTATGATAATGCTTGATATACTTGCTTCTAAAATAGAGGAGAGAATCCAGACCAAGTGCAGGTAAGACGATATATCCAAACTGTATTTCACAAATTCTCACAAGTTTTTAGAACATTGTTGGCAAGAGGAAAGAGGGATGAGCAGGAGGGCCATCAGTTAAAGAATCTAATTTATATATTGGCATCACTAACTTTTTTGAAGAGAGGTGTGCTTTATTAGAAATGTATAAAAATCCCTGCTCAAGAATCTGTGGAGATAGTTCAGAGGTGATATAAATGTATGACTTACATTAAAATGATTGCTATGAGAGCCTAGACTGTTCTTTTTTGTTTACTGTTCTATCACCTGTATGAAGCACAATCCTGGCACATGATGCATACTCAATAAATATTTATTTTTATCAGTGATGACAGTGACAAATTAGCCAATATCTTGCATGCATACAAGATATTTAATTCCAATAAGTTCAGATAATGATAGCACAAAATTTAGTTTTAGTAGTTTTATTTTCTTTTTATATTGATGATTGAGTTAACTTTGGTAGAATTTTATATCACTTCTGAATTTCTAAATTCTTCATTGGTTCAAGGTAAAGTGAAACCATATTTTTTAAATGGTATATTTTAAAAGGGAAGGTTTAAAAGAAATAATTTAACAATGAATTTGATGAAACTGTTCAGGCTCACAATGAAGTGACTAATCAAACCATATTTATAAATATCAACTAATTATGTAGTTATTATCAGCCATACAGATAAACATGCATCCAATGAAGCAAAACATATAAAAAATGAGGTGGGCTCACTTTTTAAAGAAAAAAGTCTACATAATAATGTTTTACAAAATTGTCCTACAATTCCTGCCAAATCTTTTTGAAGCACAAACAAGCATAAAAATGACATTATCTATTTCTTTCAGTATATATTGAACAACATAGTCATAAAAATGTATGCAACTATTTAAATATGTCATTTGAAATGCATTCATGGATTTTTGCAAAATAACTTAATCCATCAGATGTGAGGAAGAATCACACACTATTAGAAAAAAAATGCTTATTTAAGTCTTTCACTATAGATATTGCAAAGTGGACAGGCAGTGATGAAAATACAATTGGTATTATTGTCTCATGATATAATCTAGAGATAACTCAAGAGTACACATTCAAGATATTAAATTAAAGTCTAATACCACATAAATATTTAATGATATAACTAGGCAAGGGGAAGATGTTGCAGATTTCCCCTTACCTTTTCTATAATACATTACACAGGCCAATATAAAGAAAATCTTTTACTTGTAAAACACTGGAAAAGGGCATAATATAAAAAGAATATTTAAAGCTTTTGTCACATTATTAAATAATAATGGCAAGGACTAGCAATGGCTGTAGTGACTAAAGGCAATGACAAAGCATGTAGAAATAATGTTTTTTAAAAGTTCTTGTAGAAAAGTGTATTTAGTTTTTTTTAATATAAAATTGGTATTTTGTAATTACCTTGTATGTTAAATTTATGTTGTTTGGTTCACAGATAAATATGATGGTTCTTAAGATCCATCATCTTTCATAACAGTGATAGATAAATGTCACAAAATTATACATTTTATTATGGTCTTATCTTTTAATTACAGATTTTCAGAGCTATTTGTAGTAACAGCAATAAGTTTTAAAACTTCCATTAAAAAAATGGGAGTTTATTGACTATCCTATGGCAATATGTTAGTACAAATATTTCAAATGAGACAAGAAACACTCCTCTTTCCTAATAAAGAGATTTTATTAGCTAAAATTAGCTCAGACATAACATGGTCTCTCTATCATCCTTATCTTGCTAAAATTTGAAGTAAGGGAAAGAAGCTCCATTTATCAATATCTCAATATTGTTAGATATGCTGAAAACTGAAGATGAAGTGTCAACAATAAAAACAGAGCTTTAAGGTTTTTATCGGAAATGCAAACAAAATATATTTACTGATTTGAAACTTTGGTAGAGATAGAGTGATTTGGCTAATTTTAGATACTAGTATTGTTAAACACAGAATGGATGAAAGATGCACTTGAAAATTATTTTCCAAAGAATAATAATTTTAAATGGATGATGAACTGTTCATCAACCAATTCCAACTTGGAAATTTAACAATTAACGATTGAGAGCAAGTGTTAGATAATGTTAGTGATTCAGTCTTGAAACAATTTTCTGCTGCTTCTCCTTCAGTTTCCCAGATGAGTTAAATTGAAAAGCATCACACATATTTTCAGGATGAGCTGCTAAAAACTGTTATCGTTTGCAATTGTTCTATGCAATGTAAAATTGTTTTTACATGGTGCAACTCAAAATACAACACAAAAGTGATTTGGATAATCAAGCTGATATAAGAGTCTAGCTGTCATTTACAGTCTCTGCTTATTATTTTTTGTGTTGAAAATAAGCTTTGTATTGCTAACGATTGCCTTTAGAGTAAATATTGTATATTAAAACTTTAAGAATTGCATAAAGATAAATTACTATTTCAAGTATTTACTGTTTGTGGTTCTGTCTTATTTTTGTTTGGAGAAAAATGTTTAACTGCTAAAAGTGTTTGAAAAGTAAGTTCTACATGTCCAATTCAAGTATTAATGTAAAAGGTATGTCTCTAATTTCCTCATGTAAAATATAGTGATCATAATACTTAACTGCCAGTTGTTGTAAGAATTAAAGATAATATATGAAATGTTTACAGATAATTTATGAAGCAATATTTAAGCACTTAGCACAGTGTCTGTCCTGAAATAATCATGCTATAAATTTTGTTATTATTACTCAAGGAGGAACCTATCCTCTCTGTGAATGAGAAAAGATCCATCGGAAGCACACTCGACTGTTTGGAAAATTCTGGCTTCTACACAACAACTCAGTTGTTAATATTTGTTAACTTGGATTTTTCACAATTCTTTTTGAAAATCTGATAAAAGTTATAAACTTGCTCCCACTAATATAAACTTTTGTTCCAGTTTTCAGAGATTTCCTTTAAGATCTAGTCTACCCAGAGGCTCCAGATTAAGATCTCTACCTAAATTTGGTTTTAAAGATTTAGTAATACAACTAGTTATTCAGTAAAATAAACCTGGAATTTTTTTTTCTCAAATATACTTTTAACAATCAGAACAATTATAAGATTTCAAAATTTATCTCACTGTTTGTAAAGAACATTTCTATAAACTCTAAATTGTCTACTCAGAGACTTAAATTCAAATTTCTGCAGTTACTTGTCTTAAAATGAAGACGATAGTTGTGAAGGAAGAATATGAGTACTAGCTTTCCTTTCTTTTAGTGACAAACTAATAAGTTTCAAAAATTCTTTCTTCAAACTATGATCTGACTCTCATAAAAATGAATATTATGGATAAACAAAAACTCAAGGAGTATTGCAAAGTAGCTAAAATGCCATAACTTAGATGAGTAATTTATAGTTATCAAAATTATACACTTTTAAAAAATAGACCACAGAAAATGTAACTCATTCTTTTTATATTTTGAATGTTTTAAAATGTATTTTCAGATAAAAATATAAGGCTTTTTCCTTCTTTCTTTTAAAAAAATAAAAGACGTGGGTGATTAGCAATACAGTACATCAGTTAGTGTCTCTGTTCCCTTCATAATATATCATATGTCAAAACTTCTCTCTTTAGAATAACAAAAATGACCTTTTGGTGCCATAAGCTCTGGCTGACCTTTTAGTAGCCATAACAGTGGCAGAGAAACAAAAAAGATACATCAAGCAAGAGTAACTTCTTGCCATTTGGTACTCAGGGCATGAACCAGAGTACTATATGGGATTTGTGATCCTCAATTTGTAAGGAAAAATTAACAAAAGGACTTTCTATTATGAGAATCAACTTCATGACCTTGAAGTGGTATTTAAGCATTTCAGCTAACATAAAGCTTACAGCAGTCTGCACTTTAGAGAGAGTGCCATTTTCAGAATACACTTTAGTGAGTGATATAAATATCAACATTTCCAAAGCTACATATATAGCTTAAAGTAAATTTATTAATGGAAAATATAGTTTAAACACAAGAATAGTGTGGCTTAATTTAGAAAAATTTAATAGAGAATAATAGTTTTTTATTTGACTTCTTTCCATTAATTAAAATGTTAACATCAGCTTGTCACAGAGAAACGATTTCTTTTCAAAGGACTTGGAACCACTCACTGGCTGATGTTTGAAATCTGTATCTATATGATTTATCTGTAGGGCATCATTTGAACATTTATTATCTTTGCTGTCCAGAGTTTCTAATTTTGTTTATATTTTTCATGAAGTGTGGAATCACAATTATGAATTTATATAAACCCAAGCTCACTAGTTAAATAAGATGAAAGACCTCAATTACTTCAGTACATTCCAGTGTGTGCAAATTGGGATTCTGGTTACAATGAAGCTCCGCTTCCAGTTAAGTTGTTTGAGGGGGAGGAGGATGGTTTCATCAAAGGGAACTGGGTCTGTGTAAGGGAATTTGGCCTGCTAAGGAACAATGATTTCAACCCTTCAAATAAAAGTTCAGTAGGTACTCATTTGCATGATGTTATTCGTTCGCTGATAAACACCTGTGATCATTTTTTTTTTGGTTTTTTTTTGGTTATTTTTGCTGTAACCTTTTCATGTTTTTTTCTTTTTAGGTTTTTTTTTTTTTTAACATAACCAATCTTAAAGTCTCTAGCAAAATAATTTGGAATCTCTCTTAAAATAATGGAATAATTGTTCAATTTTCTCTTAGGCTTTTGTATTTAAAGTAGCTTTTAAAGAAATGTGTTCTTATTCACAGATGTGTTCCTCATGTAATTAAAATTTGGATTTAAGTTTATAGTAACTTTCATTAGAAGGCTTCTTACAAATAACTCTTGGCTTTATTCACTGATTTGGTGGGCATTCTATTAAATATCTACTATATGCTGGCTCTCTTCTAAGCTTTTGGAAAAAAAAAATGAATACAACAAAGACAATGCTCAGAGAGAACAAATTTTGTTGAATTGTGTCACATCTCTATTTCTTCTCCAGTTCAGCTACATCATGCTAAAACAATTGGTGGATTTCACAGAAGCTGTTCTTTAAAGCCCATCATTTGCAGGAGGCAACAGGAAGGGAAATGGGAAAGAAAACGGCATAAGCAATGTAATCAGTGGTTTTGAATTTTAAAGGAGTCACTAGCCTCCCCTTTCAAACTACCTCTCCGTGCTGTCACCCCAAATAGAAACTCCCTCTTTTCTTCTTTACCTGTCTTCCTTTCAAGGCTTAACTGAAAACACAGCCTCTTCCAGGCAGCCACCCTCCTCTTGGTCCTTAGCATGTGGAACCTTCCCACTCATTTGATATTAGTGTGTATTACCATAAATTATACATCTTTATTTAGTGTTTACCCTAAAGTTGTGATTGGTAGTTAAATGCTGCAAAGGAGGATCCATATCTTCTGAGGTTTTATTGCCTCTATGAGATGCCCTAATAGTATCAGATGCTCGGGAAGTGACTGTGGTATTTTTCATTATATATAGCCAAATACAGTACCTCATTTACTGCTGGTTAATAAATGTTATTTTATGTAATATACATGATTAAGAGAGAGTGAGATGAGTAAACATCAAAATCTTAGTAAGCCTTAAGTGACAAAATAATGATATGGACTATCTGTTAGGAATTAAAAATGACAGACAGTAAAGTAATGAATTCTGGACAGGAATAAATTTAAGTGGCATCCAGATTAGAAAGTGTTTTCTTCCTACAAAATTTAGGAAGGCATAAGAAATCCATCACGCTGTAGTTGCAAGTCTCCAGATTTATATCTTTTTGTTTTACAAATGGAAACCGTTTTAAAGCAGAAATTTGAGACTTGCATCTTCTTAAAAATCATTTGGTGATCTCCTTTGCATTTACTATAAAGCTCAAACTTCTTAACAATAGCACATACAAGGATTCTCATGTTTGTCTCCTGACCAACTCTAGCTTTTATATTAGTATTTTTTCTCATGATCTCCATAAGGCTTGATAGGCAAATTGCATTACTGGCTTCCTTTAAGATAGTTCCTCTCTTCCTCTGGGCCTTTGTAAGTGATCCTTTTGGAATAAACTTCCTCTTTGTCTTTTTGTGGGTAAATAATTTCTTATGTCTCTTTTGTGAGGCCTTCTGTTCATGCTATCGGTACCCCTCTACTGCCAAAACAGTACCCTATACAAAGCTATGCCCAGTATTACTCACCTACTTAATTCCAAGCCACTGTTCACATTTTAGTCTATTCAAAGTGCACTGTGGGAAGCCACTCACCCAGAATAAACTGTGAATGTTATACAACTCTAAGGCCCTGTTTCATAGTTTTGACCTTCTGCATACTTCCTATCCTTTTTACTAGCTTCTACTCTTCCTTTCCTGAGACCAGTGTCTCTAGAAGTGTGGTCTTGCTATGACAGGCATCAGAGCCACATATAGATGTACTTATAAAAACTGAAGACTGCCTAAATTGACTCTACATAGTCAGAGTTGCTAGTCATGGGGTCCAGACCTTTTTTTTTTAAACAAGATAACCCAGAGATTTCTTTGCCACCTATAGTTTGCTTACTATTATAGTTGACTTGAAACAGCTTGTGGTCACCAAATGTGCTCTAGTCACTTTTATATCTTTAACACATATTCTGGAATACAGCATCATTTGATATTTTTTAAGTTAATATATATTCCTAAATGTGGAAATAACCTTGTATCCTGCAGACTTGCTTTATTCACTTATTAATTACAGGAGTTTTTATGTTGTCTGGGATTTAAAAATATTTTTTTTTTATAATTAGAGTTGACATTCGATATTATTTTACATTAATTTCAGGTGTACAGCATAGTAGTTAGACTATATATGATCATAACATCTGCAAACACAGTTTTATCCCCCCCCCGCCAGTCTGTATAATTTCTTTTTTTTTTTTTGTCATGTTAATTGTAAGATTTTGGTAGATATTCTTTACTAAGTTGAGAAAGTTTCCTTCTATTTCTAGTTTGCTGAGTGTTTTTAAATCCCAAATGGGTGTTGTATTATGTCAAATGCTTTTTATGTATCCATTGATATGATCATATGATTTTCTTCCTTAGAATGCTGATGGGGAGAATTCATTAGTTTATTTCAAGTGTTGTATCAGTATTGCATATCTAGAATATATCCCATTTGGTCATGGTGTGTAATTACTTTTACACATTACTGAATTCAATTTGCTAATTTTTTGTTGAAGATTGTTGCATCCATATTCATGTTATATTGATCTGTAGTTTTCTTTTTTTTAATATTCTCATTTGGTTTTAGTATTAGGGTAATGCTGGTCCCATAGAATGAGTTAGAAAGTGCTTCCTCTTCTCTTTTTTCTGAAATGTATTATAGAGAATTATTATTCATTTTTAATGCTTGTAAAATTATGAGTAGTTAAGGAAAATTAGAATATCTTAAATTTTGTTTTATTCAAATTATAGTTTTATGCAGTCATTAAGTTATGTTACCAAAGGTGTCAAAAGTTAAGTGAAAAATCAAAATAAAATTAGATGCACCATGTAATTCAAGTTTTATAAAATAAAATATATTAATATCTCTGTATGTATTTCTCATATTGTTTAAATATAGATTATAAAACCATTATTTTTTTATGTTTAAATCTTAAACCCATGGTGTGTAATGTGAGATGAAGCTTCAGTAAAAACCATTTATTTGAATATTAATAATAAATAACAATATTTACTGATTAATCAATATCTATCATCCAATTATCGTTCTGCTTATCATCATATTCAGTGGTTTTGCCAATGCTGATGTAATGTTCAAGCAAATGAACATAATGAAACAGCTGACTTCTCAGTCTGCCTTGTGAAAATCCACTTTAAGATGAGGAATTCAGCAAGGCACTACATGGTAAAGCAAGGCGATTTATAGATCTCCCTTGGAGCTAAACTTAATTATATAATGAGCTAATTTTTATAGAGTTCTGTGAATTCCATTTATAATTAAAGCTGCATTTGTAAATGCCTCTTTAACGACTGACTACTAGATTGAGGAAGCAAGGCAAAATTCATTTTAGGAAAATAGAATAGAGTTGAAAATTTATGGGAAATTCTGAATGAAGTTTATCATTTTACCCATTACTTATAATGATTACAGAAAAACCAGAACAGGAAGAAACTGAACTTATTAAAAGAAGCATTAAATAAAGCACTAAACAATCTAGGCTTGCAAACTACTGTATCTAGAAGTCATGTTCCCCTGTGGATCTGCCAGAAAAACACATAAAAGAATAAGATATGAACTTAAGAAACAAAATATCTTACCTAGAGTAGTTTTCTCAAGTTATTTAGACTTTTTACTCTGCTTTAAAACAGTTTACCTTATCTTGAGAGACCCAAGGAAGCATTTTAGGTTACACAGCATATGATATCCATGTTGGAGAAGAGGCTGAAATATTTTCAAGCAATTTTCCCAACTTCGCATTTTTCTCTTTTTTGTTTGATGACCAAAGTATTGACTGTATAGTTTTTTTCAGAAGTTCAATAACATTTAGGGTTTGTACCAAATATTTAGAGCTTTATTATATTTTGTTATATATTGTTCTCTTTAATTAAAGCATGATATGTTTTTTATTTGAAATAAAGTTCCTTCAAGGAAGAAACTGTATTTTCCATTTATTTATTGATTGATTGATTATTAATTAATTAATTATTTATTTATGTAATGACTACAGCACCTGGTATTCCAAGATGGTCTCCCATCCAAGTACTTACCAGGCCTGACCCTGCTTAGCTTCTGAGATCAGACAAGATCAGGCACTTTCAGGGTGGCATGGTCGTAAATCCTTTATTTTATGTTTTCACCAAGACCCGTGACTGTGCTGTGCAATGCTTAATAAATATATGATCTAATTTTGCTGGTATTAATTTCTTATCTAAAGACTTCAGTTTAATTGAACTTAGATTCAGAATTTTCTTTGGTAACTATGCGTTTATGCTATATCATCACCTCATATGCTTTATACACTCATTTACATGTCCGTCTATTTGGCAATCTATATTCAAACTGGCTTTCTTCACTTTAGTCCAGGGCTTGGAAAACAATTTCTTTAGAGAAACAGAAAGTAAATATTTAGGTTTCGTGGGCCATAGTGTTTCTGTTGCAATTACTCCACTCTGCCACTGCAGTGTGTGAAAGCAGCCAAGACGATACATAACAAATCAGTGTGGCTGGGTTCCAATAAAACTTGATTTCTGAAAACTAGGTGGGTGGTAGTGGTCATGGTGATATTGACCATTATCTATAGTTTGCAAATTCTTGCTTAAGTCTATCTTCTCCTCACTTACAAATTCTCCATGTTTGTATTCCAATTGCCACAAAACAAAATCTTCTGAAGATCACTGAATGCTGTGTAGCAAACAAATAATATGATTGCATTTGTGTTGTCACATAGGACACAGTGAAGAAGGCAAGACTGGCTCATCCACAACAGATAGAATAAGAACAAAATCTGCAATAGAAGCACTAGAATATATCCGAAAGAAAGTAAATGTAGTTAAGAGATTCTGTAAAGAATTAATTCATAGTAGTTGGTGACTGCAAGAATGAGAGACTGTATCTTGAGGAAGAATTGGGAGTCAAAGTGGGCAAGTCAGGTTTTGATATTTAAAAAAAAACTTATGTTACTGATTAAAAATGCAAAACTCAGGTTGCTTTATTGGAAAAGGTTAGTTTAATATTGAACATGATCAGCTTGAAAACTGAAAATGGAGGTAGAGTCTTCTATGTAACATCGCCCTTCCTTAATACATATTTGAGGAATGAGTTAATAAATGAATGAGTCGAGTCATCAAAATATCTAAAAAAGCCTTCAGAACTGAAGATAAAAATCTGGGAGTGACTCTCAAGTGGATAAGCAAAATCATAGGAGCAAGAAACTTCTGGGTTTGTTTTAGATGAACAATACTACTATTACTGAAAACATAGAATGAAATACCAAAATAAATTCAAAATTATAAGAGATCAACTAAAGCGATGAGGATTGAGGAAAGATATCAGAAGTGAGCTGGAAATTTGCAACTGCCCTTTTCCTTGCTATATTTACTTACCTGAAGAATAGGCAAGATACTAAAAATTCAGACTTTATTTAGACAGAGGGACATTGTGAGGGTCAAAGAAGCTGGTTGGGAACATGAAAATAGCTTTAGTCACTCTTGTGAGGATGAGATGACCAAAAAAGTATGGAAAAATGAAAAGTCTTAAGTATCTGCCTGGTTTCTTTCTCAAATAGTTATTGAATTCTGAAACTTCATAAAGCAAGAGACTAAAAAAAAAAAAAACCCCAAAAAACAAACAAACAAAAAAACAAAAAACACCCAAATCTCAGAAAAACAGAGTAGAGTTTTTCATAGCCTTTCAGTGCTGAGGATACAGAGATTGGCATTCAGGACCTCCTAAGAGTTGGGCCTTAAAGGACATTCTGAGTCCAAGAATGAATCAGATGTCAGAGCCTTGAAAAAATTGCATCCCAGCCTTGACTCAGCTCACTTTCTGGTTGGACTGAAAACAGTTGCTCCTTTCCCTGCCCATTATCTTTCTAGCAGAGGACAGGGGAACCCTCTCTAATGGACAAAATTATCACCTGAGAGTTACAGGTCACATCAAGGCTTATAGCTGCCTTCTTTAAAAAAATAAATAAATAAATAATTAAAGCCAGAGACATGAAATGGTATCTTCAACATTCTGGAAATAGACAACTACTGTCCTAAAATCTATCAACAGAGAAAATACCTTTCTAAAATAAAAGAAAAATAAGGACATTTTAATGCAAAACTTAAGAAAATTCACTGCAAGCAATTCTATAATATCTACTTTTTTCAAATAGAAAAAAAGATTCTAAATCGAAACAGAAATTAAACTAGAAATGCAGCATCAGGAAAAGCATAAATATTTGGAAAGATAGAAATTGATTTTGACTACAAAACAATAACAACAATGTTTTGGAAGTTGTAAAATCTATGAAGAATTAAACTTCATGACAATAGCAGAAATGGCAGAAGTCTAGAAAGATGTCCATGTAATACTTTACATGTGAATATAAGTCAATACATCGAGAAGAAATTTTACACTGATATGTACCCAGTGAATGAATAACGTCACTCATTTGAGAATTTTGCAATAAAGGAGGAAAGGGAGACACATATGCTATTTTTAACTCTCCTAATGAGGCAGAACTAGGCATCATTCCCATTTTACAGATAAGAAACGAGTAGTAAACAGGTATTAACTAATTTGTCCAAAATCACTCATTTATTCAATGTAGTAGGTGAGCCAAGATTCAAATCTAAGTTTTATTGTTGTTTTTGTTTTCATTCAAAGGCTATAAGTGAGAGAAACAGGACCACAGCCAGAGGAAGCAATACGGTTAAATAGAGTTCGTTTTACTTTTTTAAGACAGGGAAATAGTTTAAGGAGCCAGTGCAGAGGAAGATATGAAAATTGCTGGATAGACAGAGAGTAAAGAAGTAAATATGGGAGCTAGGGAAGAATAAGTTCTTATAAAACAAGATTAGGATCTGTCTCTGTTGGTTTAACTCCTTGTCCACAAAACCAAATACAGCAACAAAGAGAATAAAGTGATGTCTAAAGCCTGGTGTGTGGCAACAGGAGCGGCTATGACAAATTACCATAAGTCAAAAGGCTTAAAATAGCAGTAACTTATTCTCCATAGCTCTGGAGGCCAGAAGTTTGAAATCAAGGTCTTGGCAGGTCCAAGCTTCCTCTGAAGGCTCCAGGAGAGAAATTTCCCTTGCCTCTTTTAGGTTCTGGCAGTTGCCAGAACTCCTTGGTGCATCAACTGCATCACTTCAGTCTCTGCCTCCATAGTCACATGGCCTTCTTCCCTCTGTGTGTGTCTATGTCTTCAGAGTTCTTTCTCCTTTAAAGTACTCAAGTCATTGGATTTCAAGCTCATGAACTAATCCACTATGACATCATCTTAACTCGATTACATCTTCAAATACCCTACTTCTAACTAAGGTCACATTTGCAGGTACCAGTGGTTAGGATGTGAACATAGTGGTCAGGGGTACACAATTCAACCCCAAATATGGGGAAGGTAGAAAACCAGAGGGCAAGGATTATATCTAAGGGAGTTTGCTAAAACTCAGATTAGCTAACTCCTTTGGATTATATCAAAAAATTTATCTCATCAGATTATTATTATCTGGACTTGCTGGCCAGCATATGTGAACAGTGGGCTGCTATTTGCATATTTTGCTTTCAGAAAAGGATTCACCTCAAGGAGGGTGGTTTGTTACTGGAGACTAATAGAGGAGGTCAGTGTGACCACAGCGTATCTAGTTTTACATGGTTTAAGAAAACAGTAAATACTTCCTCCTAGGTAGTAGAAGAAGTGATCTGAAAAATGTCAAGACTATCAGAAATACTACAACTATGGAAAATACCAAAGAGCTCTATCAAACATTTGGAGACGTTATTAAAAAATGAAATCTAGAAGACATAGCATAGACTCATCTATAATGAATGCAGCATTATGATCAAGTTTTCTTAGCCGGTTTCCACTTACATGCGACTTAATCCACTGTTATTGGATTTATTTCCTTACCTGTGTACACATTTGTGAACTTGACAAGGTGGCTTCAATGAAATCAATCTTCTTTGAACAATCTCCAAAGCATGGGATAGGACTGCAGCCTGTTTGGATTTAGAATCACTAGGGTGGTGTCTATGTGTTCCGTGATAAAAACCGCATTTCAGTAGTTTCCACTGCAGAAGTGAGCTAACCTCAGGGATTCTTTTTAACCTACAACTCAAAAAGGTTACTCAGTTATGAGAATACATAATTTCCACTTTAACGAGAGACAGGACTTGAAATCTGGGGAGACTGCAAGTGAAATCACAGTTGATGTCTGAGGCTCACAATGTCACCAGGAATTAAATGAGCAAGCTCCATCCTAACTGTCTGTATACATCCCCCACTGCCCACCCAACACCACAATATAAAAGTAGAGAGACTTTCCAAATTAGTTTTTGAAGCCAGTATTATCCTGGCAATGTGACTGTAAAGGGGGTAACATGAGGGATATCTTAATGATGATGACATTGTCCTGTATCTTGATTTTAGTGGTAGTTATAGGACTCTGTGGCTGTGATGAAATGGCATAAAACTATTCATATAAGTTGTTCTAATGTCAGTTTTCTGGTTTTGATATTATACTATCAATGTAATATATTGCCATCAGGGTACACTGGGTGAAGTATACATGGGATCTCTTATACTATCTTTGCATTTCCAGTATATGTTATTATTTCAAAGTAAAAATCTAGAAAACAATCATAGTATTTAATGTGCTTTTTAAATTTACAGTTTGGTGTATTGTAATATAATTGGGAAACTAATATTGTAATAGAATTTCTCAGGACTGCATACCTTTGAGTGTTGTGAAATATAATGACAACTCTAGGAAGTAAAATTAAAGTGATTTATGCAAAAGCATCTAATATAGTGTCTGATTGATGATAGGTGAATACAAGTTTTTTAATGGTTAAAGCACAAAGGGAATAAAAAATGACTGTGGGAACTTATAAAATAAAAATTAATGGATAAGTTTTCTCTGGAAAATATGTAATAGACTTGATTTTCCTTGATAACCTGGGAGATGATATATTCTCTTATCAGAGTATTATCTCATTGAACATCACCCTCCTTTGACTACTGGATACCCCTCAAACTAATCTTCCTATTTCCTTAACCTTCTGAAGTGAAAGACGTAAAAAATGCTACCATTTGTTGTCTACTGTAGATATTATCTACCTTAAAGTATATTATTTCATTGTTTTAAGGAAACTCAAAAAAACTCTAAGATATAAGAATTATAATTAGACATATATAGAAATCTTGGGGAAGAAATGAAAGAAATTAATAAATTTGTATGGCTAATGAGTGATCTTTTTGTATGAAAAGGAGAATATTATGTCAACAATCTAGAGAAAGAATAATAGTATATAATAATCTTTAAATAGAGATAGGTTGCTTATTCTAGAGTTGGTTAATCTTTAGTATGTTCTGATACTGAAAGTTCTGAGTAGCAGAACACACAACTGTGCAGCCACAATTATTTTAAAAACCTACATCTTATTGCTATAACATATTAATGTTATAACACCTTCATGTGTTTCTGACATAAAGTATTATAATGTCATCCATCTTTTTATGCTTAGAAATTTCAAGAGTGTTATTTGCAATTTGATCAGAACATTACAAAAAGATGTCAGGCTGGCAATCCATAAGAATACAAAAATATCAAAAGATATAAAAAAGCACCATCTATATGAAGGAAAAAAGAAGTTAGAACTTGATAGTTCTTAAAGGAGTAAATGAGGGTAGGTCCTCAAGTGTACTCATTGAGAAAACCAATATCACCAGTGAGGCAAGGGCAGAGAGCCCTTAGATAACAGCTTTTAAAAATGTTACTTTTGGAGAGTTTGGAATTCAGTTTTCCTTTAGGTCAAGCACTATCATCAGGTCATTTCATGAGTTTTGTTTCAGGATTATGATTTTTAAAAAAATAAACTGAACTGAGGTTTCAGAACATATGTGCAACTCTCTTAATTAAAATAGAAAGTCCAAGTGTGTGTCTAGCGATTGCCATGCTTGACTTTAGTTCTTTCATAATCTAAACTCTCTTTTTAATTAAAGAGCTATCTCAGGGATCCATTTTAAGATAGTTGAAGCATGGTATTAGTAAGTGTACTTATCTTGAACTTGTTAGAAGCCAGAGTCTAAGGATAGGTAAGACATGTAGCGAGTGCATTTTTCTTGTAGGTTCTGAGGAATAATTTTGTTGTTTAATTTTAGGACACTCAATGTCAACATCATTCTTCCATTCTTTTCCAAAGCTAATGATGGCTGCAGAATTGACTGAAAAGAAGACCCAAGCTAAAAAGTATTGCTTTGCAAGTGTGTGGAAGAAATTTTTTACTCACTTACTGAAAATTCTGGCTAATTTGATGCTTAGACTATTAGTTGTGTCAATTTTTTGAGTATTCTTTTATGTAAGTATAAGGTTAGCATGTAAGAAGGTTTTGTTGTCATGATAAAAGCTAGATCAAGTACAAATTACTAAAATGTATCTTAAAACCAGCTTCTTGACAATCCTAATACTACAAATAAAAACTGTAGGGAGAAATAGGTGAAAAGAATCATTTTATTTAATATCCTAGGGTCTAAAATTCTGAAAAAAATATTTGTAAGTTTTCTAACGGGGTATTGTATATGTCATTTAGGACATAAAGTGCTTAGTATTAGAATCCAGGCAGAAGAACTGTGGGATATTGGAAAGTACAGATTGAAAAGTCAAGAACACCAGCATCAAATCTCAGATCTGCTTGTATTAATGGAGAAGTCACTTAGACTCTCTGTGTCTTATTTTCCCCATTTATAGACTGTAAATAATACCCATTTATGATAGAATACGCTGTTAATTCTGACTAAAAAATAAATCTTGCTTTTATCGGGTGAGAGGGAGATTTTAAATTTGTACTTCTGTTATCTTTTTTCTCATTAAAATGTGAGTCGTTTTCTTACAACAACAGCAACAAAAGCAAAGTAAGTCTTCCTTAATATGGCATAAAGGTATGATTCATCAGCATTGGTACTATTAATATGCCAATCACTGAAAAATTTTCTAAGTTTAAGGCTGCTCAATAGATAAACTAAAACCTGCAAGCTCTCACATGGATCTGTATTTACACACAGATGTACCCATCTCTCAAAGTAATTATTTTCTAACAAAGTATTGTTTATATGTTTCATTCAAATTGGTTTAGAGTGTTGCTTAGACAATCTTATTATATTTAGGAATAAAAACTTCCATCAAGAAATTGTACAAAAGAAAATGGACACACCAGCTGGTTAAATCTATCATATGAGGGGGTTTGGTGGGGGGGAGGGGGGAGCAAGCACTTTTAATTAGCTGAGTGAATGTAGTTTGCTGAACACAGAAAGCACAGCCTCAGTCATATTAAAATGTGCCTAATTTTCTGTGAAAAAGTCCCATCTGAACAGGCCTGACCACAGTCAATCATACTAAAAGCCACTGGTGCTTAATTTGATTTACCAATATAAAATGCAAATTAGGTTATTAAGTGGAGTGGCAGACTGAGTAGGGCCCCTTTCAAACCATCAAGTTAAATGCAAGCAGACAGCAAACTGGCTGTGCAAAGAAAATTTTAGCATATTCGTTTGATTAGTGCTACAAAAATTTAATTAGGTTGGCTAATTACTTGACAAATTGCTCTACACAAGAGGAAAGGCAGAGGAGTATTTTTTTTCTTTTTCATCACAAATATCCTGTGTATATTTTAGCCCAAATGCTATCTGCCAATTTGCAAAAGCATTATTAAATGAATAGAAGATGGTCCCCAACAATAGCAAATCCTATAATGCATATAATTAGACAAGACCCACGCAACTGTACCCATATGTCCATACTCTCTCGTGGCTAAAAATATTTAACACAATATTTCTATGTAACTACTGTCAAAACAGATTATTACAAAGCAGTCAGTAGTTCTTAAGAAAGAAAATATTGTGCACGATATAGAAAAGAGACATTTGTGAAATTCCTACCTCCCAGAGGAGTTTGTTAACTAGTAAGTAAAGTAATGGTAACATGGTTAGGTTTATTATCACAGAAAGGACTCATCAGCCAAAATGCAGCTAATAGAGACCAGGGCTAAGAAGAAGTGGAGTAAATTCTTTCCTTGTGATACATTCAAAATGTAAAACTTAAATAATTTCCAGTTAGTGTCTACTCATATTTTACAAATCGCATTTCACTTTTTTTGAATGCTATCTATTAGTCTTCCTCTACCTTTCCCTAATCACCACATAGGGGAGAGAGCAGACTTTGAACACTCATTTTTGGAAAAAGCTTGCAGGTCGTTTGAACACATTATGAAAGAAAAATTTCAGCCCATATCAGTGTGTTATTGAGAGATTTGGAATGGTCCTAAGTAATGGAAAGTGTATTTTTCATTTAAAAGGAAACTTGATTTACCTAGAGAAAGTACATATTCATATTAATATTCAAGAGAACAAGAAAAAGGACTTCATATAATCACAGCATTATTTGGAGGGTTCCCATTTTTTTTTCAAATACTCTATTTTTATTGATTTTATACAAATTAGTGAGCTTATTTTAACTTAAGAACCATGATTTTACACATAGATAACACTTTACCTGTTCAAAAGGAAAAAATAAGTATCATATTTTATAAACATAAAGCTTAGCAGTTAGTAATTCAATACTGTATTTAATCTGCTCTAAAAGTATAGAAAATATTTGTGAAAAATTATTTATGCTGCTGTGCCTTATTTTTTGCAATTAGGGTTGTCTAACAAGTTTGGAACACAAATATAATTATACTGCACAAGGCAGATGCAGTAAACTTATTATTTTATGTAACACCCTTATCATTACTGCCAGTTTATTCCAATTTGCCACTTTTACTCTTTAGTTTTGCAACCATCATCAAAAGAAGTACAGGTTTTCTGTTGCATGTGAACTGTTTAGATAATTTAATATAGAATAAAGTTCTGGGATACAGTTGTGGCTTCCTAAGCATAAATTGTTGACATTACATTTAAAAGCCTTGAGGGTGTCATCTTTGACCTGTACTCTATCTTCATATGCAAAGATAGATTCTACATAACACAGAGTTAGAAAGCATAAAATACAGTTAGCAAAACAATTCTTATTTTTTAATATAAGAGAACTATACCAACCCTAAAGATTTTGTTTTTCAAGGCATTGACTGATTTTCTTTCCTCTCGTTCTATTATTTATTTTTAATTTGGCAAGCTGACTCTGACTGATATTTTAAAGAATCTGGTAGACATAGTTTAATAAAAGATTTGAAATCCAAGACATTTTATTAAGGGTACGGGTATAAAACAGTAAAATTACTAACTTGCAAATATATTTTAAATGTGTTAATACTAAACATGCTTAATACTGAATATGATGTATTGACACTGATGTGCTTGACTGTCCAATGAAGGATGGCATAAAATTGTTGAAAGAATAATCAAACTCTTTGCTTTCACCTGGTAAGGGCTCAATAAAAGTTAACTAGTATAAGTATACATGTATGTAATATGGTCCAAGCAGCGCACAGAAATTATAATCAAATGTTACTATATATATCTCTGGGTAGTAAAGAGTGATTAGTAATCTGAATGCCTTTCTATACGTTATTGATATTACAGAATATTTCATTTAAAGTATTTAATAGACTACAAATATTTTTTATATAGAAATATCAATTCTCTTAAAGTAGAATTAATGGCAAAAATTCTCAATAATATTTCAATTTGAAAATAATCCTTCAGATTTTGAACTGATTGATACAATAGATGACTCTATTTAGGATTGCAACTACTAATTCATTACATTTTTAAATTCACTATACCATGGAGTATATTGTTCTAAGTCAAACATTAATATATAATAAATCATAATTCCTTCAATATCATACTCGTACCTCCATATCCAGAAAAAACACCTCTCCCTTTAAGCTGAAATTTAGAGGAGAAAAATCATGCAGAATTTAAAATTAAAAACAAAAAGATTTAGTATTCTCTATCAAATCACATCCTAGTGCCTGGTGTAGTCCTCAAACCTTGACTTTGTCAAAGAAAACAAACATCCTGTAATATGAAGCTCTCATATTAAAATGAGGAGAGCTTTGCCAAGCAAGTTTAACTTCACCATTTGCAGGGTCCAGGGAAAAACTCCTCTCTGACTCTGGGAACTTTCCTCAGGCAAAGTGGCCATTTGTGCATTTGTTCCTTTCTGTGTTCACAAAGGAGAGATTCAGCCTCTGACCTGTAGATTCACGTTACCATGTGTTGTTATGTATGTCACCTTGATACAAAATATAAACATAAAAGCTGCTATGTAGCTAGGGTAAGAGGTGCATGTACTTATTGAATCGAGAAGACACAGGCAAAAAGCATGCTCTTCTATGGTTATTCATAACCAGAAAAAGTTTTCCTGACATTCAAATGCATACACAGAAATAAATAACTTATCCAGATGACAACAAAGTTTAAGCATCACAAAAAAGACAATATATCTAAGATTAATTTATTTGAATTGGAACTAAAGAAGGTACTCTAATGAAAAGAAAGAAATTATGAAGAATTATTGTTATTCAGTTTCAAACCTCAAATAGTTGATGTATTAACACTAAAATTTTCACCTCTTGTATAAATATAAAGTTAGTAAAGATATTATTTATTAATTTTTGCAAAAGAATTAATAATTTGCTGTGTGATAAGGGAATATCTTTAACACTTGGACATAATTATCTAATTGTTTGCAAGTAGCTCAGCAGATTGGACAGTATGTCGAGTGCTGAATAAAACACACAGAAGAGGGCAATTGGTCCTCAGGTCCTTTAACTAGTTAGCTTAAAAATAGTTGCCAGTATCAGAGAACTTCATTTTAACTCTTTGACTAAGGACTTTAAAAAAATCTCTGAACTTTGTATAATAAAAACCATATGATTTCCAAGAGTTCCTTGTTAGGCAATAACTATGCTTAGGATGTGAACTTCTGTGGTGACTTTCCATTTGGCATTTCTAGACAGGGCTATATAATAATATAATAATAAATAAAAATAAAAGTTAACAATAATCGTCAAACCATAGAAAAATTGATTTGAATCAATTGTAGTTCTAAAATGTTGGCTCACTTGTTTTCAGAATGGTCCATATATTCCTTTATTTTAAATCTAGAGGATTTTTAGCTCTCTTGCACTAATTCACTTTTTGAAAATCTCTGAAACCACAGTGTAAAACAGTATGGTCTGGCACTGGGTAGCAACAGTTACTTATCTTGCCTTAGTTATTAGTCCATTTATTATTTGAGAGTGACTTAGAAGAATAGAAGGCACTAAATTGGATTTTCCGAGTCAGTCTCTAAGAGTATCTCTTTGCTTTATTAGTTACCGTCTTGGTAACAATAACCATGTTTTAAGCTTGTGCCAGGTGCCTGGTGCTCTGAGGAACTACCGCACCTGAAATGATAAAATCAGTTTAACATGGCTGCACAGTATTAAACCAACATAATTATTAGTAAATATGAATTCGTGATATGATCAAATTGGTTAATAAAATTGTATAGGTTTCAAGTGTACAATTCAATAATACCTCATCTGTATATTGCACTGTCTAGTTTTTTTAATCAAAATTGTAAATGCAGCAAAGTCCTTGTCATAAAAGAAATGCATTCCTACCTTTCTCGTCCTCCTCCATAACTAAACAACTGTTTTTCAATAGTAATTGTTTTCTTTCCTTTTCTTGATGCTGGAGAAATTATTGCCCAAGCTTAAATAACACTGTTCATCCTTGTACAGATCCAAGTGCCTTTGGGTTTTAGCAAAATTTATAGATTCCCAGAAGGTTTCCTTTTCTACTTTAGGAGTAATTTTGTCTTTGTTTTCCCCAAGAGTTAAAAGCAGCTGGTGCAAGCCACATTAACAAAGGCTCACCTGTACAGAGATTCTGAAGTGAAATCCAGCTAGGTTTACTGCTATCATATAGGGCATGAACTAATCATCATGATCTTTCATTCAACTGAATAGACAGCTTTTTTCTCGAAGGTGTAGTTAAGAACAGAATCTTCGTAATGTGATTTTATAGGAAGGTCCTTCTATAAGGCCAAAATATCAACAAGAAAAATGCAAAATGTTTTTTTTAATAAAAGTAAACCACTGATGAGGATATGTTAGAATAATAGTTTATACACAATGAGCCTTCTATAACTTGATCAATTGTTCACGTTTCAAAGTGATGAACTGTCTCCATGCCTGATAAGGTTCTGGCTTCTTTTATTTCCTAATATTCTCTAAAGTATTAGTTACACATATGTAAAACATTCTTAGTTTATCATGACACTGGAAGTCTAACATTACAAACTCTGAATATATTTTAGATACTTGAGAAAATAGGTACAATGTGTAGAATGACCATTTGACCATCTTGGTCCTGCTACTGTTTCTTAGCAAAAACATAAAACATGAGATCTTGCTACAAAATGTGGCCAACCTTCTTTTTTTTTTAATGGAAAAATTGCATTGGGTGTCAAAAAGAAAATAGTTAACAAATAACACCAGCACAAAAGAAAGCAACTTCCTCAGACTTGTGAAAATTTGAAATTATTTGATTAAGAAGTTATTTTTGAAAATGGTGATGAAGATGCTCTGGCATCAATTTAACACATAAACTTAACTCTTCTTTTTCTCCTGAGTTGACTAAAATAGTTGTAAATACTAATGTTTTTAAATCCTAAGACAGAATCCTAAACTTTGATATTAATTGCATTGCTTTATAGAAAAAGGTAAGTCTGACTTTAAACATTCAAAACTTATAGTTAAGCTTCCTTTGTTAATTCCTTTAAATCATTCTAACTTGTTATACTTCCTTCTTTTCGAAAGATAATTACTCTATATCTAATTACACATTACTCTTATCTTTGACTATAATGTATGACAAATTAACACAAACATTCGATATTTAAGATTTATTATATCATATATTTGCAGCAAATTAGTTTTTGACATATAAACATTTTTAAATAAACTCTTCTGATAAGCAAATATATTAACTACAATAGAATCAAGAGGGAAATATACATGACCCAATTGTTTTAAATTATCCTTAGGCAATGTGTCATGATTTTGAAAGGATAAACATTTTACACTTTCAAATGTTTGCATTTCATACATTTTCCATCTAAAAGTAACCTTCTTTTGAATAATTATGTATACATATCCATAGAAAAATTGGTTTGGGGTTAGTTTTAAACAGTTGTTTAGCTAAATGGGTATGTATGTGCAAATGTTAAAAAATACTATTCCTTTTTAAGCACCAATAGTTTCAAAATTCTTCTAAAACTCATTCCTCAGTGGAAACATTAGGGTTATTTGCAAAAGTTCATTCTTAGAGGGAAAGTGATCAATAAATCTAATAATTTTTTTCTCTTTTCAAGTATAAGTATCTATAAATATGTATTTCTTTTATATAGTAGAGTAACTGGACCTTACTGTATTTTTCATTTTTTTCAAGTCGTTGAATGTAGGGTAATATCGCAGTTTTCTATTGTCTTGCAGTTCCCTTTCATTCATTATTAATTGATTCATTAATTTATTTTACAAACTATATTCACGTTATCAAGGAAACCATATAGAGCTTTAGTGCTTCACTGTGAAATGGGAATTTTGGATGCAAGCATTGCTGACAGTAAAGGAATTCCTCTCTCAAGAAGTAATGAAACCAGTCTCTAAAGAATTAACAATGTGAATCAGGAAGCTTTCAAATTTCCTGGTCTCAGGCACCACCTTTTCTCAAATATACCTTGAACTCTCTCCATACTGAAGATAAACCTTTACTTCATAGGTGGATACATGTTTATTCTCTTAAAACTTCCCTGGAGTGAGGAATGAGGATAAGTAAGAATTAAGCCTCAAATAATTTCTCAGCATGAAAACAATTTAACTGTCAACAAAGCTATGATTATGATACTTTATATGAAAATATATGAAAAATAATTAGATACAATTAAAAATGCTAAATAAGAGAGTATTATTTCTTGAACAGCTGAAATATTACATGTTAATAGTCACTTGTGGATTGAAAGAAAATATTTTGAACAACTTGTTGAATAATGGTTAACACACATAATTTTGTGATGACATGGTGAATAAAGATGTTTATTTTGGCCTAGGAGATTTCTCTCACCAATGGGAGAGAGAGAGAGAGAGAGGGAGAGGGAGAGGGAGAGGGAGAGGGAGAGGGAGAGGAAGAGAGAGAGAGAGAGAGAGAGAGAGAGAGAGAGAAATGAAACATATCTGATGGGTGCATGCCTGTGTTTTTTCTGTAAGAGAACACGTAACAAAATTATAAGCCAGGAAAACAGAATTGTGATGTTTCCTAATAGAATGAGAGTATATCATGTGACTCTTTAACTTTCTGTATCATAGAATCCTTTAGCTATTTACCTAATTGTGATTGCTTTACAAGTTTCAGGAGCAAAGAAATAATATTTTTCTTTCTAGTTGACTTTTATTTCAATATATTTCTCTTTCCTTTCCTTTTCCTTCTTCACTTTGAAAAGTTGACAGGAAATAGAGAATTTCATAAAACTTGTGTGGGACAACAAAACAAGTGTACTAAATTGGTAGTATTCAAATCCATCATGTTCTTTCTTTGGCAGAAAGGAAACAGTTATACACACATTTGGATGCATTGTTCTTTTAAAGAGACAGGCATCATTCTGATTTGCTTATTATTTTCTTGTTGCTTATTATTTTCCATTCACTTTACTACCTCATACATATCATTCTGTGTGTTTATTCCAAACACCGATCAGATTTTTTTGCTCTTGTTAGAGCAGCCACAAGTGAGTTATAATCCCAAGCAGATAAACATCACTGGTCCTAGGTCAGGCCTTTCTATCAACCTGAATTTTGTGGTGGAGCTCTAAATATGTGGCTCTCTTATTGCAAAACCTCACTACTGCTATTGATATACTTTTATAAAGGTCAAAACAGAGAAATGATGCTTTCTGGGAGAAAATTAACTTTTTATTCAGCCCTCTATTATGTCTCTAAATTTATATACCTCATTCACCTTTGTAATAGATTTCTCTTCTACAGATTATTAAAATAATAAATATTTTACTATACAACACTTTGAAAATAAAAAAATATATAAGTGAGGAAATTAAAATAAGCAAATGTTCCCACCCAGATAGATTGCTAGCATTTGGGGACACTTTATTCAATTGAGGTGTATATGTGTCATTTCCTCTTTAATTTTTATAACATTAAACCATATTAATATGTGTGTGTGCATGTAATTGTGTCATGACTTTTTCACTTTTCATCATAGCATTTTCAGTGTTATCAAATAATTGATAACATGATTACTAATGATATGGTATTTCACAACAGGTAAAATATCATAATTTACTTAAACTAAACCTTTTTCAATGTTTTGTTTGACAACTATAGTAAGCCTTCATGTGCATCAATTATTGTATACATTTATCGTTTTTCTTCCAATGGATTTTTATTACAAATGTAATACATGCTCATGGTAAAACAAAACAAAACAGAACATTCATCAATATAGAGAAGTTTAAAATGAATGTGTTTTTGTGCCATCAGTTGCCTGATCTCAATTACAGATATTTCTACTGCTAACAGAATTTTTTTTCAGAATTTAAAAAAAAATGAGGGCCATTTTATACATCTTGTATCTTGCCTTTTCAAAAAAACAAAATGTCTCAAAATAACTTGGGGTTTTCCATATTTGAACATAAAGAGATAATTTATTTCTAGTAATGTTTTTATTTTATTCTATGCATAATCAATGCCATAAATTATATTATAGTATTTTTTTCAAATAGTCATTTAAGATTTTTTTTCAGGTTTTTTTTTCCTATTAGAATGCCACAAAAATATTTTAATCCGTATATCTTCCAGAATAAATACTAATAACTGGAAAATTAAAATTTAAAATATAAGAAGCTAGATAAATATTTGATTGTGTTTAACAATTTGATCATAATTTCCAAATTTTATTCCTAAAACATTTTACCAACTTATACCTCTGAAATAAGGTAAGAGAGGGCCTGTTTTCCCACTTCTTAATTTTTACCTTCTGATATATATGCTACTTATCTTTTATTTTGCACTGCTTTAATAATGAGCAAAGTTAAACATTTACTTTTGATTTTATTTAGACATTTACCCTTCCTTTCATCTTTTTTTTTTTTTTTTTACTTTCTTCTTTGGTGAAACTACTATCCTTTAGTTCAGATAATTTCTAATAATATTCTTTATCCATAAGGTCCTTATTAATTTGTGCTTTTGTGTGTGTGTGTGTACTTGACTACATATAAATTTAAAAATCTCTGCACAAAAAAGCTATTAATGAGAGGAAGAGTGATTAATTGATATCTATTTTAATAGTTTATTGTACACAGTTTTAAAATTGATATGTAGTCAAAATAGTAGGCTTTTTATTTATAGTATCTGGGTTTTGGGTCATACTTAGAAAATTCTTTTCTTCTCAAGATTATTTTTTAGAGCTTATGTTTTCAATTATGTAAATATTTAGACAAACTCTTTCATGAAAATGATGAAATCTTCTGGTGAAATTATTTTTGAAAATATTCTTAAGAATATCAGGCAACAGACACAGAGTAAGAAATGATGAGGCTAGAATCTACATGGGGGAGGACATTCAAAGAGTGAAGAAGGATACTGAATCTTTTTGTGTCTCCAGGGTCATTATGGAAGGAGGGGAAGTATAGACGCCTTGTTGGAGGGAAGAGAAAAAACAAAGATTTGGGCTGATTCAATATGGGCAGTATGTTGGAAATTTCTCCTTGCTAAAGCAATACTCCAAAGGTTACCTTCTCAATGAAAGTGTGAAGCAAGGATAAATTTATCCACTCTCACTTCCCCAGTTATGCAAGGGAATTTTATTCAATTCTCTGAAGAGCAGGAAGGAAACTCCACAAGTATAATAAATAGCTGATTTTTGCATGGTGTGCAGTGAAAACTTTTATCATATGATGGTGCAAAAATAACTCAAGTTCTACATTTAAAGGAATTTCTGGCTAGTAGTGCTTCCAAGGGCCTGTAGTAATTAAACTCAAATTACCTCTGGAGGAAAGAAAATGTATCTTCAATCCAAATAACTTTATAAAGTAACTGAGCAGCTCAAAGTAAAAACAAATAAACACAAAACAAAATAAAATGAAACAAAAAAGTGCTAAACAAAAAATCCAGTAGAAACAAGAATACTGTAAGTAAAGTTGCAGAGCTTTCAGATATGGGAATTACAGACACAGATTATACAGATTATAAAATTACAATGCTATTGTATTAAAAAAAACAACAACAGAAAATATATCCATAGAACAGGAAACTAAAGTGCACACTGAAAAATTTGAGAAATAGTCCAACAGAACCTTAGAAATTATAAGAATGAGGTAATTAAAATAAAAAATGTAATGATGTATTTAACAGTGGATTAAAAATAGCTAGAATGTTATGAAATGATTGGTTAGTAGAAACCAAACAGAATTCAACACTGAAAAGTAGACCTGATAAATATAAAAGCGGTTAACAGATGAGGAGGCTATAGAGAGATAGTCTTAACACTCATCTAATCAGCATTCCAAAGAAGAAAGAGAATGTGGCAGAGTTGTATCTGAAAAGATAGTAACTTAGAATATTCTACACCATATAAACTCAGAGATCCCAACAAACCCCAAAAAAGAATATAAAAATCAATCTACATGTAGACATGTCAAAGGCATAATAAAGAATATAAAAGGCAGAGATGCTGGAAGCAGAGAAGACAAATTAACTTTAAAAAAGGAAGAATTAGATAGACTTCTGACTTCTCCACCATCTCAAATTAAAAATAAATACCAACCTCAAATCCCACATTAAGCAAAACTATCTTTTAAGAATGAGGATAAAATAAAGATCAGAGTACCAATGCTGAATGAATTTCGAAGATGTACTTCAGACATAAGAAATATGAAACCAGTAAAAGTGTGATATGGAAGAATAAAGACCTAAACATATGACATAAACCTAAATAATACTGAATATATAAAATGATAATAATCTGCTAAAGGGTTAAAATAAGATTATATAACAATAACTAATATTTAAGTATTCAACAAGAAAATAATAAAATTGTACCCTGGCAATACAGTATGCTAAAAAATCAATTACTAATGAATTAAAAACATAAATGTGAAGGACAAATGTATCAGATTTTAGGAAATAATTCATAAAATTAGTTTCATAATGAAGTTTTACCTGTTTTCTTAAAACAATGAAAAACTTGATAAATTAAGCACATATGTTCATCAAAAATTACCATAAAGAAATACAGTGAAACTGAGAAATAGAAGATGCTATTTTCAAAACATGCAACAGAAGAAAACACTGGTATTTAGAACAAATAAAGAGCTATACATATTAAATTATTTTTAAAATGCCACAAACCTAATTTTAAAAAGGCAAAACTATACATGCATTTAAAAACAAAAATAATTTGAAAAGATCAACCTTAATAATCATTTTTATAGAAATAGAAATTTTAACGACAGTGAAATATTATTACAAATTCTTCCTATCAGCAAAATAAGCAAAAACAAACAAACAAACAAACAAACAAATAAATAAATGAAAGAAACCTGATAGTAGCAAATATTGGTGTTGCTACAGTGCAACAGCAATCCTATTGGAGGGAGTGTAAATCAGTGTTTCTTTGAACAACAGTTTGGTGATATTTAATAATTTTACTCCTTGCTATATATCCTGCAAAGAAACTTTTGCCAATGTGTACCAGGAGACACGTGCTAGAATATTCATAGCAGCATTGTCCATTATAGCCATAACCTAGAAACATTGAGATGTCAGCTAAAGTAGGATGAATACCTAATTTGTGGTGCATCCACAGCATAAGTTAAATGTGAAGATGAAGGAACTAGAGCTTTGCATAACAACACAGATGAATTTCACAAACATATTAGCAAAGAGAAACAAGGTACAAATAAATATATTATGTGATACTATTTACATACAGTTCAAAACCAGGCAAAGTGACACCATATCTTTTAGAATCTCTGTAGTCACTAACATTGAAAGCCAAAGTGGATTCTGTTACCTTACAAGAGCTGATTGTTATATTTTTGGGACTTCGTTAACCATAGTATCTTGAAATTTACCATTGTAAGAGTATTTACTCTTACACTGTGATAATCAGAAAATCTTACAAATCAGAGCTCTGAGTTATTTTTTTTTCCTCTGGAGAACTACCTGTTTAACAATTACCAGCATGCTAACAGGGGAAGAGGACTAGGGCTTTTGGAATAATTATCTATTTCTATACTGAATGGTGGTAAAATAGGTTTTTACTCTTCAGATAGAGTTTAAACTCTCATATGTTTTAATTCTCTCTCTCTCTCTCTCTCTCTCTCTCTCTATATATATATATATATATATTATATATATATAAATAAATAATATATATATATAAAACATGTATATATATATAACATATATATTATAATCTTACAATAAAAACAATAAAAGAAAAATATGTTTCCCTTAATAACAATATTGTTTGAATTTAATTATCAATTTTTGACATATATGGATATATTTCAGTAATAAGAGTGAGATATAAGATCTAGCCTTATGGTTTTCAAAATGAGTCAATAGCCAACTCTGAATTCAAATATAAGTTTGTCCAATTCAGAGGCTATGTTTTTGCTCTGCTGGAAGCTGCTTCAATTATATCATGTGGTTTTTATTTAGTTTCCCATTTGTCTCTTGCAGCATCCTGTTTGAGAGTCTCAAAGATGTAGGTTAATGATGTGGATTTGCTTTTGCAGCACCAGGAGATAAAATAAATGAAATTATTTTGGTATTTACATGGTGGAGTTGATTATAAGATAATTCCAAGACAGTGGATTCTAAGAGAACAGAATCTTTTCAATTTAAATGACTTTAAAAAACCCAACAGCATTATAAAAGTCAAGAGATTGGGGATGTGGTCAAGTGATCACACGTTTTCAGAATACACAATCACTGGATCACATTTTTTTAAATGCGTTTGTTAAGATTGTTGGAAAGAATTCTCAGAGTCAGAAACATCTTAGATAACTATTACTTTTCGATTTAACCTGATACATTAAAATTTATAATATAAATCACCTTATTTTATTCATAATTTAGTTTCTGTTCAATGTCAAAACATACATCATGTTTGTGGTCCCTGAATTTCTTTCTTGATTTTATGCCTGAATAGATGTGTTTTCACAAAAAAAATGCCTTTTGAGTATTGTATAAGTATATCTTAGTAACAAAACAGAATTAAGACTGCTAATTAAAAACTTTGTATTTGATACCACTCCTGTGACACAATATAATTTACAGCTTTGTGTAATTCCCCTTGATGGAATACAATCTTTCTTTGCTTTCTTCTTCCGAAACATCATGCCATATTAAACAGAGTTTTGATATTGTCACGCTCTTATCATATTACAGAAAGCACTAATCCTTAGGCCATTCATCTGACTCCCTATTCCTGAAGTAATCCGTGTTGGGTCTTGGGCTGCTCTCTTTAGAGTTTGCCTTTTTGAAGATGCTGAGATCAGCCCTATTGTGCAAAGTTATTTTGGTTTTATATATAAAAAAAGTCTTAGTTCCAGATGTTTAATAAGAGTTTCATTATTTTTCATTCAGAAATGACAATTATGTTCTTAAAAAGTTTTTTGTACTCACTGCTTCTTTCTTCCAGTGTCCTCTACTGTGGAGCAATCAGTGAGAGAGGAGTTATTTTTGTGACATAAAAAATTGAGTGGAGGTGGTAGGATAAGAAATAAGAAAGAAATAAGAGAAAAATATGAGAGATTTTAGATAAACTTAATTTCTTTCATTGGTATTTTATCTATTCAATTGTCACATACTTAAAAATTAAGTATATTCTAAATGTAGTCTTTTTTTTGTCATCATGAGAAAATATTTACAGATGAAGAGATTTCTTTTCTCAAGAATGAATAATTCTAAAAAAGATAAGTCATTCTGGGAAATCAAGTAAATGAAAATTTGAAGGATTTAGATAGAAGAAGATGCCTATAAATGTAGCCTAGAATTTTTTTGAATGAATGTATATGTTACTGCAAATATGACTTCTGTAATAATTTCTTTGGAAAATATTTCCAGGACACGATGATCTATAGTTGTTGGGCTAGGAGCAGCATGAATAGAGAATAGATTTTGAAAGACTAAAATGTAAATAAATTGTGTTCCATAGAGCAGCAGCCCCCAAACGTTTTGACATCAAGGATCAGGGCTCTTATGAGAATCTAATGCCAAGTGATCAGAGATGGAGCTGAGGTGGTGATGCTAGCACTGGGGAGTGGCTGCAGATCCAAATGAAACTTCCCTTGCTGGCTTGCTGGTCACCTCCTGCTGTGCAGTACCAGTTGGCCTCTCCAGGGGTGGGGACCAGTGCTATAGAGCACTCTGATCCGCAAGATGTTGAGATGTTCTCATCAATCAATAAATCAATCAATTGATCAATCAATTAATCAATAAATGTCTTTCAATGATTAAATAAATTTCAGAACATGTGGGTAAATAAGTTATGTTGATTTTGTTTTTGTAAGACCTCTGCTGACCCTATTGTAAAGAACTGAGTACACAGAATTTTTCTTTATAATGGATCATAACCAAGAGATTGCATTCTCTCTCTCTCTTCATATATGTATATATTTAATCTCTAGCTGTATATTATACTATTTGTAATCTTGAAATATACCTTATGCAAGAAGGGTTCTATGAACAATACTGTGATGAGCATAATCATATAAATATACTCAGTGGGCAGTTCGGAAGTGTGTTTCGGGATATTGGAAGTCAGTGAAGAGACTGGTTGAGTTATTAAAGAAAGAAATATAAAGATGGAAAATTCTGAAAACACAACTATAAGCAAACTTTATCATAGGGGAAAGAAGAATAGTAAAAGAAGTCAAAGAAGTGGAATTAGAAGAATGCACTGGTGTCTGGCAAGAAGAGAGAAAGGCTAGTCACCTCTGTTGTGTGCCATGGCAGGTGAAGCAGGAGTATACTGAACTGAATCTCTTGAATTTGGTGATGAGAATGCTAAAACTCCTCTACAAGTGAGCATCTTTGAATAATGAGGAAAACAGAGATCGGGCAGGTGGTAAATGAGTAAATGTGTGGTTAGAAAATGTTAGTAGCAATTTCTCTTTTTAAGTGAAATTATTTTCTGAATATGAGAGCAAAGAGAGATGAGGGTGTTATGAACTCTATAGTAAATGTAGGAGAATGAACTGGTGAAGTTCAGGAGGAAATGAAAGGAGATAGAAATGGAGCTTGAAGCCAAAAGTAGCACATAGGAAAAAAGGAGGGCCACCTATTCTTCTAAGACAAACGAAAGGTAGGAAATGTGGGCTGAAGTGCATTAGGGAGACTCTGATTCTTCTTTTGTAAATTTTTAGCATAGAAACATAAATATTTAATTTCTAAAATTTCTTATCTCTAATATTGATTATGAGGCATCACATTTAATTTAGGATTTTTTCATCATTTATTAATCTCAGTATCAGGCTTAAACATTTCTTTATTGAGAGGTAAGAGTTATACAAAGTGGTTGATTATATCTTTATCCTTCTTGAGACTAAAATTTAGAATGAAGTTCAAAATAAAATTAAAACATTTCAGATGATTAAAAAATGCAGAAGGGTAAACTTGTCCTTAGACAATTTGGGTTAATTCCCTAACATTATATATATATTTCTCATTCTGCCACTTTTCAGTCCTGTAAATGAAAGTTAATTCACTTATTGATATTTTATAATTATTATCAATATTTTAATATTTTTCACATCGATAAAAATATTAACATAAGGTAGGATTTCATATCTATCTATTTATTTTAATTTAATTTATTTAGATTTTAAAAACCCATAAACAGTTTATTTCTTGTATTTAAATACATATATGGAATGTATTTCAGTAATATGTCCACGGGTATGTTTAGGTAATTGTCTAAGAATTGATGTCTTAAGTATTTTGATGGAATGATGGACTATTGTTAGTAATAGTGAATACTTTATAAAGTGTCTCTTCAACAACCACTAATTAGCTTCATTATAGCCCACAGTTAATTCCTGTGAATAACTTATGTAAATGATGAAACTCATATTTTTTTTCTGAATTTTCTGACAATGAGATTGGAGAGTAATAAGTGTGGCAAATTTCTGACAGTAGGTACATGTCTTTGTTGCATTTTGAGAAAAGAATAATCCAAATACTAGAATTTATTTAGCTGTGGAGGTTTTCCCTTTACCAAAAGCTTTGAAAGTATAAACTGAGAAAAGCAGGCTAAAAAAGAGCTTTGAGCTTGATTTGCATCTTAAGAACAAAGAAACAAATGAAAATGTGACTATTGTCTTTATCTTCACAGTGATTGTGTGCAGTATCCTTCTATAATCTTTTCTTGTAATGAGGCTTAATAGCTGCCTTTGAGATATTAATGGAAATTGTCACAGACAAGGGAGATATTACTGCATCTAATGAACTAAAGTAAGACTAAAAGAAAAAAAAAAAAGGAATGATAAGTAAAATCTGCACAAATAAAATGAATTTAACTAGTTTCTAAAATTTAACCCCATAGATGACTCTGACAGAAAACCTAAAGATGAAAATGCATTACGAGTCAGTTTTCTAAGGTATCATTTGTCAAGCACAATCTGCAGTTTCTTTTTTATTATTTTGTTTTTAGTGGTATTTAAAATCTTGACTTCTATTTTACATAATACTTAAAAGAAGAAATTTCATATGGCTAAAAGGGCAAATGGAATCATTAGGTTTGTTGCAGCAAACCCGAGGACAGATTTCAAGAGAAAAAAAGAAATATAAAGAACAATATAATAATTGCAATTGGATTAATCTGTATATTAAATAGATATTTGGAAAATTTCAAGTTTAAACCAGTTTTTTTATAGTGATTACACTATTTATTGGCTCTGCCATTTTCAATGCTCACCTTTGGGTTAAACTACTTTTTAGAAAAGATGGTGCTTTGATATTATAATTTCATAAATGTACACTCCTTTGTTTTTCGAAGCTGAGTGGTGAGTGGCTTCCATTTAAGCAGTAGTGGATGTATTGCCATCTAATTAAATGAACGATGTACAATTGAACTGTCAGGTAGAGAATTATGAGGTTAGTACATAAGTTATGATGGCAACCAGATTTCTTTTTTTGGGCTTTCCCTGAGGAACAAATTGTAAATAATGCCATCCAAACTTCCTAAGAACAAGATGCATGCCAGGTTTCTGCCAGGATAGCAGTTGATGTCTAATTGAGTCTGGGATTGTTAAAATGTCTCCTTTTTATAGTCCTGAATAATGTAGAGCTAATGAACAGATTCCATTTCAAATTTGAATCATCAACTCCCCCAGCAAAGATTCTTTTATGATTTGGCTTATTAAAAAAATAAAAATAAAAACACAGATGCTGTTTTCAGCACAACCTTTTTCCACACGCAGGTCTTAATTTTTTATTAAAAATTTATATGTAAATTCTTCACTGCACATATACAGCTATTCCAATGAGAACTGACTGATGAATTGATTGGTCTTGAAAACTGCATTCCATTTTAATCATATATTTTGGTTCAGGGGTGAAAAAAAACTGATTTCTTGTTCATTGCTGTCTTCTTTTTTCTCTGATTTCAGACATGTAGAACATTCCCGAAATTTTTAGACAGTTAATACTTATCCCCTGCTTAAGAAGAAATACTTATTTTTCACTTTAACTATGGATATTACAAACAGAGATTAGTGGACTCTCACTTTAGAGCTGACAATGTTGAAGTGGCATGAGCTATTAACATTCTGTTGTAAGTGGTCAGAGCTTCCTTTGGCATTCCTGTCAAAAGTCCACTAAACCCTCCAGTTTGTGCTGTTTTCACCAAGATAATCCATTCCTGTCATTTTTGATTGGTCAGTGCCATTCAATATGCCGTATGTACTTTGATCCTATGCAACTACTAAATCTCTTCTGCTTAAAAAAGAAATAAAAAATAAGTCTTAAATCAGGCTATATACTCATATTGATCTTGTGATTTGCATTCCACAGAAATATTTTATTCCAGGAAAAATAAAATAAAATGCAATAAATAGTTTTTGGACTACCATTTATTAATCAAATAAGACTAATATCATGCTGGTTGGGTATCAGAACAACTATCAAAAATATCAAAACTTTATTCATGTAACCACCATGACAGTTATACAAAGTACCAATAGATGTCCAAAAGCGAGATTCCATCCTTTTCTGGCTCTATGCATCCTCTAAATGGTATGCTCACTGCAGGCTTTATAATAGTCCTAACCTGGCACTTATTTGTTAAAGGAATAAAATGACATTACACTCCTGTAAGGTATCATATGTTCTCTTCCAAATGTTCTCAATCTTATTATTTTATCTTGGCTAGGATTCAAAAGATAAAATGAGTTTTCATATTTTGAATATATATTTATCCCATGACATCAGTCTTATGAGACAACTGATGATGTACTTCCTAATTAATTAATTAATTAATTAATTAATTATTTCCTTCAATAAGAATTTGCTGTGTTTCTATTTTATGATAGGCACTGTGCTGGACATTTGAGTTACAGCAGTGAATACATTAGGCAAAAAATCCCTACCCTATTGGATTTGCATTGCTGAGAGAAAATAGAACACAAGAAGACAATATAGTATATCAGATAAGGATCAGCGCTGTAAAAAAATATAAATTATGAGAAGGGTTCAAAAAGGGGAGCGGGGCAGTGGTGATGGAATACTAAAGCTCACACACCTAAAGAATCAGTGCTCTGAATTTCTATTTGGGATTTGCCCACATTTTATCAAACTCTTAGATTAGAGTGAACCTGATTAATCAGATATGAGAAATTTAGTTGTGCTATGGGATAACTCAAATTTGATGTTTTTCTTTGCTTTACTTTCAGGCTTATATATTTACTAATTATTTAAGCTCTAATCTAAACCTTCCCCTTTTACATGTTTCTAACATACTCATGTGAGTTACCAATTGAAATTCTGTGATCTCATTCAGGGAAGGTTTTTGAAAACAGATAAATAATTACTTCAGTTGCATTCATAATTAGTACTCTCTTGAGTCACATTGGTCCTTAAATCTCTCTCAATTCTGTTAGTCTTGATGCATTCTAACTTCCAAATAGATAGATGCATACATACATACATACATACATACATACATACATACATTCATATGTACATGATAGGTAAATGATGATAGGTAGATTGATAGATAAATTGATAGGTGATAAACAGAGCAGAGAGAAAGAGAAAGAAAATGGTATTTTCATTACTCTGACTATATCTTTCAAATATTAGAATTCTAATAAAAACTGCAACTGTCCATAAACAAACTTTCTATTTGGTATTGCCTTCACTGCAAGTAATTTTACTGAAATAGATTCCATTTTAAAATTAGTTTTACTGTGAGCAGAAAAGGCTGGTTTTGTGGACCCTGAGGAGCCAGACTAATTGTGACCCAGTTAGAATAGGATGGCTTTGCTTTTATTAAATGATGTCCAAGGTCAATGCCAGAAAGCATAGATCACCCTCTGTCCTCCTCTTGGCTTCAGTAGGAATTGTATGAGTATATAGGGTGTGAATTTGGCCCTACAAATCTAACAGACAGTGTAATAACCTAGATTACTCTTTTAGAATCTAGTGATTATTTTTTAAAAATTGATTAATCTTTTTGACAAATCCCATGTCCCCCCTCTTTTTTTGGAGTGTAACTGACTTTCTGTTGAGGAATAAATAATCTTACAGCAATTCCCATATACATTTCTGTCTACTGATTCTGGCCTTTTTAATAGAATGCACAATTAAAGATTTTTATCCAAAAGAAATAAGGCCTCATTTTGCTGTGATGTGTACCAATTTTCAATTTATTTTTCTTGAATTTTAAAATCATAATTTACATTTCAGTGGATTCTTATTTATACTAGAAACATTTATTCAATTGCTAATTAAATAAGTTATTAAATAATTATTGAAGTTTATACAATATACTTATTTATTTTCCATTACCATCTTTGGAGGAGTAAATTGCTACATAAAATTAATTTTTCTTCTCATCATAACTAAGTACATATAAGAACTTAAAAGGTAATAAACAATGTGGTACTGAGATTAGGGAACACCATAATCATATTTACTTTACATGTTTGTGTTTTTTTCCACTGAGAGTCAATTTTTAATCTTTGACTATTTATAAATAGTCTCACCTGAAATACATAACTTTTCTATTATAAAGAAATATTCTATTCTGTGGGAAAAAAATAGAATCTATTTGGATACAAAATTGACTTAAAATATTTAATTAAATATCTAACACAATTTATTGAAACATTTTTTCCTATAACTTTATATTAAATGAAAATTAGAACAATCATGTAATTAAGAGAAATATTCTGGAAAATTAAAATAAGCTTCATAATGCTGATGCATTGATTTGAATAAGAATAACAACCATATATACTGAAGATATTTTATTATATGACTGATAGTGTTTATTTTAAATAGCTCTTCTTCCATGGAGTAAATAAAATATATTTTGATATAAAAAGATTTATTGTAGATGTTTTAACAAATTAAGATACAACATTATTTATTCCTGGATTCAACAAACATCTATGGAAATGTGCTTTGTGCTAGGATGTGGGATAAAATATGTATGAAGAGTTGCCTAATAATGTGAAAGACGTGCAATGAAATAAACAATGAAGATATCATGGAATTGTGCAATAGCAGATATATGTACAACATGGTGTAAGAAGGTTTGACAGAGGATGCAATATCTTAGCTGTTCCTTAGCTGTTCACCAGGTAAGAGCTGAGTAAATGCTGAATATGGGAGATATCCCAGATAATGGGAAAAAATCAGGATTTAGAGGAATGAGCAAGGATGGCATACACAGGAAGCACAGCATAGTTTGATGTATTTTGAGACATCTTCCCTTTGTTTAGAGGGATCAGGGTCACACTAGATCACAAAGGGCTTTTCTTAGTATTCTGACTCTAAAATAATTGGTAGAGAATCCAGGTGGGTTCCTAAGTACTGTATTCTCTATAATGATTATCCCGTGTCTCTCAAAATCATACCAAAGCATAAAATAATGGTTCCAGAAGTTGCCAGCTTTCAAGTAGAAAAGATAAATGTTTAGATATTATACTCAAAGGATAAGGAAAGCCATTTGGTTGCATTAAGCATTTGGAAGTAAAAACATGGTATCCCTTGTTTGTTCTCTTATTTTCCTGTGTTGTATTAAATATAGATAAAGGAGATATGTCATCATGTATATCAACTAACTCAAATTGGCAAAAGCTTTCCCAGCGGTCGTTGGGGGAGAGCATCGACCTGGTTCAAATGAATTCAGCAAATACTGCTTGAGTTCCTTTTGAGTGCTAGAGGGCAAGGGTACACAGATGGATAAGATACACTCTTGCCCTTGAGTATTTTATGATCTCCCAAAGTAGACAGAGAAATAAACAGATCATTTCAAAATACAGAAGTAAATTATAAAAAAGAAATAGCACATACAGGATGCCTGGGTGTACAGAACAGGGTCTCGCAGGAATTTAAGCAAGATTTCTTGGAAGAGATTGCGTTCAGCTCAGTCTAGAAGACTAAGTACCCTGAAGTAGAAAGAAACTAAGCAAAAGCATGAATTTCTGTGATGTTTGCAGGATCACAAAGAGTTTGAAATTCTTTCAGTGTTAAATACAAAGTGAATGGATGCGTCTAGGAAGTTGAAACTGTGGAGCAAAACAGAGACCAGTCAGAACAGAGAGGGTCTTACATCCATCTTATGGAGTTCAGAATGAATATTCTGGGTAATGGAGACATTAAATGGTTTTCAGCAAGGGCAGGGAATAATCATATGTGTATTTTAAATTGATGTTGAGCTGCGGTGTGCTACTGTTCTGCAGGGATAATGGGGAGCAGATACGAGGCTCCAGGACTGCAGGAACAGTTTCTGTCTCATGCACTACTTGTCACAACCACTTGCAAATTAAGCAGGTGCTCCATAAACTTTCGCTGAACAAGTGAATGAATAAACAGACATTTTGGTTGTCTCTGATAGAAACAAGCTTGAACCAGGGCAATGGTGGTAAAGAGTAGAGAAACAGGGAAATACAGAAATACAGGAAATTTTTTTGAGAACTAAGATTAACAAAACATGGTGATTGGTTCCGGGAGGGAGAAAGGAAAATTAGAATGATTCAGAGCTTGAGGAAAAAGAACATTTTTTGTCATGTTAATTAATCCCCCCCCCCTGCCATGAAACAGAAAAGCAGAATATACATATTCTTGCTTCTTAAAGGTGAATGTATATTCTTGGTTCTTATACATTCAGAACAGTAGAACTCCAAAGGATTTATTGCTTGTTACCTTTTTGTGTGTGTGTCTATGTGAATATGCATAATACATCTGCAAAGAGGTTATAAGATTTCTATGGGAAGATACCTCTTAAATTTCCTATATGCAATGTATAGCACAGAATTTTATTAAGTATCAACTGACTGGCATCATTTTTCCAGTTTAAGTAAAAAATTCAAATAGTAAGGTTTTTAGAAAAATAATTTCACTGTAGATATGATGGTATATTCCTAAAATCCATCTAAAATACTATCTTTACTATCCATTTCATAGGAACAAGATATAGTTGAAATTCTCTCACAATTTGTTTATTTTGGTGTTTGGGTACCTCAACCTCATTGATTAATGCTTCTGTATAGTAGACTGTGACCTACAACAGTAAAACATATTCCCCTTGCCCTGCATTGTTAATTCTAGTTGGTACATAGACTTTAATTCCAATTTAGATCAGCCCTTCCTGTTTATTATTCTGGTTTGTGGTCTCTACCTTCCTACTGTGGCTTGACAGTCATCACCAGTCTCTCTGTCTTATTTCAGATTTTTTTTTAATGTACATAAAATGTATCTTACAGAGTCTGTTGATTTATTTAAGTTCATGTAATTACTTAGGCAGTGGTGATATTACAAAAATAATCATTTACTTTTTAGAGAATTGAGAAAAAAATAATTCAGGAAAAAATAGAATTTTATATTCTTTATAAAGGGTGGATATTTTTTGGTGTGAGGGGGAAACTTGAATTTAGTTACTCATGCATTGTATAAAGGGATTTGTGCATGATGATAAGAGAAATTTTTTTTTTAAGATTTAAAAAAATAGTTTAAAGCATACAGTACTTTGGTTAGACATTTATATAGTTTATAAAATGATTCCCTTTATTCTATCTTCCCTCTGGTTCTACACCTAGCCATCACATTACTGCTGACTGCATTCCCTGTGCTGTGCTCCTCATCCCCTTGACCATCTATCAACTACTAATTTGTACTTCTTTAATCTTTTCCCACTTTCTTCCAGCACCTCCCCCACACACAACCTTTTTCCTTCTGGCCATCATGTGATTGTCCTCTATATTTGTGGGTCTGTTTTTGATTAGTTTGTTCTTTTTGTTCCTTAGATTCTGGATATAAGTGAAATCATATGGTATTTATCTTTCTCTGCCTATTTCTCTCAGTGTAATAACCTCTAGCTATACCTATGTCATTGCAAATGATAAGATCTCACTTTTTTTTGGTGGAATAATATTCCTTTGTATTTATAAACCACAACTTCTTTATCCAACTGTCTGTTGAGGAGCATTTTGGTTGCTTCCATATCTTGACTATTGTGAATAGTGCTGCCATAAACATAGGAATGCATAGGTCTTTATGAATTATTGTTTTGTTTGCCTTTGGAGCAATGCCCAAAAGTGCAATTACTAGATAAAAAGGTCCATTTTTAATTTTTTTGAGGAAATTCTGGACTGTTGCCATAGTGGCTGTACCAATTTGCAATACCACCAACAATGTATGAGGGTTCCCGTTTCTCCACATCCTCGCCAGCACTTGTTGTTCTTTAATTTATTGATGATGGTCATTCTGACAGGTGTGAAGTGATATATCACTGTGGTTTCAATTTGCATTTCTCTGATGATTTTCATATGTCTATTGGCCATCTGTATTTCCTCTTTGAAGAAATGACAAGGGGAATTTTAAAGGTAAAAGAAATAAACTTAATTTATATCTATAAATTAATATTATAATAGTTACAAATACTTTGTATTGTTTTTGCTTATCCTAACACCTGAAATTTATTGTGTAAGAATTAATAATTTAATGCAGTCTTATTTTTGCTAGTATCCATAGGGAAAAATTCTAGTTGAAATAAATTCACCTTGAATGAGAAACTTCTAAATATCACAAAATCAATAGTAAGTTATAGTCCCATAACAATAACTAATTCAATGTGTTTCACTTGGGTGAATTATTTAAATGTATAATATCTTTTTTGTCTGTTCCATAAAATGGGGAAAATGTACCTATATTTAAATTTTGTTTCTAGCGAAGGCTAATGAATACATAATTGTTTAATAAATAATTTATTCCTCACTTCTAAAACAGCTTAAGTTAAAATTCAATGGTGAGGGTGGAAAAGATATAAGTTCTAACTACTTTTTGAATAAATAATTCAATAAGTGAAATATTTGATGTGACCAATGCATATTCTAAATATATTAAACATTTTGCTTTTTACTTATTATAAAAGTTGAAAGAATTGGCAATGTATCTTCTAAATTTAGAGATTTACATAGCTATTAGAAAATTTTCTGTTGTAGTTTACTTCAAAAGTCTGCTTGATTCTAGAAAATTTTCTTTATTAGTTGAAATGCATATTGCAAAATGATTTCAATGATCTACAAACATTATAAATAAGAAAAGAAATATAACTTAGTACAACAAAAAATAATTCATGTGGGTCCTCAAAATCAGATTTCTTCTCTATGTAACAAGAGGAAAGACAAGTGGATTAAGTATGAGTAGGATCTTTTCAGCTTGGGAAATTGTGTGGCCATAGAGTCATATATTTCTAATTGTGTAACTTGGCTCTGTGTTCAGGAGGCTATTACTTAGATGTCCCTGTCCTGAGCATTTTGATTTTGAAAAAAATATATGAGTATCCTTTAAAAGCTTTCAGGCCTGAGCCTTGAGGTAGTAAATCTAGTTTACCTGAGTATGCATTATAACTGTCTGATCCATGAAAATGATACCCTATTTGTTTTGTGATATCTGATGCCCTGTTAAATACTTTAAAATGGAGGTTCCTGTCTGGCCATGTGTTGTGAGGGTACTTAATATATAAGAGGATTCAGTTGTCATGAATATATTTAGAAGGTCTTAAAATACTCCTTTCGAGAGAAGTCATTTTGAAGAGTAGTCCATTCATTGACCATCTCTAAAAGGTAAAAGTTGGCAATTATAATGTATCATAAGAGACCATATATTTGTCCTCCTTCTGTCTAATTTAAGTTTGAGAGTGCACTAAAATGGAGCTGGAAAAGATGTCAGAAAAAAAACAGGCTTATGTTTTATCTACTAGCTTTTAGGATGCAACTCAAACTGGGAGTAATTATAATTGACATGCTCACTAGATTTCCTGGAATGCTTTCATTAGGTAGAATGCATTCATTCAAAATTATTCTTTCACATATGTGTTATAAAAAGATTTTTCTTCTTCCATTAAGAACTGTCATTTATAGTAAATGGAATGCTCATATGGTGAAATAAAATTTACCTATAAATAAAAAAATAAAACCTAAAACAATCTTTTAAATATCTACACAGATTTTTAAAACATTTACAATATGTTACCAATGGTAATATGCCATTATAAATTAAAACTGAGCTTACACATAATAAAAATTTATCAAATACTCTAATTCCACTTGAAAATTTAGGTTTGTGTCAAATCAGTACTTCTAACTATTTTTATTTTGCACTTTGAATAAAGGTTTACATTTTTATATTCATTTCAGCATATATTCAATATTGGATAACTATAATTATTCAACAGAAATTTATTTATTGCCTCCCAAATTGCCAGTTCTATTCTAGGTACAAGCTATATAGTGTTGAATAAGACATTTATATATTTAAAAATATTTATGTATCATCTGTTATGTGCCTGACATTGTTACAGGACCTAAGGCTATAGCAGAGGGGGAAAAGTAAAAAATCTCAGTCCTAATGATTTGTGTGCAATGCCTGTTGTGGGGAGAGGAGGTAGAAAATGAAAAAAATATTAAATTAAAATATAAGGTACTTAGATGGTAATCAGTGCTAATTTAAAAATAAAAATAAAATAAGGAAGTGGCATAGGGAGTGTGTAATGGTTGCAGTGATAGGGTTTTGCAAATTTTGATAGGGTATTCAGGGAGGTATTTTGAAGAATGTGACATTTGAGTAAAGGCCTAAGAAGAAATGTGGCAGGAAATGAGCCATGAAGATACATGAAGGAAGTGTATTTGGGAAGAAGAAACAGCAAAAGCAAAGGCCTTTGAGGCCAGTATTAGCATGGTGTCAACAGGATGAAAGAACATGAATATCGACAAATATCTTAGGGAATGGTCAGAGAAGAATGGGGGGTAAATGGTAGGGTGACTGCTTCCTCTGAGCTTTGCAACCATTATGAGAACTTAGTATTTACTTAGAGGGAAATGGATAGCTATCGAAAAGCCTGAGTGGTGGAGGACAGAATATGAGTTTTATTTTGATGGATCATTTTGGCCACTGAGCGAAGAATAGACTGACAATAGTGAAAATAGGAAGTCTATTTAGCAAGCTATTTTAGTAATTCATGAAGAGATATTGGTGAAATAGAACAGCAGAGAGAGAAGAGATTGAGTTCAAGATATATTTAGAAGGCAAAGCATCACCTAAACTTGACAGTCATTTGGCTATGGGATTCCAAAGAAACAGAGGAGACAAAGGTGATTCCAAAGATCCTGGTCTATGCAACCAGATACACAAATATATCATTTTCTGAGATAAGGAAAACTACAAAGGGAACATTTTTGGCATGAAGATCATCAGCTCAGTTTTGGCATATTAATTTTGAGTTGAGGTAGCTAGATATGACTCTGGAATTCAGAAAGATTGTCTGAGTTAGAGAATAAAAATTTCTTTATCACAAGTATATAAATAACGTTTAATGCTATATGTTTCAATGAGATCACCAAGACTGTGAGAGTAGAGAGAAAGTGTTATGCTAATGACATTTATGGCCATGTGTTTCATTGGATCACCAGGATTGTGAGAGAGTAGATAGAAGATAATAGACGTTTACTAACTGTTCCTTAGGGAACTCCAACATTTAGAGCTTGGATAAAGAGAAAAAATCAGTATATGAAACTGAGAAGGGTTATTCTAGTGAGAAAGAAAGAAAACCAGGTGAATAGTGTATTATCCTAGAAGTTAAATGAAGGATTATTTTAAGAATGAAAGAATGATCAACTGTGTTGGAAATTGCTGATAAATTAAGTAACATGAAAATTGAGAATTAATCATTGGATTTTTAAAATGTGGAGATTATTAGTGACCTTATTAGAAACAATTTCAGTAGTATCATTGGGGAAAAGTTCTAATTCAAATATATTAAAGAGAAAATGAAATGGAAGGAGAGACACTTAAAAGAATAAGTTTGGATTTATTTTTTCAAGGAGTTTTTTCATAAAGTGAGAGAGAATAGGATCAAAAGAAAAAAAATTTTTTGTCAAGATATGTAAACTGATGAGAAAGATCTAGTGGAGGCAGAAAAATTTGAGACATACTATCCCTTCTATTATGAAAATATGAAAGATAATAATCTAGCAACTAAATAATTAAGGGCATAATCAGGTGCTATGATGAAATAAAATTAGATGCTCTGAGATCACAGTGAAGGGATAAAAAGAGATTATTTTTGCTGTATGTGACCACAAGGAACCAATGTATAATAAAAATCTTGGATGAGCTTATTCCAGGCAAAGTGACTAAGCATGAAGATCTTAAGGTAGATATCAGTTTAGTTTTCTATACACAGAACGAAATATCTTAGAAACTAATGAAAGAAATTTAGATTTTATCCTAGAAGCAGTGAAAAGTTATTGAAAGCTTTTAAAAAGTGATGTTGATCACTATGTGGTAAATGGAGTCAGGAAAAGGACATGGTGGAAGCATGAGTACTAGTTAGAAGTGTATTCCAATAGCTCAGATGAAAGTGATGGTGATGTGGTTTAGAATGGTCTTGGAAAAAGTGAATAAAGATAGATTTTAATTTTATTTAAATAAAATCATTTAAATAATCATTATGAAGTACTTTTTACAATAACTCTTTCTGTATAACAATACCTGGCATTTTTGAATACTCACTGCTTCCTGACTATTGTGTGGTAAGCATTTTATAAACACCATTTTATTTTCATACTCAACTCTATGTGATAGAGTCACTTTCCTCACTCTACAGATGAAAAAAACAAAACTTCAGGCAGGTACTTTAAATTGCTTAGATGCTCACAATTGGTACATATTAGAGCATGGTCTCTAGCTCCATCTGCTCACTCTGGAGCCCCTTTTATTGCCTTCCTAAGTAACCATGTTTTATCTCCCAACTGTGGCATTACAATCATCTACATTTCAGGCCTCACAAGAATACTATTAATCAATTCCAGTCTGTTCTTAAAACTTAAGAAATCAAAGGGAAGAAAAGTCTTGCCTTCTCTATCAGGGACTGAAATATCCCAACAAATGTCTCTACATAAATTCATTTTTCCAAGATACTTATCTCCTTTAATCTGACCCAGCCTAGACTCTCCTTTTTGGTTAAATCCACATTTGCTTTTTCTGTGTAACCCCTGTTGTTCATGCCACTGTGAGTGGAACAGCAGGGAAGCTATAGTCCACTCCCTTCCATAAATATAAAAGTAGTTTTTCTAAACATAAGTATGAGTCTTTTTCTGCCACCTTTTTCCTGGGTCAACTTCAGAGAATATGTACAGCTTTAGATAAATTATAACACGAGATGTGGGGAAATATTTTATTGTTCAATAAAATATTTTATAGTTTAATCAATTTTTATTTTATGATAGTGATACAAAATTCTGTACCTTAAGGAAATGAATGGAGGTACTAAGCTTCTATTCCTCCTTAACTACCATGCACTTTGGAACAGTGACTATTAACGAGAACAAACTTTAATATATGGGGAAGAACACTGGATTTGGTGGGAGAAGATCTCAATTCATGATAGTTAAAGGATAACTTGTACTATACCTAACCAATGATCTGGTATGGAATGAGAAATTTATGGTCATTAGTTCATTAGTGGCACTGTCATCATCTCCACTTTACAGATGAGGAGACTAAAGGTTATTGAGAGTAATTGAGTCATACATCAAATTTAACCATCAGACTCAAATTTAACCACACTCCAGACTCAGATTTAACCACAGTACTTTACTGCCTATCCTGCTCCCTCCTTCCCATTGGTGTAGTTTTCAAAATCTCCATTTACCGAAAGAAGACTAAGCTTAATGCCTTGAGTCTCAGATCATCCTTTAGAAAATTTTTTTTCTTTTACAATTTTCCCATCATCAAGAGGCCTGGTCACCTTCAAGCAACAGAATGTTCACCAGACTGCTTCAGTAAACTAGAGTTCCCACCTGAACATCGAAATTAGGGCTCTACAACAATCCTTACTTGTCTCTAAATGAAGGAGATAGTATGAAAGGAAAGTGTTTTAATTTGAAAATTACTACAAAAATGACTTTAAAAATTGATGACAATTTTTAAAATTAGTCCTTTCAGCACCATGAGGGCAAGTTTGTTCGATGGCTGTTATGTGCACTTATATTAATAGAAAAGGCATAAACGGAGGGTCAGCACTTGTGTTTTCTTGATATTTAATTTAGTTTCTAAGAAACATTGAAACATTTTTAATATGATAATCTGATCTCCCAGTTAGGACTCTGCCACAAGTTCATTCTTAGTAACATAAGTCTTTGCCATCCTATCATGCTGTCTTTACAGTCAGGGCCTTCGATCAGTGTAGCAAATTGTATTTTAGGAATAGTATGATAAGAGAACTCATCAAAAGTGTTACATTATGTTACTTTATTAACCTGACACTCTCTGTCCCAGATTTTGACCAACTTATGCAGGAGAGTTTCAAGTCTCTAGAACATGGGGTGTAAAAAGTAAAAGCATTCAGAGAGGCATGTGGTACTTAATAAGTATTAGTTAATAAGAACTGCCTATTGACCTTAAATTCAACTGTTCTAAAGATGCAATGACACTTTGTGGTGCATCATGGGGAACTAAAGGATCTGATGGAGATAACAGCTCTACATAGTGAATGATAAACTTGGATTCATTACTCAAAGAAAAACTATAGACTGAAAATAGGATATCATAAAAACTTTTAGATACATTTATGTCTAATAGGTCCATGCTTAATTATTAGTTAAGGAAATGAAGATGGTTCTTGAAGCCATATAGAATAATTAAGATTGATTGCAAGGAAGACAAAAATCCCTTTCTACAATAAAATTATAGCAGTTACCATGTAATACTGACTGGAAGTCAGACACTGTGAAGTGCTTTATCAGTAAACTTTATGATATTTACTCCCTCCAGTAAATTTGTGTGGAAAGTATAATGAGACGTTTGGCACATAGCAGCACTCATTGAATAATTGTTGCATGAATAAAAAAACTGTGGCTCCTGTGGCTTGGTGAGATGTCTAGTAGGTGGAAGAACTGGCATTCTAATCCAAGGTGTCTGATGCCAAAAGGCCAAACTCTTCAATACTTACTGTTTTCTGTCTCAGCTTCTTGTCAGGGTCAGAACACAGGATGTTGTATGGGTAAACCTCATTGTGCTAAATTGTTAGTTTGATTCATGTGTTTGTAAATGAATGCACCTTAAGATCTAGACACCTCAAAATATTTTTAAAAGAACATCTTATTCTTAAATACTTTATTGTAGTGTATTAAAGAGAGAAAAATTTAAATTAAAAAACCATGTTCCACAATGAAAATTCAAAAGTATTTACCATGATGCCTTGTATATTGCAAAATTTCTTCTAGTATTTTTAGCTATGGGCAGTAGAAGTGGGACTAAAACTTCTTAAGAAGCTAATAATTTGCTAATATGTGTCTAGCACTAAGTATTTAGGAATTGGAGAAAAGATTAGAAAGTTATCAAAAGCTACTTTAGGTATCAAATTGTTTTGTGCAGAGCTGAGTCTAACAAATTGACTCATAATGTGAATATTGAGGAAAATCTAAAATGCTTTTATATCATTCAAGATAATTAGCCTCATTATTTGCAGTCATTTAACTGAAATCCAAACAGGTATTGATTAGAGTTTCCAGATACACTTTATTTTCTTTATCTAAAGAAGAAAAATTATATTTCTAATACAAAAAATTATATTTTTGTATTAGAAATATAATTTTCATTTAAAGGTATTATTCATAAATTCTTACTATACATAGGAAGTATGAAATGAGATTTAGTATTTATATGAGATGCTTCGATATTCTATCTGTATTGAAGAAGGTAAGTAAAAAAAAAACCTCTCCATGTCCCCATATCAAAGGTACTTTTACTAAAAAGTTCTTTGCTATCCATATATTTATGCACACACCTCTTAAAATATTATTACAGATTGGATTATGATATACAATTACAGTATATATTGTTCCCAGTTCACAGGGGAAAGTGTATTTCACACCTAATTATATCATTGATTCTTTATGAAAATCACGTATATAACATTTTTTATTTATAAATTAATTTGCCTGAATATCCCAAGTTGTAATTGTATGATACACAACTAATACCTCTATTCACAAAATAATAATTATACCTAAAACCAGAAACTTCAAATATAAGTTAACTGCTATTGCTAGTAAAATAGTTTTAGAGGAAACGCTTGTGTTATTATGACAATTCTTAGGCATAGTATTAGTCTTTCCAGGGCTAACAATCATCAATACAGACTATCCTTAAATAGCGTAAGAACTGACAGATGAAACAGAATGCTTTCTATCAGGTTCTAATTAGAGATAAACCAAATTTGACTTTTTTCCTCAGGGGAGTTATCTGTAAGCTCTACTGTACACCTCTACAATCTATGCTTAAAATATGAACCCTGATTGGCGTGTTTAGTGTAGTGTCTAAGAGCTTCCTGGTGTCAGGCCTAGATTTTCAACCAATTCTTTCCAGAGTAATAACTATTAGGTATTATTTTCACTTTGCTTTTGCCCTTGGACACTCCTAGCTGAAAGTCCCAATTCAAGTCAAAGAGTGAAGATGCGTAAGCTTTTGAAGATTTGTAGATTTTAATAAAACCCCAGTGAGATCAAAAACTTATCTAAAATTTATACTAACTTGTATGAAGATTGTGTACTTAATTTCACTTAAAGATCAGAAAAAAGTCATTAAAAAACAAATATAAAAGAAGTGAGAAATTTTCTCTACTTTTGGCAGATGGGCAAAATACTACTTCATTAAAATAAATTTAAAGGATTACTTATTTTATTACGATGATAATTCACTGTCTTACCAAAATGCACACTGACTGATTACATAATATTTTATGACTTGTATTTACAAAATAACCAATTACCACAAAATACTTTCTAAAATTTAACTAAAATTACTAATTACTATAAAGCAATAATATTTGGAAAGTTTTAGTTATCTGTCTGACAATGAAGAATTATGGTATGTAATTGTTATGTTTTCCAAATTTTTGAATGGGAGCTTCTTGTCACATGCATTGCTGCTTCTTGGCTTTTAAATTGGAACTTTCACCCCCTGTGAGCCATCTAGAAGTGAAAAGGTCTGACAGTAGCCTTATAAAGGAAATCAAGTGAGGTCCCTTGAATGAAGGGCAAAACAACAAATCCAAGAAAGATTAAAATCTCCAGTGGATTTATTATATAGTTATTATTGTACACAATCTGAAGTCTACACGTGAAACCTTACACAGTGACCTAAACACTAACCAGACATTCTAGTTTTTTATAATACACTCTGAGAGAATGTTTTTAAAGAAAATTTGCTACTTGGAGAAAATCCATTTTTTCCCCATTTGCACCAATGGTTCTGATGGTAGGACCACATGCCATTATTGTAATACTACTTCTGTTAATCACAGTTAAAGTCAAATTAAGATGTCCCAGACAAAGGTATGTACTTCTTGATATAAAAAAAACATGTGCAAGTTTAGTTTTGGCTTAGAAGGATTCTATAAGTGAAGTATTGATTAGCATAGTGAACATAATATTATAAATGAAATAGACTGGTGTGCTTTCTTAGCATGAGGCCACAAGAAGGGACTAGAGAGTAAATCAGGAGGTTCCACTATTTGCTGTGGAGATGGTTTTGGAATCAAGATGTTTCAATAGTAATTAGAATAAAACTAATACACTTTTCAGAATCTGTTACTCTTAGCAATGCTTTTCAAGTATTGTACCATATAATAGTGTCTAAGTTACCTCAAACTTTAAAAATAATTTTAAAAATATTTTTTTCTACAGTAGTCAAATGGAAATAGTTTGTTTTATTAAGCCAGGATTGTTTAAACATTGTTAGGGCATAATTTCACACAGAGAGGGAAAACAAAACAAAGCAAAACTTTTTCCCTGTTATATTTCAATGAATTAAAAGACATTAAATATTTCTATTCTGAAACCATGAAGATTCTAACTATAGAAAACTTGTAAAATCTTTAGAATGAGGAAGGAATTGACTATAAGCTAAAGATGTATTTTGACTTTCAATTATTCTAGGACACTGGATTAAAAAGAACAATGTACAACTTTTAGTTTATCATCTCTCCTGATTAAAGTGCAAGTGTTATGTATAAGTGGTATTAAAGAATGAGGTTTGATATTCAGAAACTTGGCTATCACAAAGTTTCTGGCAAGGAACGACTTGTAATTCCTACCACTCACCTACCACTCCTCACAATGGCAAAGGGATTCTAGAGACATAGGTCGCAACCATGAGCTTAAGTTCTAGAGATAATTAACTTACTACCGCCTGCTCCTCACCCCCAATCCTTGCCTTATTTTTTACTCATTTTTTTTTCCTGACTCCTAGTCAGTCTCATGTAGAATATTACGTTACTTTTACTTGTTATGCCTTCTGAGTCTCCTCTAGATTAGGACAGTTTTTCATATTTCATGTTTTTGATAACTTTGACAGTTTTGAGGAGTATCGGTCAGATATTTTGTAGATTTTCTTTTCAGTTTTGATTGTCTGAAAGTTTTTTTTATGATTAGACAGGAGCTACTGAATTTTTGGGGAGGAAGATCACCTACCTGAGGTAATGTTAGTTGAGTTTCTTCACTATAACATTTTTTTTTTTCTGCTTTCTGTACTGTATTCCTTGGAAGGACATCATTATGCGCAACCCCCATTTAAAGGGTGGGAATTACACTTTAGTCTCTTTGATAAAGAAGTATCTACATAAATTTTCTAGAGATTTCTTTTTGCACAGTTTATTTTCTCTCATTTATTAATGTATTCAATCATCTATATCATTGTGAACTCATGAATATTTATTTGACATTTAGGATTATAATCTAATAGTACATTATCTTGTTACTCATATTGTCCCAGCTTTACCTGTTAGAAACTTGTTTTAGTTAGCACCTGTGTCCCTATGACATACTTCCATTTTTTGAATCTTCTTCTCTCTTTTTTTTTCCTCAGTATTTTCTTGCCTTCAGGCACTACGAAATGCTCTGAGTTCATTTTGCATATTTCCTTCCCCACCTTAGATCCAACTCCTCTCAAATCTTGATTCTTTTCATTGGAGAACATTATTTGAAACCAAAATCTGGGTGCTGGGTGTGCTAGTTATGCCTGGGGTATTGTTGCTTATAGGTTTTCTCTGTTGGATTTCATTTCTGTGATAACTAATGACTGCTTTTCTTGATGTGCTATTTGTCACTGGTATATCTTCTTTGGTCTATTCAAATCTTTTGCTCATTTTTAAATTGGATTGCTTTTTATTATAAATTTTGAGTTTTTAAATATATTTTGAGTACAATTTCTTTGTCAGAAATGCTTTTTCTATTTTCATGTAATTTACTCTTTCTAAGTATACAATTGAATGATTCTTAGTAAATTTCTCGAGTTCTATGATTATCATCATTGTTATTATAACTATTGTTTTGGACTTTAAAATGTCAAGTTTATTTGTAATGTATTTATAGATATGAAAATGGAGCTCTCTGTTTATTAAAAGATAAGAATTTTCCATATTTTTATATCCTTTTTTCTCTTTACTACTTAAAAGACTTTGGATTTGTACCTAAATTATAAGAATTACATTTTATAACTTAAAAATATTTAAATCATCTCTTTAAGAAATTATTTTTATATTGACCCTATATTGTATGACTTTAAAGATGATTATTTTATTTTAATGTCATTCAACTCATTTCAGTTTACAAAGCTTTGATATTTTTGATTAAGTGAATTTAAAACAAATAACATTAAACAGCACAGAGTAAAGATGAAATAAAAGGAGATTCAATAATGGGTAAAAGTTTAGCATCTTTCATCTATGATTGAAAATTCGATTCTATCTATATTGGAATGTAGTTTTATGTTAGTGGAAAGACTCCATAGCAAGTTATTAAAAAGCTGATAATAAGCTGAATCTTTAGCCATCTTAGCCTATTTGAGTGGTTGGAATACTGAGGTGAAGATTCCCACTTTAGTACACACTGACCTGAGGCATGCTGGAGTGCTGGGTTCAGTTTTGTTTGCCATTCTATAAGAGAGACATTGACAAATTAGACCTAATACATAGGGCAACCAAGATAGTAAAAGGGCTAGACATGGTGTCACATAAGGAATGTTTAGAAAAAACTGGAATGTTTAGTCTGCAGAAGAAAAGAGTGATGGGGCTGTGGATTGGCTGGAGGAACATGATAGCTATCTATCTTTAAACATTTACGAGACCAACAAAATAAAGAGGAGTTGTATTTTTTGTGTGTCACAAACAGACTCAATGGTAATGGTAGATTAAGTTCAAAGGAGGCAGGACTTATAAAAATGAAAAGTTCTTTATATTTAGAAATTCTGGGGGAAAAAAGTGGGCGAGGGAGAATTACAAGGTCATCAGCATGCAAGAGTCCTGTTTAAAAATCCTTGAGGTTTACTAATTAAAGTTCTTCATAAACCTATACTCCAAGCTGTATTTTCTATGATAATTGATAAGTATATGATTCTGACAATAAGCCTTATTTTGTCCTGAACATCGAATATAAAGTAGGCTGGAGAGAATGACTAATAGATGATAAAGTAAGAATTTTAAAAATGAAAAACTTTGAATAGGCAGAAAAAAAAACTATTTTAATTGGAGAATGTATGTCTAACAGTATCGGAAAAAGCATAAGCAAAAACATCATTTTCCAAAGACACTGAATAGGCAAATCTGACTGAAAAACAACTGTATAGGTAACGTTTATGAAATAATTATTTGGAAAAAGAGATTAGGTTTGTCATAAATGGCTTCCTATGACTTTCATAGTCTAATTTAAATGATCAATTTATAGTTATTATCCTACTTGACCTATCACCAGCCATTGACACTACTGATAACTCTCCTTGTCTTTGAAACAAATTCATCATTTGGCTTCCAGGACACTATTCATGCCTGCTTTTCATTCTTTCTACCTAGATATTCCTTTTTAGTTTACATTACTGATTCTTTGATACTTATTCCATAAGTAATATAATTCAGTCACATAACTTTATATTTTATTTATATATATACATATAAGCTGATATCTCCAAAACTTATATCTCTACACTCTACTCCCCTAATTTCACATTGTTATAACTGTCTACTTGTTATTACCTCTTGCATATTTAATAAAGCATGCAAAACTAAACATACCTAAAACTGAACTTCTGCTATTACTCTATCCCTGATCACCACTGCCTCCTTCCCGTATAGTATTCCTCATCTCATTAAACTATAGCTGTATTATTATAGTTCAAGAAACTGATTTCCATTTTCTCTCATTGTCAAATTCAATCTATCAGTAAATCTTGTTGAATCTACTTCAAAATATATTCAGGTGACTCATTTCTCATCTCTAAAACTACCACCCTGATCTCAGCCATGGTTATCTCTTTTCTGGATTACTCTAGCCTCCTAACTCATCCTCTTGCTTTCACTTTTTAGTTCATTCTCAGCAAAGCACCTTTTAAAATAAAAGTCAGGTTATGTTATAACTCTGCCCCAAATCTTTCAGTGATTTCCATTTCACTCAGAGTAAAAGCTGATGACCCATGAATTCCTAGTAATCTAGCACTCTTCACTTCTCTGTCTTTATCTCTTAATATTTCCCACTCACTCATTCTGCTCCAGGAAAACTATTCTTGTTCCTCACCCCCTTCAAGCATGAAGACGAGGTTCTTCATCAAGACCTTTGCCATTGCAGTTCCGTCTACCTGTAGGCACCCTTCCTTCACATATTCATACTACACGTGCTCTTACTTCCTTCAGGTTTTTACTCAGTAGTCACCATTTTAATCAATCCTACCTTGGATAAAATCACATCTTTTCATCTCAATATCATTTTTCTTAATTTATTTCCCCCACTGAGAACTTCTTATTACATACTTAATAACTTTATCAATTAATTTGACTTGTTGTCTCACCTTACTAGTGTAAGCAATGACTTTTGTTCATATTACTCATTAGAAAAGCTCATGCTATATAGTTAGTTGCTCAATAAATAATCACTGAACAAATTTTGGGATGCTTTTTGAAAGCTCTGAGCATTAGGCTAAAGATGGAGTTGTGCTTCTTGGCTTTGAAAAGCATGTGGGAATTTTCTGATGGTGGAAGTTATGTTAAAGACCTGTTGCAAGAATATTAATTACCCAAATTATGGTTTGAGTATACGAAATACTGGAAAGCTGCAAAGGTCTAAGGAAAGATGACCACCCAAGAGTGTTACAGCAATTTATAGCATCTTATGGATAATAGGAAATGAAACACAACAAAGAGGAGACTAATTATAAAGAATTAATACACAAGGCCAATTATTGGGTAAAAAAAATAAAAAATCAAAATAGATTTGAGTGTAAGATTAGATATACAGGAGATAGAAGTACCATTGGAATAAATAACAAGATTAAAAGAAAGAACTCATTTAAGGAGACAAACAAAAACATGAGCTGATATTACTTTTAACACCAAGTAATAGTAATAGCAAGAAAGGAACACGAGTTTTACCACTAATTAAATAACATTGCTTTGCTGTTTTTAAAGTGTTTTAATGTTTCTTTTAGAGTAATGAAGATATTCATTTAAGTAAAAATATCAAATATACATTTGGAGATTAAAGAATCATCTGGAAATTCAGACCAGTTGGGGATGTTGATTTACTTTGAGAAATTAAACCACAGGAGGAAAAATATTCTCATAGAAAGAATGTAAATAGAAAAGAGAATAAGGTAGCAAATGAAATAGGAAGAAACCAACTAAGTTTGGAAACCAAGGATGGATAATTTTTCAAGAACTAGTTTACTTTTATAGACTTATGAATGAAAATGTTGAAAACTGCAATCATCAATGATGTTTGGAAATTTTTTTTTCTAGTAGAGTAGTGAATAAAGTCAGGTTACAAAAGTTTAAGATAAAATAATGTAGTGAGTGATGGAGTATACCACTTCAGTGCCCATCAGGAGTAATAGTCTCATTCCTCCCTCTGCAGGCAATGTTGGTGGCTGACAGCTCTTAGCTGAGTCACTCTCCCAGAACTGCCCTTGACTAAAGAAAGCCTGTTTACCGAGGTCATGTTCCCCCCTCTGGAGTCAGGTTGCATCCAAAACTGGTCAGTGAGGAAGTATAAAGTCCAGCTCCCTTGCCTTAAGGTTGGACAACTGTGGGGAACCATCCTAGTTCCAGAGCTACCTATGGCACATAGTGAGGTCTTTGTCATGACCACATTGTAAGCCAACTACTCCTTTTATCCAATCTAACTTTATTCTCCCGCGGTGATGCTCTTAAAGATTCTCTCCATAAAATTCCTGTATGTGACTCTCTTTCCAGGAAACCTGACCGAAGACATCAGACATCCGAGAAACACAGAGGAAAATAAGTGTGCTAAAAAGTTGGGAACTAAGACTCATGTTTATGATAAACAAAAAGGTATGTTACTTAAATTCTTACATTCGACTGAAGTTTTTTCAATTCAATATGGAAATATTAAACATTCCGTGTTTATATGCCATACTATTTGCTACTGAGAACATAATAAGAGCAAGATGGCCCCTGACTATAAATCTCAAAATAAATACATTAAACTTATGAAAGAACATTGATTCAAACTGAGGTTGGAATCTTCCCAGATTACAACCAAACTCATGATTAACAGCCTGCAGATGTGCATCAACTTGTGAAAATGCAATGTGACTGTGAAGGATGTGAGATGATACAAGTCTGTGTTTATAACATTCTTCCAAATATACTCTATGCATCTGTTGACTTTCAGTATTTAGTATTTTAACTGCTTCCTTAGTTCCTTAAACAGGTGTGCCTCTGTAGTCCCAAGAACACAAAAAGAATATAAATTGGCTTATAGCCATATCATCTTATAATATCATCCTTTCTGATCTTAGATTAAGGCAGTACGTGGATGGCAGTTCTTAAGAGCATGCTGAAAATGTTAGTTAATGGTTCAAACTTCTAACTGCCATAACTTTTAGGAAATGTGATCTGTGGATTTTAATGCTAGGAACATTCACACCATGATATTAACTCAGTCTCAACTTTGAGTATTCTCTATAAAACAGTTCCTTTTTCTCCTTGACCCATTTAGCAAAACCAGCAAGAACTCAAGGGCTGAACTTTCAGCATTTCCACTCTCTCACACATGGACATTGCTAGTAACCTATGTCACTGCATACTTAAGAACTCTGTAAATATGGATTGCAATAAAAAAAGTACTAGCTGCTAGGCTAAGAAGGCCTACAGCGAGGAGAGATGTTATGAAAATACTAATTACAAACAGCTATTCACCATAATCTTAAATACTGTTCAGTAAGGAAATTCCAAGTTTCTTCAGAAACTGAGAATTTAATAGTTTTCCCCATAAGTCTTAAATAATCCCTCTATGGCAGTTGAAGTTCATTTCTTTTAAAAATATCTTTAATGTTCTCAGTGGTTCATAGAGCAGCCTATGATAAAATTTCATCATTCTGAAAAATCACTGAATTGGCTTTGTTTTCTGTCACCTCACATTTGGTGGAGATATCTTAATTTGATTTTGTCATCCGAAATACATACAAATCATTTTCATCTATATTGTTTTTATAGCTCTTGCCCTGAAAAATCTTGCATCAATGTTGATATTATGACCAGGATTACTGTGTTATTATGAGACAATAGAAATTATTTTCAAGCTAAAGACGTTTATTCCATAATGTTACTATATTATTTCACCCCAAATTTTTCTAAATGGCTTCCTACCTTTTAAATAAGGAATATGAAGAAAGTGTAAAATATTCTGCATAAAGAAAGCATTCCAAATGACAATGCTTATTTTATTTCTGGTGTTTAGCCTAATGTCTCATCTTTTGTTTTTAATCTATTTGCTCACCATTGCTTGTGCCTGAAGATAAAAGAGGTGGCTCCTATGCCATGCTTGGTTTTAGTAATGTTTACACAATTTGTAGGAAATGGCCTGTTAACAATTTCTGGATTAAATTTTTTATTTACAGAATCCTCCTCTGAGAGTAAAATTGAATCAGAGAGTTTCCTTGGTGAATAAGCTTCCATGGCTTATTTCTACTCATGCTCCCTTTTTAAATGGTACATTATCTTAATAAGTATACACTATGTGTTTGACACTGTAGAATGATAGAGAGAAATTCTGCTCTTCTGGGTAGATATTTATTGACCATGACATTTAAGGCAGATGCTTCTTTTAGAAAGAAGGTTAAAATTGAATTTATCATAACAAGTGTAAATGTTTAGCCCAAGTATAAATTAATAACTTTTTCTTGTGCACATCTAGAAAAACAACCTTACTTTGCTGGCAAACACTTAATAGAGTATCAAAAGTAGTGATTAATTTAACTCTATCTGGGATTCTTTGAAAAATCCTACCTTTTCCAGAAATATGTGAAGTCTGCATAAAAAGATTGACAATACATTTGGTTAAGCTGAAAACAATATGCATAATACAATCTCTTTATAAATATATATGCATATATCATATTATACTTTTAATATTAAAATATGTACGTATGGCAGAATGTTCACAGAAATGTTGAGTGATTACTTTTGGACAGAGAAATGAGATTGGATGCAGGTTGAAGGCAATATTACTATTAATCTTTGTAATTCCTTGGTGTTTCAATTCTTTTTTTAATAGGTATAAAATTTTTAACAAGTTCAAATTGTTTTTATAATGTATAATATATCTGAGGATGAGGTCTATTATTTTGCTGGTCATGAAATGAGAAAGCAGTAGTTTCTTTACACTCTTAGACTCTTCTATGTGGATATGTTAGGAGTCAGTTTGAAGAACTACCTTCAAACTGTAGCACATCATTTTGTTCTTTTTTGTTAATATGGCTTGTAAATTGTTTTCCTAGGATTTTAAAATCGAACTACCTGAATTTATCTTTTTATTTTTTTTTTTATTGAAGCAAAAGAGATCACTGTCAATTTCTAGCAGTTTTTGGAACTGCTTTTTTTTTTTAAGGAAAGTTTTTACAAAATTCCCAATGAGGAAATTAAAAATAGTCTAAAGCCATAGGAAAACTCACGTGGAAAATAAAATTTTGCTGAAAAAATGTAAATGTTCCCTAAATTATATTGAAACAACAATATAAACAACTCTGTCAAAATTATTGAAGCACTGACATCCACAGCCCATAAAATGCTATGCATTTTTTACAGCACCAGGTGTGAACATTATGAGGTGGGGAACAGCTTCATTTGAAATTAACAATCTGCTGTTAAATAAGCCAATAAAAAATCTATCTATCTCCTCTTTGCTACATTCACTTTTACTCTTGGTAGCATTATTTTTTCCTTTATAAAAATCCTTTCTACATTTCTAATTCTGTATATAATTCTATCTTAATGGTAATATGTGGTTGGGAAGATCCTAGTGATGGAACAACAACTTTCTAATGGTAAGTTCAATTATAGACATTCTGAAATTTGGCACAAAGTCTACATGATTCAGGATCGTTAGGAAGAACATCGTTGATTTTATTGGAGATGATAATTGTTCCATATTCTTAGATCTGTTAACCATTTGTAGAAACCTTTGCACTTGTAACTTGATTCTGAAGTCTCTAAAGAGGATAAATAAAAAGTAAAGGAGCAAAATCTTAGTGATTATCACAACTGGGTACTTGGGACACCTCTTCAAATCTCCAGTACAGTGATCCTTAAATGTTTTCAAGTGATTTACCACATGAAAGACATGGTCATCTTGGTACAATGTCATAAAGAGCTAAATATTAATTGTATCATAAAATCATTAAATTATATATAACTATATATCCAGATTCTACTGTAGATAAATGGAAATATAAGAAAACATATATTAGGTTAAAATTCACATGAGAAAATTCTTACATTCACATTTTTCTTTGCTTATTGAACAAAGAGTACATTTATTTAATATGTATAATTATACAACTTTGGTGTTTTAAAAAGAATCGTTTGAGAAATTTCCATAAGGTATTCCTTCATTAATCATTCATTCTTCAATCTTGATCCCCATATTTTTATATCCAACTGACTGCTTGATAGCTTCATTTAGAAGTTTAAAAGACACCTAAAATTAAATACAGCAAACATATAACAGAACAAACCAAAAAGACCTCTCAATTCCAAACATACAGTCCCAACCCCTTCCTCCTACCCATTCCCATCTCTGTAAATGATACCACAGTACAGTCAGTTGCTCAAGACTAAAACCCCCACAGTGATTCAAGATTCCTATCTTTTTCTTTTCTGATACATCTAGTACATTTCTTTCAAAACACGTGAATCCAACTTCTCTTTATTTCCAGTCTGACCTACTGGTGTCTCTTGGCTTCATTTCTTCAGGAACTTCCTAACAGACCTTCTAACTTGAGGCTGCTTTAAAAGCTATTTTCCACATAGTAGCCATAGTGATCTTAGAAAAATAAAAATCAGATATCTCTTTCTTCTTAAGCCTATAATGCCTTCTCATTTCCTTTAGAATAATGAAATGCACACTTCTTTTCTGACCACAGCACCAACATGATTGATTCCTGGTGTGCCCCATCTTCTGCCACCTCAGCTTCATTGTCTCTTTTCCAGCTACAGTGGCCTTATTTCTGTCACTTAAATACATTGAACTCATGCCTAGAACATATTTTGTAATGACTATTTGTAATTACTAAAAGAACTTTTTTGAAATGGGGAAAGCAAAGATGACTAACACACAAATTTTAATCTCCAGAAATTTTTAGTCTAGTAGAAAGAAATACACCAGTAAACAAGCAATAGCAATAAACAACATACATGGTATGATAAACGATGTATAGAGGTAATAAGGCTACAAAGAGAAGTCATTGATTTTAATTGAGAGGAGTCTGTTGAATTAGGATTTAAAAGATAACTTGGGAGGCATTGGCCGGGAGGGCACAGATTGAGGAGGGCACTGGAGGCAAGTATACTTCCTGAGGTTTACAGAAGACTGAAACCACTTCAGAGGTAAGAGAACACACAGATCACTCAGCCTGGCCTGACCAAAACATCAGACCTAAATAAAGGCCTATTATTTCATTTTATTATGAATGATATGGGGGGGGGGCAAAAAAAAAACCTCTGTGGGCAAAGCAATAACATCAGATTAGAAATGTATTTCTTATGGCCAGTTTATACTCACTTGGTTCATTTGAATAAAACCTTTTAATTATTAAACAAATATTTATATCATCTATACTCTATAGTTGATAGTGGTCTAAGTGTTGGAGATTGAGGATTGAATAAAACGGGCTAAGTATCTGCTTCCATAGTTCTTAAAGTCTAGTTTGGGAGACAGATCAAAAACAAGCAAATGAATACTTATCTACTATTTTAGGCAGTGATAGAGCTATGAAGAAAACCAAGGCAGGGCAAAGGAATAGCGAGTGGTGGCAGAAGAGAACTGCTTTTACTTGGACTGATTTTACTTGGACTGATCATGGAAAGGCTTTCTGAGAAGGTAAAAATTTGAGTGAAAACCTGAATAAACTGAGTGAGGAAAATGCAACTATCTGAAGGAAGAGCACTCTTGACTGCAGAAATGGCAATGACAGAAGCCTTGAAGCACATGTATAGTTGCATTACTGGAGGAAGAGCAAGGTAGGAAGGATTCCTGAAGCATAATAAACTAGGAGAATGGTAAAAGCTGAGTCAGAGAGAGAGCCAGTGGCAGATCATATAAATCATTGCAGGATTTTTGTTTTTATTGAGAATGACATAGGAGCTACCAGAAATTTTTGAATGGAGTGAAGACATCGTGAATTATTTAAAAAAATCATTGCTTGGAGCACGTAGAATGGAGGACAAAGAAGGACTTGAAAGACTGATCCGTTGGAGACAGAAGGAACCCATACAACAGATAATGGTGGCTTAAACTATGGAGTTATCAATGGAGATGATAAGTGAATGGACAAGAGTTATAGTTTCATGTTGAATCACTCAGGGCTGCTTAACTGTATGTTGAGTGTGAGAAAAAAGAGGAAGCTGGTGTGCATTTGTTTTTTGTTAGAACAATTGGCTGGATGGTTGTGTCATTTTCTTATATGGAGAGATATTTGGAGTTTAAAGCCCACATTTCTATTTTTGCTACATTAGGTTGTGATACCTATTAGATTAGCAAATAGATATATTCACACTAGAAGCAAGGAGACATGTTGATGGCATTAAAATGGCCCAAGTTTGCAAGTGTGAAACTTTGATTTTAACCTTTCAATTCAAGTTGATAAGATTAAACATTTTAGTAGCTATTAACCCAATTTATAAGAATGAATTAAAAACTAAAGCTGGAGATGAGTTGTGGGAATCTCCTAGGTTATCGATTTTCAATGAGGAGCAGTAATTAAATTAGCAATTAGAAGACTACACATTGAACCTAGAATTTGAGAAAAGAGAATCGCATGTTTTTATGAGGTTTATTTCATTAAGAAGAGTATGAATCAACAGCCTGTTTCAGCACCAAATATTCTAAACTTTCCTAGTTGCCAAACATTAAATTTATAATATATACTATCTCTTTGAGTCGTGCCAGCACAGATTAACCTCAGGTCAAAAGAGATACAATTCACTGCATCCTCTGTAAAATTCACATTTTAGTCTAGCCAGTAAGACTATACTCTGAATTGATTAAACTTTGGTAAATCCTTCAGGATCAACAGTTACAACAATAAAAATGTAAATTTCATGGATGTCTATGGACATTTATTCTGTTTATTAACTTTGCAAACAAACGTTCTAGCTAGACTTCTCAATGAATTCAGTATACTTTTCTTGATATATTTACTTTTATACTTATTCATTTAGAATAATAAAACTGAAAACTAGAAAAATTCAAATTTGAATGATCTTTATTGCTTACATAATAGATTTAAAATTCACAGCAATGCAAAAAGAAACATTATAGAAATATAACTGGAAATAGATTTTTGGTGAATTTAAGTGGAATTTTAATTAAAAATAGCATCCTAATGCAATCATTTTGCTAGGTAACTATCTCTTCATTCTGTCTAAATTGTCTTTGAATTAAAGAGAGAGAAATTGAAGACAATTTCTAAAAATAAAACCATAATAGATATGACCTTGGAATTTTATCCCTTTCTGTTTAATGAATACAATTAATGTTCTGTAGGGGTAATTTATCTGAAACTACTGTACTCATTATGTTAAATTGTCTCTAATTATTATTTTCAGGCAATTTGGCACAAATAGACCAAGTTCAAAATTATAATCCTCATGAAATCTATGGTGTTTGATAAACAGAAACTTATAACTTTATGTATATAATCATAATGTAAATCAGCAGCCAACTGAGTGGAACTTAATGGAGCTAGTGCTTTCTAGTAGCTGGACTACTGAAAAAGGATTCAGTAGATATGCATTTTATTTCCACCTGGCCTTCCTTTTGTGATGCACAGAAATGCTCACAAAAGTAGTTATATGAGCCAACTCATATAAGTACTAAGATTAGACTCAGTTTTGTACTCATTAGCTGAATGGAAGCATTTTATTGTTGTAGTATAATGCACTTGTATTCAGAACTGGGGGGAAAAACAGCCAATGATACAGATATGTTTTGGTAATGATGGATCCCATTAGTAATTCTAGACACTACTGAACTTTTAAAGAAGGAAATAAATATTCTCATTGACTATAAAAGCTCTGGTTTGTACCCTTGGTTCACACTTGAATTCATTCCTTTTTCTCAGAAGTTGTGTGCTACTCACATTGACAGTGGGAACAAGGAGCCTGATAAAATAGACCTCCTCAAAGAGGCCTTACTTTCTTAGTGCTGAAGAGGATCCCAGTGCTCTGAAAAGTCTTTTTATAATGGGAGGTAGCCCAACAAATGCTTTCTGCCCTAGGGGCCTGTCTTACAAATAGCATTCAAAAGAAGTACAAGAAATTGACTGACAGGAGGAAAAAGAGATGTGGTTAGGTTCAAGGAAGGTGATGTTTAGTGAAAAAAAAAAAACTGGTTTAAGAATATCCTAAAATGCTACAGAATCTCAAAATGCTATAATCAAAAGCAATTGTAAAAATTTACTTTGACATTTGTTTTACATTTTGTAATCTTGGGAAAATCACATCTCAACCTTTTATGATTTTTTTTTATTTGAACACACTTAAAAAAAGTCTTTTGGGAATGAATACATTACAGACATTGCTATTAAGACAGAAAGTCAGAGGGGTATAAATATTTTGATCAAATCAGTATGACATCTATTGTTTTAAATCACTCTGAAACTAGAAAGTATGCATCATTTATAATTTTTTGTATAAAGAATCTAAATAAATATAAACCACCATGTAAACATCTATAGCAGAATTCTAGCAGTGACATAGATATATGGCCAAATAGAATTCTAATCCAAAATATTTAATGTTATCCCCCAATACAGCTGCAAATGTTGGCATTCACAAGTCCCAATCTTGTGCAAAATGCAGACACAGTTTCATAGCTGTTTTGCAAGCCAGACATGGTCTACTAATCACATTTAAATTGTTAGACTGTGCTCACATCCTGGCTAAACATCCTGAAGATTTAAATTTTTCCTTTGCAAAGTTTCATTCTAGGGCTGCCATATTTTGGAGAACACCCAAAACTTGGTTTGTAACTTAATACTTCTTGTAAAATCATTTCACTGAAGCGACTGTTTTATCTCCTAAGTGATCCTGAGCTTGGCCACAATTTCAGGAACGGTTGTGACTGCCACATTGCCCTTGCTCACCTGTTTTAGGTTTCTCCTCCTCCTTTTATCTGCCTTTTACACACAACAAGACAATCCAAAGTGTGTGTCATTTAGGTGTCACCAGGTCTGTGAGATGTGAAAAGCTCTGCCAGTTAACATAAAACAAAATCCCGGAGGTTTCATGGAATCACATTTCCCTACTGCAAAGAAAGTTGAGAAGAGGGGCAAGGTAGCGCTAGAGCGGGAGTTTGAATGAGGACACTTTGTCCATGAATGGAAACTCTACATTCTTTGTTATTTTAACAGGCTGTGTCTGTTCTCCTTGAAAGAAATTGTATGAAGGAAGATTGGATTAAGTAGTTTTTATTTTATTTCAAAGCACTTGTACACTTTTGCAAAGATCAACTTACTTAGCCAAGTAATAAACTCTTGTTTTACAATAATACTAGTGTATATAATATCACTCTAGCTTACTACAAAATACAGAATTAGAGTTGGGAAACAAAACATTTGTTTCTTTGGTGAATGAGGCATATATCATTACCTATTCATTCTGCCAGATATAATGTGAACCTTTTAAGCTATTCAAAGAAATCCCCAACTAGTTAATCTGCTTTAGGAGGAAAGAAAAATAGCTTTGCACCTATCCAGGCTTTCGGTTTCTTCTTCTTTTTTTTTTTTAAATCAGCCATTTGTAGTCCAAAGGAAGTCTAAGTTTATATTTTCTTTGCATGTGTATCTTTTGAAAAGTTAAAAAATGTGTTCTGCAAGTTTTCCAATTTCACTTTGCACACTTTTTAATGGATAGCAGTTTCACAGTGACTGAATGAGCTCATTGAACCAAATATTCATTTGGCGATTTATTTGTTGCCACGCAAAAACCAAAGTATGCAGATTTTCAAATCATAAATAGTAACTTTGGTTAAATTACAATGTTGTTTACTTCTCATACCTCATGCTATCAAAGCTTATGATTATTATTTACCCATTAAAAAACTTGTTAGTATCACTCTTTTTAGCCTCTTACATATATATCTCTTAAGCTTTACTTTTTGAAAAGTCTCTATCATTATAAACTTAACATTTGTTTAGACAATGCCACATACAGGCAAAACTTATTTTTATAATTTGTTTAATTAACTTGAATTTTTCTTGATTTCTCAGACTGGCCAATTCTTTGATTATTTATTTTTAACTACTCTGTATAACAGTCAACTCTGCTGCAAGAAAAAAAATAGGTAATTTGCATACCTCTTGCTAAGTGTGACGTTAAAAAAATTTCTTATATTTCTAGTTAATACCATTTAACTGAATTCTGTTAACTTGCTTACTAACTCTACCTCTTGATGGATTTATGTTATACTGGCCACTACTGCCTGGTCTACAAAACAATCAGAGAACAAGTTGTGGGTGGTCTCAGCATACGGGAATTAACCACTTGATTTCTATTCTCACTAAATGCTTCAGGTTAAGTGATTGTCTCAGTCAGAGTGATGCTTTCAGACATGTTACTACAGATGAATCAACTGAACTAAACATCTTGTTCAGTCGTCTTTGCATGTTGCTTGCTGAAATTACCAAGAGACATACCTGTCTGAGTCAAAAACAGTAATGACCTACCTACTTTTCCTGAATAAAAATAGGTATTGGTACAAAAATGTCCTATCATTTCTAAATTTATTCGTATTAAATCTTTATAAAATTTGGAGTAGTCTTGTTTTTTGAGGAATGCTGCCCCTCGCAGGTCCAAATAGCTCCATAAAACAAATGTGTTTTCCTGCTTAGTTCCAAAAAATAAAAAATTGTCATTTTCTCTTTACACTCTGAAATGTCTTTGTGCATCTTTTTTTTCTTTACACTTACTTGTAGAATTTAAGAAAAATTGGTAAAAGAAACACAGGTGAGAACTCTCCCAACTTCTGTATCAAGTCTTACAGCAACTGCATATAATTGTGTTGTTATTGGTTATTTGGGGAGGGTTCTATCTGTGAATAGTCTCCCCTTAGAGTTAATAAATTTGTAAAATTTTATTTCATTCAGTGGATCCCAAACCTAGATAGTACAAAAGATCTTATAGGAATAGAGAAAGAAAGGTAGAGAAACAAGATGAGAGCGAAATATAAGGAGGTGAAATAAAAAAAGGAGAAGAAAAAATATAGTTATGGAAATCGGTGAAGGAAAAAAAATCAAACCTGCTTTGACATTTGCCCTACCAGTAAGTAGTATGTGAATTGAAAACAAACAGAAGTACAAATCCTATGTATTTCTCCTAAATCTAGGAAGGATGATTGACAAAGATAAGTGGATAAATGATATAATGTTTCTCAGAAACTAGCATCGTATTTGGCAGAGTAGATGTTTTTGAAATGGTGGCAGAATTAACGAAGAAGAATATAATGAAATGCCCCTAAGGGATCTGACATCATTCTGAGATGATGAAAGGGAAAGTAGAGGAAGGGCTGCCATGAGCATGTCCAAGGATAAAGTACTTACTACAGCAAAAGGGCAATGATGGTGATGAAGGGTGGAGCCGACTGTCACTAGGTTTCTCCTTTTCTGGAGGTGTTACTTCATGAAACAAATGAATTTAAACAGCAAATAAATGGTCGAATTTAGTGAAAATTAAAATCCCTTTAAACCTAACATTCTAGATATTACTCAAGGTATAACTATAATTTGAAGAAAAATTAGATCAGATTTAGGGGCTGTTAAATTTTAATGCCTTCACTAATTATTAAAAATATTTTCTTTGAATTGTTTAAATTTCAGGATGATTATGATTACAAATAAATGCAAAGATTTCCATTTTAAGAGTTTTGTCTAAATTATATATTATTAACTCTAAATATCCTCCCAACACCCAAAATAAAATTTGAAAAGAATCACAAGCATTTGAACTTGTAATATAGACTACAACATTAAAACCCTTTATTAGGGCAATTATAATTTAAAAGTAAGGAATGTTTAACAAATGTCAGTTGGATAAAGCCTTTCTTTTTTATTCTGGCAATAATAATATGTACATGTTTGGGGGCATTACGCAGTCTACTAAAAGGGCTTGCGATGTTTCATTGGTTATCCATGTTAACCAAGGGCTGAGTATTGATAACTTTTAAAGAGTTTCCACCCATGTATCTAAAAGTCCTAAGTACTTTCCATGTGCTCACATTTCTAATTCTCACAATGACACTACAAAGTTTTGTAGATGAAAAAACAGAGAGATTAATTAACTTACTTATGATAGCAGCTCTATGATTCTAAAGAAAACTAGGATTCTAAATCTTGCGACCAAATCCCAGCAGCCTTGAGTTAGTCACGTTTCTCTGGTGTCTCTTGACATGAGTGCTGTTCTTTTCAAGATGTTGAAGTTCTTTATGAAATAGTGGATTAACAATCAGTGTATTAAGTGGGATTCTTTCACTAGTGGACTAATGGCAAGTGGTACCTCTAGGCTGAGGCATCTGGATAAAGGGCTTCTCTCTTTATAGGCTGAAACTGGTAAAGCTTGTCTGCAGCCATCACTAACTCTTCTCCATGATACCTTAATCAGCAGAGGTAGCCTGCCATCATGCGATGTGAGGCATTTTCTCAGAGGGCCAGTCTTGAACCTTCCCTTAAGTGTAAAACAATAAAACCCAGCTTGTGCACCTAATAGCACTCTCTGTTTGGGATATATCTAAAACTTCCTCCACACTCCAGCATTCACAGTTATGTTAGTGATAGAATAGCTCCAGAAGGTTTTGTGAGGGGGAGTTGGCCAAGAATGAATACCCCACTACCTTCAGACTTTTATAGACCTAGATAATTTGTTTAAATAAATGCATTTATCTTTGTATTTGGTGCTATTTCTCCTTTTCTCCTAGATCCCAATCTACATACATCAGCCTTCAAACACTGGCACAGAATACATTCAACATGTAACTTCAATTACTCCAGAGCAGGTCCTCTGTTCCAGCGGGACCAAAATAGTCTCTGTTTCTTACTTCTCTAAGTTTTCTGAACTCATGCCTCTCACTCCCATCTGTAAATCTAGGTTTCCTGAAAAGCCAGTAATTTGACTCTTCCATTGGCTATGGATTTCTCTTATTATATCCCTTCCCTAAGAAATGACTTGGAAGCCCCTAGCTGTGTAAGTTCTGGGAAAGGCCATGAAGTATACATAATTACAGGGAAAAATCCTGTTGGCTAATATATCAAAATATTAACCTGCCACAGAGTTTGAACTGCTTTTTGAAGGAAAGATACATGAAGAGCTGGCAAAGAAATGTGATCTCTAACCCATAAAATTCTTATCAGTGAAGATGACAAAATCTTCTCATGACATATCCTTCACCGGCAACAAAACAATTCCCTGGGCGACTTCAATTTGGCTAGTCTTATGAGCCATACATATTCCCTTTATTCAAATCTTCTCTTGCAAGTATTTGGCAAATGCTTTTTCTATCTGAATTGTCAGGCTATTTATTTCTTGAAGGGAATGAGATACTGCTTTGTCTCCTTTAAACACATAACCCAGTGACAGGTACATGCAAGCTCTCACAAATAGTTTGTGCATTTTCTCCTACGGTTTTTACCCTTAGAGAAGTGACGATATGAGTTGAAAGTTAGGTAGCTATTAATGACAAACGTTTCCTATAACTGATAGATGTTTTCCTGCCAGTCTAAATAAGACTGACACAGTTTTGATGCCAAATGAAAAAAATCAGATACATTTATAAATCAAAAATATCATTGAAGAAATGTTGGACTCATAACCCTAACTCACTAATGGTGAATTTAATGAAATCAAATGAGAATGAATTAATCTTGTATTTTTTAATTAATTGTATAATTCACTCACTTTGTAGTACAAAATGGATCCTAGTAAGATTACACTAGGACCCAAAATAGATTCAAGTCATCTCCCAAATTTTATATCTAGTGGAATAGAAAAGCCAATAAAGTACCTAAAAACCTAATCTGTGATTTCTTTATTAGTGATTAAGTTGAGAATTTAGAGCAGACATTGGAGCATAAGAATAAGTGTAAAAGACGATAGTCTGCTTTGGCAGCAGTGGAGGAGTGACTGTTGGCATAGCTGCCCTGGTAGGGAGGAATATTTTATCACTGAGATTATTTAGAATCACCAGCCCATAGAAACAATGAGACTTTTATTTAGATGCTTTATTGTTTGTTTTAAAAGTCTCTATAGATAATGCAAGCTCTTCATGGGTAGATACCAGGTAGATAAATCCTATCCTTCCTCTTTTGGTATGTAACTGTATTTTGATTATTATTCACTTCAGCACCCTTTTCCTCTTTGGGATTAGTTTCTTTTTTTGTTTGGGTGCAAATGTCTCTGCACAGCTGTGAGGAGCACCCTTCCAAGCCTTGTGCAAAAAATAAAAATAAAAATATTTTCCCATTTTGTTATAGCAACAAAAGAAAAAAAAACTAGTCTTGCCTTTTCTACTTTCTGACCATGTGAGTAGGGAAGTCTGGCCCCCAAACAGCACAGTGCAGGTTGACTGCCAGGCCATTTTATGTAGAAGTAGCATTGGCAGGAGTTCACTTTGGCAAAGGATCTGTTTCTTTCTCAACCCAAGGTTATTACAAACTTCCTGTTGTATCTGCTCTATCGGATTTGTTGCCTACCGTTCTGCTCTGACCAGGGTCACCTGTAAATTTACTTGATACATGAAGGTAACATAACAAATCATTCAATTATTTTATCACAGGTCTCTCTTCAGTTTTAAAGTTTATCTTTCAAGGACTGGAGTTAGAAAACCAACAAAAAACCAGTCTGTCTTACTCATCAGTATTTTGGCAACCTAGCAAATGGCCATTTTCGAGTGCCCTTGCCTTTCCTAGATCTGCGTGCACCACTTACAAATGTTCAAAGTGAACACAGATCCTAGAGTTGATTCATTCTGGCCAGAGGATGTTGGCGAAATACAAGAGCTTGTAAGTTCTTATTTTGGTATTATTTCAGTAAACAAGTTTTATTTGATAATCAAAGCAATTACACTAATCTCATAGTTCAATGAGATCTCCTCAGTTAATAATATAATGAACAAGTTTTTAGACTCTGTAATCAATTATAACTTTGTATAATTCTTGGCTTTGTAAATTTCCAAGCAATTCTGGGCAAATAATCACCAGTAGCCTCAATGGTGTCATCTCTAAAGATGATGATAAAATCAAATTTACAGCATTTTGTTATTGTAAAGATTGAATTATGTGATATAATCCACATACTTTATTTCATGTATTTCCTGGCATTTCATGTTTAGTGAAGGTGTTGATGAAGATGATGGTGATAATTGATGATGTGATTCTAGTCAATAATAAGTCAGCCTTCCTTCAGCTTTTCCTTAAGCTTTGACTACTATGTTACAGACATAATGAAATAATAGAATATAGGCCTGAATTCAATCTTTAGCTGCTACCTCATTTACGGATGCAGAAACTAAGATTTAAATAAATTAAGCAAGAACCACAGATTTCATAATTAGCAGCAGATCTAAGAGTACAATTTGATTCCTTATGCAGAGTCTCCAAAGTTCTCGTTTTTTCCTCTACATTAATTGTGTTGTTTCCTTGTCTGACAACATTCTTTGTCATTTCCTCCAGCAATAAAAAGCCACAAATTTTCAAACAGAATGCAAATACTAAGGCCAGGTTTAGAGAAAGAGAAGGTGGGTGGGGGAAAGAGAGAGTTCTAAATTCCCCAATCCACAGCAAGCCCACTAAAATCCACCCTTGCTGGGTTTCCTAGAAAGGTAAGCTTGAATAAGGACTAAGAATATCTTGGGTTCCATTACTTGCTAAACCTGTACTAGGAAATTATGCTGGACCATATGCAACCCACAAACACTTCTTGTTTTTATTCTAGAAGTACTCTTAAGTGGACTCCTTCAACTTTATCCCAAGATTCAACTTGCTTTCTGTTTTATCCTGAATGACAAAACTGTCGGTTCACCAACAGAGAGCAATGTCCACCTAATTTCTTTTTCCCGTAACAACTCAAATAGCAAATGAACAGTAATGTGATCTCTTTCCCAGGCTCTTTGAGAGCAAGGAGTGATCAAGTATTACCCATGAGGTACCTACTGGGGAGCTTTTAGGGAGTTTTTAGCTACCTTATAAAAAGAAATGACACAAGAGATCTCATTCCCTTTTTTTTAAAAAAAAGTTTTGAATAAAAATATTACCTCCACAGTAAAAACGGTCATTTTACCCCTGTGAAGCAATAATTATAAGGACAATAAAGCAACAGTTAAAATAATAGAAAGAGAAAAAAACTTAATTTTTGAAAATATCATGAAATTGCTGATTTATCTTGAGACCATACATCCATATGCTTGTTAATAATAAATTTTATGTTTTGAGTTATTACTAGTTGAGTTCCTTTTTGCTACAACAAATGCTATTTCTAAATGATAATTTTAGATAAAGAGTGCTAGGCATGTGGGCAGCATCTCCACCTAAGTGGAAGAAGGTTCCAGATTCTTTGTTCCATCAGCTTCAGGAAATGGAAAAAAAAAAAGAATGAAAATGAATAAAGCAATCCATGGAGATAATTTTAAGATGACTTGAAAAGCAAAGAGATTTATTGTCTCAGCGTAGGTCTAATTTTAATATAGTTTATCCTACCATTAGAACTTTACTTCTCAGCACAGGAGATCAATTATTTGCCTTTGAGAGAGTCTTGAACAATATTGTAAAAATCTGTGTTTAGAGTTTCAATGAGATTTACAGATAAAGGAAAATCCTTAATTGTTTATCTTAAAGATATTCCTTAATTAAGGCATACTGATACTTCACACCAGAAATCATATTTCACTTGTTCAGCTGCATGTTTCACATCACCAAATGACTCTTAATGACCAGTTCAATAGAAAATATTAAATGTCTGAGGGCCATTCAGAGACCTTTAGCTTATTGATTCACTTCTATTTTGAAAATGCACACTAATATTTTTTAAAAATTTGTTTGGTATAAACTTTTTGGAAAGTGATTTAAAATGTGCATACTCTTTGACCATGCTATTATACTTTAAGGAAACCTAGATTTCTCATCTAGTTAAATTAAAGATGGCTATATTATTTACTTTTAGTGAGAGGTAGGTCTAATTCTCCTCCTCTTATTTGGGATGGCTGCAGTGAATTCCTCTACCAGGAGAAACTGGCAACAGTGAAGTTACAGAACTTCCAAGGTTAGGTCATAAAATACTTTGTAGATTCCACCTGGGCCTCTTGAAACACCCTTTCTTAAGCTCTGAGTTGCTATGTGAGATGCCCAAACTGCTCTAAGGCTTCCATGCTGAAGAGCCTACATGTAGACACGCCTGTCCACAATTCCAGCTGAGGTTAATTTTCCAATCATCCTCATCAAGATGCCATTCATAAGAGGAAAGTTGCCTTTCATTCCAGACTAGAATATCTGACACCTAAATACCACTTAGTGACTTTCATTTATGTCATGTGAAACCGAAGATTCACCTATAAATTTCTAACACACAAAATCTTGAGATAAAATAAATTATTTTAAGATGCTAAATTCTGTGATTATCATATAGCAATAGGTTACTATAATATTCACATAAGTGGAAAAAAGACATATAAGCAAAAATGTCCATTGGAACATTAACCGTAAAAATTAAAACCTAGGAACAATTTAAATTCCATTAATAAGGACCAGTTAAGAAATTTGTAGCAAACCCACTCATACAGGAAACCGCTACCCATCAGGTTATTGAAATAAATGGGGTAAATATATGTATTTATATCAAATGATGCCCATGATGTCTGAAATTAATAATTTTCCAAGTTGAAAAACATCATTATGTATGATATGAATTCACACACATATATGTTTGTATAAATAGGTGTGTGTGTGTGTGTGCGTGCACTGTTAATGGTTTCAACATCATGGAAATTAATTTTTCCCCCATTTGCCAGCATTTTTTAGCATTACCATTTACAGATAATTTTGTTATTGGTATTTTTATATACAATGTTTACACAGTATGTATGCGTTAAGAAATGTTGGAAATCAGCAAAAATAGGTGGAAAAAAGTAGATACTACAATTCTATCCAAAGATAATTTTTGTATTCTAGGCTTTCCTATGCATGTTTCATTTTAAGTAAAGTTCAGTCTTACATTGCTTTACATCTTTTATACATTTGAGTTTTCCAGATTTAAGATCATATCATCTGCAAATAATTATTTGCTTTCACCTTCCAAGATTCACGAGCTAGATTCAGGACAATGTTCTGTAGTAATGGTATATTCCTACAGTTTTGGATTAAGTCTCACATTTTCTTTTGGACCAAGCTCGATAGTCTTCATCATGTTGAGGAAGCATTTTTATTTCTATATACTAAAAACTCATACTAGTTAATGGTTCTTGGATTTTGTTGTAGCCTTTTTGGTATCCAATTGGCAAGATTATATATTTTTTTTATATTCAACTTGTCTATGGGATAAATTTTATTAATAGATTTCATAATAATGGATAGTTTCATACTTGGATTAAGGAGCATCTTATAGTATCTTTAGGATTTTGCTAGTCTACAGTCATAAAGAGCTGGATACTAAGTTTCTCTCCCATTTATCTTTGTCAGCTTTTATTTTCAGAACAGATCTTGCTTTATAAAATGAATTTGGCAATTTTCCCTTTTTATCTACTTTTTTAGTAATTTTTGTAGCACAGACATTATCCGTGTCTTGAAAACAGAATAAGTCAAGTGTAAAACCATTCTGTCTCTGGAAATGTTTTACTTGTGCTATAAGTTTTTGACAATTTCCAATAATTTTGCTTTATTAATATTTTTCTGTTGAGTTGGCTTTGGTTATTTATATATACATATATATTTTTAGAAAGTTGTCCAATTTCTTGAAATGATTAAGTATATTAGTATCAATTGTTTTTAGAATATCATTTTAAAAATGCATTCTCTAACTGTTAAAATATCCTTTTTCTTATTTTTAAAATAACTTGATCAGTTTTTTTCTACAAAACTGTTTACAAAATCTCATATTTATGATTCCCATTATTTTGTTATGTAATTATTTCTTCTTGAAGCTCCATTATTTGCTTCTTTCTGAATTATTTATATTTTGCTTAATTTTCTTCCTATTGCTTAAGTAAATTCTTAATAGACTATTTCATTTATTTAAAAAATAATAAAAATAACACTCTGAATATAGCTTTGTTTATATCTCATAAGCCTGATGTGTGTTTTTTTTACACCCATTCTGTTAATGGTAATGCAATTTTCTCCTTGACTAATTGCTATTTACAAAGATGCATGTAAAAATTTTCAAGTGTTTGGTTTTATTAATGTTTTCATTTTTCCTTCCTAAAAAATAATATTGGAATATGATTATTTAGGTAAAAATTATATGTGATTATATTAAAATTATAAAGTTTTTCTAAAATTAAGACTTGCACTATGCAAATTTACCTACTTTTATAGAATATATCTTTTTTTCTCCCCTAACCCTTGCTTAAAGCTATTCTTAGAAATTCAACCTGGAGATAAGTCTCAAAATTTTTTATTTGTTATTGCTACCTTTTTGGAAGAAAAAAAATTCTAGAGAACATTCTTGAGGTTTTGTTTTTGTTTTTGCACTTGAATAGACTGTATTTTGTGTTTGAACATTTCTGAGAGCATCTTTGCATTTTTTATACAAAAATTATAATTGCTGAATACAAAATACATTATTGTTAAAGTTTTATAGATACCATTCTATTTTCTTATTGTATTTAATATGGACCAAAAATTAGAAGTCAACCTGATATTTTCTACATCTTGTGAGTAACCACTTAATTGTGGATTAAGCTAATTTAATGTTAAGGTCTCTTCTATGTCTAAAATTCTTTGGTGCTGGAAAGAGTACAGGCATACTTTGTGATCTTGACGTGCCTTATCTGGCAATTTTGATTACATTGAATGAAGTTAAGAAAACAAATTTAATTTAGTAAGGTAGCCAAAACGAACCCCTAAAGTGAATTCTCTGTTTCGTATGTTTTATTGGGAACAGAATAAAAAGAATAGAATAGATAAAATTAGGGAGACTGACTTTATTTTGTACTTTGTATTTAATTAGCCAGAAATTTCTCTTACAGAATAATTAGCTTATTTGTATGCCAAAAATATGTTTTCTAGTCCCAAGAAAGATCTTCCAAATTAATAATAGAACAATTAAAGTAATAAATTTCAAGAATCATCTTAGACTCAAATATCTGCATTTAAATATGTGCATAAAGACTATACATCTTTTCTCCTCCTCCTCTTCTTCCTCCTCCTCCTTTCTCTCTCTTTGCCTCCCTCCCTCCCTGCCTCTCTCTCTCTCTCTCTCTCTCTCTCTCTCTCTCTCTCTCTCTCTCATAACCCTGAATATATCAGTTATTTTATGTTTTTGGAAGTATTTTTGTTGACAAGTTAAAAAAGTTTATCAAAATTATATTTTTCTGTCTACTTTGCTGAGGAGTGAACGGTTCTATAACTAGCAGAAGCAAAATCTGAGAAGCATGGCAATTTAAAAAATTGACACTATTTAAACTGTGTGGTTCCTTCCTTGTGTTTCTAAACATCTCTGTAGATGACTATAAATTCATCGATTTGGTTATGAACTCTGGAATATTCTTATTTATCTTAAAAGGTATTGTAAAATTCTCCTCCTAAGAATAAATTTAAGTATATATTTTTCCCTGTGGAGTATGCATCCTAATAGTCATTCACAATTAGTGATATTATCTGCATTTCTTCTTTACTGATGACTGATTTTTTTCCAAAAAGTTAAGTTGTCATATTTCTAGACATTACTATATATTTATACACCTAGTTAAATATCAAATTCACTATGGTTAAATAATAAAAATCTTACACATGGTCCATGTTGAATAAATGATGGCTACTCTGAATAAGTTAGGCATTTTGGCTATTCTAAATAATTGGAAGTTGTTTCCATGAAAAGTAAGAAAACATAAAAAATATTTTTTTTTAGAATGGTTCTTTTTAAACACAAAAATATTAGATCAAGAATTTTGTCTTACAAAATGCACATTTATGCAAATCTTATTTTGAACATGGGTTACTGGGAAATGCAGTCTCGGACTCTACTCTTTTAAGATGCTTCATCCAGGGTTATGAATTTATTTTTTGAGAGAATTATGTATATCTGGAAGGTTTTAAGATTTGAAAAGTTTGGGGGAAATGGAGTAAAACTACACCCAAATAATATGGATATAGATAAAAAATAATTTAAGATACTTCAAAAATTGATATCATATATAGGAAAAACTCTTACTCTAAATAACTTCATTCAATGGGTTAATTTGTGCTATTATTTAGGGTTGCATTTCAAAGCTCGTGGTACATCAGAAGTCTGTGATATCATTTTAAACCATATATTCTATACAGCATGATTGTTGTTTTCCTGGATGATGGGGTGTTGCCAGTACAGATACTGAAATAGTCCAAGCTAAAATAATCTCTCCATACTCAATAGGATGACAATTGAGGTTCAGTGGAGTACTTGTATGGGTAGCTGAAATGATGACCTTGTCAGCAAGTATAACTGTGAACTTCTAGCAGAATGAGAACAAGAATTAGTCCTTTAAAAATACTGTTAGCTTCCTCACTTTCCTATTTTATATCAAGATGGTATGTATATTTCCTTACTCAGTGATATAGAATTATAGCACTGCTATTCCTGGGTCAAGAACTACAACTACTAAAATCTCAACCAAACACAGGCAGAAACAATATGTTATACATCCATTTCTCTAAGTTTTCATTTTATCTTTATTAAGTTTTAAAACTTTTATCAAAGTTTCACTGACATATAACATCAGATGTACAACATGATTCAATATTTATGTATATTGCAAAATGATTGCCATGAATGTCTAGTTAACATCCATCACCATATGTAGCCACAAAATTTTTTTCTTGTGAATAGACATTTTAAGCTCTACTCTCTCAGAAACTTTCAAGCATGCAATATGGCATTATTAATTATAGTCACTATTTTGCACTTCACATGACCAAGACTTATTTATTTTATAACTGGGAGTTTGTATCTAAGTATTTTCATTAAACAATCTGTGACACACATTATTCTAAAATGCTGGTCTTACACCCACCTGAGAGTAGAAATGGGCTAGGAATGGGAGGATAGTTAGGAAAGGTTTTCTGGAGAGGGGCATTGATTTATTGTGAAGGAATGGGTGGGAATGTCATTCTTAAGTTAAGGTCAGGGTCACTCAGTCTGAAAAAAATTCAGAGGCTAGTATTAAACCCAGTATTATGCATATGCTTCTGTTTCTTTAATTTATTTTATTCATCTTAAAAATTATATTATATATGGTACTGGTATGTGATGAAATACTAAATTATCAATGCTGTTTTATACTAGAGACTTAAAATTTTCTCCAAAGCTATGACTAACCAAAAAACACTAATATGATCAAAATAGATGTCAAATATCAAAAGTTGAAAATAGTTCTCTCTAATTATTAAATTCTAATTATTTGGTAATTTCTTCTAAGTTATTCATTTCCCATTTTGAAGATATATAATCAAGTCCTCATTATCTTTTAATTTAATTTAATTATCATTCATTGCAATAAATTATAATTTGTATTTATAAATTAATCAAAAGGAAATAAGCACTATAATTTCTCTACATCTAACATTTATCATTTTATCCTTCTATAACATTCTGATTCCCATGGATTTCCATTACCACCACATAACTCATTCCATATTAATTCTCTTCATTCTGATGTAGCACCTCTTAATTAACCATCTTTCTGTTAGGGTTATTTTACCAGTTTATTTTTTCCATTGGTCACTATGCTTACTCACATGGCTTTAGACCTTAGACAAAATCATCTTGGGTAAAAAGTGATAAATACATATGCTAATTATTCTTTATGCAATCCCCGGCTAACATTTTTTCTCCATCCTCCTTTGAGTCCTTGCTGTTGAATGTGTTGGGCTTCCAGTTGGGCTCAACCAATGGAGTAAGTTGGGGAGAGAGAGGGACCTGCTACTTCTTGGCTTGGCACTGCGTTTCTGAGATAGGAAGTTGAGAGGATGCCTTCCTCCTCATCTCAAACTCCTTTCGCAGTCTTGTAAAACTATTCGACAACTTTATTCCATCAGCTTGGTTGTAGCAGAACACTCTCCTGCTGCTAGTGTTTGTTATTATTTTGTTTTGTTCCTAATCTTTTCCTTCATTTAATCTCTTTATATAAACCATTTAGGAAAAATTCTGCTTTCAACAAGGCCAGGACTGTTAAAAGAAGTTAAAAATAACAGTTCTAAAAGTTATAATAATGTAATTTTAATTTAAAAAATCTTGAGAGTATACGGCCTATGTGTACATTTTCAAACTAAATGTACATTATATGCAAATTTTTACAAAACCCTTTGTTTCATATTAAGTTGATAATGTGTACTTTCTCTGATAAAGTACACCTTATGAGAAAGTAACAGCATTGGCAAAGGATCAGTGATCGGTTTTATAGATTTCTGTGTTTCTGTCTCCAACTTGGTTCCATTTTAAATTGTACTTTTCATAGAAAACAAATTGCTGCTGGTATTAGGAACATTATTTCTATAATTATTTTTACAGTGGATGTTATTGCGTGTTTACTCTTTAGCTCATAATTTCTGAGTTAAATTGAATTAAAAAAATCAAAATACCAGAAGAACCTTCTTATATATTTTGCATAAAATGTGGCTTTTTGAGGATTGATAACAATTTTATTTGCAATTCATTAAAGATGTTAAGATTCTCTAAATTAAAAACTTAGAGATTAAAGAGGATTGAAGATCCTTCTGAAGTAAGATTTAATAAATCATACATGCAACAATCGTATAAACCAGTGTTAATAGACATTAAGTAAACCATACGTGTAAATTTCAAATGTATAGTGATAAAAAAAAGAAACAGGTCAAATGAATTTTAATAACATTCTATATAACCCAACAAACCTAAAATATTATTTCAATATATAATCAATATAAGAAATTATTGATAAATACTTCACATTCTTTTTTCATATTAAGGCTTCAGAACCCAGTGGTATTTCACTCTTAAAGTGCATCTCAATTCAGAAAAGCCAAATTTCAAGTTTTCAAGAACTAGATGTGGCTAGAGGCTACAGTATTTGCTAGCATAGCTATTAATAGCCTGGGACCCAAAAACTCTAGGATCGGGATAAGGAGATTTGCCTTCTGAGATTTCCCCCACCCCCGATTGCTTCTTCTTCATTTCCTTACCTATTTTATCTAGCCCCGAAGATTCAGTTTCTCTGAAATCCTGATACCCAAGCTCTTCTGTATATTTCAGTGAGAATAGACAGAACAGGACTCTTTGTAAAGACAACAAAAAGTTCTGTTCACAATACTTCCTAATAAAGAGAGTTAGTAATCAGAGTCCGTAAAGCTTTCCCTATCACTTACTGTGCCTGGCAACAGGTGGTAGATGAGCCATTAAATTGCATTTCCTTTCAGACCCCAATATTAGAGGATCAACCCTGAGCTGGGCTAGGGGTGCTTCTGCTGAGACCCACCCCTTGATCTCATGACACCTTCTGATACCGAGAAAAATAGTTGCCTATGGATTATAAGTGTTCTCATCACGTTTGACTCGGTTTGATTGTAATTCTACTATTTTAATGTATCCTTTTTACAACCACCATTAGTGTCACTTAGGACCTAGTCATCAATGGACTCACGCTGATGTCTTTCTGTCATTAATAAAAAGATTCAGCAATTTCTATGTTTATTTAATTCTGAATTAAATTTTAATGCATAAAATGTGAAGATTTCATTTGTCAACTGTGTGAACTGTTTTTGTTTTCACCCCAACAATTTCATGGCCAGGTTTATGACAACAGTTCCTAGCTGTCTAATGGTGAATCTAAATAACCAAAAAAAAAGAAAACCAGTTACTGTTGCTGGAACAAGGTCGTGTGCACACCTATTCAAGTGTAGTAAGTTCCCAATGAGTAAATGTTTGATTTTGTCAGTAGATCCTAAAAACATTGAGACATTTCTGAAAACAAATGTTTCTGAGATTATACAGACTTCGACTCAAATACCAGCTTCCAAATTGATTAGCTGTGTGATATTAGAAATTTCTTCTAACTCTCTAAATCTCAATTTTCTCATATATAACATAGAAAGGATAATAGTCTTCAATTTACAGTTTTGAAGATAAATCAGACAATATATTTAATGTACTTTAACACAGTGTCTGGTACACAACAGCAATGAGAAGAGTATTGATTATTATCACAATTAGCTATCATCTGTCTATCTATCTGTCTGTCTGTCTATCTATCTATCTATCTATCTATCTATCTATCTATCTATCCATCCATCCATCCATCCATCCATCCATCCATCCATCCATCCATCCATCTATCTACATAATTTTATCATAGAACTATCCACGGAAGATTTCTAGGCGAAGGTAAATCCTTCATTCACTCATCCATTCACTTAATATTTACTAAACAGCTACCATATGCTGGGTGCTATACCAAGCAGTGAAGGTACAAAATCAAACAAAACAAACACTGCCTCTGTCATCATGGGTCTTAGTCTATTAAAGATACAGACAAATACTTAAATGACCCTAACAAGGTGCTTTATAGCGGATGTACAGGGTGGTATAGTGGTTCCACTATACCTAGATTTGAAGGTGGGAGCAGGAGTCAAAATAGCTCTGTGGTGAAAGTGATATTTAAACTGAAACGTGAAGTTGGTGACTATTCAAAAGGCAAAGAGGAAAGTGCCATTGTCCTTCCCTTAGCTGAGGAGTAACTTCCTCTCTTCCTTTTCAGGGGCTTCCATTCCGTGACTTCCTTTTCCCTTCAGGGTCATCAGTGATACTCATTTTACCCCAGGTTTTCTCTTCTGAAAGATTTCTTCTCTGTGCCCCTTAGTCTATTCCTCTACTTCCCGGCATGTGGAATAGCTCATTACATCATGAGGGCTCTACAGCTCTTGGCTACCTCTCTCTCGTTATTTTCTTTTCTTAACCTAAAAGATACTGCACCATCTCATCTGTCTGAGGGTGATACAACAAATTATTATTTCTCCTGAGCAACTTTGGGTCTGGCGGTTCTGTGTCTTGACTTGAGTGTGAGGTGATCTTGTCCTGGCAGGGAAATTCTGGAAAGCAGCCACTTGGAACCAGTCTGATCAGACTTCGAAAGGGAAATCTCACAGGCAGTTTATTGTCATGGTGGAGTGAGCTACCAGAATTTATGATTTAAGGGGACTTTCCATTCTTTTAGGAGTGCGTGGAGTGAAATCGCTCTTAAATACAAAAATTACAATCTCTGAAATTTGAAAAAGATTATGATTTGGGGGTAGGGAAGGTTGGAATATAAGTGTGGTAGTTTTTACACATCTTATACTTACTGTGTCAAAAATTTTTGGCATATTAATCAACTTCTGTTAGCAATCTGGACCTTAAAGTTACCTAAAATTATTTTGCCTGAAGATAAAAAATATTAATATATGATATTTGCCTTCCTTTTTAATCCTTTTATTGTTAGGATAAGTAATCATCATTAAGCTGTATATAAAAGTACTGCCAAAAGATTTTTAGAACTGTGAGTGACTAACAGAATAAAAACGTGTATAATCTAGTGAAATATGCATCATGTATATGATAAATAGTAAAGAGCTTTATAAAAATGGAAATAGAATATAAAAAATCAGGACTTAACCTCTCTTCATTATGTAGCTAATTTCATCTCATTTTGTACCATCTTTTGTCAACTTTTTAGAATGTTTGCTCATTTAATTTCCTTGGTCTAGAAAACTTTATTATTCTTCTTCCACCTACAGTCATTTTCTCATTCTATAGATATACAGAGAATCTTCAAAATCATATTCTCCAAAGAGTCTTTTCTTACTCGCTTATTTTAGTCTAATAACTCCAAGTCCATTTGTAACATATACAAGTACTTCATATTCTTTTATTTGCTCGTATGAGTATGCGCATGTGTATATATGTTCTGTTCCTCTTAGCTCATCGAGAGTAGGAAGTATGGTCTATTTGTTATTCACACATCTTTAGTACAGAGAACATTTCATAAATTCTTGTTGAATGCATATGAAACCTGAATATTATTCCTAAACATGCTAGATATTTGTTTTATAAGGTAGAAAATACTAATTTCTTCATAGTTCTATTTTTGTACCTATAAAATAATATTTACTGATTATTTTTGAGATAAAACTTGATGATTATTATAATAATAATTATAATTCATTGGGATATGTGTGGAAAAGTAAGGGGTTAGGGAGGGGAATTGGACTGATTCTTCCATTTAAATTACTTAGAAATAGAGGTGAGTTCTTGGGGAGACAAATTAAATTGTATAGTCCACATTGGTTCTATAAGTATACTTTAGGAATAATTCGCTATTTTTTAAGAATCTTAGAATTAATTAATAGACGTATAAAGGAGCTAAACTTACATAGTGAATAACTTGTTCATGTCAACATATAGGACAATTACTTGCTGTGCTCCTAGTAAGTGCAGCAAAGATCAATGTGTAAACCTTTATGGAAAAGAATTTTTCCCAGACAGAGCCAATTCAGTACTTTCTCTTCTGCACAGATTTTGACTTTGTATTATTGTGCTATTCAGTTTCAGTTCACTAATTCAGCTCTATTACACTGTGTACTAGGTGAGAGAGAGGTGTCTGTAGTCATGCATACCTGTCTTTAAATCTTGACTCATTCTTTCAATTCTAGGGCAAGTTAGAAAATTTCCCTAAGCTTTTACTTTCCTCTTTTATGAATTAGATATAACAATAATACTGACTTGATAGGTCAGTTGTGAGAATTGTAAAATTCTGAGCAAAGAGCCTGAAAAATAGAAAATAATCAATTTGGAAAGTTATTACTACTACTATTACTACTGCTACTATAGTGCATAGTAATTCTGTTATATTTATTTGTGGAGATACATAATCTTTCTAGGGTGAAGAGCTCTTAGACATCATCTAATTCAATTCTTTTTTTCTACTCCATCAAACATTTAAATTTCTTCTACAATGTCCCTGACACGTGATTCAGTATAGTATTTTTTACTTTTCAAGTTTTACTTGAAATCAGGCCTAACTGGGAACTCTCTAATTCCCAAGAAAATCCATTTTATCTTTTGACAGTTCTGATAGTTAGAAGTATTTCTCTCTCTCTCTCTCTCTCTCTCTCTCTCTCTCTCTCTCTCTCTGTTCTGTATATTCACTATATGTACCTTTTGTGGCCATCGTCTGTTGGGCTCAGTGTGACTAAGCGGGGTGTCACAGAACAATTAGTGTCTTCCTTCCTTGTGACAATCTTTTGTTCATGGGAAAGCAGCAATCATTCTACTTGTAGATGCAGGAAATAATTTTTAGGTGTTTTCAAATTTGACTCTGTTTTCATCCCAATCATTACCACTAGATGTGCCCCAGGGTTTCAATGTCTTAAAGAATGTGGTACTAGGACTTAATTAATTCAGGGTGATTATTTCAAACCAAAGTTTCTTTAGCTATTTTGGAAGTTTCTTTCTTCGTTGATTTATATTAGGGTAACAGCATACTAAAATTCTCATCTTTCTACTTTCAAATCTGTACAGATATTTTTATCATTTCTAGCTTAATGTTAAAAGCTGCATCAAAAAGCAAAATTAATGCACATTCTTATCTAATCCATTTTTAAGACATTGAGTAGGACAAGATTCAGGGTAGAGCCTTGTATAATTTTACCCTTCACAGTAAAAAGAAGTGTAAATAAACTTTCTTTTGGTATGGAATTGCTCTTAACTTACTAAATGTTCTCTCACTCAGGCCACATATATGTCTTCTAACTATTAAAGATGTCATCAGAGATGGCGTCAAATGTTTTGTGAGAGTTCTGATACACTAAATTTATAGAAATCTCCTCCACTGGAATAATAATTCTCCATCAAATGAAATTTACCTCTACCTAACCATTTTATTTTCCCTCTGCTTACTCTCAGTAGTCATAGTTCCTGCTCTATACTCAGAAAAAAACATAATTTGAAAGTACAGTTCAAAATTTCCTCAGTATTGATTATGAAGTCACATATTTATGGTTTGAAAATTGAAACTTAAAAAAAATGTCTCAGGAAACATATGTACCCTATGTTCTCTCCATAACTAAAGTAGTTCAATAATAATCTTGGTACCGTTGGTATGTAAAATCACTTAATTTTTTTTGTTTTATCATCTTTCAATAAATACTTTACTTTTTTTTTTACTAAAAAGTCACTTTCTTTTCATAGAAAAAATAGAAAGATGGAAAAGTACATACTTAAAACAGCTTGCACTAATTACTACTTTGGCTCTAGCTTTGGCTGTAGGTTAATATAATTATATTTTGCATTCTTCACCTCTCATTTTGGCTATGACTCTTTTTGTAGATATAATTTATGTTTTCCCTGAACTGCAAGCATCTAACTCCAGAAGCAAGGGCACACAATCTTTGAAGTTCCTTTATATTTATTGAAATGAAAACTCATTAAAACGAGAGAATGAAAAGGCTTAGACAATGTGTATTACGCTTTCTGAATAAAATATAAAATCTAGATAGTAATTTACATATTAATTTATTTTAGAAAATGTGATTGGGTTAGGAATAAGATAGAATAAATTAAAGACATCTTAACTGCATTTAAAAAGAATTGTTTTCTTCTTAATTCATTCCCTGAAGCAACAGACATTTATTGAACAGCTACTATATTGCACACACTATGTTAGGAACATAAAAATACTGAAATATAGTCCTTGGCTGCATATCACTCACAATTTAATAAGGGAAAAGGCTAATAAAGAGCAGTAGATCTGTTTGGTATTATTTTAAGTGCTATGATAAAGTTAACCATAAAAAACTATAATAAAACATAGGAGAATCACTAAATTCAATTAGAAATTGGGAATGAATTAAAAAGCCTTCTTAGAGAATGTAACATTCCAGGTAAGATTCAAAAGATAAATAGAAAATAGCCAAAAATTGGTAGAAGAGGCTGGGGACACAGCAATGGAGCATAACAAGGTTAGAAAAAAAAAAGAGGTCGAGAAAGGAAAGAAATTTTAGTAATAAAAGACTACATGGTTAGAATATTACTTGACCATAAAAAAGAATAAATTCTTACTATTTGCAACAACATGGATGGACCTGGAAAGTATAGTGCTAAGTGAAATAAGTCAGACAGAGAAAGACAAATACAATATGAACTCACTTATATGTGGAATCTAAAGAACAACAACAACAACAACAACAACAACAACAAAATAGAAACAGACTCATAGATACAGGGAACAAGCCAATGATTGCCAGATAGGAGGGGTGTTGGGGAGCTGGGTGAAAGAGGGGAAGGAATTAAGAAGTACAAATTGGTAGTTTCAAAATAGTCATGGGGATGTAAAGTAAAGCATAGGGATATAGTCAGTAATATGGTAATAACTATGTATGCTGCCAGGTGGGTACTAGACTAGTCAGGGAGATCACTTATACTAATTATATAAACGTCTAACCGCTATGCTGTACACCTAGAACTCATATAAAATGATATTGAATGTCAATGGTAATTAATTTTTTAGAAGATGGAGAAGGGAAGGTGAACAAAAATAAAATGTTCAAATTTCCTGGTATAAAATAAGTCGTGAGGCTGTAATATACAGTATAGGGAATATAGTCAATAATATTGTAGTATGATGTCAGATGGCTATTGGACTTACCATGATGACTATTTCTTTAGGTACATAAATATTGAATACCTATGGTATACACTTGAAACTAATATTGTATGTTAACTATATTTTAATGAAAATCTTTAAAAAATAAATAAAACAGAAAAAAAAGAATTAATATTAAGAAAAAATATCTGTTTAGAAGCATTGATACATAATGCTATCAGTGTGTTCAGGGGGGTGGGGGACGACTGAGCGCTTTGATAGGCTGGAGAATAGAGTGTTTGTTGTGTGTATGGTGGATGTGGAGGGCAGTTGTACTGAGGGAGATGGATTTAGATGGAAATCTGTGTCCCTGTAATGAAGGAACTTCTCTACTAGGTCTCGTTTTTCTAAGATTTTAAGAAAGGGAATAACACAATCAGATGTTTACTGCATTACTCAGAATGTATGGAATGGGTCCAAGTTGAACACACTGACCTGTTTCACCCACACAAGTTCAGTTTATCTGATTCAATATGGATCTGACACAAACTTATTCATAGTATGTGCCAAATCCCAAGGTCAAGAGACTTTCTAAGCAGCAGATGTAAACTCTAAAAGCTCAGCAGAATATTATATAATCTATGTGTTCTCCACTGGCAGAGTTTTTAAAGATTTATCTTTTGTTCTATACTATTTTGACAAAGTCAACTGACCTATTGTAAGAATCACATAAATTACCAAACTCTCTGGGTGATCTCCACATGATGTAAATTCTTGCCAATTGCTTTCCCCCAGAAAACACTTTGAAAAACATGTCTGTAAGCTGATGTATAAAAATGTTTACAAAACTATTGAGATTTTTCTACAAATATAATAGGAAAAACTACTTTAACAAACAATGTTGTATTTTTCAGACAATTTTATTATTATTATTATTAAACCAGAGGAAGTAGATGTTATAATTCATTTGTCTAGGGTGGGGGGTGATACATCTATTATATTTGCCTATATGAACATATCTAAGAACTTTCAGATAAGAGGAAAACTATCTTTTGAGAAGTCAAATAAATATCCTAACTCTTCAAACCAAAGCTTGCGTAGTTTCCTGAAAGACTTCTTCACATCCATTTATCAAATCTTACAGATTTGTATTTTACCAAAAATCTAGACAAATTTGGTGGTTATCATTTTCTAATCTGTAGCTCATGGATGACATTTACTGAGAATGAGTACATTTGTGTCAGGGGAATGTTTTATGTATATTTGGAGTTTTTTTGAGTTGTATTTTGGAGGCAGAGATTGAACAGTGCTTGGCAGGTGAGAAGCAAGAATTAGAGATAAGAAAAAAATCCTGAAATCACACCAAAAAAAAAAAAATCTTTCAAATACTGGTAATCTGTAGCCATTTACCATCATTATATCTGTCCAAAACAGATATACAATTCATTACATTGACATTTTGTCCAATAAAATGTGGAAGTTTATAAGAACTTTTCATATCAAATAACCAAAATATATTACAAATATTAAAAGATGACCTTAAGTTATCTTCTAAATCACTCACATTGAATACCTACTCCCAGGTACTGAATGGATAAACAAGATTCTGCAGTTTTTGCTTAAATAATAATTTACATTGGATCTGTTCAATATTACTTCTAGTTACACATTTAATAAACAGTAATTTAATAAATAGCAGGGAACCCTGAGCTAAATAACACATCGATATTGTTTTCTGAGTACTTATTATGAACTTTCTGTTCTGCATTATACCTACGTAGTTTCATTTAATATTTATAATAAACACAGAAGACAAATATCACATGATTCTTAATTTACAGTTGTGGAAACTGTGGCTTGAGATTTTCGCCTAAAGTCACAAAGTTAGTAAAGTAACAGCTTACTTCCAAAACCAGGTTTGCATTATTAGACACTATGTTGTCTTTCACTGCATGTCATGTATCTTGAAGGCTTCTGAATTCCGGTGATTGGCATGCTTGCAGATGATACCTTGAAGCCCTTTAGGGGTTATGTATCAGGTTGCAACTGGCTGCTTCTCCCTAGCTTCCAGTTATCTACTCAAGTGCCAAGCTGTTCTATCTTTTATCTTTTTAACACTTTCTATTGTCAGAGTGTCTACAATTTTTACCTGGCACTGGTTGGAATAAGAAACAGGTTTTGCTAATGCTGCCACCAGCCCAAGTGTAAATCATTTCATTGTGGTTAGACCTGCCATCCCTGTTTCTCATCTCTATGGTTTACCATGTCAAATGATCACTTTTCTCCCTCTTGAAACTTCTGTCTACTGTGTAGGTTTTGTACGTGAGTTGTGAATATCACCACATAAAGCAAGGTTCCACATTATTCTATAAGAATAAGGATCAGAATTCATTAAATATAGCCTCTCTTTTTAACTCCATTTTGAAACTATTTGTAATTGTTCGATATATATTAGGACCACTTCAACTATCAAAACTCTTCTTAGGTTGTTTCCATGTATGTGCATGTGGAAGAGAGAGAGAGAGAGAGAGAGAGAGAGAGAGAGAGAGAGAGAGAGAGAGAGAGACAAAGAATGTGTAAATGCTGTGTGTGTGTGTGTGTGTGTAGTAAATAAAAGGCATGGCAAAAGAGGAATGAGAATATGTAATGATTTAAGACCAAGATTACTAAGGTTTTAATTAATTAAATAGATTAAATCCCAGAAAGCTATTTACCACCTTCATTTATGTGGTTCATTTAAACACAGTTTATTGCCAATAATTTATAAAGCAATGCTGTGATTATAAAACAACATATATGTAAATGTGGGTTAGTTCATCAACAAAATCTCAAGCTATTATTGGCTGGATGGAGTGGAGGATGAGTAGCATTTGAAAGTCTGACACAGTAAATAAACAGACTGATAGGAAAAACTTCTTTGAGGTAGGGGTCAGTTCAGAGAGTATTCTGCTCCTAAGAGCCAAGGCACTCTGTAAATCTCACATAATAAAGAGGGTCAGGCAGACATTGTCACATCTCTTTTGCATAATTCTGATAACAGAAATAGTCAAAGCTATAAAAAACATAGTTCAAGTCCAAGCATAGGTAGGTATTTGCAAACTTAGAGAAAAGAATTCACTCCATTGCATGTCTTGCTTCTGACATAAGTTAGGGATCAGAGTACTAGAAACCTATTATGATCTTTCATAAAAGAAAACACAAAGGAGAATCAGTGTTCAGTGTGAGAGAAGACAGAAAAGGTAGCATAGAGACATTCTTGTCATTCATATTTAGCTCAGATTTTTGTCATCAATTCAGTGAGAAAATATTGAAAATTAACACCTAAAACCATTCTGTGGTCACTTTGTCATATTATTTTAGTTTACATACTTATAGTCTGTAAAGAACTTTTCTTCATGTGTTTTTCTGACAATGACTCTCTTTTACTTTAACATATGTGTAATAGCTTCTTTCAAGTTCCACTTTTCCTAAGCCTTCTAGGACACAGTGATGTTTGTTGTCCTTAAGATCTTATGATCTGCACTGCTTATTTTAGCCCTCAATTATATATTGTTTTAAAATATGTGATATCTTCAGAAGTTTAATATAATTCGAGGTAGGATAGCTTTTGATGAAGGGGTAATTGGAAGAAAAGAGATTATTTTAAAACATCTGGTGCTAAGCGTATCACGAACAGAAATGGAAGAAGAAAAAGAATACTTCTATGAATTGTTGATATTCATGAAATATAGAATTTAAACCATGCTGGTCACTTCTTTCTGAACTATCAGAATATTTTCCATAACAAGGTCAAGTCCCTGGAAAAATCTTTTGTTTTGCATTTTTGCTAACGTTTAGAACCATCTGCACTGTGATCTAATGCTTACTTACCCACAACCCAAGTTGCTATATATATAATGTGTCTCTTGCAAGATATAGACCTTGTCATCTACTCCTATAATATAATTTTCTAACATGTGTTTCATTGAAATGTTGTCCGACCAGATACTTTTAGAATAAAGTCTCTAAGTCAAATAACTTTGAGAAGTGCTATATCACAGGGTTTATTTGATCTACATTTAAAATATTTGACATTCTTTAATAGGATAATATTCATAATGTAAAGTTATAGCAAAACTTTTTAATTAGAGAGTAATTTTCATTGAAAAAAGTTAATTCACAATTATAAGGAGTTCTTGTTGTTGCATGCTATTTGTAAGTCTTGAAGTCTGTATGACACATCACAAAGAACAATGTATTTTTAAGGGAAGAATTTAGTATCATCACAGCTTTAAATATAACTCATAGAGATAGCCTGTTATCATCACTGTAACCAGCTCCCTTCCTTCTATCTCTCTATTTCCTTAATCACTTTGGGAAAGCAAATCCCAATGGTAGCATGCCATTATGACAGAAGGTGATAACAAAACTGCTCAAGCAGAGAAAGCTCAAAGTTTAAACTTTTGCTCTAATCATTTCCCACTCCCTGCCTAAATGTTAAAAAAATAAATTGATTGATTCAAAGACTCCATCATGTTAGTTAAAATTTAAAAACAACAACAAAGTGAGTATTTGAGCTCAATATAAATAGTTTTAAAAAGACATTTAGTAGGTCTTGGAGTATACTAAGTCCTCTCCTCTCCTCACATTAAATATATTTCCATGAAAAGACATTGCAACTTTTATAATATATTACAGGCAAATTGACAGCCTGAGCATATTTTTCTTTTTTGTCTTTGCTTTCAGCTGGGTATGTGAATGCTGTTTTGTCAGTTGATGTGGACATATGTGTCACATCCTGCATGTGTATATGTAGCTATAAATTTTTAGATTATGCACTGAGAAATATGACAAAAAGGAAAAAAGTAGTTTATAAAGAATATTTAATTTCAACCTATTCAAACCTCGATGTCTAGTTCTTGGTACAATTTTTAGTTTAACATACATTCACCTCTTATACCATCTACTTTTACTTTTAGTATAATTTGGAACATTATTATAATGTTTTCGGTGGTTATTATTTTCTTGACTTCAAGTACAGGGCAACATGATAAAGGGACAACATGTCTCTGAGGAGAGCTTTCAAGCTTTTAGGTAGGACAATGCTTAGATGGAAGGGATGGGGATAGAATATGCTAGAAAGTATTTGGGAGGAATCTTTATCTTAAACATACAATACAGGTTTCCTAGGTACTTCTAAGTGTTGTAAAATATAGAAATAATAAGGGTGACGCATCTTAAAGTGTTCTAAGTTTAAAAATAAAATGATTCTCTCAAGTACACTTCGGTGTTCCTCATGCCTCTTTAATAGTGAGGTCCTGGCTGTGATGGCAAATGGTACAGTTTTAGCTGCGCTTAGAATGGAAGGCCAGGTGGTTAAAAGTGTTGATTGTTTTAATTCACTGGTCATTAGAACCATTGGCATGATTGGATCTCCAAGGAGGTCCATGTGTCTTCCATTCTCAACACTTTCCCCTCAGATGAGTAAATAGGGTTGACTGTATCTTTTGCTGATATCTACACCAACTCTGCCAGATAAATGTTTTATGTTACACATTTTACAAGATATATAAATATATAAAATAATAATAAATCATTAGTATATTCAACTTTAGTGCAATTCAATCTTTTTAAAATCATCAACTATTATATTTCTTCACTCAATAAAATAGATGGAATTACCAAATTTGAAGTCCAGGTTAAGAAAAATAACTAATTTGCCATAGTTCTACTTTGCTGGTCTTTTAAAAGCCAGATGATCTAAGAATACACACATTTACTTATCTCACAAAGACATAATCACACTGTCATCCATTTTTGATCCACAAAAGATGGATAGTATAACATGTGCTTAAAATGGATTCATTAATTATCAAAATAGATAAGTGTTTCATCAGGTATATACAGCAGATACCATTTATCTGTTCTCATAGAAGAGAAAGATTAAAGTAATTCTTCTATATATATTGGGAAGGAAAAAGCCTGCTCTACTGAGACTTTCATAATGTGACACTAGATAATATACTTTGCCACAGATGGTAAAGTTACACAAACATAGATACAGATGACTTATTTCATATTCAAGTAGGGTAGCTGATTGCTAGAGGAAAGCCATTCGTTACCACCATAAATATTACACATTTATTTTGTTTCTCTATAAACATGGAGTCACCATAAAAATCTCACAATAAATATTAGGGACTTTATTTTTTCTGACACGCCTTTGAGATATTGCAGAGGTTTCTCCCAAATATAATAGAGTAGGTTGGTCAATAACAATGGTAAGGTTCAACACAGCTAATCTCAACGGTGACTATTTTAACATAGGGAATTAGACTTACAAGGAGTGAATTATCAACTGATACTTAGTGATCCTTTCTGTATATTAAGGATGATAAATTTAAAAATTTGTAAATATTTTTCTGAAAATTTAAATGTGCCTATTAAAATAATCATGTTCTGTTTTATTTTTCTCAATTAAAAATTTTGCTTTTTTCTCATAAAGTGTTTAAAACTCTAGAATTCTATCCACTTAAGTATGTTTAAATGAATCTGAAAGGAGGAAAATAATATTCTTTAATTGCTGACAATGTCTGTCAGAAATAATTTTGGGTGAAATGAGCCTATAAGTAAAATGGAGACAAAAGCTTTTTTTCACTGGAAAATAGCCTGCTGTTATTTAACAGAATACATGATCATAACATATTTCTTATGGATTGTTAAGACCACTGATAAAAGAGATTCCACAAGTTCATACATCTGCTTTTGCATGAGAAGCCTTAAATTGCTCACTTGTTGATAAGTAAATGCCTCTTGATTCTGCTTATTCCATACTTCACATTGTTGTGTTAGGAGCATTAGATCACGTGACCAAACATAGCTCTACCCTTTTTCTAGTGCCTTTACTTTGGGAGTAGGAATATGTGGCAATGTTTTCTAACAAGTTAAAAACAAATTTTATGTATGAGAATCATATGTTGCTACTTATACACTTTTGAATTCCTTTATCCTTTGTAATATACTGCAAAGTATTATATTTGGTTTATTTCTGCCATTTACTAACTGTAAGTGATCTCATGATATAAGCACCTTATAAGAATGCTCTGTGTGGAAGTTGAAAAGAATAATTTCTTACGCCTATTAGTTTTAAATATCTGATAGATACAATATTTGTATGTTTGTGGCATTCAGTTTAACTGCATTATCTCACTGTCAGATTTATAGTTATAAAATTCTGTGCAATTGAGTAAGTTTTTTAAACCTAGTGTGTATTATGATATTGACCTTGCCAAACATTTTGAATTGCAACACCATCCACTGGATAACATACTGTTCTCCACCTATGCAATTCATTGAATAATATATTACTGCTTAGGGTGGAGACACATGAAATAATTCAGTTGTTAGCAAACTATTTAAATACACTTTGCCAACCTTAGTGAAACAAATGTGTAAGGATATTAAAAGGAAAATGCCAAAAATGAAAGCAGTCAGATTTGTGTGTTGTTTAATTTTAACTGCACTCTACTAGCAGAATTCAAGTTTGCCCTTTTGAATCATTATCAATTCATTTGAAGACTCAAAATAAACATTGATAAAGGGCTCCAGGGAAACATAAATGGTAAGAATGCTCAGAAGAGGAGTACAGACACAGGCCACTGTTTTATGAAGACAAAGCTTTTTCTGCAAAGGTTGTGCTGACAGTTTGTTTCTATAGATTCTTAAGAATGTTTTGAAAAAAAAATACATTAATGGCATAAAAATAAGATAAATAAATTAGAGAAAGGAGTTATTCTCTTGCTATTTTGCTAACACTGAATAAATTTCTGAAAATATTTTAAAGTTATTGGACTTTAAGTGCACAGTTATTACTGGAACTAGAAATGCAATTATACAAAACTTTAAAAATGTTTAAACCATTCTGTGAATAACCAGATCTATTTTGGCCAGTGCCAACCATCTCCCCCTAAGGGAAATTACCTATGGTATACCTACCCAATAGTATTCTTCATACTGGACTAAGTTTGATAAAAAATATTCAAAAGCTAATTTTGTAAACAGTGTTTGTTAAAAATAAATTTTAAAATACATTTATTTAAATATAAAATGTTACAATAAATTATAAATATAACGTAATAAATTATAAAAATAAATTCATGTTGGAAATAATCATTCTAAAGACATTGAAAGTTTCTTCTTTTATAACAGCTAGTCATAGTAAATACTTTTGTCACACAGCTGAAGAATTTAGACCTAATTCCAGGGATAACGTGCATGAGGCTGTGAAAATTTATGACACGTGGAGAGTTATTTTATTGATTAAAATGTATATTTTTCCCACAGCAAGTATATCCTTTCACTCTAAAAGTCTCTGTAAATAATGACTACTAAATTCACTAATTATGTTAAGAGTTAGCTTGCAGCAGATTGAGTGACAGCCGTTTTCTGAATCTCTCTCCTCTAGCCTCACTCCAGACTAGAACTGGCACCTTCCCCTATGCAAATGAACATCTAATTAGAGACACCTCCCAGTCAATAATCCACTTTCTTATCACCAGTTATATTACCTGACAAGCCCTTTCTCTCCAGTCCTGGCCCACCAAGAATCTTCATTCATTTTCTCTTCTTCTTCTCTGCAAAGTGAACTGATCCCGCATAATCCCTGGAATAATGTAGTTTCTCTTGTGGAAGAGCAGCTTCCCTCTCCCCCTTTTACATCAAGCTAATGGAGCCAGTAGGTATCCTATTGATCTTTTCTCTATATGGTTTCCACAGGATTTGACAGACTTCCTTACAGGTTAAACATCCAGGCTTTCTGAGGTGGCTATAAAGCTTTGTTTTTGATTTTTCTAACTTTTTTTTTTTTTTGAAACCCTTGCTCATCTGTAATCTCTAAAAGCTCAGTTGATGCCATGCAGAGCAAAGCTTTATTTCTTTGCAGAACTAATCTAGACACTGTCTAGTGTTGAGTACAGTTGTCTGATTCAAATCTTCTGTTACAAAGCAGATGACATCTAGCTAGATGTCATGAGAAGAGCCTAACAATGACAATTCACTTATCCCTTAGAAAGAATCAATTCTCCCACAATGCATCTGTCAGAGAACTCTCACTCAGTAAAAGCAATTTTTCTAGCTGTCTGACACTGTAATTGCTCTTAAATTTTCAATGAACGTTTTACAAGGACTCCCCTGAACCATGATGAAAAACTTAACTTTTTTCTAAAAATGAGAGGCTGACAGGATGAAAGAGGTCTTTCTCTTTAAAGCCTTGCTTGCTTGAGTAGGAATTCTTTCATATCATCAACAAGCTGTTGAATAGAGGATAGATTACTTTCCATTTATTTCATCAATCAGATTAAAGGCTCTCCTTCACAATGCCCTTTAAACAAGAGCTGTTTATGATGTCCTCCCAGGTTTGACTTTAATGTAGTATTAAATCACTATGGACAGTGGAGTCGGTAAAGAATATAAATATGACGAATATCTGACAACATTTAAGTATTGCATATATTTCGGTCATTATCTTCATTCTTGCCACAAAAGAGAGGTAAACATATAAAAAACAGCTATAGAGTAGTTGTTCTTCAGTCTGGAAAACAAATTCAACACAATTTCCTTTTATAGACCAGTAAGCAGAAATGCCAAGCATAGCAGTGATTCTTCTTCTCTCCGAGACCAGTCTTTTAAAAGAAAAAATAATTTAAAAAGAAGGAAGTAGATATTTTTTCATTTCTACTCTCTTCTAACTATGTCTTTATAAGCTTTAAAAAATAGATTTCTGAGTTCATGCATTCATTGTGAATTCAGAGTAAAGACAATAGGTGTTATGGATAATCTCCTATTTTAAGTTCTTCTAAAAGTAAAACAGAGCCCAAAGAGCTGTTTATGATTTTATCAGCAACATAATAGTATTTCAGAGAGAGATTTATGTGTCAAATAGATTAAAATAATTGCTTTAATGTACATGTGTGTGAAAATATGTGAATTTTGGTGAGTAAATAATTTTTAAAAATTAAATACATTGAAATTTCTTAATTCAAATGTATTATGTACCTGAGCTCAAACCTTCTATCATAGGTGCATAGAGATGTTGCATCTGTCTTAAAATAAAAATATATTTTAAAATTTAATCTCTAACAGGAATTAACCAAATGAGAGAAAATTTTTATTATAAACGTAGAATAAAAGAAAAAAGTCAAGTTGTGGAAGGGATTTTTATAGCCGTCTTGTCCTCTCTTCCACGCTATACATGCAGCTCTTAAACAAAAGCTCTGGTATTTTCCCATCTTCTGTTGTAAATATTGTCGCTAACTGGAATCTCACTACATCCCCTGGCAGTTTATCTATTTTCATTCAATTCTATTTGTCAGAATATATTTTTTTAATACTGGCTCCAAATCTTTATTCTGTGATTTATTACCCATCTCCTGTAGGCAATTGTTTGCATATAAATTAAATTTTAAAATATAAAATACTTGAGACAATAAGTATTCAAGTATTAAGACCATTACTTTTTGAAAACAATTCTCTTGTCCTTTGCACCTTCTCTTTTTGAAGCTAATCATTGTCAGTTCCTACAACAGTTTTTCATATATTCATTGAAACAATTAAAAAAGAACAAATCACCCATGCATTTTATCTATGTAATCTCACTGAATACTCAGTTGGGATACCTATGATAAACATATTTTTTTTGTTCCAGGAAGATAAATGAGGCACAGAAAGATTAAGTAAATTGACCAAGTCACAGGGTTAAGAACTAGAGAACCAACATTTGAGCCCATATTGTCAGGCTCCATAGGACATCATTTTTACATAATTATACATTATGGTTAGTCCTTCTTATGCACCATCCTTTTTCAAATGTTTACCTTCTGAATTTACATTGTTGTAAATTGAGAAACCATAAAAGTGGAAGCAAGAAAATAGTTAAGGTGGTTGTACTCTGGTTCAGACAAGAAATGTGATGGCTAAAATCAGATTGGTGGTCATAAAAATGAGTGTAAAGATGAGTGTATAGATTGTCTATCATGTATGTATGTATGTATGTATGTATGTATGTATTATGTATGATCTATCTATCTACCTATCTATCATCTATCATCATCTATCGTCTATCATCTAGCAGTCATCTATTTACTATCTATCATCTATCATCTATCATCTATCATCTCTCTATCTTTTATCCTCTTTATTTCTACATGTACATCTTTATATCCATCTATTTCTATATCTAAATCTATCTCTGTCTATCTCTATACCTATCTTAATCTACTAATACCTTTTCTCTATATCTGTCTTCCTTCTCTCCTTCCTTTCATCCTTCCCTTTTTCTTTCTTATTCATATACATTTTTGTTAGCTTTCTCTTCTCACCATAACCATGTCACAAAATATGGCATCCAACTCATTTATAAAATGTTTCCAATAGGTGGGGTTGAAAACTGCACTCTTCAGTATTCTACTTAGAGACTTCCTTACTGGCATAACTGATGAGCCATTTTTTCTGTCTGCTTTTAGTTAACCATGGGATTTGTACTTTACACAAGCTTGTCTTAAAACTCAGAACTCATCTCAGAGATTATTAGGCAGTGATCTTTTCATGAGGGACTGGGGATGGGGGAGGAATTTTTAGCTATGGAGTGTAATTTTTTTGAAAACCTTAATATCTATAGGAGTCTTTCTGTTTTGTGTTTCATTTATGGATTCATGTATTCATTTCTTTGTTCTATTTACCCTGTGTTTTGGCCAGACTTGGGTGAACTACTTGAGGTAAAAAACTCATTTTATTTTATTTTTCTTCCATTTCTGTTCTGTTTCTCATTGCCTCTAATTTCACTAAGAAAACAGAATTTCAGGAGAGAGCACCCTGTTTCCTTCACCAATATCTACCAAGTAATGTACATTTATCTGAAACTCAGTCTGCCTTTTACTATGGTCACCATTCCTCTTCATTCTTGAGGTACTTGTTCTATTGATTCTCTTGTTCCTATGTCTGTAAACTCCCCTTGCTACTTTTTTTTTGTCTTAGCAAATAAACTGGACTAGTCTCTAACATTAAACATGTATAAAACCTATGCAACAAAATGTCTACTCCCTCTAATTATTCTCATTCTCTTCTCTTCTACATTGCCATTGAGATTCTTGAAACAGTAGATCAATCTCAGCATCACTATTTTTCCTCCCTTCCTTTTAGTTTTCAATCTGTTAGAATTTAGTTTTAGATCTAGTCCACTAAAATCCCCATTTCTGTATTCTTAACTCTTCTCACCTTAGTTAATGTTCCTTTGTATTTGACACTATGACCAAGTGTGTTAACTTTTGAGTTACTAAAAGTTCTGTTTATTATCTTATTCTCCTTGAATTTGAAATGCAAGTTTTCCTTAGGGTGTCATTTTCAGTTCTCTACTTGTTTTCTTAAACTGTATCTTCTCCCTAGATGATCTAATTCAAATCCAGAGCTTTAACCTTTGACTATGAAATCACTGTTTTTATCTCAGGCTTCTCTTTGAGCTCTAGATTCAAATATCTTACTGGACACACTATATCATTTCACTGATTTTCTACTGCCTGAATGAATGAATCTGATAGTTCTTTTCCTGTTTGGCTTCTTGTTCCTTTTTGTTCTGGGTTTGAACCTTGAAGAGAACTATAACTGACATCTAATGAGCATACCATAAAATTTTTCTTAAAGTAAACCAAGGGCTTATATTCATGGCCCAGAAGATCAACAGAAATAATCAAATGGAATTCATCTAGTTTCTCCACTCATACTATACCTACCAACCTACTCAAATTCGCCACATTTGCTGCTGCCTTCCGTCCTGTTACAATGGTGAGGTGAAAAACGGATGTCCACTCCTATGCAAAGCAATCACCTTCACTATGCTCTAAGATATCATCTGCTCTCACCTTCCCAATGGCTTTGCTCCTTCACATATTTCCTTTGTTTTATATCAATTTCTTTCTGTCCACACTGGATCATTCCCATCAGCATACCCACTTCCTTTAGTACCTTCTAACCTTGGAAAGCGTTACCTTGGCTTCAAACCCTTCTTCAATAACGTCTTCAGTTTTTTTATTCTTATTCGAAGCTAATTTTGAAAAGCTTTTTCTATAGTAGCTGTCTCTATTTTCTCATTTTGAAATTTTTCCTCAACGTACTTCACCTTTACCATACACCAAGACTAATTCTGTCAAGTCACCAATTGCCTCAAATCCACAAGTCAGCACTCCATTCCTTTTTTTAAAATCTTTTATTAGTTTTTGACAAAGTTAATAAACTCTTGTTCTGATCAAACTATTTTAAAAACTACTTTTTCTATTACTTCCAGCACTGTAAATCCTTATTAACTTTTAAAGATTTTTTCCCACAGAAAAATCATCTTCTATAATACATTATGATTTTTAAATTTATTGTGTTTATTGTTCTTTTTTTGTCTGTCTTTCCAGGTAGAATGTAATCCATAAGAACAGATTTTTATTCTTTTTAATAAAAATGATGTATCCCAAGTGCCTAGGACACTGTCACATAATAGGTGCTCAGTAAATATTTGAATACACGAACATACAACTTAGTGAATACTTGTTTCTCTTGACTTCAGTATAGTCTATTGGTTTTGCTTCTGCCTTATTGTTCATGCCTTCTTAGTTACCTCTGAATTTTAGAGTGCCTAGGACTGAATTCTTTAACCATGTTTTCTCCTTTAACAATCTATTAAGATACGTGGACTTAGCTGTCTTTATTTCATGGACTTTTTAATTTATAAATACAGTCCTAATCTTTTCCCTGAACTTTATACTTGACATCTCTATTTGGCTATACAGAAAGATCTTAATGTTAACATATCCAAAGTAGAACTCTCAGTTTATATCCCAAACCTTATCCCACAGTTTTCATTCTCACATGTATAAACCGCCCCACAATTGCTTAAGACCCAAACTTAAGCTCTTTTTTTCTTATCTCCCATTAGAAATTCATACCTATTTACTTTGCCCAGTCAACATTGTTTCTTTTTTCTACTTTTTCCCCCATAACATTTTTTCTCCTCCAATGATATTTTAAAAGCATAAATTATGGCATGACATGTACCCATCTCTATCATTTAAAACTCTTCAATGTCTTTCCATTGAACAAAGATCATTTCAAGCTCTTCTCTCTGGCATGCCCTGATCTGGCTTCTGTATCCTCACTTTGTATGAAAGTCACTTTCATCTATTGCTTTCCAACGACACTTGTTCTTTATTTCCTCAAACATGTAAATCTTTCTACTTTAAGATCTTTACATTAGTTATTTTCTCTTTCTAAATTACTTCATTCCTATATTTATAAGACTTGCTCTGTACTATCTTATAGATTTCAGTTGAAGTGTCACCTCTTCAGAGAGATCTTCCTGAAATGTTTTTAGAATAGTAACTGGCTACTCTTCATAATAGCACCTTAATTTATTTTTTATCAGAGAACTTACTACTATAAGATATATGATTAAAAATTATAGTTTAGTGTTTGTTTTCCATAGTTAGAATGTAACTTTTATGAAACCCAAAGCCTTGTCTTTCTTGCTCACCAATGTATCTTCAAAGTACACCATAGGTACTCAAAAATGTTTCTAATAAATGCAAAAAAGACATTTAGTTGACCAATCTTGTGTGTTAATAGAGCTTTTCCTTTTCCTTTCTGGTGTATTCTAAGTAATATTGCTATAATTTAGACTCCAGTTCACATGTGTTACATATCCTGATTCAATTTCCTAGATCATTAGGACGATATTTTCCTTTTCAGTTTTCTACTCTTTTTGTGCTTTCATTTGTACAATCTCTATATTACAAAGTCACTGATTCTTTGCATATGTGTATACAATCTGCTGTAAAGCCCATATAATGATTTTTTCAGGTGAAATATTACATTTTTCTATTCTCAAATTTTCATTTGGTTCTTTTTTACAGCTTCTGTATCTGTATCTACCCTGAAATTCACTAACTCTTTACCCTTTATATTCACCTTTTTCTATAAATTCTTCAATATATTAATCTTAGTTATTATAAAATCTTATTATCTAATCTGAACATCTTGGTTATTTTATCTACTAATTCAACATCTTTATTATCTCTGGGTCTGCTTCTCTTTCTGCCTCTTTACCCCACTACCCTGTGGTCTATGGGTTACTTTTTCTTGTTTCTCTTCTATGTCTGGTAATTTTTTATTATATACCAAACATTGGAGGTGGTATATGAAAGAAACTGTAAATTTTATTATCTTTCTTTGAAAAAAGTAAATTTTGTTCTAGGGAGCCATTAAAGTATTGCAGATTACCTTAATATTGTCAAGGCTTTCTTTAGGCTTTAATAGAAAAGTTTTATTTAACTTTATTCTTAGGTCAAATTCCTTTATTCTTAGGCCAAATTCCTTAGTTTTAATGTCTGGTCTTTATTCTTTATTAATGCCTCTTCCAGAATTCACTGTAAAGTCAAATTTATTATGTCCCTCTTAATGAAACTTTAAATCTAAACTCTGTCTTTTCAGCAGTGTAGGATATTTTTAAAAAAACCTTTTCAGAACTTTTGGCCCTCCAGATATTGTTTTTTTTTTGTTTTTGTTTTTTTTTTTTTTTTTTTTTGATGCTTGAAGTTTCACCCCATGCATAGACCATTTACACATCAGCTTTGGATTTGAAGAGAGATTTTTTTTTTTTTTGAGAATTTTTTCCTTCTTTGTGCTTGTCTGTTTCCTGGTATTACCTTTTTATTTTCTAGTCATCCTGGCTACTCCAAAATCTATCTCTGATTCCTTAGACTGTATGCAAATATGAACTAGTAGGTATCCCATGGGACCAAAAAATATATAATAGTGCATCTTACATAGCTGGTTCCTTTCTTTCAAGAGTCCTCTTCCCTCCAGTTTCTGTTTACTTTTGGTTGATTTCCAGTGCCTTTGTAGAATTTTTAAAAAGACATATTTTATCCAGAGTTTACAATTATTATCATTGGAATGGTTACAACAATATAAACTACACTCATATTATTTTATTTTTGATTTATTAAATTCAGGATTTCAGTAACCATAATTTATTATAAGAATTCACTCTAGTTCATTGTTTTTATATTATTAATCAATATTTATAATTCTGAAATTGTCAATGTTCTGTAAAACAAACATTTTTAGTTAATTTATTTGGTGACTTAGTTGTTTATTTACTCTAGTTAATGTGAATATCTACATACTAAAGATATATTAATACTTTTAACTATAATATCTTGCTTCATATCCTGCTGAGGGTATTATGAAATATACTATATATGAATCACATTTTATTTCTAAAATATAGAAAATCCCAATTTTGTAAACATAGGTGGTCTCAAAGTTTTCAGATAAGTGATTGACAAACTATTTCAAATTTAAGCAAGAAAAATAAATGTCCTGTTTTTGATCTAGATTAGCAACATGGATAAAAGTGTCTTTGGTAGAAAGTATTTTCAATTTTCTCTAAAAATAAACAAGTAATTGACCTGGAAAGGGTCAGTGAAGAGCTGATAAAAAGCTAATATTAACATACCTGTCCACTAGAACAGCCTTTGTTAATAGATGTAAGTTGTGAGGTACCTATTTGAGTTAAGAGATTTGTCAATACCTTATTTTTCTGATAATGTGACTGAGGTTTAGATAGACTAAGAATGTGAAACTAAGTCCAATATAACCAGCTGAACTTTCTAAAGTCATTAATTTGAGATTTAATGACTTGGTGAGCTATTGTCTATTATCTCATCATTACTGTATAATTACTGTCCATTATCTCATCATTTTCTATACTGTTTTTAAGACTATTATTTTTGCTTCTCTTAGACAACATCTAATCTAACTGAATCATTTCAGTCTGTCAAAAAAGATTTCTAATCACAAATTTTGGAGTGTTTTCAGAATAGACATTTCTGATCGTAAACACTCATAACAAATATTTAGGGACCATAGGTAATTCCTATTGATAGATTTATAATGCAATGAGAGAGCTTTTGGAGATGTCCATTTGAAACTATAGATGTGTTTTTAGTTTTCCAAAGATGATTCTTGGTGCATTTATGTTAGGGTACTTTCAAAAGTCAACCAGGAACATTCTAGAAATGAAAAATGTTTAAGTTCAAATCCTCTTATATTACTGTTAAAAAAAACTGCAGACCAAGCAATTAGAATGTTGCAGTCCTTAAAATATGAGGCCATATTTCTACTACAGCTAATTGATTTTACATCTGGCATGTTAAAAAAATTTATGAAACTTGAATAGTGTCTTTGTTTATACCTTAAAGGCTCAAAATGAATTCTCTATATCATCATCCTTAAGGAGAAATAGCCTGCTTTAAAATTTAATGTGATTAGTAAATCTATTTTTTTTAAGATCCTAAATAAAAATGATTTTTTAAAATGTATGGAGGGTTTAGGATCTCTTTTATGTATAGAAAAATAATGATTTATTTTAAGTTTTGATAAGAAAAAGACCAGCGGGAAGTTATCCCAAAGAAATGCCATTTAAGCATATTAAAAGGTCTTTAAAAAAAAACACAAGAATTTACATTTACAATTAATAAAATTATTCCTCTTGGTGAAAGGATAAAGAACTTAACATATATAAGCACCATGGACATACTAAGTAATAATAGCTAATATTTGTTAAGTCATTATTTTGGGACAGGTGCTGCTCTAAACATAATCCTCACAACCACCCTATGACATAGCTTGATTACTATTCTCCCTTTGCAGGCAAAAAAAGAAAGAAACACACACACACACATACACACACAGGCACAAAGAGATTAAATTCTCTCTAGAATCACATGAGATGTGGTGGAGGTGGGACTCACACCCAGGCAGTCCGGCTCCACAGCATGTGCACTTGAACTTTATGATATATGGCCTTTTCCAGTATTGAATGCTTACTCTGCCAGGAGAGTTTTAAGGGATTTACATGCATTATATCTTTTAAATTCAATAGAAAAGTGGTAAAGCACAGGATCACTAGTCTATCCATATCAATACATTAGTTAGCTGCCCACGTCCATCAGGACTATCCCTCTGGCTTCAACCACAAAGAGATTAGGAGCAAAGTAAGATATTTGTAGAGTGAGCAGTTTCTGGCACTCTATTCTCAGGAACTGTTCCTGAACACATATCTTGGGTACTTTTAGCCAAAACATATACAATATTTCTGGGTGCCTCCCTACTAAAAACTACTTTGAACTTTTCTATAGAACAGGCCATCTTGATTTTGGAAAAAATTTTGTCTTTGACTCAGTCAAAGAAACAGATTTATATAAGCTTTCTTATTTTCTTGGTATTTAAAAAAATTATTTAAAGCTGAAACTGAGTGATTTACCTGGTGTTTATTGGATTATGGTGAAATTTTTTTTGTATGAGAAGTAGAACATTCTTGATTCACTAACATTTTTTTTTCCCTAAATCATCTTATTTGGTTTGAATGTTCACTGGAACCATATATCATCAAGATAATGTATGAGTATTAAATGATATGTATACATGTGTTATATAAACTTTTATATATACCAACTATATTAACAGCATTTTTTTGGTGTTTTGCCTTTGACATTCCAGATATGAAAAATATATGATAGAATTAATGATATTTGTAATAAATTACTCATTCTAAATAGTTTATATTAAATAAATTTTATAAAATTATTTTTTAGCTTTTGGGTACCATTCAGTAAAGAATTTTTTAAACTGAAAAGACTTAACTCAAAACCCTCAGGATAAATCTTTAAATAGAATTTTAAAAATGATAATTCTATGAAAAGATAATCAGGCTAGCTATTATGTTGGAAACTTCTGATAATGATAAAATATGAATTTTTAATTATGTTTTCTGAAATTGGCTGCACTCTGTGTTAGCTCTCAAAAACTAATACAGTCATATGTTATGAAGTATAAACATATCTCTAAATGCTGTCAAAAAATCTGTGTTTTCTGAACTTTCTAAGCTCAATTTAGGTAAAGTTGATTGGAATGGTGACATACATATAATAAAGGCTAACTTGAAGGCGATTCTATTTCTTGAATGCTGTTCAACCACATAATCTAAATTTATGATTTTTAAATTTTGGTTGACTACTATATTAAGTAAGAAAAAATGCTGCTGTGACAAATAGGCCCTTAAAGTTTTAATGTCATAACAATCACTTGCATTGGATTGTTGCTCACAGAAATATACAAAAAGGTTAGCAGGAGCTTTCCTCTATGTGGTGATAAAGACACATGGACTCCTTCCAACACACAGCTCTGCCTGACCAAGGGCCTGCAACTAATGGTATGAAGGAGAAAAGGAGTTAGAAGTTTTACTCATTTGCCAAAAAGCCTCAACTCATTGGAAAAATTAGTTTCATTTCCACTTCTATATGAAAGGGAAGCTGAGAGACATAGTATCTGTTAGGCCAGCCAATATTCATAAAAAAACAATACTAACTCAGTAGCCAAACATGCATTCTCAGCAACAACTTTAAATAATAGTAAAGAATGAGTATTTTGAGGCCAGCTGGCTGTAGCTATCATAGATATTCACTGAAATATATAATCTGCTTTTGAATTCTTATTTAAATATTAAATAATGTTCTTTCATTGCTAATTTTTTTATTTTGGATTCTTTCTATATGCCAGGCACTGTGCTAGGCCTTGGAAATAAACAAATGAACAGCATATGACCCTTACAATATATTAAGAAAAAAGAAACTCAATAGTGTAGTAATTGTAAGCAAGTGTGATAATTCCTCTGATAGACATAGTATGGGGGATATGAGAGTCCATAAAAGGGGCAATTGTTCCAAACTGAGAATGATTTGAGAAGTGTATTAATTCAGATTCAACAAGGAAAATAGAAATCATTCTAATAAAGATGGAGTTGTGGCAATAATGTAGACAAAAATGATGATAGTCTAAGAGAAGTTATTGGCAAATTGACTGAAGGACTGACAACAGATTAAAAAGAGACAAAGGAGAAATATTTGTTTAGGCAATGCATGAGCTATTCAGGGAAAGGTAGGGTTGTCTGGTTTGGCTACTGAGTTAGTATTGTTGTTGTTGTTGTTTTTTTTTTTTTTTTTTTTTTTTTTACCAATGTTGGACCACAGGAGAAGAAACAGACTGGGAAGTGTGTGGAGAGTGAAACAGTTTAAACATGAGCCTGTTTGCTTTTGGTCATCTGTTGGAAGAACAACAGACAGTTAAATATATAGTTATGAAACCAGGAGAGAAGTAAGTTATAGATAAAAATCATTGTTTATGTTTCAGTTAGAGTTCTACAGAAAGAAACAGAACCAATATTGAATAGAGCGTGTGTGTGTGTGTGTGTGTGTGTGTGTGTGTGTGTGTGTGTGAGAGAGAGAGAGAGAGAGAGAGAGAGAGAGAGAGAGAGAGAGAGATTTAAAAGAATTGACTCAGACAATTATAAGGACTGGTAAATCCAAAATCTATAGGGCTGTCTAGCAGGCTGACAATTCAGTGAGATGAGGCTGTATATAGTCTTGAGGACAAATTTCTTCTTTTCCAGAAAACCTCTGTTTTTGCTTTTAAGGACTTCTAACTGATTGGATGAGGCTGACCCATATTTTTGAGAATAATCTCTTTTAAAGTTGACTGATTGTAAATGGTAATCATATTTATAAAATACCTTCACTGCAAGATTTAGATTAGTATTTAATAAAATAACTGAGTACAATCCTAGTCAAATTGATAAAGAACAAGAAAAATTACCCTATTAAGTTACAGATGAAATCATAAAGCATAGAACAAAATAAGTAGATACCAAAGTGCTTCAATTTTTTGAAGGCAGCTTTAAAGCTCTTCCTTTCTATACCTTGAATACCCTTGTTATCAATAGTTCTCACACAAAGGCGAGCTTTGCAATGAGCAGAAAGCCTGGTGAACTTGTTTCCAGTCTTATATGAATGAGGATAAGTATCTGAGAGTAATACAAAGGAGTAAATGGCAAAACAAAACAGAAATTTTTAAATAAGGGAAGAAGAATAAAAGATGAGATGCCCTAGTGAGAAGCTAGGGAGATCCTGACTAGGACAGGGAAAGTTCCTCAGGACAAGCTAGGTTTCAGTAAAATGAGGAGGTAGTGGAGTCAGTCTGAGAAGAGGGCAAAAATCAAGGAAATACTATTTAACTTTTTAAATAAATCTGGGCTCAGGGAACATAATGGAAAGGGAGAACAGCAGTGGAAGAATCAGGGGATAAATTAGGAGAATAAATAGGAGGGTGCTGCTTCATAAACAGTCATATCGTCATTTTAAAAATATTGTAAAGCTGTAAGTTTACACTGTTACTAACAAAAAGATTATGCATCAAGATTAATGGTCTACACAGACAATGTAAAAAGTCTGCCTGTTATACTTTTATGTTGAATCTTCCTTTGATTAACAGGTATGCTTTTTATGTGGATAAGTGCTAATGGAGAATATATGTATATGCATAGATCTCCATGATATTATTCTCTTCATACCTTTAAATCATCACTAAATGTATAATACTTAAATCCATTTAAAATATTATGAAATGAATTTCCATTTGTTAAATATTACCCTGGTGACCTGAAAAAAATCAATATAACCTGCAAAAGTACTTAACTTACAACCAGGAAGTAGCCAGAAGAATTTGCTAGCACGTACTATCAACAAAATATTCATTAGGAGAAATAAAAAAGGAAAACTACATAATTTCCAAAACTTGACAATGAAAATCAACATATATACATCAATTTTCTCATCTTATTATTAATACATATACTCCACATTTATTGCTCACAGAAAAGATGCATATTCCCTGATTATTTTCACTAATTATAAGCTATCATCTATCTATCTATCTATCTATCTATCTATCTATCTATCTATCTATCATCTATCATCTATCATCTATCTATCTATCATCTATCATCTATGTATCTATCTATCATCTATCTATCTTTCTGTCACCATTATTCAATAATTTATCCTTTTTAATACATGTAATTCACCTTATCAGAGTAACTATAAGCTTGTGTAAAATCTAAGAGAATTCCTGGGGTTGAATTCACAGAATTGTAGATGGAGATGAGATTGAAAAAAACATGCAGCATCAGGGCATAGCTAATTTCATACTGAGTAAACACGGTCCATCCAATTTGATGTTCTGTCCCTGAAAGAAACACTTGAGCTAGTTTACAGAAAGCTAGATAGGATAATCATGATGTTATAAAAAATTAAGAATATATTATTAAAGTCCTGCTACCTTGTGTTAAGAGCTATCATCCTGTCCATATGTATTTCCTCATCATTTCATAGGATCAAGTTATATCTGTTTGCCTTTTTAAATTAAATTGTTACTTTGTTTATTTCCAACTGAGTATTTTTAGCTTATAAAATGTCTCTTCGCTTTAGTTTTTTTTTTCTTCCAGTAAAGGGTGTGTAAGCCACACTGTACCTCCTTTCATAATGTATGGGTTTCAGCGATATCTTGTCTTCAACTTTGCCTTCTCCACACTTTAGAGTCCTAATATAATAAATCTATCATTTTATGGATGGTTCTCCTTCTGATGGTCATGTTTTTACTTTTCTTTGGGATGTGCCCCATTATTCCAGGTGCAGCTACATCATAGGAGAAATATGTTTTGTCTTTTGTTTCTATCATCCCTTCCAATGCTTCCTAAAAGTTAGTATTCATCTTTTCACTCAAGTAGCCTAATATCTTTTGGAGCAGCCTAGCTCCATTATTCCCTAGGTAGTAACTGATCACTTGATCCTTATCAAGTTGAAGAAAGTTTGGATTCTAGTTCCCTAAATATGTACCCTGACCTTGCCCACTTTGATTTTATTTTCTGCTATCTGGCTATTCACAGAACCTTCTCAGGAATGAATGTAGTAAATTCCCATCAGCTTGATTTTTCTCGATTCCAACAGAGTGAACTGTGTTAAATAAAAGTCTGTGATCACAGCAGTGTCGCAGACTAAAATATCTTGGCATTGCTTTCCTCATTTGAGAAGTGGGGCAAGTGGCTCTAAAAGGATTTACCCACAAAGATTTTCTGCTTCTGTAATTTTATCTTTTATCGAAGCTGTTCTTCAGTCAAAAGAAAAATTCATGTTAAAAAAGAATCTTTGACCTAATTATAAGACCCTTTTCCTCAGTCTTTCATTACAATATATCAGGGGAGTAGAGAATATTATTTAAGTGTGGACTCTAGAGCCAATTGCCCGGCTGCAAATCCTGGTCTAACCACTATACATCCTTGGGTGGTAACCTGCTTAACCCTCCTGTATCACCACTTCTGCATTCGTAAGAGAGAAAATGGTAGTTATTTCTAGGGATGTTGTGAGGCTAAATGAGAAGTACTTAAAACTCTGCCTGCAATGTATTTGTCTTTATTGTGTGACTCTTACTACCTCAATAGAATAAACCAAGTAATTCTGTAAGATAAACACATTTGTGAATACTATGCATACAATTTAAATGTCCCGTTGTATTTCTTATTTCTTTTTTATGGACAAAAATGTTCTCAGTTTGAAAATCCAAGAGTGTTCCAGGGTATTTTACTAATAAAAGTATAATAAAATAAAAATTACATAGGTCATCTTAAAATGGAATACAAATTATATGGTGATGACTATAGGTGTCCAGAATAAATTCTTTATTCGTTAACATAGATATTCCTAAAGTAATAAAATAAAAAATAATTAAAATAATTTATTAATAAAATAATAAAGTAATTTTGGAGTTATATAACAAATAATCAAATTGTTTATGATGTAAATCCAAAAACAATGACTTTTACTTAACTGATGATACAAAATGCATGGAAATAATACTTTACCAGAGAGAGGAACTGAGATTTTAAGGAAATAGAGCCATTTAGGCATTAATCTCTCTGTTGTTCCCTTATAGCAATAAGTCAAAAGACTAGTCTTGACTTAAGAAAGTTAAGGCATATTTTTAGTGGGCTATGTTAATATACTTTCCTTAAGAAACTGAAAATATATAGAATACATACAGTCATATATATGTACAGTTATTCAAAATATTAGCCTCTTAAGGTACTGCAAGGACACCAATAGATAGCACAAACAAGAACAATTATACATTTAATATGAACTGATTAGTGACAACTTCCTAATATCTAGTTATTTTTCTTGTCATGAAATCATATCTGCTAAGTGTCATAATACAAAGATGAAGAAAATTCGTGGATACAAAAACATAGTGATGAATAGCACCTGATTTTTTTAATTGCAACAGTGGAAAAAGATACAGGGAAAATGTTATTTAGAGTCTACACATTTTCCTTGACTGTCTAGGAAGCAGTTTATCTATGTAAACAGGTTTTCCTCATTGAAAAAAAAAAGCATATTTGTGTGCTCTTGCAAAACCATTAGAATTTATATTGATGATCTTACCATAAAATAAGATTTTGATGGGAAAGAAATTTTCAGAAGAATATTACAAAAATATAAGAATGTAAAGGAGGGGGGTGAATATCATTTTGTGATAAAGAGATAAACAAAAATATGGGATGTGGTTTTGAAGCAGAAGAAATTCTTCATTACTGTATAAGCAGCTTACAGATATTGGCACATTATTTACACAAAATGACTACTTGTTAAAACACTACCATACAATAGATTCATATGTCTCAGCTTCAATTAGCAGCCTCATTTATTACCCACCAAGATGTGAAACTGCAAGGTGAGGTTAAAGTGTCACTGAGGGTGTCTTCATCACTTCAATATCATTGCCTTAAAAGGCGTTGACCAGAAGAAGCAGATGACCTCACTTCAAAATTATTACAGTACAGAGAACTCAGTTTCAACATTATAATTCATTTTCTCATGGAATATTTCAAATTTATTATCGCTTTCTTGACACATAATGGCTAATCGTTAAGGATAGCCACTTTAACATAATATGAATACGCATTTCTCCATAGGTAATACAACAGTTCCTGCATTAGCATTATTGACTAAGGTGCATTTAACTTCTTCACTAATACTTAATGGAAGGTTAATGTATAAGTCAGGAGATTAAATGGCTTTTACTTAAAACAAGTATATTGATTAAAATAACTGAGTGAGATTTTTAGGGCTGATGTTATAAAAACAGTCACACGTTTTAATATTTTATTTAATATTAAGAGCAAATTGTGGAGCATAACAGATCAAGATTAGTGGGAGTTATTGCACTAATTACTTGTGGAACTAATTCTTGCTCATAGTTAACAAATGGATATTGTATATTGAAAGGCAACAAATCATCCTTGTTCATTCTAGTGTTCAAGAAGTCCCTCTGTTTAAAAATTTCCGTTGTTTCTTACATTGTCCTTCAGGTATGCTTTCCTTGTATCTCACACCTGGCACTGTTGAAAGATAAAACGACCTTTCAAAAACAAAGTTACTATTCAATATCATTGAAATGTAGCTTTATTTCTTTTTTCTTTTGTATCCTATTATTATTTAAATCTGTATTAAAATCAATACATCAAATGCTTGTAGTGAATAACCTAATGTTACCATTTCCTTTCTTTGATCAAAATTTAATATTCCACTAAAGATACTAGCCTAACAAATTGGCCTTATAATAGTATGACATGTGATGCTAGAAACTGTTCGCTTCTTTGACTGTGTTTCCACCTGGAAATACTCAGCCATCTTATCTGTTGAGCTCTTCTGTTAGGTAGCACCAGGTTACTCCTGTAGGTTCTTGCTTTAACCTTAGCTTTATATTAGAGGGATTTGATTTTGAGAAAAAGAGACCAAGTCCCATGTAAACATTATGACAGTGTAACTACAGAGTATAGAACATATAGCAGGTTTGCAGTGTCCTCATGAAGCAAAAGCAGAGTGGTAAATTAGGCAATAAAATTCTTAATGCTAAATATATAGTATAATGCGAATGAATTCTATAGTCATAAAGATGCTCACACTTACATAGTACTTACAATGAGCCAGGCTTGGTTCTAAGTGCTTGGGGTATAATAAATCGTTTACAACTCAACACAATTTCATGAGTAGGTAAGTCTCACCATCTCTTATTTACAGATGGCAAACTAAGGCATAAGAGTGTTAAGATACGATATTTAAAGTTATTCTATATATTGCCCAAGGTCATGCAGCTGAGGAGAGGCAGAACTGAGAGTCTCACTCATGCTGTGTGGTTCTGTAGGGCAAGCTCTTAGCCATTGTACTGTATAAACTCTCAGGGTCTGAAAACAGAAAGACTTCACTTCAAATCCCTGAGCTGCTATTTACTAACTGCTTCAAGTCTGGTTATCTTTGTCTGTTAGATATATAATGATAATATCTACATTTTAAGGTTGTTGAGAGAAGAAAGCAAATGAATCCATATTAATAGGCTACCATGCAACCTAGCACATAGTAAGATCTCACTAAGTTACACCTTTTACTACTATAATTATTTTAATCATTGTATTCATTTATTCATGCAACAGACTTTTTAATTAATACTAACTGTGCTAAGCTTTGGTAAATAGGAGTGCTTGGGCTTGTAGTTCACTGAGGGGCAACAGATATGTAAACCATTCATTGCAATTAGATAAAGTGCTGTGATAGATGTATTCAAGAAAAGCAGAGAAAGTAAAACACCTAGCAGTTTCAAGAAAGGTTTTATAGATATGATATGTAACATATTTCTAGGCAATTTACATTAAAATGTTATTAAATCTCCATAAAAGTGTTATAGTGTATTTCTCTTTTCCCAGATTACAAGGGGATAAACAGATTTGATTCTTAATGTGTCCTAATGAACAGGATTTGAATTCTGTGTTACACAAGAATGATTATTTCTGAGAGAATAGAGATAGTCCCCCGAAAAAGAGCTTTGTTTATTAAGCCATGGCTTTAAACGAGCATTTTAGAAAAAAAAATTACTTTCACTACTCAAAGTGATTTCAAGCATATCCATTAAGCATTCTGGATTGAAAAACATTTAAAAATATGATTTCAAATTTATTTTTTTCTTTCCCCACTTGGTCTTCATTTAGAGTCATTGAATATTAGAGAAGAAGCTGAGATAATACGTTTAGATATTTAACTATCTCATGTACAGTTTCTCTTCTATTCTTTTACACTGAGATTTAGTTCACTTAGAGTGGGAATCTTGGCTCCACTGAGACTTCTAATATCAAAGTCAAAGAGTAGGAGCTAAATGTCCTGAATAACTAGCTCTTAAGACTCATACTGGCAAGACAAAAGCGTATTTAAGTTGGAGTACTTCCTATGCATAATATAAAAACCACACTCTAATTCTTATTCTCTTCATTGCCCATATTTCATTCACTCTCTTCTTAGTCTTTTCCAATTCACTTTCCAGTGGTTATAAGCTCAACTGTATTCACTAAAGTTTCATATGTTAGTGTCCTGAACCTCAGTATTCCAGAACATGACTGTATTTGAAAATAGGGTATTTAAAGAGGTAATTAATTAAAATGAAGTCATTAGTGTGTGTGCTAACCTATTGTAATTGGTCCTTATAGGAAGAGGAAATGTGAATGTAGACATGTATAGAGGGACAACAATGTGAAGACTTGGGGAGAAGAGCTGCCAACAAAGCAAGGAGAGTGGCCTGCAAGAGCTTGTTCCCTCAAGGCTCTCAGAAGGAACTCATGCTGCCTACACCTTGATCTCAGATTTTCAGCCTTTCCTGTTATTTAAGTCACTTAGTCTGTGGTACTTTATTATGAAACCTTATTATGTGTGTACATATATTTACACACACACACACACACACACACACACACACACACACACACATTCCTGGTAGGGTTGCCAGATATAATACTAAAATAAAAGATATCCGGTTACATATAAATGAAGAGAAAATACATTTTTAGTGTAAGTATAATCCAAATATTCATGGAACATGCTTATACTATAAATTTTTTGTTTATGCAAAATTCAAATTTAACTGAAGTTTCTGTATTTTAATTTACTAACAACCATATTTACTATTTAGTTAATTTATTAATTCTTTGTGGTTTTATTTGTTGATATTTATGACCTGTCCAAAATAGAGCAATTTCTTTCTTTTTCCATCATCTCTCTGTAACAAATAAGTCTCAGACTCAGTCATAGAATCTTTACTATTTGCTCTATCATACTCAATTATAAACTCTACATTTAGAGCAAAGGTTTGCTATATTTAATTATTTAGTAATTTTTAAAACTCCATTTTAAAGCATGGACTCTTTAACAAGTTAAAACTTTCAGAAGAAATTAATAAGATAGTTTTAAAGTGGAAAAACATTTCTTCATAAGCTTTCCCAGTACAATAAAAAAGAATGTGAATCATAATGTCTGAATAAAACACTTTAGCTCAAATGATAAATGGAAATGTACAAGAGAATGAAATTTGTATGTTAGAGAGATTAGACCTTAAAATATATTATCCTGCAATTTAAAAAAGAAATTAAAGAAAAAGAGCAATTCTCTAAGGGAAGACTTCACATTTGGTTTTATTATAAGATTGAAAAACTATAGCAAGATATCACATCATCCCCACTAGAATAGCTAAAATTAATTTAAAAAAAAAACAGGAAAATATTAAATGTTGAATGATGTGGAACACCAAAAATTCTTATATAGTCTTTGTATAACTTTATGATTCAACAACTTTGGAAAACTACTTGTTTCTTATAAAGTAAAATATACAAGTACCCTGTAACGCAACAATTCCACTGATATTTAATAAAGAAAAATTAAAACATATGTCCATACCATGAATGCTCATTGTCTGTTTATCCCTAACAGTCTAGTACTAGAAATAAATTCAAATGACCAGAAAATTTAATTAACAAATTGTGATATGTTTCTAAAATAAAATACTACTCATCAATAAAGAAGAATGAACTACCCATACTCTCAATATTATCAGTGGATCTCAAAAATAAAGCACTGGGTGAAAAAATTCAGACACAAAATAGTGCGATTTGTTGATTTCTATTTATAGAAAATTCTAGAACATGTGAAAGTAATCTAGGACAATTGATACCAGAAAGTGGCTTCCTGGGTCAGGTGGACGGTGAGGTTGATATTGGCAGCAATGAATCAAGACTGATGGAATTCTGGGGTGACTGGAGGAATAGTTACATGAATGCATACATCTCTTAAAATTTATCAGACTATATTCTTAAAACCTGTGTATTTTACTGCATGTAAATTACACCTCAATCTAAAAGGGGTATTGGAGGTAAAATAAACCCAAACAAAAAGTTTTAAAGTTTTTAAAGCTTTATTTACCTATATATCTAAACAGCCAGGTTTTGTGTAAAAGGCTCTTTATAAAACAGTTTAAAAAATTAAATTATGAAACACACAGATAGGTCCTTTCTCTGCTGGTTTTTTCTCTAGTCAAATCAATAGGAATCGTATGCTAGGGCTGAAATAAATGCTTCCTAAGATGTGTTCTCCAAGTGTTTTAACTCATTATAAAGCTTACCATACCTATGACAAAGGATCTTGAATCTCCCGAATGCTTTTTTTATGAAAAGTTTGCCTTCTGAATAAAAGGAATTTCTCTGGTTTATAGGCATTCTCACTTAGTCACTCTTCCTGCTATTCGTATTACCAGGTCAACATAATTCAGTACTGTAAAATAGGTCTTATAGATTGTATCATTCTTTCTTGTGATACATAGCAAATGTAGATGCAATTGCTCTCAAGTAGTATTTACACCCTACATATTCATGAGTCTATTCAGAGTTCTGTATAAAGCTGCTGAGATAAAAGCTGTGACCTCTAAGAGTTCATAATCTAAAATAAATAATAAATATATTCCCACCACTTATATGTAGGTGGGAACATAAAATAGAAAATGATATCAAAACACAGCTTAACAGAATCATTCTGGACATAACACTTGGGGCTTTCCTGGACAAGAAATACAGGAAATTGAAGCACTTGGTTTGCCTGTTTTTCAGTTGCTTTTGGAAACAAAAACAAATCAAAAAACAAACTTAACTTTTATAAACCACTCAGATTTTCCACATTTTCCTTGTATTACAGCCACATACTACATTCAATGTTTATTTTGTGCCAGGCACAGTTCTAAACAGTCTGTATGTACTTATTTAATTCTCACACCAAATCCTCACAAGGAGATTTTGTCTCCAGTCTAAAGGTATAGAATAAGAGGGATAAAGAAAAAAATAAAGATAGCACCTTTTTAGAGGAGTACTGAAATAAATCTTAAAATATATGAATTATCTTAGTCTGCTAAGGTTGCTATAAAAAATATTACAGACTGGGTGGCTTAAACAATAGACATTTATTTCTCAGGTTCTGGGGGCTGGAAGTCTCAGATCGGTTGGGTTGCGGTGTGAGCACTCTTCCTGGTTTGCAGGTGGCATCTTCTCTGCGTCCTTACATGGCAGACAAGGGGAGAGAGGAAGCTCTGTCCTTCTCCTGAGGAAACTAATCCCATTGTGGAACTCTACTCTTCTGACCTACTAAATCTAGTTACCTTCCAAAGGCCTCACTTCCAAATACCAGCATATTCGATCTTCAACATACGAATTTTAGGGACACAAACATTCAATTCATAACTATCTATGAAAGGTAAAATACATCTTTGCACATGTACATGTGAGAGAGAAAATTTCATAGCAAAAGCTTGTCACTGATCTCCAAATCATTGTGCTCCTAAAGATTCCTAAATCCCTGAATAGTCTCCTCCAAAGCTTCTGGTGCTGTTTCTGTGAACCTAGTCTGATCCCGGCTTGGGTTCCTCACTTCCATTTCTCGCAGAGGCGAGTGTAACAGCCATGACAGGGGTGATAGGGACGACATTCATTTATGTCCCACTATCCCTTTAAAGGAAGCGGCCTTATTTTCATCTTGCAGACTCAATATTTGTGATAAAATTTCTGTATTTGGATGCTACCTGAGTGAATGTGGGTCTGGTCATTTTAAAACTACACTCTGAAAATTGCTTTGTGTTAAAAGATATAATTGCATTTAAAGAGAGATACCTAAGAAGGTGTATAAGAGCCATAACTTTATTTTTAGTATAAATTGATAATCTAGGATATTGGGAGGTTTTTATGGCCGGACTCTTCTAAAAACATACTTTTCATGCCATATTTTGTCAGAGTAAATATTTAAATAATCATTTAGAAATAATTTTGGAAAAATTACTTTTTATATATGGCTTGAATGTAAGCATCTACTGATGTTTATTTTTCTATAAAAGTACATAATTTGTATTAAAATTCAGTATTATCTAAAATCCTCCAATGGAGGTAGACCAGCTTTATTTTAAAAGTAAAGACTGTATTTTAATTAAAAGAAAAAATGTTATACTTCTAAGCTAGTAGGGCCAAAAAGTTTATAATGCTCCATCTTAAGCTTTAGATTCATAAAATGCTAATTAATTTATTCTGAATTTCATTAAATAGCAATACTTGTATTAAATTCAAACAATATAAATAAGTTTTAAATTCCTATTACACTGGGTCATCAGACATAAGATGATTGGACTGGTTATAAAGTACAAGCCCTGGGAGAGTGACTGACATGTAAAATTACATGCCAGTATACAGGCATGTAAAATTATTCAGGAGAGTCAGCTCCTAAAGAAATGGATGAAAGGATGAGAAAAACAACATAGTCTTAGGTATGAGAGAGTCAGAAGCAGAAAGAAAAGCCATCAGGAGATGAAGCCCAGTGTGTTTGCTTAGAATAAAAAAGTGCTATTTTATTTTGCCTGAACAACCTGAATGAAAAGCCTTGGAGCCACACATTGGTAATTCTAGGAGTAAATCCCACCACTGATTGAGCTCTAAATGGAAATTTTGACATTACATTAATTACCCTTGTCTCCTTTTGGAAGCCCATTCTGATTGCCTTCCACTCCTCATTTCCATCTCAGCCTGGATCAGGCATCCTTCCTTGATGCCCCATAGCAACCACTGAATATCCTATTAGGTTTTCAAGTTGCATTGAACTGCCATCTTTCCCTATTTATCTTTTCCAACAACGATAAAAGTCCATGTCTCTTATTCACTGTTGAAGACCTTGAAGTAACACATGGCCTGGCACATAAAACCACTTAATTAACACTTGGTGAATGAACACTTAAATTATTTATTCTCAATCCTAACAGAACTTGTGCCTTCAGGTCATGGGTTTAAGACTGCAAACATGACAGAGGTGGGTATGTAGATACTGACACTTCTACGCTGTGCTGGCTTGCTGAACAAAGAAAATTACCCTTCTGTGAAGCAATTTGGGGAATGACCCCATGCCCCCTATTAGCACCTACAGCGTTAAAGCTTCATTCCTTGGGTTCAAGTACTGAATGTTGGATTTTAGGAAACCTCTGTCAAAATGTAAGGTGAGAACGTTCACACACACTAATCCCCTTTCAGCTAACACTTCAGTTTTTAGTTTTATCAGGTAATGCCTCAGTAAGGATTTGCAGAAATGAGGTGGCAGGCCAGAGAGGGGTGTTTGTGTGTGTGTGGTGTGAGTGTGTAGGCGTATAGTTTGAAGTTATGGTATATGTCGTGTGTGTGTGTGTGTGTGTGTGTGTGTGTGTGTGTGTGTGCATTTTAGGTGGGGAGATGCCATGGAGAGTAGAGGGTGTACCTGGCAGAGAGTACCAGGAGAGGACAGGCACCGGATATAGGATACAGAAGGATGCCAAACAATTTTTAACTTTTCCACAAGTTAGCTCAAGCGTGGTCTTGCTTTTAAGTGCCCTTCTCTACATGGCTTTGTGTGTGGATTCACCTTTTGAACTGAAATACCTATTTTTCCAAGTTTGCTAGAAAAAAAAATTCACCTTTTTTTTTTTTTTTACCTCCACTCTTATCTATAGATGTGATCTTAAAATCTTCCTCTCTTACCAGCCTTTGCTCTCATGGCTCCAACTTTCTGCAGAAATGTTTAAAATAGATATAGTTCTTTGTCTTCAAATCCAAAATGAGTTCAAGCAAATTTGCTACTTTTAGCACCAAATAATGTTTTGGTCAAACTACTCATGTTAGAAAACTGTATGTCTAAGCTTCCCAACTTCTTTTTCTTGAATCCCTATAACCAGTATTATGTCTTCCTTTTTAAAATAGTTCTAGATTTCCCTCTTCTTTACCAATTCTAATCAACTGGTGCTGTTCTAAGGCTGCAAACCCAAATGTCTCCCTTAGCCAGACAGAGTAACTGAGTAACACAGTCCATGTAAAAGAAATTCATACTTTGCTCACATTAAAACTTCAAATTTTATTCTCAACTGAAGCCTATCTGAAAGCTGAATCTAGGTCTCAGAGCCTCCATAACGGATTAACATTGTTAATCCGGGCTTGCTTCATGGGCATGTGTCATGTATGGATACTTAGGACCTCACATTTAGGAAAAAACATCCACATTTAGAAAGCCTTCTTCTGTCACCATCTTGAAATTATTTATAAGTTTTGAATAGGGCTCCCACACTTTCATTATGCAGTAGATTCACAAATTAAGTAGCTGGTCTTGCTTATCAGTCATTATCATCTTTCACCTGAATCACTGAAACATCACCTCAGCTTGTGTTTCTTCCCCTGGGGTGTCTGTCCTCTAGCCATCCTATAAAAAGCCATAGGGGTGATTTTCTTAGGTACCATTTTTATCATGCTGGCTCCTGTTCTGCAGTTCATTCTCTAAGCTCCTCTCACCTGGCACAGCTCTCCCTTCAGAACTTGGCTCTTCTCTACATATTTCCTATAATTTCTAACATGAATCTTCCACTCTAGTCAGGCTGGTCTCACCATGATCATCTATTTAGTGAGTTCTAACTCTGTATTATACACAGCTCATACTTCTGGTTAAAACTAAATATGTGATCTTCCTTTTCTCCTGCACATCTAGAACCAGCTTAAGCTGGTTAGCCCCAGTTCTGGCTTTTTCACAAAATATTCTAAATTATTCTTATCCTTAAGTATTTATCCTACCGTTGATTTTCAAGATTTGTTTTCTGCATTACAATAATTAGAATATGTGTTATCAAATATCTACATGTGTGAGAATCACCCAGACTTAATACATTCAAATGTCAGAGGAAGTTCCAGATGAAACTGCATTTTAAATAAACACACAGGTAATACTGATATAGAGGATCTGAATACTACACCACTACATACAAATACTACTAATGTTATTATGTGCTTCACGAACCTTGGCCTTGTCTATCCATCAGTATTATAAATTCCCAGAGCAGAAGTAGTACACATGCAGCCCCTATAATTCTCAGAACAATGCTAAACTCATAAATACCTTTCCATTTAATAACATTTTAATATGTTGTATTAGAAGTATTTTGGCAGGTTAAGAACCTTCTCTAAAATCTCAGTTCAACTAAAACTCAACTGAAACCCTTCTTAGAAATTGTACATAAGGTGTAACACAGTTTTCTGATTCTTACAAAAAAAAAAAGATAATGAAAATAATCTTAAGTTTTTAAAGAATAGCTAAGCTTTTTGTAAATGTGATGATTTAAATATAAATTAATTGCAAACATAAGGATTAAAATCTCATTGAAATATATATGTGAACTAATACTTTTAGGTTTTACCAATATTAAAATGTCTGAAAAATAGTTCAAGATGCTTTGGCAAAATTCAAGCATTGTCCAATCTCTTGTTGTGAAATACCTATTTGGCAGCCTTATATCCCCCACATTAGGTCTTCATCTGTAGTCAAAATACTAAGTATAATACACTTGTCTAGGTGGTTATAAAAGAGCCCATAAAGTCTGTGTGTGTGTGTGTGTGTGTGTGTGTATGTATGTATGTATAATGTATTTATAAATATCTGTTATTAGGGATTGAATGTGGTGAATTGAATATAAGACCCAGAAGTTTCAGAAATGAAGGAACTGTAAAGCAGTTTCTAAAGTTAGTTCTTTGCAAGGGTTTTATAGACAACATGTCTTTCTGTAAGATGTTAGTCCTTGTGAAAAAATGTAAAGCATCAAGCAGAATGTTAGACTAAATTTTCTGCCCCAGAACTAACAACAGGTGGTTCTGCCATAAGGTGTACATATGGCGAAGACAGTACTACTACGAATTCTGCTCATAGAAATGCATCTTATAACCCATAGGGAATAGAGTCTCTGGCTTTGTGACCAGACTTGTGAATCTTCTAGGCAACAGATGCAATGGTTTATCATAAAATCTTACCATGGAAGAGCCTTTTATTCTAATTCATTCTCCTTTCCAGTAAAGAAATTTCTTCTATGACATTTTTTTCAGATTATGTACTCAAATTAACTAATATAAATAAATATTTTATTCCTATATGTTGAATATTAATTGCATTCTTCGCATAAGATAAATCTTTTAAGTCTTTTATTATGTACATAAACTATTGATTATTTACACATATGTGATATACTTTTCATATAACTGATATTAACTGAATATTCACATTTATTTATCTTAAAAAATGTAAATATATATACACATACACATGCACACACACACATATGTATATATGACCTAGAAGAAAACAAAACCTTACATTTTCAATTAAGCCACCAATACATATGTGAACATCACTGTTCTTTCTACTTACATGAGTTTTGTTCTCTTGGTATTTCTCAATCTGAAATTAAGAAATAGCTAGCTGTCATTGTAATTAAGTAATATGCATAATTTCTTGTGAGCTGCATAATTCTAAAGGTCATATATTAATTAACCCTGTTTTTAAAAATTCACTCTAGTAAGTACTTCTTCTATTTATTTGTTGATATGAACTAATAAGAGAATAATTTATTGATAATGTATTGAGCACATGTTATAGGTCAAGAAATATGCAAAATATTCTTTATGTTTGTATTGTAGGTACTTTACGTCTTATTGTTGGTGCTCGAATCATCTCTGCAAGTTAGATGTTATTATCTTTCTTTAGCAATTGAAAAAAGAGTCTTGAAGAAGATGCTTCTTGGTCCTTGATTCAGGAAATAGTAGATTAAGATTCAAATTCCATTATTTGATATATATTCATTTATCTTTAAATATTTCATTAGTAAGAAAATCTCTAATATACGATTTATGGCTCAAAGATTTGTAAATTCAATTTATAGATTCAGAAATGATAAAACTGGAGAATATTTTTTAGAAAGTATCCATCTCAGCTCTTTATTTTTACAAATAAGGATATTGAAGTTCCTTCATTTGTATTAAGGTTTTAAGGAAAAAACATCTTTGGTTAACAAATTACTTTCTAGCCCAGCAAACTAAAAGCAGTTCTCTTGCCTCCCAATGTAGAATTCTTTTCACTAAGTGGCAAGTGACTCTCATAACTGTCCTTCTTTCATATTATCCAAGGTACATAAACAGAAGTCTAAAGTGTACTTTGTATCTTGTTACCATTTGCTGATAAATTTAGTATGCATATGATGATGCCACCAATATATAATTACTGGAAAAGTAATTTGTACTTCTATATCCTTATTAAATTTCATATTACTATGACTCACACAATGAGGACAGAGTGTTTGCTTTGAAAATCTTAAGCTGAGAAAAAATAAATATACCCTTATATTTCTTCTGTGAATCAGTGGGAGAGTGAAAGAGATATTTCTGACTTTCTGATTTTGAACTAAAGAAAACTAAACTAAAAAAAAAAGTGTGTTTTTGAGACAAATGGAAACTATGGAACACAGTTAAAACTTTTGAGACTTTTTATTTCAGGACTAAGAATGGGCATTGTTTATATTATATTCACCTGCAGAATAGTGAGGTCTCATAATTAACTGGGGACACAAAAGATATTTAAGATTTTTCCTTTTGTAGTCCTATTCAACAATCATTGATGTTGACATTGGAAAAGTTGCTTAGGTTTTTGAAAAGTTATTTTTTAACTTTTTTAGTGAAATAATGAAGAACCAATTAATAGTTCAAGATTCCCCATTAAGTTTAGGTTTCCTTGAATTTTATTACTTGAAACAAAGCCATAATAATGAATAATTATGAACATGAAAATAATATGAATGACTTGTACCTCAGAACACTTCATGTTAATGAGACCTTCAAATACAATATTGTTTGTATACTAATGGTGAATTACGTAGTTGAATACAGAAATAACATAGGTTTGCTAGCTACACACACACACACACACACACACACATCCAATTTGTCTCTACATAGTAGGCATCAGGTGCAAAGAATTAAGATAGCAATTCTCCATAGTTTCCTTTTTATTTTCAACATTATTCCAGATCGTTCTGTTTTACTTATATATTTTATTCCTTCATCTACATCTCATATATTCCTTTCACTCATATTCATAGGCAACTAATCTAATGTGTTTAATATAATGTATGAATATATAATTATACATGTGTGAGTGTATATAACAAAGTGTGTAGTGTTGTTTTATTTACATGTGTCTTAAAAACATTCTCATGCAAAAGTTCTTGTCCTCTTAACTTCTTATAATATTTTCATAAAATGTGGCTAGAGTCATATATTTAATAAAGACAAAATATATCATAAAAAATAAATATACAGGTGACATACCACATTCTAGGAACATCGAAAAACATAGAAATGCTAATCATTTAAATTTCATGCAAAAGTGATGGTTTGCATGTATTGAAATTGGCCACCTCTACTGGAAACATAAGAAAAAGTAAAAGGACCATTGAAAATATTAAAAAGTGATAGCCATTTCCCAAAATAAAAGAAAAATCTCCATAAACTCTAAATATAAAGGAAATCATAATAAGAAGTTCCATGGCAAGCTAGACCGCATGATGAGAAAAAGGTCTCCACCAAAGAGAGAGCAGAAGGTTAAAATGTGTGGCAGGTAGGAATGGTATCAAAGCTGAGCATCCAGAATATGGTCTGATGTTTTTCAGGGAGTAAGACAAAAATATTGATTAACACTGGGATCATGTTATAAAAAGAGTTATGTATTTTTAAAAGAATTAGTAGATAATTTAAAACTATGGGAGAATTTTTAAAAACTTAAAAAACATCAAATCAAACAAGCAGGAAGTGATTTTTTAAAAAGCGAAGAAGAAAGTGTGTTTAAAGTACAATGCAAAAGAACAGGGAAAAAATAATCTTATAAATTTCAGTAATCACTATAAATATAAATGGCTTAAAATTTACTGCTAAAAATTAAGAAATATCATATTAGATTAAAAGAAGTAAACTCTAAGCACAGACATGTATTGATAAAAACAATTAGGGTTTTTCTTCACAAAAAGAAATCAATATTCTCCAGCAGGGACAGTGGTTCAGGTTGTTGATCCTTAAATCCTACTCAGCAATTTGTTTAATTGAAGATGACTGCATCAGATCATCAGGAAGTACAACTATCCTCTCTAGGTTCAGCCATCTGTACTTAGGGCTAGAGCTGTTCCCCATACAATATAGATCATATGTGTTTAAGGGGCCACCTTATTTGGAGCAGGTGGCTGGCATCTTATAAATTTTCCATTATTCTCATAACATTCTCCTAAATATTTTTCTCATCTTACGGTTCTTCCTGAAAGGGCATTCTAGAAAAATATTTTTGAAATAAGGATTTAAACTGTTCATGCTTTCACATTGCTGTACTTTTTTACATTTAAAGGAGAATTTGGCTATATATAAAATTCTCGCTCCAAAGCTCTATTTTTTGTTTTTAAAGAAACTTTATAAATAAAGTTTGGGAAGTTTGCATCCATCTAATTATGTTTCCTTGGTGGGTTATCTCTTTCTTACAAGAAACTTTTAGAATTTCTTTGGGTTTTTGTTGTTCTTATTTTATACTGTAATCTATCTAGATGTGTGCTTTTCTATTTTCCTGCTTGACACTGCATTGTATCAATATTAGTCATCCTTCACTCTTTGAAATTTCATCATTATTTCCTCAAATATTCCATATGATCATTTTTTATCTCTCTATTTTTCTGGTCTATTATAACTTTGCTATTTCAACTCCTATTTCCCACATTTGTAATAATTTGTTTATATTTTCTTTCTTGCCTTTCCTAACTGCTTTCTATAATTGATCTTCCAGCTCCATAATTTATTCTTTGGCTCTGTCTTATTTCCATTTAACTCTTTTGTGTGTTCTTTATTTCAACTATTACATTTTTGATCACCAGTGTACCTTCTTAATGACTTCTCCTTCCTCAATTTATCAATAGCTCCATGGATATAATCTTTTAAAATTCTTGACTTACCTGATCTGTTAATTCTAGTTTATCAAGTATAATATATATGTAATTTATGGTTTCTCTTTTATTTCGGTTGTACTCTTATAAGTCTGGTTGCTTTTGTTTATAAGATTATTTTAAGAATCTTAACTAGTATTATATAGGGTAGCAGGGCAAAGATCTAGCCTTACCTTGTGAAGTTTCTCATGGGTTTGGAGGTAGAGCATGCCCATGGAAAAAATCCCGAGAATACCATAGACTGAGTTTGGCAAACTTTAGCTGTTCTTTCTTCATTAAGTGACTTTGTCCCTCAGGGAACTTTGACAGCACTGCCCGACATTGCTCTATTTTGAAAAAGTTTTCTCATTGATTATGGTTGTCAAGCTACAATATGAAAGGAGAATAAAAGGAAAAATAAGCACTGAATAGCTAGTTGGTTTTCTCTCACTTGTTTTCTACTGGGCAAAGGCTACTGGGTTGGCCCTGCTACTTTTCTGTTCTGAAGTTCTGAGGTGGTAGGGAGTGAGCCACACAGGAAACATGGTAAAGAAAAGAGCACTGAAAAGCTCACCTATCCTATTTCCTGCCAACAATGATGCGAGGCCTGCCTTTGCCTCATGCTGCCATTGCTCTTCCATTGGACTTTAATAACTACTCTTCCCTGTCCCCTTCCTCAAGTATTTCTTACTGCTTTAGTTTTTCAAATCAGTATACTGTCTTTTATTTCTGTGAGATTTCTAGGTTAGACTGTGGGGAGAGTCAACAGGCGGTGACATAATCTTCTCATTAGTAACCGAAAGTCATATGTGCACACATTCACGCACTCAAAAATGGGTATTGTGGAATTATTGTGAAGTAGGAAAAAAAACTTGAAGCAATTTAAGTGTCCAACTTTAGGGTTCTGGTTAAATTAATTAGGTTAGCTTATTACTGGAATAAGATAAAGATTTAGATATTCAAGTGTTACTATAAACAATTCTCAAGAAACTATGAAAAAAATGTCAAAGTGCAGAACATTATGATAAATGTGGAAAATAAAAGATACATACATATATGTCGATAAAGATACCTTATTTTTCAGTTTAACATCAACCCAGAAAAGTTAACTGTGCTGACCTTTTAAGGAGGGCAGTTTCTAAAGAGGGGCATTTATATATTACAATTAAAAAATTTAAATATATGGATGTGTGATTTTTAGATTACTTTGCTAAAACCATATAAAGAGATTTGCTTTATAAAGCATATATATTCTTATACATGTATACAGACAAAAAATACTTATTTAGCATTTTATATTCTGATAGAAGACATTATATAGGATTATATTCAAACTTTTATGCTACTTAACAAAAATCAGAAAGAAATGCTAAAGAGGACAGCTTTAAAAATATCATTTAAATGATTATATTGCAACGATGCCCATTTGTTTTATTTGAAATTATTAAGGGTTGGTGGAAGCTTATACTTTATTTTGATTATATGTTTAAATTCCATGCTAAATAATTTATTCACATTATATAAAATTCGTGTAGAAAAACAATCTGCATGCTAATGTAAATGTGCTTGTGAAAGGTGTCAAGTGATATTATTGAATGGAGCAAAAGGAGATTTGTTGAGATTAGATAAACCAAGGCATCACTTGTCAGTTCATCTATTTAGAAAAGGTAGACAGAAGGGAAGACAAAAGCCAATATTCAAATTATGTGCATGATTTGTTCTTTTTTGACTACAAATTGTCAGTGTAAGAAGGATGGTGATAAAAGACAGTAAAATCAAAACGTCACTTTTGTTAACAGATCAAAATTCCATTTTAATGGTATGGGAGCTATAGTAAGCTTTAACAATGGAGCCACACTTACTCTCCCTTGGCTTGTCAGTTTCCATTTTGAAGTATTGTTTTTAATGACCTATCTAGAGATTTATTTTTTAAAGAACAAGCACATATTTAGGTGTTTCATCTATCAAAAACTTCCTTTGTTATTTTGTGATCAGGCTGTATTCTATAAGTGTGGTGGACCTTGACAGATAGTGTCAGTTGATACATGGATAGCAACATTTCTGAAAATGTTCTCACTCTAATCTTAGGCAAATCAATTAGTGCTGGCTTGCTACATGCTGATTCAATCAGAACATATAATTCAGCATTTTCCCACTAATTTCACTTGGTAGGTTTGATGGAAAGTAATAGTTATAAAAAGATTCTCAGAAGTGTTTGCAAACACAAGAAGACACAGTAAAAATTAAGTTAAAATTAACATGACTCGAGTCAACTCATTTTCTCAGAGTGTTTATGGTTGGGAATATAGAAATAGACTCTTTCCTGAGTAATTTTCTGCTCCTGCATTTGCCATCTTCATTTGAAGAGACTGATTACTTTAGTAAAATTATTTATTTTATTCTAGAATATTGACGTTGAATTTTGAGTTTTGAAATATGAAACTAATAGAGCAAAATAAACTTGAAAAATGAGAAAATCAGGCCAATGAGGAAAAGACAGGGTGGAGATGATGGAGAAGGAATGAGAACAAGAACAATAAACCCAAGAAGAGTGACAGTGAGAGAGAGAGGTAGGGAGGGAGAGAGAGAGAGAATTTTTAGATTCCAAGCAAAGCATTCAGATAACTAGCCCAGCCTTGTCCAAAGACAAAAATTCTTGGACTTTTAAATCCTCAAGCCATTAGCATAATTACCTATATATAATCACTTAAACCCCTACATTTTTAAATGCAGAAATATCATTTTGTTCTTCTCAAAAAAAATTTTTTTTTTGTTTTCCTTTTAGGAATTACAAAGGAGGATGTCTATTTACCCCTAAATCAGTGACCTGGTTATTGTTCATTCCCATCAGCAAGCTAAGGCAGAACCTATGGCCTAACACCCTTGTGTTTCTCTAAAGGTGAAGTTCTAAGTTGGAAATTAGCTTCTTTCCAATCTCTACCACAGTCAGAACTGTAGGATGGACTAATGGTTGTGTTTCCTAGATTTCTATAAGGCTGTGTATAGGGCATGCTTGTGTTGACAAAACTAGAATGCTGCTTTTGGTTTTCAGTGCCAGAGATCTGAATTGGCCTTTTAGGGAATTATGCAGGCAGAACTAATGTTTTTGCCTTGCATGTGGCGAGGCGCTGTCCTTCAGAAGAATTTCTAAAGCACTGAACTACAATAGTGTGAGGCATCCAGCAATTCCACATTCCACCAGGGCTGGCTGGACTAAAACCTCCAGTATTGCCAATTATACACATGGGGCAATACCTGAAAAGAAGCTTCCATCCTCTGGAGAGCTAGGAAGTTGCACCTCTGTGGTGCTGGACTATTGTGGATCTGGCAACCTACAGTCACACCTTGAGGACTCTGATCTACTTATTTTCCCTTGTAAAGTCCAAGGACAATAGTGTTCTTAGGTGTAGTTAGAATGCAAATGGGTTCCTGAATGGGTGTCCCCGGCAAGGTCAGAGTGTTCAGTGAAGCACTACTTTCCTCTAATGCTTTTGGACAAATCATCTGTAACATTTCCTACTAACTACCTGCCACTGTAGTTTTACCCAATACCAGCTTCCTTTCTTTCTCCTTTCTCTCCTTTGCCAAGCAGGGGTAATAATAGTTCTTACTTCATGGGTGAGAATTAACAAGGTAACATAGGTAAAGTACTTAAAACAATGTTTGGTATATAAGTACTCAATAAATGTTAACTATTACTATTACTGTTATTATTTTATTGGTGTTACTGCTTTCTCTTTTTTCTCTTTTTTCTTTTCTTTTTTCTTTATTGTTAATTCTGAAATCCAAGAAAATCTCAGCCTGGTTTTTTAGAATTCAGAGCCTGAGGAAAAATCCTACCTAATCACGCTTTATTTAGAGAAAGAGGGTCCAGTGTCAAGAAAGCAAGAATTTAAAAAAGCAACAACAAAAAAAGGAAATAACAAAGAGAAGAGAAGATTGCAAATAAAAGGGGAATGCACTAAATAGCTGTACAAACCTGCAGAGCACTGTTGGTTTCTTGGAGACCCTATAGACTGCATCTTGAAACATTACATCAGGAGAGGAAGAGAGAACTGCTGTGTCCACTGCCTTGGTCAAAGTTTGTTATACATTGTGTCAACCATCTTGGGTTATACCATCTGGCCTCATTACACAACGGATAGGGAAAACCCCAAAATAGCAGCAGTATCAACAACAGCAACCCAAGAGGCAGGATACAGGTGAGGCAATAAGCCAGCAGTAGTTTTCCCTTTCCTGCCTTTAGCTTGCAGATGCACACAGCTTGTATTCATGAGTGGGTGCTGAGTGAGTTATAGGGCATTTTGAGTTTCAGCAGTAAAGGGAAGCCCTGAGGTTGAAGCCAAGAGTTGTACAAGGTGGAGCTAAGACTCTGGTGTGTTGTGTCCTAGAACAGAGTGACATGAGGAAACTGAATTAGCTACCAATTGAGTCCTGATCTGCTAAACAAGTGACATTCTATTGAATGCCACTCTCTGTTCCACAAAGGTGGCCAGGGTGCTCAAAGAGCCTTCCATCAGTACAGAACAAAAACATTCCTGAGTGCCTATAAGAAAGTGGTTAGTGCCAGGTGATCTTCCCAGAGGAACACAGAAGCATCAAGCAGAAAGAATAACCAAGTAAATCTGGAAGGTCAAAATCAAACAAGCATAGAACACACACCTGAATACTAAATGACAATAGTTTTTGTACCTTACAGTCAAGGAAGAAGGGAGATATTTTCTTTCCCAGAGCTCTCTTACATCCTTGAAGAATGACTTTGGGGAAACTCACTTGGGTCAAATGCACACTTACGGACTAATAGTTTTATTCAAAGGAATAAGGGCTCTCTGACCAGACAGGTTGATTTTTGTGCTCAAATTCGAGGAACCCAGAACAATGATTGACAAATACATGTAGGAAGGCAGTGCTCAAATGAAAGGGATGAGAGATAGAACAACAACAACAAAAAACAATTGGTAATCAATCTCTCCCTCTCCCTCTTTCTCTCTCTCTCTCTCTGGTTCTATCTCTTTTAGGGATTTCTTCACTTATATTTCTGCATTTAAAAAAATAGTATGTGCTTATTAGATTTATTTATGTTTAAAGTATTTCCATAATGAAGTTTGTGGGAGCTTGCCACGTAAACAGTCGAGTCTTTCAGGGAAATTTTTTATTATCTTCTTGCACATGGCATAGCAGCTGCTATGAAAATGCATCGCAGCACAACTGTTTCACTGCCCTTTAACTCCATATGTATCAATCACTTATTACTGATCACTATCTCATACCCTGCTCTTTGCTTCTTGGAATATTTTCAAGATTTTGATTGCTGTAGAAATTCATTTATTTGGAAGCCTTATCTGTTCCCATGTAAAAGTCATAGATCCCTAAGCTCTGCAGAGTTTCACCACTAGTTAGATTCTCTTTACATTATATCTTCCAGAAATTTCTTAATATTTGGGCTTCTTTTTGGCGCTGTTTTTGACTTTAGAGAAATTTATAGTTTTCTTCTCATTTTTATATTTATCCTGTCACCTTAATAGGATGTAAGAGATAAAGGGGGCTAAATAATTGTGCTCATTAGATATCATAAGGCAATAAATTTTGATTCATCTTTGAAATGCAGTGGTAAAGTCCTTTCAACTAAGTGTTTAATAATAAATTACATATGTTCTTTAGGTAATTTTCTAACCAAAATTAAGATGATTTTTTTTTAATTTCTGGGCTTTCCATTATATTTAATATTGACTCATGACTAAATAAATCAAAATATTTTAGCTTTTCATTTCTTCTTCATGCACAGAGGATTGTCCTTACCAAAAGTAGCACAATCAATGAGTACGAATAGATAATGCATTATCATTAATGATTGTTATTATGTTTTCAAAGCACAGTTCAACAGCCATCTATTTCTTCATTCATTTCTATACAAAAATGTAATTATAAAAAGTCCAGCTTCAATGAACTAAAATAAAAATATAGATTTAATATGAATGATAATTTTTACAAAATCTCTTGTAACTGCACTAGGTAGAAACAAATCAACTTTCTTTTTGGATCTGCCCTTTAATAAATTGATTTACATATTGTTTAAAATCTTTTAAAAAATAACTTGTTAAACATTTTTTTTGGAATATTTTTAGTAGATGAAGTTATAGCAAAATGGTATAAAATACATAAAATAATATCTTGTATTTAAATTGAAAAACAAAACTTGACACCTTGTTGAACTGCATTTTCTTTCAGTATTATAGCAAGAGACTCATGTTTCAAGAAGTTGACTTATTATATGTTGCATTTTATATGTTCTGAAAACTATAAAATAAAATTTAATAGAATAAAGTTGATTGTGTTTTCTATAGGAACAATTTTGTATTTTCAGGTTGAATTCTAGACCAAGAACTCAAAATTAAATAAAACTTACCAGAGAATAATTAATAACAAATTGCTCTTAATCTAGATATCATTATAACAAAAAGAAAAGGATACATGTAGTAGCACTGAAGAATCTTAAAAACATTGTGATAAGTGAATGAAGCCAGATACAAAAGAAAGTGTACTAAATGATTTCACGTATATGAGATTCTAAAGATGGAATTACTATAAAAAGACAGAGGTAGAAGTTATGTACATCATGATTCTGGTGGTGGTTCCATGACTGTATACATTTATAAAAGATCATTAAATTGTACACTTAAAATTTATATTATTTAAATTGTATCTCAATCAAAATGAAAAAAAGGTAGAATAATAATCTGCATTGATGATTTACAGTCATTCTTATAATACAGATCAAAACCTTTAACATATCCTATGTGGATTTGTACTATTCTTTTCATGTCATCCCTGAAATTCATCTTATTTAATGTTCCTTTGTTTTTTGTCTTGTCATACTAATGGTCTTCCTATGTTTCCATGCTCCAGACACCCTGCACCTTCTTCTCTATTATAAGTGAAAATATGCTGTTACCTCTGGTTGTAAAACTCTTCCCTAACTTTTATCTGCTATACCCATCAATTACTACTTTTTCTTTATAAGAACAAAAACCACTTCCACAGGTACCTTCCCTGACCACCTATATTAGATTAGTTTCTTAATAAAAGACCCTCAAAACCCACTCTGTTACCTCTGGAATGCTTTACATAAGTATAAGTCATATAAATTTTGTTTCCTTCTCACAGTCCTGCACAACTTTCCGCATCCTAACAGTTGCAATGATAAGTAAAGCAAGTTTGGTAGTGGAAGGCAAATTAATCAAAACATAAATTTCTTTAGTACAAAACCACCCAAGACATATGCCAACAGGAGGTTAATCTTGGCTCCTTAAAAGGTTCACTCTGAGACTAAATGACAGAGAAATCTTCTCCCTTCTCTCCTAACTTCTACCTTGAGGCCCCTGTTTATTGGTAGAAGTCATAAATAAGTGAAAATTCACATAAAAAGCTGAGCTTAAAAGAAGGGGGAGAATTTAAAGAATAGGGATAAGAAAGAAAGGGAGGATAGAGAGGGCCCACAGAAGAGAATCAATTTTTGGCACCAATGTGTTTGTTATATGGGAACATCCCTAGAGCCAAGAGTTAAGGCCTGCCCATTGAAGGAACTACAGGCACGTGGTACAGGTGAATAGAGTCAAATATTTGCTTCTCTACCCACTTCTGATTATGACTGGAATGGATATAAGACTCATATCCAAAGGAAGAAACTTTAACATTATAAAGATTTTCTACTTCTGTTTGTAAAGCAAAATTAATGTCATGAAATGTATTATTCCACCTTTTAATAATAAAGTTAGAAGAGAGTTTAAGTGTTATTAAATACTTTTTTTTGTAGAATAGGTAGATTTCTATTTATCTCCCTGAGACAGGGATTCAATCTTGCTTGTTTGCTGTGATGCCCTTCAGTCTTAGCACCTTGACCTCAATACTGACCTTTAAATTAAATTATATTTTGAATGAATAGAAGGTCATTTTAACATTGCTCAAACTTCACTTGTCTGCTCCATATCTGGGTTAGACTATAAATGCTCAAAATTGTCTCACTTTTGGAAATTTGAGGAATGACATTTTGAATCAAAGCAAGTATGGTTTTAATCCAGGATGATTCAATTTTGGTTGTAATTGGGCTAGTCAAAACCTGTCAACATTGATGCTTATTTAAATATTCAAGAGATATATTACTCAAATTAAACAAATTAAGCAAATAAATGATATCTCTGGAAAAAACAGGTACAAAAATATTGCCTAAAAAGAGAAAGATGATTTACTACTTTGTTTTTAACTATGCAATCTGAATTGTGTGTCATGATTAATTAAGACTTTTTTTTAGAAACTATTACTCAAAATATATTTTAACTAATGATATTTTACAGAAATTAGAAAATAAAAGAATCAGATATTTTTAAAGCTGGAATTGATAAGATCATAATTTTAAAGTTCAACATTGAAAATTTTTCTTGGTGTAGATAAAAAATGGTGGAAATAGTCAATCTACCTAATACTCTTGCCCTCCTATAGGATATCACTGAAATGACAAGATATTTTTTAAAAGATATGAAACAAAACAAAATGAAAAAAAAAAACCCACATAAATGATCAGAACAAATGCAGAGAGAATAGGGTCAGTGTGTATTATGGCACTGGAAAAAACTGAATCTTAAATATGCTGTGTGATTCGTGTGGTAAGAGTGTGTTTAGTTTTGTAAGATATTGCCAAACTGTTTTCCAAAGTAGCTGTACCATTTTGCATTCTTGCCAGCAATGAATAAGAATTCATGTCACTCCACATCCTCACTAGCATCTGGCATTATCAGTATTCTAGATTTTGGCCATTCTAATAGACCTGGAGTGGTATCATGCTTTAATTTGCATTTTCCTAATGACTTATGATATGGTACATCTTTTCATTTGCTCATTTGCCATCTGTATATTTTCTTCAGTGAGGTATCTGTTCAGGTCTTCTGCCCATTTTTTAAATCAGGTTGTTAATATTTTTATTGTTAAATTTTAAATGTTATTAGTGTATACACACACAAACACACACATATATGTATACATTTTTTAAAAACAGCCTTTTATTGGATATGTCTTTTGCAAATATTTTTTTCTCCCCGTCTATGGCATATCATCTTATTTCCTTGAAAGTGTCATTTGCAGAAAGTGTCATTTGATTTAAATAAAATTCAGAGTGAGAGAAAGAGGGGTTTTTGAAGAAGAGTGGTGAATGTGATTGGTGCATGGATTAGACAGAAGAAAATATATAAGAAGCTGAGTACGTTTTTAGGAGATATTGTGGAAAAGAAACCTTTGCTAATACAACCAGCTAAGAAAGATATTCAATTTCCAAGGAATTTCCCAATATCTATTCCATATGTAGCTGAGGAAGATAATAAGAAAGAACTTGTCTAAGGTTGAAGGTAAGGGCCATGAGGAACAATGGCTTGAGGACTACTCACATTCTCACAATTTCTGCCTGACAGATTTTTAAATTCTTTCTGCCGACTGTTGTGCTTCTCTCCTTCTTCCCACTTCTGAAAGTGAGTGGTTTTTTTTCCTCTTCCACAATTGCCTATTGTCTCTGTGTTTATAGTGGTGGGGTGGGGGAGATGCAAAGTAGAGCTATTAATTTGCCTTTTGTTGTTGTTCATAGATTTCTGGACTAAGAAGTCATATCTGTACTGCAAGTACATGATCACACAATTCTTCACTTTATGCTCAATGCTATGATTGACAGGAATTAGAGTTTTGTCCCTTGGGATAAGGGAGTGAACTTCGCTCAGTGATTGCAGTATACCTCTCATTTTCTGGTTACTGAATGGCAACATCTGTTACCTTGATCCTCTACCTGTCCCAACCTCATATCTTGAGTATATATAGAGAGGTTAGATAACATGTTATTTTGTTCACAAGTCTTCTGATCAAGATAAATGATAACTCAAAAAAGATATATCTAAAGAACAATAGCTGAAAAATATTAGCATCTAGATTGATTTAGATTATGAGATTTTGGATCTCAGCCTGAGCCTGGTGCTGTAACCTGATGAGAATTTGGGAATACAGGATCTTCCAAGGGGTGAACTTGGTTTGCATATACGGGGAATGTAAATAATTGTAGCCACAGGGCAAACTGGAGAGTTTAACATAATGACAGAAATTTTTTGTTACTTCTCTCTTGATGGGCTTGAAACTGCTTTACTCACTAAAAGATGAAGGAAGCGATGCTATATGACTTTTGAAACTATAATATAAAAACCACGTAGTTAACTACTGTACTCTTGAGACATTTATTTCTAGTAAATCTAGATATTATATAAAAAGTTGAAACTATCATCCTGGAAAGGCCAAACGGAGGTGCTTTGGTTGTCAGTTCCAGCTAAGCTCCAGCCAGTAGCCAACATCATCTTCCAACCATGTGAATGAGCCATCTTTGATATCCTGTCTAGCTAAGGCTCTAAATGAGTCCCACCCTAGCCATTATATGCATGTAACTGCTGTGAGAAACCCCATGTCAAATCTGTCCAACAGAGACCTTCCTGAATCTGACCCACAAAATCATGGTAACATTTTTAAATGGGTGTTTTAAGCCTCTGTGCTTGGAACAGTTTGTTATAAGACAATAGTATCCAGAAAATCTGCCTAAAGTTTAATCTCAACACAGCAGTCAAAATGATACTTTTTGCAAATTAAGTGAGACCATATTACATCTACACTGGAAGACCCTGCAGTGAAGCGGCTTCCCTTTTCACCAGAGAAAATGTCAAAACACTTGTCTGATGGGCCCCATCCTCTGACCTCCTTAGCTCCTCTGCTCCCCAATCTCATTCACCTAAGCAGTATTAGCCTCCTTACTATTCACATATTCTGCCCCCAGATACTCCCACTTAAGGGCCTTTGCCACAGTTGCTCCTTCTTCTTAGAACCCACTGCATCCAGATGTTCATTTGGCTAGCTCCTTCAGACCCTTCAGGTTATGAAAATCTCACCTTTTAATTAGGCCTACCCTAAGCTTCACCTTCCCCTATCTGTGGCTCTCCTGATCCTCCAACTGTACTCTCTTTACTCTAATGTTATAGTACTTGCTACTTTCCTACATAGATATTTATTATAGGTATCATTCATTTTCAGTCTTCTTGCTAAAATATAACATCAGTGAAAGGAGAGGTATTTGTGTGTGTGCGTATATGTATTTTTCCCCTTTACATCCCAAATGGCTATAACAATGCACGCCTGGAACATATAAATGGCTTAATAAATATTTTTGAAAGCATGAATTAAGGATATTGAAAGAATTTTTAACAAGAAAATATATTAGAAGGTTCGCATTTTTTCAGTTTAAACTGTTTATGCTTTTCTCTGTTTTCTCTGACATTTTAAATTTTAAAGTTTATTTAATTAATTTTTATGTTGCTAATTTGTCATAGTAAGAGCATATTAGTTTTTAAATAAATATGCAATGAATATTATTTTGCTTTTAAAAAAAAGAGATACTCAAGCCCCAAGATGAGAAATTGTTCAAGATTTTATTTAACACACACTTAAATGATGCTATTTCACTTTTGAACATTCTGGTGTTAAAGCCTACATCCTCATTTTTTTTGATAAACTGGAGGAAATAATTGTCCAAATTTAGATTTTGGATTTTTTCAAGGGCATAATTAATCTGCCATAAATTATAAAATTCCAAAGTAATTCTGATATACTGTCCTCATCTCACTCCATTAAGTTACACCCATGATGTAATTTTAAGCTAAAATTCTTTTCAGTTATAGCAATGCTCCCCAAGGAGTGTCTTTACAGACGATTCCTTTTTAATGTTTATTTAAAATAAGCAGTAACTGATTTTTTTTTTTGATCATTTACCCAGTTAAATTCTAATGGCTGTGTATGAAAATATTTTTAATCAACCATAATAAAAAGCCTTTGCATTCTACACGATTTATTTGCTGACCTCACACACACACACAATTGTAACTTTCACAACTTTCTGAAATATTTTCAATTTTAAACTTATTTTGAAATGTGTGCTATGTATATGAATGTTCCTTAGCAAATTGTGGGTTCTGGTAGTATGAGTTGAAACTAATGCTTCACTCTATAAAATAGAAGCAACTATCAGATATCTGAGAGAGCTTCCACAGAGAAGATCCACTTATCCTGAGTTCAAAGGATATCCATTCTTAATTGAATGACATAAAAAAGCATTGTGAAAATATCTCGTCAAGCAGCATTTTTGTGCTGTGTAGCTTTTTAATCAAACTGTAATATTAATGCTATTAATGCATCTGCAAAGACATACAGAGTTCAAGGATGATGAGAGTGAGAGAAAGAAAGAGAAGGTGTGTTAATATATTTTCTGGGAGTTTGGAAAGATGATGCGACTACATTTAGTAAACTATATTAATATTAATATTGTATTTATAAGCATATAATTTGATTTATAACAAATTTCTTGAATATAAGTAATTAAAAAGACTACCTGGACAGGTGTACACCAAGAACAAAATATAAAAGACTTTGATTAATAGTTTTGAAAATATAAAAATGTGTATGTAAAGACAGTGAATTGATATATTGAGGAAGAGATTTGGTCAGTAGTGTAAATATTGGCATCAAGTTATGTTTCCTAGTTTATTTTTTGACTCAAATTCTTTAATACTATAAAATAATATATGTAATTGAGAAAGAGTCTATTTATCAAAATGATTAGAATTAACATTTGTTGTAGGCATATAATATATATTCACATCTGGCTTTTTACCTAAATCATTCTCTATCCCTCAAAAATGTATACAAGCATACAAATTCTGGTACACACGTAGTTATATACAAACACATTCTAACCTCACTTTACTCAAAAATAAGTATTAGTTACAAGTGTTGGGCTTGCGTTAAGGTAGTTTGTTGATTATTTCAACCTAAATGGAACAACGCTTCTCTTTAACTTAAAAATCTTTGTGCTTATAGGCATTAATTCTAAAGAGCTGATAGCTCTTTAAATATAAATGCAGTTGCAGGATTTCCCTTGAGTTAAAAAAGCTCTCATATAAATTTTATATTCATACTTGTATATTTTAATATTCAAAGGAACAAAAAACTATAATTTTTATTAAATCCATAATGTGGCCCAGAGTTAGCTTTTCTAAATATCTTACTTTGCATTGTAAAGAAGAGACACCATATTTTTGTCTTTGATCAAAAATTTCAAGTCCTATAATTTTCTTGCTCTTCATAGAAACAAAGCAAGCCGAGCTTATACAGCAAGTGTATTCTGAAAGCTACAAATATTTGCTATTCAGAAAATCTCACTGAGGGTTTAGTTATTTAAAACTAAAGAAAGAAAATTACTATTAATAATTGGTTTCAGCTAATGAAATGTTTTTATGCAAATAGGTGAACCCTAAATATGACCTGGAAACAAAAGACTGCTTAACAGTTACTATTAAGCAATACATTAGTAGATCAATTAAACAGAACTTCTTTTTAATGAATGTGCTGTACCCTTGTTGCCATAGAAACCTGGAAAGAGAAAGCTTCAGGATGCTAATAGCATGAGAAACACAACAAAATGTTTGTAAACATACACCTTGAAATGTGTATGATCAGTTAAGTAATAAAAGGGTGATGCAAAGAATTTCCCAGTATAAGAGGAAGGACACAATTCAGAATTCAAGGTATCACAATTGTTTTCATTATGCAGATCAGCCAAGAAGCTGCCAACATCATTATAGGTCACACTCACATGCATTAGCTGATATAAAGAAACAATCTGTTTTGGGGATTTGAAAAATTATATCTGAAATCATCTAACATTAAGGGCCAGTAAAAAAATCTATGTAGGTTATTTTTTAGAATAAAAATGAAGCCAAGATAGAGTTAAAAACAAACAAACAAAAAATTTAAGTTACTTGGCCCATAACATTTTAACCCATAGATATAATCTGTATAAACCTTTTTTCTCCTTTATTTTTTTCTTTCTCTAATTCTCTTGTCTGAAACCTATTTTACCCTTTTGTTTTGGTGCATGCATTAATAATATTTGATTTGGTTTAAACAATTCCTAACAAACTGAAATGTCTGAAGCTCTATAGACAAATACTGTTATTAATGCAAGTACAATTACTGAATTGAACAAGAAAAATAATTTGGGCCACTTTAGGTTCCTGACTTCCAATGATAATTACTCCAATTTGGGTTATACTTTAAAGAGAAACAAAGCAGCTAAATAGCAATTCTATTCAGCACAGAATTAATTTCTTTTCTATTCACTATTATGACAGAGTATTGGATTCTTTAAGAATCGAATAAATCAGAAATTCCACAACCATTTTGTACCGAGTTTCATTCATAACTATTGAGATAGCAGTTGGGACAAAGACAACATTCTAGTGTAAGTGAAAAGAAGGATAAGATAAAGAGCTTAGCATTGTCCAAGGACATGAGGTTTGTGTCCTGTGCTCAGGAACCTACACGTCTGACAGAGTGGGATTCTCTCTGTATGGTTGGTCCTGGCCACTCCCCGATAGGAGAGGAACAAAAGACCTTTCTGTGTCCCTCTCCATTGTGTTCACTCAACCTGACCTAATTACCCCAGCATAGTTAAGTTTTTGCTAATTGCATGAGTGTGGTTGATGTGTTTGCTGCTTCACAGAATATTGATCAGAGAGATGTATATTCCAATGATACATTTTTTAGGTTTAAGCATTTCTTCCATCCCAAAAAGCAGCCATGATCTTGAATTTGGTTTGTACCAATTCAAAGCAAAAGTTTTACATGAAAATACTGATAAATCACTTGAGAACATTTTGTGTGCTAGCTATTGATGTCAAACTATGTTTTATTGTTTTAAAATCTTTTCGTGTTAAAATGTAGTAATCTGATTAGCTCATTCTAACATGGTATTTCTGAACATGACTTATAAAATTTTCTTTATCCCTTAGCCTATTAATAAATATTTAGATAGTTTTTAGTTTTTCCTTATGCAAAAATTACATTTGCACAGAATATCTGTAGATGTCATCTAGGGGCCTGTGCTATAGGGTAATACAATCTGGGAGTGAAATTGTTGGTTTCATATAATTTAACCTTCCATAATATTGTGAAATCAATATTAAAATGTTTTTTTAACCAATTTTCATCTCCACTATCAGTGAATGAGAAAACAAATTTTAGCCTCCTGCCTCAATAACATATGCATGTACACATACAGATTTTTATTGTCAGACTTTTAATTTTTGCAAATATGTTTGTTGAAAACATAATATGATTAGTTGTTTTCTCTTGTATTTTTGTGATTTCTGATGAGATCAATTGTCTTTACCTGTTTTTTGGCCATTAGGTCTTCTTCTTCTGTTTATTCTTTTACTTTGGCCAGGTTCCTATTTACTGGATTCTCTGTAATCTCTTTCATTTTTATTTATAGGAGCTCTTTATATATTTTAGAAACTTACATTTGTACATTATATATGTGTAAAATATCTTGTAACATCTTTGATTTTAAACAGTTCTTATAGTGTATTTTATGACACCAAACTTAAATAAATATTGATGTAGTCAGTTTATCATTTTTTTTCTTTATTATAGTTTATTATTTATTTGAGAAATCTATTCCATTGAAATAGTAAAACACTCTTTTATATTTCCTTCTAAGAGTTTTAGAGTTTGAAGTTTTGTTTGTTATTTAGGTCTCCAATACCTGAAGAATTTAGATGCATGGTTGGAGCTAAGGATCTAATTTTACTTTCTATACCACATGGATAGGTAATCTTAACAACACATCTGGAATAGATCATTTGCTTCAAATTGATTGGTAAGGCCACCTGTATTTATATTACATTTCCGGATACAATTGGATTGATAACTGATTTCTCTGTTCTGTGCTATTAAATTATATACTTATTTCTATACTGATATCACACCATTTCAGTGCTATAATTTCATCATAATTTTACTATAAAATGAATTAAGTTCTTCCTGTTGCTTTTCTTCTTTAACATTGTTTTTATTATTCTTCAACCTTGATTCTTTCATCTGTTTTTAAATTTCCAGAAAAAAAATTCCTTTTGAGACTTTAGTGGATTGAATTAAAATTATAGCTAAATTTGTAAAGACTCAACTTTTTATGTCACCCACGAATATTGTGAATTCCTCTATATTTACACATCATCTTTTAGGTCCTTACACTTTTTTCCCCATAAAGTTTTCACACATATTTAATTATATTTATTCATAGTAACCTTAACTTACTTTTTTGGACATAAAGCCTTTACTTGTTATATTTTCAATTGAAGATTATTATAAGAATTGCTTAACTTTTGTGTATTGTCATATTACCTTACACAGTAACTTTGTTTGTAGATTCTTAGATTTTTTGTGTAGACAATCATATCATATTAAAATAATTTTGTCTCTTTTTTCCAAACTCTTATACTTCTGATTTCTTTATTTTGTTTTATGGAATTGGCAAGCAACTTCAATGTATATCAAATGCTTACATTGATAGTGGACATCCTCATCTGGATCCTGATTAAATAGGAATGCTTCTAAAAGTTAAATAGTTAAGCACTGTTCTTGTTGTATGTTTTAGGTATATGATGCTACTAAATATAATTTATTCCTGGTATGCATTTGCTAAGATCTTTTATGAATGTTTGTTAAATTTGAATGTTTTTCTGCATCAGTTGAAATAATACGTTTTTTTCTCCTTTAAGTTGTAAAGCTAATATATTCCACTAATAGATTTTTTGACCTGTTAGGTTATAAGGTTTTATTGAACCTTTACATTTACAGCCATTTACAGCCATTGCCTTTTGAAAACTTGCTTTATTGCCATCTGAACTACTAATTCTTTCTAAAATTTCTATTAAAGATTTAGAGTTTTTTTAGTGTAATTTCCAGGTCTCTTACCTTCTCTTTTATATTTTCCATTTGATAGCTATCCATGTTGCTTTCTCCATTCTAGTGTTTATTCTATTTCCAGAGCATTTTAGTATAACTTTGCTAAAATTTTTTATGCATGTTTTAACTTTTATCAAAAAATATATAAATAAGTTCAATTGATCATGTCATAGCTTTCATTATTTTTTAATTTTTAGATTTCTGATTTTTTTTTATATCAACCTATTCTTGATTGAAATTTTGCCACTTTTTGTTTTCTGTTCATTTTAATTGCTTCTTATCTAGTTTTAAAGTTCAAAACATCCTTTTAATAGTGCACTATTACTTCCTCTTTCTGGAAATAAATTATTACATTTGTTGGGTTGTTGGCTTACATAATATTTTTTCCTTGTAGTTTTCAAGTTTGAATTGACAAATAAATTTTGCTTTTGTCTGTTGGAAACTTTTTTTCTCATCTTAAACTTATCCTTTTGGACTTAACAATTTTTATTATCTTCCCTCTGTCACCCTTCAGCACCATAAACTTCCAATATGCTCAGGAATCACGTTCGTGAATCTTCAGTTTTCTTTCTTGTAGGTAATCCTGGAATAACAAATATTATTAGGTCATAAATTGGCAATTGGGGGTTCCCTTGTCGGTACTGTAAATCCAGGTGTTGACATATCAGATAGTTTGTCCCAGTTTAAAGGTATGAGGTCATGTTTGCTCCTTCTAGCCTTCTACATCAAGAAGCCAGTTTCTGAGCTGAGCTCCAGATAGTGGTCATAGGCTGTTTTTGGTGATTATTACAATTGAAAGCTCTTCTTCTGAGTCCCCAGTTTGATGCATTAAGCCTGACTTCCTGCAGACATGGAAGTACTTAGGAGATGAACTTCTCATCACTTCACCTCCTGCTTATATCATGCATGTGACTTCGATTTTTAGTACATGATAATATTTATTAAGTTTTTAGAATAGATGTGTGCTTTTGAATTTTAGGTTTTCTATTTTATATGATATTGGTATATATTTGAGTAAGTATTCCAAAATAAACAGACAGCATCAGATGGTTTAAAAAGTTCATGTTAATTTTAGTCCCCAAAATTGTACTTTAAAAAAAATGTATTTATCTTTATTTGGGGTGGGTGGCTGTTAGCTTCATTGAAATCTGGAGGATATAAAATTTTTAGTAGCCATAACATTATGATCATTTTTTAAAAGAAATTACTTGGAGAATGTAAGTAGTAAACTTCAGGGAATTATTTGTATTTGTTCTCCACGAGACAAAGCATTCAGAGCAGCTGTCTAACAAGGCCTTGTTGACCATTGGTCATTCTAGTGAAATGTTAGGTAGATATAATGGTCTTCTTAGAGCCACATATAAAAGTGACATGTATCATTTTTGTTTATATTCCATTTTTAGGAACTAAATGGCATGGTCTCAAGTAAGCTGCAAGAGAAACAGAAAAAGATAAACTTCCAGTGTGCTCAGGAATCATGTTTGTGAGTCTTCAGTTTTCTTTCTTGTGGGTAGTCCTGGTATAATAAATATTATTAAAGGATAAAATGAGATAGATGTGTGAAGAGATATATGAATAAGTCTATTTTTATGATAGGAAGAATTAGTTACTTCACTCCATCCACAGACAATTTTTTATTTCCTTCACTGGTATAAATTTTCAAAGGACATCTGAGGATACATTTATTCAATGTAATGTTAAATTTCTATTTAAAAAGTTATGATAATTTTGTTTCCATGACTATCCACTGTTTTTAAAGACTTGAGGGTCTAAATGATTGAAATGTTGCCACCTTCAAAAAGCAATAAATGCAAGTATATTGTATTTGTTTTCTATTGCCATATAATGAATTGCCACCAGTTTAATAGTTTAAAATGATACCCATCCATTAGATCACATTCCTGTAGATCAGAAGTCTGGGCCAACTTGGTTGGGCCTATGCTGAGAATTCACAGGCAGAACTCAAGATGTTGGCTAGGCTCTTCACTGGAAGCTCAGAGAAAGGATCTACTTCCACACTTACTAAATTTGTTGGAATAATCCAGTTCTTTGGGTTTTAGGTCTCAAGTCCCTGGTTCCATTCTAGATGTGAGGTGGAGGCCATTCTCTTCTTTTGGAGGTTGTTCAAATTCCTTACCATATGGGTTTTTCCATCCTCAAAACCTGCAACAGCCTGTTGAGTCCTTCTCACTTCAAATCTTTCCGCCTTTCCTTTCTACTTTCCTCTTTTTCTATTAAGGCCTCAAATGATTAGGTCAGGTCCACACAGAAAATTTTTCTATCTTCCTAAGGTCAACTGGACTAAAAAACATAACATAATCATGAAAAAGATATCTCATTGTATTAATAGGTTCCAGGGATTAGGTGGCATGACACTAGGGAAGAGTGGTTTCAACTTTTTTCTTATAACATGTATATTTTTAAAAAATTATTTTAAACTCATGAGGAAGAAAGCAATAATTTTGACCCAAAATAATTATATTAAAGTACAATTTTAAAGTGAATGTGAATACAGTTTTTTCCCCCCAAAACCACCAAAAACCAGTGTCTTGATTTGCTTCTATTCTCTGTACTGAACTGTCATTTTATTTATATAGAAACCTCACTTTATTTCGTGATTAACTACTCTCATCACAAGTACTGGAATATAGTATTTTCTCAGTGGGAGATAAGTGTAACACTTGAGGATACTTGGATGTTTCCTCCTGTGCAGTCAGGGCTCAGAATAAGAGGTAGAGAGACTTACTGGTAACTCTAAAGCTACAAAGGCTATGTATTGTCTTCTATATTCTAGAACTACAATAAAGGAAAGAGTGTTGAACATGTAAGACCCACATAAATGATTGAACATGCTGGTTGTCTATGATGAAAAAGCATTCTATTTAAAGTTTTGAACATGGAACTATGAAGATCAAGGAAGGTGTGGACTGAATTGTCACTCCCAAGCACACAGTTGGCATTTACACATGAGAAAAATACATGTAATAATGGTATCCCGGTATTTTTGGTAAACTAAAGTAATATGGTATAATATTAGCTAGAACAACTTCAAAAGTTAACAGAAATATCAGCAAATATATACAGATCTTTTAAAAAAAAATTTACACATATAATTATGAACTCCTGGGTGACACCTCAAAAAAAAAAGAAAATTAGCTTTATATTAGTTATATATCAATTTTTAGTACTAACCATCATGATTTCTCTATATATGCATCATCTACTTCATGTAAGTTCTATGATATCTAGAAGTTTCTGAGGCTCTTTTCCTTATCACATTTAGCTGTAGTGTGAACAAGAAATACAAAATTATTTTAAGGGCAGTACAGTATAAAAAACATTAATTACCATTAAAATTATACGATACTACTAAAAAGTATAAGGTTTACCAATGTAAAATACAAAATTTGTGGTAAAAATACTAGGACTTAGGTATTCAAAGGCTTCTTCAAATAATTATCTAAGATTGTTACCCATAAAGTTATCTTTATTAATGTTGCAATTAATATACTTTTGTAAAGTTACAATTAAGCAAAATACTTTTGTAGAAAATTCATTAAATTGATACTAATTTACTGCCTATTATATGGTACATTTTATTTATTTTATTTTATTTTATTATTTTATTTTATTTATTTTATTTTTTGCTGTTGGTTGGGTTGATGTTTTTCTCCAGGCCCCAAAGGTATTTGTTTTAAATATTTTCACTGGTAGCAAATTTTTCTATTGAGAATTTATTTCAGTAATTACACATTTTTAATTTGGCTTGTTCTTAAGGTGGATGAAAAAGATATTCTTGGTCTCAAATATTGTATTAACATCTTCTTTTTGTCCAAAGCAACTTCCCGATCATTTAGCTTCTAGCATTGTATAAAATCCACATCCCTTTGTAATTCATGTTTCCTAGCTAACCCAACCACTGCTTTTTATTCTGCCTCTACACTCTACAGTACTTACTAGTTGCATGATTTTGGGCAAGTTAATATTTTTAAGCTTCATTTTACTAACTGCACCTATCACATTAGATTTTTTGTTTGTTTGTTTTCTGGACAATGAGTCATTTTTTCAGGATCCAAAACTAAGATAAATAGTACTAATATATTTTTCAGTTTCATTATGGAGTCCATTCATGTGCTAGCCTGGATCTGTGAACTACTGCATTTATATTTCTTATAGGAAGTGAATTCGAGTTTAAACAAGAGACTTATAAATAAATGTTTATTTTAGATTAGTTTAATGAGTAAAATATTTTTTCATGGATCTATATCAGATTGAATATCAGCATCTTTTGAAAGGAACTTTTATAAAGTTAAGAAAATTCCATTATTTATCAGAAACTCATTACTTTAGCTTAAGATTCTAGGTGCACAGCAAGAAAGTCAATTAGCTCCACAAAGAAACCACTACCTGTCCTTATTAAAGAATAAGCAGTCTTTGCAAAAGAAAAATATGAGCTGTAGTGCTTCTCCATTTAACATGAATAGGAAACCATGGAGGTAAAATGAAGTAGCAGAAAAGGCAAGTCCTTGGGGGAAAATAATAACCCAACTCTGAAAAAAATTTAATTAGGGTCCTGGCTATATTTTTATTCTAACAGCTTATTCTTTCATTCTCTTGTTTATCAAGCTTCTACTATAAAACTTTCTGCTTCCTTTGGATTCTTAAGCTTCAACTTGATCTGTGCAGAGGATAACATTTTCAGGTTTTCAAAGACTATTTTCATCATCACAAATTTTATTCAGCTTCTCAGAAAACAATAAATGCATGAAAGTGTTTATGATTCCTTCAAAATATATTTTAACCTCCTTAGCCTTTCATTAATAGATCCTGAAGTGATCCACTTTAATAATCCAGATATGATGCTATGAACTTTGCAGACTGAAGCAGAGGGAGTTTTTTCAGAAAACAGCAAAAGATATGTTCTCCTCAATTATCACACATGAACAGCTATGGAATACAGAATAAAAATCCTGCTACTATGAAAATAACTGATAATTTTCCAATGTTTTCAACATGGCAGTAGTCCCAGTGAAATGCTACACTATTCTGTTGCACATCTGTTCCTTTAGATACTAAAAAGGAATACTTAGACTGTCTCATACAGTCAAATACATAAAAAAGCTCTGTATCCTCTTTTTCAACTCTTTGGGGAGACTAATTTCTCAACACTGAAAACTATAAAGAAGGGTGTACAATTTCTTTTGACACCTCAGTTTTACACCAACATTTAATAACTTCTAGGCAACTTAAAGTAAAACCTCTGCTCTAACATAGGTTTGTAAGCATTTGCATTCACTTCCCTCTCTTGAAACAGACAACAGCAAAAGCAACAATTGGTATGGGAAAAAGCTTCCCCCATTTTTTGATTAAACAAGAAAATATCCATAATAATAAATGCCAAACAGGGAAGGAAGACTGACCCAAACTGGGAGGTTTAAACTTGAATAAATGAAAATGACAAGGGACACAAGCAGACATTCTGAGCAGTAGAGGTACTTGTTCCGAAAAGCATATCAAGTGATACGTTTATTAAAATGATAAGATACATGGGCATGAGAAGTAACAGTTGATCTTAGCCAAAAGGCCAAGAAGCGATGGGAGAAGCTATGAAAGTCTACTTAAAAGTCCAGCTGCACATTTCAGAACAGGCAGGAAGATCTGTAGGAGGAAGCACTTTGTCTTGTCATTTGTACAGCCTATGAGCCAACATGCTGCCAATGGAGACCATTGGAAGTGCAACAGAGTGCAAAGGGGGAGAGAGAAAGCAGCTTATGATAAAGGGATTCGACGTGAGACATGTGAATCACCAATTCTAAGAGCTACATTCCAGCTTCGAATACCATGTCTAATAGCCCTGAATCTTTCGTGTTTTAGTGAACAGTTCAGCAAGAAGCACCTCAAATGTACATTCTTCACCCTGATGCCATCTTGTCCTGACGATAGATTCCTGGAGGGCTTAATGTTATCACCATACTTCCTAGTCATCAAAGCCTGAAAACTGTGAGTTATCTTTAACTCCTTTTTGTCTCTTGCTCCTTCAAGTTAATCACCCACTAAATGCTGTTATTTTATCTGCCACTATGTCTGTCATTCTTCTTGTTTCTTTCTTTTCTTTCCCATAGCACTTAATTATTTCTTAGTCTATATCTGTAAGCTTCTTGCCTCCATTATCTCCTCTACTTAATCCATTCTGCAAAGTGTCACTCAATTTGAATTCCTAAAACATTGTTCTAATATGTTTCTCTCCCTCTCAAGAACTTCTCTTAGGCTACATTAAAAACAAAGATCAAGCATTTGAAATTTCTAGATCATCTACTTCAATCTGTTTAGACCTTCACCTAGAAGAAAACTTTGTATGGAAGATGTTTCAGGTTTTCTTTTTCTTTCTAAATTAAGCTTGTTGGGGGTAACATTGGTTAATACAATCATATAATTTTCAGGTGTACATTACAATTTGATATCTGTATATTCTATACAGTTTTCTTCAGCTACTATATATTTGATCCCCTTTACCCCATCTACTTCATCCCTCCTTCCCCATCCCCATTAACCACTATTCTACTGCCCATGTCCATGAGTCTCTGTTTTGTCCTGCTCATTTGTTGCTTTTAGGTTTATATCTCACATATAAGTGATATCATGTGATTTTCAACTTTTTCTGTCTGGCTTATTTCGCTTAGCATGATTATCTCGAGGTCTGTCCATGTTGTCACAAACGGCGGTATTTCATCTCTCCTTATGTTGGCCAGGATGTAGAAGCAACCAAAGTGTCTTACGATAGATGACTGGCTAAAAAAGCTGTAGTACATATGTACAATGGAATATTACTCAGCCATAATGTTTTCTGTTTTAAGGTCTATTATTTTTTTCTGATGTCCTCCCCAAAACCTTTGCATCCATATTGCATGTTCCTTCTTTGAGTTCCAATAGAATGTTTTGTTTGATACTATTTATTCAACAGCTATAATGGATTTCATTTTAAAATAAAGCCTTTATTAAGGGTCTAATAAAATGGACATTATATAAAGAATAAACGTAGATAAGATAACACACCTGCTCTTTTGAAAATCACTCTTTAGAGTGCAATAGGCAAATAACCTAGTCATTAAAATTAAAGTTTTTATGTATTTATATCTACATCTGTATTTATATAAATGTGTATCAAAATATACTTTTTCTATTCAAGGCAGAAACAATGCACATTAATAATTGTGGTGGATGATGATGATGATGACAATAATGACATATTTTGGATTAACTTAAAAAGTTAATATCATCTATAAAGTTTTGTGCTAGGTAGCTTAATTGAGCTATAGCAAAAGGACACGGTGTCAATGTGTATACTTTTGTTTTTGAGGTCCTAATGTAAAAAAAAATCTATCTGATCACTTTGTAAATTATATAATGTCTAATCATCATGTTGTATACCTGAAACTGATCAATATTTTATGACAACTACATTTGAAAAAAAAAAACCCTAATAAAAAGGAAATTCTGTTTGAGACTCTCTTTTCATTTACTTATAATTGCACAGCACAAGGAAGAGAGAGAGAGAAAAAAGAGAATTAAAGAGGAAGAGAGAATAATAATTAAACACTTCATTATGCAGATTGCAGACCAGGGGACACCCTTGACACAGCTGTAAAAAGATGGTATGGAGGATTAAAAACTTCTCCTGCATCTTTTTCTATCTCTAGAAAATAAATTCCAAGCCATCATCTTCAAAGTTTACCTTATGGAGGCGACTAGAAAGCCCACTTGGTTTAGAAGGAAACTCAGGCTGTCACTGAGATGGTGCTTGTCAGCTCCATCAGGTCAGACATGCACTTGTCCTCTCCGAGTCATGTTCGTGGTGCAGATTTGCCCTACATTTGATATTTTCCTCATTTTACTAGCCTCTCAATTATCTTCAGGGTGATTGCTCCAGATCCAGAAAGCCCAGGAGACACAGGCTGCTATGGAGGTTAAACAATTCTAGTCATATATTAGTTATCGGAAGAAGAACTTATGCCACCAGCAGATTCTCAAAAAGAAAAAATAACTTTCTCTTAATAGAGGGCTGAGGCTGTCTTCCTGATAACCATATTCTGTTTCTTTTCCATACACATTTCTTAGACAGCAGACTCGCTTTTGTGACTTCTCTTCCCTTCTGTGCTACATGTGCTTTCACTACACTTCTGAGTGGAAGACAGGGACAGGGACCATAACTTAATACAGGTTTTGTGCTTATTACCTCAGGAAGAAAAACAGAATATGGCAGACCCTCAAGAGACTCCAAGTGCCGCATGTCAAAGTTTATCAGAGGCCTAGTTTTCTTCATGTCATTGTAAAGTGCCAGCTCAGTTCTCTTGGGTTCAGAACCAATTGGCAAGGGATATATTATAAAACTCAGGAATGCATTTCTCTTATGCCTTGCAATTTTAACTTTTATGTATGTTTTATTCACCTGTCAAATAACTTTTTATATGCATATATATCTCATGCAAGTGTTATTTATTTCCATATGCTCCTAAATTAACAGATTTGCTCTATACAAATACAGAATAATTCACTAAATAAGAACATCCCTTTTTGCTACATAAACCTGTTAATATGTGTTTTTCTGTTTGTTTTTTAATAAATCTTTCAGGCACTAGACAAATGACTTACACATGTATAGGAATGTTTTGTAGAAATCTTCTCAAGGTAAAGTATTATTATGCTTTCAATGACTTTATAAACTCCTCACCAGAATAAACAGATGGATAGGTGATAATAATAGCAAGATAGATGATAAGGTAGATAGGTAGATAGATGATAAATAGATGATGATAGATGATAGATGATAGATAGAAGATAGATAGATAGATAGATGATAGATATCTAGATAGATAGATAGATAGATAGATAGATGATAGATAAATGGACAGGGAGAAGGAGAGGGGTAAAGAATTTATACATTGTGAGAAAGAATGAAAATGAGAGAGGAGGCAAATATGACAGGATGTTAATAAAAGGTAAATCCAGATAATGAGTATACAGTATTTATCTTACTCTTTTCCCCTGTGGGTTTGGAATTTTCAAAATAAAAAATAGGAAAGAACATAAGACTCCATGTAAATACAGCATAACTTTGAAGAACACTGAAAGATCTTAATTTTAAAGAACAGAAAAGACCCCAAATATCTAGAATTGAGCTTTTCTATCTATTTTGGGTTGGAGTCGATATCTTCTGGATATTTAACATGGTTCTAGAGACTTTCACATAACTGGAAACTACAAATATGGACAAAGGGTCAGAATGTCACTAGGGAATGGCATCAAGCAAATGTACTGCAAAGAATAATTTAAATCAGAAAAAGTTTTGGCTTCTATTTGGCTTCTATTTGGATTTGGTGTCTATATGACAGAAATATAGAAAAATAAGTTTTATAAAGGCTGGCCAACCACAAAGCACAGGAGAAAGAAAATAAAAATTAGTGTCCCCTTAAACTAGCATACTGTTAAACTATCCCCTTTTCAAATCTGTAAGTAAGAAGGAGCGATTCATAGGGGTGGGCGAAATGAAGGCTGTAAAAAAAAAAAATTAGTCAAATCTTAGAGCTCTTCACAAGAATAAAAGAGGGGCATTGTGCTCTTAAATCAAATGGACAATCAGTCAGTGCTGTCAAATCTAACCCGGTAACAGCTACGATTCCCTCAGGAGAGTGTCTAAAATGGAAGTTCTTGTCACTCTTGTGTTTGAAATTTGGGCTTTCCTTTAATGTCTAGATTTGGGCTGCTCTCAGAATAAGTAGTGTTGGAGTCGTAGTACAATTCTATGTTCTGGAAATCACTTTGCTCCCCTGCAGAAATGAGAAAACATCCTAGTATATAAACTGGCAAACTGACAATGGATCAACCGCACCAAGAAAATTCAATTGCACAAAGGCTTCAAAGTTAAATTATTGTAGTGGGAGCTCTAAAAACTACTGTGCCCCTGCAACAAGGGTAGAGATTTGAATTAGGAAAGACACAAAGAATTTATTTCCAAAATAATCCAATAAGCATATCTTGAGAGTCTAATATGTTTTAGGAGCTGCTCTAGATGCTGAGGGTATCATAATATAGAGGGCAAGTCTGATGAATAGAGATGGTGGTGAGTCAGTTATATATATATATATATATATATATTTCAAAGTTTAACAGAAGATTCTGCTGGTTCATGGTCTCTCTGATGAGGTTCCCACAGATATGCAAATAGTTCTGCAGACATACCTGTCCAATTGGCTTCTATGTAAACAGGGGCTATTATTGATAATATCTTTGAGAAATTCTGAAGAATCTAAATTGAATCTGAACTCTCGAGAAATTCCCTGGAATAGATTAGAACCTCCAGATAAGACTCAATAACTGACACAAAGATCAAGACTTACTTTAATTTAGAAATTTACATTGGCTCAGGGTAGTAATTTATGCGGATATTTCCTAATTCTCTACCTTTCTAAAGATTCATTTAACTCCAGAGTAATAGGAAAAATCCACTGAATTTTATGGTAGTTTTTGTTTTGTTTTGTTTTGTTTTTGTTTTAAATATTACAGTGGTCACAGGATACTAACTTGGGTTATTTTCCCCACTGTTCTTTTCTCCTGATTTTTTTTTTTTCATCTTTGTCCAGGCAGCAGGTAAGCATTATGTATTCTTTGGTAAAAGGATGTGACACTATATATGTTTGCTCTTCTCTGAGAATTAGCATTTATATCATTTTATTAAAGATCTGCCTCACTGTGAGATTTCACAGATTTTTCATCCACCTTTTTTATCCACTTATCCTTACTCCATCCATCCTCAAACCTAAAGAACAAAGACATAGTAGATTCCAAAGTTCAAAGGGCATCTCAGTTGTAGTGAGCAAAGAAAAAAAAATGATTGAGAAGAAGATGCACACCAGTAAAACTAAGGTTTTTTCTCTCCTTAAAGACCTCGATGTACAAGTAGGTTGGGACAAAAAGAAGGAAATAGAGCATTGGTGTTGCTGGATGTAAGAGTGCATCAGTCATTCCCTTTTCACTCCATATACAGGTCTGTTTATGAGGTTGGGAAGACTTGAGAGGAGTTGGAGAGATAGGGACACACACGTAACACACAACATTTCACACACACACATTTTTATTATGTAAGAAAAGAAAGATTGGGTAAACTATAACAAAGTTTAGTCATCTCTGGAATAATTGATGTAAAATCCCTACATATACCACAATTTATGAGCTAACACATAGTACTACTCAGCTGGGACTCTTGAATGTTTTGTTTGATCTTCTAGATCCTACTTGTGACATTGACTACAATGTTTTCTGTCCACAAACATACTTTTAAAAAATGTCTATGAGTAAGAAGGGATTGTCTATAGTGGATACTGTCCTATGTTTTATCATTTTTTATGCTCTTAATACTCTTTCTCCATAACTCATCCTTTTTCTACTCCTATTCCTCATTTCTATTAGTTAAAATCTAATTATTCTTACATTTAATATAATAATGGTTAATAGATTAGTGATTTTCATGGTGTTTTTATAATACTAGTCAATATTTCTGAATTATTACTTAAAAAGATGTATTTTATGACTAGTTAAATAATACATTTTATTATGCAAAATTAGAAAATATAGATAAGTATGAAGATACAGGAAAAAATTACCATCATTCTTTATTTAATGATCATTTTGGTGTATTTAACTTGATTATTTTCTATGATTTTATTTGTAAGAACGTTTTTCATTCAAATTCAGTATTAAAAGTTGTATATAATTCGGCACACCACTTTTTAAAGTGTCTTTTTTATTTATATTAAAATTCTTAAAAATTATGAATTTTGAAATGGGATGTTATTTAATAATTCTTCTATTTGGGGATTTTTTAAGTTATTTTCAGGATTTTCTTTTATTATAATGGCATTATAACTATCTCTGTACATAAGTTTTTTCTAAATCTCTGATGCTTTTTTTAGGGTGGGTTTCTAAGAAAAATGGCATTATTGGGGTAATAGGTATAGATACCAAGTCATCCTCCCACAAGCAGTGTTTGAGAAAATCTTTCTTATGAGTTATGGAAATCATCTATTTTTAAATACAGGTTTTAAATTGGACCTTTTGATGACCATGGATAAAAAAAATTTTCAAGTTTAATGGTCACATGTATTTCTTCTATAAATTGTCGGCCATGTCCTCTACACAATTTTTCTAAATGGTCTTGCTTATTGATTTATAAAGCACTAACATTCTTCCAATATTTTTGTACCTTGTTCATGTATATAGATAATCCATCCCCATCCATCACCCTGGCCACCCAGAAACTTGTTCTCTTCAAATTATTTTTTCCCTTTCTAAATATGTGACCTTTACAAGTTACTCAGCTGTTCTGTGCCTTAGTAATCTCATCTGTAAAATAGGGATAATACTAGCCCTAACTTATGTCATTGTTATGAGGCCAGCTGACACACAAGTGTTCAGTAATGTCATCAGACATCACAATAATGCCCACCACTGTAATAATTCTTTATTAGGAATTTCAATTCATAGAGCCTACTTTATATAATCTCCAAAATTTACTTGACCACTCCTAAATTTAGATTCTGTAGTCTAGCTTCATTAAAAATAGACACTCCTTTATCCCTGCTACTTCTTTTTCTCTGCTAATAGAATATATCTAAACTATGTGTTGTTATGAACTGAGTTGTGTCTCCTCAATAGCCTGTATGTTAAAGCCTCAACCCTCAAGGTGACTGTATTTGAAGACAGAGCTTTTAAAGAGGAAATTGGGTTAAATGCAGTCATAAGAGCAGGGCCTTAATCCAATGTGACTGATGTCCTTATAAGAAGAAACACCAAGGACATGGGTGTACAGAGAAAAGGCCATGTGAGGTCAATGAGAAAGCAGACTTCTGCAAAGAAGTATTTCAGGAGAAATCAAACCTCCTAATTCCTTGATCTTAGACTTTCAGCCTCCAGAAATATGACAAATAAATTTCTGTTGTTTAAACCCCCTAGTCTGTGGTATTTTGTTCTGGCAGCCCTCGCTAACTAATGCATGTGCTTTCAATTGAGTTGGTGACAATAGCTATAGAAAATTAGTCATATGTCACATACATATATATATATATATATATATATATATATATATATATATATAACCTTATATGATTATGTCATTTGGTCTTATTCAAATTTATGATTACTTATGTCTAATGTGTATTTATCATTAGGTGACCAGTCATACTGCATTTGTCTCTATGCTCTCTGTGCCCATTGAAAAAGGTCTTGTCAATTTCACCACTGTCATTCATTTTGCTAAATCCAGTGGTCAGTTCTCAGTTCCTGCAGCCTTTGTCAACCTCTCAGGAATGTTTGACACGGTGAAGCCCCTTTTTGTTGAGACATTTTCCATGTTTGTTTTTGATGCCTTTGATGTTTTTCACACTCATTTTCATTTCCAATTCCATTGATGATTCCTTTTTAAACTTTTGTTGCTTTGTTGTTAACTCCTTCCTCTCTTCCTCTAAGTATCAAATGTTAAAGGTGTGGGCTCAATTCTGGCTCCTGTTAACCAGTATATTTGAATTTTATCTCCCTAGAATCCAATCCTATTCTATGAATAAAAATATCATCTATCTGTTGTTGTTCTTAAATTTATATTTTTAGCTCTAACTTCTTCCCATGAACTGCAGACTCATATAACTCACCATTATGTGAACAGTCATACTGCACTTGTCTCTATGCTCCCTGCTCCCTTTTATACAGGTCTTGTCAATTTCACCATTGGCATCTGTCTTGCTAAATAAAGTGGTTAGTTCCCTGTTCCTGTAACCTTTGTCACCCCCTCAGGAATACTTAAATTAAATATTATCAACATTTATATAATGTATTTAAAGATTCTTTTAAAAACATATCAATTTAATTATAATTATTTCTATGTGTTTGGAATGGGGATATTTCTGAGTATGTTCAATCTGTTTTCCTGACCTAAAAATTAGGTGACTTGGTAAGAAAAGGACAACTATAAGAACTGAATCTCCAAGACATATTATCTATAGGCTTGCCCAGGTCCTAGGGCATATACTTTAATTGTCTTAGGAGATATCTATATAAGCTTTCCATAGAATAACCTGTGAGGTGTTACTTAATTTTCTCTAATTTTATATCTTTAAGGGGAAAATACAACATAAAATTGCAAAATTTATGTAATGTTAGTAAAAAGGTGATAATCAGTATAAAATTTATTCATTTAACATAAATTAATATTAGTGCCTTTTCTCTAGGTATCTTGGTTGGTGCATTTAAAAAGTTGATGAATTAATTTTAGATTGCTTTATTATTTTTCATGTTTCAATGAGTTGTTTTGGGAATCTACAAAATTTTTTAAACCCAACTCTGTTAAGAATGTGAGATTGTATGTGCCGCAAACGTTAATAATGTGACATATAATTCATTTTTATAAAATGAATAAAAAGCATATATTAAATTAGTGAGTTTATTTTTACATAGTAGAATAAGCAAGAGGCAGATTGGCACTTGCAGAGTTTCATGCATTGATCAAGACAGGATACACCCTTATGTCTTTATTTATTTGATCATTCTTACAAGTAAATTGTACGTATTTTCATGGCTACTTTATACAATAATACCACATAACTATTATTTATATCACTAAAACAAATTTAACTGACAGATGAAACAGCAGCAAAAAGCTCTTGAGGTTTCCAGATAAATAATTTACAAAATGACTGTATACTTACTCCATGGACTTTACTGGTATTTCTCCCATTTAAAATACATATAAACATGTACAGTTAGTTTATCCAAATGTTTACATAAATCTGAAAATAATATTTTAAAAATATAATCAGAAAATCACCCTATATATACTTATCCAATCTCAAGTAGTGTTTCTCCACATTTCTCCCTTTCATATTTCTTGCAGAAATGACATAATATGTAAAGCTCTCCAAAAACTATTTTCATATGATAATAAAACTGGATAAACTCAATACAAAGATTTAAATTATGCAAACAAAATGTTAATATTACACTAGAACCTACAAAAGACTAGAGATTTTACTTTTCTTGAAACATCTCTCTTAGCTACCATGATGTTTATCCCCAGAGCTAGTTTAAGTACATTAAAAACTGAACCACATTGTCCTCATTTCCTGTATACAACAATAAATTCAAGTATGTTAAGATAACAGAATCATAAAAGGGAAGGATTTAAGCAGATTATTTAAATTAACATCTAGCTGAAATGTTTAGATAATTGCTTGCTTTCTTATATTTCTTAAGGTATTGTTTTAGTGCTTTGTTATTCTGATGATCATTCATTTCCAAACAAATTTTCTCCTAAATTATTATTTTTGAAAAGTTAGAATTTGAAAATGGAAATGAAGTAAGTATGTAGTTAAAGTCATTTTTCTATATGAAAGGGAAAGATATATGTAAGAATATCAAGAAGATAGCTTCCCCAGAGACTGACTACAGGGATGTGCTGTTTTGTATTGCTCAAATGTCTCTGCCAGAGCAGGTGAGAGGCCACTGATATCCAGTCCACCTTTTACCTGTCCAGTTACAGGAATACCTTACCCTCCTAAGGTGGAGGGAGGCCTTTTGTGCTTTTTTTTGTTGTTGTTGTTGCTAACCATATCAAAAGCCTAAAGACTATGTCTATTTAGAGGAAGTATATATTTTGAAACATATTAATTAGAATCTCTATTAGCAGAGCATTGGATAGCAAAGGCCTATGCCTAACATAGCTGTATGCATTTAGGAAGAGAAGGGGTGAGTAAAATGAAAAAAAGGAGGAAAAAAGCTTCATAAGGATTGGCATAATCTAGTCTGAGCCTGATTTATCCTGAGAGGATTGTTGGTTGATTAGTTATTACACAGGTGCTAGGCATAGGAAATGCAGAGTTATCTGTGAATCAAAATGAAAAGAAAAACAAGAAGTAGATATTACAATCTCTTTTCCAAAATGAGTAAGTAGCTGTGAGCATTAGCTATGGGCACTTCAGAATTCTAATTGTAATAAGGAGAAGAAAGAAGAGGAACAAAAGAAAGAAGGAAGGAAGGAAGGAAGGAAGGAAGGAAGGAAGGAAGGAAGGAAGGAAGGGATGAGAGATGTGATTTGACAACATCCCCACTGTATTAGCAATAAAATTTTAGACTCGGAATAGACTTTTGAGATCACCAAAGATCATGTTTCCATGTTATTCAGACAAGAAAAAATAAAAAACTCAACAGGAATATTACAAACTTTCTAAGCTATATAATAACTCAGATAAGTTTTCTTTTTCATATTTGAAATTTCCATTTCATTATTCTTTCCTGTATATCCTTATAATAATTGCTATCATTGATCAATCCTTTACACGTATTACCTCTCAGAAGATTGGTATTTTCTTTACCATCATTTTACAGATGAGGACACTGAGGTACAATTTAAGTTACCTAAAATCACACAGGCTTTAAAAGGATCTACCAAAAAAGATTAGTCCAAAAGGATCTACCAAAAAAGAATGCAAGGTCTGACAGTGTGATGTCAGAGCCTGTGAACTTAATCTTACCACCTTATAGGTTTTCTTAAAATTTGGTTGAAGAATTAGGACAGTAACATGTAAAATAAAGAACTCATTCAAAATGATGTTCTATAAAACTGATGTTTATGATATCTGTATCGGGGTTCTAAGAAGGGACTTTGCATGAGTGAAAATGAACAGAAAAAGCATTCTACAAGTGATTTAAGCTGGACCTTGAAAAAAGGAAAGGGTTCATCAAGTTGAATAAATGGTATGTATTGGTAAAGGAGGAGAGCATTTTGAGTAAGAAAATAACCTGTTCAAAGAGTCAGGAGTTAGCAAGCTATCTTTAGGAGAAAATGGAATCATTTTAAAGAAATTTTCAAACTCCAAATAGAAGCAATTTAAATTTTAGTTTTCTTACAATGAATTCAATGAGAAGAAAATAGTAAACAGAAAACACGTAGAGTCATGGCCTTGTTCTGGCAGCACTATTTGGTTTTGATTTAAATATGAATGTATTGAGAAGATTGAGCTAAATTTTTATAGTTGTTCAGCAGAAAAAAAACTAAGAGATAATATTTGTTAATATATTTCCTGGGATTATGCTTCTTATTATAATAGTTTTACTGTATTTTTCAATTTTAAATCCAATAAGCTCAAATAGTTTTTTTAAAAGGAATGACATCATTCAAAACTGTCACTGTGAATTAGCAGAGGCCATTGGCCAAATCATGCAGCATGTACATGGGCAAGGAAAAATTAATTTGAGTCAGATGGGTTTTTAAAATGAAACAAATCAGACAGTGGGAGTTCCAATTTGATTGAGTAGTCAAAATCATAGCAATTGGTTATTTCAATGTTGTTGGTAATAATCTTTACTCTGGTATGCTTTAATTAGTTTTTAAATTCAGTTTTCATTTGGTTATTTAATAAAAGCATAATGTCAATTTGGTAAATAATACTAAATTCAATATGTTTGACATCAGTTAGTATTTGTCTTATTGAAAAGAGTAAAAAAATCAAGTGTTATTTTCATGTCTCACAAATATCACGAATTACAAATTATACAGTAGTATAGCCAAAAGTTTATAGTGGCTAAAAATTTAAGTATGTAATTGTTTTGAGTCAGATGAACATTAATGTTTGATAATGTTCATCTGACTCAGAAAACTTGTTTTCTCATAATGTACTCTGCTTACATTAAAAATACTGAACAGAGATTAACTACGTAATTCCCACTTATAGTTTAAGTATAATTATAAGTTAAATTTCGATTAAACTACTAGTTAAAAAATATAAATTAGTAATTTGAAATCCCTTGAAAGTGGGTTTTTAACTTACCCAAAATAAATGTTAATGATTTTATTAAAACTTTTAGATTGTAGAAACAATAATTTTAGAGTATAAAAATGCTTAATATAAAATGCAAATAATTCAAAAGAATTAGGTAAAGAGCCTTTTGGATAGCCCTACCAGGTTAATTAGTGAATTACCCATTTAATTTTAGAATTAAAACTTTAGCATGCATCATAATTATCTGGAGGGCTTGTTAAAAACAGATTTCAGAGATCTACCTACAGTTTCTGATTCAGTAGCTCTGGGACAGGATTCAAGAATTTGCATTTCTCCCAAGTTCTCATTTGCTGGCAATACTACAGATCTCATACCTGAGAGCCATTGTTCAAGAGCATGTAAAAACCCTAATATGTATTCTGAATTAAGAAAAATAGTCATAATGCTTTTTCATTTACTTTTTTTTTCATCAAACATTAGTCATGAGTCACATTAAGAATCAGTCATATGACAAAAAAGTCACCTCTAGTATAATGGAAAAGAGTCTTCAGTCAGAAGGAGGAAGACATGGGTCATGTCTGGTCGCTTATATGGTACATGTATGGCTTTGGGTAAGTTAGTATCTTTGATTTTTAGTTTCTCCCTTGCAAAAAGTAGATAATTCTCAAATTGAGGACTGTGTGTATGGGTGTTCAATAAATATATATTTGCTTCGTAAATTCTATATCACACACAAAGGGAAATGACCAAATTGTTCAGAGCCCAGAATTTTAAATAGAAGCAAGGTTATTAATGATACTTAGGTATGCAATTTAGCTCACCAAAATCTGTTTGATTAATTCTGAGCACTTTTTAAAAAGATGTTGAACATACTTAAATGTCAAAACTCTTTTCAACCTATCTGTAGTACTTTTCCCAGGTGTAACAATTCTTTTATATATTACTTTCTAGGGAATTTTTGAGTCTTATAAGTTTCCATAGAACTCATCACAATTTCTCAGAATAATTTCTCAAAAATATTTGTTGAATTGAAAACATATATGACTTTGAAAGGAACAATTGAATAAGTAGAACGTTTATTTTTAATTTATTTTTGATACTGATATTTGAAAAGGAAAATTATTTGTTGAGGAAGAAGTAGATACTGACTCTGAGTTTCTGTAGGGCCTCTGTGTGCTTTGGAGGGCTTCTGATGTTGATGCCAATATTATCTTATTGTGTCTAATTTCACATGAAAACCAATTGTTTCCTAAGTAGTGAGTTATCAGTACTATTCCTACAACTTTCAGACATGATTAGATATTTGTTGGACCCACATATTAGCTATACACACACTACTTTCACTCCAAATGCTCAGCAATTTCTTCAATATCCAGAATAACATTACTTTTTAAATTATTTCTTGGATTCTTAAGCTTAAGTTCTATGTTTTTGACTCTGAATTTGTTAGTGATGAGTATCATTTCCTCTTTAACAGGACAAAGTATCCAGGCCCTAGCAAGATGGTGCACCTTCAAAGTAAAAAGCAGACTTTCAGTCTTTGGGCCTACACCTTGCTTAGGAGTTATATTTTAGGATAGTACCAAAAGCATTGTGCTGGGTACAAAGGTGAAGAGAGCCTAGTCCTCTAAACTCTTATCACCAATTGGAAATTGTGTTCTGACTTATGTTACCTACATAAATTTCTAAGCCACCAGGGAAGCCATGTTTAGCCTTTAGCAGGGTACTCGTCTCTATTGTTTCTACCCTTAGGAGCTTCAAGGTGAAGTTCTTTCTGGGGAATGAGGGGCTCAAGTTAGTGTACTGCAAGAAGATGGAGAGCCACATTTGCAGGAGTAATCTTCCAGGTACCTACTCCACCATAGAAAACAGTAGAACCTGTATAAAGCAAAGGGGAAAAAAAGAGATAGTGGTTGCAATGGCCAAGCTACAAAGGGAAGCATTGGTTCCCAGGGATTAGGAAGAAAATGTTTCTAAATCTGTGAGCCATTAATATATGTCATTCTAAAGTTAGGTCACTAATATCAAATTTCCTAAACATGTCAGTTGGTGTATGGGTTTAATACAATAAGATTAACATAGCAGATAGTATTTTGCTCTGGCTTATGTCTGTTGGCACATGAGCAACCTGACCATGAGGGAAAAAAGCCTCATCAGAAATGGAATTAGCACTTGAATAAACCCATTGTGGGGAGCTGGATTATTCCATTTATTTGGGGCCTGAGGAGCCAGCAGTGTGTGTGTGTGTGGGGGGGGACTGTAGCCCACAAAATAAACATGTAAGAGACTTCCCATTAAGCCATGTTCTAGGGAGGAGATTGTCACACAATAATTCCAAAATGTACTTAATTCATATAGACAAAAAAGGAAGACAGCTCCTAAAAGATGTTTAGCCTACCAACTCACCATTTCAATTTCACAAGGCATCACTTGCCAGTGGCTTGCTGAGGTAGAGCTCATCAAATATACAGATTCTTAAGTATGAGAGAATACCCACCCACTCCTTTGTTTCCTTATATCTTCTTTCTTAGTTTATAACCCATAGTAAGTATGTCTTTCCAAATTAACAACACATCTGTATGTAATATACTGAACTCAACAGGGTACATCTGCACAGAGGACACTTATACAACTTATTTTTACTTCTCCAAATGAATTTTTACTTCTCAATCTCGAGTATTGATGTTCCTGCGTGCCCATCATACGAATATTCCCTACCTACCCACACATAAAATATATTTAAGAGCTTCAACAGATTTAATACTGTCAAGTACAAGAGCCACAAATGGCTGATGATTTGGGGTTCAGAGAGGGTGAGTGCTTTCTGGTAAGGAAAATAACTGTCAAAGTGAACCCAAAGAACTTTCTCCCTAAATTCTCTAAAATGTTGCTGTTTAGCATGAAACACAAAGATTGTCTATGCAAATTCATGGTTGGTTGGGGTGAGCAGTAGAAACATGCATTGCAGTGGTTATTTACTTACAGTTAAACTGGAGTTAAAGCCAAGATGGGGACAGTGGCAATGAAGTCCAGCTCTCTGGACTCAGGTTGTACTGGTGTAAGTACACCAGCACCCAGTATAGATTTTCAACCTGATTAGAGAGACTATAGAAAGAATGATGCCAATTAGTTCAATGTAAGTAGGATTCTCCTGAACTCTAGTTGAAGCCTTGGCATCTTAGCTGTGCATGCCAACAGAATTTAATACATCAGGAAGAAGTGTTGTTTTCACTTTACAGTAGCCTCTTCAGCAAGGGTAACACAGAAGTGACAGTTAAAGAGTGGTGACAACTGAGCCTCAATACAGGGTGATGTTCTCAGGTTCAGGGCCTGGGCAGTGTTGGCTTGGCTAGCTAAGGTAGCATCTGATAACCTAGACCAACTAAGGTCATGTGTGAGGGACTTTGGCAGAATGCTCCACATAATGAGGAAGGAAAATACACCTCAGGGGACTATGATGCTTATCTGAGTAGATATGCGTTCAGAAGTACCAGTAATGATATATGTATGCATAAACAGATTTGGAAAAAAAAAAAAAAAAGCAAAGAAAAACCAAGCAACAATTAAACCTGGTGTTTAAAAAGCTGGGATTAGTAAACATCGTTGTTTTTTTTTTTTTTCCAAAAGGAAGATGAATTTTAACTATTAACTGGTTAACATGGTACTTATGCCATCTATGAGGTCACTGCTCTGAAGATCTCTCCTTCCCGCAGTGACTTCTAACCAGCAGACTACTACTAATAAAATAACTTAATATTATGCTCAGATTAAATAGATCAATACAGCGATAAAGGCTAAAATTAAATTGTTTTAATACACTAGAGTAGGCATATTATATTTTTGTTCTATCTTTTAATATAATTTTTCTGACTTATGAAAACTTCCAAACATACCACAATGTTGAAAGAATTTTATAGTGTATACTCACTTAGATATTTCAACTAACGTTCTACTGTATTTACTGGGTATATATCTATGCATCTATTTACTTTTCTGTCTATTAATCCATCTTATTTCATTTGCATGTGTTTCAAAGTTACTGCAGCTTTTAAAAACCATATAACACTTACCTATCAGAAATTGCTTATTTATTATACAAAGGTTAGTTAATCTTTAAAATTCTACCACCCAGCAATTACTATTACTGACATGCTAATATTTTACTATAAATACACACACATAAAATACATTTAATATATTTGGAATTTAGTATACAAACTATGGTATAATCTTATTTTCTTTATTTAAGACTATATAATAAATATTTATCCATGTAATTAATTTTCTAAATTTAATTTTTATGAATATAGAATCCTCTATAATATGTACATATTATATTTGATCCAATCAAGCCTTAATTGATTGGTATTTAGATTATTTCTGTTTTTATTATTACATAAGACTGTTGTGAATGATATTGTAGAGAATATTTTTTTATATGGGTCTTATTACTTTCTTATGCCATATTCCTGTTACAAAATTGCTTTTGATAGAGAATTTAAATACTTTCTTCTGGGACATTGCATCAATGTAGGTGTGAAGATGTATGCTGTCCTACATTTGACCAATATTAAATATTAATTATTTTGAATTACCATGTTGATACCAAAAAATACCGCATTTGGTTGATTTTTGTTTTTTATTTCTTTACTTACAAGTAATAGTAATCATAGTTTGCATTTGTAGTTTTTTTGAATATATATTTTTTGAAAAGTGTAATATTTTTATACTTGTGTGCTTCTTCTTGTGTGTCAATGTATATGTCTATATATGTTTTAGTGATTATAACTGCTCTGTATATAGGAAAGATAACTTTGCTATGTACAATGCAAATTATTTTCCTACTGTGTTATATGTCTTTTATTTTAGTGTTTAATATTTTGCTCTTTTGACCATTAGCTTTTATCTTCATAATTAGCTCAGACCCTTTACAATATCTTTTATTCTCTGAGAAAATATCATGGGACTACATACTTTTAATATGTATATATATATATACATATATATATATATATATGTAGTTGCTTGAACTCACTGCTGTTTATTTTGCACAGCATGAGTTAGTTGTACTAGCTAAACCTAATCCATTTCTCTTACTGAGAAGAAAACTTCCTTTGTATTGGTATTTGCTACTCAATACTGCATCACATTTTGCATATGTCTAAGTTCTATTTCTCTCTGTTCAAAAAAGCCTACCTTCCACATTTTTCTTCTTCTAATCAGCCCTCTTCATCGTTTTATACTTGAAACACATGCTTTTCAAGCTGGTCCACCATTTGGGATTGATAACCAGGTAGCTGACCAAAATTTCTTTGTTACTCATATTATTTATGTTGGTCAATATATGACATTTTGGTTTGCGCTATGGGACATTCCTGCGTATTTCAAAAAGCTTTTATCACATTGTACCTGACTTTTCACTTCTGTAATAACCACTCACAACTTCTTTAAGCAATTCAATCTGTTTCAATTGATTGCAAAAAAAAAAAAAAAAAAAAGAAGAAGAAAGAAAAGAAAAAAAGCTTCCTTTTTAGATACTGTGCTCTTTCTTTTATCCCTTAAACTTGATATTCCAAGCTATTTATTGTCATAACAAATTACGCATTAAATCAGAGTAAGTTTTCTCCAAATTTAGAATTCTCTATATTCTGTTTCTTTTTTAAAAACTTTTGTTGAAAATTCTAGAAAACTGACTTAAAAGAGTAGAAATCCCAATGACCTTTTGACCCCTGTTATGTTTTAATGGCATGTATTTACCGAAAAAGAAAAGGAAATCAAAAGAAATTCACATGTAGTACTACGAATAGATATATCACCCTACTAATAAATAATAGAAAGAAGAATATATTGAGGTATTGGCTAAAGTCTTTTGTTAGCTCTTTTTTTAAAAAAAAACTCTACATTTAAATCTGTTCTTTTTCCTGCTTATGGTTTTCTACCTACCGTTGCCATTAGTGTGTGTGAATATGTGAATTTAATATGCTTTTCCTAATTGATCAACCTCAACTGGGCTTCAGTTCTGTTACTTAATGTTATATAATTTTAATTTCCCTATATGTGTCAGTTTTAGGATATATAAATTACTGTTCTTAGTTATCAAAGAAACATGAAAATTATATTAAAAATTTGCCACTTATCCAAGTAATCTAGAAAAACATTGTATAGGTCCATTCAACTTCTTATGTATTGGCTGTGCTGTGTTGCACAAAAGTCTATTTACCAATCAATAGCAAAATCAGATAACGGTACATTCTTGTTAAAATTTACTAGACATATTAGCCCTGCAGATACTATTGTCAGTGATTTCCAAACAGATTTAGGGCATCTCCACATATACTTGAAAATTGAAGAGTGATTTGTGATGCTATTATGCTATTATTTATCTCACTGTGTTACATTATAAGTGATATATAAAAACTCTCCTCAATTTCTGAAATATCTAATTTACTAAACCTATTACTTAAAAAAAAATTGTAATTGATTATTTGGGGTTTTCTGGATAGACAATCTGTCCATATTGCCTATTTTTTCCTTTCAATGTTTATATTAATCTTCATTTACAAGAAATAACAGCTTGCTCCCCTGGCAACCCTGGCCTAGAAGAGTTAGCATAAATGTAATGAGATTTTGGCTATATTAAAATAGAACCCCAGCTACTTATGTTTAACATTGTGAGATATATTACTGCCCATCCTTTTTCTTTTAAACTGTCGTTTAGTTTTAGATTTACCTCTTATAAATGGCATACAGGTGGACTTCTGGGTTACAAATGAGGCTGAAATATTTAACTTTAAATAGAAGAGAGTTAACTCCTTAATGTTTTATGTTCACAAACTGGTAATGTCACATATAATTTTATGCTTACTTTCAGAAATCATACTTTGGATCAAACATGTATTTATCCTTTATACTGATTTGATTAAAAGAGATCCCTATTATCATGCTTTTAGTTTTACCTGTTCACTAAAGTCTTTAAACAATGGTTCGCTACTTATCAGATCCTCAGTGAAATACTAACTTTTGAATTCCTGTTTATGTGAATTTTTTTACTCTCTTCACCCATTTTCTGGTATTGTTTATTTCACTTAGAGATTTCAAACCCAGAGAAATAAATTTTATATTATTCACCTTTTGTTTTTTAATTTGAGCATCTAAATTCTGTTCTGATATTGTATATACAAAATTAAACTTAAATAAATATGTGGTTGCTTTCAATGATCATTACCAGTCTTTTAATATAGCTCTCTCACTTTCAATCTATTTTAGTTTCAATCTATTTAGTTCAACCTATTTTAGTTCCTTTGTCACTCAGTTACTCTGAATCTTTGATAATTTATTCAGGAGAATGATTTAGAAGAAATACTTTCTGACTCTTCACATAAACCAAAGTATCTTTTTATGCCTTCATCTTATGAACAATAACTTCACAGAATATTGAAAAATGAGCCATACAATTTTCTCCTTTAGTTAATCCATTGTCTTTTATTATTTAATGTCATAAAAGATGTCTCAACAAAGCTTGTTTTTTATTATTTTAAGGCTAACATTTTTGCTTCTTTATAGTTTTATTTTTAATTCGTAAATCTCAGAAAATGTAACTGGTAGACATATATTTTAATTATCCTCATAAATTGAAGATGGATGTTTATTCAGTTTAGCAAATTTCTTTTGTCTCATGGCTTTGATTATTATGCCTATTTTATTTTTCTCATATTTTATTTAAAACATCAACTTTTGAATATTTAGACTACCTTTTTCTCCTGCAGTTTTTAATAATTAATTTAAATCTTTTTCTTACACACTATTTAGAAGTTCTAATCTTTTTTTTACTATATTCTCTGATTATCTATAGTATTTTTGCTATTAATATTTGTTTTGATTTTCTTTAGCTTTGTTTCCATTATTAACATTTCTTATGTTATTTGAAACCCACTTATAGAATGTTTTGAAAATTTGAAATAGTAAACTCTAAAAAATGACAAATTTCATTTAGCTAAATATATCCATATTTGTATATTTTATTATCTTAATTTATTTTTATCTATACTCATTTTGATTTACTATCTGAATTTATCAACTGTTTTTTTTTATTATTGTTGCCTCACATTTTTTCTACTTCCATTTTTCTTCTTGCTTCTTGTTCAACTGAGAAAGAGGCATTCAGAGAATATAACAAATCCCATTACATTATCCCTCTAAAATCATTATTTTGGGGGTAAAAAAATTAGGTTTATGTGTTTTGTTTCCTCATAATGTTTTTAAAGCCATCACTCTACTGTATTCCGGCATCCTAGTTGCTGATGAGAAAGTTGCTATTGTTTTCTTACCATTCTTTGTATGCAATATAACTTTTTTTCCTTTGGGTTTTTAGAATTTCTTCTTTTATCTCTAATATCCTGTAATTTTATTATGATGTGGCCAGTACGTTTGGGTTTTTTCAACAACAATAATATTTTAACATGGACAATTCTTAGCCATAAGCAAGTTGCCATTATCTATTTCCATTTCCTTCTGAAATGTTAGATATAAAATGAAACATCTTGATTAATCTTGTGTGTATCTTAATTTTTCCTTCAGATTTTAATCTCTTTGTGGTACATTATTACAGGTTCTATCATCCAATCCAATCATTATTTCTTTAGTTGTTTCAGGTATCTTTGAAGCTCACCTATTATTTCAAAAGTATTTTGACTAGTTTTTCATTTCTAATGTTTCTAACAGATTATTTTTCATAGAAGTCTATATTTTTAAAATAATAATTTCTTACTTTTTAATGGGTTATGTTTCTCTTATTTCATGGGGACTATTGTCTCTACTACAGCTATAAAAATTTTAAACATTTTATATTAAATTTTTTTTCAAATGGTTTTACTATTATTTCTTTGAATATAAATTTATTCAGAGTGTTGGGTCCACCCTCTCTCTTTCATATTATTGGTTTTCCTCATGTGGCTTTAATTCATTTTAGTCATTTGATCTTCCCAGGGGGTGTTCCTCCTTATATGAGGTTTTTAAGTCACCTAGAGCTCAGGCCTACAGTGTGTACAGATCAGGCTCCATACCTGGGGATTATTTCTTCTGGATTATTCTACTTCTTCCCCAGCTTGTTAAGGGGTATTCTAGGTCTTTTTGTAAATAGAGTGAGGCCTATTTAGGTTTCATGTGAGAGTCTGCTGTTCTTACCATCCAGTACATAGAGTGTGTACATTGCGTGGCCCTACACTCACATGGGCTTTGGGACTTAATTGAGATGACTTCTTTCAAGGTTTGGCTTTCAATGAACAGTGGAACTACAGTCTTTACTTACACCAGGGTTCCCTCTCCATTTCTGGTCCACAAACATTTATCTTCTCACTATACAAACCCAGTTGTTTATTTCTACATTATTGTTATATTTTATCAATTATTTTATATATTTGGAGTAGAAAGATTGATCAAACTCATTTCACCTACAACTGCTAACTTGAACTTTTGTTTAAGAAAATATATATTTACTCATCTCATTTAATTCTCTCTTTTTAAAAAAATCTTTTTCTCAATCTAATCATTTTTACTTAGTCTTTTTTCACTATGAAGAATATTTCAATATAAAAATATCTTATTCAAAAGCTCTTTAAATATTTTTTATGATTTTTATGAGCCTGTTTAATAAAGAAAAATCTTTAAAATTTCTATAGAAATCTTTTTAAAGTATATGCTTTTCCACATATTTAGCTATAATATTGCTCATTTCTTTTGCTAAAAATTAATATATTTTTCTATGATTTTTAAATTTACTTCACAGCAAACACCAGTTTTATATATGCAATTTAAAAAAAGAGATTATTTTAAGGTATATAAAAATTTTAGAAAGGGCTGTTTGGTATGTTGACATTATATAAATTAGTTCAACAGACTTAGAATGCCAATGTAAATAAATCTACAACAGTACTAACAGGTGTAACTATATTCTCACTTATTGGTAACACTGATATTATAATTAAGTCATGTCACAACTGCAACACAATAAAAATAGACTACCCATGACAAAAATATTTAACTTAAAAATATAATTTGTTGCAGTTCTAAAAATGAGAAAGTTATATTTCAAGTCAAATGATTTAATATTAAATCACCAAAATAGCTGAAAGGTATAAATTGAAGAGTAGTGACTATTTTATTCATGTATTACATGTGCACAGGAGTGCTATGACATATACATTTAAATATGCTTAATGCTCTAAAATCTGCAAAGGCAATTAGTGACAATAAAATTTGTATTGAATTTGGATAAATTTAAGACAATTAGCCATCTTCTAAATGTGATTTTTAGCCAAGTAATTCAATGGGACTCATGACTTATCCACATTTATTACTCATTAGAGGAGAGTAATTCCTATCATAGCTGAACATCAAGGGATTTATTGTCATAAATTCAGATCAGCTAATGGACTCTATAACCCTTTTTGCCCGAGTACAAATCCCTAGGTAAAACATACGAAATACAAATTGATCACAGATATGTGCTCTCACGTAGAGTGAATGTGTACATATACATAAACATTTCCGCCATACGTTTTAATATTTTTCAGTTTATGACCAAATATGTATGCTATGTAAATTATATAAATGCAAATGGTATGCATATTCATTCTGTATACATAGACATACATGCACATACATGTATACACACAGAAAAATTATGATATTTCTTCTCAATATACACCCAGTTGTTTATGGCTAGAAATCTCTAGGTGTTTTATATATAATACTATGTAAATGTTTGCATGTAAATCATATCCATACACAAATGCACAATCCTGCATTTTTTTTTTTCAGGTGAGTTTCAGTATCATACATTGTACAAAAATTTCTTGACTACCTGTTACCTGTATATAGTATATACCACTCTGGCTCTTTTTCTTCCCCTTATTATTTTATTGATTGATTGATTGATTGATTGATTTTTCCTGAGAATGTGCCATGATGTCTTAAGGAGCAGAATACTCTCTCTTAGGAATGTTTTAATGCCTTTTCAACCCAAAAAGATTCAAAGAGGCTCCTGGAAAACATACATATTCTTCTGGGGCACAGGTCATTTCTGTTTACATATGGGCCTCTTCACCTCATCTGTCTCTGAGGTGCTGATGCTTTAGAGCCAGCAGCTTGCTGCCCTATTTCCTAGCAATGACATTTCCTGTCAGCAGCAAAAATAGAGAACTGAGTTTGATTTTATGAGAACTAGCCTGTGGCTTTCTGTCACAGTTAAGCCATACTATACCTACATGTGTGGAAGGAAACAGCAGAACCTTTTATTTTACATTTACAACCCTATTATGCCCTCTCTTATTTTGTTTGGAAATTATCAAAATATAAGAAGAAATACTTTAATTATCATCTTTTACTCTTGACTTTTTATCCTCTTACACCTACAAATAGGTGTTTTCAAATTAATTTTTTGAAGTTTTATTCAAATTGTTTAGGCATTAATGTTCTCTGTGAAATATTTGTGGGAGATTGTCACTAACTACTAAGAAATAATAAATCCCAAAACCAGAAATTTTAGGCAATTGAAGCTAGTTCTCTTACAAAAATAAATATTATACCAATAACAAATACTAATTAAATGTGAGAAGACTTCTTTTATACACAAATTGAGGAAAGTTATAGATAAATGATAAGGAGTAGGATTGACCTATTTGAAAGCCAGTACAATAGAGTTATCCCGTATTTTTGGTACTCTGCTATAATAGTCAATTTAGTTTTTCTCTGAAAAAGAGTAATATATTCTTACCATTTCCAAGAATAAAAAAATGGGCTCACACAAACTAGTCTCAGCTTATGCAAGAATCATAACATAAGTCATCCAGGATATCTATATGGACCAAAGAGGGCTCCTGTATCTGCCCACCTCTCCATCCATTTCTATCTGTGGCCTTTTTAAAATTTCATTGTGTTTATTGCCACATGGAATATTTCATATATTTTTTTTAGTTATATATTGTCTGTTCTCCCCAACAGAATGTACAAGTCATGATTTTAGGGATCCTTTCCCTCAAAATCTGCAGCATCTAAAGTAGAATCAGCACATTGCAGATCCTTGATAAATATATATCAAATGAAAGAATGAAGACATAAACCAACAAATTACATTTCTATAACAATTAGCTGTTTAAAGTTCTTTTATACTGTACACCTATTTAATTACATATACTTTCCTTTAAAATTGTCTTATTTAGTTTCTTATTTACTTTTCTTATTTAATTCTTCCCAAACAAGGTAAACATGATAGAATATTTGATAATAATTTAGTCAACAATAAAAGATCATACAGGGAAGAAATAATTAATTATAAAATGAATGAGTTATGCAAATATTACTGGAGAATAGTGATATAGATTCAGGAAGGCAGTCTGAACAGATTTCATAAAAACAGTAAGAAGTGAACAGGGTTTGGAAAATTGGCTAAAATTTGGCAGAAATGGTAAAATGGAGAAAGGGGACTAAATACATGTAAAATTTTACAAACAAAAGCAATTAAAGATCCGTTAAAAGAACTCTTTGCTTGAAATCGAGGACTGTGACAGGACAAAATTATAAAAGGTAAACTGAGAAAGATCTTTGTGAAGAACTTATCAAAATAGATGGCTTCACAGCAGCGATAGAATTGGGTGTGAGGCAGGCATATTTTTTTTTATTAGATATGAAGGAAAATCTTTGGTATTGGGCACTTACAAAATATGAGTAAATATCTTAGTGGGACTTCCTGGGTAGCACGAAGACACGAGGTCTGAGCGGCAGGAATGAGAAGTGCTAACAGAAGGGAAGACGTTGCCCAGATCATCTGCGATTTACAATTTATGCTTGCATTAGCCTTGAATATCGACTTCACAAATGAGAGCGACCTTAGAGATCATCTCATTTGGTAATAATGCTCAACCCTGGTTGCTCATTAGAAACACCTGGGGAGCTTTAAAAAACTTAGAAGACTTGGGCCCCACTCCCAAAGACATGGATTTAACATTGGTCTGCAGTGGGGTCCCAGGCATCTGTGTTTTTAAAATCTTCCCCAGTAATGCTATTATGCAGCCAGGGTTGAGAACAACTGACCCAGCTTTATGCCCTCTTTATAAATGAGAAAAATGAGATGTAGAGAAACTAAACGTGGCTCAGGGTCATGGATTTTTAAGTTGGTAATTCTTATTCATCAATTCAAATTTAGCTCAAGAATTGTCTTTCCAGAAAACTGTCTCCAGTGGGTTAAGAGAAGGTACGTGTCCTATAATATCCTGTACATTTCTCTCCTAGGGCATACGCCTGCATTGCCTCCTCTCCATCCTCTTCCTTACATTTGGGATATCTCCTCAATGACAGAGCCAGTGATTTTTTTTCTTCAATCCAGCTTTTCCCTAATATACAGCACGGTGCTCAGTAAACCTTTATTAAGTAAAGATTAAATAAATGCAAGCCAGCCCCTCCCTTGGGGTTTTTTTTAATGCTCTTCCCACTGCCTCCACTAATGTCCCTCTTCTCCAGATCATGACCTCAAATTTTCAGGACAGAGAGAAACTCTAGACTCAACTGTTCTTCCTTAAAGGCACTAGAGGCAATGTTGACTGGCAAGCTATTCTTACCTATTTCCCTCATTTTCTAGAGAATAAATCTTAAAGTCCACATATAATATCCAACGTCCTGAACAACGAGGTCACAGACTATCTTTCTAAATTTACATTCTAGAATATCATCTTCCCATTACTTTTTATTCCTTCCCCAAAATGCATGTGCTCTCTGGTCAGCTGCCTTTTTCTCCCCCTATAATTTCCTTCCCCCTGCCCCTTTTCCAGCTAAGGCCCATCCATCCTTTAAATTGCAGATCAAATATCACTTCCTTTGTGTAACCTTTCTCTGACCTCACAGACAGAACAGATCACTTCCTATTTCATGATCCCTTGGCACTCAGGACACTGTGATATAGTCAGTGGCTGCCCCTCCTCCCCTCTGCCCAAGTAAAGCCTCTGAGAGTAGGAGCTTCCATGGTTTGATTTATTTCTATGTTTCCAGCACTATTATGACAATAATGTACTTGGTACCTAATAAGCACTTGTTGAGTAAAGTCAGATAAAAACCTATGTATTCTTTCTTATGTGTTGTTTTCTGAGTTTAAAGTACATGACTATGTAAAGAATCTAATTCAAATTTTAAAATTAGCAACAAACCAAAACAAACAAACAAATAAAAAAACTATACTTTGACACCCAATCTTGGTATTGTTAATTGGAATTTAAGGCATTCATTATACTGATAAAATTCTGGGTCTCCAGTTTACAAGTACCAGGATGGTACTTGACTAGCTTTAAAACGATAACAATGCCAAGTCTCTCCTTTTTACAATTTACTAATCTATAGATGTGCTTTTGACCTATGCTGTCTGTCATCTTCACTCTATTTTTTAGCTAAATAGGCTATATGAATTTTATGAATGGTAAATTGCTAAACACTGAGTAAATGATGTTGCTATTTCTCAGAATGAAGATTATACGGGGAGAGGTGGGCAGCAGGGGATAGGTGTGAGATAAATCATCCAGGTCTGGGTTTGGAGCACTAGGTAGTTCTGTGCATGTGGTGATTGAAACCGTGATGGAACAACACACCCGAAAGCTCAGCATGGAATGGAATAGAAACCAGACTGTGTTATAAATTTCTGCTCCACCCGAACTTTCATTGATGAACTATACCTGTAGTTTTGAGACAGGATTTTCCTGTTATCCTGGAAAATGATTAAAAAGAGTTTTAACTGAAGCCCCCTTAGCTTTTGCTACTTCTCCACCTTGGTCATAGACTCAGTCCTCAAAGCACGGTGCAAAATAAGTTTAGCATAACATGAGGCACAAATGTCAGTTCCCTAGGGCCATGTATTCAACATATGTTCTAATTAAAAATTTATTTTAGTCAATTTAAATTAAGTTCATATGTCATGCTGATTGTCTATTTCTTTCCATCCTTTGTCCTTCAATCCAGTGACCTGAATGTCCCATGTCAAAGGTTTGAGAAGAATGCATCTGCTGGAAGGGAAGGGGAAGCACTTTTACCAAGGGCTGGAAAGCGAGAGGTGGGACAGAGCAGAAGAGTCCAAGCATCATTGTATGTCATTATTGCCACTGTTTGGTGCAGGTGTAGACCAACTCACACACACCCATATAAGATTACCTTGAGAGTTTGGGAGGCTTTCTAGAATCAATGACCAGTCAACTCTAAATGCCTGTAGGTGGTTTAGAATTCTGGGAGCTTTGACATATTCAGTTTGGAAAACTAGGATCAGGAAACTGGAATAAATTTCTCCTTACGACTGTTACCTACAAAATAGTAATTGATCCACAGAGAACATTTATTATTTATTTGAATAAACATAAAGGAAAAAAAGCCCCTTTTCTGGCTTTTCTGATTTGCCTAAATACATACAAGATTAAAGATAGATAGAACCAAGTTTAAATTCATGGCCATAATGATTTTGGATTAATTACTTAACTTCATTCAACCTCAGTTTCTTCATTTTTACTGAAAAGTATGCTGCGTGCAGGCCATGGTAAAGCAATAAATATTGGAGAGTAAGCAAAGACTTTGCTTTTCTAGCTTTCTTGTAGTTGTGGGACAGCAGCCAGTAGTTACCTGGGCAATTTTGAGAGGAAAGAGGGAGAGAGGGGGGAGGGATAGAGAGAGAGAGAGAGAGAGAGAGAGAGAGAGAGAGAGAGAGAGAGAAGGGAGGGAGGGAAAGAGAGAGAGATTGGAGAGCTGAGGAAATACCTTTGCTTCTAGACCCAGAAGCAAACATGATGTTCAGTGCTTGCTGGAGAAACTTTGAACAAAACTGAATTTCTAAATGCTTCAGAAATTTAATGGGATTATTTGACAATGCTAAATATTTTTATGCCAAAATTTTGATTTTATACATGCCTACTTTATTAGCAAAGATAAAAATTTATACTTTAGAACTCTATACTTTTCAAAACTTTTTCACACAAAATTCACAATTTGGTGGGAGGAGCAAGGGCAGCCTGTTCCCCCATTCTCTTGAGAGAAAATTTAAGAGATTGGAAGAAGAAAGGGTCCTCTGTCATTCAGAAGATCAATGTTAGAGTCAAGATCAATATCCAGATTATTATCCAAATATCCAGACCTTCCTGACCCTTACAAAGGGCTAAATGATCACTTCTAAATATTTCCATTGCCTCTGAAGCTATAGGATACAATTCAATATACAACTACTTGTACATTACACAAATAAATTCCTCCTAGAATATGCCTTATGGCATGATTTTAAACAACTCACAGAGCTTTCTGGGTCATCTCATTAATTTCTGCCCTATCTCTGAGGTGGGAGAGAGAATAACATCAGCGTTACACACGTTGACATAGATGCCTTCTAAATGCTGTGGTGACGGTAGTGGTGATTGATATTGGGCTTGAACACACAGATTTTATGGGCCACTGGAAATCCACTCAACCAGAACAATATTATTAACTAAATTTTAATTAACAACTTTTTATTTTAAAAATTAGGTCTTGCGAGTACCCTTTGTTGAATATCTTACTCGAAATACTTAAATTCTAACTCATGATCAAGGCAAGGACATAGGACATCCTGACTTATTTTTTTCTCATGTTCGATATTTTAAAGCATGTTTTTAGAAATTTCTTTTTTTCTTTTACTTCATTTCATTTTAGAATGGCTATAAATCTATAATGCTATACCACAACTATTTTGAATAAAATAACATAGAAACTTTTTATTTTAGTTAGTGTTACATCAGCTTAGTTACAGTTTATAAAAATGGAATGCATACCACCGAAGACTTTGTTAGTGTTTATTTGATTTTCAGAGAATTATAACTTGACAGCAAAGCCGATTGTTTAAACTGGTTTATAATATTGAAAAAAGTGTCCTTGAACTGGAATATTTTAGCATGTAAAAACTAGTTTTAGCATGTAAAAACAGTTTTTAAAAGAAATCTATATTAAAATGTTCTGAGGGCATAAATATTTAGAAATTATTTACTTTTATTATTAAAAATTATATTTAGTTTTTTAGGGTAAACAGATTTTATTTTTAAAATAACATGTAAAGATTTTCTTTCTTTCATTTGATCCTGTTAACTTAGAATTTATAGATATTTGAAAATAACCCTTTGCTTCTTGCATAATAAGACACAAAGGGAAATATCCACCGTATTTCTGCTAATATCTTCTTTAGCACAGTGCCAGTAATTCCAGATCTTCTGTAATACCTCTGGTGACTGGAATCATTAATCCCATGTTTCGAAAATTATTTAAGATTGAAGTTGCCACAGTTGTACATATTGGTTCAGTCTCTAGAGCCCTGAGAAAAGATTTAGTGCATTTTCAAAAGAATTTTGCAGGTAGGAGCCCAAATGGATTTTCAACTAGGCCTCAACCTTTTTGAAACCTACTGATGTTGAATAGTCTTTTACTGGTTGCCATGCCAACTGATACCAGAGGAACACTCCGCAGTGTGTTCATCCCCTAGAAAGCTTCACCAGATGTCTTCAACAAATTGCTACGAAAAGACTTTGGTCTGTCAGGCTTGTTAGGAGATAAAAATCAGGCTGAGAGACGTCCCTGCCTCCACCTCTGATAAAACCAACCCATAAAATATGTAGACTTGTTCTACTCTCACAATAAACCAGTAAAATCTTTCACCCCCACCCCAATCCTCCTTACTTCCTGTAGCAGGATTTTTAAAATATTTATGCTCTTATTTCTACATGAAGCAGAGGCCATTATGTGTTGCAGCTGACATTGTCTGGCTGAGCAAAGCGAGAAGCATCTGGCTGGCAGCAAGGAAAGACAGCAAGTTGATAAATTATTGATTTACATAAATCAACACCCTTTAAATATTGGTCTTTGGAAGAAAAAAGCTTTTACGTTATATCAGGTTGAAAATTGTTAAGATGATAAATACAGAATCAACTGTGTCATGATTTTATATTTATAATCAAGCATATACAGGCATCACATAAATACATATAGTATATCTGATGCGTTCAGAATTAAAATGACCAAATTTTGTTTTCTTGAAGATAAAACAGGTAAAAAGGAGTATGTCTTTCAAACACGTTTAAAAATTTTTAAAATATTTTATACCTGAATATTCCTGGTATATTAAAAGATTTTCTGTAATGGAAAAAAAAATAAAGCTATTTAAAGGGTGATTTCTTTAAAAAGAGAAAAGAGACTGGCAAATAGGGTCCACATGAAATATTATTTACATGTACCAATTGGCATCTGTATGTTAAAATTGTGGGGTTGCACGTGCAAATGAATCATTAACTGTCAAATTACCTGTTTGCATATGCAGTTATTCCACACAGAATGAAAATGTGTGGTATTTGCATAGACAATTGAGGCTTAGGCATTTACAAAGCCTGATTTTTAAACAGGAATTCAAAATCTTACTGCTAATTAGCAAGACAAGGAATTACAAAATTGAATCTAAAATGTATTTTGGGCTACAATGTTGTACTACAGTTCAAATTCAAAGCCCAGACAAAACATCTAACCTTAGTCTTGATGAGAGATAATATATTATTTGTATTTCCAGGATTATACAGCCCTTTGCATTCTGTGTGTGTGTGTGTGTGTGTGTTCGTATGTGAGAGTCTGTATGATATGTTTGTATTTTTGACATGTACAGAAGGAACGTTTTTGGAAATATGAGAAAAATTCATTGTCATTTTAATATCTTATCAAATCTTTCCAGGAATTCAATTATTTTAGTATCAATTTATCTGGCTAAAGTGATTAAAAATGCCACTGTTTCACTTCTGTTTTGTTTTGTTAGATCTATAAAGTCAGATTGATGGAATTTTTCTATGATTTCAAAATGGACTAGAAACACAGACATTCATGACATGACTCCTTATGAAAGAACCACAAAATAGAAGTTTGAATATGTGTGTGTGTGTGTGTGTTTGTGTATGTATGTATATATATATAATAAATTAGAATTTTTTTAATATGAGAAAAAAATTGGTCAGAAATTTTACTATATTAAGGAGATTGCTTTTCACAGAGAGAAAAGGACTCGTTACTATATGTCTCCAGATGACTAAATTAAAAAGAAATGGACAGAAAATATGATACTATGTATGTAAAATATATGAAGCATTTTTTCCAAATTAAATGTTGATCTTGTTTGTGAATTCCCTTTTTATGCATATTAAAAAGTTTTTTTTTAAATCTTAGATATTTTAAGAGAGGTCCCTCCCGAAAGTAGTTTATTTGGGAGCTAAAGAAATTTTGGGAATTGAAAACCCATATCCAAAAAGATATTTTTTAATATTAGAGCATATGCTGGTGTTCATAGCAGCATTATTCACAGTGGCCAGGACATGGAAGCAACCACAGTGTCCTATGATAGATGATTGGCTAAAGAAACTGTGGTACATATATACAATGGAATATTAGCCATAAGAAGAGATGAAATACTGCCATTTGAAACAACGTAGCAGTATGCTGAGTGAATTAAGCCAGACAGAAAAAGTTGAAAATCACATGATATCACTTATACGTGGGACATAAACCTAAAAACAACAAATGAGCAGGACAAACAAACAGGGACTCATGAACATGGACTATAGATTAGTGGTTATCAGAGGACTATAGAGTAGTGGTTAGTAGTGGGGTGGGGGAGGAGGGGAGAGGTAGACAGGGTAAAGGGGGTCAAATATAAGGGGATGGGTGGGGTGAAGTGGGTAAAGTGGATCAAATATATGGTAGCTGAAGGAAACTGGACTTTGGGTGGTTAACACACAATAGAATATACAGATGTCAAATGATAACGTACACCTGAAAATTACATAATTGTATTAACCAATGCTACCCCAATAAATTTAATTTTAAAAAGTTTTTTTTGTAAAAGAAAAATTTGGGGACTGAGAAAGAAAGAAGGTAGACAACACAGGCTGGGTTATGGAGACAGCCACCACTTTGGTCAGGTGGAGAAAGTCTGAAAGCCAGTGTGGAAAGCATGTTTCAAAATTATCCAACTTTATTACCTGAGCTGTACTCCAAACCCATTAGTCAATTACCATTGGAAGTCAGGTTAGCATGCATTAAAGCCGAAAGGAAGAGAGAACTTGAAGGGAATGTCACTGCTATGAATACATTATTTCTTCTTAATATTTCTCTCTGTTCTACACAAACATTTTAGTAACTTCATTAAGATACACTCACTAAAGCACTTCTATTATGCTTACATTATTGTGTCTATAATCTATCGCTTGAATTGATTGAACTCCTTTCAAGAACACTAAGCAAATCGATTGTACAACGGCTGTCCAACTTTGGTATGTGCCTTGGAATCACTCTGGGGAACTTGATAAAAATGTGGCTCACCATGCCCCATCTCAAACAATTCCAATGCGGTCAGACCATTAAGATCATACGTGTACTCAGAAAATTGTTCTGTAGGGCACTCCATATTCCTGAATTCTATTCCAAAGAATACCACCACAATATAAGTTCTATATTCAATTGTTTTTCTAACTCATGGCTGATAAGCCACCATGTTATTTTGAGATGACAGAATGACACAATGCAAGAACCCTCATGTAGTCGTTGAAAGACTGGATTAAATCCTTGACAATACTGGCTACTAGCTAGCTGTAGGAGTTAACAAAATAAAACAACCTCTCTGAGCCCCAGTTTTATCATCTTAAAATAATCTAGTGTAAATGTATTATGCAGAATTTCTTCAAATAGTTCTAAAATTGGTTTAATAAAAAAGTTGATTTTTCTATGCTTCTTGTTCACTTTCCCTCATACCAAAACCCACATTTAGGAATCATGATAATTTAAATTTTTTGATCTACTTAAATGAAATATTAATTCTTCTACTTAAAGCCTCTGTCACTTGGGGCAGTTCACTTGACCTCTTTAAGTATTTTTTGTTTTGTTTTGTATTAAATTATAACATTGGATGAGGATTATTTTTTGAGTCCTTTCTAGCTATGACACTGTAAGAAACTTGATTTTTTTTTTTTTAATATTTGAGCATATGCTATTTTCCCCACCTGGATTCTCCCAAAGCAGATGCTAAGGTGGAGTTTGGGGTACAAGATATTTACTAGGAATAAATACCTATGAATGGCAGGAGGTGAAAGCAATTTGATTGTTTGTCAATAGTGTTTTATAGCCAGTCTAACATTCATCTAACACTTTTTTATTTTTCAAACTCTCTTTGGTACTGATATTTATAGAAGTGATTTTTTTTTTTAACTTTGATAGTAACTGTGGCTGAGAATATGGGTGGACATAACAGAAAGTGTTACTCTCAGGGTGGCTCGCACATTTACTTCTCCTGGAACCCTTATTGGTACTTGTTTGCTAGAGTAGATGTGTCTTGATATATGAACATGAAGTATTCCAGTTATTCATAGAGCAGCGTATCTGTACGTCTTGCATCTAACAGTGAGGATGAAGGATGGCAAACTTCATGTCAGCATCAACATACAAAACATCCAAATTCTTTCCTTCTTTGTCTTCCCATTATACTTTGGTATAAGCTCTTTCTTTAGGAATATTAGTTCCAAGAAAGCAAAGCCCATGTTAGAGAATGTTTATCTTTGTCACAACTGTGGTAGACCCTGTTCATGGCCTGCCTCGTATTCTCTCTGCCCACCTTTGAGTTTATCCATAGTTGTGGTAGTGCTTCTTGGCAGGCTTATGTCTTCTCACCTCATTAGCCTGTTTCTCTTTACCTCCCTGCCTAAGAACAATGAAGAACAGGTGTCAGGGGATACTTCTTCTCCCCTAAAACCTTCAGCTAATGGCAGATAAGAGGTAATGTTCAAATGTCCCACTCCCTGCCATAAGATTTCCTAATGTGTTAGAATGTGTCCAGCAGAATTGAGCCCTAGTTGCCTCCTTATGTGTTTTCTTTGTTCCCTGTCTCATTTTTCTTTCCTTTGTCCCTTGTGCTTCCACCTAGTAAGTAAATTACTTGCAACCCATTCCTTGTCTCAGGACTTCCTTTGGGGAAAATCTCAACAAACTGAACACTAATTCTCTAGCAACTTAGTGTCTGGCACTTAAGAATTCAATGAAGGTGTGTTTAATTCTCTGATTGTGTTTAATTCCCTTGATCAGGCATATACTTTTCACTGAAAATCCTAGACCTAGAGCCAGGGACCTAGTGGTTAGTTCTCACATTACCGCTTACTATTTGTGTGGCTTTGGGCTCTGGACTTCATCTTACTCCTTTGGGAAATGACCTTTCTCACAGGGTTTCCATGAGATCACATGCTGTGATACGCCTATATGAAACGACCCTGTAACACAAAGTCACCCACTTGGCATTTATGTTTATGTATGTTTCTCTCAGTAGATTCCAAGCTCATGTAGGCGGGAATTATATTTTATTAAACTTTATATTTTAGAAGATCATACTGCAGAGCCTGGAGTTTGGAACATAATAAATATTTGGCACCTATAACTTGAAGTAGTCAGTGTTAGATGTAAGAGTGTAAATGGCGACAAGCAATAAAGGAGACCCCTGTCAAATAAATTTTTATCTAGTTGGTAGAAAATAATTAGGACATGTAAAACAATTGGAGAGCTAAACTGTGTGGTAAGCTACTGGCTAATGGTTGAAGAGGAAAGTGAATAGAGAGATCAATAGGCACTAGATTAGTTAGGGGAGATTGTCAAAGAAGTAGGACCTGGTGGACATTGAAGACTAGGCCAGCAGAAGTCTGTCTGGACAAAGTGTGAAAAAAGTGAGTTCAGAATGAAAGTATGTCCAGGAAGAGTGAGGGACTTAAAGTGCCCTAGAGACAGAGAGTGGAGTAAGCTGACTAGATCATGGGGTGCAGAGCAGTAGTACAGCAGTCCCCCCTCGTTATTCACGGAGAATACATTCCAAGACCCCCCGTGGATTCTTGAAACCGCCAATAGTACTGAACCCTATGTGTGTGTGTGTGTGTGTATATATATATATATATATATATATATATATATATATATATCACTTTTTCCTATTCATACATAAATTAGGTATAGTAAAAGATCAATAGCAATGACTAATAATAAAATACACCATTTATAACAACACACTATAATAAAAGTTATATGAATGTAGTCCTCTCAACATCTTGTAGTACTATGCTTACAATGTGGATAGGCTGGCAAAAGGGGTGATTCATGTCCCAGACATGATAGAATGGAACTGTGTGAGATTTCATCACATTACTCAGAACAGCTTGCAACTTAAACTTATGAATTATTTCTGGAATTCTCCATTTAATATTTTCAGACCGGGTATCTGAAACGTAGGGACTCAAGAAAGGACTGCTGTATGAAATGTGGTCAAGAGCACAAATTTGGAGTCCTTATGCCTGCTTTAGAAGATCACTGGGCCCTTGCTATTGTAGATAAAACTTCATTTTCATATCTGTATTAACAGGATGATAATACTAAGTCCTAATTTTGTGTGAAGATTAAATTTTATAATATACATGCAGCATTTAGTGAGGTACTTGTCACGTCATTATATATTACACAGTTAGTATATCCTTACTGTTAACATTGTTCTATTGGTGAATAGTAAATATAGGCACTCTGAATTTCAGGCTTGAAGGGTCTTCTAATTCACCATGAATTTGATATATTTCACTTCTGACTTTTCTCCTCATTTGTAAATTCAGCTACCGCACTACTAGAAACTAATAAATACAACATCCTAAAAAGTCTACTGAATTTTCAGAGCACCTGCTATTGAGAGAAAAAAGGTGTTGGTAAAAGGGGTGTTGTGTTTCCCAGAAAGTAAATGCTAGTTTGCTTTCCAGGTTTCTAACATGCCTTTCACTTGCAAATGACTCCTCTGATTTAGAGGATGAAAGGTTATGGCTGAACCCAAAGGTGATTCCTAGTAATGCGTTTGATGATCAGGTTTACTGTCACATTAAAAACTAAGTGCTGTTCTTTGGAGAAGAAACAGAATCGATCCTATATTTGAATATCACACAAATAAAAAGCTGCAAGTTGTGCACAAGGTTGTACTGTCTTCAGCAACCTTCATCATAATCTTATTTCACAAATTGGAAATTTTGATCAGTTATATCCAGTCATCATGCATTACTGAAAATATTGACCTGGTTTCTTATATCAATTTTTTGATGTCAGACTTAACACAGCAACATCTTACTTCATTCAGAAATTCTTTTCAAGCTATTTCAAATATCTTTGGAAAAATACTCTTCTCACTAGAAATAATCAATTGTAGAAAAGAATAACATATGTATAAATATTCAATCTACACTTTTGATATATAGAATATCCTACTTGCATCTATATTTTTATGAAACTAGTAATATTCTTTCTGCTTTTACTGGCAGACTGAAACAATTGTAAGTAGACTTGGTTTTATTATTGTTGAAAATGAACTCATCACTTTTAATAAACTTTTCTAACTCTTAAGCCAAAAGATTTTTTTTGAAATATCTATCAACATAAGACTGGATTGTAGTCTTTTTGATTAACTAAATAATATATAGTTATGGTAATAAATAAACTGCAGCTAAAAAAACAAATAATATTTAAATTTAGAACTAAAACAATGCTAGATTAAGAAAACAGTATAAAAATATAACCTATAATTTTATTTATATAAAGTTCAGAAACAAGCAAAATTAAATTATACTATTTAAGAGTGCATAGGTAGGTAATAAAACTAAGGAAAGCTAAATGAAAGTTAATGATTATTTATAAAGAGACAAGAGAGAGCTGTGATCAGAAAGGACACATGATATGTACCTCCCGTACTAATCACTTTCCTGGATACATCCTCTATTCCTTGACCCTCTCTACTTAGTCACTGTCAGCAAATTTCGATTCTTAGTCTCCTCTGTACTATATCAGACTAGCAGAAACTACCTGAGGAAAAATAATTACCATGCATTGTATCATTTTATATTTATGACCACTAATCTAAGTGTTCCTCGTGTTGTCCAGTCACCCTTCCATATTTCCGTATTTAGCACACTCTAAGATGAATATGTCATACCTTCCCCTATTCCGTCTTCCCTTCACTCTTAGCTCAGGGTCTCATTTCCCTGGGAAAACCAAGACAAGCAGAAGAGAATGTTCTCATTAGCTCACCTCTGAATCTATCAATCTGCATTGGCACCCATATGCTCCACCTTCCTCGTTGAAACAAAAGGAACTGTGCCATTCCTCATTGAAGCCAACCCTTCTGTAAGTATTGATTCCAAGTTCTTCTAATCTTCTTAAGATCCTTACTTTGGCTCTCCTATACTATCAATTTTTCTGAGCTGCCTCACTCTCATTGTCCTAGAATCATACTGTGGGTTTTCCATTTATTAAAAAGAGGAAAGAAAACTTCCTTGGCTCAGTATCTGCCTCCATCCAATTACTCTTTTACTTTATTTCCCTCTATTGCAAAAAATTGTTCTCACTGTGTCCACTTGCTAACTCCCATTTGTTTTCTCTTCTGAATCTAATCAAGCTACCTTTTCCTGTATCCCACGAACTGCCAAGCTAATGAATATACCCTATGTGGCCAAATCCAAAGGCCTACTCTCATTTTTTATTTTATTCAACCTCTAAGCAGCATTTACTATGTTTGATCAAGTGTTCAAGACACTGCCTCTCCTGTTTTTGTTGTTCTCTGCATCTGTATATTATTCTGGATTTTCTTCTTTCATCAGGATCTCTATATTCTGGGGTCTTCAGTGCTTCAATCTTCTGATGCTTTTATTCTCTATACTTCCTCTGGGGATGCCTGTATCCAGGTTTATAACTTTAAATATCGTCTATATACTGAAATTTCAAAATTTATGTATGTAATCAGGACCTTGTCCCTAAATGTCAGATTCTAATTTCCAAATGATGATTTGACATCTTTATTTAAATTTCATATATGCATTTCAAATGCAACTGCATGAGTGTACTGTAATTTATTTACTTAGGTCATGAATTTTTGTGTTTTATAATGATATTTGAACATTTATAACAGAATTGGCAAATAGTAGGCATTTAATAAAAATTTGTTTGGCAAGTGAAATAGTTCATATTTCTGATTATGGGCATTTTAGTTGCTTCACATTTTATCATTACAAATAAGGTTGCAGTGAATATATTAAAATAAGTCTCTGTATTAAAAATAACCATGAGAATTCTTTAGGCTATTCACCCTGAAGTACTGTTGATAATATGAAGGGTCTGAGTAATCTCAACTTTACTGTGAAGATATTCTCCAAAGTTTATGAGAATCTTCATAAACATCTTCGGCAACACTCTATTTTGACAAATATGTTTTTGTTTTTTGTTTGTTTCAAACCAGTCTGAGGGAGATGAAACTGTATAGTTTGGTTGTGCTAGTTGTTTTAATTTCCCTATTTTAATTTTCCTACTTATTTGTAAAATTAAGATCTACCTATCTTTATATTTGCTTGTAGTGCATTAGTGGAAAATTTCAGTATAAATTTAGAGCTTGGATCTTTGATAGCTATATTGGCCATTTGAATTTCCATGTTCTGTGAATTACGTTTTTTTATATATTTCTCCAATTTTTATCAGACTCTTTTTCTTATTTTATTGATACGTAATAGTCTCAAATAAATTGGATGTTAATCCTTTACCTATTATATATTTTTCTTTTATTTAAGCATGTTTTTTTCCTAGAAGCTAAAAGTTTTGATATAGTCACATTTGTTAATCTTTTGTTTGTTATTTGTGAATGTACCATTTAAGAAATTTTTTAAACTTATATTTTATTCAAATAATCATAAAATTTTATTATAATATTTAGATTTTTATTCTGAGGTCAAACAAACCATCTTTCTATGCTGATTTTTTTTTAAACTCCACCATTACACAATGAGGTTCCACGTATATTTGAATATATGTTGGTTTTTTTATTCTTCTTTATTATCCTATACATAAATCTATTTGTAAATACAATCCTGTGTTAATTGCTTTAGCTTTATAAAATTCTTTAATCTCTAGTATGACAGTACACTTATGTATTCATTTTTTCAGGACTGCCTTAGCTATTGTCAGACATATACTCTTTTATACACTTAGAATAAATTTGGCTAGTTCCAATAGTAAATCAATGGGGATTTCGTGCTGGAATTGTATTGAATATATAGATTTCTTTGAGGAGAATGAATGTCTTCCAATAGCATGGATTATGACCTCATTTTATATATTTATGCCTATCAATCCGTCTACTTATGGTATATAAAAATTTAATGGTGGAATATTAGACACATTTTTACTTTTTTGTTTGTACCTTATTAAATTGCAGGATATGTAGCCTTTTAAAAAAAGCCATCTTCTAAAAGTTCAGAAGAGTATTATAATGTTCCAGATACATCTTAAATTGATCTTAGGGTGAATAAACAAATGACAAAACATATATTTCTGAACAAATGATGCTCTCCTTATAACTAATTGCCTACAGGACCTATTAGAATGGACAAAGTTGGTGCCCTGCCAGCAATCTCCAGGGTCTTATTTATAAATTCTCTGGAGGACTATGCATAAGGTTCCCAGAGTGCTTTGATTGCACACACAGAGTCAGAAGTATATGAGACATTACCTACCACCCTCTTTTTTGTTTGTGTGGCCAATGGACAATGGTGCAGGGTATGAAAGTACAGAAGGGACAGTTCCCTCTCCTGAGCTGGGATAAACTCTAGGGCACACTTGGTACTCCAGAGCTCCCAGAATGATAAGGCTGAGGCTGAGACTTTGCCTGATCTGCACCTTGTGTAACATCGCCTTCCTGTCCTGTTTTCCCCAATCTCCTAAAAATTTCTCTTAGGAATACTTCCTTAACAAGTGTTATAGGCTACATTGTGTCCCCAAAAATTCTTATGTTGAAATCTTACATCCAGTACTTCATAAGATGTCTGTGTTTGGAGATAGGATCTCTAAAGAGGTAATTAAGGTTAAATGGTCATTAGGGTAGGGCCTAATCCAATAGGACTGGTTTCTTCTGAAAAAGGGACTTTAGGACACCAACAACACAGAAAGGAGACCATGTGAAAACACAAGGAAAAAATGACCATCCATAAGCCAAGGCGAGTCTTTGAAAGAAACGAATATTATCAATGTTTTGTTCTCAGATTTCCAGCCTCCATAATTGTGAGAAAATAAATTTCTATTATTTAAGACACTTAGTCTGTGGTACTTTACTATGGCAGCCCAAGCAAACTAACACAATAAGTTACTTGCAGTAAATCCTCACCTAATATTCTGCAGATGATTCTTTTATATGCTTTTAAAAATATTAGTGTTATTGCAAAAATACAAAATAACCCAAAACTTAGTTATAGGATAATCGTTTGAACCATATACCTTTCTCATGGAAAAGTACATAGAAAATGTAACCAAGGATGATTTTTTTTTCTTTCTGTATCTATTGAAATAATCATATGATTTTTTAAAAAATTAAAGTGATTGGGATGACATTGGTTAATCAGATCAAATAGGTTTTAAGTATACAGTTTAATACTATGTCATATGTATATTGTGTGTTCACCACCTGAAGTTTCCTTCTGTCACCAAATATTTGAACTTTTTTACCCCAATATACCTCCCCCAGAATTATCTTAAAGTTTAGTTGACTTTATCCTTACAATGAGGAAATGTAAATATTTTCAATGTTCTGAGGCTTATGTTTATAATGAAAATTCTGATTTGTAATTTTATCAATCACATGAATTGTAATGTTTCCATCGTGATTTTGAATCTTTACTCCAGAAGCACTAGGCATTTAATTTCAAATACAGGGGATGGGTTGAGAATGTTGCTATTAAATATCTTAAATGTCCCTCAAGAAAAGCAATGTTAATCTTAAAAGCAAAGTGATATACAAAGTGTGTGATTACGGAACATGTATACAAATATCCACATACCCAGATAGACTCCCCAAAGTTACTAACTTTAAATCCAAGGTATAGAGATCCCATTCAACCGTTTTCTCAGTGTCAGGGTTGACATTGAGGTCCTCATCATCCACCATTTTGCTTCATTCAAGGGCAAAAGAATTGAGCAATGAGAAAAGATAACCGTGGGACGAGGTGCTATTCATTTCTATAGTGTAATCTGTCTCCCGCTGCTTTTGCTCATTACTGCCCTCACTTCATTTTATTTCCTGTAGGAATGTTCATGCAGACTGGCCAGGGTAGTAGAATTATCACTAAAATCAGCCCCATTGCTACTTGACCAATGAATAAGACGCTGATGATTCCTTGATCCCGTTTGGATTAATACATTTTATCAATTGTTAATGTGGCCTCTGCCTGACCTTTCCCATCCCCCACCATCACACCTTCTTAAAAAGGGAAAAGTCAGTACTTCAAGTATGGAATGCAAGTGCTCTGTCACTTTCTCTCCTGCTTCTCATTTGTCTGTTCTCAAATCCACTACAATAGAAACTATTATCTAGGAATCATTATTTGGACATTATGTTATTTTGAATGAATGCATTAAATATATTGGCTCCATAGACTTTGACTTGCCTTGTTTCAGCTTTTATTTGAGCTAAATTTCTTTTATAAATGTTTCATAGTTTCTGATCACACCTTATAAAATTTGTAGCAATATGGAAGTTCACAAGGTGTCTACTATTCTATGTGACAGAAACTTATAAAAGATGGGTTTTAGACACAGTGGGCCTAGGTTTAAATTTTTTTTCCATTGATTATTGGCTATGCTTTTTCAAAAAAAAAATTATTTAACATCTCCATAGCTTTTTTTTCTCATTAATAAAACAAGAATGATAATCATTTAAAAAATTTAAAAATGTTTTCATAAAATTAGAAGTGAGACAATACTACAATGCATAGCACATAGTGAACACTCAATTTGTTACCTATCTTTTTTATTATTCAGATTTTAAAGAGTTTTACTAATTATTTGTACTTTTATTGAAACTTACTTCATGGTAGGTATTGTACTTGGTGTCGAAAACATCTAGATGCATAAGGCATAGAACATTTCCTGGGAAAACAATTTGTCTAAAGGAAGAGTCAGACAAAGCACAAATAATTCCAGCACAGCACAATAACTATGATAGAGGTTTATGCAAAGAACTTGGGGGGAACCTTTTCATGCTATGCCCCCCACACACCCTGACATTCCCTACCCAGCTTTCCCACTTATATTTCTTCATAACATGATTATTACCATGCTGTATGTTTGCCTCACATACTTGCTTACTGCCTATGTATTCCCACTAAAATATGAACTCCTAGAGGAAAGGGATTTCTTTCATTTTAGTTTACTGCTTCCACATCATTGCGTAAAACACTGCCTGGCACATAGTAAACTCTCAATAAGTGTTTGTTGAGAGAATGACTTATCAACGTTCCTCAGGTTCATACCATTCTTATTGAATAGCCCAGCAGTTTCTTCCTTCAGGCTCTTCTGTTGTCTTAGAGGATAAGATTTAACATAGCATCTTCTCAATTTAAAACAGTATTTTGAGTCAGATGAAGAAATACAGTACATATATGTCATTTTTCCCAGTTGTCATAAATCTGAATAACTCAATCACTGATTGGAAATCATAAACTAGGCCTAGTAAGGCAAAATTTAAAGGAGGTAACTTTAAATCTTACACTTACAGTCCAACTAGAAAAGTAGAGAACTAGGAGGACTTTGCTTAATAGCAATTAATGAAAAATAAGAGGTGGGATATTTAGTTTATTGTGAAGATATAATGAGTCAAGGGTTTGCCAAAATAAGTTAAGGCGAAAAATAAGCTCTTAGTCTGCTTAGTAAAAACTCAGACTTAACATTCCCATTCTAGTATGTAGTAGTGAGGCAACATTTGAGGAACTGTGCTAAATTTGTTATTAAAAGTTGACAATAGCTCTGAATGGTCTGGAGACCAGATCACATAAATATTATGCAAACTAAGTGTATTTGGTCTGTAATAATTAAGATTTAGGAAAAATATGATTGCTGCTTTTAAATATTTGTAGAACTATTTTGTTTAAGCATTTATATTTATTCTAATAATTAAATAGTAGTATGACATAATGGAGAGAACACAGCATTACAGTCAAATGGAGCTGATTTTGGTTCTAGCACAGACATGGACCACCTGTGTCATTTTGGTTCCTACATCCTTCATTTCCCAATATCAAAAATAAAAAAAAAAATTAAGCTTACCTTATATGGTTGTTGTGGTGATTGTGAATATGACTGGCTAAGCATGTGCCACCTACCTGTTTTTTTTTGTAAATGATAACTATTGTATATGGTTCTCAGGGGAAGAAGTACTATTAATGGAATTACATACAACAAAACTCAAAATAAGTTTCTCAGTGAGTTCATTATCACGAGAGGAGCTTCAGTGACTAAATGGTCATTCATCATCAATCATGTTAGTTTTCTTTCAATTCCATGATTTTAATACTTACTATAGTCTATATCATTACAATGAAAGCTATTGTAGAGAAAAGTAATTGAAAATAAACCAAATAAAGAGGTAGAATGTGTTCAAATAAATACTATTATTGCACTCACAGATACTACTGAACACAGGAAAAAAACTGACTTTCATGTATCAATATACCTTCATGAACTGCAGAAAGATCTTGGGAGACAGGACAGAGTTTAAATCTTAGCTGTACCAATTAGCCTTGAAATCTTAGGCAAATTTTTAATCTCTCTCAGTCTCAATTAAGTGAGTTGGAGGAGATATCATCTCACAGAGTCATTGAGAGTGATTGTCCTGCACTTGGTGCATAATCTAGCTCATTGTAGTTACTCATTAAAGAATTATATCTTTCTTACTACTCCACAGGGAAATAACAACTATGATCACTTTCTTCTCTTTTTGAAAATAGAGACTAAAATGAAATACTGATATTACAGCAAAATGAGACTTGAGAAAATGTCCATAGTTGTTTGAAACTAACTGTAATTAATTTGTAAGTAGGCTGTAAAAAATGATAGATAAAAGAATCAAGCAATAAGGATTTGAGGCAGGTCTATTATTGATTCTGTCACCTTGAGCAAGTCATTAAACTCTTGCCTCTCCATATAGGGCAAATGATGAAGATGCTCTTAACCACATAGGAGAAAAACCACAAGATAAATATGAATGGCACAATGTAATGTCACTTTTACTCTTTAAATTTTGCATTTTAATTCAAAATTGCCAACTGTGCTATTGTATGGAATTCACACAAAACAACAAGAAATAGGAAATACTTAGTTGTCTTTAAAGACCTCATTTTTTCTAAGCAATAACAAATTATATTAATCAACGTTCTTGTTTTTATAGCAAAAATTAAGCACGTTAAAATTTTAAGTCAGTTAGTAATTATGTACTTCATTTTAGTGTCTTTCTTGCTGGATTGTAAGTAATATGAGGGGAGGAAAATATCTATCTTGTTTACTTCTACATCTCTAGTACTACACGAATACACATTCCATGATTATATTTTGGATAAATAAATTAATCAAACAGGCCACCTAAATGTTTATCCCAGAAAAGCACTTGCAATCCACTCCCACTCTCCCTCATCCTCACCCTACCGGGCACATAATATACCCCTGCCTCCCACTATATACTTTTTATGTCAGTTTTATTTTTCTTGATTGAGCTATTTGAACAAAAGATTCATTATATTATTCTTGTGCCCAAAGTGTCCGGGAAATAGTAGCCATCAAGAAGTGTTCTATGAGCGACAGACCAAGAGACCCGATAATTGCAGGGAGGAATAGAGTTGAAGCTGACAAACAGGCTTCAGGCTCTATTCCAACTCTGACTGTGAGACATCTCAGCTGCTTCTGCATTGACTCATTATGGCCATCTTTCCCACATTTCTATTTCTGTTACACATGCCTAGAAAACATACTTAGGAACAAGAATTATATTCAAAGTATTCAACAACTGCTAGGCAGTGAGAACTGACCAAGCAAACTAGGGCCATTCACATGCTATCCAGAGCAAGGTCCTAAAGTCCTCTTACCGTGCTAAATGTTATTTAGTAGATTTTGAATAGTAAGTTGTGTTGGAGGGGGTTTTAGGGGTGGTGGTCAACTGCTAAGCCAATGTGGAAGAGGAGATACCAAGAGGCATGAAATAGTGGCTATCTACCCACCGAAATGGAAATATTTCAAAATCTTAACAGTCAGTATGCCTGTGCTAGAATGTATTGGCTGAATATCAGCTCTGCTTAGCAACATGCATTAATAACGGAATTGGCAGAATGTCAACAAGTTCTGCAAATTGGAATCCTGCCAATTCTTTGCGACTACCACGACTCTTAACAATCTCTGCTAACATCCCTTTTCTTGAAGAATGCAGACTAGAAAATGAATGGGGAATTTTAGTATCTGCAGAAATGTGAATGGTATAACTCACTATTTTACAGAAGCCTGATTTATAGGAGAGGAATGGGAAATTATGTGTGAGATCTAAAATTGCAATCTCTTGGGATCTTTTCTATTTTTCAAAAGAGAGGCAGGTCAGGTCAGAATTTTATTATTTTTGGCTGAAGGCCAACTAATGTCTTACAATGTGATTTTAACATGTTTTAAAAAGTATGAGAACAAAGTTAGAGTGAGATTCTAAGAGCAAAAGTTGGTAATAACAATTGAGAGTTGATTTCATAAAGGACAACAGCCTAATACTTCACTGGGTTGTTTTAACTTGTAGTGTCTTTTCATTAACTACTTCTACTAACAGGCAAGAATAGAGACCTCAAATTCCACCATAGTCAGACAATAAAGAATTGCTTCTTTCTTAAGTTTTTAGATCAGAATTGCACCCAAGAAGCTTCTTACATGTTCACACATCCATCTAGTACAATTCAGAGCTATATAAAAGGGCATAACTCAAGGATTACATTATCAATTTACTAATTTAGAAGAGTCTTGGGTTCTTACCTTTGATAATAGCAGTTGCCATCATGACATTTTGCAGCTGAAGAAAGTTAAAACTAATCAAGTAGAATAATCTATTTTTAATTATATGTAAACACTTTAAATCAGGTGGATTTTTATCTTTTATAAAACACAGTTATTTATGGTAGAAATTGCTATATACTTAAATTTCTTATCTTGTGGAACTAAATATATAGAAAGTGTTTCTTAATTTAAATCACATGTATTATACCAGCCATAATCAAAATGCATTTATAAAATATGCAAGCTTTTTTATGTTAAATAATTTCTTTTTCAATCTGACAAAAACAAACAAATAAATCAACACTTTCACAAAATGGATATATAAAACGTGAGCACTTTAAAAAAGTCAGGTATATATGTCATCAGAGTTTAGGGCATTTAAAAAATTTCTGATAAGTTCCTATCAAAAAAGGCAAATCATGGACTACTTTGAATATAATAGTCTCATTATTTATTCTTTAAATTTTCTCAGTTGGTAAATTGATTTCTAAACAAATAATCTTTGACTAAAATTTCCTCTTCCATTAAAAAAAAAACTGCTACTTATCTTCTTGAAACAATTTTATGATACTTCAAATAATTCTTTAATTTTACATTCTTTTTAACTATATATCTTTTAAGAACACAGATCCGAGAAAGTATGTGGATGATGTTTGTTTTCCTGACTTATGTTTCAACAGGTTAGAAATTTACCATTTCATTCTGCAATAATGGCTAGACAGTGAATTCATAAATCATGGCAGAAAATGGGTAGTGATACGAAAATGGAGTCTGTCTAGCAATGAATTGAATTCTCTTCATTTTCATATATAGCACTATGTTGATTTAAGAGGTAATTAAAAGGAAGGTTTTTTTCTCATAATGTCTTAGTCCTGATCTCCTGAATCACAGAGACTATGAAATTATTGCTTGGATTTTCAGTTTAGGGAGAGATATTGATGAAATGCCCAGTTCTTATTACCCATTTCATATTTAGAAAACATAGTTTCATATCAACAATATATCTTACTTTTAATCCCATATGCTTATTAATTTATTTTCTTTTTATTCTATAGACTTATAAAGTCCACATTTCTAAGCTTTGTTTTGAGGTGTTGGTTGCTCCCAATCTTTCTAAATTTATTTGTCATTAATAAGTTTTCTGAGTTCTCCACTTAAACCAATCTGTATACACAATCTCTTTTCATTAGAACAAGGTGCCTCGCTCCTAATTTTTGCTAAAAATAGCTTACAGAAGAATGGACCAAGGTCTGAGCTATATATTAAATCCTATACTTTTTTCAATATCTTTATCCCAGCAAAGCTTCCCAACCTGCTTTATGCTATGGCATTTATAATGTTATGATCTCACATCACTTGCTTTCCCTGCTAGAATAGAAGCCACCCAAGAGAGAATCTATGTCATATATTTTGTATCACAGCGCATTCCTAACAAAGTGTGAGAACAGAGGGAGCTCAATGGGTTTTCTTTACACCTTTCTGCATCTCTTTCTATGTAACTAATGCAACAGTGATGAAGAGGAAGGAACCATGACTATAGAATTGACTCTGGTTTATAAACATTCAGGATAGCTTCTAAATTTTTTATGAAAAAAAATATATATAAGCAATATCAAGAATGAAAAACACATTATCAATTATTCCTACCTGTTTGTTATACTCTTGGTCACTGTTATTTCTTGCTCTGTGTCTTCCAGGAATGTGGTAAGCTTGCATCTGCTGGTCATTTTATGGTTGGTAAGGATGATAGCTCTGGCCTGTAAGTTGTGAATGAGGGAGGGAGTTACCTGGTCTGAGCATTTACTTGTAGGTAAAAGTATATATAACTTCTCTTTCCTTCTAGATCAGCATCTGGCAGCATATGAGATAGTGGCTGGTCCATAACCCAGCCTTATGAACCCTGAATGAGAGAGGAGAAAGAAGAATGAGAAATGTTTTCATTGTTTTAAAACCCTGATATTTGGGGATTACTTGTTACCCCAGAATGATTTAACCTATCTCAGGCATAACTTTACCTACGTTTTCAGGCATTATACCATTAATTTGTTATGTATCTTTCCACATTTTGGTTCACTCTTTTAAAAAATGAAAACACATATATAAATATAGGGTGATTTTACAATCCAAACAGAATCATCTTGTTCTCTTTGACTTGCAGATTTTTCAAAAATATAATTACATTGTCTGTATGATATTTTGATTCTACCTAAAATATTTTATATAAAACTATTGAGGTACTTCTGTATTTAATAATATTAAGAAATGCTAATTTTATAATTAAGATAAAACTTTCGTATATAAAGGAAGAAGATTTTTAGAGAAAGTCATACTTTTGTAAAAATTTTTCTCAATTTAGGATAGTTCTATTCATAATTAAGGTTACTCTATACACATAGCATTTTTTTGTACAGTGTCATATTCTTTTCTAATTTGAATTCTTTGAACTTTGAAATAAATAAAAAACATAAACAGAGAAATGTAACTATAAGAAAACCTTTATACAAATTTAGAGAATTGCATCTAGTAAACATCTAGTAAACAAAACACTTCTTAATTTTTCATACTTTGAGGTTATTTAATTTTACTATTTTAATCTATTTGAGTTTTATGTAAATGTTAGATTATTTAAAAAATACTTGTTTCTATTTTCACAAGTGTAATTTAATTAAATGTCTTATGTTGTCAAATTATGGTCAGACCAGCCAAATATTATTTTTTAGTTCTGGGAAGTGAGTATGTTGCCATGCACATTAAGTTTGGCATATGCATAGTGACTTGAAAAGTTGAAATAATTTAAGAATAGAAGATTATATAATTAAGTGCTAATTGCTATTACTTGTGATATTTTAAAATAAAGCTCTTTCACTTTTTAGATCAAACTTTTTCTTCTAAAAAGAAAATAACAAGATGATGCAGCTTTTGTTGGGAAAATTTTTTCAAGAGGACTACTTTTTTGAGAGTTTGTTTATAACCTGGTTTGTTTTAAATATGTGGTATCTTGGGACATACTCTATAATATAACAGTAAAATGGATTGTACTAATCATTGTTTTTTGTGACTTAGGTGATCCAATCATAACTGAAAACTTTAATTTGCAAGTTTTAACTTATTATCTATAGAAATGATTAAAATTATAAAAATGTATAACTTCATTTACTATCATTAGTAGAGTAGTAACTGATAATGATATATATATATGTGTATATATATACACATATATATATATAAAATTATTTTTGTATTATTAAAACAGTAATGTATACCTGATTACCAAGATAGTTTTGGCTTTGTACTTTATAATACTACATATTTTTATAAACAGGAAATACAGAAAGACAGAAGGCAACTCAGAGTATAAAGTCTTTTAATTTTTTTATGTCAATTACTTAAAAAAAGGGAACAATGTACAATAAGAATAGGAATTTTGCTGGCTATTACAGAAAGCTAATCAAGTTCATTGATGAAGAGCAGTGCTTTATTCAAGATGATACATAAACTCAGTGAGGGAACCCAATTTTGATTTTTAGTTTTGATCAATGAAAGTATAACTTCTGTGTGAGAATGACATGCATTCACCAAGCTAATGAAGGGTCTTACCCCCTAGACCTACACAGAGAGAGAAACAGAAAGAGAAAGAGAGATTCAAATAGGATGTTTTCACCATTATTCTAAAATATTTCTTGCAGAAAACCACTACCAAAAAAATAGCTTTGTGTCCAAACAAGGTATTTGATTTTTTCCAAAAAAAAAAAAAAAAAAAAAAGAATTGTTTTCCTTAGCAGTAAGTTTCAGTATTCTCCAATGAAATAAAAGAATCAGGCTTAAAGAATAATTCTTTCAATTGTCAAGAGTTTGTCTAAAAAAACCACTGGGATGTCAAAACTCATGTCAGAGGAAGAAAAAGTTTTCTTTCAGGCACTAGTAGAAAAACAAGTCAGAAGCAGGGAAGGCATTTCAGGTAGGAGAAAAATGATGTGTCAACAGGATAAGTATCTCTATGTATATCATTACTTATCTACATCTCTGGAGCTGAAACTCACTACAAAAGCTACTTCATATTAAGAATAAGTGATGAAGTCTTTTCCAAGACAGTTGAGTTACATTTGAATATTAGAACAAAAAGTCATGCAAGCTACCATTTTTAATACACACACACACACACACATACACATACATACAACATGAATGTACACACATGTAATAAACATGAATCTAATAAATGTTAACAAGGTATCTTGTTTATTCAGTCATTTAGTTCTCTTACTTATTCAGTTATTTCGTTCTTAATGAAAATAATAACAATTGGGTGGCCTGTTTTTACACACTGCGTTAGCAAGTACTAAGTGTTACATTATCTTATTTAATCCTCCCAACCACCTTAAATTATTTGTTTTTCTTAATTTACAGATGGTGAACCTGAGGCCCAGACAGGTTAAGTAAACTGACCAAGGTCATACAGCAAGTAAATGACAGAGCCAGTATTGATAGTAAAGATGTTTGGTTTACAAACTATATTTAGTCCACGATGTCACACTGAAATTAATTCAATGTCAAGGTAAACATGTAGCAATAATAGAGAAGAATTATTTTTACTGAAATAGCTGACACTTATTTTATAAGTATAGTGTGCTAAAGACTTAGAAAATACATTTTCCAATATATTATTTAATCTTCCCAACATCTCTATATTATGTTCAACATTTTAGGGTAAAAGAAAAGAAACTGAAGAACAGAAAGGTTAGGTCACTTGCCCTATTACATGACTAGAAAATGCTGGAGCTATAATTAGATCCAAGGCAGACAGACGCTAGAGCCCACAGGATGTTTGTAAGTGAAGTTAAGATTCTGGGTATGAACACACGAGAAAGAGGGTCTGAGCAATTACTTAGTACATTTTTTAAATTAAGTTTATTGGGGTAACATTGGTTAACACAATTATATAACTTTCAGGCATATGCTATAATAGTACACTTATTTTACATCATTAAGTGTACCAATAATATAGGTAGGTGGCTGTCTCAAAATCTCACTACACTTTTTCTGTCCAGATAGTAACAAAAGCATGGTATAATCTCTACTTAAATCTTTTTGATTCTTTATGATCAGTAAAATTATTCAGAACTCAAGTCAGAAATAGTCTTTAGACCACACTGATGGGATTCTATTTTTGTTTAAGTGCTACTATAAAGGTTTTTGTTTTTTAAAATACCCTGAATTCACAGGAAAAAATGGAGGGGAGGAGGGAGAGATTCCAAAAAGATTCTTAACATAGATTATTTTGTGTACTAAATCTTGGATATGAGGGAAAGTTGGAAGCAAAAATAACCAAAAGCTCTGCAGCAGGTGGCTTAGGCAGCAAAATAAAATTTATGCTTTGATGGTTGGTTTTACTGGTTAGTCTATCATGTCCAGTTATTTAATTAAACACCAATCTAGATGCTGTTGCGAAGGTAATTTATAGATGTGGTTAACATCTATAACTAGTTGTCTGAGTGTCCAAACTACTGGACTGCCCTATGCAGTCTGGAATTGCCAGCACCCACAGTCACATAAGCTAACTCATTATAATAAGTCATATAAAATATATATATATTATAATTTGTAAAATAAATCATATATAATATACACATTTCTAAGATACATATACATGTGTACATATATATCTTATTATTTTTGTTTTCTAATGAATCTCGACTGGTCTAAGTGTTTATTTTAATCATTTTAAACTATAAGGGCATTAATACCCATCAATAATAGTGTTTTGGAGGACACAGCCAACTGCAGATAAATCTATGTCGCAGCATTCGTTATCATCTGTGAATCTCACTCAATGCTGGAATTCAAAATAATCAGTTCAAAAATGTAACATGTTATTTTCAGCACGCCGAACCCTTTTAGACAAAAAACACATTTTGATTCAGCCATTGGTCAACATGGGAACAGCTTTGTGATCTGTGGCATTTGGGGAAACAGTTTGTTTTATCAATTATGTATTTCTGGAATGTCTTTATTTTTTGTAATACCGAGGAAGACTATAAATACATTTTTCTTATGGTAAATATTTTTCATACAAACAGATCTAAATTATAAAATGAAAATATTAAGATTTGAAAAATCATGGTCTTATAACCATTGTTATTGTCTATGATTATCTTGAGCATTGCCTAAGTTAAGATGCTAACTAGTTATCTGATCTACTTGATATGTTAAAGTATTGCATAAACACCACTTTTGTTATTCAAATTTTGAAAAGGCTGGATTTATGTGAAAATTTTTCATTCTGAAATTTTTGTGTAATGCAAAAGATTTCCCTATAAAAATTAGGTCATGTGGAAATTTGAATGAAACTATAATATTTTCTACATATTCATTTTGTATATGAATTATTTCCTTGAACAAAAATAAGATATCATCTAGATTCTTTCTCCATAGTTGAAAAACTAAGTGATCTATTTCTTAAGAAGATTAAATCAATGACTGTAAATTAATATTGCTATTAGAAATCAATGTGAACAAATTATTTTATGCACAGGACATTGCTAATGATTAAATTATAAAATAATACAATAATTAGTAAAAATGTTATTTTCTCTATTTCATGGTGACTTTAATTAGAATCATGTTTCTTATTATTTAATGAGAATTATTATTCTTATATGAAAAGGAAGGAGCAAGCAACACAACCGTATAATCTCATTATATAAAAAAGTGTCAGCGAAGAGTATTTAATTATCAAAGAGTGATGAACTGATTGCACATTTACAAAGTATTCTTATAAGTAAGATCAGTGAAGTAAAGAAAAGAATTTTCAATATATAGGCATAAACAGTCACTGTCCAGTGTTAGGTTGAGCTCAATGTTTCTTCAATTTATTTAAGATGAAATCCCAGATTAGGGCGCCCTTACAACAAAGTCAAAGTAAATTAGTCTTAACTAACAGACAAGTAGTAAACTGCTTGAGGTCAGCTCCACCCTCAAGAAAGTGGACATTAGTGAGAGGTTTAAAGCATTGTCTGTTTTTATAGGCAGTGCAGAAAAAGGGTAAGCCAATAAAATGTAATTGTTCCAGTCTATATTTTAATAGTAACCACCAAAGGACAGAACATTTCCCTGAATTTTAGAGGTAAAGCCTTGTACCAAGTTAAAAATGATATGTGAGCAAAGCAAATTGTTGCCGTTTTACTTTTATCCTGAGCACTGAATGTAACAAGCAAATACTAATCAAACTCATACCAAATCACTGGCCTTTTGGGGCAAGATGACTCATAGCCTCTGGTGGTGTACAGACCCCAGGGACTAACTTGAGGTTTGCTCAGTTTACCCGGTAGATAAATCACAGGAGGCTCCCTCAGTCTGTGTTGGAAAGGGAGAAAGAAACACCAATCTAAGAATCTTGGGATGCTGTTGGGAAATTTTAGGCTCGAGCAGCTGTAGTCAATTATGGCTTCATTTTCTCTCCAGTCGTCTTTGGTTGCATGCCATAACTGCACAGGGCACTGAGGTTTACGGCTCTAAAATAGCCTTGTCATTTTGTGAAGGCTAACAGAGCAAAGAGGTTTGATAAATGGTTAAAAAAAATGTTACTTAGTAAGTAGCTTCAATCAGATTAGTTTATTGTTTTTTTTTTTTTCTTCAGATTCCAATAGTCTTCAAGTATGTAGTAAGTAAACATTGATGGCACCAAATAGATAAGCAGAATAAAAGCTTTAAAAAAATCTATGTCTTGCTTTGTTGACAAGGTGCTTATACTACATATTATGGTAAATTAATTCAATAAATTGTATATTTAGTTTACTCTTAGAGCATTTAGTTGGAACAGTAAGTCAAAGAAGATATAAATGGATTACAAAGAAGGTATGGGCTGCAACTCTAAACAGCTTCAAAGTTTTTACTTTACTTTTAGCAAGAAATACTAATGATTTGTTCACTCCCATTCTTTTCATGTATGCCATCACTTAATATACAAGGGAAAATGTTATAAAATAATGTACCATTCATATACTCAGTGCCATTAGGCCTATCAGCTGATGCACACTGTTGAATACTTAGAGCAGGAAAGATGGAGATATCTATTAAGAAACAGCCACTGCTTTATAGACTCAGTTATTTAACTTATTATTAAGTATACATATCTAAACAAGTTTCAATTTACTGAAAAATAAATCATGTGAAATTCTGAAAGCCAATGGCTTGAAAAAAAAAAATCTACTAATTTGCAGCAGACTGCAGGAACAACAGGGTCTTTTTCCACTGGTGTTCAATGTAATTGCAATAGTGATGGGATTCAGACTTTCCTCCCTGTGAAATTTGTCTTTCGTCCAATCAACGCAAACAACTAATGCACTGCAAGGTATATTATATTCCATCTACTTCCCAATAAAGTCAGTGGTGTCCAATCAGACACCTATTGTTAGCAGAGAATCTGAAATTGATACAATCATCACATTGATCCAAAGTTGTCAATCATCCTGCATCTGTACTTCCTTCTTTCTCTTCCTCAGAATTTATAGATTTCCCATGGATATTGTGATATTTACCCCGAGCTTTTGAAAGTAATTGCTAAAATCATATATCTTTAAAGTTATTAGAAAATGTAATTTTTAAAGTTGATTCAAGTATTTTTTTTCTACTTGGTACTTAATATTTTGACAAATGCTATTTACTTTTCAATGAAAACTAGTTTTACTTTAATCTATTTTATCTATCCCTTTTAATGTACTATATAAAGCCTATACAACATTTAAAATTTGTGTCTTACAAAGATATCTTGATATTTAATTCATTTTTGTCATATTTATGTATATATTTATACATACATACAAAACTGAAAGCTATTAAACATGTAATTTCCATTAGATTTATTCACTAAAACTCTGTATTTTCTTTATTAAAATTTTTTTTAGCATTTTTAAATGAATAGAATGCAAGCTTCTTAAAGGCAGGGACCTGAATTTTATGGTTTTTGTAGTTAGAATCCTAAATATGCCAGATATTTTGGAATAGTGAAAGAATAAGACTTTTATGTTAAGTAAGTTTCTCCTTCATTTCCACTTACTTCTGAAGTAGTCTAAGTTTATTATTCATAATGCTTGCATTTAATTTCTCATAGTTCAATGGTATAAGTTTCTGAAATGTCAAATGCTATCAGGGTACTGGTTGGAGCAAATTAATAGATTATACATAGAAAACCTCTGGTCCTAATGTAGTAGTAAAATCATTTAAATATTCCTCTGGTCTTTTTTTGGTCATGAATGAATTATGACTTTCATTCACATTTCAGCCTCCATCAAATTGCTACACATATCTTTTGTAGTCCATCAATTCTGGCAATGTATTATAACATGGTTTTAAAATAGAGTTTTCTTAGATTCTGTCTTATGCCCAATCAAAATAACGCATAATGATCTAGGAAACCATATGTAAATAATTAGAATATAATTCCAAATGATATATTTAATGAAATAGATCAAATTCAAAATGACATCAAGATTAAGATGAACATTTAAAAATATTTTGTGCTGAACAAACATAGAAGTAGTAAAAAAGGATATAGGTCAGGCATGTAAAATTTGCACATTCAATTAATCAGAGTTTATTTTCACTATTTGTACTGAAAGTAGAATGCATGAAATTTCTGAAATCTCAATCATCTGTATTTCAGTGCATTTAATATTTCAAGAACATCATTAAGCTTTTTACTAAACACAATTCCTTAAACAGAGGTAATTAAACCACTGTGTAACATATATATAAATATAAATCTGTTTTAATTATGCTCATATCTGTGTCACAAATAGAAAGATAATTACCATTTCTCAGATTCTGGCTTCCCCGCCCTGGATTCCAGTTGCTGTTTGTTATAAAAATGGTTTTTAAATATATCTGTATCATCTATATCTATATCTATACTTATAATTTACATCTATACCTATATCTATCTATATCTTATCTATATATCTACATCTATATAAATATACAATTATATAAATATACATATAGATATAGATATACAAATATATGTGTATATATATTCACATACATACATCAATGTGCATATCAATGACATGGGGAGCAGATGCCACCCATAGGATATATCATGCCATTGCCATTTGAGCTACTAGGTGTGAAACAGCAACAGCAACAAAATTAGGTCATTACTGACCAGGGCTATGCACATGTGACAAAATTGTTTCACAAAGAGAAGAGTTGTAGCACTTGTTTACAGAGTTGCTATTAATATTCATATATCTATCCAGAAAATCATATGTAAGCAGATGGATGAAATTCGAAACCTGTCAAAGCATGATTTCTTAACTGCTTTAAATAAAACAATCCTACAATTGGTGGAAAAGCAATTAAATGTATACTATATTCATTACTGCTTTTCAGTGTCACTGTTTTCATAAATATGAAAACCAATATGCAGGTTATTCATTACAACATTAGTGATTGGTTCAAAATGTAACTTTCAAGTCTTCAATGGCAGTTATAGAAAATCCAGGTATACTTAGTACCTCAAAGTTGAGTAAATGATATCCCTTGAATTTGTCACAGTTTTAATGTATGAATGAAAAATATCAGAGTTGGAAAATATGTTGATAGTATATTAATTGTACCTACAATATGAATCTTTATATTGAAAGTTTTGTATGTTTTTAACCAAAATGTCTTATATTGTATCTATTGGCACTATGTCAGGTAATCTTTGCTTAGTGGCAAAATAATAATATAACCATATACTAGTGTGCTTAATAGAATGTGTTTAACTTATCATAAACTTCTTTAACTGTTTACACTTTTAAAAATATTTAATTTAATCATGTTTTAGTTATCACATATTAATCTTGTAAAAATAACTCATGAAATCAATTGATCATTATATCTTCATTACAATCTCTCTCTTTCTAAAAAAATTAGATAAAATAAAAGAAAATGTAGTGCTAATGAAAACAATAAATAATGATACAACACAGAAAAGCAATGGACTTGATATGTACTTTCAAGAGCTTTCTTAAAAATTATCTAAAATTAAATTGACAAAACTGGCATATTTAATTTAGATTTTTTTTTTTATTTCACCTACTGAGTTTGTTGCTTTTACACTCAGGGTATTGTATTTGCTTTTCATGCTCTCTAGACTACTTGTACAACCAGTGTACATTCTCTTTCCACTTAGTGAAATAATGTTGAAGGAAACAGTATTTCTTAGTCTGTAGTTATGAAGAGAAGTTTGGCCTGAAATAATGTTGCAGGGGTAAGTAGTGACGATAATTCAAAACTTTATATTTTATTTCGTGAGCAATGGGTCTCATTGAAGAATTCAAAATAAGGGTGGCATGAATAGATTTTTAATTTTTAAAATGATTCCTCTGACTAATCTTTATTGTATAAAGAATTAATTGACAGGTACACCACTAGAGGCAGACATCATTTAGGATGTCCTAATTGTTAGGAAGAAAACTAATGAGGATTTCAACTGGAGAATGGCAGTGGAAACTTAAGAGAAGGTATTTAGAAAATATTTAGGTAATAAAATTTGTTAAGGAAAATGTCTGTATCTTGGTGAGGGAGAAGAAACTAATGAGAGTGATTCCAATTATTTGGCTAAAGTATTTGGAAGTGACTCCATTGAATGAAATAAGGAATCATGGGTGAAGGATCCTGAAGAGAGCATAAATCAATTCAGTTTTATATAAGCTATTCTTGGGATATTTGTGAAATGTCTGATTGAAAACTTAAGTAAGCAATTAGATATATTTTGATGATCTAGTCTGACATATAAACATCAGATTAATAAAATAATATTTGAATTCATGGAAGTAGTCTTGCTCACCTATAGCTAATATAGAGTTAGGAAAAAAAAGAGGATCAATCATCTAATCCTGAGCACTCCTATATAGAAGAGAAAGATAAGCCAGAAAAAGAGCCCAAGATGGAAAACTAAAGAGATAGGAGGAAAACCAGAAATACATGAATGGCTTTATGGAAGCTGAATTGAGAATGATTCAGAACAAAGAAAGGGGTCTAGTTTTGACGATATTATTAAATTATCAGGTAAGATTAGAAATTAAAACAATCTGTTACATATGGTTTGTTGGAAGTCATTGATGGAGTTATTACATAGGACAGTTTTTGTGGAATACTAGGAATAAAAACAAAATTTAAGTGTTTTGGGGGTAAGTAGGTAGTAAAAAATTGAGTATACAATTCATAAGAAAATTAATGGGTAGGGGCATTTTTAAACAGTAGATTTTAAAGAATGTGGTGAGCCAAAAGTTTTGAAGAAAGAAGTATTAATGATTGCAATAAGAGCAGTAGCATCTGGAGTCCCAGAAGAGAAAGCGTTAGTTATGAAGAGGACTTATATTAAAATATATTATAAAATTACAATTAAAATTGTGTGTCACAGACCCAAGATGTTAATTTATCTTGAAACAGACCATATTACATAAAAGCATTTACATATTCTAGAATAAACAATATCAATGAAAAAGACTGTGTGTCACACTTTAAAGAAATACTGTTTAGCACCCATCATGTACTAGGCACTATTATAAGAATTGGGAATATAGTAGTGAACCAAGCCGAAAATGTCCTGGTGTAGTTTACACTAAGTGAAGAGAGATAGATTATAAACAACATAAACAAGTAAAGGATATAATTTCTTATGCAATGGAGAAAAATAAAGCAGGAAAGAAAGATGAGGAGTGTTGGGGGAGGGGGCATATTTTGAATAAAAGGTCAGAGAAAGTTTTTAAAAAGTAGAGACATTCTGAGAAACACCTAAAAGTATCGAGAGAATGAGCCATGGGAATATTTTTGAATATCACACTAAAAAGTCCTGGATTGCAAAGAGTGTTTAAACAAAATAAGATGAGTGTAGCTGAAATGGAGTGAGCAAGGGAAGAACGTACCAGATGAGATCAGAGAAAATGATAGTGAGTGAGTTAGGTATATAGAGATTATGCAGGGCTGCCTTAGACCATTGTAATTCTGTTACCTTGTCCTTGGTAACGGGAAGAGTTGAAAAAATGGTCAGATTCTGGGGATATGCAGAAATTTCTAAGCAGAGCAAGCAGAATTTGCTGAAATATTTCTTGTTTAAGGGTTGGGATGAATAAAAGAGGATTTCCAGGTTTGTAGACCAGAAACTCAGGCAATGGTTAAGCTCAGTTTCGGGAGGCAGACAGTCAGCATTTGTAATCTTAGCTCAATCACTAGTATGGCATTGAGCAAGTTACTTACTTCTTAATGCCTTAGTTTCTTCATCTCTAAAATTAGGGCATAATCATATTTATCTCATCAAGTTCTCATGAGGTTTAAATGATTAATACTTTCAAATACTTAAATGATTGGCACACAACCACTAGAAAAGACTCAAGGGAATATATTGGGGAATAATTAGAAGATAAATTCTGCATTCTTTAAGTTTGAGGTACTACTAGATATATACAGGAAGAGTTCTTAAAGGCAGCTAGAAATTTGAATATCCAGACTTGAATTGTAAGGGAAATATCCAGACTGGAGTATGAGAATAGAAGAGAAGATATTAAAGATCTAAAGAAGGAAGAACATGTAGAAATAACTGTCTGTCCAAAAGAGAGAGTGAATGAAGTAGGAAACATTGATGGACTTCCAAACAGAATGATGGTCACTTAAGTTTAGTTATCATGAATTTAAAATAAGACCCATCGGCATGTTTGTGTGGTTTTTATCTCCAGCCATGTTCAAGTGTGAGAATGAATGAACAGAGCACGTATAAGACTATGGTTTAGCTGCACATAAAGATAAAAAGAAAAAGAAAATCAAGAGTTGAGAATGAGGGCAAGAAAGTAATTTTAATGATTGGCCTTGCAGTTTATACTGGATTAGAATGGTGTTTAAAGATGGGAGGGGTGGGGGAAAGGGGAATTGTAGGTCTTGTTGTTGTGGACTTGCTTTGGAGACAAAAGTTTTGAAGATAGGAGCTGTAAATACAGTTGCTGATAATGGCAGGGTGTATCCTTAAAACTAAGATTATATAAGTATTGCAATTATTGGCAATAGGAATAAAGTAGGACTGAGGACAAAATTGATGAACAAATAGAGATCAGGCCATGGCATTAGAAGAATCTGCATGTGCACTACAATCTGCAAGAGTTATGACAGGAGTATTGGAAACAATGATAGTGAGGCAAGTGTTAAATCATCAAGCAATGAATGGGAGTGACTCAGAATTCTATGAGTGTTTGCAAAAGGGAGAGTTATGGGTAGAGTACACTGATGACATAAGATTCAAGCTGGTTGCCTTTAAGGACAGGAGAGAATGATCTGAATATTAAGGATCAAGGACATCCATACCACTGAGATATTGGAGAGAAAAACATTCACCACTTAATAATATTCCAGAGAAGCAGTGTCTTCAGAGGATAGTACATTTCCTTAAAGCAAAATTGTCAAAGGACTTTTATCAAAGAGGCTGAATTGTTATTTAATGTAAAATTTTGAAACTGACTTGAAAAATCTAGTTAAATATCTAATTTTAGTGCACAGGCAAATCAATTCTACAGAAATAAAATAATTAAATGAAAAATCCAAAATACACAAATATGGATTAATATTTAAGAAATTTTGAATGGGTAAGAACTTTTCTAGAAAAAAAGCAAGGGAAATAACCACATGGAAAAGATTCATAATATGACTACAGGAAAAATCCTGGAAGTAATATTTACCATAGATAAAGCAGTGACTTAATAGTTGTACTATATATATATATATATATCTTACAAGTTATTTTAAAAAAGGCTCTCATAAAAAGTAATATACATTAAATTTAAAGAATTTTCCAAAGATGAATATATATATTTTTTTGAATTTTTGGAAATGTCACGGTGATCTGGTAGTTAGAAGCTAGGTTTTAGAATCAAAACTATTTTGGAAGTAAGTACCAGTTCTGCTAGTTATCTGCTGAGTGATCTTGAGGAACTTTTATAACTTCTTTAAGATCTAATTACTTCACTGTAAAAGGAGAAAAATAATACTAGAACTTACTTCATGTGGACATGCTATGCTTAAATAAGATATAGGCACAATGCCTGGCACAAATAAAGCTTTTCTTAAGTGTTAGATATGGTTCTTATGATAGTGATCATTGATGTTATCATTACTACTATTAATAGCAGTACTGATATTAGATATCTACTATTTTAGTTATCTACTGTCTTTATAAAATGCTTTACAAATAGAGTCAATCAGCAAGGCTTTGTTAATTGAATAAACTGGAGTCTAATCCAATGGTCAAGTACAGTACGTTAAAAATCATCATTATCAAACTCTATACACATCTTACTCAGAGATCGATGGAGTCTAACCTGAGTACTGCATAATTGTGGCTAAAATTCTGCAGAGTAAGGGCCTCTGATAGGTTCAACCATACAAAGTTAAAACAATAGGGCATTCATTTATACACTAATCACACAGTAGTTATATAGAAATAGAAATAAATTAGAAGCATAACTTCTTGAATGTCTAGCAGTTAAAATTCCCACAGAACACAGAATTTACTCCCACCAAAAACTCTAAGTAAGAAAGGGTTACTTACAAAAGTGGCAAGATTAAGAACAGACAAGGAGACACTTCCAGATTGACAGCAAGAAGAAGCTTTCATTATTCTCAGGATCGAAGGGACAAAGGAAGAAAGTGGTGTTCCCAGAGCCCAGTAAGAAGTGCCACCCAACAGGAGCAGTAGTGACTTGAGGGACCACAACCAGGATCACAGCATTAGAACGGAGAAGATGTGGTTAGGAAAGGTTCTAAACCCTTTCTCCTCCAACACCTTGTTGTTTGCCACAATTTCCTGTTAGCTGAACATAAGCGGAGGCCAACCAACAAGGTCAGCATCCCTGGGCAGAAAACAAGACTACAACTAGAAGGGAAGGGATCTGGGAGTATGTATATGTAGGACTGGTGTTTGGGGTAGGAAGGAAGCATAATAGGCACACAATGCTGAAGCATACTGCATTTCCACTGCAGTTTTCAATTTCGACTCCTAATTTTCATTTATGTAACTGCCACAGGGCACGACATGTGTTTTGCTATTCTGGAACTGTGAAGGATGTTGAGTTGAAATGTCAGTAAATGGTGACACTGGTCACAGTGAGTGGGATTCATAAAAACTTCTCATTTATTTCAAATTTAAAGAGATTGGAATTTTGTTGACCTTGTTTTCAGGCTCTTGAAGAATAATATTGAATGTAGTCATGGTCAGCAATAATGTATTCACATCTGACATGGAAAATTCTTTCTGTCAGTCATATCACTTCGGTTTGTAATCTACTTGAATGCATCTAAAGTGCTAGCATTCATAGAAAGCAAACATCAGACTCAATAACCTTTATACTTAGATATATTCTAAGCAAATTATGGGAAAATTTTTTCTGCTTCTGACTTTCCAAGGTAGACAATAAGAAGACTGGACACAGAGTCTGAATATTTTTACTACCACTTTGTCCTCTTGGGATAAATATAGGCAAATTAACTCAGAATTATCGAGGTTCTGTGCCTAAATGAGGAGGGGGAGCAGGGCAGAGAGAGCACTGTGTGTGTTTTTAAATGTTTTCTATTTTATGTTTTTGGATGTATTCAAGGATATTTTATATTCTTGACTAAACTGGTTAATGACTATACAATCCACACACCATTGTCTAACATATGTTTAATTAATATTGCATAAAAATTTGCTGTGATTTTTTTATGCAAATAGGTTCATAAGTATATCTGTAGATTTTCTTCTCTCCTACTTCTCTCTTTTGGAGTTTTGCTCTCCTGAGGTACAAAACTGAGCAACAAAATTACCTTAAAGAGGGTTTATGAATCACAAAGGAGAATTCTTTATGTACCTTTTTTCCATATGAAAGTAGCAACATTTGTGCATAAATGGTTTGTATCATTTTTTTTTTTTATGAATTGGGCCTTAAGTGCTCATGATTGTTCTTGGTATTCAGTTTTTAGTCATTAAGTAGCGTTGAAACAACAGGAGGAGAAAAAAGGAAACATTTTGTACCTGTGGTACACACTTGGACAACACTGCTTTAGGAAAATAGCTACACTCTTATCCTTTTATATGTATAAATTATGCCGGGACAAAGACAAGTGTGAATTGATGAAAAGGCAAATAATATATTTCTGAAACATTAATAGTCAAAGCCATACTCAGAATAAAAAAGAATTGCATTGATTTTCTTATTTGATTCATGTGTACTCTCTTATTTTGCCAATCTATATGGCTCCGTTGACAGAATTAGTTTGCTCCAGATAAAGAAAGGATTAATTCTCTTCTCAACTGTAGGGTAATATTTCACCTCTCTTACCACATTACCTAATAATCACCCCCAATAACTGACGAAGAAGGGTACAACATATAGATTTTTTTTTAAGATTGGCTTTTAGTGCTTTATTATTGTATATTTCAGACAAAGGTACAAAGTTCAGGACGAGAAGGTTTCTTTAGGACATTTAAAAAATATATGAGAAAAATCTAGATATTTCTTTCTATTTCTGTCTCTATTATGGACTGAATTATATGCCCCTCCTCCTATTTTGTATGTTGTAGCCCTAACCTCCAGCACCTCCAAACATGACTGCATTTGAAGATAGAACCTTGAAAGTAATTAAGACTAAATGAGGTCATATGGGTGGGACCTAATCCAATATGATTGGTGTCCTTCTAAGAAGAGAACAGAAGGAAGAGGATTTGAATGAAGACGGAGAAGACAAGGCAAGGAGAGAGGCCTTGGAAAAAACCCAATCCTGCCAACATCTCGTACTCAGGTTTCTAGCCTCCAGAATTTGAGAAAATAAATTTCCATTCTTTAAACCACTAGTCTGTGGTGTTTGTTATGGCAGCTCTAGCCAACTAATACAGAGTCCCTAATTCCAGGTTACAAGGTCACTGACTACAGCTGAGCAAAAATGTTCCCTTATTCCATGAGGTTAGGGGTGAAACTGTCTGACTAGTATCTATCTAGTGCTAAACACAGTTCTTTCTACTACTTTCTGAACTTCCAGCTCATATATGACAGATTCATAAAGCACTTTCTTATAACTCAAACTATTATCACTGATAATTTTATTTAGATTGATTGTGTAAGGTAGGGTTTATTTCTCATTTTTTTATAAATGGTAAAGCAAAGGTATACATAACCGGTCTGAATTTAGTTAGAGCAGAGATCTCTATGCTTAATATTTTTTCTCTTAGATCTCGCTGCCTTCTTTACTGCCTTAAACACACTTCAAGAAATGATTAAGTCTCTAAATACACCTTCTGAGAGCTGGCATTGACTTCTTTGCAGGATTTTGAAAGATTATAATTGGTATATGATATAGACTTAATAGCTATTTGAAAAACTAACAAATGAACTAATGTTTTCTCTATCAAGAAGCTCTCTAGTAATCATATTGAAAAATACATTTAAGAGTTTATTCAGGGCACAGTTTCAGTGATGACTAAAGCATGATCCCATACCCTGAAGAAAATGATTTCTCCTCACACTGTGAGGTGACCCAGCTTAGCTTTTTGACTTTATCTCCACACACAGTCACATTTTCAACTTTATCAATTCTCTATATTGTTATCACCAGAAGTATGTATAACCAGTTCTCTATTATACTATTCCCCATTCCTAATCTCACTTTAAAATTGTCCTCTTAACTAATTCAGGCACAGATAGCAGTGGGTGATAAGAAATTGATGTCTTACTCTCTCAATTGCATATATAATAGGAGTCTCTTGGAATCAGGTCACATTGTCTAGGAAATGAAACTCAATTAATGGGATTTCAAATATTGTAGCAAGCTTGTAGGGGACTCTTTCAACTCAAACCATGGAGATGGCTGTCAATCTATGACATGTAGGGAATAAGCATTGTGCACACAACACTGGACTAGTAACATATATAGTATTATAGTGCCCTCTAAATTTTTGAGAAATGATGCCAAGTTAAAAAAGTAAGAAAAGAAGAAATACACATACCAGGGGAAATAAATAACATGAAAACCAACTTCTGAATTTTAATATGACTGAATTTAATAAGACTCATCAAGGATAAGATTTCACCAGAGATTTTGGAAATTCAAAGGATGAGAAATAGAAAATAATGAGGGTAAGACAATATTTTGTATGAAGCAAAGATGTCTTACTTAAAGATATGAGTTAAGATTTCATAATGTATATTTTATACATGTCCTAAATAATAGTGAAATCAGAAGTTAATGCCTCAGCTCTAGTTTACAATTAATTTTATATCAGCAGCTTTGTTATCTTTATTTTGTATTTACAATATGGTTCTGTTGCATACTAAATTGAATACTAATTCCTTATACTGTCTTTATATTTTAAAGCATCCTAGTAGGTCTTAAGACTAGAACAATGACAACCGTCATAACAAAAATAAAAATAAAAAGCTTCCCTTCACATAGAACTCACATAGAACTCATAAGGGTCTAGTGCTACGCCAAATCTTCTGAATACATTATCTCCTAATTTTTCATAAACCCATAAACCCTATTATTATCCTTGCTTTACATATGAGCATACTATGAATCAGATAAGAAATCTCTCAAAGTCACACCACTAAGAAGCAGAACCATGATTTGAACTAGATTATTTAATTCCAAATACAATACTTTTCTCATTCCATGGAATGAGGCAATAGAAAATGTCTGTAGAATAACACAGTACATGGCAAAAGCATTAGCTTATAAAATTAATGATATAAATTAGTCATAACATTGATAAAAATACCTGTTAATTAATCTAAATGTTGTATGTAATTAGTTGATGAAGATTGAGGGCCTATGCTGAATTTCCCACACCCTAACTCACGATAACATTCAGTTCCACTTTGTTCTTTCAAGTTGACAACAAATAGATCTGCTAGACTTCAAACAGTAATTGTTTTAGGAGGAGTCTTTTTTTACAGATAATTTTAATTGATATGCTTTCTATTAAAAAGCCAATTAACCTTGATTTTCATCCTTTATTATTTAAAATAGGTTCTGAATAATTTTGTTGCAGATATAAAACTGCAAACCTTTAATGAAGTAAATTGCTTATAGAGTTCCTGTTTAAAGAGTTCAGTCACTAGATGTCACTTCTAATTAGATAACTATATTTTCTACATTTGTAAAATATCACACTTAATATGAACTTAACACTGACAGCCATTAGGTTAATATCCCATGGCTATATCTCTGGATTCACTTATGAAAACTTGGCTTCATAAGTATTTGTTCTGCTGACATTTTAATTTTAATATGTACATTATTATTTTTACCTTTCTCTGTGGCTTATTCAAAACAATCTTTTTAGATATGATTTTTAATTAAAATTAATTGCTAATGATTGTTTTATTTTGATCTTCATCATGCAATCAAAAATCTTATAAAAATGTCTTACATTTTTTTTTAGAAATCCCCTGGGGTGTTCACAATGTTCTTGCTAAGCACAAGTTTCTGTCTCCCTACTCAGATTTCTGTTCCACAAGATCTCCTACTTTTCCTTTTTCTTTTTTCTTTTTTTTTTCTTTTTTTTAAACTTGAGCTAGATTCAAATCTGAGCCTACAAACTCCTCTCAGACATTCATTTTTTTTCTCAAGTTCAATTTGGCTTTTTGTGTACTGAGGCTATATAGCTCACATAGAATGTAGTCTAAAATGTAGAAAAGCTACTTTAGGTTAAAGAAACTCATATTAGGAAATGTAGAAGTGCCCTCTTATATTTTTTGATCTTTGGATTTCATCATCAGTGTAGGGAATAAATAGATTACTTTCCAAATTTTAAAGTGATTTTTTTTCATATGAAAAGGCAAACAAGACCTTAGGGGTAATATCTTGATTCTCTTTTTAAAAGACATAATTAAGAGTTTGAAGGACATGCTAACAAAAACCAAATATAATAATTCTGTTATTCATCTTTTCAAAAAAGAATGATATGTCATGTAATACATATATAAAACTTGAGAAATTAAATTATTTCTGAAAGAGTAAGTCTCTGAATACTATTACTTATGGTAAAAACATGAATTTGGGGGGAACATAATGGAATAGATTCTTAATTACAATAATTATGATCTATATAGTGAATAAAGGTTAAAGTTTAAATAAACATGCACAATTGTATTTATTTATAGTTCCCTAAATGCATACAATTTGGACAATTTCATGATATAGCTTATATTTGTTAAGAAATAGTCAAAAGAAATAGAAAAAAGGGAAAAAAAGGGAAAGAAAAAGATCAGGGAATAGCTCTAGCAGATTCTAAAGAGCTCTTGAGTATCTGTAGTCCAGTCCTCCCCTGGATGTGGCTAGACTACATTTTCCAGACCTCCTGGCATCTAAGTAAGACCAAGAGATTAGTCCTCATTAATGGGTGTAGGCAGCAGTGATTGGTATCATTTCTGGGCTGAGGTAGTTAAGATCACCTCATTTTCTCTCCTCGCCTAAAGACCTAACGCATCAGGTTGAGTGAATAGCCCTTATACTTTAGGGGATGTCAGAAGCACCTGATGGAAGGAGCTGTGTCTGCACACCTGCGTGATGCACAAAATAAACCCTCTCCCACTCCCATTGGTCTGAAGTGACTGTGATACAAGTGAGAAATTAACCTTTACTAAAGTTTGAGATTTGGGAGTTATTTATTGTAGCATTTAGCTTACCGGGAGTTACAAGAACAAATTTATAGGAAGTTGATGGCAATGACTGATCACTGACAAACAGACCATACAAAGTGAGAATATGTCCCCAAGGTTAAATGAAGAAACTGCACAAAAAGTAAAAAATAAAACCAAAGACCTAAACTGGACATCACAGAATATAGAAATATAAAAACATAACCAATGTAGTCAATGTATGCTGTCTCTTAAAAGGCACATAGATAATATATTGGAGATGAGATAAAAAACTAAAATGAAATATACTGCAAAAGTTACATTTAAGGAGCTAACTTATGATTTTATTACACATGCAATTCCATGTATTTTCTTTTTCTTACTTTTCCTGATTATTTTGTACATAAACACTTCAAAGCCTCAAATAATAGCACACTAAAAATTAAGCTTACAGTACAAAATACCATTTTATTGTAACCAACTGGCCTGCTGCCAGTGTATCAATTTCTCAGATACACTTAGCACAACAAAGTTTATGGTTAAAAACTTAAGATGTTATGAGAAAAATGAGTCATGGAAATAGAAAGAGAAAAAAATCTAGACTATATTTTATGTTCACAAAAATAAAGAAGGTCATGCTTTAAGTAAATCACCAGCATATTTGAAAATTTGGTATTAGGACTAATTAGTGCAGAACTATTTTCACTTCCCTTTCCTCTTCCTCTCCACAGTTCAATAAGACTTTATGGGTGTGCCTGTTTTGTTATAGTTGTTCCCTTTAGGAGGGATATTCATATTTTCTTTCTGCTTTTCTCTCTCTCTCTCTCTTTGTCTTTGTTCCTCTGTTTAAAAAAAAAAAAAAGTCGCTGTCTTTCTCTTTATCTGAGACCTGCTTCCTACCTGCTTGTCCTGATTCCCATTTCTCATCAGGGCCCCACGATGCACAGTAATTTGAATGCTTGAGATGGAGTGGAAGAGTCAGACACATTTGTGGGTGGGCTTCATTTCTAAATCCCATTCCATCAAACTCAGGGTTTTAACTTTGCCTGTAACAACTTTATGTCTCCCTTCCTTCTTAGAAAGTGCCCTAAAGCATAGATTGAAAGCCCAGAATTCTTTCCTCCATCTTCCTTCTTTATGCATTCCAAGGATATTTACTTTATCCAAGGTTTCTTTTCTTAACCCATAGGCTTAAGCTCCAGATTCTTAATCCTCATAATTCTGAAAACTAAACACTTAAGAGTGATTAAAGAATAAAAACAAATGTGGAAATGAGTTCTAATGTGTAAGTATCTGCCACACCCAATGTCTAGAGTGGTAATAATTGCAGACTAAGTGAATATTTATTCTAAATTAAGACATGCTAAGTTAATATGTTGATTTTTGTATTGTTTCATTGGGTGTTTTTTAATTACAGAAATAATTTGTTGTAATTTTTGATAAATAGCATACTATTTAAAGAAGAGTTTACTTATAAAAATTATGAACAATAAAATGCTACGAGTTAATTCGTTTGACATTTCTTTATGTCCTTTGTATTAGGAATCTCCATTCAAAATGGACATGACTTTAAAACTGGAACAGGTAATTTGTTCTAGAACATTTGATTCAACATTATGTTCATACTCAGCAATCAGAGCTGTAGGAATAAAATATGGTAGAATGTTTTATTTGACCAAATGCAAATAAAGATAAAATTGAAATAGATGGATCTGTCCTAATTATAAATTAGCTAGTCCATGTCAGAAAATATTCTTTAGGGCAATCATCTGATCTTGTGGCTGGGAAACGCTACTGCTATTCACTCTAAACTTAAAAACGCAGAATGTAATTACTTAATTTTTCCATCTTTGATTCTGTCACTTATCTACCAATAAAAACAAAAACATGCTTCTCATAGCTTTATTTATTCTAGCTCTTAACAGTGATATGGAGGTATAATTAAGGAAGGACTATCTGCAACATGTGTTGTCATGCATAACTTATAAACAGTAAATTTTATTTAGATATGATTTTAAATGAGCCTTTTAATTTTAGATGGCATAGGTATCTTATCTAATCTCTTTAAGGGAAGAGAGCAGGATAAAATATTTTTTCAGGGTTAGGAGTAAAATTTTCCAAAGGAAGATATTTTATATATACTTTTATCCCACATTCTATAACATCATAGTACCTAAAATCAATATGTCACTAACATTTGATCAAAAAAGAAAAGAGAAAAATATAGTGAAAATATAAAATATGTAATAAAATATTAATATAATTAAAGCAAAGATGTTTTATTCTACTGAATTAATTTAGCTGCTTATTTAACTCCCAACTTTCACTTGGCTTTTAAAGTAACTCTTAAAAAATTCCTGATATAAATAAATTTATATCATTTATTTTTATAATTCAATTTAAAACTAAAGGGAATTTTAAAAATTACTTGTCATGTATTTTTAATAAAGATGCAAAATCAAAACCAGGATTTTAGTTTATATGTTGATGAAGTGAGGACTCAAAACCAGAATTGAACTCTGATTTTTTTTTATAAAGCTGTCTTTGCATATTGCATTTGTTCTTGACCACTTCATTCTTAACAATCAATTCTTTTGTGAAACTGTCTCCCTTCTGCAATCAACTCAGGATGACCACCCTCTAATACCAGTCTGAAATACCTTTAGATTCAGAATGATAGCCTGTGCCTAGGAAATATATTCACCATGGCTATGTCAATCATTAGTAAAAAGAAAGGACTTAGAAAGTAAAGTTTTTTTTTATATAAAATAATACATGTGTGCACATATTTTAGTTCTAGATTTTATCCTAAAATACTAAATAAATAAATCAGAATTATTAGTAAGCATACAAGGAGAGAAAATTTTTATATTATCATATTGACCTTTTATGAATAATAATGAGAACAGTTATAATTACAGAAAAAAGAGAAAATATAAATGTGATTGAAAAAGGAAAAAGATTTTTATTATATTAATTAATAGCTTGTTTTAGAGAAGAGCTTAAGTTTAAAAGACATAATGAAAACATAACTAACAACTTTTAGCATTTCACACACTATCTCTGTGGTATCATTTACAATAAAAGTTGGGTATGAAACAGCCCAAATTTGGCATCATGACCACTGCTTATTGGGGTCTATTCCAAGATCAGCCACTTATACCTGGTTTACATAAGAGGGAAAAAAGCTTCATCTTGGTTGTTTCTTCCCCCTGGTGTTGTTTCCTTTTCTTAAGACAGATTTCTTTCTCAGTAAGTAGATTGACTTTATTGAAACAGTGAGTATTTAGTGAAACTCAGATCTTAATGCAAGCATTAGAAACTCAAATTATACATTACAAATGATGATTTTAAGATAAAATTTCTTTAAGACAAACCTAAATAAAAAGTTAGTTTATTTTGAACAATTATCACAATTATAATTTCCTCTCATATTTGCATGACTATTCTTCCAAGATATCTATGTGCAAAAGGCAACTGCACAAGTGAGACTAAATGACTTATGCAACAATACCTACACAATTTACATAAACATACCTAAAGTCCTTTTTAAAAAATTAATGCTAGTGCAAACTACTGGTAGGTGGCTTAATGCATAAAATGAATATGTCATAATACAATAGTATCTGATTTTTATTATGTTCTCTAATAGATAAATATTATTAACCCTCTATAAATGTCCAAACTCCTAAGGCCAGATAGAATTCAGGTGCTACACACCAAGTGGTTAATTGCAATTTAAAGTTTCATTTTTTAATTATTATTTAAATGTCATTCTCACACTCTTTCCTGAAACTATGGTATAATTAAAGCTCCCACATTCAAAAGGATAATTATTTTCTTTAATAATAAGCATTTAGTTAGACCCTATCATGGTTCTAGGTATTCTTGGACATTAGTTTTATGATTTTTGAAAAAAAATCCTTTCACTTGAGTAATGAATATTTGTGGTAATTTGCTAGCTCTTTTTTATTCACTTTTCAAAAAAGAACAGCACACATTTGACAATGTTAAAATATTCGTGTGTTTAATGTATATAAACATTTATATATGTATATGTATGCATAACATATCTTATCAGTGCTAAACATCTTGCCATTCTACTTAAATGAGAAAAAATTCTCATCATCATTTTTAAAAGAAAATATGTATGAAAATAAAGTATAAAAATATACATTGAAGTGGTAAGAATTATTATTTTGAGGATATGTGATTATGGGTAATATTTGTTTTTATCTTTGCTTCTTTGTATTTCAGTGTTACAGTTTTCACATTTTGAAGATAGATCTTGGAGAAACATTGGAAAACACCTCACATCAAGATGTCAAATGAATGTTTAAAAACACAGTGGGGAACTTGACACTATATGGATAAGGAACAGGTGACCCTTATAGGGCAGTCAGGCCTCTCTCGCCATAAACTGCAAAATTTAAATTGCACCTCATTGCTGAAGAGAAGATGGAATCAAGGAATGCCAAAAATGAGAAAGCAGAGGTAGGAAATGGGTTCCTGTGAGATAAACTATGAGGTTTTACTTGAATGAACTTAGGTAAGAGGGTTTGATCTAGAGAACTGTGGTGATGCCACGCTGAAATGTTTAATAACATTATAGTTTCACACTGGAAGGCTGTTCCTTAAAGATTTTGTTGTGTTGATGCTAGGGATTGTTCTGTCCTGTTTCATTGATTTTATTTGTTATTTATGTGTGGTAAAAAGTATATGAAGGAATATTTTACATTCGTACATCCACATGTTCTTAATGGAGTCAAATGTGGTGGGGAGAGAATGGCAAGGTGAAATTTTTAATTTCTTAAATTATTTAAACAATTGTGCAAATATTTGATAGAGCAAGTCAACAAAATCACAAGTGCAAATTACAAACCAACTTTAACAAAAATTCTGTATAGATTTGCTATAAAATAAAAATAAGAAGGCAATAATAGTAATAATTGTATTTATATTACATGATAATTTTCATAATAAAATCTAACTTGAAAATTTGGTAATATTAACAATTTATTTATAAAATGAACTTTTAGTGCTTTGGTGAACACTATTTCCTTCCAGCTTTTCTTTTAAAAGAATAATTCAGAAATTCCACAAAATACTTTAAAATATTCATGTATTATGTATATATTTAAAATGTTATCAGTCCTGTGTAAACTACTTCAACATAAAATTACCATGACAAGATTTAAGGTAAATTGTTGGTATGGAGTAAAGGCTATTCTGAGTTCTGCAAATATGTACCGTGTGTCTGAACTCAACTTTTGATCTAGTTTTTCTATACAAGTTGTATTTAACATCTTTGATCTTGAGTCAGTGATCTAATCTGCTGTATAACTTAGCTTTTATTGATCTGTTCTCATGCTAAGCAAATCAAGTCTCACTTTTATGGGGTAGATTGAAAAAGATAGTAAAACTGCCTCTGAGACAGCAGTTTAAATCTGTGCAATAACAGTGAAAGCAAGAGATAAGACTTTTATTACGTTGCCAAACTTCACATGAACTCAAAGTGTCATTAAATAGGTATGTGTCATTTGCCACAGATATTTATTTTACTAGAGAGCATGGTTACCACCCATTTGGTAGCAATGTACCATATTGTCCACTATCATGGAATACATTTCTTGTCCAGGTACCTATATTTATAGTGACATTCAGTGTATAACATAGCATCCATTTTAAATGAATTATTTATCCTGATTGAGTGTTGTCTGCTTCTCCTTGTTTTTCTTTTCTTTCAATGTAGTATAGTATTAAAAACAATAGAGAAGAGGTTTATGTTGTGTTGCTTTTAGAATGTTTGATTTTTAAAAACCATGTTCCAGGGAACAAAAAACCACTAATATGATTTAATTACCTTCAAATGTCTCCTACAATATTACTTCTGCTGTTCTGAGTGATATTTTAACCCTAAAATAAAGAAGGTGATGCAAAAACTGAAGTCCAACTAAGACTGACAAGATGTCACTTGTATTCTAAACTAGAACACTTTTTCAATTGCAGCTGGAACTAAGAATTCAAAAAACATGGATGCAGAAATGGTGGTAATTTGAAATAATGATGAGCTGTAATAATTGCAATGAAGACAAATTCGTATAGCGATTTATGTCTTTGAGTGTCTTCTAAAAATTATGATATAATATTAACACATTAGAAAAATACACATTATAAAGCACAACATGCTATTGTATGATGTAAAGCATACACATCAAATTTCAGAATAAAAGAAAATAACATTTACTATAATTCCAAATTCAGAGAAAACACCATTAGAACTTTAATGTTTTAATTTCTGTTAATTTCCTATAGATTTTTAATATAAAATTATTAGATTGATTGAAATATTAAATATCATTTTTCCAGTTCAATATTTGCTTCTTTAACCACTAGATTTTTTAGGGCTTTATAATATCCTATCATATGGACACTATATCATTCACCTAATGGTGAGCAGTATATTTTTTTCAAGCTAAATATGGCTATAGTAAACATTGTTGTGTCAAAATCTTTAACTACACTTCAGATTTTTACCTTAGCTTAGATTTTTTGAAATGAAATTACCAGAGTATAAACATTTTTATATATTTTGACAACTTGAATTGCTTTCCAAAAAATTTATGTCAATTATTAATATTTCAGTCTTTCATGTCCATCTGATTCAGCCTTCCCTGCATTATACATAATTTTTAAGCCTTTCCTAATCTAATAAACAAAGGGAAGTATTTCATTTTCAAGTTAACATTTTTTCATTAATGTGAAGCTGAACATTTCAGGTTTTTTAGTTATTTTTATTTTTTTGTGAATTATTTTGGTATCTACTGGAATCTCAGTGTCTTTTTACTAATTTTTGTAGTTACTCTTAAAATACTTTTACTGTATTATTCAATGTTTTGAATATTTTTTCCATTTTTATGTTCACCGTTAATGTTAGTCATGCTTTCATTTGATAATCAAGAGTTTAAATGTCTGTATTTATAATGAATGATATAATAGTTCCCTTTTTTTAACACATTTAAGCTCAGCAGGTATTTTTCCATCCAAAAAGTAGTGAATATTATACTATTTTTTCCTAGCTTTTATGCTTTATTTTTTTTCTCCATAACTTATATGAAACAATTTCAGTTTATTTAATTGTATTATATGAGATACAGATTCAAATTACTTTGGATAGTCAAAGAGCTGGACCATTTTCCTGTGTACTCAATAAAAGTATTAACAGTATCTTATTTATAACTATAGTTGACATGTCATTTGTGTACCCTTTTTCTATTTACTTTACTTTGAAAAACTTACATTGCTTCACGATCCTCAAAATCATCATTTTTAAGGTCTAAAAGATATTCCTTGTAGATGTACAGACTATATCATGATTTAATCCATATGCCTGGATATATACCTTGCTTTTAATTTTTAAACATAATATAAAATGCTGACATTAACAACTTTCTAAATGTATTTTTCTTTCATTTTGTATTAGATCAATACACTAAATTCTCAGAGGTGGTATAACAAAAATAAAGTATATAAACTTTTTTAGTGTTTGAAACATAAATGTCCTTGTAAAATGTTATGAATATTAAAAATGTCATGAAAAATGTAAGAAAGTACAGTTTCATTTTATCTTCCCTTTATTTTTCATTTTTGGTTGACTGGATGGGTGATGCCTATGATTCCTTTTATTGTCTTACCACAAGTATTAATGAAAGTTATTATTTTTTCTCACTTTTTTTGGTCATTGTTGCTGTTTTTTTTTCTTTTGTAAAATGTATGTGTTGTTCATTTATGGATCTAAGGCTCTTAGTGATTTTTACTTTTTAGATCATTTTAATTATATATTTTATTTAATTATTTATATAATTTAGTCATTAACTCAGGTTGTAATAGTTGTGGTATATATCTTCCTTTTTATTTTGACTAAATCATATATATGTTCAGTTTTACAATTAGCAAATATGTTCACCATTCTTTTGAATAGACTATGTCTTAGCTACCAAAAAGACTTAATAAATATGTAGTTCTATTTCCCACCTGTGCTTCATAACTTTGACTTTTAAGCATTATTTAAAAGTATTTTTACTGTTAACTAAAAATGAAGGTCAGCAGTTAAATTTTTGATGACTAAAATCCGAAAATTTTCAAAGTTCTTTGATATGAAAATTGTTTTATTTGCTCTTCATTATTAATTTGATGAAAATGCTGAGATCCTTAATTCAGAAAAATGGTGGTTTTAACTCAAACTATTTTATATTTAACTCAATATAGCTTAAAATTTTTAAAGCTTAATTTATAGCTCACAGAACTAGAAAGTCTAAAGAAATAATCTTGAGTTTACAGTTGGATCTAACATTTAAATCGGGTTAATCTCTAGCTCTTGTGTGACCTTTGGGCTCTGATTTTCTCTTGCTGTATTTCCAAGTCACATATCCACCCTAGACTGCTGCAAAGCCTGGGTAGAAGTGTTTATCTCTTTGATAGAGAAAGCAGACCACCTACCTGATCCTAGCCTTTTAGAGATGAGGAAGTTCCAATAAAGAAGGAATATAGAACCTATAAAATAAAGGATGTCCATTTCCATCCCATGCCCCATGTCAAATACCACTGCATTTCTCCAAGATTGTTCAAGTTAAATTCCATATTTATTTCATCTCAGGTTGGTTATATAATCATTGATAAATTCCACCACACTGACATGCCAGAAGAAATAGAATTGAAATTTAAGGTTTAATTTTAAAGTTACTTGAGCAGAAATAATCTTCAAAATAGTTTTGTGGTATACTTATATGACATTTCTGCTTACCAATAAACTGATAGTTTAACTACATACATACATATATATGTATGTATGTATGTGTGTATATGTATGTATACACACACACACACACACACACACACACACACACACACACACACATATATCTCGAGCACTTGCCTGATTTGAGGATAAATTGCCAATAACTCTTGCTGAATTATTTTATGCTGGTAATAGCCAACTCTTATTCTTTATCCCAACTGCTAGAGATATTATTCAGAGAACTGTGCTCTATCTCCTCTTGATTTCTAACTCATCTTTCTTTACTCTAGCACTTGCACATCCAAATTTCTAAAACTACATGTTATGCCACTTTTCTATTTAAAAAAATCTGTATACTCAATGTCTTAATTCAGCCTTGCAGTCATTAAGGCACCCCATCATCTGGCTGTATGTATTATGATCTACTGTATTTTCCTATCCTTCTGAGCAATTTGACTCCAATGGGTTTTTTTAATGAAGTAAAATTTGCATAGGGTAAAATGCATGGATCTTAATATACTATCCAGGTTGTCAATGATGTATACATTTGGTTAACCAACACCTGAATCTATGTATAGAAAATTTACATAACACAGAAGTGCTCCCTTTTACAGACACTGTTCTGATTTTTATCACCTTACTTAGTTTTGCCTTTTCTTGAAATTCATACAAATAAAATCAAACAGTATACACTTTTCAAACCATGAAATTTTTGGAGACTTTTTCATGTTCATGGATACAATTTGTCTCTTTATTTTCCTCTTGGCATTTGCGCTTACCTATGAGTGCTTTTGTCCTTTCCATTTTTTTAGTTTTTAGACATTAAAATTATTCTTGTAGAAATCTTTTCATAGATATGTGTTTTTATATTTTCTTGGTAAAATATATAATTTGAATTGTTGGGTCATTAAGTTTATGGTAAATTTTATAAGAAAACTGACAAATAAGTTTCCAAAGTACCATTTTATATGACCACAAGCAATGCATACAATTTTTCAGTTTTTCCATAAACTTAACACCATTTAGTGTTTTTGCATTAATTTTTGAATGTCAGCCATTCAGTTGCTGCAGTGTTACCTTATTGTGATTTTAATATTCATTTATCTTAAGACTATTACATTGAATATCTTCTAAAAAATATAAAAATTATTCTTTGTTTATAACTAATACAAAAACAGTTCATACACCGTAACTGGCCTGTGAACCTTAGTTTACTGACACAGTTTAGACTTTAATCCATTTTTATTGAATTATTTGTCATTTTATTATTGATTTGAATTCTTTATAATTTGGTAAGATATTAAACTTTTACAATTTATTGAAACTTTTAAAATGTTCTACCATATGTTCTATCTTAGCAATTACATTTGTACTTAAAAAAGTATAATCTGAATTTATGATTCTGTTTTATAAAGAATAGTTGTCTTACATTGGTACTGTTGCTCAAATTTCTTATATTTTTCTTGATTTTTTTTTTGCTTAAAAAAATACTACTAAGAACTACTACTAGAAAAAAAAACTACTAGAAACTACTAAAGAGAGATGTAAACATCTCTACCTATGATGATAAATTAATTTCTTTTTTAGTTCCTTTATGCTTTATTATTTTGAAGCCTTGTTATTGCGTAAAAATAAATTTATAATTATTATGTATTTCAGAAGAAACAATCTTTTTTATTAAGAAATTCTCCCCTCATCTCTAATAAATCTTAGTGTGTTGATATGTAATTTGTCTGATATTAATTTAGCCATACTAGCTTTCTACTACTGACTTGACAGCTTTTAAATTTTAATATTTTTACTTTCAACCTGCCTTTATATTTAAAGTATACCTATTATAAAGAGTACACTTGGGTCTTGCTTTAATTTTCGGTTTGACAATCTCTATAACTTAATTAGAATATTCAACCACTTAACATTTACTGTAATTATCTGTACAATTGAGTATAAGTTTACTAACTTGTTATTTTAGTTTGTCTAAAATAAATTGTTTTGTTTGATTTTTCTTCTTTTTATATTGAAAGAGGTTGTTCAATTAATGCTATTAATTTTCTATTTTATTTTCTCTATATTGAGACATACTTCTTTGTGACTTTGTAGTAATTACTCTAAGAGATTATCACAAGTCATTATCTTAACACAGCCTAACAAATAAACAAATTTAAAATGCCATCCATTTATTCTCCCATCCACCGTGCCACTGTTGTCATATGTTTTACTTCTATACACATTACATAGTCTACAACAAAATGCTATTCTTATTTGCCTTAAATATACCATTGTCTTTCAAAGAAATTTAAAAAAAATGAGTCTTATGTTTACCGAAATATTTACTATTCTGTTGCTCTCATTTCTTTCATGTCAATCTTAATCTTTCTCCAGCTTTTTTTTTTTTCATTTCAAACTATTGAAATTTAGTGATTCTTATTGTCCCAAGTCTGCTGTTGACAGATTCTCAAAACTGTTGTTTATTTGAATATGTCTTTATTTTTGAAGGATATTCCTATTTGGTTTCTAATTCCGGGTTGATAGTTTATTAATTTGTATGTCTTGCATGTTTTCTGTAGAGGTTGTCAAAGAAATTGCAACATAGTTTTTGGGTCTCTATTACTTCAGAGAAGAAGTCATCTGTCATTCCTGTTGTTGGTCTCTTGTATATAATATCCACTTTTTTTTTCTAGCTGCTTTTAAAATGCCTCTCTTTATTTTGGTTTTCATCATTTAGCTATCATATGCCTAGGTGGGATTTTCTTTTTATTTATGTTGATTAAAATTTGCTCAGCTTTTGGATCTGTAAGTTAGGGTATTTTCAGTCATTATTTCTTTAAACATTATTTTCTTCACCACTCACTTTTTTCTTTCTTGGACTTTAATTATACCTGGGTTACATACAAATTATGTATGTTACAACCACCAACATTATATATTAGTTCTAAGCCTCTGTTGATACTTTTTAAACTTTTATCATTGTTACTTCTTTATCTTCAGTCTATTTTTGAGTTTGCTGAATCTTTCTTCTGCATGATTTAATTTGATGTTAAGCCTATTCAATAAATTTTTTATTTGGGATATTGTATTTCTCAGTTATAAAATTTTTTTGTCATTTATCTGCCAAGATTACCTCAGCTGATCACTCATGTTTTCCTTTAACTCATGAATTTTGAGGTTGTGTGGAATTTTGTTTCAATTAACTACTCTTTTTTCTTAATATAGGCAGTTTTCTTATTTTCCAAGGTCTAGTTAACATTGGTTATATAGGTGGGAAAATGGATTAAGTATACAGAGTTTTGATTGTTACTTTTTCTTTAAAAAGCATAGAGTTTTGTTTAGGCTTGGTTTATTCTTTGTTGGATTTGTTTTCTCCTCTTTATGCTAGCTTCAGCCCTTACTTTAGAACATAGGTCTTATTAAAGCATGCTCTTCCTGTGGTCTCACCTGAATGTCCAAGGTGCTCAGGGAGGACTGCATACTCCAGCCAATCAAGTTATCTAATGTCCCTTAGACCTGTATAACCTGTTGTCTCTCCATTCCTCAATCTTCCTTTGTACATGTGCAGCCCAATCTTCAGTCAAGATCAATGAACCACCCTCTACCCCAATTTCTGAATCTCCTCTATGAAAATTCCTTCCCTTCCTTGAAAATTTCATCTGGTTCAGAAGCATCAAACTTAATATCTGACTCAACTCAGTGAGTCTGCCTGTCCTGCTTAGGCAGGCTCCATCTCTCTGCACTGTATTCCAGACGGTATCACCAGACAGAGGGTTGCAGCTAACACGTAGCTTATGCCCTGTGTTTCTCTTCTACCAAGAACTCCAGTCTTAAGATGTCTTTTTACCAATGTCTGAAAATAATAAGCTCATATTATTTGTCTTCACATATTTATAGTTATTTGTACCAGAAGAGTAAATCTAACACCAGTTACTACATTACGCCTAAAGTTTAATTCTCTCTCCATTTTTGCCAGACGTTTTCATCACTGCTTCAGTACTAGACTTCTTTTATGACTCTCTGATACTTACGAGGTATGTCTTATTGTTTGTTTATGAACTGGTGTTTGAATTATGATGACCAATCTTAGTAACAGTAGTCCCATCTTAATATTATATTTCATGACCCAAATAAATAAACCTGGTTAACTATTACTACTACTGACATTATACTTATAGTTTTAATACAGATCTGCTTCATCATTTTCATATATTTGTATACAGATACATATGATACTTACAAGCATACCAATTTAAATGTATGTGTGTGTGTGTGCGTATGTATTATATAAATGTGTATATATGCAGAGATAGAGAAAGGGAATCAAAGCAGTTTTATATATTCAGTTAAAGATCCTATCTTATTCATCTCAGTATCTTCCAAAGATAGCATGATGTATGACAAATATAAAAAATTAAATAATTGTTGAATTTTCGTATATGTGTACATTCTATATCAGTAATTCTTAAATGGAGGTAGTTTTGCCCCTTGGAGGACACTTAACAATTAACGGACAACTTTTCAGTTGTCACAACTAGACAAGTTTTACTAGCTTCCAGTAAATGGAAGTGGAAAAATTCTTAAATATTCTACAGTATGTAGGACAGTCTACTGAAAGAAAGAATTATCCAGTCCAAACCATCAGTAGTGCCAAAATTGAAAAACCGTATTCTCTCTATCTGAATATAAATATCTGCTCTAGGTACACATATATACTTTGTATCCACAAAAATATATATTTATTCTAATTATACTCTAACCTCTCAATGTAAAATAATACTTTAAAATACTTTCTATCCTCTCTTCCATGCTTATTTATTTTTGTGTATATAAATATGAATATTATGTGTATATAAATTACATATAATTTCAATTTTTATGGTCTTTCTCCCTTCATTTAAATGCAAATTTTATGAGAAATATGTAGTCAGCTGTTGCATTCTCCATACCTTGTTTAGTACCTTGTACTTAGTAGGTGTTCAATGAATAGTGAATAAATTGTGCAAATTCATGAATGCAGTGCTCAATTTTCAGAAATGTATACTTTGTTTTAATTTTTATTTGTGAACATTCTTTAAAAATAACATTAATAATACAAAAAACTTTAGTGCCATTCTCAGGAGTCAGAACATCAAATATAGGAAATGTTACTACACACTTTTTTCTATAATTTTCAAACTTAATATTAAGTGGTAACCATATTTTAATTAACTTGTGTTATTAGGATTATTAGAAAATATCTAAATTCTTTTTATATCTGCTGCTTTAGTCTAAATTAAATTAAATAGTGTTCTTATATTAATATTTACAAAATAGAATTGTTTATCACTTAAGTGCATTTAGGCCATAAATTTTATTCATATATATATATGAGTAATCTTATCCATACATATATATAAATAAAAATTGGCACTGGAGATAGTTGTGTTGAAGAAGAATCATCATATCTAATACACACGTATATTTATTTCATTACTACAAATGTTTGCATTTGCAGGAAGGGATTACATATTTAAAAATTTTTTTCAGCCTACTTTACATGAATCTAGGGGAAATTAACATTAGAACATGATAAAGCATCCCAAAACAGAATTGAAATTACTAAAGCTGTGTTTTGCCACCACACTCCCATTTTTATAAATCTCATCTTAACCAAGAAAATGAGAAGCTTTGAAAAGACTTTTGAATTTAGTGTTACCCTTAAAATATTTTTTAAAATAGATTATTGAGTCCCAGAGTTTTTTTGTGATATGTCCAAAATTAAACAGCTAGTTAAAATCTTCTGATTTTATTCAGCAATTTTACTTTATTAAATTGTAGTCATGAAATATAGTCTAAAGTTCAAATATTATTTAAAAATAGTAAGAGTAAAGCTAAATATCTGATAAAATATAGAATATAAAATAAATTTATTGGTGAGTAAAAAAATAAAACAAAATAAAAATATAATAAAATGGACATACTGATTATTGACTAAAATAATCTATTATTTTCTCAGAATTAAAGTCATAATTATTGACCTATTTTCTGCAGATAAATATACAAACCCAACATTAAGTGGTTAACGTTTTACTATATAATATATAATACATAATAAAATATATAACATATAACATATAATGTATAATATATAATATATATAATAAATATGTAATAAATATATAATATATTAAATATATGTATTATATTTATAAAGTATTTATTCTGCATTAGAAAAAGACATACGTCTAGAATAGAAAAAGGGCTCTGGTAAAAGTCTGTTTTCCAAGAAAGAAAAAACATTCTTTAATACTGTAATCAAATTGTTAACCTACTTATTTTAATTATAACCCCGGAAAGTATAACCAATTAGCAATCTCTATATGAATAAAATCCTTATTATTTATTTATTTACTTACTTATTTAGCCTAGAATCTCACCTCCCTTAGGGAAAGAGAGTTTGGAAATGGAATTATAAATGTGGAGGGGAAGGGTCATTTAAGGAGAGAAGTTATACTTCCAGTGGGAGCATAACCAAATGATATATTTCAGTTGGACATTTCAGGGTGACATGCAAAGGCAAGTTTCAGGATTTTAGAGAGGATGTATATAGCCATATTAATTCCAGAGACTTCATGACAATTTTGCTCAGATTCCAGAGGAAAGCACTCCACTAAGTCCACTAAGCGGGAAAAGAGACATGTAGAAAGTCTTCTCAGAGAAATAATGCATTCTAATAATTTTCCATCATTAGCACCCAGTTATTACTTACTCCTTAAGATGGTATAGTATTTGATTTAAAAGTGCACTCATGCCATAGAGCTTTTCTAATGCTTCTAAATCACATAAATAGTAACTGAGACTTTACTTAAGATTAAAGCTGTATGTTGACAGTACTGGTTCAAAATGAATAAACCTCATCAACTCATTCATAAATACTAAGTGACTACATAGTACACACCATTATCATAGGTTTTGTGGGAAATGTTATAAAACACCTAAGATACACTCTCTAAAGGCACTTACCATCTAGTTTAGACAAGATAAAAAGATATGCAATCCCAGTAACCTTGTATACACAATAGGATCTAAAATGAGATCTTAAAACAAGGTCTCCAGCTAAACAGTTTGCTAGTGAAGCACGTAGCCATTCAGTCACAAAGAAATAGGTTAATGTTGCTTTGGTTCTGTTCTCCAAAGCAGACTGTGTATTCATCAGTGACAACCATCCAACAGGACTTTCTAAATGACTGCACACAGAAATAACCCTGCTTCAGCTATCTGGGTTTGAGTGTGACGCGTAGCTTTGCCTTTGCCTAGTAAAGGAGTTCTTCTTTGTCTTCTTATTATTTCTGTTTAAAAAAAAAGTGTGTGGTTTTCAGGGGTAAAGTTAAAAAGGGAAAGGTCAAAGTGAAATTGGAATTTAGGAGACAGGGTTATTTAAAACAGTCCAAGAAAATCTTGGTCATCAGAAGCACTAAAATACTTTGGGAAAGGCAAAGGGGGAGACTCAACACTTTGGAATAACATCCTGAAAAGTAGATCTAAACAGAGCCTGATCATTTATCTGATATTTCAAAACTGATTTTAGGAAGCAAAATATTTTGGCTAGCAAAGTTATATAGCTTATCAATTGAGAAGTGTTAACTATTCATGAGTTTGGTCCAATCACATTTTAGATAAATTAAGGAAGATATTTTCTGAAGGAATTTTTATTTCTTTTGTTTAACTCCTTCATTACAATAGGTCTATCCTTATTATTTGGAATTCTCATTTTTTTCTTTTATCCCTGTAAGATCTTATTTCTGTATTATAATTCTAGTAAACAGTTCCTGAAGTACTAGTTAAAATCCCCTTGATCCTATTCTGAGACAGCCCTGAAAACTTAAATGAATGGTGTTTGGTGATCTCAGCTCAGTCCCCAGTAAATGTCCACATCACAAAACCACAACACTTAATTTTAGGTGATTGATTATATCTGCTTAGCTTAAACTGAGGCTTGAGTCAGCCAGAGGACTTTATTACCCTCCATTCCTGTGAGGGTGGTCTAGCCAGGTCAAAGTCGAGGTCAATAATAGGGCAGGAAAGTACTGGCTTTGCTGGTAAGCAGGCCTACTCTCCACCAGAACAAAGAACTTCATTCCTCAAAGATGCTGTTTGTACAAACAGATCTAGTCACCCCTAAATTCTTAAAGGTTATAATGAACTTAAATAGCACATTTGATCAAATAAAAACCTTTTCATTATCAGGATTTGTTTCTATCTTAATCTAGGAAGCAAAATATTAAAAATAATTAACTATTAGATACCTTAAAACATTAAAAGTCATGAATTGATTCATCAACTAAAATATCTATTCAAATATTAAAATTGAAGATATAATTTTAAAAGCAACTTTTAATAGAAAAACGTTTATTTATAAATAATTGACTCAAATTTAAACTTGTATACTAATATCATACTGTGAAACACAAAAAAAGGTTCATGGTTTTTTTTCCAAAAGGAATTTTATATTTACAGTTAAAATGCAAACTCAAACATCTTTACATATTTTATTTTAATTTTTAAAGTAGAAATAAATATTACTCATTATAGGGGATTTCAAATTTTACAACTGTAACAAAATATGAAACCTCTTTAGCACTGAACATATTATTTTATAAATGATTTTATTATTTTATAAATGATTTTAATGCAAAATTATGACAAGAGAAATATTGATTTTACTAGTAACATAAAACTCAGACACTAATATATGTTATTCAAAAAAATTATCCAAAAGTTAATATGGCCTTTAAACACTATTAATTAGCAACTTTCACATGAATTAGCCTACTAAATTATGAAGAGTAAATGACTTGGTATATTTTTGAACTAGAAGCCTTATTTTAAGCAAAAGTAATTAAATTAAATTGAATAAAACAGAGAATAATAATAAGTCCAAAAAGAAACATAAATAATAAAGTTTTAGTGAGCAGCCCAATAGAAAATGTTTACACATCACCATCTCTTATTAGAGTGTGGCCTGGGGTAAATTATTTAATCTCTGAACATTCCCACAAGGCAGTAAGTGAGGTGGATGTATGGGAAGCAATTTTTACCATGTAAGTTTGTTGTAAGGAATAAAATTAATATAAATAAAAACATATAAGATATATTAAAACAATTTTTATAAAGCATTCATAAAGATGGCTTTAAAGTAAAAGAACTAAAGACTGTAAATGAAAACTCAGTGATTGTTTTCTAAGTTTTATAATCTTATTTGTTCTATAGTAGTCTACTATCTAGGTAACACCAAATTGAGTAAACACAGTCTTAATTTCGTGTCATTCATCAATTAGAAAATTAGTTAGAATAACTCAGTTGTACAATGCGCAATAGACATTCCCTCCTGTTGCTGTGATATGAAGTAGGGTGACCGTGTCCAGAATGAATGACCCTGGCTATTCTCACAGTTTATCTTAACATCTTACCAATCGGTGCAGACTTGTGTAAATGTAGTTCAGTAGTGGCAGTCAATATATATCACTACGACAACCAAAATAGATCAACCATGTCCTGATTCTCTTAAGAAAGCTACAAAGAGGCAGATTTTTTTTTGTACTTGTGTTTGTTTTAAAGAAAATGTTATTTCTTATGAGGGTTTTTCAAACTCCATTTGATATATAACTTCTTTTACTATTTGACTAGTATTGCATTTTCAAACATAGAAGAAATGCACCATAGTATTAAATGTTAAAAAAGAAATTACAGAGGTGAGGAAAATAAGAAATGAGAGTTTTATAAACAATGATCCTACTTTCTTAGGATATACATTGTAAATATTTATTTACTATTTATACCTTTGGAGTTTTATATACGTAAATATATATTTATGTATTTCAAAGAAAATTAGCTTATACATGTGTGTATGTATATATGGGTATGGATTGCTGTATGTATATGCATATATAGGTATGTATGTTTATGTGTGTATATGTATATATAGATATGTACGTGTATGTATGTATGTATGGTCAGTTTAGTACAGACAAAGAGCTTGGATTGAAATCAAGGCTCTACCTTGTGATTTTGGGTAAGTTATTCAACTTTTCTATCTCAGTTTATACAACGTTAAAGTGGAATGATAATAATTATCCTAGGAGAGTTGCAAAGTTTTTAACTTATTATATGTGCTCAGTAATGTTCACAATTATTATTATTTCATATATATTATTATATATAGCTTTGGTCATTTTTAAGATGCATAATATTGACTCGATATGGCATGTTTATTAATAAATTTTCTATTGATAGACATATTATCTTCAATTTTTATTATTATAAATAAAATATAATAAACTACTTAAAAAATAATTCTTTGTACACTTCAGTGAATGTGTCTGTAAAACAATTTTCTAGAAGTAGAACTGCTAGATTAAGTAATGTACACATTCACAATTTTGCTTGTAGTGAACTGTTAGACCATCCTTTTGAAAGGTAGTTCATTAGAATACCATGAACAGTGTCAAAGAAATCTATTTCTTTACACTATTCAAGGCACTAGCTATTAACAATAATTTTAATTTTCATACATTTGATTAAATGAAATAAAGGATAATTAGTCCAGTATCCTTTTATTTTATTATTAGTCATATCAAATATCTGCTCATGAACTTAATAGACATTTATTTTATTTCTTTCTGTAATCCATTTAAATCCACTGCACTTCTCCCTGCAAAGTTTCTATCTTTGTACTCTTATTCATTTGTCAAAACTCTTTACATATTAAGACTGTTAAACATTCTTTATATCAGAAATTATAAGCAATGTTAGTCATATGTCAGTCATCGCTTTCCATTAATAATATTTCATTAAACAGATATCTTAAAATAATCCATATATCCATATTTGTTCTTAAGTAAAAGCATATAATTGCTTGTTCTAAAATCTTTTCCCCAGAAATAATTCAATATTTACTAGGCCATTTTTATAAAATTCAAACTGTCATGACCTCTTTTCTAAAAATTAAAACTCTCCTGTACATTATAAAAACTCAAAGGATCCCCAATTCTCTAATTCACATTGTTAGTACTTTAAAAAATTTTTTTATTTAGGTCTACCTGAATTTCTTTACTTACATTCCATAAAAGGGGTAATTTATTTTTATATTTTAAGCACTTAACTTCTCTCTGCTGTAAAAAAAATTTTCATATTGTGGTCAGGGTAATGTTTCAAACCACAAATATGATCATGTTCAAAATTCTTTTAATAGCTTTCATTTGCAAATGCTTAAGATGACTTATAGCTTGGCTACTCTAAAAAGTATCTATGAGGAGGGGAAGTACCACAGTATTCACATCACCTGGGACTTCATTAGAATGCAACATACATATGACATATTATTGAATCATACACTTGAAACCTATATAATTTTATTAACCAATATCACCCCAATAAATTTAATTAAAAAAATAAAAAAAGAAATGCATATTCTAGGCCCCACCACAGACCTACTGAATCAGAACTGATGCTGAAATTTGACAACCGCTAAACAGGATCCTGAACAAACAAAATGTTGTCTTTCTGTTTTTGTCTTGTCCTGGTCTCTTATTGATCACTATACTTCACATTGGCTTTCTTTTAGCTAAATATTCCCTTCACAATTTTTTATCTTTGCTTGAAATATTTCTTCCCTCCCTTTTTTTTCTGTTAAATCTTATTTAGATGACAACTTAAAAGCTCTTTCCTCAAGAAAGTCTTCCTCTACAATTAAACCATGCCCTTCTTTATTTTATGGTTTACTATTTCTTTGTATTTTTTCTTTTATATTATTATTTTATTATTATTTATGCCTACAGCACCTGGTCTCCCATCCAAGTACTAACCAGGCTTAACTTCCAAGATCAGACATCGGGTATGTTCAGGGTGGCATGGCTGTAGGCCATGGATTGTGGCTCCACTGGGGCATGAACCCAGGACTTTCTGCATGCAAAGCAGACATGCTAACCACTACACTATGGAACCACGTCCTCTTTGTATTTTTTTTATCAGTATATGTTTTAGAAGTTTTTAAATCCACCTATTCCCAACCCCCACTACCTGCTGATCATAAGACACTACCTATTTGCTCACCCTTGAATCTTCAGATCCTATTACAGTGCTTGACGCAGATTGATACTGAGATAAATATTATTTGAACAAATGAATAAATACACGAATGTACAAATAAATCTTCAAGTATTTACTCACTAATTTGGGAGTCAAATCTAAACTCAGTCATCACTTCCTGGGTGACGCCTCCTCTGGTTTCCTCCTTTCCTTCAGGATGTCAGGGGCCTCTTTTATGGTCCACTTTTGCACTCCTGTCCTAACATTTCTTTTACATTGTATTTTAACCAGCTTGTAAACTTCTTGCTTTCCTTCTTCCCCTTGTGAGTGGAGACAACACTCCTACCAACCCCGCTCCACCTTCAATACTCTCTTCCTTCTCTCTATCTTTTATCCTTCTCGATTGGAGCATAGCAGACACTCAGTGAAAGTTTCGTGCATTAAATTAAATGCAATTTAAGTTAGACTTTGCCACAAACTTGTGCAAAAACCGAGGACCAGACAGGTAATCCTGTACATTTCAGTTCACTCCCGTATAAAATGATAGCAAGCTGAGGAACTTTTTGAAGGAAGATGGTGTATAATTTGATATGGAGGCAGTTACCCAATGATAAAAGATGAACAAGACTCATTAAGCTCTATGCTTACCATGGGCACATTTTCTTTATGTAAATTATATGACTCAGTGAATTTAGAGGAAAAATGAAGGTATGAGACTAAGTCACGAAAACGTGGTCCAATAGATGTTTTTGAGTTAGACCTAAAGTGGGTTTTTATTTTTTAATTTTTAAAGAAATCTGAATGTTTCAAAGCCCAGAACTCACTTCTGTCTCCGATAGACCCTGCCCTGTGTCTGTTTTATCCCAGAGCTAATTCTTCCAGTTATATTCATCTTCCAGACTAGAAGCTCTTTTATTTAGTCTCTTTGGAACTAAACTTTTATAATTCTGTCCCACAAACATTAGATCACAGTCAAGGATGATCTAAGGATGAGATGAATTCTTATTATCCAATTAAGGGACTTCCCTAAGGATATATGAAACCCTCACAATCAAGGATTTGTTTGGGTGTAGTCACTGTGGTTTAAATATGGTTTGAAATTAATTTATCTTAAAATTTAGCTGCATTTTTACATTAATTTTCTACTTACAGAAAGATTATCAAGATTTCTTTACTGTAATGATTAAAGTAGTGTATTGTGTCAGGACAAGAGTACCTAACATATATATGTTTATATATATAACTCTACCATATATAGTACATAGTATATAAAAATAAAATATATTAAAATATAAAAATTATATAAAAATATAAAATATTAAAATAATATAAAATATATGTAAAATAATATATAATTATACAATAGAATGGTATAATTATGTGTGTACACATATATAACATTCTTAACACAGACTGTTTATTTTTAGTTCATATTAATCTTTCACTATTAATATAAAAAGTTGTTTCACATCTAATGTACTATTAGAAAAGAGTCATTATTTAGAACCTCAGAAACACCTGTCTGGCTTTATGGGTAGGTTATTTTTAATTTTATTATGCCAGGAAATTGTTTTTCCTTCCCATGTGTTTGTCTCTTATCATTCATCCCATCCCACACTTCCAAATCCAACCTGATTCTAATAGGCTAAGATGATTAATCACCCTAGAAGCTGACATGTATAACATGAAGCAATAAAGAAAAAAGGAAACAAAGAGAGTCTGAGTATTACACAGCTACCTTTGGTAAACATGAAAAATGAATAGCTCACATTTTTAATTGCAAAAGAACTTATAAAACACAATCTTGTAAAATATTATAATCTTATAAAATAATATTTCCACTGTTTTTTTCTCTTTAATTTTTTAAAAATTGCCTTCCTTCCCACATACAATCTGGGAATACATGTATGAAAATCTATTGGATAATTACATATTTAAAAAAATTAAAATGTAAGTAATTGACTATTTAGTCTTGTTTTCCTTCATGAAGAGCCAAACAATAATTTCTGTGAAAAACAATCATTGAACATTAAAAATAGATTATTTTTCAGTTTAACTAGTGAAAATACATATGCTGACTGTATCTCATAAAACTTCACAAAACATTTTACTAATTGGAATATTAATGTTAACTTAAACAAAAACAAGAGGGACATCTCCTGCCTATATATAAAATATTAAAGGAGTTATTCTAGTCTAGTCAATAACAGGTAATTCCACTTCTGAGCTTTAGGGTTACTTACCTGGGAGAACAAGAATATTAGTCTCATTATCTCCACAAGTATGTTATTAACTTTTACTCTCTTTTTTGGAATGCAATAAATGGAACTAGGCTGCATGCCAGAATCAGTTGAAAAACCTATGAAAAATGCAGATTCATGTGTCCCCTCCAGACTCACAGAATCAGCATTTCAATGGAATAATATTTTTATATAAGCCTAGCACCTGATAGTGATATATCTTGACTTCAGACTGGAACTTATGAATTGCATATTAGAATAATAAATAAAGTTAAAGTCTAATCTCAAATTTATAGATAGGGGAGGAGGAAAATATGTTTAAAAAGAGAAAAGACCATAAACTCAAAATTTGATCATTTTGATAGAAGTAACAAGAACATTTTTAAATAATTATTTTATTTTTTATTATTTGATTCAGTTGTAGTAAGGGTTAGTAAGATATATTGAAAACTACCTAATTCATTTCTGCTCCCTAAAGTTTCACAAATTTGTCAGTAATTTTTTTTAACAGTTTCATTAAAAAGATGAAAAGAAGTGATGGCAAAGAGAGAGTTTTTGAATGCTCAGGAAAAAAACAAGGAAATGAGCCAAATATTAAAATTAACACATTATTTACCAGTAAGCATACAGTAGTATTCTAATTGCTTGGCAGAAAACACAGAGCCAACTCGGAGGATATATTAGTAAGTGGGGTGGGGTGTTGAATGTATAAGTCTCTATAGCAATGTGTCTTCCTTAGCGGTTAGCATTATTCTTTAGCTGACTTTCTTCATGATTGTTCTAATTATGTGTAGTATAGTAGAATTTATAAACTGTAGTTTTTATATTTTAAAATCAATATTAAATTTGGGGAAAATTACATGCTTCGCAATATTTTTTTAAAATGTTTTAAATTGGATTTAAATATTTAACTTAGATTCTAGTTTTTCTCTAAAGACTTAACTACTCCTAGGTTTTAACAGGGAGATTTAACTTAGTAAGTGTTGGGTCTCTGTGTTAGAGGACACAAATTCTCTCTTTGTTTTATTCAGTTTAAAAAGAAAGATTTCAGTAATGTGTTGCAGTACACATAAAATATATCTCAGAGTTTGGGTAAAGTTTTCTAAAGAAATATTTTAAAAATAAATTGCTTTTAAGTAATATGGCTTTGAATGTATCATTTCAGCTATTTACTGGTATAATATCTATCTAAAATAATCTATGCAGGGTAAACAATGATATTTCATTCGGATGATTTGTAGTAGCAGAGTCTAATGGAGGAGTGGGAAGGAGAGATTTATCTGGTAAGGGAAGTCTTCCTGAAGAAGGTGACACATGATTTATACCTGGCAGAAGCTAAGAGAACAAATTCTAGGTTGGAAGTTTTAATGCAGTGAACTGTTTTAACAATTTTAAATTTAATGGTAGATACACCAAAGTTTGCAAAAAGTAAAACTCATGCCTTGCTTTCTTTAGAAGGACTCATATTTTCATTGAAAAGTTTCCCTTTTTTTGTAATATTGTCACACATGCACTTTCTATATAAATCACATTTTAGTGGTAATAGCCATACACATAAAAATTTCTACTAAATATTAAGTTAATACAATGAATGTCATTTCTAAAACACAAAATAAAAATTATTAAAATACTCTCAAGTAGTTTGAGGGGAAAATGTTCACATTGATTTTTCATTCTTATTAACTCTCCTCAAAATATTTAAAATTTAGTAATTAGAGCATGAATGAGCATAATATTCTTAATACATATGAGGAAAATATGAGTAAAAATAATCTTTTTCAAGAAATAAGCCTAGAGGCATAGGCTATATAATCATTCAGAAGTGGAATAGCATGTAAACATTTGTACATTTGTTCAACCTCAGAAATCTAGGCTTGTGTATCTAATGATTTAAGACTTCTTTTTAACCTCTGACTCTTAATAGCATCTGAAAGTCCTCTGTAAACCAAGAATCCACTATAAAAAAGGATTACATTGGGCTTTCAAACAAAAAATGAAAGAAGATGAGTGGTAAAAAGCCAAGAAGATCAAAAGTCTATTTTTCATTTTGAACTTTAGTCTCTATTTAACAATTTTTTTTCTGCTATTTGGCAATTCTGAAAATTTAGGAAGTTTGTTCATTACTTCTCTGAACAAAGACAAAAATGGATATTTTTAGGATTTTGTATTTTTAGAAAAGACTATTTTCACTGCATCCTCAAAGAAAATCTGAATTTCAATAATTTAAACAATTGGTGAAAAGAACATAGAAGATCAAAGCTATTATATTGCTACTTGTTCATATTGCTTAGATCTGGCTTGATCCCTTTTCTAACAGTGAGACTAGATGGAGTGAAAATCTAACATGTAGAGTTCGTGTGTTCACACTTCCTTTTTTCCTTGTGCTGAAGTAGGCTGGAGTGAGCATTTCCTCCAAACAAATCACTCACATTAAACTGTAAAATAGACTAAGTTTCTAACAGAGCATGACAAGGTTATCATATTAAATATTAAAATCATCATATCAAAATGTTAGTTTAAACTTCTTATAATTAATATTTTAGGAATTAATGTGCTTATTACCAAAGGCTTTAGCCATGATTCTTAATCTGTAATATGGAGGGCTTTTACCAGGTAACTTTGACCCTTTACATTTCCAAAATTCATGAACCTCAAAAAATCATGTGATGCATTTTTAGCATTCTACACACTTTCTAAAAACACACTAACAAATATATGTGAAAAAGACAGCACAGGAAGTAAAGCCCTTATTTTTACTTAGCTTCAGGCAACTACATGTACACTTTTTGTTTCATTACTCCTGGCAACACAGGGAAGTAAGTTATTATTCCCTTTTTACAAATGAGAAAGTGGCCATTCAGAAATGTTAATAATTCAGTATTAGTTTGCTAGGGCTGCTGTAACAAAGTATCACAAATAACAGAAATTTCTTGTCTGAGTTCTGGAGGCTACAAGTCCAAAATCAAGGTTTGGCAGGGTTAGTTCTGTTCTAGACCTTCCTCCTTAGCTTGTCTATGATCATCCTCTCCCTGTGTCTTCACATCATCTTTCTTCTGTCCACATTTGTCTCCCAATGTTCTTTTCTTATAAAGACACCAGTCTTATTAGGGCCCATCCCAATGACTCTGTAAAGACCGTATATTTAAGTAAGACCTTTTGGGGATTAACACACTTTAACATATGAGTGTTGGGGATAACAATAACAATTCAACCCATAACACTTGCCAAAGGTATTTTAGTAAATGAGTAGAAAGCTACAGGTACAAACATATGTATGCCTAATTCTAAAGTTACTTTCCCACAGAGCTCTGTCTTCTAATGTAAAGTATGATACAATTGGTAAATGGTTATACAGCAAAGAATTGAAACTGCCCTCTCATGTTGCATAATTTTATAGGGAAGAGGCTGGTAAGGGTAGGCAACTGTTTTTCACTTTTGAGCCAAGAAGCTTACTTCCCTGACAAAGGAGACAGAGGCAGTTGCATAAGTGTCCTGTGATATGACTTAAGGAGAGTAGGAATTGTCATCTTCTCCCAAAGGTCAATTCAAAGGTCATTTGTTTAGACTTTTGCAATTCCTTTGACTCATACACATTTTAAGGTTTTTCTTCTACTTTGCAAAATAATAATTATTTTTTTCATGTCTGCCTATTTCAACAAATAATGAGCCCTTTAGAAATTGTCTTCTAATAAAATAAAAATAAAATGAAAACCCAAGAGAATAAAAAATTAAATCTAAGTGAACTATGTATTAAAACAATTATATCATATTGCTACTTTAGAATGGTTACTATTAAAAAAAATATTGAGAATGTCAACTAAAATTCTCATACATTGCTGGGGAGAATAAGACATTTTATAGACACTCTAGAAAACAGTTTGGTAGTTTCTTTTAAAGTTAAACATAGGGTAAGTTAAAGTTACCCTATGATCCAGAATTTCAACTCCTGGGTATACACTCTAGAAAGAGAGAAACATATATCCACACTACCCCCAAGGAGACATACAAACGGCCAACAAACATATGAAAAGATGCTCATCATCATTAGCTGTTAGAAAAATGCAAATCCAAACCACAATGAAATACCATCTCACACCTGTTAGAATAGCTATAATCAACAGGACAAGTAATAACAAATGCTGAAGAGGATGTGGAGAAAAAGGAACCTTTATACACTGCTGGTGGGACTGCAAATTGGTACAGGCACTATGGAAAGCAGTATGGAAGTTCTTCAAAAAACTAAGAATTGATCTACTATATGATCCAGCAATCCCTCTACTGGATATTTACCCCAAAGATTTGAAAGCCCATATCCAAAAAGATATTTGCATACCGTTGTTCATAGCAGCATAGTTCACAATGTTCCGGACATGGAAGCAACCGAAGTATCCTATGATAGATGACTGGCTAGAGAAGCTATGGTACATATATACAATAGAATATTACTTAGCCATGAGAAGAGATGAAATACTGCTATTTGCGACAACCTGGATGGACCTCGAGATAATCATGCTAAGCAAAATAAGCCAGACAGACAAAGTTGAAAACTACATGATATTATACGTGGTATATAAACCTAAAAGCAACAAATGAAGAGGAGAAACAAACAGAAACTCATGAACATAGACAATAGACTAGTAGTTACTAGAGAGTGGGGGAGGTGGAGGGAGGTAGATGGGGAAAAAGGAGTTAAATATGTGATGACAGAAAGAAATCTAACTATAGGAGATGAACACACAATGCAATATATATATGCCTTGCTGTTAAATTGTACACCTGAAACTTACTGGATTTTATTAACCAATGCCATAAAAAATTATAAAAACAAAACAAAACCAAAAGGAAAAAAAAAACCCCAAAAAACATGCTACTCAATCCCCCCTACAAAAAAAAACGTTTAAAAAATTTTTTAAAAAGTTAAATATATACTTACTGTATGGCCCAGAATTTCAACTCCTGGGTAAATACTCTAGAAGGAGAGAAAATTATGTCCACACTAAAATTTTTATATAATGCTCATAGCAGCTTTATTTATAAATTCAAAAACTGGAAACAATCCCAGTGTTCTGCAATAACTGAATGGATGAACTGGTACTTCCATAAAATTGAAAACAAACAACTGAGATATGCAACAATTTGAACAAATCTGAGTGAAATAAGTCAGTCACCAAAGTTTATAGACTGTGCGATTCTATTTATATCAGCAGTCCTCAACCTTTCTGGCACCAGAGATAGGTGCTCCTGTGAGAATCTAATGCCTGATGAGCTGAGGTGGAGCTGATGCTCTGATGTTAGCACTGGGGAGTGGTTGCAAATACAGATGTTTGAATGGTTCCTCTCCCACACTCTTTTTTTTTTTTTATCTTCCCTCTAAGAGGTCATATTTTATACCCACGACCTATTTTTAGGCCCCAAATTCTTTTACAGACCAAGTTTTCCCAATTCTTTTTTTCCATTGCTAGAAGGACTTCTCTAGTGTCTGAAAATAAGAAGCCCTTGAAGGGTTCAAACTTTATGTGGGTGCCCCTCATAACTTATCCAATATTCAGAACTGTGGCCATGTTTTCTCACTGTGTATGGTCACCAGCACTCAGATCCTAGGTCTTTTTCTAATCTAGTCTCAAAGGGTTGCTGAAGTTTTAGCCTTCTCTGGCTTTGAATCTTTTCCTTCCTTTTTAAGATCTGCATATTTTTCATTTTTTATTTAGAATTCAGAAATGTATAACTTTTTATTATATTTTATTTAACATTTCTATGTGCCTGTGTATATGTGTGTGTGTGGGTGGGAGGGCAGTTGGGATGGGAGGGGCTTCGATGGCACATCTATTTCAGGTTATTCTACCACAGTGATGAAAAAACCTTAGACACTAAAGATTGAGAATAGTCTTAGGAAAATGTTAATTGTAGATGGATAGATGATAGGATAACATCATATTTAATTTTATTCCCCACCTCCAATATCCACACATATAAACACAGTGTTCTAATAGTTATAAAGACTAATGCTTAGAGGTGCTCAATAAATTGTTCTTCAGTGAATGATTGTATGAATAAAAAACGTCTAGGACCTTGAACACTGATGTGTGGAGCAAGAGCCTTCCATGGTTTCTCAGTTTCTATTTATGGTGGGCAATTACTTTCATTATTGATCTCTCTAACAAAGAAATGTATTACATTATTTCTATTTGCTAAAGTATCATAAGCTACAAAAGTTTACAGTTTTGTATAATGTCTGCATGTGTATGTTGCAGACTAATAATTCCAGCAATATGATGCATGCATGCTAACACCCAGAGGTATAGCAATCATTATGGAAACAAAGAATAAAATGATCTCTGACCTTGTCAGAGAACATTAGTGAAGGCTTCCCATAGGCCATTGCATTTGAATTGAGACTTAATAGATAAATAGAAGTGAATAAGAGTAACAGGCAATAAGGGAAGACAATTTTCAGTTAAGTGAACAGCAAATGCAAAGATAAAAAGGTCTGAATGAGGAAAAAAGAATATGATTGGAGAAATGTGTATTTGTTTTGTGGTGACAAGGGCTAAGAAGTCATTTTGGGTGGTAAATTTAGAACCACTGGAGAGTCAGATGATGAAAGTCATGTTAGGTCACTCTTAAAAAGTTTGGATTTTATAGTGTAGGAGACACTGTGTCATTAAAGATTTTAAAAGGAGAATGATATGATCAAATTAGGGACTTATAAGGCATGCTCTTAGGACACTGTGGAAATTACTTGGAAGTGAAAGCCAGTAGTTTAGTGCCTAGCAAGAAACTGTAAGGTCCTCATCTAAAGTAGTCAAAGGGAATGAGTGTGGAGGAGAGGGATAAAGAACTAGGCACTAAAATCCCCAAGATTTGGTAAAATCTGGAATATGTGAATGGTCTGAAAATGGTAATTCAGTCAACAAAAAATATGCCGCCCATGGAAATTAATTATTCAATTTGAGTGGCACCTAAAAATTGAAAATGATTCTTTGATGAGAAAAATGAAAATTATTTGCTCAGGTCCTCAGAAACTCTTCTGGTCCACAGCCAATATGTTTGTAAAGGGTCTCTAAATTATTTGAAAGTTTGAAAGTGGTCATACATGGATGATTCTTACATAAAGAGAGAGAGAGAGAGAGAGAGAGAGAGAGAGAGAAAGAAGAAAGAAAGAAAGAAAGAAAGAAAGAGAGAGAGAGAGAGAGAGAGAGAAAGAAAGAAAGAAAGAAAGAAAGAAAGAAAGAAAGAAAGAAAGAAAGAAAGAAAGAAAAGAAAAGAAAGAAAATCTCCACAGCCAAGTTTACACCTAGCCAAGACAGCTCCCTCCTCCTCTAGTTTTAAAATCGCAGCCCAGTGAATTGTGAACATATTTGCTTTCAACAAATTCAGGCAACTTCATTTACAGTAGCATCATTTACAGACAATGTTTAATTGCTTCTTCTTTTCAATACAACTAAAAACTACTCATATAACTTTTTTTTCAAAAAAATAAAAAAGAGTCTAAAGCAAGACTGGGAATTTTAAAGTGCAGCTTTTGTAGTAACATTTTGAGCAATTTCTTGAAGTTGAAAATGCTGATTGGTCGCCTAGAGGGTTATGCTAAGGAAAACAAGACAGAAATCCAAGCTGTAGAATTCACAAAACCCTTTGTCACGGCAAACAATAGTGAAACCCAACATTGCCTGGAAGGGGAAATTTGAGTCTGCAATCTGTTAGACTTTATGCACTGATAAGCGATAAGATTCTGTGCTGCATTTTGAAAGGAATACAGTAAACACAATTCTAGACAGATCTGCCTCAGGCTTAACATGACACTTAAGTGCTCTGTAAGAGAAAAGAAAAGGCAATTCTGGACACATTACAGCCTGCTTTTATTTTCTAGCATTAAAGCTAAAATGTCATGTAATATCTATTAACAGGAAAAAGGTCCTTTTTACTGTTTTCACCTAGTCTATCTAAACTTGGATATGGAGGGAGAAGATAATTATTATGTTAAATAGAAATATATGTGAATGTTTGAAAAGTCTATCACAGAGGTACTTTAGTTTTTGAAAGTGTTACCACTCAAAATAAATGCAATTGTATCATAAGTAAATATTATAAGTCTGAATTAAAATTCATTTTCTGTAATGGAAAAAATAGTAACTAATGACTAAGCAAATGTTAGCTATGAAAAACATACATTTTTAGTACATAGCTTTTTAATAAAAACTCCTAACCCAAGAGGAGAGAAACAAGAGCAAGAGCAGCAGCACCAACAACAAACAGTATTTATTATGTTGGGTTAAGCATTTGATGACCTAAGAATGAAATTATCTGGCTTTCCAAAAGTAAAGCATTTGACTAGTGCCTTGAAACTAAGGTAACCTGTGAAAACGTATGGTGACATCTTTAAAATTTCCTTTCTTATTTAAAAATTATAAAGAAAAAGTGGAATGATTTCTGGACATTTTCTAAAGAAAAGCAGTCTTCATAGTTAGAGCTTATTTTCCACCATGTGGAGCCTAACACAAAAGTTGTAAGACATTTGTTGTAAAATTATGAAGGAATTTTTAGATAACAGAAATTATTTTTTTTACAGTTTGATACTGAAATGAATTTTCTTTCTTGTTAATAATCCTTATTATTAACCACATAGTGTACCATTTCATGTACGCAAAATAAATAAGATGTATAGGAGTTAGGCAACTATTTAAGTAGAACTGTAAAAACATAGAATTATAGTTTCTCTCTTATTATCTTGAGTCATCTAAATTTTAGCTCACATTTTCTGCTTTATATTAGCTGTAAAGGCACATTTACTAATCATTAAAGGACATGCATTTTGTTTTTTGACATCTTTCAATGTAAGGCTAACAAAGCTATAACAAATCTTGATTATAATATATTAAACATTACTGGAGTTTCTTTTTTCATTCAAAGCACTTCCTATGTAATTTCAAGTTATTCTAATTATGTACAATTGATTAAATAATTGATCAAGACATTATATATATCATTTTCTAAAAGCAAAGACTGAATCAGGAGGAGAGTTTCACTTAATCTATGCAAGTTTAGAGCAATGACTTTTCCTCATGCCATTCTAGGAAAATTTGTGTGGTATATTTGAAAGAGCAACAGAGACTTGGATTTGAATTTTAGTGCTACTACCACAGCTTTTTGGCTCTGGTAAAATTAATTAATGCTTAATGAATAAAAAGTTTAATTAATCTAATTTTACCCAAGTGTGAAATGGAAATAATAATGAGAAAAATAGCAACAACTTTGGAAGGTTTCTTTAAGACTTAGAGATGATGTGCATAAAAGCATTATCAAGAAAATTATTAAAGTCAGCACACAGCAGGATCTCAAAAAATAGCAAATATCATAGGGGTAGAAGTAATAGTCATGAGTAATAGTGTGTTATTACCACCACTAAAAGTGAATGTAAAATAGATAGATTTAATAGTTTATGTTAGTAGAATTGCTTTAAAAGAATGTATTTATTTTATAAATAAATATCTTTATATCACTTTACATACTTTTTAACTCCATTTGATAATGTTTCAATTCTTTATATTTTATCCCTATTGAACAAAATGTTATGCCAAGTGGTACTCATGATCAAGACGCATGTGTCAGACACCAGGCAAAGTGATGGAGTTACAAAAGTGAAAAACATCTTTACTACAAAAAAGCCACAGTCAGTAATAAATTAGTTTCTAAGTATAAAATAAATCAGTTTACTAGAGAATATGTAAATTTTAAATAAAGTAAGTAAAATGAAAAAAATAGAAATTCCCAATAATTAAATAAAAGAGAAATAATCATTGTTATTGATTTGGTGTATTTCAACATATATTTGATTCAAAGTTACAAAAGACATTGTGATGCTGGTTAAGGCATTTAACCAATTCCTAATTTTTGTGCACTGATATTTTGAGATTTTGAAATTATTCACAATAAGATAGTAAGCAGTAATGAAAACATCTCTGATAGCCTCCTTAGGATAATTTCTACATCAATGGGTAAAGATATTTTAAAAGTTCTTAACACATATAAAGCTACCCTAAGAAAAGGCCATTCATTGCTCATTTTTATTGCCAATGTTGGGTATTATCATGTTCTAACTATTTTAAGTTTTAATAGAAAACAACAAATACGTCACTATTATTTAAATTTCCATTCCTTTTATTATCAATAAAGTTAACAATGTTTTTCTTTAGCATTTGGAGAAGCAAGAATTATTTATTTTTTCAAAACTTGAAAATAAAAAATAGAATAATTATTTTCATTTCCACCAGGTATCCAAATAAACCACCACCAATATAACTACAAAACCATAAGGTACTACCTTATTCTCCTTTCTTGCATTAGAAAATTTTTCTTGTATTAAAATTCCAACAAATAAAATAGCTTTAGAAATACATCTTTTTTTTTTCTTAAAAAATTGAAAGTATGAGATAAATTAACCAAGTCTAGTTATCATTTTTTGAAGCAGAAAGAGATGTATTTGTTGGGAATAAGAAGAAATTAACAGAACAGTTTTATATCTACTTGCTTTTGGCCTTAATAAGTAAGGTTATTACCTCATGGGTAACTTCTATCATAAATACTGTTAAGGAAGAACCATCTGTTGGTATACTAAAGATAGATCTAAAATTAAAGTTGATAAGCCCCAGAGTTAGAAAGAAAGATGAATGATATTTCGGTTTAATCAATCAAGTACCCAACACAGCAGGCATCAAGACAAAGTTTCATAATGTGGACCACACATCATTACCTGGAATTAGTTCCACGCTGCTAAAAAGCAATCCTAATAGCTGGGGCTAGCAACAGGACCAGTGTCCTGTATACTGTCCTCCTCATTACATGATTTCTACTGAATGGGTTTAGACCTATAATATAGAGTTTAAAGGAGAGAGAAGTGTATAATAAGAATACACTGTCATGAAAGTGTAAGTATCATTTTTTTCCAAATGTTTTGGTCTAAAGCAAACTCCTAAGACTGAAACTAAAAACAATACTACTAAGACTAGCAGGCAATATTTTTAACATTTTCAGATTTTATAAATGTAAGATTTAGGATTAGAACAAACTTCTACAAACTGTTCAAAATACATTAATTGGTTCAAAAACAAAACTTTGATTTTACAAATTGTGCTTAAAATCAACACAACTGTACTTGGTCAATGAGACTGTGGGAAATTCATAACGTTTAAATTCGAAAGATGGAGGAGAGAAAAAGAGTAACAAAAGAGTGACAAAATCACTGTGTCTTTATAGCTACTCTTTGAAGCCTAAAGATATTATGATAATTTAAAACAAATGTGTTATTTATTAATAGCAAATAAGAAAGTATCAGAGAATTACAGTATGGTTAGAGTAATTTTGACACCTATAAACCTTCTGAAATTATACATTTAATTTGTATTTATTAGTAAAAGAGCAGCATTCCATTTCATTTGTGGTTCTTACCATCAAACTTTGAATTGATAGAATTAAAGAAGAATATGTGATCATTTCCGCCCCTGAATAAGGCATGATTTCAACAAACTGGCTTTTATTTAATAGTTGTTTAGACAATGATCTTTGAACTGAACTGATTTTAAAGGCTTATTATTTTGTCCTGAAAATCTAAGCTTGTATTTTCTGCTGTGCTACAAGGGAACTTCAGGGCTGGCTTGGTAGCATACTTCCAACATTCAGATTAACTCCCAGGGTATCCCATTAGTATTACAGAGATTATATGATTGTTCTACTCTATTAAATTTTTATATAAAACGTAACTTTTAAAAAATTAAATTAAACAATAATTGCTAACATCTGTATGCTAATCTTAATAGAAATATCATTGAAGGAAAAAATGAATTACCTACTTAGTTAACTAGCAAACTTTTTAAAATGCTTATTTTAGTGCAACCTTAATGCAGTTTCTAGCCTCCCAAAAACCGTAGAAGCTTCAGGGAATGTTAAAGCTGTCCTGGTTATCAGCTTATCCTTGTAAGCTTTGGCTTATCTTATCAAAATAAGGCATCACTTTTGCTTCCTTCTGCTAATAGGGTCTGGAACAGAGCTTTCCTCTAGCAGGGTAGTAATTCCTTTTGCAGACAGAAGTGTTCAGTCTGTTGGCTCTCCCCTCTCTTATCTCTTTCTCTCTTCCTTCATCCCCCTCCCCTAGGGCAACTGGAGATCCAAATTCATTTTCTTCCATTGCTGGAATTTTAAGTTTCTAAAGAATACAAAACATCTTTTTATCCGCAGAGCCTCAGTTCTAAGTAGATTTTGATGTTCTACATGTCTAAATAATTGTGTAGAATTGTGTAGATTTGGGGGTAAGTCATGAATCATGGTTGAATGATGCTTAAATCAAGAATAATCATACTTTCAGCTCTTTTTGGCAAGAAAGTGGTAAAAAAAAAACTCTCAGTACCTCAGTTTCCCTTTATGTAACTTGGTGATGAAAACTAATAATTCACAGGGTAATTGCAAAGATACAAGAATTAATATGAGCACTACATAATTGCATATTTTATTTTAACTACTACTGCTATTAATGTTACTATTAATTGAGATAATCTATATATCTATATTTTAGTGGTATTTTACATTATTCCATTATCCCAGTTAAACAGTAATTATCATTGACTTACAAATGGCAGCTTTGGAAGACAGATTTCTAATTCGGTATAACTTCAGTAAATTTGAAAGACAGATATAAACAGATTATTGTTTCATCAAGACAAAGTTGAATTAGAAAAGTTGAAGAGGATGGTAGTGAGAGAAGGAAGAATTAATTGATCATATTAATTCTTCATGAGAAAAAAAAATCAGGGTATGAAGAAGAAACCAAGTACAGTCAATCAGTAGTGTATGCATCACAATTACAAAGGCAAAGCTAATTCTGTGGTACAAAATGAAGGGCATGGTATGTAAGAAGTATGAGGTAATCTCTCTAATGAAGGAACAACTTGTCAAACCCTTCCTGGAATTCTGCAGCATGTAGAAGACTCCCAAGCTTAAAAGGAATGTGAAAACTTGGAGAGGGTTCAGAGGACAGCCACAAAGATAATGAATTGGTTGTAAAGTAAGACCTACAAGGAAAGGTTAAAAGATCTGGAATTATTCAACTTGGAGGCAAGAACTTAGAAGTTATTTAAATCTTCAAGTTAAAAATATATGGTGTACATCTCAAACTTCTCCATGAATTAGAAGAAGAAAATTAGTTTAAATCTCAGGATGAAAAATTTATGGAATTTAAACAATAACTTCACAAACAGATTCATTACACAACATTAAAAGCTCCTCAGGGTGGTTTACAAAATGTGCATGCTCTTTTAAGTTGTATAATTTATTTACATATTTATTTTAGTTAGCTGTGAAGGTACAGTCTTTGATGGAGAAGAGAAATGGCTTAGATGACCTAGCAGGGTTCTTCTCAGCCTTAAATTTCACTGAAATCCAGAGTTAAATATTAATAGTCCACTAAATCATTGCCACATTTCTTGCTGGTATCTCACTCATTTGTTTTAGGACTGTGGGAGTGAGAAGGAAATTGAGGTGATTTGTACCAAGGTGAGTCTGGGAGAAGGGGACAAGGGTTGGGAGGATGAAATGGAAGGAAGGTAGAGTAGTTGAGGGTATTCCAGGCAGAGAAAACAACAGTTTAAAGGCACAGAAGTGAGAAAGAGAGAGCGGCACACAGGCAATGAGGCATAATTTGAGTGTGGCTAAAACGGTATACATGAGTATGGTAGGAGATAAAAGATACTGGAAATATTGGCTGACATGAGACCTTGGAAGTGTTTTAGTTACATGGTGAAGCTGGTCTTCATCACTTAGGTGTGAAGATTTGAAGGGTATTTAAGAGAGGAACACTGAGATCAAATTTCTGTTTGGAGAAAATTGCACTTAAAACAATGTGAATGATGAATCGTAGAGGGGAGACTGAAAGCAGGAAAAGCTGGTAGGTCTATATCTAGTCAGTCCTTTTCAGAGATAATAAGAATCCCAACTAAGTCATAGTGAGGATAAGAAATGAGAACTAAGCTGACGAATATTTTGTAGGAAATATGAGCTAAAGAGTCTAAACAGGTGTTAGTGTGAGAATGAGAGAGGGTTGGGCCTGGGATAGTTTTTAGTTTGATACCTCTCATATCTAGGAGAAAAATGATAATTTATGCAAGAGGAAATTCAATGATATAGAGCTTTGCTTGAATCATGTTTTTATCGGTTTGTTCAACAAATGAGTGGTTGTTATGGATCAGGCATTTTATTAGTCAGTAAGGATAACAGGATACTTATCTGTAGGTAAATGTAGCTTTAGTTTGCTTAGGACAGTCTTGATTGACACCTGCTAACCTTGTCCTGACAGATGAATAGATAAACAAATGTGATATGTATGTTATATATATTTTATATACATAATGAAAGATATATAATATATATAATGAAATATATAATAAAATATTATTCATCATTAAATAGAAAGGAAATTCTGACACAATACAGATGAACATTGAGGACATTATGCTAAGTGAAATAAGTCACAAAAAGACAAATACCGTGTGATTTCACTTATATAATATAGTCAAATTTATAAAGGAAAAAAGTAGAAGGATGGAGGCCAAAGGGTTGGGGGAGAAAGAAGTGAGGAGTTGTTTAATGGACAGTTTCAGTTTTGCAAGATAAAAGGGCTCTGAAGATTGATTGCGCAATGCTACTTAACACTACTGAACAGTACTCTTTAAGATGGTTAAGACAGCAAATTTTATCTTACATGTATTTTACCAAAATTAAATTTTAAAAAATGGTTAATGCATTTACTTACAACTTGAAATTTTCTTTTGTTTTGATAAACAATAATGAATGACAGCTTCTATATATGTTGGCATTTGTCAGTTCCCTGACTTATTCCTACAGTGTTTGTGGTTAACAATACCTGATAACTTTTCTTTGAGGAATCAGTTATACTGTCCAATGAGGTTCAAGAGTAATTTTATGTTGGTATCATTTTCTGAACTTTAGGTCTCTGGGCTAAATTGCAGTGGTTCTTGTGATTTACCTTTAGGAAAGGCTACTTGAACCTGTTAATGATAAGCTTGAATATAGCACAGAAATCTCTACCATATTTGGTCATACTAGTCTTTTAAACAGCAACATTAAGGAGAGGACTTAGGTCTCTAGGCCCATGGGATACCTAAACATCCCATCATGTGGGAATGGCCTCTGAGTTTCTGTAGAGGTAGACCTACCTGATGACCATGAGAGCTAATGTAAAGGCAAAGCCTTTGACCATGACAATGAAAGTTTCCCATATAATTTTGTCAGTTTCAGTTTTGATGTGGTACTTATTTATTCTCTGTTATCCGAGGACTAGGGATGGTAAAAGCAGTGGAGCTTCTGAGTTACAGAATTCCTTAATTATTCTTCCAATGAAATAATTACCTCTATTACTAGACATACAAGAGAGTCTTCCCCAAGTAAGAAATGTAATCTAAATTTTCTTTGCTTCTCTCAGAGTGGCTAATTTATTCTTAGAGAGTCTGAAGAAAAGAAAAGAAAAGAAAAAAAGCATGAAAACACTTCTAGCCAACCAGACAATAAACAGGCAATATTAAGATCATATTCATAACCATGTGGGGCAGGACCTGAAATAAATGTTATTTGTAGATATTAAAATGGATCTCAAATTTTAGCCTACATTCTTATCTGAATTTTAAATTTTATTAGAATTATGGGCTTGTACAACAACAACAAAAAAGACATTCTGGTTAATCTCATTGATGTTTTACCAACAAAACCCATTTAGGATGGGTGTCAGGTTTTTCTACTCATGGTGGTTTATAACATAAAACAGTTTTGATAGAGTCTATTTCAATCTATTTAGGCAGGCCATCTTAGTGCCAAAAGAGACACTCTTAGTGGAACAACAACAACAACAAATCTAATCTTTACAAAAATGTCTTTTTCTTTTTCTCCTCCAAAATTGTATCTAAAACTGGCATTGACTCAAGACCTGGGAACATCAGTTAGGATTTAGTTTAGGATTTGATTTTTGAACTTGGATACAGGTTTGAAAGCAACTCATTTAGCATTATAATCTGCTAAAAGTATTGCCCTTTGCTTGTTGGATCTGCTTTTTAGTATGTGCTTCTTTGACCTTAATTATAACCTCCAGAAGAAGCCAGCCAATTAGCCAGGTTTGATATAGTTGTCATATTTAATTGTAGTACCACTTCTAGAAAAGAACCCTTGTCGGTTCCAAAGCACCTAAATCATTAAGGACCCCCCAAAATAACTGCTGTCTGTATAGACATTTCCTCCGCTATCTGTAGCAATGTGAAAGGGCTCAGTAATTCCAGCATCAACTAGAAATGAAATATTCTGTTCTTGCTATTGAATGGGAATTTGCCCCTCTTTTGTTAAGGGCAATTTTGGTCAAACAGGAGGCCTCATTAGGTCAGACAAAGTTTGTCTTTATCTTTCAAGATAAGGGAGGGTAATTGTTTTTTCAATGTCTCTTGCCTTTCCTATATTGAAAAGTATTGTGGGTTTTGTTGTTGCTAATTTGTTTTTTTGTTTTGTTTTCTCAGAGTAGTCCCAGAGAAGTACTTATTCTTAGGTTTACCTAATTGTTAAATTTAAAAAGTTATTAGGTTGATCTCTCTCTCTATATATATATTTTGAGTCAAAGGACATTCGAAATGCTCAGTGATATCTTATAAATCAGAGAGGGGGGAGTCTTAAAGATACTATCCTATCTTTGTATTTCTTACTAAATCTGTTACCTCAGACAATCAACAGAGGTGAATAGGATAGTTATAATACCTTCTCCCTGATTGGAACCATACATTCTGAAAATGTTAGTGAATTTTCCTGTAATGTCTGGGATGTATTCATTTTATTCCCTTGTATACAGGACTGGGTTTTTGACCAATTTTTACAGAGAAGAGCTCAGCAATAGTCTTTAAGAGGTCTTGTCATATTTTTATGCTTTTTTAATATTCATCTTTAGCCAAATTTTGATTCATATATTTAATATCACTTTGATAATCGGTTCACTCTAATTTTTCCAATAAAGTTTTAACATTCCCCAGTTCCAAAAGAAGACTCCTAGACTAAATATCCCAAGAGCAATACTAAATTCTTTCCTGAATTTTTATCTTTACTTGTGAGGGTTAGGGAAGTTGTTAACTAGATAATTCAAATCTAATCTTGACTTAGGTTTAAAACCGTAAAACCATCAAGGCTGGTCATCCTTTGAAGCTATGTTATAGGACATTCTAAGTGGATATTGACTAACAGGAATGTAAGTGTGTTGGAAAAACTGGCAGAGGAAAAGGAAGAGGGTAGAAGGGGCAGAAAGAGGAGAATGAGTAAAAGAAGAGAAAGTGAATGGGGGCTCTGAGTCAAAGTAAAGAAGGAGGCCAGTAGAAAAGCCAGGGAAGATTTTAATCTAAAATTGCAGCTTGGGAAGAAAAAACAATTCAAGTTTAAATTTTAGCTTTGCATGAAGATATTTCTTTTCTCAGGGTAGGAATTTTAGAATTGCCCTGGATTTTAAAAGCATCTTTCTATCAGTCAAAATATAGCTGGCCACTGAATATTCTGTCTTAGAATTCTTTGATTTTCAGGGTGCCATGCAAGTAAATTATTTTATTCATATCTCAAGTTCCCCAAATAGGCCACTGAAGTTCTATATATCCCTTAGTAAAGTCCTGCAAGGGTTTCAAATATTTAGTACTTTTCCTCTATAACATCTCTGCAGACAATGACTCTGAGCTACTCTGAATAACTGATGTTATCTGTATTCAAATGATGAAACGAAATGAAAAACAAATAAGTAGATCCCAAGAACCATATTGTCAGTGAGAACCCTGGATAGTAAAAATAAATAAAACTAAAATTTTCAGTATGAGAAATTAAAAGTATGAGAAAGGGCTTAGATGATGCTCAATATAAGAGAATGAGCAGAACTTATGTAGTTGTCCAGAGAGGTCAACGGTCTCCTGCATGTTCTGTTCTTGTCAAAGTGACTTGGGCTGAGAAGCATGAGGGTCTAGACCCATTCAAGTAACAACTAAGTTTTTACAAAATACCAAGGTTAATTTTTTAATAGACATTCTATATTCATTTAAACATGAAATCAAATGCAAGTTATTAGTTCATCGAACATAAAACATGCTTTATATGTGAGTTAGTTAAATTTCACTATCATTGGTTTGCAAGTGATCAATTTAGAGCTGCCTAAATGAAAGTGAACAGAATCTAACCATTGTACTTTTTACAGTGAAGTGTCAAAAAAGTATGGCAGCTACTAGTACCTTATGGTAGCTATTATCTTGTGTTCTCCGTCAAATACACCAAAGAAAGGAAAACAATCTATTATCAAACTAAAGAAAACAGCTTAAAAAACATATTTTAAGACAGTTTTTCTTCAAAAAAATAATAATTTAGAGATTATTACACTTCATAATTTATATATAAAATTTTAAATTAATTTGTTGTATCTATGATATTAACTTCACATTATTCATTAAAAAGCAAACCTATAGATAAAATAATTGAACGTACATTTTAAAACTTCTGAACAACTTCATACATAAATGTGATTATGATCAGATTTGAAGAGAAAATTTGATATATTTTCAAAAAATATTTCGTTGACCATCTGAAAAAATCTGATCTATGAAACAAAAATGTAATACAAATAATACCCCCTTAAATCCATCTATTTGGTACACAAACTTTCTAAAATATAAAAGGAAACAATTGAATACTTTCCTTGAATTGAGAAAAAAAATTTCTTAAGTACAAAATAAAAAAAAAAACAGATGATATTGATTGAAGTGGCAACTGTAATATAAAACAAATTTTTACAATTTGAATAAAAATCTCTAAATCCTGGAACAGAGTAGTTAAAGAACATATAACAAAAGAGAAATACAAATAGCCCTATAGAATAATATTCATTCTCATTACTAGCCAATAAATGTGAAATACAACCATATAACTATTTATTTTACATAATAAATGTATAAGAATTTAAGGAGACATGCTCTCAACTTGCTGCTTTTGGCCAGAGATGTAAATATTTCTAAGGGAAATTTGACAATGTACGTTAGAAGCCCCCCCAAATATCTTTTTTGCCCCTAAAAACTGATAAATCCACTTTAAAAAATATATCAAAATTAGGTATAGAAAAATAATATTTAGAAATATTTATTCTATAATATAAAAAGTAAAACTGTTTTTGAAATACATTTAAATACACAGGACAATACAAACTTTAAGTTAAAAATCAGGAGATAAAACTAAATACCATAATATCTCAAATTTGCAAAATGATTTCACAGAGTTTTAAAATAGACTCCAAGGCAAGATACTAAACTGTAGGAAATGGTGATTTTGTTTTGTTTTGTTTTAGGGTTATTGGTGAAATAAATTTTTATTTATATTTTTCTGAATTGTATAAATTTTGCAATATGTCATATATTACTTCCCAAATCATAAAAATGAAAAAAATTATGAAACTCTATCTCTCTACATATTAATTAGGTACTACTTATTAGATGTAATATTGCAAAATACCCTTGTCTAAAATTATTCATAGCAAACTTTAGCCTGATTTTTTTTTAATATTTAAAAGACATAGCAACATATATTGTATATATATGTATAGAATTATGTATGTGTGCATATATAATGGATAGATATATGTAGTGTATTTATGCAGATGTATTTACATTGGAGGTAAATGCTAAAATATTGTGATATCATCATCTTAATAATTAAACATGTGTATTCTATGATCTGTATTTTAGAACTTCATTCAATAAGATCTAGAATGTCAAAATTCACTGACATGTCAAGTATTTGTAAATTCCAGCAAAATAAAATGTACACAAAACAAAACAAAGCAAAACAAACACAAAAAAGTCAACAAATAAAACGGAAGTGTTATTTCAGGAACAGTTTGTTGTTCTTAACTTTGCTGTTGAAACAATGCATGGCAAGGGTCAGTATTAAAGTTGAAGTACGAAAACCAGAACAGTCTGTGATATCATCAAACACTAGGCAGAAAAATATAAAGTTCTATACCAACTATCTAGTAATCTATTAAGTTTTATCTCTAACAAGGGGGGAAAACTTAAACAAGGTCTATTAGCAGTAAATAATTCTGCCAATATCCTTCACAGTAGGGCAACTCCTCCAGCAATTTTCACGATTAATTACCAGTGGCAAGTGCTTTCATAATCTGTTCTTAATTTTGCAATGTCTGAATGAACTTGGCTGACACATTTCTTATTATTTCCCTACTACCAGTAGAATGAACTACTTGTTCGGGTCATGCTGTGTCAAAGAAGTGTTAATGTGTTTATATAAACGTCGCAAGCGGCACCTGTCTCAAACACATGTATTACATTTTTTTTTCAGCCATACTAGAACACATAAAATTTCGTGGTATAGGAATGTAAAAGGGAGAAAAAAACGCAAATCAAAAATTCTAACAATAACAAAAATTAAATTGTTCTCATTGAAACAGTCTGTTAAGATTAAAACCAATTTCATCATTTACTACTTTCCCTCATTTTCATTACTTATATAGGTTAAAAATTTCAATGCATTTTTTCAAATGCTTTGAGTAATAACTGAACTTGTTTTCATTCTTTTTCTCAATATGTAAATTAAAGTAAAAATACAATTAATATAGTATCTCTTTTGATATATATAATCTAGATTTTTTTCATATGTAATCAATATTTAAGAATCATCCAAAAAAAATGCTTAATTATTACTAAACTTTATAATATTTCAGACTCCCAAAACTACCTGCTTGATGAATCAAAAATATTCACTTATGCAGTCCATGTTGTTTCTATTTGTGTTATTTTGAACTGTGAAGCAAATTTTTAAATAGCTCTATTTCAGTTTCAAATATTTGTATGAAGAAAACTCATTTTCATTTCTAGTGAACATATGGCACATTTTCAGTGTCTTTTGCTAGCTCTTTCAATAATAAAAATGTTTAGTAATTACCATATAACCCATTCTAACTAGTTTACACAACTCTCTTACACTAAAAAACTCAGCTAGAAAAAAGTTTATTTTTCTAAGGAATTATAAAATTTTGCAATTTTAATGAATTATGGAATAAAAAAATATAAGATGGTAAATATATGTGAAAATGAACCAACTGCAATTTTTAAATGTAGGTAAACTATTCTCAAATAAAAGTTGACTCATTAAATTGATAAACTCATTAACTTTTATTCATATTGTATAAAAGACAAATATTTGTTATTGTGCAATGTGAAAAACTTAAAACTTTGTATTATCAGGCTTTGATTTTCCATTCACTTATTTTTTTAGAAGTTAATATATTTATGCTGGATTTACAGCAAATTTCTTAAAATGTTACAACAGAATCAGGATTTGATAAAATGCTATGTCTAGCATAAAATAGGGTAGGCTGAAACCCAATAAACTGTATATTTTAAGTACAACTAAGCAGCTTACAAATGTTAGAGAAAATTTCAGAATAATAGTGTAAATTAAATATTTTCTAAATTTTCTGCTTTGTTATATACGAGACAGTTTGAGAGAGTAAGACAAAAAGAGAAAAAATTCACAGGGTTGGGTATTACACTTGGTAGTAGGCATATGCTTGAGGGCCAGAGCTGGGCCCAGAATAAAGGTTAAAGGGCCAGCATATGGAGCCTACAGGACTGTAGAGCATGGTTTCAATTCTAAGTGCTATCATGGGTTTCACAGTAACTGTCATTGATGAAAAGAAGTCACCAGCTGGATCAAGATTTGTAACTACATTAGAAGCAAGTTTTCTAGTTGTCAGTGCTTAGGGCAAAAGATTGTAAGATGTGAACAGCTGTCTCCTTAGAGAAAAGAGATCAGCTTTGGTGAATTCTGTGACAGTTCTGTCACCAACTGAGGGGTTGATAGGGGTCACACAGATGAGGATCTTAAAATGGAGTTTAGAGGTCAGAAGGGAAAAGGAAAGTAAATTTTGAGTATTTCTAGAATTGTTAGGTTAAAGGAAACTAATGAAAAGATAATTCTTCCAATGCGTGTTTTTAGAAAAGAAACAGCACACTGTTGGGTTATGACAGCACATAATAACTTGTTAAGTAGGTCTAGGTCTTTGGTTCTAATGCATGCAATCATCATTTTGAGTAATAAATTTGTCATTCTGACCTAAAAATTACAACTAAAGATTCTTTGTCCTATGTCAAAAATATTCACAGCTCTATATAATGTGAATAACAATATTATAAGAATATGAATTTCTCTAAGTATTTGTTATAAATACTATACTATTTTCAGTGGCCCTCCCTCCTGCATACTTGCTTAAAAGGATGGTTATCAGCTTGGAGTTAGGTCAGTAGATAGATGTCTTTCTGCTGGCTAATCTCATATTAATCACATTTTCCCCCTATATTGTCAAATTTGTCAAAATAACATGAGAAGAGTAAAGGAAGGTAAATATAAGGTTTATGGGGGAAATTGGAAATAATACATAAAAGATGTAAAATGACTGAGAGAAAGACAAACAGAGAGGCAGAGAGAAATGGAGCATAGGTCCATACATACAAAAGAGAAAAACTGACTAAAGGGACTGAGAGATGCTAAGAAAGAAAGCAATATGAAAGGTAACAGTATCAAATGTATTTTACCGGTATTATACTTTAGGTCAGTTTTTTCCTGTCAGGCATTCATTAACAATGCATGTGCAATGAGATGCCTTCTTGAGCCACCCATTTTTGTCCAGAAGAACGCTATATATACCACACACATTAAGCAGGGGTTATTTTTCATAACAAAATGCTTCCATCAGCATTGATGTGGTGCTCTGAGTACTCATGTTGTTGGCATTCAATAAATGCATAATAGTAGTAATAACCACCAATAACATGTAGTTTAAGGAATAACACTGGCTTTCACATATTTGTTTCTTCCCCAAAGAATAAAATGTCTTCCCTGGCCCTTTTCATCTGATGTTATGTGAACATTTTCCCATTAAGATGAGGGTAGCTCTACTTTGATAAATGCTTCTGCTGCACTCAGGAAGAAAAAAAAAATAGGTCATATCATAATCACTTGAGTTATATTTATGGAAAAGAATCCTATATGTTCTCAAAAACATTTTACTCATCATGTCTAATGTAGCCAGTTTAGTTTCATTGACTTTCTCTACAATCTGTAATGCTAGATGGAATATGTGTTATACTGAATCATGTAGCTAATTTTGGACTTTAAGAGACAGATGGAGTAGAATAAATTATATAAAGTAGAATATTTAATAATTTGACATTTAATATGACAATAGTCTGTGAAAAGTAGCTTGTTTGCAAATAGGCATCTAAGAAGTTGACTATATTATATAGAAAGTAATAACACAAAAGAATACAAGGAATACAAGAGTAAGTTGATACTTTTAAAACTACACTTAAAAAGTACATACATCCAAATAACTTGGTTATATAACAAATATGTAATTACGATAGAATATTTAAGAGTTTACTAAATTGTATGTATAATTATTGAATCAAATTATTTGGACATTTAATGCTGTTGCATCAGATTCTTTCAGTCTTGTAAGAGAATCTTAAATTACCATTACTAATATTACTAAACTCTAATGAGTTATAGAAGACCTAATACATTCTTATCAGATGTATTTGTACCTGATTTTATTCTCAGGGTTTTTTTTTGTCACTTTTGATTACTCTTTTGAATCCCCTACCTGGAAATGTCCAAGGATTCATGCTAGCACTCAGAATCCCATGATAAAGGACAACGGTTAGAGAAGGCTCAACCCCTATTTGTGAGTACTCCATGACCTATCTATTGCAGGAGCAGTAAACTACAGCTTGTAGGACCAAATTCAGATTTCCCTTATTTTTGCAAATAAAGTTTTATAAAACCACAGCCATTCTCACTCATTTATATGTTGTTAATGGCATCTTTCTCACTATAAAGACAGAATTGTGTACTTGGGACAGAGACCTTATGGTCTGCAAAGCCTAAAATATTTACTATTTGGCCCTTAATAAAAAGTTTCCTGACTTTTTATTTATTATAACAAAAGTAGCTAAAGTGTCTTAAATCTTGCTTGATTCCATCTCATTCCCCCAGTTTCTTTTCTTTTTTCCTTCTCCATTAGAAAATACCTAGATTTTACTTCCTTCCTACCATTCATTGAGTACATGGGCTTCAAATTTTCCCTTGAGAAATAAAAAGCTTAAAATAATTTTTCATTTGAATGACTTTCAGCGATAACCATCAAATTCTAATACCAATTCATTTAAAATAATATTTTAAAATGATAATAGTAAACATGTATATAGTACTTACTAAGTGATTACAGTCATGTTCTAAATATGCTGCTTATATTAATATATTTGATCCACACAACAACCCCTTGGAGAGAAGTATCATTGTCATTCACATTTGAGAGATGGAGAAATTTGGACACAGAGACTTTAAGTAATTTACCTAAAGCAACATAGCTAAATGGGAGGGAGAAATGGAATTGAAACCCAGTCCAGCTGGATTATTACTAGGCTCGATGGCCACATCTGTTGACCTATAAATGTGCTTTATATTTTAATCAACATTATTACTCCACTGATAAAATCATTATCTCTCATTCTCATATATTATCATAAAGCTCTAATGTAAGCCAAGTGATACATTAACAGTTTGAGCTTTCTATCTAATAATATAGAGATATCTTATGTCTCTAACTTTATAGCACTTGGTAATTCTCAGAAAACATTGAGAGCACTTAACAGTGAAGAAGGAAAAGAGCAATGTTAACTTTGAGCTTTATGTAACATTGAGTTGAAATAGAATATTAGATTAAATATTTTCTAGAAAATATAAAACTTCTTTAAGAGAAAAAGATAGGGGAATTTCTAGTTTTTTGATCAAAAATCTTACTAGGAAATGTTATAAATAAAATGATTTTACCATTACATGAAATTTTCATATGAGGCAGACACATATAAAGCACAGAAAAATAACTGAGCCTATAGCAATAAATAACATATTTACTTGGATGATGGCCAACAAAATCAAATTAGAAAGAACAAATTTGCCCAACAACAGAAATAAACCATTATTGAAAAAAAAAAAACCCTAAAAGTTAAAGGGAAATGCATTATTCAGACATTATTATTGTTAGCAAAAACAATTAGATGGAAAGATAAGTCTAGGAAAATGATTCTCTAATTTCAAACTAAGCCTCATCAATTACTCTAAGTAAAATCACTGGAAAAAAATTGTAAAATCTGAACATCAGTAAGACATTTTCAGAATTCTCTAGTTAGTAATTTTTTCTTTCTTTTTTCAGGAATACATCTAAACTATTAAAATACAAACACAGAATTACCTTACCTTTAAACTCACATAATTGTTTTGATTTATGAGCCTCTCCTTATAATCCATTGTCTGATAATCCCCTCTGCCTCAGTATTTGAGTCACAAAAATAAAATGATATACCTACTTTTTTTTTTCTGCAAAATCATCTTATATACTCAATGAAGAGCAACAACATTTTTTTTTTTTTAACTAAGCTCTGAAAGAAACTGAACTGGTATTGTGTGATATAGGTTGTGCTCATTAATTTTATTCTATATCACTGCATAGTCATCATGAAAATGAGGAATGCCATCAAATCAAAAAATTATTGCTTTTTACATTTAATAAAAAATATTGGCTACTTGGATTAACCTGGAAACAAAAATAAATTTTACTGGATTAAAATATTTTTATAATAGCTGTTTTTCTAATACTCATTCAAAAACGCTTAAACATTCACATCCAATACAGGAATAAATCTGTTTAAAGGAGTTTAAAGCACAACCACTCACCACTAAGCTGGCCTTTGTCAGCATGCACTTGACATCTGAATGAGTCTATTCTCTGCATGGTGAGGGGTCAACACAATAAAATGGCTGTCATTGACTCATGAAGTGGTTTTGAAGAATACCACCAAAATGCTGTCTAGGTGCTCTGACACTGATCTGTGGAAAGGTCGCTTTCACCTGAGTGACCTATGAAACCTCCTGGTCAAGAAGATACAAAGGAGAGTTAACATACCCACAGACAGTAAATAATGAAGCAGCTCTTCCTAGACCAAAGCTTTATACTTAACCAAAGTCTTCTACAGGAGTATTATTACGATTTGTTTTAGAACTGTGGAGAGAATGTGGACTTGACACCTTTGGATGGTTGGGAATTTTCTGTCCCAAATCTCATCTGTCCTGATTCAAACACAGGAACTTTATTATGTCCATGTTTTTTGTTATTGTTTAAAATGTAAGATTTCCATTGAAGAAAGGGAATGACCACTTAAATGTAGATTAAAAAGCCACACTGCACTAAAGGCATAAATAAATTTCTGAGACTACCTTAATATTTAACATAGTTATGTACTAAATGGGTTTCTTAAATTATAAGGTAGTTTGACACAAGATGACTTTGTAAACAGACTATGTCTTCAAAGGTCTGTTTTAAAACTTAAGTGGAGTATAGATCAACCCACATGTAATTTCAGAAATAGATATGATAGCTATTTTAAAGTAATCTAATTATTTAGATTTAGGATTTCATAAAATAGCACAATTAATTATTACTCTGGATAAGAAAAAAAAGTATACCCAAAAGATACTAAAGGCCATCTTTAGAAAAATTCTGTAGAATAGATTTAATAACAAAGTATGAAAAGAGTAAATATTTCTCTGTTTTACTCAAAGGTAGATAGATTGATTGGGAGACTCATAAAGAGTATATTGCAATTAAGCTCCAATAAAATTCTTGAATTGCTAGAGTTTATAAATCAAATAAATGATCATTTAGAAACCAGCATAGTTTTCATAAAATAGGTCACAGTTTTTTTTTTTTTTTTTAGCATGCCTTCCTATAGTTATTTAAGCATAAAGAGTCCTTACATAAATATCAAGAATTTAAACCTACTTCTGACCTCTCTCTCATTTCAGCTTCTTTCAGCTTCCTACTAAAACTGGCTGTGCATTTATTCTTGGGTTCATTGTTACAATAATGATTAAAGAAAGTCTGTCTTCATCATTTTTGACCAACAAAACCTTCACTGACTAGGAAGATATTCAGGTGATATTTTAAAAAATCAAATTTTCACTTTTAGTAGGTATTCTAAACTTGGATATCAAGAGTCTGTCTTAAATTGTGTTCTTCACACAGTGTTTCTTGAGGTTATCAGGGTGCTTGATTTTTTGGTGGGTTTTCTGGATGAAATAAAATTTGCTGGAAGTGTTCAATTAAAGTAAGTTAAGAATAGAGGAAAAGTTCTAGCAGCAAGCTCTAGATTTATTAATTTTACCTCTGATATAATTTTTTGATAAAAATAAGACTGATATTTGTCACAATATATTGTATTAGTGTTTTATATTCTTGATTCCTCTCCAATGTCCACTCATTATTCCATTGGACATCGTGGACTTGATATGTGCCAGGCACAATGTTGATTCTGTGTTCCAAAGTGGTGGATTGGCCAGATATGGACCCTTCCTCATGGAGTTTATAATTTTATAAAGTCCTTCAAGGCAGGAAATAAATCCCATTCATCTAATTGTATCACAAATACATATCATATGTGCTTATAAAATATTTATGAATCCTGATTAAACATTTATAAGATATACATATTGCATTTAAAAAAAAATTAATGCTTCTAGAGATATACCAAACAGATTGGTATATCTCTAAAAGTGACTACAAGTTTAAAATATTTTAAAACCTACATTTTTAAACCTGGGGTCACAAAGGATACCATGAAATTTGTAAAAATGTGTTTAAAAAAAACAAGGTTACTGTAAAGATTCAAGATAAGGTAGATATCATCTTAATGGAAGAGTCTATAAAAATAGCTTAATAATTTTAGTTTATTTTCAGTTTCCTGGTTGACTTCTAAAATAGTGAATAACATTTTAGAACAATAGTGTTTAGGCAAAAGGAAAAAGTAATCTCATTTGCCAGAGTATAACCAAAGCTAAGTTTTTTATTCTGAGATTAACATTGTGAGATAAAATCAAAGAAATGCTGAAGGAATGAGTGTTGGTTCTCCTGGTGAACAGAGGCAGAAGAGGAGAGCTACCTTGAAATATATATATTCTGTATGGGCTGAAAACCCTCTGGAGAGACATCCCTACCCCATGAGAGCTGAGAATCCCAATATCTCTTGTCAAAAGAAGTGAAAAAGTCATTAACGGGAGATATAAAGCTATAGAACAGATACTCGAAAAGTCAGACACTGAGGAGAAAATCAGAATAATTTGGTTACAAATAATTGGGAGTTCTTATAGAAATGGGAAATATGTCAATTATGGAGTAGCTGGAGAAAGGGGGAGGTGTGAGTGAAGAGAGGGGCCAACCACTAGAATCTTGTGGTTGCCACTTTCTAGTCATGACATTTCTTTTTTACGTGGGGTTCTCACTACCTCTGTGCATCAGGTATGGGTTCCTGGAAGAACATATTTCCTGGAGAGACAAATGTAGAATTCATTTTAAGTATATTTGTTCTAATAAGTAAAGCTGTTTAAAAGTACAATGAGATTTCCTAGTTTTTATCACTGAACGAATTCTGAGGCAGGGTCTGTCTTTGAATTCCTTAAAATGTGAGATTTTTTCTTGATGATTATCCTATAAATATTATTTAGTTAACACAGCACACTTTAAATTTGGGGTTTGAAGAAACTACAAAGTGTTTTATTTTTTGTGTTTGAAGTTAAGATGTCCATAGCCACTTACCAATGTATATGTTGCATGCAAATTCCTTGACCCTTGAACTTCTGATTGCTTAGTTTAAGAAAATGCTCACCTAATTTAATACGATGGCAGAAGTGCCTTTTGTGCATTACATAAGAATATAAAATAGCAATTACAAAAACTCTAAGGGTCAAGAATTTCTTAAACTAAATGTAGAATTGAGTGGAACAGTTTATGGCTTTTAAAACTTTGAGACAATCCCTCAAAACCAACTTGACACCAATATTAAAGAAAATACTGACATCTTTAATGAATTTGGAGATGTACGTTTGTCCTCATTCAGGATCTAAATGTACAGCCAATATATGAGCCCTAACAAGCCTTTTAAAAACAAACTCTAAACCATTTGCAACCAGAGGATAAGCACCAAGACTACTACATTTCAATAGTTTTCTTCAATACGTTTTCTGTAAACTTGCCGGTATTTTTCGCTTTCTACTGTTATTTTTTGTTTTGTTCAGATTTTTTTTTTCTCTTCCTCCTGAGAGAAGAGTAGAGTGGTGAGAGAGCTGGAAATTCTCTGGGTTACAGGATAAATCCCACTTGGCTACATGTGACTGACTGCCTCATTTAGCAGCTGGTAATTCTGTGGAGCAATGCTCAGCACTCGCTCTTACAGTCTTTTATGTAATATAATATATATTTTTAAAATTGATTGTAATTTTTTTAGCACTTTGGGGGCAGCTGGTGGTCTCTTTTTCAGGCTAAATAGACCAACTGCTGCTACTAAAAGAGTTTATTCGACCACCCACACTTGGAAGCACAACCTCCTTCTCCCTGTGTCTCCCTGAAGTAGCAGTCAGTGAGGCCTGCGCAGTAATAACTGTGAGCAGCCTTTGGGCTCAGAAAAATGTCACAGCTTGATCCCTGGAGCCTCCAGTGCCCCCATTCAATCAGTGCTCAACTGCATGACGCACCCTGAAACTCAAAATGAAAGCCCTGGATTCATGGCCAAAAATACAAACTCCCTACTGGCTCCACCTGTGGGAGTTATTGAAGTTCTCAGCTAGCTCGCAGACGGTTACCTACCCTCTCCTTCTGTGCATGTAGCAAGGAAAAAAGGCACAACTGTAACATTTTTTGCACAAAGGCCTTGACTGGGATGCAAAAAAGACTTAAAAACAGCAGGCATACACTTTTTAAAACAACATTTTGACAGATAAAGTCAAGTGATAAAATATAGTGAACTTATAATTACCTCTGCTGTGAGAGGCAAGCAAAGGAAGGGATAGCCCAGAACAGGAGAACAGGGGTCTGCCAACTAATCAAATTTAATTTAATTTTATTCGCTCTCAAACCACAGACGTTGAGTGTGTGTGTGTGTGTATGTGTGTGTGTGTGTGTGTGTGTGCCCAAATCATGGTAGAAAGTACTAATTTTCAGGCCCAGGTAAATAGAGAAGAATGAAGAAAGCAACCCTGGGTCAAAACTTTGTTGTAAGTATTTACACTATACTCCAAGGCAAAAGGCACATGTTGATGTCCCCCAAATACTTGCACCTATCTATATGAGGGAGGCCCAATACAATGTGTACAAGAGGTTTTGGCCACAGGAAGATAGGATAATAAACACATGTAGAAATTTACATCAATATCAATAATCATTAACATGAGCAGCCTTTTTGATGAGTAGATGCTCTCATGATCCCTGAAAACAGAGAACTGTCATATCCTGAGTTTATATGGTTTTCTAGTAAAATCTCATCTTCTAAACTTTCAAACTATCTTGTTACTCTGGTATAAGAGTTCAGAAAGAAGTAAATCATTTCCTTTACTTGCTGCCATATTTTTAAATTATCTATTTTTTCTCCATAGTATTAAATAACTAATACAATTGGCATATAAGCAGATATATATTTAGTCACATAGGTCAAATCTTGATTTAGAATTATTTTGGTTGATAATTGAATTCATCATAATAGAGCTTTAAAGACAATAACTGTTCTCTAGTCAATAAGTTATGACTTTATTATACAAGCAAGGTACAAATCCTATTAATTTTAGAATCAGACTCACAGCCTGCTTCTGCACATGAAACCTTCCCAATAATTCAAACCCATAATACCTGAGTTTATTTTTACCTTTTTAAAATCTTGAATTTACATTTCTTTTATAAAACATGGTATACTTCTTAATTAGAGAAATTAACAGACATTCAGCTAATCTAAGGATCTATTAGTTATGTGTGTTCACCATGGCCAAGGAAACTGGCATATTAGAAGTGAAGGGGCTTCATCAAGCTGAAGAATTCAAATAACTTAGTAATTATGAGCATATAAAGGAATCCAAGTTGAATAAATAAATAATTTTTATCCAAAATTTATTCAAGCAAAATATTAAATTCTTAAAAGTAAATAATATGATAAATCACATTGATTTACAAAAAATATATAGCTTTTATTAGGTAAAGAATAGTATTTAAAATATAATTTTGACTGTATAGAGATGGGGAAAAGTTCTCTCATTTTTTTTTTGTTACAAATTGACAAAATGGTCTATGAAAAAATCAATAAGGAAACAGAAGGTGGCAATGCCCAGATTTCTAATGATGCTTTGTAGTATGAGATTTAATATAGTTTTATTTTAACTATTTTCTCCCTTCTTATTGATGTCATAAACTTTTGTGTATTAAAAAATAGGAATAGCAGCTTGGAGAAGCATTGCATAAATTTTAGTTGTTTTTTTTGTTTGTTTGTTTTTTTGGGTTTTTTTTAGAGCCAGAAGTTCTCTGTTGTAACTATTTATTCCTGTTATTGCATTGGTGAAGCAACTGTAATTGATATGTAAGCTGTAGTTGAGAATGGCTGTGTTCCAATAAAACTTTGTTTAGAAAAATAGGCTGAGGGAATGACATCAGTAAATGGTAGAATACAGAACTCTGAACTTTTTCTCCTTTATAAAAACAATGAAAACTGGCAAAATTGTCAGAATTCACTTTTTTAGTACTCTGAATAATAATCAAAGGCTTACAGCAACCAAGAAATTACATATTAAAAATAAATGGCTGAATTTCACGAAGAACAGTGAGCTTTGTAGCATTTAACTTGACCTATTTCTATTCCTTACTTTAGCTCTGGGGGTTAGCCTTAAAAATTAACAGCCTGTAATCATAGAATACTAGCAACTTGGCAGCCACCAGAGTGTGCAGAATAAGACTGAGGCTCATTCAAAACTCATTTCCATAAAATTGTCATTAGTTTATTTGTCAAGTATGTGTAGTAAAGAATATGACTCTGTCCAAAGAGAGGTCTAGCATTTGCCTTTGACCTCTGGGAGGTAATTAATGTCATACCTGATAGGAGTGTCTTTGTTTAGAGTAGCAGCTGGCCATATTGAATCTTAGAGTGAGGTGGGCCACATCAGAAACTAAACCATGTGATTAAGGGGGGAAAGTTTGAGTCACATGATATCAGTTGACCTAGAGAATGAGTTCATCCAAGTAGGCAATCAGTCTTGTATATATAATAAAGACCTAATAAAAATTCTGGACAATATATCTCCGGTGAACTTCCTTGGTTGTCAGTCCTTCATGTGCATTGTCACACATCAATGCTAGGAGGATAATGTATGTGGAGCAACAATAGAACTTTATATTCGGAGCCCTCCCAGATTCTACCCTCTACTCATTTTCCTTTGATTGATTTTAATTCGTATCCTCTCTTTCTAATAAAACATAATTGTGAGTATAATAGCTTTTAGTGGGTTCTTTGAGGACTTCTAGCAAATTATTGAAACAGGGCAATTCTGGTAACTCCCCAAATCTGCAGTTGGTGTCAGAAGTCTAAGAAACTTGGAAGTTTGGAGTATAATGCCTCAAACTTTGCAGTTTGTCTAACTCTGAGTAGTTGATATCAGGAATGTAAGTTTCATAGAATGATTCAGATTTACTAAAACATGGTTTGGAAAGAGAAAGTATAATACAGTAGAGTGTGAGGAACATTTGAATGATCACATGGTCAACCATAGTACGGAACTGTAGTTGTGTTTTGATTAATTAATGGAAGCAAAAGTTACCAAAGTTAGCAATTTAGAATGTCTGAGAAGTTGATTCACTGGATACATAAAGAAATGCAAAGTAAGAAAAAATGAATTAAAAATATAACTTGATTATTGACATATTTAATAGCTAAAATGAACCGACTTCTGGCTGGCTCAATTTATAGCCTCTAACCTCATGTTCCATACTACATATTGTTACATATTATGTAAAGTTATATATTATATCATAGATAACATACAAAGGTAAAATAAAATTGAAAACGTGTTAAGGCAAATTCTGACTGTGGTCCAAGCTTGGATCCAGACCAAACTGAGTTGTAGTCTTTAGCTTCAGGGCCCCTGCCATTAAGTAAAGTTAAAATCAAAGAAAATAAAATATTGGAGTGGATCTTAATACTGGGTATCAGAACCACTTCCAAAGGGGAAAAATATGCTGAAATAGTAGATAGCTAAGAAAGAACAATTCATAAGAGAATGGGAAAAAAAAGAAGAAAGAAAAAAGAGAGTCAATGGACTCATCTTAAAAAGGTAGAAATGATTAAATGGTTGTTATAAAGTGGGATGGATAAAACAGACATTGATGGGATAAAAATAAAGTTCTTAATACAGCACTCTTGGAAGTTGTGTGGGCTCCTGCTGCCTTGCTAACTTTGAAGAACCTCAAACAAGTCAAACAAAACTACTGTATTCATCTTAGTTTGAAGGAATTAGAATAACTGTAAGGCAAAGGTGACAAGGAGAAGCATGACCTAAAATCACTTGGGGCAATGGTCTCACAAAGTATTTATGATGAGAAATGATTAGAGCATTTGGTTCTGTTGGCCTCACTGCCTGTGGGGGATAAAAGGATATATGCACATTAGTGAATAAAATAATGAGAGGGAGAAGAAAAAATTCTGGGTCTCCTTGACAGGGGAGCCCCACTCACTGTGTTTTCAAAAAAAAAAGGAAAATGAACATTGTCTCAAAGACATCGGATACACCAAGTGTACCAGCAAATACATAATGTGAGTTCCAAAGGAGAACAAAGGGAGAAAAAGACAGAAAAATATTTGAAGAAATATTTGCTTAAATATTCCTATATTTGATGGGAAAAATTAATCTACACATGTAAGAATTTCAATGAATTCCAAATATAAAACACTCAAAAAGATGCCTACACAAATTAAAATCAAATGGTTAAATGCTGAAGAGAGAATCATGAAAGCTGCAAATGAAAAGAGACTCATAATTTACAGGAAATTGTCAATAAGATTAACAGCTAATTTCTCACCAGAAACCATGGAGGTCAGAAGGCAGGGAAATGATATATTCAAAGTATTTCAAGATAAAAACTGTCAACCAAGAATTTTATACTAGCAAAACTATCCTCCAAAAATGAAGGAAAAAGAAGACATTATGATATTAAAGAATCAAAAACCAAAAAATAGAATAGAGAATTTGTTGCTAGCAAACCTGTCCTGCTAGAAATACTAAAGGGACTTGTTCAGGCTAAAATTAAAGAACACTAGACAAAATCCTGAACCCACAGGAAGAATTCAAGAGGACTTGCATAAGTAATATAAGAGGCAGTGTAAATATATTCCTTTTCTATAACTTTTTTTCTCTCCTGATTTAAAATACAGCTGTATAATGCAATAATAAAAAATCTGTGTTTTTGAGCACACAGTATACAAAGTTGTAATTGGTATGACAATAACAGTATAAAGGAAGCAGGAGGGATTGGAACAATATAGGGTCAATGTCTTTGTATACTATTGAAGTTAAGCTGGTAATAATTGAAACTTGATTATTATCAGTTATTGATTGTAATCAACAGGGAAACTATTAAGAAAAAACTGAAAATATATTTAAGAAGAAAGAAGGAAATTAAATGATACATCAGAAAATAAGTATTTAACACAAAAGAAAGCAGCAATAGAGAAATAGAAAAACAAAAAAGACATAAGATATGGAAAGCATCAAAATAACATGTCAATCTAATATTATCAGTTATCATATTAAATAAAAACGTGTAAATTTCTACATTTACCTTCAATTGCACTGGGAAGAACCTCCTTCATTAGAAAATTGCACTGGCATAGAATAATATGATACTTGTGTTAGTTCATCTGGGAACCAAGCAACATTTTCATATCTGATGCACATTTATAGACTTTTGCAAAGAAAAGACTTTGAAGGTTTTTTATTTCTTCTTGTTAGAAATTTATTTTATGTGTCTTTCTCAGGGACATTTTTTTTCTTTTCTTAACTTTGTGAGCTGTTTTGTATTATTCTCTTATAATGTTTAATTTTAACACTAAAATAATCAATTACGTTTAGCTTTTATTTTAGTGGATTCCAAAGAGAACCATCGCTGATATATTATTTCTCTTCCTCACAACATCTCAGTTAGAACAAATACAAAATACTGACAAAGAAATAAAGAACATTTTACTTTCCAATGACTAACAATAACTTACAAATTGATGAAAGGTTGATTTCCTAGCTTGCAGAAATTTTCTTCTATACTACACTATATACAATATATACAATGGTGTCTGTTCTTAGATTTGCAGAATAAGTCTGACTTTTTGTTACTGCAAAATAAAACTTCATCTCGTATGTTATTTTTAGGCTAACACAGGACTTCTGGAATCTAATTTTAGATCCGCCTTGAATGGTGTCTTTTTTTTCACATGTCATAGCATGATTGAGATTAGATGTTCATGAAAAATATATACAATTACTATTCCACATTGGTATTCTGAAGATAAGTGAATAATTTTCCTTCAATATTGTAGGCTATGAAACATGGAATAAGTCAAAACTTCCATTCAGATTTACAGATACAAGGTAGGTATTGTAAGTATTGCAGTCATCTCCTTTCACCCTTTTCTTACTGTCATGCCTTTCTTTCACTTTATATATTTCTCCAATTTCCTATGAAAACTCCCCTTATCTTGACTAAGTAAATGATTCTGAGCACAGACAGAAATTCTGATCTTAAAGGTGTACACCATATCCTCCAGGATTCCGCAGTATTTTTACAATTGCCCTCCACTTGCAATTTAGCATTTACATCCTGCATACTGCTAAATCTAAGGAGGCTTATGCATCACTGAAATTAAACAGCAAATAACTTAAACAGAGAGACTTTTTATTCAAAGAATGACAACGTTGGAAATTTAAACTTGGATTCTAAGTTCACTTGTATAAGTGGCTATAATTCTCTTAGGACTCATCTTCCATATTTTGACATTCCCTGTAGAATGTAAGTTTCTTAAGGGCAGAAGCTTTTTTATTTGTTTAACACATTATTCTCAATGGCTGATACATGGCTGGCATCAAATAGATGCTTGTTAAATAAAGATTAATAAAATGACTGATATCTCTCGGAATAATTGAACTGGATGATGACCAAAATCTTTTAATTCTAAATTTTCTAAGGTTTTGTAACTGCATTTTACAATTAAAAGGAGTATACAATATATAATAAATGTACATTTCAATATTATGTAACTAAAATATAAAGTAATGAATGAAATACATCATTATTATTTCACTTATATATCCTTTGGGTCAACTAATCCTGAGTTTCTGTTTCTTGGCAACTATATCATGCCTTTAACTTAAATCATTTTTATTTACTTTTTCCTCCATCTACCATGTTTAATAAAGGCTTTATTCCTTTTCCAGATATGATGCTAGATTGTCTTTTTCACTAAAATTTAATAAAATTTTAATTTTCACTCTGTTTTTCTATTTCTCTTAGAAGCTGTCAAAGTAAACTATACTGGGATCATTTTATGAAAAATATCTCAAAGTCTGTGGCTTAGTTAGAGGAAAATAAGGCAAATTGATGCAAATGGAAATTGACTTCTTTACCCTCCAGAACTGAAGTCTAATTTCTGAGGTGCTGTTGTATGTGGAAAATTTTCCCACACTGCTCTACGTCATTCCTGTAGAAACTTTAAGATTCTTTAAAAGTATCTACAAAATTAGGTGAAGGGTAAAATTATGAATTTCCCACTTGGAAGAAAGTGGCTTAAATTCTATCCAATTATTTGCCATGACAACCAGCTAAACACAAAAGAGCTAGAATGGATGTAGAGTACTGCCTCTATAATCATCACTGTATGTCCTTCAAATCATGGATATGCAGCACCACTATCCCCGGCTACTTCAGGGCCATAAGCCTACACGGTAATTACATGCTTTGGAACACTCCACTTAAGTGCATCAATAATATAGTGAGTGAACGAGTTCTTTAATTCTGCACCTGTAAATGGAGGAAAAAGTAAAGAAAATATCTCTATCAAAAAAATATAAAGAAAAAAAAATAAATTAGCCAAATTATTTTTAAGCTGCTTTGTATGGTCTCCCTCTAAAACTCAGGTAGTTAATAATTCAAAGTTTTTCATAATGTAATCAAATGATAAAATATCTGTGCATAAATGACTAAAAGGTTAGGACATGGGAATATAAATAATGAAAAACAGAAACACACAATTAAGCTTAATATTTTATCTTTAAAGTTCCTATTTTGACTGTGCATTACAAAATCTTAGGCTACTTTTCCTCTTTGTTGTGATGTCTCTGTATAACTATTATTAATAAGATTTAAAAGATAACATCTACTACTTCATCACTTCCACTACAAAAGAAGAGTTCACACGCCATGGCATTCCTAGACCGTATGGCTCTGCATAATATTTATAATACATTTAATATATTTTAGGATGAAGTGTTGTATATTTGTGTGTGTGTATTTTTTATTTTATGAACTAAAAATGCATGTTTTTTTTCAGAAATGGGAAGTTAATATAGTCAATTCAACAGAGAAAGTATGTCAATAGAACAATAGGAAGAATAAGAAGTTGGTGTAAAACTTTGAGATCTTTCTTTCACCTACATATTTCAGTAAAATAAAATGCCCAAGTTTTTAGAACCCAAATTTTTTTTGAAAGAAAAATATTTTTGAGTGACTCATTTCCTATATTCTTGTGGAATTTCAGAAATTCTTATAAAAATTATTCACATAAAATTTATAATAAATTTGACATTCTTAATATTGGAAACAAGCCATATTTTTAAGTGGGTTTGTCCTAAGTTTTTCCACTTACAAAAATAAGATAAAAATGCAGAAATCTGTATAATAGATACCAACGTTTCTTATGCAAATCAGTCAACATTTTGTCTTTGTATATTGATTTCAAAATATTAGTGCTATTTAAATAGGAAAATCTTGCCATAATTCTAGAAAACCCCATAAAGCTTGAAATAATCAAATATGTAATGGTCCAAAATTCATAAAGGAAACAGGATGTACTGAATAACCAAAATAGAGTGTCTTGTTTTAAAAAAATAAAGAGTTATCCAAGAGTGAGGTTGTATTTGTTTTTCCTTGTCATTTTACATTTGTAAACTGATAGATGTGCATTTGTTTTACTAAGTTAATTTTCAATACATGAGAATGCCTTGTGTTCTGGTAATTTCTACACATTTACTTCTTAGAAATGACCATATTTCTCAAATTTTGCTTTAGGACAGAGAACATTTATTTTCTCCATTATGTAATCAATATATGGTCTTTTGCTAATAAAAAAATATCTTCTGAGAAAGTATGGAACTTAATTTGCCATGTGGCAATTCTAATAGCTAAATTACAAAATCATTACTATATTTTCAAAACTACACATAGAAACTTTACCAAGAAGTTTTAAGCAACATTTATTAGAACTATGCATTTAATATTAACTGTTTCTTCCTAATCTTGGAGTTCTGGAAATTTTTACTGGCGTACAAAGTAGCTTTTAAAATTTGTATGCAACTATTATTATATTGATATCTTGCAACTAAAACAGTATTCTATTATATAGGAAAGCTACTTTTTTAAAGTTTAAGACTTTTTCCAGGATGCAAATTACATTAATTTGGCAGTGAACCATGAGCACTAAATCCAAGATGAAACATCAGTTTTTTGAATGAATACAGATAATCATCTGAGAGTTAAAACTTATTAGTATTTATAGTTTCTTTTCTCTTGTTGACATGAAAATATGAGCAAGCCAATTGTTTACAGCCACGCAAAAATTGATATTGCTGAAACTTGGATTATAAAATGTAGACAGGAGAGAATTATTATTGTAAAATTTCAAGACCCAGAGAGATTTTATTATAGATATACAGGAAGAATATTTCCAACATCACAGTAGCGACTCTCTTGGAAAACCTTATTAATGGTATGTAAAGCAAAAAACAAAAGTTGAAATGCTTCAGATTGGGTATCCAAATGACCCCACATCTAATGTTTTTTGTTTCTTCTTTTATTTTTGTTTCTGTTTGCTTTGTTTTGTCTTCCTGATTAGACAGTAATTGATAATATCGAAGCAAGGCAATTATAAAAATTTAGAACCCTCAATATGCCTACATCTGTGAACTTAATGAAAATCTTAGCAAGAATGTCACCTTTGAACAAGCAACTGGGAATATTAATCAGACATATAGAAACTATCTCCTGGTGTCATCTAGTGGTTGTATTTCATCACTGCATAAAAGAAATGCCTTTACTGGTTTTCTGAGTAAAGATTGTTTTATTGCATTTGTTTCTGACTGACTGGAGTAAAAGAAGCTGCCGATTTTAACAGACAAGGAAGGTTAGTAGCAATCAAGCCTTTCTGGGCTCTTCACCCTGGCCTTTGCTGTGCCTTCTTATAAGGTCAAGACACATCGATGGAAAGCTCAGTTATTGTACACTGGTGTGAAGGTGCTGTCTGCTGCCCCATTTAGGCTGCATGACTGAATGACTGGGTGTTGTTAAGGGACATCCACAGCTAATACACAAGGTATTTTCTCTTAGCTAGCTGAGCAGCACTCAGGGGATTGTGACAGAGTGAGCTGACATGCTAACAATCTGATTGCAGATGGCAATGGTAGGAGCCTTCAAGTGAGAGAGAAGAGTCCCCTGACCCTCCTGTCATCTGCTCTCTTTAATCTCTATCCTAGGATAGAACACTGCACAACTATCACAGAGAAACGTGACATAGTGAAAATAACTTATCCACAAATGTGCTAAAATGTCATCTCTAATGTTATAGTTCCTTTAAGACGAACTATAATTTCTAATAGAACTTTTCAGTTTTGAAAGGAAAGGGCACCAAGCCTGGGTTGACAGAAATAAATTATCCAGATAATTAAGGCTAACGACTCTACTTTCTCTTACTCCCTGGCCAATCCACAGACAATAATAGGGCTCAATTATTTATAATTCAGGAATATTTTTCTTAAAAAAAGGATATTCTGTAAAACTGGTGTTTGAATGGTTCAAAATTATAGTAATTAAGAAAGCAAATTATTAATGAATTGTAATCACAAAATTTAAAAATTTGAAATTATTACTTTCTGTTATCATGTTCAATATAACAAAGATAAGGCATGACAAAAAAGTGAAAAAAAAAGTGTGATACTTCGCTTTCAATTTTCCATAATTACCTGATATTTTTAGGCAAATTCTTTGGTTTTTAAAGTGATATCAATAGATTGATCAAGATATTCTTTCACATACTTATAGACATTTATATTATGAGGTAAACATTTAATTTGTTAAATTTGCCATTATTTTTCATTAATGTTTGCTTTTTCTGTCTAGAAGTCTTTAATTTCTAGATGTCTTACAAGCACAAACTGTGAAAAATAATTGAATAAGAACATCAATGAGTGCTAATTTTCTAATATTTCTATTTGCCTTTGCTATAAATGAATTTGCTACTGCTAGTGTTCTTAAAATGCACATGAATGTAATTCACATGTAGATACATAGGTGTCTATAAGAATATGTATATATATATATATGTGTGTGTATATATATTATATATGTACACATACAACATATGTGTGTGTGTGTTTTGTTGGAGATAGATACCATCAACAGAAATACTCTCAATTCACACATACATTAATCTAAAATATATAGGACCTGTTAATGGTCAGCATATCCCCTCAAAACATCTTATCTTTCTTCTAAATAAAACCACAAGCCTAGATCATTTAACCTTATCTGTTGTGTGAGAAGGAATCAAGTCTGGTTTACTATCACTCTGATTCTGATCATTGTGCTATATGTTATTTTATCTTATAAAGCAGGTGAGTGAGAATAATAAAATCATTATGTGGGAGTATATGTGTTCGTAACATTCATAAATCTCTCATCAGATTTTGATTCCATTTACAGGAACTCTCCCAAGCTCAATCATAACACTTATCATAATTTTAAGTCTATTAATACATTTTTAAAGCCTATTTCCTGGTACTACAGCTAAAATCAGAGCACAGAGAAAAGATTTTCTTAACAAATAAAACAGGTGATTTAAATATCTTGCAGGAAGAAAATAGGGCTCTGACTTAATCCCCTTATCCTGATTTCATTTTAACTTTCTCAGTAAACAAAATATATGTCATCTAATAAGGAAATAGAAGAGTCTGCTAGATCTTGCAAATATAAAACTTAGACCTCCTCTTTGTTACTAGAACTACATCTAAACAGGAGCAACCTTAAGTAGCCACTGACACCATTGGTTAATCATTAACAGTAGTAAGTAAATGTAAATTGAACGAAACTCATTATTCTTAAAATATACTCTGATATTTAAATTGGCTATGCTAAGTGGCCTTATCACATAGATTATTTTGTTCAGTGATATGGTGGTTCTTTTGGGAACCAATTCATCCCTGACAAGTCTACTGTAATTCCATTTCATTTTCCTGTAACATTTAGGTAAATTATGGGCAAGATGGTAGATTAAAAACACCTATTCATTTTTTTTCTTTCCACATTATGAATTGTAGTAATCTGTGGTTTCAGTTACATATTTTCCCAAATGCTAGCTGATGTTAAACTCCTTATTTGATAAAAATAGTATTTCTCATTGACACAACTTCATGACCTATGGTCCTTAGCAAATGATGAAAAAATTAGCTACTATATTGTAGTGTAACGTTTCACAACTGGCACCTTCATCTCCTGTACCTCTTTGTGTTTTCACTTAATCTTCCCAACAGTGCCTATGCATTGGAACAATTGCCTAAATTTTACTGATTACAAAGATAAACTGATACAGAAATTATGCAAGTCTTTCAAGTCACATAGTAAATTGAGAGACTGTGATTTGATACAAAGTCTGACTTCTTTATGATTTAATTTGTACAGCATATGAATCTAGCTTCCAAAAATAACATAGAATAACCACAAGGTTGTTGTAATCTAGCCTCTTAAAATAGCTTTCATTTAAAAGAGACAATTCAGAGACATGCTAGATTTCTTGTTTTTCTAGATTGTCAAAATCCTTCCTTTACTCAACCACACATGCAATTAGCATGACTGTGTATGTAAATAACGGCCAAAGAGATAAAAGTACAAGTGTTGTGGACTCCTGGGCTTTTTATAGATCATGCTCTTTAAAAAGGTAGATCTACCGAGATTCGGATGACTCAGATAACATATTAGTCCTGCACTACCCATCTTTGAGCTACTTTTACGGTAAAGAGAAATGAAATTCTATCCTGAAATAGTTTTTTATTGCTGCATAACAATTTACTACAAATTTTCTGGCTTAAAATAGCACCCATTATTGATTATCTCACAGAATCCATGAGTCAGGAATTCAGGTATGGGTTAGCTGTGTCCTCTCCTCAGTCCCGCAATCAAGGCATTGGCTGGGATTGCAGTCTCATGTGATGCTGTGAGGCTTCTTCCTAGCTCTTTGGTTTGCAGAATTGTTTCTAGTGGTTGCAGGACCAAAGTCTACAGTTTCTTTCTAATCATCAGTTAGGAAAGGCTCTCAGATCTTGGAGATTGCCTAATAGACTTTGGCACATGGTCTTCTCCATAGGCCCTGTCATAACATGGTAACTTGCTTCCTTGAATCCAGCAGGAGGTTTTCTGATGTGTTCCCTCAAATTTATTCTTTCAAGAAGGGCCCAGTCCCTTTTAAGAGATCACCTAATTAGGCCAGGTCCATCTAGAATAATCTCTTTTTAATGAACTCAAAGTCGATTGATTTGATACCTTAATGGAATCTGCAAAATCTCTTTACTTTTGTCTTTTGTAAAACTTAATCATGGAATTGAATGATTATATTTATAGTCCCACAGTCAAGTGGATTGGGTTATACAAAGAACATAGATCTGGGAATGAGATTCTTGGGGGGCCATCTTAAAATTCTGTCTACCACGCTTGTTCGCTTGTTTAAGCTATCATTATTTGTTTTTCATATATAGCCAAACCTTATAGCAATACATCACATTATATTTTTTAAATTTTATTTGTTTAGATAAATTTGTATTCATTGTCACAGACAGAATTGTTTACCAAGTATCTATAGATATATATGCATTTTTGTTTTACATACCAAGAAATTTATTTCTAAATTTAGTGCACAAATGCAACAAAATTTTGAATCAACTAGGATGCTTATCTCCTTGTGCTCTTTCTGCATTTTAATGACTCTATTCTACATTGTATTTAATTTTACAAATCACCTCAAATCATTTTTAAAATAACAACAAAAAATAAGTAAATGTAAGAATAAAAGCATGCTTTGTTATATTTTAAATGAATGGTAAGCTTCATGGAAGAGAGATATTTTTATTTTCTTGTAATCATTTGCAGTTTTCTATTTTGATATATTTTATTTAATCTACAATTTAAAAATTAATTTAAAGAACCTTACTGTGAAAATTATATTTGCCTTGAGCTATCTTTAGATTTCTACATGATCATTACTTCTCATTGATTGCTTTTCTGAAAATCTCCTACCCCAGCTTATATTGCAAGTTGAGTTTATAAAATTTGCTCACATTTATAGAAGTGCATTAAGCACTGTTTTCCCTTTTGCACTTCTCCCAAAGTGATTAAAAAATGCTGACTTATGGACTAATGGGTGTTTTTTTGCTAAACTATGAGTATATTTTTATTTTACTCACCCTTTATTAAAATATTTATCACCATTCTGCAATCTTCCTTATGATTTAGACATTATCTGGATAATCAGTTATCTTCTAGCAGAATTCACAAACTCAAATGCTTACATAGCCAGGCATGAATTAGGAATAAGTTAAATACATTAGGTATAATAAAATAGGGTACAGTTGAGTATGTGATAAACCGGATAGTGAATTTTCCTTTTAAAGATACATAGCACAACCTGACTCATTCAAGTCCAAGTTTACCAGATTGCCCAATGTACATAAGGAACTCATAATCGAGATTTCTTTGTGAAATAACTCAATTTTAAATATTAACTTTATGTTTCAAACTTTGTAAGTGGTGTAGGCTAGAAAACATCACTCCTAAGTGAAGTAGCCAATGAGTTGGCAAAGGGCAATTTCTGCACAAAATTCAATTGGTTAACAATAGTAAATGCTTTATTGTTGGCTATAAATACATGTTAGAAGCCTGACACATTAGTGCTCATGAAATATGTTAATTTGATTTTATATTTCAGAGAGTAATTTCCTCTTTTTCAAAATTTTTCTATTTTTATTAAATAATACATTATAAAGATTCCTAAAGGACATGATTAGACAGGACTTCTATCTACACAATCACAGTGAATCTCTGAATTCTAAAGAAAAGTTTTTCACTTTTCAAGTTAAAAGACAAAATATTTTATATCCAGAGAAGAAATGTATACTCTCTACATTTAAAAAATTTAATAAAAATTATTGGAGTGACATTGGTTAATAAAATCACATAGGTTTCAAGTGTACAATTCAATAATATATCATACGTATATTGCATTATATATTCACCAAAGTTAAATTTCCTTCCGTCACCATATATTTGACCCCCTTTACATGTTTTATAAAACTTTTTCTTTGCATTTATAGTTTCTATTATTACTAATTAATCATTTAATTTCAAACTCTACTCAGATATAACTGACCATCGGATTTCATGAATTCAATAGATATGGTTTTGCTCACTCTCAACTACTTCAGAGTATTGATGATCTTTGGTATGTTATTATATTTATGAAGCAAATTTACACCAAACTATTCTGGAGCTGACCTATGCTAAATTTGTGAGGGGAATCCACACCATTATCCAAATTCTATATTTCAGCCTGGCTATATTTTTCTATATTTTTTGTTTTTGCTTTGGTTCCCAAACTGCATAGCCTGGCACACTGGGGCATTGCAATAAACTCACAGGGGTGCCATAGGATATTAAAAAAATAAAAAATTAAAGGTTTGAAAGAAACAGTAATACTCAACAACTGTTGGAATTCTGTGAACTATAAGCCCAAGATAGTTCACAGTTTCTATACTAGATGGTGCTAGTAGACATGATCTCATCATATACTTACAAAGTCGAGTTTTCAGTGGTTCCTATAATAAAAAGAAAGCACTATGCATAAATTGGTGTAAAACAGGAAATGAGGGTGATAGTGTCCAATCTGATTCCAACAGCTGTACACATCTTATTACTAAGTAATTACAGTTATTTAAGAATAAAGTTATGTTACTTTTCCTTTAAATTTGTATGTACTTTGTTTCTAGAACAAAAATACTTATTAAATTGTTGAACTTCACTACTAAATAAAATGTTAGTCTTTTGTTTTTGTTTTTTTTTGTCTAGGCACACCATGAAAACACTTATTTAGAAAATAAGAGGTCTGCAAAGATAAAATTTTGTAACCTCCTGTAATGGTCATTGCCTCTAATCTGTAAGCCCCAGATGGTTAGGGACCAAGTCAATCCTGTTTACTGTTCCATTACAGTACCTACTGTAGTGCTGGGCATATCATTACCACTCAAATACGAGTGTTGAATTCTTTTATTCAGTAACCAAATGACGTCAATGGTCCTGATAAGTAAGCCAACTGTTACTACAGGCATGGTAAGTAAGAGAAACTAAGCATTTCAAGAAAGATATGTTTCTTAGCAAAAACTGAAGGTTTGGAAAATTTTTGAGTGGAAAATTAATTTTCATAGAGGCCTGCATCTATTATGTTTATGACTCCAGATTTTGATCTTTTCAGAAATGAGAGAAAGCAATTTGGAAGTCAGTTTTTGTATTTCCTCTAGTAATAAAATGCTCATCAGATGAGATAATTATTTGAAAGTCAAAAGGATGGGTAAGCTTTTGCTTATACATGTTCATAAAAGTTTTTACTCTTAAAATTGTGATTCAAATAAAATTCAACCCTTTACAATTAAACTTTTTATAAAGTAACAGGTGGAAAATGTTTCAATAAAGACAATGAATCATTTTTTCCAGTGATTAAATATTCCAGCTATTACTGCTACATGATAAAGCATCCCAAAACTTAGTGGCTTAAAACAACAATTTACTCATCTCTCACAATTCTGTGTGTTGACTGGACTCAGCTACACAGTTGTTAAGGTCTTTCAGGAGACTATCATCAAGAGTTTCTTCGATCAGGTGGCTAGACGACCAGGACATCATCTTCACTCACATCTGGCACCTGGTGGCTATGAGAACTGGGGAACTTAGGGTAGTAGGATCTATCTTTCACAGGCCTAGCCACACGGTCACCTTCTGTTTCTTTGCAACTTATTGGTATCACCTTATGTGGTCACTGGCTTCCAGAACAAGCAACTGAAGACATCAAGCAGAAAACTGCAAAATTTTTATAACAGTCTTGAGAGCTATACGGAATAATTTCTTTTGCATTGTATAAGCTATCAGCTGGTGACAGCATCAGCAGGATTCAAGGAGAAGGGACAAATCAAAGGCATAAATACCAGGAGGCATGGTTAATTGTGAGGACATTTTTGAAGATTAGCTACCAATTAAAAACTTGTTTTATGAATCGAAGGATCTGGCAGAGTAGAGAGGTGATGGTGGTAACATATGTATCGTGCACATGAAACTGGTCCATTCTGAAGAAAACCTTTGTAAATATTCATTAAAGAGAACTGGCATTATAGAGAGCCAGTTAGAACTCCTTCTAATATTAGACAATGTGAAAGTATCATAATATCAAATGAGCTTATTTCCAATTTTGTTAAAAGGAAAAAAATGACCCTTTTTATATTGACCTTATTTGGGGACAATTGTTATCTTAAATTTGTTTACCTCTTGCTTCAGTCTGCTAAATTTGATGAAGCTGACCCCTGAATTATTAGGATTATTTTTAAAATCTAATAAATATTTCTGCTTTTCCAGTGTGGAATAAAATCACAGTTTATCTCTAAGTGATAAGATACAGACTAAAAATATAGATGTCTTCCAAATATAACTGCACAATTTGATTAATTATTATAACTCTATCAGATCTAGAGTTAAAAGCAGGTAACAGCATGCCTCGGTACTGTAGGTACATTCACCATATTTGGCTTGGTGTTTTCTCTTCTATAATGATATGCTTTTACGTTCTTTATTAATATCTCTTTCCTTATATCTCCTAGATAGAAAGTATTCCTCACCTGGCTTAGCATAATGACTCTACTCTTTTCCTGGGTCAGATTACTATTTTCTAGACCTGCTTTGTTGAGCCTTTTCTTATGAAGATTATTGTAGAAAGCTTGTGAATTCCAGAGACATTCCTAGATCTTCAAGCTTAAAATGATATCCTTGTCATACCCCTTGGAGTCAATGTCAGAGACAGTAAACTGGATTAATCACATTGATTTTATTTTTATCAAATCGAGTCTTATAGAATTGTGTGTGTGTTTTATTAAAGTTATTAGTCATTTTCCTTATCACTTCCAGGCAGTTAAAAAATACAGTACCTAGAATATAATAACATTTAATAAATATGGGTTAAATGAATGATTTTAAAATTATTTCATATTTCTAATAAAGGTAGGTATTTTGTGTATGTTTGGAGGTGCATATTAGGTTTCATTTGTTGCATCCTATACCTAGAACTGTTTTTCCTTTTGCTCCTGAACTATCAACCAGAGGTATGTTTCTTCATTTACTCTGTTACTGATTTAGTTTAGGTCTTTATTAGCTCTTCACTCGGCTGTTGCAATGGTAACTTAGCTAGAATTTTTTTTATTCTCCTTGTACATTCTCTAATATATCATTACCATGATGCACAAAGCCCTCTATGACTTATCTCCTTGTCATCCTCTCTTCTCTTCATCACTTATATTAGTTATCTATTATGGCATATCAAATAATCTCCAACCTGGCAGCTTAAAACAATACAGTGTATTATCTCACAGTTTCTCTGGGTCAGAAGTCTGAGATGGCTTGTTTACATTCTCTACTTAGAATGTCACATGGCTGTAATTAAGATGTTAGTCAGGGATAGGTTCTCACTAGGAAGCAACTCTCATGAAGGGATGTTTCCAAGGTTATTTAGGTTTCGGCAGAATTCGCTTCCTCATGGCTGTGGGACTGAAGTATTCAGCTTCTTGCTGGCTATGGCTGAAAGCTGCCCTCAGCTCCTAGATGTTGTCTATGATTCTTTGCTACCCGAATTTCCTCAAAATGGCTACTTACTTCACCAAGCCAGAAAAAAGAGTCTCCTAGTATGTCTGGTACTAAAAGAGATCTCAGGTAATGTTACAAAATTATAGGAGGAACAATCTATCACTTTTGTCATTTTCTGTTGGTTAAAAGCAAGTCATAGGTCCTGTATACACTCAAGGGGAGTAGTGTGAAGACCAGGAGGTGAAAGGGGTACCTGAAAGCCTATCTGCCACGCCATTTTTAAGTTCCATCTGTACCAAACTACCTTTGTTTTATATGCTGTGTTTTTGAATACTCTTCTTGTTGGATTATCATTTCTATGCCTATTGTTAAGCAAAATCTCATTTAGTCTACAAAATAAAGTTCTGTGACTTGTTTGAATAGATTTTGCTGAAACTTCCCCTAAAAAAGATATTTCACAATCTTTTGCTTTTTCTTTTGTACTTTTTATTTGCTATTTTTTTCTTATCACTTGTCATAATGTACTAGAAAAAACTGTTTAGTCATCTGCCTCTCCTACCTTCATAACATTCTATAAAGATAGGGATCATATTTTAATTATACTTGCATTTTCAGTATTTAGTATAGAGCTTCATATTCTAATAAGTTGGATTAATGAATACTTTAATGAGTTCCTAGAAGAAGAAACCTTCCAAATAGCCCATGTGTTTCTGTGTATTTATTAATGGGTTAAAAAAAGTCCAACTCACTTTAACTAAGTCAGGTTTACTCTCCATTAGTAAAACAATAGATCTTGTTTCTATAGGATATTCTTTGCCTCTACTTTTGTTCTAGAACCCACAGAGTCACATTTCTTCCATGACCTAAATATACATTTTTGGCCATCTTGAGTAATAACAACTCTTCTTTTACCCTTAAAAATAGAGTAGAATGATAGAAAAGAAAAAAAAAACTTTCTTAGCACAATCTTCCTCCTCTTGAACATGAAGAATCAGACTAAGCTCCCTAAAAAAAGCTATTTAAAACAAAGTCATTATTAGCTTATTTGCAAATATTCACAAGGAAAAAAGAGCAAATCTTCTTTCCACACCAATTTAGGTTGTTACAGACATTTTTGATATGAATGTATTTCAGTGAGATAACAGATATAGGAGTCACTTTCATTCTATTCAGTTTCTTTTTTTGGTTTTGTAGAAACATTTCCAAAGCATCCATTATGTAAAATTCCGGTTTCCTACCTACTGAATATTGTGATAATAGAACCATTGGGGGGTTCTATTATATATTATAGAATCATATAAAAAAGCATGAGACACATATTTAAAGAATTAAATGTCTAGTATCAGAAATGTTTAAATGCTGAATAATAATAACTATAAAAATCTGTGGTTTCCTTCTCTACCTTCCTTGTAATGTTTTGAATTTTTGAAATTATACTTCTCCAATCAGTAAGGATAAGCTTCTTTTAATAAATATCACAACCAAAATATTATTAAAATCACAAATAAAGTATTTTTGCAGCCAAAAACATACTATGAAGAAAGGAAAGCCACTTTAACAAGTGGTGCTGGGAAAATTGGAAAGCCACATGCAAAAAAAATAAAATGTCTATCACCACATACCAAAATTAACTCAAAATAGGTAAAAGACATGAGTATAAGAACTGAAACAATAAATTGCGCAGAAGAAAACATAGGTACTAAACTCATGGACCTTGTATTTAGAGAGGATTTTATGAATTTGACTGCAAAGGGAAGTAAAAGCAAAAATAACTGAATGGGGCTATATCAAACCAGAAAGCTTCTGCACAGCAAAAGAAACCATCAAGAAGACAAAGAGGTAACTATCTGAATGGGAGATTATATATGCAAACAAAACTTCTGATAAGAGCCTAAAATCCAAAATATACAAAGAACTCATACAACTCGACAATAAAAAAGAAATGATCCAATTAAAAAAACATGCAGATGACCTGAACAGACACTTCTCCCAAGAAGACATACAAATGGCCAAAGACATATGAAAAGATGCTTGCGTTCACCAGCTATTAGGGGAATGCAAATCAAAATCATAATGAAATATTATCTCTCACCTGTTAGGGTGCCTATCATCAACAAGACAAGTAATAATAAGTGTTAGAGAGGTTGTGGGGAAAAAGAAACCCTTATACACTGCTAGTGGGAATGTCCATTGGTATAGCCACTGTGGAAAACAACACGGAGTTTCCTCAAAAAACTAAGAATGAAATTACTATATGACCCAGCAACCCCTCTGCTGAGTATTTACCCCAAAGATTTAAAAACATTCATCCACAAAGATATATAAATCTCGATGTTCAAAGCATCATTATTCACAGTGGCCAGGACATGGAAGCAGCCCAAGTGTCCTTTGATAGAAGATTGAATAGAGAAAATGTGGTACATATATACAATGAAATATTACTCAGCCATATGAAAATATGAAATATTGTCATTTGCAGAAATGTAAATAGATCCTGAGATTATCACACTAAGCAAAGTAAATCATACAAAACGAGTTAAGAACCATATGATTTCACTCATATGTGGAGTATAAAACTGAAAGCAACAAACAAATGACAAAGAAATAGAGATTCATGGACACAAACAGTAGATTAGTGATTACCAAAGGGAAGTGGGGAAGAGGGAGGCAGACAGAGGTAAAGGGGGTCAAATATTTGGTAATGAAAGGCAATTTAAATTTAGGTGGTGAACACAATGCAATATATATACATGACATATTAAATTGTACACTTCAAATCTATTTGATTTTATTAACCAATATCACCCCAATAATTTAAAATATGTATTTTTTTGCTATTGAAAGACAAAGGAAAATTGGTGCTAATAAATATTGTGTTTTTTTCATGTTGTAAAAGCTTACAATTTCTGTCAGCTAAGCCTACTGCAAATTAAGAGTAAATGTTATAGACTCTTCATCTAAGGTAGACATAGAATATTTTTATTGCCTACAAAAATGTAGAAAAATAAAGTTAATCACCAAGTTTAATCTTTTATTGATGATGTATTTTAAATCTTTCATTTCATAAACATTTATCAACATCATAAAGCTAATTAATTGAAGATACCCTGTTGAAGTGTTACTTTCCAAAATCCTTATATTTTTATTTCATTTCATGACTATATCATGGTCTTCACATCACACAGTCTGTTTTGTTTTTATGTTTGTTTTTAATAGACAAAATTTATGATATAGAATAACATTCATAATGGATTTGCAATATTTTTTGAGATTAACTTATTGGACTATCAAGAGAAACCATAACAAAATTTTATGCTGCTAGAAATTACAAAGTATTTGTTTTAATATTTTCCTTATTATTTTCTATCATAACAATTACAATTATATTGTGATATTATGTTAATATGGATGATATTGACTTTTTCTTTTGGAATTTGTGTAGTGCTTTCCTTTTATAAGATCAAGAAGAAATGTATGGAATATTAATTCGGCCAAACGCAGCAGGGATTTAGGGTTGAAATTAATGTTTGATAGAAAAAAGAACTATAGGTGAATTTTATTTTCATTTTTATATTCATTTTTAACTTAATTTGATATATTTTATTTCTGTGAAAAAATGCCATACTTTTTGAGAGTAGTTATTATGGGGGTTACTTTCTATACTATATATTTTATCTTATCTACTTTATTATATTTACTTTCTATATTTCTGTAATACTGAATTTTCATGACTTTATAATTTATTCTTATGTAGAATAAGGATTTTAAGAAGAATAAGAAAAATATGATTATTTTTAAGATAAGTTAGTTACAAATGATAAGATAAATTTTATATGATTCAAAATACAAATAATAAAACTGCTAACTTTAACAAGAAAGATTAGATTCAGGAGAAAATAGAAGGCTAGTTTTTAATTAACAAAACATTTTTATATTATCCACTCTTTTCATTTAACAGTAAATCATAAACATCTTTGTGTTAATAAACATACTTATACAATATTGGTTTTAATGGATTCTTGGTAAAGAAATGATTTTATAACCAAATACTTTTTTTTTAATATTCCAATTTTTCATTTGTTAAAATACTGTTCTGATGAATCTGTTTGTTCCTAAATCCCTCTTGTCTGGTATGACAAATTCCTAAATAGATAATACTTGAATTAAAGGATCATGTTTTTTTTTTTCTTTAAGCTTTTGGTATGTATTTTACTTTTTTGCCTTCTAGAGTAGTTATACCAAGTCACATTCTCATCTTCATACACATGAGAGTTCCCTTTTCTATGTGTGAAAACTACTATGTGAGAATACATGTATGCTTATTTCATGTGAAAAATTTCTGATTTTTAAAATCTGATTTGATTATCATAGGCCTTAAATGCTTTTTGTACATTTATCTTTCATTTCTTATTAGTCATGCCATCATGTTATTAACCACTTTTCCTAGGAGTGCTGGTTTTTTCTATTCTCACAATAAAAGCTCTTTACATATTATCGGAAGAAACCCTCCTTTTGTCAATCTTGCCATAAATAATTTTCACAGTTTGCATTTGCTCTTTAAAATCTATTCATGGTGTGTTTGGAAATACAGATGTTTTAAAATTATGTAATCAAATGTATCTGTATTTTATGGATTTTATCTTTAAAAAGCTTTGCTATAGAATTATTAAGAAATATACATTTTATTTTAGGCCTTTTGTGATTCTTGCCTCAATCTTATTTTTGTGTTTAAGTTTTTTAACTTTTAATTTTGAAATAGTTACATTCTCATGGAAAGTTGCCAGCATAGTATGGAGAGCATGAATCTTTCAACAAACTTCAATGGTAACATCTTATGTGGCTATACTACAATATCAAAACCAAGAAATTGACAGTTACACCATATTGTTAACTAGACTATAAGCAATCTATTTCAGCATTTTTCATATGCACTGTGTGTGTGTACGTGTAGTTCTATACACTTTTATCACATGTATGCATACAGGTAACTACTACCACAGCTGAGACATGGAACTGCTCCATCACAGCAAAGGGAATGCTCCTGTGTCCTGGCTTTTGGCTCCATCAATGGATCTTCCAGCCCTTCTTAACCACACACTTCGAGTAATCTTTTACTTACAACACACAAGAGATACATAGCAAGATCTCACCAAGACTAAAATCTCTGTGGAATACTACTGAAAATTCATGATTCCTTCATAAGACTGATAAAACTCATAGTCTCTGATCTTTAGAATAATATAATCCTAGCTGCAATTTATTGAGTACTTAGTAAACATGGTATACTTTTCATTCAATGTCTAATTAAAGCCTTGTAACCACTGTATTAAATAGGTGTCATATCTCTATTTTATCAATAAACTTATATTAAAGTTAATATTAAAGTCCTTAACTTGTAAGTCCATACTGAGGATTCTAAGAACAGTCTGTTGAACATTACAGCCTGTAAACCATTTTATTTATTAATATCACCAAATTTTGAACAGATTGTACCAACAAAATTGTAATAGTCAGTAGAAAGCATCTAAGAGGTTACGCTTACTCACCGAGAGGATCTTTTTTGATATTCATAGAGAAGTGTAAATCAACCTGGAAATTCGTAATTAAAATCAGGCTTTTGTAAAAGTGGTGTCATCATTCTTTTGGGAAAATGCCTGTGGTTATGTCAATTCAACAGAAAGGATAGCATCACTCAATTAGTTAAGGGTAGAAAATAGAGACTTTTCTTTTTTCTCATGTTTAGAAGCTAAAAAAATCTTCCCTTTGAGCTGATGCTCACCTAAAAAATAATGAAAGCATAAGAGATTGAATTCCTGAAGTTAGAATTTTTGGATGGATTAGATTTACTCAATTGAGTAGTTTGGAATAGTGGCTGTCATTGACCAGCCAGGTAACCAAAAATGTTAAGGAGGAAAAAAATATTTATTCAGGGAAAGAAACAGCAGGAATGGGAAAGAAGGATTCCTCATTCTAGCAGTGAGGAGAAAAACTCTAGAGAAAACTTTATCTGCATATCTTATCACATTGATTATACTTCAGTTCCTCTCTGAGGTGCATATATTATTTAGCTCTGCTACTTGCTAGCTTTGATAATTAACGTAAGTATCATTTTTGAAATATGTAAAATGGTCATTATAATAAGACCTACTTTGTAAATTTGTTATAAAGATTAAATGATATCATATTTGGTCCTCATCTAGCGCCTGACACAAGACATTCAAAATACAAGAGGACAAAGCAATGTCTGTACCATATGCCGTGTGATCTTTTATGCACCAGAAACTAGGTAATGTTTAATCACTTCCAAGTCAAATGAACTCTTGGCCTAATTGTGTCTAAAATTATTTATATGTATGTTTTGTCTGAGTGGTTAAAGAATTGAGAAAAATTAGGTTAACCACACTGTTGACTCTTGGCATCTATAGTTTAGTTTCTAGCAAGTGTGTGTGTGTGTGTGTGTGTGTGTGTGTGTGTGTGTGTGTGTGTGTCTGACTTTTGGCCACAAGAAAAATTACTATGAGAATATGGAGTCACTTGGAACATCAAAGGCAACTGCTGAGGGTTCAGAAGAAAGAACTGATTTGCAGCTGAAATGAAGGAACAAATGCCAGCCATTTTATTTTTTGGTTCACATTCCTCAGCCCTTCAGAAAGAAAGATCCATTTGATTGTATTTAAATAATGTTCTTGCCTCTGGCTGTACAAGTGGTGAGAGTAAAGGTCTAAAAGAAGTTTTAAAACAGGCTTTCCTAGAGAGAGGACCCAGCAACTTAATTTAGCAACTCCCCAAAATTACAGACAGCAGAGGAGACATAATTCTTCATATCAGAAATTGAGGTGTATTAGGAAGGGCTCATTAGTTCCAGATAGCCTAAAAGCAATACATAGCTACTTTGGGGACCTTTAGCTAGTCAAAGACCATTTAAAATCCCAGATAAGATGATCTTATGGAGAGATTCTCTTCTGAACATCAACCAACATATTGTTGTCAGTATAAGTAAAAATTTTAATGAAATTGGTTTATTTTTTTTCCAAGATAAAATATTGCACTGAACAACACATTGGATTATTTATTTATATTCATGGAATGAAAACATCTATTCTGACAGAACAGACTCAGGCAACCTCTAAATTCAACGGAAAGAATTAATATCCATTTCTGGGACAATGCTGCAAAATTAATGCTTATTTCTACACTGTTACCTAGTCCATCTTAGATTTAGTTAATTGGTTAGTTACTTAGTTACTTCGTTACCTAGCTGGTTAGTTGGCTATAGGAAATATGTGTCCGTAAGAGTAACAAGGGAGTTTTCAGGAGCTTTGGGGACTGATTACAACCAGGAACTACAGTCATTCACTGCTTAATGAGAGGAAAATATTGTGAGAAATATGTCGTTAGGCTATTTAGTCGTTTTACAAACATCACAGAGTGCACTTACACAAACCTAGATGGTGCATATAGCCTACTACACACCTACGATATATGGTATAGCCTGTTATTCCTAGACTACAAACCTGCACAGCATGGTACTAAGCAAAACAACACAAGAGCAAATCAAGCACAAGAGAAAATGATGCATCAAGAGAAACCACAAACACGAGATGTTACAACACTGCTGCTGGTATAACCTGGCACAGTGTTTTAAAGCAAACTTTTTTTTAAGTAGAAAGCATACATTCTACAATTATAATAAAAAGCATAGTATAGTAAATACATAAATCAGTAACATACTTTAATTATCAGTATCGGGTACTACATATTATACTTAATTGTATGAGCTATGCTTTTATATAACTGGAAGCTCAGTAGGTTTGTTTACACCAGCATCACCACAAACACATGAATAATGCATTAAGCTATGACATTAGGACAGCTATAATGTCACTAGGTGATAGAAATTTTTCAGCTCCATTGTCTTAAGAGACCACTGTCATATATGCAGTCTATTTTGGCTAATACAATCAGAGTACTATTGGAAAAACAGACACATATTTTCTTATTTATTTTTATTGTTTTTTAGATGAGGCAGCCCTTGGTTGACCTCAGGGATTGCAAGGACCTTGTTAGTTTACAATCCCTTATTTTTTCTTTTTACACCTACAGCACCTGGTCTTCCTAGGTGGTTTCTCATCCAAGTACTAACCAGGCCCACCACCCCTGCTTAGTTTCCAAGATCAGACATGATGGGGCTTGTTCAGGGTAGCATGGCCATAGAATCTATTTTCTAATATTAAGTAGGTAAGTAACACATTTTAGTTTTTATTGCAATGCAGTGCAGTTGGAATAAATGTAGCAAAACTATTTTCCCAAATGTTATTTTAGGGAATCATTATTATACTAAGAGAAAAATAAATAATATACAAGAACATTATATATTTTTTATTTAGATTGCTGGATATTTTGTGTTCTAGAATCCATTCTAGTTTTATAAATACACTGCCCCAAGTTAATATTTCTATTCAAACATTTAGGGCACATTAAAATCTCTTTATCACATTTAATTAAAAACTATATCTAAAATGTCAAGTGCTAAGTAATGCAGAGGGAAAGGAATTTCTGAGTATCTCAAAGTCAGTCAAGAATTAAATTGATCCTAATTAATATATGAAACAAAAAACCTCTGTTATAATTCCATTTTCTTACTATTTCATTTTTATAAAGTTGGTTTACCTTTCTACTCGTGAATATTGTTTAAATCATCGATGAAATAAAAACATTTATTGAAATAAATGTTTACTTAAAATTTTTTTGTCTTTACATTAACTAGGTTGAGACAAAATTGCCATATCATAAATGTCTACTAAAAAGCTTTAAAATGCAATGGATTAAAATGTAAATATTTTCTTTGGTACTTGTGATGCAAAAATGTAAGAGTCATTGAATGCTCTACTGTTCAGGGCAAAGTAATGTCTGTACCACATCCAATTTGATCTCACGTGTCCTAGAAACTGGAGAGTTTAAAAGCCCTCTATTCTTTCCCTTTCAGTAACTGCCTCTGCCCTTCGGGGCCACACTTTCCTGTGCCAGACCCGGTGGAGCTGTGTTAACATTAGCACAACCCCCCTGAAAGAAAATCAAATCAATTATAAGCCAGTTCTTCACTGAGGTAAACAGCTTTAAGGACAGACTGGAAACCCATTTGAAAAAATAAGTATATGTTACCCTACTTTGTTTATCTCTCATACCTGTTTTTTTTTAATAATGTAAAGAAACCCCAGTCTTAATATAATCATGAATGTAATGAAAGAAAAAAAAAAAGCTCTTTCACTTCACAAAATTAAGTCTACTTAAGCTTGGTTTTAATAAAGACAGAAGGCAACTGTTTGCTATGTACGTCCTTTCTTCTCATCGACTGGTCAATCCTGTGATGACAATACTCTGCCATTCCCATTTTATTGAAGAGTCGTTTCTACAAAGATTACACAGATATGTTTTTCTGTGAATGGCATTTGTGAGACCGTACTTTATCTATTCTATCTTTGTCCTCCACAATGACTTCATAAAAGGGCATTTGTCCAATTTCATAAGGGAGGAAAATGAGGCATAGAGAGGTTCAGGAATATACTTCAGGATAAGCTATCACCTACCATAGTAGTCAAGGTTTTAATTTAGGCTTGCTTAACTGCAAAGTCAGTACCTTTCCATATTTCTGCCTCATTTGTTGGCTGCTTCTGCAAGGGTGTTTATGTATGTGTGCCCTGACAAAAATCGATGAAAATGTGTTATGTATTAGTTGAAAGCAGAGTATATTTCCCCAGCCTGAACAGTTTCTGATTTGAAAATAAAATCTAATTTTTATCATCAGATAAGAGAACATATTTACATGGATTTACTGTACAATTGAGTAATAAGTAATAAAAATATCCTACCCCACATTTTATGCAACTTACAGTAGGAAAACACTTTCAATGATCTCATTTTGTTTTTCAAACAACATGGTACAATTATTGTATGAATTTTCCAATCAATTAAGACTAGGAAACTTAAGGAGGTGGTACAGGGCTAGGGATTGGGAAAAAAATATATTATATGTCAAAAGCAAATGAGAAGCAGTATTATAATTGAAAAATAAACAAAGCACTGAATTTAGAGTTCAACAACCTTGTTGAACTTTCCAGCTGGACAAGAATGCAGTGCAAGAACACCTCAGTCCTGGCCTCTGAAGGCCCCAATTCCTTCATCTATAAATTAAGGGATTAAAACAGAGATAATTCCTGAGGATCCTAATAGCTTTGAACCTCTATTTTAGTATAGAAATCTCTTAATCTAGATAATGTTTCCTAAAGTCTAAATCCATTCCTCAAATTATTACAATGTCATCTCCCTCCCAGAGTTTGTATTCTCCTGGATGCCAGCTGTCTCCAGGCTTCTCTTTGTGTGTGCTGTCCCACTTTGCATTACATCTACCCAGGTAGAAAATTCTACACTTTCTTTGGCTGTCAGGAACAAAATAAAAAGTACACAATGACCATATATAAGTGTAGCAGGTTCTACTGAGGACATGGGATCACAAGGAGGAATTCCATATGCATGCACACACACACACACACACACACACACACACACACACACAAAACCTTTCAATCCCACAGTAGACATTCCTTTTCATAACAATCATATTGGGCACCAAGCCAAGAGCAATTTTTCATCCATTTGCCTATACCTAGCCTCCCTTCCATGTATTACTCTGCTCAGGCTGCCATAGCAAGACACCACAGACTGAGTGGCTTAAATGACAGAAATTTTTCTCACAGTTCTAGATTCTAAAAGCCCAAGATTAAGGTGCCAGCAGGGTGGGTTTCTGATGAGACCTCTCTTCTTGTCTTGTAGATATCTACCTTCTCGCTGTGTCCTTACATAACTTTTCCTTTGTGCATGGGGTGTGAGGCAGGGAGGGATGAAGGAAAAAGGCAGAGAGAGAGCACACACAGGAGCTCTTGTTCAGTATTTTGTCTTCTTCTTATAAGGACAACCATCCTGTTGGATTAGGATCTCACTCCTACGACCTCATTTAACCTTAATTACCTCCTTTAAGGCCCTATCACATTAGGGGCTAGGGCTTCAACATCAGTTTTGTGGGGAGAGCACAATTTAGTCTGTAGTATTGAGATTACTGCAACTTCTCTCTCACTTCTTTTTTCTTCTTCTCACTCTCACTCTGTAGTGCCCTGAAACATCCAAATTCTTCTCTTCCCAATACTCTTCAGGTCATAATTCTGACCTTGCATTCCATGTATTCAGATGGGTGGGGAAGAAAGGGAAGGAAATAGATGGAAAGAAAGCCTTTCACTGTTAGGTCCCACTTTCTTTAAACATGATTCATATAAATGGCATTTTTCTCTGCTGCACTGGCTTTTTAAGGAACAAGAAAGCAATATAATTAAATTTCTCAATTTAATTATACAAATGTTATTGTCAGAAATTCCTCATTTTATAAGGATTAAATGACGCAATAAGAAGAGTACAAACAATTGTGAATTCTCAGAACTATAAATATACAAAGCATAAAAGTCCAGACTTTACTGATACAGTGACCAGTCTATTTTAACACTTGACATAAATATTAATATATATGTTTCAGTTAACCAGACAGAATTTTTCAACTTGGAGTACACCATAATTTTGCAATTATCCCAGTGCCTAACACAGGGATAGTCACATAGCAGGTATTTAATCAATACTTGTGAAATAAATGAACTGCTTGTTTTCTCATTTAAAGCGTGATTCTATGCCCTAAAGTCAATAATTTTATTTTGGTAAACTGTATTAAAAAAGAATGAAGATATATACACACACACATATGGCAGCTATAGCCTGCTGTCTTACCTTCAATCAGGCATTGTGGTAAAATACATGTTAATGCTTTGTTGACAGGCTGCATATAAATTAGAGGCATTATGGTTCAAAGGAGAGGAGTTTACTTCACTTTCCTTTGTGCAAGCTCTGCACCAGTGCATGGGTGTCGAAGTCCCTTTGTCCTCACCTGGGCCTAACTTCAAATGTGAGTTGGTGCTTTTCTTCTGAATTGCATCCAGGCTGAGTGGATGGCAAATGCTCAGTTCTCTCCAAAGTGAGTTGGGATTTAGTAAAGCAGTTGGGTTACCTTCCTGGCACAAAGAACAGCAACACAGCTGAGAAGGATTGATGATCTTTACCAGTTAGAAAGAGAATTGCCAAGCACTCCTTCCACGAGGTGCCTGTGGAAGAGGCTAGAAAACGAGTTCAGGTTTGTTAACTCCTGACATGATTTAAGTTTTCTGGTTCAGCAAAAAAACTTTAATAACGTATTTGAAAAGTTTCAAACTTGTGGAACAACAAAGTATTCTTATTTAAAAGGGATTGAATGATTTAATTATAAATTATTCAGCAAAAATGGAAACATTTTTCTTCAAAATAATTTATTTCAGTGAAGGTGAATGTAATTGGCACATTCACTGGACTCCTGAAACTCCAAATGCAAAATGTGCCTGTATTTGTATGTTTACATGTAATTATATAATCTAATTTTAAAAGGCTGCGTCTTAATAGGCACGTGAAAAAGGTACGAAGTTTTTATGATTAGCTAAGATTCACCCTGACTTTTCTCCTTTAAAGTAGAAACAAAAACATTAATTAGGAGTTTCAGTATTCTGTCACTGAAGAATAGCTTGAACCAGGATCACGGGCATCACTAGGTATCATCTGCCCTGTAACTGAAGACTCTAAAAATTTTCCCAGGACAACGTTCCTCTTCATACAAAAGCATCTTGATTCTGTGGCTCAATTACTCAGCTTCTAGAAAGATCTTGCTCTTTTCCAAATGGACTGCCGTGAAGGCTGGGAGTTTAAGTTAAGGACAGAGGCTGTCTTTGGAGGCATCAGCATAGACAGATGTTGTAATACTGGCTCACTTATTAGAGAAGTTGGAGGTGTTTCTCGCTGCAAAGTACAGTGGTTAGAATCACAGGCTCTGCATCCACTTCAGGCTCAAAACCTGCTAGTTCTACCATCCTCTAGCTGGCTGTCCTTGGCTAATTTACTTTACCAATTTAAACCTCAGTTTCTGCCCTTGTAAAATGGGGTAAAGCAGAGCTAATACCAATCCATTACAGGTTGCAATGACTGCATAATTTAGATAATTGATGACAAGCACAGGGCCTGTACTAAGTGTGCGATAAATGAGAATAGTGTTATAAAAATGGCCTGGATTTGGTGATATCATAGAACTGTAGGTCACAACCCTGCTTGCACATTAGAATCACCTAGGGAACCTTTAAGGCACACCAATGCCCGAGCCCGGCCCTGGAGATTCATTCAATCTAAAGCTCCCTGGGTGATTCTAATGTGCAGTCAGGTTGAGGCCCATTGCCATAGACCTTCCAATTTTCAAATCTATAAGGGCTTTTAGTGATCAGCAAAACCAATACCTTCATTTTACAGATGGGGATGAGGACTGGTATACGCAGTTGAATGATTTGTCTAGGATCATTTTTAGTAAGTGGCAGAGAATGCCAGTTTCCCGATCTCCAGCCCTAAGCACTTTCTCTGCTATAGAATATGTCAAAACCTAGCATATTTCCTCTGATCAATTTAAGGATGTTGTAATTCATTAAATTAATGAGATTTCATAGCAAAGTGATTAAAAAGATCTAGTTAGTATACAAGGCCCTTGGATAAGCTAGTATTCCTAGAGCTTTGTTGTAGTACACTCTTAATGGGAAGCTGTAGCACATATGAAAATAAGTTATCTGCATTAGAAAAAGGGGATGTACCTGTTGGTCATTTGTAAGTCTTCTTTGGAAAAATGTTTATTCATGTCTTTGGTTTATTTTTTTAAATCAGATTTTAAAAAATATATTGAGTTGTATGAATTCATTATATATTTTGGATATGAACCCCTTATCAGATCTATGGTTTGCAAATATTTTATTACATTTATGACAACATGGATGAAACTGAAGGGTATTATGCTCAGTGAAATAAGTCAGAGAAAGACAAATATTGTATAATATCACTTATATGTGGAATCTAAAAAAGCTGAACTCAGAGAAACAGAGTAGATAGATGGGTAGTTGCCAGGGGCTGTGGGGTAGGAGAAATGAGAGATGTTGGTCAAAGAGTACAAACTTTCAATCATAAGATGAATGCATCTTATGATCCAGTATGCAGCATGGTGACTATACTTAACAATAATATATTATATACTTCAAAGTTGTTAAGAGGATCAATCTTAAATGTTTCTACCACAGAAAAGAAATGGTAATTATATGATGCGATGAAAGTGTTAGCTATGTCAATAGTGGTGATCCTTCTGTATATAATAGTGGATCGAATCAACACGTTGTAGCTCTTAAACTTATGCAATGTTATATGTCAATTACATCTCAATAAAGTTTTTTAAAAATATCTATGATTTGATCTCTAAAGCTGGCTTATTCTTCTGGGTTTATCCATAGGACAAAGAGGCGAAAGCATTTCTCTGACACTCCCGAGTTTCTTAAACATGTGGTTTAAGTACCTGACTGGCACAAACTGATCGTAATGCTGGCTTCACCACAGCCCGCTTCCAGAGCTGTCTGCCTCTCCCGTGGTGCCCCACTTACACAGCTGCTGGAGCAATGCCACTAATTATGTGATGTGCCTTCTTCTCCACCATCTGGATGACACTGTCCAGTGTCATCCTCAGTCTCCCTTGAGGCTCTTTGTACTGTATACTCCTCCCTCTTGCAAAGCACTTAGGAACACTGCCCCTCACTCAGGCTCCTTGTGGGGTGTAGTAGTGTGGCAAGTACCACAGAAGAAAGTGCCAAGGTCAATTTAAGCAAAGGATCGTGAAGTGGAAAGTGACTGAGAAAAGAATAGTGAAGTTATTTGAAATAAGTTTTATGTGACTAAATTGAAATATCTTCTTAGGAAGCAGTAATAATTCAATTGTTTTACTATATCCTCAAATCAAAACATATAACACTTGAAAACATATTTGTAAATAGAGTTTGCACATTTAGATATACCTTACTGTATATACTGTAAAATATTTCACTCTGCTTTCTTTATATTTTCTATAATAAAGAATGGGCAGCATTTAGTGTTGGGTGAAAAGATAGACCCTAATAAATCCATTAGAATGTCATCTTCAAGCATTTCTGAATCTTTTCTTTTTAATCCCCAATTTTTAAATTTCTAGATGGGAAGTCTTCAATAAAATAAAATTATTCTAAGATTAGATAGATAGATAATCTATAACTATATATACCAATTCAAGAAATGTCACAGTTATATATGAATACCTGGTAGAAATTGAAAACACATTGGATTTTTGTATATGATACAAAGTTAAGATTTGTTTTATAATTTGTACAAATGATTATTTTTATAGTAATTGAATTTCACCCAGACTAAAATTTCCAGATTCATCCTCCTTCTGCCAAATGTTATTAGCAGCAAGTTAAAAGTGGGCCTGCTGTCACTGTGACCCTAGCTGACCTCTTAATTTCTTGAGTTCAAGTCCAATTAACCTCCAGGAAGAGGCACAACTGTTCTAACCAGACAAGTCAATAGAAACCAATAGTAATCATTTCATTTTCTGCCTTGTCAAAGGGTGGCCCTCCCACCTAACCCACTTCACACAAAGGTGGTCATTTATCACCGTTTAGAGAACTGTACTGAGCCATGTCCTAGCCCTGCCTGAAGTACATTCATCAACTGCACAGACAGGAGCTGGGGTGTGCCGTGCTTTGGGAGGGCTTAGCAGAAGGTGCTGCTTGAAAACCTGCCTTGTCTGTACAACCTGTTGATGTGCTATGCATAATGGCGCCCAAAGTTTGGACCTAGACTGAAAGTGGTTAATAGGTAATGTATTTTCTTTAAAGAAAGTTATCTCCTTCCTGATGAATATATGTTATTTCTTTCTAGGTCAGTCAGACATTGTTACTATTATTTTTAAAAGACTCGTTTTGAAAGTAAATGGTGAAAAAAACATTAAAAAGGAATAGATATGTATAAACAGACTCAGATCCCATCTAGGCTGTTCTTGGCAAAGTGATGGCAAGAACATTACCTGTTTAGTTCACATAAAATAAAGTTTATTTTAAAATAACTTTCTAGACAATTATTTACAAATAATCTAAGATGTTCACTGTATTTCCAGAAGTAGTCTCTAAAAAAAATATTACTTTTGAAAATGACATATTTTGCTCAAATATTAATATGGTTATAAAACTGGCTTATTGGAAAATGAATTTTAGTAAGGATCAAAAAGCAAATTGTATTCAAATATTTTTAGTACTTCCAATTAAATAGAACATCAGTATGGAATTCTGATATTTTATTTATATTCCCATGACATGGATATGAAGATTATGCTTTAATTTTTATCATTTAAATTAATATGAAAAATAATAAATGAGAAACTTCTCTGACAGCCAGTTAAAACCAACAAACAAAATGTCTAAGTATAGTTTTCATATCCATATTGGATTGTTTGGAGCGCCATGAATTTTTTTTTTAAAACAACATCTGAATGAAGGGTTAGAGTCCTTTTGTGTCCTGAACATACCAGATTCTTCATTTTTGTTCCTCTGATTTCCTTTATACAAGAGACAGACAAAGATATAAAATTGTCATAATTAATAACTCCAGTTCCAGACTAAGTCACAGTCCAAATGTGAGGCCACTAAAATGGGATGGACCCTAAGATATAAGGAATTTTTTCCTTGCTTTCTAGAACACCGTTCAACAGAACTTTCTATAAAGATGGCCATAGTCTATAACTCTGCTCTTCAATCTCGTAACTAATATGGCCCTATGTGGCCTCTGAGCACTTGCAATAGGGGCTAGTGTGTCAAGGGACTGAATATAGTACCTAGAATTTTCTCAGGCTTCTACCTGGGACTTAGAAGGTAGACTCTGCTCTTGAAAGTTAGCAAACAACCTCAGATTCTCAAATTTACAATTAACCTTCAACTCTGTTGCTGCCTTACATTCTCACTGAGATTGTGGCTTTAAGTTGTGTCTATAAAACACATGCATGGGTAAGATATGCTGATCTTAATCTCACATAAACAGTACCTGAGTCTCAGCATGGATAGTAACATACCTATGTGGGAATTAGAGATATTTATAATAGGAGTTAAAATGTAAAACTTATGTTATCTCACAGCCTTCCAGGAGCATAGTCTTAGGGTGATCTGAATTTGGTGTACATGGATTAATTAGTCAACGTGAAGGACTTAGGACATTTTTGACAAAAGAAACTAGTGTGCCCTATATTTCATACGTATATCCCTTAGTGTTAATAGAATGTTTTATGCAAATGGATGGCCATAAGATGTAAATATGTTAAGATATATACAAAATTGACATAAGTAAAAATTTAGGTGGCTATTGAATTATTATAGAGAGATGAAATATTTTTTCTGTGAATTAGTAAACCATCCTCCAATGACCATTTGCATGTATAAGACAAAAAACAGCAGTGAAAAAAAACTCTCTAATTTAGTTGTTCAGTTTCCTACTGTCTTGTATTAAAAGCTGCCTAATAGAATTTATAGTTGGAGAAACCTTTTAGGCAGCACTCTTTGTATTTTTTATTAAGTCCAAACTCAGAGAATCTACTTAATGTCAATTTTGTACAATGGTTATCCTGCACAGCATATTTTATTTTAAATCTGCAGGACATGATGATAAATTGATAATTGACCCCAAGGCCATTATAAATAAAGAGGCCCTGTTTTTCATTAGTACAGTATTACCTAGTCATAAGGGAAAGAAGACCAATGCTAATTTAGCCCAGAAGTGAACAATCAGGAACTCATGTTTTTAAAAACACACATTTAAAGTAAGCAAATTTCTAGTTGTGAACAATAAAAGAAAATGCAATTATAGGAACATATGATTAGAAACATGCCAAAATCACTGTGTGTTGTGGGCTGATAAATAGAACATTCTTAATTGTGTCTACTTAAAAAAAAATATCTAGCTGAGAAATAAACTAAATAATGTCAAGTAATATAATTCCTGTTGGTATTTTTGCTTAGGGGTATTCCAAGTATAATTGTCTTACCTTGACATCCTCCCCCCACCTCCCAGGAGTGAGCAGTTTCCATGAAAGCTCATTCATATTGAGAGAGAGGACATTTTAAACATGCTCTATAGACTCACCTACACTTACACCAGCATCTGGAGACTACCTGACTTAACTCTCCTGGCTCCGCTTCTTTTGATAAATTAAGAAAATGTGTTTGGGGACTCCTGCAACAAGTGTTGATCAAGGAGAATGCTAAGTCTATAAAAACAGTAACTGATCTTGAGAAACAAAAGTAGAGAGAACAAACACTTCCAGAAGGTGATATTGTATAAATATAATAGCAGATATTAACCATGTGCTCTGCTCAGGAGACATACAAAAAAGAGATAACATGAATACGAAAGAACTAAGAAGACTATAAGAAATAAATGACAATTAAAAATGCTCTTGAAAAATTAGCCAAATTTTAGTTGATAAGATATAGGAGAGGTTTTGTGTTTCAAGGGCACCAGCAAAAAAGTGAAAAGACAATTCACAGGATGAAATAAGATATTTATAAATTACGTATTTAATAAGAGACTATTATCTCTAATGAAGATATGCAAATGGCCAACCAGCACATGAAAAAGTGCTTACTCAACATCTTAGTTGGGAAATGCAAATCAACACCACAATAAGATATCACTTCTTATCTACTAGGATGGTTAAAATAAAAAAGACATTCAATCATGGTGTTATCAAGGATGTGGAAAAATTCTTGGTAGGCTATAGCATGAGATAGCCACTTTTAAAAAATTTTTAATTTTTAATTAAGTTTATTGGAGTAACGTTGGTTAATGCAATTCTATAATTTTCAGGTGTACATTACCATTTGACATGTGCATATTCTATTGTGTTTACCATCCAAAGTCCAGTTGAGGTAGCCACTTTGGAAAACTGTCTGTCTGTTCATTAAATAGTTAAAAACAGAATCAACTTGTAATCCAGCATTTCACTCCTAAGTACAAACCCAAGAGAACGGGAAAAAAAATACATGTACACAACAACTTGTACACAAATGTTTATATCAGTATTGTTCTCAAAAGCCAAAAATCAGTAACAATTCAAATGCTGAACAGATACACAAAATATGGTATTTTCCTACAGTGGAATATTATTCAGCCATGAAAAAGAATGAAGTACTTATACATGCTACAACATGGATGAACTTTGAAAACATACTAAGTGAAAGAAACCAGACACAAAAGCCATGTACTGTATGATTCCATTTATATACAGTTTCCAGAATAGGCAAATCCATAGAAACAGAAGTGCAATTTCTAGAGATTTGGGGAAAAGGAAAGTAGGAAGTGACTGCTAATGGGTATCTTTTTGAGATGATAGAAATATTTCTTGAATTAGATAGTAGTGATGGTTACACATCTTTGTGAAAATGCTAAAGAGCATTGAATTATACATTTAAAAGGGTAAATTTTATGTTACATGAATTATCTTGATTTTAAAAAAGGCATGGAAGTTAATCTGGATAAAATGAGTGGATGGCATAAACAAAGGAGGGAAAAAGATGAGGAACCAGATATGTTTGGAAGAGGGTAAGTGCTCCTGTTCATTGTAGTTTGGAGTGAAGATAAATATCACTTTAAATTTTGTAAATGACAATGGGATGTAGAAGGTAAAGCTGGAACGTTGGAGGAAGGAAATATCAGGGAAGGCTTCAAAAGCAGGCTAAGGACTTTAGCATCTATTTGTTGATATTAAGGAGTCAAACTAAGTTGGAAGTAGTGTTATTTTATTTAATTTGGAAGGGGAAAAAAAGCTGGAAGGAAAAAATCAGTGGCCCACACTGTACATAGCTTTTCCTGAGATATCTGGTGATTAAAGTGATGTGGATAGAGTCATGGGGTGTGGGTTGAAGGGTCAGGAATGATTAAGAGAAGCAGTTTTCTTGAATCAACAATTTCTCTCTAATCAAAAGAAAATGTCCCCTGGTTTCTATTATATATACCAAGTAAAACGGTATTTATATATTTAAAAGTACAAGAAGAGAAATTTCATATTTTGGCTTAAAATATTAAATATCAATTAGGATCTCTTCTTGAGATAGTGCTAATAATTTTAAAAAGCCTTTTATTCTTTACAGATTAAAAGTGACTCATCAATAGTGAGAAAGTTTGGTCTTAATTAGAGTTGAAAATTTAGTTAAATTTGTAAAGAAACTAGAGGCTACAGTAAATCTTTGAGTAAGTTGAATACATCTATAGACAGAAGTATTTCAGTCCATATATTAGATATCCAATTCCTTCTCACAATAAATGAAAGTGTATTAATTTTATCTGTGTAAGACTTGGGAGAGGAAATACATAGGGTACACCTCAGAAAAACTGACCAGGGGGCACCATTTTCTCTTGTTGGCACTAGTGATGAACCTGTAGAGCAAATAGTTCTCTGATATTAGATGCTGACATTAGATGCTATCTAGTATATATTTTGAAATTTCCCTAAATACATTGTTATTTATAACAATGTACATGTAGAACAGTAGAAAATTGAGTTGTAAATTATTTCTGCTTATATCTCAGAGAAGATACAGGGTAAGGACTATAGCAGTGAGAAAGTGTGCCTAGAGATACTAAAAGTTTGATAGGCAAGTAAGGATAGAGAGACTATTGTAAGTAGATATCTTCCTTGGCAGGGAAAAAGAGGGCATTGGAGATATTTTTCATGATAAAGAAAAACGAGTTTAAAGATATTTAGGACATCAAGGAAGAAAGTCAGATAGAATGTATAAGATCTGCGAGAGCCTTAGTACTAGTGAAATTTCAGTGTACGTAATGGTTGATTTTATGTGGCTGACTTACAAGTTTTCTCAGCAAAAGGCAGGGATGCCTTTTTACCAAATCAGGGCCAGTAAAGTGGAGGAAAAGGTTAGACCTGAGTAGAAGTTTGAGGAAGTCATTAAATGTGGCTGATTCAGAAATGTGGCAATACATTAGGGACAGCCTTGGTATCATGAAGAATATTTGATGTGATAAAGAGAGATAACATGAATGGAAGGCATGGAAGACACACTTGCCCACAAAGCAACTGTATAGTTCTCTGCCTGGGTGACTACTAAAATAGTGGCAACATTAACAAAGAAAGGAAAGTTTAGAAAGAAGATGCTGATTTTGATTCAACAAATGCTTGGTTTTCCTCTACAACCCTTGCCGTTAGGCATCAAGACTTTGGTGATGAAAACAATCTGGTGCTCAGAATCTCTGGGAGAGAGTCCCTGTTTTAGTAAACCCTTATAATTAAATATGATAAACGCAAAGCTGAGAGCAGAGTAAGTTGATGGAGCACAAGCCAGAAAAATTGTGTCAGAGAAGAGTCTATTTCAGGCATATATTAAAAATTAATAGGAACTCACCAGGCCAGAAAATCTGAAAATAACTTTAAAGGTCAGAGAGCAGTGCTTGCAGCCATAGATAAACCAGGAATAGGAAGCATTCTGAGTATTGAGAAATTTGAATCCTTATGTAACTGGGAGGAAGAGGTGCTAGAAGATATTGGTGATAATAGTCCTCAGGTTTAATTCCTTCAGTAATGGGGAGTCAGTGAAGGTTTTAAAGCAGGACAAAATGAATTGTATTTATATTCCAGAAAGATTAATTTGATGGTAGGATTTGAGGACGGAGGGATGAAAAGGCTGGCTAAGATTTTGCTCTCTTCCAGATGAGAGCTTCTCTGGAGCTGTAGAAGACAGGGAGAAAAAGGAACAGAGTCATGCCCTATTTAGGAGGCTGTGAACTGGGAAATAAGTGATGTGATAGAGGGAGAAAGTGAGAGGGAGTGGAAGCTATCAAGGAAGACTGCAAGGTTTCTGGTTTGTGTGACATAAAATGGATGTGTCATTTACTGAGACGTGGAAGACTGGAGGGGAAGCAGGTCTCAAAAGGAGGAGGGGCAGACAATAAATTCATGCTGGTGTATCTTGAAATACACTCTTTGGGGAAAAAAAAAATATTCCGAGACGTGGCCTCTCTTCCTCCTCAGCTTGATAGTGAGAAGGCAGGTAGCCTCTCTGCTTTTCCTTGCTTCCATGGTGAGAATATGATTCATTTTGTTCTCACCAGCGTTATCAGAACAATGTAATTGTTTTAGAGCTTTTCATCTTTTGATTTAGATAAAGACTATTTGGATTCCTAAATCAGTCTCATATATTTTTGTACTATGGACTGTGCTTTTTCACTACTGTCAAAACTGAGCTGATCTTTTACTGTTCTGTATTAAAACAGCCTACAAGAAGAGAAGAATTTGAAATGTTTAAAAAACTTGAAAATTCATTATCTGGTTAATGATGTCTGCCCAAAGGGCCTAACAATATTTACAGAGAAACAACTTCAAAGAATGAGACTTGTATTACTGGCCCTTAGATATTCGGGAAATAGGGCTTCTAATATGATCCAACAGCCATAATCTAAATTAAATATCTGTCTTTCTGATGTGTGTTTCTTAATGTTATGTGTCTTTTTTTTTTTGTAAGCACTTCAGTAGCTCACTATGTGGTAAGATTTTACCAAGATTTTCCTTCTCTTTCTTCCTAAAGGCTTTATATATAACTTTTTTTAATTGAAATAATGAAATTATTTTATGCGATAGACTTTTGCTATGTAATACAAGGACACAGCCTTTAATTTTCTACCTGTGAGACGTAGATTTAAATTTACATTGTGATATATTTAATTGAGAAGGTGGGGAGAAAAAGGTGGGGCCTGCTCAAATGGATGCTGTTTTATTACTTATTTGGGTAAAAGACAGGGAGTTAAGGAAGATAATCAGAGTAAGAATGAAACTGTGACCTCCCCAATATAAGGTGTATTCTATCTCACTACTTCCAGTATCTCTCATTCTAGGTCCCCAGACTTGGTGTGTATGTGTTTGTATATGAAGAATTTAGGAAAAATAAGGCAGCTGCAAAGTTAGCAGGAAAAGGTCAAGACTAAGAGTCTGAAATCCTGTTTCTGAAACCATAGAAATGGCTTCAGTTTAAATGCTTGCTCTTTGGTGATTCTCTAAGTGGAGAGACAGTGAACAAATTAAACCCAAGAAAACTACTATAAATGAGAATGATGGGGATGATAATAAATATCGCTGGGTAAAATTCAAGTCTGTAGGTATGTTTTGTAATATTTATATCTCTTTTGAGAAATCTAAATGCATTAAGAATAGGGTGGCACTCTTGGTATTAAATTCAAAAAATAGATTATATAGTTGCATTTAAAAAATAATCTTTATTACGGACCTTGATTTCTTACCAAAGAATGAAAAAATGAAAGAAAGAAGGAATAGAGGGAGGAAAGAAAAAAAGTAAAAAAAAAAAGGAAGAAAAAAAGAAAAGAAAAATTTTATAAAGAAAATTTGTTATTTCTTCAAGATCAAAGAGCCTGCAAGCAACTCATTAAATAGGTGATAGTACATAGTAATTGAATTAAAATTATTGATTTATATTCAGTAGATCTTTAGTGAGACTACCCCCCATATTCATTTCTATCTTGTTTCTACTAAACTGTTGTCACTGAAATAAGTGTGAAATAAGCAAATACACGCACATTTACTATAGTGAACAGGCTGTCCAGAATCTAATTAGACAAAACTCTGCCCATCTGCTCTGCATTATCATGGGGCCTGCTCAAATGGATGCTGTTTTATTACTAAAAGGCAGAGAGATGCAAATTGAATTGAACTGGACTTCCTCTCAGACAGAGACCAGGGCATGAAGTCAAACCCTTGCTGTGAACTAACAAAGCACCACTGGGAAAAAGTGGGATGAGAGGGGATTTCTTTTTCTAAGGCCACATGTCTAGTACTTAGTAGAGGCCATAAGGGAGCGTTCATCCCATTGTTTGGTACAAGGCAACATGAGTTGCCACAATATAAACCTTGTTCACTATGCAAATTGTTGATTTTGTACTTAGTCCCTTGTGACAGATGCCCTTTTATTAGCTGTATGTCACGGCATGTTGAATTGCATTTAACATGAGCGAGACAAAAACTAGCAGCCCCACTGTGAGAGTTTATTTTAAAAAGTTAGTAATTTGCATTTAGTACTCATTCATATAGAAAGACTAATTAAAATACTTTGATAAAACTATTGCTCAACATAATCCCTGGAATACAACAATTTGCAAAACCCCTTTTATGTGATGTTCTTGCCCCGGCGATTTTAATTTTAAAGTCGTTTTGACAATTTCTCTAGTAATAGGGGTAATTAATCACTGATATTCTCAAAAAAAGGTTTAAAAAATCCTTTGGCTTTAAAAAGTTGTAGATTTAGAGTAGCTAAAAAGCTAATACATTGTATTAAAAGTTCTACATTTTGATCTTAGAAATAGGCTTCGAAATGACATTTTTCTCCATATGACGAATTTGTGCCATTTTCTTCAGTAAAAGCTATTTTTCTGCACAAATGGATGCATTTTATCCTGGATTCCATTCATGCTTATTTTTTAAAATGTTTATCTCTTTGTAGAAATGCACTCTAATAAGGATCCAGTCTTCCAAGCTTCAATAGGAGCCAAAGAATTAGGTTTTATGTTAAATTTAAAGGTTTTTTCCGTAAGTATTTTTCCTGATAAAAGGTTACACTATATCAAAAAAGAACTACATACAACTGGTAAAATTTTAAAAACTGGAGACCTATAGTGACAGATTCAATGTTTCTTCTTGTACTTTAGTGACAGGTAAGCCCAAAGTAGGGGAAAAAAAATTATATGCCCCCGACCTGCCCTGTCTGTGTTCTATTCTCTATTCAATGGGTTCATTCCCAGACCTTCTCAGCAGTATAACCCATTCCTAAGCAACAGGGAACAGGAAAGAATTTGATAAACGAATCTATTCTGCAAGAGTAATTAATGAATTTAAGTTGTTTCTATCACACTTCTGCTAAAAGACTAAAATTTCACTTTCTGTAAACTGGAATCATTTTTCCAAATGGGAAGAGGACACCTTTTAGTGCTGGGGCGGCATACGATGTGTTTCATAACACAGTCCAAAATTCATGGAAGACCTCAATGATTGATCATAAAAGCCCTGTAGACCTAGTACACACTGTTCCCATTGCTATTGCTGCCTTCTAATAAAATGAAGACTTTGCTATCCTTGCTCTGATATCTGAAAGACCAATCACAAACCTCAGATGGAAGGGGTTGTTTGAATTCCAGAAGGAGTAAATCTATTGGATTGGCCTGAAAGTCCTGGAGAAGAACTTCAGTGGATGTCGCAATAGCTTTCCTGTTTAGTTATACTGAATAAAGCACACATCAGATAGAGTTTTGAACCTACAATCCTTTTTGCTAATACAGCTTCCTTAGATGCAATGTTATTTTGTGAATCTTTATATTGTGTTACCTATGATTTGAACACAGGTGTCACGATTACCTTTCAGATATCCCATTTGGCTGGCCTCTGCCAGTTATACAAGAATGGTCAGTGTAGACTCCATGCCTTTAACTGTCCCTTCAACTGCTACTCTCACTATTCCCTTTTCTGTATCATCACAGATGCACACTGTTCTTGTTTGTTCTAACATCCTTTTTTTTTTCCTGTCATAGTTTATTTTTTTTTGCCTTTGTTTGTTGAGTATATAAACCTGTATCCAGTTACCTTCCTTATATATGTCTCTGTCTACTCATTTGACCAGATTTCTCAGTATACCACCTGCCGTGTTTCTAAAAATTTTCACTGCTTTGTGTCCAGAAGACAGTCTACTTTCTAAGTCTTTCTTGTTGACCTGTCTAATGTTGATCACAAGTCATTCTAACAACCTATTATGCATTTAATTTTGGCATGAGAAAAAGCTGTACTTAAGGTAAATCCTAAAAGTGAAGCTTTATTTATAGAGGTTTAAAGTATGAAATGATGCTGTGGCTAAGCATATCAGAGGAAATAGCACCTTCACATTGTCTTTGACATTGAAGCATATAAGTAGCAGCCAATGCTCTCGGGGTCAGCCCTTGGCACAAGTAAGGAGAGATAGTAATGATTAATTTTTAGATACTAATGCCAAACAACTTAACTTGATCCAGACAGAGACAATTCCTAATTCTATACCTTTATACCCCCCCCAAAAAATATGGAGATAAAATAATTAACAACTAATGGGTAAGAAAGCAGTTTTGATTCATAAAGCATTTTAATTATCTAAATTTTAATATTTACTTCTGGCACATATTTGATTAATTTATAGATAATCCCTTAAATTCATTTTAATTATAAAATAAGATGTGATTAGACTTTTAAATACTTTGTTAACAGATATATTGCTTCATGGCAGGAGATATTTGAACAAAGATTACAATAGGAGGAGAGAGAGAAAAAGTTGCACAAGGTAGATTATGGAGAGGGAGACAGAAGTTCAAAAACAGGCAAAATTCATTTCATCTTTTGTGAAAGAATTTATTTAAGACAAGAGTCCCAAACTCAAGTATCTCAGTTAACCAGCTCTGTGAGATAAATGAGTATAATCATTTGGGTGTTGGCAAGTAGTGGGAACTGTTCGAAACTATAGAGTCTAGTCCACGGCTGTGCGGGAACTAAGCAGGGTCGGGCCTGGTTAGCACTTGGATGGAAGACCACCTAGGAAGACCAGGTGCTGTAGGTGTAAAAAGTAAAAATATAAGAGATTGTAAACTAACATGGTCCTCGCAATCTGTGAGGCCAAACAAGGGTTGCCTTGCCTCAAAAGGCAAGCAAATTAACTAACAGAAAACTATAGAGTCTATAGCCTGCTCTTCAGCTCCATATAGTTGAATAATAGAAAAAATAATTTTCTATTATTTATAAAAAAGCCAGAAAGTCAGATTATTATGTTAAAATTTTTAAATGTCCATTTTTAAATGTCAATTCAGATATTTAAATACCCTATGTCTGCAATTCTCATTGCTGACTACTGGCTGCCAGTTTACAATCTCAGATATATGCTTATTAACTTATTTCTTGTCCACTCAAACTATAATTTAGTGGGAAAAAGCCCTTCCTCCAAGAAGGGGATTGGTATGTGTTAAGTTAGGGCTCATTAAGATGGGTACATCAGGCTGACATAGCAGATGATTAGAATGGGATTACAAACCTACCCATTCTACTGAATCCTACTGAAACTAGCTTCAGCTGGATTCTTAAATTCAAGCAGAAATTAAACTTGCCCTTGCAGTATGTTGATGGTTGAAAATTCTCAACTTTGTGGCATTAATTATTTATATTTTTATAAAATTTTAATGATAATTAAATGTTCTAAGATCAGTTATTTTTAGTCTACATTATTTTCATACAAATAAACCAGTTTGTGCATTTATTTTTCACTAGGAGTTAGTTTTTTGGTTTGATAGAGTTGAATAATTCAGAGAAACACATGGTATAGCCTCAATTCAAGATATACTAGAGCAATATTAGGGTCTGTAGTACTCCTTGAGGCCTGTGTTCAATAGTATCCTTGAATCGATTTTAAATTATTTTCATTGAAGGATTCAAATTTGCATTTATTAGAGATAAATTATTTAAATATTTGGGTGTACAAGTATCATTTATTATAAAGTGATTTCTGGTTGTTGTTTGTTTAGTGTTTAACAGGGAGTTTGTCCAATAATTGTCAGTGTTAAGTTTGCTATTGAAGTCTGCATCAGAGGGAATGGCTTAAATATCAGGTTTTTGATTTGTATTTTTAAGTTGTGGTTTTAACATTTGCCTGGATTTGATTTGTTCTCCTTTCAGATGCTCATACACAAAATGAACTGGCATCATTCTTCAATGATTGATTAGATACCACAAATACCCACACATCACCACATAAAACTAGATACTGGCACAAGCGAGATCTGACAATAATTTCAAAGAGATCTTTGAGCCTGGTTATGAGTGCCTGTCCCTGATGTGGAATACCTTACTGTATCTTCTTTGAAGTGGGTAGAGACTAAATCTGGACTTTGGGAGTTCATTGGCTATTCAGGGTTTCTCTGCCAGAGAACAAACACGAGAAATAGCTCCACCTTCCCAAATTAGCTGGTTTACTTTGTATATGGATTATGACAACTAAGCTGGAAAGGTGCTACTGCTATTGCCCTCTTTAATTGCTTGAAGTGTTCTTAAGCAATAAAGTTGTATTTTTTTATATATCAAGAAATATTCTCACTTAAGTCCTGTTTTCTAAATCACTCTGGGCCATTTGAACCACAGCAGATCACACATATTTCCCCAAATATCACATAAACTTTGCAAATTTTGTATTTCTGATCATTTTTAGAATGCCATTAACTGTTTTATGGTCTTGGTATCCAAAGCATTTGAAGTTACTTTGTTTATGACATTATTAGAACACTAAAATCACTTGTATCCTCTGATAAATAAAGACCGTGTTCAGAATAAGAATCGCGTATCTTTTTAAACTTGTATCTCTGGTGTTTAACATAGTCTGGCCTATATCACATATGCAATAAAAAATTGTTGAGCAAATGAGTAAATCAGGCCATTAACTATTAACTGAATATAAAAATCAAGAGCAAAGCAGTACTCCAGCAAGGGAGGTTTCAACCTTTGATTAATGTCCTGATGAAATTTAGATACTCATCACACACTAAGGTTGGTGTGATATTTCCAAGATTCTAAATGCCTTTCGCCCAATTAGGAAACATACTAGAATGAGAGTGAATAAGAGTTATGATATTTAGGAGCAACCATGAATTTATTTTTAAAAAGCAAGAAAACCATTTACAATGTTTTCTATGATTTCTTCAGAAGTATGCTTACCAAAGGAAATTATTATGAAGACAATTTTCTTTGTAATGGTTAAATGCACTACTTTTTAAATAAGAAAATATTTTTTAAACACAATTCAGAATGAAATAACATTTCCTGGGAATTTTTAAGTCTTGATGTTACCAGTAGTGTTATATTTCATTTTTGGAAATCCACAATGATTACTAAAGTATCTGAAAAGTCCTGCAGTAAAGCTATAGCTTGCGAAATAGCTAACAAGCATTTCTGTCGTCTATGTACTAATTGTAATCATCTTTGAACTTAGTCCAGAATTTTGACATATCCATATTTTTAGTTAAATCTCTAATACTAATCTAGAATACCATCTGCTAAAAAATGATCAAACCTACTAAGAAAATAAAACTATTGCTTGATTATAGAGGAGTCCAGCTTTCATCCACATAGGAAGGAGAATAGAAGAGCAATTACTTCTTCCGAATAGGAAAACATTTTTGTAGCTGGAGATAATTTTAGTGCCCAAGCATATACTTCCAGAATATATGTTGTCTCTGTCAGTCTCTGCATATTTTTTTCTGTCCTAGAAGGGGAGTCTAGAACAGAGTTTATATATAACTTATCATCTACTCTATGCTACTAAATTTATTTTTTGTGGTATTAGTCATATTTGGCTAAGTTAGGTCAAGCTATCAAACAAATCCAAAATTTCAGCAGCCAATGAAATAAAAGCCTATTCCTCGATTATGCTATTATCTGTTAAGGTAAACTAGGGACGTTCATTTTGATGTCACCAAATGACTGACAAAGAAGGCAAAATCTGAAAACTCTCATTTTGGCAATTCATGTTTCTGCTCAGAAGAGACAAATGTCACTTCCACACACGTTCCTGTGCTACACATACCATCAATAGAACAGGGAAGCACAATCTCTCTTCTACACAGATGTCACAAAGAGCAAGATATCACTGAATAGTAATGCTACCATATTAGTCAGTATTTGTGAAGCTGAGTACCATATGCAAAATAGTTACTTAGAATAAATTAATGGATTTTTTTTTTAAAACAAAAGGTGAGAAGAAGACTAAAGATTGCTGCTAGCTTACCTGGTAGTTGCTGGGAAGAATGATATTAAAATCCCAGAATGACAGCAGTAATTACTGTATTACACATGACCAGAAAATTTTACAACAAAAATATAATGTTATAGCAAGCCAAATCATTCCTACACACTTTCCTTCCCAGATAAGGCATTCTGACTGATGTTGTCTATTTTTCAACCTTTTGTCTATTTACAACACTTTTGTAATTTTGCACAAGCCAAAACCTTAAATTCCTTAATGGATGGTATAGATATGGTGGAGAGGCAGATGTTATCCACAAAGTCATTTAAATGTCCTGGCTTAAAAATGTTGCAGGAGTAATGACATTTTACAGGTTTTGCATTTACTCTATGGAAAGTGTAATAGATTTCTGGCAATGAACAGTTTCTACTATATAGTGCATAGTATATAATTTGAGAGGAACTATGGAGATATTATACTAAAATAGGTATACTTACATTACTGACAAGAAAGAAAAATGTTTCAAAGAATGACTAATTTAGTTTAGTGAAGCAAGACAGAGTCATTAAAATTTAGTCCACAAAGAGGGTAGAAAGGGGAAGCTGGCTCTTTTGTTGATATTTTGAACTTTTAGGGATAGAACCGTTGTTAATTTAGGCAAGTGGCACATCCCAAACCTGAACTGGGATGCTGGTTTGACACACATTCTGAGGGAAGATTGCCACCTACTGGATCACCAGCACCACTCCTGTTGGTCTTATCATACATGTAGTATGACAACATGTAGTTTCTTTATAATCACCTACCTTAAAAATAAAACAGTTTGTCTATAAAATTTTGCCACATTTATTTAAAGGGAAGCTCAGGGATGTGAAATTATTCTAGTTATCCCCCAGGGAGATTAACGTGAGCTGCTTAAATACTTGGCTGCTGCTATTCCTTGTTTCAGGGTCACACTTACAAGCCGTTTAGAGTAGTCTGTTTTAAATGTCCATAAGCATCATCTGGATAGCTTACCTCAATCAAATATAATCTTCACATTGGATTTGTGATAGATAATTATTCTGTTAAAAAAAAAGCATTGCATTTTTTAAAAATGTGTCTACTTGAAGCAGTTCTAATCTTTATAAAATGTTAAAATGTTCATCTTTAAACTATTTTGTGAATCACATATGACAAGTATGTGGATAAGAAGAATACAATTTCATTTTAAAAAGTATTCATACCAGCAGCAAAACTGTTGGTGATTTCTCTGCACAAATGGCATACAACTTAAATTATACTTTTCCATTCAGTTGTCACAGCATGGCCTTTTGTAACATACACAAGAGATTTCAGCTGTATCTTTTGAGTATTGGTAAAAGAAGGGTGGATTTGCAACTATAATGCCATTGTCAATTCTGAAGGTGAAAGTGTTTAAATATTAGTGAGTTAATATAACGACGATGTTTAGTAAATCAATACAACAAAAAGACAAAAAGATTTAAACACATCAAAGAGAAGAATGAGGAAAGCTGCTAAATGGAGTAGTAGATCTAGAATAATAGTTCAATGAAAGAGAAGAAATAAAATAGGAGTAAAGGATTAATGATAATTATTAGGAATGAGAGTAAAAAGCTGTGATGATGGGGAAAAAAAGAGTGGAGAGGTGTCTATACAGAAGACAACGTGATATAGAAATAACGAGAGCAAAACTGAAACTTTGGAATAGCACAGACCTGGGATCACTAGCAGTGTAATTTGGGGCAGGCTATTTCACTTTGCTGAGGACAAGTTTCAACTCCTACAAACTTGAAATAACAATTTCCCCGTAATTTTTAAATTAAATTAGATAATACATGGTCCTGAAATAATAAATATTTTCGCATTTCACTGTTCCTTTGAAGAGGAATAGAAAAATAATAAAGACCTTTGTCAATGGTAGACACATAAATACAAAAGAGGAGAGACAACAAAAAAAAAATTTAGAAAAAGGAAGCTAAAATAAAAAGGAATGAAATGGTAACATCCCCGGCAAAAATGAGATCTTGATGAGTAAATTGTTGCCATAATAAAAACTGTACCGGCTCAATATGATGTGTACATTCTCAAAGTAAAGTAAAATATTCAGGCAAACAACATTTGTGTTGGCCAAAACACACCAAATGACCTTCTTAGCTATTCTCACCTATGAATGTCATTCCTAATTGACATCTGTAAAATTTTCCCTCACCTCTTTTTGAGCTGTATTCTCACTTTTTAACGACTTTTTAGACATTCCTGTTTGAACACCTCATCCTCTCATTCAAATTAAAATTTCCATATGAAATCTTGTTATCTTCACTGTCAGACTTGACTCTCTCCCAATGATGTTTTCATCCTTAATTAATAGGATCATTGTTCCCCCAGGACAGAGGTTACTTAGCTCAGTACCTCTACTTTTTTCTTTCTCTATTACCACATCCTCTAATGTCATTTGTTTGTGGTAGTGATGGCTGTGAAAACCTGAATGCATGCATTTTCTTAGAATTTATGTAGTGCTTTTCCATAGATAACATCGCTTCATTTTTACTTCTGTTGAATCTATCTCCTTATTTCAATTATTGCCTCTATCATCTTAGCAAATATCCTTTCTATTTCTTGCCTGGACTATGATTGTAATATCTAACATGTCTTAGGGGTCTTCAAGCAGTGTTCAAAAGAAAATTATTGTTTTTTCCTAAAATTAAAGTGCATACTTTTTAATAAAGTATTTAAGAAATTTCATTATTTTGCACAAAATGGTTTTTAGCCTAATTTTATTCCACAAATTCTCCAATACTCCTTTCTTGATTGCTCCTCTTCCAGAATGACTCTGTACCTGACTTTCTGCCCTTCAGTAGCCCATTCATACTTTGAGACCCTGATCCAATGAGAATTTCTCTATGATCTTTTGCCCAATGAGAGACTGTGTAGGTACCAGTCTCTTGGGGTACCACAACATCGCTAGAATAAATTGAAGCTGTTTCTGACAAAAAAAGATACATACACACATCTTCAGTTGCACATAATGATTCAAATGTAGTATTTTTTTGAGAAAGTCATCCAGTTCTACTTTGGAATCAAATAACGCATAGTCTAGCTGTGCGTATATGAAATTAATAACTTATTCTATCGTCAAGATTTCAAACTTTGCCAAGTAGTTGTCTAATTCAGGATAGAAATTTTTTAAAAAATAAGAAATAGAAACATAATAGCCATAGACTATTGGCAAAATGTTTCTTTCTTTCTTTCTTTCTTTCTTTCTTTCTTTCTTTCTTTCTTTCTTTCTTTCTTTCTTTCTTTCTTTCTTTCTTTCCTTCCTTCCTTCCTTCCTTCCTTCCTTCCTTCCTTCCTTCCTTCCTTCCTTCCTTCCTTCCTTTCTTTCTTTCTTTCTTTCTTTCTTTCTTTCTTTCTTTCTTTCTTTCTTCTTTTTAAATTTTCTCCAGAAAAATAACTTTTCATTGGTAAGTGGAAGAAACTGGTAAGTGAATTTAATTTTCTATATAATAATTATTAACAGAAAAAATTACTTCTGCCCATATCTACTACATAACAAATAATGAACCAGTTTTTAAAAGACTCTAAATTTATTAGCCTGCTCAGAGCTTCAAATGCCTACATTCTTCCAAATTTATGTTTATTATCATACTTATTGTCTTGTTTCATAGAATTGAGTGCAGGTTTGTCTCCTCCAAGTCTCTGGGAGACAGACCTTTTATCTTAGACAACTTTGTGCTAGAACAGAACTATGAACAGTTGTAAGAACTAGAACTCAAGAACCATACCTTCCATATTAGTTGCTGGACACAGAGCCTAGTAATAGTTGATATTTTATCTTATGTTTTAAAGAGATGATGTAGTAGAAATGAGTCATAAAGTCAAATTACTAACTTATATAATAGCTTATTACATTATAACTAATAGCATGAAACATTCAGGATTTCATACACACACACACACACACACACACACACACTAAATATCAGATTTAAATGTAGAAATATCTGTCTGCATACCCAGTATGGACTATTGTGTGCATAAATGCAAGTGTTAAAAAGCAAATGTACCCTCAAAGCAGCTGTGCAAATTTTCTAGTTTTTTTCCTGCTGAATTTTAGATTTATAAAAACCATGTCTCAGCTGCTACCTTTCAACAATTTTACTCTGAGGCAATAAATAATTCAATGTGCTAATTTGACAGATGACTCTCCAGGAGCCTCCTACCATTACTAGCATCATTAGGCCATAATATGCGTGACGAGGATGCACCATTCAGCAAATGTCCTTCACTTGTTTACCCCTAAAGAGCTGTACTCTGCACAATTAACTAATGAAGCATTATGGGCCTTTTTTTTTTCCTTGCCTCCTATTTCAATATATCAATGCAGAGAGTCTGAGGCAAAATATATTCTGCTTCTTTTTACTAAATAAGTATTTATGAGATGGTTAGGACTTCATTCTAGCTCCCCAAATGAATAAGGGGGAAATAATAAGATGGTCAAAATGGATCACCATCATCCTTATTATTATTACTTCCTTTCTCTTCCATAATTTGTGAGGAAAATGTAAAAGCAAGTTAGTGTGAAAATGCCAAAAAAAAAAAAAATCAGTGTGTAAACTATCTGTTTAATATTTGCTGGTTATTACAATCTTGAATGATATCTCCATCAAGTTTGGAAATTTTATCCTCATCTGAAAACCTGATTACATGTGAATTTTCTCAGATTCTTCTTTGTGTTTTAAATTTAATTCCCATTTGAAAGAAATACTAAAACCATACTGTGAGTATTCTAATTGTTGTTGTTGTTGTTGTTGTTGTTGTTGTTGTTGTGTGTGTGTGTGTGTGTGCACATTTGATTCTACCTTTGCAGTTCAAAACAACAAAGCATAGGCCTACAGGTGTTCATATAAAGTCGCTAAGTCCATGTCTAAATAGTTCCATCTCACAGAATTGAATTAAACAAATATCAGCTGATTTGCCTGTTATTAATGTTTACTAAACATTTCCTTGTCAACACATTATTCTGTTCAGCAAAGATGGTTCTAAATTAAAAATGATTTTAAGATCTCTTTCTTGCAATTGCAGAGAATATAGTATAGGATCTTAGTTAAGAAATTATTGTATCATTTATCATTCATGGCATTGTTTTGTGGTTTAGAGTATAGCGAATGAACTCTGTCCAAAGCATGTCAATTAGAAGAAAAGTGGGTGGAACCTAAGATTAAAGCAGCTACATTGTTCTTTCCAACCATCATCCAGGCTCACAGCAATATTGATGTTATTTCCCAAGAGGAATAGTCACAAACATTTTTCCTAAATGTAAAACTATTTTCTCCCATAGATAACACATGCAAAAAGATAATAACTAAGTTCCTCTTTTCACAAATAAAATGATTCATAATCATCATCATATTAATAAAAAATAGCTATAATTCTTTTCATTTAATAGCTATAATTTATTAGAAACCAATTCAATCCAAAACTGTACATTTTTAGTGCATGTACTAAAAAAATATAAAACAATGGTGTTAGGGCTTCTTAGTTCCTTCCTGAACCTTGAAGTTGCAGAAAATATTTACAATAAAAGAGAAAGAGAACCACTATATTTCAAAAATTCTTCAGATAAATTCTGGTTGATTATCAATAACCTATTGTCTTTATAGGATTTCAAAATTATATAATGCTACAATCCCTATATCTGCACACACTATCCCACTTGAAAAATCTGTTTTCTTTTTAGTAGAATAAATTTGAAACATCCTAACTGAATAATTAGTAAATTCAATGGAAAAATAATTGAAACACTTTTTTAAATGTGTTTTCAATTGCCTTATTATAGCTTTATGGTAAATCATAGATGCAGTAAAAATCTAATAATATTTTTGATATTTTATATTTAATAAGTTGGGTACTGTTTAACTTCTCTCTTCTATCCACATATAAATTTGGTATAAAATTCAATTTGCATGTAAAACTTATTTTTCAAAATGGTAAAAATGAAAAAGCTATTTGAATCCAAAGGAAGCACTTTTTACATTGGGGAGAAGGCTATGTATCATTTTAGAACACATATCCCACCCATGAAATTCTGAGGAAATTAGTAAGAAGTAGGAACATTTCCAACTAATGATAATGGAGGAACTTCACAACACTGAATATATTTCATGCAAAATTTTTTTACAAAACATAAAAACACATTTATATAAATGCCCTTTTTTCCGTATATAAAACCTTAAGTAAAGCACAGTTTACTTAAATTTGTTAAATGCAATGGAAAATTGTTTTACTATTTGAAATATGTACTTAATATTCTATTATATGCAGAATCTATAATTAACCCAGATACTCTACTGAATGGAAAAGAGACCAAAATATGGAATATCTTATAGAATAATTAAATGCTTCATAACTATGGAACAAGCAAACTTCATCTTAAATGGTTGGTCATTTATCCATACGAGCTATCCAGCAAAAATAGTATGGGTAATAATATTACAGCTTATAATTAATAAAATTACCTCTATAATTTTAGGATGTTGGCATTTGAAATGTTTTAAATATCACTTAGAGAACTGAAACTCACCAGTAAATATTGCGTGCTAATGTTTTAAAATATGGATTCCATACAAAAAAAGTTAAAAATCAATAGCTAATTAGTCAGAGATTAAAAATTATAAGCACTCAAATACATATAGTTTTTATATAAATTTATCTAAAATCAATGATTTAACCAAAATTATCTCAAATTATATTTAAGACTTCTAATGAAATAAGTATTCCTGCTTTTTTTAAAGAAAAAAAATTAAAACCTACATGTAGTGTTTTGCAAGATTTTTGCTCATTCTTAGGTAGTAATTTATTCCTTTTAGTGTGACTTTGCTAAAAATTCAATAATGTACCATTAAAAAAATCATAGCTATACTAAATTCATCCCAGAGAGGCAAACTCCCATAGATATGCCACTTAACTGCAGGTTCACAGTTCACTGAAGACATTTCTGTTTATTTTGATATCTTTTGTTAAAGAAATCCACAGTAACAATGATGACCAGACAAAGAGAGGGAAAAAAAGCCATTCATCCATTCATGGTTAATTGAATTCCCTCATATTTCATAAACAGATTGCCTGTCTGTGGGGTTGTGTTTTATTTGAATAACTTTCTTTAAAATGCTTTCCCTATATAAGATGGGGAATTACAATCATGTTTAAGAACTCAAGGTCAGAACATTTTTAAGTTAGTTTATTTGATAGATGCATTGCCATGAGAGGAGGCACCCCTCCCTTTTCTCCCCCCTTTCTCCCACAAATTGCCTTTAGACTGGATGTTTATTGCTCAATGTAAAGAATAAAAAAGGAAGGTAATTAAGCCTAGAATTGCCTGCTGTTGCTTATGACAGTCAAGCCACCCTCCCAAGACTAGGAGTCCTACAAAATCCACAAAGAAGGAGTCTTGGTTCCCCAACAAAGATAAGCAGCAAGACATCATTACTGTTAATTACCTAATAAACAAAGAAGACTTGGTATTGGTGGCAAACCAGCAAACTTGGGGCGGCAGCTGATGCAGTAAAGACAGTTGTCCTTACTTTGTCCTTTTGAGCATTGTGCTACAAGATGATCCACCTCCATAAAGAGCTCAAGTAATTAGGCTCCAACCTCTGTGTTTATACATGCTCTACTCTGTATGATGTCCTAATAACAACAAACAACCTGTCCTCTACAGACAGGTGGCATCTGCTAAACATCAAATAGAAAAAAGAAAGAAATAGAAAGAAAAGGGAGGGATAGAGGAAGGAAAGAAGGAAAAAGGGAGGGAGAAAGGAAGAACAGATTTCAAATACCAGTTCATTAATTTATAAACTAAAGGACAAAGTACAGGAAGACAGCTGAGAAATATAGACATACAGTGAAGTTTATAGCTCCTTTAATAAATTAAGTATGAATTAAATAAAACATGACATTTATTTCACAAAATAACTCTTGGCCTTTGTTAACTACTCTGTGATATAATAGCACCAAGAAGTATTTTAACAAGAATACACATATGTATGTATACATATATATATACACACACATATTTATGTAATATGTATGTATATAAATATTATATATATTTGATGTTTTATTTTCTTTTTATCTTTTTTATTACTCTTATCATTGGTTATGCATAAAAGTCAACCAAAAAATAAATAGGCTAAATAGATTTGGTGGCAGACATAATAAATTCAAGACTGTGCCAAGACAAGACTGTGCCATAGAAGACCTACGTCCATATAACCACAGAACAAGGAGATGACTGAGTGGATTTCAGTGTAATAAAGTAATGTGGAATTAATGGCATCACCAGGTATACCTGGTTTGTTCTTTTGTCAGTTGGTTAGCAACAAATGATTTGGAGCTCTTGAATTTGATTTTCTCATATGTAAAATAAAGTTAATAATGCATTTCTCTCAGCATTGTTGTGAGGACAGACATAATGCATACACATGGCTTAGCATAGTGCCCAGCACATAGCAAGCCCTCAGTTAATAATGGTTCTAATAGCTGACTTGGAAAAATTACTCACTTTTGAGGCAACTGGGTAAATGAGACATTGAAAAACAGAGTGGGCCAAATCATAGTTGCTTTACTAAGTATTTACAGGCAACTCTTACATTCTTTACTTAGTGGAGACCCTATCAGCAACAGAAAGAGTATAGAACAGCTTTGAATCTCAGAAATCCTTAGTAACTCAGACATTACTCAGATGTTTTAGAGAAAAATAGGATGGTTAAAAGCACTGAGTATGAAATGAGAATGACCTAAATTCAAATTCAAGCTTTGCACTTACTAGCTCTGTGCTTAGAAAGTGCAATAACTTAAATGTCTTAATTTATGTCCTCAAATAAAAAATAAGATGTATAGGGCTAACCACTTTAAAACATGAACTACCTAAGTCTGAGTTACAACTCTGCTATTTACTTAAGTTAATTCTCATATCTTTGACCTATATAATAAGATATAACTATGCTTTAGGGTTCTTGTGAGGATTAAATGAGTCATTTTATACATAGCCCTTAGAGTAACGCCTGTGTTATGATTTCCTTATTACCTTCTAATTATGGCTTTTAGGATCCTTTCAAGACCCTCACCTACCTGTGATATTAAATATTATTTTTAATAATTCCTGGTTGCACATGGATATCACCATCATGCCCCAAATGATCCCCATGGTTTCCTGAGGCATTTTAAAGTTTACCTTTACATTTACATACAAGAGAATTAGCCACCAGTATGACTGCTACAATTGCTACATAACACTTTCTGTGTATTTTCCTTCCCTCTTTGGTTAATTCTACTTCATATAAAGTTACAAAACTGCTTTAAAGTGATTCCGTATTGCCACTGCTATTATAGGATCCCAAGTGTCTGTCATTCAAGGTTGTTAAAGCTTCTCCATTTTGTAGCAGGTTCACAGCAGACAGGGCGGGAAACTCTACAACTCTCTGTCACACCTTGTCACCTGGGCTATTCCTCATGGTTCAGGGTTCATAAAGTCTCACATGAAGTTAGCTTCTAACTCTTACTTCCCTAGGCTTCCAACCCAGGGAATCAAACCCAAGGTCATCCTTATTGCTGTTCATGGTCTCTCTCCTCACATACTCTGGTATGATGTCATACTAATGACATCATCCTTAAATCACTAATTAAAAATGAAAAATTCATTAATGCAAACAATGTATCCCATTGTAGACCCATAGCACTTATTCCTTAAATTTTATAGAAATTAATCAAGCTGAATTTGCATACTTGAAGCCTCTGAGACTAATCCATTATGAATGACTATAGTCCACTGATTGTAAAATCCTGCTCCTTTGTTATAAAGACAAATTTCTCACTTGCCTTTCATGACAAAAAGATTAGTCTGACACAGCACTCTACTCACTAGTATACTCTTATATAGTAAACTTTCTGAGTTTTTTATGACTGTCAGTAATTTACATAAGTCACTAGAGCATTGAAGTGCACACGCTGCAGTTCTAGGATAATAAAAACTTGCATTACATTTAGCTTAGTAAGTAAGCATCATCAATAACATCCACCAAGAAATAATAAAAATAATAAAACATATTGTGCTTTATACTTGTGTGTACATTAGCTCATTTAATCCTAAATTTAAAAGTAATAATTCTTTAATTCCAAATTCTAAGTTGTACCTATTCTGTAGTCATCTCAATCATTTGCTCCACTATCATAAGCTTCAAGTTGTTTAAGAAGTCTAAATTTCTTATCAGAAACTCCTATCCACTATTCAAAGGAAGGCATTTTGTTTGTAAATTCAATCATTCTTTTACTTTTATCACATTGATTAAAACCTTCGTGATAGAAAGTTTTTGCTATAATGCATATGTAGACTTGATATTTCAATAAACCTTAGCCACAGGATATCGATACAACCTTATAAACACAAAAATGACCATTATATTAGCATTTGTATAAATTTGTATGTCATATAAGTGACACAAATGACTGTCTTAAAATGGTAAAAGTAAAATTGTTATTCACAGAATATAAGTAAATTTTCAAGTGCTTTGAAAGACTGAAAATGTTACTAAGGTGCAAAGATGTTTAAGATGTCCTATTTGAAATAGAACAATGGAATCTTACAGAACTTGCAGAGTCAGGCCATTAGAGTGTGGCACATAATTCTGAATGATTACAGTCAGCATACCAACCTTTAGTCAATTCAAGAAACACTGAGCAAGAAGAAGATAATGAGTACATATTCCTTTATTCCTGATGTCACCACCACAATATATTTTTTTATCCATAAAATGGCAAACTTATTGCCATTTTCTTTGTTTCCCTAGCTATGCAGTTAATAATTATACTCCAAAATTCATTCTCTTTAAGGGAAGTTTTACAGTATTTATAATAGTAAAGTACTCTAAACTTGTGGAAAAGAAGATGTATTCTTATAAACATTGCTATTATGCCAATCCCCATGCAAAACCTTGGGATAGGTATTTTCAACAAACAAACAAAAGCTAAAACTTAAAATTAACCATTTGTAGAGATTATCATTCAAATTATAATTGTCCTAAATGTTAACAATTTAAATATTTTTATTAGTCTAATGTTTTAACCAAGTTATTTATGCTGAGTCACCAACTATTTGATGCTGTTTTTGTCATGTGCCTCATTCTATTTGTGTTAAATGACCTTTAGTCTCTGGTCTAAAGCAATAAAGTGAATGCTTCCTGTTCTATCGATTAGGAAAGGCCTATTTTCACACTAATAAAATGAGAAGCCCAGTTTAATAAAATACTTTTTTCTACTAGTGGCCTTAGGTGAACTGGAGACTTGAAAATGTTGGCAGAGGTCAACTGAGAGGACGGAGGTCAGATCTGCAGTAAATCAACTTTCAGGAACAAATCACTGGACACTATAAAAATCAAAAGTGGTTCTTTAAGAGACCAGCTTGACCCTCCTTAACCAGAAAATAACATCTGACCTGGCAGCAAAATTTATCACAACATTTCAATTAAAACTTGGCAGACACACTAGCAACACACAGTTCTTCTACAGTTAATGTTGTAATAGGAAAAACAGACAAGGAAAAAGTGGATATTCTTACTCCATATTACTTACAAATATGATCTGTACAATACAATTTTCTTAGCTACATGAAGTTTTCTGGTTACTAGATTAACAAGCCATGTGTGGATAGCATACAACTTTTTATTAATTTATTCAGTGCTTTCAGATGTCTACTTCTTTATGACACTAAAAACAGTCTGTCAATATTAGTTAAAAATAATCCGATTTTTTTCAATCACTGTGTACTCATATTCTAGATTTCAAATCAATCAGTTTGATTATATGACTTTCCTCCCACCTCTACCAAAAAGAAGTATGCCAAAAATAAAATAAAAAAAACATTTATTTATTACAGTCCTTTTGGATGAAGTGTGATCTTATACCCAGTATAAAGTATAATATTTAAATCTAAATGACACACATTGTTTCAGCAGCTCTCTCAACAAAAGTATAGGAAATGTGCACCACTTAACTCAAATGAAATCACATGTTTGACAACAAGGGGTCTTTACAAAGATTAAAAAAATCTTAAGTCATATAAAAAGTTTGTTAATTCTCCTGAATTATTTAATTGCACATGTGGTTCACATGTGTAATAAAAGAGCCATAGGAGAAAAGGACATTGCTTTCTCCTCTTCTAATAGTTAACTGTGTGTGACCCATCAATGGTAAATAATTTTAAAATGAGACGGCATCAATAGATAATCTTAAAGATCTCTTTTGCTATAAATACTTAATCTTTAAATGTTTCATATGTAAAATAATAATGTAATCCAACTATGTCATAGATTCAGAATAAAGCTTAGGGTTTTTTTTTTACTTCTAGGCTACAGGAATGTATAGGTCTTGGTAATTCCTCAGAAAGAAGGTACTATGCGCAAGCTATCTTATTTGATGTAGAAAAAAAATCCTAAAATCAAAAAGAAAGTGAGACTATTCCAGTTGAGTTAACAAGGGCAAAACGTGAGGGAAGTAAGTATAGTCATGGCATCTTTGTGATTATACCAATAGATAAATGCATATTTACACATTTATAATTATTTTATCCATTCAATGTTGATAATAATATTAAGATACAAAAATATTCTGATTATTTAGATAATGGCCATATAACAGATGTCAGTGTTTAATCAGATTAAACAACATTTAAAAAAATCAGATTAGGATTTACTTTAATATTAATTTAATGATCACAGGATCTTGAGTAAAGACCCAAGATGGATTGTATCCATGGGCAAAGGCCAAACAACAACTCAACACACTGTGCAAATGAAAGTTTTGCAAGACATCAAATAGGGAAAAGTGATAGAGAAATTCAAGCAGCATGTGATACACTGTAAAATGGTACACCAAATTGAAAAGCTGCAATGACAAATTCCCTTGCAAACTGATTTGGTTTCAACAAAACATCATTGGTTATTGCATTAGTGTTTTACATTTGAATTTTATTAGAATTTTTACTTTGTTTTTAATTTGTTACTTGTTTTTATATAACAAAAGCTACTTCAAAGTAAGAGTGATGCAAAGTTGGGTGTCATGTCAGTGATGAAAATGCTGTAAAAGCATGCTTCCAAAGTAGGAGTTGTTTGATGTAGACTTAAGAAAGGATAGAACTTAGAATACTACTTAAAGAAGAGGAAGTAGCTGGTCAGAGATAAGAGAGTAGTCTCTGAAGTGAGGAGAAATTAAAGATAATGGCAATGTTAAAATGTTCTTTGCAACATTCATTTTATATGTTTATTATAGTTTCAAATTATTTTAATACTTAAAATAGAATTTTAAATTAACCTTTTTTCTAGTTTTATTGAGATATAATTGACATAATATTGTTAGTTTTAGATGCACAACATAATGCTTTGGTATATGTATATATTGTGAGGTGATTGTTACATTGCTTAGTTAAATTAACATCATCACCTCACATAGTTACACATTTTTTTCTGGTGATGAGAGAACTTTTAAGATCTCTAGTCTTAGGAGCATTCAAATATACAATACATTATTTTTGCCTGTAGTCACCATGCTGTATATTACATCCCCAAAACTTATTTTATAACTGGAAGTTTACACCTTTTGACCACTTTCACCAATTTTTTAAATAGCTACTGTGATCAAGAGTCTCCCCTACCTTCAATGGCCTTCCCCTTACCTGCCCCTTACTTGAGACTCCTGCAGAGTTTACCCAAATCCCAGCCCTTTTGGATGAATTGATCAATCTGACCTTAGCCTGGGAGCTCCAAAGCACTCCATTTCTGAACCCTAATGTATAGACATGCACTCCAGGTACTCACTCTATCTGTACTCTGCCTTGATCTTCCCATGTAGTCTCTTAAGCTGAGTCAGGTATTTACTTTTTCCAGAATCTGTGAGTAACAAACTTCTCTATTTCAATTTCTCTTGTGGTCTGTTGCTGGAATGTGGCTCCCTATCCAGAACCTTGTGCTGCACTTAATAAAGGTTGTTTTGACAAATTCATAACATTGAGCTTTGTTGAGGGGCTCCCTACTGTGTGGCCCGACCTTTCTCAGAACTGTGTTGTGGTATGGGGCTTTTCCTTATCCCTCCTTTCTTCAGTTTCTCTCCTCAAAGGGTCTAGATAGGCACTGTATTCTGAAGGCTCTTTCCTTCTTCTATGCCAGGTTTCTTTCTTTGGCCATTACCTCACTGACTAATCTCATCTAATTCCATCTTGGGCTCTGTTTCTCAGAGGTCACTGACACAGTGGGACAGGTACAATTTTTAAGTTTTTTGGTCTTCTACATTTCTTGTAGATATTTACTAAAATCATATATTCTTTCATCATCAGAAGCTGCATGATTTTTTTTATTTTTGTGTAATTTGTATTTTGAATTCTTCTAGATTGCTCCTTATATTTAACCCTCATACAGATGGAAAGATAATTCACTTAGTTCCAAGTCAACATTTGAGAAATATTCAAAACTTTCTTTTCTCTCTTTGCTACTCTAAGAATATGAATTAGGAGCATGACTAAATAATTGAAAATCACATAATACATATGTCTGAAAAAGTTTTAAAAACTGTTTTAGAATTGTAGAGTTTGTGACATAGGACAAAATTCACTACTCTCTAAATAACAATAATATTATTTATTGAGTTATTACTATATATGAATTTCCATAACTTCTATGAACTAGTTAATCTTTCTATAATTATAAAATAACTATAGATTTATTTTTAAAATGATCATCCTTTATCATAACTGAAGAATTTCTTTTTCCCTAAAAATGATGCTGATTTTTTTTATTACATGATTATTTTTTTAAGTATTAGAAAAATCTTTATATATTTATTGAATAAAATCATTTAGATTATGTCTGTGAGCAACAACAGTACTACCTAGTGACCCAATAAAAGGTATTGTGGATAAAATTATAGTGTTTTGAGAGACATATTCCATTATTTCAGGCAAATTCTTTCTGTAATTAAATCATGACTTGATATAGTCAGTTGCTAATGGTTAGCTGATTTTTCCAAGAGAAAAGAATGAAGAAATAGAGCAAAAAAGTATTTAAATAAATAATAGACAAAATTTTTCCAAATTTAATTAAAATTTTGATTTATAGTTTCAAGATCTCAGCAAACCCCAAAGAGGTTAAGTACAAAAAAACCATACTTAACAATTCTTAGCCAAAGTGCTGAAAACCAATATTTAAAAAGTCACCCTTTTAAATTTACTTTAAAAATATTTTATAGCGAGAGAAAAAACCCTTCAAAAATAAAAAATATAAAAAAAATTGGACTAATTTTTTACACTATATACAAAAATAAACTATAAATGGATTAAAGAGTTAAATGTAAGACCTGAAACCATAAACTCCTAGAAGAAATCATAGGCAGTAAATTCTTTGATGTTGCTCTTAAAAATATCTTTTTGGATATGTCTTCTTAGCAAGGGGGACAAAGAAAAAGCAAACAAATGGGTCTAACTGCATTGAACTAAAAAGTTTTTGCATAGTGAAGAAAACCATCGAGAAAAGAAAAAGACATCCTGCTGAATGGGATAAGATACTTGCAAACGATACGTCCGATAAGTGGTTAATATCCAACATATATTAGGAACTCATACAACTTAACATCAAAAAAACCCCCAAACAATCCAATTAAAAAGTGGGCAGAGGAACTGTATAGATACTCTTCCAGAGAGGACATACAAATGGTCAACAGCGTATGAAAAGATGCTTCACATCACTAATCATTAGAGAAATGCAAATTAAAATTACAATGAAATGTCACCTCACATCTGTCAGAATGGCTAGCATCAATAAATCAATGAATAACAAATGATGTTGGTGGGATTGTAACAGTGTAATCACTGTAGATAATGGTCTGAAGATTACTCAAAAATTAAAAATAAAGTGGCCATATGACTCAGCAATTCCTCTTGCGGGTATCTATCTAGAGAAAATAAAAATGCTAATTTGAAAAGATATATGCACCCCTATGTTCATTACACATCATTACTAGTAATACCCAAAATATTCAAAAAACTTAGATACCTATCAACAGATAAATGGATAAAGAAGATGTGGCATAAATACACAATGGATTATTATTTGGTAATAAAAAAGAATGAAATCTTGGCATTGCAACAACACGGATGGACCTAGAGGTTGTTAAGTCAGACAGAGAAAGATGAATACAATATAATTTCACTTATATGTGGAATCTTTTTTAAAAAATGAAACAAGTGAATAAACAAAACAAAACAAAACAAAACAGAAATAAAAATATAGAGAAAAACCTGATGGTTGCCAAAGAGAAGGTGGTGAGGGGGATGAGAATTTTAAAAAAGAATCACAACACATTGTATTTGCCTGCATTTCTATTAATGGGGGTGTCTGCAAATATAAGATTATTTGTACCTCTTGCATATTCTAAAAGAAAACGTTATTTTAGATGAACAAATGCTGGTTGAGATTGCTTTTATTCTACATATTAAATAATGAAAAACATCTATTGTAACAATATGGAGCTTTTCTAATCCATAAACATAATACACTCCTTGATTTTTTAGTTCTTTAATTCTATCAGCAAATTTTCTATTTTTAAGTGTTGATGTTTACACATTTATCTTATTATTAATTCCTAATTATTTTTGATGACAAGCTACTGTTACTTTAAATTTTATTTTCAAATTGTTCTTTGCTAGATATAGAAATACATTTTTTTGCATATTAAGCTTATTTCTTGTGACTTTGTAAAATACTAATTAATTTTAGCTGCTTTTAAATTGTGGAGGATATAAATGGTTTAGCTACTATAAAAAATAATATGAAAGTTCTTCAAAAAATGAAAAAGAGAATTACCATATGATCCAGTAGTCCTGCTTCTGGGTATATATCCCAAAAGAACTGAAATCAGAATCTTAAAGAAATATGCACTCTCATGCTCATTACAGTAATAATACAGTAATAATAGCCAAGATATAGTAATGATTTAAATATCTATTAATGGACACATGAATAAAGAAAATGCATATTCATACAATGGGATATTAGCCTTAGAAAAGAAGAAAATCAAATCCTGCCTTTTGTGACAACATGAATGAGTCTGGAAGACATTCTGCTAAGTGAAATAAGCCAGACACAGAAGAACAAATACTGCACGATTCCACTTACATGAAGTATCGAAAATAGTCAAACTCATAAAAACAGGGATTAGAATGGTGGCTATCAAGGCCTGGGAAAGAGAAAACTGGGGAATTGATGTTCAAAGGACATAAAGTTTCAGTTAAACAAGATAAATCAGTTTTATGTATTGCTGTACAACACTGTGTCTATAGTTAATAGTGTTGTATTGTGTATTTAAAGTTTTGTTAGGAGAGAAGATCTCATGTTAAGTGTTTCTACTACAATAAAAACAAACTTTAAAAAATATCATGGTAAGTGAAATAAGCCAAACATAGAAGAGCATATATTACATGATTCCATTTATATAAAACTCCAAAAAAACCCACAAATTTATATTATAGTGACAAAAATCAGTGGTTATATTAGGTAAAAGCTGGAAGTGGAGGAATTAACTCAAAAGTGACAAAAGAGAGTTTTTTGAGATTATAGAAATATTGCATATTTTTATTTAAAGTGATGATGACATGAGTATATAAAATTGTCATTGCTCATCAACCTGTACAAAACTGTGATTTATAAGAAGCATACATTTTGTCATTTAGATGACTAAAACATATTTCTCAAATACATTTGGTCTTGACCATGGTCTTGGACCACAATTCCCCAAACTCTTGGAATTTTCTGAGTGTCAAGAGCAATGGGAACATCTTTTGTTATAACTTTGATCTCCTGTCCTCAGTTCCTGAAATAGCTTCAGAGCCATAAAGGTAAAATGGATGTATTGTTAATCATAATAAGCCCTTTTCCACCACAACTGTGTTTATGTTAATGAGATGACTTTTGGATGCTCCTAAGGATAGGGACTAGTTGCCAGTAAAACCAACCAGGTGATTATAGGATTGGAATTTTCTTTCCTACAGGTGGGAAGGGAGGGAAATTGAGTTCAACCACAAATGGTCAATAATAATTTAATCAACTATATCTATGTAAAAAAGTCTTTATAAAGACCTAAAAGGATGGGGTTCAGAGAGCTTCCATGTTGGTGAACACATGGAGACTTGGAAAAAGTGGTGCACTCAGAAAGGGCATGAAAGTTTCAAGTGTTTTCTTCATTACCTTGACCTATACATCTTTTCCATCTGGCTATTCCTGAATTATATCTTTTTATAATAAACCAGTAATCTAGTAGATAAAATGTCTCTCCAATTTTTGTGAGCTGCTCTAGGACATTAGTCAAATCAAACAAGAGAGTTGTTGGAGCCTCCAATCAGAGGCTCAGGTGGAAATCTGGATTTGTGACTTGCTTTTGAAGTGTGTATGGGTGACCAGTCTTGTAGGACTAAACCCTTACTTAACCTGTGGGATCTGATGGATGCTATCTCTTGGTAGATAATGTCAGAATGGACTTAAATTGTAGGGCAGCCAGTAGGTATTGCACAGCCTTGCATGGCGATATGGGACCACCTCCCCCCACTCCCTACACACACACACACACACACACACACACACACACACACACACTGTAATTGAGTGAAAAATTCTTAACTTTCTTACTTAAAATGGATGCATTTCACTCTATGCAAATAATACTTTAAACATTTTTAGTCTGTATATTATGTGAAAATTGACATAAATGGAGCCATATTAAAATGGAGCGAGAGTAGTCATTACAGAGGAACTACCCTGAAAGTCCTGTTTTCTGTATCTTTGAACTGGGCCAAACCACCAACATTCCAAAAAATCAGCAAGACTAAAAATTTCCTGTTGAAAAACTGAAAAAATAAATTTTTACCTAGTGGCCACTTGATCAGTCAATAAAGTACAATCTACTTTAGCTTGTTAAAATTAATAAACTCTTCTTAAAAACAACTCACCTCATATTCTCCCTTTTCTTTCTTCATAAAAACCTCTGATTCCTTCTCCTATAATCTATACACTATTTGGGTTTTTACCTAAATCTGTGTAACCTGAATTGCAGTTCTTTGATCCCAAATAAACACTTTGCCTCTTGAACTGGTTTCTTGTTTTTGGGTGGACAATCACAATCCATGTTTTTGTAAGTGTAAAATTAAACTTAGAATTCATTCACACACACAAAAAGAAAATAACAGGGATTATAATCTATAGTGGTATTATGGATTTTCTTTTTTGGTTTTGCCAGTTTTGCGGGGTGGGGATTTTTCTTTAATTTTCTATATTAAATCTGTATATGAGCTATTTTTAGGTATAAGTAAATGTTATTAATAAGTTGACTGAGTATGTTAATGTATTTTAAAAATTTATTTCAGAAAATTTAGCTAAGTATAGAGTGAAGTCAGATATCATTTGCTTTGTGGCCTTTGCATTGTAGTCTGAAGGAAGATATGCTAGGAAATCATTTGGAATTTGGGAAGAAACTAATTCAGTGTTTTTGTTGGAGCTTTTTAAAGTAATTTATTAATGAAGTTTGAAAAGAATGTTCACTACAAAATTGGACAGGTAAAAAAATATAAAAGTAAATTTACAGAAATAAAAGTTCCTGATGACAGGTGAACTTCTGGATATGGAGGACTAAGCACAATTTAAAATAATTTAGAGTTTGCAAGTATGAAGTCATGTAATGACAATAGGAATAGGAATATAATGACAATAGTGATATAATGAACTTATGGCACTGTGAATGGCTTATAACTATTGTCTACCAGACTGAGACTTAATAGTAACACATATTAATAAATATTTATTTAAATAACATGACCAAAATAGAGTAGAAAATAGTTCTGATATCATAGAGTCTAAAAATAAGACTAAGAGATACTGACTTGCTGATAGTCATTAAACATCCAGTTTAGGTTAACAGTGATATCATTATTTTTCATAATCACCTTCTACAATGTAAGATTCCTGAGGATCAGAACTTTGTCATATTTACCCAGTACTAAAAGAATACTTGGAACTTAGGTATGCTATAAAAATATGTTAAATAAATAAGTACATCAACTCCAGTGAATTACCTCAACTATTTCATAAAATACAATATATATTAAATACAATAATTTTTTAAATGATAATAAATTATATAGAATATGCCAAAATATCAGTTGTTGAGGTTGTTATGGCAGAATGATTTCCTTCAAGAAGTAAGAGCATATAGGGAAAGTTTACTTTCCCTTAGTATCATACCATCTTGCACTCTCTATGCCCTAGAAAACCAAAAAAAAAAAAAAAAAATTTAGATCTAAGAGGAATTTAAGGCAAGATAGCAATATTTCCCCAGTTAGAGCAGAGTTGGCTTTTCTTTTCTATTTCTATAGAGTGTTTATTTTTATACCATATTTTAAAAGAAAGTCTCTCTTTACATGTCAGACTAACCTTTTAGTGTACATAAAAATAAATCTCAAAAAATTAAATGATTCTTTGTAGAATGTGGGAGAGTTTTAAAGTCTTCGATTACTCTATTACATCTCTCAATGTCAGTTTTCCAGTAGGCATTCATTCAATTTTCAATACACACACACAGCATCAACAGAGTGTCAAAGAGTTTCTTTGTCATAGCTGGTATCCCAATGGAGCTATTAATTTCTTTTGAAATCATATTTCCTTTGTGACATAAGCAGAATATAAATAAATGTGATTGAAGACATTATTTCTTGATTTTAATATGCTACCTATATTCTTAATAAAAGCCATGATCAAACATGTTCTCATCTGATGATCTATAATTTTTATGAAAGAAAAAAATCTAAGCAACATTTAAAAAATCATGAACACCCACTTCAGGAGTGATACTGCATAAGGTTACTCTAATTTTCATGTGAAGTCCAAGTGTTGTAACAATTATGGCTCATTATGTTGTCAAAGAGAGACCTACATTCAGTAACTATTTCCAACTCAAGACAGTCTATGTGGTTGCCAACAGGCTTTTCAATAACCTGTGACAATCCAGACTTCAGAGAATTTAGCAACTACGTTATCATCATTTTGTCTCAGTTTCTATATCATCTGGTTTTTTTTTGTAGAGATCACAGATAAATCTGTTCTTATTTATTCTTGAAGAGTTCTTCCTCTCAGTTCTCAGTATAATAAACATAATTTTCTAATGATTATATTCTTCACATTACCTATGGCTTTCATCTAGCACAGTATACGAAGGGAAGGGAGAAGGCAATCCAATGGAATATACTGCTTTTAACTTAGCTTCTGTGAAGGGAGCAAGAGGTCTTTCGCTTAAAATATTTCATCATCTCCTTGGCTGTGCACCCTGTCCTTTTCTTGCCATCTCAGGTGACCTTGTTTATGCAGGGTTACCTTGTTCCTCTTCTGGGTTGTAGTCAGGCAGATACCAGTGACTATGTGCATGACAATCACCGATCATATGCTTCTGATAAAAGTATAATGTATATCCTGTTTTAGAAATATACAAATAAAATGATTGAACGATTACTATTTCTGATCTGTCATGTAAGAATTTAAATGTAAGATTATAAATTAAACTTACAGGTGAAACCACTTTGTTAATAACAGCATACCTTTTCTCCAATTTCAAAATAAAATGCCACAAAAGTTTAGAGCAATAGCCATTTTTATATGTAGAAAAGTTTTTAAAAAGGAATCAAAAACGTGTTTAGATTATTTGAATTAGAATGCAGTTTATTTGTTCTTAATCTTAAAAAGGGTATTCAAAAAGAAAGAAAAAGGATAAGTGTTTTCCTTCATTTATTCCTGCTCTCTGACACAATATTTTATGCTTTGGGATCTAAAGATGTCTCTTGAATTGCTTTACTTTAGATGTGAGGAAGTGTATAAAAAGATAACTACAGCCCTTCAAATGAAATAAGCAACAAACTCACCATCCTTATCACTAGAACTATAATCACATTGAATTTATAACCATAGTTATGGGGTGGTGATGTTAATGAAGGAGGAGCAGGAGCTGGAGAAGCAGCAGCTGCACTGTGCACATTGTTTTAACTTGGAAATATCATTTTCCTATGAGCTCTTCAGTGAAAACACAGGAAAAACAAACTTTCTATTGAAATTCTTCTTGCCTGAAGAGTCACAGAAACTACTGTATGAAGAGACGCATATACATGTGCATATATTTTGTTAGAAATACATTGTACATACAAGCATATGTATGTACATATGTGTCTATACCTATATAAATATGTGTATGTGCATATATGTATTTAATCCATTTAGAATTAGTTTTGAAAATAGTAGTAATAGTAATGATTTTGTTTTAAAAAAGGTACTAAGATTAATTTGGGTATAAATGGGTGTAAGTTTGATTCATCGAATACTGTATGTACAAATGAAAGAAATGCTAAAGGTGCAGCCAAAACTTTCTGATGCAAAGTCTGATGCTTGGATCACACAGAATTTTTTTTGTCTTGCTTTAAGAATTCGCATTGCTGATTGCCTATCAAAACAAGGAGGAATACTAGGGTAATTAAAGTTAATTTATTGACTCATAAACTTTAATGCACTTGATGACATATATAAGGCCCTAACTAACACAGTAACCAAATCAAGATTTTTTTTCCCAGACAAAAAGTACTTTGCACATATGTAAGTGGCTATGATACCTATATCAATAAAATAATGTCCTTGGTAATATATTTTACATATTTTAATTTCCTTTACATATGTGTATTTCTATCATGCTTGGCGGTAACCTTCTGAATACAGATATATTGTGTTCTTACTTCAAACATGCTATGAGAACATAATACTGTGCATAAAATATGTCTTAAAAATAGGCCAAACCCTATATCTCTGATCTAAAATTTCAATACTAATGATTCACACTCTTGGCACTAGATTTTATTATTAAACACTGCTGTGGTATGCTTAACAGTCATTCATACTTATGAATAACTTTACTATTCTCTGTCCTGAGGATCTATAAATAGGAGATAGGAGAGCAGGGATGTTCCACGGTGCTGAGTGCCTGAGAATTGGGTAAAGGCCACCCCAGGGGTGGGGAAAAGGAATGGGAAACTCTTTATTTCGCTGCTGTTTAGCCTGTGATGCAAAGCAAGGAAAGAGATTAATTTACTCTTTAAACTAGGTAAACCAACATTAGGCTCTGAGGCACGTGGACATTATTGGCAATGTCTGTTTGACATTTTAGCACCTTTCTTTGACAGTTGTCTCTGTTCGGTTTGAGAAAGATATCATTATCTTCAACATCTTCCCCACCTTCCATCCTTTCCCTCATTCAACAAACCTTGGTGAAATTAAAAGGTCTCTACTTGATCTTTTCTTGACTCTGGATTCTTTAAGAAAAGTATCTAAGAATGAAAGTCTGATTCTCTTAAATGGCGTTAGGTTTATAGTTTTATTTATTTATTTATTCATTCATTTGCCAGATAACAGAGGAAGAACTGGTAGAATTGAGTTCAAATTGATATATACATAAGATATATGATTTTAGAGCTGCAGACAGTTACACGGACATGGGTTGACTGTCACTGACTATGGAATTGTCATCCTCATCATGCTTAGGCATATTAAATGGCATGACACTTTAGTAGGGCATGTCAAGTCAGTGAAGAATGGTAAAGACTAAGCTACATGCATGCTAATCTGGAAAGTGTTAGGAAACTGCTTTATAGTCTGTGATTTTAGTTTGAGAAATGACAATGTCATTTGTTGTTATAACAAGGGGGAAAAGAATTGTTTACACAACTGAGAGCCTTAGATGGAAATTTCTGACTTTTTATTCTTTTTTTAAATTTTAGGTTGGAATAAAAATAAGTGGAATTTAAAAAGACAGGCATTCAAATTGTATTCAGAGTTGGAATAAAAATGAACAATAATATATCAAAAAGAAATTAAAAATTTTAATGCCATTATTACTAGTTATATCTTTTACAATGTGCTTTTTTTAAAAAGAGAATTTCATAACATGATTGCAACACAAAATGATTTATGACATTGTCTTATTTATACAGGTAAGTGTTCGAAATAGATTCACAGGCAGAAATCTAACAGTATTCAGAAATGAATTTGGAACACAGATTCAGTGATGCAAAACCAACTGGAAAATATTTGTGTTTCTCCTATATTGGGGCAGTGCTATTTACTAGAATGATATAAATGTAAAGAATTAAGCAAATCAACCAAATATATTTTTTTCACTTAAAATTATACATTGTATTATTAATTCTCAGGAAATTAGTGTAGCTGACTAGAAATTGTGAACAATGACTTTTGATAAGCCAATTTTTTCTCCAGCAAATTCATGATGTATCCCTAATGATGATTTTGATTTATCTAATTTTGTAAGGATAGTCAATTGAAAACTGCTATGTAATTTTTTAATTACATATTTTGATTCTTGGATTTTGAGCTAGGACTTAGGCAACAAGTCAAGTGACTTTAATCAAAGTCTTCAGAAAATGTAATGTTTTAAGGACACATTTAATTGGATCACAGTTTGAAGTGATAGCAAAGTGAGTTTGCCCTTTGTCATAACGTACCTAGGAATCCTGATCTATATTCCTGATTGCTATTGATTTTTCTAGATTTCATTATAAAATCAATAACTGTTGCACAGGGTAAAATAGTTTACAAGGGTTGCAACACACTGTGGACTTCTGAAAACATACTGAGCTCAGTGAAGCCACCCAGACAGCCAATTAAGAGAAAACATCTATTAGGTAAAAACAGGGCAGTCTCATTGACTGCTATTGATTTTCTTAGCCCTGTGAAAAGACAATCAATTAGATAAAGAAGGCTAATGTTACAGCTGCAATTTAATAACCCCTAAAAAAAGAAGGACGGCTATTGATTCCTGACATGGAATGTTGAGGCTTATTGAAATATACTGAACTTCACCTGTCTTTTAATCAGGCCTGCAGAGAGGAGAGGAAGCCTGCCTTTCCAGCCTTGAGATATGGAACCCCAATTATTAAAGAGCGTTGGTAGTGCCAGACCTAAGAGATGCAAATGAAACAGAACTTTAGAAGAAACACAAGCCCAGACTGAATACTAAATCATGGAAGCTATTGACAGACACTGTCTTGGTGAAGGTTGTTTCTTTTTCCATACAGAGCTCACCAGAGTACCACCTGTCATTTTCAAAAGCAAAGTCAGTTTTGCCAACCAGCCGTGAATGACAAATAAAGCTTTATATGAAACACAAGGGCATATTATGTTCTATTGTGAGTTCTGCTAAGTGCTAATTTATCTGGCTTGTTCTCTTCAGCAAACACAGGCACAGACACATGAAATAATCCATCTAATTATGTAGCTATTTAGGAGAAAAACAAAGCAAGGTGTTTTTTGTGTGTTGCAGAAGGTACATGATACAAGAAAGGTTTTCACAAAACCTAACATAGCTAATGAAAATAAATGAAATGCTGTAAGCTGTAACAATTTTAGAACAAATAAACTTTTGCTAGTTTTGGGTTTAGGGAGCCCCAGCTGCTTTTCATAAATAGATGAGTACTTTTATTCATTTTTTTTATAGTCCCTAATTGGAAATGGCTAATAGGCCTTGTCCCTTTCAAGTATAAAATCTGGGCTAAAATACCTCATATAGATATTTTCTTTATGCTTTTCTTTTCTATTGCATGTATTTGATCCTTTCTCCCTCATTATATATATGCCTTTTTACCAGCAGACAGCTGCTATTCACAATAATTGCTAGGGCAGTCAATTATACTTTAAATAGACGTACTTGAGGACAAATGGTGGTCTAAATTGTACTAAAGGCATACCATACACAAAGACTATGTCATTTCTAGCATCTGAAATATTCTAAATATTCCTGAGCAGTCATATAGTTTATATATCCTACTCCAGCATGTCAAAGGCTTTCTCTAAAATATTTCCAGAATACGAGTGTCCTTTTCTGTGAGCCATTACTTAATTACTCAAATTTCTATTTATAAACAGAATACTGTGCTAATTCCCCCGTGTGTATTAGGGTAGCATAAATCATCATTGTAGGGAATCTATTTTGTTGATAGTATTCTCCTTTATGTTTACAGGCATGTGAATTCAATATGCACACAGTATGCTTCTAATTATTAACATGGATGCTTAAAACATTGTGTTCTGTACAGGGTGAATTTTTTCCTTAGGAATCCTACATTTGAAAAAATAATTTTATTGATCTGGACAAAGAATTAGATTTTAGATTTTAGAATTAAAACCACAATCAATCATGGTTGAATATCTACTTTTTAACACTATAACATATAGTGTTAATATTATAAACACTATTAGAAAGTGTCACAGTGAGAACATCACATTTGTTTGTAGCAGTATAACAGTACAGCCAAAATATCATTAATTGGCAATTAGTGCAACATTTATAGGTAAATCACAGTAATATTTTTAAAATCAAAATTTTAGGATGTAATAGGTTTATCTAATTTAAATATTAAAAATATAATTTATTCAGTTTCTTGGAACATCATACCAAAATGTCAATTATTCTCTCACCATTTTTCAAGTGCTAAGTATTACATACAGGTAATTTTTTTCAGATGTATGTTTTGCTGTTAAGTACATAAGAATACATCTTTATTTTCATCTATTTTCACGTGTATCTGGGGTAAAATCTAAATGTCTCTTAGATATCTTGGATGTATGTGTTCTGATTTTAAAGATAGCTCTCCCACTGTTAAATTAGCATAAGTGAAAATAATATATAGCATAAATAAAATCTAGGTTATAAAGAATAAGAATCTATCAAAAGGAGAGTAATGAAAGTGCACATTTAAACATTAAGAAATGAGCTTTTTGACACATAACACCTCTATTAGAGATACTGATGTAACATTTAGCTGTCCAACATGCAATAGGAGAGTCCTTCGCTCAGATATCTTCACTCAATTTTCTAAGACTGAAAAAATAAAAACTTCACTTTAAAACATATGACTATGTAGTAATAAGTTCAAGTCACATTTCAAAATCATAAAACTAGTTTATAAATGAGAGCAAATAGATTGACTGAAAAGATTTGTAGTGGGCATAGCATAGGCTACTGTTTAATAAAGCCACATTGGCCAGGTTTGAATTTTATTCTCTCATTTCATAACTGTAATTCTAGGTAAATTGTTTAAACTCCCTGCTCACCCATTTTCCTTCCTACTTTTCTTATCTGTAAAATAGGGAAATGGTATATTTGTTCTTAAGATTGTTGTACAGGTTCAATAACTAAGCTAAAAACTTAGAGAAATGTAATTAAGAATGTGTTATCACTTACGATTATGATTGTGATTATACTTATATTATCTTTAGCAGTATACTAAAACATTTGCCCTAAAAATACTTTGAAAATTATTTTTTAAATTTATTTTAATGGTTTTGATTTTGACTTTTAATTAAATATAACCACCTGAAAGTGTGATCCTTGAAAAAAGATGAAAAACTTATAGGAATTATTGGTATAGCCACTTAAAAAATTGAAGGACTTTAACTTATGGATCACTTTGATTTTGTTTTTTATTGAAATAGTATAAAATACTATACATTTTAAAGCAAAAATAACATACTTGCATATATTTATATATTAATGTATGTACATATGTGTGTGCTTTAGATGTGCAAAGAGTGATTGAAGGTTGATCTGAAATGACATATTCTTTGAGGAAGAATTGAATTTATAGGTCATTTTAAACTTCACTAGCGATAAACTTCTTGAACTGGAGTTAATGATACTGTTCTATTCTAATTCTGGTTTTATTGTAAAATAATTTGGGCACACATGGACACATTTCTCAACTTTTATCTAGTTCATTGCATACAAATTTCATGACTAATATAAAATATGTTTCTGTTGGAAAATGATGACATAGGGTTCCAGATCAACAGATAAAGGCTCTTAGAATGGTTAGCACAGGAAACTTAAATATGCAGTTTCTTCAGGATAGGTACTTTCCTCAGCCCCTGCTATTTCAATTTAAAGAGATAGTAGCTTAAATCAGTAGTTGTCACCCGGGGATGATTTTGACTGAAAAGAGGCATTTGGCAACACCTGGCGACTTGTCGTAATTAGAGAACAAGGAGCTCCTGTAATCTAGTAGTTAGAGGCTAAGAGGCTGTGCTAAGTATCCAACAATGCACAGGATAGTCCCCACAACAAAGTATCAGGTTATCAGGTATTGGAGATCCTTCACTCCTAAGCTTTTCCTTTCACACTTTCTCTCTCCTTCCTTCTCTCATTCACTGTCGCATAGCCTGCTTCTGTGAGGAGTGAGTGAACCGTCAGACTGTAAGGAAAACTATGAACATGAAGAATTTTAACAAGGGTAATGACCTGATGAATCACAAAAGGCAGTTAAGTGAAGAATTCAGAGGCAGTATGAAAGGGTGAATACAGTTAGTTCTGTCCCTGTTATATCACTGATGTATGTAAGAACTAAATCAATTAAGATTTTAGTCCATATTCCAGGTCCTCAAAACAGAAGCATGGGTGACAGTTAGAAAGTCCAGCGTGATAGACTCCTGTACTTAACATGAATTCTCTATTGCCCACCAAATAAGGGCCTATAAGAATATCAACTAACCTATTTTAAAATCAAAGGTCTATGTAAATAGATACATCGTGTGCCTGAAACTCAAACAAATATATTCAATTAAACTTTGAAAATTTAACAAAAGTGATTCAATGAGAAAGGATAGTCTTTTCAACAAACAGTTATGAAACAACTGGACATTCTCATACAATAAATGAAACTAAACACAGACTTCATATCTTTAACAAAAATTAACTCAAAATGTATCACAGACCTAAATGTGAAATGCAAAACTATAAAGCTCCTACAAGATAACACAGAAGAGAACTTAGGAAAGTTGGGTTTGGAGATGAGTGTTTAGATACAATGTTAACAGTATGGTCCATGAAAAAAAAAAAGTTGTGTTTTTTATCAGTTGGACTTCACTAACATTAAAAACTTCTGCTTTGTGAAAGACACAAATTACTGTGTAAAGTCCTTTAATTTGGTTTGATCAGAGATTAAGAATGGGCTTCTTTATATTCACATACATACACACTGCTGCAGCAAAAAGAGGATTTATTCAAATAAATAAAGGTATGCATTCAAGAATGACTCGTGAACTAAAATAGAAAAAAGGAGAGCTATCAGAAAGTTTATGATATAATTTATTTTGGTTCAATCTGTGCTGGCAGATATTTGGCAGCCTTGTTCTTCCACCTCAAATTCTAGGAAATGATTGAAAAATATAAAATAATGAGAGCTCCATAATTTTAGTAAAAAGAATAAAATGAGTTTACTCTTTAGTCCCAGAAGAATAAAACTAGAGCCTAAAAAAGACATAGAAGAGAATCATTGCCCATCCCTAATGCTCTGACAGAAATCAGAGTCTGAAATTAGGAGATTCCTAAAAGTTGATTATTTTGGTCAAAGATCCCAGAGACCAGGACTGGGTGACTGACAGTGAACTAACTGAAGGATCAGTTTTTGAGTGAGTACACGTCTGGATGACTTGACCCTCTGATGACCTTTATAGAAGCCATATAGAATATGTCATAGATTTATGCACTAGAGAATAAAGCTTTAAGGACATATTAATTCTGCTTCCTACCCCAGTGGCCAAGGGTGCCCTATAAATCCTTTTTACCTCTGGGTTGCATAGGAATGACTATCAAGTCCTTTACCATGGGCATCCTGCATCACAGCTTGAGAGTAAGTCTGGTTCTGAAAGTGAGAGACACAAGGAGCATTTAAGAAAAAGGGCACCTATACAAAGCTGTTTTTGACAGCAATGATAGAATTAAGCATAAACTAAGAACAGAGCACTAGAGAAAGCCAATATATCCACCATGAGGATGCATTGTGCATTATTATTTTTCTATTGCTGTTTGAAACAATTGCTACAAAATGGAAGATTGACAAAAAAAATGAAAAAAGATACTCTCTGAAAATGCTAACAATATAAAAGCAAGTGGTATTTATATAAAAAAGAATTGTGGGCACAAAGTCTTAAAAGTAACAGAGAAATACCTATAATGTGGCAATAGTTGATCAGAGCTCAGTAACTCTTGGTAATATTTAAAGTAGTCACTGTTTCAGTATTTATAACAAAGCCAAGAGATAAAGACTAGTATTACTTTCATTCATATTTTCAGATGAAAAAAAAACTGAGGTACAGAATGTTTAACTGACTTGCCCAGTCACACAGCTGTTACGTGGTAAAGATTCGATTCAATTCCAAGTAGCCTGATTCCAGAACTAATGTGGGTAAGTGTAACAGTATACACCTTCATATTTTCTGTTGATAATAAAGGCAATCATATACATATACACGCAATACATAGACAACTTTATGCTTCTAGCCATGCAGTTACAGTATATACAAATTAAGCCTAATAAAACTGCAAGTAGGCAAAGTCACAAAGTACACATCCAAAGGAATTTCTTTCCTTTCCTTTCCTTTCCTTTCCTTTCCTTTCCTTTCCTTTCCTTTCCTTTCCTTTCCTTTCCTTTCCTTTCCTTTCCTTTCCTTTCCTTTCCTTTCCTTTCCTTTCCTTCCCTTCCCTTCCCTTCCCTTCCCTTCCCTTCCCTTCCCTTCCCTTCCCTTTCCTTTCCTTTCCTTTCCTTTTCTTTTTTCCTTCCCCCCTTCTCCTCCCCTCCCCTCCCTCCCTTCCTTCCTTCCTTCCTTCCTTCCTTCCTTCCTTCCTTCCTTCCTTCCTCCCTCCCTCCCTCCCTCCCTCTCTCTCTCTCTCTCTCTCTCTCTCTCTCTCTCTCTCTCTCTCTGTAAGCCTACAGCACCTAGTCTTCTTAGATGATCTCTCATCCAAGTACTAACCAGGCCTGACCCTGCTTAACTTCCAAGATCAGACAAAATTGGACCTGTTCAGGGTGGCATGGCCATAGTCAAAAAAATTTCTAATCGAAAAATTTTAATTTGCTAGTGTAAAGCAATTTGGTCAGAATAAATCTTAGCTCAACGTGCAGAAACAGAAATAGGGTGTATTTTTAGAATTCTGAGAATCAAAAGCACTTGATTCACATGGAGAAATTATACATAAAACACTAACTGGGAAACATATATGTCAAGCAATAAATTTGAAAGTAGGAAGCATATGAGTAGGCAGTTTATACCTGTAAAGGCAGAAAGATATTTTTGGCTTTTAGAAGTATGGAACAGATTATTGTCTATTCAATCCTCATTTTTTTTATCCCTAAACTCATCAAAAATAAAAAAGGTAAATATCATTTTTATGAAAAGAAGAACAGTATTGGTGATGGTAAGCATAATTAAGACAGACTACAGGAAATAATTACTATTATTAATGATATATTACTTACAACACATATATTTTATATTTTTAAAAAATAAATGGTAATTTGAAGGTAACATGGATAGGCTTCATTTGGTTTATTAGTGTAGCAATAATAGTTTAATGATATTCTCAAAATTAATTCATAAAGTAGATTTTAAATCAAATTCATATACTTGTCATTGTTATCTACTTTAAGTTCACTACTATTCCATATTTACTGCTGTTTAGACAGGCCATCACTGTGATAGCCAGCATTTCTTTTTATTTGAACACTTTTTAATTAATAGAGCAGTGATCTTCCTCTTCTCTAAGATGTAGGATTGAGCTAACATTGTTTATTTGCCATGTTTGTAGATAATAGAAGGGGAGGGTGGAATTTGGGGATGTGCTCAGTATTCAAGGTGCACATGATTCATTTGTTTTTTCTGGTGTCCCTCATCATGATCCCTATATGGGATACTATTTTTCAAGATTCTTGTAGGGGAGTTAAAATTCCCAATAGAATAATCCACATAACTAAAAAAATGTACTCATTGGTATTGGCCATACAACATTTCATGTTGCTTGTTTTGTAATGTCATGTAGCATAAAGGAGCTACATTTTCTAAATTTTCAAAAACCAAATTGATCTTCTTTACAGTAGGCAGTGGCAGGAAAGAAAAGGCTGCTGAGCTTGGGTCTCAGAACTGGTGATACCCTCATAAAGAATTAGGTTGAAATGGCCAAGAATATATCTTCACTGAGGCAGAAAGGACAAACTGTAGAACTTTAAGATGGCTTTTGACAAAGGCTGATCACTTGTAGAAAGGTTCTTTTAAAATCTCCATTAGCTTGGATCAATTTCTGTATCATTTTACCAGGAAGCAGCTCAGTTTCTTATGGATATTCAAGGGGTGAACAAGGTTGACAAACAGGTTTAAACACAGTCATTTGTTCCCAGAGCCTACTCAGGAACTGCCTTCAGACCCCAGAAACATGGTTCCCAGAGTTCCTATGGTCTGTGGTTTGATAAAAGATAGAGTGAAACATTCTTTAGGAGAACTAAGAACATGAGGAAGCTATTGAGAGGTTGCTCATTTATCTGATAAAAATATAGAATTTGATTTCTTCAGGGAACTTCATTATTATGGGGATTTGCCTTTCAATATAATCTAATTACAGTGAGAGAAGCAGAGTGACAGAGCATGCCCATGGCCAGCTCTGAGACAATAATGTGGAAAAGCCAACTTGCATCTAAATTTTAGTCTTTTATGAACACAGGAGGTAAAGTTTAGAATTTGGATTTCTATAAATATAGGTGAAGATTAATATCCTTAAAAAAAGAAAGGAAGTGATTAAAAGCTTGCAGAAAAACTGAAGTCCAGCTGAGACTTGGAATGCTCACTGAGATGGGAGAAATTTTCTATTATAATGGATATTGTTTTGGCTGCAGCTTAGAAACTTAGAATTCTCATTGTTAGCGATTTTTTAAGAGTCTGTAATCAGTTTATTTTGGGCTGTGATCCAAGAATTATTTGCTGTGTTTAAATTACTAAGCGATCGAGATGTAGAAAAATTAATTTTCTGAATTATTTTTCTTCTAGGTAGAAAATATGGTTTATGTAATTTTTTCCTTTATATTTATAGTTTTGGGAGGTATTTTTCAATAAATATTTGTGTTTTATGGTGCTGGGAAAAGGGTATATTATTTGCTTATATGGAACAAATATATAAATATGCAAATAGACAGAGTGAAATTTTAATATTTAAACCAATGTGCTTTTCTCCTTCCAATTTGTTTACATTAACCCTGTGCTTATCAATTGAGCAGCAGCAAGAGGATAGATACTTACTTCCTGGTAGAAATATACAGTAAAGGAGGAGAGAAAGACAGAGAGTTCATCTTTTGAGTTTTGATGCATCTGATGTTAGTCTGTAGAGTAAAATAAGATCTGGTGGCCTCAGAGAGGTATGGCAAGTGGGATTGGGGCTAAAGGCTGCACAGCAAAGTGTGTAGATTACATAAATCACAGAGTTGATTACAGAAGGCTAAAAAAAATATTTTATTTAGGGGTTCTAGTACAAGATCTTGCTATCATCTATCAGGATTTTCAGATTCCTTCCATTGAATCCTTTCTAGCAAATTGAAGCCAGGGAAGGATTTTATTAAGATCTGGGGATAATGTCCATCAAATTTAAGACTTTATCAGTTAATTCAGGTGACATTTCTATCAATCACAAAACCATGTGAAATGTGATAGCACCAGGAAATTGACACTCTCTCTAATGACAAAAGTATTCTGCCTTTACCACTGTCTTGAAGTGTCTCAGTTTCTTATGGATAGGGAATATGCAAGGGATGAAAATTATTAACAAACAGGTTTGAAGACAGTCCTTTGTTCCTAGAGCCCACTCAGGAACTGCCTTCAGACCCCAGAGACATGGTTCCCAGAGTTCCTATGGTCTGTGCTGTTTTTACACAGAGAAACATAAAGAGTCTGCTGTCACCAGCATCAACAATATGGATATTCTAGTCCCCATTTGATTACTCAATAGTTTATATCAGTCGAAGTCTTGGTCTGATTCACCTGGCAGGTAAAACCTATATCAAATGACAAGAAAGACTGTAAATACAGTGATTCTTTTAACTCTACATAAATAAGGAGGGATTTATAATATAGAGACCATTTTTCCAAATGTTGAAGGAATGTTCCAAAAGTTTAGAGCAGATACAAATTGTAGGTAGCCACTAAAGTCTGTCCCTTGATTGTTACATCAACAAAACTCTTTTGCTATTCTTTACTATCAAGAAAAATATTCTTACACACAAAAAAAATCAACTGTGTTGCAAATAATTAAAACATACCCATTTTTTTTCCTAAAAAAGAAAGCCACAATATATTGTCAAACTTTCTAAATCCAGTTACTAGTCCTAGTAGATCTTTTTATTAGAAGCCTTAGAAATTTCAACACATACAATCATGTTATATGTGAATTCAAACAATTTTACTTCTTTCTTTTAAATTGGTATTTTATTTTAATTTGTTGCCTTATTAAAGTGTCTAGTACCTTTAATAAATGGTTAAATAGAAGTGGAGAGTGTAAAAATCTTTTGCCTTGTTCCCAACATTAGAGGCAAACCCTTCTTTATTTTGTCATTAAAAATGATTCTATTGTAAATTTTTATAGATTTCTTTATCAGGTTCAGGGAGTTCTGTTTCTAGTCATTTGGAAGTTTTATCATGAACTCATGTTGATTCTTTTCAAATGTTTTTTCTAATATTTATAAATATGAAAGATGTGCTTTTTCCATTTATTCTGTTAATGCATTGAATCAAATAGATTGCTTTTTGAATGTCAATCTTACATTCCTGGGATACATCCATCCCACTTGGTTATGATGTATCTTATATATGTTTTACTTGCTAAGTTTTCTTATTGTTTGCATCTATGCATGAATATCAATCTGTAATTTTTTTTTTATATCTTGGCCTGATTTTGGTATTAAGATAATTCTGGCTCATAAAATATTTGAGAACTATTCCTACTACTTCCTTTTTTGTTCTTTAAGCATTTTGTATAACTGGTATTAAGTGTGTGATAGAATTTACTAGTGAAGCTGTCTGGGCTGTTACTTTTCTTTGCCAAAAGCTTTTAATTACAAATTTAATTTGTTTAATGAATGTAGGGCTGTTCATATCTTTAACTTCTTCTTGAGTCAGTTTTAATACCTCCTGTTTTTAAGGAATTTGTCCTCCATCTAAATTGTTGAACATGTTGGCATAAAGTAGACTGTTACATTTTCATTTCTTTTAATGTCTTTAAAAGTGATAATGTATGTCACCTTTTAATTCTGTCCTTCTTTGATCAACAGAGCTGTAAATTTTTAAATTTTTTCATCTTAAAAACATTATAAATCTCCCTATAAACACTGCTTTATCTGTCTCCAACAAATTCATATACGTTTTTAGTATCATTTTATTCAAACTCTGCTGTAGTTGCTGACATCTATGCTGCCAATGCCTTGCTCATGTAATATTTTAACTCTTAGTTTTTCCTTGTTACTTTATTGAAAGCGCCTAATCCAAAGACTTAGACATAATTTTAATAAAACTGGGCCAGCAGAGAAATCAGAAAAAATATGGTTCTAATCTGTAAGCCATATAACATCTTAGATCATTATCTATTGTCCTTGTGTCCAACTTTAGCTCCATTTTTACAATAAATTATTTTTCAGAAATATATCTGATCAATCATAAAATAAAGCTTTAGTGAACATAATCCAACATCCTTCAGAATGACCTACATATGCCTGAATTCTAGAATCAAGCTATAACTTTTACTGCTGAATATAGATGGATCAGGATATTGACACTTCTATGAATTTAAAAAGTTTAGAAATTAGTCAAATTATTATTTTATAATAAATTAAATAAATCTTTAATTTTATTAAATATTATCATTTTGAAAGTGACTGTACTCCCTCTGTTCTAAAAAAAATGTATATTGTAAACATTAACTTGTTTTAAAAATTTTTAGTTAATTTGGCTAGCCATTTGTTTCTGTACTCAAGATCATTTATGAAGACCTGTAGAATTTTACAAACTAGGTATTTAGTGCATCACTGAGAGAGCTAAAAGTTCTCTCTTTTTAAGCCCATTACTAATACTCATATATAAAGGAGAGCAATCAACTTTACTTCAGCTCTATTTAAAAATTTTAAATAGTTTTGATGAAAATTGTAAAAATTACACAGTTTAGGCATATTTAGACTACATAATAATTTATTGGAATGCATTCTCATTACCTTTATGTATAAAAATCTATAGTACTAATTCCATATAGGAGAGAATATGTGTAAAAGGGCATTGGGAAATGTTCATTCAATATGTAAACTCATTATTCTTAATCCAAACTATATTTGATAAAGTCTACTAAGTACCTTAATGCTAATACATAAATAAATTCTTGGGCCAACTGTGTGATAAGGAGAGAGCATGTGAAGACGATATAGCAATCTATGTAGAATAATCTTTAGATTTTTGTAGGCCATAAAATTGGGAGTCAAGGTAAAACTATGTAAGTACCAAAAATCGAAATAACCTAAATTACATCAGGTATGAGAAAGGGAAATAAATTCTGAATATTTACAATAAGTGGGAAAACCTGGTCAGAGGGGTCAGGGAATAGGGTCACTGAGAGCATGCTAAACTCAAATGCTAAAACACAAAATTTTAATTTACCAGCATGGTCAGGTGGGTACATGAGTAGCATAATTTGTATGTATGCTGTTTGCTTGGTTAAAGACTAAAAACATGAAGACATAGGGTGTCATCCCTGAATGTAGTAAAGTATAGTGAGATCAGTTTAACTAAAACATAAAATACAATTATTTAGTTCACCCAAAGCACCTATGGAACTTTCCCCAGTAGTTTTAACTAGAGGAACTGATCAGGAATAATTAAGACCATTAGTTTAAGCCTTAGTTGTCTGTGACTTAGCTTCCTGCTTACAAATTCTGTGAGAGGGCAATAGCTAAGTCTCCTGGATGGAAAATAGTAACAAGTGACAATTCTCCCTCATGATCTAACCATATCTTAGGAGTCCCTCCATAGGTAACTAAATCTGGTAACTGAATGTTATTATTAGTCACAGAGAAAAATAAATAGAAGCTTAGGGGTTTTAAGTTATTTGCTTAGAAACTAAAATTTTCACTACATAGAAGTTATCCATCTAAAACTGACTTTGTAAAAATTACAAGTACATCAAATAATGTCAAATAATATATAACTCATGTACATAAGTGATGTCCTCATTTTCAAGTTTGTTCTATCATTTAGAAAGCTTATATAATATCTTCATTCCTAATATGTATTTGAACCTAATTTGGTAACATTTAAAAAGAGTCAAAAATATCATTCATTGCAGCCAACATATCATAGGATCCTTTTATTATTTGACAGTTTTGACAGATATTATTGATTTGGGCAGCAACTGCAGCTAACCAGAAGGGGACAATGTGACAGTTTTATGTAACAAAAGGCACAGTGTCATGTCAACTGAACTAAATGTTGTACAAAGTGACAGCAGGACAAAAAATCCTTTCAGACTTAATTTTCTGCTTCATTTTTTTTTCCTACCATCAATATATAAGGCAGTGCAGTAGGTGACACAAATTAGCAGGAAGGAGCAAAAGGTCTATCCTGCCTCTGCGGCTATACTTGACTTCTCCACCACAGAGTGACAATTATTTTTAAGGTGAATGAGCAAGAAGAGCAGCTTATAGTAATCAAACTACCCTTATAGGAGAAAATATATCCTTTATCAAGACGCTTTATATATTTCACCTAGGTGGCTTTTGGGGAAAGATGAAAAGGAAAAAGTCTCCATCTGCTAGGTCATGCCTACAAGACACATTCTGTCAAGTCTTAAAAGCAACAACAGCTTTGCCTGTGGGATACCTATAATTATTATGCGGAGCAGCCCAAAGCCTGCTGCAGTTCATTGTTCTGCTAACATAAGACCGAATGAGAGAACAGTGGCTCCAGGCTGTGAGTGGATAAAGTGCAACTTTTCAATTTTGCTCTTCTAAGGATCCTGCATTGTGTGGAGTCCATGAGTGACATCCATGGGGCTTTCCTTGGGGCTCAGCAGATTGAATCAGTCATGCTGAGTTAAACAATGAGTGGGGTACATAACCTTAGCAGTGCCTGTCATTTTTTCCTCCTAATTCAATCTACATTTAATCAATGAAAGTAATTTCTTGTTTGTTTAAGTCTTATATCCAATGGATCTTGAAGATTTTGAAGTAGTACACCTTCACCTTGACCTTCTCTGCCTTTTGAACTTCAACTACTATGTCGAAATTGGGATCCACAAAAATGTCAGGCTGCGCAGGTACCCTGCTGATTATTCCTTCTGTGATTTTTCTGATTCATACTTTTGATGGAGCTTTGGGAATATTATCTAAGTGAGAAGCTGGAAAAAATATTCTTAAAAAAGAATAAAACAATAGGGACAATAGCAAGAATAGCATAATTTGAATTTCTAAAATACTGACATGAATACAAGAACTTGAAACAATACTCAGGAGGGGAAAAAAGAACTCTTTTGTCAAGTTATCTCCTGTTCATGCTAATGGCTTGAGGGTTGACTTTTAGGCTATTGCCATTATTGGGAATAGCCAGTAGTAACTCATGCAAGTGCAAGGTCTCCATTGATCGATTTAGCTAGTCTTAATCAAAATTTGTCTTCCTTTCCACTCAGTGATTAAATAAGTCTGAGAGAGCTTGACACTGAGTCTCTGACTTTTTATGTTTGTAAAAAAGTTTATTACCTGTCAATCGTCAGACTGGAAAGCAAACTAGAAGATGGAGTTGTAAGGAAATGGATTTACTTGAATATACACGATAAATTAAATGTCACCATACACAAGAGCAGTTATCATGGTGTTAAAAAAACATTTTAGTATTTTTTCAAAAATATTGTTGCTAAAATGTCAAAAAATATATATACCTACATCAAAAATGTAAGAGAAAATTTACTAGATAGGTAATATTACGATGAAATCAAGGACTGGTTTGAAATAGATCTGAAAAGATTTGGCATTTAGGATTTCTTAAAAGGAAGAAAAGCTGCAAGTAATAAAAATAAACCCTGTGATAAAAATGTGGGTTTGCTACATTTCTGTACAAATAAAAATAAAATTTTTATTTTAAAATTAGTCTTGGAAAATCTGGAATTTAAACTTTAAAGAATTTTAATATGTGATTTCTCAGTGCTGCTCCATAAGCCTAAGGGGAAATGACAAAATAAGATTTTGGCAATAGTTGGATTTTTTAAAAGTTGCATAAAAATTGTGTAAATATTTTATATATATCATCTAGATAGTTTCAAAAAACAATTTTATTTAGGAAATAAGATATGTTTGGCTTTTCTTTACTCTTTAATTTTTTTTCATTTGGCATCCATAGACCTCCTAGTATACTAAGTATTGTGTGAAAAGGCCTCACAATCTATTTGAACTATGTTAAATGTGCTTTATCATCAGTAGAATAAAATTTCACCATGATAAAATGCTTCAAAAGTTTTGACTAACTTGCACTTATTGTCAAAGGCTGACTAAAGTCTTTTCAGCACCCAGGCTGACAGTGGGAGCTCTATATACAAACATCTACCTTCTGAAACCCAACTTCATTTGCTGTATCCCTGGGACTCCCTTCTTGGCAGAGGTTGTTAAGGCTAAAATGAAGTGTAAGCAGAGACAGGATATTTCAAAATCTAAAAATTCAAAGTTCAGGGCCATGTATGAAGCCCAAAGGAAAAGCCAATGGGATGATTCAGAAGTATACTAAAGCAAGATAGCTATATCTAAATATAGAGAAGAGCATTCTAAAATTGGGGAATAGAAGTCTATAAGGTAGGGTGAGAGTGTACGGGAAGAAAGCTGAGGGTGATTGTTGAGGCCATGTATTGTTTATAACATTCTTTTACATACTAGCCAAGCAAAGATAAATATCGAAATTTATCTAAACTGCTATATGGTTTAACACCCATCTCTTTGGTCAATTTCTAGTAGCCTACTCTTATCTCAGGTAGATTTTTCAGGTTCCTGACTTCTCCTCTAGTCTCCCGAATCTTGGTTATCCACCCTGTTATAAACTCAACCGTGCTAAATTTTAGGAAATACATGTTTCATCCAATTTTTCAGAACTAATAATTAACGGACAAGGTTTTGGTTTCTGTCTTAGCTCAGCTCTCTCTCTCCTATCAGACTGGATCCTTGTAATCCTTTTAATGTTAAACTTTTTGCTACTTTTCAGCCAGTTAAATACCTGCAGATTTTTCTTTGTAGGTGTGTGTGCATGTGGATGTCTATGTATGTATGGCCCCTTTGTTCAATGTTAAAGGTGACTATATCATAAATGAGTCAATTGTTAGCAACAGAATAGACTAAACCTTCTCACAAAGATATGTAATCAAAATAACAAAAAGTGGGCTTATATGACTCAAATATAAAGGTATATCACTGAAAAAGTATATCACTTTTAGGTTCAAAATAACTATGTTTAGAAATGACTCGTCTATTCTCTAAAATTTCAAATTATTTTTAAAAATTGGGGTAATTGATTCTGATTATGTCTGATTTTGTGCTATTCACTTATCTATTTAACTATCTAAAAAGAATAGTTGATTCTGATAGGTTGAGCTCTTCTTCAGGCAGAGATGTAGGATGCAATAGCGTAGACAAATCATGAGCAAATTGGAGCTTTAAGTCTCCTCAGCAGGATACGTTGCTAAGTTCTCTGAGTGGATCGAATTGTAAAGTGAACCTCTTCTGTGACCTTGGTTACCTGAACCAATAAAAGATGCCATTTTTACCTATCCAAGAACTTCAGTGTGGAAAGAAGAATAGCTTCATAAAATAGAGTATGTTGTTGAACCCAGGTAGATGGTTTTTCTTTTATTTTTAGACAGATTGTTAGCTGGCCCTAATTTGTTCCATGTGCCAGCTAGTGACAGGGAGTATCAAGACTAATCAGTAAGTACTCCAAGTGCAGAGAATCAAAGAATCAAAACCGAGGGACTGTACTCATTGAGAAAGAAAAAAAAGATTAAAAATTTACTAGATAAAAGTAAATAATTTTTTGCTATTAGTAACAGATTGAGTTTCTAGAAAATTTTCCTTAAAGATAGTAAAATAGGAAAGGGATGAGAAATATATATACTGATTTGAAGCTTTCTCTTGCTATTCATTCATTCATTCATTCATTCATTCATTCAGTACATCATTATTAACCACCTATTAGTTGCCAACCACTTTACTTGCTGACAGAAACAAAATAGTAAATAGAGAAAATTCCTGCTCTTAATAAAACCAAATTAAAATAATCTGAAATTTTTCTGGTTCCCTTAAAATACCACTGATTCTTTTCTCTCAGCATATAAAAATTTGACACTTATACAATGTAAATATTTATAACAAAATAGCTGAATAGAATTAGAAAATAGCTTTAAATTCTAACACTATTAGTATTTGGTTGAGCATTGTGTCAGAATTCTATATTAGAGGTTTGATGCCTCACTATAAAGATACATTTAGAGATATAAAAGCATAATAAAAGTATGTGGAGGTCTAAATGAAAATATTCTTATGGAGAGAGTACATATATATATGGATGTGCATATATAATTCATATATATATAGCAATCTGATATAATTACACATCATATATACACTATATGTTTTAATTTGTAAATGTCACAATTTAGCACATTTCATATCATTAGTGGTAATTTTAGTAATTTTTCTTTTAGCATTTTTTTCTTTTTTAATACTAAGCTCATTTTTGTATTATAATAGGAGACATTTCTTATTGTGTCATTTATTAAAAATTGTAATGAGATAGCTCATATTCTGAGTATTGGAACTACATTATTGAATTAAACAAATAAAAATAGCAGCTCTCTTGGGTTCATATGTTATTGGATAAAGGAAACTATATATATATATTAAAATTTTAAAGAATGAATGTGTTACTAAAAATAAAACAAGGAAAAGGAGTAAGTGCTTGCAAATATTCAACAAATGTTAAACATTTGCTAGCCATATATATAAATTTTTGCCCCATTTTTAAATGTTTTAATTTGCTCATGATTTATTTGCCTATATAAGTCTTTTAAAAGTATAGGTTCCAGTGCAGTGACATGTGTTCGTACTTTGCTCTCTGGTTTCTGATTATATACTTCAAAAAATATAAAAATATTTACATTTGTTTCATCTGTGTATTTTCATGTATTTTTATTCAAATGTTACTAATTTAGTTTTAAGAGAGGCAAAATCCAACCATAGAATTGCTATTATTGAATATTACATATGTTAAACATATCCACAGTATAAGATATCTGCTGTCGCTATTTCTTTTCAAATTGTACAGAAGGTTCTTGCCATGGTAATTAGGCAAGAAAAAGAAATAAAAGGCATTTAGGTTAGAAAGGAGAACGTTAAACTATTCCTATTTACAGATGACATGATCTTTTACATAAAAAATACTAAGTAATCCACAAAAAATATTTATTAGAACTAATAAATTTGTTCACCAAGGTTGCAGGAAACATAATCAATATAAAACCATCAATTGTATTTCCACTCTTTAGCAATTAATACTCTGAAAATAAAATTAAGAAATATTTTATTTATAAGCATAAACATAAAATGCTTAAATAAATTTAATAAAATTATACAAATTGTGCATTGAAAACTAGAAAATATCATTGAAAGTCATTTTAAGAGGTCTAAAGAAATCCAGGAATAAACCTCTACATTTAAGGTAAATTGATTCTGAAACAAGTTTCAGAACAATTCAATAAGGAAATGATAATTCTTTCAACATTTATGTTGGGGCAATTAGATATCTACATGCAAAGAATAAAGTTGTACTCTCATACTATAATAAAATTTATTTAACATTATACACTTAAATGTAAGGGCTAAATCTGTAAAGCTTTTAGGAGAAAACATAGGATTAAATCTTGGTATCTTTGAGCTAGGCAATGGCTTCTTAGATATAGCAGCAAAATACAAGTAGAAAATAGATAAATTAAACTTCCTTAGAATTAGAAACTTTTGTGCTGTGAATGGAACCATGAAAAAAAATAAAGATGACTCACAGAATGGGAGAGAATATTTACAAATTTTATATTTGATAAACGACTTGTATCCACAATATATAAAAGCCCTTACAACTCAATAATAAAAAGACAAATAACCAAATTTAAATATGAATAGATATTTCTCCAAAGAAGATATTAATGGTCAATAAGTACATGAAATGTGTGCAAAAATTTGCTTAACACTAGGGAAATTAAAAACTGCACCATAGCTACATACAGTATCCAGGATATCTGGATAAATGTTAAAGATCCAGAAAGAATATTTTATAAATACCATTACTGTAATTTTTACAGAAGTATACATACATTTGATCAATTGCAACTAAAATAAAATATAAAATTTCCTTTTAAAACAAATCCACAATCTTTGCAAACTCTACTCTTTATTAAATTTGGTCATCCCAGTCTCATTTTGCAGTAACCATTCAAGAAAATCTATTTTCAACCTTCTCAATGGTATAATGCTGTACTCACTACGTACTCTAGATTTTAAGAAGTAAAATTTATTTTTCTTTTTGAAGGAAGTAATGAAAATATGAAGAAGCAAAAAAATATAAAGCCTTTTTATTTTTCTTTAGTAATATACAAACACAGTTAATGTTAAAAATTAAATCAAAATACAGAGGAGAGTATAGACTTTATAATGAGTGAATGTAAAATCTATTGTACAAAGCATGTGAATTGAGATTATCTATACAAGATTGAACTTTTCTAGAATCTTCTAATTAGGGAAGAACTTTTCTAGAATTAGGAGTATTTTCTAGAATACTCCTTTAATATTCAAGAAATTACCAAAATTTCTAGATTGCAAGGCCATTCGATTATAGCACTCATTCAAATCATACTTTAATCATAGATGGGTATGATCTGAAAATGCACATTTTCACTTTTTGAATATGTTCCATGGTCATTATATAGCCCTGCTAGTTGAGATAAGGATAAATTACTGGGTTTGTATTATTTACAAATACATTACCCCGGAGGGAGCAATTACATTTCTTTAGGTATTGTGCTCTTAGGACATAGTAATAGTAGGAAACAAAATGCAGTATACATGTGTCCAAAATTTCTTCTTTTAGATTTGGAGTGACAACAGTAAGCAGACAGATTAATAAGAAAATTAGTCTACTGAGAAAGATGTTGTATAAACTTACTCCAGTCAGATGGAAATTGTAGCACTCAATTCTTTTTAGTAATATTATAAACCCCCAGTTTAAGAAATAAAACTTCAGGAACCAGGACATTAATAATAAAAGCATGAAAATGTCTTTTTCACTTTTAACAGATTGGAAATATCTTAATCAGTTAAAATTTTTCTTGTCAAAAATTAAATCAAAACACAGGGGAGAGTGTATGCTTTACATTGAGTGATGTGTAAAATCTATTGCACAAAGCTTTCTATTTTAAAACAGTTGAGATTCAAAGTAATTTAACTATAAAATTGTAAATAATTCTTGGTCGTCAAAGCTGCATTGTGCAAAAAAAAAAAAAAAAAAAAAGGAACATCCCTGTGAGTCTACTGTTTGCCACTAAAATGGAAAATGTTTTGCTTTCAGAAACGTATATACAAAAATTTCAGTTCAGTTAAATTTCTAAAGTCAGAGAAGTTTTTCAGTGAATTCTTAAAGAGTGTGGTTTGATTCACAGTGTTGTTTTTTAAACAAGTATGAATTGCTTTTCTCTAATTAAATATTGAGTGTTTCTCAGGTAGACTGTGAAATCTCATAACTGCACTTTATAATATATATCAATGAAACTAAGTCTCAGCAGCTTAATTTTTACTTTCTGTTTCTACATGTCTGCTTCTAACATTATGTTCAGCTAAGTGTTACAAAGATTAAGTATGAACCTATCATGAAGGGCTTCCTAATGAAAGATATTTAGATTTTTCTCCTAAAATATGTTCAAATGATGTATATGAAGGCTGTAGAAAAATGTATATTTATCATTTCCTTCCATTTCTGCTTTTGCCCAACTCAACCACTTTCCACACTGCAGCCACACTTCTTTTTCTAACAGACAAATCTCATTCTATCACTTTGCTGCTGACAAGCTTGCTTGTTTCCACTCTGAGCCATGAACTCCTTATCGAGGTAAGTAATGCTGCTCAAGATCTTTCTCCTTTTTATTCTCCCCCCTCCCCTTGAGAGTTACGCTCCAGCCATTATGAACTGCTTACACTTTCTTGAAACTATGTATGACCATTCAATTCTAGGATTTTCTGCAAGCGATAAATACTTTCTGGAATAACTTTTATCCTCCCCTTGACCTAACTCCTATTTGTCATTCCACTCAAAAAGCCTCCCCTTACTTTATCTTTGGGTTAGCATCTCTCAAATAGCACTTATTCTTTGTTTTTTGAATATTTGTTGAGAGTCTGCTTTGTGCAATATACTATTCTAAGTATTGGGAGGTTCAGCAGAGAACAAGAAAACACAGTGCTTTAATATTTTCACATTTTGAAATAAAGTGAGTATACCCTTATATTTTACTAATCCTAATTATGTTCTAATTCCTGGTTTTTTTTTTGCTATCCCCTAGTAGATAGTAAGTTTCTTAAATATAAACGCTCTCATTTGTCATTTTTTCTTACAGTGTTTATCTCAGTAACTACCACATAAGGAACTCATTTAATGTTTCTCATGAGTGACTAAATGGATATCTCACTTTTTCCCCACCACCTACAAAATGAAACAGCAGTCTTATACAAAATTAGTGATACATGTGTCTAATACTAAGAAGCATAGGATTTTGAAGCAGGTAATCTTATCAACGTAGAATTCTATTTGTCAGAAAATTCTCCTGAAATTAAACCTACTGTACCGCCAACCTGTTTTGGTAATGTTAATGGTGGTAGTATTAAAAATTAACAATATGACTAAAAATTATTACATGTTTATTATTTTCTAGTTATGAAATATTATACAAATAAGCTGTTTAACATATGTGATATTCTTGATTCTTACAAGAACCCTGTGAAGTAGAATGATGATCTCCTTTTCTACACAGACAAAAAAACTGAGGTCAGAAGTTAACTGACTCGCCAAAGTTATATAGTTACTGTTAGAGCTGACCAACAAACTGGACAGGCATTGTAGCCCTGAAAATTAATTTATTTGTTCAAATATTAGAGGTAGAACCCCACAGTGAGTGATAAAATACTTTTCCACTTGCTAGCCTAGGATGAAAGAGTTAACTTCATATCTCATTTTTCTTATTAGTATGGCAGGGGGAGTATACACATCAATATGGCATGGAATCAATTACAAAATCCTTTGAGAACATTTGGCACACTTTTCCCAAATAATAAATACCCTTATGTAGTTCAATGTGTTGTCAATATTAAATATATGAGTAATACTTTCTACCAAAAACTGTAAGCTATTTTCATGCTATTAAAATGAATCATTTTAATGTTATTGTTTTAAAAAAGGTATAAAATTCTTTATAGTAGCCTTCTAGAAAATATACTTGTTTTTGTTTACTGTTTTCATATCTTCTTCTACCAACCTCTCACAGTTGCTTATGCAAGCAGCTGTAATTAAATGCTTCTTTAAATGGAAAAATAAAATAAATATAGATACTTATTAAAACTAAGAATTCATCGAAGTTTACTGTCAATCTACCTTATTTAGATAAATTTTAGAAAGAAGGGAAGTCGTAAAAATTTACAGGAAATAACTTCTATAGCTAAATGATAATTACGTGAATGTATGTGTCAGTTCCAGTAAATTGGATTCTGAAACAAATTATACAAAGCATGCCAAGAAATACTTCAAATGTAACATAACATAAAGGCACATCTTTCAAGCTGCTGCATTTGGGAATAAGCTAGTTGATAGTGTTATCTATGGCACTTCTGGGGACAGTCATGTTTCTTCCCATGGAGTTATCCATTTTTATCTTTATCAAAACTAGTGGATGATCTCTACAATAAAATAAATGTAATGACTTTCTAATCTCACACTTTGTCAAGAAATGGAACATTTATGTGTTGAGTGCTCAGAGAGAAGAAAGCTAAGTCATTTCCAACTTAACAAAGAAATCAGGCAGCAAGCATTATGTAGAATTTATTATGGGCAAAGAATGTCATTTGTAAGAATAACTATATTTGAGAAAAAATTTTTAATTTTTAAGTATAGTTATATACAATATTAATTAATTTAAGGTATGTAATATAGTGATTCAACATTTATATACCTTCCAAGGTGATCTCTATACTAAGTCTAGTAATCATCTGTCCCATGCAAACCTATCATCACATTGTTGACTATATTCCCCTTCACTCTTTTCATCCTCCCACCTTACTCCCCTCCAGCAATCATCAGTTTGATCTCTGTTTCTATAAGTCTTTTTGTTTGGTCATATGTTCTTTTTTGTATGTTTATTTGTAGATTCTACATATAAGTGAAACCATATGGTATTTGTATTTCTCTGTCTGTCTAAAATTTTCAGTTAATTAATGGACACTTAGTGTGAAGTCTCTAATTTTAGTAAACTTCTAATCCAAATGGGACAAGATTAACAGAGTCTCTTCAGAATCGCTACATTCCTTTTCCTAGATAGAAACTCCTGCCTCCTCCCATTTCTCTGAAACAGATTTTTAAAATCAATACGACTATTTTCGTTTGGATTTCTCTTTGCAGATTATGATTCATAATCACACTTTTAAATCTAGGTTCAAGAAATGTTGCCCCTCAGATGCTATAAGTGCACATATGGGTCAGATAAACCGAACTCTATCACTATCAATCTTATGTCCAGAGAATAGAGGTAATGTAGTTTGTAGGAAAGATGCTACATAGCAATAATGTTACAGAGATGAAAGAAATCAGCAGTAAAAAAAAAAGATATGCAAATAAAGTGAGTGCCAAGAATGTTGGACACAGTAGAAAGTCATGAAGAAAAAGAATATTTTCAAACGTGAGAGAAAGAGAGTTGAATGAAGCAGATACAGATTTTAATTTTAGTTGTTGAGAAAAGAAGTATAGTTAGGAAAAGACTGTGTAAGAGAGGATTCAGCCTGAAAGGGAAGAACACTATGTTGAAGCTTATAGTTAGCACATTTTCAAAATAATCAAAATTGTGTGTGAATTTGGCAATGTAGAAACAATACATCTAGAAAGAAGGAGATTAGAATATGAGAAAATTTGAAATAAATTTGAGTTTTGTTTTTGCCTTATTGATTATGACTAAATTGTGAAGTTTAAAATGTATATAAATCCAGGGGAAACTTAGATTAATATGAAAGAACAGTATTAAACAGAGAGGATTCACAAGAGATGATATGATTCAAGTAAGAGTGACCTGAGGATCTTAGTAATAATACTGGACAACACATTCTAAGGAGTAGAGAAGGAGCTAAGAAATGATGATTGGGAACTTCTGGTAAATCATTGAGAGTGAAATACTGTAGATCTCCTAGGTTTACTGACAGTTTAAATGCACAGAAATACTAGACAGAATATAATAACAAAATTGAATATATAGCTGAATTCAAGAGGAGAGAGAGAGAGAGAAAGAGAGAGAGAGAGAGAAACAGTCTAAGAAGCAGAAATAAAAAGATCTAAATTTAATTTAGAAATGGGCACTGAAGCCAAACAATTTATAGTGCATTGGAACACCATATTGGGCTTAGGAGCTCTGGAAGCTGGAATTTTGAATTCCATGTAAAAACCAAGATGAGAGATAAAGAGCTGTAAATGTGCTACATGCATAAAGCTAAGAGCAGTAAGGGTTGTTCAACCAGAAAATGACTAGAAAATCTCTACAGTTTTGGAAGTGCTTGGTAGTCCCTCTGAAGCATGGATGAAAATCAGAAACCTAAACTTGTACCTTCTAGTAGAATAACCTTTAAAGTCACTCTAAAATATGGAGTAAAAAGAAAAAAAAATTAATAGCTTATCATAAAACTTTTCCTAAATGAGAAACATTTAAGGAGACCTAACAAAAGCAAACAAACTAGCTCCTGGTAGGAAAATGGTGATGGAAAGGAAAAGGAAAGGAAAGAGAAAGGAAAGGAAGGGAAGGGAAGGGAAGGGAAGGGAAGGGAAGGGAAGGGAAGGGAAGGGAAGGGAAGGGAAGGGAAGGGAAGGGAAAGGAAAGGAAAGGAAAGGAAAGGAAAGGAAAGGGAAGGAAAGGAAGGAAAGGAAAGGAAAAAAAAAAGATAAAGAAAATTTAAAATTTAAAGTAAATCAAGAAAAATCTGAATTCATACTAATAATGTAAAATAATATTAAAGATGAGGACTCAGAATGGTAGAGTTCAATTACCAATAGTAAAAATTCTCTGAAGGACAATAGCTTTCAATAAAAAGAACTCACAATAAAATAACATTAAAAAAATCAAAAGATATGAAAAGCAATGGAAAAGAAATAATAGGAACAACAAACATGATAATATATGCATAAAGAACAAGAGATAGGAGAATTGTTTGAAAAAAATAAGTTTTCAAAAAAGCTTGGTAAAATATTCAAACAGCAGAAAAACATAAACTACAAAAAAAAAAAAAAAGCCAAATAGACAAATCTAAATTAATAGTTTCAAAGATGCAGTCAAAAATTGAGAATCAGTGAACTGGAAAATACTGCACATCTCAGTAGCATTAACATATGAAGAGTATGAATTCTAGAAAAAAATGGGGGAAAAAAAAAGAAAAAAAATCCATATTAAATGTGGTAACAGAGAGTTTTTAAAGGAATATATCATGTCCAGAATGACAAAATAAAATATACTAAAGTTTAGACATAGCATAGTGAAACTAAAAATTAAGAACAGAATATGAAATTCTTCATAAGATACTGAAAAGACATTATTTATAAAGGAGCATTAATAAGACTGATAGCAAGTATCTTGTTTGCAGCAACAAAAATCAGAGATGATTCTATTCTTAATGATAACAGATAATAATATTCTTAAAATATAGCAGAGAAATAACCTTAAAACTAGGATTACATACCTAGAAACTGTATCATTCAATGGTGAGTAAAATATTCTCAAGCATGCAAAGATGGAGAAAGTTTGCTGCTTAGTAATTCTTGTGCAATGGACTACCAAAGGATGCATTTTGGCCAAAGGAAATTGAATTCTGAATTATGGAGTGGGTGGAAAGGGATGGAAAAAGTAATGGGTGTCAAGAGTGGTAAATATGTTGAAAAATCCAGATACATTTATTTAGATGTATGCCTATGTTGAAGTGACATAGAAATTAAAAACAAGGTTAAAATAAAATAGTCAAAAAAGGAAGAAGAGGGGCGTTCAATGTTAAATAATTCTTAAGATATAAATAGTGTTTAAATAAAAAAATGAAAGGAAAAGGAGAGTAGAAGTAGAAGCAGAAGCCAGTCCAGGGATTGTGTAAAAATATCGATATTACTAGGATGTGTCAGTGTACTTGAAAGAAGTAGGGGAAATAAGGTCAGGTAGGGACCATTCTCTTAGGAGTTTTTGGATACGGTACCTTATCATGAGAAGGTTTATGGTATTTATGAGTCAGAAGATTCATAACAAGAATGATATTTCCAATTGAACTGCTATTGTTCTCTTAGTAAGATACGCCCATGAACTTTAGTCAAGTGTGGCACATATCTTGTGGTAGAAATATGAGAACAGGTAAAAATAGGCTCTATAAAATGCAAATGCTTGATAATTTTGTAAATATAACTAGTTATTTCTTGTAAAAGGTACTGACACACCCTCACTTCACACGATAAAAAATGTACTTTATAAATTGATGACTTAAAACTTGCATAAAACAGAAAGCAAACTTGTTATGGTAAATGCCTGTAATTAGTCCACAAAGACAACATTTGCCATCTAACATGAAGTTGAATTACAAAAGCCCACATATTTTCCTGAGGCAAAATACCCCATTTTCAAAATGAATTTTAACTTGAAAGGAAATATAGTTCCTTTTGTCAGCAATTGCTTTTTCCTCTGAGATGAATCCCTTCAAGAGGCCTGAGAGAAATGGCACGTGAAATGCTGAGTACTACAACTTGAAAATAAGCAATCTTTATTAAAATTTAAAAGATGGTTAAAAGCACTAAGAAGGAATAAAAGTATGGAAGTGGAATGAGAAATTATAGTGTGAAATTTTTAATAGAATAGACAGAGGCAGCCTCACTGGGAATTATTTGTGTATCTGACAAAGTTCAGCAGTGAGCTATGAAAACATTTTCGGGAAGGGAGTTCCATGCAGAGAGAAAAGTAGGTTCAAATATCCCACTTTGTAGCCAGAGCTATCATCTAAAATGTAGATAATATCACATAACTGTTATGCTTAAATAAATTCACGAACTTTACATTTCTTCAAGAATATCATGTAAATAATTTTAATCAATATTCTAAATACTCTGTCTATGGCCATGCCAGATCCGGTCTGATCTTGGTAGCTAAGCAAGGGTGGGCCTGGTTAGTACTTGGATGGGAGACCACTCAGGAAGACCATTTCTGTAGGCATAAAATTTTAAAAATTAAAAATTAAAGATTGTAAGCCAACAAGGTCCTTGCAATTTGTAAGATTAACCAAGGGTTGCCTCGCCTAAAACAAAAAATGCTCTTAAAGATTTGGTTTCAGGACCTGTATCTCCTCCTAAGCATATTCCCTGGGCATCGTTAAAAAGTTCCAGGCACTTTATCACTTCCCATTCATTTTAGGTTTTTACTTTTTCACTGCTAACTTCCCTATGTCTGACTACTTTTCATTTTTTAGGTCCAAGTTTAAATGATATCTTTTCACAGACCTTGAACATCTTGCTAGTTAGGACGTGCACGTATTTAGCAATGTCTATCTCTTAGGAGAAGCTGCCCAATTCTTTTGCAATAAAATTTATGTGATTGTATTTTATTTTTTAACTTCTTTATACATCAGTTTACCATCTGCCACCTTCCTTATAATATGAAAAACAAGAAGGCAGAGACCTCTTATATTGTATTGCTTTTTCTTCTGCTAGAATGGCCTTTTCCCAATCATCCCGTAGCTTCTGCATTATTATCTTTCACTTCTCAGATCTAATGTCACCTCCTAAAAGATGAGCCTTCCCTAAAATAGCTTTCTTCAATTACTCTGTTTCAGAAGTTTACAAGCCTTAAGGTAAAAGCGTGCAGCCTGAGTATGAAGCATCCGGATGTAGACAATAGAGAGAGGCAGAAAAGGCATCTTTACAGAAGAAAAAAAATTAATATAAATATATGTGTGAGATAAAAAGAGTTATTATCCATAGTACATATAGATCTTCTAAAATCATTAATGATCAAACATCCTAGAGTAAAATTTGGCTAATGATTTGATTATGAAATTCACAGGAAATTCACCAAAATTACAATATAAAAAGATATTCTAGTTTTCCCATACAAACAGGCTGCCTTGGCTTGTGCTGTAGAATTTTCTAAAATCTCTCAAAGTTTCACAGACACCAAACAGCATCTGGCCTTGGCATGCCGTGTACCTCTTGCAGAGCAGCCCCAAGCCCTTCACTAGCAACGGCCAGCCACAGTTCAGAGCTTAGCCTCTCCCAGGAGCCTCCAAGCACAGCACAAGCAGTAACCATCTGCAGATCTCTCTGTACCACATAATGGATGGCCCCAGGCTAGGTACAGGTAGCACTGACCTTGGCCTGCACCAGAGCACCTCCCAAGAGGCCCCAGAACCAACACACCTGGTGGCTAGCTTTAGACCACACCAGAGAACCACACAACCACCTCCACAAGTGACACATCTAAAGGGTGGACACAATAGGCATCAGAGCCCTGCTAACATGAATCCTGCTCTATAGGATCAGCTGTGCACAAAAGCTCCACATCTGTAGTCATACACATTCCTCACAGCCAATCAGCCTGAAGGTCAATCCCTTCTATTGAGCTGCAAACAGCAATCAAGGCTCCAATACAACAGAAGGGCACATACAACCCACACGAGTGACACACAACTGGAACACCTGGCTCAGGTGAACAGAGAGACTGTGCCACTGGGCCCAACAGGACACCTATTGTGTAAGGCCACTCTACCAAGACCAGGAGACATTGTAGTTCTACCTAATACATAGAAACAAAGATGTCAGCCAAAATGAAGAGACAAAGAAACATGTCCCAAACGAAAGAATAGGAAAGAGCTCCATAAAAAGAACTAAATAAAATGGAGACACACAATCTACCAGATGCAGAGTTCAAAACACTGGTTATAAGGATGCTCAATAAACTAATGGGAAGAGTTAGATGAACTCAGTGAAAACTTTAACAAAGAGATAGAAAACATAAAAAGTGGAGATAGGAAACATAAAAAAGGACCAGTAAGAAATGAAGAATACAATGACTGAAATGAAAAATATATTGGAAGGAATCCACAGTAGATTACATGAAGCAGAGGATCAAGTCAGCAATTTAGAAAAAAATAGCAGATATCACCCAATCAGAACAACAACAGAAAAGAAGAATCCCCCCCCCAAAAAGAGAGAGTTTAAGGGGTCTCTGGGACAACATCAAGTGTACCACACATTCATATCACAGGGGTACCAGAAGAAGAGAGAGAAAGAGAGAGAGAGAGCAAGGAATGAAAAACCTTTTGAAGAAACAAAGATTGAAAACTTTCCTAGCCTGGTGAAGGAGATAGACATATATACACAAGTCTAGCAAGCTGGACATTCATTAATAATATTGCAAAATCCTCTAAAGTTAGAATGTGGCTTTAGCACTCATGTTTACTTATCCTGATAACTACATAATTTGCTAAATAGCACAGAGATTTGTTAGTTCTCTGGATTTAATCTACTAGCCTGATTTTTGCGAAACTTGGTCTTTTCCATTCATATTATGCTTAGGAAATTACAAAATCATTGCCATTTCATCAATAATCAGGCCTATTCTTATTCAGCTATCTTTAACATAATTCAAATATGTCTCTCAAAAGAACAAAATGATATAAGCTCCTCCTGAATAGTTCCAAAGCCTGAATTTCCTATTATCATTTTATTTAAAGACATGTAAATTACCAATAGATTATAATTAGATTTTCTGACAATGATCTTGTAAGGTGTTCTCAGATATCCTAAAATCACATTATATATGAAATAACTTGCTATAGAGTTGTTACTAATGTAAATGAGCTTTAATAACAAAGTCCTTTGAAGTATGTCACCAAATTTTCATTTGTGTACATTTAGGCAATTAATGAATATTAGTTGCATAAAATAATTGTTTAGGATTGTTTATTTGAATGACAAGGTTTGTTCTTTAACTTTTACAGAGAGTTTATTAAAAAAGTACTTTGTAAGAATTTTATTAGTGCATTTTTGGCCATTTTCTGTCTTCCTTCCCTCTCTTCCCAACCTACCACATCCCCCCAAAAAGAAAGACGATTTAATGTTTTCCCACTACTCTTTAATAAGATACTTATATTCATGAAAGGAAATGACTATAATCTGAGTCCATTTTACCAGGAAAGTTGGGCATTCTACGTTATCCTACGTGACTAAACTTTGTGCAGTTTATTCACTCTTTTTTGGGGGGAAGTCTAGGGCAATAATCTTTTCTCTTTCATCTCACCTGCACAAACTTGATGTCATCTGAACATCTTTTGGGAATCCCAATGTGAGTTTTGTATTTTGTCCAAGGAAGAAGTTGTCATATTTCTTTCTGTTTGAGCACCTCATGAATAAAATCTCTTGTTCGATCTTGTTTCTTTATTAATCTTTTGATCAATAAATTTTCTACAATTACTTCTTAGTAAGCTGCTTCCTTTCATTTTTTTACCATGATATTCAATTGATTTCAGTTATCTCAAGAACTAGTAAGAACTATGGTCATTCATTCACAGTCAACAAATATTTGTGGAATGCTCACTATATGGAAAATATTATTCCAAACATTGATTCATTCTTTCTCTTTTATATACCTGAAGTGGTAGATAAATCTGAATAGTCTTAGGAAGACAGTTAAACATTTATTGTTCAGTGAAACTAAGGCTGTAAGAAGATCAGGGAGAAATTTACTTACTTTTAGTATACTATGCACTCTAGAAAATAACGATAACAACAAAACAATAAAATTGGTGGATGTCTAGTGGTTTATCTCGCCAAGTGTTATCAAATTATTTGGAGTCCTTGGAGACATCTAAAATAAACTTCTGCAACACTTTTTTTGTTATTTACTTTATCAGTAATTCTCAACCAGGGTGTTTTTGCCTCCCAAGGAACAAATGGCAAACTCTGGAATCATTTTTAATTATTATGACTTGGGCTTGGGTGGATGCTACTGGCTATGAGTGAGTAGCAGACAGGAATTCTGCTAAATATTCCGCAATGTATGCAGCAAAAACAAAAAATATTGAGCCCAAAATATTATGAGTGCCAAGGTTGGGAAATGACTTACATGAACTAAATGTAGATGCTCTATGTGCTACGGTTCTTCAAATAACCTAAAGAAGCAAACTTCAATATGCTGGGTTAAATTTTTTTATACAGAGTTAGATCAAAGAGGTAGGTCATTATTTTGTACATTTAATTTAAAATATATAACATTAATTTATATTTCCTCAGATTCACAATAGCTTCATTAAATTACAATTGCAATCAGTTAAAACAATTAAGTGCAAACCTAACTGGCTTCTCAAGTATCTAAGGAGACACAGCTGGAATGAAAACAGATGGAAGGTGTAAATGAGAAGATTCAATTAACATTTTTCTTTCTAGTACACATTTCACAAAGAAAATCCCCTGAGAATGAAAATGAGGCCTTATTTCAAGAAATATGGTGACTTTTTACCATGTTAAGAATAAAATCTTTTAACATCTTTTTTATGTCATTTGGTGTTCAGACCAAACCTATCCTTAGGGTCAAGTCACAAATATGGTAACAAAAAAATTCTAAGCTAAGAGCAACAAAATTACTTTAAATTAGAACACTAACCAATTTAGTGGCAGCCTGAATCTTTCAGGAGTCTTTCTCTACTCTTAATAGCATTATAATTGTTGTTATAAGATTAGCTTTGACACTATAATTCTTAAGAATGAGCATAATAAAAACACACCAATTATTATAGTGCTAGCAATTATCCTGCTGTGCCTTCGTCAACATCTGAAGGGATCGATGAAATGTAGTTAATCAGATCCTTTTGAAACATCCTTATTTTGAAAGTTTAATGCCTCTTTCAGTGCCAATTTAAAATATACTAAAATTGAGTCTGGCCATTCATAAAGCTGAGATTGTTTTCCAAACGTCTCTTAGGGATCAACAAAGAGCTATAAAAAGATAAGCTGATGGACAAAAGCAAGGTTATGTATTCACTTCTTCAATTATTTCAATTGCTCAAAATGCAGATGACTTCAGGATAAAACACTGTAATTATATGTCCAGTATTTAGTAGGAAACTTTCAGATTCCAAGAAAAAGATAGATGTTCACCTTACGGTGGGTGAGAGAGGAGAATATATAGGGATATAAGGAAATATAAACCTTCCAGCACCAGCTGCGTCCTACTGGCCCACCTAATGTGGCCCAGCTTTTCTTTGTCTCTCCTACTTCGTCTGCAATTTACTCTATTTGCCATCACCAATTCCACTATCATTTCTTCCTGAGGGCTTCTGCTTATGGGTGTTCATGCATCTTATACTCTCTGTTCTTTATCACAGGTGACTTCTTTGTGTGGTTCATATTCAGACTCCCCAACAAGAAAGTTCTGTTTCAGCTGGCGATTTGCCAGCGAGAAAATTCTTGGTGGTCAGAGTTCTCAAGTCAGACCTCTTCGCATGAACAAGCTTCTTTCATGTCTATTCCACAAATGGCTGCCAATGGCTGTCGATTCCTGTTCTAGCCAGCTTCGGCAAAGGTTGTGGGTTAATGGATATAGAGCACAGCAGTGACGTGCAACTTGGGAAACAACTGTAGACCTCTTTTTCAAACATGAATTTACTGTGATGTGCACTCAAAGCTTCATGTGCTTCTTCAGTGTTTATTCATCATCAATAATTGGGATCATTCATATTTTTGGTATCATGGTTTGACATTTTCTATTGAAGAAACCAAATTTCACCTCAAGTAAAACATAAACAAGATGGAAAATGAAGATATTATAAATACTAGTAAGCACTTTATAAAACAACCATCAGTACACATATTTCCCAAAAGTTGTGGCAAGCCCACAACTAGGTTACCATATATTTCACCAAAATCTGCAAAAGAAGACAACATACAGCTGAAATTACCCAGAGACAGAGAATGAAAGTGTCTAAGGAGTTGTAGAGATAGATTTTGATATAAGCAGACAAACAAACAAATAACCTTTCTTTTCATGAAAAAATAATTACAGACTACAGATTAATAAAAGGACTCCTTTACCATAGAAAAATAATGGATAATGACAAATGAGAAATTTTTAAATTGTGAATAAGGATAGGTTTACCAAATATAAGCATAATAGAGTTATTTTTAATGGTATAATATACATTTGGCCAATAAAAAGATAAAGTAAAATAAAAACTATGTTTTTTAAATTAGTATAATGGGATAAGATAAAAATACAAATGCCTATCAAAACCATTGATAAACCTATGGATAATAGGTAATTTACACACTTTTAGTTTTTCTAGAACACAAACTTTTTAAGGTGGTAGTAAGATAAATAATTTTCAACCCAATAGTAATTTATTTTTGCTAAATTAAAGTAGAATACTGCACTGATTTACATTATATAACATGGCATCCCCCCCCATTAAAAAAACACATTTTGTTAAAAATACTTGTTAAATTTGGAGGGATGCTAATATTTCATGGAATACTTTTGAAAAATTATACATTAAACTAAATACAGGCAGATTCTATGCACTGCAACATTACAATAACCTTTAATTTACATTGCCAGTATGTGAAAGTAATTAAATCAATGATCTAACATCTACTCTGAAGTTGTACTATAACATGAAAATTAAATAACAAAATCTATTTCTTTTCAAATTCAGACTAATCACTCCTTTTTGGAAAAATATTGCCTATCTTCAAAATTGACCCTAAAGTAAACTTTTAAAAATTACTTTAAAAACACAAGTGATACTTTGACTATATTGCATTTGTTCAATAATCTTGGTTATTATAAATTGAAGTTAAGAACAAAAATAATTGCTAAAAATACAAAATATATTAACATTGTAAGTAGCCTATAAGAAAAAATATTGAATCATTTTTTCCATGTTCATCTTAGATAGTGGTCATTCAGACTTAAAACAATATATTAAAGTTTCCTCTGGTGATTTGAATGTTCACCAGAATAAAAACATCATTGTTAGACAAGATCTAGTGACTTGAAGACAAAGTCACATCATATTATTGGGCAAAAAATACAGATTATGATAATGTGTGCATAAATTGAGACAATTTTCACTTAAAAGACTGCACTTGTATTTGTGTACACACACACATATAGGTACATACACATATACTCACACACGTAATCTGAAATATCCCTAGGTGAAATATCTCTAGTGGTTCTCTCTTGGTGACATGATTGTGGGTGATACTTTTCTTCCTTTTGCTTATATGCTGACTTCACATTTTCTACATTATTTTGTAGAAATAATGTATTTTGTAACCAAAGGTTTTTCAAAATAGCAGATGACCTTCCAAATTCAGTTTGGCAACTGGATTCTGAGGGAAGCATAGACAAAGTGGAAAAACAGTAGATACCCCAAAACTTTTTACCCTGATTAGAGCCATGCCAATTTATATGAGAATTGGAAGCATATTTAAAGAAATACATCTAATGTGACTTTGATGCTCACAAGCTGGTTGTAAAATCGTTCAAGCACTTGCTTTTTAAAAAACAATAACAAATTGTGCTGCTATCATAAAGTAAAAACCAGATTCATTCTTCAAAAAAAATTAATAATGTGTGGGAATGTTTTGCTCAGCAAGCAGCATTAATTTTTGAGCCAGCCTCACAGGTACAGGCGAAGTCTGAGGTGGAGCATAGAAACCATGTGATGTCCAGGCTGGCTCCTTGCAGGCAGTGGGTTAACAAGGAGAAGATATTAGATATGATGAGCTCCAAAGAGAGGTGGGGGTGACAATATATCATATCTTCTTTATCCATTCTTCTATTGATGTACACTTAGGTTTACTCCATGTCTTGGCTACTGTGAATGATACTACAATGAACATGAAGATTCTCATACCGCTGTTAGATCCTGTTTTTATTTCTTTTGGATGCATACTTAGAAGTAGGATTACTGGATCATATGGGTGTTCTATTTTCAGTTTTTTTGAGGAATCTCCATATTGTTTTCCAAGTGGTTACACCAATTTACATCCCAGAATGTTTTTAATTTTAATGATGTCACTTCTGTATTATACAATTTTCAGAAAGATTACTATGATGAATTAAAAACAAAAAATAATTTGTTGTGGATGGTATATTCATTATGATTTTTTTAAAACAACCCATTTGTTCCTTCTAGCTAGTTAACAAATGTTGCTACTCTTAGTGGCTTAAAATAATACAAATTTATTCTCTATGGTTCTGAAAGTCAGAAGTCCAAAATGGTCTCATCAGGCCGAAATCAAAGTGTTGGCAGGTCTACACTTCCTCCAGAGGCTCCAGGGGAGAATCCATTTCCTTGCCTTTCCAAAACTTAGAGCTATATTCCTTGCATTCCTTGGCCTATGGCCCTGTTCTCCATCTTTAAAGCCAATAATATAACACATCAAATCTCCTTCTGCTTCTATCTTCACATACCTTTTTTTATTTTTCTGTCTGTGTGTAATCTCTGGCTTTCTCTTATAAGTACATTTATGATTTCATCTAGGGCTCATCCAAGTAACCCAGGATAATGTCCCATTAATTGCATCTGCAATGACATTTTTTTCATATAAGGTAACATTTACAGGGCCACACTCACAGAATGAGTCTCAAATTAATAGCAACATGACACTCTTTCCTCAGCGTCTAAGATCTAGTTCCACAGGGACCCAACCTCTGAGCTCCTTGAGGGACTAACATCAATTTAGATGTGTGCTCTTTAGAGCTCAACTCTGTGGGATCTTTTCCCTAAACTTTTAAATTCTGTTAATCCTAACCTCTTCCGTTTCCCATCAATCCCACAGATGGTAGCTGCTTAAAATAGTTATTATTTCTGATACACTTAAAGTTCTATTTTTGCCTTTTTAGTTCTTTAAAAGCTGGTTAAGTCATTTTTCTGTATTATATGCTTTTTGATAAAAAAGAAAGTGTAGTTATATGTTGAGATATGAGTGACTTTATTCTGTGTCTGTTTCCTCACCTGTAAAACATAATTACAATATAAAACACTAAATTATTTACGAGATACACAAACATACATATGCACAGACACAGAATGGTAATTATAAACAAAAGCCTTGGAATCAAATCAGATCTTGATTAAACGTTATAGTTCAAGAAAGTTGCTAAACATTTCTTTATGTCAATTTCCTGAAATGTAAATTAGAGTAGATAAAAATAGCAAGTGCTAAGTAGCAAAATTTGTGCAATACATCATTGAAAGGGTATTTATAGAAATATGTGCATCTATAATTAGCAATATAGAGGATAAATATACATGATTATCTTAAAAGATTTTTAAATCAATAAGTTTAACATATATTCATGAAATATAAAAAACGTTTGCAAAGTAGAATTAAAAGAAACATCCTAAATTTGATAAAAGACATCTACAAAACACCTACAATTTATTCCATATTGAATGAATAAGTACTGAAATTATTCCCCTGGTGTTGTAAAAAAAACCTAGAATAATGTCAACCATAAGCACCTGTATTAAATACAATACTAAAAGTTCTAAACTATCTAAAAAAAAACAGAAAAAGATATAAATATTGAACAAGAAGTAAAATCATCATTATTTTCAGAAAACATGATTGCATGATAGAAAAAATCTAAAAGACTCAACAATCCATTTTAATTAAAATAGAATTTTAACAAGATTGCTGGGGTATTGTGCATATTGTATTTCTACATGTTATCAATCAACAGAAAAAAAAAACATTAAAAACCATACGGTTTACAAGAGTATAAAAAAGTAAAAACCTTATATGAATTCTGAGGAAATATGTACAGTACATACACTGAAGACTAAGAAATACATATAAGCCTAATTAAATTCTAATCAGTGGAAACATATCATGTTGAGAGTCTATATTTTTAAAATATCAATTCACCACAAATTGAAATTGATGTATGATTTAAATTCAATACCAATTAAAATGTGTACTTTTATATGTTAATGTGTGTGTGGATGTGTAGAAAGTGAAAAACTTTTTCTGAAATGTGTATACAAATGCAAGGCAATTTTGAAGAACAAATCAGACTTAAATTATCAATAATTAAGTTTGCCATAAAGCTACTCTTATTAAGACAGGGTAGAATTAGTACAAAAAGAGAAAAACAAGTAAATAATACATAATAGCCCAGAATAATAGTCACACGTATGGTCACTTGAATTATGACAACGAAGACACCATACAATGGGGAAGGTATGGTCTATTCAATCAATGGTGCCAAATAATTTGTTTTGTATAAATGATATACAAATAAAACTCAAAAAAGATCTTTGACCTCATCTCATCATACAGAATATTTAAGAAAAACACAAATTTAAATGTTAAAGGTCAAATGACAAAATGTTTAAGAAAACAAATGAAAATATTTTCATGACCTTGGAGTAGAAAAATATTTCTCACAGAAGACAAAAGAATGAACCATAAAAACAACAACAACAAAAAAAATACATTTGATTTTGCCAATATGCATGACAATTTTCTTTATTTTTAAAAGATCATTTTTAAGCCACTGATGAAAAAATGTATGTGAATATAAATGGTTATATATTCATTTCTAAAATAAATTCATATTCAGAATAGAAGAAGAACTCTATATCAAAAGGAAAACAGGAAATTAAAAAATGAAATGGACAAAAACTTAATCAGGCATGCCACTGAAAAAGCATCTAAATGAACAATGAGCATATTTGATTTTAAATATCAAAAATCTTTCATCCTCATATCTAACTGAAATTCAAAGTAAATCTCCCTTTAGATACCACTACACTCATACTACAATGGCTAAAATGAAAGAAACTATCAATACCAAGTTTTGATGATACTGTGGTACAACTGGAACTCTCATGCATTACTTGTAAGAGTTAAATTTGTCCAACTCCATTAATGGAAATTTTCTGACAAAACTAATATGGTGTATTCTATGACCCAGCAGGTTCAACAGAATGTGATATTTGTTAGGTGAAATCTAATGTTTATTGTCCTAAATGACATGTGAAATTATGTTCATTGCAACTTTTGTTTATAATAAATAAAAACTAGAAACAGCATAAAGGTCCATCAACATTAGAATAAGATTTAAAAAATGAGGTGGCAATTCATGCTATGAAAAGTTATGAAACAATGAGATGAGTGACTATTCCCCCAGCAACAGAAAAAATAGATCTGACAGAAAAAAAGAAATGAGCAGAAGTAGCCAAACCTCAAAAAGTGAATACTATAAGATTTAATTTACCTAAAGATCAAAAACAGGCTGGATCAAAATAGATCAGAATAGTAGTTTCCTTTATGAGGAAAAGTCCTGACCCAGCTGCAAGAAGTATTTTATATGTCAATCTCAGTATTTTGATGGGTATATTCAGTCATCTGTAAAAACTCATCAAGCTGTACATGTAAGACTTGTGCACTGTACTATAGAAAAGTTATAAAATATACTGCAATAAACAGTAAGAACTAAAAACTAAAAATAACCTTACACCTCACTTCTCTGTGCCAGACATTATTCTAAGCACTGTACACTTACTAACTCATTCGATCTCCACAATTCTCTTTCACTCCTCTTTTGCCTCTGAGGCATAGGGAGAATATATAAACTGACCAAGGCCACACAGTGAAGAGGTGAACTTGGAGTTCAAACCCAGGCAAGGTTCCATGAGTCTGGCCTCATGAGCACTCTACTAGAGCCTATTTTAAAGAAAGTCATTGGGAGTTATAAAAGTGCTAATGCATATGTAACTGTTAGGTTTCACAAATGTAGCTTATGGGCTGTAATTATAAAGTAACTTGATGTCTCCCAGTCTCCCATTAATTTTATTCAGTGGGGGCCCATTACTTCTCTAATCACTCTTGACTAACAAAAAAAAAAAATGTTTATTTACTTTAAGTTGCATAGAAGAGTCTCGATTCTGCAATTAAAATGCTCAATTTCAGATAGGGTCAAAACTAAAAATTCTATGTAAATTGAGGCTTCTTTCTTCCACCCAGTCAGGCTATTGCAGGCTAGCTGTCTGTTGTGTGTGCTTTGGGGGAGGGAGTGGGGAAAAAGGGGCATGGGATAGGCAACCATTTCCTTCTTTCTTACCTCATGTTCCCAGTTTGGCAACATTAGTTTTAAGGTCTATATAGAATTGAAGCAGGGAAGCAAAAACAGTTCGGTATTTATGGATAATATCACAGCAATCTAGGAAGCTTGCTCTCTGGGCTTGACAAAAGTTATCTGGCTCTTTCTTGGGTCTCTCTCCTGTACTGTGTCACACTTCCTGGTATGAGTAAGAAAGAAAATAAAGCCCCGAGGCCTATTGGTAACTCTGTGGAACCCAGGTAAAAGTGCAAATGGTGCCATCTAGTAAATTTCTAAATATTAGAAATTTAAAAGTTACATCAAAAACAAATTATTAAATAAAATACAGTTCATCATCTTAACTTGTCAAACTTAAAAACAAGCAACTAAAAATGTATAAAATTATCTTTCTAAATGTTTCAGAATATTATTAAAAGGGTTTTGACTTAATTATTTTTATCTTAATCTTATCATTAGGCTTTTGATGGTCTGGCAATGTTTAATCAGAAATAAAATATAAATAATTAATTACTGTATTTTTCATAAAATCTATTGTATTTACTTGTTTAATTAAAAATTATTGTTTGATTAAAATTTTCACAATTTTGCATTTCAGTAAACTAGTGACCTAAAGTAGAATGAGTAAATTTTCTTTAAAGGGCCAGATAGCATATATTTTAGACTTTGAAGATTATAGTCTGTTACAACTACTCAACTTTTCTGTTATAACACAAAGGCAGCCATCAATGATAAGTAAGCCAAGGGTAAAGCTATGTTTCAATATAACTTTATTTACCAAAAAAAAGTAGAATGCCATAGTTTACCAATCTCTGACCTAACAGATTAAAAAAAATGGAAATATGATATTTTAAATTTACAATTTTACATATTGTTATTAAGAATGTAATTTATAAATGTAAACATTTTTTCTATTTGTCATGTTTTCTAATGAGTTCTAATATTCAGTATCAATCTAGTAGTAAAGAATAAGAATTACATTTCATGCTAGACTTCAGCACATATAAATTTAGGAATATAAATTGTTTTATATTGTGAAATTCTTTGGACATTATATGTAATTATTACAAAAACCATACTAATTTGTAGGTACCTCTTGAACAAGGAATCAGAACACAAAAAAATGCAAGAAAATGGAAATTATATTTCATTATGCAAGCTTCCTTGAATTCATGCTCTCTGAAAGGAAGGATTTGACAGGTTAATTAACTTGTCTTTTCCTCTACCCAAGCCCTTCTGCAGCTCAAGTCTTCTTCCCTTACACGCTGAAGCATTATCCATCTCTGATGCTGGCAGCAGCAAATCTCACAAACCTTCGTGGATGGCATTTGGATGCAGCTGCCTTTTGTTTTGAATGTATTGGGCAAGAGATGTGAAGAAGCAGTTCCTCCCAATCTGGCCTGTGTTTGCTGGGAGAGCAAATGGCTCTGGGTAGGCTTGTCCTGGCCTGGGCTGATGCTGGATCTTAAGTCACTTGGAAGGGAACATAGCAACTGAGTGGTAGATGAAGGAATTATCACTGGCTCCAAATGCCAGCTGTTTTCCCCTACACTAGTGTTTCCTAAATTACCAAACTACTTTTGCATTAAAAAATAATCACTTGGACCTTAATGTATAGGAAATTTTGCTTTATTGCTGACTAATGTCATATAAGAGGCCTTAAAATGATTGTGGAAGTGTGGGCAAGAGTCTGTCTTTTTACAAAAATTTAGCCAGACAATTCTGTAAAGCCAAGTTTGTGAACCACTGATCTAGATGATTCAAGAGATTGTTTAGAAATCCAGTATTACCCATACTTACACATGATTATTTCTTTAAGGTTATCGTGGTTGTAGTATACTTGTTATTCAAGAGCTTCCCAGCCAAATTCTGCATTCTACCCTCCCACTGTAGTACTGAGAGTGATTGTGACAGTGGTTTAATAAGACACAGTGATGAGCTGCCAAGGCCTGAAAACTTTTATAAGGAGATAAAATACACTGTTTGAGACTAGATGACTTTAGCAGCTGCTGGGAACTCTTGGAGATTCATTACTTCACCCTTTGGAGGAAATTGGTAATGCTCATTGCTTAGCACGGCTACTTACAGCTCTGGGATCCACCCACTGTGGAGGATGGTCCTTGATGTCTCAACAACTGATGAGGCATTGGTTTTATACATTGCTCTGTATTTCTCAGATAATTTTTAAAAATTTGATTTTACAGCTATCTTCTGAATTCTCCTGAATTCACTTGTGTATACACTTCTGGGGAGTAGAGATTTTGCCTAATTAGTCCTGTATCCTTAGTATTCAGTGCAGTGCCTAATAGGAGATCAATAAAAATTTTAAGCCAAATTTTAATAAATACATAAGCTCTCAGCAAGAACTATCTTTACTCAATGTTGCTCGAGGAGCTCCTTACGCAAGAGGAGGAATAAAGAGGTATTTGCTCCCCACTGCTGGTAGCTATTTTGCTATTTGGAATAACAGACTAATTGTTATATGCAGACTACCATTTTATGGGATACCATCACCATTGTCTCAACACAGGTATAAATTGAGGGCATTTTTATGTGACAGTTCTTTTTCTCTGACATCTTCCATTCCATAAGGAAAATTGTTAGGTTGGTATGGGAAATTCAGCTCAACTCCAGAAAATATAGGTTTATAACAGTTTTCTGTTTCCTACTAATACATGTAACTCTAATGATTATAAATGTAAACAATTTTGAAAAGTATACTGAGATATTTTAAAATGTGAACCGAAAGCCATGTGTTTCTTTGTTCATAGGTCCTGGGCTTTGACAGTAATGGAGTAATGCTGGGGTAGAAAGAGGAAGTGCCCGTGAAGGCTTATGTTGTTGGACCCCTCAATAGCTTCTGATACACTTAAAACTCTGATCTTGAATTACATTAGATTGTTATTGAAAATTGTTTTGGAACATTCACTTCTTTGTACTTATTTTATTCTATCATTAAATTCAGATTTAAAAGCCTCCCGAGTCTCCTTCTCTAGGCACCCCTCTCCCTCTTCACCTCGATTCACTCCACCACTTTCTCTTTCTCCTATGTTTTACCTGCCATCTGGAACCACTTCCCAGCCTCTCTGGACTTAATTGGCTCTTTTCAAAGCGCATCTCTAGCCCGCATCTCTCCTGTCCGCCTTATGACTCCTAACCTTACAGAAACAATCAGCCTCTTCTCTGGGAGCCTGGCCATTTCCCTCTGCTAAAGTTCTTCTTGTCTTATCCAGCCTTTGTCGCTCTTCTCCACTCAAGTGGCTCTTGGTAACCTCTATGCTGTTGCTTGTTCCTTTTTGAAAGCTATTTAAAGAAGCAACTGCAAATGTCATTGCATTGTTCCAGATACACATGTACATGTGTGCAAAGCCACACAGAAGCTTTAATTGTGTTGCATCTTGTATAATCAGTATGAGTCACTGAAGTAAAACCCATTAAGGAAAAATTATTCTCTAAGGAGTTAGAATATTGTGCTTGGGTGGCTTCCTTTGGTCAGGAAGCAAAGCCACACTTCCTGGATTCATAATTGCCTCAGAAAGGTCAGAAAGTACATTTCAGTAGGAGTGTAGTCATATGTACAAAGCTTTATGGAAATAAAGCACCCCCTACACCCATAACAAAAAATAAAAATCTGTTCTTTGAAACTTTAATTTAAAATATTAAATTGAGTTATTAAAATACAAAAATGAAAGGTATTTATAAGTTTAAACAATTCTTTAAATCTATCATATATAAAAATAGTTAAGTAAAATATATCTCTAATATGAAAAATATATGTTGGTCAGTGTAGATATTCAGATGCTGCTATACTAACCCAATATTCTTCAATATCCTGTTTTGAAGATTCAGATGTCAGTATAGTTGGAAAATCTACAATGAGGTTTTATATGTTTTCAGCAATCCAGAGAAAATACTTTAGTTTTCATTGTAGGTTCTGATATTAGGGCACAAGACAGCCAAAATAAGACCCCCTGGTGTTCACTGGAATTTCATATGCTTCTTGAAAACTTATGGAATCCACTTTTATCAGGTCAATTTTGACAAGAACATTTCTCATATTGTTGGAAGCTACTAATAGAAGATTAGTGCATTCTAACTCAGAAAATAGTATGTCCTTTGCCTCCTCACAGAAGCTCAAATTAGTTGTAACAATGATACTACAAACATAGCCATATTTGAATAAAATTAAATCTGTAATAGATTTTTCCTTTGGTTTTCCTGTGAAATAAAATCTTTTCAAGTTCATATTTTAGGTTATTTGTATTGACTTTCCAATGAACAAATCAAAGTCATTGAGAAATATGAGCACTTTCTTTTAAGATTAGATTAGATTTATTTAACAAGTGCTTATTGTGAGGGATAAATGTTAGTCCCTAGAAATTTCTAAAACCCTCCCAGCCACGGAGGTGCCATAGTCTATCTAGAAAGGGTAATCTGCATGAGTCACAGTAAATAAATCCGAGCAGTGTATAAGATTCATATACTAAGAGATGACAGCTTTCAAAAACCCAACACATTAGTTCAAATTTCTGAGATGTCTCTACTATTCATCATTTTATTAAGCATAGTATTTACAATGAATCAGTTTACAGCAGCTCCTTAGTGATCGCTGTCAGTGTCTAGCTGAAATACATATTCTGAGAAGTGAAAGAGTAGTGCTACTTAGGCTGTATCAGGTTTGTTTTATTTCTATTCTATCCTTTTGTGCTCTTATCCAAGATGACACTTTTTGCCCTGAATCTTTATGGATTACATTGAAATATGATTTTATTCGTTTGGGTAGCTCTTCATGCACAGACAGGCTACATTCTCACTGGCTGGCACCATCTCTGTTTGTAACAGAAATGTCTCTCCAACCCTTATTTTTTTTTTAACTGGTAGGCTTGTTACAGGATAGCAAAGCAGATGTTCTTCGGCCTTGTGTAATCTCCACCTGCAGTACACTGGATGCACCTGACTGCATGACACACAATCAAGAGGACCTAATGTCTGTCACTGGGGCTCTCTAACAGCGTTCCACCAATTTTTTTTATCTGCTTAGATAGTCACATTGTATGAATGCCAAAGAAAAGCAACTAAAATCAGTAGATGTGCCTTTTTAGCTTCAGAGAAGTCAGCATTTAAGTCAGACATTTAGAGCCTTGGTTTTCACTCAAAATTTACGACAGACTCTTACACAGATAAATGATTGCACTGACAAGACCCTCTGGGACACTAAACCATTATTTATAATTATTGCTCAAGTGTGTTTTTCAAATTGAAGGCCTACTTATACCTGCCAAAAAAACTATTTCAAAGACTTTTACTTAATTAATTATACTCATGTTTGTATATTGAAGAAATGATATAGCATGTTTTAATTTTAAATAAAAATAGAATTGAAATAGCTGATAGATGATGACCATAACTGATTTTACAAAATTTGAATCAACTGAAGTGATAAATTTAATAAAGACAAATATTTGGTAGATCATGTTGATAACCTTTTTTAATAGTGGGGAAAAAAAGCTATCTTTCTAGTTATAAAATTTTTGCTATTTTAAATTATTTATTTTGACTCAGTTTTCATGTAAACATTATATCAAAAGAAACAAACTGTTAGAAGCCCTCAAAGGACAGACTGAAAAAAAAAATAAATAAGTTGAAGTTTCAAAAATTTGAGTTTTTTAAAACTTATAGATAAAAATATCAATGCATTTTTATTAGATTATCTCCATTGTTATGTATAAAACCTTTTTCCTATTTGACAAATCTTTTAATAAAATGAAAAATAGATCATACATAAAACATTATTAGTGTAACAGAAAGTGAGTTTGATCAACTCTGTTCTAAAATATTCACATTTCTATAGTTTTTATACATCTCAATTACCTTATTAAATTAAGCATGTAATCATTCTCATTTTTCTCAGGAGCTTAACAACTAAGTTTTTTCTTTAATTTAAGATATAATTGAATCTAAATTTTAAAATTAGTATAAAAGTCTAAAACTATACCAAATCTAATAGTTAAAAAGTACAATCATTGACTTTTAACTCTATAATAGAAGTGATCTCCACGGAAATTGTAGAAATAAAACTTCCCAGTATTATTTAAATTAAAATTTTTAAAGTATTTAATGATCTAAGATATAAAGATTAAAGATATAATCCTAACTTCAAATGTAGTTCTGTGAACTGTTGCTGTCTATGGGATATTTCATGTTGAGCTTATTTGTAAAAATTTAAAAGAGAGTTTACTTTCAACCTAGAGAAATGTTTTAAAAAAGAAAAATATAATTTGATTTAATTTTTGTTGTGGTAAATTTTATTGTGTATGTATTATATACATTCAAAATAAATTTTATCAATATTCTTTCCTATAGATAACAAAGGCTATAAAGTTGTACATAAAGCAAGAGAAATGCAAGAATAAAGTTAAAGAAATAGCTGCTAAATTTATTCTTCATTATAAAATAATAAACAATTTAATTTTGTTCCTTATTGTACAAGACAATTTGGTGCAAACATTTTTTTTTTTGAAATTCCATATTCCTTTGTTCAATTAAAAATATTCTGATAGTAGCTCCCAGGGATGGGAAGCACAGAATAGAAAATGCAATTAGCATTAATATATTGGCTAGGTGGAAAACTAGAGAGAAGGAGCAATTATGGGGGTCGTTTAATAAATTATATGACAGTCCAATCAATGTACTGTATACTTGAAATTAACAAAATGAAAAATATATATTTTGAAAGTGACATACCAATGTAAGCCAAGGCAGAAAGTCAGAATGAGACATTCAATATGCTTTTACTTATGCCATCTCAGGGCATCACTATATACATGATTAACTATGAATCAGCTAGAATCTGTTGCTACAAGATAAATTTAAAGAGTTAAACTAAAATGACTTGTTAAGATAAAAGAAGGCAAGTCATATCAACTCTCTGACTTCAAAATATGTAGGGAATCCTAACAGCGGTAAGCATTAAAACTAAAATAACAAACAAAAGACCAAGAAGTGTGTGACTCAATGGGTGATGTGGCAGTCATTTGCAATAAAAGAGAGTCATAATCCTTACATGAAAAAATGGATGATGTTCAGCATAGTCAAGAGTCAAGGGGACAAATTATCAGCTTCACATTGAAAAAGAAAATAAATTCCATTGGAAAAGACATTGTACTGACATATTATATGTCTCAGAATCTTCTGATAATCATGATACCTAAGCTTGCTAAACAGGGTTAAAGGAAGAAACTGGTTATTGGGTTTTTATTCAGCAAATCAGTCAAGAATTTTTAGGAAATACAATAATTCAGAGAAATCTTGAACAAAGCTTGAGCACATCCATTGTCAGTGGGAATGAAAAGACATTATGAAAGGATCATGAGCATAATTTGCCAGTGGTTTAAAGGTGAGAGTATAAAATACATGGAGAAATTTGTGTGCTGCTAACATCAAAGAGGTAAAGGCTAAGGGTGCTGCTAAATATCTGACGATGCATGGAATAGCCTCGCACAACAATTTATCTAGTTCAAATGTCAATAGTGCAGAGGTAGTTCACTAGTTCGGAACAGAAGTTAGTTTGGGAACACATTTGTAAAAATAAATGGGTTGAGTAGTGTGATGACCGGACACTTGAGCAGTGAGAATTATTCATGCTACATATAACTGATTAGTACCTTCAGAATGCCAGACATTGTTCTAGATTTTGAGGATAAAGTGTTCAACAGAAGAAACAGGTAATGCCTAAGAAAACAATTAAATAAACAAATAACATAAGATCATTATAAAAATATGTGAATGAAATGTAAATAGGTGGATGTGATAGAGAGTGACCATATGAAAGGAATTAAATTGGAATAGAGGATTAAGGAAGATGTTTGATCTGGTCATGATGCTTTAGGTGAGAACTAAATTCTAGAAAGTCTCAGCCAATGTAAGGGTCAGTAAAAATGACAAGTTTGTTTTGGCTATACAGTTTGGAATTTAGTATATAAGTCAGTGTTGCATATACAATTTTAAGTATTTTCGAAATTAGAACTGGCAAACAAACAAACAAAAATCCATGACTGTTTTGGTTTGTGCCTAGAGTACCTAGCAAAATAGTTAAGGTCCAAAGCAATCCCTTCAACTTAAGTAATTCTATGTGCTGAAATAACCTGACAAACAATCTTTAACCTTTCTCCAAAAAACATAATTTTGGTTTTGGGGAAATTCAGCCTGAGAGTATCAGAGTTACTGAAAAATACTTGATTGGAGGTTGGTATCAAAAGAGTTTTCTTTGTGGAAGTCAATCATTCCCAGAATAAAATCGACTACTTTAAACTGTATATACATTTAGTTAGATGTCATTGATATAATTACAATGGAAAGATATTTATAAAATGACTCTTAGTTAACACTTGGCACTGCAGAAATATAAATGTAATTTAAAAATCCATAGAGATAAAAAAAACTGTCTAGAATAAAATTCAGAATCTATTAGACTTTTGATTTTCAATACATTTTTAGATATTTGTTTTACAACTGTACATTGCTTAAGAATCACTGCTGACTGAGCTAAATTTTTCTAAAAGTTCAAAAACTTATCAAAGATTGCTCTTCTGCTATTGTTTTCAAAAATATTTTGACTTATGTAATATGTTATAATAGGAATAATAATTGATTTTCAATGTTATTTACAATATTTTTCACAAGGAATTTAGTCCCTTATTTAGTTCAAACCTTTTTTCCTACTTAAATTACCTTCAATAAAATAGTTTTCCTAATTAAAAATAATGAATCAGTGAATTATGTTACTTTTATTTGAAACAAATCTGTATTACAAGTGCCTTATAAAGTGTATGATTTTACAGATATTGTAATACAAAGTCCTGATAATCATCATTCTTTATTTTATCTATGAAGAGGTATTGAATGGCTTTTTGTATTACTTAATCATGGTCTCAATAGTGCAGTGCGAACTATTGATTTGCACTATTGTACAACCTGCTTGGTAGTTTATTTTTTCTAATGTTAAAATAATAGATAAACATAAAATAAGATGACTAGTCAACTCCCAGATCATTAGGAATAGTGTAATAATTGCTAAAATGATTTTTAAATGGTAACTAACAGTATAAATAGTAAAGGTTAATCCACTATCTATTGATTTAGGATGATACATTTCTATAATGTGAGCAAGGTAATGTCACACCAAAGGAACTGTATGACTTAGTAGCAATAAACCTTCTCAATGTACCATTTCCCAAAGTAAGCTAAAATCTTCAGCCAATAATACCATCAGACAAAAATCTACAATGACAGTTAAAGGTGTCAAATCAACGCAGTGTTCAAGTGATCCAAGACAGGGTCTACTGGAGAAAGAATTAACATGAGTTTGTTCTCAACAAAGCTCATTTCTGTGCATTTTAGTAACTTTTCTTGTAAATTCCAAAACAAGTTTCAGTGTAGATTTCATATCAACTTAATTCTCCTTGGAATTTATATTTGTCATTAGTGTACAGGGACTGTATTTTTTCCCTATGCTAAATATAATATGAGAAATTACACAGACTTTCTATATTAAATATATTAAACAAATTATTTTAATAACATTAGTCCAGTGAATAAATAAATTTTTAATGTTAAAATAATTACATGTATATCATGTTAACACTTTGCTGGTATTTCAAAATAATAGCACTCAAATTACTCAGTTATCAAGTCATGGAGTACATAAGATTTCCTAACACGCTTTCTGTAAAGAATAGAGAAAATTTTAAACTATATAAATTAAAAAATATATGTATTGCCTTATATTATTTAATATTTATTATTTATAATTCATTTAATACAAACATTTTAAATTATTTATTTTAAATAATTGTATGCTCTCACCACATTTTATTATTTTTTAAATAATTTTAACTCTTTTGCAATAATTAGCTTTATTTTAGGTTTTTTTTCTGGAGGGGGCATCTTGTTTAAATTGTACTAAAGTAAGTAAACTGGAGCCCTGCATTGTATCTGTTGCATCCTTAAGTAGATGCTAAAAGAAAATGAGCTGACTGCTTTTTGTTCCATCAAAGAAACCTCTGTCCCTAGTAACAATATTTCCATTCCTTTGTAATGAATTAACAATTGTCTGAAGAAAATCTATAAATATATAGTCCTTCATTACTCAATAGATATCTTGCATGAGACAGCATAAAATGTTTTTTAAGTTAATTATAAATCACAATAGATAGTATTTGACAATAAAAGAAATGAAGTATTCATACATGTTTCAACATGGATGGACATCAAAAACATTATGATAAGGGAAGGAAGCTAGTCACCAAAAACCATGTAGTGTATGATTTTTATTTATATAAAATTGCTGGAATAGGCAAATTCATAAAGACAGAAAATATATTAGTGTTTGTCGAGGCCTGAGGAAAGGTGGGTAGGAAGTAGCTGCCAGTGAAAATACACACATTTTACACGATTAATTGTGCAAGATTGGTAAAATAAATGTAAATTAAAAAAAAAGAATGAGAACTATTATTTAAAATAAGCTATATTTTGGAAATCTATGAGCTAAAACCATAATCCTTAATCTTAATGTTCTCTTGAAAAGTTTTTTAAGAATTAAGACAAAAAAAATGCTGTTAAAATTTTTTGAAGGAATAAAGAAATTAATTTGCTCTGAGAATATCTGAGAAGAGTAAGAGAATTAAAAAGAAATTCTACATTGAATTTATGATATTGGCAGGATTTATTAGTAGACATAATGCTTTAAGAGGATGTCCTAAAGTTGTAACAAATAGAATTTTTAAATTTTTTTTCAATTTTCTAGAATGATTAAGAATGATTCTTTGTCTTTTACAAACATAAGAATTTGTAAACTATAAACATTGATTGTAAAACTTTTTTCAAGTAACCTCTGAGCAACTCCTTTCTTCTTAGATAAAAGGATATATTTATTGCGTGAGCATGAAGTAGGACAATGACATAAACCATCTCTTTTTAGGATATTTTAGATACTCAAGTACCAAAATATTAATTTGTAGGTAACATACTCTCTGACTTTCAGCAACCTTTTATAAGACCAGCTTGTGACTGCGTTTGATGTCACTGAAAATCAATTTGTAAGGTGGAATAAATCTCTCTGTGAGTAAAAAATTAGTAGAAATACTCCGCCATAATTATTTTGAAATTTAATAAACATTTGTGACTCTCAAGTAGAACAAACACAGAAATATGCATCAGTGACTTAGCCAAGTCTTATGATATAGGGTAATGTACCTAATAAAATCAGCCACCACAAGTTCATAGAAATTTAATACACTTTACCTCTTCTTTTAAGTCTGTTTTACTATTGCTTTTTGAGAATCAGCTACTAAGGCAACAAAAACAAGCATAATAAATACACACTGACCACTAACTACAGAACAAGTCCTAGGTAGGATACTAAGAGGTAAGAATTCAAATATAGCAGATATCTCCTGTTCTTAAAAAAATTCAAAGTCTAATTGTAATTTTTTATTATCTCAATGACTAAATTCTATGTATTTCAGGGTGTTGGCTTTATAATATAACTAATTTAGACTTTTCCGTAAACTAAGCCACTTGACAGGGCATAATGAAAGCTAGAGCTTTCTATGTCCTAGATGGAAGTGATTGATTGAGGTTATTTTTCAGAATGTGTTTGTTCATCCAACTACCTGAAAACCTTAGTTTAATTTATGTTATCAGCTCTGGGAACATGTCCTCAAGACAAATTCAATGTTAAAACTTTTTATTTGTTAGTTTACTCTGTTTTAAGAAGACTACATTTAATTTGCATTTTTGAAGACTACAACCTCCATACAGTTTCAAATATAATGTAATATTTTATCAAAGCTGTTTCATCTCTAACATGCTAAAATAGCTTTAGGTCCATAAAGTTTTTGTAAGTATTTTTTCCTTCTAGGTATATATTTACTTCGGATGCCAAGATAAAGATAATACTCATCTAGTTTAAATGTAATTCATGATGTTAGAAGTTCAGGATTCTTTCCTATAATAAAGAATTTTACAAAAGAATTACCTATCATGTACTTTGATTTAAAATAAGCAATAAGGGTCAAGCATTACAGAATAATTAGTGCAGGGGGAAACTTTAAAAATATAGAAATGATAAAAGGATATTTCCTTGAATGCAACATTCTAGATAGCCTTTTATCCTCAGTATAACAGAATAATAGAAAATTACACAAAGGTATTCATATTTAGCTTTTAACTATTGGTCCTTTGATCTCTGGAGTGCATATTAAATTTTCTAATTTAAAACATGCTATAACTTCTTATAGAAAATGACGATGGCTATATCTAATGAATATTACTTCTGAAAACTGTTTATAATTCAAAAGATGCTGTTCCATTGGGAGCAAGTGTGTCCACTTAAAAATATGTGTTTAATTGAAATTTTAATTTAATCAACTTGAAGCATTGATTTTAGTGCCCCTGGAAGAAAGATATTAAGGCTTACTAGAGAGAGGAGGTTCCTATTCTGCTTTGCTGGTACTTTTAAGATTTCCCCTGGAGGGTCACCCTGATGTACACCAAACCATGCTTTTCACATGGTTATTAATCCCATGGACAACTAAATAAATAGGCCAGTGGGTTTCACTTAAGACTTTCTTCAGCTCATTTACTCATGGAGTTTTCTTATGGAAAGTCAAACATGCTGTATTTTTCTTACAATAGGGCAGTTGGTATACTGAGTTTGGTAAAAGAACCACCACCTATGTCAAGTTGTAATTTTCACTTAAAAATATTTTTCATAAAGAGCCAAAAATATTGTCTAAATGCTGAAAAGTCACTATGAAAAAGTCTAGACATAAAAAATAAATAAGTAAACACACATACATGAACATGCAGAATATTTAGAGGTAACAGTTAGATATATAGAAACAAATTTTACAGTTTACCAATGGAAAACAATAAACTAAAATTTATCTGTCTTTATAAGACTGTTTGAGATCACATCTTATAAAATTATCTTCCATTTTGCAAGCCATTTTTGATATTTAAAATGAGTTACATAAACTTTCATCACTTCTTTTAATAATCAACTTTTGTGAGCTAACACTTGGCAAGGAATGATGTAGAAAATATCTTTGCTTTTGATAAGAAATAGATATTACATAGGAACTAGTCAAATTAACTTTTTACTATTTCAATATGTTGTCATTTAAATACTGAACCAGTTATTCTGATGCCTCTAGGAAATAGAAGGTTCATGTAGAAAACAGTTTACAAGAGACACGTGCTAGCACTGAGTTCAGCAATTGCAAAATCAATTAGGTCTTAATGAAACCTCTCTATATATGCTAGGTAAAAAGTCCAGCTGCCAGGGAGATAAAGTGTCACAAATTATCAATGAAGAGTAAACAATCAATGAATTGTTAGTGGGAAAACAAACTTTCTTCTTTATCTTAAACTATGCAAACAGCAGGCATTTAAAAATCTACAAAAGTGCAATCATACTGATAATGACAAAACAACAGTGTTGATTATTCAGTATACCAATGTAGAAAGCTTCAAAGTTTGCCGATTACGGAGAATAGCTTCCATTCATAATGAAATATCGACTTCCTTTGATTTGTGTTTAATTCTTATCTTGGAAAGTGTATATTTTTCAAACAGCATAATCACACACTTCAAACACTCATTAAATTCTTTTTGTTACAATTGGATGAAATAACTATACTATCAACAGCTATTTCAAAGTTAGCACAACAAACTTTGGTGATTGATAAAGATTAGTCATTGCAAGAATGTGTTAGGCACCACAGATTAAATTTAGTTCATCAGTTCAGATATGTAGTGGTCAAATATAAAAAAAAAAAAAGAAGTCAGGAACAGGGTGTATCGATGTTATTATCCATGATGTTTATTCAACTACATTTTTTTTAATTCAGAGAGTTAATACACTCCAAAAAGCAATTTAGAGAGCTAAATATGAAGAGAACTGAGAATTTAGAATTATAAAATTTTAGAGATAGAAGGAAACTTTTTTTTTAGGCCTCTCAGACTAAAGATGAAGTGACTGGGGTCTTGGAGTGACATATTTGGTTTTATGCTTGAGTGGTAGAGGAGAATTAGGAATACATCATTTGATTTGGTTTTTCCTTCTCCCTCATCTATTTAGAGCTTATTTACCAATTCAGATGCCATCATTGCTATTTAGGAACAGAGCAACAAACTGTAAAGGACTCTCATGTCCTTTCCACTTAATTCACTGTAGTTCATTTCTATATTTTATTAGTGTGCTAAAAATGTTTGTAAACCATAGAATAGTATGGTGTGCTTTTGGTCATATAATATATTAAGGCAGTAGTTAAATTTTGTCACAATCAAGTAAACCATATGTAAGCTATTTTTTATTATTTTTTGAAATATGTTATTATGCTTCTACCTTATTTAAATGTCTTCTTTATATTTCCTTATATCTGGACCTAAGAAAATATTAATGGCTTCATACACTAATAATGTCTTTGCACTTTAATATGACATTTTTCTAATGTTTCATTTAATAGGGAAATTTAACTTTTAGATTTACACCTCTTTACTGGGATATGGGGTAGAAAGGAATAAGAAATTCTTTTTTTAGATGTAACTGAAAGATTTTACAGAGAAAAACATTTCCACTTTTGTTAAAAAGGGGAGATTTGTCAACATGTTACCCTTCTTTTACAAAGAGTAAAGCAAATAATTGTAATAAATTCATGATGACATAGAATTGCCTGACTCAGGCAACTGTAATCCTGAAAGAATTTACAGATGTCATTATTAAGCCACTATCAATAATTTTTGAGAATGGTAATGTTTTGGAACTATAGCAGAAGAACTTAAATCTCTTTCTCTCTCCAATATTAAAGTTGTAAATACTATAAAGTGCTAAAGTTACGTAACACTAATCTCTGAAAGAATTAGTAAAGTGGATCCTCAACAGAGGAATTCAACAACAAGTCCATCCAAATCTCACTCTTTTTTAATTCATACTAACTTTACTAGTTTTGTACATCTAAGGAATAGTCTAAAACGTTTGTGTTTTCATATCAGCTGGCACATCTTGGAGACACAGCAAGTTGATTCCAGATGACCATAACTAGTAATGAAAAATTGGCATGAATGTCAATTGCAAAAGATACATAAGAGTTTAGTTGATCATAATTTCAATATACATGAACTATGTAAATATCTACTAAAACTAAACAAAAACTCATGACAAAAATTAGACCTCAAACCTGGCTTATAAGCCATTTATGTAAAAAAGTGTTTAGTTATAGAGACAAGTTCAATGTAGGTTAATAGTGTAAAATATCTATTAAAATCAAAGAAGTGAAACAAATATTGATTTGAGATTGTGGTTTCATATGCAAAAGTTTCAGAATAAAAGAGGCGATTCCTTTTTGTATGTAGGCATTACAGAAATCACATTTTTAAAGACAGGCATTCACTGACTAGAATATAGTGAAAATAAAAGTAAAAATAGTTCTATTTCCTCTTAGGGAAAAAATATGGACAACAATAAGAAATAACTTTAAGACAATTAGTTCAGTCCCAAAGTCAAATAAGTGGTATAGAGAATAATGAAATTTTCATCCTGGCTGTCTTTAAGCAGAGAATAAATGACTGTCAATTATGAATACTTATAGAATAAGCTACTGAAGTGGGAATTAATTAAATAATCTCAAATTCCTTTCTATGATAATCTCTTGTTTAACTCATCGCCATCTTCTCAAATTTAACATGCCAAACAATTATCTCACACTGTTTCTTGATAATTCGGTTACTTCTTCTATTTTTCACATGGAAATTATGTAGTTGTGAAGTGACAAGAGAGTTGTCTAAGGCCAGGTAGATATTTTGAGAGCTACCTATTTGGATGCTATTATCATATTTGGCTTTAGGTTAATTGTGGTATTCTTATTGCTCTTTGCAATTGTCTAGGAATGGGTGTGTGACCAGTTCCCACCAAGAATACATAGAGAGAAGGGTTCTGGTAGTTACTTTCTTTCCTGGTAGAAAAGGAGAAACTGGTGCGTGGCTGTGGTCTTGGAAATTGAGGGAATGGCCAAGAGAATTGCAGAAATGTTGATCCAGAGCCTTGAAATCACTGATTTCCAAATCACATTTCAAACCAATCACCCTGTACCTGTGTCAGGTAAACCCTAAGTGTTGTTTTTTTTTTTGTTTCAATTCACATTTAGAAGATATATTTATGAAAATTAAATGACAATAAGATTTGGTATGTTTCTCCAATAAAAACTAAGTGAGAAATAGGAGGTTACTCATGCTGGAAGGACTTATGTATATTAAAGAATCATAAAATCCCCTAGAAATGTATATGAAATGTTAGGCCAGAATAGAAACCATCCACGTAATAAGTATATTGTGTATATATTTTGTGGGGAAGGGAACAGAGAGTTTATGTAGCAAAGCTCCAAAAAAATATGAAGCATGGTTATCAGCAAGAATTGTAAGAACTGTGTGTCTACTACATAAAGAAGAAGAGGAAAAGGAGGGGAAAGAGTAAGTTTAAGCGTTAGATGAAGAGTTTTGCTATTCACATTAGGTGTGCATATTTTATCCAAGTGCAACTGTACCTTTTAAAGACCTGGTGACAAAGCCAGAATTTAAATAATCAGACTTGTGTTTATGGCCATGCCACCCCGAACAAGTCAGATCTCAGAAGCTAAGCAGAGTTGGACCTGGTTAGTACTTGGATGGAAGACAACCTAGGAAGACCAGATGCTGTAAACATAAAAAATAAAACATAAAGGATTGTAAACTGATAAGGACCTTGCAATCGCAATCTGTGAGGTCACCCATGGGTCGCCTCTCCTAAAAAAAATCAAATAAACAAACAAACAAACAATAAATAAATAGATAAATAGATAAATAGATAGATAAATGAATAATAAATAATCAGACTTTTGTTTCAACCTGTTACTCTGTGATGAGAAAGTTTTGGGTAGAGAGATTTAGAATGGCTGCAAGGATATCCATTTTAAGCTTATTGCAGATTTCCAGGAAAGAGATAATAGTAACTTGGAGTAGAATAGTAGTGGTGGTAATGGAAATATGTATATAAATTTGAAATATTTTAGCAACTAGGCAAAGTTATGAGATGATAGAATGTGGGGCCTGAAAGAAAGAGGAGTGTGTCAAGTAGGATTCCTAGATTTCTTACATAAGCCATTGTGGTGATAATGGTTTTACTTATTAAGATTGGGAAAATTTGGGAAGCATTGATTTGCAAAGGGGAAAAAAAACATGAGTTTGGAGTTTTCTGTGATAAATCTATGCAGAGATGCTAAATAGGCTTTGGATACCAAATTCTGGTATTCAGAAGAATTGTATAGAATTGTGAAAAAAAAAAATTATGAATGATCACAGTGTATATGGCATAGCTTTGGATATTGTATTGTTGGGTGTTTATATTATTAACTATCAACAGGAGAATTCACAAAATTTAATAAAATGAGTATACATAAATGTTATTATTAAGTAGGAGACATATTCGCATAAGATTTATTTTCCAAAGAAATTTATTCATTAAAAATAGTTTGCTTCTGTTTATCAAAATGGCAGGAACTTGGGTAATGAATGTTAGAGTAATGAAGAACCCCTATATTTAAAACCATTGCAATGACCTGTTAAACAAGTACATGGTCTGATAAATGCCCTACGGTTCAGAGACAGGAAAATCCTTATCGCACCCTTTGGGGTTATCTTGTTTCCTTATGTACCACCCCCAAGGACTATCATCCTCCTTAACAACCATCCTGACTCTATCATTTTCTGTGTAACTTTCTTGTTGATTTTTCCTGCTTAGTGCCTTTTCACATTTTTTTTTGTTTGCTTGTTTTTTAAATTTTGATTGGATCCAGTATTGTCAGACATTTCACTATTTTAGTAAACTGTGTCTACACAATCATTCAATGGATTTATTCTGAATATTATATCTGGTTCCTTCTACTCAAAATATTTTAGTTGTTCTCCACTTTTGCAACATAAAGTCTGAGTTTCTTGGCTTGACATTTGAGGCATTTAACTAAAATTATGATTTTTCTTTGTGTATAAACACTAGTTATACTTAATACTACTTGTTTTAAATTTATGGAGATTTATGTTTTAATTTATTGTCTAGTTCAGCAGCATTTAATGGATCACTGCTATATGCAAAGGACTAAATTATGTTCTGCTGGAAGGGGTATAGGTTTTACCAGTTGTGACTTCGAATTAAACACAATATCATTCATTATCTTTCCATGCAGATTAAAAAAAACTCATTTAGTGTAGGGACTTTTCTAATACTTGTTGGCATCCTCTCAATTTCTTAGCACCAAAACATAGAGTGTCTCCTTTGTAGATGTTGATCACTGCAGTTCAGATATGATAAGAATGTGAAAATAACTAAAGAAAACTAGAAATGTAGTTATGCAACATATCTAGTCTAGGGATAGGCTGTATAAGCACATGCCATTAGATGTGCCTGACCAATTGTAAAATTAGTCATCTAGGAATATGAACAAAATCAAAGATGAGCAGGAATAATTTTCCAAACTATGCTTTTATGACTTCAGCTTTTAAAACATTGTCTATTATAGTAAAAAATTAAGAATCAACTCAATGTCTAACAATATGGTTTAGAAAAAAGAGTATGTAGCTATACAACTAAATACTTGACAGTCACTAGGATGACGTGGGTTTGGATTTGATGTAGTGGTAAATATTTTGAGAAAGGTAACAAAATCTGGTTAGATTATAATAATCTATCAAAAAAATAATTGAAAGGAAGTAGATACATAAACACCAATTTCATTTTGGTTCACTACTGTTGTCTGTAAAAAACTTCCATGATATGCTTTGCCACATGTTAAGTCCTAAACAAAAACTTCCTGACTAAAACTTAAAAACATTTGTGTGTATATGTATCTTTACATATACATAATTGTTTAATTAAGGTGTACTTTGATCAGTGCTTGTCATGTTACTTTACATAAAAATGTGAATATTTTTGCACAAGATACTCTGAGGCCAAGTTCACTTTATATATTTCAAATGGTAAATGTCATTTCAACACTTTCATTAGTAATATACACTGTAAGTAAAAATAAGGAAAGAACTCATAATAACAATCTATCAATGAATCAATGAAGAACTAGATTTAAAATGCTGATTAATCATCAAAGAACTCCAGTACTTTAAATTATCAGCGTCTGTAGTTATTCTATATATGTGATCAAATAAAAACAGAATGCTTTAAATAAGAAAATATTTTCTTTTGTCCTTAAATTATTTCTCCTTAAATACTTTTATCATTTATATAATTTTGTTTCATTATTTTTGGGATATGTTTTTTTCCATATCTAAATACTGAAGCCATATCTTATAAAGACAATATTCTGATAGCAGTTAGCATATTGATAGAAATCATAGTTGTTTTGTACCCAAATATAGCTTGGCATCAAAACAATTAATCATAAAACATTTTTGTCCCCACATGCTTATTGTAATTGTCACTCCTGGGAACAAAATCTGCATAATCAGAGCTTGTGTTTATTCTCCCAGCATTAAAATTAAAAATGAGACTTTATGTTAATCCCAAAATGGCTACATTATAAATAATAAACTTTTATGATGATCTGGAGAAAAAAGAGTGAAATATTTTTTTCAAGAGAAATGTTCCTTTTTAAAACATATTTTATACCCCTTTATATTTAATTAGATAAGTGAGTACAGCTAGCTTTTTGTACTTAATTTTTAATATTACTGATAAATGCCTCCCAAGCTGTGTGATGACATTACTTAATTACTCTCAAATATGATTATATGTAACAATTTATTTTCCTCATAATATCTATTAAATAAGTGATGTTCATTTGTTCATAGTTCTGATTATAAACCTCATAGAAGAAACATTTATCATGTTATATTTTTATTGAAATTTAACCTTTGTCTGAGTTTCTAAATTCACTGGCATCAATTTTCTTATGGTATCTTATTTATTTTATTTATTTTTTATTGTTTAAAATTTATTGGGGTGACTTTGGTTAATAAAATTATATATAGGCTTCAAGTGTACAATTCTAGAATACATCATCTGTATCTCGCATTGTGTCCTCATCACCCAAAGTCTATTTTCTTTCATTCATATATTTGACCTTTATATTTTTCTACTGTCCCCAATCCCCCTTTCCCTCTGGTAACTACTGTACCATTACCTGTGCCTATGAGTTTCTGTTTGATTATCTTGTTCATTTGTTGCTTTTAGTTTTATACTTTACTAATGTGTTAAGTTCTGTTATGTAAATACTTAGTTTACATTCTTAATGTTATTTACTCATGCTCTATTTTTTCATAATCTCTGTGCAAGCCTATTTTATTAATATTGTCACAGAAAAAAATCATCTTCATCATGCTTGTTTTTCTAGACATTTCTTTTTATCTTAATTAACTTGTTTTATTAGAAATATTCTATTATACTTTTACTAATTTCATAAGATAAATACTTAGTTCACTAATTTCATTCTTGTTTCTTTTCTAATGTAAAAATGTAGAGATAATTTTGTCTTTTAACAATAATTTTGTTTCACCTTGAAGTGATATGTACCATTTTAATGATTATCTATATTAATAAATATATGCAATTTTCATTATGATTTCATCTTTGATGCATGAAATTATTTATAAGTACATTTATTATTTTGAATGAATGGAATTGAAAAATTGTTATTGACAATAAATTTAAAAATTCTATGACCAGAGTATCTAGACTGTATTTTATGAATTCTTTGGACTTGTTGAGACTTAACTTTTGGCTTAATTCATTAATTACTTTATAAACAATTTTACAACACTTTATCTGTTCTTAGGATGAATGCACATCTTTAGTTAATAGCTTTTTAATAGTAATATTCAAATTTTGACATTTGTTAAGCATGCGATATTTTATACTATGTGTACTGTTCAATTTCTCCTTGCAGGTCTACAAATTTTGCTTTATGTATTTTGAAGTGATCCAATTAGGTGCATGTATATTAGAATTTCTGAGAGTTTTTCGCAATGACTCTTTCTAATCAGAATGATGTTTTGTGTCATATAATCTATCGGCTTTCCTTCAGTGTTTTCTTGGTATAATATTTTCACCAGTTTACTCTCAAATTTTCCATTGTCTATGTTTTGTGTGTATCTTACATATATAAAATGTAGTTGGATTTTATTTCTTTAAAAATTCTATATACTCTCAGAATTTTATATTATTATGGTAAACTAAAATTTTTACTCTGTATATTTACAGTGATTGTCGGTAGACGTGAACTCTTTTTTACTAACTTACCTTTTGTATTATACTTATTGCACTTGTTTATACTTTTATCTTTTTACCTCCTTCTTTATTTCATGTTAAAGATTTTTTAAAATTTAAATTAGTATTAAATTTTTTTTACCCACCCATCTTTCCTGGTTTAGAAGTTATACACTTAACTTCTCATTTTTTAGTATATATCATTGACACTGGGCCATGCACAGTTAATTAAAAAAAAAAAATTAATCTGTCTTCCGGTCAAAATAAGGACCTGGGACCTCTTTAACTCACATATACATGCTATATTTGTTAAACATTTTACTTTTACCCTATTTTACCCTAAAATTAATCAAGGCTATATTATTGTTGTCATTATTACTATTGCTATTATTGTTATTCATGGTAGTACTAGTATTGCTTATATAAACAATGTTTAGAATTACTACCACATAGTTCTGGAATCTTCTGTTTGTCCTTCTAATTTATTCTTTATCCTTCTCTGCTTTGCCATTATATAATTCTCTATATCCTAACCTGTATTTCATATCATCTATTTCCTTGTATCTTTATACAATATTCTGCATAGCTCTCTTTTCCTTAATGTTTCTAATGTATCTTTTACACTAGAATTTGTTAGTTTTTGGTTTTATATTTCTGTCCTATGTTTTTCATTTTGTATATAGCATTAAAGAACAAATTTTTATGTAGTTGTCCTATAGCTGAAAGCTATGAGAAATCTCTTAGTTCTCTGAAACAATATTCTGGTTTGAGTTCTTTTCAATAATTCATACAGTGATACTTCTTTTCATTTTTAATTAGTAAAGATGTGACTTTCTGCATCTTCTCTGCTCTGAGATTTAAAATCACCATTTGAACACTATTAGACAATACGGATGGCCCTTAAGTCTTAAGAGGTAGAATTAACTCAGGTAAGGACACTTTCCAAAGTAGTAGAAATAACTCAGGTACAGGATATTTAACAAATTCTACTTCTTTGGAAAGTGTGTCACACTCTTGCGTAGCTTTAGATCAATTCCCCAATATATCATGTAATATTAGAGCTCTACTTATATCACACACTCAGCCCTCTATTTTTTTTTTTTTGTTTCACCTGGTTATCCTAACAAACATTTTTTTTTTCAATTTTCTTGGATATATAAAGCCTTTTTTTTAAGTTTTCCTCCAATATTCTTTCTTCTAAAAATAGCAACATTAATAAGAACTAAAACCTTGCCTCTTTTGCCTTGTTTGTATGCCAGGAGTAAAAATATTAATTTTATCCAAATTATAGAATACATTTACATTTAAAATAAATTTACGAATAGATAGTATTCTTTTACTATATATAAAGAAATAAATATTGTAATTAATAAAAAGGTGAAAAAAGTAAAAAAAAACATTTAGAAAAATTTGCAAGTGTATAACATTTATTACTAATTTGGAGGATAATAAGTCATAGAAAAATTATTTAAAAGCATTGATAATTGAAAAAATTAAAGGTGGTAACATAGATCATTAGAATGATAATATAAACCAATGGAAAATATTACATTTAAAATTGGGGGGTAATGTATATATTTTTAATATATGTAATGTTTAAATTAGAATCAGTATATGTTTAAGAGTAGTACCAGAATCTAAATTAGAATCAGTGTTTTTTAAGAACAATAAAGAATACAGTGTTTCTGCTTATTACTATTTTTTCTCTACTTTTTTTTTCCAAGAAAAAATCAGTAATTTATTTCAATTAAAAATAAAGTTTGGATAGATGTGTGGTTGACATCCTTGAATTTAGTATTGTGACTGCCAAAAATATGATCAAGTAATGTAGTCTGAATATGGTGTTGAATGATTCTGCAGCACCTGTTTAGGATTTTACTTTTAACATCACTTAACAGAGATATATAAACTAATAACTGTTTATCATTTCAATAGATATTGTACTGAAACCTTTCATATTCAAACATTCATATTATAAATTGTTGCTGATAAATGTTTTATAGATGATGTAAAATAAGATTGTATGTCAACAAAGCTGAGATCACTTATTTATTGATTCAATATCCCTTGCTTAAGTTACCAAGCTAAATATGATGTAAGCACATCAAACAAAAATATAATCTATTAGTCTTTGTCATGATGCTTTTAATTTCAACGGATGTTTTTAATTTAATATTTTTTTTTTTTTGGTCACTGCCAGTACTTCAGAAACATCAGAAAATCAAAATATAAAGCATGACAGGTATAACATGCTTTTCACATTTTTTCTCAATCTATGTATATTTATTATTTGCTTTCTTCATTGCAATATATTGACAAAGCTCTATAGTAATGATGGATAAACTATATCATATGTGTACATTTATATTTAAAAACTTCAGAAAGACTCTTGAATGTAGAAAAGCACAGACTTTAATGGCAGATGAATAAATGATAGATGTTTCTGTTCTTTCCCTCGAGTCTCTTTGGAAGAATTCTATACTCATTATATTGGTGTTCGCTAGTTTAGTAAGTAGAATTACTTTTATAATTCATTAAAATTTAATCTTTAATGCAAGGTTGTTTCTTTGGATATTCATAATGCTTAAAGATAAAATCAACTATGAGTTATGCTGGCTACGTGAGCTATGAGGGGTAAGGCGGATTCGAGGTTGATACCCTCTGCCCATTTCTAGGTCCCTCATTTTAAACTTTTCATAATATCAGTTAATACACTTGAATAATACAAGGTAATTAGAACCAAATTTTTTTTCCATGGCACATTTAAAATAGGAAAGATTTAAATAATTATCTAGGCCTAGAGCAGCAAAATTATTTTAATATGTATGTAAATATTATTTGTTTGGGTATATGATTCTTATAAAAATTGATGTAGATTAATAAAAGATTGTGCTATGGGTAGAAGTGTTTTTAATTAAAGTGAACCAAAATATTCAAGTAATTTTAAATATACTTTTAGAAAATAGAGTGCCAATATTAGAAATGAAAATATTTTCCGCATAAATGGTGATTAACAAAATAATTTAGTGTCATTATTTATTCTAAGTTGTTTTTTGCCTCTTGATATCACTGACAGGCACAATCTATGCTTTTCTTTGTCAGAAAGAGAAATACCAAATAAGATGATATCTTTCTTATGCTCATCTAAATTATATTATTAAAAATAAAAGTTCATTATCTACAACTTAATCATTTATTCTTATATTATTATGTAGACAAAAGAGAACCAGGTATGAAAGTACAAAATAATTCATGCTTAATGTCATTGCCTTATTAATTGCATATTCATCACAAAACAATTTCCAGATCTGAAAAATCCTGAAATTAATTGTTTTAAAGAAATACCTCTTAATATTTTATAGAACAGATCTTGGATAACAAAAATCAGTTAATGTTATTGCCTTACTTTGAGGCAATTTTTTCAAGAAAAATTGAATTAAATCAAAAATGCTTATACTTCACTAATTCAGACTGATATTTTCTAATAAATGCCATTCATCATTCTGTGTTTTTAATACATAAAATGAAGAGAATGACTAACAATGTAGTTAACAGTAAAAAATATTTCTTATTGAAAATGCTTACAAGATTTTAAGACTTGATAGAGAAAAAATAAACAACGTAATAACCTTGCTTTACTTTAAACAACAATACAATAGTGTACAAATAATTAATAAACTATTACGGCCAAAATGCCTATGTAAAATTTTTGTATAAAGTGTTGCTATTATATTTAAAGCATATTGCATGAAATACTAATATTGTTAATGTGTTTTGTGTATTATCCAAGTAGTTCTTGAAATTTTTTAGTATATACATGTTCCTGTGTATATCAACTATGTTTTCTTACTGATTTCTTTCTTAGTATATTTATGGAAGCCTTAGTTATTTCTAAATTCACATATCTCTGCTCTTCATTCTGTCAGCTACTTGTCAAACGCTTGATGCAAATATGCTGAATAAGCTTATTTGCAAGACAAATTTATCTCTTCTTTGAAAAATTTCTCTATTTACATATGCTTATTATATAAGCAACTTTTCAGTAAAGATGTAAATAAAATATCTAATCTTCTTGACAATAAAAATACTGAGCAATTTCATAATAAACTGAACCAGTATCAATTATAAATTTGAATATTTAAATAGAAATATTATGTGTAATTTTTTTCTTAACCAGTTCTATTCTAAATTTGTGAAATACTTTCTAAACTTTACACTCTACCTAACTCTGTGTCTTTGAAAAGGTACTGTAGTATATGTGTGTGTGTGTGTGTGTGTGTGTGTATATAGATAGATAGATAGTTATATATATAGTTATATATATATAGTTATATTATTTTATATACATATATATAAAACAAAATTAACTACTACTTTTGAAATTATTGCTCTTTGGATCTCTTCTTCCTTTAAGAAATCTTTTAAAAATATGTTATTTTATTCCCTAAATTCATTCATATTTTTAACATAACATTTATACTTGTGTGTGTTTCACTACTTTTAAAAAATGCTGTTGATTATCATGCTAAGTGATATTATATGTAGGTTATAAAACTGAAAGCAACAATATCCAGTTTTTCATACATAACTCTGATTAAGTCAAGTTTTATTATAGCTAAATTACTTTTAACCTCTTAAATGAATTTATTGCAAAAATAGTAGACATAATAAAAGGTAGGGGTGCCTCTAGACTAGAAACATTAAAAAACAGCTAACTTCATCCTTGACAATTTTCTCAGTCACAAATGGAACAATGGAAATATAAAATCTGTTTTATATTTCTGGGTTGGCCTTGACTCAATAATTTTTTGAAGTATTTCTGGGTATTTTTTATGAATTTTTTATTTCTGTAGTATTCACTGAAAACACACTAATGAATAGTACTCATTAATTTCCCCATTATTATTTTTCATTTAAAAAATTTTTAAATTAAATTTATTTGAGTGACATTGGTTAATAAAATTATACAGGCTTCAAGTGTACAATTCAATAATATGTATATGTATATTGCATTGTGTTTTCACTGTTCAAAGTTAAATTTCCTTCCGTCACTTATTTTTGACCCCCTTTACCCTTATTTATTTCCCCACTCCTCCCTTTCCCTCTGGCAACCACTAAACTGTTGTCAGTGTCTATGAGTTTTTGCTTGTCTTATTCATTTGTTATTTTCAGTTTTATACCCCACATGAGTGAAATCATATGGTTCTCAAGTTTTTCTGTATGACATTTTGCTTAGGATGATTATCTCAAAATTCATGCATGTTGTTACAAATGGCAGTATTTTATCTTTTCTTATGGCTGAGTAATATTCCATTGTATACATGCACCACGTCTTTATCAATCATCTATAGAAGGGCACTTCAGTTGTTTCCATGTCTTGACTACCATGAATAAGTTTAAGTGAACATAAGGGTACATGTATCTTTATAAATAAATGTTTTTTTTAAAATTTTCAAGTAGATCCCCAGAAAAGAGATTGCTGGATCATATGGTAACTCTACTCAATAATTTGTAAAACCTCCATTTGTTTTCCATAGTGGTTGTACCAATTTACATTTCTACCAGTAATGTATGAGAGTTCCTTTTTTTCTCACAACCTCTCCAATACTTATTACTTATCCTATTGATAATAGCCATTCTAACAGGTGTGAGATATCTCATTGTGGTCTTGATTTGCAATCCGCTAACAGCTAGTAAAATTGAGCATCTTTTCATATGTCTGTTGGCCATTTGTATATCTTCTTGGGAGAAGTGTCTGTTGAGGTCCTCTGCCCATTTTTTAACTGCATTGTTTTTTTTTGTTGTTGTTGAGTTGTGTGAGCTCTTTGATTATTTGTATATCAGTCCCTTGTTGGAAGCATTGTTTGCAAATATCTCCCATTCAGTTGGATGCCTCTCTGCTGATGATTTCTTCTGCTATGCAGTAACTTTTTAGTTTGATATAGTCCCATTCATTTTTACTTTTGCTTCCCTTGACTTTGAGGTCAAATTCATAAAATCCTCTCTAAATCCAAGGTCTATGAATTGAGTATCTATGTTTTCTTCTATCCAATTTATTGTTTCAGGTCTTACATTTAGGTCTTTGTTTCATTTTTGGTTAATTTTTGTATATGGTGGCAGATAGTCTAGTTTCATTCTTTTACATGTGGCTTTCCAATTTTCCCAGTACCATTTATTAAAGATGCGTTTTTCCTACTCCATTGTATGTTTTTGGCTTTATTGAAATTATTTGTCCCTATTTACGAGAGTTTATTCTTGGCTCTCAATTCTGTTCTATTGGTCTGTGTGTCTGTTTTTCTGCCAATATCGTGCTCTTTTTGTTATTGTCACTTTGTAGTATAATTTGAAGTCAGGCAGCATGATACCTCCAGTCTTGTTCTTTTTCCTCAGATTGTTTTGGATGTTTAGGGTCTTTTGTGATATCATGCAAATCTGATTATTGTTTTTCTATTTTTAAAAATACTTTATTAAAATTTAAATTTTTCCAGTTGTTAATTAATTACAGTGACTTCGTAATAGATCAAACTCTACACAGGTAAGGAGAGTAAATATTATATTTAAAAGATAGTAGAGTATGAAAGAGTCTATTAAAATCTTTATCTTTTGTTCCTTGGACTTAAAAGGATGACAGGATTTATCAATTGGCGTAGGCAACAACTTCCTGAAATATTCCAAATTTTTTCCTCTGATCATAAACCAATTGTATTAATTCCATAATTTAAATAGTGTCATCTAATGGTAACTTGCATTTCAGGACTAATTTAAAATTAAACAATGTCATATCTTTGGTGGTGTGGGGCACAAGCTGGGTGAGAAATATCTTCTAACATCTATAGCATAAATAAATATTTATGGTAATTCACTACAATGTAAAAAAACTCTTAGCAGGTTAAATTCAATACTTTACAAAATTCTAATAAATATTAAAATTAACGTTATAAGTAAAGAAAATCTTTCTTCTAAATTGTAAGATTGCCGTGGGAGGAAGATTTATGTTTGTCCTATGCATTTTAACATAAGAGACACTGGCCTAGAGCTGAACTAGGTAAATGGATCATTTTAGCTGTGTATAATATAGCTGGAGCATTTTATTCAGTCTGCAGTCTTCAGCTTGGTAATTCCCACAATAGGCTCTACAGGGAGAATCAAACTTGGCAGTAATCGGTAGTGTTTTTCAAGGTTTTCCTGGTATAAATTAGTCATTATAAATCACTGTTCCTTTAACGATATTGAAGTGGTAGTTGTGTTTAACAGTTCAGGTGTAAACACAGTAAGAAGTTAAAAAATATTTTCAAATCAGAGACTTTAACAAGCCTGGAAAATGGAGTAATGCCAAAGGAACGAATCAGAAGCCCTGATACTGGAAAGAAACACCTAGACCTGAGCCAAGAAATCTTACTTATGATGCCTGCAAGGGTACAGAAAGGTCTCGGACAGTCTTTTCTGGAGTTATCTGTGCTGAATCAGCTTCTCCATAATTAGATTACTTGTTTCACTGGCAGCAACAGAGCCAAGTCATTTCTGATGGACTCAAGTTAAGTATACTCAAAGAGGATTTTGATGTCAATTATAAAGCCTGTGCTCTTTCTACTTACTATACAGCTTTTCTACAAAAGTAGCGACGCTCCTGTTTTTAGATGATAGACATATGCAATTTTCTATTTCTAAAAACCATAATATATACAATGTGAAAAGAAAAAAAACCTTTCTAGTGTCATACTGTTTTCTCAAAGCAATGTTTTATATTCAGGGCCTGTTTGGGAAATAGAACATAAGTATTGGCCTAAAAGCACATACTTGGACATAATACAATACTACTAAGGAATAAATGCAATGAACTACTGATAAATGCAACAAGATAGATATATCTCAGATACATTCATTGAACTAAATGAAAGAATCCAGACATGAAGCATTTCGTATTGCATGTTTTCATTTACATGACATTCTGGAAAGGGCAAATTTATAAAGACAGGAAGTAGATTAGTTGTGCCCAGGGTCTAAAGGGTAGGGATATGAGCTCATCATTTGGGGTGATGAAAATATGGGTATATGACTACATATTGGCAAAAACTCATAGAACTAAATACCTAAACAGGGTATGAACTATATACCTAAATAGGGTATGAACTGTACTTTAAAGGTCTGGGTTTTAAAAATTATATATTCATAAAGTATCAATTATGAAGTACTCTTCAGTAGAGTCAATTAAAGTTATAAAATTTTGCAATGTATGTTAAATACCTCAAATATGAGGTTTATGCTTTTCTTTACCATACAAAGGTCTCAGAAGAGACCAAAGAGGATAGGTTTAAATTCCTAATTTCTTGGGCTTGTTTTTAATCTGCTATAAAATGTCTCTTCCCTAACAGAAAAAATAAATTAAGATATTTAAATGAGAATTAATATTAAAAGTTAGTCAACCTTGAAACTCTATAAATCTTCTAAGTTGTTTGAATCAATAATATATGAATAATATAATATCAACCATTTATTTTTGTCACAAATCTCCGTATTACCTATTTAGATGAAAAGAAAGATCATCCTTTCATAATTGTCTAATTAGTATTTTGATCTTTTTCAACAACATGTAATCTTTAGATATACCTTAAGTTACTTGTCTCATGTAATTTTCAAATACATATTTTTGCTGATCAAAATTAAACACTGGATTATAAATTTTAACTTTTTAATAAATTCTAAGAACAAAGAAGACGTTAATTTCTTGTTGATTAAAATTTCCACTTGAAAATTGATGTGTATTCACTTTTTAGATCATTGAATTTGAAGAATTTATTTACTTGATTAAACTGGTCAATAACGAAAATCAGGAAGTAGAATCGTGATCTTGGTTGTGTTGCTAGCTATTGTCCACTTAATTTCAATCCTTTGCAGAAGAAATAACTTGTTATATGTCACTGTTCAGGAATTTTATTTTTCCTCATAATGAATTCTATTTTATCATAAACAGACATATGTCTATAACATGGTTTGGGAAATCTCAGATTTGCATCAAAATTTAAACTGTTTTTACCCTTTTATCTTCATTATTTGACATTTACTGACAGGTTCTTTAGCTAGTTACATATGGATTATTAAACTCTCTACTTCTTCATTGTATGGCTCAGTTTTATATTCCACAATTCTACAACAATTTTAGAATTTTCATTTATTAGAAATTTTAGAATTTTTACTTGTAAAAAGATGATGTAAATAGTTAAAAACACCTGAATTTAAACTGTGCAAATGTCAGATGTCCAGTTCCTGGACAAGCTAGGAGTCAAGATGTCTCCTAAATGATTAAAAATGAGTGCATGCTTTGTGTTATGAATATTGCCAAAACAAAATAGTCCACAGGGGTCAAATTCATAAAAACAACCTTAAAACAATGAAAGATAACTAATGAAGCTCTCCTGGTAACATCTAGTGATCATTTTTTCAAGAGCATAGAATATAAGTTCATTAGGTTTACACCAGGGTGTTCTTATGTTCTTAAAAATAAGTGTTGGAGAAGAATTATTTTGACTGAGAATGAATCAGAACTCATTCTTCACATGATTTCTAAAGTTGTTCTGTTTATGATTATATAATCGTGGTTTGTAAAACCAGATGAGACACATCTTTATACCATTATCTCTATATATCTATTATTCTTTTTGTCAAATAAGAAAACGAAACTGCCTCTCAGGAAATCACTGTTGACTTTTTGACTACCAAATAGAGTAGTTCATTCCACATTTGGAATATCAACTATATTAATTTCCTCTATTCATTGCTATTGTTGAACATCTCAAAATGACTATCCCCAGGTCTATGCAATCATGAATTATAAGTTTAAGTTAATTTAAACTGCTTATAAGCCAATTTTCCTGGTTGAAAAAAGAACATGCTGTTTTCAGAGAATTTTCTCAGCATATTCGTTTTTAAAAATTAGTTAGATGGTGATTAGTTAGATGGTAATCTCAGTTAAAAACAAATCAAGAAACATAGTTAAGAAACAATTTCTATTACTTTGTCTACTGGTATCTAGATCCATAGGGTCCTGAATGACATCTGCAAAATTTTACTCTCTAGCAAATTTCTGAAATAATTCTTAATAGGAGCCTTAAAATAAGAAACTAAAAACCTAAGTGATTATGATGTAGTTCCATTTTAAGGATTCCAGGGTTACAGCTCATTCTGATATTTATTTCCTCTTCAGTGTTTACAACTCACATCTTCCTCTCATAGTGCTGGGTGATAACTTTTTTTTCTATTTAATTTAATTTTTTTTCTTTCATCAAGCAATTCAAACATTAATCAACTGCTTCAAGTGTATTATCTCTATGTAAAGAGGAAGACATTGGTAAATATTGAACCTTTTTGAGGTGAAAAAGTCACAAATTTGAATTGCATAGTCAAACAGTAATTTAGAAAACCTTCCTATGATTGGAATGATGGACAAACAGTTGTGATATAGAGCTGAAAGTCACATGACCCCTTTCAAAAATGCCTCTAGAAACCAAATTTTCAATTGAACTAAATATTTCATAGAACAAGAAGGAAGTGAAAACTCATGCTCTTTCAGAGGGATCTTTTTAAGCGTGTGCCAACTAGATTAGCAACTCAGTATTTAACAGTGTGCAAATTCCAGTCAAGACACGATAGAGGTCAATTAGTTTTTAAAAATATCTGAGTTTGTTTGTATTGCACAACTTAGTCTTCAAGATGATTTAAAGACGTAAATCTTATAAGTATTTTGTTTTAATAAAAGAATGGCATTTACTTCTGTTTTACAAGATGACAGCTAGAGCAATTTTGATTAACAAAGGTTGTGACATGTTCTTGAGTTAATGCATTTCAAGAGTAAGGGCACATCAGTTAAGATTTAACCCATCTGTGAAAAGTAGTTCATGAATAAATACTCATGCTCTTCTGACAAAATATTTTCCGAGAAACATAAAATTATAGGTGTGTCTTTGGCCATAAAATGTATGAGAGAGGCAGTAAAAAAGAATTTCCTTAACATAAACAAGCCAAAAATCCTAATACATTTCAACAGAAATGAGCTACTGTATAAGATGAACTACAGACAAGAGAGCTCATATATAATTCAAATTTTCAGGGGCTCCTATCCCCAATGGACTAGGATTTCTTTTAAAGAATATAGAAACATTTATAGCAGTAATATTTCTCCTAAATTTTTTAATAAAGAATGAAAAATATCTAATCTTAGAGTCCTGGGAGTTTTGAGGAATTCAACTTCTTACTAGAAAAGGGTTAATCCTATACAAATTTCAGAATTTATACAGATTCTCGCACCCATAAAATTTGAACAGTAATCTAAAACAATCATACAGCATCCGAGGACAGGTTACTTTCAATACTAAAATAAAAAGAAAATTTTATGTCTACACTTGCCATCAAGTGCAACACCTTACATTGTATGTCTGGCAAAATCTGTCGATATTTTTTTTTCCCTGCATTAATGCTCTAAGGCAACATCAAAGAGACATGGAAGTAGCGAATCAATATTTTAGTCCCAGCAGCAAGAGCAAAACTGGGACTGAGATGGTGTTTACTGTTGATCAGGTTACAGCCTCTCCATCCAAATCTTCTAAAAGTATTGAGAGCACATCCAGAACCCACTTGGCAGAGCCTTTCTTTCAGCTGCAGCTATTGAACATATTTCACTTTTATCTCACAATGGGAGTGTGATGGTCAAGAGAGAAACAGAGATAAAAACAAGCAATAGGAAAGGGTTTCTAAGTAGTTCATTAAATGGCACTGTTTCAAAACAGCAGTGCTTATTGAACTGTGCCTCTGAAGGGGGTAGAAGCCATGCAAAAGCTGAGAGAGAGAAGCAGGGCATCGTTAGGCTCACTCAGTCTGCACAATTGGCTTCTGCCAGCTCTCTAGACATGCACAACATCAAAAGGGAAAACGGAAAGAACTTAAAGATATATTAGAAGTATTTCAAATGACTGTCTCCCAATTTATATCCAACCTATAATGTATGGGATAACATTCTTTAATGTAACTTACTCTGCACTTTAAACAATACTTTATCAGTTTTAAAAAGCAAGGTTATAATTGATGCTTCAGCATAACAGAAGTTATTAATACACTATATATCTAACAGTTTTAAACAGACTATCTTACTTGACAATAAAATGAAAACTTGTAATTCTTGCTGTCGAATTACATGCTTCAAAAAGCAAATAAAAAAGGTATTCCAGAAGTGAGATGTGTTAATTTTAATAAACAAGATTGAATGCTCATAAGCTCTCAGTAGCCAGAGGTAGTCTAAGCTACCTAAAAATAATATTTTTCAAGTGGCAGCAGAATTTAATTCCTAAAGAGATTCTTACCAAAATGAAGGTTCAAACCCCGGAATTTGAATGTATACTATTACTGCAAAATTCCAGGGAATAATAGATGTGATAGGTAAAGTCTTGATCAACATGGCTAACAGCAGTAATGTAGGTGCTATTTCAGAGATGAAGTTCTATGAAAAGCTAATGCATAATTGAAGAGCAAAATATTCTCCCAACTTAATACATTTACTGAAATAAAATTAATTCACATTTTTAATTTTAAGAATTCATGAGGGAAAGCAAAATTTGCTTTGTATTTATCTAATTCTAATTCTAGTAAATATAAAATTATGTAATTTTTGTTATGCTAAAAATATCTCAATGAAAAGAAATATTTTCAAATATAAAAACAAGTATAAAGAAGCATAAAAAGGAAAATAAGGTTTACTTATGGACAACTGTACTGCTTTATTTTAAGGAATGATTTTTGTTTTGTTTAAAATTTGGATAGGTTGAATCATTACATAAAGCTAACTCTTGTGCTACATCGATAACATGTTAAGTATCTTACAGGTTATTTAGTGGAAACTCTCACCCAATCCAATACCCTTTACCCAGCCAATAATTTGTCACTCATTCAATCAGCTAGTGAGACTGCCTTTAAAAACTCCTGCCATAGTTAGGTATTTCCAAGTGCTATAAAGGTTTCCTTTTATTAACTCATATCTTAATCCTCAAAATCAACACCAATTGGTTTTAATGGGAACCTCTCTGTTATAACATCATTTTGAAATACAGCATGTGTAATCAAGCACACTGTGTCTGATGCAATGTCACGAGGTTCCTCTTCCTCTTCCCACACATAAATGCAGGTACTCGCCAGAATTTTGAAATTACATACTTAGATTTTGTTTTACTTTCCACATTTACGCTTAGACTTCATTTTACTTTCTACACATGTTTTTGCATCAATCCAAAAGACTTCAAGCAATAATAAATAATATATTAGTGAGTTGTAAAATTACAGAAAAGTCCCAATTCTTTCAGGCACGTCAAATTTGCATATCCAAATATAAATTCAAGTTATGTAATCCAAGCTCATAGTGGAGGCTTCATAAGCAACTCAAAATTTATCTCTTTGTTTAACATATATTTATCAATTATCTTCCATGTACCAAGCATTATTCAGGGGATTTTGAATATATCAGTAACCAAAGATCTCTGCCCTTGTAGAGTTTATATTATTAAGCTGGGAGGACAGACAATAAATAATAAACACAACAAATAATTAGTGTGTCAGAAAATACTGCTGTGAAAAAAAGGAACACTAGAGCAAGGTAATAGGAAGATTGTGAAGAAGATAGTTGCAGTAGGTCTTATTGAGAAGTTGACATGTGAGCATAATTGAAGGAAGAAAGCAGTTGAAAGGAACATGCTTTGCATCAGAGTTCAGAGGAGTCCTGAGAGGTCTATTCAAGTATAAATAAGGTAAAGTGGGAGGGAAAAGGCAAGACATTTATACAAACACCCTGTTGAAAATACAATGAAATTACAAGCAATATAAAATATTAATACTTGTTAAATATCATCAAGTGATATAACTGTAAGTAGGTAAACTATATTTTCCTAGTTCATTTATACTTCCACTCTACCTAATTGTCTATATGTTTCCTTTTCCTCTCTTTTGCAACCTGTAATATCCCCTTTCTACCTTCCTTTTTATCCCACAACTATGCTAATTCAGCAGGAACATAGAAACAAATAGAAGAAAGTCATTTCTCATGCAGTCTCTTACCTGTCTCTCTACCCATAGAATCTACATTTCCTCATTGTATAGTTTCTTGTTGGTTTTCAACCTTCTGAGCACTGGAGTAATCCTGTGATATTGTCCAGTGCCATAGCTTGGAGAGGCTGGTGACTCTCCTCTTCATTTTTCATGTTTCCTCTGGAGCTTTCCCATGAATATCACACATGATATGTCTGTTTGTTGCTTACTGAAAATATCTATTTAGATATAGTGGTGTGTAGAGTGATAGCCACCACCCCACCCCTAATATGTCAAAGCCTTTATCTTCCCAATCTGTTACCATGTTCTAATACATGAAGAACAGATTCTGAACACATAATTAAGATTACAGATTTTAAGATAGGTTCCGAATTATCCACATGGTGTTATCTAATCACATGAACGCTTAAAAGCAGAGAACTTTTTTCTGGCTGGGCACGGAGTTATGGAGCAGGAAGAGAAGTCTGAGAGATTTAAAGTATGAGAAGGATATAATGTGCTGTTTCTGGTTCTGATGTAGTGGGCCATATACTACAATGATCAGAGAGGGCTTTGAGAGCTGAGGGTGGCTTTTGGTTTACTACTAGCAGAGAAGAGGAGGCATCAATCCCACAACGACAAGGAACTGAATTCTTCCAACAACTTGAATGAGCTCAAAAATGAATTATTCCCCAGGGCCTCTGAAACAGAAAGTCACCCTGCCTGCTGACCTCTTGATTTTGGTCTTGTAAGAGAAGAACCAGCTGAGCCACATTGTACTCAGCCTTTCTGCACCATTAAAACTGTAAGATAATGTGTGTGGTTTTAAGCCAAAAGGTCTGTGGTAATTTGTTATGACAGTAGGAGAAAATTAATATAAATGTTTATTTCGTATCTTAGCAACAGAAAATTAATATAAATATCAGCTTTTGAGATTTCATGTGTCCCAAACCAAACTCAGTCCTGAATTTCTACTCTAACCTGTTTTCTCTACAGTCTTCCCAATCCCAATAAATAATAATTCTATCCTTCAAAAGCTCAGGCCAAAGCCTTTGGAATCATCCTTGACTCATCTCTTTCATCCATTTCACAACCAATCCATCATCAAGATCTTTTGGGATTAATTTCAGGAGCTATCCAGTGTCACGATAGTTCTTAGTATGTTCTTCCTGCTGACACTACCCACTATACCTCAAATGGATTATTGCAATAGCCTTTCTGTTTTCACTTTTTTTCCCTCTAAATCTCTTCTCAGTTTCATAGACTAATCCTTCTAAATCATTAGTTGAATCATGTTTCTCATTAGCTCATACCTTCCAATAGGATCTATATAGACAATAATAAAAGTATGATGTGGAAAAAGTAGGCAGAGATAGGTAGAGGCAAGAGAGTCCAGAGAAAGAGGATATCATGAGAACATAAAATCGGGCATTTTCCATAAACTGGGCTTGAAGTCTATCCTTAACCAGGTTATAAAATTAAGAATTTAAGAATTCTAATCTACAGTTTAAGAAACAGAGAGGGTTCAGTTTTAAAATGGATATGATTTAAAGAAATATAAAAATCACAGTGCTTAAAATGGGAGAATGGAATTGAGGGTACAGGGGTAAGAGATTGGCTTTTTGGCTGATGTTCTTTTCCATTGCTATAAGTTTCTGCATCCAGCATACATTAGATTTATATCAAATGTTCCATTTAGAATTTGAGTTTTTATATGGTCTCTGAATAGTGAGGTCTTCAAACACAAAGTAGAAGCAGAAAAATCAGAGATTAGATGGATTTTTTCAACTGTATATATGAATAAGATAATTTATATTAACTATCTTTATGTTTTACCATATAATAGCAAGAATTTTACTCTATGTGAAAAATTATCTTTTAAAATTAAGCCTTTTGTTTAAATTTATTTTACATATATTATGAATGATATTGATATAAATCAAGACAAATAAATATTAATCACAAATAATACATTTTTAAGGATATAAAGGGTAAAAAAAATGATCCATTGTGCTTGGAGGGGGGAATATATATATATATATATATATATATATATATATATATATAAATAAATATATTGACATTGTAAGTAAATATGCTATATGTTCTTTCAAATGAAAGATTAAGCAAGTAATTACTATAGAACATTTAGATGTATAATCATATATATAATCAATATCTAATATTAGATATGCAATATCTAATTTGAATAATTTTAAATGGAAATAATTATAAACTCATATAAATAATTCATTGTCCAAGGCCACTATTTGGAACTAGGTAAAATTTTGAAGAATATTTTAAAGAACAGTTTTGAAATAAAGCTTTGACAAAAAAAAAGCAAATTTAAAACAGTAGACTTAATCAACATGTGAAATTCTAATAATTTTTTAAAGGTTTTAGAAACATATTTTTGAAAAAGCCTTTAAACATTTGAGTAAAATTAAACATGTTACATACTCTATTTTTTAGTATTCTTTTATTGGAAAATACATTGAACTATATTTAAAGGATATTGCCTCTTTTTTTAGGATAGGAAAGTTATAAAAATAATGTTTTTAAAATGTGGTAGATAAATATCTAAAAGTTGTGAGTACTTAGATGATTTGGCTCAAGGAATAACGATCATTATATTAGAAATGAATTGGAAAATAGATATTTAAAAGGTTTATTTTAATTTCTTCTTGAATCAAGTATTACTAAGTCATTAACAATTTGAATTTAAATGTAAAAATACATTTATTTCTAGAAACTGAAGTAATTTGACTGAAACCAATAGTACATTTCTACCAGTGAATAAGGAAGCTAACTTATATGTATGGTAAATTAGGCATCGAAACTAAATATATATATATATATACATATATACATATATACACATATATATGTATTAGTAAGAAGAAAAAAAGAACACAAAAGCACATCTGAAACATCACTTTTACATACTTTAAATTTTTGAGCTTACTTGTTTAATAATATATTTAATTATTTATAATATATAATGTGCTATATAATTATATAAAATGTAATAATATATAGTAATACACACTACCACATACAAGTTTGCTTCATTTTCATATATATGGCATTATATTATTATATTATATATTATTCTATTAAGTTTTCCTCTTTTTAAATCATTATCTGAAAGTCACCTCTTTCTTTCATATTTATGTACAAGTAATTATAATCATACTCATATTTAAATATATAATTGCTTTTTGCTAATTGTGCATATATTATATAATTATAAATATTTAAATTCTTAAGAGAGGACACCTTTCAAATTATAATAACAAGATAAAATATATACAACAAAAAGTGGAATATACATTATGTATATAATATGTATATATCATGTGTCATGTAGATATAACATGTACATGTGTGTATGTGTATACATGATAGAGTATAGCATGTAGGTGAGTACATATCTATAGTCCGTGGCATTAATTATAATATTAAACCATCTTCACATGTTTCATTTGTCAAAATCTTAGATTGTTAAATCTGCTGCAACCATTGTGTTTTTATCATTTTTTTCTTATAGTTTTCATTGATATATTTCAATACGATATTTTTAGCATATGGATTTTCTTGATAGTTATATTTTTATTATACATTTTTTCTGTTGCTATTGAATGACTGTTTTCATTTAATTTGATAAAAATACATACTGCAATTATTTTTTTTTGCTCTTTACATCTTAGACATTATTTTGTTGGTATATATCATAAAATTTGCTATCATATTTTGAGCTAATCTAAGATTCATTACCTCTTAACAGGACAATTTAACTCACTTTTCCAAAAATATATTTTAGTGTATTTCTTTTATTTGTTTAGCATGTATTTTTTAATTTTTTTCCAATTTGGTTTCCATCTCTTTTTTCTTAGCTTTTATCTTTCCCAGTATTTGAAAAATAGTTTTAAAACAAATGAGTTAAATTCTTTGAGGAACCCAAAATAATTCTTTAGTAACATCAATCTAATTATCAAGGTCAAAACATAGTTTCTATAATTAATCAAACTTACCATTTTACCTGTGAGAAAATCAGTTAGAATAAGAGACTATCCTAAATGTTCCAGGATAATAAACATTCCTGGGAGGTTTATATAATAAAAATAAGGACTTCTGAAAGAAAGAAAAGTTGAAGCAGAGTAGATCAGAAGGAAAGAATGGGTGAGTAAATTAAATACCAATGAGTCCGTGACTAAATGTGCCAAGTTCCGCAGTGGTTCCTCTCCTCTCAATGACTGCACAGATCTTAAACCTCCAGAAAAATCATGAGACATCCATGACTGTGCTGTTCTTTTGCACTTTCTCTGTCCTCCACCTGCAGATCATCATCACTCACCCTGTACTAAACTATTATTCATCCCCCAACGTTCAGAGCAACCCCGATACCAGGAAAGTTCAAACCGCTCAGTTGTGTACTCTCGAAGCATTCTATACTTCTCTATAGAATCTAAGAGAACTGTAATTAATGTTTGTGTAATTATGTCTGCCTCTTCCAGACTCTATAAACTCCATGAGGGCAGAAATTGAAGTAATTTGAACAAATCCAATAGTATGTTTCTTCTAGAAAATAAAGATACCAATTTGTATGCATGACAAATTTATACAAAGACAGGAACTCCATATAATTTGGTCACTGGAGCATAGCACGGAGGTCATAATCATTGAAAGTTCATTAAATGAATATGCAACTATTAAATAATGATGTATATTTATTGACATGCAAATGTCCCCAATGTATAGCTAAGATAAAAAGCAGCTTATAAAACATCAAGCATTTATACCTCTTTTTGTTTAAAATAGTTATATTGAACTTATGTGTATTCAAGATTTATAGCAGTATATGCTAGTCTGAAAAAATATATTTAAAACTATTAATTATATTTGTATCTGGATGATAGAATAGATATGGTGTTTGCATTCTTTTGTTTCTTTACACAGTCTAAATATATTATAAATATGCATTACTTCTAAAATTAGAAAATCAAAATTCTTTTTTGAAAAAAATAGCCTGTTGGTAATAGTAAAAAATAGAAATTTCCCCAATCACTACTCCCAAAAAGAAATACATACAATTTTTGAAATCCCTGAAGGATAGACCGAAATAACTCAAGAAAGAAGCAGTTGTCATAGACTAGAGTATTGATAACAACAGTTTGAAACAGAGAGGTAATAGCACTTTTTCCATTTCAGCTATATTAATAATTGGATACAGGCACTACATATTGCAGAGATGAAACTGACAACACATTGGACATGGTTTTTGGTTTGAAGAAAACACTGTTTAGATAAAAAAACTATACGGTGATCCAAAATTTTTACTGCAGGCATTTCCCACATTTACCTCTCCAATGATCCCATTATGCAGAGTGGTCCACTTCTCTTTTTAAAAAGTTCCCTTGATACCTATAAAATATTTTATGTTCTCTCCTGTCATTTCCTCAACTGATAGAAGAAAAATTTCACTCCACATGCCAGACTGAAGATCCAAAAGAAGCAAGTTAATAACAACTATTCTTTTTAAGCTTAAGCTTCCTTTGAATCACTCAGGCACTCTTGTTCCTGTCCAACACATCCAGTTTTGCTCTTTTTCCTTTGCTATCCAAATTTAGTGTGATACATCAATATTTTGCTCACCTTTTAAACTTATTCTGTATTTTTAAGTATACTCCATATTTCTTTGTATTTTTTTTCTAAAGAAAAATGGAGGTATAGAATCTCCTACTATATCTATTCTACCGCTCATTAGTACTGTAAATCTAATGGAAAAGATAATAGCAAAATTAATAAAAACAAAATACAATTAGTATTATGTAATTCTCATATTTCAGGCACTATAAAAATAGTATTGATTACTGCTATTTTATAGATAAGAGAAATTGAATAATTTGTTCCAATTTGCACAACTGAAGAATAAGCATTTAACTTCAGACACATTAAACCCCAATTTCCATGCCCTAAAGTACTTCCTTTATCCTATTTTCTTTCCTTTAGGTAACTAGTGCTTTTACACTATAGTTAGCATCTCAGGGAATTCTGAATTATAGAACTGATAGGATGGGAAAATATTCTCCTTCTAAATGTTGACAGGAAATGTGACAGGAATTTAGGGCAAGTGAGATCTCTGGAAGAACTACTACTAACATGAATAGCAGTTGAGAAGGACCAGAGATGACGATGTCTCTCTTTTTAGCTATAATAAGCATTTCACCATAGAGGTCACAATGGATAGAGACTAGGGATTTGTAATTAAAGACTTAGATATAAAAAATGGTTCCACAAGTAATTAGCATAATCATGTTGGATATCACATTATAACATTATAATAGGATGCCACATTGCCCAGCACCTGTCTGGCACATGTTAGCATTCAAATATTTGCTTAACGACTTTTTAAGGTAATGTGATGAGCTATTATATGAATATAAATCCTTACTTGTCTTCTTTAGTAGTTTGATTTTAATACTTATTGGCATATTGTATGTGTTTAATTAAGTTATCTAATGAATTGATTAGATGGTTTAGAATTTTTTAAAGACATACTTCTTCATGTCTCCAATGGAAATAATGTTGCTAATAACTGATTGGCTAAGATATTTCAAGTTTCTAGTCTGGTGTTTAGAAAATACTTGGTGCTATATTCCAATAAATGTTAGCTCCCTATCCTGCTCCATACTCCCAGTTAACTTAGGGACTTATCACTTGTCTTATTCTTTATTTTTAGGTTAATTTAAAGCTTGTGACAAGTGCATTCTTAAACTTGGTACTTTGGATGGGTTTCAAATACAAGAAACAGCTCAGCTAAGAGTGTCTCAATTGCACTGAATGGAACATATGAAAATTCTAATTAGCGAAAGTTATGCAGTGGATAACTACTGTGTATTCTAAATTATATTTATCCATTACAACTTTGTCATCAAATATTGGATATGGCCTATAGTTAGCGTCACTGTAAATTTGCATTTCAACTGGAGAAAAAGACACCTTCTTTTTGTCTTCACTGATTAACATTTTCAAGCTCTGTAATTTTCTTGCTGCTCATAGAAACAAAGCAAGCCAAGCTCATACAGAAAGCCTATTCTCCAAGATATAAATATTTGCTATTCAGAAAATCACAATGAGGGTTTAGTTATTTTAAACTAAAGAAAGAAAATTACTAGTAATGATTGGTTTCAGCTAACGAAATGCTTTTATGCAAATAAGTGAACCCTAAATATGACCTGGAAACAAAAGACTGCTTAACAGTTACTATTAAGCAATACATTAGTAGATCAATTAAACAGAACTTCTTTCAAATGAGTATGTAGTACAGAGGTTGCCATAGAAACCTGGAAAGGAAAAGCTCTTGAATGCTAATTTATCATTATAAGACTGTAAAATACTCCAGGTCTGTTGGTGGCTGGTTGTAACTGAAGTTGTAATAGGTCACTTCTGAAGAAGCAACCTCTTGCATTTATATGGTGGCTTTGCAAAGATTATCTATTAGATTCTATTGCCTCATTCTTCTAGTATTTGGACATGCCATTCAGATATACCCCTCCTTACCAGATCTGTCTCTACCGAGACCTGTTACAACTAATTTTCATATGTCTAAAGTTGAGATTGTTCCAAGAGGAGAAACATACATAAAATTTAATATGAATATAATCTTGATTCCTTTTTGTGCTGTTCTGGTGAAGTAAGTCTCCATCACCCTCCCACATTTTGTATATCAAATCATGAAACTGGGCTGTACCATGTGTTGCAGCTGTGCTCGAGAGGAGACAGACAGTATTGGGCAGAGAAAAGTCAGACTGCACTACAGATCTAATGAGAGACACGGTCAGCCCCACAAAGATACCTGGAAATAAGATGGTCCTTCAGAGTTATATGACATTGGACCAAGAAAACTGGAACTTTATTCCAGCCACTGATAAGTTATCGAATGCACGTTGTCCCAAGAAAGAATGTGACCTTAAGCAAAGCAGCACTCTGCCGCTGAGACAGAATCTGACCACCCCTCTGACTGACATTATAGCATAATGAAGGGGAACTGGGCAGCAAATTTTCATGCACTCAAAATATGCTGAAACCCAATGTCTAAAAGCAAAGATCAGACTAAAGCCACAGATCTCTTATTTGTGTCTATAAATGAGAATGATCTAAATATGATTGTGTGATGTGATCTTTAATCATTAAGATATTAAGAATTGTTAAAATATACCAATTTGCATTGAGATAGTGGTATATGATGAATCAAATGTAATCAAATTTCACATTGGCAAGAGAGTATATGAAAAAAAACCCACATGTTCATTGTATCAAAATGTAGAAAATCTAACTCAATAGGTAAATGATAAAAGAAAATATTTTCAAATACATTCCACTCAAATATATCACATCTGTTAAGTGGAAAAAAAGAGATCACTCTAGTTAAAATAGGTACTTAAAGTACATTCATTTGGAAGCCATGTAGGTGAGAGCATGTGATATTTTATAATAGTGTGAGGACACTGAAATTAAAAAGATTATTTCATACTCAATGTATCTGAGAAATCATAAAATTATAGAGAGGGGATATGCCATGAAAATGACTGAAACTCTAATATTGTGCAAGTTTGTATAGAAGTTAAGGGGGCTTAAAAAGAGTGGCAAAAAACATTTGTCAGAACAATTATTAAAAAGTTAAAAAGTAATTAATTACTCAGAGGTCATGAGAGCTCTATATTCACGAAGTTGACCTCTTTATTGAATACAGTCAAGGGATTTTTACACGAGATTCAGGGGTAAAGAAAAGAGTAGGTTACAGTCAGACAAATCAGGGCTTAAAGATGATGAAAATAAGAACTTTGTAAGAGCATACATAAATATATGATACTTCAAATTAATACATATTGACATAAATCGGCTTATTAATTTTAATTTAAAAATTATTCTTAAACTTTTCACTATTAAAATTTGCATGTCTCAGAGGGGATATTATGGGGTGCTTGCAGTGATCCTAGACTGTAAATAAAGATGCTTACCTTATTTAGAACCTCATGTGTTAGAACAATCTTGAAATTAGGAGTATAGTTTCTGTCAAAATGTTTAATCTTCAAGTGTTAAGTATCTAAGAATAGTATCCTCCTAACATTATGTTAATCTTATAAGCAATGATTATAACTACATGTTGAATACAATTTGGGTAAATATTCTAATGGACTAAATGTTAGAATATGATGAAGAAATAACAATAAATGTCAAAAGATCCAAATAGATAATAAGAAAGCTCAAAGGAATAATTAATTTGCATAAATTTGCCAAAAACACTAGAGAAGGTTAGAGGCAGGCATTAGTCTAAACATGGATACATCAAGTATTTGAAAAAAAAAACTGAATTATTTGTAAAACATACTATATAAATTCCAAAGGTTCCATGAGTCAGTTTTATAAAACAAACAGAAAAATTTAACTGGAACCCCTGCCTTTTTTTTTCCTTGAAAAGATGTTACTAAGTAATGAGATAGCTCTTAGCAGGTTTAATGTGTGTAAATGAACTGCCTTACTTATAGTCTCTTCACTTCTTTCCATTTGCAAGCATAAAAACAACTCTATCATTTTCAATATCAGTGTCATATTGGTGAAACTGAGTCATCAATAGGCTATTTGGCATTTTGTAATGACAATAGAATTTGACAAAATTGGTTGACAAAATGTTATGCTCGTTCTAGTTTTGTGTGTGTGTTTTACCCGCTATTCTTGAAAGTTGAAGTTTTGCTTGTGATTCAAGTGATAACTAATATCAAACAAAATATACTTAATTATGTAAAATTTATGCAATAGCTCTATGATTAATTAATAATGGCCTATTTCACAGCGATATATTTAAAGAGCTTTAATGAGAGCCAATAGAGACATCTTTGCCTTATTTTGGAATAACTCGATTGTTAATATTTTTCTGTATATAAAAATATATATATTAAAATATAAGAAATTTGCTAAGAGAGTGGAACTTAAATGTGCTTAACACACAAAAAAGATAAATATCAAGGTGTTAAATGTGTTAATTAACTCAAAATATACCTGTATATCAAATTATCACAGTGTACACTTCAAATATCTTATAATTTTGTAATTATACCTTAATAAACCTGAGAAAATGGCTAGTAAAGAAATAAATAAAATGCATAAATCAAAATAGGATAAAATGTAATAAAATGATTGTAATTGTGTTCATTCATATACTAAAAAAATATTTACAGCACTAAAAAGTTTTCTTTATATAAAAATATTAGAAAACTGTTGTAGACTTTGCATTGCTTTGAGTTATAACAACAGAGTTAAAACTTGTAAGAGTTGTAGGGAAACAATCTTCAGGTAGGCTTCTAAAGAAAGAAAAATACTAGTTCTAGAAATGATCATTTGGAAGAGGGGAAATAACCTTCCCGTAAGAAATGAGTTAGTTCTAAGTTAAAAGGGTCAAAAACAGATGATGATTCTGTGGACAGAGTGTTATTAAAGTGAACTCTCTTAGAATAATAGCTGTAAGATGGAAAGATAACTCATGACATTTGATTCAGTTTGAAAAGTTCAAAGACTTTAAATCATTATAACTAAAGATCGATTTATTTTCATTCCCCAGCACTAAAAGATAATTTTAATTGGAATATCTTTATTTTAAGAAAAGCGCTAGGGGTATTACTAAAGCCCAAAGTGACTTGAGGTTAATAAGACCCTTGAGAACACGCATCAAAAAACCATTTGCTCTCAATTTCTCTCTTTCTCCTCTTCTCTCTTTTTGATATTATTTTTTAATAAAATTATATTCAACCATCTAAAAATAATTTTGAAAAAAAATTAACATCATGTTTTTAAAATAAATTTTAAATGCATTCTTAATGACTTTCTGTCCATGGAACATGTCTACCAATTCTTATAACTATCCAGCTAATTTTTTACTGGGATAATAATTTTTAAATGCTGTCTTATGTATTTCTCCTCATTACTCTCTCTTTTTTGCTTTAGTGCAAAAATTCAAGTTTAATAGAACTCTGCTTTGGACATGGCATTTTAATAGAGGAGCTTTTAACTATTACTTAAAAAAAAGAAGTCATGTCAATGTGAGAGTAAGTTTTCTCATGTCTAAATTAAAAGCTTATTATTTTTTAAAGAAGTAAAAACAAAAAAAGGCAGTACAGAGAAGGGCAGGATACTGTGTTATGATTTACCCATGAATTTGAAATATTGTGTTGAGCTATTCAGGGAATTCTCTAGGCTCCATTAAAGCATAAAAGATAAACTAGATATAAATATACTTATGGACACAAATATAGATACAGATACAGATGTAGATATTGTATAAGTTTTCTAGGGCTGCCATAACAAAGTCCATCTGTTAGCCAGTGAAAGAAAGATGAGGCAGATTGGTCAAAGAGGCATACACAATAACTCAGATAAAGGTTGAGCACTTCAGCAGTCAGAAAAACAGGGGCAGTCAGACTGTTTTTGAAAAAGCCATTTTATCTTTGTAAAAGTAAACAATCTTTGCAATCTGACTTAGAAACAATTATTTTACAACAAACTATAAGTCATAAGCACTATCACCAAAGCTCACTCAAGAAATAATGTTTCACTTTTACAGTGTTGATTAACTAAAGCAATAACATCCACACTTCACACAAATAAAATTGTAAAGTGATGTTGAAGTAGTTATAAGCATGTCTTTAAAATGTTTTGCATACCATAAAGAAATTTTCAAAAACTTACAATTGCTATCTTCTTTAGGAAATTTTATTTAAATATCCATGTAGAATAATGAAATATGTATATTTCAAATCAAAAAAAGAGCAATCTTTCTTCAGGAAATGGGCTTGTACCACCTAAAACTGGAGCTTTTCCTTTAAATCTATTTCATTAATGCATATATTAAATATACAATTCATATGGCATATTTATATTTGTCTCTCATTCCAAGTGTAATGAGAGACATAAAAATAACCTGTTTGCCATAAGGACATTATTTCTAACTGCTGAATGCTATATTGTGTTATGATGACCAATCACACCAATTTACTTGTGACTAAAGGGTTTCCCTGCATGCAGGACATTCAGTACTAAAATCAGGACAGTTCCAGGCAAATTGAGATGGCTGATCACACAGTGACAATCTGTAGATTTTCTCATATGAAAGGAAACAAACCAACCAACAACCAAAATACAGCATCAACAATAAAAGTCATGTCCAAAAACCAGTACTCAAACAATTTTAACTTTGTCCTGCTTTTGTATAGAATTAAAATATGTGGTAGTCTTTGGCTAAAATGCTGACCCTTTCCACAGATAATAGTGACTGTTAATGACATTAGTAATGTTCACTTTGGTCTCTAGGACTAATAAATCCTGCCTACTAAGGAACCCTCGAATCTCATGAATCTGTCCTAATCTTCACATTTTTGACTCATTGCCTTTATTTATGTCTTCATTATTGATCACCTAGACCTTTGAAATTGCCCCATGCTTTACTTTTTTAGCTTCCAATTTATCTAAGTTGTAACTGAAATGATTCTTAATTTTAAACAAATTTAATAATGTTATAATCATATGTAACATTACCTTTTCTCCTAATTCAGCCAAAACTGCAAATTGCATGAAAAAAGGTAATTATATTTCATTTATTTGGCCTTTTTTAAAAATATGAATGTCTTAGTTAATCTTCATTCCTACACACCCATTATCAAGTGTTCTGTTGTAATTCAAGGTTCTGCACTAATTTATACTAATTATTTGGCCTAAAAAGACAATTGAGATTTGTATCTATATATGGGCTCTATCAACTTTTGGAACAGGATGATTGATTATTCATTGTGCACTTTACATATGTAGAAACTCTAACTTCAAAACATTAAATTTCAATAGTATCTCTAGTTATCAAAACCAAAAAAAAAATACCCCCAAATATTTCCAAACACAGCTGAGTAGAAAGGAATGCCAACACTTGAGAATCACTAGATTATAGAAATCACATTATAGAAATATTTGAAGTCTTATTGATAAAACTGCTGCCTCATCATCCTCAATTGTCAACTACTTTTAAAATTAGTGTCCTTAAATTAGTACCCTTATTGTATATGAGTTATGTGATATATGAAATATGGAAATTATATATATCTATATACATAATAAATAAATAAATAATAAATAAATATAATATAAATTATATATATACATAATGCATATTATATATATTATATTCCTAATGACATGTTATACATATTTATGTATAAAATATGTTTATATATTTATATACTTACATGTATATGCTTCTAGAAATAATGTTAATCTTTGCAAAATTTAATAATATACATAGATGTAAGAATTCTTCTGTATCTACTTTTAAATACATTTTAACCACTAGATAATATTCTATTATCTAAACCTAACATAATTTATCCATTTCTCTATAGTATAGTAAGACATACAGATTATTCCTCGGTGATTTGCTCTTTTGCCATTTCATTGAATAATATTGTACCTATCTCTTTGAGCACATATGGGGAAATACCTCTGGGTTAAAAATTTTAATTAAATGTTTTTGACATACCTGTAGATTCAAATGCAGTTGTAAGAAATAAAGTAGAAATACCCTATGTATCATTTACTCAGTTTCCCTCAATGATTATATCTTGTAAAACTTACAAAATCACATCCAGGATGTTAAGTTGATAAAGTCAAGACAGACGATGTTTCCATGACTACAAAGATCCCTGTGTTGCCATGCCAAAACCACTTCAACCTTACCTGTAACCTCCTTAGTGCCTGGTAACCACTGTGAGGTTTTATAGAAATGTCCATTTCTATAATTTTGTTATTTCAATAATGTTATATAAATAGAATCATGTGGTATGTAAATTCATTTTAAAAACACTGTCATGTGTGTGTGTGTGTGTATGTGTGTGTGTGTGTTGTTTTTCATTGGTAGCCCAGAGTATTTGGATGTATGAAAGGATTAGCGACTTTATAATCATTACAGCATTTGCAATTTTCTCACATTTCATTACACTCAAAGTGGAATATAACTATTTCCTTGAAAGAATAATTCAGCATATATTTGTACTTCATGATCTCATGCTTCTATAGGTTTACTGGTTAATATTTCTCAATATAATTTTCTTTCTGTATCACTTTTTAGTCTATTTTGTTGCCATTATTTTTTCTCTATATTATTTTGCTTTCTCAAAGTATTTTATAATTACCTATACCAAACACTTTAAAATATTTTTAACTTTCTCTATAAAAACCCTAATTAGAGCATGACAAAATATTTAAATAAATTATGCACACTGTTTGAGGTTTTGTTATATACACCTAAGCTCTATTTGGGTAGAAGTTTTTATACATATTGAATAAATTTTTCTTAGGATAGAAATTTGTCTAAAGTATAAAGAGATATATACAGAGAATATAACCAATGTGTTTGTTTTTCAATATAGATTGACATCAGAGAATATAATCAGACTCAACCCTTTCAGAGGTATCTGTGAAAGCTAAAAGAGGAAATGTTACTAGATATTAATTCAACTAAGCCAGAGTTGTCTTGTAAAATAAAAATCTATTTTTAATGTCATTTTATTAGCAAGAAAATTTCATTCCTCCAAGTGTTCTGTCTTTATTTGTCCTTATCCTCTAAATTCTTACTAAAAGTGCTCCATAATAATTTTAGTAGTTATCCTTATCTTTCACAAACATTTTTGTTGTTGTTTTTGTTTTGGTCTTCTTTAAATAAATACAAGTTATCAATTTTTTTAGATTAAAGAATTAGAATTTATCAAAAATAAAAATATCATAGAACGTTAAATTCCAACAGACCATTGGAGTCATTGCAGCTTTATTTTCTCCAAGAGCAGAATATAAATAGTCCATGATAGATTGCACTTATACAGTTTTAATTTTAGTTATTTAATACTAAGTATGCTTGAGTGCTGCAATCATATGTAAAAATAGATATCATTCATACTGTCACATATTTTTTAATGTTCTATGTAACCAGTGAAAATTACTTTGCAAATTGTTGCATTAGTGGTTCTTGCCAAAATTATAATCTATTCTGTTGATGTTCTCTTACCTTCACATTTATCTATTTATCTCCCTTTTATATATTATAATTTTCCATTAAACTAAAGTTTCAAAATGCAAATGTCATAATCTTAATTATTTGGCTAAATAGTAATACGGTATTAAGCAATGTGTAGCACCGGGACCATTATAGAGATCTTTAGGCAGGAGGTCTTTTCTTTTATAACACTTTACTATTTTTAAAAGAGGAAACATATTTAGCATGTCATTTTTATTTATTTTATTTTTTATTAACAGAAATTGCATTTTAATTAATTATTATCATTTTTTTATGGTAACATTGGTTAACAGAATCTAGTAAGTTTCAGGTGTACAATTCAATAGTGAGGCATATAGATTGCATTGTGCGTTCACTGCTCATAGTTACATTTCTTTCTGTCACCACATATTTGATCTCTTTTAGTCCATCTATCTCCCACATCCCTCCTCCCCTTCACTTCTGGTAGCATGTACTTTTTAAAATGAAGTATTTTTGGAAAAAAAATATTTTTGCAAAAGAAGATAGCTTATATTCATTAAATATTAACCCAAATATCTGAGTTTTATAAAGTAAATAAAACTGGAAGAGTTGGAAGTAACCTACATAAATAGTCCCAGCTATTCACTCCTTTCTGTATCTAATTCATTTTCTAAGTGACTTTGCAGGGTCTTGTTGAGTAATGTGTGATATCATAACACATTTTAACCCTAGATTTAGTCATGTGACTTGTTTTGGCTAGTGGAATGGTAGAAAATGTAGATTCTTGAGAAACTATTGCATAATTGGGCTTGCTTTCTCTTTACTTTCTGCCATTATTATGAGAATGTGCCCCAATTACCTGTTGTAAAATGAAACATACAGACACCACACTTTCAGGTAATTCCAGTTAAAGCTATCCTAGATCAGTCAATAACCGGATGACACCCAGACCTCAGAAAAGCCAGGCCGTATAAAATAAATGAAGAACAATTTCAGGGATATGTGTTTCAAGGACACTATATTTTAATTAATTATGTTGTATTCATTATGAAGAGACAATGGATTTGCACTGGATTATCAAGACTAGAGGAAGAGATCCCAATATTAAGGAGTCACAGAGTTTATTTGGTTCAAGAAAACATTGAACCATAAATGCTAAGATATTTGACACTCTTTTTCAAAATTTTATTGTATACAATACTTCATTAGTCTTTTTCCAAATTTTGATGAAATACCACATACAATTATTTTTTTAATTAGTAGAAAAATTTCATATGTAAGAGCCACCTTATTCAAGACTTGAAAATTGCTCCACCCAGAAGACCTCTCCCTCCTGATGAAATAATATAATGCCAATATAATATCTCAATAACACCCAGAAATAAAAATGTTTTCATTATCAAAAATTTGATGGACCCTGAGTATGTTTATATATGAAATCCAGAAATGTAAATCTGGATCTTACTTCTAGGTTATAATGTAGAATAGTACAAAAATTTCAAATATGTCATTGGGTGCAAAATAAAAGGAGAAAATTGATGAGTGCTATTTCATGGAAAGATCATTCACTAACATGTCTCAAAGTATCTCCTTTATATCCTTGTCAACTCCAAAAACCGCATCACTGAGCAACCATCTTGCTATGAGGCCCTCTCCTAGTCAGCAGAATGCCATGTCTGCCACCTCTAGCTAGGCTGTCTCCAAATCACTAGTGTGTGAGAAAATACCTTAGTTGGAAAACTAATTTGATTTCACTTTTAAAAGACAATAATGAGCTACATGGTATGCTCATTTAATAGTAACAGATCTTAATATAAATGTTTTGGTATCTACTTTCAATATACTTACAATGCTGGAAATGAATATGTTCATCAGTATGCCACTGTAAACAGTTCAGTTAGAGTTTAAGAGTATCATTTTTTTTTCTTTTTAGAATGCACCAAGAATATGTCAAGATTTTCCATCAGCACCTGGTCTACTAACAAAGGAGCCCAATGCCATGCCTTGACTTAAGTATAGATTAAATATGAAAAGCAAGCTTCAACCATTATCATCTGAGCAGCTTTCTCCACTCTCGAACCTCTCAACACAATGGTGTTAAATGAGATAACTCAAGCACTATAGTCTTGTTTTATTTCTTCTCTTTCCAAACTAAAGCCTTCATAATTCTGATACATTTGATTTCTGATTAATCTCAATATTTCTTTTCACAGCTTAACCTATAGAAAAATCTGTTCTATATTATTAGTTTTCTTATTACTGCTATTCATGACTTTCTGAACACCCACTGTGTCTTTAGAACAGTACAAGATATAAAGATACAGTGACAATTGAAGACAGAAAGGCAGAAATGAAAATACCAAATGAGAGGGTGATTACATCTCCAAGAGGCAAATTTACCAGCATGTATGCACTTGCTTTTTATATTTCAATATTATGATCCTTGTTTTACCCCATTATCTTTGAAAGGCACTTTGCAAAATAAGGAAGAAATACTTAGGGTTAATCCATGAATACATTCTTTTTCTAAAATGATTTTAAAGCAGTGCTTTGAAGGAAAAGTTGAGGTCCCAGGTGTTTGTATCTTTTCCTCTAAGCTAAAGATGTCCATTCCTTATAATATTTCTAGGAGAAAATAAATTTAAATTTCTCAGTCTAGTTTCATTTTCCCTAACTCCACTTAAATATGAATATATAATATTTTAATTTCCTGAAACATTATCAGAGCACTCAGTGATAATATTTTTCAAATTATAAGAATAAGATTGGGGGAACTGTTTTGTGAACTATATAGATGTCTAACCAAGTACTATATACTTGAAACTAATTTCAATAAATTTAAAATAACTTTTTAATTTAAAAAAAGAACATAAATGATTAATTCTATTTTCTAAATTTTAAATTACCTTTATAATATTCAGGTTTTTCATTAAATAATGTGTGGAACCCTGGATTATAACATATGGATTATAACATATATAATATATAATATAGATATTATATGTGGTATAAATTATGATGTCTGGTTAAAAAATGTATACAATTATTAACAGATTTTATTCATTTCATGTTTTTATTTTTTGGTTTATTATCTTTCTCAATGCATGCTGGTTGCAAAATATTTACGTATAACAGAACTACATAACATAGAAAGAAGTCTTCCATGATACCAACCCAAAATAAGAAAACAAATTAGATTTTAAAAAGCATGCAAACACACTTTGTGTTTTGTTTGTTTTTGTGTTTTTGTTTGTTTTTAGCATTTTATTTGTTATAGCATTTTATTTTTTTAAATGTATTTGTAACCTTTTTTTTTAAATTAAATTTATTGGGGTAACATTTGTTAATACAGTTATATAATTTTCAGGTGTACATTATAATTTGACATCTGTATATTCTATTCTGTGTTTACTACCCAAAGTCCAGTTTCCTTCGGCTACCGTATATTTGATCCCCTTTACCCATTTCCCCTTCCCCCACTCCCCTATATCTGACCCCTTTTACCTTGTCTAAATAGTAAAAATCTAGATTAATTTATGAAAGCTTTTCTTTCACAGAAGGGATTTAGAAAAAACTATTAGGCTACTACTATTAATTTTGTAGCCTATATATTTGTATAGAGATTTTAAAAAACAATTCAAAAAGTGGTTTTTGTAATGAAACTGATTTTGTTTACAATATGTTATGTAGTTCCAGTCAAGATGGTGGAGTAGTATATTGTGTGTCAATTATAATTGAAAAAAATAAATACTATTGGCAAAAATATAATACTTTTTTTAGGTTAATTTTTATTATATATAATTATTATTTTGCATTACTAATGTTCTACGTATAAATATAAGATTGTATAAAATATGTATAACTTTATGTTATGTCAAATTATTCCCTGCAATGATGCTATCATTTTTAAATAACATTCTTTTTTCACATTAAAAATCCAGGGGAAAAATAAAGAAAATGTGCCACTTTGCAGAAATAACTGTTCATAAATAAAGAAATGCTTTGGAGTTTTATTTTAGTCTTTTTGTTTTGTTTTATTGACTTGTTTATATTTAATTTAAATTCTACTTTTAAAATGTGATGACTTGCTAAGTCATTCAAAAAACATGCTGGAAATTCTTGGAGAAAAAAATTGGCCATGAAATATTTGTGAAGTTGTACATCCTCTATCCTCCTCTGAGAAAATTACAGAAAGTGTCAGCATAATAAAAATTCAAAAAATTCCTATAAAAAGAAATACCTATTTAATCTGGATTTACCAAGAGTTTATTTGTAATCAAAATACATTTAATTACAAACCAATTTTTTCTCTGCCATGCAGTATTTAATTAATATCTCACAAAAGTTGTGCTTTATATAAAATATAAATATTGATATAAATCATGTTTTTGTCAAAATATGTAAAAAAATTATCTGCTGATATTGACTACTTAAAAATAAATGTCCCTCTTTTGCTATGTAAAAATGAGTTTCTACTTTTATTTTAGTGACTTAAGTATGATAACTATTTTAATAATTAATCATATAAAACTTCTCTTTCTTTTTATGGATGCTACACTCCCCAACACTCCGAAATTATTCAGCTCAAATATTGGTGATCCTGCCCTGTAAATGTAAAAAATAAATTTACCAAAAATATCTGGCTAGTATTAGAAGGGCAAGTAGAGTCCACGTTCTGCACTGGTTAGTAATAGAAGGGGAAATGGAAATCAGCTTTTCTGGAAATAGTCAAATGCATAAATTTGGGGGTGTGTTCTAAATGAAAACAGAAGAAACATTCCTTATAAAATTGTAATTTAAATTATTTATTCCCACATGTTTTTCGATAGTAGAAGCCTAATGGGTCACTAGTTTATAACAAGAGTTTGTCTTCTGCTTAAAAAATATATTAGTCTATGTTTTAGATTTCTGAAAATTGTCATGCTAGGAGACTGCCAAAGGAACTGGAGTCAAAAGAATTTCAAAGCTGAATTTCACAAATGGTACAAAAGCATAATATTCTCAGATTGGACAATTCAAGATGATTAATTACACAAAATTAGATTTAATATTACTTTTGTTTCTTTATAGTAAAGCAGATTTGTGATTAAAAAAAGGGTTACACAATTCTTAAAGGATCAGAAGCAAAATATACTTTATTCAATCTGAGCTGTTCCTCAAACTATGTTAATGAATCTGATACAGAATATTTATTTCATTTTCTTCTAAAATATTCTTACCTCTACATCTACAAAAAATTTTTACAAAACTAGATTATTGTGATTATATTATATAAAGTTGCACTTCTGATGTTTTCATTCTTTTCCTCCAAAACAAAAAACATCCTTTACCTCACTTCCCCCTCTGTAATCCTATGTTAATAATCTTCATAAATTTTCTAAATTTTCTCTGTACTTAATGAGATACACACATACATGCACACTATAAAATATTTTTGTCAGTTTACAAGAATAAGCCTTATTTTGTTTTCTAATTTTTCCTCATTCAATTATATCTAGTGAAAAATTTCCAAACTAGCTAACATATTTGCAATTTATTAATTTTAATGGTAGTATTATATGACATAGTTGAATGATGTGAATATATCCTAAATCTTTTTATTTTTGTCTTCTATGTGCATGTGTTCATGTGTTCTACTTTTGCTCCAACAAACAACATTACCATATATATGTTTGCATATTCATCATTGGGTCCTAATAGTTTTTATTTCTGAGATTTAGATTCCCAGAAATAAGAATGATGGGTTAAAAATTATATACACAATTAATTGCAATAGATGCAAAAAAATCATATTGATGTTTTAATCTCTAACAATTCATCCATCTTGTAGAAATTGATGAGAATGCCCAGGTTCCAATATATTGATACTAAAAAGTACCAATATACTTTTTAGTTTCTCTTAAACTGTCTATAAATTGATATCTCATTCTTTCTTTAATTTGTGTTTTCCTTACTATTATTGTATTTAAATAGATTTTCATCTTTGTTGGATATTTGAATTTACTCTTTTATAAAATCCTTTTTTATTCCATTTGCTTATATTTTATTTTTGTCTTTTTTTCTAAGAGCTATTTGTTTATTACAAAAATTTTCAATGTTACAAATATTTTTCCCACGAATCTATCATCTATGTATTACATCTGTTAATGCTATCCTTATTCCCAGAAATTGTGTGTGTATATATATATATATACACACATACACATACACACACAATATATATGTGTATATATATATATACACACTTTATATATTTCATATATATACATACAATTTTTTCTTTTATAGCATTAGTACTTCCAGACAATTTTGACTGATTCCTTTGCTATTAGATTTTAAAGAAAAATACTAAATTGTCTTGCTTTATTTCATTACCAGTTACATCCTCACTTATCCTAGGATGTTTCTACATTTTACCTCTATTCCAAGAAGCTATGGTAATATCAAATTGAATGATTATAGTAGCTTTATAGTATTATCTAGTAAGGCAAAGACACCACAGCTGTGCTTTCTCTTAATTGGAAATGGTTAGAAAATTATTCTTAATATGAGCTTGAAAAACATATATCCAATTAAAAATTTATTGATACAAATTTGAATTGCATTGATTTCATAGGAAAATACTTGGAGAACTGTCATTTTTATGATGTCTTCTTTAAGAACATGGACTCTCTTTTTATTTTTAAAATATATTTTAGTCTTTTAAAATTTTCCTTATTAGAGCTACTGTAATTTTTAATTAAAATTAATTTTATATACTTTATAAAATTTTTAATTACATGGAATAAAATTTCTTATTTACATTTTTGAGTGTTAATTGCTAGAATGTAGAACACGTTTATTTCTATACTTATCTTGTCTCAAGTGTATTTAATTCTCTCAGAAATTTTAGTAAATTTTCACCAGAATCTCTTGCGTTTTCATGGATAGAATCATTTCACCAGAAAAAATAAATTTATATCTCCTTTTTCAATATTTCAATAGTTGTTTTATTTGTTTCTTATAGCTTTGTTAAAACTAATATCAAATATTAATGTTGAGAGAGGATAGCCATTTTTCATTTCTAATTTTTAATTGCAGTAATTTAGTTTCACTCTTAAGGCAATTGTTTGCTATGATTTTTTTTTTGTTTTGCTAAAGGGAATTCTATTACCTTAAAATATTTATTCATACTCACTATCCCCCCACTGACTCTCTAACTCAATCAAATCAAAATTTTACTAGTAACATTTTGCCAAAACTTCTTTTGCCAAAGTGACCTCCCAAGGTTAAATCATATGGTTACTAGTCATCTTCTTCTGTACCTATTAATATTTAGGTAGGCATCTCCCTCCACTTTAACATATTTTTTACTTGGTTTTCTTTTCTTTCTACTTACTTTTTCTCACTCTTCTTTTCCTCATTTCTCTTATTTTTCTCAATTTTTTTAATATTAATGATCAATTAATGATCAGGGGCTCAGCCCTCAGTTTGATACTTACTCCTTCAGTGATATTATCCAAGCTCATAATTCTTAATGACATCTATTTGCAAAACACATCTAAATTTAAATCTCTAGCTCTAACCTTTCTCCTAAGCTCTAAAAGTGCATACAACTGACTACCTGAAGCATTATTTTGATAATAGACATTTTTTCAATTCCATCAAGAAGATTTTTTGTTGTTTTTTTTTCGGATTTTTTTTTTTATTGAAGCATAATTGACCTACAACATTAGATTAGTTTCAGGGTGAAATGTGTGAAGGTTCAAAAGGTTCAAACTTTAATGATATAAATCTTAAGTTCTACAAATTCTATAATGAACTGTGGCTTTCTTCAAAATGTATGTACCCATCATTTTATTACTTTGCTTTTTAGTATTATGTATATATAAAATTAATGATATAACTATAAAATTGACCAGAAGTTTTAATCAATATGCATATTAACAGATTTTCTTTTGTAATAAAATCTTTTCCAATTTAGGTATAACATTTTTTTTTCTTTCAAAATATAGAGTGAAGTCTCTAAAGGTAAATAAATTTATTTCTTGATAGGCAATAAAAATACTCAAAATGTCTGGCAATTTATCACTATAAAGAGTTATTGTAACAAAATAATTTTAAAAGAATTTTAGTGTGCCGTAGAAATCTAAGAAACCTGTGTGTGTGTATTCCATTTAAAAAAAAAATCATGAAAATTTTGCTTAATTTAAAAATATATCGCTTGCAAAAAAAATGTAATTGTATTAAATATCCTTACTGAAAGTACAGAATAAATGTACTCTGAGTATATAAAGCCTTAGGCCTTTCAAAAGCAAAGTCTGAAAGTCTGACAAGAAAAATAGAGAAAGGTCACTTCCCTTTCTCTCAAGCTAGCCATGCTGTCCCCCAATTTATACCAAAGTCATGAATTTGCTTATGTAGACTGCTTTCCCACTAATCCTAGCCATTATTCTATAGACTATTTTCTTCACTGAAGCAGCCTTCTTTGGCTATACCTAAATTCCTACATGTGATTTAGGGCATGATTAGATTCATACGACAATATATTTTATATTGAATCAATTTTATAACAGGCATATTAGTCATATCACCTGAAACAAAGTATAACTTTCATAATGAGAAGTACATATGCTATTGCTCTCCATTTCCTATAACACTTAACATTTTATAGGATTTATAATTGGCTAATACACAGCACACAAAATCGACTGATAATTTTTAAGTGTCATAATTATAAAAAGAGAAGAAAAACAAAGTTTGCATACCATTTAAAACCGATTCATCATTTCAATTCATGTCAAACTTAAATTTAATGACCAAATTATAATCTCAAGTACCTATAAAAAAATACTCTCCAGTTAGTTCTTTCAGTTTTAAGAATAGAATCTATTTAAGATACATTTAGAATGTTTTCTCAATGTGAAAATGCATCAAAGTATTAAATAAATTGTATACCATCGTGTGTATCACAGAAGCAGTTCATTTAAAACTATATTAAAAATATATTCTGCTTTCCAAAAAAAATTGGCATAATAAATTTTAGAGTATGCAAAAATTTATATAATAAAAGTCTGTCGTTTATGCAAATAGTAAAAAAATAACTGAAATTAAAAGTCTTTTGTAGGTCTTGCTCAAACTCATAATGCATCATTTACAAATGTCAGTCATTTAAGAATAAGGGTAGAGAATGAGGAAATTGTATTATTTGGTGGGGAGAAATTAATCAGGTTGTAACAACAAGTGCTGGAACTACGCTTACAAAGTCTGGACCTAACAGAGAACGGTGACTGAAAAAAAGGTTTCCCAAGAACTGAAATCAAGGAATTTTTTAAACTAGGACTCTGAGTAGTAAATTTTGAAATCATTGCTGCTTCAAACCTTCAAAAAATTAAGAAGCAAAGGCCTTGTATGTACAGTGAAAAAAAGGAGATGCCATGTTATATGGAAATCAAGAGAAATAAACCCAATTCCCTATCTAGACCCACACAAGAAAGGAAAGATTAAAAAAAAAGAAGTGAAAGAAATCAAAAGTTCAGAAAAAAACATTAACTGGAGTCAGAAGTCACTCAGTGATTCTAAGTTCCTTGAATTCATAGATATCTTGGGAAGGACTTCCATGAATCAAGAGGTAGAAGGCTGAAGACAATTTCTTTCAAATCTTAACAGGATGGTTGGCCTCAGCCAATATCTAGGTGAAAACAAATATTCTTGATGATCTATGTACGGCAAGGCAACAAATAGATTTTAAACGATGTATAAATCAGAGTCCACTGTGAACTTCTGATCTAGAAAGAAATGTAACATGTACCCAGAAACCATCATGATAGTAATAAAAACAAACATCACAGAAATCCAAAGCAAGAAAAAGTTTTTCTTACTCTCTAGAAATATTTTCAATAAAATTGTTTGATTAAACAATGGTAAATGTACAACATGTTAAAGTATAAAAGAATCAAAATTACAATTGGTTGGGAGAGGAGACTCGTTTTACAGATATTTATTTTTCAAATAGACTTTTTAATCTTTTTTAACTTTACAATCTGAAACTTAAGAAATATCTGAAGATGCATAAAAGAAGGATAAGAGTTATTACAAGAAAAGTGATGCTATTCTCGATAAAATCATCTTTGGTCAGATATTCTCTTACTGACCAACTATTTTTGTAATAGAATATGCTATTACCTATGATATACTAATGACAATAACAGTGTTTACCAAATGCTCCTTGGGATGTCTTACTTATTTCACATCATTATGCAGTATAATTTCTACTTTACAAATAAGAAAACCAAGATACAGAAAAATTTAACAATTTAGCCAGACATTTACCTAGGCAGACTGACTCTAAAACCTACATTCTTAACTGTTACATTATTTATTTTGTACACTTTATAACAAAACAAAATATATAGACATGAAATTAAATTACTGTTTTCTTCTACATCTATTATTACCATTAATTATGATTACGACATAGATCATTTAGGAAGGATTTGCTAAATGCTTCAGTCCGAAGCAAATTATATTTTGACCAGTTATCCAATACTGATTGCTGTGGTCCAACCACAGTTTTATAGAAAACTAGATTAACTGTACAAGTGATAAAAATAACTCAAAGTCTTGATGCTAGTTTTAATGTATATTTTTATATACTCATCACAATAATATTTATAAAGTATCATTAAGTAATGTGATGTGTAAATTTATTTTTAAATATAATATCCATTAGGAAGTAACCATAAGTAATAATGGTTATTTAAATAATTGTGAGCAGAGTAAACTTTTATTGAGATGATCGAATTTATCTATTTCCTCATATACTATAGGATCTGTATTAATAGTGATTCAATACTATGCTGCTAACGTATTGCTACATTTTTAAAAATCAAATCGAATACTTTAGTCCAATCATCTGTAAAACCTGTGTTACTTGTAGTCTCTATTTATTTCATTCTGAAATGCAGTATTGGGCAAATGCTAAACATATGCCAAATATTAGGTGAATGCACAGGAGTTCTCTCATATTTAATTTCTGGTGACTCAAGGCAAGATAAAAGAGAATAAACACTCTTACACTTAGGTGGGACCACCAATTTAAATAAATTAACTGTGAATATAAAACTATCAGGAATTTTTTCAGTGATTGAGTCTGTGCAAAGGACCTGCTTGGTTCTCAGAGTTGTCATTTGGAAGGTATGCTTGCACTTGTTCTCATCAGATATTGATCCTGTGTCTTGTCATCCTGTTCTGAAACAATGTTCTGCTTATCTATGTCAGGGGTCTAAAAATTATTTTTTAGTTTCTTTTTAATTTTCCCACTTATTCTGATGATTTGAAAAGTAACTTACTTAAACATAAAACATTTTAACTTATTAGAACTCACTTGTGATATTATCAAACTTAAAAAAACATAGAATTGAATAATAAATATTTTTGACTATTTTATACATCATTAATACAATTAAATTTTATTTGGAAAAAAAATGGCTTCTGCTGATAAAATAACTTTCAAAACAAGATAGAAGAGTTTTCCATGTATAGGAAAGAAAATCATTTCACCAAAGAATAAAAAATAATGACAATTAAAAAGAAAAGCTGAAATGCCTCATAAACATAGTAAAAAATATGAAAAATCAATTACTTTAATCACTAAAGTCCATGCTTCTCCCCACACTCCCAACAAAACTACTTGTATTTAATGATTTTTAGTGCATAGTGTGAGTTGTAAAATTTGTACCCAAAATTTAATTATGATGTATAGGTCTGAAAATATATCTTAGTTGTAACTATGAAAATATCTGTACTTTGTCACCAGTTTTAAATTTACATGCTGAGACACTGAAGAATTTTCATTCATGATTAAAATTATTATTAAAATTATAATATTGAGCAGAATCGAATTTGACTAAAAGATATTTTATTTCTGTTACAAACTGATCATTTATTTTCATGTGCTGAAAATTAGTTTGGCAGCACTTTTATGCTAATTTTTCTAACATTTTAATGGAAAACTATATATTTAGTTTGATATTCAGTAATGATTCTTAATGCATACATTATGATTTTGCCTCTAAATTATGACATTTACTGACTCTGTGAATAAATGAATGTAATCTAATTTTGATTAAACACACAAAATTGTTTCTTTATTAGGTGAAATAACTTACAATATTCAGGCTTTGTATTGAGTTGGGAGACTCTCCTTGGTTGTTTTGTGTTCTTGTGCACAGCCAGGGATGGAATTATTGTGCTGTGTACAATCATGCTGACCACTGAAAGACAAATGTTGAGTGCACTGAGAGGCTCTAACCTCTTCAGGACTAAAAGAATTTTTTTGACTGCTGCATTTCAAAAACAGAAAGCTGAAAGAGAGCAGCAGCATTTAAAACTGCTCCTGACATCAGTGGAAGTCCATTTCCCCTCTTCCAGTTTTTCCTTTCAAGAGCAAAAGATGGAGTCTATTTCTCAGAAGTTTGAAAAAAAGAACAAATGCAACTTCGCCTTAGGAAGTCTAAATTACTTACATGTAACCTCAGAGTCGTTCAGAGTTTCACAACAAAGCCTAGACAGTGCCTGCAGAACACTGACATGGTGATGCTGAAGAGAGGGCCTCTTCAGGGTTTATTCACCTCGGCATTTGTTGATAGGACATGGCCTTGAAGTCTCTAGAGTCTCCACGTACCTTTATTTCTTTTTGGTGTGTTTGGATCTCTGCCTGTTTACTAGATGGCTCAGGCCGCATGAAAAGAAGCCGCGGTATGTTTTATCTCTTGTCTGAGCTTGCTTCAATTAAATTAATGGACCCATTCAGCTCACTCTTTCCCCTTTCAGATGCACCCCTGATGAATACATTAAAAAGATCTTAAGTCTCAAGATGGTACATCATGGTATTAGCCAGGGCACTCATTTCCCTCTGCCTTCTTTTTTCTGTAAATCAAATAATTAATGAGATCTCCACCTCAATAAAGCACTTCATCAATATTTTGTGGCAAAGGAAAAAATGCCCTCTTTGCTTGTAGCAGAGCTTTTATCTCCATCTGTGTAGGATTTTGTGGGCAAATGTAGTAATATTGAAATGACAAAATATTGACTGAATCTTGCAGTTTGTTCTTCAGCGCTGAGAAGGATTAGTTAAAGGCTTTCTACACTGTTCGGCAGAGAAGCAAGTGACAAGCTTGTCAATATGCTGTGGATGTTTTGCACTCAATATTTAAGCTGTAAACATCAAGTGGGACAAATTAGTTTTGCTAGAGTTTGATGTCAGTGGAGAAAAGTCATGGGTTTAGTATAGAAAGCACACATTATTTCACTGTTTTTTTTTTTAAGTGAGTAGTTGCCTATGTTTTTCACTTTATTTTTTCATTTTTTATATTCGTTTGTTTTTCAACAACAAAATTATCTGCTTGCTACTTGAGAACTTCAATTCAAAAATGACATTAAACATGTAAGTGACTGTAGTAGTTCTACTTTAACTTGGTACATGAAATGGTCCCTTTTTGCAGACTGCAGAAGCTACATATTAAATTAGAGGAGGACAAAAAAAATCTATTTGCTTTGTGCAATGTTTTCCAGCTGAGCTGGCAGCCATTTTTCATTTCTGTGAAGAGGGAAACACCATAAAAGTTATGAACATTTCTCCTTCATGTTCATTTATACAGACAGACTCTCATTCAACATAAAAGTTTGCTTTCCTGAAGTGTTTAGTTTCACTTCTGGATGAATATCAATAAGCCATATTCAATGTTTCTTTCAATATCTAATGTAGATCTAATATCTAATGTATGACTCAATCTGAATGAGAATTGAGTCTGGAAAGAGGGAAAGAAGAGATGAGATGGAGATAGATGAATAAATAGATGATAAATGGACAAAATTTAAATGTGATTCATATTAAGCTTAACTCATTTCATCCAAATAACTATCACTCAAAACACAATTTAATAAGCTACTAAAGGGAAGAGATGAAATAGGCCTTATCCTTTGTAGAGTATGGATTTGACCAACCAATTTTAAAGCAATAGGAGGCACAAAACATAAATAAACATAGGGACAAGAGAAATTAGAGAAAACTAATAAGTTTGTTATTTTCATTAAAACAGATACAGTTAGAGCAGGACTGGAAAAGATCTATGAAGAAAGGAAAATCTGATGGAGAAAAAGTATGTTCATCTGAAGGTCTTCAAAGGATGAGAGTTGTCTCCAGAAAAACTGAGAAGATGAATTATAAGTCATTCTAGCTATTGTGGTCAAGGACAATTTCTTTTCATAGCCATTAATGATTGAGTCATAAATACAATATTAATTTATAGTATATATTTAATTGTAATTCAGAAATTTTATAATTGAGATAATACTTATATGTCTATTGCAATGTAGCTAAGACAAGATTATTTTAATTATTCCAGATTGCACACAGTGTTGTTTATACAAATCTTGCTATTTATTAGACTTTCTTCTGTTAAATTAATACATATGGAGACCTACAGATAATCCCACACTCAACCTGACCACATTTAAATGACAAACAATGTGACAAAAAGAGTGGAGGGGTAGCTAAAACTCATGATGTATTTTAGGGAAAGTTGCAATCTACATGCCAGAAACTTAAGATTATTTTTGACAGCTATAGTGAATATAGATAAAAGGCATAGAATCTAATTTATAATTCATTCTCCAAATAAAGTTGTTAATTTAAGATCAAACTAAAGTGACTTATCAATGTTACAGAAAAATATATGGGCAAACAGAAATAATTAAAGCACAAATGGTGTTTAAAATTGAGTTACCTTAAATTAAGACCAAAATATTACACATAAAAATAGACAAGAAAATAAAATGCAGTCATGAACATTTATTTATAAATTAACAAAATATCTAAATACCTAAAAATATTAAAAGTTAAAACTAAAAATATGTTATAGAGGTAGGAGCCTTAGTATTCAATATTTCATAGTTTTAACTGAATATCTAAATAAATGATAGATCATATAAAAATATAATTAAAAGTTTGACTTAACAATTATATAAAATATGTTGCATGCAAAAAATAACAGCCTCATGGCAAAGTATATGAATGATTGACCATATATTAACCAAAAAGAAAAAGACTAATAAATTTTGAAGAGCAAATATGTTTACATCTTTGTAGCACTAACAGAACTTGAATTCCAAAGTCATTATCAGAATGTTAAAAACTTACTCAGAAATTTATTAAAATATTTTAAAATTACTTTCTTTTATAATAAAACAAAGCAATAACAATAACAACAACAAGCCCTTTAGGTCAAAATAAAAAATATATGTATTTAGGAATCACCACAGTTTACTAAAATTCAGTTCATATCCACAGATTCTGTAGTTTCAATTAAGATTTTTATACATATATTATATTAAATATTAAATATATAAAATTGTTTATAAACTATGAGCAAGTATAAGGATAATAAGATAGTAAAACACATTGATTTAAGGGAGAAAGCTAACTTTACCTGTGAATTCCTGGGTGTAACCTCCTCTGACCCTTGACCTAGTCTCTTCTGGTCTCTACAGTTCATACCATATTTATCTTTTGTTTATCTGTCCCTGATTTTCCTAAGTATTTTGCCATATATACTGGTATTCCAAATGATATACTTAGTTGTATATGTATTGAATTATATAAATGAAATCATATGAAATCCCTGACTTGCCCTTTTCACTTTACATCATGTTCTGGTTGTGTTTAGGTGAAGTGAATTCATTTTTGCTGCTACACATTCATGCATACCAGAGCTGATATATTTATTTCCCTGTTGATGGTTATTTGGGTAGTGTCCAGATATTTGCATTTGCAGTAGTGCTGCTATCAACATATTTGTGCAAGTCTCCTGGTACACACTAAAAAATACAAATAACTGAAAGTGTTCTACTAAGGTATTACCTAAGCATTCCAGTAAAAGAGAAGGTAATGTTTAATTTGCTTTGCTGAGATATTATTTAAAAGTGTTTCCTGATAGGGTTGCCCTTTCCAAAGGGAAATGGTTGTATTTAAATACCATTAAGACCCCGTATTCCATGTTTCCACAATTGATATACCCTATAAAGCCTAAAAGATTTCTTCAATTTCATATGTCAAAATAAATTTTTCTAAAAATTATTTTATAAAAATAATTAATGTAAAAAAGTTGAGGTTTTAGAGTATAAAAATTAAAATAGAAAATATTAATCCACACATATAAATATATGTAAATTTGTATATATAATTGTGCACATATACAAAATAAATATATTAATTCTTGGAAGTCTAATGACTGAGTGAAAAAATGGCAAACTTTCCCAGCTGTAGAGCAATGTATTACTTTGTACTGCTGCTGTAACAAATTATAACACATATGTACTATATAAAGCTTTGAAATTAGAAGTCTGAAGTAGATCAGCAGGACTGCATTCTTCTGAAGTCTCTGTGACAGTCTGTTTCCTTACCTTTCCCAGCTTCTAAAGACTTCCTGCTCTATCTAGCCCATGGCCCATGGCCCCAATTTCATCTTCAAAACAAGCAGTGTATAGTATCTTTCAATCTCTTTTCCTCTCTGACCCTTCTGCCTCCCTTAAATAAAGACTCTTGTGATTACATTCCTACCTGGATAATCTTCCCCATCTCAAGCTCCTTAAATCAATCACATCTGAAAAACCCCTTTTGCTTTGTAAAGTAACAAATTCACTGGTTATGAAATTAGGACAAGGATGTCATTGGAAAACCATACTTCAGACTACTATAAGTATATTCTAATTAGGTTGTAAAAAAAGAAGACCAATAGCTATCAAAAAGCTGAAAATTAAATATTTTCTTTAAAAGATTCAGTTCACTTAGAGTTAACAGAGAGGACTTCCTCAAATACCTATGGACATGGAATGACAGCAGATTTCTGTACAAGGTCTCCACATCTTTGGAAAGAAACTCTGGTGCTAATGTACTCTGTACAGTTCACTACAATATCTAATTTGTTCCATTATTGGCTTTCTGTAAAAAGAGGCAACCTTATTGCTAACCTTGAGATGATTAGAATGTAATTCTTGTCCAGACTAAGAAAACTTTTGTCACACACCCATACTGATTTTTCTATGACAGCTGTGGTTGCTCTATACCTGAGACTTGCATACAAATGTGTTTTATAGGTAGAAAGCTGTACTGTTTAAAAGTTGATGTCAAAGTTTCGGCAAACTTTGAAGGGAAATCTCATTTGCCTCAATGTTAGTAAAGCCATTTGTGCTTTAAGTAAAACTTGTCTTCATACTTGGTCAAATGTACAAAGTGAATATGTTCACCTTTTGCTACCTAGGTCAGCTTGGAGTCAGTGTAATCTTTCATGCTGTAGGAGGCTAAACAATTCATTTTTAAAGCAAAAGAGAAATATTGTCTCTATTAGGATGTCAAAGGCAGTTTATCTGATGTCTTAATAAACAAAGTGAAATGGTCTTCTCCTGCATATTTACTCATCCCAGAGTCAATCACTCAGCTGATTTATTATAACTGTTAGTGCTTAGCTAAGAAGACATTTAATTATGAGGCACATAATTATCACAATGTTTGCTTAAATGGAATAATGAAATATATCTTGCATAAATATTAGTATAAATATCAAAAGCTAGAGTAGAAAAGGACAAAATTATGCTAGCAAAATATTCCATATTTAGATTTAAAGGTTTTAAATATTTTAATGAAGATTCGAAAGAATTAACTTTTAGAAATAAATCACTGATAAAATATAGGCAATGAGTAATAGTCAGAGTAGAAGACACAGGAATCCCTGGAATTGCTTAAGAGTATACTATAGCCTGAATCTTAATTAAAAAGCTTGTTAGTACAAGATGGTCTGGAATCACTTTTCTTGTCTCCTCCCCTCTAAATACATCTAAGTGTCCTGGAAATAATTCAACAATCATAAATGGACTCAGAACTCTGCAAAGTATAAAAAAAAGCTGGACCCACATTCCTGAGTTTTCTTTTTATTTCCCGTAGATCCACAACTGGGAACCAGAGAGGCATGCAACCTGGAAGCACCAGCAGATATAGACTAAAACAAACCAATGTACAAAAAGACCCTGCTCTCTTCAGTGAAAGGACCAGGAAAGAGAGAATCCAACAGAGACCTAGGTGTGACACCCACTCCATGAGCTCCACCCAGGCACAGCAGGTCCAATTGGCCACAGCAGCAGCAGCAGCAGCAGCAGCAGGTCCAGGGCAAAGACACATCCTTAGCCCCAAACGTGGGCCAGGGATAGATCTTGTCCACTGCAGCAGAAGCAGAAACAGAATAGGGACCCACCTCCTGTCCCATATCCAAGAAATAGCTGCCTGATGTACCCCAGCAGCAGAGTCTGCAACACACCCCCTGCTCCACATCTGAAGCCAGCAGGCCTGATAAGTAGGAACCCACAAAAATGACCTCTCCCAACCCTCCATCTTTAACTTTAACAGTACTAAAATTATCGAGGTTCTGATTTTTTGAAAATTAAAGTTAGGCAACATTTAGTTCTAACAAAGAGACAGTTCATAGCTTTTCAAGAAAGAAGAGGAAGAGTAGTATATTAACACAGAGAAATCATTTAAAGTACAAAAACAATAAAGTTAGATTTAATTAAATAATAATCTTTATTTTCAATATCTTTTAGAATCTAAATGCATTATATTATATTAGACATTATCTTAGGAAAAGGTGATACATGAGAGAATTTAAAGTCTTACCAAATCCTTGGAGACAGAGAAAGAAAGAAGCTGTATCTTTCATTCTTAAAGTACAACTACTCTAAATCATTAAAGGGCAAGTAGTAAAGGGAAAGATCCATTTGCTATGTGGAAATATATTTCATCTAGCCTTAAGAAAATAAATTAGCAGAAATGATACATAAACATGTGTGTTTTTTTTATCACAGTGGTCATTACTGTGAACAAGTAGGAATTATCTGCTTAAGGTAGGTTATTTCTATTATTTGCAACCAAGAAGTCAAATCGATACAGAAGATACAAAGAACTGTAGTATATAATAGGATAGAAGGAAAACAAGACATGTCACAGAAAGAGAAAGGGCAGAGCTGCTCTGAATGTAGTTTATGCACTGCACCAAGGACCTTGATAAAAAGACATGTGGGATTAAATTTAGCCCATAAACCACATATACCCTTGGGCCCTGGTCTGTACCTACCAAGGAGAGAGGGAGACATTCCTACACATTCCAATGGCACTGTTAACCAAACCATGCAATTTCAGGGCTGCAATTACCAGAGGGAAGCCTTTTTCTTCCTTCTACAAGGGCATGGTAGAGACTAGTGATACACCTGGAGGAACTTATCCAAAATGAACAATCAGGATATGACAATAATAATAAAATAATCAAAAAGAAAACATCAGTCTCCTAACAGTGTTTCAATCACAGCATTTTGAAAAAAGAGAGTCATGCAGAAAAATATTGGTGCTGCCCAATCAAGTCTTGTCTGAAACCCTTCAGAAAGCTTTGGGAACTGACCTGGAATCTTTTCATTCTGAACTCCTATGAATTCTCTGACCCTAATGTTATTACCCATTAAATTCATTAGACATCTTTTATTCTGACAAAATATTTCACAAGCACCATTTTGATTTCATTGTACCTGGCATTTGAATGGAACCTCCAAAGCATTCCTCTGGCGCATTTTCTGTGGAGTGAGACTTCTTGGCTGACAAAATTCTAGGCATGGTCTTTTGCTGGACTAAAGAATAGAGCTTCAAATGGAAAGATTCAAGGAAAACTAAATTAATTACCATGAGAAAAATTATGGCTCTGCTTAAGGCTGAAAATAATATCAGAAAAGTAGGAAAAAAAGACAAGAAGAAAAATTTAGAAAAAAACAAAAGATTTTTTTTTTTAACCAGGTGCTCTAGGAGTTTAGAGATATGGCTGGATGGGAAGATCTTTCATGTTATTCTTTGTAGCATGCAATAGTATTCTTTGGATCTCCTTTGGAAGATTTAGTATAGAATTGTAAAGCTTTTCAGAAAATATTTTATTTCAATCATCTTTTTATTGAGGTGTAATTCACAAAAATGCACAGATCTTGAATATAGCTTAATGAGCTTTATCAAATGTAAACACTCACATAGCCACTACTGAAATGAAGATACAGAAAATTTCCAAACATTCTAGGTATTTCATCATTCCCAGTTCATGTCAACCCCTTACACTGAACAGAGTTCTATAAACTATAAACTATAGTGCTGCTTATTCCAGAACTTTATTTAAAGGGAATTATACCGTGACTGTTTTGTGTCTGGCTTCTTTTTTCTTATTCAAACTGTTGAATATATCAGTAGTTCATATCTTCTTATAGACATTAAATGATGTAAACATATCATTTCAATTTAGGGGCTAATTTTAAAAAAAAGTACTATGGATATTTTATACAAATCTTTTAGTGGACCTATATCTCTTTTTATCTTGGGGTAAAGATCAGAGTCGAATAGATAGGTCTTAGAGAAGTTACAAACTTAAGTTTATAAAGATATGCCAAGTTGTTTGCATTACTGTAATAGATTGTGCAGCCTTTACAATCATAGGCGAAGTCATACTGTTACCTAATTGCAAGACCTAAAAAAATTTTTGAAGAACCCTTATCCAAAGGTGAAAAAAAAAGGCTTTGTAAATGGTTGGGCAACATTATCAAAATGCTTGAAGGATCAGGTCCACATAAATGGACTTCAAGATAATCATGCTAAGCAAAATAACCCAGACAGAAAATGTTGAAAATCACATGATATCAACTATATGTGAGATATAAACCTAAAAGCAACAAAGGAACAAGACAAAGATTCATGGACAGAAATATAGACTGGTGGTTACCACATGGTAAGGGGTGGGGAGAGGTGGAGGTAGACAGAAAGAAATCTAACTATGAGAAAAGAACACACAGTGTAAATATGCCTTACTTTTAAAGTGTACAGCTGAAACTTATCAGATCTCATTAACCAAAGTCAAAAAATAGATAGATAGATAGATAGATAGATAGATGATAGATAGATAGATGATAGATAGATAGATGATAGATAGATAGATAAAAGGCAGCAAGAGAAAAACAGATGATTACTTATAAGGAAACACCCATAAGACTGTCAGCTGATTTTTCAAAAGAAACTATGCAGAATGGAAGGGCTTGGTAAAAAAATATTCAACAGGATGAAGGCCCAGGCTCTACAACCAAGGATACTTTTTCCTGCAAAGCTATCAGTTAGAGTTGAAGGACAAGTAAAGAGCTGCCAAGATAAAAATAAGCTAAAGGAATTTAAAACCACCAAGCTGATATTACAAGAAATGTTGGAGGGACTTCTTTAAGAAGAAGAAATACAAAAGACTCATTTCAGATTGAAAGACACACACAGACTAAAAGGAAGAAGATGGAAAAAGATATTGCTTTGTTGGACCTAGAAAGCATTTAAGTCAGACAGAGAAAGATAAACACTGCATGATTTCGCTTATATGTGGAATCTAAAAAATAAAAAGAACAAACAAAAAAAAGGATTACGTCTAAGAGTTTGAAATGTGAAGGAGAGTGAGACTTTGTACTTATAACATTAAAATATATAGAAATTTATTCAAATTCAAAAAAAAAATTTATTTCTTTGCTGGACAGCTTACCAACCCAGGGAGAGAGAGCTTCATGATAGAGAGTTTCTGGGTAGTAAGATTATAATGTAGCTAAAAAATCCTAATCAATCTTCTAATGACACTGTAGTTATCTTAATGTAGTAGAGCAACACACTACTTACATATCTGTGGTCATGTAAACAAACCTACTGTGCTGCCAGTCACACAAACGTATAGCACATACAATTGTGTACAGTACATATTACTTAATGAGTGACTATGTTACTGGTTTCTGTATTTACTATCTATATTTTACCATTATTTTAGAATGTACTCTTTCACTTATAAAAAAAGTTTGCTGTAAAACAGTATACTTTGTTACACTGGCAGTAGCCCCATATATCATGTTCATTGCATCTCCTGATCACATCATTTTCTCTTGTGTTTGAGTTAAACTCATATTATTTTATAAATTTTGTAACCTAAGTGTGCAGCATTTATAAAGTCTTCTATGGTGAGCAGTAGCATCCTAGGCCTTCACATTCACTCAGTACTCACCCACTGACTCACCCAGAATAATTTCCACACCTGCAAACTCCATTCACAGTAGGTGCCCTATAAAGGTATGTCATTTTTTATCTTGTATGCCATATTTTTACTGTATAATTTCTAGGTTTACTTATACAAAAAAATATTGTGTTACAGTTGCCTACAGAATTTATTACAGCAACATGATGTGCAAGTTTGTAGCCCAGGATCAATAAGCTACACCATATACACTGGGTGTACAAGGATATACCAGCTGGGATTCTGAGTGTACTCTATGATGTTTGCCTAACAATACGTTTTTCAGAATATGTCTTCATCATTGAGCAGTACATGACTACACTCAGGGACCCAAAATGAATTCAGTGTCAACTCACTCTCCTAATAACAGATACTAACAATCAAAATTGGAAAAGACAAGAATAAAAATTGTTGCTCAAGGTCAAACAGAAGATAAACTCAGAACTACTCTGAGTTAGGAATTATATCCCTGATTACTCTGTTTATTTTTAGTGAGAGATTAACACTGATGATAAGGATTTACTTTATCTAATGGAATGCTAATCTCATGTTTCAGAGGACTCCCAGAAAATATGAAAATGACTGAATCAAAATAGGACTTCCTAGGAATTTTGTGGTTTAGATGTAGAGATCCATGCTTTATTCAGTTGTAAAGGAGGGATAATAAGTAGCTAACTTTATTCATGATTTAAATTTTTTTTCATTTTTCTTATCTTTACTTTAAGAAGAATTAGGAACCAATAAACCTAACTTCAGATATGTTTGCTGCTCAGAGAGTTTAAATTCCCTATATCTGCTTGGGCTGGATTATGCAATAAAAACCAACAAGATGAATTGTGCGCATTCTTCACTCCCATCTAGAAGGAACCTAACTCTATACTGGAGGAGGAAAAGGATGAAGATTAGGAAGAAGAGGACAAGGACAAAAAGGAAGTGAAGAAGGAGGAGAAGGAGCAGGAGCAGCTTTGCTGTGGAGGACACTTAGGTGGCAAAAAAATACAATGATTCTCTAGTTTGCAGAGGACAATGTTTATTTCACAGAGACAAAAAATAAGCATTACAGAATTCTTCCCTATTAGAAATATTAGAGTAATTCTCCAAAGAAAATGATAGCTTAAGAAATCAGAGAAATGGGATGAGAGTTAGAAAGTAGAATAATGAGGAAATCATAAAGGTTAGGAGTTAGAGCAAGAAATTATAATGAGAGGAAAGAAAGAATTTCTCTTAGCAATTGCCAAAATAAATGAAGATATCTTGATGTTATACCGTGTATAATGTAATTTAAATTGTTCTTCTGGATATTGAACTGATATTTCTTTTGAATGCAGTACTGATCTAACATAGACCACATGACCACTTATTTCTATGCATTACATTAAACTGATTCTATTCATTCTTTCATAAAATGGGCATCGACACTAATCATTGGGCTACTTGCACGGGTATGATGACAATCGACTCCTGCCCAAATATAGCTTAACAACTAATGGCACATTAACAAATTTGCTTTCAATTATTACTTGAAGACCATGACAACATAAAGAGTGTAATTGGCTTGACAGTTCTGTTTCTAATTATAAATTAATCAGTTATGAACTAGTCTCTACTTCCATTAGATTTTTATTTTTTATAATGAGTTGTTAGGGCCTTAAATTTCTAGGCAAGATGAATTGCTAAGTTTGTCATGTAAGATACTACATTTACGCAGAAGCATAAAACTTTGTCATAGAAGAAATAGTATAATAAGAATACTATGTTTAACATGCTTACTATGAGGATGTAACTAAAATTACTTTAAACTATCTCATTTAATAAAAATATAAATAATGAACCTATAAGGTAAATATTGTTACTGTATCAATTTCATCCAAGGAGATATACTTTTGAATATTATTTTTTGATGTTATTCAATAACCCATATATACTACCCCAATCACCATTACAGTCTACTTATTTTCTTGCACAGAACCAGGTTTTAGATACCATTGTTGATGGAACTTCAAAATCCTGGTGCTTCTCAGTTTTTCATAAGCAAGAAAAACCTGCTAATGAACTTCACTCACATGAACTATCATCAAAGTATTATGCCCACATTGGCTGATATTTGTTAGGTCACTCTTCTCATTTGGGTTTGATAGAAAGTTCAGTCTTATAATTTGAAAAATGTAATACTGTATGTCAAATGCTTGAGAGAGAAATTCAAAGTATTTTGTTCATACTATTGACAACTGACTTGCTAGATGATGCAAACAAGGGTGCAAGACAGTTTTAGTAATTATTTTAGTGTTTGAAAATTACAGACTTTTCTCCATTTTGATAGTCTTCTTCCCAGCAATGAAGAGTCATCACTTTCGCTGGCTGAATGTAGAGCCATCGTATTATGTCTCCATTTTACATTTAGACATCAGCCTACTGAATTGCAGAATGGTTGCCAGAAAGACCTAGAAATTCAGCCTGGATTCGATGTCAGTTCTGCCACCAAAAACTACACTACTTTAGACAAAGTGCTTAATTTGTTTTATGTTCTATTTTCCTGTTAATATGTCCATATCATAGATGTTTTGGATTTAAGTGCATGATACATAGTAAACACTCAATAAGTATTGGCTATATTTACTAGTAAGAGGCATGTGCTTTAAATCAAGAAGATTTATTCTTCATTTTTGATTTTCACTGTTAAATAAAATAATCATACCTATTTTATAAAGTTGAGGAGAAGAATAAATAGAATAATGCTTATAAGATGCGTGACAATGCAAAAACATAAGGATTTTAAATTATGTGTTGTTTTCTTTGGTTCTCTAATTATGTCTACATATGAGTCTTGTTTCCTAAACTTCTTTGAGGTATACGTCTGTCTCATGCTCTTCTTGGAGGTTTCTTATATACCTTGCACAGTAGTAGCCTATAGAAGACATCTAATAAGAAATTCCTTGTAGCCCTTCTTGATTATAGTAGCTAGGTGGCAGTTCTTACAAATTTGTATGGCATTTTGTAAATAAATGTTTTTATATACTTGATATAAAATTACTAGTACTTTAGTTATGGATGCATTTATTTTATTTTGCCCAACATACTACATTTCTTAAATAAATTAATATATTTGAACACTTAGAAAATACAGGGCATAAAAGATAGCACTACAGAAAGGTTTGCTGTTATAATAGCTTTGTTACTATAACCAATTATCTTTTACCAGGTGGGAACCATGTGTACCACTCAGCACCTAGCCAAATACCGAACTATAAATTGGCATTATTATAGATTGAGCATTCTGAATTCTAAAAATAACAAAAAAAGTCAGCTATTTTCCTAAATGTGCTCATTAATTATTATAGAGAAGTTTAATGAAATTGAGCAGATTCTTGTGGGAACTTGAATATAGTGGACTTAAGGGGAGTGAAGCAGATAAAAGGTTAAGAACTCACCTCAGATGGAAAATCACATAACATTAACTTCATGCATAATCACATGTGAGCAATGAACAGTATTACGACCAATTTCAATTTATGGAATCAAAATCATGACTGGAGGTTATCTGTCTAATCCTTGAGAATAGCAGCTTTAAAACGAGAGATGTCTAGGTAATAAAATGCCCATTATCTGCTTCTATCCATAGGTAACCTGCTTTTACCCTCTGACCCACAAATCTGCCATGCTGAAATATCTGTGAGACAGAATGCTTCTGAAAATGACATATTAGTGCCAGTGAATCAGCACATCCAGCAGTGAGATGTCATTTTTGTATGTCCTGAATTCAGAGGCAATGTTCCCAGAAATGGTAATCAGTAGAGTGAAGAAGAGAGAGTTTCTTATTCAATAATTTTGGGGCAAGAAATAGAAATAAGTGAGAATAGAGAACCATGCTTTAAATATTTTAAGTCTCCAGAAACTTGAAGATGAGATTCCAAATTTCTTTAAAATGCATCGAATTTTAAATATATTACAAACTCCATCTAGCAGAGTATTTAACACTTGTCTCTTTTCTCTGGAACCTGAGAATCACCTTTTATTATCAAATAAATATTTTAATTCTTCCCCCAAACCATTACATTTTAAAAGAAGATTCTTAAGAGTTACTCACACATTCACTCTCACCTTTTAATATCTATACTATTTAATATTACTATAAGTGAAGACAAATTAAAAATTGAAATTATTAGCAAGGATTTCACTATTCTTTTTATACTATGTAATGCCAATTTTAACTGCAAAGGTAGGAGCATTTAACTCATACAGAATCACTGAAATTACCCAATTTGTCTTTCTTAGCTCATGCTGGCACATGTATATTTTATCCTTACAAAAAAAATACAGTAAAAAAGTTTCACAAAAGTAATCAGATAGTTTTATTTCACTTGATACATACCTTATATTGATGAGTAAGGAAGAACTGAAAGGAAAAAAAATCTATGAGTTGCCCTATCTTTTTCTTTCTTTCTATATCATCAATTTCAACTCAATTGGTTGGCTAATACAGGAAGTAACACAGATAAAAGTATATGTTAGGGTTCCTTAGTCATTTAGGGATTTTTAGGAGGCTGTTGCCTTCTTTCTCTATTCAAAGCAAATTCTAGATCAATGGAAAGGGTAGTTTCTTGTCAGTGGCCCCATGTATTCAGCGGAGATATAACACACTTACCTTCTACCCTGAGCCTGGCTGAATGCCCACAAGCATGGGACGCGAGTTCAGTGCTTGTGGGTATCAGAAAAGCTCTCTGCAAGTGACATAGCAAGAACTGTGGTAGATATGTGATTGAACATCTATGCTCATTTGCATGTTCCATTGTCCCATTGGATTGCACTTATGAACACAAGTTCAAAGATTATACTATCAAGAATTTCAACACAGCAACAACATTAAGTTGAGCATGCGGCCCTTCTGAATGGCAGGTCCTGTCAACATCACAGGTCACAAGCCCATGAAGGAAGTATAAGAGAAGCTTTTCTGAGGCAACAGCAAGAACCTTGTCAATAAACACAAGGCTATTAAGTGAAGGTATTACCTTGGAAATAATCAATATTATGGGAGGAACACAAAATGTCAGAAAGTACTCTATAAAATTGAGTCTAACTGGAAGTCCTCCAATAGCTACTCAATTACAACCTCACCTATCATTGTCACTTTGTATAAAAACTCTTAAACTCCTGTAGACACACGAGTTCTCTTCATTTTTTACTTTTTACCAAAAGGTTAGTTTTATTGATTCTTATTTATTTTCTTAAATTGTCATAAATCAAATCAGTACTGTTATCACATTGGTACTTTTTTCTAACTTGCACATAACTGCTCATAGCAGCATTATTCATAATAGCCAGAAAGTGGAATAACCTAGGTGTCCACCAACTGGTGAATAGATAAACAAAAGTGATATATCTGTACAATGAAATACTACTAAGCAATAAAGGGGAAGAACGTTGATTTCATGCAATAACGGATGAATCTCAGAAACATGGTGAACCTAAGAAGCCAGACACAAAACAGTAAATACTCTATGATTCCATTAATATGAAACTCTAGACAAGACAAATCCAATCTGTAGTGACTGAAAAGAGACCACAGCTCCCAGGGGCCAGGAATGGGAATGAGCATTGACTTGCAAGGGGCAAAAAGGAAATTTGGGGATGATGCAAATATTCTATATCTTAATTCACACTGCTATTTTTAATCTTTATAAAAGTCAGTTGAGAGGCCCAGTTAACAGTCTTTTGAATAGGTAAAAGACAAAAAGCTTGTTTTTCTGAGATCTATTTCAATATTTTTTATTTGCTAAGTTGCCCATTGAAAATGTGTCCTTATTGCAGTTGTGGAATTTTCCACCTATTTAGATGTATCTGTTGCTGACATAGTGAAGAAGATGATAGTATTTAGACTAATGAACCCCTTTTCACAATCAAATGTAGATAAGCATGGGAGAATTTATCTGTGTTCTTTAAAAAAAATACATATATACATATATTAATGACTTCGGTGCTTTTATCTCCTTTATATTATTAGCATCTTTTTTTGAATGTCTTTTCTGCCTGGGGTTGCATATATTTCTTAGGAAAAAGAGATCTAAGTCACTATCAGTTAATTGCAAAAGAAAAAATATGTTATTTTACTAATAAAATGACATTTTATTATTGAATTTAGTTTTCAACAAGGAACAAGGTAGTTTTGTAATTTAATGTCATGAATAAAAGTTTATTCTATATAAAAATTTTCAGCACCCCCAAAAATTCTTAAGAAAATCTGAAAATCAGAGCGTTTTGAAGGTCAAAATATGCCTTAAAATAAAGATTTTGACATACACTAAACATTAAAACTGTCAAACCATTTAAAACTAAATGGTAAAGAACATAATTTGGGGCATATATTATTTGCATGTACATGTATATTGGTTTGTATTGTAAACATAAAATAAATCTAAGCATAGCTCTCTCTGCTTCAATACTTCTAGCTACAACTTTACCCCATTTGAAATAAATTGCACCGTAAATCTGAAGGCAATTTTTAGTAGTTTGGTATGAGTACAAATTTCATCTTTGATATTTAGTCAGCCTGAGATCTTTCAAACTTGTGAAGTCTGCATGTTCGCAAACTAGGATGTCTGTGTTTGTTTTTATTACCTTTTTCATGCATGCCTTGAAATGACTAAATTACAGGTATTTTACATGTTTTGTGGTACAAGACAGATATAGTCCACTGGTATAATTTATCTTGAAACACCCTGTTTTACAAAATTACAGAAAAGCACTGCAATTTGCTCAATTTTTTATTTCTAAGACTATGGTAAAATCTTCAAAGCCTGGAAGATGTCTTCCAGATAAGAACTTAGCCATGCAATAAACAATTTTCATCAAAGCTCTGGGTTTGAGGAAATAGAGTACAATTGTGGTTTTAAAATCTTGGTAATGTTTCTTACTTTTAGCTATTTTGTCTTTTGTATTTTGACCTAATTCAGCAACCAGAGGCATCAACTCTTACATAAGATTAGATATACACACACAAACATGCATACACACATATAGACACACACACACACACACACACACACACAGCAGTCCAAATCAGATTATCTACAATCAAGGTAATTGTGGAGAAAAGAATTGTTCATCTGTGCTCTGCAGCTGCCTTTTGGATTTAGCGTTTGATCCTAAGTGATTGTTGAAGTTACAACTATAAAAGTGTCCTCCTCTAATCCAGTGGATATTTTTTATTTTAAAAATCACTTTTTAAAAACTGGTTTTGACTTTTTCATTGTTTCTAGCAAATTTATATATAAATAGCCAAAAACTCATTAGAAAATGTGTAAGCCTTTATATTAAATGCAAGACAATTTGATGCTGAAAATAATTCTTCAGATTTTCAGTGAAATATTTAAAATATTCTATTCCTACAATTTAGTTATATATATATATATATATATATATATATATATATATATATATATTCTATCTTCTTAACATTTAAGAATCTCTGGATATTAGGAAAACATTTTGTATTTATGTGATTGTTATACTGACTATTAAATTTTGACATACAATTTGATACTTTATTAAACACAGAAATCATATAGTTATAAAATGTGAATCAAAGTTTTATATTTGTTAGTGTTGCTGAATGTGTAAAAATGTATTCTCATTTTTCTTATATTTAGTCTATTTACTATTCTGCATAAGCAGAGTATTTGTTGGAACCCAATTGGGTAAAATCAAATTTTGCATCTTATTCCATTACTTCAAATGATTCTGGATATAAAATGTTTCCAATACTAAAGACATTTTCAATCTTCTTTCAAATAGAACTATTTGAGGAATAGCATAACCTATAGATATTAAAAAGGGGGCATTTATAAAGGTTTTCTGCTTCACTCAGATATTTTTCCTTCAATAGAAAAAGTACTTCTACACATTACTCATGATGTACAGACCCTCATTAGCAAATAGCCCTTGATAAATTGACATATTTTCTGAATTCATAGTTTCTGCCTTGATTTTATATATATGTATATATATCACATATAATAATTACTTTATATTATTTATAAATTTTACAGTCCATAAGGCATGCATTCATATTTTCAGAAAATTTAAAACTGATATTAATTTCTCAAAGATAAAATTTTCTGCTTCTCACACTTTTAGCCTTGAGTGAGCTCTGTTTGTGTCCTCTGCTATGCCTGATCTTGGCCCTTATGTTGGCACACAGTGCATAGGGGATGCACTGAGGAGCCATAAACTTTCCTTTCTCCCTCAGTGGTGCCCATGTTAGCTTTTTACTTGATTCTCTGCCTAGTACTGGCCTTGCCTTTGTGTAGACAGTTAATTGCCCTCACCATAAAAATGTAGTGATAGTGTAGTTTAGTAATAATAGCATAGTAGTAGCAGAGGTGGTGGTGATATAGTAGTAGCTTAGTAGTAGTAACAGTGGTTGTGGTGGTGTAGCATTAGTAGTATAATAGCAGTGTAGTATATTACATGTAGTAATAGTAGTAGTAGTAGTAGTAGTATAGTAGTAGTTTAAATAGTAATAGTAGTGTGGTAGCAAAACTGCAGACATTCGTTTTCTTAGTAAAATTATTATTAATTTAGCAAAACATGTCATTACAAAGCATGCATAATTACAACTGTAACAACTAACATTTAATTGAGTTTATTGCATGGTATATATTGTCAAGTATTTTATATGTATTATACTTTTGCACCTTTACAATTCTATGATAGAATACTAATTTTTCATGTAATTAAAATAAAATTTATCAAAATTTAGTATATTTTTCAAAGATAATGCAGCTGAGAATATTTAGAGTTGATAAAATCATTCTCTCTGGTTTTCTGTTATGTGGAACTGGTACTTTACATATCAATCTCCTTGTGTTATGGACAGAATGTTTGTGTTTCTCAAAAATCATGTGATAAAGCTCTAATGTGATAAAATTTGGAGTTAGAACTGTTGGGAAATAATTAGCTGGTAAGGTAGAGCCTCCAAGATGGAGTCTAGCAGCCTTATAAAAAGAGGAAGAAAATTAGTTTCTCTTTCTTTCCCATCCTCTCTTCTCATCTTGTCTCATCTTGATTCTTCTCTTCTCTCTCTCTACCCCCATTTTTAGAAAGAAAACCTTTATCAAGAACTCAATCATTTTCATCTTGATCTTGGATTTCCAAACTCCAGAATTGTGAGAAATAAATGCTTGTTATAGCAAGTCAAACTTGTCACTTCATTTGACTTCATTCAGAACTGAGACAGTGTAACATAGTGGACCGAAGATATGGCCTTAGTTTTAATCCCCTTTCCACAGTTTATTAGCTCTATGGCATTAGGCTGCTTACTTAACTTCTCCAAAATTCATCTTTAAAATATTTATATTAGCTTTTGGTATTATTAGAGACTTAAGATAATAATTATGGCTAACCTATATCAAAGGCTAAATAAATGACGGTTATTGTGTGAAGCTTTTTACATGAAGTATCCCATTTGCCTTTCATAAAAATACATACAACTTAGTATCCTTATTTATAGATATCAAAACTGAAGTTCAAGGGAGTTAAATGCTGTCCAGTATCATAAACTCAAGATCTGGAATTTGAACCTAAGCCCTTTGATACCAGAGGTCACGTATTTTTCATTATATTATCCTCAAATACTGAGACACTATTTAAAATATGATGTGTATGGACAAATAAGTATTAAGATGTAGATAAGTCAAAATACTTGTGAACTGTTAATGGAAATGTAATATGGTGTAGTCACATGGAAAACTATATGATATCTCCTCAAAAAATTAAAAATAGAATTACCATATGATCCTGTAATTCCATTTCTGGGTATATACTCAAAAGAATTAAAAGTAGGGATTTGAAGAGATATTTATACACCTAAGTTCATAGCAGCAGCATTATTTGTAATACCCCAAAAGTGAAAGCAACCTGAGTGTCCATTGATGGAAGAATGGATAAACAAAATGTGCAATGTGATAAAAACATATAGTAGAATATTATTCAGCCTTAAAAAGGAAGGAAATGGTGACACATGCTACAAAACATAAAACCTGAAGACATTATATTATATGAAATACACAAAGGGACAAGTATTATAAGATTCTACTTATATGAACACTAGTCCATGCTAGCATAGTGAAATTTGTAGAAATGGAAAATAGAATGGTGATTTCCAGGGGCAAAGAGATGGGAAAAAGGAGAAGTTTCAGTTTTGTAAGATTTAGAGCTCTGGGAATAAATGGTGTTAATGGTACTACAGCAATGTGAAGGTTCTTAATGCCAACAAACAGAACACTTAAAAATGATAAATTTCATGTTATGTGCATTTTATCATAATTTAAAAAATACAAAAAATATTTAAAAAGTGGTATGTGTGTGTGTTGGGGAACTTGAGAAAGGTAAAAGGGCACTCCTGTTTTTAATAAAGGGAAAGAAAAAAGAGCCATCTCAAATATTATTAATTAACATTTGCTAACCACAACTTTTGAATAACTTAATCTTTACATTTTTACAAAACATGGGATAAAAAATAAGAAAAAATTGTGCACGTGTGAAATATTAGCCACTTTTGTGAAAACCTTATTTGTTCCAGGCTCATTTCTGACATCTTTTAATTAACTAATCATGATTTTGGAACATTAGTCCATGCTGCTCTATAAATCAAGCATTAAACTAAAAGGCAGGTCACAAGAACTCTGTCTAAAGACTCTCTAAGACACAATTTAATTGCTGAGCTATCCATTTTCTTTAAAGTTGTAATTCCTCAATTTTGGATATCACAGTAAATTTGACACAAAAGATAGCATCTTAACATAGTATTACTTAACAAAGATGGCTGTCATTTTTGTCACATGGAAACCCTGTCAAGAACCACACTTCAACTTTTCTGTTGCCATAGATACCACTTTTCTTTTTGTGACCAAAAGTGAAAAACATAGCTCAGTGTCATGATTCAAATACAAAAAATTGAAGCCACTTCTGAAATACATACAAAGATTCAGGAGCAAGTCACTTATCACCAAGATTTCAATTACAAATAGTAAAATTCTAGAACATCAATAATCACTTGGCCAGTGGAGAAGCTAAAAAATAGAACATTAATGATGCAAATGGTACTCTATAAAACAGCAATACATGTTTGAATCAATGTATTACTTCTAGAATTATTTTCATTTATGAATAAAATAAAGTACTTTGGGACTTATTCAATTTCTAAAACTTAACCTAGACAAATTCAATTTCTTGGTGTAGTTTACATATTAATAAAAAAACAAATGTGACATTTATGTTGTTGTAGTTGTTTTGTCCTGACCTGTACTGTATTTTATAATGAAGGATGGTAGTCAGAAGTTATTTATGAGTTTTAGGGAATATTAACAAATTTTGTATATTTGAAGATCAGAGATGTTTGAAGGAAAAAGTACCCAAATTAAAATGAAAGCCCTTATGGAAATAACTGTGTGACTGGAAACTCACACAGCAGTTAACTACACGCTCAGGAGGAGCCCTCATAGGCTACTGTAGTCACCTAGAGATTGTAGAGTTTTGCCAAACCTGTTATAAGAAATTATTTAACCTTCTAATCTCTCTCTACCCTCTGGGTAAGGAGAGTAACAGGACACGTGAGAGTCCTTGCTCAAATATCTTTGCAATTTATAGAGATTAAAAGTACAAATGATTATAAGAATTAGTGAGATAATCATATTGTAAGGTAGAAAATATTTAATATCTATATTGCACACCTAAAACTACTATAACCAATATAAGATTGTATAATAACTATACTTACATGCTTAAATAAGAAAACATTAAAAAATGTGAAAAATAAGTAAATTTTTTAAAATGCAGGTTTGCTCTCTCTTTTCTTCCTTGCGGGCTTTCTTTTTGGAATCTTGCAACAAATCCAAGTTAGATAGTCCTGGTCTAAGGAAAAAAGCTGATATAATAATGAGCTATTAAAATAATCATATAACTATTTTTCAGAAAAGTGTTCACTTTTTATATTAAAAATAAGTGGAAGAGACTGTTAAAGAGTTATATTTATTAATGCAATAAGCATCTTGTACCGAATAGTATTTTGGTGGATCAAATTTCTTCATAAATTATTACCTGCAATAACTGGGAAGCAAAAGATTAGACTGTGGGCTTAGAGTTAGACAAAACTGGATTCTGCTACTTATTAGTATGTGATGTTGAGTAAGTTACTTAAACTCTCTAATAAGTCTCAATTTCCTTATCCACATAATGGTGATAATAATATATACTTAATAGGGTTGTTACAAGTTTAAAATGATAATACAAGTAATTATTAAAGTTCCAACCACATAGAAAACCCTCATGGAAAATATTTAGGAGAAAAACAATACTGAGTGACATAAAAAATGGCTATGTAGAGCAATGAACATAACATCTTGTTTGATGGGAAGATTGGGTTTTGTAAGAATGGCTCTATTTTTCAAATTACATTATGATTTTAATGTAATTGCAAACAAAACACTAGTGGGAACTGACAAAGGTCATATGGAAAAATTAATGGGATGCAACAAATAAAAATAATTTTAGGAAAAATATTAACAATTTTAAAGTTTTTAAGATCTACTTACAAAATTCTAGACAGCATGGTTATATTGCAAGAATTATGAGGAGGCTCAATAGAGAATTCATAACTCCAACAGATTCCAGCAAATATAATACTTTGCTCTGATTAAAAAATGTTATATAACAAGTCAGTGGAGAAATAAATGGTTACTCTCTAAATGAGGTTAGAAATGTCAGGCTACCTTGTTAGAAAAGATAAACTAGATTATATTACACATCTTAGAAAAAATAATGCACAAATGTGCTAAAATATTAGATGTAAAAATTAAAATCATTCAAAAGGTATAAAAGAAATAACAGAATATTAATGTAGCTAGGAACAGGAAATGAATTTCTAGGTACACAGAATCACTGTAGAATTCCAGCAGGAAATGTGTATAGTGTAATAAATATGTTAAATGTTACATATCAATAATTTCATAACCAAATGTATAAGAAAAATGACCAAAAATATGATGTTTGCAACAAATAATATTAAACAAAAATTACTTTCAAGTCAAATAAGTAAATCACTAACTCTGCGATAGAAAAAATGGCCTAAACCATTTAGACACGTTAGAGAGGAAGAAAAATAAATGGCCACCAAACACATAAAGGTTTCACATCACCAAATTATGTAATGCAAAATTTTAAAAGCTGCTTTACATTTCATAAAGTTGGAAAATATTAAAATAATTCAAAATACAAAGATTGGCATGGTGGGACAAGGATCCTCATAAGATAATTGCAGAGTCTAAATTGATATAACCTTTTGGAAAAACAATTTGGAGAAATAGAGCTTTTATTTTATTTTCATTGTATTTTTCCAAATAAGAGCTATTTCTAGAAATCTATCTTAAGTAGATAGGAAACAAAGATATATGTAGAATTTTCATTGCAGTGTTTTTGCAGTAATAATAGTAAGCAATCTAATTACCAATAATAGTAGAATAGTTAAATAACTTATAACATATCCCTTGATTGTATAATATATTAAAATTATTTGTAAAAGTCCTTTAATGACACTTAAAATGCTCAAAGTATATTAAATGGAACAAAGAACACAAATTATCCAATTACATAATTTGAATTTTGTGTAAATACACTGATCTACATTCATGTGAATAAATCTAATTAGAATATTAACAGAGATGTAGTTTTGAAATGGTGATAAGAATACATTCTCAGCTTCATTTTTATGTTTGCCTGATTTTCTAAAATGAATACTAGAATAGTAATATGTACCAAGTACCTTAAAATTTTTATATTTCAAAATTCTCAAACCATTCTGTATGGTAGATTTTATTTTCTCTATTTTTTTTCAGGTAGGAAAATTGAGGATCAGACAATTAATCTCAGAGCATAAAACAAAAATATAGCAAGAAGAATGGCACTCAATCTTTAGACATGCTTGACGCTGATGAATTTAGTCTAATCCACTATATTATAGCAGTCATTTCTTTTATAATTTTTATAACACAAATAAATAAATCATTTAATGCATACTAATAAATGAATTAATAAAGTACTTAGTACATCAAATTTGCATACATGATTCAGCCTTAGTCTACTCTAAAACATTGGAATGTGATAATTCAAGGCTTATGAACATTAACTAGTTTTTAATATTTGTATTAGATTTCTTCCAAAGAGAAAAATAAGTTTTATTGTTTACATTATTGATGTTTCCTAAATAACCTGGAGAACAAATAACATAATAATGAAATCAAATTTAGTGATTAGCTGCTAAAGCACAACCTCTTTCATTGCCCAGAAATGCTTTTCTCATCAATAATGACGTTATGTAAAATTAATTTTTGATCTTATAACTTGTGTCTGCCTGCAATTAACATTATTAAAGAACTCTAAGCCCTAGTCATATTTCCAATTGAAGAGAGCATATTGTGGAGGAGACAAATTCCTATTAATTACTTTAACAGCTTTGCTATGCTTTACTGTCATAAGACCTTCATTAACAGCATTCTAATTTTTATAATGTTCTACATTTAAATTTTTATTTAGTAATAGACCATAGCAATGTGAGTAAAATTTTAAGAAGTCATTTGAAGTATATTTTATTAGAGTTTAAAAAATACCTATAAGTAACTAAATGCATAAGAAGGTTGTCTTTTTTATTTGATGCTTTCTATGCTACCTAATGAAATATTATAGAATTATCAATAAAATCTCTGATAGTTCCAAAAATATACTCATCTGACTTCAACAAAATTCCATATCCTTTGATAATTATATGGCATTATAATATAATATGTACAAATTATCAACAGAAATCTGATTTCAGAATTATTTAATGGCCAATTTTTCACATCTTTTTCCAGGTTTAGAGTTGGCTCTCGTGCTCTGAGACTTCCCTCGAGCTCAAATGAAAGTGCAGTGAGCAGGCTGGGATCCATTTCAGTCTCCCAATTCACTCCCTGCAGAGTGCTTTCAGGAAGAGATGCAGAAATTCTTTCTGTATTTCATTTCTTCTATTTTGCCTTTCCTGTTTTAAATTAATATCTATCTCAAATATACAGAAATTTGTCACATTAAAGAGAAAAAATGCAAACTCCAAAATAAATTTGACATAATTAAGCACAAATTGTTCTGTAATTGATATCATAATTCCTTTTTATTGTAATTCTGACAGATGTTTTTTATCTGAATGTATATGAACGTATGTAGATATGTATACATATATATATGTAAATTAAACATTTTTTAGAAACAATGGAAATAAGAGTCAATTTTTCTTCCTTGCTGTTAGGGAAGGAGAGTAAATAAAGTATCAAGTACTCTGAGAAAATTATATTTTCCCTATGGAGCCCAAAATTAGTGAATTGTATGTCTAAGAGTATTTTATACTTGAAATACATTACTGTCATTAAAAATCTGAGCACAAAACCTCAACTCATTTTGAAGTAGCTTTTAGTTTTGTAATGTGTAAAGACATAAGTTCTAATGCCAATAGTTTTATAATAACAGATTTAATATTATAATGAGTTACAACTGCTCCAAAATTTTGCTATAACCTACAAGATTCAAAGTGGAGTCAAAGTGCATTTCCTTTTAAATATAGAATGTGTACTATAAATATGTTTAAGCATATTTGCAGTGTGTCTGTGTATGTGTTGTGTTTATAATTTTCTAAAGTATACGTACGAGAATATAGATTTCTAATGTTTCATTTAAAACTATCTTTTATGTAAGAACTAAAACAATCAAAAATACATCTTGTATTATTCCAATTCAAGCTTTAAGATAATTCCATTAAGAGAAAAGTGCTAAGACATTCATTATTTAGTATTATCATAACTTTACAATTAAGATTTAAAATATTTCAAGTCTTAATTTTAACACTATATTTTCTATCATAATCAATAAAAGAAAGAAGCCTTTATCCAGAAGAATCAGGTTTTCTACAAAGAGAAATGCTTTTATTTAACACGCCCCTATGTTGTAGCATTAGAAAAAAATAAAAATGTAACATATGTTAACAGAAAAACAGAATTTGTCCCAAAGCAGATATTGCAAAGGTTCTAAAAAAAATAGGGAACAAATAAATATCAATTCCTTAATAAGTCTTAATGTTATTTTTCTTAAGAAAGCCATAGTAACATAGATATTTAAGTGATATCACATCCATTACCGTCCCAACTATCAGAATAATCACAACATCCAAGTTTTCTTTGCTACCAGCATGCATTTGTCTTGCTTCCAATATCTGAATTGATCTTTATTATTCAGCATAAATCACTGTATAGTAGGTGGAAATGTTTTAATGAAAAATAACAAAATCCCAAGAACAAAAAAAAAGCCGGTTATGTAATATAGTATTTAATCTTTTAATGAAACTTCATTTTAAAAATAAATACACTGAAGACAGAGTAGTTAATTATATTCATTCTCTGAGTTAGTTTTTTATGATTTGACAACTTGCATGGCAGCTGTTCCTGTAAATATGACAATAAATTTCTAAATCTCCAGAGAACTGGTAAATACAGGCAGATGCACTTAACTGCTGGTGGGCAACAAAAGTCAGACTGCAGGAAACTGTGGCACTAATGTAGCTCTTGATTAATCTCTAATTACAGTTTTGTCATCTTAGCAGGGAGACAAAACTATATCACTTCCTAAATAGGCAAGCAGCATTTTGGCACCTAGCAACCGGCAGTTCGTTTCTATTAGCTGCAGTGGACTCGATGCTGTTACATAGGAGGTGGTTATGGATCACTGCTCTATTATTTATGGAGCAGCATTTCCAGAAGCCTTCACAACAGTAGATAAATTAGCAGCTTAATAGGCCAGCACTAACTAAAAACATAGCATAAGCTGGAGCATCAAGTATGAAATTAAAATGTGACTTGCCCATAACGTTTCATCATACATAGAAGGAAATGCTCATATATTTCTGATAATTATTCAACAAACATAACATGAATGTGATCATGTTAATGAAAACCATGTAGACATTTTTCAAGTATTTCAGATTATTTCATAAAGTACTTATATTAAATCTTTCAGAGAGACTCTTTTTTAAAAATTTATTTTCCTCCCCCTGAGGGGATTCTCTTGGTTCTGTTCTTCCCAGGGATGATAGGTGGCAAGCATTAATTAGAACTAGTGCAGCTACAAGAGAGCCCTAAGTATCTGTGTAAAAGTGCCTTATTAAGCTCAAAATGGGCAAATGAGGCTGATTCTCATCAGCCTTCCATTTCCCTTTCACTTTGGGTGCTATGAAAAAGTCTAAGGAATGACCTCACACCTCTGTCTGTGTCAGTAATTTGAAGGGAAATATAAAATTCTAAGGTTTCTTTTTTTTTTTATCAAAAGGCAATCCCAGGCAGGTTTTTTTAATTAAAATTAATGGAACATCTTCCTAATCTTAATAGTGGAGACTATATTGTTAATATGATTCTGCTCAGGAGATCCAAAATGTAATGTCCGCAATGACAATTTTCATTTTCTTCAATTTCACTAAAAATTGTCTTTATACAAAATGGCATGGTACAATATAATATATATTTTTAAAGCATCCTCTTGTATTTCTTAATTACAATTCTTATTATAACAATTTCATCCAAAATTTAAAGGTCTTATATTTACATCATTGTGTAACTTCAGAAAATTAATTTTTTTCTGATGATGCAAGTAGCAGTTATTTTTTAAAAACCAACATTGCAGCAATATATTAAAAATAAATGACTTTCCTTTTAATTCAGTTGCCCAGAAAAACTCAAAACACTTGAGAAGTCATCTTATTGAAATGATAGCACTCAATTTAGAAACTATTTCCATTTATAAATTTTGTTCAAAGAATTATTTCTTAAAGATAACTAAAATCTCTACTTATGAATTTGAATATAAATTTTCAGTGTTATAATGCCACTTTACAATGAAACACTGGAAGATGGCAAAGTTTGAAAAGAAAGCCATGAATTCAATTCTAGTATGTGGAGGTTAGATGTCTTTGAGATATCCAAGTGAAGATGTTGTGGCCAGTTAGACAGAGATATGAAATTCAGAGAACTCAGAGCTAGAAATAGAAATTTCAGAATTATTGTCCTAGAGATACCAATTGAAGCCATGGGCATGAGTAAGATATTCCTTAAAAAAAAAAAAAAAAAAAGTAAAACATGAGAGAAGAGTGAAAATGAGGAATAAGCTTTGAGGAATTTCAACATTTAAAAGCCAGGCAGAAAAGGTTGAAATGGAAAGAAAAAGTAAAAATGGGCCATTGTTAATACTAGGAGAAAAGAGTTTTGAAAAATGAAAAAATTATTTGAATGACATCAAAAATCAAGTATTTATGAGAACTAAAAAACAGCTGATATATGGAGTGATAGGAAGATTAACAGAACTGTTTCAAGAGAGTGATGAGGATGGATAGAAGTAAATTTGAGTAAGTTGAGGAGTAAATAAAGGAGAAATATGGAAAGTGAATGGAAGTAACTACTCCATTCTTCTATTAAATGTTGGAATAAAAGAGGAGAAATTCAATGGTAGCTGAAAGGTTAGATTTTGTTGCTGCTGTGATTGTATCAGGAGGTAAGAGAGTTGAGAAGATTCTAGTAGACACATTAAAAATTCCCAAGTATGGGTACTGTAATTATTGTTACAGGACATTCATTCTATTTCATTATAAGGAGTTTTATGCTGATCCTTGATGATTGTGTTTGGGGGCAGTGAAGGTGTTAAGAGAGAGGAAACTTGTTCCTGATGATTTTAGATCTCTGAGGGATTTTTTTGATGCTCATGGCACCTGTGATCAACAGTAGATATTGCATACTAATTTTCAGGTAAGCCAAGTAAGCTGCCTCTCTTTTGACCAGAGCTCCCTCAAGATAATTAAAATGCAATTAGAGTCCCCATTCCTAAATTCTGCTTGGTAGGATATTCTTCTCTAGATCTAAACAGCCGAGACTATCAGGTAGAAAATAAGTGCTTCAATAAAAAATTAAATTCTCAGTAGAATAATACAACTTATAGAATGCAGAAAAGTATCTTTACTTTTTCTGTTCTCTCCAGATTCACAGATTTAGACCTTCGCTATGAGTATGTCCCAACTCCCTTTTCTCTCGCTTCCCATTGTCAAGTTTTAATATCTACCCTCCCTACCTGCTTTTAGGAAATCAATTTTTTTCACTAAAAACTTTTTGGTTTCTCCTTCCTCCACCATTCTTATATTAAATCTTATTTGCTTTTCATGACTTTACCAAGCAAAGTATTTTGAATTAGCCTACTTCTTGTGAGTCTAAATAGGAAGTGCCATGGTCTATAGCTCCAGAAGTGATGGTAAAAGAAGGTGTTCCCATTCTAGATTACCTCCCTATCTACAAGAGCTTTAGGTAAGTTTTTTACTTTTTTTAACCTAAAAAATCAAACCTGTCTTAACCAAGAAAAATGTTATTTCAGTGATAATGTAATCTAATATTATTTCAGTAGACTATATTCTTTCTTTGAGCACAATTTTGATCTTGACCTTTGTGAGATAATTACATGGCCTTATTTGCAAATGAATATTTGTTATTTTTTTTTGAGTAACATATTATAGGCCCTATCATCATAGTGTAACTAGCTTTTTCTCTCTTGTCCCTTTAAATCTGTCCTTACACAGAATGTGGGAGTGTGGTCTCCAAATCGCTTTTCTTCTTTATTTTTGAGAAATTCAGAATGTAAATTTCTAAACAATGGTGGAAGATTGGCAATAGAGTGAAGATAAACAACTTCTCTTAAAGAAGAGAATCAAGATGAAAATATGTGCAGGTGTCCAAAACTTTAATATTTGAGTGAATTTTTGTCTTGGTATTTTTATTTTCTCTGATGGAGAAAACATGCCTGTTCATTGAGAGCAACTGCAGTGGACTGGTAGAATCAGAGTTTTGAAGAGAGGAAAGAAGGTTTAGTATAGTTTTTGCAGTGAGTGCCAGGAAAGTGAGTCAACAGGAGAAACAATTTCCTTGATGATTAAGAGCATTTGATATTATTGGTAATCACAATTAACAGTGGTAACAATATATACTAATGCCTAATTTTCTCAAGCAATAATAAGATGCAAGATAATAGAAAGTGAATATTTTTGTTCACCTAGGTTTGCAAATTTGCCAAAATACTAATATAAGAAAAAAAGCAATATTATTATTGAAATAATAGACCATAGAGCCTAGTTGGGTGTTAACAAAAATAGAAAGAGGAGGGGACTAGATTGACAAAAAGAAGAGAGTCCCCAAGAAATCAAGGAAAAAAATCCCAGTAGAAATAACTGAACTCTTAAGCAGTAATAATAGGACAATGTTATCATAGAATATCATGTTTTTCAATAATCTGAAATAGCAGAGTAGTTTCTGATATTGACAGTATTCAGCATGTGACTTTGATAATGTGGCTGAAGTAGAGGTAAACAAATCAAGAAACATAGAAGTCAGAGAACTGGATGAATCAGTCATATGGTTATTGACATGTCCACAGATAATAGAGAAAACCATGAGTCATTTGCCAGCATCCATTCCTTATGAAGTAGGAGAGAATGAACTGGCTAGCTAGAGCATTATCCCCAAAGAATAGGTATTGTTATTGTATTTTAACTAAATGAGTTGGGGAATAATTGTCTGAAAAAGGAATCAAGAACAAGAGGGATAGCCACCCTTCCTGCGAGCCATTAGTCAAATAAAAAAATTTAATACAGGGTGACTGAGAACAGTTAACACTGAAAAAGAAATTCTAAAATGTTCCATAAAAAATGCTATAAATAATTTTTTTTAAATTTAGATTTCTAATAGTTTATATAATTAAAAATGTTAAATAGGTAATGGATATATTAAAGAGAAAATAATTTTAGAAGTCACAGTTATTTGCATTTCTATCTGACTTTACTTTTATCTAAAGATGGGGAAAACCTTCATGAGGACTTGAATAAGAGGTATCATCCAGAGATATTGTGTGCATGGGGTACCAATGCCAGATAAAACCCTTAGTAAGCCCATGAAATGGACAGCTCCCCTTAAGGAAGAGACATGGTCAATTAGTTTTAATAGCACGGGTATTCGGGAAGATTTGTTTAATGATGACACCCTCATTTTACTGAATCAATACCACAGGGTGTTTTACAATGAAATGTCTTTCTCTAGTGAATAATTCACAATAAATAAATCCATAAATCTATCACGGCAGGAAATAAAGCTCCTTTATGAGTCCAGGGATCCATAAGATATGCATGGTTAAAAACCAGCAAGAACTTTTGACACCAAAGTTTCAGGTCAGCACATAGGTCACTGGAGCTCTCATAGTAAATTTGGGAAAAGCTGCTCAAAATGATTCACTCATTAAGGACTCGTTTAGTGATCATGAAACCCATGCATAAATGGCTAAGGATGATACATCAAAAAATAGATTATCTTTTGAGGCAAAGTAATCTGCTTGCTTAAGATGCTATCAGGTTTTGTCCCTAAATGGTAAATGCATATATTCTGGAATATAGCTGTCAGTACCATATTGTAGCCACTTAGTAGTAGTTTAACCCTGAACAATTTACTTAGCCTCTCTAAGCCTCAGTATCTTCATCTATAAAATGAGGTAATGAGAGCACATGCTCATATGGTTTTGAGAATTAAATGAATTAGTCTGTGCACAACACTTAAAACTGGAAAAAAATGTCAAGCATAGAGTAAGCACTCAATAGCTGTAACCTAGTATTGTTATTTTATTTTCATTATTATTAATAGTATGATGACCAGAGTAGCAATATTATATATAATATTTCAACAGTGAAAAAAATAAATGTTTGTATTTTTTGAGGACTGTTCTTTACCAAAATTTCTGTCAGTCAATACATCAACTTTTGAATTAGAGTTATTAATCTGAGTAATAATTGGAAATGCCACATCAAAGAAAGTGCTCAATTTCCTAAATAAAAAGTGTGAAACAGCTTCTATTATAGGAAATTGAATGGACATAGACATTAATTCTCTACTAAAAGGAGCAATTGCTGAAATTACAAATAATCAGTCTGTATGGACTCTTTGGATTTTGTGTCCACTTGGGAGATGTCTGTTATCTTCCTTTTTCCTCATTCAACATTAAGTCCTTGATTTATTTTGTCCAAACTAACTCTTACACATGCTTTAGCTAACCTCTTGGAAAAGCACAATTGTCTTTTTTTATTATTATTTTAATCGTGTTAATTCTTCCTTCCAGCAACCTGAAATTATCACTGCACTGAATGATGGCAAAAATAAACATTTATTTAGTATTTATTACATGGTAGGCCCTATTTTAAAATCCACATGGGAAATACATCATTACAACCCCACATTCCAAATGAGGAAACAGAGAGGTGGAATAATTCGACCAAATCTGCAGTCAGTAAATGGTGTACATAAATTTCAGACTTCTTTGACTCCAGAAAACCTGCCTCCAAGCAGACTTTTAAGAAATGCAATCCGCTGTTTGCCCCAAGTCTCTCAGTACATCTCTGCTGATGTGTTTCATACTGCAAGCCTCACCATCCTCTGACCCTGAGCCATTTCTGAAGCTAGTCGCATGGGCAATTAAATTAGTCAAGGCAACCAGAGCATGACTACCATGTGAGAAGTTGCCCTCCCAAGGGAGGTGGGTTGTTTGCTTACCGCCTGTGGCAATAGATGCTGAACCTTACTTCTGTGTTCCTTAACTACAGTGCCACCAACTGAGTGTGAGTTCATTATGTGGCCCATTATGCCACAGGTGGTATTTGAGGTTAGGACAACCAGTGCCACAATGCTGATTCTTGTATTATTTACTGCTTTGTGGGCAATAAACTGTTGCACATTGATCTAGTAACACTCTTATCTACCTGCAGCATCCATGACGCCAACCTGTTTGCCTCCTTAGTCATCTACTTTCAAGTCTTGATATCCCTACTTGTCTTTACGATTAACATACTTACCTGACACACAGATTCTAACCACTAATGGTAATGTCTCTCAAATTTAACCTATGAATCTGTAGCTCTTCTTCCCATTGCTAACCACCTCTGGATCACCGGGTCAGGGAGGAATTCCATCCAAGATCAAATCCATAGGACTAGAAACATTTTATTCCACTTAGCTTTTTTTACATCTATAAATTTTATATACTGTAAGATTTTTTGACACAAGGCTGTGTATACTTTATGCAACACCAGTTGCTGGCATATTTTATAACACATAGAAGATAATATCTGTGTGTTGAATGAATGAATACATGAAAAAATGAATGAACAACTGAAAGAATGAATGTACAGTAAGTGGTATTTCCTACTTGGGTAATTTTTCTATTATCATTTTTACTTCTAGCTATCTACTTAGAATGTTTTCCTGCAGAGAGGCAATGTATGTAATAAATGTCTCAGCATTAGCATTCAGTGATTCTGTGTGTGTTCTTTTTGAGAGGCAATGTGCCCTTGTATAGTAATACTCAAGTTCTAGAATTATCAGAATTTTAATAGATTTGTCACTAACTAAGCAGTACATTTGATTTTTCTGAACTGCAGGATGCTTATCTTTAAAAGGAAGCTATTAATATTTGCTTTGCTTATGTCATAGATTTCTTGAACAAATGTATTAATCTATGCAAATCAATTGCAAAGCATTTGGTTCTGAGTAATAATATGGCCAATTTAAAATAGTTTGAACAATGAGATTTTTTTGGTCTTAAATTAAGAGGAAGGTAGCTGCAAGTTTCGCTAATTCAATGACTTGACAATATAGCTGGGTCATTGTGACAATGGTCCTTCTCTTTTCCTCTCTGCCATCCTGAGCATGTCTCTTTAACTCTCCTCAAGGTACCAAGGTAGTTGCTGCAATTTCATATCTCACATGCCGATATGACGGCATCTGCAAGCAAAAAAATACTATGTATTTTTTAATGTCTCCTTTTATGATTGAAGAAAATAAAACCCCACTAATTGCCCTCATGTTTTAGTGACAAAGGAATAGGGCAACCATGATTCTCTTTATAGCAATGGTTCTTGGGCTTTATACATGATTCAGAACATTTCTTCTCTCCTTCACTATAAATTCAGCATCTACATTATACTGTACACTGTAGACAGATGAGCAAATGTAGTAAATAAATGCCCATAAATTTATTTTCAAAGCTCCTATCTTAGTTGACTAGCAAAAAGACAAAGAAGTGCAGGCTCCTTATAATACTGTCACCATCTGTGACACATTGGTGAATTACAATTATTTTATGTCAAGGTGTAGAGCTCCTAATCATGACATAGTCCACCATGCTGAGAGCAATGAACTCAATGCTAATGTCAACTTCTGATTTCCATCAATGAACTCCATCAAACTCTTGATATCAATGTTTCTTTCTTCTAATGTGTAGCTAGTCTTCTAATGTGTAACTACTCTAAAAATTGCAACAGCATCCATCAGTTCTATTACTTCTACCTTTATGATCCCAGTGGGCAGGCTCCATCTCTGTTTTCTAATGAAGACATATTTTGTTACCTGCTAGCTCATCTTACAGAAAAATGTAGCTCTTACAAAAAATAAGACAGAAGAAAATGAACTAACAGAAGTAGACTGAGCTTTTCTACCAGGGTCCTACCAAAGTCAGCGGCCTTTGCACCAAAACTGTGAAGAAGGTATCCTGGATTTTCACGGAGAAGTACTACATGCACCTGTGTAACATCTTCCACATGAGCAAGCACTTGTGCAAGGAGACTTCCACTATTTCCAGCAAGAACTTCCATAGGATAGAGTAAGACTATGATGTTTACCTAGATGGCGTCATTGTACAGGGGGCTTTAAATGACAGAATGCAGAGGCCTTTACTCTAGGAATCTATCACCTATGCTAGCTGCCTAACTCTCCTCTAGATGTGTTATTCACTTTATGCAGGTACAAACATTTGCATTTTTGGCCTAGGGGAGAGTGCTCAGCAGCAGCTGTTCTATTAGAATAACAAAGCAATCTATTCTTCCATACATGGACCTGTAAAATGTCCTCTAATTTTTACACCCATATATTATATCTGTCCTTTCACAAACCAAATATGTCCCAAGGCAGGGCCTCTCTAGAGTTAAGCCAAATAGTTAAAATATGTACTTAGCTGGAATCCTCTGTTCTGCTTCAGCAGTCAACAGAGTTAAATAAGCATAGTCTTGCTTTCAAGAAGCTCTAGGCATATTGATAAATACAGAAATAGAAAATTATAATGCAATGTGAAAAACACACTGATAATTTTATACAGATGAGATTGGCTAATCATAGAGACAGGGTCCCTAAACCCATGTGAGAGTAAAACAATGTCAAGATCATGTGGTCAGGTAAGATATCTTGAACTTGAGCATCACATTTCTCAGGGCCTCATACCTCACCACTGATGGATTATGGGAACAGAGACTTGGTTTCCTGGTTATCAATTTCAGTGTCGTCATACAAAAGAGATATAATTACATATTCTTCCTAGGGTGTTTTATGAAGATTAAATAGCAGAATACATATAAAGCCCAAATAAAAATGCTTGGAACTAGAAAGCTCTTGCAGATAGAATGTCCTTGATAAGTGGTAGTTATAAATTTTCTTCAGTTCTATCATATATCTTTTATCACATTTCATCTTTTCTAAGATGGGAACTCTTATTATTTATGCCAAAAAATGTGTCATCTGTCAGGCAATGGATTAAGTTATGATATAGCTGTCATTGCCTGTTCATGGGTGAATTTAGAAATGCTCAGTTAGTATCTGCTTGTCTGCTTGTCATTTCAGTTGAGATATTTTACTGGTAGTTCTACAATTGATAAATTTAAAAGTGAATCTTTAATGTTGCTTCAAATGTTAAGGAAACAACTCTATGACATAGAATGAAATAAAAGACATCATATGTTTAGAAAGAGTCTGCAATTAAAAATAGTATAGGTTGCCAAATACTTTAGTATAGCACTGACATTTTCAAATCTACAAAAGGTAAGTGTCACAGACTAATTCATAATGAACAATTTAGGAGATAATATTTTCTTCACCACAAACTTCTAGTTGGTTTTTAAGAAAAGCTGAGGTACTCCTGAAGATCCATAACTCAATTAAAGGAGAAAAATAAGTTTAATCTAACTTCTTCAATCTGTATTGTAGTGTATTGATGTGTACTAATTTTGGAGGTACAAAATGATGAATATGGATCTAAACATGTGACATAACTTCACAATATGCAAAACTACCATTGCACATGATTAAAAGAGACGATCTTTACTCTTAAATGATACACTCACTGTTTATTATGCTCAAGAAGAAAATAATGTAAAAGTCTTTGTAAGTAAAATTTAAAAAACTATAACTAAAAATTTTTTTGCATTAAATTAGAGGGATGTATCAGTTAGCAATTATTGTATAAACAAACACTCCAAAACTGCATGACTTAAATCAATAAGCATCTGTCTCGTGATTCTATAGGGGCTTTTTTTAGGCACTTCTGCTTATAAAAATCAGCATTAGCTGGTCTTGGCTGGACTTGCTAATGATTCTAAGGTCAGCTGACAAGTAAGTTTTGGAAGTTTGTCTAGGATGATCTCAGCTGGAACAGATTTCTCTATTTCATGTGTTTTCCCATCCTCCAGCATGTTAGACTGAATTGACTCTCATTATGGAGGAATGGTACAGAGAGGAAGAGAAAGAATAAGTAAAAGGATGAAATGCTTCTTGAAAGTTAAGCTCAGAAATAGCACACCATGATTTCTGACACATAATGTTAGTCAATGCAAATTATACAGCCAGACCAGATTCAAAAGAGTACATGATAAATTCTACCTCTTGAAATAAGGAAATATGAAATGACTTTTAAAGCATATAGGTAGTTGGAGGATTAAAAAAATTTGTATACTGACATGGTTCAACCCCAATCAACCAAAATGAGGATTTATCATAAAGTGAACACTTGCTTCAATATAATTTTTATGCATCAACTAGCTCTGCTGCCAAGTAACTTAATGTTTGTGATAAGGCACATGAATTTTTATTTTAAGCTTAGATTTTTCACTTACAAGGCAAGGAGTTTAGATAGTCCTACTTTATGTTTTTAAAGAAAATTCTTCTCAACCCAAAAATATTTTGCCATAGTTTTGAGACCTGAGGTAGAAATGGGACATGCTTTTTCCTTCCTTTTTAAAAATCACCTGATTTAAACATCTGTAAAGGACATTTCTATTCTAAATCTTATCTCCAAAGACCAATCCTGAGTTCTTCACTTTCTAGTTTATATCTATATACTCTTTCATTAAACAGCTCATCTATTTACAGATATACATGTTTACATTATTTGACATTTTCTATATTTAAATTATATTATTTACCTCTGCTTCCTACCACAATGGAGTAAGAGAAATTGGCTTTAACCTTGCCTGAAACAGCCAATAAATGAATAAAATATACAAAAAACAAGATTTGTTAAGACACCAAATAGTTACTCAATAAAGGTCAGTGATCCCTGATCTAGTAATGAGAGAGCTAATAGCACTTCAGACTCTATTCATATTGAAAATATAAGGGACCATAATAAACAACTCTATGCCAATTAGACAACTTAGATCTAATGTATATGCATTGAAAGACACAAACTACCAAAGTTCACATAAAAATAAATAGATTACCTCGATTACCTAACATATTACTCTTGCACTTGACTATTTTCCACCAACAATGTTTATATTACCATCATTATACTGTTCTGCAACTTCAAAATTTCAAAGTTAATGTTTAAGATTTATATTTCCTTTTCTTCAAAATTAATCATTAACTCTTGGCAAACGTTTTCTTAATATTCCTTACATTTTTATTCTTTTTGTTCATTTTATGCCACTATTCTATTGATCCCAAATTTATTGCTGTAATGCTTTATCTAACCTCTTCTTTAAAACAGACCTAACATGTAGTATAATTCCTAGCATTTAGTTAGCAGACAGTGGATATTTGTTGAATAAATAATGTGGTAGTTAAGTGCATGGGTTCTGAAAACTAGGCTACCAAAATTTTAAATTTGGCTTTTAAAAATTATTTTTTAGAAATTTTACCTTTCTCTTTTTAAAAGTAAAAATAATTTTATCTTCTTTGTAAAATTATGACTATGAATTAATACACTTCAATGACTTAGAGTGGTAACTAGTACATAGTAAATTCTCAAAAAACATTTTCTATTTTTATGCATGAATGAAAGAAAGAATGCATAAACCACTGCACTAAGAAACCATGAAAGGTTTTTAAGCATGGATGTAACAGTCTTAGTTGTGCTTTAAAAAATAAATTTGACACTAGGAAGGATGAATTGAAGGAGGGCCCATCTAATATCATGGGAGTCCATATAGAGCTTATCCACATCTTGTCTAGAGATATTAAACATGTGCATTAAGACAGTAGTAAGGGCATTAGAAATCAAGGAGTCCTTTCTTCATTTTCAAAGCAAGTTCTTCTAGCATTCTGAATCTCTCTGCTCTCTCATTCTGGGAAATAGTGACTACCTAAGACTGAGGTTTAACCAGAATAACAGGTTCATCAATCAGTTAAACAAAGTACACACAACTTAGCTAAGAAACTAAAAGAAGAACTAACTTGAAATTAGGTTAAAAGAGGTTACCCAAACTGAAAAAAAAAATTTGAATAACATTAATAATAACAACAGTAAAAAACCTGGACATTCAAAAGCTTTGAGTCAAAATCAAACGCTATAATCTACATAACATTAGAATTCCAGAATGGGAGGAAGAAATACTTGAAGAAATAATTGCCAAGAGCTTTTCAAAGTTTATGATAACAAGCCAAAGATTCAAAAGCTCAGAGACACTGCATAAGATAAAACCAAACCCCTCTTCCCACATGGAGACATATATTCCTCCAATGCCAAAAAAATCGGAAGGTAGCCAAAAAAGAAACAAACAAAAACATTATTAAAAACAAAACATTCATATATTACCAACAGAGCAATAAGGATAAGAATACATCACACTTACCAGAAACGATGCAAGTGAAGATAATACAGTGATGGCTTAAAGTGCTGAAAAGAAAATTAAAAAAAAAATTCTATCATATTATAATTTGGTTGCCACATATATGCTTTACACATACTTTAAAAATGTACTTAAATTGAGGACTCAGATAAATAAAGTGAAAATTTATTATTAGATAACCACCACTACAAAAACTATTAAATTTCATTAGGTAAAAGAATATTATACCAGACAGAAACTTTAATTTCTATGAAGAAATGAAATGTACTGGACATGGAAGGTAAAACAAAATGAATGAAGGTGAAAACAACATAAATTTTGTTCTTTCCTTTAATTACTCTGAAAAACAACAATCTACATTAGTCAGGGGCCTCCAGAATTTATTTATTTATATATAGATATATAATTTTAATATAATACATATTTTATATAAAACATTTCATACAAAAATATATTATATATTTATATATAAAAATATAGTTATAATTACAAATATATAGAAAGAGACATATACAGAAAGACAGAGAGAGATGGAAAGACACAGAGAAAGAGAGACAGGGAGATTTGTTTTAGGAATTGACTTATGTGATTATAGAGGCTGGGAAGTCCACAATCTGCAGTGTGGGCCAAGAGGCTCAAAACCTAGGCGAGCCAATGGTGCATGCAGCTCCGATCCAAAAGTAGTTTGATGGAAAATGTTTTCTTTACTCAGGAGGACAGTATTTTTCTTCTATTCAGGACTTCACTTGATTAAATAAGGCTGACCTACATTATAGAGAGTAATTTGCTTCACCCAACATTCACAGATTTACGTGTTAATATTTAAAAACATTGAAAGTTGACACATAGAATTAACCACCACACTATCAAAAGAAAAACCAGTGGTAATTTATTATGTTTACAGAATATGTAAAAGTACCATGTAAAATAAAAATAGCCCAAACAATGGGAGGGAAAATAAAAAATGTCTTTATACAACATGTGAAGCAATATAATGTTATTAAAAGGCATACTGCAATTAAATTAAGTTGTATGTTGTAACACTTAGAAAATCTCTAGAATACTTAAAAAGGTATAAATAATAGTAAAAAAATGAAATTATAAATAAATGCATAATCAACCCAAAAGAAGGAAGAAAAAAAGGAAAAAAAAAACAAGACTGAATAAGCAGAAACAGATATTGTGTTAGTAAAAGTTATATCAATCATGTCAATAATCACACTGATTAAAAGGAAAATTATAAGACTGATTAAAATGCAAGATCTAACTATTGGTTGTCAACAATAAATGTATTTCAAATATAGAGTTAAAGGATGAACAAACACAGGTCAAAAGAAAGCTGGAGTAGCTATATTAATATTCAACAAAAAATAGACTTGGAATAAGGAATACCACCATAGAGCTATGGAGTCAATTCTCAAAGAAAACAGAGAAATTCTGAATGTGTATCAACAACAGTTACACAGTGCATAAAGCAAAACTAACAGAACTGAAAGAAAAATAGACAAATCCATAATTATAATTAAAGACCTCAACATTCCTCTCTAGTAATAGCATAGGTAAAAAATGAAAGTAAGAATATTTAAAGTCCTGAACAACTCAATCTACTAAATTGATCCAATCTACCTATATATAAAGCTCTTCTTGCAATGACAGCAGTACACACATTCTTAACAAGTGCACTTGAAACATTTATTAAGGTAGGCCAGACAGGAGGTGGAATGGAGGGCTGGGTGAAAAAGATGAAGGAATTAGAAAGTACAAATTTGTAGTTATAAAATAATCATGGAGGTTTAAAGTATAGCATAGGAAATATAGTCAATAATATTGTAATAATTATGTATAGTGTCAGGTGGGAACTAGACTAATTGCGGGTATCACTTTGTAAATTATATAAATAACTAAGCACTAGCTGTTCACCTGAAACTAATATAAAATAATATTTAATGTCAACTGTAATTGAAAAACAAATTAAATTTCAATAAAAAAGAGTAAACAAAAGAAGATCATATTTTGGAGCATAAAACCAAACTTGTTAATTAAAAAAAAAATACAACTCAGATAAAGGTTGTTCTCAAATTATATAAAATCAAATTAAAGTTAAAAATCAATAATAATAATAAAACTAAAAAATCAGTAACAAAAAATCTTTAAATTATTCAAATATTTAAATATAAACTTCTAAATAACCACGAAACAAAAAAATTAAGTCAAGAAATTGATAAAATTAAAATCAGAAAATTGATTAAAATATTAATAAAAACAAAGTTGGTTTCTTGAAACTATCAATAAATTGATAAATGTCTATTCAGACTGACCAAAAAAAAAAAAAAAGAGAGAGAAAATCAAATAGCAATATCAGAAATAAGAGAGGGTCAATCACTCAAAATTTAATATGTATTAAAAGAATAATAAGGGAATACTACAAATAATTTTATTCAGTTAAATTTGAAAACTTGCATAAAATAGACAAATTCCTTGAAATATACAAACTACCAAAACTAACTCAAGAACCTTAGAAATTAAATTTATAGTTAAGTACATTCCAAAAGAAAACTTAAGGCCCAGGTGATTTCTATGCATGCTTATCACACATTTAATGAACAGTTTTAACTCTATACAATCTTTTAATAATGAGAAGAAAATTTTACCCTAAAGTTGAAAAAAGGCAAAAGGCAAGATTGTTCTCTCTCTTAACTCTTATTCATCATTATACCAAAGTTCTAGCCAGTTCAATAAGGAATCAAAAAATTTAATAAAAATAAATTTAAAAGAAAAATAAAATTCTGTTTAATCACAGGTCATACTATAGTCTACATTATAAAAAAACTCAGATTCTAAAAAATATTATTATAGAATCAATAAGTGAGTTTAGAAAAATCATAAGATTCAAGGCCAGTATATCAAAATCAATTGAATATACTAACAATGTACATTTAGATTTCAAAAATAATAGCAATAATAATATGTAAGTTTTACAATAATAGCAATAATAATATGTAAATTTTAAATCTAACAAAATATATTTTAACTACTTTATGTTGAAAACTACAAAATACTGATGAAAAAAATCAAACAAGTCTTAAATAAATGGAGAGCTATACCTTGTTTGTCAATACGAAGACTATATTTTTTAAATAACCAACTTCTCCAGAATTGATCTATAAATTTCGAAGTACTGTCAATCAAAATTGAAATAGAACTTTTTCTAAAGTTGTACAAGTTAATTTGAAAATTTACATGAAAATAAACTAGAATTTTCAAAAAATTGTAAAAAAACAAAATTGAAGGACTGACAGTAACTCATTTCCAGAAGATAGTGAGAATAGAACATCCAAAAATATACCCACACCAATAATGCCAACTGATTTTTAACAAAATGCAAATGCTACTCAATTAAAAAATAAAAGATTTTGAATTAATATTGCTGACAACTAGCCATTTATTTGTAAACGAAAACAAATAAAATACTTGATCTAAACCTAACCTGTTAAAAAATTTAGCTGAAAATAGTTTAAAGATTAACAAAAGACTTAGAACTGTAAAATTTCCAAAGAAAACATAAAAGAAAATATTTTGACTTTAGGTTAACAAAGAGTTCTTAGACACATCTGTCGGGAGCCAAGGCGAAGTACAATCCTTGGTGAATGGGGCAAACCGCGAAAAGCCCGCGCGCGCCAACTCACGGCATAACCCCTACCCACCCCCATCTGCATCACCGCTAATGACTCACTGGTGCGACCAATGAAGTTATGCCAAATACCTCCCCATGTAAGCAGTCCTGCCCCCCTTTGTTCCCCCCGTATATATGCGGCCATGAGAAAATAAAATTTGGAGGCTTGATCCGAACTTTGTCTTGCCTCCATTTCTTCGTATCTCCTGTCTTCCCGCCACCCCTCCATCCTCCACAGGATCCTCTTCGACCCGCGTTGTCCTGCCCTGCCGGCCGGGGCACACATCACCAAAAACATGACTTTTAACAGAAAAAAAAAGATAAATTGGACTTTATCAAAGTTAAAATAGTTTGATTTTGTGAAAGACATTGCTAAGAGGATGTAAAGATAATTCACTGGTTTCACATTCAGAAGCTTGAAAGTCACCATACTGTCCTAAAAACTAGTAAAAAGCTGAGCAAATGCAGAACTCTACAGCTCTTCTTGCATACATGTGATAGAAGACACAGGGTAAACCACTGTCTCCAAGTTTAGAGATAAGGTGGATGAAAACAGAGTCATGGCTTACCAGGGCACATTCACAAGCAGGAACCTCACAGGAACCAGTGCTTCCGTAGGGAAACTTGAGCTTTAATTGACAAATTGTTGGTTGCTTAGTGCAGAGAACCATGGGAGATGAAAACTCCAAGGGTACTCAGTCATCAATATTGTGAGATTTACCACCAGGAGCTTTACGAGATTTCCACAGTAAATAGGGAACAAGGATCCCATCCGGCTTCGGGCAGGGGCAAAAGAAGCCATTTTTAAATACCTCAAGCATTTTTATCTCTTCAATAAGCCGGCCTTCAGCTGAAACTAGTTAAGCAACGTCCCAGCTGCTAGGGGTTTATCAGAGCCAAACAGACCTGGGGAAAAGGAACTACCCATCTCCAGCCCACTCCAGCCTTCTAAATTGGAGAAGGGAAATGCCCAACTCCAGCTCACTTTAGCCCTCTTGTCCTCCCAACAGGTGAGAAAAAAGGAAACACTGTGAAATTCACAGTCCAGAGGACTAAGCTCACTAAAAGACTGAGGTCTACCATAGGACTATAGAGCAACCACCCTTCCCGCACACCCCATTGCCATATCACAGCAGACCTTTTACAGTGGCTCCATTTACCTAGTATATCATGTCAAGATAAAAACCACAAGGCACACTGAAAAGAAAAAAAACAACAGAACTTGAAGAAATAGAGCAAGCATCAGAAGCAGACATAGAGAGATGTTGGAATTATCAGAGAACTTAAAACAACTATAATTAATATGCTAAGGGCTCAATGAAAAAAGCTGATGGCAATGTAATCAGAGAGATAAAACGCCTAAGAAAACCAAAACAAAATTCAAGAGATTAAAAAAAAAACACTAAAATAAATGAAGAATAACTTAATAGGATTTATAAGCAGATTGGACACAGCTGAAGAAGAAATCTCTGCGCTGGAGGATATAGCACCAGATTTCTCAAAAAAGAAAGGAAGGAAAGAAAGAAAGAAAAGAAAGAGAGAAACAATAACTAGACAGGGCTGTGGGACAGTTACAAAGGGTAGAACACATGCATAATGGGAATGTTAGAAGAAACATTTGAAATAATAATAATCAAGAATTCCCACAAACTGTTGTCAGACAGCATACCACAGATGCTGGAAGCTCCGAGAACAAGAGTGAACCCTAAGGTAAACTATAGACTCAGGGTGATTATGAAATGTCAGTGTAGGATCATCCTTGGTAGAAATAATATATATTTTGGCAAGTGATAATGAGTGGAGCTATGCAGGTTGGGAGCCCAAGATATATAGGGAATTTCTGTATCTTCATGTCAATTTTGTTGTAAATATAAAAGTACTCTAAAAACTCATCTTTTTAAAAATTCAAGTCACTATAAATCAGGGACAGAGATATTTAAAGAAGTGCAAAAAAAAAGATAATTCATAGTCTAAGAGAAAATACTTGAAAATTGATGAGAAAAAGACATGTATATAAAAGATGTATACATATATACGTGAATATATACATATATAAATTCAATACGCAGACAGTTTGCCCAAAATATATACAGATGGTAAGTAATCTCATGAAAAGATCTTCATAATTATTTGTCTTTAGGAAAGTGCAAATTAAATCAATTAACCACCATTTAGTGGTATAATGAGATACCACTATATATCTAACAGAATGACTAAGTATTTTTATAAAAGAAAAAGAAACTAACAATACCATATAGCTGTAAGGATTTAAACGACTGTGTATCTCTACATTGCTTGTGGAAATACAATGAACAGACACTAGAAAACAGAAATATCGTTTCTTTTAAAATTAAACACACACATGACCCAACAATTCTACACCTAGATGTTTACCTAAAAAAAAATTAAAAGTTATTTTTACACAAAAACCTGTATGCAAATGTTTAAAGTAGCTTTAGTAGTAATTGCCAAAAACAGGAAACAATTTGAAATGTCCTTTAACCTATGAGGGCTAAAAAACTGGTACATCCATTTAATGCAATACTAACACTAATGGAATACTAATTAGCAACACAAAGTAACAAACTATTGATGCAAGCATATGGATTGCAAATGCATTTTTCTAAGTGAAGAAAGTTAGGCTCAAAAGAGTATACACTGTATGATTCTGTTTATATGGCATTTGGGAAAAGGCAATACTATAGGGCCAGAAAACAGATCATCGGTTGCCAGAGGCTAGGGCAGGCAAGAGAATTGACTAATTGACTACAAAAGGAGATGGGGGGAATTTGAAGAGCTGTTAGAGCTCTTCTAAATCTTGGCAGTGGTAGTAGTCAAAAAGCTGTATGTGTTTGTCAAATCTCACAGAAATATATACTTTTCTAATCGAGAATTATACTACGCCTTTAAAACAAGATTTTATAACATTTCTAGGTTAAAATTTATGGTCCCACACTGTTTCTACTAAATAGATTTTAATTAATCAATGGATACCAATTTAAATTTTTATCTTTAAATTTAAATCAGAAAGTTTGATATACAAACATTAGAACCCAAATAAGAAAAAGAAAAAGAGAATTCTAAACCACAGCATAGATTAGTTATAAAGATTTGTGAATAATATAGTTTGTGGTAACAATTCAAATTAAACTCATCATGGTTTTTCTGTGTTCTAAGTAAATTAATGAAAAATGTGCCTATCTATTCAATCAGAATGATAATGAAAATAAATTCTAATGAGCACTAGGGAGTGAAAAATAAAACTAGAGCAACTTTCAGTTAATAATAAAAAAGACAAAAGGAAACTACAAATTTTGGATAACAATAAAGGATATACCTCAATAATTTTATGTAAAATAGAATAAGTAAAAGAACATTACTCATAAATATGGGGGAAATGAAAAATAAGACAAAATAAAGGCAGTTTTAGTATAAAAAATGTAGATTTGGGAAATCATTTGCACAGTTATAAGAGACATTTGAGTTAATTACAAGTAAGAATAGAATAATGTAAGTACATTACATTATAAAGACAAAGAAAAAAGGAAAAGGAAAGGAAAGAAAAGGAAAGGAAAGGAAAGGAAAGGAAAGGAAAGGAAAGGAAAGAAGAAAGGAAAGAAAAGAAAGGAAAAGAAAAGAAAAGAAAAGAAAAGAAAAGAAAAGAAAAGAAAAGAAAAGAAAAGAAAAGAAAAGAAAAGAAAAAAGAAAAAAAAAGAAAAAAGAAAAGAGAAAAGGACCTTGGAGAGAAATCTATACATATGTGAAAACAAGTAAAGGAGAAATAGGGGAAATGTGGCTAAAGAAGGAAAATGACAGCAGGGGGTAATTAAAATATATTCAACTAGATACTGAAAATAATTTATTATATGCCATTTTCCATCAACTTTTCTAAAAACATTAAGGAAAAACAAGTGACAGAGTGCTGACAACTAGTAAATGCTAGAGGTCTGAGGAATGGAATTTCAGTGTTCTTTACCCCAAATCTCATCCTCTCATTTTTATCATCATTTTTTCAAGCTCATTGATGAATAGTCGATCTTTTGCTATATTAACTTATTGAATGATTCTCTCTGACTAACTGAACAAAAATGTCCATATGCAATAATTCACATAATAAAGGAGATTTTGGTTTTTATTGACAGGAAATTAGATATATGTATTATTTCATTTCTTAACCACAAGTAAATCTTTTCTCATTAAATAATCAAATATTTTCCTGTATTTTAACTTCAATTTGCTCAAAAAAATAAAAAACATAACCTTTTCATTTTCTGTCATATGATTAAGGAGATAACTGTCAACTGTGCAAATGCTTCTTTAAAATGTGTTCTATTTAAAGAATACCTTCCTCTAAACCTTCCGCCTTTCACTCCTATGGGATAGTGGATTCATAGGAATGAGGGTTTTGTTTGGGTATAAAACAACTTCTCAAGGACTGAGATTCATGAATCATTCATGTGGTTCCAACATGTTCACATGTAAAAGAAAGAATAAGGGATACAATAGATAGCTTGGTAAGATCAACTCTATACTTCAAGATACAGAACAAAAGAGAAAAAACTTGTTTTAGGTAAAAGAAGTCACTAAGTAGCATATCAAGTCTCTGAAGCAATTAAATTCAAGAAACCCCAGACTACTAATCTCACTGTTCACCCCCTCCCTTTATGGAAAAATGAATAGAAAGAAAGATATTTTCTTTTAACGATTTTGCACTTTAATAAATATTTATTAAATCTTTGAATATGGAAGGCCAACACACTTTCTCATCTTTGATCCTCCCTTTATTATAGTTAATTATTATTTTTATAAAACAATAACCTCGACTTTAAACAAATTTCAAATTATTCAATTTTAAAGGGGAAAAAGTTTAGAAAATAATTTCATACATTTTGCAATTTGCATACAACACATAAAACACATGTTTATGAAGAAATTTGAACATAAAATCGAGTAAGCAGTAATATGTACAAACAACGAATTTAGAACTTAAATATATTTAATAATTTTTAATTTTTTTCTATTTCTTAATCTAAAATTATAGAAGTAATTTATGAAAGCCAAAAGTAGAGAATCAAGGGATTGATTTAAAGAATTCAAGAAGCCCTTAAGAAATTCTGGCCAATTATTTTAAAGCAAAAAACTTATTTAAAAAATAAGCATGAGAATATTACCTGGAATGTTGAGGAATCAAAGTGCTTTTTCAGGATTTTTTTACAACTCATTATTAAATTGATTACAAAAATAAGGACCTTGTAAAACTCCTCTTGATAAAAAGCAGATAAGCAAGCACTGAGAAAATAGGAACGTATTTTACAGGCCTTAGGGCCATGCCTTTTTCAGAAGGTCCTGGGGACATAATTTAAGCATGCAATTAACTCTCTATGTTTCAAATCACTAAGTACTGCTTCTGAAATTCACAAACTTCCACTGAAGAACTAAGTTCTCTCTATTAAAAAGAAAACGTGAAATATTTGGATGATTTTTTTAAGAAAAGATATTTAATAATAACCTTTCACTTTAACAACCTTATTGAATGTTTAAATATGAAAACACCCTGATTTCCCCAGCTTATTGGTATTCTTTCTTTACTAAGTAATTTATTGTAGCTTTAATTAAAGTTAAAACAACTGTTTTGGCTCTCTAGAGCAAAGAACATAAAATATAACTTCATATTTTTATAATTAAGGCAATTATTTATAATATACAGATATGTATTTATAAATAAATAGCCACACAAAATTGAATGAACAGGCATTGCACCCAGATTTATACTAACAAAAATAAAACTGTAATCCTTTCTCTAAAATCCAAATATTAATGTTTGTCCTATAATAGTGTCCTGTAAAAATATATAACCTTGAAAAAGAGCAGCATTAGACAGGCTGTCCACAGAAGACAAATTCAGATAATAATTCAAATTTCAAATAATTCAAATTATTTAAACAATAATTCAAATTATCTAGAAACATATTACACATATATAAACAAGTATAATATATGATAAGGAAATTTTCTACATCAAAAAATATTTTCTATTTAATAACATAGAAAAAACTTTTCTGCTACAATAGAACCTAGCATTTCAGAAGCATAGATCAGGCAGGAATTTTAGAGGCAGACAGCTTGACCAGGAACTTGAAATGTGATGAGAATCTACCTCTCAGATAGAGATGGAAGCAAGACAGACGTTCTAGGCAGAAGCTGCTTGAAGTGAGGTGGTGCTAAAGTGGGAGTTGCACTGTGGCAGCCTTGCATTTCTCTAAATGAGCAGTGTTTCTGGCTCCAGGTTTTATTTGCTGAGCTTATCTATATGCGATCAACTCTGCTTCTAATATCTACTCTGTCTGTCATTTGGGAAGTTTGATGATATGTGAACATTTAGCATTTATTTGGTCCTTCTATACCTTTCTATCTATGGTCAGCGCACATATACTTTACTTATTTTATTTTTGTCTAACATGTCTCATAAGTTACTTGCTTCTGTGCTTAGTTTCACTATTGTCCATATTGAACATTAAATACCATAGGATTAGTTAGGGCAGTATGCTCATTTCTATCTCACTAAACCCTCTTCTCGGTATGTACAGCTATCCCATCATCATTTTCCCTTGCTTCATGTTATATGTTTTAAATAAATTTGACCAATTAAATCAATTTGGTGTTTAATTTGGTCCTATAATGTCATCAACCATAGAATTATAGTAATGTAAAGAAAACATAAAATAGTGAGATTTTTTTTGCCTTGATTTTTGGAAGTCTATAATAGTCCTATTTATGTTTTTATTTAAATAATAAGTATCCTTTTTTATATAATTATATTTAGGGTGCTAAAATCCATCCAATAAAGGTAAGGAGAATTTGAAGAAACCTAAATAGAAAGGGATAATTGTTGAAAGGTGGTTTTGCATAAAGAGTTTGAAACAGTGATGAGAACTGCTGTGGTTGAATTTGCCTTGGACAGAAGGAAGGATTTTTTCTGGCACAGGAGAAAAAGATGTTGGTAAAGTCATCATGTAAACTGATTAGAAAGAGTAGTCAGAAAGCCAAGGGATATTCTTTATGTATTTATTTAACAAAGATAGATGAACATCTATCTTTGGTATCTATTTATTACCATATGTGCAACATGTGGTAATAAATCTTAAGTTTTTAGTAAGGCGTACCTATATACTAACAACAAAGACAAGCAATTCAAGATGAAACAGTTGAGGTCTGCAGAATCAGTAGAAGTTGGCCAAGTGGTGAAGAGCAGAGGGGATGAAAGCATTTTAGGCAGAAGAAATATCTGGCATTAAATCTCTAGTTTAAAAATAATATGACACATTTAAAAAGTAAAAGAAGCTACCAAAGCAAATAATGTGCCTGCGGTGGGGTGGAAAGCTGGAGACATGAGAGTAAGATGCACAAGAAAAAACTCGAAAGGTAAGCAGAAGAGATAGACTTTGGAAATATTCTGGTTTTATCATAAAGACAATGAAAAACCATGGAGGGTTTAAGTAGAATGTGATAAAATAATAATAATAAAGCCAACTCTTGGCTGTGTAAAAAAAAAAAAAAAGATTGAAATAACTTTGAGAAAAAAAAAGGATTTGAAGCCAAAAAAATTAATAGATAAATATTTCTTGCAAGAGCTGTAAAATAAATAAATAAATAAATAAATAAATAAATAAATAAATAAATAAATAAATAAATAAATAAAATAAGAGTTTAGGGGGTAAAAAAAAAAAAAAATAGAAGTATGGCCTGAAGTTTTGGTAGCTGTAACATACGTAAGAAATAAAACACAATCTTTCAGAATCTGGAGAGAAAGAGCTAAATTATATTACAGCCAAATATATATACCTTGTTGCTCTTTCTAAACATTTATTTGAAAACAATACAAAGATAGTATCCTCTAGTCAATTTCCTATAAGTATCTGTTAAGCAGTCCTACTTTATTATGAGAAAAAGAAAAATAAAGTTACTTGCAGTTGTGAGATTTCTAAATTTTCTACATATTTTTATATCAATTTCTATGGCTCCAAAAACTCAGGCCAAACTTACCCATAGCATGCCTGTAAATACTGATGGAAACGTCCTGTTTTCTATGTATGGTTGTGCTGCCTCTGCTGCACAGCGCTATTTCAAATTAATTTCTACTAAGAGCAACAAATCAACACCACTCTAATTGCTCAGGCCTATAAATTTGTGTGTCGCTTATAAGTTCTCTAAAGCATTATTCTCATTTGGGTAGAGGGAAGAAAACACTTTTTTTAAAAAAGCAGCTATCTTGATGCCCTAATGCTGGGAATAATTCTGAGCACTAACACTACCACTGCAATCGGAATAAAAAGTGACCTCAGATCCTTCAGATTCTGCTGTTCTAAGTTTAACCACCTAATTGATGGATTTGGTAAAACTGGGAGTTCCACAGAAGAAACTAGAACAGTATGGACACTTGGAAGATCTGGGGTGCTCACTGTTTATTATCTGTATGGTCGAATCCAACATTTTATCTATTTATGCCCATTCCACTCTGTATCATTTGAGTATTAGCCCTGTCGTAATGTTTAATTTAGTAACAGCTTTTTCATCTATTTTCTGTCTTCTATTTGTGATATTCTCTCCACCCTTCTTTCCAAATTGTACATAAAACGTACCCCTTTCCCTGTTTGTAAGACTTGGGAGTAACATGGTTTGCCCATGTCCTCTTCTGCTTCTCAACCTGCAATTAATTTGGTTGTCCCTTTGGGAATGGTTACACCTTGGCTATGCTAGACCTAAACAACTACATTTTTTATAAGTTTGTTTTGTTGAGAATGCATCTTTTCGAATGCTTTTCACTCAAACTTTTCCTCTTCCCTTCAAGTGGTTTTTAATAACCATGAAATTTATTTGTTATTCAAGTTAATAGGAAGCCACAGATCTGTGGTGTGGTTCATACAGATGATGCTGTCCTAAAGCATCCCATCTGTTTTTCAAGAATAGAAATACTTTTTTAAAAAAAACAATATTAAAAACAAACAAAAAAGATATAATGGTTAATTCTTCCATTGTCTTCTCTCTCTCTCATAATTTAGTTCAACTCTTTTGTTTCTGTGATTTTCTGAATCTCTCCTCATGGTGGTTTTCTCCATTTTCTGACTCTGGATATTTATCATCAATGTTATATGATATGATAATTATTTCTCCTTGAATGTAAAAATTACATCTTATGTTTTATTAACATCTTCTCTACCTACTACTGTCCTTGGACTGGTACTTCTGTAATAGTAAATGATTGATTCTGTAATTCAAATACTAGAACATGCAGTTTTCTCTGTATCAAGCAGTGGATTTATAGGTTTCTTAGACCTACTATCAGAGTTCTTGATTCATAACACATAAATAATGTGACATGCTACTAAATTATAGCATAAGCTAAAAAATTGTCCCATAAGGATTTATATTCTCCAAACTGAGAAGTTGTACAACTAAACATCGCTATGAATAGACAGGATAAAAAGGCACATGGATCATTGTATTCATTTAGCAAAAGCATTTCCCTCACCCTCCCATCTTCTCACACCCTCACTAACCACACAAGCTTGTCTGACAAAGGAAGGATGCCCTTATATAAGCAGACTTAGCATAAGTTAAGAGAGCTCAGTCAGATAAAGTGACAGATAGCTTTCCTAGCCTGGAGTCAAGAAACCCTGTCACCATCCTCATGGGAATACTCTGTGATGACTAGAGTGTCCTTAATGTAGCTGATTTAAAATGGAGCTGGAAACTCATTTGGCAGCATAAACGAGATCACAATAGTCGTGAAATGGGCACTCTAGCAGTAATATATAGTCTGAGATTTGTTTCCTTATCACTGTCCTTCAATACTTTAAATCAGATATTTAATTTACTAGCTCTACTAAGTCCGAACAACTTATTATGTGTCCTGCTTTGTTCCCTTTTGGCTATATATTTGTCGCATGCCATCAGATTCTCAATGAAAAGAAGCAAATGTCCATTTAGAAAGAGAGCCTCCATTATCATATGCCAATAAATTATACAAGATTCAAGGTTAGGTTTGTTGTAAATCAAAACTCGTCTATGCTGAAATTAAAACTATAGTAGTGTAGATAGGTATTATATAGAATGTACCCCAGGTTGGATAAGACTGTTCTCAGTGCCAAGTGAAATTTCACAATGGCATAATCAGGATACGATCCTTGCCTACTCGCTAAAACTGGTTTTGTAACAAGATAAAGTTTCTGAAATAAGATGCGAGAGAGAAAGAAGTTATGTCATACTTAAAATTAATTTCACAAGTTGCTAGAAGTCACTTTAGTTGATTATTTTTCTACAAGGGACTAAATATACAGAAAACCCGCTGAATTCTAAATTGAAAAGATAAGAAAAGATTCCTATATCACTAATAGTGTATGAAATGGGTGGTACAAGTCTCTGGAGAATTTGCATTCTTTTCAATTAATTATAGGATGTCATGAAAGGTAGAGGAAAATGAAAAATAGAGAAAATTATTCAAAAATGTAAACCAGTGGCAAAGTCAACCTTCTGGAATTAATTGATTAGCAAAATAGGCATTCAGTCTGAACATTAGCTTTGATCATAGCTGTGTGTAAGTCACATTGACCTAGATGAGAACTAGGCGATATGTGAATAGTGCTAATTGTCTTGCATTTCTAAGGAGGCACTAACAGGCACCCAGAGTTCGCGAATCAGACTTAACAAGTCATCAAAAAGTGCTCATCTCATCATGATATCTTTTGCATATTCTTGTAATATCAGCTCCAAATTTCCTGTCTCTCCATTCTCACATGAGCAAAGTATGATATGTGGCCTAATGTATTATTAAAACATTTAGATGAAAATGGTTAGCTATGAAACATGTTTCCATTCATGAAACAGAAAATAAAAATATATTTTAATTAAATTAGGCAGATTTATATTTACTTGATTCCACTAATTTTACTTAGAAGCTTTTTCACTTATTAAAAATGTTACCCTGAACACTCCCTGATCTCAGAAGCTAATCAGGGCCAGCCCTGGTTAGTAGTTGGATGAAAGACCACCTAGGAAGACCAGGTGCTGTAGGCATTAAAACAAGCAAACAAACAAACAAACAAACAAACATTAAATTGTTACTATTTTTCTGAAGTTAGAGGTATTGAGAAAAATAGCAACAATTTAATAATGGACATGATTATTTAATCAACAACTTTAATCACTGATATTCAGAGATTAATATAATTATGTGGATTGTAAATGCTGCTTCCTTCATTAGAAAGCTTAAAAATTATTGAATTAGGGTGGATATTCAAAATCAGCACTTAGAATTAAGTCTAAAAAAATTTTCTAATAGTGACCAGAGAATAAACTTTCTTAATAAAATGAATAAATTTTCTTATTCATGCCCTAGGATTTAGACTCTTAAAATCTAAAGATTACATGTTGTTGGGGTAATGTGCTCTAAATAAAAAATCTTTCTTAAAGAACAAAGCTGGAGGATCACATGTTCTGGATTAAACCTATACTATAATACTATAATAATCAAAGCAGCATAGCGGAGGCATAAAAATGGACACATGGGAAACACAAAGGAACAGATATCCAGAGCCCAGAAATAAACCGTCACATATATGGTCAACTAATATTTGACAAGGGAGCCAAAAATATTTAATTCAATGGGAAATAGATAGTTTCTTCAATAATTACTACTGAGAAAACTGAATAACCACATGCAGAAGATAAATAAAACCCTATTTTATACAACTCAAAAAAATAACTGAAAATGGATAAAGACTTAAACTTATGAATTAAAACCATTAAACTCCTAGAAGAAGACATAGGAGAGAGACTTTTTGATACTGATCTTGGCAATGACTTTTCTGATATGCTACTGAAAGCACAAGCAGCAAAAGTAAAAATTAAGTGGAACTACATCAAACAAAAAATGCACAGCAAAAAAAAAAAAAAAAACAATCAACAAAATAAAAAGGCAACCTGTAAAATTTTGTTCTCCAACCCTTATTCTAATTTTGAATTGGTAAGATATTTGGTAACAACAACAAAAACTATTGCAGAAGCTATTGAAGAGTCAGGATTTATATTGAGAGCTAGTCTCTTAGGACCTAGTGTTCTCTTAGTTACAAATGTTAATAAGCTGTTTTAGGATGGCATCCTCTACATGAAAGAAACCATGTTAGTAATAATAGACAACTCTCTAGAAATTGACAAGTCTGGTGCCACCTTCTTGAAATGCTTTCCTCCTTTAACTTCCATAACATCTTTCTCTTTCGGTTTCTGTTTAACTTTGTAGTTACTTCTTATTAATGCCCTTAACAAAGTTCTTCTTACTCACTAGCCTCTAAACTCTTGAAGTTCTGCAGAATTCTGGTCTAGGCCCTTTCTTTTCTTCTTAACATCCATCTGCAAAGTTGAATATATTTACTCCCACAGATTCACTTACAAGCTGCTTATTGATGTCTTACAGATAAATATGTTACCCATTTCTCTCTTTAGAGTTTTAACAGGCTAGATAACTCCACCTGAATACCCTGAAATTGAAACTGAATGCATCAAAACAAAAACTTTCCACCTTATTTCTTTAAACTTCCTTTATTTGTGCCTAACCAGTTTAGAAATCAAGATGCACCCATAACTCCTCTCTTTCTCACACCAACCTACTACCTAAACAACAGTTATGCCTTGTAATTCATCTCTTTTTTGTGTGCAGTGTGGGGGAGAGGGGGCAGGAACCCATCCCCTCCCTTTATTCCCCTCTTTCTTAATTCACAATGCAACTAATTTTAAACTGTCTCCTTGCATTTAGCTTTTTTCTTACCTCTAATTTCCTTTACATACTTTTAAAAATCAAATTACGTTATGCAGTGTCAAATTTTTCATTTATCTTTGAGATCTAACTCCTTAGCTTGAATAATAAACCCTTCATAATCTGGCCCTTGATTTTATCTCCAATTTCTGTTTTCTAATTTCAACCTTCCTCTTACAATCAATGCCCACTCACTACCACTCCCTCCCCCTACCCAACACACACAAACTCTTGTCTATTTATATTGACTTACTACCAAGAGTTTCCTTACTGTACCAGAGTCTTCTGACTTTTCATATACTGTTCTTCTGTCCTACTGATTGATATACTTCCTCCAGTACCTCTTATTTACACAATCCCAACCACATTTCCCCTCACTCACAGATCCTTATTTTTTGAACTTGGGTTTAGATAACCTGTCTCCAGGAAGACTTCCCTGTAAATACTATTCTCATGGTCTTTATCACAAATTATTTTACTTGTTTCCATGACTGTCTTCATCATAAACTTTAAATACTTTTCTGTTAAGGAATTTGACATTATTCGAGTTTATATTTTTAATACTTATCATTTTGGTTAGTTTTGGGATTCAAAGTAGAGATTCAATATATTTATAATCAATTCATAAATAGATAAGTTCACTTATTCATTTATTCAGCAAATATATATTAAATGACTAGTATATAGCAAGAACTACCCTAGGCCCTAAAAATAAAATGAGCAAAATAAAAAAGGGGTCTCTGCCCTTGGAACTTTTATTTTACTAGGAAGATCAAAGACTTAACATTAGATAAGGAATTTTAAATAGGATAGGAAAACCAAAGAAGGAAAATAGAATCTTGGAGGTTTAAATGTAGATATTTATTCAATAAATGAGTATTAAATTTAATATAATTTTTATTTTTTTCTTTCTCAAGAAAACTTAATTTTTGTTTAAGACAGCAAATGTACCCATTCAACATAATCACTTCTCAGAATTCCTTGTAATTAGCTGTGTCCATATGATGCAGTCATGACCAATGAGCTCACATCAGTGGATAGGCCAGGCAAGACTGTTTTTGCTTTTTATTTCCTTCAACCACGAAAATTAATCACACCCTCAGGATGCAGGAAAAGAGGGCCCAGTCCTTAAATAGCAGTATCAGTCACAGCTTGCCTAACCCTAGGTTCCATTTCAGGTTAAGAAAAACCAACAAACAAGAAAACACATTTTACCAACGCATTAGGTTAATGTTACGTGTACCCTAATATAATCGTAACTGATTTGATGATTATCCAGGTTTTGGTGGAAGAAAAATAGACTTACATGATTCAGAGAATGAGCAATGAGTGTGACAAATTTTACGATATAAAAATATACAGATAATGTTTAAAGTGTTTTATTTGTGAAATTTTATATTTTATATCTATATAGAAGAAGTTTAGATTTTAGAGCCAGAGAAATATGTATTCATTCTGATTTCAATTCTTATTAAACAAGTTCACGTATTTTATAATATTTACATCAATATATTCCTGATTATAAAAATATTGTAAATAAATAACATGTTTTATAAAAGATTGGATATGGAAAGAAGTCATGAACAGAAGACATGAGACTGATAATGTTCTTCATGGGGTGTGGTGGTTAGAGAGGCACTAGTAGCCCAGTCAGCAAATGTATAATATCATGAAAAACAGTAAGATATTTTTTTGCTCCCTCACTTTTATCCCATTGACTATCTAATAACAGTAATTTCAATATTAGAGCTTTATTTGTTCAGCCTCTGGTTCTAATATTAAAAATGAAGATAACATTTAAAATTAATTTTATGAATGTTAATATTTGTTTTTATTAATCTTTTCTTCATAATGAGAATAAGTTCACCAGATTCTTTTTTAGCCAATTGGTATTGTGTGTGTGGCACATGTGTGTGCATGTGACTATCTGACTATATGTGGAGCTTGTGGTACAGATTGAAGGAAAGAAAAGGAGCAAAAAGATTAATACTCGTGAATTTTGTTTGTATGTGGGGTTTTTGTTCCTAATTATATAAGATTAAACACCAAATTAAAAAGCTTACATTTTATTATTACTTGAAACAAATAATAAGAGTTCAGCCTCCCTAGAAAGATGGAGGAGTTGCTCATGAAAGGCTCTAGGAGCTGTCTTCACAACAAATATCGATGCAGTCTCCAGCAGGGTATTAAATATCAGTTGCCTCAAAGGTTGGCGCCAACCTTCTTCTTCAGCGCACCACAAACCAGAATTAATTGCAAATCAATCGAACAAAGTACAACTGATCAGTAAACCAATTAGTAATTTTAGCTGTTCATCCTGTCTTCATTTACTAGGGGGAAAAGTGGGAAATGCAAGTGCTTTTTACCAGGTTTAAGATACCAGTCTTTCCTTCTCTGCCCTCTGCTTCCCCCCTCACTTCCATTACAAGAACATTCTTTTGTAAACCCTGTAAAAATCATATGTTGTATAAATATTATGCAGAATTTCTCCACTTTGGAAGTATATATTAGCTCTGGCAAATAATTGCCAAAGAAAATAAGGCTTAATAAGTTTTCCTATGCAAATATGGTATGTTCTATTTTCAAATTGGTTTGAAAAAAAAATAATATAAAATTTTACCAGAGTTTTTATTATATGTCATTCATCCTCCTCTTAACTAATAGATATGTGGAGTTCTCTGATTTAGGTGTAAGTAACTCTTCCAGGCGTATGTCAGTAACTTTTTCTTTATCCTTTGTTGCATAGATATTATAAGCATGGATACAAAATAAAGCTATATTTAGAGATTTTTCAGTTTCCTGTCAGTCTCAAATGAATTCACCTTTGATAGTTCCTCACATGTTACCTGTTAGTGATTGCAGGTTCACATTATTTACTTTGTATCGGCCTGCACTCTAAGGCTGACTAGGAATTTTTTCTTTGTTACTTAATTGCAGGTCATTTGCCAGCGACCCACTGGGCTGGGTTTATATAAAATTTTTCTGCTTGAGAAAAGAATTAAATCCAAGTTAGTACTGCCATTCACAGAAGATGGTGGGTTTTTCGTCTCGCTCAAGAGAGGATATTTAAGGAAAGATGTTGTCTTATTAGAGATTCAAATCATTGCTAATATAGCCCTGTGAGTTGAAATAGTGGTAGCCAAGAAAAGTAAGTTTTTACATACAGTAGTTAAAATAAAATGAGTTCATTTGTGAGCACTTGAAATTCCCATGGAAATTCATTCAGTTAACTTGGTTACAATACAATATTCTTCTTTTCCGTAAGGCTCTGCTGCATAAAAATCAATGACGGAAGAAATCTAAATGGTCCTCACATTGCTTTTATCACTGGGGAGTAATCTATCTACATCAAAAACTTTTTCTTTCATAGCAGGTCTCCAAAGATAAAATATGTTTCGATTAAAAATTCTATGATGGAGTTGACTGTCTGACAAAATTAAAATAAGGAAAATAACTATTGTTTTCCAATAAACACTTAAAGCCTGTCACATCATTTATTTAATATTACTTCCCTTCCCATTGTTTGCTAAATGTTGTCTACCTTCTCTGTTATCAGAGAAATATTTTCAGTAATTTTTCTTACATTATAAGAAATAATCCAGTCCAGAAGTAAGTCAAGGAAAAATCTCAGAGAAACCGTCAAGAAAGATGAACAAAGAAACAGTTTTTTCTACAAGTGATATGATTGTCATTATATGATTATAGTATCAAGTTATTGAGAATTGAATGTGAAACTGAGTGATGAGAAAAGATTGCTTTCTTTGTCTAAGAAGGACTTGGGTGAGGAAGGACTGGGGTGGTAAGTGAGTGGTAAGTGGCCCACATCTAATATACCTAACCAGACTAAGTTTCTCTAGGTTCACTCTATAATTCAGCTAAGCAAACTTATGTGTGACTGTGTCAGTGTAAATAGAACTTTAAATAACAGAAATTCTAAAATCTGAATCATCATTTTTAACCTCGTAACTTGTAAGCAAAGTTTTCCAGGTAAGACAGGCTCACTTCTAAGAGCTATCATACTCTAGGAATGCCAGAAGAAGCATGAATTTGAGGACACTTAAAGGAATTAACAATGAATCTTAAACCAAGTGAATGATGATTTATTTTTTCTTAGCAGACTTTGTTCTTTCAGCACTACCCTTGATAAACAGTATAGTATTTAATAACTAAATCTTCATGAATAGTAAATAACTGGAGATTTGCTGTTTTTACCACAACACCAATTTTAGAAATCGTGGCTTCCTATTGATTTTGTTGAAATAGGTAACTGCAATCAAAGCAGATGCCTACAAAAGGTAATACAAGAAATAAGAGGTACACTTTCAATTTCTCATCAGTTGATTCCCCCATCCATATTTCCACTAGGTTATACAAGAAACCAGTAGTCATATTTGCACATTTTCTTTCATCATAGCCCAATTTAGGCCTGGCAGCAGACAACATATATAGTTGGTTATTGATCTTTTGGATCCACTCTGACAATCTCTGTCTTTTAATTGGTGTAATTAGATTGTTTATACTTGAAGTGATATATATAGTTGGATTAGTATCTATGGTGTTTGTAAATGCTTTCTATTTATTGAAATCCTTCTTTATCTCCTTCTTATCTTCTCTTCCTTCTCTGGTTTTTTAAAAAATTTATATTATTCAGTTTTATCACTGCGATTAACATGTCAGTTATACTTCTTTAAAAAAATTAGTAGTTGTGTCTATGTCTAAATACTTACTACATCATTTTATGCTAATACAAGTCCATCTTTAAATAACACTATACCACTTCATGCATAGCATAGGTACCTTTTAATAGAGTATTCTCAACCTGTTTCTCATTCCTGTGATGTCATTTATTTCACATATCCATATACTATAACTGCCCCAAACACTGTTATTATTATTACCTTAAACAGTTATCATTTAGATCTGTTAAGGATAAGAAAAATAAAAGATTATATTTGTTTTCATGTATTCATTTTTTACTGTTTTTTTTTTTTTCTTTATGGAGATCCAAGCTTATAAGCTCTATCATTTTGCTTCTATCTGAAAAGGTTCACATTTTTTTCAGGGCAGGTATGCTGGCAATATGTACATTACACCTTTTAAAATTGTTCTGTTGTTAATATTTTTTCATTTTTCTCTGTTTTTCAGATTGGAAAGTTTCTATTGACCTATTTTCAAGCTTATAATTTTTCCCCCGGCTGTGTTGAGTACATCAAAGACATTTATCATTTATATTATAGTGTTTTGTTTCCTGATAAATATATTTTTTTATTCTTAAAGTTTTTGTTATATTAACCATTTCTTCTTGCTTGTTGTCTACTTTTTTCATTAATATCCTTAAGATATTAGTGATAGTTATTTTAAATTCTGTCTGATAATTCCAAAATTTATGTCTGATTCTGTTTTCTATTATTGCTTTATCTCTTCAGCATGCTTTTACTTACTTGCCTTTTGTCAAGTCTTGTAATTTTGGGTCAAAAACTAGACATATGTACTGCATAATAAGAAATGAGGTAAAGAGGTTCTTAGTGTAAGGATGTATGTATGGTAATCTTACTAGGAGTCAGGCTATTATTTAATATTTGTTCTAGCTATAGGTGCCAGAGGCCTCTTATTTTTATTCTCTCATTTTCTTCCTTTTTATTCTCTCAACTCTTAACTTTGGGCTTCCCAATGTTTTCTTCTGAAAGTATCTATGCCTGATAGTCCTGACAGCTGTGATTTGCTGTTATGTTTGTGGACTGTTGGTTTTGAAATAGTGAGTGGAGAAAAGAGTGTGTTCTAAATTCTTCCAATTGAATCTCACCACCTTTAGTGAGCCTGTGTCTTGGGGCTGTGATATTTATGTGTTTCTCTAGTGGTGTAACTTCTTATTTCTCTGCTGCTTATTTCCTTGCCTGAATAGTGTCCCTAATCCATTTCTTTGAATCTTTGGTCTATTTTGAGTATTTTTTGTTACTGTTTGTTTGGCTTCTGTTTCCCACTTTACCCCCTGAGGTGAGATAGCAAGGATACCAATGGCTCTAACAGGAGAAGGAATTCCCTTTCTCTAACTAGCATAAGACTTTGACAAAGTCGTTTCCCCTGGGGTATAGGCCTTTCATATAGAAAAGGTCCTGAGCATATTTTACAATGATTACTCCTTCCCCAGCCACTGTAAAATCACAAGGAGATTTTTCTCAGATCTTTACCATGAGAACTTAGATGGGAAGTGATTGCTGGAGATAAGGCCTATGAAAATGGGGTGGCTCCCCAGGAGTTTATTACTTTCATTATAGTCAACATTCAGACTCCAACAATTTGTCAAAATTAGCATTTAAGTGTTCCTACCACTGTTTGTCTCTAGCAACTTATCTGCTCCAGATAGGCAGATCTCAACCCCACCTCTTGGTGTGAGTCTGTCTCTCTAGGTTTGTAGATGATAGTTTGTGTGGGAAAACTCAAGTGGGAAACAGGAAAACTTTTGGAGCTAAATCACAATAGATAAATTTGCCATGTGAAGATTCAAAGAAAAATATTTCTAGATAGTCTATAAACAAAGGCAAGAAAGTTGTAAAACATCATGTGGTACAATCTGGCAATAGTGTAGAGTGCTAGAAGGCAGTATTAAGCAGTAAGTTTATCAAGAGAAAGATGCACAGAATTGCATACTTTACCAGTATTTTCTGCTCAGCAAAGTTTTTCCTGGTATCTACTTACCCATGAATCAAAGTGTGTAACTAAAAGATTGTTTGTAGTACATAGAATCAGCTCACAGTTCAGAGAGATGCTAAACAGTCTCATCTATCAAAGAAACAAAACGCCTGTTATGAAAATGTGTCCCCTGTTACTACACGTTTCAAATAAAACAAATATAAATTTTTAATTTGCCTTAGCAGGGAATTATGGCAAGAAATAGAACAGTGGTTGTTTTGTTTGTTTGTTTGTTTGATAGTTTGTTTGTTGAGTTTTTGAGTGTGGTTGAATTTTTTATTTTTACTTTTTGGCAGGAGTCAAGGAAAACAAAAAAAAATATATAAAGGGAACTTGAGGCAGACAAGCTAAAGAGCACAGTTCTTGTTGCTGCACTCAACTACTCAAAAGTGAAGCCACCTCTCAGAAGTGAAAACTCACATCACTGACAAAGGAGAGTCATTGAATGTTGCCTTCTACAGGTGAGCAACTATTCTAATCCTTGCATAGGTACAATAGTGGCAATGACATCATCTACAGACAAAAGATTTAATTTATGTAACATAATTTCCAACCTTATAACTTAAGTGTGACTCGTGGATTTATACACTGACAGAAGAATGCCTTCCCAAGAACCTAAAAGCAAGTAGCTGACAACACTGCTGTTTTTGTCTTTGGTCTGTAGTTTATATTTTAGCTCTCTGGAGTCAAAGTATATGCTCATTTATCATTTTTCTTTCTAAAGAACCAAGGACACTGACAATGCTACCTACATAAAAAAAGAATAGTAGTACATACAAATTTACGATCAAATGAGAAATTCATATTTGTTTCAATAACAATGTTTTGATTTTTGAGTGGCTTGAGGAGCTTATAAAAAACCTGGAAGATTGGATTAATTTCAAAATGCTGTTATATATTTGATGACTTTTATTTAAAACTGAAAATAAACATTATATTTTATACTCTTTAATTATAGATTTCTGCCTCCTTCTAGTCGTGGTCCTGAGGCTGAATTCCTTTTGTAAAAAATAGATTGCAGCAAGAAAAAAGCAAAGAAACAGACAAAGCACTTGTCTCATAATGAACTTGAAGACGGTCAACTCAAGAGGAGCAGGATATGCTCAGAAAATCTGGATTACCTTGAATATGGCTTCTCTGAAAACCTTTTCTTTCTTATTAACTCTGAGCCCTGGTCTTTTTACATTTCTCTTCTCTAACTCCTCTTTCATTGCATTTTCTCTACATGTGTATGATTGCACTTGAGTCTATTTTAATTAGAGCCTGTCTTTCTAGCAAGTAAAAGTAGCTTCAGGTACCTTAAATTGTCTATGGCTGTAGAAAATCATCTCAAAGTCCTCTGTTTTCCTTAAAAGTACAGGTGCATGTTCAATGCTTCAGGGATCCTTGAACTGCATCTATATTTAGCAGTTTTGGTTTTAGATTATAATTACATTGCATTAATTGGGTAACCTGAGCATCCACCCCACCTGGTTATGTCAGCATCTTCTAGCATAGGAAAATTTAATTTTCCTCTCCATTCACTCACTGGTCTGTGCTGTTATCCCACCTATTACTCTTAATTCCATTATATAGCAATATCCATTGTACTGCTGCTGGTTATCACCTAAAAAAGCAAAGTCAAGATTCCAAAAGAATGCCTCTTCTTCTCACAGGCATCAGGAAAAACATATAAATAAGAGAAGCAACACTTTTCCATTATCAGTCATCCCCTTGGTTAATCTAAAATGACTGTCTTGGCTGGACAAACATAGTACACACTTTTTAAACTTGGAGGTTAGGGTTATTTATAAGTGGAATTTTAGCAAAGGTGGTGAGTGATTAAAGTTGGTTCACGGTTCAAGTGTAATATAAACAGATGTTCCTCTAGGGCCCAAAGGACTGAAAATAAGCTCCTTTTTGCAAAGGTGTTACTTACCCCACAGCTTCCAGTTTCTCTCATTGCTTTTAGATTTGGCCCTGCCGCCCAATTCCTTCTTCAAATTTTCTTGCATTAACCTTCACTCTACTCACAGGAAGGAACATCACCCTGGATTAATTTCTCATTCCATTTGCACACTTTTCAAATGTGAGTCATTGATTCTAGGAATCATCTCAGAATTTTGGCAACGAAATTCAGTAAATGCTGGTCACAACACCCATGTCGAATTTAAGATAATAAAAAAAGACTTTGGAGCTCCAAGTTTTGAAATCAAATTCGAAGTGAGAAAAGGCCAACCAGACTGGATTTCCTCACCTGTGTGGATTTCAACATACGTGATGCCTTTACTATTTTACCTGGAGGACAGAGCATCTTTAGCCACATCTCCCGAGGACCAGCAGTTTTTAAGGACCATACAGATTAACGCCATTAAGAGGCAGAAAATATTTGCAAAGTGTATAATTTGTATTACTTGGTTGAACAGTAAGTTCTTGGAGATCCCCAAATATCTGTATCACTCTTTTTTCTACTTTCCTTACTGAGTAAAGAAGAAGATAAATATACCACTTTTATTATTGTTAGAGGTCCAGTTGCGGGACGTGGCTTTAGATCTTCTTTTTTACATAGGCTTGCACTGTTGAATTTTCGTCACAGGCAAAGCTGAGCAGGACAACCTTTTCACATGGAAGGGCCTGCAAGAATGTGATTTATGACATGAAGGAGCAGAGTGGAACTTATTCTTTCTGCAGTCACAGTTGTACTCAAGAGGAGGAAAAGGGCAGATATGATGTGAGTGTGCCTAGCTACTTTTCTCAAAAAAGTCATTTTATCTCTCTAATTTCAGAGTCAGTTAAAGAGCAGGAGAAGCAGAGAAGGTGCTTCCCTCTGGCAGAGCAGTCCAAGCTGCCTTACCCATAACCACAAAACCCAAAAAGTTCTAATTTTTTAAAATATTTTTCAGCCAGCTCATCTACCTACAACACCTCAACTGAAAAGAAATTATGCTATTTATTTATTGTTACTACTTGGAGAAAATAGTCATTATTTTTTATAGATATAGTTATCTATTATAAGCTTTTGTCTCCTAAATTCTTTCATATTTGGGCTCTGAAAAACTGGAGCTGAGACCCTCTAAACTACAATTCTCTTTTGCTAACTGGTTTCTCATTCTGTTTACCAGTAAGTGGCACTAAAGGGAGGCATAAACAAGGAAAAGGACATGTGATTCTGTTGGGTTGCCAGTCCTAACTAAATCACTTCTGTAGTCACTTCATCTTCCAGCTTCTTTGGCACCTCCAGAAACAGCCTCCTAAGACCAGCTGGGCAACACTCTAATTCAACTTTTTAAAAGCCCATTAATTCTCCTTGCTATTTTTTCCTCTGGATCCCTCAGTATTCTCTTCTTTGTTCTTTTCTCTCTCCAACACCTGTATGATCACTCACTTATATTCATCTTTCTCTATTAAAATATCTAGTGAGATTTCTCTTTTCTTGACTGGATTCTACCTGACATGCTACCCCAGGATCTGCTGGGTATATTATGAAATATATGGTATATGCACCATCGTACCTTTCTAAAATTCAAAAACTTTGTAAGTCCAAAATACTTCTCATGTGTAAAATTTTGAATAAGGGATTAGAGAAAAGTCTTTTTGTAATGTTTTTTGAATAATGGCACCATCTGGGATGCTCTTGTAAAGGGCAGAGTCCTAGGCTGCACTAGAGATCTCAGAATCTTGGGATACGGCCCAGGCTTCAGCACAATTAAACAATCTCCCCAGGTGGCTCCTTTTGCCTGGTTTAAGAACCACCATCTTTTATCCCCCAGTAAGCAAAAAGGGCTGTGTATACCTTAGTGGTCACTCTTCTAAGTACACACAGAGAAGCTGTGAACTGACCATTTCTGAAAGTTCTTATTAAATTTGCTACACAAAGACTATGTTCTGATAAATCTCCACCTGGGGAAAAGGGAGGAGATAGTCTATTCTCACCTATATTACCCTGTCTGAAAAACAAAAATATGTATGTTGGTTGGAGTAACTTTTACGGCTGCCTTCCACCAATATAGTCCTTGAGACCACTCTGTGGTGATGTAGGTTTATATATTTCCTTCTGGTATCTAGCTTCTGGTTTCTCTCAGACTCTATACTTCATGGATTCATCCAGCTGCTACTGTTTTTTATGTTGGTTCTTCCTTACTTACTATATCTTTTGGATGTGTATGGAGATACAAATGGGTGTTCAACAACTGTCTTAATATCCCGTAGTTTTTTAACTTTGTATAGAAATAAAGCTATTTTTATAAATCTCTAAGAAACATTAACAAGAATCATGGTTCAAAGATGAGATATATACCCAAATTGCCAGCAAGATAATGGAAGAGTATGAGTAAACAATTATATTTAATAGATGTTACTAAACAGTTAATAGAAAAACTTTCTTCTGTATAATATAAAACATATAAAATTATTGAAATATTTAATCTGTACACAAATATAGAGAGTCCCACAATCACAATACTTAGAATCATACATATTAGGCATGAAGGGACCTCACTCATAACTGAAACATAAGCCATATATAAATCAGTAATCTCCACATTTTTTTAATTGTGCATCATTATATTCATTTATTTAACATGAATAGATATATGTGGACCATTTTATTAATACAACATGCACATTATAAATCATACGGAAAAATATGAGAGAAAGAAAACCAAATATACCCAGAAGCTCCAATGTTGTCTTTAATCCCAGCAGCGTACCTGGCATGTACCATCAGGTGCACACATCTGGAGATCACCAGGGTAGCAAGAGTAATCAGCATCCACATCTGATGGAAAAACAAATAAAAAATAATACCAATTATGGAATTTGTCCGTTATCAATGCCATATCTCTCAGGTGAGCATATTCACACCCTCTCTGCTTGCTGTGACAGTCAATGAGAAATCCTGTGTCGACATTTTGGGCAGTGGGTAATTGATTTTGGTGTCTTATCTTGCTTTCTTTTCTCACCATCCCATAGTTTGGTTTTGTGTTACAAACATACAAGTTGTTGAAGCCAGCCCACCCACCACATGCCTACTTTATGTTTTCCCTTCCCTATATCCCCTTCCAACATACTGTGTGGCCTGCCTACATTCCTTTTTTCCCTAAACTATTTTTGATTATCAGGTAGATATATAGTATGAATATCAGCATATGTTCCCCAAAGATAGATTTTCCACAAATTAAAATATTCTATTTTGCTCTAAATCTGGAAACTAAAAATATACAACCCACTGTGAAATGAATTACTCATACATTGTGTGTCACATTTTAAACTAGCAACTCTATAACCTTAAAATACAGCTCAATCTTAAAGTATTAATTTTGAAATGATGCATTTGTGCTAATGATTTACGGGGAGGAAAAATCCTTTAATCTAACCCTTTTGCTTATGAACTTGAAAGTTGAACTCCATAGAAATGACTGACTGCAACAGCAGGACTTTTCACCAGCTGATCAAAATTAACAGTTTCTTTCAATTGTTCTAATTAAGACCAAGGGGAGTTCTGGAATGTACCAACAGTATCTCAAATTGCTCCCTTGCTTAAAACTAGTTTTTGGAATATCAGCTTTTACCTTTCCCAATGAATAGTTTAGTCTAAGATGCTGTTATGACTATTTACTAAAAGGCATTCTATAAATACATCCCATGAGATTTTTTAAAGTTTTATTTTATTAGATTAGAAAGGATAACAATTAAAGATGAGAAACATAATCATCTCAAGTAGAAATTTGTTAGAAACTGGATGCTTTATCAGTGACCTATAAAATTGACGAAAGCTCTATAAATATGGGTTAGCATTTTACATAGTAATAATTTTATCTTAATAATTATTTCACATTTGTACTGGCAATACTGTTAGAGAAATTAGATAATTGAATCATGGTCATGGTAATAATATAAAAATTAAATTTATTTTAATTCTAAGTAATCTAAGAGTATGATTTTAAAGTACATAATTTTTCTCTAGCTGAATATTTCTTAAGGAACATTTTGTACCCTTCAAAAAATATTCTTTCCTCCTCAATTGTAGTCTATTGTCACTCAACCTCAAAAGTTCCATTTTAGGTTACTAATAAAATTTCTTTAATAGCTACTTCTTAATAATTATGATTATTAATAAAACACGTTTTCTTAATAGTAATTTATTTTTCAATTATTTGTTTAAAATGTTCATTTTCCTTAAGACTCTTTCTTTGGAGTAAATAAATTTTATTATTTAAATAAAATATTTCCCTTAAAAGTTATATAAATGGTGGAATGCTTAAAAGCAAATACAAATATTTCATCATTAAAGCAAAAACAGGGTAAAGTTTAAAATCCTGACCTCTGTGTAATTCTATAGCAAGTTATTTTAATGGTACTTATAAAGAGATAAGATAATTAAATAAAGAATTGTTTTCAAGGTCTACCTGTTAAATTCTGAGTGTCCTTATGTATTATGATAAAGATTCCAGATCTCTGCAAGTCAACCAAACACCAACTTGCTTATAAAGTATGACTGTGTTATGAGTGATGAAAATATGTTGCCTTGCTTCATCACTATAAACCATTTTTTCTTTAAATGTGGCAATTCTCAATTTAAAGACCTTTGAAAGGGCATACTCTTTAACCTCATACACAATCCTTAAATAAGTAATTGACTCTTTCAACTCTCACAGCTGTGTTAAGATATAAGCAATCTCTTCTTGTAATTAGCATTCTTTCTTAGGAGAAGGATGATGGCTGGGTGGCTATGTAGGCTAGAAGTCTTCAGAGAAGCATTCCCTTCCCTAGGGCTGGATGCAGACTATTTAAAACTTCTGTGAAAGAGTCAACAGGATTAACATGGAGTCGACTTCCTTGGGAAATGGAGCCAAAGAGATTCTAAGGAGACAAAATACTTCAAGGCAATCACACTAGTGGTGAAAATCTCCAGACTTACTGGTCCTGTCACATCTAATTTAACTGATGACATAAACATTAAGCAGGGCCACAAAGACTTTTTTTTATGAGCTTAAACTCTTTTTTGCTTCCTGAAAGCTTAGGATATTTCCATTTTTTTCAAACAGAAACTGAAGTGAAATCCATCATAAAACTTGGAAAACTCTTCTGTTTATTTAGACCTGCATGCAAGAAGATTAGCACCTTTGAAGAGAAGCATTCTTACCAGCAGATTTTAAACTGTACTCAAGTTTTTCTTTTGCTTAACTAGAAATTCTTATCATTTATCTTTTGAAAGTTTTAATTACACACAAACATTTTCATTTATAGATAAAGATTCTTGAAAGTAATTTATATTTTGTGGAATGTTTTACGTAAATTTCTTCAAGGATTTGAGTATCTTTTCATTATTAATTCTCATAAATATACAAGTAAAAAATAGAACTTCCTGAGACAATTTAATTACCTATGATATTTCATAACACGTTAAATGCAAATATTCCATTAATGGTATGTTTTTATAGAAGATAAAAATTTAAAATGTAAACAGCTATCATTCCTTGTTTTATCTATTTAATTAGAAAAGCATTGTATTAACTATTAACTAGGTACAAATCATTATAATACAAATATGCAGAGAAGAAATGAATAACACTCAGTTTCTCCCTTTAAACCATGTATAGTGTAATTTGCCAATCAGACATATTTATGAATAATAGGTCCTATTAACTATAGATGGTGGACTAGGTCTGGAAATAACCAGCTTCTAGGTTGAAACTTCACTACTTGTGTAACCATGCAGGTCAGAATTAGATTCATCCCAGGAGAGTTGCAGATGTCAAAAATTCAGTCTAGGTCTACAGGTGAGAGGAAGCCTGGAGCATTTAATTTTTTTTATCGAATTTAAACTAGATCAAAATTTCAAGAAAGAATTTTTATCTTAAGAGAAAATATATGAATAATTATTTTATGTTATTATGATCACTTATTGGTCCAGAAGTGAAGATGTAAGTAAATCTGGGGTAAAGTTTAATTCATTTACTCATTAATTTGTTCATTCATTTATGTATGCAAGCATTTAATAACAAACACTTTTTCCATGCATACAATGTGCTCGGCACTGCTTTGGCAACTTTACAAATATTATTTTTTACCTCTTCAGAGATTTTTGAATCTTTGGTATGTGTTGTTATATGGATTTTCCCAAAGTAAGCCAGCTCTGTTCTTGATTGGAACTGGCTTAAACTTAATTGAAAAAAAAAAAAGATACAAGAAAAGTAATAATAGAATCTACCTCTAGTGAATCTGTGCATCTGACAGAAAAATTATTAAAATAAAGACCAAAGCAGACAATAAGGAGGATTCAGTAATAAAGCAAGAAAGTCAGCAGGGCATAGGTTGGCAGCAGTTATTTAAAGCCTTCTTGACCTAGGCATTCTGGACATGTTATGTATCCTGAAAATTAAAGTTACTCTGTGGCACTGTGTGACATCCATAAGCATATAATATTGAATAAGGCAACCTTTTCCTCTTCTTGCTGTAAAATAAATTTAGAATTGACACAGCTCTATGATAACTGAGGGAATAATCAGTTAAGATAATATTTTAAGAGTCTGGAACCTAAAGTGTGTCTTAAATAGACTGAACTGATTTATATCAAGAAGGGAACCTTGAAATGGGTACTGGAGATTTTGAATTCTCACTGGTGAGGGCTGATCAGGTAAAAAAAAAATCATATCAAAAAGGTCAAAGCTTTCATATTTGTAGGAGTCATTATCTACTTTCAAATAACATCAAGAGTCCAGGAAAGGTTGAATTAACCTTCCAATATATCTTGGTTTGGGAACCTTATTATTTAATTCCTATGACTGAAATATTATTGAAAAATGTTAAAGGTTGCTAAATAGGCATCTTTCCAGAAAAAGTTGTATTTCCTAGCCTATTATTTGTATATTATTAAAATAACTATACCACATATTTAAAATTATTTACCAATTCTTTCACTTCATAAAAGTCTTCTCAATATAATTGGTCATTATGCCAAAAAAAAATCAAGTAAAATATTTCAGTGTAATTTCAAAAGTCAGAAATTGGGCTATTTCAAAATATGATACTTAAATTGGAAAAACAAAATTACAAAAGTGGTGGAACCAAATGTGTAGGGAATTAACCATCATATACTCACATATAAATTTAAGGTTAAACATTAAACAAAAACATTATTTTACAAAATTATGCTACCAGAATTCCTAAAAAAAAATGCAGCTGCATAGATGTGTTTGTGCATACACGCATATGCATACATGCATCTGTAGACTACAGTTCTTCAGAATGCTGAAATATGTAGGAACAGAGGTTACTAAGTAAAAACAATATTTTAATATGTAATTCCAAATAAGTAACGATCTACTGTTGTACTTGTACTCTTATTAGGACAGATGAACTCAAGTTTACAGAAATGAGAGGAATCCATCTAAGTTGCCTCCAGCGATCCTTAAATAATTGGATATATAAACTTGAACATTCAACTTCTTCAGCTGCAAAATGAATGAAAGGCTTGCTAATGAGAGATTCTAGATATGAATGTGTTTTATAAAGAAAAATTTAAAGCAATATAAAGGAAAAATAAATTTACATGTGAAATCATCTAAACTGATAAACATGAACATATTAGTTATCTTTTTATCACACAAAAATAGACTAGTAGAATTATAATCGTCCCAAGGCACTTATAATCTAAAGAGGTGATAATAACAACACCTATGCCGGCACTGGCCCTATTTGCTCACGGATCTGTTCTTCATCCTTTGGCCATGTTGCTCAGCATGGTGAGAGGGCTAGCCTCTCTAGCCATCTACTTACTGCCTCTCTGCTAGGGCTGACCTTACTACCTCTAAATAGATTATCATCCCCTGAAGCATTTAGTCAAAAAAATACCACCTAGTGTCCAGAGAACCACGCCATATATAAAATTTAGAATGGTGTCAAGAGAAGAGGAAGCATTCAAGAAATCAAGAAGTTTAAGCTATCACTATTATTCTTCACTTAGTTACAACATTTCAGACCAAAATTGTATCTAACTGAAGACTAAAATACTCCTTGCTTTCAATTTCTATGATTAATTTTCAAAGATTTCAATAAATAATAAAAAACAAAAATTCCAATTTAATGATTATAACTATAGCAAGAGAATTGCCATATTATTATCGAATTTCATTTTATCAAGCAAAATTTTTGTTATTAATTATGTTTTTCTATAAAGAATATGTTGTAATGCTAAAATTTGGACAGATATTTAGAAAATGGTAGACCTTAAAATTAAATATTAGTATTATAAAATAATTTAATTTTATTAAATTATTAGTTTATTCCATAGCAGACTTGTGAAATTAATCTGCATACTCTAATCTTGGAAAAAGCATACCTTTAAATAATATATGGTAATGATTATAGCAATTAAAAGCATTAATAACCTACTACATAAAAAATTTAGTTGAGGTAAATACTGTTGTTTGTCAATCTAGAATCTATTTCTTCTGTGCAAATTCTAATTTTTCTCAGAAATTTAATTTATTCCTGTATGTCCATATGCCTTGGCAGAAGCTGGTCCATCAGCAGTTAGAAGACATAAGCCCTGATGAGATTAAGTCATTTGGTGGTCCTAGATGCCTTAATAGAGTTTCTAATGTCAGAAATAGGCATTTGGCCTGATTCTGGTCAATGAAACAGGGAGTTTCCAGGAAATGAGATCCCTCTTTTCTTGGGGAGAAATTTAAAAAGTCAATTCTCTCTCCTTCTTAGGAAATGAATAATGAAGTTAAAGTACATAATAGTTACTAGCAGTCATTCGGTGAACCAGAGCAAGGTAGATTGACACAGTAGATAACAGAACAGCCAGAAACTATCTGGGTGCTGATGAAGTCACTGAGTTATTGGATAAAACAGTTCTGAAACTCACCCTACATTTGGATTTCCCATTACTTGATCAAATAAATGTCCCAATTGTGTTTTCTATCCCATGCAGCCTTTAATAACTGATACAATGATAATAACAAATAATAAATATTAAATTTAAAAGTTTGAATTGAAATCAGATAGATGTAAGGATAGTGAACCCAAATGACATTTACTGATCATGTACCCCAGACAGGACCAACTGTATAACATGTGGGGCCCAGCGCAAAATGAAAAAAGATTCCTTTTTTAAAAAAATTATTAATTCAGCAATTGCTAAGCACTAATTCAAGAGGCCTTCTGAGCATGGGCCCTACACAAAAGCAAGTCTCATGCCTATGAAAACAAACTTAGTCCCCTAACCTCTTTTTGCCTCAGTTTCTTCACTTGTTAATTAGCAGCAATATAGTAGTACCTATGTTAGTGATTTGGTGAGTTTTCTGTAAAGTATCAATGATGTATGAGTATATGTTATCTAAGGTCAACCACACTTAAATTTATATGATTATGTGATTATATCATTATGCATTCGTATTGTTCCTTTCATTAGTGATATATTTGTAAATTTCCTAATGTGTTTTTGGGTTACTATTTAGTATATTTGCCTCTTCACGGACAGAAAAGTTTCTTGCTGAAATAGTTGCCTAACTGCTGAATGTAATAGCCACAGGGATGCAATCTTCTCTGGTTACATTATCTATAAAAATAGATTAATAAAATCTTTATGGAATTGTAATAATTCTAATTTGTTTTTCTATATCCAGTCCTCTAGCTATCCATAAACAACTTTAAATTATATACTTCTCTGACAAGGTGAAAGCTATACAATTTTCCAAAACTGTGCCTATGCCAATCTGTGCAAAATTTTTGAAATTTTACTTTCAATCTGAACACCATCTGTAGAAAACCGGGTTGGTCTGTAGACCACAGGTTAAGAGTCCTTACATCTGTGCAAACAGCCATCCTTAAACAGAAATCTAATATCAGTTTCTGGCTTAGAAATCTTTCAGTGATTTGCAATTACCATACAGGATAAATTTCAAGTTGTTTTGTATCATGTTCAAGCAAAACCACTTTGTCCCCCTTCACTGCTCTTTTCTGGGTTAACATATCAGAAACATTGAGCTTTTACAGTTCTTCCATGTGCTGTGGTGTTTCCTACCACTACAGCAGTGGTTCTCAACCTCCTTTAATTCAGTATAACTCAGTGGAGATTTATAAAAATACCAAACTCTGGGCAGCAGCTCCAGAAATTATGATTTAATTGGTCTGATGTAGGGTCCAAACATTAATATTGTTTAAACTTTCCCCAGATAATTCTAATATGTTCTCTAGATTTAGAAATATCTGAGTTGTCAAGTAAACTGATTTTTATTAAATTGCTCACTGAAAAAAATGCTGTGCATCAGAGGTACATATGGGGGCTATGGTCACTGACAAGCAGGTAAATTAGTAGAGGTGTTTAAGTAAAGGATAGAAGAGCAATAAATTAGGAAGGATTTTCTTGAGAGGTAAAATTACGGGTGAGATTCCAGTAGGAGAATAATTCAGCTGGATGAGGGAACAGCAGTCATAATTAGGCGAGTACCCTCTTTTTCACTAAAACCCACAGCCAACCTTTGCAAAACACCATAGATAAATGAATGTTAAAATGTGTATTAGCTATTAAATAATGTGGAAGTTTCTGTTACCTTATAGTGTAGTTCTATGCATTCGTATGTGGGGTGGAGGTCACTATCTACTTGTTTGGATTTTGAGGTAAAAAAAATTTATAAATGATATTTTTCTCTTCTTCAAATTCCAAAGGTATGTTATGTTTTAAGACAACCAGCAAATGAGATTCTAAATCTGTACCTGACCAAAATAATAACCTCATCCTATACTTTTAATCTCTTTAAAGTACAAATATATCATTACTATAGCAGGAATGATATGAGAAATAGATGATGGAAAGCTTATAATTTACAAACATAACACAATTATTAAAATAAGGAACTCAGTTGGATCTGTTCACATGCACATCTGATATTTCCTATGCATAATGTTTAAAAAAAATTTGCTTTAGGTAGCATTAGTCTTTGGGAAAATATTAAGTATACTCTAAGTCAGAGTGGTTTGCATATCATCATTGTCACACATTCACTTAAATCAATCTTACTTCTTTGACAATAAAACAAAACAAAACAAAAATCCTTTTACAACAGGATGAGCAGAGAAAAAAAGTGAAAATATTTGTACCAAGCTGAATAATTGCTAATAGAAATAAACAACATTCTTAAAAATTAGAAAAGCAGTGACTTAAAAATATAAGAAAGCAGATTCTGTGGATCACTATGAACCTGGGCAGCATTAATAGGTGTCATTTCCCAGTGAACCTACGGGAAAAAGCCATAAGGCTTGCACCTGTCACCACTGTGCTGAGATTAGTTACTCTGCTTATCATGAGATTTAAGTATGGTGTTGAATGCAGTTTCGCACAAGACAATCTGTATATGTTGCCTAGAAAACGAATATGAAATTTCCATTGTTATTTTTTCTTCAGATTTTGGTCCTTGTATATACCTACTAGAAAGATTTTTTTTTTACATGGAACTCTGATTTGCTGCCATGTACGTAGATGTTTTACACAAATTACAGGCCCCTTTGATCCATTAAGATACAGCAGCATAAGACGTTCATTTTCTTGAGGAAATTCTAGGCTCCTAAAAGGAATTTAGTAACAGGATCCTACTTCGGACCTCACACCACCAGGGCTGTCAGGCTCTTCCTTCTCTATGATTGGATACATGTAATAACAAAATGACTTAATAGTGGAAGAACACATTACCTTATAAAAGACAATTTTAACTATTTCAAACCTGGATAACTCATGTTAGCACTCAACAATTGCTGTCATAATGCTAGCTACTTTAGTTTCTTCAAGAGCCATCTTTCGCTTGTTACTTCTCCCAAGTACAGGAGATGAGGTAATTCCATGGATTAGCTACTATTGTTAGATAATTATGGCCACACAAACCATAATGGGTATCAGATGCAATACCTAGGTAAATGGAGGATATGACATAAATACTCTTGTCCATAAATAACCTAATATTTGGGAAATGGGTAAGTTAAAGGCTAGGTTAGAATTCTAAGACATCATCACAATTATGACTTTCTTCCTCTGCTGTCACTGGCCAGAGAGAAGAAATGACCAGAAGTCATAAAGTTATGCCAAGGCCTGGCCTATCTTGGTGATTTTATGCAAGCATGCCATGAGGAAAATTAACAAAACTTTTACTCAAGAAGTACAACTTGAAGAAAATTAACATAAATTAACTTGGAGCAAATTAGCATTTGCTGAGGAACAATATCTAAAGCCAGATTTATTCACATCTATATAGAATTACTTTTTATAAAGGAAACCCTCAGATGAGGATTAGCTACCAGAGAAGCCTAGGTTCTTTTCATACTGGGAAAGTTATCACCATGATTTCACATAAGTTGCTTCATTTTCTCTGTAAGGATGTACAGAAGTACTAGATGGTGGGAAATCTAAGACTCATTGTAAAATGATTCATCGATGATCAAACACAAACAGAGCCAGAAATCTTTATGAGAAATTTTATTTCCCAGCACAAGACAAGCAAAATGGCATCATTAACAACATCATCTCCAATAAAAAGATGCAGAAGTGAATCATGCACACATAGCACAGTTTGTGATTATGGTGTTTGAATTTCAGGGGGAAAAACTATAATACCCATTAGATGATACATTTAGTCACTTGTTTATTCATTCAATGGGCTTCCAGAGCTGATCACATGGCATCCCTCCCATCATTACACTGAAGAAGAGAACACACTGAGAGTTTCTTAAAAGATACTGGCTTTATTTGGTTTCATTCTTCTTCTATTGTTTCCCCAAAGATGACATCCCTTAAAAAGATCTCCTAATGTATTTCTTGATTTTAGATCAGGCTGAGCTTCTCTAACGGATTATCTCACCTTCATCCAGACCCTTTTCTATTTGTAAGGAAAAGCCAGCCAGCTGGAACAGAAGGGCAACAAGTACAGCTGAAAATTCCAGGCCCACAGGTGTCCATTCTCGCATTTGATAGCTTGCCAATATCAAAGCTAGATTTGTTGAAGAGATCCCTACAGTTGTTTCACAGAAAGAAAATTATCCACCCATACTAACAGTAATAATCCCCTCTACCATATTTGACTTAGTACTTAAGCTAGAGCCACAGGCTCCTTTCCCCACCAAGACTGAACCAGTATCAAGTTCTCCATCCTTTTAACAAGTGGGTGGCAGACTGTCAGGATAGGAATTAGATGGGTACAGGTGGCAACACCTGCTTGAAATGCTTTTGAGTATTTTGTGTTTTATTGTTGCTGCACACCATTGCATCATTCTTTCTTTGCCTACCATATAACCATGGTACCATTTGTCTGAGTTTAACGTTTGTTTCAAACTCAGATTTTGGATAAAAAGAATATGAAAGGAATTTTTTCCCACTGGGAATATGAAACGAATCAGAGGAAAAGTAATTATTTTGTTGCATCTAATGAAACACAAGGTAATCTAGTTAGAAAGTGCATAAGTTCATTAGCAGACAGATGACAAGGGATATTATTGACAATTCTCCAGGAGCTAATAATTTTCAGTCATTGGTTGATCTGAAATACAATAGTCAGTAAACTGTATGTTCCAAAATGATACTTATGGATAAAAAATTTAAATATAAATATCTCTAAATGAATAAGAATGAATTTCTAACATCTGTATTTTGATTGGTGCCTCATACAATACATTTTCTTTTAGAGTTATTCATCTTATTTTATGTTTCAGTTAAGCGTTAAACAAATAAATGCACTGGCATTTTCTGGACTTGTGAGATGGGATACAGTTCCATGGTACCATCTTGAATGAGATTTCAGTTTTCAAACTAGAAGCAGAGGATCTGATAGTTTAATGAAACCAAAGCATCAGGGTAGTGACCTAAAGATGTGCAGTGGTTAAAGAGGTTTTAAAGTGAGATTGTCTCTCCATAGCACCCAAAGTTTTCTAAATGAATCTCAACATATGATCACAGAAACTGTTGCTTTAAATTTGTTTATTAAATTTGTTTTTTGTTTGTTTGTTTGTTTGTTTTTATTAGTCAGATCCTGGCATGAAGGATATAACACATTTACACAGCAAAATTGTGAATTTAAAAAAAGAGCTATGTATAAATTTGTGGTTGGAGATAAGGAATCTCTAACAAGAAATGGTATAGTTCTTACCACAAGATCTAAATGGACAAGAGAGGGAATGATTATGGGAATTCAGAGAGTAGTTGTAAGACAGGGTGGGCCAAATATCAGCAGATATGGCCTTAAATGGAGAGATGGAGTTATTGCCAGTGCAGACAGAGAAAGAGGCAGGATCTTACTTTCTTACTTCTCACCTGCCCTCAGTCTCTTGCTAGAGCATCCCATTATCTTAACCCAACCAGAAGCTAGAATCTGGGGTCCTATAAAGATGTCCAAATAGCCTCAATTCCCAAAGAAATAAGCAAGAGATCAAATGGTGAATAGCTGAAGGATAAAACTGAAGGCATCCGATACGATCCACATGTGTTTGTCCTGCAAAATACTTTCTTTTTCTTTTTCCTAATGCCAGTTCACATTTATTATTTCTTCTCATAAGGCCAGGAGAGAATGAGAAAAAGAAAAAATAGCAAAATCATAGAAAGACAGACAGACAGAGATAGACATATAAAACATTACTGCTACAGTCCCTGCTTCTATACTTGGTCACAGGTCCAAGTGGATAATTGCAGTTTTTGTCTTCCACCACATATTCCATGCTCCCCCTTTAGCTGTAGCCATCATCTTAACTGGATGGTGTCCTTTCTCTGCTGGAATAAACTAACCCTTCATTTTTCTAGGATCTGAATCTGTCATGGTCTTATCTTTATGAAGTAAGTTACTGTAGCTTTTCACAATCAGAATATTAGGCAAGAGAGCTCTAAGGGGCTGCCTTGGTAAATCACCTGGGTTCTAATTCCTTCTTGTATCTATTGTATAGATGAAATCCAATGTCCCCACTGATAGTTAGGATCACTATCCCTGAATGCCATCATGATCCTCTTTCTCAGCCTTTCAGTTAAGCAATATACTCAAATTGGCCAGAAGAAAGCCTCAACTTCCAATTCATCTGACACATGATGTTCTTCTCCAATAGGAATCATTCTGTCTGCAGTAGTAGGGCATCTAACATCCAGTGGGTAATTTAGTAAAATAATGAGGGGCCACTTCCATCTCTATGCCTCCATCGCAAGAATAACAAATTTTGGATATGAGATGATGCCATCACATGTTGACCAGAAGTTTATGGCATATGGTAGGTATATCCAGTAGGAAACTACTTCATCCTCTCCAGGTGTTTTCTCCCAGCTGGTACCCAAACTAAATTCAAAACTATTTATTCTATCAAAGCTGCTACTGGGTGATGAAAGCCAGCTCTACTGAGCCTCATAAAAATCCCAGATGATTTTATTGGGGAGTTCATTGTTGCATTTTATTTGAATAACATAAATCATATGATCAGAGGTGACATTATATGAAATATGCTGATAGGTAAGACACTCTTAGTGTCCTTAAATAGTCGATCCGGCAGAAGCACTGCCCAAAGGGAAGAAAACCAATTTGTATAAAATGTGTCAATCACCAGTCCCCTGCCCCCACCATGGGAAAAAGGGTTTACTGTAATTTACTTGCCACCAGTGGATGGTGCCTTGTTGGAAGTTCAAGATTGCCCTCTGATGTTGAAAGGTTGAAAACTCAACAAAGGGGAAAAAGCCAGAATAATTTTGGTGAGAGGAAGTCCTTGTTGCTGAGCCAATACGTAGTTTCAATCCCTATCTCTGTGGGCTTTTGGTACATTATCTTTTGTTCAAGGGTATCTAGGAAAGAGGCTGACTGACTCCCTAGGACAGGTCATCTTGTCTACATGTCTACATTTAAGTGAATGGCCTCTAGTTGGCATTTAATGAGAAACTGATACATCTTCACACCCTGTGCCACCTATGAGGGGTCCAATTAAATACTTCTCACCTTGATTTCTTGGTTATCACTCTTCTAATTTTATTTTATCAGTCATTCAAACTATAGCCACTGTAAATCAGTACCAATATGGGCCTCGGGACCATCTCTTTCACTTAAAGTGGACCACCAGAAATATCTAAAGTACTTCTCACTAGGAAGATGTCCCTTTACCACTGCCTTTCAAGGCTACTTCTGAGTAATGCTGCAAAGTTATTTTGTGTCAATTCTCCTTTAGGTACTGTGGGAAAATCCCACAAGAGACAAAGTCCCCTCCTGAATAAACCTAATCTTTTAGGGCACAGGTTCCCAAACTGTCTTGGTTCATAGCACCCTTAGCTTCTCAGTAATTTTTTGCAGCACACCTAAGCCAAAAGAAATACCTAACAGTTCCATTTGTTAAGTATTTGGGCCTTAACAACTTACTTATATCCTAAAATGTTATTTAAAACAATAATATACACACATTAAAAAATTATATTTTATTTTGTTTTTTAATGACCATAATTAATTTTAATGGGAAGTGTGCAGCTGTGGGGTACTTCTCAGACTTTGGAATTATATTGGCACTCACTACCCTCATTTATTATTCCATATTAATTTTTTCATGGTACTTACTTTTTTATCATTCTCACCTCTACCGAAAACCCAGTTTTAGAAACCCACTCCAAAAAGAATGTAATTGATTGAACATTAAAACTAACCTTTCTCAAATTAGCAGTTTCTATGGCCTCTGAAATATATCAAGTATCTAACATTTCCTTCAAATATTTCCAAAATTTAACAGTGTCCTTAGGAGTTCATATATATACATATAAAATGTTAGGACATTATAAATTGACTAAATAAAAATACATCCGTATAAAGAGGTAGAAAGAAGTACAACTTAAAATAGTTTTCATGGAATTCTCGAAAGTGGAGAAATTGGATCAGAGATGAGTAAAATAAAGAAGGAACAGCACTCCACGCAAAGAGAATAGGAGGATAAATGTCCTGAGGCAGGAGCACAGTTTGCATGCTCAAGGAACATCAAGGAAAACTATATAGTTGAAGTCAAATGAATAAGGTGAAAATAGTAAAAATGAGGTTAGGAATTTTCCAAGTCGAGGAGGGGAGCGGGTAAAATTATATAAGGCTTCATGTCTACAGGAAGACTAGATTTTGTCCTGAGTGAAAGGAAGTATCAGAGTATTTTGAAAAGAATTTTGGACATACTAAGTTCGAGATGGCCATTAGATAGCCACATATATAGTCACATATTATGACTATATGTGATCATTCTCATATATATATATAAAAATTCACAGAATTCAAGCTAGAGGTATGTACCTTTGATTTTTCATTTATATGATACATAAAGTCATGGGACACTGCTGTTATGAAACCTCAAGTTCAGTTACTCTCCTTTTGGAATTTGCTGCTAGCATATCATTTATATACTTTCATATGTGCATTTTTTTATGTACATATTTATGTCTGTGAGCTCCCCTTTGAGGGAGCTTTTTAAAAAGTGTATATATTTTTAAGAAACATATATGAGTACCTTCCAGAATGGTTTTGCACTTGTATCTGCCAGGCACTTGAATGGCATCATCAGTTAAAGATAAAATTTTGGTTGTTAATTTTTCATCTGAGATGTTGGACCAAGTGAAAAGATAAATTTGAATCCTAAATCTATGGCAAATACAGGTCTAGCGTTTTGATTTCCCAAATCCACCATGCCAAGATGCCAGAGAACAGAGTTTCTATCAAGTTTCTTGGGAGCACAATCCTTAGGCTCCAACTTTATGTTGGGGTCTTAATTTAAACTCTGTACTTTGCCTGATAGTCAGGCCTTGTTTCTTTTTAATTTATTCTTTAAAACCTGAAGCTGTAGATATATGAGGGATAATCTTCCACACACTAAGGGCAATTACAGTGTTAGTTCAGAAGCTTCCCTTGCATTTTCTCATTTTTCTATTTGCCAACACAGTTTTACATTCCTATTTGTCATATTTTATGACTTACGTTTTTATTATATTGATAACAGTTTTACTATATCTTATTCAATATCAACATTCTAACACCTTATGACAATAAATTTCAAGATATGTTTGTGTTTTATCTTATTGCAACCGAGAGTGTTTCTCCATTTCTAACTCTCTTTTATCATGTTAATTCAAATGCTTGTCAGGACCTATTTAGTGTTTCAGTTTTGTTTTGTTTTGTTTTGTTTTTCCTCAAGAATATTTCAAATATGTTTTTTTTCCAATTATGGAAAATTTTTGCAAATGTTTTGGGTTCTGATTCTTCTTTCTTCCTTTCTCTCCTAAGTATAGACAAGATCTTAACTTTCCTTTGGCCAAACCACTGCAATATTTCTTTACCAAGCCTTGGGAGTACACCAGTGAACAAGATGACAGAACACGCTGCCCACATGGACTCTATAGCTCACTGTTTCTCTTTCTGTCTTCCATACATGTTGTCTTTCCTCATTTTCTTTTTTCATTTTATTGTGGTTAAAAAAAACACATAACATTAAATTTACCGTCAACATTTTTTAAGAGTACAGTATAGTATTGTTAATTATAAGTACAATGTTATACAAGAGATATCCAGATTGTTTTTATCTCATACAAACCAGTTTCTAGACCTACTGAACAGAAACTTCCCATTTCTCCCTCCTTCTGGAGAATCACCATTGTGCTTTCTTATTCTATGAGTTTGACTACTTTAGATACCTCAAAGCGGTAGAATCATAAAATATTTGTCTTTTGTGATTAGCTTATTTCACATGTGTAACATATTTAAGGTTCATTCATATTGCTGCAAATGGCAGAATAATATTCTTTTTAAAGGTTGAATCAATATTCTATTTTATATGTGTATATATAATAAATATTATATACATTATATATAGTAAATATTACACATGCTTATACATGTACATGTTAATTATATATGTATATATATAATATTCCACTTCTATATTTCTATATCTCTTACCCATATATAATGTTCCATTTTCTATATTTCTGTATTTCTTACACATAAATATATAACATTCCATTTTCTATATTTATGTATTTCCTTTTTTAAAAAGCTGAATAATATTTCATTTTATATATAAAATTTTCTTTATCTATTTGTCCACCGATGGACATTTACATGATTTTTTCCTCTTGGCTATTGTTAATAATGCAAATATCTGGAGATGCAAGTATCTCTTTGAGATCCTGATTTTAATTTTTTTGGACAAATATTCAGAAGCAAGATTTCTAGGTCATATAATAGTTCTATCTCAATTTTTTTGAAGAACCTCCATATTGTTTCCCATAGCAGCTACATTATTTTACATTCCCACCAGCAGTATGCAAGGGTTCCAATTTCTCCACATTCTTGTCAACACTTATTTTCTCAATTTTAAAATAATAACCATTTGCACAGTTATAATGTAATATCTCACTGTTTTTTATTTTTATTAACCCAATGATTAGTGATGTAGAGCATCTTGTATGCCGTTTTGTATGTCTTCTTTAGAGGAATGTCTATTCAAGTCTTTTGGCCATTTTTAACTGAGTCATTTGGGTTTTGTTTGTTTATTTTTTTACTGTTTAGGTGTAGGAGCTCTGAATATATTTTGGAGATTAACCTCTGATCAGATATTCAGTTTATATACAGTTTGATATAGTCCTGTTAGTCTATTTTTGCTTTATTGTCTGTGCTTTTCGAATCAGATGCAAGAAATCATTTCCAAGACTGTCATGAAGGTTTTCCCCTATGATTTATTCTAGGAGTTTTATAGTTTCAGGTCTTACATTTATGTCTTATCTATTTTAAGTTAATTTTTGAGTAATGTATAAGGACTCAATTTCATACATGCATATTTGGTTTTCCATCTGTTGAAACTATTCTTTCCTCGTTATGAAATCCAAGAACACTTGCTGAAAAACAGGCCTGATGATACATATCTGTTTATTTGTCAGCTCTATTCTGTTCTATTAGACTATGTGTCGGTTTTTAATGCCAGTACTATGCTGTTTTGATTACTGTAGCTTTGTAATATATTTTAAAATCAAGAAGTGGGAGCCCTCCAGGTTTTCTCTTTTTTTTTTTTTTAAATCAAGATTTGTTTGGTATTTGAGGTCCTTTATTCTTCCATAGAATTTTTAAATTCATTTTTCTATATCTGTAAAGAATGCATTTGGTATTTTGGTAAGGATTACATGTACACTACTTTGGACAGTATGAACATTTCAACAACACTATGCATTCTACTCCATGAATACTGAATATCTCCATTTATTTGTTGTCATATGTTTGTTTGTTTTTTCTAGGTTCTTTCATTAATAAACTGTAGTTTTCAAAGTACAAGTAAGTCTTTTTTTCCTAGGTTAGGTTTATTACTAAAAATTTTATTCTTTTTGATGCTATTGTAAATAGGAATTTTTTTTAATGTCCTTTTCAGTTGTTCATTGTTAACATATTGAAACACAGCTAATATTTTAACTTTATTTTATATCCTAAAACATTGCTGGATTTACTTATTAGTTCTAGCTTATCAGGGTTTTTTTTAAAGAATCTTTAAGGTTTTCTACATATAAGATCATATCTGTGAACAGAGATAATTTTACGTTTTTCTTTCTGATTTGGATGCCTTTAATTTTTTTCTTACCTAATTGCTCTAGATATTTCTCCTGGTACTTTGTTGAGTAGAAGTGGTTAGAGAAGGCATCCTTGTCTTATTCTTCATCTTACAGGATAATCCATTTTTCCCCCACCATTGAGTATAAGATTAACTATAGGATTTTTTTTTATACGGCTCTTACTATATTGAGATAATTTCATTTATTTCTAATTTGTCAAGTGTTTTTTTTTTTTTACATAAAATGGCATTAAATTTTGTCAAATGCTTTATACACATCTATTGAGGTGCCCCTGCAATTTTTAACCTTTATTATGTTAATGTTGTATATCACATTTATTGATTTTCATGTTGAACTATCCTTGCATCTCAGGGATAAATTTCATTTGGTCATGATGTACGATCCTTTTAATGTGCTGTTGATTTGATTTGCTAGTATGTGGCTGAGAATTTTCGCATTTATTGGGGACATTGGCCTGTAGTTTTGGTTTGTTTGTTTGTTTGTTTTTGGCATGATTTTTGTTGTTTTTTAAGTGACTTTTTTTGGCTTTGGTATCCTGGTTTGATGGCCTTGTAAAATGAATTTGGAAGGATATCATCTTCTTCAATTTTTCTGGAAGGATTTTAGAAGAACTGACATTAAATCATCTTTAAACATTTGACAGGATTCACCAGTGAAACAATTTGGTCCTGAGCTTCCCTTTGTTGGAATGTTTTGGATTACTAATTCAATTTCCTTACTAGTTATATAGATCTGTTCAGGTTTTACATTTTTTCATGACGCAGACATGGTAGGTTATATCTTTCTAGTAATTTTTTTATTTCTTCTAGATTATCTAATTAGTTGATATATAATTATTAATACTAGTCTCTTTTCATTTAGTAGCATCAGTTGGAGTCTTCTCTTTTATTTCTAATATTATTTTATCATATTATTTATTTATAATATTAATCTTTTTAGTTAATCTAAAGGTTTGTCAATTTTGCTCAAACTGTCAAAAAAACAACTCTTAGTTTTAGTTTATTTTTATTTTTTCTCTTTTCTATTTCATTTTTTTTTCTTCTCTAATCATTATATCATTATTTCCTTCCTTCTGTTTTTCTGTTTTAGGTTCTTGAGGTATAAATTTGTTTATTTGAGATCTTTCTTCTTAGTGTAGGTATGTAATTATGATAGAATTCCCTCTTAGTACTACTTTTGCTGCATCCCATGAGTTTTGGTATGTTGTGTTTTCATTTTCATTTGTCTCTAGATATTTTCTAATTTCCCTTTTGACTTCTTAAATGATCTAATTGTTGTTCAACAGTGTACCGCTTAAATTCCACGTTTGTAAATTTTTCAATTTTTCTTCTGCCATTAATTATTAGTTTCATTTCATTTTGACCAGAAAACATACTTGGTCTGATTTTAATTTTCTTAAATTTATTAAGACTTGTTTTGTGACCCAACATATAACCTATACAGGAAACTGTTCCATGTGCACTTGAGAAGAATGTATATTCTGCTGCAATGTTCAGAATATATTTGTTAGGTTTATTTGATCTATAATGTTATTCAAGTCTTCTATTTCCTTACTGATCTTTTGTCTGGATGTTCTATCCGTTATTGAAATTTAGGTATTAAAATCCCCTACTATTATTGTGTTGCTATCTATTTCCTCCTTGAATTCTGTCAATATGTGCTTCATATATTTGGGTGCTCTGTTGTACACATACATTTATAATTGTTATATCTTCCTGGAGAATTGACATTTTTATCATTGTATAATGTCACTGTCTCTTTTGACAGTTTTTGATTTAAAGTCTATTTTGTCTAATATAAGCACGGTCACCCCTGAACACTTTTGTTTACTATTTGCATGGAGTAACTTTATCTAGCCTCTCACTTTCAGTCTATGCATGTCCTTAAATCTAAAGTGATTCTATTAACAATATACACATGGATATTTTTTTTTAAATCTATCATCTACTCTATGTCTTTTGATCAGAGAGTTAAGCCATTTAGATTTAAAGTAACTATTTACATGAAAAAACTTACTATAGCCAATTTATTAATTGTTTTTTGTCTGTCTGGTATCTTTTTTGTCCTTCTTTTCTTCTCTTACTCTCTTGTGTCTCATTTATTTATTTGTGGTGATATGTTTTGGTCCCTTTATCATTTTCTTTTTATGTATCCTATAAGTATTTTCTTTGAGGTTACCATGGTACTTACATAAAACATCTCTTTAAGGCTGACAACAAATTAACTCCAATCACATACAAATACCCTATATGTTTTTATACCCTTGACACTATAATTGACATCACAAATTATATCCTTTTATATTGTTTATCCATTAACATAATTTAGTTATTTTTTATACTTTCATCTTTTAATTTCTATATAAGAATTAAAAGTGACTTATGTGCTGCCGTTACAGTATTCTATATTTGTCTATATATTTACCTTTACCAGTGACTTTAATACTATCATTTCATGTTATTATTTAGCATTGATTAGTATGGGCTTGAAAGACTTTTTAGCATTTCTTGTCAGACAAGTCTGATGGTGATAAACTCTCTTCCTTCTGTTTACCTGAGAAAATCTTTATTTTTCTTTTATTTTGGAAGAATTGTTTTGCCAAATATAGTATTATTGGTTGGCAGAATTTTTTCCTTTTATCACTTTAAATATACCATAACGCTCTCTTTTGGCCTGCAAGTTTTCTGCTGAGAAATTCACTGATAGTCCATGGTGGTTCTTTGTACTTGATGAGCCACACTTTTCTCTTACCACTTATAAAATTCTCTAAGTCTTTAATTTTTGACAATTTGATAATAATATATCTTGGTGTGGATTGGCATTAGGGTTTTATGTTCTCTAAAAAGAAGCATAATGGCATGTATGTGTGTGTATGTATGTTTTCATGAAAGAAATCTTGATAGGTGAGAGTACAGAGCTGGGTATACATGTATGCTGAAGGCAACATGTTTTTCAGTTTTTCTATTGTGAGCAATAGAAAATTATTTTAAATTAAAAATCTACCATCAAAACCATCTGATCTCTCCTAGTTTTGGTACATTTCTATTTTCTATGCTATTAAGTTCATCATCTAAATATCATTTCTTTAAATCAAATAGCTATTTTTTTTTTTTTACCTAACTGCTGTAACAGATTTTGAGATTCCTTAAAACCATATAATATAAAGGTTGGTATTCCACTGAAATGTCATTTAGCTCTATGATGTAATATATATAGAAGAACATTTCATGAAGGTGACTGTAATAATAAATATTTTTTAATTATTCAAGAAAAATAACTGTTCAAATGCCACAGTAATATACCTGTTACCATACAACTTTCTGGCACAGGTTACATTTTAATCCTGTTTTTGAAATAACTGTGTATGGTGTCAGGTGGGTGCTAGACTTATCAGGGGATCACTTCTTAAGTTATATATATGTTTAACCACTATGCTGCATGCCTCCAACTATTCTCATATTGAATATCAACTTTAAAATTACTTTTAAAAACACACATATGCAATTGTAGAGCTTCATAACCTTTCAACATATAGAACCTCTGCTTTTCTTTGGTTATCTGCTACAATAATTTCAGAGATCTCCCTTTAGAAAAAAAATGCAAACTCATCCAAGGTGCTATGCCATGAGTTTTATAGCAACCATAAAAATTTCTTAAAAATAAATATAGCAAGTAAATTCAGATAATGAAATGCACTTGAGATAATTGATTTGAGAACTTGTACAGCCTAAACCTGACATTTCTATTCCCATCTTCATTTTGCTTTTAAGGAGATTTTCTTTACTTGACATGTTTATTATTTTGACACTGAGCCAGTTTTCTCAAAGCATTTTCACTCAAAGAATTCTAAACTAAGCAAATAAATATTATGCTATTTAAAATATTCTTAGATTTACTTAGAAAACAAGCATACTGACAAGCAATTGTTCACACATTGAAACTTTCATCAAAAACCTGCCATGTACATTAAGAAATTTTAACTATACTTCCAAGCTTATCAATAGAAAGAAAAAAATCTCAACTTATGATGGGGTGACTGGTTTTTACTGGCCTCCACATGACCCCACATGTGGTTGTCCTTTATGTGCCAACTTTGTAAGACTGACATTTGATTTTATTAAGAGTACAATAAAAGTGATGTTCATAATATTTAGCCACAGTAGAGAAGGGATGCAAAGCCATCTGAAAAAATATTGGTCACAGTTCTGGCCCCCAATTGTGTCGGACATCGTGTTTTTATTTGCTGGATTGTGAGAGGTATAGGCAGGGGGTTGTTTTGAGCATCAAAATCATTCAGGGGGTTCAAGATAGCAATTATTTATCAACCTGGTAAAATATTACAATACCTGAACAGTCAGTGAGTTGGTATGCACCAACTTATTATCAACTAAAATGGCATATGCTCTCATATCTTTATGGACTGAGTAGCCTTAGTTATAAAACTAGATCTTTTCAGAGAATTGAAGAAGGAAATCAAGCACAACAAGTACATTGTACTTTTACTGAAGATGGTAAGTCACAAGAAGGAGTAACATTTCTTAGTATCTCAATGAGGATCTTCTCAGTGCTCTCCAACTGGCCTCCAACCAAAGAATCTTCCTATTTCTTCACTCCCTTGTTGCACTTGACCTCAAAGGTAGCAAAAAGACTTATCTTTTGCCTAAATATTCTCCTTTTCCCCATAAATCAGGGTTTCTCAACCTTGGCACTATTGACATTTTGGATCAGTAATACTACATTATGAAAAAGGGTAGCTGGGGTGTCTCATGCATTTTAGCAATATCCCTGGTCTCTATCTGCCATTTTCCAGTATTATCTCCCCTCTCAATCTGTGATAATCAAAAATGTCTTTAGACATTGTTAAATGTCCTTTAATGGGCAAAATTATTCCCATGTGGAAAAACTGCTCTAAATCTATTACTCATTTCTTACTTGGGGAAAATTTAAAGTTCTATTCTAGGTGCCTTTAAACTTCCATATATATATCCACGAGTAGCTCAGAAGACAAAGAATACATACTCCTAAGAGAGTAGTGAAAAGGGAATTCAGTTCTGTGGCTGAAACAGCAACAGAGGGTTTCCAGAGGACTAGGCAAACACCTTGAATTGGGTAGATGTTCAGTTAAACTACAAACTTTATTATTTTAGGGAGCTCATGTGTTGTACGTTTGTTATGTTGAAAAGAACTTCAAAAATAAAAAACAATCTATTATTGTGTTATCCATAAGATCTTGTTCTGACAAGGTCTAAACAACATCAATCTATATATAATATTATTAGTCTAGAATCTTTTTTCTTGATTCACAAAATCCTCAGGAATGAGAGAAGTTAGGGTTAGCATGCCATTTGAGGGCCTCTCTCAGTCCATATGCTTAGATATTCTTATTCGTTTAATCATCTTTTATCCCTGTTGACTAGTCATTTATAGTCTCTCTCAATCCAAGCCATACATACTGTTGTTAATTGTGCAGTTTAAAACCAATTCTAAAATCTTGTATATTTCCCAACCAAAGTCAGATCAGTATGAGGAATTCTTTTTAAACTATGCCCTACTTTTGTATAGAAACATGATTTATTTCAGAAAAATTCTCTTTTGCCAAGTAAGGTTTTTCCAAGGAAACACTCTCCACAAAAACAATCCAATTATTGGGAAACTTATAAAATAGGTATAATTTTTATTTAGTTATCTGGGCCAATTTCTTACTTTGTTTGCTATCTCATGATTAATTAAGCTATCAGAAACATTGTATTAACTACTGTTTACAGACCTCGACTTCATTAAAAAACTCAATGCATTACATATTAAAATTTTTTAAAGTATGATTCTAATTAACAAGTACATTTATCCAAAATCGAGATATATATTAAACTTTATGCTCCAAGAACTTCAACATCATCTTGGAACAGTAAATAGAAATCTTATTTCTAAAAAAAAAAGAAATGCAGAAATATAAATTATAAAACTTCTAGCTAATTCTTTTAAAATTATCTTTAATAGTTCATTAATACATATAATTAGATGTTTGATACCAGGACCACATAATTGTTACAAATAAATACTCCCATTTAAAATAACAAATTTCCTGCTGCTGGTTTTAATGACAAAGTCAGGGTAAAAACATGTATCAAACCTAAGAGTATACAAAGTCCTACTCTGAAATATTACACTGTAACACACTTTCTTTTTATCTATAAATAAATATAGGATTTAGGTTTTGCCATTAATTTTTGTGAGATTCAGCTTAGCCAAAGAAAGCTCTAGAACAATTCATTGCCAGAATTCTATTTCTTACTATGACTGAATTAAATGAAATATAATTTTGATAAGCCTCTTTTTTCTCCCCAGATTATTACATAGAATAGAATTAAAACCACTGATATAAACTCTACAGAAGCCTCACCCGTAATAATGCCCCTCCTGGTATGTTTTTAAATTTTGAGCTTTTTTTTTTTCTGGGTAAAAGCATAAGATTAAATATTTCTAATTTAAATCAGTTTCTTTTAATGTGAATTCTTCCCCTACAGAGAACTCAAATTGGGAAGATGTAGTGGAAACAGCACTAACGATAAAAATTTTTTCTCAATAAAATATAAATATAAAAAATCCTGATGTGAGTACAAATAGTCCACAAGTAACAAAAGTGGATTTTGATAAACAAGTAAAAAGAAACATTTTAAAGCAAAAATTAGTTTAATTTAGTTTAATTCTATCAGATTTGTCTTTACTTTGGCTAAATACTTCACCCCATTAAAGGCGTTTTTTCTGTTTTAATGCTAATGGATTTTATACAAAGTAGTGAAATATCGTCCCCTACTGTTCAATTCTGATAAATTGGTTATAAGGCAACTGTTACAGCCTACCAAAGTGTGGCTACCTCTGAGACCTCTGCGTGGATGCTACGTTGTGAAGAATAGAATTCCTCCTTGTAGTTCTAATCACACAGCCATTAAATTATTTTCAATTAATTCAGTGAAGGCATTTTCTGAGTTGATTACTGACATTTTAGATACTTTTAACTATAAAACTAAGAAAGACCATTGTATTTTACCTATCCTTCCTAGCGTAAAAGAATACTATATTTATATAAGTGCATTATTCCATTAAAATATTATATTACCATTTATGATTACTTTATTAAACTGTGTACTTACAAAATTAGATTTTCTCTCAACAAAGCTAGTCACTCATAGATTGTATTGGCATGCAAGAGAGAACAAAAAACATCTCAATTTAAAATTCGGGAAGCATAATATGTTCCCAATATAAGCAACTCTTCTATTTTAGCTATCTGCACTTGGATACATTTTTGTCAAAAGAGTAAATTTTTTTAAAATAAGCACTAATATGTTTAAACCATTTACCCTCATTTTCTCACTTATTTGGGTGTTGTTATTATTACACTTTTAGGGAGGCTGAACTTATAGCTATCCATAGGGCCTATATACTTGTAACCTAAAGATAAATATTTAAAACGATTGTGTATATTTGAATTTATATTAAATTGTAAAAATTTACAGGAGAAAACCTTTTGAAGTAACGCTTACAGAAGGTTATGAAGTTTGTCTTATTGCGGTTACTAAATTACTACCTTTTTTTCATCAGTTGTTCAAACACTTAGCTATAAGAAAAGAAAACATACTTTGAACTAATTTATTTTTAAGCAAAACTACTTTAAAATCCAAGATAATTTTCTTTTCATTTTTGCTCTGATCAACCAAAAGGGAAATAAAACCTTTTCCTTTGGGTAAAAATTGACATCTCAATCATTATGGAAACTATGAGAGAGTAGGTCTATAAGCAGCAGAGACAGAAATCCAAAATTCAAAACCACGGATGTCAATTTTTAGTCTTTTGTTCAATAAGAAAAAAAAACATTTAGATTTCATTTGAGAGCATTTTTTAAATATATGCTAACAGTGTTGTGTGGAAAAAGGAAAAAATAGAAAGCAATCTCTATAGGAAGACAGAGAGTAGTTAAATTGGTAGAAAAATTGATAGGTGCAGCAAGCCAAACTTCATAGACTAGTGATATAGCTCATTTTCCCTGTGGCTATAAATTCCGCAAAGAGCAATGTAGATGTGGCCTGGGGAACCTGTCATCACTGATGCAGAAGCAGAATCTTCTGTAGTGTTTGATATGCTTAGTTCCTTAAAAATATTCATGCAAATATCAGCCTTACTTCTCATGTCACCTCTTTTGGGGAGGCTAAGTCACTGTTTACTTTCTGCTGAAAGTAACATACCTACTTGAAAAGATGACTCCTCCCAGTTTTAAAACATATGTTTCAATGCTTAAAGCTTGGGCTTTTATAATAACATGTATACAAGGCTACCTATTGGAGCATTTCCATTAATGAAGAAACTGAAATAGACTATGGTTCATTCAGAAAGAAGTGGTTAGGAAAATCCTGAAACATACATGCATTGAAGTACATGGGCAATTTCTAGTGCAAGGTGCTGCCTGAATTATTTGCTCAATATAAACTTGTCAAATGAGAAAGTCAACTTTTAAGAATACCTGTAGAATAATATTAAGTTCATTATGTTTTGAACATATTTTCTATTTTTACACAGAATAAAACTCTACAGAAAGGTTTTTTTCTGATATCTTTTCTACCCTGTTTAACTTATCAAAAGTGAGAAGTGGTAGCAAGGAACACATCAACTCAAGAAGTAGAAAAATCTAATTTAAACCAGAATTAAACAGAGGACTCTATTAAAATTTAATCAACCTAAGAAAGCTAGCTGGCACTTTAATTTTAATGTACAATTTGTGGCTGTGTGTTTATACATCTTATAGAGATATACTGAGGTTTTGCCCAAATTCTACATTAAACTTAATTTTAAAATAGAGAGATTAGATAGTTAGAAAGATTGATTAATTGATAAGACTCTTGGATCACTGACTGTTGGATATCAGTCAATACCTAAAAGATAATAAAAATTAAAGCCAGTGTTCTTGGAAGCTTCTTACTCTGGTATTAACTAAGGGGTTAACAGTACATCCTTCAGCACAAACTTCCTGAGAATGACTTTTATCCCCAGAATGACTCAAGTCAATGAAATGAATATATACAATGAAGAATTTTGAGGCTTAGGCTGCCACTTTGTTATTTAAAGTAAGCTATGTTCCAATAAATTATTGTCAAGTTCAAAAAGAACTATATTTATTCCTTTGTGACCTTTAGTCAAACTGTGCATAATGCTGTTTCCTGTACAAGAACCACCTGTACAGATAAGCTGTGATTTATGTTCATGATCATTTGGTAAAATATTATTCAAATTGATTTTCAAAGCATTGTTGTATTTTCCTTGTCTTACGGATAGTGACTATGTTTGCAATACTGTTTAAACTAAAGACCTAAACAAGATTCTGACAAGAGACATATTCTCTTTGTAAAAGGTACATTTATATTGAGTGCACTACATACATTTTAACAAATGTAATTATCTTATTCGTAAAAGTAAAGGATAAAAAACAGATATAGTAGCACTAAATCAATTATTACTATCAAATGTACTCTAAAGTCTCCCATAAATAGATTCATTATATTCGCAGGGACCATGTCTTTTATGTATGTCATAATGTTAGGTGACCTGGACCATCTGATTCCGTTGGGAAGAAAAAATACTAATAATCAGAGTTGTGAACTGATTGCTTGGATAGCCTGGGGTTTTGTTGTTGTTGTTTGTTTCTATTTACACAAATACACTGTTCTTCAACAACAGATTCTGGCTCTGGTAAAGAATTTTACTTATATTGACATTTTATTACCTAGGAGCCTGGGAGAGAGTGTTGGTAATTTATCATTACTATTTAAAAAAAATTAAAATTAAAAAAACAAAAAGAACTAAAACTACAACAGTATCATTTAATGCATAGTCCTCCATAAAAAGAAGGCCATCCAATCTCATTTTATGTTTCAATTCCTTCAACATGTTATCAGAGAATCTCTAGAGGCTTTCTATAGCACCTACTGTTGCCTCTGCTCACAGCGCTGCCCTCAACCTCTTCATTCAGTTGGCAGCTTCTGCTCTCTCAGATAGAAGATATGCCTTCTTTGATACCGACTCAAGCCAAGTGAATTCCTACCACCTGTCAATATTCCCCTACCCTCAAAAACTATAATACCCTGTTTGCTTGGTGTCATCACTCTCCAAAATTATAATTTGCATGTTTATCATGTATATTATTTTTTATTATCCATCTTCTCTACTTTGAACATAAGCTCTCCATTGTATCTACGGTTCTATTATGTCTGGCAAATAGTAGCTCTTCAGTAAATGAAAGAAACAATACTTTGCTCACTGTACTTAATACAGAGAAATGTATAAAGTGTATAAGGGGACTGCACTGAGTAATTCTACTGAGTACTATTTATAACTATGTGTTCTCAAAGGCAAGTGTGGAGGAAAAAAAAAAACATTTTCATCCAGGTGAATAAGCATTCACACAATTGTCATAAATATACCAGCCAAGGTAAAGTGACAGAAACTCGGGTAGATCCAGAAAAGTTAATGAGACAGGACTAAAAAGAGAGCTAGAGTGATTTGTCATTAATAATCAGGGCAGACATTGTGAGAAAGTGAGTTTGAATCCCATATTTGAATTAGATTGCAAAGGTTTCTAAAAATTTGGCAGAGGCACAAAACGTGGCTGAAGTCTTGAAGTGAAAAGTAAAATTTCAAAGTAAGAAGATACAATAAAGTCTCACTTTCATTAATATTCTATTTAGATTATTAACCTGAAAGAAGTCCATAAGATTTGTTTTCAGAAATGGTAGTCTATGGCTTTCAAAATACGTAATACTTATTGTTATATTTGGCAATATTAGGCACTATGAAATTACTGTAAAATCCTACCTTTGTAAATATGCATGCTGTTTCCACAGAATCTTTAAAAATTTGCATGAACTCATGAGAAAAGTAGGCTCGGTACAACTAGATATGAACCACAACAAAAAAAGGCAAGATAAAAGGTGAGATAAAGCAAGAGACAAATCAAGCAATTAAGTTTCAGAAGTGGCACTCTAAGAAATCACACAGTTGCAGAATCATAGCTCAACTGTATACTTTGGCAGTTCTTGATGTCTCAACTGATCCTCACAATGCAAAACAAAAATAATAATTCAGAGTTCACAATTCTGCACTGTTTTTTTTTTTAAACTGGGGCTTTTCACCCACACCTGAGGGAAGAGAAGATTTATTTTCTTCTATTAAAAGTACCAAAGAAATAAATATACATGGATTCAAAACTTTGAAATATAATTTTCTTCACTTTGTAAAATGACTGTACTCTGAGATAAAAATATACTCATCCTTTCGATTCCTTCTACTTTGAAAATAAATATTCAGAGTTGTGCCTACTCTGACACATAAGTGAATGTATGATAGGAAATTGTCCTTTTAATATGTGAAATTTTATCTTATGTTTATTTCCTTATCCATTATTGACTCCAGTAAAACCCCACACATAGAAATGTACCTGCTATAGCCTTTTTTAATTGACATTAAAGTTTTCTATGAGTAACTCCTTCTAGCTTCTTTGAGAACAATTGAAAAACTAATAAATGGCTAAGCAATATTCTTCAAATAATCAGAAAAAAATATTACTCTTTTTGCTATTATGTTCTTCCATATCTGTATGACATGAAAACACATAGATAAAATATAAATTTCTTTATTTAAATGATAGTTAGGAACAGAGGCATTGGATTCTGCCTTAAGCTCTTTGTGCCTCAGTTTCCTAATTTGTAAAATAGGAACTATAATAGTATCTACTTCATAAGGTTGTTGTGATTTAGTCTTTGTAAAGTGTTCAAAATAGGGCCTGCCAAATAGTAAGCACTATGTAAATATTATTTTTTACATATTTATGAAGATCAATCTTAGAAGAGTTGGAATTAATTTGGCTCCTCTGTACAAAGTTTCTGAAATGTCAATTTGCTTGGACATTGGGTGGAAATAAAGTAAGATTTGCAGAAACTTGCTCAGGTCAACAATCTGTAGATTTTGGTTCTATTGGTATAGTTGGCACTAAACCAGCACTATCCTACGTCTTCGAGCTCTCTCTAAATGAGCTCAAGGTTTTTCCTTGGCATTTAGCACGTTATTGAACATCCAAGAGACTAGCTTTTGATCCAGTGTATGTGCTGAGAATCTTCAACTTTATGAAGAATGTCTCTTCATAGAGTCCATTGTAGTCTCCTTAGCCTAAATGACAAAGGCTATATAAAAGCAGTCAACTTGTATTGATGTTTCTTTCCTTCAACATGATTCAATGGAAGAGTTTCTCAATAACTCTGAGTACTCATAATGTCTCTAGATTAGGGACTTAAGAAACTTTCCAAAGGACTTCTTACAATACATACAAACTAACTTTATGTTCTTAGCATTTTTTTCAGTGCGGTCCTTGTATCTTCCACACTGCATTTTGTTTTCTGAAACCTACAAAAACATGTTGTTCCTCTGATAAGCTACATACATGGCCATTTAGATACATTTTCAAGGAACCTTCAAAAATCAAAGATGAGGAAGATCTAAATAAATTTTTTTCCATAGTATTTCTTCATATTAATACTGACCTTAAGAAACTGTGTCTTATCTTGATTTTAGGATGAAGAAATTAAATTCACTATTTTTTATGTCTATAATAAAGTCATAAATTCCCCTCAAATCCAATTAAAACTCTAGTTTTAATAAAAGAACTAGTATTAGAACTGTACTATTATTATAACTACATGTACTAACTAATATTTATTGGTTATTTGCTACACGTTAGCATTTTATATGTATAAAATTTTTAAATCCTCATAATGACCTTGTAAGATATGATTATTTTGTACTTATTTTACATATGAGAAACCAAAGCACAGAACAGTAAAATAATTTATTCATGATCATAGAACAAATAAGTAGCAAGCCAGAATTTGATCCAGGACGTCTATATCCAGAGTCCAGACTATAATTTACTTTACTGATAAAGTATTATAATGATATATATTATAATCATTTTAGAAGAAAGGGGACTATTTACTGAACTAAGTGATATATAGTTTACCAGTTTCTCTGCGATGAAATCTAAAACAGAATTATGATGCAAAAGTCAGAATTCCATGTTTACTAGTATCATTTTGATGTCTGCAATTATTTAATTATGGGAAACTCAACTATACAAAATAAGAACAAGAGAAGTAATAACTTAGTTACATTAAAATGTAAGATTATTAAGAAGCTAAAAAAATCAAAACATTTTTCTCATCTCCACTAAACTGATTCATATTGCTATGGATATCTGTGGCAAACCATTTATTTTTGTGCCTAAACTAATCAAGAACACAGATGTAGCTGAAGGTTTTCACATTAAAATGTAGATCTTGACCAATACCGAGCATCTGAATCATAGACACACATTTCCATGATGCTTTAAAACAGCGGTCCAGGATTTTGTGGCACCAGGGACCAGTACTCCTATGAGACTCGAATGCCTGATGATCTGAGGTGGAGATGAGGCAGTGATACCAGCACTGAGGATCAGCTGCAAATGCAAATGAAGCTTCACTTGCTTGCCTGCAACTCACCTCCTGCTGTGCGGCCCAGTACTTATCAGTCCACGGACCAGTACTATTCCATAGCCTGGAGGTTGAAGACCTCTGCTTTAAAAAGTTCCTCTAGTCTGCTGTAAAGCATTTATTAATTTATAAAGAAAACCCTAGTTTAGTTATACTGTCTCTCTATATTCTCAACATTCTTGTACATTAATCTATTTACTTCCTAAGGCTGAAATTGAGAAGTTTAAACTGTCTAAGAGGTTGACCCAAGCTACACATTATACTATAACCCTAAAATTTTACTTATGTTGTACCATAGATACATTTATTTGTATAGCAAAAAGTAAAGTGGTGTCAAATGATAGTTAAAGAAATAGGAGAGAAAACAATAACAATTCATGGATGTTTAAAAATGCTGAGAAAAGCTATATTCTGCCTGCCATTAAAACTGAACCAGAGTCCTGGAGGTCATTTTGTGGGGAGAGCTAGAAAAGAAAAAGGAACATTTTTCTTGCCTATTTCATCTCAAATATGATGAGAGGCCTACATAAAAATAATTAGTAATTAAAAGAAGTTCTAGATCTAAAAAGATAGAAATCCCCTCCAGAAAAGAAAATTTGTAAACAGATCTTATATATGGTATAAAGCAATGCATGATGCATAGTGGGCACCTCTCAATAGCTACTACCACTATGACAACTACTGCTGTCTTCACTCTCCCCCTCCTTCCTCTTTATTACCACTATTTTTGCTGGGAGGCCTTTCATCTTAATTATAGGACCTCTGAAAAACAAACTGTTCCATCACTATGAGATATAATCTCCTCTTCCTCAATGCCCATCTCTCTCCTCTGTTCTCACAAATACAATTCATTCAGACTCATGAATAATATAATTTTGAAGTAAAAGTAACCTTAAATACCATGTAGTTTAAAGCCCCTTGCAAATATCTAGGGCACCAGAGTGAAAGGTTCATATATTTGAAATTTGCATCTGCCACTCTCTGGTCGAATGATTTTTAATGTATTATAACTTCTTTGTCTATAAAATAAGAAAAATAACAATATTTACATCCTTTTGTAGCTTTTTAAGATAAGTAAACTACCATTTTTTACATTGCTAGTAAAACAATTTGTTTTTTCTCTAGAAGCAAATTAAGCGGCCTTAAAGTAATTCTTTCTTTACTCTTCTCCAAGACATTCTCAAAAAGACCTAAAAATCTTCCCTGTCTCCTCTGACTTTTCTCTTTTGAATCCAAGCTTCTAAAAGATTTCCCCATTAACTTTTATTCTTTGTTTGCTCTGGAGTCATCACGATACCTGGATTTAAATCCTGGTCTTGGTTAAATGTGTAACCCTAGAAAGGTTATCTATCCATTTTCTACATCATTTTTCCAATTTAAAAAATAGGAAAAGTAATAGTACTACATCATAGCATTATGAGGATTATAAAAAACAAGATACTAAGTAATCTGCCTTTATTCCTTCCTTAATTTCTTCCTTGAAATACTGTAAAATAGCCTTTAGCTGGTTCCTGTGAGATGAAAAAGCAGCCTTGTAGCAGCAAGAATGTACATAAGAATGACACTGGACAGGGTGAGAAGGTGGCCCAACAGGAACTGGGTGTGGTGTTGGCCCATTGAGGTTAAGGGATTGACTGTATGTAGAGAAAGTGAGCAAAAGCTAATATACTGAAGACAAAGAGAGCCAGAATCTTTCACTGTTTGAAAAGGAAAGTACAAATATGAACTTTATGGTGGATTGGAGTTATCAGTGTGAACTTATGGTTTTCAATATAGCTATAGAAATAATATAAATCATACGAATACACAAACATATATATGCATATTTATGTGTAAAAGTTATATCAATATACATTCACATGTATTTTCTAGTTCTACCCTTGAGAGAACCTGGAAATAGTGATACCAGTAGTTCTGTCCTAGAATCTAGGTCTTGGCTTTTGTCACTGTAAAACAAAAGAAACAAAGTCTCTTTGAAATAGCTGATTTCAGGTCTGGAGCCCATAGAGCAAGATGAGCCTGAAACGCCATCTGTGAGAAAGTAAAGAAATGCTCCAAAAAGGACATGGAAAAGGGCTTGAATGGGCTCTAACGGGTTGAATCTGGAACAATATGAGCATCAAAATAAATTATGAGAGTAATAGATTATAACCAAATGAGTGAAAGGTAAAATCCATGAGTACATATTGACATAAGTAAATAAATGAATTAATCATTGAAGAGAAAGATCTCCCTTATAGTAGAATGACAACTAGCAAATATATGAGGAATCATAGAATCAGAAAAATCACCATTTGACAACTATCATAGTAGTTATTCTTACAATAATTCCTAAATTATTGGGTGAAAGTAAAACAGAAAGAAAAACAGAGTTTTACTTCGTCTCAAAGAATCCCATACTAAAGGATGTTTTGAATGTTAATTTAAAACACATTACTTAATATTCCAGCTAAGAAAGCTTCCCTCCTTCTCAAATACTTGAATTGCACTTTAATAAAAAGTTAATTTTATTGTAAAAAGCAGTTAAATTATAATTAATTTAATTTTAAAATGATTTTTAATAATTAACTAAATATGTAAATTCCGTATTCAGAGTCAGGTTGCCAGATTGTTTGCTTGATTTTGATTCTTTCAATAGCCACAGTTTTACTTTATTTTTTTTAGTTCCTTGTCATATCTCATGAAAATGCTAATATCACCTCAACCATATTTTATTGCTTAATCTAATTCTAATATCTATGAATGAAGTTAAGCATTCTCATAAAAAAATGTGTTTTATTTTACAGAGATTCATGTTTGTGAATGAAGACTATTGTGTGTCAGCCAAAATGAGGTGATGAATGGAAGTGAAGCAGAGACAGTTTTCTAACTAAGTGTGATGGTTAAGTAAAAGGTGAAGTTTATGGGCGATCTTATGTCATATATCTGTCATAACTAAATATTATCTAGTTTAGTTTCTTTATTAAAATAGATGGTAAACACTACCTCCATTTCTAACTTTAGATGCTGTATTGCTGGAAATATCATATAAAAGTGCCATCATGCTTACTATGTTAAATTTTGATTTATGATTTAATCTCAGGTTAAATTTAAAAATATTAAATATAATAATTTACAAGAAAACTAAACAATATAACCTCACCTTTATATTTAAACAATATCCAAATTGCCTTTGCAAAGATTCTGTACCCAGAAGAAATAAAACAATATATAATTTAAAGTTCATAACAAAATGAGATTAAAGTTGAACTTCACCATAAAAGACAAAAATAGGCTTTAACATAAAACAGAAATCAGTCTTACCATTGACCCTACTATGGTAATCCTTGCATCATAGTGTTTAGATATGTGGATTCTGGTATAAAATTACCTAGATTTGAATTCTGGCTGTGTCGTTTATTGAGTGTGTGACCTGCATCCCATTATTTAATGTTTCTTACCCCCCCAGTTTCTCCAACTATGTTAACGGTACTTACCTCACAGTGTTGCAAACAAATACACACTTAGTTATTCCTGGTCATAGAAGAAACAACATAGTGTTATTCCCTTGGTCTTGAGGTCAGATTCATTGTGCATTCATATGTTCATATATTCAACAGGTATTGAGTGTGTCAGGCAATTTGCTGGACCCTGGAGTTGCTGTAGTGATTCAAACAGATCCTAACTGAGTGTGTAATTTAAAAGTTGCTGCAACACAACCGCTCATCAGAGTCATCACATACTGATGCTATTTTTTAAAGCTTAAATATATTTTTAAATAGAAATAAAAGAAATAATATTAATTACTGTTAAATAATTAATATTGTTAAATAATATTAATTATTATGTTCATCTAATAATGGATGAACACATCCTATGTGGCAGAAATTATTGTCATTTTTATATTAATTATTTCTAACACAATAAGCCCAGAAAGTGGACATTATTTTTACCCCTAATATACATTATTTGAGGGATAAAGACACCAAGTGATTTATCCAAGATAACATAGGTAAGCTGTCTAACTCTTAAATCAATGCTCTTAATAGCAATTCTATTAATTATGAAGTTTTAAAGAGATTTTTAGTTTCATTATTTACTTAGAAAGGAGGAAGAAACAATGAATTTATAAATTTTGGTCATGTAGAAAAACACTAATTTATTTACTAAAAGTAGAAAACTGAAAATTTTTGTTTTATTTGCTTCCATGATGGTCAGACTATGCTGGATTTCATAAAGATACTGTGATGGGGAATGTTCCCACTTTAATTAAAATATTTCTACAGTGATTTATCTGCAATGCAAAATGTATTACAGCTTCAGATATATTGCTGTAAATTGTGTAGAATTCAAATTTTTATTACTAAATGTTTTTTATCTTAAATATGCTAGAAGTTAAATCACTTATCGGTTTAAGTGATTTTTTTTATAAATTGTATTTTTCTATGTTTCACATTCTAACATTAAAATATATTTTGTGTTATTTTGGTCAGAAACACATTTGCTTTATGTGTTTGCTCCTTTGCTGATGCTACTGAATTAGCTCAGAATGATTAGGGCCAGTCATAAAAATTTAAAAAGCCAAACTTAGGTTTTTAAAATGTTTATCTAATAAAAATATATAGTTAAGTATTATAGTAATATAAAACACCCCATATTCATATAGTATTTATACTTTAGACAGCATTTCACATGCATTGTTATCTGTAGCTTTGAAGCTTTATTTAGAGTAGTAAATTAATTAAAAAAATTTTCTCCTCCCCACCTACATTTCCAATTGCAAGCTTGGCTGGAATGGGATCCTTGTTATTTTATAATGTCCAGCAGCCAATATTTTAGGTTTGGAATAAAGCTTTGAAAAGACCTCTGTCTCTGATAAAACTAGAGATGATAAAGTCCTATGCTTAATGTTTTATTTGTAGTAATTTTATTTAATAGCTTCTATTCATCATTTTATTCCTTATAACATCCCAGAACTTCTTTCCAACATATATTAGACTACGTAGAGAATGTAGAAGGCGAGATGAGATAAAACATATGTTGACTGTCACCAGATTGGACCACCACCAACCAGGCAGTCAAATAGCACCTGAATGTTTATAGAGATCATCATTAGTCATGAAGTAATCTTGCATGATAAATTATCCCCCATGGGACCTTTTGAAACACATACCCCTGCTATTGCAAGCAAGGCACCTGCTTTGGCAACATAAGGGAATGACAAATTGAAAAATGGATGAGAATGAGTAGGGAAGCATTTGACAGAAAACAGACCTAGAGTAATAAGCTTTTCAAAAACTACTCTGAAATACAGGCCTTCAGCCTTTAATTCTTGCTTTCCCCACACTGTCATTTTAGAATCATGTCTTTAGATGATTGTCGATTGTTGTTTTTGTTTTGTTTTTGCTGTTCTAAATGCAGAAAATACACATTCATTTTTTTCCTAAAATTTTTGGGAACACTATGTCTAATTAGATAAAAGAAGAAACTCTCATGGAATCACCACTTGTTCAACTAGTTTATTGCTACAGTTATGCAAGTGAAAGTACCTTTATACATGAAGTTAAACATCATGCATAAATACATAAACACACACATTCATACATATGCCTAGGGGTGTTGTGGGCAACTGATAATGAAACCGATTCCAATATGGTTAGATTGCAAATGGGAAGGACAAAACTAATCCTATCTTCTTTTCTTTAGCCTTTGTCATATGACTGCGTGTGGGTATTACTCCATTTTCTAAATATGATGTAGAGCTATCAGTTTTTATGAAGACTGCATCATACTAAGTCCTTCCTAACATTCAGAAAAGTATAATATGGGGAGATTTCAGTAATCATGACACATATTTAGATAAAAATAATGTTTTGAGTTGGTGACCTTTAAAGTATATACTTTTTAAAACTATATTTCTAGTACCATCTTAAGAGAAAGGAGACACTAAAATTCGACTATTTTCTATTCAGTACACTTTCTTGTTACTTTATTGATAGGTAGGCATTTATAGGACATTAAAAAAGGCAATAATCAACACAAGAAAAAATGTTTTCTATTGTAAGGATTTTACTTTTGATTTTGAAATATTAATAAGAATCAATATTAATAAATAGTTAGATCAGGGGTTGCCAAACTACATCCAGCAAGTGAAATCAGGTCCCCTTCCTATTTTACAAATAACATTTTTTATTGAAAAGAGCTACATTTGTTCATTTACATAGGATCCATGGCTGCTTTGGAGTTACACTGGCAGATTTGAGTTGTTACAACAGAAATCATTTGGTCCACAGCTGAAAATATTTACCAACTGGGTCTTTACAGAATAAAATATCATCAACCCTGGTTTAGATACTTCAGTGTTGATCTAAGTTTAAAGATAATAATCAGAACTAGCCTTTATCTTAAAAGACATTAAATTAATTCTATGCAAAAAAAGACATCTGCTAGCTGATTATAATTAAAAGTTAGCACCTGTTTAGTTCAAATTTTTCCCATCATCACTTCCCAGGCCCTGATTTGGAGGCTTCATTCTTTTGATTTACAAGAAAATTCTACTTGCTGATGAATGCCATGTACCTTCCCCTTAGCTTCATAAATTTTAAGGACCAATCAGGTGACAGTTGTTTGAACTTAAACATGTCCTCTTTTCTACACTTCTATACTTTTAACTTATTCGTTTCTTCACTTTAACAAATATATAAGCTGAATTTTCTAGTATCTTCAGCACTTTTTTTCATTTCTGTCCCAATTAGTTTTATAAAGAGGACCCTCTGTCTCTCATACATTCTCTTTTGAACTCTACAGAATGTATTCTAAAATAATATAATAATTTCATGGAGCTTTGTCATATAAACCCTTCCCAGACATCTTTCCAAGACCTTAATAAATGTATGGATGAATCCCTGTAGAAAAGATGTTGCCAGCTGGACCCAACCATGGGAGCTAACACTGGAGAGCACATTGTGAAGAGTAGCCACATTCAGAGCCCACGATTACACTTCAGGACAGCAGTGTTACACAGAGAACATTATAATAGATGTCCAGAGTTCCAGGTTTAAGCTCCAGTTCTGCCACTGATAAAACACGTGACATTGAGCAGTTAGTGTTCTACCTTCAGCTCTGTGCCCCAGAAACAAGTCTCTAGACCTAACTGCCAAATTCCTGCCATCTCCAGCTTCTCTAGCTCCACCACCACCCGTGAAGTTTGCAGATTTTCCCTTTTACATTTTAGGATTTTTCTGTCATGTAAAACAGAAATGTTAATCTTCCTTTTTTATTTGCCTCAAAGAATTCATGTGACACTCAGACAATATATTCTTATATGCAGGTGTTTAGAGATAATCTTGGTTGAGCAGGATTTGAGAGTCTCTTATTCTGTTAGCAAAACCTTTGTGCGGACCAACTCTACTGTTTATTTTGACCTGATTCTGTAGGATTGAAACTACATGGCAACCTATGTACTTCACTTTGAATCCATTATAGCTTCAAGCAATGGGATCTGTGATGTGCTTATATCCCAGATTTGAAACTAAAAGATAACCTTGACATTTTATGAAGTCAGTTTCATTCATTAGGCAAATTGCCACATTTGGGAACAAGCAAATTAAGCATTTTCATCTGTCTTTGGCTTCTCTGAGTAGCGTAATCACCATGGATTGTGTCATGGATCAGATTCAAAGCCTTGTAATTGTATGTCAGTGGGCGACAGGATGCTGAGCATTCTCCTGGGGTTCTTTCCCAGCCCACCTTCAGCTACTCACTCTCCTTGGACATACTATGACTTCTGATATACAATAAGGATCATTTGGGAGCATTGTTCTTTCAAGCCTCTTAGACCATATCCAATTTGGAGGATCTTGCTGTCCCAATCTTAAGCTGAAATAATAATAATACACAATAAAAGCAATGAATAGTTGCCTATTGTTTATGAGAACTATGTGGCAAAGAAACACTCTGCATGTGGACACCTTCCAGGAAACTCAAATTTGTATTATTAATCTTTGTTGTAAATTGCTACCATCTATGGAAATTGCTACAGTGCAAAATGCAGAAATGCATTCCTTTTGTTAAAAACCTAATTGATTCATTTAGAGCTTTCTATTATTAATCTACCAAATCACAGCTACTAAATATTACATGTTATAGCCATAGATACAGTCATTATTAACATGGCAATTATTGTGGGATGTTTTCAACCTACATTCACATGTATTTTCCTTTTACTAAAATAACCTATGCTTCAGGAAATTTTCTTGCAACAGAATATACAGTTTATCTTTAAAGGCAAAGCATTTCAGGAGTGTATTATAACAAATTGTTTACTACTATAAAAGAAATGTGTATATTTGTGTGTCTGTGTGTGTATATTATTTCTCATTTTATTATGCACTATTTGATGGCAGTAAAGAAGTGTATTCTTGATAAATATCAATTTCATATATTATTGCTCTTTCTAAAAAGATGCACATTTTCAAACTACATAAACCTATTTTAATAATGTTAATTGAGTATAGCAATAAGGCAAAGTAAAAATTCTCTAATATGGCCTTTTTATATTACTGATTATAATAACCTTTCTAAATAATAAAACCTAATAACTTATTAATTATTTACTATGTGCCCATACATACATACATAGTAATACATACTATGCTTATACATCTGTTTCTTACTTCCCACAATAGCCCTATGAGGCAAATCCCAATACTTGTTCCATCTTTAAAAAGACAAAATCAGAAGAGAGATTCCATTACCTTTCCCAAGATACAAAAAATGTCTTATATCATCTTGGACTCGAACCATGAAGCTCTAGTTTGGGACCTTGAGTCTTAAATTACTATATTATACTACCTCTCTTCAACACAATACATTAATATTTATTGAATTCAGTGAACTGAGTACACAACTAATTAATGAAAATTGCAGCTTTTTCAAGCCTTCTGAGATTCAATACCTACTTTTAGAAAGGATTAGAGTGGTGTGAGGAAAATGTTGTATTTCTATGGTCTATGTATCCATTACATGGATTTGTATTTGGCTTTGGTTCTTCCAAAGAAATTGGGATTCTCCTAGGTGGCACCAAATAGATCTGGAGGGTCACTCTGAGTAGTTCTTTGGTCATGTGTTCTTTTAGTACTCATTTCACCTCTCAGATTTAGTTTCCATACCTGAATGATGGGACTGGATCTGAGAATACATTAAGCACCTTCCAAATTTGGCATTTATAATTCTTATGAAATTCACAGCATTAATTGAATTACAAGCATTTGAGATTTAATTATTGTACCTTTGAATTGTTGCTTGAGAAGCAATAACTCCATCAAACTGATTCTTAGTCTTATGCTCATTGAAGAGATGCTAATGTTAAATAGTACTAACATGATCTATGAATGGTCTATTTCTACACTGCAATAAAAGACTCTTAAACCAGAGTGGCAGATGTGTTCTTTTATTCAACTTTATTATATTCATCTGTGGCTCCTAGTGAAGAAAAAACAGTTTTTCCTGTTGTTGAGCACTAATGCCATGGACCTTGCTGGTGTGCCTTATTGAGATGACAACAACTCTAAACATATCATCTTTTTGGTAATACTAAGACACTCACTATCTTCAAACATCACATCCGAATCAGTAATGTCACCAAGGGTGGAAATCTGGATATTTTCCCCTTCATGAGGTATGTATTGACATTTCATCATTTCTCTTACAAAAATAAATAAAGTTAGAGCCTAAAATGTGCTTGTTTTCTACGACATCTGCAAACTCCTAGAGATGTCATATTCTGCTTCTAAAAAGTAAGATATTAAAAAAAAATTTATACTCTCCCATTGACTTATTTCTATATATTCTTTCCTTTTTTCTTCAGAAATCACATCTTTATTTTCATGTGTAATTTTTAACATGTCTGCAAAAATATATCTTACATCTCTTAAAGTCATCACAAACTTCTATACCAAGTTTTAAAGCAACTTTTTACTTGCAAATTAGAATGAAAAATAGTTGGACTTAGGTGGTGGTAAATGAAAATTCTTATTACAACATCTGCAAATTATAAGTGAAAGTCACTTATAACTTTCCCTGCAGTGCTTTTGAAAAACTTAGATTGTTTTCTTCAGAAAAGAAAAATGCTTCATGAAAGGCCTAATAACACATTTAAATTACTGAGGATAATTTAAAAATTTAAGTTTTATGGAATTTAGATGATTACTAGAATCCCAGTAAGTAGCATAATGGACACCGTTTTTATAGCAATTGAGAATTACTCTGCACATGATACACTCACGTCAATCTGAACCTAGCATTTAAAAACCATACTTAACCCAAGTCACCAATCAGAAAGAGTTTTTTTTAGCAAAATACGATTAGCCTGATAGGAAGGCTAGGTAGCCCACATTGTCCTATAAATTCAAATTTTATTTAAGACATCAAGTCATATAATTTCTGCATATTTCATATTTTCATAAAAAATATTCTGAAAGCTAATACATATATATCATATATATATCATATATATGTGTCTGAGTATTTATGTGTCTGTATATATCTATATATCTAAATCTAGATTTCATATATACACACCCATATAAAGATTTGTTTGTTTGCTTTTTGTGCCATCGAGAGGTTTAAAACTTCTCAGGAGGCTTCTGGTTCCACTCTCTAAGAGTGGCTGTCTTCATGAACATGGCTAGAAAAGCTAATGACTGAATGAATGGTTTTTCATGGTTTTTTCATCAATGACCTAAAAGTGAAAAACTGACAAGTGTGTACTTCTATTTACTCCAAAAATATTATGCAATTTGAGGAGAGAAACAGGATGTCAGGAAGGGCAGTGGAGAGGAAAAGGACTAAAGGAAGAGAAAAGAAAAGTCTAGAAAGAAGAGCTAACAGAGAAAAAAGCGTGTCGAAGAATTCCCTTTTCTTCTGTGCTTAACTAAACTTAAATATGAGTCCAACCTTTTTAACCCCACAGCCAGCCCTATGGTCTAGTGTCACTTGTAAATCTGGAGAGAAGAAAAGGGAGACTATCATATGTATCCAATGAGAAACAGACTCTTTTAAATCCTAACTTGTAGGTTATTATTGAAACACTAATCAATAATTTAAATTAAGGTTAAGATGCTGATGGCAGACTAACCTGAATTCTTAAGCTAGATTATCTAAACCTTATTATTCTGAGAAAGAAAGAATTTACTTCAGACTTAAGAAACAAATTGAGTAAAAAACAGTTATGTACAAATGTCTACATTGTCTAGATTTTATTCCATTAAGAAAGGATTTGTTAAATATATCAAAATTGAATAATCCAGATATACATGAAATATCTTATGCTATTTAAAAATAACTTTATAGTTTCAAACAACAAATATTTGTTATCTTAAATAATTTCTGAAGTTTAAGCATGAAAAAACAGCTCTGTTGGGTGGTTCTAAGTCAAGGTCTCTCATGATGCTATAGTCACACTGTCAGCCATGGCTGCAGCCGTACAAAAGGTCAACTAGGGGTGGAGAATCCACTGCCAACTTCACTCATAGTGACCATTGCCAATTCTCACTTCCTCATCAGAGGGCTGTTTACAACATGGTAGGAAGCATCTCAGAAATAATAATCTAAGAAAAAGAGAACATCAAAATGGAAGCCACAGTCTTTCATAACCTATTTTTGAAAGTGACATATCATTACCTCTGCCACATTCTATTGGTCATACAGACCACCCTGGTACAATATGAAAAAAAAAGTGCCTAAGGATGTGAATATCAGAAAGTGGAATTCATTGAAAGCCATCTTGAAGGCTGGCTGCCACACCATCCTTACACATGTGTTGCTCCCTAAATCATATAAATATATAAATGAATAGATTAATGAATGCATGAATTTATGAAGAAATGTTTAATGTCAGTATCCTCGCATTATTTTATAATTTTATTGCTGCATTCCCCAATATGAAGTGCATTTTCTATGTTAGTTGGACCTAAAACACGCAAAAGAAAAGACTGAAGAGAAAGTTCTAATCAAACCACAGTAAACATAATGTTTCAAACACATTGCTAACACAAAGGAATGAAGAAAAATGGACTTTGAGGGTATAATCTGATCTCACCCATTTAAAAACAAAACAAAATAAACCCACTCCAGCATATCTATTGCTTCTATGATTACACTAAGTATTTCTTACCCCAGGGAAGTCACAATTACTTTTTAGGTGAAAAATCTCCTAAAACTCTTTGACTTAGACCTTCCTTGACCCCAGGTTATAGTGCTTATTGTTCCATTTTTGGTTTTGATCATTCCAATCACCAAAATCTCCAAGTGCCCATTTCTTCCACTTTCAACTACATTGTCATCCCAAAAATAGTCACAAAGAGAAAATTTAGCACCACCTCACCCAAATATTTCTCTACCATTTATAAATTCAAGTTTCAAATCATTATCCTCAATTGCAGACTCATATTTAAATGGAAATCATGATGCCTTCAGATTCCCATATACAGTAAATCCAATAAGTCTAAAGCAAACATTTTTCTTCCCCCAACATTTACTCTTTCCAATGATTTTCATCATTCAGTGAATTATAACCCAATGATGAAGCTATTCATGTCAAAAATCTGAAAATGGTCCTGCTCACTGAGACTGCTGTGTAAGATTGTGCAGTTTGTGTCCTACACAAAGGTGTCTAACTAAAATGACAAGTAGAGTTTGAAATCTAGTCTACAAATGGCCTTCTAAGCCCTGTCCCCTGCGTGCCCATACTGCACTAGGCAGAAAGAAAGGTCTCCCTACCTTTTTCATAAGGTTGCCTTCTGCTTGCCAGCCCAGAGGAGCTCCATCTGTCTAAAATAAGCATCTTTTTATGTTTTTATTTTTAATTTGCAAAATAGCATTGAACTCTGGGGTCCTAATGTCATCTACCAGGCCCTGTTTTTTCTACCTCCTATACAGCTAAAATCAATGACCTACACTTCAGCTGCATGGCCTCCTCTTTGCATTAAGTCCTCATCATTCCGTGCCTAAATCATGCACTTCGCTCCTAACCTGGTATTCTTGCCTAGAGTCAACTCTTTTGTCCAGTCTCCACACCGCTCATCTGACCAAATATCACCAACAACCTTTCAGATATTCATCAACAAATATTTTAAGTTCTTACCATATGCCTACCACTGCATGCCACCTAAATCCTCAAGCAAAAGTCCAAACTTCATAGCAAGTAAATACAGCTCTTCTTGTCTGTCCTTGTTTATGTATCCAGCCTTATTTTCTCATCTTTCTTCACTCTCTGGGAGCAAATAACCCTGAACCACTAAGGAGTCATCAAGTCTCATGTATACAAGGTTTCACACATGCTACTCGCTCTATCTGAAATGCCTTGCCACCTCATTTGCACCAATCATTTTGTTTTATATCTAAAAACTAACATTATCTTTTTTCCTCTCCCCTCTTCATCTTAGTTATTTGTCTGTCCCATGTTTTCTCATAGCACCCTATATGTTTCTAGCTCTCAGAGCACTTTTTACATTGTAAAGTTATTATATATAATAATTTGTGTTTCTTTCTTACCTTGTTGAAAAGTTCTCAGACACAAGAAAATTAACTTACTAATCATATATCTCTACATAGTAAATATTCCCTAAATCACCTTTTTATCCTGAACAAAATAGCTGTAATATTTATCATTTTTCACCACGTACATTTAAGTATGTGTTCTTAGTAAATTAGCAATTCTCATTTTCCTATTTCCTTCAATATTGAATGACCAGAAGAGATTACAAATTAGCACTGGATAAAAATAAAATGCATTTACTTTTAATTATTCCTTTACCAAACTGCATGCAATCATTTCAACTGATCATTTTTAAATAATGGCATTTTATTCTTACAGTATTTTCTTGCTTGCTGCAAGTTTAAAATTTTTCTAAAACTTTATACCGTGTGTGTGTGTGTGTGTGTGTGTGTGTGTGTAATATGGTATGTAGGATTAAAAGTAGAAGTAACTTCAAAATCTGAAATAACTTCAAATATGGAAGAAACATTTAAATGAATTTTGTCACCTGAGAAATTTGTGCACCGAGGATCATGTGCTCAGGTCTACAGATGAACAGGTGTGTGTAAATCAAAATTCTAATATCTGATTTACTCCATGGTTTCTTCTAATGCATCTCTTGGATCCTATGAGCAGCTGTAATAAAAGCTTTATTCAATAAAGATTACTTTCTCGAGAACATGGTTTTGCTATGTTCTATTCTGCTAATTTACAACTGCCATTTGTTTGGGACTCCTTTGAATTCTAAAAAACACTTTTAAAATATCATCTAATTTCACATTGAAAGCAACTCTATGATTAAGTAGCACAAATGTTATCATACCAAATTCACATATCCTAAAGTTAATATGATAAGCACATGGGAACTGTCTTAGATTATTATAATAAACTCTTATTTCTGGGTTTTTTTTTTCTCCTTTGTATCTTCTTGTCATAGAAGCAGGTGACTCACAGGATTCTCCAGCCCAGTTGCTAAAGTTCACATTTACATTCATAATGGTAACATTTCTTAACCTCTGCTGGCTCTTCGTGGGTTGTTTATTTCTCGCTGGTGACATAACCATTATCTTTTCATCCTAATCTCCTTTTGTCAGTGTAACATCTGAAGTGCAGGATAGAGGATTAGCAGTGCCCTGATTTAATCAGTTTATAAAAATCTCCAGAGAAAGCCACCCTCCCTTTCATACAGCACAGATGTTTTGTTTTCACTTATTAGGCAATTGATTTGGCCCCCAGCGCCTCAAGAAAGGAAAGATGCTCTTACCATTTATGTTTATACTGAAGGATGGAAGGAAATAGGACAGCTGGATACAGGATAAAGCATTCCAGGAAGCAGCAGTGCATTGACTTTACCAGCTGGAAAAGGAGAAAGAACAAGGCATTTGCAGACATTTTTTTTTCAACCCACAACCTGCTAAAGTGTGGTCGAGTGCACTGATTCACAACACAGCAGGACCTTCTCTACTATAATTCATGTTTTATATATAGCAGCTGTACATTGGAAAGATTACTAGGAAACCATTTGGAGAGAATTCAAGTTCAAGTCGTTTGCACAGGTGAATGAGCAGTGCAGCTGGGGTTTAGGTCTTTTTTCCCCTTTCAGCCCATTACCAAATGAACCTATTAAAGGTTCATTTAAAGGAGTAGAGGTGGAACAATGTGTCGATCTCAGTAATGTCTGCAGTGATTTAGTTTCAGAACTGTTACTGTCTGCTCTCCTGTCTGAATTCTGTATTTCATCCAATGGAATCTCTGATGTAACTGTTCTGCTTGTGGCTGCCCAGCTATTTGAATATTTTGAAAATTTACTTGTTGCACTAACAAATTTATTACTGTGAATTTAATTCGAGTATATTTCTAAGCCCAAATATTTGAATATCTTAATTTTTATATATTTCTAAAAGTGCTGTTCCTTGATAAGTTATTATAAGCAAAAAAATAATAATAATACCGGTTATTTAATTCAGTCGTAAAGCTACCGGAGGCATTTGGGTTACTAGAACTGTTTGCTAGAACTGTTGAAATTTATTTTTAAACATTTTATCACATTTTATCTTGGGGTGTTTTAACTTAAATTATCATCCCAGTCCAATATATCACCATAAGAATGAGAACTTATTTTGAGTGAACAAAGTTTATTAGAAACAGTATATTGTGTACATATCTGGAAGAGTAATAGATCGTTGCAATTTTAATTGTATATAATTTGTTTTCACAAATTTAAATTGAGCATTTCATGAACAAGAGATTTATATTTCATCTTTTACTATTTGAGTATTTGAATTTTAAAGAATAGGTCATTTGTCATTTTTTAGTTGCTTAAAATGTGAATATCTATGATGAGGTGGAAAATACCCTTCTCAATTAAGAAACTCAGTGATTTGTCAGCCCAGTTCCTCCTCATTCATGTAGCACAGTTTAAACTAGAATCACAACACCAACTATGAATATCACAAAAGGAGAATCACTTCAGTATCCATGCTTGTTATAGAGAAAGGGTATTCAGAGTAAAGTTATAATAAAAAGAAAATTAAAATATATTCAAGAAAACATCTCTCAATTATATGTTGCGGAAGTAGAACATGAGAGTAAATGTTTTTATACAAAATTAAAGTGTACTCATTTTATATATTGGTCTCTAGCAAAAATTTCAGCATTTCCATATGGCTTCTTCTTAACCTAGATGAAACATAAACATTTAACACGTATGGGAAAGCTAAGGTATTTTGAAAATGTGAATGAGTCAGATACATTCATGTTTATGATCAAAGACGGGAACATAGGTCACCACGGAGATGAATAATCCTTTTAATCCTTCTTAGAATACATTTTCAAAGCCAAAATGTAATCACTACCTAATGAGAGTTACATGTCCCTTGATACAAGTACATGAACTCGTATGAATAATTCTAAGGAGTACCCCTTAAACTGTCCTTTACAGATAATTAGGTTCATGAGATTAAGAATGTACTCTGAAGATTAGCCAAGAGACCCTGCTTTAGAATATTGTAACACGGGAAGCCTTTTCAGCCATATGGTAACCACGAGCACTATGGCCTCCGGGGAGCCTTGTCTCTTGTCACGCTTTGCCACAATCTGTTGCCAGGGCCCACAGGTCAAAGCTGATTCCTGAGGAGTTTAACTATAGGAAGTCTCCTGAAAGATACTGTCAAGATTACAGGGACAACAGCCCTGCATTTCTGACTATCGCATGCTTCTCTCCCTATTTGTGCTGATTGTACCACAAATTCAGTGCTCTTTCTCTTAACCGAAAATCATCAGTGGCATCAATGCTAAGAACAGAACAACCCCTCTGAGCTCAGTGAATTTCATATTAGCACTGTGATGATGCAGAGAGGAATCATTTGTAAAATTCTGTAAAATTTCATATTTGTGTCAATTTGTACATCTTGTCCTTTACACACCTTACATAATGTAAAAGCTGTTATATGGCTTCAAATGAGGGCTTACTCAGTAAGTGATAGCTCTTGTTCTTATTATTGTTATACTCATTAAGACTAGATTTGCATCTGAAAAAGGAGCAAAATTTTGACACTCTAAATGCCTAGACTTCTAGAATATCAAAAAGAGCAAATATCAATAACAATAATAATAGCCTTGACATAGCCTTGCCAACTTTTTTATTTTGGCAAGTATTATGTTTAAACCGTCTTCTAGTATTTTAATAAGGGGACATTTATGATTTAAATTCTAACACTATCGCTTCTCAGCCTTTTGGCTAAGATCAAGAGTAAATTCTAAAACTAAAATCAGGACAGGCACTCTCATAGAGTAAAGAATAATCCTTTAAATTGAGTAAATTGGTAATCTTAATAATAATAAACTTTAGAAGTGGCTTTATATGTTTTGAAAGGAGTGGAAGCCTACAGCTACTTATTCTTCTCTGTTAGAGTTTTTTTCCCCTTCCCTCACTTCCACCCCTGGTTGCCATCTCTCCTTAAGAACTGGATCTCTGAAGGTGGGCATCTCCTCCCATGCACTTGCTGTGCACACTGGGGCCTGGCACACAAGAGGTGTGGACTGTGGCTCCACTGGGGCCTAACCCAGGACTTTCTGCATGCAAAGCAGATGTGCTAACCACTACTCTATGGAACCACCCCCTCTTCTAGTGTTTCTTGACCAGTATAATGCCTATCAATATATACACATTATGTCAATCAATAAATATTTGTTATATAATAATATTGACCATATTTAAATTGTGAAGATCAAAAATTTGCTGTCATTAAATACATCATGGGTTATTTTGTGGCCCAATTTTTTAATATGATACCTTTAAAGATCATGCTCTCACACAGATAATCAGTGAGCAAGATGCTTAATTATTTTAACTGATGACATCTATTTTTAAATAAAAGCACAACTATTATGATTGTTTGCATGTGTATCTTAATCTATCATCTATCTATCTATATCTATCATCTATCAGTTATCATCTATCCACCTACCTATCCACTCATCTATTTAGTCATTCCTCTAAACATTTTATCCGTATATTTATTGACTCAGTTAAGAATACTTCCACTGTTTTACTGTATAAAATATTTTCTTTTCTCATTTTCTAAACTGCAGAAATATAGAGGATGTATCTTCTCATTGGTTCATGTTGTCATTTACGCATAATAGTGAATGGGAGTGGCAGTAAAATTGACATAATCTAAATATAATTTTACAAGAATTTAGAATCTGAAAATCAAGACATATTCAAATCCTGGTTCCCAACTCTGTATGTTTTACTATTGTGGGCTTCTTCAGAATTTCAGGACTAGAGAGTAAGGGAGGTTGGGGACCCTGGGGGCATGACCAGGTCAGCAGAGAAGAGCACTCCAGATGGCAGTACTGAACCAGATGGTATGGAAGTGATCTGTATTTCAGTTTTCTAAAAAATCATATGACTTTATATTATGTAGGATTCCAGGGACAACAGAATCTGGGACAGAACTTAGGATGCAGGAAACCTAGGGGTGCCTACAGGAACAATGCTTATGAGAAAGTGAATAAAATAGGGATGAGCAAAGGGATGAGCTGAACTGTAAAGCATACCAACAAAGGGGATGGCTGATCCCAAAAGAAACTTTGAAGCCTAGATGACCCTTCCAGATTATGCACATCCAAGGCAAGGGGTAAGGCTTTTACACCCCACATTGAACACTTACTAGGTACAAACTGCTCTGGGCAAAAGAGTGTAACCATGGAAGGTGGCTCTTTATACCTGAGAGTAATTCTCAACAAGAAACTCATGTGACACTCAGTAACATGAGTCTGGAAAGAGGAATTTCAAAAGTAAACACAGTATTTACTGCACTGCCCTTGTGTGTACCTATCAAGTATAAGTTCTGTTCTCTCCTTTTTTCCCTGTGCACTTTATCACCTAATATAGCATACACTTTATTTATATATTTTGTTTTCTAATGACTCCCTGCTTATACTAGGTTCCTCAAAAAGAAAAACCTGAAGGAGAGGCTTACGCACTTTCTTAGAGGGTGCAATTCTAGGTAACAACAGTTAAGTCAAAGGGATATCAAACTGAGAAGGGAGGCACAGCCAACATCAGGACGGTTAACAGATCAACCACCTGGTAACAAGAAAAACTGTTCAGTCCCTTGAGACCACCTTCCAGAAGACCATGTAAACAGCTACTTCTCAGGTCAGCCCATGCAGTGAAAGGAGAGAGAAGCCTTTCCCTTCTGGCTTTCTTCTTCTATTGATCAGAGGTTTATCCCATGGAACATTGGTTTCTCTATACTCCTGAGTTAAAGATAGAAAGGCACATATGAGCCTGCACTTGAACCCAGGAATGCCACTTTTAGCATTTTATCCAAAGATATTCTCAAATGCAAACAAACAAACAAACAAACAAACAAGAAGGTAATGTAGATACAAAACTATTTACTCTAGCTTTGCTTATAATTGCAAAAAATTAAAAATGTCCAAATTATACATCTATGAGATTGAATTAAATAAATCACAATAAAGCCATATTACAAACTACTATCTATCCATTAAAAAGTGATATTATCTTTATGTACTACATAAAATAAGCTTCAAGATACATTGTAAAGTGGAAGGAAAAAAACAAGAAACAATATGTAAAAATAAAAAAAATGTATTTTCTTGCAACGTAAGAACTAAAGTACCAAATATGATTTGGATTTTACCAATTAGATGTATTCATCTGAGACCTTTGTTCTGAACTAATCCATATGGAGAAAAAAAATCTTGTGAAACACGAATATAGAAATTTTTTTCTCCCATTAAGTAGTATCCAAGGGGAGATATTTCATGCTATTCTCTTTTAAATCTTGAACCATATGAAAATATTATATTTTCAAAAATAATCAATTAATGCAAATTCTAAAAATGTGGAATAAGCATAAATAAGTACTTTTTACAAAATCTTGGTTGGGAAACTGAAACATTCAATCAGTTTACTTATTGACTATAAGCAAGAGACATGAGCAAAAACAGAATGAAGAACAAGACAGTTGATTTATCTGATTTTATGAAGATTTCTATGAAAAGCATCCTCAGTGTCACTTGCATAGAACGAGATTATCATTATATTGAGTAAGCTATTACCAAAATCTTACATATGTATAGATCCATATATACATATGTGTGTATGTATCTTTATATAATATTATAATTGTATCTATCTAATAGGTAATATCTTGATTATTTGAAAATGCAAATATATTTAGTTTGTAAGAAAAATAAAACTTGACATAGTTTTGGTCAATTAAAAAATCTGAAGAAGTATTTTGGTAAAATTTTTTTCTTCTATCATGTGGTGCTTAAGCAGATGACTTCCTGGTCACTAGCCAGGAAGATGTTGGCCATAATTTTAAGACTCTCAGATTTTCTCGTCATCTAAAAAAGGAGTGTAATCTTGCCCTTTAAAAATTATAAATCTCTTTGTTAATTATTCCAAGTGTCAACGATAATCATGGAAAACACATTAAATCATTTGAAGATGGAACATTAAAAAATGCCCCCTGAGTAGATGTTCTATTTAAGCTGCCTCTGGTTGACTAATCAAAACTGAAAGGGTTTTTTTGTTTGTTCTTTATGCTTAGAGCTGGGAAGCTGAGTAAACATCAGATTTCTCACGTGTTACAGGAGTTTAAAAAATAATGACATGTTAATCTTTATGGTTCTGAAAATAAATATGCTCAAATATATGAAGAAGTCTCATTTTTATTTCGTAGACCTTAGGAGAGTAATATTTATTTAAAGGAGGCAGGATGACGTGGCTGGTAAGAGCCCAGACTTCAGATTTCCTGAGTGACAGTTGAGCCATTTATTTGCTCTGTGGTTTTCAGCAATTAATCTCTCTACATCTTAGTTTCTTCACCTCTAGCATGAGGATGATAATAGTATTTACCATAGAATGCAAAGAATAATCTAAATAAAGCATTTATCCTAGTACCTAGTAATAGGCATTGGTAAATTAGCTATTTCAAAAATAATAAATAATTGAAGAACTCTTTTTTAAATGGTGTCTGACTAACCACTTATCTCTCCCTAGTTGTCAGTATATACTCATAAAGGCATATAAAAATTTCAACTACCTAAAACATTCATAAAAAGTTTTATGAGCCTGATATATCTGGGAGAATTTCCCACTAACAATAAAATATATAGATGTGAATTGAGATTCTCAATCTGTGGCTTTTATTTTTGTCTGTCTTCCTCTGAAATGAAATAAATCTATGGTCTTTAAAGAAGGTAAGCTTCATTCCTGACTCAGTGAGGCAGCAAGATAGAAGAGGTGTCACCTTAAGTGTCCTAGATATGTTTTTTGAAGTCCCTGTAAATATATTCAGTAACTTCAGCATGCTGTAATGCCAGGGTAAGAATAGGGAAAGGAGAGACAGAGATGGACCATTGGTGTTCCAAAATTGAATTATGAGAGATGTTGCTCGAATAATTTAAATAATGTTGGTCGAGAAAGATCTAGGAAAATGCCTTCTATAAGTATTCACCTAGGATAGCAGTTACCTATATGTTGTCTGGGTCAGTCATAACAAATGCCAGCTACACAGTCAATGTGAGGCTTATGGTTTGAAGGCATTAAAGATGTGTTCTCAGAAAATGAGTTATGAGTACCATGAGCTGAGCTAATGGGAAATCTTGTACTTTTTCTCTGGGAAAACATTCATTCTCATAAAAGTAATGTGACAGAGAATTAATATAAACAAAAACAAGACACAAAAACATAAAGGGAAAACAAGGCTGAGATAAAAATGAAATCGAGAAATCATATTTCTACCGATATAATGGTAAATATTCTGAAAATTCTTCTTTTATAAAACACAGAGGAGTGCTCTGTAAATTATGTAAAACATTTTTAAATGTATAACTGAAAGTAAAATGAATTGAGTGAAATTTTCAGGGGTTGAAAATCAAGATAGAGCATGACAGACAAAATGGAAAAATAAAGCTTTTGTAAATTTTGAGAACCTAAGACCTAGAGATATAAATGCCCTGCAGAGGAACAAGATAAAGCTCAGAATCCTAAGGAGATAGAAAAGATATCATTGCAAAAAGACAAGCATCACAGCTTCTAAATGCTCAGTGCAAACATGCTAGAAAAATTCTACTGGGATCCAATAAGAAATAAATAGCTTTAAAAATTACTTCATATTTTTAATGATATCTCATGAATGTTAGAATCTGTTTAAAGGTGATAAAGTGTTGATATAAAAATATCAAAATAAAATATTTATGATTATAGAATTTTTTTTTGGTTTTGTTTTTGCATTACATGTGCATAAAATTTTGCTATACTTTATTTTGAAAGCTTTTATAATATGATTAAATATTTATAAAATTATTTTTGCTGTCTACATATCAAATTTTATTATCCTACTAATCTTTTTTTATACAAATACATATATTTAAGATCTGTTATTATTATTAATACTTGCTATATTAGTATGTACATAAATGTGAAAATATATTAAATATTAAATTCAATATTGAATTTTATTAAATCATTAACTATATTTACTTTTCATTAATAACATTAAACATTAATATGAAATATGAAACTGGTATTAAAACTGGGTGACATGTTAATTGGGTTGATAGTTACACTCTAATTTTTTATATTTTTAAATTTTTATCATAGCATATGTCCTTCAATAGAACAAAAGAAAAAAAAGATACCAAAGTTTAATCTCAAAAATAGTGGCCTAATTCAAAAAGAAAACAAAAACAAAAACAAAAAATTTCAAATTTTTAGTAGTGGCTGAATTTAACAAAGAAAGAAAACAAACTTGAATTTGTTGTAGCAATATGGTACATAGTACTGTGCAAAAAAATTAGAAGTGGAGTAACTAACTGTAATTCAGAAAACAAGAGCTACCACAGCAACAGTCACAGGAGCAGGAGGACTAGGGATCTTTTCATATTAGTACACCGAAGCCCTTGCAACATAATAATGAGACATGGAGTTAATACAGAAGGCATCACCAAGGCTTGCGATATACTAGGAAAACAGAGCAAAGCAGAAAACTAGGTTAGTGGGAGAATAATTGCCACCTTCCTGGTAAAGTTAGTTCGGAGATGCTGGTGAAAGAATAGGTGTGTATATGCACTATCTTTAACCCTCAGTCACCTTGACAAGTTGATTAGAGTACCTGTGTTCTGGCTAAGGGAAGCTTCAACATTAATTGTCTCAGAAGTGAAGTTAATGAATTAAAATTTGACAGCAAATTTATAAGTCCGGTTTCCATAGAGATACTATATTTGATTATGTTTTTATTGACTCCAATATATGTAACGATAAGAAATAGTACAGTAGTATTTTGAATGCTTTTGTTCTTGATTTAATATTAAAGACATTCAATATTATACAATATTAAACTAATAACATTAATATTAAAATGCATAACTTTAAAAAATATTCATTGGCAGAACTCTTGGTCAAACTCTCCAAACCCCAATTTTAAGTTCCAGCTGACGTGGTGAAAGCAGTTGTCATTTTTCAAGTAAATGGAATATTGGATTGAAACTCAAGTAATCAAACAGTATAGTATTATTTGTCAATTTATAGATATTCATCATAATATTTATTAGATACAATAAATCCATCATAGATATTAGATTTTCTAAAATAATCACAATAATATCATGTTTACTTAGACTTCATGTTTTTGGATTTAGTTATTAAAGTACTTTACCAGATAGCAAGCATACTACACAAAAATAAATACCAAGATTTATGCATATTTGGATGCAGTAATATTTTAAGTATATAAAATAACTTTTAATTACAATTTGAATATTTTGTCTTTTTACAATTTGGTTATAGCAGCTAATTTTTGCACTGAAATAAGGTTGAAATAGAAAATAACAGATGGCTTGCTCTGTTCTGGTGCCTCCATAAATTGGCTTAGAACTGCAGCATCCTGGCACTTAGATTGTACACACTGCAGTTTATAACTTATCAAGATGCTTGAGTACTCTCAAAAGGAATAATGGAAAGAGAACACAGAATTAAATAAATCAATATTTATTATAAATCAATATTCTTTCGCAGAAGAGCACATGGCCAATATCATCAGGTATTGCAATGAAATTTCTCATTTATCAAATACATGTAAACAAAATGATAGAGTCCTTATGGAGAAATTTATTGCTATCGTGAATCATGAACCGCTGAACCAGGGCTGAGAACCTCGTAAGTAAACTTCATCTTAATTCAGTTTGGGGATTTATTTTTTTCTTTGGATGTGGTTTAATATGGAAAAGAAACAAGACATTTTATTCTTATTTTTGAATCTAAGAATATAGGATATAATAACCATACATGGTAAAAATGATAAATTAAAAACTACAGTCTTATTTGGGGACCATGTCTAAATAAAATTGAAATGAGGAGGATAAAGGAATATCCTCTGCTTTTTAAAAAGTCTTCTAAGTTCAAAAAATACAATTGCTAGGATGTTAATTTTATAGACTTGAGATGATTTTTGCTGACATTAAGAACATGGGATGGGCAGATATTGGATAAGAAAAGTATGACTTCTCTCCAGCATATTTAGCATAAATTCTCTATGGAGATTTAAGTGGACTCATCCAATGGGCTTTAGAGAGAACTCTAGTCTGGAAATATAGATATGTGAGTCATCAGCATATACATGGCAATTCGGGCCTAGATCATTTAATCCCATAGTCTTCATGGACAGTCCAGAGCTATGTCCACTTCAAGCTCCATGCTCAAACATTTGAGACTTATTATTTGCCATTCATTGTGGCTCACTTTTGTTTTTATCACCAAATTATTTTGAACTTTTTTTTATGAATTCATAGGGTCACTCCAAACTTGAAGAAATAAACATTATTAATTTGCTTGAAGGAATCTGAGTATTTGGCTCAGTAGAGCATGCAGAAATGACCTGCTGATTCTTCTGGATGAATGTTTCTTCACCACTTCAGACCCAACATACCCTGACCTAGGCATTTAATAGTCTCTGAACATGAGCACCTCTTCTAGATACCCTATCTCACCCAAGCTTAAAAGCTTTGAGTTTTGTAGTATAAACTTAGTCTTATCAACAACTGCAAATGAATAATACAGAGGAAGACAAATTTTACTATTTAATCCTGTAAAAATATTCTGTAAAAATGAATTATTATTCCTAATAATAACAATCATTGTCCTATAAATTTAAAACTTTGAGTTGTCATAATTGGAAAAGTCTCTACTGTTTTTATGTGATACTAAACTGCATGGAATAAAATGGCAGCTAATGGTTTAAGAAAAGTTAAAGAATAAATAAGGAACACTGGAGCCTCATAAAATGTGGTTATTATGAATCAATTTACTTCGTGTATCTACTCCCATGAAAAGAAGAATTAATCATTAAGCTATGAGAAGAATATCATTGTCATTTTCAATTAAAAGTGTATCCATTATTTTGGACCCTGCAGTGTGTCTGTGAGACATTTTTTTCTCTCTCAGTGTACCACAACCCAAATATATTTTGTCTGATTCAGCCTTCTTAAGTGAGATAATATTTCTTACTTAACTACTTGAATACCATCTGGGGTCTCCAATCTCATTATGATAAATTAACATAAGTGGCTCATGGCTTAGGTAAGGCAAACATAAAAATCTATGTGTATATACATATATGTATAAATTCACACACACACACACACACTCACACACACACACACACACACACGCATTCTTACACTGAGTGATAAGAGACTAAATAAAATATTCCACCTCAAACGACATCTCCTAGAAACTCTCCTGGAACCTAGTATTTCAGTCCTTATAATGCATCATGTCTCAGGAACTGATTATAAGAATATGATAATTCAGGAAATTAAGGAACACATGCAGGCTACTCTCCCAGCAGGTATTCCTTCCAACAGAACAACTAGCACAGCTGGTCTGCTCAGCCCAAGTGCAGGCACAGCACCAGGTCCCACTTCAAAATCACTCCTCAGCATATCAGAGATTTCACGTTTCAATCTTAGCAAAATAGTCTTTTAAAAAATATTCTTTTTGAGGTATTATTTCAACTTTATGCTGGAATGTGAAAGGGCCTTACAAGAAATATATTGCATTACACTATTTCATAAAATTAACTAAATACCAAGCTGAATTTTAAAGTAATTATTTTAACTCAAGATGATCAGTCAGTTGGTCCAGACTTGTCACATCGTTTCTTTTATTCTATCAAATTTATTTTGTAATACGGACATGACAAATATTATTTTCTCATCAATATCTGACAAAAATCATTAAATGTCAATGACTAGTAGTTTATTTCTATACTTTTCCTGTTTTTATTGGCTTCAGAAATAATTTTATTATTTATTTTATGCTGTTCTTAAACATTTTGACAAAAAAAAACCACAACTTACCCACTGGGAAATTAAGCCAATTAGGTGACTTAGAGCAATCTTTAATTCTAAAATTGTAATCCAAAAATTATTTGACTGACTACATAATTTATCCAGACATTCTATAATTTTCAAATACCTTTCCATCAAATTGAGAAAGGAGCAACTCTAAGTTCTCACCTGACCAAGACTTCACAACAGGACTTAGGTAGAGGAACTACTTAAGGATGAAATGTCCAAAGGTATGAGGATGAAAAGAAAGAATTGTGTAGACTATACAGAACATAATTTGCAAATAATTAAGAATTGACAGTAAAGAGTGGGAATCCAAATTGCCTATGCTTTAATGTTTCATACATAAATATGCAAAGTATTTTTTTTAACTTTTGGAATCTTAAAATATGTAAAGCTATTACCATTCCTGTAAGTACCTCGAGACATTAAACTGTGGGGATGTATATTTTTTTCTCTCTCACCACCATTCTAATTTATCCCTATTGAGGTAGAGATAGCTATGGCAAAAGACAACTCAGCTTTAAGACATGTCTACCTCTTCTTAGTGTGATATTGTGCATTTCCTTTTTGGTAATCTCTGCAGTTATCAGTCTGTAAAATGAATATGGTAACACCTCAAAGGGTTTTAATGAAAATAAGTAAGTAAAATAAGTATACAAAGAACTTGGTACGTCTAAAATCTGATAGTGACTGCTGCTTGTGGAGCACATATGTATCATTTGGATTCACCAGTTATAGCAGATGCCTGTAATGAATCTCATCACATCTGAGCCCAGCTCTGGTTGACAGTTTCCTACAGAATGCCAGGGCTCCTATCATATTGCAGCTGTGTTTCTGCTTTGAGCCTCAGGCCTGTCTCTGAAGCCAAGAAGACAGATCAGCTACATACAGACACAGCCCAGAGCAAGAGAATTTACCTCCTGAGGCAACTTTGAACCAGTGGGGACAGGAGTTAGTGGATTAATTCACTAGCCTCCCCTGTCTCTGGCAGGACAATTCTAAAATGCCCCTCAGGAGGTTCCCAATAGAATTGAATCTCAGTTGCCCTCAGTGGTAACCAGCCCATTAATTCACCTTCTATTGGCTGTTTCCCCTTTCCTCTCTCTCTCTTTCATCTCTTTTGTTTCTTTTTAAAATCACCTCTCAGAGAAGCACTGTACCCCAATCCTTGTTTAAGGTTCTGCTTTCCAAGGAACTCAACCTAAGACAAGCCTTTAGCATGTGCCAGACACTATGCTAAGTACTTTTATAATTGACTCATTTAATCCTCACAATAATCTATAATATAGCTTCATTACAATTTTCATCTTATGTATAAGGAAACAAGCTTTAGTAAATCTTCGAAGGTCTCACAGCTAGTGACAGAACTAGGAATCAAATCCAGTATATCTAGTTAAACAGTTCACAATTTTAAGTCACTAAACCTCCTGCACTAAGTACTCCATGTGTCAGAATTAGATTGGTGGCTTTTTAGTATTTAAGCTATTTGAATGGCAAAAAGGCTTACAGAATCAAAATTTCATGTAGCAAAAGCTGAGATTGAGAGTTTTAACAAGCTCACCAGATGATGCTTAAGTACACTAAAGGTACAGAGACCAACTAAGATAACTTATTTTGAACAGTAAATATTCTTAACATCATCCAGAAATGATAATTGGCAAATCTGCCTGGTTACTATTAAATATATTTAATATGCATCTGCATTAGAAGTTTGTATAAAGTTACCCATTACTCCAAACTTAAGCCATATCCTGAGGAAAAGAAAAAAAAAGTGGCTTCATAGCTGATTAAAGCAGCAAATCAGTGATCATCTAGGAGGGAATCCTTGTTAGTCACAGGCACCCTGACTTGAAATCACCATGGACTAGGAGACAGAGAAGGTGACAGGAAACACTTCAGAAAGTAGGCATAGGAACCTAAATAACATGGTAAAGTACAGCATCTGGAAAATGCCCTGCTGTAGATCCCATCATTCTTTGATGATGCTCAATAAATGTGGTTCAACTGTCATTAGATTCTGTCACTGTGGCTCTCTGAATTTTCAGCTGGTGGAAATGCTTTAGGAATCATTTTATACTATGAAGACTTGCAACCTTTCTTTTAAGATAGGAATCAGCAATTCAATTTCTTGGCTGCAATGTGTCAAGAAAGGTATAGGAACATTGTAAACCCAGCTAGGGCCCTCCTTTGCCTTTGGTAAAACTTCCATTAATTGAGATCGTGTATACTAAGCCCCAGATAAACACTCTTGCTTTTAATCCTGACAATATTTCTGTGAGGTCAGTAATTCTATTTACACCATAGGTTTGAGGAATTGTAAGTAACTTGTCCCAGTTTACAGAGTATACAGTGGTGAGGCCAAAATTTTAACTTAGTTATTAATTTTTAGTTGTTATTTTGCTCCTTCAGCAGAATTTAACATTTAATCTTTCTGGAAGCGCTCGATTCCCTTGGCTGTTGTGTCGACACCTGTTCTGGTTTCTCCCTGTCTCACTGGCTTCTCCTTTACAGTTTGTTTGTTTGTTTGTTTGTTTTGAACACCACCTAAATATTAAATACCAGAGATCCTCAAAGCTCTCCTTCAGGCCTCTTGTGTCACTCTACACTCTCTCCTTAGGCAATCTCTGCTATGCTATCAAAATCAATTACTATATAGGGTGATGATATATGACATTTATATCTCTGAACCTGACCTGTTCTCCATTTTCCAAACTCATTAAAATTCAGGTCCCTACCTGACATCTCCCTTTGGGTATCTCAATGACGACTCAAGTTCAGTCTGCACAAATGAAACTCAGTAAGAACCTGCAAAGACAGTTATTTTCTAATTTTCTTTGCCCCAGTATATGTTACTACTACCACCCATCTGGTTATGCAACCCAGAAAACCAGAAAATAACTCTCCTCATGCTTCTCTTTCTCTCAATCAATGTTTGTAGGCTCTAACTCTTCACAATTTCTTAAAACTGTATCATTATTTTTAAATCCATGGCTATTTCTCTAGGGCAGGCTATCATCATTTTTCTTGTAACAATTTCCAAACCCTCCTAACTCATCTATAGCATCAGCTCTGGCTTATACATTCAGTTCCCAACATTACTATCACAATAGTCTGTTCAAAAGATAAATTTTTATCACCACTGACAAGGCTTTTTAGAATGCTAAAAATTCCTTGGTGAAGACAAAAACAAAACTAAGTAAAATCTTCCTATTTTCCCCATAGTTGTATTTTTAAAAAATATATATGTATAGTATTGAAACTATGTAAAATCTGCTTTGTGTTTATGAACAGATTCTAGACATTAATTAAATATATACATATATATGTATATGGCATATAAGAATGTTGTGTGCGCATGTATAATCTACTGAGTACCCAGCAGCATAGTCAGTAGTTGTGAGGGATTCAGGATAATTCTTTGTGAGGGATTGTGTCTTAGTTTGGCATCCTTTCCCAAAACAGATGATAAGATAATACATGGATGCAAGGAAGGAAGAAAAGACAATAAAGGGTGAGTTAATGTGTGAGATATCACTAGGGGTAAATGGAGCACAGCCAACTGGGTGCCCTCTGAGAAACTACATGGAACACACCCCAGAAATATCTTACCCGAGGATAGAAAGGTTGAATTTATCCATGGATTCCCCTGACCCGCTGGGGCCTTTACTCATTCCTGCTTGTGGGTCAGTACTCCTGTGAAGCAGAAGAAAATTCTCAGCCAGAGAAGAGACATGGAGATGTCTGAGGTAGAATTGTCTACTTTAGGTATGAAAGGGCAGGTAAGATGTATATTGCAGAGTGATTGGTGCTGGTCCTTTGCATTAAATACTACTGTTACTTACAATTCATTATGACCTCAAAAAAGGTGTCCACAACTTTCAAAATGTGTCCTACAATAACTTAACATCCTCTTGGGTAAAACCAGTTATACAAGTATTTAATAAGTATTTGTTGAATAAGTCAGATAATTATTATAAATAAGAAATTCATGTTTTCTCTCCAATATCTTTTTTTAACATTCTAGTCTAAAATGTGTATGTTTTGTGCCAAAAATTAATTTACACTTTATGTGAAGGACAGTTTAAAGGAGATTTTTTTAAAGCAAATAATTGTTTACATTTAGTGTACATAATTCTTCCACAGATTTAATTTATTAAAAAATAGACTAGAAGTATTTCTTGGCAATACATATTCTTAGAAAATATAACTGTATCTTTACCTAATTTCTTAAATGAATTATTACATTGTACTACTATCACCTCATACTAGACAAGACTGTTATAAACACACACATACAAACCTTTTTGTGTCAAAAAGCTAACTTTAGAGGCAAAGTGGTACGTTGCACAGTGGATTTATTTTAATTGACCAGGTGCTGGAAATATATAAACACCTCTAATCTACAGGGTACACGTTATCACATACAGCCATTCATGGAGTTAGTGCATTTGAAACATTAGAGTACACCCAGGCACTGATGTGATGCTCGTCAATTCAACCTTCAATGCATAATAACCAATGTGACTTTCCAGACTGTTTTATTGCTAGGCTCTCACGAAGGAGAAATGTTTTCTGGCCTCCCTATAAAACATAAGACCCAAAGCTTCTCAGTTTCTGCCTGGTAAGAAAAATAGAATTAATTCAAGCTAATGAGTTTATTTTTTCTTTTGAACCATAGCATGAATAAATAGATTCTGGTAGTATGTTTCCATGAGGCAAAGAGAACCTTGAGTTTAGGGCTGTGCTTTCTCTAAATGAGTGTTACCTCTAATACCTGAACTCAGTGGTATCTTGAGGCCACAGTCACTGTGTCTGATTTCCAGTTGTGACTAATCTTTACTTGCTGGAACTTTAAACAGTTACAAATGTGCCATATATGTATGTTTTAATTATGGTAATCACCATGCCCTGACATTCACTCAAAGGAGGCATTCTATATTCACAGGCAGCACTTGAAGTGTCAGAACAGCATGCCCTTACTTGGCTACTTTCTTAATAGCACATTTGCTTCTGTCACTGACTCAGTGTCCTGTGCCCATGTGGTCTGACTAATCTTACTGGTCCTACAATTATTTTGTCACTATGACTGTTGAAGGGTGATCTATGAAAGGCAGTTTTTTTTTTCCTTTTTCATATTGATGGTTCTGCCTGGCAGAATCTACAATATTAGTGGCAGATATTCTAATTTTTATGTATATTGTGCCAAATTTCAAGAGGAAAATTGCAGACAAAGCACAAGCAAAATAGAACTCACTATAGGGAACATTATGGATAGCAGCTATGTACTTTTTTATTATACCTACTTGCCTAAAAAGAAGAGAAAAAAATGAGGGGGGTAATTAATAGCATTTTAAATGTGATATTTTAGTAAATTAGCAACAAGGCTAATATTCATCAACTGTAACCAGAAAATACCATTCGACCAAAAATACCAAGAACTTATTACATTAAAATGATACAAAAAATCCTTTTCTTTTAAAATTTTTTTAAAGCTGCTAAATAGGTTTGTTACACTTAAAATACCTACAATTTCTCATATCTTTAGAATGAAATCATTTGTCTATAGAGTAACTTCAAAAATACTTTTTCAATACAAGAAATCTACCATCGAGGTACATAATAAAATGAATCTGGAAATATGTTAATCCCCTACTTATTCAGCTGTACAGAGATTTAATATTGATATTGCTGGGAGCTGAACAGGAGCCAAACTAATTCCACAAAAGTGCTCTATCTGCATATTAACTACTGAAAATGCAGAGATACAATCCTATTTATGCTACTCTGCAGCATCTGATGTGATTTAGTTCTGCAGTCTCTTCAGCTTTTTAAATGTGTTGCTATGCTCTTCCACTTACCTGGAGACGAATGCTCCTTTCACTCAAATTTTAGGACATCCTACATTATTTGTCCTGCAAATATAAGTATTTTATAGACATAAAAACTAATTGAACTTTACTGACATACATTTCTTTTATTACAATGTTTAATATGGTATCTACTGAATTATGAATTTCTTTGAGAAAATAAGTAGTCTCCTTTACCCAGTCAAGTATGGCTAAATCATCTTTATGGCATACAGAGTGGCCAATAGTCTTTTTGGGAATAAAAATACAAATTTGAAATTTTAGTCCTAAGACTGACATGACATCAAATTTTAATTATCAGGAAAAAATAATAAATAATTTTTTATTTTCATAACTTCTGAGTTTGGTAATAACATTTCATAGAAAAAAAACTTTGATTTCTATATAATTTTCAGAAATGATCTTCAAAATCCCAACTTTTTTGGAAAATATTCAGATCACTTACTTTTTAAATTAAATAGCAATTTTTTAATTTAAAAAATGCCTTTACAAAAGGAATCATAAGAAGATTACTTTAATTCGGTGATTTTCTGTTGAGGTTTTAGGCAAAACATGAACGAATATTCCTAGAATGACAAATAACATATTCTAGAAGAAGGGGGTCATTCTAGGGTATTCCCAGCATTATAATGTAACAAATATATAGAGAACTAGATAGATGACTGATAGATAGATGATAGATGATAGATGATGATAGATAGATAGATAGATAGTAGACAAACATGATAGATGGTAGATAAATACATAGATAGTTAGATACATAGATAAATGAGAGAGTTTAGATATAGAGAAGGATATAAATATAAATACAGATATAGATATAGTTTTCATATATCAACTAGGTAAATAAAAGCATGGTGCAATCTTGGATAAATGGTATGCAGTGTAGAACTTCCAGGGGACACCATCCAAAGGAGTACAGTCAAAAACTCAGATAGAAATATGAGTTTCATGCATATTGAAAGGAGAAATCCCTTTAAAACCATAGTGAAATTTTATTTTCAATTATATATTTTACCCATGCTTATAAAAATAAATTTGATTTATGAGAATTAGATATGTATGCCATGTTTAAGCATGGAATATAGCTATTGACTTTGTGAGATGCAACAATGTATTGTGATTTCCTGGAATTGGGAAAAAAAGAAAACCATTGACCTCTTTCCTCCATTTCCCTTTTTTTTTTCAGGTACATGAACTATGTCATAATACTTCTTAGTCACAGTTATGCTCCTTAATATGTTGGGGTTTTTTTTCTCCAAAGAAAAACTAAGGAAAATAACTGCTTTTGGTTATGACCAAGAAAAAGAATAAACAACTCCTTACTATACTTTTTTAACCAATAGATTCTTGACTATCCTCTCTCAATCTTCAGGAAAACTGCCTGTCAATCAACACTTTCTTTTTCATCAAACAAAAAAACATGTTGCAAACATGAAGTTGTATCTCTAACACACATAACCCCAATATTGTTCTCTTGAACGTTTATACCACCATTCATGCACAAGGCAGCTAAAAGCCGACTTAATAGTATTGAGTCTAAAACTGAGATAAATGAGAAAGAAGTTTCAGGAAAAAGGAGCTTTTCTCTTCTCTCACAAGTTCCCAAAGTCAGGAAGTATAGGAAACTTCAACACCCACTTTGATTTGATATTTCTTCAAGGTATACCAATATATATTTAAATTTTCTTCAATTTTATAATCCAAAAGAGCTTCAGTTCTGCAATAACACTTACTTCTAAAATCAGGTTAAATAGAAAACTATTTTAAGTGCAAATAATAATAATAAAGCATGAATACTAGCAAAATTAACTTGAATATCGCTGAAGGCTGATGATCTAGAAACTAATCTTTAAGGTAGGTGTGAAATATTTAGAACCTCTTTAAAATGAAGAGTCTGGGCAATTTTTTTGCATATCATTTTTTTTCTCTTTTCATTTATTCATCATACAATGCATATGTATCAATGTGACTAGGTTACCACTCTTCCAAGATTGTACATCGGTTTGCTATAATTACATTGTAATATAAATGGCTGAAAAGACTTTGCATGAGTCAATCAGTGACCTTGATTTATTTTTCCAGGTCATAGAGATCCATCTTTGAACCTCATCAAAAATTCCAACTTAATAGCAGGTGTCAGCCTTTACTATTCCCCTGGTTGTCATAATTAGATTGCAGAAAACAATCCTACAAATATTAAAGCAAACTGGATAAATTTTTTATTTTTTATTTTTAAATTATTTTACAAATTACTATTTAAAAATACAGCTTATATGACACAAGACAAAGAGGAAAGAGAAAAATGTTTAGATATGTACTTTATACTCTCTACTTCCTTTTGGAAGCAGCAGACTAGGGAAGAGTGATCATTTGTGGATTTGAAAGAGAGAAGGTAAAGCTTCCACGTTCCTGGTTACCTTTCTGAAAATGGCACAGCACTTCAAATTGCATCTGTTCAAGAATGCTACAACCCCTCTTAGTATTAGAGCAAGCCTTTCAAATGTTATTACATTTAAAGCTGGAGAGTACATTCAAGTATTGCCGTATTAGAGAAATCCTAGCCTGCTGGCCGCCCTTTCAGTAAAACCATGTGATCAAATTTGAGCCCACGTTGGTAGTGTCAACATTCCTGTGTCAAAGGAAATTTGGAGCTGATGAAAACAAGCCTAGGCTTGCTTATCAATCTGAGATAAATAAATGTTCCACCTGGGCACACACATTTTAAATAAGAATTTGATAGAGACCCCACTTCCCAGAACAAATTCACCCAAGCATTTTTAACTTGTAGTTATCTGGGGCAGCTCTCTGTGATAGGCTGCAGTGAGACAAAGACATGGTGTGGGGGCTGCAAGGTTGAGGGTAAGAGGAATCAGTGAACCTAAAATGGCAGCTACATCCATTGAAGCTGGGTAATTGTGTTTGTCCATTCAGAAGGGACCTTCTCAGCTCCAGGCACACACTCCTCTGAGACCTCAAAGAGCCAGACTCATAGAATTGGAATGACCTCTTTTTACCAGATAATCTAGGCTTATGACATCTCTTTTATATGTTTGAAAGAGATTACCAATGGAGAAATTCACTCCCAGTTACTGCTTATCTCCTGTCCATTTTGTCATCCTGCTCTTTGGGACTCTGTTCTAGGGCAGAAGACCGGTATGTAACATTAGGTATTTCAAGGAAAGCTACACCAATTTCTGCTCAGGATGCTTAGCCAGTAGAAAGTAATAGCAACTTTGAGATTGGATATAACTAGCAGTGTACTGGAAAAATATTTAACAACCATCTCTCTGGGGAGTTTGGTCAGGAGGAAGCCTGGCAATTTTTGTGGTATGGCTAATTTCAGGCTACAAATATGATGTCACTGAGAGCTGAGAACTGATGCAAGCAGTTGCTCCTCTCAAACCAGCTGCAGCACACCAGTGACTACAGCTCCTACAGTTCAGGGAACCATTCATCTCCATTTAAGAGCTCCTATTTCTGAACATCAAAACCTTATTGACTATTAATATTCCTATAGGCAAAGTAATGGAAAGAAATTTGTTTAAAATATCATCGATAGAACATGCAAAAGAAATACAGCTTTAAGGGAGAACCACTGGCCAGTGTAAGATCGTTTTATGTTTTCATAGGTCATAAACCATAGAATAAAGCAAAAATCCACAAGTCCGTATTAAAATAAATAAACGAATTAGGGAGAAGAAAAAGATTTTCTTTATAATAGAATGCCAACTAATAAATGCACAAGGAATGATGGAATTAGAAGCTCATCATTGTGCAATAATCATAGCAATGGGTTCAGGCTGGAGTGAAACATTTGCAATAGAAAAGGAATATTTAGATGGTCTCAATATATCTATTCATGTATAACATATTAATTACCCACTTTTTTGAGGTGAACAGAGCATAACATCTCAAAGTAATGATCAAAAGTTAACCTCATCAATAATGTGTGTGTGTCTGTGTGTGTGTATAAAAGAACAAACAAACAACAATGATAAAATAAAGATGTGCCTCTAGATTCAATGCACTTTGAAGGATACAATATGACTTCTGTGAAATTCTTGGCAAAAATGCATAAATTGAATCAAATCATGAGGAAAAATCAGACAAAACATCAGACAAAGCCATCAGTTATTCTATAATATAACTGACATGTACTCTAAAGTATGTCAAAGTAGAAAGAATGAGAGGAAGAAAAAAAATAGCAAAGACCTACTGCAGATTAAACAATTCTAAAGGAGAGATGACAACTAAAGATGACAACTGATCTTGCACACCGGAAATAAAGAGTTAAAAGGACATTGTTGGGACAACTAGTGACATTTGAAATTTGATTATAAATTAGGTAATTAATGTATTATTTTTAAATTTCTTTTCTTTGATGATTGTATGGCAGATTTAAGAGAATATCCTTGTTCTCAGACAATACACACTGAATATTTAAGAATAAAAGAACATGGTACCTACAACTTGTTCTTTCTCTCATATACATACATAGATGTATGTATAGGTAGATGATGATGATAGATAGATAGATGATAGATGATAGATAAATAGATAGATAGATGATAGAGACACCATTCTCATAGATGTATAAGAGATAAGAGATGTATGAAATAATTTATATATGTGTGTGTGTGTATGTGTGCAAAGAGAGAGAAATATGTAAATACAGCAAACAATATTTGATGAGTCTGGGCAAAGAGTAGACCATTTATTTAGCCTATCTTTGTAACTATTTTGTTAGTTTGAAGTTAAAGAAATTTTTAAAATTAGTAATTGAGCTCATTCATTTACCTATTTAGTATGTCTTATGTGTTCACAGCAAGTCGGTGACTTTGTGGGCACTGGAAGTTTAAGGACACACCTTCATAATACATTGTAGGAATAATTAAATAAGATTTTGTAAATGTAGTAATAAAGTATTCCTAAATAATAAGACTCCATTGACTCGATGCAAGGGGTGGTAGAAGGATAGGCAAGTACAACCTTCCAGATGTGGTGACACTTGGATCGATTTTTGAAGGATGAGCAGAAGACAGCCAGGAGGATGAGGGAGGAAGGCCACCCAGATAGAGGGAAAAGCACAGGCAGAGATATGAGAACATGGAACACTTGGCAGAATGAGGAGAGAGTATCACAGGCTGTGAAATGGGGTAGAATTTTATTTGAATACTACCCATCTATTTATTAGCTACATCTTAATGCTAATTGTGCTGGATCTCTATAGGCCTTAAGTTCTGTATTTGTGAAGGAATAATATTAAATTGTTATTCATAGTTATTTTCTGGATAAAATAAATCGGTACATATATATAGTATATAATGCAAGGTAAACTTTCAAAACATTTAGCTGCTGCTGTTATTATTGTTTTTGGACTTCAGATAGTTAGAAATGGCCAGAGAGATGCAAGGTGGAGAGGTGAGAAATATAGCCCTGCTTCAGTTATAAAGGGCATTCTAGGTTATATCTGAGAGCTAACCAAGACGCTTAAGAAATCATCAATAGTAGTATATGTGTCAATCATTTGCGACACACAGTGCTATTTCTAAGTAACTATTATATTTTTTTTCCTACATCATCTAATGAACTATGATAGTTATATAGAGCTGGAGTTTTGTTTGTTTGCTTGTTGGCCTTTGTTCTGTTTACTCTGAACAGGCTGATTTATTACTGGCAGACTAGTGCATTTCCTTCCTGGCTTTCACAGTGTAAACCAGACTCACTGTGACTTTGCCTTGATTAGAGCTCGCACAGAGATACTGTCATGCAAGAAAAATAGAAGACAAGGACTCAAAATCTAGTCTGGCATGCAGAATGATTGGGAAGCTAGAAATGTCTCCAACTCTCCTCATTCTGTGAATAATTTGGTGACCCTGACTCTAAAGCAGCCTAACAAATCTTTACTCTAGACTTCAGAGCAATTGTAATAAATGTGGGAAAGAGTATATCTTTGTGGTGAAGACCTTGGGCTCCAAAGTCAGACTAGATTTAGACTCTGGCTCTGCTGCCTACCAACACACTGACCTTGGCCCATTTATTTTCTGCTGTACCCAGATCTCTTATCTGAAAAAAAGGGGGGAGGCAGAAATAGACAACTCCCTCTCATTGTGTTTCTGTGGAAAATAAATAAAAACATGTGTGTAAACCTCTTATATAGAGTACTAATGATGATGAAGATGATGATGGAATAAGCAGTTTTCAGGTCACTAATTTACTAATTATACAGACATGAATATTATTTTCAGTCAAAAGTGTTAGATACTAGTAATAGAAAATATATATATGATACAGAGAGTTTTTGTCTCATGAAAATAAATATAATGGAAAAAAAGAAGAAAAATAAACCAAGTTCTGCAGCTCAATATAAGAAATATGTTGTAACTATGCAAGCTATGACAGAAACATAAAAGAATTGTACAAATGAGATTGAGAATTTAGAGAACTCTGTCTGGAAGGGTCAAGGTACATGAAATCTTTCTAGACTCAAAACTAGAAAGTTAACTTCTTGAAGAGGAGTAGGAAAATGCAGACAGTGTAAAAATACAAACCCACAAAATATTAAAGTGAAAACAGTGTTACAAAACCAGGAATTAAAATTCATGGCTGAGGCAAACTTTAACATGGAGGAAAACAGAAATCCTTCATATTAGCCTCTATGGAGAAAATAATGGCAGATGCGTTAATCTATCCCAAGGGAAGTCTGGTTTTACTTAATATGGCAATCCTAGATTCCATTTCAAGCAGAGCAGCCCATGGAAAAAAGGTTAGTCTTAGAATATCAGTCTCTTATATCGTCTTAACAGCGCGCAGCCAGGTCACTTTCCTAAACGACAGTCACCATTGCAGCTGCACTAAAAGCATCTGGGGAGTCTTTAAAAATGTTCATTCCTGGGCACCACTCTCAGACATTTTGAGTGTTGGTCTACAGTGACCAACTAGGAATTTTCCTGTTTACTTTGACACACCGCCTCAGACCACCGCCACCACCCTGCTATTCTGATGACAACTAAGTACATAGACCTCTCAATGGTCACTTTGTGAGCCCAAGGAGGGGAAACTCATCTTAAAAATCTTCAAATTGGTGACAAAATTAGAAATAGAAACTGAGTCTTCTTACTCCCCAAACCACATTCTCCTACTGGACTTTAGGAATTGTATAAGGAAGCATTCCCTTTTTCATGTTGCCAATCAGAACCACCATTAGAATCATCCTTTCAAAATACAGCAGAGCTTCAAATCAGGCATCGCAAACAGCAAGCCATGGCATGCTTCTGGTTGCCAAACTGTTTTGTTTATCCTATACATAAGTTTATCCTTAACACTGGTCATGCCAAAAACTCCAATTGGCCAAAAACTCCCCCACAAATTGTCTTATACCCAGATGTTTTCATTTATATAATTTTTGACCCATAGGAAGCCTTTAAGTTTATGACCTAGGGGCAAAAGAATCATGAAAAGGCAAAAAAAGCTTTGCCAGAGGGTAACTCACTAATACCCTTTGAACAGATTAATGCAGATTATTTAATCAATTTTCCTAACGATTCCTTACTTTAAAAAAGGCAACAAAGCCACACGGCTAAAAATAAATCTCAGGATGCCTTTCAAAGTCAGCTACCTTTCTTTTCTCTCCACCCTTCAATATCATTTCTGCCAGATACCTCTTTCTCATTAGACACGGCAGACTAATTCAGAGCTGGATATCTCATCCAGGGGCTGCGCTGGTTCCATCAGACCCTCTCTGAGAAAATTACGATAGGTTACATTTAAAGATCTGGTCAATTAAATGCAGGTACTAAACTTGAAAGTGAGTGACGTCAAATATAGAGGTTATTTTTGGGAAGAAAGTCAAGATAAGGATTTCTCTTCAAGTAAGTACAGTATACTCTCTGAAGATAAAGGCAAAAGGATGCATGAGTGAAGAGACATATATACATGCAACCAGGCAGGGAGGATAATTACTTTTATTATAGATGATCTCTCATTTTTTTGATTCCACATAAGGCATGCCTACAATTTCTGCTCTTGGCTTTAGACAGATGGTTATTCTCATTTGCTTAGATTAATTGTAGTGGGTTTCAGTATCTTACAACCAAACAAACCTTTGCAAAGACAGCCACCTAGGGAGAAAGTCCAGTCATGGAAGAGGGTAAAAATAGTGCCAAACAAGCTGACTTTGAAGGTCACCCCAGGGAGAGTATATCTATAGATTATGGGGTCACTAAGAGGGCTTAAAATCAATGGACTTTGATGGGGGGTGAATTGGGAAAATTAATGGAAGAATCACATTCATGAAAAGAAAATTTGGGCAGATGAGGGTGCAGTTTATGAAAGTGATGATACCAATGACAAATTTCACTTACTTCATACTTTTAACAGATGTTGTCCCTGAGCCTATGAAAATCTTTTTTTATTTAAAAAAAGTGGATCATTCATTTCTGTTAAAAGAATAAGTATCTTTTCAAAGACATCAAAAGATGCAAGACTCGGGTGTTTTAATTCACTAAATTAATTAGCAGCACTCTAACTGAAGTATATCATTGCCAAGACTATTTACGTATTCAGTTTTCTCCATCATAAAAATTATAGATATAGCATTTTTGACATTTTAGCTGTGTTGAACTTTGAAGTATAATCTGAAATATAAACAAACTTATTTGGAAACCCTGGAAGTTCTATATGCGACTGATTCAACCATGCTCCAATCGCTTTAGAGCCTACACAACTCTCAGTAAACATGGTAGGAAGATCAGGTAGGAACAAAGTACCATGTGTTCCTTAGGATGCTTTGCAGCTCAAACACTCCCTGATGACAGATCTAGGCTGCACTGGAAGCCAATTTAGATATCCTAAGAATGACTATGTGGCACTTGCAGCTCTGAACCTGAAAAAATATCCAGCCTCTCAAGCTCTTATGCAGATCTCGCACCCTTCACTCAGCTGTACCTCTGCATCTGCTGTCAAATTCACTACCTTTTCATAAATGCACGATTTAGGCAGCAATGAAGAGACAAGCTTCCTTCAAGCTTGTGTTTATATTTTCTCTAACTCTGACCCTTGTGATGAAAAATGAAGAATCATTCTGCAATCTGCTACTTGGACTTTTTATTTGGCTTTGACCACTTAAATTTTTCAGTAAAACTGATGATTTTAAATTAGAAAATTTTTAGTGCTAGCCACAGAAATGTTATTCATTTGCCTTTTTATTGCTCTAATATTAAATTTTGATGTAATTACAATTAGAAAATTATCTTTGACCTGAAAGTATTAACAATTTTGTTGAAGTCAAGTAGGTGAATGAAGTTCTAATATTTTAAAGTTTTGAGAAAAATTAAATTTAAAATGCAGAGGAACTCATATGTTTAACTATAATGCTTACTGAAAATAAATGTTTAACCGTTGCTCCCTTAGATTGAAGGTACATTTTGTAATATGGAAACAAATAGAGGCATGCTATGGTAGTTTTTATAAACAATAGTGAATTTTACTATTCCAGGCTATAATTTAAGAGGGGTAAAAAAAAAAATCTGCCTGTGCTTTTGTGGCAATAAATGCACTCATTTATATGTTAATTTTAATTTAGGAAAGTAAAAGTGCCATATAACGAGGTTGTATATTTGCACACACAAAAGTTGCCATCTGAAATATTAGTGAAAACCTATTTTTATGCCTGAACCTAAGTTGAATGCATAATTTAGTACTTATTTTCAGAACAAATAGTGCGGAAAAATTTCATGCACAATTGATAATTTGAGTGTGCAATCCATGGCTGGAGCTCATTAACATATCCATTCTTTATAAGCTCTGTGTGCAAATTTGAATTGTAGTTTTCCAGAAATGGCTCATGACAACAAATATCAAAACCAGTCATTCTTAGCCTCAGTAGTGGAGGCTGAAGACTTCCACATGATAAACCTTTTGGGAGACAATTCCCAGTTTGGGGGAAACACTTAAAAAATATTAAATATAATTTGCATTGAGATAATATTGAATATGATATTTTAAAAAAAACTTGTGACATATAAACAGAAATTTCATGTGAGAGTGAGAAACAAGGAAATATCTGTGTGCAGTAAAATTTCTAGTGACAAACCCCAAAATATTTGTTTCTGATTTTGTTTTCTCTTTCACATGTTTTTAGTTCAAAGAGAATTTTTTAAAACTGACTTATGTGTCATAACATTAGCAAAAGTTTTTTAAAATAAAGAACATTAAAATGTTATTTTTCTGAGAAAAAATTTTTATATATCTGTATAAACTAAAAATTCCAAAACCTCTTTTTTAAATTTTATTTTAATGGATATAAGTGTAAATACTGTTCTTGGGAAGGCGGAAGAGGCTTAGCTATGATTTACACATATAATTGGCACATTATAGTTGAAGTTGATCATGATATGGTAGAAACATCCATTTGTCCTAATTGAGTTATGGTTTAATAAATTATTGTTAAAAGTAGGAAAAAGGTATTCCTAGAAATAAGTAAGATATTTTAAATAAAAATGCTTTCTAAAATTTAACAAAACTCCAAAGCATTATTTTATTATATTGTATATAGTATTGTGTAATATAATACTTTTAAATGGTCATATTTTCTATACAAATTAAGATAGCTCTTCATCAAAATATATACCACTAGGTACTTTCCATCATTTCAAAATTTTCCATTATTCAAAAAAGTTGATTCATAAGTATTTTGTTAGACATAAAAGTAAACATACTTTAATGAACTCCCCCATAAGCAAATAACTAAAAAAATAATAAAACTTCTAGAGGAAAGCAATGTCTATAAATCAGGGTTAGATATTTAATGGTATAGTTTTGCAATAGTGTGCCTTTTAGCACTTATGCATTACATAAGAAGATTTGACAAGGTTAGAATTTGTGTTGCTAATGGAAATTATTTTTTTCAGAATTAACCTTTAGGCTATACAGAATGACAGATATTCAAATATTCTCAAATGAGTATTTAAATTGAAATTTTCTATTTATTCCTGCCCCCCCAATGGAACTTCCATTCTGGAATACAGCATGTCATACACACAATTGAATTCTTAACAGCTGCCATTCAAAAGAACCGTGGAGGACCATTTGAAAGTAATATTTTGCTCTGTGTGACATCTCATTTTTTTCCCCTCAGAAATCATAATTTTTTTACACACCTCATAGTCTTCCTAACAGGAAACCAGCTCTGCCTGTCATTTTGATTGGGGAGGAACCTTGTTTTCCAGGTCACTGGCTTGAATCCTAGAGACAAGATATTCATGAGGGACCTGGATGGGGAATTTACATCTTGGTGCAGAGTTTTCCTCTCCATTTGCCAGCATGCCAGGTCAGTGAGCTGCTCTGTCAGAGGGAAGATAATGGCTGCTGCAGTGCCCCCCACTTATTACACACTCAGTGCTTCTGACCTTCTTGGGAGACCTCTCAAAGCATTCTGATTTGGGGCATCCCCCTACTCTTTAGGACCTCTTACACCCAGGTCTTTCTGTTGACATCATTATTCATGACTTAGGAGGAGGTTCCTCCTAAACAACAGATTTTAAACCTTTTATCTCCACTAAAAACTTATTGACTGTGCAGAGGGAAAAAAAAAAGTGTTATAGTTTTTAAAAATGTAAATTTTATAAGGTCAAAAATTCAAAATCAGTGCATTCAGTCCAGTAAAAATAAAATAATTAGTACAATTTTTAAAAACTCATAGTTTGTTAAACTTTACTTACAATTTGAACTAGTTGCCTTAAAACAGGCATCTTATATTTTAAACATCAAAAAAGCAAACTTTAATTTTTTTAAGAAATTAAATATATATTTTTAGTAGATTATAGTGATGTCTTAGAATTTGGCAAAATTAGAAGTGATTCTGCTTCCCGTACTAATGCCTTAATTTGATTCTTTTCTTTACAATAAAATGGTCCTTTCATCAAGAGATGAAAACTAAGCAGAGTTAACTGCGTCTTCATTTTCTATCTCGAATATTCATTCTCTACCTAATTCCAAAAATAACCTCTTTGAACAACCGAGCAGTTTAACACCCCTTGATCATTTGGATGAAGGACCTTTAAATAGGACTTTACTTGAAATGGCATCGAAGCTAGTTGACTGTCACAATATGGGAAAGGGAGTACCACTTCCTCTGAATCGTAGATGAGGCTCAGAGGTAGTTTCCAGTCACAACTTTCTGACCTCATTTATAAATTACTTAATGGTGATGACAATAAGCAAGCATAATTTCTGGGCAGAGGAACTCTAACAAAAAATTTTTCACACATTCCATATTCCCTCTCCTAAGTTCAGTTACAAAGAATTTGTTGGTAAAAAGAGCACACATGCTCCTAAATGACTTTAAAAAGTTATAGACTAAATATGTTTTCTCCAAAAGGAAAAACATAATTATCTATTAATGCTGAAGGAGCCCCCTCCCTCAAGTATTTAGTCTTTAGTAGATTCCTTAATCTAAAAATTTTAAACTGAAATTTTAGGATGTGCTAGGATCATCTGACTGCTATATAACAAAAAGAACAGAGTCATTACATGATATGAGCTTGCATTTTGTTAAGTGTAAAGAGTAGTGAATATTGGGAACTGATTTGATGAATGGAAAGATTGAAAAGACTATCTTTACTTTTTTAGAAGGAGAAAATTCTGGAAGTCCAGCTGTATGCCAGTTGTCCTGGACATTTTCCATTCAGATCTGACATGCACTAGAATGCAATGACTGGTTCTTCATATGGCAAAACACAACAAACAACACAGGTAAGTCCTACTAGCATCCACGATTCATACTGAGACCAATTACAAAGAGAGGTTTAGATTTTATTGGATTTACCAACAGTTTGGTCTCAGAACTCTTTATACTCAAAATATGTTGAGGACCCTAAAAATCTTTTGTTTATGTGGATTATATCTATTGACACTTAACACACTGGAAATTAAAACAATATTTTTAGTGTTTATTAATTAATTTAAAATAATAGTAGTAGACCTATTATATGTTAATATAAAAACATATTATTTATGAAAAACGACTACATTTTTTAAAACAAACTTATTAGTGAGAAGAATGGCATCATTCACATTTTTGAAAGTCATTTTAATGTCTAGGTTAATAGAAGACAGCTAGATTATTCTGTTTCAACATTTAATCTGGTTCAATATGTTGGCTCTGTTGAACTGTATGAACTGTATTTGGCCTTGAACACACAAATGTAGGTAGAAAGCAAGGAGTATTTTAATAGCCTTTTCAGATAATTGTGGATATTTTTTCATTGATACTATACCAAAACTCAACCTGTGGTAATTTCTTAGTGGTTAGTTTCAGTATGGACTCTGAACCTATAAACCTTTTTATACTTCGTTATATGAAAGTCACTAGCCTGTTTTTCACTTTGAATAAATCTTTTACCCATGCATGATATTATAACATCATAAAACAATCTTTCGGAAAATACTGGGACTTTGAGTTATGTAGATGTTCCAAATATTGACCTGTTTGATGATACAATACCCAAAAATATTCCTTTATAAATATCACCACAGACCATATTAGAAAAGTGTTTAAATATTGGGGAAGTGTCTAATCCAATGTGAGATGCAAGTTTCAAATTCTAATTTTTGTTTGAAAGCTTACATAATATCATTGGCAACAAATACTGTCAGTTCTTTTCCTTGAAGTGAGAGGATCACACTGTTTATTTTTGAGAAAATATATACCAAATATTTGTCTGCATAACCATAGTTTGTCAGTGGATTTTTCAAATACAAATGATACTACAAGAAAAAAAGTGACTAATTAGGCTTGTAAAGAGAAATCACACAAATTCTTTTCATGAAACAACCATCATACTTCGGTATGCAGCAAAAGTACTTTCTATGTATTTCTCAGGTTGTTGTATAGATATCAAAGTCTTAAAAATTAGGATTTAATAAAATTATTCATTTTTACTCCTCCATCAGGGATTTTAAGTGAATCTTACAGTACATTTGGCATCACTGCCATGATTCATATAATGATACCAGGAGTTTTATCCACAACTGCTTTTGTATCATCAGGGCTAATGTCAACACATGAAGAAGGCAAAGAATATTTAGTATTATTGAAAAACAGTTTTGACCCCCTGGACCCAGTATAAGGGTCTCAGGCAGGCATCTATAGGGAACACTTTGAGAACTGAGAGGTTTTACTAATTCACTTCCTTCTATCAGCCAATTCTATGCTGTTTGGAAAATCTAATGAGCATAGCACTTCAAACATTAGCAGCAATAAAATTTTATTCCTTTTACCCACCAAATTCTTAATTTCCCATAGTTACAAAGTGATTTTCACACGATTGTACAGGGGAAGAACAGTCTAAATATAACAGACCATGCTGCCTAATGCAATCCCTTCAGAATCCATATATTTATTTATAAACATGTATCGCACACATTGCATGAATATATTGTATGTCTGAGTAACATTTTAATTCTCAGTGCCTAAAGAAGCAAAGTATCGTTTACACCCAGAATATTAGGAAAACTTTTGCATTTTAAAACTCATCTCTTTTGTTCTGTACACACACGTACAGGTAGATTAAACATTACTAATTAGAAATATGTGTAGGCATCTCAAAAAAGTATAAATAATTTAGCAGATGATTATTTTTAATATTAAAAGTGATCTATCACCAATTGTTTGGGGGATAACAATAGGAACTAACACTTATTGAACCAAGTACTTTTTTAGTGCTTAATAGATATTATCTCATTGAATTTCAATGACTCAGAGGTAGCCATTTTCATTGTTTTCACTTGACAGATAGAAAAATAAAAACACAAAACAGTTAACTAAATTTTCCAAGGCTACATAACTGGAAGAACCAGGATTTAATCCCTTAGTTAAAATCTGCAGCCTATGTTCTCAATTACCACAGCACACCACCATTAAAGTGATTAATGTATTTTAAAATTTGAATACATATATTTGAAATATTTCAAATATTAAGACATCAAAGCATTATTACTGTTTGCTAACAGTTACATGCATTTTAATTTTTTTAAAAAAGTGTTCATAACATTCTAATTTCAGAGTACCCACAAGTAAAAGTCATATATTTAAGATCAGAAAAGTGGTGGAGTTATTTCATATATATCTCTTATCCTAACCATTTTCCAGCCTTTCATGTAAGTTTGAAATGGGTATTGGGTTGTGCTATTAACACCTGCTTCAAGTTCATATTGTTACACATCATTAATAAAGTTTTAAAGCTGTTTTTTAATCTCAGGAACTATTTTAAATTATTGCCATTTTTTACATGTTAAGACCCACTTAGATTTCTCAAACATCAGACATAAATTTCTATATAAATGCAACATTTGTACACATACATACACATATCACAATTAGCATTATTCAATTCATTTGGCAAATATTTGAAGGTACACACTATTATGGATTGGATTATGTTTCACCAAAATGTGTATGTTAAAGCCCTAACATCCAATGTGACTGTCTTTGAAGACAAGGCCTTTGAGTTAATTAAGGTTAAATGAAATCATATAGGTGGATCCTGATCTCATGGGACTAGTGTCCTTATAAGAAGAGGAAGAGACACCAGAGCACCCTCTTTCTCTGTATGTGTGCTTGTGTGTGCATGCGCACACACGCATGCACACACATGTACACACACAGAAAAGACTATGTGAGGATATAGTGAGAAGACTGCCACCTGCAAGCCAGGAAGATGACACCTTGGTCTTAAACTTCTAGCCCCCAGAACTGTGAGAAAATAAATTTCTGTTATTTAAACCACCCAATTTGTGGTATTTTGTTATGGCAGCCAGAATTGACTAATATAACACATAAGACATTTTAACTATGACATATAACTATGACAGATTGAATCAGTGGTGACATCATTCCAATACATGATGAAAAAGATAAAATAAAAGCTAATAGTTTTTGTCTCTCTCTCTCTCTCTCTCTCTCTCTCTCTCTCTCTCTCTCTGTCACACACACACACACACACACACACACACACACACACACACACACCATGAAACCCCAGTTAAACAATGATCTATTGGTCAACACTATTCTTTTAGAGTCAGGACATTAAGTTAAGCATAATTTTTAAAAGGTACAGTCCAAGTTTTCTGGTTTATTAAAGAGTTCAGTCAAAGCGCAGTTGAAGTAAAATGAACAGAGGCTTTGAACTAAAGATTGGATTTGGATTCAAATCTCAGATCCTGGGCAAGTCACGTACTTTTCACTTTCTGAGGTTTTAGTGTGTTCAGAGTTAAGAATAATACCTTTCTCCCTGGCCTACTGTGATAATTAAATGAGAAAAGAAATATAAGAGCATATTTAGCTTTTCTGGCAACCTATCAAAGCTCAGCCTGAGGAAAAATTAGAATGCTAGCATGGTCTTCATTGCTCCCTTTCAGCACATTTCTATCCCCCCGGAGGCCGAATGTCCATGTAAGTAGCCTTTGCCTTTGTGTCCCTGAGCTGAAGTGCTCTAGATTGCTGTTCTAAATTCCTGAGTCTAGTCACCATAAAGCTACTAGCATTTTATTTCCAGCCAGTAGATTACTGCCTAGTTACATAATTATCTCCTCAAGCTTAGGTCTGGCTTTCTCTGCCTTTTGAGGTGTAGAACAACTAATCTGATAAATTAATTCTTAGAAATACCAGAAGATGAGAAATTTTCACATTAAACCCACAACAGGTTTGATTGGGAGACACACACACACAGCCAATAGTTCTTTGTTACCTCTCACTTAATTTTAAAGAGTAAGTTTTCTAAAAGACTTGGTGAGTGTATGTTTTTGAATTAAAACTTTTCTACATTTTCATTTGGAATTAACTAAATGAATTCAGTAACATAGATATCTGTTTATCTGTTTAATGTTCAGTACCTCAGTTAAAGTTTTACTACTAAATACCTGTGTATTATATATCCTATAGGTAAAACATAGTTAATGATATTAAAGCTTGAGAGATACCAAAACTATTACTTACTCCTATTTCCTGAGAGTTCTATGGGTAACAAAGCTTAGAAAAAAAAAATGGTGCTACTTCAAAAACCTCCTGGAATGCTCCTGTCATCTGTTCAAAGCCTTTAAACCTTTATGTTATTGCTGCAGGATAGCTGTTCTAACAATCTTTTTCCTAGTCTCCTACTTTAAGTCTGAATAGAAGTCCCAGTGAGTTCTGTACTTTCCATCATTGGATCTTTTGAGCATAAAGAATTGTTTCCTCAGTAGGTTTTCTATTAGAGAGAAAGATTATATCCTTGAGACTCTTCAAGTACAGTCCACATGAATTCTAAGTTTTCAATGTGCTGCTATACAAATGCATTTCAGCCCTGACTACAGGAATATTCTCTTTGTTCCTGTGTATAATTTAGTTTCCATTTCCATTCTGTTTCTGAAGAAAGAATACTGTAAGGTGGTGGAAAGATAACTTAACTAGAAGTAAGGAGACTTAGAATCTAGGTCTATAATTCGCCCTGTGGACTTGGGCAAATAGGCCCGTCTACACTCTGCTTCCTTCCTCATCCCTCAAGTCAAGACAAAAGTGACTCCCTGCCGATTTCTTAGGTTGTTGTGAATACATTTAATGAACTTTATGCAATATAATCATGAAATTATCGTCATTTTTCATTACATAAATTCTGACTAAAATGCAAACATTCATGAATCAGAAACTGATATGAACTTCAATTCTAAAAGATTAAGTACAACCCTGATGCTATATAAAACCCTGATAGTTGAAAATTAGTAAAGCTACCTATCATGTAATGAAAGTTTTGTCTCGGGAATGAAATAAAATCAATTTTAAAAAGTTGATTTTTTAGTGTCATATGGACTTCTCTCAAGATTAATCTGATCTAATTTAACCACTAAATAAAATATAAAACCAGCCTTTTAAAGCTGAGTTTCTTCATGATGTCTTTTTCTAATGCCTTCACTGACTAGGAAGAAAAACTTAGAAATCAATTGAATACTGGCATTAATTTATTTCTTAGTACTTGGAAATTTCTGTCCACTCTCTCACTTGAGTTTATTCCTTTCTGAAGATTATAGTGATTTTTTCAAATGATAGTCTCCTAACTGCTGGGAGATAGTTCTCTATTGTGTTCTCCTGTTGCTGCATGTTTTGCAAGTACAGACATTATCTGCCTTTGTTCTGGACTATCTTCCAAGAATGTGTGTACAGAAAACAGTATTAAAAATAAAGATAGAACTTACCTCCGGGGGAAATGGCAGGTTTGTTTCAGCCCACTATAATAAAGATACTATCTCCCTCTGGGGGAATGTCAGACAGGCTTACAGCCCGTTATAAAAGAAGTTGCTCAGTATCCCTCCTCTGTAGCATGGCCTCCTGTACATGTTACCTGTCCTTCTTTGTATTACCCTGTGATGACTGGGGATCAGAAAAACAGTACAAATGCTGATATTCTGGCTACCCTTATCACTGTTGAGTAGCAAACTGCTTTGACTCTGACCCAGGAATCTCACACCTTCTACTACCACCCATGAAACTATGGCAAGCTAACTGATCAGCATTCAAGTGGGGTAGAATTTTAGATTCTTTCCAATTCTTGACAATAAAAAAAATGTGATAAGATAATATCAATGATATTCCTTAATATTTTCCAGTGAATTCTACTGGGGAGTTATCAGAAAATAAAATTATTAAATCTAAGACATCCCCATACTCAGCGCCCCAAAATTTGCAATCGTAGTTAACTTTCACAAGAGTCCAGCAAATAAAGCCTGGAATACTTAGCTAGGCGACTAAAACTGCCCAAATTGAAAGCCATAGTTTATTTAGACCATAGCGATTCTGGTTCCTCATAAATATCTTTATTCTTTCTAGTTGTCAGTCGTTTTATTTTTGTCCACACTTCTTTTTACTGAAACATGTTCACATGACTCAGAAACAGCAGCTATTTAGCAAAAGGCTCTGAACTAAAGGCCACAGTCATTTGGGCTGGAGTAAATAACTAAAACAGTCTCAGCCAGTCCTAGTATCCTGTAAAGGAATTTGGAATAGAGACACGAGAAGTGCGATTTTTATTGTTGTGAGGTTGTGTTGAAAGGTCATGTTGACTGGGAGACAGAGAATACCATTTGAAGGTTGCCATGGTGAGATATATGCACATAGAATAGCAAAACATCAGTCTTCGGACAGATAAAAATAAAACAAACACATACAGTAGTGTCAAGAAATATATAAGACTCAAAAGAGAGAGACAGACACAGAGAGAGAGATTCCTGCTGCCATCCCATTTCCCATGAACTTTGGCTCTGCTTCTTGCCGCAGTGCCCATAAGATCATTCTGCATTCTGACACAAAATTTCCATTACTCAAAAAAAACAAAAGAGCTCCTGATTAAGCTTGTTGATTTTATTTATTTGCACTATTTTACTTTGGCATAAAAAAATATTTGGTTTAACTGTCTTGTTGCAATTAAAATAAAATTATTTCAGCTCTGAGACCCTCCAGAACATGTCATTATACAATGGAATAGTATGATAAGTTGATAGAATTAATGAAGTTATTTATATAACAATTCATAATATAACCTAATCCAAAATATCACAAACACAGAAATTGCACAATGATGGGAAAAAACAAAGGCCATAGTTAGACAGATTTGACGTGGAAAAATATTAGTTGTGTTTGCATATAGGCCAATAATGTAAATTTTCTGAATCTCAGTTTTCTCATCTGTAAAAATAAAATATTAAAGTCTACCTTATAGGTCTCATTTTTGTGATAATTTGAAGACTAAAAATTATTGATGGTAATGGTATCACAACTCCCAGGCATCTCCATTTTTTTCCAACTCTCCTCATCCCTAAGAATCTCTCTCCTCATTATCTGCAAGGCTAGACTCCTACTAAGATTAATAACCTAGTCATCCTTACCTGTACCTGCTCTGCCCTGTGACCTCAGGGTGAGTTTGCCTTTATCAGGTCAGGTAATAGATTCTGATTATGAAGACTTACAGAGTGGGCAGAGAAGGCCAACATCCAGGAGGCAGAAGGTGAAAGAAATAATCATGCAAAAGTGAGTCATGACAATATATGTAAATAAGAAAAGATAAAACAAGAGAAGGAAAAGAATAAAGGTATTGCATTCTCTGGGAACTGTGGCAAATGGATCTCTGAAGAATGTGAAACAGGTATAAAAAATTGGAAAGGTAGAATAGAAAGTAGGAAAGTATTGCTAGAAGTTACCAATTGGATCCTCAAGCTGTATAATTAAAGAATGAAATTGCTTTGTTAATTTGGAGATGGTGGCAGGAAGAGGTAGCTATTGAAATATGGTTTTGAATGCAACAGTATTATAAGTTTGAATCATATATAAATTATATACAAACAATTATACAATGCTCTCCATAAAGAGTATCATCTCTATTTTTTCTGCTATTCCAGATTCAATATAAGAGGATTATAAAATATAAAAGACCTAGGCAACAAAATGTTTATATTCAAATAGCTCATACCCTATATGAATAATGGTAAAAAAAAACACAGAAACCTTTTGTTGTCAATCTGAAATGACTCTACTGTCTTTGTATACTGCAGACTTCCTAGTACTCAACAGTTCCCTCTTTTGTGCTTTGTGATTAAGAAACTCAGTCAGGCCTCAGTGAAAGTCACACTAGATCATTTCAGAGAGCATAACTACCATTATGTAATTAAAAATTGTTATGTGGTAGCTCTACATTATGGACATTATATATTATCTCACGTATTTTTTAGAACATATGAGGTAGGACGTACTAATACTGCAATCATCACTTTACAATAAAGGGGAATAAAACTTAGAGAAGCTAAATAATATACTGTATTAGAGTAAAGGCTACTCATATATTGAGATTCAGGATAAAGCTCAAAATTACAGCAGCTAACAAATAGCTGGGCTAGAAACCCAAAGCATGTTCAGACAGATTAAATCCAACTGAGGTGAGAAGTAGGAGATGGGCTGAAGAACCTCTGGATTTCCCCAGCCTTACCAAATCTGATCACTGCAGATGCCTACTGGCTAGTGTAAATGAGGATCCCAATATTTGTCTAGGATGTCCAGTTTAATCAAGAACTGACCGGGATGAACCTCAAGTGTGAGTCTTAGTGTCAAGAGCTTGTTAGGTCCTGAGCAACCAGAGAAGGGCACTAGAATTTTAGTTTTATCTGAACACTATGCCTTTTTAAAAAGTCTTAATAATAAAGTTTATCTCCTATCACTAAACATTTTAAATATTTATATCCTTCTAAGTTTGGTTCTTAATAATGTTAGTTGATCTTCTAAGCATTTTTGAGGATTATGTATTTCCTCTTGTGATGAAACAGTCAAGATTAAGTATAGTTTCTCAATGTGGTTTTGTATTTTCTGTCATCTTGTCACAGATAAACTTGCATGCTTGGCAATAATGTCAATATCTTCTCACAGACAGGCATTAAACATAGGGGAGATGGTGAGCCATCACTTAGATTAAATTCCATAGGCTTTTTCCCCATTATAAATCTAAACCATTTGACCTTAACAGCAGGTAGATCCTATTTCAAGAGATACGGGTTTCGGTGGATAGACTAACTCTGCATGATATGTACAGACTATTTTATCACATCCCTTTATGGAGTGAAGGCTGACTACAAATTACTCAGTTTGACTAAAAGTAGGTGAATACTCTCATCAAGCAGAAAGAAAAGTTTGCTTGTACAAATTAAGCAGCTCTTGAATAAACAAGCAATAATTGCTATAGTAACTTTGCAAATCACAGAAACAATGGGACTACTTTTTTTTTAATATTTGAGAATGTCAGTTCATTGCTTCCTGTTTACTTGCAATTATTTGAAAATAACCTGGATAACTTTATAATCAAGGTATTTCCTCCTGGCTCCCTGGTATACATCAGACTGCCTGAGGAGAGGATTGACATCCTAAGGTGTCCAAGCATAATCAGTCTTAAGAGCTGCTAATGTTAAAACCTTGACTAATGTTAATCAAAATTAAAAAAAAAAAAAAGAAAAAACTTAGCCTGTTAAACACACACACACAATAAAATCATACTAGTTTTTAAAACACAGCTGGTAAGTGATGCTGCCTAATTTTAAAATGATGTTGGCCGATGTCCACTTTGCAAAACTGTATTGTGTGTGTGCCTGTGTCTCTGCATATGTGTTTTTTATGACGAGCCAATATAAGCTGTTTGAAATTTTCCAAGTAATGTCAAGTTTCTACCTAATACTGTATAGTTAGCAAAAGTCAAAACATCAGAAGAAAACATAATCCCTCTGGAAAAAACATAATTAATAAAAAAAATACTTTCTAAGCTTTTATTATGTGCCAGCACTGATTGCCCTGGTTTATTATTTTATGACTATAATCTCAAGAAATGTATACAGATCTGCTAAATATTATATTAGTTATAAAATATACTTTATGAATCTAGGTATCGGCATGTTTAAGCACATATTCAGTTATTAGGGAGATATTAATTTGGATCAAAGTAGACAGACCTAACTTACCAAAATAACAACCAGAAACTGGTTGAACTTGTATCCTGCTAGTAAACTCTTCTTTGTGCTGTGTGCATAGACTCTTTCAGCTATGCTCTTACACAACCAGCCTGGGCTTCTCGACTCTCCTTACTTTTCCCAGGTTATCTTATTTAGTCTAATTATTCTAAACACCTGTGCATATGCCAGTGATTCCTAAATGTATTTCTCTAGACTAACCATCTCCCTGAATGCCAATCTAGAATATTTGGTGGCCTATTAGTACATCCAACTAGTTTAAAGATACCTAATAAACATATATATTCCAATGTCCAAAACTTCTCAGAGCTGAATGGAAAAAATGTGGCTTGCAAACTTGGTCTAGTGAACTATATTATATTTTGCGGTAACCATTCTCTCTATTAAGTAAGGTAACTAGCCAAAATATTTCTTGAAATTCTAGACTTTTTTGAACCACCACAACAACAAATCAACAACAAAAAAAATTATCACTGACTACAGAGAAGGCTGCTGCTCAGTTTTATTCTCAGGTTCATTATTATCTTGTTAATCATTTAAATTGGATATAAGGGTACAGCTGAATTGAAAGAGACTGAAATGGCAGGTTTGTTTGGTTCGGGAACCCTTTTATGAGTGTTTTGATATTGAGGTCTAGAAAATAATGGCTCTGCAGTCTTATCCCTAAGGCGTTCCAGAAGGAACAGAAAAATATATTTATAGGCCCTAACTAGTCTGTAATCTGTGCCATGGTTTCCTGGCTTGAAAATAGCTATTTGTTATTAATGTAATCCTTCCTACTTGCCTAACTCTTGGTCCAGTGCTGTGTACCCAAGACCTACCCTCAGTACAAAGGTTTTAATTAATTCAAGACTTTAGGCCTTCAAACTATAGTGATTTCCATTACCATCCAGTACCTAGTGAAAACTTGTTATTTGTACAAACTTCACATAGCCTCTATTTTCCCAAATGCCAAAGATGATTTAGTCTAGGGCATCAAGAGCAATTAGGGAAGGTACATTCCTTTTGTTCCTCCTGCCACTTTAAGCCAAACCATCCCTTTCCTGTCTCTGCAGAGACACCCACACATACACACCCCACACACACACGCACACACACATTTTGCTGTTCTGCTCTATGTCTTCTCCTCCCACTGTTCCATTCTGACAGATGCTCTGAGCCCACCACCCCTCTCTTCTAGTTGCTCTCTTTACGGACAATTGTTCAGCTTCAGATTTTTATCCATCTATCCCAAATGGCAGGGGATCATCCCAAAGACACTGATGCTCAAGGATTCCCTTGGTGATCTCTCAAGCAAATTTTCATCCCTTGAGCTCTGGAGAACTTAGTGTAATTCTTTCAGCGTTAGTGTCAGAGGCTCTTGACAGAGTATCTGCTGAATTCTTCACCAAACTTCTATAGTGCTTCCCACAAGTCTTATAATAAGTTTCATGAAACAGCTTATTTCAAAATGGCACCAAAATGTATCTCTTGTCTGGCTACCTTCTTCTGAGAGATGGATTCTTTGGTCTGGGCACTTATGTATGTATTTATATTCATTCATTCGTTCAGCAGATATTTACTCAGGCCTTGCTATTCTACAAATTTCAATGTGCTGAATGCAAGGAGAAAAATGGAGTGCAGCCATGGTTTCTTCCCTATGTAACTTATGTTCCAGCTAACTCCTTGGATAGGTAGACAAGAATCAATATATTCGACCCTTGAACAGCATGGGGCTTAGAAGTGCTGACCCCCAAGCAATTGAAAATTTACCTATAACTTTTGACTCTCTAAAACTTAACTATTAATAGCCTATCAGAGGCCTTACTGATATATTTTTTTTCTAGCTTACTTTATTCATAATATATATACATATATATGTATATATATTATGTATGTAATGTGTAATTACATATTTATTCTAGCTTACTTAGAATAAAGTAAGCTAGAAAAAATGCTAGGAAAATACATTAATAGTATTTATTAAAAACATCCTCATATAGATGGAACCACACAGTTCAAACCTGTGTTGTTCAAGGGTCAATTATAGTTTCATGACCGAATGAATAATGACATACTTAGATACAGGCTTTGAAAAATGAGAGCATTTAATATTAAAAAACCTAGCCTCATTTGGGATTTAGAAAAGACTTGCCAGAGGAAGTGATGTTTGAACTACAGATAAATGATTAGAAGGAGTTCAATAAACAAAGTGTAAGAGGAAAAGTGTCCCAGGCAAAGAATAGGATGTGCCAATTGCCCCATAAAAAAGTAAAAGAAACCCAGTGTGGCTGGAGCACAGAAATAGGCAGAGGAAGTATGTGATACCTAGGACTCAAGACCAGGGACAGAATAGGTATCAGGCCATGTAAGACTTGTGAGGTTTTGATTTTTGCTTCAAGAGTTATAAAAAGTCATTGAAGGCCCTTAATCAAGGGGTGAAGGATGTTCATGTTGCATTCCACAAGTCCCCTTTAGCACGTATAAGAGAATGGACTGAAATGGAGTTAGAGTGAGTGTGGGAAGCCCAGTTTAGTGAACATTGGTAAGTTAGATTAAGTGGAGTTGAAAACAAACACATGAAATAAATAATAAGCAATATTAATAAAATTTCATATAACTTCCTGAGCTCAAGATGTTTTCACATAATTCATGGATTTTCTTCCATTTCAGAATCAGATAGCCAGGAAACTTAAAAATTTTTTCTGTTACCACATAGATCAAGAATCATACTATACAAAGTAATTTGAGTCCCCAAGAAGCTACGATTGATCCATACAGAGAGTCAAAGTAGCTTCTATTAGTGTCCCTGGGTTACACCTATAATTTTCACTACAAAAAAGAACAGCATCTTCCTCATAATTAACACAGACACAGTTTCATCACCTAGCATTGAACCAAAAACATAAGTGATTTCGTTCAAGTCAAAATATATACCTGAATATACTTTACAATGCTAGGAATTTAAGTGAAAGCACCTATAAAGTGAATACCTCATTAAATGTTAGTTATGTCACTATTCCTGAAAGCATTAAATGTTGTGAAAAACATTCACAAAATTGTTTATTAGAAACTAGAGAATTGTGTTTTATTATGTGACCCAGGAATGACAGCTTCCACTCCTTGTTCAATGGAACAACCCGTTTATTAGAAGAGAACATAAAAAGTGCACGATGCTTCTTGAAACATGCCAGTGACTAATATTTTCCCCTCATTTCTTTGTCACAGCAAGAAAACAAGAACAATCTCTTTATACCATTCTCAAGTGGTTTTAAAAGCTCTTTAAACTACTCAGCATATTAATGATTTGCTATTTATAAATTTCACCCAATTGAAAGGCCAAATGACAAATAAATAGAACATTGAAACTTATCTCTGTCAGAAACTTGCCTCTCCAGCTTCCAAAAAGAACAAAGGCAAGGCACTCTCCAGCTGACAATGTTGTCAGAAACTGAGCTGTGAGACCTCTAAGACCCTAAAAAACAATCTGGCTTTTTTTTTTTTTTCAGTAGAAAATCTTCTCTGAGTTCATAAATCAAGAAAGAACTTAAAGAGTAACTCTTCTAACAGAGGATAAGAATGGGGGGGGTATCTTGACTCTTTTATGTCCTTTTTTTGTTGTTTAATTACTAGACATGTCAATTTACTATGATTCTATTCGATCTTAATGCCATAAAACCACATAACCCACTTTAAAAAAATTCAGCAGGCAAATTTCAGTCTATTTTGCCTAAAGCTTAGAGAAAATAAAATGCACATTTATAGCACATTACTCACCCATATTTATAAGTCTTCACATTAGATGTTAATTTGTATTTCTAAATAGCTTTAGAAAGTATGTGAAATAGCTGACAGTTTTTGTTTGGCTGTTTTCCCATCAGAATATAATCACTTAAAGAAAGGTCCTGCATACCGCTGTCACGGAAATGGCAGCAAAGGAGAACAAGTGGTATTTGCACAAATTAGTACATACACATCTATTTATTTTAAAAGGCAGAATAAAAGCTCATATTCTGAAGAACTCATTGTCGACTGTTGTTTAAATAATATGTAAATATAGATTATGACAAGTAAGATAAATTATAAAACTTAGAATTGAAAAGGTATCATTTACTACTTAAATAATAAGCACTATAGTTGACTGAAAACACTTCTACTGATAGTTGAAAAACACCAGAGATATGGAATCAGTCACTGGTATGCTAAAGAGCAGGAGTGTCTACCCAGTGGTTCTGAGTCTGCTGGGATGTGATCCCCTGTTAGAACAGGGGATCGTAAGCAGAGGGAGTGCCTTCTCCTACTCTTCTGGCCTCAAATTAATCTCTTCTCTCTGACATTCTCTCTAGAGAATTTATAAACGACACTATATTCCAAAAGTTAAGCAGATTACATATTGCTATATCATTGTCCTTTAATTCATTCACATTCATAATAATAAAACATAGGAACTGGTTAACTCCTCAGCATCTAGGGCTCTTATGTGTTGGGTGTTGCATAGGCTTGCATGTGACTGGAGAGGATCCTAGGGAATATGCTCTTTTAGAAAGATGCTAGGAAGATGAGGCAGAGCTAGAAGAGTTTAGACTGAGAGAATTCAATGATCTGGTGTACCACTAACCTGCTGAGTAGGAAGCTCTGTGAGTTGGTAATGGAAATGGAGATCTGGTTACACATTCTCCCGTAACACAGGTAGAGAATCAAAGAAGCCATTAGTTCCAGAAATGCCAGTTCTCAACTGTGCACTCCAGGAAATGGAAGAGAGACTAATTGGTGACAGGCAAATCCTTCTTGTTTCAGTGAGGAAAAGGAGTTTGAGAAAAAACTGATATGCCTCTGGCTGTACCTGGCAGGTTTAGGAACAGCCTGTTGATGTCATTTCCTTGTTAAATGCTGAGAAAACAATTGAAAACCGTCAAAAGATTTCAGTCGCTCATAAACTAAAAGTGAAAAGCAGTCCAACTCTATGAGGTTAAGAATTCTCCGGTGACCCTGGAGGCAAATCACCACAACAGGAATGGGAGGTCCATTGAGAGCCTTAGGTGTGAGTCCAGACAACAGAAAAAAATGGTCTCAAGAGTTTATAACTGATATTAGATACTCTTTCTAGTTTATCCTCTCAACTGCAAATCCATAAAAAACATTTCTGGAAAACATAACAATGAAAGAAGGTACAAATGTTTTGTTTAGGAAAACCTTATTCTACTTTATTTCTCCATCCCCCATAATAAGTGCACACACGCGAACACGCACACACACATCAATACTATCATAAGAGTTAGTTTTAGTTGTTTCTTTGTGGCTATTACATTATCCAAATAGAGGCCTGCTTTTCTCCAATGCTCTATATACCTTCGGCTGACTCATGGTGTGATGTCCGTGGGGCAGCTCCAAGACAAATGCCTCAAGACCTTACAAATTCAGCACTTCAACTTGACCAAGAAAACAGTTAGCCAAAAGTTAGTATATTGATTAGAATATTTGGGATGATAAAAAGAAGTAGGGTAAAAACTTCCACTGAAGCAAACAGAAAAATAAATCAGGATTCCCAATTGAATTATGGAGACATGTCCTGCTGCAAATAGTTATATCCAATTTGCTTACTGCATTGCAATGGTGAAGTCACAAATATCAAAGGCACGAATATTTTAATATGTCAAATTAGTAATTTATAAATATGATGTTTTCCATATCATCTAGGCACAATAAAGACTTTGATTTGATATATATTGGCATCGAATAACTGGCTTAAATGACAACTTTAGGTTTAGGTGCAACATTATTTCATACAACTGAATTTTAAGGCAGAATAATAGTGTGATTACGGTTAGGACCCAAGCTCTGGAAGCAATATTTTGCCTTTATAGCATTGTGCAAATTACTTGCTCTCTCTGTATCCTCCGCAGTAAAAGGAGGGTGGCCATTGCAACCACCTTACACGAAGTGCTGTAGGCATTCCATGGCAGGAGATAAGCACACAGGCCCTGGTCACTGTTGTCTTGTTAATTCCTGCTGTGCCTTTCACTCAGCATTTGAATTCAAACTGGTCAGTTAAGGATTTAGAAGCCTCATTTCAAGTCAGTTCAGCTCAGGTTTTCTCTCTCTCTTCCATTAATGTAATAGAAACATTTTCTATTTTAATATTTTATAGGTTTCTTACCCTACATAAGTGTAAGCAATTTTATAAGGATTAAAAGAAGCTTATTATCCATTTCACATTAATTAAAACCAAGTATTATAATAAATAATTGTGACAAATAGAGAATGATTCCTTAGTGCTTTCATAACCCTACTCAAATAGTTATTTTGACTAATCTGAAAAACAATTAAATAATACTTTTTTACTAAAGTTCACTTTTAACTATATTAATGTAAATTTTGGTGATTTATTAGTTACATCAGAGCTCCACTATGTTTAACTACAATTTTATTTACACTTCAGATTTGTATTATCCAACACAGTAGCCACTCTATATGTGGCTATTGAGTACCTGTTTTTCAATTAGTCTAAATTGAGAAGTGCTGTACGTATAAAACACACACTGAATTTCAGATTTAGTATTTAAAAAGGAACAAAAATATCTTAATAATTTATACTGAATATGTGCAGAAATGATAATATTTTGGATGTAGTGAGCTAAATAAAATATATCATTTAAATAAATTTTATCAATTTGTTTCTACTTTTTAAAAAAAGTGGCTACAAGATTTAAAATTACACATGTGGATTGCATTTGTGGTTTTCATAATATTTATATTATATGGCACTGAGTTAGAATTTCTTTTGGAATCCAATTAATATACTTGGGATGACTGCAAGGCAAAAAATATTAAACACCTTTTAATATTAAAAGATGTTAATAAGTGTTTCTTTATTCAGCTACCACGTATTAGGTACTGAATTTAAGCTATGCCCTTTTTTGAAGTGTTAGAGTGTTAAGCAAGTAGAGGTTGCATCCAAACTTGTTTCGTAGTTAATCCCAAATCCTAAATATAAACTCAAATGTAAACTCACTTCTAGTTCACTTTCTGACACAAGATTTTATATATATATATATATATTTATTTATTTATTTATTTATTTATTTATATTCATAGTGAATTATAGAAAGACAACTCGCATATCCCTGGGGGCAGAAATTTTCAGTAACATTCCAACTGCAACCTAAAATCAATGAGTCCTTAGCTGGAGTGATCCTCCAAAATATAGCCAATCAGAAAGCTCACCCAATTAATTTTGATTATAGTAGGTATGACTACTTTTTTTACTGATATAATTGACATTATTTTAGTTTCAGGTGTTTAACATAACAATTCAAGATTTGTGTAGATTGCAAAAAACAATCTCCACAATAAGACCAGTTAACACCTGTCACCATACATAATTACAAATGCTTTCTTCATAATAAAAATTTTAAGATTTATTCTTTAGCAACCTTCAAATATGCCATATAGCATTAATTATAGTCTCCATGCTGTATATTATACCACCATGACGCGTTTATTTTATAACTGATGAATGTTTATGCATTTTGACCACATTTACCCATTTCACCCACCTCCCACCCCCAGTCTCTGAAAACCACCAATCTGTTCTCAATATCCATGAGCTTATTTTAAAATTTTATTGATTTATTTTTAATTTTCATGTGTAAGTAAAATCATGGTATTTTCTTTCTCATTCTCTGTCTGACATTTAGCTCTCAAAGTCTAACTATGTTGTCATATAAGGCAAGATTTCCTTTTTTTCTGGCTGAAGAATATTCCTGATTTTTTTTAATACAGAAAAATTTTCTACATTAATAAGAGTACAGACATGTTTTCACAAGTCCTTTCAAATTGCTTAGATTTTTAATTTACTTTCTTTACTTACATCCTTCTGATTGCTTTCAAAACTTTGGTAGATAGAACTAAGAAATCTTCATTTTTAAGAAAAAAAGGGGTAGAATATGTACATTATATGTGTATAATTATATAATATGTTTTAACTCTATATACACACAGCTTGTTTCTAAATTAATGCAAACCTGTTATAAGAATTAAAATTTAATTGAGTTATTTCAACACTAATTCAGACCAAAACTATAAATAATAAGTTGTGACAAAGAGAATATAATTCTTCACAATGTCTGCATTATTTTACACTGAAAATATTGGTTTCTGATTACATTAATGTAATTTATATCGATTTTATCTTACTTTTTACCTATGGTAGTTTAAAAATCAAGATATTAACAATAAGACTACCAAAGTGAAGTTTGAGAGGGGTTTTTTGGTTTTCGTTTTGGTTCTATTTGTCCTTATATATCACTGGAGTGTAAATTTGAAATACTGAGCATTTAAAATAGTTTAAAGCAATTATTTTCTGTGTGGTTCCGGCATCTTGAGACACAATTAGGTTAATTTTAGGCTTTAACTATATAAAATTACATTAAACATAAAGATTCCAAAGTAAAACATAATAATAATAACATGGTGCATATACAAGGTCTTTATTCCATCTTATCTCCTGTGTTCAGTATCCTTTCTTCCCTCTTATAAGTAATAATTTTTATATTTTAATGTATTCTGTTTTATTTTGAAAGTACAAGCAAATAAAGTATATATAAACATTCTTCCTTTTTCCTAGTTATATAATTTAAACTCTGTCTTCATTTTTATTTTTTCATCTACAGTTCATTTTTAATATCATTCTATATTTGTACCTAGAGGTATTCCTTGGTTCTTTTTAGAGTTGCAAATATTTTAGGTTGTGTATTTACCTTAATGTGTTTAACCAGTGCCCTACTAATAGGCACTTGGTCATTTTGTTTTGCTATTAGATCACACTATTTAGCCTTATGCATATCCTTTTGAACACATACTTAACTACAAAGAGTATCATTTCATATCATATATTTTTAAGCTTAAGTACATATGAAGCTAATTTAATAAAGTGCTAATTTTTCCCCCATAGCTTATATGAGAAATAAAATCATCTGGGAGAATACTTTCTAACCTGCCGTGAACTCTAGGCATTAAAAAGGAAGGTAGAAGACACTGGGATCAAATCAAATCAAGAAAAAGTTTTGAGTGGAGAAAATGAAAATTTGGCAAGTTCACATTGAATGGCTTTTTAGTAAAGAATGGTCAGCTACAAAAAGTAAGGTGAAGTTTTGTTGTCATCTGTTTTGTTTGTTTTTGTATTTGAAAGAAAGAGTTTGGAGCAGGTTCTTGATTTGGAGGCAATTATAAGTAAATTTAACATCCATCTCAAATAGAGAGCCTTGTTGAAACCAAGATTTATGCTTCAATAAGTCATCCAAATTTCCCCATGCTAAGAGAATTCTGAAACACCATACAGGAGATAAGGTGGCATGCCCAGGGCTATATGAAGAAAAGGATAGGCTATACTGACAAAGACACCAGTGAATCACAGAGGGCTTGAAACACAAGACTGCGTGGTCAACTGTGAAATATATTGAGTTAGGAAGGAGCAGACCATAGGGCTGATGTGTAACACGAATCAAGAGATTCAGTGCCGTGGTGCAGGAAAAGATCAAAATAATAGCCCATTTTCAAACATAACTTTAAAATTCAAAGGACATTTTTCTCATCTGATTAAAAGTACTGTAAATAATCAATTTTACTTCTAAAGAAAGTAGCAAAAGCCATTCTCCATGTGCAGATTGTAATGCTTTTTTTAATGTAAACAGTTTTATCATTGCTGTATAGGCACATATTCAATGTTTTGTCATTGTAAAAGATTTATTATGGCAGATAAAAGTCTGACATAGTTTCAAATTATGCACAGCTATATTCAGAGCTTTATTATTGTCCAATATGATGTTGTCCTCCTTATTACTCCATAGAGAGCTCTCCTTAGTTCAAGTCATATCTGGACGCAAGCCCACTTCCCCTACTTCATTTTTTCTGTACTTAATATTTAATAACCATCATGACACATTCTTTTATTTTCTCTTTTCCAGCTATCATAAAATTCTCAGATTATAATGATACTTTTTTTTTGGCTAATCAAAGTCTCACATTATCATATGTCCCAATGATTAAACTATTCTTTTATTTTTAATAAAAGACCAACAAACAAACAAAAACAGTGGTTTCCACTTCTTCTATAACTTATCTCTCTCTGTTGAGAAAATATAAGAATTTATGCAATAATATTAACTTCATAGAGACAAAAACTCTCTTATTTCATGCTTTCTAAATTTCTATCCCAACTCTAGCACCTAATCCAGTCAGATCCCTATATATATTAACTATGTACTAAGGCATGTGAAAATGAAATAATATACAATACAGCTTATGACAAGCGGAGTGTTTATAAGTTGATCTAATTTGATTGATTGATTGATTGATTGATTGATTATACTATTTTTTAATTACTTGCTTGGCTAAATTTTTAGGGCCTTGCATTATTCGATTGTAAGTAAAAGGGTGCTTTATAGACTAGATTGTGGTAGGAACTTCATTGTCCCCAAGCTATAGTACCCCAAAAATGCAAACATAACTAACTAAAGTTAAGTGATGTAAAACAAAAAAGTGCTGTTTTATGCTAGAAAGTAATTTGATTGATAAACACAAATTTCTAAAATTAAGAGTGTGTTTACCAAAGAAACCAAACCTTAAAAAGGCAAAAACATTTTTTTTGGTCTTTTTGTTATCAATGTCAATTGCTACCTGTTAGATCTGATAATAGAAACAGAAGACAGTGCTGAAGGGGAGCATCATAGTGGGAGGAGATGCTCATTTTACCTCTTACCTTCAATCTACATCCAGTGGGACATCCAGAACTCAATAAGGGTTCCTATGCTCAACACATCAGAACACCAGAGAGATACACATGTCTGTACATTTGAAGATGAGTGGATTGAAAAATATAGAGGAGGAAGAACACAGGTAACAGTAAAGGCAGCACCTGTGACCCTGCCCCCACTGTTGTGACTGAATCTGCAGTGCCAGTGAATATGGTGGCTCTAAATGTAGGGCCTTTCTTCAACATGACCTCAGGGGGAAAAAAAATATATGAACAGCAACTAAGTTGGTGTCCATGACTACAGCCTCACAAGCCCCAACCCCTATTCCAACCTACACATTCCCTAACCCCCACTCTCCTACCTCCAGCCCCACACCCCAACTAAGGTTGTACTCATAAACCCAGAGAACCCAGGAGCAGCAGCAGAGGCCATATATTCAACCCTGACTCCTTGCCCCAACTATGCTCCATGGCCACAGGAAGCCAAGCAACAGTAGTGGCATTGGAGCCTGCAACTTAGGTCTCCCCACCCAAAGTGGTGGCAACAGTGAGCCTGACAACATGGTGAAGGCACCTATGACCCTAGTTCCGCCTGCCCCCAAACTCTCACCTTCCCACTCCCCAGAAGTAGTGCCCATGATCCAAGTCATTCTGGTTGCAGCAGAGGTGCCTGACATCCCAGTGACCTCGGCAGCATCACTCACGACCACAGAAACACAAGCAACCTGGGGTGTGTAGGGGGTGGCACAAGAAGTGACAACAAGGGCTCAAGCTTCACCTCTGGCAGAGACAGAGAAGCATGGAAAATGCTGGCTCACAAATATAGCCATAGACGACTCGGATGAGAGAATCCAAAGTCTTGTACTACAGCGCCACCTACTAGAATATAGAAGAAAGGCCTCTGATTATCTACTTATTGAACTTAGAATCAAAGTAAACAAAATTCTACCTAAATAACAAAGTGTTTGCTACTCCAAATGTGTGAGCAGAGGAACAATTCATCAAGCACCATGAAAATTAAGATAACATGGTATCACAAAGTATCACAAAACAAAATGATAATTCTCCAGAAACCAAACTTAAAGTCACTGAAGATTATGCTTTGATAGAGAATTCAAAATGTCTGTCATGAAGAAGCTCATTGAGCTACAAGAAAACTCAGAACGGCAATTCAGTGAGCACAGTATTAAAATTAATACCAAGGAAACTGAAAGTCTGAAAAAGAACAAAACAAAAATTCTGAAACTGAAGAACATAAATGAGATGAAGAATGTACTGGAAATGGAGCATATCATACAGAAAAGAATTAGCGAGTCTGCAGATTGAAATGCAGAAATGGTTTAGGTAGAAGAAGAGAGAAATCTATGTTTTTTAAAAAAATAAAGAAATTTTATGAGAGCTATTCGACTCCATCAGAAAAGACAACATAAAGATAATGGGTATCACAGAAAGAGAAGTTGGAGAGATGGGATTAGAGAGCTTATTTAAAAAAAATAATAGCTGAGAACATCCCATACCCAGGGAAGGAACTGATATACAAGCCAATTAAGCTAATAAATAAAACATTTATCTCAATGCAAAAAGACCTTCTCCAAGATGCCTTATATTAAAACTGTCAAAAGCCTATGATAAAAAGAGAATTTAAAGGCAGCAGTGGAACAAAAGACAATCTGCAAAGGAACACCCATTAGGATATCAGCAAGTTTTTCAGCAAAAATTCTGCAGGCCAAGAAAATTAAATGATATATTTAAAATATTGAAAGATAAAAATTGTTAGCCAAGACTATTCTGTTCAGAAAAGTTATCCTTTAGTTATAAAGAAGAAATAAAGAATTTCACAGATAAACAGAAGATGAGGGAGTTCATCACCACTAGACTTGTCTTACAAAGAAAACGTTAAAAGAAGCTCTTCTACCTGAAATAAAAAGGAGAAAGTATACAAAATTTTTAGTAAGGTGATAAATAGCCAGAATCAGAAAATTACAATTTTACTTTAGATTAGGGTATTAAACAATTATTGCAAAAGGTTAAAGGAAAAAAGCATTAAAAATAACTATAGCTACTTCAATTTGGTAATGAACTCCAATATAAAAAAAAATTTGACAACAAAAACATAAAAAGTGAGGAGAAAAAGACAGAACTTATGCAGGCAAATGAAGATAGAATGCTATCAGCAGAAAAAAGACTATTTTATTTATGAGACTTTTATACAAACTTCATGATAACCACAAAACAAAAATCCAGAACAGAGATATGAAATTTTAAAAAAAGATAAAACTGAGAAAAATATCATAAAAAACTCCACCAAACTCAAATGGCGGACAGAAACACAAGGAAAAAGAAGTAAATGAGATATAGAGCAATCAATATTTTGATTTATCAAAACAAAAGATAAAGAAGCAGTAATAAGTCCTCAAATGTTAATAGTCACCCTAATTGTAAATGAATTGAACTCATCAATCAAAAGTCACAGAGTGGCTAGGTGGATTAAAAAACAAGACCCAGTCTACAGCATACTACTTTGAACATGCCTGATCCTGTCTAATGTTGTAACCTAAGCAGGGTTGGGCCTGGGAGACCACCTAGGAAGACCAGGTGTTGTAGGCATAAAAAAAATAAATAAAATAAAAAATAAAAAGACCCAACTATGTGTTGCCTTCAGGAGACCTATCTCAGCTCTAAAGACAAAAATAGTTTCAAAGTCAAGGGTGGAAGATGACACTCCAAGCAAATGGTAGCCAAAAGTAAGTGAATATAGTGATATTAATATAGAATAATAGGTTTTAACCCAAAAAAAGGTAATAAGAGACAAAATAGATGTTATTTAATAATAAAAGTGACAACCCATCAAGAAGACAAAACAGTTAAGATATATGCATGCAACATAGGAGCATCAAAATATGTAAAGCAATAATAAACAGATCTAAAGACAGAAATTGACAGCCACACAATAATAGTAGAAAACTTTAACACCCCACTTACATTAATAAATAGATCCAGACAAAAAGTCAACAAGTAATGTCAGCCTTAAGTGATCCATTAAACAAGATAAACATAATGCATATGTATATAGAACATCCTACCCAAAAGCAGCAGAATATACAATCTTCTCCAGTGTAAGTTGAATGTTTTTAAGAATAGAGCATATGTTGGGACACAAATCAACAAATTTCAATAAATTTCAAAATTCAATAAATTTAAAGTTGAAATCATATCAAATATCTTTTCCAGTAGCAATGGTATGAAACTAGAAATCAATTACCTAAGGAAGGTAGAAAATCACAAATGTGTAAAGATTGAATAACATGCTTTTGAACAACTGTTAGGCCAACAAAAAAATCAAAGGAAAAAATTAAAAATATATGGAGATAACAAAAAATTACAACATACCAATATTTCAGCACAAGCAGTACTAAAAGGAAAGTTTATAGCAATAAAATCTTACTTCAAGAAACAGAAAAATCTCAAATAAACAATCTAAACTTGGACCTAAAACAAATAGAAAAAGTAGAAAAAAACAAAGCCCCAATTCAGTAGAAGGAAGGAAATAATAGAACTAAATAATAATAAAGACTTAAAAGACAATAGAAAAGATCAACAAAACTAAAATCTGATTCTTTGAAAGATAAATAAAACTGACAAATCTTTAGCTAAACTCACTAAAAAAGGAGAAAAGGCTCAAAGAAATCAGAAAGGAAAAAGAAGTTACAAAGGATACTACAGAAATGAATAAAACAGACTAAAGAAAAATATGTCAACAAATTGGACAACATAGAATTGAATAAATGCTTAGAATCAATTGAATGAAAAAATGAGAAACAGTAAGGAGAAACAGTAATCAAAAACTTCCTCAAAAACAAAAATTCAGGACTACACAGCTTCACTGGTAAATTCTACCAAACAGTCAAAGAAGATTTAATACTTATCCTTCTCAAACTTTTCCATAGAGTAGAAGAGGAAATCATTTCTAACTCATTTTGTGAAGGGAAGCCAGTATTACCCTGATATCAAAACAACAAAGACCTCTCTCTTTCTCTCCCTTTCACACACACACACACACACACACACACACACACACACACACTCACACACAATGTAATTACAGACCAATATCTCTGATGAATGTAAATGCAAAAAACCTCAACAAAATCTTAGCAAAACAAATACAATACATTAAAAGGACCATGCACCATGATCAAGGTAGGATTTATTCAAGAGATGGAAGAATGGTTTGTTATCCACAAACCAATCAATGTGATATGTCACATTAACAAAATTAAGGATAAAAATCATATTGTCATCTTAATAGGTACATAAAAAGCATTTGACAAGATTTATTACCCATTTAGGATTTAACAACCTCTCAATAGCATGAGTATAGAAGGATAGTACCTCCATGTAATAAAGGCTATATTATACTCAGCAGTGAAAAACTGATAGCTTTTCTTCTAAGATCAGGAACAAGACAAGGATGGCCACTCTCACTATTTTTATTCAACATTGTACTGAAAATTCTTGCCAAAGTAGTTAGGCAAGTTAAAGAAAGAAAAGGCACCCAAATTTGACATTATCTTGTATACCTAAAACTTACATAATATTATAAACCAATGTAACCTCATCATTCTTGTATAATTATGATTCAGCTATCAAAACAATCTTAATTGAAATAGGTATTTACATATATAAAGTTATTCATTGAGAATATTTAAATCTTAAATGGAAACAGCTGCCATATTCAATATGCACATTGAATATTTGATGGGAAATATGATTATTTTAAAAAGTAAGTCTCCTTTAATCTTTGCTAAAAGACAAAGAAGCAATCAATTAGAGTTCAATATAAGAAAATTAAAGGTATTTTTTTGCTTTTGCTTTTGTTTCTAACAACATAGAAGTTTCTTTACTCATTGTCCAAAAGTTACTAGCCCAGAATTAGTAAGAGAACTCTACAATGATCAGGGACCCAGATCCTTCTATATCGCTATTCTACCATCTTCAATTTATAGTTTAAATTTTATGGCCCAAGATAGCTGCTTGAACTCCAGGTAACATGTCCACACTGCAGTCAACAGGGAAGAAAAAAAGAGAGGGGGTCATGACACTTGTTTAAAGGTCTAGTGAGTTATATCCCATTAATACAAATTTAACCAGACTTAATAGTGATTACAGCTTGAAAATGAGTCTTTTTTTTTTCAACTAGTCATATACCCATCCTAAAATCTATAGTTTTTTGTTTATTAAAGAAAAGGGAAAATAAATATCAGGGAACAGATAACTTTCTACCATAGTTCAAAAGAGGCTCAGGATATTACCATAGAATCCAGAATTTAATTTTTTTCAATTTATGGATTAAGATGTTTAGAAGAGAGAATACAGATTTATAAATGAAATAGCTGAGTTCAAATCTATCTCTTCCTTTACTATAGATGGAATTAAACAAATAAAATTCTTTTTTAAGTAGCTGGCATGTAGAGAGAGTGACTAATAATACTAAATATTCAGTAATGTTTTCTGTATCAAATAGAACAATTACTTCACATCATCTTTTAGAAATGGAAAAGCAATATTCAAGAATTGGTATTACTAATACTAGTATCATTAACTTACAATGATTTAAGTGATAAATAAAACATGGGAAGAATAAATTTAAAAATGTCAGTTATGAATGATGCTGTACAAAGTTACATAGCAGATAATTCAGATAACACATTTCTTACATATTTTCTCAGAAGACCCAGAATTTAATCTATTATCATTAAGCACCAATGAATAAACTTTCCCAAAAACATTGGGCAGAGGGATACTCTTGGAATTAACTCTTTAAGTTGATCAGAGTGGCTATTTATCATGAATGATTGAAAATATAATATCTTAATAATTCCAGTTCCTTATTGAACAATGTCAAGCTTCCAAGCTTCTTGCTTATGTGACACTCCATTTATTACTAAATTCTATCAAAAACGATAAGCCATTCAAGTTTTTACCCTGTTTTTCAAATGAAAAAACTAGAGAGGCTAATAGATTTTTTAATTCACACAGATATTAAAATCCTAGTTCAAGGCTTTTTTAAATCATACTAAATACAAGTGTTTGGCATATTATTTATGTAAAAGCTAGCATAAAACTAACAAAAAGTATATATATGTCTGTTTACTGATATTATTCAAATGTCATTGTAAATTATGGATTTATAGATTTTAGAAAGTGCATAAAACTAGAGAAAAAGAGATTATGTTTTGTTTATGATAATGTATATTATATGTGATTATAAAAAAATAATTATAAACCATATTATATGAAGAGATGGGAAATATAAAATTAAGAGAAATTAATTTATTGGAAAACAAGACAAAATAGCTAAGCAGATAACTAATAGTTTATGCAACCCTTTGTTATGGGTAATTAGTTTAGTTTAGCAATTAAAAATCTTTACTGAGTTAAGTCTACATCCATGCCACCCTGAACAAGCCCAATCCTTTCTGATCTAAGAAGCTAAGCAGGGTCGGGCTTGGTTAGTACTTGGATGGGAGACCACCTAGGAAGATCAGCTGCTGTAGGCATAAAAAACAAAATAAAAAAGATAAGGGTTTGTAAAATGACAAGGTCTTTGTAATGTGTGAGGTCAACCAAGGAGGTTGCCTTGCCAAAAAAAAAAAGTTTACTCAGTCAATAATTAGTTGCATGTAGATAAGCACCTATGAAAATATTTAGCAAGTTAAAACATTTAAATGATTTCTTATTTGTCATAATGTAATATAAAATTTGTAGTCAAGAAGAAATATAATCATAAATATAGTCACAATCCCACCAGCCCAGAGGTTTAAAAAGAAAAGCTGACACCAAGAGTAAAGAGAGAGGAAAGTACATGCAAAGAAAAGCAATTTCTGCCTAGATTCTAGTTTTTCTTTTCCTTACATTTAGCTCTGTTGCTTGGGTACCTGATTGTGTGTAAGATAACCTAAATTCCAGTAATATGGCAGGTAATATTTACAATTTTAATGTCATCAAACCCTCCTCTACTTCATTTCCTACACAATGAGTCAAACAACCTTTTAAAATAAAAATCTAATAACATCCTTAGATTTAATATTTTTCAATATGACCTCATAATTTTCATGATTAAATCCAAGCACATTAATTACCATGGTGTTTACTACAGTTTGTTACCTGGTCTCTGCTTATAAATCTAGGTTTATCTCTTACTCTCGGTCTCCTACCCCATATATCAATTACACTTATTTATTTTTATTTCTTTCATTTATTCAAAAATTTTTATATCAACTACATAATCAGACAGTGTTTTAGGTATTTGAGATACAATTAAAGAACACAGACGCCTGGTTTCATGGAGCTTATATTCTCTTCCCTAACCCTGACTGAGTCACTAAAAGGTTCAGATCTTTCGAAATGGAGATAATAATGGCAGCTCTTTTATTTGTGTACCTCCACATCTGTCAAGTGCTCTCTCATGTACTATTTCTTTTGATAATGACTGGAACTCTCTGCTATGGTCATACTTTTCATACTTTGGACCTTTGAATGTGCTAGTTCCTATGACTGAAATGGATTTATTTCTATCTCTCACCCTAACTAACTGTTCTCCTAGCTAACTCCTGTGTTTCTTCAAAAGTCAGCTCAATCATAACCTTATTCAGTTGAGAATGCTTGACTGATCCCAACCCCACCTCATCAAAACTGGCTTTGGTATTTATGCTGCTATGACATAAATCAAATGCTACAAGTTTAATTAGATGATTTTGAATATTTCACTTATATTTTTATTTGAGGTATATTGCCATAGTTTAGTTTCAATGACCTGAAAACAGAGTATTCAATTCTGTAAAAATATTCAATAAATATAAATTATTGCTTATCAGATTCAAGAACATACTTTCACAAAACAAAGACAACTATTTCAATATGTTCTGGATAAAGATATGCTCTTTTGTTAAGGAGCTTATGTAGTTACAAAAATTGCTAAGAGATTTGTTTTGATTGTTTAGTTTATCAAAGTTAAGTCTGAATTTATGCACCATTTGACTGAAGACTCGAATGGTACTTCAATACACAAAAGTGTATACATATATGTCTTAAGTGTAGATGTATATATTTATAGCAAATTTTTGAATAACTAGTTCATATTTGAAAAAGAATCATTAGACCTGATTTTAGAATGGAATAGAGGAATTTTATGATTATCCTTGGATAAAGAGCACATTTATTAGTGAATCATAATCTTAAACATGGGACGAATGAGTCACCATCACAGCTTTTTTGGAGAAATCTCAGAGTTTGAACATAAATTAATAAATTTAAATCTCAAAAGTTAACACTATAAACCAATATAAAATAAAAATCACCTAATGGTGGGAATATCCAAAGAAAAATCAAAGTCTTTATAAATTCTAGAGTGATTGCATTAGATTGATGCTATAGAGAGAATGTTTGTGTCCCCTCAACCCCAATTCAAATGCTGAAACCTTATCCCCAATATAATGGTATTTGGAGGTGGGGCCTTTGGGAAGTAATTAGGTCGTGTGGGTGGAGTCTTCATGAATGGGGTTAATACCCTTATAAAAGAAGCATTCAGAGAGCTTCCTCACCCACTCTGCCATGTGAGAACACAGCAAAAAGATGGCAGCCTATGAACCATGAGTGGGTTCCCACGAGACAGAGAATCTACTTTAACCTTGAAGATTCTCAGCTCCTGGAACTAGAAAGAATAAATGTCTGTCGTTTATAAGCCACCAAGTCTATGGCATTTTGTTATAGCAGCTCTAAAGGATTAAGACAATTAACAATGAGGAAAAAATGGAATATGTGGTCCTTGTGATCTTTGCATCCACAAGTAACTTACACATTGAAAGATTATGGGATTTTATTTAATGCAGTTGCATATTTGTTAATGTTCTCTATTCTTAACTCCTTTTAGAGTTGTGAAGCAGTGATCTATAGTCTTTGAAAAACGCAGCCCCTCTTTGTCTTCTCCCATATCTGTTGACTTTCTTATTTGGCTTCCTTGTAAATATGATTCCAAAAGAAGAAGATTTAATTTGAAGATGATTTCTAATGCTAGTAACAGCTACTGGTAAAATACTAGAAATTTCTTTATGCAAATCAAAACCACCTTTTAAAAAATTAACCCCATCAATAATATCGACATTATGAACAAAATTTTTCCAGGAGGGAATTTCAAGCTTCTATTTCACAACTGGCTTTTATGGGTTTAAACACAAGCTTGACATTATGTGAATGCAGTTTGCTGTGTTTAATTACTATCATTATTATTATTATAGATACAGTAGTAATTATCTCTTCTTACTGTCTCATTATGTTTTGATTAATTCACATAATAAAAGTTTACTGTAAATATAAGGTTAGATAACATTCAAGAAAACATGTAATTATGGAATATATAATCATATACAATCTAAACAGTTGAACATTTTCCAAGATTTCTAACAATTAAATGTTTAGAAAGTAAAGAATTAGCTGCTTTTAATAACATAGGTACAGTTCTAGAGGCAATGGCTACAGAAGACTTTATTTGTTGACCTAAAATTACTTCTGTTATATTAATAACATCTAGGTTTCTCAAAAACCTGCTAGCAAAAAAAAAAAATCTTTTCAGCTTTATTAATGATTCATATGGCAGTTTCTGAAGAGACAAGTCCCACAGAGAAGGAACACTTGATTAATGACCTGGAAACACTTTTCCTTTTCAGCTGATTAAATAAAATTGACTGGATTTTTACATTTTTATAATAAAATGACCTGCAGGGCTGAGATGACACAGTGAAAGCAGCATGTTCACTCTTCAGCAGATTTTTATTTTGTCACTTGTAAAAATGAAAGGGCTAACCACCCAAGCAGAAAAATGCACTTTATCATTGTCCATGGCTGCCATGCTGACAAATGCTGCATACAAATATAAAAGCATGAAGGAAAATAGATAGTGTTTATTTTCAGCATGATTTTGTCTAATGATGACTAAAGTCTTATTTATTCTTGGGCCAAGAAATTATATTATTAAATTATTATTTAAATATTTTTAAAAACTAGAATTAAAAAAAAGAAAAACCTTTAACCTTTACCTGCAATCTTTAGAGGCATTCAATATAACCATAGTAGCTTTATTGAAGGCCATTTTTGCTTCTGGGCTAAGGGGATTCTCTCTGGAGGCCAAAGTTCTGTTCTTACTTTCACAATAACAAGCTCACAGGCAGCCCCAGAAAAACTGTGAAGTAGGAAAATTGTTTTTTCTTGCATTTCCCAATGCATCATCTTTCTTTCCTTTTCTGAATCCTTTCCAGAGCACTCTTCAGCCAAGATCTGACTTCTAATTTAGTATCTCTTTCAATTTCTCTGCTCCCTAAATCCTTGCTTAGCTGTTTACACTTGTTTGTTCTCTTAAAATGGTACCTTTGTATTCCCCATATCCCTCTTCCATACTATGGCTACTATCTACATCTATTCTTCAAATTTTACTAGTTCCAGGCCCATTGCCTCAGGTTATCTCAAAAGAAACTCCTCCCTAGCTGTTGACTTGATAATGGAAAAGGCCAGAGGAAATTTTCTTTTAGACCAAAAGTTACTAATGGGTATCCCTCTTCACAGTTGAAGATTTAGTGCTCGGTTTGGCCTAACAATTAAATTCAAGATACTTTACACAAAAACCATAAATTTTGTGTACTCCTTACAACATCAAAAATTTTCAGCACCAGGCTAGCTTTCCTACATGGCAATGTTCATGCAAAGAAGATGCCTAAGGTGGGATGTGTGAGATGGGATACAGGTGTACCACATTTTCCCTTCTCCCTTGACCCTGAATTTGAATATTATTCACTTTATCTCATTACTCTTATTCTACTTCTCTCATTGATATTACCTGTTTGATGTTGGTAGGTCTTTGAATTTGTGAGCCCTAACCAAAATCTAAGGGTTCTTCTTGATCATCAAATGATATTTTTCAATTTTATTTTTCTTTTCTTAGGGGGGAAAAAACATAACTGTCCTTGCCATTTATTCATTGAAACAACAGTAACAAGATAATTTCTAGCAACTAGGAGTAGTAGACAGGCTGCACACAGTGGAAACTTAATGTCATCACAGGTATCTGAGGACAAACATGAGTTGTCTGAGCCCATAGTAATACTTTGTCCTCTTAACTGGCTGGTAGTCTCAGAACTCAAATCTGTCAAGGAAGTATATCATTTGAATTTGAAAGTTATTAAACTCAGAGAAAACTGACATTAAGTAATATACTTCATCTTCTATTTATTTTGTGAAGTTTCAGGATAACAACACAAATACTGGTATATTTTCATAAGAGACAGGGAAAAAATCACTGAGAAATACCACCTGTTGACCTTGAGTTGGACAAATACTATTTAATAAAAGCTACCACGTTATGATACTAAGTCACTCTTACTATTTCTCTTGAGTATTCTGAGCTATTTATTAATGAACACATAAAAAGTTTTGAGATTGCCATACTGGAAATGGGTATTCTTATTCTTATATCTTTATATATAAAATATTATAGAAATAATATGGTTAATTCAGTTTTATGATATAAATATCAACAATTCAGTACATGTAATGATATATCTTTATGCAATATATCTCTAGTACTTACTACTTTCTGTGTATTTTATCATAAATTAATTCTCCAGATTAGCAAATAATTGAATGGAAGCCCTGTGATGGCAGGTTTTTAGTGTACATCATCACCACTGTATATGTAGCTTTAGAATCATACTGGTACATAATCAAAACTCAGTAAATATTCATTATTTGTTGAAGATAGTGGCTGAATTTAAAGTGAATTCTCAGACTCTCTATCTTAAAGGATATATATATTGTCACTCATAAATTCTAAGCAACTTGATTATTTTTGTCCTTTCCAATCCAATAAATATCTGATTCTGTATACTGGACCAACATCTTAATTACTTTTGGAAGGACAATTACTTATAGCACATCTAGATGAGTATTCAGTATTACGTTCAATTCAAGAAATCCACCAAAATCATTAAGTGTAGATCTCTCATAAGTACTACAGAGGCACAAAGAAGTGTGTTAACATCTGCTTCTGGAGAGTTTACCATCTTGTTACATTGATAGACTTATTTTACTTTCCCTTTAGTTAGATATCACTTAATAATTATTAATCTCTAATAAAAAGAGTAATTTATATAACTGGTCTTCATGCTACAATCTTGATTCTCCATAATCTTTGCTCTGTATAGTCACTAGTATATATGTAACTCATTTCATGTTTGTTATATATACAAAAATACACACACACAAACATACACAAACACACACACACGCACACGCACACACACACTCACACATGGATGTATTCCTTAAGTAAGGTTGTTTCTAAATCTTTCCAGGGTAATTGAAAACTATTTTATTTCTATTCATTGCAATATCAGGTTAGCTGTTTTGAGTTACATAATGATTTTAGCTTTGAAGTTAAAGGTCAACCTCAGGGCAAGGAGCACTTTACTGTGAAGCTAGAAATATAAAGAAGTGTGAATAAAACTGTTCATGACCCTCTGAGTCTCTGTGAGCCAGGACTTAAGCAAGAATTTGAAGGATGTCAAATGCACACTCACTTCAACAGGCCATTATAAATGCCATACAACTCTCCATAGCAAGCCATAAGACTGGTGACACTGGACACATGGTGGGGTGCCTGTAGCAAACCATGAGATAATTGCATTTACATGGAGCTCTCCGAGGAGTGCAAAGCCCTTTATGGATTTCATTCTGAATCGATTTGTGCAATTCCCAAATGTGTTCTGCCAAATTAGAAAGGGATAGATTATATCCCAAGTTTTGTAGATGAGAAAATGAGCTTAAAGAAAAAATATGTATCTTACTGAAAGCCCCGGAAAACATTTTTAGAACTGTCCATTTGACATGACATTTTCATGCCTTTGCACTTTTACTTTTTAATCGATAGCACACTACCACCACACGGACACTGAGGGAGGCCTCGGAAAACAATTTCATGCAGCTATTACTTTCAGGTTTATAGGTTCTCAGAAAAAGTTCAAAAGTTCAATTTGATGACATAATAAGAAGTTCAGAGAGTCAGAGTCTATCAGTGAAAGTAATACTGTGAAATTAAAACATGTAGATTATTTTTCCCTTTCGCATGCTAAGAACCATTCCTGTTTCTACATGGGCAGAATTCAGAAAGAATTCTGTTTAGAAATAGTCCCTCTTTTATTTTACATAAAGTTTTCAAAGGGAGACTGGAAATGGGGAAGAAAAAACTGGGGGAAATGAGAAATCCAGGTGTTGTAGAAAAGGGAAAATACTAGGATTTCATTACCCTTTGAACATGAACCTTAAAAGACAAGTCCAGCACAGGGTCTCAGGGACCTCAGGATTCAACTTTCTGATTTTCTTTTCTTTGCTGAATAAAACCTTCTCTCCTGTGAGAAAGCTGCTCTTCCTCCCAAATGAGGTTGACGTGTTTTTGTTTTCACAAGTCAAAATTCAGTTTTAAACACTTCTCTCAGTATGCTAGTCTTGCCTCCCTGGAATCCTGTGCTAGCACTGGCAAACAGTTAAAGTCAAGGGGATAGAATTTGCTGGATAACTTCTCTTTCATCATTTTGAAACATGAAAAGCTTCAACAATATTGACTTAGTTAAACTTTGTGGAGTAGCGTTGTGACCAAAATTAAAATGTAGAAAGGATTCCTAATATATTAGAATCTAAGGAATGATGATGCTGTTAACTTTAAAAATATAATGTGAATGAGTATTAGAGTCAAGGTCAGGCTTATTTACCACTGCATTAATACGCATACTTCAATGTTTAGAGCAAAATATTCTTATATACTGGATATTTTTAAATAAAGAACTCCATTTCTATATCATCCAGATTCACAAATTTCAAAATTCAGAATATAAGATGAAGTGTATGGCACAGGTCCCAGATCTTGACAATAAGACACCATATAGGCAGTGAGGCAAGGACCCTCACAGAAGCAAAACTGACCTATGTCACTGGGATTTGCAGCAGGTTGGGGACACAGGTTGATACAGAAAAGATTTCACACAGTCATAGCACCTACTTATGCAACTAGAGATGTTCCCTCTCTTCAAATTCTGACCCACAGTTATCGAATGTGGGATTTAGTTGTCCAGAGTAGGCTTGTATAAAATGTGGATGGATTCTACATCTTCCTTGCAGTACATATAAAATTGTGTGTGTGTGTGTCTGTGTGTGTGTGTGCCTACGCGCGTGTGTTTCTTTGTGGAAAAAAAAGAAAACAGCTTTCCTCAAATTTTTAAAGAAAATTTTTATTGAAACAAAAGGAAAGCCAAGTGTGCATATTTGCCTAGGGGCCGTGTGGTCTAGTAGAGCTGAGCTCCACCAAGAGATGGAGAGATGTGTGCCTTAGTCTCAGTCTTTCACAAAGCAATTGTTTGACCTTAGGCAAGTTACCTAATCTCTCATGTCTCAGTTTCCTGGACCATGAAATAGGGGAAATAATACCCTGCACCTGCCTTTCTTAGCTCATAGGGTTATGGTGAGGATCAAATAAGAATTCATAAGGAAAACTTTTGCATCAGAATGCATGGCTTATGGAGACTGATCCTTCCTGCTCTTTTCTGTACTCCCTCCCCGTTACCTTTATCCCCTTATAAATTCACTGTGAGAAAATCCATCTCTTGCTTATAGATAATTCCCCAACTAACACTAAATAACATTGCCTTTCACATGCTAAATCCAATATTTTATAAAATTTCACATTTCTTAAACATGGAGAATATTATTAGGCTCTGCTCTCACTATTTCTATTGCTTCTCTATTGAGTTAACTTTCTACCACACAGGCCCCAGCTTCCTGGGTGAAGTCCTTTCTCCAAGGCCACATGAAAGCCCTCTCTTTATACTTCCTCAGAGCTCTGCTCAAGATTTGTATTATTCTACTCATTGTTGTAATGTACTTATTTCTTTACTGGACTATCTGCTTCACTAGATTGCTAGCACCTTCTCTTCATTCTTTAAATAAGCCCCCAACCACTGCATAGGGCCATATACATAGTGGCCACATGGTAAAGTAGTTGTTGAATAAGAAAATTGATATTAACTGCCCTTCTATGAAAAACTTTACATAAAGAATGCTGCAACTTTATGAGAAAGTAGAAAAAGTTTCTGTAGTTTTGCTATGTGAGGTATGATGAATATCCATAAATGACACATGGTTTTCCAGTAGAGAACAGTTTGTGTGCATTATTTTAACTATATTTTAGTATCTTTTGTAGCCAATCCTCTAGTGTTTTTATTTTTCCAGGCAACAATAATGCTTTAAACTTGTCAGGTTCACCTTATTTCTTCTTGTAGAAGTTCACATCTATTCCCATGTGCGTTACTTCTGGTTGAAAATATTATGTTTAGCCCTAGTATTGAAGTGCCCATTATACCTATCCTACACATTATATACATTTGAATTTAAATAAAAAGGCATTCAACATTATATCAAAAAAAATTTTAACTAAAACAAAAAGCAGATTACTTATCTTGATAATTTAGCTTGCCTAAAATTTTCCACTATAGCCTAGTCTTTATTTTCCTCTCCCTGGAGTCTTAGTACTGTCAAGAGAAAATAAGAATAAAATTTGCCTCAGGTACTAGCTTGCAGTGCTAAAAGCAACCTTCATCTTGTCACCCCTAATCATATGCTGATAAGAGCCTAACTCAGGCCTCCCCTAGTACTTACTAGTCTGCCAAAGACCAGTGCGAGGGGGTAGGGATGGGGGGGGGCGAATATTCCCTGTAGCAAGGATAGACTGGCTAAAATTTGTCACATGGAATTTGCTTTTCCATTGTTTAGACTTTAAAACCATAGTAAATTGTATCATTCCTCACCCCCAACCCACATACCACATTGGTTCTATTTGCCAATCACACACTGTTCCAGATACTCTCTTTTGAGGTCTATTCTCTTTTGAGGTCTATTCTTCCTTAAACTTATGCATCCTTTCAGTAATGCCCCACTATTTTATTAATGGGATGTAGAGGAACATCTGTTTCAAGCATCTCAGTTTAAAAGTAGGTAGCAAGAAATCCTATCCATTGGCATGTTGCTATAACATTAAATATAGAGTTTTAAACTATTTTTATATAAATCAGCTTAGCATTTTCAATTTGTTTTTTATTTTATTAAATTGAGCATGCCTGATTTTTACAAATCGTTTCATTTTTTAAACTCATAATGACCTAAGTCTTTGCTTTGAGGAGAATACTCTCAAAGAAATAACTGTTCGAATTTGAGAAATGTAACCCTTTTCATTCTTTATGATTTTGAGGATAGAACTACCCTAAGGAGACCAGAAAACAAACTGGAGAATAAAAGCAAATACCGGGCTTAAATCGAGTAAGAGTAATCGAGAAAGGTCACTCACTGTAGCAAACTTAATTCAAGAGGGTATGACTAATTAATTAAATTATTGTGGGGTTGTGATGATAAAAATATAAATCCAATACTTGATATCATAAGTGTCCATATTTCATTTCTTTCCTATGAAGGTAGCAAGAACACTTACTCATCTACCTCGTTCTAAAGTTTTTTCTAATCCAATAGGGTAAGACAATTTCCCTCTACTCCTGATATCTACCTTCCATAAAATTGGTCCTAGCCACTTTTTTTCCATTACCAAATGCCTTATACACTCTCAAGTTTTACCACACAACATGCTGTTTTTGTTTTAGTGTCTGGTGTATTTGCTCAGACTGTCTTTATTGCATGCTTTCTAATAGAATAACAAAAATTTCTCCTTCTCATCCCATTACTTAGTATGTAGATAATTTCATATGACCAATTTAAGTATATGTAGGAGCTAGAATTAATAAGTATTTTAGTTTGTTATAGAAATATTAAGACCTGATATTACCAACTCAAAAATTATATTTTAATAGTGGACATGTTATAACTTTCTTCTAAAATTTATTGAGAATGTTCAGAAGAACATCTTAATTTTAACATAATTTAGGACATTTTTGTGTACATAGTATTGTTTTAGTCATTGTGCATTGCAAGTTTTGTGATGCCATTCTCTTTTTTTTTTTCAAAATTTGTTTCTTAAGCTCTGAATAACACAGAACCTCTGACAACCTCAAAACTATAGATTTTCCATTTTTTGTCTTTTTATTTAGTATATTTATATATCCTCCTCAGCCTGAAAGAGACCTGTTTTCAAAATCCAGTAGCAAACAAAAATTCTTCTGATGATCTCTATCTCAATGTTATTTTATATCTTACAAGAAGTAGGATTAGAAAGGTAAAAATTGTGGGTGATCTTAAAATGTTGGATAATATAATTAGAATCTACTCTGCCTAGAACTAAGACATACTTCTCTTCATTCATTCAGAAATATGTATTATACATCTACCACAGAAGACATAATATCTTCAGGGAGCCTACAATTCAGTGGAAGGTAAAATAATCATATAAATAAATGTAAAATTATAATTATGACAAACAAAAATGAAGTATACAGTGATATAAGAGCAAATGATAGAAATTTAACTTACATAGGAAGGTTGATGAAAGCATCCTTAAGGAATTAACAATTGAAATGAAATCTGAAGAATGACCAATATTTATCTAGATAAAGAAAGGACTAAGGAAAATTCTTGGGCCTGAAAAAAAAAAGCCCAATATGGCTAGAGAAAACAGAGTAGAGAAAGACATGATTCCAACTGAGTATCTGAAAAAAAAGAAATAGGCCTTATAGGTCAAGTTCAGGAATTTAGTGTTTATCCCAAGAGCTATAAGAAACAACTAAATGACTTTAAGAAACAGGGAAGGAAATGGCAGGGAGGAAATAGGAGGGAGGAAGAATATAACCATATGATTAGATTTGCACTCTTGAAAATATTCTTCTAATTCAATGTAAAGAACAGATTCAAGAAATAAAAGGGAAGGGATGTGAAGTAGACCAGTGATCTGGCTTTTGTAGTATCTACAACAGGAATAAGTACAGTATGTACTAGCATGGTCTCAGTGACATTGGAGTGAAATGAACAGATTTAAGAGATACTTAGGTAACAATGACAAAGGGAATTGGGAATGAATGGCTAGTGGATAAGTTTTAAGGAGATGTTTAAAAAAGATGGGTTTCTGACTTGAGATACTATATTAGAGTTTCATTTCCAGAGATGGAGAATACTGGAAGAGGAATCAAGTTTCAGGAGAAAGACCATGAGTTTAGAGCTATCAAGTATGCATTTGAGGGCCACTGAGAGTAATAGCATCACAAAAATAATGGTCTTTGTATAAAGATTAATTAAGCATAAAGATTAATTAAGCATAGATTTTTCAGGTGAATTGAGTATGGTAATAATGGAAAAAATAAAAGCAGATTGTAGACTATTGGAACAATCTATGTGCCAGATATCAAATAGAAAGAGCAGACTAAATAAATAAGAAAAATTAATGAACAATTCTTTTTCATTATAAATTAAAATGTAAATACATTTAGCAAATAATTTGCAAAGAGCAAGAGAGAATGGACTACTTAGAAAAAGATCAATTGAAAATTATTCTTTCTTTTCTTTTGGAATAGGATTATTTTATGGGAGAGATGAAATTCCAAAGTACTTTATTGGGTAATAGCCTATTCAAATTGTAACACATTAAGAAGTAAAAAATATTTTAAGAATAGGATGTGATTTGAAGACCAAGAGAGAGAAAAATTTTGACCAAGGCAGTAAAGTTTTTTGCCTCTTCTCCTTAGATTATTACCATTCTCATCTTTCCCATTCTCATCTGCTTCTTCCCTTCCCTCCCTGTTCACTTCCAGTAGACTATTGCTGCCTTAGAAACAGAAACAGAAACAGAAACAAAATATATTTATGTTGTGCACCTGGTAAAGATCCACTAGATATTTTCTGTTTATAAAATTACTGGTTCATTTTTCAATTTAAAAAATAAATTTGTGATTTCTAGAAATCTTGTAGAAAAGGTGTTCCTCTCTGATTAAAAAGAAAAAAATAGGAGACATTGTCTTTTACTGACTTTTATGTGTTCATGGGAAATAATGATGTCTGTAAATATGGCAGCTACCTGAAGTCACAGGAGGCAAACCTGTGGTCAAAGCCAGGATGCTGAAGATGACAGGAAAAAATGAAAGAACACAAGTACTTAATGACATGGTATGAAGTTAAATTTTTAAACCCTGGAATATCTTATCTCTGAATTATTTATTTTATGAGATGAAAAATCTCTTCATTTTTTAAAACCAATTGTGCTGCTTCTCAAAACATTCTGAAACAACTTGATTCATATAAAGATAGTTTTTATTCTAAACCTCAACTTTTCCATGGTGATATTTTTAACAATGGACTAACTTCTAAATAATAATAAAAATTAATTATAAATTCTTTAAAAACAACTATCTTCATATAGGATACTTATTTGATTCAAAAATGAAGAATAAAAACACACATAGAAGGCATATTACAAAACTGTGGCTTAAAAAATTAAAAATAACCCTGAGAATTCATTCAACACAAATTTAGTTTCTAATCTCTTATAAATTATTATTGCAAAACCACACATCTTGGTGGCATATCCATATCTATGTCTATCTTATATTTGCTTTAGCACTAAAGATATGAATGATTGATTTATTTGAATTGCAATTAATTAATATATTAAAGTCTAGCTATTGGTAAGTATAAGACAGTAACATATTAATAAAATTATGCTTTACTATACATCGTAGGTTTCCCAAAACTACCAGAAAAGGTTGAATTTAAAAATTGTATTCAAGTTGTTAACTTATAATTTAAAAAATTAAACAAGAAGCAATTGGAAGCAAAGATTAACTTAAATCAATATGAAACACAGAGATGTGAGCAAATGAATAGCAATCACAGATAAAATGATTCTACAGGTAAGGATGGGCGCACAGAAATCTAAAGCCATATTCAGCAAATTTATAACATGATTTATAACAAATTTACAGCATAAAGAAATTAGAATGCTTATCAATACTGACACATTTGCAATTGATTTAGATGAAAGAAAACACTAACTCTAAATTTGAATTAAGTGAAATATTATCAATCCCTAAGAGGAAAAAAGAAATTCTATTTAGCTCATTAGTAGACCTATGTTAAAAATTATACTGAATTTATTTAAATTTTATTAATAAAATACCTGTTGAAATTAGTTTTCTCTTGTTATATTTTCATCTCTATAATGTTCTCTATTTTGTGTGTGTGTGCCTGTTGGCCTACAAAACATAAAACATTTACTATTTGGTCTTTTACATTAAAAGCTTTCCACCACTTTGTTTGGCACAATGCCTGAAACAAATTTAGTTTAACAAAAGAAAAATACTAACAGAAAAGTCAACAGCTTAAACTCTTTAGTATCCTACACAAAGTCTTTCTGACCTAACTGCTTCCTACCTTTCCTATAGCTTGTCCTACCATTTCCCACCCTAGACTTCTGCTCTAGCATACATGTATACATGTACACACAGATAAGTTATGAGAAACTCATTGTTGATAGAGTCACATTATTTAAAAAATAATAAAGAAAAATCGTGGTTTCACAAGGTATAGTAGATTTTTTAATGGTGTTGTAAAAAACTACCAGAGTGTCTTAAAATAACCCAAACTGATTTTCTCACAGTTCTGGAGGTCAGAACTCTAAAATGAATCTAATGAAGCTGAAGTCAAGGTGTCAGCAGGGCCAGTTTCTTCAGGAGTCTCAAGAGGAGAAAACATTCATTGTCCCTTTCAACCTCTTGAGGCTGTCAGCATTCTTTGGCTTGTGGCTGGATCATTGCAACCTCTTCTTCTATTGACATATTGTCTTCTATTCATTCTTATTTCCCATGTCCTTATTATATAAATTCCCTTTTGACTTTCTTGAGTCCATCCTCATATTCTAAGATAATCTCATTTTAAGATCCTTTACTTAATCATGCCTGCTAAGTTTCTTTACCCATAAATAGTAAAATTCACAGGTTTCAGGGATTCGAATTTGGACATCTTGAAGGGTCCATTATTCAGCCTACCCATGCAGCCAATGACTTCTTTTGAATATATACATTTTCCAGGTAGCTGATTTGATTCTCTTATTGGCAAAAATTACTTATTAGATAAATTGTACTGAAAGGATATTTTTTAAAATATAGTAACTGCTTCATGAGTTTTTATTCACTTGTCTTCTTGAAAAGTTGTAATTAACTTTCTAGATATTATTTTACTACATAAAATATGGTGGTAATGACAGCATTTGCTGATATGGGCAGGACACTTTCCCCTAGATCTAATGGTCCCATACTAAGTTTTCCTCTTTTCTCTATTCACTTCTATATAAATAAAAATTTTAATAGTTTTTGTGTATCTCCTCACTATACCAATGGAAATTTAAAAATACAAATTTTGGGAAACCAATTCTGAGCTACTGAATCAGAAATTTTGGGGGTGGTATCTCAAGTTTCTGATGATCCTAGAGATTTTGAAAAAAACATGAGCCTATCAAATATAATTCTCTGTCATTATATTTATTTCTAGAATGGAAATAGTTGTATTGTAATCCTTTGATCATTGTACTTTGTTGTTTGTAATCTATTGTGGAATTGAAAACCAGATGACTTCTCTAGTTATAACAACCTACAATATAAGATCCCAGAAGCTCTGAGTGAAAACTAGGAGTTTTTTGAATGAGTAAAATCTATGAATTTTTTAAGCTAAGCTATTAACTATTAATTTTACTTATTTTACCTATTTTAACTCTTCCATTAGGTTACCCATAGACAATGTTTTGTATATGCAGTTAAAATTCCACAAAAATTAGATAAAATTAAAGACTTAAGGTTAAAGAAATTCTACAATCTATATTTTCAAGACAATTTCTAAGTTCATAAAATTAATTTTTTAATAAAAGTGATACCTTCAATATATGATCAAAGACATATAATTATATATTTATTAAAATGTTATTGAAATATAAAAACTTCAATTATTTTATCCTAATAGCCAATATGAAAATATCTCATCCTATAATGTGTCAGATTTTTGAAAAATGTGGTAATACAGATATCTAGAGAAATAATTAGACATATATGTTTGGATTATATTATATTTAATTACTATAGCAGCAAAAAAATAGTAAACTTTGAACTATGTTTCTGAGTACTAGATTTAAAGAGAATAAATTATGGTGGTGATACTTAATATTTTGAGAAGCATGTTATTGCATAAAAATAGTAATTCAGTATCAGTCCTCATATAAAAATGTAAGACATTTTAAACTAATTTAACAAAACAGATTCTGTTTATTTAATAAGTGACTACCATTTATGGATAAAAAGCAAAACATGATTAATGTACTAGTAGAATACACATGGCCATACCAATGACATGTCAATATATATGTTTAATCATTGACATACTTTTTTTACAAAAGATTAATTTTGCTGTTTAAAATATTTGTTTTCAAACTATTAGGACTGATAAATATATTCAGTAAAGTATCAGGATACAAAATTAATATTTAGAAAATGGTTGCACTTTTATATGCCAATAACAACTATCAGAAAGAGAAATTAAGAAAACAGTTCTATTTACAATTGCATACAAAAAAAAAACCCTAGGAATAAATTTAGCCGAGAAGGTAAAAGATTTGTACCCAAATATTATGACATTGAAGAAAGAAATTGAAAAAGACACAAACAAATGGAAGCATATACCATGTTCATGGATAGGAATAATTAACATTGTTAAAATAACCATGCCACCTAAAGGAATCTATAGATTCAGTACAATTCCTATCAAAATAACAATGACATTTTTTTTTTCAGAACTGGAACAAATAATCCTAAAATTCATATGGACCCACAGAAAACCCCAAATAGTCACAGCAATCTTGAGAAAGTAGAACAAGTTGGAGGTATTATGCTACCTGATATCAACCTATTTTACAAGACTATCATAATCAAAGCAGCATGGTACTGGCATAAAAATAGACATATGATCAGTGACACAGAATAGAGAGCGCAAAAATAAATCTATGCTTACATGTTCAATTAATCAATGACAAAGGAGGCAAGAATATACAATGGGGGTAAAAACAGTCTATTAATAAATGGTGTTAAAATCTGGACAAATATATGCAAAAAAGTATGAAACTGGACCACCTTCTTACACCACATACAAGAATGAACTCAAAGTGGGTTAAAGACTTAAATGTAAGACCCAAAACCATAAAATACCTAGAAGAAAACATAGGTAGTAAATTCTCTGACATTGCTTTTAGTAATATTTTTATCTCATTTGGCAAAGGAAACAAAATAAAAAATAAACAAAAGGGACTACATCAAACTAAAAAGTTTTGCATCGACAAAACGAAAAGACAACCTACTAAATGGGAGAAGATGTTTGCCAATGATACCTCTAATAAGGGGTTAATATCCAAAATTTATAAAGTTCTTATACAGCTCAACACCAAAAACACAGTCCAATTAAAAAATGGGCAGAGGACATGAAGAGGCATTTCTCCAAAAGGAGCATTCAGATGGCTAACAGACATAAAAATATGCTTGGCGTCACTTACAATCAGAGAAATACAAAATAAAACTACAATGAGTTATCACTTCACACTTGTCATCATATAATCAACAAAAAAGTGTTGACAAGGATGTAGGAAAAAAGGTAACCCTCATGCATTGTTGGTGAGACTGTAAATTGGTTCAGCCACTGTGGAAAACAGCTGGGAGGTTCCTCAAAAATTTAAAAATATAACTACCTTATGACTCAGCAATTCCAGTTCTGGGTATTTACCTTTTAAAAAGTCCACAACAAATTCAAAAAGGCATATACACCTCTCTTTTCATTGCAACATTATTTACAATACCCAAGATACTGAAGCAATGTAAGTGCTCATCAGCAGACAATTGGATAAAGAAGAGGTGATAAATATATACAATGGAATATTACTGTCATAAAAAGAAAATTTTACCATTGCAACAACATAGATAAACCTAGAGGGTAGTATGCTAAGTGAAATAAGTTGGACAGAGAGAAACAAATGCCATATATGATATCTTATGTGGAAACTAAAGAACAAAATAAACAGAAACAGACTCATAGATACAGAGCAGACTGATGGTTGCCAGATGGGAGGGGGATTGGGAGGCTGGGTGAAAATGTGAAGGGGTTAAGAAGTACAAATTTTTAGTTGCAAAATAATCAGGGGATGTGAAGTATACCACAGGGAATATAGTCAATAATATTGTAATAGCTATGGTACCAAGTGAGTACTAAATTAACAGAGGGATCACTTTACAAATTATGTAAATGTATAACCACTATGCTATACACCTGAAATTAATATAAAATAATATTGAATGTCAAGTGTAATTTAAAAATAAAAATAAAAATGTATTTTTCTATCATTTGAGTGAATTTTTTTAAAGCTATAGTATCACTGTACTTGTGAACAAGCATAGGTGAAAATAACATCCTCCGTATTTCTAAATTAAATATTGCTTTTCTATAAAATATAAAAACTTTTTAAAAGCTTCCAGTATTATTTAATAAAATACCTTTAATCCAGGGAAAATGATTACTTGAAAATAAATCAAAACCTTGTGTAAACAAAAATATATACAGAGTTCTATTGATGGCTGGACATTATCCCCTTTAGCAGACTATCGTGTCCCATTCAGACCCCTTAGGTCTTACCACTGTGGTGCATAAAATTCCAGAACTTTGGTGGTTTGAAGACCTTCTCTGTGGTTCACAGCCCATTCTGCTATGTTCAGGGCAGTACAGAAGTATCCTGGAGTGCCCCTTTTTTACAGCCTGCAACCAATGATGAACAATGACTGGTTTATAAGTACCCCGCTTCCTCTCTCACAAAGGAATAATTCTGAGGCATATATTCTATATTAATCATCAATATCTGTGGTAGGATTAAGATCCAGTTACCCACAATAATCCTAATTTTATCATTCACCCTTTACTGATTTTCTTCTCTTTCTTGTCTCTCTTCCTCAGTCAATTCCTAACATGTCCTGGGATCATCTTCAAATAAACTATTTACACTTATATCCTTGACTCAGTGTCTGCTTCTTGGGAATGCCACCTGAAAGCATCACATAATTTTGGGCAGAAAGGAAATTACAATTTTGAAGTTTAAAGTATTGGCTTTTGAATGAATTGAACTTTTAAAAAGTGCCACTACAAGAGGAAATAAAATAGAAGTAAGGTTATGGGGATTGAGGAATGACAACATTGGAGTTAAATTGAGCAAAAAGTAAATTTCAACTGAATTTAAGAAAAAAAAAAAACCCTTTCAATAAGCAAGTCCTCTAGACAATAAAAGAAAATGTTCTTGGCCCAGTGGTAGGAGTCTTATTGTTTGAGGCATTTAACTCTAAATGCAACAATGTGTTGTAAATAACAATGCCAAATGGCAGTAGATAGACATGATAACCTAATAGGTCTTTTCTTGCTCTAATATCTATGATTGCATGATTCAATTCAAATACAGTAGTTTGCTGTATCTCGAGTGTGTAATACACTTCAATTGTGAAGTGCTGCAATTTCAATACTAATATGTTTGAAGTGACAGACATGTCACCTAAGTACCTAGTAGAGTTGTTTGAAATGCTACAAAACAAACCTTCCCCTTGTGAATACATTTATACACACCAGTGACCCTCCACTAGGCAGATATTGTACCCATACGCAGTTGTCGTTCATTAACAAGACCCATAGCTATTCTTTTAAAAGCTGATATGTTTGAAATTATTCCGCAAAGAAAAAAAAAAACCATGGGGTCTTGCTGGTTTCATTTGAAGTAATATTAGTCTGCACAAAAACACTGATCAAAAGGCATGTAGATCATTGCACTTTCAAGGGAAGTCTGTCTCCATCAACATCAAAATCACTGAACTGAGAAATCTACAGTATCTAAATGATGCTGGGGGTTTTGCTGTTATGTCTCTATTTAGCGATATAGCACGTGAGGCTAGCCTCCAAAACATGCCAGGTATGTCAATCCTGGTTGAAATAAGGAACAGAAAATTCTCTAGTAATCCTCTTTTGGATGCAGTTCATATATTGTTAGATTTTTGGGTTTTGGTTTTTGTTTTCTGATATGAAATGTAATTCTTGAACTTATTAGTCACCTCTTGATTACTAGTGAAGATGAAGGGAGAGAAACAGTGGCTCAAATGCATGAGCTCCGTTTTCACACATGGGGTTTCCTTTAAAGGAAGTAGGACCTCCCAATACAGATCATGAGAAATGAGGCCATTGACAAAACAACTTCAGAGAAGCCAGGATATAGATATCATAGGTTCAGAGCAATGTTTCTCTATTAACGTCACCCTGTTTAATACTATCCTATTTCACTGTTAATGGTCCAGAGTACTTAAGGGGAATAAAATTAAAATGTACTATGCTTCGCAGATCAATAGATTTATTTATTAACCTTTAACTTGAATGAGATCTTTCACTTCACAGAAATAAATAAGTTTCTCCATTCCATGAAGGAATACTGGTTCAGATTTCATTGATTGTTTTCTCATGACCAGTTATATGCACAGGCAGATAAGAGATATGCTTCAAGTCTCCTTCAAAGAAAGAAAGTGTGGCAGTTATAAAACATGGCTGTGATTTCTTTGACACTTCTCTCATAAAGAAGTTGGGTCCTTATCCCCACTCCATAAATCCAGGTGAACTTATGACCACTTTATCCAGTAGAATGTGGCAGAAGTGATGCTATGTGACTTCTGGAGAAAGCTCATAAAAGTGCACTCCTCTTACGTAACAATTGCTAGAGCAATTGCTCTTGCTAGTCCTGAGACATTTTGTATGAAGTATAACTATCCTGAGGTCTCCAGGCTGTGAGGAAGCCCAAGCCACATGGAGAAGCCAGTGTGTTCAGTCCTAGGTGTGGCCAACTTGGATCATACAAAATCAGAACCTGGACAAGGGAGTTAAGAAATCTCCAGATTATTCTAGCTTCCAGTCATTTGAATCTTTCCAACTCAGGCTCCAGATATGATAGAAATAAGACAAACCATCCCTATTATGTCCTTCCTGAATTTCTGACCTACAGAATAGTGAACATAATAAAATGCCGGTTGTTCTATATTAGCTATGCAGCAATAAATATAATAAATTTTTAAAAATCATCATTGGAAGAGAGATGTGAAACAGGGAAGACAAGAGAAAGCCATAAGGAGTGAAATAGAAAGAAAGAAAAAAAAGAAGAAAGTGAGGAAGAAAGAAAGAGAATGGGGGAGGGGAAGTAAACAGGAGGGAGGAAGAGATGGAGGAACAGAGAGGCAATCTGTCCTGAAGTATTGTTAAGTCAAGCCTTCTTCATGTTTTACACAATGATATTTATGAAGAATTTCTATTATCTGATTTAGTTTTGATTTCCTCAGAGAGAATTATTCTTTAATATAGATTAATTGATTAATTAAACAGGATTCTAAAAAATGAGAAACTGGAAAATTTTCTTTATTTGAGGGAGATCTTTATTGAACTATAGTGTGATTTTTAAAAAGATAGCAGAACAAAGCAAAGGTAAAGGAGAAAATAATTAAAAATATAGGCACAAATTATTTCTTCTCTGCAATGAGAATCATGATTAGAACTTAAATTTTTAAGTAGGTTCATACCACGAGAGCCAATGAAACAACAAGCAGGATATTTAATAGAAAATGTTTCTTGCTGAGCACAAATCCACCAACACATATTTAAAATTTTTTTTAAAGAAGCATATATATGGATTTATCTTCCTCCTGCCAAAATATTTTTATATCTCTGACATAGCTTTTTAATCACTATTTTAAATTGCTAGGCCGTTGTAGGCCATAATCACACAATTTTTCTTATAGAAAATTTCAAATATTTCAAAGAAGGGAGAATTGCATGAACTCCCTTGTATTCATCACCTACCTCTAATGATTATTAATATTTGACCAGACATCTTAGAATTTTTGAGCTTAAGAGAACCTTAATCAGTTACTTCTGATTACCCATTATTTAAGACAAAAAATTGTAATTCTCCAAATGAGGGTTTTCAACAATGTTTCACCCATGTTCATTTTGGAAAATTAAACAAACATCTTATATACCTAACTGGAATGTTACTGACATTAAAAAATAAATTTAATTTTAATTATAATAAAATGAATATTATATCAAATATGCTTTTCCAAACTACATATAATTTCTTTCCCAAATTTCCCTCACTTCATTCTTATATTCTTCTCTGACAGCCACTCACCTCTAGTACTACTTGCAATTCAGAAATATTATTCTAAATATTTATTTTAAACAACTTTTTAAAATATTATAATACTTGAATCCTGATTTTATAATAATTTCTAATGACTCCAAGAGAGATAAAAGCAGGCATTTTAAATTGTAGCTAACACAAGTAGACAAGTTTGTTAATGGTTACCATTGCCCAATATCCATTAAGAGTGATCTCAATAGGTTCCAAATAGTACAGATGTCATATGACAAACCAACACTGGTATTTCTAGATTCTTTAATTGTGGACCTACATTTTAAAATTAAATATGTATTATAGACATCAGTCATTGTTCTGTTATCAGTATATCATTTTTCTGCCCTGACTTTATTTAGCATGAAACAAAAGATTAACTTGAAATACCAGCCATAGATAAAAAATGAAATACTGTAAGATATTTCTTGACCAAAGTAAATAGGGGTCAAGGGCAATTTATTCCACAAGAGTCTTCTATAATTATTTGGAGCTTAATTACTTCTTTGGTTCTCTTCAAAATTGCTGGTGTTAGAATGACCTTTCTAGTGCAAGTGAAAGAGGCTATGACCTTCTTTTCGATTAAGTAGGCCTTCTCATCGGAGACTTACCATTAAAAAAGTTTGCAAAATAGGGGCTTATCACATTTGAACAAATATGCCACTCAAAGGATTTGTTGAAAGTTTCTAAACTTGTAAATAAAAGTAGTGATATACAAGTAAAGAATATTTACTTCAAATTTCTTCCTATCAAATAACACTTATTTTAGAAGATAGCTGACTATACAAAACAAAACATTTGACAAATGTTTAAGGGTGGAAAATGGTACCTTCCTATGGAGGTTGACTTGGGGGTCAGCATCACAACAACAATTAACTTTAATTTTCCCATAATGGTTTTTAATGATATCTTGAGATTCAGCACAATATCAAGGGATTTACAAAGTAGCCCTTTATAAAATGTTATTGGGATAATGTGAAATAATTGTTCATTGTTCAAGTCTTAAGTTTTTGTCTTTATTCAGTAAAATGCCTACTGCCCTACAGTTTTCAACAATGCTAGTACCTGACAATCTCCTACATAGGATTTAAATTGAAGGTCAACATTCTGACTACTATTAGGAGAAGCACTTTGCTACCTTTAGTCTGAGAACAATAGAGAATATAAATGGGAAATCCCTATTAGGAATATAGCAGTGTACTATTGTCTTAGTTTTTTTTTTTTTTTTTTTTTTTTTTAACTGTGGAGAACATTCAACATCTGGCTATTAAAAGGAAAGGAGACAGAACCTATCTTTCCTCACTCATAGAAATCCAGGGAACCACAAGTGATTTAACTTTGGCTAACTGGATGGTCTCTTCCAGAATCTTGAACATAAAGAGAGATGAAGGAACTGTCAGAATTATTTATAACTTTGATCCTGGGAGAAGGTCTTCCAACAGTTTTAATTATTTCTATCCAATTTTTTATAACCCTTTTTTAGTCTTTTTTGTGTTTCCTATATTGCTTAAGGATATCTCTTTGCATTATTCAAACTTTTCTAATATCTTAATTATTTTTAGTAAATATTTTTATTTTACATTTATGAAAATATATTTAATGACATACAAAAAGCGCACATGTATAAAATAATAATAATAATAATAATAAAATATTACAATTTAACAGTTGACATGAAAAGAAATACCCTATTCTTACATTAGATATGATATTACACAAATACTAAATTTTTTTGAAATTAATAGTGAATATAATCCAATTCTAGGCAAAATCCCAAAAGAATTTGTATTTTTATATTTGGGGGGAAGGGTATTTTTGTTATAGAAACTGGTTAGAGAGATTTAAAAATTCATATCAACTTTAAATATCTCAAAGAACCCAAAACATTCATAAAAGTAAAAAAGCAAATTGTTATTATATGATTCTGTAAGGATTATATTCTTGGTCATGTGGCTGATAGTTTTGTTTACTTTTTTTCTACAATAACATCACCAACAATTAGACCTTTGGTAGGCATTAAAATGTGCTCAATATTTATTTTAAAAAATGAGTGAATGAGTGAATGAATGAACAGAGATGGGTCATCAAAAATCCTTCTACTCTCTATTTTCTGAAAATAATGACTCTCCATAGTTAATTCTGTGGAAATTAGTGGAGAATGGCATGCTTGTATTATAGTTAAAGAACAGTATTTCAAATGAGGATTTGTAAATTTGTTTCCAGCTTTTCACTATTATAAATAAGGTGTAACTAATAATCAATTCACAAATTTTTTTCCTACGGCTGATTATATCTTTGAGATAGATTTCTAGGATGAGTAATGAGAATGAATGGGTCAACAATTATACATGTTAAACCTTGGATAGTCAACATTTTTTTCAGAATGGCTATTATCAGTTTATACTGTGGGCTACAGTTTTTCCCCAAAAAATCTTCACAGAGGCCTCACCAAGATTGATTCAAAATTAATTTTAAAAAAGGAACTTCCATAAGAAATTTCTAACAGTTACTTTCTGAAAACAGAATTACTGAGCTGGGAATAGATAAGAGGAGGGTATATTTACCTTTGCATTTTAAATTATATAAATGTATTAACTTAAATTTTTTAATTGAAATAAAATTTAAATATTAAAAATTTTTAACTTAAATTCGATTTAAACTTGGAAAGAGGAGTATGTCATCTGATGTTTCTTTTAAATATACACAATATTTAAAATGTCAGGTGGATTTTTAAGTTTTGTGTGTCTCATCTTCTGTAAATTGTTTTTCCCCTATGCCTAGTTTGTGATTCTATTGTTTTATTACTAAGTTCTTCATAAACTAAAGCTATTTAAGCTTGTCTTATTAACTGTTTGTTACTAACTCTCTGAATTTGGCTTAACTTTTTATCATTAATTTTTCTAGATGGTTAAATCAATTTTTCCTTTATTTGTAAAAATTTTGTTTAGAACATAGTTTTCTTTACCACTATTAGCCAGTGTCCTCTATTTTCTTACAACCTTTTTTTAAATACATTTGGCATATATTTCTATAATCCACCTAGAATTCATATGCTATGAGGTGGAAATTTATACGAGTTATAATTTTTCATATAGCTATTTATTTCAGCACCATTTATTATATAACTAATTTTTTCCAATGTGATTAACTACATACTTTATGGTCATATATGGTAGTTCAAGGCTGTTCTGTTCTGATGTATCTACTAATTCAAATATCAGTCATAAACTACTTTAAATATTTTAGACTTTATAGCATATTTTTATATTATTATAACATCCACTTATTTGTCATATTAATTTGAAATAGTCTTAATAATTATTTTTATTATTTAATAAAAATAATCTGAAGCATTCATAATTAATACATTTACCTCCTTTTTTTTCATAATTTTAGAAGAAACTGACTGACACATTAATCACAGTTGGCCTTATGAATACAAATCTAGTATATATATCCAGTACATATTGTTAAGGTTGGGGTCTTTGTATGCTTTTATTTAAAAAATTAGATATTTAAAGAATTTAAATTGTGATATGAATAATAGTAACAATCATTTATTGCTTAGGTAATCATAGCTCACTGTATTTTTGCATGTTATTTTAATCAATCCTCATAAAATCTTCAGGAGTTTTTGCCCTATTTTAGATGAAGAAACAAGCTATAAGGAGTTAAATAACTTGTGATTATAACTAATAATTTACTAAATTGCAAAAATCCAGTAACTCTGACTTCAAACTTCATTTTCATAGACTGTAGTGTGCTAAGGAAAGATAAAGTTACAAGGTCTGTCTCCTTACTTCAAACAAGACTCTCCAATAAATGTTAACTTCCTGTTTTATCCATACAGTTTCCATTTAATAGGATGGAAATATACATATGAGATCTGGGTGGAACTGCATTTAAGTTTAATGGAAGTAAACATAAAAACTGGAAAACCATATCAGCTATTGCAGAAATGTTTGGCTTGATAGGTTAAGAATCATAGAAACCACCTTTTTTATTCCTAGTTGAAATTAAATGCAACAGACTGATGTCAGCTGTCCCCAAATAAATAATTTGATAAAATACTCATTTAACTGCTCTTATTTTTAATTTACTTTTAAGGTCCTTCTGCCATGTGGCATGGGGGAGCACAACAGATCTCACCAATTATAAAAAAGTTAATAGGTGCATGGCAAGTGTAAACCACTGGAGTCCCTGGCAACAGTAAAATGGCAAATTAAACCCAAACCACATACAAGTCAAAGTGAATCACTGGTCAATGAATGTTTAGGATGGGATCCCAAGCAAATAAACAGACAGTCCATTAGTTAGTTATTGCCAGCACTAAATGAATAAAACTCTTCAGGAAAAAATCATGGCAGTGTGGTGGCAATCTGTGTTGGGTTTGTCGAGTCCTATGGATATGGCTGAAGCGTTCACATGGCTGCTGTGAAACAGAGGAATGTAGGTACAGTGGCTAGGCTTAAAGATGCCTCTTATTTGAGACCCACTGATGAGCTCCAGTCACTTAACGGCATCCTGAAAAACAGCTGGCACCTAACTCTCAAATATTGATTTAATGTTTATAAATCTGGTTCAGTTTCTAGGCAAACAGCTTATATAAACATAGTATGCCATCTGGTTTTATGGCTCAAGTGTTTCGACTACACTTTTCCCCAGGTGTGGACTTCATGATTAATTTAAGCAATTTATACTATCCCTTCACTTCCTGTAAGGTAGCTAAGGATTGGTCTATATTAGATACAAATTTGGGGTTCTGGGAGCATGAGATTTTTCAGTTAATGGTTGCTAGCAAGAAAAGAAATCACTGTCAAATATTTATGTGGCTCCAGTAAGAAGGCAGTAAGTCTAAAACCCTCTTAAGCATAAATTTGCAGGGCAAGAAGGAAGTGGATTTTACAGGCAGTGTGTACTTTCTTTATGCCACATTTACTATACATTATCAAAGGCAAACAAAGGGAAAGGAGAGGTTTTGAGGAGACAAACAAGTTTTGGACCTTCTGCAAACAGCCATAGTGGTTCTGAGGATGGTAGCCAAGCAGAGTCTAAAAGTGGATTTCAGGTGGACCTCAAAGTGTGTGGAATTCAGGCAGTAAAAAGCATTATCATTAAACCTTGCATTCCTCCCTCACTAATCTGACTTCCCCACAACACTGTCCTCCCCAGGTGGCTTGAGGGACTGTAATTCAACAAGCCATGTTTTTGCTTAACTGAGCCATGCTGGCTCCTCTATTGCAGTGCTGTTAGGAGACATAATGAGTAAGGTAAAGTAGGTTTATCTTTTTCTCTCAAAATAACTTTTTTTCTTCTACTCAAAATAACTTTTATACTAAGTTATATGTTTGGACACTAAAGTCCAGTAGCACTGGACTTTAGGTGTGCTTCTTTGCTTCTTACATAATCATCTCACTCCTAGCTTGATGATGTTTTACACTTTCTCTTTGATCATTTTTCTACTTTATTTATCGTGCTCTATAATAAATCCACTTAAAATATTTTTTAGGAAAAATGTGAATTGTAAATAAATAATTGTATCAGTAACATTCCATACTCCTTCCAAAATCACCTCACTTTTTCTCCTGACTATACTGCATATTGCTGTACTTCGGATACTTGATGGTATGTATCCACTAGTTCGTAGAAATAGTAAGTAGAAGGAAAATTCTTCTGAGTCAAGTTAATTTGTCTACTGTATCTTTGACTTTATTTATACTATGAGACCAATTAGGCCAACTGAGTCATCAAAAATATATTAAGAAAAATTACATTTCTTTGAAGAAGTTAAATATGAATATTTTATTAGATGGCTATATATCATCAGTAGAAAGGAGTTCATCATTTCTAAGACTGATTTTAATTCCATTAACCTTAATATTTCTAATGAATTGCTTTTTCTTTTAAAACTACATTAGAAAAGTTGAGATACATTTAGCAGCCATACCCTTATAGGTGTTCTCCCTATCCACTCACTATTCATTTCCCAAAAGAGACTTTTATCTTAGGTTGCTATCGGCCAAGAAGAAGACAGTTCTCCAGCTGGCCATCCATACACAGCAGGAATTTAATTAAAAATGAAACCATTTAATATAACTTGTCTACCATATATCCTAAGAAATGTGTTTGATTTATGCAATTTAGTTACATAACTACAAATGTGATGATGCAGTCAATCATTCAAACATTTGTTCAAGGCCAAAAATGTGCTAGAATCTTGAAATTGAAATGTGACTAGACTATAATGTCAAGGATTTTAAAGTAGAACTGGGGAGACAGGCAGGTAAAGAGAGTTATAAGACAGTGTGATAAGTGAGAAGGCAGGGAAATCTGGGGTGTTAAGGCTTCCCAACTCAGCCCTGGGAGAGGGAGTTAAAAAAAAAAGCTTCCTGAAAAAGCTGACAGTGGCACTAAGTCACACAGAAAAAGTGAGTATTAGCCAAGAGAAGTAGAAATGGGATTTCCAAAGCATGAAATAGCATGGAGAGCTGAGAAGGTGAGTAAGGGAGGTTCGGCACCATGAGAGATGAGATCAGAGAGAAACCTAGGGCCTGAGATGCTTTAAATAGAACATAAGCAAATTTGTGCTTTAGAAAGCACATTTTAGATGAGTTGAAGTAGCAAGCAGGGAAGCAGAGAGACTATTAGGATGTGATTATAGTAATCATAGTGACCTAATCTTTATATTCTATAAAATTACCAGACTCCAAGAAAACACTGTGGATAGTTGTGCCCAGCTAGAGCTGTCACACTGGTATCTCAGATAGGACAAGAGAAGGCTATCTGTGAGGGAAACAAAAAGGCCAAAAAAAAATTGTATGCTCGACTGCCCCGACTCTGTTTATTCTCAGTTAATCCAGTGTCCTGGGATTAGTCAGTTAACCTCAATTTCTGTGTGCCCTCACACAGCCACTGTATTCCCTATCTTTGGACAGAGCATGAAAAATGCAAGCAAGATGAGATTTTCAGAAAGAAAACCTGAAGAGAATCGAAAAATAATAATGATAAAATAAGAGCCACAGAACTTAGGACCTTAAAAAGGTTGAAAAGTGCAAAGTTTGGATCCTATCTTCGATGTCTAGCCAAAGATTAGCTGCCTCAGCTATAACAGCCTTTGGGGTATACGTTTACCTTGTTTACCTAATAATGAAGAGGCTCTAAATATATACATTAGTTTGTAAATAATTTCTGAAAATATCATTTCATTTAGTAAAATTCAGGTAATTGGAAACAAATTCTTCCAGATTGATTTATGAATTCTGTTTTCTTTCTGGTTATACTTCCCCTGCTAAGCTACACCATCCACTGTGAAAGCACCTTGCCCTCCACACACCCACATATAAATGCTGTCCGAAACTGCCATGCATTCCACCTCTTTTTTAGCAATCAACAGTCCCAGTTCATCCTTCCGAGTCCTGCATGCTCTGGGTGAGATCGCTGTTATGCAAGCTCCTCTAACACGATACTTAAGGATTTCAGAGATCCTTTCCTGACATTGTAATCACCTCCACCATCTCACTCCTGCCATTCTCTATGCCCACAGGATGCTCATTCAGGTTCCCAAATCTCTTCTCTTTTATTATTGCAATTTCTTAAGCAATATTCAGTAGCTTCTTCTGTAGGGGTTGTTTCTGCCTTCTCTGTGTCTATTTATTTTTCTCTCAGGTTCACTCATTGCCCAGTTGCTGAGAGTGCTTACTACTGACCTTCTCCAGAGCCCTTAGCTGATGAGATTCAGTTCACCCAGCCCTACTCTAGTGGCCAAGGACTGATGCATAGGGGTCTGCAAAGGTCCCAAATCCTAGCTCACTGCCTGAAGGCCAGCCAAATCCGCTGTGTGATTTATGTATTAGCTAGAGGTGAGATCTTACCTGCCATCTCATCCTTGCAATTTTTCCTTCCTTGTTATGTTTCCCTTGTTTTCTCTAAAAAGCTCTTTCTCCAAAAATCATGCACTAAAACCCTGTCTTAATCGCTACTTCTATGGAACCTGACCCAAGACATGTCAGAGCAGAACTCATCATTGTTCTAGTTAGGTTCATTGGCAGATGCCTGTGCCCATGCAGAGGCAATGACAGGAATCTTAATGTTCCTAGAAACCGTTGTACTACATGAACAATTTTAGATGATGAGAATCAGACTGCCTCTTTGTGTTCTAAAACTTATGTCCCACTCTTATCTGCTCCCTAAATTCTCAAGCTTTCATTGCTGTCTGAGAGCACGGCCCTCAGTTAATTTTCTCAGTTAATTAACTCAGCCATTTTGCAGAGCTCTGATAACCAACATACTGGAGCTCATTCACAACTTTCATTTACTGAGAACTTATAATTACTGCTCACAAATACCGCACTAAGTGCTTCACGTACATGAATACAGTTGTCCCTTGAAAAACATGGGCATCAGGGGCGCTGACACAGCCACCCCCTCCTAACTCCCCAGGCAGTTGAAAATCTGCATATAACTTCTAACTCTATCGCCGGCCCTTCCCACCATGAATTTAACCAGTTGCAGATCGAAAACAGTATTTTCGATCTACGGTTGAGAACCAGCAAATGGGAACCTACAGTAGGGAAAGCCAAATACTGCTTTCCATCCACCGTCGGTTGAATTCCCTGATGAGAAACCAGCCAAGACAAAGAGCCAACTGCATTGAGTAAAAATAAAAAATAATCCATAGGTGGATAGACCTACACAGATGAAACCTGTGCTGTTCAAGGCTCAACTGTACGTAGTTAACCACACCAAGATCCTATCAGAGCTAAAACACCATAATTCACATTTAAAGATGAGAAAACAGAAATAGAAAAGTTAAGTGATATTGTACATAAGGATATGTAGAAGTCAGGATCCCAGAGTCCAGGCCCTTAACACATGGGCTAGCCTGGACAAGTCTTTTCTAACCCACTATCTGCTTCACCCACAATTTTAAGGTAAGAAAAGTATCACACTTTGCAGCAGGAATACAGTTTAGTGGTTAAAAGCTGGCCTCATTACCCCTGGATGTAAGTCCTGACTCTACCATAACAAATGACATGTGTCCAGTTAACTAGCTTCTCTGAGCCTTAGTTTCCTCATCTCTAATAGGAAATACCTACCTTGGCAGCTGTCAGGGAGACGCATCTGAAGTTCTGAGCCCAGAGTCTGGCATATAACAGGCAGTCAATAGGTGTTAGCCATTTTTCTTTGTCTTTATAAACCCCATTTCAGATATTTTTGCTTATAACTTTATTTCTTAGAGAAATTATTTTTTCTGCTTGTCTCTTACGTGAACAGCAATGGATGCTACTTTAAATTTGGTTTACATTTCCCTTTCACTGTTTCCTTCTCCCAGATATCATGGGTGTCATATTCGTTTCACCTGGAGTTAAGATCTGGTCCCTCCCCTCCACCACCACCATTCTATAATATCCTTCTCCAGATTGAAACCAGCTCCATACATAGTATTTCCTCCCTGAACTTTCTTATCTCCATAGCTGCCAGCTGAGGCAGTGAGGGTATCAACCCTTTTGTTATCTTGCCTACATGGGCTGCCATCCCAATCTAGCTCTCAACATAGATTATCTCTGCACACATCCTATGACCCATATGATTCCAAAATCCATAAAGAAACTATTAAAAAGAGCAACGATAAGTTTCTCATGAGGGTCCACAATTTTCAATGATTTTTTTAAACCGCACTTCAGAGCCAACTCCTCTCTACTGCCAGCACTTAGCAGGTGTGGCTGGTTTCCTTACTCATTACATTGGAGAGAAATAAGCCACTGCCAAGTGATTCAGTAGTAGTCTTTATTTACTCTTTGATTTCTTAAGCCCTCTCTTCTCAGTCTAAGCCTTTTGGTTTAGCAAAGCAAAGATTTTTCAGGCTTGACCACATCTTTCTTTGTGTCTGTGCTGTGAAAAGTAAACACCTTTAACTTATGGCCAAAGAAACAAGAATCACTTTAAATTGTTTTCACTTTGGGATTTGTTGTTTAGTGAGGTCTGCTTGCAGGAAAAAGGATATAAATTTACTTGAAGAGTTCTTAAAAGAAGTTCAGTCACAGTGCAGACTTAATTTTTCTTCTCGTCCTGAATGGTCATTTGTTTCTATCTTGCAATTTCAATAAAACACCATATAAGAGTCATGGTGGGCGCGTATGTATTTTTTTCTTCAGGTATCACATCTAAATTATACCTAAGGAATTGTTCTTTTGGTTTTCCGTGTAAGATAATTCTCTGCTTCTTTTCATGTGGGAAAATCAGTAGACCATGGAGTGAAGGGAACCACAGTGATTCCAGCATTTGTGCCTGGGATTCCCCAAGGTGACCCTGTGGCAACCTTAGGCTGCTCTCACCTAGGAGAATTCTCAAGTTGGACAACATGATATTGTTTCCTCTCTCCTGCAACATTGTAAAATCTCCTTCAGGAGTTTAAGTTTATGTTTTATTGTCATCCACCTGGCAGCAGGCGGTACAGGTGGCAAGTGGTGTCAGAGGGAAATTTGACAGCTGAGTTAATTAGTAGATGGCAGTGTGGAGTGTTGTCAAGCTGCCAGTGGGGATGATAGGTGCTTGGATAGAAGTATGTAAAGATTTTCTCTAGGGATCAAAACATTTGTATTTCTCACATTATTTTGATTTTTTTTTATGTGGGCATCGCTATCTTAGGGAAATGTATTAAAATTAATCAGGTGCTATTTCTACATTCTTCTTATCAACTTTTTCATGTGTGAGCACTTGTTGGAATAAAATTTCCATGATGCTTCAAAAATTTTTGTATTGTTCAACAGGTCTTTTAAGAGAGAAAGGGCCTTTCTTTTTCTGCTACTTTTTGGGGGGTTATAATATTTTGTCTAGAATTTTTTTCGTCTCTTTGAAGTCTTCTTCCCCATGAGACTATTCAATACAATTCCCATTAGGTGCTACTGCCAAAGAAAAAATACCTTAGTTCTCATGTATCTCCCTTTAAATTTTCTCAGCTGATTACAGATAGATAGAGATAGATGATAGCTAGAAGATTGATAAATGATAGATAGATGATGATGATGATAATAGATAGATAGATAGATAGATGATAGATAGATAGATAGATAGATAATAGATATATGTACTTTATAGACAGAACTAACACCATCAAATTTAAATAAAACATATTTAGGAAAAAAGTTTTGTATCCTCAAATTAAATTATGTGTTTTATGTTTTAAAACTTTGTCAGTTCTCTACTAAATCATCATATAACATGTTTGAGACTTTTGGATATTTTGAGACTGGGATTTATAGCTTACATACATTAATGACAATATAGACTAACCAATATTTATTGAATTTCTATTCTAGGATGCTACTACCCTGAGCTTTGGTCTTGAGAAATGAAAATCATAGTGGTTTCAAGTAGCTCAGTTTATTTAAGGAGAATAAGAAAACAGACCATTAAAACACACTGCAGTAAATATTATGATAAAGATGTGCTCCAGAAGCTAAGGCATCTCTAATTTAGATTGAGAGAAAGGAAGCTTCCCTAAAGATATGATAGCAGAGCTGAATTTTAGACAGTAATAACAATAACAATGCTACTAAAATATATTGAATGCTTATTAAACAAAGCAATTTGTACACATTTTCTCATGCTATCTTTACATGCTATCATTATGTAAAGATAAATGTAAATAAATGTAATGAGATACATTTATTATCCTGACTTTATAACAAAAACTAATGAACTGGCCTGAACCGTACAACTCGCCAGAGGCAGTGCTTGGGGGAGAAACCCTGTCTGGTTGACTGTCCTTTCAGGCACCTCTCTGATGTTTTCAAATCTACAGAGGAGTCAGTACAATTAAGCACAGAGGAGTGAAAAACCATGGGGGATTTGGGAAATGTCAGGTAACATAAGCTAAGGGGATTCCTGGATATCTGAGAGAATGGGGCAGGGAAATGAGGACAGAGGACTAGGAAAGTTTAAAGGGAGCAGTGCAGAACATGGTCCAGAAATTGAATTTTATTTCAAAAGCTATGAAGAACTAGGGAAGATATTAAACTATGGAGTGTTGAGATCAGAGGTACTCTTTTGAACAATTGCTCTGTCAGCAAGAAATAGTCAAGGAATAGAGAATAAAGACTCTATATAGGTCTTTCTTATGTTTGAGTTGGTGGGGAGGCAGCTGAGAAGTGATGGCGTGTCATTCAGAGAGACAGGAAAGACAACAGAAGAGAAATTTGGAGGAGAGGTGAAGAACTCTGATTTGAAAACAGTGTTAAATCACTAAAAACAATGGAGCAAAATTTAGGAACAAATGACACAAGAAAGGATGATAGAGAGTTCCAGAAGTTTATGTAGGTGGATGGAGAGTTCATATACTTATATTGACATAATATAAAGTGCTGAGAGTATATTAAGAATAAATGTTTTAAAAAGAAATATTGGAACTATTTTCATACAAAAATGACAGGTTTTGTGATTGAAATCTTCTCAAATTGAGCATAAAATGTATTGGAGTTTTTAGATTTTATCTGTTCAGGAGACAGTACCTATAGAAGAATCAAGAGTGTAATTTGACAAATAAACCCTCTATTAAGTGTTCGTTTATAAAACTAACAATTTTGTCACATTGATTACTCCCTTTCTAAGCTGTTCTAATGTATAGACTCAGAGGCACCTTCTTTAGAAATCAGTTGAAACTAGAGAGTTCTCTTTATTGCATTTTAGTTTATTTATTATATTTTATATAATATTATTGACATTTGTTATATTGAGCATTTTGCTGAATAATTCTATATATAAGTATGTATATACATACATGTGTGTGTGTGTGTGTGTGTGTGTGTGTGTGTGTGTATACACACAAACACCAGCAAGTGCTTTATTGTTTTTAAGCCCAGAAATGGGTACTGGTTTATAACTTTACAGACACTATGTGGCTTGGATATTAAGATTCAACTCAACCTGCATTGATTGAGGGTATTATTGTGAGTGGTTTTCAAGGAGCTAACAATATTTTAGAACACTCTTTCTTAAACCTTAATGTGCACATAATTTGCTAGGAAAGCATGTTCAAATATTTCCTTTTTCAGTAGATCTGAAGTGGGGCCTGAGATTCTTCTTTATTATTATAACGTTGGGTGATGCCATAGCTGTTGATTTGTTGCTCTTTGAATAGCATAGTTTTAGGGGAAATCAATGCATATCTAACTGAGCACAGTATCATTTGAAGTTGGTATTATCAGAATGAACAAAATACTGTGAATTATGAATTCTATTTCTGAAGTCTGAACTCATGCTTTGAAACGGGAGATTTGCACTTATGAAGAAACCAGTGAATGGCTGTTGACAAACCGTTCAATTACCTTCAAAATAGATTTCAAAATTGTAGCAACAGAAGCACCCTAGTTTCCTTAAGAATCTGAATTTGAGTAAATCTAAAGCAATTTCACATTCTGTGGCAAGAGGAGGCAACAATTATAAAAAGTAATCTTCAACTAAGTATTTTGTGTTAAATCACTAAAAACAATGGAGCAAAATTTAGTAACAAATGACATAAAAAAGGATGATAGAGAGTTTCAGAAGTTTATTCAAGTAAAAGTACCTTAATTCCAAATTGATATAAAAGCATTTTAGGACAAATCTACAAACTGCTTCATGGCAAAAGTTCCATTCTGTTTTGCAGTAATGAACATGGAAAGAAGTAAAGGAGAGAGAGATTCTGTATTTTTATAGGCCAGGCGGTAGCCTAGAAGGAGGTCTGGTGAGAGAGCCTCTGAGAGGTCTCTGGCCTATATTGGCTGGGGGGATGCAAGAAAATGAATTAAGGGTAATCAACCCAGCAGTAACTTTCACATAAAGAATAATTCAAACAAACTGGAAACAGCTCAAAGTGGAGCCTGCTTTGATAAATTGTGTGTAGTAGGCCTCTAGCATTCCTGTGGAGAGTAGACATGAGATGAATTAAAGTAGCAACTGGCACTGGGTGTGGCAGTAAATAAGAGGCTATTGAATCACACTCCAAAATACTGTCCTTACAAACAGGCTTCTAATCTCCATGTTTGTTCAATTAAAAATATGTAGCTATCATTCTTTAATCAGTCTTAGCAAAATCACGCATGTATACTATATATACACAGACGCATGTATACACACACAAACACATGGTTTATTCTATTTTTGTTTTTTCTAAATCACTTTTTTTTAAACTAGTACACAGAGGGTCAGAAGCACAGATGCTAAGTCTGTTTAAAATGGCCTGGAAAGCAAAGCACATGCTTTAATCTGATGTCTAGGATGCATTTTAAAAAATTGGATTGAAAAGGATTAGATTAGATTAGACCTTCTGGATTTAAAAATGTTAAAGCTCCATTTATGCTTTAACATAATCTCTTTCTACTCTCTGGAGCCATCAAGCAGAATGCAGTCTTGGGTAGTTTTTTTATTATTATTAAATTTTAGACTTTTTTAAAAAAACATCCCACTTTCATGTTTGTAATAGAAAGAAACCCTCAGAGACTGAGCTAAAGTTCTTTTGACCTACCGCTAAAGGGAAGGGTGGATATGTATGCTTTCTGATTTTTACAATGACTTTTGTGTATTGTACATATGCAGAGATACACATATGAATGTAAATATCTAGTTTTTAAATCCAAGTAACAGGAATGCTTTTGAATACTAAGCATTTTTATGAAGTTAAAATTGTTAGTAAAAAATATCATTATAAAGCTCAAATAAAAAACCTTTATAAAAGATGTGTTTTGTGCCACAATTTGACATACTCATTAATTCCAATTGCTAATTTTTTTAAAAAAGCAAATAACTATATACTATTTTTAAATTATTGAGGTTCTGAATACAAATATACTTGTTTTACAGTTTTAATGTATTTACAGAAAATAGAAAATACAATTATGTTAGAAATTATATGAAGTATTTCAAGGTGGAAAGTGGAAAAATCTTCTTTACATGAGTAATGCAAAAATCCTTTAGCTGTTATTTTTTTATTTCTAAATATTTAATTATTACTTAACTAAAATACATACACTCAGAGCTGAGATTGATTCATAAGCACTTATGAGTTTTGTTACCACTGCACTTGGGGTATGTGTCTCAAAATTACTGTAATTACAAATGATCAATTATATTCACAAAGCATCGAAGATATGAGATTTATGGCTTATCCAGGGAAAGAAGTGCTATCATTTATCTAAGACATAACACTGCTTATGACATAACAAAAGCCCTGAGGATATTAATAAACTATTTTAAATTAAAAATATATATATTTAAATTTTAAAAAGTGTAACATGGGCAGTCTCAGCAAAAGAAATATTAATTTCTTTATTGTTCTCAGTGTAAAATTTGATAATCATGTGGTGCAAGGCACCACAGGGCTTGCTTGCCTTATACCCAGATTAAAAGCATGTGTACTCATAGTGGAGAATCATCAATAACAGTATAATTGGGAATGAAAATGAGTTTTCTCTATCAGGAGATTCTAAAATCTATTTGGTTTCTCTTTGTGAGGTCTGCCTTTGAGATTTTGGTAAAAACTCATATTCGATATTTTCTCAATTTAAAAATAATTCACTGGTGCTTCAATCAGTTAAACTTTAATTTTTAGTAAACATGAGACAGAATCCAATTCTTATTCTTTATTTTCCATAAAATTTGTGCCATAGGTAACAAAGTAGTGAATGAGAGGAAGTCTCTCTTTACAGAAATATTCCAGCTAATAAATGGAGAAGGAATTACAGAATTAGAATATTTTCATTTTGTAGCCCCTAATGAAAAAATAAAAAAGGGGTGGGGGATGAATTTAATGATTCTTAATGGCTTCTACCATTACAAAAAAAGAGAGAGAGAAACATCCACAAACTGTGAGCTTTCTGATAAAATCACCAACACCACAAATGAAGTTTCTTGCCTTTTAAAACTTAACTCTGAATCTGATCAAGCACTATCTACAAATTTACAGGAAAGATATGTGACAACAAAACTTGTTTGTTAAACAATACAGTTAGATGGAGTCAGCAAAATTCTGACTCTAGAAAACTATCCAGTTTCTTCAAGAAATAAATTGCAAGAAAGTGGGGAAAGATAGGGAGATAGGGTAGAGGGTGGAGAGAGAGGAAAGGAAAGAGTGAAAGGGGGGGGAGAGAGAGAGACATGGAAGGAGGGAGAATAGGGAAAGGGGAATTGCAGGAAAGAGGGAAAGAGGGAGCAAAAAAGGAACACTTATATATTAGAAAAAATTAAAAAGGTATATCAACCTTGTAAATTATGAACCTTATCTCCAACAAATACACTGTAAACACACACACACTACACACATACACACACACACACACACACACACACACGGGTATTACAATTTCAACCAAATGTGTGACAATTGTTGAATTTTAAAATGTTGCAAAAATTATTTCATTCTGAGAAGTACTTATTCTTACAAAACAAGTTTCATAGAGCTGCAAGTAATTTTTCAGAAGTCCATTTGCCTCTAGAAAAACAAAAATGGAGGTGCATTTAGTGAGGTCTTAAATTCATCCAAGTAAGACAATCTCTGCCAAACTTCAGCAAAACACAATAGCTCTTACAAGTTAGCACGTAATTATCGCTTTCACAAAGCAAACCCCAAGTTAGTAAAACATGGGCCAACCCAAAAAGATTATGCTAGATATTAATAATGTTTTATCAAGCAACTAAGTGTGACCATACATAGGTTCTTTTCTGAGACAGCTCGTCAGCCTTCTGTAGCCTATAAACTTTATTATTTTCCATTTATAGAAGGATGGCGAGCTACTATTAAAATCTAAAGCCAGGTTCCAACTCTTGAAAAGAAAAAAAAACAGGAAGAAATAAGAAAGAAAACAAATGCAATAAAATATAAATCTAAACTGAGCAAACATGACAAGGTTTGTTGTAAGGATATTGTAAAAAAGAAAAAGTATTAATAAGAAGCAATTTGTACAAGTAAATAAAAACTTTCACAACAAAAACAAAGGAAAGAAATCCAGAGCGATGGGAAATGAAATTCTCTCACAACACATTATGCTAAAAGGTACTTATTTCATTTGCAACTTGTATTTATATTTTTTAATATAGAAAAAGACCAGCAAGCAGCACATTATGTTAAAAGGTACTTATTTCTTGGTTATTTCTATTTAAAGAAATAATAGCCTTACTTGAGTTACATAAAGTTTGAATATGAATCTATATTATTAAATTGTACTTTTTTAAAGCTTGGTGATACATTCTTTAAAAAAAACACATAAAAGGAACCGTAATTACTGTGTATTTTTTATACTCAAAATGTTGAGACTTAAGGCATTTTTTTATATCAAATTCTTAAAACCTCTGCTTCCAACTGGTCAAGAAGGCCTATGAATATTTAATTGCTTATTTATCATAAAACTTAATTGCTTTCTCCTTTTGTCCACAGTGAAATAGGCCAGTATTGTAGATCTCTTAAACATCCTAGGGATAGTACATGTTGTAACATAACTCACATGTAAAAATAAAATTTCCTCTTCATCAGTATTAGATTGCATCTAAGTGCTAGGGAGTGTTAGCATGAGATTATACCCATTAGCAAGTTAGAATGAATTTTCCAATAGTAAAGTCACTCTGAAGATCAATTTCAAATAACACTGAATTAGAAACTAGAAGGAGCAATGTGTCCTTAGGTACCCCAAACTTTTAAAAAAATCATTTCACGCTGTAATTATCACTATTTGTTGATATACGTTCTATCTGATGTTAACATATTTTTTTGTCTTAAATTCTTTATTTCTAGAAATTAAACTAGACCAACAAAATTAAATCCCTGTGAACATTTTTTTCAGTGTGAGTATTGTTTTAAGGTATAACTATTTCTTTGCAAAAATTCTTATTCTGCCTTTGTTCATAGCTTTGCATAATTTTAACTTTATTTCTGTTGGATTTCTTTTATATACTACATATAGATATTTTACAAAAAGAAACACCACCAACACCACTGCATCCCTTTATTTTTTTCTTATACATATTAAAAAGTTTTTCACATTCTTGTTTAAATTTCTTTTTAGTCAAATAAAATCGGGATTTTAATATTTTGCTTTTTATTATCCTTTATTCATGCACTTAATTAATTAAGTAGTACTTAATTATATTTTATAAAGGGAAAATTTTACTTCATTCCTCAGACTTTATTTCTGCGTAATTATATGCTTCTAAAAAAAAACCCATTGGGATTTTTAAGATGAATTTGAATTTTTTTATAGAGAATATATAGTTGAGTCATGTTATATTTTGTTTCATTTTGTTTTGTTTTGTTTTGAATCCATTCCATCAATTTCTGGCTTTTCATTAGTACATTTAGTCCATTTACAGTTAAAATAACAATTGACTTGTTAAAGTTTAAGTTAGTTAGACTCTTTTTATTTATTATTTATTAGTTAGGTAGGTAGGTAGGTAGGTAGGTAGGTAGGTAGTTAGTTAATTTTCTGGGTTTTTCTCTGTTTTTTATATCTTTTGTTTTCTCTGCATTTTTTGTGGGCTACTTGAACATTCCTTAATATTCTATTTTGTTATACCTACAATGTTTTTTGAGTACATTTCTTTATATACCCTTCTATAGTGGTTGCTCTATATTGTTACAAATTCAAGGTAATAATACAAATGGACAGTGCCTGATACGATAAATAAGAGATCCTATCATCTTAGCATATGTGTTTCTCTTTTAAATCGTTCTTATGTGAAATAACAAATTACTCCTTCCCAGAGTACTAATTGATACTTTGCTGCCTTGAAATGATACAGAGGAATAGAGTTTCTTTTTAAAAGTGTTTCCTTCTCCCTGATGCATCATAGGATCAGGTTATGGAAAGCATCCAAATGGTTTAACAATCAAGGGTTGCCACAGATGGACATACTGCAAGCTCTGAAACACACTTGAAAGTATCTTATATTTTGGCCCATGACTCACTCCTTGACATTAATTCCTTTCTATAAGGGATTGATGTACTCAAGAATCAATATGCTTTCAGACAGATCCTACATCAGTGAGTTTCTTTGCTGGTCAGTATTTTCATTATTAACAACTTATGTCAGCAATATTCCCTATTCGTCTAGCAGTATTTGAATTTATTCTCTCATTTTAGTCCTGATTGTTGAGCATTACGCTAAAGATCTTTTATAACTTGATTTACTAAGAAAGCAGATTAGAAATCTATATGAAGACTCAGAGTTCTGAAAAGGGGAGCAATTAGGAAGAGTATACTATTCAGCTCTACTTTCCAAATGTATGGGGTGAAATTTTGATTTACTCTGCACTTTTCAAGGACCATATCCTACAATAGCCCAAGTTGTTCTATCCACAATTTTTTTAGTCTTTTTTATTATGACAGATAATGAAAGATTTATGTTATCATTTTTTCACTTGGGTTTCATGTTTCTACAAATTTGGCCTTATTATAATATATACTTATCTAATTAGTATTTAATTATATTTGTACCAACATCATTTTGTATATTTGAAATTTTTTTAAATATAATAGTTAAGAATATATGTTCTAGCCCATTTTTGGTTTTCTAAATGTCATTGTCCTTTTAATGGAAACAGGATTCCTTGGAGATATGGCTGATTCTAGGGCTAGGGCAGAGAAAATATGAGATGAGTCCATAATATGTTGTTGTTCCGGAAAGTAAGAAAAGACTCAACAAATTAGGGGGTCATGTAAAAATGACACTGGAGTCAGTTTGAAAGCTACCCCACAGGCCAAATTTGGAATAATTAAAGCATAAAATGAATAAAGATATTAATAGATTATAGTCCATTTAAAAAAGAATCTAATTTAAAAAGAACTATGAATGTGATGAGAGTATATACATATTCATACATATATAATACATATGTAGATACATAAATGAGGAACTTTCTTACAGTAGACTGCTACCTAATATGGAATAAATGATTAGTATTATGGACTGAATCATGTCCCCCTGAAAATCATATGTTAAACCCTTAAATCTTAATATGTACACCAGAATATAACTATATTTAAATATAGGGTTTTTTAAAAGGTAATTAAATTAAAATTAGGTCACTAGAATAGGCCCTAATTCAATATGACTGTTGTCTTTTTAAGAAGAGATTAGGGCATAAACAACACTGAGGGACGATCATGTGAAGACACAGTGATAATGTGACCATCTGCAAGCCAAGGAGAGAGGCCTTAGAGAAAACCAAACCTACCTAAAAAATTGTGAGAAAATAAATTTCTGTTGTTATAAATTTGTGGTATTTTGTTATGGCAACCCCGGGAAAAAAACACAAGTTTTTATTTTAAATCACCATTATATATATAATCATCATAATAATAATAGATTCAGCAAGAATTTCGGCAGTTTTTTTTTTATTCAAGTTTGGTGGTGAACACTATCTTTACATGGTCTTATTGTATGTTCTGGATATTACTTATTAGATCCAAAGAAAAAAATACTAACTTTGCAGAGGAGAAACTGGCAGATACCTCACTACATGATCAAAGTTGACACCAGCTATAATGACACAAATTGACATCAGGGCTTCCTAACGTGATGTACTGTGAAGGATGCAGTTATTAGGCATTCAATACTCCTTCCAAAGCCATATAACTTGAGCAGAATCATGAGAAAACAATCAGATAAATCCAAATTAAGGATTATTATTGAAAAACAACAGCCTGTACTCTCCAAAATGCCAATATCATAAAAAGAAACAGAAAATCTGAAATAGTTTTGAAGAATAAAGAATTGGTCCAGAGTCTGTAAAAGACTTCTTTATGGATAATTGGCAAATTTGAATTTGTATTGAACATTAGCTAATAGTATCATATCAGTGTTAGAGCTCCTGAACTGATAATTGTACAATGATCATATAAGAAAATGTCCATCTTAGGAGATACCTGCTGAAATATTTAGGGGTAAAAGGGCATAATGTTTTTAAGTTACTCTCAAGTGATTCAATAATAAAGTATAATATCTAATTTTATATATAAAATATACACACAAAGGTACAATAAATAAAATAATGCTACTGATGTGTGAGAAGAGTGGAATAATAATTAAAATGTGAAAAAATTTTAATAACTAGAAAATGTAAGTGAAAAATATTTGTGAGTTTGTTGAATTACCCTTATATCTTTTCCCTGTTTTATTTTTTCAAATTATACACTTAAAATTCATAATAAGAATAAAGATATCTTGAATCTAAATGTTGGTTTTATCATTTGTAGTGTGACATTGGGCAGTTTATTTGACAATTTTAAGCCTCAGCTATCTAGTCTGTAAAATAAAATAACATAGTACTATTCTTATAGTATTATGATGATTAAATGAGACACTACCAATAAATTTCTCATCATTATATCTGAAACTGAATTTTGAATAACTTCTCAAAACTATAGTTGTTGTTAATGCCACCTTGGAGTTAATCCATTATAAAATAGTAATCCATCTCCATCAACTATTTAAAGTAAAAATTAAAGTTTCTTCATTTTTTTAGTAATTATTGTATATACAAGCATCAAATTACTGTTTACTGTTACTAGTTAATCAGCTTGAGCTATTACTGAGAATAGGTCAGATAGTACATTAGGCCTATCAGTTCAAGCACTATAAACCTTAACATAAGGCTCCAGGTAGTACATGGGTTCCCCAATCAAATAGTAGAGATTTTTATTATCAAGAAATAAATTGCAGATATTCAGTGTTTCAAATAAGTACTTTTTCAAGGAATTGACATACTATCAAATTAGAGAAAAAGGAAAAAAAATCTGATTTTTTGATTAGTTAGTTAATATCAGATTATTCTGTGATTTGACATGAATTTTCTTAAAACCCTAATTACAATCTTCATCAAATCCAGAACTAGTGTCCTAGGAACAAGTGAGATACTCTGGACCATATTAATGAAACCAGATAGTGTTCACCAAGTGGTACAAATGACAAAGAAGAATTCTTACACATTACACTAATAAAGAAATGCAATGTATGTCTTTTTTTTTTTAATTTTTGATGATGATGAAGAAGAAGAAGAAATTATTTTTCAGGAAATAATGTGCACATTTGTATGAAAAGGTACATAATAAGTTCAGTCTTAGAGAATGGTACTCTGGGTAGAACAGCCATGCATAGAAAGGGATGTGGGTGGCAGCACAGATCGACATCTCTGGTTTAGTATGTTAAATGAAAGAATTTGTAATTTGCATAGAAAGTCAGGCCGTATTAATAACCACAAACAATAGCAATATATTGAGCTACTTTCAGGAAAGCAACTATGAAATTAATATATACAAATATGTAAATGATTGTTTCTAAACCATCTCCAAGAATAACATGTGCCTTCTTCCACTACTGAAATTTAGATTTCTGGCAAGCAGAGGCACATGTTTTGGTCACTTTATTATCCATTGCATCACTTAATACGATGTCTTACACATGTTAAGCATTAAAAAAAATATGATTTAAGTGAACAAAAAATACAATTGGAGTTTTGAAATATTTAACCAAGTGCAATGAGAAACTCACAGAAAAAAACTAGAAAATTTGTTTAATGACAGAGGTTGACTGGGAAGACAAGTTCTGTTGAGGAGCCTGACCAAGTTCAGTTCCTCATTTTAACTTTATCATTTAATTCTTTTCTGTATTCATGAATGTGAACTTATAGAATCTGAACAAAACATGCAACATTCCATGTATTTAAAATTTAGGAAGACTTGTCTTCACCTCCAGTGACACTCCTAACAGGTCCGGTTTACAAGGAAAGACCTATACTGCAAAACCAAATGGAGAATTGCACAAATATAGTGCTGAACAGAAATATACTCCTACTATCATTGTTGGCAATATGTGAATAATGTATTTATAAATGTAGCTTTAAAATACTAAAATGAGTTTTTTTTTCTTCTTATATAAAATATGCTATATTAATTCCAAAAATGTTCTCAAATTTAGTGGTGTTCCACACATACACATTTTAGATATTAGAATTCTTTTTCCAATTTAGACTAGTCACTTTGTATTTACAAAATTTTCTTAATTATTTTGATGAGTCATACTAATTTATGACTTTCATTTTTGCATTTGAAACCTACTTTATTATTTTATACATAGTTACTTTCAAATAAATGTAGATTATTTTATTTATTATGGGTGGTTGATGTAGTTTTAATGGATTTTAGTTTTCCATTTATACAATGTTTTAAGAGCTACTCTGTATTAATTTACATTGTCTTTGCATATATACATACATATGAGGAAATGATATATATGTGTATATGTGTATATATATATAAATGAAGTGACAGACCAATTAATATTTATGAATATATTTTTAATGATTCAAAACAATAGTTAATTCCAGAAAAAGAAAAATTCTATTTTATGCTCACCATAAAAGAGCTGCTTTTTTGTTCTTGTCTTATAATTTGAGCCATTAATTCCCTTGGACATTGTTATTTTAATTGTCTTAAAAGACATTAGTTTCAAACATTCAGCAGGTGATTATAGACTTAAATTTATGCTATCAAATGGCATATAGCACTGTTAGAAACATAAAATAAGAAGACTTGATTTTCATTGTATTGATCAAAATAGAGGAAAGCATTGAATCATTAAAGTTCCCTTTTTTGAGCTACTAGATTATCTTCCTTATGAAGCTTTGACAAAATGTTTTCAGTGTACTTTACTGATATTTCAGCATTTTCACTCTTCCAAAAATGATGTCTTTAAATATGGTGAAGTATCATGTTCATTTTTATCTTAGTCTTAAATGAATTCTCCTATGGCAACTAGTAACTAGCTTTCAGACAGTGTTTCTACACTAGACAGTAAATTATGAACTACTATTAACTGTTTACTGTTTCATTTGTTTTCTTCCAACATCCGTTATTATTCCATTTATCATACTTAGAAATGAACATCCCTAATTGTTTTTCCACTTGCTTCCAGTATTTAATAAGCAATGGTGACAGACTATTGTATTAGTAAAATTCAGATTACGGCATCACAACATGTCAAAATATGTTCTTGAATGGATGTTATACTAAACACGGTCCAAGCTTCTCCCAGATTTGTTTGGCCTTGAGGAGCCTTGGTCTTTACCTGGATTGCTTATGTCATAACACTATCAACTGTTTTAGGTACCCTGTGAGCAAAGACCACACTTTGCCAAAGCCTTTATCTCAGTTAGTATGAACACTGTGGGAGCTGCAGAAATCCAGGACCGAGAAAGTTTAACCTTACATTAATGCTACAACTTTCATCACAGCTGCAGATATGGAAAATTGAAGGATTGAGAGTTTGGAGGAGGGTTTGAATGGGGAAGAACTGAAGAAGGGCTGAGTAACACAGCCCATAAATGCTTGACAGTTAACTTTGACCAGTGAGGCGCAAGATACAGGAAGAAGAACTGTTGAAAGTTTCAGGAATTCCATTAAGGACTATCTCAGGACTTGTGCGTAATCTACCAGCAGGTCTTTTTACTTGTGGTATTCTGGGCAGCCTAGCAAGCATTATCTTTTATTTGTTTTTCCCTACTTTCATCCCTCACTTCCATTTATTTTCTATAAAGCATTGGAACATAAGCTTTGCTCCTATTTTTTTAGAGAATGCAGGCTAGTACGTACACAGAATATTTTTAAAACAAGAAGCTTAGCTAACTATTACTTGATTTCTAAAATCACTGTACATTTGTAAGATCGTAGACCAATGCCACTTACATTGTTTTCTGAGAGTAAATTCTACTATCACACTTTATTAGACATATAATGTGTAGAAAGTACTTTTTATCTTTCATATAGCTAATACATGGTAGTATGAGCATTTAAAGTAGCAGTAATTGGGAACCAATTAGATGTAGATGTGGTGTATATGAGAGTGAAAAGTCAAAGATAGCACTAAAGTTTTCAGTTTGAAGTACTACAAAATGATGGTTATCCCAAAAATTTTGGCTAGAAAAAGATGATAACCTAGGAGACTCTTTATAGGCTAGAAACCCCATTAATCTTCATCATATTTTAATAATGTTTCCTGCTCTTAAACAATTAGATACAACTACTAAAATTGCGACTTTAAATTTCTCAATTAATCCAAATCTCTGTTCCCCTTCGTTGAAATTCAATCCTACAAATGGAAATTTTTTCTATCAATGAAAATTGTCTGTAGTTTACTTGTAAATTACCCTATAAGAAAGTTCTAGAACTCTCATCTTGTTTATTACTATAATTTCAAAAGAACAGAGAAAAACTAGTTTATTAAACAAGTCTTAAGAGCAGGCTTTTCTGCCATTAGGAAAGTGACAGCTGGCAAGAAGTCCACTATAGGCTCTTCAAAATGAACTCCTGACTGATCGATAACCATCCTCAAAAGTGGGGAGTCCAGTCTGTTCAGACTTCTAAAAGAATTAATGTCCATGAACACTCATGGCAAGAGTTGAGCTTAAACAAAAAGATAGTTCACTCAGGAAAAAGAGAGAATTTCAGTCTGGAACTTGCAGACATGGTGAGCCATGTGCAAGGCCTCTAACACAAAAAAGAGAAAGTTTTTCTACAGAAGGTGAGAGGAAATTAGGATTGTTATAACCAGGGTTCTTCCTCTGCTATAGATGTAAGCATGAGAGCTACCCCTACAGGCTTTCATGATTCCAATCTTAGTTGGAGTCTTGTTTACTAATTTTGTTCTTTTACACAAGAAAGATAAAACCTTCAGGTTGGCACCTCAATTTTGTATAGTATTGTTTTGAATAGCAATTAAGAGGAAGTAGAATAAATCTTTTTGACTGGTCTCTAGATCTCTTAGTATCTTAAAATTGCTGCCTTATTGTTTGGTGAATCACTTCTGATGTTTAGCAAGAACCATGGCTGATGATCAGTTCTATTTTAGACAGAGGATTTGACTTATATAGTATAATAAAATATAATCATGTTGTAAGCTAACATTCTTAACATGCCACGTAGATATTCTTATCACCATGAAGCTGATGCTTACTGAAAGTAATCAGCTTCAAATTATGAAGACAATAAGTGTCACTGAATCCTTACTTTTTTGTTAAGTGTTTAAATTTATTAACTGTTTAAATCATGGGTGTAAGATAAGGGTCATCTAATTGTGATGGGTAAAGTCACTGAGTATACCCTTTCAATAATGTACAAAAATAGAAACACAGCAGTGGACTTGTTATGAATATATTGCTAAGTTCTTGTTCAAAGATAGTCCATATGGCTTCAATATATATTTGTAAAAAAAAAAACCAACTATACATTTATTCTAATGCTACCATTTGTCTGTTAAAACTACCTTGATTCAAATTCAGCCACCATTAAAAATGCTTGCTAAGAAATTATTACCCTAGCAATAGTTGCCATGTGCATAGACTGTTCATCCTTGTTCGTTCAGCTTCATTTTCCAATCTGACAATTGGCATAAATGTTCAAGTATGGCAATAAGGTTGAAAATTCAAATTAAATAAGATGACAAGCTCAAAGTGAAAATATAATCAGAATTAAATCAATGTTTATACAAACACATTGACTAGGACAATTGAATAGACTGTAAGATAAAGTTGGAAAAGCATGCAAATGTCACTTACCGAAGTTAAAAATGACAAGAGAGTATTTATAAATGCTATCCTCCAGAGCACTGTGGGTCCACTGGTGTAGAAAATAGAGAACAGCAGCTAAATTTTGGGGACCATCAAACTTTTCTGACTTTTTCAATGATAAACTAATTTTAAAGAAAATATGTATAAGAGCAGTTTGGTTCATGTACACTTTAAAAATATCAAAAGTTTTCTTTAATTTTCCTATTTAGCAGATTTCTTAAACATAACTAAAATGAGAATACAACTGCAAATCACTTTGGTGTTCACAGTTTATCGATCCTCACATGGTATTAGGATTCTAAAATGAAGCATACAAACATTTCTAAAAAAAAAAAAAAAAGCAAAATATTAGCACTTGACAACTGAGTTCTTGTAAAATTATAGAATAAAAGAGGCAAAATCAGATCCAGATTATCACAGTCAGGAGGAAAACTTAGTGTGTAATTGAGTTAGTGTAATTCAAAGGGTGCTAAATGTGACTACCAGTTCAGACCTGTGTAACTCAAACATGGAATGCATATTTATTTTTCCATTATTGGTCCATCCATTCAGTCATTCAACATGTATTTACTGAGCTCCTACTATATGCCACACTGTACTAAGTGTTGTTTCAAATGTAAACGTATCTGGAAAGAATGACAGCTTGGTGAAAACAAAAACAGGTGATCTGAAGAGGCAGCTAATTGAAGCAGAGAGAAACTGCTCAGGAGTCAGACCTCTGAACTCTCTTCTCTTTACCATTTAAAGCTTGTGGGACATTGGACAAACGAATCTCTCCAGGTCTGTCCTATTTATCTTACAAGTGACTATAAGAGGCACCAAAAATATATAAATTTTACATCCTCATGCAAAGTTTTATACAATGCAAAATACTCCATGCATATAACTGTTCCAAAGTAAAACCAGTACTCCCTAGGCTGCAGCCCCAAACAACCTATTCTTTTCCTCCATTGCCCATTTGATCCTGTTCTGTCCAGCTAGTTCTTTGTCCCTTGACTGAAATCCAGACTAGGTCCCAAACTTTGCTATAGTCTCTCAAATAAAGAATTTCACTAGTAATATTTTGTCAATAAGCTTCTCAATGATAGGAAATTATTTGCATGTCATTCAAATCCTGTTATGGAAAAGATGGTATGATTAGATTCTTGTCTATTCTATTCTGTCTTATGTCTGCTCTCCTTTTTCACTTTCACGCAGACATGGCCTCCTGCCTACTAAGTTGTAACTGGAAAGAATAAGAGATAAGAAAGAACAAGGAGGGTCTTAGTTGACAGTGCTATTGGGTTCTAGTACTGGTGTACTAAGGATATTCAGTACTGTATTTCCACACATAAGGTATTTTATCCATTCTTCAGTAACCCCTCCCTTATGGAGAGCTCTCAACTACAGATTTTTTCTCTAGCAGGCCACATAGTTTCTCCTCTCAGCCTCTAGTTTTGAAAGTTTAGCCCACAAAGGAGTTCCTTGTTTAAGTTCCATAACCCCTTCGATGTTCTGTTTTTTACAAGACCCAATCGGGCCCACAGAAAATTTCATGCTTCCTTTGCTACAACAAACTCTAGAAATGTAAGGTATTCCCAACATGGCTTTCTCTCAGCTACCCATAATCAGAACAGCTTGCCATCGCAACCTTTGGCTAGAAAGGATATTTTCAGTCACTAGGTCTGTCTTTCAGATTGTGTTGAGCTTTACTAAACGTAATGGTAGGTAATGACCTGGACCTATAAGCTCACTAAAATCACAGTTACTTAACCAGGTCAAAAGTAATTATTTCAGTCAGCTGTTTATGTCAAAGTATCACAGATGTATTCAGAAATTTTTTTCTAAAAATGTAATCTGTCATTTTCAAAGTAAATGAGTGCCAGTGGGTAATATTATTAAATGAAATACTAAATTTTGGTGTTTTTAAGACAGCACTGTATAAGAAATACAATTATCCCTTATTGCTTGCCTGATTCCATGTTGCAGCAAGAATTGAAAGATATGGGCTTTGTTTCAAACTAGTGCATGTTCACCATCAAAAAAAAAAAGAGCCTAATTTCCAGTAGCAATTTTGCTTGGCTTAACTAGTACATAAAAGCTGGAACAATAATGACATTGAAATCCAATATTGTACCACTAAAACCAATGGCAGCCTTCTCTAATTGTTGGATGGATTCTATGTTGTCAACTCTCGTTTAATAAAATGAAGGCATCGAGGCAGATTTTCCCTCTATCTCAAATGTTAATCTGAGTTCAGCTAAACCAGAAAAGCTAAAATGGATTTGATTTATGAAATAAAATCCACTGCTTTTATAAAGCTTTCAAAAGATCTTTTTATATTATTTTTTCAAAATTAAAAGTAGTTTGCTCTGTCTAATACATATATTATAAAGATAGTATCATTTTGATGAGAAAACTAAGATTTGGACATTTGTACTTTATTTAAGATGTCATTTATGAAACAAAAGTATGTGAAAAAAGCAAGAAGTTCTGAGTATTCTAAATAAACCACAATAAATAAATGTAATCTCTCTATACAAGTACCACCCTGAAAGATGAGTGTTTTATGATGTCTCAGATTATCGAAAGATGTTCTTTAAAATTAGCTCTGCCTTCTTTATAATAAAAAAGTATCATTTAATTCAAACAGAAGGATGACAGTAAATGTATCCTAGATGCATATTTTAAAAATTTAGGCTTGCGTATTTCAGTTTAACTGTATGTGATGTATGATGTAGATTAGCAGAAATTAGACATGAAAACACCAGTTTTCTCTTTTCCCCATCAGCATTCACACTCCACACTAAAATATTGTTTATTATATAAAATGTGATCAGATATAGTATAGTTCCATGTAAAATAACTAAATCTAGATTTTCCAAATTTCCCTTGAAAGACAACACTCTAATTGAAGAATCTGCTTCCACAATAACATGCTTCTAAAATTACCTTAGGGTTGAATTATAGCCCAAAGTATCTTAAAAAGAAGGCATCATTTTTAACAAATATTTATGGATCTGATTTTGTACTCTCAAAATTAATCTATACCTGTAGGTCATTTTATTCTATCTCCATAATATGACTACACTAGAAACATTTTTGCCTTTAATTTTTTTCTCCAATCTATATAAAATTATGATCACAAGACTTCTTATAGTAATAAGAAATTATAAAGGCAAGAACCTTGATAGTTCATAAGTGTCCCAGTTCTGTCTTTGTGATTAATGAAATTGAAGTAAGAGGAAGTATGACCTTCTGTGGGATAATCAACTTTTCAGGAGATCAAGACCTAGGTATTTCATAACATCCCATCAGTCTATTTATGTATGCTCAAGTCCATTATGTTGTAACAGGAGAAAAAATAAAGTCAAAAATACATGCAGAAAAAAAGTTAGCCAAATAATCTTAAATAAGTTAACCAAACAAACTTAGTAAAATGGTTTCAGCAAGAAAATTTGCTCAACTTTTTTCTAAATTAAGAGTATTTTTTGTATGATTTCTTTGAAACCTTGCTGTTGTAGACCATAATTATTGCTAATAAAAAATTCTAAGGAATCGCAAATAAATAAGACCTAGTCTCTGCTTTATGATTCTATGCTCACAAGCTTATTGGAAGATACAGAAGCATAAAAGGCAATTATATGCAAAGTGACAAATTATGTCAGATAAAGAGAATGTGCTGTAACACATATAAAGAAGGTAGCCCTTGAAAAACAAATGTTTTATTATTAAGATGCAACTGTGTATCTTATAAACATTACAAAATATATACTAAAAAGGAAATTTATAAAATATTTATTTTGAGCAAGTATCAAATTAACTAAACAATCCGGAACTCAAATTAAACTTTTCATTATGAAAATAACCATCCCTGAAAACCTGTTTTCAAATGTTTATTTTATGGCTTTTTAATGTAAACTCAAAAACACAATCGAAAGTTCACATTAGAAAATCAACAGTTTGAATTTGCATCAATTCAAAAATAAAAAAAAAAAGGTATAAAAAGAATCAACCTCATTTTGCCTAGCTTAAGCCTCAGGTCATAAAGAACTACCTGGAGGAATCCCTGGAGGAGTCAGAGACTACCATAATCCTCTCTGATAAATGATGATCCAAGAGAAATATCAGCACAAAACAATATCTATAAAACACCCAATAATAGAAATGTATTGTAATTGACTGGCCTGTTTGCCCCCTTGCTTTCTTTTTTTCTTCTTCTTCTTCTTCTGGGTTTAAAATTAAACACCTATCTGCTAGTATATTGAAGTAAAAAGAGGAATGAATAAAAACATTTACTGAACAAACCATGACTAACATTATCATAAGAAAGAAAAACACTTAAATCTCTCTACTCATAATAAAAATGATGCAGCATAATGATCTGGAGGGTAGCATAGTTAAATTCCATATGTGTGATTCACTATATTTTGACTCTAATATGAATTGGTATATGTGAAAGCTCTTTACAAAATGATTTTCCTGGAGTGACTCAGTCTTCTTAAACAACTGTCTTCCTATTTTAGAATGAAAAAAAAAATACATAGAAGAGTGGACCTGAGCCTTAAGGAAAAGAAGGAAAAAATGGGCGTGGGGGAGTTGAGCAATAAGACAAGAATCCATTTGGCATTTCTTCCTTGTGGCTAGGACAATTAACTTAGATCAAACACAGGACTCATTGCTCCTGTTGGAAAAATCTTTCTGATTTGGGCCAAGATAGACATATTAAATTTGATGTAGATGCTTCTTCTTCAGTCACAATACAGAAATTTGACTTAAAGCCAGTGAGGCCTTTATCATATTATCCAAGAATAAAAATTCAGAGACAAGAAAGGTGTTCTACATGAATAAAATTTTCTGTTGCCCTAGAAATAACACATTTCCTTTAGCAAATACCAGTCTGTCACCAGTTTCATACAGAGCTCTTTATGCTTTTCTTTATTTTAAAATTTTTGAACATATTATTCCCTGATAAATAATACCTCCCTAAATTTGCATATGTTAGTGCACATTTAGCAAGCATATCACTCACACTGTCATGTTGAATTTAAGCTGCAGCTTTGTAAAAAAAGAAGGAATGAAATTATACTGTTTAAGTGAAATGCGCAGTTATCCCCAAAATGAGATGACCCCTCAGAAAAAAATAATGTCAATCGAAAGCTGTATAATTCTGTGTACATCACTGAAGACTGATTTTGTACTTACAGCTGAGAGGGAAAAAAATAAAAACTTTGTGGCATAAAACTCATTACCTTGATGAGGTACAGCTTTTGCTCAAAGAAAATGATTCACAAAATTTTACTGTTTGAAACTCTTACCAACACATAGTTTGTAAAAATAAAAATTTTGACTTGTAAACAAGCTTTAAAGAGGTTGAGCTATAGTTTCTTAGATGTCCTTCAGTCTTTCTACATACCACACTGAGTTTCTTTCTAGACCTTCCCACCTCTGCTGTAGATTTGCTCTTAATTTTCTTAGATGCTGAATAGATTACTGTTTACAGATGCTTCATGGAGCCTTGAAGGAGAATTTAATACAACTGTTCTTATCTACACAAATTTCAGGATCCAAAAACGAAGAGAACAGTTTTTACTATACATACTCATGTTATATAAACGCTTAGCATACTGCAGTATCATACTGAATTCAATTGAGAGGGAAGAAATGTAACTAATACCAAAATAAGATTTTTTACCTGGGCAGCTCAGCATTTTAATGCGTCCTCCTAAAAAGAGGGAGAGGGCATATGTGTTTGGTTCTGTTGAAAATATCTGGCGACAAATCAGTCAAACTGAGGATAAAATTATATTTATAAAAAGTCACGGTTTAAGAAACTTTGAAAAAAATAAACAGAAACTATGCAAAAGCATGACAGAACACACTGTTAGCTTGTTGTGTTGTATGGAAATGAAACTAATCCTAGAGAAAATCAGAATACTTGATAGAGATTCAGTTCCTATGATAATATTCACACATAAAAGTAAAAAAAAATTGTCCATTCTAAGATGATCTGCCTGCCCTTTTGCTTTATTTGAGCCTGACAATATTCACATAATAATAGAAACTAGTATGCAGCCTCAAGTTTTAGTAAGCTAAGGATTTTCCAAAACTGATTTTGTTCAAATCTCAGTAGATAAAATTCAGATCACAATGTATTTTAAAGAGCAAAGCAACCACATTTTTATTCCATAAAAATCAATCAATCAATCAAACAAACAAACAAACAAAACCAAAATAAAAAACTATCTGCATGGAACTTTTAAATAGCACAATGAAATTGTTTTCATCTTTTACAATGTTCGTATAAATCCAATTATCAATCTACTTTGTTCTAGGTGGAGAAACTGGGCATTAAGGAGAAACACTTGTGTAGAAAGAGCTATTTATTTTTCTATGTCAGATATGGATTGAAAGCTTTTCATGCTTCATGAACATTCTGGGCTTCTGGAAGGAAAAAAAAAAGTGGCTGTGTAGAGTAGAAGGCTGGCATATGCTTCTCTCACATACACCTGTTCTAGTTTTTGATGCTCTGGCCCACAAATCACCTCTTCATCTTTGTCAACCTCAGAGCCTCTATTCTTCTCTCCAGTGACCTGAGGCTGATGTTACAAAAGGAAGCAATTCCGCAGCAGTGTCAGAGGCCCTTTGATACCGAAAATAACACCCTGCTAAAATTTGATAGCTAGGAAACTAAAACGTAATGTTTGTATTGGTTTTTATGTAAGACATCTTAAAAATAAGACAACTGAAGCATTGTTAATTCAAATTCTTATCTGCTAATCCAAGGAGTGGGGCCATGGATAAGGCAAAAGAAAAGGGAAATATAATTACGGGGTTTATGGCTCCAGCAAGCAGTAGCAGAATCTCTGATTCAGAACACTCGCACTGCTCTCTAGCTGCATTAACCCCTTCAGCACTCCCGACTCCTGGTCCTTGGAAAGCAGCCAATTCACATGTCCTCTCAATAACCAAGGCCTTTCCTTTGCTCTACTATATTTATCCCTTTCTGTCTTTACAAAAAGTACCAAGTTGCTTTCTGTTGAATTTATACACATGCTGCTGCTGCCAAGCTAATTTATAATGGCAATTAAAAATAAAATTTAAACTCCAAGTACTTAAATATGTCCATATATAAATATATATTTAAAAAGAAGCTTGAAAAAAGACTTTTTTATAATTGCTTTGTTGATACATTTTCAAAAAGTAAGGGAAAGACTTCCTGATTAGAAACAGTCAAGTATTATTCATGGCTTCATAGTTTTCCAGATTTAAAAGTTTTATGATTTGTACAATTCCCTCAACTGTCCTTTTATATAATCTATTTCATATTATTGTACTAATATGGCTTTTGCATCCTATTTCTAAAGATATTGTGGAAATATAGAAAATTGAAAATCACTTCTAATTATTTTTTTAAGCATGGAGAAGATCTGGTAATCTTTAGAAAGCACTAAATGAAGGCACAGAGAAATTACAACTACAACAACACAGATACACTTATTTATCGAGTATTATTAACTATGTGCCAGGAAGGGTGATAAATCTTTTCCATGCATTATTGCATTTAATCTTCCCAAGGACCCCATAAAAGAGGTTAGATAACTGTTGCAATTTTTCAAACAAGAAAGAAGTTTACAGAGGTTCAATAGCATATCAAATGTCTTATACCTGGTAAGGAGAAGAGTCTTATTTGACACTCATCTAGTCAGAAAACTTTGAATAGTTTACAATCTAAAATAGAAAGTTTGTACCTCTTTTCCATTTATTCCCTTGCTGTTTTGCCAAATTATGCCTCCCAAAAAATTTCTTTTTGCACCAGCTTCTGTTAAACACTAGAAAAGATCAAATAACAGAGTAGCAAATATCATCAAAGGATAACAACAGGTCACCTGGCAATGTTTCCTTGTTAAGGAAATAGCAAAGTCCTTGGCAGCAAAATTATTTCAGATGGTTGCCAAAGCAGCTACAGACCTTAAAAATCAAGTATGAAAAAAGACAAAAATGTGTATTTATTTAGGGTGTGGGAGGATAGGAGACATAAAGAACGACCCAGCAGTAAACATTAATAATTTACACCTAAGAGCATAGCCCACAGATCCCACCAAGAGTTGTCTTGCTAATGGGGGTCTTTATCAACCAGACTAAGAACTGACTCCTTGAGGGCAAGATTTCTTGTGCATGGATGGCTTCTGTATCCCTACTTAATGTTCAGTATTTATTGAACTGCTTAAATTAGTTATTTTAATTCAATTGACTGGGACAGATAATTGAATAAGATCGATGTTAAATTTTAGATAGTGTTATAAGGTCTCAGGTGATGCACAACATTGCCTTTTCCCCTTTTTATGTAACAACAAGACATTTCAGGTAGGCAAAAGTTTAGACATCAGCTCAACTTGCTCATTCTAATTTTCCCGTTAAATCTTAAAATGTTCTTCTTTTTAGCTAGAAGACTACTTTTGCCACTTTTAGGATTTCTGAAACTTGCATGAATTCATAGGAAGCCTACCAGGTAGGCATACCTTTACACAAGGAGCTGGTATCAGTAGATATAAATTAAAGAAATGAAAGTAATGGGACCTATTGGCACAGTTTATTCAAGATTTTCTTGGTTTTATGACTGAAATTCCTGTTCTAGCAAACCCCTTTATCCTGAGTAAACAAAGATGGTTGATTATCACCCCCCCCCAAAAAAGAATCAAAACCAGTTACTATGAAATCAGAGCAATTTCAATTGTAGGAACCAATCAGATAGCAAATATTTTATGAATCCATACCAAAATCATATATATATGCTTAGTTGAAAGGAAATTGGTGAGTTAAAGTTAAAAAGCAAGATGGGAAAGCTAGAAAAAACACATATCTGATTAAAAGAGAGAACATAATTTAAACTAAACAAGAGAAAACTCAAAGAGGGTGCCAATTGCAGTGGTTTTTGACTAGGAAGATGTGAAAAAATACTCATGCCTTGACCCTATCCCCAGAGATCTTGATTCTCTTTTTCTGGAATGGGCTCAAGCATGGGTATCTCTATAGTTGTGCAGGTAAATATCTATTTTGTATCTTCCCTTGAAACACTGTTTCTTATGGAAATAAATAAATTTGACAGAGTATAACCAGGATTAAAATGAACCGCTTGCTTAATAACTAATTATTAATTTATCTTTGCATATTATTATAAAGATGAAGAAATGTCTACATATACTGTGGTCTTCTTTTAATTTGGTTGGGAATCGAGAATTTTTAACTCTCTTGGCAGAAAGCTTACATTCAGAGGATTACTCAGGTGGCAATAACATCTAATGGAGACAATGCTTCTATTCCATGTGTTTTGCAAACCATGTACTATAACTTATCTATGGATACTATGAAATGATGCATCAGAATTGAGTTTTTAATCAGATAAGGAAAGGGAACAAATTATTGTAAGTAAGATCCTGCCCTGTAATGAAACCCAAGGGCATGTATAAAGAGAAATGGATATTTAGAATCAGAAATAGGATATGAAGATAATGCTATTTTTAAATTTCTTCAGGTCAATTATGATTATATTTTCTAATAACTGATTTCTCAGTGACACCTGTCAGTTGACTAGATAATGAGTCTCATACTAGTGGAAAAATCAATATTTTAGAGATAAAATTTTAAGAATGTATACTTCTGATGCTTTAAAAAAACAGATTGAGAAATATTTGTTTACATTCTGAATAATTTCTATTCTAAATCTAAAACACATCAGCTCTAGATATTCTAGTATAAATATATATATATTGATAATAAGAGGTTGCTTGAATCGACTTGTTCAGTAAGACACACATAATAGTGTAGAAACTTAGGACTTCAGAGACTTAAATAGGAGTGGCAAACTGCAAATATGTTCAGTGTAAGCAGTGAAAGAAAAACAAAAATTCAAGCCAATTTTGAAATGAGTAATTGAAAGAAAACTGTGAAATAAATATTTGGTCTAATGTTATGAAAACGTCCAAATGCCCCACAAATACTTCCAAATGCTGGTTGCTCTGTCACCAGACAGAAATTATCCAACTGTTTTTAGCAGAGTTCATGAGATGCTAATATGAGAGTTTTAGCACTGATTAGCAGTAGGAAAAGTAATGTTTTTTAAATATTAATGTATCTTGTTCTTTTTCAACCATCTTAAGGTCTGCAAAGGTACTATTATTTATTCCTTTTCTACTTCAGGTACTAATGGCATCGTCAAATGTTTCAGGAAAACACGTAATTCTCTGTCTCCAGTCTTGTCAGGTAAATGTCTCTTACTTAGCTGCAGAGGCATCTTTTTCCTTCTAGAAATAACCTTTTTCTGTTGCCACATCAAAACTTTAGTTAAACTAAGTAGCAAGAATTGCCAACCTCACTTGATAAGAACTTTAACGAACCATGGAACTCTTACTCAAAAGTGGAGGTTAGGGGAAGAAAAAAGAATGATTCCCATCCATTTAAGGTATATTTAGGCATTACAGGTGTATGATATAAAATAATTCATGTTGCCCTTATCACATATGGCTTGCTAGGCCTCGAGTAAAGTAAAAATACAAGCTGTTCATGTCAAAATATACTAAATGCAAAAATAAAAAGACCCACAACCAAAAACTAATGACGTAATATTCTTTGTTGTTTCCCATCACATTGTGACTAGGTGGCAGTCTGTAAGTTTTCACTGAAACTCTTAGAGGGAAATATGTACAGGAAAGAATAAGAGCTTTGATATTCTAAGACACCCATTATTTCTAATGAAATGATCATCATGGCTTTATTAGTAATAAAGTAAAATGAAAAGGTAGTTCTCATCCCACTGTTAATCATAATTCACAATATAAAAATAAACACTTCAGCAGAGTACCTAGAAATTCACAAATATTGCCAAGGTGATGGCCAACATACTGCACTGCACACACTTGTCCTGTATGCTAAATAGGAAAGAAGAAAGGTAACATTTCAGCTAATTGACAGTAAGGCTCAGCCAGAAAGCTTCAGAGAGGAGTTTGAGAAAAGAAACTTCTGTCTTGCAGCAGCTAGTTCTACCTCAGCCAAGTTCAATTTTCAGATTCTTTGGTGATTGGCCATTAGCTGTAGTTCCTTAGGCTAGGCCGCAAGATTCTTCATTTCTGTAGTATTTTAACTTTGCCAAGTTCATCTTCTTCTTACATTTTTATATGGAAATAAAGTATTGAGACAAAGAGATTAATTTTTTACCATTAGTAAAAAGCCACACAAGCAGAAAGTTCTTTTACTCTTCTCAAATTCCACCTATTCAATGTATTCTAATCATGATTTCTTTATTCTGTTTTAAATTTTAACCTGAATGAAAAGAGGGGTTGTTTAGTAGATCATTGGCTCATTATTAGTATAAGTTAAAAACAACTCAAATCTAGTTTCATTTATTGTGGCATATGTTATATATAAGATACTTTATATGTGATAGATTTTTTAAATGATATTTTTAAGATAATTTTGAGCTTCACTTATGAAAGCACTTCATCTTTTCTGCCATCTCTTACTAGAGAAAATGTATAATCTTGATTGATAACCAAGCTAGGTGTCTGAAAGATTAGACAGATAAACAAAAATCATAGGCCCAGGTAGATTATGTATGATTTGCCAAATGTCTCAAAATCAGTTGGTGACAGTGGCAAGTAATCTAGAATCCAGGTTTTGACCCATGTCTCTTTCTATGAAGCAAATGATTAACTAGGTTCAGAACAAACAACATTCTTCAGGACTTGTTCTAAAATATTAAAGATGCTTATCTAGTAGAAATTTTAAATATAAAGTGTTTACTGACCATACATTTTTTAAAAACTGAAGAGAAAATTCAGCTCCATATAATTGCAAGTTAAGTGTTAGAATTCTTTTTGAAGTGATTTTCTTATACAACTTGTACAATATTCATATTAATTTTTATAATCAAATAGCCTATGTCCTTCACCAGATTGTTGTTCAAGGAAATTATAAAGAAACATATTCAGGACCCTCTATGCCACAGACACACACAAGGATAAGTACAGTTCCTTGTGCATAGTGGCAAACTCAATAAATGTTGAATTAGTGCATGTTTTTTTCCAAACAAATAACCAAATAATTCTAAGAAACACCTATAATAACAGTTGGCAATAATGAACATTCTTTGGCTTTATTTAGAATTTACTTCATCTCTTTATTCTGACCTTACTAGTCCATCAGCCAGAAAATGAGAGAGGAGGGAGAAAAAAAGACAGAGAATGAGAGAGAATTCAAATTTCTTAATTAGATATAATTAATGCTTTGAATCTCTTTAGCTGTACTTCACTTTAACTCAAATATATTAAATCAAATATTTATTTTATAAAAAATTTTTAAAGAAAATAGAAATATTTACATACGTAAAATAAAATCATAATGATAATTTCAAAAATAAAGCCAAATGTGACCACTGAAAATTATAAATATTTAGAAATTAATCAACAATATTTAAGAAGTAATTTGTACCCAAATACTTGCTTTGAAGGCAGACATTTACTAAATAAATTGGATAGGGATTTAAGCACTATGTCATACTAAAAAAAGACTCAATTTCTCTTCTTTTCATTTAGGATACAATTCAGGACTGAGAATGTAGAAAAATGTATCATGAATCAACATTGTGATTAGTAAAAATGTTTATGGGCTGGTGAAGCCTATATATATATTTCTGTGGCAAATTTTATACTTAATAATCATCTAAGCTGTTAAAATATTTTATGAAACATTATAATTTGGTTCTCAATAAAACTATACCATGTATGAGTGCCCAGTGAAAAATAAATACATCATATTTTGGAAAGATAATTCTTCATATCATATTTTACATGTATAACTTACACGTTACATAAAGATGAACCAGAATCTTGTGACACGTAAAAAGTGTGCAATAAGAATATGGACAACTTAAAAAAATGTCAAGTGATCACAATGTGGTTTCAACTAATTTTTAAGGTTAAGTTTTGTACATCCTATGAAAAGACTATAGGAACTAGGTCTCTGACCAAGCTTGAAGAGAGAGAAAATAAGGTTGCCTTTATGAGATTAACTCAGGAGAGCATCAGAAAATTATCTAACCTTAAATAATTTAGCCAACATGAGGGACAATATACAGAATTCATTATAAAACCATTCCTTACACTTTTCTGTAAAGTTTCCACTTTAATTCTTCTAAAAATAATTTAATGATTTGCCATATACCTTTTTTAGCCCAGGGAGACTGAAAAGCTTGATGTTAGTGGTCTTATGGATGATGAGAGGGAAAAAAAGAGATAAAAGGACATGAGACTATTTTATGAAAATGTGGAATTCTTTTAAACAAATCCTTCTTTTTGTCAATATATTGCTTAAAACATGCTGTAAGATTAAAAACCAGGAAGTATCAAGAAAGGAGAAAACCAAATGGCTAGTAATAAAGTAATGATTTTATAATTGCACAGTTTAATAGATGGAATATTTTGGACTTCATTAAAAACTAAGATTTGAAAAAATAAGCTCAGTAAAAAAATACATTTATAAATTTATTTTGACTACAACTATTTTACATTATACGCAAATACATATATGTACATAGATGCATAAATATGATATACATGACAGTGTGACATCATAGGTGAACTTTGTTCTTCCCATAATTTTAATTGTTTCAAAGCTAAATTGCATTATTATTAAAAAGTGAAAATTGTGAATACCCAAACCATTTTTAGAGAAAGATAAACACTAAGAAGGAACTCAGGGCAAAAATAGAGCATGAAACAATAAACACAGACAGCACATATTCCTGTTCTTTTTGAAAGAAGAGTAAGCAAGCTCTAGAAGCAGAGTGAAGCAAGAGGCTATGAAAATTACTGTTTAAACATCTGATTCGGGACAGACTGTTAGGAAACTATAAACTGATTTTAGCCATTGTTGTCTGTACTTTTTGATTTTCTTCAGCATTTCCAAATCCACTATTGCTCAAAATATCACATGACATTTTCCATTCCACTAATGTGAAACTCTGTCAGTTTTCTTCTCTTATCCGTCCATCCTCTATCTGTCTCAGTTTCATGCTGAGGTGCTGACTTAGCAGAAATGCCATGCACAGTGGCATGATGACTTCTACCCCTAACCATGAGACACTTTTTATTTATATCCATCAAAGAAGTACTCCACAGGCATCAAACCATGTACCCAGATCTCAGTTTGTTATTTGATTATCCAACTTAATCCCATTAGACACTGATCTTTTAAATCTCACAAAAACTGCTGACAAATATGCCTCTGCAGACACTAAAAATTCCTTATGTGTGGGGTATTGCTTCACAACTAGCCTTGGTAAAGTCCAGTTTACATTTATTTAAATATTGATCGAAGACAATTTTAAGATAAAATGAAAAGACAAGTGTCTTAAGCAAATAAAATGTATAAAACACAGTGAGATTTAGTGAGAAGAGCTGACCTCTTTCTTTCTCTCCATTGGAAATCTGGGGGGGATTCTCCAGTAAATGGACAGATGGTTTAGTCTCTTCAGAAACCTAAATTTAAAGTCTATTTCCACTTTATGAGGAATATCTGACTTCTGTTTGTCACAAAACATGCATTTTTGATGGGATGAATGCTGTACATAGTGGTATGTATTATATAAAATATATAGGCAGAAAATAAAATACTTATTAATGTCTAGAAATTTAAAATATCTTAAGAAAAGGACTCAACATATATAAACATCATGTGAATCTTTTTTGAATAAACAAAAACATAATAAAATCAATATCTACAAAAATTATAAAATTGTATGCAGAGGTGATATTCAATAATGCAGTGATTATGAGCTACTCAGTAAAATGTTCATCTAACAAAAACAGTAAAATACTTTCTTTTTAGGTGACTAATATTAATAGTGTACTAGACCAAAGTCAGAAAATCCACGTCACATACAAATCACACTATTTACTCATGCCTCCACTTCCTCATCATAGTACATTTAGTATAAGAGTATTTTAATAAAATCTGACTCAGAAAATTTAGAAAAAGTATCATATTAATATTGTTTTATAAGTGCACTTGTGGGAAACAGTTTATAAATGCTGAACAGTTTCTTTTTTAAAATGTACGTTATATTTTTTACTCAAGTGATCAAGAAACAGAATAAAAGGAAAATTGTTAAAAGCACACTTCTACATAAAAGATTTTCAAAAAATGTAAAAGGATCTTTCTTGAAAAACAAATAATACAGAAATGAACAGTTTCTAGAATCAAAATAGTTTATTAACAAATGGTATGAAAATTTACAATACTAATTATTTTTCCCATGTAGATTGATAAATATTGAGAAACAATCCTCTTAAATAAGACAAACTTAATTTTAATTCTGGTCCAATAGTTTTGGCACTATTTCAGGAGTAAATAAGAGGAAGGGCAACTGATGTGAAACTGAAATTATTCCCTGAGTTGAATAATAAGCATTTTCCTCTCTTGCCCTTATCTATCATCTCTATTCTCTTGATGTTCGTCTTAATTGGTACTTAAGGTATTGCAAATTTAATTATTTAAGAGTTATTGTACACCTACTGTGTACTAAGGTCTGAGCTAGATATTTGAACTGATAATAGGTAGAGTGAGATATAATGCCTGAGTATAAGAATGGCTTATTGGAGAACACCAAGATGAATTCTACACAACAAAGTCAATGTCCATTGTTGATATGAGTGTAGACTGACACATCTGAGAAGTGATTTGTCTTTATGCTAAAGTTGAATAGGAATATTTTCTACTAGCCAATAATTACACCCCTAGGTATAGACCTTAAAATAATTCTTACATGTCATTCATGGAATGCTCGAGTGCTCATAGCAACAAAATATTTAAAAACTGAGAAGGACCCAAGCACTTATCTTTAAGGAAATATATAAATATGCATGAAATAGCCTCACAATAGAATACAACACAATTGTGAAAATAAATTATCCTCTTCCCAAAGGCCATACCATAGAAGAATACTAAAAACATAGCATTAAATGGGCAAAACTGGGTGAACACTACATAGAGTATGATAACATTTTAATAAAATTCAAAAGCAAGAAAATATATGCATTACATTTTTTAAAATACATTCATACCTGGTCACATTATTTTAAAATGCAAAAAAATCAAAAATGTGAACTCTAACTTCAGCATAGTAGTTACATTTAATAGGAGGCAGGATGGTGGCAGTGAAGAAGTACATCCAGGTAGCTTCAGTGGAATTGTCATACTCTAGTTCATAAATTTGGAAAACTCACAATTCAATTTATTATTATGCTTCTTAATTTCTTGTATTACGATTTTTTTTGCATCGAAATTCTCAAAATGAAAATTAGATAATTAAAAGAAAACTTTCCATGTCATAAAATTACACTAATTCTGCCTAAAGGTATTAGGAAAGGAAGCCATGACATTTCAACAGGGCTAGAAAAAAAAATTAATTTTCCAGGAGGAGGAGGGCAATCCAAAGAAGGAAATATTATGATCAAGGGCTCAAATATGTAAAAGTGTAGTGTACTTATAAGTGAGAGAAATGTGTTCGAGCTGGAACATAGAATACACGGGAGAAGGGACAGATGATACTGACATGATAACTCATGGTTTCTGTGGAAGGCCTTAAATGCCACAAAAGCAAGAAGTTTATCTTTCAACAATGGAATGATGCTCATGTCTTGTACAGCAGGTAAATTAGACAACAATGTTTTTTCTAAAAGGATAACAGTGGTGGCAGAAGAGTGGGAAAAAATAGTGGAGGAAAGACAAGTGTCAATGACAGCAATTAAAAGACTATATAATATTCTAGGTGACACAAGATGAGGGTTTCAATAAAGGTTTTAGCAACAGAGAAGAAGAAAAAAGATAGGCTTAAACTTACACCTAAAAAAAAGTTGATTTTTTAAAAAGACATTTAAGAAGTAGTGTTGGTGATTAAACGGATGTATGATGATAAGATTGAGGAGCCACAGACAACCCTAAAGTTGGTATTTCATAAGTTGATGGATGATGAAGCTTTCAAATAATTAACATGAGAGAAGAAAATGTGTTGGCAGGAAAGATAAAATCAGTCTGAGACTTATGGGAGTTGAAAAGGTTTGAGAGATCCTTGTAAAGATGTTCGTAGATGCCTGAAAATTCAGTAGCAATTTGATAAAGAAATTCACATTTTTGACCCTAATTAGTTGTTGTGACCAAGAAATAAAATGAAGTCCTTTATATAGAAAGTAGAGAGAAAGATGTGAACAATGCCAAGGATGGATAAAACTCTGAAAAGGAGAAATAGAGAGAGATTTTTTTAAAAAAAAAAGAGAGAGGTTAACAGAATTATACTCTGAAGCCAGAGTGCTGAGATTCATAGTATTCTTCTCCCACCTCTGGACAAGCTATCTAACTCCTTCATAAAATAGAAAGATAAAAACTGTATTTACTCTATAGGATTGTTGTGTGGATTAAATTAATCAATATGTGTAAAATTCTGGCATGCATATTTATTCATTCAACAATGTAGTAACCTAGTACTGTCGACTAAGCTGTTAGGCAGGACTGCAATTATCTGTTATCTGAGAAGTAATTGTACAGTGTTGTGATTTCAATTTTCTAAAAGAGCATTTGCCACCTCCACCCCACTCCTAGAACCACACAAGATGTCTCCCATTTGTTGACTGAAATCACAACCTCTCTTTACTGATGGGAAAACGTGTTATATATAATACTAAGTAAATTTTAAAATGCACATTATGTTCCCATAACATATTAACTTAAATTCATAATAGAATGAGTAAAGGGCTAAACTTTTATCATTTCCTAAGAATATATATTTAATGTAATGAAAAAAAAACTGATAATGCACTGAGCTCTTGAAGTAGAGTTAGAACCAGACAGAGAGATACTCTAGAAAGATGAGTATGGAGTGAATATTCAATGCCCTCTTTTTCATTGATCTAATTTTTCCTAAGTTAAAAGTTTTGGTAATCAATCAATGTTTTCCATCATAAAAAGGAGTCACTCTATGATTGAATGTTTCCTCCTCTGTTGAATAAATGACAAAATCCACAAAGCATTTTTAGCATATTGCCTATAATATGTGCTCAGTAAATGGTGTCTATAGCTATCTGTGCTTCACACTGTACAAAAACTCCTGCCAGCTCATAATAATCTATCCCATTCTCTCCCATTGACACGATGTGTAATTGTCTACAAATACTCTGCAGAATGACTTGTGAAAGTAGATTTCCATGTTGAAATAAAGAGGAGATTCTAGTTAAAAGAAATAATTAATAATAATAATAATAATAATAACAGTGTATGACAGATAATACGCTCTCACATTTCATTCAATACTTAGTGCATTTAGTCTATGGATTGACTTTTTCATTGTCAAATATTGCTACATAGTTTTGGCTAGGTACATAGTTATTAATGAAAGATAAGATTATTCTAGAATTTTCTCCAAGTACCAAATAAAAATTAAACCCATAATAGAATTAAAACCGAAGAAATTCATCATTTCATGAGTACTACCATGGACAGCTACATAGGGTACCATCACTATGACAAGAATACACTTCAGTACAATACTCTGCCTTTTCCCTCTTCGATTCCTTCTGTCTCTCTTGAAAGTACAAGTTACTGTCTGAAATTTATGTTGCTTTTCAGAAAAGCAAAAATAATTGACATTTTAAGATATTTGCAACTCCCCTTCTACTTTACACTAGTTTCAATCCCAGGATTGGAAATCTATCTAATTGCATACTTGATATTTTTAAGATTAACCGTTTTATAATAAAACAAAAGAATAATTTTTCCACTGGTTATAGAAATATGAAATATGAAATCAAAAAAGATGTTTAAAGAGCAGGAAAGAAACCAATCTGCTGCTTTCTCTTTTGGTGCCAATTCAAGACTGAATTTTTTCTTTAAAGAATTCAACTAAATGAAGATAAACAGAAAAAAAGCATACTTCAAGTTATCATCGTTAGACCAGTCATTTAATGCACCTAAAGAAAATTACCTAAAATCATATCTGATTTCTCAGTCAAAAGCTTTCCTTCATTTTTAGTACCAAAATTTGTTAAAACTTATATTCACTCTTTCAAAAATTCACAGTCATTTTATAATAGAAGCATGCTAATGTTTTATGTACAATTGAATAAATTTTTCTTAGGATTACATACTGTAATGACAGAAACATAAAATAAATGAAGAAGAAAACAATTTTATTCTGGTTTTAATTGAATTTGATAAGTCTGAGACAAAGAAAACCATAGCATTTTAGAGATTTTTCTGATTTTGACATCTTAAATTACCTGTTTTTATTTCTTCTAAATATATTTCACAATAAACTTGTTTTCATTTGTCTGGTATTTATATTTATTTATTTATTTATTTATTTATTTATTTATTTATTATTTAGCTAGTTAGTTAGTTAGTTAGTTAGTTAGTTAGTTAGTTAGTTGTTTAGTTTTTAGTAGAGAGAGAGATATCTGGTTTTACAAAAGAATAGGTTACTCAATCCTTGACTAGGAGACATCAGCCCACAGCAGAGGATTTATGTAAAATAGCCTTTTGCTGCCCCCTTTTGGAATAAATAAGTGAACAATACCACTTTTGATGTGAATTTTACTATTGTCTGTTTTCTACCATTGCCACATCACTTAGGAAACAAAGGGTTAGAACTCAATTATCATATGCCCTGTTATTTAAAAATTAGAAATGTATTTTAATAAATGAATAATAGTCATTTAGCAAAGGATTATTTAACCACATACTGAATAAAAATATAATTGCTTTGAATACAACAGATCTAGGTCATATGATAACCCTACAAACTGTAATAATAATATTATAATAAATATTTGGTGTTTCATGTAGCCTCATAAATAGTTACAAGTATATAAGTGAAAATTTATAATATAAAATGAAATGGCAATAGATTTCATCATGAAAATATTAGCAAAGTTTTTAATCTATCATGATTTTTAAAAAGCACTGAATTTATTTTAGTTTCTAATATAGTTATACTCATTTTGGCAATAATGCTGAAACTTGCAGGTAATACTACTCTCATTCACAAGTAAAATGCAAATATATGATCAGCCTATAGAGATATTTTAAAGTAAATATTTCAGACAAAACATTTACACTTATCATCTTTCTTTTCTTCCACCTGAAAAACTAACAACAAAAATGTATGACCCAATATATTAAACTTCAGTAAAAATAACTGTAAGTTACATCTGATACCAACCAGCAAAAAACAAAATCAACAAAATTAAATACATGCATATGCTTTTGCTGAGATGAACAAGAACGTTTAAATCTGGTTATGTTCCTCAGCAGCATGAGCCCTTTGAAGGGACTGCATCTTGAAGATATGATAAAATAAGTGACTGCACATAATAACTTTAATTAGGAAGAACCTAATATTCCAGGATATCACAGTACAAACAGAACTCAAAACAGCAGCAAACAAACAATTAAGTTGATTAGTTCCAAATAGGGCCAAAATCCTCACAACAAAGAAAAAAACATTGTTTGCTTGAGAAAAACTTTTTTTGGAGCATATAAAAAATGGAGTATTAGAATTCTTCCACTATGGAAGATAATTTACTGACATCAGCTTCATGTGTGTGCAAAAGTCTTGCTATAATCATTCTTGTAAAGAAAAAATTCAAAACTTTTGACTGTAATATCAAGAGCTAAAATCAACAATTTCAGATGTTAGCAGGCATTAATATATTTTAATATACAACTGTATGTAATTAAAGTATAGCCAATAAAGTATCTATGCAATACATAGAATCTTGTAATCAGTAGTCTTCATTCCTTTTTTGGTATTTTTGCAACCCTACTCATTCTTATTCCATGATATTTAGATGCCTAAATCAAAACACTTGTTAACTAAATTAGTATTAATAATTATAAATATGTATTACCATTCAAACCCCTGTTATTTAAAATGCATAAATTTCAACACAGGCAGCAAACAATAATTGTCAAATGATTGACAGAGTTTACATTACTAGAAGTCAGTAAAATTTCTGGATAACCTTTGGGCTGGAAGGGCATCATGGCAATGAGGTATAAATGAAGCTAAATTATGTGATCTTGTAGGAGTCAAAATATCCAGGTGCAGCTAACCATATTGGATACTGTAGAGTAAGCCTAGATCTATAGATAAGTAATTTATTTGGTTTGGAGTAAGAAAATTAAATAGATTTTGTCTAGACAGAATGACCTCACTTCATACATTTGCTCCCATAGAAGCCAAAATCTAATGAAAATTTTAAATTACTTTATTAAATAAATCTTTTTAGCTATGCATATATGTTGCTTTCTATTGAGGTCCTGGCATTCTATTATGGCAATAGAAAATTGCATATTTCATTAAAAATTATAGAAAACTCCTGGGATATGAACTAACAGATTGTATAGAGTTCACCACATTCTTATTTATTTCTTTTTAGTAGTTGTTTATTTTATTTTAATTTACTGGCATCAATGAATGACCATGAAGTCTTATAGAATCCTGCAGACTAAATTTAGTGATTTCAAGACATATTGTTTGTTAAATAGGAACTGGCAAAAATAAGAACATGAAAAACAAAATCCCAATTTGCTTTCGTATATTTCTAATATAGTGTATGCATGTGTGTTTGTGTGTTGGCTTTGTTTTAAACTTAATTTAGTTCTTTTGTTGCTATTCTTTTGATTTTGGTGAGCTAGGGTAGAAAATGAAATATTTAATTGAAAGAAAATATAAGAAAGAGTACAGATGGAGCTTTAGAGTTAGGACTGAAACTCTTCCTTGATGGCCTAAAGTGTCAATAACATAACTGTCAAGAGAAGTTAGCAATTCCAGAAAAGGTATGCTACCAGCAAAACAAAGCTTTGTATTTAAACCACTCCTATTATCTTTTTATATAACCAGTATTTACTGATTCATTTCACAATGGAAGGATCACATACTTACAAATCAAATTAAAGTGTTGACAATTATTTGGTGGATTACTTTAAAATATAAACAAACACAGCAGTGAACATATGGTTGTGGTGAATAAATCAAGAAAGAAACAAAGATTACTGTAGTCATTGGAGCTTTGACAAAGATGCGTTGATGTAAATAAATGTCTTGTGATTTTATGTTATGTAGATTAGCAGGTACACATTTATGAAGTGATTCTTAGAGTAACAGTACAGCAATTTCCACTGTTTTATAGTTTGTAAACTAAGGACAAAAACTAAAATATAGCTGACAACATAGATGTACAAGATCTCTTCATCTAAAATAATATTCTGCTGATTTTACTACATTTAGCAGAGCTGTAAAGTCTGTGGTGATCAGCATTTCAGCATTCCTCAATACTATAACTGCTTAGTTTGGGTTTTGCGTCTTTTTTTCTTTTTAGTTATTGACCACTGCCTACAATCAATTCTTATTGTCATTGGCAAGTCAAACTTGCAATGCATCTATCTTTCAAGGCTTGGCATAAAAACCAAATTCTAACTTGGCACAGAGTGACTTTATCCTTTCCTATTCTTTGTCAGACTACTGGTGTGGAGAATAGAAGTGCAGAGACCAGGTACCCGAAAGAAGCTGAAGATAATGTGGGAGAAGGCTCACTCTTATGAGTTCATGTGCTTGGTGCCAGAGGAAACACCAGGGTCTATCTAAAAGGAAATATGTGAATGGAAGAAATAGGATTAATATTTTATACCCTGATTCCCACACCAATACACACATAAAAGTGCTGAAATTTAGCTCCTTTTCTGAGAACTTGGGTTCCCCATCTTGGAGCTTCAGATTGATTACAGGAGTTCATAATGGTTGGTAGGGCTTTTGTGGGAAGAATGGGTATTTAAAACAAAAGTTATCATATATAAAGGTCAGCAGCTGTAGAAAAGAAAGGAATAAAGGCAAAAAGGAGCTCATGGAGCCCATCATATGAAAAAGCTAAGGCAACAGTACCTTGGGTCCCAGTAAGAGACAGCGATGTCCATGGGTCAGAAAAAAAGGTAAAAATTATCAACCTTTGGGGGATATTCTTTATGCTGCGTGGTGCCCAGGAGTGTAGACTGGAAGCCTTATTGCACAGAACACATTTTGTCTAGGCAATGGCTGACCACCAGCATCTGGCAGGCACTCTAAGTCACTGTGCAAAAAGTACTATCTCCTTCTTCCTGGCTAAGAGGACCCTGGTTCAATTTGTATGATGATATAATCAGCCTCAAGGGTAAGTTATGTTTAAAGGTCCTATTCCCTTTAAACATATTAGGCAAATCTATTGCCTAAAAGATTTGTTCAGGGGTATGTGTGTAACCCAATTATAGTCAATTATAGAAAAGTTTAAGAATTTCATAAATTTGAGAGGAATTGCTAGAAATTTGGCAGGATGTATGGGATAATAGATGTAATGAAGAATACATATTTTCCTAGTTTTACCTTCACTCTTTTGTTTTCTACCTAAGATGCTGCTATAGAAAAGTATAAAGCTTAGAGCTGTGGCTACCACTTGACCATAAGTGGAGCACTGTGATGCTGATCAAACAAGTAGGAAAGAGTAGAAAGACAGAAATATCCCGAATCATTGTAACATCTCTGAGTTGTTGCAACCATCTTATACCACCAGACTTGTTGTTACTTGCAATAATTAGATGCCATTAGTGTTAAGCTATTGATGTTAGAGCTTTCTCTTACTTGAAACAAAATTTGGTGCTTACAGTTACTTAACAGTGGTGCTGAATGTTTAGACAAAGTAACATTGTTGTGAATAGGGGTATTCTGGTTAGGCAAAGAGCAAGGCTGTAGCAAGCCAATTCCTTAGCAATACAACAGAATTGGGTGTTTGTCTTAATGAGTCTAAAACATTTCCCTCTAATGCAAACTTATGACTGTGATAGGAAACTGGGCAACCTGTGGACATAGACTCTGTCATAAGCAATAAAGCAATGATGGAGGCCAAGGTATAAGATGAAATATGCTACCCTAATAAGAAAGTCCATCATTATCTAACGACAGGTTGATTTAGAGATAAAGTCAGCAAGGTATTTTCAAGGCCAGGACTGAGTGAACTAAATTTTCTTATGTCAAAGGATTTACCAAGATAAATAAGCCTCTACTGCCTTCTCATATTTCAGCCCTAGGAAATAATAATAGGATCAAAAACAGCAATAGCAGCTGCTCCTGTTTGTTGAATAATTAGTATATGCCAGACAGTAGACTAAATATTATTTTGATTAAATCATAGTAACAACCACTACCCAGGAGAGCACTAGGCATATAATAGGTCTTCAATAAAGTCATGCTCTTTGTAAAAATGAACACATAAATAAATGACATAATTATATTAATTCTATTTCAATTTAACGGATAAGAAAATTAAAGCTCAGAACGATTAAGCAAATTGTCCGAGACTACGTAGATAGTAAGAGGAAAGGCTAAGGTTTAAGACCATGTATTATTTCTAATCCCAAAACCCATTCCCTAAAGAATTGTGGCCCACAGTGTTGCTTCCAAGGTATTCAATAGATGACTAATTTTAATATTTAAGAATAGTCAGTGTATCTATTCTATAGTGAAATGAGTTTCTTGGCTGTGTACTCCATGTTTAAATTCTGATATTCTCAGCCTCAGTTACCTGCGTTATAGATGTCTAAATTTTGGCCATCATTTTCTTGAAGTTCTCTTCTGGTTTTCATTTAGTGGAGGTGGTTTCTTGAATGACATGATCTTCATGAGGGATCTTAAGTGATGGACATTGAGTTGTATATACATTGGAGACTATTGATCATGGCTTTGTCCATTGAGATTCTTGAAATTAGAGCTTCAAATTGGGAACAAGAGTCTACCAATTAGAGATAGAAAAATACATCCTTGTTGCACACCTCAAATCATGGCCAAAGTGTTTGAAGTGAAATTATAGAGTTCTGTGGGCACTGATTTGTCCCCTGATATCCTGGTAGCTTGGATGAGTTTTCACAACAAAAGTTAATGTCAATTCCAGCCTGAAAGCCTGTTTCAAAGGGGTCGATGAAACCTTATTATGCACAAGGTCCACTGGGCTCCAGTCTGCTCTAAGATACTTATTAGGAGTAACTAACCAAGTGTCACCTATCACAGGAAAATAATTAACATGTAAAAAACACCAATAAATAATACTAACCTAGTTCCTTAATGTGAAATGCATGTAACATAGAAACTGATAAATTTGTATTAGGAATTTATACAATCTTTGAGATTTACAAAATATATAAATTTTCTATATGGAACATCTTCAAATAATTTTTATTTTTGTCTAGAGAAAATTTATATTCATTATCAAATGAGAATCAATTAACTTCTGTTACTTATTAGTGATTAGTTAATCATTGATTAATTTTAGTTAAAAATAAAACACTATGACCCACTATTAGCTGTTGGTATCAAAAAACACCAATAAATAATAATTTTTAGCTATTTAATGTTAAATACATTTAACATAATTGCTGATAAATGTTTCCTGAAACAATCATATGGTCTTCAAATTCTTTATGGCATAAATTGCTTATTTATGGCACACAATAGCTTCATAAAATTATTTTGTTCTAAGAGAAAATTGTTCTAATCATCAAATAGTAATCAGTCATATTTTTCATTGAGTGTAAACTGTGTGTGCCTTGAACTTACATATTAGATTAGTGGTATATTTTGGTCTATTTATCTCAAAACTGGTTGAAGACCACTTTGATTCAGAATTGCTGAGGGTGGAGAATTCAACAATTTCTAATTCCATAAAATTATGAAGAGACCTGATCTTTTTATGCATCACAATTTGAAGAATTACTTTTTTAATGGTCTTGAATTTATGTCATGATACTAATTGATCAATCAACAATATTTTATTTTCATTAAAAAATATATTTATTGAGAACCTCTGTGTACCAGACACTGTATCAGAACCTGGGCATATAAGAAAAAATCATAGAACCTGGTCTGGAGATAGAGGTGTGATGTTTAGCTGCAGGTATTTTTTAAGTATTTTTTTTTTAATTAAGTATAAAGTAAGTGCATATAGAAAAATACAAAACTCATGTATAGTTCAATTAATTTTTACAAAGTGAGCATAGTTATATAATCAACACTTGAAACACAAAATGGATTATTATCAGCACCAGACACTTTTCTCTTTTTTTACTCATTATACTTTCAAGGGTGAACAGTGTTCTGATTTTTCACACCCTAAATGGTTTTACCTCATTTTAAACTTTATAAAAGTGAAACCATGTGGTTAGTATATGTGTCTGATATTTTTAACATCTTGCTTTTAAGATTCATCACATTCTTGCATGTAGCTGTAATTCATTCTTACTGCTATAGAATATTTCATTAAACAAATACATTACACTTCATTTATACTTTTTAATGTAGACAGAAATGAGTTATTTCAAGATTGGGGTCATTATGAATAGTAAGGCTATGAACATTTTTGTTTGCCTCTTTCAATGAACACCCTATATATTTTACATAAATGTAGATTTACTATATCTGCATATATGTATGTAAATTTACTAACCCATAAAGTCTACATGTGCTTATCTTTATTAAACATCGCCAAATACTTTCCTATGATTTTTATCAATTTACAACTTCAATAGTTTATGGAAGTTTCACTAACTTCAGATCCTCAACAATGCTAGAGATTATTGATCGCATTCATTTTAGACATTCTGGTATATAATGGCATCTTAATTGAGGTTTAAAATTGCATTTTTGTTGATTAATGATGTTAAGCACTTTTTAATATATGAATGAGTCATTTGGTTACCTTCTTTTATAAGTACCTATTCAAATCCTCTGCCTACATTTTTTTCTACTTTCTTCTCTGGTTTAATTCCTATTAATTTTATGAGTTCTTTATATTTTGTGGATATGAGTCTTCATCAAATATATACTTCAGATATACCCTTCGGCTTGGTAGCTTGCCTTTTTTAAATCTCTTAACGACGTCTTGTGATAATAAATTATTAATTAAGAAATTCTTAATTTTACAGTCATCTAATTTTTCAAAGCTTCATTTGACATAGTTAACATTCTTTAAGTCTTACTTAATAAGTGCTTGTCTATCTCCACGGTCATAAAGATATTTTTTCTTCTAAAAGCTTTTTATTTTATTTTTTATATTTAGATCTGAAATGAGTTTTGAATATAGTTTCAGGTCAAAATTCATTTATTTAGTATGGTTATTCAGTTGGCCAAACATCATTTCTTGAAAAGACCATTTTTTTCTTTTACAATAACACTTTGGCAGTGTCAGCATTTGACATGATAGTCCAATATACTTGTATGTGTGATGTGAGTCTGGGTGGGGGTTGAGGCAGAGATAGGGAGAAGCCCTCAGCATGAGTAAAGAATTGTTCTGGACAGTCACCTGACCTGATAGCAGACTTTGCATGAATCTAAGAAATCACCTTCAGCCATGGATGCCATGGATGACTGATTTTTAAATAAATAAGTTCCACTCAGAACTGAGTGAACACCATTGAAGCCATTTCCAGTTACGTAAAGTTTACTTGGAGGAGTTACATGAATAAAAATATTAGTGAGTTAAATCTATATAAATTCTAAAACATAACTTTAATTTTAAAAAAAGAATTTTAGAAAGTTTCAAATATACATTTTAAATCTCTACAATGTGTCAATCACACATTTAATATTATTTTTATGTCAACATTTAGTGGAGGAAAGAGTATTTCATGATCAGTATTTTTAATTTTTTAAAACATTTCCTATAAAAAGGAATAAAATATTTTTCTTATTAAAAAAGAGAATCAGAATAAGGATGACATTTATTGTACTAAATAGCATTATAGGTTTTTTACCTGGGCAAATTCCAAGTTCAGACTAGGAGCTTGTCTGTTTGGTGTCAATGGCAAGTGAAAATTGAACAGACGTCTGTGACTTTCTACACAGGGTTTCCAAATGCCTACCACTTCATCACAGTATGTGGTACATGTTGAGTTTGTCTCAAGGAGTTAGCATAATAGAAAGGTGAGAGTCAAAGACCAAAGGGGAGAAGATCCCTGGCCATAAGCTATTTAACTTCCAATTCTAGTTTCCTTAAGGTTTAAGCACTCAAGATAGCCTTAGCAACAAAAAGATAGTCAATTTTCCACTATAATATAATAATAATATTTGTGCTATAATGAGCTGTTTTCACATGAATGTTGGGGTCTAGGGGGATATAATTCTCAGTATGGAAACTTTGACTGTTTGTAGCCTTACCAGAGTTATGTCATATAATTTTTGATACTATTTAGAAACGGTTTTTCCTTACCCCTCACTGTCATGGTCTTATTTTTTTGTTTGTTTGTTTTAAATAAAACTAAATAGGATATAATTGCATTTCTGGAATATCTTAACACTGCTTAAAAAAATTGGTGAATAATAAAGGTCTGAATAATAAATCACATCTATAGAGACACTATGAAAGTTTATTCTATAGTGGTCCTTTTTATTCTAAAAGTTATTTATTCTGAATTTTCATTAAAATATAAGATTGTTGTTATGAATTGATTAAATAAATTATACCTGCCTAAATATTTGCATTTGATTTCACAGAGTCTTTTTTTATTATTTCAAATACAAATTATACAAATTGTTATATGCTTAGACATGAGTTTTTGCTTCAATGTGAGGAGGAGGGAGATGCGGCAGGGACAGAGGCATTGCCAGGACATGGTGTGTGATACTGCTATTAAGAGTTTCTATCTAGCCTTGTTATGTGAGCAGACAGATGAGGAAGAGTTCTTTTTCTTCATATTCCAATTTGAAAGTGGATATATTAATAATGAGAGGAAAAAACCCCGACTGTACCTTCCGATAACCTCATGTTAGAAAGCTTAGTACTAGCCAACTGAGGGTACTGAGGACTTGCATCCATGCTGTTTGCAGCCAATATATTTGTGGTATCCTAACCACAAATTAGCGAAGAGCTAAAAGCCCTATCTTTGGCTTTTATGACTTTATTTTTCTATGTTACAGAAATTATTCAATCAAAATGGCCTTATTTATATACTCACATGTAAGAAATGGCTTCTATAATATTGACATTATAGGAATTTTTTAATCTTTTTTATTAGAATTTGGAAACTCTTGATGAGTACATTAAGGGTCCTTCAAATAGCACTTCCTTGCTGCACTTATTAGCTGGGGTAGTAATTCAAAATTATTTTAAAATATGCCAAAAATAAATCTCCAAGCAGAGCCCTTGAGCACATTTTTCTTGGCCCTAAGCTCCCTGAAATGTCTCAGTCATTATTATTTTACCAAAGACCTCATGAGAACTGGCAGACCCCCAAGAAACTTGGACTTTCTAACTGCTAACTGTGCATCTAGTTCTCTAGAATACATCTGTCCAATAAATGTGATCCACTCAGTGCTGTGGATTTTTACTGAAAACATGTTTAAATTAGAACATAGGAAAATTTTTCTACCTTTTTAAAAATAATATGCAATTACTTTTGAAAAGGCATAGGTAACTGAAACGTTTGTTTTAATAATACAATAAACAAGTCTTGGGCAACCTCTGTGCCACTTTGCAAGCTTCGGATTAGGTCCCAGTATGATAAATTAAAAATATATGCCAGACTTGGTCATTCCATTTTCCTACTGAAGCTTAGATGAATTGCAGAGGGTCAGGAGATGTTCAATGAGTTCAGACACTCTATGCTATAGACCTGAATTTTAGAGTATCATGAAGTGTACAGATACAGTAAGAGTATAAACTAATTATGCTTAGAGTGAGTCAAAGAAAGTATCTAGGGATAGATGCTATGTGAGGTGGGCCTCAAGTAACTCAGTTCCACCCTTTCCCCTGGCACTCACTTTTATGTGCATTCCCTCAGCTTCTTACTACACTCCCGAACTCTTGTTTGAAGGCTTTCTCTAGGCTCAGGAACTCATTAGGCCCCAAGCAGAGCAAACTAAAATGCTGTGTCTTTGCCCCAGCAACAGCCCTCAACACTGAGCTGCATTCACTTTTTTTCCTCCTGAGGTCCCAGGGGATGGTGACTCATGATACCTGCTCATTAATAGATTCTATGCATTGCCTACCTTCCTTTTGCTGTCCGACTTCCCCATTCCCTTACCAGTATTTTCTTTGTTCACCACCTGTTTGAGTTACCTATCGCTGTATAACAAATTATCCCAAGATGTAGTGACTTAAAATAACAGCCATTTTATTTTGCTCACAATTTTGTAGATCAAGAATTCCAGCAAGACCACGTTGGTGAGTCTCTTGCTCTGCATTGACTGAGGCTGTGATAGTGTAGTTATCTGGTGGACTGGCTGGTTTACAGCATACAAGGTGCTTGACGTGCTTGATGATTTGTCAGGGATAGTCAGAGGCTGCACTTAGCTGAGAATGTCAACCAAAATGCCTACTTTCAGTCTCTCCAACATGGTGACTTCTTATCTGACATGTTGGGCTCCAAGAGGCAGTGCTCCAAGAGTCAGCTAGTGGAAATGGCTATTCTTCCAAGGACTGTGGACAGAAACTCACAGAATTACATCTTGCACCTACAGCATTGAGTTAACACAGAAAACACCCTGATTCCAGGGGGTTGAACTGTTGACCCCACCTAAAAATGACAAGTTTAGCAAAGATTCAAGATCAGTTTGTAGGGCAACGTAACCTAAAACATGGATGGTTCAGACTATGCACTGTAATGAAGCACCACATCTCAGGGCTCACAATACATCTCACAATCATACACTAACTTATTAGAAAGCATTCAGACAGGCATGCGAGTGGACATTCCAGATGTTCCGGGAGAATCCAGCCATTGGGCGGAGACCCCACTGCTCTGTAACCCACTCCAAGTCCTTGTACCATTCCCAAGTACATGCATGAGTTTGCTGGCTCCTTGTCCCAACCATGCTCCAGGCAGATCCTGCAATCATTTCTCTCCTTGACCTACTGGTGGCTCTGAGAAACTCAATTCCCACTCCTATCGCAACTCCGAAGCCAACATTGTCAGCTCATTTTGGGGGAGGCCATTTGACTCTGCTTGTGATTGCTGTCAATGTGGGTGATCTGGGTGTGTAGAAGTGGACAAGAGTGTGGGCACATGACTTCAAAGCTTGTCTATGCAGATCTCAGCCAAGTATGATTGTTTAGGGTGCATAAAAGTATTTTAATTTAATTTTTCTTCCTTCCTTTTGTGTGTGTGTGTGTGTGTGTGTTTCCATGAACAAAAGGTAACTTCCTACAAAGGAATCACATGGCTGACAGAGATCCTCATGCTATAACCTATCGTTTATATTGTGAATAGTTTCACACTAGATTCCTGAAGACCCAAGAATATTGTATGCTGTTTCCAGGTTATTTGTTAAATAACTGACCTTTGAAAGAAATAAGATTTGTGATTTGTGAATTAGTTTCTCCTAACTGACATACTGAAATAACAGGCCTTATACTGCCTACCTCATAGGGATGTGAAAGGATTAAATGAACTAAAGAGATGTAGAAGTGATGTGAAAATCAGAAGTAAACCAAAATATTGGTAAAATTTTTCAGTTTTTTGAGAAACTGAAATGTCTGGGTTACTATGTCTGGGTCATACTAAACATGTAATAACTATTTGTTGAAATAAATCAAGTCATTATCATTAGTAGTATCATTACCATTAATAGTAGTTTGGAAATTGTATGGGAAAGATGCTTTGATCCCAGAGACTAAAAACCAGCAAGTAATTAGAACCAATGAGTAATTATCCTCTAGCAAGAAGTATTAATGAATTGTCAGAAACTCATATGTTCAAAGAAATTGCAACATATATAACTTTGAAAAATACAAAGAATCTTTGCCTAATGCATTTTTAAGAAAAATTTTGTTGCTTTGGAAATCAAAAGAGGTGAGGAGAGAATTTTTTTGTGAACCAGATGGATTATTTTTTCGCTGTTAGGAAGTATTGTAACCAGCCACCATAAAAGCCTCCGGCTGAGATGTTTAAAGGTGAGCAGTTCCAGCCTTCAACCAGGCAGTCTGGGGGAGGGGTGAGTCTCTGGGCAAAAGAACAGGGAGTCATGTGGTCCAACTGTAAAATAGAAAAATTGCATGTAATTATTTTACAAGCAGAGTGCGATGATGTGAAAGGAAGAACTAATGATGATGCACTCAGCTTGTTAGAGGCTTTTCCTTCTAGGGAGCTCAAGGTTATAAGAAGTGCTGCTCACCCGGCATTTTTTTTTCCTTTTCTCTGGATACTTAATGTTACAATAAACCCTGCACAGAGAGGGTTAATGTTACAAGAATGTTTTTAAATAATTTCTGTGACCAAAGCCGGAGATAGAAGCCTGGCAATAATTCTCCCAGACTTCAAGCATCCTGTATTGATTGATTAATTATTCCACCAATGAACTAACAGGTATTGACCTTATCTGGTTGAGTAGCATTTAGCCAAAAGTCAGTAATCTACATCGATCACTTAATGGAACATCAAAGCTCAGCATTCTGACAGGTTTATGTCATTCAGCAAAAATCTGTCTATGTTTTGCTGATACCTTGACCTTTTGTATCAAGCAGTCTTTACAGAAAACAAAAAGCAATGACAAAATTAAATCTTGGAAATAATGCTTTGTTATGTAAAAGGAAGTTCTTCATGGACTATTGCATATAGCTTCGGCTAAAAGTCCCACCAAGGGGTATTTTTGAAAATTGAAAAACATTTCTCTGAACACTTGCAATACCCAATATTCTGCTGAAGCGTGAAATTATCAAAACAATGAACCCTGGGATAATTAACACTACAGCAGAGCTTTACTGGAGGTATCACTGAACAGCCAGATTCTCTAGGGAAGGGTCCATGCAAAGAGGACTTGGGCCAATGATTCAAAATGGGCAGGATCAGGTGCTATCTGTCCTTATCCATTCTGAGTACCAGAATCCTGAACTAAATGTTTGGACCAATCCATTGATCCAGTCAAATACCTATATATCTATCTACCTCAAAGACTAGGGACGTTTGTTATAAAAACAGCAGAAGGATTGGTTGATAATATCTAAACCCATGTTCACAATTATAATTATATACTTTGATATCATATTTATGTATAATTAAAAATAAAATACACAGTAGATTCTTATTCTCCTCATCATTAGGAAATGAGGATGAAACCTTTAACAAGCATGGCTCAGGCAATCGTCTCTAGAGTAGGCCCCCTCAAGTCCTCTTCTGGGACTCCAATTGTGATGTTGTCCCACAGGCCTGGCTACAGAAGGATGTCTGTCATCTTCTTACTTCAGAGCTCTCGTGTTTAAGTTTTAATTATTGCTCATGCACTTGACTCAAGTACAGTAACTGAGCAAGGCTTGCCTTCTAGGAAGATTCAACTACTTTCCAGTATGTTAATTTGGTGGTTCTACCCATGCAATGCTGTATCACAGTGCAATGCACTCTCTCTGCCTCTTAGTTTCTCAAGGCTGCTTTTGGTCTAGAGGATCCACCTTCTAATATGCTACCATGCTAAGTGGTGGACTTATTGGATTTAAATTCCTTTCAGTATAAAGCATCTATTCCTGCTTGCAATCTTATTTAAAATGCTTCTCACAATTGCCGAGCACATTTTAATTCACCATTTGCAGAGCCCAGTATGCCTTGCTGTCTGCATTTGAAGACACCCATGTGCTGTGACTCCCCTGCAATTTGATATGCTTGTACATTTTATGACACTCTAATATTCAAGTCTATGTCCATGATTTGTTTATTAATTGAAACTAAAATTTCCTTTTACCAACAATATTTTCAATAAATGTTGAATATTTTCCACAACTAATCGAATAAAACCTGACTATAATAAAAATGATTAACAGATTTTGGCCTGAGTTCTCATTTTTCTATTTTTATTTATTATTTCTGTGGTGCTAGATAAGTCACGCTCGATCAGTTTCCTTATCAGCAAAATATGAATGTTGTTAGTCTAGAAGAAATTCAAGGCCTACTTTATTGCTATTCTCTTATACTTTATTGAATATAAATCAGTAATGTATTTCAGAATAAGTTGATAAAAAAATTACAATAAAAGAAAAATAATATGCAGGAGTAGCTTTCCTTCAAGCTAAGATAAAATCAGAAAAGGCATGAAATAGGAAAGATACTTTACACTAACCTTAGATGACTACATGGAATGATTTGATTGGTTTCTAGATAAAGTTTGGTGCCTTTTGAACTGAAAGTTGATTTCATAAAGAAGCTGACCTACAGGCATAGTTCATGTGGTGTCACAATCACGAAGAAAAAAATTTAAAAAGACATAAATGATGTAGTATCTCTGAGGAAGGAAGACGAGCACAGACTTTCACCTGGGCCTTCTTTGCTTTTGCAGTTCAACAACAAGAATGAGGTTCAGAGAATTAATGAAAATCTTACATGAACAGTTTTTACAGTAGACTAATCATTCCCTTTAAATACAAAGTGATTAAATCAAGGTGGCCAGAAAAAAAATGTATAAAACTTTTGTTATGATTTTGTAGTGTATGATGTATTTTGTCTAAAAATAGTTCTTACTTTTGGCCAAGGCAGGCATATTAATACCGACTTTTGACTGACATTTTAGTCACTTGTTTGGATTTTGTGTTCACTTTGTATAAACTAGAGAACTTTGTCTCCATATATATTTACTGCACAATATAAACCAGCCAATTGAATTTACATTAATGCATATTTATCTCCATACTGTCCACAGAGGCCCTGTGTGCTAAGGAGAAGATACATCTTCCTCCTGGAGAAATAAAGATGAGATTTACTTTTCCATAAGCACCAACCCTTGAATTTTATAATTTGAAGAAGAATAATATCTATTTTCTTGGTAAACAGGTTAACAGAATAAATAGCCAAATAATTGGGCAGAACTTGCTCCAGACAGCTTGGAAAACAAGTGTATAAAAACATTAGTGAATGTAAGTAAATAAGTAAACTCATATTAATTAATTAATTTCTAGAAACCCAAGTCATTTAAGAGAATGAGGAGCAAGAAATCTAAGCATATCAAGTCAAATGAATAAATTACCAACCTTTGACTAACCCATAAGAGGCATTACTTTACTACATTTCAAGGGTTCCTAAATGTTGGTCAGAACACATTTTCACTCATAATAATTATTGAGGACCCCCAAAGAGCTTTATCTTATGTGTTCTATCCATTGATATTTACCACACGAAAAATTAAAACAGTTTATTATGTATTAGTTTATTTTAAGTGATAATTCCCACATTTTACATGTAAAACAAATAACAGCTTTAAGCAAAATAACTACTCTTTTCCAAAAATATTAATAAAAAGAATGGCATTATTTTACTCTTTTTTACAAATTTAACATGTGTCTCAATTATAGCTGAACTCTCACATCTACATCTACATTTAATCTGTTACATGATGTTATTTTAGCTGAAATAAATGAAGAAAATTAGACACAGATTTGTACTTGGAAAAAGGAGGAGTGTTGTAATAAATTTTTCAGATGATGATAGATGTTCTTTTTGTTACTATAGTAAAACTCAGTAAGTGATAGTTTTCCTAAAGATTAGTTGCAATGTGGAATCTATAACCATATCAATTAACATTTTTTTACTCTGTTACATTAAAATACTTTATGCTACTTTTTTATGGAATTTTTTACTATGTATGGTATTTCGTATCGAATTTTCACTCATAAGAGACTTTTAAAATATATATATTTTTAGTGAAGTTTTAGGTTCACAACCAAATTAAGAAGAAAGTAAAGTTTCCATATATCTCCTGCCCCCAAATATGCATAGATTCCCCCACTATCAATATCCTGGACCAGAGTGCTATATTTGTTATAATCAATAAATCTACACTGACATCTCATTACCATCTAAAGTCCATTATTTACATTAAGATTCACTCCTGGTGTTGTGTTTTCTATGGGTTTTGACAAATATACAATGACACGTATCTACCACTATATTTTCTTGCATAATAATTTCACTGTTCAAAAATATCCTCCATGCCCTGCCTATTTATCTCACCCTTCTCAGTGTAACCACTGGCAACATTGCATTGATCTTTTTACTGTCTCCACAGTTTTGCTTTTTCCAGAATGCCATAAAGTTGTAATCATACGATATGTAGCCTTTCAGATTGACTTCTTTCACTTGCTGTATCTGTATTTAAGGTTCTTCCATGTCTTTTAATAACTTGAAAGTTCATTTCTTTTTAGCATTAGATCATATCACATTTTCTAGATGGATTAGTTTATTTATCCATTCACCTACTGCAAAACATCTTGGTTGTTTCCAAGTTTGGGCAATTATAAATAAAGCTGCTATAGACATCATGTGCAGGTTTTTGTGTGGACATAAGTTTTCCTTTGGGTAAATACCAAGGCATGTAATTGCTAGCTCATATGACAAAGTATGCTTAGTTTCGTAAGAAACTGCCAAACTGTCTTTCAAAGTGGCTGCACCATTCTGTATTCCCACAGCAATAAATGAGAGTTCTAGTTGCTCCCCATGCTCATCAGCATTTGGTCGTTTCAGTAGTCTGGATTTTTACCATTCTAATAGGTAAGTAGTGGTTTCTCATTGCTGTAATTATTTGTATTTGCAATGCTCTAATAATATGTGACATAAGCATCTTTCCGTATGCTTTTTTGCCACCCCTGTATCTTCCTTGATGGGGTGCATAAAATGTTTTTAGATCAAGTATTAGTCATTTGGAAGTTATTGGTTTCCTGAGTCACACAAATCTTTCAAATGCTGGCATATTTTATTGTACCATATCAAAAGTTCACATTTGTTAATATCACTACCAATTTCCTCAAAGAAAATATTAGCGTTGTCAAGTTCATCATGGCAAATACAAACTTCTCAAAACTCTACTTTCTCCTCGAATGCTCACATTTCATCACTGGCAACATACACCATCAGTTGTTTACCTTTGACATGATCATTTCATTCACTTTCCAGAAAGTATGTGTCAAATAACCTAAAATCAAAATAACCATAGTTTGTCATTTGTTTTTTAAATGGAAAATGGTGCTTCAGGGGTAAAAACACCTCTAGTTAAGCTCCCTTCTCCAATAACTGCACTAGTACTTTTCTTTGAGATAACCATCATACTTTATATAACTCACTTTCCATTTTACATACAGAATATCAAAAATAGACACTCACTGCTCATTAGTAAGTTAAAACTGCTTTTCATTTTAATCGTGAATGGATGGCAATGAGAAATATACTGACGGTGATACAGTTTCACGTAAATGCTTTGATTTTATGCTAAAAAGCCATCAGTTTTACCCACTCTCAATTTTCCGCCATACCATACTGAAAGCTAAATAATGTCTTAGTATGATTATATAAAGTTTTGAACTTTGAACCCTCTAGATGACTCCTAAAAACTCCCAAATTTTCATAAATCAACTTTTAAACACTGCCGCTGCATGTTTTTACCTACTAGCTACAGAAGTCTTGAGGAATTACTGAAATTTGTACACCCTCATTCTAGACAAATGTACATACATATAAAAAATCTTTACACATTATTTTAGAGATTCGTGAACAACCAGGAGGCTACCCATGGACAATAAGAACATAGTTAATTAACCCTACTTAAAAGTCATGGATTTTATTAGATGTCCATGTAGAATTTTCTAGCTGAGACACTTTAAAGTAGAAGTGTCTATTTTCAAAAACAAGATTTAGTGTCCAGAAATTGTTTGCTACACAAAATTTCATAAATAATAAAGAAGAAAATCATTTAAATAATAATAATGTTTAATAATAATAAACAAAGTTTGGAAACATAATTTCTAAAAATCCCTAATTCTATTTCTTTTAATTTTTTCCTATTAATAAAACAAAAATAAATTATTTTAAAGATTGTTTAAATTTTGATGTGCTTGACCTTAAATGAACAGATTAGATATTCATTTTCTGATGATTTCAGTTTTGTTTTATTTTTCCCACCATACTCACAGACAAGAAATGTAAATATAAGTTCTCTACATTTGAGCCTATTGCTTCCAAAGAACCAGAGGAGTATCCCATTTAATACCCAGCTTCAAGTCAGTTTCAAAGCTATACTCATAAGAACAGCCATGGTGCTGCTATAGCCTTGGATCCACTGAAATCATAGACCATTGCTAGTATCTGCAATTTTTAAAAACAATCAGTTCAGCACAATTTTTACTCATACAAATAGACACATAGTAACACTTTTTCCCAGATGCATTTTCTGGGAAAAGGGAAAGTAACCTATAGTAGTACCTCATGGCACCTAAACTGGGCTTTATGTACAGAAAGTTACTTTACATAAATAATAAACCTAACATAAAACAGTTATTACTGACAGCTAATTTACCTTTGTAGTTTATTGAGGTGCCTTCTTCATAATGGTACTTTCTGATTCTACTTTGCCTGAGTTCAGTGTCAATTACTGCTGGTTTCCATAGAAACAAGATAACTAAGGGTTTTAAAATCTTCATTCATGGACTATGTTTTACAAATAACTAATAGTTTGGAAAGACTGCATGCCGAAGACATAATGCTTGAAACAGATGCCAATAAATTTAATCTTTCAAATGGTGTTTGAAGTTTGTTGTGTAGTTTTCACTAATAATAGACCCACATATTTAAATACAGTGATCTATAGTTCAAACACTAAGAGGGGATTAAGTGACCTTCCCCTAAAGGGAGGTCGAATTGAATGAATTGTATAATTTGAAAGCAGCTGTTGAGACGTCATGAAACCTGAGTTGTTAGTACATATCGGCTACAGTTTGTCAGGAGCTTACAGTTCTTATCAGTGTTAAGGAAAATCTAGATTTTCCTTTTTAAAAAATTGACAGTAGGAAATGTCATTAGAAAATTTACATACCTCTAAAAATTAAAAAGAAAAAAAGCTAATAATGCTAAATTAATATTATTAATTACATGACCTTAAAATGTATTCATCTTATTTAGTAGTGATGCCAATTGTTGATCCTTTATAAGTAATTGCTTATTATGCTGTTTTAGAACTTTTTGTATTTGTAATATAAATTTAATGTGTGGAATTCTTTTAGTAATTATTTTCTTTATGTATGCTATGGTTGTACATGAATAATGCATTCACAATGCATTTATAATACTTATAATTAATTTAGCAATTAAAATACAATTACTAGGAACAACACAAATCAAAGTTCTGTCAATTAATACGTATTGTTAGAACTGGTATTTTTTTTTCCACTCTATATCTCTCATTAAACCATCTGCCAGGTTCTAATCTTGTTCTATTAGCATTGCTACACCTATAATGGTAGTTTTTCATATATTTTATCTTATTTATATGATGTAAGAGTAGAGTACTAAATTTCATCTCAAACTGTTCAAGGAAATTTAGAATAAAGTATTATCTGGCCTTAAGGTACAGTAGAACAGTAAAAGAGCATTTGCTTTCTGATTCTTTAAACTCTATATACATTTCAATTTCAGTTCACCATAAAGCTTCATATTCTTCCTCTTTTCTTAAGCACATGGTATCACCACTCCCATTTCAGAACTAAATCTGTTGGAGTTCCTCTAATATGTTGACACCTCACACTTTGTTGCAGAGTATAATTTACAGCCATCAGGGGTGCTTTATCTGTGTTACTAAAATTAATCCAAACCTTATTTGCCCTTAGAGCAGATTATGCCTCTATTTGTAGGTTTGGTCTTCAGTAGAGTGTTTGCATGGCTGCTATGTGCCTTGGTGGGGTTACTTGTCCCACATTTGTTCATGTCATTTTCCATAGCTAGAGCTCACTGTTATCTAGCATTTCAAAGGCAAGTTTTTTTAAAAAAAAATAAATAACAGCAGGGCCCAGCTGAAATATTTTCTTTCAATAGAGCAAAGCTGCAGGCATAAAACACAATAGTAAAATATACAATGGAACAAAGTAAAAGGCTTTGATAACAGATCTTTGTCATGCCACTGCAAGTATTTCATAACATCAGCTACTGTTTTTCTCAATTGACATCATATAGGTCTCAGTTAATGAAAAGAGACATGGAGCATATTGCATCAAATAGATGCTGGACAGGAAACAGAAAATGGATCATCAATCCGGGCCCCCTAGCTAAAGCAGTCAAACCTCTGAATACCAAAAGGACTAATGTGTTTTAGCTGTTCTCCCTTCCAGCCATAAACCCAAGAGCAACATTGAAAGTGTTTTCTTTTCTAGGCTGCTCACCTACCCCCACATCTACCCCACCCTACCATGAAAGCCAGTCAGCAAAGATCAAAAACATTTCCTTTTAAATGAATCATGGCAATCCAATAAAGATGCAACACAAAGATTATGTTCAAATCAATGACAGAACCATAGCCAGTGTCAGCAGGCCTCAAGGAACAAAAATTGCTCACAGTCAGGGAGTGTCTGTCCAATAATGAGCTGTGGAGCTAAACACAGAGCACATGCTATGCTCTGGGCAAAATCCCTCTGAGCTTCTGCTGTTCTGGCTTCTTTAAATAACTTTGGGGTGTTGTAGTATTGTCCTTGTTCTTACCCTTCCCAGATGGCCTATGACTGCTTAGCTTAGCTTTCCGAAGGGAGCTTTAATATCCAGGAAACACAGAAAACTGTAATGCTAATATATAGTAATGTTCACATAAATTGGGGACAGGAATAATTTAAAAGAGTGTATTACTATGCACGATCATTTAGAATTCTGAGAAGTGAATACAAAGAAGATTCTTAAGTGTTCATTCACCAACTACCCATCAATTGTTTCTAATTGCTGCTCATTGCAAATATTTGAGAGAGGAGATATTTTTCTATTTGAAAGGCAAAGGGATAAACCATTTATATATATATTGCTATATGTATACTACACACTCTTATTTCTTGAAAATATTAATAACACCAACCAATCTGCAAACCTCTCTGATTTTCTTATACGTCTCTTCCCTGGCACTTGCTTTTGTTTTTTTTTTTTTTTCATGTAACACTGAAAGTCGATTTTCACACAGCAAAGAAATATGATGACACTATATTCAATATGCTAAGGTAAGAATGCAAAAGAAAAAAAATGATCCAGCATCAATCAGTGAAATCATAGAATATGTTTCAGAGGACCCAGTTTTTTATTCTAGAGTTATACCAACGAGGCGGTAAGACTTCAAGACAAGTCATTTATCCTCCCAGGGTTTTAGTTTCTTCAACAGCCACATCTTTTCAGCTCTAAATTTTCAATTTCGGATCTAAGAGTGTTTTCTCAATTAAGAGAAAAGCCACCCCAAGTCTTTCACATTTAATCAAAAGAAAGTTTATGGCTTTCAGACTCTTTCAAGAGCATTTCATGGGCCACATAAAGATTTGGTTGTTCTACCATGGGCTATTTTTCTTCTTTCATATTAAAAACATTTTATTAAAATGAGCCACCTTATTTAATCCATTACCTGCTAATAGCCACCTTTATGATTACCCCAAAGGTCTAAAATAATAACTGGTAATCAGCTGCTTATTAGAAAACGATCTGCTTCTGAAGACTCTCCTATTTCCCTCTAAATTCAACAGCCCATTCATTGTATTTCATGTTCATAGTCCCAGGGTTTACTGATCTCTGTGACTAGTCAGGGCATATGGCACTGTTATCCTCTCTGGGAAGATAGAACCAATTTATTTCAAATAGAAAGAACTTATCAGATCTAGACAGATCTCTAAAACATCTGTAAGATAATTTGGATTCACAGCAGTAATAAAATAGCAAACAAATTTCCCTCTCCTGAAAATGATAAATTGCTGTATTTCATTGAGCAGACCTTTCCTTATCTGATTTGTTTTAAAAATGATAAATATGTCTCCATAAATCTGAAAGCAACCCAGGAGTCACCATCTTCCTAATTGAATCAGAGCTTATATGATTCAAAGAGATAAGAACACATTAAACAAATGAGGATATTTTACACTCCAAAAGTGGGTATAAAATTCACCTTTGAAGAACACAGGGTGAAACATGAATCCTCAAAACAGATGAAGTACCAAAATTGAAGTGTAATTAGTGAAAATTATCTCCATTTATAAACAAAACCCTGCTTGAAATCTCCATTTTAGTTTTGCAAATATTCAGACCAGTTTTATTATGATTTCTTTCTTTCTTTACTTGTTGGTTATCCAGTTCTTTGCCATGTAGAATAAAATCGTTTGCCAGTAAACTTTCCTTTCTGTTCATGACCTGAGCATTTCCATTATCAACTATTAAATGTTCTGTGGTTTTGACTTACATCTTTTCACGGAAAACAAATATTCTCTTTATATATGTCTTTTGTAATTCTTGCTGTCAGCATTTAGCTTCCTTCCTGTCTCATTTTGCTCTCCTTTTGGGCTCTGCCCTCTGCCACCTTCTGGTTGATTCTAATGGAGACCTCTGCTTCATTTCCTCTTAACTCTTTACCACTGTTTTTTATTTTCTACTTTTTTTTCTGTTCTTCTCAAAGTAAGACTCAAGTGCCTTCTCTGACCACTTCTGGACAAATGTTTGTTTTGGAATTCTGCTTCTGGCTCATTGCTCCTGTACAGGTCAGGGGGAAAGCTGAAAACTCACGGTAACTTAGAAGAGCTTGTTCTCTCCAGACAAACAAAGAACATTTCCAATTAATTGATTTTCATGAACAACGATGCTAATACCACTTGGAATCAGGGATCCTTGACATAGTCTCTTAAGATAGAAAAACAAATCTGTGTTTAGCATCAGAGTGGTAAGTAATTGTTTCATTTTATATCTGGAAACCTTTCAAACAAAACAAAATTCCTACTCTGAGATAGCTTAAGGAAATACTACAGGAAATCAGTGAATCCTTTTTATAAACCTATTCACATAGATCTTTATTTTAACATAAGTAAGGGGAACAAAAGAAAAAATAATGAGATTTTTAAAAATGTAAGTCTGAACTGTAAAGGCCTCAGAGGTACACTGGAAAGGGGAGTTTCTGCCGAATAGCCAGAGAAGGTTTTTCAAAATATGAGATCATAATACTTCCCAAATCAAAACTTTCTAAGGGCTCTCTTTCATATTTAGAATAAAATCCATATTTCTTATTAACATCTACGAGGCCTTACATTATCTGGTCCTTGCCAGCGTCTCCAGCATACTTCACCATTCTCCCTACCCCGTAACCCAAACCCTGGCCCCTGCCTGATTCCTATGGAGCTTCACATGAGTTCTCTCAACTTCTTGAGCAAGCCAAACTCATTCCCACCTCAGTATGGTAGCATTTCTTGTTCCTCTTTCTGGAACATTTCACCTTCAAATCTACTCAAGGGTCACTCTTTTATTTCTGCTTGTATATAACTTCCTCAGAGGCAAATTTCATAATTCTTCTATTTAAAAAAGACCATTTTTTGTTATTATCTCCTAGACTCTTTAATGGTTTATTTTTCATAACACTGTAGAAAACAGTGCCTAGCACAACATGTATTATCAAAAATTCTTTGATAAATAAAAGAATGAAACTTGTAAGTTTATTCTAAAAGTAAAATGAGATAATGTGTAAAGAGTACTTAGTACAGTGCCTGGCACATAATACACACTCAAAAAGTTATCTTCTTTATGATTATTATAGCTACCTTTTTTCACCAAATTACCAAGTTCCTCAGAGCAATGACCATGTCTTTTTTCTTACTCCTCTATCCTCAGAACCTGGGACAGTTCCCTGCTCATAAAAGGGACCAGCTAATATTTTTCTTTAGATGAATGAAAAAAAAAAATTATATACTACCCAGCAACTTAACATAGGTACTAATTAAACCAACAGTGAAAATCTGAAAAGTAATCTTCGCTCAAACACCTAACGATTAAAATTAAGCAAGCATTTAAATACACTTGTTCAATTAGATTTATTGAGAACCTCCTTACACATAAAACTCAGTGTTAAATGCAGCAGAAGGAGCAAAGATAGACAGCAATAAATGCAATCCCCACAAAGCTCAAGATAAAGCTAAGAACAATTTACCTGGTGTAGAAATTATGAAGTGCAGTTAAATAAAATATCAGAATTTTTCATTTGGATGCCTTAGAGAACTGTGTATCAATAACTGAATAAAGAAAAAAAAATAAATCAAGTGGATATTGAGCTCTAATGTAAATAAAGAAGTTATTTACAATCCATAGATCACATTTAATGTCATGATTTAATTAAAAAATGTACAGCTTAAACAATTTTCGATTCAGTTATTATCACATAGCAAGAAATATAATGTCATCTCATTTTTTCAAAACTATTGTCTCCAAGAGTATATGTAACACCTTCACGAAAATCTTCTAAGTAATCAAGTTTAATAACAAATTTACAGATCGTGAAAATAAAATACAAAGACAAAATATTTTAGCTAACAAATCTAAAAATACAATCCTCAATGTAAAAGACACAAATACATGAAAATTAATGATGATTTTAGGACACTAAGAAATCATCATGCAGATATGATAACCTACTTACAGCCAAGGGGAAGAATATTAAATCATTTTTTGTATGTTTTATCCTTAAAAGCTTGCCACATCAGTAGATAGAACAATAACAAATTGCTGATTTTAAAGCAAGTTACATCTGCAAAATTATTCCAGAAGTGTGCATCAAATTTCCTTTCGACTACAATAAAAACAAATAATTGTGTCTTATACTTACCACTCTTTCTATTCTAAATGTGTGAAAGTTTGAGGAAGCCTTTTTACATTAATTATCTACTCCCAAAACAAAACTTATTTTCTCATGCAATCAGGATAAATTAACTTTTTAATCTGCTTTTACTAAATGTGTTTCTCAGCTGATTCCTACAAGCATTTCTTTTCAACTAGTTCTCTTTGAATTACCATATTAAATTATGTTCACTTGGTAAATATGTCATGACTTCTAAATATATTCACTGTATGTAAATTGAAAAGTCTCTTTAATTAGCTTGGAATTGGTATTTTCTGTAGATAAACAGCTAACTTGCAGGACCTCACTCCCTATCATTCAAGTTTAGTGATGAATTAAAGTTATTAATATAAAATAGCTCTTTTATTTTTTAAAAAAGGAATCCTATACTTCTGTTTCTCCATAGTTTGTTTACCTTATGGATGACTCTTACATATGAAATTGTAATTCCACCAAAAAAGTAAATTAGAAAAGCCTAAAAGATAAAAAAAAATTATTCAGGCTCATGTTTACACTATAAAGTACAGTCTTGTGCCACATAATATTTCATCTATGACAGGCCATATACATAAGGGTGGTTTCATAAGATTACAATGGAGCTAAAAAATTCCTATCACCTAGTGATGTCATAGCCATTGTAAAGTTGTAGCACAGCACATTACTCACAGATTTGTAGTGAAACTGGTGTAAACAAACCTATTGTGCTGCAGTCATATAAAAATATAAAAATATAGCACATACAATTACCAACAGTATATAATATTTAATGATGATAACTGATGATGTTACTGGTTAATGTATTTACTAGACTATATTTTTGTCATAGTTTTAGAGCATACTTTTTACACCTATTTAAAAAAGTTTGCTGTAAAATATTATGCTATGTTACACCAGCAATAATCTCATATATTTCAGGTTTATACCTCTTGAGTTCATCATTTTCCCTTGTGCTTGATCTAATCTCATGTTGCTTTGTTCATCATGGCCCCTAGGTGTACAAAAGCCACTGCTAATGTTGCCACTAATAAGCCACATCGAGTGATTGACCTGGAAACAAAATTAAAAGTGATTAAGGACTATGAAGATGGAAAACCAGTGATGGTTATTCCTTGACAGGCATGTCCCATTCCACCCTAGCTGCAATCTTGCAAAACGAGAATAAAGTGATGGAAGCTGTTGAAGGATCTGCATCACTGAAGACAACGAGACTAAGAAAAAATTGGAGAAGAGCCCGTATCAGACCTGGAGAAATTTCAAATGACCCGAATTGAAGACCAGACACAGAAACATGTCCCTCCCTTCACTATAACGATCACAGCCAAAGCAAAAATTATGTTTACAGTGTTGAGAGAAAAGGCTGGACCCAACTGCAATGTTGAATTTACTGCTAGCTCTAGGTAGTTTAAATGATTCAAAAATTGTTATTTTTTAAATAATGCAAAAATGAGAAGTGAGTGGTGAGTCTGAGTGCTGATGTGAAGGCACCTGAAGAATTTGAGAAGAATATTTGAAAACTGATTGTGGAGGAAAATTACCAGAGCAAACACTCAATATGGATGAAATCACCCTATTCTGGAAACAGATGGCTGAAAGGACTTTCTTCCATAAGGACATCAAGTCAATGCCAGGTTTCAAGACTTTTAAGAACAGGAAAAGAGTCTTGTTTGAGGGCAATGTTACAAGTTACAATTTGAAACACTTTGTCATCTAACACTGTGAGGACTTCAGGGCCATTAATCATACCAATAAGCATGTACTACCAGTACTAGAGGAACAGTAAAAGTCATGGATGACTCAGCTCCTCTTCCAAGATGCCCCCTGAAATGCTATGCCCACAAAATAAAGAAATATTGTTTGGAGAATAGCATAACTTTCAAAATTTTGCTTATTGCTAAACACCATCTCTTTTATCCAACCAATGGATCAAGGCATTATAGCAGCTTTCATGGTCCACTACCTGAGGAGGATCTTGACCCAAACTATTGCTGCAACTAAGGAAGACACTGAGAAGGCATTGATGTAATTCTGGAAGTATTATAGCTTCTATGGCTGAATCAAGAACCTTCCTTGGGTTTGGGGAGATGTCACCAAGGACTGTACGAACAGCATCTAGAAGAAGACCCTAAGAGATTTGTCCATGACAAAAGAACTTTCCAGGAATGAGGAGGCTGCAAAAACCAACAAGGCTGTGGTTGAGATGGCAAACAACTTTAACCTGGGTGTGGATGAGAATGACATTGAGGTGCTCCTAGAGGTGGTCCCTGAGGAACTGACTAATGAGGAGTTGTTAGAAATGGAACAGAAAGATATAGCTGAAGAAGAGGCAAGAGAAAAAGAAACTACAGGAGAAGAAAAGGAAGAACTCTCCAAGAAAATTCACAGGGAAGGGTTTGGCAGAAGCTTTTGCAGACCTCAACAAGCTCTTTAAAGTATTTGAAAACATGGACTCCAACACCAAAAGGTCTTCATTAATAGAGAATAATGTTCATGGTGCATTATTTGCTTACAAGCAAAATTATGATTTAAAAAAAGGAACAAAACAAGCAAACCATTATAGACATATTTCTAAAAAGAGTAACACCTTCTCAAGAAGAGACTTAGGCAGGTCTTTCAGGAGATATTCCTAAAGAAGACATTGTTACCATAGGAGATGATAGCTCCGTACATGTTATTGTCCCTGAAGACCTTCCACTGGGACACAATATGGTGGAAGAAGATGGTGATATTGATGATCCTGACCCTGTGTAGGCCTAGGACAATCTGTGTACTTGTGTCTTAATTATTAACAAAAAAGTTTAAAATTTTTTTAAAAATCTAAAAATAGAAAAGTTTACAGAATGATCATATAAAAATATTTTTGGACTTCTGTATAATTTATGTGTTTTAAACTGTGTGTTTTTATAAGTCAAAAAGTTAAAAATTAAAGTTTACAGAATAAAAAGATATAGGAAGCTAAAGTTAATTTTTTGTTAAAAAATATTTTTTATAAAAGTGTAATCTAAGTGTATAATGTGTATAAAGTCTACCGTAGTGTACAGTAATGTCCTAGGTCTTCACATTCATTCACCACTCACTCCCTACCTGTTCATTTAATGGGGTGCTTTTGAGGCTCTTTGGAGAGTTCCCTGTTAAATCTCTCTTGCATTGCCCTTGACTAACTAAGATGATGCTTCCTTCAAACCTGGGCATCCAATAAATCTAGCTTTTTTCTTCTGAGACTTCCTAGTCTCTTGTAGACTGTATGGAAGAGGATCTAAATTGATTCTCTTCTGGCTGTTTCTGCAGTTTGGCCCACATCTGAATGGGAAACACTCATGCATCTTTTGACTCAGCAAACTTTTGAGCTATTCTCTACACTATAGCACTGGATGTTCTGGCTCTTCCAATAAAGAAGCTGAGTCAACACTTCCCTTGTCTTTAGATTTCCCCCAAAATATAGTATTTTAAGTATCTCCCAGTGTTCTCCAAGAGGACCTCAAAGCCCTTCCTACTGAGGTAGGAGTTAGTGTAACTCTGCTCCATCCTATCCTATAGGAGGTTTTTAGTACCATGATGGCTCTAGCCAAAGAAATCTACTTGCCAGTCTGATTTTTCACAAAATTCTCTGTCTGGCCCCCTAAGACTCTTGCTAAGAATATGAGTTATACAACAGAATCTCTTTCCATTTTCTTTGTAAACTGCTTATTAGGGCAGGGGTGGGAGGGGAACTTGTCTCCCAATACATTAGTATCTTGATATCTGTCATACTGTAACCTCAAATCAAACTGAAGCTAGTCTATTTTGTGAGTTACAATAATAGTTTAGTTACTCATATGTAGGTGAATAGAAAAAAAATAAACAAGAAAATATTGAACTCATATATATATACATATATATATAATTTTACTCGAGCTTATGTGATACTTTAGCTTTTCAACATAAATCTCCATTGTATTTGTACCTCTGTACAGTCCATATAGCATTGAATCAATTTTTTAGCTCTTTCCTTAGTGACTTGCATTAGAGGAGAAAGGATATTAAGCTTACCGACATCCAAGCTTTGGGGCTGCCACTAAGGTTATTTATTTTCAATTATGTATCAAGTGACAACAACAATGCTGTGCTGTGAATTAAATAGCTTTGATTTTCCATTAAGTGTGAATTCAAAGCTCAAATATAGATATAACCAGCCATATAGAGGTTAGATCCAACAGGGGTCCTGTGAATAACAGGAGTTGGTTTAAATAGCTGCATATTAAACTTCTACTCTCACTTCATTCTATGCAGCAAATAGTGACCATTATATCTAAGAATTAAAATGTACCAACATCAGGAACAAGGAAAATAAATTAAGGTGTCACAAAAACATTTATTATAATCTGTAATTATTTATTTATTTGGGTTTTTATTTCCTGTCTATATCTCCAAAATTTATATGCAAAGTGGGCAGACACCTTGTCTTTCAATTCATTATGTATTTCCAAGTACTAAGAGAATGATGTCTAGCACAGAGTAAGCATTTGGTAAATATTTGATTGATCAAAATGGATTGAAGTATAAATTAATAAAAAATAAAATTTTGAGTGAATACTGGAATTAATTCTAGAATGGAGATTTAATATTTTATGCTTTTCAGTCTAAATCTAGACATGGATTCTTTTTACTATGATCATAGAATTTTTTAAATTTTTATTTCATTCCCAGAACTAAAAAAAAAAAAAAAATCATGTGAATAAAACAGGAAAGAGCAATGAAAGACAATTGAAACAAGTATTCCTTTTATATTAGCTGGAAAATAGAATATAGAGAATAATATTGTCAGAGATTAGGTGTACTTATTTACCAGGGCTACTGTAAATCAGGTGTTTTACAAAATATCTGGTGTTTAAAAAAACAAGCATTTATTTTCTCACAATTTGGAGACTAAAAATCCAAAGTCAAGGTGTTTGCAGGGTTAGTTGCCTCTGGAGGTTCTGAAGGAGAATCTGTTCCATGCCTCTCTCCTAAATTCTGGTGGATATAGGCAGCTTTTAGTGTTACTTGGCTTTAACCTATGTAACTCCAATCTCTGCCTCCATGTTCACATGTCCTTTTCTCTTATAAGGACACTGATCATTGGATTTAGAGCTCACCCTAAATCCAGGATGATCTTACTCAAAATACTTAATTTAATTACATCTTCAAAGACTATTTTTTAATAAGTCATTATCATAGTTACTGGGATTTAAGAGTTGGACATAACTTTTGGGGAGACACAATTCAACACACTACAGTAACTTTCAGGTATTGGTCAAAGGAAGCTAGTACTAATCCTCTTCAGATCTATAAATCCAGTTAAGCTCACCTTGTTTCCCAGTGTTGGTCTCTGAACCAAGTGCTCTGATTCCTCTACGTATAGATTCAGATGCATTCTAATCCCAGACTGATCCAGGCATGGTTTGATCCTTCCTGTTAGACTGGATTCTGTCTGTGAACTTAATGACCACCTGCCTTTCCAGCCTCACATGTCAGTTCTTGCCTGTCATTAAGCAGGCAATATCCACTCTAGGTGCTGTACCACTTTCTTTAGCATCCTCTCTAAATCATGATAATGTCTAGACACTGAGCTTTGCTCTTCTGTAAGTTTCTTCTATCCTCACCATCCCAGCCTGTGGTGCAACACAAAGGATGCATTTCCTACTAGATTTGCAAACCCTGTCTGTCCTGTGTTGTCAGGAAAAACTTTGATGTCTTATATACTCAACTGTCCAGAAAGCAATATCCTGCCCTAAAATGTCTTCTTCACTGAGCTATGAAGTTGCCTAAAATTCAGCATTAACAACATTTAATTCTCAAATGTCCTCTCAGGGAGAATTGCTTTGATTGTGTTCTGACAATGTAGAGGGAAGAGTTGGAGGTTTTTATGGTGTGCCATGAGGGAGCACAAACTGGGGAACTAAAGAGGAGACTCAGGAAGGTTTGCCTTTTTCAACTGTTTTTCTGCACCTAACCTGCCTTCAGTCTAGTCATTCTCTCTAGTCATTTTTAATGCCTTTTCTTCCAGTTCAACTTGGTGGTAAGCATTGCAGAGAAAGAATGTCACACTTTCCCAAAAATGCAATTAGCATTATTTTACTTAACTATAATACTTCAGGCCCTATAGAAATTTTAGAAAGATCAAAATTGCTCTAACATATGTCTCTTTGAGATTTATGAGAAACAGTCTTTCTAAAAAATATGATATTAAATCAGACATGAGCAAGCACCATGTTCTTCTGAATAATACACTGAGCCAGATGGAGGAGACCTAAATTCTATCCCAAGTAGCTGTTTACCTGCTCTGTGAGCACAGATTAGTTTAGCTTTCTCCCCACATATAAACTCATACAGAGATTGGATTTGTCTGAACTCTGAAAAATAACACAGTTATAACTGTTAGATAAGATTCCCCATCACAAAAAGAAAAGACAATTGAAATAGAGATTTACTGAATTCGTGCAGTAGAATCATTACTTATACTTCTCTATATGCTGACACCTGGTGCTGTAATCCAGTCATCAACTGAAACTAGAACATTGCAGACATTAAAGAGGAAAACAGAGATCACAAATGATAGTAGTATATCAGATTTTAAAAATTAATAATTTCAGATCAAATTCAGTACTTAGCATGCATTTTCATGAGGCAATAAATAAACAGAACTGAATACAGCTGTCCACTTTAGGCATGGGGTTTCTAGTTTGCCACAGGCTCCACCACTCCCTCTCATATCTCTGAAGCTGTGGTTGAAATTCAGGTGCTATGCTTGTGTTGTTTTCTCACAGTAAGTTTGTTTCAGGCATTTACAACACAAACCTGTCCCATAAAATCTGCCAATTTGAAATTTGCAACCTACGGTGTAACATATTCCTAGACTCCCCTTAAATGAAGGTATGTCTGTAATGGTTGTCAGGCATTTTCTGTGGAAGAATGTATCCTTTAGAACCTAGACTTCTAGAGTGAGGAGAATTTGATTCCAAGTCTGCTCACTGCCCTACCTAGTGAATCGTGGACTTTCATTCACCAAACACTTAGCTCATATATGGACCACTTCCTAAGTGCCAGGCATCTTGTGACTCTAGAATTTCTGTGTCAACAAAATTCAATCCATGAAGGCTTTGAAAGTGCTCTGGCAATGATGATGTGGGGCTGGGTAACAATAATAATTACCTTTTTTCCCTCTTATACCAGCCTCTTTAACCTGAAACTCTCCCCACCTTTTGTCAAGACTGCTACAAACATAGAAAGACTTCAAAAGCACTTTGGGAATACACCTTGCAGCATATGCTTGTCTTTGTCTTAATTTGTGATTGGATATTTTCTTCTGTGTTGTAGAAGACCAAGTCCATCTCCTTTGAGTAGACTGTGTAAGAGCCCATTTTAATCCTTTGCAGACTTTGAAAGATTAATCAAGATTGATATGTTTGCAATGTAATACCTCAAGCTGACCAAGGATAAAATTTCATAGATGAAAACAAATCAAATCAATGCTTTGCTCTTCCTTAACTAAATCTTGCTAATGGCAGGATTTTCATACTTTTTAAGCTCCCTTAGTTGAGATTTTTTCATGGTAAGACAGAATAAAAGATTTTTAAAAATCCACAATTATGACTTAATGAAGCCCATTTCCTTCCCCACATGAAAAGGGAGGGGGAAGAGCACACAAGATGTAACATGTTGAAATAACTAGATGCAATATAATCAGTTTTTCAAGAACTTATTAAGTTATCAAAGAAATTATGGGGTTTTTTTGAGTGAACATTAGCAGAGACTTAAAATGTGTACACATTGTATAAGTTATGAAATTTCAAAGTGGTAGAAATAGTTAGAACTACAAGACTTTGCACAAATTGTATGATAAAGTAAGACACTTGTCTAAATGTACTATTTTAATGATTTGTATAGCTTGTCCTTCAACTGATAGAGAGAATATTAGTTTCATAACCTGATAGCCCTGATAACAGCACAGGTCAAAATCTGAGAGTTTAAAACCACTGAAATGGTTTCTGACTTCATCAATATTCCTTTAACCTTTGCTGGGAAAGCTACATGATTCATCACAATCTAGAGAGTTTCCATTAGAATTAGCCTTTACTTCAAGACTTCAAACTTCTGGAAATTAACTGACTTTCTCTCCTTTCAATTCTAAATAAACTTTGCAGTAAAAGAGATTATAAAGAGGATCTCTAGTTTTTTTGTAATCAAAATTTCATTTGTTTGCAAATTTTTGACTTAAACATCAACTGTTCACAGTAGACTTCCATTGGTCAAGCTATTGTTGTATAAATTTTAATTGCTCCATGTGTCAAACTCCAAATACAAAATATATGTTCAGTCCAGGTTTTATGTTAAAAGAAAAGCAAGCAGTAAACAAATATCAAACTCTGGTGTGTGTGCAGAAGTGCTTAGGAGTGAAGTCTGAAATAAACTTTTAAGAACATCAAAAAATAAGATGGATTGTTGGATGGCTACAGAGATGGATATACATTTGATAAAGCAAATGTATAGCAACATCTAGGTAGTGAGAATGTAGATGCCCAATGTATAATTATTTCAGCTTTATGTTTAACAATTATCAAAATAAAATGTGAAAGAAAAATTTACTTGAGGTTCAATATTAAAATATTTAATAACCAAAGCAATATGGGCACTGACCAATCAAAACAAATGTTGGCAGTTTAAACTGGCAGAAACAGACCAGTTATCTTCAGTGACCTTTCCCTGCTATTTGTTCTAAAATCTAGGAATTTTCAGGAATATAAGAGATATAAGATGCTTGGCCCTGACCACTGAGAGCTAACACTTTCATGGAGTATACAGTTTTATAGACCACCATGGTCAAAAATAAAATTCATGCTACATGAGTGTTTAGTATGGTTCTCCAGAGAAATAGAATCAGTAGCATACATACTGATATCGTTATAAAAGGACATTTATTCTAGAAATTGGTTCATTATGGAGGCAGAAAAGTCCCTCAGTCTTCCATCTGCAAGCTGGACAACCAGGAAAGCTGATGGTGTAATTCAGTCCAAGTTTAAAGACCTGGGGCTGATGGCGTTGAGTCTGGTTTGAGTCAAAAAGCCAAGAACCAAGAGTACTGATGTTCAAGAACAGGGAAAAAAAAAAACGGATGCTCCAGCTCAAACAGAGAGGGTAAGTTTGCCCCACCACCACCTCTTCGTTCTCTCCAGGTGCTTAAGCAATCGATGACGCCCACCTGCATTGGTGGGTGATCCTCTTAGTCTGCTGATTCAAAGCTAATCTGTTCCAGAAACATTCTCACAGACAGAGCCAGAAATTATATTTTACTTACTATCTTGGCATCCCTTAAGCCAATTAAGTTGACACTTAAAAATAACTAAGTAAATGAGAAAATAAAATTATCTCATTTTTAATTAATTTGTCTTTCCTCCTTAGCTACTAATTGATAGCAGAATAGAAGCAACTTTGGTCAGATTTTTAACTTTATTGTGATCCTTTAGGATAGTAAAACTTTTCTTAGAAAAATAATATTTTGTCTCAGACTTCTCAGTCTTCTCTCCTTCTCTCTGGCTCCTCTACATAATTACTTCTGGATGTACTTGCCAAATAGAGGGAGGTGCTCATTTCTCACCATCTGGCAGAGGATAGAATAAGCTAGTCTGTCTTTCAAGCACTGTCCTCTGGCTCACCCGTCTCCAAAGCAATGTCTATCACCTTATTTCTGCTTGCCTTACTTGCATTCATACCTGAACTCCACAACTATGATAGCTCAGAATCTCTGCTCTGCTTGGTCAAGGCTCCAAAGAGTTCTCTAAGCAGGGCTTTCTGCTTAGAGTTTAGTAGGTCCCACCTTGGCTTTCAGCTGCCCTTCAACCCCTGCAGTAGAGCTTGCAGTGATTATTTGGTTTCACCTATGCACATAGAAATTAACCACTGCTCAATAAATTTTAACTTTGAGGCCTTTTCTTGCCTGACCAAATGACACTGCCAAGTTGCTTAACCAAGAGATAGCACATTAGTGCCAAGGCAAGTGGAATACTCTGAGTGGAGACCTCTTTCCAGTGGCCCTCCATTTTCCAGCACATATCCCCTTCTATAGTGTTCAGCCTCAGAGGATTAAGGAGGATGAGAAGGACAGGTGTTGGAGCCACATCTCTATTACCTCCTTCAATCATTTTTCTTCCAGTAATCAGGGTTTATTACTTTTCTATCATTCTGTAACAAATTACCCCAAACAGAGTGGTTTTAAATAACACTCATTAATTATCTCACAGCCTTATAGATCAGAAGTCTGGGCATAGTGTGTCTCAGCAGGGCCTTCTGCTTAGAGTTTTATGAGGATTAAATCAAGGTATGGCTGGCCTGCCTTCTTTTCTGGCAGCTCTATAGAAAAATCCACTTCCAAGCTCTTTCAGGTAATTTGACAAATTCAGTTCCTTGTAGTTGTAGGACTGAGGCCCCCACTTCCTTGCTAGCTGCCATTGAAGACAGACCTTTGGTCCACAGGCCACCTGCATTTCTTCTCTTGTGTTTCGTGTGACTGCCCTCCAGCAACAACAGAGTATGAGTATATCACACTCTTCAGATCTCTTCCCCTTCTGCTACATCTCTCTACCTTCCTCTTGTGCTCCTGGCCAGGAAAATGTTTCTCTCTTTCAGGGTTCATGTGATGAAATTGAACCCACTTGGATAATCCAGGATAATCTCTTTATTTTAAAGTCTATACCGTATTCACGTTGCCAGGGATTCATGTTTGCACATTTTTGGCAGGGGAGGGTGTTCTGACTACTCCAGAGGAGTATTAATAGTTTTTCTCTACTTATATAGACTTCTTTTTGGTAAAATACTTTGATTTAGTTAACCAAGCCTACTATTAATATGTTACATGAAAGCTAAAAAATTAGTACAACAGGTTTGACTTATTGTACAAATAAAAAAATGAGGGTTCACATGACAATTGCCTTGCTTTCACACTCTGAATATTCACGGTACTATCAAGTCACATAAACAACATATTGACAACTTTTTCCATATTCTCCCTTTCAGTCTACGGAGTCATCTTTCAGTTTTGATGACATCCTAGAGAGATACCCTAGAAACTAATGATGTCTATTTTTAGCGCAATGATACCAGACCGATTCAAGTCAACAACATGGACCTATGGCAGACACTGACTTCTCAGGTATTTAGGACCTAAAAGATCTCTGTCTATGACAAGCATAAAGATCAAAATGTAAAAAGAAAAAGGCGTCTTTAGAGTGAAGGCAGGAAAGATATTACAAATCCAACTGTTTACTTCCTGAGTTTCCCCTTACTTCAACAGAGAAGCATGCTATCCACCGCAAGAGGCTGAATTCTGGAGCATTTATCTCCAAACCTATTTTATAATATTAGAGGAGTCAGGCAATATGTAGAAAAATGTGACCAATTTAGACAGCATGGCAAAACACATCATTTGCTCTCATTTATTATAATAGGGATTTAAAAGGATACTCATGAACCATTGAGAACCTATCAGTTAGTTGAGCAGAACAAGTGGTTTTGCATAAGATCTACCTTTAAATCGTTTAGTGCCTTGCTCTATCATTAAAAGCACACACATCTATACATACAAATATTTATCTAACTGTAAGAGTTGTAACAATTAACAATTGACTTCTCGCAAAAACAATTTTGCCACTACTTAAAAGGCTTGCAGGGGTCAAGAGGACCACTTTTATTCTGAGTTCTAATCCCTTTGAGACACCTCAGTGCATTTTTCCCTGGCTAAGTGACAGCGAAATGGAACCTGCCTGACCACTTCCCACCTTCTTTGTAATGGTGTCTAGTTACAGTGTGTTAACTGACCCTGGGCACTCAGCCCTGCAGAAGACAGAAGCTTCCCACAGTCTATTCTAAGACAGCACTGAACACAGAGCACGAGCAAAAGAAAAGGTTCAACTTCATGCAGTGAGCTGGTCTACACACTTGGACCCATTCAAGCCGGAACTAGCGCCTGCTCACAGGCATCGTGCCCTTTCTATGGAAGTAGACACTGCAAAGGGATTCACATCTCCCACATACACACTAGTGGACATTAGAAACACAGACTGGGATCTCTTAATGGCTTATGAATCAATGTTCTTCTGTGGACAGAGAGACTGAGACCTGGAGTAAAGGGACTGTTTTGAACACCAAGCACAGTCAGCTGGACCTCTCCTAAGAAGGCAGAGACACTATTAATAGAACCATAAAAAACACTGCTAACATCCTACCTCAGGACCTGTCCTCATATTATCAACCAAGGGTACAGAAGATATCAATAGGAAGGTACAAAATGTGTATAATAATAACAGAAAAAGGCAACTGCTGTGGATTGTATGGTTGTGTTCCTCAAAGTTCTTATGTTGAACCCCTTATCCCAAATGAGATAGTGTCAGGAGGTGGAGACTTTCAGAGTTAATTAGGTTTAGATGAGATCATGAGGGTGGAGGCCCCCATGATGACGGCTATAATAAAAGAAGTAGACTAGAGGCTTCTCTCTCCCTCCCTCCCTCTCTCTCTCTCTCCCTCTCCATCTCTCCCTCTCTTCCTCTCTATGCCATGCAAGAATATAGCAAAAAGGTGTCTGTCTGCCAACCAGGAAGAGGGCTTTCATTAGAAACCAAATGGACTCCAGGAAAGGAGTCAAGTATATGTTATTTTTCTACTGCCTTGGTAATTCCTTTTTACATTTAAGTTGATTCTGTAGAAAATTGTGTTCTAGATCTCTTGTCTAATTTATTGAGTTTACCTTTTAAAGTAGAATTCCTATTTATATCAATATGAATGACCTCTAATTTGTAAATCTCTTTGAATCATTTGTAAACGTTGTCTAAGGATGCATATGATTTTGATGGTTTATGTTCATATCTAGCATATTAGATCTAGTAAAAACATGTTTCTTTTAAATAAAAAGAAAAATACATGAAATTAATATAGAGTGAAATTCCTTAGCTATTAATGCTAGTAGTAATACTAGATAATTCTTGTGGTTGCATAGGCACTATTGTCTGGTAAATTAAAATAAACAAAACAAAAGAAAAAGGGAAGGAGAAAATATGATAAGATAAATAGAAAAAAGAGAATGAAAAGTGAAGAGGATTAAGGAAGTAGATACATGAAGGAGACATTGCCCCAAAAAATGCAGCAAAAAATATTTACTGTAATAAGGATTATATCTCACCTTTATTTATCAGTAAAAACTTCAAGAATTTGATGAGAAATTATAAAGCAGTACACTCATTATAAACTGTAGATCACATCTCTTTAATGACCATATCTTGACCAATATTAGATCTTACAGACATTTTATAATTAATGTCTTAGCCCCATCTATCATAACCATGAAAGATAATTGTTCTCAATTTTAAGGATCTTTAGTAGGAAAAAGGAGTCTGTTTAGAAGTGGAAACCTTCATCCATGCCCCCAAATGGTGATATAATCAGTTCTCCTTCTGAGGCTGAACATCCAACCTCCCATAAATTGATTCTAACTCCTTATCCCAATTTTCACCCCATCTTGACCATCATTCTTCTCATCAGAAAATGAAAAGATTTCAAAACATGTCTGATGCCATCATAATTTCCTGTATTTAAATAGACTTTTCTTAGTTCCTAGGAATAGAAATCCTCACTCAGGCTAGCTTAAAATTGTCAAAGGAAATAATTGGCTTATGTTACTGAAAATCTAAAGGTCATTCTAGATCCAGAAGAGGCTTGATCGACCAGTTCCAAGGAGGTCACAAAAACTCAGTTCTCCACACTTTTGCTCTATTATGAAGTGGTGCTTACTTCATCCTTGGACTCTTTGAAGAGCCCTTGCAGGAGCTGTGGTGATAGCAGGTGGCCAGAGGAGTTCCACCCTGTATCCTCACACCACATCAACCCTGGGAAGATATAAAACATCTATGTTCCAGAAACATCGGTAAACATCTCCTCACACCTCATTAACTCTGCTTGAGTCATTGCCAACCTCTGAACTGGCCAGAAGAATGGGATTTGTTAACTGGGTTCAGTCACTGAGGACTCAAGGTTGTATTTTGGAGTGGGGTCGACACTACTCAAAACATGTGACTGTTAGTAGCAGACATTCATTATTCCAAAGCAAAATTAAGCTATTCTTACATAAGAGGGGGGTTGGTACCAGGCAATAAAAGCAACAACAATCCCACAAATGTCCATTACATTTCCTATATATAATGTTTTAAAAGAGGGAAGATGGTGAAGATGAATGATAATGATATCATGATAGTCCATAAGATTCAGAAGCCGTTGTGAGGATTGTGAAACAGAAGAAAATTTTTAAATAGTTAAATCAGACTAACTCACACATCAATAAATGCCATCTCATGAAAAGAATCCTAACAACTTTTCTAGGTCACATATACCTATGAGGAATCTATAACGCCATCTCCTGAACATTATTAAAGTTAATCACTTTGAAAGAGCACTTACTTATTAAGAGGTACAAAAATTGAAAGAAAAATATGATCTTCAGAAAACATTTTAACCATACATTAATATAGCAGCAAAACATCTAAAAAGCAGAGAGTAATAAATAATGTAGACATGCTTAGTCATTTGAAGCATGAGAGGGAAAAAATTCAGAGCCACTCTAGATGGAATACAAATTTATTGTAGCAGGCAGATTTTAATGCTACTTCGAGAGAGCTGTTATAGTCTATTATGTCAGCTCTCACACCTCCCACAACACATCTTTGTCACTGCACAGCCATTCAAAATATGAAAAATCATAGACCTCAAATGTTTAGAAATCTGTGGTTTGTTAGCAGTGCATTAGAAGAAAAGATATTTAATAAGATCAGAAAATCCAACAAAAGTCAGTAATTTTTTGAATCAGAAAGCTGCAATGCTTTCTCTGCAGGTAATGAGAGAGAGGTTGGCATCACACAAATCAGCCTCAGGCCCAGGTGACCCTAGGAACTGACTCACAACAATTCCTATCTATTACACTGCTCAGCTTTTTTCTTACCTTAGAAAATGGCACTCTAACCCAAGGGCCTGAAGGTTCATGATACGAGTGTATAGGACTCAGCCTGCTACCTAAGGCATGGGCTAAGTCTATAGGATCACAGAGGAAGAGAAACCAATCTAGAATGGCCAAGTGTGGGATCAAACAAAGGAAGCAGTGCAAAGAATGGGGTAGGCTGGAAAATTCATCATGATGAACATGAACTTGAGTACTTTAAAGCACGTGTATGTATTCAAGAGCCTTTGTTACTAGTTACTAGTTAATGTAAATAGGCATTTCCTAAAAGTTCATTTTAAACCTTTCTGCAAACAACTAGAAACTATTAAGTAATATATCCCAGGGCAATCATTCACCCCAGTTTGTCTGAGGCAGCACTGGTATACCCCTACTGTTATAGCATATTTTTAGTACCCACTTTCATCTTCAAAAATATGTTGGTTTGGATGATACTTACTTATTCTAACAGAAATCAGTAGGACCTTTCATCACAAAGACATTTTAAGTAAATTTGACCAAAAGCCTCTTCCTTTCCTTACAATATCTTGGCCTGGGAGTCCAAACTGCTCCCTGAGATTTTGACAAATCCCCAGGTCTTAGTGTTTATCCCAGAGATCTGGGGTCCCATGACCCTGCATTCCCTCTCTGGGCTGCCCTCCCGGCCCCAGGCAGAAAACTCATTCCTTCAAATTCCACAAAAAAAATACATTCCTACAATTAGTACTGAGATTCTTTATTACTGACTACAAGGAGAAAGCAGAGCAGAGATGTGCAATGCTTTTCACCCAGGAGACCAATTTGATTCATAAAATGTATATCTCTTCTAATTCAGAAGTTTCCTTCTTACTTCTTAGAAGTAAGAAGGAAATTAATGTCCAGATTCACATTTTTCCAAATCCTCTCTCTCCCAGTTTTCCTCCCCTCTCTTCTTTATCTTTTCTTTTCTTTCAAAAAATCAAATTAGCCTTTTTCCCCTTTGTCTTACATACCTTCAACATGATGTCTTGGGATCTGCTAACATCTATTATAACCTACCAGGAGGGAGCACAGCAATTCTCTCTCTGATTGCAGTTCTAGAGCCAGTAAAAGTAGAAGTAAAAGTATGAGAAAATATAAATGGAAAATCAGAGGTAGTATGTCTTCGTGATGACTGGGACAAGAGATAAAATAGAGATCCAGATAAATGCACAGGTGCCTATTTTTATTGGCACTTTTAAAAATAATTATTCTATATATACACTTAAAAATCTTCTGCTCTTAATTTTTCTTTCAAAATAGGATTCCTAATTGAAATTTTTTTATTTTCTACCCATTAAAAATTATTGAATTTTTTTTTATACGAAACATCATCATGTAAGCCTGAGCAGCAGCTCTTTAAGATCTGATTACTTTCTGTATATTTACATCTATCATCCTAGAAAAATATCTATGACTTCTCAAAATACAAACAATAATATAGAATAAATAGAAGAGAAATATAGAAGAGAAAAATTTAGTTAGCATATTTTAAGTGCATTGCATGAACATGTCTATATGTGCTAAAGATGGAATAAATTTGATTCAGTAATTCCTAGAAATGATAGCAAAGAATGAAATAAAACCAGTGAAAGGATTCATGGTATTCAAAAAAATTTAAAAAAAAACACAAACTCAGGAATAAATGACTTACTTGTTACTTATACATAATAAGAACTTCCTCTATTAATTTTTATTAAAAGGATACTCTGAGATGTAATGGACCCTCTTCTCAGCAATATCCTTTTATGAACTCGAAGTAGGTTTCTTTTGCATAGCTATTTCTTCCATGAAAGTTAATGGCATATGCCCAATGTAATTGATTAAAAACATTTTAAGGAGAGGCTAAAACTACATGGTAAAAATATGGAAAATTCTGATGGCTTGATGCAAAAAAAAAATTATACCAACAACATTTGGCCGTTTGCATAACTTTTAGTCAAGGCTTCGTAATTTTAATTTCTCAAAACTGATGTTTTGGCAGGACTTGAACCACAAAGAGTTCAAAATTGAATCCTTTGGCTAGAGTTTATATTGTAGATATTGTATGTTGTTGATTAAGGGTGAATCCATATTCTCTAACAAATAACTGAGCAAGTTTCCTACAAGCAATTAAATAGTCTAATCAGAACTTGTTGCCGAATAAAAGACCACTTCATCTGCACATAGGGGTGAGCAAATAAAAAATAATAATAACCTTATTGGCAGAGCAAAGAATTTCTGAGAACACAGCTTTGGGTCTGCTCCAATACACTGACAAATATGCAATCAGCACCTAAGAATTCTATGACATTAAGCGTGGGCATTATAGAGACCCGGAGAAGTCTTACTTTGAGCAATGTAACTTTCCACTGTACTATAGTTCTAGACTGCAAAATGTGCTATATGATATTTGACCTGCTAAATAAAATTTGAAGTCTCAAGCCATAAAAATTGCGTGACATTGCTAAAAACAGAGATTTAAGTTTTGGACAGATGATCTTGAGCCATTCTCTGTAACAATTAGCTAACAAAACTTGCTTGAAGCCTGTCATCACTTAGCACAGAAGAATGAGCAATTGTCAATTTTGTTATAATGCTATGAAAAAACATAAGATATTCTTTGATAGACTGAACAATCCCTTGAAGAAATGGGAGATCTATGCTTGATCTATGCTTGAAATACAGAAAGGAAACCGTCTGATTCCACTGGAGACAGTGCAAGGCAGTGTAGGAAAGCACAGAGCCACAACCTAGAGGCCAAGATCTGAGTTCTGATTGGAGTGCTACTTTGTATGTGGTGTGACCTGAGTCCATCACTTAACGTCTTTGGATCTGTGTCCTTCTACAATATGAGGAAAAAGAAAGGTCCAGAACAATTTAGAATAATTAGTATGCATAATATACCTTCACCCAAAATGATCAATGCAGATAAAATATATATTTTCACCTATGTACACAGTGATCTAGTAAATATATTTTTACCACTAGCTGGATGCATACTCTGTGAAATTTATGAATATGAGACAAGCTACCTAAATGGAGTTTTTAGGTTCTCAGGAGGGAAAGATGTCAATCCAGAGTTTTTTCATTTACATATCTTTAATGAAAACTATTTAAAAAAATGTTTCTAGGAATAAACTTAATTATTAAATATCTGCATTATTTTAGTACGACACAGATCAATCCATACAAATAGCTATCACAGGAAAGAAAAGTAGAGCTAATTTTTCATTAATGTTAACATTTGCTAACCAATAATGTCAAGTGTGCATGCAGCTCCCACCTATTTCACTGGCAAGTTTCTCTTGGAACCAGAGTGGATCCTTCAAATGCAGAGGAATCTACCACAAACCTGGGGTCTTTCTGAATAATGCAGCCATAAATGAGTGTGTTCCAATTCTTCTTAGCAAGAGCTTACATCCTCATGTTTCCTATTTGAACAAAGTGCACAATCATTCAGTACTTTTTTATAGATTTCAACCAGCTTTAATCTTATGTAGAGTTTCTCTTTCACACATCTTTAAACTCAGATGATATTTCATAGCTAGTTTACTTTAATTTCAAAAAAAACATAATTATTATTTAAAAAATAAACCCAAGTCTTAGATCGTGTCATATGCTTCAAATCATACACTGTGTTTCACCAGCCAAAGTACAAATTTTAAATTGTAATTTACTTCTCCCTTTTATCCTCATAGATAAGTGGGAAGACTTAAGAGAAATCCATTATCTAGAGAAGCATAATGTCCACATAGAAGAAGATCAAAACTGATTCAGAATTTTTTATTTAAAAAAAATAAACACACACACAGGAGATAAATTTACCAAGATATGTAGCCTTTGTCAGCATTATGACTGGTATGTATTAAACTGGTGTGTGGTAAGACCATTCTTGTTTCAGGTGAAAAAAAAATCACTTCTTCTTTTGTTCCACGAGAAGTAGCTAAAGCAAAGCACTCAATTCCTTCAGCAGTGTAACTATAAAGGAAGGGGGAAAAAAGGAAAAATTTAAGTACACTGTATAAAGGTAAATACTACCATCTTGTGGCTACTTTTGAAATAACACGTTTTAGATGATTGGTCACTGGAGAAATTTTTTTTCTGAGCATTTTATTTTATTATTAGTTTGAAGTATATACAGTACATTGGTTAGACATTTATATAGTTTATGAAACGATCCCAGGATTACTCTATAACCCCTCTGGCTCTACACATAGTCATTACACTACTGTTCACTGCATCTCCAATACCGTAATGTGGAAATTTTAATTCACAAATGAAAACAGACTCATAGATACAGAGAACAAATTGGTGATTGCCAGATGGGAGAGAACTTGGGAGGCTGGGTGAAAAAGGTGAAGGGATTAAGAAGTACAAATTGGTACTTACAAAACAGTCACAGAAATGTGAAGTGCAGCATAGGTAATGTAGTCAATAATATTGTAATAACTACATATAGTGCCAGGTGGTACTAAACTAAACTGGGTGATCACTTTGTAAATTATGTAAATGTCTAACCACTACACAGTACACTTGAAAGTAATATAAAATAATATTTAATGTCAACCAATTTAAAAATTAAAATAAATCATCACTAACATCAGCGATTTATTGATCCTTCCCAAAGTGCCTGGAACCATATCAGGTACTCTATATAAACTATCTTATTTAATACTCAACACAAAATTGAATATGCCACTTACATTTTTCAATAAACAATGTAATTTTATAATGTAAAAGTAACTTAGTACTCATATAATTGCCTTCTTTTATTTCCTTGATGACAACTGAAGTCCTAGATGAACTGGTAGTCATGATTAGTCATTTACGCTAATGAAATTTAGACCTCTTGATTTTCAGTCTTATGCTAAAATATTTCATTTTTTTTTCTATTATTCTCTCAGTCACATGTGAATGTAAAAGACAGACCTCAAATTTAAAATCATCATAATTATTATCATTTTCAAGTTCTTTTCTATCAAAATCAAGGGTATTAATTTCTGTTTTTGCCAATTGGATATAGAGATACAATTGATCTCTAAGTGGGGGCAGGAAAAAAATTTTTATTTCCAATGGCCTGCTAGGTCAAAATACTACTTCTGATTGGTCAAAGGTAATTGAAAAACTTCAAAAAAAGTGGTCTTCAGACAAATGACAGAAATTCAAGAGTACATAACATGAAATTCATCACTAGAAATACATGTTATAAACAAATTAATTGTATAAAGAGGAATTACCAAACCTCCATGCCACTGAGCCCATTTTATTGTATCTTCTAATTCCAACAAAACCAGTGAAAGACAGAGACAAAGACAGAGAGAAACAAAGAGAGACAGAAAGAGAAGAAAGAGAAACGCTCATTACATTCACATGTCTTTTAAGAAGAAAGGAACTTATTTCACTTAGAATAATACCCTCTGAATCCATCCATGTTGTTGCAAATATCAATGTTTTAGTCTTTTTTATTTCTGCATAACATTCTATTGTATATATATTATATCTTCTGTATCCATTCATCTGTTGATGGACACCTAGGTTGCTTTCATATCTTGGATTTTGTAAATAATTTTGCAGTGAACATAGAGGTGCATGGTTTCTCTTATATGGGGAATCTAAAAACAAACAAACAAAAAAACTAAATGAAAACAGACTCATAGAAACAGAGACCAAAGGGATGATTACCAGAAAGGAGAGGATAAAGAAATGGGTGCAAAGGAGAAGGGGGATATTATGATAAGTGTATATCAATGACATTATGATAAGTTTATATAGTGACAGATTATTACTAGAATCCCTGCAGTGATCACATTGTTAAGTGTAAAAATGTTGAATTACTGTACTGTACACCTGAAACTAACATAACCAATTTAAGATTGAATGCTAACTATACTTAAATAAAAAAATAAATTTTTAAAAAAGAGATGTAATAACTGATCTGGAAGTTTTGTTCCTCATAAAAGAATGCTACTGGGACAACTGCAAAATCTGAATAAGGTCTGTAGATTAACTAATAATAATGCTAAATAAATGTTAACTTCTTAATTTAAAAATTAATTAACTAATTTAGTTAAAAGAAAGTAACATTTTCTGGTACTGTTCCTTAATGAATATTGTTAGATTTACTCTAAAGATTTCCTGGCAGGTGCAGAGAACAGAAAATGAGGTGACTGTGGAAAGTTATTGATTTCAGTGACCCTGATTATTCCTTACTAGTTTGGAGGCCTTTACCTTAGAGCATGGAAGTGAGCAAAGCTTGAATCAAGGTTTCCATTTTTAAAAGCTTTCTTAAACTTGGAAAAGATAAGGTTGGCCAGATAAAGTCAACTATCATAATCACTATTGTTTGGTCATTTCCAGCCTGTTGACAATGTGCAAACCCTATTTTTTGGGAGGAGTGGGAAATAATTGCTACCTCACCTCCTTTTCTTACCCCCTAACTCTTTCAACACAAATTATCTGCTCTATGGAAACTGAAGAGAACTTTCATCCATAAGCTGATATAGGCAGGGAAGATGGAACTTTCTGATCTCTTTTTATAGTATTATTGAGAATGCATACTTTGTCTCATTTTAATTAATTTGAATAAACACTTAAATTAGTAAGAACCTAATAGGATTACATGTTATTACTAAAAAGAGAGCAAGAATTTTACTAACATGACATACTGTCTTATGTGATAAAATTTGGTGTTTAAGTAAATTTAGTGTTAGAAACGTATAACTAATAAAAGTTTTAAAATGGTTTTAAAAACTGTTCTAAGTACTGTTTAATCTTTCTTTATTATTATTAAAAACACTTTGAACATCAGGGCAGAGTTTCTAGCTCAGCAAAATATGGTTTCTTTCTTCAAATGTATACGGTACCTTATACTATACAAAAATAAAAGATTAATTCACCTTTACATTTTAAAATAAGTATATGTGTAAAATGAGCTTCTATTATTGCACATTTCAAATTTGAAACTATCTCCAACAATTTATATTATATATACATAGTTTTCCTTGGTTAAGCCCCCATAATTGCCATTTTATGACTTCTAAAATAAGTTAGAATCAAGCACCACAAGTTGAAACCTTGCTTTAGAATTTGTGCATATTCTGCCCCTCTTGGCCAATAAGCAAGACAATGTGTGCTGTATAAATTAGCCTGCTGACTGGAGAGAGGAGTGTCTCAGTAACAAAGTACACTAGATATAATAGTCTTCACAGCCTGAAGGAGCCCCTGAGGTCATATCTTCAACATCTGCATGCATGACTTAGCCCTTGAGCTACTGTTAAAATTGAGATACCAAGCTGGGATATGTACAATGACCAAATTAGCACACCACTGCTTCTTGCTACTGTCAAATTCCACGAGGCTTTCTTCCTCCTGAATTATGTCATTAACTCTTTCCACTAAGAATAACAATCCGATAAAATGGAAACATGAGCAGGTGGCATTAAATCTGAAAGTACCATCTAGAAAAAGTTCTCTGAAAGAATAGGATGCCAGTAGAACAGTCTGCAAACAGTATATGGAGAGTGGTCAGGATTAGATTTACAGAGAAAATATAGTAAAACTTGTGGATTCTTGCTCACCTCAGGAGAGAGACAGAATTCACTTAAGTTCCCAATTCCCTCTACACTTTGAAAGAAGAATGGGTGGTAGAAAAGATGTAATAACTCTCTTAAGGTGTCTCTCAGGGCCCTTCTTCTGAGAGAAGAACATTCTTCCTCCCAGTAGAAATACCAAATGTGCACACGGAGCCCCTGTATTTCTGACCGTACTTGGGGCAGGCTGGAGGCAAAGCGGTAAGTGACCTCACAGCACACATAGGACAAGAATAGTCAGGATGGAGTATGTGGCCACACATTTGATCTGATTGGAGGAATACCAAGGTGTGCTCAGAAGTCACTGAACTGCCAGCATTATAGATTCTTTCCATTTTAAAGCAAGAATTTTTTACTTCAAGGAGTTTTCTATTAAAAGACAATATCTTTTGCCTGGTAAAACCCCTCTACAGTTAACATTTAAGTGAAGATTGGTTAACCCTTTGCTGAAAAGAAGTTGAAGGAGAAGGCAGTTGCTTATTTTCTAGCGCAGAGAGAGAGAACAAAATGAAGAAAGCATGAGTTTTATAAAAATACACTTTGCCTAGCATCTAATTTTTCCTAGGGCTGATACCCTGCTCCAATTCAAAATATCTGCTATCGGTGGCTCCTCCAGGAGTAAATAGCTATGATTTGTGCCTCTCGAATAAATACAAAGACTGTGGGAAATATTTCACGTCTTAATTTGCAGACACAGGATATGTTTTACATTTGGAAAACCTATATTCTGATATCTATCACTGAGCTTTCTACTAACCTGGTTTTCAGAAATATATAACCGAGATATTTTATTATGAAAGAGAAATGCATCAAAAAGAAGGGACAAGATACTAACAGATCTGGATATCTTGACTTCTGCTGTACAGCTCTTTGCCTCCATTTTTAAAATAAATAATTTCTTAAATATTCATATTTTCATTCATTGGTAAATTTTTATTCTCTGGGATTAACGTGTCGCAAGACATAGTTTAGCTGTACACATTCTGCTTATCTTGTCTGTTTTCTATAAATGTGGGAAGAGATCATTTGAAGTAATAGAAGGCATGCCAAGCAGAAAAGATGCACATAAAAGGAAAACCTAAGACAGTACCATAGACATCCTGTCTCCAGGTTCAAACTCTTCTGGGTTTGCTCTAGCTTCCGATGACCACACAGTGCTACTATCTTTAAAGTCTTACCTCTTAGGGAAAAACTGACACTGTGCCAATGTCAGGGAGACAATTTGCCAGTTTTTATCAAGGCCCATAATTCTTTCTTTGGGACCCAAAGTGAAAATGAGCAAAGCCAATACTTTTAATACAAGAAAGAAAAACTAGAGTATAAACTCCTTTAGCTATTAGAATCTTTGCGAGACTTACCTTTGCTATTTTATTCTCTTTGAGGAGGAGCATCATTAAACAAGTTTCTCTCTTCTCATAAAACTTCTAAAATTGATTTTAACATATCAACTTCCTTCGTCTGATCCAAGTAAAAAAGATTATAGATAGATAGATACACTCCTAACATTTAGTTAATATTTTTTTCTCTTTAAATTAAAATATTTCTATTCTCATCAACAAATCAGTTTCTTGCTGTACTTTTTGGGTGCAGATAAACCCTGGACTGTGTTCTTTAGGTGAAGGATACCAGCCATAAATATTAGTGTATAATATGTTAAATTTCTGAAACTGTTTAAATAGGAGGCTGTTCAGATTAGGGGAAAAAGTGCTGGACACGTCAAAGTTTAAAGTGTTTTTGTAGATTCTTGCCAAAAGATAAATCAGAAACTAGGAAATGGTTATTGAACCTTAGACTGAACCAATAAATATTTCTTCAAATAACATAAAAAGTATTTATTAAATGCTTTCACCTTAGCTGTGTGATACTAAATTTGAAATTCTGGGTTCCTAGTTACAAAAGCAACCCCACCCCACCCCACCCATGCTTTGGTGCTCACTTTTGTTTATATTTGGCAAATGGCATCTTCCTGCTTTTAGGAAAGGAAGGCTTAAGGAGGCTTATGACCACCTACACATCAAATAGCTGCTACAGACATCTTCCTTCTTAAATACAAGTTAGATATGTATATAATGATTAGAAAGTTGAAGTAAAATGTTCAGAACAAAATACAGTAGACAATTCCAATCAACTCTTACCCATTTGAAAGCTCTCTTGAAGTATTTGCAAAATCAAAACTGCAGTTGAATTACCACTTCCTGAATTACCACATTCCTCATGAACCCATCTTGGCTATAAAAACTTGGCTTAACTCCAGCAGAGGATGTTTAGTGGACCAATCTCAGAAATACAGAGCGAGCAAGCCTTGAATTTCATTCTCAAGATTCTCGAAAGACAAAGAGCATGTAAATGAGATTTCTAAAACCTTACACTAATTTTATCTGTTAAAAGTGTGTATAGAATCACTTACATTTAAATTATAATTGTTATGTATCTGGGTAAGCATTATATGAGAGTAATTTCTTATAAAAATTTATAACAATTAACTCTATGCTTAAAATATGTTAAAAACTTTAATCAATCCTCTAATCTCTGTCCATTGATTCAATTCACTCTTTAAAGATTTCACAACCAATAGGTGGTTTCTGAAGAAAAAATCCAAGACTCAACACCTATCTACTTAGATGTACTTGGCTTTCCATGGACAAATGTCCTATAAAAAGAAAGTAAATGAAATTAGACACTATTAAGGACCAACAAGTCCAAGGAAGAAGGTTGCCACCAGACTGTCACCTTTTCTTCTAACAATAAGATTGTTATCATTCAAAACATGCATCAAGATGCTTTTAAAAAATTAAACCAGGAAATTATGCCTATGGGAATTGCAAACATTTTCTTCAATCCTGAAAGAAATGCACAGGTCTAAGAAAATCTGAATGAATGAAAAAACTCGATTAACCATGACTTCAAGAAGCTCCGAGCATAGTGTGAGAAGTCCAGGAAAGAGAGTAGCAAAATCTAAAATCTTTCTATACTCAATCAAATAATTCATGCCCCACCAATTTAATTAATTTAAAACCTACAGTCATTTAGATTCAGCCTTAAAATGAAAAACTATCATACATCCAAAAAGGAAGGTGTTTCTCTCATTAATCTCGTAACAGAGCATCAAAAGCAGCAATCTAAAATGGACCAGCTCCAATCTATCTGGAGTCATCAGACTCTGGGAAGGGTTTTCAATCATATGGTGAAGATCAAAAATGAAAGCTGTATCAAAAAAATATAATCATCTCATAAGAGGAAGGAAGTCTCCTTCCTCTACACCCCTCCCTTCCACCTACTCTACCTTACCCATGACCTCAAATAATCCCCAAATCTGGGGAAAATTAGTAGAGTTGCTCCAACTGACCCCCACCACTGTCTCACTATATGAAGATAGTCTCTGAGGTAGCAAATGTCAAGGTTCAGTGTGAAGTGTAACGTTCATTTTAGTCACAAAGATATACCATAAGAAATAAAGAGACCATTGAGAGTGCTGTATAAATGTCTTACAAGAATAGAACAATATCCTGGGTGAGGAAATAATAAATAATAAGGCATTCTGACCACACCTGCTTCTCGTTAAGAGACAGAAGCCTCTTGGACACCAATAATACTTTCAGCATCTGCCAGAGGAAATAGAAGGCTTTATAAACGACAAGATGTTTATAAAAAGTGGTAGTAGGACTCAGCAGATGTGTGTCTATTCGTTGATTACAATACAGTGGGATTTAATGAATAAAGGTTTACAAATTAAAGCTGAGGCACAAATAACATAGATCAAACACAATTATCTAAGAAATTGAAGTTTGAATTCAACTCAGAGAATCTTCTTTCTAATATCTCCTCTGCAGTTAACACTGTGTAATTAAAAGTTATTTATTAACTATTAGGATATCCTTCAAAGTTTCTATAAAATGAGACTTTTGATGAATAGCTTTCAGATTTTTGGAGTAGAGGGAAAAGGAAGAATATAAATAGAAGCCAATTCTTCTTTCACAAGATGGGAAGTAAGCTGCCTTAAGGATCCATAGTAGTTATATGAAGTGGCCTCAGGGGATTTGTAAGGCCCACTATTATGAGGGACAAGAGCAGCACGGTAGAAACAAGCCCTTTCTCAGACTGAACATGGGAGTTGCCGCACGAATGGTCCCACAGTGTTTGGGAACAGGGGTGAGAGTACCAGCAAAACTGCAGACTTCTGGAAACAGTGAAAATTGTATTGTTTCTATTCCCACCTCTCTCTTTCTACAAGGAGTCACTGCTGCACTGGGAAATACCCGCAAGGCTGGAGTTTTTCCATCCCTACAGGCCTGCCCCTAGAGAGTATGACTGACTAATTCTAGCTCAAGTTTGAAAAGGAAGAGGAAATTTAGTATACTTGCAGTAAATTAATTTCTCTATTAGAAATTCATTTAATTTGAGCCCTCAGAGTCTACGTTTCTGAAAGAAAATTAGTAGGAGCATTAATTCCTTAAGATCACAAAGTGATAATTTAAACCATCTCTGCTAAGTGGTTATCTGGCCCTGGATCCATCTCCAGTGGCTTTGCAATGTGGCCAACTTCCTTCTATATTCTGCCTGGACACCTAAGGGATGTGATTTGGTAGCTATTAAAAAGTTTTAAATTAAGATCAAGTGCTCTCTTGGGGTACTTAGAGCCCTCTCTCAATGATCTGATTTTTGTTTTCTATCTCAACAACTAAGCTTAAGGTCTAAATCTTGAATACAGCTTTTGCTATTTCAGGTTACAACCACAAGACAGTTGAGTCACTTGATCTCCATCCAGTGAGGTAGGTAATGGATTCCAAAACTGATAAAAACAAATCAGAAAACATGTCAGAAATATGATAATGATGTGGTACATGACAATATAAAATAAAATAAAACAAATTATTTAAAAAGTAATTTTAAAAATTTAATGCTTAAATATATAGAAGTTTATAAATCACACAACAAACTAAGTACTTACTACTATAATGATAGTCAGTAATATTGAAACCACACTTTCAAGTCATTACAGATTAAAATGATACATATGTATATATGTAAATCTGTGTTTCTAAATAAGTCCCAGACCTTATTATTTTGAATGTGTCTCTATAAATTCATAGCTTTACTATTGAATGAACACTAAAAAAGAGAATATTATATTAGTTTTTATTAATAATTGTGGTTATATAATATTCTCTAAGAATATTTAAATAGTATAAAATGTCTCATTTTAATAGCCATGGAAGATTCTCCACAGAGCTAAACTATAAACATGTCTCAAGAATCCTAGCTGGTCCCTGGAGAGCTTCCTTCACATCTCTCCAAGAGCAGAGCCTGAGAAAACAGATGGGTCGACCTCTGTGGCCCTGAGGCCAGCAGTCCCAGCCTCTGGGAATAGTCAAGGGGAAGAGTTTCAGGGCCAAGGCCCTTCTCAAAAAATGTTCTGCTTACATTTTCCCAGAATTCAAGTGACACTACAATTATGTATCACTATGTATGTTGCCACTCAACAAGTTACTAAATATAGCACCAAATTTAATACAAAAGAAGGAAAGTAAAAGATAGAGTTGAGGCACTGGGCAAACGATCATGTGATCTAGTGACACTGGAGTATCGAAGTTGTGCTATGCAATAGGGTAGCCACCATCACATGTGCTATTTAAGTTTAAATTAAGTAAAATTAAAAGTGTAGTTCTTCCATTACACTAGCCACAGACAAAAACCGCCTTTGGCTTTCTTCCCCAGAAGGTCTCCTACTTTTGGTAGACATGGACTAAAAGGGCTTAGATTCTGCCCCTAAAGAACAGTGCTCTAGTGTCTAACAGCTCTGTCCTTCTTCCTTCAACCAAACACTGGGTGAATAACTCAGGCCCTCATTCCCCTCTCCTTCACTTTCTGTGCTCCAAGTCTTCCAGATGACCTCAATGCAAAACTCATCCCAACTTGTTCTGAAAGACTCCCTGAGGCACCTCTGGACCCCACCCGTCATGCATTGTTGACAATCTTTCCACATACTATTTGCAACCTCTTGAACCTTAAAAGGCAGAGAGCCATTACCTGAAACAATGGTTAAGGATACCTAGGTCAGGAAAGGTAAGAGGCCAAGATTGAAAAAAAGTAGTGACACAGAGAACTTAACCCAGGTCCTTTTTGATTGAACTGATATGAGGAAATATCAGTAAAGATATTACACAACTTGTAAAACTAAAATGATATCATTTAAAGATCTTTTATAGCGGGCCCCATACACTATTTATTTTTATATGAACTTTGAGTATCTACACATCATCAGCCAATGTAGTGGACATTGATTCTAAAATAATGAGCAAGAGATCACTCTTGTATTGTTCATATTAGGTACACATTGATTTCCGTTGTCTTTAAGTGAGTTAAGAAAGACAATAAGAGTTTTATTTGGCTATGTGTAAGGAACATTATTTTTAGTTATTATGCACTCTTTTATATATAGTGCCTAAAAACATTTTAGAACTACAGTGATCATGCTCATCATTAAATGTGTGAAAATTACATAGTTGTGAGATTTATTTGATTAGATAAAATTATGGATTTTGCAAATTCCCTTTATAATTTTTAATCATAGTCCACTATCCTCCATACTTGAAAAGAAACTGGAGAATATTTCTCATGCCCTACTTCCCAATTAAAATCTCAGCATGATGGCTTATGTTCTCCCCCTTCTAACCCTCACCAATAAAAATACTGAATTTTGGACTAGATATAAATTCCTGAATTAGACCAAGTTTTAGCAAACATATAGTGGCCAGACATTACCACATGTTTAGCTGTTCTGCTTTAATATTATTTTTCTTACTTAAATTAAATCACTTGTGACAGGTTTATGGAGAACTCAGAGGAAAAATGGAAGAATTGGTTTGAATAATCCTGTTCAGTAGGAAAAAAAAAACTGAAATGAGGCTTTTTTCCCCTTTACCTGAAGTATGGTTAATCCTTAAGGTTTTATTCTCCATGATCAAATGACTTTGAAAAATTAAACAGTTTGGGAAGTGAAACAAGGAGTGTTTAAACTAAAACAGAGACCTCTCAGAATTTTGTTGAGCCACACCAAAAAAACAGGGCAATGTGAAATTGAAAAGAGTCTTGCTCTTTAAATCTCAGCATGTTAAACAGGAGCTCTGTGGCTATTGGAGCCCAAAAGAGCCTTTCATTTCTCTCTGAAGCAAAATGTTTCTGTGTAGATATCAGAGCTCTGTAAATCAACCAGAACTTCCAAATCAGTGCCTCAACTCTCTTTCTGTTTATATACATTAAGCATATGCTTCCTGTGACCACTTCAAAAGAAATATAACTTTCTTAAATATTATTTAAGTGCAGCTCTGTGGCTCTGAAAGAGAGAAAGTATAACTGACTTTGAATCTTTTACTACACAGGTGGAGAAAGAAGGAGGGAGCGATTGAAATGTTACACTGACCAGTCTAGGAAATAGGTAATAACTTGTGATTAAATGCAGATGTTAACCTGAAAAATTCAGTTAATCACAGATATTAAACATGCCTGGAAGCTATAAAAAAAGCAGAGAGTAAACCAATGAATAACCAACCTTTCACTGAAGTACTGTAGTGACACACAATCCACATTGAAAAAAAAAAATAATGGACTAAATTTAAATTACTTCAACTTTTCCATCTTGTATAAATGTTTATGTACAAATGAACAGGCTATTAAATAGACTAGTAACCAGGGAACATTGGCAAATTGAATAAATCAAAATTAGAGTAGAAAGAGCCATGAATGGTGGGTGTATAAGTAGCACTTGGAAAGAAATAAGCAAAAAAATATTCCATTTGAGTAAGCATGAGCCACTCTAGAAATATTATAAATAGGTTTTAAAATCCAGAATGCCTGTGATATCTAAAAATAGTACAATAATATAGAAAGTAGATCATAATTTGTCATAAGTGGTGCTTGGAGATCACAACTAGGCATTTCACAGCTAATGTTCCCCAGTCTAACACTGGGCCTGGCACATAATTGACACTCATTAAATTTTTGGTTCTGATTTATTGTTAGTAGTGCTTCTCACAATAAAAAAACCTGCATGTTATAACAATAAAAGGGCTTAAAATATAATTCAAATATGTTAAGTATAATTACTACTAATATATATTCATACATTTACCAGCAGTCACCACTCTTTCCCATGGCCAGTTACCCATCTAAAATTGTTGAAAAGCACCTATATTTTACCTTGAGCTCCAATGAGTCTCTCATTCATCATTTTCAGCTGCCGATTTATTACTTTCAGCAGTTGGTTCTTCAAAGCCGAGTTGTAAATTCAGTCAGTAGTTTGGTAATGGAATAGGATAACAACAGGTTAAAGGGACTTTTTTAAAAAACAAAACTGAACTATTTATTTTCTACCATATTTGCTTTCCAAAGCAGCTTCCAAGATGCATTCTAGCAAAATATGGGGATGTTCCATATCCATACATCAAAAAATGGAGTCCTGAGATCCATTATATTAGTCAAATCACATTAGAAAGATTGGAAGAGAATTTCAAAGTTTTGACTAGTAAGTGAACAAAATGAAAGAATTTGGAGTTGAGGACACTGCTGAAACTGGAATAAAATGATGGAGTGGAGGGATAAGAATTTTGAGCTTAAAGAGCAGTGGTGGTGCCAGTTAGAGCATATCAATACAGATTCCCCTGCATGCAACATATTAAGCATGAACTACTAGTCTACAGTCTTTCTGTGGCAGAAAGTGAGAGGAGGAAAATATGAAAGGTGAGAAGTAACCTCAAATCTCATACCTACAGTCCTTCCTACTAACCAAAGAGGAAAATTCTAATGATGAGCACATAGAGATTTCATCAAATGCAAATTCTTATCCATATTAGCATACATAAAATCCCACGTTATTGATGGGGCAGTGTTTGCAAAGTTAGTAATATTATCACTGTGTTTCTACAAATCATTTTTCCTTATCACAGAACAGATTCTCTACAAAACAGGCTGGGAAAAAAAAACTACAAAACAAATCACAGCTCATTTCCTGTGTCAAACAGGGAAATAAGAAAATGTGTTCAATTAGAGAGAAACTATTTTGACATTTTCTTTTCTTTCTATTTCCCCATGCACACTTCCAAAATAAAAATAGAATTAAATTATCTTCCATGATCCAATTTAAGTCTACAATGTGGTAGAGTATATACAGGAATGAAATTATTAGTATATTTGGGGCTGGAAATAGCATCTATAATTTAAGAATCTTGGGAATTCAGTGAATGTCAATCAAACAACATTCAAACCTATAGAAAAGTTTTATAAGAGTTTATTTGAGCCAAGTTCTTCATGACACCGTAGAAGCAAGATCTCAAAGGACTGTGAAAATGCTCTAGAGAATGGCAGTCTTGCAGTTATTTTTATGCATTTAAAATCAAAAGATAAAATGTTAGAGAAGTACATGAAATCTGCTGGTGGTACATTCAGGAGGCAGAAGAAAGTAAAGTGGGTGAAGTCTCTAGGATTGGATAAAAAGCAAAATGAAGAGATACATGTTTCTTTTACTTTGGAAGTTGAGGGATAGTTAATTAACATTTACAGTAAGCAGACATGGTATGCAGGCAATAAGATAACAATGAAGAGTTCTGTGGTCTCCTGCTCTGGTGACCTTGTGTTCTAGTGCCTGAGGTTGTGCCTTTAAGTCTAGAAAATAAAATGACTCTGACATTTCAGAGGTATGTTAACCTAGATGAACAAGAACAATGGAAAGGCTCACTTAAGATTAAAGATCAACCTTTGCTAAGGAAGCCATAGACCTGTGACGTGACTACCCACTGCCTAGTTAAGAATTTGATCAAAAAGCAGCAAGAGAAAAGAAGCTAGTTACTTACAAGGGTGCCCGCATAAGAATGTCTGCTGACTTTTCATTGGAAACTTTGCAGGCCAGAAGGGAATGAAAGGAAACATTGAAAGCTATGAAAAACAAGAATCTACAACCATGAATACTTTACCCAGCAAGGTATTCAATTAAAATGGAACGTGAGATAAAGAGCTTCCTAGACATGAAAAAGCTTAAGGATTGATCACCAACAAGTCAGCATTACAAAAAATGTTAAAGGGTATTCTGTAAAAAGAGAAGGAGTAAAAAAAAAAATAGAAATAACAAATATAAATGATAAAATGGCAGGAAAATGTTCCTATCAGTAGTCACTTCAAATGTAAACAGATTAAATGCTCCAATTAAAAGACATAAGGCAACTGAATGGATAAGAAAACAAGACCCAGCATATGCTGTCTACAAGAGACCCACTTCAGATCAAGCGACACTCACAGACTGAAAATAAAGAAATGGGAAAAGATATCTCATGCAAATAAAAGTGAAAAAAAGCCAGGGCAGCAATACTTATATCAGATAAAATAGACTTTAAAACAAAGGTTGTAATGAAAGACCAAAAAAGGCATTACATAATGATAAAGGGATCGATAAATTAAGAGGACATAATCCTAGTAAACATATATACGAGAGGTCAATAGTAATACACTCATAATAGGAGACTTTAACACCCCATTGACACCTATGGATAGATCTTCCAGGCAAAGAATCAACAAGGAAACAATGGGCCTAAAAGATACACTAGAACAGATGGACTTAATGGATATTTTCAGAGCATTTTACCCCAAAGCAGCAAAATATACATTATTCTCAAGTGCACATGGAGCCTTTTCAAGGAAAGACCACATGTTAGGACACAATCAAGTCTCAATAAATTTAAAAAGATTGAAATCTTATCAACCATCTTCTCTGATCACAATGGTATAAAACTAGATCTCAACTAAAAGAAAAAACCTGGAAAATACATAAACACGTGGATGCTATCTAACATGCTATTAAACAATGATCAAGGAAGAAATCAAAAGATACTTGGAGACAAATGAAAATAAAAACACAATGACTCAAAACACATGGGACACAGTGAAAGCAGTCCTAAGAGGGAAATTCATAGCAATATAGGTGTACCTCAAAAGACAAGAAAAAGCTCAAATAAGCAATCTAATCTTACAATTAGGAGAACTAGAAAAAAAAACTGCAAACAAAGCCCAAAGTGAATAGAAGGAAGGAAATAATCAAGATCAGAGCAGAAATAAATGAAATAGAGTCTAGAAGAACAATACAAAAGATTAATGAAACCATGAGCTGATTCTTTGAAAAGATAAAGAAAATTGACAGACACTTAGCCAGACTAATCAAAGAAATAAGAGAGAGAACTCAAATAAATAAAATCAGAAATGAAAGAAGAGCAATAACCATGGATTCCACAGAATACAATGGAATATAAGAAAATATTACAAGCAATTACATACCAACAAATTAGACAATCTAGAAGAAATGGACACATTCCTAAAAACATACAATCCCCAAGACTGAGTCAAGAGAAACAGAAAATCTGAATTGACTGATTACCATCAATGATCAGTAATCAGTTTTGATCAATAATCAAAAACCTCCCCAAAACAAAAGTCCTGGACCAGATGGCTTCATAGGTGAATTTTACCAAACATTCAAAGAAGAATTATCACCTATTCTTCTCAAACTATTCCAAAAAATTCAAGAAGAGAGAATGCTCCCTAACTCATTTTATGAGGCCACCATTATTACCTTGATTCCAAAATCAGGCAAAGACATTACAAGAAAAGAAAATTATAGGCCAGTATTGCTCATGAACGTTGATGCAAAAATCCTCAATGAAATATTAGCAAATCAAATTTGGCAATACATTAAAGATATCATACACTATGATCAAGTTGGATTTATTCCTGAGATGCAAGTTTGGTTCAATATCTGCACATCAATTAATGTAATATGCCACCTAACAAATCAAAAGATAAAAACCATATGATCATATCAACAGATGCAAAAAAGCATTCAACAAAATCCAACATTTATGATAAAAACTCTCAGCAAAGTAGGAATAGAAGGAGCATACCTCAACATAAAAAACGCTGTATATGACAAACCTACAGCTAACATCATACTCAATGGAGAAAGGCTAAAAGCATTTTCCTTAAGATCAGGAACAAGACAAAGATGTCCACTTTCACTACTCCTTTTCAACGTTGTATTGGAAGTCTTAGCCAAAGTAATAAGACAAGAAAGAGAAATAAAAGGCATCCAAATTGGAAAGGAAAAGTAAAACTCTTGTTATTTGCTGATGACATGATACGATATATAGGGAACCCTAAAGATTCCACCAAAAAACTGTTAGAACTGATCAATGAATTCAGTAAAGTAGCAGGTTACAAAATAAATATTCAGAAGTCAGTGGCTTTTTTATACACCAATCATGAACTTTCAGAAAGAGAAATTAAGGAAACAATCCTATTTACAATTGCATCAAAAACAAAATTTCCAGGAATCAAATTAACCAAGAAGGTAGACGACCTGTTTTCAGAAAATTATAAGTCATTGTAAAAGAAATTGAAGAAGATGCAAATAAATGTAAGCGTATACCATGTTTGTAAGTAGGAAGAATCAACATTGTTAAAATGGCCATACTACCCAAAGCATTCTATAGATTTAATGCAATCCCTATCAAAATACCAATGGCATTTTTCAGAGCTAGAACAAATAATCCTAAAAATTTATATGGAGCCATAAAAAAAATAGCCACAGCAATCTTGAGAAAAAGAACAAAGTTGGAGATATCACACTACCTGATATTAAACTATACTACAAGGCTACAGTAATCAAAACAGCATGGTACTGGTATAAAAACAGACACATTGATCACTGGAACAGGATAGAGAGCCCAGAAGTAAATCCACATCTATATGCTCACTTAATATATGACAAAGGAGGTAAGAATATACAATGGGATAAAGACAGTCTCTTCAATAAATGGTGTTGGGAAAATTGAACAGGTATATAGAAAAAAAAAAAGCTGGACCATCTTCTTAAACTGTATACAAGAATAGACTCAAAATGAATTAAAGACTTAAATGTAAGACCTGAAACCATAAAAATTCTAGAAGAAAACATAAGCAGTAAACTCTCTGATATTACTAAGAGGAATTTCTTTTCAGATATATCTCCCTGGGCAAAGAAAACAAAAGAAAAAATAAATAAATGGAACTACATCAAACTAAAAGGTTTGTACAGCAAAAGAAACCATCAACAAAACAAAAAGACAACTGATTATTTTGGAGAAGATATTCACTAATGATACATCTGATAAGAAGTTAATATCCAAAATTTATAAAGAACTTATACAACTCAACAACATCAACAACAACAACAAAATTCAATTAAAAAATGGGCAGAAGACTTGAACAGAAACTTCTCCAAAGAGGAAATACAGATGGCTAACAGACATTTGAAAAGATGCTCAAGATCGCTAATCATCAGAGAAATGCAAATTAAAAGCACAATGCGATATCACGTCACACGTGTCAGAATGGCTATCATCAATAAATCAAAAAACAAGTGAGGATGAGGAGAAAAACAAACCCTCATACCTTGTTGGTGGGATTGCAAATTGGTACAGCACTATGGAAAACAGTATGGAGGTTTTTCAAAAAATTAAAAATGGATATACCTTTTGACCCAGCAATTGCACTTGTGGATATTTGTCCAAAGAAAACCAAAACAATAATTTGTAAAGATCTGTGCCCTCCTATATTCATGGCAGCACAATTTACAATAGCCAAGATATAGAAGCATACTAAATGTCCATCAACAGATGATTGATAAAGAAATTACAGTTCACATATACAATGAAATATTACTCAGCCATTAGAAAAAAGAAATCCTACCATTTGCAATGACATGGATGGACCTGGAGGTTATTATGCTGAGTGAAATAAGTCAGACAGAGAAGGATAAAAACCACATGATTTCACTTATATGCAGAATCTAAGGAACGAAAAGAACAAACTAATCAAAAACAGACTCACAAATATAGTGGACAATTTGGTGATGGACAGAAGGGAGGGGGATTGGGAGGCTAGGAAAATGGGGTGAAGAGTTAAAGAAATACAAATTAGTAGTTGATAGTGGGTCACGGGAATGAGGAGCATGGCAGAGGGAATACAATTAGCATTAATAAGATGTCTAGTTGGGAGGCCAGGAGAAGGAGGGAGCAACTGGGGGAATCATTTTATGAACTATATAGATGTCTAACCAATGTACTATATACATGAAACTAATTTAAATAAATAACCTTTTTAAAAAAGAATTTGTCATCAGAGCTTCCTGCGTAATCACTTTCAGTCACTGAGCTTTTTGGCCTGCCTTGTAGCCACCCTGAGCTTGTCAGGTTTATTACACAGCTCCTTTTACTCATAGTATGTTGTTAAGTGAAATAAGTCAAACAGAGAAAGTAAACACCATATTATTTCATTTATATGTGGAATCAAAAAAAAAACAAAACAAACAAAAAAATGGAACAAAACAGAAACAAACTCATAGAAACAGAGAATAAATTGATGGTTACTTGAAGGGAAAAGGGCAGAAAGGTGAAGGAGATTAAGAGGTACAAACTTCCAGCTAGAAGATAAGTCATGGAGATACAATATACAGCATAGTACATTGTCAATAATGTCATAGTAACTATGTGTGTTGACAGATAGTTATTAGACTAATTATGCTGATCACTTTATAAGGTATATAAATGTTGAATCATTATGTTGTATACTTGAAATTAATATAATATTGTGTATCAATATGATTTTAAATAAAGAAAAAAAAGAATTTAGTGAACTTACATCTCTTGTCGGTTATGGTTTACCCAAGTAGCATTGTCTGAACATCTCCAGTCTATTTGATGAGGTGACTCACTTTATTTACCACAAACCTTTTCAAATGAAATGCTTTCTTGGTTCCTCAATACTTTGCCTCCATCACAAGATAGCTCATGATGTTTCTCTACTTTCTGAAATTTCTGTGGGTTTTTATGTTAATTTTTAATGTTGAGATTTTTTTCACCTGAAAACAATGAATCTGTCTGAAGGAAATGGAGTCCACTTAGACACATCATAGCATAGAATAAGAAAATGTCAATGAAGCAGCCTGCAAATATGAGCAGACTGAAACTATGAACTCAGCAGAGCTCAGTACACCACAAGGCTTTTCTTTCAGAAAAATGTACTGCATGGTAACTGACATAAAATCATTTTAAAAAATTCATTGCTTGTGACTCCAGTGCCTACAAGGGCACATAGGTAGATTCACGTGATCTACTTAGATGTCTTTTATCATTTTTAATTCAACTTTATTTCAAAGAATTTCTGCCAGAGTAGGTGAAGTGGGCCTTAATTGGAAGAAGGCTGACTGAAGCCAGGCAATCTTCTCCAGGATCTGGATATGTGAACAAACATAAACACCAAATCAAGCTGAATTTTCCACAACAGTATAAACTGAGAGAGATACAAACAAGAAAAATAAGATGAGACCTGCTGGAGTTACATAGACAAATGAGGAGCAAGTAAGTGACCCTTGAAGGAATCGGGTAAACGGCAGAATACAAAAGATAATAAGCGCTAGAAATCTGCTAATATGAAAAAAACAAGATACATGGAAACAAAATCCAGATCTTGGTCACGTGGGAAAATATCCAGGGAAAGATTCAGGACAATGAAAGAAAAAGATACACATACGCACATACACATTTTTATTTCTGTTTTCTAAGGTTATCTTCTTCCTTGTCTCTAATAGTCCCTACTAAATTCACTACATTGATTATTAAAGACCTGGCTAGAAAAACCAATGGGTATATTAAAATATTAAGCATAGTATTCACAAACTCTGCAAAATATGAGTTTTTTTAATTTGTTCTTTCACATACATGCATACACAGACACGCACACACACAAACTTGGAACTGACATCTACTCTTACAAGTAGAAGAATGAACACATCAGGTCAAAGTCCTAAAATTATTGACAAGTTTTATTAATGTTTCCTTCATTTCTACACACTTGAGAGATAATAAGACAACTGTTATCACTCCTAAAAAAGATGTAGGAAACTAGGAAAGTAGTGTGCTTCTAGAAAAACACTCTACAGTATACCTGCTCCTATAGTAAATTTGAAACTAAATAGTAGTGATGCCTCTTAAAATCTTAGAGAAAATCATGATTTATTCTTTTGATCTATAGTTTTCTTCTTCATGAAACTATAGATTTATCACTAAAGTTTTGCTTACATTGTTGGTCATTTCAATTAAAACTCGGAATCCTGCCATGCCCTATAGTTTTTGCGATGCTCAGATCTTCTGACTTCCTTTTCAATCTTGTTTACTTGCTGCACAAGAACTTTCAATATCCTTTCCCAGGATATTTGTTAGCTTTATACCCACCCATTATCCTCCATGGTAACTGACTTAAAAAAATGTATCAAACATTTTATCAGTTTCTTCATTTTTTCTTTAACTAATATTTTCCCCTTTCTAATAATAGCTATATCCCTTCCATACTTCTGACCTCCAATGATATTTATAATTAACTATTCACATTCTTGAGGGATTAGGCATACAAATTCTTTGGAAGCTAGTAAACAGTGCTCTCTTTATATTCTTAATTGAGCTATGAATAAAAAATCTTATAAAATTAAGATTTTCCCTGGGTTTAGAAAAAAACTGAGATGGATAAAATGACATTCAAAGAGTAGGCCCATGGAAAAAATACTATTCCATTACACTCTTGTAACTTTGCCTATTCTTATTCTACACACAAAAAATTGCACCCATGTATGTGTAACATTAAGCTTTCAACATATAAGAAAAAGAGGAAGTTAAAACTATAACAAGATGCCATTCAGATGATATCAAAAATTTAAAGCAAATTATAAAAATGTATTTAAAAAAATATTGGACTCCTGATGCAAGTAAATGACCTTATGATTCAAGGCAGCTGAGCCTAGAATAAAATGGCTTATAGAAATGTTATTTCAGTACACTAAACATGGTCTGATTAAGCATGGAAAGAGGTGACAAAGTTTTATATATCTTTTCCAAACTTTCATGAAACCACATAACAAAGACTGGAAAAATCTTTAAATGCTACCCACTAGCCTGAAAATGTAGTAAAAATGCTTGTTGAAATGAAGAGAAGAGGAGGAAAGATGTGTATAAAAATACATCAGGACTCTAATTCTATTCTCTATATGAGTTAAAATCTAATTGACACCTCACAGAAAAGTACCATAAAAACTGATCCAGAATCAGAGACACTCATGGGAATCTAATGTAAATTTAATGGTAAGGCAAATTCAAATCTAACCTTCAGAAATGTGCCCTCAGCCAAGGTATCAGTACTATGAAATCAGTTGGAGCTGAAAATGCAGCTGACTGAATTCCAGGCAAACATAGGGGAAAATCAAAAGCCTTAATGAGAAGAAAATTTTACAGCCAAAGAACAAAAAGAAAATTTTAAAAATCAGGAAGAAACTTCAAAAATGTAAATTTAAAACGTTCTAAGAAATAAAGAAATATAGATAAAATTCCTTCATATAAACAGAAAAGTGTGAAAAAAAAGACTAGAAAATGAAAAATAGATGGAATATGTAGAAAAAAGAAATATATTTTGTGTGTCAGGAATATATTTTGTGTTTCAGGAGTCCCCAAGACCACTCTCAGGCTCAGTGATTCACTCAAAGGATTCACAGTTCTCAGAAAGCTGTTATACTCATGGTTACAGTTACAGCAAAAGGATACAGATTAAAATCAAGAAGAGAAAATCACATAGAATAAAGTCTAGGAGAAACCAAACACAAGCATCCAGGTGTCCTTGTCACACAGATGTGCATCACAACGATGTGTGATGACACATGCTAAGTGTTGTCACCCAGGGAAGCTCACCTGAGCCGTGTGTCCAGTGTTTGTGTTGGGGGTCAATCACATAAGGATGAAGGACTTAACCTCAGCTTCCTCAGACTCAGTCCCACAGAGCAAACACAGGGTTCACCATAAATTACATTTTTTAGCATAAACTATGTTGTCAAATTGGTACTGTATGACTCAAGGCCTCAGACACATAAAAATGCTTTTATTAGGAAGAGCAGTCCAAGGACTCAGAGCTCAATTTCCAGGAATGGTCCAAGGGTCAGTTCTGAAAGTATGACTTTCTTGGGAATGTAAGGGGTTTGAGCAACTCACACCTGAAGAGGTAACCTGTTCCTGCACACATTTCTAAAATTTAAAAAAAAAAAAAAAAAAGATCAGAGAATAAGATGAACACTTCCATGGACCTAGAAAGGACTTTAAGTCTAACAAGTAGTCCTTTCTTTAGGATTAACTTTTCCTACTTTTGAGGTATTGTAAGGCAATCACCAAGTATGTATATTTTAGAAGACAAATACAGTTCATCTCCAGGAAATTCCCAAAATGAGCTTTCTATTTACAAACTGAGAGTCTAGGCTTACAAATCTTTTTAGATTTCTCTTAGAAGAGGTAAGAACAGGCTTCTCTAGCCTCTGAGTGGCTTGGTCATCTACTACAAAATTCTCCATAGAGACTGGGCTTAAACGTCCTTCTCCTCCTGCTCAGCTATAGTTACTTAGGCAGTGCTAGAATAAGAAAATAATGAAAAGGTTCCAGGAATCCAGACAAAAAGGTGCTGAAGACCTAAGTTTCTGAGGAGCTGGAGCTAAAAGTGGCCCAGGATGGGAGACATGAAGCCATCTGTGCCTGTGTGTGCAAAAAAACTGCAGAGGAAGGGCTTTTAGGTATTCTTCTGCCCACAGTCTTCCAGAACCTCCGCTAGAACACAGACTTTCTAATAAACTACATTTCAGTTACATTAACTTTTTCTGAAACTAAGTTTGACCACAGATATTCATGTGAAGCCCATAACTACAGAACAGTTCTTAATGAAGAAGCCTTTATAAAATGCCCATGTCTAAACACTCTCCTTCTCTTAGGTATGGGTCAGCAGGATTTCCTGAGCCTCTTGCTTCTGTGTAGGTGAATAAACTCTGTCAATTTATGCGTTACATTTTTCCCACCAAGAATTTCTTTACTTTGTTACTTCCAGTGATCCGTGATTAAATATTGAATATTAAGGTCAGCTGCAGGAAGCAGGGTCACTAAGTTAAATGCTGTCCACTTGCTTAAAATGCAAAGTTTTCACTCCAGTTACATATAGGTTATGCTTGTGAATAGTAAACCCTGAATAAATATTTCTAAATTGCTTATTAATCCAGGATTCTATGTTATGTATCCTTTTTGAGACTTACTCATTTCATATTAGTGACTTAATCTATATTTTTCAAAGCATGTCACACCTATATGGTGTCTTTATGCTTCTGATTTAAAGAACTGTAGAGATAATCCAAAGCATTAACATTTTATGTCCCTTTGTGCCGGGGGCTTTTTTTTTAACATCTAGAAGAATTCAGCTGATCACTCAAGTTGTCTACATAAATAAACATAGGAAAATAATTGCTGACTTTAAATCATTTAGGATGTAGGGAAGTTGTCTGTTTTCTGAACAAAGAAAAGCCTTTGGTTGTCTTCTGTAAACCCAACTATGTCTAAGCAATACCAAGCATGAGTTTATCACTCATGAATATGAGCTACAATGGCTAACTTTCTTAGATTTGTTTGGGCCTTGTATACTAGTCAATAGACTAACTACATGAAAAAAATGTAATGATAAGTTGTTTCTACTTTTTTGGGTAAAACATCAGATTAATTTTTAAAGCCAAACCCAGAGGAAGCATATTCCAGAAAGTCATGAACTGTAATTGTAATTTTATAACATATGGGAATTTTAGCTGTGCCAATTGGAGCTTGAAAGGAAATGGTGTAGAGTTACTTGTCTCTTTGCACGGGTCATGTTGCAAGGCTTCTCAAAGACTAATCCAATATTCAGTGTGCGTTGTACAGTAACATCTATAGTGAGAAAAAGGGAAGAAAAGCTGAGCTGGTCAAATGCTATGTCCTTTCCTGTGAGGTCAGCCAATATGGGTTGTAACAGCTAATATCCTAGACAGTGGGAATGCAGAAGAGGGTTTTTTCCCTTCTCTCCCAAGAGAAAAAATAAATATCAAGGCAGTGGTTTTGAAATCCAGAAAAATAACAGCTGGAAATCTAAAATAAACTATCCTCAATCCTCAGATTCTATCATTTTATCTATTATCTCTTTGAGTATACAGCAAAGTAGGACATTAACTTCACAAGGGGTTTCATCCTGATTTCTCCAGAAGAGCCCAATTAGGGGTAACTAGCTGTTTGGATTAAGGTTTATTGCATACCTTTAAAGTTTGCTATCACTTATAATTTATTTAATATAATTTATATCTTTCTTTTCCTTTCTCTTTCAGCAACCTGACTTTTATCATCTTCTTTACCATGTCAAATAAACCTTTAAAAAGTCTAACTTGGATGCCTTCCTGAATTACAGGTTTCACTCCTTTATACATCTTGCACATATGTGTCAGTTCTCATTTTTCCTACTTAAAAATGTTCCACTTCAACTCTCATCCTTTTACCGGATGAAGTGAGAATGAGATGTAGGATTCTTTAAAATTATTTCACAACTGCTCCTCACCACAAGCTGCATCTACTGCCCTTGTTGCCTTATTTCTATTTCAAAGCAAAAAAGCAGCAAAGAAAATGAGGGAGGGACCAAAGGATGGACGTGTCCAGCCTTTCATATTATTACTGTCATCATCATAACTGTGCATTTTATTCATATAGATCTTGGCCATATAATATGTCCAGCGAGATTAACCTCAATGTATAATGGATAAGGTAAAGAGCAAATGGTAGAACTAAATAATCTCCACTGCCTGTCTTATACCTGTGCTCAATGATACCTGAAATATTTCTCACTAACTGAAAATCCTCTTCAGCATGTTCCTGTAAATTCTACTAGGTATATTAATGTCTGTTAAAAATCTTCTTCTTCTAAAGTATTGATGGAAACTTATAAACAACATAGTAAATTCACAGTAATAAAATATTCTCCCCAGAATAGTAGTACACAATTATATGGCACTTTCAGTGTAGCAGGCACTGTTCTGAGTGTTTCCTAAACACAGTCTTATTTGTTCCTCCCCATGTCCTTATGAGGTAAGTATGATCTACCCTCATGTTATAATATACATGGGGAAACTGAGACACATAGAAGCTAAGTACCTTTCCCTGGGTTACAAAGGTAGTAAACAACAGGCCATGGATTTGAACTCAGTAAGTCTTGATTCCAGGTTCACGGTGTTAACTACCTTGGTATACTGCCTATCTGGCCAACAGAGGATAGCTTCTCTAGAGAAATCAGTGGTGCTTCCCCAAAGGAAGCAAAGTCCGGGGGAATCCCACAACATTTTTGGCACTAGGGTTTTACACCAAAGAACACTGGGTACAGATGAAAAACACAGGTATCTCTTGATTTAGAAATTCCATGATACCCAACTTTTCTGAGGCTTGTTTGTACTAGACAGAAACATAAAACATTTCTGGGAATAACATACATTTAAAGGAATTATGGCTTACCCAGAGTATAGAGGACCAGAACTGTACATAATCATTATTCTTCTGCTCAATAAGTTAATTTTCCAAACATTTATTAAGCATCTCTCATTCATAGGACACTAGGTTAAGTAACAGGATGTTTCATTATTAAACTGAACCTGTAGAGCAATAGTTCTTGAACTTTGACAAACATTATAACCACCAGGGGAATTCTAATGAAATAATTTCAATGAAAAAAATTCTAATTACCCAAAACAAGCAAATTTAGAATCTCTAGGGTGGGACAAAAACATGAAGGTTTTTAAAGCTCCCAAGTTATTCCAATGTGAAGCCGAGGATGAGAATGATGAGGACTGCTCCAGGGCATTCATTGTGTCGGAGCCTACCTGCCCTCAGCAAAAGGACCTCTTGCACTTGAATTTTCTTTTTAATTCTTTCTTCCTGAACAGATAGAGAATGGGCTGTAGTTTCCTTGAAGTGTTTTCCTTAACCCATTTAGAGTGCCTTTATCTGGAGCATTTATTTGCTTCTAATTCAAAATTGGCATCAGGGCGAGTGGTGTGGGGTAGATGTGGTCACTGCTACTTTCCTTTCATTTTGAATAAAAGGAGGTTCAGTGGCAGTTAGATGGGAAGCGGTACAATGTTGTAAAAAGGCCTGGGCTCTAACAGTAGACACATCTGGGCTTACATCTCAGTTCCTGTACTCCATATTATGACCTTGGGTAAGGTGCTTAACTCTTTTAGTCTTGGTTTCCCTTTCTGTGATAATGATGCCTGTTTCGCAAGACCTAAACTAAATAACTTATTTAAGTACCTGTAAAGTAGGTACTCAATGAATGGCATCTTCTACTCTACTGTATTTATCTCGCTAATTAAAATGAATTTTGTTCCTTTTGGAGGCCTTCTTTGCTAGGTTCTTCTAAAAAAGTACATGTTGTGTGATAAAGCCAAGGGGCTATTCTCCCTCACTTAGACAAAAATCTTTGAAACTCTCCATTTCCTTTAGCAGCAATTTCCCACACAGGACTGCTGAAGTCACATCTTGGCTTGTCCTAACAGTTTTCAATTCTTCAAATTCTTTTGTTTCTTTCATTTTTTTTCCCATACCTCAGACATCCACTTTAAAATGGTCTTTGCTCTCAAGATCTTTCCACATAGTTCCTTCCTGTTAGCTTTCTCCTCCCTGTGCTGAATTCCATTTTATCCTCACCATACTTTCAAATACATAAAATGGACACTAAAATTCTTTTTATTCCAGCTTTTTATTTCAGCTTTTACTTTTAGGATTAAGGCTATAAACTCAATGAATATTTCATGTGGAACACTTCCTGGCCTTCATTTGCTGAGGTAGGTGTAATAACCAGCAAAAAAAGCTGTAATAAAAAAAAAAAACTCTATAAAGATAACCAGACAGAACATATTAAGAGACCCAAATTTATGACTGCTTAATGAGTCAAAAAGTTCTAGAAGATCTGCGGATTTTCTTTTTATCTCACTTTCCTTCATCTCTTGTCTCGGTGCTGTTTAGCATCATCCTTTGCACCTAACTACTGGCTTCTTTTTTTAAAACCCGGGAGCATGTTTTATTCCTTATTCTAAGTACTTTGCTTTCACTTTTAACAACTGTGGAATAGACTGAAAGAAATGATTCAGATCCTATTAGATGACTGAATATCATAACCCTGGACCCATTTTATGTGCTAGATCTGCTTCTTCTTTTTTCTCATTTCCCCCACAATTTTAGCCTAGAGATAGATGGGCAATCCCCATAACAGATGCCCTCCTTTCAATACATAGAGAAAATTCTTCTCTGAGAAGTTTGGCTTAATCCTGATGCCTTTCTCTTTTCACCAACCCACCTATTGAATAAGGAGATGCCAGACACAGATTTACGAGGTGTCATAAGTGACAGTAAGTAATGAGCTCATATTCACTATTTTAAAGAAAACTACATCATCAGTCTGCCTAATGCTAGTTTGCTCTTCAACCTTTTTATTTATGATTTAGACATTTTTCCTGTTTTCTCAACCTTTTAATGAAGTTTGCAACCTTTCTCTGACCACTTATATCTGTGCCTCTTACACACTATTGTTTCAGCAAAAGATGTGAGATAACATATTCATTTCCCTTTGTCATAGAGTCCATGTGAGTTTTATCTTGCAGATTATTATTTTTAAAGCACCTTCTGTCTTAGCCATACTATCACTTAATAATTCAAAATCTTCTGAATTTTGCTCTGTGCTTTTTGACCTTTTTTTTGGAGGACTAAGGCTTATATGTATAGATCCTAAAAGTGGACTATCTTCAAGATAACATCTTTAACACAGCTGTTTTCAAATAGATACTAGCCTGTCAACATTCTTTAAGCTTTTAGACATTATAAATCTTTACCAGTGTGCAATTTAAGTTACTCTTGGAGAAGTTTGAATAATATTGATAAAATACAATTTCTAAGATCCAGAGATTAATTAATTTACTTAAGGTTACTTCTTCTTTCCAGAAGTTTTATAAAATGTACTTCTTTTAACACAAACCTAACACTAAATAAATATATTGTCTACAGTTATGCAACATTAAAATTGTGGATAACAGAGAAGAGCAATCAGAGAACTCTGAACAGGAAATCACAATGTATTCAAGAAAAAAAATCCAGTTAATAAATCAGAGCGTCAACACAGTTGATTGTAGAAAAAAAAAATGCCACCTATTTCATTTGACATTTGAAGACATTTGAGGAAATCAAGCTCAGTCATTGAAAGCATAAACAAGAAATAAAGAATCTTAGGAGATAAAAATGGAGTTCTGAGATTGAAGAATAGTAAGAGACAACAGAGTCCCACAATATAAGCCCACCCCATCTTCCTCATCCCCATTGAAATCTCTTGAAATTTTCTGATTTAGTTCAATATGTGTATTTAAAAATAAGGACAAAGGTCTGAACAGGCTAAACTCCTTACCCAAGGATATAGACCTTGTTAGTTATACAGCATAACAAGAACTGAAGTCTTCTAATTGTTTACCTGCAGAGCTAATGGTATGTCATGATGTCTCCTCCTCAAAGAGTTCCATTTTGAAAATCACACTCTGACCACAAAAGTGGTGGTGATGGAGCACTGAGATCCTACTTAAATTGTGAAGTGTGCATTCCAAGAAAACAAGTAGACAAGGCTCATCCCTGTGTCTGCCTATGTTCTGTGTTTTCTGTACTCTGGCATTTATATCTTTGACCTGATCACTAACAAATGAGTTGGACAGAAGGTAATAGCTGAGAATTCTGTGGTTTCATATATATGGGAGCCTGTGACTATAGCTATAACAGTGATAGAATTATATAAACACTTGTTATGTGTCTAAATTTAGGCAAGTTTTAATGAGTTTAAGTAAGAAACATTTCAAGACAGGCTCTATAGTGGTCACTGCCCTCTAGCTATGACTCAACTAGTAATATAAATCAACCAACAAATAAACAAATTTCTGTAAACTGGATCTTTCTTGAGAATGAGATATTATTGTAAAGCCTTGGGAAGATGTTAACAGTTCAAAACATGTTTACCAAAGACTATAAAAACTTTTGTATAGCATTCATAATAGTTAAAAGGATAACCTAATTAATCCAAACACCACTGAATTCAGAATTTGTGATATTCACAATTAATATGCATTTTCTTAGCTTGGGCTGCCATAATAAAATATCATAGATGGGTGCTTTATACAACAGAAATGTATTTTCTCACAGTTCTGGAGGTCAAGCAAAAGCCTTCTTCCTGGCTTTGCAAAAACTGTCTTTTCTCCGTGTTCTTATCAGTCCTTGAAAGACAGAGAGAGAAATTGGGAAAGAGAGAGAGAGAGCACTAGCTCTCGGGTATCTCTTCTTATAAGGACACTAATGCAATGGGATAAGGGATCCACCCTTATGACCTCATTTAACCTTAATTTCTTCCATAAAGACTCTATCTCCAAATGTTGTTTACTGAACTTGGACTTCAATGTGTGAATTTGGGATAGAAAATTCAGATCATAGTATGCATGATTCTCACTTAATATAAAACTTGGAATGAATGCCATAACATGGGCCTTAAATGTTTCTAGCACATATTATAAAATGTTTTATGTATTACACAATTATATTGGAACCCATATTATATCTATATTTTAAAAACATATAACAAAGGGAAAGGCATATTTTAAACATGTGGGAATAAAATATTTAGTACATATGGATTTTCCAGATAAGTAACAATCACTATTATAAGTAATGCATCTCTAATAGTATAAATATTTAATACAATTATTTGCGGCATGGTACAAGTGTCCCTCTTATAGACAACATATTTAAAAAATAATTCAAAAATATTCTCTTGACAATACGTCATCATTAGGAAGATCAAGTTTTACACTCTTAACAGTGAAGAATACAAGTTATACAAAACTTTTCTTCTACTGTGAGACCCAGATTTTACATCTCCACACTCAAAAATAAAATAAATGCAGAAAAAACACGATCTCAGATATTTCATGTAGCAGACTTTCTATTGTACTGTTACACATTGTTATTTATTGGATAATCCGGTATGTCGATTTGCAACATTTCCTTTTACATTTAATTATGAATCAATAGAATGTGGCCTTTGAGCCTAAAGTTTCATACCTGGGAAAAGAGTATGAATTCTGCAACTTTTATGTTTGTTGCTACATGTGCAAACACACATGCGTGCATGCACCTTTATGTTTAGTTTATCTTAAGGACTGAAGTTATTAAAAGTGATATGTAGGCTCATTATTTGAAAGTAATCAAGCTGCATTTAATTAAAATATTCTATGATTAAGGCTTTTTGGTAAATGTCTGTATTTATAAGCATAAAATGGGAAAAACTATATTGGCATGATGATTATTATGTCAGCCTAAGTACTATTTTTACTATATGTACTTCCTTTTCTCATAAACCCCAACAAATTCAAATAATTTAAATTAAATAACAAACAAATGTTTTTGTACAGTCACAAGAATTTAACTCAGCTTTCTCATTGCTGAGTTAAATGCCATTTTATACATTTTCAATACTTATTTCATTTCTACAGAGCTGTCTCATGATTTTACTAATAATTTTTAAAGTTATTTGACTGAATTTTTATTACTATTGGTGAAGCTAAGCCCTAAATTGTATTTTAAATGTGATATTTATTACTTTAAGTAACATTCAGGTATACATTAAGTATGTAGTATGTCTATATGCATTTTGGAATTTTAGAGCATATTTGCTGTTTTTCCAAATTCAATGTATATAAATCTAGGGAGACATAAAATAAAATCTATTGGTTATAAATATAAATGAAGACTTAGTTTTAGGTAAGTAAGAATTTACCTTTTTATTAAAAGATATTTGGCAAATATTCTCTGTTGAGATTTGTCTAAAACTTCTCATTTATTTTCTCTTAACATTACACTATTGCTTCACTAAAATGTTATTCTAGTTGAATAGAATTTGGCCTTAGTTTTCACTCTGGCAACCCAGCTTGGTAGATCAAGATACATATTCCAAGATCTCAAAGTAAGCCATTCCCTAAATTTTATGGACAGTGATTTAATAATAAGATAGCTTTTCTAAGATTGCTTTGTTGTCACAATCATTAGCAGAAGCAATGTGTTATAGTAAAAGATTTTAACTTAGATTCAAAGTTTTGTTTCAAAGAAATTTGGGAATATGTACCAAGAAACTAAATTATTCATAGAATGTTTTTCTCTTGGAAACCTATAATTAAATATGAAAAATTAATATTAAAATGATATACAGAGATAAACATTGGGGCACTATGTTATAAACACCTGAAAAAATTAAAATTACATGAGAGAACATTATTTTGTCCTAAAAATGTGGTTTAAAGCCTAAAATTAAGGCCCAATGTTAGATACTGCCTAGACATGTGGCCTAACCACAGTTTCTTCCCTCTGTTTTCATGAATAATGTATAAGCACTGAATGGTCATTTCTAAAACTATCAGTAATAATATTTGATTTATTATAAGCCAGAATACATTACGATGTAATGCCAAAATTCAAGTGCTTGTATTCTGTCATAATTGTTACTTAACATTTGGAATAGGCTGGGGTTTTGACTATTTTTTTTAACTGCTAATCATCAAAAGATGACGCCTGTAATAATTTTAAACATCCTAGGAGACCTGTTTCCATCTGAATCATTTGATATTATGTAATTACAGGTTAATACTCTATTTTAAAACACCTCAGAAACTATCATTCAAAGCCTTCACAGATGTATGTGATGCATCAGACAGGAGAGCTTAGCTCTGGAAAAGCAAGATTAATAACACTAGATCAGAATCTAATTTGAGTGATAAAAAAGTGTTGAGTGAAATTTAGGGGAAAAAACAAACAAAAACTTTTGGGACCTATTCTGAAGTAAGCTAGCACTAAATGAATTGTTTCTTTCACTTGAAAATAAAAATAAAAAAAAAATTAGTAAAAAAGCATACCAGAACTGCGAGAAATACATGTCATCAGATCTGACTTCTTTCTTATTTTCTGTCCTGAATGGGTGTTTACTTTTTCCAGAGCTTTCAAATTAGCTCCTTTCTGCCTGTCCATCTGTCTATGTATCTTTACAGCTGGGGTTGGGAATAGAGTCTTTCTCACACGAACACCACCAGTTATAACTAACATAGGCAAAGAGTCCACTGGCTATTTTTAAGACTGTTTTGGCTGATTTTCTCTTGTAAAATAGTAGTGAATGTATCTAAAAATTCACAAAAGCAATTTTGGAAGACATGCAGATATATAATTCTTTTAAAAAGAGTTCCCCAGACAGGACCCACCTCAAAATGACCTATGAGATTCGATTAACAGGGGACCAGGCAGTTTCCCTGACACTTAATTCTCTGGTTAAAAACACCAAACTCACCACTAAGCTTTCCACGAAAGGCTTTCTAGAGCTGTGTTCCTAATATTAGTGACATAAAGCTTTATATGCAGATGCTTTGGGCAGAATTATAATAGGTACCTTTGAATTGGACTTAACAACTAACAATAGAAGCTAAAGAAGAAAGAGGGAGTCTCTGATAAGAAAAAGGACAGGGAGCTTAGGAGTGAAAAAGATTTATCATATCATTTACTTTGCAAAGGTATCAATATCTTTTGTACAAGTTTAGAAATATACATTAAACCACACACACGCATATGCATGTAAACATTTTTGACATTAAATAAACGGATTTTTTCTCATCACTAAGATCATCACTCACTTTAGAATTCAGCTCTAAGCACGATATTCATTAAGATACAAAGACCTGTTATTCTTTTCCAGTCTCAGAAACTGAGACTAAGCTTAAAATTTTATCACACCCAGGAATCAGTTAATATAGACTCATGTGTTAAACAAACCAATGAATAAATATGAACAATTCCTGTTATTTTCTTTCAACTGTAATAGCACTATACATCTAGCTGAGTATTTCCTGAGGAAACTACGAATAACATCCTTCTGCAACAATACTACTTGTTTAACATTCTTATAAAAATCATCAGTATTGCTATGTACTTTCAAAATAAATGATCCCAAGAGAAACTTTAAGTCTCTGTGCACATGAGTTTACTAGTTTCAATTAAATTACTTAAATTTCCATCTATTTAGAGGACAGCACAACTAACTAAAATCTAGAGAAGCTCTCAGTGGAACCATATGTGAACTTTGAGTATTAATAGAAAAGTCCAAAGTTTACACAAATCTCAGATCATAACTCCAGCTCTTGCTCATTATGGAAATCCTGAATTTTTCTCACACCTCTGCATGTTCAGTTATCTTTAAGACTAAACATGGAAGTGCTTAAATACCAAAGGCATGACTATTTTATGTTATTTATGGCCTGACCAGGGCAGGAAGTATCAGAAACCTCATGAGGATTCCCTCCCTTGTGTTATTTTCAGCATTATGTTTTATGTTTTTAGCAGTCTGCATAGTTCAGAAGGCTTTCTCAAAAGCAAATGAACCTGAATCTTTTTCAAAAGCAAGTCCTAAATATCTTCCTAGTTCTATTCTTTAAATTTTATAAAACCTAGAAGAAATATACTCCAGAAAGCTAACTATTTTCTGGCCTATAAAGTGGATTCAATAAAAAGCAAGAGGTCCACATATATTTTAAAAGTTTAATCTAAATCTTACTCAAAATAATCACGCAACCCTCATATCTATGAATAAGCCCAATGACCCAGGTTGCATACAGAGCATACAACGCAATATACTTATCCCTATTTCTACTTAGCAAGTTTCTTTAATTTCATTAAACATACCAAGTCATAGAGTTTTCAGTGAAAGAAGACTGTGGAAAAGTAGAACCGGGTTTCATTTATCAGAAATCATAAAGGCACAATAACAATAGCTCAGCAAGAGGATAATCAGGTACAGTAATTCTTACCAATACCACTGCTGGTGTATATCTCCTTCTCTGGAGGAATGCAATAGAAAAGGCACCTTCACAAGGATAGACACATTGGAAAAAGGATTCTCTTCATATAGGAAAAGGCATTTGCATCCTAAGGCACATGACTTGGGAGTAAGGCATAGGGTACAGAATTCTGACCCTATCACCCTCTCTGACACTGCCTTTAAACCCAACTGTACAACCAAAAAAGCAGGTTCTTCTCTATATACACAACCCTGACTATTGTCACAGTTTACATGCCAGAAGCCTAAAATAAGACATCAGGTGCTAGATTTAAATATTGTTCGCAATTTAAATCTTCTATTTATGTTCATCGGGAGGTCAGGAACTCTAAAAGTGTTTTCTTCTGTTAGAATCAATATGTTTTTATTCTTATGAAGTAGGAAACAATACAAAGGAGAAGAGATGGGAAAGAAACACAGTAGTCTCTTTCATGTAGGATTAGTGGAGACTACATAAGTTTTGTTGACCTAATATTACTTTTTCAGGCATATTCAATTTTATAAATTACTTCCTAGCCTGACAAACAAAAAAATACAACTCTTAAAAATGCCTGGTGTTTGCAAAAAAAAAAAAAAAGACAAATTTTTTTATATGCCTTATCGATGACAGAATCACACTAAATTATGTAAGAATTTCACATTCTTTAGCCCAACCAGCATCACCGTACTCTTTGCTCTGCTCTCTGTTCTAACCCAGGTTGTCAACTGGTAGATTGTCAACTAGCTATTGAATGTTCAAAAACATGTAAATGATCATTTCATATTTCTCCAATAATAGGTTGACAGAAGAAATTGAACTTTAGTTTAGAGAATACACTATTCTGTGACCAGAATGTAAATGTAAAAGATTTAAAACAACTATGCTCGTACTAAGCTCTTCATTTGCCTCCAGACTGAACCACTGCCATGCACATTTAGAAGGGAAGTACTGCCTAACACACTTAAGTTGACAATACTCATTTTGTTTCAGAGCATTCCTTCCCTTGCATAATGTGTTCTAGCAATACTGGACAGTAATGCTACAGAAAAATTTGGAGACACATTTTATAGAATATTTTATCTTTAATAGCAATATAGCTTAAAAGAAAATAAACTAGTATTCTGGATGTAGGGTCAGCAGATAATAGCTCTCAGGACAGATTAAACTCATTGCCAATGTATTAATAAAGTTTTATTAGAACAGAGGCACATTTATTTACATAGTCTCAATATCTGTTCTCACTACAAGGGCCAAATTAGGTAGTTGCAACTGAGGCTATATGGCCCACCAAACCAAAAATGTTTACTTACTATCTGGCTCTTTACTGAATAAGTTTGCAGACCCTTGTTTTAGAGGCAGCTTCATCATTTATTATCTGTGTGATCTTGATGTGTTTAGTCAGAAGGGAAAAGGCAGAATCAGAGGGGACACTTGGGAACAGAGACATGTGTGGTGCTGGACTGCCATTTTTTTTCTCTTCCTAAGTCTGCAGACTCATCCCTGTGATTTCTATCTGTTGCAAGGCATCCTGGACAACATAGAGTGTCAAAAGGAATACTCCTAACACCACCCAAAAGTGTTTGTGAAGCTTTAAGGGTGCAGACTGTATGTTCCTTATTGTGCCACTCTGAAGCAGGTAACAGTGGACAGATTCTAGAAGGACACAATTGATTTATGATGGAAAAGATGTACAGAGATTTCTTTTACTCTCAAACACACAATAAAACTGCTATCTTAAACCTAATAAACCATCTCTCGATACAAATTGGCATTGTTCAAAGAATCCCTTACACAAACATACATGTGTATCTCTCTGTGGCTCTCAAATAATCCCCACTCCCCACCCCTGCACTCCCCACCTCTTAGGAAGCATTTTACAAAATCTGACGATATTGTGGTTGTCATAACTGGAGCACAGAGGGAGAGCTACTAATGGCATCTAATTAATAGATGCTAGGCATGCTGCTAAACATTCTACAACCGCTACCCAAACACACACACACACACACACACACACACACACACACACACACACGCACATGCACACGCACACGCACACACACACAACAATTATGTCCCAAATATTAGTGCCAAGATTGAGAAAATATGATCTGGCTGAAATTGTATAAAAAGTCAGATACAGAAACATAGCAAAACAACCAGTCTGTAGCACCTGGGTATCCTCTTAGAATGAACTCAAGACGGCTTGGATTAAATTTAAAATCATTGTCCTTTCTCTGTTCTTTTCTTAAAGTCACTGATATAACCACAGTCATTTACTTCACTCGTTAAATGTCATTACACAGAGGACAGAACAGAGAGCAAAATACGTGTAGTTATTGCACTTGTGGAGCTTTATATCATAGAGTATTGTTTATTTGCACTTCTAGTTTTCATCCTTTACTCAATCTGTCTTCGTTTTGGCTTTACCATACACTAGGTACTGGACTGAATGCTGCTAGGTAAAATGTAAAAAAAAATACAATCTCTATAGAGCATTTAGTAACTCTGATGTAAAGTGATGAGTACCACAGGTTGCTTTAGTGGCACAAAAAAGTGAATCTCGGTCTTGAGGAATTGGGGGCAGCTGCCCAGAGGGTGTGACATCTAAGACTGGAGGAATGCATACAAATTTGCCAGGCAGGAAGAGGGGGGATTCAGACAAGTTTGCAGTGTTTCAGGGAATTGTAAGCATTTCAGTGTGATTGAAGCCCAAAGAGATGAACCTGAAAGGCAAGTGCAGCCAGATCATAATGACTCTATATTACCTATTTGACATTTAGACTTTATCCTAAGGACAATTGGAATTATTACAGGTGTTTAAGAGAGGGATGTAATCCGATGTGCACCTTGACAAGGTCATTCTGAAAAAGATAAGAGGAAAGAAAAAATATGGGCACTGGTAGATGAAGAGAAACTGTAAACTCAAAAAGACAGCAGTTGCATTAAATAGTGGAACCAAGATTGTGACTTAGAGAGTAAAAGGGTGAAAAGAAGGATGGAGAAAAATAAGGGATTTGGGACGTGTTTAAGTGGTAAAATGATAAGGAATTGATCATTGACATTAATACAGTGACTGAGAAAAAATTCAAGAACGATGCCATTTTCTGGCTTAGGCAAGTGAGTAAATGGTGCCACAAGATAACGAGTAGAATCTTGGACATATTTTGAAGGTGAGACACTCTAGTGGAGCTGTTTGATATGAGGTTGAATATGTGTATCCCCTTGCTCCTCTCCTTCCTCACTCCTAGGCCAAAAGGATGCCTCTCCATTAGTATCATTTTAGAAAGTTCTGAGGATTATGTTTCAGGACATTCCATTCAAGATAGAGCTAAATTATGAGAATCGCAGCTCACTACTGCAGAACATTCTCTAGAAAGGTTGATGTTAATTCACTAATGACTTTTTTAAAGAAAGGTGCTTAACCAATGGTGAATTCCCTAACAATAATATCAACCAGTTCATACTTGTGCTCAAAGAAAGCATGATATATCTTTTTAAATCCTTCCTCTAAACCGAGTGATACAATGGCAATGCCTTTCCTCTTATTTGCCAGTCATAGCACCCTACCAAATAAAGGAATTGAGGTTTATTTAGCATTCTTTAGTTTCTTCTGAAACCATGAGACTTATGATAATTTAAAATTTTGTTGTGGAGGTCTGAGCAAACCATTGGTTTATCAGTCTCTCCAGGTTTTTGTCTTAGACTGTCTTATTCCTTAACTTCCAGCAATCTCTGTTTTCCCAGTGGCAGACGGTCTGCTAGTAATTTTGCATCATTTTCTCCCGGTAATACTATCATTTAAATCAGAAGGCCTGAAGACCTGGGAACTCAGTTTCCTAGAACCTCTGCTGGCAGTTTCCACTCTAGACATAAAAAGTGCTCAGGTGAAATTTAGAAGAGAAACCAGAAAAAAGTAGAAACCATATTTTGGTCCTCTGGAGGACAGAGTGGAAGGCCCATTGACTTCAGCAGACTCAAGATTACAGCAGCCTCTACTAATTTCCCTGAAAAATATACTTTTAAGTGCCAGAAGCAGCTGTGATCATTGTCAACCATTTCCTGCAATTTCCTGACTTCCTAAAAGCAGCAAATCTGAGATCTAGCGGTAACCGCTCTTCCTGCCCTTTCAAAAGTATTATAAGCACCTACTGTCTTTGACACCTGAAATAAGTAGAGTGGCTTCTGTTTTCCTGACTGGAAAATTTCCCAATCAAAACAATGGAAGAGGCAGTATCACCTAGTGATTAACAGCATGGGCTTCTTTCTTATTTCTTTTAGACTTTTTTCATCAGAGACTTTATTTTGCAGTGACTCAAAGTTATTTCTTTCTACTGCATCTCTTCCTTAACCCTAAGCCTGGAAATACATAAGACATGGAAAAGACATTTAAGACTTGTCAAGAGTGAATGAGAGTGGTAATTTATCTATATATTAAAAAATGTCGCAAGCTAATTTTATTAGCAGTAATAGTGAAGATATTCAATCTTTCAAAGCAGAAGAAAATATGACATTTAAGACAAGTCACTTTTTCTCAAAAAAATTAACTTTTTTGACACAGACATAAGGGAACTACTGCCATATTCTACTTAAAATGCCAAATTCACCCAAAGAATTGTTAACTGGGTATTTTGATGTCACTTCTATGTGAGAAACATTCTTCTCTGGAGTGTCATACTTAAGTCTTCATTTCGTACTTGGAAAAACAAAAATTATGGGAAGTTTCATGGGAATTGGGCAGACAAAATGACGATTCCCTGCTCTTTAATTTTACTTTCCATTCTCATATTTTCATTATAAAAAGCAAAATATAAGTGAGACACTGTTTTGCTTCCCAAGATTTACAAGATTTTAAACATTAAGAAAAGAAATGTGAGGTAGAAAACTGAAAATAACAAATGAATACGATTAAAAAAACAAGAGACTCATAGACACAGACAACAGTTTAGTGGTTACCAGAGAGAAAGGGGAGAAAGGGGATAGATAAGTGTAAAGAGGGTCAAGTATATGGTGACAGAGGAAATTTAATTTGGGGTAGTAAAGACACAATGCCATATACATATGACATATCTTTAAATTGTACACTTCAAACCTACCTAATTTTATTAACCAGTGTCACCAAAAAAAATTTAATTAAAAAATAGATAAATATGAAAAAATTTAAAAACTACAAAATATGAAGGCAAATGGCTAAGAGTTGACCAAAATCATTTCTTTAAAAAGCCTATGGTACATTTTGTGGTTTGGTTTTGTTGGTGTTAATTTCCTCCCTAGCTATCATTTTCTACTAATTTTTTGTATATTCTGTAAAGAAGGTGTTTTTATTTTCTGAAGAGAAAATGAATACTAAGACAAAAACACCACAAAGTAAACTTTATTTCTTGCTCTTTGGCTATTTATTTTTATTCTACTCCCAGATTAAATGAACAATAATCTATCATGTTAGATTTGCTTGCCAATTTTAAAATAAAAGTGTAGTTGTTGAATTTTATACTTGTTTGGGCTAACATGTTTGATATCGTTCTTGTGTGTCCATTATTTCTAAAATAGTCATGTGAAAGAATTCTATTATTCAACTTACAACAGATATTTGTTGCCTTGAATCTACAAGATTTAAGTAGTTATATGTGGTTTTATATATGGCTATGACTGGACACAAATGTCAATAAGCCATAATTCCTGCCTTGAAGGAGCTTGGAGTTTGTCAATCTAAGCAATACATCTTACTTCCCATGGTTTTTATGTCCTTTCTTCAGCAGCCTAGGAGTGAAAATATATCCATGGTACAGAAATCAGTTTTCTAGCATAAAGTCACATGTATGTTAAAAAAGGGAACAATAATAACAACAACAAAAATTAGACCCCTGAATGCTTAGAGACTTCCCACCAAACTCATACTGCTTGGTACATCAGCAAAAATGACAAATAGAGATAGTCTAGCAAAACACTAGACATCCTGTCAGATCTTCCTTTTTGGGAAAATTCACTACAAACTAAACAAGAATGCATGCTTTTTGTTCAAGAGATCGCTAGTGTTTCCCTGGGAGTCATTGATTGGTCTGAAAGGTTCACTTCCTCCTGCCACTCTAGCCAGGGCAGATGGCTTCCTTTTCCCACACTTAGTTAAGCTGGAAGGATACAGCAGCGGAGGCCCAAGGCCTTTAGAACATATGAATAATTTCAGGATTGAGCACTGTACTTCTCGATTTTATTTTCACATTCTATTTAATCCATTACTCTCAGGCCCAGGTAAGCATGTACTATGGATTAAAGTAGCAACTTGTACTACTCTTAAGGGTTTCTCCAAAATTTCCCAAGCATTTTCTTTGCAAAGCCAGTGAAAATTTAAATTTATTTGGATCAAAACAAGATCTCCCACCTCTCAAATATTACTTTCCCGTAGGACTTCTACATTCCAATTTTAAGTTCCCCCAGGGTTTTCTATCATCCTTTTTTGCTATATTTCACTTTTCTTTACAGTATTTGTGCTTCTTAACAGACTATAAAATGTCCTTCTGGTTTATTAATTGTTTCTCTCCACTGGAATATAAGTGGGACGTGGACTTCTGTGTATGTTTTGTTCATTGCCACATCCCCAACCCTAGACTAGGCCCTGGTCTATAAGAGTGCTCAATCAATATTTTTTCAGTGGTTCATAAATAATCTTATACTAAAAATCATTGTGGACATATGACATATGGTCCATGAACCTGAGAAAAAGTAAGTGACACTGTGGATCTCTTTAATAAACGAATTTTTCGAGGCAGTGGTATAGTATAATTGTTAACTACATGGCCTATGAACTTACACTGAGATCAAGTTCCAGCTCTGCTACTACTTGCTATATTACTTTTTCTAAAACTCTATTTTCTCTCTGTGAAATGAGGATGAGGATGCCATTAGTGCCTCTCCTGTAGGATTGTTGTGAAGATTAAATGAAATACACAGTGCACGTATGACAGCATCGCTACTGTTTCTGTTCGTTTCCACTTAACATGGTCTCAGTATGTGGCAGTCTATCTTTACAATAGGTTCTTTCATTCTGTAGGGAAAAGTATTTTATGTAATCTGCCAATCATCACAGCGACATCACAATCTGCTATTTCTCACCTTTACCTTAACTACTAAACCAACACCCACATTCTGAGATCAGTGACCAAGCAAGAGGTCTCTTTCTCAGTGTCCTTTCCAAGCTTCAGAAAAGACTATACTTTCTTTCTAGTAACTACCTCTCCCAAGCTATCTTTCCCACCACCAAAAAATATAGTTGTAGAATATCATAGACAAAAGAAATGTTTTTTAGATTTTATCAAGGCCTCTCCCTCACCAACCACTGCTTTTTCACTCTACCCCAAACTGGATCTCTTTTGAAATCTTCCTTAAAAGGTGTCATACAACATTTGCCCTCCACCCATGTATAAAGGAGTTTTTCTCGTATATGTAAAGTACATTTTGTTGGAAAGCCTTCCTCACACAAAGTGAAATCTAACCACTGGCTTAGTTCTGACCTCCAGAGTTACCAGAGTTATATGGCTCCAATTCCATGGCATGCACATGGGATATCTGAATACAACCTAGATGTCTCCTTCTTTCATGAAATGTCCCTGGTCCTTATGACCATTTCTCATATGACAAAGTTTCCAGATCCTTCTTCATCTTGCCCATTTCCTTTAATATTTTTTTCACTCACCAGTGACTTTTTGAATTATGATCCTCATGACATGATCCAAAACTATAAATGTGGTGTGACCTCTGCTGTGCCCTGGAATTTGAGCATTCAGGGTTGAAATTTCAACTTATTTAAAGGCTTTATGGACTCGTACAGACGTTTCTAGAAATTACATCATACTGTTGGCTCAGAGGGACCTTGCGGTCAAGTAAAATCTCCAAGTCTATTTTTTTATAAGTTGCTATCGAGCCAGGTTTTCTGGCTTCTTATAAACTTGGATCAATGTTCTGATTTCTTCACATGGTCCAGAGTTATGCTGGATGCACACGTGGTTTTCTTTTGGCAGCCTGTGCAGTATACACCAACCCATAAGATTGTTCTTAAGAAGCCCAGTTTTGGTGTCAGGAACAGACAAACCTGAGACACAAACTTGAAAGAACTGAAAGGCAATGTCTATGCTAGCACAAGAACTTATTAATAATTATTCATGACACTAAAGTGATTTGGGGCAATCTACCCTATAGAAATATAAAGTTCAAAACCTGTTTCATTTGGTTATTCTTACCAGCAAGTCTGTGAATGAATTTCAGGAAGTCAATGACCTTCCACAAAGGCACATGAAATTTAGAGCAAATATGCATTCTTTCATTTCTCTGGGGAGAATATCTGTAGATTTTATCAGACTCATAAAGAGATTTAAAACCACTACCAACCCCCTTATTTTAGAAGGAGTATATTTGAGCTCCGGAGGTATTAAGAAAGTTACTGAAGGTCACATAGCTAATAGGTAATAGAGTCTGAATTATAATCAATGTCCTCCAAATACCAGAGCAAGTTCCCTTCATATCACATGCAATTGCAAGAAACCATTACTAAATAAAAGAAAAATATGTGTGTATGTGTATATATTATTTGTAAACAAGTATATATATTTAATAAATATGTGTCTTACATGTCTCAAAACTTATATCACTTCACTTGTTAAAAGTATACTCAAATCCCTTGTTGAAAAAGATCTTAGACATTCCTAATTGATCATGGACAAAGCTAAAATCACAGTAACTCATACAGGGTAGAAAATAAAGTCTTCTCATAGGTGTTATGTAATAGCCTTCTTTGTGCTTTGCAACTGATGTCTCAAACATTATAAATGTCAAAGTAAAATCTGTACTTCAAAAAATCAAATAAATTTATACCAAGAGTATTTAAAAACAATCAGTTTTGTCCAATTTGTGTATAGTGCTGAGAACTATAAGAATAGATGTAACATTTTTCTAAATCAAAGGGGTGTCTTTTCTACTTTTCTACTCTAACAATTCTTCAGTATTCCCAGTTTATTAATTTAAAAATGTTGTTCAACAAGAGGATGAATTTTGTGTTTCCTAATATTATTCTCATGCTGGTTTGAGTTTTTAAATAATATATTAAGTTTTATTATAAACCTAATGTTTTTGTTATTCAATTTGAGAAGCATGAAAATAAATAATAGTATTTAATAGTAACTTAAGGCATGTTGGACTTAAAAATACTGACTTACAATGTCACTTAAGAAAAAAATAGTTCAGAAATGAATCATAAAGATATATGATTTTGATATGGGAAGGAATGGATAGAAAATTTATTGTGGCCTCGTTTCATGAAAGGGGAGACTGATACTCAAAGAAATAATGTGACCTAACTTATCAAGTCAGATGGAAAAGATATTATTTCACTCATATGTGGAATATAAAACAAAAAGAAAACAAATCAACAAATAAAACAAAATGAAAACAAACTAATAGATAGAGACAACAGACCAGAGAGAAAAAAGGATAGGGGGAGGGAAAAATGGGTAAAGGAGTCAAATAAATGATGACAAACAAAAACTAAACTTTTGGTTGTGACCATGCTATAGTGTAAACACATATTGAATTATGTAATATGTACACCTGAAAAATAAATAAATAAATACGTGCATACATACATACATACATAACAATATCATTGCTATTTATCTTATCTTAGTCTTTTATTATTTTAATGAAGTCTGAATTATCTAAGTTCTCAAAAAGAGCTTCATTTTCAAAGATATTTACTATATGCAGTTCATTTTAGTCCTTTTGATGTCAACTTGTACATATGTTCAAAGTGTCTGAATTATGAGTAACCTTAGATCATCTGGAGAATCTCAGATTATTAACAAAGGAAAGAATGTTAGAGATTTGTCATCCAAACACAGGGTTTTATTTTTCCAGATGTGGCAACCGAAATGCCAGAGTTGCTATCTCAGTAGAAGTCACTTAAAGCCTCACTCACTTACTCTCACTCCTAGTTATTTGTTTGAAGAATTTGTATTTCTTGTTTCCTCAAACATTGGCTCTGTAGAAAGAACTTCATCAAAATTTAAGCTATAGCTGCTTCCTGATCACTCTGTGTTCCAAGTTCTAAGACACCAAGAAGCAAGCAAAGAAGTCATCATCCTGCAGAGGTATTTGATCCCAATCATCAAGGGCTGCTGTTACACAATAAGTGCAGGGAAAAATGTGTTTCTTACCCAGACAATTCATCTGGACATCTCCTCATATGCCCTTGTGCAGTATTTATGACAAATGATGGATATATCAGCAATGACCTGAAAAGAGCATGGTGACCTAAACTTAGATCTTTCAGGAATGAGGATCTGCGTCACCCTACCAGTTAATCTACTGAGATCATCAATAGATGCAAGCCAAAGATAAGAATCCAGAATGAACAGTAGAGGTGGTAAGAGGGGAGTACCAATTGGGGCCTCAAGATCAGTTGCAATGACAGAGGCATTAACCAGAATCCCAAAGGCGGTGTTTCAGAATTTATATTAACCAGGTATATCTGAGTAGCTCAAGAGGTAGACTAGGATGAACCACACAGATTATTCTTCAAGACTGGAGGACTCATTTCTCTTGTTTCTGAAACTGCAAGCTGGAGCCCTCTCCAGAGATGAACTGAATGAAACACACCACCTCACCCAACATGATTCCCCATTCTCCAGGGTAGTGCATATTCAAAAGGGGTTCATGTAGGGGTGTAAAGACCTGATCCCTTCCCCTAACCATGTAGGAACCACTCTGCAGAGTCATTCCAGCTCCATAGTGCTACCATGGGATTGACTGAAGCCTCTGCTGAGACCTCATTACGGTTTAGTTTCTTCCTCTGCCCCATCCCACTTCATTTATTCCTACTGGTTTTGACTCTTCTCCCCTACTAAACTTCCTTTCTGGGAAATGAACTCTCAACAGTCACCCACCTGAGTACTAGAAAAAAACTAAGTACTAATTTCCTGATGCCCAGGCAAGTCAACACACAAGGCCCTTTTCACTGTATCATTTCTCAAAATTAAATCTGAAATCTAGACTTTTGTGCTCATGCATGCAATAAGAGGTTCCTCATCATATAACTTTATCAGAGTAACCTGAATATCTCAGAAAGATGTACATTCAACACACTGCTGGCCACTCCTGATGGGGAAGATTGCAGTGGAGGATCCTAGGCATCAGAAATGAGGTGACATCAGGAGGAGGAAGAGGAAGCAGTGAAGGGAACGATATCCACAATGAGCAAATGACCCTAATCAGACTGAAATAATCCCCTTTTGAATAAATGAAATTTGATTGAAATTGATAAAGTTAAAGGATCAACTTTTAAATAAATTTACTTAAAAAGCTCAAGTAAAGTGAGCTTAATTTTCTAATGAATATATTTACTCTAAAATGTCTTGAGCATTTGTTGGTAGTATTGTTTTCATTTATTCTGAACAAAAAAAAATGTGTCTTAATCTAACACAGGAATCAAGATATCTGAGATGTTAGGGGTTCATCTTTTTTAAGTATTTTCTGTCTTAAAGTTCCTATAGCTTATATGTTGAAGCATTTTACATTTGATGCTTAGTTGAGCAGGGCTTTTCAAGAGTTTTGATAATAATGTATTGGCCACTTCCAACAAATGGTTGACCTAGTTTTATTTCCTATAAATAATAATAATAACTTAAATCCCTTGGCTACACAACAACAACTCTCCACTTCTCTACCTTACAATTTTTGCACTCAGTGATGAGACCCTGGGCCCATCGGACAATTAGTGAGTTTTTGATAACCTATTTAGAAAAGATCAATGTTTCCTTTTTTCTCATATTTTCTCTTATAAACAGATCTATTAAGTTTCGGTCCATGAACTGGGTGAAATCCAGAGATGAATATTAAGAAAAATTAAGCTATTAGTACTATTTCATTTAAGGTGGAAAAGTAAAACAGAATTGAAATATTTTATCTTTCTTTCACAGGACAAGTCAGGATTCTGAAGGTCCCAGACACAATGGCGCAGTGATGAAAACAAGATGCAGTTGAGTGAAAAAAGCCAAACATTTCAATCCTGTACAATGTCAATCCATACAGACACATATTTTCTCTCTTGTGTGAAAAAGTCTCTTATTCCTAACCAAAATCACTATAACTTGAGGATTTAAACTAGCAAGAGAGAGACTGGTAATATGTAGGAGTAAGGGGAATGGGGATGAGGATGGAGTCTGTGTATTAGTATAAATATATAGCCCAAAACACTTTTAAATTTTAATGTAAGTCAATGGAGCTTATGATCAACCTATATAATATAAATACCTGAATAAAAATATTACAAAAGGATAACTAGAAAATTCTCAACTTGTGCTTCTTCAGCATAGAAATGTAAACCAAGTGTCTGTCTCATATACATGTATGTGTGGAGCAGAGGAGTGGTTTATTAGAAGGAAATGGAATAGAGAAGCTGAAATAAAAATTGCAAGTATAGGCAAGAGTCACTTAAAGAACTGACTGTGATCATTCATTTTATTTGTAAACTTAACTGGTCCATGCTGTGCCCAAATATTTGGTTAAATATTATTCTAGATATGTCTTTGAATGTGCTGCAAATAAAATTAACATTTGAATAGGCAGACTGAGTAAATCAGATTTCCCTCCCCAATGTGGATAAGCCTTATCCAATCCATTAGAATCCTCAATAGAACAAGAAGTGTAAGAAAGAATTTCAGCTTTCTCTTTCTCTTCCTCACTATCTGAGCTGAAGCTTCACTTTTTGCCCTGGGACTGAGACAAACTAGGAATTACATCATCTGCTTCCCAGGCCTTTGGGCTGGCACTGGAACTATACCTAATTGACTCTCCTAGGTCTTATCCAGCCTTCTCAGCCTCCATAATCCTGTGAACCACCAATTTCTTATAATAAGTCTATATAACTATATCTATTACCATATAGACACATATACATACATATAGATAGAATTCCTTATAGAGAGATATTTGCATATGTATTGCAGTGATATATATATATATGTGAATTATATGTATAATTTAAACATATAATGTATCAAATGTTCAAGGATATAAATAATTATACACACACACACATACACACACATCCTTTGGTTCTGTCTCTCTGGAGAACCTTAACTAATATACAGAGGGAACAGGAAGGAGGGATAAAATGGTGATCCAGGATAGAGGGTCTGAAATACACAGGGTAGGGAGAACCTGTTAGAATAAAGGCCAGAACCCGAGAATCAGATCATAGGCACTTCAACAAACCAGTAAGCAGATATGCCTGAGCTCATAGGAGTATAATCTCACAAAAACTAAAATCCATGTGATCCAGGGTGAGAGATATTCTTAAATAAGCATGAGCAAAATGGGAATTCCAATCTTCATTTGCATCTCTCAGAAACATTTGAAGAGATTCTAGTGCATTGTACATTCTCAGTAGTTTCTGTTAAATGTCTGGTCCTTACCTTTCTTTGGTCCCCAAAATCTTTCACCTGTTTCACGTTCTTCTTCCCAAATTCAATGTACCTTAACTACCTGATTACAGATCACCTCTGAACAACATCTTCCCCTATAAAATACTCACCCAACTTGCTTCACACTGGGAGTTATTTTTCTTAGGAGAATCTAATGACTTCTATTTGTCCTTTCTCTCCTCCTTAAAACCAGTTACATAGGGCACAGAGAGGGTGTTCCGAATCTCTTAATTATTAATAATGTTGCCTCTCGATCTAGATTTGACCAAAATTATAGTGGGGGCTCTAAGAAGATAGAACCTTATTCCTTTTGAGAAACTCTCATCCACCAGAGTCAATTAAGTCCAAATAGCCTAAGGTAGGTGATAAATTAACTTTTCTTTGTATTGGAATGGTGCCAACTACTGTCATTGTTGAAAGAACTGAGAAAATAGTCACTCAGATGATTGTACACCTTAATTCTCCCATGGACATAGTTGAGAAAGACGGTTTTAGAAAGACTGTTTTAAAAGCAACAGCATCTCTTCAAGATCTATATCATCAGCAGTTATGATTGTCAAGTTCCCATAGTCCTGAGTCTCTGGCATGTAATATTGAGTACACAGCCTTTAATAAAGATTTGTTGAACAGACAAAAGAATGTCTCAGTACTGGCAATTCTATCCAGATAAGTCTAAACCCTAAATGTACTAAAGTAAGCAAACAGCAGAGAGCACTTCATAACTCATTTGTACTTTAACATGTGCCTAGAAATTTATTAGTGGCACTTTGCTTGTATTAGACCATAACATTGTACTTCATCATTCCTTCTCTCTTCAGAAAGGTTTAGTCATGTACTTGGTCAATATGGGCTAGAACACAGTATTAGACAAGGGACATTTTTCAGAGAAAAACCCAAACCCAGTGGTTCGCTTTTGATATATACTTGTCCTATTTTAATCCTGGAACCTATTACACTTCAGTGGAGGCAATGTCAATGCTGTGACAATTCTAAACCACTTGCTGCTTGCTGCTTAACTCCAGTCATTAACAGCTTCCAGAAAAATGTTCTATTGTTTCATTTGTCAGGTGCTGTTTGATGAGAACAAGATGATGAGTTAAGGTGGGCCAAGTTCTGCTTCATAGAGCTTTCAGGGATTGATAAAACAAACCACAATGAAACTGTCAAGGAATTTCTGTAAACTTTTAACCTATATTTTGCAAAGTTCTCTCACCATATTTAGAGTTGAGGTGATAAAATATTCTTTCCTTCTTCTACTCAAATAGTCTGTGCATTCTTGAACTTTCAAGATGACATGGACCTGCAAGAGGTGATACATCTAGTTGCTTGATCAAATTCAACAGCATCTGTAATTACAGAAATAGAACATAAAATGAAAAGAAAAGCATAAACAATGGGTTCCTGGAAGGCAGCCAGTCCCTCAGCCTTGAATTAGTGCTTATCACAGCAGAACTCTAATAGCTGAACACAAATAGAGGACAGAAGGCCCAAGCTACTCAGCAGAGTGCCCAAGTAGCTGCTATCCTGTAAGTTCAAGTAGGGGGATATATTTAGACTTTCCAGAAGGTTCCACTTCCACATTAAAAAAAAAAAACATTATTTTCAAAAAGTGAAATAGACTGCAACTTAATAAATGAGTTCCAGCTGTTGAACATTAAACTGCTAAAAGAAATTCCATACATGAATACTCCCTAGGACTATTTTCATTTAATTAGGACTTGTATGATTCATTCTCTTAAGATACTAGCCTCTCCAGATTGAAGCCTGAGATAGTTAAAAAGTGTTGATAGTATGTTAGTTTTAATGATCCTGTCTCACTTACTGTATTACTTACTTTTAAAGTTGAATATTTAAAAAAAAATGCTTGAATCACCACCCAGAAGCCACTGACCACACCTTCTGTTTCATGGGGAAGCAACAGAGTGTTAGTTGAAAGAATTCTGTAGTGTGATGTAGGAACCTAGATGAGGATTTCCATTTACCACTTAGTGACGTGGACTTGGGCAACTCTCTTCACATCAGTTGTCCAACTATAATATAAAGATGATGTGTGTGTTGATGGAATATTCTGGTTGCTTAAAGTCCATCTTAGCTCTCAGCCTGATACTTTTATGACTTTTCTATAATGAATTGTATTTTTAATATATGTTTGACAATCAAACAGAGGGAGGTATAACTTGGCCCCTTAAACTGGTGGATGTGCCTTATACTTCTTCCAAGGCCTTCTTCATGCCTTCTTAATGTGATGAAGATCCTTCTTGTCACATTAGCACAAGTGAGTTTCTCTTTCCCTGGTCTATGAGTTTGCTCTTATGGGAATACTGGTTCCTTCTAATTACAAAATTTATTACTCTTGTTTTATTCTTTGACATATCAATTTAGATTACAGCAATTCAGATTAGTTGAGGGCAACTCAAACATATTGAATATTTTTGTAAGTTCTAATTTTTTGTCAGATATAATACAAAATAATGCAAATATTATGTGTTAAACACTAGTTATTATTCAATACATAAAAACTCTATAAAATATTTATACTGCATACGGCTCTCCTGAGCACAATGACTAAATGATATTTCTTATTTCAAAAATTTCCAAGTCAAATAACTTGATACCCTACAACCTGGAAACCCACGGTGAATATGGAACCCACATATAAGTTCTTGTGGTTTGATTTTTTCCCCCTGTTTATCCTCAAACAAACAACAAACAAAAACTCCCTATGTCATTTAAGCCTATGGCTCTCAAACAGAAATAAATGGAAAAACATGTAGGTAAATATTGAGAAAGAAGGGGTGATCCAAGTCAAATAGTAAACTTGATGCATCTTCTAGAACTTCCTTTTTAAAATTTTTTTAAAAGTTTACAAATATAGAGAAGTAGCATTTGGCTTCAGCATGCTCCCTACCTCTTGCTGAGAAGTACCAAACCTGGAACTAACAGCAGCCAGCCTTGGTTCATGGCTTGGCCTCTCAAGGCACCTCTAAACCCAGCATGGATGGTGGTCATCTGCCGATTGCTTGGTGGTTCATGCCACATGGCCCATAAAAAAGTACATGCTGCAGTTGACCTTGGCTTGTGGCTGGGCCCCGCTCAGGAGGCCCAGGGGCTGGCTCTCCAAGTGGCTAACTTCTGACTGAGCTGGAATACCACCTCAGGCCACATACAAGGACAACACACTCAAAGAGCAGACTCAACAGGCACTGCTAAAATGAACCCTACTCTGTGAGGTCAGCCCCTGTGCAACAGTTCCTCTACTATAGTCACTGGTCAATCCTTACAACCCATGATTCCAAAAGTCAATCCCTCCCACTGTCATACAAACAGCAACCAGTGCTCAGCTACAATAGGAGGGTACACAGAGCCCACACAACAGAAATACATCTAGAGCATCCAGCTCAGGTGACCAGGGATACTGCATCACTGGGCCCTACAGGACACCTACTACATAAGGCCACTCTACCAAGACTGAAAGACATAGGAGCTCTACCTCATACATTGAAACAAACACAGTGAGGCAGCCAAAATAGGGAGACAAATATGTCACACATGAAAGAATGGGAAAAAGTTCTAGAAAAAGAACTAAACAAAATGGAGACAAGCAATCTACCAGATGGAGCATTCAAAACACTGCTTATAAAGATGCTCAATGAACTTAGGGAAGAGTAGGTGAACTCAGTGAAAACTTAATCAAAGAGATAGAAAACATAAAAATGAAGATAGAAAACATAAAAAAGAACCAGTAAGAAATGAAGAATGCAATCACTGAAATGAAGAATTCATTAAAGGGAATCAACAACAGATTAGATGAAGCAGAAGATTAAATCGGTGATTTAGAAGATAAGGTAGCAGAAAACACCCTATCAGAAAAGCAACAAGAAAAAGAAATCTAAAACAATAAAAATGATTCAAGGGGCCTCTGGGACAATAGTAAATATTGTCCAGGAGTACCAGAAGGAGAAGAGAGAGCAAGGAATTGAAATCTATCTGAAGAAATAATGATGGAAAATTTCCCTAACCTGGCAAAGGAAATAGATATACAACCTCAAGAAGTTCAGAGAGTCCCAAATAAGATGAACTCAAAGAAGTTTATTATCAAGATACATCATAATAAAATTGCCAAAGGTTAAAGACAAAAAAAATTTTTTTTTAAAGCAGCAAGAGAAAAGCAATTAGCTATCTACTAGGGAGCACTCATAAGACTATTAGCTGATTTCTCAGCAGAAACTTTGCAGGTCAGAGGGATTGGCAGGAAATATTCAAAGTGATAAAAGCAAGGATCTACAACCAATATTGTTCTACCTAACAAAGTTATCATTTAGAATCAAAGGATGGGTAAAGAGCTTCCTAGACCAGAAAACACTAAAAGAGTTCATCAGCACTACACCAGTACTATAAAACATGTCACATAAACTTCTTTAAGAAGAAAAAAATTTTTCAAAAATATGAATAATAAAATTGCAATGACTACATATCTGTCAACAGATATGTAGTTACTTTAAACGTAAATAAATTAAATGCTCCAATCAACAGATAGAGCAGTTTAAAGGATAAGAAAACAAGGCCTTTACATACACTGCCTACAAAAAAAACTCACTTTAGATTAAAAAACACACACAGACTGAAAGTAAAGGATCGAAAAAGATATTTCCTGAAAATGAAAATAAAAACAAAACAAAACAAAAAGCCAGAGTAGCAATAATTATACCAGACAAAATAGTCTTTAAAACAAAGGCTATAATAAGAGACAAAGAAGTACCCAGTAATCCCATTTTTGAGTATTTATCCAAAGAAACCTAAAACACTACTATGAAATGTGTGAATCCATATGTTTATTGCAGCATTACTTACAATAGCCAAAATATGGAGGCAACCTGAGTGTTCATCAATGGATAACTGGATAAAGAAGAAATGGTACATATGGTGGAATACTACTCAGCCATAAAAAAAAAATGATGTCTGCAGCAACATGAATAGACCTAGATGGTATTGTGCTAAGTGAAGTTAAGTCAGACAGAGAAAGACAAATGCCATATGATTGCACTTACATGTGGAATCTAAAGAATAAAATAAACGAACAAAACAAATGGACTCATAGATACAGAGAACATTTTGATGATTGCCAGATGGGAGGTGTTTTGGGGGATGAAAAATAGGAGAGAATTAAGAAGTACAAATTGGTAATTACAAAACAGTCACAGGAATATAAAGTATAGCATAAGGGATAGAGTCAATAATATTGTAATGACTGTGTATGGTGTCAGATGTATATTAGGTTTATCAAGGTGATCACTTAGTAAGTTACATAAATGTCGAATCACTATGTTATACACCTGAAACTAATATAACACTGTATGGCAACTGTAATTGTAAAATAAATTTAAAAGTTAAATAAAGTTTATATGATTTTCGGAAATAAAATAGGTGACACAAAATAATTCTCAAATTTTCTATACACTGTTTGATAATATGCTCCCCAACACACTTCCCTACAGAGTGAAGATATTAATTTTTATTCTTCTGCCACTTAGAGACACTTCAATGGATCCTTCAAGTGAATAGACCTAAGGAAATTCGAAATTTTCTCTTTGAAATACAAAAGGACCTGCATAATAGAAGACATATCCATTTTCTTCAACAATATAAGTAACTTGCATCCTAAGCTTATATCTGAAGTATCTAAATATTTTGAAGTCTTTGGAGATTTTTTCACCATCAACCTTTTTACCACATACCTACTCGTGCTGTTTCTCCCCCTTTGACACATTCTCCAGTGCACCATCTCAAGAGTCTTATAAAAAGGTACCCTGATCCTATAAAGGGGTTAAATGTTTCTTATCTAATGTTTCCCATCTTTGCCAAATCAATTATCATTATTATGTAGCAAATGCTACCCAAGTTTTGCCTGAATATCTGTTAACACTATTTATAAAATGTATGATTTACCTCAGGTATAATTTTGTGAAAATGAAATAGGCACACAAAAAATTCATTCTTAAAAAACGATCCTGAGGTAGAAATAGTTGCCGAAGGGAATGTAGTAAGAAGCTAGATGTTATCAGGAATTCGGCCTCCCCTCTCGGTATTTACCTTCTGACATAAAAGAACTAAGTTTCTCTAAAAAAAAAAAAATGTTTTGTTCAGAGAATGCTGGAGAAGATCTGTTTTCCTTATGCTTGTCTCTTTTCCATATCAATAAAGATTGGGTCGGGAACTTACACAGCCTGCTCTTTGCTTAGAAAACAATTCTGGCACACTAGGTGTGGAGAAGAGAAAGGAGACCAAAGAAGACAGCCTGCTTCACTCTGAGTCAGAGACTCAGAAAAAGACTGTGGGAAAAAGAGCTGGCCTCCAGGGCCTTCCGATTTGATCACTCTTCCAAGCCTCTCCTTTATTCCACAGGAAGGAGGGGGCTGAACACTGTTGCCACCAGAGGAGATCAATCAGGATCCTTTTGGGCAGGGACAGCCACTTACCCCAACTTGCCAAAGACAAAGGATGGATTTCAAAGGGACAGAAATGACAAGTCTCCAACAAATCAATCCATGTATTGTTTTTTACAGGGAAAATAGCTTAATTATTGATTTAAAAACTAACACATGCTTATTATACAAAATTCAGTCAACACACAAAAAATACAAGGAAGAAAGAATGAATCATCTGAAATAGGCATATAATTTCTTGAGAATCTACCATGTACTTGGCATTGTACAAACACTGCGAGCAGCAATGAAGATACATAAGATGTTCTCAAGGCATGTATAATCTGATAGAAACCTGGCTTTTGAGTCAGTCTCTGATAGGATGGCAAAGATCACTAAAGTTACTTATTTAAGCCCCCAAGTTGTTTGTCAAGTCATCAGAGGGTTGGCTGAATGCCAATGAAAAGAGGGCATTCTGGGCAGCTTCTGTTACTCTTCTCAAGGAGGACAAAGACTCATAGAAGACCCTGCTGGGGAGAGAAGAAAAACCTATTGTGTTTTTTTTGTTTTTTGTTTTTTGTTTTAAACTCGAGAAACTCTGAAGAAGTACTGACAGAGTTCGAGTAATGGTTCTGCAGCACATAGCAATGTGAACTATACACAAACCTGTTAAACTGTCTTAGCCTGATTATTTAAAACAGCACACTAATTTCTAACTCACAGAACTATGGTAACAGATATTAACTCATTTAATCCTCATAATGACTCTATAAATTACCTGGTTTAGTATTATCGTTGTATATGTGATGAAACCAAAGCACAGAAAAATCTGTGTAACTGGCTCAAGGTTACATACATAGTAAGTGGTGGAGCCAGGCAGTCAAACTGCAGAGTACGTGCTCTGTACTCTGTGGTAGTTGGTCACTACTGCTCATGCATCAATCCCTGAAATTAGTAAAAGCCCAATCTCTGTCTTTGAATTATAGTCTGGTGAAGAGAGAAGGAGTGATTTTTTTAGAGCCTGAGGATGCAGCACCAAAGAACTGGCTTTACAAAATCTTAAAAGAAATAAAATAATGACAATAGTTGGTGTATTTATCAGGTGAAAGGCATTATTATAAGTAATGGGAGCACATGTGTGTATGTGTGTATATAAATGGTCTCATTTAACCCTTACAATAATTTGTCAATTATGATTTACTCGTCACTCTACAGATGTGACAACTGGGGCTCTGAGATTTTAAGCAATTTTCTGTCACAAAGCTAGAACACTGTAATGCAGAAATTAGAATTGAGCTCTGTGTGACCAGATTCTCAAATCTTGGCATAAATTTGTTGAATCAAAATGGTACGTGGGTACTATTTTAAAAAAGAATAAATATAGAAAAGAAAAGTCATAGATCCTCTTCCCTGCAGCTGCAATAGTGACTGATGGTGACACTGGGATGGAAGCCTGGATGCTGATCCTAAATCACCCATTTGATGAACTATATGGCAATGAGCAAATCACTCAGTGTCTTTGCTTTGGTTTCTCTGTCTATGAGCAGAATATAATAGGCTACTGGTTCTTAACCTTTTGATCATAAACCACTCTCATGAATCCAATGAACTCTCCCTCAAGAAAAATACATACAGGAACATAATACATATATCTCTCCATTCAGTTCAGTAGAGACCTTATATTTTATATTGTCAGTTTTTCCCATTGAAATATACTATCTGTGAGGGCAAAGGACTTAAGTCTTTTTCATATTTATATCCCCAGTTACTATAACAGTAATTGGCACATCACAGGCTCCTCAAAACTATCGACTAAATGAATAAATAGATTAGGGCTCCTGGTGTCCTTGAAGTCAAGCTATATTACTCCTGGTTAAAAAACCTTGGATTAAATTATCTCCAAAATCTTTTTTGGATCTGAAAGATCTAAGATTAAATCAAATGAAGTTGCCAATATTTCACTGATTCTGACAGAAAAATGGCAATTTCATGTGCTTCAACCTAACACATTAATTTAAAATTTTACTCAATTTGCCTAATAGTGTGTGCATATGCACTTTGATATCTGGTGATAATCTTTTGGTACTAATTGTGTTTACCTGCAACAATTGTTATTCACCTTACATTTACCACATGATGAAATCCAGGCAAGTAGATAAATGTGTAGCATTTCCTGCTTGTAAACTGCCTGTGAACACAAACAGAGCTCATTTCTGTTTAATGTATAATTCAGTTGTAGTTTCTTCTTAAATTACACAATTTGAAATTTATCAGCACTTGCATAATTCCAAATGCTTTATTAATGAGGTAGCAACTAAACAAGTTAAGACTGGACTTAATATAAATAAGTCAGACTTCTAGAATAATTGTTAAAAACAAGAAAACAATGTGCTCAACCAGAAGCAAAGCTTTCTAAAATACATGCAAAATATAAACTTTGGGTTACTTAACATGTAGAATGGCTATTTCATTGTGTGACTTTTGTATTTAATCATAAAATATAGTGTTTAACATGTATTTAGAATTCTAGATATCTTATAACATTCATCCATTATTCAAGCATTGTGGATTATGAATTTTTAAAGTCCCTAGAGATACCTATTTGTAGAATACTCTTGATATTAAAACATTTTTTAAATCATTGAAATAAAATGAGTTAATTTGATGCAATTTAACTATTGTGGTAATATTTCTGAAATATGCTATGAATACGTTGCCTAACTAATATGTTACCTGTTACTTACCAATGGCAATGGCAATTTATTTGGATTTGTAAGAAAAACAGATGACAATATATGGAAATTCTTTGGGTTCTAAGACCACTCCTGCTTTTTCTTAACATAAAGATTTAACAAAGGGTATTTCAATGAGATCTCCACAAACCTTCTTTTTTCTTCTCTAAAATAATGCTTCCATTAAGATGGGTTGAGGTCAGTGTAGGTAGAATTAATATTAAAAGAATAAATCAAAAAACCTTCCTAATGAAAAGACTAAGAGAAGTACAGTGTATGGGAAAGCCTGACAAATAAAAGGGGAACAAAAATAATATGATATGAATATTATGATGTTTAGCACATATTTCACTAAATCATACCTACTGTCTGGTGTATTCATTAGGAAGTCAAAAGTATGGAAAAAAACAAGTAAAGTGTTTTTTTGGGAGAGGGGTTTTATTTTACTGGTTACATTTTTAAAATATTTGACTTGCTCATTGCTAGTTGAAAGTATCCCAAAAAGTGATAGAATTGAATGAAAGAAATTAATATGTAAATCCTAAAACACTTCAAATTCCTAAATGAGAGATGTGTGTGTGTGTGTGCGTGCATGTGCATGCGTGCAAGTGTGTGTATGTGACATAAGAGAAGGGTACTAAAAAATAAACTTTAAATATAGTTATTCCTCAGCTGAACTAGTAAATAGCAAATTTATCACTATGATGAAAAGATACTGAATAGAAAAGGAAAAACACGGAGATTGAATCATCTAAACTAGAATTACCAAACTTTGCAGTACTCCTTTAATTCTCCAGAGAGGTTCTCCTATCATTCAGTCATGGGGAAGCAAACCTGAATCTATTTTCTAGAAAATGAATCTTATCAGCATACTGCATAACTCTTCAAGAAAGCAATTTCTGAAAACGACATTATCACCATAAAATCTTAAGCACCCATGCTTCAGGAACTTTTAGAGGGAATGAGATGACAAGTGGAGGGATTCAGATCTAGTAGTAAACTATACTTGTAAGAAAAACAGCATGAAGAAACTTGAAGCTATTGGATACAATGAAGTTTGAGAATTCTTTGTTAATTTTAATTATTCGGTCTATAATTGCCCTTTTTTAAATCACTGATAAGAATACCCATTAAGAGTAAATGCAAGTACTATGTTCAGAATTTCACACTATATTTCCCCAAAAAAATTCTTTTCATAATGAAGAGTATAGATTGTAAAATTATTAACTATTTTTATGAGTATGTGTAACCAAATGTTTAGAAAACCAGTCAGTGGCCTAGAATTTCTTTCTAACCTCTACTCTTTCTCTCTGATCTCCTTAAGTCATAGAACATTCTGGAGAAAAATGATAAAATTATTTTCTTTTTAATCATAGCAACAATTTTTAAAAGAGAAAAAAAGAGGAAGGAGTAAAAACTGGAAAGAGCCATAAGAACCATGAGTTTCTGCTTTTATGAGGTCTTATGTGACAAGGGAGAGAAAGTATGAGAAAACCCAATGTTTGCAGAACCATAAGCCAGAGCCAGTGCCTCTCTAGGACAAGGATGTCCATCCTCATTAACTTATCTCCCCATATGATAGAAAGCAGACACAAAAGGCCACAGTCCCTCCAGCTGTCAAAGAAAAAAGACACAGCTACCCTGGAGAAAGATTTTTAAAATATTGCATTGAGAGAAACGTTACTGATCAGTACACTTACTTGCAGTTTACATTTTTAAAAATGTCTCTAAAGTATCAAAGAAAGCAAGAAGGAAGAGGAAATGGGTACTAAAACATAAAACAAGCATCATAGGCAAAAATAAAAATTAAAATTAAATATGTTTATTTCACGATGAACTGATAATGAAATTACAAAGAAGTACTGAATAAAAGAGAAACACAAAAATAAAAAAAAACCAATAAATAAAACACACCATGAAGTCTTTTCCTCACATTCAGATGGTAAAAACTATGAAGAGGAAAACTTTAAGATCTAAAAACAAAGAAACCAAAACAATCTTCAACTTGAAACTGCAAAACTCCAGCAGGGAGATTATCTCAGATTAAACTGGAAGGAGGTCTTTGCTTATATGCAGGCTACAATTGTTCCAGGCTCAGATGGCCAAAAAGGTCACAGGATTTCTGCTCCCCAACCTAGGATCTTGATGGTCAAAGTAAGCAATACAGTGTCTTTGTATTTGTCAAGAGTGATCAAAAGAGCCAATAACAGAAGCTCTCAAATGTTGAGTGCATTAGAGTCCCCTAGAGAGCTGGTCAGGAATTCTGATTCCCAGGATCCTCACCAAGAATGCTATTTCATTATCTGAGAATGAAGCCTAGGAATTCATATTTTTATCTAGCACCTAGGGGGATCCCTAACAGGTATCCCTTGCACTTCACCTTGAGAAACACTACATTAGAAATTACTAGCTTTTTAGTGACAGGTTTGCTGCCAAAACACAGATGTCATGAAAACCACCACTAAGTCTAAGCCAAAATGGGGAAGGAAAAGACTCATATCAACATCACCACCATTGGACACATAGATTCCAGCAAGTCTAGCACTACTGGTCATCTGATCTATAAATGTGGTAGGATTGACAAAAGAACCATTGAAAAGTTTGAGAAAGAGGCTACTAGGATGGTAAAGGGCTCTTTCAAGTGTTCCTGGGTCTTGGATAAAGCGGAAGCTGAACCTGAGTGTGGTATCACCACTGACATCTCCCTGTGGAAATTCGAGACTAGCAAGTATTATGTGATCATCACTGATGCCCCAGGACAGAGACTTTATAAAAAGCATGATTACAAGCACGCATTGGGCTGACCATGCTATCCTGATCACTGCTGGTATTGGTGAATTTGAAGCAAGTTTTTCCAAGAAAAGGAAGACCTGTGAGCATGCCCTTCTGGCTTACACACTGGGTATGAAACAACTAATTGTTAGTGTCGACAAAATGGATTCCAGTGAGCAGCACTATAGTCAGAAGAGATACGAGAAAATTGTTAAGTCAATACCTACACTAAAAAAAATTGGCTACAATCTTGACACAGTAGCATTTGTACCAATTTATTGTTGGAATGGTGACAATATGCTGAATGCCTTGGTTCAAGGGATGGAAAGTGACCTGTAAAGATGGCAATGCCAGTGGAACCATGCTGCCATCAATTCATCCAACTGACAAGCCTTTGTGTCTGCCCTTCCAGGATGTCTACAAAACTGGTGGTATTGGTACTGTCCCTGTGGGCCGAGCGGAGACTGGTGTTCTGAAACCCGACATGGTGTCACCTTTGCTCCACTCAACATTACACCTGAAGTAAAGTCTGTTGAAATGAACCAACGAAGCTCTGAGTGAAGCTTTTTCTGGGGACAATGTGGTCTTCTGTGTCAAGAATGTGTCTGTCAAAGATGTTCATAGTGTGCCTGGTGACAGCAAAAATAACCCACCTATGGAAGCAGCTGGTTTCACTACTTAGGTAAATGTACTGAGCTATCCAGGTCAAATGAGAGCCAGATATGTACCTGTGCTGGATTGCCACACAGCTCGCATCGCTTGCAAAATTGCTGGGCTGAAGAACATTGATCATTGATTGTTGTTCTGGGGAAAAGTTGAAAGATGGCCCGAAGCTTTTGAAATCTGGTGATGCTGCCGTTGTTGATATGGTTCCTAGCAATCCCAGGATATTTTCTATAAAATAATACAAGAAGCATCACTAGACTAATAAAGACTTTTATTATAGCCACGATGTCTTCTCCAAGTACATCAGTCTTTATTTAATATGTGTTACATTATTTTATGTTATTGTTAGAGCCATGAATCATATCACTCCCTTTTGTGGAAGACTGAGGCTTATATTTATATGATTCTTTATGCTATGCAAAAAATCACTCTCCAGTTCTTATTTCCAACCTAGAGTAACTGCAGTAACTGCTTGGCCTAGATACTCTAACATTATATTTTTCTCTCATAGTCAAACTTTATTTCAAGCCACCCATAACAAAAGGAAAAAAATTCTTTTTGGAAATATAACTACAAAGTCAATATATGCCTTAAAAATAACTGCCTTAATTTGAACATCTCTGGGGATCTTCTACCTCACCCACCCCCTTTCCTATTCATGGAATCTGTTCAATGAGGACTTGTTGAAGACGACATTGATCTTAACCCTCAAGGCCTTGGGATACTCTTGCTCTGTAAAATACATCATCTGTTTCCTGCTTCAGCAAGAAAAGAGATTTCCTGTTGAATACACTGTGCTTCAGTTTCAGTGCTCTCTTATCTGTTGGGCATGTGTCTGCTGCTGCTCTCCCGGTAATTTTTTTTAACTCTGACCTGGTCTTGACCTCTGGTTTTCACCTATTCTCTTGTTCCTCTTACTCAGCTGCAATCTCCTGTTTCTGATCATCAGTTTTATCTATCCCCATTACTCTGGCTCTGCTCTTCTAAGCTTTTAGTCTTAAATACCTGTAGCATCCTTCTCTGTGGCTCAGCCAAACTCCTACTACCTGCTTTCAAATTCTCCTCCACACTGACTGTCATCTAGACTTTCTCATGCCCTCTCTTCCCAGCTCAATGATACATATTTCCTTCATCATAGATTCTGTTCTAAGCATTGGTTTTCTCTTTTCTGCCACTTTTCCAGTACTTCTCTGATAAATTTCTGATTATTGAAGCTAACAGAGCAAAAGCAGAAGTATACTAAGAAAAGAGTCTTCCAGGAGAAATATGTGTAAACTTGGGAGGAATGTTGACATTACAGAAACTGGAATTCAGCTTCAAAAAAAGGAGGCCTCACATGAATAGATTGAGTTTTTCCATACATAACCCAGTTTAATTGCTTCTGTTTGTTCTTTAGTAAAAAAATAAAATCAAATAAAAAATATAAACCAAGATAGTAAAAAAGACTCTAAAGCTAATTATTTCAATGACTTGAGAGATTCTTTTAACAAATGTTTTGCAGGCAACTTCGACCAGAATAATCAAATTTATTTGTACATATAGTTCATTCTCAAATATATATATACATATATACATATGTGTATGTATATAACAACCAAAGTCTGATATAAGGCTATTTTTTTAAATAGTATTAGACAAAATAATCAACAGCAATAATAATCCAGGTACTTTACAACTTTTCTAATTATAAATACATTCTTATGTGCATATCCTGCTTATTTTATTATTGTTTTATTCACCAACAATATCTAGCCTGACCTATAATTCATGCCAAAAACACTAATGCCAACTCCCATTACTACTTCACACACCACCATGGTTTTCTACTACCCATCTGCCAAAATACAAAGTGACCGTAGAAGTGAAGATGCCATTTTCAATGAAGAAAAGCACTCAACAGTGAGGAAGCGAATTGCACTCAGAATAAATGAAGAAAAGAAATCAATCACTTTGCCTTATTAGTTGTCTGCTGCAGACACTGGTTTTGGGACTAGGACTTTCTCTAGGGTGCTAGAAATGTAGGTCAGGGAGTTACTAAAATAAAGATGGTAGTTGAAGTCATGGGGTTAAATAATATTTCTAAGAGACACTATATGGCATCAAGAAAAAAATCATGTTGGATTAGTAAGAGATAAATTTAAAACTGCAGGATTTTTCATAGTCTCCTTAAAACCAGGGTCACCTATCTCTAGGCCAGCCACCCCCCCACACATACACACACATACACACATACACACTCACACCAATTACACCAACCACTTAAATTACTTATACGTATGAAAAAGTGTGGCAGATTTATACATGACTGTTGAGGAAAAATGCAAAATAAAGCCATCATAAATATAGGTAGATTTAAGAGTAAGCATCTGTTAAAATCTCTGTGGTAATCATGACTAAAATTTTTGGAAAATGTAAAAACAAAAAATAAATATTCTTGAATTTTATAGATTTTTACATATGCTCTGTGAATATCACACACACTACACACACACACACACACACACACACACACACACACACCTATACAGCTGTATTTTTAGCTCTACGTAGATATTTAATGGCCTTAGCCCTTAGTAAAATACAGTATGGTTAAAACATGTTCCTGGCAGTTCAGAAATGTGAAATTAAAAATAAAAACTAGCATTAATATTTAAATATTGAAGGTATATCTCTTTATTTTTTCAAAGGCTTCTTTAATTTCTCTCAGCAATGATTTTAGATAATTTTTGACACAATTATTTTAAGTATTTTATATTTTTCAGTGCTATCATAAGTGGTATTTTATTTTATTTTCCAATTTTCATTGTAAATATATGTATTCATCACATATAGAGAGAATTGTTTTCATAATGACCCATATTCTGTGACATTACAAAATTTGCTTGTTGGCAAAAGTGTGGCATCACTTTTTAGAAAGACAATTTTACTTCTTTCTTAAACAAATCATCTAACAAAAAAACTACTTGGAAGTCATTTAATCTAAAATATTAATTTTACATATAAAGACACTAAGAATCAATAAAATGAAATAATATCTCAAATCTCACACAGATGATTGCTTTTTCAATCTCTGTGACATTTCCTTTATAATGACAGGAAGCAGCTGACTCTGGGATTTTCCTCAGGGTGAAGGCCGCATCTGCGTGTAATTTGCATGTATTCCTCTAGCCTTGAGTGGTGGCTGATTTTAAAGTCCAAATTTGGTTTTCAGAATGACAAAATGCCAAAGGTTTATATTTTCCCACGTGAGCATAGCAGCACTGCCATTTATTGAGCATTCTGCTAGGCACTTGATTCACATAATCTCATTTCATCCTTACAGCAATCTTGCATATTGGATATTATCATTCTCACTTTACCAATAAGGACAATGAAGCTGAGAAAATAGACATTAGTCCCCAGATAGTATACTGAGTAGATAATAAAATCAAGATTTAAACACAGATCCATTTAATTACCAAGCCTTTTCTACACTTCTTCCATCACTGGATTATATTACCAGGGTCCAGGGATAATAGAGGGGAGACAGAGAGCCAAAGAAAGTCAGAAATACCTACATACTTCTCTAGGAGGAAACTCTCTATTCAAGCCAACCTGGCACTGCTGTTGATTTGTACTGTTAAAATAATAGATAATGCTGTTCCAGAACTAATAAGCATGAATTTGATGGAAAAAAGTGGGGAAAACTACAACACTCTTACAATATAATCACCAGGTTGTTTTACCAGAGTAGACTTTTGTGGCCTCCTTTATTAACTTGATGAGTAAAATAAAATATCTTGCCACAAAGTTCTGGTAATCCTGAAAAAGAACAAGTATGAATTTGGAATATTGCTTTATTAAAATTATATATTTTAATTCAGGTATTAAATCTAGTCCAGCATGAATTTTTGTAACTAATTCTCAAACCACAGAATGTTAGGAAATAGTGTCCACAAGTCGTGGGGGACAGCTGGAAAGAAATAATATTTCAGGCTTGAGCAACTTTTTTGACAAGCCCTAATTTACAGAAGCCTGGAGACATGAATTCCACCTTAATAAATGCCAGGTGTTAATTTTACACAGAATCTGGAAAGTAATTAAAAATAGACAGGATTCAAGCCAAGAAGTCATTTTGGTTTGCTTAGGAGTTATGATGTTCAGTTTGCCAATATACAAAAATATACCCTGAAATATGGCCAAGGAAAGAAAGAATGTCTGCCCCTTAGCCTTTCCACTGAAGTTCAAAAATTCAAACCCTTCTGAGAACATCATGCCAGTTGACATGTTGGGTTCTGTCACCCTCTGGCTTAAAACCCTTTAATGGGTGCTTACAATAAACGTCAAACTCTTGAATGTGGACTTTATGGCTCCTCCTTAGTGCCTCATCTTTATTTTTAGCCACTCCACTCTGTGCTGTCCACTCATAGCCAATTTCTTTCAAACTCTGTCTCTTTTCCAAGCCTTAGCTCATGCTATTCCCTCTTGCTGGAAGATTCCCTGCTGCAATGTTGTCTTCCCCCCATATTTTATCAGTCGCCACACAGTCTCCTCTGGCTGGGTAAATATCACTCATCCTTCAGTCTCGCTTGGATATCACTTTCTCTAGGAGCTCTTCCCTGACTCCCAAGTCTGGGTTAAGTACCTCTTCAGAAAGCGCCCACTTTCCTCTGTACTTATCACAGGTCTTTATAATTGCTTGTTATATGGGGTTTTTTGGGGGGAGGGGTATTGTTTTTTGTTGTTGGGTTTGTGGGGGATTTTTTTGATTGTTTTTTTTGGGGGGTTGTTTTTTGGGGTTTTGGGGATTTTTTGTTTTTTTGTTTGTTTTTGGTTTTTTGGGGGTTTTTTGCTCATTAAGTTCTATGATGGCAGAACAGGTTGCTAATTAGCAAATATTTGTTGCGTTCCCACTCTATGCTAGACATTGGGATACTGTGTTAACACAGATGTAAACGATCCTATGTCTGCCTTGCCCAACACTGCATTCTAATACAAAGCATATGCTTTTCCTCTCAGATAAAATGTATTTATGATGGAAGATGCTTGTAGTGATAGCGTGGATCTTTTCATTGGCTGCACATACATGAGAAAGGGCAACTTTCAGAGGGTGGAATCTTGCTCTCTTGGAGATGGAATCAGAGTGGTACGGAGGGCAACCATTAGAGATGCCTGCTGCTTGGGCTAGATCAGGCAGTGCCTGCGGAGGAATACTTTGTGGACTTTTGGAAAACAACTGTATGCTTGGAGCAAGATACTGTCTCTGTCCTCTTGAAAACAAGATGTTTCAAAATACCCTAAGCATGAATTCTGGTAGTCTTGATGGTACTTCCCCCCACCCACCCACATTAATAATAAATGTATTAGCTAACACTAACCTATTATAAGATTCCTTTCCTGTATGATAGCTAATTTACTTAATAGGACTCCTCATAGGTATTATGCATGCCGAGAAATCAATGAAATTAGAAACGAAGCAGTCTAGGAATATCAAATGCAGAAGGCTGCCATTTGTACTCAATACATTTAAGTTTGCTGAAGGCTTACCATTTAGACTTCATCTCTGTGGTATAGTAACACTTGGACTAAAGGAGGCATCTCATCCAATTATTCAAAAATATTGATATGTAAATTTAGACCACCAATAAGAATGAAGTGAGGTGATAAATTAACCCCTAGGCACTCTATACTTTGAAAGTCCTGTTTCTCTCTAGTATAATTTGTGCTGCTGTATCAATTCAGAAAATATTTCATTTGCCATAGATGAACTGAGGTAAGATAAATTATTACCATCTGGATGATTGACTCTCTAATTTTCTGCTACTGTAAGTGCAACTCATATATGCAAGAATCTTCACCCATTAAGCAGATTATATCATTTTATATCTCTCTCAATCTAAGAGTCACTGGTAAAATGAAAGAGGTTGAGAGACAGAAAGAAGATGAAGAAAGAAAATGAAATATTATATCAGATGTTAGAGATGAGAGGGAATGAGTCTACCTCCAAGGTGACTTGGAAGAGAGAGATGTCTGTTAGCCTTGAGTCCACACGAAATAAATAACTTATTAAGAGAAAAATTTTGGATTTCAGAACACTCATGTTAATTTTATCAAATTTCTTTAAAATTATTACATAAGAAAAATAGTATTGACACTGTTAAGGAGATAAGGACTAAGTAGAGCAGAAGTGACAACCTAAGTATCTTCAGGGAGAAGCCCCAAAAAGAGTCATTTCAGTCTCTATATCACCCTGCAAAAGCTCAGAGGTTAGAGCCACCAGTCCTCATGTCAAGCAAGGGCCTTGGGGAGGTACCATGCTAAAACAGGGTGTCATTCAGAGTCTATTCACCAAATAGAAGTGTCTTTCAAATAGACAATTACTAATCACAGGATCAGCTAAAAGTTGTCTGAGATAGGAACTAAGAATAGCAATAGTTATTATTTACATAATCGTAGCAATGTTAACATACTGTTTAACCAAACTGTGTGAGAAAATAATATTGGGAGGCTGAAGAAAAGGGAACTTAAGATGTGGTGAGGACAAGGAAAGGTTATATTTTCAACTACTACAACAGGAAGTCAATAAATAATACTTAAAATTTATATATTGAGAAATATCAGTTAGAAATAGTATTTATAAATATGGAGAAAATAGTAAAGGTCAGGGGAAACTATAAGAATTGAAAGTTGTTGCCTCGGGGACATGGGATAGAGTAAGACAGAATAAGAGACAGCTTTTCCATGAGAAACTTCTAGCTTTATACAATTCTTTAAATTATGTGCATTTTATTCCTTGGATAAGAAAAAAAAATAACTTCAAAAAAGAAAACTGCCTTTGGGCTCCTGGAATAGTAAGGATATTAGTGTGAAAGAAACTCTGATTTTATAATTTTACATATACAAGATGTCAGGGTCTCCTTGATATGTACCAAAAAGGTACATAATCATGCCTGGATCGGAACACCATTAAAACCACCACAATAGTTTTACAGTAAAAAGAAGCTAACACAGAAATTCAGGTCACAAAAGGTTATATTTTGACTCTTTTGCAAACCCCAACACAGTGCCACAGGGTTCTTTACAAAGATTATTTCTGTTTTGTTTATATTCCCAGTGCCTAGCACAGTGCCTGGTTAACATTGGTGCCTTAGGAGTGGTCATTTAAGAAAAATGTACAGAGATTTCAGAATGGTACTTAATAAACTACTTCTGAATTAACTGGAGGGGCCAGAGAAGAAGTGAAGGATATCTCAACTTGCAAAAGGCCAAATATAACTAAGAACCAGGACAATGTTTTGCCTTTTTAAAAAATTAAAACATGGGGGAAATTAGGGCCAAATCTCTAGTAAAGGGAAATGAGAATAAAATAAATTCAGAGTGCTATATCTGTGAATTTAATTTGCTTAGTAAGCACTTTGTACATGGAGGGAATGGAGTTTATGAACTAAGAGGGCAAGTCCATATCTCACATATGTTATTCAGGTTAATATTTGAAAATATAAAAAAATAGTAAAGGTTTGGTCTTCCAATTTAGATGGATAATCAAATGTCTATCTGTGTTCAAAGGAATGAAGTTGGACCCTTACTCACACCAGTACAAAAATTAACTCAAAATAGATCATAGACCTAAATATAGTTAAAATTATAAAACTCTTAGAATAAAGCATACTTGTAAATCTACATGACCTTGGATTAGCATTTTCTTAGATGTGACACTAAAAGCCAAATAACCAAAGGAAACAAAATAGTCTTCATCAAAATTAGAAACTTTTATTTTCCAAAGGACACTACCAAGAAAGTGAAAAGAAAACTCAGCAAATGGAAAAATATAATTGCAAATCTTATATATAATAAATGAGCAGTATCCAGAATATATATAGTACCCAGAATATACATAGTATCCAGAATTCTTACAATTCAACAGTGAGGAGACAAATTACCCAACTTAAAGATGGGCAAAGGATTTAAATAGACATTTCTCCAAAGTAGATACAAGTGACCAATAAGCACATAAGATGTTCACCATCTTTAGTCATTAGGTAAATACAAATCAAAACCACAAGATGCTACTTTCTACCCACCAAGATGGCTATAATCAAAAGGGAATGTGAGAATGATTAACCTCTTTGGTCATTTATTGATACCTTAAGACATCCAGGTAAAAGCAGGTACAAAGAGGGTCAGAGGATTTCTGTCTCATCTTAGTCTTATGGGGAACTCTCGAGACATCCCTGGACCATACTTTGCTCAGATGTGCATATCTGGACCATGCATTCTGTTAACCAGTCTGTGGCTGCCACAGGTCTTTGGGGATGTGCAGCCAGAGAAACAGTTGCCTAGAGAAGCACTTGACAGAAGAACACCAGGAAGGGATGTGAATCATGACCCAAAGTACAATTTCTGTCTTTCACCTAGTTTTAGAAAAAGAAGCGGATAGGGTTGGAATGTATGAATATAATAATCTTTGCTCTGTATAGACTGTGCTCAATTTACTTTAATTTCATATAAAGATATGAACTAACATCTATGTAGAGTACATTTGCTAATCATTTTTCTGTTACAATACTTTTAAATAAACAAGATCAGAAAATTATAGAAGACTTATTTAACATTGCCTTGTCATTTTCTTGTTTATTCCAGAAATGTTTGATATAGTTTGGCTATTTTTGCTCCCCTCATTACAATATTTATTTCATCAAATAGATGTTCATCACTTTCCATCCTCTGAAAGGCACTAGTGTAGTTTGTGCTCTTATGCTCTGACCTTTGAAAAAAATTCATAATTGGACTAGTGAATGCTGTTCCCTCATTTTCCAACCTCAAAGCTAGCAAGTAACTGCTAGAATCATCTGTGACCTATAAGAAAGAATTCTAAGAAGCTTATAATTATTAGAGAATGGTACTGTTTTCTGCAAAGCAACTAGACACTGAACATCTTGTTCTAGAGAAAGTAAATAACAGGAATAAAAATATAATTCCTCTATATATAATTTCCCTATAATCTAAAACTAAAGTTATACTTTAAAACAATCAGAAGTCCATTATTTTCATATTTAATATATTTCTACTATATCCCAGATAATCTGCTCAACACAGAGGCTGAGAAATAAGTATCTCATAGCTTCAAAAATCCATCCAAATGCATAGCAGTGAGGGGTAAAATGATAAACACATGCATATGCTTACTAACACACACACACACAAACACACAAACACACACAACTGGACTCAAATACAAGGTAAATATCTATGTGGATGAGAAACAGAACAGAAACAAAGAGTGGTGAATGGAGGCTAAAGTTAGTTTTCTGGGTTTGTAGTTGTGGCAAATACTTCAGCAATGCTGGGTCAGAGGTCACTAAAAGTAGTTCTTTCAAAATGGGAAGGACTTGAGTTTACTTACTGTTTAGAGTCCTGGATTTTGTGAAACTCCCCCATTTGCAGAAAGAAGCAAGGGGTACAAAATATCTATCAGCTTGCTGTATAGAGCCAAGAGTATATAGTAATTGTGGGTTCAAGAAGGCATTGAAAAAAAAAACAAGTTTTGTATCCTAAAGCTAAGTGGTACTGCCTTTAAGCTTCAGCCTGCATTCAACCAGTCCATATAGGCAATAACTTCAAACTGTGGTTATAAAATCTAGTCCTATATTGGAGAGTTAAAGTGTACAGAGACAACTATAATCCTAGACCAAGAAGGGTGAGCAGTGTGGGGCAGATATTTAGAGGAATGCATATATGTACATGAGGTATGTGGGTGGGTGGTATGTATGGCAGAGAGAGAGAGAGAGAGAGAAATCTTATTTAAGATAAACCAAAAATTACAGCACATATGAAAGAAATGTAATACTAAAAAACATGATCAAAAAAGTCAATAATCAGCTAGAAAAGTTCTTCCACATGACATTTATTTTATACACTAATCTAATGAAGACTTTTTGAAAGTGTTGAGGAAGCCAGGAAGATAACTGAAAATGTAACTTTTATATAAATAGAATAGAAAAATTGTTGAGCAAAAACAAACATGAACATACTAAGATCAGAGATAGATAATAGATTGAGTAGTTCCCAGAATTACAGAAGAACTAGGTTTAAGGGACTCCAGGAAGCAAGAAGATTAAATAAAAATAAATCTACACTTGAACACATTACAATAATCAAGAGAGATGATCTTAAAAGCTAGCTGAGGAAAAAGAGTTATTCTTTACAGATAATAATGGTAAATCTAATAGCAGTTTATTTATCAGCACATTAGAGACCAGGAGAAATTAGGTAAAACCTTCAAGTAGGCAAGGAGTCTAACCTCAGTGATACCAGGATGGTATTCTGTCTCTGCTGATGCTGTGATAGAGGGTCACAGAGAGAGTCCTGCAGGGGGGGAGAAAAGCATATCCAGGTTTCTGTTGAAGAAAAGAGAACTTCATCTCCAATTGCACTGTTGGCCCCACTTGGTCCCAAGCAGTGGAGGGAGACATAGAACACGCATTCTAAAACATAGACTCTCTGAGGCACAGAGTCCCTGGTTTCCAAGGTGTAGAGGCAGACCATGTAATGGGGACAATACTACTGAGTTAGATCCAATTTCCCAATTCTAATTGAGCTGAATTTCCTCCAAGGTTCAGGTCTCAGGATGACAAAAGCAGTAGTAGAGCTGTTCCTCATTGAGCCTCAAAAGATAGGAGATCATATACAAGGTTGAGGGTTGGTTATGGAAAGAGAAAAAAGGACACTTCTCCATTAAACTCATTGTTCTCATTTGCATTATCACAGGATGTTGATTATTTTAGTATTAACATCCAAGACTCTGCTGAATATACAATAATTATTATTACATCTATAACTGCTCTTTAGTTACTTTGCCTTCAAGAAATTTACAGGAACATTTAATTGAGTAGGAAGGCTTGACAATGCAATACATTTCTTAGAAGTTGTAACATGCTACAATGGTGACATAAGGTCAAATGCCAATGGTCTTATCCTCAAATGAACTGCAATAACTTCCCTGAAATACACTCCTTGGAATTTGCAATTGTTATGAAATGGAATTTACAATTAAAGGAAGAAACTAACACAGGGTGCTAGACTAGAATTAAAGTTAGAAAACTCCAACTTAAGTTGAAGCACAAAATAATACAAAGGGAAGAAAACTAACATTATTCTAATGTCTGTTGAGAGCATACCATAGATCCGACAGTGTATTGAACAATTTTACTTTTAGCATTTACGTTAGAATGGCACAATGAAGAATGTTCATTAAAACAACTAGGAGATTTCAGTTTTAAAGCCATAGTAGCAATGTTTCCCAAAGAACAGATTTATCAAAACAGGATATGGGAATAAAAAGCATCAAATACTTTCAACAGCCTATGAGATATTGGAGAACACATCCAGGACACAGCTACATATATATATATATATAATTAGGCTCAGGATGATAAAATTCTTCCAGCTACCCCATTAACTCATCCACCTTTGCAGCAAGTTTTATTTGCTTTTTCATTATAATGACTTAGATATACCTTGTCTCTGTTTTTGTCTTATTTGTTATAATTCAAATAATATTTTCTATAGTTTTTAAATTCAAACTCAAGGAAAAAGTAGGGAACTATATAATTCATTAAAAATTTATCTGGAAATTCTGCCAGAAAATTCCACAGTATCCTGTGTCTAGGCATTATTTCCAATAAACTGAACTTCAGTTTACTCAACTAAAAAGTGGGTATATTTATACCTATCATGAAAAGTTGTACACATTAGGCATAACTTTTTTAAAGTTTTTGCACAAGAGTTGATATAAGGCAAAAAAATCACAATGTATATATAGTATCACCTATTTTTATTACTGATTTTTGGATCTGGTATTCTTGGCCAAATATCATCCAGTAGAAGGGGTAAGTGCCACATACCTGGATATCTCACAGATTATTGGCCAAGTTTTGGGCCAGCGTAGGCTGATAGATGGTGGTCATGAGAAACATGGTGATAGCAATGACTGCCTAGCTCAGCTGCTTAACAAGTTGCTGGAAGATTTCAGACTTTGTCCTGAAGTGAGTTGGCACTAGTCCGCAGTTCTGTCAGTTCACTGCAACATCTCCAAAAGGTCAACTGGTGGCACACTTGCCCAACTCCAGTTATCCTTTTATAAAGACTCTGAACAGTGTGTATGGTCCATAGTTTACATAATAATTCACAATAAACACTTTCACTGCAAATCATCCAATACTGTCTTTTCTTTTAAAAAGAACTCATTAATGGACTAGGTCCCATGAATGAAAGAACATCTCTTGCCAAATTTGACACCCACTCTAAATTGACAAATCTAAGCTTTGAAGGCAATCTAAAACATTTGGAATTTTGTGATCATCTACCCTTGACCTAATCTAATTTCCTATTTTGAAGAAGAAATTTAATATTCACCCTCATTAGAAAATCCCCAAAGATTTTTCAGACACCACTGGTATTCTTCAAACCAAAAGCTAGAAAACAAGCATAAATAAACCAAAACATGTGGGATTTATTTCCTTTAAAATGTACATTAATGTTTTTTAAGTTCAGGCAAAGGTTATTTTAAAATTCTAAGAGTTCTACCAAGCCAAAACATCTATATCTCATGGGATTGTAGTAAGATTCTTGATTTCTAGTGTGCACACATGCACACAATATTGTAATTGTACTCATTGCCTTTAAAAAATGTATTAAGGAACAAAGGTAATATGAAAGCCCTTGAATATGACCTAGAATATGGTCGTTAGTATAAGTAATCCCAAATACTTCCAAGTAACTTAGAAAAGACGACCGACCGAGGGTGAAATCTATGTCAACTGAATCATATAGTCACCTCCCACTTTTCATTTCTTCTCCTACGAAGTCAGTAGTAAGATAGAGGCATTCTCATAAGCTGTACTCTCCAGTAAAACTATCTTCAATAATGTAAATATTCCTCATTCCACAGTGTCCAATATAGTATTTACTAGTCACATGTGGCTATGGAGTAATTAAAATATGGCTGAAAATAAAGAACTAAATGTTTAATCTAATTTAATTTTGATAGCTTTAGATTTACATAGCTTAATGTGGATAATAGCTACCATAATAAATAGTAAGCTCTACAGAACAGGAATATATTTCTTCAATAAATCTCTATAACAATAATAGTAACTAATAATAATAATAAATACCTAACATTTGTTAAACATCTAGGGCTTTGCCTGTTTATTCCATCATTTGTGCCCTGGGTGTTGGTAGACTTACTCTTGGTAAGATCCCATCCTAATATAATCAGAACAACGACTCTGGTGATAAGTATAATGACAAGCAACAGATCCAGGAGAACAGATCATAACAGTTGATAGAAATACTGATGAGCTCAGTAGACCAGATGGGAAATTTCATGCAAGTGAAGTGCAAGGCAAAAAGAATATTATGGACCAAGAGAGTGGTAGGCTCATAAGAGTCAATGTTCCCCTTGCAAGATATCAGGATGTAAGTAGTCTTGATATGGGTCCCATTCTAAGTTCCACTCCATGAATTCCTCTAAAAGGGAGAGAAGAAAATGGCAGTTGACAATGAACTCCAAGGAGTGTGTTATAATCTCAAGTTTTAACAAGCTGTTGGGATTGAGATAGGAATATTTGCAAGTGAAGAAGAACTTGCCTTTGGTGACTTTGGAGTCATACTTTACTACTCTCTTTCTCTCACACTTCTTGCCTGATCTCTTCAGCAAATCCCATTGGTTATATCTCTAAAATATATCAGCCTAACCACCTCTCATCACCTTCATTGGTCTGAGTCACTATCATCTCACACATGGATTATTGCAATTGTCTTCTCGCTACTCTTTTTGCCCCATTACAACCTTATCTCAGAAAATCATACAGTGATTCTCTAAAAAATAAGTCAGATGATGCCACTCTCTGCTCAAAAACTTTCAATGGCTTCCATCTATGTATAAAAGCCAAATCCTCTAAGTATCCTACAAGTCCCCTGATGATCTGATCTCATCTTTACCACTCTCTCCTTAGTCACTCTATTCCAATCAGACTCATACCCTGAACATTCTAAAATGCTCCTTCCTCTGGGCCCCGCTACTCTCTCTCCCCCTAGATTCCACAAAGACCTTCTTCCTGTCTTTACTCTAAAGTCATTTTCATTGAGAAGCCTTTCTTGATTACCTTCTCTTAAATTCACCACCAAAACTCCTACTATCCACTTTTTTCTGTCTGCTTTTTTTCTTCATAAAATTTATCACAATGTAATATGCTATTTTTCACATTTTTTCATTTTCTAAATCTCTCCATTAATGTAAGCTTTATTGATACAGGAATTTTATTCTTTTTTGTTCATCACCATTTTCTCAGCATACAGAGAATTTCCTGGCAGTTAGTAGCCACTGAAATAAATTAATACAATGAAGTCATAAAGCTTTCTGGATGAAAATTTGATTAAATAGAAATTTGATAAACCCCTCAAAGCTAATTGTTGGGACAACGTTTGCATGTATTTAAACTATTTTACTTTTCCTCAGATATCTGTTTTCCCAATTTCAATTAACATAAATTGGCACACAGCTATATTTTGTTTTGTAAGAGAATTCTCTCCAACTAAGAGAGCACAGATCTTGTTTGGCCACACTTGAAAAATGTAGACGTATGGAATGTTACAGCTGGAGGGGACCTAGGGAACCCACTCCAGGGGTCCTGAAACTATGTTCCCACAATAGCTAAACCAAGCTTTCCCACCATAAAATTGAAGAATGCAATATTTTCCCCCAATTTGCAGAAACAGAAAGTTAATAGAAAAATTTCCTCAGTTCAATTTTTTCTCTGATAAATTTCACTTAAGATGTTGGTACTGCAGTCACTTATCAACTAACAAGTACTAATGTGTCAAAAATCAATAAATGACACAAATAGATGAAAATAGAAAAACCCAGAAATGTTATTGAAACAACTTGATTTATAATAGGTACATACAAATGGTTATGATTATATTTTGCCTCTATAAAATCGTAATTCTAACTAGTACATTTTCTACTAGTCTGTCTGATAAATTAAAAGTTACATTTACATGGTATTCCACTAAAAATGTACTTAGCTGGAAAACAGAATTTAAACGCAGAATTTTCTCACGTCCAATGAGTTTGAAAACTTCTGATCTAGTCTAGGTCCTTAATTCCGCAGATTCAGCAATTCACGTCCAATAGGAAAGACTTCTCCAGGCTCAAATACTTAGTGATAAAAATAGATAACTTAATAAATCTTGTTTGCTCAACACTTCCTTCCTCATTTTAAGCCTCAAGGATTCAACCTACTTTTTTAAATTCTCAACACTGCTGGGAATATCTACTAAAAAATCTGTCTCGAATAGGGTGAAGTTTCCCTGACATACAATTTCCTTTCTTTTTCCTAAACAAGCTTTTTTTCCTAATCACTATACAAATGATATGTTTTAAAAAGAGAGAAAGTTACAAAACGACTCAGAAATATAAACAGAAAGGAAAAGTTTTACCTCATTTACTCTCAGACATAGTTATAACTAGAGACCCATGAACTGTTTCCAGGCCCAAACAGGTTTTTCTTGAATAATTTGGTAGAGAGTGAGGAAAAGGCAAATGTATAAAAATTAGATGATTTCCAATTTTAAAATACTCTAAATTTCTGACTTTTAAAAAAATACTGGAAGATAGTACTATACATTCTTGAATAGCAATGATCATTGGGATCTAAGTAGCAAACATTCTTTTTGTACAAGGCCTAGAATTTCCTGTTTACCCCAATTCTCTTCACCCTTTCACCAATAAATGTCAGTTTCCATCTATTATATAATTTTATTTGTATTTTAATTTTATTGTAGTGAAATACATCTCTGTCCCCATGTTAGCATCAAGACTGAAAAAAAATAAGCTGAGACTGTAATGATTTTTTTAAATAAAAGGAATCACATTTATTTTGTGTAAATGAAGACTACCCCTATTTGTTTTAATATGCATATGATGTGTATCTGTGTAAAAACAACTTAAAGTAGATTTTTTTATCCTCCAGTCTTTAGCTTTATTTGAGTTTCTGTCTTATAGTCATGGTTACTAACTCACTTCATAGATAGTAACTGAAAGCCACCAGCTTCCTGTTTGCTTTTTCTCCTGAAAAATATTTATTACTGACTGCATACCCATAGTAGACATATGTGTCATACCTTATGTCTCAAAAACTTCCTTGCTCACCATCTACCCACCTCACAAACAGACAAAAATACTAGGAAATTTCATGTTCAATAAAAGCTCTAAACTGTTCTTTGCAGAGGAGTAGTCATGCTTTGTGACATTTCTGAGCACTAAACCTGAGGGTACTACAGCTTAGATTAACCTCTGAGCCATGAAGTGGACTGGCTTTTCACTAAGGCAAACAGACTTGCTCCCTTTGAATTTTTTAAACAATATTTTCATTTTTATTTTTATAAAATGTCAGTGTTTGGTTTTACAAGATGGCCAGATAATAATGAGAATAAAAGAGGCAGCCTGAAAGAAGCAGAGAATTAAAAAAAAAAAACTTGTGGGCCAGAGAAAAAAGGATTGGTGTTTCTAATCCCTGCTACTGTGGCCAAATGATTGTTCTCTTTCAGAATCTATCTATCTATCTATCTATCTATCTATCTATCTATATCTATATATTTATATCTATATCTATATATATCTATGTCTACAACTATCTATATCTATCATCTATATCTATCTATATCTATATCTATATCTATATCTATATAGATATAGATATAGATGATGTAGATATAGATAGATATAGATATAGATAGATAAAGATATATAGATATAGATACAGATTAGATATAGATATAGATAGAATTATATCATCCTAAATTAGGTTATATTGTTACACCCAAGAAAACTGTCTTATGCCAAGTGATTCTTACCTATGTGAATGGCCCCTTGTTCCATGTCTTTTTTGATAGTAGTTCATGTGACCAGAAATCCACAGGGTGGGTTGCATGAGTCTTTTATTAATCAGATTGGTAAACTATAACCAATAAATAGGTGAAATATGCCAAAGTAACCCAAATGTGGTTTAATAAATTTCTTAAATATAAAAGGTTTTTATTAATTCATCCCATGCTATTAACAGGTCAGTTTTGATCAAGTTATGAGAATTTAGTGTGTGTATTTAAAGAAAGGCTACAGAACTTTTTTCAGGGCTCATTCCAATTCTGAATGTAAATCAATATCATCAACAATGACTTTCAGATATATTTGATAGTTTCTGCTAGGTTTTTGCCCAGTTTGGTCACAGAGCTGAGTATTTCATTAATTTTAAGATTTATATACATCTCCAGAACATCAGGGTTTATCTATCAGCTTGTTAACAAGAGTACACTAGTTTCTTTGCATGTTGAGGCATGTAGGTAAACCAGATTTGTGATTATCTAGGAAGATAGTGAGCTTTATCTTCCAAGGATTTCTACCAAAACTTAAAATGTGCTTCATATTTATTATAACTTAAGAACTTCCTCTGAATTTGGACCATCATTCATATCAACATATCTGCAAATATAAAAAAATCTATGACTTACTCAACTCTTAGCAGATCAGAAAAAGGAAATTAATCTTCATTTCCTCAGTTTCCAAGTTTGGTTTGAATATAAATATTTCACTTCCTTTAAGAAAGTAGAGCTGTTTTTATCTAGTTTGCTTTTCTTATAATTAAGTTTAATTTGTGGTATTTTATAGTATCAGTAAAAAACCCTTGTGCCATGAACTGAAGAGTCTGACAATTTAATCTTACAGCCCTCCTTAATTTGAAAATTCTTTGGTATCAACACATATTTTAATTCTTTTCAACATGTTTTCACCTTTTACCCAGATGACAGTACAAAAATAAGCAAATTGTTTATATATTGCTTGTAATCCTTCCCTACACTGGTAAGGTATGATCTTATGTAGAAAAACTATTTATAATGTTGATAATTCCCTTTGTCATGTCATGAAATGAACCCAACTTGGAAAGCTCATAGCAAAACTTGCCTGATGACCTTGGACAGCAGGCACTCCAAGGGAACGTGAGTAAACTATTGAAAGCTTCTTTGGTCTCTTATATTACGGTGCTCCATTGAAGGAAGTAAAATCAATTTTTCAAAATTTTGATCAAAACTTTCAGCTTTTTGCTAGCAAAAACTCATTTTTTTATCCTTTTCTTAAAACATTGCTAAAAGTTTCAGTCAGTCTGTCCTGAAAGTCAGGTGGCCACAGCCAGCTGATCCAACTTAGAAAATTTTCTTTACAACTTCCTCTTCTTTTATTTTTTTTTAAGCTTTGTGGACCAGTTTCTTGCATTCTGTAGTCTTTGTTTGCCACCCACCTCTCTTACCTAAAACAGAAGCAACAGACTAAAGTGCTACCTCATATGACAATAGTTTCCTATAACCTACGTAAAACCAGCTCATAAAATCCTAGACAACCTAAAATAAACAAATAGTAATACAACTTTGCTCACAAAACCTATTTGATTCATGACTAAAGTGACAGCAGAAACACTATTTTTAAGCCAACTCAGCTGGTATGTTACTATGTGTGATCTAGGAATTCTAATCTCTCTCTTTGTATTTTCTCTGGCTCATGATGAGCCCTACCCATGGCTATGTTATAATGTAGAAATTTATTTACCTTCCCTATTGAATTCTGACAGTATTTACTTTTTTTTCCTATCACTATCTTAAACTATAATGTTTAATTCTCATCTTATGAGTTTTTTTACTATTTTGTCTTTTGCTCTTTACATTCCTTAGGTTCTCCTAAGCTCTGGGCCCAGGTCAAGAGGTATAGTTTATTTCTATAATCCATGGTCACTTCTTCAGGACCCATGGAGAAGATGACATTGGAAATGGACTTTAAGGATGGTAAAATTCTAATGAGAAAAGATGGAGGCAAATATGGTTTGATGTTTTGTTTTCAAGATTCCTCAAATATGCAAGACTTCTGGGCTGCCAGAAAGCAACATTTTTTTTTATCACCTGTAAGGCTTATCTTGTAAACCATAAAACACATATCTGACCAGTTTCCTGGTAGGGTTTTGTAGGCATTGATCCCTCATAACAAGTGCAACCCTTATTTATTAATGATGAACTTGTTATGCCTGATTAAATAAGACTTTTCTCAACTATTCTCCAGAAAATGCAAGCAATTTCATTGCCTAATCATGTTCTTCAACTATACTCTGAAAAAAAGATGGACAATTTTTATTGTACCTATACAAACAGCTACATTATTACTAACATGGCAGAGAGAAAAGGAGAGAGAGAGAGAGAAAGAAAGAAAGAAAATAGTAAAAGGAATATTTCTGAGTTCTGAGAGTCGGTAAGAACAAGAAAGCATGTAAAGAATGTTCTGCTAAATTAATTATTAAAGAAAGTTTAAGAATAAAGAGAAAGGATGGTCAACTTAGGTCTTATCTTTCTTCATTTAAAGATGAGTTTCTCAGGTCTCAGATTTTACGTGTCAGCTTAGAGATTTAAGTTTCTGTGAAGCTCTCAGACTTCCTGGACTGGGTTAACTGTCATATGTATTTATTGCAGTGTTTACCCATGATAAACACTAAACATTATTATAAACACTAAAACATTGTTTATAATAACAAAAATTAGAAATGACTTATGTGACCAACAGAAAAGAACATGGTAAATCTATACAATGAAATATAATAACTAAAAATAATAGTGTGAATGTATGTTCAATGGCATGAAAATATGCTCATAATAAAGAAAAGATTACATAGTGAAATTACAATTTAAAAATATCACATTATTATAAATAATCCATGTAGACATATATAAATCATAATAAGTTTGAAAGGTTCTAAATGTTATAAATATGTTATCACTTGATGGCAAGATTATGTATTATTTTATTTTTATTTTTTGTCTAATTTATATATTTTTTTACTTATTGTCAAATTTGTATAATATTTATAATCTAATTTGTATTCACATAAATTTTTTTTATTATGAGGACAAATTAAGTAAACATTTCCTGAGCAAGTAATTGGTCATTTAAACAATAAAACATGATTCATTCAATGAAAGCACGCAAAGATTCTTTCCTACCCATCACTCTAGATGGGGCACAGAGTTTTAAAATAGAGTATCACAAGATTTTTTTTTCTGTTTAAGATAACAAAATGTCTTCCCCTTCCCCTTTTTCTCTTGGAAGGCTAGATTAAAGGTAATCCTCATAAACAGACATATTAAATTGAACACACAGGTTCTCAAAATATTAATGAACTTGTCACTCTATTTCTAAAAACCAGACATACTTTTTCTGGACACTTGACATCAGTTTTCCAGATTCTGTCTAGCACAGTGTTGACTCTGAACACGACCCAACCTCTCCTGGTTCATTTTTCTACAACTTCAGTTTAGGTACTGCAAACAAGGAAGTGGAAATCAGTTGACTCATAGGTTTTCTTACTTGAGTCTTAGGCACGCCATTTAATAACCAGATTCACTGATGTGATTTTGTTTTCTCCAACTGTAAAAAGATATTTAGACACAAGTCTGAGATGAAAAATGCATCTTAAGAACCTCTGGAGCTCCACAGTTAGGTTTATGTTTTTTGTTCTTTGGGTTTTGTTTGTTTGTTTGTTTGTTTGTTTTTTGCTTGTTGTTTGTTTGGTTTTATACCAGTACACTAATAACAACCATGAAAAGTCTATAGTGAGGGGAGAGAGTCAGGAGATATAAAACTAGACTGTTACCTATTCTTGTGGCTTAAGAAAGTTTAAATCTTAGAAACAATTTGATCTTTTAAAGTTACTTTTTATGTTATAGAATATAGTGCCAGATTCAGAATAAAATAATGGTAGTAACTGTGAGTGAAAGCGACTTGACTCTTTTATCTCCTATCCTTACCCAAATAGCTCATGCGACTTGTACAAGCCATCCTGCTAATTCTTTGTATCTCTAGGCCCACAGGGTGGAGAGATGAGAAATAAAAGGGATTTATTTCATTTTCTTGTTATTCTCGTGTTCTCCTTCTTCTGTTCACACCACAGTTTGTTATTATTTAATATTCACCTCTTCAAATAACTCACCTTCAATGCAATTTACTTCTGAATTTGCTTTTCCAAAATAACTTTTGTTCCATATCCACACACATTCCCCAGCCCTTCAATGCACACATCCATGTTAAAGTTTACTTTTATCTTTTCATATAAACTTAGGTTTATACTATGTGAACTTCACAACTTTATATTTTATGTAATCACAAGGCTGGCTCTTATCAGTCGAAGGGCATTAAATGTTATTTCCTCAGACAGATCTTTTCTGACCATCCAAATGAAAGTAGCCACCAGCTACTCTGCTATAATTATTTAAGTAATATTTATTTCTATGTAACATGCTTTCTTATTTATACATTTATTGTTTATTATTTATCTACTCCCAACAAATAATCAGCTACATGAGGGTAGGGATTGTGTCTATCTTATTTACTACCTGAGACCCACTTGGGATAATAAAGCTAAATAATCTAAAATCTCTATCTAATTCTGCCTGATAATTGTGGACTCGGTCAAGGCCAACAGGAGAATAAATATGATTAATCATTCAACTTAGGGCTCAAAAAGCAAAACTTTATTGTAACATAGACTATAAGAGATAGATTCATGAACAGCATGTTAAATTTTGGTTCCAAAATAAAATCCAATAAAATTACAGTATCAGGTGACTTGAGTAAGCGCCCGCTAGGTCATCAACACCCTAAAGAAGTTTCACTGTTAAGTGGCAGTTCATTCTAGCAGAAATTATGTTAGGAGGCAATGATTGAGTGAAATAGGTCACAGGCTTTAATTTGGATTTATAGAAAGTGATTAAATATGCACCTAAACAATGAATGTGAAAATTTTTTTAAATAAAGCTGTTCTTGGCATGTATGAAATACTGATAAATATGCCTGAATAGTTTCATAACAAGACTTAAATGTTTTTATTTGACATTAACACATCCTATCTAGTATAGGTCATTTAATTTCCTGAAAATGTAGTTCAGGAGGGTGATCCAAATGATAAGCAACACATTCAGCGATCACCAGTTATTTAGTGTCACACTGCTTTTCAACAAAAGCCATTACATCCTGTGTGACAGGAAAATGGGTGGAGGACTTGTATACCAAACTTCCAGAAAACCTTGTTTATAAGCTGACAAATTTGTGCTGCTGTGTGGCTGTCCAAAACTTTTTCAGCAGGTCATGGCTTTTTTCTAAGAAAGTTATCTTTATAAAACACATTGATAATTCTTTCCTTTTTTATAAAACAAAATATCTAAAAACACACATCAGCATTAAAAACTTTGTCACATAAAAGTTTTGAACTACAGAAAAAAAATTAAGTGATAAATATTTTTACAGTGGCTTATAGTGTTTAGCCTATTGTAGGCCCTTTGTAAGTGTTTATTAACCCACGGAATCAAGAAATTAAAGTTCAAGCTTCCCACATACTCTCTGCTGTTTGAGTTCTGAAGATTTCTTGTATGTTCCTGAAAAATAAATGTATTTTTTAACAGAAATTGCAGATCCTACTGATAGGCAGATTTAAAAGATTTACATATATTGCAGTCTAAATTTAAACAAAGAAGCCATTCTACTTCCTGCTTCTCTCACAAAACTCTTCTGCCCCTGACCCTCTGACCTATCCTGTGTTCCCTCTCCTAGTAATTTAGCTCTTTATCAGCCTCACTCAAAAGAAATGAAAGAACTGACTTTTTTTTTTCACCCCCCAATTTTTCACATTTAAAACAAAAGCCCCAGGTTCCTTTTCCTGGGTGTGAGCATTTCATAACCCCTCCTGTTCAGCTTCTTAGAAAACATACTCACTGTTCCTTACATTGTGTTCTCAGAGCAGGTTGTGGGGCCTTTAAATAGCATTGATCTCTATCTAGCTTGGTTTATTTGTCTGCTAACCAACCAGCCCTCCCCTTTTTTTTTAATTTTTTTTTTTTATGTGACATTGGTTAACGAAATCCAGTAAGTTTCATCTGTACACTTTAACAGTAAGGCGTATATATATATATATATATATATATATATATATATGTATATGTATATGTATATGTATATGTATATGTATATGTATATGTATATGTATATACATACATACATACATACATACATATATATATATATAAATTTACACTGTGTGTTCATCTTTCATAGTTAAATTTCTTTCTGTAACCATATTTTGACCCCCTTTACCCAGCTACCTTCCCTCTTCCTTTCCTCCCCCCTCCCCTCTGGTAACCACTAATCTATAGTCCACGTCCATGAGTCTCTGGTAACCACTAGTCTATAGTTGATGTCCATGAGTTTGTCCTGTTAATTTGTTGCCCTTAGGTTTATATCTAAATATAAGTGATATCATGTGATTTTCAACTTTTTCTGTCTGGCTTATTTCACTTAGCATGATTATCTCAAGGTCCATCCATGGCGTCACAGATGGCAGTATTTCATCTCATCTTATCCCTGAGTAATATTCCATTGTATATATGTACCACAGCTTCTTTATCCAATCATCTATCATAGGACACTTCAGACCTCTTCTTAATGTGTCCGCACCCTTAATCTATAGCCTATATCCCTTTCCCTACTGCAGTACTTAACTGAGGGCTTCACAGTATGTGTTGATAAATGAACAAATAAAAATTCTGAATTTAAAGACAAGAGGATTTCTGCTAAAATTTTGTGATCATTTTTTATATAAATTTTAACAAATAAGATAATTTTTAGTATATTGAACCATCAAGTAGTAGAATCTCAAGGGCAGTTCATTAAATAGCAGAACAATCTAATGTTCTTATTTTATTTCCTTTATTTGTAAGTTTTGAAATTTTTTAAGCAGTCTCCTATTGTTATTTTCTTCTTCAATCTTAACACTATATTTGTTTGACATAAGGGAAAAACTATAGGACATACTGTAGTAACAGCAATCATAGTACTGGTCATAATTTTCTCCATATTTTGAAAGAATAAATTCCTAGAAGAATTGGATCTCATTGGATCAATGGTGTCATTCAGTAGAATGTAACCATTAATTCCCATGTGTTGGCTGCAATTTTCTCCCTGACTTCCTAAAGAGGTAAATTTAAACAACCTTTAAATATGGAAAAATAATATTCATTAATAGTGTTCAATAATATTGAATCATACTAGTTTGTGTTTATGTGATACCAAACATATGCGTTTTTAAAAAATGATCCCAGCGCCTTTTGGCAAGCAGTTTTATTCCTAAAATGAGAAGCAGAGATGCAGACAAATGTAACACAGGAAAGCTAATTCAAATATATTTTTTCACTATAGCGAGCCATGTATGTGGTCTTGGCCTTCAATGTTAATTAAGGTTGAATATCAAATTCGGTTTCAAAACATTTTCATTTTATAGAAATATAGTATTTCAGAGTTTTGACCAAGGGCCCCTCTAGTTTGGTGAAGTTTTTTCTAAGCAGAACCTGCATACCAGTGTTTTTTAGCACAGAGTCCCTGGGCGCCTCTGAGGAACTGCTATTAGTGTACGAACCCTCAGGAATTCGCCCCCAAGATTGTGGCCCTGACTTTGATTCATCCTTAAATATTAACTTGGACTTGGAGAGTTTAAAATTACAGGAACCTGTTAGCAAACACTCCTTACCCCCAAGTACCACCACCAATAATATAGAGTTTAGGGGTTGAGAACAGGGACAGAGGGGAACGTTGACTGCTTTAGTCAGGTGGCTCCACTAATGGAAGCATCATCCAAGGCTTTTGAGAAGGAATACTCACTTATGTAAGTATAGTGTGAGAGGTCTATTTACTGAGCAAGTCAGATAGCCAGGCTAAGAAAATGAAGCACTGGATATAGGGTTAGTTATTTGCCATTGCTCCACTTGACCCCCTCCCTCAGATCCATTCTCTGCCCTTTTTTTTTCCACTCTGCTCTATATTTCAGGGGAAACTGACCCCTGTGAATGACATCACACATGTCCTCATGCCCACTAGAGGGTTAGGCCAGTAGGATCCTTTGGCAGGATTTTGGGAGAAGAAGGGAGAAGGTAGCTGTTTGCTCTTGCCCTTCCTGGCTCCCCCTCACCCTAGGCTCTATCCCCACACCCACCCCACTGGCTGCTTCCTCCTTCTACAAGGACAGTTTCTACTGGACACCCTCTCCCTCCCCGCTCCAAGACTCCACCTTTCACCGGTAGTTCCATCTCCTTTCTTTGTACCTGGAGGCCTAGGGGTGAGAGTAGTTGGGGACTCAACATGCTTTGCTGGTTTCTCCAGCTCTAAATACATATCTCTTTAAGAACTCTTTATTGAATTCTATTTGAACTCCCAGCTAGATGCATGTTTCATTATCTTCTGGGTCATGGCTGACAGATTGGGAGGCAAACACATGTACACATATACACATATGCTGATGTATGTGACTAGAGAGGCATTATCTTAGTGAGAGGACTTTGATTTCTACAGGAAATTTAATAAAAACTGCAGAAACTTTCCCCTGAAAGAAGAGATAAAGGGAAGGAAGGGAGAGGAAAGGAAATAGAGGAAATTTCTATGCCTTAGTACAATTTTTTAGTTCTTGATGTCGGATCTGTGTTTAAATAATAAATAGATTCCATGTCAAGTAAAATAAAGTTGAATATGTCTTCTCATCAAAATAATTCTAATTCTCAAATTCTTCATTTAGATTTTTAAGATTTTAAACTAAGATTTCTTAATTTAGCAAATTAAGGACAAAGGGCAAACTTCAATAAATTTTCTTCCAAGTCAAAAATTAATAACTTGACCAAAATATAAACTTATTTAAAAGCTGTGCACCCACTTAGGTAGAAGATACATTAAGGTACTTCAATCACCTGTGTTTCTTAAAATACAGAATAATACATTACACACATACCAACATCAACTTATAACAGCATCATAAAATTAACAAAAACAACTTGGGTAAATATTTAAGAACTGTCAGTATTTTTTTAAAATCTCTGAGTTCTTTGTTGAAACTCATTTATTGCTATTGAGAACCATATCATTTCAAGGTTTATTTCCTAAATGAATGTATTCCAAGGTTTGCTTTCTGTTATAAAAGTTTTGAGATAATCAGTTCCCACATTAACAGCGAGAGCCGAAAAACATCATCACCGCTGCTATTGTCATTTCTTGAGGTTTTCAAATGCCACTTTTAATTCCAAAAGCCTCTAACATGGTGTGCACAATGAACAGGAAACAGATGTGTCCTAGAGATTTATTCTAATATTTTGTGTTTATTTACCATAAACAGACAAAAATTAAAAGACAGCTTAACATAAAGCAAATTTTCTTTAAAAACTCTTTAAAATGTCCCCAGATTGTAAGCACACAGAATTTAAAAACAAAAACAAAACCTCCAGTGTTAGATTAAGTCTTGGCAATCCACTTATTGTGTGGCTCTGAATTTCTGAAAATTAAATTAGAGATACCTACCCAGCCTTCCTAATGAGAAAAATGTGAAATTCAAATTCAATAATAATGGAACAAGTCTCAATAATTATAAAACGTCATACAAATAATACTTAAAAAAATTTTTTTTCTTTGAGCATTTATGATGTGAAATGAGTGCTTAATTCCTCTGAAATTTAGAAAAAGACTAAATCTTTGCAAACAATGGTGAAAGACAATGTCACTTAGAAGTGTATGAAGCTGTAATGTAAAGACAATAAAGGAAGCAAAAGGCTGAAACATTACAAAGAGCCACATACATAACCTCATCTTTTGCTCTGCACAGACCAGTGTCATATTGGGAGGAAGTGCTGGGATCTGTGTGTGTGCATGCATGCTTGCACACATGCTCACAGTCCTACATGTGTTTTAAATGTTAGGATGCAATCAGACTTACTTTATTAGTCAAGTCGTCTCTATTTTATTAATCATTGTAAGACAATCTTAAGACTCTTCTAAAATTCAGTCACTTCAAGTCTCTATTTCAATTTATTAACTTGGAATTTCATTTAGTTGCTTTATAAATAAGAATTAGAATAATTCTTAAAATAATCAGCTAGAGTGAATTATAGGCCTCTAGAAGTAGCTTACTTTTTAGAATTTTATTTCCAGTATTCTTTCTAGTTTTCAATTTTAGGACAGCTAACTTTATTAGAATAGTTATAAGCATAAATTCAATGGCATGGCTGAAAACAAATGTAGTGTTCCTTTGTAATGCCCACTTTCATGGTCATGTGTTGCTCTCTAGAGCTCATTCCCACTGAATATACTCTATGTTCTGTTTTCCTGTCTATCTCAAGCATCTTGTAAGCAACAGAGATATTCTGGGTATATTTTATATTGTCTAACATTTCATTTTAATTAGTGGGTATTATTGAATCAGGGCATCAATTAAATAGTAAATTAACTACTACTACCATTTAAACAGTATTTATTTTGAAGTCTGGTGGTTTGATTTTTTTGTTTTGCAATTGTAGTCAGGATAGTACTTTATGTTGTTCTCTAGAATTTTTATATGCATCAAATTGAAAACCGAAAAATAACATTTTTTTTCAATTGTTCTCTTATTCTTTCTTTTACATCATTTTTAAATTATTTTCTTCATAGTTACCCTAGAGATTGCAAGTAACATCTTAACTTAAACAATCTAGTTGGAATTAATTTCAATAGTATATAAAAATTGTGCTCCAATATAGCCCAATTTCTTCCCCTTCCTTTGTACTATTGTTATTCAAATTTCATCTTATTATTTATAAGTTCAACACAGTTTTATAATTATTGCTTTATGTATTTTTAAATATAATAAAAGATAAGAAACAAAATACATTTGTATTCTTTTTCCCAATTACATATGCAGTTACCTTTATCAGTGTTCTTTACTTTTTCATGTGAATTTGAGTTACTTTCTAGTGTTTTTTCATTTCAGAATGAAGGACTCCTTTAGTATTTCTTATAAGGCAGGTTTGCTAGCAATGAATTACCTCAGTATTTCTGTATGTAGGGATATGTAAATCTCTCTTCCTTTTTTGAAGAATAATTTTGCTGGAAATGGGTATTGGTCTTTTCCTTTCAGAAATTTGAATGTCATCCTACTTCATGATTTATAAAGAGTAGCCAATACGAGTACTTCTATCTTACTGCTTTCATTATTATTGTTCTTCGGTTTTCTTCCAACATTCAACGGTTTGACTATGATGAGTCAGAGTATGGCTCTCTTTAGATTTTTTTCTACTTTATGCTTCTTGGATATGAATATTAATATTATTCAACAAATCTAAAAATTTTTCAGGCATTATTTATTTAAATATGCTTCCTGGCCCATTTTCTTCCTCTTCTCCTTCTGAGATTTTCATCATACACATGTTAGTACATTTGATGGAGTCCCACCAGGTCTCTGAGGCTCTGTTCATTTTTCTTTTTTGTTGTTATTGTTCTGTTCCTCAGACTGGATAACCTCTTCAAGGTTGCTGATTCTTTCTTCTGCCAGTTCAAATCTGTTTCTAGTAAATTTTTGTTTTGCCTATTATACTTTTCAACATTATAATTCCTATATTTTAATGATTTCAATATTTTATTGATATTCTATATCTGGTTAGGCATCATTCTCATACTTTCATCGAATTCTTTGGACTTGGTTTCTTTAGTTCTTTGAATATATTTATTATAGGTGATTTAAAGTTTTCTCTAGCAAGCCCAACATTTAAAATTCCAAAGGGACAATTTATATTGCTTCTGTTTTCCTGTATGTAGGATATACTTTCCTTTTTCTTTATATGTTTTTTTCTTGTTAAAGCTGGGTATTATAACATGGAAGTTCTAGAAATCATATCCCTCACTCCCTCAAGTTTGTTGTTATTGCTTTGTTGTTGTTGTTGTTGTTGTTGTTGTTGTTGTTGTTGTTTCTGCTGTTGCTATGTATGTTTACTGAGTGCTTTTCTTGGACTAATTCTGTAAAGTCTTTATTTGTTTTTTATGGCTACTAAAGTCTCTGCATGATTAGCTTAATGGTCACTTAATGATTAAACAGAGGTTTCTTTTTAATGCCTTGAAACATTAAGTTTGCCAGCCTTGGCTGAAGGGCTCTCTCTGCATGTTAGGGCACATCTTCAGTGCTCCCGCAGTCAGTTAAAACTCTGCTTTAGCCTTTACTTCCTGATTGCACCGAGCTTCAAGGTCAGCCAGAGGTTAGGGTCTTCTAAGGTCTTTTCAGAGCATACACACAGCCCTGCACATGCACATGTCCTTCTAGATTCTCATGAATATATTTCATTGGATCTTTTCAAAGTTCCCTGTGGGTATCTTGTTCTTCAGTTTCTCCTTTTGCATTTTTCAATCAGCCTCTTGTTAGTCCCCATAGGTATTGCTGCCTCAGGCTGTTATGGTGTTAAACAACAGCCAGTGATTTTTTCTTTTCTAACAAATGTCCTTGAAATATGGCTACTTTCACAGAGCTAACTCTGAATCAGCTCAAATGAAAACAAATCTTGAAAATGGAGCTTTTCAGGGAGCTTTCATTCAGATCAAATAGTGATAATTCCCTTGCACTGAGGATTTGGGGAGGTCCAGAGCTGTTCTGCCACCTGCAGTGGCTGCTAAACTGCTAATTTTCAGTTACTCTAGTTGTGAGGCCATTTGCTTTCAAGGTAGCACAGAGCTAAGAGGAAGGGGATGGAAACAGAGCAAATTAAAATGCCAGTGTACTGTTTTTTTGAGATTCAGCTGCTATATATATCTATATGTCTATCTATCTATATGTGTGTGTGCATGTGTGTGTGTGTGTGTGTGTGTGTGTGTGTGTATAAACTCTTTGTTTAATCTCAAAAGTCTGAAAATGTTAATTTTGACGATTTTTTCCCCAATGTTCCTATGGCTTTTAGGAAGGAGTATATTTTTGGAAGTATTTACTTTGTAATTCTGAAAATAGTTCTCCCTTCTTGTTTGTTTTAATATTGCATAAATATGCCTATTACTATTGTCCACTAAAAATGAGTCTTTCATTAAGACATTTTTATGAAATAAAATTTCCATAGAGTTAACTTTGATCACCACAAAGTAGAAAATTTTAATTTACTTTCCCTAACTTCTAAAGATATAAAATATAAAACAGTCTCAGCACTAATTTTTGTGGAGACAATAAGAAAAATCTAAGTATTGTTACTCTAGCTAGATTAAATTTAAGTCAAAATCTTTTATTATTCTTCTGTTTGTGTGGTTTTGTCAGGATAGTCATTGTGAAAATAAGCTATGAAATCCTGTAAAAGATAAACATAAATATACAGTTAAGACATGGTCAGGTGCCAGATATATATGGTTTGCAACTTACTAGGCCTTGTTTCTAAGCACTTTTATGTCTAATATTGCTAAACACCGATAATCATTTTTAGATTAATTAAATATAATTTATTTTTCTAAATGTATATAAGGGATGTTTTTTTATGTCATAACTCAAATAAAAATGTTAATCTGGTTCCAGTCAGTCCCCCACAAACATAGGTGAGGTGGGTAGGAGTGGTTATTTTCCTTTTTACATTACCACCACTCCCCCAGGCACCCAGAACCCAACTTAGAATGTTTTAAGTGGTCTAGTTATGTTGTCTTGGTGGGTAGTCATACATGGATTGACTCAAGACATACTCAGGACAACACAACAGCTGGCTATGACTGCTGGAGAACTTTTAAGTTACTGGGTCCTGATATGGATGACAGAGTCTGCTTACACAAAGCAACTGGTAGTCCTGCGAATAACGAGCAAGTATCAAATAGTTGAGTGAAGCTGCCAGGTGTTAGCAAATGACAGTTTGTTTTAAGTATGAATTGGGCCATATCTGGATTCTTCCCACCCTTACCTTTGTAGTTACTCAAGGTCCATTAGGATTCCCCAGTTTCTCTCAATTCTTATAACTTTTATGACTCTTTTGTCATCCAAGGGGTTCAGCAACTTTCTGTAGCTCTTTGGAAAGAAAAACTCCTTCCTTTGGTCGTATTCTCTTCCAATTTTCTTTCTTTCTCAGAAGGACTTAAATTGGGTGGTGGGGGCGGGGGGATAAAAATAAAGTCAATCCAGAAAAAGAAAAAAGAGAGGGAAACACTGAATTTTATCTTTTAGTTCAGTACAATGGGGGCTTGAAAGAAAAAAATAGTCTCATAAAAAGTTTCCTTTTTTATACTTCTCATTTTTGTGACTATGAAATTCTTCCCTGCAATATAAACATATAATTGTTTAATTAATATTATCATTTTTATTAGCCTCATCTATACACTTAATATTATAATCACTTGTCCTATTACTTTTTATAGCTTAGATAAATTTAGCCATAATTCCATAGGAGGTACTTAATATTCTTCTTATTACTATGAAGCACATCTGGGCTCACATGAAAAATAGACTAGGGCAGATCCTGGTATTTAGGCCTTAGTTTTGAATTTCCCCAGCCTTTTAGCTCAAACCTTGCTCAACAATGGTTCCTTCTTCATTGCCTACCCACATATGGCTTTTTGTTGTTGGTTTATTCTGGCACTTTTAAAAGCTTCGAACTCTCAATCTCTGGTTCTATCCTCCTGCCTTCCCCCACACTTCCTTTTGCTGGAGAGTCATGGCTATCTTTCATGAAAATTTTCCAGATCTTCTTTGTTAGTGGAGGGCCTTTAAAAGCAGTCTTTGCCCTATGAAACAGACTTGGATGATTGTGAGTTCATGGCTTCCTTTATCCCAGTGATCAACTTCGAGACCAAAAAGCTTAAAATGCCCAATATTGGTAGTATATCTTTAATAATTTTTAAATACCTATTATACAGTGTTCAGTTGAAGAATTAAAAACTTCATTACTCATCACAATAAGTGGCTTTATTTTCATCTTCTTTAAATTTTAAAAGAACCACCAAAGATTATTCTTCCAGATGCCAGATTCTTTATGCTCTTTTGTCAGAGACAAATATCCAATATTCCACCTTTATTCTAGTAGTGCATATATTACATTTACTGATAATAAATAATAATAAATTTCTTTAAAGAGACATTGCATAAAAATTCAGGGGATAGAACTTTCATGGTGTGCTTCATGGATTTAATATATTTTATTTCCTCTACTACAAAAATTACCTTAAATCAAGCCACTTCTGGAAATAAGAGAAAAAAAAATAAAAACGGTTAAAAACAAGTTTTAATATGTCCCTCAGAACTCTGAAAATATTCTTTGCTTGTAAGGAGTCCAAATTCCTTGGAATCCTTCTGAGATACTTTCAAATCTGCTCCCAACTTCACTTGCCTATCTTAACTTTTATTCCATTCTATTCATCTTTTGCATGCTGCTTCTTGCCTAGAATACACATGTCCCCTTTTCTATGCCTGTGAAACCCTCTGCCTCCTTCCTATGAGGCTAAATTGTAGTGCCGCTATCTCTATGAAATCCTGTCTTTTTTTCTTGTTGATTTTATCCTTTATTCAAGGGAATCATCTGATGTAATTTGGGAGAGCATTCTAAGCATAGCTCTAGGTAGCTTGTGAATTTCCTTAAGAATAGGGCCTAGCACATCAATATCTTTGGATTCCCAGGAACTAAAAGACTTCCTGCCATACAGAAGTAATTCCATAACTGTTTGAATGAATGAACGAATTACATGGGGGTGATGCTGCAGCAAGAAAAATGAGTAATTGGCTATTTTGGTATAGATTATGGTCTGGTTGAACAGATGGAAATAGCCACGTAATTGTTAAACTATTTATGCCAATAGACACTTTTTCTTGAAGTATTTACTTTTTATTAAATCATAAAGAGTATACCCTACATATATATTTTGTGACCCAGTCCTATTAACAAGAAATATCAGTTTTCTTGGTTTAATTTCTATCTAATCATTTATTTGTTGCAGTTCTGGGATTTCAGAGCTCATCTCTTTAATTTAACGTTTTAGAAATTGGTTAAAGAAAAATAACTAAATCAAGCTGCTCAAATAATCCTAGAATCACCCATTAGTTTAAAATATAATTAATTTAAATTTCAAATTAAGGGATCCAGAAAAACAGCTAAAATGTTACTGCCCATCAGTGGTGGTTATTCTGAGTCAGACAGTGCCACGAATAGAATATTCTTGCCAGGGCTCCAGTACACCCTCCCCCACTGCAGCCCAAGTGTGTCACCCTTTGTTGACATCTGCCAATAAGTTTTAAGGCAGTTTCCTACAGTGTTAAAAACTGCACCTCACCAGAATATTAAAGTTCATTTTTTTCATCAGTACCAGTTGCCCAAATGTATTTGGAACAAGCTTCTGGCACAGACTTATTCAGGAAATAGGGTGGGAGGAATACCTAGTCTACATTTTAAATGAAAAAACACTCACACGAGAATATTATGCAATAACCAAGAAAAAAAAAGGAAAAAAGAAAAAAAAATTGTTGGTTGCTGGTGAAGTTCAAGCTCCATACCACAACAACTTTATTTTGGTCATAGGAGAGGCAATGTCAAGTTCTAGCAGGGCAACTAATATAGTAATATCACTAGACTGCTTAATTTAACAGGCTTAAAATGAAACAAGTCAGTGTTAGAAGTTAGGACAAAACTGCTTGTTTTCTGTTCCTAATTACAGCATATTTCCAGTAGGAAATCAACTGCTTGGACATTGTTCCATAGTGTAGCAGTTAGCACATCTGCTTTACATACAGAAGGTCCTGTGCTTGTGCCCTAGTGGAGCCATAGTCCATGTTTTACAGCCATGCCACCCTGAACAAGCCCGATGTCTGATCTTGAAAGCTAAGCAGGGTTGGGCCTGGTTAGTACTTGGATGGGAGACCGCCTAAGAAGATCAAATGCTGTAGGCATAAATGCTAAAAAAAAAAAAAAAGAAAGAAAGAAAATCAACTGTCCTACCTATTTTTGCCTCTGCAGAACATAGGCTTAGAATCTAATACATAGCAGGAAGTTTGAAATTATTGAACTAGACTAAGCTGCCCATAAGGGTAAGTAAGCCCTGTGAGTTACCATCACTGCCTTGGGGTGCTTTCCCTTAAATACACACAGTAACATTCAGAAATCTGAATATTTGCAAAATTTTTGTAAAATCAGGAGTTCTAGACAATAGTACTTACATTGAAGCCCCTAGAGGTGGGAAGGGGTGGGTGAGGAAATACACTTTGATGCTACCTTAAAATGTACTTTAAACTTCATATATAACATTTTTAGAAACATCATTTTGCATTTTTATTATTTAGAAAAGCTATTATTTTAACATAAAACAATTTTGAAATTATTTATTATTGAGTAAAATTGACACCATCCCTCTACCCAGATGGGAGAAACTTTTTTATCCCACTGCTTTGAGAACTCATGATCTTACTGGCAAAGAACCCTGATGCACACCAGACGCAGAACTCTAGACCCTCTTCTATTCCAAACCCCTTAGTAAAATTATCTTCTCTTATTTCAGAAGAAGAAGAAGAAAGAAGGAGGAGGAGGAGGAGGAGGAGGAGGAAGAGGAGGAGGAGGAGGAGGAGGAGGAGGAGGAGGAAGAAGAAGAAGAAGAAGAAGAAGAAGAAGAAGAAGAAGAAGAAGAAGAAGAAGAAGAAGAAGAAGAAGAAGAAGAAGAAGAAAAGGAAAGAATCTCTTTAACAGCTAGTTAATTTAAAAAGCAAATTCTGGTGAATGTCATAATGGGTTCTAATGTCTTAATATATATTCATTTTATAGGGATATCTTCAAGATAATTTCCTAACCCAAAGAAAATATTCTAAAGGTGAGGATTCCAGAAACAATCATAGGTTCTGGTGGAGATGTTTTTAGTCAAATACTAAAGTTCCCTTCTGATGCCCATCAAATTACATCAGTTCCAAGAGGGCCCATCACTCATTGGCCCTGCCCTGTGTTTCCATTGTCTAACACTAGTTCTCCTGCTACCAAGAAGAAGGATTCATCTCTATTAAGCAACTTATTTTAATCCAGGCATTCTGCTAAATGCTTTGTAGGTTTGTTTCATTTAATCTTTACAGCAGCCTTCAGCGAGAGGCAGTATTTTCATCCCCATTTTACATTTGAGAAAATTGAGGCTTAGAGAAACTCTATGCTTTTCCTGAATCACATAGCTACCACATGGTGGTTCCAGGGCTTGACTCTAAGCAGTCCAGTTCCAGAATCTTACATAATTCAGTAATTTTATGCATTATATAGATCACCTCTAAGGAGATTATTTTGAGATTTTTGGTCAGTAATTCCAATCACTATTCCCTCATTTTATAAACCCTGCTTTCAAAATTTTTAACCTGTATACTTTTAATTTGCAACCGTATTCCCAAACCTTTAAAGTGATCTGATCAGATTGGCATCTTTTAAAATAGAAGACTATATACTGTAAAGTTTAGAGCTTAACAATTGCCATCAGGTGACTACATATAATCACTAGTTTGTGACCCTGGCTTTTGTCTTCTCGAAGCTTTAGTGTATTCAATGGCATGTCTTCCTATCAGTAGGGATAAAATTGGTTAAGAAAACAGCTTGCCTGACATTGATTTATGTTTAGATTTATTGAAGTTCAGAAAATGAGCAATTATTCTAAATGTAATTCTCCAGCAATAGCTATTTTCTCAGTGTCTATATATTTCTTGATTTGACATAAAGATCAGTCGATATTGTCATAATATTCACAACACATATGAAACTTAACTTTAAGCTCAGCAGTGGTAGGGTGGTTAACACTATAAGTTTGAAAGTCCTAGAGAACATAAAAAAATATTTAAAATCAAAGTATTTATTAACCTAAAAAAAAAAAGTCCCCAGTAATTATAGCCTTGACCATATTATAGTATGTTTTAATCCTACTTTATTTCAATAAGATATAACTTCACAAATTTCTTTTTTTCTAATTTACTATATTGTAATTTTCTAGAAGTCCATCCGTATATGTACGTGTGTATATGTATGTAAATATGCTTATAACACACATATATATATAGACACACTATTATCTATTTTTGAAAATTGAGCAATTTGGAGAAAATCTCTTTTACAATAAAACCACAATATTTTTGAATCAAATATTTGTTATAATTTTTAAAATATAGCATTAGTCAATGAATCAGTATTTATTAATTATTGTGCAAAGCCCAGTGAGTCATACTGAAAGGCATGTGACATAAGTGAGATGATAGACAGGAAGATGAAAAGTACCCAGGGAAGGTATTCAATGGCACAATTTTCCCAGGAACAGCAGGACACAAGTTGATGATATCAAGTTAGTGAAGATATGAGCGAGATTGGAAAGCCAACCTGAGACATGAGACCACTGAATGCAGGCAAAGATGCCTAAGTAATGAGACTGAACTATGAAAATCTGATAAGATTGAACTATTAGTCAATACAGTACAATATTTCTAGAGATCTATTTGCACAATTTTGAAGATAGCACTGAGAAATGAGAAAAATGAAAGCTGGAAACAAGGAAAACAGGATTTCTATTTATTTACTAACTAGTGGGATACTTCAAATACGTAAATTAGAAGGTGGACTCCTTGGTCGATGGGTCATGTTACTGAGATTTGATGGTCTTCAACCTCCCAGCTCAGCCCACCCAATTTTTCATCTTCATTAAATTTCTTTAACTTTTATCTTTTTAAAATTTTAATCCCTGTAATCGTTTGGCAATTTATTTAATCATTCTCTAGGGTTTCTACTTTCCCTTTCCTTGTGTTACCTGTACTGTGTCACCTGTATTGTGTTCTAGGCAATTAGTCCTCCTTTGGGTGGCACTCTTGCCCTGCCTAGCCCCAGACCTGCTAGATAGAAAGACTCATTTAGTTGTTGGATTGGATTGGATTGGATTGGATTGGATTGGATTGGATTGGATTGGATTGGATTGATTTGCCTGGAGTCCAGTCGAGTGGAATTGAATTGAATTGAATTGAATTGAATTGAATTGAATTGAATTGAATTGAATTGAATTGAATTGAATCCAATCCAATCAATGGAGCTGAATACCAATCCTCTACCACATGTAAACACAAATCCATTCATCCACACCTTTCTTTGATATTCTCAAAGTTACTAAGACACTGTGGCTTTAAAAATAGGAAGTATTAGGTGAAGCTTATCTGTGTTTGTGGCCCCTGATTTAAGGAGGTTGTACAACTCACCAGGCAGAGGATGCACTGAAAATTCCTAAGGCTCCTTTCAGCCCAGGTCTCCCAGGGAGAGGCATTTTTGCCTGGTCAACTTCCCTATTCTCAGTCTCCTGGAGTAGTGGGAATGAGGAAAGAGGGAATAACATGAACAAAACTTAATGCACTCTTACAGAAGTCTATAGCAAGAAAAAAACAAAAACAAAAAACAAAAAAACAGCACCCTGAGTTCTTTATTAGATTAAATTTCCAGTGTACAGACGTTCTAAATCAGCTTAAACAAATAGCCCACACAACATTCCATTTCTACGAGGACTGTTTTCCTCCCCCCTTTCTTCTCTCCCGCTTCCTTCTTGCACTTATCTTTCTCCCTTCTTTTTTTTTCCCCTCCCAATCTTGTTTCTCCTTTTCTAAGGCTTATCATAATCTCAAAGAAAAGCCTAGCTGCAAACACCCTTTAACCACGAATCACCAGAAACGAAGCAAACCTCCCGTAAGTGAAAGCAAAGCCCTGGGTGGGGCGTGTCGGAGTGGGTACCCCTCGAGCGCCGGGCCCGCCCCTCTGAGAGCGAGAAGACTGCGCGGAGAAGTCCAAGTGTGCGCAGGAGAGGGAAGAGGGACCCAGACCTGCTCACTTCTGCAGTCGGATGCCTTTTGCGCAATCGGACCCCAGGAAAGCAGCCTCTCCTTAAGGGCCCAGAAGTCCCGGCACTTTCAAAGAGTCCTCCCTGGCCGGGCCCGGGAAGAAGGGATGCTGTGAAGGCGGAGCCCCAGGGCGGTGAAACCGTCCCGAAGGTCCAGCCCTCGCTCGTCTTCCTACCACCTGAGGGAGTCGGCGCGGAGAGCGGGAGCACCCTCTCAATGAAAGGCAGATGTCCCTTTAAGGTTTGCCTTGCAGCCCGTGGACTTTAGCCTAAACACGGACTCGCGGAGCTGGCTTTATTTGTCCATGTCTCGGACGGAGCCTGGGAGGCTGCCAGGGATCTCAGAGACCCAGAGCGCGAAGGGGCGGGCGATGTGGCAATCCGTCTAGGATAGGAAAAGCGTGGAGCGGACTTAGAAGCTTTGGTCGGAAACACAGGAAATCACTCTGCGGCTCCCGGGCGCCCCGGCCGGCGACTGAGACCCGCGGCGGTGGGCGGAGTGGCCCAGGGCCGTCGGCTCCCGGTCCTGACGGGTCCTGACCTCCGATCCAGCACGTCCCCGGGCTCTGCGGCCGCTCCGGCCATGGCACCTCTGTGCCCGGCCAACCCAGGGGTCGCTGTCGCCTGCTGCTGGCTCCTCACCGGTGAGCGACCCCGCTTTTCTCGGAGCATCTCCTGCGTGCGGGGCTGGTGGCTCAGAGGGGTGGCGGGGGTGGGGGTGGGGGGAGGTGCGCGTCGCTGTGGCGCAGACAGGAGGAGGGAGCCCTGATCCACTTTCGGGCTCTCCAGGTCGTCTGGGCAGGTTGGATCGCAGAAAGGAGTTTCTGCGTTTTGGTTTTGAGAGGAATTAGTTTTGCTGTCGTTTCCAAACCCTCCACCCCGGTGGCGGGAGGGAGGAGGAGGCAGTGCTGAAACCTTGACAAGGTGGAACTGACTTTTCGATTTGAAGTTGTTTCGACGACATGCGTGGTATTTTAGGACTTTGCTGAATGGCCTCCCCCACTCTTTTGGAGGGAGGTGACTAGAGGGCGCCTGGTTTATAGGCAAAGTTCTTACCCTCAGGTTGTTCAAGAGTGGATGTTACTGCATTTTCTTTGCGTCTAGTATTCAAATCTATTCTGCTCCAGAACGAGGAAAGTGAGGAATGCAAGGCGAAATTGCTTCTTGTCCCGACATGGTGTTACTGTACTAGCACCCAGGAGGAGGAACATTTTGAGATTAAGGAAGGAATAGTGGACACTTATTCTGCAAATATTACAGAGCAGACTTTTTTTAAAATGCAAAAGGTAGGATTGTTACTTGTATATAAACGGGTATTTCTGAGGAAGGACTAAAAAAACACAGTGGAGATGCAAAGTTACATTCAATTAGAAAAGAGTTGAATCATAGCATTTTCTAAGATTTTTCCAAATGATTAATCCATAATCAGATCTTTTTAACCAGTTACTGATTGAGGAGAAAAAGCAATGGTGAAAGAGAAAAGGCAGATGGGTGAACTTTTTGTGTTAAGGAAATGACCTGATTAATGGTTTAATTAAGGGCGGGCTTTAGTATATCATCAGTGTTCAATTGTTCAGTGTCTTTATTGCTGGCATGCTTATTAGTACCAGTTAATTTAGCATTTTACCACTAAAAACAGGGGTGATCCAGCCAGTTTCCCCTGGCTTAGGTGGCCAAGCATTGTTAACTTTTATGAAGAACACTTAGAAATGGAATATTAGCAAGCAAAGCTTTTTTTTTTTCATAGAGAGTTGGTGTAAAGAGAGTTAATTATGAGCTACTGACTTTTCATCCAGACATTTTCCACAACTCAGGAAATGTCCAATAATCCAAACAGTGGTGACTTATGAACAGCCAGTGAATGATTTAATTTATCAGCTACTGTCACTGCTCTTTACACAGCTGACCTATGATGCTTTTCCAGCTCTAATTTTTTGGAGGTTGCTTGCATTTTTCGTTGTTGTTGTGCAAATCTGAGTAGAGTACTAACTAGTCAAATAGTACCTTTTTCATTTTACCAAATAAGTAGTCACTAATGGCAAAATAATCAAATGATATTTGCATATCCTCTTAAAAGACAAGAATTAGATTTAATAGAAGAGTTACAATTTCATATGCATTGTTTATATATAATTGTATTATTTATGTACACATGTAATTACGTGTGTGTGTGTGTGTGTCTATGTGTGTGTGTAGAGAGAGAGAGAGAAGTATTTTTTATAGGTTCAACTACTATATTCCTTCATACCTAAAATAGTTACAAGTTGCATACTGTGGGTTTTCTGCAATTGTTGGAATAGTATGCCTCTCTAGATTCAGAAAAGGACTTGAAAATAGCACATAGACATTTTTACATTATAATATTTAATTCCCCTTTGTGTGTATATGTGTACATACATGTTACTCAACTGTATTGAAATTTAGAGTTTAAAAAGTTACTGTGTCCAAATCACCAGGTTCCTCATATATGCTATGTTTATGCCCATTTCACAATATAAGGATGTGAAATTTGACTTCTTTCTTTCCTTTGTTGGTTTCTCAATCAGTCATGATATTGTCAGTTCTCTTGGAAACTTCTCATCAATACGTAGAGTCCACACCTACCTGGAGTCTCATCACTATACCCACCCTTGCACACTGCCACAGGGAGCTCTTCTTGTCTCCAATTTACCCAACCTCTAAACCTTCTTCCTAACAAGTAATTTTCATTATATCTTAGTCTTTAGTCGAAATGCTTCGTGGTCTTTGTTCTTTTCAGACAACATCCAAAATTCTTAACCGACCCTTCAGGATTTGCCCTTGATCTAGCACTCTTTATCTCCTACAATCCATGTATCAGTTTCTTATTGCTGTTGTAACACATTGCTACAGATTTTTTGACTTAAAACAATACAAATTTACTATCTTAGAATTCTGTAGGTCAGAAGTCCTACTTGGCTAAAATCAAGGTGTCCGCAGAGTTGTTTCTTCTGGAGGCTTGTCTTGCTTTTCTTGAACACGTTTGTGTCTTTCCATAATGCCAATCTTGGATAAACCAATCAGGTATCCAGGCAAGTTAACACACAGCACACAGAGAGGGGAAGTACAGAGTCTTGAGCAAAAGAGCAAAGGAATGAAAGTCCTTAGCACATCTAAAGCGAGCTCTGTAGATGGGCAGCACTGGTGGTTTAGCATTGGTCATAAGGTCAGTCTTCGCCTCTAGGCACATGGTTCTCAGGTTAGGCTTGAGCATTCATTGTCTGAGGTTCTTACAGGGTGTAATCTTCATGCTTATTGGCTCCTGATGTCAGGGGGCTTATCAGCTGCAGTAGAGGCTATGGGCGGTCTGGTCACACCCTAAGGGCATTCTCTTTATGTGCTAATTGGCTTTATTGTCATGACTCCCATGGAATCCATTTTGTAAAGTCCAAAATGTCCTCAAATCCGTATGCTCTATATAAGGCTCTAGGGGAGAATCTATTTCTAGCTTCCAGAAGCCGCCTGTATTTCTTGGCTTGTGGCTCTATCCATCTTTAACTCAGCATAGTCACATCCTCAAATCTTTCCTCTGACTCTGCTTCATCATTGCATTTCTTTCTGACTCTGACCTTATTGCCTACTTCTTATGAGGATCTTTCTAATTACCTTGGGCCCGCTCGAGTAATCCAGGATAATCTCCCCAGAGCGAGATCCTTAATTTAGTCAAATATTCCGAGTCCCTTTGCCATATCAGGTAACATATTTACAGGTTCCAGATATTGGAGACAAGGATATCTTTGAGAGACCATTATTCTGCGTGCTAAAACCCCCAACCACAGACTTCTCATTTCCTTACTTTCCTTAAAATTCTCTTGCTCATTTTGCTACTGTGGCTGTGATCTTGTTCTTTTATGCATCTAGAAAAGAACTCCACCCTTCCTTCCCACCACCCACTGCCATTTAAACAAATTCTCTCCAGCCTTCAAAGCTGGGTTTACATCACAACAAACCACCACCATCCCAATAAATTTCCAAAGTTTAGAACTGTCTTGTATTCGTGTTTTCCAGTGTTTAAAAATGATTAAGAAAGATGTTCTCCCTTATGTCCAAAAAAAAAGTCTTCATTGTTATTTGGTCAGTGTCAAAGATCCAGCAAAAAACTAGTGGCACCCATAAAAGATTTAATGAAGACAGTTTAACAAAGGGACTATTTACAGAGGAACTGTCTAAAGATGGTGGAGCATCTAAGGACAGACAACAGTGGGAAGAAAGCACCTGAACCAACAGTAAAAAGAGAAGTCATTACCATTCCTAGACCTGAGGAGAGGGCACAGTGTCAGCTTGACCGGACTCGGGCTATGAGAGGGGGTCCTCCGGACTAGAGCTGGGCCACAGGAAGAGGAATGCAGCTCGTGCTAAAACTGAAGCCCAGAGTGGGGGAGCAGGGGAAATAAATACGCCTTTCTTCCTACCCTCTAACATTGTACCCAATCCTCCCACCACATATGTCCAAATGGCAGAATTGAACCTCCCAGGGGACAAAATCAAACATATAATAATAGAAAAAGTAACACAACTTAATGATGAATGGCACATATTTATTGAGAATATATTATGTGTCAGGCCCTGTGTCAAGTACTTTGCATGTTTTATTTCATTTAAATCAGAAAAGAGGAAATGGCATTTCCCAGAAACCCAGTGAAGTAAATTTAACCCCTTGCCCCAGATTCATGTAAGCCCCAAGGACCTTTGCTTTTATAACATACCACATGATATTATAATTAAAGGTCTTATTGTCTGTCTTCCCAGCTTTCTGTACATTCTTGAGGGTAGGGTCTTTGTCTATTATCCTTAGCATCTACTCAAAACTTTGTTATTGAATAAATCATGAAAAAATAGACTATAGACAAACTCACCAAATACTAAAAGATCAGATTGTCTCCTTTATTATATCCCCACCTGCTGTGTGTGTACATCCACATTTATACCTAATGAATGGAAACTAGCATCAATTGAATGATGAACCATAATTTAATCACTACTAAGAGAATTGCCAATCCAATTATAATTGCTAGACTGTTAGTTGCTTCCTAGTTTTAGGGATGTTTAAATGTGGGAAAATGTACATCTGATCATTATAATCAATAACATACGGTGTATCTACATAGTAGCTTTCTATCACATTTTTTTGTACTTTTAGAAACTGCATCATAAAATTTAAAACATACTCCTTTGGGATACAAATGACACTATTTCTGGATACAAAGATACGAACAATGTCCTCTCCTTAGTTCTCCAGAGCCAAGTTTACATCTGATTAGGGGCTAATTGCTCCTCTGGCATCAGAAGCCTCACCAGATCCCAAGAACAGAACTCCCTCTAAATACCTTTAAAAGGAAGTCTCAGGAAAAAGGTGACAATAAAGTAATCAAAAAAAAAAAAAAAAGTTCCAGTCACACAGTATCAATGACTCTAGTTTTGACAAACCCTAACTTTCTGTCATCATTTGGTGGTTAACGCTAGGGCTCAGTATATATGAGGGGACTTAATTTTCAACATCTTTTATAATTAAAAAGGAATATTAAAAAGTCACTAAATTTTAAAAGGAGATTGACATGTATGCACTGGTTGGTGTTAAGAATTCACTTTAGTAAGAAAACATTAATATTGTTTTATCCAAACAGTAGATCTCTATAAATAAAATGAGAAATCTGAATTGAAAAAACACTGTAATTCAGATATTAAAAGTAGAGATATATACTTTGTATGAATTATCTCAGATCTTCTGAAATAAATGGAAATACTTAAATCTGACTAGGGCACCTAAATTGCATTAGAATGTCAAATAATTAAGATGATTAAGATCTGTGTATTTTATTGCAAATTATATAATCGTATCACAAATTACAAATTACAATGTACTTTCAAAATTATTTTATTAGCTATACTTTTAATTTGCAAAATACTAAAGTTTGAAAATACATAGGAATTGACCAGTCTTTAAAATTATATATTTTATTGTAATATTTTTGGGAAAATGATCCCGTAATGTGTAGGTATACATACAAACAAAAACACACCCACTCAACCACTCACCCACCCCCACACCCCCATACACACTTTTGTTGATAAGATTTTCTTTATTTGGTAGGAAGTTTTGTATTGTTTGGTGATAATTACAAGTAAGTATTTTTAATCACAGGAAATTTAGATAGTACAACCAGTTCTTTAAAAAAAAAAATTTCCCTTTTCCCTTTTACCCTTTGCCTGAATTTAGCTGAGTAATTCTCCCAGTTGTCCACTTAGCTTTGCTTGTGGAGGTCGCATGAGCGTCATGTACAATTTGAGGTTAGCACATTCTTTATAAATCAACTGCATTTATTTATTCTAGGTAGTCATTCTGTAAAGATCATTTTTCAAAACTTATATAATAAAATTGTCATTATATATTATTTTAAAACATTTTAAGACCTTTTCCTCAGTAAGGGGTATTTAAAATAATTTTTTTATTCAAGCATAATATCTCAAAAATTGAAAAAAGTTTCTAGAACCTTACCTTTTAAAAAATTTTTTAGTAATGTTATAAAATAGAATGTAATTTCTCAATTTTAAGATATAGACAAGTTAAAAGAATCTGAATTGAAGAACGATCATTTATTCTTTCACATAATAACTATTATGTAACAGTTGTGCTGGGTTCCAGAAACACAAAGATAAATGAAAGGTAGTCTCTGCCCTTCAGAGGCTCACAGTCTGAGAGGCAACAGACCAAGAAGCAATGATGGGAGGAGACCCCAGTGCTCTAAGCAGAGGAAGGAAAAGAATAGTTTGTGTTATAGAAAATAAGCCTTGCAAAAAATACAAGAGAGAAATAAGAAAATTTATTTAGCCCCTATTATGCTAAGCCCAGGATATTCAAACAAGATTTCTGTCTTTCAGGAGTCCATAACTCTTGCTGTTGTCATAAAACCAATTCTAATATATTATTATAGTAGAAAGAAGGACAGTAATCCATTTCACCAATGGGTGCATGAACTACTTCATGCAGCAAGGCCGACCAAGGATTCCCTGGAGAAGAGGTGCTATTATAAATAAATGCACCCATACAGATTATCCATCAGTCAATTTTACTGAACCAGTTATTTTTCTAAGTTGAATAATCATGATCACGTGAGTGTGAGGCCTTACCCCCATGCTTTGTCTGATCCAGATTTCTAGCTTTAAGCCAGGCATTCTTACAGATTTACCATAGCATTTTACAAGTTTATAGAGCTCTATAGTTTACAAAGTAGCACAATCTCATTAGAACCTCACAAAGGATACCAAATAAGAAAGGCAGGTATAATAATAAAGGCAGGACAGATAATCTTATCACAATTTAGAATGAAAAATTTTAGGTTAGTAGAGGTTAGGGAAACTTATGTAAGGTTGCTAGAATCCAGCTAGGAAAAACCATAACTCGAGTCTGCCAACTCTTGATGTACAAATATTACACTTAATATTGATCTTTTACCATTAAAATGGGCTTCAGAAAGAATCAAATTCCAGAGGTAATATGCAAAATTGAAAATAAATGTCAGTGTAAGACTATGAGTATTGTTTTAATTGCAGCATAATGTTTACATTAAATCAATTTTACTCATTGAATTTAATTCCCTCAATTCTTAAGTAACAGAAACTGAATTTCAAAAAGACTGAGTACTGCCAAAAGCTACAGCAAAAACAGCTGACAGGGTTAAGAACTGCAATCCAGGATGCTTGACTTCTAGCCCAATTCTCTTTTTTGACACACTAGAGGTACATCAAAAACAATAAGTGAAAGCTTTTGGAATTAACTATTTTTTTCTTCTATAGAGTAATATGAATGTTATAGAAAAAATTCAATATAAAGTAACTTATATAAAGGTTTCTATTTTCAAGGAACAAATAAATATAAAATTAGAATTTAAAGCAACAAAGCTAAATCATGGTTTTTTCATGATTTTGCTTATTTTGGTAAAGCATTAAAATACCATATATTGCCATGCTATATAACTACTATAACTATATCAGTTTTAAAATGAGGAATTTCTTTTAAATTATTAAGTGAACTATAGTTGATAACAATATCAGTACCTTAAGAACTGTGATAATGTAGCTGCCACACTTTAAATCTGACCCACTCAGCTTATCATCAATATACGAGTGCCTACTATGTTCAAGGAACTTTTCAAGAGTCGGTGGGGAGATGAATCTGCTCAGAGTTCAATGAGAAAAGAAAGATATGTATTTCAATTAATATAATACGTGGTTTCAAAGGTGAAAGAACATTTAAATTGGTCCTTAAAGATAATAGGATTTATGGAAGGAGTGAGAGAAAGTGACATTTTAAATAGAGAAAACAGCATGAGTTAAGGCAGCAAAGTAGAAAGTTCCCAGGATGTATGGGGAATGAATATTACCTCTGTGGTGGAGGGGACAAGTGGGAAGTAAAGCTTGTAAAGCCAGATCACGCAGGCCTAGAATGCCAGAAGTATGTTCAATCGCTGAAGCACATTTATTTTTAAAGACAGCCCAAAGCAGTTTGATTCATAATTTAAATTCTTAAAAAAGAACCACAGAATTAACAGTCAATGTGTTTTCCACAGGTTTTAAACATAAAAAAATATGTGTATTTTTCTAAGTAGAATATTGGTTCTTTCTCAAGGACTAAAATGGTGAGCTAGGCTAAGCAAAAGGAAAACTATGAAAAGAAGAATATAAAGATTTAAAAAGTGATAAAAGAGCAAGAAAGGGAACGGTGCTTTTCAAATCCTCTGTTGGTTCTGAGCTGTTAGATCTTTGTTCAACCAGTGAAGGTGAACGTTAAAGGGAAGTGGCAGTGGATAACAGCACATAATTTGTGGTTGCAGAGATGATTTCAAGCATCCATCACATAGCATTGCAGTAGTGGAAAGAGGAGAGTGTGGAGTTGAGCAGGTCTGAATTTTAACATTAATTATGTGATTTTTAAAATACTTCTCTGTAGTTCATTTTTAAATCTATAAAATGAGAATACTGACTTTACAAATGAGGATTAGAAAGAGCATAGATAAGTACCTGGTGAATATTCAATAAGTGATAGCTCTTCAATAAAAAACTAACTTTTATTAAGATTCTACTATGTGCCCACTACTGTGATTCTGTGGTTTTTAACCCTTGGTCAACTTTGGAGAGAAGTGAATTGTGATCAAGGAGAACCTTAACGTATCCTCTATCCTCCTCCTCTTCTTTCTCTCTCTTCTCTTCCAGTTGGGAATTCTTTTAAGTTAACAACCGTCTTTCAAAAAGATACATTGTCCTTTGGAGAGGCAAGCCATCTTCACACTTCAGTGTGACCAGTTCCTTGCTCAGTGAAAAACGGTTGAATTCTAATGGAAGTGGAAGGAGAAGAAGGCAATCTGAATTAAACTCTGTATGATAGGAAGGTGAGGAAAGAAGAGGGGAAAAGTAAGTAAGGAGAGAGAGGGAGTTAAGAGGAGAGGCCACAAAACAGAAAGTTGTAATTTGCACTCTAGAGGGAACCTGTGTGTCCCCTGACAGTCTCTGATAGTTAAGACTTGAGTATCAAGATTGGTGCCAAAGTCTGATTCTTCCCTTTGACCCTGGTCTCAGCAGTTCAGGGTGGTAAGGTATGCGTGTAGGACCCCTCTCCCCTCCACCCCATCTTCACGCTTAAGAAAACTTTGATGCGCTTTTTCGATTCACTGGTCTTTTAAAGAAGAGACAACCCCCACTCCTCAAATTCCCCCCTCCCCGAAATGTTCAGCCACTGAAGGATGGTCTTTAAAGTCAATTCTGCAGCTATCCATCCAATGGGGTCGGTCCTAGGAGACGTTTCCCCCCACTTCCCACATCCCTACCTCTCAGCTTGGGCAGTGAACAGCCCGCCCTAACCTGTGGCGACCCAACCCCCAACCCCAACAGTTCACCAGCTGCCGAGCTGCGGAGAGCTGAGGCTGCCGATTCTGGATTCTGGGGTTCCCAGGACATCGGGGGAGGGCAACGGAGAGGTCCGTACCAGCCCCCGAAGGCGTGTGGCGTCTGGGTGAGTGCGCAGACGGCCGGGGGGCGCCGGGCCCGGCTCGGCACTGCGGGGCCAGGGTGCCCCTCTGAGCTCCGCTTCCATCGGTTCTGCCGTCGGGTTTTCCCGCAGGAGGCGCTGCAGGGGGGCAAGGGCTCGCAGCTTCAAAGGCAGACGCGTCTGCACTCTTCCCCTAGTCCCCGGCGCCTGCACACACGGGCATGGAGGAAGCCCAGGGTCCGCATCTGCAACCAAGGACTCTCCCCCGGGGACCTCCGCCTCCGAGGCCCCTGCGCCCACTGCGCACGCGCCCGGCGCGGCCCCGCCTCCGCCGTCGGGACGTACGGCGCGCCCGGGGGGGCGGGGCGCGCGCTGCGCATGCGCGCGCGTGGCCTCAGCCGCTCGGCTGGTGCTGCTGCTGCCGCGGCGGAGCCCTCGATGCGCTTGCGCTACCGCGGCTCCGCGCACCCGAGACCAAGACAGGAAGGACTAGCCTAAGTGTTCCCCTCGGGCGCTAGAGTCGGAGCTAAAGTGTCTCCTTCGCGCCGGGCCGGAGGCTACAGGAACCTCCTAGGCAGCCCCCGCCCCCTTCCTCGCCTAGACTCCCGGCCCCTCTCCCGCTGGGGAGCCCCCCCTGTTCTGGCTGTGAGCCAGCCGCCTGCCAAGATCATGAAGCTGGTGAGGAAGGACATTGAGAAAGACAATGCGGGCCAGGTGACCCTCGTCCCCGAAGAGCCGGAGGACATGTGGCACACGTACAACCTGGTGCAGGTGGGCGACAGCCTGCGCGCCTCCACCATCCGGAAGGTGCAGACCGAGTCCTCCACGGGCAGCGTCGGGAGCAACCGGGTCCGCACGACCCTCACCCTCTGCGTGGAGGCCATCGACTTCGACTCTCAAGCCTGCCAGCTGCGCGTTAAGGGGACCAACATCCAAGAAAACGAGTACGTCAAGATGGGCGCCTACCACACCATCGAGCTGGAGCCGAACCGGCAGTTCACGCTGGCCAAGAAGCAGTGGGACAGTGTGGTGCTGGAGCGCATCGAGCAGGCCTGCGACCCAGCCTGGAGCGCTGATGTGGCAGCTGTGGTCATGCAGGAAGGCCTCGCGCATATCTGCTTAGTCACTCCCAGCATGACCCTCACTCGCGCCAAGGTGGAGGTGAACATCCCCAGGAAACGGAAAGGCAACTGCTCACAGCACGACCGGGCCTTGGAGCGGTTCTATGAACAGGTGGTCCAGGCCATCCAGCGCCACATACACTTTGATGTTGTGAAGTGCGTCCTAGTGGCCAGCCCAGGATTTGTGAGGGAGCAGTTCTGCGACTACATGTTTCAACAGGCAGTGAAGACTGACAACAAAGTGCTCCTGGAAAACCGGTCCAAATTCCTTCAGGTAAGACAGTCTTCCCCAGCGATAACTAAGAACGGGCAGAGGGATTTGTGTAAACTATTCCTCAAGTTTTAGAATTGGAAAAAGTGCAGGAGGAGAAAGTCTTTATTTAACTGGGATTGTGAAGTAATGAAAAGAGAACTGTTAAATAGCTAGCAAGTTTATATGGTAAACTTTGCTTAAGTCCTTAAACATGTAGTAAAGTTCCATTTCATTTCATTAGTGCTTCAGGCATTAGGTCATTGCGAGTTGATAAATGGGTTCACTAAGAGGTTCTTTTGTCTAATGTTTATAATTGTGATTCTAGGTACATGCCTCCTCTGGACACAAGTATTCCCTGAAAGAGGCCCTTTGTGACCCTACTATAGCTAGCCGCCTTTCAGACACTAAAGCTGCTGGGGAAGTGAAAGCCTTGGATGACTTTTATAAAATGTTACAACATGAACCTGACCGAGCTTTTTATGGACTCAAGCAGGTGGAGAAGGCCAATGAGGCCATGGCAATTGACACATTGCTCATCAGCGATGAGCTCTTCAGGCACCAGGATGTAGCCACACGTAGCCGGTACGTGAGGCTGGTGGACAGTGTGAAAGAGAATGCAGGCACTGTTAGGATATTCTCTAGTCTTCATGTGTCTGGGGAACAGCTCAGCCAATTGACTGGAGTAGCTGCCATTCTCCGCTTCCCTGTACCTGAACTCTCTGACCAAGAGGACGATTCCAGTTCTGAAGAAGATTAATGATTGGAACTTATAATAGAAACAGCCTTTTACTGTTACATTTTCTCAGCATCCTTGTGAAGCTGCAAGAGTGGCACTTTATGATTCTTACAGGGACTTTTCATGTATTTGGTCACACGAGGTATTTTACAATTGTCAGGACATATATTTAAAACTAAACAATAAATTGAAAGGAAATAATCTTCATGTACCACCATTTTCATTAGGATAACTTTATGAATTATGAGTTGTTTGCATTACTGAGAAACATTTTGTTTATTTAATAAGAATGCCTAAATATTATTTGGAATCATAAGATCTTATACCTCATGCTTTGAAATAGTTTTCCTTAGGAAAAGATTTTTAGTATTTCATTATCCTCAGTTTACATTGTTTAATTCCGCATAGTATCCTTACACTGTTTAATGATCCTTTATCTCTCCACTTCCCTTACACTTATTTTTTTTTTATTTTTAAGTTTATTTGCTATTTTAAATCATAGTCAAATAATTAGTAGACTTCTTTTTTTGCTTAAACGACAGTCATTTATTTTCTCACAGCTGGAGGCTGGAAGTCCAAGGTCAAGGTGTTGCTAGGGTTGGATTATTCTTAGGCTTCTCTCCTTGCCTTGGAGATGGCTGTCATCCTTCTTTGTCTTAACGTGATATTTCATCCTGTGCATTTCTATATCCTAATCTACTCTCTCTTTTTTTTTAAAGTTGACAGACAATCTTATGTTAGTTTCAGGTAGTAGACTTTTCTTGAAGACAAGTTTAAAATGGTATTTAAAACTGGTATTTTCCTAACTTGTTAAAATAATCATGTTAAAAATAAACTCTTGGGCTTCCTTTTGTTAGAATTAATCATTTGTTTCAGAGTATCACTGAATCACTTTTTAGATCTTAGAGATTTGATCTGCTAGAGTGTCTCAAGATAATCTATTTGAGGCATATTTATTTTTAAAATGAGACTCAGATAGGTATGTGATGTGCTATTATGTGGCTAATTAGTGACAAAGCTGGAAGTAGTCACCTGTCTGGACTCTATTTCTTTGCACTGCTCCACTATCTATTTTTTAGCTTGTCAGAGTTATACTTAATGCTATGTTTGTATGTGCTTTCACATTTTTATTGAACTTTCTCTATACCCTATTTTAGGGGTAAGAAAACCTGTTCAGAAAGTTTGAGTAACTTACATAGTATGTGGTGGTTGACTTGTAATCAGTACTCTTTACTATAATTAGGGAATTTCTGCACATACCTGAGTGAAATATTCTCTTTATCATAAAATTTTGTTATGTACATTTCTAGGTGTTAAGAAGGGAGTGTTGGAATAGAATTGCATCTTGACTTTTTACTAACCTCAACCTAGCAACATAATTAGGCCTTGTGAAGAAAGATAATTACATTTGTAACTCTAGGGTCAGTGGTACCTTCTTTAAATACGGATACTAAGTAAACTTTTGATTGTGCTGTTTGAGTCTGGGTCTTTCTCCTGGTGTGAGTTCCAGATTTGGTGGTTATTTTTTTATAAACTTCCTAACTAAGCTGAACCTTTTTATTCGTAATTGTGAATAGACACCTCCACATTCTTTAAAATCACATTTTACATAGCTATATCCTAATCGAAAAATAATCCAGATTGTCATTTCATTATAATGCCATGAATATTCAATCTTAAAATATTGTTAAAAGTATGTTATTAAATAATTTGGTAGGGATATATAAATGAAGCCACTTGATTAAGAGTCTTATTTTAAAACCTGATTGATAATCATATTCTCAGTGAGAATTTGGAAATTTGGGGCATCTGTAATTTGTAATCTATGAAGTACTGATTATTCTTAGCTTCGTTATCTATGGTAATAGAAACCAGGGGAAGTAAAACCTACCAGTAAATCTAGCCAATCCATTTTAGGCCATACATTCTCAAATTTAGCTGCTCAGGAGTTTTTAAAACTCAATACCCAAATCGGACCTCAGATTATATAACCTTTCACTCCTAGAAATGCTGTTGTTTTTTTTTTTTTAAAGTTCCCCATGTGATCAGAATAGGCATCAAAGCTGAGAACCACTGATTCAGGCCTTTCTATTCAAAAGTATGGTCCATGGACCAGCGGCATCCCCTGAGAGAGTGTTAGAAACTAGTATCCAGGTCTCTACCCTAGACCTACTGAGTTGAATGCAGTCTGTTTTAAGGACATCTCCAATTGATTGCTGGGCATAATAAAATCTGATAAACATAGGCAATAGCTTATTCTTTATATTCTCAGAAATCTCTGGCTTAGATCACCAGCCATAGAGAAAAAAAATTGAGTTTTAAAAAAGTTCTTTCAAGAGAATTAATTGGCCAATATTCAGTTTAATTATCTATAAAACTTCTCTAAATGAAAATGTTTTTGTACCTAAAAAGTATTTAAAATATCTTTAAGAATTCCTATTTTTAAAAAGTTACATTTTATACCATTATTAAGAATACAAATCTTCCTATAGGCATAGGTAGAAATATCAAAATAATGATAGGAGCATATAAAATAAAAAGCTCTATTTTTTTTTAGTATTCTCTGTAAAGCAAAATAGCCATAAAACTGGAAATCAAACATAGTAGTCTACTTCTAACTAAGACCAGGTGGTAACATGGGAACACTACTAGTAGCATACCTCTCAATGTAGTGTACTGTAAATTTCCATTTACCATTAGGTACTTGTAAACAAAAATTTGTCACCCCCACTAAGATCAATATGAAAAGCTTACAAATTGTTTCATTTTACTCTGGATATGATACATACCAAATTACATCAGGCTATTTCTGGTCCCTCATTTATGTTAAATATTTTGCTAATTTTATGTCTGGTTGTTAAGATTTTATTTTAATTCTCCCTTAAATACAAATTGGGTCTCTTTCTTCCTAGATGCCACTAGAGTAGCTTTGTAAAGTAATTTTATGTTATCTCTTCTCTCTGTCACTAGTTTCTTTTTCTAAAACATAGAACCAGTTCTTTCAACCTCAAAATCAGATGGGTTTCCAAGCAAATAAAACTAGCTATCTGTGTTCAGTGTCAAAATACATTGAATTGCATGTTGAACAGGAGTTTCTAAGGTGATTCTGAGGATTGAAGAATGAGGAACCCTTTGGCCTGTCGCTGGAGCTCAGTTATGGGGTGTCTATGTTTATATTACACCAGTCAAAAAGAGCAATACATTTAATTTTATCCATTCATTTTTTAGTACCTACTTTGAACCAAGCACTGAGCTGAGTTTTGGAAAGACAAAATGTAAACAAATAACTGTTACAAAGTAGTCGTAGAAGTATTTAAGAGGCCGCAGTGTTTTAAGGAATCACTTTTGAAAGGAACTTTATCAAGAGCCAGTAAATGTACCCAAAATGGTGACAACCTGGAGAGATTATCCGGAAGAAGAAGAGGGCAAGGTGAGTGTGCTAATCACATTAGACCCTCATACCGCAATAAAAAGTATGGTTATGAGAAACCCATGAGAAACCACTGAAAAGTTTAAGCAGGAGAATGGCATGATAAACTTTGCATTTCACAAATATTGTTTAGCAGCATCAAGGATGGGTTGGAGGAGGCAAGACTGCAGCCAGTAACACTAGTTAAGAGAATGCATACTAGGAAAATCCAAGGGAAAAACAATGATAGCCTATACACAGGCAGTAAAACTATTTCTTGCAATAGGAATGAAGTCAATAGGATGTTGGGAGATAGGATCAAAAGGACTTGGACTGCTGATTGTCTTTCGGAGTTAAGGAAAGATCTCAGATTTTGTTGTTGATGGCATGATTCAGAAACAGGAAGTATCGAAAGCTAAGCTGGCTTGCAAGGAAAAAGTTTAATTTTGAATCTGGTTTAAAGCACCTGTTGAACATCTGGCTAGCATGCTTTTTTACCAGGTTTTTGTATACTCACTTCCTTAGTCCCTTCAAGTTTTTGTTCAAATGTTGTCTTTTCAGTAAGGTCTTCCTAAACCAGGCTTTTTAAAAAATGTACCTTCTCCAAGATCCTTTTCCCCTTCCTTGTATTTTTTTTAAACCTGTAATGCTAATTTCACTTAGTTGTTTGGCTTATCATTTGTCTAAAAGGTTAGTTCCATGAGAGTGGATATTATGGTCTGTTAGGTGTAGGGTCCACGCTATAACACTAAGAACAATTCCTGGCACAGAGTGGATACTCAAAAAAATTTGACTAAATGAATGACCAAATGAATGAATCTACATTAGAAGATCCCCTAGGCAATTGTGCATGCAGATCCAAAGTTCAGGAAGAAGCAAGTGTCTGGGATAATACTACAAGAATTTTCACCATATAAGTGGACCTGAAATAATAGAGGAAAAATGACCTAGCAAGAATTAATAAAAGAAAAAAAGGAGGCCAGGCACAGGAGCATAGGGAAACAGCAATATTTAATATCTTTAAATGCTACTTGACTCAATTATCTGTACTATAATCATTTAAAGCAGTATTTATTTCAACCATTGATGTGGCTGGATAATTATTTTTTCTTCTACAGATCTCTGTAGCATACCAGAGATATGGATGTAGAATAAAGTATTGATTTCATAGAAATTGAGTTTTTGAAAGTTCTTAAGATAAATTTTTAAGTTTTGAGGGCAAAAGCCAAATTACATTCTACATGGTTTTTAAGTGGGTCTTAATATACATGTACATTTACAAATTTAGTATATGAAAAGTTACATTTTTATAAAAAAGATATATTAGAAATGACATTTGAATTTGTTAGGAGACAGTTTCGAGATTCCCATAGTACTGGAATTATTAGCAAGCTCTATCTTATTCAGGCCAAAGGGTTACTGGCGTTTGACCCTTAGCCCTCGTGCTCCCTGTCCTATATGGCATCTCTGATTTCCTCACCGCTTCCTCTTTTACTCTCTGCAGAATCACAACTGTCAGAATTGTGACATAACTTTACAAAGTTTTATTTATATTTGTTTTAAAAACAAATATAAAATCAGCCATCAATTTTTTGATACTAATTTTTTTGGTAAATGAGTTCCCAAGCAGTGAAGAGCAGCTAAAAAAAGAATTACGATTTCAGATAGTTTTTAAAGCCCTAAATAAAATATTTTTCTTCACATCGATGTATATTTAAGCCTTGGGCTGTGATTCAGTTTATGTATTCTGGAAGAGTCAATATTTTAGAAAAGTGCTATTGAAGATTTTCTTAATGTATTCTGTGGGTTGCTAATAAATTGTCAATTTAGAAGTTTAGTGTGAAAGTGTTACGGAAAAGCCAAAATGGTTTCTAAAGGAGTTGAGATACAAGTATATTTTTGTTTATCAAGGATGCCTTATTTGGAAAAGATTCAAAAGTCAACAATGCAGCTATCTAAGAGATTAAAAGCTAATCTCTATAGTAATGGTCTTGGAATTTAGCAAGAACAATCTGAGGTATTAGATCTCTAACATAGTCATCAAATAGCAGATAAACTGCACTACAAATGAAAAAGAAATTGGCCAGTTTGATAAGAAAATAGATCAGAAAGACTGACAAAAGTTATTTGTTAAGCTGAAGTGGAGGATGATAAAATCTCATTGTTTTTCTTTATATAGCAAAAATTCATTTTTAGGGAGTGTTTGATAGAGTATTACCATCTGTTTCCTCACTCCTATTTTATTCTTTATAAATTTACAATATAATTATTTGTAAGATAACCCATTTATTTTATAGTATTTAATTTCTCTACATTAGGAAACATAATTAACGTGTTCCCTCAAGTAAAATCCACTTTTGTGTATACTTTAGCTGCATACAAATTTGAGGCTCTCTTTTGTTTTTGATGAATATTTTAATTCTATAAGAGTAGACAGAAATATGGGAAAGTTTTATATTTCTAGTGCCAGTTGCTAAGGATTGTGACAATAATAAATTGTGGGGACTTGAATTACCAGTCTTCTTTTAAATTCCCTTTCCTTCCTCCCTTAACATTGCCCACATTAAAATCTGATTCTTTAGAATGCTGGGGTAATGGAAATGCCTGTGTAGTGTAGGAGACTTAGAACATTTAGGGTGTATTTTAAGTAAGGATGCCACATTTTGTTCCCAGCACCTAATTCTGAGTCATGGCAATATCTTCCAAGCAACAAATACAAGAGAGAAATGTTGACAGCCACATTACCTGGCCATGCACAGGGTTGGCACCACTGTCCCAACTCCAGGAATGGACAGCATATTACAAGAAAAAAAAACTACATGCTTATTAAGGTCCAGGTGTATGGTGAGTGCTTTAAAATGAATTATTTCATTTGTTGAAAAGCCCTGAGTAAAAGGTTTTGTCATTTACTATTTTCAGATAAGAAACCTGAAATTAAAAGAGGTTAAATTTGTCCAAAATCACGTATCTAGTAGGCATAATGAGGTGCCCAATCAAGCAGCTCCCTTAAAAATATAAGAATGCCAATCCATCTCTCAGTTTTATGTTTGAACTAGGTCAAAAGTGCCTAGAAATAGAAAGTTATTTGCTAACACTAAATTATAATCAGTCATACTTTGTGCAGTAATTCTATATGTCTTTTATTAACCTAACAGTGTTATTTTTTATCTCACGGAAGGTCAGAACTCAATCCTATGGCAGTCTAATCTATCTGGAATATAGCTGAGAATTAGAAAATGTACAGAAACTCTTGCAAATCTATGTATTAAACTAAGCCCCTCAAGCCCTTACCTAGCATCCATCTGTTAATTATTATTTCACACCCGGTTATAGCAAACTTCTTTCTAAAAATTTGTTTTACCCTACTATGTTAATTCATGCATTATTTCAACTACTATTTAGTAAGCACTTTAAGTAGCAGGAAATATGCTACTTGGGTATGCCATGATGAATTAAGACATTATTCCCTGCCTTTAGTTAGCAAATTAGATATCAGAGAGAGATGACAAGAGACCAAGCCAACAAGGAGGTGACGTTAATGAGAAGTGAAAGCTGACAGCTCAGGTGGATCCTGAAGCACCATCAAAAGAAAAAGTCAAGGCTTCGAGTATTTCTCTGGGAGCTGAGGACTTCACTGTGTTTTAGTAGCTGCTGTTCACATCGAGGAATAGATTGAATTACATTCAGTGCCTTCCGATAAAGAAGTCAAGGAAATATAATGTCTTTCAAAAATGGTTTTTCTCCAAAATCATTAAAAGAGAATGGTATTTAAATAAATCTTAGCAGTCATACCTAGAATGACAGTTCCAGATAGCCAGAGATAGTCTCAGTAAGAAAACAAATCACTACTGAACGATGAATTCTTGTTAAGGAAAAAAAAAAAAATTCCAGTAGATTTAGTTGTAAAATTTATTCAAAATTGGGAGGTCCTCTAAGTTCAAGTCTAAGTTCCAGAAGTTTTATGTCTGGAATTTTTCATCAAGTCCTAGTGTAAACATTGACTAGAACTTTTTGTTTGACATTGTTAAGAAAAATTGCTCTCTGGATATAAAACATATTTTAATCTTTTGTTTCAGCTCATTGATCCTGTGTTCATAATTTATAGTTTTTCTTCCTGTCCAAGTATATTGTTGACAGTGGTAGAGGTCAGGGGTTTTTGTTTGTTTGTTTGTTTGTTTGTTTATTTGTTTGTTCTGTTTTGTATGAGGTGGCAGGGAGGACAATTGAAAATGCATTGCACCACATTTGAATCATTCAGAATCATAATGCTATAAGGAAGCTTATATATTGTCTGACCTCACTTCGCGATACAGATGTAAACTGGGGCCCAGGGAGGGTTGCTAACTTGCTCAAAGTCACACAAATGAGAGTTTTTCATAAATCTGCATTCCTATTTGATCCATCCCGTTCCAATTTCTGACCCATTTCGTTGTCACCAATGCATATTGGGAGGTGGTTAGTCTAGGGAAACAAGGAACAAGGTAGGATTTTAAAATGCCTTAAATCCTCCTTATTTATCAAATAATTCTTCATCTTGGGGCAAGACAGTTTCTCTCTCAGCAGCATCACTGAGACCCAAACCCAGCTTTGAAGTGTAGTTGTCCATTCCTTGTAGTATTTATCTCCGGATAGAGAAAAACTGCCTCCTGTTTTTTCTCCCCTGAGAACCACTGCATTCTTTTGACAACCATTCGTTAAGTACCTACTATGTGCCAGGCACTCTACCAGCCTCCAGTGACGTGAGGTGAATAGAGAAGATCACAGTCACTTCCTTCCAGGGAAACTCAGTCTAGGATGCGGAACAGACAGCAAACATGCAATCATGGCACTGCAATAGCAGTAGGAAGAAGAAATCTGTGGGAATATGGGAGTCCATGGGATGCTCTTAATGTGACTTCACTGAGGATGTGCTACCAGACCTTAGTAATAATGACAAATTCCATCCCACGTTGCTCTTTCATTACTTTCTAGAGAGATGAAGCAAAGGCAACTGAGAGCATTTCTCTTTTAAAACCTCTCAAATTTACTTGGTAACATTTTTTCTTCTACATGTAATTCCTAAGCTGTCTAGATGTTAAATATTTACAGTAAAGACTCAACAAACCTGAGAAGAGACATCATAGAGAAAAGAGAGTGCCTTGCCTCCTACCCTCAGAAATAAGTGAAAAAGGCATAAGTGGAATCAGAATTATGGACAGGGGACCACAGCTGAAATGGCATTGGAAGATTCTGGAAACTTTGTATTTTCCATGTTTTTCTTATCTTCTATTTCTCTCTCATGACTAATAGCAAAATAGTTAAACCAGAAAAAAGAGCGTATTGCCTTTTTCAGGATACCAAGGAAGGGGGCAATGAGAAGGGGAACATATCGGGCATTATGTCCTACTCCCCAGCTATTGGAAAAGAAGATTCCAGGATAGAGTGGGTGGTGGTAGCCACCTCAGGGAAAGGGAAGCAGCCTACAAGGCCTACTGTAAAAAACGGAAGTGGTAGAGCAGCCATGGGCCTGGGGAAGGCCCAGAGGCTGGACGTAGGAAGTTCTACTAGAGTCCTTCCTCTCTATTCATTTTATCTTTAGTATAAAATTCTGAGGAAAAAATCCTTAATAAACAGTAACAACTTCTCTTATAAGTAGTATGCTACAGTAAATGGCCAACATGCATTGGGTGTGGTGAAAGGAAAAGCAATTTTCTGCAGGAGGAGAAAACAATATATTTTATGATGAGGAGTGAACTCTAGGAGCAGGTCTCTGACCCTTTGTGTCTCAGTGGTATTCTTAATTCGAGGGAAAGGAAGTGGAATAACATACGGAATGTGATGAAGTGGGAAATGCCAAGACAAAATTATCATTAAATTAGTTACATATTTTTTTTTAAATGAGTCTCTTAGCACCATAGTAAATTATCTCACTAGGCCTAACTCCTTGTCTAGAACTCAATAGAGCTTAATGTTAGCAATTTTTCTGCCTTTCTGGGAATCATTTTTCACTCTTATCTCTGGCTTCTGTACTTTCCCTAAGTCACAGTAAAATATAGTGATAAGTGAGGTGAGTAGACAAGAAATACAGAGAAAGACAAGACCTTTTTAATAGCAGTTTGTTGTAGATTTGCATTTGCATTCTATGCAGGGGTTCATATATGTTCTTCCAGCTGAATTAGAAATTTTTATTGTCATTATGGAGAGTGTAATAAAACCAAATTTTATATTTGAGACTATGGAAAAGATATTACACACCAAAAATTACAATGTAGTTTACATACATTTGCTACAGTTACTGAAGTTCATATACCTACCTATAAGCATTTACAAGAACACTGCATTTGTGAACAACCAAATACGAATCACAGAAGAAAGCATCTATGCCATTCCCAGAGGACTCTGGCTGTGGCAGGGCAAATACGAGAACTGGCCTATGAGTCAGGAGATCGGGATGTGCCCAGGCTCTGCCATTAGGTTGTGTGACTTGAGGAAATAACTTCATCCTTTTGAGCCTGCATTTCCTCATCAGTAGAATGAGAGAAGACGGGTGGCCTTGATTTCATATTCTGTCTTGTAGATTTCTGAGTCTACTTGGTCCAGAAGCAATAATTACTTGTTACTTTTAAAAGTCATATCTTTCCAGCAAAATAAATCTTCAGTGACTCTCAGGTTTAAAAAGAATCTATTTTGCACCATATTCAAAAAGCTGCCAAATTTTGGGTTTGGCCCTCTGCTAAAGAGAGCAGCTTGCTATGCTAGATGGAGCAAATTCCACAGCTGAGGGTCATTTATTTGGAATGCTTTGCCAAATATACCAACATTTTCAAAGTTTTGGGGGACCTTTAAACTTGAACATAGGGGAGAAACAGTCATTTAAAATGCTTTGTCGATAGGTGCACAAAAACGTTGAGGCTCACAAATATTTTTGAATAGTTTGCCACATTCCAATGGCATGCCAAGTTACATAGTCCTGCCACTTTCCTCCTTGTTATTTTCCTCCCCTATCAACCTTGTTTGTGATCCCAAAAAACTAGGAATAAGAAAACACAGATCTTTATTTTTTCTGGAATGTTCTGTCAGTTTGGTCAGTGGTCCTCAAACAAGGCAACACATTAAAATCAATGAGGAAGTTTTAAAATCCTATTGATGACTGAGCCCCAGCCCCAGACAATTAAGTCAGAATACTTGGGGAAGGAGCCCAGGCATATGAACATTTAAAAAGCTCCCCAAAAGGTGCAGCCAGGTTAAGGCTTTGTGTTTCATCACCAGTAGGCCAGTCGGCTTCAATATGTTCTGTGGCCACAATGCTAGTTAGCTGTCTTGTTAAGAAAAAGAGATGGAGCATAGAGAAAATGGTGAAATTGTAGATTAACTGATCTGCATTACAGGCAACTTTGAAAGTTGATGAGGTGAATGTATTTCTTTAGCTTCAGTGCTTCATGGGATTTGTCTATACCTTTATATATCTTTGACTTGGTGTAAGAAATTTACAATTAGGCTTGATATTGACCATTTTGTGAATGTTTATTGATGCCTTTACCTGCTAGATACAGTAGGGTGAAGGGTACAAAAGGTAAAGAACCTGGGTCCTACTCCTTGAAGGATGGATCTTATAAATCTTGGATGCAAGAATTATATAAAACAGAACAAGACTGCAAAATCATATGTTGTACAGAGAGTAAAAGCTAAAATGTTGAAATGGGAAGACAAAAAAAATTGGCTGTCATCACCAGGGTAGATGGGCCACCTTCTGAATGTCTTCTTTTACTCCATGAGCAGGCAGCAGTAGTAAGAGCAGTGGCTCTGAACTGAAAAATCTTAGCTCTACCACAGATGAGCTCTGTGACCTTGGGCAAGTCATGTTACCTTTATGATCCTCAAATTTAGATTTATGAGCTTTGATCTGTAACATGGGAAATGATGAAAGTTTCCTCATAGAGGAATAAATGATACAATTTGAGCAGAATATCTGGAAACTACTAAGAGTTGTGTTTAACTTAGTTTTATCCCTCTTTCCTGTTACCTCCTTTTTCCATATGTACCACCTGGGTACCAGGTCATCTGTGGAGGTACAATGAAAAAACAAAAAGTGTCATACTTCTTTCTATCATAAATTTCTGTCTGTCAAAGATGATGTTAAAAGCAGAAAAAGTGGACCCACTCTCTCTAGAGTTACCCTTAGCAAGAGACGGGCTAGCCAGATCATTCTCAGTTTTTACAATGTTTTCATTTCTTCATATTTAGATACGTATACATGTTCTCCTCATTGCACAAAGGATAGAGGTAAAAAACTATTTTTTTGTAACTGATACAAGCTAATAAAGAAGAGGAACACAGTAGAGCACATTTCAGTTGTGACGTTCATGCCAGAATCAGTAACCTCTTCAAGGATACCACTGTGTGCACGCAGAGAACCCTAACCACCTACCTAGGGCATCCTGCCTCCATGTGCCAGAACCATAGAAGCACGATGCTGAGGCTGGTTCTCTATCAGCCATGACCCATCACTAAACTTTCAATCAAGTTAAATTAATGTGAATTCTTAGGTTAAATAGTAAGTATTGTCTTTCCCTCCATTTAATCACTGTAATTCCTATGGTACCTATTAATGATTAAATGGATATTATTCCTCAACAGCTCTTTTTATCTGGGTGTTTCAGCCATACAAGTCATAAACGAACCACAATTATTTTATTTTTTCTAACTCAGTTGCAAACAACCAAACACAGTTATATTAATGTGTGCAATAAAGGAATTTTTTATAAATGAGGAGGCTGAGATAGGAGAAAGAGAATAAGGTACAGTCAAACCCCTGCTACAGAAGTCATCTGTGCAGAACAATGTGGCTGATGTAATCGCCACTTGCAGGCTACCACAACCAATCCACTGGACTTAAAACTCAGCCAGAGCTTCTGAGGATAATCTCTAATGGGTAGGAAAATGGGATTGGCCTTCCAGAGGTCACATGCTCACAATGTGTGGAGGAAGCAGGATGAAGGTCTATTCTATCCTCCCTTTCCCATCTCCGATGTACCTTGGAATTCCACTTGTTTCCCCAACTATGAGTGTGTGTATGCTGAAGAACTAAAACAAAAGAAAGTATGCACTAACCATATTATTTCAGTAGAAGTAAGAGAACTAACACTTACTAAACCCTTTAACAAGGCAGCCACCATACAGGTGGGAGGGGGACAGGGCCTGCAGCAAGCCTGGCATTGTTCAGATCCCAGTGCGGCCATTGCTGGAAGAGACAATGCTGGTGCTGAGGCTGGAATCCCTGCCAGTCCGACTCCAGGGCCTGATGTCCCATCACTAGTTCATTCAGGCCAACAGGACAGCTTTTAACTCATATTCCTCATCAGAGCAGAGATGCCAATTAGTTGGGAAAACCTTAGACTGCCTCTTTTTCAGGCTTTGGGGAGAAAAATTACTTAATCATAGACATTAGTTAAATAATTGACACAATTTTTTTACCTGACTTTTTTTCTGACTATTTACCTTAAATCTTTAAGTTCAGTTTGTTTCCGGGTTTCTGATATTGGAGTGGGTGTCTGATTTGTCAACAAGTGCTTAAAAACTAGTCCTGTTAGACTTAAAATGGTTGCTCATTTAAATACTCAGGTGATCTCTAAATTTTCAGCCTGGAGAATTCTCAGCAAGAGATTCAATGTTCATCCTAAAGCATGTAGAAAGTGCAGGAGACTCTAGGAACACTTGGCTTCTCCAGTCTCAGGTCTTCTTGAGGTCATCTAAGGTCACCTACATCTCATATGTTTTTCCCCAGATGACATTTGATTCTGGAAGGAAGTGGAAGCCCGGATAAAGGAAGATGATGTTGTACCTCCCTATTCCCAACGTATACTTGTCCTTGGCCTACACATTGTTTTCAATCCAGCTGTCAAACTTCAAGCATAGAAAAGGAGAGGCTAGCAAATATATCCAGATTTCCTGTTGGGCACCAAATGCTAAGCAGGGAAGGCCACAAAAATCTCATAAGAACAAGGCATATCAGGGTGTGTATTCTCTTACAATTAAATCTAATTTTGGAGGTGAGCCAAAGTTAAAAATATAAAACATATAGCAAGTGCTTCTCTTCTACTTCCCTAAGGTTGCCAGATACAGGTGTTGGGGAGAACAGTGAAGGAGATATGCTTATTCTAAAAAATTACTTATTGTTTATCAAACTCAACTGTAAATGGGTGTCCAGCAGCCCTGCACCCTCACATTCATCTCTCTAAGCACTGCTGGCCATGACTGTGCTTGGGTGGATGTTGGGAGGAGCACTGTAGAATGTATTTCTACTCCTGATTGGTCTTACCCCTGGTTCTGGAGCCTTTGTTGGAAAAATGGAGAAGTGCCAATCTCTTCTCCTGTGTTTGGAAAACACTTATCTAAGCCTTTTAGTAATAGCTTTGAATTTCAATATCTACTTAGCAATCCTCTTTTCCAGCTGATTCTTATATCCTAAAATAATGAGGTAATCACCTTCATCAATTCAGCCATCTGAGACTGTTGTTCCGATGAGGTACCTACTAGTAAGATGTCCTTACAGTATGTTTATGATGCAATTTGATGAGGTTCACTTACAAAATAAATTAGTAATTACAAGTGAGTTTATAATCTTGATAAATTAAGAAGCTTTAATTTAAAATGTATCACTCAACAGAAACTCACAAGAAATACATAAAGGCAGGGACAACATATAACAGGGAGACAATATTAGGTAGTGATTAAGAGTGAAAACTCTGGAGTTACACCCGCTGGTTTCTAACACTATTTTTGTTTCTTACTGCAGTTTCCTCACCTGTAAACTAACTGCCAACCTAATAGAGTTTATTGAAAGTTAAGTGATATTATGGAGACTTTTTATAATGTTTTTGTCCAGAGTAAATGCTCAAGACATTTTACCCATTTTATATGCTATATCTAAATTTTATCTCCCTGGAACTCAATAAATATTACTGAATACTGAGCACATTTTTAGTTCTTAAAGGAAACCAATCTGAGAGCAGAAACCAAAATAGAAACTCTGGTTTAAAAAAAAAAAAAAGACAATTTCTTTGTTGGAAAGATGAAAATTAATGATATAGAGAGTTGAACATAACAGGCATTCCTAGTTGGTAGCTTAAACCGTGAAGTCAGTGTTTATTCCTATTAACCTAAAAAAATTGATCCCTAACTGTGGCATGTTGCCCCACCAACCCCACAAACACACCCTAGAAACTGTCATTTAAGGGGAGGAATCAGGAATTGTGGAGAAGAGAGGGGCTATTGAATGGGTTGTTTCATGAATTGGTCGGTTAAGAGCTCACTGAACAGGGGTTGAAAGGCCCACCAGCAGCCCCGCCATTCCTCTCCTAGAGATTGGGTCTTGGTTACAGAGGAAGGACCATGCGACCCTGCCCAAGGATAGAAGCGGGTCAGAGCAGACTGCCTCGTACATCTCCTGCAGTCTCTGAGGTGTAATCCTCCCAGAGTGGTAGCAAAGCTCTTTTCTAGTATTCTGCGTTTCTGGAAAGTGGTGTGTGTGTTTCTTTCCAGGCCTTTTCAGTTTTATTCTGTATCTTGGAGAAAATAACAATAGTGAAAGTCTGTATGATGACAGGCTACAGCAGATGGGGGTTTTCTTCGAAATAATGTTTTCAAGCAGTGTCATCTAGCAGCTGCATTTCTTTGCCTGGACAGAATTGGCACCCTGAAAGCAAAAAGAAATGGAAGCACTTGGGATGAAAAACTTGTGTCAGTTTGGAATTAATTTAGGGCAGTTTAAAACTTCTCAGACCCAACACATTCTAAAGCTTTAAATGCTATCTACTAAGAAATCATATCTGAGGAATTTTTTCCATTAAACATTTAGTCTGGTTCAAACCTAATAAGATGCTAATCTTTTCAAAGCTTGTTTTCCCTTATTTGGCTTTCTTACTTTTTGTAAAAGTCTGTCAGAGTTTAATACACCAGAATTGCTGAATGCAGAGTGGGGAGTAGAAAGTGCCCTGGTCCTTTCAGGAGATTTCAGGAGAACTAGGTCCAAACCAAGATTCTGTAAGTAAATGATCTTGTGACACTGGGCATCACTAAGTCCTTGTGAGCCTCATCTATAAAGTAGGGATAATACCACCTGGACATTTAGGGAAGATTAAATTCTAGAATCTTTGTGTAAGGGCTCATCTCAGGTAGTAGGTACTCTATAAATGTTGAATCTGGGGCCTTAAAAGCATCCAGTCACAAGCTTCGTTGGAGCTCCTTCTTTAAGTAAATATAAAATGAATGTTACTTTAAACTTTTATGTCTTGACCAAACAGAGATTATCTTCCTTCCAAAGAAACTGAAGTAGGTTGAAAAGACAAATATTATTGTAGGATAGTGATAGAAATCTGCAGAAATATACAATTGTGCCTTAATGCACCAGATATTGAAAACGATGCAAAGTCAGAATAACATTGATTTCATCTGCCAGAAATTTACCCTATTTCTTGTCTTTCATTTGTTTAAGTATAGGAGATTAAGGTAATACAGACTTATGAAGATCTAAAATATTTGTAAATAGATATCTTTGCATGTGCAAATTATATATATTTTAAAAGGTGTTTCAGCTTTGTTTATACTGGAGGTTGGCCACCTTTTCTCTGTAAGGGGTCAGAGATACTATATTTGTAGGCTCTGTAGGCCACGCAGTCTCCTTAGTGATTACTTAACTTTGCCATTTGGCTCATAGGACAATTTGCTGACCCCTGGCCTACAGCATGATATAGAGTATATTTACAAATCAGGCATAATTAAGATAACTTATCCAAAGGAAAAAAATGTGCATAAATATACATTCATAAGTTATTAATTCTACAGTTGTGTGAAAATAACTTTAGTATATTCATTTATTCCTTTGGCACCGTGGCTTGTTGAGTTTAAGAAAAAAAAAGTGCGTTTCTCTAAGTATATTCCACTGAGATGCTGTTGTGTAAAGCACACTGTAATCAGCCTGCATTTCACCAGGACTTTTTAAAGTTCTAACATACAGCCATGTGGATTTGAACAATAGGCTTTACTGTTTTTTTGGTGGTGGACAAATTTTAGAATTGGACTCAGACCCATTGCATGAATGTCCAGGACAGGATTTCCTTCTGTTGCACAAAAATATTTTGTGAATTTCCTGGGAAGTGCATTCAAGGATGGCTTACCTGACAGCATTTGAGTCATTGTGTTTTATAGAATTTCCTGCTGGGATTAAACTGGCTAGGTTTAAATCTCAATCTTTTATAACCATTTCGCACATTCACCTTAAACAATGCCTTTTAAGAATGTTTTTGTGTGATTCCTTCCTCCAGGAAGAGATAGAAAGTAATGAAAAGCCCAGAGAGAGCATTTTGAGGATTAGAGAAGCCTGGTGCGTCCCTTTTTTGTCATGACATAAGAAGCCAACTCAATCTTCATGCTTTCACAAAGAATTGAGCCTTAACTTATATGTTAAAAAGGCATCCAGCCTTACATTTAGAGATTCTAAATCTAATTGATCAATTCAAATTCTATCCTATTTTGAGAGTAGGAATCAGGAGGTTTATGCAAGAATAAGAACAAGGTAAACATGGCTAGCTGTCAAAAGATCCCAAAATGTTGTACTACCAGCTTTGTTTCTCCTATGTTTCTCAGTCCAGTGTGGGTTGGATAGCCCCAACTCCACATCCCAGTATGCCATTGGGAACACATGCCTCTAAGATCATAGCAGAAGGGAAGAGAGGTACAGGGAACAGCATTACCGTCTCTTAACGACCTTGGCTGGAGGTGACACATGTATCACTTCTACTTATCATTCATCAACCAGAATCAGCCCACATGGCTCGCACCTAACTGCAAGGGAGGCTGGGAAATGTGGAGGAGCACATGGATGTTTCGTGATCACTGGTGAGACCAAATTGCCACCCAAAGACATTTAAAGCTCTTCATTTTTGTTCTGAGTCCAAAAATCGATCAAATAAGGACTAATAAGAAACATAATATTATCTCAGCTTTCATAGAGCTGGTTTTGACAAGAACATATGCTGGTAAGACGATTGCTACATTCTGCTTGTTTTCCCAATTTAAAGGTGTCGTGTTTAAAATGATCTGCCCTTCAATTTAGTGGACATAGGAAACTCGTCTAACTATATAATTCTTAACATTATTATATATTTATATTGTTGTACTGACAGCCTACTTCCTAAGTGTGTGTGTGTGTGTGTGTATCTTTTTTCTCCAGGTACGGTCACTGCAGGAAAACAATTATGTATCATGTGTAGTCAGTAAGTAAGTGTTGGTTGATTAATAGACAAAGGAAATTTTATGTTTGGAAACTTGTATTCAATAACAAGACTTTAGTACCATTCAATAACATGTCTTTAGTTTGCATTTCTAGATTGCTTAGTGATCTTAGTTTGGATCAGTGTTCCCCCAAATACCTCCTAAGAGCCTATATTAATCAAAAAAAATATGGCTTTTCTCATCTAAATAGCTGCTCTTTTCCCTCCATTTTGAGTGAAAATGTCCCCGAGTCAAAACCCATCAAAGAAAAATAGAGTCCATTCTGTTCAGGTTCATGTTGCTGTAAGCAAATTAGTTCCTAATCATTGGTGAATAGGTCAGTGTTGTCACTACGACGCATGTCTCTATAATGCATTTTCTCCAGCACTTTAATGTTTATGCCACCCAGTACCAGCACTTGAATGCCAAGTACACCAAGAGCTGGACATAGCAAGTGTGGACTCACTGTGTACTCAGTGTCCATTCTCCTTGCATTCTTCCTCTTGGCTTCATTTTCCTATATGTGTGATTTCTTGAAAGGGCTTATTACATGGTTGGCCCACACTCAGTTTATTTTCTCCTTGTCCCCGTAACTCTGCAACATCAATATTTTCTTACTTCCCTCCATTAAAGTACTATATTTAGTGCAGTGTTTATTTGTTAGGAATTTAAGATACTGGTAAAATTGTGCTAGCATTTTTATTGAGGTGGTTATTGGTTTTGCTTGCACTCTCACTAAAAAGTTGTGTAGGTTTTGAGTACACTGGTCCAAATCTATTTTTACTGTAAGTTCTATTGTTTTTCATGTGCCTTCGTAGAAAACTTGAGATCACTTTTAGGAATGACTATGTCACATTACAGTAGACATGCCTGTATTCTTACAACTTCAATTGCCTCTGTTTTATGAAATAGTAGAATGTCAATGACAAAACTGAAACTGGGCCTACTTGAGAATTTTTCACGTGGAGGCAGTTTTCTGACCTTTTATCCTTTATATTTTCCATTGTTTTAGAATTCTCAAAGATGTTCACATGAAGAATTTTATTTCAATCAAAGAATAATGTCAATAATAATAATTGTTATTGACATTTCTACCTGACAGACAGAAATTGAGGCTTGGGGGAAAAAAATGTTTTGCCTGAGGTAGATGGGTGACAAAGTGCTGGCTATAATTAGTTATTCTATTTAAATAAACACAAGCATCTGTTTTATGCAAGGCATTGGAGATAAGAGATAAATAAGGCAAAACCCAGTTCTTTTCCAACAGTCCTCCTCCCCGCTCCCTCCCACTTATGTGAGGACTCTTTTCAGCTTGGGCTACACAGGCCCATGTGATTTATTCAATCCCAGAGAGGCAACAGCTTTGCTAGTTTCCTGGAAGAGGTGGCTGTTAAGGACCCTGGCTGCTCTGCACAAGGCTGTGGGATGCTTGAATAGCGCCTGGCCAAGGGGCCTCAGCCTGTTGCTAACTGGAAGTCTGTCACTTGACTCTGTTCCCTTACCAGTCCCTAGTCTAGCTTCTACCTGTGACATTGTTTTCCACAGCTGCAAGACTCAAAAGGTCTGTTGCCTTTAGTATTTCTGCCATATATACACTGTAATTACATTCCAGGGATGCATAGTGAAGATGGCTCATCGATTCATGTGCTTCATAGTATGAGATAGTGGACAAGGAACTTAAATAAGGCAAAGAAATTTTCTCTTCTGGGTTCCGTCAGCAAACTAGCCATAGTGTTAACAGAGAGTGGGGATCTTCTCCCAGCACGTTGTCCAGGTTCTTGATGTCTTAAACAAGGAATTGAACAAAACACCAAAATACAGTAGAAAAAAAAAGCTTTATTAGAAGGTAAAGTACACTTTCAGATGTTGAAGCGACCTGAGCAAGAGAAGTGTGGCTCAAAGGTGTAACAACACCTTTGGGGTTTTTATCCCTATTTGCTTTGAAGGGTGGGCTTCCGTGACTGACAATTAAGATTGACAGGACTCGGTGCTTCATCATTTGCTTTCTGTGCATGTTTGTTCCCAGAATTCAGTCTGTTATAATGAAATTAATGAACTTCTGGGCATATGCATCACATTATAATAATGGTATAATGAGGCTCAGGTGAGTTGAAGGTTGTTGGGGTTTTCATTACACAGGTGCAAGTGACTGGCTTAAACTAGTATCTAATTCTCTGTTTGCTTGTTTCTTTGTGTGAGTTTTAAAAAATGCCTTTTGGCTTGCTTAATTGTGGGTGAATTAGGATAGGATGACCTCAGTGTCTTTGCAGGCAGACCCTAAACCCCCTACCTTTCCTGCCAAACTCTTTTCTAAGAGTTATGAACCCCCTGATTATTAGTATGGATGTTGAGGGACAGGAGGTCTCTTCTTTTGTATCTGCTTCCTGCTGAGAGTGGCCATAGTCCCTGCCTCTGGTGTTTCATGGAGCTCTTTCCCTTTCTGCCTCAGTCAGGGTGGGGTCTTGGGTTTCCTGCTGAAATGCTGCCTCAGTCCCTAAACAAGGAAGAGAAGATACAAGCTTGTTATTTAAATCATATATCTATTAATTTCTATTATTGATTTGCCTATTAAGTGAGTAAGGGGAAACAGGTTTGGTTCATATATTTCTTAAAGAAATAAAAAAAGACCTTTGGCCTAACATCCCCACCCCTTTTAGACTCTAAGGCCTCGTCTGACTTAACATTATTTCTGCTAACAATATAGTGATGACCCTTATCAATAGCCAGAGGATCTGAGTCACCAGTTTCAGGGTAATTATCAGGATTTACGGGAAAGGGCCCTTTTCCCAAAGAAAAGAGGGAAAAAAAAAAAAAACTTAACTAGGTTTACAAAAAAGATTAAGAACTCTGCAAGAGATGTCCCTTTTTATTTCCTGGTAAAAGATTAAGAATTTTCTAAGTGATGTCTCATGTCCATAGTATCTCAGACAAGATATTTCAAGAGCTTGGGCCCCAATGTTCTCATCCTTTAGGACACTGTCAAATTAGATGGTTAAAATACGGCCTTTTCCAGCTGTAGCCTTCTAAGATTTCTCAAGGGCACACTTGGGCTTGTTCTCTGTGATCTTAAAGCAGGGCTCCAAAGAGCCAGATCCCAAAAGCTTTAAGGTGATTGAGCTCTCTCAGTGGTGTGACTTACCTGAGATCCTTCTGAACCTTGGACAAGCCTCCGAGCTAGATTCATGATCAAAATGGTAGCACCTGACTTACTTATATGGAGTGTTTAAACATTTTAAATAATCATGAATTTTTTAAAAACATTGAAAAAACTGACAGAGGTGTTGAAGATACAGCAACATTAATAAAGAGATGAATATGTTTGTGGCAAGTTCAAATTATTTTTGAGTAAAATTTTGGAGAAGATAATCATTTTCTAAATTACTGAAAAAGTCTATATAATAGTTATATTACAATCAATTTCATTACTTGATTAAAGATATTTAATACAAATAAACATATAAATGTATATATTTATAGTGAGTAACATTGAAGGACATCTTATTCTCTCTGACACCCCAATCACTTTATGCCTTAGGAAAACAGAGGTCACCTAACTTCTGAAATCTCTCCTAGTTATAGTTCTGGTCCCACGATTCTGCTGTCGGCAGAACCCACAGCCAATTAGATGTTTATTTACTTGGTTGATATTTAGCCTGTGGTTAGACATTTAAATGTCCCAATGGAGACTGAGAAAGCAGCTCAAAGAGTGGTGAAATACAGGCAAAGGAAGAGAAATAATTGGAAACTAGGAGAAAACAACAGAAAAAAAAGGGAAATCAGAAAAGATGAATACTTCTTTTAATCTTTTATTTTAATTTCTCACTTAGAAAATAGAACGTTTTTGTATTACAAAGAAGCTAAACATATCGACACTTGCCAAGTTACTTCGCAAGTATACAAAATATCATTATGTTCTACACTCCAAAGATAGATGGTTTTTCAGATATGTAAAGAGTTATGGCTGGAAGAAAAGGTACCCTAACTTAGGAGTGCTGTATTTGTTTTATATGATCCTATTTAATGGTCTGTGATCTAATTTCTTTCAAGTCTGACCATACTTTGTTCCATGGGTTAAAATAAACACACACACACACACACACACACACACACAATCATTTACCAAAATACATTTGAATATGTACATGAATCATTCAGATTTCAACATCTATTCTTATTGGTGCTTCATTCCATCTCCCATTAAAGATGGAAAAGGTGGGTTCTGATTGGACTGATAAGTAACCAAGTGCAATGTGTGCTTTCATTCAATGTTGGCGGTGGGGAGCCCTATTTGTAGATCAATTATACTACCCTATATTAGCCACTAGAGAGAAGGTATTTTTAATTTTTATTTTATTCTTTTAAATAGGAAAAGTAAAGTCTGCATGGGATTCTACAAATACTTTAAAACTTTTTAAAAGTTTAATTTTTTAAAAAACATTGTTTTATGATAAGGGTAGGAAATTGAGCTACTTTGTTTTTTTATTATTATTATGGTAAAATATAGATTAAAAAATTTGCCATTTAACCATTTTAAAGTTACTATTCAATGGCATTAAATACATTTATAACGTTGTGCAACTATTGCCACTATCTAGTTTGAGAACTTTTTCACCAACCAAAATAGAAACCCCATATCTGTGAAGCAATCATCCCATTTCTCTCTCCCCACAGGCCTTGAAACCACAAATGTGCTTTCTGTTTCCATGACTATGCCAATTCTTTATATTTCGTATAAATGGAATAATAGAACATGTTGCCTTTTAGGTCCGGCTTCTTTCACTCACTTAACACAATGTTTCCGAAGCTCCTTCACGTTGTAGCACGTTTCAATACTTTGTTCCTTTTTATAGCTTAATAATATTCCACTGTATGCACATATCACATTTTATTTATCAACTTATCAGTTGATAGATATTTGGGTTATCCTCACTTTTTGGCTATCATGAATAATGCTGTTATGGACAATTGTGTACAAGTTTTGTGTGAGCATATGTGTTTATATCTCTGAGGTATTATTTAATTATACCTGGGGTGGACTTTTTGAATCATATAGTGGCTCTATGTTTAACTTTTTAAAGAACCTCCAAACTCTTTTCTATAGTCGCTGTACCATTTTTACATTCCCTCCAGCAATGATTGAGGGTTCTGATTACTATAAATACTTGCCAGAATTTATTTTCTATTTTATAGGGTTGGTTTTTTTTAATTATAACTATCTTACTTGGTGTGAAGTAGTATCTCATTGTGGTTTTGATGTACTTTTTCCTAATAATTAATGATGTGTTTATTGGCCATTTGTATAACTCACTTGGAGAAATGACTATCAAAGTCCTTCGTCCACTTTTTGGGGGGTAGTGGCCTCTTTGTTGTTGAATTGCTTCTTATTTTAAAAGAAAATGGACCCAAGAAGGATTCAGTTGTGGGAAATGTCCTTTTTCTAAACTTGAGTGGTAGTTACATTCGTGCATTCACTTTGCACCTTTCAGTCCCTTTGTCAAAACTGAGAAGGTGTGCCTTTTTCTGAATATATTAGTTTCCTAGGACTGTCATATCAAATTGCCACAAATATAGTGGCTTAAAACAACAGAAAATTTGGCTAGCATCAAAAAGATAAGAGATACATGCTGGCAAGGATGTGGATAAAAGGGAACGTGTTTGTACACTGTTGGTGGGAATGTGAATTGGCAGTCACTATAGAAAATAGTAGGTGATTTCTCAAGAACTTAAAAATATTACTACCATATGATCTAGTAATTCCACTTATGGGAATATATCTCAAGAAAATTAAAACCCTGTGTCGAAGAAAGAGCTGCACCCCATGTTTATTGCAGCATTATTTACACTTGCCAAGATATGGAAACAACCTAAGTGTCCATGAACAAATAAATAGATAAAGATGTAGCATATGTATACAATGGAATGTTATTTGTTCACACACAAAAAAGGAAATCTTGCCATTTGTGACAACAAGAATAGACCTTGAGGGTACTATGCTAAATGAAATAAGTCAGAAAGAGAAAGACAAATACTGTATGTTCTCACTTATATATGAATCTTAAAAAACAAAACACACAAAACCCTAACTCATAGAAAAAGAGATCAGATTTGTAGTTACCAGAGGTGAGGGTTGGGGAAGGGAAAATAGAGGAAGGTGGTCAAAAGGTACAAACGTCCAGTTATAAGGGATGTGACGTACAGCATGGTGACTGTGGTTAACACTGCTGTATGGTATATGTGAATGTTAAGAGAATAAATCCTAACAGTTGTCATCACAAGGAAAAATTTTTTTCTTTTTCATATATAGATATGATGAATGTTCACTAAAGTTATTGTTCAGGTAATCATTTCATGATACATATAAGTCAAATCATCATGTTGTATGCCTTAAACTTATATAGTTCAGGATGTCTATGATATCTCTATAAAACTGGGCAGGGGGAGTAAAAAATAAAATATAACAGAAATTTATTATCTCACAGTTCTGGAAGCCAAAAGTTTAAATCTAAGATGTTGACAGAACTATTACTCCCTCTGAAGGTTCTAGGAGAGAATCCTTCTTTGCCTTTTTCACTTTCTTGTGGTTCATGGAATTCTTTGGCAGTCCATGGCTTGTAGACACATCTCTTGAGTCTCTACCTCTGCCTTCACGTGGCCTTCTTTTTCGTGTTTTCAGTTCTAGGTGTCTCATGTCCCTTTCCTCATCTCATAAGGACAGCAGTCTTGGAATTTTAGGCCTACTCTAAATACAGGACAACCTAATCTTGAGATCCTTAACTTAAATACATCTGCAAAAATTCTATTTCAAATAAGGTCACATTCCCAGATACCAGCTTTCTTTCTTTCTCTCTCTCTCTCTCTCTCTCTCTCTCTCTCTCTCTCTCTCTCTCTCTCTCTCTCTTTTTCTCTTTCTTACTTTCTTTCTTTCTTTTCTCTCTCTCTCTCTCTCTCTTTCTTTCTTTCTTTCTTTTCTCTCTCTCTCTCTCTCTCTCTCTTTCTTTCTTAAAGATTTTAAGAAAGATTTTAAGATTTTAGAAAAATATGGTAATACGAGTTTCTGAGCCAAAAGATCTGTAGGTTAGGGAGAGAAAGATAATTGCAAAATCTACCACCCTATAAAGGAGAAATTCTTAACTAGCTTTTGAAAAATGACTTTGCTATTTGTGATTCTGAAAAAGACTTTTCAAATAAGATTTTCAAAAGATGTTGATGTGTTTTTCTCTCTTTAAGAGGAAGCTAGTGCAATAGTACCATATTCACACATACAGAAAATACCTTTTAAGATACTAAGAAGTTTTTCTGGTATTGCCAAAACAGGACTCTTTATTAAAATATCCAGAACACATGATTTTTATGTTCACACTGTTACTCATGATGAACTTTTGATTTTTTGTTTTTCTCCCTGAATCATCTATAATGTTGAGATTTGGGCCTTTTGACAATTGTGATCCCAAATTTGTTCTGGATTATGACTGGCTCAGGATTCAGGTAATAAAAAGGATTATACCTGACACTTAGGCAGAGCATCTTTGTGTTTTAGTGCAACATGTAGCTTATGACCAACTTTGCTTGGGTATCATTTCATGCATCAGTAAAATAAAAATGTAGATAAAGTAATCCTTTTTTCTCAAGAATGGCATTTGATACAATATATTAAAAGTTATTTGCAGTCTTAAATATAAAAAAAAGCCAATAAGGTGTAGTAGTTCTATGAAAAGCTGTTTTAGTTTGAGAACATACGAATTTAAGCATTCGGACAATGGCCTTATTCAGAAGACAGAAAGCTTAGAAGCCAATTTTCTGGACCCCAGTGCTATTCTGAAATCTTTTTTTTCCTTCCTCTTCTTGGATAGTGCTATCTGTTAAGGAATACATGACAAGGTTTTGATTCACCACCTTCTCAAATTTTACCCATTATAAACACATCTTCAGAGATAAATTTTGTAAGCTTTCCTATGCAGGATTATATGAAGGTTTTAAATAAGTCCTAATTATTCACCAGAGAGTATATCTTTAAAAAAATTTTTTTAAATTTTTTGATGGTATTTTAAAAAAATAATCAGTCATTTTAAAGTTGATTGGAGTTCATCCAGAAAATCATTATTGTTGGTAAAGGTTAAAAATTAAGGAAATTCAACTTTCAAATTTTTAACAAAGTTCTTGTTATGCCTATAAAGTAGTATAAAAGGTCGAGTGTTTTATAAAGCAACCACATAGATTACATTACTGATCTTTCATAATAATATGGATAGAATAATAATTGCACTCAAGACATAAAAGTAAAATATGCTTCAGGGTTTGGCTGTGAAATAGCTGACGTATAAGAGAATCACTCATTCTAGCAATTTTTCACTCTAGACACCAAGCAAGGTGTCATTTGTAATGGGCAAGCTGGTGCCACGTTCAGTTTGACCCTTCTAATAAGACCAGCCTGACACAAAGCTGCAATTATTCTGTGGTGACATCATCACCATCCTGCCCTTTTGCTTGAATTTAGATGAATGATTCTTATGTTGCATAATAGGAGATTTCAACTTTTAAATCTGACCTAACAATGAAAGTTGATATGATTTCTGTCACTCTGTCTGTCATATTGTCATCCTGCTTTATTTATTTATTTATTTTTACCTCTGGCAGTGTTTCTGATATAAGACATGAAATTCTGAAAGCATTTTCCTGGACCATCCTCTCAGGAAGTTTTTTTGTTGTTTTTTGGGTTTTTGTTTGTTTGTTTTTTACATATTTAATCACCTCTCTAATCAACTGAAAGAGGTGTCACACTTTTTCATAATGCATAAAGAATCACCCAAGTTAAATCCCAAGATATCTCTTCCCTACTTTCTTTTAGATAGCACAGGCTTTTTCAGTGGTTAAATAGGAATGAAAAAAACAAGGATTGTTTGGATTTGTAAAATCAGCAGCCAAATTACATAAACACAATTATAGTAATCACTTATGGCTTTTGAGATTTTTTTTTTTTTTTAACCACATAGATTAGTTATTTGATTATGACTTACATCACTTTAAGGGAAGGGCTACTGTTTATTTCACCCTTTAATCCTTATAGTTCTTCCACATTACTTTGCACATAGTGGACTTTTATTAATATGAGCTGAATGAATACAACATATTTATAATTTTGTCACATATAGACATTAATTTACAAACTTGTAATCTATATACATAGCAGGCCCAGTCCATTTTTTCTCATTCTCTGTCTTTTTAAGCTTTTTAATAGCTTTAGGGGAACAAAAGTAAGAAGGAAACATTGAATCTAGTCATCATAGCCATTTATTTATTTTTTTAAAGCTATCCTGCCTTAGTGTCAGGGTCACTTAAAAACATTGTGGCACCTTCTGAAATTCTTGATTAGAGCATGATTGGTGCCAAAAGAAGGTAGTTGCTGGCCTCTGATAAAATAGGAGAACCAAAATGAACAATAGGTGAGATGTCTCATACCTTCCAGCTCTTAAGATTCTATGATCTATTATTAAATCAATTAGATATTGGCAAGTCATAATTAATTATAAGTAAGTTCTCCTAAACTCAAGAGTTTGACCTAGGATGAGTCATATGGGTTTCTCCTGCAGAAATTATAATAAGCAACCAAAAATTACATATACCATGTCAGAATAGAGGAAGAACACTATCACTAGTAATCCGGTAGCAGATTTAAATAATAAAAAGATATTCTAATTATTGAGAAGACCTTTTTATTCTAACATAAATATCTATATATCTACATTTTTTCTTCCTGCTGCAATTGCTCAAAAGAGTCTAGTTTGGTTTGGTGGTTTAGTTTTGGTCAGCTGTCAAAGGTTTTTAAATTGCATCAATAGACAGAAGAGACCATTTTTGAGAAAACAGTAAAATGGCCTTTCATTAGGATAAACTACTATATAGAATCTTTGGGATCCTATTGCCTCATAGTTATCCATACATTTTTATAAAATGCAGTCTTTCTATAACTTGGCATATCTTAAACTTGTAACATAATGTTATATGGGCTTCCTAATGCACTGTGGCTATTTTTCTGGAAAAAATATTTTCTAGTAATTATGCACATCCCAGACATTTTACCTTTTTCTTAAATTATTCCATTTGACTTTGATCTTAACAAGAGTTAAGAATTTTCTGAAAGCTTATTTAGTAGTAACTAATACTTCTTTTGAGGGTTTATTGTTATAGGTATTGTGTTTTTTTTAATGTGATCATAAATTTATAGTTTAGAACAAGTTTATTTTGTTGCAAGAATATATTTAGGAGTAGTATTTTAAGTAAGTTGAAGCTATTCTAATGAATGTATATGTATATTAAAATGTAACTTAAGTCTGTGATTTGGCCATTTAACAGGGGATGTGTGTTAGTTTAGATGAATTGTACCATTAAAGGCAAAAAAAAGTAAAGAAAAACAGTGGCAGTAAGATAGTATAGAATTTCAGATTTACATGAGATGAGAATTAGACTCAATAAGAAACCTTTTTTTTTAAAGAATATTATTCATATTATATATTTATTCATTCAGCAAATTCTATTGAATCTTATTACACATTAATGAATCTGTTAAGATTAGGCTTGCCTTAAACTAACAAAACTGTGACTTTAAGCGACTTAAGTAATATAGAACAATGTAGAAAAACATATAGCATAAAGGAAGTCCATATGAAGATAATTTAATGCTAGTGCAGTGACTCTGTCATCATTATACTTCCATGCTACTTCTCTCTAGTTCACAGCATCACATCACTTCCATTCAGATTTATCTCATAATCTAGCATGGTAGTTAGAGCTTATATTAGTCTACTCGAGTTGCCATGACAGAATGCCACAGACTGGGTTACATAAACAACAAAAACTTATTTTCTCATAGTTCTTTAGGCTAGAAGTCCAAGATCACAGTGCCATGAGCATTGGTTCCTAGTGATACCTCTCTTCCTGGCTTGTAGACAGCTGGCGTCTCACTATGTCTTCATTTGGCCTTTCCTTAATACATGCACGTGGAGAGAGAATCTCTGGTGTCTCTTCCTCTTTTATCAGGACACTAGTTTTATTGGATCAGGGCCTCATTCTTATGAACTTGTTTAACGTAATTACCTCCTTAAAAGTCCTATCTCCAAATAGAGTCACATCGGGTGTCAGGGCTTCAACATTCACATTTGGAGAGGCACAATTCAGCCCATCACAGAGCCCTTTCTCTTATATAGGAATTCATAACTGAGGGAAAGAGAAAGAAAGAGAAAATGGAAGGGTAAAAAGGACAAATCTTTTAGGTGAGTCATTTCTGTTCAAAGAACTTTCTGTATGTCTCATATACTTACTTTTCCACTCACTTTTCATTGATCAGAATTTAGTCACAGAACTACACCTAAAAAAAAAAAAAAGAAGAAGAAAGAAAAAAGAAAAAGAAGAACTACATCTAGCTGCAAGTTGTCTTTTAGGTGTAGGTACTGCTGCTCTGGGTAAAGATTTTATTTCTAAAGAGAAGGAAGGAATAGCTAGCTATTAGGAGGCAACAGACGTCTTTGTCATATCCAGAAATTGTGCTAGGTATTGAAAATGAGAATATGAATTTCTAACTTTAAGTAGTTTATAGTCCAACAGAGGAATAAAGCATGTAAAGTAGTTACTTGTAATATAATATAATATGTCCCATGGATAACTGTGTAAAGGTCCTATGGGAACACAGAGAAAAAATAGTTATTAGTGGGGTAGCTGGGAAGGGTGAACTTGAGATAGACTTTGAAAGAGGAATGGAAGTTCTTAAAGCTAAGAAGTGATTCAGATGAGAATACAAGATATTTCAGGGGACTGCAATTGTTAAAGGGTGGCCATGACTTGACATTCATAACCAGAAGTGGTAATGAGATTGAAAAGATGAAATGAGGCCTCATTTTAATGGGTCTAAAAATGCTATTTAGGAAATGAGACAGCATTTATTGGGCTCTGGAGAGCCATCTAAGAATAAGACTGTTTCATAACCAGATATGTGTTTTTAAAAATACACTCTAGGCAACAGAAAGAAAAATAAATTGATTAATTTAGAGATCAAGTGTGTGTGTGTGTGTGTGTGTGTGTGTGTGTGTGTGTGGTGTTTTATTACAAGAGACTCTTCTGAGGAAGTGTGGTATTAGATTTCACTGATGGCAAAAAAAAGAGGTCTTTGTTGTTAGTATTGATTCAAATGTGCTAATTTCTGCCCCTTTAAAGATCCAAATAATAATTTAAGAGCAGAGAGTTGCAAGAATACATGGAATGGTGAAAAGTAATGAAGTCAGCAAAGTTTCTAAAGTTGAGATATTTGAAGAAAATTGCCAATTAGACATTCTCTTTCACCTGCCATAATCTTGCTATATTCTGTTCAACTTTGCTGATAATGGTTGAGCTTGGCATTTTTTTCCTTCTATCTTTACATGTTTATATTCTCAGAAGTAGATGTTTAATCCATCTATAGCATGCTGGACAGTTCTATGTTGAGTGATGACCTGTCTGTTGTTTTAATTTTTCTCTGAGTGCCTGATGTTGGTGGAATAAAGGCGGCCAGTGGAAAGTTAGTGTTACTTGACTTATTTCTATATTTCTTAGTTAAACTTCTTCCAGAGTAAGTAATGATGAGTTCTTGGAGCAACACATGTGTCTCTTTCTTAATGTAAAGTTCCATGATTTGGATTGTCTGTACTTCTCTCAAGCGGCAAGGATCAATCCATATAAAAAGCACAGTCCTAAGATAGGAAATGAACTAGAATGTAGACAAAGAGGAAACTATGAAAAGAAAGTAGTGAAAATTCTAGCCTTCAGTAACTTTCAGGCCAGTGTATTTGTTTAAGCAAATTGTGAACTTTGGCTAAGCAGAGTGTTAATCACATTTCCAAAATCTTTGACTTCCAAGTTCACCCTGAGTGATGTTCACCAGAGTGCAAATAGGAGACTGCAGTTCCTGTGAACTACCCTTGGCCAGATCTTCACCCTGTTGCTCACCTTGCCTGCCTTGATATCATCTTATCTCCCCCTACCCCTCCCCTTATTCTAGTGGTGCCTTCTTATATCTTCTTCTGCTGACTCCCACCCCTTACTCTCAATGTCACTAGACTGTAGTAAATGGGATATAAGTAAAGATAATTAAGATCATTCATTTAAGTTCTTTTATTTTGTGCCTCCTTTTAGCTCTAAGAAACAAGACTGGCATGTATTTGTTGTAATTTCTTGGTCAAAATTTATAAAAATAGAACAAAAATTGAATGAAATTAAGAATTAGAGAAGTTATATTGTGTCAATTCATCTTAAACAAGATAATTATATCAAGAAAATGTATAAGCTTTTTTATTATGAATTACTTCAAACTAGCAAAAATTAAAGGAATTACATAACAAACACAAATGTGTCTAATACCCAGCTTTGTGAAATCTAAACATTTCCCCATAATTGTTTATTTTTCATAAGAAATAAAACATCATTAGGATTTTTGAGAAAGCCAAATAATGAGCAGATCTCTTTCTCATCTGAGGTCAGATGAATTCGAAAATGATAAAGAATCAGAATGGAACACAGCTCATCAGTGAATTCGCCACTATTAACCCCTAGATAAAGATGACTTAACCCCCAGAACCCCCTTAGAGACTGACATTGGAGGAGTAGAACAAAACATTTTTTTTTTCTGTAGAAAGGCTTTTTGTGAGTGTGTAGAAAGGCTTACTTCCAAGAGAAAATGAATAAGAGAGAGGACAGGGCTACTGTACAGTTTCTCCTTCCAAATTTGCTAGTCAGTCAAATGTGAAAGGAGGGCAGATATAGGAATTTACAAGGAGTATTACAGCTAGTGAAGCTCCCTCCACCCAGAAGGAATGGGAAGTAACCATTTTCCTCTAGAAACAAAGTTAAATCCACATGTTTATCTCTTTTTGGAACCTATTATCTTCCTCCCCTTTCCTCCACTCCAGAGGTAACCTGTACCTGAATTTTAAGATCCTTACATATGACAAATACTTAATTGCTAAAGTTGTGATTCTAAATGCAAGAATGCTTCCATTTTAAGAAAAATATTGGCTGTATTTACTATAACATCTGTATTTACTATAACATCTGTATTTACTTCCATTTTAAGACACCCTAGTAGGCTAATGGAAAGAATGTAAAAGATGATGCTACTAGATAGAAATAGAGTTTGGATCCAAGGATGTTACTGTGAACTGATGTTCCAAGTGCTAAAAGATCATCATGGTCTTAGCAACAACAATTATAGCTAAGAAAACAAAGTTTAGAACTATCCCAAACAGAAAAGAAAGCATCAAAAAGTTATCTCTTTCCCGTCAAAAGAAAACAGTCTTTCTACTGACCCTTGCCTTCTGAAATATTTCAACATTCCAGGCTACTGAGATTTTTCTTCATCTCTTGTAAACAAACCTCAGTGTCCTTTAAAATACTTTTCTATTTCTACTCCAAATTTTTTCAGGTGAATAACAACTTATATTTGTTAAGCTTACACTATTTCCTCTTGGTAAACTGGACAAGTTTTAAATTGAACAGTGATACCAAAAAGCTTTTGAATGAGGAGAAGGTTTGGTAGTGAATGATATAATGAAAAATTTCTATAGTAAGTAGCTAGGAAGGGAGAATAATTATACAGAATCATTTTAGTTTAAGTGATAGTGTATTATTAGGGGCAGTACTGAGCCATCTAGAAATATTAGCCTATGAAATGGTATAGGAGAATCAAGAATGGCATCTCTTAGTGTTTGGAATTTAAAATTAAGGGGTAACTCCAGGATGAGTAATTGTTTTCTTTTAGGTTTTGTTTTTTAAATGGAGTTTGCACAGTATTCCATTTTGTTAGCTTCATGAAGCCTTTAATTTATTAATGTTAATGATTGACCACTTGCGTGTTAAACCAGAAAGCATTTAGATAACGTATTCCATCAAAAAAAGGAATGTTATAAATCTGTATACTTTGCCTCCTGCTTCTAAGCAATCTGGAAAATTTTAAAAAGGCTAGTTAAATCTAATATCCCTTTGGGCTCCAAGGCAAAATAGAATGTATTTGATGTGTTAAGTGTGTTCCTAAAACCTGCATAAAAATCAAAATACTTCTAAAAATCTAGGTACATCTTTCTTTAAAAAAGTACAGTAACCAATCAAATGCCAGTAAATATTTTCCAATCTAAATAATCACAACCTAATTTAACTGACTTTGTTCACTTTTTGAAATTTCACTAAGTGAAGAATGTCTGATATCTTTGCAGTACAAATGCTTACATTTTTTGAAAAGCTTTAAACTTTTACTCATCATATTTTAATGATTTAAAGAAATGCTTTCAAGCAATATGTATATTTGAAATTTTTGTTTATTCTTTTCCATTTATATCTATTTAATTTTTTTACACTTGAGTGTGTTTTTATTTAAACAACTTTAATTCAAACTCTAAATTGTTCAATTAAGAAAAAAGAATGAGTTTTGACTCTTCGTACTGTTTGCACATTAGATAACTAGATAACTCTTCTTCCCACATTTTTGAGATGTAATTAGTTCGATTTCAGAGTCAAGTCTTAGCTACCATATGCACTCTGCTCATTGATGCCTTACAATAAAGGACTTGAATAAAAAGTTGTACTTTATAACAAATTTTAAAAATCAATTTTATGAATTTACATTTAATTTCTTCTCAGTAACATACATGAGCCAGTAACATATTGCCAGTTCAAAAGTTATTTTGGCTAGTATGGACAACAGTTAGTTTCATGGATCAAGAAAGCGGAGGGATAGTATACCCAGTGACATGAATGATTTTCAGTTTTCTAATTTCCACTAGACTTATTCAAGACACAAACAGGACATAAACAAACAAACAGAAAAATTCACTGTTCCCAGCAAAGCAATGGGAGTATCCGAAGTAGTAACCATGTCTTATATATATACTTGGACATGTGTATACCCTTCAAAAGCTGACACTTATTTAGAAAAATTGTTTAATTAAATGGTATAAGAGAATCAATAACGGAATCTCTTAGTGCCTGGAATTTGAGATTGCTGATTAGAGCCACTAGGTAAATTGGAAATCATTTGTTTCACATTGCATACTACCTTTTTGATTTCCTGGCCCTCATAAGTACCTGTCGTGCACAAAAATAACCTTAAAACTGTCATTGTCTTACTGTATCACTGAGAAGGGATTATATGTAAATTAATAAAACTCACTGAAAAGTTTTTATTAACAAAAGTATAACTTTTATTTAGTTTTTTTCTTTCTTTTTTTTTTTTTTTTTAATGTATCCAAAGACCTTGTATATCATATTTCTGGATAAATACTTGAATAGGATGCAGGTCTGCTGTGTTCTGAAGTGTAATATGCCTTTTCATATGCAGCGCTCCATGCTGTGTGGTCACAGAAATTAACGAGTTCAGCTCTCAGGATGCCGGGGCAGCTGGAAAACAGGGTTCTGTGCTCATGTTGCTTGCACAAACACACAGGTCATGTTTCCCACAGTGGGATCCTGGGACCTCTAAGGTTCTGCACCTTTTTTATCCTGTAAAACACTGAGCCAGAAGATGGTACTGATAGGGTGCAGACACTGGGTTCTGAGACTGTTTAAGAATTTCAAGAGAAGGGACCGGCTAAGAGGAACTGGCATAGCCAGCAATTATTTGTGGTGGGAGGATATGGGAAAAGAGCAGATGTCTGTAGCTACTACAAAGGAAAATAAACACTGTGGAAGAACAAACTTATGTAGAAAAATTTTAAAGGGGAATTTTTAACAAAGGATGTTTGGGAAACTCTTTATGAGAGTTTAATATTCTGGGCAGCACTTACTAAAGGGGAGAAGTTCTGACAGCCAGAATGACCTTTATACTAGAAATATTCATTCCTTTGTTTATTCCATCCTGTTCCATTTAACAAACTTGTATTAAACACCTACTGTGTGCCAAGAATTAGGCTTTCTTGCCCCCTTCCCACCAGCCACATACAGATACACACATATACACACACTCACTTTGAAGTTCAAATACCATTTATAATAACTGGAAGCCCACAGGACATTAGCACTAAAAGTCAAAACAATTCACTCACTACACCATGCTGAAGTTAAAAAGCGACTCCCCGGGATGAAACTTGGAAAATGCCTCAACACCGAGGTATTTATTTGGATTGGCTTTTCTGGACTTGCTGATAGGGGTAGATCTCTTGCTGACATATTACATTATTTCTGATAAAAGAACTTAAAATGGTGAGACTGAGCCAGATTTTTTTTCTTATGTTACAGTATAGGGAAGTTTCAGTTGTTTGGAGGAGATATCGAGTCAGATGTGGTATTTTTTCAGAATATATAAATTCCTCTATTTAAGATTATGTCATTTCCAAACACATGTGTTGACTTTTGTACTCTTTGCTCAGGCTCTAATATTGTCTTCTATTCATTCTATTTTTCTTTCCCATGTCTTCACCAAGGGAGTTCTCTGGCTCCTCCTTCTCAAGATTGCAATGCTATAAAAATAATCATCTCAGAATTTAAATCAATGAGAATGATGTAGTACTGTAATGATTTTGGACAGATTCAGTTATACTCTTGATCAAATTTTATCTTTTAAGGCAACCATGTACACCAAAATTGAGATCCAACTCACTTAGCTTATTAAAAATACCTAAACGAATTAAGACTTCAGATCCACATCACTGATATTATAAAGATGTTTCATTACCTATAACAAGGTGAGGAAAACGGCTTTCAACTTTCACCAACTCTTTATTAAAATGTTTTCCTTCCAACTCCCTGAAGTGCCTCAATGTTAAATATGTTATCTAAATTTAAGGAGAAAACAAAAAGTAAATTTGGAGTTTGACATAATACCTAATGTATTACGTCAAATTACAGTTAGCATATATGACTTTAGGATTTTATATTTGTTCTAGGAGACATAGATGAACTCTCCACCTGGAAGCTTAGGAAGTACCAGTGTCCAGGTTGGGGGTCCAGGGGCTCTGCTGCTTCACATCACAGAGGTTTCACTGCCAATGCGATCTCTGATTCTCAGGCAACTCCAGACATTGATTAGTATGATATGAATATACTAGAAGAGTCACTGCAGGCTCCTTCTCTTCTTGGAATAAACTTTTGATCTTCGAAGTAGGTTAGAGGTGAGAAGATTGTCACTGGAGTAAGAGAAAGCTCAACTTGCTATCAGCTCAGAACCTGGGTAGGATCATAAACATGCACCACTTCCTGAGGGACTGAAACAGGATGCCAAAGGCTCTAACTGCAAGAATATGGACCACCTGCACTCCTCCTCCTCAGCCAGCTCTTCCCCTCTGCGGGCCCAACACCCTCATCTCAGATTTTCTTTATACATGTTATGGCAGCTGGGTGTAGAAACAGGAAATGTGTCAGTTAACCCAGTGTTCTGCCCACTGATATCACCCACCTGTATCATTTTTCAAGATATAAATGGCCATCAGAGTGAGGAAAAATCTAATTCCAAAAGAAAACTAAACTTCCAGGTGGTAAATTGACTCTGGATTTTACTTATGAAATCTATTAACTCATTTATTGAACAATCTTTATTGTAGCAATGCATCATTTGTATTTCTCACAGCAGCAAATGCCTAAAAGGCATTTGTAACTAATTTAAAATAGGGTAAACTGAGGCTCATTGAAGTTAAATCTCTTTTTGTATTTTTTTCCCAGCTAGGCTGTGGGAACTGTGAAAGTGGAAGCAGTGCCTTTTTGTGGGTTTTTATCTCCAGGATCCAGCATATATTCAACTCCAAGACTTGATTTATATTTGTGGAGTAGTTTAATACTCCAAAGCTACAAGATGATTAAGAGCTCTCATGGGCCATTTGAGGGCTCTGTTGACCTGGGTTATTTTATTAACCTGACCAACTCAGTAGCGCTGTAGTCACAGAAAGTCTATAATTTGGCTTCAGAAAGTCAATGCCGAAGTCTCATCTCTGACACTAAAACAGCGTGGCCTTGAACAAATCATTTAACCACTCCAAGGTCCATTTTCCTAACACATGAAGATTAATGACTGCTGTCCTGCCTCACCTACACCGTTTATTGACTAGCTCAATACCATTATTTAAATGGCAAAATGTTCATAAGCAGAAAACACTGAACAGCTGTAGATTAGTAAGAGGTTTCTCTCTCTCTTTCGTCTTCTGCATCAGATTCCATCTTGGAGTAAAGAAATTCTACCAAAGGATCTCTTTCACAAAAGAGACCCTTCAGTACCCCAAATCTCATCTTCCTCCTTAGTTTTGAGCCCTAAGATATAGAATATATATAAGCACATTTGAGGGAGAGCAAGTTCTTCCACTTCTTTTCTACCTAAACTTATATATTTGAGTCGTAGTCCCTCATGCAGGTTTATCTAGACCTCTGTAGCCACGACTTCTCTCTTTACTCCAATCTTCCCCCTCATTCCAACACCCCCCGGTAGTGGCCACTGTGGAAATGCATCCTCTCTGAATCTGCTTCTCAGGATATGGAATTAAAAAGAATGATAGTCGCCTCTCTTCTAAACCCATCCTCATTTCACCTTCTACTAGCCCTTTCCAGTTTAAAGCTAAGTTATAAAAAGTGAATTAATTTGAATGGTTTGGGAATCCTGGGGAAATGTGGGCACATTTCTGTGACATCCTGATCCTCCTTCTCATCTGCACAGTGGTGATAATAATATTATTTAATTGTAGTGTCATTGGCAAATTACATGAGAAGGAGCATGTGAAGAGTAACACATCGCAAGTACATAATATTGTGTTACTATTAAGGAAAAAAGTCTCTTTTTGCTGGTAGATGTGAAATCATAATTTACTTTTGACAACTGACTATTGTCTATGTTTTATTTTCCATCATTTTCACCCTATATAGCCCCTGAAGCCACCTCAGTTTTGTTTGTTTTTGTTTGGCTATAGTTGAGAATAAGTATGATTTTGCTTTACTTCTGGTACATAAAGTTCCAAGCCAACTGAGTATAATAAATGAACATTGAACTAAAAGTTATGAGAAGCTGCTTTCACTGTTTATGTATGCCTTTAAATCAAAAGAACAAAATATAAACTATTTTTTTTTATGGCATCTCCTGTGCTTCAGTCTCCTTGGTGCCTTAGCAGACATGAAAGAGGCTGATTTATAATCACTTTAGGCAAATTGCCTGGAGAATTCTGAGGACAGGAAATGAAAAAAGTGCAGCACACACCCCCGGACATTCCACACAACATGTAGAATAAACAAACAGGCACAAAAAGGAAACCAAAAGTTCTTGGTCTTATATTAAGGAGGTTCCTACCATTAACAGTCTTTGGGAGAGCATGTATTAAAGATAGTGAAGTGCTGGAAAAATCCTTCAAAGAGGGGTAAATTGACCTCTAATAAAGATAATGCCTTCTGTCTTTTGTCTAAAGGATGCTGAGAACATTTAATTTTGGTAAATTCTGTTACTTGCATCAACATATGTCTCTGAGAGAGGTATATTACAGATCCGTGCCTCTCAAATCCTAACAGGAATTGGACTTTCTGGGGATCATGTTGGGTTGTGGATACTGGTTCATAAAAATTTGGATAAAGCTTGAGATTCTGGATCCCTCACAAGCTCCCAGGTGATACAGATGCTGCTGCTTGGTTTTCACTCATCTTTTTCAACAAAAGCATTGGTGATGGTGTTCTTGTTTTTGTCTGCAGAACAGTGGTTTTCAACTCAGGTGATTTTAGTGTCAGGGGAATTTGGCACTGTTGAAAGACATTTTTGTCTTCACAACTCAGGGGCTACTACCGGAGTCATGTGAATGGGGCCCAGGGATGCTGCTAAATACCCTACAACAGGGGTCCTTGATCCCCGGGCTGTGGACCGGTACTGTTTTGTGGCCTGTTAGGAACCAGGCCACACAGCAGGAGATGAATGGAAGACCAGTGAGTCAAGCTCCATCTGAATTTGCAGCCACTCCCCAGCATTAGTGTCACTGCCTCAGCTCCTCCTCAGATCATCAGGCATTAGATTCTCATAGGAGCACCAGTCCCTGGTGCCAAAAACGTTGGGGACCACTGCCCTACAACGCATAGCTTCTCATAACAAGTAATATTCTGACCCAAACTTTCAATAGCACCAAAGCTGAGAAATCTCACTGTAGAAGTACTATTTTGTGTGTCTCTCATATCTCAAATAATTTGTTGAAAGTGTTCAAAAAATAAAAATAAACTTGGGAGGAAAGGATAGGATCATGTACTGTTTAGTTTGGAGTAGAGAGTGAACGTGGTTTAAAACTGTCTTCAAATATATGAAAGGGTATTATGCAAAAGATGGTAACCAGCTGTTCTTTATTATCCCTGAAGAATGAATAGGAAATGTACATAAATGGACCTGTGCTACTCATCCATTTTTTTTTCCTGCATCTTCCACATCAGCCAGGCAGATCTCTGTGATCTGGCTACCATATTTGTCCTGTCCTATACCTTATTACTGCAGAGACCCTACCAAATCCTTGGGACATATTTTCTTCTCACTGCCAAATCACATCTCTCACTTCCCTCCAAAATCTAACTTGAAAGTTTCCATCTCCATAAGGTCTTCCTTTACCAAGATGGAATTGTTGCCAGTTCACCTAACTACAGCTAGCACACTTGTTCCTTCAATGTGTTATCTTTCATTCTACAAGTGTTATGACTCTTCTGTGTACAAGGAACTGTGCTATATTTTGAGAAGAAATAAGAAATATAAGTAGGATAGTTCCTGCTTTTAAGAATTTTCCCATTATAGATACAGAGAGCAAATTGATAGTCGCCAAATGAGAGGGGCAGTAGGGTGGGGGGTCTGGGTGAAAAGTTAAAAAATTAACAAGTATACATTAGCAGCTATTAAAATCGTCACAAGAATGTAAAATACAACATAGAGAATATAGTTAGTAATCTTGTAACAACTATGTACGGGGTCAGATGGGTACTAGATTTATTGGGGTGATCACTTTGTAAGTTATATAAATGTCTAATCAGTATCTTGTACACGTAGAACTAAGATAATCGTGCATGTTAACTATAATTGCAAAATAAATTTAAACAATAAAAATAAATTTAATCTAGGAAAACACAGATAACTACGATGTAAATAGTATCTAATAATTATCTCTATGGGAGATTTTTTTTTTAGTAAGAGGAGGATTTAGTAGTTAAAAGATTCTTTTCAGGTGGGAAGATCAAGGAAGGCTTTATAAATGAGTCTACATAAGCATATATTTTTTCATAAATAGAAACAAAATTTTTAAGAACAAAATTTTCTCTAAGTTATATATAAGCCTATGCATCAAAGACACAATATTGTTACCAATATTTGAAGATTATGAATTAGAAAATAGAATAAATTAGAGTCTGGATTTAGACTATAGTTATGGAACAGTTTATAATGGGTAAGAAAAATTTTTTTCAGGATGCATATAGCTTTATCATGGTTTTAACAAAGGAGAGTACATTTAACAACCTGTAAATGTAATTTATGATGCTCTATGATTTTATAAAGGAGTGCTCTTTGAGAATTCTAAGTTACATCTGCTTTAGAACTTCATAAGGACATTTTAAAAACCACTACCAAACATGGAATTTGGCACCATCCATTTGAGAGAATAAAACACTGTACTACAGAACCCTTTTAGGAGAAAGTCTCAATTATAAAGAGTTTCCATTACCTGGACAACAAAGAAATTGAATATCTAGTATGTACCAGGCATTGAGTAAACTCTAGATATATCATCTGATTTAATCTCCACAGCAACCTGTGTGGTTATCACCACCAACAACACTTGTAAGGAGGCTTTAGCATATTCATATAAGCTGTCAACCACTGCTTGATTCAGAGAGGAAAGAAGAACAAATCTTAGGCCTGCATAGGAAGCCCTGTTTGGGTGGAAACAATTAGCAACAAGAAGAAAACTTACTCTCCAAAGCTTTAAATGGTGATTTTTGCATCCTTTATAGTCAAAATGAGAGAATTAAGCTGTTAACATTTCATTAGTGGCCATAATTTGCTGTGGGGCTCACTCCTGGAAAACTCTCTTTAACTGCATTAGTCACATGTGAGCTTGATTTTCTGCCTGCTCTTTCCCACGCATTCTGAAATCTTAAGCTCTGGAAATGATACAGGCACTAAATTACTATGGGAGTTTGTTTGAATTAATACTGGTATTCTTTAAAGCCATTATATTGATTTCTAGTCAGTGATACAGTTAATATCATAACCTTTCTCATAGTTCTCAATCTTGAAGCATCATTACTCTTTTTAATGAGAGCACAGCTTTCAATGGCAACCTCAAAAATGCCTTTCCTAATTCAAAACATAATGGAATCTTAGTTAACTCTGTGTAACTGATCTTTGTTTTCCCTCTTAAAGTTGTTCTAGGTTTCTGCGCATCCTTCAATGTTGATGTGAAAAATTCAATGACTTTCAGCGGCCCTGTGGAGGACATGTTTGGGTATACTGTTCAGCAATATGAAAATGAAGAAGGAAAATGGTAAGCCAGTGGGTTCTGCTGCTGTTTTTGTTTGGTCTTCTTACAAGGCAATGGAAAATATTATTTGGTGACAGTTTGTTTTATAAATGAGACTTCAACAGAATTAATCATTTATGGTAGAAAATGCAGTGTGATTACTGGGTAATAGAAACTGACAAAGTGAAAAAAGAAAAGTTCCTTGACAATATCAAAGGAAGTGGTTAGTGATGTCTGCTGAAGCTTGGGTTGACCTCAAGGAAGTTACTTATCCAAAATAATCATTGTTCTGTAATTAGTTACTATAGCAAGAGTTCTTTAATTGTCCACGTTTTACAGCAGCTGAAATTCAGCAGGAAGGATTGGGAGAAGGATGACTTATGGTTCCTGAAAGGGTTAATGTTGCTTCTGTAATATAATATTGGCCTTATGTTTTTGGTGCTTGACTAAGTTCTTGAGTCTGATCTACTACTTGTACTGAACCGGATCTAATTTCTTTTATATATTTTAGGATACTATGATATTGGTTGATTTCACTTTAAGAATGATTTTTATGGCTTTTTAAAAAGATTATCTGTTTTGGGTTTACAATAGTAGAATTCAACATCTGTATACACCACAAAGTGATCACCTCCAAAAGTCTAGTTAATATGCAGTTGATCCCCTTCATCCCTTTTGCTCACCCCCCAATCCCCTTTTTCTCTGATAACCACCAATCTGTTCTCTGTCTCTGTAAGGGTTTTTGTTTTGTTTGTTTGTTTTTGATGTTTTTTAAAACATATTTAACTATTTGGAAATTACACAAAAATGTTAGAGTTTTTTCTTAATATTTAACACTTTTTGGTGAGTCAGTTTTTTTTTTTTTTATTAGATCTTGTAGAATAAAGAACAGGAGATAGTAAAACTGCTTCAGTTTAAGAGCTTAAACTAAACAAGCATGTTTTTCTGGTACCGACAATAATAAACAAAAAGGAATTTAAATCTACTAGGATGATAATGATTTATCTATCATTGTATTATATTTCACAGATGAAAAGATGTGGCTTTTTTTATGTTTCACTTTATCTCTTGGTTTTCGTTAATTTGATAAACTTAAAGTTTCAAAAGTGGACATTTGAGTTCTCACATTTTCTAAGTACAGATATTGTATTAGATATAAAATAAAATTTATGGGGGTGTTTCCCTCTTTTGCTCTCCTTATGACTATCTCAGATAAGAAATCTAATAATGGAGTACAAGTTTTTAGATACTCTGTCCTTCCGTCCTGTACTCCTACTCTCCCGCACCCTCTTTTCTTAAGGTTTAACTGGCAAAGTCATCCCTCCAGACACCAACTTTATTCATTTAGACATAAAGCCTGTGAATCAGGGAGTTTTACCTGTGCGAGAATAATAGTGATTGGGCCAACTTGTCAAGCTTCTCTTTGTGCATAAGCTATATAATAAACTGAGACTCAGTGTGTGCTTTTCTTTTTAAAAAAAATCTAACATAGGTGAAACACATATAAAATTTAATTTTTACTAATTACTAATGGTTACATGAATTTTAAAGAGAAATATAATAAATAGTAAACTTTAAAGACTTAAATCACCTACTTAAAATGAACTCTTTTAAAAAGATAGTCAGACATTGTTAACATATTTTATAAAAGTCTGTTTTCATTTTCTGAGATGAGGAGGACTTGCAGACTTCCTCTAATTCAGTCCTGTCTCTATGATTTTAGGGCAGTCTGCAGAAGTCCCTAATTATCTGAACGAACCTGAGTAGAGCAAGAAGGGGTTCTTGTTTCCTCTTAGGAGCCTTAGGGTACCCATTGAATCTCTTCCGTCTCTTTCTGTCCTTTATTATAAGAGCCCATCCATTCTATTGTGAGATTTTTATCCTTTAAGTTTTCTAAGCCCTCTCTTCCAAGGCACCAGAGGCAAAGAAATGGGAAACTGAGAAATTAGGCCTGAATGGGGCCTGCAGTTCATGAATTTCCTTCCCACGCCTATCTTTGAAGGAAGTGAACGTGTAGATGAGAAAAAAAAAAAAAAAGACAGCCAGACCAAGATTTGGAAAGAATCAAAAGTATGTGTAGAGTGGATAGAAAGAATAATGTTGGGGGAAAAAGATATTGCTAATGGTCTGGATTGAGCTTTAGGCAGAGCATTCAGAATTTTATATGTATGTGAGATGTCAATAAAAAGATGTTAACCTTTTTGGGATTAGAGACCATGCTTTATCATCTTGCATCAGCCATGAAATCTAGCCTAGCCTTCTCCATACAATGTTTGTTGGCAAGTTAGAATTTTTTCTGCAGCCATAGCTTAAATGTGGGCCAATCAAGCTACAAGTATTTATGTAATTAATATATTCTTTGTGTCTGGCATTATACTAAATTCTATATGAGATATAAGTATAAGGCAAATATATAAACTTATAATCTAGTAGAGGACATATATGAAACAATTAGAAATAAAGACTAGTGGAAATCAGTGTAATAGAGGCTATTAATTCAATGAAATTCCAAGAAGTGATTCTTGATTCTTGAGATAAGCCATGGAAGATGCCTTGCCTTTTAATAAGAGAGAAAAAAAAAATGTCCCTCCAAGTTGGGAAGCCATATAAACTAGGGCATAGATGAGAATAAGTGTGCGAAGTGATAATCAAACAAGTCTGACACTGGAATAGTAGAAAGGGAAGAAAATTGGCAGGCCTAAAAACCAGACAAAGGAGCTTAGACCTAAGTAGGTTGTTTTATAAAACTTCATTTAGGAAATTACATATATTGGATTGGAGACAGTAGTCCCTAAAAGCAGAGAAGTCAATTTGGCAAGCAAGAACAGCAATTTGGTACTTAAAGGATGAGGCCTTGGGCTAAATTAGGAGGAAATGGAATGAAAGAACAGTGTATCCAAGATAAATGTAGATGAAACATTAAGTCTTGATGGAAATTTGGAAATGGCAAATGAAGGTGTAGGAGGAGTCAAACATATTCCAATATTTTTATATTGAAATATGAAAAAATGAATAGTCCTTTAGAGACAATTATATAGAAAAAGAAAATTAGTTTTATCAGGAAGTTGATGATTATGGTTTTAAACACCTTGAGTTTGAGGTAATGTCTAAGAAGTTGTAAACCTCAAAATGGAAAATAGATAAGAGGAAGAAGTTAACGTATTAAAGGAAATGGTTAGAGAGCAAGAGCTGGTTTTGATTCCCTCTTATAACCCTGCACATTGCCTAGCATCTAGCAGGGCTCTAAACTTAATATGCACTCAGTGTTTATTTGTTGGCTGAACAGCTGAACCAAGTTTTACTTCCTGTTATCATTGATGAAAAAACAGACACACAAAAAATAAAGTTAAAAATGACTCTTCTATGACTATTTTATATATATATATATATGTGTGTGTGTGTGTATACATATATACACACACACACATATATATATATAATATCCCAAAGCTAAAAAGTACTGGAAAAATGTGAAAAAAAAAAAAAAGAATATCTGTGTATAGTGTTAGTGGGAATGTAAATTGGTACAGCCACTATAGAAAAGAGTATGGAGTTTCCTTGAAAAATTAAATATAGAACTATGATATGATCCAGCATCCACTCCTGAGTAAAAATCCAAAGGAGTTGAAATCAGAATCTTAAAGAGATAGTTGCATTTCCATGTTACTGCCTTATTCACAATAGCCAAGATTTGAAAGCAATCTAAATGTCCATTGAAAGACAAATAGATTTTTTAATATATGTTATATACATGGAACAGAATATTATTCAGCCTGAAAAAATGAAGAAATCTTGCCATTTGAGACAATGCAGATGAACCTGGAAGATATTTTGCTAAGTGAGATAAGTCAGAACTAGAATACTGCATCATCTCACATATTAAAAACCTAAAATAGACAAACTCATAGAAGCAGAGCATAGGATGATGGTTACCAGGGGCCAGGAAGGGAAAACAAGAGGTGTTAGTTAAATGATACAGTTTCAGTTATGCAAGATGAGTAAGTCCTACAGTATAGTATGTATACTTGACAATATTGTATACTTAAATTTTTGCTAAGAAATGGTCATGTGTTATGTTCCTGTTACAAAATAATAATAACAATAACTAAAGAGGGCAGGAGGAAACTTTTGAAGGTGACAGATATGTTTATGGCGTAGATTACAGTGATAGTTATACAGATGTATGCTTATCTTCAAGCTCATCAAGTTGTCTACGTTAAATAGCTACAGTTTTGTATGTGTCATTCTTACTGCAATAGAGTGGTTTTTGTTTGTTTGCTTGTTTGTTTTAAGTGACTACGCTAGGGAAATGTAACTACTTAGGGCCAGAGCTTAAAATAAAACTCAAGTCTCTCCACTCCCAGTCTAGTGCTTTTTTCTTTATTAGAATCTTGGTAACAATTATCTTTGCAGTATCAGACTTCCATATTAATATGTGTGTGAGACTTTGTAAGTATTTGAATGTATATGGATGTCAGATACTTTAATTTAATTTTGATATTCCACATTTATAATGATTTTATGGAAAAAAAGTGTAAAATATCAGGACAACAAAAACAATGTAGCCAACTGAATTTAAAAGTAGGCAAGCTACAAAAATCTAAATGTCCAAATCTTTAAGGATGGCATGATAGCAGCATACTGTTCTAAAGAGATCCAGGCACTGGTAATACAAAATAAATTTTAGAAACATGTTTGGATATTCTGTAAGTGTTTATAAAATCAGATAAGATGCAGACTTACTTTAAGAAATGGACCGTGGAAAAATTGACATAGTTGGGCAAACATGGATTTTGTTATTTGATTTTTCCCAGAAGTGGGCACCTTTGTAAATCATATTTACTGCTTATGTTTTGGAAGCTCATCGACCTCATATTTAAAAAATATGATTCTGTCCCATCTTACATCTTGGTTGCAGTATGCCTAAAGAAGGAGTACTTGTCGGTCCATTACCAGTATAGTCTCCATATTTGAAAAGCAATGCTTTTATTATTTTGAAAGAACTAAATGTTAGCAGAATAGACAGCCTTATGCTTTTTTTACCTTTCAGAAATTTACTGTGAAGTGTAATTTACTTTGTAGCTTTGGCTGGGAATCCACATTTTCTTAGTGGCAGAACATGTTATATCTCTGATTAAGACCAGCTGTTTATTATGGTTAACATGAGCTCAAGCAACCAAGTTACTGCAAGGTGGTTCAGAAAAATTCACAAAGAGCATAATTGGTTTAATAATTTTACGTTGAAGAGAAGAAAATTAAATGTGCTTAGCATTGTACAAGCCTTCCAGATTAGGTGGTAATTGCAAGTATGGCAAGGTCTCTGCCGAATGGGAAAATATGAGATATTTGTGTGTGGCTTTCCACTGTCCTTCCTTTGCTTCATCCTTCCAGCATATGCACCCACCCTTTTAACTGCTGTTCCAGCTATCATTCTTAGGGGCTTCTGCTTAAGCAGTGGCTTTGATGGGCCTGTCTTTCCATAGTAGATTTTCATGATGCAGATACCTTCCTAGCCAGTCCTCAACCCAGTGTACAAATATGAATCAAAAGCTGTAGGTTTTGTGCATTTTCCCTCGAGCACCCTGTTTTATGCCTGGTGAGGTTTACTAGTGGGCTCATGTGATTAATGACCTGCTTACAGTACACGCGTGTTTTAAATAAAGACTATTCAGGCTTGGGATAAAAAACCTTTTTAAAGGTTCTATCAAATTTTCTCAGACAGATTATAATATATTTATTTTATATTGTTCATAATATCTTTTGAGGTTGAAATTTCCTCTTTGCTGGACTTGTCATTTCTTTGGCTCACCTCGTTCCCACCCGTCTACCTTTCATGTCTGAGAGCACTGCAGCTAATGGGGCCACTGTATAACTCTATTCTCTAAGATGAACAAACACGCCATTTATTTTTTAAAAATTGGCTGGCAGTGCATACTTGGCACTCTGATAGTAACTTGGCTTGGACATTGAGAAAGGGTTAGGTGAAAGAGTGTGCATGAAATAACGTACATGTGAGACAACAATCTCCAGGAAACTATCTTGTACAGAGGGAAAAAACATAAACACAAAAACAAAGTAGTCAGAGACCAACTACTATTTAAATAAATATAATAATGGTCGTAATGACTATTATGAATGGCAAACATTTCTCAGTCCACCAAATTTTATTATATTTGGAGATTTTATGGAGAAGTGATATTTCTCTCATTTCAATGATTTTTGAGTTTATTGAGTGTTTCTCTAAAGATCAGTAATAAGATCCAGAGCATTCTTTAATCCTCCTAATCTGCTGACAAATCATTGCAATAATGCCAAATAAAACCCAAAAAACTAATAGAAATAAAATGTAATGAGTTAAGGCAAACTTGCATTGAGTTTTAAAATAACAATATCCACAGTTCATGAAACAATGTGCCTTGAGACTTCACGTTGACCCTGTGGGTTTGGGTGGATATCACTCTTATCTTCATTTTCTAAACAGACAATTGAGAATAAATTGTCAAAGGTTTACTATAGCCAGTATGTGACAGGCCAGGGTGTGGACCAACAGCCTTCTGACTTTCAACCAGTTCTCTCCTCTAACAGCAAGGATTCTCTGTAACCTTGACCCATGGAAATGCCACCTGTGTTACCCAAAGGCATACATAGAGCATTCTGCTAAATATTTAGCCTCTGAAATGAAAAAAAAAAAAAAAAGGAATTCTCAATATAGATCTCTTAGCTGATCACATGAGTCTGACATTCACAGGTCTGACTTATTTAAATTCTTAGAGTATTTGATACAGTCATCAATTCATTCATTTAATGAACATTTATTAAATGTTTAATTTGTACCTGGCACTGTTATAGGCACCAAGCACATATGAGTGAATAAAACAGATGAAAATTTCTGCTTCCATGGAGCTTATATTCTATTGGGGGGAGGGAGACAGAAAATAAATAATAAACTTAATGAACAGGTAGGTTATATCACATGTCTGAAGGTGTTAAGTGCTGTGAGGAAAAAGAGAGCAAGATAAGATAATGGGGACTGGGAATGCTGGAGATTCTTGAAATTCCATAAACTCTGAACTGCTACTTTTTTAGGATCTTGTTTCACACAGCTTGGGAAAAGCAAGTCTTACTTAGTATTAAGTGGTAAGATATATGTCCTTTCCAGAACTACATGCTTGATAGCAGAACAAAGAGCTCCTAGGAAAATACACAGAATTGTTTTACGTCCTATGTCCTGTTAACCCCATTCTTTACCATTGGTCCCAACTCTCAGTCCTGGCCCACCGCACTCTACCACTGCCTGAGCATCACACCTCAGTCTTTACTTACTTGTATCACACGACAAGCTGTGGGGCCAGATTATTTCCAATGATTTCTCATACTCCAGGGCCTTTTGATCTTCACACTGCTTTGGAGATCAAATACAAACCCCAGACCCTTTCCTGCCTTTCAAAGTCCACTGCTGGCCGATGTCTACCTCCTTGCCCTGGTTTATACAGACACTTTCCTCTGTGTTCCCATACTTCCTGTCACCTTCCATTTTTAGCTCTCACTCTTCTTTTCCACACTTTTGCCTGAGCAATTTGTGATCTCCCTTCCATCCTGCCTTATATTCACAATGATGTTTCTGTTAACACACTGTTCAGAACTCACTTTTCATTGATTATCCTAAATTTTTCCCGGTACACATTTTCCACCTAATTGGTTCTCCTCTACACACTTAGAATTTGTTCTCTTAAGATGATGGAATCTTAGAATTGGAAGGGTCTTTGGAGGCCTATCTTCCATCTACTGTAGAAACATCTTCCAAAGCATCCCTGACCAATTGTAATCTACCTCATCTTGGCCTGAGGGTCTGCCTGACCAACCTATGTATTCTTTGTCAGTTTAAATCTTTATCATTTTCCACAACCTCTCACACTAAATCTCTCTAGAGAACTACAGCTAGTAGTTTCTAAGGGAAAGAAGGAAGGGAGGGAGAGAGACACCAGATCAAAACTTTATCCTCCCTTTCTGTTTCAGTTAGCTGTTGCTGCAAACAAAATTCTCCAAAACTTAGTGGCTTAAAACAACCATAACTAATTATTTCTCAAGATTATTGGGATTGAATAGGTGTGCCCCTGCTGCCTAGGGAACCTCATGAATGCTCATCCAACCAGCTGTGATCATCTGGTACCTCGACTGGGGCTGGAGGATCCAAGATGATTTAATTCACATGTCTGGCAGTTCCTGCTGTCACCTCAAGCATTACTTCTCCTCCACATGGCCTGCCATCCTCCATTAGGCTAGACTGGGCTTCTTCACAGATTTCCAAAAATGATAAAGTGGAATCTGAAATGCCTTTTAAAGTCTAGCCTCAGAAGTCACAGCATCATTCTAGCTGCATTCTATGTATCAAGCAGATCCCAATTTCACCAGGAAAAAAATAGATTCTGCTTCAATGAAGGATGAGAGACAACATCACATCACAAAAATTCTCAATATTCCAAACCATCTACCACACACACAAACTTCTGGGTACGAAGCCATCCAGAGCCCTGCGTGGGGAATCAGTAGTCTTTCCTCATTTCTAAGACAAACCTGTCCTTCTGCATCCACCCCTTCTATCCACTCAGGGACTCAACTTCCTCTCCTGTGACATTAGCCTTTCCTTTGTTATCATGATTTAACCATATATACATTGCTTCTATAATAAATTTAAATTTGCCCCAAACCCCTCATAAGCTCACACTTATTAACATGGCCTGTCTCCCTCAATTTTAGCCACCTTACTTGAAATAAAGTTTGCCCTAGGCTCCTGGCTCCCATTCTTACCTCCCATTCTTGATATGCTTTTCCTTCCTTGACACCACTGTGGCTTCTGTGACACCACTGTTACCTGGTTCTCCCTCCTCCTCTCAGATCACTCCTACCAGTATCTTTCCTTTGCAAATTAAAATCTGAAGTGTTCTTTTCTCCTAGATGCCATCCCTCAACTCTCATATTACTCTGCTGTCTTAAGATTGTAGTATTTATTCTTAAAGATTCAATCATGTTCATAGCATGCTCAGACATGTTCCATGTGGTTTCCTAGATGTTCCCTGGCAAGACTGAGCCCCGATGCCTGCAGAAGTAATCCATTATCAACTCTTTTCTGGACCTTTTTCCTTCCCTCCAATTTTCCCCACATTCACATTTGTGCACTCTTAGAATTGCCTCCCAAAAATCTACCTGTATGAAAGTTCTTGACGGGGGGCTGCTTTGAAGTGGTGGGGACCCAAACTAAGACAGCTTATATCCTAAATATTTCTAGAGTCGATTATCCCTTAGTCTTCACTTTTTTAATTCAGATTCTCCTTTCTCATCTGGATTATTTTAGAAACTCTTTCATTCTCTGAGTCTAATTTTCCCCTTTCCCCAATTTATTCATGACACTGCAAACAAGTAAGCTTTATAAATCAGAGTTGATTATGTCACATCCCTCTTCAAAAGCTTCAATGGTTCCCAACCTCCCCCTTGACAAAATAAATCTACAGTTTTTAAAGCGGACTATAAGAATATTCGTAATCAGAACCTTGTTTACCTTGCCAGACCAACTTGTACTCCAGTTATAGTGAACTACTTGGCCTTATCAAGAGAGCAGTATTCTTTCTCGCTTTTAAGATTTTGCTGAAGTGCCACAAGTTCAAACCTATTCAGTATTATAATAGTAACTTTATGGTTTGCTTCCCTTCTAAATTTTAAACAACCTAAAAATTTGTTTTATCTATTTTATATCCCCAGGGCCTACAGAATATTGTCAATAAACATTAATCAATCTACCCAGTGCCAACTTAAAGACTTTCCATAACAGTCCACTCACTACTTTCCTCTAAATTGTTTTAACTATAACACTAATATAATCAATCACATTACAAAAACCTTTGAAATTACTAGGGGAAAAGCCTAACCAAAACCTCCCTAATATAATTTCTTATGCTTCTGGTGTGCTCCATTTAATCTTTGTTTTACATAGATAAAGTTTTTCTATCATCTGAGAAAAACGTATATTATAAAAAAAAAAAGAATTAGCACTTGTATAGTACATATTATGAGCCAGATACTGGTGTAGGCATTTTACACACAGTAACGTTTAATTTTCGTGATGACCCTGTGAGGTGGCTACTCTTACTATTTTCATTTTACAGATGAAGAAGAAACGAAGGCACTAAGGGTAATTGACTTGCCCTAAACATAAATCTAAGTAAATGGTAAAGTCATGATTTGAACTCATAAAATCTGGCACCAAAGCTCATGCTATATTTTGTGGAGAAGATTAAATTACTTAGTACATGGAAAGGACTTAAAACAATGTTTAACATGTGGCATAAATTAATTAAATGCTAGCTATTATCATCACTGCTATTATAATGAGTACATTGAATATAATTTGGTATCTTTCACTTTAGATTATGTCATAGGTTTTCATTAAATTAGGTAAGTTTTTCTTTACATTAGGTCAAAAATAATTTTTAATCCTACCATGCAATCTAATTACCTATTATTTTTTTATGGCTGCACAATTCCTTATAGAATAATCCTGCAATGATTAATTAGTTCTTGCTGTTCATCATGTTTCTTTTAATCTTTCATTATTACATATAACACTTTGGGTATTATCTTTATGCATTAAACTTTTCCTCTTAATTTTAGATCATTTTTTCAGGGAGATTCTCAGAAGTAAAAATTATGCATTAAAGAGTTTGAACATTTTTATGGTTATTTATTCATAACAGAAATGTCTATGTAAAAGCCTCATATCATAACTATGTTTTCGGGAGTTTATTCAACAATTCAATATTTATAATTGTTATAAAACTTATTTCCATTAATGCTAGGTTGGCCCAAAAGACCTACACAAAATAAATCCCATACCTTTTCAATATGCAAATCTTTCAAATCTTTAACTTTTTAAAAATGTATGCCCTATCTACCAAATCTCTAAACAATCTCTCAATTCTCCTTCAGACATTTTTTCTCTATGCTAAACATCCCCAACTTTCCCTCAAGCATCTCTAGTCTAACAAAATTACCAGACTCTTAGCAATCTGAGTCATAGTCTCCTAAATACATTTCTTTGTGCCAGTGTCCTTAATTTGGAGATCCCAGACGTGGCCTGACAATGCAGAATACAGAGGGGCTATCACTGTCTTTGACCAGGGCATCTATTTCCAGCAATGCAGTCTAAAGTCACATTAGCATTTTTGGCACTAATACACTGTTGGCTCATATTTTCTTTCTATCAGCTAAATCCCTCATGACTTTTTCACACGAACTTCTATTAAGTCAAGTTTCTCACATCTTGTATCAATGTAGATAATAGTATGCAGTTAAGTGAAGTTATTTACATAAGTTTTTTATTAAACTTTAACTAGTTTAAGTTTCTTTTTCCCAGAATGTTGAGATGCTTCTGAATACCCAAATAGGCATATTGATTTACTTGATGAGTACTTTTATACTTTCTGTATCTTTATTCAAGTCATTAATAAAGATATAGCTAAGGCAATACCAAGTGTAATCTTATGGCACATAGTTGGAGTACTTTGGTTACTAGCAAGCAGTGTTCTTGGGCATAGCTGGTTAGCCAGCAATGAATCAGCATCTGTGGATCCACCCCAATATTTTAACAATCACATTCAATTATCCTATTTCTGAAGATATTATAGGAGACCTCGTTAAATGGCTTGCTAAAACTAATATAAATTGTGATTATATTTTTCCATTAATTATAATAAAAATGATTTTTTACTTCTGTCTAAAAATACAATAAGTGATTTTAACCTTGGTCTCAAAACTATTCTTATTTTTTTAGTGCTTACAAACTAACATATACTAATGTTAAATGTTTATATTTTCTAACTTCTCTATTAAATTATCAGTTCCTGATGAGAAAGTCATTTATACTTCCAAGTGTGTTTTGTAAACTAATACAACAGTAAGCTTAACCACTATTTATTTCAGCCCCCAAATAAAATATGATAAAGTAATGACACAATAAAATAAAATGTTATGGCATTCCTCCCCTATATATTTTATTCAAATCAATCTGCAGTTTAGAGAAAAAACTCTGCTCATTTTAGATAACATTGAATTAATAATACAAGATGACTATCTTATTTTGTCAATGGGAACTGCTGTCAATTGTCTTAGAACTATTTAGTTATTATGTTTATTATAGTTGTTATAAAATAACTAAATCAAAATGTTTCTTGTTCAAAAATGGTAATTGAGTTATTTAACTTCCAGGGTGCTTATTGGTTCTCCTTTAGTTGGCCAACCCAAGAACAGAACTGGAGATGTCTACAAGTGTCCAGTTGGGAGAGGAGAATCGTTACCTTGCATAAAGTTGGATCTACCAGGTATGTAAAGTCAAAATGTTAAAGTCTGGTCTTAAATTATGCCCAATATCCTAACTAAAATTAATTTCAACCAACTCAAGAAAATATTAAAAATAACCTATAAACATCCTTTACTTCTTATCATTTAAATTTACATAAAATAACATTTTGATTCCCTCTGCCCTTTATTTATTTGCTTTAGAAATTCACCATAGAATATCCATAGATTTAGAAGATCTTGCTGATTTTGTAACTCTCATGACCTTTACTGTTCAGATCCTTTGTAAACTCATGGTTACATAAAAAAACTTTTCCAAATAAAATTTGTCCACCACATTTTCTCCACCAAATTTACCTTAGTGTTTGTTTTTTAAAAGAAAATAGTACAAGAGGAATTGAAATAGATAAATTTAATTTTTAAAAAAGAAAATAGCATGAAGTACATTTATATTGAAATAGAGGTATTTGATAGAAATATCACTATAGTTAGAACATGCCTAGAAAGTTCCTACTAGAACTATCCAGGAGTTAGAAATCTGACAGTGTTCTCTACAGTATTAAATACCATGGAAATGATTCATAACCTACAACTTTATTTTAGATATTGTATTTTTCAGTTCTTTTTAAAATTTTCCTATTTGTTTGTTTATTATGAACATTTTTCCTTTACATTCATATGCGTAGTTATAACAGCTGCTTTAATATCCTTGCCTGACAATTCTAACATCAGGAATATCTCAACATTTCTTTCCATTTATTACTTATCTCTTGAAGTTGGATCACATTTTCCTGTTTCTTCTCATGTTTAGTAATTTGGGATTGTATCCTGGAGTATACATCTGAGTTATGTGTGGAGATTTAATTTAGATATGCTATATGCCCTTGGATAGTCTAAATTTTTGTTTTAGCAGGCAATTTACTTGGCTGAACTTAATTCCTAAACTGCAGTGGAAAGCTAGGCTGTTTGAAGTCTACTCTGCAAATATACAGTTCATGTCACTGAGATATTTGGACAGAATATATATGAACAACATATTAGAACTCTCTTTTTGTGACTCTGCTTTCCAAGATATCACTCCTCACTTTGCAGTTGCTGCCATGGCCCCAAATTTCTGTCCTCTGTTTCTTCAAGACAGCAAGACTGAGAGAATTCCATCTGAGGTTTAGCCACTGATGAGGGCCTCCCTTAAGGAAAACAAACACACACAAAAACAGGAAACTCACCCAGTGCTAATCTCTTCTTACAAGTATAGACTCCCCTCCAGTTTCTGCCTATTTTTGGTTATTTTCCAGATGGTTGTTTTATACATCTTTTTTTTACTTTTTCCTGGAGTTTGTAGTTTGTTAAACAGTTGTTCTGACAGGAGCTACTCTTCCATTATCGAAAACTAGAATAAATTTTTAGCATCAGCATGGAGATTTTACCTACACTGAGAATAGTAGTAAAGTTTCTGTGCAGTCCCTAACATCCCAGGAATCCCCAACCCTAGTATAAAAAAACTCGAATCCAGATTATTCAAGACCATTCTAGATTGTAGCCCCATTCCAAGTGCTTTCAAAGCAAATCACATTAAACTCTGGAACAAAAACCAATGTTCAGATTCGGACATTAGTGTGACAAGGAATCTCTGCCTCCATTTCTCTCTTTAAATATATATATATATTATAGTCTTAGGTAGGAAAATCTTCTAGGCATGAACAAATCTTTCTTGAACTTGAGTATTGCCACTTTCAAATATGTCAGCATTCTGCTGAGCAAGGTTTAGAAGCTTTTGCTTTTCCTGTCCAATCTCTATCTTTTTTTTTTTTTATTGGTGAATGAGTAGAACTTCTTGCCAATTTTGCCAGGTTGACATGTTTTTAGGACCCAGCATTCTAGTACAGAATGTCAAAAGTAGCCTGTTCATTGTGTTTCTCTTATCCAAACTTCCTAGCAGTGCTTTAATTCTGCTCCAGTTTTCTTTGTAATGCTCATGATGTCCCCATGATGCTAAATTAATGGTCAAAAAAATTGTATTTGAGTTTCTTTTTCTGGTCCTCTATTCATTTTCTCTCTTCTTGCCAGAATTCATGTTTCATCATTGGTCACTTAGAACATGTAGATGTGACATATAAGATAAGTATGTGAATTTACATTATATCTACAATATTAAGAGACTAAAAATTTTTATTTGTTTTAATTAGCAAAAATGTGTGAAAGGCAATCCTGCATTCTAGCTGTCCTGATAGTTCTGCATTCTTTTACAGTTCAGCAAAACTATTTGGGATGGTGATCCAGACAAAGTTTCTGGGACATAAGCCATATTTTGAGCCTTAGCTTGTTCATTATATTCCTTAGTAATACTTTGAAGACTGTTTAGTTGATCTAAAAGAATCATGATGAGCAAGGCAAATAAAATGTTTAATGAGAAGGCACTTAATTTCACTTTGCTTTCCACCTTCACAAAGTTTTGTTCTGTTTTTAGTTAATACATCAATTCCCAATGTCACAGAAGTAAAGGAGAACATGACGTTTGGATCAACGTTAGTTACCAACCCAAACGGAGGGTTTCTGGTAAGAAAGCAAAGAATTAATAATAGTTAGTGAACCAGGAATGCTATCATTGCAAGTCTTTTAAAATCTGTTACATAATTTTTAATCCTATAATTTTTTTTAAAGGCATGTGGGCCTTTATATGCCTATAGATGTGGACATTTGCATTACACAACTGGAATCTGTTCTGATGTCAGCCCCACATTTCAAGTCGTGAACTCCATTGCCCCTGTACAAGGTACAGATTTTATGCAATGCTCTTGCATGTTTGAAAGTGTAAGCAATGAATGAGACATATGTATACACAGGAGCATACCAAAAAGCTTGAAATATTTTCTCAGCTACCAGCATTACCAATTTAGGTAAATGCTTGCTTTGCCAATATATAACCAAACCTCATTGCTATTTTTGGAATTGATATTAATGTAAGTAACCTTTACAAAATCATATTTAAACATCATAGCCAAAGTTGTCACATTGCTTTTATTTAAAGGGTAAGTCTCTCTGAGGATAGTAACCACATTTGAAACATACAAAGAATGAGAATTCATAATATTCATGTTGAAATTTCTGAAGATAACTCATACAATGTTAATTAAAATTAAGTATAGATGGGTTTTATTTGATAAGAATTCCAAAATTGTTACTGAATGCAATGAGTATCACTTTCACTTTTTCTAAAACTATTTCTTTCTGATTGTAAAAGCAATGTGTCCACTTTGTAAACCATCAGTTAATCTATTATGAGATTCTTTCAGCCAAAAGAAAATCATTTCATATACCTCTAAAAAGATAGACCTTAAATTTGAACTGTAGACTCCTTTTTTTGCAGAATGCAGCACTCAACTGGACATAGTCATTGTGCTGGATGGTTCCAACAGCATCTACCCCTGGGAGAGTGTTACAGCTTTTCTAAATAACCTTCTTGAAAGAATGGATATTGGTCCTAAGCAGACACAGGTATGTAACTCTATGTTTTGATTTCTCTTGTCTGAAAGATAAAAATGTATGAATTTTTACTAAAAGAAAGTATTCTGAAAATGAATTAATTAATAAAGCTAACTTTGGGGTGAATTTTATATTCCATTACCCTGTTCTTATTCCTGATGAAAGGAATATTACTGACAAATCGTATAATATTTAGACAGAAAATATTATGAAAGCTGCCATTTTCAGTGTCCTTGGAAAATATCCCCTATAGATCTCTGTAAAATCATAATTGAATTCTTAATTATAATGTAAGTGTAGCCACTTTGTTATTATCAGAGCAGGGTTTCAGAATTTATAGAAACTAATCTGACATCCCAAAGAACCATCACATTATAATCTCCTTTCTCATATTATACAAATAAGTTAGGAATTGACTATAGGATATTGCTTAAAATCTATTTTTCCCTGTATTTAATAATCTTTTTTCCTTAAGTGAGTGAAAAGCAAATTCTCCATGCTTTAGCTACAGTAAGATGAATCCTTTTTTGTCTTTTTTTTTTCATCCCATGAGTATCTGTTTCTAAACATTTCCCCTTCGTTACCACTAAATGAAACAGAACTTCTCATGTCACTCTTCCACTTTAGACACTGAGTTTGGGTTTAATTCATTTAAACTTATATGTCTATATGGTTTAAAATATAGAGAAAACACAAGGGATAACAGGAAAATTAAATATCAAGTGAGGTCCATGGCTTGAATGCAGGAATTAGCACCAGAATCAGAGTCAAAATTGTTGTTGCCTAGCTTGGGGACTATGGGAGACCATGGGGACTGTAGGACTGCACATGCTGTCCCGTGTGTTTTCCTTTTCTCTCTGAGAGTTCCATTTTTGGAAAAATTTCTTGAGACACTGAGAAAGTGGTCTGACTACATCAATATTTGTTTCACCCACATTGAAATTGGGATATAAATGCACACACACTCACACACACACACATACACATAGGTATCTTTGTATGTATCTATATATACATATACATATTTTAAAAAAACATGAATTTTCTCAATAAAATAGTAGTTGAAGATTAAAAATTAAACTCAAACCTCAAAGCGAAATCTCACATGTCTATATTCCAAAGCTGAGTAGGTCTCTTTAGAGAGCCAGGTGAGCCATAAGCTTGTGTATGTCCTACTAAAGAATAGAAAACTTGAAATCAGTATTAAATCATTCAAAGAAAATGAACTTTTACACATCAAAAAGTGGAAATTTTCCTGGATGCAAGTTTCTCATCTACAATTGGTCTTTCCAAATACATTACCAGAAGTTTGGAGTATATCTTTTTTTCTACAAGGTGCCAGGTGGTCCACATCCCTTGCAAAACCACTCTGAAATTGTGACTTGCTCCTCTTTGTGGTACATGTTCTGCATGGACTCTCTTCTGAAGACCTTTCTACCTCCTTTCCTTTCTTCCCCTATCCTTTCTCCTTGGTCAAAAAGATTTTGTAGAGCCATAATATTAAGCTGGAAGAAATCTTAGAGGTAATTTAGCCAAGAATCTCAATTTATGGAGGGACATGAGAGGCTAAGTGACTTGTTCAAGGTTCCTTGCTTGTTGACAGCACATAAGCCCACATGGCTCTCCAACAGCAGTCCAGTGTTCTTTTTTTTTTTTTTTTTCCTGAGAGCCCTACTTCTGGAGAAGTTTCAGAGCTGATTCCATCTGATGTCCTCAAATAACAGGTCTCTAATACTTTCCATCTCATCATGACTGTCCTCATTCTTCCTAGGCCAGCCGTTTGGCTAGAACCAGCCCAGGCCTCTTGGTGCTCTGTTCCCTGAACTGACAAACCTGACATCCACTACTTGATCATAGCTCTCCCCTGGCTTCTTCCCTTCCACCTGTATTGTCTACCCTATTTACCTTCCTATCCAATCCTTTCTTTCCGAAGCTAATAAAATTCTTAAAATATTTTTAAATTTTTAATGTTTTATAGTCATCTGAATATTTAAACTTATTTTCAAATTTGTTTATCTATTTACTATAAAAATTAATTTATTTGTAGCTATTTATGGGAATTAGTGCAGTTGCTAGACAACTTCAGGAAGAAAATCTATGACTATTTTAGAATTATAATCACTGCTTCATTAGGCATCTGGGACAGTGGCTCAATCTTGTAAAGGAATAAATAACCATCAGTAGCTTATATACTCAGCTCATTCTGCTGCAAATTTGATGTTTCTAACTCTTAGAATGATAATTAATTTTACATTCCTGTGATGAGAATTCTCATAGAGGAGCTATTCTGCCTAACTGCCAGAGAAATTCTAGCTTGAGGGGTGAGCTTCGTGGAGTTACCTCTTTCTTACAGGGAACAATGACTCTATTCAGAGGAATATTTACAATGAAAGCACCCAATTCTGCCCTAAGATTGGCAGAGTTAGCTTCTAGAATTTTTCTTCCTCCTTACTTACCCTCCCTATGTCTATTTCTAAAAGGGGACGACATAAAAATGAATTGTGAGAGAGGCTTCCCAGAGGAGTTACAAAGACAGAAAGTTAAGAGCTGGATAGACGACTCTTAGACTCCTCATTCATATTAAGGGTATAAAGGCATTGAGAATGGGGTTGAGAGGATGTGTGAAGATTTCTCTGCAAAAGAACCTGGTGAGAAAGTCTTCAGTGGACTGGGTCATACAATGAGCTTGGTACATGTCTAGTAGAGTTGGGACACAGAGCGGACTAGTGCCTGACTTCTGCCTGAAATATCCACTTCCTAGCAGCTGACAGGCAAGTCAAAGTAGAGAGAACTGCACTGGGATAAGCCTACACTCCCAGTCTGTCAGTATAAGGAATGTGTGTGTTTCCCATGGTTCATTAGAGAGTCATTTTAGGTCTGTCCATAGAATCTCCTGCAAGTGAGTGGAGGCCTCTGCACAGGATAGCAGAAGATAGCCCTGGTTCCTAGAGATGGCAGTAGTGAAATGCATTCACTCAGCCAAGGATGTAGGTAAAGGGAGACACCCTTCCCCACCCCCCCAAAAAAAAAAACCAACTGACAAGTAAGTTGTAAACATGTTAACACCTGATCTTTCTTAGGATAACCCCAGTGGAGTAGGAATTTCTATACCCTTTATTTATTTTCTCTACGCCATCCCCCGAGAGATCAGAAACTATAGTTGGCAATCTAAGAGAGACAAGTGGGAAACAGCCAGCTGTGCCCCTTTCTCAGCCACATTCTTCTTGTCTGTAAAGCTTTAATAGGGGGAGAAGAAATTTAATTATAAATCAACACTAACAGCTTGTCTTGTTGGTTTTGTTTTAAGTTGAACCATATGTATAAAGTTTGTTACTATGTAAAATTTGTTGACCTATAAATACAGTAATTTCATGTGGTACAACGGAAATTAAAATATACTAACAGACATTTTAAAACTAAGAGTGAGAAGTCATGGAGAGTGGAACAACTTCACCCTAAATAAGTCTTAAAGGGATGATGGGCCAAAACAATTTGCATTTTGATTACAGTAGTTCCCCTTATTGCAGGGTGTATGTTCCAAGACTCTCTGTGGATGAGTGAAACTGTGGAGATTACTGAACCCTATGTATACTATGCTCCTTCCTGTACATTTATACCCATGATAAAGTTTAATTTATAGATTAGGTACAACAAGAGATTAATGACAATAATAATAAAATAATGATTATAACAATATACTGTAATAAGAGTTATGTGAATGTGCTCTCTCAAAATATTGTACTATACTCACCTTTTCACTTATAGGAAGCACTTTATAGCTTCCCTTTGGCATATCTGAATTACCAGCATCACTAGTCTTGTGTTTGTGGGCTATTTTTAAGTAAAATAAGTGTTACTTGAACACAAGCACTATGATACCAAGACAGCCAATCAAATAACCGAGATGGATATTAAGTGACTAATGGGTGGTGGATAGCATCTACAGTGTGAATACACTGAAGAAAGGGGTAATTCACATCCTGGGCTGGACAGAACATGATGGCCTAAGATGTAATTACACCACTCAGAATAATGCACAATTGAAAACTTATGAATTGTTTATTTCTGGAATTTTTTTTTGAATATTTTCAGACCACAGTTGACTACAGATAACTGAAACCACTGAAAGCCAAACTGTGGGTAAGGGAGGATTACTGTATATTTCATATGTTCTTATTTGTCATATGGATTACCTTTATACACTTGGTACAACACGTAAAGATCAACTATGATGGTTCTTCTCTGTAGTCATAGATTTGTGATTTAGAAAGTGCAAATATTGAAAGGCAATCTCAAAAATATTAAACATTTCCGGAAATAATTGTCACCTACAGAAAGAAAAAGATAAGAAGAGAGAAGGAAGGAAGGAGGGAGAGGGAGGGAATGAGCCAGGGAGGGAGGGAAGTAGAGAGTTGAGAGAAGAAAGAAGGAAGGAAGGAAGGAAGGAAGGAAGGAAGGAAGGAAGGAAGGAAGGAAGGAAGGAAGGAAGGAAGGAAAGAAGGAAGGAAAGGAAGGAAGGAAGGAAAGATGGAAGGAAAGAAGGTAGGTAAATTAAAAAGCTTGCATTAAAGTTTCCATGTGACAATTAGTATACGTTGGGGGAATGCAGCACAAGTGACAGAAACATCCATTCTAAATATAGTAATCTCCCCCTTATCTATAGTTTCACTCTCCTCGGTTTCAGTTACTATGGTCAACTGTAGTCCAAAAATTAAATAGAAAATTCCAAAAATAAACAATTTGTAAATTTTAAGTTGCAAGCTGTTCTGAGTAGTGCGATAAAATCTTGTACCATCTTGCTCCATGCCACCCCGGATGTGACTGATCCCTTGTCCAGCATATCCATACTGTACATACAGTACAATAAAATATTTTGAGAGACTGCATTCACATAACTTTATTATACTTTAGTATACTGTTTAATTGATCTATGTTATTATTATTTATTGTTATTAATCTCTTAGCGTGCCTAATTTATAAATTAAACTTTATCATAAGTATGTATCCACAGGAAAAAACAAAATAAATATAGGCTTTGGTACTATCCACGATATTCACGGGTTTAGCATCGACTGGGGATCTTGGAATGTATCCCATTGGATAGGGGGCCTACTGTTGTTACTCAAAGTTTCTTCCATGTTTCTGTGTGGTCCCAGTAAGGCGTTTGCAAACATAGTCAAGGAAGTTTTGTAAACCAGTTTATTTACCCAAGACAGAGTAAAGGCTATAAAATTGCTTTTTAGAAAGCCACCTATAAAAGCCAACCTGAAACACTCTGAGCTTGATATAAAAGATATGATGGTATAAATATTATGGAGGTGTTATTGATCCTCAATACCGAAACACAACATTGCTTTTAATAATAAATGAGAATAATATAAATATGCCAAATACGAGTGCATTACCCTAAATAAAACCAATAAATTGTGAGGCTTGATATAAAAGTGAAATATACTAATGGAATGATATCTAGATTGTTCCCATCAAGAGGGGAGCGTAGCATTAAACCAGGCAAAACGAAAGAGGGAAATTAATTAAATATCAGGAATATTATTTATCTTTCTTTTTACTGCACATGTTATGGCCATTTCCCTAAAAGCCTTAAATATGACGCCTAATTGATTGTTTTGAGGTCTGGAAAGAAGCCTGACTGAGCCAGGCAGCCATATCCTTGTCAATCAGGCTACAGCCTCTGTAAGAAGTGCTGTGAATGAGGTGGCCCGTCTCACTTACTAGCCTTCTGGTCTCCATTCTCCCCCACCTCCATGCATCACTCACCTAAGTTATCTTTCCAAGGTGAAGTTCAGATCATGGCATTTTCTCTGATAAAAATCTGCAGTTGTTGCCTGCTGAATAATACCTGATCTCTCCAGTGAACTATAAGGCATTTGTCATCTGGCACCGGTCATTGTCACTGCTTCCTGCCTCCCTCATACTCACCTGTCGTCTGGCCCCACAGCCTCTCCTCACCCTGGCCTCCCCTGAACACATTGTCTGTGCTCACGTGATTTCTTCTGCCTCCAATGCCCTTCTCTATCCCAGCCCTCTGTCAGGTGAACTTCTTAGACTCAATTCAAATGTCACTTTCTCTGTCATTTTTTATGATTATTCTACCCACCTTTCCTAAGAAGATCTTCCTCCCACCCCATTTTTCCATTATATTTGAATACCCTTCACTTAGTGTACTCATCCATCACAAGGTAGTATCTCTTTTTGTTTCATGTGTCTGTCTTCTGCTGGACTGTAAATTCCATGGTGATAGCATTGGGCCTTAATCCCTTTATTATGACATACGGTGCAGAGTTTTATGTGTTGCCTTGCACATGGGAGGCAAGTCATCTGCACTGGGGAAATGTAATTCCTGGAGGCTTTCATGTCTCTTTGTGTTAAAAATTATTATAGTAGTGACTACCATCTATCACTCTGCTTCATGAAGTCTTTTCTAGAAGGTACTTGAGGGGGACTGCCCCTTTACATTGTACTTTAGGCTTTTCTTTATATGTGTTTACTTGTCTAGTCCCATTTACCTCTAGTCCTGATTCCTCCCATAGTCTTCTGCCTTCTCCACAAAACTTGACTTTAATGTCTCCTACCTTGGATTTTGGAACATGGATCGATCTTACAGCAGCATCTTCCATCAAGCAAGAGGCCAACTAAAGACACCCTTTTCCTAGGACCTATACCTATCATCTATCAACTTTATTTATGTTTCTGAGGACTTATCTACCTGTGAAACAGTTTTATTTATGTCCTTCTCCAACATGACAAAGGTTAAGCCTGGTTTCAGCTAACAGCCTCAAAATGTTTTGTGCTGACAGTTAACCTGGATGGCAGCCTGTACTATCACCACATTCATACCCTGACTTAATTACGTTAGATGCATGTTGTAAGGCAGTGCTTTTGTACCATAATTTGGTAAAAGGAAATATAAATTAGTCAGATACAAAGCCTGAGCTCTTGTCAGGTAAGCAATTGTGCATCTTACAGAAACACAGAAACTTCATTGTTTTACTCTGTCTTTACTCCCTCAAGGAAGCCATTGATTTATTAATGTTAATTGTGGAAGGAAAGCACAAAAACCTAGTTCTGCTGGGCATTAAAATATAGGTGCTTGTATTGCAACCCTGATTTAACAATGCAAGGTGATAATACAATTCTAAATGAGTAAATAATTTCATCCTCTCATAACTCTTTGACTCAAAATACTTAATAGCTATTTTAAACATTATCTTTCTTACACTCCCTTGTTCTTCTGTTGTGACTGTAAGTTTCATGAGAAAAAAAATCAGTAAGGCCTTCCTTTTGGTGATTTCTAACAGTGTCCTTCCTTATTCCTCACATTCAGTTTCTTCCTCTTTCATCTCTACCCCCAAAAGAAATTAATTGGGTAATTAATTCATTGTAATTCAGCTGATATCTATGAAGTACCTTATTAAGTATAATGCTAATTGTCACAGGGAATGTAGAAAAAAACTAAAACTTTGTTCCTAATCCCCCAAAAATGTCCAACTTAGAAATGAGGTAAAATCTTATATTTGAATAACTGCAATGCATGACAGTGTGTCATAAATATAATAAGTGAGAATGAAGAGAATAATTAATTGATCTTTACAAGTTGGTAGCTCTTAACATTGTAAAACATTGTTTTCCTCGCAAAAAAAAAAGATATATATATATGTGTGTGTGTGTGTGTGTGTGTGTGTGTGTGTGTGTGTGTGTGTGTGTGTGTTTTCTTAAATAAGAATAAAATAAATCAGGTCTTCCAATTTGTGATTCACGATGCATATTTTCATGTTAAAGACTCCAAGAACACTTGCAAAAGAATTTGTTTATGAGTTAGAGTAGGACAGGAATAAGAGAACGCCTTGCTCTTTTGCACTATTCAAAATTTGTGGCATTTTTTACTTAATGTAAATAGCAGAGGGAAAAATACAGAGACAGACAGATGGCAAAGACAGGCACAGAGAAATCAAGGGGAGGGCTCCTGCTGTAAAGATACATGCTTAATTTTGTGTTACCTATTGCTTTCTAAGATTACTTGGCCATGGAATTCTTTTTTAAAATTGTACCTAGTAACATTGTACTCTTTGGAAAAGGGATAAGGAGATATTGGTTTGGGTTTTAGCTAAAAAAGGATTACAAATCTTATGTTTATGTGGAAGGTTCTATTGAGTGATATAAACGTATTGCTCATATAACAGAATCCTTAGTCATTCGTGTTCCTGGTATATGCTATAGCCTGAATAAGCTCTTAGGTCTCTTTGGCTTTAGATTGTAATTATATACCTATCTTCTGTTCTACTTAGTCAAGAAGTTCAAATTGGATATCCCAGGAGGTAAACACATCCCCTCCATTTGTTTCTAAAAAGTAACTTCTACTTACTTTTATATATCACAGGTATAGTATGTGATATATATTGTATATGCATTTGCAATATACACGTTATGTGATATATTTGCATATATACTTGTGACTTACACCCCCCTTTATAAGAGTCTATTGTTACTACCTTCATCCACTCTTTTACTGATGCCATAAACTACCCACTTTCCATTCCTCTTAAAAAAAAAAAAAGCCCCAATCTAACCTAGTTGCTTCTTTTAGCTCCCATCCTTCTTATTTCTTTTCAGGAAAAATGTCTAGAATCCTCCCTCCTTCGTCACCCCTCACCTGCTCTTCACTTAACTCCCACCCTCTGGTTTCCACAGCAATTGGCTGCTTCGAGTCAACTAAGAAGATTCTTGGTTGTTTTTATTTCTTTGTCTCAGTTTCTAGAATGACTTAAATTTCTTAGCATCCTGATGTGTTTTCCAGGCTCTTGACTGCTCTCTTTCTCCTGTTCGGTTTCTATAACCTGCTGTCTGTTCTTTAGCTGGGTATCAGGAAGCTGGAAATTTCTTCCTCCATAGACTTTTTCAATGTGAGTCAGTGACTATGTTTATGATTCTCTCTCCTCTTGCCTCCTCGTAATGTGTATTCACCACTCAGCTCTCTTTTTATCTTGTTATTTAATTCTCACACTTATTCAATGCTGTTGCATATGCATATATACACATTATGCTAGTACAAATCTATTTCATGTGCCTTAAATTATACTCTAAGCTCAGACTGAAAGTATTTGTATTGAACTAGATTTCACCAATACTCAGCAAGGCATTACATATGTTTGTTTTGTGATATGAACATTTTCCTGTGATAAAAATTAATAAATGGGATGCTTTTCTGGGGAAGACATAGCAGGCTTTAACTCAGGTTCCAAAGGTGTCGGCATCAGCCAGGGACATACACTAAATGTCATTTTCCTGGGATTCGCATTTCACTGCCCACTCTCCTCATTTCCCACACTTCTTTGTAGCTCTCTTTCTGTTATCATTATTCCCCTCCTATCTCAGTTTTCTACTTGCTTATGTGAAATGTTGCAGTCATGTAGCAAGAATGTATGAGGGTCAACTGTGAGCAAAGCAAAACATTGGTAATGGATAAGAGAATACCAAAAGCTATGACATAGTCCATGCTCTTTATCCCTGCTTGCCCCTTTAGAACTTACAATACAGCTGGGCAGATAAAGCATGCATACAAAACGGTTGAAAAGAAATTAGTACTCACAGGAGCAGGGCAGACAAGTTTGCTTCAGATTTCAGAGAAGGGGAAGATCGGTATGAACTGGACTGGTGACTAGGTAGGAAACATTTTGCAGAGAAAGTGAAACTTTGAATCTTAGAGCATGTGTAGAATTTTTTTAGTTAGAGGGTAAGGAAGGGGATTTGGTGGAGACAGAGTTCACACTGGGCATTCCCAAAGACGAGGGAGAGGGAATAGAAAAGGCAGAGCTAGGCTATTGGGTCACGGAGAGGCTGGAGAAGACCTGAACTCTAACCGATGGGCCCAACATCTCAAGTAGCACCTTAAAGTTTACCTGTTTTTTATTTTAATTAAAATAAAAATTCTCTTTTAAAGTATATTTCAGAGTCATTGATGTAGGCAATGTAGGAGAGCTACTGGAGATTTTTTAACAAGGAAACTATGTGAAAAGCAGAATTTCAAGACAGTTCATTTGCCTTTAATTTGTAGAAGGATATGAGGAGAGTGGACACGGTAGGAGGGAGATCAGCAGTAAAGAGACCAACCATCATCATGGTCTAAGTTCAAGGCAATGATGTGTGGCCTAGGCTAAAGGAGAAACACAGAAATGTATATAAAAGCTGCCTTAGGTACAGTTCCCCAGAAGCAAACCCTGGGAGAAGGTGTTAAGTGACAGAGTGTTTCCTGTAGCAAAATTGTAAGGGATTTGGATGAGCAACACTGAGTAGCAACGAAGGACACACAAGAGTGTGATTTCAAATGAAGTTAAGACCCAGCCTGATCTGGAAGAGGGGCTTTAAGTTGGGTCAGGTGGATGGTCTTCTGTTGCCTACACTCAGCCATTGCCTATGAAGCAAAGTGAGGTGCAAGGAGGAGGAAATTTTCCAGGCACTTCTGGCTCTTTGAACCTTTGGGGCAAAGCAGCTCTTAACAGTCCCAAGGCAGTCATTTGAAGACAAGTACAGGAGGAGTTGTTAGAAGCAGAGTATGAAGAAAGGACGAAGAATAGGAAATTAGAAGTTTTCATATCTTAACATTTACAAAGAATAAGCTTACAGAAGTGAAATATATGTTAAGTAGAGAGAGAGAGACTAGATAAGATATAAGGCATTGATCTCTGGCTTACTAAGGTACTAAAATTTTTCTCTCTTCTGGGTGTGAAGATAATTCATTCAGATAATCCAATAGTTCATAGTTTTGTCCTGTAAGATATGTAAAGTGTGTTATAAATGTAAAATATCATGGCACGAAGCAGCCTTGTTTAGTTGACATGAATAACACCTTTTCTCATGTGAACTCCTCACCATGTATAAATGAGATACTCTCTTTTTCCTGAGTAGTTAACAGCTTATATCTAGAGTTTTGCTGAACTCAGTAAATAGAAGCAAAGCACACTCATTAGTAAAAATTAGTAGGACTGTTAGGCAGTGCTATGTACAACCACATTTGAGATCCATGGCCCTCACTTTAAAGTGAGACTACTCTACAAGTTATGGGATTTTTCTTTAGCAACTTCCAGGATCACAGAAGCACACAAAGAGGAGAAAATAATTTGGACTTAGCTGGACTTGGAAGTTCACCAAGTGAGTTAATGGAGAGAAAAAATGGTTAAAGACGTTCAGTGTTTGCAAGTAAATGATTATGGTAAAGGACCACAGAATCTAGGCTCAATACAAAAAAAAAAAATAGGATTTATGAATTAATTGGTAGTCTTTATGTGGTCAAGGCATCAATTGGATATACTAGGTAAATAATTTGAAGTTAATGATCAGAAAGAAGAATGCTTGAAATTTAGATTGAGGTGCTGCAGTTTTTCCAGATGACAAGGTCACAGGTACAACCTTGGAAGTAGATGACTTAACGAGCTGGAGAAAAAGATTACTGAAGCCGAGGAAGTCAAAGAAATGAGAGACTAGGGCATTCAATAGAGACATCCCAGTCAGTAGTCAAATGCCCAAGAATAATGACAGGAGTGACAACTTTCAAAGTTCTTCAGCCTTTTGCTTAGTCAAATAAAAACAAAGGGAAATAAAAACAAAACCAGCTCTGTAAAGTGTTCTAAATGGATGAACAATTAACTTCCACAGCAGTATTTATTTACCTTGGTACCCAAAATGAGTCTTAATGATTATCTAAGTAATGAAATCATTTTCCTTTTATTTATATTGAAAATTTATATGCACAGAGACAATGTCAAACCTACATGGCTTTCTTTAATAATAAATAATAATTCAGTGTCTCCCTGGTTTACTAATTAAAAGCCGTAAGGGCCATTGAAAGGAATTTTAATTCTATGTAGAGAATAAAAAATAACAATTAATTATAAATCAAGGAAATAACCTGAATCTGAGTCATGGGTGTGTACTCTTCCATTTTATTTTTTGTGTAATTGGTTGTATCCTACCTTATTTACAAATGGGCTTCTGGTCATCTTTATTCCAACCATAATAGCACATGGTCTTGGGACAGATGATGATGGATATGAGGTTAGAGATATATTTATGAAAGGGCTAAGCTAACCTGCATATGGATTAAGCAGATTGCATATTTATTCAGCTTTTGCAGTACCTTATCTTATGCTTGCATATATTCTCTAATTATTTCTGATTAATCTCATACCTGACTAAGCAATTCTAAGGAGGATTAATAGGTTCTATTTATTTTTTTAATATGATCTATTTATTTGTTTGTTTTTAAACTTTATGATATGTGTCTCAGTTAGTTAACTAGCTAACTGAATTCATTGAGTAGCCATGAAATGGCAGCAGCATTTAGCAAAAGGTAGCAGGGTGAGAGGACTAGAGAATGGGGCCACTTTGAAAAAGTGCACTTTTGTTGAGAGCAAGTAGAGTGATGGAAAGAGCCCTGGGATAGAGGATACACATCTTAGATCATGCACTCTTCTGCCTCTTCACTGTGGGGAATGAGCTTTTTAACTCAGTTTCCTTGTGTATCAATTGTGATAGTAATTTGTTATTATAATGTGAATAAATTAAAAAAGAACTTTTTTTTAAAAAAAAAGCAGTAAAAATATAAGATCATATTCTCATTTAGGCATGGCAGCATCATTCCTCCACGATGTCTAGTATGCTCTGGAAGGTAGCTCAAAGACGATAAAGATTATTTTAAATTGGGTGTTCTCTGATTTGTTTCTGTAATGTCAGAGTATGCTTTTGGTTTCCAAAAAGACCTACCTGTGGCAAAGTATCTATAAAGCAGACTTATAATTAAGCCTAAAGATTTCTGACAACAGTGATGTCAGCAGGAGAGGGTAGAAGGTAGATGCTGATCTTTCTTCCACTTGGATATAAGAACAGACTAGGAAATAGGACTGGCTCTAAGGCAACTTTACCCATGGGCCAACTAGGTGATTGTCTTGGAAAGAAAACAACACTGTCTCAACTTACATTCCCTACCCAAGAAATGAAGTGCCCAGAATTCTTACATGAAAAAGACATCCCTTTTCCTTCTGGGCAAAAAACTTCCTGAGTCCCTAATTTTGGGGTAGAAGGGTTAAACAAAATGTATCTTCAGGCACAATTCTTGATGTAAGTTAGTTTATTGGTACCCATCAACCTTCAAAAGATAAGAAAAATGGGTATCTCTAGGGTGGGAGGAGGAAGACGGATCAAGGGAAATTGAATCTAAGGGCATGTGACCTTTGTTGTTTTACTTTATTGTTGCTCTGCCTACATTGTCCAGTCTGTGGAAAAGAGGGAATGAAAAGAGGAAGGCAATAGAGACGGAAGACAGAGAACAAGGAAAGGAGTGATGGTGATAAGGGGAGATCTGGAAGAAACGAAGCTACAGATGAGCTACATCTAGCATGAAGCACATCTGTGCTCTTGTCAGATACATCGCTTTTCTAGGCTCCTCTAGCTCCACTCTCCCCTTGTAGCCTGGTCCAGGCTCACTGACTTCCTTTTTGTTCTTAGGGCACACCTCCTTTCCCATCTAGCTTCTTAATATATGCAGTTCCCCTCATGGTCCCCATACCCTCTCTTAGCCACCATCCAGGATAGGCCTCTGCCCTCCAAGCACCTATTAAGGCCTCAACTTAAATATCACTTTTGAAATTCCTTCTCTGAGCCCCCATTTTAAATTAGGGCCCTGCGTTATACTTACTAATAACAGCTTTTCTGTTACAGCCCTTTTCACAGTTTACAGTTTTATATGTATTTGAATGATCATGTGTTTAATCTCTCTCTCCTTTAAAGTAGAAGCTCCATGAAAATGGAGGCAGAGACTCTGTGTGTTTCACATTCTACCCCCTAAGACCCACCAGAGTCATTCACACCACTTTTATTTTTGTTCTTCAGGCTATGAATATCCACAAATGGTAGTGATTATTGCTGTTGAAGTAGAAGGACTTGTGTACTCATAGATTTTAAACTCATCTGAAGGACTAAAATACGTTACAGCTGATCTTTATGTATAAACTGAACAAAATTGAAACAGGGAATACTGCTGGAGCAATAACTCACAGTGGCTTGGTATTTCAGGTTGGAATTGTACAGTATGGAGAAAATGTAACCCATGAGTTCAACCTCAATACCTACTCATCGACAGAAGAGGTACTCGTTGCGGCAAATAAAATAGTCCAGAGAGGTGGCCGCCAGACTATGACAGCCCTTGGAATAGACACAGCAAGGTATATGGTTAAAAAATAAACCAAAGTAAAAGACTATACACAAATAACTGTTCACTTAAAGCCATCTTGTTTAAAAGTAGATTCAGCTGATTAGCTAATAGTTACAGAATCAGGTTTTTCTGTAATTAGGTCTCACTACTATTCTGATCCTTCTTTTTATTTCAAGTGTTTAACTGATGGAAAATTAACCAAAAATCACTGTAGTCTTTTGCATCATGTTCTTGGGTACTAAGACATATATATGAGCGACTGTCTTCTCCCTTTATTCTTTGTTTTCAGCTTCTACAAGCCTCAGTCTTAAAAAAGTGGTTAGTCCACTTCTACTCAATAATATTTATATTCTAGTGTGTCTATAATTTTATAGTACCTTATTTAGGGTTATTGAAGCTCTCAAATATGAGTTTTTAAGAGGCCAAATTCAATATTGCCTTATTTGAAATCATTTTCAGTACAAAGATCGAAAGAAGTGGAAAGAATTTCATCATTTGCAATGCTCTCTTTCTTCTTTCGTACTTTCTCCAAATTATCTCTAGTTTACATCCTTTCTTTCCTCCCTTCTGCAATTTCCTTCATGGAGAGTACATAATCCACTCTGACTGAACTTCCTTCTGTAAGAATCTACAAAACGGTCCTTTTCTTACACTATAGAACATCTTTTCTCTATTGTTTCTAATCTCACTCAGCTCTTATCTTTTGCTGTTTTTCACCTTAGTCACCATTAAAGCTAGTAAGCTTCTGAATAAATACTAAACAATACCAAAATCACAGGAAATCTAATAAGTAGTTTAATGTTAAGGATCCCTCAGGTAAGTGCTTCCAACTTTTGGACTGTCAACTAATTCCGAAGAGCTAATTATGCATGCTCCTGCTAAGATAAGTGTTTTAAGGAGATGAAAATAGTTAATATGGATACTCCATAGAACAGGTTGGATATTAAAAACTTTTAAATTTCATGCAGCTTTTAGACTCATAAATGTTAGAAAAGTATGTGTTTCTAGTTATATGGGTCCAAGAGAAGATCACCACAAACAGGTGGAGTGATTTTATATTTATCTGCCCATAGAATTATGAATTTACATGCACAAAAAGTACACTTTTAGGTGTGCTGAATGTGCCCTCTCAAATAATTGACTAAATGTGACGCACGTTCAGAGTTAATCAAAGTGCCCTTTGAAAGCTCTGAGCCTGTAGGGAACTGTGTACTTTCCAAAGGCAGCCACTGAGGAATGAATATTCATCTTTGAGAGCTAACTGAAGAAATATTCTGGCTGCTTTCGCTCCTGCATAAATACCACTGTAAATACCATGTCCCTATATGGTTTTGCCTATGTGTCTCACAAAGAGTCTAGCTGTAGGACACAGAGTTTATTGAGTTTTGCAGATAAATAAAATTCCATATGATATGACTAAGCCATTTTCTTATACATTCATTTTTCATGTTTAAGCATATTTCTAATTACTCTTTTCAGACAAGGCCAGTTGCAAACAATATTTTTATTTTATTTTTTAGAGTCCTTTACTTCCATTTTCTATGTCTCCCCATTCAAAATATTTTTGTGTCTCCTTATCCCTATCCCAAATTTTCTTTTCGATAGGTGCATAGTGTTTAATCATAAGACCTGGATTCTCTTAGCCAAAAGAAAGATTCTTGGGATACTTTTATGTTTAAAAGCACACAGGGAGGTCAATGTTTAATTTAAAGAAAGAACACTGGATGGTGGTATGTGGGGGTCAAGGGCAATTTGCTAAAGATATATAAAGACAGACCTGGTTTCAGAGTTGCCAGATTTTCTTTAAGGAAGGTCTTTTAATCATCTACCTCAGCTGATGTTCATTCTGTTATGGCCTTGATCTTCAAGAGAATTAGGAAGTTTTGATGATTCTCTAAGGAATTGAAACTATAAAAAGGACCGAATCTCATATCTATGTTCTAACTTCAAATACTAGCTAGCCTTTAACATGTTTTCACCTTTGTTTGTACATATAAGGAAGTTGTAGAATCTATTTGTATAGTGTAGAGAGCAGAGATACACAGTTCTCCATTGATCAGAATGTTTAAAAATATTTTTCTTTTGAAAATATTAGGAAGAATCAAAAATATAAAAACAGTACAACAAAATGCTATGTATGCATCAAACAGAATCAAGGCAGTCACTAACATCTTGTTACATTTGTTTTAAGTCCTTTTAAAAGGAAAATAATCACAGATAAAATTTCTTTGCTCACATAACGAAGATCCTCTCTCCTCACTCACAAATGCCCACTGTTGTACATTTACTGTGCATCTACAGTAAAACTAATGTGTACCATGCAGATTGTTTGGAAAGTTGATTTAAGACACATGTTTCTTTGGCATATTCTAAATTACAGCTGCTTGTCCTGATGACCAAAGTAAAATATTTAAATGGGCCATTCAGTACAAAGATTGCTACATTTTATATCAAAATCTGAAAAATGCAATATGAAATCCTTTCATTGTTTCAGTCCTAAGTAAAATGTACTCTTCTCTTCCAAAACCCCAGAGAGAAAAGTGAGCTGAACAAAAGAAAGCAACAGAGATGGAGAAAGTGTGCCTGTATGTGTGTGCATTTGTGTGTGTGTGTAGAAGACACAAAACAAAAATTTCCTCTATCTTCTTTTTCCATAAATGCTCGTTGAATTAAATGAAAATTCTTTTTTTTTTGCCATTAGGTTATAGCATTTTTTCTTTCTCTCCATGCCACCTCTTCCCTTTCCACCCCCAGCACCTCCAGCAGCCTAGTTCAAGACCAAATTTTTCATAGCTACTCCAATCCCTCCTGCCCCTATAACCCAGCTCTGTCCCTGATTCAGACCTTCAGACCACCACCATCTTCAGTCTTTTATTCCTATTTTAGTCCCTACCTCCTCCAAGAGCACTCTTAAACACTCACAGCCATACAAATATTCTGTTTTCTTTAATCTCCTCTCCTTAGCTCAGAAGATTTCCAAGCTGTTCTGTGAATGTCAGAGTAGGTGTAGGGGAAGTGTGGACAAAATCAAAAGCTGTTGCCAAAAGAAGAAGAAAAGAGGCCTGTCAAGCAAGAGAAGGAGAGTTTATATAGAGAAAGCGGTGGCTGGGAGAGTGTTTGAGATCTGGACTTCTCTGAATCTGGTGTATGTTCCAGTCACACCCTCCTCTTTCAAGTTCCCCAAAATGAAACACTGCTGCCTTTTGTACATGGGATGTGTGGTGATTAGCAAAATAGTGACCTATCTGTCATCTGGGATAAATATAAAACTATTGCAAATAATGATCATAATGCCTCCCCACTTGAACAGTGGTCATCAATGTTGATCTTGGAGGGAAAGCACTGGGCTACCTAGATTTCTCAGTTTCCATTTTGTTTATTGCCTTGCCTAACCTTAGGGTGGTGTTTTCTTTGCTTCTCTCTTGTGTGATTATTTCAGGAAAGAGGCTTTCACTGAAGATCGGGGCGCCCGAAGGGGGATTAAAAAAGTCATGGTCATTGTGACTGATGGAGAGTCACATGACAACCATCGACTGAATAAGGTCATCCAAGACTGCGAGGACGAAAACATTCAGCGGTTTTCCATAGCCGTAAGTACATGGCTACAGATCGCTTTGAAACTCTGGTGTAAAGAGAAAAGCTGTGTGCATGTCATGGATATTTTATCAAAGTTATGTAAACAATGTTACAAAGGAGAAACTTTTCCATTGGGATGTAAAATCTGTCCAGGCACGATTGGGTCTTGCCCCTTTTGTGTCCTCAGTGCCCAGCACAGTGTCAGGCCAAACAGAGACTCAATGAACAATCACTGAAAGAAAGAAAGGAAGGAAGAAAACAAGGAAAGATGAAAAGAGAAAGAAGGGAAAAAACATAAGAAGAAAAAAAGGATAGTAAGAGAAAAAAAGGGACAAAATAAGGATGGGAAAAGAAGAAGAAAGGAGGAGAAGATGGTGAGAAGGGGAAAAAGATGGAGGAAAGAAGGGCAGGAAGAGAGAAGTATAGAGAGAGAAGGAAGGATGGAAGGAAGAAAGGAAGGAAGGAAGGAAGGAAGGAAGGAAGGAAGGAAACTGAAGACATGCTAGGTAATAAATAAACATTGTCTGCTAATCAATAATTCTTACTGTAATTTGGGAGGGTGGAAAATCAGGACATGACTCTCATAATATTCTACTAAAAGTCAACAATGATATTTCCACACCTACAACTCTTTGAGTTGCAGGAAAGAAGCATAAAGTCACCTCTTTTTTTTTACCTTAAACAGTCTACCCCGGACTTAGGAGAAGTCCTCTGCTATGGCAAGACTTTCTTATAGGGTTTGGTAGTTATGGGTACTCCTCTGTGCATGCCACCTCTTGGCATCGCTAGGGGAATGGGGAAGACTCCAGAGATGCTTATCCTTGCTTATGCACTGTGTGCAGACCTATCTCCTCTCTTCTTCATATCCCCAAACTGTTGTGACCAAAGTGAAGCAGCCAGAAGCTACAACAATGTGTTTTCACCATAACTGAATTTTAAGCTGGACAAGAAGGGCAAAGGGTTCAGAAAGAAGAAATTTCCTCTGGTACCAAGGAAAAGCCTAACGTGCTCTTGATAATTCAGAAAATATTACATATAAAGCCTTTCATGCGGTTTGTGAACAAACCTGGATCAATACAAAGCGATCTATAACTAATAAATAGCATTGGTCTCTCAAATGAGAGCCAGAGGGTCAGGGAAAGAGAGAGAGACAGAGAGACAAAGAGAGACAGAGAGAGACTGAATATAACTCTTATTGATGATTTTTTATCTAGATCAACTTCTAATAGTTCTGTGAAGTCAGTTGACTTAATTTTCATGGTGCTACCCCATGGAGAGGGACATTCAGAAAAAGAGACATAAAACTTCCACCTTTCAAAGATGGAAAATAATTTAAATTACTACTTACATAGTCCTCTAAAACTTACAATATGTTTTTCTATCTGTATCTAAATACCTTTCCGTGTTCCTCATGGCACCTCAAAAAAGGGTAGGGTAACTTTCATTTTCCCCATTTTATGAATGAGGAAACCAAGGTGCAGCAGGCCTCAGGGCTGTGGGCCACATGGCCAAGACCCCCAGCTTGACTCATCCCATGACCCACTGCCCTGGGCTTTTGTTCTCCAGAACCCAGCTTTCCTTTCCTGCCACCACCGATCTCTGGATGGTGCTGCAGGGCTGTCTTCACCTGTTTCCACTCACTCCCCCAGGCTCCTTCAAGTCACCACAGACCTCTCCATCTCACCCACTTCCACTTTGTACCAGAGCAAAAAAGATACCAGCATAGAGACACTGATTATGCACCATTAAGCATCATAACCTTAAACAACAAAGGAGCAATGGACAAGTTTCAGAAGTGAGAAGCAGAAGGGTTGGGATGGGGAAGAGTAGAAGAGACTATATTTTGGAGCCAGAAAGACCTTTGTTCAAATTCCTCCTTTGCCGTGTTCTGGCTCTGTGACAGTGGATAACTTACTTAATACTCTGAGCCTCAGCTTCTTTGTCTGTAAAATAGGGTAATATTGTTTCTCTCTCTCTCAGATAAAGATTCAGTGAGATAATGACTGTAAAAACATCTAACACAATGGCGACTAGACAATGTCCTACTCTTCAATAAAAAGGATGACACTTCTGATACACAAGGCAACATGGATGACTATCAAAAGCAGCCAGACACAAAAAGTTATAGACAATTCGATTCCTTAAATATAACATTCTGGAAAAAGTAAAGCTATAAGGACAGGAAATAAGTCACTGTGAGGGACTGATGGAAAAGGGAGTTAGCTGCAAAGCAGCCAGAGGAAATATTCCACATCTCAAATGGGTTTGTCAGAACTCAAAGAATTTTATATCTAAAAAGGGTGAATTTTGCTGTATGTAAATTCAACAAACCTTAGATCCTGATGAGCCTTATTTAAAAACAAACTAAATATTCAAGAAAACTTTCTAGAACTCTAAATAATATGGTTAACTAATAACAGATAATTCCTGCCTCTCTTCTCTATTAAAAAAGAATGTCTCTGTCCTTAGCATTTGGCTTCAAACAGGAAGGCTCAATTGTTCATTTTCTAGACTGCCACATTCAAGTACTCGTTAGTCCAATATCTGTTTAAAATGTATATGTGTTGGACTGTCCCTTGGTAAGGTTTTCAGGAAGAACTGCCTATTTAAGATCAAACAAGTCACTTGCTAATTGCTTTTGCCAGCAAGAGGTGATGTCACTAGCTGGGATAATATCAGAGACGTTCAGAAACTACATTACTTTTGAACTGTCAGATTTTAGAGACACAGCTGTGAAACAGAGATGCAGGAATGAAGAAAAGACACTTTCACAAACATACAAGATTGCCCTTTAAATTTTCTTACACCTATTATAGTACGTAAGAGTTAATATTAGAGAATCTACATATTCTGAAAATTACTCTTCCAAGGATGTGAAAGTACATAAAAATTGCATTATGCTAAGATACTATATCCAATCTCTTGTTTACTGACAAAAAGCTTGAGATCTTTGTTTGACACATAGAATTTAAAATATATTCTTGCCATTTTTGTTGTATCTTAGATTCTTGGCAGCTATAATCGAGGAAATTTAAGCACTGAAAAATTTGTGGAGGAAATAAAATCAATTGCAAGTGAGCCCACTGAAAAGCATTTCTTCAATGTCTCAGATGAATTGGCTCTAGTCACTATTGTTGAAGCTCTGGGAGAAAGAATATTTGCCCTGGAAGGTATGGCCTTTTCTCAGAATTCTGCATGTTCACTTTATAATTCAAACTCAATGCAATAGGTTTTGGTATTTCTTCCTACCACATAGCTAATGCATTTTTACTATGTACAGTAGCCAGCATGGAACAATGTTCTTTTACATAATCTGTCATTGAGATAGGTGGCTATTTCACACAGCACTGTGTGGACGCTGTCTTTGTAAGGACATGGAAGTGCACATGTGAGAGCTGATGAAGACAATGGTAAGTGTAGGTGTTCAGGAACAAAAATGTGCCCATGTGTTTTATTTCTTTTCCTTGACACAGGTTTAGAAAATGGAGACATTAGCTCAAGTTTTGTGTTTTTCTTTTTTTCATTTATTTCATTTTGAGCTTCTAGGGGGCTGTTCTAATGCAATAACTTCTTTGTTTATTTTCTCCTATATTACTCCTTGCCCATTTTAAAGGTCTTCATGAAACTCTGCCTCAAGTCCCATGGCAGCAAAACATCAGTTCACTGTATTTATCTAAATCATGATACTTCTTTGTAGATTTTTTTCTTCAATTTTTCAATGGCAACTGGCTTTGGGGGATAATAAGTAGTGCACTCCCTCTGCCTTAGGTAGATGTCAATACAAATTACTTAGGAACTAGATCTTTCCTTAAAAAAGAGAAGTCTTTGGAATTGTTATGCCAGGCAAATTGAAAAAGGCCCTTCATGTTTTCTGATAATCTGAAGACTCAGAGAAGAAGCCTTTTTTCTCAATCTAGGATGAGAAACCACCAGCATTCTACCCTTATGCTCCATCCAGATTCTAATGACTCTGTCTTCATGAGGACACACTGAAGGGCTGTTGTTTTTGCATCTTAAACAGAAATTTAAAGGTTCTTGCTTAGTCTCCTTGAAATGACCTAATCATGGGAAACAGAACAACAAAATGGGAAGGCTACATAACTGAAAAAAGGTAAACCGTTTGGATTAAGCATCAAGGGACAAAGAAAATGAAGAAAAGTGACTAACAGAGAATATTAAAATGAATTTCGAACTTTTTTAACAGTGACCCATGACGATAAATATACTTTGCTTGGTGTTCCAGTGCACACACATCTATGCATATAAAATAGAATTTCACAAAAGAATCCTTGTTATATGCCATGCACTATGATATTTTCTCATCTCTTCCATTCTACTCTCTTCTTTTTCAATTAAAAAAAAAGTACTGGTTATGACTCATTCTGGTTGATTTCAGAACTGGATCACAACCAGTAAGAAGAAAGTTTGATTAAGAGATGATGGAAACCTACAGACCATTGAGACTGAATTTCTCTAGTTCTCTCTTGCCCTGGCTCCTTTCTCTCTGTGCCTTTAGAAGCAGAACACTAAAATTATTTATCAGTCCAAAGTCACAGCTGCTTCTGAAGAACTTGGCCATCTTACTGTTAAGTGGCTTTGGTCTCACAACAGCTAATCCAGTGTCATTTACTAATAGGCCAGATAATGAACTTAGCTCTTCTTAAGGAAACATTAAGTTTTCCAAGTCATCGTGCTCTCTTAATTTTTTAATAAACGCAGGCCAAGATATGATAGAAACAATCTGTAAAGATCATTTAAAAGAAAAAGTACTGAGTTACATTAGATAGTTAAATACAATACAGGCTCATTTCTAACTCTCATCTTAAGTAAGAAAGTAAATATAACCCAAGACTTGTAGAAATGAAGCCTATATCAGCTGTTGGATGGGGGAGGGGTCTACTTACCTTAAATGAGGTTTTCGGATTGTTTCTAACCTAGACACACCATGGTTAAACTTTGCACATTAAAGTGCCCAATAATTCCAAGAAGTTTCAATATTTAAAAATAAAATTATTTTGAAAGGAACTCCCCAAATTAAAAAAATGTCTCTCACATCTTTGCTGTGTGCTTTCATGGCTAATCGAAAGCGTGTTTTGACTCACCTATTCCTGATTTTTTTTTTCATAATGAGATCATATAGGGTTATTTATTACTTGGAAAATCTCCATTTCCTATCACCATTTATCATTAGACAGTAAATAGCAGAATTATGAAATTCCTGATTGCCAAGAACAGCGCTTCCTAATGAGGTAAACGTGCCAGCAAATTGCCCAATAAAAGCAGAAAATGTTCTAGCATCTCCCTTTCCCACTAAACATTGGAAAAATGTGGAAATTCCTAACCAGAGGCTGTACAGTGGTTAGAGTAGTTATCTCCACACCCACGAACAGTCCAGGGAGGAGCTGATAGCAAGAAGTTCAAGAATGAACAATGTACCACGATGCCCATTCAGCAGACAAGTGTCAGAGCTTTCTTCTTCCTGTTCTCAGCTATGAATGGAACAGCAGCACAGGAAGGTGCTGGAAATATGAAGGTATTTGCTGCTGCATGCTTATAACTGATCTTGCAAAGATAAATGAGAAAGCACCTTACAGTATTGCGGACTTAAAAATAAAGGTTTAAATTAAGTTCAAGTGCATCTCAGTCATTTAAATCAGAGAGCAATTTGTGAGATTAAATTGACATATTTGAATCATTGATTGGTTTTCCCATTTAATTAGTTCTATAAAGGGTAATTAATTGCTGATGTGTTTATTAACAAATTTATACTAGTAAATAACTAGTAAATAAGTTTGATTCTGCAAATCTGATTATTCTCATGCCTCAATGAAAAGGCAGATTGACATTCTTAAAATTACATTCTATTTTTAACTTCTCTGCAAGGCCAAATAAATCAGTAATTTCCTACTGAAAGCAAATAAATCAACATTCCCTCAATCCCCTCAGGAGACTGTGGCTTTGGGTTGGTGAATATTTCTATAGAGTGCTCTGGATTAACTCTGCATTTTAATTAAGAGTCTCAAAATGGGCACAAAATCTTTAAAAAAAATTACATATATATATTCATACATATATATGTGTATGTGTATATATATACTTTATATATACATATACATATATATGTATGTGTGTGTATGTGTGTGTGTACATACATATATATATATATATATATATATATATATATATATATATATATATGATTGATTGAATGACATGTGGCCCAGGGACCTGTCAAAAAGTCTCCTCCGATCTATGATACCCATAGCCAGAAATAAGAGCAAATACAGACCCAGAATCCCTAACATCCTTCATTAAACAATGGAATTCTGAGAGGATCTTCAGCCAGAAATACAGTTGAGGGCTGGTAGAATAGAGAAACCTTTTTAAAATGTTAATGAACTTTTCTCAGCCCCATAAAGTGTCAGGTCTCCGAATTCCCGGGGTGGGAGGATGAGACAGAGGTTTCCTATGCAGGACTTTCAACTTTAACTGCATGCATGGAGAACACCATTGGATCTGTAAGCACGCTAGAGTATGAGAACCCACAGCATGGCTGGAGATTTCTCAACAACTCCAGCAAAGGTGTGAAAGCCAATGGGCAAGAATGCAAGACACAGCTTTTCTAACTCTCTGTGCTCTACCCAGGTTGACAAAATTTTGGATTGACAAAAACATGACTGAAATGCCTTAAAGATACTGAAGTTCTGGTTGGTAAAGACCACAAGCTGTGCTAATTCTCTGTCTTCTGCAAATCAGTGGTGTGCTAAAAGGCATTTATTTTCCTATGTTACAGCTACAGCTGACCAGTCAGCAGCTTCATTTGAAATGGAAATGTCTCAGACCGGCTTCAGTGCTCATTATTCACGGGTATGTTGACCACCTATGAATGAAATACACTTTTTTTTTATTTCAAGAAAATAAAAAAGATTTCAAGGCTTTGAAATATCTTTTTTTGAGTTTTTTCTCTCCTAAATCCAATACCTTGGCAACAGCATTACAAGTGCCACTTGCAGTTCATGGCTTGAGCAGTTATTCAGATTGTGATGACATTTCTAGTCTAAATAGGAAAATGGCATTTCACAAGCTTCTTACTAGAAAAACATATTCTCTCACACATTTCACTGCATTATACTAATAATTGCAAATCAGTTTCAGTCTGCTTTATTTGTTTATACATCTGGATAAATGAAATACTTAATTTAAAATATTTGCTAATGATATGGAAAGTTTCATTTTCTCAGTGTCAAGGTATTCAAAGGTTTTACTAAAATTCCAGTTTGAAGACCCAGGATCCTTGGCATTCAGAATAAAGCAGAAAGGCAAGATTAGAAAATATATAATTTGTAGCTGATAGAAGAAAAGGCATCATGATCCATGCAATGGAATATTGACATTTCAATATGCAATTGTACTGTCTAACTAGAGCAAATTACTAACTCTGCCTTAGTTTTCTCTTCCATAAAATAGAGATGGTAATAATGGCATCTAACTCATAGGGTCATTGTGAGCATTATATGAGTTAATATATGTAAAGCACCTATCACATTGCTAATACTATGTATGTGTTTGCTCTCGCTATTTTTATTAAATACCATTGTTTTCTCTATTTGAATATAAGGACTGGGTCATGCTTGGAGCAGTAGGAGCCTATGATTGGAATGGAACAGTCGTCATGCAGAAGGCTAATCAAATCATAATCCCCCAAAATACAACCTTTAACGTTAAGTCTACCAAAAAGAATGAACCGCTTGCTTCTTATCTAGGTAAAGTTGGATTTGAATGTAACTAATAGGAATTTATTGGTTTTTATTTTATTTTTAGCATTATTTGCTTATATTTATACACGCTAACTTACAACTAGGTAGAGAGATCACTTCTAAGAGTCAGCTATTTTACAGGATTCGTGAAAGTTTCCAGGCCTCTGAGCATCCTTAGTCAAAATAACAGAATATGGAAGTCATTCTTTCACAGAAGGGGCATCTAGTGCAAGAAATAATTTAGGCTGATTTGTGTCTGGTATTCTCTTTAACTTCAAGATGAGCTTTGAACCTGGTAGACAGGAAATGAGAGTAGAAAATGGAAACTTGAGAGCCTATATCCCAAAATCAGACTAACATATTCTCTTATTTTCTTTTATTCTATTTTATTGTGAGAACTCTTACATAAGATTTACCCCCTTAACAAATTTTTAAGTATGTGTTATTGTTGACTATCCATATTCTCTTAAACATCATCTATCACTATTTTTTATGGGTTCTAATTTCAGGGGGAAATTAATTTGTTTTGTCATGTAACTTTAATATCTCCATTCACAATAAGACAAATATTGAACTTCAATGCAGTGGTGTAACATCATCTTACTTTTCCAAAGACTTGCCTGAAATCAGGAGGGTGTGTCTGATGACTCCTTCTAGTTCTATACCAGGCAGGTAGTTGCATAGGGGGTCCAGGGCACTCTTCTATCCCTAAATGAGCTTGGTAAACAGTTGGAAGATCCTAGGATGGAAAAGATACTCAAGGTTTGGTTTCCCAGCTCTTTAGTCACTCATCAAATATTTTGGAAGAACCACTTTTGCCCTAAGCATTTTCTTAGTGCTGGAGATACAGTGCTAAGGAAAGCAAATACCTTGCAGTGTTCACATTTTAGCATGTTGGTATTCCTCTCTGGGATCTCTCTGTCCTGGAGGCAAATCTTTTTCTCTCTCTATCCTAGTTTTTTTCTATTTTAGGAGGAAGGTTTGGGGTATTTACTGGTAGGTCCATACACCTTTATATTTGAGGACACATATTAAAGCTGTAGAGGCAACGGAACTTAAGAATAAATGGCCTAAGGGTTTTAGAGAAATAAAAATGTAATGGTAAGCAGCAGATAGAATGTGAGTCCTGAAACCCCTTTAACGCATATTGAACTGCATTAATGAAAGTCTAGTCTATTTCTCATTAAAGTCCGATTAGATTCTTCCCTAATCAGAGAACAGCTAGAATATCCATCCCATTGGTCTAAGCATCACACATTACAAAAGAAAATGCCAAACTAAGATATGCCAGTAAAAGATTATCTAAAGGGTACAAATCTGGAAACAATGCCCTACCTGTCCCTGTCCTCAAAAAACCTGAAGAAATTGATGGTTAGAAAACGAAGTGTATACTTCAGGTCCTTTAAGTATTTAGAGAATTGTGATGTAAAATAAAGGGGTTGAGCTTAAAACTCATAGCAGGTCTTAGCATTAAAGGAGATCTTGGCATATAGCAAATATCTAATTTTCAAATTAAAAAATTGAAGAATAGAAAAATTATGTCACAGCTACCTATGACAATCTGAAGCTACAATATAGGTCTCTTGATTCTTATTCAAATGTTCATTTCACCATACCCAAATGCCTGACTCTAGGTTGATCAAGAAAGTACTTATAAATAATGAGTAGCTACAGTGTGCCAAACATTGATTTATAAATTGAGGATAACCAGATAAATAGTATCTGTCCATTAATTGATGAACCTTACTTTTTTTGAATGAGAGATGACAGATGATGAAACAAGCAGTCACAGTCAGTATAATATGTACATGACACAGAATACCTAAAAAGCAACAAAAAGTTATATTCGATAGCTCCTATAGGTTCTTCATATTCTAAGATTCTATGAGACTTTTATGGGAAATACTTTGGTATCAAGAACGAGGTTAACCAGAGGCTCCTTTCAAGAAGAATCATAGAATATTTATCCTCATGTATAATAGTGGCATATAAATTAGTATAACTCTCTAGGAAGGTCATTTAACAATGTATACACAGAGCCATAAAAATTTTCACACCACATTGACCCAGAAATTTTACTCTGAGAATCTAATCTAAGAAAAAAATTCAGTTACTTAAGAATACCAACTGAGCATTAATTATGTATTATTATTTATGATGTTGGGGGAAATAGCATATCCTAATGTCCAAAAATATTGAATAGTTAAGTAACTGGTAAATCCACTTACTAGAGACTTATACACACATATAAATAAAAATTATAAAGCTACTGATCCTATGATACTAAAGACCAGAAGTGATGATGTCACGGGGTGTACATTCAGAAATATTCTGAGGTCATGGGGACTTGAGTTTATTTTCTGACTCTGCCCCTGGCTATGACTTTAGGCCATTTACTTTATTCCTCTGAATTTCATTTGCTTATCTTTAAAATGGAAATAATTACTATATATGTTATGTGTAATATATATAATTTGGGTTATTGTAAATATTAAATAATACCTTTAATTTACTTTGTATTATGCCTAACAGACACTCAACACTCAGTAGGTGTGGTCTATTTTTTATTATTATGTATTGTCATAAAATAAACATTCCTCTTTCTACTATTACGGTAGGCAGAATAATGACCCCAAAGATGTCCATGTCCTAATCCCCAAACCTGGACCCTATATGGCAAAAGGAGCTTTGCAGATGTGATTAATACAATTTTTTTTTCCTGTTTTGAAAATCATTTCATCAGCTTGGTCACAGGTTAGCCCATAAAACATACAGTTTAATATATGTAAGATCTCTCTCAATATAGAAAAGCACCCAGAAAGGGGCAGGAGAGAAAATTATTTTCTCTCAAATATTATTCTAAATTAAAATGAGGCTTTCAAAATGTTCTTGTGTTACAAATTAAGAAGGGTTTAAACATATGACCAAACTCTGTGTGGACTGCAAGTTGTTAGACTACGGAAAATCTGATGGAGGAGGCAAAGTAAGAGGTAAATACTCTATTAAAAATTGCATACTAACCAATAATGATCAGAAAGAAGTAGGAACTGTAGCTGTTGAAGCTCCCTCAGGATATAGTCACGCGCGCATCTTTCTATAACCCGGTAACTAAGTGCCTTATGCTAATATGAGCTTAGCAAGTGGTTTGGATGGTGGGAATGCCATCCTGATCCTGTTTCCTGCCTCTTCCACCCACAGTTTGCTGATTTCTAATCATGCCAGACACATTCAAAAGGAAAGATGGGAGGTAAATGCTTGAAATGAAGACAGATCACACCTGTTTCCCATTTCCTCACCAGAATCTTGCACTTTTCCCAAGAAATGAATTATTAGAGCTGACAGGATTTATTCTGTATAAATCCAGGCACAGGGCTATGCCATCAATTCCTTTCTCTTCAATTTTGTGCTTTTCTTTTTCAGGAAACAATATTAAGTTTAAATGTTTATAATTATTTTTCTTTCATTAAAATTAGGCATTACTAAGCCTCTTTCTCCTCCATATTGTCCTTACATGCTCCAGTTTTAGCCAGTAACTACTTAAGTGGGGGTTACAGCCAAGTCACTGTCCCTATGAAGATTCCAGCTAATAGTTTAAGTTATCGAGTGCAAATCATTAAAGTTGATTAGCTAAATAATTACACAACTCCGAGCCTCAAACATAATTTTCAACTTATTTTTAAAGGTTCTTTTATCAGTTTGCATTCATTGTTCTGAAAATGACAACAAAAGAATCCATATGTACTAACACTCATCCCACTTCCTTGTTAATATTTCTTAGTAGAACAGCATGAAATAAAACATCCTTTGTTTTGCATAGTCTTTTCCTGTTTGTTTGAATATTGAAATCAGCTTTATTTTTTAAACAATGTACTAGCTGATAACATAAACATATAACACATTACATGTTTGAAAAAGAATGGTCTATTATGTATAATAATTTTTAAAGCTCAGAGAAAGACGAAGAAATGAGAATGTGAGAAAAATATTTATGAACAATAATATGTCTGAGAGATTATATTTCTTTAGCACTTGTAAGATTAAAACATATTTTAGTACAAAAGCCTCTGTGTTTTTAAAAAAATTTTTGGAAGAAGGTGAAAGTATTACCTTATAGTAAAATACTCGGTAAATAAATTATTAATATAATCTTTTTCTCAGTAAGAAATGTTATTCTGTAGCATTTTCAGAAATAACCTTTTTGCTCCTGTGATGGACAGCTCTGGAAACATTCTTTCTGCAGAGATGAAATCTGCATGTGGTGATTTTTGTTTATTGACTTAGTTTTACTTTCTAGACACACAATAAATCTAATTCTTCACTTAGAAATTAATAATAATCTGCCTTAAAGATGCAATTTAAAAACTTAAGGAACATGAAAGCTGAATTAAACGGAAGAATGATTAATCATGAAAAGTTGTTCAAGCTCACTTTTAATCAAACAAATGCAAATTAAAATCACAGCAAGCTACTATTATTAGAGAGTGTTTAACATTAGAACATACACAATTTAAATAAGAGTAGTGATACACAGTGTTTGGAAGAGATTGATAAAACTAGTCTCTTCTTTGGTTGTTCATGGAATTAATTAGTACAAATATTCTGGAAAGAATTTGCTAGATGGAATAAGAACCATTAAAAATTTGATCCAGTAATCTATTCCATGAAATTTGTCATCAAAACAATCCAAAAGAAAAAAAAATTAAATGTTGAAAGATGTCTTTCCAGGCTTAAGTGTAATACCAAAAAATTAAAAACCACCTAAATTCCACCATTCCATCAGGGAATAATCCTGTGGTATAAATGCAAGCCTTTATGACTTAGAGAAATCAGCTTCAAGCATTTAAAAATGTAATTTAAAAGCCTAGAACACAATACAGCAAAGGCTTGCATTTGTTATAATTCCAACTACATAAAATTATTGATTTCAATTGCACAGACACATGTGTCCAAATGAAATAAAACTGATTTATTACAAAGTGGTAAATTCAGATCACAAGAGTTCTTTTTTTTTCCTTTTTCTGTCAATGTTATTATAATTTGTGCCTCTAAACAATGAAAAAGTGAGGTTGGGGGTAAAAAACCTTTTCTGGACAAAACTGTTGTGGTATAGAATTAGAGAACACACTAAAAGCTTCTGCCAAAACAAACTTACCTGCATTTAAAAAATATATTTATTTTCAAAAGAAGAGAAGTCCATGTTAAAATATAAAAATGATTCTCCCAACTGTTTAAAATGGATCTGCATTTATTCCATGCAGACTTTAAGGGGTCAGAGAGCATATCTGGCATCTCTCCTTTCTTAGGTTACACAGTAAACTCCGCCACCATACCTGGAGACGTGCTTTACATTGCGGGCCAACCCCGGTACAACCACACAGGCCAGGTTGTCATCTATAGGATGGAAGATGGAGACATCAGAATTCTCCAGACACTCCGTGGAGAACAGGTGAGCTTAAAAATTTCCCTTTTAAATTAATCCATTTATACTCTACATAAATTAACTTAACTGTCTATTGTCTTAAAGTTTTAACACACCAATACCTCCATGTTCAACATCAACTGAGAATAGGGCCCTGTGTTTGTTAGGTTCCTGGAGGCATGTAAAGTATTTGTATCTTACCATCAGGAATATTTCAATTTGATGAGGTGGAGGCAAGATGTATAGATAATATATATAGACATATTTACACATATATATATGTACATATATATATATGAAAAAAGATCTAAAACGTTATGAAGCATAAAAGTGACAGTGGCACAGACAGTAAATTTAGAAGATGGAAAGATTATTTCATGCTAGGATTAGTGTGGAAATCTCAAGAGAGAAAATTTGGACTAGTCTAGAAGGAAAGTCAGAATGTAGATAGGTGGAAAGAGGAGTGAAAGAGTCAGGTAAAAAGATGATACAAGGGTTTGAATGACAGGCTAACGAAGTAGGATTTTCTTCTGATGGTAACAGGAAATTATTTGTAACATGTAAAATTGAAAAATTTGATTAGATAAGATTGAATATTAAAAGTAGTTGAAAAATTTATACATGTAATATATAAACATAAGTATCAATAAATAGTTTTAAAACTGAAAGAAACATCTATGGTTTTGTTGATTATTACTGAATTATAATAATTTGGTCAATTTATTATTTTTTTATAGTTTTCTGTATTTATTTTCCAAGTGTTCTATTGTAAGAATTTGTTAACTTTCTTCTGCCATCCTCATAGGATGAGGGGATTCTCAGACTTCACTAAATATTCCAACTCACTAGCCCACAGGCACACAAACTACTCCTAATGGCGGGGCAGCACCAGCCTTCAGCCCTGCAGGAGTCCTTGCCACAGTCCAGCATGACAGGGGACAGACAGGTCAGGCAGGGCAGGAGCTGTCCTTGCTTTAAAGCCCCACAGGAGCCAATATCTTTTATAACACCACAGACAGAGCTTCCAGGGATATTTGAGGAGAGTATCACGAATGATTTAAATTACGAATACTTTGAGCTTCAAGTCTGGAATCTGAGAGAAAGATAGCTCCATGATTAAAATGTCAGCAACCCACGTAGTTTAGGTCTTCTTAAAATTATTTGGTTTTAGTCATGTTTCCTATAACAGTGAGCACAAATTTCAATGGTTGAAGGTGCCAGGTAGGTAAAATAAATGAATAAGCTGCTGGAGAGAAGATAATAGGAAATGGGCTTGGCAGCTCATGTGCTATGTAAAGGTTGCTGCACCCACGTGGGAATGCAGGACCAAAATTGACAGATCTTCTATTTTATTTCTATTTGTAACTAATTAAACTTAAAAAAAGAAACTTTTAAACCTTTCACAAGCCTGTGAGAAAAGGACATTCAAATGCCAATGCCTAACAGTTGTCTAAATGTCTAGCAATGTCTAGAAATGTAGAACTGGAGCCTTGAGAAAGAGGATGGAATAAAATGTTCAATTTGTGGTAATGGAAATGTTTGGGAAGGATTGCTCATCTGGAGTAAGGAGAATGGGGTGGCGGGTGGGGGGGAATGCAAGTCTGAGCTCAGGAGAAGCCAAAATCTAGGGAGTGGGAGAAAAGAAGGGAGCCAGCAAAGATGAAATGAAAGAGTGGTCTATGAAGGAGTGGGAGAATCAGGAAAGCAAAAATAAAATCGTGGAAGCCAAGACAGGAAGTGTCAATAAGAGAATTACCAAGAACATCAATATTAAGTACAGTCAGTATTTAGGACAGTTATTGCATTTTGATAATTAAGTGTAGTGTAAGTCCCTACACTTTCCTAAAATACATTCCTATCTTTAAAAGAGATAACATATTGCTGTAAGGAGATGATCCCCTGCAATCTTTTTATATTTTTCTATCTCCTGTACCTGCTGAGACAAAACTAAACCATTTTGTTAAGTAGACAATCTTCTAAGACTATAAGGGGAAATATACTGCCCCTGTATTTCAGTATGATTCAGCTCCTCGTGATGTATTTTATTTCATATTTTCATGTTGCTACATTTAAATATAACATCAAAGCTTTTCAGAATGCCTGCCTTCTATTGTTTATCACATTTTATTTTCTTTAAAAAAAACTCATTGTGGTATTACTGATCTCTTCTGATTTATAGAGAGGAAAGAGATTAGGGTACGATCTAAAGGAAAGAATTTCTCTTACTCTCAAGCTACAGAATCTATAACCACTACTCAGTCTCCAGGATGGGTGTGACTAATAGCCATTGAGCCTCTTACAAGAGCCAATAAGAGTTTCAGGTAGCATCAGTTTCCACAGTTCATTTCCCTTGCCATCTGAATCTCACATACTCTTCTATCTTGGTAGAAGTAAAAGAAATGCAGGTTTTTAGCTTTCTTGAGAATTTCTGGTGGTCATCAGACTGTTTTGTTCTGTTTCGTGTCCTAGATCGGTTCCTACTTCGGTGGTGTTTTAACAACAGTTGACATTGATAAAGATTCTAATACTGACATTCTTCTGATTGGGGCTCCCATGTACATGGGGACAGAGAAGGAGGAGCAAGGAAGAGTGTATGTGTATGCTCTGAATCAGGTAATGGGAACTGTGGGTTTGGTGGAGATCTAGGAAGACTTCTTCATTCCTTTCAGTTTGAACATATAATGTAGTTCTAATTTTTCACTCACTTTGGAAAAAAGAAACGAAGAATCTTTCAGGGCTCATTTACCCCCACTGACCTCTCAGTCTCTAAATGAACATTTAAAATTCTAATAAAGTAGTTCAAACCATTAGATTTTTTTTTTTTGCTTGGAAGTGTGAAGAGTTTTTTAACGGAATATATAGAATGAAGATAAATCTCACTAAGCTGCTAAGGAAACTCACAGGGGAGTCATTCATGAACTCTGGCTTGGAGGATAGGTAGTATTAGCAGGGTGGGTGGTAAGCTGGTGGGGCGAAGAGATTGGAAAAGTAGGGAATTCTAAGGCAGTGACACCAGACATTTTCAGCAAGCTTCTATGGTCTTTGGAATATTTTACTGGGCTGGAATGAGATTTTGTTTTCCACTCCTGACTTGAGAAATCATTTGTTAAGTGAAATAATTTTTGATTACTTCATTAGAAGACCTTTTTAGCTGTTTACAGTAAAGCCAGTATTCATCTATTTAGTTTTTTAAATTTTTAGAGTTTCTCCATATTAATTATTTCATTCATAAATGGTATATATTTTTATTTCTCCTTTTTTTTTGAGGGGGGCAGGGAGTCCTTTTGTCGATGTTTTTTGGTCCCATTCTGTTTTTCCCAAGAAAGTGTGTTCCTGTCCATCATTGCTAATACTTTCTGGCCTTTACTGAGTTTTTGGCTTCAATATAGTTTTGGGAAGCGTTTACATTTGAACAGAGTGAATTTTCTCTTTAAGAGAAAAGATATAGATGCTTTTTAAAGAAGCACAATATTGAGTGATGATAGGATAGTGACACAAATTGAGGATTCAAAAATTCAGTTCTTCAGCTTTAAAAAGATGCTAAAAGTTAAACACTCACTCGATTGCATTCAAAAAGAGAATCCATCAAAATTCTCAATATGTCTTTTTTCCCATACTTTTACATTCTGTCCTTTAAAATCTCTAACTTTGCTCTCAAATAAGCAGTTTAAGAAATTTTACAGACTTTACCGTTGATGTACAAATGGTTTTTAATAGAGTCAATTCGGTAGGCACTTAAAAATTCCACTCTGCCGTAGTAATGATAGAAATCCATAAGTATCCTGTTTATCTTTCTTCCAGACAAGGTTTGAATATCAAATGAGCCTGGAACCCATTAAGCAGACTTGCTGTTCATCTCTGAAGCACAATTCATGCACAAAAGAAAACAAAAATGAGCCGTGCGGGGCGCGTTTTGGAACAGCTATTGCTGCTGTGAAAGACCTCAATCTTGATGGATTTAATGACATCGTGATAGGGGCTCCCCTGGAAGATGATCACGGGGGAGCAGTGTACATTTATCATGGAAGTGGCAAGACTATAAGAAAAGAGTATGCACAAGTAAGAAGTTAAACCTACAGATTTTCTCCCTTGAGTGATAAGTGGGTTCACTGCTAGGTGTCACCTGTCTTGCTTCCTGAGTTATTTAATTTTCTTCTTTTAACTCTATTGGGAAATTAGATTGCTAATTCTCTTCTTCTAAATTATCTTTATAGAAGAATTGCTTCATATTTTACCCTTTTACCTAGTTTTTTTCCCTTGTTATTTGCCATGTCTCCATAATTTGATCTTCTGAAATGGTTTTAAAAAAAGAGCACTTTTTAAAAAATTATTTATTTTTTATGGTGACATTGGTTAATGAAATCCAATAAGTTTCAGATTTTTGACAATGCTATTTATCATCTGCAATAAACAGAATAGAGTTGTCATAAAAATTTATTTCATAAAATAGTGGTATATCAAGACACAGCTTTAACCAAAAATAAGAGAGATTATTAGAGTTAAGTTTTTTAATTATCAGCAAAATGCTTTCCCAGGGACTGGTCAGGATGTGCTCACTTGTTTTTATGGTAACCAGAGGTGCTACTTGTATATGGAATGATACGGAATAACATTGAATCAACTCCTTTAGAACCAATGAGGCAGACATCTCCTAATTTCTTTTCGGAAAAAAACATAAGGAAATACTTCCCAGTGAGGCACAAACATTTAAGCATAAAAAAATGTTTCCTTTTTTTTTTTTTTTTTTTTTTTGCTTTATTTGGCTTCTTAATTTTCGACCTTTAAGCAGAAAGTAGGAGATAAGAAGACCCCAAGTGCAGAAGGTGTCTATCTGTCCTGCCTCCTTGCCATTAAGTTCTATGAATTTATTATCAGCTTGAACCAAAGCTAAGTCAGGAAGTGCAGATGTCAAACATGTATGTATGGGGATGTGCATAGATCAGTCTTCGAGAACTCCATATGCATTTGTGCCCTCCTAAAATACATGTAAGTGGAAGTGAGTCTATTGTGACCTTGACTCGCAGGACAATTTTTGGCAGACAGTAAAGAAGATCAAATATTGAAAAACATATTTGAAGGAATATGTTATTTATACTCAGCCCCAAGTTCAGTGAACCAAACTGACACTACTCCCCCACTTTCTTGTATGATGTGTTTTCAAGGTTTCTAGTGCTTTCAAGTATCTTTACATAATGGGATTGAACAGGAACTAGAAATCAGAGCCAATTACTCACAATGTTTTCCTTGAGGATTAGACAAGATGACCTTATGTAATTTTTTTGCCCTCTCTGGTGTCAGTAACCCTGAAATGGTTCTGTCTGCACTATAAAAAGATATCCTTTGAGAACATCTGAGTAATTTCTCTTGTCTCCACAGGAGGGGACTCTTGGGCAGCTTTCCAAAAGTTGTTTAATTTTAAATTTTTGTTAACCAATCCAAGTTCTCAGCTTTATTTGCAACTGCTTTAGAAGAGACTCTTCTGACCTAAAAACTGTCGGCTGGAATTTTCACAGCGTATTCCATCAGGTGGAGATGGCGAGACACTGAAATTTTTTGGCCAGTCTATTCACGGAGAGATGGATTTAAACGGTGACGGTCTGACCGATGTGACTATCGGGGGCCTTGGTGGAGCTGCCCTCTTCTGGTGTGTATTTTAATGACAGCCAATTAAACAGATTTCACAAAAAGTTCTAGAGCTCAGAGTGTGATCGAGGCTCATATCCTACCACATATTTATTTCCTTTTGTGCTTAATTATTCAGATAAAAATTATACGGCTTGGAAAGCTGAAGAAGTCTATAAGTCTTAAAGAATAAGCTATACTAAAGGAACAAGTAGAGTCAACCCTTAATTTGCTCAGCCTTTAAAGTGCCCACGTCCTCAAATTAGTTTCATTTAATTGCAATATTCTAGTCAATGGTCAAATATATATATTAATTCAATTTTTATTATTAATTAATTTATTTATTAATACATAAATTATTAATTAATAACAGTAATTGGCTTTAACTAGTAAACAATTTCAAAAAATATGGTAAAAATATGTCAAGAATGGTATTAACAAGAATTTTTGTGATAAAATTAAAAATGTTACAAACATTATTAAGAAATGTAAAGGAAGAATTTAATAAATATAAAATATATTTATGATATATATGGATGGAAAGTCTGAATATCAATTCCATGAGATTAATCATTGATTTAATATAATTTAAGTGGAAAGAAATCTCAATGGTCATTTTCCCAAAAATTCTATCTGGAAGACTACTAAAGTGAAGGACTAGTAATGTGAAGGACTGCAATGAAGATAGAGACCTTAAAATAGATGACTCTGTCATAATTTGGACAATGCTTTAGAACTAACGATCAAATAAAAATTATACACTAAATCATACACTGATAGTACCCATTGTTTTAAAAATGTTTTAACTATGTATATAACTATATATACAGTATACTGTACAGTAGAGAGAAAAGGAAACTGAAAGGCAATGCCTAGGAAAGGAGAATGCTGGCCAGCCAGTGGCTGTGAATCTGGGGAGGGCTCACTGAAACAACGACTCCAAACCAGAAGTCACCAACATCAGGAACAAAGAGTACATACATTTAGTTTTTGTTTGAACGGTTAATTCTGAATTAATTAACACATATGCCTCATGGATATATGGGAGATACCCAGGGAGAAATGAGTAACTCCCCAAAGTGGCTTAGAATTCAGGCTTAAATATCATCATATTAGGGAAAAGGGAAGAGACATATAGGCCTCTTAGAGAGAGTAAAGATATTTAGGAAAGATGAATGGCTCTTAGAAGAATAGATGGGAGGCACAATAGTTTGTGACAAGGATTGTCCGAATGTGTTGTGAACTTCTAGTTCCCTCTCTTGTCAATTTTCCATGGTTGATGAAACGCCCAGAGAGGGGATTTATGACAATTGAGGTTTTTTTTGGAGGATGTGTCTTTAGGCAGATAAAGGTGTTCAGAGAAAGCCTGTTTCTGCATTTGCTGTTTTTCAAGTGCCTGCAGTTCAAAACAATCAGTATTCCAAAGAGGCATATTTTGGGATAATACGTCCTGAACTCCTACAGTCATATTTTGGGGTGGCATATTCTGCTGCCCTTTAGAAACAAAAACCTAAAAAGAATCCAAAGCAACCTGAGTGTCCATCCAACATCAGATACAATCTCTTCTGTATCAAAGATTCTACAGAGAAATGGGGTCCTGAGAGCCCATAATATACACAAAGAATCATCCCCTTCTATGGGCTTACTTTGAACCCCCAAAAGAGTGGCATTTATTCAACACAAAAATGTGTAATTACCGCTGTTTATGTGTTTGTAGGTCCCGAGACGTGGCTGTAGTTAAAGTGACCATGAATTTTGAACCGAATAAAGTAAATATTCAAAAGAAAAACTGTCGCATGGAGGGAAAGGAAACAGTTTGCATCAATGCTACAGTGTGTTTTGATGTGAAATTAAAGTCCAAAGAAGACACGATTTACAAAGCCGGTAAGGGTAATACAGATAGCTAGTGCTTTTGGGCAGAAGGACAATATAGTCGCTCCAGCATAATCAAATTTAGAGAGAGGTTGTATTTCCCCCACTGATGGGGATCTGCACATCAGATTTGTTCCGTGAACATACTGAACCTTGAAAAATATTCTACTGCCGAAGGAATAGGTTATGGAACCCAGAAACTTCTGGAGCAGAAACTGTATGTGATGGCTTCAACATTCCAGACTTCCCCTCTAACTCTCCACTTGACTATAAACAATCAGGTGCTTAAAAAATAAATGAGAAGGAGAAAGAGAGAGGGATTGAGACCAATTCAGAGATAGAGTTTTGAAATCGGCCTCCAAATGAGCCCAGCTGTCCTTGCTATGGGTTTTCACACAGAACCCTCCCTTCCTTCTTCTGCCCTCTCTTTGGTAGAACTGGAATTGCAAAGGATGTGAATGTTGGGTCATTCCCACTTTCCCAAGATCCCTTTGCTTCACTCAGAAGGTGACCCTCGTTTTTAAAAGTCAGACATCACAGGCTTGTGACAGCACCCTGAGGCTCCCTCTCTTCCCCTATACTCTAGACTTTCTAAGGCTTGTTTCATGGTGTTGAAATATGTTGGAGTCAAAACTGTGAAGGCCATTGGATGCAGGGAGAAATTTACTCTGCAAACCAAATATAAGGAGAATGAGAAAAAACATTAATCTTTAAAATTGATTTTTCTTAAAAATAAACAAAAATAAATTGACATGAGAAAAGAATTGATTTTTCTTAGTTTTCCCTGTGTGCGTATTTATGTTCTGCAATTTTGTTCTGACTAGAAACAAGGCATAGCAATGTAAGAAATGATTTATATTTTCATAGTAACATTATATCAGCCTTATTTAGTTTTTATATACTAACTAAATGATCGAATGAGGATTGTTGCCTTCATAGAAAATTATAAAGTTTAACTAGTTTTTCTCATTATGACATGCTTATTTTATAAGACTTTTTAAACTAAGCTTATTTTATTGTGCTTTAAACAGTCTAAAATGGCATTTTTTATAAAACAGGTAAAATTTCATTAATGTATATTTTGGTCTTTATTGAAATATAGCATAATCAATATTCTTAGCAAGGCTCCAACACTTTTAGACTAAAAAATGTTTTAAGTAAAAATCTAGTAAACACAGCCAGGGTAAGGAAATTGGTGATTTGTAGGTGTGTGTGTGTGTGTGTGTGTGCATGCATACATACATATATTTTACAAAATAAGTATAATTAAACATTAAAAGTGTAGTGAACTCAGAAAGCAGTTCTGTAGAATTCCTCAAGGTTATTTTTAGTACTACAAATACCACTGTAGGACAATAGTGTGGATGTACTGAATAATAGAAACTTTTTTTAACTGACTGATTACCCAGGAGATTCTTCTATTGTGCTAATTTAAAGAGCTGGATCATATGAAAATCACCCCTAAAAAACATTTCTTCAATTGTTTTTTTTTCTTATTTTTATAGATATGCAGTACCGTGTCACACTAGATTCACTAAGACAAATATCACGAAGTTTTTTCTCTGGAACTCAGGAGAGAAAGATTCAAAGAAACATCACAGTTCGAGACTCAGAATGCACTAAGCATTTCTTCTACATGTTGGCAAGTAAATCATATATCACAGCTACCTTATTTGAAATCAAGAATAAAGCATAGATGTCTCATTTCAAGTCAATCCAATCTTATTAGTTTTATTTCAAAGTGCACATTATGAAGTAAACTTCGTTCACTTTTATCAGAAAATCACAGCTCTGATCTTTTAATTTTCAAATACATTTTATAAAACTCATCTTCTCTGTGAGTTATCAGACATCCATATGTTATAGAATAGTAAAAAGCACAGTGCACTAGTCAATAAAAGACCTGTCTCTTTCAACTTAAAAACATGTAACTTCTACCTGTCTTGTTTGTCAAATGCGGATGATAAGTGATTAAAAGCACTGAGAGGAAAATGTTGGGCCATAGGCTTTCTGAAGTCTCTTCTTGTCCTGAGCTATGTGTTTCATTCTTTAGTTCAAATTGGAGGAGGGAAATATCTGTATTTTCTGTCTTTTATAGGCTTTTGATACGTAACTTTCTATTTTAGTGGGTGAGGGAGCCTTGGAAAGTAAATTTTTTATCTCTAGAAATGTCTAGTAAGCCACTTTGAACCATTGTAAGTGTATTTTGAGTCACTGTTCATGCAGGGGGCACTCCCAATTTAGGGCAAGAATTTCTTAAATACTTTCTTTAAAAAAATGTATGAATATATGAGAAAAGATTGGTTTTAGTCATCAAGCCTGAAATCTTAGAGACTTGAACTTAATCTTGGATTTTTAAAGGAACAGGCTAATCCTCCCGCCCCCATTCCCCACTCCCAGCTCTGACTTATTTCTGTATTCTTGATGTATTTATATACATTTATACATATACATTATTTTACTGTAGTTACTGGAAGGAAAGTGACAGAAAATGTATGATAGTGTGCTATATTTATTTTTCTTCAGTGATTTTCAAGTCAACATTCCCCATGACTTATATTAAAATTAACTTATTCTGTCAACACTAAGATCAATCTATGATGAGGGAAAAAAAGCAAACCTGGAGTTGTCACTCCTATTTAGTTCATCTGACAGAATATTAAGGAGTTAGAACTTAAATAAAATTTGAAAGGACATGAAACCAGATGTGGCACTGACTCTAACCTTCCAAAAATCACTGTAGTGTATATTTGTCAAATATTTAGTATCTAGCTTAGTCCAGGCACCGGTATTAAAAAGAATGAACTAGTTTCCAAATTTTCAGAATTCTTTTTGATTTTAATGGATTCTTCAACATTTGTTGTGGAGTCAGCCAGGATGGAATTTGTATCCCAGCTTCCACACATTCCGAGTGATTTTGGCAAAGTTGTTCAGTCTCTTAGAGGCTCAGTTTTTCATCTGTAAAGACCATAATAGTTATTCATCTCAGAGGACTGTTGAAATAATTCTCAGCAATGTGTATAAAAGCTCATAATTTTAGACATGCCATAAATGATGGCTGTTACTCATAATAGCATAATCAATATCAATTGTACTGACATCATTTAAATATCATTTAATATTATAAAATTTTTACAATTCAAGGTACATATTATATAAATGAAATAAAACTCAATTTAAAAAATGTTTGTTCTTCTAAGTTTGAGAGACTTTTCTAGAAGTATTACACAGTGAGTTTGACTTGAGATCTCAGGAGAAACGATACTATTAGGGCAGCAGCTTAGAGCAGTATATGCTGACATGGCAAAGTGCTACATAGTCCATCACTCCAGCAGGCCCCTGGAAGTCCCCTTTGAGAAGCTGAAAGTGAGTCTTACTCTGAAATTCCAGCTGTGTCCCTTGTCGAGGCAAAAGGGTAGTCCTCCAGCAAAGCAAAATCCTGATGAGGTCATATATCAACATACCAGGTGCTCAAAAATGTTCCAATAAGGCTGACCCACAAGGGGAAGAAGAAGGAAGCCATAATGAGATCAGAACATCCAATAAATAGGATACCAATGATATATTTTATGGTTTGACCTCTAGGACAAGCATGACTTCCGGGACTCTGTAAGAATAACTTTGGATTTTAATCTTACCGATCCAGAAAATGGGCCTATTCTTGATGATTCTCTACCGAATTCAGTACATGAACATGTAAGTAATATATATTTATTTCAGAATACCTACTTGACTATCTTAGGAAAAACCTGAAATATATAAATAGACACAAACACACATGACCTAAGTATATTTTATAGTTATATTTTAACATTATATTTAATTAATTATAATTATTAAATTATATTTTTAAAAAATAAGTAGATGCTTCTAGACTTTTTGTAACTCTTATAACTTTCTATTGTTGGAGTTTAAGGAAACTTATAAATGACATCTATTTTTATTTCTCTCGAATTCAGGACCAATTTAAAGAAAGACATGGGTCAGCTAATTGGGACTCCCTTTTCTCACTAATGAACACTAGTTCACAGGGCATGATTTAGATATAATGAGTGTATTCATGCTGAACCAGATCTGGGACACAAATAACCAAATAGGTCATCAGCAGTGCTGGGCAACCTCAGGCTTTCTTCATGGGGGCCCACCTCACAAAACTTGCAGAATAGAGGAGTAGAGCAGCGTGTATGCGTCCCCTGGGTACACCACTGCCCCAAGAGCAGGACAGATAAGAGGGACTGACCTGTGTTCACCCAGTTCCTGCTTACAAATTCAGAGTCCTGCGAAAGAGTGAGAGAGTGTGTAGAGGAGGGGTCGGGAGTGTGGAGGAAACACTGGGGACAGGGAATCCATTTTCCCCACTCATCTATAGTCCATTCTCCCTTCTTTCCTTTCCAATATATTTATTGAGCGTTTTATACATACCAGGCATCAGAGCTTACAGACTAACCCAGGGAACGAGCATTATATAGTAATAAGAGTGTGAGTTCAGAGCTCGAACTGTCACTTAATCTGAAGTGTCAAGGGGCACACCTCGGAAGTTGTGACATTTATGTTGAGACCTGAGAGGATGATTTTCATCCGCTTTAAAGGGGTGGAGGGAGCAGGATTCCAAGCAGAGGGATGTGTGTAAAGTTTCTAAGCATAAAAGGAACTAAACGTGGCTGAATATGAAGAGCAAAGGGAGAACGTGACATGGGATGCAGTGAGAGGCATCAGCAGGAGCCAGGTCATCCAGGACTTTGTGCACCGCACTGATTTTAAACTTTTTTTGAAGAGAAATAGAATGCTGTTGATAGCATTAACTGGTCCAGTGACAGCTCAGGATTTGTATTTTTCTAAGGATTACTTCAGCTGCAATGTGGAGGATGATTGGAGGGAAATAAGAGTGATTGCAGGAGACTAGTTAGGAAGCTGTTACTTTAATTAGAGGAGGAATTAAAGTAATTCAGGGGAGACCAGAGGCAGTGGTGGAAATGCAGAGGTGAGGAAGGACTAGGGAGATATTTAGAAGAGGGGTAGGATGAACAGCTCTTGATGATGGATCGTTTAAGGAGGAGGGGCTGGAAGAAGAAGTGTGAGGAAAACTCCTGCTTATGTGGCTTGACCATTTTTCATCCTCCTGACTAAACTCTATTATATTCTTAAGTATTTGATTCTTTTTAATAAAAAAAAATCTCATAATTGGAGTTGAATTAAAGTGTTCTCATGGACTTAGGGCTTAAAGAACTTGACTTAACTTTTTGAAAGTGTTCTCCTCAACCACATTAAAGTCATTGAAAAACATCTGTGAAAACTGCATTCTTCAAAGGGCTGGAAGAATTTATACCTAAAAGTAAAAGTTGATTCTTTCCTCCTATAAATTAGAGGAACAAACATAAAATATCTTATGAAATCTATTCTTTGTGAGTTGCCTAATTATTTCTCAGTACGTTATTTCTTTTACACAAATTAACAGGTAATTTTCAATAATGATTAAATTTTGAAAAATGCTTTCCTGTGACCATTTCAGATTCCCTTTGCCAAAGATTGTGGAAACAAGGAAAAATGCATCTCAGACCTCACCCTGGATGCATCCACCACAGAAAAAGGCCTGCTTATCGTCAGGTCCCACAACGATAAGTTCAACGTTAGCATCACAGTCAAAAATAAAAAGGACAGTGCCTATAACACCAGAACCATAGTGCATTATTCTCCAAATCTAATTTTTTCAGGAATTGAGGTAAACTTCTAGTTATTTATTTATTCTTGTAGTAATCATTTATTGAAGCTAATTTTCATATTACTGAGCTAATTGTTTTGCTATATTGATTTTAAAAGAACAGAAAGCATTTTGTACAAAATTAGTAATCTCTAGTAGTGAAAGTACCAAGACTTTCTTTAAAGTTTTTGTTTTGATATAATTCTTTAGAGACTGTGTCTCTTTTTTGGATTTAGTATGAGAAAATAGTCTCTGATATATCAAAACCGTGTTTCACAGAGTCCTTGAACTGCTGATATTGAGACTAAGTCAAGGAAAACAATAAATACAACAAAGTCAAAACAGTTTAAGAGAAACGCAGAAAGGGAGTAATGCAGCTACTGAACTAAAAAAATTACATGCAGAAAAATCAAGATACTGTTTCCCACTTTCAATGTAAAATCCTTACATTGGCCAGAGAGTTGTGTTAAATGACGATGTGTGGATTATTTTGTCCAATCACTTAATCTCCCTGTGAGGTAGGTGCTGTTAGTACATCCATTTCACAGTAGAAGATCTAGACAGGATAGTGTGATGTGTTTTGTCCTTCAGACATCCTCAACTTAAGTAACGTTTGAAGATTTCCTTGGGCTGTGTGACAGGTGATCCCAGAATGCTGTGATTCTCCCAATTAAATTGAGAGAAAAAGCAATGTAGAGTCCAAGACACAGCTAGGAAAATTCTAGAAAACTAAACTCAAGGATTTCACCTGTGTCTGGCCTAATTCTGTTTATTTTCTCTTCTTAGGCTATCCAAAAAGACAGTTGTGAATCCAATCATAATATCACATGTAAAGTTGGATACCCTTTCCTGAAAAGAGGAGAAATGGTAAGCAGATTATACAAAATACATGTGGCAATTGGATATGAAAAATAATATTCTCAAAGCCAAATATATAAATCTTCATGGTAGTTTAGGGTGATGTAAATGAAGAAGGTTAAGTTTAAATTTTGAGCTCTTGGAATCAAAAGGCAATTGTTGCATGAGTCAGACTCAGACACCAAGACAAAATTACAAATTTATGCTAGGTAACTTCTCTGATAAAATGGAGCTGGGAAATTCTCATAATGGAGTCTCCTATGTGCTAGGCTTTTCTGACCTGTAAAAAAAAAAACCTTTCAAACAGATTGGTTTAGAATTTTGTATACAAACTCTTCCGTCATTTCTCTTGTTCTTTTTAATAAAAGCTTCATTGAGATGCAACTCATATACCGTACAATTCATTCACTTAAACTGTACAATTTAATGGCTTTTAGTATATTCATCAAATTGTGAATTATGCAACCATCAGCAGTCAACCTTAGAACATTTTCACAGCCCAAAAAAGAAAGCCTGTACACATTACCAGTTACTGCTCTTTTATCTTCAACAACCCTTCCCAAACCCCAGGCAACCACTAATCTCCTTTCTATGGATTTGCCTATTCTGGCATTTTATATATGAAATCATACCATATGTGGCCTTTGTGACTGGCTTTGTTCACTTAGCATGTTTTCAAGGTTCATTCATGTATCCATAGTTCATTCCTTTTTATTTCCAAGTAATAGTCCGTTGCATAGATATGTCATCTTTTATTTACTCATTTATCAGTTGATGGGCATTGAGGTTGTTTCTACTTTTCAGCTACCATGAATAATACTGCTATGAATAGTTGTGTACAGGTTTTGGTGTGGACACATGTTTTCAATTCTATTGGATATTATTAGCCTAGGGATGAAATTGCTGGGTTATATGGTAACTTTGTGTAACATTTGGGGGTTCTACAACTTTTCCAAAGTGGCCCCCACATCATTTTATATCCCTACCAGCAACGTATGAGGATTCCAGTTTCCCCACATTGTTACCATCTTTTTGATGATAGCCATCCTGGTAAGTGTGAATTAGTATTGCATTCTGATTTAGATTTTCATTTCCCTAATGGCTAACGATGGTTGAAGTTTTTTTTCATGTGCTGTTGGCCATGTGTATATCTTCTTTGGAGAAATCTGTTCGGACTTATTTTTTTAATTGGGATGTCTTTTTTTATTAAGTTGTAAGAGCTTTTCACATATTCTGCATTTAAGTCCCTCCCTTATCACTTTCTCCCATTCTGTAAACTGCCTTTTCACTTTATTGTTGGTGTCCTTTGAAGCATAGCAGTTTTTGCTTTGATGAAGTCCAATTTATGTTTTTATTTATACTTTTGGTATCATATCTAGGAAGGCTTCTCCTAACTGAAATTTATAAAGGTTTACTCCTATATTTTCTTCAAAGAGTTATGTGGTTTTGCTACTACATGTAGGTCTGATCCTTTTTGATGAACCTCTGTGTATAATATAAGGAAAGACTACATTCTTTGCATGTGGATATTCAGTTGTTCCACATCATTTATTGAAAATATTAGCCATCCCTCCATTGAACTGTCTTGGCACTCTTACTGAAAAGCAGTTGACCATAAATACATAGAATTATTTCTTGACTCTTACTGGAATTCATTGATCTATATGTCTATCTTTATGCCAGAATCAACTATTTGGATTACTGTAGCTTTGTTATAAGTTTTGAAATCAGGGAATGTTTAAGTCTTCAAACAATGTTTTTTTTTTCCAACCTTATTTGGCTATTCCAGTTCCTTTGCATTTCCATTTTTATTTCAGGGGTAAACTTATTATTTTTAGTAAAAAAAAAAAAAAAAAAAAAAGATACCAGCTTGGAATTTGATAAGGACTACACTGAAACTGTACATCAATTTGAGGAATATTACCATCTTAAAAATATTAAGCTTTGGGATCTATGACAATTGAATGTCTTTTCATTTATTTAGATCTTCTTTAAATAGCTTTCAAAAGTGCTTTATAGTTTTCAGAATACAAGTTTTGCATTTCCTTTGTTAAACTTATTTCTAAGAATCTTATTCTTTTTTGATGTTTTGATTCCTTAGGATATTCTAGATATAAGATTATGTCATTTGCAAATAGAAAAAATCCTTTCTCATCCAATGCCTTTTATTTCTTTTTCTTGCCTAATTGCCTGGGCTAGAATCTTCTATAGTAGTTGAATAGAAGTGAGGAGAACACTTTCATCTCTTTTTAAAGACAGTATTTATTTCCATAAAAAGCAGAGAATAATTATCTCACTCAAAGATGAACAAGATATTAGCATATATTTCACTGAAGGTTGCTTTACGGTATAAACATTTGCTCCTCTATATACTATTGAGTTGAAGGAAATATTTAAGTAATTAAAATGATTCAGATACGAAAATACTTACTTGATTTAGACTTAAATAAAAAAAGAGAAATACTACTTCCACTAGTTATTCTTTCTCATGTTATAATGTTTTATAATATAAGACTTCAAAATAGATCTCTGCCATCTTTAATACACATCCTAAAATGATGATAACTGGGTTGGATATCTGGAAATGGCTGAGTCAGAAATCTATAATGAAATCTTTTAGCTTTTTTTTTTGCAAATGAAAAATCAAAAAGGACTTTCCTCTAATGTACGTGGCATGGTTACTAGTTTTCCCGGAAACTATGAATCATCAAATTCAATAAATTTTTTCTGCATGCATTTTAATTTATAGAACTAGCTAGATAGACCAATTTACTTTTGAAACCTCATCATAAAGTCTATTTCTTGACTATCGCAAATAAAATATACTGTGAAATTGCATTTCTTCTCTACAAATCTATAAAACATACATCACATTTAAGACAGTACACCCGTAAGTCCTCTAATTTGACATGGAAATAAGGAGTGTCAATTCCTGTCTACTTCTTCCTTTGACCACATTAACCATGGAATTATCTCAATTTCTCAACAAATAATGACATAATTTATGTTAATTACAATTTTACTCATTTATTAACCATATCTTCATTTCTTTAGCAATTCCTTCCTGCTTAGGGTAACAGCCTAAATCAAAGGGTCTCATGTCATCAATAGAGAGATAACAAGATAATTTGAATATTTTCAAAGTAATTTTTACATGGGCTTTTCACTTAAAATATACTTTGGTTTCAAAATCTAGATTTATGATTTAAGCATTTCAGGATTAGGTCAATGTGCAATAGACAGCTTCTTCAGCTCTACTACTCTGCTCATATCTTTCCTAGGTCTGAAGGTTTATTAGGAATGCTAAGACATATTCCAAGCCAGTCAGGGGGCTGAGGAAAGTAGGAAGAAAGGAGTTCATTGAGAGACTAGCAATTTGACCCTCTGTATCTTGTAGTTCAAGCCCACCCATTAAAGCTTTAACTAGAATTGTGATTGCTATTTCAAAGCAAGAAGAAAATTACAGAGCTGCAGATTTTTAGAAGAAATTTTTTAAATGTAAATTAAGATATATGTGGGAGAAGAAAACACCATCCCCCCAAAACTGCACATAACATGGCATAACCATGCAAATCTTATGACCCATAAATTCTAGTTATTCTTTTTGTGAATGAAGCCTAAATTGATTAAAAGAACTTTAAGTATCAAATATCAAACTCTAGTATTTAATTACAAAGATAACATTTTAGTTAGTTTTTATAATTGTGCATTTTGGACTGTGTATTTTGCTGTCCAAATTCTGAATTTAGCACAAACCAAGATTAGTTTTCAGAATGGTAAATACAGTTTTATAAATATTATTATAAGAATTCTTAAATTAGAGCTCTGCTATTGACAAATTTCTTCAAAAAAATAATTGAGTTTTTGGTCTGTCGGTGTTTATGAGGAAGAGTCACACATTGTGTAATTCATACATACACTCAGGCATAATTTCACAAAAATAAGTCAGTATAACATTTGCCAGTTTTTCTTAGGTATTATTTTAACTGTGCAGACTTTTGTAGGCAAATTCCTTGCCTTTTTATTATTATAATTCACTTTATTCTAAATAGCCAAGTGTTTTACTTTTTGTTGTTATTCCTTAAAGGTCCAAAACTCTTTTATACTATCAAATTAATGGAACCAAATGTTTTCTTCTATTTTATAATGAATTTGTATAGATGGTTGCTAATATTTGAAGATTTATATTAAAGTAGTTTTATTTATAATCATTTTATAATTATATTATTTATTATTGTGATCTTGCTGACTGTGGTAATACAATAAAATAAATAGATATACCTTCATGATACTGGTTTATGGTTAGTATAAATTATTTTATTAATATAATTGAATAAAATATTTAAATTTAATATTAATATTCAAAGAATATTACATTTCACATTGAAAAATATGTATACATCATGTCTTATTCTATTTTTGAGATGTTTTTATTTTATAATTTTCTTAAATGTCACAATTTGAGTTTAGATAATATCATTTATGTAACTGAATACTTTAATCAAAGTAAATGTTTTCTTATTCTGATACTAAGCTAAAGATGTATATTTTTATTTCATAGGTGACTTTCAAAATATTATTTCAGTTTAACACATCCTATCTCATGGAGAATGTGACCATTCATTTAAGTGCAACAAGGTTTGTTTATATGTATGCATGAGTGCGTGTGTATGAATATATATAATTTCTTCATATATTTTGAATATTTCACTTTATAGATTCATTGAAAGCTTCTTACATGTTTTTGTTTTTGTTTTTTGGTATCAGTAGAAGATAATGAACCACTTTGCTTCACAAAAACACCCTTATGAATAATTAGCAAAATAAAGAATTTTTTATTTAATAGATAGAATACTTCTAACTGGATTAAACCATTGGTTCTATGAGCTGTGGAACATGTTTTACTCACTCATCACTTATATCTGACTGCATTTAAATCATTTAAATACATTTAAAATTTTAAAGGCTAATTTAAAAAATTTTACTAGCTGCCCATCAAGGTCAACTACATCATCAGGTAGACTTAGATTTATGATATTTTTTTGTAGTTTAATAAATTGTATCCAAATACATCAAAGTTTCTGAAAGATAACATACAATGCATACACTAAAAATAACAAAAGGCTAATAAATTAAAATAATGGCTTTATTTTTTTCTAAGTATAATTATTCAATGAAACATAAGCTATCTGAGATATAGCTTTTTTATTGCTTTATTCTCAAGTAACTGACATGTGCCTGGCACCTAATAATCACCTAAATAAATGTACAGTAAATGAATAAATAAGATAATGAATTAATAAATAGATTAATTTCATATGTTCAGTTCAACAAATAAATATTTATTTGAAATCTACGATGGATAAGATAGTAGATTAGTCACTATAGGCAATACATAAATAAATAAAGGTATGAACCTATTTGTAGGGTGTATGTTACCGTAGAGGGCTGAGACAAATATATAAATTCTTGTAATTCATGGTAGAATAAGAAAAATTCATTAGAGAAATACAAGTCTTGTGTTAGAGACTTAATGAAGGGTGAAATTATATCTACTTGGCAGTGACAAACCAAGATAGCTTTATAAAGGGAGATTATAAGTGAGAAGGTTCATAAAGGATGGGTAGAAGTTCACAGAGGAGTCAGTAGATAGAATTAGGTGGAATGTTTTAGGCAAAAATAAAGTGTGAGCAAAATTTAAATGTAGACCACTAGATCTATTGGGAGGAATATTGACTAATCTGTTTTAGCTCAGATATAGAGAATACATAAAGTAGTTATGGAAGGTAAAGAGGGAGTGTGCATTTTACCATGTGTGGCAAGTATTGAACATCAGAAATGAAACAATTTTTTTCTCAATTGAACAGGCCATGAGGAGCCAGAAATGTTTTTGAGGTATGAAGTCGTAGGTAAAGAGCTGCTTTTTAGGAAGATTAATTTGGCTACAGTGTAAATGGGTGGGAAAGAAGGGAACCATTCATAACAAAAACCAATTCACACTAATAATCTGTAACCCAAGGTAGGGGGCTACCTTCACTGCCCCAAGGCGTAGACAAAGCTTCTTAATACACTTGAGAACAAAGCAGAGCCATTAAAATATACACATTGGGTATTCTGTGAGATAAAATACTAGATGAAGTGCTTCAGTAACTTGTGTGTAATAATAATAAAAGCTAACATCTATTAACTATTTCCTATGTTCTAGTCACTATGTTAAGCACATTACATCTACCTCTCATGATTTATTATTTAAATAAAGTCCCCATTTGATAGGTGAAGAAACCAAGTCATAGAGAGTAAATAACTTGCCCAAAGTGTGTCAATGTGCAAAAACAATTCCATGAACTCTGTTCTATCATTCTTAGATGCTTTTTGATACAGGGGATTTTGAGATATATGTATGTGTATATGTGTGTGCACACACATATGTATGTGCTTACATAACATATAATTGAAATGAAAACTAAAATTGGGGAATAAATAAATGCTTAACAAATAATATGAGCATCAAGTACTGAGAACGGAAAGGCCATTGTTAAACTGAAGACAGATTTTAGATTCGCTCTCAGTTGTGTGACCCTACTTCCATCTTTTTATAAGGCACTCACCTGTGATAAATAAATAAGAATCACCTGTTAAAAATACAAAAGTCCTAGGCCCAATTTATATTCCTAGGATAAAAGCCCGATAATCTGTGTATTTAAGAATTGACCCAAGGATTCTTAACCTTATCCTCATGGAATTTTGAGAGACGAGACTAAATCAAGTTAGCTGTGCTTCAGAGTCAACTTGGGAACGTTTAACAGTACCAATCTCTGATCTCTCTCTCTACCCCAATTAAAAAATCAAGAGTTCTTCTCTTTTGTGCTTTTATTTATTTGCCAACTTAAGCTTCTTTTTCAAATGCTCAAAAATATCTCTAGTCAATGGTTTAATGATTTGTCCATATGTGCCATGCATTTTCTAGTGACAGTGATGAACCTCTCGAAACCCTTTCTGATAATGAAGTAAACATCTCTATCCCAGTAAAATATGAAGTTGGACTACAGTTTTACAGGTAGGAGGGAAACGCATTTTTATGTTGATGCCTTTCTACTAACCAAAGGGTTCTCAAGATGTGGTCTCTGATCCCTGGCCAAGGGCATTGGGATCACCTATGAAATAGACCAATTCTTAGGCCCTTCCTCATATCTACTGATCAGAAACTCTCAGTGTAGGGCCCAGAAATCTGTGTTAAACAAGCCTTCTAGAATTTGAGAACCAGCACAGTAAATTATCTAAAATGTGAGGTGCTAATAATTGCATTAGCGATCTAGTCTGAAATCCTAAGTACAAGGTGAAGACCCAGAAGGCCTTCACAAAAGGCAATGTTCATAGAGGTCACCATCATATTTCTTGGCTTTTCTTTTCATTGTGTGGGATCTGATTCGCCTGTCTATTCTGGACATACAAGATTAAATAATTTGTCATTGATAAGAGCTGTTTATTTCTTTCAGTTTTCATAAACCATTCTTTCTCCTAAAAAATTCTGATCTATCCAAACTCCAACTATGTCGGCAAACTTTCCCACTATAAATTCCTTTGTTTAAGCAGGACTCCAAGCTTTGGCTTAACTAATGTGTATAATGTATATAAAAAGCATAAGAATCAGTGTCAAGTTTAGTCTAAATGTCTTGTCATTTTGTTAATTCATTTTATATGGCATTTTCCTTTTACTTATAACGAACGGATTACAAAAATGAGGATTACAGGATATACACATAGATTTTGCTTATGTTTCTTAGCCTTTAAATTCTTCTGGCTATTTTCTGTTTTATTGTATCCACTTTTCTTAGTATTCTGAATTTTCCCATGATTTTTCATTTATTTAAAATCAAATTTGGAAAATACTTACAAATATTTTTTTATTGTCTTTTCTTAACTGAAGTGCTGCTTAACAGTGTGTTTATATTATATTTCATTCTACCAAATTCATCTAAAGAACAAGAAGTGGTATGGAAAAGATTGAATGTTTAAGTTTAGCCATAAATATAGAACTTGAAACAGTGAAAAGGTAACAATTTTTAAAAATTTATCTAATTTAGCACTACTAAAAATCCTAGTTTTAGCTGACTCTTCACTAAATGTAAGTGATATTAGTGAATTCATGGAAACTTTTCATTTGATAGCAATGACAAATTTTTTAAAAACCTATACATATTTCAGCATTTTAAGGCTATGTAAGTGTCAGTGACTACTGGACAAAATGTGTAATACTTCTCATCTTCCTCAAAGTTAATTTTAGGTATCAGAGTACAAGAATTTGCCTCTGATTTGAAATATCTACACCTACTTTTTATGAGGTAACCTGGTACGAAGAAAGAAAAAGAATGAGGTCAAGTAAAAGTTAAATTTTATTGTATTTTTTTCTTTTTCTGATTAATTCTTTTAAGCTCTGCAAGTGAACACCATATTTCAATTGCGGCCAATGAGACAGTTCCTGAAATAATTAATTCTACTGAGGACATTGGAAATGAAATTAATATCTTCTACTTGGTAAGAAATTACCTCTAAATAACTACTGTAAGGAGTTATTTGTAAATTTATAAATTACAGTATTAACAGACATGTAGAAACACGTTGATTCAATAGTCAGCTCTATATTCCACCATATTTTTCTTTATAATTTCACTATTTTGAAATAATTTTATTTAAATTGATAATTATATTTGAAGCAATTTTAAAGGCCTCTCTAATTTCCTGATATTAAGACACAATTCATTTGGATGATTTCCTAGAAAAAATGATCTATGGAACCAAATAGATATTACCTATAAACCTGTAGACTTTATATACATTATTTTTCAGTATGACTGAGTAAGGCAGTTTTTAAAAAATTATTATGACTATTTCAGAAATCAATTATTTAAAATTGTCTTGGTAATATTTTCCTTTACTCAACAAATCAATTTGTATCTTCTGATCATTACTACTTCTTATATGTATTACACTATAACTTATGTTCCCACTACCACACCTTTAAGTAATGTTTTTTATCACAACATTGTTCTTTTGGATTTATACATAATGAACTTTTTCTACCCACTGTAACAAACAGCTATGGAATTGAGTCAGATTTTCATTTTAGGTAATGCCTACTTACAGACTCAAGTTAATATTACTCAAGTAAAAGAGGGTCCAGTTCAACTGATGGATTTAAATATATATTCAAAAGTATGAAACAATGCAAAATTATTATAGGTGAAATGGTCTTAACTCCTTTGGGAATTGCCAAAAGTAAAATTGAAATTCTCTTACAAAATATAATAAATATATACTCTAAAGATGAATTTCATTGTTTTTATTTGTGCCTTTTGCTGAAATTACTGACAGTCTGTACCCTGGAAATTAGCATAATTTCTACTCTACTACTACTACTACTACTACTCTACTACTACTACTACTCTACTACTGAGATAGATTTTTAGAATTCAGACTACCAGGTTTTTCTAGCCCCATTCACTTTTCTGGATTAGAGAATTCAGCAAATACAAGAAAGTAAAGAAAGAAGGGAGAGAGGGAAGGGGAGAAAAGGAGGGGAAGAAGAAAGGGAGGTAAAAAGGAAGGGACTTTGAATGTAGATCTTCATGTTTTGTCATTTATTAATGTCCAGGCTTAAAACAGGTACTCCTAAAATATTATAAATAATATTGAAATAAATAGCATTGTTAAGAATACCCCTGAGGAATGTTGTCTGTATAAGAGAAAAGTAAATGTTAATTACAGAACACATGATTTCTGACTAAGTATCAGAAGAGACTCACCATTGGTGGCACAAAGTGATACTGAGTGAGAATTTTAGGTGAGAGTGGATAAAAACAGATGGAGACTGAGATGAAAGTTAACCTGACTCTTATCAGACTTGATTATCAACAGCCAGTGACATAACCTTAGCTGGGGATAGGATTGTAAAGAGAAGCAGAAGGAAATTTGGTTTCCCTGTACAGTGTTGGCATATGCTATCAGGCCGGGGTGAGAAATCATTTGTGGATTTGGGGAGTTAAAGCAAACTGGGTCGAGGCAAACAAAAATATGCTCATTTGTACTGAGTGCATCAGGTAAATGTTCTCCCTCCTTTGCACCTCCTGAAAGACTGAGATGTTGTAAAGAATGATGATGAGCATGGTAAGTTGACGAAGAAAAACATTTTTTTAATTCTGATTTTCCTTGAATCTCAGTCCTATATTGGGAGTGGGTGGAAGATAAAGGAACAATATATGATTGTGGCTAATGCACATGATCACTAACCATTGAACATCCCTATTTTGGGATTCAAAATATTACACAACTGATCAGTTGGGAACTGTATGTCCTACAAAATAGAAAGGATGCTGTTAAAAGAGGAAGAAACAATTACATTTTGATTGTTTTTCTGTAGATTAGAAAAAGTGGACATTTTCCAATGCCAGAACTTAAGCTGTCAATTTCATTTCCCAACTTGACATCAGATGGTTATCCTGTGCTGTACCCAAGTGGATGGTCATCTTCTGATGTAAGTCATGGTACCCTGGAATTATGCCATTGCTGTTATCTTTTCAGTTTGTATTTAAAGACTTCTGTTCTGCATGTCACTTGCGATAAAAAGCTTTAACAAAGTAACGTAGAGAGGCATTTAGAAAATTTTTAAAGTAATAACTTCCACTTGTTATTCAGTAGAACTTTCAGTTCCCTACAGCTGCTATGGTAACAGATTAGCTGAAACTGGATGGCTAAAAACAATAGAAATTTATTTTCTCACAGTTCTGGGGACCAAAAGTCTAAAATCAAGGTGTCAACAACATAGGTTCCCTCTGGAAGTTTGAAAGGAGGATCCCTAACATGCCTCCCTCCTACCTTCTTGTGGCTGCTGTCAACCCTTAGTGTTCCTGCTTCTGGCAGCAGAACTCCAGTTTCTGCCAATGTCTTCACAGGACCATCTTTCTTCTGTTTCTGTGGCTTCTTTTCTGTCTTATAAGCATGCTCATCATTGGGTTTAAAGTACACCCTAAATCCAGAATAATTTCATCTGGAGATCCTTAATTTAATTAAATCAACAAAGATCCTATTTCCAAAGAGGTCCTAGTCATAGGTTCCAGGTGTTAGGATGTAGGCATACCTTTTGGAGGTCAATATTCAATCCAAATCAAGAAATAACAACTGTGGTAGTTGGCTTGTAGTATCTAAATGTTTTTCTAAAGACAAAGAAAAATAGACCTCAAGCATTTCTCACTAATCCAAAAAAGGAGGTTTGTGAAAACCTAGAAAGAAAAATTTGTACTTTTCCTACTACTTATGAACCTTCATCCTTATTACCTTTTATCAAGGATGTAGAGAGTTCTAGGCAAGCAAAAGGTTTTTAGATTAAGCCTAGAGAAACAATCCAAGAACCAAATAGCTTATAAATGTGACATTTTGACACCTATAGGGCTGCATACTTACATCTTCCTCTAACATAGATTAAGTGTCTTTCTCTTGGTGTACAGAAACTCCAAAATTATTACTGGGTAAACATGTAAATACAAATGAAAGTCCCTCTCCTTTTTTGTCTCATAAATCAACATATGAGCTATCATATTGAATAACAAATATTTACCCTTTTTTCTCAGTAGAATTTTTAATTTTTTGCTCTTTGTATTACGGCAGTTTACAAACTTGTTTGATGATTATGATAAATTAGTGAGTTTATTATTTACATAATAATAGTAAACTCTACCAGTAACCTTCCTTTTCCATACAACCTCATTGCTATCCACTTCAATTCAAAAGTAGCTCAGTAACAGTGACTACTGCCTGGAGGTAGGTGTCTAAGCTAGAAAAGTTTCCTCCACATTGCACACTTGTAAAGATGGATCTTATATGTCAATGACTGTCATTCACAGAGTCTTCGTGTTATTACACCAAATCATTCTTCCCTCTGACATCTCGCATTGTCTGATAAAAGAAATATCTTCATTTCTTAGAATGCAAACTGCAGACCCAGCAGCCTTCAGGATCCTCTTGATATCAACACTAAGAAGAAAACGATTATATTCAAATCTGAAGATCTCAAACGAGGCACAATTCTGGTAAATTCAGATAACCAAGACAAGCACTAATTTTACCTCATACTTTCCAAGAGAATAAATTTAATATTGACTTAAAAATAACTACTTTGTAGAATATTTCAATATATTATCTCTTATCAAATGTCAAAAAATCTTAATATATACCTCTGGACATTTAAACAGGACTGCAGCTCATGTAAATTTGCTACCATCACGTGTAATCTGATTCCTTCAGACGTGAGCCAAGTGAATGTTTCACTTATCTTATGGAAACCAACTTTTATAAAAGTAAGTGATTGCGTTGTTATCTGAAATTGTTGATTATATTAACAAATGCTTGTTCATTTCTTAGTATTTGCAAAGCAGAGTTCTTCTACAGAAAGAATACAAGGTTGGAAGTCTTAAAATATGTGGTCCAAGTCCAGTTCTACTTAATCAGCTATTTGCGTCTCATTTTCCTTGTCTGTTACTAAATTGTCTTCAAGGTCCCCTTCCAGATATGTGCTTTTTTCCCAGTCCTTATTATTTTTCTTTGCACCTCAAGAGGTAAACATCCATTAAATACCAAAGTTTGCACTTACCTTAATACTTTAGAATTCAGTTAAGGGACAAAGACAACTCTCAACACCCTTGACAAAGAATAGAACTAACCTATATTATGGACTGACTATATTAGATCAGACTGTTTATCATCTATCATCTATTGCTATATCTATATAAATAGCTATATACATTTATGTATCATATATATTTTTGGAGGACATTCTCTAACTCTCAATAAAATTAAATCCATCTGAAAACAAACTACTTTAGAACTTAATCCATTGTATTTTGTATTGTTTGTTTCTCTCTTAGAAATATTTGGTTAATTATATGAAATTTCCATTTTTTGATTTAATTGCATTAAGTTGCTATTTTTGGTAAGTCACAAATTGTTGAATATTAGCAATTTCATGTTTAAGCCTAAACAAACTCCTATACAAATCTCATTATCAAGATGTAGCTATTTCACACCTAGCTACACAAAAGGTGGGCAAAATTTGAGGTTTGTTTTTGCTAAGGATAAATCTGAATAGAAATTATTTAGAAAATTTTTCTATAACAAGGATCTAAATGAGAATTTGAGTACAGAGAAGGAAGGTAGGTACACAGCCATTGTTTAATAGTACCACTTCCATTTGGATGTTAACCAAACCCATGGTTTTCATCTCCCCCCAAAATCTTACTTTTAAAAATTACACTACTCAAAAGTGACTAGCTTGCATTGTGATTAGCATGTGAAAATAAATCCTGTTTGCTTTTCAGGCACATTTTTCCAGCTTTAATCTTACTGTGAAAGCAGAACTTCAAAGTGAAAATGCATCTCTGGTTTTAAGTACAGGCAATCAAAAAAGGCAGGCAAGTACAACTCTAAGTTTTGAAAACACTATGCATTTCACTCTGCATTTTGTGACATAATGTTTTATAATTGTTGATAGTCCTTAAAGCAGTGACTAGTACTGCTCACAGTTAGTGACAGACATTTTTTGCTTCAGATTATACTTTATTAGCCTCGAGTGTGATTTCAGTCTCATTCTTCTTTGTGAGAGACGGTGGTGGGGTATGGGGGAACAATGATATTTACAGTTAACATGCCACATTTGACTTTATTGCTTCTAACTATCACAGTAAATTGATGTTTTTACTTTCACCTTGATAACAAATAATGCATTTGTAATTTTCTTCCTTAAAAACTGGTATTTTAAAATTCAGTTGACATCTGCAGAGCAGATATAAAAAATAATTTCTTTATAGAAAGTATCTTTATATTACCCAGGAATACATGTCAATTTTTAAAAGTTTTCTTCATTTAGTCATTGAGAAATGTGAAACAAAAATGAAATATTATATCCGAATACAAATTCATGCTTGAGTTCTTGGTAAAAATAAGGTTTGAGTTTTTTCCTCTTCTTACATTATAAAATAAGGCCAAAATACTTGTTTTAGATAACTCTTCTTATGGAAGAGTTTATATATCCCACATGGATATTGAGTCATAAAATTCTATTTAAAATCTACCTAATGTTTAGTTGTTTCAAAATTTCTCATTTCAAATTATTATTTATTTCAATAATTATAATGTCAATGACTTCAGATAAATATTTACCTTTAAATACATAGGCATACAATGCATAGACTATATGCATATGTTTACTGACTTTATAAAGAGCACTTAGCTTGATAAATGCAAAGTTGTTCCACACATTGAGAAGCCAAAATTTCACAAGTAAAAATCAAAATAATAATAATAATAAAAAGAATATATGTTTTGTTGGAAAAGAGTACATTTAATTTCTAAATATGTTTTGTTAAAATTTTTATAATTAGCTTTATTTCCCCTAAATGTTGTTTAAAATTCTCCATGGAGCTATTTATCCTAAAGCAAAATTATATCTAAATTGTTAAAGTTATTCAAAGTGATCGTTTTGTAATTGCATGATCTTAAAAAAGTCACTGATTACACCCAGACTTCAGTTTCTGTATCTGTAAGTTCAGGGAACTTTTTTAGTTATTTAAAGTCTGTCTTAAAAGCTCTGTGTTCCGATCCATGAGCAGTGACATAACCTGAGCTATGTGAGGGGTTTGAATCAGTATTCAATCTATGCAAATATCTTACCTGTTAGTCTACTTTTTTTACCCTTAATCTTCTAAATTAAAGAATTGCAATGTTTTTTTGTTGTTTCTTTTTTTCTCAAAAACCTAAGAGATGGGACACAGAGCAGACATGTTTTATTGAGATTTGGGTGCCACACTGAGAGGGCTTGAGTAGCTAGAACACTAACTGTCCATTTTGAAGTTTTACTTCATTTAAGACATAATCTGTAGGTTCTGACTAAGAGTAAGTCAATCGGAAGAGACAGTGTGATATAATGAAAATCAAACTGGGGTGAATATATCTGCAAAAATTTATTTTCACACTTGAGATTTATTCTTTATGTATACATTTATGAAGAATAAGATTATTTGGAGGTAATAATAAATTGGACATGGTTAGAGATTTAGAATAGACAAAGGGCATTTTTTAAATATAAACTCAATGTTGTTTCTATATGTAGAAATGAGATCAAAACCGCTGTATGACAGAAAATTATAACTTGTAAGAACCCAATGTGCCAGAAGTTCTAATAGATATTTATTAATGTTATTATCTTGTTTAATAATTTTCAGCTTGCTATTCAAATATCCAAAGATGGACTACCGGGCAGAGTACCATTATGGGTTATCTTGTTAAGTGCTTTTGCTGGATTACTGCTTTTAATGCTGCTCATATTAGCACTGTGGAAGGTAAGCACCGAAGTTCTTTTGACTTTCTATGTGTTATCAACAGCAAAAGGTAAAATAATTATGATTTATCCATGTTGTGGAATACAGAATTATACAGCAATGAAAAACATTGAAATGAAGACCAAAACAAAGATGTATGTTCTAAATGTTGAACACAACGTAATCTCATTTTTTATAAAAGAAAAATATATATACTTAAAAATCATGGAGGATCTCTCTAGACGTTGGGATTATAAGAGACCTTTATATTATGTTTATAACATTGAAATTTTGAATTAAGTACACATTGCTTTTATAAGCAGAGAAGGATGTAAACTCTTTTCCATAGAAAAAATAAAAAATAAATTCATATGTCAATTCATAAATATATAGACAATAGAACCATGTTTAAGATAAGCCTTATTCTAATCACAGATTTCTATGTATCTTAAATATCAAATATTTCTTTAACATATAAACAAATATACCACATTTTATGCAATGATTTTGTGCCTGAGTGAGAGATGAGAGTTTTATTAATTAGTTGGTAGAAGGGAAATCTTATAATTTCACTGACTCCCATTTCAAATCTTTTTGTAAAACGAATAACCATCTATTTTCTGTCTGGTAAATCCATATATTTACAGGTGTTTTACTTAAACTGAGGAATGCAAAACTTTTTAACAACAGTATCATTTTTAAATTAAACAGAACTGAGATGATAGCTTTTAGGATAAAAATAGAAAATAAAATCACATACAAAAGTTGAATTTAATGTTTTTCCAATTAAACATCAAATTGATGTTTATTCTAGTATAATATCACCTTATCTTTAACCTATCATTTTGTTAAATAGCTAAACTATATTAAAAATACAGATCATGGATACATATTCATTTTTCTAATACCTGAGCAATCGTATTAGCTTTGATCGAGTAGTTTAATAACAAGTTTCTCTCCCTCCAAATTACCAACTGTTCCTATCCTTTTGACTGTCTTAAAACAGCTTCCCCTTTTGAGGGATTACTCTTGGAGAAAATTATGAAATCCATGTTAAAGATGTAGATCAGTAGCATTTAGGTCAGTAAATAAGAGTCCATAGCTTTTGTCCAGCAAAGTCTCCCCGACAGAATCATCCATCTCAAACCTCAAGCTCTTCCTCCTCCTCTGCACGGTATCTATCAGTGTGTTCTGTCTGTAATACCTGGCTTTACCACACTGCGGTACCCGAGGCCTGGCTTAGTGGTGTCAATGTTAGGCCTGAAATACAGAATGTCATTTCTTCATTTATCTGTACCTCTAACGGGGAGAGCATTTTACTATTGATTTCCTTCCCTGTGGTCTTCTGAGCACTGCACTTGCCCTATAGTTAGGACACTGCTGACAAGAGAAGAGAAAAGCCAAAGCTGACATTTAGATAGCTTCTCTCTGGCAGTATACCTCTGTTTAAAACAGACCTTTCATCCACCTGTTTTTCCATCATTGGTCTGGAAAAGGAGAAATGTAAAAATAAACACATTCTTCCATGCAGTAAATGTTTTGTTGATACATTCTAATGGCTTCTTAGATCATTTCTGGTACAAAGGAAGGTCATTTAACAAACTTTGGACTCTTCTGTCCAGTAGGTATAGTTAATTCAGCTGCTTTGACGGGAGATACAGCCATCAGAATTGCGATTCCATGGTAGAAAGGAAAGAAACTAACACTTACTGAGTGCTCATTATCTGCCACCAACTGTTTTAAGCTTTTCCATAATAGAGTTGAATGAGACTCGACCCACAAAGGAACCCTGAGAAAGCAAAAATTCCTCTCTTAACTTGATCTTGTGCTGATGCCTAAAGCTCCACCATTAATAATTTATTTACAAATGCTACAGATCTGTTCCTTATCTAGTATGCATATCCTTGGAGGTGTGGATGAGAACTTTCTTCATCTTTTAATATGTTAGTATAAATTTATTCATTTAACAGTTATTTTTGTATTATAGTCATTAAGCCTCTACTTTCTTCTAGGGACTATTTGATCAGACTCTTCACCAAAGGATTTTTAAACTAGGGGAGTAGAAATAAGATCATTAAGTATATAGAGAAAGAAAAAATGGAAAGTGAAAGCTACAAGGAAAATCCAGGAGCTTAAAACAAACTTGTTTTAAATTTTGGCTAGTATTGGCCATGTCCAGTTTAAAGCTATAAACTATATTCTTCTAATGTCCACTCTAATTGCTCAACTTCCACTAAAAATCCAATGTTAATAGAATAGGTTGGGTGGAAAAGTTTAGATAACAGAAGTTGAATTTTTTAAAAGTGCATTTAATATATAAAAGCAGAGGAAGGTTGAAAAGAAGTAAAAAGATTTGGGAGAGAAAGGATAAAAGATCAAGAGCTGGTAGGGCAGGGAAGAGAAAGGTTTTATAATTCACTACTTACTTTTGTGAAAGCCCTTTCTGATTTATTTTCAACTCAGGACATTCAGGCACAAGTTAAGGAGCTTAATGATTTGTGAATTCAGAACATTTATTTTTGCTTCAAAGGAGGCCTGAGAGATTGAGCAGAACTGTCATTTTAAGGAAGACAAATTTATTGTATTTTTTTTGTTGTTCATTTGTTCTCTTGTCACCTCTCCCTCATCTACCACCATCAAAATGCTGGCGTGGTAGAAGACATGAAGCCCTTATTTATGTCTCTTAATTAAATAATTTATTTATTTTTATTTTTTAGGTGAGGCAACTCTGTGTTTGACTTTACAGACTGCAAGAACCTTGTCAGCTTACAATCCCTTGTTTTTTTATTTTTTATGCCTACAGCACCTGGACTCTCACTAAGTACTTACCAGGCCCAACCCTGCTTAGCTTCTGAGATCAGACTGGATCAGGCTTGTTCAGGGTGGCATGGCCATAGACTTTATGTCTCTAATTTGACCATTTTTTCTCCTTTAAGCCCTCAATTGTTCAATAATTATTTTAATATATATATAATTCCCTTGTATAATTTACCATAATTATATGATTAAAATGATATGAAGGTACCCTACTTTCAAAGAATTAACTCTTTGTCTTTGCTTGAACTATTATAAACTATTCAAATTTTTATTTAAAAAGTATATATATAGAGAGAGAGATTTAAAACACTTCTCTAGAACCCTTAATTTTTTTTAAAAAATATTCATTTTAGGTTAGATTATTACAAAGACCCCTTTCAGCCCCTATACTTATTTTTATTATTCTGTATAACAGGAAATAAATAAATAAAACACTTGTAATTTTTATGATGCCCCAAATCACAAAGCATAGTGAAAAATATACACATTCACTCCTATGCAAAAATTTTCATATTTTCAATGACTTCACTTTTATATCCAAATGATACAGGGTGTTTTCAAGAGATTCTTCATGTCAAGCCCCTATAGACAAATTTTTGACACATTTAAAGTTAATCTAGGAAACTCAGAAATCTCCTCAACCCTTTAACAACAGTGTACCTACCATATTCCCTGTCAACTCTAATGACTTCCATACATGACCATCAGTTATTTGATGGAAATTTCTCTACCACATTCCTGAAAAAAAAGATGATGGCAGAAAAGAGACAGTGCCAGCTAACTGCAGTTGTGTGTCTCCTAAAATATTTTTTCAAAATCCTTTAATTTAATTTACTACATGTACTAGTTTTTACTAGGAGACATGATGTCTTTAACCAATCAAAGGGTTAAAATGAAATAACAATTTAATAAATGTCATTTCTTGATATTACTTAATAGTCAGTGGAAAAAAACCCCTCTCAATTATGTTAATTATTTGTATACCTGGAATTGCTAACATCTTATTAAATTAAATACTATTCAAGGAGATTAGTATTTATTACTTATGAATAATTAATTGTGTTATGTTTGGTATTCTCTCAACAGGTTGGATTCTTCAAAAGACCACTAAAGAAGAAAATGGAGAAATGAAATATTTTACAAGAGAAAAAAATGATTATTCAATGATCTATCCTCAGGTTTACCTTGAACATGTGACAAGAAATTTATAAATATAATTAAATACATAGTCACATAAGTTTATATAATCCATCAGGGTTAATTGCTTGGAAATGACAGATCAAGCAAGGTCCAAAAACAATATCATATATATTTTATAAAATTATAGAGAAATATTTTTAAATAATTACTCATTTTTGTTGAGTATTTAAGCAAAATTACAGTGTGTTAAAGATGAAGAATAACCTGTACAAATATGTTTATATATTAAATCACCACTCAAAGTATTTAAGGAATGCATAAAAATATTTTTATGATTGTTACAATATTTACTTTCAAAACAATATAAATGAAGCTTTTCCCATTGATTCCTGATGAATATCCACATTCAGCATGCTAGTCAACATTTGTAGATTCTAAGAAAGGAATTACCTGAAAAAGATTACTTCCCTCAATTCAAATGAGAAAAATTTTCCAAATAGAGTCTGTATACAATATGGACTGAGAATAAATTGCAGGGAAAACATTCTTTGTGTTGGATTCAGTACTTGGGAGGTTTTCTTTCCAAAGTGTTTGGAAAGTAGTGCAATCGAGTTGAAATTCTATCTATGATGGAAAATCAAGATAGACTTATTTAAAAGCAAGTGCGCTGAATGAATTAATTTAAGCTTTTACAGAATATGCTTAATTTTGATATTGAGCTCTAAAACTCAAAACCATTTTATGCTGAAAAAAAAACCACGTAGAGTAGTTTTGTGTGTCATACAGTGATTTGTTATGAAGAGCCACATTGTGTGTGGGATATGCTAAAATAGTTTCCAAATGGAACATGGCAGCATAGATAAACGCCACAAAATGCTGAAGTCATCTTTCCTGGGCACTTTTTGAATGTTAGAGGTCCCAGGATGTAACTGAAAGTAGGAGTTTTCTCAACTCCTTGGTACATGGTTCATTCAAACCCTCAAGCTGTGAGAGTATGTTTATTTTTAATTTTTTTAAAGGTATTTAATGTTCTTAGCACATTTCTTATTTCTATGAAAAGGCAGTATTCCATTTTAGTATTGCATTTTATCCAGAAGCCACTGCTTTTTGAATGTGGCATATCAATATTTAAACAGAACTCTAGAAATGTATTTTAAAGAATCTCGAGTTTTAAACCTCACACCAACAGAAAGACATCGTACCTTCATATGCGCTTCTTTGTTCCTGAGGTAATTATTATGGTGCATTGGACTCTACTGTAGCATAAGCTATTAGGTCACTCCATTCTTGGGGAAATAGCAATGAATAAATGTGTAGTACCTGCATATGTGAACTACTGCTACAAAATATTCTGATGCTTCTTCAACAATTCCATGTCTTCACCGGATTGACCATCACAAGACTGTGATGTAACTATCCAGATGAAGTCCTGGGCTCTGTTTTTCTCTAAAAGCAGCAAATCAGTGAAGAAATTAAATGCCCGGGATTTAATTTTTTAAAACAAATTTCCAAGTAATTATCTGAGAACTCAGAGTCAGTCTACCATATGGCTCTCCACATCTACATCTAGGATCCTGATGGTCAAAGCCATGTTCCTGTTGAATGCCAAGGTCATCAGTAGCTAAAAGAAAAGCAAAATATTTCCAGAGGTTTGGTATCTTCCTGCTGGTTTGTCGTTGTTCAGAAATGTCCACTTTTGAAATTTCCTCATTCCTGCTATTTCCAGGTTCAGAAATCATTCTTTCCACCTGTTTTTTTCTTTGTCCAACAAAACTCAGGCTTCTCTTATTTGGATTCACCATGTTGCACAAATTCAGTGCACATTCTGCTCCGCAGCTCTGCTCCAATTTTAGCACATCCTTAGATATAAATCTACACAGAAAATAAAATTCACACTCGGGCTCTGTGACTGCTAGGCAAAGCATTTGCTGAACCAGGAGTGCGCACATTTAAACTAAGTAGGTTGTTAACACAAAGGAGAAAAATTGAAAAGAAGGCATTTTGAACTTTTTAGAAAAGAGATGAATTTTTAACACATCATTCCTGTTTTTTTAAGTAGAATATTTAATTAACCAGATATCTCATAATATTATAATTTGTTCTGGTTTATGTGGGTATATATGTATGTATGTGTGTGTGTGTAAATATACATTCACAGACACATACTCACAGACACAAATTTAATACAAAATACCTCAGTAACACCAAATGATAGTTTATGAAAAATAAACACAGAAAAGCTACAGCAAGAAGAAAAATTAGATTCATCCATTCAGCTTACAGTTTTTATTTTCATTAACATTTAACTTTAGCATACAGTTCTGCAACTATCTAAAAAACATAAATGGAGAGACTTATAAAAAATATAAGGCAACAGATGTTTCAAATTATCTCTGTACAAATATTCTAAAATGATTAATTGTTAAGAAATATATTAAACTATCATTTTAAAAAATATTTAATAAGAAAAGTAGATGAAATTCAAGACTATGAACTTATTAGATAAATTAAATCACCAAATGCTTTCCTTTTTTTTCACTTTGGTATTTTTAAACATTGATTATTTCTTCTCCTATGAACTGAAGTATGTATGAAGTCCCTTTCCTGACCAAACCTACAAAGGTATATATTGGTAAATTATTGAATAACTATCTCTTCAAGAGGAAAAAAATCCCAGATTTGTATTATTTTCCAGTTTTCATCTTCTAAATAGTCTCGCCATGGCCATTTTCAAGCTACCAACATAACCCTAACCAACTTGCAGAATTCCTAAAAATGTATCTGTTAGCTCTTATCAACCAGTGGGTCTCCATCAGCACCCTGCAATCTTTATTCTCACACGTGGAAATAATAGTCCAAAAAATGGGGGGGGAAAGTGATTTAAAGTCCTCAAGGGGATTCTATATTTTAACGAAATAAACAATTTAACTGTAAACAGCAGACTATATATTATGTAGAACACATGTAGTTGCACATCTCATGGAGAACAAGAAAAATAGAGTTAACATCTAGCATTGTAATTTGATGAACAAATCAGCATCTTTGATCCTCATATTGAAATTCAACCTTGAACTTAGAAATGCCAAGTAACAGCCTTGTCAACCTTGAAGAAACATAAAGGAGCGTTTGTAGGCTCTTACACCTCAGCCCCAGTGTCCCCTGCAACCGGCACCCAGGAAGTCCAGTTCTTAACTGATGAAAGTGGATCCTTTTGCCCCTACAAAGGTCCTGAGTGTAACTGCCAGGATCAGTCCCCCACAACAGACACATGCACAAGCACATCTTGCTGAATTTTTACCGTACCAAAAAACATACAAGGATGAACTGTCGCTCCAAATGTTGAACTCCCTGCCATGAGATCAGCATTTTAAAAAATATATCAAAACTTTTCACCCATAGCTAATGAGTTCAAAACTGTACACAGGATATTTTTGCATTTTCCTCCCACTGCAGGCTAGAGAATTTCAGTGCAATGCGGACTGGGCAGCAGGAGCCAAAGCGCAGGATCTCTGCCTCTTTCCTCCGCTGGTTTCTTCTCTCAACTGCACAGCAAGAATGCTCTGATCCAGGGCTTCCTTGGCAAGAACATTCTAAGCTTGTGCCCCACTGCAAGACTTTGACTGGTGGCATGTTCTTTGCTGAAACTCAAAAATTCCTTTATTACTGACACATGGTGGGAGCAGTGACACTCATAACTATGATTATATTTGATTTTACCATATTTCAAGTTAAATCTTTATAAAAAAAAAGACTAAGACTGGAATTTTAAAAACATTTCAGCAACCAATTGAGACTTGGTATTTACTCATTTCAGTTTTGTTCTGTGTATATATATTGGGGACTAAATTTTGTTTGTTTAAATCTTCCAAATGACACAGAACAAAAGCCAGAAGTCCTCTTGAATAACCCCTGAAAACATTACCTGACCCCATTCCCTTTTAAGAGGTGGAAAGAGATTGGCTGAGGAACACTAAGTGATGTAATTTTTTCTTTCCTACTCAGAGTAGCCAAGCAGAAAAAGCCACCACACAGAGAGATCGTATCATCATAGGTCCAGTGCCAGGTGGCAATTCTGTTGTCATGCCCATGAGGCATCATGCATCTTGAGAGTAGGAAAATGGGTAGGGTTAAAAGATGAAGCTATTTATACAGCCTTATTTCTAAAATACTATAAGCTCTCTGATATCATACCATACCTGCCCACAATACTAACACATGTATTTTTCACATGTAAATTGTTGATTAAATAAGAGGAAATGTGTATTCTTACCTGCCTGTTCATCAGGGGTAGTTTTCTGGAGTTTAACACACTTTGGGCTCAAGTAAAAACAGTAATTTGAAGCAGCAACAGTTCAGACCTTTTTTATGCCAACACCATTACACAGGATATCTCAATACTTAGTGTTTAATTTCTGAGACACTCCCTGCCCTTATTCAGGATGCGATAGAGTGCTCTGCATTCTTATTAGGAAACATTGGTCTGTAAGGAGAATGGTATACTGTGTATTACTACTGTGAGGCTGTAAAATTATTAATGGACAGTGTAAAGAATTGTATCCACTTTATTAAAAAGAAAAGTATTGTATGTAATAACTACTGCCCTGAAACATGTATCATACTCACGCTAATAAACTTTTCTGCATGCTCTAACATAAAGTATGCTGTGTCGCTTATTTTTTATTTTTTGTCTCGGAATAAACTCATGAATAGCTTAAGGGTACGTGCATTTCTACAAGACTTATTGGATGAACTCAGAAGAACATGTTTTGATCGCATTTGAGAACAAAGAAGTGCAAGCTTTGTTGACTAGTCATACATTAGGTACCTAATTTAAGCCCATTTTTTAGAAGAAATCAGTTATCAAATAACAGTCATTTGAGCTGATATAATTAGAAAAAGCTGAGACAACAAAAGAGTGTTTTGAATGTCCTATGTATGGTGTATCCTGTACCCTGATTTGAGGTCAGAGGTTTGGTATTTTTGTATTTCTGTCTCATCTTGCGCACCAGCTGTGAATTTTACGTTACGATAAGTGAGCATCCTGTTTTATACGTTAAATTTAAAAATATGACTCTTAAAAAAGAATGTGATTGCTGTGATTTTAAGTACACAAATTTTATCCAAGATTAATATTTTTTCTAAAGCTCCAACTTTTTTTGTTTTTTGGCTCTTTAGTAGGTTTTCACTTTGATGCTCTAAAAGGAGAAAGCAATAAACAAATTAAATTGTCTGTGGTGTTTCCTGTACACAATACAGCGATGTGATTAGTCTTTTGCAAACTTGAGACAAAAGCCACAGAATCCATATTGCATATCTTCTCCTAATGAGATATATTAATAATAAATTATCTACTGTATAATAATAGATAGGACCATATAGTGTGAAACAAAAAAGTACAGACATTAGTTATTTTCTTTATTCAATCTATAGTTTAAAGAAATAAAATTTTTTAATATATAAAGCTGGAAGAAAATACAAGACGAAGTTATAGTAGTAGTACCACATGTTCATCTTATAAAAGATTTTATCCTCAAACTATGATGTAGGGTGATTGAGGAAGGTATTTTTACAGAAGAAACAGACTGAGTTACGAAGAGGTTATTTATAAGTCCTGTAGCCAATTTGTGGCAAGACACATCCCAATGCCCCATCTTTTCTCTCTTACTGTGAGATAAGTAGTGGATTACTAGAAAGAATCTAGATATGTTTACTAGAAAATAAATGGTATACATCAAGATTTGTTATTTTTTAAATCTAGAGCATAGATGCAACATTTACTTTCTGATCTTTTGTAATGCCTTTATTTACTCTAATTATAAAAATTAATTTGATAATCATAAGCAGATGTCAGAAAGAATATTCACCACAGAAGTGATTATTAATTAAGAAGGTTAGAGGTGATTTCTATTTTATTCTGTATAAAGATATAGTATTTGAATTGTTTTAAAAATAGGTATCAATTTTTTAATAAGACAAAAAGTCATTTAAGATAAAAAGGAGTGTACCACATTGTAAAAAATCTGAAAAACACAAATAAATAATTTATAAACAATCATTACCCTGGCACCAGAAATGGATGATATTAAATTGTATTTTCTCTGGGCATACATGTTTATGTTGAACATATTTCTATTTTGATGTACTTGAAATCACAAAGAATGTGATACCCCAATCTTTAAAAAATTTAACATTATATGTCTTAATTTATCTTTACTATTAAAAGGGTAGTAGCCAACAAATTCTTTTCCTTACATGGAGTTGACAATAGGGAGGAAGATTACCCCTTCCCACATTCCCAGTTAATAACCACTATACACATATGCACATACCATTCTAAAATTCTTTGTCGTCCAGATGTCAAATAATTATTCATCTACTTCTTTAAGTAGGAGTGGGGCAAGACAGACAGCGAGGAGTAGATAGGGAAAGATGGGAAAGGTAATCCTACTAAGAATAAAAGCAAATGTGACCTGTTTATCATGCTATACCAACTGGGTTATTTTATTAATAATCTTAGAAAAATAAAAAATTCTTACCAGAAACTAGACCTGGCATTGTTAAACCACAAGCATTTATAGAAAGAACTCACCAAAGAGGGAACAGGGGAACAAACAAGAGATAAAAAACAACAATATGGCAAATGTAATTCTATCAATAATTACATTAAATGTGAATAATCTAAACATTCAAATCAAAAGGCAGAGATTGATAAAAGAATAAGGTTCATCTATCTGCCCTTTAAAAGAGACAGGCTTTAGATTCAAAGGCATAGATAAGTTGAAAGGAAAATGATGGAATAAAGATTCTCATGTAAACATAACCATAAGAGAGCTGAAGGAGGCTGCATTAAGCAAGCAAAGTGAACATTAAGATCTGTGCAATCTCACACCTGGGCAGATTCTAACTTTGCAAGGGAGCAGGAGTCCCCCAAAATTCCTCCAAGTATACGGAAATCCTAGATTTATCCTTGAGTTTATTTTGATGTCCTGCAGGTTTTCAAAGACTCATTAGTCCCTAAAATGAAACTTCAGTGTAGATTACAGCAGAATCATGGAGTCATCCTATTCTGATACTTGAGTCTTAAATCGATGTGTACAGTCCCCAACCTGCACAGATTCCAGTTACAATGATCCGATTCCTCTCTGATGGCAGGAATGATAGGTGAAGCACCATTGTCCATAGGCACCCAGGCTGCCAGTCACTTCACAGATGAATGCAGTTTGGTCATGTGCCAGAGCTCTAGCTAGTACTTGATTGGCAAGTACTGGCTGGAATAAATAAAAGCAGTACTGAAACATGTGCAGGTTTGGCCTTTAGTTTTTGCTTTCCTCAGCTATTTTGTTTTTGTAGTATCTTTGAACCAAGAATGGGTGGCATAAATTTATTTAGATACCACAATGCCGAATGGTCTTCCAAAGACAAGAGTAGAAATGCCTCAAGCTGATTAAACAAAACACAGCATCCAGAATGGGCACTCAGACTATAACCAACAAATTCTGGAAGTTAGCCATTCCAAGGACTCTACCTGTCTTTGCTGCAATGCCCAGCATTCTAGTTTCACATGCTGAGGCTCTCATCTTCTATTTTCTTTCTTCCTTTGTTCTCAGACTTCTCTCTCCCATTTATACCCAAGTACCATCTGTTATTCCTTTCACACACTTTTCAAACACTTATTTTATTCTTGTGATTTTGCATACCTTTTTATCATAGATGAGTAATTCTGCAAAGATTCTGATTAGCATATTGTTTGATAACACCTTGGTTTTCCACCTTCCAAGATGGACTGCATCTTCTTGAATGAAGATTGTATGTTTAAATGGAGAGTCATTTGTATTCTGCAAGAGGTTTACAAATGGGATATGTGAAGCAAGTAGTTATGAATAAAACCAATGGGGCTGAGTGAAGTCCCAATTTTTTTAAGAGAAGAGGAAAAAATGGGAAGAGACTAACATTTATTGCCTACATCCCATGTGTCAGGCATTGGGTTAGGCAACTTTCCAACATTATGCTTTTTAATCATTAACACAAAGTGATGATGTTTATTCTTTCTGTTTCCAAGAAAATGTAGCTGGGACTCAAAGGAGCTGAGGGACTAGTTCAAGATTAAAAAGCTAGTAAATGGTGATTCTGAAACTAAAACCAAGATTTATTTAGTTTTAAAGCCATTTCCCCTAACAGGGATCTGAGAATAAGTCACAGGAAGAGAAATGAAAACACAGAGACGCAGGAAAACACACATCTATTTTTGTAGTATCTGGCACATAGTAGACATTAAGGAAATATTTGTTTATTATTGAATGAATACAAGAATTGATAAACTTAGTAAAGTTTTTATTTTTCCAGCTCTTATATCTCTTTGGGAGGAAAACTGAATATGCAGTGGGGTCAGATTTAAAGGTAATTTAAAAGTGACCCAGTCCTGGAAACTTCTTGACAATGTCCCTGACAGTGTGACCCAGACTATCTAGGCCACTTTCAAGACCGGTTCTCACTCAAGCTGCAGGTCTTGCTCTGCTTCTGAGAAGCCCTATGGTTTGGAAGCATGACCTTATATTTCAAATTCTAATATTGACTCTGTATCAACAAAAGTGTCTGTGTATCTATATGTGCTTTACCCTATTAATTATACCTTAGAGTTATGAGTTCCATAAACTTATTACCTCTTGTGCAAAGTACTATTTTATTGAATTTTTTAATCTCCATATTATTTTAATATCTAAAATTGCCTCTCTAGTTAATGTCCGTCAATGTGTTTCTCTTCTAGCAATTTTCAGGACTCTCAGATGAGTGTTTTAACTTACCCCCCCAAAATTTAAAAGCCCATTTGATAATACACACATACACACACACACACACACACACACACACACACACACAGCAATATTAGGATCATTACTATTTCTAAACTATTAAGAAAATCAAGACTAAATATGACAGTACCAAAATAATGTGCAGCACAGCTATGATGAACTGTGCTCCTAGCAAGCTTTTCTCATAGTGACAATACAAGTAGGTTCTTGACAAAATTATGAGCATAAGAGGAAAGAATGCATTTCATTAAAAAAAATGTATTAGCTCATGCATGATGTTAATGTATTATTAGCTCATGTAGGGTCAAGAAATTAGTACCACTTATTTAAGATCCTAGATCTTTATGTTATTATACTTACAGGTAAAAAGTTTTAGAAGGAAACTATTTCAACATTAACAGGCTTATTTATGGTAAAAACTAAGACGCAAATTAAAAAATGGTAAAAATAATTTTGACACAGTATTTAGAGGATGGGAAATTTAGGCTTTGAAGAATTCCATCACTGAAAGTGCCTTTAAAGTTTTCCCAAAGTTTTAAATGATGTCAAAGTCATAATACCTGAATAGTACAAATCAAGACACTAAAACATAAATCATTTTTCATTTGTATAAAAAAGTATAAATATTTTCATATAAATGTTCCAGAATAAAATAAATATTTTTTGATTGGTAATATTTTATTTAAGGATGTAGTTGGCATCTTCTAACAGAACACTTAATTTAGAGCTGCTTAAATCTGTTGATGATAAAACACTCTGCGGTATAGCCATATAGTGGAATACCTACCGTTCAGCAATAAAAGAGGAAGAAACTACTATGATTCAAGAACATAGTTTAATTTCAAAAGTATGGTGCTAAGGACCACATAAAAGACAACATACATACTGAATGTTTTCATTTATATGAAATTCTAGAAAAGGCAAAACTAAAGTGACTGAGGTCAGATAAATTAGCTGGGGCTGAACTGAGGGGAGAAGATTGACTGTAAAGGGCCATGAGAGAATTTCAAAGTAATAGAAAAGTTCTATGCTGTGATTGCAGTGTTAGCTACATGATGTAAGTGCACCTTTGTCAAAGGAAAAATAATTAGACTACTGTCATATGTAACATGGGAAACTAGAAAACAGAGACAAGGGAAAATGAAAATGACATTAGAATCTCAGCTTAGACCCCATTCATGTACAAATATGAAACACAAAAGTACCAGATACCCCAAGGATTCAAAACATGCCACCTATGGACCTTTTTGGGGAAAAAAATTTAAATTACCCTAGTCAAATAAAAAATATTAAATGACAATAATAATACACATAAAATAAAAGAAGTCACTCTGTGAAACTTAATAGTCAACAAATAAATATTAAAACATATTTGTTTTTAGAAGGTATTCTTGAAATAGAAAAGGGACCTTAAAATAATTTTTTAAAAGTATAGTTTTAAAATTAAATGTCTCAATTGTTTTTAACAAAAAATTAAAAAGGGATGGGCTTTTCTTCCTGACATGACCTTAAGTCCAGTGGTGGGTAGTTCAGATAGCTTAAAGACATCATGATTAGGTCTTGGAAACTCTGATTTTCCTGGTTTTTTTGCCGGCCTTGGTCACAAGCCAATTTGGTGACCCTTCTGGAAGGATATCTGTGCTCCAGGAAAGAAGATCGATAAAAGCCAGTGTTCCCTTAAAAAAAAAAATCAGAATTGTAAAAGATTTTTCAGAATACCTTCCTCTCAGAAAGCTTCCACTTATCCCTTGTCATTCATAAAGATGTTACATGACCACTCCTAACTGCGAGGGAAATAGAATTTTTAACTTCCAGCTTTTATAGAAGTAAGAGATAAGTTGGGTGAGATCGGGTATTATGTAATTTAGCTTGTAATGTCCACTCAAATAATATTTCAAATATAATCAACATGACTACTATCTCTTTTAAAGTTTATTCGTATATGTATAAATGGAACTCCAGGTCAGCAAGAATCTCTCAGAGCCTTTCCAATTCCAAAATTCATGAAAGTACAAAAAAAAACTTAAAAGTGTCTTTCAAGGTGATTCGACACATGTTCATCATAATATGAAGTTATATAGTGCCTTTCTAAGACTCATCTAACATCTTAAACTCTAAAAACATTTAAAACTATAAAACCATGCATTATTTAAAAGACTTCAGACTTTATTCATTTATTAAAATATTAATTTGATAGACATTTACTAAGTAACTACTGTACGCAGGTAATTTTACACCTAAAAACTTCCCTCAAAGAGATATCAAAAGATGCTTTCTGAGGAAAATTCTTTTCTGACGATTTTTTGGAAAATGTTTTCGACAGGGTTGTGAGTTAAATATGTTGACCTGGAGCTCCAGTCTCTTTCTCAGGGAAATCCTACTACATGGCACATGTTGATTTCTTCCTTCTCTCAATTCTGACTAATTACAGTCAGCCCTAGTCCATTTGGCACTAAATGGCATTTTAATTTCAGACACATGCATGCATTCATTCCAGGCCCACCTGAAGGTACAACTGGGCTCAAATTAATGGATACAAATATCCTTGGATGTACTGAGTTCTTTGTTCTGTAACCTACAATCTACCCACTACTGGTTCTTCAAACTAACCCTCCTTCAATTCTTTCTAAAAATTCCCAAAGGGCTGTCTCATGCTCATGAATACAACTTCTTGGTATCATGCAATGTCTGACATTTTCTTCCTCTAGTTCTTGTTTCTGGCCTCACCTAATGCTGGCATCCTCGATACAAATGCACTTTTCTGATTTCTCTTCTGAAATAAAAAGAAAAATTTTTTTTTAAGATTTCTCTTTTAAATCATCAACAGAAGCCAGGACAGATACTTTTCTATAATCAAAGCTGTCCTCCTTTCAGATGCTGGGTCCATGCTTTATCTCCTCCATTTATGCAACCTCACTTATGAAGCCCCTCAATCCTGAATGCAAACTGACCCCCAGTATATTCCACCAGTCCTCCAGACCTACACTAGTGAAGTTCGAACAAGGGCGCTCATTGCATGAGTACTTCTCACCCCATAAGTTGACTATTGGCTTTCTGAGGGCAGGCTGCGTTGTCTTCCCTCTGCTTTCTGTGTGATAGCTGCCTACAACAGGCGCTCAATAAACATGTGTTGCATTGAATGTGACAGGACTTAGCATGAAGAGAGGAAATTTCCTCATTGCACAGAATTTAAGAGTTGGCCAAAGGCAAAACTGAGAATGAAATGTCAGTCGAATTGCTTTTGATGGCATTGTGAGAGAAGTATCTTCAAACTGATAGGAATAGTAGAGGAAGCAGGATGGCTCAGACACCCTAGGGGATACCTAGCTCTCCAATGAGACCTTTACTTATGTTTAAGGATTATTTCCACTGGCTGTAAAATGAAACATCCATTCTCTTTAATCAATTTCTAGTCAAGGCAGCCAAATCTGTTTAGATTGTATTTTAAAGATGTGATTAAATATGAATAATTAGCCTCTCTTCTTTCCTGGACACTGTGACAATAATATTGACATTTTATTTCCCTTAAATTGTATTCTAAGTTCCACTTCCACCACAGCTCCTTCCCCAGATGATATTCCTGTAGCCCAGACTTTGCACCACCTCTCTCTACACTTATATTTTCTTTTGAATTTATATTTTTTTAAATTTTAAGTCACAATTATTGAGGTATAATTTATATACAGTAAATTTTGTCATTTTCAAATCCACAGTTTTACGGGTTTTGAAAATGTGCATAGTCATATAGCCACTGCCACAATCAAGGTATAAACTATTTCAATCACCTTAAAATTTGCTCATGCCCTTTTAGTCAATTTCCTCCCCTCATCTAAGCCTCTGCAACTGATCTGACTTCTGTCCCTATAGTTTTGCTTTTTCCAGAAAGTCATATCAGTGGATTCATAAACTATGTAGTCTTTTGTCCTCTGGTTTTTCTTTTGTAATACACTGTGTTTGCAATTCATCCATACTGTTGCTTATATGTTGCTCGTTCCTTATTATTGCTGAACAGTATTTCATTGCATAGATGTATTTTGTGATCACGATGTACTTACCTTGTTTTTCTTGTCTTTGAAACTTACGTTTATTGTAGGCTGGAAGGAATTGTATTTATAATTGTATATATAATACAATATGAGAAAGAATTGTGCCAACTATTGAATATATTTACATATGCTTTATACTGACCAGGCTAAAATGTACTCAGATCCTATGTGTTGCATAAACCACTTAATAAATGTATGTGATTCTTTTTCATTTAAAACAGTTTTGAAAAGTTTGACCTGGGTTTTTGTATCTCAAACTATAATTTAGCCCCATAATATAGTGGAGAAAAAAAGGATTTTGAAGTTTGGGAAAACTTGGGTCCCTGTGATAGTCAAATTGTTCTGTCACTGCTCCCTTCTCAGCTCCCTATGCTGATTAGTCTCTTTGGCATATACAGATTTTTAGTTTCTGTAATAATTTTTGGTAAGAAGAAAGTTGTTTTCCCTTCAGATTCCAAATAATGTATTTTAACCATTTTAAATGTAATTCCCATTATAACAGGCATCAATATTTTTAACTACATAGAAATAGAAACAGGTTGTTTGGGTTTGGGTTCAAATTAAACTGAATATCAACATATAGAAAGGGACTCATATAGAAAGGAACTGTTTGATCTAATCTTTTCTCATCAGTTTATTCTAAGTATAAATATAAAATGTGAAAACATCAAATTGTACACCTTAAAAATATATGGTTTATTATGTGTCAATTATACCCCAAAGCAGCTGTTAAAAATATATAATCGCTATTTAAATATTATACTTTATATATATATGTACATGTGTATATATACATATATGTATACATGTGTGTGTGTGTGTGTGTGTGCATTTATATATAAAGGGGTTTGGCAGGGGTTTGTGCTAGGGCTGGATCTGAGATTGAGTCACATATGTCATGTAGAGTTAGGTAGTTGGGAAAGGAGAAAGCAGAGAATGGAAAAGAACAGAAGCCAAAGTACAAGGAAATATGATGGAAAAATATTCTGAGCCAGACTCAGAAACAGGGCCAAGGGTCTTGAGGAAATAGTATTTCTGGATATAACATGGTATTTTATTTGAACACTTGTGACCTGGCTACCCTGGACACAAGTGTGCACCTTGGGGGTGGGGGGAGAGAGGAGCAGCTGCAGGTAGATCTCACTGGATCATGGAACACACTGGGGCAGAAGCAAGCCTTCTTGAGAATCCCTCCAAGAGAGAGTCAGTCAGAGGTGAAGCACAGCCTCCTCGTTTTAAGGCAGGTTTACAAGGGGACCTGGCAGCAGGAGGTCTGAAAGTCTTCATCAGTTGTGGAGATGGAAGGATCTATGCCGCATTCGTGGTGGAGGAGAGCAGAGACCAACAGCAGCCAGGACTGGTCTCTGAACACATGTGTGTAAATAGCAGCGTGTACGTATACAAATGGAAACAGTGAGAGGAGGACATTTGGGTATTTGCATGGATAGGATCTCATCTACAGTCAGAGACTGGCAAGTTTCAATTAACAAATGTGTGAAAGTCATGATCTCTATGTATATGTATGTCATGGTCACAAATCGAAGAAAAAAAATCATCTGCATGATGACAGCCTACCATGGGAAAATATGTGGTTTTAAGGGCTCTAAAAATGTTCACTTTGAAGCATCTTCATTTACCTTTAGACCTAGAGGTTTTTGATGGTATAAGTCACCTTTTATATAACTGTATTTTTATAAAGATTCATAATGAATCTAAAGAAAATATGTCTCATTCTAGTGAGTGGCAATAAACCATACTGAATTCACATATTCTCTGTTCTTATGCCTCACAGGTTTTCAGTTTTAACAAGGCTCCTAAGCCAATATTTGGTAATGAGATTTCAAACTCATTGAGGACAGACAGTTAACATATTGGTTCTCACCACAGAGCTTAACCCACTACTTTGCACATGGTAGGTACTAAATAGATAGGTGTTAAGTAAATGAATAAATGACAAAAGTGAAGCTGTTGCAAGATTCTCAACATAATCCAACTGGAGTATCATGTTAGAAATTATAAGAATTTATGAGAAAGAAAGCTAGAAAGTCTATAAGAGAATAATGCATGAAATTTAGAGACAAATACTAGAAGACCATGAAAGAAACCAACATTTGTGAGCCAGGGATAGAAGCTTTGTTTTCTCATGTAGAATAATAGGACATGTAGAAGCAGAAAAGACTTAGATCATAATTAAACCTGAAATTTCTGGCAAAACTTAAATTCCAAATCTTTTCACTGATTTCATTCTTTTGATGTGTAAACAAAACTCACTAGCCTGCCAGTCAAATAAATCCTAATGGCAAAATTGGCTCTGTTTGACTTTTTGATGTTAAACATTTGAAGTGCACTTCCATCTAAAAGGACAGACTCCAATGTGAATGGTGCAATGAAAATTACTTCAAATAAAATAGGAATTAGCCTCACTCATAGGAAACAGTAAAAGTTAAATTGCAAAATGGTTGAGAAAGGAGAGAAAGAGGATTCTCGATTTCAGAAAAGAATAAAAAAGTAATAAACTACTTAAAGAATCAAAGACTGTATATTCATGGCAGAGAACTTTAAGAAAAAATATTTCATTATGAATGGTCTTGTGAGTGTGTCAATCTGATGATACTGTTGTACTGAGTTAAAATTAGAGCTCATAAAATCAGGATGACAGGCAGGCCATGGAAGTTGAAGTTACAGGGCAATGGAGATGATGAGCAATTAAAGAGGAAGTCAGTCTACAGAGAGGAGAATGGAGCAGGTACACACACGAAGGCAAAGGCAAGAGCTCATGCCATTTCTACAAGTTGTTCAGAGTGGACCCTGTTCTTGTCTTTCCAGCCTCCATTTCCAGTCACTAAGACCAGGCTATAATTCATGTCTTTGGGTTCTCTAAAGTATCCTCATATCCTTTCAATTAACTCTTCTTTGACTTAGGCTAATTTAAGTAAGACTGATTTTTTTCCCCTTGAAAAAATAACCTGTCTCTAGCTGAAACATCTAAGTTTTCCAGTGAAGGATAGTAGCTAAGAGCCATACAGCTAGCTTGATCCATCATATGACACATTTCTTTAAAAAAAAAAAAAAAAACAATCTGAAGTACATATGAATAATGTTTCCCCTACATTAAGTTTTTCCAGCTTCTGAGAAATAAACTTCTTCTTCTCTGGTTCATTTTACTAAATTAAGATGTTAGTCATTAGTTGTACAAGTGTGTCTATTCATAAGAGCAGCAAACATTTATTGAGCTTCAACTCTGTGTCAGGCCCTGTCTTAGGGTCTGTGAGTAAAAGAAGTATGAATAAAATACATAGGTGTATTAATGAGTCCAGGGAGCTGGGGGACATAGAAGTATTTTACTTTTATTTATTTGTTTTCTTTGTTTTTAAATTGAAAGTTTCTCTTTTATTTTGCACATATGCCACTCAGCCAGTGCCTGGAGACCTGCAGGTGAGTCAAGCTCGATGGATTCTGAGCATCAGTCATGTCACAAATTTCCTGGGTAAGATTTGAGAAGTCACTGGTTACTTCATTTCAAATTTTCCAGGACATATGGAATTTCACATTCACTACACTTTTTAGGTCTAAGGAGAAGAATATAAAACTGGTAGAAAATTCATTTCAACTTAGTAACTCTTTTAAAGAACTTATTTGCCAGGTACAAGACTAAACTTTTATGATATAAACATATAAAATTTCAGAGATCTAGCATTTAAGTGAGAAGGTGGAGTATATGAATATAATTATATGTATATAATTTAATTCAAGTCATACCATAATAAATACAAAAGATTTTTTTAACTAGGGAGTCAGGAGCCAAGACAAAAGAAAAACTGGTTCTGAATAAAGGAGATAGGAAAGGCTGGCATGTCATATAAAATTCGACTGGAACCTTGAACTAGAATTTTAAGAAATGGAGAAAAGGGAGAAAGCCATTCCAGGGAGAAAGGATAGGCAAGGAACTAGCAAAGAAGAATGGGAGAGGTAGGCCAGTAAATAGGTGAATTTGGCCTAAGTGTAGTATACAAAAGGGAGGAATGGTGAGAGGGACTGCAGAGTCAGGTTGGGGTTCAGTTGGGAGTTTAAATATTAAGGTACTTAGACTTTATTCTGTAGATTTGGAAAGACGTTCAGCAGATCATTTCTGTGTTTCAGACAGAGGACTGTGATGTATTTGACAGACATTTCTCAAAAATGAACAAAGTAAGCTTTTCATTTCAAGCGAAACAAGTGATAATATGTGTTGCCAATAAAACTCAAGCTTTCTAATGCAAATCAGAATTTTGAAAAATGTGTATCCACCAGCATGAGCTTGACAGTTTTCCAACATACAAAGACTTTTCTGATGAGATAGATAGTGACATGATCTTTTTAATAACATGTCATGAAACGTGTCAACAGTTGGAAAACCCGCATAAGTCAGTGAACCATTATTTTCCAAATAACCAATGCCTGATGGGACAAAATCTTGCATAGGTAAAACACCTATTCATTCAAAGTGCTCAATAGGCTAATGAATTTTAATGCACTAGATGCTGGAGGAGGTCACGGAGAGTACATACTACTGGTTGACTGGCAAGTTGGACCCAGGCAATCAGAGGCTGTTCCTTCCCTTCTGTTTTTGGAATGTAACTTCTGCCCACTATTCCCACACTAGGAGCTACTTCAAAGAGTCAGCCTTGAGAGAGTAATGTGTTATTGAGACCATCTGGACAGTATTTGTGACTAAACCCCATTAAGATCTATATACAAATTCTTAAGATTCTGGCAAGAAAGTGTAGAGATCCACACTACGTCCTGTTTTTCCAGCTACATATCTGTGTGATGCCAGATTAATTCATACAATTACATCAAAACTAAATATTACAACAAATTAAATGCAGAAGCATATATGAGAATCCAAGTGGTTATTTTTTAAGCCAGACACTAAAAAGATTGGCAAAAATGTAAAATAATGCAATTCTTCTCATGAGCTTTTTTATTTTGGAAAATATAGTTATTTTTCATAAAATGTTATTCATGTTAAAATGCAATAGCCTTATTTTTATTTTAAAATGAATTAACACATAAATATGGGAAAATTTACCCGTTTCAAATTCTTAAATGATAAATATTGGTAGAAATAATCCACATAAACAAAAGTTCTTTAGGATCCTCAATATTATTTCCAGCTTTATTGAGGTATAATTGACAATTTAAAAGCATATATATTTAAAATATACAAAGTAATGTCTTGATGTAAGCATTCAATGTGAAATGATTACCAGAATCAAGCTATTTAACATATCCACCATCTCACATAGCTACTATATCTGTATGGTGAGAACCCTTAACAAGTTATAAATAGACCATAAAGTATTATTAACTATATTCATCATACTGTACACTAGATCCCCAGAATCTATTCATCTTATAATTCACAGTTTTTACCAACATCTCTCCATTTTCCCCACCCCCAGCTCCAGGTAGTCACCATTCTATTTTCTGTACTGTGGCTTGACATTTTTAGATTCCACATGCAAGATTATACAATACTTGTCTTTCTCTGTCTGGATAGAGAATTAGTATAATGTCTTCCAGATTCATTTATGTCATTACGAATGACAAGATTTTCCTTTTTCTATGGCTGAATATTATATATTACATATATCACACTTTTTTATACATTCATCAATGGGATCATCTATAATTTTAACAGTGTCAAGGGCTCCTGAGACCAAAAACTTGAAGAAACCCTCCCTTAATCCTTATTTCCTGCTCAGAATATGGGGTCCAGCACAAGTACACCTAGGCAGGATAGTTCCTAGGAATTTTAAGGCAAGTTTTCTCTGTTTTATCTCAAAACTGCTTTTACACTCTTGAAATTAATATGAAGCAAGAGTTGGCTCTTCATTTCTTGAAATTTGAAATTTTTGCCTGCTTTGGAAAATTGCAACTCCTGATTTATTCTGTACTTCATGCCAGTATAATGTTCATTTGTCCAGTTCTGAGCACAAAAGCAAAGGGTGCATTTTCTTCTCCAGCACTCAAAGCACAAATTCCTGTCTCTCATGAAGAGAACTACCCTGCCTCCCAAATAAGGTCTGTTCCAAACACTTACTCACATTTCTGTGAGTCAGAAGGAAACAGACAGATATTCATCTCCATGAAACCTGGCTGACTTCCCACAAGAAGTCTGTGAAGAGAGCCTAGGTTGGGTGTCAGGGTTAGTGAGCGGCCACCTAAGAGCTCACAAGTGATATCTGGAATCTTAGTAAGCAGGTGAGTACCATAGACAGGTCAGAAAAAAAAAGGCCTTCAGGTGTTTGTCAAGATTAGTAAGCAGAGTTAGTCAGTGACACATAAGAAAACAGATAAGAACTGGAGGCTATACATTTTGGGTTCAAAGGTAATGAGTTTATAGTCATGAGTATAAGCAGTAGCATATGACAAAAATCGATTTAATACTTTAAAAATTCAAGACTCCATCCCTAACTGTGGTAAAGGGAGCATTTGATTTTTACCAGTTAAGTCCTTCCCACCTTGAAACACTTTGCTTTCAAGTGACAGTATTCTAAATATCCTATCCTGCTCTGGAATATTCTATTCTATCCTGGAACAGTACCAGTTCCACAAAGATTTGGAATGGTATTAATTATACTAATGATTAGACTAATAGCTCTTTAACGTATTAAAACACTTGATTACTTCACAAAATTCAGCAATGTACTGGGAACTTGTGGGTGAAAAAATCAGATTTAAAGAAAAGTGAATATCCTCTTCTCAGGTCGGTGAGTAAAAAGCTCAGATAGGGTTATAGAATATTCTCTTTCCAGACACGAGACCGAAATGATGGAAGAAAACATGGTCACGGTGTAATTCAAAGAGAAAGAGTCACCAGTCCACATAAGGGCTCTCTCTTGGCATCTTGAAGTAAATCCTTTCAACTTAGTAAACAAATCAGCTCCTTATTATCTTGGAGAGGCATAAATGAGGATTTATCACACACACACACACACACACACACACACACACACACACACACCCGCAGGCCTGGCTTAAATATCACCTCAGATAATCATAACCTGTGAGCAGATCCTCCCTGATGAGTTCGTGTCTAACCTGGTCATTCTGCGCTTATTTTGGGCCTCTTCTCCGCCCACTTGGAAAAGGCAGAGAAAGGCACGCACCGCGCAGCCCCCAAAGGGCTGTGGCTTCGGGCCCGCGGGCCCCCCTGCCCTTGCACCCCGGCCGGGGTTCTAAGGGGACCCGGGGGTGTCCCGCCGGCGGGGGTCTGGCCGTCGGGGGGCGGGGTGGTGACGGGCCGGCCGTCGCCCGCCGGGTGTGCCCAGCCCGTCCCCTCCGGGGCAGGAAGCCCGCCAGGCGCGCGGTCCCCATGCCCGCGGCTTCCGGGATCCCCGGGCGGGGACGGGGCAGGGGAGCTGGGGTGCGGTTTCCGGGGGGCGTGGAGGAGCCCAGGTGCAGCCCGCGGGGTTCAGGGGGAGGCGCGGGGCGGGGCGGAGCTGGCGTGGGCCGAGGCGGAGGGGCGGGCCGGGGCGGGCCTTGGCGCCCCGGGCGCTGCCCAGCAACTTTTCCCGGACCTCCCCCGGGCCGGGGCGAGCAGCCTAAGGGACGGGCTCCTGGTGCTGGGGTCCCTGTGCCACCCCAGAGCAGCCACGGTCCCCGGGGCAGGCCCAGGATGCGGCGGAGAGGACGCAGAGGGGGCGCGCCGCTGCGGCTGCTGTTGGTGCTCAGTCAAGGTGAGCGGGAGCCGGCCCCGCACCGGCTCCTGGAGGGACCCGCGCGGGCTCCGCGGGCGCGAGGGAGGGAGGGACGGGCTGTGCGGGACCTGGGCGCAGGGCGCGCGCGTCTGCGCTCTGGTTGATGCCACCTGGACCCAGACTCCCAGCTATCCCGAGACGGATGCAAAGAGACTCTCCATCCCCGCTCTCCCCCGCCTGGTGTCCCCACCAAGGCATGTCTCACCCTGTCTTTAGTTCAGCACCCTTCAAAGTCAACTCAATGCGAGCTTTGATTGTCGGCGCACACGCATGTATACAGAGAGTGGGGAGCAGGACTCCCGGAGGTCGAGAGTTCTGCAGCCTGGTTTGGACAGGTGCGGTGCCAGACCCGACCCAAGGGGTTCTATGGGTCCTGGGAATCCAGTTCTGGGCGGCAGGCAGCCTGCACCTCCTCAGTGGGATGCCTGGTGGCTTTACAGGAGCCTGGGAGCCCCAGATGCTGAGTTTTCAACCCAGCGATGTGAATAAGGTCCCCATTTCTTCAGGACGCGGCACTGATGTCTCTTGCCATAGGGTGCGGAGAAAAAGCAAGCGCCTCTGAAATACTTGGCAGAGGGGGGGAATTCTTCCTTCCCTTCTGCCTTCCTCTTACTGTAACGTCGTCCGTTCAACGAATGTAAACTCTGGCCAGGAAAAGTTCTTTCCACTTTCTGGATCTTGGCAGCCACAGCAAGAGAAGTAACCGAGCCGCATCACCAGCTGCAGTACGGGGAGCGTGCGGCCCCCCGATTGCCTGACTTCTTTCGCACTAAGTGGGGAAGGGAGGCTGGGGTGCAGGGCGGTAGAGTGACCATTATGCATCTGGAGTACCTTCTCCAGGCGTTCTCCTGAGCCTAGTGTGTACTAACTTTAAGAATTATACTTTACTTGCGGGGAAGGGGGGGGGGTCACATTTGTATTTTGTGGTTTGCACAGCCATCAAAACAAAAACATGGTCTCTGATTTTTAAATGTTTTTACAAAGAAGATAAATATTTCCTAAACTGTTTCTTGAGGCACTTAGCATCAGTCACTATTCTTTATAGTGGAAGAAACCTAGTCCAGATGAGTCTGTAGCATTTTTTCCAGGTCAGAAAGAACAGAAAAATAGCCCCACCATTTGGCCACCATCAAGAGTAGGCATCCCTGGATTTTCTGTATAACCTTGTGTCTTGTGCTTTTCTCCTAGGCCCCCAACAGTGTTTTAAGGGGCCATCAACCCTAACCTAGGGCTTTCAGGAAAAGTTGGATTCATATTGAAAACCAGGCCCCGAAATACCACAACCTTCCCAAGTGCTAATAGACATTTAATTCCAAGCTTTTCATCTCTCTTTAATTGCCCATTATTAACAGAAGCTATGGAAACATAACATCATTTTTCTTATCTTGGAAGTGTTGAGGCTTGTTCTTTAAACAGTAGTGAGAAATATTTTAGTGGAACGTGTTGCTTTAAGGCATGAAGTCAGATACAATGATTTTAACCTGGCGCGTTAGTACATCAAGACAACTCAGTGTGAGCAAGCAGAGGTGATCTAAAATGACACACGTAAAAACATTTTGTATACTTATTTCTTCCTCCTGCTCCAGTTATTGGCATACTCAAAGAACAGATTTCCTCTTAATTCAAGATGATCATAATAAAGCTTTTCCATTTGAGATATCAATCAAAGTTCCTAGGGAAGCAACATTATTTTTTGCTACCACGGATATCCAAGATTATCATGAATAATTGAAATTTCTAACTCAGTGAGAGTTGAAATTTTGTATGGCATTACCCTACATGTATAGGATTTTTTGAGGATTCATATTACTATCCACACAAATATAGTTGTTTATAAATTGTATGCACACATAATTGTGTAATATAAATACATACCTAAAATTAAAATGTTAAAGATATATGTATGTGTGTGTGTGTGTGTGTGTGTTTACACATCTGGCATCTTCTCCAGCATACATGCCAACTGCTGAAGAAAATTAAAATCCTCAAATCTCATTTTAACAGTTAGATTTAAATTTACTTTCCATAAACCTCCTCTTGGTATTTAAGAAAAAGCAGTCTCATAGTTTAGTTCCGTATTTATCCCCTTTCATTGATCGTTCTTTTGTGTTAGTGTCTATGATGACTGAAATGGTAATCAGCAGATTGAGGATGGAAAAAAAAGACTGTAACAGGCCTAGATGATCCACAAACAAAATAATAGGTCTGCAGAGGCAAGAGAAACGTAATTTTTAAATGCTTGCCATCACTTACATTCTCTAGTATGTTGTCAGGCCAAGGGTAGTTCTTCTAGGTTTCTTCTCTATCTCTGGTATGCAGCCCAAGAGTCACACCCACTTTAATGAATATTTTCAAATCCTCTCCCTTGCTTGCCCTCCAGCTGTGACTATTCTAATTTCTCTCATAGTTAGCAAATCCTTTTAATATGTAATTTGGCAGCTCTTTCCTCCTTAAACACCCTCCAACTCTTTTTCTCTTATCTTTCCAGCTGTTTTTTCTTAGGCTCCTTCTTAGGTCCATGTGTTTGGCCCAGTCTTTGTTGGTGTTAGCTGAGATGCATCCTGGAGCTTCCTTTTCATCACACCAGTTCTTACTCTGCTAGTTACAGTTTGAGTCAGCAGCATCTCCAGCCAGATTTCTCCACTGACTTCCAGATCCCTATTTTCATCCGCTACCAATATTTCCACTTAGATGTTGTATAAGCATGTTAAACTCAACATGTCCTCAACTGAAGTCAACACTGTCCTCCAAAATTTTCTCTTAAACTGCCTTCGGTTGTTGAATGGCAGCATTCTCAAACACTAAACCAGGAAATTTCTTGTTTTCAACCTCACAGCCAGTCTCCAAGTTCTGTCCATTCTCCCCAACTCATGCAACCTGTGCTACCACCCGGTTTGGACCTTGTTTTTTTTGTGTCTGGACGACTATAGTTTTTAAACTGGTTTTTCTTTTTCTGTGTCTATTCCTCCAGTCTACTTTCCTCAGTGTCACAAATATTATCTTTCTAAACACTTATCTATGTCTTGTCGCTCCTTGCTTCAAACGTTTGATGGGTCCCTATCTCACGTAGAGTCAAGTCCAAATTTCTTGGCATGTCAGATAAAGTCCTTTGCCACCTGGCTGCAGCCTAAATGTACAGCCCTTGCTCTACCACACCCCTCCTGTACACTCTTACACATGGTACTTACGCACACATAATACAACCCCCCCTCCAAAGCCATATATATAGATATATATATATAGATATATATATACTTTTCTGTGTTTTCACTGCACCTGATGGACCAAATTTAGTGTTAGGATATTTTCCAAACTATTTTCTTAGCCTTCACCTCCTTGATAGTTTTTCTCTCATCTCTTTGCAACTCACCATTGTCCCGTGTTACAAGAGACAACCCCATGAACAATTTTTAAAGAGGGAATCTCTCATTTTCCCTCCCTCTCCTTATCTTCAGCTCCTCAACAGCCTTTGACCACCCTCTGATAAAGTAACTCCCCTCCCCCCATGGCTCTCCAACTACCAGTGCCCAACCCTAACTAAGCTTTGATCTTTAAAATAACTGGTTCTCCAGCCACTGTTTGATTTAAATTCACAGATTGGAGCTCAGGATTTAGTATTTAAAAACAATTACTCATATGTTTCTGATGTGCAGCCAGGTTTGGAAGTAACCACTTAAATATCAGTACTGCACCTCATTTTTCCTAACAAATTAAAATTCCAGTGTTGCCTGTACCACCTTGTTGTGAGATGACCACCAAGACAGGTAGATTACAACATCAAGAGTCGGTGAATGCGTCAGTTTGAATAAATTCCCTCTAAAGTGGGTGATGACTGCTCCTGTCTTGATGTGCAAATAGGTTTGGGCCTATTAAAAGGGAGAAGTCTCTTAATGTAAAGAGATGAGCTTCTAATGATGGAATTTTAGATATTCAGCATAAGACACACATTCAGTCAGTGTATCAAAAGATAAAGAATTCCAAGAAGCATGGGGAAAGTATTTGAGTCCAAAAGTATCATCCCGACATCATTAAATGTCACCACTGAAGTCACAAGCTTTAGTCTGGACTATCCACCCCGCTTAACTTTGAGATATTACTGAAAGAGTCAGCACTGCATAAGAGAGAAAGTACCATGGATGGCTGTCACTCTGATCATTAAGTCAAAGATGTAGAGGGTTTTGTGGTTGGTTGGTTGGTTTTCCTTTCAGCTATTATAGTGACTACTGATTTCCATGGAAGTGAACACATAAAACTGTGGCTCTCTAAAGAGAAGAATCTTTATACCACAAATCTTGAGACACCTAGATGCTCTGTATGAAAGATGATCCACAAGTGCTTTGTTAATCTGGCTACAGTAAGGCAAGTGGTAGACCTAATGTGGAGCCGTAGGAAACTTGAAACATGGTCCACAGAGGTTGCGATCTTATTTGAAAATCATGTCCAAACACGAGGAATGGACATGGTCTCAGCCCCTGGAGGCTGCCTATCCAGATTTAAACCCTTTCATCCTCCTTTCTGACAGAAATCTACTTATCGGGTTACCCCCATCCTCTGTACTACTTGAAGATCCAGGGGACTTTGAGGGGTGATAGGACTGAGCTAGTCCTCTTGGTCCCATACCTCTCGCCAGTGTCCCAGGTAGGCAGGGGCATGTAATGCAACTTTAGCCAATGAGATCCATTAAGAAATTTGGGGGAAAGAACTGTTCACCCTTAAGAGAGACACTGGTTAAGAAATATATTGTCTGATCTACATGTGAAGCTTGGAACAGCTGTAATCATCTTGCAGCCATGATGTCAGCTAGCTTGAGCATAAAGTCAACACACTGGCCTAGTGGAAAGATAGGGAGAAAAGCAGGACCTTCATATCGTCCCTGGGTTTCTGAATTATTGAAATATAGAGCCATCATACCTCTTGATGTCATCAAAAACTTGCATATAATTTAAATTTTATGTTGTTTTTGTTATGTTGTTGTATTGTCTATGTTTATATCATAGAAATGCAGCATAATAAGTTACTATAACATAATAGCTGTCATATGATCTCATATAAGCAATTGCTAAATGAATGACATAGAACTAAATGTTGAGTTTGGAGGATGGAGAAAAGTCACAGTGACATATTTAAGTGTCAGGTCTCCAGAGAAGTCTTCAGGGGGGCAGGGAAGAATCGTTACAATTCAGATCTACTGAATTGTAGAACTAAAGATCACAGACTCCAATTCTCTCTCTTTTAAGTAGCTGTGTGTAATAATATGCTGGTATAGGATAGAGAGTAATACAATCAGGAATAGGACCCAAGTTTCCTAGTTCCTGAGTCAGACATTTTAGATGCTTAAAGAGAAAAGGAGAAGGGCATTATGCCCAGAACACATTTTTCAGGATATTCACAGAGAGAGAAGGCTGAGAGATTAGCAGACACCGAATGACGAAGGGCCTTGTAAACCATATAAGGAGCCTGGATTCCATCCCGAAAACAATGGAAAGGTTTGGAAGGGCATTAAGCAGACAAGTGACAAGGTCAGATTGGCTCTAGTATTAGTTTTAGTTTTGTGTGACAATTGAGAGATGATGGTAGTTAACACTCAGAGAGTGGCAGTAGAGAAAGATAGCAGGGGACAGACTGGAAAGATATTAAGGGAGAATGGTCAAGATTTGGTCATTGATTTATTATGGTGGCAACGAGAGAGGAAGAAGATATGACTAAAGCCTAGGTTTCTGATGCAGACAACCCAATGGGGTGCCATTCACTGAGACAGGGAATGCTGAAGGAAGGCAAGTTAAATGCAGAAGATGATTAGTTCAGCATGGCAGATTGAATTTGAGACATTCAGGTTATAGATTTATTTAGCGGATAGTTATATATAGTGGTGTTAGCAATAGGAGAGAGAGCAAGATGGGGATAGAGATTTGGGAGTCATAAGCATCTAGGGAATCTGAAGGCATGGTATTGATGAGTCAGGCAGAGAGAGATTAGAAGATGCCTTTGGCCAGTACCTCGAAGTGTTGCATGAGAAAGAGGAGATGCCAAGGGTGAGAGAAGCAGCATCTAGAGTCGTAGAAAGAAGAAGTGGGAAGTCGGCACCACAGGAGTATTTTGAGAAGGAGTTGGTCACTTGGTTCGACTTCTTCACCAAAGTTAAGCAAGTCGGACAGCCTTGTGAAGGGCAGTGTCCATGGAGTGAAAAACGTAGGAACCAGAATGAAGTGGGCTGAGGAATAAATGTCAGGTCAGGAAGTGAACGTGGGTCATCAAGTTTGGCAGTAAAAAAGAGGAGTGGCCGAGGGACAATATGGGAGCAACTGCCTTAAACAAACATGGGAAAGACTTACATAAAGATTATTATAACAATTTTTTTTTCACTTCTATTGCTTATGGTACTGCATGGTGCACTTAAAATCTGTGAAAAATTCCATTGAGGCATCTGTATGTGATCACATGAAGGAAGGCGCCATAGGCTCTGGGATATGCAGGGGAGAGGATACTCACTGAGGAGACAGGGGCAAAGCTGATCACCTCATGCTGTGGGCCTCTGGGAACCAGTACCTCCCATCCTCCAGTGCGGTTGCTTGATGGATGAGGGGGCAGTTGTACACAGGTTTGCTTCAGAACATACCTACCACACTAAAGTAGTTGCCGTTAATAAGCTTAGTGCTGTTTTTAGGGTGTATAATATGTAAAAAGATCCCAATTCTGGTAGTAGAGTCAATTTCAGGGCTTTTGTTAGATTTCCTAAGAAAAAAAAAAAAAAAAAAGTTCTTCTAGAGCTATTTATGTTTCTCTGTTTAAGTTTTTTCACTCTTTATTTCTATCCAGTATAATAAAGATCCTCAAAATGATATTTTGAGAAATCATAGTCCCACACAGCACAGAGAATTAGTGTTGGTTTTGAAAGATTCTGCTAGTAAATATTAATTAATGCCTTTTATTCTGTGTAGCTCAGTGGTGTTTACAAAGTGTTTTGAAACGTTTTCATTTAGTTATGTAAATTATAAAAGAAATTAATGTCTATTCTTAAGTTTGTTAAAGTTATAATTAGATGAGAGTGCTTATATTTATGTTTTATTCCGTCTATGTCTGCTGACGTGTGTACATGTAAATGACATATGCTAACCAGTATTAACTCAAACTGCTTATTTTGCTAATATTTTCAGGTCTATAGAATATGGGGACTGTTAATAATTTTCAAATATAGTTTCCTTCTTTTGAGAGAGTTGTCCTGTTGCCCACACAGTTCGTATAAACTGTGCAGTTTTGTCAGTGAAGATCCCTACATTATTACTCTACGCTCTGAAGGGGTAACTGCAGCTCTTTCTTAAAGTGACCAGAGATAGTTTTTACTGCAGAAGCTGTACACAACTCCTGATCGCTGAAAGGCTTTCTGTATAAGAATGAGGTTAATGTTTAAACAGAGCAGTGGAAGTAAACGAGGGAAAGACACTGCATTGTCAGTGTAAGAGATTATTTCATTGTGTTTTTGAAAAGCACGAGAGTAGCTGTTGCGCCCGTGGATGCCATGAACACTGGCAGTTGTCATTCATTTGGAGGTGGCCTTTGTCTGTCTTTATGCAGGCCTGATTTCATTTCCATGGATACTGTGTAGAAATGCAGACTGAATACAAGCCGGCTTCTGGTCCGTTCAGTCAGATAACTCTATTCCAAATCGTTACCAGTTACCCCAGGTCCTTTAACCAAATAGCTGCTTAGATGCTTGTAAGAGTATGAACACCAAACCTTCTGGACTATATAACCTTTTCAAAAACACATTCTAAATGCTAGTGCACAAAATTTCAAAATAATTGGCTTAGTTTTCTGTGTACTTATTAACATTGTTTCCTAGGGAAAAAAAGAAAAAAGAAAAAGTTAGCCTTAAAAATTGTGATACTTTTATGAGGCCTTTATTTTCCTTTCAATGTAAAAATGTAATAAGTGTAATTTAAAAAGTCTTAATGTAAGATAGAAAGATTATTAAATAAATAATTTATGTAAACGCCATAGTGTTTTAGTCTGTTCTAGTTGCTCTAACAAATTACCACAGACTGGGTGACAACTGAAATTTATCTCTCACAATTCTAGAGGCTGGGAAGTCTGAGATCTAAGCACCAGTGTGGTCACCTTCTGGTGAGAGCTCTCTTCCTGATTCATAGCCAGTGGCATCTTTTTGCTAAGTCCTCATAGAGCAGAAGAGACTAGGGGGTCTCTCTGGAGCCTCTTTTATAAGACACTAATCCCTTTGTGAGTGCGAAAGCTAGCACCTCCCAAGGCTCCCAAAACCATCATCTTTGGGGGTTAGGATTTCAACATTTTGAGTTCGAGGGGGTAGGCAGAGACACTAACATTCAGAAATGGTAAATAAGAAATCCTTTTATTATTACAGTATTTAATTTTTGCCCCAAATAATCAGACTTCATATATCAGAGTCATTTTATAATTTTTTTTTTGTTATAGCTCAAGTGAGATATGATTAGACCTTTCTAAGAGTACAATCCCATGGTCTCTTTGTCCATGTTCTCTCTTTCTGAAATAAAATTTAGTCCCCAACCCCTATTCTGCACATCATTTAGATCTCAATTTCTTTGACGCTCAAGCCTTCTCAACCCCTAATCCAGTCTAGGTGTCCTCCTCACATAACCCTTTCATAACAGTTGTCACCTATTTCAATCATCTGTTTACTTGGCTGTAACTCCTACAGACTGCAAACTCTAAAAAGACAGTGCTCATGTCTTCTTCACTGAGCCAAGCTGAATTTTGTTGAGTGAATGATGAATGCATAAGACATGTATGACAGCTACGGTAACACAGGTTAAAGGCACATGTTTTGAATGAATGCCAAGCTGAGAACTTCCTACTTCTTTCCAATTAGTATATGCAAAACACCCTATATTTGCAGGCTTATCTGAATTTGCTAATTATCCCTTTACTTGATAATTTTTTCACTTCTCTGACAAAGTGTGTTTGCTTTTGAAATGTTTCTCCTTTGTCTTGAAATGTCTAACTAGGACAGCCGTTTTGACAAGTAACAAGATGAACAGAAGTATTAGGACAGTGCAGACATCTTTTTCCCCCTTTTTATATTCTGAATCCTTTTCGTTCTCACAGTTTATCTTCAACTAGACTCTCCTGATGGATATTCTCTGCGATTACCTTCCATTTTAATTATCATTATAGTCTCATGACCTAGCACAGAGTAAGTGGTCAGAAAATGATTGGTAAAAAAATAATTAAAATAAAAATAAAACTAGAATTCTAATAACTGTGAGGTAAATATGTTCATTTAAATATTAAACTTGATTAATAATTTTAGTTTATAGAAGCTATTCTTTATAAAGAAAAATATTTGAATATTTGAATAGAAAAATGACATACTAAATATTCATCTTAGAAAAAATATTTATATTTCTTTTGATATTAGTAAGTATAAATGTAACTTTTTCATAGATATACTCACCATTTATATAAAAGTAAATTGTTTATTTGTTTTCAGTTGACATCTTTTGTATATACTTTTCCATATGGCTTCATATTTATAACTTTACATTAACATATCCTGCCATGTCATGGTTAACTATTATCTCATTGTTGGGTATGTAGGCTGTTTCCTGTGTTTTTTCTCTCTACTGTAAATAAGTTGGCTATAAATATTGTACAAGAAGCTTTTTCTTTCTTTTTTTTTTTTCCTCTTGGACAATTTCCACAACAGTCATTACTTGGTCAAAGATTATGTGTATTTTTTAGCTCTTAGTGTATATTCAACAGTATAGTCATCAGTAATGTGTGAATTTACTAATTTTACCAACATTAGATTTTAGTTTACTTTTTGTGGCTTTTTAAATTTTTTATAGTTTAATGAATGTAAAGTAGTGCTTAATATTTATTTTAATTCTTATTCTTTCTATTCATCAGGGTATATTTTTTATATTACAATTTTTAGATTCTTATCTTTAAAAATGTGTAGATTAGGATGTATTAAAATTTGGGTCTAGAAAAAAACCTCGAGATCATCTTGTAAATACCTAATTTTTATAATAACCATCTTTTATAAAATGACAAAAGTACAGGACTCTAACATGCAGTGTGCTTTTCATCATTGCAAGATGCCCTTCAGAATTTCTTCTAAAATGTTTTTTGACAAACTTCCCTTTATCACCTGTTACTTTCAGGCTGATTATAGTCCACTTTCACTTGAGGAGCAGCAATCTTCTAGTTAAAATCTTCATATTTCCATGGGTTAGAACCTTTTAGGGGGAGAAAGAAGACATTCTGTTTGTCAGAGGACTTGACTTTGAGTAACTGAATTTAAAGATTGTTCTGGTTAGCTATTGCCATGTTACCAACCAATCATCATCCTAAAACTTGGCTTAAAATGAAAACTATTATTTGTTATTTATCAATGTTTCCTAAGTAAGACTTTAAGAATAGCTTGGCTGTGCAGTTCTGGTTACTGTCAGAGGGTAGAGACCTCTCTCTTTTCATGTGGTTCCTGAGGTGATCTCTCCTCCAGGGCCTTTTTCTAACTTAGACTCAGAAATCATGCAACTGCATTTATCCATCAAAACAATTACAAAGTTCCACCTATATAGTCTATAGGAGAGAAGACTTATTCTGCCTCTTGATGGGAAAATGGTCAAGTAATTCCCAGACATGTTGTAAAACCACCTCAGTAACTTAATCAACTTGATGGTGCTTACAAGGCTGTTCATTACTTAGCTCACTGTTGCTAGATTGGCATTATTGATATTTGGGGCCAAAGCATTATTTCTGGAGACAGAGAGATGGCTGGAGGGGCTGTCCTATACATTATAGGATGTTGAAAGACATCATTGGCCTCCACCCACTAAATGCAGTAGCCACCCCCACACAAACAGTGTGACAGACGAAATTGTGTCCAGACATTACCAGATGCCCCCTGAGGGACAAAATTGTCCCCCCTTGAGAACCACTACACTAAATAAACATATATTAAGCATATTTAATGTTCATGGAATTATTTTAAAGAACTCCAGCTCTGAAGAATAAGTTAAATGCTATTTTTCTGGGTGACTTTGGATAAGTCACAAGCAAATTGTTCCCTACCTTACTAGGCCATTGGGAAGATAAAATGGGATTATAAATGAAAAAGCAATTTGCACAGACTAAAAGCATATGTGGTTATTTTTTATAAAACTCTATAAACTTGACATTCATCCATCTTTGTCATCATTCATTTTTTAAGGGACCTTTATGGCATGCCTATCATATGGCAGTAGAGTGTCAGACACTGTGAGAATTGCAAGATTCAAGGCAGCCCCTCCAGGAACTCTGCTTTCCACTCTAACACCACCTGTGGAGGAGAATTTTAACACCTAGATCCTTATTGAATGTAAAATGACACTCAAAACAAATATTTAACAAAAAAAAAAAAACTATTTTTCTTTCTCAGTGATTGCAAGGGGGATATTGTATCTCAAAAGCAGTTGTAAGGGTCGTTTTGTGTTTTTGGTGTTTGCACTTTTTTTTTTTAAGCATTATAGCCATAAGTCTGATATTATAGAGCTTAAATCTGTACACAATGTGTGGTCATTTCCAAAGGGCTTACAATTTCTAAGTTTAGCTGCCTTTTCTTTTTTTCTTTTCTCTTTTTTTTTTTTTTTGAGAAGGGAGGGGAGGACTTTCTTCATTATTTCTGCATTACTGTACTTTCAGCATGAAGACAATGCTTTCGAAAATGATTTCCTGTGGCTATGTATGTGTTCAAATGATCAAATGCGACCTATGACTATTTTTCCGTAGTCATACATATCTGGGTAATGATTAGCTACACTTTAGAGTTTGAAGTCTACTTTCTTAGTTTCAAAGTCAGGATCTGAGTAACCTCCACTTCCTGCTTGTGTGGCTTCCTGGAGGGTCCAAGGACTGATAATGTTTTCTTGGCTTTTGTGGTGTGTATTGAGTATGCCTCAGCAAAATGCAGCAATATGTCACCCTCCTATCCATTATATAGCAGTTCTCAAAAACAAGTGGAAATTTATTCAGGATATGTTTTTCATGTTGGAGGTAAATTTGGTATGCCTTTTAAAATTTCTCAAAAAATATGCTGTCTTCGGTAATGCACAAGGATATTTATAGTAAAAAAAAAATATATTAAGTACTCATCAATTGCTAAGCATTGGATTGAGAGTTTTATATGCATTGTCTGGTCACAATGAAGAAGGCACATATATAATATTTATTTCACGGATGATAGGATGAGGAACTTGCCCAAGGTCACAGTTCTGTTCTTAGGCACTATAATATACTATTGGTCTTGCCCAGGATATGGATTTTTCAGTTAAAAAAAAAAAAGCTTATACTTCTAGCACTGGCATACTTCTGCCACTCCATTACCCCAAAATATAGCCAGTCTTTAATTTGGGTTTTCCTATAGCTGGGTAAAAAGCAAAGTTAAGTGTTCTCTAAAATTCTAAATAAAAATAAAATGTGTGCATATTTGTATGTAATGTATACATATTTATTAATGTGTCTTTTAATCCATCTATCTACATCTTATCAATAGTCTGCATTTAAGCATCTTCCTTTGAACCAGTCCAGAATTCTGAGAATTTATATACTAACTAAATTGTCTTTATTAATTTCCCATTATATGTACAACTTATTGTTAGGTGGGTGAAACAATCTTCAGTCTATTTGTTAATTCTATTGGTTATTATTGATCCACAACCGTGTGCTGGTCTCCATTCCAAGTATTAGGAAATACAGCAGTGAACAAAATAAACGAAATCCCTACTCTTAGGGACGAAGGCAGATTTACCATAAAACAAGTGACGCTTAAGCTTCAGAAAGCCTCACTGTGCAGGCCCCTTTCCATGTGCTGTCATGACCTGATATTTTTATTAAATATACAAAAGTTAAGATCATTGACTTTTTTGTACCCTAACATAATATGTTTTAACAAAGGCATCAACAACAAGCTGGTTAATAAACAGCAGTTCAAAGAGTTTCTGTATTAATCCCTGTCAAAGAAAATTTGAGGAGCCATGAAATATTGTAGTTCTTGCATGAAAATAGCAAAGAATTCTTCTAAACACTTACATGACATTACAAATAAGGAGTTATGAAAAAGGAACTTAACTATAAATAATTAAAAAATTAAAAATTAGTTTACCATGCCACAATAAAAATCGAATATTTTTTCAGAGTATTACTTTATAGTTATCCAACAAAGATATGAACAAAGGATATAGAGCCAAATTCTGTAGGAAAAAAGGTATAACAGAAGTGTGTTAGGCAATCAGTAAAATGTATGTTATTTGGGCGGGGACCGATTTTTTAGCTTTTAAAAATATATAACTTGCTAGGATTGCTTTTCTTGTTCTAAATGAATATTTAATTTTATATCTAAATTTACTTTATAATTTTGCAGTATTTTCCTTAAAGAGCCACTCTCCCTCAAATTGTAGAAGCTTTAATCCCTACAAAATTTAGATCTCCCTGCCTACAGATTCTAATGGGAAGGGAGACAAATTTATATATATGTATATATTTTTTAATTTATATGTCTATATATGTATATTTATATACATACATACATACAAATATATGCATATATAAACATATGAGGAAGTGATACTCTATTAAGAAAACTATAGCCAATTAGGGGGACAGAGAATGCTGGGCAGGGGATGAGAAAGAGGAAAGTGTTATTTTACATGGGGGTTATATGTTATATATTTCTATATAACAAATTAGCGCACAAGTGACTTAATACAATATTCATTTATTACCTCACAATTTCTGTGGGTCAGGAACTTGGACATGGCCTTGCTAGGAACCTCTGTTTTAGGGTCTCTCACAAAGCTGCAGTCAAAGTTTTGGGGCTGGGATCTCATAGAAATGCTTAACTGAGGAAGGATCCACTCACTTCTGCTTATTTCGATTGTTGAGAGAATTAATCTTCTCCCAGGCCATTGGACTGAGGAACTCAGTTCCTTGCTGGCTTTCAGCCCTCACTTCCTTGCTTTGCTTCATCAAAGCCAATAAGAGAGAGTTCTGCTAGCAAGATGTAAGTTACAATACTATGTAATATAATTGCAGAGGTGACATCTTATGACATTTGAGTCTATATTTCGAACCTTCAGTTCTATTGGTTCAAAGTAATAGGTCCTGCTCTCAAGGAAAGAAGATCACACAAAGGCATGAATAACAGGAGATGGGGACCAGTGGGAGTCCCAGACCACCCCAGGTAGTGAGGAAAGTTAGCTCTGATAGACTGTTTTTTGATGCAGAATCAAGAAAGCAGTGAGAATGAACATGATGCTCTGTGGGAAAAATAACTATTTTTACAAAAAGCCTGAGGTCAGAGTGTGTTTAAGGAAGAGCCAGGAGTCCAGCTGAGTGAGCTAAAGGGATAGGGTAAGAGGCAAGGTCACTTAGTTTCGGGACGGGATGATCGCGCAGCTATCTGGGCAAAACTTACACAGGAGAACAGCTGAGTAACATTTGGAGGTGGTACACCATAATAGGAGATACAAATAGTGAATATCAAGGGAGTTAGAAGAAGAGTGTGTGCAGGCTAAGATGTCAGAGATGACCCCAACCCAAAATTTATAGAGAAGTGTTCTGTGAATAGAGATGTAAGGGAAGAAATATTAACTTCAGTTATGCCTGTTGTTTCCACACATTGCCTGAAGGTATGTATGTAAGGCATACCTTGTTACTGAGCAAGTTATTCAACAGGCGCTGACTTGCTAAATGCACAAAAATGCCACTGAGAGAGAGAGAAAGAGAGGAGTTTCTGCTTTCACATAGAAAGAATTTAGGAAGAAATAGTGAATTGAGGAGCTGGTGTTCCTAGTAGTTCTAGTTCTCTCAGCATTGGGGGACCATGAGTCTAACTCACCCTCCAAAATCCTTATTTAAAAAAATAAAGAGAGAATCTGTTGAATTGATAGGAAGGACTAAGTTATAAGTGGACTTAAGAAGCAATTGCAGTAGATTTTCATAGATGTTCATAGCCTGCAAGATCAAAACACATGAAAAGGCCTCAAAATCACCTAACTTCTTGCCACAGTACTCCAAGGCTTGATGAAGTTACTTTGTTACATACCCCAAAAAAACTTGAATTTTTTTCCACACAAAATATGAACCCCTAAATGATAGAACTGTCAGATATATATCTCTCTTTTATTTATATATGCGCATCACTGTATTGACAAAATTGTCTTTGAAACTCAGAATAGTAAATTGAAATTCTCTGGTATGATCTGATTTTCCCCTGTCTCAATCTGCTGGGACTGCCTTAAGAAAATACCACACACTGGGCGACTTTAATTAATAACAGAAATTCATTTTCTTACATTTCTAGAAACTAAAAGTCCAAGATTAGGGGGCCATCAGGTTGGTTTCTGGAGAGACCTCCCTTCCTGGCTCATAGACCACTGCCTTCTTGTTGAGTCCTCTCACGTGGCCTGTCTTTTGTGCATACACACACATTGATGCTCTCCCTCTTATAATATGGACACCAGTCCTATCAGATTAAGGTCCCACTTTTATGACTTTTTACCTTAATTATCTCCTTAAAGGTCCTGTCTTCAAATACTGTCACAATAGGAGTTAGGGTTTCAATGTATGAATTTGGGAGGGATGCAATTCATCCATTACACCCCCTTAGGCTTAACAGTATATAAATAGGTTTATTTCTGGCTATGGAAGTGATGCACATATTTTTTGATATGATCACAGAGTAATTGTCAAATAAATGATATATGCGTATGCTGTAAAAAAAAAAGTGGCTACAAATTATAAAACAGCAAATTATTACCTAGATATCAGCTAGAGTCTCTCTCATTCTTAAAATTGAAATAAGATTTATTCAAAGCCCTATTCCACCCTTGTACTTCTCCAAACTTTCAGGAAATATCCATTTTCATTGTCATTTAGCTCACAACTCCCTGACTGCACAGTTTTTGTTCTCCGCTCTGTCAGCCTGATTGATATTTGATTTTACCCTGTTGCAAGCCAATACATGAGCCTGTTGCCATTTCATGGATGCTCGCTGATGCCATGAGATTCTGGAGTCAGAGAAAAAGGACTTTATTACTCACAGCACAACAAGTGGCATGAGCATGGGCATGTTTACATCAGTTCCCCTTGCGCTTCCCCATGAGGTCTCATGGTGACTACATGAAGGGGTCCAAAAGGTGCTGTCATACACAGTAGGGTGCATTAAGGGAGGGGAAAACTGGGCTTGGTAAACCAGCTGTTTTACAGAAAGAATTCAGCAGGCCTGCTGTTTTGACCCTGAGGGAGATATTACCTCATCCCTCCAGGCTGTTGGCTGCAAACACACCCCTGAGAAATGGCTCAGGTAAACAATTGACAAAATCTTTACATTCTTCACATACCTATGGATTGAATTGAATGGTGTCCCACCCACAAAACCATAAATAAATTAAAAGATATTTCTAAGTCCTAGTTCCCAAAATCTGTGACTATTACCTTATTTGGATAGAGGGTCTTTGAAGATTGCCTTGTAGAGATTGTTGGTAGAAGCTTGAACATCGAAACCACTTCGGGTACGTGCTCAGAGGAACTGAGCAACATGTCACTGGAAATTGGTGGGAACTTGTTCATTATTATATAGTGGCAGAAAATTTGACTTTATGTGTCTTATGGTTGTGTAGAAACTGGAAATTTCAAGCAACAAATTTGGATATCTAGCTGAGGAGATTTCCAAGCAAAATGTTGAAGGTGTAGCCTGTTTCTTCCTTGCTGAGTGTAGCAAAATGCAGAAGGAAAGAAATAAATTGAGGAAAGAATTGTTAAACAGAATAGCACTTAATGATTTAAGAAAATCTCAGCCTATCCAAAATATACATATTTTCATAATGATATTAGGAACCTCATTCAGAAAATGTGTTCTGAAAAGAAGTCCAAGCAAGTGTTGGTGGAAAACATTTTGCTGAACGATTGGGCGTGTGATTCATAGACCCTCTCAGCCATCTCAGCAGAGGCCAGGAACAGAGATGGAGTTATCCAGGAAGGATCTCTGGCGAGCTCTCTTGTCTAATGGCATTGTCCCCATGACATACACAAAAGACTCACCAGAGTTTTAGGAATGTCGTCTCAGCAGAAATATTGCCATCTTGGATTGCAGGAGACAGAGAAAACAGAGGCCTCTTCAGCTGGTACAGGCTCAGAGGACAGAGCCTTGAGCAACGGAGGATTGTTCTCAGGTGTTGAAATCTAATGGAATTTGACCCATTTTAACTTTCTTGGTATCCGAGACCTCTTTGTTCCTTCTAATTTCTCCCTTTTGAAATAGAAATGTCTATGACATGCCGATCACATCACTGTATTTTAGAAGCAGACAACTTGTTTTCTAGGGTCACAGACCCACAGATGGGGAGAAATTTTGCCCAGGACAGATCGTACTTGGCATCTCACTAATACCTGACTTAGATGAGAGTGTTTCTCCAGGACTATCGAGCACAGTTCTCTTGGGAACTTTGCAGTCACCTAAGAGTGTGTCCCCTGCCTTGGTGACTGCTGGACCCTCCTGCTGTCCCTGTGATGCCCAGCTGACTGTCTTGTGCCCTTCCTCCCACCAACACCTCTGCAGCAGCTGAGGACTGGTCCCCACTAGGCATGAGAGAAATGTGCTTCATGTCCTTAAAGCAATGACACACTGTGCTTGCACTGTCATATTCAGGCCTTAAAGTTTACACACACATATGCACACACACACACAGTTGATTTTTAAACGACACAAGTTTGCACTGTGTGGCTCCACTTATACATGGATTTTTTTCCCATTAAATGTGTGGTTCTTCTTTGTATCTCTGGGTTTCACATCCCTGAATTCAGGACCTACAGATTCAAAAATGCTATTTTTGATCCGTGGTTATGAATCTGCATAGGCAGAGGACTGACTTAAAATATACGTGCATTTTCAACTGAACAAGGTTAGCACCTCTAACCCCCACATTATTCAAGGGTCAACTGTCTGTGTGTGTGTGTGCATGTGTATGTACATATATATGTGTGTATGTGTGCATATATATATGTGTATGTTTCTGTTGTGTTTATATATTTGATTAATTGGGATTGTATTTTAATTGAGCTATAATTCACATATAACATTACATTAGTTCAGTTGTACAACATAATGACTTGATATATGTATATATTGTGATCACCACAATAAGTGCAGTTAACATCCATCACCACACAAAGTTGCAAATGTTTTCCTTGTGATGACAACTTGCAAGATCTACTCTCTTAGCAACTTTCATATATGCAATATGGTATCATTAACTACAGTCACCATGCTGCACATTACATCCCCATGACATTTCTAAGTTGGTAATAATATACATACATTTTTGTGTATGTGTATACATATATATATATGTACACACACACATATAGTACATTTAACTTCTAGATGATAAAATGAACATCATGATTTCATGTCATTACATGATCTGCCAAAGTCTAATTAATAGGAGAAAATGAGGTCATTATATATACAGTCATATGTGGTCTTTCCAGCATTAGACATTGTAAAAGTGAGAGCAGTTTGACATCATCTCCCCGAGCTTTTATAGTATGTTAAATAATTGGCAACATATTTAAAAAGCATTTTTGAGTTCTGCACAGCGGGGTGAAGTTAAACTATTGACTGGAAGCACCAGTTTTTCTGGATGTCAGCTTTGGTTCTCTGCTTGATTCACTTTATTTTGCCTTTTACTTCCTCAAAAGTCAAAAGAATTAGTGGCGCATATGAATAATAGATGCTAAGGAGAAACTTTGCAAATGTAGACCTGTGTAGATTTTGCTACAAAGTATTTCAAAATTATTATTTGTCCTTCTCTTCCTGGCAGCACAGATTTCTAAAAAATAATGAGTGGAGCGCTCTAGAATTCACAGTAGAGTGATTTCGGTGCCTAGAGAGGCACAGTGACTACTTTAAGTCCCCAGACCCTCATCATTGACTTCATTATTCCTTTGGAGGACTCTACAGAATCCGCTCCTAGAAGTACGCAGGCACAGTGGAAGAGCAAGCCCTTTTCCTCCATCCTTTTAGTGCCTGGAATAACAGACTTATGAAATACTGTGCACTTTCAGTGCTACCCAAAAAGTGAGATTTGTGTGTGTGTGTATGAAAACACATATTAGTGGAACTTCAGTGTCAGTGTCTGCAAAGATAAATACTGATCTCAAACAACATGAAGCATAGTCCCATCTCAATAGAGATGGAAAATCCCAACTGCTTTCTTTCTCCAGATGAAGGACTGCCAACATTAGTGCGATCAGTGTCAGAGAGGGAGACAATCAAACTTACTCTTTCCTTTTTTCCCTTTCCACTGAAACAAGGGTTTTCCAAAAAAAAAAAAAAAAGTCCATCAAGGCTTCATCTTTCTTAGTCTTTGTTGTTTTTACAAATTATCATTTATTGAGCCTTCGGAAGGAAGCATCAAGAAGCAAAACCACTTTTGACAGTTCACACTGGAATAACATCTTTCCTTACATTTTCATCCTCAAGAAATGATCTCCTCTGAAAGAAAATGTTGTAATTTTCAGGGAGCTGCAATTTTTCTACCTCCTTTGATGCAGGCAGCATCTTTTTCAACAGATATTTCATATAGGGTCCATGTCAAGATCTTCAAGGAGATTCAGAAGAAAAAGAAGAGAGCCTTCCAACCCTGCCCTCTAGTGGCTTAGAGTCTTTGCATTAGAAAGAACAAATAGAACTGAAATTACTTAAGAATCCCCAGTGGTAATAAGTGATTTAAGAATAAAAGCTCTTGAATCAACAGCCCTGTGCTCAAATTCAGCCCTTATTCTTATCACTTTCCACTTGTGAGAAAGCAATTAAAATATTAGGTGCCATCTCTTCAGCTTGCTTATGAGAATGAATGAGATAGTGAATCATGGCCCCAAATAAGTACCTAACCAGCAGTAGCTACTATTTCTTGGTAAATTGATAAGGAGAATAATTATTATATCAAACAAGTCTTTTTAATTGGTCTTTGAAAATTATATTACAAACATTCGCAAGTTGTAAATATGAACTATATTTTTATTTCTTTAATAGGCCTTTTAAATTGTTGTATGGCATACAATGTTGGTCTCCCAGAAGCAAAGATATTTTCCGGTCCTTCAAGTGAACAGTTTGGCTATGCAGTACAGCAGTTTATAAATCCAAAAGGCAACTGGTAAGAATATTCTCTTTATGATTTCGATAAAAATACTAAGTAAGTAAGTTTAATATTTGACTACAATTGTTCAAATTGATGCATGAATATATTATTAATGGGTAGGCCTTAAATATCCTTAAATAAAGGATCTGCCATTGATAATTAATGGATGACATAATGGTACTTTTTAAAAACATGGATAGAAAGTTTTCTCTTAATATTTCATAGCAAAGTTTAATATCAGTTTTGACTATTTAATTAATGATGGATAGATAGCTGATAGATGAGTGTGTGTGTGTGTGTGTGTGTGTGTGTGTGTGTGTAAGAAAGTGAGAAAGAGGGAGAGGGAGAGATGATAGATTTGTCTCCATTTCTTATTCTTAATCTGGTATCCTTTGAGCTTTGTAAATGTTCAACTAGCTGATGCTGCTTCTGGGAGGTTTCTAGATGGTAGAATTGTTTCCCAGATTTTCTCCTTCAGCAAGACTGTCTTCTGGCTTCATTTTAAGTCAGCCTTAGAGAAGGCTCATGTGACAAATGGTTCTCACAAGCATCCATGCAAAATTGACAAAGGTACCTTTTTCTAATGCATTTAGTATCTTTTATTTTTGCCCCCAAATGCCCCAAGTTATTTCATGCTGTGTAATGGTTACAATTATAAGCCACCTTCCTGGATATGGAAATATATACCTCCATTGCTGGTTTAAGTTTTCCATAGTAATTACGAACATAAACTCAGGAAAAATCAGATGATCCTGTTAGTTGTCTTTAGGCAGAAGAACCATAGCTTCTCTTCTACCATAGTTGATGTCCACAGGTGGGCAGGAGTCCTGCCACTGGAACCTTGCAGTAGAAGGCTACAGACTCAACCTGGAGTTTCAGATCCTGTAAGGCTCGCTCCAATGATTAAATGGGCTTTTGTTGGCTTATCAAATAAGAGCTATAAATTATAACATTTTTTCAATATCAACTTATGTTTGATGCACTAAAATATTGAATTCAAAGAAACATTTAGAATCCAAATTATTCACATTTTGGAGTGTGCCTATCTATGATAGGGAAACAAAATGATATTATCACTCAAGTGGGTAGTGTTTCTCCAAAGGCATCATGGAGGAGGTGAATCATGAGGTGAGTCTTAAGGGATATAGAAGAATAGGTTGGAGGAGAGCACTAACGAATGAGAGAAGGCCTGGGAAGCAATGTGTGTTGCAGATGGTTGGTCCGTCATCTGGAAGGATAAGAACAGTATGTTTGGAAATCCAATGAGTAGCAATAACTGTCATCTAATATTAGAGTGTGCATCTCTAACAAGTATCTAATTATGCTTAGAGAACCATAAAATGTGGTAAAGGAGGCTAGAAATATATTATGGTTGGTATAGTTTGACATTGGAATCTGGCAGATGATGTTGGTAATGACTCACAGTGTTACATCCCCAGGCCTGAACTGCAGACAGTTGTCAGATATCTCCACTTTAATGCCTAATAGACATGTCAAACTTAACTGAAAGAAAAAAAAAAATATATCTGCACCAGAAATTCTTGATTCCTCTCTTTCTTTCATCTCCCCATATCTCATTCATTAGCCAGTCTTGTTGAACCTACCACCAAAATAAATGATGATGAACTGTTTCTCACCATTTTTTCTACTGCCCCAGTCAAAGCCAACCACTAGCCTTGCAGGTACTGAAGCAGCATCTTCTCAACCCTTCTCTTGCTGCCCTTCTTACCCCTCTGTACTCTCCTCATTGTAGCCAGTGTGAACTTTTAAATGTCACTCCCTAGATAAACCCCTCTATGGCTTTCCACTGCAATTAGAAGAGGTTAAAATTCCTGAATGCTTCATGGTATGGTCTCATTTGGCCTCTCCTACTTCCTCTTTTGCCCCTTCACCATCGTTCACTGTGTTCTAAGAATTCTGTCTTTTGTCTGCCCCTTGAACACACCAGACACATTCCTGCTTCAAAGCTTCTGCACATTCTTTTCTCTTGGAAGGAACAGTCTTTCCCAATATCTTCACTTGGCTGGTTGGTGCTCATCTTTGTCTCGGCCCAAATGTCTCCTCCTCATAAGCTTGCTTTCAGAATAAGCCAATCTAAATTAGCACTTCACCAAGCCCAATCCTGTCTGATCTCGGAAGCTAAGCAGGGTTGGGCCTGGTTGGTACTTGGATGGGAGACCATCTAGGAAGACCAGGCATAAAAGTAAAAAATAAATAAATAAAATAAAAATAATAAATTAGCACTTTGCCACACCTGCCAGTCATTCTCTAGCCTGTTATGCTGATTTATTTTCTGCATAGCAATTATCAATATCTGAAATTATCTTTATTTGTTTATGTGCTCATTATTTGTCCTTTCCTCTGTCTCTGAGTATACTGACATCACTTTGTTCACTGGTGTGTTCTCAGAACCCGAAGTGATATCTGGAATTGAGTAGGAACCAAGAGTAATTTGTTGAATGACTAAATGAAAGTTCTATTCACCCAAGCAATTCTACGAAGTGAACTATAATAGATTGATTTAAGTATGAGCTGAAAAGACCTTTAAATGTACTCTGATGGTCTGATTAATAAGCCTGGCCTTGCTGAGGACAGCCTGGAAGTGAGCTTATGGTTTTTCTGGGATAGGGTAATGGATGTATTAGAGATGATAAGCCTATCAAAGATTGTAAGGCATCTCAACCACTGGCTACACTGCAGGTGGGAAGTTGGATAAGACCAAAAGGGACAGAAAGTTGACAGGAGCCTAGCAGGTAGATGCCTGGGAAAGTGAGAGTCACACATATCTCCTTTCTCTCTTCAAGATTCTCTCTAAACATACAAGATGTGATTAAAAGGTGAGCCTATTAGCAGTTTATGGTGAGATTCTCCTGCTGTTAGGGTTATGTCAAGACCAGGGTCACCAGATATTTCTAACTCCTGCCTTGGCTTTCTCATGACATTCCTCAAAGATGAATAAACACAAGACAGTGGCTATTAGGAAGCAAGGTACCACTCTAATACTGGCTGGGCTAGTGTTTTTAACTCCGTTCAGTGTTTTCTGGTAGGGTATAGTATTAGGCTTTTCAAGGCCTTGCCTCCCTCAAACCTATATATAACCACCAGCTAGCATGAGCACACCCCCCTACCCAAGAGGAAGAGAAGGGAGAGTACGTGTCTGGCCCGAGAAGCTAAGTCCTCGGAGGTGTTAGCAGGAAGGAAAGAGAACAAAAGCTGACCTGGAGTGGCAAGCTGTGTCCTTTCTCTGATCTGACTTTGTAAAGCAAAAGAGCAGAAGAGGCCAAGTCACGGATGTGATCTAATCCATCGCAGGCTGGATACCATGTGAGGGACAAGACATAGATCTTGACTTTAAGGAGCGTAGAGTAGAGTCAGTGAGGAAGATTTATACGAAGAGTAGGCAGCCGTGAATAATGCTGGAGACATAACCAACCCTTCATACCCACCCTGTGTAGCTAGCAGTGTTTATGTTCTTTTAGTGAGACGAGCTCTATTAATAAGAGCTCATTTTCTCTTCCCAAGGCCTGGGACACTAGAGAGACAAGGTTCTCTCCTGTCCTTTCTCTTCACAAAGGTGCCTTGCCGCAGAGGACAGAGCTGTAGTAGGATTCAGGTGAGGGCTTGAGTGGGTCACAATTAAGACAAGCAGCCTTCACCACGCTCCGACTTAAGGAAAATAATAATATGAAACTTGGAATCCAGAATTGCCTCTTTGTTTTGAGAGCTGGCACTGTGTCCTTCACTCCTGATTTATGACAATTGCACAGATGTTATGGAAGTGGCTGATGTGGGAAGGACTGTGTAAACATTAACTTTTCTTCTGTTACTAATCAAGTGAGCTTTGGGCACAGAAAGTGGGGTTACTATGAATCCTTTTAATAACTGTGAATCTTCTTCCTTTAGACCTTATGTATATCAGACAGACACACACACAACTTTATTTTCTTTACTCCTTTCCTGCTTGTCCTGAAGCTGCAGCTTTGGTAGTGTTTTCCTTGCTTATTTTGACTTTCTTGACAATCTATCTCATTGCATCTATACCAATCTGTCTCTCAGCCCTTTCTTTCCTTCTAACAACTTGCTTACAGTTCTAGTCCGAGTTTTCTTAAATTATACTCTGCTATTTTTAAAGAACAACTTTAGCTGTTTCACATGCCCCGTATTTCTAACTATTTATAGGCATATTTTCTATTAGGATCTATAAGATTTTAACAAAATCTTTTACTAGTTTATTATGTTTTTATTACACTAAAGAATTTATTCTGGAAACAGTGGTGACATGGCTTTGAGAATTCTAGAGCCTTTTTAACAGTGTCACATGAGCTGGATAATTTTCAAAGCAAGACTACCTTCCAAGCACATCACCGGAGCACTCCTCTGGTCATGAGTAAAGTTATGGTCTGTTCACCCATCGGGGCATGGTGAAAGTCATCCTGCTTGAGGGCCTTTCCTCATTTTACACACAGGATGTTCGAATGAAGATGATGCAGTCCTTATCACAAACAATTGCACAAAGGATTGAAATATGTTTAAAATCATTTCCTGGAATCTTGTAGTGATATGCACTGTTTCTGTTTGTCTAGTCTGAAGGCCTATCCTGAGAACAAGCTGAGCTCATTTTGTGACTCAGACTCCTTAGAACATTGCAATCACTTGTACACGTACTGTCTGGGAATTGGGGGGTATTTCCAGTTGCAGAAATGTATTTTCTCTTTCTAGCAACAATGAGTACATGCTTAGTCCTTAATGAAATAGGAGAAATATAATGAACATATGTCATGGCCGACGAAAAATTTTCATACACACACACACACACACACACACACACACACACACACAACTTTATAGTATAGTTTTAACTTTCTAATTTAAAAAAAATTAATAAAGCTCCATGTGTGTTGTAAATATAACAGATTATAAGATGTGTCTGTAAGAGAAGTTCAGATAAATAATAAAGAAGAAACATTCAGTTCTATAACAGACATCGAAGACTGTGATGTTGGTAAATGTCAGCAGTATGTGCAGAAAAATACGGACCAAGTACCTTCTAGAAACCCATGGACCATCCTAGTGTTGATTCGCCTACATTTGTCAACACCATAGTTAATTTTTTTCCACTGTTAAAATAGTTCTTATGGCTAAAATTTTTTAATGGTTTGTGTTATTTGTCCTAAATCTATAGTAAAAAGGGCACTTTAAATATCCCCTGCTCTGACTTGCTTCTCCCTTCCCCGGCTCTGGACACAAATGTGTACATATACCAACAAACACACATACACACCCATATTTGTGACTTGCATGTGGGAGAGATCTGCTGTTCCAGAATGTCTGAAGACTTTCGATGACCTGTGAAAATCTTCCATGCCTTACTAGCTAGTTTATATCATTTTTAGCTTTCCTTTGAGTTAACGATGGAATGTCTGTTTCTGGAATAAAGTTCATTTACAAAAGTGAATGGAGCTTACACACACACACCTGCTGGTGGCTGGTTGTCTAAAACTTTTCCATCCATCTAACTATCTGAAGAGGGGTCTAAAGAATGCCAAATGGCACAGGTGGAACGTATCTGTTAATCCAAATAGTGGAAAAACCATGAGTACCTCACCTCTTCTCTAGAAGAGTTCTAAGGAAATTCATATGATAAAGAGAATTGCAGATCTAGGCTTTGTTGACAGTTAGACACTTAGACTTGGTTTCTTTATGTGAAAACAGAAGTGGTTGTAACACCTAACCTCACAGAGAATTTATGAAGATCAAGAGTTAAGGTCTATAAAAACTGTTTATGAACTGAAAAGCAGTTTACAAATATTGCTTTTCTAATTTTTATTATTCAAAAAACAACCATCTGCCAAAGTATCTAGTTGAAAGGCACTGTCTCATGGGCTTGGATTTATAAAGTGTGACAGTCGTAAAATCATGTCTTATTTCCCCTGGGGGCCCAAGAATGTGCAATTTATATCATAACAAAGCTTTGAATTGAATTATTTCAGCTTTTGATTTTAACTTTAGGGAAACTACGTGTCAGATGGGTCAACATAACAGAATCAGTGTTTATTAATTCATTTGCTTCCAGTGCAAAAGCTAATTCTCGGGTTTGTTTGTGTGTTTTTTTTTTTTTTTTATGAGACAGAGCAATAAGGTTAAGATGTTTGAGCAATAATGAGTTTGGTGGATGACATGTCCAGGAGAACTAAAACTTAGCAAGTTTAGCCATTTCGCTGTCTGAGGAAACCATCTGGTAGCCAAAGAGGTCGGAGGCAGTATCATGAGGCCTAGATACTAAAATCACTTTTCAACATATGCCAAGCGTAACTATTATACGTATAATAGCAATGTTTCCCCACCAAGAGCTAAAAATGACCTCTTTCGACCTGTTTTCCTCCTTCCCAGAAACGCAGTCTTCTCAGATAAATTCTTTCCATCAGAGTCTTTTTAGGTTACAAGGAGGAAACAGGTAAACCTACAAAACTCACTGGGTCCCTTGTGTTGTCAATAGCCTGGATCTAAACCATATAAGGAACAATGTTTATATTTATGTATTACAGTCTTTGAAATTGCTCACATTAGTGTGGATATTAAGTACAATTGGCTTCTAATCCCAAGTAAAATGTCCACCTGATGCCTGGTAGATATCTCAAACTTAACATACCCAATGCTAAACCCCTGAGCTCCTCCTGACCTCAAAATCTCACTCTGCTGATAGAATCTTCTTACCTGATGATGGCCACTCAGTTCCTTTTAGCTTCTCAGGCAAGAACTCTGGGGTCATCCTTGACTCTTTTCTTTTCTTCTTTTCTCTTTTCTTTTCTTTTCTTTTCTTTTCTTTTTCTTTCTTTTCTTTTCTTTTCTTTTCTTTTCTTTTCTTTTCTTTTCTAGTTTTCTTTTCTTTTTATCTCTTCTCCTCCCCCCTCCCCTCCCCTCTCCTCCCCTCCCCTCTCTTCTCCTCTCCTCTCTCTTCTCCTCTCCTCTCTCTTCTCTCTTCTCTCCTCTTCTCTCTTCTCTCTTTCCAAAACCCAACCTCTCAAAAAACACTGCTAGTCCTACCTTTAAAATAAGGACTAAAACAATGACACTTCTCACCGTGCCCCCTTCTCCCATCGCAGCAGGAGCGCTCCAGCACCCCTTGTGTAAATTATTGCTGTCGCATCCGAAGTGCTTAACCTGCTTCACCTTCGTCCCAATGCAGACATTCTCAACAGAGCAGCCTTCAAAATCCTTCTAAAATATGTCAGATCATGTCACTATTCTGCTCAGTACCCTCCACTGGCCTTTTCATTGCACTTGGAGGAAAGCTGAGTCCTTGCTACTTCACTCGAGTCTCTGTGTGCTCTGGCCCCACGACGAGTCTGCCCAACTCTGGTCTCAGTCTCCCGTTCCTGGGCTCTGATCCAGCCGCCTTCCTACTGGTTGTTCCCACAGCCTGCTCTACTCAACCATTACAGTCTTATGTTTACTCTTTTACCATCCTTCAGGTCTTTGCTTAAATGTCTCCTTCTTAGGGAGGCCTCCCCTGACCATTCTAACAAAAATGACAAAACCCTCCATCCCATACTCCCAATGCAACCCTGTCTGTTTTTTTTCACAAAGCACTGATCACCATCACCCTATATGTTTTACTAACTTATTAATTAAATTTATTGTCTATCTTTTTCTATTAAACTGTAAGCTCCACAAGGCCAGAAATTTTTGATGGACTTATTCATTCACGTATCCTCGGTGCCTTGAACAAGTCTGGCATATAGTAGGTCTGGCTACCAGGTACAGCCTCACACGTTGTATACTGCACAAGGCTAGGGCACAACATTCATATGGCAATGGTACCCACTGGAGTTGTGCACCATATCAGCCCCTTAGGACCTCAATAAACATTTGCTGCATCAAAGAAAACCTGTTTTCCCTACTATTTTAAGTACCTCTGTTAATAACCCCTAGAAAAGTCATGAGTGCTGAAGGAACACTTGGAGAGGTTAAAGACACACAGACCAAAGGAAGATATTCATAATGGCCCTGGATTGTGGGGTTAAAACTATCTATACCACTATAAATACTGTTTTCTAACTTGACAAAGAAGTTTGAATTTCAGTGGAGGTGGGCAAATTGGCTGTGTTTTGGAACTCTACATAATCACTATTTTCCCACAAGATAATTGAACAGTTAGTGTTATTTTAAGTAGTCTTGGAAGAATTCCCAGTTTCACTGTAGGAAAAGAGAAGTTTATATCTTAGGATTTTGTTTTGTTTTGAGACTCAGCACACATGGCTGTTCATGCAGCTCTTTTGTCTGCTAGTGATTAAGTGAAATCCACTACTTCAAAGAGGCTTTGCCACTCTTCAGCAGGGTTTACGCCCTCACTTATCCTATTCCCCACCTTCATAACATTCTCTCCTGGCATGTCTCTTCCTGCTATAGCTGGTTACATAAAGTTTTATGGGTAAATATACCAGCCTCCCTTGTCTTCCTGTCTGGTTAATTTAAGAATATCACAATTCCCTTGGAGTAGCCCTGGTGATGTCACAGCATTTCCTTAAAAGAATGAGTTGCCAGAAAGCAGGATTTCATTGAGCAAGACCTCTGGGTACAAGGGAGGAGGAGAGTCTACAGGAAACGTTGCCAATAAAGGATGTGATGATAGTTTTTGAAATATTCTCTGTAGTCACTACGGTGACTTGTAGGCTTAGAACTGTGGATAGTGATATTTTAAAAATGTATCATATATGAGGACACTCTTGGTTTTCACCAGTCACCAAAATAATCTGGTTTTCCATTGTTTTATATTGTGTGTGTTGAGAGTTTAATATGGCATATTACTGACAGAGATTTATATGTATTCTTTGAGAGAATTTCAAATACTTTTACATCCTTCTTGTTAAGTGGCACACACTGTGCAGATGCTTGCTTTTCTCTCCTTCCTGTCTGAGTAATGGAGGAGGGCCATGCTCTCACAATGGTAGTGGAGATTTTGCTCCCTACAAAAACTCCACAGTCAGCTTTTGCTTACATAAATACAAGTTTGATGCATAGTAGATATGTGGAAACTGAATCAGGAACAATTCCTGAGCTGCGAGGTTATCAATCCTGATTTCTTCCATGAGCGGGGAGGAGGTGGAGTGAGTATCCAGGGAAGGTTTAGTAAATAAAAAACATACGTAGCCTTTTAAGCTTTGTCATTAAGAAAATAGGTAGCTATTGGTGCAGCTTTTGCTGGAAGCTCTGAGGGAAAAATATATGTACATTTTAGATGAGAAACAATTTTTGTTCTTTAGTATGTTTCTCTGGGCTGCAGTGAGGGTGGATGGGAAATGTCCACACTAGAAGCTACTCAAATGACCACATTATCACTATCTAGACATACCCTGTTCTTCTTACCTGCATTGTCATCAGTGTAGCCTGAGTCCCACAGTGTGAATGTGCTTTTACAGAATGACGTTGGCTCTCCTTCCGGTCTGCAGCCTCCCTATACACCGCAGAGCCACATCACTCCCCCATCACAGTAGGTGTGGCCTGACCGTCAGTCTCCGCTTTCTACCTCTTGATGATCCTGGAACCCAGCCCATCTGTTCATAAGAATTGCCAGTCTGGGCCCTCTGCCAGGCCTTCTTAAAGCTAAGAGAAAGGAGAATAGATTTAGGATGAAGAGCTTGGACTTCAGAATCAGTTACACTTGGCTCTCACTAAGGGTGTGGACATGAGTAAGTCGCTTTTTTTCCCTGTGTCTCAGTGGTTCCATCTGTAAAATGGAGATAAAATCACCTCAGACTTACTTACACATTAAATTAGATAATGTTTTGAAAGCCTCGCATACAGTACCACCTGCTGTAAAATTGGCTGTAATTAATAGGAGTCCTCAGAATGCCAAGAAGCAGAGCCACACTTCCGACAATTGTTTCTTGCTAGATGGGGTTATTTTGCTTTCTACAAAGACTCCACTGTCAGCTTTTGCTTAAATAAACATAAGTTTGATGCATAGTAGATAAGTGGAAACTGAATCCGGAACAGCTGGCAGAACAGTAAGAATATAATGCTTTTCTCTCCTTCTCTTGCCACTTGGTTAAGTTTTTGTTTTTGTTTTTTGACTTTAATTTGGACAAAAAGAAATTCTCGTCAATAAGAACATAATTAAAATTTTCTTCTTAACTTTTCCTTAACCAAGAGAATTCTTTTAAATAATAACAGAATCCTTCATTCATCTGCTTATTTGCTTTTTCATTCACTCCTTCGACAGGTGCTACAGTACAGTTCCTAGCCTCGTGACAGTTCCTCTCTAGTGGGGGGGGATTTAGTCAGTAGGCAGGCAGTTTCAGGGTAATGTGATAAAAACTGGGCTGGGGGAAGTCAGAAGCTATGGAAGTACTCAGAAAAGCCATGTTGCCCAGATTTGAAAGAGCCAGGGACTTCCTGGAGGAAGTGGTGTCTAATGGGAGACTTAATCAAAGAGTAGAACTTTGTCCAGCAAGAAACAAGAAGAAGCAAGAGAGACTTATTAATTGGAGGAGCTGAGTCCAGTATTCCTGAAATAACAGAATTTCAGGAAGGCCTTGGGGAAAAAAATAAGATTGGAGAAGTAAGCAAGAACCAGATTATCTCTCTTTTTCCTTATATTTTAAGACATGGCCTGCACATAAAAATCAGTTGTAATGCTGTGTAGTCCCACTATGGAATGAAAACCAAGGACTCATGCAGATGGAGAAAAACAAGCACCTGACACTTTTCACAGTACAGAGTCTTCAAAATTTTCTAAATTCTTTTGAGTTGTCATAAATTTGAAGAGCATCAGATATGCTCAAACATGCATTTCAAATTCTGCTACTGATTCTCTCCCTCCATTAAAGCAAATATTGGGACTTACTAATATCCAAATTTAGATTTCTATATTTTCCAAAAACCTTAACCCATGTGCCTGGTGTTATTGTAATCCCATCTATAGGTAATAATTTAATAGGTAAATTGTACTAGACTATCTGCTTCTAAGAAGACAAAAATCTTCAGCTTTAACCTGAATCAAAGTTACTTAAAGTATTTGAGAATGATTTATAAAATATTCATTTGAAAATAATTTTATAAGATGCATAAGGAAAGAAATTTATTACTGAATAATTAATTGTCTCTCAAAATAATCCATATTTTTATTTTTCCACGACTGTTGTTGTTGTTCCCTCTGCTAAGGATGCTGACTACCACCTTTATTCTTTTGAAATCTATTTTACATCCTTTGACTATTTTAATATTTGTTCCAGAGGGGAACTTATTCATGTCTTCTTATTCATTTGTATAATTATTTTGGTTTCATGCATTTTAAACAGTTTTACTAGATTTAATGAACAGAAGTGTGCCTTAGACTTTTTTTATCCACTATGGCACTTAGCATTGGATGTATGTTGTTTAATTGATAATGATAGAATATTTATACAGAAGGCTTATTAAAGAATTTATTTCATAGATAAATAATCTAATCCTCCCCAATTTTGACAAAAAAAAATGTCAAGTGAAATATTCTTAGTAACTGCATGCTGCTCAGTATTAACCTGCCATAGTTCCTAAAAATCAGACTGTTACATAGACTCCTCTGTCCACTCCTCTGTGGCCAGAAATGTTGGGTCAGCGGTTCTGCAGAGAAACTCCTCAATTCTAGTTGGAGAAGCTCTAAAGGAAGTGAAGCTAAGCAATAAGAGGATGTGAGCACTAGTCCCTGACTTCTATGTTCTATATTCAGGCTGTCAATGTACTGTACCTAAAAAGTACCGTAGGACAGTTGCTATGTAATTTGTCAAGGGCTGCCTTATGTGGACAACCCACTTGGAAAACTCCTCTGCTCCCTAAATAACATATGAAAGCATTAGGGAACAGAAAGCACTCAACAAGTGTTAGTTTTTGCTTTGGGTTTTAATATTGTTTCCTTCTTTAGAGTTATGCTGACCAGTACAGTACGATAGCCACTTGCCACCTTTGGCTACTGCACACTTGAAATGCTACTTGTTCACATTGATGTGTGCTCTAAGCATAATACACACACTGAATTTCAAAGACTTGATAATGTCTAAAGCTCATTAATAATTTTTATATTGATTGCATGCTAGCTTGGATATATTGAGTTAAATAAAGTATATTGTTTAAGTTAATTTCACACGTTGCTCTTTATTTTATTAATGTAACCACTATAAAATTTAAAATTACATATATGGTTGACATTTGTGGCTTGCATTATATTTCTATGGGATGGAACTGTTTGAGAGAGACCTCCCAGGATGCTGTGGCAAGACAGCTGTATTGCAGATAGACATTCAGGGTCTTGATCAGCAAAGAGGAAAACGATCAAATTATAGTTGAATAAATATGAACTATTTACTTATTCAAAATTGAAATGAAATGTTTTTTCATTGTTTTGTGTTGTTTTATCTTTAAAAAACAATAGCTAACATTTTATATCTAATGAAAAAATTTCTATTTCTAGGTTACTGGTTGGTTCACCTTGGAGTGGCTTTCCTGAGAACCGAATGGGAGATGTGTATAAATGTCCTGTTGATCCAACCACTGCTACATGTGAAAAACTCAATTTGCAGAGTAAGTTGTAATTAGCAATGTGGTTTTTACAAATGACAGAATCTGATTTGTTATATATGTGATTAAGAAAATAGCAACAAAACTAATCATAGGTCTGTCTTAGAGAAATACAGTTTTTTGTTTGTTTGTTGTTGTTTTGCCTATATCTCTTTATTTGCATAATGCCCAATCGTACCCAAATTTCCAACACAGTTTGAAGAGTCGAATTAGAAGATGCATGGGAAATGTGCTGCCTCCTAGACCATCTACTCCCCAGACTGTGTGAACCAATTTCCATTTAAATTGTTTTGCTGATTATTTTTAGAAATCTAAGAATTCATACCTCTCTCCCTCCTCAAAACAAACCATTAAGTATAGAAATATACTAGGACTGATTTTAGAGATGCTAAGAAAAACTCTGTGTTTCTGATCACATCTAAATAATTTCATGCTAATAAAAAATATTCACAATTTGGAATCATCTACAGTTGTTTTGAATTGCTGCTTTAATTATCCACATCTCAGGTGCTTTCTATTAATGCAAAAAGTGACTAAAGGTACAAGACTGGAAAACTAAATGAGTCATATTTCCACACAGCATTTCCTGATGCAAGTAAAAAGTTACTTAATTAGATCATGATCATCATTCAAAAAGCCAGCACAGTGGGGTCATGGAGTTCCGAAGAATTAAGGCATGAGTTAGGAACATACAGTGTTATGAAAATCAACAGAAAGAAGAGATTCAAAAACACTGGTTAAGACTTAGAAACAACAGCACGAGTGTTTCTTACACATTTCTGTATATTTGATTTCCAGCACAATTTCTGGCATAGATTAGGGGCTCAATAAACCTACTTTCATTGTGGTGGAAGAAATATCAGTGGTGTCAAAAGCTAGAGGTTGTAGGATGTGAAGACGGAGTACAGATCATCATCTATTTAAGGTGGTTGTGGGTGGTCTAGATCAGTGTTCTCCAAACATTTTGAACACTCTTCATACATATATACATGATACATACATAATACATATATGATACACATATAACACACATATATACAATACATATGTAAAATCTTTAAAAATAATAAAAATATATACATTAGATACAAGTGCTCAAAAGTTTTATTATATCACTCTCAATACTTCATATTACCTCTAACTTTTAAATACCCCAATGTATATATTTTATTATTAAAAAATTATATACATGTCCTGACATATTATCTTTCTAAATAAAAATAAATTTAAAGAATAAACATAGACATAGGAGTTCTATTATTTTCTTTCTGTACCCCATATCATCATATTTTATAATTTTCTTGCCTAGAGTATAAATCCAATAGTGTTGAAGGGAGAACATAGGTTACAAAGAATTTAAGAGTGGGTGATTAGGGACAGTAGACCTCCATTTCCAGAAGTTGATTAGTGAAGGAGAATTGGGAAAATAGTTCAATGGTGATAGCAGGGTTAGGAGAAGATATTCTAATTTAAAAAAAAAAAAGAGAGATGATCCTATTGGTATGCATTGTGGAAAGAGGTGATAAAAAGGGAATGACTATTAGTCAAAAATAGAGTTAATTGAACAGAATTAACCTCACTGGTTCCTAGGAAAATGAGTCTTAGAAAGAATGCTCCTTTCTCTAAGACACAAAAGAAAGAGTTCCAAGAATGACCTTTAGGTAAACATGAGGAAAGGTGAGATTATCCTTAGAGTGAGATTGTCTTCTCTGCAGGAGGCAAGTTATTTCGAGAGTGATGGGACCTGGTTTGGGTTTGGAGACCTGAGAAGAAGGATAAAGTTTTCAAACGGTCAACTTGGGACATGGGGGATAAGTGAAAGTGGCAATGCTGGTTTGGCAGAGAATAAAGGACATGGCTTTTGAGGAGAATTGCAATGTTCTCGAGAATAGATATAGTGGGTGATGCCTTGGTTCAGTGGGAGAGAGGAGCTGGAGATATTTATCTGATGTTCTACATGATTGGCTCCATGATTTTTCTTTAAAATTCACTCACTATTGCTTCGAGGCAGATTCTGCCATATGGCATTCTTTGATAATAGTTGAATAATATTTTTTTCTGAACCAGAATGAAACATGAAGTAGAGACACCATGACCTTGGAAGAAGCAGGATGGCAAACTGGAGACCAAATGGTGTCCTCAGATGTATTTTGTTTGGCCAGCAATTGTTTTTTAGAAAATTAAAATATAAGTGCCTATAAGTGATGCCTTCTCCAGACCCTACTCCCTAATATTTTATATTTGCAGCCTCACACGTTTAAGTGAGTTCCCTGATCACCGAGGCATCTCAGTTCCTTACATTGGACTAAATAATGTGAGCACTTGGATATATGACACTAAATTGAATGCTACATATAAACATGAGTGTGCATGGGTTTTTTGAAATAACTTTAAATAAATGGTGAAAATATAGTTACTTTTTAAACTTTTTTTCCCCCTATGAAAGCTTCCACAAGCATTCCCAATGTTACTGAGATGAAAACCAACATGAGCCTTGGCTTGACACTCACAAGGAACATGGGAACCAGAGGATTTCTCGTGAGTGTTTACTTTTCAAGTCCTCATTCCTCTTTAAAAAGTAAGAAGTCAGTGTCTCTCACCATCCCTCCTATAAATCAAATCTTGAGGTTTAAACGTTAGTACTTGCTTTTTGATAAGTCATGCTACGTGGCTATCCATTGTGACTAACAACCTCTTGACATGTAGGTATCTTAAGCTATTCGGCAAAACCACTGCTACAGAATGTAGCAAAAAGGGGAGCAAAAATGGCACCAATTCTTTGCCCTTGGAAAGTGTGCCCACCCCTTGCCGATAATAGCAGAATTCCAGGTCTCATTTCTTTGTCCTGTAGAAACATTCATGATAGGTACTGTTAATTCAGAAAGTAGGTTTCAAAGCTAAAAAGTACTTTTATTTTAATCATTTCTTCTAACCTGTGGCTAGTCTGATATTGTATAAGGCATGGCTAAGTCTCTCATTTTATTTTATGTTAGTGTTTACTTGTGTTTAGTTTCTAGAAGGCTGTAAAAAGACATCATGAATCAGTGAAATAGAATGCCTTATTTAACAAGTGGTCTGGGTCAATTAGTCGATTGATAACTTACATATCCAAATATACTTTCAAGTGAATGAAGAAGTTGATATATAAAAGTAAAAGAAAGTGGAAATTTTCTGAAAGAGGGAAGAATTTCTGAGCTTAGAGCTAACAGAAGAAATAATACAGGACGTTGTTGAAAAGATTTGACTATATAAAAAAAAAACAATGAAAACCATCGCACACCAAAAGAAAAGTTTAAAAGCAAATAAAAACAATTTTATCAGGCATTACATTTCTACCAACTCAAGTGTGTATATCCTACTTGTATTGCCCTGTTAAAATAAGTCTTAGAAAACATATTTTAACTTCCCATTAGTTATAGCTATACCATTGACATACTAAAAGCCTGTATGAATGTATTTTTCTAAAAATGTCATCAATTTGAACATTCTATCAATAATAAATATTAATACTCAGACTTCAGTACTGCTAAGTAAATCAACTCTTGCTTATAATATACATATATTGAGGTATAGGGAGTAGAGAATGTACTTCAAAAATTGTAACTTCTAACTTCAGGCAGAGTAAAAAAAAAGTTGCAGGAGAATTTGAAGATTAACAATGTAGCAAGCTGAGAAAGGGTGGGAGGTGGGTAAGAGAAGAAAAGAAGGAGAAAGCCAAAACTTTCTTTACATACCTAAAAAAATAAATCTTAAAATACCCCTAAGGATTATGTGGAAAAAACTGACAATCATCACATTTTTTTGAACTTTAAGTTCTGGGCTTAAAGCAGGAATGTAGTTCTGGCATTAACCATTGGCATATTCTAATTTCAACTTCTTTTAATGCTGCTTTCCATTGCTTTTAAAACAAAAAAAAAAATTTGTTTTGAATTCTTCATGAGTTATTATTTTTTGAGGTGATTAAAAAATCTACTTGGGGTGGGGATAGAGAAATCAATAATTGTTTTTGGTAAACTACCAAAGGCATTAATTGTGATTTCCCCCTAATTGGCAAAATGAACCAGTTTTATAAGGAGAAAAATTAGCTTTGTTCATTGAGCATGAAATATGACTACAGCTGCTTCCTTCTTTGAACTATTGACAATTAAACTGGGTCAAATAAATTTCCTCTTATTCTTCCAATTGGTTTTTGCAAGTACACTTTTCTGTTCAATTTTAATAAATGGTCCACAGCTTAACATAATGCTAAACTTTGTTGATACTTTTTTAAGATTTTGACTAGACTTCTTTTTCCTATTTCTTTTTCTTTTACATCTATCGATTTTAATATTATTTAATCTAATATTTCTTGTGTGGTTTAACCATGATTTAATCAGGAGCTCCTGTCATTCAAGGGCTGCTGAAAAGGGGAGATTTGGGATTGGGTTGATGTGAAGATTAAGAATTGAAGCACATAAGGATGTGGACAAGAAGTCAAGTGCCAGCCTGGATGACTGAAGGTTTTAGGGAGTGGGAACAAGGGGTTCTGAAGTCCTCAAAGAAATGCTTTATAGCAACGCTAAAAACTGGCAGTTCATGGACCTCATTTGTATTTGTTTCGCACATAGGGTGCTTTTTTAAAACCATGAATTTTCACATAAAATTGTCCTCTCTGACTTGCCTTGAAAATCTGAGCGATCTGGCAACACCAGGCGTGTTTCACACCAGTCAAGAAGCAGGAGCCACTGTGGCCTGTCCCTGCTTGTGAGGCATGGGCTCTTCACTCACCTTGGTGTCTACACCAGGCCCCAAGCACTCGTCTAGTTTTCCTGCCTGGCCCTTGAGGCATGCGGGTTTATGGTTTCTGCTGAATAGTGCAAATGGAAAGGACAAATGTTCAGAAATGACAATGACAATGATGCTGACTAGCAAGTATATACCACTTGCTATTTGGCCAGCACTGTTTTAAGATCTATTTAATCTTCACAGCCACCTTAAAAAAACAGGGCTATGATTATCCTCATTTTGTAGATGAAGCACCTGAGACCTAGCTAACTGAGAAACAAGAAATGAACTTTGCACTTGTTTTTCATTCTGGGTATTCCCTAGAAGGAAGCACCCCTTTTCTCTAGCTTAGCATGTGACCTATGGGCCACTCCTCACACTGACACCTGTACCCCTCTTCCCAAGAAGCTGCCAATGGGCACAGTGTGTCTGCCACCTTCTTTTTCGCTTCTGTTTGCTCTGGCACTCAAAGACATTTTTGACTTGTTAATTTCAAGAGGTGACAATTCCTAGTGTCTTGTAAAAGAATATAATGATTTCTGAGTTCTACAAATGGGAAGGTAGAGGGCTAACATTACCCATGTTTTGTCATTGCACTCATTTTTTTTTTCTTTTCTTTTTTTTTTTTTTTTGTAGACATGTGGTCCCCTGTGGGCACAACAGTGTGGAAGTCAATATTACACAACTGGTGTTTGTTCTGACGTCAGCGCTGATTTTCAACTCTTGGCCAGCTTTTCACCAGCAGTGCAGAGTAAGTTAAGAATGTATGGAGGGTCTGAGCAATGTCTTACATTGAAAGAAAGGAAAACATTTATCAATGAGCGCCACCCAGCCCTTCGACTCTATTTTACCTAAGTCTTATTTTTCTTTGGGTGTAAAATCTGACTTACCTATGGAAATCTGTTTCTTTTATCTTCTCGATTGTAGCCTGCCCTTCTCTCATTGATGTCGTGGTTGTATGTGATGAATCAAATAGTATCTATCCCTGGGAGGCAGTAAAGAATTTTTTGGAAAAGTTTGTACAAGGCCTGGACATAGGCCCCACAAAGACACAGGTATGGACATCAATAATACACACATTAACCCATAGCCTGCTTTCTGAGAAAATATTGTTAGATCTGAGGTCGTAAGTTGTACATTTGTCAAATACCCATATTAACTGTATTTAATGTTAATCTTAATTGAAACTTGTACTACAGTGAGTTATTCTACCTTCGGCTTTGCCTAATGCTGGTCTTTGAGCTTATAGTTCTATTTCTGACACAGGCATTGAATATGGGATAAACATTTTAATCTTCTTTATTTGCTTATTTTTTCCTCTTCTAACTCATGAATTTATCAATACATTTTAAAATCTAATATGTATTTTTATTTCCATCCATTTGGAATAATAATGAATTTTTTTCTTGTTGTTTACTCCTTGTTGGTAAAAAAATTGTCCTTGAATTCTGGGCTTTTTATAAGTTTGTTGACAGCATAATTCTACCATTTATTGTTTTATAGTCTTTTTTTCACATTTGAGCCCAGCTCCATTTTTCACACAGAACAGATCTTTTCAGCAATTTTGCATAGCCTCTATGTTTTAAGGAGTCTTTAATTTGCTTTTCTATCTTTGTGAGGTAAGCAACCAAAACTCAGGAGCAGAAGCTTCATGCTTCTATATAAAAAAAGTTTTTACTTTTAAAGTTCTGTAGTTTTTTCTTTCTTTTTTATTAGATCTACCATTTCATGTGTAACTGTGGTTGCAGCAGTGGATTGAACCAATGTCAATAGGGACCGGTTTATAGAGTTACCAGTCTGTTCTCAGGTTGTATCTGCTGCTCCAGTGTTCAATATCTAGTAACAGTTGTTGGAACATTTTCCTCTAAGTACTTTGCAGTTTTCCATATTAAAGATTGTTTTTCTGAGTTCCTACATAGCATTATAAAATAGTTTTACACTTTTTCCCCATTGACATTGCTTCTTAATACCAAGAGGGTATTAAGGCCTGCTAAAACTTTGGAGGTTTCACTGTGAAATTTTACCAAAAAATTCTGTTAAGACTAAGTATAGCTCTAGTTTCTGGAGAGCATCCCTGCTAAGGTCCCTCATAAGAGAAGTTTTCATATGTATCTGCTTACTTTTTCTGTCTCTAAGTGGATTACACCCAAACATGCCTTATTTTATTTAATGGTCTCTCATATGGAATTCACGGGCTTCCCCTTCTTGTCTGCTTATCCAAATGCATCTTCTTCATCTCTCGAGGTGGTTTTCCTCAGTCTTTTATCACAATCTAAATATGACCTTTCTGTAAGTCTTATTGTACCACATTTCTTTAAATCTTCTCTTCAGCCTTTCCCTTTCTCACCCAGAAGTTCTAACCCTGAGACTGTGTCATGGGAGGTACAGCCATCTTCCTCTCATATTAGACTCTGAAATCCTCAGAGTTATTTTTGATCCTTTTCTCTCTCTCAAGTCTTACAACCTATCCTAAAGAGAGGGACCCAGGATTATCATATTTTTGCCATCTTCTCAGTGGCTAATTCGCTACCTTCCTAGCAAAAGTAGCTGATTAAACTAAAATATCCAGATCTTGCCCCTTTCACCTTCTTTACATACTGACCTCTATTTCAGGGACCCTTTTACCATTGATCTCTCATTACCACTTCCTGCTCTGGAAGCCCCTATTCCTAGGCATAGAGGGTGATTTCAGTGCTGAGAAAAAGGACATTAACTGAAGTGTTTGACCTTGATCTAAAGGATTAGGGTTATGTGCCCAAACATTTTGTTCAGAAGTGGTCTGTCTCTCAGCACCCTCAAATCAGATTTTCTCAAATGGCATTTTCTCTGAAGGCAAGAAACTCTTGCCCCACATATACATGTAGCATCTTTCCTCCTGAAGTCTGTGAAATCCAGCACAATAAGCACATTCAAAATGACTGCATTGATTAGCCTGTCGCTTTTTCTTATATTCGACTCTAATCTTCGTTTATTATATAATTACTCTCAATCAATGACTATTATCTTCCATCTGTGACAACTTAAAATTATTTACATATTTATGTCCATTGTTAATTTAGAAAATTTTTATCATTTTAATCTTTATGTTGATGAACTTTATTCTAACATTTATTCATATTAAAATGTTATAGGGCAGTGCTTAAAAATTTACAACTGTAACACCGGAGAGCCAAATTATATACAGTATCACATCATCTTGTCAATCAATACTGTTGCTGTAGGTTTACAGGCTCTAACAAAGTCATTCCATTGGAAGAAAAGAATAACTTCTTACAAAGTTGGAAATGATTCCCTTAAACTATCAGCCCAAATCTAAATGCACTTTTGGTTTTTATTGTATTGGTTAAATACAAATGATTTATAACTTAATGACAACTCTGCTCTCTTGCAGGTGGGGTTAATTCAGTATGCCAATAATCCAAGAGTTGTGTTTAACCTGAACACTTTCAAAAGCAAAGCTGAAATGGTTGCAGCAACATCTCAGACATTCCAACATGGTGGGGACCTCACAAATACATTCAAAGCAATTCAATATGCAAGGTGAGTTATTAAGGTACTAGTTCAATATTTTGATAAAATAGAAATTGTTATAAGTAACAAAAAGAAAAGACAAAAAAATAACATACCTGGTACCTGCACTTAAATCAGAAATAATAAAGAAGAAATATTTAAACATTCTGTAACTTTAACAATTTTAGAAGGCAGTAGGAAATGTAGTTTAAAAATATTTAATTTCTGGAACTTTCATGCAATATATAATTTTTAAGTTTTTATATTACATAAATGAAATGAAATTAAAAGGCCTTAGGTTAAAACCATGGAAATGGAGCAATCTGTAATTATTTGTTAATATTTATCTAGACCACAGAGAACTCGAGCTAATGGAGCACATCATGCAAATTAAGAAGGGCTGTAGAATCCTAAATGTCAATGACCTAGAAGTCTGAACTGAAGTGAATGGGTTTATGATACTGATTATAATCTGGAGCACTGTGGATTTTACAACTATATAGCACTGTCCTAATTCTTAGCTCGATTACTTTATTTTTGACCTTCACCTTCACTCTGCTTTAATCAGATACTTTACAAAAATGCTAAACACTCTCTATTAAAAAAACTAATGAGACTAATAAACTCACCTTCTCTTAAACCTACTTTGTGCCTTTTTCATCTTGTGCATTCCTTCCTTTCACTACCAATAATTCCTTGAAACATACAGCTCTGCCACTAGATAAACATGGCCCCCTTAGTTACCCAACAATGCTGCGGTCCTGCCTCAAGCCTCATCCTCTTTAGCTTCTCTGAACATTTGATAATTTGATGAGCATACACTGTTATTCTTGCCTGTTGCTATGACACCACAAACTTCTAGAATCCCTGCCAACTTTTTGTCAATAATTTTGCCTCTTCACTGGCTCCGTTTTCTAATTTTTCTTCACTAAACAGAGCCTTCTTTTATTACAGTCCTTTTCTCTTAGGCATTGTATCCACTCATGGCATCAGCATCAGCCCTATGTGGGTTAGCCCATTGCTATGTTAGCTCTGACCTCTCCCAAAATTCACACAAGCATCCAGCTGATACTGAATCTCTTTATTTAGAGTGGTGGCTCAATTTTCAAATTTAGTACATTCTAAACTGGCCTTATTCTCCTCCCTGTTCCCTCCTCCATGACTTTGTCATTTTGATTTATGCTACCAGCTATTCCATTGAGACTTGAAAACATGATGGTTTTCTTTATTTTTTTTGTACACCTCCTTAGATCTCAATCAGTCACCACATCCTGTCATTTCTATTTTTGAATTTCCTCATATCTGCTTTTTTTTCTAGGTATACATTTTAGTTGCTGTTTCTATTAACTGGTGACTCTCCATATGTCTCAAAGGACTATGACAGAACTTGGGTGATTTTAAAAAAAGCCAAGAGATAAAAAGTCCTTTTAAAATACCCTGTCAAATATAAAAGACCCACAGAAAACATTAATGAGTTTGATTATATCAAAATATCAAATTCTGTACAAAAGTAATGCCATTAAAATTCAAAAGATAATTAATGAATTGAAGAAATTATTTATAATACATATGACAAAGGGTGATTTTCTTTATTAACAAAAGAGCTTACTAATCATTAAGAAAATTAACACAGAAAAATGAGCAAAGATAAATAAAAATCAAGAGTTCATAAAGAAACACAAATGACTAATAAATATGTAAAATGCTCATTATTTTTTTATAATGAAAAATGCTTATAAAACTATAATTACATATTATTTGTCACTTCTCAGAATGCTCTGAATTAAAAGGTTTAATAATCCTCATTGTTAAGAAAAGGAGGTGAGAAAATGTATTCTTGTACACTAATGGTAACATAAATTGCTTAAAATTTTTGAAGGTCAGTTTGGCATTACCTATCAAAATTTGAAATGTATATATCCTTTGTTCCAGTTATTTTATCATACATATACATTTGAAAAAGTATGCCAAGATATATATAAAAGGACATTCATTACAGCTTTACTTATAAAAATCAAAATGCCCTAAATGGCCAATAATGGGGAATTAGTTAAATAAACTATGGTGCCTCTAAATAATGAAATATTATGTTGCTGTTAAAAAAAAAAAAACAGTGGCATCATATGAGCTGATATTCTATCAAAAAGAAAAACAACTATATGGAATATGCCTCCATTTTTGTAAAGGCATATGGGGTAGACTATGATATACATCTAGATAAAACACGGTCTAGAAGGAAACATAAAATGTAACAGTGAGTACCTTTGGAACAGGAGTTTAGTGTCAGATTTTTGCTTTATCTGCTTCCAAATGCTTTGATTTTTTTTTTACCATGTGTATCTATTACTTTTAAAATATAATTTGTATTGAAAAAGTAAATGCAAATTCAATGAATAAGATTTATGACAAGAATGAGTATCTTTGTTTTGTTGATTAATATTAATAGATTTAATTATCAGAAGGTAATTCTAAGGATTCTTGCTATAAATATGCATACACACAACATGGAACCAATGGAAATTATTTTTAATGCCAAAAAAGATTTATATTTTCATATATCTCTACAAGACTAACTTAAATGTGTCTCTAGAACTAACAGAGAGAAATTCTATGTCACAATACATTATGTTCAGTCAATTTCCTATTTATATTTCTAAACAGAGGTCCACATATTAACTTCATTTTTTGATATATCTCTTTAATTTCATCTGCCACAGACATTCTGCTTATGCAGCAGCTGCTGGTGGACGACCAGGTGCTACCAAAGTAATGGTGGTTGTAACTGATGGTGAATCACATGATGGTTCAATGTTGAAAGCTGTGATTGATCAGTGTAACAATGACAATATACTGAGGTTTGGCATAGCAGTAAGTGGATTTTCTGTTTAATTGTTTCCCAGCTGATGGGTAAATGTTCCTTTAAACATCACTTCCCAAAGGTTTATATTTAAAGAAATTTTTCACTCTATCCCTGCTTATTACTGATTTACACTCCTGTCAAATAAGGGGATGTGGATTTACATCTCCAGAGGAGCTGCTATGTTTGGAAATAGCCTAGAAAGTGATAATAGGGAAATTGGAGTAAAGTAATAATGACTTTTTTTTTTCCTCTTCCTCTATTTTCAAGGTTCTTGGGTACTTAAACAGAAATTCCCTTGATACTAAAAATTTAATAAAAGAAATCAAAGCAATTGCCAGTATTCCAACAGAAAGATACTTTTTCAATGTGTCTGATGAAGCAGCTCTACTTGAAAAGGCCGGGACAATAGGAGAACAAATTTTCAGCATTGAAGGTAAAAGAATTCCTAGTCTGAAGAATTCCTAGTCTGACTTTTTCAAGAATTCTTGATTTTATAACCACCTACTTGCTCTGTTAATGTTAAGTTGTATACCTTATTTGAAAAGAACTTTTATAAATTAGTAAGAAAAATAGGCAAAGAACATGAATAAGTATTTTATAAAAGATAAAATATCAGTGACCAATAAACATAAGAAAATATCCCCAATTTCACTAGTTATTTAATAATATAAGTTAAATCAACTTTATTTTGTGCCTAAAAGACAACAAAGATTAATGTTTAATCTTGGAGAGATTACGGGGAAGTAAAGAAGCTCATACACTGTTGATAAGATTATAAATTATATAATATTTTGGGGGTAATTTAGTAATATCTATTATATTCATAAATACTTTTACCTTTTTGCACTGTAAATAGTTTTTATAATCATAAAAAGTTCTACTTTTTAAATATTGCATTATATAATTTCTGAAATTCTTGAATTTGATTACAAAAACATATATATTTTAAAATTGAAAAAATATAGTGATGTCTTTTAGTAGTTCAGATTTCAAGGAAACATTTTATTTACCAGCTCTACAATAATTTACTTATATGGCCTTGGAAGGTCTTGTCAGTGTAGAAATAGCCCATGTTCAAGAGCTCGCCGTATGGAGGACTGGCACACACTTCCCATTGGGTAATAAGTCCCCCATGACCCAAATCCTGGTTCTTGAAGCCAACCCAAATATCTCACAGCACAGTCTCCACTATAGGTCAACTGCCAAGCTCCCCCTATTGTAGCTGAGACACGTGTACATTTATTAGTACCAATATTTAAAAACTAAAAATTCAGATAGTTTCTTAGATAGTAATGATAATTTTTTTTTAAGTCCATCACCTCAGTTTTCCTCTTACCTCATCCCTTTTATTGTGTCCTTTGAAACAAGGAACTTCATAAGTGTATCAATAAATATATTAATACATAATCAAGAATTATGCTGTCAGTGTAAGAAACGTCTACACCTACAGAGAAATTTTTTCCTGACAACTGCCAAGAAGCAAAAGCTTCAACTGATTGAGAAAATTCCCCAGAAAATGGCAGTTTTGCAGCTTATTTAACACATTAGAGTCAACGGAGACGTAAGGAGGGTTACATGAAGTCCACTGGTGGTAGTAGATAAAGGGGGTGAGAGAAAGCAAAGCAGGGAAATTTCTGGGATTGGATAAAAAGTAAAATAGAGAGACACAAACTTCTTTTATATTGGTGGGTACAGGATAATTAATAATGAACATTTATAGCACATAGAGCTGGTATTTGGGGAACAAAATGAAGAGGGATTCTGTGGCCTTGTGCTCTGGTGCAGTGGGTATAACCTGAGGGGTCTGGAAAAGGAGATTAGTCTGACACTTCAAAGGTATGTTACCGTAGATGCAAAAGACAATAGACGGGCTCATGTAAGGTAAAAACTGACCTTTGTCAGGCCTAGGATGTGGCTACCCACCATGACCCACTTTTAGTTAGAAATGTTTATGTTTAGACCATCCTATATGGTTACTCTTAGTCCCAGAGTTTGTAGCGCCCACCGCGCTGACCTCCTCTGAGCTTGTCAAGTTTAGCACCATGGGCCCTTTTTAGTCCATAATGCCAACTTCAAACACTACTTTAGAAATATCATAGAATTTCATACTTGTACCTTAGAATACTTCCTTAGTGATTTCTCCCTCCCAAAATCTGCCAGCGCTATATTTTTGAGTGAACTTCAGAACATTGTGTGTGTGCATATGTGTGCAGGTGTTTGAAAATTCAATTCAAAATTGATGGCAGTGAATAATTTTTTGAAATTGCTATTTCCCAGGTACTGTTCAAGGAGGAGATAAATTCCAGATGGAAATGTCACAAGTGGGATTCAGTGCAGATTACTCTCCTCAAAATGTATGTACATCAGATAACTCCCAGCCATGCTGTCATTTGGCTTAACACTTCTGGGCACAGTAGCCTTACACCTAAAATTGGAAAAACAGCCACCTAGTGATCAACAGTTCTGATTTCTAGTCATAGTCATTTAGTTTCTTTGTGCTGTTGATTTGCCATCCAAAAAAATGAAGTTAATAATGCCTTCCCTTCCCTATTTCACAGGGATTTTGTATGGAAAAAAAAAAGATAACATACAAGAAAGCCTTTGAGTGCTCCAGGGGACAGGCATTATATTAATTCAAGGTATTATCATTGTAGGAATTTCCTTTGAATCAATTAACAACTGGAAAAGTTTGTTAAAAACACAAACTCTTGTCATCACTATCATTGTTGAATTCTGAGTGGCTGTAATTATTTCTTTTCTAACAACAGAGACAGAAAATAGTTGAAGAAGTAAGGAATTAGGAAAAATGTGAGGTGTGAAGTCTTCTTAGCCCAGAGCAAAGTCCATTCTTCTTTTTTGGAGACATCTATCTCCTGGGCCTCTGATTCTAACTCTACTCAGGATATAAGCAGAGTAGTAAAAGGGCAAAGAGATAGGTGACACGAGGAAATGCTCAGGGAAAAATATGAACTCAGAAGATTTAATCAGCAGAACAACGGGCTAGACGCAGCTTATTTTCTCTCTAGAATTAAAAGTGCTAACTTTCCCTGGATCACCAATTGTTAGAGTTGCTCATAATAGTTATAGGTCTTGACCTCAAGAAAAAAAAAATGTGAAGGAGAGAACTTGCACACAATTTCCTGAAGTCTTTGTACCCTCCCTGACACCCCTTACTGCACCCCAGATTCAGAGTCCCGGATTTATGACAATTACTTATATAATAGCATCGTCTCTTATTCTCAAAACAGAACACATCATTTCCCTACTTGCTACTATTTCAATGGCTTATACTTTTCAATCCAAATCATATCATTGATGTTTTTTAATGTCTAAGTTCAAAAAGTTTTAAGTAATGAATCTCATTCTGACCAACCCTGCCTTCTGCAAGGATTTATAGCTTTCAGTATTCAGATCGGGCTTTGAGTCGCTCCAAAGTAGCTGGTTTCCTTTGCCTTCCCTGCCACCGGAGCTGCCCTATGGCTATCCTCCTTACATTAGATAGACTGTCACAGCTCCAGATGCCTATGTAGCTGTGCTCTTTTAAAATAGTTGAGATAGGATAGAGATAATGAGGAACATTTGAGAAGGAATCAAGAAAGTGAAAAAGAAATTTTAAAACAGAATGGGTCTGAATAGGGCCTCCCACAACATGGGTAGGATAGCAGCACCTTCCAACATCTCTGTTAGCAGCACTTTCTATTTTTCACACCTGCCTCGTATCTGTGAGCTTTTCTTAAGAATCTGTGGATTTCCTTAACCAATGTCACCATAAAAAAAAAAAAAAAAAAAAGAATCTGTGAGGCTGGAAGCTCCTTTCTGATTTCTTTCTAAAGGCTCACAACTGTTCAGTATTTGCGAATATGTACTTTTGAATTGAAATTTAAATTGAAATGTGCTCCTTGTGACACTACAGCTTATTACAAAGATATATCTATATTACTGTGTCATACTAAGTAAAGCTCAAGGTAGCACAGTCCATGGGAAGGCTTGTTCTTCAGCACAAACATATTAAAATAATTCTGAAATACATCAACATATGTTCATATAATTTTACTTCATCATGCTTTTTTCCCTTAAATCTAGACAATTTATTTCAACATTCTTGCTTATCCTGCATTCTTATGCTTTAAAGGTGGTTTGTTTTATTGATCTTCATTTTTCAATCATTTTAGGATATTCTGATGCTTGGTGCAGTAGGAGCTTATGACTGGAGTGGGACTGTTGTTCCTGAGACATCTCATGGACATTTGATCTTTCCTAAACAAGCCTTCGACCAAACTCTGCAAGATAGAAATCACAGTTCATATTTAGGTAAAGCATGGCAGCATTTGGCTCAGCAAATTCAAGTTCCTTTCCTTTAAACTAGCACCTTGTTGTATCTCAGGATCAGTTTAGCACAGCCCTTAAACTATCATCTATTTATTAAATTTATTACACGTATTTATGTTGCCTCTGCCAATCAGGTCTTCACCCATAACTACTTAATGAAACATTGTTTTATCCTCACTAATCTCTTCTGGCTGTTCAAGTGGTTGTTATTCCTGGGACATGATTGTGTTTCTCCAAAATAGAATTGTGTTTCTCTATTAATTTAGAGTTCTTAGTCTTTTAATTCCTATAATAAGCAGCCACCAATTTTGAGTATCTACTCTGGGACAGTCCCCGAGCTGGCTATTCTACCGACATAAACATTTAAACCCTTCCAACAACTCTTGAAGTATTATTATCCCCATTGTACTTTCGAGAACCAAGGAGGTTAATAACTTGCCTAAGTTGCCACAACTTAGTAAGTGGCAAATCCAGAATTTAAATCTGGGACTGCAAATCTGACTCCAAAGCCTATGTTCTTTCCACTGCCAACATTACCTTTAAATTCATTTAGTTATTCATTAAAGAAATATTTGTTAAGTGCCAGGTTCATGAGTGGCTGATGGGGACAACCCGAAATCTAGCTTCATAAGTAGATGTCTCACCTTTGCAGAACAGTGCTGCCAGTCAAAGGGAAGGAGCAGTTCACTTTAGGAAAAGGAAGACATACCCTCAATGATATGCTCGGGACACTAGGAACTATGCATCACACATAAAGGACCTCTGATCATCTCTACTAACTTTGCAAGCCTATTGAGCTAGGATATTCAGTAGCACTTATTTTGTAACTCTGTCTCCTAGGTTACTCTGTGGCTGCAGTTTCTACCGGAAAAAGCGTCCACTTTGTTGCTGGTGCCCCTCGGGCAAATTATACTGGCCAGATAGTGCTGTACAGTGTTAATGAGAATGGCAATGTCACAGTTATCCAGACTCACAGAGGTGACCAGGTAAAGTCCATTGTTTAGCAAGTGACATTAATTTTAGGAACAACTGGAGCAGGTGGGGAGCAGGGAGTTGGTTGAAATAAAATCTACCGTTTATTGAGTGCCCACCCTGCAGCTAGCTCTGTAATCTGCTTTTACTTGAATATTTTTTAAATCTTTAAAGAGATCTACCATCTCCTTTTGATGGGTTACTGAGAGATTAACTACCTTTCTAAGGTCACGTAGCTTTCATGGGGTTGTGCTTTCAATAAAACCGGGTCCCTGGTGGCCTCAAAGCCTGTGTTGTTTGGCTCCTTCCCACTCCATATTTTTGGGATTAAGTCTCATTCTACTATCTCTATTGATTTTCCAAGAAGAAGAAGACCTGAGTCTTTGACTTCCTTGACCAAAATCCAACTATGGTCACATACTTTTCTCTCCTCTTTAATATTCTAAAGAAAGGTGCTTTTATTTTGATGAGGAGTCATTTATTCATTTCCAAATCCTTAAGAGGTAATCACAGTCATGCATTGAACATCGGTTGAGTGCAATGAATATTCAAACCCCCAGACTCTCTCATTTCACTTTATCTCCTGCTGTCTCAACCTATCTGGCAATTACTCTCCTCACCCAGATCGTGCCATAGACACTTAAATCACTCATGTTATACAACTCCTCTTCACCTAGAAAACTCCTTGCCATCCTTTAAGATGCAATTCAAGTATTAATCTTCCTAAGTCTTCCTGACTCCACTGCACTCTGATCACACAGCGTTTGGTACTTGCCTCTATTACAACATATTTTACCATAGAAGCACAATTATTTGTTCTACCTCCCTCGCCCCTCCCACCTCTCTAAAACACACCCCATATACCTTCTAAGTGTTTCACTTTTAAATGCGGTCTTTGACACACCAGCATCAGAAACACTTGGAGTATTTATTTAAAATACTGTTTTCTGGATCTCATCCTAGGCATTGCATCAGAATCTCTAATAACGGGTCACAGGAATCTGCATTTTAAAGAAACTTTCATGGTGATTTTTGTGCACACTAAGGTTTAAGAGACTTAGATGGTGATACAACCTGAGAGAAGTGACTTGTCCATCTTTATGTTCCTAGCTCTTTATTAATAGTAAACACCTATTTTTCGTCTTGAATGAGTAAATACAAGTTCAGTATAATATTAGGAGTATATGAATCGCAGGAATCCTAAGGTTAATTTGCTTTACTACTCCAGATTGGCTCCTATTTTGGTAGCGTGTTGTGTTCAGTTGATGTGGATAAAGACACCATCACAGATGTGCTCTTGGTAGGTGCGCCAATGTACATGAATGACCTAAAGAAAGAGGAAGGAAGAGTCTACCTGTTTACTATCACAAAGGTAAAAAAATTATTATACCAACTTAGTTTAATTTGCTTTAATATTGGTACATGAAAAGTTAATCTGCTTTTTTGCACAATAAAAAATTTATGATTGATAAATATAATGATAATTTTCATATTTAGTATGGTTTATGTTTCATCATTATGAGGATGTCACCATTAAGTTATAATTTTTAAAATCCAATTAAAAAGCATAACTTAGAACTTAATATATGGTGCATTGCCATTTTTCCATGAAAAGTCTTTGAATATGGATTCTCATAAAATAAGTTATTATAAATACACATCATTTTTTAAATATACACATGTATGCACGTGCACACACACACACACACACAACACATCTGTGTATTTCCCAAGTATCTTACCCAATTATACTTTAAATGACAATAACAGGTCAAAACTACCTTGTTAACATTTTACAGTTAAAAGGACAAATCGTACCAGGCACCTTGGAAACCTCCATATGATCCTGGATGCTTTCTACATTAGTTTGTCAGGAAATTCCATTGCTTAGTGTAACATTTAGATAATATATCCAACTTTTGGAATCTCCAGTCCTTTCACATAAAATTTAGCATACTCTAACATGGAAAAGCACAGTTTTTCCAATGTGCTGACTGAACTCTAAATCCATGCACATAGTGACATAGAAAGTTAGATGACTATAAAAGAGAAAAAAGAGAAGCTGATATTAATACAACAAATATAATGCCTAGCTATTGTGATAATGTCTCCCCTTATGTAAATTAATGAAAAAATTAGCCCTTGAACAGAATCAATTAATACAATTCTAAAGCATGTAAAGAATGTATAATTGAGTATTCAGTAATGGGAGGGTATATCTACTTGTTTGAAAATTTAACAAATCCTTCTTTCTTAAGTTTCTTGCTGTCGACTAGTCTTAATTAATTGCTGCAGGTGAGAAGATCTCCCAATGCTTTATCAAACTTAGTAACAAACTGATTTCTGGAAGATTATTATAGAAAAGAAAGAATCAACACTGACCTAGTTTCATGGGGGAGGAGCATTATTTTCTTGTGAAGTCATGAAATATTTCTATTCTTGATTTCAAAATCTGAAAAAACAATTGTATCTTTTACAAGGAAGTATCTTTGGGCAGAATTACTTAGCATTTCTTATAATGGAATATTAACAATCTCATTTTTCAATTCCTATACCATTGATATTTATCACTGTTCAGTAATTTTTAAGTAAAAAATCTAAATTAAGGTATTGTATTTTAGTTTGTCTCTACCTAAATTTTATTCAAGATGTTAGTAGATTTTCACCAGAAAATTTTAAAGCAAAAGGTTTAGAAATAGGTGAAGATCCTAATGTTGAGGGAAAGGAGACAAAGGAATGGATACTTTCAAGTAGATTGTGTAGCTACGGTAAAAAGAATTGCATCCTTTCACCATGGTTCATGAGCAGATATCCTATGGCCCTACTTAGTAAAATTTTTATTTATAATTCTCAACATAATTAGAGAATTTTGAAATCTAGGTTTACCTTCCTATCTACTTTTAATACTTTGCAAATTGATTTGGATATCATCTGCTGAGAATTTAAATTATAAAACTTGTAAGATTTGTTTTAATTGTCTCTTTTTTTTCCCTTTTGCAAGGGCATTTTGAATTGGCACCAATTTCTTGAAGGCCCTGAGGGCGTTGAAAATGCTCGGTTTGGTTCAGCAATTGCGGCTCTCTCAGACATCAACATGGACGGCTTTAATGATGTGATAGTTGGCTCGCCTTTGGAAAATCAGAACTCTGGTGCTGTGTACATCTACAATGGTCATGAGAACACCATTCGCACGAAGTATTCCCAGGTAACTGAGCTTCATGGTGATATATTTAAGTGTGAGTAAATCGTGTTAGAGCTACAGAGTATCATCAGGACCATCCGACCCATCTTCCTATTTTGTAACTTTATTCACTTATTCATTAACTATTTAGCTGCTACTGTGTGTCAAGGACTGTTTTAGACTTTGGGAATGCTGTAAAGAACAGGATGAAATTCTGCTCTTTGTGGATCTTATATTCTTGTGGAGGAGACAGAGGAAAAACAAGATAAATAAAATAACATGTTCTAGGTAATAATACATGAGAAGAAATTTTTTTAAAAAGCTAAAACAGGGATGGGAGGTATCAGGTATTTGAAAGGATGGCAAGAAGGTCACCGAGAAAGCAACTTTTGAGTAAAGATCTGACCGCAGTGATGTAGGAGAGGAATCAGGACCTAAGCTTGCATCAGCTCCTTCGCAGCCTACTGATCTTCCATTGCTTTGTGCTGGTTTGTGATTTTTGTGTTAAGATTCATGCTATTTCTTTGATGAAAATATGGCTGCAAGAATGATAAACAGATCAGATAAGATGTGATTAAAAGATCAATGAAATTTTGTGAATAGCCTGGGAAATGGCTATGTAGCAAATATGACAATGCCATGTAAAAGCTGCCTCTTTCCTGTTACAGTAGTGCACTATAATTTCATGTCAAATTTGCTCTTTCAGAAAATCTTGGGATCTGATGGAGCCTTTAGAAGTCATCTCCAGTACTTTGGGAGATCCTTGGATGGCTTTGAAGATTTAAATGGGGATTCCATCACCGACGTGTCCATCGGTGCCTTTGGACAAGTTGTTCAGCTCTGGTGAGTCAGTGATACCTAACCAGATACCTAAAAAATGCCCTGCTACGTAGAACAGATTGCTGTGCTGGTATTGTGGGAAATAACATTACATAAGACTTGAGGACACTTATGTGTCATGGTTTACATAAAGGAAGGAATATGTTTTCTCTGGTGGGAGAAAAAACAATATGTTCCTAACATTAGAACCAAGTTTTTCATCTCTCTGTGGTGAGCACAAGTACACTGAAAAGACAAAGCCCTTTAATGGTCATCCAGGATATTCTGGAGCACTACCTTCCAAATAGGCTTACCTCAGCGCACAGAAAGGAAGCCTCATGAGAATGGCCTAAAACTCCTGAGCACTCAGACCACCCAAGTTAAGTGCAACTTCTTGTGTAGCTAAAAGGTATTTTTTAGAATTATTAGTCATAAACAAACAGCCATTATTTAGGTTTAGTGGACCTCTCATTGACCTCAGTAGGAGCTGAAGAGTAGGGTGGGGGAACAATAATCAATTCAAGGACAAAAATAAATATACTTGGCTGGTGAGGGAATGGAATCAGAAGAAGAGTTCCTAAGAAAATATAGTTCAGCCATTCATTAATTTGTTTCTGTTGAAAAATATGTGTTAAATGTCCAGATACATCAAAATAGAAAAACATTATGTATTGATGCTGTGCTGTTTCTGAATTTAATGATACTGTTTCCAGTATCTCACTTGTGCTTTTAAAGGATGAAATGCACTGTATTTGTGCATCGTTTTAATGAAATCTTAGTGTGGAAAAAATAAAACTCGAGGATAATATTTAAGACTAAAAAATAAGAAAATATATTTATCAAATAAAATCACTTAAAATCAATTAAGAGTAGCATACCATTAGAAAAGTACAAGGTGTGATAATGATATGACTGATTTTTAAACAATAAAAAATCATGCCTTTCAGTGAGCACTACCCATAGCCATCTTGGTAGGCTTCTTCCTTGGTAAGCTATATTCCTACTATGCTATGACATTCTCTTTAACATAGTCATTGATAGCCATCCATTAAAGATGGATTTAATTCTTCAAAAAAAATCAAGACACATGAAATCAAATCAATTTTTTAAGGTTCAACCAAGCAAGGTTAATGCCATATTGTGGTCACATTTCCATAAGGTGCAGAGACTGGTTTTTCTGGAAACCTCCTGAACATAATTTTTTTTTTTTAAGTTTACAAAAATAATTTAAATCAATCCCATCTCTATTGGAAAAAGTGCTCAGCTTCTCAAAGAGATTGACTTAAAACATTCACTTAGACATTGTAGATCTCGTACATTTGAGGACAGGTTGCATTTGTTATTTTATGACTGCTTGTCAGGGGACATGATAGATTAATGATTAACTATTGAAATAATTTTCAATGGACTCAAGGCCTGAAATTAAAAGAAAATGTTTTCTACATCTTCCTGTGGTACTTTTCAAAAGAAAAATTATTAATTATTACTTGCTGCTTTGCAAATAGTTAAGGGTGTGTGCAAGGCTTGTTATGATGAAGTACCAATTCCACTAGCCAAGGAATTAACCACGGGTTATAATCTCTCACTCGCTAATAAATATTAGTTAGTAAACTAGTGAGTTACTAGATGTCTTTATGTCTCAGACTTTTTTCATTAAGAAAATGAAGATAATATTTTTTCTACCCATTTCACAGGAGTGTTGTAGAAGCAAATGAGGCCATGTGTATGGAAAAGCCCTTCAGATAGCGAAAGGACTAAACTAGTCATTAGTCTGCAACACCCTACCTGAGATGGACATGCCAGGGCCATTTTCTGGCATCGGGCTAGTTGCCACCATCACGGTCCTATGCCTCACTTCAAAGAATCACTGCCAGCCACTAAGGCAACAAGGAAACAACCACAACCATACTCCTGAGCCCTGCCACCCCCACCTTGCCATCTGCTCTCTCCCCTACCGTTGTGAGAAGAGTGAATATCATTGCTTCCACCTGACAAAACACAACAGGGACCATGACTTTGTACTTCATTTGCAAAGAGGCTGCAGACTCATATCCTGTGCTCATGCATGCATTCACTAAACAAAAAGTATTAAGTGTGAATTGTGCTGGTAATATAGTCACAAAAAAAAAAAAAACATGTCCTTACCTGCCATCTTAGAGCTTTCAAATATAAAATACTGCTAACATGCTTAGAGTGGAGAGAATAATTGGATAATGTTGGCAGTGGGTCTCTCTTGTAAAGGTTACAATATGTGCATTCAGCAATATGTCAATCTATCTGTTTCCATTTATGTCTTTCAGGTCACAGAGTATTGCTGATGTATCTATAGATGCTTCATTCACACCAGAAAAAATCACTTTGTTCAACAAGAATGCTGAGATAAACCTTAAACTCTGCTTCAGTGCAAAATTTAGACCTACTAAGCAAAACAGTCAAGTGGGTGAGTAGACCTAAAACAATCTGTATGGAGATAAATTTGTTTATAGAGCTTTAGTCTCAAATATAATCTATATTTTGAGTTTGTAGCCCAAAAGAAATAAAGGTCTGAACTTGAAGACATTTAAATTGCCACACAATTTAGGTGCCTGAGAATGGTTAATTAGGCAAGAAAGGCTTGCTTAGATCTCCCTCTGTCACAATCTGTAGAATGTGATATTCTGCTGCAGAAAGATGCAATTCTTATGACATAATCATGGACTCTCCCAACTTTCTCCTTTGAGTTTCTCCCATCCACAGGTCCCTTACTTAAAACCTTGGGCACAGACAGATTATGCTGGATTATAGCCCGTATTAAGTGAGAGCACTAAATGTTGGCTCTGCCATGGTCTAGACAGACAGTGTTCAGTACAAGTGCCTTATATTGTTCCTATTTCTGAGGAATCAATAAGCATGGAATATTGAGAGAGCGCATACAAAACAATATATGATTTATGCCCAGCATTTTAAATTTCCTAAATAATCCAGAGAAATGAGTAAAAGTCTGAGGCATATTCTATCAGCAAGAAACACTGAGGAAAACGGTGGGCAAATGTCAAACAGAAATTGTGGTTGTCTCTCTCTTGGACAAGCCAAGTCCCTTTCAGGACCTGGGTGAGGTCCCACATCCTCTTTTCTAACCACTCTATCTCCCCTTCATCCCTCCTGAGCCAGCTGTCTCCACACCCTCCATAAATAGCAATTGATTTAGCACTTGATTAAATTTTACCTTCTTTTGTTTGCTGCTGTTTCATGATCCCCCTGATCAGCTTTTGGCTCTAAACTTTAGAAACCTGTAGTTGCTACATGCATGTCATTAAGTGGTATACAAACTAACTTAAAGACTGGAAATACAGAGGGAAATTATTTGTCACAATTGATACCAAGAAATAAACAGATTAAGAACACAAAACAGAAGTTAGATTCATATCTTGGCACCTTCTCTATTTTCCTACTTTCCATATATATCTGGCATTTTTCTTTTCAGGTTGCTCAAACACTGACCCAACTCTGAGTAGCACATTTCACAGACCTGCCTTATAGCACGTCCACCTGAGTAGCCATGATCAGTTGAGTCAGAAATCGTTATCGTGTGACCATTAAGGGGTTAGATGTCATGTACAGCATGGTGACTATAATTAACAAGGCTGTGTTCATTATATATTTGAAAGTTGCCAAAAGAGTAGATTTTAAAAGTTACAACAAAAAAAGTTATAACTGTGAGGTGATGGATGTGTTAACTAACCTTATTGTGGTAATCATTTTGCATGCACACCCACACACACCCACTCATACATATTATCACTACATTTTATACTTTAAACATAAGCAAATCATATGTCAATAATTATCTCAATAAAGCTGGAGAAAAATTATTAAGTGGCTAGCCTGCCTGAAAGATTAATTTAGAAAATACCTAAGCTGGCAAGCATGACTGGCTGGTTACCTCTCCTGGTGCTGAAGCATGGATTTCTCCTGTCTCTCCTGTCTTTTGACTACACTTAACCCTTTCTGTTGCCACACACTTGGGAGAGGATTTCTGCTCTCACGCACTTTGCTCTCCTTCCACTCGCTGGAGGGCCTCTGGGTCTTGCTGTTCAGCACCCTTCCCTTTCAATCTTTTTCCTTGATGCCTTCAGGTCTGTAGAGACAAGCCAATCATGATCATTGCTTAATTGCTTGACTGGCAATAATAGTATATAAGACATGAATTCCATGTTGACAAATTTGAAAAATGAATTTATAAAGGATATGGTCTCTATTGTTTACTGCATCAGGTGCACATTCCAATTTAAATTTAATGTCGTAAAAATTACTGTATTGCCCATGAGACTATCATTTTTACTAACCTGCTTGAAAAAAATGACACAGTATTATCATGTACACTTTGTCCTAGCTATAATCATCTCCCTATCATTATTTTTCCTTTGCATTATTTTTACCCCTTATTTTTAGTTCATTTGATTCTGTTATATTTTATCTATGTTGACGTCCTTAAGCCATTGCAGCAAGAAAAATTCACACAATAACTCTAATAGATATTTTAAAAGTAACACGTAGAATTAATGTTTTTGGAAATCTATTCAATATTTAAAATATTGAAAGTAAAATAAGATAGAGTAACCCCAAATAAGGCAGTTGGTGCTATGAATAGTATCAGATTTCTTTCAATTTTGAGCAGATAGTCAGCAAACTTTAGCTGAAGTTTCTAATACTTTAGACGTTGGCAACTGACATCAGTTTTATCACGTTTGTTTTTCTTGTCCATTTCCCTGGGTTAGTATTATCTCTGGTTTGTAGATGAGGAAATGGAGGTTTAATGAGGTTTAACAAATTCCCTAAAGTCCGTCAGCTCACAGATGACAGAATTAGGATTCGAACCAAGTCCATCTGATTAAGAATTCATTACTGCATTGTTGTATGCCTTTCCTCATGGAAGCATCTAGAATATGCCAAGCACTATACATCTTCCCTTGGAATATCTCAGTTAATCCTCACATAACAGTTAATCCCCACAACTGTGTAGAAACAGCAAGAACATGGGCTCTGATTTCAAAATTCCCCAAATTTTATTTCTGACCATGCCGTAGCTGTATGAACTAAGGTGAATTATTTTACCTCTTTTATTCTGTTCACTATCGGAAAAATAGGGTAATATCTGCTTTCCAGGTTTATTGTAAAACATATAAAGTAACATAAGAATGTGTTCAATTGTAGGCACTCAATAACTGTTCCTTTCCTTTTTGTATCACTGTGTAATTAATGATGCTTAGAAAATGATGTTTGAGGGATTATTTTGACCAACTTCATTCTGTAGATCTCTTGGTGGCAAGTCCACTTTTCTTTCCACTACCTCAAGCTACATTTCTTTGAATCACATTTCTTTGTACCCACAGTCATGTATATCTAACCAGAACTAGAATTACAAATGTCATGGGCTATCCACAGTTCACAATCCAACAATATAAAGACCATTTTTATGTTTCCTCAAATTAGAGGCTTCACCTAATAAGACACAAAAAAGCAGAGATGCTTTTTCCTTAAAAAGTTTTTTTTGTAATAACATTTCTTCATGATTTTTATCATAGCCATTACATATAACATCACAATTGATGCAGACCTATATTCATCCAGAGTAACCTCCAGGGGTTTATTTAAAGAAAATAATGAAAGGATCCTGCAGAAGAATATGATAGTACATCAAGCACAGAGTTGCTCTGAGTTCATCATCCTCATACAGGTGAGGCTTCAGAGTCATATCTTTTCATTTTATTTCTTCTTAAAGACTAATGAATAATGAAAATCTAAAATGAAAACTTATAAGGTAGAAAATGCTTGCCTTCTAATTAATGCTTTTCTTTTCTAATTCTATGAAAAGGAAGCATATTTCAAATATAAGATTCTTAAATCAAAGACACTGCTTTATTAAATGTTTAACAAGGAGAACTTTCAGTTAACAATAAATTTTATTTTGACATATTCTTATGATGAAAAATTTTATTCATGTTTAAGCTACTGAAAAGGACAATCCCAATTGTGTTTTCTACTATTGGATTTAAATTGATATAAATGATGTATGTTAAATTATGAGGTAAAAATTGTTTGCTCTAATTTTATGCCATAATTACTATAGTTCAAATGGATTCTGAAAATCTTCCAGGTAGGAAAAATGCTCCTTAGCAGAAAACTTCCAATAGAAAATTTATTTTATAAATTACTTGAATATTAACCCCTAGAAACCACATAATGGTATTTGAAAGTGTAATTTACTCAGGAACCCACTTTTAAAAGAGCTGTTTAAGAAATTCTCTAGAATATGATTCTCAGAGTTTAAGACACATAAGGATTGCCAAGGAAACTTTTACAAAATGCGTATCCTGGGTCCCCATCATTTAGCAGTTTGAGGTCCAGGGAATTATGCAGGTTTAAGGGGCAGCCCAGATATTCCTTATGTAGATGAATGATGCAGAGACACAAATGTTAAGTATATGAGTTAATACTTAAGATGAATTAAACTCAGTTGAATTGCTTATTGTTCAAGATGAAGGTTTCTAATTTGCAGGGGCCTGGACTTTCTTGGTTTTTAAGGGTCCAATTATATAGATTATTTAAAAAATAAAAGCTGGTTTCCATTCTTTCCTATCCTTGTGCTAAGTGGTAGATCAAATTAGACATGTGATCCATTGTCAGGGAATGAAGACAGCCTGGCTGCTCATATGTAGATCCTGTTCACTCTCGTGTGCACTTGTGAAGTTTTTGGAAGGTATGCCTTACTTTGGCCAGCTAAGAGACATTCCAATTAGCACGTCATGTTAGATATCAGTACCAAAGTCCATCCTATGTGCCAACCCTGCAGCCAAGTAAGGAAGCATTGCCTTCGAGTCGGGAAGTCATCTTAGTGGTCAGGATCCCCAAAAGGCTCAAGACAGCAGTATGTCCTGCCTGTGAATGGACTAAATGATAACAAGATATCACTTCTCAGGAGAAGGCAAATTCAATTTTTAGTCTTTATCATTTGTACAATGTTCTTTCCTGAAATGACTTGGGAAGATGTTTGCGAGAGGACTGCTAGATGATACTTGTAGCCCTGTTTTGGCATCGTCACATTACAAAGGGAACCATGAATCCTGGAACGCTGCACATCCCCCACCCTTAATATTAGAAGTGAAGTGAAGAAGTGGTACTTGTAGCTGAGTAGCATCAGCTTCAGTGACTGTGGAGTGATTCGCTCATCATCTTATATGTGCAAGGAGTACTGCAGCTTTTAACACCTAGAGCCAGAAGTTGAGGAACTTGGTTTCAGATGTGGGCAACACCTTTATCTGGTTTCATAAAACACAGTTAGGTTCTGACTAATGAAGAGAGACTCTTATCCACTGCCTGACAAGCAGCCCTGAGTACCCTACCCTTTGAGTTCCAAAGATGTGGTCAGGACAGCTGACTCCTAAGTCTTGGAGGTAGGAATTAAATGGACATAGCCAACAACTCAAAAGCCCAGTATTGACATAGGGGTCTTCTGAGCATTAAAATCATAATCACATAACTATTTATAATTACTTTGTGTAAATAATGAGATTGCAAATGAGCTTAACCAGGAATTGCTCAGATGTTTACTGAGCCTACATCTTTAAGTTTCTTAGTAGTGGGAGGCTAAGAGCAGAATTGGGAGAGAAGAGAAGCAAGAATTTTGAAAATTCAAAACAAGGATATTCTACATAATTGAGGGTAGACTGTGCTCTTGATTGTAAACACGATTGTGCTCATTTTCTTGTTTTGAAGCTGCTGTGCCCTAATAAACTCTGAGTGTGTGTGTGTGTGTGTGTTTAGGAGCCCTCTGATGTTGTCAACTCCTTGGATCTGTGTGTGAACATCAGCCTGGAAAACCCTGGCACCAGCCCCGCCCTTGAAGCCTACTCCGAGTCCGCCAAGGTCTTCAGTGTAAGTGCAGTTTGCCCTTTCTAGAATTCAGACTGACTAACAAAAGTGTCATAGTTACTGCAGTAGTGTTTGAAAGACACTTAGAACATAGCCTTTTGTTAATTTTTTACATGAAATATAATTACTTCTGTATAAAGTTCATCAGCATGTAAATTCCATGAAGGTGGAGATTTTTGTCTCAGTTCACTACTCTGTTCCAAACCCAAAAGGTGGTCCATAAATATTTGTTGAAGCAATAAATACCAGTAAATACAAGCAAACACCTTGTGGTGACGACCCCCTTAAAAAATAAAATGTTACCAACACCTCTGCATTCTCTGTATCACTCCCCAACCCCATCAGATCCGCCTTCTTCTTGCTCCCCCAGCCAAGATCACCATGAATTTTGCATTTATCCATGCTTTTCTTTCTGATATTGGTAAGGGTGTACATATTCCTAAAACAGTATTTAGTTGGGCATGGTTCTGAACTTTACGTAAACAGAATAATACAATATGTCTTCTTCCCCAATCTGCTTTTTAACGCAAGTGCAGATGACTGGAATTGTCCTTCCTTTTTTGTAGATCCCTTTCTATAAAGACTGTGGTGATGATGGAGTTTGCATATCCGACCTAGTTCTAGATGTCCAACAGCAGCCAGCTGCTCAGTAAGCTTTACTTTAAAACTCATTATAAAATGTAGAAATATAAGACACATTAGGTTATGTGACTCAAATGAATGTTTATAGAGATTTTTTTCTACAAAAGAAATATATTTAACTAATAAAGATCTTTAAAATCTAACTTTCAATTTCTACCATCCATATAGTAGTAAAACAGTAATATAAAACCATTAGTATTTGATGATTCCATTCCCTTCAATGTAATTAAAAGAGATAACCAAGAGCATTTACTTATGTATTGTCAATATTATTTTATGATGAAGGTAGTTTATTATTAAGAAATTTTCTCAGTATTCCAAATAAATCTAAAGAGTTTATATTTTTTAATGAGTAAAGTGTTTGAATACTGGCCTTTTTTCACCTTAATAACTTTTTTTTCCTTTTTCTCCTTTTTTAACAGAGACCAACCTTTTATTGTTAGCAACCAAAACAAGAGATTAACATTTTCAGTAACACTAAAAAACAAAAAGGAGAGTGCATACAACACTGTGATTGTTGTTGACTTTTCGGAAAACTTGTTTTTTGCCTCCTGGTCCATGCCGGTACGTAATGACATCTGATGGCTCTGTGTCTCCTTCTCGCTGACAACTACCGTCTTCCTTATACTCAAACGTTCATGTCCTCTCTGTTGTCTGCAGAAGCACTTAACTATGATCATCATAGTTAAGGAAGCACTTTAACTATGATCAGTCCTAACTTGGTGGCTCCCGACTTGTTAAACCTCATGAGAACATAGCCTGGCTCTGTAGCTAGACCAATCCCACTTCACAGTTTGGGTCAGTTTTTCCTTTGCCCTGAGACTTGCAGTAGCAGCCAGATACTCGTGTAACTCTTCTTAGCCACCTGTGTGATGAGGCTGCCGTGGTGGCGCACAGATGCTATGAGCTGTACTTGCTCTGAGGAGTTAGGAGTCCCACAGCTCAGCCACCAGTCTTATGACTGCCAAGATGATGCATTCCAGTGAGGTCAGTTAATCAAGCTGATCACTATACCAGGAACACACTTGACCATGGATGCTCCCTGGTCCCTCCTCAGCCACTAGGCAACGAAAAGAAAAGGAGGGGGAAACTGAGATTTTCCAAATTATCTACCTACTTGAAAGAATTTTAAATGTTTTCATCCAGTATAAAGTCCATGTGGACTTAATAGATGTGGTATTCTAAACCTGTTCTCACTCCAGTGTTTAAATTTCCTGTGCCAAACAACAACTTCTTATTTTAAAGAGAGAGAGAGAGAAAAAAACCTGTGGAAAGCTAAAAAAGAATCTTTGCATTATTTAAAATATACATGTCAACATATGATTTTGTTTTCTTCTCATGAAACTACAAAGTTAAAATATACTAAGAGAAAGGTTGTATTAAAGACAGCTTTTCTGAATATTAAAGTTATTTTGTGCTTCTGAAAGATAATAACTATGATTTACTTCTGGGGGAAAATTTAAGTATTTGACCTCTCCTCTGGCTTGTTGGGTGCTTAGCAACAAAAATTGTATATCAGCCACCTGGAAAAATACATGCTTTTCAAGTTTTGGGGACAATAAGTTATTTGAGCATGAACCAACCTTACACTGCTAAAATGTCCATGTGGTTTATACATCCCTCATCATGGACATGCATGCACACTCATGTTATATACTAACTGATCATGGTTTCCTTGGTCTCGTTCAGGTTGATGGGACAGAAGTAACATGCCAGGTTACCTCTCAGAAGTCTGTTACCTGTGATGTAGGCTACCCTGCTTTAAAGAGAAAACAACAGGTACAATTTGGATTTCATCCTCAAAACCACTCTAGCCCCTCCCTCCTCAACCAAGTGTTGATTCACCAACACACTTTCTTCTTCATTATCTATCACCATTTGATAGTCAGCACACACTAATTGGCTGCATATTTGGAGGAAGTTTTAGAAATGTGAATGTTTTCTTTAAGTCATTAATAAAATATGGAATTTCCCCTATGTAGTTCATTCTAAAAATAGCACATAAAATATGGAAATTTCTTTTTTCTGAATACTTTGAGCAACACTGGTCAAAGTGCTTTACACACAGAGTCCCAGATGTCATTTGTTAACTCCGGTAAGCAAATTTCATGCAGCACAAAGCTTTCTAATTCAGACAAGTATATCTGTTCCTGTGATGTGATGACTTGTATATGTAGGCTGATAAAAAGATATTTCATGAATTTGCAAGTTTAAGGTATATAAAATTCAAAATCAAACTGGAGTAAGTTTACTTTTATGAGAAACTTTTTTTTTCATGTTGGTCCGAGTTTGAAGTACTGATGAATTTTAATTTTGTGTATAGGTGACTTTTACTATTAACTTCGACTTCAATCTTCAAAACCTTCAAAATCAGGCATCTGTCAGTTTCCAAGCCTTAAGGTAAAACATAACGATGTCGTGAGTACGTGATGATGGCTTTTTAAAATACTTCTCTCTAAGTAATTTCCTAATCCTTGTTTCTATAGTGAAAGCTACGAAGAAAACAAGGCAGATAATTCTGTCAACCTCAAAATTCCTCTGCTGTATGATGCTGAAATTCACATAACAAGGTAGGTGAAATAGTGGGGCAGCCTGCAACCACTGACATCGCTCTGGTTCATGACACATTTGGCTCATGGCTAAACAAATCCTCTATATGCTCTTTCTTAACTGGAGAATTGAATTAAAACATTTTCCCCTTTGCAACTAAAACAGAAGTTCAAGGTCAAACTCTTCCTAAAGGGAACCTTGAGCAAGTCTAGGTTTCTTGACCAAGGGCAACACCAGAAAGGCAGAGGAATAACCCTTCCACCACATGCCAAGGGGAAAGCCCTGCAGGCCCTACAGGAGCTGCAAACCATCCCAAGTTCCAAGCAGAACTCTCAGGGCCTTGAGAATTGCCACCACTTTCTTCTCCATGCCTCTTTTCCTACTGTCTATATGCAATCTCAAGTGGTACTCCCATTCCTGAATATTGAAGCCCCAGGCACAGTGCTTTGCACATAGTAGGTCCACCACAAATATTGAATCTACTCTCAGAAAAATTTGTTTCTGGTTGGAAAATTTCTGACATAATAAATTAGGAGTTCTAAGAGGAAATGAAGCATTTTCCAAAGGAGGCCATCCATGAAGAATGCTTTATTCCCTTTTCTTACCTGCCCAAAAAAAGTAAAATTGAGAGCACTGGCCAAAATGGTTCCAGTTTGATACCAGTTATATCAAATTGCTCAGAGACACAGGTGTCTTGAGAAGTGAGTAGCATGTAAACACCAGAGGTGCTAACAGGTTGGTGTCTCCACCTTCACCCCCACTTAGAAGTGAAGTGGTTTCATGGACACAGACTCACAGGCACAGTTCTCCAGGTATACAGCAGCAGGTGATACCCACCTCCATGCCTGGGAACCAGAGTTCCCTACCCATTGAGGCACTAAGGCAGCTTCCTAGCTCAGATAAATGAGCCCCGACAACACACAGCTGTATTCTCCCAAGAAGCCAAGCTGCCAAGTTTCCAGTGACAGCAGATTTCTCTAAATTCCATCATATCACTCCGGGCCCTACAAGCATGGAATATGTAGGTCATCCAATAGATCACTGAAGAAAAACAAAAAGGAAAGTCTGTCACTATGTCTAGAGCCTGAGACACATGAGCAAGGATGAAAAGAATGCTTCTGTACCAGTGAGTTGCAAGGAGCAAAAGCAGGAACAAAGCATAGTCCAAGTCCTCCATCCCTGAAAAATTAATCAGAAATTGCATATTTCAAAGGACCCTCAAATTGCTAAAATAATTCAAAACAAATGCAGCCAAAGAGATCGAAAGTACCACATTACCTGATTTTTTTTCTTTCTACCTATATTCTCTCTCATTCAAAATGTTTTTTCTTAATACAGGCTTATGAGCCCACTCTTCACCGTGGCCAATTTTTCAGATATTTTAACATCAAGGAAATATAAGATTGAAGTGAGACTGGACTCTAAGGCAATCTGTTCTTTAAAAAATATAATGCAGTTTAAAAAACTAACATGGAGAATTTTCAAGAATAAAGCTAAAATGGCACTCAATCTACCACCTTGATAATTCCTCTTGATGTTTTTTAAAAAGGCATTAAATGCACACAGACAGAAAATCCAAACATTACAGAAAGATACAGAAATGGAAAATAAAATCATCTCCCCTGCCTCCTCTAGTCATCCCAAAGATGACTAACTTGACTGTTTTCAGAATACCTTCCAGATATTGAGTTTGTTTATCTATAAGACACATGCATTTTTCTCTCTCCCCCCACACACACACATATTTTATTTACTCAAATAGAAGGAAAAAACTTTTCTGTATCTTCCTTTGTATGTAATCCTAGAGAAATTCATATCAGGACATACAGATCTAACTTGTCCTATTCATGACTGGATCATAATTTACGTAACCCATTTAATACTATTGAGATATTTGGTTGTTTTGCATTTTTATTTTGTTTTGTTTAACCATCACAATGCTGTAAAAAAAAAAATCATGTTTTTAAACAAACATCTTTGCAAGTTTTTTGAAACAAAGTCCTACCTGATTATTGAGTGTATCCCTTAGAAAGCACTTTTATACAATATAAATGTGCAGTTATACTCTGCATATGTGACGGGTGGAAATAGATGATAATAGAATTATTTCTAAAATAAGATCCTCTGAGTATTTATTGATCAAAACTTAAGTAACTTAAGGAACACTTAGGTTAACAAATGGAAAAATTTAATCTCTTTAAAATGCAAAAGTAGAACATATTAGTCAACTTATAAAACTGGCTGTACTTAGGGGCTCACACAAGATCTCCTGGTAAGCAAAGGGAATAATTCATGCGCAGACAGCCAGGCTTTCTGTTCCAAATCCTAGTCAGTGTTCCCATTTTCCATGTAACGCTAACAGATCATTGTTTCCTCTCCTATATATAATCTTGACAGATACATCTATTTAAGTCTCTCTATGACATATTTTCCTTTGGAGAATATGGAAAGTTTTTTTTTTTTTTTAAGGAGCCATAAAAAAAGAAGGCAAGATTTTCAGTAAAGAAAAAAAACCCTCAAAAATGTGTAGTTGTGTAGTCCTTCTTTTTTTTTTTTTTTAGAAAATAGAATCAACATCTTATGATTAGGATAAATTTTCTGCTGGGAATGAATATTGCTTCTCAGACTAGAGTTGTCCTGTAGGAATTCCTCCTACCTGGTCATCACTTCACTTGCAAACCCCAGCTAGCAGTCCAAAGCAAAGGGTCAAAGCAGTCCAATACCTCTAGGTCTAGCCTAATAAAACCTCTGGGTAAGCAATTGTATAGGTAGTCTCTACACTGGTGGTGGAAACAAACTGATCAATCCAATTCAGACCCAAAGCATTAGAGCTGGTTTAGAACTAGAGAAGGAGAGGGAGAAGAAACAGAAAAGAAAAATGTATGTCCTGTTTCACGGGCACCCAGCAAAGAATTCTGCCAGAGCTAATGCCCAGTGTTCTAGCATTGTATTTCAGCCATACCAAGTGGGAAATTATCTGGCTTATAACTCCATTCATCCAATCAACAAGGACTAAGTGTCCACAGCATTAACACACCAGTCAATATAATAGCAATTTAAGAAGAGTTCCACTATCAGTTCTAAAGTAATTCATTTGTACTTATTTCAGAAGCTTTACAACTATAGACATAACACAAAGATTCTCAGTAGCAGAAAGATCACGAAGGGATATGCTTGGAAAGGAATTTGTTTTAGCCTTAGAAATGTACACTGGACCGTAAGCTCATAAAAAGCATTTGTTTTCATTTAGCATTTTTGTACCTAAATGTAAACTGTTTTGTTTGTAATATAAGCTAAAAGATACTTAAATAAAAGAAGCATTAAGCTTCAAGAACAATAGCAAAACTAAAATATTTGGCTTTACAAACATTATCCAACAGATCTACCAACATAAGGTTTTATGAAGTTTCCTCAGATGGGAATGTTCCTTCTATCGTGCACAATTTTGAAGATATTGGTCCAAAATTCATCTTCTCCATTAAGGTCAGTAAGCCTGTCACAAGGATTGGAAATCAGCAGAAGGGGAAAGGAAAAATGAGGCCAGGAAGAGGAAAAAAAAGTAACAATAAGTTGAACTATATAAGAGATTCTCAAACTTGATCATGCGTTAGAATCACCTGGAGGACTTATTAAAACACATGTCACTGGGCTCCAGCCCCAGAGTTTCTGATTCAGTGAGTCTAAAGTAGGCCGAAAAATGTGCATTTCTAATAAGTTCCAGGTGATGCTGAAGCTGCCCTACTTTGAGAACCACTAAGATAAATCAGCTAAGGAAAGATCTGGGTTTTGTGCAGAGTTATGTGTTGTGGGTAAGGATAATTGACACATTTTGAAAGAAAATGTTCAACATTAATCAATAGAACATTAATATAATTAATTAATATAATATTACTGTGGGCAAAAGTCTCTGGAATGTAATTAGTATGCCAATAATCCTTGAAGACCACTTCTATATAAGAAGCTTACCATTTGTATACAAGTATGTGTTTTACACAGTCATGCTAAATAGTATCTAGAAATATTTTAAAATCAATTTCTATTGTCTATTAGTATAAGCAATTATTAATCTAAAGATTGTTATCAATTAGAGAAATTAACTTGTGACATAAACTTTGCACAGTAAGAATTCATCCACAACCCTGAGTCTATATAAATTTTTTTGGTACATTTTCTACTGATCTATTAATGGATGCACCTTGCAATTTGGTGATTTAAAAATTTTTTTTGATTTTTTTGAGTTTTCATTTATGATTCAGATACTAGAATTTATAAAATATGCATGATCTCTGGCAACTATTTGATGAAACATTAGTAGTAACAACAAAATAACATTCATAGAGAGAGTAATAAGTATCGGCCTTTGTAACAAGTGCTTTTCTTATGTTGATCCATTTAATACCAGATTATGAGGTTGGTAGTGTTATCATTCTTAAGGGTGTTATTTGAATTTAAAATGTTTTAACAACCAGTAGGGCATGAGCACTGACCAATTAGAACAGACTCCTCACCAATAGGAATAGATGCTATAGATGTTAATGAGTTGCTAATTATTTTACAGATGAGAATTACAGAAGCATAGAGAGGTCATGGATCTTGCCCAAACCACATTACAGATGGTGGATGCTTTTAACCATCTCCTAAGTCACAAAGTACTTACTAGTTAAGGTTGTAGATGTTGAGAGTTTTCCAAGAGGTGAAACACAAAGTCCCTAAATGTGACTAAAAAGTATTGACTCACTTTCTTATGGACGCAATCCTACCACTTAACAGTGCCCTTTGCAACGTGCACATGATGTAGCAAAAACCAGAATGTTTCCTTTTGCACTATGTAGGTGACAACAGGAAGTGTCCCAGTAAGTATGGCATCCGTCATCATTCGCATCCCTCAGTACACCAAAGAAAAGAACCCACTGATGTACCTGACTGGGGTACACACGGATCAGGTAAGGGCACCTGATTTCCCTAAAAAACTGAACACTTTCATTATGAAAACATATCTGTGAGGTAGGGGCGATCATATCTGACATCTTACAGATGGGAAACCAAGGAGATAACCCCTATGTATCCTGGGTGCTGATTAATTATCAGTTAATTTTATATTAGAAGCAGGATGTTGTTAATAAAACAAATGTCTGAGGCTGGGGACTTACAAATGGCAGAAATTATTCATAAAGCCCCATCTTGGTCTGGTGAAGATCTGACCCCTTGTCAGAGCCCTGTTCTTGACTGGGAAAGGAGAGGTTGAACTCACCCTGGGAGAGAAGCTGGTCTTCAAGCCGTCAGCCTGGAATTTCAGCCTGTAGCACTCAATCCTGGCTGCTCATTTTAATCACCACAGCTGCTTTTTAAATACGAGATGCGCAGGCCCACCCCAGGCAGTTCGATCAGAATCTCTCGGGCTAAGGCGCCAGAACTGGTGTTTGTCTTTAAAAGCCCCCTGGTAGCTCTAACGTGCAGCCTGGGTTGAGCAGCACTGCTCTTGCCAAACCCCTGCCATTGGCTCAGCCCTTGTCTAGCACCTACTTAGCTAGATCTAATGTGATTCTTGTGTCGTGCGTAGCTGCCCACGGGAAATCAAAATCCTAAAATGCTCCACAAAAGAGAACCCTGAATTGAATCACTCACAGTCTACTGTGATTGCAAATCTGTCTTCATCACATGTGGGCTATATAAGAACCAGTGCCACCCCATTGAGCCATGTCTGGAGCACCTGAATACTTCAGCGCTGACATTAGTTAGGACAAGAAGTGTGGCTAGATCACTGCAGTGAAGGAAGCTAGCATCCCTCCTCTGCCCTGACATGTGACAGTAGGATTTCCTAACAGGTGGAAAGGAACATCATAAACTGTTTTGCTTCCTAAGACTGATTTGATGTTTTTGTTTGTATTTTTTAGGCCGGTGACATCAGTTGTAATGCTGAAATAAATCCACTGAAAATAGGGCAAACCTCTTCTTCTGTATCTTTCAAGAGTGAAAATTTCCGGCACGTGAAAGATTTGGTGAGGACAGGTTAATGGGGTGAAAGTTTCCTTTGGAGATCCTTGTATGTTTTGGCTGGAAATCAAAATCGATTCTTTTCTTCTAACACTTCATATCATAGAACTTTCTTATTTTGCCTTCGATGGACAGTATGAATCAAAATTTAGAAATACATGCTCAAATATGTTATTGGAATTATTATGCCATTATTATAAAATACATGTTCCAGATTTCATGAAATCAAAAGGACTCCATGTAAAACTACTGTTTTTGCACTGTGCATTTTGGAAACACTGCAGAGAACTGTGAGGGAACTGGGCATGTGCTTTGGAGAAGAAGCTCCTTACACCCTCTTCCACATAATTGCTGGCTTCATATTTAGCTGCTAAAATGCCTCTGGCCACCTTTTCCTGTTTCTCAATATTTTATTACCTCTTGCTCAGAGTTATGCCTTCTTCTTTGGGAAAGCGACTTATCTACCATCTAGCATGGTGCTTGGCACATATTAAATATTTAAATAAGTAAATATGTGAAAACAGCAGTCCAATAGTTCTCCCCTGTGGACGACATTGAAATTCTGGTTTTCTCTCATCAAAATTGTTTTATTTCATGATGGATGGGGGAAATGGGAAAAAAGGAGAACAAAATAATCTTTTTTAGTATAATTGCAGTATAAATGTGGTTTAAATCTAATAGGTGAAAGTATCCAGTAGAAATTTATCTCAGGGTATGCCAAAATATCATTTCTCTCAGCATTCTCCTTATTTTTGCAAAAATGCTTTGACTCTGTAAAAATGGCAGTTGCTGAATGGGAATAACATAAAACAAACATGACAACATAAAAAAACTACAAAGAACAAACTAAAGTTCTCCAAAAATACAACTGATACTATTTTAATTTTAATTTTTTTCAATTATAGTTGCATCCAATATTAATAAACATCCTTTTCTATACCTGTCAGCATTAATCTGCATATAGATATATGTATACTGCTACATAAATGGACCATGCTGCTTTTAATAAGCCAATGTCATAGACTTTTTAAAATAGACTTTATTATTTAGAGCAGTTTTAGGTTTCCAGTAAAATTAAGTGGAAAGTAGAGAAATTTCCCATTTACCTATTTCCCCAACAAAGGCACAGCCTCCCCCACTATCAAAATCCCTTCACACTTCAGTAGGACATTTGTTTCAATTGATGTACCTACACTGACACATCATAACCACCTGAAGTCCAGAATTCACATGAGGTTCCCTCTTAGTGTAGTACATTCTATGATTTGAGCAAACATACAATGACATGTATCCACTATTATAGTATTAGTGTATTATAGTATAGTGTATTATAGTATAGTGTATTATAGTACCATACACTGCAGTTTCATTTTTCTAAAATTCCTGTGCTCCACCTAGTCACCCCTTACTCCTCGACCCTTGGCAATCATGGATTCTTTTACTGTCGTTTTCATCTAAAGAATCATCTAAAGAATGCATCTTTATCATGTTTAATGACTAAATTGTACTGCACTATATATATTCAATAATTTACTCACCTAGGCATTCTTGATAAATGAAAGTTACTTAGTTTTACGTTTTGTTTTGCTGGTGTTTTTCACAGTCAGAAACTGACTTGGTGTACTTTCTCCCGCACATTTGTGACTATCTCCTGAGGAGCTCCCGTGCAGATGAGAAATGACTGGGCCAAAGGGTGTATGTACACTTTTTACATTTTGAGGCCCAGTGCCAAAATCTCTGGAACAGTTACAAGTGCTAATAGTTCATGAGATTTCCTGTTTCCCTAGATCCTTCTCAGCACTGGGTTTTTTTTTATCTATATCTTGGTAAAATTTTAGCATTTATTTTTTAAAACCCATACTAACCTCTGCCTTCTTCTACTGTTGATCCCAACCTGAAAGAACTGCAGAACGGCTTCATGCAGTAATGTTACCTGCTGGCTGAAAGACCCTCAGGTGAAAGGAGAGTACTTCCTCAACGTGTCCACCAGAATCTGGAACGGGACTTTTGCTGCAGTAAGTACCAGCTTCATTTATCGGCTTTATCAATAGCAAAAGGAACCATAACACTCCATTGTCAAGAACTTCATAGCCTTTGGCGAAATCAGTATTCTGGTCAATGTCAGCATAATAATGGGCCCAAATAAACAAGAGCGATTTTACCCTGGAAACCAGTGTGCTTCCACTCCTTTTCAAAGCTTACTGAATCTGGCTGTGCCTCAGAATCACCTGGGGTGCTTGTCAAGCATCTGATTCTAACTCCATACCAACCTACTCCATCAGAATCTCTGGGAATGGTGTCAAGATCCCCTCTTCTGTCCTTGGGGTACAAGGGCCAAGTGCTTTGTCTCTCTTCCCATGTTCTTGACATTTCTCACTTTGTCTCCTTCTCCATCCATGCCCAAAGCCAAATGCACATGACTGTCTCCTTCTTTGAACTCCCAGTTCCTTGTCTGATTGATCTCAAACCACTCAGTAGATGAATCTAACATAAGGATCCATCTTCCCACATTAGAGCCAGGAAATCAATCATTCTGCTCTCCTGTTTTACCCCTTCTCTGGCGCATACAGTGTTTTTTTAAGTCATTTCAATCTCTTGAAAAGTTTGAAGAAAGTGTCAAAACAGTGTTGGTGTTTTTCCATTTGGCAAGTACAACAGTAGTTGATATCTGCTTTCAGCATAGATTATGGTAGCCAGAATATCAGTCTGGAATGAAAAATATTAGGACAGACAGGGCTCCTCACATCTGCCTGCATAGTGGCTGTTTCTTTTACCAATACTGGCTCTGATGGAGGCAGCAAAATAGAAATCAGTCTGAAACCTCCTGGGGACCTTGTGGCTCTTTCTTCGGTTTTTTGTTTGGTTGTTTGCTGTTATTATTTTAAATGTATAAATCAGTCTTTGAGGTGCTTACCAACCAGACACTACTCCCTCTTTTCTAACCATTTCATTATCTCTCCAACAGACCCTGTGCCCTGCTATGGAGTTTTGTATAAGATTAGAGAACTAAGCTCCTTCCAGATTTGTTTTGTATAAGTTTTGTATAAGATTAGAGAACTAAGCTCCTTCCAAACTTGTTCCTGGAACCAAAGTCTGAGGCATTGAGTTTTCTTGCTTTGTTTTGTTTTGTTTTCTCATTAGCTGCATTTGCTTTCAAGCTTTCAGGGCACCTAAATCCTGTAAGATGCAAAGCCTGCCCTTAATTAGACCATCATCCCAGCTGGTGGGACGTTCAGTGCTCAGTTTCACCAACTAGTTTTTGGCTCCTTGGATTCAAGGAACAAATATTTTCATAGCAAACTTTGCCAGCTGGGAAGGAAAGCTGACTGTTGCAAATCAAAATGCAATCATGCTGACTCTGTAAAAAGCATTGAGTTTTTCTTGAGTTTGCCTAAAGCTACATCATTTTAACTGTAAGACTTTTCAAAGTACCTTTCCAAAGGTTTTCAGAAGTAGCAATTTCACTTCTGGGAGGAAAGTTCTGAAGAAGTGTAATGTTTATGCTTTTTTGACATGGTTAAGATGGCTAAACTGAGAAAACAACCATAAGAGTTATTGTAGTATATCAAGTCCTGCACATCTTCCTCCTAAAGTAAAAGGTCAAACCTTTATCCACACCTTTTCAGCTATTTCAACAGCAAAGTGATGTTCTCAGACCACCTAGCAGATTCAGTCTAAAATATGGATCTCATTTCCTATATTAGAACCCATTGATTTTCTGCCTATCACCCTCTTTCTGATGCAGTGCAAATCAACCTAACATTTCAACTAATTTCATCATGAAGTGATTCCTTGAGCCTCCAAACTGATGACATTGTTGGCTGCCATTTGTAAGGAAAAGCCTTGCCAAATGCTAGTTACTTCCCTCTTAGATATGCATGGCATACCTATCATAGGTTGTTAACCCTGAAGAATATTGTGCACCTGCACAAAGGATCTGATTTAAGAGGGCGGATATATCAGTTGTAAGGAAATTCTTTCATCTTTAGTTTACAGCAACTATGAAGCCAGCATTCACTTAACTGATTATTTCTTGTTTTTTTTTTTTAAATATAAACCATTATCAATACTCTTAATATTCTAAAATTAATATATGTTTAAGAGATCAGGGATCAGGGTTAATTTCTGATGCAATGTTCCATATTGAGAAAATTAAGAGTAATCAGAGACTGAGCAAGTGGGAAGGAAATAAATGGCTCACTTTTTGGATATGCATTCTCTCTTTCTGGCTCCCAGATATAGTTTAGCAAATTACCTCATGGAGTACATTGAATCATGTGCCCTAGTAACCAGAAAAACTGAGTCCTAGTTGCTGGAGCATGTAAAGGCAGTTCTCAAATTTAGGTATTGTATTCTATTTAAAAGTAAGCATCAAGCCCAATATTTGCATTATAGAGAAAAGAATATACACATCAATAGTGTATCTATTAAAAAATAGATTATTTTTCTACAATAGATCCGGAAACATAGTCATTTCATATTAGGTTATTAGAAACATCAGCATAAAATATGTCCTTTCTATCTGTCTTCCCCAAATCCAGTATTTTTTTTAATGCTTAGATTAGGAAATCTGAAATTGTTATTCATATAACATGACAAATTGTTCAGGGTGTCTGCTGCTGACATGCATGGCTGAGTTCAAGTGTACTTTTTTACATATGTGTCCTCACACAAAAAAATTCTCTTCCCTTTTTAATCTGATCTTCCATCCATTCTGTGACTTATTCAGGTAAATAAATAAAAATTGAGTTTGCAATTTCCCTTATGGCTCAAACTTCATTAAGTTTTTAAAAATCTGAACTGGGGTCTTTCCTAATTAAAAACTTCATTTCTAAACCCTTGTTTTTCAACCTTGTTTCAACCTTGTTTCTCACAGTAGAATCACCTAGACAGATATTTTAACCTCCTGATGTCTGAACTCCACCTGGACCCCTCCCCCAGAGATTCGGTTTCCTTTGCTATGGCAGGGCCCAGTCATCCACACATCTGAAATCCCCTGAGAACTTGTCATGGGTGGTCCTGTCACATACCACTGATTTCAGCACACAGTTCCTTAAATCTTCAGAGTTGGTATTTGCTCTGTCACCTTCAAGGAAATTAATAAATAATAATCATGCTGAGTTTTATGGATTAACTTCTGCTAGGTCAAAATATATTCTTTATTTTTATGTTCCAGTCGACTTTCCAGACAGTACAGCTGACGGCCTCTGCAGAAATCGACACCTACAACCCTCAGATATATGTGATTGAAGAAAACACCGTCACGGTGAGCACATCATATCCCTCTCCCAGAGTCTACGGCAGACAGTCCATTTCTTAAACTTAGAATAGTGGTACCTCTCACCTACATGTATGCAGAAGTATCTTACTGAAACTCTAAACACCTGACGTTTATTACGTCGAGTTTTTGGCCAAGGGTGTTTGCTCATCAAAAAGTTCAGTGATATACTTGAGGACTCGCTCCCTCCTCTGCGCCCTCACCCCATGCTGACAAAGCTGCGTCAGAGTGATGATCCAATGAAAAGCAGAACACAAGGAGCTCCATCTTGCTTGTAGCTCCCTTCTCCAGGCCTACACCACACCACCAGTTTTTCCTCCCTCCTCATGCTTACACAAAACTGTCTAGATCTTAGGCCATAAAGTCTAAGCCATGCTTATTTGAATCGTATACTGTATTTAGAGTATTTTTTAAAGACTAGTGCTGAAATATGCTTAATAAATAAGCATATTAGAGCACTTTTTCAGTAGTATTCCTGATAGCTAGACACTATATGAAATGTCCATTCATTAGGTCTAACAGTCTAAAAAACTATAAACGCTTCCTTTGATTAACAAAAATTTTTGCAAAAGAATGTAATTTCAGAGAAAACAAAGGCTCACTTGTTCCCAAAGCTGGCACAGGACAACTTTACTTTGCACTGAAACTCTTAGAATACGCCATATTTAGATACAGTGGGATTTTCTTGCCCAGCTAATCTGCGGCCAGAGCCCTGAGCATTTTCCTCCCAAAGCTTTTGTTAGAAATTGGAAAGCAGTTCAAGACTCTTCTCCCACGGCCAGCTTAGCAGTTGGCCTCAGTCCACTGTTGCAGCCTATGAACTTGGTTAAAAATTGAATGGCCTTGTGAACTCTGGATCTCTCCAAATGCCTGAGTAGAGCTCAAAGCGCTGTTGGCCACTCTTGTCCCCCGAAAAAAGATTCCACACAATAGAGGATGCTTTTCTGTCTCTGGCTTAGACCCTCTGCAAAGGCCCACACCCTCTCTTCCAAGGCTGGGGTGTGGAAAATCAGAAAGAGAGCCAAAGGAAATGTGGTCTTCAAATTCAGAGTGCTATGAACTTAGCCTTGCAGAAAAGTACTGTAGGTATTGTAAAAGTCCATTTTAGAAAAATGAAGTGTTCAGACAATGCATGAACCTCTTCTGATGTTTTTGTTTCTTCAGAAAGCAGTATTCAATATATTACTTGAAAATTCAAATTAACAATTTTAATGAACCTTTAAGAAATTTCTTTTTCTGGTTTTCTCTGAGCAATACTGATAAATATCATCCAACTACTACTCTATTGTGTCTATGAAAATACTTTTGGAATCCAAATAAAAATTAAGTAATTTTTTGAACAATATTTGGAATCCAAATAATAAATTGACATATCCCTACAGGTAAATAAGTGTTTCTTAAATGTATGTGAATCCCAGGACCATTTAAAAATGTGATACAGAAATGTCATACTCATGGATCCTTATGGATCATGGACCCCAGATGAGGAAGTTCTGGAATGGAGAAAAGTAGAGCTATGTCTGCCATTAATCAGCAAGCTATATGAATTTATGCTTTATCCTTAAGCTTATAAAGCCTTACTTTAGCCCTTGAAGACACAAATGAGAAGACATATAGTCACCAAAAGGCCAACTTTAATGTTAGCCGAACTCATAATTCTATGATGAAAAACAGCTCACCTGTCACTGTAATTCAGTGTTAAATCGAGTAAATAAATTAGGTTTTGTCCCCTTGTTTTGATCTGAAATGTAGCTCTTTAAGAATATACTTTGTGGAAGAAATGTTTGCGATTCTCTCTCTGACGCACATACACACACAAACGGTTTTACTGCTAAAACTCATAGGATAGCCATTCCATTACAAAGTCACAAACCTGCCAGGAAGTGGACATAAAGAATCATGGGTAGCTCCAAGGGCAATTTTATTGCTAAAAAGGTCAATTTGAGCCCTAGGACTTTTTAGCAATACATATCAAGTAATCTTGACTGGAAGTTAAGAGAAATCAACAGTTTAGGATCCCAGTACAAAGTCATTGTTGCTCAGTCACGAGGGATTTGGCTTAATTTGTTTGACCTTTGTTTGCATCCCGCATCCCCTCCCCAACACTGGGCTCTAAAATGCTTTTGCTTGACAATGAAATCGTATGCAAGAAATTTAAATTGCTATTTCATAGATAATTAATGCATCCGAGATTGTCAGAGACGACCTATCTGCTAAATCCCGATGCAGTTAAAGGCAGGAAACTAGAAAACTTATATTCTTTGCCTGTACTCTGCAGGAGCGTTCTCTAGAAATTGTACTGCACAGTGTTTGAGAAACACGATCATGAGCAAGTCACACTGCCTTTCTAGGCCATTCTTTATAAAATTAGAATCTGACTAGGCCATCTCACTTTCTTCAGGTGCTAAATTACTTAACGTAATTGTTGTATATATACATTTACAGATTCCCATTACGATAATGAAACCCCATGAGAAAGCCGAAGTACCAACCGGAGTTATAGTAGGAAGTGTAATTGCTGGAATCCTTTTGCTATTAGCTCTGGTTGCAATTTTATGGAAGGTAAGAAAAGTTTCATATTTAAAAATTAGGGTTTCCTAAAGACCTCTGTCTTAAATTTCCTAATCAAACAGCAACAGAGAAAGGGCAATGCAAGTATATTAGCAAATTCTCACTCACATCCTTTAAAACAATCAGTAAGGTTTTTATCTCTTTGGTCTCGGTCCCTCTCCTTCCTCCCCTCCCAGCTCACCTCCAACCTTCCTTTCTTCCAGACCCCAGAATGTTTTATTCAGTTGCAAATAAGTAGACCCTGAAAAATCTAATTTTATGCAGTTCAGTACAACTCTCTGGGTATTAATTTCCTCACCAAAGGGCTGACACCAGGTCAGTTCCATGGTCTGCATATCCTCCTCTCCAGAGCCCCAGGGATTCCAGGTGCTTTAGGGAAAATGAGCAGCAAGGTGTGTGTGTGGTGATGGTGGTGGTGGGGGGAGGGCAGGGTGTCCAAGGCCCCATACAAAATAAGCCTTAAGTAGTAACATTTTTACATCATCGTCTTACAGCTTGGCTTCTTTAAAAGAAAATATGAAAAAATGACCAAAAATCCAGATGAGATGGACGAGACCACTGAACTCAACAGCTGAACCACCAGCAGTTCTCACTGCAGTGGGACTAGGCGGCATCACAGCCAGGGTTTGCTATTTGCATAAATGGATTTTTTTTTCAAGCCCAGTGTTTTATAATGTAATATAGGTAAATTAGCCTGATATTTTAAGAAAACTGCAGGTCAGTTTGGAAAGAAGAAATTGGGGTGGGGGTGAGGGTGGGGGGACGTAAAAGACTTATTTTATATGGAAAAAGTGATCTTTATGCTGGCTGGTCCAGAGTTTACATTATAACGTGCATTATGTCAAAAAGGTGCAATGCTTCCAAACATGAGATGTCTTAAAGAAAAACATAACCTTTTCATTTTTTGAGGGGGAGGGGAAGTCCAATCATGTAAAATAATTGTTTTTAAACAGCAATCAACAATAGTGGAAGCACTTGGTATATAATTAATTTGGATATTGATGCTGATAGTGGGAAAAAAAACAACACAGGTCTTTCACCTTATGCTGCTCATCCAAAACTATCATAGAGGATATTTTATGTGACCATTTGTCTATCGACTAGATAAAATTTGCTATTGTCAGCCCACAGCTGCCTCCTCAGAGTCCCTTTCTTGCTATAATGTACTTATCAAAACCTGCCTGAGTAACTGGTGGGAGCCTAGAGTATGCTTCCTGCAGAAAAAATCTCCATTTAAGCTGGGTGGGTGGGTGGGTGGGTGGGGGAGTAATTTAGAAGCCAAAGCACAAAATTTTGCATAAAATCTTTAACAACGTTTACAGTAAAATCCTGTCTGCGGGCAGGCCAGCCTGTGCCAGAGGAAGCCGCAGGAGGTCTCCTTTCTCCTCAAAGATGCCCAGCTGGCTGATTTGACTGGCTGGCTGGCTGGCAGGGAGGGACCTAGTGAATTTTTGAAAGATGAGTAACTTCTTTGGCATCCTTCCTTCTTGAACACTGAACCACCCTCCTGCCTCCTGTTGCCCCCATCTTCTAGGAGCCTGCCAAAGCCTGCTTCCTCTCCAGTAGTCCAGGTTACCCACATTCCTTTACCCCTTGTCTAAATCTCCCTTTCCCTCAGGGCAGCTGCTCTTTGCCAGGTGTGACTATGAAAGCCATCCGTTTAACTTACACACTTGTGTGAATTACTGTATAATCCCCTCAACTTCAGAAAACTATTTTCATTTATTGCTAAACGAGTAAGAAAAACACACCTGGGTGAATTTCTCATTGTTGGCATTTCGGGCAGTGTAAAAAAGGTAAAATAAAAGGTCATCTCAGGAATTTGCAAGAAGGTACAAAAAGACACTGGGAACCACCAAATTAGTAGGTGCATCTCTGTGCTTTTCCGGACTTAAAACTTCCAGAATGACTTTCAGTTGGGCACGTTTGCTCACAAAATAGATTCTTAGATCCCAATTCTGAGAGTCTTATTTGGTTGGATTAGAATGAGGCCCAGTAATGGTTATTTTAACAAGCATCCGGTCATTAACATGGGAATGGACCACTGTGAAGAACATCCCCCCCCATTTCTCCTTTTGCACTTTCTTTTCTCTTTCTTAGCCCACACATTCTTGAGGAGGTAGGACCAGGAGAAAGGGCACAGGCAAAAGCAGTGGGGACTATGCTACGTCAGAAACTGCAGACCTAAAAGCTTCCGACAAGTCACTCCACCTCTATATATACTTCAGTGTTCTCATTATAAAATGGGAAGACTGGGTAGGAGCTCAGCAGTGATGCTTTTAGCTTTAAAAGTCTAGGATCTGGATTTCTTATAATATGAATAGACAATCCTCCAAGAATTTGACTTTGAAAAAGTCAGAGGAAAACAGGTATTTGCCATGTGCGTCCAGCCCTGACTGCCCTCCTGGCCTGGCCTCTGTGATGGCAGTCCAGAGCTATGTACACGGTTTAATGATTTATTGTGTATTTGACAAAACGAAGAAGAAGCGGGGGGTGGGGGGGGAGGATTAGCCATAAAATGTCAGGAAGTTATAGCAAAAACAGCATGGTATTTTTCTAGTTAGATGTGTTGGAGCCCAATTCTTAGAACAGCTGTGTGGATTCAAATGCTTTAATTCCCATAAAAATTTTATTTAAAGTATGGAGGAGAAACTAGTCATCAAGTTGATAAAGAATACTTAATAAACCCTGTAACTGCTGTGTGTGTGTGTGTGTGTGTGTGTGTGTGAGAATTATACACACACACACACACACATACGTCCTAGTTGTTCAATGTATATACAAAGAATTATAGCATGTCAGTCTTTTATTTTACTCAACCACTAAACTGAGGCCACAGACACAGAGAGCTGGAGGGCTTGGGCCAGCTCGGCTTAGGAAATCTGCCTTGATGGCACTGTCTCCATGAAATAGTTAGATTACTAAAAACTAAAAATCTGGCCACTTGTGTCTGCACCATTTTGACACTAGGTAGGATTTCACAACCTTGGCACTACTGACATTTGGAGCCAGGTGATTCTTTCTTGTGGGGACTATCCTGTGCATTGCTGGATGCTTAACAGCACTCCGACCTCTACCTACCAGATGCCAAGAGCCTCTCTACCCTATAGTCATGACAATCAAAAATGTTTTCTCAGAAGCAAATTCACCCCACTGAGAACCACTGCACTAAGAGCACATGGCCTAAGTAGGCAACTTCTGTTATCAGACCAATGGTTTGAGGCAGAGGCTCCGTTTCTCAATAGAGGAGTATTTCTTAAGCACTTTTAAACAAAGGAGAGTATTCTTCCAAGAAATTAAAGAAAAAATCAACAGTTTGAAAATAAGTTATGTAGTCCTATTCAGCTATACTTTTGCTTTGAAACCAAGTAGAGCGTGGGGTGTACGAGATGCCATTCTAAGGTTCCCATTTCATAAATGGTATCTAGACAAGATTTATAGAATGAGATAAAAACAGAGCTGCTTCATGCATGGCTGCCACACAGGCTTTGTATAGTATCAGGAAAATAGTTCGTGAAGAAACTGCATTAAGATTTGAAATTATACATTGCTCATTTTAGCAGCAAAATGAAAACTTCTAACTGGACAGAAATTCTTTCCAGCTGGCAATATTATTTTTACAAAACAGCAGAAGTACTCTATTAACTGTGAAGAGTATAGAAAACCAATTTATCATAATCACACAAGTGATTATACTAAAATTTATCACAAAAGGTATAATTTTATAGTATATTTATATATTCTGATACACAGCTATAACTTGATATAGGAATATCACAGAAATTAAGACATCATTCAACAGAAAACAAGATACCTCAAACTGAGCTCCCTGGTCCATCTTTAATATTTCAATTTGCACACAGAAAATAACAGTATAAACAACATTTTAGGACTATGCCCTTCGGGTACAGTAACACATACCTGTTTTAATTAATTTGAAAGACTAAACATCTAAAGGTAAAAGGTAAATGCGGGGGTAAAGTCTGCAATAAATAAAAATGGTAACTACTTCTTTGAACCTTAAAGAATGAAAATGTAGCCATTATGTAAATATACAAAGACGGTTTCACATGTATATGATTTATTTTGGCAAATAAAGTCAAAATATAAATGTATATATTGCACAGCTATGTTAGAAGTGTATATTTTGTCAAGACAAATTGTCCTGGATATTTTCTTCATATGTAATGTATAAATCTTTGTTAAGATGTAATAAGTATATTGTTTTTAAGTAGTTTGTCTTTTCTCCCCACCAAAAAATGAAAACAAATATATGCATGTTTGTACAGAGTTGCACAATTTCTAAAAAAACAAAAAGCAAATTGGAATAATCTACGTGAATTACATAACAGCTTTTCTCATATAATTGCAAACCACTCTGCATACCACAAGACTAAACATCTTAAAATCATTTTGAAAATAAAGCTATTTACTTTGGATTTAGAATATTACAGCTTATTTCTCTTATGCATTCATTCTGCTTCGTAACACATTCAGAACACACCAGAAGGAGAGAGAGGATGTATCTCCAATCTGACTTTACTAGCAATGACCACAAGGATGTTTTGTAGGAACCTTAAACTGCCTTCAAAGTTTAGGAACTAGGTGTGAAGCCTTGCTCCTCACACTCTGGTCCACAGATAGGCCTTGCTGCATCACCTGGAGCCTGTCCCAAAATGCAGATCTCAGGTGCCACCCGCAACTACTGAATTCTAATGGAAATTGAAAAATAGGATCCCCAAGGAAATTCATATTATATTAAAGTTTGAGAAGTACTACTGTAAAGCACAACTTATCTTTTGAAATAAATGTGTGCTTGGAATACAGGAGAGGAAAAAAAGTCAGGCAAACTGTAACCTGCAGAAATAACCATCAGCATAGGTGTGTGTGTGTGTGTGTGTAACTGTAGTAGCAAGCTGAAGGGCTTAAATGTTTTTATTATAAGGATTAAATATGCTAAAATGAATGTGCTAAAATTATAAAAGAAGATACATACCAGACTCACAGACTAGCTATCGTTGTATAGATGGCACTTTAGTATGTGAAGGTTGGGTGGTATGTGCTGCTATTTACACTGAAGCACAGATGACGTCTCCCATTTCCCTATCAGGTGATCTGTCACATGCCTTCCCCAACTCTGCCCATTTCAGTTCCGGTAAACCAAGTCACAAGGGCAGCTTCCTGCACAACCACCATCAATCAGTAAGTGTGCTTGGTATAATCATACATTAAAATGCAATTTTGGAGAAAAAGAGCACTTGGTTAAGCAGTGCTCCTAAAGACCTATATTAAAGCTATCATTTTGTACCAAGTTGGAAAATAATTTTACATTTCCTCATTTCAAAAAAAATAATTCCTTTTACTTATTCTACATCACCTTTTAGAAATGACAAACAGCATTTTAAAAACTCCTTTCTATCATAACTCTTTAATATTTTAAACTAATATAGTAATTAAGGAACAAAAATCACCTTATTCAAACTCAGGAACTAATTTTCATCTAAGAACCACCCAACCTAACTTAAAAAAAAAAAAATGACTATTAACTAAACCAAACTTTTTGGTTCAGTGCAAAACAAATTAACAGACTAAAATCTAAAACGCAGGTTGCTCTTACTATAGCCCCGGCTCTACTGCCCTCTTCTGGGTAAACTATCCAACTACATCACACAAATCGTTACATCAGTTACCTACCACGTGGCACCAAAGCTATAACAGTATTTATTCCTGAAAATATTCCCTATGCAATACATTACATCACTGTGACTTGTTTATTTTATAACTGGAAGTTTTCGCCTCTTAATTCTCTTGACCTATTTTGCCTACCCCAATCCCTCTCCTCTCCCACTAGTTTTGTTTCTTACATATGAATCTATTTTTTTCCATAAATATATTTCACATATAAGTGAAATCATACAGTATTTGTCTTTCTCTTGCTTATTTCACTTGGCATAAAAACATACATCTGATAAGGGGCTAACATTCAAAATATATAAAAAACTTCCACATCTTAGTGTCAAAAACAAAACCTAATTCAAAAATAGGCAGCGGACGTGAACATTTTTCCAAAGAAGATGTATAGAAGGCCAAGAGACACGTGAAAAGATGCTTAAATCACTACCTTCATGGAAATGCAAAGCAAAACCACAGTAAGCTATCACCTCACACCTCTCAGATCAGCTGTTATCAAAAAGACAAAAAATAAGAGTTGATGAGGAGGTGGAAAAAAGGGTACCTTCACTCACAGTTGATGGGAATGTAAAATGGTGGAGCCACTATGGAAAACAGTAGGGAGGTTCCTCAAAAAATTAAGAACAGACGTACCATACAATCCAGCAATTCCACTTCTGGGTATTTATCTGAAGAAAATGAAAACACTAATTTAAAGAACTAAATGCACACCTATGTTCATGGCAGAACTGTTACAATAGACAAGGTATAGAGGCAACCTAAGTTTCCATTGAGATTTCTTAACATACTCAATGCTTAGTAACTATGTAAGATGTCATAGGATGGGAGGAGGGAAGGGAGTGGAGCAAAGTTGCAACTACCCACTCATTTAGCCAGATATGTTTGTGCATCTATAAACAGCACTACAACTACATGTCGCAAGAGTATAATTTGGGGCATAATACTTAACATCAGTAGCACTTCTGAGCACTTCTAAGTGCATGTGCTGGAGATAAACTAATAGATGCAGTACATCACATACCAGCAAGTGCCACAACCAAATATAAAAGAGAGAAAGAAAACAGGACTCCAATTTTAAATAGAGACAGCTGAGGAGGTAACATTTAATTAGGGACTGAAATAAAGGGAGGAAGCAGATTACGGGAATATCTGGAGGAAGAGCATCCTAGATCAAGGAACAGGTAAAAGCTTGCCACATACCAACCACAGCAAAGAAGGGAGCCTGGAGCAAGAGAGGAGGAAAGGAGCAGGACTATGAGGTTCTAGGGTGTGATTACCTAACGGAAGGTTCTGAGCAGGATGATGAAACGACCTAAGTAGGAGGTGGAAGAGTGGTGGCAGGGGCAGTTGTCAGCAGGTCACAGCAATAATCCAAGAGAAATGGAGTGGGAGCTTAGACAACAGAGGTAGCAGTGGAATTAAGAAGAAGTGACTTAATTCAAAAGATATCCAGAAATCTGTTTTCTAATTCTCCAAAAGCTTCATTCAGGGACCTGAGATAGAGACTCAAACTACTGGCTTCTTAATCACTATTTTGTACAACATACTGAAAATATACTGTGACTCTAAACATCATATCCAAAAGACAAATATATCCACAAAATCACAAAATACTTCACTCATCATCTGCTGTTACTTTCAAAGAAGATAAAATTCTCATTTTTCTACCGTAATTTGAATGTTCTACTTCTTGAGTGAATTGATCTATCATACAAAGCCACAGTTCCAAAGTGACTTTAAAACCTGACAGGCAATCTGCTTAAAGGCTAATTTTTTAAAGATACTCTCCTAATTACTTGAGCAGCCCGGTTACAGACAGAAAATCTGTGTCAGAATGATGCTTACCCCTTAATATCTCACCACCAATTAACTCTGCCACTTCTAAGAAAGTGAGGATCAATGAAGACCACATTTAATCCAATGCAATGCATTACAAAGTTTTGGCACATTAACTCCTTAACTTGTATAGTGGAGAGTCAAAAGCATAACATTCTGTGTTCCAGACTTAGAATAAAGCCTACTCAATGAAGGCATTATTCTTTAAAATCATGTTGAAAAATGTTTTTGTTTTTTTTTATAGAATTACCATCAATAAAGATCCTCTAAAAAATATTGAGTAGGAAAATCCTGAAATCCAAATACACCTCATATTAACATATATGACAAAATAAACCCATTAACATGGGTGCAATTCCTCAGAATATCTACCTTGGGCCACTAAATCCATAATGTGCTTCCAGCCCTGGGAAAAGGCTAAACTTTGGTGGGAGAGAGAAGGAAGCATTGAATCCAGAGAGGATAAGGCTGAGACCAGACAGGCAATCCTGTTTCAGTAAGGAAGTGATAGGTGTGGGTCTGTCTACCTTTTCAGGACCTTTCTGGCCCAATCTCTCTGGACAGCGCAGGCACAGGCAGCATCTACCAGTTCCTAACCTGCTGAGGTTCTACCTAGGTCCCAAGCAAAGATGGGATGCAGACTGTTCCTCATGCTGTGTAAGCTGGCGGATGAGGACGACCAGGGGCGTGCCCCGCATAGACCAGGTGTTCAATATTTGTTGAAAAAATGAATTCCTAATGCGAAAAATGTATTTGTTGTAATAAATATTACCAAAAAAAATCAACCTAAGTGTCTGAGAGTACTCTCTGTTCCCAATACACATAATGCAAATTTTGTGATGTCACTTGCCCAAAATCAAATCAATATTCAGAGCTACATGGAACTTGTACACTCGGTTCTACCAACATAGTATATAGGTTGACCAAGCAAAAATTGGACCTTGTTTAGTATAAAGATTTTGTAAAAAACTTTTTTAGTGGTTTTGCTAATGATAATGTTACATAAGCAACTAAAGAGAAAAGTATTTGAGAATACTTCAATGAATAACCATATGATTTTCCTTTTTAACTGATTGTGGGTCAAATTTTAAATATCGACTAATATTGTAACACAAACCAAGCTTGTTGCTAGTCAGTTTGCCTGGTTTTACAACAATTTTATGCTGATCCATATATTGATACAATATTAAAAACTGATAAAATACAATAAGTATTTCGGTAAGATGATAGATTATGAAATACTAGAAACTTCTATATAATGAAATACCTATCTTACGTATTATCACTAAATTTTAAAAAACAGAAAAAATACTTTTAAACTTTTTAAATTGTTTATTGCTTTTTTAAATATATAAATTCTAAAAATACATCATATCAAGGTTGTTTGATAACAACACATTGTACATTCCAGTTCTGCCAACATTCCCATAATGCTTCCCTGATAACAACAGGACTGGATGTGTGGGTGGGGCCAGGGGGCAAGGTCAGGGACAAAGTCAGTGAGGAGATGCCACAGCTCAGTGAGTCAAGTTACAATCAGACTTAGTAATAGAATAATGTGTCTATTACAGGCATCTTTGCTCATATTTACATTATTCTTCCACTTTTTCCCCTAAAATCTTTCCCCTACATCTAATTCCAGTGTAAGACCTCATCCTAAACACCCATTTATTTTGCTTTTTTTCCCCTCCTTTTTGTCCCACCGGTGTAACATAAGAGATTACATTTCAGTGAACTATCTTAACTTCTGGAGAAAAATTAAAATATCAGTACTCTAAAAACATACGTGATTTAATCACTGGTTGCCCAAAAGCATTCTTTGTTTCTTTTCCAACATGATGATGATTCTTCATACATTTCCTAAAAATAGAATCATAACAGGTATTCAAAATTAAGCATTTTAATAAATGCAAATATATCTGAATAATGAAGGCAAATGAATATCACAACTATTTAAATCTGCTCCTCTTTTAACAATCAAGTAAACATTTATGTAAGGTGGTGAGAGCAGAAATATGAATAAATATGTTCCCTGCACCTAAAGACTCCCAATCCAGTAGGAGAAACAACAGACAAGAAGCCTTAACAAGAAAAGGTGCAACCACAGAACAGAATAAACAATGAATCCCATTTTGGAAAAAGACAGGAGCTAGCCTGGGCAAGGTCATATAGGCATGACGGAAGGTGTTTGTTGTAAACATTTTTAAATATTTTCTTCTTTCCTAGCATACCTACTACTTCAACATTTCTAAATATGCTTTCCAAAGGCAGAAGGGATATTTTCATTAGCTGTCAAAGTTGTGACCGCCAGCAGAAGTTCTCAGATAGGTGTGAGCTGCACTTGGGTGACAAGTGCTCTGTAAGTCTGTGGCCTCCCTACCTGCCCACCCCTTGCCTCTATCAAAGATGACCTCAAAGCACAGGCTGACACTAGAACCAGACTAGAATTTAGATCATTTCTGGAAGGGAATGGAATAAGAAAATATTACTTTCTCTTCTCACTCTCTATTCAGTTCTGTTTCTCTAGGGATAGGAATCTAAATTCAATTGTTCTCTGAAGACCTACAACTCTATCCCCACCTTCTAAAGATAGACGAGTACACAGAAAGCCTCACTCATTCTCAAAACATAAAACCGAGAGTACGCCGCCCAGGCCCCTAACTCACTCTGCAGTGCTCTCCGACCTCTCCCCCTTCAGGGGCTTTCCTTAGAGTCTACCAAAATTGCAGCAGCCTTGTTCATAGCAAGCAGCAAGATATCTGAGCTCATTTACATATCCTGTCCTCTGATCTCAAAGTTTCCACTCATAACAGGCTTCAGGTTTTAGTCAAAAAAATAAGGTTATTAAATTTCACAGGCCTTGGTTCTGAGTCCAATGTGCTCATCTCTATCACTGACTGAGGCTCCTAGAAATTCTCGCACTGGCCTTCTGGTCCTCCACTCCGGCCTTCTGCCCTAGGGAGCGGTACATTCATTCCTCAGCTATGCTACCTGCATCAATGCTGGGGGCAATTCTATACTCGAGTGTCATTACATATTTGAGAGTAGAGACCAATCCCACTGTCAATGTTACTACACCAGGGGAGAAATTAGGGAGTTGGGCCTTTCCATCTCTTCAGAATGCTCTATTTAACCTGAGAATCATTTGCTCTTATTGATGGGTTTGATGTATTGACAAAAAACAAGGCAGAATTTCCTATTTATGTTTTTAAATTCACTCACTATGCATTTTCTCCAAGGAAGCAATACCCCACCATTTTCTTTTCCTAAAAGGAAGGAGATCTAGGAGAAGGATCTTTTACTTTGAACCATCTTTTAGCCATTGCCTAAAAGCCATGCACTATTCCTACTTTCCAAAAAAAAAAAAACGCTCTCTCTCATTCAAGGGAATTCCAATCCAAGGGAAGTCGCCTCATCTATGAACCACTGGAACAGTTCAAACTAGGAATTCTAATTGTTACCATTGCTGAGGCCTACTTTGTGCCATGTATTCTTTGGGGCATCTATTTTTCATGCTTAACAACTCCTGGAAAAAATATATTACATAAACACCCTCTTTCACAGATAGAAAAAACAAAATTCTATCATGTCAGAGAACACCCGTGAATACAAACTCCGTATGTACTCTAATACCTTATCCTTTAAAAATTCCTCAGAAAAATCATGCCCAAAAGCAAAATTATGTACTTTCCTACCTTTTTCCATATGGGCACCTTGGCTTTTAAATTATCAATGGCATAGCTCACAGCTTCGAGGGATGCAGCCCTGTGGGCTGAGGACACAGCAATGATAATGCTTGCTTCTGACACTGGAACTAGGCTTTAATAAAATGAAGGGGAAAAGTTACCATCTTCATTTCTAGTACGCATGAAGCAAAAATTCCAGTGAAGCACTCTTAAAATTAAACATTCAGTTCTGTTTTATCTAAACACCCAGTTTAGTTACAAAACAGAATTCATCCCAGCTGCATTCAGCAGGGGGATGTGAGGGTGTGGCTAACTTGTTAGCATCTATCTATTCACTAAACCTGTTGGATGGGTACCAGGAAGAAAAAGACCTTTCACTGATTCAACAAACATCTGATTCAAACAAACAAGGCACAGTGCCAGGTAATGCCTAGAGAAACAAAGTTACTAAATGACAAATATAACACAGAATTTAAAATATTAAATAGTAATAAATGTTAAATAATAAAATCGATAACATTAATTATTAATAACATTAGTCATTAATCACAAAATAACAATAAATTAGGACAGATTTAGTTCCAATTGCTGGGTTCTTTTTAGAGCCTGAAGCTCCACTCTTCTTAGAGGTACAAAAAGGCCAACTAATTTAATAACCTTCAAAGGCATTTACATTAAAAAAATTTCTTAACAGACTACCATATAAACAGAGTTTAGACAGCAAAGCAATTATTAAAAGGCCTCAAGGCCTTTAGCACACATTAGCACAAGCTCGTCAGCATGTTAGCACAAGCTCTTCAGCACAGGGCCCAAAAGCCTCTAGAACATATTAACTCTGTTACATCATCAGACTGTCCCCGAATATTACAACACAATAAGCAGCCTTAAAGGGACTTGGGGAGGTATCTCCACTATCTCCCAGAATAATAGGCAAACTTCCTCTCACCCTAATACAGGACTCCTATGAAAGACTCGAGAATCAGGATTAGTACCAAGGCAGAAAACAATTATGCTTAACTTATAAACTAATAAAGGAAATCATACCCAAGTCTATGGAACACTGCTATGTGTTTGACTGGCCATTTCTGCCTAATGTCACTATATATTTTTCTGACTTCATTTTCTGCCATTGGTAGATATGCTTCATATTCTAAGCTAACGACTTTTTTTCCTTCAAAGTTATTTCTTGTTGTCCCTAAAAAAAAAAAAAAAAGGCAATTAAGACAGGGTTTCTCCTTAGAATAGAAATTGCACATTATAGAATAAAGGATTATTTTTGAACAGACAAGCAGCATACTAATTTGTCTAAAAATTACTTTGAAAATCTCTAAAAATTAAAACCTGATTTAAAAAACTATAGATAATTATCATGAAGAAAATAAAATGGCAATGATTAAGCTAAAGGACAACCCAGGATATATTCCTTTCCTAATAGCACCTGACACTTGGAAAATATTGTTCCCAGGAGTATTATTAAGTTATTATCATCACCATTTTCCCCTCAATATTTGGAAAATACAGAAACCTCTCTAATAATATCTTTTATCCTACTTTTTTAAAAAAATGCCTTTAATATATGGTAATTTGAAGATTACCGAAACAGAACAAAGGCTAAAAATATTTCTACCCACCACCATGGGTTACTGCTCAGTGTTTTAATAACCTTTATTAACACTGAACATGTTGTCTAATATAGTTGATAGATGCTGGGAAGATTACAACTCACCTACAAACAGAGATATTGCACCACAGAGTGGAGAAGTCACCAACTGTGAGACTTCATCTACAGAAAGTTTCTTAGCAGTAAATTTTATTATATCTTTAGATTTCTCTTCAACTTCATTCATATCTTTCCTAGAAATAAGATATTAATAAACCTTAACATTGTACTAGATAAAGGCTGTTTTGATTCATATTTTTTCTACTTTAGAAGTGTTAAGCATAATTTGATATGAATAATAAAAATGCTTAAGTGTAAAGTTTTAGCAAAACCCAATATATTCATAAATATCCCTAATGAATTAAGAATGATGCAAAAAGGAATTTACCATTTATATAATCACTTAAAATATAATCTATCTCATATGACAATTTATTCCAAATCTGGAATTGCTACTCTGATCTCCCATCATAGTATGATTCAGATATTGACATCATCCACACAAACATCACCTCTAACCACTATACTACGAAGCACAACACCTAGAACTGCCTTTTCCTTTATACAAAAAGAAGCGAGGGAGAGCAGGAGTGCTGGTGACTACACAGACACTGGGTTCATTTCACGACAGGGCACTCTCTGGTAGGTAACTGAGGAAATAACAGGAATGAACTGCACACCTATTTGCCAGATGTTGGACCAAACCCTTTGCCATGCATTTCTCTTTTACTCATCAAGCACTTACTACATACTCACTAAGTGCCAAAGACTAAGCTCACATACTAGATATAAAAGAAGGAACAAAAGACCTGCCTTCTGCACTTGGGGTGCTTACACTGTAATGAGAGAAACAAAGCAATAGAAATTACAAGTAAGGGTAGGTTATGGAAGGAAATAAATGGGGCTCTGAGACAGAGCATGAGGGTTGAGGTAGGGTCTATTGAAGAGGATCATGGAAGGCCTCTCTCAAGAATAGGTAGAGGTGAGACCTGACAGATGAGAAGGCAGCCCTGTAAAGAAATAGGAACCAATCTCCAGGCAGAGACAGAAGGAATGGGAAACGCAAAGGCTCTGAGACAAGAGAGAACATGGTATGCTCCAGAAACTATAGGGAGGCCAAGAGCCCAGAAAGCAAAGTAGAAAAGGGATTGGTTGAGGCTGGGCTGATAGATTGGACCTTGCAGGCTATGAGGCATCTGGATATAATCATAAATCCTGTGAGGTTTGATCCACATTGAACTTCTGTGAACTTCAAACCATATCAAGTTCCCACGACTAGATTCTACAAGGACATAGATTCTAAAACTACATATCATTAAACCCTGTCAGACACATTCAGATACTCAATACTGTTGAATAACCTTCCTAATCTTTCCAAAGAACAGCTATAGTTTTCTCTATCTCCCTCCCTCCCTCTTTTCCTCCCTCCATTGTGTGCGCTCTCGCTTGCTCTTGCATGTGCACGTGTGCTCGCTAGCAAGCTCGCTCTCTCTCTCTCTCTCTCTCTCTCTCTCACACACACACACACACACACACAGCCCATCATTTTCTGAACTCCAAACTCTGAAATATAGCTTTGCTAAAGTAATCATAGTGATAAGGTGGCCACAGTTTCTAAATAAAATTGAGACACATATTTAACTAGGAATTTTTCTATTATTTGCAAATTGTAGAAGAAGATTCAATCTCTATGGACATGCTAGACAATTTGCCTTACAAAATTTAATCTTCACTTTTTGGGGCACTGCTTTGCAGAAGAGTACAGAAAAAAAATCTGGGCTTGTTCTTTTAATGAAACCAAGGTTGTACCATTCAATATGATATTTACTCTTGGTTCTGGAGAAAAATCTCATCAAATAAAGAAAGTTTTCTTTCAGTCCTAACTTACTAAGATTTTGAAATTAGGCACAATTGTTAATTTCTATATTATTTCTTCTTCAGTGGACAATAAATTAAGCTTCATTCTCTCTCTCCAGACTATACTAAGAAATGTTCTTATACATCATCCCACTCAGATATGGACTACGCTGTTTGGAAAAATGGAGAGATGACATGGATTCTAGAGTCATCTGCAACACAGCTATAATAGAGCTTTTTCTTTATATACCTGGAAAATGGTAAGTTTTCTTTTTAGGCAGTCACCTTTTTATTTTCTAGCTATTCAACTTTACTACATTTCTCTGTGCCCAGGAGAGCTATTATACAGTATGAGGAAACATATTTGTGAAAAGTATAGAAAAAGTCCAATAATTTGAGTTCAAATGTTGGCTCTGCCATTTATTAGTTACATGATCCTAGGTAAGTTTTGTAACTTCTCTGAATTGCAGTTTTCCTTCCTGAAAAATAGGGATATCAATGTTCTAGTATCCAGCACAGTGCCTGACACATAATAAAATCTCAATAAACCACGTTAAGTGAATAGGATAAATATATCAAACTAATATTAAATTTCTTAGAACAAAATTCATGCAGAGATGATAGGTATTTATAAGTCTGTCTGCACCAATAAAGAACTGCTGCTTTAATAAAGAGCTGGTGCAGACAGACTTAGAAAGAATCTACAGCAAATCATATACAAGTTATCATCTGTGTGTTCCTTCTCCACAAGATGGGTTAAGAAAAACATTTCTCACATACGCAAATGGCTCAAAAACACTACCCTCCACTAATGGGGGGGATAATGGCAATTTCGTCTCCTGACTGAAGCAGGAGGAGCTGATCTCCAAGCTCGACATACTCTTGACGAACAGCAAATATCACCTGATTTCTGATATCAGCCAATCTGAAAGGGAAAAAGTATAATGAGAAGTATCAATGTTGTGTTAGACCTCAAATTTCTTAAGCTACAATTAAAACTAATACGTAAGAATTACTTTATGAAGCCTCACCTGCAAAGTTGCTACTTAAAGTAACTCATATTCTGCAGAGAAAGGACATATCCACTGAAGGACATACTTATTCACCACAAAGAACACAATAAACTGCTAACAACTCTTTATTGGATAGTGTATATTTTGGAAAATTAAACAAACAAACCAAAAAATAAATACTAGACTGAAGACTACATTCAAACCAAGTAAAAAAAAAAAAAGAAAAAGAAAAAAAAATTCCTAATCCCAGTAGCCTTCTGTCCTTAGTATACTAAGTATACCTGGAAAGTTCCCCACAAAACCAGGTACCTCCCAGCAGGTAAGACATTAAGCATAAAGTGGAATAGAGGCCCCACCATGTGTCATTGATTATCAGGGCACTCTAATTTTTTAAAAAATGTGAATCAAGAAGGACCAGTTTTCCTCTCAAACATACATTGTGGAGTATCTTTTACACAGCACTAGGATTTCCAAGTTAAAAATCTACGTGGACTGTTACTATTCCTGAAACACCTTCAAATAAGCCACTTTTATACTTTACTCCAAAAAGAACTTGAGGCAGGAACACAGCAATAAAATTACTGAATTTCAGTGCGAGAAAAATATCAGATGTTGCACAAATTCAAAAAACAGCTAAGGTTTATATCTTATTTTTCTTCTAATCTTAGAAACTTCTATTTTGAGTTATCTAAAGAAGCAGCAGGACATAAAAGTTTTAAAAACACATTTTTAACAATTTCACTTAATGTTATAAAAATGAAGAATCTCTATTTTTAGTATTTTGTAAATTACAAAAGCAAATATAATCAGGTCCCTTGGGAGTATCCCAGATCACTGTGCTTTTCAGTAAAACATGTTTAACATTCCTTAAGGAACTGTTCACTTTAAATACTAGAATTCACATTTTCAGTTCCAGAAAAATAGAACTATGGACCCTTTTTGACGTTAAGCAAAGAAATCAAAATTAACTTTTCTACTTTTATCTTTTATTTGCTTACACATTTTTTAAGTATTAGTGTCAACCATATTATTGCTACAAACTTTTAACTACCCAGGGTGTCGTGTTTCTATCTCATTCCACAGCTGCAATGCTTTTATTTCTTGTGGCACAGAAATGGTCTCTGAACGAATTCCTGTTATCTCGGCGCTTTTTGCAAAATACAACACTTCAACCTGAAAGGAGAGAAAAATGCTTTTAACAACAACTCAATGGTCCTTTTCTGACTGTCCATGCTGTTTTGTTTTCCAAATGTAGTACTCGAATCAAAGACAAATTTTATAAGTTAGAGACAAATGACCCATAGAAATTTCTGTATATCTGCACTTTCAAATTTCGAAAAATGTTTATGTTTTAAGTACAATTCAGACTAAGTTTCTGGATGCTTTTTAGTTTTATAAATGTACGCGTGCCACAACTAAGATCCAACCAAACACCTTCTTAGAAACCATGAATTTGGTCTTTAACTGACATAAATTACAGTACCTTTTATAAACACTTAAACAGTGAACAAATGTCTGAGTAAAGAGATGAATTACACAGATCAATGACCAAAAAGTTAAAAACACGTTTTTCACGGTCGTCATATGACCTTCAAATCTAATCTACATTACACTGAGGATTAAGTTACATAATGGAAACTCACTCTCTCACTCTCTCTCTCTCTCTCTCTCTCTCTCACACACACACACACACACACACACACACACACACACACACACACACACACACACACACACACACACTAACACTTATAAAAGCTGGTGAGTTTGAAATACAGCATAAACCGGCATTCCCTAAAACGGAACCTATGCAGTCGGCCTGGTGTCTAAGGGATCCGACCAACTAGGATAACCCAACCCACCTGAGACCAAGTGAACGCAATTCTCTACAAAATAACCAGAGGCGGCAAATAATCAAGGTTTTGCAAATGCGCAGATGAGGCACGCGACACAAGAGCTCTGAGCTAAACTGCAAACCTGTCTTCGGCAAAACGCACAATCTGAGACCCGGGGGCCCAGGTCGGGACGAGACGGTGCCGGTTCTGGACGTCGTCATCAGAAAAGCGAGCTCCGAGACGGGGATCTCCGGCCTCGGCTGGCGCCGGCCGAGGTGCGGGGAGTGGGGACAGGGTCCGGCTGCGTCTGGGAAGGGGGAGACACGTCGGGGAGGGGGGCCCGCCCTTACCTGGCAGCGCATCACCTCCACGCGCGAGCCTGCGGCCCCGGACCCCGGCCGCTCGGCGGACCCAGCGCGCAGGCGCCGCCTGACGGCGCCTCCGCCCGCACGGGGCCTGCGCGGGGCTGGCCCCGCCCCCCCACCCTTGGGTCCCACCCTTGGGTCCCACCCCGCCCCCGGGTCCCACCCCCACCCTTGGGTCCCACCCCCGTCCCGGGTCCCGCCCCCGCCCCGGGTCCCACCTGCCGTGACTCCGCGGGAAGCCTGGTGTTCACGGCGAGCGGGTCGCTGCGCCTGGTGCGGCGTCGCGGTGTCCGCGGACGGAAACGGGGGCCACGGATGCCGTCGCCTTCGCCGAGCGGGGGGAGGCGTAGGAGAGCGGACGCCGGACTCTGCCGGACGCTCGTCACCTGGGCTCCGGCAGCGGGCGCCTGGGCGCGCGCCCCTTCAGGCTCCGCTTTAACCCTTCAGCCCGCCCCATCCGGGACGTGTTGTGTAATCTGTCTGCATACCATCCATTCGACCTTTCCACGTTTGACCAAGATGTTGTAAGTCGTTTGCGTCGTTATGCGGACATAAACGAAGCGACCCTTCCCTTGGAGCTGCTCGCCGTCCTAGATGTGAGACAGTCGTGCCGAACGTCATGCAAGGAGGGATCTACGTTACTCTCATGGGGGTGGAGGGGGCAGGAGCTGGTGAGCTGGGAAGTGTGCTTTAAGATGCCTTCACTGAGGAGATGCTTGAGCTGAATATGATAGAATGAGCAGCAGCAGCAAATGGCAGAGTGTGGTAGGGAGGAGAGAATCTCACAAGCCTGTGCCAAGCCAGAGAGATACAAAGCAACATAGCGAGGTCACAGAAGGGCAAATAGTTGGCAAGGTGGGCGTGCCCCCTGCAAGGAAGGAGTGGGAGATGAAGCTGGAGTAACTAACCCGTGGCAAGAAAAATGGACAAGAACTAACATATATTCTGGAAAAGTTCCTAAACATAGAGGATAAAGAATTATATTCACATCCAGATGGGAATGATGACAATGACTTTAGACTTATCTGTGACATCCAATGCCAGACATTGGTGGTGTGCAATATCTAAAAAAGGCTGAGAACAAAAATATATGGTGCTGATAAAGGCCAAAGCCTGACACTCCCCAACCTGCAAAAACTCAAAAAATACCCTTCTTAAAAAATTTCCTTGGGCAAAAATTCAGTCAATCAAGAGAATAATCAAACTAAAAAAACTCATTTATAACAAAGTTAGTGGTGAAAACAAAAGAACTGAAGGTGGTCCGATTAAATATAAAACAAAAATATCCATTGTGGGATTATGGTTATGGAATAAAATGTAAATGATATCAGATATTTAAAAAAAGTAATAGAAACTGCCCCAAATTGGAACATGTAGTTACAAAACATCCATTCAAGCCTCAATATTTATCATAATCTTGTTTCTTAATTTTAGAAAGATCTATTAGGGGAAACTATGTCTTGTGAATAAAAATGTGATGATTCCTAATTCCTTTAGCTTCATTTCACATTATTTTGTTTTTAAAGTCAAGTAAAAATAAATTAAAATCTAAAAAAGAAAAATAGTATATAGTGTCATCGCATTTTTTAAAAAAATTATATCTATGTAACTTTAATGTCCAGAGAAAAGAGATGTAATAACATTCACCAAATGATAACGTTTACCATATCTGGGTAGTGGAATTGGGGATGATTTAAAAATTCTTTGCTTTCCTCTTTGTAAATTTCTGGGTTGCTTGATAATTAAAAGTAATTTGTTTATTCTATAAATATTTATTGAGTGCTTATTGTTATCTAAGCACTGGGATATATTTGTGAACCATAAAATAAGGTCCTTACCTCATGGAACTTTGATTCTAGTTAGAAAGACAATCTCTGTGTAAGAAAACAAATAAGAACAGTGTGTGATGAGTGTTAAGAAGGAAATGAGTAGGCAAGGAGCAGGTGCTCATTTGTTAGAGTCAGGAGAGAATGAACACTGGCTCCACCTGAGCTGAGACCTGAAGGATGAGAAGAGCTGGCCTTGTGCAGTGCTAGGGGAATAGCATTCTGGACAGAGGCTACCTGGTTGGCTTTGGGGTGGAAAAGGACTCAGCATGTTTGGAGACTAAAAGAGAGGCCAGTTTGGCTGAAATGTAAGAAAAAGGAAGAGAGTCCAGTGAGCTGATTTTGAAGAGATTGAAGGGAACCTGAACATACAGATCCTGAGTGGTGCTGAAAGCCAGTTTGGATTTCATGCTACTTTCAGTGGGAAGACACACACAAACACACACACACACACACACACACACACACACACACACACACTTTCAAATTATGGTTCTGCATGTGCTCTGAGCTATTTTGAGGATTCTGAGCACAAACAGGTCCGAAAGGAAAGCCAGAAAGACCTTATCCATAGAAATCTCAGTATGGGAGATAATAAATTCCTAATTTTGCCCAATTTTTTCTGTCATCATTTTGTTATTAAATAGTATCTAGTACTAGATATCTGGTCCTACGTTTCGGCGCATTATCAGGAACTCTTCATGAAATACTACTTAGCTTACTTTCTTTACCCACTTTAAGTAAACTTTCTTTAAGCGAGTTGAAGCCTATACTCATATGCTATGTTAAAAAATAGAGGAAATAGATTTTCGAATCTCAGTCCACATGTACCCATTATTATTAAGTGTAGCAGAATTTATGAAAAGCGAAAATATCTCTGAGGAAGTTTGAACAGTGTGGTGGGAAATCCATAAGCATTGATTAATATCTTCAACATATTTTTGGTGGAATTTCTCATTAAAAAATAGACACAGTAGTTATTTTTTGAAAGACTAATTCAACATAAACCCTTCTGAAATTACTCATTTTAAGAGATCACCCGAAATTTCAAGCACCTTTCTGTACAAGTGGCTTGCAAAGACATATAGAGTCTACTAATGAACAGCCTAGCAGAGTACCTCGCACCTTGTATGCATATATATAATATTGTTGATTTGGTTTTGTGAGTCAATAAAATTATTTACAAAAATATCACAATATTCTTGTGCAATTTTATTCTTTGGTTGTCTTCAATAAAAACAAAAAACCCAGCATAAACTACATATACTTGTTATTCTAAGAGTGAAAAGCAATACGTCCCCTTGTGGTTAGTTATTCCAATTACAAATCCTTCACCACAAATGGAAAGTAAATACAAAAGAGCTTTTCGCAAATATGTTCTTCACTGACCATATTCTAAAACCAATACACTATCTTCCAGTTTTAGATGACAGAGGACAGTTAGGCCCAAAACTTTTATTTCTGAAAAATCTAAGATATGTACAACAAATAGGTTTATAAAAAAAAAAGAAAAATATACCATCCAAGGGTCGTTATGCAATGAAAAACAAAGGTCTTTTAAAGAGCATGGTCTGGGCTCTAGAAAGCTTTTCATATTCACTTTTCTAATATTCAATTTCTTAATACTCATTAAGAGGATGAACTGAGGAAAACAAAAACCTGAAAATTTTTACCAAAAGGGAATTAGTGAAGCACAAATCTTTATAGAAATAGAAAACCTGTCTCTTCAGAAATTAAAAATTGATCTGCAGCATTGCAGGTGTAAGGAGAAGTTGAGCCCAGAGCCCTCACTGGACAGCCCAGAAGAGGTCCTCTTTGTCTTAAAGGTGCTCCACCCTACCTTCACACACCTGTCAGCAACTGAGAGTAGAAGTGGCTGATGCCTGATTACAGGGCAAGACCACAAGAAAAGCTGCCTTTCCTTAAAAGTGGCAAAAGTTCCTGATGCCCAAATCTAACTAGATGATGAGGATGGTCCGAAGCCCAGGCTTATCCCTGAAAATAAAGAGTACACCCAGTACTTCCCAAGTACACCCAGGGCTCAAAATTTAAAATGCTGCAAAAAAGAGAACAGAGCCAATTTGGTCAATGGAGGCTGCATACAAACCTCACTGAGAAAAATCTCTTTCAACTGTATTCACGCCTCACCCCATGTCTTCAGGCTCCAGGTAATTTTTCCTTCTCCATACCTCAAGGGTGGGCAAACCTTTTCAATAAAGGGCCAGATAGTAAATATTTAGACATCTCAAGCCGTGTGCTCTCTGTCACAGCTATTCAACTCTGCTATTGTACCATGAAAGCAGCCAGTGACAGTACATAAATGGATGAGTGTGGCTCTGTTTCAATAAAATTATAAAAATAGAAGATGGGCCAATTTGTCTCATGGGCCATATCTTCTGACGCTTACAGTGTTGCACATAAAGTAAGGAAAAAAGATGGGAGTTTTTTCAAAGAAGGATTCAACCACATTATAATCAGCATGAATAGGTCTGAACAAATCTTTCCATGTTAAGTATCAACAAAAGGAGAAAAAAGTATCAGTAAAAGGAGAAACAAACAGAAAACAAAATATAAGCAAACAAGAAAAAACATTTTAGTAAAAATTAAAACCAATATGAAATATGCAGTATGCAAATGATAAATGAAATTATATGTTACTGTGGAAAGCAAACCCCCTAACAAAGGGAAAGTTCCCCCAGAGTGATTAATCCTTTGAGAGAATTTGTAAGGACACAAATTTGTATAAGACTTCAAGGATACAATAAAACTACAAAATAGAAATAAAGGTTACAAGGAAATATTGAGGATTAACAATGGACAGTTGCAGAACCAAGTAATGAGTATATAAGAAAGAGAAAAAATATGAACAGCAGAGACTTGATTGTTGGCATAGAGCAGCACTGTCCAGTGGAACTTTCTGCAATGATTGGCATGTTCTGTAACAGTGCTGTCCAGTAGAGAAGCCCTAGGGCCTACTTAACTCTTAAAGTGTGATTAATGTAACCAAGGTATTGACTTTTACACTAAAATTTTTTAATTAATTAATATTTCAACAGCCATTTAGACTAGTAGCTATTTATTGAACTATAGGTCTAGAGGAAACTGGAGATAATTACAATGAACACAGAAAAAGAGAAGTTAAACAATTACAGAGAACATAACAAATATAAAGTAAGTATAAAAATCACAGAATATGAAGATAATCTGTGTCCCTGAATGAGAAATCTAAACAAATGGAACTCGACATAAATTTTAAACCATAATAGAAGATAATTTTCCCAAATAAAGGAGGAGTTTGCACTACAGAGTCAACACAGTCCAATAAAATCCTGAATCATCATAATGGGCAATAAAATATTTCCTGGTCTTTGTTGAATTTTAAGAATAAAATTTCCTCAAGTATCCATGAATAATAAAAAAGTTACTTAGAAGTGGAATAAAATGGAACCACTTTTTTATTTCTTCATAATAACATTTAACATCAGAAGATCTGCGTCAATGTCTACAAATGCTGAGGGAAAGAAACAGCCTAAAGTGTTTCACATTCAGATATACTGTCATTAAATCGTAAAGACAGCAACAAGCAAATATGAAAGAATCCGGGAAATATAATACACATAAATACCATGTTACAAAATCTTTCTCATAATAAAATCTAATCAAACAGAAAATCACATAAAGCCATTGTAAAAAAAAAAAAAAAAAGAGTAGCAGGAAACACTGAATCCATGTAAATATATAATCATGTTTAAATATTCATGAAAACTATGGTTACAGAATATAGATATATTTTAACTGAAGAGGTCAATATTACAGCATTATAAATTATCTTAGACCCGGTTCCCCAGAAGCAGAACCTGAAGTGAGAAGTCACGTAAAAGTGATTTGTTAAGGAAGTGTTCCCAGAAACACAGGTTATGAGGTGGGAAAAATAGACAAGGACAGGGAAAGAGACCAGCAATGGTGCAAGGATGGCGTTTCAGGTGAAAGCCCAGCAGAGCACAGATGAGAATTTCTGATTAAACATGGCAGGTTGACCACATAAGTTGACCACTTCTCTCTCTGAACAATTATGGTAAAAGGAGGAAAATGGTCTAAACCCACAAGGATGAGACAGGAGAGACAACGATAGAAAAAGGTTAGCAGCTATATAGTAGAGGGGCCCCATTTCAGTGCTGGTCATGAAGGAGTAGTTGGGTTCGGGCTTACCTTCTCACAAAGAATAAAAAAGCTGGCAAGACATACCAAACAACTGTCTGCAGCCACTGGATTAAGAGGATAAGGTCGTCGAGAGAAGAAAAGAGTACGTGGCGAGCCTTATCTTCATTCCAGCTTTTTCTTTGAGTGCATTTTCCAAGCCCTGGCACAAAGAAATAGAGCTCAAGAAGATAGCAAGCAGATTAAAAAGGAAAAAAATGGGAAAAGATACACTGTGAAAACACTAACCAATTATATAATAATAATAATAATAATAATAATAATAATAGATTTTAAGAAGTATTATGAGATAAAGAAAGATATTACATCACAATTAAAAGGTTAATTCAAGAGAAAGTTATCACGATCTAAATTAGTATACACCAAATAACATGACTCCAAAATATGTAAAGCAAATGTTGACAGAACTTTAAAGGCAAAAGTAAACAAATCCACATAGTTGGGAATCTCAACACATGTCTGTCAATAACCGATAGACAAACGAACAGACAAAATCAAGAGGCTTATAGATTTAGATGCAACAATTAATCGGTTTGATCTAAATGACACATAGAACATTATACCCAACAACTGCATAATTCGGTTGACATTTTTTTTTAGGCACTTGAAGGTGTTTCTTCACGGCATTCTAGTACTCATTGTCTCTTTTGTCACCTTACCTTTTGCTCCTATGTACATAATGTCTTTTTCCCCATCTGCTTTCTAAGTTCTCAGTGTCCTAAGAATGGGTGTTTCATATATTTTGTCCATTTTTTTACCTATTCAATTGGAAGGGTAAATCTGGTCTGTATAACTCTATCTTAGCTAGAATGAGAGGCTTTTTCCATAGCATTTTGGAATAGAGGCCAGAGAGATACATTCGGGTTTACTTTTTTCAGTTTAAGTATCTGGCTGCTTGGAGTTCTGAGCATACAGGCAGGGTGGTGGCTAGGAATTCAGTGGTCAATTTTTCTAAGTGTAGATTTTAATTTAAAACTCTTGATTTGCTCTGTGTACTTATTTACATAATAATATTGTGCTTTTTCTCCAGTTCCAGGTTTCTGAAGCTTAATCTAGACCTCCTCAGCTGTATCCTTGAACACTCTAGACTGTGTTACATACAACTCCCTCCATCCTGCCTCATTAGCTACTAATCCTCCAGATGCTCTTTCCAGGTATTCACTGATACCTTGCCATTGAGATATGTTCTTGTTCTCTCTCTCTCTTCTCTCTCCTTTTTTTATTGTGGATATATCCTGCTGAAATTTCTTCAATTTTATTTAAATTTTCATCCAATCAACTTGCCATATTGACCACGAAACCCTGACTTTATATTTGTAATGCTAGCTAATTCTCTTAGCACTCTATATTTTTATTCAGGGAATCAAATTATTTAGTAGGGTTCTAAGAAGAGCAACCTGATGCTTATTTAAGATTATCCAAGTCTAAACTTCCTCACATACCACTTGCCTTCAGGAGTCTATTTTATTATTTGTCATTTACATTAGGTTCTGGTCACAAAAGTTAAATTATAAGGCATTTGCCTTTTATGCACATTTGAATCATATGTATTTGAAGTCATCCAACTAAAAACAATAACAAAGTTCTCTTTTGTATAATATTTGAAGTAACAGTCATTTAAATTTAAATTAATTAAACTCAGATAATCCAATTATCAAAGTCAATTAATTAAAAGTCAAAAATTGCTGCTTTCAGAAGTGGCTCTAGGTGCATGCTATTTTTCCTCTTGCCACATGGTGGCACCACTTCAGCTAATAATTACAAATCCCATCTTCCCATATAATTTGTCTTAAATTATGCATCCTTTTAATGCAGCTAAGTCTTCATAAAATATCCCTTGCATAAATTGTGATCACCCAGTTTGTAGACCTGACCAATCCTATAGTTTGACTTTGAACTGCGGAATAGTCAGAGATCACCTACCAAGGTTCTCCATGCTCCCGCAATGTGGGGCCCTGAAGCTGCTTTTTCCTAAAAGATTTTGCCATGAGGTTTCAGAGATCTCCCTAATGAAAAGCCAAGAGAGGTGCATATTACTGTGTTCTGATTGTACAGATATATAATTCTGAGTTAGCTAAGAGCACTTACACTGTGACTCCAAATGCTAAGAGATTAAAATGTGTCCCAATCTATGGAGAGATAGTCCTTTGATTCATAAGGTAAGTCTATCGAGCATAGTCAATAAATAGAACTTAATGATATACAAGAAACATCAAGGCCCATTTATGGCCATGATTCCACCTTTTATGTTACTCCTTCCCCTTAATAAGAATAGCTAGCATTTTTAAGAGCCCTCTGTGTGCTCTGTGCTTCCTATTTTTTATGCCATTTCCTTCTCACCACAACCTTGCAAGGTAAGCATAGTTATTATTTTACAGATGAAGGAAGTTCAGACTGTTACCTAAGATCATTCACCTAGCAAGTAACGGAGCCAGGGTTTGAACCTGGGTCCTTTGTGCTGCAAGCCCTCTCACTGTCCTTCACCCCAGGGTGATTCATATTTCTCTGGAAAATTGGCACGTATACCTCAGCATCTCACCCATAATTAGGCCTCACAGTTTTCTGTTAGAGAGAGTTTTTATATTTCTTGATTATTTATAACTGTTTCAAAAAAAGAAAACAAACAAACAATGATGAAAACACTTCATATCTCTGTTATGGCCCAGTGCCCTGAATAACATGCATTTCAATCGGCCCTTTGAAGGTTCTGAGGGTTTACTTGACTGAGTAGTTGCACGAGGATGTACAAACCAGCACTGCAAGAAGTAGGGGCGAATCTACATAGCCATTTTAAGACTAAAGAGAAGCAACTGAAGGGATTAGTTCTTTCCACAGGGCTGGCCATCAGATGAAATAGAAGAGCTTAGAATATCTGAGTTGGAAGGGATCACAGAGATCCAAACAAATGGGCTTGAATACATTCTGCCATGTGCCTACAAAGCAGCTAGCCACCACTCCTATAGCCCAGCAACCACATTCAGCCTCGGACCAGTATGACTGTTCTTTGTATTCTAACATATAGCAAGGATGGCCAGCCACTAAGGAGGTGGAGGTGGCCATGGCAGCTAAAGCTGGCAGAGGATTCTTTACTTGGTCAAAAGTGGTCCAGGACCTGGGCCAGAACCTGACCCTGGAGGAAGGGACATTAAGAGAAGGCTGAGCAGGGCAGATGCTGAAGGAAGAAAGTACTGGCAGAGAAGCCATAAGCTTAAAATTTGTGAGAAATTTGTGAGAAGTGTTCTTATTGTATTTTAATGTACTTATTTGGTTCAACTTTTTGAGGTGAAATGTAAATGTACATAAACGATCTGCAATTAAAGTTGTTAGAATAGTTGAATCAGATGACAAACCAAGATCCACATAAAACAGTCTTATAATATAAATATGCCAAGACCATCATTATGACAAATATTATAATCTTCTCATGGATTTCATTCATAAACAAAACTACATGTCTAATTTGAAGTCATCCAAATTGCCTGGAAAAAAACACATGTAAGTACAGATATGCCCCAATATTATATAGATTTTTATTTACAAAATCAAAAATAATCACTTCCACAAGAGGGCACCAATTGACATCTTATTCTCAGAATAAATGGAAAGTTTGGAAATAATGAACTGCTGTTACATTTTGTATTTTATGTGGTTATACCAAATAGTTCAACGTAATTCACATAGTATATCTTCATTGTTACTGTATTCCAAGAAAATAACATTTTAGGTTGCTGAAAGGTACAGTTCCTAGCTGATTTTATATATATATGTGTGTGTGTGTGTGTGTGTGTGTGTATGTATGTGTATACATATATATATACACACATACATATATACATATATAAACTCATATTTAAGTCAAGAATTATTTAATTTTAATTTTAATTTTTCTAAGAGTTTATTTGAGCCAAACTTATGACATATGCCAGGGAGTAAGATCTCAAATGCTCCCTAATTTTTAAAAATAACGTTAAAGTGTGTTTTATTAATATATTTAATATTTAATGTCATCAATATTTCTACAATTTGTTTAAAATATGAGATATGGACAAGACTGCTTTACTTTAAATGACAAAACAAAAATGTTTAAGTTTTCCCCTTTTTGTGGGGACCAATCTAAGAGTAGAAGGCCTCAGTAATGTCTTGGGATGTCGCTAAATTTTTAATTGACTCAAATCGGGCCGATCCTTCAAAGTATCTTTGGGAATGGTCAATGAATCTCTGCTAGCTTAACTCTAGGACTTCAGAATTGGCAGAAAAATTTGTTTACCTTCTGAAAAAACAGAGTCACATTGGTCCTTTCTAGAAAGTGCACGGAAACCATCATTTAGCACATCTTCCCATAGTATTGGTCTCTGTGCACAAAGGAAGAAGTGCTTAGTGATAAAAATAGTACTTATTGATCACTTAATTGTGCCAGGCACTATGCAATAATTATACCAGGCACATTTTATTTTATCCTCTTAACGACCCAATGACAGGTATTCTCAACACTTCCATTTTATAGCTGAGAAAACTGAGTCTCGGAGAAGATAAGTATTTCCCTGTTTCCTTACTCTGGCAGAACCAGGACTTGTATCCAGTCCTGTCCTACTTCCAAGTCCAAATTTTAACCACTATTTTTCATACCCCTCTGTAATCCAGAAATGGCTCCGTTATATCGCCAGGCTCAAACCTTAGACTCAACTCCTCAGGTTATGCTTGGACAAGGCAGGATCTGGGGAATCTGTGGCCTCCTCTGATGGATATCATAGGTGGTAAGAGAGACAGAGAGAAGTTATTTCCAAACTTCAACTGGCACCAGCCATCTCCAAATACCATGACCAGACTGGGGATGGGCACACCGAGTCACATTCCAAGAGTTTTCTTTGAGCAACTGGAAAAGCAGACTCTCCTCTGTTGGCACGTAATGATGTGAGCCTTGGGTGGGTCTCCACCAGGACCCAAGACCCTTTCATCTACCACTTCTTGCCCAGAGGAAACAGAGTGAAGCTAGGATGCTGGGAATGCCATCTGAGCCAGGAATCAGTGCAGCCTGAAGCCAAATCTTCCCACTTGGACTTTTTTTAGCTAAGTGAGGCAATATAAATCCTCACTCCCTGGCAGAACCATTTTGGGTCACTCATAACCGGAGGTGCCCCAGCTGATTCAGCCAGCTCAGTGACAGCAGCGTAGCAGGATACTGAGCAAGGCTTTCCCAGACTTGGAACCAAGTCTCAGGACAGACAACAACACATGGGAAATCATTAAGTCCCTGTACTCTGTAAGGAGGAGCCAATGATGGATGAGACACCTCCCTCAGGGCTTATAAAGAGTCCACAGAAATGACCCTCTCATGCGTGGCTGTCTCCCGCCTCCAGTCTGATGGGCAGAGGACTGGGGAGAGGATAAGATGAGAGTCAAATGGTTTCCTTGTCTTCGGGGAAACCGTCAAGTTTAGATAAGAGATGATTCACCCCCTTTCCCGGAGAGGAGGATACTCCTGTCACCAAGGCAAGTGATAGGGAGGCTCCAAGAGAACAGCTCAAAGGCTGGGGCCTGCAAAACTCACACTCTTAGTGGAATGGATAGAGAAACTGGAGAGATAGATATCTGCTTGGGCAGTAGGCTGGCTGATTTGTCCCTGTATCTATCTGGGTGGGAGAGAAAGCAACTAAAGAGAGACAGCAAGTGGGTGAGGGGTGTGGACTCCTCTACCACATATTGGTGGCAAAGATGAACAAGTTGACTGTGGTTCAAGTGGGTACCACAAAAATTCACCAGGTTTAGGCATCCTGCCCTGACCACAATGGTGACCTCTGGGCAAGCTGAGTAGAGTAACAAGAAGCTGCGGGGTGGTAGCACGAACAAACGGAAGATGGAAGAGGTGGAGTTAAAGCAGGATTTCCTTTTCAGGGCAGTGTGGAGTGGATGGGTCCAACTGGGCCCTCAGAAAGACTCATGGACCACACAAGAAAAATCACAAAGGAGAGAAGGGATTTAAATCAAATTGAGATTGATACTTTAAAATAACTGAGTTTTAATGGCTCAAAGTAAAGGAAAATTTATGGGATCTATCCCAGATGGTATTACGTGACAAGAAGTGGAGAATGAATGAGGCATGGTTAAAGGTAGCGACTGGAAGAAATAAAACCTTTATATATTTACACCCCACTGGTTTGAGACTGCTCAGTAACTCTAATGGGATATTGGAGAATTCCTTTCTCACCATACGGACATCTGAAAATGGACAAAGAGGCAATAGAAATTTTGGCATTTGGTCACAAATAGCAATGGCAAATTCATCAACAGTTTTTCTGTCCATAGTTGTATTGCACTGTTGGTTTTTCTATAAATCCTATTTCAGGAGGCCTTTCTTAAACAGATTGGGGGTGGGAAGGGCTGGGACAAGGGGAAGGTCAAGGTGTATGTCCAGTGGTTACCCAGGTTGCATTAAGCTGGATTACTAACTAAAATTGATTTAGATCCTTATTTTGAGAAGGTATAAGAAACTAGTCATTCTTCCCTATGTGAAACTTAGGTCTCATTTTTTTCCTACATGGTGAGAGGTAGTGTTGTTTTAATTTTAAGACATACTTTTAAAAGATTACTCTTGTCTTTAAAAATTCTTCAGAGGCATTGGGGACCTTTAGAATAATTTTGGAAAGGCTTGTGGGATATGATAGGATGAGAGTAAAAGTCACAGGTTTTGCACTCAGATATCTGCAGACAGCCGGCAAGCAAAGAACACGACCAGTGGAATAGGTTGGGGGCGGAGGGAGAGTAGGGGGTTTGGAGAACCACAGAGCCTTGTTGAATGATGCAGCTGCTACTTAACTCCGGTTTGCTAATGCCATGTGAGCATGTGTACCCAGTTCAGCCAACTGTTCAATTGTTCAAGAGAAATGAAAAACTTGGGTTTTTATATAAATCTCATCATTTTAAGTGTTGGCAATTATTCAAAATTTTTTCAATAGCATCGTATGGGCCAAATGAAACATCTGTGAGCAGATATGGCTGGTGAGTTGCCAGCAACTTCTGGCACAGGTAATGGGAGAAGGTGGTCAAAACTGATAAATGGTATGAAGACTCAGGGCCTGTCAATCATTATTGCTCCTAAAATGAGTTCTTGGACCAGAGGCATCACTCAGACTAGAAATAGAAACTTTGTAGGAGGTCTGAGGGATAGAGTAAGCAGGACAAATTCTGCTAATGCTGAAGAATGAGACAGTGGTGCCCTTAGGAAGATGTCACCTGCCACAGGGCATACATCAGCTACAGAAAGATTCATTTCAGGCACCACTGAGAATAGGCGAGGAGACTGAGATTTCACTGAAGCCAGACCTGCTCTGGTAACATACAATTGACTATGCTTCAAGTAAGACCAAGAAGATTAAAAGAAAAGATCAAGAGATAGAAGAAAATTTCTCAAACCTAAGGTACCCAAGACATCTTGGAAGAGAAGATACAAGTGCAGGGTTCCTGCAGAAGTGTTCGAAGCCCATAGGAAGACTCTTTAAAATACAAAAGGCCAAACAAATGTCTTCCTCTCTTAGGAAAGTGTCACAGAAGCTGACTTGGGTGTAGGTAGGTTGGGGACATGTTGGTCCATGTACAGAAATAAGATCAGAGTTGGTTATTAATAATTCTGAGAAAATGCTGCACCTAGAAGCTGGCCATGAGGTAAATATCTTGGTTAAACATCTAAACCAGACAGGGTAGGATACATAAATTTTTAAGTAAGAACTCATCTAGCATTTGAATTATTGTAATAGCCGCCTAACTGGTCTTCTGCTCATGACCTTGACCTGCTACAGTCTCCTCAACACAGCAGCAGACACGAGCCTTTTAAGACTTAAACTTGATCATATCTCCCTCTGCTGAAAATTATCCCAACGTTTCCCATCTTATTTGGAATAAATGTCAGAACCTTTCAAATGGACAACAAAGCCCTGATCTGGCCCTAGCCCTGTCTTATCTAATTTCATTTTCTCCAACCACACACACCTCCAGCCAAGCTAGCCCCAAGCCCAAGTCACTCCCTGAACATACTTAGGAACTTTGCACTTCCTTTTTCCTTTGTCTGAAGGGTTGTTTTCCCAGAAAACTGCATGGTGCACCAGCTCACTTCCTGCTCAATGCACACCATCAGAGTAGCCTTCACTGACCACCCAGTGCAAATAGCAGGCCTCCCACCCTGCTTTCTCTTTTCCCTGGAACTCTGCTTCTTCTTCTCATGTTATCTATCAGTACCTGGCATATCGCTTTTATTTATTATTTATTTATTTATTTATTTATTTATTTATTTATTTACCTATTTGTAATCATCTCTTCCCTCTAGAATGCAAACTGCATTATCATTGAGCCCAGAACAGTGCCCAGCACATAGTATGTGCTTGATAAATATTTGTTGAAGGAAGAAGTAAATAAATAAATGAACAAAGGAACAAAGTAAGGAAACTTTCAAAACCTGATAAAATTGACAGTCATAGACTGGGAGACTATTTAGATATATTTGAAAGAAATTTAGAACTTTTGAGCTATTTCCAAAATTAAAAAAAATATATGATTGCCCTTGACTATTCCTCCACTATGATGAGTAATGTTAGTGACATGCAGTTGAAAGAATGGGTGGTTGCTTTCTGGAAAGAAGGAAGGCTGACTCCTTAAAAATTGTTGAAAGATCATAAAGGAGTAGATAGGGTTTCAGGCTTGCATGAAGAAATTTGCTCTGAACTTGGCCAGTAAAGGACCCATATGTGGGTTTACAACTGAAAGGATATTATGTCTAAAAATTGTTACTAAGATTGTGCCAGATTCTGTAATCAGGGCCTATGACTTTTCTGGATTTCTTAACTTTTTTTTTTTTTTTTAAGTCTGTGATTTAGATGTATTTCTTCAGAGAGCTGGCTGTCATCAAGATCTGGTAGTGACAGCAGTCCTTAAGGAATGTTCTTGGGATTTCCTTATTTGCTAAGCATTTTTGTTAAATTCTATTAATGCAAATTTATAAATGTGGGGATATGAAAGGCAAATAATTAAAATATTTTCTCCCAAAGTTTTTTTCTGTTTATCTCTTTTAAGGCCATGGATGTGTCTATCTGTACACATGTGTAAATATATTTATTTCCCCTGATGGAGTTATCCTCAGCCACCCTTTGCTGCTAGAAATGGTTAGGAAGGAGCTAGGCACAGAATGAGTAACTTAATTCATTACTTAGTATTAGGCATTTAACATCACATTAATCAAACAGTCTCAACTGGAAATGACCAAGGGACAAAAATTACTCCCATGCTGTAGTAATAAATGTCTATATTTGAGATGGGCAAGACCTTAGCATTTTTAAGACTTGTATTTACTTAATGTTTTGAATTTTAACTCTATTTAGTTTCAAAAGATTTTCAAGTTCCAATGTAGAAAACAGAGCTTTGTTTTTAGAATAATTTATTTTAATTCAAGTTTAATAAACTCAAGATGGGGAAATGACTCAAAAACAATGAAATGTGTTTTTCTAAGCAAGCATATTAGGTTATAATACAAAGAAAACATGTGAATAAAACCACAAAGAATATAATTTTTAATTAGAATATTTTATGGGCCCAGTTTTTTTTGTAGAATATATAGGATTATGTGCCCAATTCTCATTAAATGTAAAAAAAAAAAAATGCACAAAAGCACATCACTTAACAGTCAAAATGTGACTTGAGACTAAAGAGGTTCTTCATTTCTTGCAATTGACCGAAACCTCATTTAGGTTTTCCTGTAATTGCTGAAACTTTTCATGGTCCCTTTATAGTGAGAGAATTCTCTGTTCTTATCTTTGTAGTTCTCTATTTCACCAGTTCTCAATTCTGTTGCTCCCAACCTACTGTATGTTTTAGAGACTTAGAATCCATTTCCTTTACTCATTTGGAGGAAAAAAAAATGATTTAACAGATAAGTTCAACCCCTCCCCAAGGAAAAATAATGACATTTGAGCCAAACTTAAGCCAAGGATTACAACTTAGAAGATGAGATGACATGTATATAAATAATTGTATTCTGGGGCTTCGGCTAATCTTTGTTGTACACAGCCAGGTTCCACAGGGATTCAAAGAAGAAAGCTGTCACCTCGAGAAAGATCAAGGAAGTGTTCATGGCAGCAGTCACATGTATGATAGACAACCAAGACTGTACAGAAAGACTAGAGACAAAGATAGGGTGTGGGTGTTGTGGGAAGAACATAAAAAAAAATAGGAATTCTATGTGGAAGAAATAACATGAGCTAAGTTACTGAATCAGGAAAGGCCAGGAGGTGTTCCGGAAATAGAAACTAGGAAAGATTCTTCTGAAACACAGGGATCAAGTAATCGAGAAAAGGTAAATTTGTATGGAAGAACAACTTCAAATCAGACAGCATAGATGTTTGAATGCCAAGCTGAATTAGGAATAATGTCACCTGCAAGAAATAGAAAACCTGATTAAAATATGTAAACATTTATTGTTTTCTTAACAAGAAATCCAGAAATAGGCAATCTTAGGGGTATGTCAGCAGCTCAACAGAGTTCTCACTCACCTGGATCTTTCTACCTCCCTGTCATCCTTAGAGACTTTTTATGCTTTATGACTGTCTCCTTATGGTCACAAGATAAATGCAGAAGCTCCAGAGATTGTATCTACATTCAAGACAGGGAACAGAGAGAAGGAATGATAACAACCACACTCGTTCTTGTTATCAGAAAAGCAAAGTCTTTCTCAGCATCCCCAGTAGTCTTATCTCATTGTCAGCAAGTGAGTCAATGGCCTCTTGCAGCTGAAAGAAAGGTGGAGAAGAAAAGTTTCTACTTTCCAGCCTTTATAGTGAGAGTGGCAAAGAAGAAGAGTGTTGGGAATGGCTGTTGCCTTAACCAGCTGACCTGCCCTTCACTTGGGTGGATTGTATGAATCTTACAGACATTAGACAGTCATTAAAGATTTTCAGAAGAGAAACAACATAAATGAGGCTTTAATATGACTGATGTAGTGGTGATATGAAAAATAGAGAGCTGAGAGAATGGGGCAAACAAATAAGAACATGTCTCATCTTAAACATGTTGAATTTGAAGGGTTTGTTTTTTAATTTTGAGATTTTATCTATATTGTGTCTTATTATTCCCAAGTGGGCCAGAGTTAGATGAGAGGAGTGTAAGTTTTTGTCAGTTTTTGTCTCCTGCCTTTGAATGTATTTAAAATCACACTTTGCCGTCCAGCACTATGTAGCACCAAACCAGTTATAGATACCTATCTACCTGCCTGTACACATCTCCACTTGGGTATCCCACAATCCTCTCCAATTTATCACTTCCAACAATGGAAAGGCCATATAAATGGCCTCTATGACTAAAAATCATTATGGGCAAAAGCATAGTTTTGTACTGTGCTGAAGCATTTCACATTATTAGAAAATGTGTTAATATTTATTTTAGAGAAATATGAAATAAACACAAGTGACTCTAAGGCCAAATTTGAATTGGAATAAAACTGTGCTATCCAATTGTAATGTGTTTATAATTCAAAGATAACATTTCAATTATGCACAGTGCTATTAATACTTAAATGACATAGGAACTTTATTATTCATTCCATTAAAATCAAGGGCTATTCTGAGCTAATTTGTCAGAATTTTCACATTACCTTCTGAATCTGGTTGGCAAGCAAATTTTGAGGCAATAAAATTTATCATTTCCCCACTATAAGTATGACAGGCATTAGAATGACTGGTGAAAGCAAGTTATCTGCTCCATCCTATCGCTTATTCTTTATCTGCTTATGCTGTGTAATTGTGTAAACTGTTTTAAATCATTTTTAGATTGATATCAAGATAATTAAGTAAATAAATGAGAGTAAGATATGCTAGAAGACTGGTTATAGGACCAGGAGTCTGACTTTTATAGAAAATGGTATTGGAATCTGACTCCTAAAATGTATTCTGTTGCAAGCCTGGCACTAAGGAGGCTGCTGTTCCTACTTCTTGAGCATCATTATAGCAGATTAGTGAAGAAAAAGGCTCTGGAATCAGAAAGTCTGGGTTTGAATTCTGGACCCATCACTCACTGGCTGTGTGACTGAGAAATTTTGTTTTCTGTAACTCCGTCTCCTCATTAAAAAAAGATTACTGTGAGGAGTAAATCCAATAATCCACAGGATGCATGAGGAGCGGTGCCTGGGGCACACTGCTGCCCAGCTCCACACCACCACTACTACTACTATCAGTGCTCTACTACTACTGCTCCAACTCCTACTCTACTCCTGCCACTACTCTACTGATGCTGCGTGCTATTACTACTCTACTACTATTACTATCACCACTCTACCATTACTACTCTACTACTACTCTACTACTACTACTACTACTACTACTACACTACTTCTATTACTACATCACCACCATCCCTACACTAGTACTACTACTCTACGACTGCTACTACTGCACTACTACTGCTACTACTATGCTCTACTACTACCCCCTCCATTTTTGTGACATCCAAGATGGAAATATTTTCTTGATAGAAAAGAAAAAAAGTCTCAAAGATTATCTTTGCAAAGACCCTCAAATGATCCAATGGGCAATGATCTCAGGTTACCTGTCAGCAGCATTTCGCAAAATCATTTTCTACTCCTCAACTCACTGTCTTCTCTTGATTTCTAGGACATTGTACTCTTTAGGTCTGTTACTTTCCCCTATCAGTGATGCTCCTTCTTGACCTCCATTACTGGCTTCTCTTCTTCTTGAACTCCTAATACACTACAGTATCAGAGTGTTTGAGTTCTGGGGCTCAATTCTTGGTCCTCTCCTTTTACCTTTAGTCATTCCTGAAGTGATGTGGTTCAGTCCCATGGTTTTGAATATCTATCTGCCTATTTCACATTTCTACTTAGATGTCTAAAAGACATTTGAAATAATATGGCCAAAACAAAATTCCAGATCTTCTCTTAGGAATCTGTTCCAATGTAATCTCCTTGATTGCTGTGTACTGCAGCTCTGCCATTCTACTCATTGAGGCTGAAAACCTCAGATGAATCATGGACTCTTCCCCTTTCCTTCCCTCTATCCTACACCTATCCATCAAAAAATCCTATTGCCTCAGCCTGGAAATTAGATAGGGGCTCTGACCAATTTGCACCACCTCCACTGCTACTACCCTGGCCCAAGCAACCATCATCTCCTACCTGGACATCCAAAATAGCCTCTATGGTGGATTTCTTGCAAAAATTGTGGCAACTACTCCTCTTGCTACATCAGACCGTATTGTAATGCAGCTTTGTAGCTATTCCAATCAAAATGTAGAATCTATTCCTCAACTCCACAATCTGTGAAAACTTCATGATTTTAACTAGTATAATATGTGTCAAGTGATGGCGTATTAGTTCTGAGTCTAGCCCTCAAGACCCTTTGCACACTTCTACTCATTCTCTGAAGCCTGTTGAAGTCATGTAAATAAGCGCATGACTCAGCTATTTCCATTGTCCAAGCCGTTAGCTGGGCAGCTCCCTGAAACACAGCCATATCGCTTACCTGCAGCCGACTGCAGACAAGACCAGTAGAACTGCTCACTTGAGCCCATCCTAATTTGCCAATCCGCATAATTGTGAGCTAAATAACAGTTCTTGTTTTCAGCCACTAAAATATGTGGTGGTTTGTTACAGAGCAAGAGCTGATGGATACAACTTCCCTTGGCCTCTAAAGTCTATTCTTAGGAATAACTTTTATAAAAATTTAAATCAGCACGACATCACTCTTGCAGCCTACAAGGATCTAAGTCATCTGGCTTCCTATTCCTGCTCTGCCCACATCCCCTGCTACCCAAATATTTGTGTGCTCCATCCCAGCCATACCTACATTCTTGCTATTTCTTGAATGGACCACACTCCTGCCTTAGGACTTTTGCTTCAGTGGATCTTTCTACTTGAAGTGCTCTTTCTCCAGAGAGCTCCTTGGCTAACTCTCCCAGTACCTTCAGATATTTTCCCAAATCTCATATTCTTAATGAGGTCTCCTCTGCTTAATAAAACAGCTGGATTCTCATCCTGAATATTCCCAATCTTCCTTATCTTGCTCTCCTTTTTCATTTTTTTCTTTCACATTTATTGTCTTTAGAAATACCATGTGATTTACTTAATTATTATATTTATTATTTATTGTTTGTATCTCTGTATTGTTCAGGTTTCTTCAGAGAAACAAAACTAATAGAGTGTGTGCATGTGTGCATGTGTGTGTGAGAGACATTTATTTTAAAGAACTGGCTTGTTTGTAGGGGCTGGCAGGTTTGAATTCTACATGGCAGGCTGGCAGGCTGGAGACCCAGGGAAAAGTTGATGTTGCAGCTCATGTATGGAGATAGAATTCTTTCTTCTTCAGGAGACCTCAGTGTTTTATTCTTAAGGCCTCTAACTATTAGCTGTGTCACCCCAAATTATATAGGGTAATCTGCTTTATTCAGAGTCTGAATAATCTCATCTTAAAATTACCTTCATAGAAACATCTAGGCAAATATCTGGGTGCCATGACCCAAACGAGGTAACAGACAAAATTAACCATCATACTCCCTTTACCAGAACATGAGCTCCTCAAAGAAAGAAATCTTTATTTTGTTCACTAATATATCTCAAGGCGTAGAATGATAGCTAGCATAGAACTAGTGCATATATTACATGAATCAATGAATAAATGATTGAGTCTTAAGATATAAAGGTAAAACCCAATAGGAATATTGTGAGAGCACCTGGAGCTTCATTGGTTACTCCAGAAAGTTCACTGAAAGATGTGAGTTTTATGCATAGTTTTGAAAGGAGTCTGGGATATTAATTTGGCAGAAGAAGGAGTAAAGAAACTCCAGGAAATTAAAGCGATGTGAATGTTGGATCAAAGTAGGGACAAAGCAAACAAAATGTGCCCTCTACAATAATCACCTTTTATGTAAATAAGAGGGACATTTTTCAATTATCTCTAACAAAACTAAACACTTCCTTATTCTCTTGAAGTTCCAGAGCATCATTTGTTTGTCTGTGTATAATAGTCTAAAACTGTGGTCTCTCAAAGATTTGAACTTTTTCCAAGTGAAATAAAGCATTTATACAAAGCAGATACATGCAACATAACCTTCAATCATGATTTTCCTGTAGCCACAATAAGATCATTACGAATGGGTGAAGCCATACCTTAGATCAAAATAGCACTTAAAAGTTAAGTACAATTTAATGACAGTATTACAGGTACCAACCAAACCTGGATAGTTTTCTGTAGAGACAAGCAGAATTCCTGGTGCACACCTGCTGCCAAATTTACTCAGGTGCAAAATTCTCCAAACATTTGATTAATGAGGGCATAGGAAAGTCCCGGGTACCTATTATTTCTATTATTAATCAGAAACTACAGATTGGATGGAAGAGGCATTTTTAAAAGTAATTATTTCCCATTGCCATAAATTTAATTACTAACAGAAAACTAATCCCTTGTGATCTCTGTTCATCTATAAGTCTCTCTACCGACCTGTCTACCAATCTTTTTCCGCTTATTCCATCATGTCCCAGTATTCTGCACACTAAAATGACATACTGGCATCTAAATTGTAATGTGAATGCAAGTCACCCTCTGCTCTTTGAGTCAAGGTCAGAATGGGCCGCTTGCCGGATTCAGAGTACAGAAGCCTGTGAATCAATGGCACGGTCAATTGAAATTACCCTTCATACTCAAGTGGTTCCAAATCTCTCTGTGACCAGTTTAGAAAGGAGTCTTTATTTTTTTTTGTATTTGAGAGACTGCAAAGGCTTTACCTTTTTTATGGAATAAACTGTCAGAATCGTATATTACCTCTGAGAACAAAAATCTCCAAAAGTCAGGCTGTCTGGGGGAAGCAGTCACATCTCTGACTTTCGTTGTTTTCTTTCAATAGCAGCACACCATCTTGGAGCAGATGATCAGATTACAGTAGCACTTTTTACATAAAATATAAACAACCATTCGTTCATCCATTCATGAGATATTTTTATGTAAACTATGTGTAGCTTTTTAAAAAAAGTTTAAACACTAATACATGAGCATATACTTACACATTAATTCCAAATGGGTACTTTCACTTTCAATGGAAGAGAGCAACTAGGAACATACTGATTTTCATATAATACTCAAATTTATTTAAAACATATTTACAGAGTTGATTAATATCATTTACCAGTGATCAGCAACAACTGTATTGCTAAATCTAGTAAAGCAAACAGTGTTCCAGAGCAAGCAGATACCTAAGGGCTGTCTAGAGATTTTTCTATAAAAATCAGTGTATAAGAGTAGTGTTTGCAAAATGTTAGTTATCCATGGCTAGCAGCATAATTTAAATTTATTCCAGAGTCCCTAGAAACCCAAGATATATTTTCTGATCCTGGAGGTAACATAAGCTATTACATTCCTGTCTGGCTTTTGAAGTCCACCTCCACCTTTGGAGCACATGGCATCATTGATCACATAATTTCTAGACTCAGAAAAATGGGTCTAGAAAAAATGGAAAAGAAAAAAGTAAAAGCAATCCATGTTTAAATTAGTCAATTGAAAAAGAAGAAGCGAAGAGTATTTTATTAGCACTTATACTAAGTGTTCTGTTTTTGCTTATTTATTTGTTTAGCTTAACTTGCTTAGATGTCAGATATCAATCCTGGTAATTCCCTTGCTGGAAGTTTGTTCTATATAACAGGAGAATCTCATCAATAATCTTTTAGAATAATTTCTAGACTCACAAACTCTTACAGTATAATTTGTAGCCAGGTAGCATTCTCACTTTTTGGCCTCCTGAAAAATAGCAACCACTTTCACAGACTTTGTCTAGAAGTCTAGTGTGAAAGAGTTTAATTTCTTCCAAGTTAACTTGGGTGTTGATTGGTATATGATTCCATCTAAAGTGGGATTGGTGTTGGGTATTTCTTCTCCTTATTGGGAAGTTTTAGGAGGCCAAAAAAAATTTTTTTAATAGTCAAAGTAGGTAGAGTATCAGTAACAATACTGCTATTCTGAAAGCTTTTACCCCATTAACAAAATAATATGCCACAAAATAAAAATTTTTTTCTTCTTTCCCTAGGCCTACTCCAAGTCGTTGAAGAAGGAAGAGCATTTATGATACTATAAAATACATCTCAATATAATTGACCCTGAATGTGGCCTCTTATTAAGGAAAGCAGAAAAAGTAAAACTGTATTCTAAACTAGTCTACTGCATAAAAATACAATAACCTGACTATTCTAGTAGAAAAATAGAAGTAATAATCTATACTATGTAGTCGATGATAGGATGCTACTGTTTCAATGGTCCTTATATATCATTTACCCTCTTCATTTTTCAGATGCTAAAACTAAAACCTGGAGGGCTGACACAACTTCTCCAAAGTCAACAGCAGCTGAGTTGCAGAACTATGGCTTCAAAGGATAGTTCTGGAGGTCAATTTCTTAATTCATCATCATTTATTAATTTTTTACTTTGTTCCCTGCACTGTCTCAAGTAACATAGCATTACATATTATAATTGCCATTTTAATTACAGCACTCATATTGTGCAATCAAAATTAATACAAGAATAAAGTAAAACCAAAGTCTCTGAAGAACTGTTTTTATTTTCTCAAAGCATAAACAAGAGCTTCCAACAAATAAAAAAGCAAGAAGAATATAGGCAGAAGGCAACCAATAACACCCAGAAAAATGGTTGATGGGTAAGAGCAGAACCCAGCAAGAAAAACAATCCATGTACTTGCTCCTCAGTGCACCTGCCTCTTATGTTTCCTTATAAAAGAGCATAAATAATATCTAGTATAATATAAGGTTACCGTGATGACTGTTGCAGGTCAAGGAAAATATTTATGATGCGACCAATTTAAAATATAGAAATATTCTTCATTTAACAGGAGTTACTGATACTTAAAGACTCAAAGGAATAATCTATTAATCTATATAGAGTGTTAAACTTGAATCATTCCATCTAGCAGAGATTCTAAAATATTCTATTTCTTCTGAAAGACAATCAACACAGTTATTTTCTACAGAACCCCTCTTACTTGTACACTCCTCTTACTTGTACTGTCGAGCTGGCCCAACAGGAAAGGACTGGACTCAACAAATGTTGGTTACTTCCACATTAAGCACTATTGGGTACTGCTGGGGAAATAAAGATGGCTAGGGCAGTCTCTGACCCCAGAGAGTGGACAAACTATAGTTAGGAGAGACGAAAGATAAATACCTAGCTGTGATTCAAGTCACCTGAAACTCTTTCTAAAATCATAACTCAGTAAAGCTGGAGGGAAATGATGGTGTCGATGGAGGTAATATGTTCTTTCACACAGCATGTGCTGCAATACTTTGGCACAGATGCTCAAGATTCACTCAAAGCAAGAAGCATTATTAGTCTTTAATTGTCTCTAAGCTGTTTTTTATGGCACTTAAATGTCATCCTTGTGTTTTTATATGTATTAAAAATAAAGGCTCATTTATGAGGCCTTTTGTTTTTCTATCAGCTGGAAGAGAGGATCTAAGTAATTTAGGAAGGCAAGGTTTGTTTAACTGGAATAAGAAAGGAAATGGTCAAAGCTGAAATTGTTTAATTTTTCTCTTGCCGAGTAACTGCAGAATTACAGATGTCTCTTGAATGCAATAAATTAATTTTAATCATGCTTGTTTATTTGTACACATGTTGCCAAAGTAAAGGCCTAATCTAAAAATTAATGATTTGAGAATCCATTGGGTATTCTTCTGGACCCAGTTCCATTATTTTTCGCATGAACACACAGACGAACTTTCCTGCAGTTCAGTTTGTAGCCTGCCCAGTGAATGATTAGGCAGCTAAGGCACATTAAGACACAGTAAAATTCACTGCTTCAAACTAAGGCAAAGTTTAGCTACTTAAGTCATCTTTAAATGTAATTAAGTCTACTGGACTCCAGTTAGGTGGAACCAGAAACTAGAAGAGTTGGGTTATTCAATGGAAATAACAACTGGTTATAATCCACAGACCAGAGTAATGAAAGTATTCAAGGGAAGAAACTTTCTTGTTAAAAAGAATCAGATGTTTTGTTATTGACTTTTTAAAAAGTATAACAAACTGTTCCATAATTTGCCAAATAAGATCCACCTACGTAAGTTAATAAAAGTACCAATGATTGGTTTGAGGGGAATCTGATTAGGACAAGAGTGTAAAGTTATATGTGCTTAACTAATAAGTATATTTCCTTTTCGTTACAGCATCCTCTATATGTTTTTCCATAATGGTACATAGGAGGGAGCACCACCCTTCTCTCAACAGTGTGCCACTCTGCAAACTGAATCAAGTGTTACTGCAATGCATAGACTCTAAGAAGATCGTTTCTGTTACAGAACTGGAAGAATAAAGTTGTGATAGCTCATTTGCACCCTGCCAGTTCCTCAAAGGACAATAGCTATAATTACTTTACATAGTGAAGTTCTCTTGTATGGCAATTTTTTATTATGCCAACATTCAGCATCCTGTCTGCCTCTCTCCTGTTCAGGCTAAATGCAAGAATAGTGAAAGTGACTGGCCTGTAAATTCCCCCTTCAGTAAGAAAAAGTTTTCAAAATTGTTTTAGTCAATGGCTACCCAAGTAGGTGATCCAGCAAATTCTCTATTTCACAGTCTACTGTTGCCTAAAGATTGATATTACTGGCAGGTGGAAATGAATGACCTATCAAAGCATAAACTCCAGTACATTTACATCTGCCCAAAGCTCTCATCCCTCCAACTCTTTCACTTCCTTGATTACAGAACCTGTGGTGTTAGACATCTTGGTCCTCCCTCTTCCTCCTACACCATCACTTTCTCCTTTCATTCCAGTATGATAAAATCACACTATAACCTCACCTGCCAGTACCCTGAACATTCTGGCCCTATTTTTCCCACTGAGAAACCTTTACCTTTATATCAATTCTTAGTCCAAAACAATGTGTGTTTTGGACCCCCACCCCTCCTGGAAGCCAAGCATTACTAGAGAAAAGACACATAAATCGAACTGATTGGTGCCAATGCAAATTTTTGAAGTTCAACCTTCACTTGGTTTCATCTCTGCCTGATGATCTTTAAATGTGTACATGGTTGACTTTTTTCATCATTTTTTCCATAGCATCCATTTCAAACCTTTACTACTTTCCTCTTTATGTACCACCTTATCTGCTCCTTTCCCACACCAGTGTGATGCTTTAAAACTCAACTGATATTTATTGTATTCCTTTCATTCCCAGTCATATTTCAACATGCCTGTTCTCTAGTTTGCTTTGAAATTGCTGTAGCCGAAAATTTTAATTGTCTTCTGTTGCTAAAATCAATGAATACTTTTAATCCCCATCTTACCTAACCTGTTTGTATGTTTTTCTTTATGAAGTTTTCCTCTCTTGGCTCCTGATTTATGTTTCTTCTAACTGCTCCTTCTCAGCCTCCCTTTAACATTTTTCCTTCTTTGCCTGCCCTTTAACTATTGTCATTCCCTAGGCTTTACTGTCTTCTATCTCCTTGCTCATAGCCCGTAACTTACTAACCCTTTAAAACCAATAAGTGCCAAGGGTGTACCACTAATCTATCCTTTGCTCCTAGGTTCTAGACCCATACAACTAACAACGCATTGGGGATTCAGCTTTGGTCATTTTTGTTAACAGAAATATTTCAGCCTTATGAATTCACATCGTTGGGCCTGTGCATAGTCTCTATCCTTGCCAATATGGCTTCTTCATTCACTTCACCAATGTCTGTTACAACAGCACTGGGGTGGTCAATGACAGAGTCTGGTTGATGTCTACTGCCAAGTCATTTTGATTACCTGACAGTTTAGTGAGATGCTCTCTGATGGATATTAAACATGAGATACAAAGATATTCATACTTTATATCCACTCTCATAGGACCACTTGTCTCTAGCTTTAAAATTTCTCATTTCCAGGTTCCTGAAGACAGAGCTAAAACATTTGGCACTGCCAACAAGTCTGTGGTTACTATGTGTCTTCTAACCTAAGGCTACTTCTCTTTACATAAGGTTGATGACCAGGTCTGCTGCCTGAGTTCTGTCCATTATAAAGACTTCCCCTTACCACTGACTTTCAAAGCCACACCTGAGTGAGGGTGCACCAGGATCCATTTTGGGCTTGCACACACATTATAGATCTGATCTATCTCTAAACCAAGTTTGGGGATTTTTTTTCCTCCTCTCTATAGTCCGGTCATAAGGAACTCTACCCAGAGGTATAAACTGAGTGAGGCACAGTTGCAACAGTGGTAGGTGACACAGGTGTCTGGGCAATCAGCTTACTGTGCTTGCATTTCCTCTACTGCTCCCACTTGTGCTTATCTTGGAGGTATCACTTCCATCTTAAGACTGATTAATGTTGGCCTCTCTCAGGACCCAATAGCACATCTAAAACTATTTTTTGAAAGGTACATAATATTACACTGCAGATTGTCATGGTTTGCCCCAAGAAATAGAGAAGTATGCATTACCATTCTCCCATCAAAGCTTTCTGTAAACTCCATGCCACTGCAGTTCCTACCAGTTACACTTCTAATAACATGGTCAGTGCAGTAGATCTGTTTGCACTGCAACGTGGAACTGATGTGGTCTTTTCCTGCACTGGACCCATCTCAAATCAGTCTTTGGTGTCACTAATTGTATTCATTGGAGCAGTGTTAATAGGAGTGGAACTGCTATCTTGAAAATGTGAAAAAGACTACCAGATAGTGTACTTCCTTTTGAGAGTGAAAGGTACAAATATGTATCTTTGACATTGAAGGTGATGTTCCAACATGCCCCAGACCATTGGATAACAAAAACTATGGTGGGCTCCTGAATTTTTGTAAGTTTTGTCTCCCTCCCTGTAGAGTGCATGTATTTTACCAAGACCATCAATGTACTTCCATTCTATAACTCATTTTGTCTGATTAGCATGATGTCATTGATGATATGTTCTATAGAATGACCAGTTAGTCCAGGTTTCTTTAGACTATATTATGACAAAGACCAGGAGAGCTGGCATAGCCCTGAGGCAAGACTGAAAATGTATATTGTGCCTTGTTCCAAATAAATGCAAACTGATTCTGAACCTCTTTTCTGATAAGAAAGAATGCATTTGCCACACCAGTAGATGTGTATTAATCTGCTCTTGCAAAGATACTACATCTGGCACAGTAGCTTCAATAGGGGCTACTATTTGTTAGATTACACAGAAGTCTACTGTTATCCTCCAGGATATTTGATTTTTGCAGCAGCCACGCTTTTGCATTAAATAAAAATACTTTGGGGACCACCACCTGTTAGATATTTAAGAGTAGCATTGCTTTCTGTATAACCCCAGATGCAGTATTGTTTTTGATTTACAATCTTGGCTTGAACAGAGATAGTTTCAGAGGCTCCACTTGGTTCCACTCTATAATTGCTCTTATCCCAGGGGCCCAGGAATTGGTGTGGTTTGCATCGACTACCAATTTGTTTATTTCAGTTATGCATTTGAGGACAGGGAAATGGCCACAAGATGGTCCATGGATCTAGCAGACTCACTGAGAGCCAGACATGGACCAGATCTCCCCTTATCACTGGCCCCCTACATCCTACACTCTAACCAGGACCCATACAGGTGCTTCAGGTTACCAGATATCAACATCAACACAGATCCTGTATCCAAACTCTTCAAAATATATATTTATTCCTTTGTCCCCAGAGTACACTTACCTGAGTAAATGGCAGTAGGTCCCTCTGGGAAAAACTAAGGAATTATGATTGTGTGAGTTTATTATGCTGTTGCAAATCCTTCTTCCTGGACCCCCCTGTGCTCTAGTTTGCTTACTTCTTCAGTCAGTGGATTCTAGTTCTAAGCGATGAATCATACAAAACTTAGAAAACTTTCCACTCTATTAATCACCCACTTGGATTTCATTTGCTGTTAGAAACACCATGTTCTTTTAACGATATCCATAACTGTCTGTAGGTTAGCATCCCTCCCCCTCCCTTTTTGTCACTCATTACAATCATTGCATCACTTATATGCTGTTGGTAATGTGGTGCCACCTGGTCAACCTGAACTATATTGTTTGTGAGTCCTGTCATCCACATTACTATTTGAGCCTAGTTCTATAACAGCATCTCTACCATCCTCCTGCCTACAGAAGGGTACCAACAACAGAGACCTGAGTCATGCTGGTACCCCACTCACCAGTACATGCCTTATTGTTTAAGTGGCATATCCTCTGGACCTTTCTGTGCAAAATAAGATGGGTTTTCTGCCTTATGGTATATCCACTCCAGCAGCCCACTTCTCTGAGCCTTTCAGCCTCTTCTTTCCCAATCAGTCATGGCATTTTAGCACTTTCACCTCACTTAGAATGGGCCACCACTTACCCCATGCTCTTAGCATTATACTAGTAACTTACTGGTATGTAGCATCTCTTGGATATTAAATGCTGTACCCTAGAAACATAATCCCAACTTAACAACTTCTCCCTTTTCCAACCTCTTCTCTCGATTAACACACTTTCAGAATCCAGTCCAATATGTACTCTCCTGGTTCATAACCATGATGGGGGACCCAGCTCCAAAATCACATACCTGCATCTACTTTCCCAGAGCACTTTTGGTACCAACTACTAAAGTTTGGGTTCTCTGGAAAGCAGACTCTGAGACCAAGATTGGCAAATGAGTTGCTTTTAGGTAGTAATCTTGGGATCAAGACCTGTGGAAAGGAAAAGAAGGAGCAAAATCAACCAAAAGAGAGAAGCTAATCTGGAATACAGACTCAAAAGAAACATCACTGATCCTCTGGGTAATTCTGAAGATGGGATCATCCCTGAGAGATCTCAAGTTGAGGAGAAGGGATGAGGCCTTTATAAGCTCCCTCAGATTGAATACCAGCCTCCCCAGGAAGTGGCTAGAGGAGGCACTGAATGAGATTGCTCTCTTCAACTGAGTAAACCTGAAGGAGGCTGACAGCCAAGGACTATTTTTGACAGCACGCCCAGCAGCTAGGGTAATAAATCCTTCATTCCTGAAGGGGAATCTGGGTGGGGTATCACAGCCTCCACCACACATAGTGTTAGAGTCTACTCATACTAGACAAAGCATGTCTGCCAGACCTTCCATTTATCACCTTTCCAAAATTAGATGAGGTTGAAAAATCTCTGGAGGGCATCCCACAGTCTGATCCAAGAGCTTAGGAGTCAGGAAAATTGATACCAGTTAAAAGACTATAACCAAGTTTAGGCCATGGTCTATTTCCAGAAGCAGAGCTCCACAAACTTTCACTTCATACAAAATATGATGTCTCTCACAACTGTAGTTGGGAACCCAAGGAAGCTGTCTTAAATTTGTGTCAACGCACTTGCAAAGGCTTAAAAGAGGTTGATTTAAAAATTATGTATATTATCTTGCCTTGAAGATGGACCCTAGGCAAATCCCACAGTTTTTTCATGATGGAAATATGGGAAAGGAGACCAGTGCTGGGGACTAAGGGGCATTTTTATTCAGAACCTATGGTATACGGTTGCATGGGGCTTTGTGGGAGAGTCTAGCCAATGCTAGCAGAAGTCTAAAGAAAAACAAAAGGTGCCACTCATTTATGAGACAGTCAAGTCATGGACCTCTAGCCAAGAAGGTGAAGACTGAACTATGGCGTGGGAAAATATATGATCAATGGTTCTAGCATCTCAGGAATTTCCTCACACCTCTCTCAGTGGATGTGGTCTCCTGGGACAGTAACTCAACAAGGAATGAAATTATCCTTGTACATCCCAAATGCAAGAGCCTTGAGGTAGATAGCCTGGCCTGCCAATCAAGGTTCAGCCCAGGCCAATAAATATATTGTTGGCATAACCTGGAGCAAACCCTGATCTCCTAGAAATCCACTAGAAATGTAACTCCCCCTTCAGAAAGCTGAGGCCTACCATGTAGCAGAAGTGGCTCTAGCTGCAGGATTTGGGAAGAGGGGAGAGGGTGCTGGGCCAGAAACACCAGCCTCAAAGCATCCTCTTCTTCTTGGTAGGAATGAAAAAGATAATGAGTGAAACATGATCCCTCTACAAGTCTAATATATGACATCAAAGCAATGTCCACCAGCCTGTAGAAGAGAGGTTTCAGTGCTTTATTACAAATTCATTGCATGGAACAGTCCTAAGACTTTCCTAAAGCAGCAATCACAGAGCTAGACTTGGGTAAAGAAGCTGAATTATGCAGCGTAGCTGGGAGTTGACCTCCACAAGACCCTCAGAAAGTGTTGGTATCCAACTCACAGGTCACATAACTTAGTATGGCTGAAAAACATCCTGATCACTTTGTTAACCTTGCCAAACATGAAACCAAGATGGCTAGACATGCTTCTGGCTCCTATGAGCCCAGAACTTGGTTCATCCTGAAATAATCACATACTCGAGAACAGGAACAGAAGATTCCCCTGTTACCATGATACCTCTGAAACTGACAGTAGCAGGAAGCAGGGTTTTGGTGAGACTGGCTAAGATAGTATTGAAATCGGTGGTGGTCAACCTTGGGTTTGGTCTATGCCGTTAGTAGTCAAATCTGAGGCCATAACTCAGTGACTTTCAAAGTGGGAGTGTGGACATATTTCCCATGGCAACAGTACCTAGGGGTGGGAGGTGGGTTGGAAGGGCAGCTTCTGTGTCTTTGTCCACCCCTGAATCTTTGGGGAGATGGGAAAAAGTGAAGTGCTCAGAATAGGTTTAAATAAATCTTTGCCTTAAAATTCTTCACAAGGTCCCCATCTCCTACAACAGTAGTTCTCAATCTTTCCACTTTTATTTGAAATATTTTATAATGTTCTTTTTATTAACCTGAAATAAAATTTATAGATGAATATAACATTTCTATACATATTTAAAATAAAAGGAGGCAAACAAAATTTTTTAGCTGCATTGTGAAGAAGAAATATTAAGATGGTAACTTATAAAAATATATATATATCTTTTAATAGTAAGTACCTAGACACAAAAACACTAAAAAAAGAAAGTAGACAAATGCTTACACCTATATGTTGAGTCCCCACATGTATGACAATTATGTATGCTATATGATACAAGCATACATATTGGAAATACAAATGCCAAGAGTTTTACTGTGGCAACATAATTTTCTGAAACTGTGAATAATGTTTGGACATTATTCCCTCAATGTAAAATTTTTCCCTCAATTTACAGGGTAGTGACATTCCTGAAAGGTTTAGTGCATATTAAATTATATAAAAACATTTGGTATTTTTATGTGAAATGGAGATTAGTTCTGGACCCAGATAATGATAAACAGGTTTTGGTTTTTTTTTTTTTTTACCTACCTAAATATCTGGTAGATGTGGGACATTTCTTCATTGCGTGAGAATGCTCCATGAAAAGGAAGGCATCTAGCACCCTCGGCCTCTATTCAGTAAAGGCCAATAGCACCTGGCAATCACTGTGACAGTGCCAGAAAACCGTCTCTCAAGTTTCCAAAATGCTCCTGGCAGCACTGAAGAACCCCTGGTCTGCAGGGTGAAGTCCGGACTCCCCAGCTGCCCTAGTCAGCTCAGGCTGCTGTAGCACGATGCCAAAAACGGGGATGCTTAAACAACAGAAATTTATTTTCTCACAGTTCTGGAGGCTGGAAGTCCAAGATCAGGGTGGTAATGTAATCGGGTCAGTGAGTACCCTCCTCCTGGCTTGCAGATGGCTGCCTTCTGCATCCTCACACGGTTGAGAGAGAGCGCGCTCAAACTCTCTGGAGTCTCTTCTTAGAAGGACTCTAATCTTATCTGATTGTACCCTTATGACTTCATTTAACCTTCACTACTTCTATGAAGGCCTTATTTTCAAATACAGTTATCTTGGGGGTTCAAGTTTTAATATACGAATTTTAGGGAGACACAGTTCTACCTATAACACTAGCACATCACAGAGGCCCTCTGTTTTCCACCCTCTGTGGACCTCTCTTCCTTGCAGGCTCACTGGCATCAGACTGCTTAGAGCTGTCTTGTGCCTTTGGGTCTTTGTTCACATAGTGTTCTATGTCCAAAATGACTGACCACTTCTTTAAAACAGCCTTTCTTCATTTTCCCAGCTAGTTTAGGTACTTCTTCCTTGGATTTCCCTGATTGACTCTATCTTTAAACTTAACAAACCACATAATATAATATCCTCCCTTTTTTGTGAGTTCCTTGAGGATAGTATATCTTATCCATAATTGAATCTTCATCACTTAGCACACTGCCTGGCATCCAGTGGCTCTAAATTTCCATGTGGTGGAATCCTGAGTGGTTAGAATCATGGAAGCTGATGGGCCTACCAAAGAAGTAAGCAAAGACAAGAGAAAAAAACAGCTACATACAGTTCAGTGATAGCAAAAAAAGAGGGATGTTTGCATAGGGTGAAGAATAAGGAGAAAATTTCAGTGTTATTGAAAATTACGGGAAGACATATTCAAAGAATAGATAGGCAGCTGGTTTCTGCACTATAGGAAATTCAGATAATTAATATATTAAAAATCACATCAGGTTTTTTTAAAGGCCAGGTCATCAGTAACATTCAAAAGACAGTTCCAACAGAGTGGGGTTGAAAGGTACAGAGAACGGGGGTTTAAAAAGAGATTTGAAAGGTGGCAAATGAAGGTGCCTGCCATGAACCACAAGCTGAAGGATCCTATAGGTAGCTGCAAGGTAGCTCTTTATCGATATTTCTCAAAATACAAATAGCTTTGTCTTTTTAGAATATAAAGATAAGTTTACATGAAAGGTTTAAAGAGACAGTAAACATCAGCCCAAATTCTACAACTCTGCAATAGACACATTATAGTTTGGTGAGCATCCTCCCTGTCACCCTTCTATACAATTATACATTTTCATGAAAATAGGAGGTTGTTTATCTTTTTTAGTTAGCACATTTCAAAATTTATGAAACTTTTTATCCAGTGATTTCAAAGTATTTGTATAATTTTTGGAATATTCAGTTCCTCATTTCTTCATGTGTTGCAGATGACTCAATTAAAGGAGAGCGATATTTTACTGGTAATAGAAAGGGACATAATTTACTCTGGGAAACTTGGCTTTCAAATGACATGCATTTGATTAAATAAAGTGCAGACTTTTTTGCTGGGGTGGGGGTTAGTGCTTTTGTGAACAAACAACTTTGCAGCTCTCTTGTGCTTGGTGGGGGACATGTCACCTCAGTGGCCTCACATTTGTTTCCACTGAACACTAAGCTCTGAGAGATAAACCAGGGTGGGAGAGTATGGCTACTTAAAGGTCTTGCTTTTAAATTGTGAATTAAGGCCTGATGAAAATGCAAGGACAAGGTCCTCTGCTCTGGTCTTGGAGCAAGGAGTTGGTTGACTTTTCATTTCTGCCCGGCCCCCAGAGGCATGGAGGGTATTTAAGGCATCTCTTTGTGCCTCTTGCTTACCCAGCTGTGGGAGGCAGGTCCTGGCTCCTGCTCCAAAGGGAATGTGAAGGTAGGATCACCTGTCCACTGTGAACTTTTGACTCTCCCTGTACCACTGAGGAAAGGGTCCTGTATGCTGAGGAAAGGGTCCTACACTGGGAGTTACAGGAAGTTAGATCTCCTAAAACAAGGCATTAGATAGTTGACCTTCAAATACCCTCCCAGATCTAAAATTCTGCTGATCTCTAAAGCAGAGGCTCTGCGGAGGCAAGGCGATTTCCATTTTATTCTCAGTAACCCTTAAGAGCAAACTGAAGGGTGAATCTTCCAAGCTTGGGAATGTAATGCAGCAACTCTGTTCTGCAAATAACAGTATTGGCAATTCCTCCCCTTCCTCCCACTCTGTAGTTTGGTTGGAGAATCAAATATTTTCTGCTTAGGCACCAAGAAAGCCTGAACCCTCTAATCTAGAGCTGCATAAAAAGACAGAGTCAGACATAACATATGAGATTGCCCAGACTAAAAGGCATGTTATTTGTTCTGATATAAAAATTAAAAGTTAAAAGAAAAAAAATAAGCAACCAGACATTTAGATGCCCTATGAGATATTAGAAATACTTTTGACCCACCTTGACATTTCACATTTGAAAAACTAGGATTTTGCAATATCAGTTGTCTTAAATTAGTCAAACTGTTATACAGTGTCTGAACCTGGAGTAGAAAAGATATCTCTTGACAACCTGTTTAGTGCTTTCTCTCTTTTCATAATTCTGCTTCATACTCTACCATATGCTCTCTCAGACAAAGCTTATATATATATAAATACATATATATATATATTTTTCAACTACTTCCAGCATTTATGCACATAATGGAATCCCTGGGAATATTTTACTTTTCTCCTCAAAAGTGCCCCCAGCTGTTTATTCTGAACATCTGGAATAACGGAACTCTAAACAAAATATACTGAACATAATGCCAGGCGCACTTAATCCCTCTTTTCAATGAATTACCAAGAATTCAGTAAACCTAATAGAACCAATCTTTAATACCACAGTTAATACGCTGCAACACAAAAATTTCTATTGAAGTAGATTTATTTCTATGGAAGCCCTGTCACATGGGCTGTAAACGAGCCAGAGTACCACATCCAAAAGGAGTGATAAATGGCCATCCCTGGACAGGGGAAGGTGTCCAGTAAGGTATTGGAGTGGAGCTCGGTTAATTTAATATCTTTATTCATGGTCTGGCAGAGGGTGGGGGATAAAATGTATTCCCTGCGAGTTTGATAAATGTGTTAAGTTGGCAGCTGTTTAAAATTGTAACGATAGGCAATATAATGCACCATGGAAAAGAGACGCTGGAAATATGGCAGAAAATCATGAAATGGGATTCAACTTGGAAATATAAATGCCGACACAATTGGGAATTATAATATGAAAAAGGGAAATTGTCCAAAATCTGGTCTGAAGTGAGAAAAAAAGAGCAAGTAACAAAAAGCACAGTACTTTTCATTCCCAAATAGGACCTGCCACTTCCAACAGTGGAGATTAAAACTGTACATAATTGCAAATATTATGCAAGTCAGAGTGCGTAGCTGAGAGGATTATAACAAGTGGGGCATATCAGGTCACTAACCATGTGAGGTGACTCTAATAGCACTACAGAACCAGCTGGTGGTACTTCCAGAAAAGCCAGAGTTGCATTAACGGATCTATTATATAGCCTCAGGTGACTGGAAGCCACTCACAGCAAAAGGGTTTTGGACTCCAGGAAGATGGAGTAGGTGGCAGGTGACAGGTGTTTTAATGGTCTGTCTATGACAGTCGTCTTATGTGTAACTAAGAATCAAAACATTGAAGTGGATAATGCAATCCCTCAAATATAAGGTAAAAATAAAATGCTAAGGCTACACCTGTCTAACTATGACCAATAAGCAGAATCCAGTCCAATAATTTTTTTACGATTCAAACACTACAGATTCCAAGTAGAGCTGCTCATGAGTAGAAGCGATGTGAAGGTCTCAAGTAGTGTTGAAGATGAATGAAATTTCCAGGAGAATTAAGGAGTCTTTTCTTTTTAATCTCCTCTTCAGGAATTTCCAAAGTTATTTTGGGGGCATTATTTTTGTAATTACTTCCTGTAAGCATCAACTTTGAGTCAATTATATTTAGGTTCAAATCCTAGTTCTACTACTTATCAAGGCATCACTAAAAATCTCTTAGCCTTGACTTCTTCATCTATAAAGGGTGAGTAATATTACTAACTATCCAGGTTTATACAGGACTCCATGCATAGTGCATAAACTACTCTGCTCAATACCTATCATAGGAAGTACTTAAAAGGGAGCCATAAAATTCTATCAGAAGCAGTAATATACAGTGAATAAAAAATTCCTAGCTCTCTGATTTGGAGTAAATTATTTAAACATGCTGGGACTTTGTTTTCAATTATTTTCTGCACATTTGATAATAGTACCTATCTTTTTACATGGTGGTTGTGAGACTCAAAAATTATATAGGAAGCCCTGGTGCCTGGCACATAATAACAACTCAAAAAAGACTAGCTACTATAAATTCACATGTTAAATTCAAGAGGCTCTAAACTCCAAATATATTAGATAAAATATAACTAATTCAGATATTTGGATTGCATTTCAATGTCTTAACTAGTAAACTTAAATGTCATCAGTGTTGTTATACCATCGGGCATCTGGAACACAGTGATCTATAGTGATTAAGAGCACGATTCCTGGAGTCAGGAGCACCTGGGTTCAAATTCCACCTCTGATTTTTATTATGTGTACATTTGTGGGCATTGGATTTAATCTCTTGAAATCTCAATTTTCTTAACTATAAAAGGATTATCTTTATGGGGTTGTTGTGAAGATTCAAGTATCTAATGCCCATAATGACAGTAAAAGGGCCTTGTTGGAAGTTGACATGATCTCACTGTCTACCATGACAGCCCCACGGACCCAAAGGTTTGGAGAGAGCCAAAGAAATCTCTCTTCTATTCCTCTCATCTTATGGGTCAGCTTCTCCTGGCTAGTTCCAAAAACTGGGAGCAGTTCCAGGGACAAGCTGCAGCTGAGGACACAAAGAACAGAACTGAGAATAGAAATCAGAGACAGTTGGGAGACATAGCTGTGGGCAAACTCAGATCCTTGTGGATGGAAGTTGGCTGGACCTGGTGTCATTGGGCAATGACCATGGGAAGAAATAGACAAACAAGAAATGTTACACAGTCTTAAGGATAGAGAAAATGCCTCTGAATCAAAAGAAAGGATAAGGTGATTTATAGAGTGAGTCCGTGGGGAGTGGAGGATAAGGGCAGCCTGGAGAAATCTCATATACTCTAAATGTTATTTTCATTGTGTTACTAAGAGTATATATGAAGTACAACATGGATTTTGAATGACTGCTATTCTTTCATTAAAAACTTGTTCTTTTTGCCCATTCATAAAGCACTGATTTATCATAAATGAAATCAATCCAGATGCACTCTTTTTTATCCTCCAAAATAACCAAGTTTTTTTGTATACTGTCCAAATTAGGAAGTCCAAATGAGGTCATAGAATAGAAATCTTTTCACATTAAACATTTCTCCCCCACAGAACACTTTGTTTTCACAGTCCACTGGAAGGGAGAAGAACAGATATAAATTTTGTCAAAGAAAACAAAATATCTCCCTTAAAAGGGGTTAGGAAACTAGAAGGAAGACAAAGGGTTCCACAAACAGTGGATGTATAGTTGACATCGTTAATAACAGATGACAAAGCTAGAGATAATGGAATAAAATTAGGCAGATTCAAGTTAAGTCTAGCCCTGTAAATCAAGATCGAAAATATGAACAGTCTATGAAGATATTTACAAGTCCACTTGTCTTCCAATCTACAGAGTGGACCCCATGCAGATCAAAACCAGTGACCTTCTGTTCATAAATTACTTCCTTGGAATCAGTAGGGCAATTTTAGAAAGTTTTCAACTCTATTGTAATTTGAGAACTATTAATGTAAGAAAGAATTAGCTAACTGGCACCCCAAGGAGCTTGTAAGAATTCAAATGGAAGTCACTTCCACATTTGGAGAATTTGCCAATAGTAAGATAAATAAGTGGTAGGGCAAATCCTTTTGTGACTTGGGCAAATCAAGATTTATATACATTTCTCCACTGATTCTCAATCCCAGTGAATTACAAGTGAGACAGAAGAGCTTTTACCTTGACTAGGCACCTAGACTCCCCTATAGGCCTCTTGCAACTTCCTTTGAGAAAAATTTATTAATAAGGACCCAGCAGAGCAATTGCATTCCCATGTATTTGATTTGTCATTAGAGTATCACTATGTTCCTCACATACATGTAACACATAACATTTTTAGGAGACCACTTTATCATTATTAAAGTTTGATCACAGAAACTTTGTTTTAGCTAAAAGATGCTTGGTACAATTTTTGTTAAAAAATTAAATTACTCTGTTTAGTGGAACAGAGTAGTTGCTAAATTATAGCAAAAATGTACTTCATTTGATCAACTGAGGTAATGTCCCATCACTCTTGCATCCAGTAGATGAGACTCATATTTTGAAATTCTGTCCAGCACATGCTGACCAAGCCATAGTAGTGTTCTTCCCTGACTGGGCAGAGATTCTGTCTTGTTACAACTTATCATTATATCCAGAAGAAATCTATACAAAGTGCTTAGTAAATATGCAGTAGATGTTTGCTGAATGACTAAGTGAGTTTATCACGTCTAACACTTCAATAAGTAAAAAAATACCTGCAAAGCCTATAAAAAGAATGGTTTTAATCACATGTTCAGGAAATTTGTACAAGAAAGTTATCATGACATTTTTCATGAAACCAATTTAATTTCTGTCATATTTTATAATATAACTTGAATAGTTGCATGATACATTATTAGGTAATCATTCCCTTTGGAGTCTAATGTGTTAAGGTAATCAAACAACAAATTCAGTAAGTCAATAGCTGACTTGGAAAATGTTTCAGATTGCCCAGGATGGTGTTACTAAGTCCAGGCTTTCTTAACAGCTAAAGTTTAAAAGAAAAAAGCAAAAGAAGAGGAGGAGGAGGAGGAGGAGGAGGAGGAGGAGGAGGAGGAGGAAGAAGAAGAAGAAGAAGAAGAAGAAGAAGAAGAAGAAGAAGAAGAAGAAGAAGAAGAAGAAGAAGAAGAAGAAGACGACAAAGAAGCGGCAGCAGCAGCAGCAGCTTAGGGTCTCAGCCAACACCCAAACCCCTTTTACTTTGTTCCATGTAAAAAACAAAAGTGGCATTTTGAACATAAAGAGCCTCCATTGCAACATTCCCATTGAACTGAAAATTACTTTAACTTTTCCTGAACAATGGATTTCCGAAATAAAGCAAGCATTTGACATCGGGTCAACTTCTTATTTAAAAACTTGCCATGAGACAATATACTGGTTACCTCAAGTTCTTGATCAATAAAAATGTGAAAACGCCTGTTCAACTTCTTTCAGAAGGCACTTACCATAGTGACTTTAAGGTGAGTTTCACTTGCTCCCTATATTACTATTTTGTCAAAGGCTTGAACAATGACATTGATAACGTAATCATGAGAGTAGAAGAGACTCTGAGAAACATTCTAGTCCATTCCTTTTCTTGAGCAATCAGGACGCTTCACGAATTACCCTTGACACTTAAAATCAGGCTGAAAATTTAGAGTCCTGCAGACCAGAAGGGCTTTGGTCTATTCCATTGTTTTTTACAGCCTCAATTCTTCATGATACAATGTCTACATAACATGGAAAGGGTATCTTTAGCATGCTGGTAACATTTCTTTGAAATATTACTGTTAGTGATATTACTCAAAATATTCATAAGTAATTGCAATTTCATTATTTCACTCTAGTCAACTCAGAGTAGATTTGGAATATCTAGTTTTTTTTCTGGGTTTAGAGAAGGAAACATTTTTAGCTCAAGTTTCCCACCCTGCAGCTCCCAGGACAATCCAGTTTATTCTAGACCAAGAAACCTACCACCTTGAATGATTTGCCCAATGGTATTATTTCTGCAAAAGTACGATGGCCTCCAAACCTCCAAACCAGTGCCATTAGGGCCCATGTCCATTGGGTGGCAGTACATGTTCAGAACAACCTGCTTGTTTAACACATTAATTTTGAAATGGAATTTATATTTCATTTTCTTACATTCTAATAATGATGTTTTTATAAAGGCAGCTCTTTGGCCATATAATTGATAAAAGAGGATCAGGAATGAAAGTATCTTTCAGATGTTTATATATTTTAATTAATGATTGTAGAGACTACATATATATATATATATATTTTGTTTGCTGACAGATGCAACATATAAATTTTGTTCACTGATGTCTAGTTCAGTGCCTGGCAAGTAGCAGGCATTGAAAGTTTCTTTTAAAAAGAAACTTTATGACAATATAAACATCTAAAGAAAAATTCAAAATTCAGAATAATGAATTTTCCTGTCTATTCAACCATCTAGTTTCATTCTAAGTTATCCCATACTTGGTAATAATCTCAATCGTATTAAACTCAGTGATTTTTCTTTTAATCTGGCCTCATTTAGAGATATGTGCAAGATCCTGTTTTTAACACAGCACAGGTGGCAGCTGTTCAAGTTACCATGTCTCACTAAATCATGTATATAGTCACGCAATCAATTTTCTATTTCTTACTCTTTTGTATTCTAGATTACATTTAAAAAATTAGGACTAGGAAGGTGAAAACAGTCAGTTATGATTCTCTTAGGGGTTTGGATTCTTGTTAACCTCTATTTTGACTGTTTATTTTCAGTAAAGATGCTTTTTAAACTAGTTTATTGAGCTAGGGTGCATTTTGGAAAGTGTTTTTGGCTATAGACAAATACCATCTGTAAAAAAGTAAACTTGGAATTATTTGTAAGAAAAAAAGATTATTAGTACAAACTGAAAACAGAAAAGATCCCAAAACTAATCCTTGGAGAAAAGCAAGAAGAATGTACAGGTTTTATTGAAAACATTTACAGCAAGTGAATTTTTTAGCTAAATAACTATCACTTAAATGGATCAATCTACAGTAGTAGTTTCAGGGTACTTTGTCTCCCTAAATAATTGCTTAACTGGTTCTTAGTTATTTTAATAGACAGGAAAAGTTACAGTTCATTAAAAAAGTTGAGTTGAAATAAACATATATATTTTTTTAACATACGTACTCAAATTTAAAAGTTCATGTTATGAGTAAATAGATATTTTTATATATTATATGATGGAAATATAAGATTGTGTTTGATAGTAATAATTATTTTTAAACAGATTTTCAGAAGAATTTTTTTAAAAGCCTCTTCCAATTTTGACCAGTTAAGGTCAAATTAAACCCTAAGTACAAATTAAACCATAGAAAACACGGGAAGCAACATAGTCTTATTCTATTTACCACTTATGTAAGCAGCACAGAATAGAATGTAAAGAAAGTTAAACTTTATTTTACTTGCAGAAACAAACCAGTGATACTATAAACCAAAGGAGTATGACATCCAGAATCTACCCAACCAGAATACAACCCATCCATTGGAAGTAGACCGCACAGTGTGCATCATTTTTGCGTATTTCTGACAAACAGCAGAATCTGATGCACTGTAAAGGTATTTCGGATAATTTTTTAGGTATGTTTCTGGGTCAGTGGGCCGCTCAACATGGAAAGTCTGAGTGAATGAAGCGAAATGCTTCCTCAGCCTTAATGAGACGAGATGTTGTTGATGATCACACTGTGGGAGGGGGGAAAGAGTGAATCAAGCACAAATCATGCCCACTGTTGTACCCAGTCGTTCTCCCTGGACACCTCCCTGCTCGAAGAGAATGAAAACGGGGTGTGGCTGAGCAAACGTGGACGAGTTCCACATTCCCTGCCCCTGCCTGCGAGCACGTCCCAACCACGGTCTGGCGGGCGCTGCTGCCTGAGTAAACAGCGGAAAGCTACAGCCGAAGGCTTCGACCCGCGCCCACAGGAGTCCTTGCCGACGTGTGATGTCAAATATTTTTCCAGTTGATTTACAAAGACTGAGATTAAAAATCCCCGTCTACATCAGCCAATGCGACCTTCACAACTTGCCGCGCGGCATCTTCCTTCCCGGTGGACTTGGATGATGCTTTTAGATCACCACCAGTGGAGCGGGTATATGGCCACTGAGCACTTAATGAGACAGCCCCCAAAGTCATCCTGCACGGAACCGGTTGGAAGTGGACCGGCTTCAGGGAGAAGTGTTAGTTTTGGATGGGACATGAAGCTGCAACCGGGACCTGCCCGCCTAATTAGTCTCTTCTCTTTGTATTCCTTCTGACCTTGTCCGAATGCCAGCTTCAGATGCTGGTGGAAAAACTTCCGAAGAGAAATCTGAAGATTATAGGTCTCACCTCTAATCAGGCTAGAAATAGCTAGATTAATATTCCTTTTTCTGATAACCCAACACTCCAATATTTAAAGGTGTCCTATGTCCATAGTTTCCTTCAACCCATGATGCTCTTTTCCTCATTCTTCCCATGCTTGGCTCCACCTCAAACCTCAGGTCCTCAGATATCAACCTGTACAAAGCAGTCCCGGCAATCTCCCTGCCCTGGACTGAACTGTGCCCCTCGACCCCTCGATTTCATATGTTGAAGGCTTAACCTTACATGTTTAGTAAAGCTCACCAACAAAAGAGTTTTTAAATACAAATTACATTTATTTAACAGGTACAGAGCTAGTCAGATTTTTTTTTTTTTCTTGAAAGAGCTTTGGGAATTTCTGCCTTTCAATGATTTTTTTTACATTTCATCAAAGGTGTCAAATTTATGTACATGTAGTAGAAATGGAGATGGTAGGAAAGGTCCTTTTTTATCCTTATGATATCTGTAGGATCTGTACCAGTGAATTCTGTTTCATTCTTGATATCCATAACTTGTAATTTGTAAATTCTTGCCATTAACTCTTCTATTATTTCTTCCACTCCATTCTCTCTTCTTCTGCGACTCCAATTACACACCTCTTGATGGTGGGCCACAGGTCTTTGAAAAGCTGTTCTACTTCTTTTGTTTTTTTCTTTTCGTATTTCAGTTTGGATAATTTCTATTGACTAACCCTAATTTTGTTTTTCTTTATTGTCTGGTCAATTGGTTAACTTGGCAAAGCAATTATTCAACTCTAATTATTCTTAAGATTTACATTTGACTTTTAAAAAATAGATTCCACCTCTCTGCTGCAATTTCATATATATTCATGCATTTTTGTCTATCTTTTCCAACAAGCCTTTAACATGTTAATTATTATTATTGTAGAGTCTTTGATAGCTCTCACATGCAAGTCATCTTTTCATCTGGTTCTGCTGACTACTTTTTCTCTTGAAAATAGGTCATAGTTTTTTTTTCACTTTTTTATGTCTCATAATTTTTTTTGTAGTATGTTGGATATTTTGTGTAAAAGAAAAGCCATAGAGACTGATGTAAATAGCATTTCTAACTGGAAAAGAACACACATTTTTTTCCTCAGTGGGAACCAGAGCCTAGGGGTGGCAGAAGAGTTTCCAGCCACTCCTCTACTGTCAGGCGGGTTTTACTCCTTCCTATCCAAGGTATTGGATCTTTTCCTGGCACTTCCACAAATGTGATAGGATTTCCTGGCACTCCTTCAGTGGCTTGAAGAGTTTGCTTCGTATGAGAGAAAATTCTGGATAAGAGAATGAGGTTTTATGTCTGTGCATCACCAAGGGACTCTCACCTCTTCCACCTTGCTCCAAACCTTTCTCATGAGAACATAGTAAACAGACCTGGCATGAAAAAGAGCTGGCATGTAAGTGTCACTTCCTTGTGTCTTGGGCTCAAAAGGCTCTAAATCAATGGGCAAAAAACTTTTTTCTGTACAGGGCCAAATAGTAAATATTTCAAGCTTTGAAAACTCTAGTCTGTTGCAACTACTCAACTCTGCAACTGCAGTGATAAAGCACATAGACAATATATAATGGCTACTGTTGTATTCAAAAAACTTTGTTAGACAATGAAATTTGAATTTCATATGGTTTTCATGTGTCACAAAATATTCTTTTGAGTTTTCCCCAATGATTAAAAACAACAACAACAAAAAAAAAAAACCAGGCAGAAAGCCGGAATTAGCTCATGGGCTGAGGTTTGCTAACCCCTGCTAGCAGGTTAGCCTGGACTCTGCCATTGGGAATTTGTTAAGTCTTCAGGTATTTTCTTCTCACCCTCATTTTCGGTGGCTGTCTCTTTCTCCAGTCCTTCATCAAAGATGAAATATATCCTGCATCCATCTTTCATGGAGGGGCTTGTCACCCTTGGGAATTCAGTCTACCTGGTTGCCTTGCAGTCTCACTCTCTGATGGGCTCAAGAAAAGTTGAGAGATTGCAGACTATGCAGAATCTCTGGTTGGTAGGATAAGTTCAGTGTCCTCTTGCATCTCCCTACATCCTAAGTAGATGCAGAACCTGCACTCACATATTTTTTTAAAAAATGCAAAATTAAGACATTTTAAACAAAATCAATTAAGATGTCTACTAGGGCTATTATAACAAAATACCACTGACCAAGTGGCTTATGTAACAGAAGACTATTTTCTCAGTTTTGGAGGCTAGAGGTTCAAGATTAAGGTGTTGGCAGGTTTGGTTTCCCCTCAAGCCTCTCTCCCTGACTTACAGAAGACTACTTTTTTCATACATATATTATTCATATAATAAATGAGTGTGCAAAGATAAATGTGTGACAAGTGTCCCTGGTTGCATTCACAAGCTGTCATTTAATTCCTGCTTACATTTGCTGCCTGGGTCTATGATAATTTGCAGGCTTCTTCCTCATAAGCAAAAAAAAATAAAGAATCTGGCTCAAACTGGGTCACCATAATGTTAATCATTGTGTAGCCACTGCTGCTCTGTAGCAATATGTTTTAAGTGAAGTTATATAGTCATGCTGTGATATTCTTTTAAAAAGTTAACTTTTAAAGCTAGAAAAGTTACCAAAGTAAAGAAAATCTGTGTCACTCTGAAAAGAAAGACATAATCTTATTTTTAGCTGTGATAAAGAAAAACACATTAAACCAAACTATTTATTTGAAGATAAGAGCAGAATTCTGTATCTATCATCGGTCAAATATTCCTATATCCTTTCTCTATAAAATATGCTGAGATTATCGGATGCACTATCTCACACTTATTTTTTTAACTCCAGAAACTCTTCTTTTTTTAAAAAAATAATCAACTCTATTTGTGAGTGCAAAAGGTTTGTGGCAGGGGGGCGGTATGGAGAAATATACCTTTATACATTTTAGAAAAAGGCTTTTAATTTTAACCAGTAAATTTTAACTTCTCTACCAAAGTAGCTTACTTTACTAGAAAGATAAAGTTTGTTATTTCAGCCAGATCTGAAAATCTAATTGTCGTGCAGTATTTGCTTTTTCTACCACCACAAAGGTAAAGCTGCAAGGGTAGGAACTTACATGGAAATTTATTTGATGATGTACAGAGTTGCGTAGACATAATCCAGGTCACTTCTGTATGGACTTGAAGGCTAACGGTAGTACAACTCATGTTTGGGGCCAACATGTACTGACAGAACTTAACACGCAGCCCTCACTGACGTTGCGTGTGAGTGAATGACGACATCAGTTGGACCTTTGTCAGTAAACAGATGTGATCCAGAGACACATGGTTCATGCAGATATGGTTCAGTAGGAAGGTGACATCTTTTACAGAGTCACTTTTCTAACTCTATAATCATGCTCTCAGGTTAATGTGGCCAAACATGGGACTTAAGAGTTTAACAAAATCAAGCTTGTCTCAGATGTAGTAAAATCTCCCATCAGAAAAGATTAAAGTCATTCAGTGAGCAATTCTAAATACCCAAATCATCTTCAAAATGATTCCCTATGTTAACATGGGATTTCTGAGAACCTAAACCAAGCCAAAATAAACCCAAATATTTTTGTTTAACCACACCACCTCCTCATTAGTTCAGAGCAATAATTCTTTGCTCTGTTAGTGGGAGGTGTACCTTTTTGTGACCTTCTTCTACTTTTATTCCAAATATTGCATGGCACTCCTTTTTAAAAAATAAATTTTACTCTGTTTCATAAATCATTTTTAGGACTTTCTTGCTTCATACTGGAATAATTGGAGATACCTTAGATGACTCTACATCAGGTTTGAGGATTAAAAATGTCTCTAAAACAGCTTCTTTTTCATCTAATTTTAAGATATAACAGAAACAAAAAGTTAAGTGTGTTACTCAAGGCTTGGACACAATATTAATTTCTATTACTGAAAGAAAGTCCACCCTTTATATCATTAATTTACTTGAGAAATATGTTTTGAGCTCTAAGTATATACAAAGACCTGAGATAGGTAAAGAAAAGATATGGATAGAGATTGATTTGGACAGTTAAAACTTTTAAACCCGATTATTTCAAGGCTGTGGATCCAAGACAATAGCCCTGATTTTCTAATTTAACTTTTACTCTGGAGATATGTTAATATAATATTTCTGTGTCTAATATGACTTTGGACAAAAATAATGACCATCCAATATGTGTTTTCTATAAGACAGAGGCTAAAATGTGATCTGCACAAATGGCTTCTCATATGGTGTCAATCATTCAAAACACATTAAGAGTAAAGTCTGTTACAGAGGCCAAAGGCCAGGATTGTGTAGATTGGTCATCGTTTATCAAATGTTCAGACAACTCTGATGAAAAAATAATGTGTGAATATAAAAGTAGCTGCATTTCTAGTTCATATTCAGAACCTGAGATTACAGCAAAGTGAGGTTGATGGGGCTGCCTTCTACTCAGCGTGCTAAATCAGCTCTGACATTGCCAATTTCCTCCTGACACCCCTGGCTCTGCTTGGTTTTATTTGAAATGCTATTTGCATCCCAAGTTTATTTTTATGTTTACTATAGACTGTGAGCTATAATGTCAATTATATAATGGATGGCCATTCAATCTTTTAGATTTTGATGCACAATCGTACCTAGAAGCTAATAAGTGGAGGGCAAATCCAATAAATATGATAAGTAAGTAAGTAACCATTTCATTGTCTAGATTTTCCTGACATCCAGGCTAAATTTTCTTTTCTGCAAATTCATCTTCACTTTTCTTATGTTCTGCTTAGACATGTAGATTCTTCAGAGACAGTTCGGCTTAGACTCTTGGTTGATGTTGTAATCTTCACAGTTTTCATATAAAGCCAGTTATAAATTTATAAGTTTAATGTGGGTATGTGCAGGAAGATAATATAGTCTTACTATACTTTTCATCTACATATAAAGCTACAAAATAATTTAATATCACACACAGAGATCTGTCTGCCATAACTGCACAAACTTATAAGTCGCACTTTACTACCCTTACCCTATATTGATTCTTTATATTAATAGTCATTCTCTCTTTGTTCATTCTTAAGTGAAAAGTTAAGGGAAAAAACACTGAAATCATTATAACTAAAGTGAGAAAAATTGAATAGATTATGAAGAAGATGAAAGTGCCTAAAAGTTATCTAAGTTATAAGATGTGTTGCGGTTTTTGTTGTTGGAGGCAACTGAAAACCCATTCAAAACAGGCTTAAATATAAAAGAAAAATTATTGGTTCACAGATTTGAGAAGTACTGATTCATTCAGAGACTGAACCAGTGCCTCTGGGTCTTAGTTTCTCTCTATTTCTTGACTCAATCTCCTCAGGCAACCTCACACCTTAAAGGAGCAAGATAACTTCAGCAAGTTTATACTTTGCATCCTCTTGCTTTAAATCCAGCATAAGAGCAAGGCTCTTGCCCAGAAATTTTAGGAAGCATTTCATTTCATTGCAACGGCTCTCACTGGGTCATGTGCCAATTCCGGTGGCCAAGGAGCACCATGCTCCAATTTGCAAAGGCTCATGTCACATGCTCCATCTTTAAGCTAGAGGAAGCCAAAGCATATGTGATGAAGAGACTGGAGGAGTCATTTTGATTTGGTTACCAGAAGAAGAACAAATGGATGCTGAGTGGCAAACACAACTGATGTCCACTATGTTACCCTTCCTTCAAGTCCTAGATTGAAACCCGTTCTTTCCAGTTTAACTTTTATGAACATTCAGTCCTGAAGAACTCTACAAGAAACTCACAAATATATTTAACTGTCTTATCACTTCTTTGGTAATAACTTTCAGCACAGCATGTAATGTTGTGTCCCTAGGCATCATAAATTACTGGCTCTATTTTGTACTCTTAGCTTTCCATGTACGTATTGGGTATAGTGCCCAGGCTCACATTCTCAGGGCTTATCTTTTTAGTCTGGGCACTGGTGCAGCCATCATCTATGGCCAGTGTAACCCAGCAGCACCTCATCTGTCTCAGCTGAGTAAACTAACTCTCACTTTCTGCCCAGAGCCTCTTTGCCACCATCACTTGGGATCCCTGCTACAGGGACTCACTCAGCCATTGTGATGCGTGGCCAAACCTGGAAGTGAAGTGGTCCTTGCCCAATAAGGAATGGGAGCCAGCCTATAAATATTCTCCTTTACTGTCTCCAGAGCCAAAAATTCCAAGGGATATTCTGCAGGGATTCTCAGCAGGTCACAAAGAGAATTGAGCCCCATTTATGCACAGTAGTAACCTACCTGATAATGACACTTGCACTGGCTTTCACTCAGTTCCTGTTTTAACATCTCAATGAACCACTCTTCCTCCTTGAGATCAAACACCCAAATAAACTACTTGCCCTCAAGTCTTTACCTCCACTTCTGTTTTATGGGGCATACTCAGGTTTAGACAGACAAAATTCTTTGGAGAAAAGCTTAACATCTCAAGTACATATTTTTTCCCATTTTCCCCAAGAATACTCACCAGCAGCACTTGCTGCTACAGCGTTTACCCTGAGATAACTCACAGATTACAGTCCTAACTTTACCCCCAAGGTTTGCCAGGAGATACCTCGCTTTTATTATTATTTCTACATCACTCTAGTACATCAATAGTCTTCGGAAACAAATGACATCATTCTATTTATAGCATTCTGGTTTTAGTATTTCAATAGCTGAAAATGTCAAATCCTAGAAAACATAGCGTTCCTACACATGATGTTAAATGAATGCTGGCAGCAAGCTGTACTTTTTATTTTCCAAATGGGAAAAGGGTTAATATAATCGGAGATAAAGAAAAAAGGGATCTATAAAATGACTACTATAGGTAGTTTATTTGGGCAATTGTATATTAGTGGGACCTTTATACTGGTGGACAAAGGTACTAGATGGCACAGCTTTGAGTAGACAGATGACTATTAAGCGTTAATGTGAGAAGTTAGGTCCAGTGGCCAAAATCTATGAAAATTTCAAGTCATTCAGCCATTGGAACCTGGAGTGGGTCACATCCTTGACATTACATATTTCTTTAGTCATTATTCATTTCAGATACCCAATCACTATTATTCCATTGACAGTAATTGTATAACTGAATTCAAACTACTTTTTCAGGGCAGTAAATCTTTTATCTCTAATCCTTGTGATTTGCCCTCTTGACTCAGGGTTGATGAGTTATGAAAATATTTGTCTCTTAGTTAAAATAAATATAAGGATTTTGAGTCTATCTCAAATTGAACAAGATCCCAAAGCTCACAGATGATGCTTTGACTCTTAATTGTTCCTAAGTGCTACTTGACCTCTGCAGTGATTATTCTTCCCATACTCTGATGGGCAAAGAGAATGAGCAATATTCAGAGGGGAAAAAAAAGATCAATATGTATCTACTCTAAATTGTTCACAAAGCCATTGCCATGCCTGGCAAAAATGAAATATAAATGAGGAGCCCTCTCTGAAATATACCACTGGGTTCTCAATACATAATCTTAATGGATTAGACTGCATTAGTAAAACAAACAAAAATTATTTCCTGCATTAACATATAGTTATCTATCTTTGTGTCCTCTTTATTTTATAGTGAAAGGCTGGCTGATCTAGAAGACCAAAGCTGTCTAACCCTTGCTTAGAAATAGAAAGGCAAGCAGATGCAAAGTCTGACCATTGAGAGTAAGGCCCATTGACACCCCAGTTAATGCATAATTATAGGGAGGGTAGGGATCAGCATGTACTGAGGACCTCTGATGCACCAATATCCTTTATATATTGTAGGAAGCTGAATATGGCTCCATAAAGATAGCAGGTCCCAATCCCTGGATCCTGTAAATGTTACCTTATATGGGAAAGAAGTCTTTGCAGATGGAATCAAGTTAAGAATCTTCAGATGGGGAGAGTATCCTGGTTTATCCTAGTAGGCCCTAAATACAATTATAAATATCCTCTTAAAAGAGAGGCAGAGGATGATTATACAGAAAAAGATGAAAAGAAAATGTGGCTGTGGAAGTAGAGGTTGGAATAAGAGGCCACAAGTCAAGGAATGCAGGCAGCCCCAAGAGCTAGAAGAGACAGAATGGATGCTCCTCCAGAGCCACTGGAGGGTGCACAGTCCTGCTGACACCTGGAATTCAGCCCAGTGGTATTGATTTCAGATTGCTGCCCTCTAGAAATGAGAGAGAGTGAGTGAGAGTGAGAGAGAGAGAGAGAGATGGAACTTCTGTTGTTTTAAGCCTCCACATTTGTGGTAATTTCTTACAGCAGCCACAGGAAATAAAAACACATAAATTATCTCATTTAATACTCATAACTTTTCAAAGTGGCTATTTCCCCTATTTTATAGATGAAGAAATAGAAGATCAGAATAAGTGTCTTAAGTCACCCAGAAAATAAGTGGTGAAAAAGTCAAGTTCAATTGAATTCCGAAGCCCAAGCTCTTTTCTCACACCCTGTACTCCAGCCACACAGACTTATTCAAATGCCTTTTTCTATCTCTCTGCTGTTCCAGTTCTGCCCCCTGCACCAGATGTCCATTCATACTTGACCTCAAGGACACAGGTCACTTCACCTTCTTTCCTGACTTCTACCCCTAGCTGAAGGGTCCCATCCATATGCTCCTTTGCTCTGGTCTCACTCACAATTGTTTTTTGGCATGTTTTTTTCCTCAGTAGACTATGAGCTCTCCTACTGCAGATTCTGTGCTTTTATCTTTGCCCTTCGGTTCTACCTAGTTCCTGGCACACAGTCTGTGCTTAAAAACATTTGTGGAATGAATGAATGATTTGTGAATGAATAATTATGTCATTTTAACTTCTAAAATTAACTTCTAAATAAATACAAGAATAAATAAGTTCATGTGAGTGAGAGTGAGGGTCTTTGGAGTTTCATGTTTGAACTAGGTGAGATGCAAGATGGGAAGTCATAACTTTTACACTTCTTTATGCTGCTTTGGTTCCCTCAGAAGTAAATGGGTATAATAATATCTACTTTATAGAACTAGTTTAACTATTAAATGAGTTACCATATGTAAAGGGTTTAAAACAATGTCTGGCACAGAGAGCTATGTAAGTATTCTCTATTTTGTTAGTAGAGAGGGAAGGCTTTTCTTGAAAGTCAATGAACAAATCATCTAAGAAGTTTTAAAGCTACAACTAATTTTGATTTTGTGATTTGGTGGAAAACACAACCAGTCTCGAGATGACACATTTAAATTTGAAATGAATACTTAGCTCAACATTTAGATAAAACTGGAATGGTCAGTGCCTTTACAGTCTTTCACTCGAACCAAAAGTAGGAGAAAAGCATTTCAGAAACACTAAGATATACCATTATGGAAAATCTCAAGTGCAACTTCTAGAATAGGAAGCTTACAGACTCTGAGTCTTAATGTTATATTAATCTTTTGATATTGCTAGATTAGCCTCTGCCAGGAACTCAGTCTACTGCTTTATTTTTCAGTGATGAATAAACTGGACTAATTTGAAACATGTGGGAAAAAAAGTGCAACTCTTTTGTTTGCATATGTGAGACCTGACGTTTTTAATTGATTCACAAGTTTTTACATAATAAGCAAAACCAAGACTTTTCAGGAGACATACAGATGAAAGAATAAACACACTAAAAACTTTGGAGGCTGGTTTTTGTTTTATCTTCACTTGTTTCTGGTCTCACAAAGTAAACACAAGATTTTTTTTTTTTGCAATGAACACAATTTTAGGGTACAAAGATGCATGGCTTTAGAAGCTCATTGATGGAGAGACCTGTAGGATGTGGAGACTGTTGACTGAAATTAAGTGACCAAAAACCTCACTGTAATTCATGGACATTATAACTTGTAAATAAATGACACCAGTATAGTTTTGTAACTTTGCTGCTGTCATATCCTGGGTTGCAGGTAAGAGGTTGGTAAAGGAAATGTCCACTGTATACCAAATCCCCCGGGCCAGGGTCTAAAGGATGCTTTTATATTTTATTTGAGGGAATATTATTTGGTTGGCTAAAATATATCAAGACTGCAAACTGCGAGGCACATGTTCACATCAGAAAGGCCTGGTTTATGTTATACCCCACAGGTTGTGTACATAGTCATTGCCAAAGGGAAGGGTCCCAAAACATCCCATAATAAGCCATAATTGCTACAGAGGTAATACACTGTTGTCAGACTGGAAGTAGAAGAAAAACGATCAGGATCTGAACTGGACAGGAGACTAGCAACAGCCTGAATGGATGGTGGGTGGAATCAAGAGGCATTGCAGAGAAAGAATCCCCAAGATATGCAAACTGATTGGATGAAGCAAGTATGACAATTCAACAGAGAGAGGAATAAGAGATGAGCCTGAGGCTTCCAGTTGGGAAGAAAATGGTGGATGGCAATGCCAGGAACTAATAGAGGAGGTGGAGCACAAAGGGAAGGAAAATCCCATGGGAATGGGGAGATGAAATTTGCTTCTGAAATGTTAAATCTAAGGTGCCTGGAAGACAACAGTGTGAAGATAAATGCCCAGCAAGTAGATGGAAATTCAGAATTGATGCTGAGGCGAGTACTTAGGGTTACAATTTCAGATTTGTTTTCTTTGGTAATTCTAAGAATAACGTTTTAAATAGTTCTGTACATTAAACAAAGTCCTTTCCCACTATTTTCACATTTTACACGCACTACAGCTCTGCAAGAATAAGCAGAGCAAATTATATTTCCATTTTACATAAAAGGCAACCAAAACTCAGAGACATTAACAAGACCAGAACCAGACTTAAACCTTCTGGAATTTATGCTGATATTTCCTAGATTGAAATTCTTCATTTATTGCTTGTAGATATATATTGATCTGTTGTAAAAAGGTGGCACATAAAACCAGACAAGTTGATAAACTTTTCTTGGGGACTATATTAAATGGGCAACTGGAAGAAGAGGAGGTAGGGAAAGAAACAGAGAAAATGTGGTTAGAGAGGCAAGAAGGAGATGGGTCACAGAAAAAAAAAAAAAAAGAAGAAGAAGAAGAAATTTAGAGACCAAGTGGTAAAGGACAATCAACAGTATCAAAGATTGTTTTTTCTCTAATTCCCTTCCACTTTCCATCCAGTCTCATCCAGAGTGGGCATAGATGAGGTCCTCTCACAGTTAAATGCACCAGAGGTCCTGCACCCCACATGAAATACCTCTGCCCATGTGTATAGAACAAATATGTGTTTCTATTCCCCACGCCATGCCCACAATCTCAAAACTTCAGCTTGAGAGTTACCTGAATGAATTTTATGCTCCACCTTCCAATGATAGAGCCACTGGTAAATTTCACAAGATTCCTATGCGTAACCTTTAGTTGTAGATCAATATCTAATATACTTTTAAATGTAGATCACATCAGAGAAGCCATGTCTACATAAGAGCAAACAGATGTTTTTGCAAAGGAAAGAGCTTCCATGTTTATGAGTGGTAGTATCTCATGGTGAGAACCAGTTCCCATATTTTCCTCATCTTTGTTTGCAGTTCTATCTGAAAATATTTGTTTCTGATATACAGAGGTAAGTTTTCCAGACATAAGCCCATCTTTCAAAAACTTAGGTTTTCTCTTAAAGCAGGCAAACAATAGACAAAACGAAAGCAAAATGGATTGAGTCAAACCACTCAACAAACTCATCATGACAAATGTTTATTGGTTGCCTTATGTACAACACTATGCTTGGCACTTTGGGCACATATGTATAAAAGTATAGCCCTCAAGGATCTTGTCTTTAACAGAGTTGATGGTGCATACTAAACACCTGCTCCTCTGATTTCTCAGCTCTCCTTGCAGCTAGGCAAGACCACATGGCTAGCTCTGACAATGAACTGTGGGCAAGGAAGCATTGCCCTTCCTTGACAATCCAGAAAGCTGATTTAGATGGTGCAGCGCCACAGGATAGGGCCTCTAGCAGCTGGAATTCTGAGTAACTGTATGGACTAGATCTTCCCATTGCTTCATGCTGGACATACAGTGTGATACATATATTCTTTTTCAATTAAGTCACTGAAATTTTGGAGCTGTTACTAGAGTATAAACCTGACCTATCCTAACCAATATATTTGCTTTCCTAGAGCTCACATTCCAGTGAGAACAGATAGCACACATTTAAAAATCTCTAATTGGTTGATAACACTTCTCTTTTGTTTCATGCCTGTTATACATCAATTAACACCTGTTAATTATTTTCAGCATGTCTTTCACTTTCAAAAGGATCCTGGTTTGGATGATAAATTACATGGTCACTGGTAAAGAAAGAGGATAGTCTATGAAAAATAGTATAGGAGACACATAAATACGGCATTGAGGAGAAACAAGATAATCCTACTAAAAGGATTTTATCATTTGAACTGGAACTATTTAATATTCTGGTTGGCAAATATTGAGACAGGTGAAGTTTGGAGTGAAGGGCATTCTAACAGCTCCCAGTTCTATCACAGGTCCAAGAAACAAGTGCATAAAGAATTTTGTAGAATATTAAGCAGATTAAGGTAAGTGTGGCAGCGATGGGGGATGAGGAGTGGAGAGAGCAGAGAAGCAGGAGGAAGGCTGGCTGGATACATCACGACACTTTGAAAACCCAACTAAGAGGTGTGCATTTAAGGTCATGTGGGAGAATTGCCATTATACTTGACTTCCCTGATTGGCTCTTCCTCTCACCTTTAACTTTCTGACCCAAATCTTGAATAACCCAATTCATAAAATATACAAGAATACTTATTTTGTTGAGATTGAGGGACTCTTGATAAACTTCAAAGAGAAATGTTTTAAAAAGGATGACCCAGCAAGAAGGAAATGGCTATTCAATTTAGCCTATGGTGGTTGATGCTCAGGGAATTATTTTCATAAGTTATCCAAGTGCTTAGAGTGAAACAGGTATTATAACTTCTATATGAAAATGGATACACTGCCAAGCTCTAGAATATCATAGAAATAAAAACAACTATGGATATGGAAGCTGTGAGTTTCACTTCCTAGTTTGCTTGGGGCAAAGTGCATATCTATAGTAACAGGATCATCTTCTACCCTCAGAAAGATCTCAGCTTGGATGATAAAATCTATGGTGTCCCTTCCTATGACATTCGGGATAGAGGTAATTTCACATTCCTACATTTTTCTTCTTCTCTCAGAATTAATTAAAACCAATTTGGACCTGAATCAGATAGAAATGGTTGGGGAGTCTAGTATCAGTCATTTGAAAGAACTCCTCTTGCCTTACACAGTACAAGAACTTCATGGGTTCATGCCTTAGAGCCCCCACCTCAAGCTCTCTACCCTGGCCAGTAAGATTCTTGCTGAGTGTCACATTCCCACTGGCTCTGGTGCAAGTGTCTTAGGCTCAGACTTAATACTAATTATTATCCATACCCCTAAACCATGCCTCCTTCCTGGTTAGTTGTAGAAACTTGAATGGCAAATACCTATGGGAAAGACACACAATAAATGTTAACTCAAAAATCACCAATTTACAGTAGAACTGGGGAAGCCTTTAAGGGCTTTGAATAAAATTTGAACTGTTTTTATGGATGTCATCATTAGCATGTGTTGATGACATACTACACATTTGTTATATGTACATAAGCTTATCTTGCATTATATGACATAACTAAACCCAATTGTGTATCTGTCCACCTGAAGAAATAATAGCATATGGTTGATATTGATATCTTGCTTTAATCTGCTCAGAATACCAATACTATAACTGATTTGTGCCAGAACTGCTAGTTCATGAAGTTGCTGCCTTAGCCTGTAGGCCTCTTGCAAAGTACAAGACTTGTGGAATCAGACCTGGTAAGCTCAGGCAGTGTGAACAGGTGGCAATACCTGTGGATGCCACCTCAGTTTAAATTCAGGCTCTGCCATTTACAAACCGGTCACATTGGGCAAGTTACAGAACTTTTTTAAACTTCAGTTTCCTCATGTATAATGCAGATGTGTGAAAGGCAGTTTTCTCATAATGGTATTCTGAGGATCATTGGAGCGAATAGATGGTAAACAACAGCATAATGCCTGGTAAATTTCTTAATTTTCTTGATTTAATTAGAACCGGCTTGAACCTCCATCTGCCAAAATGTGGTGGAAAGTCCAGGATCGGTCATTTAGAAAGTCCCCTCCTTCTCAGTTGGCAACTGCATGAACCTCAGGAGCTAACACACTTAGAAAGGGACCTCTGCTTCTTAGCAAATGGTAGCCAGGGTTATCTGGAGCCATGTTTAGCAAGACCCAAGTGACTTATAAGTTTTGAAATAAAATCTAAAGTTCCTACTTAGAGTAGCAATTCACTCTTCTCCACTGTGCTTTTAATCGTCTCTGGGTTTCTACTCCAAGTTCATATCTCATTGTCCCACATTCAGTTACACATATCATACCATTACCCTATATTTGGTTACATACTACATTGTGTTCTAGTTGCCTGTCATTCTCCCCAATTTTAGTAAGGACTCCTAAAAGGAAGGCAGAAATAGGCCCTGCGTGTTGCTGATTGAGTCATGCCAGACAGGTGTCCAGATGAGGAATGAAATTGGGCCAGTGCTCTGCCCTCCAGCCTTGGGCCCTGGTGCAGGGCTATGGTTGCCAGGGGAAGGGGTGACTTTTTAAAATTTACACAAAGAATCTTTACAGGCAGCTCCAATAGGAAACACATGTTTTAATTCTGTTACATTTTCACAGCAACTGAGGGTCCCAAACACAAACTGGAGAGAAGGGATCTAAAGAGAGAGCTTAAAAAAAATAATGATCGTAATGTATTGTTTGGAATATTTTCTGGTAAAGAGCAAAAAGAAAAGTGGATGTAATATACGGGACTGCTACAGACTAAGTGCTTGTGTTCCCCCACCCTCCCAAATTCACATGTTGAAACCTAATCCCTAATGTGATTTTTGGAGGTGGGGTCTTTGAGAGGTGATTAGGTCATGAGGTTGGAGTTCTCTCATGAATGGGTTTAATGCTCTTATAAGAGACCCCAGACAGTTCCCTCATGAGAACACAGCAAGATAGTCATCTATGAACCAGAAAGCAGATTTTCCCCAGGCACAAACATCCTCAGCTCCAGAACTATGAGAAATAAAGTTATTATTTAAATCATCCAATAGTCTATGGTATTTTTGTTATAGCAGCCTGCATGAACTAAGGCAGGGACCGAAGACAGAGTACTATAATAGTGGATATTTATTACTCATCTCTAAGGCACTGAAGACAGAGAAAAGAACTTTAGCTTTTATGGGAAAAGCAAACTCCATAATATGAAATGTGTTTTTGTGCTTCTCACACCTACAATATACAAGCTAACCACTAGAACTATAAATTAAAGGTGATTAAGTGATTTGCCACCTAACACGATATAACCGTATGATTCACTGTTAGAAAAAGGCTTCTTAGGCTTTCTTGCCAACACCGAGTCATCAGAAATATATGAGTTTACTCTCTTTTTTGGTCAATGTTCCTGGAGATGAAATATTTTCTCAGTGATTCGATAGTAGAAATATAGTCATCAATAAATCTTTTCTTTCCTCTTCTCTCTACAACATTGATTATGGAAGGGAGGAGGCTCATATCCCCCAACTTATCTGGCAGTTTCCTGCATACAAAAAAAGGAATGATACAGATATGGTACTGTGGCATCAGGTAGATACATAAGTTATTCTAACTTAGTAGATGTAATAAAAGTCATATATTTTACAATGTTGCTTTCTGTACATAACAAAACTTAATATGTGAGTGATTTGATTTTTCTATTCTCAAACTATTCTCTAATAATCTTCCATGACCCCTAAAGTACATGCTCTCATTACAATTCGGCCCACTAACAAATTTAAATCAAAAATTTAAATAAAAATCATTTCCAAATGTCCTATGGCAAGCAAGCTGTCATTGGCATTTTTGATCTGTATTTAGTTAATATTACCTTTTCATTCTCTTTGTCTTGATATATTCATGACTATCACCACTATATGTATTATAATTAGAGGAAAGGAACGAAGTTTATAATAGACAAAACTGTCTTTAAGTATACTTTGTTAATATTTAGAAAAGTTCCAAGAACAAAAAGAAATGTACACTCCAAATTGATTTATTATTTTTCATTTTTAAAATATTTTAACTAAGAACAGACTACTGGTTAAAGAAAGTTTATAAGTAGTCTGGATTGCAGAGCTAATAAAGATACAGAAGAATCAGTTGATGCAAATTAAAATTGAAAGAAAATATAATACTTTTTCTCTGCTTAGGATAATTTCTTCTTAAATATCAGAGGCATTTATTTGAACTAAAGACAAAGACACATGAAAATCATGCCTAAAGAAACAAAGTGAAAAAAACTTAGATCAAAAATCTGCTTTTAAGGTGTATAATGCAGAATATCTAGCTTAAATTTATATTCCAAGTTCATACTGTGGTTTGGCAGTTTTGAATTTGACTATAATTCTATTTTAGGGGATATTTTAAATGACTAAGTATATATTGAGACTATTAATGTCCAGAGTATATTTGAAATAAAATTTTAGAAAGCTTAATAATACTTCCAAGTGTAATATAAAGTTTTTATTCATGCATACATATTTATTGTTTTATAAAATAAGGAAAAACTTTCTGTAAAAGACTTGACATTTGCAAAGATATTAAGTGTAGGTATGAAGACAAAGTTTGTAAAATCAATTTGAAACCAAAAGAAATATCTCAGACTTTGAAACATAATGATTACTATTGAAGAAGATTCTGTGTAAATCATTTCAAATGGAGCACAGAAGAGAAAAAAAAATATTTGGTTTGGTATTCCCCAAGGAATTTATTTTTAAAAAGATATTCTGTAGACTACATAAATCAGAATTTGTGAGTTATTGTTTGAGGTTTTCAAATGCAACGAGAATATTAGGACATATTGTTGGGACAATTGCTGAGAATGAGAAGAGAGAGAAAGGAGTATAAAAAGTGCAGAAATAAATTGTCCTCACCAAGCCAACTCACCAAGCCTTCTGTGCATCAATGAATCTAGACCAGATCCGGATTGGCTGTCACAGAATCACTCAAACTCACAAGGACTCAGTTACTAAAGACCCAAAGCAAATGTATCATAAATGAGACACATCCTGAAGAGCTCATCCTTCCTGAGATCAGAAATGTTCCCTGAGCAGCTTTGTTAGTTTCATTTTAGTTTTCTTCCCATTCCTAAAAAGGGTGTTGGTATTTAAGTGAGAAGATTCCTGGAATGGCTAATTATGATTTCAAAAGAGTTGACGTGTACATTGTTGGCATTTCAGTCACCACTGGTTGGCACATTCCATTCCCAGCTTAAAAATGAAATAGAGAGAGAGATGGCGAGAACAACTTAAAAGTCAATCACTGAATGATTGTAAACAAAATGAAGTCCACACCCTTAAATACCTTCTATGAGTATAAATCACCAATTGATTAATTCATTGATTGCTTGAAACTGATAGCAGTGTTTTATGTGATTTGTGGTGGCAACTGTAATGTATCACCCAGATGCCCCTTCAGTGGCAGACCTATTGCCCCAGTTGCTGGGGGTTCCATCAGCAGACACCTGCAGCAGTCACTCTCTCCTCTGTCTCTGCTGCAGTAAGTCTCTTCATCTAAGGTCAACTTTTCCTGGGACAACTGACATATCATAATTTCTCGATGTGAGAGTAAAAAGGATTGGCTATTTTGGCCTAATGGAGAACAATGCCAAAGGACCATTCCAACTCCAAAACTCCTATGGGGTGAGCCATGGCTGTCCTTGAGCCTGCATCACACAGGTATAGATGCCAAGTCATTCCTCAGTAATAATGCCACACATTAAACTCAGTTTCAGAGTCTCCTTCCAGAAAAACTGAATGTGTGACCATGTTAGATTCGCATATAAGTGTCCTTTGTCTTACTAAACCAGAAATGTGAAAAATGCATCTCCTAACCAGAGGACAGTCTATCTTTCCTTACGAAAATTTTCCAATATTCATAAACTCATTGGCCTCTACAAGCTCTCAGTGGCCCTGTCTTGTGCATCTGCTTAGATAATATAACAGAAATTCATTAGCATGATTGATCTAGTTAAAGCAGGAGAGAGAAATGAAAATGCCTTTCTCTACCATTATATTAAAAGTTGAATCTCCCTGGGAAACCATACTGGGGAGTTACTGTATGTTTGGCTTCACCCAAGTTGGGATATGCTGACCAAAAAATAAGGGATTAATGAGCCTAAATCCAATCTCTGAATATGAACTAATTAGGTAACAAAAATAAGTTTGCATGCACAAGGAAAGAGAAAGAAAGGGCAGGAGGAATTAAGAAAGGGAAAGGGACAGAGGGAAGGAGTAAAGAAAGAAAGGAACAAACAGAAATGGAAAGGGAAAAAAAGGATTCTGATAAACTCTAATTTTAAAAAGAAGTCATAAACTCAAATGCCTACAGCATCAGTAAATGTATGACATGAAGCTAAATGTGAGATGCAATAGGGAATGATAGGAACTGTGGCAAAGTAGAGGTTGAATACTCGAATCCACTGAGAACAGCTGCTTCTTAGCTCTGGTCTACTTTTTTCCTGGAGGAAAGTGGGTTGGCATTACCAGGCCTTGTTAATACTTTTCTTTCAAAAAAAATTCAGAGTTTTTATAAAGTTTTTTGATTTTCAAAATGTTCTGCAAATCCAGACCAAACACCTTTGCCGGACAGTTTCCAACTCTTTCAGGAGACTATGATACAATGGTGACCTTTCTGTCACATATTTCTTAAGGTATATCCAAAACAATTTTTATGAATATCATTATATTTGAAATCACAAAAATCTCACCACTAAATGGAAACCCTATGAAAAAGAAATGACAATAAGAAACCTTACAGGTTTACCTTCTTTATAAGATTTTTTTAAAAAAAAGTCTTCATGTTACAGTGACATTACTTGAATAAAACAATCTGAAAAGAAGTAATTACATGTGAATAAAGCATAAAAGTATCATACAAAATTTGTAGGTTGTACGTTGTGTGAGGGGGAGCAAGATGAAGGGACATGTGGTAAAGTTTACCTTATGCAGAATATATCTCTCATTCTCTAATTCTATGTTTAACATCATCTCCCAAAACTCATTAATAGTAATAACTCATGTCTTGAACTAAATCTATATTATCCAAAACCTAAAAGTAACAATATAGTTTTAAATTGAAATATAATACACATATCACAAAATTCACCCTTCTGAAGTGTACAATACAGTGGTTGTTTTGTATGTTCACAAAGCTGTACATTCATCACCACTATCTAAGTCCAGAATATTTTGTCAATCTCAAAATTCCCCATGCTTATTTGCAGTCACTCTCCATTTTCTCTCCTCCCAACCCCTGGGAAAAACTGATCTACTTTCTATCTCTATAGATTTGTCTTGTCTGGACATTTCATGTAAATGAAATCACAGATTATCCATCCTTTTGTGTCTGGCTTCTTTCACTAAGCATAATGTTTTCAAGGTTCAGCCATGTAGCATTAACCAGTACTTCGTTCTTATTTATGGCTGAATAATATTCCATTGCATGGATATACTACATTTGTCAGTTAATAGATACCTAGATTGTTTCCACCTTTTGGCTATTAATAATACGCTATGGACTTTTACATACATATTTTTATGTGGAAATAAATTTTCACTTCTCCTGGTGTAGAACTGTGGGGTCATATGATAATCCTAAATTTACATTTTGAGAAATGGCCAAACTGGCTACACCATTTCACAGTCCCACCAGGAAAGAACGAGGGTACCAATTTCTTTACATTCTTACCAATACTTGTTATAGTCTTAGTTTTTATCATAGACATCCTAACAGGTATGGGTAGTATCTCACCATGGTTTTGATTTCCATTTCCCTAACGACTAATGATGCTGAACAACTTTTCATATGCTTTTTGACCAATTGTACATCTTTGGAGAAATGCTTATTCAGACCCTTTGCTAGTTTTTTAATTGGGTTATTTGTCCTTTTATTGTTGACTAATGTATTGTTTTAAATTAGAAAAAGTGATCTTTTATGGCTCTGTGAAGTGTCACCTGAGTGTCACATGATAGAACTGGCGTGAGAGGCTGATCACAGTGGATGCAATAGATCCAATTTCTCAGTGAGTCCAGAGGCTTTTAGGGTGCAGGTTATAAACCTAGTATTGAAGTTAGAAAGATCTACTGGAGTGGATCAAGATCACAAAGCCCAGTAGCAGTAAGAGGAGCAATGAGATTTCCAAAATAATATTATCCTTAGGAAGGAAGGAGTCCAGGCTTATGATTAAGTCTCACACATATATCTAAAGATTCACAGATAGAAGCTAATTTCAACCCAGCCAAAGCTGGCAGTACTCTGCAAACAATCACTCTAGTTAAGTGAGTACAATTTGAGGAGAAAGCAACTGTAGTGTGAACTGGTTGTACAGTAATCTTAAAGCTTAAGAGACCGGGTAATTTTTCATTTAAACCATGACATTTTTAAATAAGAAAGGGATGCTCTTGATGATTCACTGGGACAGTAGGAAAGCCCTTGACCTCTTGTAGTAATGTTTCTGCTAGTCTGGAACACTTCTGGTTCTCAAGGAACCATCGTTACTGAGATATCACAAGCCTTTGACAATTATTGAAAAACAGTCTGTAACAGTGACAGCACATGAAGGGAAGCACCAATGGCAGGCATAAACTAATTCACCTGGCACTGGGAAGCAGGAGAGACAGGGTTTTCTGTGGAAAGGACAAATGACTATTTGTTCACCTAATGGTGCTTGAGTTTGTGGATCAGATCGTGTTGATTACAAACCCATCGGTGATAAATTCATAGCTTAAAAAAACACTTGTATTTATAGCAGTTTCTATATAACATGATGTCTATAAAATATTTATATTTTATGTCCCACTTTCTGGTTTGCTAACTTTTGAGCATTTCAAAGCTACTTTGATTAATGAATCCAAAAGCACAGACATCCTAATTTTCTATTTTGAATACATATTTTTCAAAGTAAAATACTTCATAGATGGTTTATTAAGCTGTCTCTTTTAGATAAATTTTCTACATTTTTATAAATACAATCTTTTATAATTACAATCTTATTAAAATACAATATTTATTTTTTAGCTTCATTGAGATATAACTGACATATGACATTGTGTAACTTTAGGTGTACAATATGATAATTTGATACACTTATATATTGAGAAATTATGATCACAATAAGGTTATTTAACACTTCCATCACCTCATATAATAACCTTTTGTGTATATATGGTGAGAACATTTAAGTTCTATTCTTTTAGCAACTTTCAAGTATATAATACAGTACTGTTAACTATAATCACCATGCTGCACATTAAATCCTCAGAACTTATTTATTTATACCCTTTGAGCAACATCTCTCTATTTCCTCCACCTCCCAGCCCTTGGCAACCACCATTGTACTCTCTGTTTCTATGAGTCTGCCTTTTATATATTCCACATGTAAGTGCAATTGTACAGTATTTTTCATTTAGCATAATGCCTTCAAGGTCCATCCACAGTGTTGCAAAAAGCAGGATTGCCTTCTTTCTCAAGGCTGAATAATATTCCCTTGTGTATATATGTCACGTTTTCTTTATACATTCACCCATCAATGGACAGTTAGGTTGTTATTATTGTGATATAGTCTCTAAAAGGAAGTATTTCCTGTATCAAATTGCAATACTTATCACAGAAAATACTTCATTTATAGCTCTGAAATTCAAGTCATTGAATTAGAGCATAATTCTTCATTAAGTTTACATTGCTCGAATTTTTAAGAATTTTAAGTTTACACTTTAATTTCTCTGATCTTAAAATCATGACTATTCATTTTACCTAACTCCTCTTGCATAATGTGATTTACCTAACTAGTGAGTTTTGTTCTCAACCATTCTGTTTTTCTGTTTTAAAAATAGCATTTAAGTGAACAACTGAAGTAACACATGAGCTCTCCACCATGCAAAGGAAATGCCACTACTCATATGCCTCTATCTTTTAATTATAATCTCTGTTATAGAAAAAGGATTGCTATAGCTAAAGCACCAATCATCACAATTTTATCAAGAATGACACATAGATTACAATGGTCCCTCTATGTTAGGATGCTGTACTTTGTCTACAGCCTTTCACACTTCACTGGTAAGTATCTTGGGTATATAGATAAAGGAAATAGAAAGCAAGATGAAACACAGCCTGTGCCGGATTGCCAAGGCTGATTTGTGCTTAGCTAAAGCAGAACTCCCCTGAATATTAAGATATGCACCCAAGCTTTGGGATGATCTTATGCAAAGATCTCTTTAATTTGCCTGTTTTTTTTAGTAACAAAGTAGGGCACCAATTGTTTTCTGTTACTCCCTAAATTTACCTTCCTTGCTGAGTCTGATTTTGGACCTCCATTGCTGCTGACACTGACCAGTTCACTGAACACAATCTAGGTCACGTGATCCCAGAAAATGGGCCTGAGTATGTCTAATTCCAAAGATTTCAAGAAGGGGATCATGAGCCTCAAAGGTGGTTGATTTGGAGATCTCACCACTTGGTGAGTAGAATCCGAGACAGTGATGACTTTCTGAAGGTTCGGTTGAACATCCTGAACATGCCAAAAATACTAACAGCCAGAGAGTGTAACAGGATGTTTCACAGCTCTGCCAAAATTCCAACATATTTGGTGTTTTATATGCTTTAGATATGTATTTCCAAAAAGCTGGTACCACCTTATGTTTTCATAAGTGTCCATTATGATACTGTTTTCCAGAGACGAAAAAGTTGTATCCCATTAATTTAATATACATTTATTTTATTATTATTTCTTCTATTACTGCCTAGCACTGTACTCCTAGTAAGGAGAATAATGTCTGGCACAAAGTAGATGACTGATAAGGCACAAAAATATGTGTAAGGGCTTATTGAATAGAGGTATGTACATGTATATGTGCCTACATAAATTATGTGTTCCTATTTTTATGCCTCTTTTTAGTAATGAACATGCTGGAATTTGGAAATACCAGCTGAGCACCTCAAGCTTTAGGAGAAGAAATAACTCACTCAGCATAATTCATAAATAGCTGCCATTAACCTCCCTACCTTTTACTTATGTAGCTTTGTCTAAGTGGTCGTGTCCTACCCTGTAGCTCATAACATCTGTATCTATCACCACTGAAGTACCACACTAAAAAAAATATTATCTTATCTATATTTAAGTCCCAGTACATGACTTACTTCTTGTATCATCTTAGGCAAATCAAGTATTCCCTTGGAATATTAGTTTTCCAATCTATAAAATGAGGAAAATAAACCTTGACCCATCTACATCACAGGGTTGTTGGAAAGTGAAAGAGTCTTAGAAAAGTATGAACTGCTTTGAAAATGTAGAAGAGTGACCCATTTCCCTTGCAAGGCTCACTAATTTTACCCTGTGTGTTGCTTTACTCAAAGACAAAGACACAGTTGGACACCTTCTTTTCTCTTCCAGATTACCCATAACTGACCAGGCATCAAGTGTTAAAAATAACAGGAACAATGTTTAATTGAATTAAATGATTCCAATGGGTTGGGATTTTATATAAAAATTCTAGCACTTTGACCCAAGCTATTTCTAGGATTTAACTTTTGTTATGGGCTGATCAATAACTATAGACAGATGTTGTATTTGTCTTTTCTTTCAAACTTTGTGCATTCGGACTATTTCTGTGCTCCTAATAAATTTAGAAAATTAATTGACACAGAGGAAGTAAAAAAAAGCCTCAAATAAACAATATAATTTTGGGGGGTGGGGAAAAATTACAGGGAAATTAATATATTGTCTAAGTTCTCACTATAAACTTGCTATAGCTTGTCATATCACTGCAGAATATTAGAAATTAATTTCATTTTCCTCTATAGGAAAGGTACGTGCCAAGTAAATGAGGTATCCAGGTACACCAAACCCCCAGGTGCAAGAACCTTTTCCATCTTTTCTGTGTTCTGTGGCATGTCTTAGGTAGGAAAATGAGTTTTGTTCACAAAAGAAAAACAAAAGCAAGATTTTTCTAAAAATGGGTAGCTCTGTTGTAGTTACACTCAGCCTTCTTAGGTAGACGGAACACATTATCTTGTCTTTTTTTTTTTTTTCCACTTGAAGGGACTGTCTTAATACTAATGAGTCAGGCAGTATGGACAATGCTATCAGCAGTTGTCATGATGGCTGTTCACTATAATGGCAACCTCAGAACATGGGATTATGAAAAATGCCTTTTACTCTCCTCCCCTTGTGTCTTCTTCCCCACTCAACTTTCCTATCCCTAGGCTCCTCTTAAATGTCTATCTAAAGAAAGAAAAAAATTAGCAATACACTGTGTTCTAGGATTATATTTCCTTCAGTTTGGCTGACATCCTAAGACCTCAAGCCATGGGCTATTCAGAATGGATCAACTATAAAAGGTCAGTTCTGGCCAACACTGAAGTGGGACTCATCCAACAACAATAGAAATGTGATCAAGTACTGTCTGGGGAATTAAGTACTTTTTGGGATCTGTACCACGCAGCAATGCTTTGGGGCACTGTGTCATGGAAGGTGCTGTCCTTCAATGAGAGTAAGAGGCAAAGTCAAGTACTAACTGGGGAATTGAGGTCTTTGGGGGATCTATACCATGCAGCAGTGGTTGGGGGCACTGTATTATGGAAGATGCTGTCCTTTCAATGGTTACTGGAGGGCTTAAAATTTTGCAAACATCTTTTCACAAATAGAAATGAGCCCTGGATATTTGTGAATGGTGCTATCTCTTCTTGTACCAGATAAGGTTGTTAATTAGTCTTTCTCAATTGCAGATGGGGTTTTTTGTTTGTTTGTTTGTTTGCTATTGTTTTTTTGTGGGGAGGGGGGGTCCCCTCATATTATTTCTAAAAGCATGATGTTGAAATTTCATAATTTCACTAGGAAATATTAATAATAAGGCAACCCCCCAAAAAGAAGTGAAAAATAATTAGCAACCTCTTAACAGGGGTGGGGTGGGAGATTTTTTCTGTGATTTCCAGCATTTTGCATTACCAGGAATTCTTCGAATTTTCAAATAAAATTAAAGTTATCCTATAGCAGACCTAGTTTGTGACCTTTCTCAGATTTGTTTTGCTCATCTTCCTGGCCCCAACTGCTTGCTCAAATGCCCCAGCTGTTGCTGCCCTCGTCTCATATTCTAATACTATGGGTTGTCTCGGGAGCTCCTGGGGGACACTGAGTATCAGCAACACCTTCAGTCAACCTACTGTGTCAGAACCCACAGCAGACATGGTCCAGTAAGACTGAACCCATAGAGGATTCTGGCTTCTCTTAGAACTTGCAGACTCAGATGACAAGGGTTAGATCGACCCACAGAGACAAGATAATTTAACCTGAAAAGACTGACCTTGGACAAGTAGGAGTTAGGAAATGGGAAGGAACCAGCAGATGAACTCTTTTGTCTTCATTTCGTGACGGATTATTCTGGGTACATGGTACACAAGAAGATACTGAGAACCAGCTGTGTGTGTGAGTGTGTGTGTGTGTGAGTGTGTGTGAGTGTGTGTGTGTGTGAGAGTGAAATCTAGTCTTTTCTTTCTTCTCTGCTTCCAATCTCTTTTTCTATTACTCTGTTGTTCTGAGATTTTACCTCCCTATAAAGCCAAAGGACATCATCTTTAGTTCCAGCTTTATTATCTAGGAAACCTAGGCTAAGATACTTCTGATATGACACTAGCTGTATTTTCACCTTCTGCACTATGAGAAAATACATCTTGCTAAAATACATTAGCTTCTAATACGTTTTTAAATAAATAAGTACATTATATAAGCTAATAGTTAAAAATAATAATGCCAAATCATGAAATTGCTAATATTTGTGTGTTCTCGACCTACAAAAATGGCAATTTTGTATGGTTCAAACTGAAAGCAATGGAGTATGGTAGTTAAGAGCTTGGGAGTCATGTTGACTGATTGCAAATCAGTTCTGCCACTAACCACCTGTTTGACATTGAACAAGTTACTAAATGACTCAAGGTCCCCAGATACTTCCCTTATAACATGGAGATAATATCTAGACTTGTGAGAACTAAATTATATATTTCAAGTAATTAATAGATATTAGCTATTTTTAACACAAAGTAAAGTATTTATTGCACCTATGGAGAGCTGCTGGTATATAAGTGGATTTAAGGATCCTTTTCTCTATAACCACTCTGCTCTCTCTGCCTTCAGGCCAGGCAATCAGTGGAAGCTGATGCAGAAAGGATCACCATTAAGATTTTTCAAATACTCTAACTGTTGATTAATGTGGATAATCAGCTTAAGTTCTTTTTAAAAACCTAGAGTTGGACCTTCAGGAACCTCACTGTGCTTGGTTCTCTAAGTCTGGAAGCTAGAACAGAGCAGAAATAGCCAGTGAAATGATGAAGGGGAGATTCAAAGTGGGGATGGAAGATATAAAGAAAATTAAATTTTAAAAAAAGCAGATGTAAGAAAAAATAGTAAGACAAGTTATCATAGATTTACCATTTAATGGAACCTAATCCAAGAAAATACTAGTATCTATAGGTAACAATAGCAATTTGTGCTTCTTCTAAAAATAAAATCCCACTTTGAGGAAATGAAGAGAGTCTACTTTACATCTCTAAGGCATGACACCTGATTTCCATTAAGTGCATTGCCTGATTCCTTTGAGCATACACTGATCATTTATATGCTCTGGGCAAAATCAAGGTCACTTATGAAACAATGCTTATTTTCATAGCTGACATAGACCATAGCTACCTGACTTCAAACATTAGGATGAGAGTTTCTCTACAAAAATACAGGCAATTTAACATATAATGCCAAACATCTGCATACTGGGATATATTCAGTTGCTTATTTTAAATTTTTGGTTTTCAAACTTTAGAAAGTCTTATTAATACAACCTCTAAGGAAATGCCCTAATTCTTTTTTTTTAATATAAAATATCGTTTGAAACACATGAGCAACAGCCTAAGACTTAAAACAGGATTTTGTATGTCAGCACTTTGCAGTATCGGATTAAACTGCACCTCAGAAATCGGTATACTCATGGAGAATATATACATTACTATTTAAAAATTAATTGGTCCTTTAAAATCAATGTGTTATGTAAATCTATATTGTTCTTTCATGGATACAAATGCACACATACAACACATACACATGTATATGTATATGTATATGTACAGATATACAAATGAGTTGGCCAAACTCCCTTGGACAGTCAGTGCTCGAACAGATGTTAGTCCTATGTCCTTGGTAGATCTCATCTTAATCATGATATTGAGCTGCTCTCAAACAATGAAGAAAGGTCGCTGCTACATCAAAGTGGGGAAAGAATGCTGAGTGAGCCCCTGCTCTCATTTAGGAAGCCTTGATGGTGATTTCTACATAGAGAGAATGAATGGCAGACACTCCAAGATGCTGGACTGAAATATTGCAGGGCCACAGATTATCAGAACAAGTTGCTTTTTGAAGGCTTGTACCCTAAGGTTTGTTAAAAGAATGCAACTGAGCAAAAATCGATGCTTTGACATCAAGATGCTTCCTAGCACTATTGCGCTTATCTGAATTCAGCATCTAAGAATTATTGATGAAATTAAAAGGAAAGTATTTTGAGAACCCAACATTTTCTTTGTGAAGACGTGTTTTTTAAAAAAAATGAAGCCATCAAAGTGTGATGTTTTATGGAACATTTATTGTTATTTAATATATAAATTGAACAGCTAATAATCCTTTGCTTGCCTACCCAGCATATGGTTTTTTATATTTTTTATATTTAACAGTTTACTTCTAATATAATAAAGCAAGGTGAGTGGAGGCTAACGGTATGCAGTTGATTTTACTTGCAATTCTGTGTACCATCTTTGCTTTTAGGATTTTCTCTTAATTATATGACTAGATAGGACTGCACACACAGACAACACAATGTGAGTTATGAGTAAAAAATATATATAAAAGAATGTTTCTCATTTAAATTGTTTTGCTTTTTAGACAGCTTGACTTACTCAAAAGCAATAGAAGACCCTTGACTTCATTTCTATTTCAAAGCACAATCACCACTAAACATCTGTTTTTCTGGAAAGTTGAAACTATCTTGCTGACTGCATGACTTCAGATGAATGTTTAAAATCCCATCCAGTAATGTGCAATTTCATCTGAGACAGGTACTATCATGTCAGTTTGAAGCAATTGTGAATAGTCCTTCTTAAATATTTCTAATGCCATTTGATAGGTGTCACCGACTTTTATGAAAACTACCGAGCCACTTCCTTTTTTGACTGTGTTTGGAATTACTGTACAGATATCTTTCCTGGCCTCTGACAGAGACTTGTGATGTAAATAAGTTCATATGGCTGGCTGGAAAGGAAGAAGATGTGTGTTATTAGACCCAGTACATCAAAGAGGTGTGCGTGGTTTCAACAAAAATTAAGAACAGGAGTGCCTTAGAGATACACCTCTGAGATATTTTCTACAGATCATGGCCTGCCTTGAAGAATGCTTTCTCTCTGTTAATACTCCTCCTTCCTGTCTCCATCTCCACCCCCATTCCAAGAATGTAGTAAAACCAGTGTTAACTATAAAAGTTATGAGAAGGTTTGAATAACCAGAAAGGAGACACAACTAAAGGGCCTGATACTATGTCCACATCACATATGCAATCCTAAAATTTTTATTTATGTATATAGAAGCCACCATATGTCACCACTTTGTAAATTATTTCAAAAAGACAACTTTATGCCTTAAAACCTTGTAGAACTGACACATGTGTGGTCTGACTCAGGTCACTATGCCTAAATTAAGGTTTGTTGTTTATACAAGCAGTTATTAATTCTGAAAATTATATTATTACAGGAATACTAAACATAGAAGATGAAAAACTCCTAATCCTTTCTCCCAAAGGAGATCCGTTGTCAACATGCACTACATGTCACTATTTCCCACCCAAAATAATTTTTCTATACTTATACTAACATGTTATTACATTCTCTTTCTACAAAAGTATTCTTTGACCAAGATTTTTACTAAAACCCAGAAGCACAAAACTATTTTCACCCTTCCTCATTTAATTTTCAAACAGAAAGAGAACTTTCATATTCTTACTTTTATGCTTTTTTTCCTTCTTGATCTGATTTCTTTGTTTGAGAGAGTTCATAAAAATCTCTTGGCATTCTCCAAAAATGCCATTCAATTATAAACTACAGCATTCATAACTGGCATTTCTTTTTTTCATTTGGGAGATTTTAATGACTATGTTCTAACAGCGTTTGCTTTAAAGAAAATTGCTGGTAAATGAATCAAGCTCTCTCCAGATTTTCATTTAAAATTAAACATGCATAGCAAAAGATTCAAATTTCATGAAACTTTTAAAATTACATTTAAAGGACAAGTCTGATTTTGTGATTAGCAAAATTAAATAATACTCAATACAACAACATAAAAAATTATATGTTGATGAGGTCAGTTCTATTAGGAGGAAATGCTATTCCAGTTCTCTACCTAATAATACTTTCAAAAGTATGCCATAGAGAAATATTGTTAAACTTTCATTTAAAATTTATCACCAAAAGTTGAAAGTGAGCTTAACCAGAACACAGGAACTCTGGTATCTGCCTCTGGTTCTACCTACCGGCTATTTACATTTATATGAGAAAGTAACTTCCAAGATGTAGATTTCCTCATCTGTAAAATTAGAGCATAGATTCAATTTTTTTTAAAGGTTACTTGACAAACTTAAATCAGTCTACTACAGATTCTGATGAAAGCTGTTAGAGCAAACTAACTGTTATAACAAAATCACCCAAATTTAGAGCCTTAACACAAAAGAAGATTCTTTTGAGGTCATTACATGACCAAGTTCAATAAGCATGTTTCAGGTAGCCTCCTTCCATGTATCAAGGGAGAACTGAGATTTTACTCCACCTTGTGGTTTTTCCATCACCTACGCCTTGATTCTTTTGCACTTGACCCACAAAAAGGAAATGAAGAAGCAAGGAAAGCACACCTATTTTTTAAATACCCTTGCCTAGAAATGACATACCTTATTTTTATTTGTTTATTTTTTCTTGGCCAGAACTAATCATATGATCCTCCTTACATTCAAGGGGTACTGGAAAATGTAGTCCCCGGCTGGCTTGCCACTTTGCAGTGACAACCTACATTAAGAAAGGTGGAACACAAGTTTTGGTAGACAACCCCATAAACAACATCGTACTTAGAGTCTTTGATTCTGTATAAAAAAGCAAAGATCTTGGGAAAATTAACTAAGTACCAATATACTCAAATGGCCCCTATACTCAAGCAACACCCCATGCTGCAACTGATGGAATGGTTCGTTTCCCAGAAAATGTGAAGTTCTCTAAATACATTGTAGAAAGCCATGGTTTGAGATAAAACCTGCCATACTATAGAATCCTAGAGGGATCCTCTATTCTGCAACATGTTATCCACACAAAGTAATTCCATTATTTCCAGCAGTAAAACATATTTCATCTTAAGCCAGAATCAATTTCAGCCAGTCCTTTCCCTTCTTTTAAGCAATGATGTCTTACAACTTTCCCTCCTGGAAGCTGGCTACATAATTTGTGAGTCCCAGTGGAAAAAGTAAAACCAGGGCCCCTTGTTCAAATAGCAGGGGTGGGGAAGCTATTAAAGGTACTGAAATATAAAGCTTTGTCCTTTCTTCCAATGCTCTCTCTCTCTCTCTCTTTCTCTCTCTCTCTCTTTGTCATGTTTTACTTGTTATTTAATGTCATCCTGAAAAAAAATCACAATCTTTATTTTTTAGCATGAATGTTGCCATCTATATTTATGTTGTGCAGTGCCAGTTTTAAATGGAAATGTTAGATATTTAACTGGTATTGGGAATCACTAGAATCACCCAGTTGATATTTAGTGGTTCATCCACAGGGGCAGTCTGAGCTTACCAGAAGAGACAAACTCCAAGTCAGACTTGAGAAGGTTGGAAGTAGAAAGAGCGCATGCTCAAAGACACAGAGCCCGTCAAGGGAAAACTCCAGGCCTCAAGGATGTTTTCCAGCAGAGAGCAGATGTCCCAGCTTACTCCCACTCCACACCCCCGGTACCTGGGTACCCCGCCTTGTGATGTGGAGCATGAGCGTGCACTGCCTTAGCTCCCAAGCTGCCGGGTTCCCCCTCCCACTAGCTGCCAGGGAAGAAGTTGAATCAGGCACTTTCCCCTTCCTAACTGGCCCAGCCTTGGGCAGATGAGTGACCTCGAGAATCTTTAAACCTCTGAACCAGGAATCTCTCAGTTTCTGGATCAGGGTGGGCAGAAGGCTCGGCTCTGCTGTGCCATCTAATGCTCCAGATCACCAGTGCTGGGACAGCTGCCACCACGCCCCACTCCCAAATGCCACCTGCTTCTAACCACCTCCTCTACAGCCATGCTCCCTTGTCCCATCCCACTTCAATTACAAAACACAAATTCAAAAATAAAATTCGGAATTACACCCCTGAAAATGATATAATGTTGTTAACCAATGTTACCCCCCAATATATTTAATAATAATAATAAAAAGAACTTCAGGACTACCATTGGCAAACATAGAGTCCTTTGAGCACAGGGACCTGTGCTAGTCACACACCCATGAAAATGGCCCTAACCCTACTTCAAATGAATGAGTCCTCAAGAACAACATGTTTTCCCTCCAACTGTTATCCAAATAAACTCCAGGTTTCCAAGAGACCTAGCTTTCTTTGTCAAGGTGTTTCACTCAAAGAAACAGTCCGGTAAAGTGACGAAGAGTAATTAAGAATAATTCTACTCTTTGTTTGCATCATATAAAGACTAATAAAGAGAATCTAATTTGTAACTCAAAGTGACAATTTTTCAATTCTTGCTTTCTGCTCTCCAGTCCTTGGTTGAAGTTGCTCTAGTCTTTTAGTGTTTGCTTCTCACTTGCTATTTTGCAACAAAAAGCATCCTCCCTGACACTAAGCCCAAAAAGCTATTTGCTTCTCCCCCTCACCCCTGCTCCAGTTCTTGAGTAAATCAACTCAGCCTCTTGGATTTCTTTTTAGTTTTTTTCTCAGCTTTGCCCCTTACTAAGGTTCCCTAACCCAAAAAGGAGCCCAGAATCTGATGCAAAGGGTGAGAATCCTTCCCTCTAATGAGAGTAGGAGAAGGGAGCAAACTGTAAATACACATTTAACAATGTTTTGTGTTCCAATTACACCTGAATCATTTTATATCACTTATAAATCAAGATCCTGCTCACTCATGTTGATTTCATTTATCCCTGAGAATTGCTCTTCATGTTGTAGCCCTCTTAGTTAACTAAACAATAGCTCTCTCTCTGTGTTTCAAAAGCAAAAAGACTGCCACCCGCTATCCTTGTGACACTGAGTGGGTCATTTAACCATTTCCTCTGTAACCTCTGTAAACTATGATTTGAGGGTAATCCAGCATTCTAAGAAATGGACTCTTTCTCAGTTCCATGAATTAATTAATGACTTGATTATATATTAACTGGTAATATTAACTGATCTTAAGAAAAGATGTGGCAAAGAAGAGAGGGTGACCTGCACTGAAAATGTCTCCTTGGAAGAGCCACTGGGGTAGCAATAGTTCATCACAGTTTTCTGAATTTAGGTAAAAAATCCCCAAATAACCCTTCTTCCTATTTTCTCATTACATGCCCTGATAATTGTTTGACTCCCAAAAACATTCTAGGAAGAAGACCTTGATGGTGAAGTACACAAAAATTATGGTCATTAGAAACGAATGCGTCCCATTAGAAATTAAAATTCTGGCATTCTGGATTATACATAACCATTTGTGGATTTAGGTAGTATGAGTCCAAAATGAAATCCCAATCATTTTAGAGTATATAAAATTAAAAAGATTATTAAATTGCTAAACTGAATACAGTAGTCCTCTCTTATCCACAGGGAATAGGTGCCAAGACCCCCCAGAGGAGGGCTGAAAATGCAGATAGTACTGAACTGTACATATACTATGTTTTTTCTATACATATATACCTATGATAAAGTTTAATTTATAAATTAGGTACAGTAAGCTATTAATAATGACTAATAATAAAATATAACAATTATAACACTCATAATGAAAGTTATGTGAATGTGGCATTATTAAGCAAATTAAAAATTACTTGAACACAAGCACTGCAATACCATGACAGCTGACCTGATAACAGAGTCAGCTACTAGGATAGCATACATAGCATGGACACAACAGACAAGGGAATGAATCACGTCATAGGTGGGACAGAGCAGGATGGAGAGAGATTTCATCACACTATTCAGAATGGCACACAATTTAAAACTTATGAATTATTTATTTCTAAAATTTTCCATTTAATAATTTTGGACTGCAGTCGACCATGGGTAAAAATGAAATTACTAAAAGTGAAACCATGGATAAGGGAGAACGACTTTACACAACTCGAAATGTAGTGACCCACTGGTCAACATCTCCAACTGAATGCCACTCCATATCTTAGCAATATGTGAAATTAGATGACTAAAATCTGCCTACCAGTTTTTTGTAGAAATTAAAGAGGTGGTACATGTGAAAGTTTCCAGCACAAAGTCTGATTTAAATAGTTGCTTAAAGTCTTTTGTACAATAGATTCTTCTATTTATCCAGTTTACACTGGGTTATTTCATTTTGTTATCATTAAGACTACAAGGATTATTTGTGTTTAATATATGCTTCTGAAGGAGAGAGAACAAAATATTCCATGTTTTGTGCTCTAGCCTGGGAGAAGAAATTTTGTCTAAGGTTTTAACTAAGTTAAAAAAGAATGAAATTTCAGAGCTTCTGCTAGTTTTTTATTGATGTTGTTTCACACTTAAAATTTAGATGCCCGTAGTAGAAAGTGTTTTAGGTTAGAAGAACTCCTTAAAACTTTTCTGCTACAAAATGGTAGTCACCACAGTAGAAAGTCTTTTAAAACATGCACAATCATATGACTATTTAGAGTAAAAGCATAAAGCAAAATCAGATTACATACAAAACTGATGAAAATTTGGGGGGTAGAGGCTAGCAGGTACAGTGGGATTAGAGACAAAAAGATGAAAGAAGCCAAAATTTAAGGTCAGATGGATAGCAAAAAAATATGTAAAGGCAAGAAACTGGTAATAAATGTTAGGACAGTGAAGATTAATACTCTATTTCTTGTTTTGTCTCCACAAATGTAATCACTCCATTACTGTCTTAGTTTGGGCTGCTGTAACAAATTACCATTGACTGTGTGGCTTAAACAACACACATTTATTTTTCATGGTTCTGGAGACCTGAAGTCCAAAATCAAGGTGCCAGCACAGTTGGGTTCTTGGAGAGGGCCGTCTTCCTGGTTACATCCTTACAGGGCTTTTCCTTAGTGCATACATGCAGAGAGGAAGCAAACTCTCTGTGTCTCCTCTTATAAAGACACCAATCCCACCATGAGGACTACATCCTCATGACCTCATTGCCTCTGAAAGGCCCCATCCCTAAATACCAGCATACTGGGGATTCAGGTTTCAAGTTATGAATTTTGGGGGGGAGGGGGAAACACAAACATTCAGTCCGTAGCAAATACCTTCAAAGTAAAAGTCTGCCACATACTCAGCCTTGTGTTATTAGCACTTTGGGGAACTGAAATAATCGGGGCAGTGTCCAGATTGGGACGAAGTATCATGAGGAAGAGAGAGCAGCAGTCACAAAAGGTGAGATTCAGAGCAGTAATGAAAAGAAATAACAACCCCAAGATTCTTAGAAATTTTTGGAGAAAAGGCATGTGGTCAGGGATATTGGTTTCCCAGTTGGCACTGGAGCTGAACAGGGTGACCTCAGCAGTCTGAGAGAGTTGGAAACACTCAGGTGGCTAATATTTGCATCACACTTGTGGGGCTCAGTATTCCAAAAGGTACGGTGTCCCTGTTGCCTAATGATGATGAGAGTGATAACAATGAAGGTCACAGAGCCACCACCCCAGCTGTGCTACTCCCTCTGGGCACGCTGATTGTAAAACCACAAACCACAAACCTGCACACACTTATCTATGGAACTGGAACAGATACTCCTGGCCTATTAAAATAAACACATACTTTAATCTATCATCTTTCTGATACACAGACTGTAAAAAATTATTCATACTGATTTATTTTCCAAGCATTTGCCTGCACAGACACACTTCAATGTGTTACATAATAACATTCTGTAAGATTTATTTATGTTGAATTTTTAGGAATTTTTTTCATTATGTTCCTTTCCTCAAGACTTTTTATCTTTGCAAAACATCTCCCTTCTTAACTTGGATCAGCCAATATTGCTTTAACTTGGGACAATGCCCATTTTGTCATGAGTGTTACCAAATCTGCACGGTCCCATGTACCTAACTGTATGTCTTTTCTTCTGCCTAAGCCCCTAGGTTTATAAACTGAGGACTTACCAAGGCCCTTACCAAGGTCTTTGCCTTTCCTTCTCCGTAAGCTACTCTCTCAAAATCAATCTCTCCTTTTACAAAACATAATCCTGGATGTGTGGACTAAAGCTCAAGTGAATCCTCTTAAAATAAATGCAAGCAAACAAACAGAAATGTTACTCTTCTAAATGGCATGGACATTCTTCCATTTGGCATTTGGGTTGACTGTTTTTCTTTTTAAGAGGATGATGAGCAAGGAAGCCTAGTGTTTAAAAAGAGAAACTGTTGGATGAAAGGGAAACTTCTATGATTAAAAAAACTTTAATTTCTCACATCATGTACTAGTAAAAATATCTTTAAAGACAATCTATATGCCTGCAGCTTCAAAAAATCTTAGAAGGAAATGGAAATTTTTGGTATTACAGTGTTCAACTCTGACATTTAAACTGCTTCCTACAAAAAAGAATCCACCAACTTGATGAAAAGACAAAGGGCTATTGTTGTTAACTTGCCAAAGAAACTAATTAGAATACAAAACATGGGATTATTATATTACTATATATGGTAATTGAAATTACTAAAATATACTTATTATCAACTCAAAGCAAAACAATTAATAACTGACTGTCTTATCTGCCTGTCCCAGCTGAAATGCTTGAGTGCACATTTAAACACACACACACACACACACACACACACACACACACACACACACGCATGCTCCTTTGTTTCTTATTCTCTGTCCCCTCCTCTCAAAGCTTGTTCCATATGATAGGCAAAGGGAAGTAATTTTTATGTGTGACAAGTTAGAAGTTATTTAACATAACTTTATGTTACACATCTCTTGCTGTGTGCTATGGGCTTTGCTGGACTATTAATTGTGCAAATTACTACAACTCTGCAGTATCTTAGCAAAACAATAAGTTATTGGTATTCAAATTCTCACCTAAATAACACATTCTAAATTAAAACCAATGACCTCCTACAAGCACATGTAAATGCACCTTCTTCTGGGATGTGCTTGTTGTTGTTTATATTCACATTGTGGAGATATTATTGTATTCTAGTTATTTATTTAAATGCTTTTTTTTCTCAAACAAATCTCTGAAGCTACTTACTCTACAAGGCCCAGTGCAAGTGAAAATGCAGGGCTCCTTGATCAAAATCTTTAAGAATTTCAACACAGTGACACCTGAGTGTAAAGCCAAGCATCAGGCCCTCTAAGAGTGGAGCTCTGTGCCCCTGCAAAGATTGCACATCCATGAAGCTAGCTTTGCTCTGAGGGCAACAATCTACATCTTATTCATATTTGTAACCCCAGAATTTACTGCAATGTCTGAGAGTAAGCACTTGGCAAATGCATGTTGAAAGACTGAACCAATAAACATTAGGCCTTAGGATTTTACAGTAATGCATAGAGAAAAGTAGAATTTATTTGCAACGAAAGATAAGAATGTGCCCCCATTGCATAGCTATTTTACTTGGAATTTATGGTAGATTAAATGAGGGGTTGATTAAATTCATTAAAGAGCACTTGCTACTTTCATATCTACAAACTTCTTTTTAATTTATTTCAGAGACTTTTAAAAAGTTAAAAGTCAAAAATGAAGATTTTTATAGATGCCAATATCCATGTGCCAGTTGAGATTCTCTTAGAATAACATTGTCCAGCATTGTTCAATTGAAACAATCACTTCTCAGGGATGACTCCAGCATAGGCCTTCAGCCAGAAGCCTATTAGAAACACCACATATATGCATCTTCTCCTTTGTTAGAAGAATGAGGGAACCAGCTTACAAATATAAGAATACCCATGGCATCTCCTAGACCACAATCTCTACAAGACACTGGGCTCTTCCAAAATGGTCAATTATATTCTTTTCTTTCAATGTCTCCCCATTCTGAGTATTTGGCTTTGGGCCAAGACCCAAACTGAAACTGGACAAACTTAAATATAATAAGATAAAACAGAAAAATATAAAGCTGCTCTCATAACATTAATGACCTGATAAAAACCATAAAGTGCCAGAAATTTCTCGGGAAATCATCTTATTGTAAGATTTCTAGTCCAGATCAACTGGCTCTCAGGAGCATTTGGAGTTTGGGGAAGTGTCCATCCATTTGGGTACTTCCATAGACCCAAGTGCCAAGTCTTCTCAAGTCAGTTTATCACTTGCCTAGATCAGATCTTGTCCAGGTTCTCAACCTCTGACCTATACTGGATGACTCAGAGGACGGGGAAGCCTGCCGCACAGATCCTCTTCAGTGATAAAATTTTCTTGGTCAAGTCTGTGAGAAACAGTCAAGTAGGAAGGAATGACAGGGCCATCACATACAGCTGAACTTGAAGGGAATGCTATTGGAGAAAGGATTTCAAAAACCTCAAAGAAATTCCATTGGGCCCTTAGTGAGTAGAATCTATAAAGACTGGAGGCCACAACTCCTTATTTAGCTGCAAATTTTTACCCGTCTGAAACAAATGTTCAGATACTGCTCTCTTGGATCCCTCTCCATTCCTGAGAAGACTTATTATTCATGCTCCATATAAGCCTTTCTTTGACATATTTTTCATCTGTTCTCCTCGCCCTACGTAACTTGGTCGGGAAATCCCCCAAGAGATTTGAAGCATCCCTGCCTTCACAGAAAAGGGTGCAAGCAACTTTTATTTATGATTAGATAAAATCAATTGTCTAAGTTTTCTTCTGATATTCTTGGCATATGAGAGATTACTAACAAGGCCAGCATCAAAATTAAATAGTTAACGAAACTAAACTAAATGTACTAAAATGTTGGACCAGATTCACTGACATTTATCTAAAATTTCAATCACCACACATGTGGCTTCAGTAAAGCTTCTAGCCTGCAAATAAAGTGGTTTTTTGTTTTGGACAGTTTTCAGATTCACATCTTCTGATCTATCTTGTTTATTCCTGCTCAGATGTTGATTTTTGCAAGTCACTGGGTATCTTTTCTCATTATCATGACTTTAAAAGTATACATGCATCTCTGTCTACAGGGAACATGATCTTATCTCTTCTTTTCATTTCAGCTATTTAAAAATTACTGTACTAATATAGTATCTCTAATTGCAAAAGTCTACTTATTTAAGTCCAAAGAATTAGATACAGGCCTAGTTTGAAGATCCTGGTTATTGCCAATTAGAAAATCTTCCCAAAGTACATTTGCAAATCAAAACTGCTTCACCTGCTCTCTCCTCAACAGGCCTTGTGCCTACAGGTTCTTTTCCAAGACATATGATTGAGTCATGCATTCATCCTGGCACTCCTCGGCAGGCATACAGCCTGCATTCCTTTTCAAGAAGAAGATACATGTGCCCACAAGTCACTGAAATAGGCATGCCCACCACTCACGACTTGAACTTTCATTTTTCCTGGCTGTAAAAAGGTAAAAGTTCCAAGGCCATTTTGGGGAGCAGGATTTAGGCTTATTCACCCATTGAAATATACAAAATATCTCTGATTTATACACACAGAGATACACACACATCTATCGTTTCAGCTGGTGTCTAGCTTCAGCCTGATCCCACAGGGAGGTCTAAAGCAAGAACTACACCAAAGACTTGGTCCCTTCTGAAGACAAGAAAGCCACATATCTGCCCCTGTGTCAGCCTTCTGTATGGAATAACCTTCCCCCAGGAAAGACGGTTCAGTTCCCATTTAGCCAAAAGCAGAGTTCCAGAGAAGGAGGCAACTGTGAGCCATTAGCAGCCAACATTCTCAGCAGCTAGTTGTTAAAACCTTCCCTTAAAGGGGATCTAAGTGCCTCAGCAACAATGCCCACTACAGTCCACCCCTCACACTGCTCATACCCAGTTGATTCTCATGTTCTTTACTCCTTCCAGGCACATTTAGATTATTTAAAATTCAGGGAGGACTGCAATACTGACTGCTGCAGTTAATTCCAAGATTGTAACCAATCCTCTTTATCTCCCTCCTCCACTATCCATTGCAGATTTCCTCCCCCACAGCCAGCATTGGTGGCCCTCATCCTTAGTGACCATGTAATTATCAGGCTGGCGTTGCTGTTACTGCATTTTCACTAAAAACTGGACATAGGAAAACCGAAAATGCTGAAATGGATGAACCTAATAACGTAAGTATTCTCCATGCCCCTAAAAAACACCCTACCTGTGATGACTGAGGTCAATTATCCTATCATTATGTAACTATTTTCTTAGCCTGCTGGCTTACAGACATAAGGCTCAAAATGACCATGTAGGAAATGTTCACTGGGATTCTTACTGTGTTTTTTGGAGAAAGAGTCCTCCGGAACCCAAGCTTCCAGACCCACAGAGCTTATAGTTGCAAGAATGAGAAACACAAATTCCTCAGTGGGTCAATGGAAGTGATGGTTAATAAGATGGTTAATAAGTGATGGTTCTACTCCGATTTCTTAAATCTCAGACCCATACAGCAATATGTAATATCCATCAGTTTAATGTGCAAATCACACTGTGAAGAATGGCACCCCATCCTCTCAGGGTATCACCTCCAATCTGATACCTTAACTAAGAAGAGGCAATGCCACTCCTCTACCAGGCCATCCAGTTTGGGGATGGTGTGGTATATGGTAGGACTAGTGGATTTGATAGTCACGTGCTCTGCCATAAATTTGGTTCCTTTATTCGAGGTAATATTATGTTAGATTCCATGTCAATAGATTAGATACTTTATGAACACTTAGTTAGTGATGTTAGCCAAGAAAGAAAATGTCAACCCTCTCTGAAATATAAGACAATCCTGTCAGAATGGATTACTGTTTCTTTTAGGATAAGAAGGTAGAGCCAAGTAAAACTTTCTCCCAAATAGCTGCTTGATCTTCTTTGGAAATATCAACTTAATAGGAACTCAACATTGTTTTTGGTGGTTGGTAGATTGGATATTAGTAACAACAGTAGTCTAATAAGCCTTTGTGAGTCGGAGAGAACCCATGCTATTGGGTCCATGCAAAGACTCCCTCTCTGTGGCCTCCACTATGCCCACTCCATTCAAAAACCCATTGCACAAGGCAGCTGAGGATAGAGGAAGGCTGACATCTATCTTGTCCAATTAGTTGTTAAATGCCTTTTCTGCATTAAGGCATGATACAAAGTGACTTACACTTTGTGACAATTTTTATAGTTCCAACCATATGCCTCTTCCCCAAACATCCTTATTACTAACCTCCCATCTTGCTCCTTTTAAGCTCCTGACCAATTAACTCAGTCACTCACTACTGCCCATGAGTTTACATATTTCCAACTAGCTAAGCCATTCACCACCACCATGAGTCTGGAGATATCTTACCTCAAGCAACTTCTCACTTCAACAAAGTTACTCAGCCAGATCACTAAATCACTGAATAACTGCCTATTTGAAGGATTTCCTCTCACCACTGTCATTTGGTCCCACACTTGCATGTGACTGTGGTAGATTACCAGTCTGTTTTCAGTTTTTACCCACAACACAGGTCAAGTTGACTGATCTGTGAACCAAGTGCAGGCTTTTGCCTCTTCCATCAGCTATTTGTAAGAAACCCTCAGAGGCTGTAGATGTGAGCGGAGGAAGAGTCATTGGTGACACACTGGTATGTGACTTTAGTGTAAGTGTCATACAGCTTAATTTTGCTCTCTGAAGTTGCTCAAGCCCCATCTTGGATCTACTACTTCCATTTTATACTGAATTGCTGCTGGGCCCAAACTTATTACTTGGTGGACTGGCAATATCTAGTTCCTGATGGGGTGTTATGGCTGAATGGTCACTTGGTCTCACAGGATTAGATGCTCAACTTCAACCACGGCTACTAACATTCTAAGATCTGTTTTTCAAATGGTAATTCTCTGTTGCAGGTGGCATGACCTTGCACCAGAACCCTGTGCTGAAATTCTTTTATTAGGGCTTTCCAGAGGCTCCGAGTAGTCCTTTTCTCTGCTAGAGATGTCTTTAGTATCACACATTCTGCCAGATTGTATGGCCCAAGAGCAGGGCTGCTTGTTCCACACCCTGGACTTGCTGCAGAGGCCTTTCTTGCCCTGAGATCCACTCAAAACTAGCAGCTGTCTGCTTTCTCAATAAATGAGTCACAGCAATACTCCCAAGTATAGAATATGCTGCCTCCAAATCACAAACAGGCCCACCAAGGGCTGTACTTCTTTCTTAGTGTTAGGAAGTGTATACTGTAATGATTTGTTCTTTACATTGAATGAAATGTTTCAGCATGCCTAACAACACTTGAACCTATAAAAATGTCACTAAAGAGACAGGACCCTGAACTTCCTAGAATTCACCTCTTCCCCTCAGGAGCAGGTATGTCTTACCAAGGCATACATCTTGCTTATGAGATCTAATTAATAAGCTATCATCAATAAAGTGGACCAGTGCTGTTTTCTTCAGAATGTCCATGTGACCCAACTTTCTTCAGTTTATAATGTCACAAAGAGAGAAAAATGAAAATAGCCCTGAGATAAGATTGAAAATCTATATTGTTGTCCACCCCAGGTGAACATGAAATGCTTGTGATCCTCATTTTTTATGGATATTGAAAAGAATGCATTTATGAGCTCAACAGTTTCATTCCACATAACAAGGCTGTGTTATTCTGCTCTCATAAAGATGCATTTGGCACAGTAGCTCTGCAATTAGTTAAGTCTGCATTAGTCCACTGCCATCCTGCCATGAGCCATCCATTTTCAGGAAATGGACTGGTGAATTAATTGGGGATATGATGATTATCGCTCCTGCATCCTTTAAATTTTTAATCTGTAATCTCTTAAAAGTGATATTTTTTTTATTTATTTTGACAGATCAGAGATAGTTTCAAACACTTCTCTCACTACAATAGTTTTTACTCTAAATACTGTGCAAGTTCTGCAGATGATGAAGTATGTTCTTTCTGATTATGCATTCCAAAACAGGAAATAATCACTAGGTGAGTCTCTAATCCCACAAATGAACAGAGGCCAACACTTCATTTTTCTACATGACCCCATATGCTTCCACTCTAAAAAGTGATTTTGAATCCCTAGGCATCAGGATCAACAATAACCCAGATCCATAAGCCCTTGAAATGTTGTGATAGAGCCCTCTCCAAAGTATAAGTTACCAATGTAAGCAGCAGTAGGCCTCTTTGAGAATAGGACTGAGTGTATCACTACTCTATATACTCATGGTATTGTTGAGTCTTTTCTTACAAATTTCTGGCTAATCCTTCAGTAGCTGGGCTTTATGTCTAGGAATTACCTCAGTATATACACTATGGGAGGAATTGGCCTTTCCACACACTCATCTTTCTGATCACACATTTGTGATCTATTTTGATTGTATACATATAGTAAGTGATACGTCCATCTATCTTGCCCCTAGGAGCATGATATTAACAACTTCCACAGACCCCTGTTAAGCAGGCCTTCCTGGCTGCCATTCCAAGCTTCTGCCCATTGTGGTAACTATGCCCACCTTGCTTCTGACAGTTAAGTGCTGCCACCTGGCTACCACCAGATCCTACAAACCTCAGTTCTGTAACAGCATCTCTGATTCAGCCCTAGTAAACAGAGGACAGCCACCTCAACATTTCTTGAAGATACTGTTCTCTCTCAACATTGCTTATTGTTACAATAAATAAAGTCTCTTCCTTCTCTTACATAATAGCCCCATTCTAGCATGCCCACTTTCTGAACCTTTTAATACTTTCCTTCATAGTCTGACACAGAAGTGCTGGCATCTCTATTTTATTAAATGTAAATCAGAACTTGGCAAAATATACCCCTTGAGCCAAATCCAGCCACTTTTCTTTTTTTGTACATGAAGTTTTATTGGAACACCTAATTTATCGGCCATACCCACTTGTTTATATATTGGCCATATAACTCTCAAAAGCCTAAAATATTTACTATCTGGCCCATTACATAAAAAGTTTGCTGACATTTGATGTAAGGCCATGCTTCTTCCAATCTTTTAAGAGCCATCTCAGTAGAGTATTAAAACTGCCTCTTGGTACACTTGCCAGAGTGTTAAATCCTGTGTCACAGAAAAATGCCTCCATATCAAAACACTATCCCTTATCCAGTTTTATATTGACTCCCCAGCAGCTCTAGGATTCACTTCTAGGCGCTATCTCTTGGATCCTGCCAGTACGTGTTTACTTGGTCCAGCAGTCTTTTGGTATTTCATACCTCTCCTCCTTTAGCAAGCTAACACTTCCCCAGTCTAATTTTGCTGAAATTTGACCGAAGTTATGGGTCTAGTAGGCAGAAGTGGGAACAGCTCCTGAGGAAGATTTTCCTAAAGATGTCTGTCTCCTCAGAGACCTCTAAATGATCTTTAAGCAGAGGAACTACATCTTCCACTAAATGGTAATGGTTAATTCTGAAGACTCAGAGAGTTTAGGAAAATCCAAGATTTCAAGGTACTCAAGTATATCCACCCAGATGTCTCCTTCTCAGGTTCCCACTCTCTTCCTGTAAGAGCTCTGACTTTGGCTTAGGAGACATTCCTAACCTGAGAATTCAACTTTCTCTAAAGTTTTCTGTCCCATAAAATTGTCTTGTTCCAGGCCATCAGTGTTGTCTGCTCCCCATCTACAGAAATTAGGGTTTCTGTTCATGCTGCCAAGGAGGATCTCTAACTCATATTTTGCTTTAAACACTGATTAATAAATTGAAAATTATCATGATCTCTCCTTAACATGCTGTTTAGCAAAAGCACACCATTCCATAGTCCAAAGAGTCACTCTTTTCCTTATACCTTTCAAATGTTGGAGAAATTGAATTAGAGTACTTTCTTTTATCCGTAGCCCATGCCAGGTCACCACAGATGAATGTCTTAGCAAGTACACTTCTACAGGACGCTAGGAACTAACAGGGCTCCGTCTATTCAGGATGAGGTTTTCCTTGGCACCTGTCCAGTGAATAACCCAATTCCAGAATCCCACTGGTCGATTTTGCTTCTTGGGAATATTCCCAGTACCAACTGCTCTAGAAGCAGAGCCTGATATGGAAGTTTCTGTATAAATGATTTATTGAAGGATTACTTTCAGGAGAAGAGGAGAAAAGGAAGCAGGACATGCCAAGGTAAAACAAAATAAGGATGTAGTCTCACCTGGAGATCAGCTTTGCCTGAATAATAAAAAATTCTGGAACATGAATATATCACAGATTTGTTCCTAACTTGAAGCAAGGAGTCTGGGCTGCTCTCTTTCAACCGCATCCTATCCCCAGGGGTTTAAAAACCAAAGTGAAGCAGCTCCCATTAGGTTGAGAGCAGTTCTCTAGATAAGTAGGCTGCTGTGAGTCGTCAGTGACTCAAGCCCTCCTAGTAGCTGAGGGATGGGTATACTAGCATACTAAATGGGATGAGTGGTACCAACAATTTACTATCTACCTGAATATGCTGGAGAAATAATGCTCATTAAACTGAACAGGAGTCTCTGTGGGGCTCTGATTCATGCCTTTCAGTTTTACTGTTCTATTCAACCCTGGCTATCCTTAATTGCCATTTAGGACAAGGGCCAACCTTAGATGGAGGAGGAATAGAGGTTTGGTTTGGATTTTAGAAATGCTAACCAGTCTCTTGATTATTCTAGCACAAGTATTCATTTGTTGTGGCTAAATCAAAGGGCCCTGAAATATAAACTTCTTAGGATCAAAGTCATCAACATTTTATTGTGAATTTAGTAATCAGTTCTTTCTAATTGGACTAGTATTAGAACAGATATTCAGGGACAAATGGGGAAGAAGGAAAGAGGTTTGAGACACAGACAATAACTTTAGGATGTCAGGCCCTTGAGGAAGACCTAGAAAAGCAAAGGTAACACGAGGAAACCATATCTTTGAAAAAGGCTCATCATTAGACACATCCCTGTGGGAAGTTGGGAGTCAAAAATAATGTGGGATATAAATCTAAAAGCAAACAAATGAACAGGACAAACAAACAGAGACTCATGGACGTGGACAATAGATTAGTGGTTACCAGTGGGTAGGGGGTGGGGGGAGGTGGGTGGTAAAGGGGGTCAAATATGTGGTGACAGAAAGAAATCTAACTATGAACAGTGAACACACAATGTGTGTGTGGGTGTGTGTGTGTGTGTGTGTGTGTACACACACACACATACATCTTACTGTTAAATTGTACACCTGAAACTTACTGGATTTCATTAACCAATGTCACCATAATAATAAAATAATAATAATAAACATTCTTTGTATAAGAAAAATAAATAAATAAATCTCCCAAGATTTTCAACAATAATTTACTTGGATTTCACTTTGGTAGGCCAGATTTAGGAGAAAACTCAGTTTACTCTGAAGGGTAGAAATTGTTCCTGATCTCTGATAATTATTTTTAGTTTTCCTGTAATATTGTTACCAGAAGAGAAAGTAGGTCAATCCAGGTTATAACACCATCAAGAAAAAGAGAAATGTCTTTATTTAGCATTTGTTTCAAATCCAGATAACTAATATATCCACTCTATCCCAATAAATGGAACCAAAAGAACAGTGCTGATAAAAATGAGCACTAACAAGAGTAACATGTTATAGCTATTCAGTTTTAAGAAAATGGCAAGATGAGCAAAATCGTTGGCCCCTATGTTACAAAAATGTGTTGGAGTCAATATTGTACAAGCTCAGAGAAAGTACAGCAGTTCTGGGAGTCCATCAGATCCCAAAGTAAATAATCCTGAGAGCTCCTGGTGAATTGGGAAATTTTGTGGTCCTATGATGGATCCCAAAAAAATTTAGAAAGGGAATATGACCCAGAGGCAAAGTAGCAAAGTCGCCAAACAGTCTCTCAGTGCTGCAGCCAGTATTAGATCCTGAGCTTTCTTACTGTGTGGCCAGTGCTGCTTCTATTCATACTCCTTTCTTATTCCTGGATCCCCTAACATCTGTCTGACCTCTATTCACAGCTAGAATGATTCTATACAGAACCTAGTCTTACTTGTCACCTAGTTATGAATGTAAATAAGTTCAGAGTCAAATGTTCTACCTGGCTACTTATCATTATATCTGTGAATAATTTACTCTGGTAACTTCAAAGAAAAGATTAAAGGGAAGTTGTCTCTCCATATGAGGATGGTTTAGGTAGTGATCTGACCATCTCATTTAAGAATAAAATGGAGACATGAACATCAATTAATCACTGATCTCACTTTTCTCAAAGGTTGTCAATACTTAGGGCTTATATATTTAAATCCCCTCAGCAAATGTGTTTTTAAATAGGACCCATACAACTACCTGTAACTGAAGTGATCTATTTGATTTTTCAACTCCCACTACATGCTAGTTTCTCAATTTGTAATACCTTCTTTAACCCTTTATCTAACTCCTGGAATTATCCATATGCTTGATCTCTAATGTTCACTTTGCTCTCTAAGAACTTAAAGAATTAAAATATGTAGAATTCCAGAAAGCATCCCTAATTCTTCCTCGTCTCTATATACCATAAATCCTTGATTTAAAAAAGCGCCAAATGTAGTGGGAGTTGAAATAGCAGGTAGATAGACCATTTCAGTTACAGATAGTTGAGGAAAAATGTGCAGTAGCATACTATTATTTAGTATTTTTACTGTATCAATATAGTAAATATAAATAGCCTCAAAAGAACAGGTAATAATAAAATATAGCAAAAAATAGGAAATTATTTTTAACTTTTGTTTTAATATAATTTACTTAATTATAAGTTTACATAATTTAACTTCTAATAATAGCTATACTTAACAACCAGTTTGCAGAAATTTTTCTGTATGCCATGCCTCAATTTATCAAGTCAGTTATTCTATTATCAAGAGATGAGCTAATTAGCTTTTCCTAGCATCTGAATGTCCTCATTCAAGTTTTAAAATGTGAAATCATCTTCTACATTTCTGTTTCCATATTAAATAACTTGTTCATGAATACTATAGTCATTACAAGTCTACTAGAGGTAATGAAGTAAATAAGCCCTCACTCAGTTCCAAGGACAGTTTGGCAAACAAACAAATAAACAAATAAGCAAACACTCTTTCATTTCAGTCTGTAAAAAGAACACCTGCACAGTGTATTGATGGATTTTCCAGAGAACCATTTGCAATTGTCTTCATTTGTGATGCTTATCCCCATTGTGTCTGGCAAGAGGATGCTCTATAGATTAAGTAGTTTAGGCTGTCAACTTTCATTCTCCCTGAGACACTCACTAACCCTGTGAGGATGACTGGACAAGTCCTGTGACCTCTTGGTATTTCCTGAAGTATAAAATAAGTCATGCAGGGTAAAACTCACATGATTACACAAGGATTTCTTATTGATTGCCCAGCATTTTTGTATATGGGACCTATATAACTTTTCCTTGAAGATCATCATCAAAAACATTATAATGTGGATTGTGTTCCTTTTTACAAGAAAAAAAACTAAAAATTATGATAATCTTGTATGTAGTACTCTACAGCAGCACTGTCCACAATAATAGATCTCTCTATGATGATAATGTTCTATATCTGCACTGTCCAACATGGTAGGCACTAGACTCATAGGGCTATTGAGAGCTTGACAGGTGGCTAGTGTGCCAAGAAACTATATTTTTAATTTTATTTTAGGTTATTTTTAATAAGCTATATTAACTACAGACTACTGCATTAGACAATACAGCTCTGCAAAGCAACAAATATATGTTTCATCCCTAGTTGCCTAATATTTGTATTTTGAAATTTCTAGTAGTGGCACAAAGATTTGATTAATATAAATGTTTATAAGTGTTTTTTAATCAAAAATTTATACACAAATAGGTTTTATGGAGTAGTCTAGCCCTAAAGAATTCTAAGGCTAGTGAGTAATCAGACTGTGAAATGTAAGATGCTATTTACCTCCTTTGGCATGTGAAACCCTGCATGAAGGTCGTTCTTCAATAGTTTTCAGATAGAGCTAGAAAACAGTCTAATGCCTTGAATGTTCAGTGGTTAAATTGAAAAGTGTGAAAGTACAAACAAAAAAAACAAAAGCAGAGCGACTGTCCAAAGTAGTCACATTAAGTGCTATTGGAAGGAGAAAAGAAGAAAACTCTAATATCAACTGAGCAGGTTGGTAAGGAGTAATTCTGTACCTAGCAGAATCTCCATAACATGATGTTTGTTGACCAAAAAAAGCTGTGTGTGTGTGTGTGTGTGTGTGTGTGTGTGTGTGTGTGTGTGTGTGTTGGGGGGAGGTGGGGGATGGGGATAGAGAAGCTAGGATGGAAGGTGCTGTTTTCTTACTGTCTTTGGGGAGTTATAAAGAATCAGTCCAGAAGACCTGTGGGAATGAAATTAAGAACTGTGGGTGTTGGATTTGCATCCCTGACTTTCAGGTTCATAGTGAGCAACTGCATTGGTCTTTGATATGTAAGTAGGACTAACTTTCCAAGTTCTCTATTATATCAGAAGTGACGCAATGAACCACTGTTATTTGTTGGGCCAGAAAACTATGGTGTTTTAGTGGGTATTATGTTTTGTTTTTTATTTTTTCTCCAATAAGAACCACTTACAACTACCATATATTTTCATTTTTTTCTAAACCGATACAGAGTCTTTAGATATATCTGACAAGCAAATGTTCAACATTTTGCTGAGAATGATGCAATAGGCTGACAATTCTAAATTAAGATTTAGTCTATACTTTTCTAAGATGCTGCCACTTTTTAAAATAATCAAGAAAGGTTCCTGAAGTTAATATTGATAAATGTAACTCCTATCTTGCAATAGCTATATCCATGCTTTAATGATTCATTCTAATCAAGCCCCTAGATGTCATTCAAGTGTTTTTCTTAGTTGTGTCTATCTGAATGCCAAGGTGTACTTTTCCACTTAAGAGCTAGTTCATCATATTCCAGTTGTGGTACTTTACAAATTAGGTGACAACATCTGTATATAAAATAAGTAGATTCAGAAAGAAGTTTTAGTTCTCAGGAATTCCTTAGATACCAATTCTTATGTTAGAAATTTGTTCAGTTTGGCATTTGTTTCATATCTTGTTCCCAGAGATGCTAAAATTGTCATTAAATTTGGGTTCTGATTCAGCATTGAAACCATTTCCAATTAAGCCAATCCTCTGAAAGTCCTAAGACCAAAGTGGTTGCCCAGCTGCATTCCTTAGATATCAGCAGATTATACCACCCCATCCTGACATGTGTTAGAAGGCAATGCTTTATCATCTGGAATAATTAAATCTCAGCAAAGCTCTTAGAGAATTTCTGGCTTGACTTAAATACTCTTCACCCATTTAAAAAATTTCAATAGAAGTAAAATTCATGGCCGGGTTCAAGAGTCTAGCAGGAATGTGAAGAGGGAATTTAAGGGACTATGGAAAGGGACCGTGAAGAATGTAGTTCTAGGATCAATGCACAGGAAAATGTGCACTAGATGTGAATCCTTTGGCAGGAGGTATATGGCAATACAAGCCAAATTTTATTTGTGAATTCCAAAGACAGTAGAAAAGTCTCTGTTTTGTATTGAATGTTGCTTGAAATACATGGGCCATTGGCCAAGGGTGTGGACATGCTTTTTCTTATGAACTTTTCTATTCTAATGACATATTTTGTAATGGGATTTGACATGTAGTACAAACATAGTTCCCAAAGCATGTAATATCCATCTCATTTACTAACAATACTAAAATTAGTTTCATTGTTTTCTCCATTTTAAATCTACATACTGCCTTACCAATTGTCACTCACTGAATTTCTAATATTAATATTGCTATCTGTTGCATGACTAGGTAAGAATACCAGTTTTCATTTTCAGCACCTGGAGACATTTTTATTGGAATGTAGTTTCCTCAAAAAAAAAAAACTATCGTGGGTTTAAAAAACTAGACATCTATTTATAGGATTTGGCAAGTTTTTCTTTAATGCATTAAATAATAAAGATGAACATTTAAAGTATTCTATCTTATCCATTTGAGAAAAACAGAGTAGTGGAATAGGTTACACATGAATTTAGGACTTTCCTATTCTGACCTCAATTCTGAATATTTTGATTAGGCAACATCCTTATATGTAAATTGCTACATTCATATTCTAATGATTTATTCAAGAACATGATTATGAATAAGATTGCCCTAAAATGTATATACCTCTTAATCAAAAATCATAATTTTATAGGCAAACTGGAAAGAAAACATTTTTCTAAGTGAGCACACATATAGCTTTCTCTATGTAGTCATCCCTCAGTATCTACCAGAACATGGTTCCAGGATTCCCCTGGGGATATCCAAATCCATGGATGCTCAAGTCCCTTATGTGAAATGGTGCAGAATAATGCACACAGTCAGCCCTTCACATCTGTGGATTCCCAAGCATGGATGGAAAATAGTTTTTGATCCGCAGTTGGTTGAATCTAAGGATGTGAAACTCAGGGATATAGAAGGTTGACTACATATGTATTGAAAAATAATCCACAGATGAGTGGACCTGCACTGTTCAAACCCATGTTGTTCAACAGTCAACTGTATTTCAATTCTACCTACTACAAAATGAGCATAGGGCTACCCTGAAGCTATGAAAATCTGTTCTTAGGTATAAAAAGAAAAGTCTCAAAAGAACTGCCCATGTTCATGCTCTTTACAGACACAAAAATTCACACAAGAGCTCACACAGAAGAGTAATGATGTATTATTCCCATTCACTAGGTTTGATGTAGCCAAAAGCTTAGAGGGCCATATCTCAGCATCCCTGTGAATGTATGAACAATGTAATGATGTAGTAATTCTACCACCTGTCAACTGATATGCAGTCAAGAAGATCTAGGGAGTAGAGACCAGGAAAATGTCTACTCAAATTACAGTAAAGCTGAATTTATATACCCTGTTCAGATTAAAGAAGGCAAATACATAAATACATTATACTCCCTCAGTTCCCCATAAGCATTCAAAACCAACTGAGAGATGAATATAAGGGGTAAGATAGAGGAAATTCAAAACATAAGCTTTATTACTATTAAAGTTGATGTTGGAGAACATGACTTAGATATGCTACAAAATTAGTTTCCAAATCTGAACTCTATAACTAAGCAGACTGGAAAAGTACAAGTCTTCCCAGTACAGGAAGAACCCTTCTTTCAAATAGACAAAGGTCAGGAGAATGTATACTCTCTGCAAATAGGCAGATCTCAAAGAGAGATATGGAGAGGCTTTTCCTCAAAATAAATAGGAAATGAAAGTAAATTCTTCTTCCCTGGTGAAGAGTGAGTAAAAGGACAGAGAAAGGCTAAGATTATTTTAATAAAAGATTCTTTAATATGAAAAGACACAGCAGGAATGAGAAATAACTGTTTACCTCTAATAAAATGTAATGCAACCTCTCAGTTTCTTTAGTGGAGGATTATACATAAATCGCCAGACTAGCTAATTTAAAAAGGGGTTTGGGAGGCAGGTGAGGCACAATATAAGCAAACAGGATTACTGAAATCCAGTTTATCTAAGTCACTGATGCATGATTTTCACCTTAAGAATCAGACCCTGGCATTTTACATGTATGTCTTTTGCCTGCTTAATGTCACACTTAAAAACAAATAGACTCAGTTTGAGAAGACTGCAGCTGGATGGCGGTAATGGTTGCCAATAATGTGAACATAATGCCACTGAACTGTACACATAAAAGTAGTTAAAATAAAAAGTATTTTCTATATTTTATTATAATAAAAAAGAATTTAAAAATAAATGCAATATATAAATGTATTAAATCAATACATTGTACATCTTAAACTTACACAATGTTGTATATCAATTATATCCCTAAATAAATAAATAAATAAATAAATAAATAAATAAATATGATGAAAACTGAAAAACACATAGAACTGGCTTGATGATTTTTTTTATTATAAATGTTACAAATGCTCCTGATTAAAAAAAAAGAAACAAACAAACAATCATTACAAAACAGTAAAAGAAAAGAAGTTATATTTGTACTGTCATGGTTAATTTTATGTGTCAACTTGGCTGGGCTACTAGGTGTCCAGATATTTGGTAAATATTATTCCTGATGTTTTTGTGAGGGCATTTGGATAAAACACTTAAATTAGTGGACTTTAAGTAAAGCAGACTTCCCTCCACAATGTGGATGAGCTTCATCCAACTGGATGAAGGCCTGGATAGAATGAAAGACTGACCTCTCCACAGGAGGAGAGATTTCTCCAACAGACTGCCTTTAGATTTCATCTGCAACACTGGCTCTTCCTGGTTCTACAGCCAACTGCCTTTAGACTTAAACTGTAACTCCTTCCTGAATTTCCAGCCTGCCAACCTCCCTCACCAGATTTTGAACTCACCAAGCATCTATAGTTGGGAAAGCCATTTCTTTAAAATTAATCTTATTTATAAAAAGTAAATAAATAAATCTTTATAAAATCTTATTTATAAAAAGTAAATATGTGTATGACATAGATATATATATTTGTTCTGTTTCTCTGAAGAACTCTAATACATATGCATACATGTGTACATAACAGAGATAAATGCACATTTATAATTTACATATGAATCTCTATATTCTGCATTATTTCCTCTTAATTTATTATGAACAACTTATTCTGTCTATACACATAGTTTTAATACATACTTTCTAATGGCTGAAGAATATTCTATTCTATCAATTAAACCAACTCTTGTTGATGGAAATGGCATTAAACTTGATTTATAAGAATTATAAAAACAACAAATATTCTTGTTCATATATTTTTCACAATTCCCCAGTTTCTTATGATAAATTCTGAGAAGTGGAATTGTTTCAAATGATATTCACATTTAATTATTCTTAACCAAATTTATGCAGATATAATTTATAAACAAAATACACTAATTTTAAGTGTACAGTTCGATGAGCTTTGACAAATGCATTTTGACAAATTACTGTGTAACTATAACCACAATCAAGATATAGAATATGTCAATATAAAATGTTTCTCCATGACCATTTATAGTCAACACCAACTTTGGCACTTGCCCTAGAAAAATTACTAATTTGTTTCTGTCAGTCTTGATTTTCTTTTTTTAGAATTTCAAAGGCATGGAGTCATACAGTATATATAGTTGCCCCTTGAGCACATGGATTAGAACTGCATGGGTCTGCTTATTTGTGAATTTTTTCAATAAATATACAGTTGGCCTGCCATGGTTCTCATTCTTGAATTCAACTAACCATGGATCAAAAATAGTATTTTCAATCATAGCTGATAACCTGCAAATGCAGAGGACCAAGTGGTATGCATCGTTCTATACCATTAAAATTGAAAGCCTTGAGCATCCACAGATTTTGATATGTATGAAGGTCCTAGAACCAATCCCCCACAGATACCAAAAGATGACTATAATTAAGTTTTGGGGGGAAGTAAAAACTTATGCTCAAATTTTTTACTGTGGGGGTGTTGGCACCACTCTTGAGGCTTCTTCCACTCAGCATATTTTGAGATTAATCTACATTATTGCATGTATCAGTAGTTCATTTTTTATGACTGAGTAGTATTTCATAGTATGGATATAAACTAAATTTGTTTATCCACTTACCTAGTCATGGGGATCTGTGTTAATTCCAGCTCAGGGTATTATAAATAAAGATGTATTTATCCACAGACAAGTCTTTATGCAGCTATATTCTTTTACTTATTTTGTGTGTAGATTTCTTGGGTTGTAATTATTGGATTGTGCTGTAAATATATCCATAATTTTGTTGTCAAACTTTTCCAAAGTGGTTTTACCATTTTGCATTCCCACCAGCAATGTGAAAGTTTCAGTTTCTCCATATCCTCACCAAAACTTGGTATTGTCAGTCTTTTTAATTTTGGCCATTCTACTGAGACATGGTTTACAGTGTTATCTCATTGTGCTTTTAATTTGCATTTTCCTGATAAATAATGCTGCTGAACATCTTTTCATGTGCCTCTTTGTCATTTTATATCTTTTTTAAAGTATCTATTCAGATTTTCCCCCATTTTTAACTGACTTGTCTGTCTTATTATTGAGTTGTATTCTTTATATAATCTGGATACAAATATTTTGAAAAATATCTGTACTTCAAATTTTTTCTCAGTCTGTGACTTGTCTTTAATTTTTAAATTAAGTCTCTCAGAAAAATAATTTTTAAATTTTGATAGTCAACTTATTTTTTAATGAATCATTTGTTTGGAATACCATTTAAGAAGTCTGTACCTAACTCAAAGGCCTGAAGATTTTATGTTTTCTTCCTGTAGTTTTAGACTTCTAGCTTAATGTTTAGGCCTATGATCCACTTTGAATTAATTTTTGTATATGATGTATAAATTTTATATATAGTATAAAGGTTAAGATTCATTTTTCCCCCATATAGATATCCAGTTTTTCTAGCACAACTTATTGAAAAGATCACCCTTCCCCATTTAATTACCTTGGAATATTTGTTATTGTCAATTAACCAATGGGCCTCTCTATCCTGTTTCATCAACCTACATGTGCACCATTATGCCAGCAATATACTGTCATAAATCGACGTAGCTTTACTCTAAGTCTTAAAGTGAAGCTGGGTGAGTTCTAAACTTTTTTTTTCCAAATTTGTTTAAACAATTCTAGACTTTTTGCACAAATATATACATACATATCTATATGTATGTATATTCATTCATTCCACAATTGTAGCTATATTCATTGGGATTAGGTTGAATACATGGATTAATTTGGGAAGAACTGATATCCTAACAATGAAAAGTCTTCCAATCAATCAGCATACTTCTCTAGTTATTTAGATCTTACTTGGGTTTTCCTACCCAAGTTTGAAAGAGTATGCAGGTTTTGCACATATTTTGTTAGATTTTTCCCTAACTATTCTGTGTTTTGAGGCAACTTAAAATCAAAATTTTGAAATTTCATTTTCATATTGTTTCATTCTCAGAACAAATACAATTAACTTTTCTATATAACTCTGTATCCAAAGATATTGCTAATCTTCCTTCTGGTTCTGGTGTTTGTAGATTCCTTAGTATTGTCTACATATACAATCATACCATCTGAAAATAAAAAGTTTTACTGCTTCTTTTCCATTCTGTATGCTTCTTCTTTCATTCTTTCTTTCTTGCTTGCTTTTCTTTCTTTTTTTTTCTTTTTCTTTTTCGTTTTTTTTTTGTTTGTTTGTTTTTTTTGTTTTTTGCCTTTTGCCTTTTTGCCTTTTTTGCACTGGTTAGAATAGTTAATAAAATGACAAAGAGTGGTGAGAATAAACAACCTTGCTTTATTCCTTAATTTAGAGATCAGTCTTTTAAGTTTGATGGTAGTAAGTTTTCACAGATTCCCTTTTTATTTTGAAAAATTCTCTTCTATTTATAGTTTGCTGCATCATCTTATTACATTAAACTTTATCAAATATTTTTCTTCATTTATTGTAATAATCATGTTATTTTTATATTTTATTCTATTTACATGATGAATTATCCTTATTGATTTTCCAACGTTAAACCAACTTTTTAAGTGTAAGATAAACTCTGTATAGCCATGGCATGTTGTCCTTTTCAGATATAGAGGATTCAATTTGTTAATGTTTTATTAAGAATTTTTATATCTATGTTCATGAGGAATATGTGTCTGTAGTTTTTGTAATGCCATTGGTTTTGGAATTCAGGTAATGCTGGACATATAAAATGATTTAGAATGTAGTCCCTTCTATTCTATTTTCTCAAAGAGTTGGTAGGATTGGTACTATATCATCCTGAAATATTTGGTAGAATTCACCCAGAAAGTTGCCTGAGCCTAGAGTTTTCTTTATAGAAAGCAAGTTATTTATTCAAATTCTTTACTAGGTATAGAGATATTCACATTTGAGAGTTTCTTTTAAAGCTGTTTTAGTAATGTGTTCTTTCAAGGAATTGGTCAATTTCACTGTTTTTGAATTATTGGCATGAAGTTTTAATTTTGATAGTATCTCTAGTGCTGTCCTCTCATTCTTGATGTTTATAATTTGTATCCTTTCTTCTTTTCTTTGATCAATCTAGCTAAATGTTTATCAATTTTATTATTGTTAATAAGCATCCAGTTCTCAATTTAATTTTTCTCTATTTATTGTCCATATCCTATTTCACTATTTCTTTCTTTTATTCTTTCTTTTATTACCTTTAATATGTTATTTTCCTAGTTTCGTAAGGTTGAAATTTAGATCCTTATTTTTAAACCTTTCTTCATTTTAATGTGATCATTATTAAGCTATAAATTTTCCCCAGCATTTCTCTAGCTGTATCTAATAAAATTTTATAGACTGTGTTTTTATTTTCAGTATGTTAAAATATTTTAATTTCCCTAGTGATTTCTTCTTTTTCAATTGTTATTTTTAAAAAGTGTATATTAATTTCCAAATATTTAAGAATTTTTCAGGCAATATTTTATTATTTATTTTTGTTTAACGCTGTTGTGGTCAGAAAATATTCTATAATTTTAATCATTTTAAATTTATTGAGATTTATTTTATGTTCCAGCACATGGTCTATCTTATGGAATATTCCATGTGCACTTGAAAATCACATATAATATCCTAATATTGGGTGGAGTGTTCTATAACAGTCTATTAGATGTGCACAAAACTAGATGTCAGTAACGGCAGGAAAACTGGAAAAATAATAAATATGTAGAAATAAAATAACACACTCTTGGACAACCAATGAGTCAAAGAAAAAATCAAAAGTAAAATAAAAAGTATTTGGAAACATAAACCAAACATACAAAATTTATGAGATGCAGAAAGAACAGTTCTAAAGGAAAGCTTGTAGCAATAAATTCCTATATTAAGAAAAAAGAAAGATCTCAAATAAACGACCTAACATTATACATCAAGGAACTAGAAAAAGAACAAAATACACTCAGCATTAGCAGAAAGAAGAAAATAATAAACATTAGAGAAGGAATAATAAATAAAATAGAAAGTAGGACAACAGAAAAGATCAACAAAATTAAAAGCTAGTTTTTTGGGAAAAAATAAATAAAATTGACAAATGTTTAGTTAGACCAAGAAAAAAAGAATCAAATAAATAAAATTATAAATAAAAGATGAGACATTCTGACTGATACCACAGAAATACAAAGAATCATTAAGAAACTACTATGAAGAAATATATACCAACAAATTGGGTCACCTAGATAAATAGATAAATCACTAGATATATACAATCTATCAAGACTGAATTATGAAGAAACAGAGTATCTAAAGCAACCAATAATGAGTAAGGAGATTAAAGCAGTAATTAAAAACCTCCAACAAAAAAAAGCCCAGGACCAGATGGCTTCACTTGAGAATTCTACCAAACATTTAAAAAAGAATTAATGCCAATCCTCAAACTCTTCCAAAAAATTGAAGAGCAGGAAACATTTCCAAACTCATTTTACAAGGCCAATATTATTCTCATGCAAAGCCAGAGAAGGACTACAAGAAAATTTAGGCCAATATCCTTGATAAACATGATGCAAAAATCCCGAACAAAATAATTTAACACACTAAATTCAACAATACATTAAAAGGATCATATGCTATCATCAAGTGAGATTTATCCCTGGCATGCAAGGATGGTTCAACATATGCAAATTAACAAACATGATATACTAATGATATACTACATTAACAGAATTAAGGATAAAAAGCATTTAATCATCTCAATAGATGCAGAAAAAGCATCTGACAATATACAATATCATTTTATGATAAAAACTCTCAACAGGAATGTACCTCAACATAATAAAGGCCTTATACGATAAGCCCACAACTATCAAAAAACTCAATAGTGAAAATCTAAAAGCTTTACCTCTAAGATTAGGAAGAAGACAAAGATGACCATTATTGGCACTTTTATTTAACATAGTACTTGAAGTCCCAGCCAGAGCAAATAGGCAATAAAAAGGGGGGGGGGGAGTCATCCAAATAGGAAAGAAAGAAGTAAATTGCAAATGACGTGATTTATATGCAGAAAACACTAAAGACTACACCAAAAAATTTTTAGAATAAATGCAGTAAGCAAAGTTACAGTATATGAAATAAACATACAAAAACCAGTTCCATTTCTGTAGAGAACAATCTTATTTACAATAACATCAAAGAGAATGAAATACCTATGAATAAATTTAACCAAGAAGATGAAAGATCTATACACCAAAAACTATATGACACTAATGAAAACAACTGAAGAAGATAATTGGAAAGATGTTCCATGTTTATGGAGTAGAAGAAATAATAGTCTTAAAATGTCCATATTACCCAAAGTAATTTATAAATTTAATCCAAATCCCTATCAAAATTCCAATGTCATTTTGCATACACACACAAAAAAAAATCCTAAAGCTCATTGGGAACCACAGAAGACCCTAAATAAGCAAAGCAATCTTAAGAAGAACAAAGCTGGAGGCATCACACTTCCTGTTGCCTCAACTACCATAAGTTGTTACCTCTGTTTCCTCAACTTGGCGAAACTGACATACTTTAGGGATCTCCTCCCTACACAATGATCTAGAAAGTGCCACCAGAAAGAAAATAGCAGACATCATAGAGCTCACTTTATTTGTTTCACTTACCTTGGAGATCAAGCTTTTTGCACACTCTGATAACAGATATTTCATATATTTGCTCAATTTTCTAATTGTTTACAGCAGGAGGTAACTATTATAAATACCAGGGTTAGGACAAAGGTGAAGCCTTTGGTACTTTACATTTAAAGAGGCATTCACTATTAGGGTCGTACAAATGCAGGATCAGAGCTCAAGAGTGATAGCCTCCTTAAATTTTCACCCTAGGCATCTCACATGTCTTACTCTAGTTCCAGTCTTAATAAATAAAATTAGGAAACAAAGTAGAAATTATGAAAAATATTTGTAATATACATAACAAACCAAAGGATGGCCTCTGTCATATATGAGGATCTTATAAATCTAAAAGAAAAATATAAAAATAGTCAAATAGTGAAAACAAAATGAAGTGCACTCACTATTATTCCATTACAGTCAGAAGTCAAAGTCTATTTACATTTTGACAATTTATGCCAATATATTCCTCTAGAAGTATTGTGCCAATTTAAAGTCTCATTATTAACCATAACAAGAACGTTCTCAATTCTCCACATCTTCATAGATAATTCTCACAGTCTCTCAAATCTTTGCCCATTTGATAGGTGAAAAAACTGTTAAGTTATATGTCTTAAGTTATTTCATAGAATGCTTTTTTTAATGTTTATTAGCCAAATTTTTAAAAAGATACAATTTTTACTTCTTCTTTGAGAGTTGCCTGTTTGGGGTTTTTTGGTCTATTTTTGTAATTCATGGATATGTAGAGACAGAACTGGGAATTTTTGGACAGGATGGTTTGAAGAAAAAGTGAATAAACACTTTCTACCAAAATTCTTGCCAGGAAGTGAAGAGAGAGTACTCCTTTATCCAGTTGTACATTCTACCTTCCATCATCCAGAATCTTCAGGTTTCATTACAATGTATCCTCTTCCAAACCTGCTAGCATATGTTCTTCAGCTTCTTCAGCATAGCACCCCACTTACCTTTTCCCAGATCAACAGATTCCAAGCCGGCTGTGCTGGAATTTGCTCTTGTTGCCAGACTCTGGGATTTGACTCTCATTGTCTGCAGAGGACAAGCTCTTGTAAGCATCTAGCTCATTTGGGGCTTTCACTTCATCGTAAAACAACCGGGAGTCACTATTATTTAATGAGAGAAAAGATCACTTCTAAAACTCAAAGTTCTAAAGTGAACATACACTGATGTCCCCATTCCAAATCTAACGTTTCCACCATTTTCTAATGGGGGGATCTGCTTCTATAAAACCTAAGGTTTTAGGGGACTCTGGGAGCTCAAATTTTTTAAGAAAATCTACTCAAATGTCCATATCCCAATCTCAGAGTCTCACTCCTTCCCTATAGGTGCCCCGAGCCTGATGTAGAACATCTGCTGGAGGTAAGAGTTAACCTTCCCTCTAGCCTTGCTAGTCTAATGATTAAACCTGGCTGCAGGAGAGTATATATTTCCTTGAACGCTCACATGAAGATGATCTGGCTTTTATGATTTTCCTTGAATTGTTAAATAATCACTTTATGTCTGTCACCATCTCCTCGATGATTCAGTGGTGCTCAGGAAAGCCAACAGTTCCGTAGTTATTAGAGGTATCATTCCCCTTATACCCTTCAAGAGCCAAAAAATATTGCATCTCTCAGTGTGTTCCCTTCCACCTATTGCCATCTTAGTTCATATCTGGTGAAGGTTTTAACAGTTACACGTCATGTGCACTCCAGGGACTACCTACATTACGCTTATCTCTCAGTGCCAACATATCAGGAATGAACATCTCCACAATTCTATTTTAGAGACTACTTCCAGGGTCATTTCTGTTCCACTGGTTTGCATCTGTTTCCTGGAAACAGAGATGGAAAGTTGCATGCAGGTTGTTAGGGAAGTGCTCTTATGAGATATACCTGGAAATGAAGAAGGCAGGAGTGGCAGGAAGGCAGAAGGAATTGCTGACCTACAATGTAGTTTTAATTAAGACCTCAAAAAATCATACTCTTGAGAGTTGTCCCAAGCTGAGATAAGAGTTCGGGGCTTAAATGCCCAGACATTGGCTGTGGGCCATACCATGAGAAAGAGAGTAACCCTGAATGAGGCAGCTTCCTGTGGATAGGGGAATTCCCAAGCACAGAGCAACTGAGAGCCTTCGAAAGCTAAAATTGTGAGCAGCTGGGTGAATGGGTGGGTGTTTGGGCCTTGAAGAGAGAATCTAAATGGAGGATCACAGAATGTTCCTCTTTCCCTAATTCCTGCCTCCCTGTTACCCAATTATGTAGTAGAACATAAGCCTTTGTATTGAGGTTTGCTTTTTTTTTAAGAATCCAGTCAAAGACATGGAGAAAAGGGCAGATTATACTAGTTGTTTGCTATTATCTCTCCAAATACTACCTTCTAGACTGTGTACTATGGTGCTGGCACTGAAACTCTGCAGATATATTTCCCAGCCTTTCTTGCCTCAGTGCACATCTTCAGAGGTACCAGAAGCATCCAGGACACATTTCCTTCTCAGAGATCTCAGCTCCACAGATCCCTTCCTACAAGCTTCTTGGCTTAATGCCCAATTTTTTTCCTTTCTTTCCCTCATCTTAAGAGATAGTAGTTGTTTCTTGCAGTTTTGTTATCTCCAAATTTCCTTTCTACTTGTTCAGCTTCTCAATTCCCCTGTAACCATCTTCTAGATCCAATTTCCTCTGCCAAAATACCTACTGTGGTCTCTCTTTTTTTGAGAGAAAAAAAAAAAGAAGACAGCAGTGTGCTTTGTGCTTCAGAAAAATGAAGACAATTTTGAATAAGTCCTGTGGTAAAGTGAGTGCAAAACTGACAAAGGATGTGAAACAACTTGTTGCACTGAACTGAAAATTATCGACAAATTTTAAGTAGCACCATTTTGTGCAACTGTATCACTTTCTCTGGCAAAGTTGTGGGAGGAGAATAAGCAAACATTCGAGCTGATTAAATGTTTTCTGAATAAATGGGTGTTAGAAGGGCAAGGGGGCAATGTTATTGAGGATGCAGCCAGGAGAGAGTTTTAAGTCAGAAATCACCCTGAATAAGGTCCAGTACATAATAAAACTTTCTTCCCAGGAAAACTTAACTACATAAGTCATATAAATAGAAATCAATATCAAAGCCATCTTATAATAGTGTTTATAAGTGATAAGAAGACTGCACTGTTTTTTTCATATTTGTCTCAAGTTTCAATGAGGTAATGGCAAGTATTATCAAATGATCAAATATCTTATCAAATCTTTGCAAAGCAAAACTAGTTCATTGCTATGGAGTCATCATTTGGATTCTGTTTAGGTTACATTTAGTGAATAAAGAAATAAATAGCTGAACTCTGTTTTGCCTTTTATATCCCATTCTCTTTGCCAAATACTCAAGGCTTAGGGAGGGTCACTTCAGCACAAATTTGCAAATTTCCAGAATAAATGCTGATTCTGTAATCTCTTGTTGTGTAATAAGACTCTGGAGAACTACCTTGTCAGAGCTGAGACTGCCTCTCTCAGCAAAACTTGCCATTTGCTATTGCAAAATATGATTGAAGACAACTTGTAATTTAGGGGTACATAATTAAGAAAACTTTTAAAAACGATCTTCCTGAAAAAGATGATCGACCCAAGATCCACCTTTACCTACATTTCATTTCCTTTAAGAAAGTTAAATGACTTTCATATGTAGAAAATTACCCTCTTCAAGACAGGGGCCAGTTGTTCCTCCTCTAATACTGACACTGATCCTTGAAAGCTCTGTTCTCCATTCCATCCCAATTAAGCTTGGTTCTTCCTTTGGCATCAGTTATCACTTATACCTCAGATGGAACCAGAAATAGTCTAATTAACTGCTCTGCAGGGGTGGAGGTGAGGCGGAGGGAAGGGGGAAATAGGTCTTGTCTTTTATTATAATCTTGAGAAAGTGTGCCTCCTGGTTGACAATAAACAAAATTCTTTTAATCATTTAGGGACATTCCTGTTTGTCTGCAGCCCTTCTAGTTGGAATACAACAAACTCCATTTCAAAAAGCCAAGAGGAAAATTGCATCTTGGATTTGGCTCTTTCATACTCTCTAAAGATCTTCCCCTACTCCAGAGTATTTCAGGCCAAGGAGTGTTTCCTAAAACTGGGAAAGGTAGAGAAACAAGAAGGGGCACTAGAGAATGACAAAATCATCTCCTCAAGCCATGAGCTCTGTGCAGGATCATATAATGGCACACCCTGTGAAAGAGATTTTCTGGAAGAACAGTAAGGCTTTGTGGATTGGCTTTGTGAAGGAACTTATGCTCGGAAAATTAACCAAGATATGTGTATTATCTATCACTGTGTAATAAACCACCCCAGAACATAGTGATCTGAAACAGCCACTATTTTTCTGTTCATTATTCCAAGAAAAAGAGAATCAATACAAAACAAATTATTTAATAAAGAGTAATGAGGCAATGATATCAGGATATAGTTTTTCACCAGTTCTGTGTATGTGAAGCACCTAATAATCATTTTAAGCCAGAGATCTTTTCTCATCTAAGTTTATTTTAACCATTTATGTGATCACAAAATGGTCTCTAATTGTTATTTTCTGGACATCAGAGTGTATAAACCAAAGAATAAGAAAATATGATTAGTAAAAAAAGAGAGATTAAGTGGCTATTGTTTAATCTTTTAGTTCTCTAAACACACAAAGTTTTCACACAACTCCATGTTTTTCACGTGAAGCTCTTTAAGTTGGCAGTATCTTTACCTACCTAGTTAACTTTTATTGTTTCTTCAAAATTCAGCTAACTTGTCATCAATTCCAAGAAGCATTCCAGAAGTCACTCTGACGGCACTGGATGGCATCCCACGTGTTCCCCTAGCACCTACTATCCCCTTCTACGTAGCGACACATCGTTAAAATTGTAAGGCTGCTCACCCATTAGACTGCAACTTCCCTGAGCACAAAAAAAACTAGACACTCAAAAATTTGTGGGAGAAAAAATTGATGGGAGGGAGGAACTACTACTCAGGGGCACTAATAATCATCAAACAAAACTGGAATTATGTCTGAGAGTCATTCCTTTCATTCATCTTACCCAAGGCAGGACATTGCCTAAATGTCTTGTCTGAATATTTTTCTGCATTAGCCCATGATTCTATGTTCTTAATGAATGACCTCATCAAAGGGCAGGGAGAACAAGTGTATAGTGGGGAGTATGGAAAGGGAGTTGAGAATAGCCCAGGAATCATCCCCTCCTCTGTGAAATTACTTCTAAAACTTAGCAATTCTTTTAAGACTTGTATGACACTGTACTAAAATGTCCCATATATTACTTCTTTTCACCCTCACGACATGCCTATGCAGTGGGCCTGTATGAGGAAAACAGCATTCAGTGATATGCTGGGAAGAAGCAGAAGCCTGAGTCACCTTCAGTTCTGGTTGATTCCATAAGCTCATATTCAATTTCAACCACCACACTCCATGGTTCCAGTGTCCCTCAACAATTCCAGCAAGGAATCTCCTTTATCTTCCTACTTAAATCCGCCCCCTGAATCTAATAATAGCAACTATAAAAGATTAGGACTGCTATTTTATTGTTTCCTAATAATTTCTTTGTGACAAACAAATCCTTGGACTTTGAGTTCTATTTGAGAAAGAAGGCAAAGTTCTCTGCTGAAATTTCACTCTCCATTTCAAAAGGCAACACCAGACTCATATGGTCATCAAACTGTCACTGTCTTATTGGGACAGCTGTACCGGAGAACATGGCTGGAGCCAAGAGGCCTCTCCCTCGCCCTGTACTGAACTTAACACTCCGTCACTGGAAAAACAGCCAGACAGCTATGGAACTCTGACCCTTCTGGTCTAGCCCCACCTCCCCACCTCCTCTTACTCCCCAGAAAGGGCTACATCAAGCCTACTTGTTGGCCCTTTCCCCAAATAAAAAGAAGACCAGGATTATTTAGCTATGTAATATGCAGGGGCCAGTGCAAAATGGGTCCTTTGCTCAAAACAAAGAAAAAAGTGCTATTGGGGATAATTACATATAAAGTATTTTCTTTCTTCCGAGACTTCACTCTTGATTTGTCATGGTGCTTTTATTAGCTACTTAATGTTTCTCTAAGTAAGGAAAAATTAAAATATTAAATTGTTAGCAATGCCAAATATGTCAGTGATCACTACTAAAAGTTACTTTGATCTACCAGCTGACAATTTGATTAAGACATTCTAAAATTTGGTTGAAAGCAAAGAATTTGAAACACCTGACTTGTAAAATCTATTACTTATATACTTGTCATTTAGTTTCTCATAACTAAGATTTATCAAATTATTATTAATTATATCTGTTACCCTTTCAGTTAGAGGCTTCTTATACTAAGAAATTATTAAAACACTGAATTATCGTTCATTTCATCTTTTCCAAAGTAATTATTAAAATTGAATATTTTATGTTACGTGCTTTAAGTACATTTTGTTATATATTTAGAGCTGCAAATTTATGATTTTCATCATATAATTCATATAGAAAGTCTCTATCATATAACTTAATTGGCAAAGCCAATAATGACTGTCAAGTCATTCAGTTGTCAGACTTATTTTCCATCAGAATAAAACTAACTTTATTTTTATGTAAAAAGAAACATATTCATAAGTTTTATAGACTATAAAGCCATGAACAAATAAATTTACAGAGAATATATTATAATATAGATTACTAAAAGCAGTAAAGTCAAGATTATTATGACAGATCTGATATAATAAAGTGTACACTTAAAATGTTATAAAAATTCCCATTACTTAATTTTCATAAATGCAATGTTTGTGTGACTAAATCACAACTTATTCATTATTTGAAGAATATTATATGTATGTGTTTATGCATCAAATTTCAGTCTTTGCCATTAGGAATAATTAAATAAGAACTCTTTATGAAAATCAGAAATAATTTTAGTAATTTAACATACATATGATAAAAACTTATCTATGTTGTAATAAAAGAGAAAGGTATAAATAGTTAAAAACTATTAATACCAGTTGATAGAATCCATAGTTTTCTTACTAAGGGATTTAAATTATAAAAATATTAATAAGAAATTGAAAACATAAAATTAATATCATTTAATGTTAATATAGTAAATTAATATCGGTTTATGTTAAGATATTAGATGATATTAACCATTCTATGAGACAAAATAAAAAGACAATTGGAATAAATATTTTATGATAAAGTTGAAAAATAAGTTTTAACTACCATACTAAATAAAAGACACTGAATCTGAAACAAATCACATAATATTTTTATCTCTGGATTTTAGTGAAGATATCTTAAATATTTCTGGTAGTTATAAAATATTTCATTTACATTTAAATAAAATCAGCATCATTACTATCTTTGACCTTGGCTATTTATAGATGTCTTTCTGTCCAATAATACTATATCCTAGAGATGAAAATTGAGAACAGTTAAAAAAATAATGGCTTAGGCTTTATGAGATGTATGTTCTGTAAGAGTAAGGATCTTTGCTTTGTTTACTGATGTATCTCAAGTGCAATGAATATTCCTGATATTTAGTAAGCAGTCGAAAACAGCTGGTTAAAAGAAAAGATCTTCAAATAGTCCATATATATTTCTATGGAATCAATTCTTAGCAGTGAGATACTGGTCTCCTAGGGTTATAAGTTATTTACATTTCAGATAGAAAATCCAAAAATTTAATTTGTACTAATCTATTCTATAAGACAGTGCCAATCTACAGTCCTTTCAGTAATGAACTAAATTATAGTTTTCCCATGTTTTCATCCTCCTTTGCTATTTTCACTCATTTTTAATTTTTTTGTTAAACTGATAAGAAAAAGATTGTTTTTCTACTTATTAATCATGTTCATCATATGCATATTAAAGAAACACTCTGTCCAACTTAATTATCAATAAACTTGAAAATCTAACAGATTAATTTAGACTTAAATTAGAACATTAAAATAGGATATTTTTGTTTCACTATTGGCAAAGGTTCCAAAAAGGCAGAAACTAAAAGAAGAGATGCAAATACCCCCAATCTCCAAAGAGAGGTGCTAAATGACCTGTGTAGTTCCCACACTATATGTTTCTTCTCTGCAGCCTAATAATGAAGGGAGACAATGAAAGAGTTGAGGTTGTTGGAAATTAAAGGGTGTTGGCTCACTAGCAGTTCCTTTCCCTGCCCACATGGGGGAAAAGGTGTCCCATATAGTCTGGGACACACAGCAGACTGCTACCTGACTCACCCTTGAAAACAGACTAGAGCTGAAAAGCTGGGACAGTATTGCTTTCTCGCCAATGGCAGATTAAAATGCATAATTCCTGGAAACCCGCAGTGGTAATGATAGTGTCATCTCAAAAGAGATCCCAACTGTATTAGTTTCATTGAGCCAATGTAACAAAGTACAACAAACTGGGTACTTAAACACGTAGAAATGTGTTCTCTCCCAGTTCTGGATGCTGGCGGTCTGAAATCCAGGTGTCCTCAGGGACCTGCTCTCTCTGAGTCATAGGTCAGATCCTTCCGGCCTCCTCCTAGCTTCTGGAGGTGGCCATAGATCCCTGGAGTTTCTTAACTTGAAGTTGCATCACTCTAATTTCTGCCCCTGTCATCACATGATGTTCTCCCTATGTGTCTCTGTCTTCTCCTTTTGTAAGGACACCAGTCATTTCAGATTAGGGTGCACCCAAATGAACTCATCTTAAGTGGATTACATTTGCAAAGATTGTATTTCCAAATAAGGTCACGTTCACAAGTGTCAGGGGTTAGGACTTCAATTTATCTTTTTTTTAGGGTGGTGGGGCAGAATTCAACCCACTTCACCACCCAAGAGAGGATCTGCCTGAGAAAGAAACAAATTTAAGAGGCTGAGCAACTAGCAGAAGGTGAGATTCTGCCTGAATCAAGAGAGGTGTGCCAGAGGATCTTGCAGTGACATCTCTGGAAAGCCTGCAAAGCACCCCCAGGGCAAAGAGTTTGATTTAAACAACTCCCTCAACTTGAGAACTCAGTGCCACATTGTTCGTTTGTCCTGCAAGTATGACTCTTCTTCCCCCATCTTTCCTCCACTCTGCAGGAGCCAAAATCACATGGGAAAATGGGAGTAGAGGGAGAGAGGAACAAGTCAGAGGAAGCAGAGAAGCCACTAGCCCTCCCTTCACCCTGCAGGCTGGCTGAAGCAGGCCTAAGTTAGAGAGAAACCATCTTTAATTTGGACCAAAGCCTAGCATTTGTTTCTCTTTTAATTATAACAACAGGCATGACATATTTATTCTAAAATGAAACTGCTCTTGTAACTGAAAGGGAAAAGGTTTCTGAGAGTGTGAAAAATATGGGGCCAGGAACAAGGAAGGACTAGACCCAGAAAATGTTTTGGATGAGAGCATATGGAATGATAATGTTGGTTCTGATTATAAGCTATGAGTTCCAATTTTCAATACTCTGGCAACATACACAATTTCACCAAATTAGCTCAAGAGGAAGTTGACATCCTATAGAGCTTTATAATCTCAGAATAAATAAAAATATGTAGTACATATTTTTAAAAGAAAAATTAAAAGCAAATTCTCTGTAATTGAAAAATGAGATAGTAATGGTGAATAATAAAATATAAAGATGTAAGGTGCCTTAAAAGTCAAGACTGACAATGTGTAACCTCTCCAATTGTAGGCAGCACCTCGTGACACTGAAACATCAATGAAGATTATACAGCCTTTGATTTCACAACCAGTAAAATACTCATTCTAGAGCCTTCCAATAATCCATTCAGTTATTCAGTCAGCATAGTTCTCTCTCACAGAGTCTGAACAGCTTCAAATCTTTTACTAGTATGTTTATACAAACAAACATAACCTATGTTAAGATGGTTAGATAGGAAGATGAAAGACTTCTAGTCAAAGAGGCTTTGACAACCAAGTTCTATGTCTAGAAACAAACCACAGGAGTTCAGGGTTTAATGACATGCAAATGAATCTGGAGCAGGAAAAGGAAACCAATTTGGTGTCCACTATAGCGCTGCTGTGTAAAAACCCATTTCTCACTCACGTACTATACCCTTTAATTATAAAAAGCATAAAGTGATTGAAATAAGTTTAAAATGCAACACGTTCACACTCACTCAATAGCCTTGAGAAACTCTATTAGTATTTGTAACCACTCTTGCACTTCTCAGGCCTACAGAAATACTGAAAAAGGATTCTAGTACTTTCCTCTAGATGGATTCAGGTTGGTAGCCTGGAACCTTATTGAAAGAGCCACGTGGCACCAAGATGTTTCCTAGAAGTGCTCTCATTCCTAGTGGATGTATTTCATTGTAACCCAAGACCCATCAATGATTCAGAGTACTGTGGTTTTGAAATGATTAATATGTAAGGATTGTAACAATGTGAGTCATATGAAGGGGGAAAGGTGTGAGGAAATAAAAAACATTACAGAAAGGTATACCACAAGTCTGTTAATATGGTTAGTCATAAATAAAAGAGTAACAGTACACAGCCCTGGTCATTTACATTTTCTCCTCATTTGGCGAAAGCAGATTACTAATATCAGAGGATACATGCAATGAATCACAAAGGAAAATCATCATGGATTTTACTTTGCATGATTCATTCAACAGACATTTGCTGAACTCTTAATATGTGCCAAAAACTGTGCTAGGCACACAACTGAATTGATAGATGGATGGATGCTAGATAGGTAGAGAGGTAGATGAATGGGTGGGTGGATGGGTGGGTGGATAGATGGATGGATGGATGGATGGACGGATGGACGATCGGACAGACAGATGGATAGATGGATAAATACTCCTGAACCTCAAGGAACAAATAATTCTGGAAAGGTATCAGACAAGTAAACATATTTTACTGACTGAAAATCAGTCCAAAGACAAAACCAAGTATTCAGTGGTACAATATGAATTTTGAAACTCTCCCAGGAAATTTACATGTCCACACTATTGAACTGGGTTAGTTCTTGATATATTTATAGTACATGGTGTCAATTTTTTCCTCCTGAAGTATAAAATAATTTCAATTCTTAAATTCCTCAGGGATAACTTATTGCAAGTTGGTAATATGAATTTAAAATACTCCATTTTGTTTGCCTCTCCAATGGCAGGATAGGGGAAAACATATTTCATAAAAGGTATTTTTAAATAACCATTTAAAATTTTGGTATTTATCTATTGGTTGGCATAGTTAAAATGGCAAATTGCTAGGCAAAAACATTTAACTCTTTAGGTGTACAAGATCCTAGATCACTGAATAGCATGATGAATTATGTCTCCTTTTTCAAAGCTGGTACACAGAATACTACAATTTATCCCTAACTTAGGCGACTACTGTAACTAAGGTCATTTAGAGGAAGGACTTTATCTTTATTAAACATGATGAACTCTCCAATGCTCAGCAAGTGCCTAGCTCATCATAGGTACTCAGTAAATATTGGCTGCACTGAGAAGCGCAAGCCCAGGAGTAAGAGATCGCATGACTATATCCATTAAAGTGCTATTTCCCAGATTAAAAAATTGGCTTTTCAGCATTTCCATTTCCTTTATGCATTAATTTGTTCCTTTGTTTATATATTAACTCGTTCAATGCACTGAGTACCTATTACATGCAAAATGAAGTGCTGTGCATTGTGAAGGAACCAAAGACAAATCGAGCAATGATCCTGTCCTCAAGAAGTCCTCAGTCTAAAAACACATCTATGGCATTTACATAACTATTTCAAATACAAGATAGACCTCAAAGCCACATGAAAGGTAGACACCTGTGCTGACTATATGGTAGCTACTAGTTACATCTGGCCATTGAGTACCTGAAATCTGGCTTGTCCAAATTGAGATGTGCAGAAAGTGTAATAAAGTACACACTAGATTTTGAAGACAATATGAAAAAAATATATAAAACTTCTCATTTAAAATTTTATATTGAGCGTATGCTGAAATTATATTGCATAAATAAAATGTTAAAATATTAAAATCAAAACATTTAATTTATTTAATTAAATAAAATATTAAAATTACTCAAATTTATTTCTTCTTAAAAATTTAATGTGGCTACCAGAAAATGTGAAATTACATATGTAACTCATGGTATTTCTATTGGACAATGCTAATGTGGATAAGGGATTATAGATGTTTAGAGATCTTAGCAATTACTTCAAGCATTAATGGGGTAGAGGCAAGGGATCAGAACAGACTTAATGGAGGAGATGTTATTTAAGCCGAACTACTTTCTAAAGCTTAGACCCATATGAGAAGGAAAGTTAGAGGTTTCATGAGGAACAAACTTGAGTCTCTCATTATTCTTACCGGTTCAGATAACTTGATCAAAATCTAGCTTTGTCCTACTCCAGGGGCTATAGGCTGATTTCAACATACATACTTCCCATCTTCCAATTATTTATGCTTTGCCATCTTCAAAGCACTCCCATTAAGGCAGATTTTCACATTTGGTTTTTATACTATCCCCATAGACTTCACAGCATAAACTATTTCCTGTCTTAACAAGGAAAATTCACAATTCAGGAGATGATCAATAAAACACTCGGGTCACCAGGACAGGAAGTTATGGAACAAAGATTAGAATGCAACATTTCTGAGTAGTTTTACTTAGGCTCTTTCTTATATATCATACTGCTTCCCTCTCATAGGTCTCCTCCTCCTTAGTTGTCTTGTAACCAATCCAGTACCCCAGAAGTCCACTAAATAGGCTCCACCTTGGGCCCGGGTACCTGCTGTGAACTCTTGAGATAGAGCCAACTCCTGCAGAAGTCCCAACTACCCTGAGACAAACTTAAGCTACAAATCCAAGACAATCATGCCCAAGAAATAAAGGAGAATGTTGTCTGAGTGTCTGCTACCTGACAAGCACTGTGCTTGGCACTTTGTGGATCCTATCTCATTTTACATTTCATAGCCACCTTTGGGAATAAATATTATTAAACTGATTCAGGATTAACAATTTTCCACAATAGCTCATAATGCTGACATCATCTGATTATCCACCATCCTCAAAATCTCTCTCTTTTCCTGGATTTGTGGAATTGTCCTGGAAGAGAATCCTCAGAATCCCCTTGGGATTAATAACTATGAAATCTGAGCTATAGTTTCATAGTCTAAAATGGTAACTATCACATCCATTTGAGGGCATAACAATAGCATCATGTTAGATTTATTAACAGCTAACTATGAACTGAGCACTACAATAAGTGTTTTCTATGCTCCACATTAAGCACGCTATAAGAAAGGTCCCATTATTTTTGCCATTTTATAGATGAGTAGACAGTTTAAAAAGGTTAAGTGACTTATCCAAAGTCAGAAAACAGAAATGACAGAATTGAAATTCAAATGCTTGAACCATTTGCTTCCTAAGTCCAAATTCTTATCATTGTATCATGCTGGCTCCCATTCTTCCTCAATGCTCTGAGAAGACTGAGAACCACTGAAAAGGACCATGGGATCCATACCAACCAGATAAGTCTGCAATAATACCACTCCACAGTATAAAGAGAGTTAAACAGATGGTTTTATAATCATCCTCCCACAACATTTTGGTAGGCAAAGTGGGACTGGACAGCCTTTGCTTCTTACTCAAATGGTTTGTTGATTCGGCCCTTACAATCCAAGGACTTTGGAATGAGGCTCCCTTGTCTGTTTTAATGCTTGTTCTGAAGAGTATTTTCAGCCATATAGATAGGTCTCAGATTGTCTACTTATATGCATAGAAAGAAACCAAGTGACTAGCTGCAGATCACACCACAGATTAGTGACAAAGAAAAGATTAGAATTTTCAACCCCCAGTTAGTGGCCTGTTGTCCTGCCTACAGTACAATACTGCTTCCCCAGAAATCAGAAGGCAATACCTCTGTGTCTGAGCTGCCATATGCCAGACGATCCTGACAATCTACTGTGGTTTCAAGCCCTAACTGTTCTTATGTTACAGTGGGCCCTGATGATTACATAGAGAATGGATTTTGTAATAAAGATATGTTCCAGACCTAGAATAGGAAAAGTAGTTCACACCACCCCCATCTGTGGCTTCATGGACTAGCAGGGGAGTTATCAAACTTTATATTATCCTACACATATTTCTGCTTACTCAGAAATGGATGTAAAATAAAGAATTGCACTCTGGGACAAAGCAGAGTTTTTGAAACTCCCTCAGGGAGCCTTTGTTCCTGAATCAATGATGTTACATGCTCACGTACAAGTATATGCTTGTGTATATGTATACAAAATGCACTGGTTTGGGGTATAGAGCAAGTCAATTAGAAATCACTCTAGGATAATCCCACATGATTGTTAATGTGATGTTAAAATAGTGCTGATTTCATAATGTTCTTTATTTGACTTGGCTTTCTCATATCATTATGCTTTTTTAAAAAAACAAAGCCTTAGTAAAATTTACGGCCATATCTGGCTCCTTTCCCTGTATCTGTGATGTGAATAACATTGCTTTTTACATTTACCTGATCATCCACAAAGTTAGACATTTACTGTTATCTCAAAACACCTGACCACTTTCTCAGATAGTAAATAGATGATAGCTATTTCTTAAACCTTTCCTGTAGTGGAATTATAATAATAATTGTATTAATCATAATAAGAATAGCTTATGTTTATTGAGTGCTAACCAGGCACCAAGCACTGTGAGAAGCACTTTATACACTCCTCAAAATAACTTTATGATTTAGATGTCATTAATCACCACATATCACTAAAAGAAAATAGAAACCCTACAAGTAGTAGCACCAGCTCACAAACTCAAGCTCTCTAAATCCAGAGAACATGCATTAAATCACTATGCAAAATTTTTAAGAAGTTAAGGCCATGTTATTTAGTGTCTCAGAAACAGATGTAAGGGGAACTGGATTTCTGGACTTAAAATGTTTTCAAATATACTTGAGAGAGTAATTTCAATTTGGGCATGAGCAATGCTCCAACTTGAAGACCTGTAATTGCAAATTCAGCCTGATGAGAGCATAACTTCAAGGTTCCAGGACAAGGCACACTGAGAACCACCACTGAGACCTCTCAGTTGAAGGATAGGATCTTACATCACCTGCTAAAAAGACAACTTCTGCCCAATAAATAATATCTGAAGAAGTCTCAGCTGCACATGTCCCAAAACTACATTAAATACAATCTGACTTGTTTGCACACAGCAGTAAAATATAACAAACCAAAGCATACACACCAAAGTTAGGATCATCAAATTAAAATACACACAGTCCTGAAATTTTGAGTTTATGGTTCTAATTACAACTAGTTTACAAATTATTTCTGAATTTTAGTCACTTGTTGGAAGAGAAAACAAACACATAAATAACAACCTATAAGATCTAGCTTATGTTAGAATTGTGGTACCTTTAATGAGAAGGTGCATGAGAGAGCATCTATGCTTGTGCTTAAGCACACATGTGTGCATTCATAATCATAAAAACTCATGATTATGTTTTTCCAGATATAGGACTAGGAAATACAACTACTCAACTAAGAGCCAAATCTGTGGCACAGATATGACCCAAAAAGTGAGCAGAATAGTGTTAATTCTGCTGTCCTCTTAACATATAAGACTGTTCATTTTCTGAAAAATAATGTTAAGTCTAAGTCCATAGTTCATAGTCCTTGCCAAGGTCCTCTTAGTACAAACAGCTCCCAAACTAAATTATACAAAATTTTGAACATCCCTGTTTACCTCCAATAATGCCCTCCCAGGAGTCCATAGGAAAACATGCATACGACGATGTTCTGTTTCCTCTTTCTTTTCCAAATAGTTTCGTATACATGAGTTCTTTTGTGTTGTTTCTTTGGTGTTAACTCTAGAAACTGTGGATGGATATTAGACCAGCTTATACAATAAACAAATTAAATCTTCTGTAGACTGCGTCAAGAATCAGTGGGCTACTGTTCGTTCCTAAGGGTAACTATCAGTATGTTTAGACTGGACAAACTACTGGTCTCTAGCGTTCTGCCATAGCATTCCACTCAGACTCCAGGCAGTAAAAAAGAGGAATTAGTAGAGTCTCCTCTGACTAACTTCCTGACCCCTCTGGTGTCCGCCTGGAAAGGTATGAATGAATAGGTCTGAGTTCTCACAGGCTCTGCACCATCCCACTATTGCCAAGTTTCCAATCCCTTTTGATACATTTTGATGTCATTGCTTGGTCTCATGCATTAAAGAATTTAACCACTTCAAACCATTTCTCCATATAGTTTCTACTAGATTTTCCATATTTTTTAAACAGCAGACAACCTCAAAAACAACTAACTGATTTCTCCAAGTGTTTTTACTACATTAAAAGATTTCCAAGAGATCACAGATTTATTTCACCAAATATACTCCTTGCTATAATCTTCATATTGACTTCACAAAATAGTTGGCCATGCATATTAAGAAAGCATGCTAGTAGTGCTAAAATCAAAACACTAACCATCACACATCCTTGATTAATATCTAGAGTCAGGCAACAGTACCAAAATAATTATGTAAGACTTCATTCATTCATTAATTTAATCAACAAATATTTCTTAGAAGATTTATATATCACACAGTATGCAATGTTCTGGAAACAAAAACAAGTTACAGCTTTTACTCTTCTAAAGATATATAGAATAAAAGGTAATGTGCAAATAAACAAATGCAGTGAAGCATTACAGGTTTTATGACTAATCTTCAGGATACAATGAGATTCTGAAGGAGAGAATAAGCAGGCCTATCTTTAAGGGAAGAGGAATGATATTATTCAAGTATAACTGAAAGTGAAAAACAAACACATAGCCACATCTCCTGTACATAAGAGCAAATTAAGAACTTGATGTGGCCCAATATAAGAAAAAACTACATTTCAAAATGTTTTGCCAATTCTTTGTTTAAGCAAAAGAGGATGTTAGAGGAAGACAACCTTATTATCTAGTCATACTATTAATACAATAGCTTGTACAAGGCAAGACACGGTATGGAATCCTAATAGCAGAAACTGGGAAATGAATATTCTCTGTATAATTACATAAACTGCTGCAAGCAGATAACATGGACTTGAGGAGAATCCTTCTCTGCTTTAATAGGCAATTAAACTGCACTGTCTCTGAGAATTATAATTTGATCAAGAAAACGTGTGTGTGTGTGTGTGTGTGTGTGTGTGTGTGTGTGTGTGTGTGTGTTCCATCTGAAGTTGTCAGTGAGAAACTAGGAGGATTCAAGAAGAATTGGGTGAGGAGGACATATCTTTATCATACACTAGCAGAAAGGCCCCTGAAGTGTGCCTGGATTGGGACATGGGATTGCCACATATGGTGATGCAGGCTGTATAACACAAAACTCCAGGGCTTGCTTTTCATGATATGACATCTTTAAAGTGATGAAAGAAAACAACTGTCAATCTAGAATTCTACAACCAGTGAAAATATTTTTCAAAAATGAAGGCAAAATAAAGACTGTTGGTACAAACAAAAGCTGAGAGAATTCCTCACCAACAGAGCTATACTACAGGAAGTTCTTCAAGCAGAAGGAAAATGATACCAGATGGAAATTTAGATTTACACAAAGGAATAAAGAGCACCAGGAATAGTAAATGTATAAATATAAAAAACTTTTTAAAATCACTTTTAAAAATATAAATAATTTTAAAACAATAATAATAGCATTGCATTATGGGGCTTGTATATAAAATTCCACAAAGAAGGTGAAAATGAACAAATATTTTCATAAGATTCTTGCACCAAGTATGAAGGGGTATAATATTATTTGAAGGTAAACTGTAATAAGTTAAAGATGTGTGTTATAAATCCTACTGTAACTGCCAAAAATACGAAACAAAGAATTATTACCAATAAAACCAATAGTAGAGAAAATGAAATAGTACAAAATACTCATCCAAAAGATAGCAGAAAAAGAAAAAAAGGGGAACAAAGAGATGTAGGATAAATAGAAAACAAACAACAAGATGATAGATTTAAACAAAATTATTCAACAATCACATCAAATGCAAATGGCCTAAACATTCCAATTAAAAGACAGAGATCATCAGGCTGATAACAAGGCAAAACCCAATGATATCTCACTTCAAAAAATCAAAAAAGTCACTTTAAATAAAAGACTCAGGGACTATGCAAGCACTAAGCATGAGAAAGCTGAAGTGGTTCTATTAAGATGAGAGAAAGCGAACTTCAGAATGAGAAATATTATCAAGCATAAAGAGAGATATTTAAAAATGATGATAAAGGAGTCAAGAGGACATAATAATTATAATATATAAGTATCTTAAAAACAATATTCAAAAATATCTGAAGCAAAAACCAATAGAACTTAAAAGAGGAAACAGATAATCTGTAATTATAGCCAGCGATTTCAATATACCCTCTCTCTGTAGCTGATAGAACAAGTAGACAAAAAATCAGTAAGGATAAAATGAAGGAGAGTCAAACATAAAATTTGAGTGAGAGCTCAGGACAGATCACTTGAATGGAACAGTGGTAGGTTTGGCTTTGAAAGGAAAGAAAACACCTGGCATTTTGCAGCGCACAACCTACACTGCCATGTGTAACAGACTAGCTCCCAGTTTAGGCCACTTCAGGGCCTCTCTGCCAGTGAGTGATAAAGATATGTTCTTTCCAGATTGTTCTTGAATCCCTTAGTTTCAGTTTCTCATGATAACTTTGGGGACACACACACACACACACATGCACAATAATTCATAGCAACAGTGCAGTTCCGAACCAGGGAGAGCCACAGTACATAACAATTCATAGCAGTGATTTCCCAAAGTCTGAATTTTCATTTAGTATAACACCACAGAGGCTTCAGCAAAAGGCTCAAGGTGAACACTGGATTTCTAGTCACTGCTTCATGTAAGGGTAAAAGGCATGGCCACCTCTTCTTGATTTGGAACAATTCAGAAGAGCCATCCAAATTCCAGGCCTCTTCCTGAGGTCAAGTGTGGCTTCTGTTATAATGGCCTCCCGTTCACAGTGTTGTTCTGAAGAGCACTCCCAAATAAATGTCCTGCATGCAAACCTCCATCTTATAAGCTGTTTCTTGGGGAACCAAACCTAAGATACAGAAAAGTGATAGAGATATGAGAGAATTATAGCCAGTTAGAAAGAGCAAACACTCTAATGTTTAAGGAGTGAGAAGAATAAAAAGGGACAGAAAATATACTAAAAGGGAAAGGCCACAGAGGTAAAGAAACAGTAACAAAATGAAGGAAATTATGAGACTCTGATATCTGATTGTTCATTAGGCAATTGGATACCAGAAGAGGAGAGGTTAAGGCTGGATTTGGGAGTTTCAGCACAGAGAAGTGATAAGATAACATGCCAAATGAAAGTCAGGAAAAAAAGAATATTTAAAAGAATGCATTAGACTCTAGTTAATGATATGCATGCTGAAGTGCTTAGGATTGAAGTATACTGATGTTTGCAACTGACTTTGAATTAGATGGATTGATGGATGGATAAAAAAATAAATAGGTAAAGGAAATATAGCGAAATATTTATTATAGATTTTAGGTATTAGGTATATGTAAATTCACTGTATAGTTTTTTCAACTATTCTGAATGACTGAAAAATTTTTAATAAAATGTTATCAGGGAGGAGGATCCATTGAATTTGATATTGGGTAAATTGATGGTCTTTTCCAGAAAAATTTTAATGCAGTGGGGACATGTGTATGAGAGACAGATTGCAATAGGTTTAAAAATGATCAGGATGCCCCAAAAAATTGAAACTGTAATTGTTGACATTTTTTCTAAGAAACTTGACTGCTAAGGGAACAAACAGATAGAGGAGGATCCGGAATTGAGAGAGGCATTTTCTTTTGTTTGTTTGCTTTCTTGTCTTGTTTGTTTTATTTTATTTTGTTTTGTTTAAATAAGAGACTTGCATATTTATGGTTTTGTCAGGAAGGAGCCAATAGAGAAACAAGTTATGTATTCTCAAATGTACTTTTCTCAGCCTTTCCTAACCCTTAAGGCAGAGTCTTTCCAAATATAATACATTGCCAGTAACATTTATCAGTAGTAAAAGGATTTGATTTAAATAGTATAAAGAATAGCAGTTCTGTGTTTTGCTCTAACAAATCTATTGTTCTGAATAAATACCCCTAAATTAGGTCTGGCTATGAAATCAGAACCTTTTTATTCATAGAATGTTAAAAGAAAAAACACTATTCCTAGGTAGAACTTTAAACAAATCTTGGAGTCTCAGTCTTTTAAGGTTGATTTCAAGCACCATTTCCACATTATTTAATCATGTGATTTGGAGCAAGATATTCTCTAAGCCCCAGTTTTTTTTGACTACTAAGGGGGAGCAATAATAATACCTCCTTCACTAGGTTGTTATAAAGATTAAATGACAGGATGCACGTACAGCCTTAATCAGCTCTGGCACACACGAAGTTCTCAGTAAACAGTGACAATTATATAGAAGTTTCTAAACTCAGAGTTCCCATTGTCTGATATGAAACCAGAAGGGACTTTGTGAAGCTACATGTAAATAGCTTCATAGAATACTTGGCACTGGAAAATGAGGTACCAAATTGAAAATTGCAGGTGCCCAGACACTATTCTTTTTCTCAGACATAATTAACTTGGGCTGGGTTGTGGATTCTGCCAAGAAAAATGACTACAAGTTTCTCCCTGTCTGTTCATCCTGAAGGTGTCAACTAAAGCGTACCCTGCTCAGACTAGTTACCTGCCCAGACTAGTACCCAGAGGCTGGGATGAGACACCCTGAAGGCAAAAGTATCCTTCTAACCCTCTTCAGCCTTATGTGAATCTAATGTGAATCTTTATTTCGAAGAAGAATTCTCTGAACATCCTGCTGCTCCAAGAATGTTACAGCTGATCAGATTCCCTCAAAGCAGCCTCTACTTCACAGACAGCTTATATGAAGCCCCCAAATCAGACATGCTTTTACAGCCATGAAGTAGCTAGAAAAGACTTTTATTCCCCAAGATTCCCAGAATATGAACTCCAGATGAGATCAAAGGTGGTTCTTTGGATAGAAATTGCAAATACAAGACTGGTATCTTCAGCATTATGGTGTTCCTGCTCCAGGAGCAATGAAAATCCACATATAAAAACAAATACTTTATTAAAATAAAAGCCCCCCACCGTGTTGCCCTCCTTCGATTAGCCCACTGATGCCTTTCACCCTGCAACGTACATAAGTTTTAGGGAAAACAGGATTAAACATGTTAATTTTAATTTGACTATTATGAGAACACTGCTGTGCAACATTAATTGTGCAGTATTGTGCCTGGTTATTGAGGTAGTCGAAATTGCAACACACACACACACACACACACACACACACACACACACACGGCTTCACAAAAGCCAAGATTTGATTTTTTTCCTTTACAGTGAGAAAAGGAAGAAGGGACTAAGCCTGGGTGGAGAGAAGTAAAATATAACCTATGGTCCTTGACTTACAACAAAAAAGGCCTGCTAATTTGAAAAATACTGAAATCTTCCCCCAATTCCTGGGGATATTTTACACATATTTCTTCTGACTTAGGTCAAGGTATTAGAAAGACTTTCTGAAAGGGTGAAACTGATTAACTCAAGCTCTTACTCAGATTGATTCAGGACAAAGGATAATGATACAAAAGAACAGGTTGTGATGTTGAGTAAGAAGAGAGGGCAAGGTTTACGATTTCATGGTACCAATGAGTTTAAGGCTTTATTTCCAGCTCAATCCTTGAATTTCTAATTTAGCAATCACCAGCTTCCTGGTGTTGGCCAAAGAAAATGTTACAAACTTAATATGTTTTTCCAATTCTGCAAAATCGGGCAGTCTTTTATCTTTTTTGGGGGGTGGGGGTGGGGGGAGTGAGGAGTGGAGGGTAGCTTTTCATTTTTGAAGTTACAAAAAATTTGAAAGCAAAGTTGTTTATGAGTTACTATGTCTATGTGCATATATAATTCTTTATGAACTCCTTAAGAATAAGTTGCATTCTTCGTGCCCTTTTCCTTCTAAGTACTTCTGTGTATACTTCCTAAGAACAAAAGCAATCTCTGACATAACCACAGGATAATAAAATCAGGAAATTTATAAACGCAATTTTGCCATTTGTCCCAGTGACATTTTTTACACACTTTTTTTTTTTTTAGTTCAGAATTCAATCCAAGATCATGCCTTGCATTTAGTTATCATGTCTCATCAGACTTGTCTTTAATTAGGGTATCATCAATATTCATTCTTTTCAACTGAGAATCTGACGTGTCTTAGTGTGAGAACATTTTCCAAATGAGACCTGATTTGCCAAGCCTCTGTGTCTATAGCTAGAATTTGTGCTCGACGGCTGGAGACTCCTGGCATCTCTCAAGACCCAGAATTATTACCCTCTCCAGTCGCTCACTAAATGAACCTCTCCTTCCTCCATGTCATCCAACCACCATTTGTCTTAATCAGTCACGGTCTGTTATGGTCACAAAAGTGCTGACCCATAAAAACCAATCTGCTCAAAAAATAGATTGTTTTCCCTTCAGACACCATAAACACCCTTGCTATGTAAAACAACATGTCTGCTTATCTGGCCAGAAGAGAAAGAAGAAGAGAACAAAGACGTGATTGCAATTCTAACATTAAAATATTGGGAAATAAAATATTCATTTCTGTATAAAATCAGTTACTTCCCCTTTCTGGTAGCCCGGGTATTCCTCACTCCTTTGTGTATGTTAAACAGCTTAATAAACAAGTACAATACTTGATTCTTCATAAAGTACTTAGAACTGCACACTTTTCCCTTAAATAAAAATGTATGTGTAAGGTTATATTTCCTGAGCTCTTCCCAGTGACTAATGAATTCATATCACAGCATTCTAGAAAAAAACAAGAAATTATTAGTAGCAATAGAACACATCATATTTTATAAGTCTATAGGGAAAACATGTTTTAGAGATTTTTTTCTAACCAAAAACCCAATGATATACCATAAGATCACAGAATTTAAGACTCAGCAGAGACCATAAAATCTCAAAGACTCCAATTTTCTCATTTACAAATAATGACCATGAAACTCAGAAAGGTTAGGTGACTTACTCAAGGACACACATCTAGCTAATAGGAGAGCCAAGAAAAAAATGCAAACCTTCTAACAGACTACATGGGACCCTTGCCACTGTGGGATGCTGCAGAGGACATGTATGGTCCATTAAGGCTGTGCAAAAAAACAAATATTTGAAAATTAAATCTTATTCTGGATGCACTAGAAAATATCACAAATTGAATGAAAAATAGAAATTACTCTTGAATGCAGAGAGGCTAACTTCTACAGTCACTTCTCTGATTTATTTTTTATAAAGTTTATATTTTCAAGTCCTATATTTCTTCAAAAGTGAAATCTTAAATTTTCAGAGCAATTTACACTAGATCCCAGAACACTTAATAATTTAGAAAACCTTAAAAGAAATCTCTGGCAGTCCTCAAATTAACCACTGTTTTACTCCAACGCGGCAGGCCCGGAAATTATCTATAAGCTTTAAAAGGCAGAATAACCCTCAAAAGTACACCCAATCCCTAAATATAGGAGTTTAGGAGACAAAATCAAGGGCCAGCTGGGTATTTACCTAAATATTTACTTTTGGGGTCCCCTGTGTCAACCTCTTACTCTGTCTTCTGTAACTGAATATGGCTGCTTTGAGTTTTCTTTGGTGTCTCATTGTGGCTGAAATTTTGGTACCAGAAATGTCAATAGGATCCTCACAAATTTACCTGTGGAATAAAATGACAGAAAGCAGTGTTCAGATGGGGATAGATACTGGCAAGAATAAAATTTTGTAAGTCCTCACACTAGCTTGTGAAGCCAAGCCAAAAACTATAGTCTTTCAACTCCTCATCTGTTTCCCCAAGTCCCTGTTACAAGTTGTGCGGCTTGGGTTCTGAAGCTAGGCAGACACGAATTCAAGTCCTAGTACTGCCTCTTGATGACTATGTGATCTTGGAAAAATATTTAACCTCTCTCAGGCTTAGTTTTGTTTTTGATTGTTTGGTTTTTTTGTTTGTTTTTTTGTTTAGGCAAAATGGCAATGAAATATCTATCCTATGGAGCTGTGATAAAGAACAAAGTCCCTGCTCTTAAAAACACTTAACAAATATAGCTTCGCTGAACTCCATAATAGGCTTTTTCTAAGGTTTATCAGAGACCAGATGGAGGAGTAAAAGAGTTTATAAAATATCACATAATAAATCAAAAATGATAGATGAAATGGTCACTCTTTGCTACATGTATTGTTTGACTCTCTCTTTGTTTGGAAAATGAGACTTTTCATTCTAGAAAAATCCTCTTCAATGATGATTATGCCATTAGATCTCTGTTTCTGGAGGAAAAATTATGAACTCTCTGTAAAACTAATTCTCACTCCATCAGCCACAGCTGTAATGTGGGGTTAGAGAGTTCAATCAAAAATACTAAGATTTGGATCTGGGGTAAGGCTGGAGTTGTGCAGTGAGGGGTAAAGAGGGGACTAGCCTACCTGTCTCATTAGAGTTTTTTACTATGCAAAACATTTACCATTCCTAGGGTTCAAACATCCTGGAAGTAATGTGCACATAACTAGGTTTCCCTAAGCACCTTATATTGCCTACAGGGCCCACTGGCAATGAGCCAATTGAAAGAATTTCAAGTTACTACAGAGAGTGGCAAATACTGAGAACCTATTAGATAGCTGAATACCTGTGATTCAAACTTGTCTTCGCAAAATATGCAAAAGTCAAACCAACGAGAAATTTGATGTAATATTATCTGATGCTAGCTGATATCAGTTTCTAACCAATAGTATAGAAATACATGCCTTGTCAGGAAAAGCCTCAGTGCCTGATAATCGTCTATGGAAATTTATCTTGACTAAGACATGTTCTTCCACATATGCATTCCCAGAAGCAATAGGATAAAAAACCTCAGGAATTTTTCTCTTAGGAAAAGAAAAAAAAAAGGACTTCTCAGAGTAGAAATTTTCAATTAGCTTTGTCCAGACAACAACACAGAGATGTGTCAAATCACATCCCAGCTAAGTTTACTGATTAGACCTTTGAGGATGTTGAGTATTCCCTCTACAGGATGTGGTCTGGTGACTGGATTTTAGGTCAAAGTTCAATTTTATTCATGGTCGTACCTTCAGGGAAATCTCTTCAGCATGCCAATCTTGAATTTCACTTTCAACCAATTGTATTTCTGACCTGTCAGGTTAGATTCTTCCTGTCCTCCCATCTGAGATTCAGGTCCCGTAGACCACATCCTCTTGCCAAGACACTCCTCCCATGGCTTGCCTCAGCCCAGTTTTATCCCTCCAGCTAAGGTAACACCTAGTTATAAACTAAGTGTCAAACTGTTGCTTGTCTGAAGGTGAGATGCCTTTGCTTGTTGGGACACACCTTTTTAAGGTACCCTGAGGCTCAGCAGCCAGGTGGAAGAATCATTGCCACTAAATTCTTGGTGGTCCAATCACCTAGACTCATGTGTAAGGCATCTTTAGGATAACATACACACCTAGAGAGGGATGAATAGACTGCATTTGCTAAATAATGTTGGAAGGATTTGAGTCCTGAGAGAAAGACATTACATAAACACAAGTTATAATATTAATACTGATCTACACCCATCTCTATAGACAATGATTTGCTACATAAAGATCCTCCGGCTGAAGGCCAAAAGACACTGAGAAATATCCTGCTGGGTAATAATTTTCTATTCAAACTGATGCTATTGACCCAGATGACATGAGAATGCTGAGACATGGTGAGCAGAGAGGAGGGTTTATATCATGCAAGAAAAGCATCATAAGATGAAGAGCATGAATAGATAGCCATGAAGTTAGAACTATAACAAGAAGTGAGTCCTTCCAGAAAGGCTATTTGTAGAAATGTTTACTGCTCTGTTTAACAGACACCTCATTTGTGCCCAGCACTATACTGAGCAATAAACACTGAGGTAAAGAAGCCATGGTCCCTGCCCAGAGTTCATACTCTTGTACCGTGTTGTTTACATTTTGCTGAGTACTTAAAGCCCCGGTCTCCCTGGTAAAACTAGAGATCCTCATCCTCACCCCTAAGGCTCACCAGATCAAAGTTCCAAGGACCAGACCTCAGAATCTCTAAGTTTCACAGGTATCTCTGATGATTCAATGATTAGCCAAGTTTGGGGAAATGCTGATCTAGTGAAACAATTAAACATCTGATGAGAACAATTTTCTCTTTGATGATAAATAATAATTTATACAATTTCTCAGCAACGTGAAGACCACTCAACTCATCTCCCACATATGCTGACTGAAGCTCCATCTCAATCTTATACCTTCTTTGGTCTCCAGTGCTTAAAACTGTGCAAAAATCAGAATCAATTAATTCATTAAATAAATACCAAAATGATTAGAAAAATAGATGATAGATAGATGATAGATAGATAGATGATAAATAGATGATTGATTGATAGATAGATAGATAGATTTAGAAAAAGAAATTTTCCTTCAAATTACTCCATTAAAAAAAGTTCATGTCTAGTTCAGAACCCTAATTGCTAACTAACATCATTTGATGTTTTCTGTAACAAACTTTTGAATTTTTCAAGCATATTCTCTTGGTGGACTTCAATTATTTGGGTGGGGGGGAATGTCAGGTATAAATAAAGACATAAATAAACAAAATAAATTCCTGAGCCTTGCCACCATCCTACCTCCCATCAAGAACTTTTACTTAGTGATTTTTTTTTAGATTTTCATTTTGAAAAAGACACCTCTCTCTCTCGATAACTAAATAAGAGATACAGTTCTTTCTGTCATTTTTGTCCCTTAAGCTCTAAAATTGATTCCTTCTAGAATTGCACAGACATTTTTGCCAGTAATTAAAAAGAAATTTCACAATGACTTCTTATTTCCTTCAAAATATCATAATTATGTTATAAGGAAATTGTAAGGAATGCATCCAAACTTTGTTCAGGAGAAAAATAAATAATCTGGCACAGTTAATGGTACAATGAAAGAAGCATACCTTATTACATGGAACTTGGGGGAGGGGAAGAGATGTTCAAAGTGCATATGAAGTCTTTAGTGATTTTATATTTTAAATCCTTGCGATATTAAAAAAATAATGTCTTGAGCTCCAGCTTTTAATTGGTTGACTCCATGGTAAACATATAAGGCAAAAATAAAACCTGAAAGAATTCAAAGCCAGCATCTATTCTTGCATTTATAGCTGAAGCAATCCATTTATCTTGAGAAATTGGGTCAGCACCATCACTTCATCTTTCTTGGGACAATTAAGAAGTGGCCTTTTTAGGAGCCAAGAGAGATAGCTGTCTCATGAGTTTTATTTTTCTCAAGTCGCTTGTTGCTATGATTTTAGAAATAAAAATATGTTTGAGGTCACTTAGTGTTCATGGCAAAACAAGAGCATGTGTCAAAGGAAATGAGTGAGCTGCCCTATAGTGAGCAACAGTTCTACCTAATTGTGAGCCAAGATGCAATGAAAATGAAATTTAACTAACCCTGAGTCAAGTAAGAAGTAGAACTCTCAGGTTCCTTTAAGCATTTTTGCTTGGAGCACCTGCCACCCAAAGAGTTCTTTTGTTCATTTGGATCAGCAAGGTTGCTTTCCTACTGATTTCACAATGCTTTTCCTCAGGAAACAAACTTGTTTTTGGATATTGTTCAGAACCAAGTCTCAGCAGACCAGCTAACTGCCAATGAAGAAGCACAAAGCTTACGTATATTGGGGGGGAAATGAGCATATTTCAATGCCGAATTCTAGTGATATGCCTTGCTGACCACTGAGGCTCATATTGGTGCCATATTCTAGTTGACAATAAGCTTCAACTGCCTCAACACTCATGTTCCTCAGATGCTTTCATCACTTTTCTTTACACACTCTCCTTTGGTAATTTCATCCACACTCACTTCACCTTGGTGTATGTAGATGACTTATGATATATGTTCTCTGCTCAAGCCATTATCCTATAAAATCAAGTGCCCACTACTGGGCTCTCTCTTCTCAATAAGCCATGGACTCTCAAATTCTCAACCTCTTATATTTCCATATGTATTAGTTATGTTGCCATGACTCACTATCATGAATTTTGTTCTCTTACTCTTACAAGCCCCACCTGTGTAAACATCTACATGCCATCAGTCACAAAGTCCCCTAAATTATGTCCCTTACATGTCTCTCTCAAATGTTTCTCAATCCCTTTGTCTTCACTGCCACTGTTCACTTCTAGACATTCTTCATCTCTTTCCTGGATGACGGCAATAGCCTCCTAGATCTCCACTTTGGCTTTAATCTGACCTGCCATCCCCCTTGAATTGCTATCAGAATTTTCTTCTTGAAAGGAAAGTCTGATCATGTTATTCTATTCATTAAATGTCTTTAATACATGAAAATGTACCTTATGATTCAATCTCCTACAGCCTTTTCAGACTTGTCTCCTGCTCCTCACTGCCTTAAATCATATGCTTCAACAATGAGCAAATGCTTTTAATCTCAGCAGTTTATACCCTTTCAGTGTCATATCCTTGCCCTTAAACAAGCTTAAATGTCCTTTCTTCTTGATTGTGAACTCTTCTTTCATGTTAGGTAACACACCTACTTGGAGGATAGAGATGGAGGAGAATCACCTTCTCTCTGAACACTTCCTCTTCTGTCAGATAACATTCCATCCTTAGTACTCACTAGATTAATCACATTAGAACAGATACTTATTTAATAAAGTCAGCCAACAAAAATTTATTGAGTACCCACTCCCCCAAAATATGGGGTATCAACAATATAACACTGCATGTCCTTAGACCACACATGGGAACATGGTTTCCAGTAACTACTGGGGTACACTAGTCAAAATCCGTTTGCCCGTCTTGTGGAGATTGGTGGCTACTATTCCCTAGTGTTCTTAAGCCCTTTCTGACTCAGTCCACAGGGGATGGCCAATCCAATACAGTTCTCTTCCAGTGCCCTGCCCCACAGCTGGGAAAGACTCTAACCTAAGAAACACAGGACTACCCTGACTCTGTGGAGCTGTGACTGACTTACATTGAAACAGCAATGTACGAATGGACAAGCAGCTTGAGATTTGTTAATCATTTGTCGTATAATATGTACCAGATAGTTTTAAGTACTTACAAAAAGGGAAAAAATACCTCAGACCACAATCCAATATATGAAAGTTTCAAGGCAAAAAAGAAAATTATCGAGTGCCTACTATGTGCCAGGCACTGTCCTAGGTGCTGGAAATACATTGGTGAGCAAAACACATATGTCTGCCTTTGAGAAGCTTAGCTCCCAATGGGGAGACAGATAATAAAAACATCAGTTACAATTTGATGACACTCTCTTGTATTTGTTTGGATATCTGTCTCAATTATCATGTGTTTCTCCCACTAGATTGAAACTTTCTTGAAGTCAAGATCTATTACTCATGAACTTCTGTATTCCTAAAAGCTCACACTATGCCAGGAGTATAATAAACACTCAAAGATTTGTTTTAGATGAGTGAGTAAAGTAAGCCTAAATCTGTGTCAGATTGCTATACAGTAGTCATATTCTTATAGAAACGATGCACCTCCAACTCTTTTCATGTCTCTTTTTATTTGAATCCAGCATTTACAGTAATTTCACTGGCAAGGAGCTCCCAACTTAGCTTGCTTAATGTTTCTACAATACTATTTATTAGACATTTTTTCGCTCATACTGAACTGAAATGTTTCCTTATATCTTCAATATAGGTTCTATCCCTGGAGAACATGCAGGATGAGTCTAAGCTCTCATTCATATGAAAACTTTTAAATGTTGGAAGAAAATTATCATATCCCTTCTCTTCTCCAGTCATAATATCCCTAGTGCTTACAATCATTTCTTACTCAAGGATTTTACGTTACTCAAGGATTTTAAGTATATGAAATGGCATATACTGCATTTTGATTGTGGCCTCTTTTTTTATCTCTCCTTTAAAGAATACAAAATATTTTGAAGACTCTATTAAAGATTTCTTTAAAGTGTGTTATGCATTTGGGGATCATTCAGCAACTGAGTTTGGAAGTAGGGGGTGGGGCACACTCTTACAACAAGAAAAAGTACTGTTTAAAGAACAGGTATGAATTAAGTTGCTACAAATTTGCCCTGGGAAGTTAGGTGAATCAGTGGTTCTGAAAGTAGGCATCAAATATTGGGTGTTATTTTGTATTAAATAAATGTTTCCCAAATACAACCATAAAACTCTTGTAGTCATTGTCTGCACGTGAGTTTAGTTTGGTCTTCAGATCACTTCAAGTGACCATAAAATTTAGCATTAATTTGAATGGAAGGATGAGGTAAACAGTACATGCAGCCTGAAGCTCTTTCAAGATGACACTTTAGAAGTAGGGTAAAGATTGAAGTCATCACTCTGAGGAGATGTGAGAAAGGCAGCAGGTGAACTAGAAAGCATTTCAAAAGGTAATGTGTGACCCACAGCAGACTTTGAAGTGAATAGTCTTTTCAAAGTGCCAACAATGACAAAGATGGACCTGTAGTTTTAAGATCCTATCTCTAAAGGTTAGCCTATGGACACTTGAGCATCAGGGCAACTGCAGCAATGCCTTGTGTGGGTTCTACCAAGACTTAAGCCATCAAATTGCATATGGAGCCACCAAAAGGTCCTCTGAAGATGATTTAATATTTGAATATATCATCACAGCACAGCGAATGTGTCAACTTTTTTTCATGTTTTTTTTTTTTTGATCTTGAAATGCCTTGGTTTAGAATGCTCTTCTACTTTATTTTATGTGGATTCAATTCATCCTTCAAGAAACAATCCAAATACAGCCCTCATGTGCTGAAACTGGGAAGTATTTGATAGTAAGATAGAGATTTCAATATCTGGAAAAGCCAAAAGCCAGTAGCAAATGTGTCCTACAGGTGCATAGGGTTAAAATTTGGAATGCCAAAGTTGCCATCAAGTATAAGGGCAAGCATGTGGTCAGAAACTAGAGACAAATCTAAAAAGATTAGAGCAAGGGGTATATAGTGAGCACTGGTGAAGAGCAAAGGTAGGAGCTAATCAGTGGACCAAGGTGGCTACCACCAAAGGGGGTTGAACACTGCATTTATTTTTACTGAGTATAGGCTTCATGATTGACAATATGTAAAGGCATAGCGTCAAAATAAATTCTGTTCTTTATATCTTTACATGTCTGTCTCCCACAGGACAATAAAAATAAACAATAAAGGCAATAAATTTCTTAAGAAGGAGGCTTTTCTTTACATTTCTCTCCATAGTACAAAAACGAGCAATACAACCTCATTGCCTTCATCACACTGGACTATAAATGGGCATCATTCAGTTATAACCTAAAGGGGTCCCTAAAGGTTATCTTTTCTTACTATCTTTTATAATAGAGATGATATGATTAAAATTCCATCTTTGGCCTCAAGCAATTATCTTTATCATCTATCCAGTAATTCATTATGCACTACCTGCAAAAGTCTTGTGATAACTTTTAACTTACTATGTAATTTCACATATCTATGTCTCAATTCCCAAATCCAACTGTAATCTTCTTACGGGTAGTGTTTACATAGGAGTTTATTTTGGTGTATAGTTCAGTCCAACTGACCAGAAAATCTGGCTTTGATTTGCATGAGATTTTTTGTTCAAAATATATTTTGGAAGCAGAAATAGAACAAAACATGAAAGATCTTTCTTCAACCATATGAATTCACCTTAGGAAAGCTTCAAAATTTTTTATGAATTCCACCATTTTTTTAAAGAATTGGTTGCTTTTATGAATGAGAAAAATGTAAAAAGCTGATTGTTTTCACAGTTGAATATAGGCCAAAAGTTTTAGATGTGGTAAAATGCTCCAGGAGATTTTCATACACTTTTTCCCAAACTCTAACTTAATTACTGAGAAACTGGTTTTTGAAAATGTCTGTGACAATATGCTAATGCTGATAGTATGAAGTGTGTGCATGTGTATAACTACCTTAATGTGTTATTATCCTATTAGATCATTTGGACTATTTAATTTCATCAGCGTTACAAATTAACTCTATGCGAAACCTAATCACTCAATATCCAGTTCTGCCAAACTTTGAGACAAAGTTACTGTGACTAAAACAGTGGTAAACACAAGTTAATAATTATTGAAGAAAAGGTGTTTTCTTCTTTAAAGAAATACCACTTTAAAGAGAAGCATGGCCACCAGTGGTACATGCATGGTCTACCTTGGGCAGGAAGATGAACTAAATGACCTTCTTCCATCATTTCTAGCCCTATGATTGATTCCATCAGCAAAAGGCTTTAAGAGTCATGTGACAGCATAAGCCAAGACTGTTGGTAATTTCAAAGCCTTTCAACTATTTTCTCAGGAGTTTTATCCTCTCTGAGTTATAAGCTTAATTTCAGAGGTGAGTATGATAAAACAAAGAAGCATCCCTTTTGCATCAGCTTGGAAAGCCACATGGGCATGTGCAGTTACACTACAATGGTCACACCCTATATGTCCTGGTGAGCATTCACATCATGACTCAGTCCAGGTCCTCCCTTAATAGTCAAGTTCAGGATCAGGAAACAGCCAAATTTCAACCAATTTAGATTTCTCACCTTTGGCAGTCCTTGACAAGTTTAGTCGACTGTGGTTTTTAACAAAACCCCAAACAGGTAAGTTTCTACTGGATTCCAGTTTCACTGTGTAATCTCCTTTTGTTTATACAAGCTACGCATGATGCAATTAAAAAAAAGAGAGAGAGAAAGAGAGAGAAAGAAAACTACATTTTGACTAAAGAATACTTTGACCTTGTCTACAAAAGGTAGGTACTTTCAAATGTAATGTACTTATAACCTCCCTACCCTCATTCCTTTACTCACTTTGGTTTTGTTTTATACAGTTAGAAATAAAAGCAAAAGAAAAATAAATCTGGGAGCAAATAGACTCTTGGCATTCCAAAATTTAAAAAATGGTTCACAGATATATTTCACATGCTCCTGTGATACACAGAAGGCCCAGACTAATGTTTGTGGAGGTCACCACAAACATGATTTCCTAAGATGGCCCAGCAGGTCACCAGGAAACCCACAAACTATAATATCTCATGAAGTCTTTCTATAACTCTTGGTCATTTAATTTGGCTATATGATAATAAAAAATACTCTGCTCCCTTCCCCTGAAACTTTCTTCCAATAAAATTAATCAGGAAATTTAAAGCAAAAAATTTAAGTTGTTTCTTTCTGCATATCCAGTCTTTACAACAAATGGCCAAGAAATGATAGCCAATTAATTCATTTCCTATGAAAGTGTTTCTAATTTCACCATAGAGGTGGTCTAAAAAGGAAATCATTTCACAAGTTTATCTGTTTTGTAAAAAAGATGAGGAATTATGTGGTCCATTTATTGATGAATTAAAAAAAAATTAAAAAGCAAGCCAAAAACCAACATGAACCATACAGTCCTGTGTTGGTAAAATGGACCCAGGTGTATATAAATTAAAAAATAGACCGTAAGTCTATAAACCACTACCTTCATGCTGATTATCCTTGCATAGTGAGATTATGAATGTTTATGTTTTCTTCCTCTGTATGTAATTGTCTTTTCTGAAATATCTGTGATAGCATACATGACTGTTTTTTTCCTGCTTATAAATATAATATTTTTTAATTTAAGCACATAAACATTTACCTAATAATTATAAAGAAACGATAGAGCTATTTTCATTTTTCGAAAGTAAAATGGGAAAATATTAGTCAAAATAAGTCAGAACCAATGTGGTAGTTTGTTCCTTTCACTCAATATGAATTTCACCTAGAATTCAGAGTTTAATCTTAAATTAAGGAGTTATACTAAGAACTTGTATGATTTGTTCATTAAAACATTTCTATACAATTCCTCAGCATCCTGTAGGTGTGGTAAATGAATGAATAAAACATACCAATTTCAGCATCTCTCAGCCTCTAAATATTTGCATTACCTTTCACAATCGAAAAGTACACCATTGATGAAATCTTAAACTATAACTCTATCCCAAAAAAGGAGATGAGTCACTTTTAAGAAATATCATAAGATTCTTTTTTCTTGTAATGAATGCTGAAAGGGAAATGTTTTACTTGTCCTGACAACTCTAGTTAGCTGCAGCCCAAAAATATGAGTAGGACATTGAGCCAAAAGTTTTTCTAAGGCTAGACAAATACCAGCGGCATTAATGAAGTACTAGAGAGACACCTATTGCAGCATTCTTAGGGTTTACAATGTGATTATTGTTTTGTGAAAAGAGAGATATCTTGAATGCTATAACAATTTTGTTTCCTATTGCTAGAAAAACTAGGTGAGTGGGACCACAGTATCCAATGAAGAGAGAGTACAGTGGACAAGTGCCTTGTCAAGAAGGCATTTCTGAGATCTTTCTCACTTTTATGAAAATTTTTAATCTCTTGAGTCAAAATTTTGTTTCTGTGTCAGTGAAGATGTACGAGAGCCCTGAGGGGAGATTTGGTGATGCTGTCTTCCTGTGGACATCCTGATGAACAATCTGCTCTGCTCATGACAATAAGACTTTAGTCCAAGTATGGTCTTTTAAAATGCAGCAGTAATGCTGAAGCATCTCTTTCTACCTTATGAAACATTTCCCCTCTACTTCAAGTTCATTTAATGGCAATTCATGTTCTAATTAACTATATGGAACCAGCCAGCATCAAGGTCCAAAATGAATGATACTCTCTTCTTTTACCAAGATTGGTTAAATATCATTCTTCAACAGCCCCTGCTTTCTGCCCAAACCTGGAGCAGAAGTGAAATAAATGAGCCTTAGAAGTTCAGGTCTCTAAGTGAGACCATGGTTCTGAGCTTTCTTCCATTTTGCTGAAAGTATGTCCCCTTCTTCTTACACTACTACCCTGGGCAAGACAGGCCAACACAGGGAGAGCGAGCGTGGCTTTTGCCATAACCCTGGATACTTTGTCCAATACCCAAACAATCTGATTTTTTCCTTCAAACCAGGAAATAGAGAGTTCTTGATTGTGTCATGGGGAAAAGCTGATTTCTTGCCAATATTTCCCTTTACCCAGGATTATATCAATGAGAAAGAACAATTAGCAGGCTCTTCCCAGAACAAATAGTGCCCTGACAATGCACAGTATACAAGATTTGTGTGTCTAAAAGGAGTTGCTGACAATGGTGGAGAAATCCAGAAAGCATCTGGGAAAATCCCTGACAAAGCATGCCTTCCTTTCAGCCTCTGCGCCAGGTGTCACACACAGAACCAAGCATCATTTTTCATGGCCCAGTACAAACTTGTACCGTGGGACCTAGGCCAAGCATGATTTCTTTGGGCTTACCCAGTTCAAACTTGTAAGGTGTGTCCCCTCCACTCTACCCCTAACCAACATACCCACACACATGCACACAAACACATTCATAAGCCATCTCAGCCCATCCCATACATAATCTCATCAATCATAAGGAAGCATTTTATTTTTAATTCTAAAACTGTATTATATGTTGCAGACAGTTTTGTAATGTTTGGATTGTGGGCCCCAATGCTTGTCTTATGTAGTTGATGTGTTTGACTTGTTTCCTATTATTAACAGAGTGACAAGGGCTACACTTTTAGAAAGAGTATGCAGCACAGTCAGATGCATCATAAAAATAATAAAGAGGATGTAAAGTACAGCATAGGAAATATAGTCAATAATACTGTAATAACTATGTATGGTGTCAGATGAGTCCTAGACTTATTGGGATGATCAGTTCCTAAGGTATATACCTGTCTAATCACTATATCATACACCTCAAACTAATATAATGTCATATATTATATGGAAAATTTTTTTAAAGCAAAAAGAAAGCACATGCTAGCTTCTATATGTATCCAGAAATTAAATTCTGGATCAAAGAGTCTTTGAGCCTGAATCACTGGAACAAAAAATAGGGAAGGTGAAGAATTATTATTTTTTAAGTACTATAAAAATTTTTAGTACAGTTTACTTGCCTAAAACTGATATCATCTGACTCTATTTTAATAATCATAGTTAAACCACTAAAGTAATTATATGGTTTATCTGACAGCAGCATTTTTCTTGTCTGTTTTACATTGTCTGAATTTTTAGAAACTAGAAAATTGAAACCTTTTGCTTCTTTTGGAATCTGTTGATGCCTTCTGTGTTTGCTGCCCAAACCTCAGGACTGAGGCACTTATTCCTCAGTTTCTGTGAGTGTTAGCTGCTGGGGTTTAAAACTAAGTGTTTCTCCAGTAGAGGAGGATAACCCCCTCCCTGGGTGCCTGCATCCAATGCCTGATCACTGTGACAGTAGAAGAGCCCTGGCCCCTTGCCTTGACTGATACAACTCTGAAGTACCATCCCAGGTCTAGAACCCACACTACCATTGGAAGCTCCTGTAGCAACTGCACTATAATGCAACTTCTCTCTCTAATTTTCTGCTTCCTACACCTATCACAGACATTTTTGAGATCACAGGAGAGTGCACTTACAAGCAAATCTCCATCTCAGAATGTTCCCCCCAGAAAACCAAACCTAAGACAGCTCCCAGATGCTCTTCTGGGAAACAGACTCTGAAATGAGATTTTAGAGCTGGATCCCTCACCAACTGAAGACTAGTGGTAGGTGTACTGATTGTAGTATGCAATGCAATTGTGAAAAACTTCACAGTGGTAGAAGAACCACTTGTGTAATTTGCAAGACCCAGTGCCAAATTAAAATGTGGTGCCCTTTTTCAAAAGAAAAAGAAAAGAAAAAAGAAAAGGAAATTAAGAAAAGGACTAAAGTGCTACCTGTCAAATGTTCTAAAACAAAGATTTTTTCTTTCTTCTGCAGCCTCTGACTTTGCATGGAGTTATTTGCTATCTACTATTGTCAATGAAAAATCTAAATTATCAGTCTACCACTCATCTTTATATTGTGTAATATTAGTTTTAAACACAAATATAAGATTATTTAACTCATTTGCAGAATCACTAAAATTACACAATTCACATTTCCTAGCTTATGCATGCATATGGATTTTGTTCTTAGCAGAACAACAGAAACACTGCACATAAACAACTCAATGGTTTTCATTTCACTTCTTGATACACACACATTCTACCAACACTATCTTTGGCTTCTCGATGAGTTATGAAAGGACTGGAAAGAAATAAAATCGTGTCCCACCTTTCTCTTTTCTTCTGTCATTCCAGTCTCCACCCCTTACTCAACTGTAAATATAAAATGTTTATCTTTTATTTGCTTTGCCTCTTCCTGAATTCCCACATATACTGGGAGGATTCTGTACTCATGGAACATGGCAAATGCTTTGTGCTAATGAAATGGCAAAGAATGGTGAACATACCTATTGTGCCCATCTCTACTGCTTATATACATATTACATTTCCCATCAGACTTCACTTACAAAACACAGTACAAAGATGAAATTATAAAGAATTTGAAGATGGTGATGGCACAGCATTAAACAGAGTATAGGACCCTTGTAAGCACAGGGCTCTGTGCAACTTCCCAGGCTGCATGCAAATCCATGAAGCCAGCCCTGAGTGTGAACTGGGTCAGGATACTGGGAGAAATAAATGCACTGTCAGATACAATATCTCAGGCATGTGAGAGGTTTATGAAAAAGAATAATTATAAGGACTATGAAAATGGATTGCTGGGGCATGGGTGTGGACCATTGATGCACTAAAGAAAGACAGTGGAAAATTGAGTGTGATGAATCACCAATATAGGTGAAACCAGAAAGACAGAGGCATTTTGGCATATAGATTCTCATCTCTTGTAGCCAAAGGGCAGGTAAGACTACTTAACGACTGCAGTTGCACAGCTCCAAAGAATTCTCAGGCTAGGCAGGTCTGCTTTACCAAGGTCAAGGTCCTGTTTGTGAAACAGTGGAACCCTGAAAGTTGGCATGAAAATATCTGAGTTGATTCAGTCAAAATCTTAAATTCCATGATTTACCTGAGCTAAGGTTCAGTCAGCTTTTTTCTACAGAGGACCAGATAGTAAGTGTTTGGAAGAACAACAAAAAATAAAAGACTCCAGTTCCTTGATGACATCCTTGAATACTGACACTGGAATGATCTCCTGCTAAGACTTAAAACTCAACCCATATTTGGCTAGCCATTGTAGTTCAGGTGTAGGTTACGTGTGGCCAAACTCTTAAGCAATAAACGCTGTAAAGAGTAATCCAAGAGATCTCCATACCTATTCTTTTTAGTCTGTTTATCTTCCAGGAACCACACCATGAATTTCATTGGCCTTTCTTCAAGTGACATCAGCTGTATATATTTTCATGCCACTTCTCTCCATGCATGAGGAACCCTGAAATTTCGTGTTGAGAAAACATTTCAAAACAGAAGCCTAAATGCTCTGAAATTACAAGCAACAAGATGAGAAACTTAATCTGTTTCAGGTTCACAAGTACTTCACAGGTAATTCATAACTTTTCATAAACATTCTCAACCTAGATTAACAATTTAAATTTCACTTTGTTCCTCATGGTGAAAAGGTTGTAGGGGGAGGGGGCAGAATTCTTACTCTCTCTAATGCTCTCCCCTCTAAACAAATTTCTGAACCCTGAAAAAAATATCATTTTTACCTCTGAGTCTAGACGATTATATTGAAACTGAATTTATGATGTCAGAAATCGGGTCTTTAACAGCACCTCACAAAGAAATATTCTGTTGTAGGATCTACTTTCATCATTTTTCTCGCTGTCATTAATCCTCAACAATAATCACAGTGACAAGAAAAAGAAAAAAAAAAACAATCCTGTTGAAAGTAGCACTATGGAGAGAAAGGGAAACTTAAGGAGCTCAGGAAGAGATATCCAATTTGATAACTGAAAAGCCCCACCGCAGCTTCTAATCTCATCAGAAAAGCTTCCCTTTCCCAAGACTGTACTGCAGTTTCCCTTTCTGTAAAATGGAGATCATACCATGCTTTATAGCCATGCTTTGATGGCTTAAAGACAAAAAACTTAATCGATGTTAAGTAGCATTAAATCTCAAAAGGTATACGCACACACACACAGTGATAGTAGCACTGGCCTTAACACAGAAGACATCAGTAGAGGGCAGAGTACCATTTCGACTTATTTTTTTGTGAAATATTAAAGGCAGTTGCATAAAATGGCAGTGAGAAGGAAGTGAGGTTTCCTATTGTGCTTTGAATCAGCTGTGAAACATTTCAAGGATTTAAAAAAATATTCAAGGGAAGCTATGGTTCTGGAAACAGCATAGGGCACCGTGGAGCAAAGCAGGAAAGGAAACTTTCCAATGCCCTAGAGTCTGGAAAAACATTTTGACTCTATTTTAGATACACCTGAATCTTCTGGGGCAACAAATGGGAAATCACAGCTCTACCAACAAGCGCGAACTTGATATTTTAGAGGCTTGCTTTTTTCTTCTTCTTACCACTCAGACAGGTTTTTTTAAGTCTTAGCAAAATGGCTAGACTAGGTAATCCACATAAGCAGCTGCTGCAATGTGATCTTTTTTTAACATTTTAATGTAGAGCTGTGAACTTTTCTGGCTTTGGGCTATGTTGGTAATGTTTGGAGTAAATTTTCTTGATTTAAAGGTTTGCTGTTGGGATTCTCTGTCTAATCTACCTCAGATGGAGGGTCTGCACCGAACAGTCACCTAAGATATCAAACTACACTGGAAACACAAAATGGCAAATGAATAAATGAGCTTTAAATACCAATCTTATACACTTTAAAGAAAAATCTTTGTTTATTTCCTTATTTTTAATTTCCTTAAGTGTAACAGCATTGTATTTGCTAGACCTCAGGCTATTTATTTATTCATGTCCTGCTCAGTTTCTTGGGAGGTAGTCATCGGTGTGCTGTAGAAGTTAAGTTCTCAAGCTCTGACATTCAAGTACCTGGATTCCCACAATTCTGCCACTTGCTAGCTGCATGAGCTTGAGCAAATCACCTCATTTCTACACTTCAGTGTCATCGTGTGTGAAATGTGGGTATAATTGTGTTTAACTGATAGACTTGATATCTGGATTAAAAGATAAAATACATAGAAAGTGTTTAATATGGGACACATGGTAGTCACTCATTGAATGTTTATCTCAAAATGTTAATATCACTCTTAGAGACCAACCGTATTATATGTTGCACTTGTCATCATTTTGACAGTTGGAAGACAGGAAAAGAATTTGACCTGAGACTTTTAATATGTACCTTATTAAGATAATGTAATAGAATTTTGGCCATTTTGCAAATGTGCCTCAAGATCACCTAAAGGACAAAGGTTCTTTAATATGAAGTGGGGTCTCCCAAGAAGTAGTGATAAATTTCCCCTAAGTATAGGTAGAGCAAAGTTGAATATCACCCCAGACTGATATCTATGAACATGTGCCCCTAAATGAGAACTCTGGATATGGGAACAACTCTTGAATAATATACTTATTGTAGAGTTCTTGTTGCTTTTCTCTTTGAATGGGGCTGGTTGGGGTTTGTAAGGTATCTGAAGACAGAGTAGGGGAGGGGCAGAATCCCTGCCTGAAATAGTAGGAAACACTAGTTACTGACAGGCAGGCCAAGTATACAGGAACTTACACACAAAAACATTGTGAGCATTTTTTTAAATAAACAACTACCCAAGATTTATATGCCTTAAGGCAGATTGGGCTGAGAGTATTATGGGTCACATTGGTTAGCAGGAGACAGAGCTGAGTTTTATAATGTACGCTCTGCTGTGCCACCCAGATCTCCCCCTCAAAACTCATTCATTCTTCTAGGTGAAGGGAGTGTTGGCTTTCAATGGCTTGAAGCTTTTGTTCTTCTCTGAGAAGAACTGGGTCAAAGGAAGCTGCCTTACTCAAGGTTATACCCTGTCCTTGGACAGCCCACATCCAATGCTTATCAAAGATATGTGCCCTTCTGTCAAGGGCACTTCCAGCTTCAGTTCTGCTTGGATTGGCTGAAGCCTTTGTTGCCATTGTGCTGCAGTTTATCTCCTCCCTCTTAACAATCCTGCCTTCTTCACTCCTTTACAGATAGTAGTGTTCCTGAGATCACCCCTAATAAATCTTCTGCATGCATATCTCTATCTCAAAATCTGCTTTCAGGGAGCCCACTCTTACACAGATTCCCACGAAACCTTATCACCAAGGCTCCACCCCAATCCCCTGGGTCAGTTCTTTGCAGGCTAACATTGTTCCCTCCAATCCAAAGACCTGGAAATGAAGCCTAATTCAACCACCTTGATTCCCAGAACATACTCTACCTCCCAGTAAAGATTCTTCCAACAAAATGTGTAACTTCTTCCCCCACACCAACAATAGGGAAAAGGAGAAGGAAAAATTTTTCAACATTTGAATCAGTTCCAGGAGAAAACCTATTGAGTTTCTCTATTCAAAGCATCTTGTGCACACTTAAAAACTCCACATCTGCCTTGCCAGCTTTCTACACAAGGTAGACATACCCACACACCCAGAACTCAGTAGACGAAAGAGGCGTGCTGGAAACTGACACCTGAGGTTGTCTGAAACCATTTTTCTTGAGCCTCATCCATAGTTCTTGTCCCACCTATCACTCTTATCATCAACTGGGGATGGCCTCTGGCCCCTGGGTTTGCTCTTGCCATAAAAATTTCCCAAGTAAACTTGGTTTGGCTTATCTTCTTGCTCCAAAAACTACAAATTGCCTTTCAGAAAAATTCTGTCCTCCACTAATCTTTGGGAAACCAATCCCAACTCAATCACTTTGCTGACATCTTAAAAAGCCCAATTTGGACACAATCTTGAAACAGGTATCATAGACTTCCTACTTAATTTTGCATGTAGTCCTTGTTACAATCTTGCTAGGTCAGCACAATTGCACTTGGCAGCTGTAGAAACTTGGCTCAAAGGTGGAAAGAGATTTGTCCCAAATCATATAGTGCTTAAGTTGCAAAAATGGGCCTGTCTGTGGATCCAGTACCTGTGTTCTCTTCACTTTGCCACCATTTTTCCCACATCAGGCTGCCTCCTAACTCGGGGCCAAAGATGGGGAAGGCACCTTCTAGATATTTGATTTAGTAGGTTTTCAATAAACATTTGCTGACTGGAGATTTATCCTAGAAGTTAGAGGTCAGAGTCTAGGCTCCTATCTGCTATTCGTATCCAAGCTTAGTCAATTGATTTAACTTTCTCAATCTTATTGTATTTATTTTTTAATTACATCTGAAAATGTTGAGTACTAACCCCTGCCCTACACATAATAGACACTATGTCAATTAGGATGCTTTGGGCTGCAAGTAAAATACTCAACCATCTGTAAGAAAATAATAAAGACATTTATCTTTTTCACATAATAAGAGTCATGGAAGTGACATTTTCATGTTAATTCAGTGGCTCAGCCAGGATCTTCTTCCAACTCCACAATTCCACTATTTTCAGTGAATTGGCCTTTTGTTCTTAGGCTTGGCACCTCTTGTTCATAATATGACTGCCTGAGCTCCAGATATGATACAAACTAAGAAAAAATAGGGAAGAAGAAAGAGGCTTCTTCTTTAAGAACTCTTGGAAACCCCAAGCAGACTTCATCTTACAAACAGCCAGAATTCAGTCACATGGCACTCTAAACAAATCACTGACAAAGGAATGGGATTTGCAGGAAGGGCTTAAGCCTCACATAAGATGTCTTATTAACTCCATTGCAGAGATAGTCATGTAAGGCTCAGAGTGAAGGAGATGGCAAGTTTGGGAGTGAAACCCTGGCTCCAAAGCTGTACTTGTAGTTATCATTTGCCCAGAAGTTAAAGAGAGTCACTTCAGGAATCTTTTTCAATAAATCACAAGAAAACTGTAAGTTAAAGTTTAAATGAAGACACTAAAATACAAATATATATATATATATATATATATATATATATATATATATATATATGTATATGTATATGTATATGTATATATATATATATATATTGTATTGTATTTCAAGGAAAGTATGAGACCACATAAAGAATTTACAAAGAAGTCAACAATAAACAGCATACTTGACTTTTAAACTCCTTATCTACAATGATGGTACAAAAAAACGGGGATATCAGAAAGTAGAAGGATGTTTATAAAGAGGATTTCTTTAGAATGAGCTGTTCTGTGTATCCTTCTGCCCTGTTTGTCTGCCACTCAGAAAAATTATGATTTATGCCTTCTAAAGTTACAGGGGAACAGTAAACTGGTATTTGACATAAATCTGGAAAATTCTGAAAAGTTGGTATGGTAGATTGCAAAATATGACCACAAATTCTTCTTATAAGGATATTTAAGTTCTTTTCCATTGAAATTTTGTCACTTCCTCTATCAAGACATGGAGTCTACTTTCTTATCCCCTGAATCTGGGCTGGTCTTTGGACTTGCTTTGACCAATAAAGTATGACAACAGTGACATTATGTGACTTAAACATTTAACCTTTAAGAGGCCTTGAAACTTCTACTATTGTCTCTTGGGATAGCAGTCTCAGTGCACTGAGACAGCTAAGTGGGAGGATGACAGACACTGGATGGGGGGAGAAAGAGAGGCACCCCAAGAAATGGCTCACACCAATAGCCATATGAATGAGGCCCTAGGTGTTCCAGCCTAGCCGACCCTCCAGTAAATGCAGCTCATGAGCAAGCCCAGGGAAAGGAACTACCCAATCAACTCCAAGAACCATTAGAAATAATAAATCATTGCTATTTTAAGCTATTGTGTGAGTTGTTTGTTACACAGCAATAGATAGCTAAAACACCAACTGGATAGTCTAAGGCAAGAAGAAAGGTTATAGCTGTCCTGTAATCTGCCTGCTTTCTAGGATTCATTGAGGAAAAAGAGGCACGTGTGTTGACACAAAAGGGAGATGTGATTATAACTGAAGTCATTTAAAATACTGCTCCAGATAAGAAAATCTGTGTGGAGTGAGCTAACAAAGAAAAATAAATAATGGAGGGGAAGGGGAAAATGAGGGAGGAAAAATAAAAGGGAAGAAAACCATGGGCTAAGGAAGGATAGGCCAAGTTAAGAAAAAAGTACCACTCATCTCACAGGATGTGCAATCACATATGCCAGTGGCAGTTTCTAAAGAACTGACTAAAGCATTCTATAGTTCAGGATGTCAAACCATCCTAAAATTGTACCAGTCAATTAAGAACTTTTCTATTTCTCTTACCCCTCTAGTGTTCCCTAGTTCAGTCCTGGCAGGATAGCAGTTATTAGTCTAGGAGAGAAGAGAAAAGGCCAGATGAGGGGAAAGAGGAGAAAGGCCACTGTGAGCAGACAGACCAAAGCAAAGTCTAGCTGGGGAGAAGGGAACATTTAATTTTAAATCAATTTCAAAGTTTTAATTATTACATGAAACTAGACACTGTAAATGATTCCACTGAGATTGCATTTTTTTACTTTAAAGGACCAAAATGTCATGGAACTGTACAAGTGTTCATCTAGGTTAGGGAAGGAATTTTCCCTAATTAAAAACTTTTAAAGGGCCAGTAGGAAGCAAAAGACTGCTACTGGTTTTGCCTCATCCCTATTCAGACTCCTGCTTCCATGGACCTTACACTAAGGAACTTAAGAAGGGCCATCTGTTGAGTAAGTGAATGTGGTTGTAGACTGCATTAGCAATGTGATGGTTGCTGGGGAGGTTTCTGCTCCCCATAAATAGCTCCTTTGTTAGAGTAGATGAAAGTCTATATTCTAGAGCAGTCATTTTTAGGCTCACCTTACTATCCTCAGCAGTCCTATTTTTAAAATACACAAGCTAGGATGAGCAACAAATCAGGTCATAGATGCATTAATGTAAATTCACTTTAAAATACGTTCTGGGGGACTGAAATAACGACCAGAGGTGCTGTAGACAGGAGGAAAATATGCAAGAGTAGACAACTGAAGATAAAACAAGCTGCAGTTCTGACTAGAATACATGCTACACTTTAGGCCACTGGTTCTCAACTTTTCCTAAGAATTACCTTGGGAGCTTGAAAAAATGTAGATATTAGAGCCCACGTCCTAGAATTCTACTTTATTAGTTTGCTCTGGAGCCCAGGAATCTGGATTTTAACAAGCATTCAAGGTGATTTTATGGCAGTGGGTTCACAAACCACATTTTGGAGATACTACCTCAATATAAATGGGTAGAAGCAGAAGACAAAAGCTGTCACAAAATTCTGATATAAATTTTTCCATAAAATATATCCTTGCAACTAATGAGGTAGTACGGGGGAACTTTTAATGTTCTTAGAAAAAAAAAAAAACAGGTTGTCTACCAGGCTTCCTCAGTGCGACATTGATTGTTACAATAACCACCAATCGGAGAAAAATTTTAAAAACTCACCCATTAGAAGCACAAATCTATTATTAGAATTTTGAAAATGCAAAAGACTAAGCGTGAGAAAAACATTTGTCAGACTGAACTTCAGTTAAAAATAAGATTCCTTATTGTCCCAAAATTTCAAAGTAAAAATGCCATTTTGTTAGCATAACCCATGAACCTCATTTTCAAGCTATTTTATCCTTTCATGTAGTTAACTGGCACTGAGTGAGTACTTATAAAAAACAACATACTATTTTCCTAGAAACAAGAAGAGTTTCTAGAAATTACACTAATGCAAGCTTCAGGTAAATCATTCCAGGAGGACAACTATAGCCAACCTGTTCTCATAAGTTTTCGGGTTCATAAAAGCTTTCCAAAACTTCCCATAGAATAATACTGATTCCAAAGACTCTGGATGTTATAGGATCTAATACACAATATAATTAAAAACCAGGAAGAAGTAAACAGGTATCATAGAGGCCCACATGCTACTTACCATCCTTTCCCGGAATTCCATCAACCTGGCAGAATGTATCAACTCTGGTCACCAACTAAGAAGCACTTCTAATATCCATATGCAGAGGCAGCCACAATTTAGTGGGAGCTACAGGAATTTTCTAAAACTTGAACACATTTTACCATACATCTTACAGAATGTTTTCAGAAAACTGAAAACCGAGGCTTTTATAACAGATTGATTCACATCTCAGAAAGTGGAAAAGAAAGGAAGTCATTTTGTCAACTAGTACAAGAAGAAAAAACAGCAGATAAGTCTCTCTAGGCAGAGAAATTGTTGGTCCTATGAATTTAAATTCATAGACTAAAAATCTGTCAGCCTTTTCCAGATTCTTTCACAGCATCATGCTACTCCAACGTTTAAGCACTAATTGATTCATTTTATGTTTCATTGGATTTAAAGTCATTTTAGTCACTATTTTTAACTGTTTTCTCATTTATTTTCCTTCTCCCGCCATTTGCTTCAAGCCCCACATTAAATTATACATTCTCTCACATGTCTCATTATCTTACATTTTTTCTGTCATTCTGCAGCTGCTCTCCTACGTTCCTGCCTCAACTTTGTTTAGTGCCAAAGAGCTGTTTTTTCTAACACTTCAAAAACACATGGCATTTTTTATGGGCACAAGTATCTTCACTTCTGTCAAATAAAAAATTGATTCAGAAGGAAAACATTTTAAGTATGTAGGTGTTTTAAAAAGAAGTGATAACTAATTTTTTAAAAATAAGTATATCTGAGGAGAGAATAAAACCATTGCATAAAAAATGAACATAAATATCTTTGCTTTTACAAGTATTTGAATAAGCATAGATTCCTCCAGTTACTTTTTTGTTAGTTTGATTTTACCTTTTACAGGATTACTTTTTAGAGCGTTCTCATTTATAAGATTCTAGACACCACACATAAAGAGCAGACAACTTTTGCCCTAAGGCTGTCTCTGCCTTATGTGAAAAATGTTATACTAACCTAAGAGGGAATCAAAGTTCTACACTGAAGTAGATATTTTTGATGCCTTTCCCATATCTCCTGAAACTTGGCTAGCAACCAGATTTCAAAATTAGAATTAGTTTGCTTTGACAAGGACATTGGCCTCACTGGTGAGTCCTGGAAAAAAGGTGGCTGCTTTCTAAGTCTTATATACTATCTTTCTCCCCATGTACATTTAATGTTGATGGTAGCAGCTCTATCACAAATTTAGCTACTTTCACAGTGCATGACAAAATGGAGCAGAGAGGTGCTCTGCCCAGATCTCCTCAGATCTCTTTCCACCATTTTTGTACACCAACCCCTTTGGGTACACTTTCACTTCCAACAGCCAGCACCCACTAGAGTCCCTTTGCATTAATCCCCAGAAGAAATAAGAAGTTCAGGAAAGTGGGAAAAAAGAGAGCAAGGAAAATAAGGTGCCCTTACCAAGTGATGGGAAACCCAGCTCTCTTGCCTCCTGTCATAACAACTCTGGTCAAAACTAAGACCCCAGGACTACCTTGCAGATAAAGTTGGTGGGCATTCTGTAGGACTTTAGCCAAGATAGATCTTTGCTTCTTCCCATTCTGCTCTCCATTCATTTATTGGTCTTCCAGGTGATAATTCTTTTAAAAATCATTGGCATTGAAATCTCTGTCACAAGTCTGCTTCTTGGAAATTCAAATTAAAACATCTGTTGAGACCCTTAAAATAAAAGTTTACAAGTAGCAAAGATTTAAAACATTGAATCATAGAATTATAGCATATCCAAACTGAGAGAGTCCCATAGTTGTGTGTCAAAGAGGTGATTAACTTGCCCAAGTTCTCCGGGCTACAATACAGCAGGTAAGTCCAAGAACCCTGACCGTCCAGCTCAACAATTGTTCTACCATTAGTGCTTGTTTCTGAGCTTCCCATCATGATGATTAACTATATATACAGTTAGAGTTGAAACCAGTTAATTCATTATTAAAATTTTTATTTCCAATATATCTCAGGGAAAGGCATAGATGCAAACTAAGTTCCAAATTAAATCTAAGGATACCTTCTTTCTTCTCTCTCTCTCTCTCTCTCTCTCTCTCTCTCTCTCTCTCTCCCTCGCCCTTCCCTCTTCCCTCTTCTCTCTTTCCCTCTCCCTTCCTTCTCTCTTTTCTCTATCACATACATAACAAATAATACCAGTAAGGGAAGAATTTTGAATTTATTAAGAACACACACACCCACAGAGAAGCTTATTTACTTGCTGCCTCAGCACAAATGTCAACCAAATAGAGCAATGCAGTCTCCTTTCCATCATCAAACTGCCCTCTTTTCCAAGAGACCCCACAGGATACAAGCCAACATTTCCCTGGTGCCCTCATAGTCAAAAGGAGAAATGAGTACATACATATGAAAGAGCCCGACTAGAATTACTTGTAAATAATGAAGAAACATGCAACACTTACCCCCTCTTCACACCTTCCCAGATCATATGCCAAAAAAGGCATCTGCTTTTTAAGTGTAATGTGAAGGGCACTGAAAGTCAGCCTGGACCAACCTAATGTCCCTCCCCAACGATCTGCCAACTGTCTGAATTTCTCAATATTATAGTGACTCTTTTAGGCAAAGCAAACTCTTCAAGGAGGCTCTGTAAAATATATAAATGAATTTCCTTGGAATGACAACAAATTAACTCATTATCAGCTCTTAATCCATTAGCAAGGATTCATTTCTCAGAGCAGGGTTCTGAAGACATAAAGACAAACATGTTTTAAGGATATAAGACTAGGAAAGCCCATCCAGATAAGCTGTAAACTCTGAAATTGGGTTGTGAGCTCCAGGAGGATGCACCGAGGACACTGGGCACCTAAAAAGATGTGGAAAAGAGCTATCTGGTTTAAAATCTGCCACATGCATGTTATGTCACTTTGTGCCAAAGACCTTAACTCTTTAAATCTCTCAATTTCCTCATCTGTAGAATGGGGAAAATCACGGCATCTACACTACGGGTAGTCAGGAGGACTCAGTGCAGTTATGCATAGGGCAGCCTTACGCTCGTGCTTGGCATACAGTAAGCCTTCAAAACGTGTGAGCTATTTTTATTGCTGTTGATATTATTATTCTAATTACTTGGGAATAAAATGATGAAAGAGAAGATTATGAAAATGCTTTTAGAACAAATTTCAATTACCACAATTGTGTTTAAGTCTGTCCAGCACTATTTACCTCAAAAAAATACAAAATAATATAACAGAAATAACTAAATATACTAGCATACCAAAATACCCAATCATATTATCAGAACAAAGCATTATAATCTTGTTTCTTCTCTCTTCCCCTTTGCCTTTCCTTTTTTTCTATCTCCCTGTTTTATTTTCTTTTATTATTAAAATGTCCTTTTGTTTGGCTTTGAAATGTAGGTGATATGTATAAGTTAGAGATTTAAGACTAGCTACTAAATACTTGGATTTTCTATCTGCTTTTAAAATTACATTTATTCATTCATGGATTCAACAAATAATATGTGAGTCCTCTGTGCCATGACCAGTGCTAAACAGGGCAGATAACTATCCATACAGGCAGAAGGCACATTCTAGATTACAACTCCTCTAGAGTACACCTCCCAAGCTTTCTCCTTTCTTCCCAAAAGACACCTGGTGGATTTTACAAGAGATAAAATCCCTCTTGGAAGGAATGTTTTAAATTTTGACCTGGAGCATGTCAAGTGATAGGCATGCTTGCTCCTGGTTGGAATTCCTAAGCTGGACTAGGTTCCTGGGAGGCTCATTAAATTTTCAAAAATTCTAAGTTTCATTCTTCCTCAATTATGCCCCTGGGTTTAAGAGGTATTAACAGAGTAGCTTTTGGAAGTCAAACAAGGGAATTCTGAAATATAGATAGAAGTCAGGCCAAAGAGGAAGACATGAGAATACTAATCTCTGAAGCCTGTAAAAGAAGCCTGTTGAATTTTAATTATCTTCACTAGAGTGTCTGTAATTGTTGATCTTGTATGGAATCTAATAGTTTCAATGAAAAATGTGTTAGGCCTTGAGTCCAAGGATATCATCATTATAAGTACATAAGTGCCTAGGACAATATAAATCTTTCTATGGTGCTGCTGCTGTGGCCTTTGATCCTCGATGTATTATATTACTTACTTATTTATTGACTTATAAAAATGAGCTGTCAAGCTTTTCCTAAGAAGTCCAAGAGCACATGAACAAAATGTAGGAAATATACAACCACAGAAAATAAACCACGAAGTACAAACCAGAACCCCTAATGTCCAGGGCACTCTGCCTAGGTGAGTAGGATAAATCAACAATATACTTTCTAGACACACCCCGAATGTCAACAAACAAAAACTCGATAAAACCCAAAAAAGGAAGTTATATAATAAGGGCTTATATGAGACATAATATACACTGGCAAAACCCTGATATAAACATTAAGAATTTATTTACATTTGGCCCTTCCTCAGAAACAGGCCTGAGACTCTCACCAGAAAGTATGAAGAGTATGATATCTTAAACACCAACAGGGCCAGAGGTTACGTACTTGGCTTTCAGCTTTAATATTATTTTAAGCCAATTAAAATAATTTGGTTTCACAGTGGAAAGATTCCATTAAATAATAGCTTTGTTCACATGAGTGTGGGTTGTACAGTTCTTTATTGAGAAAGATAGAAGTGGAGAAACATAAAGGGTAGAGATTTAATTCAGGGCAAAGACAGAGAAACTTGTCTGAAATCACCTCTGCTCAATGAACACAGAAGAAATCTGGTGAATTGTATCTGTACCATCAGCTATTTCAATCAGCACAGGTCAAAACATGAACATTCATTGTTATTAATTTTTCTCTATGTCCTAACACTGAACTTCTATTCTTAATACTGTCTAATCATCAATCAGTACTTAACCACTCAGAATATATATATATATATATATATATATATATATATATATATATATAGAGAGAGAGAGAGAGAGAGAGAGAGAGAGAGAGAGAGAGAGAGAGAGAGAGAGAGAGAGAGAGAGAATTCTTCACTCTTCATTTTTAATCTCTGCTGAAACACAAAGGATTTCATGATTTACCTGACTATGACTCCATTTTATTCTGCTAATGATAGTCCCTTGCCTGAAAGCCCATGATCCATTAACTTGGTCTGCCAAAGACAGCCAATTAACATTGGCTGACAATGCCCCCCAAAAATCTGGTTGGGTCCAGAAAGATCCCATTTAGCTGTTGGCACAGAATAATTTACCAGATAATTCCTAAACTCTCCACTTAAATCTGGCTGCACAGTTCAATGTTTTTTTGTCAAAAATACCGAAGTCTGCACACAGTAATTGAATATCCCAAATTCCTTGCAATTTGATGGGCTTTGAAATGCTAGGGTTGTAGCCCAGTAGATTAAGGCAATAATTTGGTAACCCACATATTCGGTTGACTTGAACTTTGAATCTGGAACAAGCACTGCATGTCACTCTAAGAAGGCCCCCTTAGAAAGAGAGTACACATCAGAATGACTTAGCTTTCTTACTGGTCCCACTTTTTCTGTTCTTCCTATAGCTTCAAAGCTCTTGCAGAAAGTCCCAGCACTTTTTCCTGCTCAGCTTATAAAGCAAAATCACTAAAAACTATAGTACCACCATAAATGGCTCCATTGTATCCTCCATGAGATATTCAATTAAAATGCTCTTACCCGATCCCCATTTGAAGTATTGATGGAGTTTTGCTTGCTGCTCTTATTCTGCCTTGGAAAAGAGAAAAGAGCCAAACCCCAAAGTTATGCAGTTTTACACTTAATTCATGACTTCAGTATGGTAGACGATCATTACCTCCAAAGGAGGAAAGCTGTCCAAGTCTTTTCTGGGTGAACTGGTTGACTCATGCACACATACTTCAGCTTTTGCTCTAACCTTCACTATGCCTATTCTAATGCCTATCAGTGTACCTATTCTATAAATTACTTACTTAGCAGAAGAGTAGGTTTTCTAAATGTATGCATTAAATATTTCATCCCCTCAGAGAGAAACTCCTAATTCTCTATATTCCTCAAGCAAGCCTCTCATCACAATACTTGTTTTTCCATCTGCCTAACATGCATGTACACATAACTCTGAGACATATATTGTAATCTTCACATCACTGTCTCCCAAAGGGCAGATACAACCGTAAAGATTTATCACCATGAAGACACATGCTTTGTGTCTTCTCAACAGGGATTCTAATCATGGATTCTGTGAGAAAAGGATGATACAATCAAAGGGGCTAACTGAAGAAAGTTTAATAATGAGCTATTTACAAAAGTGTGGAACAGATTAAAGCTATCAATGAGGGATGGTGAAATATGCAAGAACTAGCTACAGTAGAAAGCTTTTATCTCCTCTATAATTGCTAAGACTAAAAGGGGATCATGCTATCCAGTGAGAGTCAGAGCCATAAGAACAAGAGCAGGACCACCTAAATAAAATAGCTGTGACTACAGGTAAAGAAAGACAGCCAATGCCCAAACCAGGTAAGAAGACATTGAGAGAATAAAACACACTCTCTTATCTTCTGTCTGCTAATCACCAGTTAGCTGAACCCAAATGAAAAACAGAGGCAAAAGAATTTCAGTGGAATAATCCATTAAGAATTCATGCTCTGGAGAAACAGCTGGACAGACAGGGGTAAAGAATAAATTTGAAGACGGAAATGAAAGTAGCAGGAGTGGGAGAAATGGCATAGATAATAGAGGCTTTGTTTACCCCTCTGGTGACCAAATCAAAGTTGTGATAGAAAAAAGGAGCAAGCAGGAAGGAAAAATCGCCTGGGATCTTGATGAACAAGCTATACAACTATGGAGAAATCCAAGAAAGAGCCCTGCAGTGACAGGTAGGACATGGCGAGGATGTGGGGCTGCCCGGTCTAGAGCAGCTCAGACAGAAGCTGTGGCAGTGGCAGCAGCAGGTGGCTCTTAAAGGGACTGCATCTGTGAGTGGATTTTCACAGTGACGGACCTGCTCACTCTGAACACCGTTGCCCATTAGGCTACGTAGAGGGGGCACCAGGGACTTACAGGGAGACATTGTTGGAGTGAGAGCTGAAGTGAGACTCACTCCATACAAAAGTGCTGACAGTATCCATTGTTCTCTGTTGAGCCCTTCTCGCTCCCAGTGTGTGGATACAGCGCCACCACTATTGCCAAAACATCACTGAACTGAATAACAGAGGTCACTCTGTCCAGAGGATTCCCTGAAACCCTGCCTCCTCCAACTTGTGGCCCTACCCAAGGCACATCCACATGTATCTTCACCTCCTTGCTGAGCAGTGCCTAGACTTACACTAGAGGCAGCTGGCCTCAATTTCTGGTATGGCCTTTTGAAGTAACTATAAGCACAGCATCAGTGGACTGTTTGCTGAATCTTAATGATTGGCCCCAGAGAGGTAGAGGCTTGGACTAAGTCTGGCCTGGAGCTAAACCCCTCTCAGGACTGTGCAACCGGACATCTACTTCACAAATAGACACTAATAAGACTGGGAGACTTAGAAGCTTTGCTTAGGACATAGAAACAGATATGGAAAGGCAGCCAAAATAAGACACAGAAGCAGAAAACATGTAACAGAACAGTACAGAGATCCAAATATAAGGGAGTCAAGTAATCTAAAAGATGGAGAGTTCAAAATACTGGTCAATGAACTTTTGGGAAGTATAGATACATTCAGTGAAAACTTCAACAAAGATATAAAAAAAACATAAAAATGGAAATGGAAATTATAAAAGGGAACCAGTTTGAAATGAAGAATGCAATATCCAAGATGAGAAATATATTAAATGGTATAAACAACAGAATAAACAAAGTGAATAAAGAAAAGGATCAAATTATCTATCTAGAGGATGGGAAAGCTAAGGACACTCAATCGGAATGGCAAGAAAAAAGATGGATGCCAAGATTACAAAAATGATTTAAGGAGCATACGGGACACTATTAAGGGTTCCAATATCTGTCTGATCAGCAAACCTAAAGAAAATCAAGATATTAAATAGCTGTTTGAAGAAATAATGATGGGAAATTGCCCTAACCTAGTGAAGGAAATAGACATAAAACCCCAGGAAGCTCAGAGAATTCCAAAAATCAGGGTTCCAAAGAGGCCCACACCAAGACACATCATAATGAAAATGCCAAAGGTTAAATACAAAGAAAGTATACTAAAAGCAGCAAAAGAAAAACAGAAAGTTATCTATAAGGGAACACCCATAGACTGGCAGCTGATTTCTCAAAAGTGACTGTGCAGGACAGAAAGGCTTGGCAAAAAATATTCAATGCAATGAAGACTTAGGATCTACAACCAAGAATACTTTATCCAGCAGAACTATCATTTAGAGTTGAAAGACAGTTTACAAGCTTCCCAGAAAAAAATAAGCTAAAGGAATTTATCTCCACCAAGCCATTATTACAGGAAATGTTGGAGGGACTTCTTTAAAAAGAAAAAACATATATCAAAAACAGGAAGAAAGAATGGTAACAACTACATTCCTATCAATACGTACCTCAAATGGAAAAGATTTAAGTGCTCCAACCAAAAGATAGAATAGCTGAATGAATAAGAAAACAGGACCCCTACAAATGCTGCCTACAAAAGGCTCACTTCAGATTAAAAGACATAGATTAAAAGGAAGGGAATGGAAAAACATATTGCTTTGATGGATCTAGAAGGTATTTAAGTCAAATAGAGAAAGATAAACACTATGATTTCACTCATATGTGGAATCTAAGAAATAAAAAGAACAAACTAATCAAAAACACACTCATGAATATAGTGGAAAATTTGGTGAGGCTCAGAGGGGAAGGGAGTTTAGGGGACTGGGAGAATGGTGTGAAGGGTTAAAGAAGTACAAATCAGTAGCTGATGGATGGACACAGAGTTGGGGAGCACAGTATAGGGAATGCAGTTAGCATTAATATGCTGGTTAGGTGGCGGGTCAAGGGAGAGAGGGAGCAATTGGGGAAATTGATTTACAAAATATATAGATGTCTAACCAATGTACTGTATACTTGAAATTAATTAAAATAAATAATTTTTTAAAAAAGGAAAAATATAGTAATTAGCATTTTATATCAAAAGATCCTTACTGGAGGATCAAGATCCTCTGAGGCCCAAAAGTAAACCATATCAAGTTTTAGGGTCTCAGGAGCTGTGGATAGGCCAAGAGGAAATCCCATTCCATGTGCCTGAGGTTGAAAAAGGCCAAAAGAATGAGTTTCAACCATGAAGGCTTCCAGAGCTTGGGAAAGCAAGATTAGAAGATACATCCAAGAATAGCAATGAGTCAAAACTGGGAGATAAGTAAAATATCAAGGGCCAAGCTGGAACACAGCAAAATCAAAAGCAAGATGATTTTGGCAATTTGCATCTAAAGGGCTAACATGTCTATGGCTTCTCTGTATCAAAAGATACCAGAAGAAAAAAGTGAAGATTAATGTGACACTAAGAACAGAGCATAACAACAAAAAAGCTCAAAGAAGGAAAGAGCTAGATGAAAAGCTAAAGTTCAAGATGCCACAAATTATATAACATGTTTCCTTCAGCGATCAGTCAGAAAACACAAAAATAAAGGCAACGAGGTCATGGAGTGGGTAACAGTATAGTATTGGGGTGGTATATGCTGACTTTATCTCTTTAAAATGGACTGTCCCAAAACATAAAAGGGCAGTGCACTGAAAAACATCATGCAATCTAGCAGATTCTTCTAATCTACCTAGAACCACCCTCTTCCATTCTGATAATATACCAGATAAAAAACAATGCCATTCACCTTCACTTCCAATGGAAACCAATTTGCATTTATAAAAACACTATTGGCGAGTGTCTCTAAAAAGAGAACAAATATTGTACATAGAAGACAAATCACTAGAACAATTTCCTTGGTGGCTGAAATCTGGGAATCAAGATGGGCCATATACTTTCATACTTTTCATGGTTAATCCTGGAAAACTGAAGAACTATGCTGTGAAGTGCTGGGTGCTTAAAGTAAATGCAGGGCAGAAGGAGACAAGAAAGTATTAACAGAGAGCAAAAACTAGCCACAGAAGTCAGGGTGGAACATGATAAAAGAGTCATTCCCACATGCCAAAGAAGAACAAAACCAGGAGCTCTCGGTTTAGTGGCTGAGACACTGGAGGAATCTGGTAAGAAGCAATGGTGCAGGCAGAAAAAAATAAATAAATGAATACAGAGAAACTCAGCAGTGGTGCTCTAAGATTGAAGTCCAAGGGACAATAAACTGACCCCAAAACGGTCTTTCTATGCTGAGCCCAGCCTCTCAGGTCACCTTGTTCCCAGCTTGATCCTATAGTTCTTAAGGTCAGTCACCTGAGTTTGACACTATTTAGCTATATTTTCAGCTAGGAGGTTATAGATGATTTCTAAAGCATAAGATGCTAAAAGTTGAAATAGGGTGGTAACTACAATAATATAAAAAAAGAAATAGATAAAGAAGATGCAGCAAAGTATCATAGGATACTGTGATTATGTAAGGACATAGCCAGACACAAATTTCAGCAGTAAAGACAGGAAGGAAGAAAGTGAGAGAGGAAGGGAGGAAAGAAAGAAGGAACACATCTGTTCAGTGAATTCTGACCTAAAACAAAGAGGAACAGCAGAGAATCAGATGCCATCCTTTAACCAAATTTAATAACTCTTTCCCTTTGCAGTTCCTTTTTTATCTTATTTCATAAGCTTGTATATGCCAAGGTACTAGGAGAGTATTAGCTGCTAACAAAGGCTTGCCTTTCTTATTCTTATATTCAAGCATAAAAACAGGTTAGGTTATAAGTAAAGGAAAGTAAGGTTATAAGAAAAGGAAATGGCATTTATTTAAAATAGTGCTAAGTAAAACCGAGAGTACTACTGGATTTTGTCATCAATTCACAAAATACATTCTTTTGTTACATGTAATAGGTGTAATATAATGAGTTGAATGATACCATAAAGAGATTGATCATAAAAAGCAACTAAATTCATAATATGGAAAAGTTATGCTTTGGTGTTTGTTTTTATTCTCTTGAATTGGGTACTTAAATTCAAAGAGAAAGACTGACAAATTTTTACAGAAGCCATGTGTCAAAGCAAAACAAAACAAAACAGCATTATACTAACAAAAATATGATATTGCTCTTTGGGGAGAAAAAGTAGTTAAATGCTTCTTCCATATTTCTTTACCCAATATGTGGCTCAAAACACAACTAAGAAGTGCTCTGAGAATAAACTAATGTGAAAGTATAGGAGAAAAATCCCAAATATTTTCCATTTCTTCCTTTGGGAATGATTAGGAACCAATGTGGTAAAGAGAGGTGGCCTCATCCCAGCACACTACTGTGAAGGACAATACAAAATCAGAGCCAAAATTGGGTACCAGGTGACCCCGCAGAGGTCAACAGCTTTTGTTGACCCAGGTATCTATGTAGCAGAGATGATATAAACTGACAATGAATCTCTTTGTACTGGAAATTAAACCGGAAATCTCAAGACTGTGTTTTCAGTGTTTCTTGGCTTTCATTCTCTTAGAAATCCTGCCACATTTCAGTATTTTCATTCTTGTCCTGGATGAAATCAGAAAGCAAAGAGGCACTTGAGAATTCTGTTTTTAAACAAAAGTAAACATTTCCAAGTGAGTTTTGGTCTCTGTTTAGTATTTTTGTGACCCAATTACTAAGTTTAAATGCTCCACAGATGTCATATTTCTTTGTGGCACAAGTTTATTGAACCAAGATGGTTAATATTAATAAGAATATTAATATGTGCCTGTAAGGTATTTAATAAGCATTTCATATTATATTTTTCAATGCTTAGTCAAGAATTGTGCAAACAGTGGTCTTTGGTTTTCTCTTTTATTTTCCATGGTGACTGCTGAGAACTCCCATGAATAATTTATGTGTTTGGACACCTAGGGCAAAGTTTATTCTCATTTTCTCCTCAGCATTAGGGTGAAAGCTATGTAGGCAGCAATTTTTCTGAACCAACTTGATCATTCGGCAAATGAATCATTCAATAGAAAGCTGGGAATTTTCTAAAATGTATTGATCCTTTTAAGTCAAAAAGATCCAACTAATTCCAAAAGAACAGCTTTGGAATGAACATAAGAGGACAGTTCTTGGATTATCTTCCTACCGATTCCTTACTAGGTATATTTTTGTGGTCGGAGCCGACTTCTATTAATAATGTCACCACTGAAAGATATTGGTTACTCTGTCACCATGCTGCAGAGGAATTATTTGGCTGTTACAACTAACAGCCGGAAGAGGGGCTCAGTCTATTAAAGGAAAAATGGAAAATGAATACATTCTCGGAGCAACTATCTACATGACCTTGGCACTTTTGGAAATTTTCTCTGTTCTTGCTTTTTTCCCATCTATACTTCTTTAAGGAGTACTGCTTGCAGAGTAATTTACTTATCAGAGTAAAAATTGTTATTTAGAATCCTGATTATTATTATTATATCTTTTTTTCATGGTATGACCAAGAATTAATATCTCTGTTATTATAATGTGCTCTTCAGTGGCTAGGAAAGAGCATGTGACCATGGTGTATCATTATAATACGTTCCCTTTTTTTGAAGGCTTTTTCATTAAAGATAGCAATAACTCCCCAATTTCAAAACCAGTCATCTGGATTCAGGAAAAGGCACAGAAGCTCTATTTGTCCATGACTTTTGCAATGCTGTTCCCAGCAAACTGACTGGCTCCCAGAGCAATTGCATAAGTTACCACAGTATAGAAACTGGGATAACATCTTCAAGATCATCTAAAAGTTACCAACTAGCAAAAATAATCTTTGGATTTTGTTTGTTCTCTGCCCACATGTCTACCTGTTGATATCAAAAAAGACTATCCTATGGAAACTTTTAGCAACTTGGTGCTGAAAAGATGCATTAGGCAGAAACAGAATAAAGTAAACAAGCTATATCTAGAAAGATGGCAGCTACTTAACTGTCATCATTTTGGGGCTCCTCATTCTAGCCTATGGAGAGATCTCTAGTACACGTTTCACGTCTATTCTAGGCAAAGTAGTAACTCTTTCTTAACAGAACTTGTGAACTCCCTCCAAGTCTACACAAATAGCTTCAAAAATATGCCCTGCTTAATCAGGTCTAAGAAATTGGAGGGAATAATACAAAATTGCTCCCACTAAAATCTAAAAAATGATGTGCTTGGTGATTAAACATTAACAGAGAGATTACCATAAAAGAGAATCACCTTTTACAATAGTCAGTAAAATCAGAGAGGCAAATAGAATTTGGTTAAAACTTTGACTTTCAAAATTTTGTTGTAAAATGAAATAAAGCACTCTTCCCAAAATGTCTCCTAATACCATATTAGTTGGTAAAAATATTAGGCAAGCTTCCTGGCCAAATGCAACAAAGGAACGCTAATTGCAAGTAATTCAATGACAGGCCATGTATAATAGTTTCAGAACATAAGAAAGAATAAACATGAACTATGACTAAACATTGTAGACTTAAGGCAGAAATGTTTAGTTTCATTGTAGTAGAGGATTTCCGGATGTTAATTCAACCCAACGGATCTGCTGAAACTGATTAGAAAAGATGGTAGTGGCAGTTGTAGTGGCAGAATTCAGAATTCCACAGCGCTGACTGTACAACATCAGTTCTGTTCCTAACGAAACCAAACTGCTTTTATCTGCCTAATTTCTTTCCTATTACTTTTGACTTTTGATGACAAATATGCAAGGAATGGTGCCAAAATCCAGTTGGCACTTCATTATCTGAACTTGTTTCATGATGCCTAAGATTTAAAGTATTTGATTTTGTTATAGTAAAAAACAAAATTTGTGACTAAAACTCATGGGAATGTTAGGATAACATGAAGATTGGTAAACTGAGGGCTAAAAATAATCACTAACCCAGTCTTACTTTTTCCCTGTGCTACCAATTCACTGAGTGCTAGGCAAGTTATTCAATCTTTCTTAAAACTTATTTTAGTGATTAAGCAAAAGTAATAACGTTTACCTACAAATTTGTTAATGAAATAGCTAATAAATGTGAGAACTAAAGATATTTCCACATCTCAAGTGCTATTATATAGTTGCAGGTAATAAAAGAGATAAGAAGAATGAATAATTCAATACATTAATCTAAAAAGTACCTGTATTAATAAGCTTTGTTATGTAGTTCAAATTTTTCACTTAATCAGTGACCTATATACATATATGACCGAACACATAGTTATACAAAAAAGCACTCAAACAATCACACCCTCCAATAACCAGCTCTTTTTATCCAACCCTACAGTTCCTAGGTCCAAGACCTAACTTGACAGCAGGGAGAAAATGATTCATGCATTGTCTACTGAGCATTACAGAACTGACTTAAATTTTTAGCCTTTATTATAGAAAGTTTTAAATTCTAAAACCTTGTAGACAGAATTAATATTGAACTCCCATGTACAGAGGATGTAGCTTCAACAATTATCAACTCATAGTTAATCTTAGGTGACCCATATTTTCATGTACTTCTCCCTTCCATATTATTTCAAAGCAAATCTCAGATATTATATTATTTCATCCACAAATATTTCAGCATATCTCTATATAATAATTATGATTTACAATAGACAAAAAATACTATACCAATTAAAATAATTAATAATAACTATAATGTCAAATTGCCACCTGTTTGTTCAAAATGTCTAATTGTCTCTTTTTTTTAACAGTTTAAGTAAAAGTGTTAGGACATTTTTAGCTTTCTTCTTTTCCTGAACTTGAGCACTTAGATAAAAATCAGCATGAACAAAATATGATTTAGATCACAGAAAAAAACTCAATGTAGATATGTGGTATACCTCCATTTTAAATGATATAATTCTCAGTAGAAAGCTCATACAACTAACTATATGTCTTATTAGTTTCTTCATGGGGGAAAAACAACAAATAGTACACATTCCTTTCTAAAACGGCAAAAAAAAAAAATCCAGCAAGTTTGTGAAAAACAGAATCTTCAAGCCAAAAGCAATGAATGTTTGAGAATGCAGGTCTCACTGAGGCCATCTACCACCAAAGGAATGTGGAAGACCAAAAAGGAGGAAGTGCTGGTCAATGGCACACTCACTTCCCAGATCTCACAAATCACTGCCACCTTTCTTCTTTAGATCTTATCCAACAACATACCACAATTTCCAAAGTGAATTTCAACCAGGGTAAGATAGTGATTTTAAACACATCAATTTGGAAGCACTGAGTAAATAATCAATAGGTTAATTAAAATCCAAAGAATAAGATTTAAAACCCCAGTGGTAAGAGCCTTCTTGGGTATGGCTTTCCTCCTCTATAAGCAGGGATATGTAAATTATCTCTTGAGCTATTATTTACTAACCATGAAAGTATATATTTTCAAGAAAGATCTGCAGTCATTAATATTCTCATATAATAAAATCAGTCTGTCTTCTTTATTGTCCAAAATTTTAGATTGTACACTGCTTAAAAATTTCTAGTCAGGTCTTGGACCAAAAAAAACCAACAAAGTCTACTGCACCCTGTGAACAGCTTAGTGTCCTGACATAGAGAGGCTTTTCTGCCTGCTTTGTATGATAGAGAATTCAACTCTTGCCTAATTAAATACAAATTATGAGAGGTTTGTCAATACAGCCACAAGAACAGAAAATAACCTCTATTCATTATTCAAGATGCTGATTCCTTAAAAGGATCTGCAGGTGGATTAAAATAAATTACATACTGGAATGTATTAACCAATGTCATCATAATAAAAATAAATCAATTTAAAAAATTAAAAATAAATTAAAAAATAAAATAAATTACATATCTATAATAAACCATTAACATAAAAATGCAATAACATAATTGAGAATGAGGTAGATGTTCCGGAAAATAAGAAGTTCCTTCAAGTAAGCATAGCATATATGTCTATGTTTCCCTAAAACCAGGAAAGACAGATTTCTTTTTCTTAGAAATACTTATACAAATTTAGAAGTCTTTGGAACACCTCCAAATACTTTTCTTAAGCTTTGAATAATTAGAAAAGTTTGGTATAATTGATAAATTTATATTTGTCTGTTCTAAACCTGAACATCAAGATAATCAGTCAAATCTTGCTCCTTTTCTTTAAGAATATCAGTAATTCTTGTTTTTTATTAATATCCCTATGTATCTGACTTTATTATTACAATAGGATACTTTATTCTTACATTTTACACTCAAAATTTCCCCAATTGTTTTTGGGTCATATTGCCATTTACTATTATGGTTAGATAATTTCAGAGATTTGGATGTCCTGTGCCTGTGGATTCAGCATTTGGTTCCCTGGGAGATACTTTAAGACAATCTTTAGGTCATTTAAAGGAAAACAAATTGACAAACAATGACAACTATTCACAAATAATGCAAATAACTGATTCATTTCATTCCTTTTCTTGGCTATAGTAGTCCAGGTCATTTTCATTTTCAGATAACAAGACTAACAAACTTTTGCAATTGTTTAATTTATGGAGAAATATTTTTAAATGTAAACATGTAACAGCTGATTGAAATATAGTCAATAGGGAAAAGTGTCCTCACCAGTTAATGAATTATATGCTGATTATTTTTCCCTGTGCTGTTCTAAAAATCTCAGTGCATTATTAGCATGTAGTCAAATGTCTTAGGGTGACATGAAACAAAAACCTAATTGAGCTCACTAAAAATTAAATCAAAGAGTAAATAAGGTGTGATAGAGGGGAAACAGGACATCCTGCTAGGAACACAGAGCTCTTTTAGAAATAAAATTCAGCTGGGTTTGATGGGTCTGGCTCTCCTGACTTTTCAGAGACTAAACTGGCTCCTCCTTCCTTTCCCTTCTTTCCTGCCTCTAGGGTTTCATGTTTCTGACATTTGCTCCATTCTCTTCTATGAAGAATGGCTTCTTCTGGAAGACTCTTGAATTTTCATCCTTCACTGTGTGGTTCTTCATGGGTAGGCTTGGCCTGCTATGCCACAGATCCTGAGCCTGGCCTTTAAGTACAGCTCCCTACCGTAGATGGGATTACCCAGGGTTCTGACACTTCCTGGGTAAAATCACTCCTACATTTACTCACTTCGGAAGAAAACAGTCTTCAGCTACCTACCACAGATCAATAATGCAGTAAGGGCTGGAGATTTAGAAACCATTGAGGTAGTTCCTACTTGAGGAGAAAAATGAACCAATGATTAAGATTCAAATGACATTGTCTGTATGGCAGCTTCAGTGGTTTAGTAACTATCAGGGCACTACATGGGGACCCTTGACACCCTGTTCTTCTATAGTTTATTGTAACCTGTGCATAGATCTGGAATAGCTAATTTAACTGTTTCCATATCTGTCTCCCACAGACTGAAAGAACCACCAAAGCAAAGACCAAGATTTACTCTTTGTATCTTCAGTGGCAACAATATTTGATGAATAAATAATAAATTAAGTGGTTCTTGAACCGAAACATCAAACACAAGCAGAAACCAAGGCCCTACAATAGGAAAGCACACACAATCCATACAAGGGACAGACCTGGAGAACCTGGCTCAGGTGACAAAGGATTCTGTGCCACTGGGCCCCAAAGGATACCTACTACAAAAGGACACTCTACTAAAACCAGGAGACAAAACAGCCCTACCTAATACATAGAAACAAATACAGAAAGGCAGCCAAAGTGAGGAGACAAAGAAACATGTCCCAAATGAAAGATCAGAACAAATCTTCTACAACAAGAGATGGACCCATGTAATCTGCTTCTGGGTATTTATCTGAAGAAACCCAAAACACTACTTCAAAGGCACAGTAAATTCATATATATATATATATATATTCATTGCAGCATTATTTACAGTGGCTGAGATATGAAGGCAACCCAGGTGTCCATCACTAGGTGAATGGATAAAGAGGTGGTGTGTGTGTATATATACATACATACACCAACAGAATATTACTCAGCCATAAAAAAGAATAAAATCTTGTCATCTGCATCAATATGGATGGACCTAGAAGGTACTGTGCTGAGTAAGGTAAGTCAGACAGAGAAAGACAAATGCTATGATTTCACTTATATGTGGAATATAAAGAGTGAAATAGACAAAACAAAAATAAACTCAGATACAGAAAACATTTTGATGAAAGCCAGATGAGAGGGGGTTTGAGAGGTAGGCATAAAAGGAGAAGGGATTAAGAAGTACAAATTGGCAGTTACTAAGTAGTTCACTGGGATGTAAAGTATAGCTTAAGGAATATAGTCAATAATATCATAAAACTATGTATGGTGTCAGATGGATACTAGCTTTATAGGGTGACCATGTTCATAAGTTACATAAATGTCTAATCGCTTTGTTATACACCTGAAACAAATATAATATTATTGTTGGCTGTGATTGAAAAATTAAAATATATATATATATATATATATATATATATATATAATAAAAAAAAACACAAAAAGAAAATGGACTTTTAAAAAAGTAGGTGGAGGCATCTTACAATTGCAGGTAGCCAGGTTTCAGAGACATGATAGACCACAGTACATTCGAGGCACTGCAAGCAATTCAGAGGCTAGGACTTACAGGCTCATTGGAGAATGGAGGACAAGGGGGCTGAGATGTTGACAGGGACCAACTTGCAAAGGGCTTTAAAAGTCTCAATAAGGAATTTTAACTTTATGGCGGGGCAATGCAAGTCTTTAAAGAATTTAATACTGACCAAAGCATAAATATATTTTCTGAAGTGTGTTCCGGCAGCCACATGCAGATGGGTTGCAGTGACAAAGCAGTGTCAGGAAAATGACTTCAGAAGCTCTTACAAGAAACAGGTTAAAATGGACCAGTCACATCACCTGTGGTTCAGACCACAGCCCCATCCTTGAGCATAATCTAATACAGCTCAAATGGTAAGATTCCCCCTTAGAGTGTTATACTTCTCATGCTGTTAGGATTCCTATTTCTGGAAAAGTGGCATCTACATCAGAATAACACAATTTCCTTCTCTCACATGCTTCTGTACCTGTCCTTGGGAGATCTCTTGGATTTCTATCTCCTAAATTCCCATTCTAATATAGGATTTCCCTCATAGACTGCTCCTTGGAGGTCTTGGAAGAGGAGGCCACCTAGCCTGCGCTCCTGGAAAAGTCTTGCTATTTCTATTCCCACTTTTCTGGGGACACAAATGTAAACCCACACAGACAATTAAAGCAAAATTCATAATTCTCAAACTGAATGCACGACTAGAAGGATGTTCATCACTGTATAAAATCTGTTCTTTCCCATACAAATTTCCATTTCATTGGGAAAGTAAAATTCAACTGTATTTTATGCCATTCCTCCCTTGAGGCAACTGTCTTATTATGATTTTTTTTTAACATGAAATATTTTATCACAAAGAATCTTTGGGCTTTCCTGAAACTGATACCAAATTCTGCCCTCAATTATGCCTGCATTCACCAACTAAGTCACACATACCATCCTCCATTTGAATAAGTCACCAGATAAAACTGTATTGAAGAAAGAGCCCCTAACTTGGCATAACACCCAGCTCTTGCAGCCTATGTAGCCTTGAATGTTTTTTGGTGTAGCTCCTCAGCATCAACTTTCTCATTTGTTAAAAAAGAAAAAAGGAAGAAAGATATGCACTGATTCTAAAAGATATTTTTTAGCATCCCTTCTGACTTTGATTCTATGATAAGTGCTCAAATAAAACATGAGAAATGGCACAGGACTTGATGCTACATTTGAGAAAAAGCAGAGTCCTTGCCTGAAACTATATCTGCAAAAAAGTTCATCCAAGGATTCCCCCAAAGACTTACCTTATTAGATGCTGAAAAACTGCAAACACGTCAGAATCCAAACCACAATAATAACAACAAAAAATATTCCCCTAAAAACGAGTATGCTTATGCTTTCTTTTTATTCAAAATAATTAGGCAGAATTACCCATATCCTTTCCCTTCTTTTTGTCTTTATTTATATTTACTTTTTCATATTTTCTATTTTAATAGATAATGTATATTAAACAAAGTCCAATATGGTATTCAGTGAAATATAAGACTCTCTTTTTATATCTCCTTCCCCTTTACCCTGTTTGTCTGCCTAAGGCAACCAGTGTTCTCAGTCAGAATTACTTTTGCTATTAGATATCACCAGAAGTTTTTTTATTAATGCAGAAAGAATTCCTAGTCGCATTAATGGGGCCTCCTTTTGAGCAGGTGATTATGGTAAACACATAAGGCATGTGGGCCTATTTGTTTGCTCTAGCTCCCACTTAACTATTTCCTTTGGCATGAGTGCTTTGCAGTAAGTTGAAGGTCAAAGTCTAGCTTAGTCAATGTACAACAGTGACACAGCAACACATTTAAGCCATCTGGTGAGCAACACAGCGAGGCAGGAAGAGTTAAGAATGAGAATTTCAAAATTATTCTTTACTCTAATCACAGTTCTTTAGAATCAACGGCACCTGCTTAAAAAATACAAACTTTAACAAGGGCCGCTGACTCAGCAAGTTTTACCTCCCAAAAGAACTTGGGGGACCCAATTGTAAGTGTATAGAAATCATTGGGAATCTTCCAGTAAGAAAACTGGTTTTAAGAGTAGCTCATTTGGTTTTTACTAGACTGCAAGGACTTTGTAGACTATAATCTAATGTTAAAATAACATGAAAAGGGACTGTTCCATCTTAGTGGAGACCAATTAAGAGCCAAAGCCCATCAAAAGCCAATCAACACCAGGGGAAGTACAGGAATTCCAACAGAAAGGGCAATAAAACTGGATAATATAATTTAGAGACAGTCTATTGCATCCCTTAGCACCTACTCTCTGACAGTGTAAATGACATCCCTTCAGGGAAAGAATTTTCTACCTAAGAAGAAACATAAAAACTGAACTTTAAAGATGAAGCCAAAAATGATACAATATAATGCAATGAAATAAGCCTTCAAAAGCTTGCATTGTTAATATTTTGGCATTGCTTTTCTGATGGGCTGAAACACATTATAAATAAAGCAAGTCTAGATGATGCAAGAGGATGCAATTGATCAAATACAAATTTCAAGTCATATTTGTTTCCATTACATCTACAATGCCAGTTTTAGAGATTATTTTCCAGGCTATATTAGGGCAATCTAAAAACATTATATTTTCTTTCTATTGCAGTGGTTTACAACAAAACCTCTTTTAATGGATATTAGTATTGGATATTAAAGAGGAGATAATAAGAAAACATGAGGTTTAATAATGAGATCCAAAAAATGTTTGCATAATTTACGTTTTATTGATTCCAAGTGTTGAAATGAATAACATTTGATATGCTCCAAACACTTACTAACAACCTCACCAGTGTCTTGCCAATTATGAGCATCAAGTAGACTGTTCTCTAAGGAGCTCATATAATCTTTTCATTCTCTTTTCCTTGATTGTATTTCCCCCAGGGTTGTGCTCATGCACAAGAAATCAAGTGGAAAAAATCTTCCTAGTTCCCCTTCCCAGGAGAATTATATGTCCCCTTTACTTGTAACAGAATGGACATGCAGTGAAATTCTGAGGTGACCCTCACACCTTAGAAATTTAGAAGCTTGAAGATATACTAGCCTGAGTTGCTGAAGGTTCTAGAGAAATTTAACTGAATTGAGGCCTGTTGATAGATTTAATAATTTTGTTGGATCTCTTAAAAAGAGAACTATTACTTATAGAAAGTTATTTAAGAAAGAAAAGAAGGAAAGATGGAGGGAGGAAGAGAAAGAGAGAATGGGAGGGAGAGGGAGAGAGGGTGAGAGGAAGTCATTTAGAACTTTACGATGCACTTCTTTTGTTAAATGATTTATACAGATTAACCTAGTGGGCCTCTAGATTAGTTTTGTTGACATACACAATCTTTAGTCCTGGAAAACTTAAATATTATCATCAAATACTATTACTGATCACTGTCTTTAAAACATTTCTTCCATGATCAAGAAGAAGAAATACATTTTACATAAGCCAGACCACACAGACATACATTTATGCATATATATCTAAAATGAAATTTCACATAATAGAACCTTTCCTCACAATGTGAAATGTATTCAGATATTTTCTATTATATATATGTATGTATACACACACACACATATATATATATATTCAGTCGAAACTATAAAGTGTTCTGTAATGTCACCATGAACACTGAATTAGTGAACATTAAACATTGTTTCCAGGGTGAATACAAAGTTACACTCTTTTGCCTCTGGTCACAATATTTTCATCAACCAATCAATGCATAACCTTATTTTATGTATGTTTGTGTTAAAAGACATCTAATTCAACATATATTGTCAATTCACTAACACTGAACTCGTGGCAGATAGCACTATGATTCATAAGTGAACAAAGCTCATTCTAACATACATATTTTCTCCATAAGACACCACAGTCTTCTTGCATTTAGGAACACTAGACAGAACTCTAGTTTGGGGGCCAAATGAAAAGTCAAACTCAACAACAAAAATGCAAAAAACATGGTACTAAATAGACTGCAAAAGGATACTTGTTTACAGTATGAGAGCTGAAATGAAAAGGTAGGGTATAAAGGTAGACTACTGTTTTGTTCGTTCTCAGCTGACATTGGCAGATTCAAAACTTTTGAGGCTCTCTACATGTCTGCAAAGGACTGAAAAGCACCATTACTATTGGTTTCATGGTTACAAATAAATTTTAGGGAATAGTTAAGTTCACAAATACGGAATCCACGAATAATGCGACCAATACATGTGTGGGCATGTCTGTGTGTATACGTATATATTCCAATTCTATAATTTTATAACAAACTAATGGTTTTTGATTGGCAGCCTGAAAAACCCTATAATAAAATAGCAATTGAATGTCAGGATTGTGACTTGACCATCATTTTATCTCATTTGAATCAATGACAAAAAAATATCAATACTAAGGATCTCATTAAACAAGACTACTTAGAATAATGTAGAGATCATGAAATCAGCAATGCATTATCAACATTGCACCTATGTTTATGATATCGACAATGAGGAAATATTTTGGTATGCTAATTCATATAAGAATTTTTTCCCCGAGATTATCTTGGGGAATAGAACCAACCTGGGTGGATAAAGGTGAGATCTATATCTACTACAGAACTGGTAAAGTTGGGGGAAGCAGAGCTACATCTACAAATGAAAAACCTTCAACCCATGAAAAGAACTTATTTATCTTTACTACATCAGAGTTTGTATTAATAAAAAAGAAACAACTTTGATGACCATCATCAACAAAAGAATTATTGAAAATTTATAGTATTTTCAAACAATTGAATTACAGCAATGAAAATTAATTAACTAATGCAACATGAAAAAAATATATAGTTAAGAAGAAAAAATGTTGAAACTGTATATGGTATGTGACCATTTATATAAAGTTAAAAAATACAAAGCACTACTATGTATTGTTTAAGGATGCATGCAAAGTGAGTGAAATATAAAAACATATATAACAATTCAAGATCATGGTTACCTTTCATCAAGAGAAGAAGGGAATAATATCCAAAAAGTCTTATTTCTTGAGCCAGGCTGGGATAGATAGAAGTCTTATTTCATTACTTTCTGTTTTTATTTTTTTAACTTAAAATTTCTATTAAAATATTTTTAAAGTGCCTAATTACATATATGCAAACAATCACATCAGCTTCTCATCATAAAAAAAAATAATTAATTAGTGATAAATTAGTATAATTTACTATAGGTATTAACTGATGAGAGAAAATTTATCAAGGTAGATATGTTGCATTGATCAAAAAAGTGCATATTGGTATCACTCAGAAAGGATGTGTAGCATGTGCCTGCTATAGATTTTTGGATGGGATAAATATCCTCCCTAGATATTGAGTTTTTAATTTTTCCAAAAGATCCAAAATAGACATTGAAATTAAATTATTTAGGTATAAAAATTACATTAACTGGGGTGGCTCAATACCACCTAGCCATAGTCCATCTGGGTCAGTTTCTAAGAAAAAATGTTGAAAGTATGCTCCACCACTCAGCACCCAAATCATACTTTCTAATACCATTGTCCATAAAAAGAACCAGGGCTCTTTGGTAAAAAAGATGATCCTAGGGCTGGAGCAGGGAATATAAGAGATGAGTCTGGAGCATTTTGTAGTATCAGAAAGTAAGGAAGTGCTCAAAAAACAAAAACACATGAAGATGGTGGTATAGTAAATGGACATAGGAGCCACTGAAAGAGTACCCCATAGCCCAAACTGGAATAACTGCAGCAATAAAATGAAGTAATGTTAGAGTAAAACCAAAAGTATAAAATAAAACATTTGAGTCCATAATGGTATTAAATAAATAACAGAGAGAAAATGGACAAATCTCCCATACAAAAGAATTTCAAATAATTTATGTAAATACTCCACCCTCAAGAAAATGAAGCCTCACTCCCTAACTGCTAAGTGTAGAATGTATACAGTGGCTTCCAAAAGAGCATAGTATTAAAAGAGGGAATACAGTAGAGAAACTGGACAAACACTACCTTAGCCAGGTTTATATCATCAGTGGTTAAGTGATTTTAATAGAATGTACCCTTGATATGATGTGTTGAAAATAGCACTTTATCTCTCTTCTTTTCCTCCCCTAAACTCATAACTCTAGCATAGTCAAGAGGAAAACATCAGACAAACCCAAATTGAGGGACGCTCTATAAAATATCTGACCAATGTCTAAAAACAGTCAAGGTCACTAAAAACAGGGAAAGCTGAGAAACTGTAACAGTCTATAGCAGTCTGAGAAGTGGTCACTTGGATGGGATCCTAAAACAGAAAAAGGACAGTAGGCAAGCCTAAGAAAACCCAAAGAAACTATGGACTTTAGTTAATAATAATGCCTCAGTATTGGTTCATTAGTTGTGATTATTATAACCATCATAATGTTAAGGATAGGGAAAGGTGGCTGCCAGGTATAGAGGAACCCTCTGTAATATTTTTTCAACTATTCTAAAATAAAAGGTTTATTTTAAAAATGCCCTCCTTAAGTATGAGTAGCGCTTCAAACATCAGGCTACAGGGTAAAAATTGGAAATATTTAAGAAAAAGAATAAAGTGTTTATTTCTGAAATTTCACTTTTTTTATCCAATAACCAAAAATAAAAAGAGACCTTCTTTATCACTTTTTAAGGCTGATCATCTAAAATCTGAACTTATAATACACCTACTTGTGAAGGTCTTCTGAGAGAGAAGTATTATGGGCTTGACCAGAAGTAAATTTCTTCTCTATTTTTCTATCTTCAATAATGTCACTGTGTTACTCAGTTCATGCAGAGAAATAACTATAAGTTAGAAGATGGAGTTCGGTACAAGAATTAGAACCTGATCTTATGAATAAGTGGTCAGACATCACTTGTCTCAAAAGAAAGAAATATACAGATTAGGAGAGCAACAGAAAAACCTAGTAAGATTACAAGCCTCAAAGTCTTGCTAGACCTAAATCCACTGTGACCTGAAATCAGAAAGTAAGATCACTATATTACCAAGACATCAGAAATTTACAATCGGAGGATAGTTAAACAAAGGGCTTAATTTGTCCATATTGGCCATGAACAGCATTGTACAAGGGACATTCCTCATAGCTAAATAGTAAATATAATCTAAAAGTGCATTAATGTAAGAAAAATATAAACTTTCCTGGAAGTAAACTACTACTCATTCCTTTGAAAAGAAACCAAAGAAAATAAGGTCAGCCTTGAATTGTTCTCTTCAAATTCAGGTATAATTTATTTCTAAGAATATATTTAATCTGCCACAAAATTGGGCCTATTAGCAGCAATTATTTAGGGATCTCTTATGTATCAATGCCATCTTAAGGCATTAATTCACCAGGCTCTAGAAATTATCTGCATGAGAAATATTTCAAACGGCAATATCAGCAGCCAAGGAAAGGAGAGACCAGAGGCCTTACCAGGCAAGTCTTTTTTCCTGGATCCTTGGCTCTTCCCCAAAGGAGGTGGAATGGGGACAGAGAAGGGTAGGGGTTAAGGAGCATGTAAGCAAAAGAGAAAAAAAAAAGTCAGAAGGGAAATGATAACTGACTTCTAAGAAGATGTATTTATTTTGTTTTCCTTTTTGCAGAATTGCTAGCTGGTTATTTTAAGAATAATGTTTAAGTCTTCAGATTTCTCAGACACAATTCCTTGAGTGAAAAAGGGAAGAAAGAGAATAAATCTTGGTCCATTTATTTCGGTCATTTGTATATGGTTTTGTTTCACTTATAAAGTGGTTTTATTTAACAACAAAGCCATACCAAAAAAGAAGTAAAGAAAAGTTGAGGGTTTGATTTCATTTTGTTCTTTGGTCTGAAAATAAAGTTCTAGTTCATCTTTAAGTCAACAATTTTCTTTTTTAAAAAATAAATCAAGAAGGTTCAAGTCCTGGCTCAAAGCTACAATATGTTATTGTATATGTTGTACTAGAAGGGAGATTATAGTTTGGCTTCTGCTAAGCCTGGCAATGAGAATTTGTCCCATCAGGATTTAGGCAGGGATGAGAAAAGTAGAGAAAAAACTCAAGGGAAAATTTCCAAGGAAGACAGCATGCACTGCAGACCTGTTATGCGACAAATATCCTCAGGGAAAGAGATTGCAAAGAGCATGGCTGGCATTACCTAGGGTAATCTTTAAGGTCATCCACAGAGGTGAAATGAGGATAAAAGAAGAATTATATAGGAATTTCAATGTTAGCTTTTTTCTCTCATTTTCAGCCATTTGTGTAAGTTCAACTTATGGGAGGCGGGGGCAAGTATATCAAAAAAGAGAACATGGTGGTGAAGAGGATTACAACACCTCTGCCCATTACATTTCACAGCTGACTGTTCACGCTTTTAAAACATGAGAGAATGAAGCTAAATGTTGATGAGGGGGTGGAGGATGATACAGAATCTTGCATTTATTTTACATCATCTGAAATTTTTTCGGTAAATCATTCCAAATACTGAATTAAATTGTTTTCTACCGGTGGATACATTCAGATTATTAACTAATTAACAATAAATTATAAACTTTAATACATAATTAAAGGTAACACCCTCTCCTCATTTTGAGCTCAATACATTTGGAATTTGTGATCTCTGACTTGGACTTCCTTTGCAGTATTTGTAAAGAAAGCAACTTATGTTAGTTAAATCTCTCTGATGTAAACAAGGTTTCAGGAGGGAATGCTTGACCTACTTAAGAGAACAAACTGTTTTCAAGCACTATGTAACAGCATCCATTTGTATATAAACAATTAATGTGCTATTTCAAATGCCATCTCGTTGATTCAATAAAACACAGCAGGCCTTCTCCTGCCTTGACAAAGCTTTATTGCAGGTAATTTAAAGTATTTCATGTCTTTAAAAATAATGACACCTTTCTTTACAGCTAATGTTTGAACTTTTCAACAATTCAGACTTGCCACCCCCTTTCCAAGTAATTCAATTTTTGTACAATATAACTTTCTCATGTAAATGATGGTACATGTTATAATTATATATAAGAAGTCAGATCTAGGACTCTGTCTGATAATTTTTCAGTCCAAGAAGATTTTTGGACAGTAAACAATAATTGTGGGAAGCTGAAAGGAACTAAGTAATAGGGGTTGAGATTCAAATCCCAGAGAGGTAGTTGAGTTGTACATGACTTTTTCCTGAACAGAGTTCGGAATTGTCTTCCAAAGGTTAAGAGTTTCCATGACTTCACTAACTTTTACTTTCAAATGGTTTCCATGTTTGATATTTTTTAAAAATCCCTTCTTGGGAATTTTTCTGTCATTTGCAGGCTTACCTTTTAGTAAGTATCCCTCTCACAAGAATGTCAAACTTAATTAAACAGTTATATAAGATTCAACCCCACTCACTTTCTAAATAAATTCACTTAAATCAAGATACTTTGCGCATTTGCTTCAGAACGAGATGTTCCCGAAGCCAACTGTTTATGTTGCTGAGAAACTAGTTCTCAAGTATGACAGCCTCACAATTTCTATCTGAGGGACTGAGGCCATTCACAATTTAATCTACTGTTAGGACTATTATGGGCTCACTCAGATCTCCTTACTAATCTTCAAAGGTTTACAAGGTACATTATAAACTCTGCAAATGGCAAACTTTATTTTTAAAAAAATAAAATTAAAATATTCATTATACAACTATAGGAAATTTGAAATTTTGAAATGTTAAAGTGAAGCATCAGAAAAAAAAAATTTGTGTAAAACTATCATCGAGAATATACCTGTGCCACACTGATTTGTAAAGTAAATGTCATCTCCATTCCATTCCCTACTTTGCATTCCCTGTTTCTCTGCAGATTCTCAGAAGAAAGTTCTCTCTTTGTCTTCTAATGCCTATGGCACTTGTATCTTCTCTCCTTGTACTAATCGCTTTCTATTTTAAATTGTACTTATTTGCAACGTTATAGCTGGAAGACATTTTTCAATGACAGCTTTATACACAGCTTGATTTCTCTATTAGATTATATATATTTTTTTTTTATCTTTGAGTCATGAGCACTTAGTATGGCAATTTATGCAAATCTGTGCTCAATACATGTTTGAATAATGATGAACCCTAAGAAGATTACTATCTCAAAACTCACAGCTATATTCCAAATTTGTGGCTTTTCAAAGGGTGAGAAGAAATCAAACATTGATCTAGCATTCATAATAAGGCATTTCAACAAACTTAACAAATAATCTAGGTACAAGACAATGTAGTTTATCTTAATCTTGCTTAATTTTCATATACACATATGTTTCAAGCATATATTTGCATATAATGGATATAGAAAATAATATTCAAAGAAGTTAGATCATTTCTCCAGATTACATATATTAAGGGCTAGAAGACAAGTTTAGTGTTCTTTCTACTATATCTGTCTATATATCTTACTCAAATCTTTTCCTTTATACTAAGTCAATCTCACCATGCGTCACACAGTTTAATGGGCAAAAGCAACAAGTCATGGCCTCTCATAACAATTTTCTTGGACCACTTTACACTGCTCCTGACTTGGTTTTATTTCCTACTCAATTCCATTATTTACTGAATATATGACCATTCTTATTCTTTGAAGCTCAAATTTACCCTTTAAACTCAAAAACATTCTTTTTTTGATTTTGGCATGATTTGTCTTAACCCAAAGACATCAGCCCAGCCCTGGCTGGGCTCACCAGAAATACAGTTCAACTTTATCCAGCCTTCTGTGTTGACGAAACAGAATAAAGAAGGAAGTAATAAAAACTTTACCAGCCTTGGAAATCACTAGGCTTCATGCCCCTGCCACGCTAATGTGCTGACTGCCATTTTTAGGTGTTTCCTGTTAGAGGCAAGATTTTTTTAAAAATTACAGCAATTTTTGAGATATTGTTGGAGGGTTGTATTTTCATTATTCACTGCCAGATTTAGTCTTAAAGCTAAAATCTAAACACTTCACGTAACAAATGTATATTGGGCATTTGAAATGACTGCATTATGTTGGAAAAATTTATTCTTACCATCTTTCCTCAATCTCACCACCAAAAACCACCACCACTTCAACATGATTAACCATGATTCCAGATCAATGACTTTTATAGTATGATTCCTGGTCTACCAGATAATCCTAATGCATTAAGAATTAAACATAAAAAATGAAAATTCCATTTAAGAATGACATCAATTCTTTTGACTTCCATTTCTACATACCTATGATTAGGGGATAGTACTTTATAACTAGCAAAATGACTAACTAAAGGCTAACATTTTATATTCATAGTTAACATTAGGTCATGCTTATGGCTTTCTGAGGACCTTCTATCAAATCTGTCTATTATTCAATTGTTGGAAATGTTGAAAGGTTTGTACTGTGATGTTCAAAAAGTTAGAATCCCTAAAGTTTGGGCAATCAGCATATGTCATTGAAGAGCAGGTTATGGTTTTTCAATTGCTGCTTTTCTTGCCATTTAAATATGAATTGATGTTAGTTTAATCGTGTTGAATTTAGTTTGTTGTAAGTTGTTTGGTTAACTCAGGAATTATCTCTCTAAATAATTGCTTTCATGGCACATAATTGTTTAATATAAAGCAAAAGACATGAATTTGTTCTAAAGCATTTTTTCATATTGGTACTGCAATCCCTGATCCAAAACTTTTAGGACAAGATGTGCTTTAGAATTCATAACTTTTCAAATTTTAGATAGATGATACAGTGTATAATAACAGATATTATGAAACACAAACATTAGAACCTGGGACAGTACCCCATAATCTAGCACATCAATATTTCTGCATGAATACTTATACTAAATTAATAATGAAAGACTATAAAAAGCCTCACATTAGTTGTAGTTAGGTTTTGGAGCCGAATGAATCTGTACCAAACTTTCAGAAAAACTTTCAGTTTTCAGAGCATTTGTTTGTTTGTTTGTTTGTTTTTTCAGAATTGCAAAGATTTTGTGAAGCTGTATTGATCATTTTCATTCCTTAGTAAAGTGAATGTAATAGGAATTTGAAAAACAATAACAATCCTTGCTTAAGGGTCGGTCACAGTATTCTTCATTAATAGAGTTGTGTTCAATTGACATAATATTTGATTGCCATTTTATTTGGGGGGAAAAGCTTTCAGAGTGTTAACTGAAAGTAAAACAAGATTATAACTAAACTCCTCTGCACATAAAATAAAATATTTTGAAGTCCAGTGAATTAGCTAGAGAAAAACTGAAGGAAAATGAGCACAGCAACATGGAGGAGTCCTGGTAGAAGAAATGATGTATCAATATTGCCTGATATTTGGAGAGTGTTAGGAATAATCAAAGAAAATAGATGTTACTGTTCAAGTTATTAGCTTTTAAAGATTAAGATAACTTCTTCAGTCTTGTTCCCATATCCTGAGGGTGTTTAGGTCTCACCTAAATAGAGCAAAATCTAATCAGTTAAAGCCACTACTCTATAAAAATGCTGCCAGAAATTATGATATCAGGTTGGTCCTTAAAAATGGACAATCCAGAATAAGAGACTGAAATTCTCTGTGACAAAAAAGGAGATATATTTGGGGAAAATGAAATCAATATTTATTTGCTACCTAACATTTTACATGTCTCCATTTAAGATTCCATTTTTTTTTTTTTTTTGAGGCACTGGAATTTCAAAAATTAAGCATTGTTTTATTTGAAAGTCATTGGGCTGTGGTACAGACTAGCGATTCTTGTGGTGGAAGCCAAAGTCTGAGAGTGTTCCTAACAAATATAAGTTCTGGACTATTAAAAAAAAAACAACTATCTCAAAGATCTGCAGGATTAATAAGATCAGGCAGATATCAGAAGGGTGTTAAAATTCAAAAGGGGAGAAGAGTGCAAGGTGAATCATCCCAATTTTAATTTTTGTGATTTTATTCTGAGAGCAGTTGCTGTCATGGCATGTCACAGGGCTTCCAAAACTTTGTTAGAAAACCCTCTATCCTTCTTGTGTAAAGAACCAGAGGACAGAGTCAAAGCAACCAAAGCCACTGGAAAGTGAAAGAGAAATCCTGGAAAGAAGAGACTGCCAGAAGAGGTACACCAAATTCTGTATATAAACTCTTCCCAAGTCTTTGGCTGACCCCTAAACTATGCATTCACATGGCAGACTCAAAGCAAATTGCAACTGAAGCTAAAAGAGAGAAACTCATTTTTCATCTGCCATATACCACAGGAAAGACAAAGTTTGTACTAAAAGCCTCAGTTCCTTTCACCCAAATGCATGTCTAGATTTCAAGAGCAAAACTACAAATCATACTAAAAGACAGAAAAATAAACAGTCTATAAAGACAAGCCAAGCATTAGAATCAGATTCATATATGACACAGATTTTGAAATTATCAGACAAGAAATTTTAAAATAATTATGAGTAATATGTTAAGTGGAAAACTAGATAACATGCAGAAAGAAATGGGTAATGTAAGCAAAAAGATAGAAACTCTAAAGAGTCAAAAAGAAAGGTTAGAAATAAAAAACATTGTAACACAAATGAAGAATGTCTTTGATGGGTACATCAGTAGACTCAACATTATCAAGAAAAGAATCAGTGAGTTTGAAGATGTATCAATAGAAATTTCATAAACTGAAACACTAAAAGAAAAGAAAATATAAAAAACAGAACAAAAATCCAAGAACTGTGGGACAATTGCACAAGGTTTCACATATGCATAATTGAATACCAGAATGAGAAGAAAGAAAGAAATAGAAGAAATATTTAAAGAAATAATGGCTGAGAATTTTCCAAATTTATGACAGACACCAAACCATACATCGAAGAAGTTCAGAAAACATCAAGCAATCAAGCAAGATAACTATTAACACACACACACACACACACACACACACACACACACACACACACCCTAGGTTATCATACTTAAACTACAGAAAACTAAAGACAAAGAGAAAATTTTTAAAGAAGCCAGAGGGGGGGAAACACCTTAAGTACAAAAGAACAATTATAAAAATTACAGAAGACTTCTCATCATAAATTATGCTAATGAGAGTGTAATAAAATTTCTAAAGCATCAAGAAAGATTTACCAACAATGTAGAATGCTACATCCAGCAAAGTTATCCTTCAAAAGGTAAGGAAATACAAGGACTTTTTCAGAAAAAAAAAAACTGAGGGAATTAATTGACAACAAACCTCTCTAAAAGAAATGTGAAAAATAGTTCTTCAGACAAAAGGAAAAATATACAGGTCAGAAAGCTGAATCTACTTGAATATGGAAAAAGTTGAATAAGAAAAAGCATCAGCCAAAGATAAGTGAAAGTAAAATAAATGTCATTTTTTGTATACTTAATTGATCTAAAAGATAGCTGTTTAAAGTTATACTATAACATTGATGATAACATATTGACAAGGGAAATGAATAATTACAATGATGCAGGGGGCTAAAGAGAAAAATTGGGAACATAATTACAAGGTACCTGCACTACACATGTTCTTTGAAGGTATACTTAGATTAGTTAAATATGTATATTATAAACTCTAGGGCAACAACTAAAATTTTTAAAAACAAGCACAGTTGATTTGCTAAAAGAAGCAATAAAAGAAAATCCTATAAAATGATAAATTAAAATCAGGGGGAGGAGAAAACAAAAAACAAATTCAATAAATAGAAGAGTTACAAGCAGTAGATATTGATTCACATATATCAACAGTCACTTTGTGGCTGGTAACATTACACCAATTAAAAGACTACAATATTCAAAGTAAATTTCTTTTAAAAACCAAGACCCAACTATATGCTGTCATGCAAAACCCAATACAAATATACATACTCAGATGAAAAGTAAAAAGGTGAATAAAGATATACCATATTACACCAATCAAAGCAAGCTGGAATAGCTGTATTAACTTTAGACAGAGTTGATTTCAGAAGAAGCAAAATTATCAGGAATCAAGATAGACATTACATAACAAAAAGGAGTCAATTCTCCAAGAAGACATAACAATCCTAAATATGCACATATCTAACACCGGTGTCAAAATATATGAAGCAAAAACTGGTAGAGCAGCAAGAAGAAATCAACAAACCCACTGTTATAGTTCAAAACTTTAATACCCTCCATCAGTAACGAATAGATCAAGAAGGCAGAAAATTAGTAAAGACAGTTGAACTCAACATCCCCATCAATCAGCTGGATCTAATTGACATTAAAATAAAATACACCATTCACAATAGCAAAATACAATTTCTTCAAGCTCACATATATCACTCACCAAGACAGACCACATACTGAGCCATTAAATACATCTTAACATGTTAAAAAGAATAAAAATCATACAAAGTATGTTTTCAGACCACAATGGATAAAGTAGAAGTCAGAAACAGAAAGATAGCTGAAAAATACCCAAATATTTGGAAATTGGATAACATACTTCTAAATAGCACATGACTTAAAGAAGAAATCTCAAGAGAAATTAAAAATATTAAACTAAATGGAAATAGAAATACAATTTTTCAAAATCTGGGAAGTATAACTTCAGTGCTTAGAAAGAAATCTATAGCATCAAATGTTATAAAAAGAAAAAAGATCTAAACACAGTAACTTACACATCCCTTAAGAAACTAGGGAAAGAACAATTTAAACCTAAATCAAGCAAAAGAAAAGAGGTGATAAAAGTTATAACATAAGTCAGTGAAACTGAAAATAATAAAACAATAGATAAAATCAATGAAACCAAAAGATGGTTCTTTAGGAAGATAAAATTGACAAATCTACAGCCTGGCTAACAAAGAAAAACATAGAGAAGACACCAAAATCACAAATGAAGTAGGGGTCATCATTAATAACTCCATGGATAGTAAAAGGGTAATAAAGGAATGCCCACAAATTTGATCACTTAGATGAAATTGACCAATTCCTTGAAAGATGCAAACTACCAAAACTCAAGGAGAAATAGATAACTTGAATATCCCTAGTTACGCATTTTAAATTTAGGTTTATTATCTATTTTAATATTTGTGGAAGCTAGAAAGTTTGTACTTAGATTCATTTTTCAGGTGGATACCCAGTTGTTCCAGCACCAATTGTTGAAAAACTATCCTTTCTCCTTTGAATTGCCTTTGATCCTTCATCAAAGATCAATTGACTATATCTGTAGGAGTCTATGTTAGGACTCTCTATTCTGTTCCATTGATCTATTCGTCTATTCTTTTGCTAACACCACACTACAGATTTATCATGTTTTTAAGTTGGGTAGTATCAATCTTCAGACTTTGTTCTTCAATACTGTGTTGGCTATTCTGGGTCCTTTGTTTTTCAATTTAACTTTACAATTGGTTTTTTAATATCCACTTGATACCTTGCTGGGATCTTGACTGATATACATTAAATTTACAGAACATGTTTGTAAGAATTGACTTAACAATATTGAGTCTTCCTAACCATAAACATGAAATATCTCTCTCTATTTATTTAGATCTTCTATGATTTATTTCAACAGAATTTTGTATTTTTCCTCTGATAGATCTTGTATACATTTTGTCAGACTCATACCTAAATATTAAATTTTGTATTATAATGTAAATGATGTGTTTTTAACTTCAAATTATAATTGCTCATTACTTATATATAGAAAAGCAACTAATTCATGTATATTCATTTGTATCCTTGCTTTAATTATCTATTAGTTCCAAGAGTATTTGTTATCAATTCTGTGGAATTTTCTGCATAGACAATCATATCATCTGTGAACAAAGATAATTTTATTTCTTCCCTCCCAATCTGTAAGCCATTCATTTGCTTGTTTGTTTATTATTTATGGTCTTGTTGCATTACCTAAGACTTTCAGTATAATATTAAATAATAATGAAGGTGTGACATCCCTGCCTTGTTCCCAATCTTAGGAGGAAAATATCTAGCTTCTCATCATTAAGTCTTAGCTGTAGGGTTTTTGTAGATGTTTCTTATAATGTTAAAGAAGTTTCCTCTCTATTTCTAGTTTTCCGAGAGCTTTTATCATGAATGGATGCTGGGTTTTGTCAAATGTTTTTTGTTGTTTTTTTTGTTTGTTTGTTTTGTTTTTTGGTTTTTTTGCATCTACTGATATAATCATATAATTTTCTTCTTTAGCTTGTTGAAGTAATGAATTACATTAATCGATTTTCAAATGTTGAACCAGCATTGCATACCTGGAATAAATCCCACTTTGTTGAAGTCTATATTTCTTTGACTCGAATCGCTAATATTTTATTGAAAGTTTTGCATCTCTATTCATGAGAGATATTGGTCTATAGCTCTGTTTTCTTATAATGTCTTTGCTTGGTTTTGGTATTAGATAATGCTGGCTTCATAGAATGAGAGGAATGTTCTCTCAGCTCCTATTCTCTGAAAAATATTATAGAGAATTAGTATCATTTCTTCCTTAAATATTTGATAAAATTCACCAGACAGAAATCATCTGGACCTGATGTTCTTTGCTTTGTGAGGTTATTAATTGTTGATTCAATTTCTTTAACATATACAGTCTTATTCAGATTAGCTATTTTTCTTTGTGTAAATTTTGGTAGATAGTTTCTTTTAAGAAATTGGTCAATTTCATCTAACTTATCAAATTTGTGGATATAGAGTTTCTAAACTTTTTGATCCCTTCCTCTTCTGTCTGCCATGGCAGTTTTAATGCAGGCCGTAACTTTCCATAAGGTTCCCAGAGCAATCCAGCAGTTTACTAGAATTATCTCCCAGTATCTAGGATACTTAAATGTCTAACATGTTAGTATTTATGTGTTAAATTCTGCATTATGGGACAATAGCCTCATGTTGAAAAACTGCCCTTCATACAGTTTTTACATTATTCCTCCACTTCTGATCCAGTATCTTTAGGATCTACTCTCAGGAATACTCTTCTAATTTCTATTACAACATAAGAAATAGGTCCTGATCCTGTTTTAATATATAATCTCTCCCTCCATTAGTTTTCCCAGTACATGCTCAGCTGGTTCATGATGAAATTTGATCTGACTATTGGCCTAGCAGTTAGGAGGCAAACTAAGGGCAGATCCTGAGATGAATCAATATAATATTGCTACCTGCCTTATAGTCTTCAAGAAAAAAAAAAAAAAGACTATTTTTCTAAGTTGGAGAGTTGGTGGCACTTCTGCAAACCAAGAGAGCACAAGAATGCTCAACTTCATCTACCAAAATAACCTCATATCAGTTTTTAGGGACTCATTCCTTCTCTATCAGGTACTTATTTAGCATAAAAGACTTGTCTATGCTGAAAATTCAACTTTTTCCAAAGTGTTGGCACTCAAAAATTAGGTCCTGTGCCTGATCTTCATCTATATCTCTCCACTAGTAGGAAATGAGGTCATTTTGAAGACTATCTAAGAAGCCTCCAAACTCTCATACTTAGCTTTAAATTGGTGATTGGTTATCCTGAATCTATCATTTTCTCCTTTCAATTGCAATCAACAAGAATTACAAAGACCCGATTTCATGGTCATTGTAATTATTCTTTCTATACTTTCCAAATATCAGAGATATTGCACAAACCAATACAAATTCTTCCACTAAATTCATGCCAATTTACCACAGATGAAAGTCTCAGCAATTGTACTTCTGCATACCATAACGGATTATCAGAACTGATAATGAGGTACTCTATTATACTGCCAGAAAATGATCTAACCTGGGATCCCATTCTTAGAGCCTGCTTCCTAGGAGCACTTCTGGAAATGACTGTATTGGGTTTCCTAGAAGCAGAGACTGAGACAGGGTTTGTAGTATACATGATTCATTGATGCAGTGCTCTTTAGGAAAATTCTGTACAGGGGGAAAGTAAAGTAGAATAGGAAAGGAGAGAGAGCCAAGCAAGGATGCAATCTTAGGTAAAAGCAAGCTATAGCTTAATCTATGGAGGAGACTCAGAAACATAAACCACACTACAGGTAGTCAGTTCTTGAGGCAAGGAAGCCAGCTTTTTGTATCTTCCCATTAGTTATTCATCATCTGGGGAACAGCTCCGAGGGTGCGGTGTGGATGTAACTGCCCAGAGGAGATGATTCCACTAGAAGAGGACTAACTGTCTAAAGAATGTGTATAGCACTAAACTGTTAGCAGTTAAACACTCACAGTGTCTGGGTGTGCATGGGTGCACTGACTTGGTAAGTGGGAATCTGATCAAGACATCATTGCACTGCTACAACTGGTGAAAACAAAAGGGGTCTTTTCATATTTAATGCTAGCTCAACTGAATATCCAATTGACTGAAAATACATTAATCTTGAATCCTTTTCATATCATATTAAAACATCAATTCCATTTGGATACACACGCACACACACAAAAGGTGGCACAATAAAAGCACTAGAAAGTAGAATACTATATGTACTCTTAGAGTAGTATAAGATTTCCTAAATATTACACACACACAAAAAAGCATTTTCCTTAAAGAAAATGATGGTGAAATTGGTAACTTTGGTATATGTAAAGACATCATTAAGAGAATGAAAAGGCAATCCACAGAATGGGAAAAGATATATGTATGCAATGTAGACATCTGACAAAAGACTCATATTCAGAATAGATGACACATTTCTACAAAGTAATAAGAAAAAATAACATTTTTTTTAATTGACAAAAGACATGAATAGGCATGACACAAAAGAGCATATGACTAGTAAATATATAAAAGGGCTCTCAAGTTCATTAAGTGTCAGGAAAATGTGAAACCACTATATATCCATCGGAGTGAAAAAAGTAAGACTAAGAACAAGTGCTGGTTAGGATGTTGAGGAACTGGAACTCTAATACACTGCCACTGGGAAGGTGCATTGTTACAGCCACCTTGAAAAACTGTCTAGCTGGCATATATTTCAATGACATAGAAATTTCATTCTAAGGTAAATACTGAACAGAAATGTGTACATATGCAGTCAAAAGAACGTGTATAAGAATTTTCATAGTGGTATTATTCAGACTATCTGAGAACTGAAAACAATTAAAATGTCCTTGAAAACTAAAATAGATGTTGAATATTCACATAATGGAATCATATACAGTAATAAAAATGAACAAATTACCACCACACACAACAATACAAATAGAAAAAATCTATACTGTATAATTCCATTTATGTAAAGTTTAAGTTACCTATGAAAAAGAGAAAAGGGATTATGAATTAGAACAGGCACAAGAGGATTGTCTGGATGCTGGAAATGTTATATTTTTTGATGTTCATTTTGTGAAAATTCATCAAGCTGCACAATAAAGATTTATGCCCTTATTTATAAGTTTTGTATGCATCAATTTTCTGATTTACTCCAGCAATACCACCTTTAAAAAACATGTTTTAAGTCTAATGCTTAAACCCATAGTAATTACAATTGGATAACTCTTTGCAGTTTACAAAGCCTTTGCATATGCATTATAATGTCATTAGTGTAACGGTAAAAATAACTAAACCAGTATCAGAACATGTCTGGAGTGAAGGGGAGCAAGAGCCCAGCTAGGCCCACACGAATTTGTATAAAGTTGTCTTATGGCTTGAGAGGGAAAATGAAAGAGACATAAAATACTGTTAATTCTTCTAAATCCCCAAGCATATCCAACGTAGTATAATTTTATTTTCCTCATCACCTCATCATCATTTTTCACTGTCCTCCTCTTCATCTTTCCCCTTTTCTCTTTTCCTCTCTCTTCTCCTCCTGTATGTTTTTCTCCTCCTTTCCTCTCATTTCCTTTCTTTTCAGTCTCCTCTATACAAGTTTCATGGAGACGGTGGAGACAGTAGTGAAGGTATACCATTAAAGCTATTTCTAGGGAAAAGGCTCTGTTCCCTCGTTATTTTTCCATTTTAAGCACTAGTTTTAATTTTTCATCTGACTAAATTTTCTCAAAAGAAAAGGACACAGCTTGTAACAGAAGTAGCTAACTGTCCACCAAAACTTCATGGTTTCACATCCATAGCGTAAAGATTATTTCAAAAGATATTGCCCAGTCATGGATTACATTTCCCATCATCCCTTGCAGTTAAGAGAGGCCATATAAATGAGTCTCGGCCTATGAAGTGAGTGGAAATGTTATATGTCATATCCATAAAATTTATGGTCCACAAAATTATCATATGCATTTTCTTCTCTGCTCTTTTCCCCAGTTAGGGGACCCTGTGGTATCCACATGTCAAAGCTGGCAATACGTCCATCAACATAGATTCTCGAATGACTGAGGAAGTGATACAGCCCATCTATTTCCCTATCCAGCACTGGTATATGAGCAAGAAATAACTTATATCATATTTGAAGTCTATTTGTTAAATTATACACTTTGAAGTCTATTTGTTAAAGCAATTGGCCTACCCTACTCAATAGGGAGTATTTCCAGAATCTTTAGTAAACAAGACTCACTAGATTATCTTTCAAAATAGTAGACTTGACAAGTTATAAGCTTTCTGTACTATACATCTACTGAGGAGGGACTAATTTTTCTAATCCATATGTTATTAAATGTGCTCTTCCTCACATAGTCTGCTCTCTGAAACAGAAAACAGAGCAGTTATGTGTCATATCTGCTGTGCCATCAAGTAAAAACAAAAGCCTGGAAAGTGCCAATTAATTCCTGTAGCCCAAATAAAGAAGAGGCATTATATCTTTTTGCCTTAATTATACATCAATACATTCACTAAATGAAATAGGTTTACTGATAGGCCATTAGAGTGCTCTGCAAAGAGTACAATAGTTGAAAATGATGATATGACTTTGCAACATTTCATTCAGAAATACAGTGGTTTTCTGAAAGCTCCTGCCTAAGAATTTTATGGTTTGGAAGCCAGAGATGAGCCTTGCTTTATAAGAATGTTCTATTTTTAAAACAAAAAGAGAGATATACTGAGTGGTTTGGTGAGTACTCTACTACCCGAGCCTCATACTCAGGAGAATAATGCCAAGGAATTCCAGTGGTCTGGTACACATGTGGTTTTGGCAGGTGCATTATACTTAAAGGAACATGAGGTTTTGTCAAATTGGCTCAAACTATGCTAATCATAACCTTGCGGAACCAGTTCATGTTTACCTTAACTCCATCCCAGGGACATCAGGGAGTCTCTGGAAAAATTAATAATGAATTGTGAGTAAAAATCTGAAAAAGTACTTATGACATTGGCATTAATACCAAATGAGTTTGTCATGATTAACTTCACCATAGTAAAAGCCAAAGGAATTAGAAAATATTTAGTCTTGCATTTTATACCATCACCAACATGGGTCAAGGTACACCAAGTGCAAAGTTTTAATGAATGTAGTGTTTGTTACGAGGCCATTAAGATGAAAGGATGTAAAGTGTCACTGATCTCCATATGACTCCTTTTGGAATTCTAATAGTTCTATTGTTTACAGTTCAGGGCTTTCCGACCACGTGGTGGGGTACATTCCATAGCTCCCTCTGACAGAATAATTCCAGTGTGTCATTTCAGAAGAATATTGAACTAGACCCCAACTTGGCTAATACTTGAGTACTCTGAATTCCCAAGGGGTTGCTTTTGATGGGAATCTGGCCCCAACTATTCTGAAATGTGCACGCTTAACCTCTACAACTCAACCCAAGAACTATCTAGCCCAGATTTTGTGTTTAGTCCAGTAGGTCATCCTGGGCTAACAAATGTGAGAATGCTCTGGTGAAGAAAAACAGAACTGACCGAGTACTATCACTTCAGGTTAATGATCTTCACTAAAAGATTCCGGTACTCGTGCCTCAGGGCCACCATGCCTCCATGACTATGAGAAGTGCTAGTGTCCACAGACAGCCCTTTATACACCGTCTCCATTCACACACACACACATACATACACACACATATGTATGCACACAGGCACACACAGTTTCCTGACTGCCTACACTACTGACATGTCTCCGTTCATAAACTTTGGCTGTCTTGAAAATGTATCTTCCTCTACTATAAAACTTCTTAGACATATGAGCAAATGGAAGTTTCACCACAGAATCTAAAAATCCCTATATGGAACACTTTAACATAGATTTTTAAACTTATTATTAAAGTAATAGATGTTTACTATAAAAAAATAGAAAATATATGTAAGCAAAAAGATGAATTAATAATTCTATCAATAGAAAACCACTATTAATATTTTGGTGCATGTTCTTCTAGCTCCGTATTATTTAACATGGTAGCCACTAGTACTGAGCAGGTGAAATATATCTAGTCTAAATTGAAATGTATTCTAATAGTAAGATGCTCACTGGATTTCAAAAAGAATACAAAAATATGTAAAATATGTCACTGATAGTTTTGTTAGTTAATATTCAATAATATCTTGGCTATATTGACTTAAATATATATTATTAAAATTAATTTCATGTATTTCTTTCTACTTGTTTTAATGTGTCACCTAGAAAATTTTAAAGGACATATATGGTTTGAACTTCTGGTTTATATTACATTTCTACAGAATAATGCTGTCCTAGAATTTTTCTTATATATATACAATTACCTCTGTATGACTGTTATATATGCTTTTTAGTTTTATGACTTTTAACAATATATTATTAATATATTTCAATATCAGTCAATATTTGCAACACTATTTTTAACATTCATTGTACAGTTTAATATTATATTAATAATCTTAATTTATTCTTCCAATGCTCTAGTGTTGAACTTCCAGGTTAATTATTTATGTTTACAATAAACATATAAAGAACTTCTAAAATCACAATCAGAATGTGTCTTACTTCACTGTTACCACACTTCACATTTTCAGGAGAAGAGAAATGAGAATAAACAAGTGGACATCACTAAAATGAGGGTAAGATTCAATAATTTTGTTCATATATGCTGTATCAGGGTTTTCCAGAGAAACAGAACCAATAAACCAATAAGAGAGATACATGGAAGACAGGTAATAGATAGATAGATAGATGATAGATAGATGATAGATAGATAGATAGATAGATAGATAGATAGATAGATAGATAATAGATAGACAGATAGATAAAAAGACAGACAGCAGATATTAAGTTATTACAGAATTGGCTCACATGACAATGTAATCTGGGAAGTCCTTCAATCTGCCATCTGCAAGCTGAAAAACCAGGAAAGCCAGTGGTACAGTTCAGTACATGTCCAAAGGCCTGATAACCAGAAGTGCCAATGTCCAAGGGCAGGAGAACATGGGTATTCCAGCACTCAATGCCACCCACATTGGTGAGAGTGATCTTCTTACTCAGTCTACCAAGTAAAATGCTAGTCTCTTCCAGAGACACTCTCACAGACACACCAAAAATAATATTTACTAGCTATCTAGGCCTCCCTTTGCCCAGTCAAGTTGACATATAAAATTAACCATCACACTTGCATTTAAGTAAAAATTTCCAAGCAGAAAATTCTGAGATACATCTGATAACATCACCAAGAAAGATTCAGTTTACTAGAAGATGGATTGGCTTTGCACTTAACTCGGTCAATATTTATTGAATTCTATAAATACTAATCCCTATATAAGTTAACATATATAATTACACATACCTAAATTCTTATAGTCTAATGAGATGTTTAGTCAGCCATGAGCTCTCTACTTTTTTTCTAACAGATTTTATGAGAAGCAATTTTTGTGCATTGATTTTAAGTAACTAAACTGCAAGAGTTCCCATGGCCTGGTGATAAGAGCAAAAAAAGGAGGAAATGGATCTATCCATAAATAAAACTTTGTTCATAGCAAGTGGACTGATGAAAGTGTTTACACAGCCCAAAAATGCCCTAGCCAAAATGCACAGGAGAGTGTTTTAAATTCAGCTTTATAAAAGAATGTTTCTTCTATGTTATTTAGGAATTTATTCTTCTCTGGTTCCATGTTATTCTAGTTCTAAGGTCAAAACAGAATCCCTATATATTTCAAAGAAAGGTCAAGGCCTAGACAGATGATAGATTAGATAGATAGATAGATGATAGATAGATAGATAGATAGATAGATGATAGATAGATAGATAGATAGATAGATAGATAGATAGATAGATGATAGATAGATAAAGAGAAACTGACCCTAATCAACAGAAAGGGCTTGAATGAAAGAAAGTTTCTATTGTTTTAACTAGAGAATATTACATAGAATTTGAAGCCTATGAAGAAGGCTAATATCTCTATAAAAAGCAGAATCTGCTTCAGTCTTAAAGCCAGTACCAGGCAACATACAATTGCTTCCTATCTGAGGAAAGTTTGGAGAAACACTCCCCCAAGGCCTTAGCCCTGGGATTATTTCCATAGGTCTATTGATTTCTAAGCAACAGACATAGGCCCAACAAAGTCATCACTGTCTACCACTAGGCATACCTGATCATTGGCCAAGGAACATAGCCTACATCCCTATAAGTGTCATATTATTAGAAGAAAAAGAAATCTTCCTTATTTTCCTGAAAGGCTTTCAAAGTCTCTGACAATATCTGTCTTCCACCCAAAACAGAAAGACGAAAGGAAAATGAATATCATTCACTACAAGGAGTTATCATTGAACTATGGATTGAAGTTTCAATCCTTAATGGAACTGGCTCCGAATAGAAAAAGCATAAAATAAATGTGCCTACTGTCCAGTCTCTACTTCAGTAAAACACGTAATATTTTGAGGTTAACCCTAGACATTGAACAGTGTTTAACAGTGGTCTGTAAACATTGCGTAAGTAAAGCACAGGCGTTTATTCAGAGCATTTTAAATGTGGGCAGAAATAAAATCCTAGAAACTTCATTGGTACTGTATCCATTTTAAGATGGTAAACAGAAAGAAGTATCTATTGTAAACACCCCCTCTCTTAAACAGTTCTAGCTTTAAATTTGGCACTCTTGGTTTCTATTTTTCACTGACATTTTTTGTAGTACCATGTGAAATGTAGGTCAAGTTGTTGGTAAGTGCCGGATAAAATCTGTTTATATTGAAAAGTAAATGGTAAAATCCTTCCAGCCTGACACAGTTTTAAAAAATTCCTCCTGCCAAAGTGCTATGCAGGGTATCCCCCAATAAATCTGAGGAATGTTTAACATTCCTCTCGGAATGCTAGTTTTTAATGACAATATGTAACTTTTCCTGAGGGCAAATTCATAAGAATTGAAATTCACAAGACCCTCTACTTCTGGGGGCCAATAATAAAGAACATAACTGAAATTTTATTCAGATTCTTAAGCTTTATGTTCAGCGAAATCCTAGGAAAACCCCACATGCAACAAAAGGCAAGATATGTGCAATAAACTGAATGTTTACATCACCCCCAAATTCATATCTTGAAGTCATAATCCCCAATGCTCTGTTATTTGGAAGTGGGGCCTTTGCAGAGTAATTAGGTTCAGGTGAGGTCATGAGGATGGAGCCCCCATGATGTGATTAGTATCCTTGTAAGAGGAAGAGACCAGAGCCACTCTCTCCCTGTCTCCCTCCATCATGTAGGGGTGCAGCAAGCCAGGAAGAAGGCTCTCACTAGGAATCAAATCTATCAGCACCTTGATCTTGGACTCTCAGCCTCAAGAACTATGAGAGACAAATGTCTGTTGTGTGAGTTGCTCCATCTATGGAATTTTGTTATAGCAGTCCAAGCAGACTACAAAAAGGTGAAACTCCAATACTGAAGAAAAGTCAGGCACACAGAACCCACCAAAACTTCCAGTGGAATTGCCCCTGGCTCACACTAGAACCTATTGACACACAGTGCTTTCAAAACAATAATTTTTGAACAATATGATACATGACAGCCTCAAGGTTGTGGCAATTGCAGAGAATACGGTAGCAGTGCAAATGTTAGTTCTTCAAAAATCTACAGAAGAAATGTCCATCGATTTTTGGACATTCCAGACCCTTCTTATATGTGATTTTTTGTTCATTTTCCTACTTTACATACATCATACACAGGATAAAAGGAAATAAATGTCAACCCACTGTTAGGAAACTTGGTTGGTGAAAAATAGTTTAAAATTCTTTAAAAAATGAGATGCTACAAAACATATTGATGCTATTATACCTGACATAAAAAGCTAACTCTCTTGTAGCTACTCTAAAATTTGTAGAAAATCATAAATTCCCATAGTGTGATTCAGAAGTTCCTTCAGCTGTTGCCTCAGTGACCATCCCCTCAGTCATGCACCAGCTATTCCCAAATCATCTAGAGTATCAGGTAGCATGGGAAGGCAAAAATAGTTGTACTTTTATACAGTCTCTAAAAAGAAGTGAGATATATATACAGCTATACACAATTGATACTTTAAAAACATGGAGGTCAGGGCGCCAACTCCTGCACAAAAATCAACATATAACCACAGTGGGCCCTCTGCATTCATGGATTCCTAACCACGGATTGAAAATACAGTTGACCCTTAAACAACACGGGTTTAAACTGCACAGGTTCACTTGTAAGTGGTATCCATATTCATAAGTACACACCTCCAGTGTGTTTGAGGATAATCTTTTGCTAATTTAAACCCCAAGATAAAATAAGTTTTCATACAATGTCCAAGAAGATAGATGCAGTCATTTCGAAGATGGAAATAAATTGCTTAGCTACAAAGGATTCTTCAAATATAATGACCCAATAATTATCACAACTCCTGCTTAAATGATTGTCATAGGTAACCTTTACAGGGTATGGTATGAGATTAGCCACATACCGAGGAATGGTAGGAGGGTATTCAGAGTAATTCTACATCCTGCAACACACCCTATTCTGGGTGAAGTCCTCTGGTTTGAGTAATCTTGACCTGAATTAAAGGTTTCTTACCTGGCACTGTTTCTTTTGGTGTACCACAAAGGAAATAAAAATACCTTTGGAAGTAAAGCATCTTCTGCCATAAAACAAAAACACTGTATCAATCCTAAGGAAAGGGAAAAAAGATCTAAAGTTTATGATTCTACTAAGACAGCAAGGACCTGAGGCTTATAGACATACAAAATATATTCTTTAAGTTTTTCTGACCAAGGTGACCTTTTTTAATCGCCAATTATTTCTTCTAACATGAATATATTCCTGTTGAGGGTAGGACTTCTCTTGCTAAATGACAGCAGTGCCCTGTGAGGACTCAGATTCAGTATCCAGTGCTAACTCTGCCATGGACTATATGAGCTAAAGTTCTAAATGGAGATGCTAGTGCTCAGAAAATAAGTAGACTAAAAAGGAGGAAAGACAAAAAAGTTCTCATTGGCACTATTTCTTCCTAATTATGAGCAAGATAAACTAGACACTTCTAATTCAGAGACCAGGAAATGAACGAAGTCTACCCTTATAAAAACAGTATCACATCCTTCCTGTGAATACTCAAAAAATAAAGATTTTACTAGTTTATGGTGATTTAAGTGTCCCTTATTATTATTATTTTTTTTTTAGAACAACTCTTACCCTGGGCTGGGCCACCCTCTCTCTCTCATAAACCTTATCACTCCGAGTCGCTGTGTTTTCTTGGGGTCTCAGCCTGGGTGGCCAGGGAGCAGTGCATCTTCTGATTTGTTCCTTTTCAAAATTTTTTTCATTTTTTTAACTGTATTTTTAAATTTTAGTTTCAAGTATATAGTACATTGGTTAGACATTTATATAGTATGTAAATCGATCCCCGCAATTGCTCCTTCTCCTGGCCCTCCACCTAACCAACATATTAATGCTGACTGCATTCCCTATGCCTTGCTCCCCATCCCTGTAACCATCCGTCAGCTACTAAGTTGTTCTTCTTTAACCCTTCACTTCATTCTCCCAGTCCCCAAGTCCCCTCCATCACCAAAATTGTCTACTATATTTGTGTCTGTTTTTTTATTAATTTGTTCTTTTTTTTCCTTATATTCCACATATGAGTGAAATCATATAGTGTTTATCTTTCTCTGTCTGACTTAAATACCTTCTAGGTCCATCAAAGCAATGTCTTTTTCCTTCCCTTCCCTTTCATACGTAGGAGTCTTGTTTTCTGATCCTTTCAGCCACTCTATCTTGTAGTAGGAGCACTTAATTCTTTTCTATTTAAGGTATTTACTGAAAGGAATGTAGTTGTTACCATTCTTTATTCCTGTTTTTGGTACATGTTTTTTCTTCTTAAAGGAGTCCCTTCAACATTTCCTGTAATACTGGCTTGGTGAAGATAAATTCCTTTAGCTTATTTTTGTCCGGAAAGCACTTTATCTGTCCTTTCACTCTAAATGATAGCTTTGTTGGATAAATTATCCTTAGTTGTATATCCTGGATCTTCATCCTGTTAAATATTTTTTACCAAGCTCTTCTGTCCTGCATAGTTTATTTTGAGAAATCAGCTGTCAGTCTCATGGATGTTCCCTTATAAGTAATTATTTGTTTTTCTCTTGCTGCTTTTAATATTCCTTCTTTGTATTTAATCTTTGGCATTTTCATTATGATGTGACTTGATGTGGCCTCTTTGGCTCCCTAATTTTTGGAATTCTCTGAGCTTTCTGTGGTTTTACGTCCATTTCCTTCACCAAGTTAGGGAAGTTTTCCTTCATTATTTCTTCAAACAGCTGTTCGACATCTTGATTTTCTTCACTTACACTAAGTAGATAAATATTTGGAGTGTTAATAGTGTCTCATATGCTCCTTAAACTATTTTAATAGTCTTGACATCTTTTTTCTTGCCATTCTGATTGAGTGTCCTGATTGGATTTACTACCCTCTAGATAGGGCATGTGATCCTCTTCTTTATTCACTTTGTTTACTCCATTTAATATATTTCTCATCTCAGATACTATGTTCTCCATTTCAGACTGGTTCCTTTTTATAATTTTCATTTCCATTTTTATGTTTTTTATATCTTTGTTGGAGTTCCCTACACTTCTGAACAGTTCATTGAGCATCTTTATAACCAGTGTTTTGAACTCTGCATCTGTTAGATTACTTGAGTCCATTCTATCTGGATCTCTGTTCTCTTCTCTCATATGGTTTCTGCTTCTTTGTCTTCCCATTTTGGCTGCCTTTCCATGTCTGTTTCTATGTACTAAGCAAAACTCCTAAGACTCTTGGTCTTATTAGTGTGGATTTGTGAAGTAGGTGTCCAGTGACACAATCCTAAGAGGGGTTCAGCTGTAACCGAAGCTTAGCCCAAGCCTCTACCTCTCCTGAGTCACCTGTTAAGATTCAGCAAGCAATCCCCAGATGCTGTGCTTACAGCTGTCTCAAAAGGCCACACCAGAAACCAAGGCCAGATATCTCTACCAGCGTGAGTCTCAGCAAGGAGCACCTGACTCGCTGAGGATATACCTGGATGTGGCTTGGGTAGGGTTGCAAGTTGGAGGAGGAGGAGCTTCAGGAAATCCTTTGGGCAGAACGACCTCTGTTATCCAGTTGGATGACATCAGGGCTATGGTGGTGCTGTGCCTGCACACTGGGAGAGGGAAGGCTCGACAGAGAACAATGGATACCGCTGGCACTTCTGTACAGAGAGAGTCTTGCCTTGGCCCTCACTTCAACAATGTCTTCCTGTAAGTGCCTGGTGCCCCCTGTGAACAGCTGAATTGGCACAGGTGCTCAGAGTGAGCAGGTCCATCACCTGTGAAAATCCGCTCATGGACATGGCCCCTTTAAGAGGTTTCTGCCGCCTCTGCCACTGCTACAGCCTCCATCTCAGCCACTAGGGCTGGGCAGCCCCCATCCTCGCCCCATTTTACATTCTGCCATTGCAGGGTGATTTTTTGAATTTCTCCCTAGTTGTATGGCTTGTTCATCCCAGGTAATTTTTCCTTGCTGCTGCTCCTTATTTCATCACAACTTTGATTTGGTCTCCAGAGAGATGAACAGAGCTTCTATCATCTAAGCCATTTTTTTTTCCTAAAAATTGTTTTCATTTTTCTAGATATTTTGCATTTCCACATAAACTTTAGAATCTGTTTTCTCCCAACCCGCTCTCCCTCAAAAAAAGCCTGCTGATATTTTGACTGGGCTTTAGTTGACTTTATAAACCAATATGGGAGAATTAACCTTAATGATATTGACTATTCCCATTCATAAACACACAAAAAGATTTGGGGGGGCCATATGCCTTTATTAAGTATTTTCCTTTTAATTTTTTAGAAAAGTAGCTCTAAAAGATTCTGTTATATAGCATGCAGTATTGAGGACATAAATAATAATTTCTAATAAATATCAGAAATTAATAATATGACCCAAAAAATTATATGAAAGTATATTATTATTATAACAAATAACAGAAATCTTAGGTCATTGCATCAAATTTTGCTAATAGACTTTTCAGTCATTATTCTACTTGGTTTTATGTTTTTATTTTCCTTGGATTGTGTAAATAAGATGTCTAGTTTCACTTTTACTTGAAGGATATTCACCTTCACTTTCAGTATTTCAGTACCTGAAAGAGTACACCCTCTGTTCAGCTCTGACATGCAAAATTTGATCCCCATATAGCAGAAAATGATGAAACCTCAATCTGGGTTCTTCCTAATGGAAATAAGATAGGACTACATCTCTTTAGATGTACAAGTATGCTATGTGGTTAGGATTAATACTCAAGAATTAATATAGAATAAACTCAAATGATCAGAAAGAACGCCTTCCAAAAAAAACACATAGAGCAATTTTGTTGCAAACCAGCTAAATATAAGCCCTGTTCATAGATATGAGGACACATTTCTCTGTGTAACTGCAAGTGTCTCATGGGAAGAGAGTGAAACTTCAGTGAAATTTTAATGTATGCAAAAGTTGCCTCCACCTCCAGGCAGTGAAATACCAGATTAAATTTTCTGAATCCTTAGTAGCCTCAGACAGTTCTCTTGCTTTCCAGAGACCAACATTTCAGTGTCTTCCCCTCCCCACCCCTGGAACTATTTCATGCTTCTAATATTTCTTTTCAACAAATCCTAGAATTATAGGCTATCATGCTGAGAGGGATCTTAGAAATCACCTAATCCAACCCCTTGTTTTCCAATTGGGAAAACAGAAGCCTAGTCATACAATATCGTGCTCATGAAGAAGTTGTACTAGAACTCAAGCTTTCTGCCATTTGCTGCCTTCAGAGCTGTCACAAAATACCATATTGCAGAAATTAGTTTAAACTATTATGTTAAGGTACTAGTTATCTCAGAACAGTTTCATTTTATTTTTCTTTTTTAACTATTGAATACACATTTTAAAAATTTCAGATAATGTAGATAATGTACAAGTCTCTCTCGGTCCTACAAAACCCCACTCCTTCCCCCTGACATACTTTTACTCTCAGATAGGTATTTATCTTTTTTCCTGCATATTTACATACAAATATTTCTATATATAATTTTGTTTTAAGGTGATTTTTAAACAAATAATATAATTACCTATTGTGGCAATTTGGTTTGCTTGTTTGTTGACTTACCATATTGGAGGTCCACTGCATAATATTATACAGTGTGCCAGATGGTCTGTTATCTATTCAACATCATAGCTTCCTCCTTCTATATTCTTACTATTACAGTGGAGAAGCCCAGGAGTACATTTTTCAGAATCCCTTTTAACTATGGCTCTGGGTTAAATTCTCCTGCAAGACTGAGAAGGCAATAAAGAAGGAGAGATAACATTTTCTAGCAGTTATTGCAGACAGACATGTGGGCAAATAGAAAAAGATGGGAGTTTACAGCAGTTTCTGGGAAAGCTCCTGAAAATCACCTGTTGCCCAATTTGTAAAAAGCCTCGTGAAAAGAAGGATATTAATCCAGGACTATTTGAAGAACAGAAATTCCAACCATTTCTACACAGGTTTAATTTCTGGATTAAGTGGAACCATCATCTCCCATGTACTATTATCAAGCTGTGCCCCCCACTCTATTTTGATTTTCTTTCCTTAAGATTTGTTTTGATTCACTGTCCTTTTATCTCATCTAGAGGCAGCACTATAAATATTATTCTGGTATTTACTTAGAAATATTGCCAAGGACATTGCTCCCTATATGAAGATCCACTAAGAAATTTGTTTCAGAACTAATCACCAAAAGAAACATTTGCACATAGAAACTTGTGTGTTAATCATTTAACTAATCAATTTAGTTGATAGGAAAATCAGAGTTAATTAACATACAATTTTCAGAAACTGTGTAAGACACAATGGTCTGTGTGTGTTGTATCTTCACTGGGCTTTTTCTTTCTATACTAATTTATGCTTTCCCTGGCCCATATTTTTTAATTTACTTCTCTCATTTCACTACATATACCTTCGTATTTTTCACTACCTCTCCCAATTGAGAAATACAGCAAATAAATACAAGATATAATTTTTTAAATACATGTAGCCCAAGCTTCCTCAGACACATCAACATGTAGATATAAATGTAGTAACTTGAATAATAACTAAAATTTTACTAGTTTATACTCCCATAAAACACACCATCTCTGCTTCCAACCAAATGTTTCTGGAAGTCCACAGTGGGTGAGTCACTCAGATTTACACAGATCTTTCTCCTATCAGCTACCATGAGAGCTGAACACCATAGACTTGTACTTCTTTCCTCAAGTAACAGGTCTAGATGAGTGCTTGGGTCGATAGGACAACTTGACTCACCTCTTTGTTGTCACTCATGAACCTAAGCTGATGTCTTCTCTGCCATTTTCAACATGTAACTTCCAAAGTTGCCCCAAGTATTGACATTCCAGTCAAATGAAGTTAGTAAAAAAAAAAAAAAAAGAAATATGTTGGAGATTTTTACAAGTCAAGCCTGAAAGTAGAATTCATCATTTATGTTCATATTCCACTGGTGAGCTTAGTCACATGATCACACACAACTGCAGGGGAGGCTAGGAAATGTAGTGTGGCTGTACATTAGGGAGAAGAAGGGATTTCGGTAGATAGCAGTCTCCTCCACGATATATTTTCTTCTACATTATTTGCTACATTTTCTTCAACAAAACTAGAATCATACTGCATTCTGCTACAATCATTTAAAATTACAGTTGGCCCTTGAACAACACAGTTTTCAACTGTACCAGTCCACTTATATACCTTCACAGTTCAAACCCATGTTGTTCAAGGGTCAACTCTGTTTTCCATCTGTGGCTGGAAATCGAGGATCCAGAGGGCCGTCTGTAGCTCCATGCAGGTTTTCCACTGACAGACGTGAGCACCCCTACCTCCCACAACATTTAAAAGTCAATTGAATATTGAGCATTTGCCTGTCATAAAGTTGTCTTCAAAAACAATTTCAAAAGACAATATTATTTCATTTCATATGTAGAATAAAGTATTTACTTATTCTCCTATTCTTGGATATTAACTTCTATCCAATTTTTGGTTTAATAAATGAAGCTATATTCAAATATTATATAAATCTTTAGTAGCTTCTTCAAATTTTTTCTTAAATTCTTCCAAGTGGAATTATATGGTCAAGGGACATATACGTATACAAAGGGTATATTTTATTTCCATTCCACTGGGCAGAGAGAGGGGTGGTGAGTTAGCCCTGTTTAGTCATATCTCAGGAAGATTTCCCTTCCTATCATCCCTTTGGTTTCGAGAGCCCCACCTTCTATCTCAAAGCATCTAAGAGTGTCTGTCCATTGAAAAGAGGGGTCTTTTGAATAAAGTCAAACAAGAATTGAGCATAATCTCTCCTGAATGATCACCAGGAGATATGCTGACTATTGGACCTGGAAGGCTCTCACCAATGACAATATGAAGGGTATCTTTGTAGATCCTCCTCACAGGTTATGTATTCACCAAAATGGAAACATAATGGTCTGCAGACACTGGTTTTGCTCCTAAGTGATTTCCTAGCACTAGCAATGGATGTACTCAATCTATTATAAGTTGGAACCTACTTCATTCCTATTCACAAAATTTCTTCAGGTCTCAGTGCACCTTGACCCTGCCTTATGCATTTTTAAGCACTTAGTGTTATATAGACCCTTGTAGGCTTCCCTCCTTTCAAAAGGCATTATGGCATAGAAAACTATTTTTAAAGTCCTGAAATTGCCATTAAATGTAAAGAAAGGTAGAAAGGATCATTAAAATGAAAATCAATTAAATAAATTCTACAATTTAAAATATGTGCCTAAATCAATTTTAAAAAAACACATAGCTATTTAAGAAGTACATATAAAATTGTAAGATACGTTTGTCTCCAAGATAAACAGTTAGTTAGTTAATCACTGTTTTCCAACTGACGTAACAGGGATGTACTTGCGTGTATTATTTACAATACCAAATACATGATTAATAAAAAGACGCAGTTTAAAACACCCTCTTTTAATGTTTTTGTTATACAAGTGGACCCAGATTTGTGATTAAAACTCGTCAGAGAAGCATGTGAAAAGTGGTATGAATCATTACTGATTTCCTGCCTTGCACCCTTCCAAAGAAATTCATCCTTTTCCCCAAACTAAAAACACATAAAATGTTGACAGTTATAAAACCATGTGGAAAGAAAGCAATTTGTTTTAAAAAAAATTTTTTTTAAATCTCTAATACAAAGCCTTCTTGCCTAATTGCACATATTGTCATTTAAGTCTTTCCTGGAAGTACAAAAGTGATTCATAGTTTAATATAGTTAGAGACAATTTAGAAAAAACTTCTTTTATTTAAATAAATATGAAATCTTTTACCAAGCCTTGGAAACTGCTAGTTTCATTGACATGTTGACCTTTAAAGGTGAGATAGTCAGTCTTTGGTAACTTTAACTAGAGTGTTAAAGGCCTAAAGATGTACAGAAACTTTTTTTATCTATATATTACTACAATCCTACTGTTTGATGAAACCCAAAAATTGCTTAAGTAAAAATCAATTCTCAAAACTTCACATAGTGTTGAAAGACAGGCCCAATTCCAAGTTTTCATATTCAGGAGTCCTTCCCAAATTAACATCCATCATGCATCATTTTGCCTCCTTTCCTTTCTTGTGTGTACTCTGGGAATTAGGTATTAAATTCATTTTCTCCCTTTTCCCACTGCCATTCTCAACTCCATCTCTATATATCTTTTATAAAGTACAAGAAAGTGTCAGTCTTGACTTTTGTAATCTTCCCTTTCAATGTCCTTCCTAGCTTTGCTCGTTTCTTTCAGGAATCTAGAACTATATGCTGGGCCTTGTATTAGTTATCTATTGTTCTTTAACAAATTACCACAGAACTTAGAGGCTGAAAACAAGAAGTGTTTATTATGTCACAAAGTTTCTGTGGGCCAGGAATTTCAATGCACTTTAGCTAGGTAGTTCTGCCTCCAGGTTTCTCAGGACACTGGAGTCAAGTTCTTGTCAGCTGAGGTTTATAGTCTACTAAAGACTTCACTAGGGCAGGAGAACCCACTTCTAACATGACTCATTTCAATACCTGGCCAATTAGTGCTGACTATTGGCAGAAGACCTCAGTTTCTCACCACAAGGAACTCTCTATAGAGCTGCTTGAGTGTCCTCACAACATGACAGCTAGCTTTTCTCAGAAGGGTTGATTTAAAGAGTAAAGCAGAAGCCGCCTCAATGTCTTTCATGACCTAGCTTTGGGAGTCATTTCCACAATGTCCTATTGGTTAAAAAGGTAATCCTTATTCAAAGTGGTATGACAACACAAGAGTTTGACTAACAGGAAGCAAGAATTATTGGGGGCTATCCTGGAAGTTACCATAAACCCTAACTGCCCAAGGCCTTTCCCCCTGGCCTGCCTACATTTGTCCTGGCTCTCCTTCCCACGTGGCCTCCCCGACCAAATGCAATCTTTAGTGCATTTATCCTCTTAGTCTCCTATTCTTTCTAAGTATAGCTTTGCTGATCTATTATGTTAATTTTTGTTAATGTGTTCAGAAAATACTGCAGGGGAAAAGTATTACTTATAGCTCACATTCTCCTTCATCAGAGAATAAAAGAGAGAGGGCCTTGAAAAGCACTAACTCCAGGGTAAGAAACATCAACTACAAACAGATGAGGAAAATGTCCTGGTACTAAGTCCTGAATAACCTCACTACACAGGCATACACCTACTTCCACAAATCCCAAGTTCAAATTTGCAGGAACAGTATGGACAATAGAATAATTCTAATTACAAGTTTTTACCTCAGCTTTCCGACTACTGGCTGAAATTAAAGAGACCATGCTCTGATCCCTGTGCACAGCTATATATCCTCAGAGCCTGGCCAAGAGTAAGCACCCAACAAATACTAGCTCAATGAAAGTTAGAAGGTCCAGACAGACTTTCTTTCTGAATAGATGATAGTACTGACATAGTCACCCACCTACTTTCTAGAAACTCAAGAGGTACAGCTTCAACAAAAAAAGGCAGAGGAAAAGCAAGAGAAAAATTGTTCAACACACTTTTAAGCAACACAACATAGTCACTCTTAAAAGAGAATGATTAGAAGCCTAGCTCTCTAAAATTAAAAACACCAGATAAGGATGACTTCATTTCAGTTATGTCTTCGAGATTAAAAATAAAAGAATTACAAACAGTAATTATCAGAGACCTACAATAATAACTGCATTTACTGAGCATCCAACTTAGGCATGCTCTTCACATACATTAGCCATGCCTCTTTCAACTATCCTGCAGGACAGACATTAGGAACCTCATTCCAAAAGGAAAAACAAATAGGAACCAAATGACTAGTTAGAGATGTAGAGTGGGACTTCAAACTCAGGTTTATGTGACTCTAAAGCACAAACTTTTTCTCCAATGTTATGCTAACTTGTTGCCTCTAAGCAAAATCTAGGATTACAGGTTGTCACCAGTGGAAATTAAGGTAGACCCTCTGCTCCTCTGTCATCTATCTGGGCTCATCTATTGGCTTGGTGCAACTGTGGGCTTGCCCAATAGCTAGGCCAGCCAGACCCAGGGACTTTATAGGGTACTTCATTGACTGCATAACTTTCTTGAGAAGTACAGAAAAAATATGACTGGGTTAAGGCTTACCTCAGCACTGAAGCCTATCAACTGTGATGATTCGTACAATTTGACTGAAGAAGGATAGAAAAGAAAAGAATGTAATATTTACATTTCTTCCAAAACAATAAGTTAAATTTGTTTTTCCCTTGTTGGTATACAGGTATATGCAAAGAGTCAATTTTCTGTAGCAACATTCATCTCTGCATGAGAGTTTTAAACTGTAATAAAAGATTTTAATGTGAAATAAAGAAAAGGAAACTATTCTCTATGCTCACATATGGCCACCAAGCACACAACCTCCAGGAAAAAAAAAAATCATCTATGAACTACAAATATAGAGTTTCAAGAATATAATGAAACATAATGTCTTGGAAACATAATGTCTTGAATTCTATCATTTAATTACTCAGTGCTCAATAACACTAAAATCCTTAAGAAAGAAAGAAGAAAAAAGTGAAAAAAATTTTCCTTAAGAGGAAATTTGCAAACTACTTAATCCTCCATGGCAATCAGTAAGAAATAGTAGCTTTTTTAATTCATTAAAATTTCATAACAACCTTTGTAAAGTGTTCCCATTCTCTTCTTTGCATGTCACTGACAACTTATTTTAAAATTCAAGTTATCTAATATTTTAATATATTCTACTTTTTAGCTTTGCCCTGGCATTGTGGAGGATACAAAGAAGCATAACACTTGTCTTTTCCTCTACAGCAGTGGTTCTCAAATTTAAGCATGCATTTGAATCACGTGAGAGGCTTTTTAAAATACAGACTGCTGAACTCCACACCTGGAATTTCTGATTCAGCAACTCTGAGGTGGGGCCTAAGAAATTATTGTTCTAACAAATTCTCGAATGATGCTGATGCTAGGGCCCAGGGGCTACACTTTGAGATCCACTACTACAGAACTAAGCCTCCAGTCCAGATAGGCAGGCAAGACATAGACATCTATGAAGTGAAGAATTCTACACAGCAGCATAAGGTCAGATACTAACTCAGAGAGACAAGTGATATAAGAGGGTAACATAAGAACTTCCAGAAGGAAGTGATAGCACAGGCAAGAGTCATCAGAAAAGAGGTGAGATGGGTTGACTTTCATTGAATGAGTAGGAAGAAGAAGAAGGGTATCTCAGACCTACATACTCATGTTATTCTCACAAAACAGCGAGGCCACTCTGAGAAGAGATTCTCCATTGTCAGCCATGGCTGATATGTTTGTAGAGATACACTGGGGTCAATGAATGCAGAGAACCACTGAATGCAGACTAAAGGATTCATGGGCTTTAGGAACTACTGAAGGTTCTTCAGTGGGAAATTAATGATTTTAGTGAAGATTTAGTGAGGATTTTGGGGAGAATTAAAAGGCAATGACATGTGCATTTGATTGGTGTTGGAAGAGACTAGACAGAGGGAGGGACCAGCTAGATGTTAAATGCTGTGATCTTGGCCTGAGGTGATAAAAGATTGAAAGGGGTAAAGACAGTGAAAATCAAAAGGAAGAGAGAGATTGAACAAAATAAAGACCTTGGTGGCTTACCTGACAAAGGGCCAATGCAAAGAAGAGAAATGGGAGTCAAAGATTACTGAGGTTATGAACCCTACAACCAAAAGAAAACTATTAAAAAATATTTTACTTTCTTGGACAATGCCCAAGTATTTCTGCTGACAATATAATATCAGAAGGTACTGACTTTTAGGGAGGAATGGGAGAGTCTATTTTGGCAAGTTTCAAACCTTCCCTAATCTTACAGGGTCAGGATTTCAAGTCTGAATCTCATTTGTGTCCAAACCCATTTAAACTCTTTAAAAAGTGATTTCCTGTTTTAAAGAGAAAAATATATTTTTTTAAAATTATTCAAAGGGCTTAAATACTTCTTAGACATCAAACAACTCTTAAGAAATAATATTTTGATGATTTAACTTAAATTAATCAAAAACATATGGATCGAATTTCCTTTCAAATATATGTCATGTTTAGAAAGTAAGGGTAAGACTCTGCTTCATAAAATGAGTTTGCTCTTTTATCAAACCAAAAATGGCTGAAAAACTCTTCAAACATTTAAATTCCAGCCAGATTTGTCCTACCCTGGTTTCTGTGTTGTTGAATATCAGAATCTTTCAGGCCATTTTATCGTTTTTAGTCAATGAATCATAACTTTGGTTTCCACAAGATATAATATTTATGAACTATTTTGACATATACATCTGTAAAATAAGGTAATGCAGTAGAATCAGTTGAATGCTCCAGTGAGAGCTTATATACAAATTTAAGAGTGCCCACTGCTATCAGTAATCTATAATGGTGGTTTTCATATTTGGCAAGAGAAACTATTCTCTTGAGTAAACTCTATTCCCTAAGGAGCCATAAGGAAAGCGGACTAGCTTGCTCACTGTGCCCCACTCAGCACCCCCACCACCAGCCTGTACAAACACAAACACAAACAAAACATCATAACTGTATAGCTGTTGTATCTTCCTTGCATGTTCTGATTTTCCTTTAGCAAAAACTCCATTACCTTCATCTTAGACTTTGTCATACCCCAAAACCCCATTATTTATTTTCCCATACTCCTAATCTCTACCTTCCTGATTTCTGCATTGCATTTCTTCAAGCCCAGGTCCTTCTCCATAACAATAGGTAATAACAGGCTTATTCATTAGCCAAATCCATAAATCACTAATTTCTTCACACCTGAGGGGTAGGAACAACTTTATGGGTCACTCAGTCCCATCCCCTTATTAACAGCCAAGTGAAGAAAGTTCCCCTGTGAGACAGAGCTGATCAGTAGATGAGCCAGGATTAGCATGCAAGCTTCCTGATTTCCTTTCCATTATTTTTCCCCATTATTTTTCCCCCTTTACCTCTTAGACACTTGCTTTTTACAAGTTACTGCTTGACTACAGAGTGACTATCCCTTTTTGAAAAAATAAAAAAATGAACCATTTCCCTAGCTGATTGTTCAGTCATTTGCTCTCAACCTTCTCTAACTTTTCCAGCTAAAATGTTTATGGTCAGCCATCCTAGAGGATGCTGTGGCAGGAAAGGTTTTATTGGTCAAAAGAGCATTTCCAGGGTTTTATTATTTCCTACTACTGACTTAATACGTGTCTAAAGCCAGATCTGTTCTACAAAATTCACTTAGCTTAGGGTAGTGATTTGCAACTGGGAATGACTTTTGCCTCTCAGGACATTTTTGGTTCTAACAATTGAGAAATGCAACTGGCATCTAATGGGTAGAGGCTAGGGATGCTGCTAAACCTCTTACAACAGCCCCCACAGCAAAGAACTATCCATCTGCTAATGGCAGTAAAGTGGAATTTTGGGTCATGTTTTTGGAGAGGGGGCTGTTGTAGCCATCTATGCAAGAATTTCCATACATTTTTAGGTTTGCAGATAATAGCTAGACCCTTTGTCTTGGAATAGTCATTCAGCTCCTATTATGTGTCATTGCACTAGGTACTTCTGCCAAATTAACATTAGAAAAATAGAATGCTGTAATCTTGCAAGGTTCTAGATACAGTGAAAGGCAGAGTCACCAGCTATATATGTTCCTGAGCATGCTACATTAGAGACACATAAAATGCTGAACCATTGGAAAGCAATAATGTGCCTTTCTGGGATCAGCAACAGCCACTTGGACCTGGTGAAGAACTTTCAAAAGACGAATGCGGTGTCAGTGCCCTGAAGCCATCCAAGAACAACCAGACAGGCATCTATAAAGAATGCTTTGCGAAGTGAAAAATGGCCACGTGGTTTCTTTTGTTGTTGTTGCTGTTGTTCTGCCAAGTGAAAAGCAAACTGTGCTTTAAATATTTCAAAAAAGAAAAATCTCCCTTTGATACCGTGTCTTATTCACTTTCACCAAATGTCATCCTGTCAGGTTGGGTGCTATCCAGGACATATCAAAAGCCTCTTTTATCAGTGTTATTCCTACTTTGAACACATTCTTTTAATTTAAATCAGTATAACTGGTTTGTATTAAAATATTGGAAAGGTTCTTGGGTTTCAGACTGATAGTAAATCCATAAAAAAGCAAACGGCTTTTCCATTTCCGGGAAATCTAGTTAAATGTTGTGAAAACAAATGTGCTCTGGTGTGGTATATAATGAAATAATATTGAAGAATAAATATTGAGTGTCTCTTGTTCAGTAAGCTCTTTGAACTCTGAAGAATGTGAGAAAAATACCTTCCCAAGCTAGGGGATCTGGAAACAGGGAGATAAGGAATGACAAATGCCCCCTCAAAGCTACTACAGATCCTCTATGCTATAGAAACCTAAATCAAATTAAGGAAAGATCTCTTCTACAGGCTCAGGTAATATAGCTCTCCTGCCAGGTGGCAAATTTTGTATCTGAGGACTTTTACCTCTCTCCTGTGGTCACTACCAGAATCCTCAAGTGAGAAAAGCCTAAGGCTTTCCCTCTCTGCCCCTCCCCCACTACCACCATCTCCCACACAATCTGACTTGGTAAGGGTAGATCCTTCCACATGATGGCGGTCAGAATTTATCTCTGTTTTCAACGTCTATCTTGACAAAATATTTGTGAAGTTCAGTGGTGGTGCCATGGGATCCTTTGAGGGTACATGTGGAGTTGTAATGATCCATACTACACTGTTGCCTTTCCTACCAACTCACATACAATCTAAACAAAACCAAGATGTTTGTTATGCAAATACAGCTTCAAGGAAATTCTTTTGCAACAAGATTGTGGCTTATAAACCCATTCTGTAACTGAAATTTGATACTCATGGTTGGGTTTTACTGAAAATAATGTCACTGTGACTTATGTCTCACAATTTACAAGCTATTGGACGTACTGTTATATTTCATGGTTTTTAATTTTCTGACACTCTCCTCCACCCCACTTAGAGGATCTTAACACAGTTTTAGAGCCTAGAGGGAGGCATCATGCACTTCTCTGCAGTTGCCAGGCCAATAATCCTGCCCACTCCTTTCTATCTCTCCTTTCTAGTCTGTTTATCTGGGATTGTGCTTAAAAAGATATAAGACTGCCTATTCTTCTTCCAGCCTAACTCCATGAGGAGCTCACTCAGTAAATATGAACCACCTCTCCTGTTTTCCACTTAAAGAAGAGAATTAATTGTCCATGACTTTTGTACAAATCAAATGAGTTTTATAAGTTTCCATAACAATACAAAAACATCAACCCTCTCCCTGAACATAAGTAAGGCACTTACTATCCTATCCTATTAACTCAGGTCTTTACAGTGCTCAATAAACTGCAGCACTGATGTATTAAATCAATTTATTTTGACAAATAGAGATCATCAGTGTGGGCTTCCCCAGCTGGAGTGTCCTCTCCATCTAAGTAACATCCCAGTCACCAGCATCCTGTCTAGCCCTTTCTCATAATACCATTTGGCTCAGCTGCATCTGTGTGTCTGTGTGTCTGTGTGACTCTGTGTGTATGTCCACATAAATGTTGCAGTAAAAGGTCATGGAAGTTGCCAAAGGACTCTGATCTAGTTACATGAAACCATAATTGCAATTAAAGATACAGTAAAAACACTCTATATTGAAACTTTAAATTACCTCAGAGAGTCTATTCTTAGTTCTATGGCCTTCAGAACTAGTAGCATACAAAATCATTATGGACTTAAATATGCAAAAAGTCACATTTAAGGATAGAATAGTAAGCTAAAAAATAGTAAGCGACTTTCAATATGTTGTGGATTTGCTACTAGAGAGATAAAATGTTCTGCCATTTTCAATTTTTTTCCCTTTGAGATGACTGATAACCAACTGCCACACAACCCAGTATTCTTTAGTAGGCAGTTTGACTAATATGACAAGTATAATATCTTATTGCGTTTTTCTTATTTACAAACCTGCCTTCCCTCCAACCGCCCCTCCCTTAAGTGGGCAGGCATTGTATATTGTATATTGCATTCCCTGAAATCCTAACACAGAGCATTATGCCTACATGATGCAAGTGGCTGATAAATGCTTTTTGACTAGATTAAACAAAGGACTTTGAAGAGCTTTTCTAAATTAAAAAAATAAAAGTTTATAAAAATAGACAAAAGATAGGACCAAAAGATAGGTACGTAGGAAGGGAGAGAAGGAGGGAGAGAGATGACAGATGATAGATGATGGATGGATGGATGGATGGATGGATGGATGGATGGATGGATGGATAGATAGATAGATAATCTCCACTAAACAAATAAAAAGATTTTCAACCATATCATTTATCAGGTAAATGCAAACCAAACAAATAATGAATGAGTTCTCATCCATCAGGTGACATTCTTTAATTTAAATATTAGACCTTAACAAGTGGAAACAAGCACCCTCAAATAGTATAAATTGATTCAATTTGACAACATCTATCAAAATGCAAAATGTGCAAATTCTTTGATCTAGCAATTTCACTTTAAGAAATCCACACGGGCTAAAAACTAAAAATGCACAAAATTAGGAGGTTCAATAAAGTATGGTTTGTAATTGAAAAAAGTGATGAAACCATTATATGTCCATTAATGTTATTAATAGAGGAATAGTAAATAAATGATAGTCTATCCACATTATGAAGTCCTGTGACAACATTTAAAAAATGAGATAAATTTCTCATGTTAAAAGATTTCTGAGTGCCATTAAGGGGACGAATATAGTTACAGAACAATAAGAAAGACATGATTATATTTTGGTTTGCTTTTTTTCTCTTTTCTTTTTTTTTGTGTGTTTTGTTTTTTGTTTTATGCTTTCTGATTTTGTTGGAAGGTTGTTTTTGTATGTTTGCTGTATGTGCTTGTATGTGTGTGAAGTAGACTTTATTGCAGAGTGCCTGGGGTTAGACACAGAGGAAGGAGGCACTAGAGCAAATCAAACAATTTTGAGCTAAATATGTTATTCCTCTCCTCAACAGTCCTACCAGAATGTTTTCCCTGACTGCTTTGCCTTATGTAGTGGCTTCCAGCCTCATGCATTCTCACTGATTTTTCTCTCTCCTCCTTTTTTTTTTTAACATGAGTGATTATACATATATAGCTATGGAATACATAGATGGGGTTCTAGAGAAAATGCACATCTAATTTGTTGGTGGTTTCCTCTAGGATGGGAATGGTAATAAGGGTAGGGAGAGTTTTTCATCTTTTATTCTTTATTTTTTAAAACATCTGTACAGTTTGAATCTAAAACAAGAATGTATTTATGCTTGAGTAATAAAAGAAAACAAGAAAGGAGTAAGAGTGATGGATTATGAATAGGGTTTTGTTGTTGTTGTTGTTGTTGTTGTTGTTGTTGTTGTTGTATCTTTTGTTGTACTGTTGTACTTTCTTTTATATGTCTTCCTGAATTGTTCAAATAATTGCTTTTAAGATACCGGAAAGACTCAGTCTCCCTAAATAACTCTTTCATATCAATTCCAGCACCAGAGATTTGTAATTTATTCAATGAGTATCTGATTGTGGTTTTATTGCAAACAAAGTTCTGTGCTAAAATTCCCTTCTTTCTGACTTTTTTAATTCCTCATTAAAATGCAAGTATCTCTCTCCTCCTCTCCTATGGCTGAGGTAAAAAACCTATTTTCAACTAACATCTTAGAAAATCCTGGTAGCTATGAAAAAATAGCGGGAGGAGAGGAAGGCAATTTTTGTTCCTTTATCCATTCATTTACTTAGCTATTATTAATTGAGAATTCATAGTCACTATAATAAGCTAGGGATAGGATAACGTCACTGACATAATCTAAGGAGCAAGACAGGCAACAGCAAACTAATCTATGAAAAGAAAGAAGAATGGATGGAGAAAGGAAGGAAAGGAAGGAAAGAAAGAAAAAAGTGGGGGGGGGAAGAAAGGAAGAAAAGGAGGGCAGGAGGGAAGGGAGAAAGAAAAAAAGAATAACAAACTATGTTAACTGCTATTGAAAAAAGATACAGAGAGCTATGAGTGCCTGTAGGATGTCTTGATATCTGAGGGGAAGACTTCTCTAAGTAAATGACTACTTGGAGATCCAAAATTTGAACTACGTTATTGGGAAACTAGTGTTGAGGACCTGGAATTATTTAACTAACTCATAGTAACTGAAATTCATTCATATAAGGAACTATGCAAAATGAAGACTACTTATACATATGATCTCCCATTACCTTCTTGGGAACTTGGGTCTTGCTACCTTCATCTTCAGTACACTGGCTTTTCACATGTTTAAATACAGTATTTCATAATACATAGGAATTTACAAGTGTGGGGACAAAAACTGAGATTGAGTGAAAGTTCTAGAGTTGTCAGCAAGAGAAGCAGAAGATAAGAGAGAAATTTGGAAGAAGAGAGAGGGGCATGCCTAGAGCTAGGAGACCAGCTGGGTGGCTCATAGCCAAGTAAAAGACCATAGGAGTAGAGACAGAGAAAAGTAGATAGACTGTGGAAGATATCTGGCAAGTGAAATAGAGAGGATTTGGTGAATAATTATGTAGAAAAAAGGAGTGTCAAAGATGAAGCCTAGATGTGAAGGCTTGCATAGCAAATAAATATGGGTGGCTTTCCCTGAGCCAAAGAGCACAGGAAGATGAGAACTGGGAGTGGAAGACAAGCAGTAGAGCTCTTCAACTCTTCCAGATTGAATGGCCTTTAAAACAGGGAACTAGAGAAACTAAGTAGGAGCTCAGAAGAGCAGTATAGGCTGGAAATGTAAGCATGGAAATCACTGACATAAAGATGTGGGGGTGATGTCAAGAGGGACACACAGATACTAAATAAAAACAGAAATCAGTGGTGGTCAATAGAAAAAAATTACCCAGTTAAGACAGGACCAGATCTGGCAACCATAGGTCCACTGAAATAAGGCCCAACTGCCCTCTAGTGGAATCCAAGCCATTTTAACATCCTGTACCAGGAAATACATTGAACTGATTTTCGAATGACTGCAAGCAGAAACGCTGTAGGCTTTCTGTGAAAGAAAAAGGACCTCAAGAAAAGCTACCTACCTTCCCCTTCCTCACAAGGCACTGGGTAAAATGAAGTTTCTCTCAAAAAAAAAACTAATTAATAACTGTGTTTTTGAAATATCAGTCTACAATCCTTCTTCTATATTCCAAATACTATCCTAAAGTTTCTAAAAACTAAAACATTTTCCCTAAACTCTTTGATGGCCAAACCTGACTTAATCTGAACCTATTTGGTGGCAAAACCTGACCTGAGTTTCCATTACGCTATTTATAGTTTTTCATTTATCCCCCTTGAATATCATGCATTTCAAATATTGCAAAAACTTGATTGTGGATACTAGTCCAGACGTAGGTGAGGGTGTTACGTAACATTGTAAATCAACCTTATTGCCTGAAGTGTAACATCTAAAATCTCTAAAAACCCAAATCTAAAAATTCTAAGTATCAAGTGGTCCTGAGATTTTTAGCTAAAGGGTCAGATTGCCAATGGCAGAAGAAATCCTAACATTTCCATTTTTAAACATTGGAATGTTCATAAAAGGAAAATTACCACTGAGTATTTTAACAAAAACATCTAGGCTTCATCTTTGACACTCCTTTTTTCTAGTTATCTAAAATTCAAGAGTAGTACAACTAGGAATCTTAACAAAAGGCACAAGCCAGTACTTAAATTGGACTTTTCCAACAACAAGACTAACTAACAATCAAATGAGCAGCCACTATCTTGATAATATGTGTGGGGGTGCATGCACACGTAAATGCACAGACGTGTGTATGTCATGCCTATGAATCAGAAGACAGGTATAAACTATAGATGTCTTTACTTTTCATGGGCTATAAGCCAATGCTGGGGTTCTACCTGTTTCAAAGTCTCTGGGAAATGTACAATGCAGTGGACTTAGTAAGACTCTACATCCTATATCTTGTCCTCTTCTTCATGTAAATCTTAAAGACAGAGATGCAAAAATTCTAGATAAAGATTCTATACAATGATTTTCTCTTAAAAGTACATAATAAACAGTAATAAGCAATTTCCACTAAAATCATGCCAAAAAAAAACACTGTGTGCTCTGAAAGGCCCCTCTCTACTGACATGGAAAAATCTATGATAATCTCATTCCTTGTGCTTTTCCAATAGTTGCGTGGCCCAGGGCCAGGAACAAGTCAGGGCAGAAATATTGTTAAAAATTTTTATTTTATCTAATGTGTACTAAAAACAGACTAGTTTAAAGTGCAACATCCTCTCCCAAAAAGCAGTACCTTAAATTCATTTAGAATTGGAGACTTTTACTTGATATTTATCTATCCATTCAACATATACAGTTGACCCTAGAATAATTTGGAGTTGGGGCACCGACACTCCCCCTAGCAGTCAAAAATCTATATAATTTTTGACTCCCCAAAAACTTAACTACTAATAGCCTACTGTTGACCAGAAGCCTTACTGATAACATAAACAGTCAATTAACACATAATTTTCTATATGTATTATATACTGTATTCTTACAATAAAGTAAGCTAGAGAAAGAAAAATGTTATTTTAAAAAATCATAAGGAAGAGAAAATACATTTATAATATTATTGAAAAAATCTGCATATATGTGGATTCACATAGTTCATATCTGTGTTGTTCAAGAGTCAACTGTATTTATTGTGCAGCTATTAAACATCAGGCATTGTTCTAGACATGGTAAGCAAGACAAAGTCCTCCTAATTCAAGTGTAAGCTGAAGAAGCCAGAGCAAATTATCTCCATTTTATAGATGACAGAAATAAAATCAAGAGCATCTATGTGTAACAATAAAAGTAACAGGGACAAAATTTGCCTGCAGGCCTTCTGCCATAAGTCTCTGCCTGCTGACACACAGCCCTCTTCCTGCCCCAGTACCCTACAAATCAGAGGCCAAGGCAGACATCAGAGATAAGTCCTAGAGCAGTAGCAGAAGTGAGCACAGCAGGAGGTCACAGAGCCAGCCAGAACACACACATCGAAGCCCCACAATGAGAGCAACGATACAAAGGCCCCAAAGAAGCCAAAGAGGACGTTTTGGGGAATGACTGTGATTCCCAAAGCTGAAGACAACAAAATCCAAATCTAGATTATTTTTAGGTCTTTTCTTAGAATGAATAGAGTGCTAGAACTCATTTATAGCTAGTGAGTTTATTATGATTTTCCTCCAGGGCTGCCTTAAGATGAACATTCAAAAAGGGTCTTCTACTAAAAAGTAGAAAGTAATCCCATGAACAACATACCTTGATTTTACAGAATGTCTATTTTTCTGCCAAGGACCAGATTTCCAATGAGCGTCAGCTACAGGAGTATTTCCACAGTCTCTTGGAATTTCCTGAAGAAAGATAAAGACAAAGAAGGGGTCACCGAAGGCCACAGACGCATTGTGTAAAGTCTGTATTCATGCATATTTTATAGACAGGTATGGCAAGAGCTAGAGATGTTACAGTTCTGTAAGCTTTTGGCTCCCAAAAGATTGAGACTGGCCAAAAATGCAGGTAAACAAAATACCAGCTGAAAACTCCTCTACAAGAATGCTCTGGAATATCACACCTGGATTTTGGCTCCAAACCACCATAAACAGAGTACGTGGGCTTACTGGCATTGGAGCAAGAATATCGGTGGGAGAAGTTAGGGGAGTAGATGGCTTAGGGGCTTCATAATGGGATATGTTTTGCCTCTTATCTTCGGGTTCAAATTCAGCCCAGGAGGAAAGTGACAAAAAGTGGCTGCCTTAATGTGGCCTCTGGGCTTAGATGTTTCCACTCAGGTCCTGGTAAACAAGGATCCATCTCCCTCAAACAAAAGGCCCCAAAAAGAGAAATTTGGAGCAAATGTCTAACGGCTCTGTCAAGAACTCGATAAACCATAAAAAAAAATAATAAAATAACAGCAACAACAATAATTAATAATAATAATTAACCGATAGATGAAAGAAATGGAAGGTAAAAAGCCTCCTCATCTTAACAGGCAGTTAGAAATTGGCACAAAGGCTGTTCTTGTAGTAAATCCAAATGGGGTCTTGAAAGGGAGCTTGTGTGGAGAAGCAGTCAGGGCATGAGGTCAGTTACTAGATTACGTCAGCCTCAAGTAACTCTCAGGCAGGAGATGAGACAAAACTAAATTTAAGTGAGCTAGTACAGACCCAACTCAGTGATATTGCGGGTTTGGTTCCAGACCACCGCAATAAAGAAGGTATCGCAATAAAGCGAGTTGTAATCTTTTTGCTGGTGTAGGGTCTTGCCTTCAATTTGTAAAAACAACACCTGTGAAGCACAGTAAAGTAAAACACAATTAAACAAGGTATGCTTGTACGTGAATGTCTGAAGCCACTTCATCATCTTATCCATAAACTTATCCTTCATTTCCAACTTCTTGAGCTACAACTATGCTTCAGGATCAAGGTTTCTCAATCTCAACACTATTGCCATCTTGAGCTGGTAATTGTCTGTGGCTGTTCTGTGCATTGATGAGCAGCACATCTGGCCTCTACCCACTAGATCCCAGTGGCAGCACCTCCACCCACCCAGCAACTGAGTCAACCCAAATGTCTCCAGATATTACAAAATGTCCCTGGAAAGCAAAATTATCTTCAGTGAAGGTCTATTATTCTCAGATAAGGGACCAAATAGCGTAGTAAAAAAAACAACAACAACAACAACAACAAAAAAAAAAAACATGAGCTCAGAAGTCAGCAGACCTAGACGTGGGTCCGAACTTCACTTCTTATCTATGTGACATTGGGCAAGTTATTAAACACTCGGAGCCGTAGTCCCCTTGTTTGGGCCAATATTGCTCTGTTGGGGTATTAGGAAGATTAAATCAGATATAGCCGGCACATGGTGGGTGTTCAATTTTCCATTTTCTTCTCTCCTGGCTTCCTAAGGCCCTTTCCATGCACAGATACATTTCATGTTATTCTTAACCTTCTCTCACTCCTGCTGTCCAACGAATTCACTAATTCTTTGTCTTGTCTGTCCCTGCACATTAGCTTTGCACTTACTGGCTAGATGAACTTGAACAAGTTTTTAACCCCTTTTGGATTCTCTGATAATTAATCGGTATCCTCATCTTGGTATCTACAAAACTGCATGAGGTTATCACTCTCCTGCTCATCAACTTGACCTGGCCCACTATTGCTTTGTGAGTCATGGAAAACACGGATTGCAGGCTTCTTTTACTCAACCAAGTTTATGTCTTATTAAATTGACTCTCAAACATGTCTATGCATTAAGACGTCTTGTGAAGATTTTCAAAACAAAGCACAAAGGTTCAAGGCACCACCCCCAGAGTCTTATTTAATAGGTCCAGGTGGGACTTAAGCAGCGATCATTTTATTTAAAACTTCTCTGTGATGCTGATATGTGGCCAGGATTGAGACTTACAGTCCTAGACTCAGACTCACCAACCTCATTAAGTACACCTGCTTACCACCCCTAATTCATGACTAACTCCCTCCCACTTCCAAGCTTTGCACAAATTACTGCCCCTACCTAGATGGTTTCCCCAACTTTCCTCAGCCAGTCCTTGGCATTTTCCTCTTTCAAAACTAACTCCCACTTTTCTCTGAACTGGGGTTTGCTCACCCATGAGAAATTTTAGTACATGCATGACATTTGATGTTTAGAAAATGAAATTTATTTTTCGAACAAAAATAAACATTCTACAATATTGTTATATAGTACTATATTTTAGAGGATAATTTCTGGGAAAAAAATTTATAAAGAGAATCATTAATCAGAACATTAAGTCTTGCTCACCAGACTTGACTTAAATACCTTTTAGAGCTTTTAAAATATTATCTCACCATTTAAAAATGACTTATTATGCTGGTTGGCATTTAAACATTATACTACAAGCTCTGAAGACAATTTTTTAAATGTTTTGAACAACGGCAGTGTTGTTGGAATAAGAGTGTAGTCTTCCAAGTTAGTGGATAGAAACACTCATTTGGAAAGAATAAATTATGATATCTCTGTTTTGAAAAAAGTTGCCACTATCAATCAAAATATCTTATTACTTTAAGTTTCATTACTATTACTAGTTTGAAAGCTGATTATAGTGGTGGTTCTCAACAAGAGGATATTTGGCAATGTCTGGAAACATCTAATTGTCACAACTGGAGAGGGTTTGCTACTGGTCAACAATGCCATAGTTGAAAATAATAGATTAGATGTTCCCACAGCTGTGGCATATTTTCTTGTATATTTTGATCTGTCTGTTCTCTCTTTAGAAGACATTTCTTCTTCAGCACACCATTCAGTGCAGAGCTGTATAGATGAAGGCAACAGGAAAAATGCTATGTGCCTGGCTAGCCATCTTTTTCTGGTAATTGGAAATCCGCATTAATCAGGAGTGACTGTCCCATAAAGAAGGTGTGATAGACAACAGCATAATGTTATCATTGGGAGTGTGGACTCTGGGGTTAGCCCACCTGGGTACAAATCTCAGCTCTGTCATTTACTAGCTATGTGACCTGTTGCAATTTACTTAACCTTCCTATGCCTAAATTTCTTCATCTGTAAATTGAGAGTAAGACTATTTCTTATCTCTTATATTTTTACGAATGTAAAATAAATTGTAAAATGTTTAATACTGGCATATAAAAGTGCTTAATAACTGTTATTATTATTATCACCATCATTATCATCATCTTTTTAAGTAAACATCATTTCAAAGAATAAAGTGCTATACATTTGCATAAAGTGCAAAGCCAAGTAAACTCATGATTGAAATTGATAGGGGGACGTGAGCAGATACTTTGGCTAGATATAAGAATCATGTAGGAACCTTTTTATAAAAGCCCAAAGTCCAGGCCACACTGCAGACAATTTAAATCAGAATTCTTGGGGATTGGACCCAGTTATCAATATTTTCTTAAGCACTACATGTGATCTGAATATGCAGCTAAGGTTGAAGACCATTAAATTAAAGTTATTAATAAGATATCTCTCTCAGTGGATTGATAAAAGGAAGGCATATTAAGAAAAGAAACAAAGGCTTGTGAAAGAAGAGGTGGAAAATAATCTTTGAGTTAATAAATATATTCAGATTAATCCAGATACAGGGGTAAGTATACTACAGTTCCCAACCTTTGAAGAATTTACAATCCTTCTACCAATGAAATATATAAGGTGCTATGGAAAAAGAAAGGGAAAAGCACTGAAATACAGCTATGTGGGAAAGTGACTGTAAAGCAATTTATGTGGAGTTGAGTAAGAAAAGAAAACCTCCATAGAAAGTTGGGGAGGTAAGAACACCCAAGACAGAGAGTTTAAGACTGGAGATATGTCACTTAGAATGGGGTGACAAGATTTTCAAAATTAAAAAGCAATCACACTGATAATTTAGTAAAGAGTTCTGAATAACTGAGGAAAAGTTATTAATTGTTGATTTTTTTAAGTTTAATTTCACAGAGATAAGTGCCTTAGTATCCCAGAAAGTACAGCAAACCAACCATACAATCTTAAAAGCTGGTCTACTCTATTGGGCCCCATGTTTCGTAATACTGTGCTAACTAACTGTACAGGATGACAACCCCCAAGGAAAGCCACACTCACCGGTTTAAAAACAGACCACTAAATGATACATGTATAATCAAGTGGATCCATTAACAAAAAGAAATAGACACTTTCTACTCTTACTCCAAGAATCAAATATAGTAGATAACATTTTATATTTAAAAGATTAACATTCAAAACCAAACCACCTTTTAAGAATAGTAATGCCAAAAAATCCTATTAACAGGAACTTATATGTACTGGGTGTCAATTTTTTTCCTTTGATTTTGTCTCCCACTTTAACTTAAAATAAAAACATGTACAACCTTCACTTGGGAACCACTAAAATAAGTGGTTCTATATACTGAAAAAGTTTCAGTTTGTATATTTGCCTCTCCAAAAAGCCTATTAAACAGACCAAAATCTAACTACGGAAGCAAAGCTACCCCCACTCACTGGAACCAGGCATGAGCCTTGATATCTTGTTATATTTTTCAATGTGTGTCCTATTATAGACCTATGTAACAATGCAAGACCACCATGCAGGGTGAAGAGGGGCTTGAATTATAACAGCTGTGGTCTCAGTGCAGGAACCATAGCACACTGTGAAATTCTCCATAGCTCCGGATCACAATTAGAGTAACACCTGTGCAAAACAGGTTTTTTCTGATCCCCCAGAAAGCCTTCTATTTTATGCAGGCCCAAATTGTGTTTGTTGTTCTTAAGCCAGTTCCCTGCCTCGGAATTCAGACAATCATTCAACTGCTCAATTTCATCCCTCTAAAGCAATCCAGAGAGTTCATGGGAGATATATCAATGAGTCAGTTCATTCCTGCCTCACCCAGCCCTTCTCTTTGTGATTCTCTGAGTAAGATAACTTTTACAGAGATGAAAAAGAGTATCATTTGTCCACAAAACATGAAGCTTTTCATGAAGTCGGATCTTCCATAGCACTGATGGAGTGGGGGAAGGCTGAGGGAAAGGATGTGACTCCTCCATTTCTGTAGGACCTACTCCACAAGTGAAAGAGGCACAATTGCATTCCCCAAAGGAAATGGTTACCAAAATCGAGGCGATCACTTACACTCAAAAATTTCTGTGGTTTCTGCTTAAAAGGAGTCAAAAGAATGTCATTCTTGGACACTACTGAAAACGTGATTAAGACAACTCTTCAGAGGTCCACAGGAGGGACAGGAAATGTCAGAATCAAAATTTCAGGCTCAATTATTCATCTCATAAATAAATTTTGAAGATGGGTTTGTCTTACGAAAGTTGAGAAGTACAGTGTTTAGCAATTATGCAAACCCTGAAGACTTGGCTCCCTGAAACCATTTCTGTTGGTCTTGGAATGCTCGCTGGATCCAAGTAGCTGACAAAGTTTTTTATTATTATTATTAATAACAAGGCTTTAAGGAAGGTATGAGCTCTCTGAGTGAGTAAAGAGACTCTGGCTTAATTCCATTTTTCCAGTCTTACTATGGACCAATGGTTGCTGAATTTCTACTTATACTGTACTCTTGTGTCTTTTCTAGTAATAAAAATCCATTATTCAATTCAGGATGAATTAAAGTCAAGATGTTGGGTCCTTTAAGAATCCTTATAGAAATATTTGCACAAAGGAAAATCAGTTAAACTCTCAGTAGATAATAACGGCAATAATTGTTCTCTGTCATGCCTGGCCACTGGGAGCACATCTACTGAACAGTTCATTGCTGTTTCACATCTATTATAAATTATCAGAGCAAGTAGGCATCCTATTGAGACTTTTAATGAAGTTTCTAGTATTCTCATGATCCTCGTTGTTCAATAGAGTCAGAGACTAAAATGTGTAAAGCCCTGTTAAAAAAAACAAAAACAAAAACAAAACAAAAAAACAAACAACAACAAAAAAAAACACTTGCAAGCCCTAGACCCTGCCCTCTAGGGGCTTACCTTTTTAATCAGCAGACTACATTTGCACAAAGCTAGCAATAAAGTGTTTAAGTGAAATGTTTATTACACACTCAGCATTGTGCTAGGCACTGCAGAGGTTCCAGAAGTGTAAAACATCCTCAAGGAGGATGCAATGGAGTTAGAGAAACAGAATAAATGCTAGAAAGGACATCAGCGAGGACTGGAAGGATCAGAAAAAAGTTCAGGAGATGATGTGCCTTTAGCTAGTCCTGAAAGAATAAATAAGATTTGGGTGGAAGGAAGGCAGCTAGGCAGGAGGCTAACATAAACAAGGATGTGAAGGCAGAAATGAGCACGGCAGTATCACATGGGATTCACAAGGCGGTTTCCCCCTCCTTTTTTCTCTTGGTCTTATTAGATCCATCTGATGGGGACAAGGTTAGAATTATTTGAAAGAATTTTGCCTCATCTACATTGACTTCCTATGGAAACAGAGAGACAAGGGAGCCTTTGAATGAAGGAAGTGATAGCTCAGTGTATTGGAAATGTCTGTGTCTGGGGAAAAAAAATAGTTGGAAGGATTGTAATTACAACACAGTTTGTAAAGTGCTGCTATAGGAACATACAGTCCTGGGGCAGGAAGATACCCAGGGAAGACATGACCCCTTTTACTCAGCTAGGTAACCACACATACACATACACACAGAGAGACACACACAGACACACACAAAGATACACACAGACACACACATATCCATCACAGATATGGTTAAACTTGGCAGCCAATTATATCAACTATGAGAGTACAGAACACTCCCGTAGTGTCCAAGTTTCGCATCTGTCTCTCTGGCTTCATGCCCTACCGTACATGTGTACCCATAATTCTATACGGAGCCTCCTCATTGGCTTCTACCAAAAATCCACTCATATTCAAGCATTTCTTGAATTTACTACCTTGATTACAAACTTAGACAGTCATGAAGAGAGATTGCATTATAGAGCACGTGACCTTCTAGCGCTCAGGTGGGTCCACCCGTACCAGTCTCTACTTTCCTCCCCTCCAAGAAGTAAGAAAGTTCTTTGCTTGTCTAGCTCAAAAGAATTCCATCCATATCCTTAGAATCTCATTCTATACCCCAAGCACTTTCCTAAACAGGACATCTGTCCACTTAAGTTAATTCTAACAAGAGCAATTTTCTCCATCTTATTAAAATTTTCCCTAAGTGAAGGTAAGAAAAGGAATATTGACAGTCTTTCACAGTCTTTACCTATTTCTCCCACGAAGAAAAAAGTAAGAAAAAAAACAAAGCACATTGATTACTTGATGCTTAGTTCCCCTCAGTACCACAGACCTTATTATTCACTCCACAATCCTAACATCCACCATCCTTCTCCTGTGGCCTTAGAAAAAACAAGTCTCTGAAGATCCTGTTGGAATATTCTGGCTTGCCTCATTGATTTGAGGCGTCTCTCCCACTTAGCCCAAAGAGGCCTTCTCTGGGGCAAAAGTCTCCGAAGAACCTAGAAAGAAATCTGTGAATATAGCGCTACTGTTCATACAGTCAAGAGCACTAGGCTTAAGGGTGACCCAGGAAGAGGGTGAAACTCCCAATCCAAACTTTAGGCCACATTTTCTCCACACTCAGAGGCAGGGACCACCCTGGAAGACATATTGTTTAGTTGGCACCCTGCCTTCTGCAGCAATTCCTTCTAGGGCCTCACCCACATACAAGAGAGGATTAAGTGTTTATACGAGCACTTTTGCTCATGGTGCCGGAGTAGTTCACTTCTCTGGCTTCTTTCCCGTTTCCTGACCTTAATTTCTGGAAAAGCAATGATTTTTTCTTCTGATAGGAGTTTGCCACAAAATTCTCTCTTCTCTCCATTAACAGAACCACAGTACACACCAGGAAATTTTATATCTGTTTTCATGCTTCTTACATGGATAGAAGTCACCACCTATTTTTGTTTGCAATTTGGCATTTCCCTGGCTTCTTTCTGAAAGAGCCAATGTTAAACAGTGCATTGTCCCCAAAAGCTATATTACCTATCTCTGAATGGTTTCCACAACTTTGCTCTAAATTTAAATGAAATTTTCAAAATCATCAAGATTTTTAAGCAATCCAACAAACACCTAATCTCTCTGCATGATGTACCCCACAGTTTGGAAATCAACATAAGGCTGTACTCCTGATTCAGCTCTGTGTCTTAATTCAAACAATACTGCACAGGACCTCAAAATGAAGCGCAGATGTCAAATAGGGAACTTGGAGATCAGTTTAAACTTGGGCAAACCTAAATTCTATAGAACTGTGAAAAGCAGAGTCCTCCCCATGATTCTTGTAAGTGCTCAGGACTGGCTTCTTCTGACACTACACTTCCATGTATCAATCCAGGCAGGAAGCCTAGTCTGTTCACTGGTTTCTGCAAAAACATACTTATATACAAACTTTTTAGTTTAGAACTTTCAGGAGGATTTAGGGACAGTTTCATGGAGAAGGATCACACCCCATTGTTCTCCATATTTCTCTACTTTCTCCTCTCTCTCTCTCCCTCTCTCTCTCTCTCTCTCTCTCTCTCTCTCTCTCTCTCTCTTTCTCTCTCTCATCTCTCTCCACAGAGATAATAAAATTTAAAATAGACTATAAAGGCAGAGAAATTGAATCCTTAAAGAGTAGAGTGAAGGGTAGAGTGAAAAAGATGTCACAATTGCCATTCAGACACAACCGCGGAACAAAATGACAACCGAGTCCAGTGTCAGATCTTCTTCCTTGCCCTAAAATGAAAATAAGAAAGGATGGGAATAGCTAGAATTAGGTGTCAGAAAACTAATAGATGGAATCTGAGATCAAATGGAAACACAACTCTAACTGGAGGAAAACACTGCCCATGGAAGCACAGACATTGCCATTCTTCAACACAGCTCACTAATGGAGTGGGATTCTGTGCCAGTAAGTATAAACTGAAATAATACCATAACTAGATTCATGGCTAGCTTGAGAATTTCTGTTTTGCAACTTTACTTTGTCCAAGAAATGACAAATTGAAGTTTAACAAATACGATAATTTTTGGTCTTTGTTTATTTCTTTTTAAAAGAAAGAAAAAAAGAACAAAAACCTTCACAGTTAGGAACAGAAAATACCTTGTGGATATAGATTTTACCACAAGCTGTGCGTCTGAGCAAAGATGTTAATGTCGAATTCGCCCACCAAGATCAAAACTCCTACAAAACTCTTCCAGCTGCAGTATTTATGACTCCAGGTTTTGTTTCAGAAAGTGAGGAATATGTTCCAGCATTATGATCTTATTTCTCTTTCTTGCCTGTTGTAAGCATAACCATAGTCTGCTTTTTTAATGCTATGGAAATGTTCAGTTGGCATTGTTTTTCTCACAACCATGGAAACACCTGCTTCCAAATTAATTTATAATCTATTTTACACCTATGGCTGCAAGCCACATTCTAGTTTATTTTTTAAAGAATTTTGGTATAAAGCATATAAGAAAGTTTATAATGTCTGCTTCTTCTCTTTTCTGCTCCTCATGACATAATGTTGGCTTTTACACATTTCATTTTATGTCCAGCGTTTTAAGATGCTAATAATATGTAAATATATGTGATATGTTGAAATACATGTAAAGTTCTTTCTGAGTCTTTTAAAGCATATAACAACACAGACATTGTACACTACATATACTTTCCTTGAATTTGGGTCCCAATTCCTCTTTTTATTTGGCCAGACTAAACCAGGCAGTAAAGTATCTTTGGAGTTACTTTAACAAAGAAAGACATCTGAGTGTGCCCTCAATTTCACCAACTTTAAATAAGAATGATTCACTTCTGTAAAAATATTTATTTCCCCTTCGATTTTTACGGTAAGGTAGAAGGAAGAAGTCTTTAATACATTCCAGATGATCCTATGGAAGAAGGATTATGAAAATCAATTTCACTACTGTTTCCTTGACTTTGCTTTGTTCTATTGATCAGTTAGTTACAGGGGCACAGAACTTTATAACTAACATATATTTAAGCTACTTTAAATACGATACTGAAACTGGTAATGGGGTTGATATATGTTAATTTTTTAATATTTTTAAACATTTTATGAAATTAAGCATTCCTTTCTCACAAGTAAAAAAACAACAAAGACATACAAAACTGAATCAACTTTAGTTACAGAAATACCTAGACTGACAAAAAGTAAGCAATTAAATTCCATGACATCATGGTGTCTTCAAACATGTCATTATTACTTCAAAAATGGTAATGTTATGCTTACTATCTACAGGAAAAAAATGTTCAAGTTGGAAAATATTTACTCCCTTTCAGTACTGAACTTTAAGAGAGAAAAGAACAGAGGGAAAGGTAGAAATGGAAGCATTTGCTTCTGATAGCAAAACCTGAGTTTGCAAGTCAGGGGTAATACTAGTCAGTCATTCCGGGTTCCCAAACTGGGATGAGTGGTAACCCATGAGCATCAAAACTAAAGATGATTGCTTGCTCCTTTCCATTACTGAAAGATGGTCTGGGTGACATACGAATAGAAACAAATATACTCAACCTCTAAGAATTTGTTGTGGCATTATTAAAAGATAATTTTGTTATAATCACTGCCATCATTTGTGATTATTTAAATTTCCCTGAAAGTTAATGACTAGGACAAAGAGGTAGCGAATTAATTTTTTAAATTAGTATCTATGGGCTTTTGACCAATATAAAATGTTACTTTTTTTTTTCTTATTAAATTTCCATATGGTCAAATACACACTGATTTTAAGGGAGATCATTAACATTTAAGTTTTTGTTATGTGAAATGTAGGTCACAATCATTTAAAGTCTGTAGAACTATGCTGATCTTGCGTCACTACTGTTTATAATACAAGCCTGCAAGTTCACACAGGAGTGTCAGTATTGGATTCCTTCACAGTTCACAACTAAGACTCATAAGTCAATCTCTCGGAGTTCTAGAGCATTCGTTGCTTCATTTGTTCTATCTTAGTAACCTTTTAAAATAAAAGGAAAAAAATCTAAGGTGGAGGAAACAAATAACAAGTACGTTAGCAACCTTGACGTTTACAGGAAAAGATTAGTGACCTTGCCTTGTAAAGTGATGAGAAGCCATTGCCTAATTGGTAAGGCACTCCTTTCAGACCACAGTGTTCCTTGCCTACTTACTTACTTTTTATTTCATGTTTTATATTTGCTTACTGGTTTTTCCCTCTTTAAAAATGTCTTCACGTCCTGCCACATTGGTGACGTTCATGCTAGATTATAAAACCTCAAGATCAGGGGCTATGGAATAGAAAAACATAAAAGCCTTACAGAGGGCAGGTGGATGGGTTAGATGTTAGAAATAAATACCTCTACGAAGTCTTTAGTATTCATAAAGTACTCATTAATTGGGGCACTGTCATTTTCACAGTTCATTTTGGTGTTGAGAAAAATGAATTTCACTTTGGTCATTCATTTCTGGGCAACAAAGTGGTTCACTGCCCTCTCAATCAGCAATATTCCAGACATCTGCAGAAACTGTCTTAAAGCATTAAGGATGATTACGACTTTGTGTCTAGGAAGGCACTATTGATGAGTTTATACCTTTCGGTTATCACATACATAAGAAGGGTAAAAATATCCTTAAGAAGCAAGTTCCCTTCCTTTTCTGCCTCTTTCTAACCCTGGTGACATGTGAATACTGCTCTTCCCTCCCTGGCTCTTCCCTCTTACCAAGGAATTTTCTGAAAAAAATGATCAGTCTCCTGGGCTTAGACCTCAAGCTTTCATCCTCTGGCTTTTGTAAGAGTTATTTTTAAAATTAAAGGTCTCAACCACTACAGCTATGCTGTGGCTCCTGAATCTACACTCCCAAACTTTAATATCCTATAAAAAATTTTTGGCCTACATTTTTCAGAAAATAATGCCACTAATGTGTTCAAATCTCATCACTCCCTCACAACTAGTTCATTTTCCAAACCCCCATTTTAATTACTTATCACTGTAACCTCTTTATCTACTCCCAAACTCATTATTCCCCTTATCTGCTTTATTATTCTTCAAAGAACTTATCACCAGCTAATATGATACATGGTTTACTTGTTTAAATTTTTAAGTATCTGTTTCTCCCTCTCTTGAATGAAAGTTTCATGAGGCCAAGTAGTTTTCAGTTTTTGTTCACTATATCCCAGTGTGGAGAACATAGTTCTCAATAAATATTTCTAGACTAAGTGAAAGAGATAAATAGATAAATAAAGAAGCCATGATTTTCTAAAATCTCTAGGCCATAAAAATTTAAATTATATTTGAATCTGATATCACATCTGTCCTGAATATCTAATCAATTATAAGTTTTATCATTTGTCCTCTCAACGTTTTCTCTCCACCAGGTCCAAACCCTAAATACCTCACACATGGACTTAAAACAAAAAGTCTCCAGGTTTCCTCCATTTCTGCTACTTCCTCCAGATGAATCTTATTTAAGCTCTAGTTTTCATCACTCTACAGGACATATCTGTTTTCCTTTATAAATTATATACAGTCTCCTTGGTGTAAAGCCCTTCATAACCTGACCTCACTTTACTGATACATTTTAATTCCTCATTACTATTCTTCACTCTTCTTTCTCTTCCCTTTAAGGTGAACTCCTGACTGACCCTCTTAGATGCAATGTTCATTCCTACCTCATGTCTTTACTTAGGTATATTTTTACTAGCTAAAATGTCCTTTCTTCTCTCCACCTATTAAAATCCTATATAGTTTTCGAGATTTGATCCCCAGCTATGTCCCATTAACCTCTTTGAAATCTTCACCAACAATCACAGCCTATATTGGTTCCTGCTTTGTCTGTCTTTGGAAACACATATTGTCTGTACCTCACAATCCATGAGTCTGGTTGCCAGTAGTTTCATGGCTTCATCTTGGCTATCCAAGAAGATGCTAAGACAAAGCACAACCATTTTCATGGCCAGTCTTAGATCAGTGCTGTATCCAACAGAAACATAAGTTCAAAACCCAAAGAAACATTTTAAAATGTCTTAAATTTTCCAAATATGAAAATATCCTAAAGATCCTCTTTTTCCATCATTGTCTCTGAAGTCTTCACTCTTCTCTCACTCCCATTTATAGTCTCTGTCCTTAAAACTCTCATCCATACATGCTACTGTTTTATTTTTCTCAGTATCCCTTTACCTCTCAATCTATTATTCTTCCTGAATAGCTCTCTGCTCTGTCTCTTAGATATTAATGTAGATTTCTGAGACCCCTTCAACAGTATACCCCAGATACCAGGACAAAATCCTAGTCCCTGAGGACTGTTGAAGCAAAGAGGATACTTTCTCCTTCAGAGGTGGAGAATGAGGAAAGACTAACTGGTTAAGTTTTTTGTTCTTGTCATACCTTCCCTCTGCTTAAACCTTTGTGGGTCTCTACAAAGAAGGATATACTACTGGTTCCCCCAGGGACATTTCCCATAAGATCTCAAACCTCTCCTGCCTCTTTCCTTCTCTAACAGGGTTGGAAGACTGATCTTAACAGCAAACATTATTATCAGGTGTACCGAGCCAGACAGTGAACTCTCTAGCCTGAAGCTCCAGCTACATTCCCTCCACTAGCAGCATGGCAGCAACTTCCATGCCTCTGACACTGACCCCGCATGTAAGAGCACATCAGATGAGTGCCCTTAGCCCATATCAGCCTCATGATGCTCTGTCCTCTCCTGAAGAAAGATAATCTGGTCAACCTGATTGTTTTTCTCACAGATCCATGACACTGCTGTATCTTTGGACAAGATAAGTTACAATGTAACAGTATAGCAGTTTCAGTGCCATAGAGTACTGTGCAGCCCAACCCCAAGAGACACTGACAAGCAGAAACTGTCATAGCAGCAGATATGATGTGGCAAATGAAATGGCACAGTGGTAAATGCAAAAGCTATTTTCATGAGTGCATAGGAGATACCCCAGACATTTTCTACAATAACTGAGGAGGCTTTGGAAGAGCTAAAGTCTGACAATAGAGAGAGCTTAAGTACAGAGTTAGGAACACAATTATATGATGATACTGTTTATGTGATGCCTATTTTATTCCTTGATTCTACAACTGAGAAAATAAAGGATGCATGGAAAATAAAATAAGCATATCTACCTCAGAGGGCTTTTATAAAACTTATAAGGTGTGGAAAGTGTGAACAAAGAGCCTGGCCATAGTAGGAGCATAATTAATAGTTCTCTCTCTATTCTTCTTCTCAACCCCTCCAAGTACAGGTTCTATTTATCCAAAAATTTATTTATTCAGAAAATATTTATCAAGCATTAATTAGGCATTGAAAATACAGTGGTAACTAATACAGGAATAATTGTATCTTACTGAAGAGTTGGGCACAATGCAGGTGCTTAATAAATATTTCTTCATTGACAAGACCAGTTCCTAAGAGTCCCATCTCAAATAACCCTGCCCAAATTACCATGCCCCAGAGAGCTCTAACGAGGATCTTATGTCACAGGAAGTGGTTAACATGAACTTTATGCTTAATGATAACCAAGAGATGGAAATAAAAATAGGTGCCTTGGTGTAAAAGAGATGGCTGAGAGACCTAGCTTGAGAATGAATTGCTAAAATGTCTATCCCCATCAGTAAGAAGAAAGTCTGGCAGATTCCAGAAGGGATCATATCAATGTTCACCTTACCAGACTATGCCAAAGTCCATCATCAATCAAAGCAGGAAAGGGTCAAATGAAAATTTTTACTGCAGAGATTTGTTATAGCTGGGCATATCACTCAAGAAGTACAATTTAATTATCATAGTTGATAAAAAAAACTTTATAAAGGGTCAATTTACAATTGGATTCTACTTAAACAGAGAATATTGAATTAAAATGAGCCATGCATTTTTAAATATACTAAATTTTTAAATACACCAACAAATTACTATTATAAATTATGATTTCTTAAGACCTTAAAATCTGGCACAAAAGGACCAATTAAATATATACTATATTTTCTTGGGTCTCACATTTCAAGAAAACATTTTCTCAGTCAGAAAACATTACTGAATGCCTGCTTACCGCTTAACATGTACCCTTCTATTCTCTGGAGAGATGACAATGACTAAGATGAAATATCATGCGATATGGAGTTTATAGACTAGTGTGAAGAAAGATAAAAAATATATAAACAGTGTATCCAGCATTCTAATAGAGGATAAAAGAACAGTAAATTCTTCTCCAAGGACAAGAGGTTATCAGAAAAAATGTTCCCCCCCCCAAAAAAAAAATGTTTTTTAAATTAAGTCCTGAAAAATATAGGAGCTTGTCAGGCCAATATGGGTAGAGGTGAGGAGCAGAAAGAACACCCCAGTCATGGCAAAGAAATATGAAGGTGTGGCAGGTCCTGGGATCCACAAATAGTAGCTACGTATGGTATTCTAAGGGATGAATCCACCATTAGACAATATTTTCAATAAGGGCAAAGAAAATGCTACCTAATTCATCATAATATTTCCAATAAGATTCCTCACATATAGTAGGTATTCAATAACAACTTATTTAATAAACAAGGTCTCAAAGAGTAGGCTAGTCCCAAATTATGAAGGGTTTTATATGTTATGCTAAAACTTGATCTTCTGTGGGTCACCCTAAAGAGTTTTATGGCAAGGAAACAATATGACTAAGTTTGGGTTTTAGAAAATGTCCCCTGGCAGCTCTGCAAAAGATGGACTAAAGGAGAATAAGAAAGAAAACAGGGAGGCCTGGTCAGAAGTAAAATCAAAAAATGATGAGACCTGACCAAGAAGAGCACAGTCAGGGGTTGGGGAGAAGGATCAATTGGGAGAATCATTTGGGAAACAGAATTCTAGACCCACATGACTATTTACACATGGATAGTGGGGAGAGGGAATGGCAAAGAGGACAGTCTAGAATAACTCCCAGATGTCTGACATCCACCACTAGAAGAATGTTTTTACTGTTTAACAATATAAAATATATGAATAAGTATCTTCTATGAAACTGCTGATTAAAAACACATTTATCTGTATATATAATTAAAATCCTGGACTAGATATGAAGATACATGTTAGAAAAGTTGAGATTGTTTCATGATTTATTTATTCATTCCAAGAATATCTGTTGAGCTCCTGTTCTGTGTCAGGCATTATACAAGATAGTCACTGGGGAAATAATTGTTGGGAAAAAACAAATACAGTCCCTCCTGTCATTGAGCCTACAGCTTGGTATGGGAAACAGGCTATCAATGATATTGAAAGGAGATAAGGGACAGATTATGTAAGGCTTTACAAGTCAGGTTAAGACAGTTCTCTTTATCTTAAGAGTTATGAAGGGCCATGGAAGGGTTTTAAGAAGTGCGGGGAGTGATGAATTATCAGAAAAAGAAATTAAGAAAACAATTCTATTTTTAATTGCATCAAAAACAATAAAATACCTAGGAAAATTATGTCATTGAAAAAACAAATTGAGAAAGATACAAATAAATGGAAGCATATACCATGCTCATGGGTAGAAAGAATCAACATCATTAAAATGGCCATAATAACAAAAGCAATCCATAGATTGAATTCAATCTCTATTAAAATACCAATGGCATTTTTCACAGAACTAGAACAAATAATACAAAAATGTATATAGAACCACAAAAGGTCCCGCATAGCTATGGCAATCTTGAGAAAGAACTAAATTGGAAGTATCACACTACCTGATATCAGAGTATACTACAAAGCTATAGTAATCAAAGCATCATGTTACTGGCATAAAAACAGATATAGAGATCAATGGAACAGAATAGAGAGCCCAGAAATAAATCCTTGCCTATGTGGTCATTTAATCTATGACAAAGGAGGAAAGAATATACAATGGAATAAAGATGGTCTCTTCAACAAATGGTATTGGAGAAAATGGACAAATACATGCAAAAAAATGAAACTGGACCATCTGCTTACACCATATACGTGAATAAACTCAAAGTGGATTAAGACTTAAATGTAAGACCCAAAATCATACAACTTCTAGAAGGAAACAGGCAGTCAACTCTCTGATATCGCTATAAGTAATTTTTTTCTGAATATCTCCTTGGGCAAGGGAAACAAAAGGAAAAATAAGCAAATGGGACTACATCAATCAAAAAGGTTTTACACAGCAAAGGAAATCATCAACAAAACGAAAAGACAAGCTACTGAATGGGAGAAGATATTTGCCTATGATACAGCTGATAAAGGGTTAATATCCAAAATACATAAAGAATTCACACCTCAACACCAAGAAAACAAACAAACAATCTAATTGAAAAATGGGCAGAAGACCTGAATAAGCATTTCTCCAAAGAGGAAATACAGATGGCCAACAGACATGAAAAGATGCTCAAGGTCACTATTTATCAGAGAAATGCAAATTACAATGAGATATCACCTCATACCTGTCAGAATGGCCATCATCAATAAATCTAAAAACAAGTGTTGGTGAGGATGTGGAGAAAAGGGAATCCTTGTAACTGTTGGTGGGACTGCCAATTGGTACAGCCACTATAGAAAACAGTTTGGAGGTATCTCAAATTAAAAATAGAGTTACCTTTTGACCCAGCAATTGCACTTCTGGGTATTTAGCCAAAGAAAACCAAAACACTAATTCATAAAGATCTATGCACCCCTATGTTCACTGCAGCGATATACTCAATAGACTAGATAAGGAAGCAACCTAAGTGCCCATCAATAAATGACTGGATAAAGAAGTTATGGTACATACAATGGAATATTACTCAACCATAAAAAAAGAAAATTTTTCTATCTGCAGCGAACGACGTGGATGGACCTAGAGGGTATTGTACTGAGTGAAATAAATCAGACAAAGATAAATACGACATGATTTTACTTATATGCAGAATCTAAGGAACAAAAGAAATGAATACAGTAAACAAAAACAGACTTGTACATACAGAGAACAAACTAGTGATTGCCAGAGGGTAGTGGGGTTGGGAAGCTGAGTGAAAAAGGTGAAGGAATGAAGAAGTAGAAATTAGTAGTTACAAAACAGTCACAGGGATGTAGAATAGTGCGGCAATAAGGAATATAGTCAATATTATCATAATGGTTGTGTGTAGTGCCAAATGGGTGCTAGAGTAATCAGGGGGATCACTTCATAAATTATGTAAATGTCTAAGCATGTATTGTATACTTGAAACTAATATAAAAAAGAAATTTATTGCCTTTATCAACACAGAGTACATATTAGCAACATCAGTCACAAGAGTCTCCGCAGGCTCTTTTATCAAGTTTGTGTAAAACAGTGTGCCAGGCAGGACTGACTTTAGTGAGGAGCGTGGTCTGTTTTCACAGGTAATTTGCTAAGAGACACTGATAGAGTAAGTGGTGCCTCACATAACAGTGTACATGGTCATAAGAAGCTCTGGACATCCCACCTGTCATTTCCTCTATGACTACAATGCTAAAATCATCACACATTCTTATAAGCTGATGTTGTTCTGTTAGAGGAGACAGCACAGGGATGTTGTCATTTGTCTCTCCTTAAGGCCAGCGAGCATTAAACCCACTTCTCTCTAAGAACTCTTGGCAAGGTGAGAAGATTTTAAGTGAGCAATCACCAAAAAAAAAAAAAAAAAAAAAAAAAAAAAAAAAAAATGAGGGGAGGAAGCAGACCAAACAACAAGATTTGCACTTGAAAAACATCACTCTGCTTATTGTTCAGTGGATTATGGTGCACTGAAGGGTCCACTTAGGAGGCCCTTAGAGTGTCCAGGCCAGAAGCAATTGGACCTTAGATTCCAATGAACAGGGCTGACCAGTATAACAATTTGGGTTGTTTATAACCAGCTTCCATCCTGATAGGTCAGTGTCTTGTTCCATACTAGTTATTAAATATTTTTAATATAAAACCACAGCTAGGGAGATAGTGGCAAAGATGAAAAGAGATGGGTAAATTCAGGAAGTTTCTCAGAGGTGGAAATGATACCCTTTTGGCATGCAAACTGGCTTTACTGCTGTTCACCAGCTTCCTCTGGCTCTTGACCCTAGAGCAGTGGAAGGCAGTGAGGGTCGGGAGAAAAGAGAAAGAGCCCACCCACTTGGCAGCAGCAAAAGGCCACATGGGAAGTCCCCACCCCCCTTCTAATTTCTGTCCTCCACACTAGCACTTGGCCATCTCCAACTCCAAAGAAAGTATCACTTAGCCTGTTGCCCTTTGGCCAACACAACCAAACAAAACCTACCTATCCCATGCAGATCCTCTGCTTCTCCTTCACTCTGACTTGTGTTCCTTATGAGATTCACAATAGCCAAAGCAAGCAGAGAGAAGAAACACACCAATTTATTGCTTATTGCAACTCAGCTCAGATGAAAGGCTCAGTTGATAGGATAATTAAACCTTTGTTCTAAATGAGTTTAAGAGGATTATCTCTAGGTTTCAGTTCTCCATGCCATTTTTGTTCCCAGGTGCCATGTATAATCTCATGTTGGCTAGAAACAGGACTTGGCAAGCAGGAAAATTGTGAAGTATAACCAAGGGGGGAAAAAATCACTAACCAGTCAATACATTTTTATTGAGCATCTGCTTTTTAAAAAAATAACTGTGCTACCTTCCATAGAGTATATAAACTGCTGCACCTTCAAGAAGTACATAATCTTACAAAAAAAAAAAAAACAGTATGTGATCTGGGTCAAATAAAGCACAAACAATAAGTTTTCAAAGGTCCTGAGAAGAGACAAAGTTTGAGAGGTGGCCAGAAATACCAGGACAGAGCTGCCAGTGACAGGGAAGATGATGTAAAAGGGGAGTTAAGGGAAACATAGTCCAAGAATGGGTGAATAGAGTCTGAGAGAGAAGAAAAAGGGGAGGGGAGGGGAGATATCTCTGGTCTTAGGACCATTTTAGGAATTTGGGGGGGAGGTTGGATTTTTTTTTGTTGTTTGTTCAGTTGGTTGATTGGCTTTAAGAAATATTTTTATCTGCTCAACTGGAATGTTTGGAGGAGGAGTAATGAATAGACAGACAAGGACTATATTGTCTACTCTGGCAGATAACTTAGAGTTTTAAGATGTGTTTTTCTTATTTATTTTTGCTGTTTTTCCTTGTGCTTTTGGTGTCACATCCAAAATATCATTGCAAAGACTAATGTCAAAGAGCTTTGTTTTCTTCTAAGTTTTATGGTTTAGGATCGTATGTTTAAGTCATTAATCCATTTTGAGTCAGTGTTGTGAGTGGTATAGAATAGCCATCCAATTTTATGCTTCTGCATGTGATTACCCAGCTTTTTCAACACCATTTATTAAAGAACTATCCTCACCCACTGAGTATTTTTGGCTCCACTGTCAAATATTAGTAGACTATGTATGTGTGGGTTTATTTCAACAAGTGGGACTACATCAAACTAAAAAGCTTCTGCATGGGAAAAAAAAATCAACAAAAATAAAAAGGCAGCCTATGTAACTGGAGTAAATATTTGCAAACCACCTATCTGATAAAGAGTTAATATCCAAAATATGTAAAAAATTAGCAAAAAAATAAAGTCGTTTTTAAAATGTGCAGACATTTTTCTAAAAAAGACATACAAGTGGCCAAAAAATACATAAAAAGGTGCTCAATAATTAGGAAAATACAAATCAAAATCAAAAAGAGACATCACCTCACACCTGTTAATAATGGTTATCATCAAAAAGACAAAAGATATCAAGTATTGGCAAGAATGTGGAGAAAAACGCACCCTTGTGCATGGTTAGTGGGAATGTAAACTGGTACAAACACTACAGAAAACAGTACGGAAGGTCCTCAAAAAATCAAAAATAGAACTACCATGTGATCGAACACTCTCACTTCTAGGTATATATCCAAAGGAAATGAAATCAGGATCTTGAAGAGATATCTGCACTCCCATGTTTGCTGCAGCATTACTCACTATAGCCAAGACATGGAAACAATCTAATGTCCATCAAGAGGTGAATTAAAGTAAATATGATACACACACACACACACACAGGAATATTATTCAACCACACACAAAAAGAAGGAAATCCTGCCATTTGCAACAACATGGATGGACCATGAGGGCATTATGCTAAGTGAAAAAAGTCAGGCAGAGAAAGATAAGTACTGTATGATTTTTCTTATACGTAGAATCTAAAGAAGCCAAACCCATAGAAACAGACAGTAGAATGGTGGTTTTCAGGGACCAGGGGGTGTGGGCAGGGGTGGGGAAATGGGAGAAATGGGGAAATACTAGTCAAAGGGTACAAACTTCTAGTTATAAGATAAATAAGTTCTGAGATTCTAATGTACACAATGGTGACTACAGTTAACATACTGTATTATATACCTGTGAGTTGCCACGAGAGTAAATCTTAAATGTTCTCACTGTACACATACAAAAATGTAATCATGTGAGGTGTTAACTAACCTTATTGTGACAATCATTTCACAGTTTATACATGTATCAAATCGTCAGGTTGTACACCTTAAACTTACACGATGTTATGTGTCAATAAAATCTCAATAAAGCTGAAAAGCAAGAAATATTTTTCTCATTCTATCGAAGAGTTCTAATCAATCGAAGGTCTTTCTCAATATCCTTAAAGGAGTTCTTACCAGTAATCTTTAACAGAAAATTTAGACAGGGTAGGACATAGCAGAATTTCACAGAAAAACTCCTCTATGTAATACCAGCTTGAGAGTCCTGAGTTAGAACATATGTGAGAGACACCAAACCAAGAAAATCTACACAAGTACAAAGGAAGAAAAAAACATTGTGGGCTAGAGTAGTAAGAAAAGTTTTAATACAAAAATAATATGAATAATAATAGCTCCCACATATTAAAACTACAGTTATGGGTGCTGTGTTTAGCATATTTCTATATTATCTAATTAAATTTTCACAACTCTATGACAGAATTATTGTTTTCAGAGCTCCCAATACGTAGCAAAGAGAGGGTTCAAATCTTAGCCTGAGACTGAAACCCACTATCTTTCTACCGAGGTCTAATATTTCAGTTCAGGGTAACTATCAGAGCACACTTAGTATGACTTGAAATAGGAAATACAGGAAAGAAGAGAGAAAGAACAGCCAAGGTGACCCAGAAGGAAAGCACAACGCAGGTCTAGATGAAGCCAAAGCACAGAAGAGGTGAGGCTACAAGGTTAACTGGCAGTTTGTGAGCATTCACAATAAAGAGACTAGGACACACAGGTGAACACGTGAATGGACTAGTGGGCTCTAGGAAGATAAGGAAGAGTGGAAATGTAGTCAAGGGAGATACTAACACAAAGAGAAGTTGGTGAGTGTCCCAGGGCTGGGTTCCAAAATGACACGCATACTTGGCTTGACAAACCGGAAAGTGCTTGAAAGAAGAAAGCCTGGATGAAGATGAAAGGAAAGAAAGACACACCCACCTGCTGGAAAACAGAAATGAACCTACAGCAACAGCAGCTGATACCCTGCATTTTCAAACGGGTTGAGCTCTAACACAAAGGAGTGACAGATTGTCAGCAACTGTTTTCAAAAGAAAGACTATGATCACAAGACCCAGGACATATCTGGATCTGCACCACATGTCACTGGGGCCAGCACAAATGAAAACCCTACCCCTGGGGGCTCAGTTAAGTTAAGGGAATTTATCTCTGAGAATTCTTTGCTTTTCATGCATTCTTGTGGGCTAGCACTGCCATTTCCAAAAGAAAAATTTCAGGTCTCCCATTTTCCTGACCAGGGAAATTAGTCATAGAACCACAACAGGGAACGCTAACACTTCTAGGCACTAGCTCTGGGCAGAATTATGAAGAGGCCAAGGCTCAGTTTTGATATCTCTCAATCACCCCATCTCTGCTCTCTCCTCCATCCTGGCATCTGCCTTCCTCTTCCTCACGTGCCTACCCTGTATTCCAAATAGTTTTATTCTCAGAGGGCTCTCAACTTATTTCAGTGATTCTATAACTTCACTGGGTGTAAGAATCACCCAGGTTCAACCATCTTCCCACCCACAGATTCTGTCCAAACTGGTATGTGGTGGGACTCCTAAATCACAGTTTTTAACAGACCCTCAAGGTGATTATAAAACAGATGGTCCACCAATAAAGAAAGACTACACTAGGGTGTTTACTGGTAATTAAAATATTCATGGACAATGTATTAGGTTTTAACAAAGAACTATTAACTGGAAGTATGTGGAGCTGAAGATACACAACTCCAATGGTAGAATGTTGGCTAGAGGATGGATATTTAAAATGAAGAAGATCATCTCTGCTGCTCCTTCATTCGACATCATTCATCCTGTCCACACTGCTCAAATCAAACCCTATAAAAGATAATGACTCACTCACCTATACATAAGGTAGGGACCCTTGAAGATTTTCTCTCATGGTGCCAAGATATATTTCTGCCTTGTCAGGATAAATCTACAGAATCATCTGAATATTTCCAAGCTACCTACATAGGAACATAACTATACAGAAAGCAGAATTTATTAGGCTTAAATTTAAAAATGTTCCCATTTTTCTCAAAGTCAGTCAAAACCAAACACCAAAAACAGTCACCACACAGTACCTCTATCTTTCATGGGTTTAATTATTCTATCTACACCTTTTTTTTATTTCATTAATTTTATTTTGGATAATAACATCTTATTTACACGTTAATAACTACCTTGAAAACACAAGCCTTACTAAAATGAGCTGATAATCAAAATAAATAAAATGATAAATGTATCTTCTATAGGTCATATTTGACCTCTACTCTTTCCACTTTAAACTGCCATTCCCATCACTGCTTTAGAGAAATCTGAGAAACAATATAGAATTTCATCCTACCCTTGACCCTAAGATAGAGCTGTCTTAGACCTGGAATCTTCCAGGCCTAAATTTCAATAAACTCCACTGGAAGGCAGTTTCCCAGGTTCCTGCAAGGTTAGACTTAATCTTCCAGGACTATTTCTAATTGGCTACTTTTCTTTTTTAAAACATATCCTATTAGTTGGGGAAAGAAGGTGGCAGCAGGGAGCAGGTAATAACTCCAAAAAATGTACCTTCAGATCGACCTGTCGTTGATATAAGTACCATATTCCAATTTTAACAATTCTGTTATCTTCCCAAAACCTCTAAAGATCAAATATATGACATGTGTATCACATTTTTCTCTCAAACAGAATGCACTTTTTAAAAAAATCATTTGAGAAGGGAAATCTCCACCTCCAAAAGTAGTACCAAGAAAACTTTAACATCTCTTTGAATTAAATTTTTCTTTCCTTCTTTCTTTCTTTTCTTTTTTTCTTTCTTTCTTTCTTTCTTTCTTTCTTTCTTTCTTTCTTTCTTTCTTTCTTTCTTTCTTTCAACAAATATTTTCTATGTGCCAGAATGGTGGGGAAAATCAACAATGTATTAATCAAACATTAATCAAACAAATTGGTTGGGAAAGATTTTGGAAATGTGATCAAACTAATACTGAAACTAAATGTTCATAGGTTAAAAAACAAATTTTAAAAACATTTTGTCCTCTTGGAAGTAAAACGAAATTCTGTAACATGACTCTGCTTAGACATGGAAAGTTTCTTAACATAACCCAAAATGTCTTGTCCTCAAGCCATGTGCTCCAGGGCAAAACTATTCATCTATCCTTGGAGATGTTATAAAACTTAATCGGGACAAGGATTCTAATATATTTGAAAAAAAAACCTATAAAGTATTATACAATTATTCATTCCAATTCTCAGGGCCTAGCTCAAGCTTCATCTCACTATTGAAACCTTACACAAATTTCACTGAATGCCTACAAGCCAGAAATAACCTTTACCTTTGGGGTCTCTAAAGCACTTACCACATGCTGCCTTATATCATGATCCAGGTGTGCAGTTGTGCACACCTTTTATTGAGTACCCAACATATTAAAAGCAGCACAGTGCTATGGTTGAAAGTAGGGCCTCTGCCCAGATTTCCAGAGTTGACTCCTATTTCTATGTAATCTTAGCCTCATTTTTCTCATCTATAAAAAAAATTATAATAGTCCTACCACATGAAATTATTGTGATAATTAAGAACTCTACTATAAACTGTCACAGCCAAAAGGAAATATAATGACTTAAGGTAGTATGGTATCCTGGATAGATCCTAGAACAGAATAAAGAAATTAGGTAAAACCTAATGAAATTCAAATACAGTATGGGCTCTGTTTAATAGTAATACAGATTCATTTGTTATTTACAACAAATGTACAATACTAATGTAAAATGTTAATAATAACAGGAGAAACTGAGTGAAAGGTATATGAAACTTTCTGTACTACCTTGCAGCTGTTCTATAAATTTAAATCAATTCTTAAATAAGTTTATTTAAACAGCAAATTTGGAATTAGAAAAAAACAATTTTAATGTTATAGATAAAGCATTTAGAATAACATATTGACTGAAAATTGTTAAAATGCTTGTAATATCCAAAACAATCTACAGTTTCAATCTAATCACTATCAAAATCCTAGAAATGGAAAAAAACAATTTTACAATTCTATTGAATCACAAGGGAGCACAAATAGACAAATTAATCTTGAAACAGATCAACAAAGCTGAAGATATCACACTTCCTGATTTCAAAATATATGATAAAAAACAGTAACAGTACTATCATCAAGACAGACATATAGACCAATAGAACAGAATAGAGAGCCCAGAAAGTAAATTTATGCATATATGGTCAACTAATATTTGACAAGGGTGCCAAGAATACATGAAGGAGAAAGACAGTCTCTTCAACAAACAGTGTTGGGAAAACTGGATATACCCATGCAAAAGAACGAAATTGGACCCTATCTGACACCATACTCAAAAAATCAACTCAAAATAGAATAAAGACAACATAAGACCTGAAACTATAAAATTCCTAGAAGAAAACATAGAGGAAAATCTTCATGACATTAGTCTTGGCAAAGATTTGACACTAAAAGCACAGGCAACAATAATTTAAAAAAAAGAAACAAACAAACAAATGGGATTACATTTCTACACAGTAAAGGACATAATCAACAGAGTGAAAAAGCAACTTACGAGATGGGAAAAATATTTGCAAACCTTCTATATAATAAGGGGTTAATATCCAAAATATATAAAAACTTCTACAATTAAATAAATAAATAAATAAATAAATAAATAAATAAATAATAACCCAATTAAAAAATGGACTAAGGGCCTGCATAGATATTTCTTCTAAGAAGGCACACAAATAGTCAATAGGTAGATGAAAAAATGCTCAGCATCACTAATCATCCAGAAAATGCAAATCAAAACCATAATGAGAAATCACCTCACACCTGTCAAGATTGCTTTATCAAAAAATAAATGAATAAAAAAATAATAATAATTACAAAACCACAACAATAACAACAACCAGTATTGGTGAGGATGTGGGGAAACTGGAACACTTGCGCACCATTGGTGGGAATGCAAAATGGTGCAGTCACATGGAAAACAGTACAGAAGTTCCTCAAAATATTACAAATAGAACAATCCCACTTCTAGGTATTTATGCAAAAGAACTGAAATCAGGATCTCAAAGAGATTTTAGCACTCTTTTGTTCAATGCAGCACTATTTATAATGACCAAGATGTGGAAATGATCTAAATGTCCATCAGACAGATGAATACATAAAGAAACTGTGGTATGTACATACACTAGAATACTATTTAGCCTTAAAAAAAAAGAAAGAAAATTCTGCACTATGTAGCAACATGTATGAACTTGGAGGATATAATACTAATATAATAAGCCAGTTACAGAAAGACAAATACTACATGATTCTACTTACATGAGGTATCTAAAATACTCAAAAATTGTAAAATCAAAGAAGTTAGCAGGGATTGGAGGAAGAGGAAAGTGGGGAATTATTAATCAACAGGCATAAAGTTGTAGTCAAGCATGATAAGTAAGCTCTGAAGCCTATTGTAGAATATTGTACCTATATGCAACAATAATATAATGTACACTTAAAAATTTGTTAAGAGCATAAATCTCATGTTGAGTGTTCTTTTCTAAATAAAAAAAATTTCAAAAAAATTCTTAAAAAAACAATATATAGCTGATTGCAGGAACTCAAAAAAATGTTAGTATTGGTAGCAATAGTAGTAAGAAACCAACAAAAGCCGTTGAGTAAAATTTCTGTTTCATTTTCATTACTGCTTTGGGCATTTTCTTTCAACAAAATCTCTAACTAAACAAAATTATTATTTACTTTTTCAATTTTGTTTTAGCATTATTTCAGGAAAAGATTTAATGGGCCAAAGACTATACATTATAATGTCTTTTGGTCATAATCATATGTGGTGTGCTTAGTTAAATAGACATGCCTAAAATGTCAAAAGCACCTGTTTTAGAAGCTCTGACTTTATTCTTTAGCCTTTCCATCTGAACTGTTGGGGATTTTTGTTTTTACTGTAAGATTCTATTTACATGAAATGTCCAGAATAGGCAAATTCATAGAGACAGAAAGTAGATTACTTGTTGCCAGGGGCTGGGGAGAGAGGGTAATAGGAAGTGACTGCTAAAAAGTATGATGGGGTTTCCTTTAGGGGTGATAGAAATGTTCTGGAATTAGATAGTGGTGACGGTTGCACACTGTGAATATGCTAAAACCCATTGAATTATAAGCTTTAAAATGGTAAATTTTATGTTATATGAATTTTACCTCACTTTCAAAAATTGCAAAAAACCACATCAAGTGCTTAGAACAGGGCCTGGCCTGAAGTAAGCATGCAGTTAATCTTAGATGTGATTAATATTAATACTTTCAGCATAGTTATTATTTTCTTTATTGTAATAAGTGTCTGACTCCATTTTTTGATGTTTGACCATTTGACAGCTTTTAAGCCCAGCCCTCTCTCTTCCCCTACTGCCCACATATGGGCAAGTGGATGAGAAAGCCTGGGTGTTCTCTCCTTTGGTGCCAGTGGGAGATTCAAACCACATGAGGCCCTGGTCTATGTGCTGAAACCCTCACACAAGCCCCACCCCTAAACCACAATAAAAACCCAGGCCAGGCTCCTTGCCTTGTTCTCTCAAGGCATTTCAAACCTGTTCTGCCCAAAAATCCCAATTATGCAAACAGTAAATGTTTCATATCCTCTTGGTGTGTGTGTGTGTGTGTGTGTGTGTGTGTGTGTGTGTGTGTGTGTGTCATCATCAGCTTCCATATTCAAAACAAATTTTGGTTGGAAGGGAAGGGGATGGGTGGCTACAACAATCATTATCCTTATCATTTGGCCACACTGGGCCTGCACTGTATGACAACAGTAAGTGGAACTGGAAAATAGTGCCCTATTTTGTACAGGGCACATGATCTCCAGTTGGCCACAGTCCACATCACTCTCAATTACATTATTCCCAGTCTCCTGCAGTCATTTAGTCTACCTGCCCAGCCCTGTAGGTGGGTAGGTTTGGAGTAGTGAGTCTAAGAAAAAGTTGCCTTGAAGCACATCTGCTTCAAGGTCTTGGATATGGCTTCCATTCCCATTCTCAGAAAGGGATCCCCCTTCTCTTGCATTGGGTCTGAGATGGCCCAACCCAGCCCAGCACCTGTGACAGTGTACCTTCACAGAGAATGCTCCCGTCATCCTGGTCTGGAGGAGTCCCAGCTTCCAGTGCTGCCCACTCTTGTCCATCAACACAGTCCCCATGGGCAAGGCCTCAAGCAAGGTGGTCACCAGGCTCCACCTCTGTGTTTAGGAGCTTCACCTGGTCCTCTGAGGGCTGCTTTTGGGGGGCTTAGGAGTCTGCTCCAGGACTCTTTATGACTCTCACAGGAACTCTTGGTTATCTTCAGACCCAGAACTGTCACCGTCTGAGAAGAAGGATGACGGAGGAGAGGTGACAGAGATCGACCATTTCAGTTTCCTGTCAGAGATTTCAGAAGTGGTGCTCGGCTCCCTTCCTGAGCCCTGGAAGGATGACACAGTGATCTGACAAAGGTCTGGGGCTCCTCACGCCCCCCGGGTGACAGAGGTTTTCCGCAGTGAGGGCAGAATTTGAATACTGCTTGATATTTTTTGCCATTGTCTGGACAAGAGGTGATTATACTTAATGGGGTCAGTCCGGCCCTCACATTCACTAGACTGGAAACTCCCCCTTAACCGCGTTCACAGTTGCCTGGTGGAAACCTCCTCTGCACCGCGGACCGAAGGCGCTCCACACGCATCCTCTTTCCCAGGACTGCGCCTGCGCAGGGCAGAACTGTTGTTTTAATTTCTGAATCATAATTTATTATGTATTTCATAGCAACAGTTACAGATCTAGGGATGCTTTATGGCCTTTCATGACTTTACCTTGTCCACAGAATCAAGTCTAAATGTCTTAATATGTCGTTCTAGGACCTGCACAATTTAATCTTTCCAGACTCATCGACTACCTGCCCCACAATTCTATACTCTTTATATATTTGAGCTAGAACAATTACTGATTCCTCCATCCTCTCATAGCATTTTATCTATCAATCTTATTCATTGTAATCTTCTGGGCAACACTAAGTGCGATTTATGTATTTTTATATTTATTGTTTGAACTGGATTTGTTGATTTCAAATGATCCATTCTTGGAAACATAATGACCATGATTAACTAAGTTAACAGATCTACACAAAACATTTTCCTGTCTCAAATGCCTTTATAAATAATGTTAATCATGTATACCACATTGTCATTCACATGGTTTTAGGTTGCTTTGGAAATAATTCATTGCTGTTCAGGTCTTCACTCCCTAACTAATTAGACAGTCTTTAAAAGATGAGATCACGTCTATTTCTTCTTTGGTTCTCTTGTGGGTCAAAAGCATTAGTCATGGTAGTTGCATATAATGAAATAAATAGCCACAAATTTATGAGTATGGGCAACCTTCATTCCTGATTTATATGCTTTAAGTCTTAATGCTTATTCTCTTCAATTTATCTCTAAGGATTGCTGAGTCCCAATACTTGGGGCTCTCTAATCTGACCAAGAGTTCTGCCTGAGTTTATACTTTATCCTTAGGCACTGAAATGTCCATTAAAAAATGCTGCTTCACTGTATAAAGAGCTGGAGTCTGCTCAAATATAGCCAAACATGACCAATAAACATATTATCTTTTTTTGGTAAAATTAGTACACTGATTACAAAAATTCAAATAATACCTAAAAATAGAAAGTTATATTATATTCCTCCTTAATCCCTCAGTACTGCAATTTATTTCATAATATATAAGACATCTGATTTCTATATATACTTTCATATATTAAATATATTTTTCTAATTTTATACCCATAAATCACATCATCCACTCTACTTAATAAATAGTAAAAATATTTCTCTATCCATACTTAATCTCTTTTATTTTTATTTTGACCAAGCTATATAAATCTACTTGGAAAAGAGCAGTTTTAATAAGAAGTAGAATACAGAATATAGTAAAGAAAACAAGTGTCCAAATGTCACATCTGTATTACAGACAAGCTTTTTCCCTCAGTGAAGCAAGAAGGCCAGCTTCTGTGGTATCTGAGATGATCCTCAAAAACCACAGAATTCTTAAATTTAATCCTGACCCACTTTATTTGCACATCTTTAACATTATCAGTTCAATGTCTTTTGTTAGCCTAACTCAGACTCTAACACCAGATTCTTAACAAGTAGGTAACTTGACAAAAAAAATTTTTCTAAATTCTGAAAATAATGATGAACCCAGCATGTTAGATTTGGAAGCAGACTTTACTAAAGCTATGAAATCTGCTCTCCACCACCAGTTGAATTTGGGTACATCTATTTGTGCAGCATGCTAGACAAAACCATGCTTCTAAAAGCCAGAATCAGACTATGCCCAGCATCCTCTTAAAACTCAAGCCAGCACAGAAGGCAGTATCATGCAACATTGATACAATCATTCAGGAACGTCTATAAATTTATCTATTGTATTGCTAAACCCAAGGTGCAAGAAAATACGTATGATTCTTTGGAATTCTGTCCTAGCTCATGGAAAACCATACCAATGCAAAATGTAATCCAAAGCCTGAGATGGTGTTACCATCCTCACAGAGAAAACTTTCCAGAAATCCATTGTGAAGAACTAAAGGCAAATTCCACTTCCTAGGCAACTTCTTGTTCAGATGCAAGGGCAGCTTTTGAAAAAAGGGGAATACTTATTTTAAAAAGTTTTTTTTCTGGTGGACATCCCCCCAAAAGGACCAATACATAGCACCAAGCAGTCAACTAAAGTAAACCTCCTCACTTCAAGCATCTCTCCAAAGGAAGAACGACAGTAACTAGGACCCACACCTGCTTCCTCCAACAGTCTCCACAGCATCACCCATGGGCCATAATTAACATCAGTGGAAACAACAAGAGTGCCAAAAACAAAGATCCAGAGTATAGTCACTTCATCAACATCTAAGCTCTGCTCATTGAATCTCCGCCCCTGGACATGTGCACTAAATCACAGCAGCTGCACCCACCGCAAGCCAAGGGGGCTTGATTAGAAGCAGGGTCAACAAAAGCAAAGTGGGAAGAATGAATGTGTAAAAGCTCAACAGTTAGTGATGCAGGATATCCTCTGAACCTTGGGAAACCATTGCAATCAACAGATCAATGTTGCATACTTCTATCCTGGAGGAGCTTTTTGTTATCTGAGATTTCATGCAGTCCCAGAGACAGAGAGAGAAAGCCACTAACAGTGACAGACTGCCTATCTACATGTGTACTTAGATGAGATTGGACTGTGCATCATTAATTGGGAAGCTTTGAGTCTCATCGCACAAATGAATAGTAATGTCATCAGGAGCAGCATCTCCTAATATCAAGGACAGAAATAAATACCTTAATATGTAGTATAGACACAGGCTAAGACAGGTCTCTCTTACGTTTAAATTCTCATTATAGACCGAGATAATTGATGGTGATGTTGATGTTGTTAATGGACGTTTTACTGTAGTTCTCATCACTTTTCTAGTACACATTGTGATCCTCTTGATTATTTTCAGCCTTCACATGCTATTCTTCCTGAAATCCTCATTCTATTTTCTCAGTTGCCTTAGCCAACCAGTATTTTCACTGAGCCGTCTGTGTGCTTTTTCATTTCTGTCCACTTAGCATATAAGCTTTCATTGTTCAGCTACCTGAGCATTTCTCCTTCCCCCATTACCCTCCTCCAACCATTTCATCCAGACTGTGCTAGTCTATCAAGATGAACACAACACTATGACACTTAGAACAAACTTCTCCTGTCAGATTCACACAGGGGTCCTCTGTTGCACAATCTGCATTTGTCCTTCATGCAATAGAGATTCAACTCGCAGATAGGAGATCCAGACTGCGATCAGAGGGGAGACTGATTTCTGCCCTTCATTTGGGCCAAAGAATACTTATCTCCTTATTTCCAACTTCTTCTCGAGTTGCAGCTAGACCCAGAGAGATGTAAATATGTAAGTAAAACCCAGGACCATATTCACAGGTTATCTCTTTCAAAAGGCCAGCACTTCTCTGTTGCCTTATCACAGGCTGATTCAACTCCTTATTCACAAGGGACCAATAGTAAGAAAAGTCAGTTCAGTGTGCAGGGAGGACTGAAGGAGTTACCACTATATACTGATCTTTTTGTTCTGATACATTGGTGTGTGGGCTTGGGCTGTGGGCAAAGTTTCTGTGTCTCTTTCTTGCAGCCCCAGGCTATCTTTAATCCTCAGTTCTGCTGAAGAAGTCCTTTCTGCAGCAGACATAACATAGGAAACTTCGACGATTGTTGTTGGTGTTTAATATTTATTGAACACCCACGACTGGATCAGGCTTTCTCCGGATGTATAGCGTGCATCTTATTAGAACTTTCTGTTGAGGGGGAAACACTTTGGCTGAAAGCCAAAAGCTATTTAACTATTGTAAGAACAACAAGAATATACATTCCTCAAATATCTCTAATTGCTTCCATAATACAATAAAATTTTCTGCTTCTTTCATTAAAAATAGTCATTAACATAATACACTCTGTGAGCACATGTCTATGGTACTTCTTTAAACATTCACCTAAGCCAACTAGTAGCTTGGGCTGAAGAAAAAAGTCACCACGTTAAAACATATTTTTAAAAATGTTTTTGCAGAAAATATGTAATGTAATTAGAAATAAGACTCATTTTTTACCAGCACAATGTTAGTCCTTGCCTTGGTTGTCTGTCCTTCTCTTCTTCAGAACACTAGGTTGGAACTGCTTACGAGCTATAGAAGCCAAGTATACTCCCTCTCTTGAGGCAGTCCTAACAAAAAAATGAAGTGCATAGTAGCCATAACCCTACCTAGAGCGTGGTAAAAGTCCAGTTTCCCTGGACCCAGGGACCTTTCGCCCAGTCCCCTATATCTTCATTGACAACTGTATCTGGAACACTGCTCAAAACTCAATCAGGCGGCTAAGAACCTTAAACCTGTTTCTTCCCACCAGCATTCCTTCCCAGATCTAGACCCCGCATGTTGGCAAGAATTCTGAAAAGTGAGAAGTATTTCCAGAATACCTATATTTTTTTGGCAAAGTTCTACCTGCCCTGTTGGACTGATATTGATGATCCTTGAGTCATTGCTTTTATATATAGAAAAGAATCTGGATGGAAATACACTGAGGCATTAATAATCATTATCTCTGGGTGGTAAAGAAACACATGATTTCAATTTTCTCCTTTACTATATTTTCCAAATGTTCTGCAGTAACACATATTACTTTTGTACTCAGGGAAAAAATAGTTTTTGTGTTTCCTTAAAGTTACTGAGACATACCATTACCCTTACCCTGTGTTTTGCTTCAGTAAATTCTCTCTTCTCTTTTCCAAATTCAGCCTGGTTAAAAAAAAGAGAGAGAGAGAGAGAAAGCTTTCTCTCCAAACAGGAGGCCAAAATCTAAAGAACAAATTATAAGAGAAAACATTTTTTAAGAATTTTAAAACATTTTGTAACATTAAAAAAAGTTTTGAAAACCTATCCTTTAAAACAATAGAAAAAGAAAGATAAGTGACCTACCAATGACATAAAAAATCAAGATTTTCATGGCACCATAAACTGGAAATTGTAAACCAAAGCCACAAAGAGGAGAAGGCAAGACATGAGAAATTATGCTCTAGACACAAAACCAAACAAGTTTCAGGTTTGGAAGTCTCCCTCCACCCTACTCTCCTCTCCCCTGTTCTAGTGCTTTAGTTGCAAGACATAGATGTTTTTGCTGGTAGGGAGCTGACTTCTTGTAATCTCATGGTTTTTTTCTACCTGAGAAATGTGTTTCCTTCTGAAATGAATTATTTATGTTGTGCTGCAGGTTCTATACACTACTTCCTTGTCAAGACTTTAGCTTCAAGTAGAATTTATTACTTAAAAAAAGAAAAAAGTACAAGATACCACTTCATACCTATATAGGTGGCTGCAATCAAAAAGACAGTAACAAGTGTTGACAAGAATATGGAAAAATTGGAACACTCATACATCACCGGTGGAATATAAAATGGTATAAAATGTTTCCACAGTACCGTTTGGATAACGACTTGGTAGCATCCTGAAAAGTTGAACATGGAGTTATCATACAATCCATTAATTCCACTCTAGGTATAAATACTCGAGATAAATGAAAATATCTGTTACAAAAACTTATATGAGTATGTCCATAGCATATTATTCACAATAGCTAAAAAGTGGAAACAGCCTAAATATCTATCAACTGATAAATAAATATGTGAAATATAGTATATCCATATTGTGGTATATCCACAATGACCAATATTCTGCAATATGGATGAACCTTGAAAATTTATGTTAAATGAAAAAATCCAGATACAAAAGGCTATATATGGTATGATTCCATTTACAGAAAATGTCAAGAATAGGCAAATCTATAAAGGTAGTAAGTAGATTAGTGGTTGCCAAGGGCTGGGAGTGACTGATAATGGACACAGGGTTTCTTTTTAGAGTAAAAAATTATCTGAAATTAGATGATGGTGGAGTTTTCAGAATTCTGTGACTATACTACTACAAACCACTAAATTGTATACTTTTAAAAAGTGAATTTTATGGTAGGTGAATTAAACCTCAATAAAGCTATTATTTTAAAAAATGGAATTGGAAATATCAATATTAAATTATTTTTAACTTACAATTTTTTTCCTAGCTCTGTTTATTAAAATCTACTAGTGATTTTCCAATGTCACTCCAGGAGCAATGAGCACCCTTAGCACCCAGATTTAGACTTCTAATACCATTCCTCAATTAAAAACAAAACAAACAAAACAAAACAAAAACAAAAAAAAAGAGAAAAGCTAATTTTTTCTTAGAGAAAAGCTAATTCCATGCCTGGGAGCAGAGATATAATATCAGTCTAGGACAATTTGCACAAGTAAGCAAACAAATTTTCAAAGATTAATAGCATTGTATGAAACAAAACAGAGACTATTCTGAAAGGACTTCCACTGTCCAAAATTATAATGATGGAAAAATAACTGAATCGGTGAATATCCATGAGTCTATAATGTTAGTCTTTGAAACTGAATCTTGAGGGGGAAAGAAAGCAAAAAACAAAAAACTTATTTGTTAACATCACTAGAAATAACCATTCAACCAAAAACTTCCTTTGAGAACATGTAAAGGTGGAAAAAATAAGCATTTATTCTGTCTTTTCAGTATAAACTAGCTTTCAAAGTAATCAATAGCCCCACTTATAAACACAAATATATTTGTTGTATATTTTTATTGTATAATATCTATCTTATATAAATTACATATATTATAAATTATAAAATATTGACAGAGACCCAAAGAGGGAGGAAACCATGCATGTATCTAAAGTAAAAGCTATTCAGGTAGAAGGAGCAACAAATGCAAAATGTGTGAGACAGGAGTACATTGGGAGACACGTCAGGCTGCAAAGAAATGAATGAGAATGACATATGATGAGGTTTAAGAAGACATGGGGGAAACCCCTATGAGCACTGCCTAAGCCTCATAAAAATTATCTTTTTAAATCACCTGAAAACAATTGACTTTTTTTCTCTGTTAGTGTTTGTACTTACCTCCCAACTTACCCCTGGTCACCTTTATCTTTTTCTCTAAGGATGACAAACATGGGTGGATGATATAGCTCCACATAACGCTCAAAAGAGATATTGTTAATTGATTACAGCCTGAGAAGTCTTTTCTGCTCTTATTAAACCAAATATGCCTGTTTTTCATTCCTGTCCTATAACCTTAGGAAGCCTATATGTATGATCTTAGAAAGTCTGTGTTGTATAGAAAATACGATATAACTTAATGGCCTTATTGGTTCCTTAAACCTTTTAGCAGAGCTTCACTTCTGCTCCATTTTAGTGTAAGTCTCCCAGAAAGCTAAACCTAAAAGAAGGCTCAAGTCCAAGCTTTTTACTGAAAAGTATGATTCAGGAGTCAATGGTGAGGGACAGGGCAGAGGAGAAGGAAAGGAGAACCAATACAAAGATGCATTACTGAGCTGGCCACCTTTACTGTAACTGATTGTTCAATCCTACAGAATAACCTGAAATTTTTCTCATCTATCTGGGGGAACGAAGGGGAAGTATTTATCCATAGACTCCCAATACTGATTGAATTAGTTAAGTTGTTCTGTAGAATAACCTACTTTCTGGAATTGTCTGCCAGTTTCCCTGAGTTGTAGTTCTTCTACCTCCTGAATTTCCTGCACATGAGAGGTAAGAGCTAACATCCTGATTAGGTTCAATTTACACATTTTGGCTAGACTTCATCATAGGTAATATTATTTCTCTGTATTTCATTAAATCAAGACACACCTAAAGCTGATTGCTCCACCATAATGATTCAATGATTGACTCCTGGATTAGGGTAAAAGCAGTTCCTCCATTATGTAGTGGTTTCCACCTGAGACTAGAAAGTCATCTTGTTTCCTTGGCGCCATATAAATGTCAATCACCCATCATTCATTTATCTTAATTTACTATCAATTGGTCCTCAGTTGTACTCAATTCCACACACATGATAAATATTATTTAATTCATAAATAGATGTCAAAGTAGCCCGTGATGTACTTTTCATTTTCTACTCTCCTCCACTGTAGGAAGTGCATCCCAGATGGCAACGCTTTTTGGAAACTGAGATCACTTTACGCAAGACAAATATTCACACACAATCATGTATCTTGAGAGAGGGCTTGGCCCCTTTCATCCTATCCTCGTGTAAGTTTTATATCTTGAGTTATGGCTACCCTTTAAGGTTAGTGCTTAGAAAGTGTAATATTGGTTTATGAAACAACCAGCCATTCTCATTCATTTGTTAGTTCATCCCAAGTGCTTTATATTCTTTGTTGTTATTGGTCATATCTAGGTAGATCTGGCTGTTTCCAGGGTCAGAAAGAAAGACTGACATGTGTTACCCATAATAGATTTATTTATAAAGATAATCCTAGCAATTTAGGGCACTTGAAATTTCTTGAATCCTGCAGACTTCTTAAACACAAGTCCCAAACAGAAACCTGCCCATCCTCCATTATTGTTTATGTCTGGAAATGATACCAATTATGAATAACTTATTCATACTGGAAACCTAAGAGTCATCCTTGTCTCCCCCTCCTCCCTCATCCCCCATATTCAGTCAATCAACAGAACCTATCAAGTTTACCTTTTAATCATCTCTTGAATTCATTCTACTCTTTAACCCCTGATGAAGATCTGCTACTAGAAAGGCATCTCAAAAGGTAGCTTTTTATCAGTGCCAGTGCCTTCCAAATTTCTCTCTGCAGTCCAGAAAGAAAGTGAAAAATGGGTCATGTCACCCTCTAATTATAATATGCCCATGGATTTCCTTTGGAAAACCAATGAGCCCAAGGATTTTATAAGAGCTTATATAATCTGCAAGACTAAATTCTACCATCTTCTCAACTTCCACTCTTCCTCTCAGACAGGTTCTATAGTCATTACCAAACTTCTTTCAGTTCCTCAAATGATTCTTCTATTGTCTCCTGAGCTTCCACCCTCTCCCCCCAAACACTACCTTCCTCTGGCTAACCCCTCCTCCAACATAAGGTCTCAGCGAAATGTCGCTTCATTAGGAAGACTTTCTCTGGCCATCTTTATCACAATTTATTATATAGACATGTTAGATATCATCTGCCTTCTCTGTTATTCTAAAAAGTTGCAACTAAATTTGTCTTGATTGTATCTCTACCCTCACCACAGAGTCTAGAGAATATAATAGATGTTTAATAAATACTTGTTAAAACTTTGTTTAAATCTAAGCCACAGAAAGACAATGGCTATTTGTGCTTGCATATCTTGTGTGCCTCAACTATAGATTTTATGAATAAACAGGAGAAACACATTACCTGTAAAAGTATGTTGTTTAAAACATAGTAGTAATTACAGAACTGTTTCTTTCGTTCATTGCTCTTTGTAAAACCAAAGTACAATTCCTTATTAAATACTGGGCTATAAAGTTTTCCTGGCCCAGCTTTGTCCTGTGTTTTGTGGAGGGATCTAGGAAATGGTGATATTAATAATACTTATCCAAAAAAGTGGTTAAGAATATAAAGATGATATTTTTCATGTGCCTAGCATGGAATGGGTACTCAATAATACATGGTAGCTATTTTTTAAAAAAACATAGTAATTAGATATTTACATACCTTACAAGTGATCACCACAATAAGTCCAGTACACATCCAGTAGACAAAATTATTACAACATTTTTTACTATATTCCCTATGCTGTACTTTATATCCCATGGCTATTTTTTACAACTGGCAGTTGATACTTCATTTTTTTAATTTTATTTTAAATTTTAAAAAGGTAGACATTTATATAATCCATGAAGTGATCTCCTCGATTAGCACACATCTAGCACCACACACAACCATTACAATAACATTGACTACATACCTTATGCTATACTCTAAACTGGTAGATATTGTTTAAAAAAATAATAATAATAGATGCATATCAGGTGTGTGTGTTTGTGTATTTTGAATTCTTTAAAGACAATTTCTGTAATGGTAACACTGGTTAATTTTGTAAGACATGCTACTACATGGAATTATTCCAGAGAGGACACGCTAAGATTTGAAAGGTTCTTGAAAAGAAAGCAGCCTGATCATGGTATACTAACAGAATAATCATCTATCTGGTGGTTGGAACTTTCAAAGCAGGGGTCTTAAATTGTGGTCATGGAACTCCAAAGGATACATGTATGAATTTCAAAATATTTATGACCTCTTTAAAAATGAATGCAAAAGTTTAGGTGGGTGTTTATGTGTTTGTGGCTGTGCACTATTATGGAGAGATCATTCATATCTTTCAACAGCTTCTCAGAAGAACAGTAAATAAGAAAAATTAGGAAGCACTGCCTAAAGGTTTCTCCAGGAAATCTGGTGCTCTGGCAAAAAAAAAAAAAGAAAGAAAGAAAAAAAACACACACACACACAATGTTGACAGTGTGATGGTTGTGTCATCTGGCTGGCCAAAGCAATGTTTTCTGCTAAAGCAAAGTTTAGAGATCTTGGGGCCAAAATGATCTCAACTAAATGGTTTTTCTACTCTATGTTTCCATCTGCCCAGCACATGAGCTATTAACATATGATTGCTGTTGATTATTTTCATGCCCTTATTGGCAAAGAAATCAAACTGAGACCAGTTCAGAAGAATCATTTATGTAATGTATTGGAAACCCAAATAAAGGAGCCTCCTATATCTAACAATATTATATTGCTAAAGAGGGACTATTTATGGGAGATTAAGCACACATTGACCAAGACTGCCTCGAAGTCATTCATCTACTAGCTTCATTATATATGTATATATTCCTATTCTAGTCCAAAAATTAGCAAGTCTCGCCATGTGTTGAAATAATTTATTTCAACATTTAAAGCATCATCTGTCCTGTATTTCCACATGTTGTGTCATCACCATTTGACCTCAACCCATTGTTAAATATTTAATAGTACTGTTGTATAAACAATACAAAGTATAGTTTACTTTTGAATGTAACATTTACATGAAAAAGAAATAAGCCAATACATGCTGCAAAAGGTACAATGTTAAGGTTATAGTACTGATCCTTCTGGTGGATAGAAAATAAAATATCAGAGTAAAGGTAATCATGGGGAGAAAGAATGACTAATAAAAAGATGTCATAACTCCCCAATAAAGAACAAAGGCAGAAAGTAACTGCCATCCAAATGTTGGCACAGTGGGTGCTGCATGTTTCCACCTCTCACAACTTAAGCACTATGATGGATTGTTTTGAGTAGAAATCTATTCACATGAAAATGATGAAATAATATTCAACAAAACACTAATCAACAGAGAATCATTTTTAACATTCGCCAAGCGTAAATCCCATGGTGACAGAAATTATTCATTTAAAGGAATGACTATGGTCTAAGAGAAACACAACAAGAATGCATGCAAGAGATTTTGATGAGTTAGCACACCACTCCTGCTCAATACATTATTTTTGATTGACCACAGACAATCAGTCTTAGGAAGTATGAAGACAAGTATAAGCCTGCACCAGGATGTCTTTATAACCCATTACGTTCCTTTAAGATAAAAAACTGAAAACTGCATTTATTATTCTACTTAGGCATGTTTTTCAATACAGTCAAATACAAAATGGTTCTATAAACCACAGTTAAAAGAAATTTAAGAAAATCTAAGTAAATGGAAAGATATACCATGTTCATGGTTGAAAACTTAATGTTAAAGTTTCAATTCTCCCCAAATTGATCTATCCCTAATAATAATCTCATCATTGTTTTGTAAAATTCAACAAGTGGATTCTAAAATTGATATTCTTTATATAGAATCTGGGAATTCCACCAGAACATTCAAAGCAAACTTGAAAAAGAACGAAGTTGGAATTACATTACTTGAACTCATTATTTACTGTAAAATCGCAGTAATCAAAATGATGTGGCACTGGAATAGGATCAACAAATAGATCAGTGGAACAGAAGGGAGAACCCAGAAATAGATCCACACTTATGAGGCCATTTGATTTTTGACAAAAGTACAAAGGCAAAATGTAAAATGCATTTGGAATGAATTCCCCTTTGAGGAAAGGTGACTAAAAGTCAATAGGAAGATGTGATTAAGTATCTAAAGTCAACTGCCTGTGAACTTTGGACCTATAGTAAACCTAACATTTCATTTTGGAAACGAATTAGACATCAGAAATAAGACAGGAATTATGTCAAATAAAAAAGAACAGATAAAAAACATGATGATCAAATAACAGTTTTATCTACTACTGATTGCAATACTGAATAGGCAAGCACTTAGAAAAGAACTAATTATTAAATGTGCAAAGAATTACTAATCTATGGAAAGCTTAAATGAGGTAACAAAACCAAAATTTTATTAAAAAGTAACTATAGCATACTAACTCACCTGCAACCAGTGAATAATCCAGAGAGGTGGCTCTTTCTTTGATCAACACATTGTTTCAGTCATGAAGTATGGAAACAGAACAGTGAATACTCATTTGTTCTCCTTACACTTTCAATGCAGTAGAAAATATAAAAGGAATCAGAGTTAAAAGAGCTAAATGTCACACACGGATATTTTTATTTGTAACCAATATATGAATTATTTGTATTGTCAAAGTGATCTAAAATACAATAAACTATTTAGAAGTTTCTATCAATCCATTATAACATTCCTATCCTGAGGCATAATTTGAACTCTTTACTAAGGTTTATTTTAATGACTTAATTATGTTAAACTTGAATATGTTTGATACAGCTAGTTTGTGTGACTATGTGCCACGTATCTTAGATGACTTCTAGAAACCCAAAATATTTCTAAAATTGAAAGAAAAACAAGACAATAAAAATGTTACACAGAAACAAGTAGTATCAAAAAGAAAAGGCTGTCCATGATTGGCTGACTCTACATAACATCAAAGCAACATTGAAAAGTATCTAAAGGGAAATGTTTAGATAATCAATTAATTGTTTTCTCAGTACTATATAGAAAACACATATTCTAATGACATTTAAAATCTTTTTCATCAACTGGTGGTTTGGACATCTTGGATAAACATTGCTTTTATGTACTCACATTTCTTAACTTTTTAGTTCTGCAACAATTCAGGCCGTACAGAACTATTACCCCCCACCCCACCTCAAATCTTCATTCTAGCCTGTGAAGTTGCACAATTCCAAAGACCATGACGCATTAAGTAACTGTTTTTGTACTCATTTTGCAAAACACCTAACTTCAAAAAAGTTTGACATTTAATTTTTAGGCAAAAAGTATAAGCTACACTGTTCACGACTTTCAAATTTTTCATACATAACCTCACCCACTCCCTCTATATTCTCTTTTTAGGGACTAAAATTTAACCACATCAGTTCTGGTCTCAAACAACAATTTCATATGATTTCAAATAGCTATCATGGAAGATGGATTGAATCATTTGCTGAACTCTAATATTTTAAATTTATAAACTTCAGAAGGAAGATAGCTTTTGAAGCTGACAAAAAAACAATCAGAGAACAGCAGTCTTTTTGTGTGCTGCCCAGAAAGTCAGTTACAAAGTGGTCCTATTGTGCTTCTCATAATTTACATTTATTTTTTGGCAGAGCAGAAAGGAAAAAAATAAGAAGTCAAACTTGAAGGCATACAACAAAAATGAAAGAAGGCATTTTTATTTTAAAATGTCCCCTTGACATTTAGACATCTACAAGCCCAATATTTAACATTTACAGGAGATAAAACAGTAAAAGAAATAGCAGCTGTTTTTGTAATGTCACTGAACAGGTGTGATACCATTTCATACCATAGAAATTGGATGGATCTCTTGCTGATGTCCACAGGAGGCCCATATGGAGCCAGTATCGACCTATGTCTCATTTTTTCAGATTAGCCAGATAATACCCCGAGGCCAATAAGAGTTCTGGTGACTCATCTGTGCAGATTCGGAGCAGACATTCTCCCAAACAGATCAATACTATCCAAGGTGCAGCTGCAAAACAGGATGAGCTTATATTATTTAACAAACACCAGGCTGCTTATTCACAAGGGCAAAAGCAACACAGCACTTGTGTTTCCCAGTGTGTTTGCAAGTGACCTTGTCCTTGACCCAGAGAGCCACCCTCCCTGAGGTGAGGAGTAATCCTGCATTGGGTCTGTCTCTGGTACTGGAGCACACCAATGAGTGATGGCAATTTTGAAAATGAGAGCTGCTGTGTCCACTCTGGCCTAGCCTAGATAATTACGTGATGCCAAAGCAACTAGTCAATGCAATAAATTTTTTCAAATGGCCAGTCTGAGTTTTGGCGTTATGTAGATAAAATATAAAATAGAAACAGAATTTTTGCTTTTTACACATCATATTGGAATTCTGTGGGCATGCCTTAGATTAAATTAATTTAGAAAGTTTTTAGGACACCAATTGTTTCTATATACATAAACTAAATAACTACATAAATAACTACTTGGATAAACAAAATATTTTTGCTCCAACATCCAAATAAATATTTTTGTTTAACCCCTAAAATTGCCTCTATTTTTCATTTAGCCACATAGATCCCCTCCAAAAAGGTCATATTGTATATATCTGTGTGCTTTTTGTGTTAACATATGATATGTGCACATGAAAATGAACAAGAGTTAAATCTAATAAGAACATGAAAGTTGCTTTACTACTTTAATTGCTACAAGGTTACAAAATACGAGGAAATTATGGTCTTTAAAACAATTTTCCCCAAAGTATTGAGAAAATAAACTATGAATTAAAATGTGACCCTATATATCCCTAGGAAAGATGATTTTATGACTAGGCATGAATAAAATGTTAGTGTTTGGTATGGTCCTAAGGTGATAAATCTAATTAAGATTAGATTTTCCCAGCTCCCAGAGGTTACAGCAGATTCAAGACCAATAAATTCATTTAAAGAGGGAGAGAATATAAAATCATATAATTATGTTAAGGTCTTAAAACAAAGAATGGTCATTGGTACTACTGCTATAAGATACAACCATCTACTATCTAAGCTCTTTTATGTATTGGAATATTTAATTTATCTTTCAACCCTAGATACATGATTGGATAAGCCTAGCTAAAACAGAAGCTGTGTCTCTTGCAGCTATTAAAAGGCGAATTTGTACCCCCCCACCAAAAAAAATTTAAGCGACAATAATTGTTAGCCTTCCCCTTTTCTTGAACAGTTTTCCTTAGGGGGAAAAAAAAAGACTTAAAGGGGAGAAAATAAACTTTCCCTCCAGCACAATACTATGTAAGCACTATATCCATCTCCCTGAATAAAGAAGAAATAAATTCAACTTTGGAACTCTGCCATTGAGTGGCGGCTCTTGCAAAGGGGACAGTTTGCTACTAATTGTTAATGTCGTCTGCCATTAGAGGGCACTAAACAGCTCCAGATTAATGCGGCAGTGGAGGGAAGAGAGAAAGGAAGACGGGAAAAGAAAGAGGGAGAGGGAGAGCACGAGCAGAGTCGAGGAAGGGGTGGAGGGGGGGAGAGAAAAGAAGGGGTGGGTGGACAGGAGGGAAAGAGAAGAGGGAAGAGAGAATAAATCTGTAAAGCTTAAGAAGGATGTGGAGCCCCAGAACCGTCTGAAGTGAGCAAAAAGCCAGCCCCCACCTTGTCGCCCCCGGGGCCGCCTACGCCCCTCCCCTCCCGTCCTCAGGACGGTAATTATAAAGCGAAAACCAGCGGCGAGGTCACCGGTTTTTACCAGCCTGCTGCACCGAGTGCGCGCGGTGCAGGTGCGGCGGCCGCGGGGCTTTGTGATTCATGCCCACTTTCAAAGGGGGGCTAGGGCCCGTCTGAGAGGCACCCAAACAACTGTCTTCTAATATTAGCACGGCTGTATTTCGGGATCTATTATAGTCTGTCCAGACAGATCCCATTGTAATGGGATCTTTTATTAAAAGATTAGCACTATCTCCTGCAGTTGGTGGAAAAAAATCTGTTATCACTGAGTTATTTGCAGTTGTGGAGGGGGCGGGAGGGGGGTAGTAGGAGATCAGGGGGAGGGCGGTCTGGCCCGGGGAGGTTGGAGGGGGCAGCGAAGAGGGGCGGATTTGAAATCCGTAGAACAAATCCCAGTGACCTGCGAATGTCCAAGAATTTCGTCTGCATATTTCGCTGTCTGTTGTCCTTTGGGCTCCAGAAGCGAAAAGAATAGAAATTTAAAAGGCAGCTTTGGAATAAACAATATAGCATTTTCCGTGAAGTAATCGTTTTATATAAAAGGAAATATCGCCTCCTCAGTTTCATTCAGCGGTGCCAAAAATGTTATAAATGAGAGACCCGCCAACTTTCAGCGAAGAATGCCAGGCACTGTGCTTAATAAACTGAGGCTACAGAAGTTCATTATGGATGTTGCAATCTTTTTTATTCCGCGAAACGGGGGGTTTGGGGGAGGAGGGGGAGCGGATTCAGAGACACCGAGAAGGAGACTGGGAGAAACAGACACACAGGACAGAAAGCGGGGAGTCTCCGAGCCGGGGGGACGCGGGGGGGCCAGACCGCCTACGTCGGCGCCCAAGCTCGGGGCTGCAACTCCAGACGCGGCCAAGTGAAAGGGGGAAAAGAAAGGGAGAGGGCGAGACGGGGATGGGGGGAGCACGGGCCTGAGGTGTTCAACGTGTTTGCTGCTTCTGACTCGTCGAGACCGACAGGGCCGCGCATCGGCCACGCTCTGCCCGCGTGGAAAGCGCCGGGGTCCTTGGCTACATACAACTCTGGGCCGGGGGGCCGGGAGGGGGGCCGCAAAGTAAGGCACGCGCAGACCCGGACGCGAAGCCTCGCGGGGTCCCGCGCCCAGGTGGCCGGGGCCTAAAGCCGCAGCGCGCGGTGCCCCCCGACCGCGGGAGGGGTATGCCTGCCGGCAGCCCGCGGCTCTCCCGGCATTCGCAAAGTCTCCCCGGAGCCGGGCAGCGCCGGTGCCGAGACAAACTCCCGGGCTCCCCCAGCGCCGCCCGCCGCCTCCCCCAGCGCCCCCACCCCTCCCCAGACACACACCCCCGCCACCCTGCGAGCGGCGGCGTGCAGGACTTGAAGTGGGTGTTCTTCCCCACTCCCCACCCCCGGAGCGTCGCCCCCACCCCACCCCCCGCCCCGGTCTGCCCCCTCCCTCTAGCTCCGACGCAAATAAGAACTCGGCGATTCCCCTCCTGCCGCTTTGATTTCGGGCACCTCCGACCGATCACTGGGGACGGGCTTCCAGAAGGTGGGAAATGTCACCTGATTCACACTGAACTTTTGAAAGCGCCCCACCCCCAAGGAGCCGCGCACACCCTCGCTCGCGGCCGCCCTCCCACTGCCCCACACACTGGGAGACCGCCCACCGCACACCGCGGAGACCCCCGTCCAGATTTAAAGCGCGGCTGCGCCCGGCTTCTGACGTCCATTGAGTCGCGCGGGCGGCCGGCGGCGAGCGCGGGGCTGCGCCGGGATCGCTGCGCCTCCGCCGCTCGCCTCGCCTCGCTCCGCGTGCCGCGCGCCCGCTCCGCCCGCCGCCGCGCTCCTCGCCCCGCCGCTGCCCCCCGGGATGGCCCGTCCCAAGCACCAGCCCGGCGGGCTGTGCCTCCTCCTGCTGCTGCTCTGCCAGTTCATGGAGGACCGCAGCGCCCAGGGTAAGTGGACGCGGGATGCGCTGCGCGGGAGGAGGTTCGGCTCAGGGCGGGGGCTTGTACTTTGCCGTGGTCCCCACTTGGTCTGTCCTGCGAACAGGCGTCTCTCGGAAGATGTTGGACCAACTTAGCGGCTCCGGGATGGAGAGAAGTTGGGGGGGTGGGGGGACAAGGCAGTGACACTTTAGGACTGGGAGCCGAGTTCGGAGCGCAGTTATCCTTAAAAAGGAAAGGGAGCGAAGCGGAGTCCCTCTCAGTAGTTAGGGTTAGATGCTCCGAGTTCTGGACATAATGAGTTTAGATGTTATCTCTCCCCTTGTTGGCTCTGAAGAAGGGGACAAGCATCAGTAGCCCGGAGATTTCAGTCAACCCATTTGCTAACCTCTTTCCCTCCCACGTCTTTGGAGACTTTAAAAAATGACGGGTTCGGCGCGTGGGGTGGGGTGGGTCCTGAAATGTATTCGGTGGCTGGGGGACGTGGTTTCAGAAACTTTGCCCAAACTTGGAAGTGTGGGTGCTAAAAATTTTAGAGGGAAGTAGCTTTCTGCCTAGAGAATGCTCGTTCCAACCTCCTCTCCCGAACCCTGGAAAAAAAAAAAAAGAAGAAGAAGAAACAAGGACCCAAATTATTACCCCGGAGTGTTTTGAGTAGTTCACAATTTTTTTTCTCCTCTTTTGACTCATTTCTCTGTTAACTTTCTGTAGAATAGTAAGGATACCACAAGTGATTTAAATTCTGAGATGCGTTGAAAGCAAATTTCTAAAGTTTGTTTTTCTAAATTCTATGTTTTTATTTTTTTTGGGTTTTTTTTTTTAGTCTTTGAGCAGATTTAAAAATAATAGTAATAGCTTATGGTCCAAATATTGTTAAAGTTATATAGATGGTTCATTAGAAATCTGCCTGCCTGACCCAAATCCGAACATTAAAAAGGGGGAAATTGCTTGCAAAGATTTCTTGGTAGGTATGAGATAGGTATGTGTGTTACCGTGAAATGGTAGGAAGCTTCCCCCTTCCTGTTTCCCCTGCACTTTTCTTGAGACAGACGTGTAACTTTCCTTGCTTTAATGTTAACATTTAAAGTGTGTTGTAAACTGTCCCCCACCACCACCACCCCCGCGCCCGGGCACTGCCCCTCGTTGCCTGCACCACACTACTCTGAGTTGCCCGCCTTTCGGGGCGAGGCGCTGCCTGGTGCCGGGGACGTGGGCGCCGCAGAGAGAAGCCCTCGGAGATTTCGAAAGATCGCGGTGGCCGCGGGCGTCCTCTGGGGCTGGCGGATTGCAAAACGGGCCCGTCGGGCGGGCTGCGCCTCGAGGCCGTGCGGGGCAGCTCCGGGCAGGAACCGGTTGCTTTTTTGCTTTCATTTTTCACGAGTGCCTCTTGCTTGATTGGTCCCTGTGTGTTGTGTCTGTATCGGTCCCTCTCCCTTTCTTTCTCTCTCAAGTTCTACTTTCTTAACCCCTGTCACAAATAATACTCCTAACGCCTACATGAAACCAACATGTAAAAACATCCGTCGCATCCTGTTTTTGTCAAGTTCTTTAATCTGCTCTTCGAGTCGCTGCAGGTTATGAAATGGGACGAATAAAAGTAAACAGTCTAGTAAAAGTCAATGCAAGCTGCACGTGTTGTGTCTGGGTCACTGCTAACTGACATTGATATGGCTGGGGCACTCTGGCTTCTGGCTCTCACCCTCCCTCCCCCTGGCCCACCTCCCACCTCTTCAATCTGGGGTTTTCCCCCCTCTCTCTTTCCCCACCTCTTCACTCCCTTCTATTTATTTTCTGCTTTTCTCTCTTGTATCTCTCTTCTCCCCCACACTCCTCCTTCCCTTCCCTGCTGGGTCTCCCCCTGCTTGCTCGTTGCCTCCCTACCCTAACCCCGCCGCTCTCTCACCCACCTCCCCACCCCTGTCTCCTTGCAGCTGGGAATTGCTGGCTCCGCCAAGCGAAAAACGGCCGCTGCCAGGTCCTGTACAAGACAGAACTGAGCAAGGAGGAGTGCTGCAGCACCGGCCGCCTGAGCACGTCGTGGACAGAGGAGGATGTAAATGACAACACGCTCTTCAAGTGGATGATTTTCAACGGGGGCGCTCCCAACTGCATCCCCTGTAAAGGTAGGACTCTTCCTCCCTCCATCGCTGGCCCTCAATAGAGGGCGTCTTACCCTCAGCTTCCCCACTGACCAGCTTTGTTGGAGGGGAACCGCCCCTTATCTTCCCCCAGTCCTGGTAAGCCTTTCGGATTGAATCTCACCTGTTACACACTACAGACAAAAAGGTCAGCAGAGGTCTCAGACTTCTTAGCCAAGTGTGGTAGCGAAGCCAGCCACCCACCGCTCTACCTGAGAGAGATTTGGGTATGGGGCAAAGCCTACTGTGCTTTCCTCCCCTTCCTCAACTCCTAGGAGAGAGCCTGGGGCCCTCGGGCGCAAACTGATGGCTGCAAGACTGCGATTGCGCAAGGCCCCTGAAGTTGTCCTGGCTGACCTGCATACTGCCTGGCCCCGGTTTTAACCCATGCCTCTTTCCAACCGGTAGAAACGTGTGAGAATGTGGACTGTGGACCCGGGAAAAAATGCCGAATGAACAAGAAGAACAAACCCCGCTGTGTGTGCGCCCCAGATTGTTCCAACATCACCTGGAAAGGCCCAGTCTGTGGGCTGGACGGGAAAACGTACCGGAACGAATGTGCACTCCTCAAGGCCAGATGTAAAGAGCAGCCGGAACTGGAAGTCCAGTACCAGGGCAAATGTAAAAGTAGGTCCCCTCCTCCAGTGCTGTAACACTGAGAGAGACCCACTTAAGAGGACCTCCTGGGGGGTGTGTAGTCCACAGTAAGAGGCTAATAATGATAGTGATGGCACCAAATAAAGGAGTTCTTTTCTAACTTCTAAAGCTCCATAAGAACACTGAAAGAAACAATTCCTACCTCTTCAATCTGGGCTTTTCTCTTGAAGAGTCATAGATTTTCTCTTGAAAACCACAGGCCTCCCAAAGTACCCTTTGCAAGTTGGACACTTCCATTTTATGATTTTCTTGATAACTTCAAATGCTTACTCCCTAAGGACCAGAAGTTTCTTATTAATGTGTCTTTCCCTCTTTGTTTCAGAGACCTGCCGGGATGTTTTCTGTCCAGGCAGCTCCACGTGTGTGGTGGACCAGACTAATAATGCCTACTGTGTGACATGTAACCGGATTTGCCCAGAGCCCACCTCTTCTGATCAATATCTCTGTGGGAATGATGGAGTGACCTACTCCAGTGCCTGTCACCTGAGAAAGGCTACCTGCTTACTGGGCAGATCGATTGGATTAGCCTATGAGGGAAAATGTATCAGTAGGTATTCTGGATTGAGGAATGAAAAGAGGAAATAGGAGCAAAAAGGATAGTTCTAGTGTTAAAACTGTGGGGTTAACCAATAATTAAGCCCAGAGCCTCCCCAAATGCAGAGAGAAGTACTCTCCTGTGATCACAGCATTCCTCAAGGAAATTGTTGTCTTCCGGAAGTATTCACATATATTTTCAAATGCCAGCAAAAAAACAGGAAACAATTTTCTGTCTTAGAAAACTTAGAACTCACTCAGTTTTACACATTCTTTTTAAGTGCTAGACTCGCCGGAAGCAAGAAATAATTACTTAACAGTTCTTAAAATCTGTCATTAGATTCTGATAACTGATGGAATTCTTTTTTTTTTTTTTAAAGATTCCACTGTGGGAAGTCATCAAATACATATTTAACTCTATACTGTGAAATTCTGTTCCAAAAAATATATATTATTTTCATACACTAGTATGTAGGAAACTGTGCAGATTTGTGTGTGTTTTTCAGTTTTATTATCAAGCATTTTTGCATAATACCTCTATCACCCCCATTAGTGAATAATAAGATATGCTATATGTTTATATTTCTTGATAAGGGGCTAGAGTAAGGGAGAAAAGGGGGAAAGGGGAAATCAATTTACTAATCACGGTTATGTTATATCCTAGAAGCAAAGTCCTGTGAAGATATCCAGTGCACTGGTGGAAAAAAGTGTTTATGGGATTTCAAAGTTGGCAGAGGTCGGTGTTCCCTCTGCGATGAGCTGTGCCCTGAGAGTAAGTCTGAGGAACCTGTCTGTGCCAGTGACAATGCCACTTACGCCAGTGAGTGTGCCATGAAGGAAGCTGCCTGCTCCTCAGGCGTGCTGCTGGAAGTAAAGCACTCCGGATCTTGCAACTGTAAGTGTGATTTTTAAACGTGCTGCAATTTAAGGCTTTCCCAGGCAAACCCTAGGGAATGGAGATGTGAAAAGCACAAAAACCTCCCTATATAAGCCTTTTTCTGTTAGGGTTAGGAACCTGCTAAATTTCACCAGCAATTCAGTGATCCACAGAAAAATTCTCTGGAATGTCTCTTGGCTTTTAAATCTTGTCCAATGATCAGTGGGGTTGCCTCTAAAAACCTATTTCCAGTCATTTGTCCCTAATTCCTTTGCTTTAATAGTGTGCTTTGCTGTTTGCTTTATTAACACTTGAATCTAAACTAACTGCTTCAAAAGTTTTTTTTTTTTTTTCAAAGACAGCTTTGTATTATCACACAGGGGCTGCTGCTTTTCACAGTTGCCTCTACTAACTCTGAAGTAAGGACCCAAAGCAGTTATACCTAGAACACAAGAGCGCTTTTTATCTAATTTCAGGAATCTGCCCGTAAAACCTGAGCCATTGATTCTTCAGAACTTTCTGCAGTTTGACTTCATAGATTATGTTTTTTAAAAAAGTTTTTTTAAACTTATTGCATAACAGCAGATGCCAAAAACACAATCAAAAAAGCATCTCACTGCAAGTCACATAAAAATGCAACGCTGTAATATGGCTGTATCAGAGGGCTTTGAAAACATACACTGAGCTGCTTCTAAGCTGTTGTTGTCCATATTTAAACAACAGCTCCCCTGTATTCCCCCATCTAGCCATTTCGGAAGACACCGAGGAAGAGGAAGAAGATGAAGACCAGGACTACAGCTTTCCTATATCTTCCATTCTAGAGTGGTAAACCCTCCACCAATGTTCAGTGTTGATATAGCCTTTGAGCAAAAAAAAAAAAAAAAAAGAAAAGAAAAAAAAGAAAAAAAAAAGAAAAGAAAGAGAGAGAAAAAAGAAAGAAAAAAAGAAAAAATATATTGTCCATACTGTAAATAAGTGTATGCTTATTTATTTGGGGGGAAAACTATACATAAAGGACCTTTGTCCTAAAGCTCTCTCCCATGCCACCTTGTTACTTATTGGACACGGAGAGGCAGTCATTGTGAGGTCTACTGGATGAGGCCCATAGTTGAGACTTGTAGACATTTATTTATACTGTGTCATGTTTTATAATTTATACATAAAATGTCTGGTTGACTGTACACCTTGTTTTTGAAGAAATTTATTCGTGAAAGGAAGAGCAGTTGTTATTTATTGTGAGGTCTCTTGCTTGTAAAGTAAAAGCTTTTTTTTTCCCTTGTAAACCATTTAAGTCCATTCCTTACTATTCACTCACTCATCTGTCTCCCTTCATTTCACTGTTGTTACACTCTTTTCCACTTTAACAAACTTGCATGTCAGTTTCTGTCATGTTTATTTATTGGATTCTCTGCTGCCTGTTCTGTACATACATGATCCTTCGGGTTTTGTTTACAAGGAATCTTGACTGACCAAAAGGCATTATAACTGACTCAAATAGAAGGTACAGAGGATACATCTTTGAGGAAACTCCTACTTCAGTTCTCTCGGGATGAAGACATTTGTGAGAGAGGGGTGATAGCAATGTTAGATTTCTAATAATGTACTTTTAAGATGTTTCAGATCCAAAGAAATTGAGTAAGATGGGTGTGGAGATACTGAAGGAAGGGCGAATGCTTCACACTCAACCTTTCATTAGGTGTTTCCTTTAAGCTAGTCTGCTGTACCTTTTAAATTAGTTTTTTTTCAACAAATGTGTCACTAAAAGTTATATCAAAGCTTTATCAGTTCAAGTTTCTTGCTTTTCATAATACTTTTTTCTGATGCAATTTTATATTTTCAAACATGGCAAGTTAAATATAAATTCATTTAAATATATAGTTTTGTACTTTTCTACCATGTAAATGTGCAATGTATATAAAAGTTATAATGTGTATTTGTAAATAAATGATGAGTGAAAAAATAAAAAAATTTTAAAAAGCCAGTGGTCTCCATTTGCTGCTGATGTCAAGTTATTTAGACTTTTGAGTAAAAATGTATTTAATACATTTGCTGAGAAAGAGTTATCACTGAAACTAAGTGGCCAAGATTATAGAAGCTCCAAAGCAAGGCAAATTACAAATCACTTCAGTGGATTTTGAAAGATAAGGGATCTGAATTCCAGCAACCCCTTTGTAGGAGCGAAAGCATACCTGTCACAAACCACAGGAGAAAAGTGACTGCAGATGTGAGTTGCTCCCTGCAATGTAGGAGACCTAAAGTTTCCTCTTTAAAAACACCATCCTAGCTGTTGCAAGCTCATCTTCATAGGTATGGGCACCCTTTATGTTTCTCATCTAAATAAAGTAGATCGTAGACCTTTGAAATACAGCATGTCACAAGGAAAAGTGTAATTAGACTAATATTTAATAAACACATTCTAGAGATCATAATAACTACAAGAATAGTGTTGCAATTCTAGAGACTTGGTAAGGTGAGGATGGGGTTGGGGGTGGATTTTCACAGTGATGTCCACATTTCATAAGACTGACACTCAGGAGGAGATATGTCAATATTTTCCAGTTAATGCTTGCCAGCCAAATCACAGAACCTCGGCTTGGAATTTGGGGTATCAATGGTCCTCGTAATAACACAGTCATAAATAACTAGATAATACAAATTTCCAATTCATTGCATGCTAATTTATTGCCTAAGGGCATTAAAAATATCAAAAGCACAAGATGCAAAAAAGTGAGGGTGGACACTATGAGAGGGAAAGCACAAAGAGCGCTCAGTATTGCCAACATTGCTAAACACTTTTTTCTTTCAAAGTCTCTATGACCCAAGTTATTTTTTAAAAGTTTAACCTGTTTGTGAAAACTCTTTAATATAAATAACTTAAAAATAATTATAAAAGACTATTGGCTCTCAACTGTAGTCACCAAATGAGAAATTTGGTGGAGATAGATGGATCTCTTAAGTATACAGAGTTTGTATAGTGATTAGGAGTCTATAGAATTTTGTTAGCCTTCAGCCCCAGGTTCCCAAAGCTAGAAGAAAGATGTCAAAGAAAAACCGACTTCCATTAACCTCAAGTAGACCAGAGCTGTAACTGGTGCCCAGGAGCTACTTACTGGCTTGCCACTAGGGATTGGCTCTCAGAGTTTGCAGACGTGGTTTCACAGCCTCTCCTGGAGTTGACTTCCTACTCTGCCCCAGGATACTACAGATATTTTAAAGCTGCCATTGACAATGAGAGTAAAAACATCACATTTAACAGCCACGGATGTGTGTCTTGACAAGGGGAAGTGATAAAATCAACAGCTTGCCTTTAAAATAACATTCAGATTATTTAAAATTTTTATTTCATATTTGTCAGCATCAGTCATTCAAGCAAAACAAAAAATTCCATTTTTCTTCTTGGAGTTTCCTACTTTTCCAGTAATCCTGCACTGGGTTAATTAGTACCACAAAATAGAAATTTCTTTTATAATTGAAATTAGATTAATATTATTAGGCTATTGTTAGAATTTCAACTATGATTCAAAAACTCTAATTCACTTAGGCGTATAATATGATTAATAGAAACAGTTCTAGTAACTAGCTATAATTAGTATGACTACATCCTAATCATCATTAGGAATTGCAAAATATCAAGTAATAATGAAAATGTAAGAAGTCTAATTTTCACCAGATGTCTACTTAAATTAAGATTTTTATATGCTTTATGGGTGTGGTTCCTAGAGTATGGCAAAAGTAAAATCTGGTGAATCATTCTCAAACATGAGAGCTAAAAGCAATACGTGACCTTAGACTGGCTTCTGTACCCAAATAAGAAAATGCCATATATTGACACAATTGGAATATTGTTCATAAAGTACTGTATCAATGTCAATTTTACTAAAATTGATTACTGTGTTACATAAGAGAATATTCATATACTTAGGACATATACACTGAAATATCTAGAGGAAGTGGCCAAAAATGTGTGTAATTTAGAAAGAAAAAATATAACTTTATATACTCTACCATTTGTATTCAAAGAAAGAGTACACAAATAATAAAAGATAGAGTGAAATTCAATGGTAAGTGAATTTGAGTAATAGGTATATGGGTATTTTTAATACTATATTTTTGCAATTTTTCTGTTTGAAATTATATCCAAATAAATATTAAAAAATTTTTAAAGTCATTCTCACAAAGGAGAGGTGCATGATAGACTGCTCCCATTCTCTAGGAAAGCAAGTGAAATATCGGTATCATTTAAAAAATAAGTTTATGTGACCAAATATTGGAAAATAATTCCAGTGACTACCAAGGCTACTTAAAGGATCAGAATTGGCAACAAGAATTCCTGACACCTAAATTTAGAAATTTCCTTTTCTTTTCTATAATCGTCTTAAAATTTAGAGTGAATAGTAGTATTGCTAAAACACTCCAAACACCCAAAACCCTGGTTCTCTACTGCTTGCTGCGTATTATTTGGACAAGTACTTTAACCTCTCTGCCTGTTTCCTCATGTAGGTATCCAGAATAATGAAAGTGTCTCCTTTGTAATAATGTTGAGAGGATTAAAAAAAATAAGATATGTAAAGTGCTTAGATCAGTGTCTGGCACATAAAAAAGCAAGAGTCTTCTAGGCTTATAAGAACTGTTAATTAAACAAACAAAAAATTTGAAATTGTGGCTCATCAACACGATGCAATGAATGAAAAATTGCACCAGAAGCACAGTGTAAACAAATTTTTTTAATGGAGGGTAAATATAATTTAGAAGTATTTTATCCATGTTATTGTTTAACAAAACTTCACAAAGTTTTAGGTGCTATAGCAAAAGTGAACAGGTTTTTTATTACCAGAATGACAGGTTATTTCCCATGGAAATTTAGAAAATATTCACTCACCTACCAACATTTTCAAAGCCACGAAACACTCTTTTGTCCTCTTATTCATATATCCATATGAATATGTCCTCTTATCATGATCCTGGTAGTAAAACTAAATTAAATCAATCTAATTTTGATACATGAGAACTATACATTTCTAAAGATAGTCATAAATTGTTTCCAAACTATCAAAAATCCTAATGTAAATTATACCATTGCCAGATATAAAAAGATGTTATGTTATTTAATTAATAAATTCATTTATTAAAGAACATTTTTTAAAACCTGGGCCCTAATTTTTTTTTCCCATTCCGTTTTCCATTCAGATCAGCACATGGTCATTCTTCAGCCAGAAGTTGTCATGTAAATAGACTCCAGGCATGCCTGTCCTGCGTATTCAGCAGACCTGCCCAGACACGTCTGAACCTCAGCTTCTATTTAGCTGGAATCCCCCTATGAGTACCGGATGGTCCCTAGGCTTTGCCCTCCTTGGACCTCAGATATCTTGGCTGATATCATCCAGATTCCTGTGGCTGAGTCCTTTAGACACTTAAAAACATATTCTCTGTATTACACTAAATGTAGTCCTGGCAGAGCTATAATTTGTCATTTTTCTATTTTAAGAATATGCCCCGGGAACCAACTGGTACTGTTGGGAGCCAGATATGCTCCCACCAAAAGTCTCTTATATCCTTCCCTAAGGACGCAGTTCTCTGGCTAAGCTTTTCTCAAGAATTTGGGGTAAGCAAGAAATTAGCGGCAAAGTTACAATCCTGGTGAAGTAGAGCATTCTCTACATCTATTCCATGTCCAAGAAAGGGATCTTCATAGATCTCTATCTTTTCCAGCACCCAAAATTATTGGGATAATTTCATGATCATAATGCGTCCCCTAAACAATGGTGGCATTTAAAGAGAAGGTGAAGGACAGTCACTATAACTTCTGGAGATTGCCATGGGCTTACTGCCCAGTGAAAACAGGTAACAGAGGAACTGGATTACCCCAAAGGCTAGTAATACCTGGAACTCCTAAGATAGAGTCTTCTGTAGATTGGTGCCCCAGAAGAAGTCATCAAAATGGACTTAGGGAAATTTATTCATTGGGTATGTGAAACCAGGACCTATTCAATATAATTCCCAAAGATAAATAATGTTACTCAAGGTATAGTGCCTAGACCAATAGCATCAGCATTACTGGGAGCTTGTTAGAAATACAAGCTTTTGAACATTACCTCAGAACCACTGAACCAAATTCACTCAGGGCAGGGTCCAAGAATCTGTTTTAACAAGCTCTCCAGGTGATTCTTATGTGTGCTAAAGTTTGAGAACTACTGCCCTAGAATGATTTCAAAATCTGAATGAGAGCCCTAGCTACCTGATGTTCCAAAGACAACCAGAACACTCATATATGGGTCTCTGGTAGAGCTCAAAAGGAGCCATGTTCAGCTCTGTACCTGGCCAGGATTCCCGCACATAATTTGACCTGTGCTACAGAAGTGCACCTGGTACTGGTGGTAAAGGCAGTTGGTCATAGACATCACAAGGCATATTCTTCCTAAAAATATTCTACTGTATTAAGGGAGATATTCCCAATAAGACAAGCTGGGATAGCTAGGAGTTATGGACTTGCTTCCCATCCCTTCCATTCATATGTATTAAATAATAAGTTTCTCAAGAAAAGATTTGAATTTTGAATGAAGAGTAGTGACATTCCAACCTTGGCCCTCCCTTAAGTTGACTTTTAGTCCACTTTCCCTCCCGGGCACTTGCCCGCAACTTTTTCCAGGAGATCTGCATCATCTTCTTAGAGTAGCACTTTAGCTTTACGTGTGGGGCTGGCAGCCAAAGCTGCTGCTTGGCTGACTCACCCCTTCCAAGAACAGAGAGATTTAAGTAACCAGATGCAATAGACATGCAGGCTCAAAACAATCGTGGTACCCTCCAAGCATCCACCCAGATGCAACAAGTTCTCAAGGTCCATAGCCTAAACCATGAGTGGAAGGGTTACTCTCTATTTTCTGCCATTCTTCCCCTCCTGGCTTCATATCATTTCCTGCCTCAATCACCTCAATGATTCTTTCATCAGAACCTTGTTTCTATAAATTCCTGTTCATTTCCCCACACCCTCTGGCCAAAATCCTAACTACAAGTGAGTGAAATCCTCCTTCTCCACACCAGCACCTATGTTCCTGAGCAAGAATGAAATCCTCAGAAATTACCAGCTGGTGCCTCTGAGATCTAATCAAATTGAGTTTTTTAACCCTGAGCAATACTTTATATATCTCTTGTTTCCATTCCCCTCTCTGGTGTTTCCAAACCCTCACCACTCTCTTCAAGCAGCATATCCACTCCATTTTTCTCATTTTCAGTGAACTTTATCTCATCTACTTCACTGGAAAATTACTGACATCAGGAAAGAATTACCTCAGCTTCCTCCACTGTCAGCATTAACCATAAGCTTGCCCAGTTTCATAGCATTTCTAATACCTTCTCCCCAATCTCAAAGAATTTCATTTTCATATCTGTGTTTTTCACCACACCCCCTTTCATCTTCTCTAGAAATTCACTCTATTAGCAGCTTTCCTCCATCATTTAAAATTTTTCCCTCTATAGTGTCCTTCACCTGATTTGTTGCACTGACCTGCATCATCTGACTGCCCTTTGAAGACCAAGAGCTCCATCCTCCACTCCTTTGCTTTTCAATCTACACAGCTTTCTGTTATTCCACAGCATTCCAATATCATCATGGTTTTCCATGCAATCCATATGCTAGTGGCTGCAGATCTCTATGACCAGATCTGACATTTTATTGAGTTTTGGATCATACTTGCCCTTCTATGACCAGGAAATTGCACTTCTACAATAGACTCACAAAACTTACTGCCCCTCACCCTATTTGTTTTCTAATATAGGTTCCTTCCAAATCAAAATCTTATAGGAATACATCTGATTGGTGACACTAAGTCCCTAGTAAGGGAACATGGGAAATGCAGAGTTAATTTTAAATTGAAAAGGTAGAATTCAACATAGAGAAGAATAAAGTAGAGAAGTTGTCCCAAAGGTCTTGGCAGCTGCAATGACAGGTAAATACTACAAGATGTTCTAAACAAAGGTAAGTGTAAAGTAGTTAAAAGTAGACCTATGAGTGGCTATAGCCGAAGGGAAAGTATAGAATTCTTCACCATCGGCAAGGTTCAAGAGTATTTTCTCATAAACACTCAACAACCCAAAACATTCACAATCTACTTCCAGCCAAGTGCTCCAAACAATAAGATGGCAACTTCTAAACTCTCTACACTGTCCCAACACAATTCAGAGGAACATGGTGAGAGCAGAGAAATAGAGCAGAGAACAGCCACATCAGGCACTTTCCCAAATAACAAACAAATGGCAGTTGGTAGTTGGCATGTGGCAGAATATTTTGCAAATGAAAGCTTCCTGAACTCCAGCCTCTAGTGGACTAGGGCAAGACCCAAAGAATATAGCACAGAGGACTCTGAACTCAACCTCAAGTAAAGGCTGCTGGAAAACTAAGAATTCTCTGACATTAGTAAAAACCCTCATATGGAAAAGCCATCTCTTCAAGTCTGATGGTATAGGACAGAGATGTAGGTGCCAAAAAAAAAAAAAAAAAGGACCAAATCCAAATAAACATTTCCCTTCACCGACATCTAGGGGTAAAGGAAATAAATATAAACTAATGTAACATTTTGAAAGTTGTTTTGTTTGATTTATTGATTATCTGTTTAAAATTCTCCTGAAGTGCTTTACATTTTATGGACTAACATTACATCTCAACAAAAACCACAAGTATTATATATTTATAAAACTGTGGTTTATATTTTATGACAACCGTTTTGGGATCAACTGTAATCTTTTCAAAAATCTTATATATGACCTCGGTATTAAATTAATGCAAAGCCTTAACAGATAAGTAGGAGAAAAATAGAAACAAGTTTATATCAATATACAATAAATCAATATAAAATTCAGATTTCATCAAAGAACTATTGCACCTTTAAAAATTTGTCAAGATGTTTAAAATAGTCAAAGAATGAGAGAAATGAAAGATAACTGCTAATGTGTATGGGATTTCTTTTTGAGAAGATGAATACGATCTAAAATTGATTGTAGTGGTGGCTGCACAATTCCATGAATATAAAAACACCATTAAATTGTACACTTAAAATAGATGAATTGTATGGTATGTAAATTTTATTCCAATAAAACCATTTTTTTAATTACCTAAAGCATATATATGTGGAAGAATTTAGTAGTTTTATTTAATTTCAAGTTGTTTTAGTTTTAAAAGAATCAATTTATAAAAGGCATACATTGTTATATTTTAACACATTCTAGTTGTATACTCATATTTAATTTAGGTTTCTATACCCTTACATATCAATTTTAATGGTGATAAATATAAATCAAGCATTGAAATTATAGCTCTATAAAATTTAGTCATTTTAGTTTCAATAGGGAAAAACAGCTTTTTCATGGGTTAAAAATATGTCACACTTTTATTCCAATTGTATTAGTGTAGTAACTGCATTATTACCACAAAGATGGTTGAAAGGGGAAAAAAAAGAATTTATCTATGTACATTTCTTTTAACATTACTAGGAAAATTCTCAGAGTAGGAAAATGAGAAAAATACCAATCTTATCTACTTTTGTACTAAAAGCATTTAGCATTAAATAAAAAGAACTACAACCAAATTTATATAAAAATTTTACCAAAAGAGAGAAAATAATTTTGGTCCTACCTGTCAATTAACACAAACAGTCTTAAGGAAATTATATTATCACATGTTTTCATTGGTGTGCTGTAAGTCTCTGTCAGTACCGAAGATAATTTTCCCCTTTTTTAGTGTAAAATGGTACTGGAAAAAATAATTATTAGTACCTATAGAACAGTTAAATCTATAGCAATATTGTGGTTGTGCTTGTTATTCTTCATCTAGGAAATAAAAAGTTTGCAACTTCTTTGTGGAAATATGTTTATACACACTCATTCTTTCTAATAAGATCAAATTATTCCTTCTTTAAGAAAAATTTTCACACTCCAAATAAATATCTTTTATGTTCTGGTTAGAAACTAAGTAGAAAATTAGACCTTACCATCTAAGTTCTAATTTTTAAAAACTAATTTAAATTATTTTTCACAAATTACTGTTTTAAAATGAAGCTTTTCCTTTCAATTGTAGAAGACTTAACTATGTCTTTTCTCCTTAACACATTCTTTCACAAAATCCTCCAATCTTAGTCAGATTCTCATTTTTTAAAGGTATATGTGTACTTTTAAAAATATTTTTTTATTTTTCAATTACAGTCGACTTATGATATTATATTCGTTTCAGGCATAGAACAGTGATTAGACATTTATGTAACTTATAAAGCGATCACCCTATAAATCTAGTACCCATCTGTCACTACATAGTTATTATAATATTATTCACTGTATTTCCTGTACTGTACTTCCCATCTCATGACTATTTTGTAACTACCAATTTGCACTTATTAATCCCTCCTCCTTTTTCACACACTTCCGCAACCCTTCTCCCACCTGACAACCATCAAAATATTCTTTGTATCTATGAGTTTCTTTCTCTTTTGTGTTTGTTTATTTCGTTCTTAAGATTCCACACACAAATGATATGTCTTTCTTTGTCTGACTTATTTCACTTAGTGTGGTACCCTCTAGGTCCATTCATGTTGTGGCAGATGGCAAAATTTCATTATTTTTTATAGCTGAGTAATATTCCATTGTATATATGCACTGCTTCTTTAGCCATTCATTTATTGATGGACACTTAGGTTGTTTCCATATCTTGGCTATTGTAAATAATGCAGTGATTAATATATAGATGGATATTCTTTTTGAATTAGTGTTCCAGAAGTGGAACTGTTGGGTCCTTCTTTGTCTCTTGTTATAGCCTCTGTTTTAAAGTCTGTTTTGTATGATACAAATATTGCTACCCCAACTTTTTATATTTTGTTATTGTTGTTTCCATTTAATGAAATATCTTTTTCCATCCTTTTAGTCTGTGTGTGTCTATCTGAAGTGAGTCTCTCACATGCAGAGTATGTAGAGGTCTTGTTTTCTCATCCATTTATCCACCCTATCTTTTGATTGGAACATTTAATACATTTACATTTTAAATAATCATTGATAGATATGTAGTTATTGTCATTTTATTATTCATATTTCTCCTTCTTCTTCTTAAAGAGGTTCCTTTAACATTTCTTGTAATACTGGTTTGGTGTTGATGAACTCCTTTGGCTTTTTGTTGTCTGAGAGGATGTGCACTTTTTTGTTCTTTCAGATTTTAATTTGATAATTCAATTCCTCTGAGGGGCAAAAAAAAACTTAAGAATTTATGCAAGCACTTTGTTGTTTATCTAGAGTATTAATTATATACTGCAAGACATATGCAACATACTATGGCAATGATGTGTATGCATGTATATGTATGTGTATAATGTATATATATAATGAATAGATATATATGTTTACATATATTATGAACATATGTCTATGTGTGTATGTGTATATATGTATCTATATATACAGGTATTTAGAGAGACTCTTTAAAACCCTGCCTAATGCTCCCATAATCACCCAAAAGTAGTTTGGTTTTAGACAAAGATTACCAATAGCTTCCCTGTCAGAGAAACTTACACATTGCTCCACCTTGGCATTTGCCCAGAGGATTTTAATGCATGAAACACTGAGTTGGCTGATTATTCTATTGGCATTTCTACTCCCCATTTATTATTCATCCTATTCTTTCCTGCTCTGTGCCCTGAAAAGTTGAGCCCTGAAGACAATATCTCCTCTGCCCTCAAGGGAGCTAGTTTCTCTTTAAGTTTGGCGGACCACCGAGAAGAGAGCACAGACTAGGAGAGAGATGTGAGATATTTCTTCCCTGCTCTCTCCCTTTTTCAGCCCTAGCTCTCTGGCAGTAGCTGCTTCCCTCCATGACCATCCAGGAGCAGCGAGCTGGCCCAATCTTAAATTTCTATCTCTCTTTGAGCTCCAGAGACTGTTTCCTCTCCTTATCCCTTCCTACTGTTGCTGGTTCAGGTGCCTCACCTCTCTTGCTTACTCCAGTATCCCTCCCTGCCTGCACAGCTGTAAGTAGTTCTGACAAACTGGGGTAACTTCTCTCTTTCTGCCAAGAATCCTGACTGACACAGGAGCAATCTAAGATCTGATTTTTGGTTGATCAATCCTTAATTTATGTAGGAAAAATGAGGGAGAAACACTGAGAGAATAGTTTCTCTACTGCAGACTGATATGACTGGTTCTCAGTTTGATCTGCTTCGTTTCATACCACATTGAAAAACACTGCTGTTGCTCACACTGCTTCTAAATTTTGGATCCTTATCCAATATACCTGAATGTGTGCTTTTTTTTTTTTGGACCTAATTTAGTGAATACAGCATATTCATGCTTTCAGACCGGGAATAGGAGCTAAGATAGGCAGCTTCCACAGAAAACCTGAAGGGAAGTTAAGCAATCTATTCCACCACCCTCTGTTCAGACTTGTCTCCAGGGCCTTGATACCAATTTGTTTAAAACACAAGTTTTTCTATTGTGTTCTTGATAATGAGTTTGCTATAAGCACTCTTTTATTTCTTTGCACAACTAAGGAAGAAAGTCTAGACTTAGAATCTGCTATATTTTTAAATTAACAAGGAAGCTTATCCTATTTATATAATGGAGAGGGTAATTATAAAACCTGTAAGATCCTAGTCAATGTGTTAATTATTACAAATATGTAAATAACTTCAAATTTCTAAGACAAATATATTTATTACTTTAAGTGAGAAAATGTAATTTCATAAAACAAATTTTCTAATACATAATTTCTTATAATAAGCATACTTAAACAGGCTTTAAGATTAACATAGCTTTAAGTTTACAGGTTACAATTGTTAACCAAAGCCTTTATATTTAGAACCTCCATATCATAGACTTCCTTTTAAATTAAATGTTACTAGGCTTTTATAAGAAATAGTAATTGTATATAAAAGAGACAGAATTTGTACAAATTTAAAGTATAAGAGCTTTGCTTCTCTGACCCTAGGCTGAGAGTTATTTGTATGTCCTGTTCTTAAAACTTTTTAAGTACTTAAAAATAATTTAAAAAAAAACATGCTTGTTTGATTTGAATAGGAAATACATACACAAGCTATGAAATTCCAAGAAAACAAAAGGATATCTAAGGCAAAATATGTTTCCCACTTCTATACCTTAGTCACTAAGTTCTCCTTTCCTGAAATAACTAATGTTACTAGTTTTCTATATATCTTTCAGATATATTCAGTGCATAAAAAAGCATATATCTGTATTTTTATTTTGTTTTGTTTTGCATAAATGGTACCATACTATAAATTCTATTGTGCCATTTGCTTTGTTCATTTTTTTATATCTTATAGATTTTTCAACATCAGTATAGAGCTGGCTCATTTTTTAAAAAGCAAAAAATTGCATAGATGTAACATACCTTAGTCTATTTTATAAGACCTTTCTTGTTTTGGCTGCTCTGTGTCAGCTACTCATCAATGCTTTATTTTTCTCTTACATTGTACTTTCTGTGTATCTTTTGTTTTGGTTTCCTTATTTTAAATTAGGTGGCAGGGAAGATAAAAACAATTGTGATGGTAATAATGATTGGTTGATGATGATGATGGTATAAGAATATAGGAGAGTGAAGAGACAATTTGCTTCCACAGAAGATTTTTCAGTGGTGAGCTGGTAAGAGTGATTAGCAGTCAGATCTCCAAGGTGGAGAAAAAGTCCTGGTTTGTGACACTTGCTAATTATGCTATCACTGTCAATTTCAAGCTACCAATGTAATGTTACTGAACCTAGAGCAGGGACGAGCTAAGGACCATTCTACTGCATTTACACTGAGCAGATACAGACTTAATATCATCAATAAAAATAGTAAAATAATTAAGAAGTGATTAGTTTTAAAATGTATATAACTTTTGTTTTAATATAATTTATTTAATACACATTGCACATTTTTATCTTTATTTTTATTTAAAAATTTTTTCAATTACAGTTAACATACAATATTATATTTGTTTCAGATGTACAACATAATGATTAGACTTTATACATTTTATAGCTTATTTTTTAATAACATTTATTAATTTTTAACAACTGGCTCACAAAATTCCTGAAAATGTAAAAATCAGCTTCCATCACCTAGTGTGAGCCAGCTCTAGCATACTTCTAATTATGTTTTTTCTCACTGAAGAAGAGGATACCCACATTAGCACATATCTATAAACATCTTCTATTGACTAATAATCATTTCAGATTTAATATGTCCAAAGCCACATTCCTGAGGACCCCAGTCCTAAAACCTCTCCTCCAAAAGCCTTCTGTATTCTAGCAAACAGCAACTCTGTTCTTCCAGTTGTTTCAGTCAGAAGCCTTGGAGTCATCCTTGATTCTTTTCTTGCATACACTACTTTTAATCTGTTCAAAAGCCCTGTTAGCCCTGCTTTCAAAACGTATCCAGAATCCAGACACTTCTCACAATCTCCGCTAATACCAACCTGATCCCTCATGTATGTCCAGCACCTACAATGTTGCCTAGCACACATTAGATACTGAACAAATGGATGGAATGAATAAAGGTACAAATGCAAAGCAGAGTATTTTGGAAAAAAAGTGTCTATTTTTTATATGGTTTAATTTTCTTTGCCATTACACAGTGAGAAACCTTCAATAGATACTTAATTCCTAGAAAACTGTTTGCAATCTGTAAACTACTCAGTCTACAAAGGATCCATAAATCCATGTACATGCCAAACATCGTAATGTTTCTGGTAACATATTAATATTACCAGAAATGATTAATCTTATCATTTGCTACAACATTTCTTCCTGTGTCTATAGATGCTGTGGTGATAAATAAAACACAAATTTATTTTAAAATTTATTTATTTTAAAATATCATTGAGTCGATAGCCATACCACCCTGAACAAGCCCGATACCATCTGATCTTGGAAGCTAAGCAGGATCAGGCCTGGTTAGTATTTGGATGAGAGACCACCTAGGATGACCAAGTGCTACAGGCATAAAAGATGTTAAAAAAAAATAAAATAAATAATAATAATAATAATAATAATAGATTGTAAGCTGACAAGGTCCTTGCAATCTGTAAGATCAATCAAGGGTTGTCTCACCTGAAAAAAAAGCAAATAAAAATATCATTGAATTTATAGTAGTTTTTTGTCATCACATGGTTTTTTGGGAAAGTCAAAAACATAATTACAAAGAAGTACACGCACTGAAAAGGAAATTAAAATTCTAACCTAAGAAAACAGGTCCAAAATCAATTGCATTTCATTTAAAAACTCACTAATTAAAATTGTTCTGGTTGGTAACTATAGTACAAAGATGTGTGCTTGGCTTTGTGAGGAATAACAACATGTATAGGACATGTCCTCAGTCCTGTAAGAATTCTAATTTACTTGAGAGATAGACACATTTCTAAATAATTCTACCATGACTGCTGCTGTGAAAAGTATAGAACGTGGGTAAAAGTGGACAGTGTATTCAGAGAACCACAATAGAATAATTTTTATGGCTCAAACACAAAATATATAGATGTAAAGACTGGAGTAGGAGGAAAACCTAGAGAGACAAGTTGGAGTCAAATTGCTGTAGGTTAGGCTGATGAATTTGATCTTTCTTCTGGAAGTGAAAAGCACCCATTAAAGTGTTTTATTGGATAAAGAAATTGTGGTACATATGCACAATGAAGTATTACTCAGCCAGCAAAAAGAATGAAATCTTATCATTTGCTACAACATGAGTCGAACTGGAAGGTATTACGCTAAGTGAAATCAGTCAGACAGAGAAAGGCAAGTACCATACAATCTCACTTATATGTGGAATCTAAAGAACAAGATAAATGAACAAAAAAAACAGAAAGACTCATAGTTTCTGAGAACAAGCCAGATGGTTGCCAAATGGGAAGGAGTTGGAGGGCAGGGTGAAAAAAGTAAAGTGATTCAGAAGTACAAATTGATAGTTACAAAATAGTCATGGGGATATAAAGTAAAGAATGGGAAATATAGTCAGTAATATGGTAATAACTATGTATAGTGCCAGGTGGGTACTAGATCAGTCTGGGGACTTTGTAAATTATATTGATGTCTAACCACTATACTGCACTCCTAAAATTAATATAAAATCATATTAAATGTCAATTGTAATTGGAAAAAATTTTTAAAGGTGGGGAAGGTGAAGGAGAATAAGAGGTTCAAATTTTCAGGTATAAAACAAATAAGTCATAAGGATGAATGTACAGCATGGGAAATATAATCAATAATATTACGATAGCATTGTATGGTGTTAGAATGTTGCTAGATGCGCAACATGGTGACCACTATATTATTATCACTATTTATATATATAAATTCTAAATAACTATAATGTACAGCTGAAACTAATATAATATTGGATGCTAGCTTATTTTAATAAAAATCTTTTTAAAAAGTTTTTCAGTTGCATTCAATAAATATCTATGGGCATCTACTATATGATGAGCAGGGAGCCAGGTACTAGATTCAGTGGTCGCCAAGAGAGACAAGATATTGCCTACTCTCAGTCTCACCTGATCTATAGTTTTGAAAAATAAGTGTAGAAAAACTGACTAATTTTTTAATTTTTGATCACTCATAAGAGAAAATAACTTTGGACAGAAAATATATTCATTATTAATAATTCCCCTCATTTGTAACTCCCTCAAACCCCTCTTACATGAAAGAGTTTTAAAAAGAATTTTTTCTTTATGGAGAAGGATAAGAAGTAGGAGGATATTTATGGGTTGAATTGTGTCCTCTGAAAATCAATATGCTGCATTCCTACTCCCAATACTTCAGAATATTAAGGGGTCATTATAAAGGCAATTAGTTAAGATGAGGCCAGTTAGGGTGGACCTTAATCCGCTATGACTGGGGTTCTTATAAAAAAGGAAAATTTTGATGCAGATTCATACAGGAAGAATGGCATGAGAAAAGGAAAGCTGAGATCAGGGTGATGCTCTATAAATCCAGGAACACCAAAGACCCTCAGCCAGCCACCAAATGTTAGATAAGAGGCATGGAACAGATTCTCCCCAACAGCCCTGAGAGGAAACCAGTCCTACAAACACCTTTATCTGGAATTCTAGCTTCTAGAACTGTGAGACAATAAATTTTTGTTCTTAAACCACTCAGTTTGCAGTACTTTGTTATGGTAGTTCTACCAATCTAATAGAAGGATGAAAGCTAAAACGCTCTGCTCTAGAAAAGGAATAGAAAGAGCCCCTCATTGGCATGGTGAAATCGAAGTGGTGAAGGCTAAGCGTCTGTGAAGCAGGACAGGCTGCCTGGAAAGTCAAGGAGAAGACAGGAAGCTAAAAAGGAACTTTAAGGAGAGGAAGAGAAATGTCAAATAGAAATTTTCAGTTAAGTTTTACTGTATGGTATTGATGTCACTTTCTTCTTCAGCCCCCAAAAAGTATTCAATAAAATCTACATTTAAATCTGATTTAGATTAGCCATTTTGGATGAAACAAAAAGCTGAGTCCTGGTTCAAGGTAAACATGGAGGCAATGATGATGTTTCCCATTGAGCCCTATCACATCTATATTACACCCTTGTTTTTTCCAGAGATATTTATTAGGCACCAGCTGTGAGTCAGCCACAATGCCAAGTATGTAGAATTCAGTCATAAACAAGATAGACACAATCCCTACCCTCCTGGAGCTCAAATCTAGTGAGAAAGACAGACAAATAATTCATTACACTTCTATTAAAATCACTAATGGCTTGAGTAATTTTACTCACGTGAGAAATGTATGTAAAAGCAAAGTGTAGACTACTGTGATAATAATATATAACCTAAAGTAGGCTGAAAGGTTGCTGAAGATGAGACCTTCAGGTTGAGGAAGAACTAGCAGACAGCAGTGGCCTGGTCTAGGATGGGAGTGGTCACAAAGATTTTCCCAAACAGACAGAAACAGCTTGTGCTGATACTCTGAGGGCTCAAAGAGACTGGTTTATTTGAGAAACAAATAAGCCATTGAGTTTGAAACTCAGTAAGGGAGGCAGAGAAAGGTAGAAAATGAAGTTGGAGAGATGAGCAAGGGCCAGATTATGTGTAGGATTTTCGATTTTATTTGAAATACAATTTGAAGCCATTGAAGAGTTCAAGCAGGGCAAGGATATCATCAGATTTTACTTTTTAAGAAAATTCTGGTATCTGCAGAACTGAGCAAGAGGGATTGAGGAAGAGGTAAAGGAGGGACATGAATAAGTGGGAGGAGACCAGTCTGAAGACCATTGCTGTACTCCCAGTTAAAAATGTGAAGTCACTTAGTCTAAGGAGGTAAATTTTGAGATTTGGCTTCAGTACACGTCCAACCATTGTTGGCCGTGCAATTGGTTATTTTAAGAAAACATGCAGCCTCCTTGCGTCTCCTCGCCTGCGGATTGCTGCTTCCCATGTTGACCATGCTCTAAGATGCTCAAGGAACTTGTTCTCTTGGATGAAGTTGAAACAAGGTAAGTATATCAAAGAATGGGACCTTTCTCGTAAATTCTCCTTATTCTCATTTGTGTTTTCTTTCCACACTTTGGTTGTGACTTCTGCCATTTCATTTCCATCAACTACAGAGCTTTGCTTATTCACCTCAGATTTGCTTCCTTGCCTTTGGCAAAGACAAACAGTTGATTTTTTTTTTATTGTTTATTATACACTTACTGCTGTTCATTCTATTTGGCTTTATTTTTTTGAGATTTAATTCTACATAAAGCATAATTTTTAAAAAAAAAAGTCAAACTACTGGCTCTTTTTAGCTCAATTTTTATTTTGAAATTTCTAAATCTTTACATTTATTTGAGTTTCTCTTCTCTCTGCTGACTTTGCAATATGCTTCAGATTCAATTGAAGATTATATCCACTGAGTTTTATCTGGATTATAGAAAAGAGATTATAAAACTAGCAACACTTTTGTTAGATACTTGTTATCTGCTTGGTATATGGACATAACATGCTCCCTCCACCTCATGGTTGACCCTAGTCTTAATACATTAGTTCTCTGAGGGTATCAGTCAAAGAATCAAGACTTTTTAAAAATCTTGTATTTTCTTTTAAGAGTACTTAAAAGTTTATCTGTTTCTTAAAATGTGCAAAGGATAAGATATAAAAAAGAATATGTACTTTCCTCAAGCATAATTTTGACATCTTAAAAAGAGAAGCATTTATTAAAAAACATTATTTAGACTGAAAAAAAATCCAAATAAAATGAAAAGCTATTAGTCTGCACTTTAAACACCCAAATAAATCAGGCATGAACTTGAGGTTTTATGCTTCTTTTGTTGTGAAGCTCAGTATTATCCATTGCAATATACCTGACCCAAAACTCAATTTCCCTTTAAATAGAATATTAAAAAGAAAACAAAATTATTGTTTTATTTACTGTCACTCTAAGGAACATTGCATGCAGCAGCAAACTTCCAGTAACCTGAAACAGAATAAAAAGTTCAACTCACTCATTCAATATATTATCAATATATTTTTATCTGCTAGATTCTAAACTCTCAAATTCAGAAATGATGTCTATCTTGTTTATCACAAGATAGTGCCTGACACATAGCAAACCCTCAATAGATATTTGCAGAATGAATAACTGCACTCAGTTTTAACATAATCCATCATTACATAGACTTTTGTCTATAATTCTTTACTCCCAAGGATTCCATATACCTGCCTAATCCACTAACCTACATTATTCCCCATCATTGGCCACACAGGGAAATGACTCACTTTAAATCACTCCTTGAAGCCTCTGAGAAGTCCTATTTTAAATGTGTTGCATCTATGGAATTCACAATTATTAAACTGTCTGTTTCTTTGACCAATTACAATGCTCTTTGAACTGAATTCCTCAGCAAAAGTATAGAAGCCTTTTTAGTTAAAAAATTCTTATTTCAGCACACACACACACACACACACACACACACACACACACACACAGAAGAGCATAAAGTTGATTTAAATGACAGCATATCAATATCAAAATTCTCAAGACAAGAAGACAAGAGAAAAGGCCATGTGCCTGACAAATGTTAAAGGGCTATGATTAAAAACAAATGATAAGCTCAAGGTTTTGTAAAGTCATCCAAAATCAAAACTGAGGCTATAACCTTATTTAGATATCTTTATTATCTTACAATGTGCCAGAAGGACTAAACGACTCCCTAGAGTACTGGAAGCATACTTCCTTGAGTATTGCTTTGAATAGCACTGATATATTATAGTGCTGTTGTTTCTGAAGTATTTCATATTAAAACTGTGTGTGCATGTGTGTGTGCGCCAAAAACACATGGGATACTGCTTTGTTAGGCATTTTTCTCCTGATGAGTCAATTAGTAATACATCATCACACACCATACTGACTTTTCCTCCATTTGAGGCCAATCTGTTCCTTTACAAGTACATGGTAAAAATGAAGGCAAACAAACAAACCAAAAAAAAAGTGGGAGTGAGCCTTTATTTCATGGTCTGGTGATTAGTTTCAGCCCATGGTCATTGATAAAAGATGTGACCATTGTAGAACTGGAGGTGCTCCAAAAGTGCCAAGCACGAGAATCATTTTGGATTTTGTAATGCTTGAGGAGAATGAGCATCTTTTAGAAACTAGTGGAAGAAATAAATGGTAAATAGAAGAGCCATTTAGAGATGGTGATCAACTTTTGTTCTCATTGTATGACATCCGCTGGTGACCAAGAATTGTAACTTCTCAATGTCAGAACTCCTCCCCCAGCCCAACCTCACACACACACATTGGGTGTAGAAGTCTTACAGTCCTTGCAGCATCTCTGCTTCCCACCTCTAAGTTAAGTAGCATATGAAAATCATAGGCTGAGGATAACATCCCAGGCCCATTGCTTTAAAATCCTCCCACTGCCTTTGCTGATTTACCATTCCAGAGCTATGAGAGATAGTCAGCAAGCCTGGGGGTTCTCAAATTTCCCCTCGAACTCTCTGGGGTTACAACCCTCTTGTCACACCCTCCTTTGCCCAAGGTCCAGAATGATGGCTCACCAAATTACTATTCAGGAATTCACTTCTACTTATATTCTCTCCAGTTACATCCCTTCCTAATCTACCTCTTTTTCTTTCATCATATAAAACTTTCTCTTTTCTCTTCCTCTCTGATAGATGATATCCGTTCATCACGTTCTCCATGTTCTTTACACTATGAGTTATAGTAAAACTTTACAATCTGGGCTTATGATATTGGCTCTTGATATTCAAAAGAGAGATTTTAGAAGATGGTCTCTAGAGCCACTTAGCTCTGCTGGAGAATACCATATCATCACTAATGTCGGTGATATAAATGCATGATTTCCAATTTTACCTGGATGATCAGTGTTTTCTAAAATTTTGTAATTCTCTACATAACATTGCTTCTAGTCTTCACATAAACGATTTCATTCCTTCCTTTAATATATGTTAAATATATATACATATATAATACAGATTCATTTAAAAATTTTAAACAGTCAAATAAGAAAAAAGGACCCAAAATACCAATACCTAATAACAACTACTGCTAACAAATTTCTGAATCCTTCCAGATTACTATGTTTAGTTATCAATTTTAAATGGGATTATTTTATACATGCTGTGTTTTTCACTGATAGTATCTGTGGATATATTTTCACATGAATTAACATAAAAACATATTAATTTTAATGGCCACAGAGTATTCCCACTGTAGAGTTGTATCATTATTTTATCTAGTCCCGTAGTAGATTGGGAGGGGGCTAAAATAAACAAAATCAGAATGGACATCCTAATAGATATATCACTTTGCACTCGTGCAATTATCCTTTGGAATAAATTCTAGAAGAGAAACTGGTGAATAAAAGCTATCTACATTTTATATTTTCACATACATTGTGTCAAGTTGCCTTGTAGAAAGGGTCTTTCTTTTTTCACTTTCTATAATAATGGGTCATTTCAATCTTTTAAAACTTTATAGATGTAGAAATTATATTTTACAGTTGTTTTTATTTATTTCTGTTTGACTATGAATGAAGTTGGGTAAATTTTCATATTTACTAAATATGTTTCTTCATATATCACCAGCCTATTAAAATCTATCACTATTTTTTCTGTATTAAATTATTAATTTTTGCAGATTTATTCATTTGTACATTATGACTATTAATCTTTTGACATATGTTGTGATTTTTTTCTAATTTTTATTTACCTTTCAACTTATTTATTATATTCTTTGCCATAAAGATGTTTTAAAATTTAATGCAGTTTCCAGTTTCTGTGATAATTTCTGAACAATGAAATATAAATACATAGATATATTTTCTTCAAGTTCTTTTACATTTAAATTATTGATTTATCTTTAAGTTTATGGAGATCTAAAAGTAGGAATTTAAATTATCGTTTCTAAATTACTAGTTGTTAAAATATTATCTTTTAGTCCACTGGTTTGAATACACCTTTATTATATAATGAATGCCCTTATATAAACTTGGTCCTATTTCTGTACTCACCAGCTTCTTCCATAAACCTATTTCTGAGGCAATAAAAAAAGGCATTGTTTTTTTATTATTATTACTAATATCTTTATAGTACATTTTAATGTATGGTAGATCATATCATAATCCTCCAAATTCACCCCTCTCTACCCTGATCTGTCCCAAAAGTTCTGCTCTGGTGAGAACTACAACCCAGACTCTTTTGCTTTCTGGATTTTGGTTGAGGTTGACAAACAGATGGAATAAACTAAAGATAGTGAATTATAAGTATTTATTTTATCAGCTCTCCATTTGTGAGACCCTATAAATGGCTGTGTCTCTCATCCTATCAAAAATCCCTGCTCCTAAAAGCCAGTTTTTTCACTCAGCTTTCTAAGTCTCTGAGTTCTAGTAACTGTTTTTTCTTTTCCCCACTTCAGTTCTAGAAGTGATAACAGTGCCCTGAACTACTATTCCTGGGGTGTTGCACTAAATCTTCCAATTTCTTATGCACTACCCAAACCTTTATAAATAGTCTATTTGTTACCTTCTGCTCTCAACATCCCAACTTGAATGTGTTATCTCTCTCTTACTGGGAACATCTGATACAAGCAATAATAGTGAATACTCCTATCTAGTCCTGGCTTAAATTGGAATGTTTCTAATGTTTCTCCATTATCCATCCTATACTACAGCTACATCAAACCACCTTGACTGTCTTTGAACACCTTTTTCTTCCTTTTCAGCAGATGGTGTCACCTGCTACTACATCTACCAACTTACTTTCACATGCTTCTTTCCTTCCCTCCTCTCATGACAGAAGAGTGATTTCTCCTTCTGTCTCAGCTTAATTCCTGTGCCTATGCTCAGGATTCCTTACTTTAACTTTTCTCAGAGATCTTGAGCTATCATCCTTTCTTTCTACTCACTCCGAGTTACCACTGAAACATTTCATGCCTGTCCCATCTTAAAGAGAAATTCCCATTGGCCCAAGTCCCCTCCAGCTTCTAACCTCTCTTATTCCTCACCATTAAAAGTCTTGAACTTTGTTGTGCATTTACTCTTCAATTTCCTCTAATTTTTATAATAGTATGAAAACTTCTTTTGCAAGATTATTGTGTCAGAGGTAGACAGAGTGAAGAGTGCAAGAGATGTCTTTGGAAATAACACCTGTGAAATATGAACGCGGGAGTGAAGGGAAACAGAATTTGCCACCCCTCTTTGTGATATTGATTATTTTAAACTGGTTATTTTTAAGAAATGAAAAACTCCGGAAAAAACTTTGATCCCACCTGAAATTGCCTAAAAGAATTTAGAAGATCTGCTCCAGGAAGGGAGCTATCATCCAAGATAACTATAGTTTAATATAAACTAGTGTGTCATAGACAGGGAGGAACCTAACAAGTCCTGTTTAATCAACGTCCTGTGTTCCATTGTTAAAGGTGGCCTAGCAAACATTTATTTACCAAGCATTTGCTTTCCATTTCCATGTGAATTGGCTTCCTCATCTTTAAAGTCCCAACCCATTATCCATCCCCCTTTCTTCTCAGTTCAAGATGGCAATTTGTCCTAGGGCCTCATTTTTTTATGTAATTAAATTGGATTATGTTCTCCTGTTAATCTGTCTTGTGTAAATTTTATTAGATCAGCCAGAAGAACTAATAGGAAAAAGAGGGTAAATTTTGCTCTCTCCCAGAGAAGGAAGCAGGATTTGGGCATGAAAAGCCTTCAGATAGTGGCGCAAATCTGAAAAAATCTTGGCTAATCCAACAGGAAACTCTGGGGCAAAAACTACTCCTTAAAGGAGCCCTGTGCTGGACAGAAATGTGCTTACTGACTTCATGACCAAGTCATGCTCCATCCATCATTGGCTGTGGGCTATCCAGGAATTGTTTAGCCTCATTCCGAAAGCTGAGGCATTCCGAAAGTGCTAAAAGCTGGACTCTGTCAGTTCAATGGTGTTGATCACTCTGCAGTTAAAAACCCTTCTTCTCTGATTCTCTCCTTCTTCTCTATTTCTCTCTCAGCTTCTTCTCAATCACATTTGAAAGATTCTCTTTTTTTGATCATCCCACTTATGTTGTTCCTCGGGGTCCTGTCCCAGGCCTCGTACATTTTATATTTTGAATACTCTATCTAGAAAAGTCTCATACATGTTAATAGCTTCAGAATGCTGATGACAATGTCTGGCTTCAGCCAAGATCTTTGCCCTAAGCTCTAGACCCGTATAGCAAACAGCCCTTTAGACATTTTACTTACATGTCTCACAGACACCTTAACTCATCCTAACTAAATTCTTTTTTTCCTTCCAAACCTGTTTCTTCCCCTTCAGTATTTTCTCTCAGTAAATGGCACAGTCACCTACCCAGCATGCCATTATTCTCATCTGCTCTCTCTCCACAATCTTATGCAATCATTAAGTCTTATCTCTTTAAACTTCGACCATCTCCCCAATCAGTCTCACTCCTCTATCTCATTTCATGCCATGGTATTTTTCTTTTCTAAAATATTGCAGCGGCCTTCAAACTTTCCTTTCTGCTTTGTGTCCTATCTTCATTCAACTTTATTAATAAATAAATAAAATTTAAAATAACCAAGTCGATGGTGAGAGAAATGCAGATTTAAAAACATTGAAATATAATTTTTACCTGTTACATTTCTTTCGTATAGCTGCTATAATAAATCTCTCCAACACTGTAACTTAAAAGAATAGAAACTAATTCTTTGACAGTTCTGGAAGCCTGAAGTTTGAAATGAAGGCATTGGCAAGGCCACATTTGCTATGGAGGTTTCAAGGAAAATCTGTTTTTTACATCATCCATCTTCTGGCAACTGCCGGCATGGCATCCCTGAGTTTGTGTCCCCATCACTCCAATCTCTGCCTCTGTCTTTATCATGTTTTCTCCGTATGACTGTCTCAAAGTTCTTCTGTATTCTTTATAAAAATGCATGAGATTGCCTTTAGGGCCCACCTGGATAATCCAGAATAAACTTTCCTCTCAAAATGTTTAATGTAATCACATAGATAAGGTAATATTCACATACTCTGGATATCAGGATGTAGATTTATCTTTTGGGGCGCACCATTCAACCCACTTCACCTATCAAATTAGCAAATCTTTAAATAGAACAAAAATTTACTGCAGTCAAGAGAGCTGAAAAACAGAATGCATACACATCCACAGTGGGTATGGCTATAAATTGGTACTTCTCTGTTCAAAACAATGTGATAATATGATTTAAGAATATTAAAATGTTCATACGCATCTAATAATCTCACATCTAGAAATCTGTCTTAGACAAACTACATTTACATGTGGGCAAACAGAAGATTCACATCTATATATGTATAAAAATTTATATACATATGGAGATAAGACTAGGAACAATGCATCAAAATGCCTATTATGGTTATCTCTGACAGCACATAGACATTCTTATTTATACTCAACAATGGTTTTTAAATACTTTTTGATGAATATGTATTACTTTAATAATCACTTAAGTCTGTTTTCCAATGTAATCATATGAAATATGGATTAGAGTTTGATTCACAAAAAAGAAATAAATGACTAGTCAAAAAAGATTTGTAAAAACCTTTCCCAATATTTAAAATCTTATATGGCTATATCCCCAGAGCCAAAGCAAGACAGAATAAAGAAAATAGATTCTTTAAATCAAACTTTTAGAATTTTCAATTAAATCCCCAAGAGTACCAGGATTCTATCTCTGGAGAAAATTAAAAGAGACAGACAAGTGAAGCTGGTGTGGCCTGCTAAAACCACCCTGTTATGAGGCTAACGGGGACCCACGAAGTCACCTTGTTCATTTTATTACCTAAAGGCAAGCAGCTGCACTCTAAAGAAATGTAAAAGGTTCTTTACAAAAAAATAAAGTGTTCCAGAAAGAGAAACCCAATATCTCCACTGGACTTCCATGTTCTTAAATATATCAATTATATTTGACAATGTTCTTCAGGTTAAGTAACTGGAGAGATGTCTATAAATTTTCTTTTAGGAACAATTAAAGAAACAAAGAAAAAACTGTTCCTTTGATTCTATGTTAAGTCTAGCTATATATGGCACAAAATTAGTTAATGATTCTATTTATAATGGACTCCTATATAAACTCTGGTTTAAGATCAAGATATTGGTAACAAAATAATTATTAAACAAAAGTCTAGGTGTAAAATATTGTGGAAAAAAGTTCTTCTTACAATAAGAAATTTTTTAAATGTTCCAAATTCATCTAGGAGTAATGAGTTCATACCTTATCATCAACTCAAGAAATTGCTTAGTTCAGTAAGGCAAATGTCTTTTTTATTATGAAATTGTATCACATATGGTTAGGTATAACTGAAGGGCACCAATTAACTTTAAAATAAAGTTATAGAGAATTTATTTAGTATGTGCTTATTTAGTAATTATTAACCTCCTCTATTCAATGCCTTACTCAGTAATCACCAAGAGGCAAATATCTTGCAGACCCTGCCTGAGGAAGCCTTAGAAGAAATGATGGCTTCCGCATTCATGACACACAAAACATCTTAAGGATTAAGACAATTGTAGTCAAAGGACTCTCCTCTTCCATTATGTACAAAGATCCCCAAAGCCTTTAACCTCAAGAGATTATGCAGAAAATGTGCATACAGTTTCCCCAGAGGAAATTCACTTTGGGTGACTAACTCCATGAGAAGATAAAGCACAAAAAAAAACAACAACAAGAAAATCAAGGAAGACCTGCTGACATTGTGCTATTACACTGACAATTAAGATCCAGTTAGGTGTATTCATCCTCAAGACAGTGGTAGCAGTTCTGAAATCATCATTCAAAGAAAGTGGCTATGTTATAAACAGGAAATTTTTTTAGGCCTGATTTGCAAATACCCTATTATTTGATGAAGTTGGTAAAGATATTTGTATTTTATTATTCTAATCTGTGAAGGGAATAATTTAAAATAGTGAGGCAATGAAAATATGGCAAAAATAAGTGCATACATTATGTCAAACATTTATACATTTTTCAAATCACATACATATATGGATATGTAAACTCATAAATTTATATGAGGACTTTCTTTTGAATTCTTCAGTCAAGGATTCATAAAATGACAGAAATAGTCATTTTTGGAGTAAACTTGAGAGTGCTTCAGTCTAAAGAGATCGGTGTGGGAATAAGAAAATTTAAAAGGCCATAACAATGGTTAGGTAAATACTTTAGCACTGCATAAAGAAATACTAGACTATTTATCAAAAATGATGATATAGAAATATTTGTTGTCTGTGACATTTTATTATAGAACAGGAAGTAATAGAACAGCAAGTAAGGTATGCCTCTATTTCTATAAAAGTGTGTGTGTGTGTGTGTGTGCATGCAGAAAGAGGTCTTTATGATACAGGGTTAATCTTAGGGTAGTAAGACCTGGGGTAAATTTCAGTTCCTTCTTCTTCTTTTTCCCTATTGTTTTATTGTTTTCCAAATAAATATATTGAGAAGTAGAAAAACATTTTCTTTTTTTTAAGGGAAAAAAATAATTATGTTATTATTTCTTTATATGTGACTCAACAATACAATACCCTAGAAATACCATTCATCACCCAAGTCGATTTCAACAGAATTCATTCTGCTGTTCTAGGTCTTGTCTTGTTCAAAAAGCCCTGGATTCAGAGCCTTGGGTTTTTCAGAGATAGAAGAATTTGGATGAGGAAGTCTCATTGAAGATAATGTTATATATATGAACTACCATAAAGTTAGGAAATGAAAAGAAATTGCACATTTCTGAGTTCATCCAGCATTTTTCACACTTTTCCGTTTGGTCACCCTAACTGTAGAGAGAAGATTCTGGAAGGCCTCCACAATCTTGAAATTTCTTTAAAGTCTTATGTTTGATCTACAAAAAAAATGAGAATTTTGCATTGTATTTCATACTATATCTGTAATTTAATGCAAAATGAGGTTGAAATTTATTTATCCTAGAGTAAAATTGATGCTCCAAGAAAAAGCTGGCCACATTTTTCTTGTGGTTTGAGTGAATGTCTGGTGGGCTGAGGGGGTGGAGTAACTTATCTCAATAAAGAAGAAAGTCAGTCTTGAAAACACAGTGTGTAAACTCAGTAACATTGACAAACCGAGTTGCTCTTGTGGAATAAGGCTTCAATTTTGCCCAAAGTGTCTCAACACCTGATGGAAAATGCATAAAATGCATTTGATCATACTTACTTTCAAAATATATGTTTATTTTACCAGTTCTTTTCAATGTTCAAGTCCTAAAATTTAAAATAGTGTTTTTAAAAAGTAAAAAATGAATTGGTAAAGTAAGTAAAAGATAGTTACTAAGTACTCATTTTGGCACAAGAAAAAATCAAGGATAAAGTTAAAATAATTTTTACTTCAGAATACTTTGTGTGTATAATAATCTTGTTGGTATTCTGACAATATTAGATCTTTACTACAGAGGTTTTATAGAATGTAAAATGTCTATGGGTGCTTATTAGAAAGTGAATAAGTCCCAGATGTTCATAAATCACCCACAATATTAAATTTAATTTTTAAATAAGTTGTTATTTCCTTCTTTTCCAGGACAAGAAAACAAAATTTATAATTTGTATTTATCCTGCAGATAATAATGTTATCATTTAAAACATAAAAATTTTCTTTCTTAAGAAAACTTCTTACAATTCTTGAAATTAGAAAAACTTTTAATAAAGCATTTAATAATTCTAAATCTATTCATGACTTTTATCACTCTTCCTATTTAGAAATGAAAAATATAATTACCCAATATACCTCACTAAGAGAGAATCATGGAGTAATAAAGACACCAATCTATGAACAATTAATTAAAACCATGTGGAAATTTGGCAAGAGTTTCAGGACAAACAAATTACAATTTAAAAATTAATCTTTTTTGAATTTTCGGTAACTGAGCAATCAAGAAAAATACATTTTATGCTGTTGCAAACGATTTACTTACTGTTCAAAAACTCTAAAATAATAATATCATTTTGCAAGAGAATGAAGCTGGAACTGATGGCCGGAGGGAAGGTTTTCAGTGCTAAATGAAACTTTTCTTTAATTTTTTTTTTCATTTGTAATTATCCTTTTCTTGGGTCTAGTGTAATGTATTGGATCAAAAAGAATGATTTTATTTTATTGTTCTTTTCCCTGTAAAATATAGTGTTATAAAATAAAAATTAGAGGATAAAATTAATCAACTTCTAGCAAAAAAAAAGGCACTTAATAAAAGAACTACAAGTAGTTTTTTTACATTATAAGGCAACTCAATGTAGTAAATTACTGTATCTGAATATCCTACTTTTGCACCACATTTAAATTGTTAGAGCCTAAAAAAGTAAATGCCAGTGCTCGATTCAAAGAGATATTTATCACATTCACAAAACTGATGGGAAGAATACAGACACAATAAGGATTACAAGTCTCTTTGATGAAGTCTCTTCAATTTGAACCTGTTTTTTCCTCTTTTATGGAACAAGAGATAATCTCCCTGAAATAAATATTTTCCCCTTTTGAAAAATGATTCAAACAAAAGATAATTGGGTAAAATAAGGTACCGAATACATAGTTAAGTTGGGAAATAATAAATAAATACAAACATAAAACACTAAGATAATATCTCTCCACTCTATTTTTCAAAAGAAAAAGGGTAATGAGCAGGCAACCACTTGTAATTTACAAGCTGAAGTCTTCCTTTGACAGCCCACGGATCAATTAAACCCTCTTCAAATTAGTTTTGATGTGTTAATGTGTGAGTTCCCTACCTCCCCAAATTTCCATGGACCATTACAGGGTTTTATGCTGGCTTTCCACTGAATTGTGTTTATAGTGTTTTGTTGTCTCTTACTACGAGGTCATTTAAAACTATTGTAATAGTAAGAAAAATAACTCAACACAGATTATTTCTCACTTTGCTTTTTTCCTGCTTACACTATTTTCTGTCTTCTACTACGAAAAAGTAGAAAATATTTTGATTTTGATTAGTTTTTCTCTTCAATAGCTGTATTTGTAATCTTTAGTGACCCTTACAGATAATCAAAAAAGAGCAGATGGCCATATCCCAATTTCTATAACTTATTCAAAAACACCTAGATTCTCAAAATTGTTAACCTTAACGTATTGCAAATGCTTAACACTAACATAGAGCGACTAACAGGTAAAGAAAGAATATTTGAAACTTATGACTGGGTAATTCTTTTCACATATGATGAAATCAAAAACAATACTTCAGTTTTATCTTACAGGGAATTACTGTCACGTTTGCCTCCCCAATGCTTCCTGTTGGGAGTGAGTGGTCTATTCTTCAGCATGACAAAGTCTGATTTCTGAATAGCTGGTAGTGTCAAAGGGCCATTAGTATGCTAAGCCTTTTAGTGGCATGGGATAGCTCCATCCTGCTTTCCTCAATTGTTGCAATTGGGCCACATGACTGACTGATGATTTCAAGGCAAGCTTTGGAATCCTGATGGCTTCTAGAAATTAATATTCCTTCTGGTAATATAATCTATTGATTCCTTTTGCTCAATTTTTTAAAGCCTGAAGGGGGGTACAGTTTTAGTGAAACTCCTGAGCACTGAGAAAAGAGAAGACACAGCAATCTTCTCTCATGATTAGGTTTTGAGTTTAAAAAGACAAGTCTAATCTGTTCAGAAAAACTTTTGACAGCTTTTATCATGTTCTTCATTTTAATAAATTCTACAAAGAATGGTGACAGACTTTGAAAGAATTTTTTCAAAATGGAATTAATTATAAAAAGGTTTATAGTAGTTCTTTTTTTGTGTGTATATAGTCAACTCTTTATTACCCAGCATTGATGTTTCTTTTGCATTTCTTAAAAATAGTCTTTTTATGTTTATTAACTGCCAGCATCCATAGTATAAGCACAAAATACATCTGAAAATTAAAGGAAGTGAACCAGATTTCTGATTCTATCTTGACTAGTTACTTATTTTATTATGTCTTATTCTACATTTTGCCTTCATACCAATAAGGAAGTTCATTGAAATAGCACATTTAGCTCCAAAGATTTAAAAAAATAATAGGCTTTAGAATTGTCTGCCAATGATTCCAAAAGAAGAGCTGGCCAGCAGAGACTAGATGACAAAATTGATTGGTTTCCTGGCCTTGCAGAAATGAGATGTATATAGTGCATGCTTTTTGATTAGAGAGAGATTCTAAGAATATCAGCCACCTATGTATTCAAATGCAGAGAGAAAATATCTACCAGAGTTTAATGGGCAATATTTCTTAGATTATTGACATTTATTATCCACAAATTTGCATTTATTTCTTACAGGGGAAAGAAAAACTGAAAACAAAGAATATCTTGTTACTCTATGACTTAGTATAGCAGAGACTGCCTACCTTTTCAGAAAACTTGTTTCTTTTTTTTTTTTCCCCTGGGCACACATTTAAACCATACATTCCTGCCTTCCTTGCAGTTAAGTGTAATTATATGACTGAGTTGCAGCTAATAGGATGTACTTGGCTAATATAATGTGCCTCATTGCCAGGCCTGGCTCATAAAGTTCTTCTACATATGATCTTCTATGCCATTTCTCCACCTGCCTAGCTGACTAGGGACATGGTGACTTTGAAAACTTATGATGAAAAGAGGGCAATGCCACAAGATAGAAAAAGCCTCCATTTCAGAAACATTGCTTAGAGAAGAAGTGCCCAACAATCAGGAATACTTATTTTGGACCTATTGTAAGTAAGAAAAAAAAATTTATTATTTTTGAGCCACTGAACTTTTTTTCTTGGAAATGGAATACGGCTGAAAATAACAATGCCAAATTTGTGACATTGGATATCAGGCAGTGAGGCTGGAAAGATAGAGAATCATGAAGTGGAGAAACAAAACACATGGTAAAACTGTTTTTAATGATAACTTCAAAGAAAGACCCTACAACTACTGAACCTGTAGCTCTAGTGGAGGCGATTGGAAAAAGTAAGGGTGACTGCTTTCAGCAAGCTATCACAAGAAACTAATGTGCTCAGAAAAGAATCTCGTAGCTTGCAAACAGAAATGAAAGTGGATAAAGAAAGTTCGGAAGTGTAGTTCCTTAAAAGATTGCGCAATGAAGGGCCATAAAACAATCGTATGTTCTAGTTTGCCCAGGATAGTCATGGTTTATGACTATTGTTTCTGCCTAAATATTAATAGCGTTGATATGACTCATTGAGGCAAAAAAAAAATCAAATTACAGATGTGGTCTTTCTACCCAAGGCCGGGTGCCCTCCAGGTAGTTAGCTAGTTAACAGAAGAAAAAAAAAATGCATAGCATAATATAGTTATCTATTGCTGTGTAACATACAACCTCACATTTAGTAGCTTAAAACACAACCATTTATCTAGTCGTGATTGTGCAATTGGGAAGTAGCTCAGTGGGGATGTCTCATCTTCGCTTTGCAAGAAATGAGCTAGAGTCACTCAGTAGCTGCATTGCACTGGAATACTATTTCTCATAAGAGTCAAGGAAGCAAAGAAATAAATGAGGTTTGACAGTTATTTCGAAGAAGGACTTTTAGGTGTGGTTACCAATTCATAGAACTGACTGAAAAGCACATAAATCAGCAATCTACCACAATTTTGAAACAATTGAACTATCAGCACAATTACAAAACCCAACTTGCACATGGGGAACGAGCAGAAAAAACTGGGCAGCTACCAAGAACGGGTCACTTCAGATGTAGAACACAGAAGTACCTCCAGAGGGCAGGGTCTAGGAACCATAGAGGACAATGGCAAAGGAACTTTCAGCCAGAGGGAAGAATTGGGATCTAGTTAAGGTTAAGGCCTTCATAATGCCTGCACAACAAAATTTCACAATTGTAAAGACCAATAATGGCTGTGTATCTCTAATTCTTTCCCTTCCTGAATATAAGTGTTTATTACAATTATCTGACCCTATTCCACCATTGTAATTTGAGTGTATATGCTGATGGCAGTGGGGGACATAAAACTTGTCTTTTTAGCTCATGTCAGTAGCCTAAAAATTGGTTCATCAATACGGACTTCATTTGGATGTGGTGTCTGCATAAAACTTTGGTTTATTTTCCTTGGGAAGGGAATGAGTGTTTTCTATATGTAAGGAGAAAAGAGAAAACAAATATTAGGTGATCAGAAGACCAGACTGTGACAGAGACCTTTACGTGTTAACCATTTTCTTTTCCTTCAAAGCACATAGATATGCTTCTTTCCCCAAAATTCCTCTTGTAGTTAAGTGTAACTGTGTGACTGAATTATGGCCAATGGAATGTGGATAGAAACGATGGATGCCACTTCCAAGCCTAACCCATTTAAAACTTTCCCTGTCATCTGAATGATATCTTTTCTTATCCACTTATGGAATGAAAGCTCTTCAAGGACCTTGAGAAGGGTGGATCCTGGGTCCTTGGCTTGACTGAGAACATCCTCATTTTATCGATGTGAGTAATAAACTTTTATTTTGATGAACCACTGAGAATTTAGGATTTATTTGTTAAAACAGTTAGCGTTATCTTAACTAATACAAGAAAATTATATGTACCAAAGATAAACATTGTCTGGTTCACAAATTACTACAGGGTCAATCTTGTTTGTGATCAATAAACTCAACTGTATTTATTTTCAACAGATATTTTCCAGTTTTTATTTTCTTCTGTGGATTTAAGAGAAAAATAAATCCTTTATAGCTTAGGCAGATATTTATCTGCTTCCTCTCTCCAGCTTGGGGGTAGTCTCTGGTAGTTTTACCATGATTCTATTCTACTTATGTGCCCCTCCCTCTCTGGTCCCAGCCCCTCATTAAGCATCTTTTGCTATTATTTCAGATTCCCTGGAAGATCCCAGCCTAAGAGCTCTGCTAACACCACCATTCCCTGTGGTGCTTAGCCCTAGGGGTGACAACTCCTGCTGATTCGTTATCTGGGTTGTCTCATGATCAACCTTGTTTGGCTCCTCAGCAATTCCATCACCTGTGTAAACAATTCCCTGAATTAAATTTCCCTGGTATAAAATATCTAAAGTGGTTTCTGTTTTCATGGCAGGACATTGATTGATGTGTATGTTAAGGAAAGCCTCATTGAAAAGGTGACATTTGATCAAAGACTTAAGAGAGAAAGGAGTTAGTTATGTTGATATCTGGGGAGAAGTATATTCTAGGCAGAGGCAAGAATCAATGCAAAGTCCCTATGGTGAGAAAAGGCCTGGTGTTGAAGAAAACCACAGGAGGACAGAGATAATAGAGGCTGAGGTAAGAAAGATACTGTAGCCAGATTATCTTGGATGTAAGAACCCATTGGAGGGTTTTGAGCAAGGGAATGACATAAATTGTGTTATATTTTAAAAGGACAATTGTGACAGTTGCGTTGAAAATATACTTTAGGAGCAAGCGTGAAAAAAGAAGACATGTTAAAAGACTCTGGCAACATTCTAGGCAAAAGATGATGGTGGCTTGGGTCTGTGAGCTAGCAAAAGAGATAATGAAAAGAGGTCATATGATAGTTATACTTTGAAGGTAGAATCAAAAGAATTTATTGGCGTAAGAAATAAAGAGAGAAGTTAGGGAAGACTCCAATGGTGTTGACTGTCTAAAGAGGAATATACAAAGTGGCCACTAGTCTTTAAGCATAGTAGTGAGAAATTAGTTGTATGTATTTCTCTAATATCTGCAAAAATTTTGTTTTATTTATTTATTTTTTATGTCTTATGGACATCTTCCAATGTTAATGCTTGAAAAAAAGTTTCTGGTAACTGTTTTTAGGTCTTCAATTGACTGTTGTCTAATCTCATCTATAGGGAATTTGTGGCCACTCTGTCCTATGAAATCATTTTTCAGAAACATCCCAGCATGTTTCATAGCTAGCGTACCAAAGAAAGAGAGTCAAGGATAACTCCAAAAATTTTAAATGGAACAACTAAAAGGATAAAGTTGCCATTAGTTAAGATGGAGAAGGCTGTGTGTTGAACAGATTTCGAGGAGATCATAAATTCAGTTTGAAAATGATAAATTTGTGATATCTATTAAGTATCCAAGTGATAAACTTGAGTAAACAAGTGGAAATAGAAGTCTTTAGTTTGTGAGAACAAAATGAGCTGTAGATAAAGGTACGGGAGAGGTTGGTAAATAAATGACATTTAAAACCCATGAGACTGAATAAAATTGAGGGAGAAGAAAAGCAGACCAAGGTTGAGTCCTGGGGGTCTTCAACATCAACATTTTGGGTGAGAAGAAGAAACTGGCACTGGAGTCTAAGAGGTGACACATAAATAGAGAGGAAAACCAGGACGTATGGTGTCCTGGAAACCAAATGAAATAAGTGTCTTGAGTACTAAATAATCAATTGTGTCGAATGATAAGTCAAATAACATGAAGTCTGAGAGTTGATGTTTGGCTTTGAAAACAAGGAAGGACATTGGTGACCTTGAAAGAGCAGTTTCAGTGAAGAGGTGGGAGAGAAAGCATGAGTGGGTGGATTGAAGAATGAATGGGAGAAGAATTGGAGACATTGTACATAGACAGCTCTTTAGAGGATTGTTGTGGCAAGGAATGGGTCAGAAGTTGGTAGGATGGATTGAGTCAAGGCAAGTTGTTTTTTTAAAATAGGAGAAATACAACATGCTTGTGAACTGAGGATAATGTCCCAGGAAATAATGAAATATTTATAGCGTAGAAAAGAAGGGACAGAATTACTGGAACAATGTTCTCAGGTAGGTGGTTCATAACGGGATGTGATCTAGTGTACAAAAGGAGGGATTCACTTTAGATAGAAGCATGAATAGTTCATTAACAGTAACCAAAGGAAGGAAGAGTATGTAAGTGCAGTCTTTGGTAAGCAATATTGTGGTGTGTGTCTGAAAAACTGTTCTTTCAATTAATTTAATTTTCTCAGTGAAGTAGGAAAGCCATCAGTATAGGAGAAGAGGTAGCAGAGGTTTGAGGAGACAGAAGAAAGTTAGAAAAAGTCCTCTATAAAGTCAGAAAATGAATGGGGTGAGAATATATGAATATAGACTATAGGGAGGTCTAATACGACTGACAAACAGAATTGATCAATTTGAGGTTCATGATCAAGTGAGCCATATCAGTATGGTTTAATGCTTTTCCCCAGTCATGTTTGCTGCATGGATGCCGGTGCAGGATAGAGATGGAATTGATTTAGGTAGCAGTTTTGCTGAGTATAAGAAAGTGAGAGGTGGGCAAGGGAGTTGTGAGTATAAGCAAAAAAAAAAAAAAAAAAAAGATTAAAATTGGCCATGACATTTTTTTCTGAGTAAGAGGGAGAATCCTCATCAAGAGAGTGTAAATAGGGAAATGGTGATAGGATCAATGGGTTGGCAGTTCTTATGGAATCAAAGGATGGTTGGAGTAGCCAGGCTCACTCTACCTCATTATTTGCTCCTTATGGACATCTTGTTTTCATGATCTGATTCTTCACATTTCCATCTAGGTAGCAGGGTGATAAAAGAAACAAAGTGGGAGGGGAAAGGAGATGCAACTGCTCTTTTTTAAAGAGGCTTCCCAGGTGTTGTCACATGATACTTCTTTCTTACATTTCTTTGGCCCGAACTCATTACATGGCTATTCCTAGAAATAGAGAGACTGAAAATACTTTATTCCAGAAACCAATAAATAATGGCTTTTTCTCCCCAAGGACAAAGGAAAGAAAATATATTGGGTTAAGCAATTATTATATTTCTTTACATCTAAAATGTTTATATCTCCCAATAGTTTACCTCTCTGAAATCAGGAGGTGTAATATATTTGGTAGTGTTTCATCGTTTAATTGCTACAATTTTTTGTACTTAATAATTCAGAAAATGATGCATTTTACAGTTGATGACATCTTATATTGGCAGAAAGATGGTAGTATTTTGCCAAGACAGAATACTGGATGGGAGGAACAGATTTGCTTCAGGTAAGAGAAAGGTAAGGAATGTAATTCGTTTGATTTTCTATATGTCAAGTATGAGAATGACCGATCAGCAGTTGAAAATCGAGGACTGGAACTTCAGATTGTGATGGGACATATGATCAAATTTATGTGGGAACATTCTTTGAGTTCTTAAGAATTTTGATTGTTTGCACCGTCTGTTTTCCAAAAATAACTTCGAATGGCAGTCTTCACTATAGGCAGAAATTATTTCATTTGTTGGCAAAGACTCAGCAGCTCTGCCAGCTATCATAATTTTATAAGACAATAATGTATTAATTCAAAGTTTTCAATTAAATTAGCAGTGAAAAATAGATGGGGTTTAAAATATTAGTTTGTAGCAAATAAGTGATGGTGATATTTTTTTCATGGCTATAGCGATTGCATGAGAAACTTCTGATAGAAGTATCTGGTTTTAATTTATTTTCTTCTGGATGCTTTATTGAAGACCTGTGTGCAAGGGGAAAAATTAAAACCAGACAATTTCAGATCTACTGCAAATTTCACATGCCATCAGAAAGACTAAACTAAATGTTTCTTTTGGCCACCATGCTTGAAATGCAAACAAAAAGTAAAATCAATTCACATTTTAATACTTTTTTTTGAAATAATAAAATGGTATTTGGACCTAGGCAATTATTAAGCCTAGTGGTAGAATCTATAGTTTGGGTGAAATTGTGAAAAAAAATAAATGCACATAGCAAATTATTTCAGTTTCTGAGAGGCCTATATCCTGTACTTGAAATATGAGAAGTAAGGAAATGAAGGGGTTATTCCTTTTTTTAAATGCAAGCCTAGAAAAAGCTGGATTCATGGTTTCAGGTCTCTTGCCAGCACTGGGCCCCTATCCCCGATATCCCACCAAGGTCTTCAGGAAATGGAACTTGATCAAAGATGAAATATTAGAAACCAATGAGATCTGTAGACCTGAGAGAACAATCACATTATGAAAACTTTGTATAACAAATTGGCAGTTATAAAATAGTCATGGGGGTGTAAAGTACAGCCCAGGGAATACAGTCAATAATATTGTAATAACAATGTATAGTATCAGGTGGGTACTAGACTTACCAGAGGGATCACTTCGTAAGTCATATAAATGTCTAACCACTATGCTGTACACTTGAAACTAATATATTGAATATCAACTGTAATTGAAAAAAAATAATGAAAACAATAATTTATACAAGCGTTTTCAAAGAAAAAAATAACAAAAAAAGGCACTTTCCCCAACTTGTTTTTGACATTTTAAGTTTCAGTTAGCTTTATTCATTCATTCATTCATTCATTCATTCTATACTTTCTTTGGGGCTTCTATGTAACAGGGACTAGGCTAAATACCGGTAAAATGATCAGCAACAACAGATATGAAGCCTGTCTTCAGAGAACATACATTCTGGAGAAAGAGATGATAGGAGTGCATTAAACTGCAGAATGGGAGGTGCTCTGAAGGAGAGAAACGTGGAGGTAGGTAGGTCTACGAAAAAGAGCTGATGTAGGTCAGAGAAGCATTCCTTGTGTAAGAGCATTGGTAAAGATATTTTTGCTGCATGACATCTAATGGGGGGTTGGTGTCAAACAATTAAGCCACTTATTATTTCATGTAACACAAAGTCTGGAGGTATTTTAATTAAGGTTGATTGAGAAGTTCCATGATGCCATTAAAGACCTATGCTGTCCCTCTCTGCTGTCCCATCTTTTATTGTTGGCTAGGTTCTTTGACTTGTTTCTTCATGCTTCATAGATGCTCTAGGCTTCATGCTCTCACATAGCTGTATCCAAAGGCAGGAAAGAAGGCATTTCTCCTTCTGTATCCCTTTTTTTTCAGAAGCCTTTTTTTTCCCAGGAGGAATTTCAGATCCCCTCTATCTTGAGCATGTCCATGTGCTAGCTTCAAGAGCTGATGGGAAAGCAAGTATACTAATTTCTTTAGTTTCTATAGTAGGAGTCAATCAGGCTCTGTCATTAAACAATGGGAGGTGAGAAATGCCTGTAAGATACCTACAGCTTGTACCACAGGGAGTGACTTGTGATCTGAAGGGTCAAAAGGATAACTAGATATCAGTCCAGTAGGCAACAGCTTGTCAAAGGCTCTAGGACAGAATAGGAAGAAAATCAGTAGCTAGAGAGGAAGGTGAGGAAACAGACCATGTGGAGCCTGTCAGATCAAGTTAAGGGGCTTTGTCTTTATCCTGAGGACAACGGTAAGCCATTGGAGGGATTCATACAAGTGACATGTTCGTGTGTTCATTTCCAGAGTGGAATATAAATTGGAGGCCAGAATGAATGTGGTAACCCAGTAAGGGCCATTGTAGATCTTCAGGTACAAGAGGGAGTAAAATGATATAGTTTATTAATTAAGTAAAAATTTATTTTTTCTATATTATAGAATTATAACAATTATTTTTGGAAACATTGCTGTGAATGTAAGGGAAAGTTTACACCTATAGCTGGGGGGAGATTGACCTTATTTACTGGTGGATTTTCCTCCAGTAATTTATAATTCATATTTATCTAGAAAGTTCATAAGGTACTAAAATGATGAAGAAAAATAAGGCAGGGAGATATATAGAAAATGTTGGGGTAGGGTTGAAATTTTGGAGCATCTATCCCAGAGAAATGAAAATTTATGTACACATAAAACTCTGTACATGATTGTTCATAGCACTTTTATTTGTAATAGCCCCAAATATGAAACAACCAAATCTTTTGCAGTAGGTGAATGGTTAAACTGTGGTACGTTCACCAATATTGGTTTTCATTTTCTGGAGAATCCTGATTAATAATATCATGAAATGCTACGCAGCAATAAAAAGAAATATAATATTGATACTTGCAATAACTTGGCTGGATCGCAAGGTCATAATGCCGAGTGACAAAAGCTAATCTCAAAAAGTCACACACTGCATGAGTCCACCTATGTAACATTCTTGAAATGTCAAAATTATAAACACGGGAACGGAGTAGTGGTGGCCACAGGTTAGGGGAGCGGGTGTTACCACGAAAGGGTTAGCACTGGGGAGATCTTTGCAGTGATGGGATAGTCTTTTATCTTTATTGTGGTAGTGGGTTCATGAATTGACACACGTGCTAGAACGACATAGGACTATACAAACACTTTATATCGATCTCAAGTTCCTGACTTTGATACTGCACTGGAGTTACTAAAGATGCACTCAATGGGAGAAACCGGGTGAAGAGTACACAACACCTCCCTGTACTAGTTTTGTAACTTATTGTTAAATTTATAATTATTTCAAAATAAAAAGTTTTCAGGAAAATTCTGAAATCACTCCCTTGCCTTTCTTCATCTTTCTGTGCCTATTCTTTCTCTTTGGTGTTAGGTACTATGGTGCTGAATCTTCTTCTTTCCTCATTTTCCTTAGTTTTCCTTTATTTGGTCATAGTGCAGAATCGGGTCATTCCCCATCCTCCTGTTAATCCTATTCTTTTAATAAAGGTTACGTTTTAACATGCTTAATTTTAAAAGCAGCCATGTTCTCTTTTAAAAATTGCTTTGAAAACGAACCCCACAAACCTACCTGCTTTTTATTTTCATAATCCACAGTTAAAGTCAGTAGCCCACAATACAAACATGTTCCCAACACTTGTCTCGCAGATAATTTTTGTTTTATATGTATGGCGCATTACTAATATTGTTGGTGTAGGGATTATGATTACTCATTCAGGAATTACAGGAAAACCCGTGATATGGAATATTATGTTCTATTAGCTTTTCATATAAATCCACACTTCAAAAAAAATAATCCTTTGCCAAGCCATGTGTCCAGAGTTTCCTTTTGGGAAAAAAACGATCATTACAACTACAGAACATCAAACAGACAACATCCCTGTCCTGAGGGCTTGCAAACTGAATCTGGCAACACTCTGAAAAGGACTACTTTAGGTTCTGGAGAACCCAGAGGGCCTCTGGCTCTCCCACTGGGCTCAGCCTTGAATATTCTGAGTCCTTTGAAAAAAAAAAATTATGAGTTGCAGGTGTTTAAATTCTAAAATTTTGCTTTTTTTTTTTTTTGGTCTTTTCATTAAAGAACGAGTAAATAACTACTCCTAACAGGAAACAGGGATTACACTTCATGGGGGTCATATTTGCGTTTAATACAATTCTGCATGTTTCTCCTATCCGCTTTCCTACTTCTCTCTTTCAACCGCACCTGTCGCGTCTTTTCTAAACTCCAGGGTTTGACAGAAGACCAGCTAAACCTAAAATATACCGCTCGCCCACCCCCGCCCCCGCCCCCGTCGCGCCGCAGCTGCGCCGGCTGGAAAACGGAGGAAGTTTGTCCCTCGCCGGGATCCGTCCCGGCGTTCGCCTGCGGCAAGATGGCGGCGGCCGCAATGTCAGCGGCGCTGAGGCCCGCGTTGTGGGCGCGAAGGGCCGCGTCTGCAGCTGCCGTTCCCGTTTCCGGGGCTCCGACCAGGTAACGCTGTTGTAAAGATTTACTCCTCGAGCTTTTCGGGTCTCTTCCCTTGGGCGGAGGTCCCTGCGGGCTGGGTCCCGTAGCAGGCCTGGCGGAAAGCGTCCTCTGTTGACCCTTTCCTCGGGAGAGAGGGCGGAAGAGCTAGCGGCGATCGAGGGGCGCCGGCGGGCGAGCCGGGGGTGGCTGTGGACAGGGCGCGGGTGGACGGCCTCTGGCTCCCTGGCAGCTCGGCCCCGTCGCGGGGGGAGAGGGGCTGAGGGCTGCGGCGGTGTCCGGGGCGGCGGGCCGAGCCCCAGCGGAGGGGCGGAGCCTCCCGGGAGGTGCGCCCCGCTCGCCGCGCCCCTCGGGCTTGCACCTGTTTGCCCGTCGCTCCAGGCCTCCCTCGCGGCATGAATCCGTCTGTGCTGTTGACGTGGTCGTGGGCTAGGCCCGGGGACAGAAAGATCGTTTGGTTCATCTTTCTGCCTGGGAGGAAAACGTGGGTAGAATTCAGCGTTAAGTCAGAATGTCCCTGCGAGTAGTGTGGGCAGCTGATGTGGGGATGCTGGAGGGGGGGGTCCCCACCCAGAATGGTATTCAGGCCTCACACAAGTCACAAGTCTTTGTGGTTATCGTTTTGCCTCGAAGCAATTTTTTGTGATGCGAATCTCTTTTTCGACTGTATCATCTCATCCTCGCTTTCCCTATTTTCCCGACGTTATTAATAGTACTAACGCGACAGCACACACACACACACACACACACACACACACACACACACACACACACGCATTTTTATCTGCGAATGATGATGTTTTATCGCTATTTTCACAGCTCGTTCGTTTGTACATGTAAACCAGGGCTTATATTTAGTGTTTTCTGCGTGTTGTTGAGACGACACTGAATACTTAGGATGAGGCTGGGAAGACTGGATGGACTGATGTGAATGGGGTAGGAATGGAAAATTAAAGAATAAAAATTGTTTCTTTAAGGTAAAATACTCCTTTGGTCGACTTCGGGGTTTGAATAGACGTGGCTCAGGTTAGTTCTTGATCTAGACATTCTGGAGATTAATTTTGCATTCCCAAATAAATAATTAGGTGCTCACAGTCGCCCTAGAACTGAAAACAGGTTGGAAGTGTCCACCTGTGCACCTGTGCATGGCTAATCAAAACATGGCTGCATACGTCACAGCCATTTTGTCAGCAGTTAAAGCAGTTGATGTTACATTTTGGAAACTTTGCTGATAATTAATACAACTGATTCAGATTGGAAAGAGTTTTCTGTTTACAGGTGTGTTAGAAGAGATTTGAAAATAAAATTTAAAATCATGACTTTTGTTTTACACTTTAAAAAACTTAAAAGCCAAGGAAAACACATTTAAACACAAGTCAAATGATACATTTGCTTTGCTTTCTGTACCACTTTTTTTCTTGAAGAGCTTATGCTGTTTATTAACTCCCTTTAAGGGAAATTTGTGGTCCTTCTCCCTTATCTGTTACTTGGTTTTCATCCTTAAAGTACTCTTTCCTCTTACGATTTTAGAATAATAAGGATTTGAAAAGGTTGAGTGTGCAAAAAGAACTAATTAATGGGGAAATCTACATCTAAAAAGCATTTTATTGTAATATTTAGAAAACCTTTGGAAATGATGTAACATTTCAGATCACTTGAGTAAAACGAGAGAGGGCAGAATCAGTAAGGCACTTGCTAAGGAGGGGAGTGGTGAAAAAAATTAGGTATTGGAGAAAAGGAGCTATCAGAAGGAAAGAAGTAGTTAGCGGCTACATTAACTTAAATGAACTTAACTATAATATATCAGTAAAAAAAATAAAAACCAGAAATCCAACAACATGTACACATAAGAGAGAAAAACTTTTAAACAGTGTAGACTGTTCAGCTGATCTAGATACTTAGCTCATGCTCTAGAGTTTCAGTTTCTATGTGCTTCTCATTTCCCTGGACTGAAGAGGAGGGAAAACCTGATAAATGGCCTACATTTATCCTACTTTCCCTGACTTTCCTAATAGTTAACTATTTAGGATAATCATATGAAAGCCAGATAAAATGTCTTTCTATTTTAAAATAGCAGCACTTAGGTAGGACTCAAGACATTTGATGCAGTGGTGTTCTGTTTGTTTTGTTTTGTTTTTTGTATTGTTTTGTTGTTTTGTTTTGTGGTGATTGTTTTCTTTAAATCTATTACCTTATACTCACCTAGCACAGTTTCATCACTTCTCAGTATGGACAGAGTCTGGTGTTTACCTCAAACGTAGCTCAGGGTCTGCAGCAGATGCTAATGACTTTAGTAGGAACTGAGTATGTGGGACCTTTTTTTGAGGCCTATTTTGTACTCCCGTCTTGCTCTACTCTATTTCCTTTTTCAGTATTAGGTAAGCCAGTATGAAATTATTAGTCTGCAGGAACCTCCAATAAGTAAGAGGCCCTATGGTTGACAAAGAGTTCTCTGTTTATTAAACCTTGATGAGAAACTGTCTCAGCTCAAATTTGAGAAACATTTAGGGCATTTAAAACCAATAGATTGGTTTCTACTTCAGATAAGCTGGATAAACAAATTCTTCTCTGTACGGCAGCTACTTTTGCCATCTTTGGAACATATCAAAGCCAAGTTTTGTGCACTTGAAATGTTTCTAAAATATCTAAAATATCTTTCTGAAAGATTTCATTGTGTGGCTTATTTTCCTCATTAAAATAAAAACATAATTAGTTGGTCTGTTTCATCAGTAGCAGTCATCTTTGATGAATTCTCTTAGGAGAATTAAATATTTTAATACTAATAAATATTAGAATAGTATCTGGCACACGTTTAGGTAAGTAAACCTTACTTAAATAAATATTAATTTTATTATTGGTTTGAATAGCCTGAATATTTTTCTTTTCATTAGTCTTGGTGATAGATATGTGATAGATGGAATTATTGTTAAAAATATTTGCTTCCATTCCCAGTTAGAGGATCATAAATCACTACCCGATTGGCCAGTCAAATGTTTTAACTGGATGTGGTAAGCATTGTCAAGCAGAAACTTTAAGAGCTGTCCCGTGTTTTGCCATGCCCCTTTCCCTCTGCTCTGAGATGGATCAGGTCTTTTCCTTTAGTATAGATCCTGGAATGAAGATAACATGGAGCAAAGCAGAAGCTGATTCTTGTAGGTTGTATAAAATATGAAGGAGCTAAGAAATAAACCTTTACTGTAAGTCACAAAGGTATTTGGGTTGTTGGTTACCTCAGCATAATCTATGCTGACTTTTTTACACATACATATTTGCAAATGACCAGGTATTAGCACGTGGACTGCTATATCAGGAGTGAGGTCATGTGCTTTAGGAGGGATGGAAAAAAAATTTATTTCTGTGTACTTCATGACACTTAGTGAAATGGCTCACACATAACAAGTAAATGCTTACAGAGATGAGTAAATACATTTTTAAAGATGTGTGATTGTAAGGAAAAGCAGAAAGCCATAAGCAGTATTTCTAGTAATAGCTAGATCAGTGAAAGCCAAATGAGCACTAACCTACACAGATATCTACAACACATACTCTTTCCTAATTGCAATGGTTTGAGTTTAGGATATTCACCTAAAACTGCCTCTGGATTAAAGATGTCTTATAAATAGATTAAAAAAAATACTTATACATTTTCTTGACAAGTGTCCTGACTCCTGTTTTCAGTTTAAAAGAGGTGAAAATGAATTTATTTGGGAAAGGGTACTCATGGAAAATAAGAGCTTTTTTGGAATAGTGACTAAATGTGATCATGAGACTTGTTCTCTGCAAGCTACTTTACGTGAAGTTTTTAAAAGTTAGTAGTACGTGGTGCTTAATGGAGAAAGTAGAAGCAACTTAGTTCCTGTGTAATATATGTTGGAAGAAGTCTTTGTTTTGGTGTGGGTTTAATACAGAATAAAACAATTTTTAAGTGGAAAAGCTTCTAAAACTAATATTGGTGAAAGTTGAGAATCATTTTTATGGCATTTATTCTGAGCACGAATTAATAATAGTGCTAATATTTATTTCTCACTTACTGTGAATTGGCCACTGTGCCGAGGACTTCACATTATCTCATGTATTTCTCATAGAGTTATCCTGTGAATTCAGGTGTTCTAGACTTTTCATTTTTCAGATAAGGAAACAAATACAGGTGAAGAAACAGATTTTTTCAGTTTACTGGCATACCTTATTTTATTGCACGTGGCTTTATCGTGCTTCACAGATGTGGTGTTTTTACAAATCTAAGGCAAGGCCCTCCACCAGAAAAAAAGATTATGGCTCTCTTTACTGTGGTGGTCTGGAATGGAACCTGCAGCATCTCCAAGGTATGCTTGCCAGTACATTACTAGGAAACAGTCTGATTTAGCAGTATGAAGGAATATGTTGACTTTTGCAGTGAGAAATATTGTGTCTGATAATAGTAAATAATCTCAGTATTCTTTTCCTTTTAGTTAGTTATGTTCTTTATTTGAGAGACTATATAATGCGCTTTACTTTTACTCCACTGGTCCTTTTATATAATGAGAGTCTCTCCAGTTGAGAAATTAGAGTCTTTGTTTGCTTATTGTTGTGTTTTTTTTTTTTTAGTAAGGATTTCTTCCCTAAATTTTGTAATAATTTTTGGTGAGAGACTTTTCTATAACTGACTTGATATATATATATTTTTATACTTTCTTACCCTCTTAAAAAAGATACACGTAATGTGTGCATTAACAAGGTATAGTGAACATATTTTTTTTGTTTACTTACTCCAGCAATCATTAGGAAAAAGTATTGTATTCTGCTGCATTTAAAAACTATTAGGTGTCTGTTATGCTTTCTGAGTTCTTCTGTGTGCTATTTAATAGTGTTTTTGTGTCTTTCCTTGACTGGTCTGCTTCCCTTTAGCAGTTTCCTTATCTCTTTTCATTTATCATGAGTTTGAACACCAAGCAAGTAAACCTATTAGAATTTTATATAAAATAAAGTAGGGTTATACAGCTCTGATGATGGCTGAAATTTACTTTGTTGTGAATAAAGCTTTGGTGTTTTTTAAGGTTGATAGTTAATTACATATAATACGTGGGCTCTTAATATAACTTTTCTTTTTTAGTTTTCACTATCCATCATTCTGATGGAACTTTTATTGTACCTGAATTAAGCAATGGCCACTTTCTTCATAACGATTTTCATCTAAATATTTGGATGTTTTAGCAAACTGTTCTAAGTCTTTTGTCCTTTAATGACATGAGAGCAATTCAGAACTTCTATTTCAAATTCTCCTTCTATTCTCTGTTATTATTTTGATAGGTGAATATAACCTTAGGTTCTTTACAGCTAGTTAATTGCTCAAATGTGACCTTTTCTTCCTGCCTTTACTCACTAGGATTAAGTTTTTATTTGTGAGATGGATCATGCTTCATCCAATTCAGTGGTTTTTAAATTTTTGCTGTGCATCAAAATCACCTGTTTGTGTGCATAAAAATTCAGATGCTTTGGCCCCAATAAATATTGGTTCAGTAAGTTCAGGTTGAGACTTAGCTTTATGCTGATTCTGATGGGAAGGTTGGGCTGCAAAGTACTTCAAAATGAATTTTTCTTTGGGGCAAGGGTGAAGATTTCTAGAAACAAACAAAAATATCCTTCAATTTTTTTATATTTTCCTAATGTAAATTAAGTTTTATGTTTTTCACCCATGCATTTTATAGAGGCTTTTTCTTGGAGAAACTTTCCTTTGAGGCAAAGCATTTTGATAATTTTGGAGAAAGCAGGCCATGTTACTCACTCTCTGGAGACTCTTGTTCTTCCTTTTGGAAGGGCTCAGGTTTAATATAGCGCAGCTGTTGAACTCTCTGCCCTTCAAAGTTTTAAGAAGAAAGTGTTTTATCCTTTAAAATGGAAATGCCTTTTTTAGGGAGATTGTCTTTAGTGGATATAGTTCTCTAAGAAAGTTTCATGCTTTTCTAGAATTCTTTTGCTTTAGTGATTTCTTAAAATTGTTTCAGATGTTGCGAGCACCGTCTCAGAATAAAGATCGGTTCCTTTTGTAATATATTTTGCTATATCCTTAACAAAACTAGATGAAAAGTTTAATTTCTTTGTATTTTCTAGGACTCAAAAATATGTTCTTTCCTTTATTCAGCCATTCTATACATAAGTAAATGGACCTTGAATAGGGTTTACTAGACAAAAGATTCTGTTCTAGATGACTGTTTAGCAAGCCATATGCTTCTCCTAAAAATGTCATTCTGTCTTGATGAGCTTTAAAGTGATTACAGATGTTTTGGCTCTTTTGAGGACTACCACTCTTTATGTGAAAAGATCACTTCTTTTTCAGGGGATTTCTTCAAAAATATAGAAATTTGTATAAAATTTATTTTTATACCTTTTGTCTTTAAAATCTAATTAAATTAGATTTAGACATTAGTAATTTGAATTTAATTTTAATATTAATACAAATGAGATATAAAGAATTAAAAGCCTCAATATGGCTTTTGTTAAGATTGTTAGTTTTTTTTTTAATTTGGAATTTAAAGTGCTTTATAATTACTTCTGTGCAATGAAAAGTGATATTTTGGCAGGAAGGGATATCTTTTTTGATATTCAGGCCTTTTACTTTGGTAAGTTACCTACAGAAGTTATAGATCATAGTCATATAATGTTTGAGTTGGACGAAAACTCTAGGATCATCCTGTTTGACCCTTTTTTTAATGCAAGATTCTCTAGAACTTCCTGCTTCTTGATTGTCTAGAAGTTGAAAAATATATGGTTAATATCTGGTAGCCCCAGAAAAATCTCTATACTTTTAGACTAGTTGGCAAATGTTTCTTTTTAGTTACTATATACAAAAGTCCTAACCCCCTGTATACATATCAGCTCTTCAGACAATTGAAGACATTTGTCATCACTCATGCTCCCTCCCAAATTTGTGCTCCAGACTTGTTTACTCTTTATTAACGATCATATTCCTTAATGTTTGACTACCTCTTATAGTCCTTAGAATGTATTCCATTTTGTCAGTATCTTTCTTTGAACTAGATCTTATTTTCTTATTGTTGAACTTTGATCCATGTTGAGTGAATTTTTATATAAGGTGTGAGATTTTTACATTAAATTTTTTTTTGCACCACCATTTATTGTAAAGACTATCCATTAAATTACTTTTGCACCTTTCCAACAATCATTTGGCTGCATTTGTCTGGGTCTGTTTTTGTATTTTCTGTTCTGTTCCATTGATGTAAATCCCTTGGCCAATACCACACAGTCTTGATTTCTGTAGTTTTACAATAAATGTGTACATTACTTCAGTAGCTGTGGTTCTTCCATTTTCCTTCTTTCTCAAAATTTTTTTAGTGTTCTAATTCCTTTGCCTTTCTATCTAGATTTTACAATCAGCCTATCTATATCTATGAAAATCCAGGAGGGATTTTGATTGGTATTGCTTGAAATATATAGCTTAATCTGAGAGAGTTGTCATTTTTACTATGTTGAGTCTTCCAGTATATAAATATGCTATATGTGTCTTCAATTATGTATTAATTTCTTTCATCAGTGTTTCATGGTTTTGAATATACAGATTCTATATCTGTTTTGTTAGATTTATGCCAAAGTATCTGTATTTTGGGGAGCCATGGTAAATAACATTGTTTAAAATTTTTAGTTTCTAATTGTACTGTATATAGAAATAGGATTGATTTCTGTGTTGACTTTGTATCGTGTAACCTTGGGACATTCATATGTTCTATAAATATTTTGTAGATTCTTTGGGATTTTTAAGTGGGTAATCATGCAGTCTTTGAATAAGGACAATTTATTTCTTCTTTTCCAATCTTTACACCTGTTGTTTCTTTTTGGTTTTCAGAAGGATATTAAATAAGATTGGTAATAAAAGACAGTTTTGCCATTTACCAGTCTTAGGGGAAAGTACTCCGTTTTCACCATTAAGTATCATGTTAAGGTTTTTGTTTGTTTTGCACAAGTGCCTTTTATTAGATTGAGGAAGCTTTCTCCTAGTTTGCTAATAGTTTTTATCATGAATGGGTGTTATATTTTGTCTAATGTCTTTTCTGCATCAGTTAATAAGATTCTTGTGGTTTTTTTCTTTAGATTGTTAATATGGTGAATTATATTGATTGATTTTAAATATTGAACCAGCCTTGCATTCTCAGGATAAACTGCACTTTGTTGTGTCAATTCTTTTTGTATATTACCATATTTAATTTGCTAAGATTTTGTTGTGGATTTTTACAGCCATGTTTATGAAGGATATTGGTCTGTAATTTTCTTTTTTTGTACTGTCTTTATATAGATTTGATACTGTGGTAATACAGACTCATAAAATGAGCTAAAAGTGTTTTCTCATCATCTGTTTTCTTTTGTGTTGCTTTAGTTTCATCCCCAAATTTAGATGACATATTTTGTTTTCATTTGGTTCAAAATATTTTCTTATTTCCCTTAAGACTTCCTTTTTGATGTATGGATTATTTAGAGATGTTTTAATTTCCAAGGATTTGGAGATTTCTCTATCTTTCTGTTATTGATTTCTAGTTTAATTCCATTATGTTATGAAAAACTCAATTCCTGGGGTTTTCTCTTTACAGTTTCCATCCTGAAACCTGTGGTTCTTTTTACCTTGCTCTGTAGCGCAGTCCTACAATTGGACTTGCATCAGTGGTTGAGGGATGGAAGGACAGAAAGAAGGAAAAACAAAAAACGCAGTAGGTATTGGTTCTACCTTCTTAAAATCACAATGAATGGAAAAGGAAGGTTTCCTTCCCTCAGAATTTTCACTCTAGCAGGTTTCCATGTGGCCATGGGATTGCCTATGGCTGGTGCATGGTGCACGAGAGAACAGAGAAAAGAAAAAAAAAAAAACACGCAACTTCTACTCTTGCCCATTTCACCTAGTCGCCTTTCTAGCTCCTTCGGACAGAGTGCTTCTCCTGGAGAAGGGCTCACTTGTGGATTTCCTGTTGCTTAAAGTTCATGCAGGGAATACTGGAGGGAAAAATTATGGTAAACTCATTGCTGGTTGAGTGGTACTTTGAATTCTGGTGATCTTCTCTGATCTGCCCACTTTTCAGAGTCTTTAAATAGCTATTCCATACATCATGTCCAGAGTTTACAGTTGTATTCAGTGAGAGACAGGGTAGAATATGCTTACTACATCTTAATAAGACCAGCCATTCTATGATGAATTATTTTTAAAGCTAAATTCTAATATATCTTGCATTTTAGCACATCTGAATAGATTTAAAAGATTCAAAGATGATTCATAAAAGGTCTTCATATGATCACATTCTAAACCATTGGTTCTCAACTGTGGTGGGCAGAAGGGCATAGAACATCCCAGAATCTTAGAAATGAAGTAGAGAAAAGATTTCAAAATACATATGCCCTCAGTTGAAAATCATGGCATTTAATGAAAGATGATGTTTGTTGCACATGTAAGTGGGGTACAAAAATATATCAAGTCACTGGTTTAGACCATCAACCAATAAATCTTAACTACTTTGAAAGGGTGTGGGAGTCACATTTATTTTGAGACGCTGATGGAAGTTTTGGTGACTTTTCTCTAGAAATAGCTGCACTCATATATATAAAATCAGAGTTACATTTCTAGGGGATTCATGGATCCCAGACTTTGTACACTTCCCTACAGGATTTTAGGTCTTATACAACATTTTGTTTATACTAGCTCTTGTGTTGAATCTTTTAGTTACAAGTTACAGAAACCTAGAAATTCAAATAACTGGCTTAGGCAACAAGAAGGAATTGGTTTATGTTACCAAGCAATGGAAGGAGCAAGGGTACAGCCAACAGTCTCAGGGACCAGAGCAAGAAAGCTACCAGGCTCTTTCTAATTTGTCTCTGACATTCTCTGACAGCTACTACTTCAGACTGTTTTTTCCTGTGCGGCAGCTATCATAGCTGATGGAAGTTTTTTCAGGTTTATATCTCAAAGCTTTATCACTAGGGGGCAAAGATTAAACAGACTAAGGATTTACTATTATATAGTCATTATTTGTAATGCTAATTATACTGCTATATCATATGCATGTAGATTATAGGAACCCTGGAAGTCAGGTATAATAAAAGGTGAGCTCCCTGGACAAAAATTAAGAACAGGAATACTTTATATTGAGATATCTTTAGGGAGCAAATAACGTTGGTATATATTATGTAGGCTGACTTTTTTTCCTGATGAACTTTAAGAGTTTACTTGCTAAAGGTGTGTTCACTCATTCAACAAATATTTGTATTTCTTTTTTATTTTCTAGTCCCAAAAGACTGCGTTTCTATAGACTTTACTAGGAGGTATGTCCTCAGAACATCAGCTTTGAGGATGAATATGTAGGGTAGAAGTAGTCAAGCAAAGGCTAGATGATCATTTCTCAGGATTTAGTGGACAGGAATTGTCTTAGATTGGCCTGTAGGAATAGGTGGTTTATTTGAGAGATGACAGGAATTAGAAGTGAGGACCGGGAGTAAAATAGGGAAGGAAGAAGAAACAAGTAATATTGAGATTGATGCTTTGAGCAGTAGAGGTTTAGTTCTGGAACTCCCTAAGAAGCAACGAGAATACCTTTAAGTAATGTCCGTTTGGAAGATGAAAGGCTTGAACATTTATCTGCTGGTTCTTATTCCTCCTCTTTGGTTAATGAAGGTGTTAACTCTCCTGTGCTCCTAAAGACCCTGAGGCATAATAGGTTTACTTGAGGTAGGATGCAGGAGGATGACTTGAGTCGGAGCTCCTATAGGTGTGGCTGAAATGACAGATGGGCCAAGAGAATATTCACCAATATTCTGAAAGCCATTACAAAGGATTGGGAAACTGACATCTTAAAACTCCCTTATCTGTAAATAGTAATAGAACTACTCCAGGGAAGAGATGATTTCTTCTATACAATTTAGCCTTTAAAGAATTCACAATAGCAGAACACTCCTGTACTGTGTACCAGGTAGTTGACCAAGGACTGTGTATAATATCCCAACAAACAAAGATCAGTCTACAGAATTTTCTTTGAGAATGTAACAGATATAGCTAGTGGCCTGGATGATCTCATCATTTGGATGAGCATATATTTACTCTTCACTGATACTGCCTAAAGTATTCAACATAGAGACTTTTGTTTATAGTTGCCTTTTAGGCTCTTGCCCCTGTCTCACTGTCATCTCTGACTGATAACTGTGGTGGTAGCCTTGTCTTCCACCTTATCAATGTGCTTCAGTGTACCATTTCAGTGCCAGTTAGCAGTGGGATGGGTACAACATGCATTTGAGGTTATTTTCACAAATTTCAGTTTCCTCTTCTCTTAGTTGAGACTTAAAGCATCGTTATTTTGTTGCTGATAAAGTTCACGGTTTAAGTATATTTTGGTTACTGCTTGTAAATGGCCCCTAATTAGGGCCCAAGTTTTAATTTTGGTCTCAAATTTAATCTTTTGGCTTTGAGGTCAAACTGTTGATATGGCCAACTCCCTTAATAATCTCTTGCTACTGTCCTTGACTCTGACTTTGGCAAAAACTGCTTTCCAGAGATTTTTTTTTTATTAACTCCTGATAGTAGCTGTTCCTCCAGGTTGTATTAGCTTTCTCATAGTGAGCTACTCTATTGGATCCATCACGTCGGTATAGCATTAGTAGTTAGGAGCCCACGGTTTGAAGTCAGCTGTACCAGAATTTGAGTCCTAGCTCTGTGCCTAATTGGTGTATCTGTTCTATTCCATAAAATGGACATAATTCTGTTTCGTTAAGTATAAAATGCTTAGGGCAGTGCCTGACATATGCTAAGCGCCAAATAAATTTTAACAACAGCAGCAGCATCGTCATTATTCTTTTGTGGCTTCTTTTTCTCTCTTTATTCCTTTGTTATTTCACCTCCCCCCCCCTTTCATAAACCTTTACTAGATTCTAGTTTCTCCTTCTATATTATCAGTATCTTGGATCTTGCCTTTTTATTAACAGTATTTTATTCACGAGTCTATAAAATAATTATCTGCACTTGGCGTTTTCTAGATGGTGACCTCCCATGCACTCCTCAGCTCAATGTGTTTTATTTTTGGCATCTGTCATTCCACTGAAATAGCTTTCATCAAGGTTGACAGTGACCCTGTTGCTAAATGAATAGACTCTTCTCAGTCCTTATCTTATGTGACCTTTGCAGTCTAAAAAGACGACTTTCTCATTCTTGAAAGATTCTTCCTTTGACTTCCTAGTTTGTATTTCCTCCTTCTCAGTTCCCTTTAAATGCCCATCATCTTTTGCCCATTCCTTGAACTATAATGACAAAATGAATTTGTGGGGATTCACCATCTAATTTAAGAACTAGAGAATTTCTAATACCTTTATTTTTTTTGCATATTCTGGTAGGCTGAATAAACTCCCACCCCCAGTATGTTCATCCTAATCCTCAGAACCTGTGAATGTTACCTTAGATGGCAAAGGGTCATTGCAGATAGGATTAAATCAAGGATCTTGAGATGGGAGATAATTTTGGTGGGCACAATGGTGTAATCACAGTGGTTCTTGAAGGATGTAAGAAGAATCAGAAGGAAATGTCACCATGGGAGCAGAGACTGGAGTGATGTGACCACATGCTCAGGAATGCCAGCAGCCTCTAAAAGTTGGAAAGGATAAGAAACAGATTTTCCCTGGGAGACTTCAGACGGATCCAGCCTTTCTGACACCTTTATATTAGCCCTGTGAGATACATTTTGGATTTATGACCTCCAGTACTGTAAGAGAATAAATTATGTTTTAATCTACCAACTTTTTGGTGATTTGTTACAGCAGTAATAGGAAACTAATACAGTTCCTTTGTATCTCATTATCTTTCATGACTTCAGTTACCATCTGTTTTTTCCAAAGCCTAAATATATGTAGTGTATTTGCATTGTGCACACATTTCACTCAAGAAAACACATATACATGGCAACTAAAAAAAGAGTAGAAACTATTTAAAAACATTTAAAAATTGAAGTTAATTCTAGTGATCATTTAGTACCCAACCAAAGAAACAGCTATTTATTCCAGTGCTAGAGTACTGGCATATTAAGAGATGCTATGTGTGTCTCTACTGGGGAATTGGGGCTTCTAAAGGATTTCCAAAGATAATTTTACTATTCGCAGTTCTCGCCTAATACACTGACTTTAGGACCTACTCTCCATATAATATGTGTCTTTGCATCTTTTTCTTGTCTTCTAGGCCTCTAGAACTAACAGGACTTCTCTTCTTGGGTTTTCCAGAGGCATTTCAGTCACAGCATATCTGAAACAATTTGATGATAATCATCTTCACCACTTCACTTGTTTTCCCTCTTATTTACTGTCACCAACACCTAGCCAGTTATCTGAGCCAGAAACCTATGTATCTTTTTTGTCTCCTCCCTCTTAGGCTTTCTGTCAATTAGCCATTCAATTCTAGTATTCATTATCCTAACCCCCTATTCAGTTTCCATCCTTATGCAACTATCCTTGCTGCCAACCCAGCTTTTTAACTGGTCTCCATGTCATTAATCTTAGTTTGTTATCTACACAGGGATCCCCAACCCCCGGGCCATGGATTAGTCCATGGCCTGTTAGGAACCAGGTCACACAGCAGGAAGTGAGCAAGGGAAGCTTCATCTATGTTTGCAACCATTCCCCAGTGCCAGCATTATTGCCTCAGCTCCATCTCTGATCATCAGGCAGAGAATTCTCATAGCATCAGTTCTTGATGTTGAAAAGGTTGGGGACCGCTGGCCTGTAGGATAAAGTCCTAACTTCTCCACATGCCACATAGTCAGTACTTCATATTCCCTGCTTACATCTTTTATTTATTCTTTGGCATTTGTCCTTCTGACCCAGCCTCCAGCCATACACAAACTATATTTTAGTGATCCTCAACTACTTTACTTGCGCTCATGTGCTTGCTTTCTTTTGTAATTAAGGTTCTGTCTGCATAGACCATTTCTTCTGTTTTCTCCATCTTCCCTACCCCTGTTACACCACCTCAACACCTTTGCCTATTTAAGTTCTATTCTTCCTTCAGGTGAAACTTTAAGCATCATTTTCTCTAAGGAGCATTTTTTGAGTTCACAAGCTTAGTTTTGTGATCTAAGAGCCCCCTGTTCTTACCTCTTACCTCTTTTGAGTACTTAACGCTTTATTGTGATTGCCTATTTCCTTGTCTTTGTTTCCCACAAGACTTAAGATCTCAGAGCAGGAACTGTTTCTTCTTTCTTTTTGCATTTTCACAGCATAACACAATGAATAACCTATAAATGATACTCAGTAAACATTTGTGCTCGTTTGATTATGGAATAGTATAAAATTTTTTTTAAATATTTTATAGCAGCATCTCCTTAAGCAGAATAGCATTTTAGAAAGTTGTTTTTCTTATAACTATGTGGGTTTTAAATGTAACTGTCATGGACCATGACATTATAGATTACTAAAAAATGATGGCTTTTATAGTTTTATGATGCATCCTGCTGCTTCCTTATATTGAATAATAGTATTACAGACTTTCTTAATGCAATATTTATTAAAATGTATACGTGTAATTCTGTCACATAGGTTTTTGTGCGATTTAAGTTTTTACTAAGACTCCAAAAGTTTTTCATCAAAGAAATGGAAAAGATGGAAATGTATTGCAAATTTAAATACTTGCCAATAGTAAAATAAATTTTTTTCTTAGTAGCTATGTGGTTATTATACTATAGATTTTGGAATGGCAGCGTGCTTGATATACAGAATAAACCCTGACATTTGAGACTGAGAATTACGTATCTACTGTTATAGTCTATATTAAACAAACCACATAATTTTACTTTGTTAAATTTGTTCAGTTTTATTTATTTAGAAATAAAGGCAAAAAAAAAATGGAATAATAGAGTTTAAGATGTATGGAATATTGTAGATATTGTTAAATTTTAACAATTTAATTTGCTGGAAGGGAGTTGGGAAAAGGCAAAAAAAAGCATTGTGGAAAAATAAGCAATTTTTTGGAAAATAAAAATTTATGACTTTTTAACCAAAATTTAAACTACTAGTTTTAAGGTATAATACCTTACTCAAAAATAAATTATGAACGTGTTTGTCAAGACTGTACCATACATAATAGGCACTAAATGTGCTAAGTAATATGTTAGATGTATTTTTTTTTTCCTCAATCCTGCAGCTCAATGAAAGCAAAGTATCTGGACAGCTCAGGCAACAGTGTTCAAGAAGTTTTTCCTGACGATCATGCCATATCCCACTATACCTCTCACTCCCCAATACACCTTGTATATTCTTTTATTATAGGAACTACCACTAGTATTCAAAGCAGTGACATTGACATTATTGTTTACATGTCTTCCTTTCCCCAATAAAATCTTTAAGGTCAGCCATTGGGTAAATCATTGTGCAGAAGACTTAGCAGATATTTCAGTAGATATTTAATGAATTGAGAATAGGAATTAGAATCTTTGTATACATTCTCAAATATATATGGCCAGCAGAATTCAGCTGGGCTTTTCGAATATGCACTATTTTGTAGCTGATAATATTTACTCTGGCCAGATCTTTCAAACTTCTCTTCAAAGAGTATTTTACTGCCTGAATATTTGTCAGCATAACCAAAATTTTTTAAAGTCAAATATCTTCCTTTAGGTAGAGCATAGTGATTATAGTTAATAATACTGTATTGCATATTTGAAAGTTACTAAGAGAGTAGATTTTAAACAGTTCTCATCATAAGAAAAAAGGTTGAAACTATGGTGACAGATGGTAACTAGACTTATTGTGGTGGTCATTTAACAATACATACAAATGTCTAATCTTGTTATACACCTGAAACTAATATAATGTTGTGTGTTAATTACACTTATATTTTTAAAAATCTTTGGGTGAATATTTTTAAAAGATGGAATGTTATGGAAAGTCAGTGGAAAAAGTACTGGTTTTATGTCTTGTGTTCTTATTAGTTTTGTTATTGAAATCAAATCACATACAATTCTGACAGAAATTATTTAAAAGTCACACTTGGGTGTTCAGTTAAGTAGTTTGAGAAGTCAGTGGGAGTTTTAATTACTCTGTTCAGGTGTAGTAGTCTGAGTTATATAACGGAATTTGGTTAAATCTTTTAGTAATCATTGAGGTTTTCTTAAATGGTATGAAGGCCTGTAAAACTGTTAGTTGAATAACAAGCAGGCTGTTTTCTTCATTAAGCTAACCACTACGAAGTTCATTTTGTGCGTCTTTAGTTTTATGTGATCTTTTGTGCACTTGTGCATATATATTTTGTTACATTTATAAAGTGGTAGTCTAGATTGTAATTTACACTTGTTTTTTTTTTAATTCTCTTTGAATTTGTTTAAACAAATTAAGTTTTTCAAGTTTACAGACATGAGTTAAAAATCTGGTATTTCAGAGTATTACTGTTTTGTTATCTAGTGCAGGATATTTTCAGGTTTTTTTTTAATAAATTAAGAACTCACATCTAATTATATTAATTTATTACTAAATCGTTCCTTGATTTGTGCCTTATTTCCAAAAATGATTGCTTTAAAATAGATCATAGGTAGTAAACCTCTACTGTAGCTGTTTTGGGAAATAAATTGTTATTTTTACTCTGAACTTTTTTTGTAGCTGAATCCATGTCTTAGAATTGGCATAAAGTTCAGGTTAAGCTAATAACAACTTTAAATGAAGTTTAACTGTAAATTTAACAACATTACTTTCTCAAGAATAATAATAATTACTAATAATTTTACTTGGAATATATCGAGAACAATGCTAAGTGCTTATCATTTATATCTTTTTAATCTTAGTAGCTCAATGAGATGATACCTTGATAAACTAAAAGGGTAGGTAATAAATTCTGATAATAGGAATGGTCTGTGGTCAAGTTAGGAAGCAGGGGCCTTCTTAAAGAGGTGTCTCGTTTACCGCCTCTATGTTGGTTCACTGAAGATGAACAATAGCTGTAGTCTAATCAAGTCAAGCAACAGTATCTTTCTTCAGGTGGGAAATCATAGGCCCAAATGCAGCTCTAGACCTTGGGTGCTATTTTAAAAGTCTAGGCTTGCTGAGCTTGCTCAGTTGTTAAACCTTGTTCATTGATGCCCATGCAGTTTTTCTAGCCAGATATATGTCTCAAGTACCACTCATTTTATTGAGGGAAAACAATTTCAGTCTTGGTTTATGCCAATCAAAAGAATCCTGTTATATAAATTTTAATAATGGTATTTGAAAATAGAAGTAGCCTCTTCTGGAGAGTGTAACTAACTATCCCAAGGGTATACACGTGAGATGGTTCTATTAATACCATTTTTTCTTCTTTAACAGCTGGACTAGCTAACATTTGTTGAGTTTTGACCAATTGCCAAGCACTTACTAAAACTTTATATATGTTGTCTCATTTAATCCTCATGTTAACCATATGCAGTAAGTAGAAATATGGTCAATGTACTTTTCAGTGTAATATTTTGAATAGATAATGCAGTCATAGAGTTTTGTGTATATAAGTAAATTATATATGTCTTCTCTAGTCTGCCCACCATCTGCTCATTTACCACAGCTCCCCCTCTCCCCAAGATATCATTGTTATTAGTTTCTTATGCTTGGAGTTTGTCTATGCATATTCAAGCAAATACATTCTTATTTTTCATTTTCCACAAATGAAGCATACTAATAGTTTTTATTTTGATCTTTCACTTTCACAACTTTTTATTACAATCTTTACATTGCAGAAAAGAGTACAGTGAATCCATAAACACATTATTTTGCTGTTTTTTGCTCATTTTGCATTTTTGTATTATATGTATATAGGTAAGCAAAGTGCATGTATGAGTATGCATATGTATCTAGATGAGCAAAATGAGCATATATGTCTTTTTTACCTAAGTTATTTGAAAGTAAATCATAAATTTCATGGTACTCCATCCCTAAATACTTCCATTTTTTGAGGTGAGTTACCACTAGGCAATGAAGGATTTTAAGCAAAGGAGTGGTGTGATTAGTTATTATTGCTTGGTGATGTAGAAGACGATTAGAGGCAGGAGGTCAGTTAAGTGTTTGTTACAATAGTCCATGTGAGAAGGAAGAAGGATGAAAGTAGACCCATGGATTTGGTAGTATTTTGTGGTTAATTGGACAGAAAAGTTAGTCGTTTACATTTTTTTAGAGAAAATCTGGAAAAGAAGTGTTTGTTAATCTTTTGTAGGGTTACATTTCCTCTCTTGCTGATAAATGAACTGTTCCTGTTTGTTACTAGTTGGAAAGAAATGAACATTTACTCCTCTTTACACCAGACACGCCATGGCAGTTACTTAACATGTTATTTAATTCTGCCAATCATTCTATGAGGTATTATTATCCTTATTTTTGTAAATGAGGAAATTGAAGTGCAGAGTTGTGAAGTAATTTGTTCAAGATCGCGTTGCTCTTAAGTGGCAGGTCCGGAATTTTAACATCAGTCTAACTCTGAAATCATTGTGTGACCGTTTCCAAATTGTTTCATGAAGTTAAAAATAAAACACGAAAGTGATTTTTTTCTAAATATATTTCTAAATATATTTTTTCTAAATATATTTGTAATTATTTTTAATCATGGAATCATCAGCGTTTAAAAAATAGGGTACCCAAGAGATTTGCAGATGGACAGTTACTTCATCTTTGTACTGAAGAGTAAGTACCACCTACCAACTAGTTTTCTCTTTGATGTAACATTGTTAGATGATGAATGCTAGTCTGTTCAACTGTGATGTTCTATAAATTCAGCATATTTTATGTGATCGAATTTATTTTATTATAAATATATTTATGATACATAATCCCAATATTTTTTGTTAGAAGTTTTATCATAAAAGATTCCTAAACTAAAGCAAATAAGCAACAAGTTGGAATATTTTAAAGTGAAGATTAATGTGATAAATAAAATACATAGCCTTTTTTTTTTTTTCTTTTTAATTAGGTGAGCCATCCAAGATGAAACAGCATTAAAGCAGGTGTGAAGCAAATAATTCAATGGCTTTTTGACACCTAAACTTTGGGGGCATTAGAAAATAAATTATGTTGCCCTTAAAGACTAAAAATGTAGCTTTTTAAAAGTGACATCTTGATTCACTTGAACATAGTAAACGATTTATAACATTCCCATCCTTAAATAATCAATGTAAAATTTATCAGACAACTTAAGTTTTCATATGCCATTTTCTGGAGAAGAGCATAGATAGAGAATTGCCTATCAAGCTAAATCAGTCAGGATATAAACCCCCGAAGTCTTGGCTTAAAATAATGATTTATTGTTCATGCCCCTTGCTGAGAGTTCTACCCCTCCATTTATTCTTACTCAAGGACCCAGACTAACCATCATTGTGTACTCTGACAGGAAAAGAGGTAATTATGCACTGACTTTCAAGCTTTTTCTAGATGGTTTCACTTCCTCTCATTTCATTGGTGGAAGTTAAGTCACATGCCCACACCTAACTTCAGAGATAGCAGTGAAGTGTAATCTCATCACATGTTTGGTAGGAGAACTGGAGTATTGCTGCACAGCCATAATTTCTAACACACAGCCTTAAGAGGAACACAGATTTATGCATGGTTAATTAGTAGAATCATTTAAAGAAGATGGTTAAGTACCTCTGATATATTCCTACTGTGATTAAATTAAGGGTCTTGATGCTGAAAGGTAAACTAAAGAGGTAAGTGAAAATGTCCAGTAGTTACTTATTTGACCAGAGGAATAGACTGGTTCAACTGGGCTTGCTTTTCATTGTGTTTTCTACATTACATTTTCATAAATATATTAAAGAAGTTTGCTCTTATGTGCTTACTTGTAATAGAAATCTGTTAGTAAAGAAAGATTAAAAATTCTCAATTATTTTTATGCAAAACGTGTTAAATAATGGTTCCAATGCAATGATCTGGTAATTGGTATTAAGTATGATAATGAAGCATCACTTATTTTTAATTACATTAGACATATACTAGAAGTATTTTTAAAAGTATGATTTGGGAAAATATGCTACATGAGAGTACCAATGAATAACATTGAAGTTCAATAGCTACAGTTTGTTCTTCTAAAAATTTGTGAAGAGTGATATTATTTATTTATATATATATATAAAGAGAGAGAATTTCTATATACATACATGAATAGGTATTCTCAAAGCAAAGTTATAAATCTTTACCTTTGACAAACTTGTGTTTCTTCCTCCTTATTGGTGGTATAAACCAGGTGTCAACAGTTTCTTCATAAGGTGTATTCTTTTTTACTTTAATTGTAAAAAATGCATAATATTTTATGTGTTACCTTTTTAACTACTTGATAATTGTAGTTCAGTGACATTAAGTACATTCATTTTGTGCATGCATGACTACCATATAACTCCAGAACTTTTTTCCATCTTCCAAAACAACCTCTGTACCCATTAAACAATAATTCTTCGTTTTCCTCTCCAACCAGTCCCTGGCAACCACCATTCTACTTTCCACTATATAAATTTGACTACTCTAGGTGCTTTGTATGTGTGGAATAGTATACTCTTCATCCTTTTGCTACCGGCTTATTTCATTTAGCATTTATTAAAGGTTCACCCCTGGTATAGAACGTGTCAGAATTTATTCAGCCTTCCTTTCTAAGGCTGAATAATATCTCATTTCTATATATACTGCATTTTTAATCCATTCATCTATCAGTGGAAACTTGGGTTTCTTCCACCTAGGCTACTGTGATTAATGCTGTAATAAACATTGTTGAACAGATATCTAGCTGAGTCCCTGCTTTTAATTCTTTTGGGTATATGTCACCCAAGTAGAATTGCTGGATCATATTGTAATTGTTTTTAATTTTTAGTAATTATACTGTTTTCCATAGCACCTATACCATTTTACATTCCCATCAGTGTTTCCAAATTTTTCACATCCTTGCTAACACTTGTTCCTCCCTCCTTCCTTTCTTCCTTCCCTTACCATCCTAATGACTATTTTGTGTTATCTCTTGGTTTTGATTTGTATTTCCCTGATTATTAGTAATGCTGAACATCTTTCATGTGCTTATCAGTCAATTGTATATCTCCTTGGGAGAAATGTCTATTCAAACCCTTTGCTCATTTTTGAATAGGGTTATTGTTTTGTTGTTGAGTTTTAGTAGTTCTTTATATAAATTAGTAGTTCCAGATATAAATTCCTTGTTGGACTAGTTACTTGCAAATACTTTGTCCAGCCCATTTCGTTTCCTTAATGAATGACATTGCATTGTATGGCTCTACCACAGTTTATCAGTTCACCTGTTGAAGGTTGTCTTGGTTGCTTGCAGCTTCTGACAATTATAAAAACTGTGATAAACATTGTTTTGTAGATATTTGTGAACATATATGATTTATGTTCAATTGGGTAGATACCTAGTAGCACAGTTGCTGGATTATATGTTACAACTTTGTTTAACTTTGTAAGAAACTGCCAAACTGTCTTCCAAAGTAGCCATACCATTTTGCATTTCCACTAGCATGAATGAGACTTCTTGTTTCTTCTCATGCTCACCAGTATTTGGTGGGGACAGTTTTCTTTTTCTTTTTAGGCATTTTAATAGGCGCGTAATGGCATCTCATTATATTTTTAATTTTTAGTTTCCCAATGACATGATGTTGAACCCTTTTTATTCTAAAGAATTTATTTTTTGTACTGATGTAAATATTATTGTATTTTTAATACCAAATTCCAGTTAATCATTTCCGGTTATATAGGAAAACAGTTGACTTTTTTTGCAGGTTCCATAAATTTGTTTACTAACATTCACATATATGTATAATATTGATGTGGTCTATGACCATGCTACTCTGAACAAGCCTGATCCCATCTGATCTCAGAAGCTAAGCGGGGTTGAGCCTGGTTACTTAGATGGGAGACCATCTCGGAAGACCAGGTGCTGTAGGTGTGAAAAACAAGGGATTGTAAACTGACATGGTCCTTGCAATCTATGAGGTCAACCAAGGTTTGCCTCTCCTAAAAAATAAATTACTTAACAACAACAACAACAATAATAATAATAATATTGATGTGTATAATCATGTGCTTGCTCGCAAGCATATCCTCAAGTTTATTTTTAATGTATAGTCGACATGTAGTATTCCAGGTGTACAACATAGCTTTTCTACATTTACATTTCTTACAAAGTGATCAGAACAATAACTCTGTAAACATCTCTCACCATACAAAGTTATTACTGTAGTAACTATTTTTCCTTATGCTATACATTACATCCCCACAATTTACTTTTGCATATTAATGTTATGCAGATTGCTGTTGTAATTACTTGTTCATTTCAGGAGGATTTTTGTTGATTCTTTGAGCTTTTTCTATATACAGTGATGTCTCTGCAAACTAGGACAGTTTGATATCTTCTCAGTATGCATTCTTTTAATTCATTTTCTTATTGCATTAGCTAGGACTTCCTATAAAATGTTGAATAGGAGTAGCTAGAGGGGATTTCCTTGCCTTTTTTTCAGTCTGAAGGGTAGCATCTAGTTACTCACCATCGTGTATGTTGTAGATTTTATGTGTGTGCGCTTCATCCAGTTACGGAAGCTCCTGCAGTCCTAGTTTGCTGAGAATTTTTAGCATGAATGGGTGTTGGATTTGGTCACATGCCTTTTATGTGACAGTATGATCATGTGATTTCCTTTTTTTCTACCTGTTGATGTATTGGATTACATTAATTGATTTTCTGATATTGAACTAGCCTTGCATATCTGGAATAAATCCCATTTGGTCATGGTATATAAACCTTTTTGTACATTCTTGGATTTGATATACTAAATTTTTGTTGTGAATTTTTGCATCTAAGTTTATAAAAGATATTGGTTTGTAGTTTTTATTTTTTAAAAATATCTTTACCTGGTTGTGATATTAAAGTAATGCTGGTCTTGTCGAATAAGTTAGGACATGTTCTCTTGTTTCTATTTTCTGAAACAGACTGTAGAGAATTAGTATAATTTCTTCTTAAATGTTTGGTAGCATTCATCAGGAAACCATTGGGCCTGGGGCTTTCTTTTTTGGAAGGTTATTAATTATGAATTCAGTACGTTTAATTGCTGTCGGCCTATACAGATTATTTCTCCTTATGTAAGTTTTGGTAGTTTGTTTCAAATAGTCCATTTTATCTAAGTTATCACATTCATTGGCATAGAATTAGTTGTTCATAATATTTTTTTATTAATCTTTTAAAGTCCATTTCCATGGTATGAGTAGGGATGATACATACCTATTTGATTTTTGATACTGGTAATTTTTGTCTTTTTTTGCTTGGTTAGCCTGGCTAGAGATTTATCAACTCTACTATTTTTTTAAATAATAGCTTTTGGTTTTGTTGATGTTTCTTTACCAATTTCCTTTTTACAATTTCATTTCTGCTGTAATTTTTATTTTTCTTGTCTTAGGTTTATATTTTTTCTATAGTTTTTCATGATGGAAACAGATTATTGAATTTAGATTTTTTTCTGACATTCAATGCTATAAATTTCTAAATGCTGCATTTCCTGACTCACAAATTTTAAAAAGTTGCATTGTCATTTAGTTCAAATATTTTAAAATTTCTCTTGAGGTTTCTTTTGACCATAAGTTAATTAGACGTGTGTTGTTTAATCTCCAGATAATTGGAAATATTCCAATTTTCTGTTACTGATTTCTAGTTTAATTTCATTATTGACTGGGAGCAAACATTGTGCTTTTCTTAATGTGTGTTTTACAACCACGATGTGGCCTATCTTGGTGAATATTCCATGTGAGCTTGAGAAGAAAATGTATTCTGCCGTTGTTGGATGAAATATTTCATAAATGTCAGTTAAATCCAGTTAATTGATGGGGCTGTTAAGTTCAATGATGTCCTTACTGATATTGTTTGCTAGCTCTGTCAGTTACTTAGAAGAGTGTTGAAGTCTCCAGCTATAATAGTGTATTTTGTTGTTTCTCATTGTAGTTCTTCCAGTTTCTGCCTCACATATTTTGACATTCTTTTGTTTGGCATGTATACCTTAAGGATTGTTAATATCTTCTTGGAAAATTAACCCCTTTATCATGATGTAATGCTGTTCTTTATTCCTGATAATTTTCCTTGTTTGGAAGTCTGCTTTGTCTGAGATTAATACAGCTACTGAAGTAAGATTTGATTACTGTTAGCATGGTATATCTTTATCTCTTTTAAACTATCTGTCTTTATATTTAAAATGGTTTTAGGCAATATATAGGTGGGTCTTTTTTTTTCTATCTACTTTGACACATTTTTCTCTTCAGTTGGTGTATTTAGGCCATTCTCAATTAAAGTGATTATTGATGTGGTTGATAATATCTACCATGTTTATATCCGTTCTCTTTTTGGAGTGATTTATGTCTTGGTTCCTAAGAGTCTTTAATATTTAAAAGTATTAGTCTTTTATCTGCTATGCATGTTATACTTATTATCTCTGACATTTTCTTTAGTTTGTAGTGCCTTTTGTTGTTCATAAGTTATATTTCTTTCATAGTTTGTGGTTAATATGTCTTGATTAGGAAAAATTTATCTAAAAGTTACAAAAATTATATTTTATTTCAGTAATTTAAACACACATTTTTTTATGTATTCATCTAGAATTCATATGATGTATGTGATGTAACTATTTTATGAGGATTCACATATTTTTCTTTCATGAAAGGATAGCCAGTTGTCTCTGTCATTTTATCGAATAGTACAACCTTTCACCACTGATTTAAAATTGTACTTAGTAATAAATTTACAGATTTACATAGTCTAGTTTTGTATTCTGACCAGTACTATTTATTTGATCTATGTTTCTTTGTCTATGATAATACCATATTTTAATTACTGTAGCATAATAGGTGGCAAGGCAAATCCTACCTTATAGTTGTTTTTCAAATTTTCTTGGTTATTTTTATGAATTTTTTCTTCCCTATGACAATTATTAAATTTTATAAAAATTTTGTTAGAATTTTATAGATTAATCATTGACTTCTTTGTGGTAAATTTGTTTCCAGTTAATTACAAGATATGCCAAAGAACAAGCAACTTAATTCCTTCTTTTAAGGCCTTCCAAACCAGTAGAGTTTTTCTTTAGTGGCCAATATAGTTCAATAATTTAACCTTTTTCAATATGAAGTTTTCATATATTTGTTGTGTTTTGTAACATTACTGTCATCACCATGACATCTTTATTTTATTCCTTTTATTTTTACCTCATTTCAATTTATTTGATAACCTGGTGCTATAAACTTGGATGTATTTCTCCTTGACTGTACGTTTTCCATCATGCCCACCGGTTTCTTTGTTACTATCCTCAGAAACCTCACCTACATTCTCCTTCTTCTTATTCCTCAATATCATATCATGTGAACATAATTACCCTTATCCATATTACACATATCTTTCCTAGTCTCTGGATGACTCTCAAAGGATTAGTTTAAGTTTTTGGCTTGACGTGTGTTCAGAGACACAACTACTATTAGTTAAACTAATTTTGTTTTGAAATCAGAATGAAAAAAAATTTTTATTGGTTAACATTAAATAATTCTATTACTTTTAGGCCATTAAGAATATGATTGAGATTTTTCATTTTCATTCTGGTGCCATCATTTAGGAATTAGCATTGCAGAAGAATTGATATAGTTTTGCATATTTTTTTGGTGGTGACAAACTAGCTACTGTAAACTCATAGAGAGCAGTACCGTGCTTGTGAATGGTGGCCTTTTTGTGACAGAGCCTATGGACTGAAATGAAGTGCAGCCTGTGTTGAACTGTCAAGTGAGAGTCTGACAAAAATTCAGCAGACAGAACGAATTGGAGAGAAGGATTTTTGTGCCCTCTTTCTTTCTATTCTTTATGTTTCATAAGGCAGATATTGTTAAAGCAGCTTGTCTATGTAATATTTGTCTACCTCTCTTATCTCGTTGCATGAATAATTTTTAAATTTAAAAATTTGCACTGCAGGTCATTGAGCACTTCCACATGGAGGTTGGCACAGGACCAAACTCGAGACACGCAACTCATAACAGTTGATGAAAAATTGGTAAGAAATTTTCTCTGTACACTGCTAGAATTCTGCCTTCAGGGTTATTTTTGTGCAATAGATTTTCCTCATGGTGTTTTGGGTTTTTCAAAGAAAGTGCTTTAAATTTGAATTTCTAGGTTATATGAAAATATTAAGAATTTATTTTTTGAAATATTTGTCACAGAAAGATAAAAGTAATTTGCGTTTAGCATTATACACAAATATTAAGTCATATAAATATTAAGAAATTAAAATTATAAGACTTTCATTTATGTGTAGCAGAACATTTTTATTTTGCATGCATTGTTTATTTTCTCAGTTATACTTCTATTTAAGTTGTAAGATACCAGTACTATCTAAAATTAAGTATATTGGGTTTTTCTGGAATTCGTTATTCTAACAACTAATTATGGGTGTGTATATACACAAATGTACACATCCCATTTCTACATTATGCATTAGTGATTACAACCTGCAACAAATGAATAATATTCTTTTGTTGATTAGTGGCAGGTAGAATTTTAGTAACCATGACAAAATTTTCAAAGTGTGGTATTACTATAAATGCAACTTGTTTATGCTTATATTGTGTAATAGTATAAATTTTATAAAGTTTCTAAGACTTTCAGTAAAAATGTGTTATAGTGTATAAGCATGCCTTTTATATCTGGTTTACCATTATCAAATATATGGGTGCATTTCTTAACTACATTCTTTCTAATTATATTCTTTTATCACTCAATTTTGAGTGTATAAGCATAATTTGAACAATAAGTCACACTTAAGTTTCTATTTGTACCATTACAGATATAGTTAAATACATAAGTAAACAGATAATGTGGAAATCTCACATCTTATGCTTAAAGCTGGTTGGTTTTAACTTTAAATCATCTCTTAGATATGCCTTCTGACTTTGCCAGTCTTTTAGTCTGGGCTATTATCATTTTTCACCTAGATTGCTGCAGTAGTTTCTTAAATGATCTCCACAGATATTTTTATCTTTTTCTAATTTATTTTCCATAGGATAACTAGAACAGTCTTTTTTTTTTTTTTTTTAATGCTTTTTTTGTCATCCCTCTTGTGTAAAATCCTCTTGTGTATTTCTTACTGGCCCATGAGTAAACATTAAAACCCTAACATGGCCTTCGGGGTCTTGCATAATTTAACTCCCATCTTCCTCTCTCTCTAGGTTTTTCTTGTATTACGCATTGTCTTTTATCCTTTTTGCTCCAGCTATATCAAACCTGGAACTTGACTGTTCCTTTTCCTTCTCAGGGCAAACAGATTCCGGTTAACTCTGCCTAGATACTTTTTACCAGTCCCCTAGCTTTTCTTCCAGGTCATCCACTATTCTTAAGATATTAATCAAATGTCCCTTGATGAGTCAAATATAAAAGAAGTGAGGCAGGTATATGTTTGAGAGGAGGAGGATTTACACATACCATGTATTCATTAATTAATGAGGGTATTTTAATTTCTTCAATGGCCATTTCTTTTAAGCCCCAGTATTATAGAGTTTACTTTCTATAAAATTTTCAAATTTTATAGCATTTTCTAGTAATGCTTCTAAGTTCTCTTCTTTCTAGCCTGAAGAATGTATAAGTCAGACAGCAATTAATTGCTCTAAACAAAGTCCTATGAAGCATACCAGAGAGGTATAGAGACTGCTTTGAGTTTTGTGTTTTTAATTATATCTCATAAAATTAGTTGTACTTTCAATGAATTTTGTTTCCTTGTATAGATTTTCTCCAGCTTTGTTATGTCTTTCTTGAAGTGTGTACTACTCAAAATGAAAGTATGATATTCCAGCTGAAATCAATTAAAGTGTTATGTGTAATTATTCAATTATTGAAGTAATGTTTAATATGGATAACTGAAACCCATAGGTAATTTTCAAACCTGAGTTTTAGCCATTCATTTAGGTTCGTATTAAAACAAAGGTATTAAATAATCAAATAGGTGATATAATGCTGATAGGAGTTTTATGTCTTCTTGTTGCTAAACAGTATCAGATGGAGAGTTCAATAAGTAGCCTAATGACAAGATCAGGGGTTGAAGGGTACTTATAGAAATATTGAGCAATTGGAGTTCGTTATATTTGCATGTTGGAAAAAAATAGTTCTAAAAATATGTCTGTATTAATGATAAAAGCATTTCAAAATGTGGAGTAAGTCCTTATGAGTAGTTTAAAAAGGGATATGGAAACAGCATTTTAATGTCACTATAATATAAACCAATTTATTAACTTAAGATACCATTTTTATTTACCACTCAACACCATATTACTGTTATATTGTTATATTTGTACCTGAAATTGTATAAAAGCTAGAATCTTGTAAGGGAATTGTTAGTCTTTATTATTTCTATTGGATATTCTTATATACTATATAGAAGAAGCCTGTTAAATAGTCTTAAGCATGTAAACTTGACCTAGTTGGGAATCAATTTTACTGGTTATTTTTAGTTTTAGAAAATGAATGAGGAATTTAAAACCAGAAGATAATTTTAGACATTACCTTGGTTTTAGTATTGACTCAACTTACTTCTCATTTAAAAACTTGTTTAATCTTTAAGAGAAATTTTATGTGGGAATCCAGTAAGTAATAAACTAGATAAAAGCTCAATTGTTGGAGGGCGAGGGTTGGAAGCATGACAGAAGACTCGTAAGCCTTCTCTAGGACAGTGATTCTCAAAGAGTGGTCTGGGTTGGGGAGCCAAAACCCTTGTAGGAGATCCACAATGTCAAACTATTTTCATAATTATGCAAAGACTTTATTTGCCCTTTTCACTGTGTTGACGTTGACACCGATGTTACAAAAGCAATCATGGTAAAACTTTTAGCAGCTTAGCAGAAATCAAGGCACTGGGCCCAAACTGTCTGCTAGTCATTGTATCCTTCACATCCTTATATTTGACGTTTAAAAAAAAAATCATTTTTACTTAATGTTCTTGATGAAGCAGCAAAAATTATTTTTAAAATCTCCCCTCTGCATACCCATTTTTTTTAGGTTCCATGTAGCAAAACAGAAGTATGCATAAAACACTTCTGCTGCATACCAAAGTACCACTGTTGTCTCAAGGGGAAGCACTTGTATGGTTGAGTTGCTGTTGCAAACAACCTAGCTAGTTTTTTCATGGAACACCTTTTAATTAAAAAAACCCATAACAGATGGCAAACTATGGTAACTCAGTCTTTGGTACATGGCAGACATTTTTTAGAAACTAAACCTGTCACTTCGTGGAAGTGTTGTCCATAATAAACTTCAAGCTTTCAAGTAAAATTGAGAATTTTTAGACCTTGACTCTGCTGCTGATCTGATTGAGCTTGAAAACTTTCTAGCACTTAAACACTGTTCTAATGGTATTGGTGGTGATATTAATAAATGCAATTTAGAATGTTGTGTAGTGAAATATGTTAACATTTGGAAGATCTACATACCTCTGTGAACCAGTTTTTTCATATGACTAATATATGATGATATATAAAATCACACATGGGTAAAAAATTGGTTTAAAATGAAGAGAGAATTGCATTTAATGTATGAAAATGTTAAGGTTATTAAAATATTGTTCCATTTTCTAATTACATATCTGTGTGAGGAAGAATTTTCTTCATATATTGTAACCAAGACAATTTAGCACAACAGTTTGAATGTAGGAACAGGTGTTAGAATTAAGCTGTCTTCTATTAAGCTAGACTAGAGATTTTTAAAAATGCAAATCATTGCCACGCTTTTCACATAATTTTTTAGTGTTGAAATATAATTATTTTCATAATCATGGAAAATTAGTTCATTATTTTAAACTAAGTACATACTTAAATTTTTCTCTTTTAATTTCTTATATGGCAGATATCTATAGATATATCTTATATAAACAGAACCTTTTGAGTCCCAATAATTTTCAAGAATGTAAAGGAGTCCTGAGACCGATATGATCGACGATCATTCTTCTAAATCTTCTCTTTTCTAGGTAAAACATTTCCATTTCATGTGAATTCTAGTTAATTCATTATCTTAATTACCTTGCAGATTGAGTGAATCCATTTTAAACTAACTGATGTTGCCAGGATTTCTTATGATACTCCAGATGTATGGTGCAGGGTTTGGTGGGATTATTATATCTATTCTTTTAATCTCAGCAGTTCTAATAAGGTGACTTAAAATTTAGGTTCTCATACTTCTTCCTTATGTGAATTTCACAGGGAGCTAAAACGTCTTCCTTTTTTATTTGTACTGTTGTCATGTTTCATTTCTCCTATCTTAAGTATATGCTGTTTTTTATTTTTAACTGTTATTTTTAGATTGGTTCAAAGAGCATATTACCAAGTGAAGCTTAATTTTTTTTACTGTTATATCTGATAGGCAGAATTTAATATTTAGAACACAAGAAGTTAAAGGAATTTTTACAGTGTTTCATGGATGTCAGTACCATTATAAGTACAAAGAAAAAGCTGTTTTATTTTGGATATGGATTGTGTATTGACAACACGTATCCTATCTTTTTTTAGGCATAGAATGTAGAAGGGAAAGTCTGCTTGGTGTTTTTTAATGTAAAGAATCTATTCTCTCATTTTAGAACTATATACAATGTTGACATAGAGAAGAAATCTTCCAAGAATAAAGTTGTAGTTATTTCTTGGATTACTGTCAATGAATTTTTATAGGAGAGCACATGGTAAATTTCTTATCAGTTAATCTTAAAAAAGTCTTGTCTGTTGTGTATAAACTGCTAATTATCCTTCTCATTTACTTCAGAATTAATAGTTTTAAATATCAAAAGAGTAGATGACAGCATCTTTAATCTTGTAAATTTATGTAGGACAGGAATGTTTAACAAAAAACTTTTTGTGGGTAGCAACATTATTATTTTCAAATACGTGATACTTCCTACAAATAATAAGGAAAGCTTTTCATTTTTTGTTTGGCCCTCGGTTTTTGTTGCAGGAGTCGCTGTGCTATAGAGGTTGGGTGAAGAATGTCTTTGCCTTTGTGCTTTATTAAGAGAGTAACTTTTCCCTTTATGCCACCCCACCTCAGTCTCCTTTCAGTACATTTGATGAATATCCAATGAACGTGGGGTTTTTTTTTATGTTCACTTAGACTATACAAAAGAGAGAGTAAATTTTCAATATTCTTTAAATATTTTTGGTAGGTGCTCCCCCACAAAACAAGCAAAATATAAATTAGACCTACATGGGTATATTTTGAAATACTTTTTAATAATTTTTATTACCTAGTTTTTAAATACTAATTTCTGTTTGTTACAATTGCCTTATGTTAATTACTACTATAGTTAAATACAAAGATAGAAAAATTTCCTGATAAAATGTAAGAATTGTTTCAATTTATTAATAAAAATAATGAGAAATAAGCCTTAAGAGTTTGGATTTTAGTTTATTGCTTTTGTAAAATTATGTTGGCTGCCATCTTTCCTTCATTCTTCATTTATTTTTTTTAGTAAATACTTATTGAGCACTTATGTGTGCCAGGCACAATGCTTAGTGTTTATACTGACACTTGCAATATTTTGTTTTCATTTAGATGTTTAGTTATTTTGTTTAAAACTATTAAGCACCACCTGTTTTAAATTAAGGTAGTTATACATACATAAGTTCTCAACACAAATGCATAAGAAAAACTTTATTTAGCAACCTGTAAATCTCAAATTTATGGAGTGGGATGGGGGAAGGATGGCTATTTTTTCTAAGCTTTTTTGAGAAATTACTTTATTATACACACTTTAATGTGAAATCCTTATAGGATTTTAAGGAGTCTGTATTAATATCTATATTTAAAAATTAGGTGTGTATATAAAATGAATTAAGTCAGTATTTTGAATATTGCCAATTTGTTGTGTTTTACTGCTTGACAATTTCTTCCAAATAGCAATAACATAGCAGTTAAAGCTTTGTTACTTGCTGATTCTTTTAATTGTCGTTTGATTAAGCACATGGAATTAGTAGCACACTCGGTGATAATATTGCTGTTTTAGAATATCTGCGAGCAGCAACAAGTTATTTAATAGATTTTTTTGTCACTTTAATAGGTTTTAAATTTTTCATTGCTTGAACTTTCTCTAAGAAATTTGTAAAAATAAAAATTTTTTGCAAGCCTTCCAAAATAAAACAATTATATTTGCTACACAAGTATTGGTTTTATGTTGTCTTTGCCTCTTAACATACTAAAAGTTTATAAATGAAAACTTTTTATAAGACTGCAAACTCAAATTAAAAGTCTGCCATTAAAAGGTGACCTGCACAAAAAGCTAAACTTTAGTTAAAGGCTTCCATTTGCTTTGACTGCTTGCTTTTTTTTTTTAAGGGGTCAGTTTTCTTTTAGTGAGATTACTTTCTTTTGGTGTATGGCAGTGCTATCTCTGCTAGATTATTGGAAGGAGTAGTGTCTGTGATTGGGGTTATACAGCCTTCTAGCATCTCAAGTGTCTGTTTTGTCTGGACTTTCCTCATGCAGCATTCTTGTGCAAAAATTTCAAGGCTTTAGTCTGGAGCACTGGGTCAAAGGATATGTCTCTTTGAAGGGTAGACAGGAGTTTTTTTATGTTTTGTTCACTAAGTAGTATTTCATTTTACATCAAAGAATAGAAGCTTTTGAGAACCTTCCACAGTGGCAGTTCAGCATGTGGGGTTCTTTTAAGACTTTCACTAAATATGGAATAATGTTTCTTCATGTTTTTCAGTCTACAAATGCTTATCTATATTCTTATATTTAGGTGAGACTATTAAAAGAAAAGCATAGATTAAATGTTAGTTTGAAATAGTTTTATTTTTAAAAAACTTAACAGTGTACTTCTCTCTGATTTTACACTACTCACAAGCTACTGGAAAAAAAGGTGAATAGCCTTTAAGATTGTAGCAATACTATTGCTTAAAATTTTAAGGAAGAAGTAATGACTAATGGTTTTGAAAGTGTAAATTTTATAGTGAAATGGCCATTCTTTAATTGGCCTCTTCTTCAAGTATGAGAGGAAGTAGGGAAGGGGAAGAGATACTAATTTTGAAAAATATCAAAAATTCAAGTAATGAAAAATTACTATAGCTAGAAGTAAGTGTCCTTTCTACACCTTTGGAATAGGTTAATAAATGTATTATGAACCAGTTACATTAATCACACAGTAAGCGGTTGCTTACATGTTTAGAAGATTGAGTTATATTTAATATTCCTATTACATGATATATATACCCAAGCATATGAACTAATATTAAAATAGCTTGCTTTTATGTTTGTAGGTAAACATGCTCTTAAATTACTGAAAATTTATCTAAGTAGAATTATTCGATCATTTAAAACAGAAATATTTCTACTCATTAAAAAAGTCAGATAATTTATTATATACAATTATGCAAAATAAAATTATATTGATATAGAACTTAGTTTTATAAAATATACTTCCAATTAAAATGTTATTTTCACATTATCACACTGTATAAAACTTATATTTATTAAATACTTAGGAAACGAATGTTAATTGGTTTTATATGCAAACAGGGACCATTAAAACTTAGAGAATGATCTTTCTATATTAAAATTGTTTAAGGAACAAAAGATCTACAATATTCAGCCATCTCTATTATCTATGATTCTTCAGCAATTAAAGCAGATTTATTTTCCTCTTTGTTCCCACTTGGAATACTTGAACAATGCTGGAGAATTGAACTGACTGGAATGTTTTATCTTTCAAAAGCTTTAAAGTTCTATGTACCAATTAGCAAAATACAGTAAAGGTTTAAACTGTTAATAGCTACAACATCTTTAATGGATATATCTGTAGTATGCTAGTGCTGTGTAACAGTTCTCCATTGTATGTCTCTTTTAAGGAGAGTAACGGTGTCAGTTTTTTTCTTGCTTTACTACCTGCTGTGTATGGAAATTGTGTATAGTACTTGACACTTGCTTTCAAGAATTTAAAATTCTTGCATGTTATTATGCAGTATCTTTGACTCTCACTAAAGTAAAATTGATATTTTATTCGTTTGGATGTTATACTAAGTTTTTTGTCACATTTTAGCAGTTACACAATTTACGTGTAAAAACACAATTTTCTTTAATGAATTTAAAGTACACAGCTGTGTATTATCTCCTTGGAAATTGGTTTTTTAATTTTATTCATTTAACTGAATATAATTATAAATGAATCATCAAAGATTATATCCGAGTATGGAGGTATTTGATTTATTTTATACTGTATTTGAATGTTTGTTTTTATATTGTTTCTTTGGTAGTAAAAAAAGAGTATTTTGTTTTTAGTTGTATAGTTTTTTTAATTGGATGGCTTGCCAGATAATTTCAAAACTCAATTCATCCAAATACCCACCTTAAACTTGTTAAAGCCTCATGTCCATCATCTTATAGTAAGTTCTTAGTGAAGGCATGGATGAGAGCAAGTGAAGAAAATAGGAGTAACATCTTTTGGTACAATTTTTTCTCTACTGTATCTCTGGGAATAGAATTAGAGCAAAGGAAAGGAGAATGCAGATCTCGATTTGAAACTAGCAAACTTTGATTCTGTTTCTGTGTTCAGGCTTTCTAATTTTACATAACTTAATCTGTGCTGAGATTCTACTCTTCGAAATACCACTTGCAAGCTGGCAAACATCATTCATGTTTTGCAAGATGAGGGAGTTTTAAAAATAGGGTAATGATATAGAAGCTTTACTGTATTCAATGTACTGTGCGTCCACAAAACTGCCTTCTTGTAAAGACATACTTTTCAAGAATGTGTGAATAGGCTTTTTGTTCAGTTTGTTTCATGTTTACTACTTCTTTCAGTTTTTAGTATATTGCATATCAGTTAATGAGGGTTTTTTTTTAATTTTAATGCCTCCAATAAAATAGATACTTAAAAATGATCTTGCCCATCTCTGAGCAACATGTAGATATACCAAAATATTGGGCTGAAAGTGCTAATTTAAATTCAAGAACTGAGGATCTGATTAGTGTGCTGATTTGCATCTATTACAATGACTACAGAGTCTATATTGTTATAATTAAATTCTACCAATTAAAAAGGTTTTTAAACCTAATTGAATAGTTTGAGATTTGACATCTGAAATATTAAAATTAGGTTTTTGGTTTAGTTAGCATTATAATATATTAAATGTTCAAATTTGGCTTGTGTGGTCTGCACCTAGACTGTTTAGAGACTTTACGTCCTCCAAGGCTAAGAGTTTTCAACTATGAAAATAGCTTGTGCAGATCCTGCAAGGGATTTTTTTTTTAAACTTATCCCTTATTTATAATATAGAATGTTACTGTACTTTTTCTTTTGTTCAGTTGTTTGAGGACATGCTATATACCATATTCTAGGCCCTGGGGATATAGCAATAAATAAGGAAAACATTGTTGCCTTTTGAGTTTATATTTCTCATATGTAAGCATGTGCTAACTTTATAAATCATTAAGAAGCTTTCATAGAGTAATGAATTTGATAGAAGAAACGCAAGGTAATAGGACAGAGAGTAGCTGGGGTTATTTATAGGGCGATCAAGGAAAGCCACTTTGAGAAGGTATGATATGTGAATTAAGATCTGAATAATGAGAAGGAGCCAGTTTTATGAGACTCCCAAGTAAGAGCACACCAGGTAGAGGAAAAAGGTAATGCCACAAAGTGCAGACTAGCTGCTAGTAGTCAGAGAAGAGAGAGAAAACTATGACATAGTGGGAAAGGGGAAGAGTGACTGATATAAAATGAGGTCAAAGAGGTAGGCAGGGGCTTGATCAGGTAAGATTTTTTTTAGTAATGCCTTTTTTTTTTATTATGAATCTTTTTTTATAGTTTTCAAAAAGTATTTAAAAGTTATATTTTTAACTACTTTCTTTAAAGGGTTTTTGCCTTTATGTTTTACATTTTACATATAATATAACAATTCAGTGATTTTTCTATTAAAGAATCTTCCAAATTTGAAATTGCACTATGATTTAGGTCATATTCGGACCTGGAATATTAAATTCATCTTCTTTCTCAAATCTCCCACTTTCCATGGCTCTCCCACCCACCACCACCACACCCCGAAAGGGCAGAAAAAGTTAGTGGATATTTGTCATCAAGGTAAAGAAAGATCAGAAATTGGCTGAGCTGCTGTCCATCATGTTGGTGCTGACAGAGCCAAAAATATGTTTAAACTTCTGCACCTTGCTTCAGGTGGTGTCATGGGCTGGTGGTGATGGCTGTGTCTTTATCTTAACTTTGATTCTACTTCGACTCTGCCTCCCTTTTTCTCCTCTTTTTCTCAGTTGCTTGGAGCTTGTCTGTCTTTGTGACTCTCTGTTCTTCTTTTGCTGACAATGTAGCTGACAGTCATCTCTTTCCCTTTCTGGCTGTTTGTGTTGCCCCCTAACCCTTTCAGACCTCCCTTCCAGTGGCTGGCTCTCTCTCTTCCTCTGCATCTTCTGCCTGTCTGGTTTGGGCTCTCTGGCCAGTTCTTTGGCTATTCTTTGTTTCTTCTACTACTCTTGTTTTTTCTCCCCTTTTCTCCTTTTTTTTCCCATAATTCTCTTTCTTTTGTTCCTTTTCTTTCACTTCTTCCTCTTTTTCCAAAATGATGGGAGAGCTACATCAGATCTAGAGAGGAGAGACAGAGAGACCCTCTCCTCCAATTTTTTTCCCCTCAGGTCTTATTCCCCACCTTGAGAATATACAGGACTTTTGAAGACATTTACTAACTAGAAAAAATAATGCCATGATTTGTGCATATTATAATTGTTATCTTTAATTGAATCAAAATTAATTGAGAGGACTACTGTTCTGACTCACATTTGCTGTCAGATGCTGAGTCTAGGGGATCTTGGAGCAAATCGTTGGCCCAAATTTATAATGGTCTTATATTAGGTGTAGTTATTTGTGACTATATATATATCTATACTTGGTATTTAACAGTTTTTGTCATGTAACTTGCCTTTTCTAATTGCCCTATGGAATTTTACTAAATTATTTGTGATAATTACTCTTTACATAGATTCTGATAGTTGTGTAAATGTATTGCTATGTAATTATCATTACAATGAGAAATTATTATTTTAGTCACTTATAACTTATTTTTAATGATGAGAATTTTAAACCATATTACTTAAAAGTTTCTGAAGGCCTTATTTGTATTATATATTATATTTAGTCATAAAATTAATTTTAAAAGGTATTTTTACTGATTTTAATAGTAAAACATGCACATTGTAGAAACATTAACTTGGAAATGTTAAAGTTAAAATTTTAATCTCATAGACTTGGTGAGTATACATACTTTATAGTTTGATATCCTATTCTTTTTACTTGCATTATATTGTGAATATTTTTTATCTTTAAAATTATTGAAAAGCATAATTGTAAGTAGAGATATAATTTCCCATAATAACATCTATTGTTTTACAGCAGATTGTTTTATAATTTTCATAATTATACACAATGCTAGAATGAACACCTTTGTACCTAAGTCAAATCTTTGATAATACCTTTGTTTGGGATTGATTCTTTGAAGTGGAACTACTAAATCAAATGGTTTAGTATTAATATTTTAAATATTTTTGATACCTAAAGACAATTGATAAAGAATACCTCTGAAAAGATTTTTACTAATTAATTTTTTATAATTTTAGAGATACGGCTCTTCATAGCCTGTACTTTTTTCTAGTATTCATATTCCAGTTCTATGGCTACCTTTCAGACTCTGGCACAGGAATATAACAGATTCCATCTGACATATAAATACTAAGAATTAGAAAACAATAAAAACATGTACTTAAAGGATGTAGCATTGAATTAGAAAGGACTTTAAAGTTTAGTACATACTGAATGAGAATCAACATTATGAACTTAACCATCATTACACTATCAATTTGTGGATATGTAGATTGATAGATTTCTATCATAACTATTTGTAAAATATTAGGCCAGTGTATAACAATTTAGTACTACTACTGCTGTTACTATAATATTGCATCATAACAGAATTTGTTATATAAAGAATGTAGCTGAGGAAATCATGAAACAGTCTTCCTATTTTATGTGTCTGTGGTTCTTTTTGTTACAAAGCCTTTCCAGAGCGATGCAAGGTGATCACCCACTAAAATATCTACAGTACTTATCATCATCATTTCTTTGGTGCACTACATTCTTGTTGATTTCTGATTTAATTTTGAAAACGTACTCTTTATGACTTCAATTTTAAAATTTTCTGAAACTTCTTTTTTAATGATCCAGAACATGCTCTATCTTGATTAATGTTCCATGTATATTTAGAAAGAGTGCATTTTCTAGTTTTTGGGTTTGGTGTTCTATAAATTTTAATTAAGCTTTAAGTTAGCTAATAGTGTTGTTCAAATTTTCTTTATCCTTATATTTTTGTCTATATCTTTTATCAGTTCCTGAGAGAGAAGTGTTAACATCTCTCTATTGGCATCATTATTTTGCTTCTCGTTTTGAAGTGCTATTATATGTGTAAAATTGAAGATTGTTATATGTTCTTGAAGAATTAATGTTTTTATTATTATGTAACATCACTCTATCCCTGTGCAAATCCTTGTTCTGAAGTTTACTATGTTAACATTAATATAATTGCTCCTTTTTTCTTATTCTCAGTTTTGCATGGTACATCTTATTTCACCCTTTTACTTTTAATCTATTTGTGAGCTTATATTTAAAGTGTGTCTCTTGTACATATATTTGGCTCTTGCTTTTATTTTATCTAATTTGATAATCTCTGCCTTTTAATTCCCATATGATTTCTTTTCTCCTTTTACTCTTCCCGTTCCCTTCTCCCTCACTATTGTTCCCATCTTTATTTTGGATTGAGTATATTTTTAGAAAGCCATTTTAGCTCTTCTATTGATGTTTTAGCTGTACTTTTTTTTAGTGGTTCTGTTAGTGTTTACAATGTACATCCTAACTTTTTTACAGTCTGATGAACCTGTTATATGTCACTTTATATGTAACAATGGTACCTTAAAACAGTGCTTCTATCTCTCCCTATAGTCCTTTGTGTTAATGTTTACATACATTTTACTTCCACATGTTACAAACTCCATAGTAAATTATTAATATTGCTTTAAACAATATTATCTTTTAAATAAATAAGGAAATAATAGTCTTTTATATTTATTCACTAATTTATCACTAATTTATTTTTGATGCTCTTAATTTCTCTGTGTAGATACAGGTTTCTATTTGGTACCGCTTTCCATCAGCCTGAAGAACTTCATTTATGAATGTTTTTTGTAGTACAGATTTGTTAGGACAAAGTATCTCAGCTTCTGTTTATCTGGAAACACTTTGATTTTGCCTCTACTTTTGAAAGACCTTGCCTTAGCTCAGGCCAGCACAATGAAGTGCCATAGACTGAGTGGCTTAACAGAAATTTATTTTTTCATGATTTTGGAGGCTAGTAGTCCATATTCCAGATGCCAGCATGTGTGGTTTCTGGTTCAGACTGGTTCCCTGGCTTGTAGATGGCTGCCTTATCACTGTGTCCTCATGGGGCTGGGAGAGAGAACCAGAGAATGAGAGAATGAGATGGGGAGGGAGGAGAAGAGAGTGTGTATGCTCTGGTGTCTCTCATAAAGGCACTAATCCTGTCACAAGGACCCACATCATGACCTATCTAATCCTAATTACTTCAAAGGCCCCATCTCCAAATACTGTTATATTGGGGTTAAGTCTTCAATATATGAATTTGGGGGTGGTGTAGGGGGGAGTAAATATACAGACATTTAGTCCATAATGACCTTTTCATTGGAGATAAAAATATAGGTTGAAGATTTTGGGTACTTTAGAGATTTCTTTCCATTTTTTTAAAATTAAAAATAACAATTTACCATTTTAACAATTTTTAAGGTTATAATTCGTTGGCATTAAGCACATTTACAATGTTGTGCAAACATCATCACTATCCATTTCCAGAACTTTTTCATGATTCCAAATAAACTTGAACCCATCAAACAGTAACTCCCCATTACCTTCTTCCTCCAGTCCCTGCTAACCTTTACAACGTCTTTTATCTCTTGAGTTTGCCTACTACAGGTACCTCACATAAGCAGAATCATACTATTTTTGTCTTTTTGTGACTGGCTTAATTCATTTAGCTTAATATTTTCAAGATTCATTCATGTTGTAGCCATGTGTCAGAATTTTAATTCTTTTTAAGATTATATAATCTATTGTATGTATATGCCACATTTTGTTTATCCATTCATATATCAATGGGCATATGGGTTGTTTACCTTTTTTTTTTTTGGTTTGTAAATAATGCTGCTGTGAATATGAGGATACAAACATAACTGTTTGTACATAACTGTTCTAGTCTCTGCTTTCAGTTTTTTGGGGTACACCCAGAAGTCGGTTCTTTGGATTATATGATAATTCTGTGTTTAACTTTTTGAGGAACTATGTTCTCTTTTCCAGAGCAGCTGTACCATTTTCATATTCCTACCAATAATGTACAAGGTTTCCAATTTCTTCACAGCCTCATCCACGTTTAATTTCTGTGATTTAGATAATGGGTGTGAAGTTGGTATCTCTGTGGTTTTTATTTTGATTTTCAGAGACTAGTGATATGGAGCATCTTTTCATGTGCTCATTGGCTATTCGTATATCTTCTTTGGAGAAATGTTTATTCAAGTACTTTATGCAATTTTGATTTGTTTTTAGTTGAGTTATAGGAGTTCTTTATGGATTTTTGGATAATTCTTTATCAGATGTATATCCTTTGATGAACAAATATTTTAATTTTGATGAAGTCCAGTTTGTTTCTTTTGTTGCATGTGCTTTTGTTGATATATCCAAGAATTCTCACCAAATTAAATGTTAAGAAGATATCCTTTTGTTTTTTCTTCTAAGAGTTTTATAGTTTTAGCTCTTATATTTAGATCTTTGGTCCAGTTTGCTAACTTTTCTATATGGTATAAGGTAAGGATCCAATTTCATTCTTTGGCATTTGGATATGCAGGTTCCCCAGCACCATTTATTGGTGGTTTCCCCATTGAATGGTTTTGGCACTCTTGTTGAGAATCAGTCGCAAGAGTTTCTGGTCTGTCTATTCCGTCACATAGGTCTATATATTTGTCTTTATGCCAGTACCACACTTCCAAATATTGCAGCTTTGTAGTAATTTTTGAAATCAAGACATATGAGTCCACCCAACTTTGTTCTTATTTTTCAAGATTCTTTGAAGCAAAAATTCCATACTAATTTTGTGATGAGTTTTTTGTTTCTGCAAAAAATTTATTGGAATTTTGATAGGAATTGCATTGAATTTATAGACTGCATTGCATAGTATTGTCATAACAATATTAAGACTTCCAATCCATGAACGCATAAAATCTTTCCATTTATTTGTTTTTTAAGCAGTATTTTGTAGTTTTTAATGTACAAGTCTCTCACCTTCTTGCTTAAGTTTATTCCTTAGTATTTTATTCTTTTTGATGCTACTGTAAATGGAAATGTTTTCTTAATTTCTTTTTTATATTGTTCATTGTCAATGGATAGAAACAACTAATTTTTGTGTTGATTTTTTTTTTATCCTACCACTTTCCTGATCTTGTTCATTAGCTTTAATAAGTTTTGTGTGTTTGAAATCCTATATATCTGCAAACAGAGAATTTTACTTCTTTCTTTTCAGTTTGGATGCCTTTTATTTCTTTTTCTTGCTTGATTGTTCCTCTTCAGAAATCTGCCTCACAAATGTTAGTCCACCTCAACAGCCCTGAACTCCATTTCTCCTACCTTCTCTGCTCAGTGAGACCGCTTTGTTCTGCTTGGGTTCTACCTTTGTCTGGAATGTGCCTCAAGGCATAAAGATGGGACAGAATTCTATATAAAATTCATTATATAGAATTTTCCTTCTTTCAGGGATTATAGTATGATGCTACCTGTTTTCTAATTATCCCATATCTGAAAATAGTTGCTTAAACTTAACTTTCCTAGATTTATTGTTTTATAGGGCAAGAGCAGTAGTCTGGTATCTGTTACTCTATCACTGAGATTGGCAATGAAAGTCCATGTACTACATTGTAATGGTTTTTTATAATGGTTTTGTTAACGAATCTTTACTTTTTTAAACCAAGCTGTGATGATTTGCTCAGTTATTGATTCTCTCAGTTATTTCTATAAAACATACTAACACCCTGACACTATTACACTGTGACTTAATTCATCTTTCATTTTAGTTTATTGCCAGATTTCAGTTCTCAGTAATTGAGTTATATGCTTACCAAAACTCAGTTGTGCTTTTTCCCCACACCTTTCAATGCAAGTTTTATTTGACATTGTAATTACATAATTTAAATGAATATTACATCAGACAGAAAGTCAGATACCATATGATTTCACTTATATGTAGAACAAAATAAACGAACAAATAAAATGAAAACAGACTCATAGATACAGAGAACAAACTGGTGATTGCCAGATGTCAGGAGTGGTTGGGGGGCTGGGTGAAAATGGTGAAGGGGTTAAAAAGTATAAATTGGTAGTTATAAACAGTCACAGAGATGTGAAGTATAGCAAAAAGAATATAGTCAATAATGTAATAATTATGTGTAGTGCCAGGTGGGTACTAGACTAATCATGAGGATCACTTCATAATTATATAAATGTTTCACCACTGTGCCTTTCACCTAAAACTTATATTGAAAGTCAATTCTAATTGAAAAATAAAAATTAAAGAATGAAGATAAATAAATGAATACTACAATCTGAATGCTATATGAGGGACAAAGAATTCTTTCTATGACAGTTCTAATCAATACTTTGAAAAGACAATAAAGGTGAATTTGTGACAATTTTTGTCAAATAGGTAGAGGTGAAACACTTATAAAAATTTATGATGTAAATAAAAATCATGAAATTCTAGACAGATTTTTAACTCAGACAGCTTTACTAATGTTTTTTATTCTCACTTCATGTTAAAAAAACTAAATTATAAATTGTAGATGATATATTTGTTTGGTAGTTTATGGAAGAAACAACACTTGGAATTCTAATCATTTGACCCATACTGAAAGAGAGGGAACAAGCTTTATCTCAGCTATTATTAAAAGAATGTACATGTGTGCTTTTTGAGTTATAATACAGTGTTTAAGGTGTGGGTATATGTGTGCATGCATGCACACTTGTATATATTTACTTAGTGATCCCATTTTCGCTAATATTTTTAATTAACTGACCAACATCAGTTCTTAAGTCAGAAAGCATACCTCAATTGTGTAATTTAACTTTTATTCTTATGCTAAATTAACAAGGAATTGTTTTATGCTTTTTTGTGTCTCCTTGAAGTCTAGTTTGATTTGCACACCATTGCCTCTTGAATATTGCTTAATTAAATCAGAAACATTCAGCTTTGGATTCATTATTTTTTATTTTCAGCTTCCTTTCCAGATTTAATTAATTTCATTTATCACTTAAGCTATCACTTAATTTTAGGAAGTTTATCTACTTTCATTTCCTTTGTCCTGATGTTATTCAACAATTATTTTATATTTCTCTGGCATTTGTTCTCATAATTCTTATTGTATGTTGTGAATATGTCAGCCTTGTAATTTATTACCAGGGTATAAGGTAGACTGTTTTAGGGATAACAGATTGGATCTTTTTAAAATACAATATGCTCTATAAGTTCCAAGTGTTTTGTGGACAATTTTTTTATTATTATTATTTCAACTTCTGAAAAAGCTATGTGACCTAATAAAGCAATATCACTTATGATTTAAAAATCCAGAAAAATTCTGGAGCATAGGATTAAAAAGCGGGAAAAAAAAGTTTTTCAACTATTAAAATGTTCATCATTATTACATCTTGTAAGTTTAAAAAATTTATTAGCTTAACTTTTAGAATGCTTCAGTGAATCATACTGGTTTTCATTGAAGCAAAATTGATCATTAAGCATGATTTTATTAAGTTGTTATAAAATTAGAAAACAAAGATTGTTTCAAGTATTTCCTTGTAAAGATGGAGGAAGTTTTCCAGTGGATTGCCTGATTCTAAGAAAACAAAATTTATTTCATTTAAAAAAATTGTAGCATACTGTTATAAAATAGCTTCTTAGGAGACTTTATTTGGCTATGCTGTATGTCAAATCATACTACAAAATAGAATTATGTGGACAAGGGGAAATCTTTTGGCTAGCCAAGTAATCAAATCAACAGAAGGCAGATTGACAAGAGAAAATCAAATTGAATGCCAAGTACATGGGAGCCCCTGCATACTTGAGAGGTTCAGAGATAAGGGGTTTGAGGCATACAAGACAGCCTGAGCTAGGGATGAGGCAAGGTGCCTTTGGGCCTTCCAAAAGGCATTGCAGGATGATAATAAGAGCAGACATTTAGTAAATAGAAGTTTGTCTTAGCCTATAGATAGGTCAAAAGGAGTTATCTCTGATAATCTTTTAACGCCACTAATCCAAATATTTCTAGATAGTTAAGAGAGTGGGGCAGAATATTCTCTTAAACCAGAAGCTAAACTTGTCTTTATCTCAGAGTAATCTGCATATCACTGAGGCACATCTTATTCTGGACCCCCATAGCTATGCACAGTAAAGATATGAAAATATTTCTCATTCCCTCACCATTACAAAGAGATTGTACATCTGTATGATGTTCTAGTATTTTGAGCAGTTAATTAGATTTTAGGTGAGTATTATCTTTTCATGCCTGTTACTTCAGGTAGCAGCTTTTATAAAGTAGCATTACATCATTTGGATCAATTTTGAGGAAATTTGTTAATTTTTTTGTATGATTTTTACAAGTCAACAATCAAAATGATTCTCCCTTTTATAGTATTGTATGGAAAACATGCTAAATAGATTCAAGCCAATTAATATATACCTGTTTTTCTGTGCCTTGAGAAAATAAAAGGAAATTGGCCTACATGGTGGGTGGCAATATAAAATTTTACCACCCATTCAGTAAGCAATTTGATAACATGTCAGAAACCATGGAAATCCTTATACATTTGACTCAGGTAATTCTGCTTTCAGTGACTAACCTTGAATTAGGTTACTGAGATTTTCACTGCAGTAATCTAAACTTAAAAAGCATTAATAACAAAATAATTTGATTTTTCAATAATAAGAAATAGGCTAAGAAATTGTAGCACATCAATTTAATAGGTTATTAACAAGGCCATTAAAACAAGAAATATGAAGATTGGGTAGCTACATGGCGAAAAGTTAGTGATGTAATGCTTAGAAATAATCAGTGTAAAATGATATAACTATATAAGATAGATAGGTGTATAGATAATACAAATAAACCAGTTGCTGGATGTTAAGCATATGAATATATTTTTAAATTTCTCTTTAATATTTTTATAATGTTTTAACAGTGTCTTTTAAAATTAATAAATCTTCTGAAAGAATTCTCTCTCCCTCTTTGGTCAGGTTTTTTTGTTTGTTTGCTTGTTTGTTTGTTTTGACATTTTTTTACCTTTAAAACTAAATGTAGTCTCTTATTTGACCATGGCATTTTTCATATTTTACTTAATATCCTATTTAATCCTTCCAAACAGTGCCATAATGTAGGTTTTGTTTTACGTTTTTTAAAAGAGGACACTGATACAGAGGGTTAAAGCAATTTGTCAATACTGTACAGGTAGCAAATAATGGAGTTTGGGTTCCTGCAGATTTAATCTGACTCATATTTCTTTGTTCTTAGTCAATATTCCATTTCATAGTATAATTATTTAGTTACCACTCCCACTCTCCCATGGGTGCACAGACTATAATCTTCTTAAATCCAGGAATAAAGTCTTTATATCTTCTGTGGCCCCTGGCACAGATAACTTGGCATTGGTAGAATCTAGCAATTTTAATTAAAATGAACAAAGGTAAATTATACGTTATTCCTTCACTTTCATGAATTTCGTAGACTTTTCAGTTTGTGGTTAGATACCTAATAAAACAAATTTATTTAACATATATTGTACTCAATGTCTTCTACATGTGTAAGAAATGGAATATTTAGCCTTTATTTATAAAGGAAGGCTAGGTTTTTCTCTCTTCCAGACTTGAAGCAATTTATGCTAATTACAAAATTCTTTGTGTTTTAACTAACTCAGATTTTTCAAGGAAGATGGAATATTTGCTCCATCTTGATACCAACTTTTCCTTACTTGTTCACTCTGACCTTTTAAAAAGTTTAATAGTAATTTCTCGAGAATAGAGATCATGTCTATACTGTTGAGCATTGTGTCCACTGTCTAATTCATGATGCTGAACAATATGTTGAATAAATGACACATTGTTTTTATTACACAAGATAAGCATTTAACATACATTATTTAGTCCTATTATACTTCATTTAATTGATTTCATTATATGATGAATTAGGAGAAATCTTAATTTTCCCACAGTTGTGAATTAGGATTCGAACCAGTTTTGATTCAGGCTTTTGCTTTAGCCATTGCTCCACCTTGTCCTTCACAGAAGGATCTAGGAGTAATGAAAATAGTTTGAGATTGAGGCACATATCTCTGATTACTTAGTTTTTTACTTTTTATATGATTAGCAGTATCATTTTTATGATCCATTTCTATCTTAATCCATTTAAAACTTTTGAATCTATGATAGCTTTACTCAGCATGCAAAATATAATGGAATTCACATTCTGACACTTGTTTCATTACCTTGCTGGACTCTCACATTACTGTGTTGCTTTAACACACAAGAAATGGTTCTACTGGCACACTTCTAATTTATTTTAAAAATTTTGATTGTATCTGAATCACTGTGGACACTAACTTTTTAGAAATGTTTAAAAGTTTTTACGTGGTAAGTAAATATGGTTATGCTACCTTTTTCAAATTATAAAATTTATTTGACAAAATGTCCTTCATTATTTATGAGACCCTTTAATGAATTTCTTGTATTAAGTATCTGTAGGGTACTTGAAGTTTTTATTACACATAATAAAATGGTTTTCCTTTATTAACATCTTTCATGGTCAAGGTAGAATATAAACACAATCATCAAATTTAGATCAGTTTAGCTCTAAAATAAATTTAAACACATAATTGGTAACTGATAGCCTTTAATAGAACAAGCTTCTAAAAGCAATATTTGTACTTAGTGTTCAGTATGTGCTCTATTAAAACTTTTCACCATTGGTCTACAACAACAAGCAATTTAGTGAACTTATTACCAAAAAGGCCTGGTAAAAATTTTGGCTCTTCTGAGAGCACTGAGATATCTATCAAGAATTCATCCAAGGTAGAGAAAACCTTTTTCATTTATTTCTCTTTATGACAAGTATAAACTATTAAGGTTAAGTGGGTGGGGCAACCGGAAGTAATTACTAAGGCCAGTGGCATTTTTGTGGTTTAATAAAGGCAGAAGCTAATTATTCAGTTTTTATTTAAGTGAAATGGTGCCAAAAAGGAGGTTCCTGCGGAGCAGCTGCACTCCTTCAGTGTTACCCTAATTTACCAAAGACACAACTGTCACAAACAAAACTTTTAAACTTGATATATAGCCACAAAAGTAAGGAGGCTTTTGTTTGGAGTGCATGCAGAAGAACTCCTTTATACAAATCAACCGGCAGATGACGGACAATGATGAAAATTTGATTCTTTGAAGTCATAATAGTCATTGAAATGTGTGAAATTCTGGTATTGAAAAGAGAGCAGCCAGCAAGACTCTAAATCCTGGGTGGTTGCAAGAAGCTTGCTGGGAGGTTTTTCTGCATTTTGACACCAACTTCCCATTGCTTGTTCCCTGCTTCCTTTGTTTAAAAAAAAAAAAAAGTTGAATTCACACAAGATAAATGGGACAGTTGATAACCGAATCATATAGTTTTTATGTGGAAAACTAATATTTTATAATGGAAGTTGGTATTTGAAAGAATAAAGTTCATTTATATATACTAGCAAATACTTCCTTATGATTTTTTAAATTTCTCTTCCATTTACACTTGTGAAATGGAAGGTCACATATCAGCTCTACTAGAATTTAGAATTGTGGAAGAGATAGAACTGAAAGAGTAGAACTTTGGAATTATGATATACATCTTTTCAGTAGCAAATTTTTGTTTGAGTGCCCTTTAATCTATGAATCATAATTACTATTTTTAAATGGCATGTTGTACATATATTTTTGAAACTATTAAGATAGGAGCATTCTTTAATAGTAGAAATATAGGTTTCATGTTTGACCCAACTACTTAAAAATTAAAAAATTTTAAATTTAGTAAATCTGTGTATATTATCTTTAAAGGAACTTGATTTATTAGAATTTACAGATAATTATTAACAGGTGGGTCTTGAGGTTCTTCTGTTGCCAGCTTCAAGGCTTCTCATACCTTATCTGATTTAACTATTTGTAATCTAAAAAAAATTGACGAATTGTTATTTATAAGTCATCTTTTACCAATAAAATGAGGCATCTGTAAGATCAATATTGACCTCTTCAAAGCATTTCTATCTTTTATGAGTAGGGTTAAGAAAAATGGCAGATGATCCCTATTGCAATGCAGAAGTAGAAATCTAGAGAGACTATCATTAGTTCAGTATGATTTAAATTATTTGCAGATGTTTGTGTTTTATTTTTTGCAAAAGTTGAGTCACAGGTAAGTCAGTGAGAACTCTGAGGAAGAGTAAAGCATTGACGACACAGTTGAGTTCAGCATAGTGCCTCACAGTTCAAGTATTACATTGTTTTAGTGGAATCTTGGAGTGGGAACTGTAGCCCATTGAAATGTCGCTTAAAGGACAGGTTCTTCTGTCACTAGCTGAAGCTGTGTGGATGAATTGATAACAATAGAGTGTCTTGATGCATTTTAAAAGTGTGAGAAATCAGTTTGTCTAGACTAAGAGTGTGCCTATAGGGACTAGGAATTGTAGAGCTTCAGTGCCCTTTAGGTGTCAAATATGTGAGACTCGCCAGACCTTTTTATTCTCTCTTTGGCAGCAGCTCAGTTCAGCTGCAGTACCTTGCATGCAGGGATGCTACGTCAGAACAACTTGGGCTACAAAATTCAGAATTGCCGTAAAATTTGGAAGCTGGGAGTTAAGAGTTCAAAACATAAGGGGTTTAACAACATTTTGTAGCTACTTATTTTAAAGAAGTTTTCCTTCCTAAAAAATCATTCCATTCCTTTCTACTTTGATAGTACAAATCAAGAAGTACTATTTCCATTTTTAAAAAGCATTATTGGCTTTTTAATTAATTACTTTGGCATATATATATCACACTTAAGTTTATAAAGAAAAAGTATGTTTCCTGAGATAACTAGTGTTAAGAATATAATGTTTCCTTGTCTATAAGTTTTAATTTGAAGAGTAGCCAATTTACAGTTCCAGTTTTTATGAACTCAAATCAGAATGGAGTGGTTACTGTGGAATTTGGAAATGATGCCTTACCCCTTAATTTTGTAACACATTTATACTACTCATCAACTGTAGCTAATGAGTAGTACATGTTAAGATAGTGTTAAATAATAAATTAATATGACAGATTGCAACTGCTATAGTGAATTCAAAGGAGGAAATAACTATCAAGGACTCCCCAGGACCTAATTCTCTTTCAACCTCTTCATTAGAGGAATATACTTTAGAAAATCATTAAACATATAATACCAGAAATTACTTTTCTTTGAAGTTGAACTTGACAATTAAAAATTACCAATGAAAACTTACATTTATACGTTTAAAAAGTACATACCAATTGCACTCATTTTGTTTTTATTTTATTCTATATTAAAAGAAGTGTTTAAAAAATGTAGGCACATAATAGAAGTGCATATTGGTGTAAATGTTTATATGGATCATTTAGATAGCTTCTCCAAAGAGACAAGTGTCACCACACCTAATTATTGGTATTATATTAAGCAGAAGATTGGTAGCCAGCTAAAATAACCTTAAAGAACTGTGTTTATAATCTGTGGGTAGAAAGTCTAAGAGTCAGAAATACACTTAGTGTTTTCCCAGTGCGTGTTGCGGCACTAAATATTTATAATAATTCATTGATATAAAACATTGATTAGAATGGAACTACAAATTTGGTATAATTTTCCTGCTAACTGTTCTTTTTAACCATTCATGCAGTTCATTAATTTATTTTGCTACTCTTGTGCAGCATCTGTTTTAAAACTGCATGAATTAGACATTATAATAATTTTATACTAGCAACGTGTATTTTTACTAATTCTTTTAAATATTTTTATTTTTCAGTTACAGTTGGCATACAATATATCAGTTTCAGATGTACAACACAGTGATTAGACATTTATCTGTCTTACAAAGTATTCACCCTGTTAAGTCTACTACCTATCTGGCACCATACATAGTTGTTACAATGTTATTTCCTGTATTCCTTATGCTAGTTATACTTTACATCACCAGTTTGTACTTCTTAATTTCCTCATTATTTTCACCTATCCCTCAATCTCTCTCCCATCTGGCAGCCATCAATTTATTTCCTTTGTTTATTATGTATTTTAGAGTCCCGCATATAAGTGAATTCATGTTGTATTTGCCTTTATCTGTCTTATTTCACTTTTCAAAATACCCTGTAAGTCCATCCATGTTGTCACAAACAGCAAGATTTCATTCCTTTTTATGACTAAACCACACACACTGTCCATTCGTCTATCAATGAACACTTAGGTTGCTTCCGTATCTCGGCTATTGTAAATAAAGCTGCAATGAACATAGGATGCATATAGCTTTTCAAATTGATGCTTTGGGTTTCTTCGGATAAATATCCAGAACTGAAATTTCTGGGTCATATGGTAGTTGTGTTTTTAGTTATTTGAAGAACCTCCATACTGTTTTCAATAGTGGCTGCACTAGTATAAAATTACACCAACAGTGCCCATGGATTCCCTTTTTTCCACATCCTTGCCAATACTTATTTGATATATTGCTGATAGCCATTCTGACAGGTTTGAGGTGGTATCTCATGGTTTCAATTTGCCCTTGCCTTCTTTGTCATAGATTAATTGGCCATGTAAGTTAGAGTTGATTCTGGACTCTCTATTCTGTTCCGTTGATCCAGTGTCTGTTTTTATGTTAGTACCATACAGTTTTGATTGCTTTAGCCTTGTGACATAGTTTGATATCAGGTAATATGACACTTCCATCTTTGTTCTTTCTTAAGATTGATTTGGCCTTTCAAAGTGTTTGCGTTTCCATGTAAATTTTAGCATTATTTGTTCTAGTTCTGTGAAAAAGGGTGTTGATATTTTGGTAGGGATTGAATCTGTGGATCACTTGGGTAAAATGGATATTTTAACAGCATCCATCTTTGCTTCATCCTTTTTATTGATTCATTCTGCCACCCTATGTCTTTTGATTGGAGCATTTAGTCCATTAAAAGTAATTATTGATAGGTAGGTATTGCCATTTTATTGTTTTCTGGTTGTTTTTCTTTTTGTTGTTTATTTTTTCTTTCGTGTGTTGATGACATTCTAGTGTTTTGGTTTTGGTTTTTTTTTTTTTTTTTTTATTGTATATCTCTGGTGGATTTTTGGTTTGTGGTTACCGTGTGCTTTATACATACCAAGCTATGTTTGTTGCAGTCTGTTTTAAGTTAATGGTTGCTTAAGTCTGAACACATTGTAAAATCACTACAGTTTTTCTCACCCTCTTTATGTTTATGTTTTGTCATTTTTGTTTACTTCTTGGGCGTGTATGTTTGTGTGTACCCCTAATTTATCATTATAATTACACACGATCTTCCTAATTTTCTTTGTACTAGCTTTATAGTTATTTGATATGCTGCTTTTAATGTTTGCCTTTGTCAGTGAAAATTTTTTTGCTTTTTTATATTTTCTTATGTTTTTGATCTTTTGTTGTCTATTTAAAGATGCCTCTTTAACTTTTCTTATGTTACGGGTTTAGTTTTGATGAATACCTTACCTCTTTCTTGTCTGGGAAACTCTATCTCTTCCATTCTAAGTGATAGCTTTGCTGTGTAGAGTTATCTTGGTTGTATGTCTTTTCTTTTTATCTCTGAATATTTCATGCAGGTCCCTTCTGGCCTACTAAGTTTATGTTGAAGAATCAGCTGACACTCTTATTTGAGCTCCCTTGTACATAACTAATTGCTTTCTTTTTTCTTCTTTTTTGCTTCTTTTAAGGTTGTCTTTCACCTTCGGCATTTTAATTTTTAATTATGATGCATCTTGCTTGAGTTCATCTTGTTTGGGATTCTGCACTTCTTGGACTTGTATGTCCATTTCTTTGCCAGGGTACAGAAGTTTTCAGTCATTATTTTTTGAAATAGGTTTTCAATTCCTTGCTCACTCTCCTTCTGGTACCCCTATGATGAAAATATTGGTACACTGGATCTTGTCCCATAGTTCTAATTTTTTATTTTATTTTATTTTCCATTGGGTATTTTCTGCTATCTTGTCTCCAGTCACTGATTTGATCCTCTATCTCATCTAATATATTCTTTGTTTCAGTTATTGTATTCTTTATTTCTGACTGGTTCTTTTTATGGTTTCAATCCTCTGATGAGGTTCTAAGATCATCTGTTCTTCCCCTAAGTTTATTGAGCATTCTTACAACCAGTGTTTCTAACTCTATTTGGAAGATTGCTTCTTTCCATTTCATTTAGTTCTTCTTCTAGAGTTTTGTCCTTTTCTTTCATTTGGGATATGATATTTGTCTTCTCATTTTGACTGACTCCTTGTATTTCTATTAGTTAGATCTGGTTTGTCTCCCAGTGTTGGCCTTATGTAGTAGGTGTCCCTTGAGGCCTGGTGGCGCAGTCTCCCTATTTACCTAAGCCAGGTGCTCCAGTAGCGTCCTTTGTGTGGGTTGTGTGTTCCTTTTATTGTAGTCCAGCCTTGATTTCTGTCGACACATCAGTGGGTGGGATAGACCTTCAGTATGATGGCTGTGAGGGCTGGCCATGACAATAGTAGAGTAATTGTTGGTGTGGAGACGGAGGAGAGTGGCTAACCCTGTGGAGCAGGAGTTTTATAAATAGGGCTCTGGTGTCAGTCGAGTCTGTTCTTTAGGTGTTTAGTTTCCAGAGCTGGTTGGGTAGGCCATTGGATGTGTTGGTTCTTGGGGTTGAGGGGGAGCTCTGGTACTGGTCAAAGTCAGCTTTCTGTGCCTAGCTTAGAGTTGCCTAGTGGGATCTACAAAGTGATTTGTATTTGGTTGCCATTTGTACTGCGCTTGTTGGTGCTTGAGAGTGACTATGCTACAAATCGATGCCCTCTGCCACTAGTGCCTGATTTGGGACCCTTTGGTGAGCACTACAGTGTGAGCTCAGGCCAGCCACCTCTTTTGCATGGTTTCTGGTTGTTTAGTTGAAGCTATATTCCAGGCCAACACTGGCTTCAGCTTATACCAACCTTGGGGCTACCTTATGGGAATTAAAATGCAAGCGAGGCTGTCACTTATGCTGTGTTTAGGGTAGTTTAGTAAGAGATACAGGGCATTCTGAGGCCAGTCACTGCTTGTTTGGGGTTTGTGGACCTTTGAGACTTCAGGAAATTTGGTAGCATGAGCTGAAAGAGACTGTTTCTATGGAGGAGCCACTGGAAGAAGTTTGGCTGGGTATGTGAGTTAGGTGGGGTGGGATCTCAGGTAATCACCAGGGCAGGAGGACCATTGTGAGCCATGTTAATGGAAAGTTCAAATTCAGCACCTGCCTGTGCTATGCCAGCACTTCAGTTCCAGACTAGCTGTCCCAACCCTTGCTTCTCCAGCCCTCTGCCTGAAGTTGTCAGTTTAATTCCTTCCTGTATGCTCCTGCTGCTTTTCAACCGGCTGCCTTTACGCTGAAGCCCAAAGTGAGAGAATTTGTGAGTGAGTGAGTGAGTGAGTGAGTGAGTCAGTCAGTCAGTCAGTCAGTCAGTCAGTCTGTGCTTGGGTCTTTAAGACATAGTGCCCGTGTCTTCAGCAGCTCTCCATCTCACTGGAGTACATACTCTGCTGGTTTTCATAGCCAGATGTTATGGGGATTCCTTTTTCTGGCCCTTGACCGGGAACTTCTTGCTCCTCAGGGGGGATCTCTGCAGGCAAGATATCCCACCTGATTCATTGCCTGATTCATGGATGTGGGACCTGCCCATTCCATATCTCTGACCCTCCTACCAGTCTTGATGTGGCTTCTTTCTATTTTTAGTTATAGGACTTCTGTTCAGCTAGTCTTCAGGTAATTCTTCGTGATGGTTTTTCTATAGTTGTAATTTTGATATGGTTATAGAAAACACAGTGTTTACCTATTTTGCCATATTGACTGGAAGTCTTAACCAATTATTTAAAATTTACTTAAGTGAATCATGATTTAAAAATGCTTTACAAGAATGATATGATTGACCCTAATGTGATCTTACTTTGATAAAAGTATTTCCCATTACTAAATAGAGACTTAAACTCTGAATTCATTATTTTGTGTTCTGCTGCTATAATTTGATAAATATATCTAACCTGTGGCATCAGAATTGCATACATTCAAATTGTTACTGGGTAGAATTGAGCATTTGTTACTAGGTAGAATTACCAAGAGCATCAAGAAAGTTACCATTGCTTTCATCTCACATTTCAGAAAAAAATTGTACAACTTTTTTGGCTTACCTTGTTGAATAGACTTGATGTATCTTTTTTTAAAGTAGTTTTTACCAAAGAGAGATATATCAAAATGCTAATTATAGTTGTTAATTGATACTGTTTACAAAAAGGTTTAAGCCTTTAACGGAAATGCCTTATAATCAGTTTGACACAGAAACCACTGGAAATAGATTTTTTTTTTTAATTTAAAATTTAGTCACTTTTTATTTCTCCTTACTTTTAATATTTCTTTATATTCTTTCTATTCTGACCAGTTATACTTGCTCATGAAATAAGAGTCTATTGACTGCAAGCTTTTTTACCAGCAGACTCTTCAGAAATTACCAATACTTTGTTGGATAAAAGGGTCCTAAAATTTTTTTTATGAACCCTTTTTCACTGTACCCTAATATTCCCCCACCATATTTTCCCCAAATATCAGAACAGCAATTTACATGGTAAAATAGCAGAATAGTGAAATAATCCAGAAGCTTTTAACAAAACCCAACTTACAAATAAATCTGAATAAAGTTGCTTGCATATGAAAAACAACAAAGTAGAGTGTATGTGGCTGTCAGATACATGTTTGCTTATTTTTCTATAGGATATCACTACTTTAACTGGTGTTCCAGAAGAGCATATCAAAACTAGAAAAGTCAGGATCTTTGTTCCTGCTCGTAATAACATGCAGTCTGGAGTAAACAACACGAAGAAATGGAAGATGGAGTTTGATACCAGGGAGCGATGGGAAAATCCTTTGATGGGTTGGGCATCAACGTGAGTAATTTGGTTTCATTTGAATATTGTTTTCAGCTTTCCTCCTCTCCTCTATGTAGATTTTCCTTTTAAATATACTGACTTTCAAACTCTTTCATGTACAGTCTGACAGTACTTTTTGAGACTGTATAGGCATCACTATATTCTATGATATAGATATATATTACATTTATTTAAATATAAGATAATATTTAATATTCATATAAGTGTGGTCCAGCACAATCAACCATAGGAAGTCTTTTTCAGAGTATTATTTACTAGATAAAACGGCTGACATTGCGAGCACTGTTAGCATGTTCCCCAAGCTATGTACGTTAGCTTAAGATATACTGTTTAACTAGTATTAATAGTGATACCTATTTTGAAATTAAAATTTTTTTATAAAATATTTTTTGTTTGTAAGGGGAAGAGACTAGATGAGCTTTGTGATTAATAAATATATACTGCGCTGAAACAAAGTGGTCACAAATTTTGTTGCACTAATGAAATCAGTGACCTAAATTTCTTTAATGGAATATGGCCCAAATGGTAAATAGCAGAACTGCCTCTAGCTGAATAAAAGAAGCTTCTATTAGAGAAAACAGCCAGATAACCTAGAAAATTATTATTCTTATTAAGACTCCTAGAACATTGTATGTCCAGGCTTCAGTTGAAGATAGTTATCAGTAAATTGTCTCACTTTAGAAAGTGTGATATTTAACATTTTTTCCTGTCAATGTACCAGGGAGAATTTTTGTTAAAAATATTGGCTGTGTTGCTATTTAAATAGAATATTTTATTTAGCAAAATGATTTATAGGCACAATATTTTTAGGTGTGTATTTGGATTTTATCTTGTTATATGTGGAATTTTGTCATAAATCATGTTTGTAGAGAGTAACAAAATTTATAAGGAACAACTTTGTCCATATTCAGTGGTTGAAATGTTATTAGATTACTCTTTAAGACACATGAGATTTTAATGTGTTCATCTCTATGCTAGATTCATCCAGTGCACTCTTTATTGATGGCATTTGGTTAGCTTTAAGTGGGGGTTATTATGCATAATGCTAAAATGAAGATTCTTGTACGTATCTTTTGGCAAACTTATAACTTCTTGTTAATAGGCCAATTAACTCCTGAAACGTTGTTTATCAGGTAATAACCAAACCTATTTATGTTAAGAAGTATTAAAACCTATTAATTCTCTTATGCTTATCTAGTTAATAGCAAGTGGCAATGTGATGAGTTTTGTTCTAGCAGACAGTTAAATTACTGATAAGACCTTGAACTTGTAGAGAATATATTTTATGCTTTCTTAGGGCGGGTCTGTTTCAGTTTTACCCCTGGTTTAAGTGCTGGAACATAGTGCTTAAAAAGGCATGGCCTTTGAGATTTTGACAGAAAGCACACAAGCTTACCCAGTCCTCCTAAGTCTTGTGGGGCTCTTAACTCATTCTCCCCTGTAGCAAGGAGACAGCTGCTGAAATCTCTGCTCAGTTCTTTCAACCTTCTCGGGTGTTGTTTAGAGCCTTGCTTATTCCTGTGTAGTTTAAAAGTTACCTGCTCTGAGGATTCCTCCTTTTCACTGTTTTTACCCCTAAATTTCCAGCTCCTTTGGCAATCCTAAACTCCATTTACAGACTCCTTGTGCTGATGAGACTATAGCTTTCTCCTTGAGTTCTTGGTGCTCTTTGCTCTGTGAACTCGAGAGTGTCTTTAGAGCATGGGTCCCCAACCCCCAGGCCACGGGCCAGTACCAGTCAGTGGCCTGTTAGAAACCAGGCCACACAGCAGGAAGTGAGCAGCTGGGAGCCTAGGGAACCTTCCTCTGTATTTGCAGTTGCTCCACAATGTTAACTAGCATTGCAGTCTCAGCTCCACCTCACATCATCAGGCATTACATAGATTCTCGTAGGAGCACCAGTACCTGGTGCCAAAAAGGTTGAGGACCACTGCTTTAGAGGAAAAACTATATAAACCTTGATTTTCTCCAGTGTGGTTCGCTTCTTTCAAAGGTTGAATCCTCTCCAGTTCCTTTTCTGCTTTTTGGTTACTCTGGTCTCTTCAAACATTTTTTTTTTCTGTCGTCTTATTTAGAGTTTATAATTATTATGTGACTTTTAGGCAGGTAAATCTGATTTTAATGGCAGGCAAATCTGCCTTTACCCAAATTAGAACCCCAATAATTGAGAACCGGGCAAATAAAGTCTAAAAATATGAGCACAAATGGTAGTTAGTAAACAATGAAAAGAGAATATACAGTTGGGGTATGAAAGATTTCTTGGAAAGTATTGGTATTCAGTGTGAACCATGAAAAATGATTGGGGTGGACTTTTCTGTATGCTGAGGTAATGGCCTCTCTCTATATTTCAAGTGGAAGGAACAGATTGAGCTCGTAGGAATTGTAATGACTTAAAAATATTTCCCCCTCCCACTAAGTTCTAGCTGGGCTAATAAGTTAATAGTGACAAATTAACAGGAGAAAATCAAATTTTAATATGTGCTTATAATGAATTCACATAGGCCTGAAAATTCCAAAGACAGGCAAAATTGGGCTTTTGTCATTTTTGACAAAGGAGAAGAGAGGGGAAAAGGGACCTTAGATTTCAAAAGTGAAAATGGGTGATTTGAGAAAGAATAGAACAAACATGACAGGCAAATTCCTGCTAGGTAACCCAGAAGCAATAAGACATAGGGTGGGTGATTCAACCACCATGACCCTGCCTATATCCCTCCCATACACTGTACTCAATTGAAATTAGGCTAAGGCAAACATCCTAAGAAGTCAGAGGTTTTTTGAGCCTTTTGTTTCATAATAACCAGCTTAAAATCAGTATCCCATAAGGCACAGTTTGGGGGGTTGTAAAGCTTTTTGGTCTCTTTCAGAATGTACAGGCTACATTTAGAGGAACAGTTAGCAATCTGATTTGCTTGTTTATTTTGAAGGGGAGTAATTAAAAGACTGGAAAGAGGGCTCTGATCATATTATAGAGGTACTTAAACACCAGGGTAGGAGATTGAAATTGGTAAACAGTGGAAACTAAAGTTTTTAAGCTTTTGAGGGAGTTTGGGAGTTGAACTTTAATATTAATGTAGAAACATGATGGAGAGTGGATGGGCGTCCAAAAAGGAGGCAGAAAGATTAGTTAGGAAAATACCATAGCAGTTTGGGGAAGAATAAAAAAATGTGCAAGGTCATAGTGGCAGCATACCTAGAAAAAGAACTGCAAAATATAGGAGATAGAGAAGGGTAGAAACTGAGTGGCTAGAAGGATGGTGGCTTTAGTGAAGCGAGGTTTTACTATTTAACCTACAGATGTAATTATTCATAAAGTAAGGATAATAGTGAAGGCTGTACCACTTTTGTAGGAAATAGAGCTCCTGGGTCCTGAGATTTTCCTGCAGTTTTCTCTGTATTGTTTCTTATCCTCACCTAAGTTAATGTGTATGTCAATATTCATCAAATTGCTGGATCGTATTTATGTTGACACTCTGTTCTCAGTATATTTAACTGTAAATTGAGAAATTGGACGTGCTTTGAAAAGGAAGAACCAATATAAAATTATCATTTGTTATTATACAGCCAGCTAATGTGAAGCTCTTTTGTCTGGGGAGGGGTGAGGCAGGAAGGTTATGCTAGGAATACATATTATAGGGATCTCAGAATCCCAGAATAGTAACAATTGTATGACACGCTTCAGCAGCAACAGTTTATGGATCATCACTTCAGTGAGAGCTACTTCCCATGTATTCTCAGTATATCTTTCCACCATCCAAATTACTTCCTGAACCCTCTTTTCTGTATTTTACTTCCACTGTTCTACATGATATTTAACAGAATAATATATTTACTTTTGAGAAATTCATAATAAACATTTGCAGCAAACAACTCTCTACCTTTTTATAAACATAGTAATAAAAGTGACATTGCTGAAGTTATATGGTATTTTGTAAAGAATCGGTGTAGAGGTGTATACATTACCACTATCTTAAATTGAAGGACTCAGATATCAGATCTTGGAGCTTTAAGTAGTCATGCTTTACATGTCATAATGATGTAAAGAGTATTATCCACAGTGATGGAAGGGTCATGAAGAGTGGGTGTTGTTGCCGTCTATTTGGGGGAGGTGGTAATGATAGTACTGACAGCTGGACTCATCAGTAATTTTTTTGATATTGAATTTATAAGGTCAGTTTGAGAATCCTCTTGGTTTTTTTTTTTTAATTCAACAGTAATTTTTCTTTTAAGAGTTGAATAAATGATTTTACTAAAGACTAAAAATGCTGAATGTCTTTGCAATTAAAATTCGACAGAAAATTTCCCAAATTTAACACAGAAAATATTCAAACAGTTAACAGTTTTAAAATGTTTATTCAAAATAAACATCAGTAGTGTACTTATTTGATATAGTAACTGTATTTTCTAAACATTTTACACTTTATTTTAAATACTTTTATTAAATCCTGGGGAAAAAATTGTTTCTTGCAGGGCTGATCCCTTGTCCAACTTGGTTCTGACCTTCAGTACTAAAGAAGACGCAGTTGCCTTTGCTGAAAAAAATGGTATGTTTGCTGTTTTTGTTTTGCTTTAACAAATGAAATCAAGATACATTTTTAAGTTCTTAATCAGAATCAGTCAGGGAAATAGAATTTGAGTTGAATTCTTCAATGTATCTAATCTAGTCAGTGGTTTTAAGAGTTTTTACAGCATCAGAACACCCCCTTCCAAAAAAAAAATTAGTGGAATGCCCACATAACAGCCAAATTGCTCTAATTTAAAGTAGAAGCATGGAATAAAACTACTTTTCTAACTCCTCCCTTGTTTATGAATCCCTCTGCAAAATCACTAACATTTGGTTTTTAAACTCTAATTGAACCTTTCAGTTTTGACACCTGTTTATTATTTTCTTCTTTACTTCAAGCCAAATCCATGTCTGTTATTCTACCTAATAGTCCTTCAGTTATTTGAAAATAGTTATTATCATAGGTACTCTCAATCATCTCTTGATTGCATCATTTTCTCCTGTGCTTTAGTCTCGTGTTGTCTTATAATTTCATGTAGCCTAAGCATACAGTGTTAAGCTTACAGTAATATAATGCCTAAGTCCTCATTCACTTACCCGGAACAACATCCCATCCTGCAAGCTCTTTTCATGGTAAGTGCCCTATACAGGTGTTCCACTTTTTCTTTGTACCGTATTTTTAATGTACCTTTTCTGTGTTTATGTTTAGGTATACAAATACCATATAGCCCAGGTGTGTAGTAGGCTATACTTTCTAGGTTTGTATAAGTGCACTTTGTGATATTTGCACAAGGAAATCACTTAATGGGGATACTTTGAGAAATGTCATTGTTAAGTGGCAATATTAACTATTGGTTTATGTTGATCTTAACAAAAAAACAATGTTTGTTGTTTTTTTTTTTTTTACATTTTCTACTGCTAAGCTGTGTAACACAGTGAAGAGAGGCTTTGGAGTTAGACCAGTCTGAATTCTAATCCTCATTATTCTACTTTGAAGATATGTGATTTGGGATTAATTTCATAATGAACTTTTTCTTCACTGTTGAAATAACAGCACTTATGGTATACCAAGTCCAGTACCTAATACAATAGACACTTGGTAACTCAAATTCTGACCCCTCCCTTTCTCAGTCTGGTATTTCTACTATTTGTCTCTCTTGGATTTAAATGCACTACTGTATATTTGTCCCTAATGTATTGTTCTAGTTGGTCAAATTGAATTTAAATCTAATTTAGTTGTCTATTGGAATGAGATAATGTCTACTTAAATATTCTGTTAGTATAAGGTTATATATAAATGTAAAAGATTATTGTTATTTAACATATTTGACATATATGTAAAAGCACTATAAAGGTTAGTATTATTAATATCTAAGTATTTGCCTCAAGTTAGTATTGTATAACTGCCTGGATTTGCATCCATGTTGAGTCTCTTACTAGTTGTATGATTTGTACTTCCATTTTCTCCTATAAATAATGGTAACTGAGAATTGAATGATTTAATAAAAAAGTGCTTAGAATATAAATAGCTATATAATAGTACATAAATTCAATTAGTAGTTGACTTTTAAAAACTAAAATTTTTTGTAAGTATAATTTCTTCTTAACACTTTCTTGGCAATTTTCAAATTTGTAAATTGCATAATTCTCAAAGTGGTCATAATCTTTAAAATATTTTGTTTTAAAATTTTTTTAAACTTGTGGAAGAAACATTTTTTTATCGACCCTTATAGGGTCTAATAATCAAATTAACATAAGACAGATTAAACATATGATACCCAAGGATAAGTGTGCAGTTGAGGTTTTTATATGCCATCCTGAGCTAGGGAATGGGATAAGGCTTCAAAGGGGAGGAGGATAACTCACAGGATGATAAGAATGAATATTTGTCCTGCTCTACAGGTAGGTCATTCAAATAAAAGTGATTTTTGGTAATAGCTCTCTTTATGGGTCAGGCTCCCTATCAGAATTCTTTTAGGTAATTAAAGGACAGGTAAAGTTTTTCTGTATCTGCTTGGACTTGATTGCCTTGAGCTCAAAATGAACCTTATATGACTTCAGTTGTGATGTGAATTGTACGTGTGTGTGAACTAGCCACTGCTGTTGTTGAAATAGGTGCTGATCTCCTCGGAAAGAAAACTGAATATTATCAGAGATGTTATAACTTGAAAAAAACTTAGTGGCTAGTTCCTTATGAAACTGTTGGCCCACAGTGGATTAGGAATTTTAACATATAAGGTAGCAAGAATTATATCTGTCCTAGTCACTGCACAGAACCTACACAATGGATATCTGGTGACATTACCGACTTTCTAAAATGTATTAAGAATTTGAAGCCACCCTCATCTCCTGGTAAATTCCTCAGTGACTGTCCCACCCTTGAATTCACTATAGTACCTGTGATCTGCCACATTTATTTAACATTTAGCATTATATATCTTAAATAGATGAATTCTGTTTCTAGCTATTATATCTAAACAAACATCATAGAATGGTACAAAATCAGAGTGGAAGATCTTTTTCAAATTACCTAGCATCCCATCCATTCTGATTTGCCTCTCTTGAATAGGTGAATAATGGCGGGGGACAGGGAGGAGGGGCATAGAAACGGACCTCTCCTCCCCCCACACTTAAGATTTTGTTGTGAGTTAGTGCTAGTGAAGGTCAGGTGAACCAATGTTTGGTAAGTTAAGATATTAAGAAACAGTTCAGAAACACTAATATATAAAGACTGTTGGATTAAGAGGCTAGTAACTAGGATTCTGATGATTGTCTGCCTCACAGGAGAGCTTGAACAAGTCATGGTTCACTATACTTAGCCTTTATGAACTTGTTCACTACTTTGAAATGAGAAGTAGAATAATATAATGCTCCAAAACTATAGTGGAAGGATGTTAAGCCCATGGACCACCTCATACATATCTTTATTTCTTTACTGTCTAACCCAGTGCCTTATTCATCATATGCTCTAGAAGGGAAAAAATGTCTTTATTGATAGTAAAATGTTTGCCTTTCAGTAGTACCTAGAAATAGGAGGTGAGGTTAATACTACCACACAAAAGGTAATTTGTATACTCAGGGACTCTTCTGAAAATAAGCCACCTTTCATTCATTCCCTTCCTAGTTTTCTCATTTCCCTGACTTTTAGATGGTTAAAAAAGGGGAGTGGGCATCATTTCCCTTGACATTATAGAGAATTACCACAATGAGGAATAAGATGATATTTCAGACTTGGGTAATGAACGTCATTGCAAAAACTAACATTAACATTAAGCTAGGAGTTAGTTACTACACTGAATACTTTGTGTTCTAATTTAATCCTCACTATAACTGTATGAAGCAGGAATAGTTATCACCATTTTTATAGTTCAAAGAAACTGAGGTTTTTAGAGACATTAAATGACGTTAACAAGGTGAGATACCTCTAAGTGGATGAGAAAGTTTTGTTTGAATGCAGCCATATTCATTCATTTATGTATTGTCTATGACTGCTTTTAGCTATACTGGAATAGTTGTAATAGAGACCAAAGGATCCCCAAAGTCTAAAAATATTTTCTCTTTGCTTATTTACAGTACATATATATACCACCTTTTTTCTGATATTTTTATAAATCCAAAATTACTCTTTATTCAAACATCTTGCAGGGCCGAAACCTAATATATTCCTCAACTAATAATTCAAAGTTCTTCACAGTATAAGCAGTAAATCCCTAAAGCATTAACCTAGCTTTATCTTACTGTGCCCCACTTGTTCTACCCTAATTGCCAGATGTACTTTCCTCCATCTACAACCTTACTTGTGTTCCCTCATTCATGATTATCCCTATGAACTCCAACTTAGTCTTCAAAGTACATTTTAAATGTTACCTCCTTCTTGATCCCCTATGTTATTTCCCTTTCCCACCCACAACTGGATGTGCTTTCTTCCTTTCAACATCCACAATAATTTGTTCCTTTCTTACAGTTCTTAGAGTTTTGTACTTTATTTTTTTGGTATTCAGTATGTTGAGTACCCTGTAGTTATGCCAGCAGTGGTGGCTAGGCTCTGGGGATCAGTGTTATTAAGGCAGAATCCTAGTACTCAAACTGTAATATTTTATCCTACCTACTGGATTATAAGCATCTACCAAAGAAACACCCAGTCCTATACAACTTCATCTTTTAATGTGCTCAATAAATATTGGTGAATTTGAACAGTATATTTAATGTTATTTTCTCCAGATCATGATTTAAGCTTTTGTTCAAGGTGAATTTGGCTATTTGTTCTATTAGGAGAACTGTTAATTCCATCTAATTAGAAATCTGAAGAAAGAAAATTATAGAATCATTAGCAATTTCTTATATTATGTTTATAGAATACAACTACAAAGGTTTTCTGTTCTTTTGTAGTTTATCCTGAGTCTATTAAGGGTTAGCACCTTGAAGCATATTTCAGTGTACTTAAGATGATCATTTGATAACTTAAATTGTTTTCAAGATGTATGTTATTTATTGTGAACTCTTTTTAAAGAATACTAAGGCCTAGAGAAGTCAATAAAACAAGACCAAGATCAGTCTCTTAGCTCTTGATAGAGCCCTAGTTTTTAGTTCCAAGTCCTTTGTTTTTTTCTGTTGGAATATGCTGCTGGTATATCTTAAGAATTAATCAGCTAGGTCTGTACTGTCTAATATGGTAGCCACATGTGACTGTGTAGCACTTGGAATACGTCTAGCTTGAATTGAGATGTGCTGTAACTGTAAAATACAAGATTTCAGACTTAGTATTAAAATATTAAATTGTTATGTTTACATATTGAAGTGATTATATATTTGGTTGGGATAATATATTAAAATTAATTTTACCTGTTTAAGGATTTTTTAATGTGGCTACTAGAAAATTGTATGTGTGGTTCATTTATGTTCCTAGTGGACAGCACTGATCTGGAGTACTTAGCAATATACAGGATATACGTTATATACATATTGTGAGTATTTCATTAATACATATCTAATGGGGAATATAAGAAATAGGAAAACTGTGTCCAACATTGAAAAGTTCACATTTTATACTCAAGAAATCTATTCTTTAGGCACCCTTATCCAGTATGCAGCAAGGGTAAGTCGATACTCTGTTATGTATAATAATGAAATGAAATAAGAGCTAAAAGAAACCTGTATTATCACAAAATCCCCTATTTTCAATTTCTTAACCAAGTAAGGTATTGTGCAGGTCCATCTTTTTATATACGAATGCCCTCATCTCTGAGACTAAAAGAAGTGCTCTCTTCTTTCTGTTATTGATAATTCCGCCAACTTACCCCTTGCTTCTCTTTTTGCTTAGGTCTCTCTTCTCACCACACTACCTCATTTTCTGTGGAAGGCTGGTTCTTTGGGGCGGGGGGAGGAAGAAGAAGAGTAAATGTCCTTCCTTGACTTCTTTTTCTACCTGTTCCCTACATTCCACAGCACCAACTCTGACTTCTTCCTCCCCGCCCCCCACATGCAAAGTAAATATAAATATCCCTGTGTCTTTCGACTTTAATCCCAGATCTTCATCCTAAAGGTCTTCCTTTGACCTCAGCATATATTCCTGAGAAACTCTTAAAGGATACATTTTTCTTCTTGTACAAAGAAATGTTATCTGGTCTTTTCTTTGAAATGTAGATGAATCTTACTTCAGTTCTTTGTACTGAAAAGACCCACCTTTCTCACCAATGTGGCTTTTGTCTTGTGTTTCCTGATGGGGTCAAATCCAGTGAGAAGGAAGCTGCATCTTTTAGGTGGGAGATGGCTTTAGAAAATTTTGGTAGTGGGCATCTAGGATCTACTACCATTTACATGCTAATGAAAACCAGAAATGACTTTTTCCTTGTTTGATCTGATTTGAAACTGTGACTTTTCTTTGGTATGCCATTTGACCCCCTGCGTTTTTCTCATTGTTGTAAACTATAAAAACTTCTTTGAAATTCTCAAAATAGAGGGTTTCTTCTAGGAATAAAAGGACAGGATAAACTGCATTCTGTTCATAGTGGGTCTGCTGGGAAGGAAAACTCACCTCTGAAGTCACAGAAGGTAGGAGCAGGGAAGGATGCAGACAGGTCAATCTCTTGATCCAGGGAAAGAGATTGGAGTTGCAGGCCAGGACACTGTGAGGTCTAAACTTCAACCTTATTTAAACCTTCTAATGCAAGACTCAACCTCACATTCATATATCTGTTAAAAGACAGTTTTTAATACAAACAATTATGAGTCTCATACATATATAACATATATAACATGTGTTAAAGGATTTATTTTATTACATGATAGAAAGGAACTACGTAGATATAATAACCAGTTCAAAGTAAAAGTCAAAACAGCACAAATTTATGTGGCAAAAAGGAATGCAAAGGGAGACAGAATTGGGGCAGGGAGTCAATTAAATCACTAACTGTAGGACACAGGACAGAATTTGCATATCTATCAGTTATATACAACTTAAGGAACTGAGTTAAAATTAGATAACCCTGAAGGGAAAGGGCTTGCTATTGATGTAGTTTTACACTTAAATGTTTTTATTTTTAAAAAATCTCAAAAAATATGACCACAAAATAAAATTGGGATATTTAGTCTGATTATTTATATAGGCATAGCAGGAGTGTTAATTTGACACTGTTGGGGAACAGTTTGTCACCCCAAAATATGACTTTCGGCATAAGAATTGTTTTAGGCTGGTTAATTTTAAGAAACATCAGATAGGGGTGAAACTCTGGAAACCAAAGTAGAAGTTATCCTTTGTAAAAGACATTTACATTTGTAAGGGTGTGTCACCCCCTACCTGGAAAAGGGGGATGACTTTATCTCTAGAAGCTCTTATCTATGCAGAAGGTTGAAATCCGCTTAACAACCTTATTCTTGCTTGCTGTGCTTTCCCTGGTAACCTCCCTTAACTGACTCCACCACTCCTAACATCTTTTCTTGTTTTCACCTAAAGATGGAATTTAAGGTGGTGGCTTCAGCTGTTTTCTTCTGTTAATCTGTCTCCCCCATATCCTTATAGAGAAGGAAAAATACATTTCCTTCTACCCTTCTTCTTGGCTGAGAACCACCCCCCCATAAAAATAACATGGTAAAATAAGTTTAAAAACATGTATACCTCCTGTATAATAGGAGATACCCAGGAAATCCGAGTAACTCCCCCAAATGGCCCTAGCCACTTCCTTAAAAGATTTGTCTACTAAAGACAAAAGATAAAAGATGACCATGACAGGGATGGGAGAGTAAGTTAAGGGACTTTATCAGACACTATAAACAAAGGTATGGTTTTTATGCCGATTTAAGTCCAAGCCTTCTCTATTTACAAGTTTCTAGATGCTTTTGGAACAAATGAAGATTTCCGTTGCAAATGTAAATGCCCCTCACCCAAGGGCAGCTACTACTGTTTGAGATTTTCCTATGTTTACTGTTTCTTAAAAATAGCTCAAGATAATCATCCAAAGGGGCATATTATGGGGAGGCACATTCTGCTCCCCTTTACCACGTAAGTTTTCTTATGGTTTCTTTGCTGAAAAAATCCTAGTCTCAAGAGGCTAGGAAGCCAAACCAATAACTTGCTGCCAGATTTTTCTGTGGTGTGTATTAACTTGGGCAAATTCCTTCTTCAAAGTTTGCAAAATATCCTGAGGTTCTCAAACTATCCTAAAGTTTCTCACCACCTTAGGGAATTTTGCCAGCCAGTGCCAGGCCACTTTGCCTAGAAGGTCTTTGTAAGCATTGGCTCCTGATTAAATTAGCTTAATTCTCAAATATGTCATTCCCGTTAAAGCTTGTTACATAACCATTGTTTCCAATTACATTCTAATAAAAAGGTGGACCTATTTTAATTGAACATGTAGAAATAACTATTATGAAAATAAGAATATTCGACAGGAATTCCCAGTTTCTGCAGGTGTCATGCATGAAGATTAAGATATCACCTACAAATGATATAAATTTTAGTTTACAAAGCAAAGTCTACCAAATTGTAATAAATTATAAATACCGCAAGAGGAAAGATAACTTCCTTATATGTCCAGAAAATAGAATATTAAAATAATATAAAATATTCCAAATAAAAACTACAATCATCTCTCATCAGTTCATTCAGTCCTAAGTAGTTAATTCTTTTTTCATTGGATCACATCTTTATCTACTTGTCAACTGAGTTCTGGGAATTCTGACTGGGTCCACTAGTATGGCCTTAAACTTGTTTAAGTGATGCTACCAGAAGCCTGTATCGAAAAGTACCTAATAAAGTTCTCCATGGAGCTCTGAGACAGTCAGTCTTTGTTGAAGACAAAGCCCTCTGGCCTATAGCTGATTGCAAAAGTTTTCAGGGAAGTATCACATTAAAAGAAAAGTATTTGTAAATGTTAAAAGACTTAAAATGGCTAATTAACATTAATGATGAATTGCAAAAATGAACTAACTATATGACTTCATAACAAATAATGCCATTAAATGACATTTAAGTCATTCCGAAAATGTTATAGACAAACTATCTGTCAACAATGATTCAAGCCTGTTTTCAAAGAAGACAGTAGATGTTCGTGTAATTTATAAAAATGAACATAATCTTTACAGAGAAAAAATTTTGAGATATGACATAATAATCTTGAGACATATATACCATGAATATACCAAACAAAGCTAAATCAGTACCAAATAAAGAGATGCAGTAAGTGTGGGGTGGATCCTTAATATCTGTATATTAATAAACCCCATAACCTCATACCAGTCAGCATGGCTATTACCAAAAAGTCAAATATTAAGGAGGTTTTTTAAAAAACTAAAAATAGATTTATTCCACTTCTGGATATTTTTCTGAAGAAAATGAAAACACTAATTCGAAAAGATATACATATCCCAATGTTCATTGCAGCATTGTTTACAATAGCCAAGATATGGAAGCAGTCTAGGTGTCCTGTCCATCCATAGATGAGTGGATAAAGAAGTGGTAGATATACACCATGGAATGTTATGCAGCAATAAAAACCATGTAACGTTTACATTTGTCACAACATGCAAAGTCCTAGAGGGTATAATAATAATAATTGAAATAAGTCAAAGAAAGACAAATACCTATTTCACTTATATGTAAGATGTAAAAAAAAAAAAAGCAAAAGCATATTCATAGAGACAAAAGGGTTGGTTGCCAGAGGGGAGTTGGGAAGAAGGGATGGGTGAGAAAGTTTGTAGAGGTGAATTATATAGTCAATAATATTGTGATAAGTTTGTATGGTGATAGACGATTAGTAGAATTAGTGGGGTGATCACATTATAAAGTATGAAAATGTTGAATCACTATTATACACCTGAAAATAATATATCTAATATAATATTGTATACTAACTACAGTAAATAAAAAATAAAATTCCTTAGATAACTGATACAGATTTCCAATTTACTTATTCTGGCCTAAAAGATCCAAGATCCAACTAAAGAAGTAAAGATGTAACCAAGTTAATATTTTTAAAAATAACTGAAATTGTGACTGATAACACATACTTTTGTTCTATATCAGGCAAAGCAGCACCATTATTCTGATAAAGGTACTATGGACAGTAAGGGTATTGACAAATCTCTATTCTTAGCATGTAGTAAACAATTTCTGAAATACCTGTATTAACATTGTACTTCAGGATGGTTAAGCAACTCTTCTTGACAGCTCTTCCCATGCTAGCTCATCTATAGTAACACATCAAATAAACTTAATTATGTCTAGTACCTTTCTTTTTATGTTTGAAAGAATACATCTTTATGATTTTCCAGAGTCTCTCTGGGGAATCTCAAAGATAATTTTAGGTGCAAAGATAGTCTGAATGTTTTTAGTTTACATTTAGGGTGTGATTTAGGGGAGAGAAATAAAAAATTGTCAGATTTGAACACTTAGGAATAGGACCATGGGTGTCTACGAAACATATTTGGCTGCTCATTTCTAAGTGGTTCTCAAACTTATAAACATAGAAAGTAATGTAACTAAAAAACCTGAGCTCTTACATATGTCATCAAAGACTTAAAGTTAGCATAAAGCAAATAAGGCTATTCTGATAAGCCACAGAACCTTTGCAATCTAAGCAGATTAGACAAAAATAATTCTTTATATTGTAGGTAAAAGCATTAAACAGTAAACTAATGAAACAGCCTTATCAAAACTAAGCCAACTTTGCTAAAATTTTAACACATTTCATACCTTTTCAGATTTTTTAGACATACTATAAGACAAAAATTTTTTGCAAATCTTATTTCTCTATCCATTCAGGTTTTGTCCTTCGCCAATCTCTTTCTTATTCTGAAACAATACATTTACTTTAAAACCTTACTATTTTTCCTTTAGTGAACAAAAACATATCTCATTACCTTACATACCAAGTTCTAATCTTTTACCACTATTCTACAAATAGTTTCATTTATCTATATTAATCCTATCTTTTAACCAGTTACTTTGATTTCATAGAGAAAACAGATAATTGAAAGCTTATACACACCAGCATTTTAGACTAGCAAAACTTGTGCATGTAACCCAACTTTCTACAACAATGTACATTCTTTATAGTCCAGCTTCTCCAAGTTGCAAAAATGAATGTGTTCATTAACAAACCCAAAGTTACAGCCTCTATAAAAATAAGAAGCAAAAGTATGTAAACTTAATTTTTTGTTTAGTAATCATTGCTCAGTATTCTTAGAAGTAATCTAGCTATCTAAGTAATATCCATTAATAAGGTTTTAAGATACCCAAAGATCTTGGAAATTTATTTCATAGTGACATACTGCAAAAAAAAATTACCATTAAATAAAATTGTCAGAATAATGATTTATTTTGGATAAACACAAATATACATTTTTCAGAATTATAAGCATTAAACACAAGTAATGCTAGCTTATTTGATCTGTAAACTTGTACAAGAACATATTCAGGTAGAATAAAAATCAATATTTGTATTTTATTTAAACTGATAAATTATGGAACGCATTGCTATTTTAATTAAGCCAAAATTAAATTTGTCATGTTTGCCAAAGATTTACCTGTTATCTGAACTTGAATTCTTAAGTTTCTTTAAGTTCTCTAAGAATACTTTCTAAATATAGCATGTTATAAGTATTAGAAGTTCAATTTCCTTGTTTTCTGAGAAGTTTTAGGATTATTCACCTTTTATAACCACTTATTTTTCTCTACAAGCTAATCAGAACAGAGCCCCCTAAAGATATTTTATATAATTTATTAATACCGCCTAGAGGTAGAAAAATATTACCTACACACATAATAAGAGGTAAAAGCTTTTCTAAATTGACACACTTGTTTAACTGACAGACCTGTAGACAGACATATAGTCACACAGAGAGCTTATAACTTCTAACATAGTAGCCATGGGTTATGTTAGTAAACAGAATTATGAAATTCACTAGTCCATACTAATGAGCTATTCTCTTAGTACAAATTCTTCATTTGTGTGAGCTCAAATAGACAGAAAAGACTAACAAATAAGAATTTCTCTTTTCTCACCTAACAAAGAATAGATCTCTAAAACCACTAATCCATTTAAAGGAATCATCAAACGATCAAACCATAACACCAATACCCAGGAGTAGTAGAGAGCAAAATTAAAATTAGAAAAACAGAGTCAGCAAAGTTCTCTTAAGTTCACCTGTTGAAGCCAAGAAAAGATGTGCCTAGGCTTAAAAATAAGGCATACCACTTCTGGTGAAGAAATTTGCTTGGCTTTGGTTGATGAATCTCTTAGGCATCTGGGTGGAACCGCTAAAATTGTTAAAAGAATATTTCCTGAGATAAAATCATAACTCTAATATATAGATGATATAAATGAACATGAAATAAGTAGGAAAAGCCAATACAGCTCAAATTTATATAAATATTGAGATGAATTGCAAATAGAATTGCAAAAACAAACAAACAAAAAAAACTGGTATGCGGGAATGAGGGGAGGCACCAGTTCTATAAAGTCAGCATAAACATTAAATTTTAGAATACTGGAATAGTGCTCCTAGAAGAATACAGGGTTTGAGTCCTGTGAGCCTCTGATCACAAGATTTTGTTAGTTGATCAATATATAACTTTGTTTTTATGTGTGTGTGTGTGTGTGTGTCTAAAAGGCCTCATTTCATGTGCATTGTTGATTCATGAACTTTGAACTCAGGGCTGACAGCACTAGAACTTCCTCCTAAACGAAGTTTAGCTAACACACATGAGTACATCCCAGCCGCCTTGTGCTTAGGAGGACTAGAAAGCCTTTTACTTGGGGGCCCTTTACAACAGTAAAATCACCAAGAAGCACTAAAATGGGGGGGAAAATGTGACTGCAAGTATTTCACAAAAAAGATACTTGCTTACAGAACGAGAGGTGAAATGAGAAGGCAGAACATTATCTTACTTGACCTCAGCTGGAAAAATTTATTTGGGGTGACTCATTGATCACTGCTCTATGCATGACATGGTCAATGACCATGCAAGTGCCGTGAATGTTGATTTTAGGGTTACGAATAAATTTAGTAAGTGAATTCACAAATATAGAATTCACAAATATTATTTATACCTACAACTTATAGAGTTACAAAATAAAATGAATAGGGCTAAGATCTGTTACACTATAGACAGTGCGTAGTCTTCTGTGGAAGGACCAATTTATTTTTCTACCTACTTCTTTCTTCCCAATCCCCAGACCCAGGTACTTACTGGAAGTCTGAAAAAACCTTTCTCATAGAGCTAGTGTTCTGCATGGCTTAGTAAGGTTCCCAGTGCATTGTGAGTAAAATAGGATTCTGGAAATCCTTGCGCACAGACCACACTCCAGACCAACTACATCGAAATCTCCTGAGGGATTTTTGGATATCCACCATTGTTGTATAGTTTCTTTCTCTAGAAAAATGTGTTTTAAATTTCTAATGACTGATTTTTAAATATACTTTTGGAACACAAACCGGTTTGTTTTGTAGCAAATTTTGAATAATATGGTTCCAATTACTGCTTTGGAAATAATACTGTATAGCAACTATATTATTTGAAAAGCTAAAAGGGGACTGTCAACCGTCACATCTAAGGTGGAGTCTTTTTTTTTTTTGAGCTATTACAGCTGTGACAGGTGTGAGATGTTATCTAATATTTCTCATGCCTGACATTTTCACCTTATTTGCTTGTTTAAATTATTTTATATAATTTTTGTGAAAAGGAGTGCTTTGCCAGTGTATCCAAAACAGTTATTTCGGCTCCATAACATTTTGTAAAAGATGATCTAAGATATGTTTAAATTATTCTGACCCCATTCCAAACATTAAAGTGAAATTCCTTAAAAGCCCCTCACCCCCCTTTTTTAAGTTGGTGCTTTGCTTTCACTGAAGGATAATATGAATACATAGCCTGGTGAGGAATCTTGAAACTTTCCAAGTACCAACATCTCTCGCTTTGGCCTCCTAAAGCCTTTGCTACTCTGATCCTATGCCTCTGAGCAATGACTGCCAGTTATGCCAGTTTGTACCAAATTATGTGGTGGTTCTTGCTTTGTACAGAAATGGACAGTAGGAGAAATCATTAAACTATTCATTTTCGAACTAAAATCAGGTTTTGAGGTAAGGTTATTAGAGGAGAAATACCTTTTGCAGGACTTGAACCGAGGTCACTGAAAGTAATGTATTTCTTAAGCAGAAAAAGAACTGATGAATGTTTCTCTGTATTTTTGCTTTACTGAATCAAATATTAAAAGGTTAATATTAAATAAAGATTGAATTATTTTTTTTTCTGTTTTATACATGGAATGCTCAAGGTGTTTGTTGTTATCTGGTTTTGTTCAAAGGCTTTTTTGAGGCAGGGGTGAGGGGTAACATTTGAAACAATTATCCCGAACATATCACAGGAAGTAGAATATCTCAACCAGTCTGGAGACCACAAATAAATGGGTGTAATCTGGAAAAAAAATTGGGTATACGATATCACAGATCATATTTTAAGTTTACTAGAGCATTTGCCAGAAGTACTTCTCTGATACTAGGACTTAGAGTTCAAAATATCTTTCTGAAAGCATTCCAGTGTGTGAAACAGCAAGGAGAGTCCGCTTCTCATCGTTTAGGTGCTGGTGGTTGGATTTGTGGTTAATCTGTGCCATATGGCTGCTCTCCTCAGTGGGAAGTGAGAGCAGCCCTAGGAGCTTTGCCCCATCCCTGGGCAGCTGCCCTGGGCTTAGTTGCTTTGATCTGCTGCTGCACAGCTGGGAGAAACAGGGCTGGTTTTCAGTGTCCCAGTAGAACAACATATGGGACCATTGTCATAGACTACACCTTGATTTTATATAAGTAGTCTTGAGGGAGTGCACATGTTTTCACTTGTATGTTCTCATTCAGAAAATCAAGTTTGAGTTATTCCTTTAAAAACCAACCAACCAACCTTATTTTAGGGTTAAAAACAAATTCTTATAGAACTTCACAAATATTCCATTCTTAAATTTCTATATGGTATTTCTTTTAAGTTTTCTTTTTAAGAACAAGTTTTCACATGGGAAGTAGAAAAAGATAAGTACAATTCTAAAACTTACCCATTAAGTACAGATGTTTAATGTCTTTTCAAGTGTTGTTATTCTTATGGCTATTTTGTCTTTTTAGCTAAAGATCGCTGCTTGCTCCAGAAGCCTTTATACTGCCACAGTATTACATAAAATAACTTGGGAAAGATTGTGCTATGAAATATAGTCGCACCAATAAACTTGTTTATCCAAGCACTGTAAAGTAAACATTTTGGAGAGGGATGCTTGGATATGTGGTCAGATTTTTAATAGTTTCAAAAAAAAAGCAAATTTTTATTATAACATCAGTCCTGCATGGTAGAAACATCTCCTCAGTGATGGATAGAAAATCCAAAGGAAGGTAGATGTAGACTGTGACTTGTGTTTCAGTCTCTATTGTGAATTGTTATTAGACTTCCTCATACCCTTTTTTGCTTTCACGTAGAGAAGCATATTTGCTTGTGTAGCTTTGGGAACAAAGTTGTTTTCCACAGAAAAATGAGGGAAAGAAACTTTTCCCTGTACTCATCCTAACAATCATGGGTGGCTGTGGTAGAGTAATAATGTAGACATGGATACTATTAGCAAATGCATGTTTCCTCCGCGTGTGTTTGTTTTTACAGGGTGCTTTGCCCATCCACATTCCAATCCCTATAATGATACTTCTATTTATTGTTGTTATCACCATCAACAGCAACTATAATCTGGCTCCCAGTTCCTAAGAGCCAACTCACTCCTTAGTTACCAGGAGAAAACCCAAACCAGTTGTTCCTTTATGTGTACAAAACCTGAGTCTTCTCACATTGCAGTGACCCTGACAGCATTTTGAGACTCCACAAACACAACAGATAATAGAGATAGGACTGCATTATGATTCAGTAAAAAATTCTTTCTCGTGGTTGAAAGACAGATAAACTATGTAAATGAGAAAGTGATTATCAGGTGTCTGTATAGAATACCAGTTCCTAAATATTTCCAAGTACTGTCTCATTTCTTCAGTTCCTCTTATAATGTTTCTCTTGGGCTAGCGAATGTGTTGGGAGGCAGAGCAGGGAGGGACATAGGTTCTATCACCCATCGTGTAGTAAGAAAAGATCATGGATGTCTTGGGTAAGTTACCAACAGTCATTATAACCAGACACAGAATCGAAACTAGGAACCATTTCTTTTCTGTACAACTAGTGGGGTCATATGGGAGACATAGAATCACTTTCCAGGAATTCTTAAAAGGAAAAAAAAAAGTTATGAAATCAGAGTTTAAAAGAAAAGGGGTAAAACTGATAAAGATTGCAATTACAGGATATTTTTAAAGAAGTGCAGTTTTATTTATGAGATGGTTAGGTACATAACTGTAAAGTCAACGTGGGTTAAAATCCTGGCTTTGTCATTTATTAGCCAGGTTGCCTTTAGCCTGCTTGTTTGTCTTTCTCTGTGCTTTTTCCTCATAATTAAATATAAAATTGGAGTGTAAAAAAATGTCTACCTCATAAGCCAAGCAGCTTATGAATTCAATTTTAAAACTCAATAAATGCATTTAAAGCACTTAGCACAGGACCAAGAACATAGGACATGGACTACCAGACATCCCTGCATCAGGCCTTGGTACTTGCTGTTCTCTGTCTGTAAGTGCTTTTCCCAGACATCCTCAGACTCACTCTCTGACCTCCTTCAGGTCTTCACTCAAATGTGATCTCAAGGAGGGAAGGCTTCCCTGTCTACCTTCTCTAAAATGTTTTCTCCTTAGTACTCATTAGCATATAATGTATATTTTTAATCATAGGTATTACTATAGCATCTAATATTGTACATATTTATTAATTTCTCTTCCCCTACTGACTTGAAGTTGGGGAACTTTTTGCTTTATTCATTGCTTTACCTATATAGTATCTAAATAATCCCTGACATGGAGTAGGCAGTCAATACTATTAAATGAATAATAGCAAATGCTTATTATATATTATTTACCTGCTTTATTGATTTTTATATTTACCAGAATTATCTGTTGATTAATGAAAGAAGTACTTAAGAAGTTTATAATGTTAAAAATTATGATGCTCAGTTCACAGTACTAATTTGCTTACTCAAACCCCTTTCTATTTTTAATAACCAGGCCAAATTATACCTAATTAAATCCAAAACATCACAAATTCAAAATTAATGGGTTCCAGTATGATGGAAATTTTATTTACACTAATACTTCACATAGAAGATTTATTATGTAATTACAAATCAAATTGGGGGAAGAAATAATAGCTTAACATTTATTGAGTGCTTGCTATAAATCCCAAGAGTCAGTATAATTAAGGCATAGGCCCCCAAATTGGGCTGTTTTCAAACCCTGATTCTGCCCCTTCCTGGCTGAGTGACCTTTTGCTAGTTACCTAACCACTCTGTGTACCTGTTTCATCAGCTCTATAAGGTAAATCTTAATTCATAAAGATTTTAGAAAAGTATCTTTCTCATAAAACTCAATAAAAAGTTTCTAAGCACTTTACAAGAATTAGCTTGTTTAATCCACTTGACAACCTATGACATAGGTACTATTCTTATGCCCTTTAGTAAATTTCTTGAAATTTAAATAACCACTTGTTGATGTACTTATACGTTCAGATCTTCTTAAAGGAACATGTAACTTTGTGATTGTGTTTGTTTTAAGGGGTGAAAGTACTCAAAACATTTTCTCTACTCTGAAAGTAGGGTTATGTTAACCAAGTGAATTGAATCAATATTTTCCCTCCAGGATTCTGATGTCTCATTTGTATTTTGAAATCATTTGTTTCATTTGCTTTCTTGCTTTTCTACTCATAGCAAATGAAAAGTTCTAGCAGTGGAATTATTAGTAGCAGTATACTTTGACGACTTGAGTTTCATAGGCTTCACCTTTGTGGCAAAATTGAATTCTAAGGGGCCATTGAAATGTAGTTTTGTGGTCACAAATAGTGTAGTCACCAAGAAGCACTAGAACACATGACAGCTCACAAGATAAAGAAGCTTACTTAAGTATACTATATAATATTCAGTTTGGACATTTTATACATGATATGATTCAGCCATGAAGCAGCTGTTTCAAGATGAATTATTTGAAGAAAGTCCTGAGAGAGAATGATAAATTACAGGGATGCAGAATGAATCTTGAGAAAGGTGAAAGTTAGACGTTGCTTGGACTAAGGAATAGAAAGGTAACTGAATTATTTTTTCCAGGGGGAGGATGTTGATTAGGTTGTTCTCTATCTTAAGAGAACGAAGAACTGGACTTAAAACAGAAGACACAGGCATAAATCTAGTTCTCAAAATTACAAAATACTGTGAAGGGCTTTGGAGAGAGGATATAAACTCTCAGAAGAGAATAAGCAGTTTAGACCAGTGATTCTCAAACTTCAATGCATAAAAATCTTCTGGGATCAATAAAGTACAGATTCTGATCCAGTGGGCTTTTGGTTAGGCCTAAGAATTGGCATTATCAAGTACTTCTGTGGTATTCTAATGTAGATAGCCCTTGAAGCAAATATTGAAAAACATTCTAAGTTTAATCAGTATCCTGACAAAGCTCAGGGAGTTTAACCAAGTGATCTCTCATGATCCATTTCAACTCTGATTTATACAGAAAAGTATGTACATGTTTTTCTGTATTGTTTTAAGTGAGCACCAAACTGTTATAAAGGCACTAACTTTTAGAAAACAGTGAGACAGGTTACGTTATTCAGTGCTCCTCATTGCAGCTATTAAACCACATAGAAGAATGGAGAATTTTGCATGATACATAAGCATTGGTAATTGAAGAAGGAATATTAAGCAAGGAGAAATTGAATTATGGGTTACACCTTTAATTCGAGAGATGGTAAATCGTCTTCGGGCAATATTTTGAACCCTCTTGTCACAGGATTATAAGGGAACAAATTGCTAACTAAGTATTTATATTTCAGATGTGTTGACATGTACTCCTGATGATAAATTTATGAACATCAGCCTCTGTTTAACTCTTCAGTTCTGTTCCTTGGATTTGTTTTTGTTTTCTAGGATGGAGCTGTGATGTTGAAGAGAGGAAGGTTCCGAAACCCAAGTCCAAGTCTTATGGCGCAAACTTTTCTTGGAACAAAAGAACAAGAGTATCCACAAAATAGATTGGCACTGACTGTTTCTCTGTGCTTGACTGTGAATAAAGTCAGCTGTGCAGTATTTATAGTGCATGTATAATACATCTCTTAATCTCCTAATAAATTTGACCTTTAAACTAAAGATACATTTTGTGGTGTCTATTTTAAATGTTTTTTGATATCTCACATTGAACAATTGAGATTTCTGGTATACAGAGGAGATCTAAAGTGATTATACCTCCAGGAAATTAGTACTTAAAAAATCTATTAAAAAGGAATGCTTGCAGTCAGCTGCAACATTGACGTGCTTGCTTTTTATAGACATTCTCACCTTAATGGTGTTTATAAACTACCAGCCATCTCTATTAAAATGCTGTCTTAGAAGTTCTTTTATCATAGGTAGAGAAATTCATGATTACATTGCAATCTAATAAACCTAAATCCAATCTCCTTATTACTGAAGTTCCTGACTTTATAGAATTTTATATTATGTAAGCTTCTTTGAGCCTGAATCCACAAGAGATATACAAGAAATGAAGGGAAAGAATCAAGACACAAAACTAAAGTCCTCGACATACAAGAGAAGAGAGCAAGAAGGAACAGAGAACTACAAAAAGAAAAAAATCAGAAAATAATAAAATGACAATATCTATATATCTATCAATTACTTTAAATATAAATGGACTAACTGCTTCAATCAAAAGACATACAGTGGCTGAATGGATAAATAAAAAGACATATATGCTGCCTACAAAAAGACTCACTTCAGATTGAAAGAAAAAGTAAAGGGATGGAAAATTTTCAGACAAATGGAAACAAAGCTAGGGTAGAATACTTAAACGAAATAGACTAAAGCAAGAGCTATGAGAGGGCATTTTATAATAATTAAAGGGGTCAATTAAACAAGAGAATATAACTCTTGTAAACATCTATGCACCCAACATAGAACTTTATAAAGCAAATGTTGATGGACGTAAAGGGAGCAATCAACAGTAATACAGTCACAGTAGGGGACTTTAAACTCCATTGACATCAATGGATAGATCATCTAAACAGAAAAGCAACAAGGCAACAGCAGCCGTAAATGACACCTTAGACCAGATGGACTTCATTGATATTTTTAGGACATTTTACCCAAAAGCAGCAGTGTGTACGTTCTTTTCAAGTGGACATAGAACACTTTCTAGGATAGATGATGTTAGTCTACCAAAAAAAGCCTCAATAAATCGAAGAAGTCTAAAATCATATCAAGGATCTAGTCTGATCACAGTGATACCACTGTATGAAATCAGAAAAACACACTAACATATGGAAGCAAAATAACATGCTACTAAGCAATAAATGGATTAACAACCAGATCAAGGAAGAGATCAAAAGATACCTTGAGACAAATGAAAATGAAAACACAACAACCCCAGATCTAAGGGACATAGCCAAAGCAGTTCTAGGAGGGAAATGTGTAACACACAGGCCTACCTCAAGATACACACAAAATCTCATCTAAACCATCTAACCTTACACCCAAAGGAACTAGAAAACCAGAAGAAGCAAAGCCCAACTTGACTATAAGGAAGGACATAACAGATCAGAGTGAAAGTCAACAAAATAAGAGTCTAAGAATCAATGAACCCAGAGCTGGTTCTTTGAAAAGATAAACAAATCTATGAAGCTTTAGCCAGACTCAGCAAGAAAAAAAAAAAAGAAAAGAAAAGAGAAGAGGGAGGGCCCAAATAAATAGACATGAAAGAAGAAGAGATAACCAACTGCACAAAAATACAGAGGATTATCAGGAACTACTATTAGCAATTATATGCTGACAAATTGGACAACGTGAAAGAAATAGATGAATTCCTAGAAATGTTCTATCTTTCAAGGTTGGAATTGGGAATTAACAAAGTCTAAACAGACTGATAATTACTAAAACTGAATCAGTAATCAAAAACCCAACAAACAAAAACCCCGGACCAGATGATTTCACAGTTGAATTTTGCCAAACATTCAAAAAAGAATTAATACTTATCCTTCTCAAACAATGCCAAAAAACCTGAAGAAAAGGCTCCCGAACTCATTTTACAAAACCAGCATTAGCCTGATACCAAAACCAAAGACAGTACCAAAAAAAAAAAAAAAAATTATAGACTATCCCTGATGAACATCAATGCAAACATCCACAACAGCCTGTTAGCTAACCTAGTACAGCCATCCATTTAAAAGGTCATACACCGTGATTGACTGGGATTTATTCCCAGGATGCAAGCTGATTTAGTACCTGCAAATCAATTAATGTGATATGCCATACGAACAAAACGAAGGATAAAAATGGCATGATCATATTAATAAATGTGGAAGAGTATTTTTGACAAGCTCACTTTCATATATTGGGGGGGGGGAATCTCAGCAAAGTGGGGAATACAGGGAACATACCTCAACATAATAAAGGCCATATATAACAAACCTACCTCTGACGTCATACTAGTAAAAAGCTGAGAGCTTTTTCTTTAAGATCAGGAACAAGATAAGGATGTCCACTTTTATTCAACATAGTATTAAGTCCTAGCCACAGCAATCAGACAATAAAAGGTATCCAAATTGGAAAGGATGCAGTAAAGATGGATATTGTTAAACTGTCTATCTACCAAAGTGATCCAGATTCAATTCAATCTCTATCAAAATACCAATGGCATTTTTTCACAGAACTAAAACAAATAATTCTAAAATTTATATTTAACCACAAAGACCTCGAACTGAAAAATCAACCCTGAGGAAGAAGAACAAAGATGAAGTGTCATACTACCTGATATCAAACTAGGCCACAAGGCTAAAGCAATCAAAACAGTATATTACTAACATAAAAACAGGCACTGGATCAATGGAACAGAAAAGAGAGCTCAGAAGTAACCCCATGACTATATGGTCAATTAATCAATGATGAGGTAAGAATATACAATGGAGTAGAGACAGTCTTTTTAGTAAATGTTGGGTAAAATGGAAATGATCACTTTCCAAATTGATTCAAGGCTTAAATGTAAGACCCAAAACTATAAAATTCCTAGAGGAAAACATAGGCAATAAACTCTTTGACATCACTCAGTAATATTCTTGTGATAGGTCTCCTTGGGCAAGGGAAACAAAAGAAAAATAAGCAAATGGGACTATATCAAACTAAAAAGTTTTGCAGTGAAGAAAACCAACAAAACAAAAAGTCAACCTACAGAATGGAAGAAGATATTTGCCAATGATACAACCCATAGTTGTATATATAAGGAACTCATGTAACAACACACACACACACACACACACACACACACACACAATTAAAAAATGGCCAGAGGACCTGAATGGACATTTCTCCAAACAGAAACTTACAGATAGATAATAGGCACTTGAAAAGATACTCAACAGCACTATTATGGATATGCTAATCTAAACCATAAGATAATCACCTCTCTCAGAATGGCTATCATCAGTATGTCAGCAAACAACCAGTGTTGATGAGGATGTGGAAAAAAAGGAACCATCATGCACCATTGATAGGATTTTAAATTGGTGCAGCCACCAATTTTTAAAAAACAGTATGAAAAACAGTATGGAGGGTACTCAAACAATTGAAAATAGACCTATCACATATGACCCAGAAATTTCATTTCTGGTATTTTTCTGAAGAAACCTGAAACACCAATTTAAAAAGATATACACTCCCATATGTTCATTGCAGCTTTATTTACAATAGCCAAGATATGGAAGCAACCTAAGTGTTCGTCAGTAGACAAATGTTAAGTGTGTGTGTATGATGGAATATCAGTCATTAAAAAGAATGAAATCTTTTCATTTGTGACAAGATGGATGCACCCAGAGGGTATTTTGCAAAGTGAAATAGGTCAGAGAAAGACAAATTCCATTGGATTTCACTTATATGTGGAATCTAAAAACCAAACACATAGATACCAAGAAAAATTGATGATTGTTAGGTAGGAAGGTAATTGGGAATTTGGGCAAAGAAAATGGTGAAAGACTTAAGATGTTCAAAATGCCAGTTGTAAAAACAGTCATGGGTGTAAAGTATAGCATAAGGAACATAATCTATAATAATGTGACTATGTATGGCGTTAGATGGGTACTAGGCTTATCTGGGTGATCACTTCATAAAGTATATAATGTCTAATCACTGTTGTACATCTGAAACTAGTATAATATCGTTTATCAACTAATTTAAATGCTAAAACCCTCAATGTGATGTCAGAGCAGCACTTTATGATATGCATGATTTATGAGCATGTATGGCTATTAATGGATAAACGGAAAAATAACAAGTTTTGGTACTTATTTAGAAGATTTTTGAATTTGTTAGAATTTGCATACAGAATAGTCTAAAAGTCAGATTTTCCATTCCTGCAGTTATTTGCACCATGACTAGGATGGTCCATGTGGAACAAGGCAAAGTGAAGAAATATTACTCAAAATTGACATCTGTTAATATTAAAAAATAAGATACTTCTCTAGTTTTCCATTATTGTGTAAAACAAAATTCTTAACATACCTTACTTGGTGAAGCATTTATTTTTCTGCTGTGATTTGGTTTTTTGTTTATAAATCTATGCATGGGAAGAGGAGTTCATTTCTAGTTGTATTGAAAGCAAGATGCCAGCAAGCTACCCAGCTGAAGATTCACAGCAGACCATTGGAAATGTGGGTCTGGAAGTTCACATATGGGCTAAGAACATTGGTTGTATAGTTAACTAAAGGTATGGTAATGAATACAGTAACAAGTACAACATTCTGGGAAGAGAGAGGAAAGGTCAAAGACAACATCTTGGGGGAAATATTTTTGGTAAATCAAGAGGAAGATGTGGTAAATAAGGAATGAAAGAAACCAATAAAGGGTATTTTTTTTTTTTTTTTGGTTGGTTTAATGAAAAGGATTATCTCAACTTAAAGGCCACATGCCTCTTTTTAGGTCACTGGTTGCTTAGGATCAAGGTTAGAAGAATATCAGAAATGGAAATTGAATAAAACTAGAAGCAATTTTATAAATAAAATGTTCTTCTAGTAAGTACAAGTTTCTTTAGTCTTTGTATTAGTTTCTTATGGTTGTTGTAACAAATTACCACAAACTTGGTGGGTTAAAACAATATGCATTTTTTTCCTACACTTTTGGAGATCGAAAGTTCAAAGTCAGTTTCACTGGGCCAAAATCAAGGTGGTGTCAGGGTACTGCTTACAGAAGACCTGGGGAGAATATATATCCCTGCATTTTCCAGATTCTAGAGCTGCATTTCTTCCCTTACTTGATTTGTGGTCCCTTCCTCCATTTTTAAAAGCAACTAACATCCTTAGTGGCCTGATTAATCTTCCTCCCTTTAGGTCAGGTTTCCTTCTGCCTCTTATAAGGACACTTGTTACTACATTTACAACTCAACCAGATCATCCAAATTATGGAAAGATAAAGCCATGAAAAATGCCCCAGAACCATCTCACTCTAAACTGTCAATCTGTCAAGTTTGATAGTACACTGTTATTGGTAGAGATTGATTACATTTTAGAAGGACCTTCAAAAAGGACTTAATAGATCTAATTTAAAGTTGTGGAACTGGGAGAAACTTATTCAGCTTGCACAAAACTAATTGTATCACAGTGAAGTTTCATACTGTTGGTCCTTGTAAATAGTTCCCTGGAATGGTCACATGCCCATTTTGATCTGACTCTGATGAGTTAGGCCTGCTTGAGCCTAGAGAAGTTTAAAATACATTAAAAAAATTAATAAGTAAATAATTAAATTTATCATATTTAACATCCCCTTTAGAGAAGAACCAAAAGCACAGTATTTCTAAGTAAGACAACCCTTAAATGTCAGGTGTGCCACTTACACTTCTCTGTGCCTTAGTGTCTTTTATCAAATGCCATTGAATAAATAAGCACCTAGTAGATACTTTATAAATGTCCTCTCCATGGAAATAAATTCACATCATTTATTTGTGGCCAGGCTTAGGCTAAATACCTGCTAGATTTTAAAATTTAAGTAATTTTTTAAACCTTAATCATAATGTGACGTGTAAAGATAAAGCAGGATGCCTACAGATAAGAGAAGGACTGAAGTAAAATAATGCACAATATAACTTAAAGTTCTTATAATTTAGAATAAACAGGCCTTAACTGACTTGTGAATACTTGAATTAGTGGTTTATGGGTAGGAAATGGAAGCAGTATATACAGGTACAAAGTGATATAATTAATCTTGTTTTTAATATCGAACTCAAATTTACTTGTAAAAGACATCTTTATATCTAGAGAAAATTGCCAACAGTAGGTTACAATGTGTATCTACCGATATTTTCAGTAGCAATAAATGACTATTGGCCTTCAGTTTGAATCTGAAGATTTCATAATTCACAAAATGATAAAATTTGTATGAATGAGGAAATTGTATTAAAATCAAAGAAGATACAACATGAAGTTCATCTTTATAACTTTTTAACCTCTTTAGGATATATGTGATTGGTTTTCTTCACAATGATAGAATTCATTAATGGTTACAGTTTAGTCTCTGATTAAGTGATGTCAGTGGTTTGTATTATACATTACTGTCTTTTGTCAGTTTGTGCTGCTATAACAAACTACCACAGGCTAGATGGCTTATAAACGATAAGTATTTCTCACAGTTCTGGAGGCTGGAAGTCTGAGGGTGTCAGCATGGATGGGTTCAGATGAGGGCCCACTTCCTAGTTCATAAATAGCCTTCTCTTTGCTGTGACCTCACATGGCAGAAGGTATGATAGGGTTCTCTGAGCTCTTTTATAAGGGTATTAATCCCAGTAATGATAGCTCATGACCTAATCACTTCCCAAAGGCCAACTTCCTTATCCATCACTTTGAGAATTAGGATTTCAACAAATTTTTGGCAGGTGGGGGTACACACAAACTTTTAGCTTATAACATTCCACCTCTGTCCCTCCCCCCAAATTCATATCCTTATATGCAAAATATATTCATTCCATCTTAACAAAGGTATAAAATTGTTCTCGCATCAACTCTGAAAGCCCCACATTTCATCTAATATCTAAATCTTATATGGGTAAAGCTCAGCATATGATTCATTCTGAGGCAAAATGCTCTCCAGCTATGCACCTGTGAAACCAAACAAGTTATATGCTAACAAGATATAGTGGAGGGACAGACATTGGACAGAGACTTGTATTCTAAAAGGAAGAAACAGAAAACATGAAAGGGCAAAGAGGACCCAAGTAAGTCTAAAACCTAATAGGGCAAACAATATGAAATCTTAAGACTCAAGAATAATTCTCTTTGCTTTGATGTTCCACCTCTGGACCCACTGGGATGGGGTCCTACTTTCCATGCCCACTGGGGTAGCAACATTACCCCCATAGCTGAGGGGCACCACCTACACTAGCTCACCTCAGAGTCTGTGCCCATGTTTCATTTCTCAATGGGAAGGACAGTAGACTTCCAAGGCTCTGCCAGTTGGCCCCACCCCTACAATTTCACTGCACATTGGTACTACCCTTTGAAATGGAAGTTGAAGCAGTTCTACCTCCTGGTCTATCCATGCACTCAGGGCCTGTGGAGGGAGTGGTTTCTTAAGTAGATTATTTTCATTTAATTATGAGAGTAACTGACAAAAACATGAGCCAACCAATCTAAAAGTGTTAATATTATTGCAAACCAGCCATACAAATATGAAAACAAAATTGTTTTTGATACCAGTTTACAATTCTTAAATGGGAAATGTTCTGAAAATGTAAAACTCAGATGATTATTAGGGGGATTTACATGTGAGTTTAATATATGCCAAAATTAAAGCATGCTTTACTCTTTCTACAAATAGCAATTTACCTAAGGGCACATAGTGCAGTGCACTTGGAAAATGTAAGTTATACAAATGCAAGACAGGGAATAGTTGGCTTTATGTAAGAAGGAAGAAAATTGCTAGCAAGGAGAAAGAGATGAAGAATCACAGAAGATGATAAGATGAATATGAATTAAGTAAATATGTAACAATATGAAATGGCCCTGGGAGTAGATAATACAATTTCACTTTGTACCAGTTACTTGGAATAAGTGAAGAATTTCTCCAATTAAACTTCTAAAGGATCAAGTACACATTGCATATTATTTTAGGTTATACCTCTCAAAGAGATATATGGAGAGAATTCCAGAGACGAAAATAGCCAAATGCCAAAAGGTAAATAACATAGTAAAAAATAAAGTCTTGACACACCCTCAGCTATTGGGAACTAAAAATAAAATAGACTGCTTGGACAATGACAAAGGGTTGAGAGAGAACCAAGAGGTAGGCCAGAGTTAAACCTTCTCTCTTACATGAGGAGATGTGGCTGTTTTATCTAAAGCATAGAAACCAACACAGAGAGTCAAGGAAAATAAAGGAATATGTTCCAAATGAAAGAAGAGATAACCCCAAGGGTTAAAAAAAAAACCCATAGTGAAACAGATAAGCGAATGACCCAATAAAGGTATCAAAATGATTATAAAAATGCTTACTGAACTTGGAAAATAATGAACACATAACTTTAATAAAGAAAATATAAAAGTAATGAATAGAAGTTATAGAGTTAAAATATAACTAAAATGAAAAATACACTAGAGAATTTCAACAATAGTTGAAGCAGAAGAAAGGATTAATAAACTTGAAGACAGGGCAGTGAAGACAGTATAGACTTTTAGGACATCAAGTGGACCAACATTTGCATTATAGGGATTCAGAAGGAGAAGCAAGAGAAAAAGAGGAAGAAAATTTATTTGAAGAAATGGCATGCATTGTAGCTCCTGCCAAGTGGCCCCACGCCCATGGAAAGTGGTGACAGGCCTCAACTTGCATTATAACTCCAATCATGTTGCCCCAAGCCTGCCAAATGTAGCAGCCAGTCCTGTAACTCCAACTAAGTGACCACAAGGCTGGCACAAGTGCCACCTGGCATCAGCTCGTATCACAGTGCCCACCAAAAAGTCCCACGCCTGGTACAAATAGCAGCAGTTTCAGTTCATAGCATAGCTTCTCCCAAGTAACTAACCCCAGATAACTTTGTAGATTCTATCAAGTGGCCTCAAAACCTGCACAAGAGATGGCTGACTTTGGCCTGCATAGGAGCCCTTTCCAGACAATCCTCAAGAATTCACCAAAAAAACTATTAGAACAAATGAATTCAGCAAAGAAGCAGGATACAAAAATAATGTTGAGAAATTGTTTACATTTTTATACACCAATAACCTTCAGAAAGAGAATTTAAGAAAACAATCCTAGTATGATTGCATCAAAAGAATAGAATACCTAGTAATAAATTTAATCAGGGAGTTAAAAAATCTGTACTAGGAAAAGTATAAGGCATTGAAGAAAGAGGTTGAAGAAGATACAAATAAATGAGAGGCTATACTATGCTCTTGGATAGTAAGAGATAACACTGTTAAAATCGCCATACTACCAAAGCAATCCATAGATTGATTCAATGCAATCCCTATCAAAGTACCAATGGCATTTTTCACAGAGCTAGAACAAATAATCCTAAAATTTATAGGGAACCACAGAAGACCCTGAATAGCCAAAACAATTTTGGGCCAAACTTGAAGATATCACACTGTCTAATATCAAACTATGCTACAAAACTAAAGTAATCAAAACAGTATGGTACTGGCATAGAAACACACATAGATCAATGCAACAAAATAGAGAACTGACCTACATGGTCAATCTATGACAAGGTAGGCAAGGATACTCAATGGAATAAAAACAATCTCTTCAATAAATTGTGTTGGGAAAACAACGAATAGGTACAAAAAAAAAGGTATCTAGCCCACTTTCTTACATCATTTACCAAATAAATTTAAAATGGATAAAAGACTTAAATGTACGACCTAAAACCATAAACATTCTAAAAGAAAAGATAGGTAGTAAACTCTTTAATATCATTCTTAGTAAAAAAAAAAAAAAAAAATTTTTTCTTTGGCTGTTTCCTTGGGGGTGGGAGGGAGGAGAAGTACCCAGCTAGGTTACATCAAACTAACCAGATTTTGCACAAGGAAATGATTAACAAAAAGAAAAAACAACCTATTGAAGGGGAGAATATGTTCACCAGTAATATATCTGATAATGGGTTAATATTCAAAAAACATAAGGAACTCATACAATACCACCAAAAATCAAAACAAACTAAAAACAATTAGAAAATGGTCAGAGTACCTCAATGGATTTTTCTCCAAAGAGGATATACAGTTTGCCAATAGACAGATGAAAAGATGCTCAGAATCACATATAAGTGAAATCAAATTTTATCAGGGAAATGCAAATTGATATCACCTCATACCTGTCACAATGCCTATGATCAATAAATAAGTGTTGGCAAAGATGTGGAGAAAAGGGAACCTTCATACACTTTGGTGGGACTGTAAATTGGTGTAGTCGCTATGGAAAATAGTACTGAGGTTTCTCAAAAACATAAAAATAGAACTACCATATGACCTAGGAATTCCACTTGTTTGTGTTTATCCAAAGAAATACAAAACACTAATTTAAAAAGGCATAAGCACCCCTATGTTCATTGCAGTTTTATCTACAATAGCCAAGATATAGAAGCAGCCGGGGTGACTGTTGAAAGATAAATGAATAAAGTTGTAGTAAATATATAATAGAATATTACTCCACCATAAAAAAATAAAATCTTGCCATTTGTAACCACATGGATGGACCTAGAGGGTATTATAATAAGTCACACAGAGAAATATCATATGATTTCACTTATATGTGGAATCTAAAAAAATCAGACAAAACAGAAATAAACTCATAGATAAAGAAAACAAATTGATAGTAGCCAGACGGGAAGGTGGTTGAGGAGGTATGGGTGAAAAAGATAAAAAGGCCCTTAAGTATGAATTACCAGTTATAAAAATAGTCACAAGAATATAAAGTACAGCTTAGGGAATTTAGTCAATAATATTGTAATAACTATGTATGGTGTTAGATGCATACTAGACTTATCGGGGTGATCACTTGATGAGGTATATAAATGTGTAATCACTGTTGTACACCTGAAACTAATATATCAACTATAGCTGAAGAGTCAATCTTAAAAAAGTACTAAAGGGGAAAGATATTTTTAATAGGCAAAAGCTAAAGGAATTCACCACGAAACCATCCTACAATAATTTAAAGGGAGTTATTTAAGCTAAAAAGAAAGGGTGTTAATTAGTTATACAAAAACATATGAAAGTATAAACCTCACTGATTATATAGTAAAGGTGGAAGATTAATCACTTATAAACCATGGTGAAGATTAAAAGACAAAATTAGTAAATATAACTATTACTACAATAATTAGTTAAGGGATACACAAAATTAAAAGATAAGATGTGATATCACAAACAAAATTTTATGGGTCAGTAAAAACAGAACTTTAGAATGCATTCAAAGTTAAGTTGTTATTTACTTAAAATAGACTGTTCTAAATATAAATTGTTACATGGACACTCCATGGTATCTCAAAGGAAAAACCTATAGTAAATAAATAAAAACAAAGAAAAGAATCTAAGCATACCACTAAAGAAAGTTGTCAAACCAGAAAGTTAGAAAGCAAGAAGGCAATAGAGGAACTTTGAAACAGCCAGGAAATAATTAACAAAAGTCATGAGTACATACCTATAGATAATTATTTTAAATATAAATGGATTAAATCTTCCAATAAAAAGACATATAATAGCTGAATGGATTAAAAATCAGGGCCCATATATTTGCTTCCTACGAAAGTCTGCTTTAAGGTATGAGGACACATAGACTGAAATTGAAGGGATGGAAAAAAATATTCCATGCAAATGGAAACCAAAAGAAAGCTGGGTATGCTTATATCAGACAAAGCATACTTTAAAACAAGGTTGTAATAAAAGAAAAAGAAGGGCATTACAATAGGTAATGTAATTACCAATTACAATGGTAAATAGGTTCAATCCAATAAGAGAATATATTATTTGTAAATATTTACACACTCAATGAGAGCACCTAAACATATAAAGCAAATATTAACAAAGGGAGAAGTAGACAGCAATAAAATAGTGAAGACTCTAATACCCCACTTTCATAAATGGAGAGATTCTTTAGACAGAAAATCAATAAGGAAACATAGGCCTTAAAGTACACATTAGGCCAGATAGATTTAACAATTATATACAGAATATTCTATCCAAAGACGACACAATACATATTCTTTACAAGTGCACATGGAACATTACCCAAGATACGTTAGGCCGCCAAACAAGGCTTAATTTCAAAAGGCTGAAATTATATCAAACATCTTTTCCAACAATGGTATGAAACTAGAAATCAATTACAAAAAGAAAACTATAAAATTCACAAATATGTGGATATTCAACAACATGCTAGTGAACAACCAGTAGGTCAAAGGAGAAATCAGAGAAATGGATAAACACTTTGAGACCAATGAAAATGGAAATACAACATAACAAAACTTAAGGTATGCAGGAAAAGCAGTTCTAAGAGGTTCTTAGGTATAAATGCCCACATCGAGATACAAGATAAATTTTGAATAACCTAATTTTATATTTCATAGCACTAGTAAAAGAAGAACAAATGAAGACCAAAGTTGGTAGAAGAGAGTAAATAGCAAAGATCAGAACAGAAATAAATGGAATAGAGACTAAAAAGACACTAGAAAACGTCAATGAAACTAATGGCTGGTTCTTTTGACTGAATCATGAAGAAACAGAAAATCTAAATGGAATGATTACAAATAAGGAGATTGATTCAGTAATTGAGAACCTTCTAACAAACAAGTCTAGGACCAGACAGCCTCACTGGTGAATTCCAAACATTCATGAAAAATTAATACCAATTTTTTTCAAACTCATCTGAAAAACAGAAAATGTGGGAACACTTCCACACTCATTTTACTAGGCCAGTATTACCTTGACACAAAAACCAGACAAGTATACCACAAGGAAAGAAAAGTACAGGCCAATATCATTGATGAACATAGAAACAAAAATCCTCAATAAAATATTAGCAAACCAAATTCAACAATATATTAAAAGGATCGTACACTCTGAACAATTGGTATTTATGCAAAGATAGAATGCAAAGATGGTTCAACAACCACAAAACTTTAATGTGATACACTGTAACAATATTAAGGGTAGAAATCACATGATCATCTCAATAGAGTCAGAAAAAGCAGTAGACAAAATTCAACATTGATTTATGATTTTAAAAAACTCTACAAAGTGGATATATAGGGAGAATATTTCAGTATAATAAAGGCCATATGTGAAAAGCCCATTGCTAACATCATACTCAGTGGTGAAAACTGAAAGTGTTTCTGGGAACAATGGTATTGGAAGTCCTAGCCAGAGCAATTAGGCTAGAGAAAGAAATAAAAGGCATCTGAATCAGAAAAAAAGAAGTAAAACTATCACTATTTGCAATGATATATATACAAATTTAAACACTCCACCGAAAAAAATAAATGTCAGAATAAATGAACTCATTAAAGTTGCAGGATATATAGTCAAACAAAAATTTGTTGCATTTATATATGTAGGTAACATATACAGGTAACCCACCGTTAGAAATACAAATTAAGAAACAATCCCATCTACAAGTACACCAATAAGAATAAAATACCTAGGAATAAATTTAACCAAGAATGTAAAAGATTCATACATTAAAAACCATAAGACTTTGATGAAAGAAATTGAAGAAGACACAGAAAGTGAAAAGATATTTCATGCTCATAAACTAGAAGAATATTGTTAAAAAGTTTATGCTACCCACAGCAATTTATAGATTCAATGGATATTAGAATTTCAGTGGCATTTTTCACAGAAATAGAATCAACAATCCTAAAATTTGTATGGAATCACAAAGACCTTCAATAGGCAAAGTAGTCTTAAGAAGGAAGAACAGAGATGGAGACATCATTCTCCCTGATTTCAAACTATTACAAAGCTATCATAATCAAAACTGTGGTGCTGACATAAAAACAGACACAAAGGACAGTCTCTTCAATAAATATTAGGAAAGCTGTGTAACATGCAAAAGAATGAAAACCAACCACGATCTAATATTATACAGAAAAATTAACTCAAAATGGATTAAATACTTGAATCTAAAACCTGAAACCATAAGACTCCTAGAGGGTAACATAGTAAGCTCTTTAACATTGGTCTTGATGTTATTTTCAATTTAATATGAAAAGCAAAGGCAGCAAAAGCAAAAACAAGTGGGACTACAGCAAAATAAAAATCTCCTGTAAAGCAAAAGAAATTATCGACAAAATGAAAAGGCAACCTATTGAATGGGAGAAAGTATTTGCAAACCATATATCTGATAATAAGGGGGTAATATCCCAAAATATATGTTGAAAAACTCATACAACTCAATAGCAAAAACTAAACAATTTGACTAAAAATGGGCAGTGAATTTCAATAGACATTTTCCAAAAAAGACATACAGATGGCCAAGATGTACATGAAAATATGCTCAACAACACTAATCACCAGGGGAATGCAAATCAAAACCAAAATGAAATAGCACCACACATCTGTTAGAATGTCTAGCATAAAAAAACACACCAGATAACAAATGCTGGTGCGAATGTGGAAAAAAAGGAACCATTGTTCACTGTTGGGAATGTAAATCTGTACAACCACTATGGAACACAGTATGGAGGTTCACCAAAAAATTAAAATAGAACTCTCTGTGATCCAGGAATTTCACTTCTGGGTGCTTATCCAAAGAAAATGAAAACACAATTTCAAAAGATACATCCACCTCCAAGCTCATTAAAGCATTATTTACAATAGCCAAGATATGAACACATTATATGTCCATCGATGAATGGACAAACGTGAGACACAGAGAGAAATATTATTCAGCCATTAAAAGGAAGGAAGTCTTTCTATTTGCAACAATACAGATGAAACTTGAGGGCATTATGCCAAATGAAATAAGTCAGATAGGAAATACAAATACTGTATGAACTCACCTCTAGGTGGAATTCTAAAGAAAAAAACATTGAGTTCATAGATAGAACAGATTGGTGGTTACAGGTCCCCTGTTAGGGTGGGTGAAATAAATGAATGCCATCAAAAGGTACAAAATTCCAGTTATAAAATAAGTCATGGGTATGTATGTACAGCATGGTTAATAATAGTTAATGATACTGTATTGCATATTTGAAAGTGCTAAGAGTAAAACTCTAAAGTTCTCATCACAAGACAAAAAATTGTGTTACTATGTATGGTGATGGTGTTAACTAGTCTTATTGTGATGACCAGTTTACAATATATACAAATAGTGAATCATTATGTTGTATACTTAAAATATAATGTTATACATCAATTATACCTCAATTTAAAAAAATAAAATAGAAATAAAATTGGGACCCTTTGAAAATTTGAGAATTACCCTCATACTAAAAAGAGATATTTCCTCAATTGTTACTCAGTGGGCAAGTAACAGTGCAGGTTCTAGAGCAACCATCAGAAGGACACAGGACACCATCAGATCTCAGTAAGCCTGACATGTGGCCTGGATTTTCTTTCACCAAAGATACCTGATCCAGAAAAACTTTGTCTGAAATACTGAATATGAAAAATGATGCCTTAGCATTGTGGAATCTTTCTGCTGTAATGGTTCTGAAGAATTTTATTTCTTACCTCTTGTTTCTTTTTAATTAAAAAAATTATTTTGGTAAAAACACAATATGAGATCTATCTTCTGAACAAATTTTAAGTGTATAATACATTACTGACTATAGGTACGATGATTTACAGAGCTCTAGAGCTTATTTATTCAAAGAAAAATCTTATAAAGTAGAGAGCTTAATGAGAGCTTCAAACAGTGGTTCTCAAATATTTAGGTCTCAGCTCCTCTTCATACTTTTAAAGTTACGAGGAACTTCTGGTTTTGATTCCAACATGTAAAGAGCTTGTAACATATTACTCTAATCCAGGGATCCTCAATCCCCAGGCCGTTGACTGGTACCAGTCACGGCCTGTTAGGAACCAGGCCCCACAGCAGGAGTTGAGTGGCAGGTGAGTGAGCGAAGCTTCGTCTGTATTTGCAGCCTCTCCCCAACACTAGCATCACCACCTCAGCTCCACCTCAGATCATCAGACATTAGGTTCTCATAGAAGCACCTGTCCCTCATGTCAAAAAGATTGGGGACCGCTGCTCTAATCCTTACAAGAGAAAATTGGGCAAATGAAATCAACAACCTTTCTTGGACCTATCAGAGAAGAGGTCACAGCACAAACCTTTAGCCAAAGCCTAAAGATAGAGGCAACCTAGAGGGTCATGGCTGAAATCAGCTCACCTGGATAAATTATAGGAGCTTTAAACTGGTAGGAACATTTAAATGGTAATTTTGAAAAATCGCTGAAGACTGAGTATGGATTAGCTTGAATATTAGAACTTCCTGAGGGAGAATACCACACATCCATAGGTTTATATCCAGGAACCCCAAAAGGCTCTTAAGCAAAGTGTCAGAAATGATCCCCTCATGTGTATTGCAGGGAGAAGGAAAAAGTAAACATGAATCACATTTAGAGTGTTCTCCATAACAGAGACCCAAGAGAGCCTTATCCCATCTGGGTTAGGGGCATATCTCTAACTGTAGCCCCCTCCAGCCTTCCCACCTATGGAAAGAGAAAAAAAAATCTAAGAAACACATGGGAAGGTGACAGAATTGGGACACAGGCCTAGTAAAAGCCTGTGGTTTAATCGTAAGATTGTAAGCCACTTAACCCTTTCTAAAACTTTACCACACAGCTCTAGTATAATTACAGTGGATGTCACCTGAAAGAGCTGAAAGGCTAGACTTGATCCTATGAGTTCTTAGGCAAGCCCAAAGATAAGATGCAAAAGAAAGGACACCAGGGGAATTTGAAGTTTCTGGCATTTATGGCTGCAGCAAACATAACACAAAGCCTGACTTTTAGTTAGATTAATGTAAATCTTCATACTAAAGACCTACATCATTCAGTTCCTATTACCTTAAATAACATGCCTGGGTTTCAACAAAACATTGCAAGGCCTGCCAAATGGCAAGAAAAAAAAAAATCTAAAGAGGCAAAGGAAGCATCAAAACCAGACTCAGATATGAGAAATATATCTATCAATATTATCACAGAGAATTTAAGAAATAACTATAATTAGTATGTTAAGGCTTCCAATAGAAAACGGTAGACAACACGCAAGAACAGATGGATAATATAAGCAGAGATATGGCAGAAACCCTAAAAAAGAATAAAAAATCTAGAAATAAGAAACATCATAATAAAAATGAAGAATGCTTTTGATAGGCTCATCATCGACTTGACATTGCTGATGAATGAAGCAATGAGCATGAAGACAGGTCAAGAGGAACTCTCCAATCTGAAATGTAAAGAAAAAAAATGAATGCCAAAATAAACAAAAATCCACAACAAAACATCCAAGATCTGTGGAGTAATTTCAAATGTGTAACATATATGGACTTAGGATACCAAAGGAGAACAAAGCAAGACATATTTGATGTAATAATGGCTCAAAATTCTCCATATTTTAGCCACCAAACTACAGATCCAATAAGTTCAGAACACAAAGCAAGAAAAATATGAAGAAAAATCTATACCTACAGAAAACTACAGAAAACTAAAGACAGAAAATCTTGAAGGAAGCCAGAGAGAGAGGAAAAGCACTTTTCCTATAGATGCACATGTATAAAATTTACAGCAAACTTCTTGTGTGAAATCATACAAGAAAGAAGAAAATGAGGGAAATATTTAAAGTGCTGAAATGAAAAAATCCTACCAACTGAAAATTTCATATTCAGTGAAATTATCTCTCAATGGTGACGGAGAAATAAAAACTCCCACGCAAAGAACCTGAGGGAATTTATTGCCAGCACATCTGTTAAAAGAAATTCTTCTGGGAAAGGGAAAACAATACTGGTCAGAAACTCAGATATACGTAAAGAATGGAAGAGCATCAGAGGAGGAATAAATTAGGTAAAATAATATCTTATATTTTTCTTTTCTTAATTGATCTAAAAGATAACTGTTTAAAGTAACAACAGTAACAATGCACTGGGTGATGATGGCATATGGATGAAAAATAAATGAAAGCAATGTTTTAAGTGACAGGGGGAAAATTATAGATACTGTACTTTGTTATAAAGTATCTACCCAACATGTGAAACAGGATAGTGTTAGTTGAAGTTGGTCTTAGATGAGCAAAAATGCATATTGAAAACTCTAGGGAAACTGAAAAGTTTTATTTAAAACTCCAGCAACACAAAATCAAAATAACGTGATTAAAAAATAAGAAGATGACTTCAATTAGACATTTCTCCAAAGATGATATACAAAAAGTCAAGAACATTATGAAAAGATGCTTGACATCACTAATCATGAGAGAAATGCAAATCAAAACCACTGTGAGATAACACAGACATTAGAATGGCTGCTATAAAAAATAAAAATAAAAAACAAGCGGTGAGTATATGGAGAAATGGGACCTTTTGTACAATGATGGTGGGACTGTAGAATGGTGCTTCTGCTATGAAAAATAATATGACATTTCCCTGGAAATTAAAAATAGAGCTACCATATCATTCAGCAATCTCACTTCTGGGTACATATCCAAGAGAACTAACTGAAAGCAGCGTCTTAAAGAAACTTTTGTACATTCATGTTCATAGTAACACTATTCCCAATAGCCAAGAAATGGAAGTAACCCAAATGTACATTGACAGATAAACTGATAAACAAAATGTGGTAATACTTAAAGTGGAATATTATTCAACTTTAAAAAAGAATATCCTGCCACTTGTAACAGCATAGATGAACCTCAAAGATATTGTGCAGAGCGAAATGTGCCAGTCACAAGAAGACAAATACCATATGATTCCACTTATCTGAAGTATCTAGACTAGTCAAACTCATCACTTTGATAAGGAGAATGGTGTCAGCTAGTGGGTGTAGAGTTATTGTTTAATGGATATAGACTTCTAGATTTGTAAGATGAAAAGTTCTGGATTTGTCTTGTTTCACAACAATGTCAATTTACGTAATGCTACTGAAGTGTACAATTAAAACTGACGGCAAATTTTATGTTTTTATACCACAATTAAAAAATTGATAGCATTCATATATGGAAAAATAACCAGGTAGAGTTAAAATATATGAAAAAACTTCATATACAATTGCAAAAATAAATAGAAAGAATAAAGTACTTAGAAATTTAATAAGAACTATCCAAAACATCCATGAAGACAGTTGTAAAATATTCTTGAAAGACACAAAAATTGACGAGCAAATGAGAAGATATCCTTTGTTCTTTGATAGGACATCTCAACACCATGAACATATCAGTTTTCTTAAGTTTATTTATAAATTTATTGTGATCATAGTTGTTTACATATGGATCTATAAAATTTGATACTAAAGTTTGTAGGTAAAAATACATAATATCTAAAAAAAAAAAACTGAAAAAACAAGCACTGAAGGAGGTTAACCCCTTCCAGATATTTAAACATACTATGAAGTCTATAATTAAAACAATTTGGTATTGAGCATGACTGGACAGGACAATGGGCTAGAATAGAAAATCCAGAAATAGACCAACTACATATATAAAGTTAGTATATGATAAAGTTGTTGTATCACATAGTTTGGGACAAAAATTACTTTTTTAAATAAATGGTATTGGGATAACTTGCAAAAGATAAAATTTGATCCTTTCCTCACACTAAATACAAGAATAAACTTTAAATGGATCAGAGGTATAAACAGAAAGAAAGTGGGTGAGGGAGGCAGAAGGAAAATATGTAAGCTCTAAAAAATAGCTTCAGTGGGGAAAGGTTTTTAGTTGTGATTCAAGCTTTGATTCAAGATACAATAGAAGATCAATAAATTTAGTTATATAAAAATACAAATATTGGGGATATAAGAAACCATAACCAAAGTTGAAAAAAATAAACTGACAGAAAATATTTGCAATATATATCATAGCTGAAGGACTAATCCCTAATATACCAGATATTTAAGAATTTGGAGAAAGGACAAATTATCCTATTTTAGGACAAATTATCCTAAAAATGAGCAAAATTCATGAACATATGATTCTCAGACTTAAATATGACCCTTAAACATATGTAAAGACATAATTTCAATTTCAATTATAATGAGGGAAAATGCTAATTAAAATTACCCTGCAATATCATTATTCTATCTGATGGGCAGGATATCAAAAGCTTCACAATATCCTTTGCGGCTGAGGCTGTGGAAGCACTCTTAAAAGGCTGATAGAAATGATAAATTGTTCAACCTCTGTGATGAGGAATACTTAACAAACTCAATGTTTAGCAATACTTAAACTATGTAAGTATGTATTCTTTGACCCAGTACTCACACTTTGAAGATACACTCCAGTAAATGCAAAAATACACAACCTTAATTGTAATAGAAAATATTAGAAACTACATAAATTCTAAGCATAAAAATTGAATGAAGTATGGAACATCCACACAATTTGGTATAATACAGGTGATGAAGAGAGGAAAACTTATGAACAGATATGGAGTGATTTCTAGGGGATTTCATTTACTAAAACACATGCGAAATAATACAGATAGAGATCTACATATTTTCTTTCTATCCATCCATCCACCAACCCTTTTGTGGAAAAAAAAAAAAAAGACTGGAAAATAATGAAGTTCTTTACCTAGAAGGAGTAAATTAATACTATAACCATAATGAAAAGGAGAAAAAGAAAAAACGTATTCAAATTCATTTGAACACAGTATTTGACTGTATAACAGTCTTGCATGAGGTGAAATGGCAGGTCTGGATTGCAAACAAACCCTTACCTCATATTATTTTTTTGGTACAATTGTTTTATATAACGGTAAGGGCAATGAAAATCTGAAACAAATTTAGATGTGTTACACAATTAAGCAAATACATATCTTGTTTTCACTGAAGAAGAGAGGACAAATAAATATAAATTGAAGAAATAACTTTGTAAGGATGAATTGGAATTGAAAGTATCAAACTCATAATTTCTAAAATATGTATATATGTGTGTGCATGAATATATATGTATTCATATGTGTGTGTATATTGACTTGCATATTTACATGAAGCACAAGAAGCAGACAGACCCTTATCAGAGAACACAGACTGAGATCTTAGTCTACAATAATGTTTCTCAATGAAATGAACTAGAGCTTCTCAAAAAAAGGACTCTACAGCTGCTCCAGGTCCAGTATAAGTAGAAAATGAGTTCAAAACATCTTGTTATGCCAGAAAGTAAGAGAACAGGCCAACAAAATTATTTACAAGAATGCAAAAATCCAAATTGAAGCCCACTGATCAAGTCTGGACAAATTGAGCAGAAAAATTTCTTAGAACAGTAATAAAGCGTCAACCATTAGGGAAAAGAAGAGCAGCTTATGAATCCATATTGGTAATAAATAGAGATAAATAAAGGAGGGGAAGGAAGGGCTCTAATAGTAGAATGCCAAGTGCTGAGTGGTAATCTGGAGAGATTGCTGGAACTGGAAAATCAGCAGATGTCAACCATCACAGCCAAGACTTGATTAGGCAGAGGGACTTCTGAAATGTCTACATAAGAATCTTAACAGACCCTGGATAAATACATTGCTTAATAATTTTTTTAAATGTCTCTGAAAATTGACCAAATGGCACACAATAAATTTAAAAGTATTTGCTCGAGAAAATCTATTTATCTTGAGAAAAGTGAAAATCTGTGTCATTTAATTCAAGGCCTGCTTCTATCCTCCCTACCTACAGGTTGCAGAAATTCTCTTTTGTGCTGGCAGGGCAGCCCATGAAGACTCACAGCTCCCATCCTCCCTCATTTGTTCCAGGTCCGGGACATAGTTTCCTCTTCAGGAAAGACTAAGATAAGTAGGGAGGTCCCACGACTTCCATCTCCACCCCCATGGCTCTAACCTTGTGATGTAGAGCTTCTACCAAAGATAGGCATGGCATGTGGTGAAGGCTGGTAGCTGCTAGACCCTGCCTGAATGGGATTAATTTAGAGCAGAGCATGGAAAAAGACATGCCCAGGAGCATTGTCAAAAACAATGAAGATAAGTGACAAACAGTCAAGGAAGGCTAACATCTCTCTGTTGCTAATAAGGACGTTATCAGAAATGTACGCAGGAGATATAGGTAAAGGGCTAGCCAAAGAGAACCTTGTTAAAACTACACTCATTCCTGGTCATTTGAAAAGCTGTGCATGGGAGCAAGACTGCAGCCAAGTAAGCAGAGAAGTTACTAGTCTCTGGTTGAACACTGGGCAGACGTGTAACTTCGACCACAGTCCCCACACACTGATCCAACAGGGTGGAAGCATTACTAACTCGGGGGCTCAAGTACAACCTCCGATTAATCAAGCTATGTTGACGCATGGACAATGCCTGGGACGCCTAAAAATAAAGGTGGAAAGCAACTGAGCAGTGACACACCTCAGACTGCACACTCCAGAGGAGACAGACTCCACAAAGTTTAGCCAGTCAAGTCAGTAAAGAAAAAAACAAACAAAAAACAGCAACAATGAGCCTTGAGTAGCAACACAGAATAAGAACTGAGAATTGCTATAATATCTCCAGTATCCAGTTAACAAAAAACAGTGAGACATTCAAAAAAACAGAAAAGTATGCCTCTTACACAGGAAGAAATATCAGTGAGTAGAAACTGCCTTTGGGGGAACCAAGATTTTGATACTAATGAAGATTTCAAAGCAACCACTATAAATATGTTCAAAGAACAAAAGCAATCTACATTTAATGTGTTAAAGTATAACAATGAATCACCAATTAGAGAATATAATAAAGAGATAGAATTCTTAAAAAAAAAAAAAAAAGGAAAGAAAGAAAGAAATCAAGTAGAAATACTGGATACAAAAGTACAATAATTGAAATGAAAACTCACCTGAGGGATTCAACAATAGATTTTAGTTGGCAGAAGATCAGTGAACTTGAAGATAGATCAATAGAAATTATCCAATCTGAAGAACCAAAAGGAAAAAGAATGAAAAAATATGAACAAGTCTCAGAGATCTGTGAAACACAATTGAGCATACCAAAAAACAAACAAAAAAAAAAACCCAAAAAAACCAAACCTAATTCTATCCCTTAGGGAGCTAAGAAAAGAAGAACACAGTGAGCCTAAAGTTAGCAGAAAGGAGGAAATAATAAAGATTAGAGCAGAAATAAAATAGAGAACAGGAAAACAAAAGATAAACAAAACTTTGAGCTAATTCTTTGAAAAGATAAACAAAATAGACAAACCTTTAGCTACGCCAACCAAGGAAAAAAGAGAGAAGATCCAAATCAACATTATAAATGAAGAAGGAGACTTTATAACTGAAAGCACAGAAATAAGAAATATCAGAAGAGGTTACTTTGAACAAATGCACACCAACAAAGTTACAATCTAGAAAAAAAGAGAAAAATTCTTAGAAACTTATCAAGATTGAATCAAGAAGAAATAGGAAGTCTTCATAGATCAATTACTAGTAAAAAAATTGAATCATTAATAAAAAATTTCCCAATGAAGAAAAGCCCAGGACCAGATGGCCTAGTCGATGAATTTTACTAAACATTTAAAGAATAATTGCAATCCTTTTCAACTCTTCTAAAAAATTGAAAAGGGAGGGAACACTCCCAAACTCATTTTATGAGGCCAGCATTACCCTGACATCAAAGCCAGAAAAGGACACAGGCCAATATCCCTGATGAATATAGATGCAAAAATTCTCAACAAAATATTAGCAAACCCAATTCAGTAGCACATTAAAATGATCATTCACCATGATCAAGAGGGATTTATCCCTGGGATGTAAGAATAGTTCAGCATCTGCAAATCGGTTAGTGTGATATATCACACTAATAGAAAAAAAAAAAATCATGATTATTTCAATATAAATGTAGAGAAAGCGTTTGACAAAATTTAAAATCTGTTCATGATAAGAACTCTTTTCAAATTTGGTATACGAAGAATATACCATGATAAATGTTATATATGACATTCCCACAGCTAACATCATTCTCAAAGGTGAAAAGATGTAAGCTTTTCTTCAAAGGTCAGGAACAAGACAAGGGCGCACCTATTCCACATAGTACCGGAAGTCCTAGTTAGAGCAATCAGGCAGGAAGAAGAAATAAAAGGCATCACAATTGGAAAGGAAAAAGTAAAATTGTCACTATTTGCAGATGACATGATTTTAAATATAGAGAACTTTAAAATCTTTACCAAAAAATTATGAGATCTAATCAACAAATCCAGTATAAAGTTACAGGATGCAAAATTAACATGCAAAAAAACAGCTGTGTTCTAGACACTGATTGTCTGAAAAAGAAATAATAGAAGATCCTATTGACAATAGCATCAAAAACAATAAAATACTTCGAAATAAGCTGTGCCAAAGAGGGGAAAGATTGCTCCACTGAAAAGTACACGTTAATGAAAGAAGACAGCGCGAATAAATGGAAAGGTATCCGCTGTTCATGGGTTGGAAGGATTAGTATTGTTAAGATATCCATACTACCTAAAACCGTTCCATGCGATCCCTATCAAGATACCAAGGGCATTTTTCACAGAAATAGGAAAAAAACCAAATCCTAAAATTAAGCACAGTGAAGATATGCTTAAGGCTGAAACTTGGCATACACATTTTTAGCCCAGAGCAATTAAAAAAAAAAAAAAATCTAATCAAGCTGGTCAGAGAAGGAGGGTTCAAAATGGCTGATCTGAAACCACAGAATCTTTTTCATTTTAGAATTCCTGTCGTATCTGGTAGAGGCGAGAAGGTAGATAAATTTTTTGGAATTTAGTATGAAAAGGAAAAGAAAACCTTTATTTCCATCTCCTTTCCTATACCAATCTCTATGTCCCTGGGAGGATGATCCCCATTCACTAATAGTACCTTCGCAGTCGATTTAAAAGACTCCAGCGATGGCTGATCAGGATGCAGAAGCAAAACTTTACATTGTGGTGCATATATACGTGTCAACATCAACACTGTGGTGGTTGCCAATAACTCAGCTTGAGAACTGCCTTTTTGTAAGGAAAGAAGACTTTTGTTACATAAATAGCAGATTGAAAAGAAACACCTGCGTGGTGAGATGGAAAGCAATGGCCAGTGTTTACCTGCCACTCATAGTTCAGCTTGTGCCTTCTACCCAGAGCTCTGGTTTGGATGTGACTTAATGAGTCTGCTTTTGCAGTTTTGATTCTGGAACCAGTGATTTGCTTCAACAGCCACAGCAAGTTACAACCTAGATAGAACTCCAGGATCAGGACAAGGGGCGACCCTTTGGCCTGAATCTTTCAAAATCATAAGCAAAACTTTCCTGGGCAGTAGGGAAGATGAGTGAATTCATAGAAACGAATTGTTTCCGTTTCAGTTTGGAATTCTTCCATCTGGATTCACAGGCCACATACACATGGGTAAGTACAGAAGGAGGTCCCCGGGACCCCTGCTTTGCTTAAGTTTTCTTAGTAATCCATATAGGCTAAAATGAGTGGCAGAAATAAGCTTACATTTCCGGGAATAAGAAGCCCCTTTTAAAATGTTTAATGTTTTTAATTATATCAGCTTATCAGCAGGTAGGATGACATTCCTGATTTAACAGAGACAGGGGGGAAAATGGAGTTACTGAATGCTTTGCCCAGACGAGGCAACAAACACTAACGTGAAAACAGAGGAGGACCGGGACTCTGTCAAATCGCAACCTCTCATTTTCTGTACCTCATTTCACCAGTCCCACCCTCATATAGAAATAGGCAAGAAAAACGGACAAGTTAGAACAATTCTTAGGAGAATGAAAACTGACATCTTTTGAGTACCGTGTGCCAAGCAGTGTTCTAAATACCTAAAATCTAATAAATTATTTCATCCTTACAACTCTGCGACTTACAGGTGGGAGAAGTGAGGCACAGAGAGCTTCATCAATTTGCCTAAGGTCAAAGTTAATGAGTGCAGGACCAGGCTGGTTGAATTTAAGCCTCAGTGCCTTTCTCTTCACCAGGATACCGCAGCCTACCTGGCCTCTGGATTCTTCTTCAGTGATCTCTCTTTAACATCAAAGACTTTTACAGGACCAAAAATATAAGCTTTAGCTAATCCAAAAACTAGTATTACTACTGGTCTATGAATTATCTTAAAATTCCAAAATTCAAAAAGCTCTGCAATCTAAATATTTTTCTTTGAGTTTTAGCGAAATCCTATTTGGCAGCAAAATTTGACTTGAGACTACTTAGCGTTTTATCTATTCCACCAGTACAACTATTCACACATTTTGCACCAGAAGTAATTACCATATTTGCTTTCAAGGTATTGCTCTAGACCATGCTGAAGATACTGTGTAACATGTTACATGCATACTGCATTTCATAACAACAAAAGAATTCTGAATTTCAAAACGTATCTGGCCCCAGGAATTTATGAATTGTGGACCAATAGGATGTGCTTTTTTCACCCTCGAAAAAGAGATGGTTTAGGTCAAGGTGTAGAAGATACGGTCTAACTTTTGCTTTTGTTAAACACATGAGAAAACTTGTCCAGAAAAATGTCTATGAATTTAAGTGTATATACAACGAGTTTGCAGCAGAACTGGAACTGAGGTCCAGATCTTGACACCCTGTCCTCCAGAGTTCCTGACATACCTCTCAATAAGGGCTCTATGCTTCCTTGGTTTAGGGCAGAACTTCCAGTGGCCACAGTGGGCTCACCAGACACAGAGGCAGGTTATGCAGGAACAAGCCCCAGAGCAGAATCTCAGGCCACTCTCATCTGGGCTTTCCCTGAGAGACACAGGAGAAGAAACAGTAACTTCACTTAAAGGGAGACAGTATGAGTTAACTGCTCAAGAATTAACTGTGCTTCTTAAAGTAGAAACTCCGGCTCTCCTATCCCCCTACCCTGTCTAGTGCTGGAGAAATCTGCATTTTAAGAAACATTTTAGTGATTCCAGGCCCGAGTCCTCTTGATCAGCACCTGCATCCCAGGTCCTCCCAGTTGCATAGTTCCAGCGACAGCCGTTCACGTCGTGGCCTCTTTGTGAATGGGGCCCCCTGGAGTCGTGCAGTGCACAGCCTGTGCAGCCCAATACCATGGTCCTGCGTCTCAGCAGACGCACTTCCAGAACTTCATGAATGTGAACTAGGCTGACCCCGTTTTACTAGGGCACCAGTACAGGCGAGCCAGGGAACGTGAGGAGAGTTCAGGTCTGAGGAACTTATCCAGAATGGTACAATCAGGATGCATAGAAAATAGCCATTTTAATTTCAGCATACATGTTTTGTGTTTTACAGTTCACTACTATTGTTATCTGTTCTATTTCCTGTGCTTAAGCCTCAGAAAGATTGCAATCTAGCCCTATTGATGTTCTCATCTTCTCTTTTGTCAGCCTTCCCGTTACTCTTTACTGCTTATCTACCTACCTACTTCCTATCTAAACTAAGCTTACTCCAACACCCCCTCACCACCAAAAAAAAAACACAAAACCCAGAAACAAAAAATCTGTTTTGCGACTTTCTGATCAGTCCTGACATTCTAAAACACCCCAACCTGACCTGGCTTCTGATCATCTAGTCTGTGTCCTAAGCTAATAACGCACAGTAGAATTTTAGTCACTGGGGTCGGTAGAGCAATGTGTAGGGGTTTGGATATTTTTGTTCAGGTAGATTTTAAAAACACTTTTCAAAACATACCATATATCTGCCTCATTACTCATGGACAATAATAGAAAATCTAGTCTCTACTTATTATACAGGGCTGGTCATCTATGATTATTTAGAACTTGTGTTTAATGCCCCCCACCCCCACCCCTACATACACGCACTCTTAGTCACTGTGCCACAAAGCCAAATAAAAGGCCTTTCTCAGAGGAAAGTAATGGAAACCTCCAAGCTAGAGTTGGCAATATTATATCATGAACTAATTAAAGGGGAAATAGACAGACCGTGTCAGTGGACTGGTCAGTGACCTGACAAGTATAAACACTCCATGAGATCAGAAATGCCATTCTTTCTCCAGCTGGCTCAGTTCGCGGAGGACATTAGGCACAAACCATTAGCCCTTGGAGACAAGGATGATGTCATTTGGTCTTGCAAGTTCCTGGCCCAGGAGCATCTTCTAGGTGTCCCACGGCAATAAAGAGAAACATTGCTGAAGGCTAGGCCCCGAGGAGGAAACTGAGGGCAGCCAGAGGGGTCAGGAGGTAGAGCACAAATGAGGAGTCGGTGGGAGAGTGTTAACAACCCACCCAGAGCCTCCTCCTCGCCAGCAGAGAGAGCAAATCAGAAAAAGCAATCTCAAGCTTACGACAATTTCTGACTAAGACAGTACCTTTCCATTCTTCACAAAAATAAAAACAGTTCCTTCTTCATGAAAACGTGGTGTTCCCACATGGAAGCACATCTGTACCAGAGACAATGTACAAATGCCAGCTGTTGGCAGGTACGTGATTCTAACTACACAGCATCAGCAGTAAGTCCCATTTTGGTCTTAGAACTAAGAAACTGGAATTTTTATTTTCCTGGCTACTTAATGAAAAGCAAATTACATTCTCTGGGGGCAGGAGGAAGAGCAATGGCTTATCATTCTGAAGAACACACAAGTATCGATCCATGATAAAGAAGTTCCTCAGTGGTAAATTGAATTGACAGAATCTAAATGCCTCTGATTTGAGGGGAAAATACAAATGTCTCTACATATGTAAGACCTGATGTTCATGACTAAGGACTGCTTAGAAGTCGGGTTCTTGCTCGAATAATTAATATTCAAAACACATGCACCTAAAAGCAGCTGTCTTCACTGGTATACCAGTTTCCAAGTAACCCCCACTTGTTTTTATAAGATTGTAAATCTGTTAAATAATTCTCAGTCACTTTTTAAAATTGTTACAAATGCTGAAAATTGTTCAAATGTCTCGTTTTTACCCCTTGAAATAAATAATACAGGCTTTCCATGCATGTAACTTTTAAAATAGAGAAATAATTCAAGTGCTTTTAAACACATCTGGCTACAATGTTGACACATTCTGTCACAATAAATTTCTTCAGTGTGTGGGAGCAGTTTGTTTTTAGTGTTTACTTGGTTGAATTGTATTTTGCTTATTTAGATAAAATACGTATTAACTGATAAAATGCTTTGTAATAGAGAGTGCCTGCAGTGCTGGTTTCTACTGAGATCTCTCTCCCTGGATTCCAGATGGCCTCCTTCTGTGTCCTCACAGGACTTTTTGCTGTGCACACACTCCTAGTGTCTCTCTTTTGATAAGGATTCCAGTTTTATTGGATTAAGGTACCACGCTTATGACCTCATTTGGCCTTAATTACCTCCTTAAAAGCCCTATCTCCAAATACAGTCACATTAAGAGTTAGGGCTTCAATGTATAAATTTGAAGGGGCGGGGTACAATTCAGTTTACAACAGAGCTACAATAACCAGAGTATTCGGTTTTACAACATATAGAGAATTTAATCTAAACGTTTAATGCACTACCTGCTATGCTTTTGTTAATCTAAATCTTGATCTTAATTCGAATGTCTTATAAATAGGCTTAAATACAAATTTTGTCCTTTATCCAGGGAAAAAGTAAAGTTCTTACAGAAGAGGACAATACCTATGGTATTGAAAATAATAAGCAATATTTATTTCTCTTAATGCCTGAGTAATATTTTTGTGGAATTTTATTTGCTGCATATTTTCATCACTGCAGGCTGATAGACATAGAAAATTTTCTTGTTTTCTGTTTGTCTATGCAAACTGTTAATTTAAGACTGGCTCTCACAAAGTTGACAGCTATACACGTTCCATTATTTTCCTAAAGCATCCCATGTGAATGGCCAAAATTAGAATGCAATTCTAATCTTGATCAAAAACAGTTTTAGTGTCTAACTGATAGGTGACATGACTTTTAATAAATAAAAAAATAATTTCCACATTATTTTCCCCATAAATCTACTGTTTCTCTAGATTTTCTAATCTACCTTCTCTCATGTGCCAAAACATTTACTGGGAATAAGTGCTTAGAAGATGGCAGTGTTCTTCAAATTGTCTTCTATTCCCATCTTCTTTTTCAATCCCAACAATAAAGAGTATCCAACCTTGCTTAGAACGTTAGAGGCTGCTGCGGATGAAATGAAGTGGGACTAAAGTCAAAGTCCATATTCAGCTCATCTATGGGATTACAGTGTTGCTCAGTGCCAATCCTCATGTCCTCATGAATATAGAACTCTCTCCACAGTTTTTCCCTATCATTAACCCAGCACTTTATAAGTTTACAATCTAGGAAGCAGGAAAAAAACAATCACACTAAGAACAAGTGGGCAATGAGATGGATAACACTATAATAGAGTGTCAGAGTTGGAAAGAACTTTAAATATCTCTAATTTTTCATTTTATCCATGAAAAAAAAAAGCACAAAATCAGGAATCTAGGAATCTCCTCTGTGGAGATCATAGAGTAGAGCAATGATCATAGGGGATCATAGGGTTGAACAAGAGATAAGAGAGAATAGCGATGACCAGTCTAACAAAAAAGGGACAAGACCCCACAACCTCATGGTTAAGATCATAAGCTCTGGCGTCAGACAGACCTGAATGTGAATCCCAGCTTCCATCACTTAGTAGCTATGTGACTTTGGAAAAGTTGTTTGTCTTCCTGATGTCTCATTGTCTTCATCTGAAAAACAGGATAATAATATTAATTGGTAGAATTTTGGAGGTTTACATGAACTATGTAGAATGCTTAGACTAGATCCTAGTACACAGTACTTACTCTTTGAACAACACAGAAGGGGTTCACAGAGATTTAGAGATTTCATGAATAGTTTGGATAATAATAAAAGGAATTATGAAATTTCCAGTTTCCATGGCATAAACAGGGAGATAATATAGTTACTTCTTTAGTTACAAACCTATTGAAAGACCAGAAAAAATGTAACAAAAAATATTAACTACATAGTTGAGTGGAAAGGTGAAAAGTATGTCCCAGCCAGAAACGGAGGAACTTATAGCTGGAGTTGTCGACTATGGCTGGGATGCGAACACACAGGGTGCTAGAAGGAAGATGTTAATGCCCACGAATACATGGGGATATGGGCCTGCAGGTGAGAGAGATCTATAACTGAGACCCTTTTACCCTGACAAGCTGCCTTCTCCACAAAAGAACAACTGAAAGGGGTCTACTCCTAACCTATAGAATCAGTAAGAAACTTGATGAAGGCTCCAGGAGAGAGCTTCCCGAAGAAATTTTTGTTAAAAAGAAATCCTAGGCAATAAATAACCCTATTGTAGCAATATTGCTACAGCCTAGGCATGCTGAATTTCTACACACACACACCACACCACAGATCACTGATAAAGATGTGCTCATATTGAAAAAAAAACTATACGAGCTTCAACATGAGGCAGACAGCATAAGCTGACACAACAAATGCAAGAATTAGTATAAAATTTCTTAAAATAACTTCTCAGAGGAGGAGCTGAGGCTTAGAGAGCCACCAAAATGCGAAACTGCAATTTGGACTCATGTAACCTGGTTCAAGTGTCCATCCTCTTAACCACTACATGATGAAGAGAACCACTGTATACTGCAAAACAATTCATCAGGAATTGAACCAGAATGCTCCTAACAGTATTACCTCAAAATACATAAAAAAGAAACAGAATTTAAAAAAATAGTGAAGAAATCTGCAATCATTGTAGAAAATTTAGCATATATTTCTCAGAAACTGATAAATTGTGGTCAAAAATGAATGAAGCTATGAAATACTGGAATTACACAATTAAGGAGTTTAATATGTATGAATGGATGTATGTGTCTCTCTACACACACATAAATATACAGACCTCCGGCAAAGTTGGTCAAGTAGCATAAATAAACATCAGAAATTAAAAGAGAAACAGGGAGAAAAAGTTTTTACAATTATCTGAGCTAAATACAATGTGATATCCTGACTAGATCTTAAAACTAAAATTGGACTGCTATAGATTGAATGTTTGTGTCCCCTCTCCTCCAAATTCATTTATTAAAAATTAAACACCCAATGTGACTGCATTTGGAGGTGGGGACTTTCGAAGGTGCTCAGGTCATGAGGTCTCTGCCCTTATGAATGGGATTAGTATCCTTATAAAGGAGGTTCTAGAGTGTCCTCCTCCCTTTTGCCACATAAGGTTAAAAGGAGGAAATGGCCATCTGTGACCAGGAAGTAGGTGTCATTAGACACCAAATCTGTTGGTGCCTCGACCTTGGAATTCTCAGCCCCCAGAACTGTGAGAAATAAATTTCTGTTGTTTATAAGCCACACAGTCTATGCATTTTTTTATAGCCACCTGAATTATAAGACACAAATATTAGTCAAAAAAAAAAAAGTTGTAATCTGAGTAAAGTCTGTAGTTAATAGCAATATACCAATGTTAATTTCTTAGCTTTGAAATATGTACCATGGCTATATAAGACATTAACATTAGGAGAAACTGGGTGAAGGGCATAGAAACTCTGCATCATCTTTGCAAATTTTCTATAAATCTAAAATTCTCCTGAAATTAAAAGTTAAATTTTTTAAAATAGAAGTTTTACCTACAATTAGTGGTGTTGGTTTTATCTGTGACGTGAAGGAAACACATGATACATTTGGAATGTATGCTTCTTTTATGAACCACCAGAACTCAGTCAAGCAGGTTCATTTTGAAGGACTTACTAAAATATATGTTTCTAAGAAGCAAAGCAGGGTAAAATAACAGATAAATGGTCTGAAATTTTGAAAATTACATGAGAAATGTATTTCCAGTCCCAAATCCATTGATAGGCATTGCTAAGTGGCAGAGAATCATATAAGAAGTGAAATGAAAAGTGCTTAGTCACTGGGGCTACCTTTTTGGGGGGAGGAAATCCCAGTATCTCTGAGGCTGAACACCATGTGGGGTTCCCATTGCCTTCTCTCCTACAGGAAGAAGTATGTGTATGTTGGTAGGAGTGGGGAAGGGGGAAACAGCTGTGGATTTGCTGGATTGAGGGCCGTAACTTATATTAGTTCCAGTAAGAACACCGCTTTCTATCTCTTGACAAGCAATGCAGCGAAACCACAATCAAAGCTACTGCAATGACAGTTTCAGGTGAACAATCAAAGTAGCCCCGAGGTCAACATTTTCCAAGAGCAAGGAAGTTGGAGATGGACAACTAAAATCCTTCAGAATATCTGGCTTAGAAAAAGAGTCCACCAATGCATATTTATATAACTATTTTAAAAGAAGGCAAGACGTTTCTGGATCATTTCACTGGCTAAGAAAATGCTCGTATACATCTGCTGTTTCATATCATCATTTGTTTCACTTAGAACATCAAAAGAGTTCCATTTCTGTCTTCATCCATTTAGAGAGGGAAAAGGTATTCAGCTGCACTTGAAGTAGACAAATCCTTACGAGCTGGTATATTCTTATTGTTTGGCAGAGATCACTCAATCTGTAAAATCTGCACAGCCTTGTCTTTTACTTGCCAGGCAGCCTCTTTGTAAGTGCTCAAGAACTTGACGTGACTTTTTCGGAATACAAAAACCTGACCCTACTGACTGCCAAGGAGTATGTAGGAGGGCCTTACTGCTGCCATCAGTCCTGCTCCTCCATGCGAAGCAGAGATTTCCCACAAGGATGCACTGACAGCACCAGCAGCAGCTGTGCATCTTGATATCCTCTATTTGGACAAGTTGCTTCAGTTTCCTTACATATAAGATGGGAATAGCAATTGATCCTATCTCAGGGGTATTGTGAGTGTCAAATAAGAGGATTATCTCAATTATCACAGTAAGAAAGGCCAAGGCACAGTGCCTGGCACATAATGTACATAAAGTCCTTGCTTAATAATATTTGTTGAGCAGATACACGAATGGATGAGTGAGTTCATCTACCTACCTCTAGAAAAGCCATTAAGTCCCTGCCATGCTCTTCCCTAGTGTCTGGGCCACTCTTCTAACTACTGGAGGGCTGGCTAGGTAGCCAGAGTATTTGTTCAAGCTGAGTTTCTGCCACCAGCGAAAGCTAAACTCCAAATTGTAACCTGCTGATTATACCATAATTGGAGCCAGTTTCCGAATCAAACAAAACCCTGCCTCCTTTGCCCCCTGCTATTCCAGAGAACTTTTCTGACTTTTAACCCCAACTGGAATATAATACCTTTAGAGAAATGTCTAATTTTCTCTCTGGGAGCCACGTGGCACTAAATCTAAATAGACTGTTTAGGTCCCAGTGAGTGTGTGTGCACAGGCAGCTCTGGATTGAAGAGGAATTGGGGAGATTCTCTCAAAGGTGGTTTGCCTGACTTCTGCTTTAATGTACTAGACTCCACTTACCAATTTTTGCCCCTAAAATATAGGAAAGAAGAGAATACATCCTTTCATAGAGTTCTGCCTTTCTCTACTAGGATGGCCGACGTGAGGGGTTTCAACACATTGCTCTTTTCATGTAGAAAAGTCTGCTTTTCCCTGATAACCCAGGGTGGGGTCACTCAACCAGTCTGGGTCTCTGAGGGCAAGTCTCTCACAGCATCTTGATCCAACAGTTGTGAATTGTCCCTATCTCCACTCACGCCCCCAACATTCTCAAGCCCTTTGTAGTTGAACTCTGAGTAGTGCTGCTCCTTGCTTATTCTTGTTCCTTGCCCAGACCATGCATCCCTGCCACCGCTGTTCTTTCTCATGCTTTTCTTGTCTTTTATTTTGTCCACTTCTCTAAATAGCAGGCTGTAGCCTCTAGTCCTCAGAGCCATCAAGAGCCCAATGCTGTAAGTCTGAATTTGATTCAGACTGTTAGATACATGAGGTGAAGAGTGAGAGGGGACTCTGGTGTCACCTTGCCTGAAGCTTCACTTTGCAAGCAACAGATACTGTGGCTGACTCATACACACACAAAAATGGTGTTTTCAAAGGATACGAGGTAGCTCACCAACACCTCAAGAACACTGCACTCGGCTGGCAGGAACACAGACCTAGTCCAGTGAGGACTTCCTGCTGCCCCCCTGGAAGTCCGGAAGCCAGGTGTTAGTGCTATTACTACCTCATCACCGTGGTGTTTCTCTAGCTTCTGCTTCTTTGTGCCTCTGGCTTCCTGTTCAAAGGCTGAGAGAACCATCCAAGGTCACATGCCTAAACTGTGGCTGCAAAGAGAGCTAGTAAAGGGGGTTTTAGGAAGAAAATTTCTAACACAGAAAGGTAGTTCATACACTAGGTAGCCAAAAAATAACAAATGTCCATGTCTTACCATTCCCTATTCTGTTCCTCATTTCTGTTTTCCTTAAACAAGCATTACCAAAATGCCCTGTCCACCTCCCACCTGAAGAATATCTGAGATTATAGGCTTTGAGCTTCTACTTTAGCCTCAGCATGTCATTCTCCAACCCAGTTTTCCCTCCAAAGTTTTCCTTGTGCCAGTTTTGAAAAGAAAAAACTGTCATTACCCTCAGTTCATCCTGACAGACCAGCCAGGAAGGTTTAGGCTGTCATTTTTCTTCTCTGTCTTCTACATTCTTTACTCTGAACATGTGCCTCAAAGTGTCTACAATGTCACTGTCAGCTTCTTTGCTTACTTAGTTCTACAGTCACTGTTTTTGGAATACCCAGGGGCTGAACTTGCCAGGAACCACAGAGGCTTATGTGGATAGTAGAAACATTTTCGAGTCAGCAAACAGGCCCTTGAAGAAAACATGCATTTAGAGGACACTGTCACACAAAGGTTCCCTGATGTCAAAGCACAGAGAATTAAAAGGTCATTGACTGAGAGAAGATGCTCCCACTGCCTGCTCCTATCACCCTTGCCTGATGATCACTCGTGAAAGGCTTTGTGTTGATGCCATCTCCCTGCAACATTTGGTTCCCAAGCTTGTTCTCTTGTATCTGACTACCCATGTCCTGGAATGCAGCCAGCCTATCAACACTGTATGGATGGATGCTCGTTGCAAAGAGACTGCCTGTCTGGCTGTGTATGGCAAGGATGACAGCAGGATACCAGAACAGCTGCTGGAAAGAAGAGGAAGTGGGCAGCTGCAAGCAGGGTGGTCAGCAGAACTGTCTCAGAGATACCCTGAGATGCAACAAATCACAAAACATTATATCTTTAAACAGTCAAGCAGGCAGAGCAGCCTGTTGGGAAGCAACCAGAAATAAGGAATTCCTTTCTGAACAGAAGTCTGGGTCAGGAAGTGAGTAAAAGAAGCAGAATGGCCAAAGGAGGTGAGACCCGTTATATGCTGGCAGCAATTTTGGTGACCAAATCAGAGGCCCTCCTGTGTGGGGGCCCCCCTCGAGCGTTCTTCAAACCTTCTGGGGCACACAGGAGAGGTTCATGTTGTTTTAGATTTGTTTTTGGTTTAAAGTACAAGAAGTATTTCAAAAAGCTTCCGATTTCATCCACATATTTCCTACGTATTTACTCCCTGTACATGAGAAACAGCATGAAGTCTTGGCAGAAAGGTCATTTCGAGCATCGGAACAGATATGTCAGTATCTTAGCTCTGGCAAAAGAAAGATAACAGAAACTGAGCCCAAATCTTGGCCTTAGATTCTAGAGAGCTCACATCTAAGGGAATATCCATAAGTTATAGTATTCTTGCTATCTACGAAGAGAAAGATTAGCTATCAGTTCATAAAAGTAGACATTTTTTTGCCCATGAACTGAACCTGAAATTTGTTATCAGTATGTGTTTGGCAGAGATGGTAGGCAACATCATCAAAGCAGTTCTAAATACATACACATACAAACATAAATAAGGAGAGAGTGATGGCTTTCTTATATCACTTCCCTTCCACAGCAGCAGTTTATCTGAGTTCTTTGAAAGGCTGATTCTTTAAAGGTGACTCTGGGAGAAATAGGATCCAAGAATGTAGTTTTCTGATGACCTAGGTGATTAATATAGGGAAGGCCTTGCAGACTCACAAAATCAGATCCGGCCTCTTGACCTGTTCACCCTTTAAAATCCCTTTTATTAATTGTACCAGATCCCACCTGAGTCAATTATTCTGAAAAATTTTTGCCAACTAAACAAATACTTTTATTGGGTAATGGCCTAGGCAGCCTTATCATGAACAAATGTTTCACTTCCAACATATTTTGAAATGATGACATATCCTTCATTATATTAAACTATCCCTCAGAAATATCTTTTCCTCATTCTGACTCTTGGCAGAAGCCATTTTGGCAGACATGCAAATTTGAGGTATACATAACAAATACCTGAACACACTTGGGTTGTTGATTGAAGACTGTTGTTGCAGATACTAGTGTGTGGGCTACAAAGGTGTTGTTTCATGGGAGCAGTAAAGAATCTAATCTGTGTTAGCACTCTCGCAGAGGGCCCTGAGTCTTGGCCTCCAGGCTGGCCAAGGCCTTTTTTTTTTTTTTTCTGGAAGCCTAGTCTGTTTCTGTTCCAACAAGTCATCAGTTGAAACTCCCAACTTATATTAGACAAATCATGGAAGTTCAGACCTTGTCTGGAAGATTCTGAGGGCAAGGATGATTTCCTAATGTTCCCAACACATTTTGGTTAAATGATACTTATCCAATGAGCCCACTAGGAAAGCTGAGTGTCAGATAAATCAGCTCATAGTGGAGATTTGTTAACTTGATGTTATTACATGTTTCAATGTAAATAAATGCTCTTCCTGACAACAAAAATCCTGTTACTAGGATTAGAAAAAGGTGCAAAGGCCAGCTGGGTAGCAACACAGTTGGAACATACAAAGTGATTAAAAGAGCCAATAAAATAAAGAAACCAGGTAATACTGAATCTGGCCAAAATATGTCTCTACCGACATAGAATATAGGGTGGGTCTAAGGTGTGATCAAGAAAGAAAGAAAAGGGGACCTAAATATCCCACTGACCACTATAGATAGATCATCTAAACAGAAAATCAATAAGGAAATATTAGCCTTAAATCAAAAATTATACCAGATGGACATAATTGATATTTTTAGAGCTTTGCATTCCAAAACTCTAGAGTGCACATTCTTTTGCAGTGTTCATGGAACATTCTCAAAGATGGACCATATGTTGAGACACAAAACTAGCCTCATCAAATTTAAGAAGACTGAAATCATACCAAGCATATTCTCCAACCACAATGCTTTGAAATTGGAAACCAATTGCAAAAAAGAAAGCAGGAAAACCCACAAATATGAGAAGATTAAACAACATGCTACTAAATAATGACTGGGTCAAAAAAGAAATAAAAGATTAAAAGATAACAGACAAATGAGAATGACAGTATGACATAGCAAACGTTTTGGAATATGGCAAAAGTGATAATAAGAGGGAAGTTTATCTCATTACAGACCTACCTCAAGAAACAAGAAAAAATCTCAATTAAACAAACTAACATTGTACCTTAAAGAACTAGAAAAAGAAATGGAGCCCAAAGTCAGTAAAAGGGATGAAATAATAAAAGTAGAACAGAATAAAATAGAGAACTAAAAGACAATAGAAAAAAACTAATGCAACAAAGAGCTGGTTTCTTGAAAAGATTAATAAAATTGACAAACCTCTAGCTAACGAAAATAGAGAGAAGACTCAAAATTAGCAATGAAAGAGAAGCTACAACAGACACCACAGAAATACAAAGGACTATAAAATACTATTATGAAAGGCTATACACCACCAAATTTAATTATCTCAAAGACATAGGCTTTTAGAAATATATAACCTTCCTAGGCTGAATCATGAAGAACTGGAAAATCTAAATAAACTGATCAACAGTAAGAAACTGAAATGGTCATCAAAAACCTCCCCAAAAGTAAAAGTCCAGGACCAAATGTCTTTAGTAGTGAATTCTACCAAATATCCAAAGATGATTTAATACTTATCCTGCTCAAACTCAAAAAAATTGAAGAGGCAATACTTCCTAACTCATTTTATGAGGTCAACATAACTCTGATGCCAAAACCTGGTGATGACAACCCAAGAAAATTACAGATCAATATCTCTGATGAATATGGAGACAAAACTCCTAAACAAATACTAATTAACTGAATACATTAAAAAGATAACACATCAAGATTGAGATTTATTACATAAGCTCAAGAAAGGTTCAACATATGCAAATCAATCAGTGTGATATACCACATAAACAAAATAAAGGATAAAAATCATGATTATATCAATAGATGCAGAAAAAGCATTTGACAAGATACAACAGACATTTATGACTAAAGCACTCAATAAAATATAGAAGTACCTCAACATAACAAAGGCTGTAGATGACAAATTCTCAGTTAATATCATACTCAATGGTGAAAAACCTAAAGCTTTTCCTCAAAGATCAGGAATAAGACAAGGATACCCATTCTCACCACTGCTAACCAACATAGTACTGGAAGTCCTAGCAAGAGCACTTGGGCGAGGAGAAGAAATAAAAGGCACCCAAATTGGGAATGAAGAAGTCAAACTGTCACTTTGTGCAGAGGACATTACTCTTTATATAGAACACCCTCAAGACTCCACCCAAAAGCTATTAGAAACAATAAGCAAATAGAGTAAAGTTGCAGGATACAAAATCAATATACAAATTCATCGTATTCTTATATACTAACAATAAAATTTCAGGAAAAGAAATTAAAATTTTTATTTGCAATTACAACAAAAATAAAATATCTAGAAATGAACTTAATAAGAATGTGAAGGACCTATAATCTAAAAACTATAAGACATTGTTGAAAGAAATTGAAGAAGACACAAAGAAATGGTAATATATTCAATTTTCATGAATTGGAAGAATTAACAGTTAAAAATGGCCATATTACCTAAAACAATATACAGTTTTAATGCAATCCCCTTCAAAATGCCAATGGCATTTTTCAAAGAAATGGACCAAAAAAATTATCAAATTTGTATGGAACCACAATAGACTCTGAACAGCCAAAGCAATCCTGAGAAAAAAGAACAAAGCTAGAGGTAGCACACTCTCTGATGACAATGTTACAATAATCAAAAGCGTATGATATTGGCAGAAAAACAAACACACAGACCAACGGAAGAGAATTGAGAGCCCAGAAATAAATCCACATATACATGGGCAACTAATTTTCGACAAAGGAACCAAAAACAAAAAATGAACAAAAACTCTCAATAAATGGTGCTGAGAAAATTGGAAAGCCACATGCAAAGAATGAAAGACTCCTATTTGATACCATACACAAAAATTAATTCAAAATGGACCAAAGACCTAAATATAAGACTGAAACAGTAAAATACATAGAAGAAAACATAGGCACCAAACTTACAGACCTTGGTCTCAGAGAGGATTTTATCAATTTAACCTCAAAGGCAAGGGAAGTAAAAGCAAAAATAAATGAATAAAACTATGTCAAACTAAAAAGGTTCTGCACAACAAAATAAAAAGGGATCCAACCAAATGAAAGAAGGATCTGAATACAATACCTCTGACAAGGAACTGACATCCAAAACGTATAAAGAACTCATACAACTCAAGAACAACAACAACAAAAAAAACGATCTAATTTAAAAGTGGGCAGAGGACTTGAATACTTTTCCCTGAAAGACATACAAATGGCCAACAGATATAAGAAAAGATATTCAACTTTACTGACTAGAAGGAAAATACAAATCGAAACCATCATGAGATACCACCTCACACTTGTTAAAATGGCTATTATCAATAAGACAAGAAATAAAAAGTGTTGGAGAGGTTGCAAAGGGAAAGGAATTCTCAAATATGGAATGAAATTGGTGTAGCCACTATGGAAAACAGTATGGAGGTCCCTCAAAAAATTAAGAATAGAGCTACCATATGACCCAGCAATCCTTCTTCTGGGTATCTTCTCAAAAAACTGGAAAATATTTATTGGTGAAACTATATGCACCACTATATGTTTATTGTAGCACTCTTCATGGTGGCCAAAATATGGAAGCAACTGAAGTGTCCTTTGATGGATGATTGGATAAAGAAGATATGGTACATGCATTCAATGGAATATTACTCTGCCATATGATATGGTATGGATGGATCTTAAGGGTATTATGCTAAGCAAAATGAGTCAAATGGAAAAGGGAAAGCACCATACAATTTCACTTATGTGTGGAATATAAAATGAAGTAAAACAAACAAACAAACAAACAAACAAACAAGAAAAACTCTATGACACGGACAACAGTATGGTGGTTACCAAAGGGAAAGTGGAGTGGGAGGAGACTGAAGAGGGTAGAAGGGGTCAAGTACATGGTGAAGGAAAGAGACTAGCCTTTGGATGGTGAGCACGCAATGTGATGTACAGATGATGTATTATTATGAAATAGCACACCTGAAACCTGTATAATTTTATTAACCACTGTCACCCCAATAAATTTAAAAATAAGTTCCATAAAAAAGAAATTTTTAAAATCTTATTTACAGTTGCTTCAAAAAGATTTTTTTTTTGTAATTAACTATTTACTTTACCAAGGAGGTAAAAGATCTGTTCACTGAAAACTATAAGACACTGGTGAAAAAAACTAAAGACAAATAAATGAAAAGTTATTTCATTTTCATGAATTAGAAGAATAGATATTAAGATATTCATACTACCTAAAGCAATCTATAGATTTACTGTAATCTCAATTAAAGTTTTAATGGAATTTTTCACAAAAATATAACAATTTGAAATTTGTATGCAATCTCAAAAGACCACAAATAACCAAAACAATACTGAAAAGAAGAACAAAGCTAGAGGCTTCCTGATTTCAAATTACATTACAAAGCTATTGTAATCAAAACAATGATATTGGTATAAGAACAGACCCATAGATCAATAGAATAGAATAGAGAGCCAGTCTACGACCATGCCACCCTGAACAAGTCTGATCCTGTCTGATCTCGGAAGCTAAGCAATGTTGGGCCTAGTTAATACTTGTATGGGAGACTACCTAGAAAGACCAGGTGCTATAGGCATAAAAAATAAAAAATAAAGGATTGTAAGCTGACAAGGTCCTTGCAATCTGTGAGGTTGCCTCACCTAAAATAAAAAATAAATAAATAAATAAATAAATAAACAAATAAATAAAGATAATAATAATAAATAAAGAATAGAGAGCCCAGAAATAAACTCAAGCATATAAAGTCAATTAATTTATGACAAAGGAGCCAAGAATATACAGCGAGGAAAGGACAATCTCTTCAATAAATGGTGTTGGGAAAACTGTACAGACATATGTGAAAGAATGAAACTAGACCACTATCTCACACCACACATAAAAATTAACTCAAAATGGATTAAAGGCTTGAACATAAGACCTGCATTCGTTGAACTCCTAGAAGAAAGCATAAGCAGTAAACTCTTTGATGTTGGTCTGGGTGGTAAATTTTTGGATTTGACACCAACAGCAAAGGCAAGCAAAGCAAAAAATAAACAAGTGGGATTACATCAAACTAAAAAGCTTCTGTGCAGCAAAGAAAACCAACAACAAAGTCAAAGGCAATTTACTGAAAGAAAACATTTGCAAATCACATATCTGATTAGGGGTTAATATCCAAAATATATAGAGAACTCAATAGCAAAAACTCAAACAGTTTAATTAAGAAATGGGCAGAGGATCTGAATAGACATCTGTCCAAAGAAGACATAGAGATGGCCAACAGGTACATGGAAAGATACTCAACATCACTAGTCATCAGGGGATGCAAGTCAAAATCACAATGTTATAACACCTCACACCTGTTAGAATGGCTATTAGCAAAGAGGCAAGAGAAAACAGGTGTTGGTGAGGATGTGGAGAAAATGGAACCTGTGTGCGCTGTTGGTGGGAATGTACATTGGTGCAGCTACTGTGAAAAACAGCATGAAGGTTCCTCAAAATATTAGAACTACTGTATGACCCAGCAGTTCCACTTCTGGGTATTAATCCAAAGAAAACAAAAGCAAAGATGTGCTGACACTATTAAAGGAAGCAGAAAGAGTGGAGGCTGCTCTAAAGGACCTATCATGTTGGCCATCTGCGACGGGAGGCCGGCTACCTTCCTTAACTCTCAGTTCATTTACCAGTTCCCTGATGGGGGACCTCCTGTTTCTTCAGGGTTTGGCAGATGCTAAGGAGGGATTGCAAGAAGCACGAGTTGCTGGCCCAGCCACCCAGGCTGGACCCCAGAGGGACAGGGTGATTACAATCTTGAGTGCTGGCCGCTTCTCCAGAGACTCTGATCACACAAAGCCTGTTTGTTAAACCTAGACAAAACACCTGCCCCCAGAGGCTTAAGTTCCCTTTATGGGAGACCTTATCTTTTTCTTAACTGTAATATTAGAGGCTGGATCATGCTGGTGCTAGAAATTTGCATTCCATATAAATACCTAAGCGCTTTGTATACCAGATGCATTAGTTAGAACATGTACATAATAAATACAAAAATTATTGAGCATCAATTCCATTTATGGTCCTATGCTGGGCACTTTTTATTGGTGTGGGTTTATCAAAATATTTAATCATGATCAATTAGGATAAATGCGTTTGCGTGATACTGAAAGAGGTAGTGTATGTGTACATATATGTGTGTATATATGTAAATGCTATTACGCCTAGATATCATTAACCCCATTATTTCTTCCCAGTGGAGAGGTTAATACTTTGAGAAGACACATTAATATACACAACAATGGCACATCTGTTCTTTCCAGTTTAGGTAAGACTGATAACACAAGTCTACCTTAGCATAGTTTTATGCTCATTAGCATTTTAATCTAATTAAGAGATGATATTAATGCTGGATGATGGCCTGGTTTGCTAGGACAGAGGGTGACTTCTTTGATGTAACAAGTTGTTTGAATGCATCCAAGGACTGTGCAGAAAGTTGCCTTAAAGTCATCCAGAGGTCTATTTTATAATCCCTGCACATGGGAAAAAGGCTGAGCCCTTGCTGCCAACAGCCATCTGGGGTGGGGTGGGAGCTGTGGGAAGCACACACCTACTAATGGGAACAAGATAACCATCCAGAGAGTGATCTATGCTGCTCAAGAATGGGGTTTTTGTGACTAAGACTGTGCGTGTGTTAAAACTATATGAGCTGTGAAAGATTTTAGTGGAGGCCAGAGTTTCGTTTCTGAGCGGGATCGGTCTATACCTGCTGGCATAAATCATCCCCCAGCTGTAGGAACTGGGCCCACAGCTTTCTTAGACACCTATTGTTGGGGGCAGACTGGGGCTGACAGTGAGATAAACACCACAGAAAAGGCTCTCAGGGGTAAAAAGAAAGGACGAAAAGACCCTGGACCCCTCCAGCCAGTGGTTCCCTGAGCTCCATATTTGAAGACAATGCAGGGTCTCTGGAAGCCAGAGGGATCATCCACCCTGACTGCACTCAGGGACCCCCTCCTGTGTCCTCTCTCATTGCCTTGTGGCCTCTGCACAAGCACCCAGTGCTCTCTGGCTGGCAGCTCTTGGAAATTCAGCAGGTACTTCTGCTTAAGCATGGTGGACAGGTCCCTCCTGACTTGTGACCTCATGCTCAGGCTGCCACCTGCTTCTAAAGAGATTTGAAGTGAGGTATGTGGGAAGAAACATTATAAGTCACAACCTTGTTTACCTTTATTTGCACCATCTTCCTTCCTCTCACCTTTCCTTGTGTTCTTTTTTTCTGATTTCCCCGATCTTTCAAGCATTCTGTGTCTGGTAGTCAAAGCATCCACTATTGACATCCATTTCCTGGAGGGGACCTCTCACAGTTCCCCTAACCCCTTCTCCTTGCAAGGACAACACAGTCTGTGTGCCACAGCCTCCATGGAGCAGACCAGCTGTGCACACATAAGGAAAGGCCCCATCATCACTTCCAGCTTCCCCCAGTGTTGTAAGGCAATAGGGCTAGTGAGGATCTCTTTCTGACCTGGAAGAGAAAGCCCTGAGTCCTGAGAAACCAGCTCAGCAGTGAAGGGGTTACTCTCCTGGGTGCAGGGGTGGGGGTGTAGAAAGTTTCAGGACACTCTTCCCAGCTTGTCTGATGGAGATGCGACCTGGCACCACTGAAAAGCTTTAAGATTAATGGAGAAAAGGAGAAATCTGACAGCTTTTCCGCTGGTTTCAGTCCTCCTGGGTGGGCTGAATGGTCTTGAATGTCACTAGCTACTTAATCTTGTGTATCTGAAACAGACTGGAGTGTTTGAGGAGCCCTGCTTGCTCTGTATAGATGTCAATTGGAGAGGCAGATAAAAGGAAACTGCATTGAATTTCTCCTTTAAGCCTTTCACCAGGCACTTTCTGACTGCAAAATAATTAGTGGCCCCAGCAGACACAACCATCCTGAGCTGGATGCTCCCACCACACCCATGCAATGGCTAGGTCATCCCTGGCCACGCTGTCCCCGTTCCACACTGCTCAGGGCTCTGCACAGCGCAGACTCAAACTGGCCACATTCTCTCTGCTCGCCCTTTCTCCTTACTCCGTGGTCTTCCTTACTATTCAGAAACAACGACTGCCTGCTTGATCTGAGGACTGAGCAAATGAACCTCCAGAAGCATAGTTCTACAATCAGACATTGACCGGGAAAAGAGGGAAAAAGTTCCTAAATGTACCAAATGACCTGCTTACATGTTCCAGACAAACAAGATTCAACTATTGGCTTATATCGAAAATATCTACCCAGGAAAGGAGATTTAAAAATCAATTGAGGCTTTCCACTTCCTGTTTTGTCAAACTGAACACATAAAAGAAGCCATCCAGGTTAAGTGCCAAGCATTAAAGGAGAATGAAGAAATAAACCTGACAGCGTTTGCTTGCAGAGGAGATTACAATAGGTTGGCTTCTTATATTTAAAAGATAGGAATGTTTTTGTGGTTACTGTACAAAATAACTGTGTGTCTGGTTAGGTCTGGTGCAAGGATCCTCTGATGCGTCTTATACACAGTAAACTCTAAACATAATGGCTATGAGGAACCTGTCATAAACCTAAATAATAGCTCCAATCAGAACTGAGCTTCTGTTGACATATTTCAGATAATTTGCCCTTACCCTTTCATCACTTTCTGATTTTCTAAACCCATGAGCATAGTTATGTGTATCATCAAGAGTAAGTGGTGAATAGCTCAGAGGTGACCGAAGCCAACAGACTATATATTGTCTTCAGCCTGGCATCTGGGGATACAACTCCTATGTCTGAAATCTGCCACATTGCAAGCACGCACAGGTTTATGCAGAGTGTCTTCCCTGTAATGTGCATTTGACTAGGGTGAAAGGTCTCTTTAAAGCAGAACATTTTCCAATAAACATACACAAAACTCATCATAAACCAGACTAATTCTTCTGTCAGCCTGAAGAAGATGGAAGACATAAACTGAGCCCAACAGCACAGAAATGTGTCCCAGCTCTCCATTATGCCTTTGAAATATCACCAGATATCTGGCTATTTTTAAATTACCAGCTTCTCCTCTCTGGCCCAGGATGTCTGCTTAAAAAAAGATACAGAAAGTTACTGATGAGACCTAAAATGGAAAATGAAGTGGAAAATGTCTTCAGTACACCAAAGCAACCTCATTTCAACAATCATCCCAAATATGAGGTTATACTTTGTGAGTTTTTTCTTTTTCTCTTTTAAAGACACAGCCTCACATTGTGTCAAAGAATAAGGCTAGAGCTGACGGAATTAATGTGGAGGAGAGTAAAGGCCAGTCTGTATGTCAGGGAGGAGACAGGCAGCCAGCACTTCTTTAATCTTCCCAAGGGTGGCTATGTCCTCAGGGCCTGGGAAGTAGTTGGCTGGAGTGGACAGAAGGGTATTGGGTTTAGTTTTCAAGAATATCGGGAAGGAAAGGGAAGGAAAGAAGGAAATTCACATGTAAACACAAGGAACTGAAATGGGAGACACTACTGGACAGCAAAGTTCATTTTTCTAGCAATTGGCTGTGGATATTTTTTAACCTTCTCGTTCGAGACGTCTGAAACGATGCCTTCCCTCCTCCAGGATTTGGAGGGAGGACAGGAGGTGTGCAGCCAGGTGAGCTTGTATAACAGGAAACCCAAGTTCCAGACCTAAAGTTATTGCTGGTGTCTCTGCAGCCCAGGTTCTAAGGCACCTTTTAAATGACAGATGGAGGTCCCCACTTATGAAGAGCAAGAGATCAAATAAAACACTGAAGGCACATGAAAGGCTCCTCTGTCCATGAATACCTTACCAACGGCCTACTTAGGTACTTTGGGGTTAAGGTTCTGTATTACCCAGAGTTCTCATCCAAAGACAAATAACCCTGGTGCCATATATATTCATTGATCAAACAAATAACTTTTAGCATCTTTTGAGTGCTAGATACTGTGTTTGGAGATACAGTAATGATCATGAAAACATGGTTCCTGCTCTCATGGATCTTTAAGTCTATTGAGGTATCAGATGTTGGAATAGGAACAAGAAGTCTAAAGAACCATCAAAAATGGGTACTGCAGGGTGCTGTGGGAGTTGAGGCCAGAGACTCAGAGAAGGGCTCCCCAGGTACAGGTGAGTGGTGATATTGTTGTATTCAAGGAAGAAGGAACAGATTTGGAGGCATGAGGGACTGAAAGATGACAAAATGCCCAGAGCATAGACAGCTAGGGGAGAGCAGTGAGACACCAAGAGGTGGAAGGGTAGGAAAGCCAGGTCCTAAGGGACCTCAAGGGTACTGTTGTCGAGTTTGGTCTCTATTCTGAGAGAAGGGGACGCCACTGAAGGAGTTTAAAAGGAGAGTGAAATGATCATGCTCGTACTTCAGAAAGACCCACTGTGACTGCTTTATGAGGAAACCTTTGGGTTGAGTCACAGATGATTCCAGGAAACAGGTAAAAGCTGTTGCAGAAGTCCGAGTGGGACGTAATGGCGGACTGGACCAAGGTGGTGTGAGACTGGAGAAAATCAGGTATATTCTAACACCCATTGGGAAGTTTACAGCGACGTTAACTCAGGGCACTAAGGCAAGGCAGAGACGGACGAGAGAACCGGGTGAGGATTCCAGCCTATCCTTAGAAGGTAGGTCTTGGCAAATTCATCCAGGACATGTCTGACTAGCTGGGCCACTGGGAGGCAAGGTGAGTAATTGGACAGAAATTATAGAGAGACTTTGACCAACTTCATAATTTTGACTGAAATTTATCCTAAGTATTTGCTTCAGAAAACCCATATGTTCTTATAGTTATGTGCTGAGGAATTTAGTTATGATAGAAAAGGATTCCGTAAACACTTTCTTTAAAAGGGGAGCTTGTGTATATGTCAGATGTAAAATGACTTGTGGATTTTAATAAGCCCGTATAGATACGTACTCATATGTATTCCATTCAAACTCATAAGACCAGCAACTAGTAGGCTTCTTTCTCCCACATTTCTTCACTTTTGGGTCTACCAATTGAGCTGTGAGCTTATTAAGGCACACTTTTTAGACCAAGTCTGTGTCATATTCTTTTGACTATAATAATTTATTTTAATATTATGCAAGCAAAATAGGAGAGCAAAATGAGAGCTGTTTCTATGAATTTCAGGTTGGAAGCTTGGAAGGATTTCACAAGTCAGTCTGTAAAGGAAAAGTTGCTGTCAAAGTACGGGCGGCAGTGGCATGGGCAAGATAACCATAAATAACTGGCAAGAGGGGAAACACCTAGAAATACATTCTCTCCAGAGCAAATGCCTTTAAGTTTTATTCCACTTCAACAAAACAAAACCAAAAATTGTAGGTGCTACATTATGGGTGTAGTTGGTGCAAGAAAAATGGTTTGGAACCCTGATCAGAAGACCTATATTCAAACAAATACTTGTTTTAAGTTGTACCTAATGAAAATACTATTTTGAAAGTCAGAAATAGTGAAATATCAGTATTTCAGACGTTTATCTGAACCTAACATGTTTTAAGTAAAAATAAAATGTATATATCTTTTCCTTATGTCAGCTAAAAATGATATAACCTTAAAGAGATATCTTATCTTAAGCCTGTATTTTCAATGATCCAGTCAGGCCCCATCCCAACTACTGGGTAAGAAAGCTTCCTCCGTGGTAATGGGGGTCCTGGCAGGAGCAATCCACACTCCAAGAGCAGATTGCTGGGTTAGGAGGACCATGTGGGGAGCCAAGAGGTTCCTCACAACCCTGCCTTGTCCAGAGAGAGACTTTTCTCAGCCACACTTGATAAGATTTCACCAGTAACTAGAGAGGAAGAATTAGAAACTCTCACCAGAACCCGCTATACATCATTTATAGCCTATCATGTAAACATACCATACATGTTTAAGTTTACTGCATAGTAAACTGCACATAGTTCTTAGTCATTCTCATCCTTTTGTAGCTTCATAAACTGAATCTCCGCAGCTGTTCTTAGCGATGGTGATGTGTACCCAGTGAGCCTACTTGATTATTGTAGTTATATTGTGCTTGGAGCAGATTCCCAGAAAAGCTGTCTTTTTATGGAACAGTGCTTTAGTGGGGCCTCTTTTGGTCAGTGTTACATGAATGTGGGAAGGACAACCCATTGCAAAGAAGCGTCGTTTAAAGTTGTGTCTGACTTATAGAGATACTCATTTTTATGCATTTATTTTGGGTTCTGTGGATGGGGTTTAAGGGGTCCAGGAACTCTGGGAAACTGTTACATCAGTCTCAGTTTGCTGGGGGTGGGATACTTACATTTCAGGGGACTCTTGAAATACCCATTAATCCCCAAAGAAGTCAAGAATCATTGATATAATAAAAAGGAAGGAAGCATCAATATATGATACAACATGATAAGCTTTGGAAACATTATACTAAGAGAAGAAGGCAGTCACAGGTTCCTGTTCAACACAGTGATGGAGCGAGATCCTGAACTCACCTCTTCCCACAGACATACCAGACCTACAGCTACGTATGAAACGATTTCCTGAGGAAAAAGAACCCAAACTAGCTCAGTGACTCGTACTCATTAACTAGGAAAATCCCACGTTGAAGTGAGCAGGAAAGACTGAGACACGGTCTTGCCATAAATTCCACCCCTGGCACAGCAACCCACAATCGAGAACTCAAAACCCTGAGCTTCCCCCTGAGAGGTAAAGGGTTTGAAGCACACATTGGGTACCCCAACTTCTAAGATCTGTGCTTGAGACACAAGCCCCTGCTGATTTAAGAAATGTCCAAACCTGTAGAGAACTTTTATGATTTTATTTGAACCAAACTGACAGCAATTGCCAGGAAGCAAAAGCTCAACAAATTGAGAAAAAGCTCTGAAGACTGGCAGTTTTGCAGCTTATTATATACTATTAGAATCAAAGCAGGAGACATAAGGGAGGTTAGTTACATGAAACCCACTGGTGGTAGATTAAAAGGGTGAGAGAAAGGAAAGTAGGAAAATCTTTAGTATTGGATAAAAAGCAAAACAGAAAGACACATACTTCTTTTACATTGTGACTACAGGATAGATAATAATTAACAGCACATAAGAATGGTATTGTGGGGGAACAAAATAACAATGAGGGATCTCTGCTCTGGTGCTAGTGGTATGCCCTGAGGGGTCTGGAAAAGGAGATCGCTGATATTTCCAAGATATGTTATCTTTTTTATTATTATTTTAAAAGTATGTTATCTTAGATGCAAAATGACAATAGACAGGCTCACTTAAGGTAAAGATTGACCTTTGCCAAGGAGGGTACAGGCCCAGGATGTGACTACCCAAGACCTACTTTCAGTTAGGAATTTTTATGTTCAGACCCTCCAAAGTGTTTATTTTCCGTCTGAGATTGCAAAGCCTGGCATGCAGGCCTCCGCTGATTGTAAGGTTTAATATGTGGCCCCTTTTTTGTCCACACCCCCAAAACATCTAGCTTTGAAAACCAACAGGGCTCATGTCCAAGAGACCCACAAGACTACAGCAAACTGATATATGGTTCTTACAGGGCTCAGATGCTCAAACATACCCACCCCAGGTCCCAGCACAGAGGCAGCCTATTGAAAAGCACCCATTTTTGAGAAAGGGATAGGCATGTCATTTAACACACCTAGGGCCCAGTAATTTATCTGGGGGAAAAAAGTTAAAAAGAAAAAGGAGAGGGGGAACACTTCCAAACTCTTTCTACAAGGTCAGCATTAACCTGATATCAAAACCAGACAAGGCTACCACAAGAAAGAAAAATTACAGGCCAACATCTCTGATGAACATAGATACATCTTCAACAAAATGAATTCAACACTATATTACAACCATTATATGCCATGAGAAAAGGAAATTTATTCCAGGGACACAAGGATGGTTCAATATTCACAAATCAATGTGATACACCATATTAACAAAATGAGTAAAAATCATACAATATTCTCAATGGATACTGAAGAACATTTAACAAAATTTAACATCCATTTATGAAAAACTCTCAACAAAGTGGGTATGGAGGGAACAACCTCAACACAATAAAGGCCAGATGTGACAAGCCCTTAGTTAACATCATACTCAATGGTGAAAAACTGAAAGCTTTAACTCTAAAATCAGAAACAAGAAAAGGATGCTCACTCACACCACTTTTATTCAACATAGTGCTGGAAGTTGTAGCCAGAGAGAACAATTAGGCAACAATGACAAAAATAACAAAAGGCATCCGAATTGGAAATGAAGGAAAACTATTATTATGTGCAATGACATTATATACAGAAAACCCTAAGGATTCCACTAAAAAAAAATGTTCAAATAAATAAATTCAGTAGAGTTGCAGGATATAAAATTAACATATGAAAATCAGTTGCATTTCTATACACTAATAATGAACTATAAGAAAAAGAAAACAGTCCCATTTATAACTGCATCAAAAATAAGATACTTAATAAATTTAATAAAGGATAGGAATGACCTGTACATTGAAAACTGTAAGACATTGATGTAAGAAACTGAAGACACAAATAAGTGGAAAGATATTCAATGCTCATGGATTCAAAGAATATTGTTAAAATGCCCATCATACTCAAAGAAATCTTCATAGTCAATGCAATTTATCAAAATTCCAATGGCATTTTTCATAGAAATAGAACAATTCTGAAATTTGTATGCAATCACAAAAATAAAACATAAATAACCAAAAGGTGGAGACATTATGCTCCCTGATTTCAAATTATATTACAATGCTATAGTACACAAAACAATATGATACAAGGACAGACCCACAGATCAATGGAACAGAATAGATATAGTTCGTAAAGGGCTCACATGCTGAAACATATCCAAGAACCACCAAGTGACTTTCAGAGTCTTCTGAGGCCAAGTCTCTTTCCCACTGAGCTGCTGCTGGGGCCTAGTGACAGCGCAGAAAGAGCACGGACTTAGAAGCCTAGTGTCCTACATTGAAATCTCCTGTAGACCTCCTGCTAACCACATGCCTTTGTACAGATAATTTAATCTTACTGTTCTGTCTTTACTCCCCTGTTTTGAAATAGAATAGTATCATCCAACTTGGAGTAGTATTGGAGAAATTCGTGAAGTATATACACAAAACACCCAGGACTGTGCCTGGCCCATGGCAGATGCTCAACAAACGTACCTTTTATGATCCTGTGTATATTAGCACTGATTTGGTTGCAAGTGACAAAACCCGTTTTAATCTTGTTGAAACAAAAGAGAAAATACATTAATTCACATCACTGAGAAGTTCATCTAACTTTAGGAGAAATAGCCAGGGACTCAAGTGACCTCTCAGGACACTGTCTCTCTCTTTTCCTGGCTTCATCCTCAGGCTGACCTTCCCTTTGCAGAGGCAACAATGCCAAAGCAGCCTCAGGCTCACAGGCCACAAGTTTAGCAGCCTGGGTAGAAGAACATCTCTTTCCAAACAATGCCAGCCCAGGTCCTGAGGAAGACTCTCGTTGGCCCAGGTTGGACCATGTGCCCCTCACTGATACAGTTACCATGACCAGGTAGATGGAATTACAATGATTGGTCAAACCTGCACCATGTGCCCTGTCTGTGGGTGAAGAAAAAAAATTCAGTCTCTCCCAAACCAATATCTCTGCTACATACCTACAATTATTCTCTCTCCCAGGGTGAGATATCCTCTTAGGCCGAATAGTGTGGCAAAGAAATTTTACATTTCTATTCTGCATTTGTACCTTAAATGATCATTTACTGTGTGGAAGGCACTTGTTGGCTTATCTACTTCTTTCCACATTCTGTGCTTGCGTGTGTGCGCGCACATGCACACAAACCATCTGACACATGGGGAGCCTGCCAGATGCCAAGACTAATGAGAAGCTTGTATAATCAATTGTTTACACATTTCATAATAGCAATCCCTTCCTGATGGCTTCAACTAGTTATTGAAGTCTGGAGGAGACAACTTTTGTAAGAAATGTGGACGAAATTATATGTCGTGGGTAATTTTACTATTGAACATTTTCTTGGTTGCGAGTTTAGAAAAGAGAACAAGAAAACACAAACAAATGTTTCGGGAAGCCCCTGCAGTGCTAAGCAGAGACTGATGGGAAGAGGCTAGTAGTGGATTTGCATTTGCAAATGACCAAACCTTGCAAAATGGAGCTCTGGTCTAGTTCACGGGATTTAAATCAGATGCATGCCATTGCTCATTCTTCAGGCCGTATTTGTCAGAGGTTTGGATTTAATTTGGCGTGTCTCTTCCTATTCAAAAAGCAGAGTTTAAAACAGAGGAAATTTAAGGGTCTAGGATGCACTGCTGACTTGCGGCCTCCCCTGGGGCCTGTTTCCCATCTTTCAAGAGTCTCATTATGATTAGGACTTGTTACACATGTGTCTCCCTCACCTCAAGAAGGTCCTGGACTCAAATGCTTATTATCACTAATGAAAACAGGTCTTTGTAGGTTTGCATGGTAAAAAGAAAACCACTATAATAGAAACCAGTGACGCGGCTAAGAGTACAGGTTTTGATCAGACTTTGAATCCTTGTCTTCCTCTAATATTTCTTTTATCATCAGATCACACTAATTCACTCATTATGTCTTCCCAGGTGAGACTAAATGCTCCAGGAGGGTGAGAGGAACCTGTTTTGTTCTCTGATGTATCTCAAGCACCTGGAACAGTAGCAGGCCCTACAAAGGCACTTAATATTTGTTGAACGAGTGAGTCTAGAATCTATCACATTCCATGGTTCCTATTTTCACCCGTAAGGTTTCATCCTGAGTGTGTTGGACCAGCTGGTTGACAGGGAGCAGGCTTCTCTTTAATATCTAATCTTTGTCTTTTCCTCGCCCTACTCTGTCTACCTGAGAGGGGTTTTATACCAGACACCTGTGCTATGGTCAGCGTGCATTCTTCCCTACTTTAAATTTAATGTGTAAACTCTATGCAATCAGTCCTGAAGTTGGCTCTTGATAGAAAAAGCTAGCTTTTGGAAGGCCAGTGGAAATTCTTTCCCAACAAAGCCTGCCTCTTGAAAAAAGCAAAAATCAAAGCACAGTTTTTAGAACATCTCTTCTGTACACTTAACTCTATTTTGAAACTTAGAGCTGGAAAATGACTTCTTCCTCCCAACTATCTCTGCCATCCCCCTGGAAAAGAACAGATAAAAAGCTATCAATGCTGCCCAGGAAACAGTGACCTCTTGGTGTCAGCTCACTGCTACATGCACTTCCATAACTGACCAGCACACCTTCATTTTGCCCTGTAACACCTACGTGTGATTACTGACCTGGGGACTCTTTTTGCTTCTTTTGAAGCCTTTACAGGTCTCCCTGCTTTATTTGTGACAAGTTGACCTCATTCTCCAGATCTAGGAGGGCTGGCACTTTCCATCTAACCCCCATCAAGGGAACTGCTGCCGGTTTCCTACCTGGTCTTAGCTAAGATTCATCAGTAAAGGCTTGCCTGGAGATAGTTCACTCTTATGCCATTTGCAACTAATGAATGACCCTGAAAAGAGTTTATGTGGAGGATATAGGACTGCAAATAGCATGTCTGAAACCATCAGATTCCATTAAAGTAATGATAAAAATTTTAAACACAGGGAGACTAAAGAAGATTTGTCAGAGAGTAGGAGAGAAGATATATATCTCCCCCAAGAAAGCTTCCTCACATAAGTCACTAGCAGATGGTACAGGGCAGAGAGCATCACTGTGGGCCTGGGGTGGGTGAGGGGACTTCTTACTCAGCACTTCTCATGCCTCCCCTCAGCCTGTCCTTTCCCTCTGTCCCCACCCCATGTGGAGAGCTGGGAGGACAAGGATGTAAGAACCCAGACCATGGCAGCCGCTGGCCAGAACTGAGTGTTCCCAACTGATGGTGACTCTAGAAGCCTAGGAGAAATCCCTGTTTTCAGGGCTTAATTCTACCTCAAAAGATTCCTAAGTTCCCAAAAAATGAAGTTTAAATTTGGCAATATTCCCCTCAGAGTTCAGGGAAAGGACAGCTTGCTGGAGGATTGTCTGGTGCCTTTAGGAAAAACGGATGATCAGACACAGGACTATTCACCGTTTAAAGAATTCACCCAACTCACCTCACTTGGAGTCCTTGTACACTTGGCAATATTTTGATCAGAGCTGGCTTTCTCTTTAGTTTTTTGGCGGTAACAAAAGACTTAACTGTAACTGGCTTTAAACCATAAAGGGTATTATTTATTTTCTCAAAGGAGCAGTCTGAGGGATGGCAGGTCCAGCGTTGGTTCATAATTAAAGACGCGATTCCTTTCATAACTCTGCTCTTGCCATCCGCAGGGTTGGCGTTAGTCCTTTAGCTCATCTCCTGTAGTTAAAACATGGTGGCAAAGCCCGAATCGTAACAACCTTACACAACAAAACGTGAAGCCTGAAGTAAGATCAGCATTGCCCTACACTTCTCAGAAACCTTTCCTTTCTATCTCACTGGCTATAATTGTTACCCAGCCCTTTAAAAAGCCAATTGTTGGCAAGGGCAGGTGGAATCGCCATGATCAAGTTAAATAATCAAGAGTGAGGGTGGGCCCAGATGTCTTAAAGCACGAAAGCACACGTGAACACATTAGAATTCTATTGACAAGAAAAACCTGAAGCAAGGGCTGTTGCATACCTAATGCAATCAGAACTGTTCTCCACACCATGAGCATTTGCTGCGAGGAAAGCAGCATTGATAAGAATTCACCTGTCTGGTCCCTGTGGCAGTTGTCTCATTATTTGTCTGGCTTACTTAACATCTTTTGTTCCTCTTCAGACATAAGAAAAGCCCCTAGGAAGAAAAGGTGACCTATGAAGCTTCAAAGTGTTGGTGACTTATCAGATCTGCTTTCATATCACGTGAATGAACAGATGCCTGACCATCCCAAGGCCTGTGAGGATAGGAGAAATGGAAGAGCACCCAAATCCTTAGTTAGTAAAAGGTTCAGCAAATTCCCATTAAGGCCTCCTGATGTGACAGTTGTTGTGCCAAGCAAAATACCAAGGAGATAGTCTCCACCCCTGGCATGCGTAGTCAGCCTCCTGACTTTCCCTGGGGACGCCATTGTGGGAGTCAGGGAATCCAAGCCTGTCCAGATGGTTTGGCCTTCTGCCTGTCCAGTCGGTGGGCATGGCCAGTCTGTAACCCGTGGACCGTTGGGCACAGAAGGTAGCCCCTTAGCTGTCTCCCGTAGCTGACCAGGCCCTGGTGGCAGGTGGGTGGGAGGTGTGTGTACCTCGTTTTAATTCATGAGTCTATGGTTCCTGTCAGCAGACAAGGCCAACAGCGCCTGCTGTGTTCTACTGCTCCACATTAGGTCTAAGTCTCTGCTCTCCAGCAAAGCGTTGGTGGCATTTCTTTGGAAAACCTCTATTTAAGAAAGCCTTAAAGGATAAGAAACAAGCTGGGTAAAAGGTTGAAGGGGAGTGGGCAGAGTTCCAGGAGAGAGTGAGCGATGTTGTACATGAGAAAGCACAGGATCAGAAATGAGGCATGCGAAGAAAAGGCCTTCACCGATTCCCCTTGTAAGGGACTGGTAACACACAGAACTAGTCGCAAGGCCTCAGACCCTATAAGAAGCACTGTGCCAACACCATAAGTCCTCATTTAATAGACATGTGGGGCCTCATGGGTATCTTAAATCCAGCGGACTGGGTAGAATTTTGTTATTGTCATTATGGTTAAAAGTAATTTGAATAAATCAGACTTACTAAAGGGGAAAATAAAGCAAATTTCTGGGGGGGAAAAGCCTCTATTATTAATGTTCAATGGGTAAATTATCTAAATAATTTATTGCTGCCTATATAGATGCAGCTACTTACCCAGCAATGATAATTAACAGCATTGTCCAGAGAAATCGACCCCTGCAGATATAAACAATGGGAGTTTATTGGGGCTTTTCATCAGTCACAGACCACCACTGCCCCTCATGTTTTTTCCTGATACAGAAAATGAATTGAACAAGATTTTATCACACAAACCAATAACTATACCCATCCCTACGGGAACAGCTTATTGTCCTTTCTAACAGGCTGAGGTGCTCATGCAATTAGGATGAAGTTATGACCCAGCATTATGAATGGGTCTAAACTGGGGTACTCTGAAATGAGACCACCAAGCAAGAGAAGGTTCAAAGACTAAAGATGACCACTTCTAGTCCTATAAAATTTCATAGTTAGATTTTAAAATGTATAGAGGGTGAAGGTGGGGAATGAAACACCTAAGCATAAGTCCGTTTAAGGTGAAGGAGACAAAACAGTAAATTCCTTGATATATTCCAACTTTACTATAGAACCCGAAACAAATGCCAATAATAGTACAGTTGTCTCCCCACCTCACAACCCGCATGTGGTCTGATGATGACCACATGGTATTAGGTCCCCTGAAATTCCCAAGCCTCTGCAAAGATCAAAGTCTGTCAGGATGCCTAGGTCCAGGATGGTTACTGTGAAAACGGTGCAAGATGTGAATATGTTGCAATAATACAGCTAAAAACTCTGCTGCCAGCTGTGATGTAGAGATGGGGGCGATTATATAAGATGCAAGGATAAAAGATGTGTGATGCGAAAATGGTGCGAGCTCCACGAGGACAGGAATTTGGTTGGTCTTGTTCACTACTGTATTCTTAGCATCTGGAGCTGTGCCTCGCACATGGTAGGTGCTGAATAAACATCTGTTGAAGAATAAAAGATGAATGGTGCATGTTAACTAATCGGCTGGCGCAGCCATTCCTGCATCCTCATTGCCCTCTCTTCTGCAGTGTGCTTCTCTCCAGGGCTCCCTTCACCCATGGCTGTGTGATCACCTCACCTTTCCCATGTCTCTCCTCCTTATTTACTTTTGTCTAGCCAATTTATGGGTTTGCTCAGCAAATGTTTTGACTCCAATTGGGAAAACAAGCTCTTGGTGCCATCATTGTCACCTGGCCCAGACTCCCCAAACAAGCCTGGTGTTGAAGGAAATGTCAACTGAAAGGTTTTGGTCTACTGCTCTGGTAGATTACACGCGGTTTACAAAACACTTGATGCATCTGGACATCAGATCTGAGTTTCTTCATTGTCTTTCCAGAGAAACTTCCTCTGGCCCCGCCAAGAACCATGTCCACCTTCAGTGTCTCTAGAACTCTGTAACACAGCAGCTTCCAAATACCTAGAACAAAACCAAGTGGGCAGTTCAGATGCTGTGTAATGCTCCATCCTGGATCTCGAGGATGGAAAAATCAGACTCCATTCCTTTATCTATAGTATGAAAGGATTTTATTAGATTAGCGGTGCCCATGGGGATGACCTGCCCTGTGGTGTGTTGTAGAAAAAAACTATCGTGAATTAGTTGCCAACACTTAAAAATCAGGTGATTTAATGTTGAAATCTACATTTTGTCTTCTATTGAAATATTCTGTCTCATTTAAAAACATTTTTCTTCTTCTTTTCTCTCATCTTCTGGAGGACTTTCTAGGCTTATCTTCCACATTACTGCTTTAAATTCAACCCTGTCAGGACTGCTATTTATTTACTCTTCTGATGCAGATTTTAATTGTGCTTTTACAAACATTGTTTCCTTGCAGTTTTTTTGTTGTTACCACTCCTAACAATGTTTTCTGCTCAACACTTTCATTTTATGCTGTAACCATAGCTTGTTGTATCCTGTTAACCTTTCACTTCAGAATAGTCTCATCCTTGGCTTTTTGTTACTATTTCATTAAGGTCATGTGTATTGAGGGTGTTTACAATTTTCTAAAAATTTATTTTTATAGTAATTTCTATTATTATGTAGTCCCTTTAACTCATTAGTTCTTAAGGTATCAGAATTATCTGCGGGAAACTTAAAAGATGATTTCTGGCTCCATCCTAAGAGATGCTGGTACAGGCAGTATCCAGACTGGAGTGTGGGTTCTATCACCTTAGACCTGTGACTGGAAATGCGGCAGATGTGCACGCATGCAGCACAATTCCTCACTCACAGGCGTGCATCACAGTGGTTCTTCTAAAAAGAGGTATAATTTTTTTCTCCTGCTTCCAAGGCCTTTCTCTCTGCCATGCTGAACCAATTAAATACATTAGTAACTCTGATCCCCTGCAAGCATGCCACCTGAGCTTTTTGTCTCTGCCCACCTACAGTGCTTTATGTGAGGGACCTAAACCAGCAATGCTCTACCTGACTTAATACAGCTGGCGGTGGGGAGGGGGGCCCACGCATATTAAAGGAACAGGGGTTCCATGCTCAGCAGGGTATACACACCTCGTGCCTCTGAACAAAGAGGAACAGGAAAGTAGAGGACAGTGCATAGGATCTTCCTCTTTCTCAGGCATGGAAGCTGCCTGTGGTATGAGGGGATGTACAGCCAGTTCATGGATGCATTCCTAGATTACCTTCTCCTTCACCGTGGATCCATCAGCCACATTAAAAATCTCTCTCGGTTTCCAGCAGAATTTGGTTGGTTTCGTTGAATAAGAATAATCTCATTCTGTGCATTTTCATCCTTACCTGAGTCCTCACAAATATTTTTGTTGAGTTGAAAGCAAAGAGAGGCAGTTGCTACTGGCTACATAGCATGTTGAACAGGAATCGAAACCTTAGCATGAACTATCTGAGTTGAAATGTAGGATGCTTTGGAAAGGGGAGAAACTGAAGGGAAAGAATTTAACTTGGTTTACCCAATTGTTCTCACAATTTCGCTCCAATGTGCACATGGTTCTCTTTCACTTCTTTCTTTTCCTTCTCTTTGCATATTACAGCGGAACTTTCCCTTATTCCTCCTCTTCCCTTTCCAACCAGACTTACCTGGGAGAATTTAATGCTCTACTTTTTCTCTCTCTAGTCTGAGGTCTTTTGGAGGGCTCAATCTTGGCCCCAGGCAGCATACCTAAGGCTGCCTTAGCAGGAGCGACTTTCCCATGTAGATTCTAATGCTGTGGCTTTCTATTAAGATTCTTTCTACCCACACGCTTTTCCAGTTGTCTCCGAGCCTTCTTCTCGCCTTCCTGCCACCTGGCTCCTCATACAGCTGTCATCACTTAGATGTATATTTGGTCCTTATTTACTTGTGCTATTGCATATATCTATTAGATTTGTCCTATTGCCACAGTAACACTGCACACTCCTTTAACCGAAGGGACCCATCTTCCATTTCCTTTCTAATTTCTCACAATCAGTCATACGTGCCCCACACATGCAGGCCCGTCAGGGGGAGATGATTACACGTTTCCTTTTGCACACTCACACCCAACTTTATTGTGTTTCACAGATGTTGCGTTTTTTACCAATTGAAGGCAAGACCATCTGTGAAAAAGATCTCAACTCGCTTTATTGCGGTGGTCTGGAACCGAACCTGCAAAATCTGAGACATGCCTGTATGAGGACAGATTTTCTCTCCTCTGTAGTTTCTTAATTGCTCCTCATTGTCCTCTCTGCTAATCAGTTCCATGAGGCTTTGGATAGTGTGTTGGTACTCAAAGTCAGAAAACCTCTGTTCTTCTCTACTGATATCTACTGCACTGTAACTTTATACAAGCTATTTAACGTCGGTGAGCTTCGGGCTCTAATGTATCTTTGCAAGGGGAGAAATTATAATGTTGCCCCCATGGGGTTCCTGATTGCTGCTGCTAATAATGAGCCAAGTTCCCAGCTCTGCTGAAGCCTCAGAGGTCCTCATCGGTGACTTTGTTAAACATTCCCCTACCCCTGGGCCATCAGAGTATCTACTGAATGAGGCTCTTCCTGCCTTGACAATAAGTGGGCACAGCTCTTCAAAGCAGAAGCCCCCGGGCCTGACAAAAGTCGCAAGGAACCTTGTTTACAGGGTGTTTGCGAGTTCCAGAGGCCAGGCACACCTCTGCCGAGCACACTGGCTCAGAGGGTGAGACTGGGAGGGGCCTCCCAAATGACACAGGCAAAGCCTTTCTGTGTGGGCAGGAGGAATACACCTAAGGGTTCAAACTCCACTTACATCCCCTGCCCAGAACTGAACTGTTTCCAAACTCTCACATGGGTTCTCGTATTGCAGCCCCAGTCAGTCATACAAATCCTCCACGGCTGCCATTTCATTCACAAATATTAGGTGTATTTAGTTTTTTCCCTAGAGCAGCTCAGTGGTGTCCAGTTCCTTCCAGTAATAGCATTGACTTTTCCGCTGCCTGATTCAAATGAATCATATATGGTCTTATGTGTGAAATCAACACCAATTGACATGAGGCTTGGGATTTGTACAAATAGCTAAGATGTTTATGGACAACATCCCAGAGTAACCTTCTCTCAGGCCACAGTATTCACTCCTCTGATGGCTAGCTTGCAGCTCTAGGTCTCCACAGTTGGCTGGAGCCCCAGTTTGTAGACATCCAAATCTAAGTCTTAGCACAGCGCCTGGTACAAAATAAGAGCTCAATAAATATTTGTGGAGTAAAGGAATACATAAGCCCCATGAGGAACACTTATGGAAAATTATTTTCTTACTTCAGTGTGAAGCATTTGGGAAGACTGGACAGCAAGTGATAAAAACAGCCAATTTCCTCATTCTCAAGAGTGACTCGGGCTCTGATGCATCGAGAGTTCCAGTTTGCTAGGCAGTCTGTACATTTGATTTTCCCCCTTAGTTTCTGTGGGTGACAGCTCCAACTAGAAGCTGAAAGTTCCCAGCAATGGCATCTCCTGATAGTGGTAATTACGATTTGGCTGCCCTGGGAATGGCAGCCACTTCTGTAAAATCCTGTGTCTTTTATGTTCTTGAAGATGCTCCATGCAGCACTTCTACAGAGCAACTCTAAGCTGGAGCATTGTTCTTTGAGCAACTTCCATTTGTTGCTGCTCCAAGTCCTCAACTGCCTTGCTACTCAAAGTGTGGTCCATGGATCAGAAGCATTGGAATCGCTTAGGAGCTTGTTAAAAAAAAAAAAAAAAAAGAAAGAAAAAATGGCAGGATCTTGGACTGCACCCCAGACCTACTAAAACAGAATCTGTGTTTTAACAAGATTCCAGGTGTTTCCTATGCACATTACACTTTAACGAACACTTCCCTACTCATTCTGATTCGATAGGTCTAGGTGTAGGGTGGGGCCCAATATTCTGTATTTTTAAATGAGGTCTTAGCTCATACTGATACAGCTGGTCCAGGGGTCATTCTTTGATTAATGAAGCTTTAGATTCATCAGGGGAAAATAAATGGATAGTGCCCCACACCCACCCCATCACCTGTGGCTGTTCCAAAGTCAGGGCACAGATGACTGATGCTCCCTTTGCCTCGTACACTGTTTCTCAGTCCCAGCTGCATACCAGAGACATCTGAGAAACTCTTGACGATACCAATACCCTGGCCCATCCCCAGCATATCTGGTTTGCATGATTAAGGAAGGGACTTGAGCACTGGGATTGTTTGAAAATTTCCTAGGTGATTCTAATTAGGATCTGTAACTTCTGGCTTAGGATGAGCTCTTATAATTAGTAAGAATGCTCCCTGCCTCTCTCTTCTACCATATTCTCTTATTTCTCTTGCAGGTCTAATCTCTTGCATCTGGAAGATATTAGTTAAATTTCTAATTCCACTTCAAGTACCCACCTCCCTCCCAATGATCACAGAATACTGGTGTAAATCAAATTCTAGCCGCAGTCCCAGGAAGATATTCTAAGGTGGAGATCCCCAGCCCATGGGTCATGGAGCACTACCAGTCCGTGGCCTGTTGGAAACCAGGCCACACAGCAGATGAGCAGCGGATGAGCGAGCATTTGTATTTGCAGCCGCCCCCCACCATCACCACCTCAGCTCCACCTCAGATCATCAGGTATTAGATTCTCATAGGAGAACCAGTCCCTGGTGCCAAAAAGGTTGGGGACCACTGCTCTAAGGAACTTCTAAAAATGCTGAGAGTGCAGCAAGAAGATAATTCTTCTTGACAATCTTTACTTTGAAACTAATCCTGAAAAGCACTATTTTTAAAAAGAGACCGAGAGGAGCCATGGTCCTGTGTGTCTTTCTGCTTCGCTCTGAGTTCCCAAGGAGAAAAATGTAAGTCCACTTATCTGCATTCTTCCGCATCTGTCCTCAGTCCTCATGCTGGTCATCGATGCCCTTCCCACATCCTGTGGTTGGTTTTAAGATGCTTGTGGTCTTCTTGGGGCATTCCCACGTGAGTCCCTGCCTCCTCTCCTCTTCACTCCTGAGGGCAGTGCTGGAATCTGAGAATGACGATTAATTATTCCCCTTCTTTTCCACTCCAGGCTCTGAAGCCACCAAGACATGGACAAAGGAGGCCCAGAGCTGAAGACAAAAATGTCCCCTCTGTTGCTGGTAAGTCCAATCTCGGAAAAGCTTGTAGAGAATAGAGAAAGTTCTAGTCTTGAAGAGGCTTTTTAGAAAGTGAGAGAGGAAGGGGGTACATTGCAAACATCCAGTTCTCTGCATCCCAACTCACCCATCAGAGAAGGGGGATGAGAGGTCATCTTCCCAGCATGCAAAATGTCCTCCTTTGAGGCCAAGATGGGAACTCCAGGGGACACTCCCCCAGGCAGCGGCATCTTGCTCAGAGTTCCTCAGAGGTAAGCATCAGGCCTGCAACCCGTCACTGACCCTCGGGAAAATATAACAACAGCAACTACACAACAATAATCAAACATCCGGCAGTCAAGCTCCTGCCGTGTGCCAGGTCTTTTCTCTGCCTGGACTGCAGCTCCAGGGAGCCAGACCCCTTGTGCAGTCACCTTGGTTGTCCCGATAGTCCTTTCACAGGGTCTTACCAGATGTGAGAGGCTCGGGAGAGCGCTGCTGGGTCCCATCTGCAGTAGAAATGCGGAGTGTCTTAAAAGAAATATCTTCTCCTCACACTCAGCCGCTGGCATTATATGTGGGCCAATGGGAACCTGAAGCTGCACTAACTGAAAGAAGAGATGCCCGGTGCCAAGCAGTTTTCCAGTAAAACGGTTTTAAAAAGTAATGGGAGAAAAGACAGTGATGACCAGAAGAAGGGACAGATTTTTAAGAAGTCACTGGTGAAGACTGCTGGGCCTAATTCCAGAGAAGCAATGTGAATCAGTGGCCGTCTTTGCCCTGCTGACTGGAAATGTGGCTGAGGGAAGAATGGGAGGGAGGGCTCGGGGTTCCGGGTGGAATCACTGCTGACATTTAGTCAGGACCAGCTAATTGCTCACGATTGTCTTCTCTCTTCTCATCTACTCATCTAAGCTGGGGATGCTTCCCAGGCACCAGACAGATAATTACAGTTGGGTTTCTGTCTCTCTCAGACTTGGGCTTGTCTTTGGAAAAGTAGCAGAAGTATAGTGACTTCGGTTTAAAAACCATTTAACGATTTCCTAGAAGCATCCTCAAAGTCAACAGGTATAAGTTTCACAAGAATTCATTTCCTACCATTGGAAACTGAAAAGCTGAAAGTCAGTTCCACTAATGGTGCAGAAAAAGGGAGGCTGGACAACTATTCTGTATAATTAATTACAGAAATAACACTGTTTTCATTTTCAAGGAGATGTGGAAGCGGGAGGGATGTAGTAAAGAGACTGAGACGTGCCTGATCCAGTGCCATAAACGGACCTTGTGCTAGGGCTTATGTGTTTGTTTTCTTTTCTTTTATCCCGCTGAACAAAGATACTCAAGTTGTAAGTGGGGACTTTTCACAGCACAAATCTTGCATCATATGTTTAAAAGCTGTGGCAATATCATCTTTTGGCAGAAGCTGTGTAGCTCCAGACAAACCGTGCCCTCGTGTGTGTCCTTCAGGAGAGAAATGGTTTTCGGAAAGATTTCCCATATCGTGCATCCAATCAGTCTGCTGACTCACTTTGGACTTGGCACTGGAATCTGGACCAGGGTTCCAAAGGGTACAGAGCATGCAAGCAGCCTTGCTGATGAGTGCTCAATGCTTCCCAGGGAAGGGGCACCCCACATGCCCACAAACCTGTCTGGGCTGCTGTTTTCCAAACATAGTGGACCTACAATGCTGTCCCCTCTAAAAACTCTGGGCACGCAGCAGTTCACCTCGTGCTTAGCTGTACAAAACTTAATCTTTCACTGAAGGTGCATTTCTAAACATCACATCAGTCTCTTAATGTGTAATGGTTTTTTTTGAAATGTATCTGAGAAATGAAAGGAATTTTAAATTAGGTGGATATCTCGCCTGCGAACTCAGTGGGCTTCATCTGTGTGCTCACGAATCTTAGCACCGAGGGTCAACCGGTACAAAGACTTGACTGCAGACGTATCGCAACTATAGAAATTCACGTGAGCATATAAGTCGTGTGCATAGGGGCCATGGACCCTTGAATAAGTCTGAAATGGCCCCACTTTGTTGAGAGTCATTCAAAGCACTGCTGCAAATTAGGAGGGGAAAGTCTCTTGGTTAATTAGGAATACGAAAAAAAAGAGGAATTTCCCATGAACAGAGAAAATATTCAAGTTTTTATCTGCTTTTCTTTTTTGTGAATAACATTTAGGCTTACAGCCAGTAAATGTGCTATACAAGTCCTGGTTTATAAACACATTGATATGAGACACACACACACACAGAGAAAGAGAGAGAGAGATTGTTTTTCCCCATGAATCCCACTAGGTTGTCCTCAGGACCCAAGCTTCTAAGCCGTAGGTCTCTGAAGTAATAGGGTTTAATTTCAAGAATTTATCAGGGTTGGGCTGGTATGCGATGTATGTGTTTCCTTAATCTTGTTTGTTTTTGCTAATATGTTTCATGATAACCCCAGGCTCGTGCCTCAGCTATGTCCACTGCTGGGGTCTGGTGCACAGCTTGGGCAGCCTAACCAGACCCATGTGCATAAGGACCATGGACCCTCCTGGGTAAGTAAAGGCAGCGAGAATCAAGAGGAGCTCACCTCAGTCAGAAAATCCTAATTGCTGAAAGGGAGGCATGCTAGGCTACCTACATGTATTTCATGGCCTGCCCAGTGAGCTGAGGTCTCAGTTCTGGTGAAAATAAGCTAATATTAAACACTGACAGAAATCTATGAGTGGGCATTGCTTGTTTTGTCTGCTTGGAACAGCAGTCTCTCTTTTATTAGGATTCTGATGGGGGCTGCCAAACTCATTCCATACCCCTTGGCCACGGTGATTGATCATTTGACCCAACAAAGTCAAAAGGTTTTTTCCTAGGGTCTTCCCTACAAGAGTTCTCTAAATTCTGAGGAAGGTAAGCCCAGAGCTGATGACATGTCCATATTTTCAGCCTCAGGTGACAAGTCGGAGAGAATAAAATTAACATATCAATAGAAACAGAGACAAAGAGTAGAGAGAGGAGTGAGTTCCCCAGTGTTTGGAGTTCTGAATCAGGTGGCCACCAGGCACAGCGTGCCCCCTGCACTTTCCCTGGTTTATGTGAATCAAGAATTGCCCTTCTCCTTTGGTTAATTTTGGTGAAAGGGTTTCCTGGCCACTCTATTAAAGGTTGGGGGCACAGACTGCACTGTTTGGAAGCTTCTCTAATGGATTCACAAAGACCTCCTTGCCTTGGACCCTTGTAAGAACTGTGCATCAGGGATAAGTAGAACATAGACTTTGTCATACAGACCAGGACACTTGCAAGAATAAAAGGAAGTGCTGTTAATGATGACACCAGGACAACCACCATAAGCCAGACATTTGTAAGAACCCCAGTGAAGGATCTCGTCTGGTACCCGTGTTTTGGTCGTGTGCCCAGCAGAACAGTGGCAGAGACCATGCCTGGTGGAGAACTGGGGCACCTGGGGAGGAGTGGGAGACTCAACTGGAACAGACCCTTCATGAGCTGAGTTGAACACTCGAGGAAACTTTGGTGGCACTTGTGTAAGGCTGAGTTGTGAGCATGATTTCATTTGTGCCAATAGCTGACAAGACCTGGGGACACCGAGGTGCTAAGCAGGAGAAACAGAAAACTCTGAATAGCTTTCTTCTGGAGCGGGGACTGATGGCTCAGGAAGCATACCGTGCTCCTCGCTCCGAGCAAGTCTCCCTGATGCATCTCCCTGATGAGCCTGGCCCTCTGTCCGTAGTGTATTAGGCCACTGTGGACTCTGATCCAAGTCAAACCAATCAGGTTCTCCCTCCCAAGAACTGGAGCTAATTAATAGCTGGTTCATCTTGATGTGGTTGGGAAGATAACGTGTGAGCCTTGGGGCAGCCATATAGCCATGTGACCAGAGAACCAGAGAAAGCTGGTCCGTAGTGAGAGAGAAAAGAAGCAGATGTTCAGAGGGCAGTGCAAATAAGTGGTAGAGTTTGTTCCTGGGTTGCTGACAAGCTTCCCAGGCCTCAGTTCCTTAGGTTGGGCTGCATTCCTGCCCTCGAGCTCTGTGAGACACCCCTTATCCTTAGACACCCCCCTCCTATTTTGCTTCAGCTAGCTCAAATTGATTTCTGCTTCTTTCATCCAAAAGTGTCTTAACTAATACCAGGATGTTTCTTTTTGAGGATTTAAGAGCTCATATATGCTCCCAATAGTTTATGGACCAAACAATTCCCTCTCTGTACCTTACCTCCAAACCAAAATATCGATTTGTTCTTTCTCTAACTGAAGCAGCACATTAAAGAAAACACAACACGAAACAGCACCAAAAACTGGAAACGTGGTCTCCATACTCTGAAGTCAGATGGGATCCACATGGACTTAATTAGGATAAGAGACAAACAGATAAACATTTAGGGACACCTCCTTCCCTACAACATTTCACAACATGGTATCAGCATGTTAAGCTGAGACGTAAAGAATGACTTGGCTCACTTGCTCACTCCATTTTTCCTAAGGTAGATAAGCCCTGAAACAAAAAGATTTGTGAAATTCTAGCTGAAATATACATGAGCCGATCCCAGGAAGAAGTGGGAAATAAACGTTTCCCCAACTCTGCTTTCTGTGTTTTCCTTTTAGTTCTGCCTGCCCCACTTCCCCCAGAGGAAAGCTGTCTGACAAACTGAATTCCAGTCAAGTGTTAGTGACAATTTGTTACTCCTATTAGGTAGATTTGCATTTTTAAAAAGTCTAGAGAGGGCAATACAAAACCAGAGAAATGACTCTTTGCTCTAATGCAGATTGGCTGAGGAGCTGTTTAGGGGGGAATTTCTAATTCTAAAAACATTTCTGCTCACATAGAAGGCCAGCAGTGACTTTGATCAATAAGGTGAATACAAGATGGAGTGACAAAATTCGTAGCACGTTTTTGGTAGTCGGTGTTGAGGAATTTTACCTTTTACTTCCTTTCGGGGGGCAGGAATCCTAAATCAAAAGCTGGAAATGAAACAAGGATGATCGGAAGGGAAACCATCGGCTGGAATGGGCAGGAACCCTCCATCCGGTGCCTGTGTGGGTGCGTGTGTGTGTGCGGGTATGTGTTGGGGTTGGCTAAAGGAGAGGCCTCACTCCCTCTCCCGCGCCATAAAGGAGATGGGCTCCTCTTGCAGAAGATGAGAGCTCTTCTGCCTGTGTGGGCGGCCAATCCACTGTCCCTCCTCCCCTGCCGGGCTGTCTAGCAGGAGTGACCAAGCTGTGCTTAACGAGCCATCACTCCCATGGGGGACAGAGCTGGAGCAGAGACGCCTGCCTGGCTTTAACATAAGCACGAGGATGGGAGCTTGTGATCAGTCCCAGGAGGATGCCAGTGACTGTCTAGAGAGCAGCAGAGCCTCGCCCCGCGTGGCGGGATATGCTGGAGTTGCCAGAAAAGTCTGTGTGTGTGTAGGCGGGGCGGCGGGCAGTGACTGAGCTGAGTGCCTGCATTCGCCTGCTGATGGCAAGGGCCCAGCAGAGCACCAGAGACTGAAAAATAAAAGTCCGTGTCCTACTTTGACTGGGACTAGGGCAAAGGCCAGCCTGCCCTTTGTTCCATGCTCAGTGGGATTGATTTTGAAGGAAGGGAACATTCCACAACTTACGGATATGGGTGGATGGTGTGGAAAAGATGTAGGAATACCGAGGGCGGGAGCCTAAGCCTAAAGTCTGTGACCACTTCTGGGTATTTATCCGAAGGAACTGAAAGCAGGATCTCAACAAGATAGTTACACACTCGTGTTTACTACCGCGTTATTTACAATAGCTGAAAGGTGGAAGCAACCCAAATGTCCAGGGACAGATGAATGGATGCACACTGGAATATTATTCAGCCTTAAAAAAGAAGAAAATCCTGCCGCATGCTGCAACACGGATGAACTTCGAGGACATTAATTATACTAAGTGAAATAAACCAATCACAAAAACACAAATACTGGATATTTCCACTAAAGCGATCAAACTCCCGGAAAGTAGACCGGTAGTTGCTGGGGGGTGGGAGGAGGGAATAGTAGGGAGCTGTTGTCCAGTGGGTGCAGAGTTGCAGCTTTGCAAGATGAAAATGTCCTAGAGTGCATTTGCTCTACATGGTCCACAACAACGTGAATATAGTCCACACTGCTGAATTCTACAATTTACAATGGTTGAGATGGTAAGTTGTGCCTTTTTACCACAATTGAAAAAAAAAAAAAAACCCCTGACAGGTGGTCCATGAGGAACAGGGGAGTTTGCTTTGTCTGTGGGGCCAGCTGGAATGGGATCCCTGGAAGTAGTTTTCTCTGGGAGTTGAAAGGGTGGAAAGAGGCAGCAGGTGGCCACCTGATGAGGGAAAGGGATACATTCAGAAGAACTTGGGCTGACTCTGGGGCTGTCCTTGTTTCAGGAGCGGCCCCGGCAGGCGCCCCATTCTTGGGCCTCCTCTTTCACTCACTGGGAAGTAAACATGGGAGGGTCCCTGTTCTGGGAAAAAGCTAATCAAATGATCCAACTGCTCCTCCTTTGCAACCCCGAGAGAGGTACCAGGAAATACAGTTTTGGCTGAGAGGAGGATGGCCATGAATAAGAGGCTGTCACGGAAACCACTCCCCTCCTCCCAGCTCCATCCAGGCCGCAGCCTTCGCATGCTGGCCCGGTAGGTATGGGCCAGGGAGCTGGCGTTTGACCCAAGCTTGGGGGACGCAGGCGTCCAGCCTTCCCCCTCTGCACTTTGGGGAAAACAAACAAACAAACAAATAAACAAATAAACGAACAACAAAAAAACCCTTTTCTCTTCCCGTAGCATTAGTTAGTACTTGGGAAAGGACCCAAAGCTAGCCTGGAGGCAGGGAGCTGGGAATCACCGCGAAGGTGGGCTGTGGCATTAACAGAACGGTTATAAAGCTTATAAATCTAAACTCCTGAGAAATTCTCAAGTGACACTCTTGGCTGAGATGGAAGGGAGGAGTAGGGGCTGTACAGAGATATGCCTCTCCCTCACTGGGAAGCAGTGTTCCTGTGACCCTATTTCAATCTTTGGTAATGAACCATTTCAGAACAACTGAAGTCACTGGAGTCACTGATAATTACATAAATTTTCTTTTTTCACTTAAAACTCTTAAGTCTCCATCCACGAAGGCCCATTTTTAGTAACACGTTGAATCCTGCCAACATCCTGGGGCTGATTTTGTCTTTCACTTCTAGGAATTTCTGAGGACGTGGGGGTGCAGGCTGCCAAGATGGAAGTGAACGTGTGTGACCAGCTAGAAGCACCTAAGTTCTAAAGGTTGGAAAGGTCCAGGTCAGTCTTTACTGAGCCCCCCAAAACGAGTCACCCCCTCTCAAGTCCTTTCCCATGAGTTCTTCTCCAACCTTTTGAAAACAAGATCCCCATTTCACCTCAGCCACAAGGTGATCCAGTGCCAGAGTGATTTTAGTGACTCTAACCAATCCCCAGGGCCACATCAACACCATGTCCAAAAAGGCAAGCATTTGGAACTCTGAAACCCCCAGAGACGGCACAGGACTGTGCGATGATGTGGTTTATGAAGTCTCATTTTAAAAAATTTGACATACTTACAGCGAAAGATGCTGTGGAAAAATAATTGGATTTACCCCAACTCCTCTGCTATTTATTGCCTTGGATGGCATTAAGGTTATATCAGAACACAGCCATAAGGGGAATAGGCTTTGGAACAACTGATACACATCTCCCCAACCACCACCACCAAAGAAAATCTGTGGTTAACCCCTTGTACAGGGTAAGCAATGTGATCCTTGCAGACTACTAAGACAAAATTAACAAATATAAGAAGCTTTATGCCCTGAATTGAGGCTACAGTTGTGTTTTGTAGACAACAAGGTCTCTATTAGCCACGCCATACTTTTTGTTGTACCCCATGGCTTAAGGGTCAGACCTTTCTGTCCTTTCTATGGCAAAGGGCCTGCCATGCAGAGGCCTGGGTAGTTTTCCTTTTGGCCTGCATTCCATGCAGAAAGCCGGCCCAGGGAGGCATGTTGCACCAAGCCTTGCTTGGCTGTGGCTGACTTCACTGTGTGTCTGTGTTCCAGGACTTCGATATTTGTAGCTCCTAAGCTGTCATCTCAAATCCATTACAGCTTATGGGTGAAGCTAATAAAACTACTTGAAAATCAAGAGTTGACTGCAGCAGGACGAAATCTGGCAGCCACTTCACAGTCAAGATTCTGCAACGACAGCTTTTATTCCAGCTGACCATAGGTGGACACCTGGTCGTGTCTTCCAAGGCTCTTCTGAGAGGTTTGCAGAGCTCCCAAGGCCAGCTGATCATGGCTCAGTCAATGATAAAAGATGTGAAGTTACTCTTTCTGCCACGAATCCATCTGTAGTTAAACAAGATAGGCGGACTGTGCCAATAATTTGCTCAGTTTTGCACAACCATGTTTAAGGATGCAACAAGAAATCTGCTTTCAGATCTCTGGGGAACATTCAAATCAAAGACAGCAGAGATCAAAAGTCCTTGAAAAAGCCATCTGGGAACTTTTGTGTGCTGACAAGTTTGCTCTTGAAGCTCACACACACACTTGCAAGATGACAAGCAGATACCATGGATTTCTGGGAAAATTCTGCACCACACTATAGCCTGACAAAAAGCCACAAGTTCTTTAAGGTCATATATCACCCAACACAATACCTGCACCCACCCCACAATCACACGGTCAACGGCTTTCGTGGAAAACAGAGCTGACACTTCCTTGATGCTGGTCTAGCAATACATTGGTTAACAAAGAAGTAAATGAGGCAACAATTATAAAAATTGCTACCAACTGTTCAATACTTTGCATGTATGATTTTCCTGAGCTCTTAGTGTATACTATGCAATTGATCATCATAATTCTATGAGGTAGGTATTACCATCTTTATCTTACATACAAGGAATAGCTTGTCCCAGGACATAAAGCTTTGGAAAGACATAGCCCAGGTTCAAAAGCAGATAGTTTTGGCACGTCCACATTACTGGCCCCGAGAAAATCCAGCAACTCTAAAGAAAGGTCATTCTTCATCTTTGAAAGCTAAATCTGTTGCACGTCTTTAATGTCCTTTCCAGCACTGGTGGCAAACTCCTTCATTACATCCCCAAAGACCTCCTCTTCCAGGCGAAGACCTCTCTGCCTTCTGAAAGCTCTCGTGCGAGTCCTTTCTCAACACCCTCCAGGCATTTTACACAGAACTTGAAGATGACAATAATCTTATTTTAATTATAATTATTTGTATACTTGTCCATTTCCTGTTGAAAACTGAGAATTTCTTGGGGCAAGAGCTATGCTATGTCTCTGCGGCTTTTGACCCTAGCGCAACATAGTGTTTGGCACAGTTAACCCTAAATAACTATTGCCCCTGGGTGAATGAGCAAACAGCTCAGATCCTTGAGTATCATCTTTGCAATACTGCCGAAAGTGTCAGATTAAACTTTTTGAAACTGCAATTTTTGTAGGTTAAAAAGAGTCAACTGTGGGCACTTTCGTATATTTTGACCTAATAAATCTACTACAGTGTGTGTGTGTGTGTGTGTGTGTGTGTGTGTGTGTGTGTGTGTGTGTGACTATTCAGAAGGGTGGTTGGTTTTCAAACAGATGTATTAAAGTTCACATGTGTCAATGAATGCTTTGGAAACCTGTCGTCACACTTATGGAGAATCTCATTTATTTTCATAGTTCTGAAATATTCAGTCTTGCGTATTTACTGAAAATCAGCTGGTCTTTGGAAGTCCTTTCATTGCCCAAGGCGTTTGTTACAAGGCGTTTGGCACGCTTGGAAGGGCAGCGCAATGGTTAAGAACGACTTTCTAGGTGTCATCTTAGGCATGTAAACTTCTCTCCTCTTTCCTCCTCTGCTCTGCAAGAGCAAGATCCTAATGGTCTGAGTCTCACAGGGTTGCGATAGGAACTAAATGAGGTAATACATAGTGCTCAGAACAACATTCAGAACATGCTAAGAGCTCAATGCGTGTTTGCTGTTATTATTACTGCTATAGGATTTGGTCTCTGGGGGATGCACATGTGCTGGGATAGCAATAGTGTGAGGAGCCAGTAATAAAAATAAAATAAATGAATAAAGTGATGGCAACAAAGACTGTCTTTTTACCTAGGCATTTGCTGATAGAGTAAATAAATCAGGAAATTTCCTATAGAAAATAAAGTCTATTAAGAGTGCATGGATTTTGCAGTTTTCTGGGTGTTCGAAGCCTCATCATTTATTCCTCCACGTGGTAGCCCAGCTCTTAGTTTTCTACTGGTGTCCTTTACAATACGAAGGTCCCCAAACTTTTTGGCACCAGGGACTGGGGCTCCTATGAGAATCTAATGCCAGATGATCTGAGGTGGAGCTGAGGCGGTGATGCTAGTGCTGGGGAGAGGCTGCAAATACAGATGAAGCTTTGCCCACTTGCCTGCCACTCACCTCCTGCTGTGCATCCCAGGTCTTAACGGGCCATGGACCGACACTAGTCCATGGTCCAGGAGTTGAGGACCCTTGCTTTACAACGCCATGATGCTTCATGTACAAATCCAAGTCCACCTGTGGTGTTTGCACAGAATCAATCTGGCATCACCAATTCTCTCTCTCTCTTTCTTTCTTTCTTTCTTTCTTTCTTTCTTTCTTTCTTTCTTTCTTTCTTTCTTTCTTTCTTTCTTTTTCTTTCTTCTCTCTCTCTCTACCTCCCTCTCTCCCTCCCTCCCTCCCTCCTTATCTTTCCTTTTCTTTTCTTCCCTTCCTATCTTTCTTTCCTTTTCTTTTCTTTTCCTTCCTTTCTTCTTTCCTCTCTCTCTCTCTCTCTCCCCCTCCCCCCTTCCTTCCCTCCCTCTCTCCCTCCCTTTCTTTTCTTTTTTCTTTTTTCTCTTCCTTTTTTTCCTTTCTTCCTTCCCTTCCTTCCCTCCCTCTCTCTTTCTTTTTCTTTCTTTCTTTCTTTCTTTCTTTCTTTCTTTCTTTCTTTCTTTCTTTCTCTTTTCTCTTCCTTCTTTGCTTCCTCCCTTTTTTCCTTTCTTCCTTTCCTCCCTCTCTCTCTCTTCCTTCCTTCCTTTCCTACCTTCCTTCCTTCTTTCTTTCTTTCCCCTCAAAGTACCTCTCATTCAAACAATTTTGAAATCCCATTACTAAATCTCCTCTTGCCTTTCAAATATATTACACATTGTGTTATGTATTTGTGGTTGAGATAATCACATGAATCCATTTGTTTTAAATTAAATCAGTTTAAGCTACAAAACTCTCCAAGTGTCCTGGTGAAGGCCTGCTCTGCATGCAATATGGGCAGAGCCTGGAGCCAAATAATTAGGAACTAATTTGTCAGAATCATAACCTGCTCTCAACTTCTAAACACTATCTGTCTGAATTTCTATACAGAGATAAAGCTCAAATTCCTAGAAGTTCAACACAACCCAGTAGCAAGGGGTATGTTGTAGTTAATGGGACCATTTCTAAATTATAACCAGATACAGGACCCTTTCTGTGTGTTCTGCGTTGGGTACTGTCTCACATTGTTCCTAAACCAAATGCATGTTTGGGCACAATTAAAAAAAGAAATTAGGTCCAATGTATGCTCTATTGCAAATCAGAAATGAAGGAAAATGGACAAACTCTGAAGAGATATAGAACAGAAACTAATTACCAGGAGCAAAGCAGCAACAACAGACTAAAGCATCTCTTGCTCCAACTTTATTCAAACCTACATGGTAAAACATAAAAGTACATTTACACACACACACACACACACACACACACACACAGATAAATTTTATATACATCTTTATAACGTTTTGTGATGCAAGAGAGTTCTTCAGTTCTAATATTTTAAGTTCAACTTTTTAAAATAGGCTTTGTGTAGGAATTCCATTTAAAGTATGGGAGGTGGGTACGTGGTGACATGTTACTTTCTGGGCTTAAAAAATAATATATTTTAAATACGTTATAATTTAAATTTTGAAAAGTGAGCAAGAAGTGAACATATTAACCCCGATGTGTGAAACGAATGCACTTCACTTGGCAGAGCTCACCTGCCGAGGACCTGACCTGTGAAGAGAGGGAAATGCAGACTTATGTTATCACTTTTACACAATGAACAGGTAGCATGCTTACCTCCTTTAAGTCTATGAGAATAAAAGGAATGCAGCATTATCCGTAAAACTGTGAAAGTGTCTCCCAGACACTTCCAAGACCTGAACATTTGTTTTATTCTGCAAAATAAGTCCTGGCGAAAGCCACAAGTAGTTTCTAAGGAGATGTGAGTTTAAGAAAACATCTCTCTGTTCTCGTGGCAGTGGCTTGAGAGGGAAATACATTTGCTGGCCACATTTTGCACTATTTTGGGCCCCTCAACTTTATCAAAGCCTTTACTCCCTCAGGATCCTCCTCCCTGTCCACACCCCCACGTCATTGCTTTCATCCACCCAAGTCAACAAAGCTCAGTAAGGAAAACAGATTCTAAGTTAGAAGAAGGAGTGTTACTGAGGAACCTATGACTTATCTGGTAATAATTACACCAATAATGGTAAGAAAGAAAGGTGGACATCAGTGTCTCTGAGGTCTCTAGGCATTTGGCCAGTGATTTCCTTGAACTTGGGCTGCTCAAACCAGGCCTCTTTTTTCTTAAATTATTCATATTCCTGTACTGAATTCAGAAATAAAACCTAGAGGATTGATTATAAAAATTAAAAATTAAAACTTTTTCATGGTAAAAGAAAATTCCATAAACCTAATAAATAGACAAATGTAAAACTGGGAAAAACAATTTGCAATTTAAACTACAAAGATTTTCAATATCCTTAATTCAAAAAAGCTTTAAAAAAGAAATTCAACTACTTTGTAGATAAGTAGTCTAGAGATGAACAGATAGTTCATAAAGAAAGATATGCAAATGACCCTTAACCATGTGGAAGACTTAAAAACTCACTGATAATAAAATAAATTCAAATTAAAGTTATATGGAGTTACTATTTCTTATCTACTAGAATGGAAAAAATATTTTTTGATAAACTACTTTGTTAGTAAAGCTGTGTTCAGAGTCACTCTTTTTTTTTTTTTTTTTTAAACAATATGCAATATGGTCCAATCCCTAAGGGAAAGAATTTGGTAACATCTAAGAAAGCTCCACATACTCTTTGACTCATCAGTCTTGCTTATGAGAATTACACACAGGCATATGAAAAGACATATTACTATAGTGATTCAGGGCAATATGAGTTGTAATGGCAAAGGAGTAGGAACAATTCAAGTATCTATCAATAAGGAGCTGGTTAATATTGTTACATCCGCTCTGTGGAGTACTATCAAGCTATAAAGAGTAATGAGAACACACACACACATGTACATGCCATATATATACACATATATACACACACATACTCATTTTTATATAGTAAAATATGGAAATATCTTTCCAAAAAATTAAAGGAGAGGAATCACTTCCCAACTCATTCTATGAGCTGTCTTTTTTTTTTTTTCTTTCTTTCTTTCTTTCTTTCTTTCTTTCTTTCTTTCTTTCTTCCTTCCTTCCTTCCTTCCTTCCTTCCTTCCTTCCTTCCTTCCTTCCTTCCTTCCTCTCTCTCTCTCTCTCTTTCTTTCATGGTGACATTGGTTAACAAAATCCAATAAGTTTCAGCTGTACACTTTAACAGTAAGGCATATATATGTTTACACTGTGTGTTCACCTCCCATAGTTAGATTTCTTTCTGTCACCACATATTTGACCTCCTTTACCCCATCTACCTTCCCCCTCCCCACTTCCCCCTACCTTCTGGTAATCACTAGTCTGTTGTCCATGAGGTGTTTCTTTAATACCCAAACCAGACAAAGACATCATAAGAAAAGAAAACTAAAGATAAACATAGATATAGAACAAAAATTCTAGCAAATCAATCTAACAACATATAAAAAGAATTAGATGCCATGATCAAGTAAGATTTATCCCAGGAATGCAAGGTTGGTTTACCATCCAAAAATAAATTAATGTAATATGTAATGTGAGTAGAATAAAAAAAAAATACATATTATCACAATAGACATAGGAAAGCATTTGAAAAATTTAACATAAAGTTGCAGAATACAAGATCAATATGTGAAAATGGAAAGATAAAAAAGTTTAAATGACTACTTCTAAAGGAGGGAGAAGAAAAGGTGGAGAGGAAAGACACAGAAGCTAGATGTCTTTGTTTACATTTTATACTGTAGATTAGACTTTGAAGCTATGAAAATGTTCCACATATTTATAAGGATGAAATTTAATTTAAAAAGATAACCCCTAAAAATTAAAAAAATAAATGAAACAAATGAACCAAACTATGCACCAAGTTGATGGCATAACTACACATAAAAACACTATTTTACATTATGTTAACATGCAATAAGGTCAATATCCATCCCAAGTGGACTGTAGTCTGAAGACAAAAGGGACCGCAAGAATAATTTTTAAAATCTTAAACTGTTTTCAATATTTTGTTGGTGGTAGTGTTGCCTTTGTTATTTTGACAGTTACATGTGTGTTATGGGATAAAGTAAATGAGAAATTGTGTCATTGAGAACCAGTACTTTCTTGGGGAAGAAAGGATAAGTAAGTGATGGTTTGGTGAGGTTATGTCTTGGAGTCTTGAATTTGAATTAGAAGTGAGAGTTAAGAATTTATAATGTATTTTATCATTAAAAATACAAAAATAATTTCAAATTTCTTTTCTTTGAAAAGGCTCAGAAGTAATGACCAACTCATTATAAAGGAGCACTCCCTGTGCTCAGATTCTAGTCCCTAAATATCATTTTCAACTTAAAACAATGAGAACTGATTCTGGGTCTGTAAAGGAAATGTAAAAAAGTGAGTCTACAACATTTTGTCTTACCAGAAAGCAATAAAGTTATCAAAGGCTATTAGTGTTGCTGTAGGTTGAATTTTGTCCCCAAATAGAGATGTTCAAAGCCTAACCCTGGTACCTGTGAATATGATCTTATTTGAAAATAAAATCTTTGCAGATGTAACCAAGTTAGAATGAGATGATAATGGATTAGGGTGACCCCTAATCCAGTAATGTCTGTATAAGAAGAGGAAAATTTAGCCACAGATAGAGACAGGGAAAGAACACCATGCGATGAGGGAGGCAGGGACGAGAGTGTTAGGTCTACAGAACAAGGAATACCAAAGATTACTGCCAACTGCCAAAAGCCAGGAGAGATGCATGGAATAGATTCTCCCTCAGTGTCTCCAGAAGGAACTAACCCTGTCAACATCTTGACTTCAAGCATCTAGGCTTTAGAATTAAGAGACAATAAATAATTTTTGTTTGTTTGTCTTAAGCCACCCAATTTGTGATACTTTGTTACAGCAGCCCTAGGAAACTAATACAGGGGTTAGGCCAGAAAGACTCAAAAGCCAGCTTGAAGGGACAATTTGAGCAATAGTTCCAATAAAATAAAACAAACGAACATGTTAAAACCCATAAAATCATATTGATATTAAAATAACAACTTAACTGGGTGATTTGGGAAGCTACTAGAGAACTAACTTAATATTTTGATAATCAATATATAAGAGAAAAAATTAAGCATTTATTCTGCCTTTCTTATATATCTATTCCACCTTTCCTTTTTGGGTAATCAAAATAGGTGAGGGGAATTTCTCTTTATAGAAGTATGCCAGCTAATATGTGATAGAATATTACCATTTTGCAACAAATTTGCAGCAAATACTAGGACAAATGAAGTTACTTAAAAAAATAAAAATAAAAAAACACCATGAAGATGCAATCAGCAAAATGTAGTACAAAATCCTACAAGAAAAATAATTTGGTTTCTTAAACAAATAAATTGCAAGGAAAGACAAAAGCAGGGGTGTCAGGAAAACCCTAGATTAAAAGAGACTTGTGAGACATCAACCAATTGTAATTTGTGGAATTTCGTTTGAATCCTGATTCTAATATAGAAGCTGAAGAAAAAGTGTTTATGAGATCATTGGAAAAATGCCTAAATATGAATTATTAATAATTTTTAGGTGATAATTTATGTTTCAGAAGAAAATCCTTATCTTTTAGCGATAGCTATCAAGATATTTACAAATCAAAAGATAGGTCTTGGATTTGCACTAAAATACTTTGATAAAGTAGGTGAAAGTGGGGTGGAGTATAGATAAAATTAGATTGGTCATAACTTTATAATTGTTGAAGATGAGGTCAGGGGAGTTTATTATACTTTTCTTTCTGTTTTTGAGTATATTTTAATACTAAAAAGTTAAGGAGGGAAGAAAGCTTAACTGAAAGAGGTAGGGTCTCTAAGCCTTTAAAACTCATAATTCAAAATGCTATCAGACACCAGCTAAAAAGACCCAGCAGAGAGAAAAGCCCCCATTAACTCCTCCCAGGCAGCTGTTTTCTCCCCCAAGAAGCTCTGTCCTAACTCATAGGGCTGCAGTGAAGAGTAAGTAAAGGTTGAAGGCATGTCACAAATACAAAGTGCTAAGTGTTTAACAATAGTCATTGGAAGGCAGTTCTCTTTATCTTTTTGCTGAGTTCAGGCCCAGGGCCACATCACTCCTTTGGACTTGTGTATTTATTGCCATTGCCCTGGGCCTTCAGACACAAAGATAGATCCAGACCCCTGACTGCCAGGCCCTTAGTCTGATATTCAGACCACCCACCCACTTCCCATGGCAACTTCCATTTCAGGAAAATATTTATGGGAAGGCACCTGCTCCCAGGGTGAAACAAAACAAAACAAAACAACCAGCGTTGAGCTGAAATCATTTTCTTTTATCTTAGTTTTAAACCACTATGCCATGTGTTGAGGGCATAACAAGTTGTTGTCTCCCATGAGAGAAGAGTTGCAAATACCACAAAATAATGACATTTCGTCATAGGAGGGCCTTAGTCTGTAACATAGACTCATCATTGCCAGAACTCTTTGAAAATAATGAATCACTAATGGAACCAACACCTATGGGGTTAGCTGCCAAAGCAATAATTACAATTAATATGCACAGAACACATTCAAGTCTGTGGACCCCTTATTACTGATGTCATTTGCAGGCTTCCTGGGAGCAGTTTTAATTGAGAATTAGTATAATTAGCAATAATCACAATTAAATTTGGGATCCCTATGGCCCCTTTACAAGATTTCTGACTCCGTCTATACAAGCCTGTAAAGTAACTTCACATCAAGTATGATTACACCCATTTCCCAGATAATAAAATAGGTTTGTAGTTTTCTTAACATCTAGTAGGCTAATCAAGAACATCTAGGTGGGTGTCTTTAATCAGCCAGCCCATGTGAGGATCTTGCTTTCGCTAGGATCTGTGATTTGGAATTTTAAAATGTGTTGAAATACAAACCTTTAAATAACAAAGCTGTGCTAAAAAAAAATAATAATAGTAAAAGAAATATTCTTATTCAGGGCCTCTAAGAAACAAGTCCAATTTTGCCTGCAGGGCCCTGGTCAACATTCTGTGAAATGCATCCTTTTATTCCTAAGTTAGATTCTCAGTGGTTGCATTCTGTGTGACATAGCTACACATGAAATGATAAATTGTTCCCTGAAAAAATTAACTAGAAATAGATCACAGAACTAAATGTTAGGGCTAAAAGTATAAACTTTCTAGAAGGAAATACAGAAGAAAAATCCTTATAACATTGGGTTAGACAAAGGTTTCTTGAATAAGTAAAAGAATGTGTCAGAAAAGAAAATATCAATAAATTGATTTTCATTAAAATTTTAAATGTTCACTTTTTGAAACATTTGAAACATTGCTGTTGAGAAAATAAAATGATAAGCCACAAACAGGGTTAAAAAAATATAAGCACTCCATAATAAGAAAACTCCAATGTTTAAAAAATGGGTAGAAGAATTGGACTTTTCACCAGTGGGGACATATCTATGACAAATATCACAATAAGAGATAATTAGTGTTTGTTGAAAGAGAAATGCAAATTTAAACTACAATGAGATACCACTGAAGCATCTACTAGAATAGCTAAATTAAATTAGAAAGACTGATAATACCAGATCCTGGAGAGGATGCTGAGAAACTAGAAATCTTGTACTTTGTTGGTGGGAATGTCAAAACAATATAGCTACTCTGAAAAACAGTTAAGCAGTTTCTTATAAAGTTCAGCATACACAATCCCACCCCTAGGTATCTATCCAAGAGAAATGAAAACATGTGTCCACATAAAGACCTGTATGCTAATGTTTATAGCAGACACCTATTCATGAATACTTAAATCAGCTTATTTATAGCAGCTTCAGACCGGAAATGCCCAAATGCCCATCAACGAGTGAATGGATAAACGAACTGTGGTCCATTCATACAGTGGAAACAAATTACTGATGCATACAAGAATATTAATGAATCTTATAAGCATTATGCTAAGTGAAAGAAGCCAGACACAAAAGGCTACATACTTTTTGAATCCATTAGATGATATTCCGAAAAATGCAAAACTACGGAGACAGAAATCAGATCAGTGATTGCCAGGAGCTAAGAGTAGAAGAAAAATCGTTACCTTTTTTTTTTTTTACCTGTGTGTACAACCTCTTTCTCATAGACACTTTGTGGATTTAGGGCCTACCTGTCTAATCTCATGTCAAGATCCTATATCTAGTTATATCTGCAAAAAATCTTTTTCGTTATAAGGTAACATTTACAGGTTCCTGGGAGTAGGACTTGGCATCTTCAGATGGCTGTTATTCATCCAACTACAAGTAGTTAACAATACTGTGGGCAAGTGAGGGTTAGGGTGTGTTTCCTGGAAGAGGTAAAATCTGGCTTTGAGAAGTGGACTGGATTTCAATAGAGACTGAATTACTGACAGAGGGAGTGGTACTGACAAAAGCTTAGCATTAGCAATCTTTTCAGCAATACTTTTACTTCAATTGACTGGATGACTCTGGACCTACCGGCAGGTTGTGGGCAGGGGAGGGGCGCAAAAGGTGTAGGGGAAAAGAAAGATTCAAAAGCTGGCTTAAGGCCAGAATGTGGAAATCCCTGAATTTTGTGATAAAAAAGTTTGAGCCTGATAGGCAATGAGGCACCACTGAAGGACCAGAGCAGCGAGGTGATTGATGTGTGGAAGTATTACATTAGGAAAATTAAACCTGTGGAAATTCATAGGATGATTTGAAAGAGGAAGAAAGCAAAGGTCAGTAAACCAGTTTGAAAATTCGCTGTCCTTTGAACTGTGAGGTAAGGAGAGTTGGAATTAGAATGGTGGCTGTGGAAATGGAAATCAAGGGACAGTCAGGAATAGGGTCATGGGTGTGTGAACTCTGTGGTCACACAGGGCTAACCAATCTGACAGGTCCTGCACTTGGCTGCTACCATCGTCCTGAAATTCTTCAAAAATTTTTTATCTTTGATCTTGTATTTCATAAGTGAAGTCCAGTGGGACAATGGGCCATATGCACGAGCAGAGGACATATGTACAATATATTTGTCCATTGTTCCTTGCAGCCCTTGTCTCCCCATGTTCATAGAATGTTCAAGAGCATAGAAATCCACCCCAAAAGTGTGGGGGCTTGTTGAAAGGCAACTGTGTTACCTCTGTAACTAAGTAAACAGAAGCACTAACACACCTAGAGGCCATGCTGTCTCTTTAAACTTGGTAGAACACTGAAAGAAGGCAGCGACATTCTAAGAAACGTGAACTAAGGAACTCTATCGTATCTTTCATTACCCGTGTTACTCACCTGCATTAGCCAATCGCCTACATTAAAAACGGTGACATAGAAGGAAATAGAAAGGTGGAGCAACCCATAGTTTTGTTTCCTTCTTTACTCATCAGTGTTGTTCTTCCAAAAAAATTTAAAGTCCCTTATTCATCACGGAGGCCAAGCTGGAGAGTGTTGATAGAATGTGTGCATGTCAAAAAGTGAAATGAAAACAGATGGGTCAGTTTTGAGCAGTTGTCACTGTCCTGGTGAGAATGAAATATACATGCATGTGTGAGCTATGAAATACAAACTATAATTTGGGTGGTTTTCCGTCCAAGTTAAATGCTCTAATATTTGCATTTAAAACTGGAGCAAAATGCGAATATAAGAGCATTGAAAACTGGCATTGACAAAATCAAAATGAATGGTAATGTTTTAAATTTTAATTTTTCTTCACTTAGAATGACAGTAAATGACAAATAAAAAGCACCATGACAAGTTGAGAGTCCATAGAAGAAAGGAAAAGCTTTATATTTTAGTACTGTTAACCACACTCTACTTCTTAAACAAATGGCCCTGAATCTTTCTTTTGCAATGAGCTCCATAAATTATGTAACCAGCCCTGGTCAGAACACATAATGTGGGAAGAACCAATAGGAGGTTGTGACTCAATATAAGAAGCAATTTAGCAGTCAGAGGGTATAACCTCCTCTACTTCCAAGACCACAGCTTCTTCGCTCCAGGCAATGGTTTTTAATTAGAGCCTCTGTTCAGAGTAAATAAGCTTGCTTTTACTGTATACTCTTTAAAAAAACACACATAACATAAAAATCTACCATCTTAATTATTTTTAGGTGTACAACAGTTCAGTAGTGTTACGTATATTCACATGATAGTGTGACCAATGGCCAGAACTCTTTCATCTACCAAAACCGAACCTCTGCACCCATCAAACAACTCCCACTTCCTCTTCTTCTCCAGCCCTGGCAACCAACGTTCTACTTTCTCTGTGACTTTACCTGCTCTGGACACTTCATATAAGTGGGAACATGCAGTACTTGTCTTTTTTTTGTGACTGGCTCATTTCACTTAATATAATGTTTTCAAGTTTCATCCATGTTTTAGCATGTGATAAGATTTCCTTCAATTTTTAAGGCTGAATAATATTTGATTGTATGTGTATACCACATTTTGTTTATTCATTCATCTGTCATTTGGACATTTGGGTTACTTCTACTTAAATAAACTAATTTTAATTGCATTCAAAACTTGCCTCAATTGTTTTTGACCTTGTTAGTTAATCCATCCCCCCATCTATCTATTCTTTGACTCATTCCACAAGGATATAAAATGATTCACAGACAATTTAAAAAAAAAGAGAGAGAGATTCAAAACAAATGAAAAATGTGGGCGACAAAACAGTAAAGCAGGGTCCATTACAAAGTTTTCTAAAAACCATGCACCCACAAAGTAGCTAAATGGACCTGGAACCATTGATTCTCATTTGGGCTTCTCTTTTTTATGGCACGACACATACAGAAAACAATAACATTTGTATGTTATACGGGGTAAACTGACGAGACTGCTCTCTACCACAGGGCCTTGTCCCAGACTATACACCACGCCTACACCCTGAGGACTGAGAGAATCTGCGTTTCAGGCCCAAGTGTGCCTTGCTCCTAAGTAAGTCACACACTACATGAGAAGCTCTGCCAGCTTACCCCCCATATGGGCCCTGATTTGCCACAAGCTGCATATTTCAGTTGTCTGTAAATGACTCAAACTGTAATTTCTATCTCCAGTAAAGAAACTGTGGAGCAATGGAAAGCTCCCAGCCTTGGCGTTAGAACCACTGGAATTGCTTCAGTTTCTGTCACTTAGTAGTTCTGTGACTGGGCAAGCTACTTAATCTCTCTGAGCCTCAGTTTTCTCATCCATTAATATGACTAAAAACACCTGCCTTACAGGACTGCGTGATAACTAGAGATAATGCTTCTTAAATACCCAATATAGGCCAGACCCACAGCTAGCACCCAAAACACTGCCACATAGCAAAGCAGCTCAGTGGAACGTTCATTTCCTATGTTCTTCCTTCCTTCTTTGATTAATTCACATGAACCAACATTTATTAAGTACTTACACTGGGCCACACAGTTCCAGGTTCCAGGGATACACCTGATAACATGGGATGTGGTAGAAGACTTCTAATCAGGATATTTGTGTTCTTGCCTGGGCTGTGTGACAAAGTGTGTGTGTTACTTTGGGTGTGTCACTTCAAATTCCTGGGTCATCATATTGGTCAGCACTCACTAGGTTATGCTACAAAACAAGCAACCCTCGTATCACAAGGAGTTAGAAAAACACGTATTTCTTGCTCATGTTACATAAGGGATGTGGGTGGGTGGCTACAGCTCTGCTTCGCTCCAAAACTCAGCCTGAAGGTGTAGCCTGGATATGCTCGTCTCATGGTGAGCATAGCAGGACCCCCAGTCAGGCCGTGCAGCTGAACTTAACTTTTCTGCTCTGAAGCCAATGCCCTATCCACCCACATTCTTCTGGCCAATGCAGGTCGCATGGCCAAGCCCACAGATAATGAGGGCGGGGAGGAAACAAATAATATCGAAGGAAAAACACGATCTCCCTCTGTCAGTTTTCTAATTTATATAATGAGGAGGTTGAGATAGAATTCTCTATTCCCTTCCAACTCTATATTTGGTAGTTCCACAATTTAACAGAAAAAAGAAAAGTTTTTTACACGGTTGAGGGAGTTGAAGGAGTTGAGTTACATTGCAATACTGCCACATTAAACACAATGTAAGCCCAATTACTCCTCTGCAGGGAAACACAAGGATAAAAGCAATTTTACTAAACATCCCCCTGAAACTGTTTTTCTACTTTGGCCCGTTAGGTCTTTATGAATGTCACTATACCCATCACAGCTTTCAAAGATGACAGGTTATGTCTTAAGACCTGTTTGGGCCCTGACTTTCTCTAAATAAAAATAATATTAAAATTGTAATGAACTTGGGGGAGGAGTTTATCCCTTAAAAATCTCTGTAGTGAACCTTTTAATAAGGTGTAGAATTATTTTCAAAAATTGATCTTCCATAATCAACTACTTACAAATATGGATTTTAATTTACTGAAAATCTGGGACAAAGGTTGAAAGAAGACAACACTTCTCAATTAAGTTGGCCACTATACCTATTAAAATCTGTGTTAGGGGCCTTGCATCAACAACCAAATGTAGCTTCTGAATCTCCGGGCTCCTATAGACTCATAAATTACGGCCTCACAAACATGTACCAAGCTAGAAAAAACAGTAATTTCCATTATACTGTTACAAATGGCCATAAGTACGAAAGGCCTATTGTGTGGCAGGTTTTACACGTGTGGTCTTCGCTCTCACCACATCTCTGCAAGATGATTATTACCCAGTTTTCCCAATGAGGAAACCAAGCTTCCTTGAGGTTCAATAACTCACCTAAATACTTAATAACAGAGCATACATTAAACTCACGCTAATGTGATGCCAGTGCTCAGTCCACCCTGCCGAAGAAGACACCCAGAAAACCATTTCCTACCACCCTGCTCTGCCAGGAGGGTAGGAAGTTAAAAAGCTCCTTTTCCTTTATATTTCCAACCATCGGTTTCCTCCCTGGAGGATGAAAACTACTTGAAATTTCTATATGCCGACGTGGGAGAATGAACTATACCTGATTGTAGGAATACGGGTACCTTGCTTGTGTGTTTAAGATGAACATTTCATTAAATAGCGCAACTGGATCCATGTTCCTACATGTATGATGCTTGTGTCTCGTGAAAGAACTGCCTACAGCTCTCCTTGTTGTTAGTTTTATTTTGACTCCATTGGTGCGACTGGCTCCGTCAGTGGGTAGGGATGAGAGCCCCAGATCCTAGCCCTGATGTATGCTAATTATACGGTCTCCTTGAGGTGGGAATAAATTGAGGACTCAACAGAAGTAAATAGCTTTACCTTCTGGCTAATGGATGAGAAAAGTCGTCCCATCACATCAAAGGTATGCATGTTCACCCGCCTACAGTGGGCTGTGGCCATCCATCTGCAATGTCACCGACTGGGCAGCCCATCCAGCCACATCTGGAAAAGTTAAGTGAGCTGCAAAGTTGACACGAGTTGGAGAATGCTTTCAGCACAGCATATTGACAACAGGCTAACAGTTTTCCTCCCCTTATTTGCATCAAGCCCAGTAGGTAATTTGAAAGTTAAAGCTTCAAGGTTTAGGTAATGAAAATATGTACAGAGAGATGTAGTGCAGCCAACAGCAATTCTTTGAAAAGTTAGATGTGACAGACCCCAAAAGGGTTAATGAGATCCGTAAAAAGGGTGACTGGTCCAGGGGAAACTAAGGAATATATAAAGGACCAAGCATGTGCACCCTAAGAAGACAGATATTTTGGGTGCCCTAACACATACTGCACAACTCTCTCTTTCCCAGAGTCTGAAAACGTCCTGAAGAATGGAACATGTGCACAGTCTGAATGACAGCACAGCTGCCCTTAGAGATTGATCAGTAACTTTCCTGACTACCCTAGATGGTTTCATTTTCTATGTCAAAATTCCTAACAAGCCTCTCAAATCAGGAGCCACGTCTTAAGATTCTATTTGTTTATTTTTGTAGCTTTGACAGCCCTGAGCACACTGCCACATGGAAGACACTTCAGAGCAAATCCTCCTTGTTCTAATTTGGCAGGAGGTATGACTGCCTGGTCCAGGAACAACAGAAGTAGAAAGATAATCCTGTGGGCATTCTAATCATTCTCTTCTAGAATTCTAAAGCCTTCTTAAATCTTCCTCTCACTCGCCATCCGTCCATAGAACCTTCTATTGAAAGAGTGATTTTTTAAAAATTATCTTTTCTTCATGCAGCCCCAATGTTCATAGCATCCCCTTCCCCATACAGCCTCATGGAGAATTTGAGGAAAGAAGAGGTGTGCAGCTGCGAAGGGTGGCAAAAATAATAATAATAATAATAATAATAATAATAATAATAATAATAATAAAATAAAATCCCTTTGCCTTGCTACTAAAGCTTCAGACTATACTTCCATGGTGCATTTGGCTCTGGTGTCGGGCCCGCTTAAATCTCTTAGGCCCTTGCTCAACCTCTGCTTTCCTCATTCTCTTCCTGCTGTTCTGGGTCTCCTTTCAGGAAAGAGTCATTTGGAGAAACTTTGCCATGGCCTACCTCCCCCCTGTCCCACTGGGAATTGATTAATAAGACCATTTTCACATGTGAAAGCTTGATTTAGAGACTGGCTGTTCACACCAATTGAAGAAAGGAGAGAGTGGTGAAAAGCACAGTAAAGCCAGACCCTCCCTTTTGCACACACTGACTGAGAGAAGATTCTTTTTAGGACAACTCAATTAGATTTACTTTCTTTTTCTAGAAAACTGTGGGGAAGCATGGCTCCTTGATGGGAGCAATGACTATACAGAGGCTCAGTGAGGCTCACATGAGTGGGAAATGGCAGAACTGGAATTCAAATCTGGATCACCTGACCCAGTTCACCAATAGTTTCACCTTGCTCTGTGAGCCCAACAGGCTGTGTGTGGGCCTTCCAAACCAAGGGGAGCTTGTGGAGGTCCAAGAAACTCGTCTTTGTACATCTACTTTTACGTTTAATCTAAGCATAGCATTTTATTTGAAGAAAAGAGTTTTACGGTGAAAGAAATGTTACCTTTCTTTCTATGCGATGTTACCTCCAATTTTAGGAAGAGTCTATAAAGAAAAAATCTGGATGCTATTCTCAGGTAGCTCCAGGTGAGATAAGTCCCTACTAAGACTTCCTATCCAAAGAAATTAAGAATGAAGACCTTTTTATCCAAAAAAGCATTATTTTTACAAAGCATTCCTTTTGGGTCATTGGCTCTCAGACATGCTCCTGGCTCCCTGAACTGAAATTTTGATTCATCATTTTGCTATTTCTGAAGGATGCTATTGAGATTTTCATACCCATTTTCTACCAGAAGAGCAAAGTGGTTCTAAGTGTGGGCTCCAGTCAGACAGCCTGGGTCTACCACTTACTAGGTAATCTTGGGCAACTTAAACAACAAATAAAAGAACATAACGAAAACCCTTTATGTCACACAAGGCTGAAGATTAACTAAGCTAACATATTTAGAGCATATAGTAACTGCTTAATAAATTTGCTGTTATTTTTATTGATGCTGTTTTTGTTACTTGAGGGATCCCAGTTGGGATCTAGCATCAGTTTCTGAACAGAACAAGTGGACTCAGTGCCATAACCCAAAAGCTTTAAATTCTTGGCTTAGCTCAGACAATTAATTATCTTACATAATGGGGTTTGGGACAGAGCTGAACCCACAGCAGAAGAAACCCAGGGGACTTCAGTGTATGAACACTCCACCTGTGGAGAGGAAGGCCGACAGTGGGAGTCAGAAGCTCTGTTCTCTCGCCATCAGACAACTGCCGTCTGGATCTGCTGTAGTTGGCTCAGCTAAAGCCTGCATTTCTAATTTTCACACTATCTGTAAACGTTTAATTTGAAAGGCTTTCCTATTTAATATCAAACAAGTGAGAAAAAAAAACTCTCATCGTCTCATTAGTGCCATGCCAGACTTCCACTGGGATGTGGTGGCGACTGGCACTCAGCAGCCGTGTGGAGACCTCGGCAGGATTTCTCAAATGGCTGAATGGAGGGCAATACGTCAGCCTACTGAAATCTCACATGCCATTTGGTTTAAATATTAAAGTTCCTTTGAGGTTAAGTAAGTATGAGAACCAGAAGGAAGGCAGGTTTACAATCTGTTAGCCTGGGCTCCACATGCTGCAACTGCCACAAACATACCTCTTTTCGGGGAGGGGTCACTGCCAGCCCCAGATCTCCCCAACTCCATTTACCATTCAGAACGGGACCTTCACCTTCCCATCAACCTTTGTCCAAAGCGGCTCAACCCAGAATCTAGACTGAGTGACTGTCAACAGAAATATACTGCAAACCACAAATGGAAGGCATATATGCACGTCATTTAACATTTTCTAGCAGCTACACTAAGAAAACTAAAAGAAACAGGTGACACGAACTTTAATATATTTTATTTCATCTAATGTATCCAAAATACTATCATGTCGATAGATCACTATAAAATTATTAACAAGATATTTCACCTTTCTATTGGTACTGAGTCTTTGAAATTTGGCGTGTGTCAGCACACCTCAATCTGCACTAGCCCCCTTTCGAGTGCTCAGGAGCTATTATATTGGACAGTGCAGGTCTAGACTCTCGACTAGACTAATTCCACACAATGCACTATATCCTAAAGTGGTGGGCCAGTGGTGAAAACACCCCGCAGAGTCTGAGGAGGGGTCTCGGGAGGCTGAGAAGAAACTGGGAGGACCCTGTGAAACAGAATCTGTCGCCACAGTTCCTTTTGAAGTGCATTTGTTTGCAATAACTTCTATAAACATCATTGGCTCGCTCCCCTTTGTTTCACAGTTCGGGGGCCCAATTTATCTCTGACGAGGAGAGTATTATTTTCTCAGCTGCAAATCATGTTAATTGGGCAGCAAATAGACAGGAATGTGGAGTAAACACCCCTAATACCCTTAATGTGTTTGATGACTTTTCCAGCCCCCTACTGTAGATACTGTATTGAAGGGGGTAGTGGTCCCCTCCGCCCACCCAAGGCTAACCAGCCAGTATAGACTGTGGGGAGGTGGGTCACGGATGCATTATAAAGGGAATGCATTTCAAAGTTCCGATCCCTTGTTCTTTGCTTTTCTTTGACACTCCAACAAGTTGGATCTCTTGGCCAGATTAAGTGCAAAAAGGCAAGTTATGAAGGATTTTTCTGAGACAAGATAAGTTTGGGAGGCTGTTGCAATGTAGAGGGATTTGGTTAAACTCTGATTTCCTGTCAGGAAAGTTATTATGTCAGTTGTTTTTCCTTCTCTAACACTACCCGTCTTTAAACTTGAGTCACCGGATGCCTGACCAACTCTATGGGATGACAAGAGCCCTGTGTTTCTTTTCTGAAGTGAGAGAAGGGAATTGTGAAGAGAAAGGGGAAACAGTGGAATGCTGATCCAATCTTTGGCAGATCAATTTTAGGAATAAATACCTATGCAAATTGAAGATCTAGAAATTGGTTTTCTTAAAACTATCCTGCCTCGTACCCACTGCAATGTCTTCTCATAATCCAAGGATAGGTGGATGTAGTTGGATACCTGCTGGCACAGAACATACCAAAACTTTCTCACTCAAGTCTTCAAATGGTTTTTTTCAGCGTCCTCAGTATAACCTTGTCCCCTTTTTCAGATCCAGATCCTCACTCATTGCACTTCCAGAAGGCCCTTTATATTTCAACAGGGATGACACAGAAACCTGGCATTTAGTACCCCAGGCTACAGAGATCTGTGAGCTTCCATTCCAGAGCCATGGCCAACCCCAACTTTAGGAAGAACATCGCTGATGGAGGTTGAGTTTAACAGCTCCTGAACAAATTTCCTTCATGCTAATCGTCTTTCATCTTCTGCTCTCTGCTGCCCAAGAACACATAAAGGCAGATGGTTAGAATCACCCAGGGAGCCTGTTCAAATACAGATTCTGGGGCCTCCCAGTCATAGATACTCTGAATTAGTAGATCTAGGAGCACGGCCCGGGGGTCTGCATTTGTAGGACTACTCTAAGTCATTTTTATGCGTCTACAGACCACATCTTACTGAAGCAATGCTTTCAATGTTGAGTGTAATGTCAGTATGAAAGTATAATTTTCTTCTGTGGATTCAAAAGTTTGAATTATGATTTTGGAATTATGAGTTCTGTCAAAGGAAATGTACCGATGCATCTTTCTGACCCCTAGCAGACAACCATATCATCAGATTCCCACCCCCCAATATTTCAAAGATCCCTTTAGAGGGCAGCCAGACTTGGTCCTTGATGAGCAATGCAAGGTGCCCACTCATTAGATTGCCCCCACCTGGGAAGCATCAAAGAGCTTGGTGTACCTGATGGCCTCCTTCTAGTATTGTTGTATGCTTTGTAATGTGTAACCCTGCTATCTTGTCCACCGTTAATGCGTCTATGGGTGGGTGCCCGATCTGGCAGTGACTTACGAGCACTCAGCTTCCCAGGAGTGCCCCGCACTAGAGAATGACTGGTATAACTTTCCTTGAAAAGTTTGCACGTGCCACAGAAAGAGGAAGTCAGCTAAGGGGAGGCAGATAGACTAAAGCACACATAGCAATGTTGTGTCGCATCATGGGAACACCAGAGTAAGTAATGGCAGGAACTAACACTTCATCCTGTAAGAGCTAATAATTTTAGTGACTAAGATCTAACAATTATTAAGCACCTGCTAGACATGAAGGTGGTAAGCACCATATTTATAGTATTTCACTTAATCTTTATAAAAACCTAATGGTTATAGGTATAATTTTTAATATTCTCATTTTATAGATGAAGAAACTGAGCCTTGGAAGGGCTAACAACTTGCCCAAAGTCAGCAGATGCTAACGCTGGAATGTAAACCTTGTTAATTTCAGAGCCGTCTGTGTATGTACGGAGGCCAGGGCTGGCTATATACCTTGGAGGGCCCAGTGCAAAATGGAAATATGCAACTCGTTGTTCAGAAAGCATGAAAAAATATTGCCATTAATATAAAGCTTTCCCCTTTCTTCAAAGGTCTTGGTGTTGACTGGCCATGGTGATTTGCATTTGCTATTTAATGTTATTCTAAGTCAACAAAGTTTAAAATTAACCATTGATCTTTGTATTGTGCAATGCCAGTTTTAAGTGCTAGTTTTAAGTCATGCAGAATCAATGAAATTAGACAATTTGTATTTCACGGCTTATACAATCCTTTTGCATTTTGCACAAAAATGAACTCATCTGTTTTTATTTCACTTCTTGATACACACACATTCCACCACTCTCTCTCTCTCCTTTGGCTACTGATGAGCAAGGACTGAAAAGAACTGAAACTACGGTTGTCCTATTTCCCCTACCTTCTTTGTCATTATTTTCAGTGTAAGTGGTTGGCCAGTACAGAAAATAAAGGCTACGATAGGGTTTGAAGGGGAGCAGAATTTGCCACTGCAAAATATATCTCTAGTATGAGAATTATTTTAGGCTTGTTATTTTTAAGAAACAGCAGACACAGGAATCGCTCTGAAAACCGAGAAGTTACCCTTTTGAAAGAGAAATTTACATTTATAAGGAAAACTTTTATTTGTAAGTGTCTCCCTCTCTGTATGAGGAAGAGATGGATGACTAAATCTCTTGAAGCTCATCATAGAGAAGGCAACTGACTTAAATCTACTCAACAACCTCGCCCTTGTTTACTGTGTTTTGCCTGATAACCTCTCACATCTGGCTTCTCTCCTCCCTAACATTTTCTTTTGTCTTTAGCTAGAGGTGGTATTTAAGGTAGTCACTAGGGCCATTTCAGGGAGTTACATAGTTTTCCTGGGTATCTCCCATGTATATAGGAGGTATACATGTTATTAAGCTTCTGTTTGTTTTTCTCCTGTTGTCTTTTATTACAAGAGGGTCACAGCCAGGAACCTAGAAGGGCAGAGGGAAAAATAATTTTCCCTTCTAGGTTCCTTTAATTGCCAGTGTTCCTTAGAATGCCATTTACCTTCTCCCTGCATTTGAAGCAAATTCAGGTTTAAACAAAAAGCATGCCTCAGAGGGATGTCAGCATCCTTCCACACCCCATCAGACTTAACATGCTTACCTTGTCCTTGTTTTGAGATTACATGCATCATGGGTTCAGTGGGAATCTGTGATAATGGGGCATTGAAAATACTACATATGAACATGCAGGCAAGGACATGCATATTGTGGTATCTCCTCTGTTCACTGGCAGGCTCTATCGCACCATTGGATTTCACTTACAAAACACAAGTTCAACATACAATTATTAAACATTTCAGGAAGATGACAGCAGAGCATTAAACTAAGCACAGGGAACTTCTGATTGCAGAGCGTGGTGTCAATGCACTAGGGCTCACCTGTGAAGCCAGAACTGAATGAAGGGATGGCAAGTCAGATTTTGTCGCCCAGCTGCTATTTCTATCTTGAAAGATACTGTTTCACTTATGCCAACAGTGCAACTTTGCAGGCTCAGGAACGGAGTCCTGCCTACCTTCTTTGTTGGTAGGTTAATTCATGGGCCTATAATTAAATCCCATTATCTGAGACAACTTGAGTGTGCTCATTGAGGCACTTTCTGGGTGGCCTGGGGGCTCCTCAGACCTTTGCAGCTCTTCTGAGGTTGGTGGAGCACCACCCTGCAGAACCTCGGCTCAGCCGCCTGACGCCATGGGAATTCACCCAGCTCACCCTTGGAAGCAGTCCAATCCTGTCTTCATTGTTCTGGACATTGAGGCAGGTAGAGAAGGGAGGCTGGTTTTAAAATTTTCTCTTCATTACCCAAGTCTCTCTGGGTTTGACTTTAGTAATTCCATTGCTGTTCCCATTCACAGATGTTTTCCAGCTACACTTTTCATCTCGTCTCTTTTATTCTTCTGTGGTGTTACCTGCAAGGATCCTAGAGCTTCCCTCTTCAAACTCAAACTGTTTGGATTGTGTTACTCTTCCTAAAAACATTCATCGGCTCCCCACTGACCACCAGATTTACTCCAAGTTCTTTGTCCTGGCATTCGAGGCCCTTCACAATCTGACCTCAACCTACCTTTCCATTTGTGTTTTCATTCTTTCCTTCTGGGCAAGAGAGTAACATGTATGATCCCTGCCTTCTTTGTGCCTTTAACTGGGTTCCCCAAACCCTTTTACATTTACTTTCTCTACAACGGACTCAATGTAAGTGCATGGTGTTCATTTATAAATCTTTTCACACCACAAAAACATGAGTGATGTATATTGCATATCTACCCTGTGGTCAACACCATGTAATAAGTGGATGAGAAGTATCTGAGTTAAACAATTTAGTGTACAAAATTAAATAGTAGTCACTTCTTCCACCTCAAAACTTCTTTCAAAGTTTTAACAAAAGCTGTTTTGTTTAAGTAAGTGATCACAAAAGCAAATTAAAAGAATTCATTTTCTACCTATTAAATCTGGATAGAGTAAAACAATTTAAAATCCCAATTTCATGAGCTAATAGAGAAACGAAAACCAGAATCTAGTCACTGGAGGGAATTGTGGATTGGTATAGCTTGAGAGGGTAATTTGAGGATATGTCATAAAACTTTAAAAGTGTTTGTGCCTTTTGACCCTGTGATTCCACTTCAAAACCTGTAATTTCACTTCTAAGTATTTATTCTATCGAAACCATCAAGAAATGTGCACAAATATTCTTCCACGAAGATATTTAAAACAGAAATCCAAATATCCAATAATGGGGTGAATTAGATAAATAATTTGTTAGTGCTAGGCAGCCATTAAAAACCACATTTTAGGAAAATTCAACAACGTGGCAGAATGCTAATATACTAGCAAATAAAATAGCATGTTCCAAAACAAAACAATAAGCATAATATGAGCCCAATTTTGTAAAATCATATGTAGACAGAAAAGACATTAAAAAGATATCCATCACAATGCTAATGTGATTCTTTCTAGGATTATTTTCTATTTTCTGCTTTATATAATCTTTACATTTTCCACAGTAAATGTGAATCACTTAAAACCATTTGTGAAAAAACTCACTTTTATGCACTCCCAGACCAATGGAAAAATGTATTAAACTGAAAATCCTTGTCTCTAACTTGAAGTTGTCAGTTAGTTAGCAATATTTATACAATTTCCTGCATTAAGTGCTGTAAAGATTTAAAAAGGTAACAGAAGACACAAGTACTGCCTTTCTGTGACCTATTAGCTAATGATGACACAGAAAGTGCTACAAAGCAACTTCTGAAGAAATAAACATGTAAATAGCAAGCATTTCTTTCTGAGCACCAGATCACATTTTAGATTGGTTTTACCTTTCTCCAGTACATAGCCCGGTGCCTTGCACATAATATTCATTCAATCAGTGTTGGATGAATGAACGAATGGATGAACGAATGGCTGGATAAATAAATAAATAAATAAATAAATAGGCAGTTGAATGACAAATGACCGAGGCTGTGTAGGTCACTGGAGCTGTGCTGACCTGGTCTAGAAAGGCTCCATGACCAGGTGAGGACAAGCTTCCAAGACTGATGTTATAGCCAGTGTGTAACTTCATTGGTTGTAAAACCTCACTCTGTACCTTCCAACCTACCTCAGCTCTTGAAGAGTTTTGTATCTAAGAAATGCTAGGGGAAAATTGCTTCAAATATACAGTACTGGGATTGAAATTTATTTATTCCAGTTTATTTGAACCATTTATTCCAAGTTTCCTATGTATCGAGCACCATAAGCAGCACCACACACACATGCATGATGTTATCTAACCCTTACGATAACCCTTTAAAGTAAGTATATTATCGCCACCGTGGATAAGAAACTGAAACAATTAAGGGATTTGTTGAGGGTCATGTGGATAGCAAGGAGTGGAGCTGCACTGTAAACCAGTCCTCGTTAACTCCGAAAACTGTGAGATGAGTTTATGTTACAAACCTTCTTGGAACCAGAAAGACGTCATGCTTCTCTGAGACACGCACAGATCACAAGGCTTAGGGCTGGTGAGGAAAGAACAATATGCTCTTCGGGTGTTCAAGAAAATGAGAATGGTGATGTTACAGATTTTAAAAAGGCATTCTCAATCCAAAACGCATTAAGTCCCGCTAAAGAACCACCTCTGCCCAAGTACCATTTTGGAATAATGGTGGTTTTCAAGGGGCCGCTCCAAGTTCCCAACCTTTAAGGGGAGGAAAGCAAAGCAGCCTCCTAAAGCCCAGTTGAAATCCTTGCCAACGACTATGTAAAAAATCCAGGGGGCTCTATAGCTTACAGGTTACTGCCTTTGTCTGGGCATTTGAATAACTGAATGAGGAGTTGGCTCTCCGAGGTTCCACACTCAACATTTCAAATATAGATCATCTGTCAGATCAACAGGCAGGAGGATGAGACCAAGCTGTTCCAGAGAAGGAGGGAAGGCCCTCTGCATACAGGGAAGATGAAAAGAACAGGAGGTGACTGGCAGAGTTCGGTTTGCGCTGGGAAAGCACTTCTGTGTGCTAGACACATGCTTCGTTGTTGAAGCAGTTGAACAGCAGAATGAAAGGTGAGAGCTTTACAGAGTTCTATTTAGAAAGATGCTAAAAGGCGCAAAGCCTTTTCTGTTTGGAGTTCTAGTTTTATTAATGGTCTCACAAAAACTAAACAGCATTCAAAGACAATTTAAAATTTTAAATGGTTAAATTAAACCAGGAATTAGGACTGAGAGAAAATATTAAAGAACCCAGTGACTCAAATTAAATTAGTTTTGATATAACAAAATGCCCTCTCCCCAATAAAGAAAATCTCTAGTGTCATAGAAGTAACCCAACTTAACCAACGCTGTAGGAATTAAAGTCCTACAAAGGTAGGGATAAAGTCTGTCTCATTTACTGCTGCGTTCCGGGCATCTATCTTACACAGTGCCTGGTACATAGTAGGTGTTCAATAAAAACATAATGAATGGATAAATTAAAACCTTAAAAATAATAAAACCCAAATCTCTCACTGTGAGATAAAACCTGTAAAACGGACAATGATAAATAGAGTCTTGCTCAGGTGCCATTTGAAAAATCCCATCGAAGCCGCTTAATAAAAGTGTTGGGTTGATACACCCCATGTCTGGAAAGTTGTAAAACAACCGGAGAAGGTCCAGAGCCACGCCTGACTCGCTCCAGATTATGGAGAATGACAGCCAGACTTACTGTTTGCATTCCTGTCTCTGCCTTTTGGTGAGCCATTTCCGTCCCAACAAAATCTTCTTGTTTTTAATTTACTCTGATATTTATATGTCTAATGATTTAATATCGTATCATACCAGGCTGGCCTTCAGCGTACCCTTGACATGCATTTTTCAGATCGACCTTTACATATGCTACATACCAACCAGGCAGAAATCATTCTTCTTGAATGAGCCTCTCAGGTGAGAACTGAGGTTTCGCTTCTCTCCAGAAACTGCCTTCTTCACAGACTCCATTTAAAAACAGCTCCTCTGGAAAACAAAACAAAACAGCCCCCCTGCCCACTCCCCACCCCCTATGCCTTCTGTAAGCTTGTGCAGACATGGAGAGCCTCATTAGGCCAGGTCTTCCAGTCATTCCACGGCTTGCAGAGCAATCATTTATAGGCATTTGGTCTCTTGTCTGACATCTGTTTGATGATGGAGCTCCAGCCTCTGTCTTCATGAATCACTTGTCAGCAAAGGTTGTGGCATTTTAGGCTGGATTTCACACCTACAGGAAGGGGTGCCTGTGATGTAAGTGATCTCAGGCTTTTTTGAACTGACCAGCTCCCCCACCTCCCCATATATAAGAGGAGACAGGGAACCTGATGCTTATTCAAGGTTTATTTTCATTTGTCAGTGTGTACCCTGCCCCATGCATGTGAGCCAGGCTTTCCTCTCTGGGGACAGCATTGCCAACTCACCTCCATGGTTGAAATGTTGCTGCTAGAATCAGGCTGAAATGTGTGTGTAGAATATTTTGAGAACATCAGAATACAAGGGAGAGAGTTTGAACCAAAAAGAAAGGGGGAGGGGGAAAGGAATCCATCATGCTTTGGCAGTTTGCAGGTCTTTTTTTAAAAGTACAGTCTGATGAAGGCTGTTCCCAAGATGGTACCTAGCTGTAGAAATGTCTACTAGAGCAGTGACCAGGGGTGGGGGGATGGGGGGTCGGCGGGGAGGACAGGAGTCTGACTGGGTCATAGGCCAGGCCGAGCCAAGCAAGGCATGAAATCGAGGAGCCCCTTTCCTTATTCATTCTCCAAACAGAAAACAGTGACCTTACAAGGTATATAGGGTGAGTGAAGTTGCTCTAAACCACAAAGCCTGAACTATCTCCTTGTAAATAGTGATGATTCAAATATGGTATCCCAAGTTCATGAGAACTTGAGAAAGCATGATATGACCGGTGGCACGAGCTAAGCCCAAGAACATGGTAGCTGACCCTCCTCAACCAGCACCCCGTGAACAGACGTGCCTCATGAAGCAAGATGAGAATATCGAGAAAGTCGGAGAAAAATTATATGCCTTTTACTTCACTCTGTTCTGGAAAGGAAGGCATATGTTGGAGACATTCTTCTTGGTGCCTTTTAAATTCTTTGATTGGTTTCACAAAAGTCACTTTTATGGAGTTTGTCACAAACAGATGAACCCCTAGGATGAAATGTCAGAATTTCCAGCTTCTGTGGAATGGTAGGTAGAAAGTTTTTCACTTAGCAGTTAATTCAAAGAGAATTAGAAAGAGGAGGAAAAACCGATGTCCCCTCTGAGGCTTCTGGGTCTTAGAAGGGATCCTTTTCAAGTTCCTAAATCAGTGCAAGAGGTGGGGGGTTAGGTAGGTGCCAAATCATGGGCTTGTCAGTCACTTCAAGCATCTGAGTTGGAAAACCTTTACCCTTGAGATGCAAATCATTTAATCATGCTGACTCAGTGCTGACCAAAAGTTGTGAACCCATGGGAGCCAGGAATTCCCAACATGATGTGATAATGCATTTCACAGCATGAACTTCAGATCTCCAGGATCCAGGCGAGGGGATGGAGAAGGCAGGGAATCCCTACTCTCCTTAAGTTTCTGCATAACAAAGACAGACCCTCCCTTTCAAATTCACTGAAAATGAGGAATCCCAAAGGGCAACTCCCACTTCTCCACCCCACTCCACAGACTTTTTCCTTTCTGTTTGCAGTATCAGGTCAGGACGTTAATGAAAATGCACTCCAAAATTATACGAAGGATGAAGCCAGGAATGAGTATTTGATTTCCACTCGAGTTGGAACATTCCTTAAGAACACTCCTGTGGCTTCAAAATCTTACATGACTCTGTCCACATTTGCTTGGATAGGTTGAGATACTTAGAAACTTGATAACTGCTAATCCTCTACCTTGGAACAATACTAGGAATGCAGGTTGGATCCCAGCTTAGAAGTGAAGTGTTGCAAGCTTTCTGCGTAGTCAAATTGTAAGTGTCCGGATAATAAACGGAACAAGAGCTGGGATTTGAATTTTTCATCTTCTATTATGTACTTGTTCCTTTTTTCACTTTTTTTCCTTTCTCTTCTCCCGTCCATCTAGCTAATTTTTCTTTCTTACTCTCTTCGTCTTTTATAGCATACTCTCATCCTTAAGGACAGACCTGTAACTATGTAGTATTTTCTCTCTCATCCTTAACGATGGACCTGTAAATATGCAGTATTTTCTCTTGAGTCGCTTAAAAATGTTTACTTATTTCCTAAGGGCATCAATCGCCTTTGAAGGAACTAGTTCATTGCACTCACTAGCCACTCTTAGAAAGTTGCTTTTACAGCAAATGCAAAATGATGCCTTGATTGAAGGATGACACTTTATATTAATATCTTGACTCTCTGCTCACTCATTTTGAAGGAATCGCTCCAATAAAAATGAATTTTTGCTGAAGGCAAACCAACTGGAAAAGATACTTGCTTTTTTTGTGTTTCAAGGTTTTCACAGTGGCTTCAAAGGAAATGCGAATTAATCATTTGTTTTGACCAAAGAGCAGCGGAACTTATTTTGAAGACTTAAGCAGGCACCACAAATGTAAACAGAAATCTGGGACTCCCAAATGCTAAAGCTGAAAGGAGTCAGTCTGGAAACATCAATTCTACTCAGCGTTTATTTTCATTTGAAGATAGTGGCAATCATATATAAATCACGGACAATACGAGTTCTTGCCTGGCAACTGTCCACATGAATCTGTTAATCTTTAGGTACAAGATACAGTATTTTTTAATAGAAAGACAGGGCAATATGGCAGTTAATTAGCAACTGATGCTGTAAACTACAGTAGATACAAAGTTTTGTCATATAAATTAATTGCCATTACAAAAAGGCAACTGCTTTAGCTAAGAAGATACAAAAACTGGTAACTTCCATAAATATAACAAGAAGCTAAATGAAGAAATACATGACAGGCTGTTTCTCTTATATAATATTTGAATATGCAACCTAAGACACCTGTGGCACTTCACATAAAAGTAGGAACAGGACATACACGCAACACCCACCTCCCACCACCCACCCGCACATGCCCGTCCTAGCCCCTCCCCTCCCCCATGTGGATTGCCAAAACATGGCAAATTCTAGGGTTACAAGGACAGGATGCCACACACGGAAGCAGCAAGACGGCAAGCTCCGAACTGCTAGACAAAGAAGGAGCCTTATTGACAGTTGTAAAGCATTAGGCGTCAGACAGAAACTTGTCAAAAACAGCTGTTGTTGGGTACTGATTGATAATGTTTTCATTCTGACGGCTGAGACACTGCAGACAGTCGTGGGTCTGAGAAGAAGCCCATCACTGGCGCGCACATGAACACACACACACACAGACAACGGGAAGTCATTTAACAGATGGCTTAGGAGCACTCAGCCACAGTATCTTAAAAAGACAACATCCTACATTTAATGAACTTGCAGAGAAAGCAATGCCTAATAATCATTTATTTTCCATAGAAGATGAGCACAACAGGACAAAATAAAAACAGGAATTGTGTAACTGGTCATTGGAATAAAAGTTTTGTGCTGCTCACAGATTTTACACAGTATAAAAATATTCAAAGAGGCTGGAGATAAAATTGAATATGAATCATTTTTGATCCATCCAATTAAAAAAAAAGCTTAAAGAAGTATTCAATGTTTCAAAGGTAATGATTTCATTAAAATCTGCCTACAAGATTGAACCACAAAAGCTATAGTTGAATGACAGACATATCTTCTGAAGAAGGACAAGATGTTATTTCATCACCCTGTAATACAGTGTGAGTCTGTGGTATGTGAGAACTGATCTATGCTACCTAAAAATTACAAACGTATTTTTATTGCTCAGGTGAAGGAGCAGTTTGCTATCATTTGGCCACTTCGTATTTCAAGTGGTTAAAAATCTGCAAAATATTCCAAAGAGTATTTCAACCATAAACCTCAATATCCACAGATTATTCCTAATTTAGAAAAGGCCAAAGGCTCCAAACTTTAGTAAAACTATACATTTACCTCTATGTAATTTTATCATTTAACTTAAATGAAAAACAAATTTCATTCCAAAGACTGACTCTGGGCCCTAAAATTACTTATCTGATATAGCCCTAGCATATTTTAAGGGCACACTGAAACCCCTGAAAATAGAGGTTTATAATAGAAATACTGATAGACCTTTCATTACTAGATAGAGACATAACAGACTCCACTAAACTAATGTTAGCACTTAATGAATATACAGATAATTCCATCTTTCTTATCTTTGTCAAATCCATGCCAGCTTAAACCTTAGCCAGTATAAACTATACTCATTTGGCGGCTTAAAAATTTTTTATCTATTTTAAAAATTATTTTCTCTATTTGAATCAGATACTTATGATTTTTAGAAAAAGATACCTACATTATGTTGCAGCTTAACTTTATGCAGGATAATCTTTCCATTAAAAAATATCTGAGGACTTGATGAAATAGTAATCAGTGATACAAGCATTGTGCCTAAATTTCCTCTAAGTCTTCCCCAAAACTAAAACAATGTCTTTATTCTTAAAAGAGGGGAGGGAGTGAGACTCAGATGTAATGAAGAAAACATGCATCTTGTCTTTAAGCTCTTCAAAGTTAATTTTACTATGGCAGGAAATTCCTTTCTGATAAGGTGATTAATTGATGTTTTTGGTGCTCATTTTTCTCTCATAATCTATACGGCCAAAATACAAAACAACAACAACAAAAACCAAAACAAAACAAAACAAAAAACTAAAAAATAAGATAAAATAAAATAAGACACCAAAGAGATCTTGAAAATGATATATATATTCTGGAAAGCCCCAGTCATACAACACCCTACCCCAAACCCAGGGAAAATGAGTCAAGGTTCTGAGTCTCCCTGAGTCCTTCATCAGGGATCTGATTTCTGTGAACCATGAATTCCATCCATTTTAGCAGAGTATAGAGGAAACACTTAGAACAGAAGGAAGAGACATGCGGTGAAGATAATTAGTGGTAAACAGAGAATAAATTCTCTCAGTAGTGTGTACTTGACATTAATGCCGATGATAATTCACCAATATTCACTTTAACAGAGAGATGAGAGTCGGAGATAACTAGAGGAAAACAGAGACTGAAGCCATTATAGTCTTGATACCAAAATAAAATTAAAATGAGAAACTAACATGATAGGTTCAAGGCCTTTTGGGAACCCGTTTTCTCTGCCAGATTTCACATTCTTACAGCTTCATGGTCTTTCTCTTCTAACAAATTTATCAGCTGAGAGAAGCTGTCTTTCAGTGCATCCATGTCATCCAGTGAGCAGGGCTGCAGAATCCAGCGTTTTCCACGTGCAAGTGGTTCAAGTTCAAAATATTTTTTGACCTTAAGGGGGACAGAGGAGAAAATATGTTATTAATTATATCAGAACCTTTCTTATACCCAAAATTTTGGGAGTGATGAAGTAGGAGAGTTTCAAGAAGAACGTACATGAACTGTGATGCCTGTGACCTTCCCACCCACCGCAGTGGTTATCATGTGGGTTAGATGTTGTGACTGTGGGGGTCCAAAACAAACCACCCCAAGATGTGCCTCAGTGGTATGCAGATCACTTTGAGAGAAAGGTAAGATTAGCTTCTCGCTCAAGAGAAACTTCTGCTCCCCCACCTGCCCCCAACTACCAGGAAGAATGTGAATTAGAGTCTTGCCCAAAAGAGATTATCAGAGATAACTTCTTTTGACCTATCTATAGGGTAAGACAAATCTCTATTTACTAAATGTCTGTTCTTCTTATCAGCCTGCAATGACCTTTTGAAGCCCCCAAGCACCTTACCTCATCCCCAGCTCAGGCTGTACTGTATCTCAATCCCTCTGTCTCTGAACCTCTCATGTATGTGGGTCTGACTCTTGTGTTTGTTGGGATCCCCTGCACTCGATATTAAATTTGATTTTCTCTTGTCAATTGGCCTCCTGTTGATTGAATTATTCAGCCAGCCAAAAGAACCAGGTGAGGGAAAGGGTAATTTCCTCCCTTCCCCGTGTGACCCAGGAGTGTTTTCTTTTGGGGTGAATGACCTGCTTGCGAGTCACCATTCCATCCATACACTTAATGGCGTGGAAGGTCTAATGAAGTCTAAGAAAGAATTATATGTACTATGGCACAGCGTGAAACACAGAGCAGACACCGAAAAAGATTCAACTGAATTAAAATAACTCTAGCAGAGCAGTTTTTACTACATCACTTTGCTAACTTATTAAATTAGTGCCAACACGTAGTATGTAATCTATCAGCTACTCAAGTCTCAATAATTTTGACCATCAAACATAAATGAAACAAAAAATGTAATTTAAGTAATCTTTTCTCTCAGTCCCTTATATTTCTAGTATGTATTCTGAGACCTAGGAAAGTGGGTTTTTAGGTAAGAGGATGAAAATTGAGTGTATGTATATGTTTATATACACATGTATAAATATACATGCATTGCATACATTTTTCTAGCTTTTTTTCTTCCTAGTCCTGAATTTTCAAGCAGGGAAAAATCAAGACCCTCGGACTGGTATGTGGAGTAGAGCACTTTCTATCTTAAATACCTGTTCAATTACTAACCAGTCGCAAGTCTCTCAGTGTATCAGCTAGGATATTAACAGCATCTAGGGTTACCAACTCCTGGCTTTGAATAAATATCAAATTGTTCTGACTTCCAAAAGTACTGATGGTCTCCTCTCAAAGGCTAAGATAAAGTACAAAGATTATAAAACCACACTCTCATGCATACACATCATCATCATCATCATCATCATCATCATCATCACACTAGAAAGTGTATTTATAGTTTACATAACACAAAATACAGTCAGTATCAATGTCAGAAGCAGCACTGTTCGGACATTCTTTGTCAATAAATCCCATGTGCCTTGGAAAATGCCAAGGTTTTACCTTAGTCAATTCCTGGCCCAGAAAAAAAGTATTCCATTTTATACTATTCCTAAATGTGGTTTATTTTGCCTTTATTATCACAAGCACCAGACCAGTGTTAACATCAGAGATTAACCAAAGTGGCAGTAATATGTGTGCACATTTTTTATATGAGCAAGAAAATATAAATAATACTAAAATGTTATGCTAATTTAGGAGCCATAAGTATGCTAACATATTACATTCTAGTGTGTAGCAGAAGTCCTTGGAAAGATGTCTGTATATTCGTAATAAATTCTACTACTAAACAAAAAGTCTCGAGAATAGAAGAATTCTCATTCATTTTGATTCTGATGAGCAATGCAAATCTCATTTACAGATCAGAAAATAAGTATACGACTTGAGAACAATTTTTGCCGTAGGTATTTTACAAATTATGTTAAGAGGATTCTTCCTTATAGAAAATGTAAACTCCATTCTTTCAGTTTCTTTTCTTTAGGGCGCTGAAAACAACCTCCAAGAGAATCTGAAATTGCTTGTATAACAACCAGCACCAGGAACCAACCCTGACCCACCTAAGAACCTGCCAGGCAGCAGACGAAGCAAGCCATCGCCCGGCCAGCAGGGGAAGAGAAGTGTTGGCAGGAGCGATACGGTGGGGATGGTGGGGTGGGGTGGGAGATCGTTTAAGTCTACAGCTAGGAGGAGTTGGCTGCTATAAGAAGTTTAAAATCAGAGATGTTAGTCTTGCTTCACCCACAAAGTGAGGCTTCAAATTGCACTGACAAGCTGTAATGGGGACCCCGCACTCCCAATGCTGTTCAGTATTTGATCAATAATGCCTCCCATCATCATGGGGCATCAAGTAACATCTAAAATCTGGTACATGAAGGAAGTTGTACCCTTGCCACATTTTATATTCTCCAATTTAAAAGGACAGCATTCTGTGACTGCTAATTACTGGGGAGAGGACTGGCAGCAAGAAATTAACTAATAATAAAGAAAAAGATAAACAAGGTAAGTGAATATTACTAACAATACTTCCTCAGAATGGTTCCTTTAAAAAAAATCAGAGATGATCCTGGTAGCATATTAAAAGCTAATTCGAAAGCAATGTTAGATTTAACTAATCACTAAGTATAATTTGAGATATTTTGCATACAAACCAGACACAAAAAAACCAGTAAGGTTTTTAGCCACCCATTAGGTTGGTTTCCAGGCAACTGAAAATATAGTCTATCATGTAGGCACACTTGGAAGATAATAAAGATAGGTAGTCATGTTTCAGAAGTTGTTCTTGCTGAATATTAAACATGAGAAGGAAATGGAAGCTTTGATTACAGTGTAGTCAACAGATAAAAGAGCCTACGGGTGTTAAGCTGACAATACGGCTGGGTAACCTGAGCTTTTCAGATCTGTAACCTAAGTGGGCATCTAACCCTGCCACATTCACCCGACTGGTATCCAACGGATTCCATACCACTTTACATTTCTAATATCAACTTAAAAACAAGTTTGGCATTCCGGCGATATTCAAGTACAGTGAGTGACCGTGTTTGTCCCTGGAACATGAGAGGAGAAAATGAAAACTTAATGCTCTGACTTGAACTTTTTCCTTTATGGTAACATTTTTTTTTTTTTTACACATTTTATGTTTTTTATATATGATAACGTTTCAATTTAGTTTTCTTGTATTAACCCAAACTTCATTTTACCTCCCCTGTATTATTACATTGAAAATTACAGTTCAATTATTACATTGAAAATTACATCTGATTTGTCCACCATTGCTTTCTTTTGTCCTTCGATGTGCTGGGTATAATTTTTAAAAATGTAACCAACATAAATCATATGCTTACATCTGATATTATTTTTAAGGTTTAAAAAACTGCCTATGATGTGAGGATCTATTTTTTTATGATGAGCATAATTTTTAAAGGTTATTTTCTTATCAAGATGAAGAATTTTTTAAAATAACTCAAGAGAAAATGAACCTCCGTCTTTTAAATAGTTTATCAGCTGCTTAAATGTCATGGTTAACTGGAAACTGCTGGAATAGAGATAGTGATTGTTTCACATTGGCTTCTAGAGACGGCACTTGGGGGAATGACATCAGAATTCAGCTGCCTGGCAACCTGTGGTCATTTAGCTATTTTCAGGAGAGCCACAGAGAGTGGGAATTTGTTAGTGGCCCTGTGTCCACCCTAGAGATAGGAAAACAAAGCCACTATAAGTAGTCAACCTATTTTAGCTATGTCATCAGACCCCTTCTTCACTCATGCAACCCGGCGTGATGTGCATTACTGCATCCCATTATTCACACATTGCCCTTACTGTAAAGTGCTAATTTAACAGGAAACAAATCAGCACCATCTCATTGCGGCTAATGTTTGTAGCAGCTGTTAAACCTGTGAGACATTACATAGCACAGGAGACCCACTCATTGGGTAGATGTCCTTTGTGTTTCCTTGAGCAGACAAATAATAAAACAATCCTTTCCTACTTACAGGACCTCTAATGGGGTTGTAATGATACTCGCTGATTTCCCTATCTTGCCCAAATTTCACATTGAAAAATTTTATTTTCAATTCTTTCAGACGCGTTGTGACTTTCTATAAGTCACATAAATCATTTCTGAGCTGCAATAATGTCTTTCTTTTCTAAAAACCTGCAGACCTCGTTTTAATTATAACAAAAAGTTGCTTTCCCCCCCCCATTTTTGTTATTAAACCATGGAAGTAGTATGTGCCCAGAGTTGGCCTTGTTTTCCTTTAAACACTCTGGGGAACTGGAGGGTAGAACAGTCCAGAAGGGATTACTTAGTGTTTTTACGTGACATAGAGTGAAGTTCTAAGCTCATATTTATTAACCCACATGAATGTGTGGTAAGACATTAAAAAGAGTTAGGGCGTGTGAGGATTCTTTACTACATGGGACTTCGTTGTGCATCCTAGAATATGTCACTATAGTTCTAGTGAACTCGATGCCATTAGCATTAATTATAACTGATATAACTAGAGATACCCCATCTCCTCCCCTCCCATGTTTAGACTATCACCTGGCGTGGTCCTGCTCCTAGCAACACAGCCATCTCTTGCCCCTGTCTAGGGCTATAAGCTTATTTTTCCATACACATTCACCACTGAAGATAAAAAACTGGATATCTGCTCTGTCCATTCATCCCTCAATCCCCATCTACATATTCCCTCTGCAAAAAACCTGGCAGATTATAACGGACCCCTCTTAAACTTGAGGGTGGTTGGGATGGGGTCAGGATCAGTATAAGGAGCGTCAGACACTTGCATCCTGTAAGCAGGCTTCCCATAACTTCATTCATTCAACCACTACTTCGTGAATGAGTGTGCTTTAATGAGCCGCCCGTACGAACACTCCATGAAAATCGACAAGTGCAACAAACCAGGACTTTTTCTTCTAGAGAGTTGGTTGCTGAATGCTTACCAGCATACCACTGAGCATATACATGTATGTTTGTGAAGGGGTTTTCCATCTTTGCTGTGTTAATTGCGGCTCATGGAAGAGACTTTAGTAACCTTCTCCAAAGTCAGAGAGAACTTTGCCCACACCGTGGCTCTAGGACAGGGTCTGGAGACAAAGTGGCAGGGCATCATTAAAATTCTTCGGGAGTGCATTCTTGGCAGCTTGTTCAAAGAAAGGTTAGTCTAGAGAGAGCATTGCCAGCTGTTGCCTTTTCATTGTACTGCTTGTGGGATTTTGAAATCCTTAGAAAGGTACTAAATATGTCATTAAAGGCAGGAATAAGAAAAATATAAGTAAAACCAATTTGCCATAGTTCTAACAATGTTACAATACAGACTAGATATTTTTTCTTTTTACTAAGTCCTAATAGGGACCAGAAAATGACAACTTGATGTTAACCAATGACACAATATTATTTGGGAGTGTATATTTATAATGGATGATTGCTTTCAAGAACACTAAGGGTAATATAAAAGTGTAGTTCTGATAAGATGGCTTCTTTCTTAAGCAAAATGTAGCCTGCCTGACCTTGAAATAATTAAAAACCAGACTAATGACTACAGGTTATGACCTGCGATTGAGCCTTGTCCTTATTAGAAGTCTTCCTGTCTAGGCAGTAACCTCTGATGTGTATAGAATGTTCTATGTTGTGACAATAATTATATAGAAACCCAGTCTTCCACTGCACAGGAAAAGTTAAGTGTCCCAGAGAGCCAAATGAAATGAGCCCATGTGCTCTGGTGGTATAATCTAGGGTCTGAAAAGCAATCCTAATTTTGCTTAATCTGCTAACCTAGAAGCATAGAACAAATCACATCTATTTTTCTCTTTTTGATACGTCTAGGGGAGAGGGGGTTGTTTTATTCTATCCAAGCAGCTTGTTGATCAGATAATCACTGGGAGAGGGACAGATTAGGTATGGACACTTCCTGTATTCAGGGACCAAGGAAAAATACCCAGTATTCCTTTATCCGCATCCTCCTTTCTTCTAGTTGTTCTATCCGGCTCTCTACAGCTTGGAGTGATTCCTGCATGCAGACCTTTGCTCCACCTCGAGTCTGCCCCAAGGCCTCTCCATCCACAGGTGGAAAGGATCAACCTATAAATTTATTGTATATTAAGTCTCAGTTGATATCCTCCCTTCATCTCAAGGGGAAGCCGTACTGTTACAGAAGAAACTTAAAAGTAGAACTGACCTTAGTCACAGTAGCCATGGTTGGTTGCCTTCTTGGGACTCTGGGCACTATAAATTCCCTGTAAATAATGTTTTACTGGAACACAGCCATGTTTATCCGCTTATCTATGGCTGCATGCATGCTACAATGGCAAAGATGAGTTACGAACACAGAGACAGTATGTTCCACAAAGCCTAGAACAGTTATTGTTCGGCCCTTTACAGGAAAGAAAAAATTGCCAAGCCTGCCCTAACGTATTATACGGCTCCTTACTTTGTCCAGGAGGGGCACAAGGAGGGCTTGGAAGGTACCTGGGCAGCTGGCTTTCTGGGCCTCAGTGTGACTTCACTTGCCAGCCCTTTGCTTCCCTACTTTGGCTCACACTTTAGGGGGACAAAGAAGTTGGCTTTTCCACTCTGGCCAGGCTCCATTTATGATTTCAGATGCTCTGGATTGTACTCCAACAGGCAGAAGGGTCATCTCTCAGCAAAGCTGTATTTTTTTTCCTCTCTGTTCACCCTGGGTTCTGTCATGTGGAAACTTCCTAAAGGCTAAAAGAACTAGCCAGGGCACTGGGTGACCTGTCAGTCTGAGGTTTTTGGTGTTCTTAAGAATGGCTTTTAGTACACAGCAATACTAGCTATTGTTACTTTGAGTTTTAAAAAGGAATATACAATTCATTACATTTATAATGTATGAAATCTACTTTTGTCTTAAGTGATTATAATCAACTTAAAAATCTTAATATTCTATTTATACATCTGGTAAATCTTGACAATACTTTTAGGAGGCTGAACACTTTTTAGGTCCACTTATAAATTTAATTAACCATTCTTAAATGTCTCAAAACTCCATTTATAAATTTAATATATTCAAATCACTTTTTAAGCATTTAGACCATCTAATAATCAAAACATTCTCAAATAGTTAAGATTCTTCTTCTTTTTTCTTACAATAAGAATTCTTAAAAATTTCTTCCATTAAATTTATAAGTTCAATGACTCTCAAGTTATAGTACATTCTATTCCAATACTATTCATAAGCGTAACTACAATCCCATACCTTTTTACATAGAAGGCCAATTCTGAAATCACACATTTTAAATTCAATTGTGTCTGGCTTCTTTCACTTAGCATAGTATTTTCAAGGTTCACCATGTTGTGACATGTATCAGAACTTCGTTCCTTTTTATGGCTGAATAACCTCACATTATATGCATATATCACATTTTATTTTTCCATGTTCATCAGCTGATGGACATCTAGGCTGTTTCTAGTTTTTGCCTTTTATAAATTCAGTTACATGAGCCATTACTTTCTCCTTGTAACAGACATTAGAAATAATTACTGTATAAATAAATGGGTTAGAACATCCAGACTCAGCAGGGCCTAAGCATCGTCACAAGTCTGTGGTGAACTCCATTTTCACCCAGATTCACTAGATTTACACAGATCTGGATGAATACTCTCAAAGTTTTTCATGTGTGTGAGTATTCAGTTCCTTGAGGGCATAGACAATAAAACATTATTTTGTATTGTCCAGTGTACCCAGTACAATGTCAGACATAAAGAGGATACTCACTTACTTATTTTTAAACAAATTTAAAGGGCCGAACTGATAACGAAAAGGGCAACAAAATTTGTACTATATTTCATCCTGTATTAAAATGTAGCTAAAAGAATGAAATTGAGCATCAGAGATAAGTTAACCACTCTTCACAATTAATCAGGCCAAGGTTTCATGCAGGAGATGGGATTTCTTGAACAGTTTCAAAACTGTAAGTCTAGTCTAATTGGTTTCAACTCCATTATACATATGCCTACAGGCAACTGTAATGAATTATTTTGCAAACAGATAAGTAAACAACCTATCATGGAAAATAGAACCATTCCAGAAATCTCAAGACCCATAGGACACTTATGTTTTGAGCTATTCCTTTAATCTGTGTCCAAACAAAGCACCTAATTCTTATCTCAGAGAATGGAAAGCTCTGACATATGCAAAAAGAGAAGCATCCATACACTTGTCTTTGCATGCAGGTGCAGGCATCGAATTTTTCAATAACATCTATAACACAGTCATTAATTACACAGGCAGCCAGCTTTCAACAACACACCATTTTCTTTTTCTTTCTCTTTTTCCTTTCTATAATCATTCCTATTCCACTCTTTCAAAAGAGCATTCATTTTTTGGTAATGGCCACATTAAGTGGGTTATACTTGATTCTGTATCTTCCATGTTTGGAATTAGTATTCAGTTCTGATTTACCTTTATTTCGAGAAAGCAAATGTAAGTAGAAAGAAATCTATCTATAAAAAACTTTCCTGGCAATAGAAAATGGTTGTTTAAGAAGCTCTACCTATATATGTGAGAGCTAGTCAAGTATGTACTAGACAGAAGAATTAATGAGTGAAAGTCCCAAACACATCAGAGACAACCAATTAGCTTGTCTGAAACACAGGCTTGTAAAGCTATCAGTAACTTATAAAACGGTCTGCTACACACGAGTAAAATGTTGTTTAAATGGCTTGCTTAACTAGATGCATTCACCATGAAATTGATTCTTTTAAGGTTATTTTTTTAACTTAATATTCATTAATTGTCCATACGAAAATGTCTGGGTGGGTGGGAGGGTGAGTAGATAGCCTGGTATTGTAAAGTGCAGGGTGAAGATATAAATTCCATATCTTATGGATTTAAGAGGTATTGGGGGAAAAACATCTCATCAATTACTAACAATTACTGCTTCAGTAATTGAAATGGATCAACACAATTAGGTTATTCCTCCTCCACCTTGCTATAAACACTTAGGTTGGGATTGGTAGATGTACTCTGAGGACCCTCCGATCTGAGAATTTATGCCTTTGTGTTACAGAACTGCACTGTTTTTCACCACAGCCTGTGATTCTGCAAAACGGCATGAGAGAAAGAAGACCCTGAGTCTGGTGTTTTTCAAATCCAACATTTGCCTTAGAGTGAACAACACATTTCATCCCCAAAGGCTTACTTTACTAAAAACGTTGAGGTAACTTGATGTTAGCTGACATATGAACAACACTCACTATATTATTTCTTATTTTGAATTTTCTTAAGAAACTACTATATTTTAAAACAGGGTTTTCTCTTATACAAGGCTCTATACCACAAATACATTTCAAACAAATTTCTGTCTGATCAGACAACTGGGAGAACACGCTCTGATTTTGTCAGGTGTAATTCTTATGCCTCCTCATTCAGTATTGGTACCTGTAATGCACTTCGCTCAACCACTATCAGCTGGCCAACTCAAAGAATTCTTTGGCTCCACAAAATATTAGGGAAAGAAATATATTTAGACAATGGCTAAAGCTTGTTAAAGACACAAAACTCTTTTAAGAATAGTTTATATTGTCTAGTTTATTTGACTTTTGTAATGACTATATATCCCCCATCTCATTCTTACAGCCACGTGTGTGAGAAAGCAATGGCAATAGTAGTAACAAACTAAAATGTTAATATATGGAACCCAAATAAACATGTTTAATATTGGCCTTGTGGTACTATGACAGCACTCTGTCCTAACAGTGGCAACATTTAGACGTTGGAGCAGAATCAAATTCTTGGGCCTTAAACAGGAGACAGTCAAATATGGCAAGCCTCGGGTTGCTCAGCCGCCAGTGGAAGGTGCCAATGGCCCTGTCCAGATGCAGAGATATTCAAGGGATGTTCCTGTCAGCAGTTTGTCCTCTGGCTCCTGCAAGGGGCCACCATGGAAACACTGGGAGGAAAAGGGAAAACAGGAAGGCGTGGAAAGATGGGGGGAAGGGCAAAAAAAGCTGACGGCCGCCTCCATAACACATCTACACAAGGGGAACAGGTAACAAATGGCCTTGTAACAAACTGCCATGTTGTTAGTCATGGGGAGAGAATTTCTTTTTTTTGCTGGCAATACAGCCAGGAGCCTAATATCCTGGCAACTGAGAAATATGAGCTTGGAAAGAGGCTTACAGGCAGTCTGAGGAAAGAAAAGCTGAGTGGTAATCTGTCCTAAGGAATTTTAGCCAAAAAAACCCACACAGGACTAGTTGAACTCAGAATAAAGCACGTGAAAGACAAGTCTGGAGAACATTACAATCAGACATAAAAAGAACACCAGAAATGAAGGTTCAAAAAGCCACTGACCAGATTCACCACGGGGTTGTTAGTGTGGCACTGGGTCCTGGTAGTCAACCCAGGGCTGTCTCAACCACCAGTTCTCAGTGGGGGAGGGGAATGTCTAATCCCTCAGGGGACATCTGGCCATGTTTGAAGATATTTTTATTTATCACGACTTGGGGGTCAGGGGAAGTTGGGTGCTACAAGAATCTGGTGAGCGATGGTCAGGGATGCTGCTACACATCCTGCAATGCACAGGACGGCTTTCCCGCTCCTTCCAGCGAAAAACTAGCCCCAAATGTCAACAATGCTGAGAGGCTGAGAAACTGGGCTCTGAAGTGATCTTTAGAAGGCAAAAAGCCAATGAACAAAGACCCTGTTAATGACTCAGCCTACGGTTTATCAGCCCCAACCATCAGGCTCCCTCCCAGGAATCAGGAGATTTTAGGAGCTGAAAAGGTAGATTAGGAGCAACATCAGAGCAACTCAGTCTGGGCACAGACTCTGTCGTTTCGTATTCAAAGTAGAAATCAACAGAACTTAGTGGAGACAAATCAGAACAATTAAATTGGGCTGGGAAAAGTATACTGAAGAAAACAGCCATATTTCCACTTATTCTACACATTCTGGCTCTGGGGACACAAAGGTCCATATAACAGGCGCATATTATCTCCCACATTTAACCGTTCTCTAGGAAACAGGCAGACTTAGCACTTTGCAAAAGTCCTATACACTTTGAATTATCTTTTTTCCCATACTTACCACATTGATATTTTTTTCAACAGTAAGATGGCAATTCTATCATAGCATTTGAAAATAAAAATCATGTAATGCCAATGCCTGGGCCTCGTGAAGTATACATAGCAGTGGAAGAGACTGACACTTATCAAGCATGTACGTAAGTAACTAAAGTCGGGTACAAATAGTTCCATGAATTAAAAGCAGGTACCATAGCATTAATAATATGTGCCACATAACTGATCCAAAAGAGGGACTGATGGACCAGCATTAGTTAAATTCCAAGTGGATACAGATAAGAACACATCTTTAACTGATTTTCAGACAAAATTTCATAGTTACAATAAAAATTCTCTTGATTAACCTCTACTTAATTGCTTAGGATTATCTGAGTCCTCACTGCTCTAGTACAAGACAATGATTGATGCAGTCTACACAATGGATGGCCACACCCAGTGGAAACAATGCCTGAATGACGCCGGCCACGTTCTTGATGCTCATGACCAGTGGGGACTGCTCTCTGTCATGTCTGCTCATTTCTGCTGCTGACTTGTTTCCCAGTTCTCATTAAGGCAATCGTATTTGTTATCATCACTAAATAATTTAATTAAATGTAACACCAGTGAAATATGAACTTGAAAAGAGAATTTCTATTTTTATGAAAAAGTAAATGTAATATGTTCAGAGAACTCAACACAGGTAAGTCACTAAAAACAAACTGCTGTTGAATTAGATTTAGATGAGATGGCTAGAAAAGAATGGAAAGGAAGTGCAGATGACTGCCCATATGTCTTTAATGTATGGTTCCATTTTAAAGACAGAGGAGCTGAAAATCATAGGTAATGGCTGTGTTTTATGCAAGAAATACAGAACTCTGATTAATGGCCACATACTCAGAGGAAGGGCCTTGGCCCAATATCAAAAGATTGGTAAGTACCATTTGTATGTTTTAGGTTAAAATAAAAATATTTAGGGTATACATTTATTTTTTTTAATGACGAACTTTAACCAACTCTTGATGAACAACTACCAGTTCAGATCAATATAGATAAGGGAAGGGAGTTTAATTGTGTTTTTCAAATTGTACTTTTTATCCTGTTGAATCAAGACTTTTCACAGGGGAAATCATTAATGCCAATTTCAGTCTGAAGTTTAGAGTGTTGCATAAAATCACGTCCACTGTCAGAATCAATATTAGTGTCTATCACCTCGAATCTTTTTGTGAAAGTGGAGTATAAATGAGCAAAATTAAATAACTCAAATCCATACTCATACCCACTCACACTCTTATAGTTTCCTGTAGAAACAACTATAGCTATGAAAGGAAATTATGATTACAACTGGATACCTCATTATTAAATACAGTATCCTTAAAACAATAAACATTACCTTATTTTGAATGCATTTATAAAATATTTTCTAAATTGAACTTATTTCTATTTTCTAGACTCAAAGAATTGAAAACACATTAATAAAGCATATCCTTTAGGAAAATTTCCCTGAGCTTCTCGTAGCCAATGCTTTGGATTATTATCTCCCACACTGAACCGTTCTCTAGGAAACAGGCAGACTTAGCACTTTGCAAAACATCCTATATACTTTGAAATTATTATCTGCTTCTTTCCATCCTTACCACAATGATATTTTTTCAATAGTAAGATGGCAATTCTATAATAGCATTTGAAATTAAAAATCATATAATGCCAATGCCTGACAAATGGTGGCTTGTGCTGGCTATTTTTAAGTTGAGCATCAATAATAGACTATAAAATGATATATGCAAATGGCATTTACTTCTGTGTATTTATTTTCAGTGACTGAATTACCTGGTACCTTATTTTCATCACAGTTAACGTACAGGGATCTAGGCTTCAGAGTCCTTGAAGCAGGGTTTGTAAATTTTAGGTGCCTATTCATGACATCTAACCTCTTACAAAGATGAGAAAGATGTGGCTCTAGAGAAATAGTGAGAAATAAATTCTTGCCTATTTGACTGCAGCTTCTCATTCAGATAAACAATACATGTAACCTGCACACTTCTTAGCAAGGTAAATGCAGCACAGTTTTCATAAAACATATGGACAAGGTGAAATCTCTTGCAGCTGCTGAAATATTCGAATTCTGACTTCCTATAAGAAGCCATACACTCCAAGTATGCAGTAACTTGGTCACAGGTTGAACTGCTTTTTGGTGCTCTTAGAAGAGGCAACCTGATTTGATAAACTGTAAAAATATCTGGCATGACCTAAGGGTTACAAAGCTTGGATTAGTAACTAAAAGCAACCAAATCAGGACTAAATTCATGTTCTGGAATGGGCTTTGCCTGGTTCCAACATGGCCACTGACCCTGTAAATCACCAAGACGTGGGATATTTCCTACACAACCTGGAGAAAAAGAAGGAAATGGAACAGATAAACATGTACAACATAATGAGCGGACGCTCTTGACGAGAGATCTAGATGGAACTGTACTAAACCAGCTCTGTGCTCTCTGTCTCTGACTCTCTCTCTCTCTCAAATTAGGCTGTTAAGCCAAGGACTTATTTAAAATGTTGAAAGATATAATTTATTAATTACAATTGAAAAGAGTTCCCTAAATAAGCAAATTACCCTATCTTTACAAGCAAGGCTCTGGAATGGCTTGCATTAACTATCTTAATGGTATTTATATTTTTATGAAATATTATAAATTACTCTTACGGTTAAGAAATTCATTCTTGCTGTATCATAGATATTTAAAAATATTCCTATATCTGCACAAAGCATAAAAAAAGCTCTCTGGAAAATTATGAACCCCTTGCACACCCAATATTCCCTCCCCACCCCCAATCCTTCCCATCTGCCAGCTGGGTTTCATTTTAAGAATTTCACACTGAATATAAAGTGCTATTTTGACCATGTGGCTCCAGAAATGTGAATTTATAGTCTATTCAGATAGGATGCAAGTGATTGACAGAGAAGAGACTAACCAACTGGAAGCAGTGAAGCCACTACCTCTCCCTTCAGGTTACTTTAAGTTTCTGAGAGAGGGTGGCCATCCTGACACTGTTTCATGGAGCTAGAGAGAAGTACAGGGGATCTACTTTTTAATAGTCACTTCCTATTAAATGACCTGCTTGCTGTGAAACTTTACCCTCTATGTTCCTATACCTTCCACATTCCATCTATTTCCCCATATGTAAAATGGGAATACTAAAGTTTGCTTTCTTAGACATCCCTTGCAACAGTGTTCATTTACAGACATATAACAATATCTATAATTACTGGTCTTCAGGTTTCAGAGTAAAATTTTCAGAAAATTTTGTGTGTATTTGCTTTTCTTGGGTAAGGGCTAGCAATGCCTAACAACTTTTAAACATGGAAAAGACTCTCGGCACATAGTGTTTCAGAGATTGTTTGAAAGACTTGGGCATCTAAAAACGTTTCAAATACCACTGCTACATAAGCTTTCTCACAAAGTAGATTTGTTTTCTCAGCAGTTATCCATTTTGTTTCAGACTTATCATCATCCTCAAGTATTATCACAGGTATAAAAGTGATATATACTGTGATATATATAAATGTATATATTTACATATATGTAATATGTATATACATATACATGTGATATATATAAGTATATATAAGTGATAGAATATAAGTGGTATACATGAATATAATTACATATTCAGATTATCTAAATCTTTCTTTTTGAAACTTTAGAGTCATGCTGTTCCTAGAATTCTGTATACTCACTAAATGAATACCAAGTACTACTGTAAAACAGATTACTTCTCTGTTGAACAAAAGTTCAGAGGCATAATACTCAAGCATTGAATTTGAGAAGGGTGACTAGATGTATTTAGAGCTGATACTATGATACGGGAACCAGTCTCAAAATGAATGAGCACATCTAATTTCTATTACATAGACACAAACAGAAGGTGACATCAGAGGAAAGTTGATGTCATCAGGAAAGTACACACCTATGACATTCTGCCAAGTTTGGTCCTGTTCAGAACAGGAAAGGTGGAGTCTTTAGCTTCTAAGTTATTTTGTAGGGAGAGCAACACCTCCTCTCCCACCCCTCAAGATAAAACAGAGCAAATAAGTACATTATAGAAAATCAATTAAAATTAAAGGAAAATTTCTCCTACTTGCCAGCTCTATGAAAAAAAAACCATTATTATATATTTAAGTTTTAGACACGTTATGTAAACAGTTAATAATATTATTTGAGCACAGAGAAAGGTATGAAAGAAGCCGCATCAAACTGACCATCAGTGGATGGCAACACTAAGGAGTAAATGCAGAGCAAACGTTATTAAGTTTTCTTACTCTACCTCTGAATTATTGAACTTGAAACAATAAGCCCCTATAGTTTTTATACTTTAAAAAACAAATAAAATAACACGCATATGAACAAATCAAAGAGCAGAAAAGAAAATAAAAATTTGCCTGTATGCAGAGACAGAGACAGAAAGGGAACCTGGCTCATGCTAGAGGTTCAATAAACATTTGCTGCATGAATATGAGGAAAATAATAGCTGCCAATAAAAATTCTCCTTATATATCATGGTATCTACTTACGTGACAAATTAAATATGGATTTTTATCATATCTAAGCATTTTTGGGGTTTAAATCAATAACAATTGACTTAAATTATAAAGTGTGTCCACTGCTGGAAGATGGGTGACCTTCGAGGCAGAAGAGAACATCACTCAGGATTCTTAACTTTCGCAACTGAAAATCCAACTCCATCTCACCAGGCTACAAAGTTCATATGTGGATTTTCCACAACCAATAGTACCAGTGCTTCAGGTCCTGGACAAGAAATAAAACCTCCTACTTACTATTACTACTTACTACTTACTACTTTTCATCGACCCCCTTCAGAGAGCAGTAGTATTTAGAGAAGAACATTCAAAGCGCCAGGGCATTCATTTTCCTCCAGGATGTCCAATGCTGTCCTTGAATATAGTTCAAGTATAGCCTGCCGAAGGCTATAAAATTGCCTCACTCCATGGCGTTTTAATACTAAGGTCTTTACTTAATGTCATCGCAAGCAAAAGCCACAAAAAATTCAGAACTGCATTTACTATAAAAATGTCATAGATTATTCATGAAATTCTCCGTGTCTCTTATAGAAAAAGCCTTTTAGAACTGTAATTGAACAGCTTGTATCTTCCCTGTAGAAGACACATCCTCCTCCTTTTCCAATAATAAGAAATATGTCACAGATCACGATTCCCCTACATTTTTATTTTTCAGAAACTCAGAGCACTAAGTATGAAACCAAACTGGAGCGGTGACTTGGCCCATAGGGTTGGTGTTATCATAGCCTGCTTTTCTTTGTCATTATCTTCTATGTCAATTTATTATAATTTTCACTGGAGTAACTTTAAGTTCTTTGTCGACAGAAGCAGTGGCCTATATAAACAACTAAAAATAAAGTGACACCTCCATCTGGAATTGAATAATAACATTCAATCTCTCTGCTTGGCATCATTATTTAAAAGAACACACCAAGCTTCACTGAAAGACACCAGTCTTGAGTCATTCTTAGTACTTCAGGGGCTTCTTAAAAGTACTTGTTAACACTGTTATGATAGTTTGTGGACTGCAATTTATCAGAATGGTCTCAGGATAAGAAACCTCAACTGAAGTTAACTCATTTTAAGAATGAATTTTATGTACCACAATAAGAAGAAATTCCCTTACAGAGATTTTTTAAGAGATTATTCGATTGTTTTACAAAATGATGCTTAAAATAGAATTTTCAAATTTTTTTTCTTTATGTTTTTAGGTAGTAGTGGTGCGTACAAAGAACTTTTTTCTCTGTGGTGTTTCAAGGTGATGGAATTTTAACAGCACTGTCCAGTTTTTATCTTCTAGATCAGACACTAGAAGTCATCTGGAACTTTTAAGGCCTCTTGATCAAACCCAATAATATTTTCCAAAACATCTTGCAGGGTGAGGGATGGGTGGGGAATCTAAAAACAGCAAAGTTAAGATATCTTTAGCCTCAGGACTTTGGTCAAATTCTGTGAGATAAACAGAAATCTGTTTTTATTCTCCCATTTCACCTTCTTTTCTAATAATTCCTTTCAGCAATCCTAGGAACCCTATCTCAATATACTCTTATTATGTTTAAGATTTCTCTCTCTCTCTCTCTCTCTCTTTCTCATTAATACTTCCATCAACCCATTGAGGGAGGTACTATTATTATGGGAGGTCTACAGTCCAAAATAGTCATCCTCAATACCCACAGATTCCTAAGTCCCTAACTTTCCAGCCAAACTAGGTTTAGTTACTTACTCCTTAAATCCTATCTTGCCCTTCCCAAGGATGAGCTCTGTGCTCAAGGTATTTCTTTCTCCTAGAAAGCCCTAGTTTATTATAATAGTTCATTTGGATTGGAGCCCAAACTACCTACTTTTCAATCTCTACTTTATCACTTACTAGCTACTTGACTTTGGGTAAATTTCTTAACTGTTCTAGGCCTTAGTTTCCTCATTTGGGAAATAAGTGTAAAATAATTATGTTAAGAGTAAATACCTACCTCAGAGGGTTGAGGTAGGATATGGAACTATCCCATGTCCACTACTATTACTGCTAGAATTCTGTTTTTAGTTGTGCCTAAGACCCAACTCAAATACCACTTTCTCAATCCCTGATCAGAATAGCTAAAGGAGAGATTTTCCTTCTCTGAGCTACTGTAGTTCCTTTGTTTTATCATTCCAATGGTATTTACCCTGTATCATTGCCAGTATTCACAGTCACTATCTTGAAGTATGATTATATATGTGATTATATATATGTGTGTGTGTATACAACCCCTCCCTCCCGCTTAGTCACAACCCCTGAGGGGTTAGACTGAATATAAACTTTTCTTCTTTCTCCTTATCTCCTCTTCTCTTCTGTTGAGTGTTTTAATTAGTTCATTATTCATATACACTAGAGAATGGGCAGGGCAAGGAAATGGGAGAGAAATTAGAAAACACACACACACACACACACACACACACACACACACACACACACGCGCACGCGCGCGATTTATAATTCTATAATAGTTAATTCAGTTTAAATCTACCAATATTCTTGAGCAGCTTGTACATGATGCAAAGCAGGGAGAACAGAATCTCTTTTCTCCCAAAACTCACGACCTAAACTGGAAAAAAAAATATCTCTGACTAAACAACCTGAGCCCCAACAATACTTAGATCTGTGCCTCAAAGTGCTTATTGTCTCTCCAAATTTACTGTGTATTAATTTCCACACCTCGGGGCTCTACTTATGCAACTCATCCATTTTGGAATTCCGTTTCCTTCTCTGTCCACTCTCTTTTGTTTTCCTTGATATTCCTTCTTCCCTAGCCCAAATTCTGTACACTCTACATATGTATGTTCATTCATTTATTCACTCATTCATTCTTTAATTATTTGTAAAGGTCTTAATTTCCCCTTCAATGTGCAAGTTCTCCAGGAGGAAGGCTTGGCTCGGAGTGCTTTGCCCAAAGTAGGCTCTATTACTCATCTGGGTGAATCCCACGTCTAGAGGAGGGGCTGATGTGGGGGGCAGAGGTTCAGTGAGCGTTCACTGAATAGAACTAAATGAGCTGCTAACAAGAAAAGCCAAAGGGGTTCAGTTCCTACCCCATCTCTTGTCCTTTTGGGCAGATGATGGAATAGGGAACTAACTGACCAAACTATTGAGAAGAGGGAGAGATCCACAAACACGTCTTAAAATGGAATGGTCAGGATTATCTACAGTATTTCTTTATTTGGTAGGGAGCATTGTTCTGTGCCAGGCACTGTGCCATAGGCCAGAAAAACAAAAATGAGGTTGGCTATTGGGTGAGAAAGACAATAATTATAATGAGATCTATTGCACATGTGTAAAAATGGTAATGGCACAGAGAAGAGGGTGGGACAGTCACTAACCCGCTTAAAAGTTCACTATATTTATAAGTTATGAGAAAGTAATGTAAAAGAAGATTAAAAGTACAGTCCTCATGTCTACTGTTAAACAATTGAAACAACGTCTACATTATTTTATTTTGTGGAGAATGTGCCATTTCTTTCAGGTCCTACTTTTATGACCCAATCAATAAGAGAGTCCTGTTTACAGATGCCACACTATTTAGTTATTTCAGTTGTAAAAACTGAAAAACAGAAAGAAATTTTAAACATGCATCCCTGTCACATTCACTCTTTTTCTTTAAAATGACGTTGATTTAAGAACAACAGTCTCAACCAGAGCATCTTATATTTTGAATTTCACCACATCAAGAAATATAAACTACTCTATTCTCAAGTTGGCTTTTGACTTTGCGAGATGACTTCACCTAGTGCTCCCCAGTTTGGCTTTTCTTATTCTAAAGGAGAAATTCTAAAAGGTATTCATAAAAAAACACAGAACAGATTTAATTAAGAGAATACCTTAAACTCAACTGGGCCATATCCAGATGAAGAGTCAAAATGCAAGACAGAAAGAGAAAGAAAAATATAAAATTAGCTTCCAGAACACAAAATATTCTTTTTTGAGAAAGTTTTTGCTATGGCAGAAATGGGTGATCCACCTTTTAAGGCATTTTGTACTAAGCCTGCATAGTAAATACACGGCTAACCTAAGATATTCTCATAGGAAAAAAAAAAAGGTATAAGGAAACTCGTTTGAAGCCAGGAAAAGCCTAGATGATTGGTAAAGACCCAATGTAATTTCCTCCAACAGCTCTTAACATCATAAGGAGACAGAAGGCATTACATTGAGCAAATAAAGTCCTGACAGGTCACTCAGGAAACTCTCAAGTCCCAAGATCTGATGTCTTACTATTTCATTTTGCTCTGCACATCAAAGAGATGTTTCACCTCTAACCCAAACCTCTGATATTCAGTAATCGCCTATTCATATTTATATGAAGGAGACGACTACAAAAGAAATCCACACAGCTTCAGTTTGCTTTGGGTTCAATATCCTAGGGGAAGACAACAGTTTTCATTTTCTTTTCTTTCTGGTGAACAAAAGCATCAGATAGGGAAATCTGTCCCTTTGGAAAAGGACCAGCCATTTGTTCTCTAGAAGGCACTGAAAGTCAGCAGATAAGGGAAAGTGGATATCTGGACTTGCCTGAGAAAAGCCTTTTAGGTCCAACTGTAGCAACTGATTTGAGAGCTGCAACTCATTAAGTGTGTCTCTGATATCACTTCAGATATGAAGATTAGTGGAACATACCAATAGATTGAATCATCAAACAATTCTCTTAGGAATTTGAACATGGAGAATTACTCCAAAGGCTCAGGCCTGTATGGGATCCTGGTAGAGATAAGATACAGACACCTTTTAGACAAGCTCAAATCGAGAACTTTACATCAACATTATCATCAGTGTTTATTGGGAATCTACATACACTCTGTGGGTAATAAGCAAACATAAAATCTCAAGTCTCTGCCTTTACAGGGCTCACAGATGAAGAAAGCAGCTCCATCTCCACCCTCTGATTCCAGACTACTTACTCATTAGGAAACAGATCGCTTTTAAAAAATGCCACTAGTTTATATTCTTAAATCCTTATTGATCCAGAAAATAGTACTCTTTAAGTTTCTGGCTTGAGAAGACTGGCTACGATGAACCTTTTCCGATATTCACAAGATGCTGCTGGGGATCTTCTTTGCATAGCCTCCAGAGGGACTTAACATTGCTCTAATCCCTCATTTATCAAACCCCATCATCAGAGGAGTGAAGGGAGCCCTTTTGCTTCTAATTTAATGAGTCTGCCAGGAGTGAATTGGCAATCGAAACTGAAGCTAAATTCCTCAAAATGCTTTTGGTAAACAGACATAAGACAGCATTGTGCTTACATATATTGGGTATTCTAAGCTATCAATCTTAAACGGAGACTGGAAAGAGGCTCTGAATTTCCCATTCTTAGAAATCACATGGCATATGCAACATGAACATATGGCCACGAGATAGCTGAGGCTTCAATTTGTACCACGGCCAAGAACACTAGACACCCAAGTGTATAACTACTAATGACTTAAGGAATAATGCAGAGAATTTGCTGAGAGCTGAAAAATACAGACCGAGTTGGAAAAAAAGCAGACATTTTAAAGGTATCTGGCGATTGGGTAATATCAAAAATATTTACATAAATGTGATAATGAGAGTGATTTAGATTTGAGGGAACATGGAGAGTGGAGGCTTCTCGAAGTCAGCAGAATTTCAACAATTATCAGAGATGATAGTGAGGCTTTTAAAAACGCAAACATGGGATTGCATACGAATAAATATGGGGCTCTAAAACCTGGCTGTAAAGTAATAGCATGCAACGCAAGCCCTTGAGAAACATTTAGCAAACAAAGTCGGAGAGTCTGAGTCTCTGCAAGAACGTTAAGCATACAAAGCAGATGAGATTTTGAAATACAGTTTTCATTTGAGAAACTGACTGGAACCTATACATTCAAGGGTGAGAGGTGTAGCTTGGTGGGGTTACAGCTCCAACTGTAGCCCTTTGGGAGATCCATTAAACTTTGAGAGTATCAACACAAACGTATAACCTAATTGCACAATGAAACGAGTACAAGTGAATCTGCAACTGATTTTATAACTTCTGGATTTCTATGGAGCTTTTGATTTCCTCCCTTGGTTCTGTCCTCAGTTGGGAGGGAACACTTCAACGGTTTATCACAAAAGAACCCGGGGTGGGCGAACATTCCCTGGGCCGCTGTATGGGGCATAGCATACTCCTCGGAACACCTCCCCATCAGGCTTTTGTTATGGCACGCCGCCAAGCTCTGCGAAAACAAGATCCATGTTGCAAAGATCAGCAGTCGTGCAGTTTCCTTCCATAACCTCAAGTACGATGGTTCAGTCTAAGAGGTGTGTGTGGAAGGTGTGATACAATACACTGAGTGTTACAGCCAAGGCCCTTCCCACCACACTCCCTCAACTGGGAAGGACTTAGGGAAGCCACTGAAAGGAACGTGGAACGGTCTGCAGGACCTCTGAGCAGTCACTAGAGCCTACAAATATGATAGCAGCCCCCTCGGAAAAATCACTGCGCCCCTGCCAAGGGGACTCACTCCCCTCCAGTGCAGCACAGCATGGACCTGCAGATTTTTCTTAGAATAAAGTAAAGGCAAAACATAGACCCCGTCCCAGTCCAAACAATAACATGCGGGGAAAGGAAGTCATTGTCGAGGAAAACAAGAGAGGAAGGGCGAGGAAGGGAAGGAAATGCTCACGTAGCACACCCATGTATGAGCCTTAATAAACAGCCAAGGTTTCTGGATCAAAGAGCCATGGCAGCCCCATCTATCCAAGGAAAGGAATCAGGGAAGGAAGAAGCCGGGGAGACCGGGAGGCTGACTCAGCCCAGGGCTCCAGGACAGCAGGTGTTTTAACCATCCCACCTGTTTCTCATACCGACCAGCACTTGCATCATCACTTTGTTCTTCCTTTCAGTGCTCTGCTCCCTGACCTAGAAAGCTCACTGTCCTGCCATTTTCTAACCAGGTCATATTGGACAAGTCATTTCATGTCTTTCAATTTTACTTTCCTGATTTTTTTAGATCGGGAAATAACACTTGTCCTTGAAGGTTCTGGTACCGATAAGGTAACAATATAGGTAAGGTTGTTAGCACAGTGACTGCCCAGACTAGGTGCTCGAAATTGCATACTTTTATGAATGAAACGTGTACCTGCTTACTAGAAAGCTGGGATTTAAACCTGGGTTTCCTAATCCTAAAGGCCGTGTCTCTCCCCTAACACCACCCCCATTTTGGAGTTTTTCAACATGTTCTTTTCTCAATCAAAATAATTAAAAATTAATAAAGTCTCATGTTAAAGCCTCAAACAATCTTTCCTGTAGGTACGTTCATATTTTTTTTTTTTGGGGGGGAGCCTAATTTACCAAAAATAGCCCAAATTGAAACAGATTCTATACAATCTTAATAAATGTTGATATTTTGCCATATTTATTTCATATCTCAGTTCCTTTTTAAACAGAAACTTTATAAATAACTATTTGATTACATTCCCTCTTTAGCTCCTAAGAGGTAACTGAAGTTCTGGAGCTAGGGTGTGTGATGGAAGGTTCTCATATCATGTTTTCTTCTTCTTGGTTTCAGTCTGCTATGCATCTCTTTTGGTCAGCTTTCATAGTTTACTTTCTTGTCATTTTGTGCAAGAATGGCTCTCAATGCAAGATGAGTGTTTCTATGGGTTTGTACTAATTTGCATAGTCCCTAAGCAACTGCTGAAAGGGTGATCAGAATTGTGGTTGCTACCCTGGTGCTCCTGGAATTAAAAAATAATGATACTTTACTACTTACTAGGTGCCAGGCACTGTGGTAAGTGTCTGAGATAGCTGTGGCAGAAACTGCTAGTGCACCCCAATATCTGTGCCCTCTTCTTCTTCCAAGGTAAAAGGCTAGGCTATGCAACCATGGTTGGGTGGGGCCAGAGGACTGAGTGCTGGGGTGTGAGCACAAGTGATGTGCATCCCTTTTGCCCCGGAACAAACGAAGCTTTTGTGATGCCTCCTTTTTCTGTGAGAAGTTGAATAGAGTGGGCTCCAGGGGCCTACAGGAGAGCAGACCAAGATGGAAGGTATCAAATTATCCTTGAATAATTAGAAAGAGCAGGGTGTTGCCACTGACCTACCAGGACTGTGAGGTGACCAAGAAATAAATGATAGTGATAAGCCACTAAGACTGTACGCTTCATAGCAACTTGTGTTACTTACCCCCAACCAACACGTTACCTCATTTATTCTCAGTGCAGTTCTGTCAGCTAGTATTATCACCTGCACCTAACAGTTAGATAAACAGGGATGCACATACAGGGATGGGCCAGTACTCCGATATTTCGATAACTGGTCCATATGTAGTGATGCACACTGACAGAATACTGCCTTGACTTAGAGTTAAGTGATGGAAATTCCGATTTGTAAACACCAGCCCCACAGGAAAAGGATAGCCACTTTTCTACCTCTGCTGACAACTAAGCTGCGTAGATCCTGAACCAGGAATACATCCAAAAGACAACCTGAAAACTGTCTATTCCCTTGAGAAGATTAACTTTCCTATATAAACGTTGCTGATTGACTGACATTTATTGAATTCCCAGTGTATACAGAGCATGTTCTCGGAAATTTATAAAAAGAAAATACAAATAATGTAAATTAAACTTGCAGTTATTTTGATGATTGATGAAAAAGACGGCCTTTTGGAGATGAGTATATAATCATAACTATACGCTATTGAAGTCTTATAAAGAGTTAGGTAACTTCAAACTTAAGAAAAAACATGTTTTGCAGAATAATTCCCCTCTTCATCATTCAAGTTCTGGTCTTCTTCAGCTGCCACTGCTGTGGGTCAGATGGAATGCAACTCATGCAACTCAAAACAAATAACCAGCCCCACACCTGAAAAAAAATCCGCACGTCTCCCCAACTTGAGACACAACTTTGTATTTGTGATCTGATTTTGAAGTCCATAAAACTTCACATCTGCATAAAATATGATGCAGCTGCTTCTGAGGGGCAGGCTGTCCCTGCCGCCCAGCCCTCTTGGTGAAAGTTCACTGGGTAGAGTGATCTTTGAGTATTAGAGAATTATATATCCTGAAAGTTGCCAAATGCAACTTTCAAGAAAGGATAATTTACTTAAAAGCGACTCATTTACTACTACCCTAGGCTGTGACATTCTTACATTTCTGGTATATCCTTGGGCGTGTCAAATGATATCTTTGTAATATCCAAAAAAAACCCCCAAAAAACAAAAAAACAAAAAACCTCATCAAATTCTATTTTTTAAATGATACTAAAAAACAACTGATTATTTTCCAGACCAGGTAAACATTAGAAAATTAAAAAGACAGACATTTGTGACTAAAGCTGAAAGTCTTATTTGAAAACTACATGAATGGAAATTTTCAATTAGCAAGCAGAGCACTGGAGACAAATGACTATGGAGACATGACTATGAGTTCTCTTCCTGGTGTTAGATTATAACTTTCAGGAAAAGGAGGTAATAAAAGCATCGGGAGAAAGGTTTTTGTCTGACATTGTGTCAGATTTCCGAAGGCCTAGAAGCACCTTGAGAAGTAACAGCTGGGAGGAGCAGACTGAGCGCTTTAGCAGCATTTGGAAAGTTGCCATTATGTCTCCTTTAGTTTTCTTAAAAAGCATTCATTTGATATTTGTCTTTTACTTTTATTAGCTTAAAAAATTTTAGCAGATTGTCACACAAATGACATTATGGGAGATAGTCACAATTTTGTTGATTACTTTTCAAGCCTTTTTCTTAGTGTTACTTTAATGAATCTAAACAGCATTTAAAACTGTTTAGATGAATTGAAAATAAGTTTCATTCCAAATAACTGATATGGGAAAGATATTCTTAGAGTCAGAATTTTTGAGCCAGAAGGGGACTTACAAAGCATCTGTTTTAACCCTTTCATTTTACACATAAAGAAACCAAGACCCAGTTGGGTGAGATGACTAAACCCAAGGTTAGCTAAGAAGGTTCTGGGCAGGAACCAAGACTCCTAACGTTTAGTCTGATTTTCTTTTTACTGAAAGAAAAGTCGGTTGGCTTGGTCCTTATCTCAGTCCCACTCCAAGGCTGCTCACTACAACCACCCTGCCCATCCTCCTCAACTCAGGACAGCAACCAAGCTGTCTTTGGCTAATGGCAGCACCTAGTGGGTGGCACAGGGAGCTGCAGTTTTCCCCACCAAGAATGTATATGCACTTACTTGTCTGCCTTTCTCCTTTGCATGTTTCTTTTTCTGCCAATTCTTATCAAAATCAATGCAATTTGTGAGCCCCCAAACCCAAACCAGCATTCATGAATTTAAGAAGGTAAGCAATACATTCAAATAGAGAAACTGTTAGACCTACTAGACATAATTTAAAAAAATCAAGTCCTAAAGAGTGCTTCTAAGTGTCCTTCAGCATTTTCACAGAAGTCTCCTTCTACTGCCTTTAATAAAAGGTTTCCTCTCAAGCATCAGTTTTTGATATTTGTAAATTCTTAATCTTTAACTTTACTTGCCTTAAATTATACTTTAACTTTTTTTTCTTGAATCTTTTGTTTCCTGTGGTGTTCAGTAACTTTGGCACATTATATGAGTCACCCAGTTCCTCTGGTGGAAAAGTGAACTAAATTTTATAAAACTCAGCAGGCATGGACCATGCATGTACTATGTATCTAGAACCATGTTCTACTCCTGAAAACTGAGCATGGACGAGGAGCAAAGGGTCTTGGTGGTTGTATCTGGAAGCTCAAAATTAAAGGCATGTAACAAAGAGAGGCTACAGGACCAAGTACAGTGAAGTGAATACTGAGCATCATCAAGAACCCCAAATCTGCAGTTTGAATGAGGCTGTGGCAACTCAAAGTGGCCTGAATAGTGGTAGTCTCTGGACTTCTGACAGTCAGAGTTCAAATTCCGATGTTGCCCTTTATTAACTACCTGATCTTGGGTGCGTCTCTGAACCTCACTAAGCTTCAGTGTCCTTATATGAAAGGTGGTGACAATAAAGCACGTAGCATTTTAGGCTATCCTGCGGACGAGGTGAAAGCATTCAGCTCGGTGCCTGGCACAGAGGAGACGCTGCATCAACGTCAGCTAATATTATGGAGTTCCACTCTCATAGAATAGTGCAGGGTGATGGCATTCCAAGTTCTGGAAATCATCATGAAGGAGGCTGGATTTGAGATGGACCTTTGATTACAGCTGAGATTTGAATAGCACATCTTGAATGCCAGAAAAGGCTCCGGGAGATGGGGTGTCAATATATGGTTTCTTGAGCATTTTAGATATTAAATGAGGGTGGTATTTTAGGACTAGTCCTTGGATTTTTTTTTTTTAATTGCAAAATAAAGGTAAGCATTTGGGTAGAAAATCAGTGTCACTCTTCTGGCCATGATCTTTCTTTCTATAAAGGATCCCTTGGCTCCTCAGAGCTTTTCCTTAACTTCTAATTCTCCAAGCTCACTATGAAGTATGGATAAAGAATTAAAATTCAGGAAATCATTTCAGGTTAAAGATAGAAAGCAGCTTTGCTGAATAGCCTTGATAAGTGTGAAGCACTAAATGAGATTCAATTTAGAGGATTTTAAAAACAAATATAATCAGTTATCCAAATTCTATAAATTATCAGTGATATTTATTCATATATTCTCTGTAAGAGTGTAAATGTATTTACGCGCTAACCTTGAAAAAACAAAATCCCAAGGACCTTGTTATTCCAGGAATTGGCTGCTGGATAGATGGGTTCAAGAAGAACATCATATGATGCTCAGCAGAGTTCATACAAAGCTTCTGCACTGTCTCCTCTCACCTCCAGGTGTCTATACCACATAAAACTCACTGCTCTAACCACTGCCCTGTACATTCAGAATGAAATGTCTTCCTACTGTAAAAACGGTGTCATCCAAACCCCCATAATAGCTTGAATGGCTGTGCTTTTAACACTAACGAATTTGTCAGTTTATCCAGGGCCCATGTATTTGCACTTTAGCAAATGCACGGTAATTTTGTTTCTGAAATTTCATTTTCTTCTATAAATGGAAATACAGAGAACCCAAGAAAGATCATCTTTAAAGTTTTTATGCAGTTAAAGGGAAACAATTCGCTTAGTCTCACTTATCGGGGCTATCTAATTCTTTGTTTAGATAAGCATTCCAGATAGGGGAATAAGTTCAAAAAATGAATACATAAAAGCATGCAGATTGGTGAGATAGAAGGGAAGAGGGATAGAGGGAGGAAATGGGGGGGGGGATATTATTTTTCCTTCAATGGGAGTATTTTAAAACTAAATGCCTTGCCCTGAAAAGTCAACAGTTCTGTAAAGTACTGATGGTTGTTGTCATTTGAGAAAAGCACAACCAGAATGTAGATTTCTTTTATGGGTCAAACAGAAGTCAGGGCAATTGTGAATGCCCTTTACACCATTCGAAAATTGTCACAAAAAATGAGCACACTTCAAACTGTAATACCATAGTTTGTGCACTATACACGTTTGCTAGCAAATAATAATTGTGGGTCTTTTTATCCCTCCACTGAATCAGAAATAGTAACTTCATTTAAAAAACAGCTTTTCTATCATTTTTTGAGATTAATTCCCTTTATGAAATTTAGATCCCAAGAGGTAATGAGGCTCTTTGAGAGCACTATAAAAACAAAACATTTTATGTATAGCAGTTTACAGAATTTGGCCACGGACAACTGGGTAGAAGGCCCAGTGGCTACTATCAGGGGGTGGAGCCCACCCTCGGGTGTCCATGTATATGCTGGTCTGGCTTCTCAATTAAAGCACCCTGGCAAGGTGCAAGTGCGCCAGCCCACAGATGGGAAAGAAAGGCATGGCCGAACTTATGCTCTCCTACTGCAGGAAGGAAAAAAAGCACAGGATCGTTTATCATAGGCTGAGTGTTCTTTTTACTAATATACTAATGGAGGGGGGGGAAGCTAATCAGTTCATAGGGAGTTTCAGATTAAAGCCTAATGATATTATGTACTTGGAGGACCTGGCCTAACTAAAGATGGATTACCAGTATTGCTCAAGTTAAATTTTTAATAATAAAATAAAAAATATTTTCATAATAAATCTAAAAATCACATACATACACAGGCTGCCTCTTGCCACTCAATGTATATTGTGCTGACTACCAGAAAATGAAAGAAAAGAACAAAGAAAAAAGAAAAGAAAAGAGAGAACAAGAGAGTGTGAGACCTCCATCTTAACCGAGCAGACTGTGGCTACTCTTTCCATTACCAAAACCTGCTGACAGTTAGTTCGCAGTCGGCTGAGAGATATGCTCAGGGCTGCCTGGATTTGGTATCTCCAAAGAGCCTTAGAAGGAAAGGATTACTTGAGAGAGAAATAAAATTTACCATCCTCTTGCAACCTTTCCCTACATCATGTTTCAACGAGACTTTAAATGGATGTTCCATAAGAATAAACATCACCTCTAAATGCATGAGATATATTTAGCAGAAAGGAGACAGAAGACACTGCTTTTGGAATTAGAGTTCATTTCAAAACTAGGCAAAGGACACATTTTGCACAACATTCCAGGGTGAATATTTTGGTAGGTCAACTAATAATGCACACGTGACTACAGAAGACATTCCTATGAATAAGACAACTATGGAGGAAAGCACTGTTTCCTTTAAATTATACATTATCCTATAGTATCATACAAACTTTTTATTCAAGTGGTTTCCCCATGGAAAAGATATCAATTGGTCTAGGGAATAAAGTCATATTTATACCAGTTTAATTCAATGAAATCTGAAATATAAGCAATTTAAGTAAGTGGAAAGACTCTGTCACAGATTTCTTCAGGAATTCTGGGCGCTAGCTTCATCCTCCATGTTTTTATTTATTTCTACCTAAAAAGATTCCATGAGAGTAAACGATGATATTCCTAACAATTGGGTAAAGAACACTGTAAAAATACAATGACTTATACTTTTCATAAACTGTTTTCATAAATCATAAACTGTGATCATAAATAGCCTAAAAATCCCTATGAACATGAATGTATAGTTCTAGCTTCATCTGGCTTACAAAGAGAACCAAAAATTGATGTTATCTATTTGCTATTAATATACACTACTGACAAACAGGTGTATAGTATAATAAAAAATTTAGAAAAAATTCTCCACAATTTAATCCTTTCTTCAACTAGGGTTGCTGCTTCTAGCTCAACAGACCTTGTACTCTGTGATGCCAGGACACCAGTCACACAAATTATTATGTGAACAATGTTCCTACCACTTAACGTGCACATACATGTATACAATTTGTTCTGCTAAAACAAAGAATTTAAGATTTAACAAAGGATTAAATAATTTAATTGCATCAAGGTATGTAGTGTGCTTGACGTAGTCCCTTACGAGTCTTTAGGGAGCTTACTTTTATTTTTATATTATATTTTAGCATTGCATATAGTTTGGCATTAGGCAGATATGCTCCAGTGGGACCTTCCTCCTAAGGTAAGCTGTAGCGATAGATACCTTTATTATTGCCAATCCTGTCTCCTTCATCTTGCATCTTTACTTATCTACCATTTCTCACAGGAATAATATAAAGAGCAACAGGCATTTTATCTACACAGTACTTTGCAATTTCTTCAGCAGCATAAAAATCCAGTAATAACCAAACAAGGGTCAGACATTTCATTTCTTCCAACTCTAGCCCACAAGCATTTTCTTTTTTCCAACTCCAGTAGGTAGGTTTTGTTTATAACTGTCTTCCAAATAAGCTTGCAGGCTGGAGGATTAGATGTGTGTCCTATGCATCTCCTGTATTGTCTGCACACTTGGTGCAGTAGTAATTTAATTGATAAAATAATTTTAATGGGTCAAGGTTACCCTAAACCACTTATTGTCCTTAGACTGCCATTCATTTTTATGATCATTATACTTAAATGCATGGTTTCTGGAGAATGGTCCACATTTTGCTAGATTCCCAAGTTTGGTTTTGTATATCGGTGTTTATATTAACCTGATAAATTGAGAAGAGGCAGCCTTGGTGCCCATATATTGTGATGCTACAAAAAAAATCGTAGCCATGAGCATTTTTAAAATAAGTTTAAACCTTAAAAGGAAGGGAACTTTTGTGTATTAAATGGAACTCAGATAAAGAATGCAGAAAATATATGCTTTTGGGGAGAGTGAGAGGAGGCAGTAGAAAACTAAACTTAAAATGCTTTGGGTACAAACTCCCCCAAGGGAGTATAAACCAAATGGAACTGAGGAACGCCCACCAGCCCCTGGACCTGCCAACAGCTCCCCCTTTTTTGAAGAGCTCTGCCAGTAGCTTTTACCTCTGGCACAAAGACAAGTTACAAAATGGACCTACTATTCCCAGTCCTAGGCTTTCTAAACAACAAATAAGCACGGAAGAGAAAAAACTTTGTAAGGAGATCTCCATTTGGGTTGAGCAACGAATTTACGCCAATGAAGTGGTGCTACGAAATTATAAACATTCTGGAAGACTCTGTGCCTTGATCAAAAGTACTGGATGACAGCCAAATTTGGAAACTGAGAGCGTGATGTAGCCAATGTTTGTGGTCTTTACCTTTCACTGCTGTATTGGCTGTAGGTAATGCTGGACACAGTGTCAATGTGAAGTTAATGAAGCCTCTGAGATGTGAACACGTGGCTGGCAATAACTAAGCAGGCCACAGGGATCCGAGATTGGCAAATAGAGGCTAAATGTGAAACTGTCAAAGATGAAGGAGCTCAAGAAATTGCCATAAAATGTAGAGGAGCCAGGGGCAAAGGATATTTAAAGCCCCATCAGTTTCTAATCCACGTCTAACAAATAGAGGCCTTTCTCATAATCCTCCTCATCCCTCCAATGTCTCCAAATTTATTGGGTACAGCGGGGCTTATTTGACAGGATTTATGTAAGCATAAAAACTTGAGGTCGTAGTTATCACAGAGTCAATGTTGTAGTTTATAATAAAGAAACAAATGGAGAACTTTTTATTTAGAATTGGACCAAACATCTCTGCTGTATTCTTTTGACATTACTTCAGGAGAAAATTTCAGAGCCTTTTTCAAAAACCAATAACCGTACCCATCTTTGCTTCATGCTCTCCAAGAATCTTCCAGAAGTTAGGGCATGGAGGCATAGGTGGAATTACTTCCTGAGAAAAGGCATTAATTGAATTTGGAAAGGAAAAAGATATTGGCCATAGGAATGGTAGAATTTGAATAGCATCCCTTCACAGGTCTGACTATCAAGAGAAAGCTTTCCTTTCATCAGTAAAGATTAAGAGAAGGTATTCAGACACACTAGAATGAACATTTACAAAACTCATCCTAATGTACATCACGTTTAAGGATCTCTCCAAAGAGAATCTATGCTTTCCTCTAAGTTGCTTAGTTCAGTTTTAGAAGATGATGGCTGAGATAACATTTCACAATAACATCTGCAAGGTATTTCCAAAATCTGGCTTAAGTAGCAGTGACCAAAGGCTAACTCTAGATTTTGAAGACTCCCGAAAGTTCTGAAAATGAGTGCTGGGTGGGTAGAATTCCTTAAGCTCTAACTCGAAATCAGCCAGGATTGGTAAAATAATTTCACTTCTTTGATTCTGATCATTTTCACGAAAAGGAAACCATTAAGATTTCACCTGGGGTTCTAAATAAACATTGAAATTATTATAGCTATTTAATTAAAGACCTTTTGACAGATGTTCACAGAAATGTTTCCTACGATTAGTATGTGCATTTAAGTTAATCTATTAAAATGTTCCCTCTGGAGTGTCATTTGGCCCTTCATTAAATCTCTAGTTATTCGTTACAACAGAAGACAGTGAAACAAGCTGCTTTTATATGCCACCGCACCTGGAGGTGGACACACTGGCAGACCCTATAAAGACAAATGCAGAATTCCTTGGATGCAAGGAAGCTGCCATTTAGTTCGACTTCCTTACTGCCCTTTCATGAGAAATCTTAAGTATGCAACTGCACACCAACTTGAAAGTATAATTTTTTATTGTTTAACCGAAATTCCAGGGAGGACAGCATATAAATTGAGGGGAAAAAATGAAAGCCTGGCCACACAGAACTCTTAAATAAATTTAACAGCTGCTTAAATGCAGGAGATTTAAATAAATGTACATTAAACTCTTACTACTTGACACACACATCTCTTCCCTGTAGTTTGTAGGAAGACCAGTTCCAACAGAAAAAGGCCTTGAAGGATGTTGTTACCCAATCTCCATCTATTAATAGAAGAATGCAGTAGTCAAAAGACTTTCAAAAGATAAAAGCATCATTCTCTCTAAAGTTTCTGGACTCCTGCCGAAATCACAGTCATATTTTCAAATTCGTCAGCTCAAAGAGACTTTTATAATAGCAAATAAAAATTAAGTGTTCACACTGCACTTCAAAGTAAAATTCTTTCAGTGATGATGCATAAAGCACAGTATACATCTTTCTTTAGGAAGGTTTACTGCCTCAAATTCAATATTCAAACTGGTAACATCATAGAGTTAAAACATACTGGGACAATGACTGCTATGATCTGATTTTCAAAAGTTAGGCTAATTATGCAGAAAAGAGTTTTCAGATGGGTGAATGAATCCAGGGCCCTTTCTCAGAGGTGGTATTTTTCAGAAATGCCCTTCATAGAGACATGGTACTGAAGAGCGCACAGAGATATAAAGGGAGAGTGGATCACTATTTAAGATTCCTGTAATCACTTGGGTGCAGAGCAATATCTGAGTAAAGAATTAAACCATTTAATAAACTAATGTAAAATGAGCTATTGAATGATACCGGTCTCAGGTGTTCCTTGTTTCTTGGTAAACATTCTCACATCCTAACACTTTCTTGGATTACTCCTCCCTTACTGAAACAGTTGTTTCCTGTACAGCTACTGTCATCAGAAAGATCTGTTAAGAGCAGATCCACACTTGTGAAGGATAGCAATAGTGGTTTAAATATTTTTAAGTTATGGACAAAACAAAACAAAACAAAACAAAACAAAAAAAAACCATTGGTAGAATCTTATTCAGGTTCCAGCTGACTTGAGAGTAGAAAAGCAAGCCATACTCCTCAGAGGTGTCTGGCACATACATCATGCTTTTTGGTTTAGAGCAGTTAGTGAACTTTCACATTTCGGAAGATGGCTGAAAATATCCAAAACCTCAATGCCTGGGAGAGTGCCTGGCAGGCATTAAGCTCTCAAGTTATTGAGAGAAATCCTTTAAAATGTGGTTGAATGTTTTCTAGATTCCTGGGTAAATTTGAGGGGTATAGAGGGCCAACCGATAGTGGGGAGAATTTATTCATGTTTGATCTGTGCTTTGATAGCCATATTCCTCCAAAGCAAAGAGCAACATCACAAATCCTAGATAATCTAGACATTTGTAATCTCAAAGAAAACAAAAGCAAAAAATAAATCATTTATGAAATAATTAGCTTTTAGAAAGAGATGCATATGTAGACCTAATAAAACAGTATTTCTTTATATAAATATCTTCATGTTAGCCTCTTAGAACTAATGATTATAAATAAATGGCCAAGGCTAAAAGCTATCATCTGCTTCACACTTGCCCATTTTCAGTGCTTTATGGGAATTTGCGCATTGACCCTTAATAGCTTCATGATGTAGATGTGATTTTTTCCATGTCACAGTTTAACAAGGTTCACTCAGAGAAAGGGTAAACAATTTTTCCAAAGTGGTAAAGCCGACTTGGACCAACTTGAGTTTCAGTCTTGGCTGTGCCATTTGCAACCTGTATAACACTGAGCAAACCTTTACATCCCTGTCTGAAAAATAGTACATACCTATTTTTCAGGGTTGTTGTAGGAATTACAAACAATGTCTATAGACTACGTGATATTGTTGTTGTTGGTGGTGTCACTATTATTACAAGAAATGTAGAATTTTGAAATTCATTAGAGGTTGACTACCCAATATTCTCATTTACCAATGCATTTCATCTGCATGTAACCTGACGATGAGACTCAGGTAAGCAGTGAGGAGTTCCTCTGCCAGGGTTGGCTAGAGGAAAAGCTGGAGACAGACACTTCCCTGCCCAGTGCTAGTTCCACCACCTTCTGCTACCACTCATTTGTTTTACTTTAAAAAGACTAAACTAATCCCAAAGATTGCTAATCAAATCCAAACCAAATAAGGGAAGAAACTCTTTCTCCTTTGCAGGGAACCATAAAATAGGAATGCAGAAAACACATGCTTTTGGAAAAAAATCAACAGAAAAAAACCTCAATACTCTTTGGGTACAAACTCCCCCAAGGGAACACAGAACCTGACAGAACTGAAAAAAACACCCACTGAAAGAGAACCCTGCCAAGAGTTCTCCCTCCCCAGAGGCTCGATGTCAATGGCTTTCACCTCTGGCATGGTGACCAGTTACAAAGTGGGCCTTCTATTCCTAACCACAGATGTCCTAAATGACAAATTAAGTGTCCAGGAGATAAAAGGTTATAGTGAAATAAGTACAACACACATGCACTCACAGCGCCTGACATGGGTTTAAAAAAGTCTCATTTGGTTTTTAGCACATTTACACTGGTTTTTCTTTTCAAGGACAATTCTTAGGTTTAAACGACTTTTAATACTTCAGAGAAAAGACCCATGGAAGTGCTAAATAAGTATCTATGCTATTGGGGTAGGTTCTGAAATGGCAGAGAAAGCATGGGGCTTTAATTAAGGGACTTCCCGGCCCAAACAGGGCCCAACTGGAACACCAGCAAAATCATCACTTGGGCATAAACCATTCCCAGGGCCTTCCATATCAAGGTCGGATCAGTGTTCATATTTGTTCTCATGAGAATAGAAATAACAATCAGTGTACACTATCAGAGCCACACATGATACTACAATGCTGAAATCATTTTCTCTTGATTCAGAGGATTGTTAAAATAAACACCTTCAAATAATTTGATATTCAGAATCTAGGAGAGCCTACAAACATGTAAAATGTTTTATTTTGCTCTCATTTGTAAATTTCTAACTATCTATTTTTTTTTAGGTCACAAAATGTTGTTTATTCATGTTTTTCCTTGGTTAACATTTTGTTTAAAAAAATAAAAAATTTAAACTGGTTTACATAACCTGGGACACCAAGAACACCTGGTGAGCAATTGAACTACCGTATGTACTACATAATTACTTTAGGGACTTCCCCACCATACACCTGGGCAAGTACTCTTACTTTACCATACAAAGAATTAAGAAATCAAATCATATTTCCACAATAGCCTGCATATATTTTCTTACTCATACCATTACGTTATTTTGCATGTGATACTCTTTTGTCCTAGGCAGTCCGGCCATCTCTTAACCAGGTTGTTTAAACATTAAAAAAAATTAATCTTGTTGGTGTTTGTAGTATTCATCACTTTGATGCCTATGTTAGCCTCAGTTAACCATTTCTGTGCTTAAGAGTTAATCAATTTGAATCCAAATTATTTCCATGGTTGTGTGTCTCTTTCCATTCTCCACAATGATTTCTCAGCATCACAAAACGACACAAAAATTCTGTAAGGTATTTAAGATTTCCTCTAGGTCAGTTACTGTGAAGACTCAGACTCACACCAAAATGATTTCTTGGTTGCATTTCTTCTTGAAGATCCTTCCTTCAACTACCCCAATTAAGCATATTTTAAACCTCATCAACAGGATTAAGTTTAGGAAGACCTCCAAATACATTCATTGTCATAGTGAATAAAAAGGCAACTGCTATTTTTCTTCAAGTACTTTGAACTTTCACTTTGGGAAGCATTGTTCTGAAAAAAATTTCCTTATGAAAGTATTACTTATCTTTTGTATCTTTCTATAGCCTTACAGTTCATGTCAGTGCTTATCTCCCAGTTTCTATCTTACTGACATCACAGTTTCCTACTAGTGCCATTAAAGTTCTCACAAATTTACTTTTGCACAAGGTTGCTTTCCTTCCTGTGTTTCCTTGTGTTAACAGTTGTTTGAATCAGTGCACATATGTGCCTTTTGAATTTTAAAATGTGCACTTGATCATCACAATTTTTCTGGTATTATAGAAAATATTCTGCTTGAAAGTTGTTAAGAATGAATCGCTCAAGTATATTTACTTTTAACAAATACCCTGTCTTTCACAGTCATTTAAACAGAGACAAAACGGGCTTGAGAAATTAATCTTGCCTGGATACAAATCATCACAAAGGCATCCCAACCCTGTAAGGTTCTAGTTCTGTCAAAGATTTTAGGCAAAATAGCCAACTGCATTTTAATTATTAGGGAACACAAATACTTTAAATGTGTACTGAGTGTTTCTTAGGAAGCCCATCTTCTGTATCACTCAATGCCTCTATAACATATATCAGCTGTATCCCAAGTAGGAAGAGATTTTAACAACACAAATGATCGATAGCCAGCATGGACTGAGGAAAACATTTCACTTTTGTAAATAGAAAGTTAGATACTCTATTGCTCACAATTCCCAATGTTCTTTACATTTGAAGTCTGTGGATTAATAATCACAATAGACTAAAATTAAGCACTATATGATTCTAACAAACATTCACAAAAGCTGTAATTAAGATGTGTTACCAAGTGATTTATCTAGAAAAAAACATTTTGATTTTTGCTTGAAAATAAAACAAAGGCCTTAATTTTTAAAACCAAGGTCAATGAGTGCTACAATATTCTTTAATTACCACAGGGAGATAGCAGATTTGCATTTTCTTAATTTGTTGAAAGAATAAAGCCATAAATTTTCCTCTTTACTTTTGAAAAATTTAATAAAATCAAACTCTGAAAGAGATCAAGACTAAGAATCAAAGAGCCAAAGATGGCTAAGGAAAAGCCCACTTATCTGGTTGTAGTTACTTATATATACTTAAAGAATTTTTTTCTCAATATGAAATAAAAATAACAGGAATTCACTCATTATGCATGGTCTAGCATAACATTAAATGCCCATAGTTTATTTCTAAACTTTGTAAACAAACAAATTAGATGTCATGCTTCTACATTTAACAGAGAACAAATATGGATTTAAAAATATGCATTTTGGGGGGTTCATGGAGTTTAATTTTTAAATTATTTTTATTAGAAAAAGCATTTCTAATGTGATGTCAATTCTTTTAAACTTTTAATAATTTGAATGTACTTTTAACAGAAAATAGTTTAATAATCACATCAGGCAGCTGATTTAATTCTCAAGATGTCTTTGTAGTTTTATTGTTCTGTAAAAACAAACTGTTTCATTGAAAATTGTTCAGTGCAGGCTTTTATAAGCAAAAAAGTTTATTATATTGCTCATTAAAGCTTGCTGATTACCAAATGTAGTCAATGGTGTTCCTTTGAAATGCCTGAGATGAATATTTTATTACTTATTTTCATAAAAATGAGTAGATTTGACAGGTTTTTACCTTACAAAATCTCAGGATATTACTTATTTGTGAAACCAAAGAATTAGTTACTCTTTTCTTCTTTTCCTTTACTCATTCTTTTCATTTCCCTTTACTTCTGTATGATTTTTTAAAAAAGAAATACTTAAATACAAGATCAACCATTACACCTCATTAAGACATGGTCAAATTCACAATGAAATGTGTGCTTATAGTACTTAAAGAAAGGATTACATATACAGAAACACATGGAAAACTTGTTATTCTTAGAGAAGAACAGAATAAAATAGATAAATAAATTTCTACATTTGAGGTAGTTTTCTTTTTAGAGGAGGTTGGGTAAGTTCACGCAAAAAAAAAAAAAAACCTACAGAATGGGCTGGTCATTACAAATAAATAAAGCAAGGATTATTGGGTTTGAATTGTCTTATGAGTAAAAAAGTTTTTCAAGGGTTTTAGCCAAGTACTTGAAGTAAGTGATGTCCTTCTGGTTTGGTCAAAGAAGACCAGAAACTGTATAAACTCTAATGTCTCTGGCAGGATGAAAGTTGACCTGGGTCAAGTCTCCATAACAGGAACTTGTACAATATTCGCCATCAAGATCCACTTCACTCTGAATTATTAGGTAATAGTAGAGCAGCTGCATATTCCTGATGAGGCATCGGTTATATATTTGGTGGTTCCTCTCTGAGCTGTCAGTGGTTTCTCCCTTTCTTCCTTTCCTCCCTTTCCTCCCCTCCCCTCAACCTGGGGAGAGGCCACTGCTTTGATTATCACTAGCAACTGTCTCTTAGTGCCTAATTTTGTCTGATATTGAAGAGAGACTTGCACAGATATGGTTCACAGACAGCTTGAATTCTGAGACACAGTAATATCATAGATCAACATGTTCAAGGTTTCAGACATTAAACGAAGAAACATGCTAATATAGAGGTAAATATTAATTACTTCATATATATAATCTCAGAAGTAACAAGTAACTGATTTGACGAGAGAAAGTTTGGTTCAGGTATATAAAAATGCGCAGAAGGGCTGGAACGTGAAGGCTTAATAATAAGGACAATATACCCAGATGTGGAAGTTGTGGTAATTTCACACAAGAACTAATCACGCAGAACTTAAAAAATGTGAAAACCAAGTTGCAGAAACATAACCAACAAAAAATAATACATCTTAGCTTTAGCACAGAAGTTACCCCTTAGGAGATAAAGAGGGGAATAAAATCAAATAGTTACTTATAAAGTTTCTATTTGAAAAAAAAACTGAGATATAAATAAATATGGTAAAATAGCAACATTTATTAAGATGGTGTAGTCTGTTGTATTTTATGTATGAACTCTAGAGTTTCATAATCTAAAGAGAAAAAAATATATGTAATACTTAAAAATGAAAGGAAATATAAGAATGATTATTGAGGTTATATATCAGGATGAGAAGATAATAAAGCGCTTTCCCTTCTCTTCTTGCTTTCAGAATTTCTGTACCATGACTGTGGTAGTCATCATTGCTATTCCCCCCAAATTCTTGGTTCTCTGACTCTGAATACCTGCTAGGGGCATAATACCGGTTCCCTGTGGCTGGCTGGGGACCAAGAAGCTGTTAATGGAAGCCCCACACCTCTGCCACGGTAAACGGCAATGTTCAAGATGGTCACTCTCTCGGCCTGCGTCTGTGTGTGATTACAACAGAACAAATGGTCTCTCCTGTTGGCTTGTGATAGGAAGGCAGCACAAATGAGAAAAAAACCTTTGTTGCTTTAAGACACTAAAATTTGGGGGTATCTGTGATTGCAGTATATCATGGCTTATTTTTAAGAAAAGCAATTATAAGTGGGAGAAGACAGATTTAATAATTCTCTAAACAAAGATTTATTGAGAGTCCACTGTGTGACAGCACTGTTTCAAGTACTGGGGACACATTGCAGCCACACAGAGAAGGTCCCTGCTGGCCTGGAGGTAATACGCTAATAAAATGACTCAAGGTACCCAAGTATGTGAATTTTAAAAAGTAATGTATGTAAAAATTTCAGATGATGATAAGTATTCAGAAGAAAATTAAAGCACAATTAAGAAAAGAGTGTTTTTGGAGGCAAGAGTGGCTGTGACAGCTATGTTAAACAGGATCTCAAAGAAGCCTTCTCTGAGGCGGTGGCATCTAAGCAGAACCTTGAGCAGGAGATTGAGAGTCACAGAAGATTAGGGTAAGAGTGTTCCTTTAGGATTAAGAAGTGAAAATCGGAAGTTACAAAACAGTCTTGAGATGTAAAGCACAGCATAGGGAATACAGTCAGTAATGTTGCAATAACTATGTGTGGTGCCAGGTAGGTGCTAGACTCGTGGGGTGATCACTTTGTAAACTACATAAACATCTAACCACTGTGCTGTACAACAGAAACTAATATAATATTGAATGTCAACTGTAATGGAAAAAAAACACCTTTTTTAATATAAGGAAAAGAGAGGGCCTTTAAGGTGGGTTATTATTATTATTAAAATATAGTTTTATCTTATCAAAACAATTAAACAAACCATATGCTAGGGTGGGAGTGAGGGGGAGTCTAATGTAAAGAGAACTTAGCAAACGATGCAGAAAGCAGAAGAAAAGTAACCCAGAGAGCTAGGCAGGGCTAGGTAACGTAGGGCCTGGATCAAGGGAGTTTTCTATTCCCCATGTGATGAGAAACTACTGGAGAGTTCTCAGAAGGTAAGTGACATGATGAAATTTACACATTTAAAGATTATGGGCTTCTATGTTTAGAATGTAGGGGGCAAGAGTGGAAGCAGAGAAACCAGGTAGAAAGCAGTTACAAGAATCCAGGTAGGAACGGTGACTTAGACCAGGGTAGCAATACTGTAGGTGCCTTCAGGATATATTTGGAAGAGAAAGCCAACTGGCCCTGCTCATGTGGGTGAGAAGAGAAACTGGTGCCTGGGATTGCATAAAAACAGGGGGCCAGGGCATGGAAAATATGCCACTTTTTCTGAGATGAAAAACACTGTGACAGGAGTGGGGATGGGATGGGGAGAAGTCCAGAAATCTTTTGGCCTAAAATTCAAGAGCCATCAAACACTCCAGTGGGGAAGCGGAGGAACAGAGGGATAGTCTGGAGCTTAGTGGAAAGGCCTGGCTAGAGATATAAACGGAGGAGTCATCAGAGTATAGGAGTCACCAGTGTATTAAAACCACAAGAATGATGAGATCACTTAGGATGTGAGTGCAAATGGAGAAGTGGTCCAAGAAATGAAGCTCTCATTCCCACAACAGACCATTGCTCAGGAAAGGATGGACCTACTGTGGACTGCTGAGGAGTCAAATCACAAGATAACCCATTGGTGTGTCTTGAAGAGGGAATGAGAGGTGAGGAAATGGAGGCAGCACAGAGACAATAAATATTCTCCTGAAGAGTTTTCCTATAAAGCTACGCTTGCAGGGCCAAGAAAGGAGCTGGCTGGAGTAGGGGTAGAAAGAAAGGATTTAAAAACAATTTTAATAGGCCATATACAGTAGTCCCCCTAATGTGCGGTTTCACTTTCTGCAGTTTCAGTACCTGCAGTCAACTGTGGTCTGAAAATATTAAATGGAAAATTCCAGAAATAAACAATTCATAAGTTTCCAATTGCACACCATTCTGAGTAGTGTGATGAAATCACACACTGTCCCCACACTGTCCCACTCTGTCGTGCCTGGCATGTGCATCATCCCTTTGTCCAGCGTATCCACACTTCATGTACTTCCTACCTGTCTGTCATGCAGTAGTCCTCCCGGTTTTCAGACTGACTGTCATGGTGCCATAGTGCTTGCATGCAAGTAACTCTTATTTTACTTAATAATAGCCCCAAGTACAAGAGTGGTGCTGCTGGAAGTTTGGATATGGCAAAGAGAAATGCTTCATTATCTCTTAATATGCCTAATTTATAACTTCAACTTTATCATATGTATGTATGTAAAGAAAAATATAGTATATGTAGGGTTTGGTACTATCTGTGATTTTAGGTATCCACTGGGGGTCTTGGAATGCATCCTCTGCAGATAAGGGGGGCTACTGTAATAGCAATGTTTGTACCCTGACTGGAATGATCCACTAGAGATGAGCGAAAACTGATGATGCTAGAAAGTGTCACTTCAGTGAGTGAAAGGAAAAAGGACACACAATAAGGCTGGGTGCTGTAGGCTTATAGATTTGTCATGGGAAGATGAAGGTTCTTTTTTCTCAGTGACATAGGAAACGAGGTCACCCATTGAGAAGGATGTGGGGATACTGGAGGTTTTTGACGGTGGGGAAAGTATGAACTAGTCCTCCCCAGACAAGTGATCGGGGAAATGGAGAAGGGTTGCCAGAAATTTGGGGCTACTTGAGACTCGCAGTTATCAATTTAATGAGAGTTCAGTCAGGACAGTTGTCTATTTTTCCTCCTGTCATGTTCAGCTACTCAAATGCAGGTGTGGAGTGAGTTGAAAAGACAGGATGTGATTGTCAAAGTTATAGTGCTTGAAAATGAGGTTTTATAGGTGGATCAACTACCCTAATGTCTGGTAGAGAATGGCCTTGCAGAGTGTGGCTGAGGCAGAGTGAAGGAAAGACTGTTAGCAGGAGGGAGCTCCAGGAGCTGGGAGTCCAGGGAGCTAAATGAATTTTCTACTTGGAGGCAGGAGTTTCCTAGAATGACAGACTGAGTCATGGGAAGAAGAGTGAAACCAGGTATCCCAAAGCATCAGTGAATGGTGGGCATGATGAACGGGAAGTTGTAGAAAATGCGTCAAGGAAGGTAGCAGGTAGAACAGTATGGTGGTTTACGACACAAAGGAATTAGGACTTTAATTGGAAGGGAAATGGCCTGGACGTGGCAGGAAGGAAAAAGGAAGGCAGCTACCCCGACTGTTGGTCCTGCGGTATGTGGGCTGTGGGAGATAAAAGTCACGAAGAAGGGAGCAATACAGAAAGTGAGGGACAGAAAATGGAGTAGGGTCATTACAGAAGTCTTAGGGGGGCTTCGGTCTATATGGTGAACACCACCATGCCTGGCACAGAGTCAAACGCTTAACAGGGCTTGAACCAATACTTGGGTTTTAACTGAAGAGAGTTTAAACACATTATCAGTTCCACAGACAGACGGCCTAGATCTGAGGCTTTAGGAAAAGTACAGAAGGGAGTGGTCACATAGCTTGAGCAAGAGACTTGAAATAAATGACTTAATCATTCAGTGAGTAGTTCCCCGCCGCACTCTCAGCTATTTTCTATCCCAGTACTGCCTCTTTTCCCTTGATTTCTGTGCTTATTATTTGCAATCCCTTCTAGACTTTTTAATTTTCTCTTCTACTCACTAAAAATTTGTCAGCAGCTCAGGTACTATTTCTTTTGTTCATCACTGCACACCTAAGACCTAGCAAAGTGTCTGGCAGCTGTAAGGTGCTCCCCAAATAATCAGTGAACAAAATAGAAATGAAAAAGGAACAATTAGAAGTAGCTCGATTGAGTTATATTACGCAGAGGAAGGCTGAGGTGAGTTTAATACTTCTGTGGTTCCCTTCTCAGGAGTGGAATTGACATTTCGAAAGGAAGAGGGTGAGAAATGAATGTTGAATGTTGACTTCTGGGCAACAGCTCTGGGAGGCTGCAGTCCCGTGGTCCCAGGGCTGAAGTGCTTGCCTTGAAGAATAGGCTTGGGAGCAGCCAAGGAGCTGCAGGCCAGCCCTTTCTTCTCCACTCACCCATTTTCCAATGCCCGCCTCGTGCACGTTGCACTGAGACCTCATCCCTAAGCGACTCCATCTGTCCAGAGTCGTGTCTCGCTCTCGATTTCCTGTTGTAACTGACCACCACGACTCCCACTGTAATCCCGGCTTCCGCGCCGCTATGACTTTGCAGCTGTGAACACAGACTTTTGCTGTTTACTGAGCATGCACATGTGAGTTTGACGTACACTGACATCAGTCAGTTTATCTTTTAGATTACAAACTCTTAGAATCAGGAACTCGTAGTCTCTTTAATATAATCTTTGGTTAGTTAATGCAGTTTGTTTAGATCAGGGTTGAGGTTTAACTTCCAAATAGATTATATCATTTTGCCTTGCTTCTCTGTCTCAAACTATCTCTGATTCGGGCATTCTCACCATACTGAGAAGTGTTAAACAGACAGAATAATATAGGGGAAAAAAAATACCATCTGAATAAAAATTTCCAACTTTACTATTGCAAACACCATATGTTAAAAAGAACAGCAGTGAAATTCCAAAGCACCTGAAAAATGAGTTGAGAAAACAAAAAGGTTTATATAATCTAAAATTCCCGACTGCAGAAATATGTAAATATATATTTAAACTTGAAATATATGGCCATTCCTATTAAATGTAAAGTCAAATAAATTCATGTTAAAGTAAAATGTAGTCTTCTCATTCCACTAACCATAAACACAGAAGTTTAGAGCTGGGAAGGACCTTGCAGGTCAGCCCCCCGCTTTGTATACGAAGTAGCTGAAGTCCAAGGAACAGTTACTGATGTAACTCAGCATCAGACAGCAGCGTGAGCAGGCGGTGTGGAAACAGGAAGAACACCAGCTTTCGAGACAGACAGGCCGGCACTTGACCCTAATCTTCCTTCCCTGAGCTATGTTACATTGAGAAACTTCATTCTTTTCAAACCTTGGTGTCCTCATGTGTGAATTAGAAATAACATCAGCTGTGACATACTGAAGAGGCATTAATGATGATAATATGATAACATGATAATAAATGAGAAGTGCCTGGTACAGAATGTGTAAGTTGGCAGAATAAAATCAGATTACAGAATCTTTTCTCTAAAGGATAACAGGATAAACTTAAAATCACTATTAAAACAAAGTGAAAAATATCGACAGAAATCAACCCAGCTAAGGAAAAAACTATACTATAATCTTTAAAAGTGATACCTAGGAGTATAAAAATTCCCAGGGAAAGAAAGGATTAGCTTGGGGATGGGAAAGTTAGATGGACAAAATCTTGAAAACTGACATTAACAGCCTTCAATTTTGGAAAAACAGATCTGAAGTGATATTCAGGCAACCTGGAGAAAAGATGGAAAAATCCATCCAGACTAAGGACCCCTCCCTGCCTCAGACACAGAAAAGCGAATCAGGGCTCACCATTTTGGTTTTTCACGTCTGGAAGGAAAGGAGGAGAAAAAAAGGAATATGAGTCATAATCAAACAAAGCTAATTAATTACAGCCCAACTCTATTATATTACCACATGTAGGAGTCTAACAAATTCAATCATGTATGGGAGATCTCATTAGTGTGAAGTTAATGAAATAAGGACAAAGGCTGGGACGAAGGAAAGAGGATAGCCACTTGCCAACTGTGTAAAATCTGAGTTTGTGTTAACATGGGTGCACTAGTCTCTATGAGTTTACTGTATCTTAAACAGTAAACAAAGGTTTAGCCAAAGAGAAGAAAAAGATCTGAGGATAGCAGGTCCTTGAATGTCACTTTGTCCAACACCATTTTGTTATTATAATGTTGATGAGATGTCACGAGAACATAATTTTTGTTTATATCCATTAGCTTATGGTAAAATTGGTCCCATTTTATAGTCTTTTTGCCACAGTAGCAAGAACCTATGGACAGCAGTAAGTGAGGACTAATTGTGAGACAGAAAGTGAGAGACAGACAGAAAGAGAGAGAGAGAGCAGGTGAGCGTGTGTGTGCGTTGAGAGTATGGAGAGAATGAGAATGAGGGGAAGAACCTGAGGTGAAGTTACCCCTCTGAATTAATGATACCATTACTGAGGTATGCAGATTTCCCTTTTTCTCTGTTTGTTAGGAAAAGATAGAAACACTTGCTGGAAGTAAGGATTTGGCAAGGGAAGTACCAGGGGCTGGCCGTCTTGGTAAGAAGAAAAGAAAGAAAAGAAAGAAAAGAAAGAAAAGAAAGAAAAGAAAGAAAAGAAAGAAAAGAAAGAAAAGAAAGAAAAGAAAGAAAGAAAGAAAGAAAGAAAGAAAGAAAGAAAAAGAAAGAAAGAAAGAAAGAAATTAAGGAAAGAAAGAAAGAAAGAAAAAAAGGCTTGTTATCTCCTTGTTGAACTGCAGGAATAATCCAAACCAGGCAGGACAAAGCCCCATATCCTCTCTCCTCCAAAAAGAAAGAGATACCTATCTGTGAAAATGGAGAGCAAACCTTGAAGCAGAGTATTTTGCACAGCTGCTGAGGAAGAGCAGAGTCAAGATCCTCCGACCAACTGCACAAAGCTCAGCTTGACTCGCTCTACCCCTTCCCTAGCATGTGGCATCAGGTCCTCACTTCCACAACTGAATGAAGTCCTAGGGACAAGGCACAAAAGTCTAACACAGAAGGCAAAAAAGAAAATAAGGACAATTCACTGATACTATAGAGCAAAGAGTTCTTAGTTGAATTGTTCATATTAAATTTAAATCTAACAAAGAGATGATCATGTATGACAACTAAGCAGGAAAGAAGAATAAAAGAGAGAGGGGTGGGAAAAAAGCAAGAATCCACTTTGGAAGAAAATATAGCTCCCCCCCTCCCAAATCTCCATGAGTACATATACTACAGGACTAAAGAAAATATACATGAAACAAGAAGTCAGTAATGAGATAAAAGAATGTGAAAGAAAGCAAGACGGCAGAATTAAGTAAACAATTAGAGAACAAATAATACTATCACAGAACTAAGAAACAAATTATAAATGAAGCAGAATAAGCACAGGTGAAAAAATCTGTGACATACTAAAAACCCTGGAAAATCTGAGGTCGTGACAGTGAATGCATAAGATAAAGACACAGAGATGAAGGCAATTCAGGAATGGAGGGCAGATCATGACAACCACTAACAGCATCTGACACAAATGAAACAATAGTTAGGTCTCTTAATGAATGTTGGTGAGCTTTCCCTTACCTATCTATCATTTACATAAAAACAATGTTTTATGATTCTTTTGGCCTTCTCTAAAACTTCCTGCAGTAAAAACAAACTCATGGGTTTTGTAAAATTTGCCCTAAGGTCCATTTTGTAAGCTTATAGGTCTGGTCTCCACCTAACAGTGGCTCTCCTAGAGAGAAGCATTAGAAATGTGCTGCTAGACACTGCTCCTGTTCAGTGACTACAACGTGAAATCTGGAAGCACCCTGATAACACAAAACTATCAGCTGATGTTGTTGGAGACTTTAATGATTCCCAAAGCAGCTATAGTTATTAAAATAGTGAAGTTCTTTCTTCCTAGTAGACATATTTTTAAGAGACCGATTAAGATAATTTGTTTTTATAGTTTTAAATTTTTACATTAACGAAGGGTCACATATTTGTTAAAATGCTTTTTTAGAAGAACAAAGTAGGTAATATTTAGAGCCAGCGAGCCACAATGATGCCCATCATTATTCCCTCACATTGACCAGAATTCAGTTCACTGAGAAGTGCTGGGCTAAAGACATTAACATAGTAACAGAACATGTTAATAAAAACATGCAGGGCCTGCACACACACACACACACACACACACACACACACACACACACACACACACACACACGAGTTATCTTTCACTGCCATTCTGAGGAAAATTGGCTCTTCAGTTTTAAAATTTTTCTTGGAAGCTTATGTCTCTGATTGCAAATAATACTCAAACAAAAAAAAGACCATTTATAACCTTTAAAAGAAATCTTGCTGAATAAAGTAAGTTACATAATGGCTGCCATATAGAAAGTGCTCGATAAATACCGGATGAGTAACCCTCAAGACACACAAAACAACAATTTAATAATAATCAAATTCCCACTGGATACAGAATTGCAGAGGACTCTAAATTTCCAACCAAGGTCAGCGGCCTCCACTTCACGCTGTTTACAGACTGGCTATGCAACTAGAACTCTACTCAATCTATAGATTTCCATAGAACAAGGCATTTTGTCTACAAATACACTAAAATAATAAAGGATAAGACATGGTGCCATTATTATGACTAATAAAGAAAGCACTGATAACAGCTTGATTTTCAAGTGAAAAATAGAAAGTCGCCTATTTAAAAAGTTGCTATGTTTGAAAATGAACCTTCTTATAGATTTATAATACAATCATGGGACTAAATACTGCAGTTTGTTTCCAAATATCAAGAGGTGTTTTTTCCTCACTTAAAATTGCTGACATGGAAGACAGCATGCATATGATCAAACACTTCCCTCAAAATACAGCATTAATGGGCTTGCTCCTAGTCCAAGGATATGTCTCCTTGAACACTGGTTTGTTTCATAGTTCTCACTTTTTTGGAGGGCTTGACTGAGTCCAAAAATGCCATGGCATGCATACAAAAGTTAAACTCTTATATTTTGAAATAGAACACAAAACGAACATATATTCTGACAGGAGATTCTATCATATTCGCTCAGAGCACTGAACTTTATCAAGTTGATGAAAGGTTTCCCCAAATCTGAAATACGACGAGCAAATCTCTTTCCAAAAGAATGCTGTACATGTGAAGAGTAAAAAGAAAAAAACACAACACTTAAGTTATAACTAAAGAATAAAAAATAAAGAGGAAGGAAGATAAGTGCCTTTGCTCAATGTCCGCACACTCAGAGTGGCCTGCATAGTTCACATTCAGATATTTGATGACAAACTTTAAGGGAAGTAGAGAAGAAGGTGTTACAGTAATGTGAAAAATTAATAAGTAAAACTATAATAACCATATATCATGACTGCTAAAGAGTTTGATGATTATGTGAAAGACCAACCGAGCAATAAAATTATGTAGCACTCAAATCTATAAAAGTATGTTATGCTCAAGACAGTTTTACAGTTTTAAACGATTGGAAAAAAATCAAAACTATATTTTTGTGACATGCAAAAAATTAGATGAAATTCAAATTTCCATAAATAAAGTCTGACTGGCACATAGCCACATTCTGTTGAATATTGTCTACGGTACTTGTGTGCGGCAGAATTGAGTAGTTGGAACTTTTGAGTATGGTTCCCAAAGCCCAAGATATTTACTATCTGACTCTATACAGAAAAAGTTTGTGGACCCTGAACTACCTCAGCCTCTGAGACCATCGGTAATAAAGAATCTAGTTTGTTTTGTATTTTTTTTCTAATCTATCATGGATAGAGCTATGCTTTTCTAGAATACAAAATCATACACAAGGATGTTGTAGCAATGTAAAATTGTTATCAGTTTCTTAAATGCTTACTCTCAGTTTCTGTATTTATCTTGCTGCATACTGCCACAAACATTTTGTGGATTTGCACCAGTCCAATAAAATAAATGATCATATTTTAAATAAGCAGTGATCTGAAAAACCCAAGAATACCTTAGTACAATTTTTTGGAACATCTTGCTCCTTCCCTACATACTTCTGATGCAGTGTTCACTGAAAATAACAGGACGGTAAATAAATATATATACACCCTAGATAAAATTACAGTTTTCCCATAGATCTTTTTCCTTTGAGTGTTACCCTTTAGCACTGTAACAATTGTTCCTCTTCTACCAACTGCCCCAACATATAAAATTTTTACTATTCTCTTAGGCTTTGGACAAAAGAAAAAAAAATTTCATTTACATTTCATGCTTTTGGAAATGATAACTCAAATTTCATAAACCAAACAATTGGTACAAATGTTTTTCAGACAATCTGTGCTGTGATTTTGGAACAGCGTAAAAGTATCAAAGTCTTTTCACAGACAAAAATAGTTTCTTATGTTTAAATTTTAGAAGGTCGAAAAGATTTCTTATGCTTGCTTTTTAATAGCAAAGTTCCTTGATATGTCAAAGGCCACAATAGTAATTTTTAGCTTGGGTACAAACAGAGCTTTGGGCTTGTTTTAAATGACACTCTGGTTTTAGTATTGCATTTTAAAAAGTGAATTTGAAAATATCTCCACGCAGCTTTTTTTTTTTATTGGCCTAGTGGTTTACTTTCAAATTTCAATCATTATCTCCAGAGGAAAATGCTGATCTAATTCTACTGTGATTTTTGTCTAAGAAGTGAAATAATTTCTAAACTTATTTAAACATTAAGAAAGATGAAACTCCATTATAGGGCAATGAATTTTTTATTATTAGGTGTCAGATGATCAAACATTCAAATAAGAAGCAGTACTGTGATTTCATGGTGTAAGAAGAAAGGAAAGCCTACAAAAAGTAACTCCAGGTGTGGTAGGCATGCGAGAAGAGCATTTAGATGACTACAGGGAAATGTTTTCTTTATTTAATGTTATAGAAGTCTGTTGTTGCTAGCAAAAGATGACAATTTCAAAGCAGAGGGAATACGAAAGTATCGTAGATTGAACTGCAAATGTCCATTTTGCTATGTAGCACCAATGTCATAAAACAGCTCAAAGAGTAAGATATACTAATTTAGAACAATGACAAAATGTTTATAAATATTACATGGATGCTGAACTAGACCACTACTAACAGACGCAGCTGGGCTAGAGAAATAAAATTGGAGCTTGATCAGAGTTCTCATTTTGCCAATTACTGGGCTCTATGATCCCATAAGTCACTCAACCTCTCTGAGCTTTTTTTTTTATCTTAAAATAAATGAAATATTACCCACTTCAGAAGAATTAAGGAAGATAATACAGCATCTTGCAAACTACAAAGCACTATACAAAGGTAAGGGATTGTTATTATTTAGTAGAGAGGTAGTAGAATCTTAATATATATGTTTGATCTAAATAAAAATGAGCTTTTTACACAAGAAAACAGATTCTGAGTTGTTTGTACATTTTAACATCCTTTTCTAACTTCACTACTTCTTGAAGCAGGGAGCATATTGAGGGAAACACTTATTAGACAATTTGTTACTCAAAATTTTAGCTAATTGCAGTTGTGGTAGTGCTAGTGATGGTCAAGGAGCTATGAAAATGTGAAACAGGAGGACCTTTTTAGTATGAGACAGGATGGGGGCAAGCAAGGTGAGACGGGCATGGACACGGACAGAGGGAATGACTTTTTTTTCACACTGACACCTGAAGGAAGAGGAGGCATGAGACAAGGGAAGATAAGAGTAAAGCAAATATCCCACATATTATTACTTCTTCCTCATTTAAGGAGATAATCAGCTTGTATAATCACAATTAATATGGATATGTCAAAAAGCCTCTGGTCCATAACATGCCTGGTTGTAGATTCAAAAGCCACAAGCAACACCTGCTACCGTGTGAGAGTCTTATGCTTTAATGAACCTTGAAAACTCAAGGTTTTCTTCCTTGGGGTTAAAACTTAAGTTATGAGGTGGTATTAGATTATGTTTCAACCTTATGTACATGTACATTATATATACGGTATGAGAATAGAATTCTGTTTATAAATCTAAGATAATTTAATTTCAGATATTCAGTTGAATAATACATACTGGTTCAGAGACATCTCTGCTCTACAGAAGGTATTTCTCATCTTCTTCTTTTTTTTTTAATCTCAAAATACAGATGAGCTCTCTCTCATTCCTCCAAGTGGTAGAATTATCTTTATGTTAGGGAAGACACTGCTGATGTCCTTTAGAGTGTGTATAACACATTTAAAAGATAATGGTATGAAAATAGGCAAGGAAAGTCCAGTTATTTCAGTAAGACTGCTAAATACATTCTCTCTATCCATCATGTGGTAATATATTCCTCTCTCTTGAGGTCTAAGCCCTATGCTAAACACAAAATTTATACATTGATTTCTCATTATTTGGAGTTGAATAAGTTAATTACTAAAATGATAAGAAAAACTCATTATTTTCAAATAATATTTCTATCTTTTAGAGCCTAATTCCTTGAGAATTCACTGTCAACTCCTTACTATCATGTCCTTGCCTCTTTCTGGCCATTTCATGTCTGCCCCATCACACCAAACGCTGAGAGCCTGGAGAGTGAGTAAAAACTTACATTCCACTCTACGGACCCACGTCAAGAAGTTCATTATTGAAAATCTACTGTGGTAGCACTTCAGGTCACATGTTTCACATGTATGGCCTTACTTATTACTCAGTAAGGAAAATAAAGCATTATTATCCAAAGTTTGCCTCCAACATACTGCTTACTAGGCCACACTGCTTCTTGTGTAGGAAAAAACATGTTTCCTTTTAAAAGCATTGGTTGTAAAGTAGAAACTATTTTATGGAACGATACCAGCCTAAGTTCTGACTTTTGATCTAGTGTTTCCACATTGCACCTGCTCTTGGGTAGCACAGGCGCAATACTCCAATAAAATCTTCTGGAACCTGCCTAAAAAATAGTTCTTTGGGTGAAAGTCCCTCTACTCCTTCCAGCATGGAGATGCTCATGTCTTGCCTTTGTTCAACACAGTAGCAATGTCTTAATTAAGTTGATGTTCATTTAAAAAAAAATGTTTATTGAGCAACTCTCATGTGCCACACTGGGGCAGGCCCCACAGTTCTCCCTGAATGAAGACTTTGAATAACCTGCCATACACTAAGGATTTTAATACAAAGGAAGATCGCAGCAAAGCTTGAGGTGATAGTACATCCCTCCATTCATTACCCCTATAAGTCTTCATTCAACAAGTAGGTTTCTTTAGAAAAGGATAAAGTTTTCTATCTAATAATTTTAGTTTCAATCTAATATAATGTGACTTAACACTTTCTCACCCTTTGTGAACCTACAGTGATATTATAATATTAACAATTGCAATTAAAAATTCTAAAACTGGGAAATACTTTTTGTTTAAAAAAGAATATTTTGATAAATTAAATACATCTAAAACTTACACTTTAAAGTAGAGCAAGAAAATGACATATGCAAATGTAGCAAAGTAGGCAGCTCTAAGGTCCCCAACCCCCAAGGGAACATTGAAAAATTGAGTGAAATAATTGTCAGAATCAACTTGTCAGAACTCTGGGAAGTGAAGGTTTACAGCAACCAAGTAAATGTTGAATAAGTGGAAAGGCAATTTGAAAATGGTAGAAAAACACGATGGTGTTTTTAAACTCTTGGGCCAAAGCTCCTTCCTGGCTCTTGAAGATGACAGTCCATGCTCCCAGTATGGGATCCTGGTTCCTGATTCTAGAGGAAAAAAAGCAGACCTCATTTTTAAAGAATTGTGTTCATCCTAGCCTGGGGACGACTGGAAGGACTACTGCAATGTGGTTGTCTTTGCTTCACCTAATCCAGAACCTACTCAGGGTGGAACTTCTATCAAGGCAAACAAAATGTCTGCAGCCACCTGGAGCAAAAGATTAAGTTGAGGCAAACCACAGAGTGTCACTGTCCAGGAGGAAAAACTAGAGTGTTTATTTGAAAATCAGGGAACTTATAAGCACTTGTATATCCTGGGGAATTTAGAAAGGCACGGACATGCTCAGGGCAGATCTGAGAGGGTTTTTTCTTCCCTCCCACTCTCACTTACTTCTCTTTCTCTCATTTGGCTCTTAGCATTCAAGGAAATCTGTCAAAACATTAGCTAAACACAAGCTTTAAAAAAATCACATAATTCAAAGACCACAAATGACTAAGAACATAGACCTTATAAAAACAGTTTAGAAAAGTTACCTAACAAACAGCTACCGCCTACAGCAAACACCAAAAGCAAACCCTGAGAAGGAAGACCCTGGTGTGTAGAGTGACTATATCATTATATTCAAAATGTTCAGTTTTCAACTAAACAGATTATGAAGCATGTGAAAAAAATAAGAGAGTATGGCCCATGCACAGAAAAAATTAACTTTATCCTGAGAAAAACAAAAGTTGGACTTACTAGACAAAGACTTTAAACTGTCTTAAATGTGCTCAAAGAGGTACAGGAAAAAACACAGTGCTAAAGGAAATTTAGAGAATTATATAAGAACAAATAGAGAATATCAAAAAGAGATAAAAATCATAAAAAGGAACCAAAGAGAAATTTGGAAGCTGAGAAGTAAAATAACTGAAATTAAATACTCACTAGAAGGTTTCAATAGCAGAACTGAGCAAACAGAAAGAAAATCCAGTGAATCTAAAGATAGGTCAATTGAAAATATCTACTTTGAGGAACAGAAATAAAATGGATTTTGAAAAATAAACAGAACCTAAGAGGCCTGTTGAGTACCAGACTAGTATAGCAACATGCACAATGAGAATTCAGGAAAAAGGAAAAAGAAGAAATAATATTTAAAGAAATAATGGCTGAAAGCTTCCAGAATATGATAAAAGACATTAATCTACAGAGTCAAGAAGCTCAATAAACTCCAGGAAGGAACAATACAAAGAGATCCATATCAAGACACATAATAATTAAATTATTGGAAGCCAATTACAAGGAAAAACCTTAAAAAACAGCCAAAGAGAAGCAACTTGTCGCATAGAAGAGATTTTCAAAACGAGTCACAGAAAATTTCAGAAACCATGAAAGGCAGAAAGAAGTGGGATGACATTTTTAAAGTGCTGAAATAAAACTGTCAGCCAAGAATTTTGTATCTTTATCCCCTACAAAATGAAGAAGAAAGTAGGACACTGCCAGATAAACAAAGACTGAGGGGGTTCATTGCCCTACAAGAAATGCTAAAGAAAGTCCTTCAGGATGAGATGAAAGGATACAAGACAGTAACTCAAAGCCATAACAGAGAAATAAAAGAATTCTGATAAAGGTAACGACACAGGTAAATACAAAAGCTAATATGACATTTTTGGTTTATAACTCCTCTTTTTAAAAGACAAATGCATAAAATAATAATTTCAAATCTACGTTAATGGGTATACAATGTCTAAACGCAACTTGTGAGAACAATAACATAAATGGGGAGTGGGGAGGACAGAGATGCATAGGAACAGAGTTTTTATGTTATTGAGACCAAGTTGGTTTCAATTCAGATTGCTATAAATTTAGAGTGTTAATTATGATTCCCATGGTAACCAATAAGAAAATATCTAAAAAACAAATACAAAAGGAAACGTATTGTACATTATCTTTATCCTTTACTGCACTGAAAGTTCCAAGAGGTCAAGGCCTTGGCTTATCTTGGTCTCTACTGCATCCCCTATCCCTAAAGTAGTGTCTGACACATAGTATATGTTTTGCAAATATTTGTTGAGTGAATGAATGAATGAATGAATGAAGATGTTGATAGGACAAATAAAAGATGACTTTAGAGTTTAAGTGAAAGAGCCTAAAGTAAAGACATAAGTTTGAGAATCAAAGGAGATTAAAATGGGCATTATTTCCTCCAACTTAAAGATGTGGAAATGGGTTCAGACAGGGTAAAATGAGTATATATAAAGACCATCTTCTTATCTCACAAACTGAAGGAAACCTAGCTGGCAGAAGAGATAAACATTCTTCTACTGCAAATTCTGAAGAGAACTTAATATCTGAACTTTTTAAAGTACACTGAAAAAATAATGAAACAACATATTCTTAACAGTGATTTTCTTATTATGGCCCTTGATGACAGCTCAGGGTCAACACAAAAGTCAATGTTCTGCAGTGAAAGCATTTTGCAGTCCAAACCAGTGAGGCTGGTGTACAAACATTTCTCAAGATTTAACTTAATTTAAGGACTGAATTTAGCCTACCTAGTGAAACAGACAGCTTGTCCTTTCTTCTATTCTGTCCTGACAGGAGATTTAGTTCAAGGTAGACCTCTCTCTCCTATAGCATTTTTTTATTGCTTTGTACACCAAGTGACCAAGTTGCAAGGCTTAACTTTTATCATAAATATCAGTATGTCTGAACTGTTTCATTGCCAGGATAAGTGGCCACTCCACCTCTTCATGAGGTTGAGGATTAAGTGACTTGTCCAACGTCACAGGGCTAGTGACAGAGCTGGGGCTTGACCCCAGGCCTCTAAACTTGCAGCTCAGAGACGATTCCACTACTCTCAGTCCTCTGTGCCTTTTATGCTCACATAATAAAAGACATAAAAGACGTCAGTCACATTTCGGGAACACTGTGGATAGGATCCTGGGGCTATTTTTATTCTCCAAAGTACGCATCATTGCAAGAACTAGAAGAGGCTTGTTCCTGTTAGGGGTCCCTTGTATCTTGTCCTGTACCACATTGCCCAAATGTTAGGGCTTTAAGGCATCTGCCTTTATGTTTGTTCTCTACATACATCAAATCAAAGACTGGAAAATGGCAAAAACAAAAGTCAGTAAGATAATTGCTTATATATAAGACAACATAGTTTGGGCACACTTGAAGTTTTTTCAATTATTGTTTGGGCTAGGGAAAATAGTAATACATAGAATCATTGACTTCAGAAATCATTATATCTGCAAGGATCGAGTATGGTCTTAAAAACAACAAAAAGTCCTTTCTATTGGTTTTATTATATTTTAAATAAATTTATTAGTTCCATGTAATACACAAAAGCTTAGAAGAAAAAAAAAATTGTGCCTAATCTCATTATTCAAATGACCAAAGTAAAAATTAAATTAAATAAAATGGGAATACATGCATGAGTTTAGAAAACTGCGACAGTAGAGAAAGGCATGAAACAAAAGAAAAGCCTCATGATCATCAACCATCCGCATCCAACTCTGCAAAATTAATTACTTGTAATTGTATTTATTATATTTCTGTGTATCCTTCTTTGCTATAGAACCTTCCATAAGAATGATCCTGGGAGTTGGAGTCCAGCCCAGTATCCATAATTGGAACCATACAAGAGTGTGTTAGTTTTTAAACAGTAAGTTTCATTTTGAAATATATCTGAATCAGCTTGTAAAAATGTCAAAACCAAAACATCCACTTATTGTCTTCATGCAAGGGTGGATCAGTAAAATATCTCAAATATATATTCTATTTTCCTCAAAAATAATGAGAAATAATTCACAGAAGTGTTCAAGTAATGTGTAAAGATTTTATTACTTATCTTTGGTTCACTTAAATTGAATCACAGCTCAAAATTACGTATGAAAAGTTTTAGGGTAAATTTTAAATTATGAATAACATTGTCCCATGGCTATCAAAAGAGAGGACACAAAAGAAGGGAGAGAGTTATCTAAATAATTTAAAAGGGAGGCCTATGAAACTACATATTGGCTTCTTTCTTTACAAGTTGTGTGACTTCAGACAAATAACTTCCCTCTCTCTGTTTTAAATTAGGTAATGTAAGTAACGCATTGAGCCCAGTGCCTGGTGCTTAGAGGATGCTCCATACATGTGGGCTGCTATCAATCTATAGCCACTAATGCTGAGTGCTACGAGTACGTCTGAAAAACAGGAAGAAACAAATGTTTCCCTGAGGATATAGAGAAAAAAGGTAATAAAAAATGGGAAAAATCTGACAGTAGAAACTTACTACCTAATTAGCACATTTATCCCCTTTCTCAAATGAAAAATGAACATGTTATCTCCAAAGAAACAGATCACAGCACAAGCTTGTCAGATTTCCACATTATGATTTTGGTTTTCCAAGACTTTTGCAGGCTTTGGCATGGTAAAAATACATCTTGAAACCCTTATTCTAGAACTGAGGAATTGAAGTTAACCTCTTTGCTTTGGGTAAAAAATAGCTTTTTCTCATAGGAACCAGAACAGAAACTCATAGGGTCTTCTGGCATGAGAGGCAAGACTGAGTTTATTTTTCTCATTTTTGTAAATTTCATGAAAAAAATTATTAAAAAACAAAAATTCAAGACTATAAAATTGACTCTAAGATATAATTTGATTTTTTCACATTGTTGATAACATTGCCAGGTAAATTCTAGAAATAGATGGTTAGTTCTTCTCTCCTTAAAAATTTCTAATGACTAGGCTCATCTAGATTTGACTTTGTGATTTCTTAATCTGAAGACTGTTGATGAGGGTGGGAGACTACAGGAGCTGCAAACTGCCACAGTTGAAGCAAGCTCTGCAGAGGAGTGAGGCTTCCACTCCCAATGAACCTGCCTGTGCCCAGAGTATTCTCAGCAAGTGTTACCCAACCCTCTCTCTACACTTGGACAAAGTTGAATCTCACTTGTTGTCCCTTTTATAGAATATTTACTTCACAGAAAGAACTCTGCCAAAATCAATTGAGTGTAATAGTTCATTGTAAAGTCATTTTATTTGTTTTCTCTATTTTTTAAAAAAAAGTTTTGTGTTTTCCTTCTTGAAAAACATACCCACAGGTATTTCAAAACTAGTTTTAAACACCTAAAATTGATGGGATATTTGAATTAGTAGGGATTCTTACTTGTAATGTAGAAATCCTTTCTATAACATTCTTGACAAGGAGGAACTGAATTCTGACCTAACACTCTAGCAATGTAGAACCTGTGTGGGGGTACCTTATTACAGTAAGAAAGTACTGAATGAAAAAATTAGGATAGCTGGAGTCCTTCCACTCCCCATGGTAAGCCACTTACCCTATTCTGGGTTTTGGTTTTCTTAACTATAAAACATGGGAGTTGTTATTTATTGATCACTAAGATTCCTTTGAGGTTTAACAGTTTTCAGACATTTCATAAGAAAATCCCTGATGATTAGAAAGTTGTAATTCTTAGAAATCTGCCTTCCTTTAACTTCTGCCCATGCAACCTTATTCTTTTGTCTAGAGCGATACAAATAAGTACATTTTCACACAGCAGTTCCTTAAAACTGAAAGCTGGGCAGCATGTCTGCCAGAAGCACCCTTTCTCCAGCCCAAGAAGACTCCTTGGAATACATTTCCTGTTTATATATCATTAACATATCCTTCAGTGTTTTAGCGAATGACACAATGGTTAAAAGGACAAAATTTATGGTATTTCAGTGGAAGAGGGTAAGTGGAGAGTTGAAATTTTGTAATAGTGTTTGAAAGGCTTTATTTTTTAAGAGGTGAAATTACTTTAGCAATCTGCAACTGATTGACAATAGTTGACATTTAATTAATTGCTATTTCTACAAGCCAAGGTTTTATTGTCCTTGTAGGACTTTAAATGCTGACAGGGGGGACACTGTGTTGAAATATGGTGAAAGCGTTAGAGAACACAGGGCTGGTGGGCCTTGAAGTAAATGGGCCACGAACCAAGCAGTTTGGGATTCTATCTGGTTTTTTGGTTTCATTGTATCCTCCCCTCACTCTTAGTCTGTTTGCTCTTACTTCTCTGCTGCTAATGGGTCTGACTATAGCGACTCATCTTTCTTCTTTCAATTTCCTTTTCTGTTCTCTTATGGGTTTGGCAACTAGATAACCAAACATTTTAGAAATTTGTCTAAAATTAGAGTAAATGGACTGAGATATTAGTTTTCATTTATCCAATTGGTTAAAAATATAAAAGAATGATTATTGTGGGTATGCAGAATACAAACTCATATTCTAAGAACAGAATATAAACTGGTGTTAACCCTCTGGACAGCTATTTGGCAATTTATTTTAAAAGCCCTAAAAGAATGTGTTCCATTAATCTGACAAATCTCACTAGTGGGAATCTATCCTTAGAAAATAGATGCTCCAGTACAAAACGATTTACAAATAAAACTTTTTATAATAAAAAGTTAGAAATATTCTACATATCCGCCAGTAGGGCATTGGTTCAATAAGCTATGCTGCTGCCACATATATTATAATGCCATCGAAATGGTACTACAGACCTATAATTACCATCAAAGAAGCAGCACATGCTATGTTGGAATAAAACAAATCAGTTTGTATATTACAATCTCATGTTTTAAAAGAATATTATACATATTTGAATGAGTCTGTAATATTATAAACAATATATTAACAATCTGCCTCTACTATATTATAATTTCAGCTTATTTAGTTGAAAAACTTGCTTATTTGTATTTCTAACTCTTCTAAAATATTAATAGTTTAATTTAAAAGTTGGTTTAGACTGCTGCTTAAACATGATGAATTCATCACATAAGCATTATCTCTTCTCCAAATATTATACCAAAATGACAATAAAAACATGTAAAGACATTAAATGATAAGGCCAAACCAAACAGAAAGTCCCAAAAGCAGAGGAGAGATTCCAGGAAAGAAGACAGAGATAAAAGTGGTTGGTCTGATGCTATTAAGCCTACAGGGTACTTGATAAGACGTAGTAACTGAATATGGAGGGAGACAAAGGTATCAGGGATCAAACATGATGGGTTGGTGGGATGCTGGTGCTATTCACTCAATAGGAGAAAACCAGAGGACAACATATAAAGGATTCAGTGTTGTATATCTAACTTTGAGAGATCCGAGGGAACCATCGGGCTCTGGATACACATACCTACCATTCAGAAGACAGATCTGGGGATCCCGCCTGAGTGAGTGGCAGCTGACACCAGAGGGGTCACATAGGGAGGCTTATCTAGTGATAAGAAGCCAGGGGATGGAATGCTGAGGAACATCAACATGTAATAAGCCCTGGAGGAAGAGCAATCCTTGGAGAAGACCCAAAACAATTAACCAGAGAGGCAGTGTAACTTTTACAAGAAGGCAAAAAAAAAAAAAATTTTTTTTTTTAAGAGCTAGTAAGTGCCACTGAATTTGGTAACAAAGAAGTAATCCTGTAAAAAGCAGTTACTGTGCACTGGTAGGGATGCTAGAGGGAGGAGCTACATTGCAGGCATGGAGGAGTAAAAAGAAATGATGAGGGGTTAGAGACAGCCAGTGGAGACAGTGTTTTCAAGAACTTGGGCTGTACATAGAGAAATGAAAGGTGTGGGCGTACAGTTGGGGACATCAGATTGAGGTTAGGGTTTCGGTTTTGTCTCTTTAATACAGGAGAGAGTTAAGCATGCCGAAGTGAAACTATATGTAGCATGATACGAGCTGTCACGCTACAAAAAAAAATCTAGTTGCCTGAATTAATACAGTTTGGAGTTATTATTTAATCTTAACAAAACAGCAAAACCTGGCATACCTGATCATCTACTTTTAATTTTTTCTATTTTATCATAATCTAAAATTTCACATATTGACACAGAAATTTAAAATATCAAGCAAATTTTGATCATTTGAGGGCATATAAGGGGCAAGAAATAAACCCCAAAATACAAAAACATCTTCATAGAGGCTAGTTTCATTAAAAAACCTGACAATGTAATTTCATAGGCAAATCAAACACACATTATCTTGACAAATTAGATATAACTTAATTTTAGTAAGAATGTATCCAGAAATCACTAATTAATGTATGGTGCTGTGTCCTACACAACTTATAGCATCCTACTGATCTGTATGAGTCTGCAGTGTTCAAAGGGGCTAACCTTTTGATATAAAGCATTTAAACAGGCTGTACTTTTTTTTTATCCAAGCACATTTTATATCTTTTAAAATACTCACATATGTCCCAGTGTCTGTAGTAACTATATGTTTACATAACAGGCATGCTTTGTCCACCACAGCATATTTTTAAAAAAACTAAACTACTTACAAAAGCACTATTAGGTATTCAACAATCTGAATTCCCTAGCTAGCGAGATGAGGCCAAACAGTGTTGTACTATTTTTTTTTTTGTAACTATTCATGGCAGAACTTCAACTACTTTTCTCTTAATGTGGTGTTCTGTGCAGTTAGCTTTTCTTTCCATGTCTATCTTAGAAAGATGGTTTTCAAAAATTAAAAACATGTGACAACAGTGACTTCAGCACATTGTGCCAGGAGCGAATGCGGCGTGAACAAAGAGATAGATTAATTAACTTAGGTACATGCTCTGGTGGATCAGGTAGAATTATCAAGCAATTAAGAGCAGGCCCGTTCCTATTTTCAGTCATCTCTTTTATGCTTACTTAAAAAAACACAATTTCTACATTGAATATAATAATCTTAACAAAACTCACTACGAAACATGCAATGGAATAATGATCTCTAAATTTTGTGAGTTAACAATTTTCCTCAAATGCCGAGAACATTCTGGAATCAGAAAATACAAGAACATTTCTTCGCTTCAGTCATTAAAATGTGAAAGCTTAAAACACTTTGTTGCTAAAAATGATTCACATTTATTCAAGACATTGCAAATGTTAACATGGACTTAGATATTTAAAATAACACAAATTAAAATGAACTTTGCAGTTATTACATGAGCAAATGTAAATGAAAATGGGTTTGATGTTCCGAATCAGGGTATATCTCTTGGCATTAGAGGTAGCTGGCTACACGTCAGAAATGAGGGAGAACCTTCGAAGTGGTAAGTCCAAGGTGTGGTGCAAATCCAAGTATATCATCTCACAGGCTACAGATGAAGGTTGAGGGGAAACTCCCTCAACAGCATATCAAATGTGGCTGTCAAAATTTTTGAAATTAATCCATTTTTAACTTAAAAAAAAGACAAAAGGTGGTCAATGAAAATAGAAAATAAAGAAGTGTTAAACATAATTGAATGAGTTTTGATTATAACCGTTGGGCTGCTCTATTATATTTTGAATGTATACTGGAACCATGATCATTGTGCCAATTTCAGGTGGGTGCAAGAATTCACATGACCCAGCTTCTAGGATACATTTAAAATGAAAATCACTTTCCCTTTGGATAACAGCTTGAACAAAGTTACAGGTTTTCTCTAGCTAACTTCTGTTCCTCGTTCTATATTTTATGTGTGAGTGCATGTGTATGTGTGTCTGCGTGTGTACATGTGTGTGCACACACTTCACACTATTTGCTGAAATTTGGTCTTCGCCTCTGGAATCCATTCTTATTGACCTTCTCTGTTTCACCTTCTTGCCCTGAATACTCATCAAACATTATTAACGGTTATAAAGATAACTCAAAGCAACAGATGATTTTGTGTAGATAGGCTGGAGGACAAGCTGACTTTTGTTAATTGGGTCCTGAAAGTTTTCCATCCCACCTTGGGCAGTTTACTGTACAGCATACCAAACTTTAAAGTTATTATAGCTAGTTTCACACAGATGCCAGACAAAACAGACAAGGGATTAATTGGAAGGACCACAAATGCATTCCTTCTGAATAAATTGAAACACACTGGCCAGTGCCAAAAGACATTTAAAACAGAAAACTTGAAACTAATCAATCAAAACAAAGTAAGTTCTTTTTGATGTTATAGTTGGGAGACATCTTACTCTATAAATAATAGAAAAATTACCTAGGGAGAAAAAAAGAGAGAAGGAGAGAAAAGAAGTTTGATAGCATTAAGAAGAAATTTTGCACTGTCAAAGAGAAATACCTAGGAAGACAGTATCTTCGGCAACTGGTGCTTTTTTATTTTTAATTATAATGGTTATTTTTCTTGGTGATAAGAAGTAAACGTCTTAAAGAAAAAAGTGAAGACTCACACTCACAATTGGCTCAGTTTTTAAATTATAACGTTGAACAAGTCAAAGTCAAAGTGTAAAAGCCCAGAACAATACTGGGAGATGAGGGCTCTGGTCAGATGTTAGACAGACTATCCAAACAGCTGGAAAAGATGTTGATTCTCCTTGGGAAATTTGTAATGTATTTGACTCATGTTTTCATGGAGCTGTGGACTGTCCTAGGGGGTTTGAAAGAGAGAAAACTTGCCAAGAACTTTATCTGGAAAATGATAGTATTTTACCAGTTTTCCAATTAGACAACAAAAGAATTTAAAGAACAATTATAAAAATATTCGTATTTAACAAATGCCATCTCTGGAGCAATTCTATTTAGGTTATATGTCCAGAAGTTATTGAGCAAATGATCTAATTCATTTATATACAATTTTTTCTTTAAAAATACATCCATATACAAACATAACATGAAGTGATAAAAAAAGAGAGGAGAGCCTTTCATTACTTGAGCTGGATTTCATGTTCGGTACACACACTTTCTAAACAGCGTGTTCAATAACAAGTCTCCTTATGCATGCCTTGGCATACCTACAGCTAGTATCTGATGCAGAGAGGCCAGAGGGGGAAGATTTGGTAATTGAATTCTTGCTGATGTGATGCAATTTTTAGTTCTAAACAACCCTTGCATAGGCTCTGCTTAGTTTCTTAAAGGTTTTTAACGGTTTGCTTATCCACAATTACAATGTTCATTTCTCCAGATCAGCCTCCAAGATAGAGTGGGAGTTACCTAAAATACATACTGAAATATTTATGTATGAAATAGCATGATGTTTGGGATTGGCTTCAAAATATCCAGTGTGGGATGGAAAAGCACGTGGAGGTATAGATGAAATGAGACTGACTGAGGTGTTGACTGCTGAACTTGGGTGATGGGTAGGTAGATGGGGTTCATTATACTATTCTCTCTACTTTTATAAATGCGTGACACTTTCTATATATTTTTTTAAGTTAAAAAACATGAGTGGAAATACAAAAAAAAATCTCTTGGCTTGCAAATGTAAATAATTAAACAAAACACATTTTCCCCATACTTTGTAATTTCCCAGTGATTAATTACCTGACCACCACTGACAGTCATTTTCCCCCCCTAAAGAAACACAGTTCCCTTAATTTGGGTCAAACTTTCAATGCAATTATCATGATAACTTTAATTTGTTCCCCAGAAGCACAGTATTGCAGAGTAGGAAGTATCCTAAACTTTGAGTCCTAAAACTCAGGTTCTAAGGTCTCAGATGTGCTATTATCTTGAATAAGTCATTTAATTTTTCTGAGATTTTGGGCGGGTATTTCCTACGCTTATTTCACAAAGCACGATACAAATATTAGGTTGAACCAGATCACGTTTCTATATTTTTAATGTCAAAAAGCATTGAACTGTGGCAACTTCATATGAGTCCAACCTAATATAAGACATTATAATTATGATTTGTTTCTTCTAGAGAATTAAGAGCCAATGATCATTATCATATAACTTAGTATACAGAGTTAATGATATCATGAGTCAAGGCGTTTTCTGTGGAACATAAAATAGGAAATTATTTCAACAGATAACTAATAACTGAGAATTGGTCCTGTCCTCTCATAACAGTACTGTATAACTGCGATTTCAATGCCAAGAGAACTTGTGAGAGTGAAAGCTGTATGAAGGTGTATGTCTCCTGAGCTGTTTTCTCCTGGCACTGACTTCAGGAACTGTTCCATGTACCCATTTTTTTTTGTTGTTGTTATTTTCATTTTGCGATGGCCTGAAAATCCCTTGAGTAAAATGACTAGAAATACTAACTGATTTTTCTTTGTCACATTCAGCTTGTTTGTACAACTGTGATGTTCCTTGAAAAAACAGCTATAGAAAAGGCATGAATGCACTAAATGAAATATATTAACCATTCATGAAAATGACAGTCATGGCTAAGGGATTGTAATTTATGATGCAGACAAGTTAAAAAAAAATCCAAGTACAAAAAGGTCCAAGAGATAAACAGAATATGAAAATTTATAGCAGATTTAAACTTGCTTTTAAAAACTTAAGTTAACTGATGTTAATGTTTCAGTTTCTATTTTTTTAAGGCATCTTAACCTGAAATGATACATTTATGATATGAATAAATAGCTCTAAGATATTTCTAACGATTTCTCCCTTTTCTATTTGTGGGCAAATGACAAAGTCTTAAAAGTTTTATGTTGATTTAAAAATTTTATTAAATTGAGCCTTAAGTTTTGTGAATAAGCCATGGTTACTTTCCCAATGCCACAATCAAATCACTCACTTTGAAATAAGCTATATAATTCTAAGGTTAAACAGTAAACACTTCCACTCCTCCAAAAAGCATCCCTTTAGGGGATTATTAATGGAAAAGAAGCAGGGTTTAAAAGATATGGCTGGCAATAAAAGTTCAAAATGAAACTCACTGTCCAAATACTAACAGCAAAAAACATATTCTGATTAATTTCACAGCTACTGAGAAAAGGCACACTATTCTCGAAAACTATCACAGCCTTGCTACTAACAAAGCTATAGAAAAGATTTGATTTTTAAGTACAAACCTTTGTTAATTTCCAATACTCTTGAATTTTAAAATTAAAACTATGCATTCTTCTTAATGCTATGAACTGGGGCTGAAGTTCAGAGCCCCATTTGTAATACCAAAATGCAAATACATAGTGGAGGGGAGGACCCTGTATGTAAAGAACTGCACCTTCACTTCGTAGAAGGTCTATTATTTTCCAAAATTAATAAAATTAATTTAGAAGCCAGACTCCTCTGGTAATATAAGAAAGATTTGGTTTACATATTGAAGTTAACAATTCACAATCCAATAAATTATTTTAGTTGTTTTCCTGATAGAAATTAATAGAAGTACCATTTAAACTCTTAACCATTTATGCCACTAATATGATGATTAAGGCATTCTTTCAGATCAATTGGTTGTCATTTAAAATCTTAGCATAAAATTGGGATACAATCATTCAGATATTGTTACTTAGCTCTGTCCAAATACAAAAAATACACATCTAAATATATAAAATGTATTTGGAGAAATAGAGCATTTGAGTCATTTTACTTCCCTCCCTCAACCTCACTCCCCTTACTACATCAAGGCCACAGCCGAAGCAGTCTCAGCAATACTGGGTGACCCTGAGCTCACTCAGTCACTCCTTTACATGCTTCCTCTTCCAGTTTCTACATTCTGCTGGTTTACACACTAGCTGCTCCTCCTCCAGTTTTCTCTGCCAGCCCCTCCTTCTCTCACCTCTTACACTGTGGAGTCCCAGGGCTTATCTTTGGGCCTCTTCTCTCCATCTTCCTGCGCTCTCTTGGCTCCAACTGCCTAACTGGCATCTCAACTTCGATGTCAAACAGGTACAGTCAAATTAACATCTCTCTACCTTAAAGCATTCCTAATATCGTGAAATGACAACTTCATTTTCTAGTTGCTCTGGCCCCATTAATCTCAAAGCCGTCTTGATTCTCTTTTATCTCTAATTCATGAGGAAATTCTGCTGGCTTCTCCACCTTCGAAGGACCTTGATGGTTATCACACTGGTCCACAGCGACATGATTACTCTAGTCTGGGTTACTGCAGTTGCCTCCTGACTCATCTCCCTGCTTCTAGCCTTGATGCCCCCAGAGAAAACCAGATATCCTGTTAGTACATACGCCAGCTCACAGTTCTCCTCTACTCCTAATGTACTGAAGCCTTCCTATATCAAGGAAGGTAAAAGCCAAAGTCATCATATGTCCAGTAAGGTCCTGCGCCTCCCTTTAACTTCCCAGATGTGGTCTACTCTTAATCCTTCCCTGTCCAGCCACAGTTGCCTTCTTGGTCTTCAAACACTCCAGGCATGCCTGAACCTCATGGTTTAGAGACTGATCCTCATCTTTCTTAAGGTTTTGCACACATGTCCCTTTCGGAGTGACATCTGCCTTGATAGCCACTCTTTTAAATTGTATCTACACCCAACCACTGAGACCCCTACCCTCCCTGTCAACTCTTCCTTGCTTGAACTATCTCCTTCTGACTTATTAATGTATCACCATCTGATGATATATTGTTTACCTCTGACATGTGATATCTCATCTGATATGTTATGCATTTGTTCATGAACTCTTTCTCCTGAGGAAAATACAAGCTTCATGAGGGCAGGGAGTTTTGCTGGTTTTGTGCACTGTTCATAGATTCTAAAAGTGTTTATTATACATAGTGGCCTTCTAGAATATTTGTTGAATAAATGAATGAGTGAGCAATGACACTTTTTTGGCAGAAGAGAAAATGGTACAAGTAGTCAGGGCCTTGTATACAAATAACATTGGAGTTCCTGATCTTTTGAGTCCCCTCCCCTGCCCCTAGCCTGGGGAACATGCCTCTGCCCCACAAGAGACCTTCCACAAGACTAGAGTTTGGAGATCCTGGAGGAAATCTAGAAGTCAGGAGCTCAATCAGTATGCCTTTAGCTCTGTTGTTGGTAGAATTGGCCTCTGTGGGCTATCTGGGAAATTGATTCAATATAAACAACATTGTGTGCAAACTAGAACCTATTTTCTCATAGGAACAAATCACAAATTAATTTTTCAATTTATTTGTAGATTGGGTACAGCCTACCCTTTAGAGCACAGCGCTGTCATGTATCCGTCTTTTGGCAAGGTGCCTTAGATACTATCATGCTGTCCAGGTTGGTCTAGCCAAGAGAAAAATGAGCAAGGTCAGTGGCATGGCAACTAAGTGGTTGTAAGTGCCTGGGATTGTCAATTAAGTCTCCTTTCCTTGTGACGTAATCTGAGAGAAGAAAAATGACATTCTATAATGTTACTGGGTGATTTTTTCCCTCAACAATCTGTCCTAAGGTGTAATGTATAAAACACATCCTGCCCCTTTGAGGAATTTATCCTATATATTAGTAGATATAACTACTTTTTAAAGCAAACAAAGGTATCTCTGTGCTCAATGTTTTCTGCTTGGAAACAAGGTTATATGTGAGCAGAGGTCAAAGGCAGAGATATTAGAGAAAATGGCAGCATTCTGAAGGCTACCACATACAGTAACAGACGTAACCTTTCATCTACCCTCTTACCTAGATGTCCTAGCAGAATAAATTACAACACCATTTGTGTATTTCTTTAATCATTTATAAATTCAATCACCTGACAAATTTTTTTAAGTGAATAAACATGAAAGGCGTTGTTCCAGTAACAAACTAATGAACAAAATGCCATGTCTTTGTGGACATTAAATGTCCAGTTTATTAATGGATTTAATGACTTTGGCTCTCCCTTTGTACACATAATTTGAGGCAACTATAATTCTAGAATTAATTAAAGTCTGGTTGGATCCAGAGAGAGTCCTTCATGATCAACAGGCATGCATCCTAGATCTAGGAAAAAAAAAGCTCTTCTGGATTTTTTATAAAAATGAAGTCTTCCTCCATTTTATTTCTATGAGATGGTAATAAGCTACAAGGTGAGTGGCAACTATAAAGAAAGTCACCTGGTTATGTGTATCTTAGAGAGGACAGAAGCAAAGGGTCTATGAATGAGGCATCAGGGTAGCCCTGGTTGAGAAAAGTATTTGCTGATTCCCCAGAGAGGCAAAATTCTCTACTCTAACCTAAAAATGTAATCTCTTTCTTATTCCTACAATCTCAGTCTTTCTTCCTTCTCATTTTCTCTAAGTACTTCTTTCTCCTTCTCTAACTTTTCTCCTATATCAATTCATAAGAGAAGAACAAGAAATGAGATAGGCAGGAATGCTGCCCAAGCAGCTTCCAATCAGCATGGTCACTCGGAGCACCTCCAGTCCCAGCTAGCTGGGGGGGCGTGATCTGGTGACTGTCCACTGATGGAAGGATCACAGTTTCACTGGCTCTCAAAGACAGCTTACTTACAGAGCACCCCCAAAGGGTTCCTCTTGTCATACTCCATCTCTAAGAAATCCTCAAGGATCTTGTCCTTTAAGAGATACCTTAAATCCCTGGTTAGTATTTGACATGTACATGACATTAGGCCCTAAAAATAAGCATGCTAAGGAATGTGAAATGCTCTGTATCCAATTCTGTTCTCTCTTATGGCAATATTTAGTGACTTTATAATAATATTGAACAGAAATATGTTAGGGGTATCTAGGCTTATGGGGCATGGTCATGGGAAGGGTCCGAATGAGAAAGAATCTGGAAATTGAAAGGATTCAAGGAAAAGTACTCATATGACTCCTCTGGGGAAGGACCAAAGCCAGATGAGACAAAACCATCCACAGGGCTTGCAGGTGGGTGGGTGAGCAGAACATGTTGACCTAACCTGTCTCAGGCTGCTGATAGGCCCTGGAACATCAGTACAGCTGTTTGGCTAGAATCCCTGGCCCTGCATGGATCATCCGGCTATGGAGCTATAACAATAGCAAAAAGGAAATAAAGAGGCTATACCTTTCTATCAAGAAAAACTACCCACCACCATAGACTCATGACTCCTCTTAGTACTGAAGATTTAGATGTCCTGGGTTTAGTCTGTGAACCATCAATATTCAGTTTATTAGGAAGAAGAAAAATTGATTTCCTGATTTTTTTTTTCATTCATCCATTAGTAAACAGAATTTGAATACTTTCCATGTCCCAGGTACTAGGCTATACACAGGTAGTATAAACACAAATGAGACAATATCCCAGCACCGAGGGTCTAGTCAGGGGCAGGGGAGGAGGTGATGGCAGAGCAGACAGACAAACCTATGAGTACCAAGGCAGCTGGATACATGCCATGTTAAAGACCCCCCAAGATGAACCTAGTGTATAAAGGAAAGGCATGCAGGTAGAGAGAATAACGTTAGCAAATGCTCCACGAGCAGAGTGATGACATGGCCCATTTAGAAAACTGTATATATTTGGGCTGTCACATGCTGAGACAAACTGGCCAGAAATAAGTGAGGAGAGGATTGAGGGCCTTATGTGCTGTGTCAAATAATTTGAACTTTGATACCAATGGATATTAGGAGCCACTTAACGATTTTCAGCAGGAGATTGATATGATCAAATTTCCATATAGAGAAAAACAACTTAGGCAAATGGGGAGGGGGCAAGGCTAGCAAGCGGCCCCACAGACTAGACTAGGTGACTGTCCCAAGTGACCAGCTGATAGACTGAAGTCATTCAGTGAAATGGAACAGGAAAAGAAACACATCCAAAAGCAGATAAGCTCAATTTTGGCATGTTAAACTTGAGGTGCTGATGGCGACTTAGAAACGTCAATGTCTAGGGAAAAAAGTCACACATTGTAGGTATAAAGCTGAAGGGAGGCAAATGTCGGAGTCATCAGAATGTGGGTGCTGTGTAGTCACACAGAAGACTGAAAGCTCCTTCTAAGATGATGGATTTTAACAGTGACTAACTTCATGCGTTTTTCCTGCTACAGTGTCTACAACCAGCAGCGATTTCATTGATCTCTGGACTATAGTAATTCATTTGTTCGTATTTTTCTAACAAACACAAACTACCAAGATATTTCCAAGAGTTTCTGGTATACTTTTATCTGCAAATTACAATGTGAATATTGGGAAATCTGAGACCTAGGCAAGAAAAATATTTCACTACGAGTTGTTATTTTTTACATTCAGTGTATCATCATTCTTTTGCATAGTGATTTTTTTTCAGTTGGGGGACTAAAAGGCTGTTCAAAATAACATCACTTTTAGGGTTAATTTCTATTTAACCTGAAAGTCTCCCCCATCAAATCTGTGTCACAAATACCTGGTATGAGTTTTTATGGAATACAGATCAATATAACCTCAGAATTCCAGCCCACACAATTTTGCCAAAATAAGCTAACCCAAATGATTGACCCCACTGATAGAAGATATCATATTTTGAAAGATACCAGCATAAAATGTAAGTATTTCAAACTCAAGCTCTTTGATGACGAAATTAGAGCAGAAAAGTCTTATCAAGTCTCTGGAAATGGGTCTGAGAACAATGAATCCAAGTCAAGAGAATCTGGTTCTTTGTACCCAGTCCTTCCATTGGTGCCCTGTGTGACCTTGGGCAAGTCCACCCCCACTCTTAGTTACTCATTTTCTTCCTCCTCTCACAATGTGGAGTTTTGGAAAGTAGTCTATGTTCTTTAGATGAAAGATACAAAGTGTGTTATTAAGTGGAAAAGTCTGAGGCTTTTCACTCAGAACAGGAAGACTCACTAGCACATAACCACCCTGAAGACAAAAACTTTATAGAGTGGTTTCACTCCCTAGCTAACATGTAGATTAGCAAAGAACTAGGTCACTAGTTCCCAAACATTTCACTGTAAAAAAGGAACCTAAAGAATAATCAAATCTTATAAGTGATATGTTGTTCAATATCCGTAGCCTCAGAAAATACAGAATGCTCAAAGTTACTGCCAATTCAGGGGTGCTTACAAGTAAATTTATATATATTCTTTGTGTTATCCACTTAAAATTATTAAGTCTTTATTTTTTCAGAGCAGTTCTAGATTCACAACAAAATTGAAGATAAGTAAAGAGGTTTCCTTGAAACTCTCTGTTCCCACACATGCATAGCTTCTCCTATTATCAACATCACTTGCCAGGGTGGTACATGTTATAATTCATGAAACTACACCGAGGCATCATAATCACCCAAATTCCAGAGTTTGGTGTTGTACATTCTATGGGTTTGGACAAATGTATAATAATGAATATTCATCACTATGGCATCATACAGAGTATTTTCACTGTCCTAATCCTCTGTGCTCTGCCTTATTATTCCTTCCCCTCCACTCAAAACCCCTGCAACAACTGACCTTTTTACTGTCTCCATAGTTTTGCAGAATGTCATGTAGATGGAAACATGCAGTATGTAACATTTTTGGATTGGCTTCTCTCTCTTAGTAATAGGCTTTTAAGGGTCCTCCATGTCTTTTCACGGCTTGATAGCTCATTTCACTTTAGTGCTGAATAATATTACATTGTCTATTCACCTAATGAAAGACATTTGGTTGCTTCCAAAGTCTGCCAATTTTGAATAAAAGCTATAAACATCCCTGTGCAGGTTTTTGTGTGGACATAAGTTTTTGTTCCTTTAGGTAAATACCAGGAGCACGACTGCTGGATCATATGTTACAAGGATGTTTAGCTTTGTAAGAAAATTGCCAAGCTGTCTTCTGAAGTGGCTGTACCATTTTGCATTCCCACCAGCAATGAAGGAGATTTCCTACTGTGCCACATCCTTGCTGGTATTTGGTGTTATCAGTGTTCTGGACTTTGGCTATTCTAGTAGGTGGGTAGTAGGTGGGTTGTTGCTGTTTTAATTTGCATTTCCATAATGATACCTGATGTGGAGTATTTTTTCATATGCTTATTTGCCATAAGTAGATTTTCTTTGGTGAGGTGTCTGTTAAGGTCCTGGTCCAGTTTTAATTGGGTTGTTTGTGTTCTTATGGTTGAGTTTTCAGAGTGCTTTAAATATTTTGGGTAACAGTCCTTTACTGAAAGTGTCTTTCGCAAGATTGTCTCCAATAAATTTATATTTTTAATAATCACATAGCACTCGCATATATTTGAAAAATAGTGGTGTCTATCACCAGTAAGATGTAACTAACTACTCCTCAGTCACAGGTAACCACTTGGTTTGCAATAAGAGACTTCTGACGTTAAATCTTAACACCTACCCTGGTGTTTCAAAGACTGAATACTGGAAATAAGTCCTTAGCTTCACAGAAACTTTGGTTTTACTATTTCATATTTCATCCACTTGTTGCATGATTAAGAAAGATCTCATGCAAAAGGAATGTTAGGGTCCAGCGTTCTTACACAAATATTTATGCAAGAAAATATACCCTGCAGAGAAAGGAATAAAATATCTCAAGATACAGATCATGTAGAAAGCCACATAAAATAGTGGAAGGAGGCAGAAGCACAACGAACTCAGGTTAAATTTCTATACTTCTCACAAAGGAAATAATAAAAGTGGGTTTGTAAACTATATTAAAAAAATCTTTGTCAATAAAATGTTTTGGAAAATATAAAGCACTATACAAATAATGTATTTAAAATTTGTAGGGGGAGACTATTAATTTCCCGAATCACAGAGGCGTGGCTGCAATAAGAGATTTGTCTCCCTATCAAGGAAACTGGTAATCTCACTTTCCTGTGGGGTCATCATGTCTCTTTGAGTATTACATATCATTCTGAGTCCAGCCTTTCAGAATATCTAGAACATTGTGAAGTGGGTGGACTTGCTCAATTATCGGGGGAAGAAAACATAGATTATTTGTAACAACAGTTACTGCGTATTGATCACTTCCTAAGTGGCAGGCACCGTTCCAGAAGTTGGTATATATTAGCACTAAGTTTCACAATGCAGCACACTTTTTTCAGTCTTTATTTTTATCAGGGTAGCCTCTGAGTGCAGTCTCAGAAACAGAGAGAATTCTGGTGGGCCTGATCCCAAAGCCCCCTCCCTTACTTTACCAACACTGTCTCCTACTAAGTGATATGCACACAAAACTGGAGCATTTACCCCAGCAAGAGATGCTAAAATAATTTGTTCAGTACCTGCCTGGCAGCTCAGCAACAGTGTCACAGTTCAAAGTCTTGATTCTAGTTTTTTTTTTTTTTTTTTCAACTATTTAGAAACAAGATCTAGCTCTTTGGGTACTGTTGATTTCATTGGCTAATAAACACAAGATTGCTAAATTATCCTACTCATTGCATTTTCTTGTTTACCTTCTTCAAGATCCATTTTGCAATAAACAAACAAACAAGCAAGCAAGCAAATGACTCAAACCAAGTTGTGCTATCTCTGTCTTCTATTTACCCATTGTCTAGTAGCTTGAAAGCAGTCTACAAAGCACCTAATTTTTATTACATTTTTTATTCCTTACAACGAAGCTATTGATTTGGGTCTCCATTTCATAGATGAGGAAAGAGTTGGAAGGAGGGCTTCACTGATTTAGGATTGTGAGTTATTCAAAAAGCCTTGAACTAAAGGGAGCAGCAATGACAATGAACTATTGAATCTTCTTTCCTAGAACAAAGATATATTCACTTGAAACGTTTAAGGAAAATAAAAATCCAAGTCAAAGCTCTGTATTTACATCAAAATCACTCCTGCTTACTCATGGTGATGATCTCATCCCCGCCTTCCCCCAAAACAAACAAACAAACAAACAAACAAACAAACAAACAAAACCAGCCCTATACCCTTGGCCAGAAGGAATTTCTGAAGGAACAGAATGCTTAGGGGACTGGTCTAGATTCAAAATGACCTCAACTCCTTCAAAGGGATCCCAGGCTGGGTCACAGTGGCAGAAGAGAATCTCATAGCTCAAGAAAGTCTAGATGGACTGCTGTATAGTGTATTAAGGGGCGGGGGGGGAATCACAGAATTTCTACCCTGCATGGAATTTAAAAAATTTTAATTATGCTAGTGTAATATGAGAGAATAAATATTATCAACATGAATTAAAGAGGATACAAGAATGATTTTGTTGTTGCCTTAGGACAGTCTTCCTTAGGTTTTATTCACTGTTTTTCTAACCCAGGACAACACAGGAAGCCAAAAGTACCCTGAAGGCTGGTCACTGGATGAGGGTGGGAACCAGTGGAGATTCTCACGCCTGAGTCTTTCAGGCCACAGACATATCTGCACCCAGATAACAGTCTCCAAGCAACAGATATTCTGTGAGAATGGTATGTATATTTCAGTAATAACCTGATGGAAATCGTCTCTCTGTACTCAGGACTCCTTCCTAGTTTGAAAACTCAAAAACAAAAACAAAAACCACACACATTAATTTGCAGTATATATAAGAACCCTTGGAAAAAATAATAGAGCCTTTTCAAAGCTAGGCTAGGAGCCTGGACCTGTCTTGTAAGGAAAGCAACTACTTGAGGTTTATGAGTCGGGTGGGGTTTCAAAGGGAATCTTGGGAGGAGGGAGCTGTGGGGAGGAGGGAGCTGTGAGGAGGAGGTGAGGATAACCTGAATTTATTTTGCAAGTAGCAAAAATGGTATGACAATTACCTCTGGACTGGACACTCCTAGGTTTTACCCACTGCGTAATGTCCCCAGACTTTTAATGACTCCTTTTAAATTTTCATGGAACCAAACGGCCAGTGGGCAAACTGTTTTGATGAGCCGGTGCTCATTATTTCACACAGAGTGCATAAAGACTATGTTTGGGGAATATCTGAGGCATATGAGAGAGGGGGCAGGATGAAGAATGAGATTCTCTAGAAAGATGACCTCATTTTTTAGGATCGCTGAGCAGTATGGCCCAGCTACTACAAATAAAGGACTTAATAACTTCCAATTGGTCTTTCCATATATAAAATGCAACTCTCCAAGTTCAGTTTCTTCTTCTATAAACTGCCAATTATGGTATCAGTTGGCTCTTACCCTTTTCAGGATGGTACACCACGTAGTAGATCATATAATGTTTCTTAAGACCGAGACTTCTAAAATCACTGGTAATTCAGTGTTGTTTATGCCATTTTTAGGTTCTTGCAGGAAAAACTTGTGAATCTATCCTGAGTTATCAGGTTGTCTTGTTGTACCATAAGTATGTTTTTACAATAAATTTTCTTCTCAAAAGATCATTAATTGACTCAATCCTTTTTCATCAAGTCAGTGGCCTTAAAGGAATACAGAGAACTTGCTGTTTAGATCTACAATCCAAATTTATGTAACAGACGTACAAAGAAATTTTCAGTCTGTACACTCTGGTCTCCAGAGCAGGTGAAGGAAGGCTGTTTAAAATCAGTGTCTCTTTCACTTGCAGTGTTCTTTTCTCTCAAAAGAATGCCAGGAGGCATGCTCTGGTTCATTCCTATTTCCCTACAACTGCACCGCTTTGACAATTTGCATACTATTTTGGACCAAGGGAACTGTAATTTAAATTAGTCTACCTTCTTTAATCTGGGACTGGCAGCAAATCATATTTAATAGTGTTTAATTCCCCCTTTTAATGAGATACCTGCATTCGGCAGTGACTCAATCATGTACTGCTGTAGGCTGGGGATGGGGGAATGGGGGGTGGAATAAATCACAGAAACAGACGAAAGAGACCTATTAGGTAATCTCAAGCAGCTCCCTGCCAGAGTCAGGATGATTTTCAACAATAAAACTTCTAGGACCAATTCAGCATACTTGTTATTTTCTTCCAAGGATAGAATTGGTAACACTTACACCATAGCTGTCCTATAATTTTGGGAGCCCACACTTTGATAGTTGTCTCCTGGCCGTTTCCTTTCACCCCTCTTATCCTCACTGCTCTCCATCTCATTACAAAACTCTGGGTCCACCCTGACTATTGAATGACTCTTCTGCACACACACTCGTCTTCCTGTTTGTAAGCACTCACATATGTAGAGAGTGACTGCCTTGGCTATCAAGGGAAAATTGAATGATATAGCAAAGAACTTCTGATACTTCTTAACCCATGCCATAAAAATTTGAAAAAGGACTCATATCGTGGACTTCATTGTCAAAGGCTGCTGTCTTTTATATGCTTTCCAGTTCTTTGTTTGGTCTAATTCTGTTCTCGCTGCTTTCCTCTGAACTCTCTCCAGCTGTTCCACATCTGGAACCGGGTTGCTCGTGCTGAACGAACTATTCCTGGTGTGGTCTTGATGAGGACCAACTCTCTGGATCTTATTTTCCTCCATCCTTTTAACCCTGCTTGCCTTTCCCTTTTCCTTCTCTTCTCTCACTTATTTTATAAACTCCTCTTTGGACAAGATGTTCTGGAGAGTTGTCATTCAATGCAGGTCAGTGGCCTCAAGAATAATGACAATGAGAAAAATCTTATCAACCTTATTTGGTTGATATTTAGTTGATACTGTGATACCTTTCAGGATTAACATTTCCCACTTAACTGCAATTAATATTATCATCAATAATTGCCATCACCATTTTTATTTAAAGATCAATGTATTGCCTTCTTTGTAATTACTCCTTATAGCTATCATGGGTTAATTGGCTTTTTTCCATTTCCATTTTATTTCTAGCCAAATATACTATTTTATCTACCTTTTAGCTATGATTATTTTCCTGTGTATTAATTTTTCTCTTTTGCTAAGTTTGGATAATTCTGCATTCAATCTAATGAGAAAACTTACTTAGACCTTCAGCCTAACCTCCCTAAACCGTTATTTCTTCATTGTCAAAGTGATTCTGGCAATTTTTGCAAGATTCAGAATTTGAAAGAACTGAACTCATCGCTCGTCCACCTCCTTTGACTTTTAATTATGGCCACTTATCCTGACAATTTTCTTTCATACATGGAAATCCACTTTCCTTTATAGCAGGACCCAGTTAAGAAAATCTCCCTTTAAATAGGACTTGCTACTTACTTATGTGAAAAGCTTCCTATCTAAGTTATTGGCAAGACTGGAACAACTATGTAGCCAGATTTTAGCCCATCTGTTTACATAGAGAGTGGGTGATGTGCACACATCGCTCTCACATTACCAAGGGTGCTCCCGGTGCTATACGAATCAACCCTCTCCCCTCACTTCTTCTCTAAGATCAGCAGGTCGTACCCACATCCTCTTCTCCCTGACTCACCACCCCCATCTCTAGTTAGGCGAGGCTCAGATTGTTCTTTTTGCTGTGTTTTCAAACATACTCAAAAGCAGTGTAATTGGTACAATTGACACCCTCCTCTCCCAGGTAGCCCACAGATCAATTTTAACATGTCATCCCCAAATCCAAAGGACCCAGATTTCAATTTCACTTCCTCAGAGTTTCAAAGGCAGTTCCTGGTGTCCATCAATAGGAATTTTCCAGCGTGCCTTGGGGTTGACTGCCAGTGTGCCTGGTCTTTGGATCTCATCACCACTAATCCTCTGTAACCGCAGAACTAACAGAACACATATCCTCATCCAATTTACCAATGTTTTCTTTTCCTCTTTCCTCATTTAAAATTCTGCCAGAAGTTGGGGGGGGGGGGAGTACCTACCTCCTTTCAACCCCAACTCTAAAACATATATTTTACCTTGACATTTTTGCCTATGTTCTGAAGTTCTTACTAGTGCTCATGACTTCAACTTTCACATGGCTTGAGGCAAGATTTTGGAACAAACAAACAAAATACTGCTAAGGAGAAAATGAAAACCAGCAAAAACAAAAAGGTAACTAAACTGTTTCGAGAGAGAACATTTATTTTTCTATTTTGACAATCTTTTGTTAATTTTGCTTTTCATCAGCACTTCTGACAGAGCTGGGGGCTCAGACCAGAGGCCTTTATATTTTGATGTGCACTACAATCAGACTGCCAGGCCCCACTCCAACAGGTCTGGAGTGGGACCTAGGAACATGCATTTTATCGAGCATGCCACAGGGCTCTGACGTAGGTGGTCTCCAACTGCGCTTTGAGAAATGCTGAAGGTTTAGATCAGAAACACAAACTCCTCATGGGAGTTCTGAGGAGAGAGTGGTTGTTTTTACTTGAGGTAATGAGAGGACAGCTTCACAGAGGTGGAATTTGAATTCTGTAATTTTCATTCAATTATTCGACTGCTGGAAAAAAATATTATTTGGCATTTACTATGTAGCAATTTCTGTTGCAGGGACTAGAGCTACAGTGATGAAGAGGTTTTATCAAGCCCTGCCTCACTGGAGCTGAGTCTGCATGGGCAGGATTTCAGGAGCAAAGGGGAGATCATTGCAAAGAAGGTGGGTGGGATTAAGGAATGTCCAGTTTAACGCTGGGCACTGCGGAGACATCCAAAGAACAATACTTCACTGATTATGCGTTAATTTTCTTTCAATAGACTTATGGCATTGCCTAAACACACACATTAGTAGGAAGCTAAGATTAAGACATGAGAACCAATAAATAATAACAAAGTACGTAATCCTGATCAGGGGCTATAGACGAAAAGACCAACACATGTGAATTTTGTCTTTAGGTTAGTAGAAGGGCTTCATGGAAAAGGGAACTTTGGAGTTCTGGAATGCTAACAGAGAAGGTGAGGAGGCACCAGTCCCATGGCCATTTTCAGACACCCTTTTATTCACGATGTGGTCCTTGAATCAACAGCATGGGCATCACCTGGCATTACTGCTGTATTAGAAATGTAGGATCTCAAGTCCTACCAGGTCTCCCAAATGAGCACATTTTAACAAGATCACCAGGTGGTCCATAAGTACATCAAAGCTTGACATGCACTGTGTTATAAACGGTCCAGAGTGAGATGGGCTACACAGAGTAAAAAGAGAATTTAGGGATACAGTTGGGAGGCTAAAGCAGATGATATTGCTGTGAGATGAGAACACAGAGACAATAACCTTTGCCATAAAAATGGAAGGCCTTTCAGAGTGTGAAGGAAAAAAACCTAATAGCATGAAAACTGAAGCCTATAGCTTGGGCATCTTTCATGGTGAGGGGAATGCTCATACAATAATAGGGGGGAAGGGGGGAAGGGGGGAAAGAGAAAACAGATTAGACAAAAATGAGATGAGAAGGGTTAGGATGGTACAATAGAAATTCATGACAAGAGTTGAAATGGCCACGGCTTCATGGACAGAGAGGCTGAGGATAGGACTACGGATGGGTTTTGGAGACACTAAAAGGGACTTAGCAGTTATCTAAAAGGGCAGTGAGAAGCCCCTCAACTCATTTAAGAATACAACATAATTTCAAGATATGGTACAAAATATGAATTAAAAAGGTCATCTTTTTCCTAGAAGGTAGGTTAAAAGTGAACTATTATAGAGATTATGTGAAAACCTATAATGGTAGAAGTAGACATAGAACTGTTTCTAGAACTATGTACCCAGGCTAATGAATTTTTAATTAAGTCCATCTGGTGTGAGTTCCTTGTATCCTTGTCTTCCCTTCTAGATATAGCTTCTTCTTCCATCCAATTTGAGGAAAAAGGTACATACACACACACATACACACACACACACCATCTTCCTTCTAGAACTAATGTGTCTAAACTTTTAACTGAGGTCCCAAACCCCAGATTTTTTCACCTGTTTTTTGAGAACAGACTCATAACTTGTGGATCTTTTAAGCATCTTAACATCTTTAAAGAGAGTGAGAAGGAGAGATGAGGGATTTTGTTCAGGAGGGGGTAGGTAGGTGGAGTAGAAGGGATCAAATATTTGGTGACGGTAGGAAATATAACTGGGTGAACAAAAATGAAATATACATATATGACATATTGTTGAATTGTACACTTGAAACTTGATTGTATTAATCAATGTCACCCCAATAATTTTAATTAAAGAAGATTTTGTGGCTAATAAATTTTTAAAGAAGAAAGGTGGCTCATCAGTGGTAAAAGCTAAGTTAACCCCCATTTAGAAGAGAGCTTTGTATTCTTTCAAAAATTATTTAACTTCTCAGAGCTTAAGTTATTTTAAACTATAAAATTGAAGACACAATAGCTACTACTTCAGGTTCTTAGAATAATTAGATGAGTTGAGTATTAAGTTGCTTCACTGCAGTGCCTGATACATGACAGCTGCTCGAGAAACGTTAGCTGCTAAAGGGTTAGGAGTACACATCATCTTGAATAGAAAAAAAGAAAAAATGAGGTGACCACTTAATATTTATTTGGTGGTAACTCACACTTAGCACTGAACTGAATATTTAAGTTTATTAATGGATACATTCTCCATGCTTAAAATGAATAGGATACTCTCCAAAAGACAGTTTCATAGCGTAGCGTCTGTGTTTCTGGATTTTAATGGTCGTCTACAGCAGGAACATGAAGTAAAAGTCCATTGAAGAAGAGAAGCCGATAAGGATGAAGAGGGCGAGTGAGAGCCTCAGTGCCAGCCCTGAGGTGCTGCTTGACAGATGAGTTCCCTAGATTTCTAGCAACACTACCAAGCATAATTGTTGGTGTCTCAAACTTTGGGAGGGGTGGGCAATTTCTGAAAGGCTCCAACTATCCGAGATAAATATGAAATGTTTATTGAGCATGTTTCAAGGTTATTCAGAAGTATTCAGCAAGAACTGAACATGAGGTGACCTTGCACAAATTACTTGTCTCTTGTCTGCAAGGTTGATGGGCTAGATAACCCCTAAATGGCCCTTGTGGCTCTAGTAGGTTCTGGGGAAGGGAAAAGATAATTGAAAGAGAAGCTAGACTATGTAGTTAGTCAGATCTGGACTGGAATTTTGGTTCTACCATCCACCAGGCAAAACACTTAACATTCCTTGTTCTCATTACTCTCCCCTATTTAAAATGGGGAAACTAAAATGTACATTGCAGAGCTACTGATGGATGAAAGGTAAAGTTTCTAAATCATCTGGCACTTAACAGATACTCAATTAATGGAAGACTCTCATGTGATTCTATGATTGTGTGTTAAATATACCTATTGGCAAAGTGAAGGTATAGTTATCCCATGACTGACTAAGAGGCAATTCTTTAGATTCCAAAAACATTTTTTTTTGTTTTACAAAAAAGATCCATTCCAGGCTCCTCTTACAATGTGGGTCAAAGTTCATCCTGAGCATCAGACTTCTAGAATATTTAATCTTCCTATCTACCCACTGTTGAATATGAAGTGTGACATCTTCATCCTCAATAAGCCCGTTTTGAAGAGGGGTGTGTGTGTGTGTGTGTGTGTGTGTGTGTGTGTGTGTGTCCCTTACTGATTGCAAGTCTTGATGGTAGGTTATGTGGGGTTTACAAGGCTGTAGGTAGAGTGGTACCACAATGATCCAAAGGATCTAAAGCATTATTTTGTGGAAAAAAAAAAAAAGAGTGATTCCTTCCACAGAATTCTGTGAATCAATGTTTATAAAGAACTTTCATATGCTTGTGCAAGAGGCACTTTAAATGTAAACATTTTTAAGGGCACTTCGTTTTCTCAGGCTAGATTAGGAACAGGGCAGTTACTATTGGTATGTTGGGAGGCAAGAAGAGGTTTTAAAGAAGGCACAGATACAAATAGATGTACCCCACAAAAACCCACTGCAATCACTATGTAAGAGGACACTTTTAGGGTATATTTTTTGTGCCAATGATAAGTCAGGTGAAATCTGGAAATACAAAGTTTTTAGCTTGTGAAAAGCCAAGTTCCTCAGTAAAAATGAGTTTTAAATATATTTTTTTTAAATACAAAATCAATTTAAAGTGCTAACAGCTCTACCAGGATATAAATTCTTAAACAATTAGCCTCATTCCCAACAGGATCAAACATAAGCCAGCAGCCAAGACAGTGCAGCTCCTAAGCTTGGTGGGTTCAAAGAGAATCCTGATTTGAGCCGAGTGTGATCTCCAGATGCAGCATAAGCCTTCTAAACACAGCTCCATGGGAAAGAGTTTTCTGGAAACAGATGCACCTTGTTTAAAACCAAAGTTTTGTTTCTGAAAAAATGGGGCACAAATATAATTCAAAAAAACTGAATCATACTTCAAATGCCCTGGGTAGACTCAGATCACAGGGTACTCTGTCATGAATGTTTTTGCAAGTGAAAAACTATTTTATGAATTGAAAGAGCACCCCTAATTTATATGATACATTGAGTTTTGGGTTTTGTTTTGTAAGTATGTGTTTGTTTTCTGTGGTTTATTTGACCAACTTAAAATTTTTTTTCTCTTTGAATATTTAATTTTTAAATATTTCTTTTTCCCCTTAAGTGTAACTTCTAATTATTCTGAGACTCATTCCTTTCACTTCCACCTCCACCCTCACCCTCACCCCATTAGTAAGTTCTTCACCTCCTCCTACCCCACAAAACACCTTCTATTTTAAAAATGGAAGCCAATAATATGATCTAACTGAATTTACTGGAATTTATTTTACGGTCAAATTTTCATTTCACTTTAAATCAAATTAACTGTAGAACATAGATCGAAAAGGATCTATGTTCCCTGCTGAGTAGAACAAATGAGTTTGTAAAACTTAACCATGAAATACATTCTAGTAGATTCAATTAGATTGGGCATGGCACAAGTTCTTGTCTTGGAATCTGACTATTTCTACTACCTTCTTTTTCTGTTCCACATTAATTGCTACACAGTATTTACTTTTTGTTACCTCAACCTCTAGAGACTCAGTTTTAGAAAATATATGACATCATCAAAAGGAATGTAGCGCCATCTAATGTTGAATCTGTGAACTACCGCGGGCAACAGTTCATTAGGTGTCTGACAGAATCAAATATGACTGTTTCTCCCTTGCCTCTCTCCCCCTCACCCCAATACGCAGGAAAACATCCCCTCTGAATTGTTTGTGGCACCCTTGGGTACCTTGGCACACAGTTTGGGAATCATATGCTCTGAGACAAAAAAGACTATTTCCATTTCCCTGAATTAACTAAACTACATCATAAAATTTCAATAACTTTTCAATATACAGAGACATGCAGAGCTCAAATCTGTTGTTGCTTCTATGTATAACTTACCCTCAATTAAAAGCACTGTCATTCCAGGTAAGTCCCATTTTTAAAGACAATATTTATCGAAATGCATTTAAAGACAATATACCATAAATCTCAGCTTTACTTCTATAGGTTTGAATCTGACCAGTGATTTAATTTAGTTTACAACAGGGTTAAAAATGCTATTTTGTCATATAACTAAAGTTTGGGGTCGTGGTATAACCTAGCATTGAGGGCCAAAAATAATACTGAGTCCACTATTATGGGTGCCCATCCATCTCTAACATGTGATATATTACATATTTGAGTGTAATGGCAGAAAGGCACAGGTAAACTGCATGAAAAGCTTACAAAATGAGTCAATTGCTTTGTGAAACAGATATTAACAGCACTAAATCAGGATGATATTAAGTAGGAATCTTCCATTTCAGCTAATAAACCTTTTTTTGCATGAGCGCAAATAGAAGTTTTCAATCATAAAAATGATCCCATTCCTAGTCTTTACTCCTGAACCCAAAATGTTGACCCTTTTTCTTCTTATGCATTCAGCCTATTTATTTCCATTTGCTGCCGAAGATGAACCACTGACTGAATCGTGTAACCCTCATTTCGCTATCCTCTCACAATTTCCTTTTCTACCTTTGAAATCAGATGCAGCCATACATTAAACTATCACTCTGCCTATGAACTTTTTGCATATTCACTTCATATTGCTGTGCCCTGGGTTTCCCCTCCTTCTGCAGAGTTTTATCTCTCTGTGTCCTTCCTTTCCTCTCTCTGCTACTTTGCAAAAGCCTCCCACACAATTCTAGGTAATAGCAATTTAAAAGAATGCCCCTGGGTGGAATAATCAGCCATCATGATTAGTTAGAGTCTGGTCCTGGCTGAATCTGACATTTAGTGATGGCTGTTTCAGGACCAAAGCAGTCTGCAGCCCCCAAAGAGCAGAATTAGAAGAAAAACTCCATTCAGTTTTGTTAAGTGTGGCATCTTTTAATCAGCAAGGCACAGAACCTTGTTACCAATGTGGATTAAAATGAACTTGATTCTAATGGCAGTGTGTCCATTGTCGAGATATTTGTGGTTCACTGCAGTAAGGGAAGGGCATAGGTCCTCACCCAATCCAGTGGGGGTAACTGAAATGTGCGGAAAGGGACAGAACTAATCGCACTGTTATGGGCATCATGGTGTAATCACTGAAAAGATAGCAGTGTTGGGGCCCTTACTCTTTTCTTCGGCAAGATTTATATTTTCTTACTTTTTAATGTTCCGTCATATAATATTCTCAGAATAGTTTAGCTCATATAATGACATTTAAGGAAAAAAAAAAAAAAAGCAAAAAACCTAGAAGCCTTCTCCAGTGCCAAGCTCATTTAGAAAGTTTAGCTTCTGACTAATGCAATGATGCAATGTAACAATACCAAATTCTTTCATAATATTTAGGAGTAAGTGATTACTTGTGGAAACCGTAATGTTTCCTAACAAACCAAGTGTTTCAGGGACAGACCACCCAAATGTATTATTATATAAAGATGTCAGTTACATAATTACATGAGAAAACAACACATTTTACTTTTTTGTTTTTTAACAACAATTATCCTCTCTAGGGAAGATGGGCTGAATTAGCTGCTTAGCAAAGTGCTTCCTAGGGGCTCCAATTATCTCAGACACATCTAAACTGGAACCTTGATAATGTACACTTAACATGAAGGAGAAGAAATGTCTTTTCCTCCCATCCCCTACTCCTGCCATGTCTGAAGTAACTTCGCTGAGACCACCAACAGTGAGGATGCATTTAAAAACTCTAACTCAAATTTAAATGCAGACCATATACCAATGGCCTTCCTGTAAAAGTTTTTAGAATTATCTACCTACAAGTTATTATATTGATGCCAGTCTTCAGAAGTAACCAGAAAGATTTCTAAAATGTGAGCGTTTGGTTGTATTTAATTCAAATGGCATTTATCAACATCTGTGTACATTAGGGGTGTAAAATAAATGGTTATAAAAATGGTTATACTGCTCACAAATAAAACATAAAAATATGTGCTTTAGATATGTCATGGCCGGCGACTCATATATTTTTAGTATTTAGCAGACATATCTGCTGAGTGTCCAAAATCAGAGAAGAGAGTTCTTCTGGTAATGTCCAAATTAGCAAAATAGCTACAGATTACCCAATTGAGAGAGCATTTTATCGCAGCTTATCAGCGAAATAAAGATGGCAAAGGAATAGGATGTTTTCATTTAAGTGCTCGGTGTTTCTCAATGTGGGTGCTATTGTCATTTGAGATCTGACAATACTTTCTTGAGCAGGGATGGCCTTGTCCTTGCCCCTTCCCCAGAAAATGCCAGTAGTGCTCCTCAGTCTTCGTAATAATCAAAACATTCCCATACACTTCCAAAAGGTATTTCTCAGAGGAAGACCTTCAAGCAGATATGCCATTCTGAGAGTCTAGCTAGATGAGTGAACAAAGAAGCCAGTTCTCTCATACTTTTGGTTGACCTTAGCCCTGCCTCCTAGCTGGGAAGGATGGCAAGAGAAATGGGATTGGAGAATAGTATCTCCTGGGACTGATCTACCATCTATTAGAGGAGCCTTTAGATAAAGAAACTTGAGTACCATGACAGAGTGGATGCATGTGTGATCCTACGCAACATTGCAAGACCCCTTCAGCTTGGGACAGGCAGCTAACACCTAGGTCTATACCAGCAAATGTTTTTCTTTTGTCACCTAAAAGTAGCTTTTTGAGGCTGGTTAGCTGAATGCCCCCTACGCAGAAAGAGTACTCCTCTAGTTGAAAGCTACTGACCCGAAGAACCCCTTTCTAAAACAGAATGGTAGGTTAACATTTAGCACCTGTAGGCAGAAAGGAGCGGGGAGAAGAAAGATACTGGAGACCTGCTAAGACTTAAAGGGCAGCCCTGCTTGGCATTATGGGAAAGAGGTGGGGTGAGCACAGACCGTACTCTTCCAAAATGCTAACTTCATACCTGACTACCTATCATTTTGCATGATTGTTCTTAGCCCAGAGCTGTTTTTCATTTCTTAGTTGCCTTGTGTAGCCAACTGGCTACCTAAAGTTCCCTGACATGGTACCCTTCCCAGGTCTCCCCTCCTGCAAGAGTAACCCTATATTTAAGGTCACCCCTCATTTCTAATCTTGTTACACTAACTCTTCTAATGCAAAAGAAAAATGTTAGAAAACCAATCTGATCAAATCATATTATATTATGAAACTTTATATTTTCCCCTTTATCCCCCCTTTGGTGATTTCCATTAACCCTAAACAATTTCTACTTGATGTATCTTTAAGGTAAGAAGGAAGGAAAGAAGCTTTTGTGAAAATTCCTAGATAAGCTAGGGACATCGAAGCAGTCATTCAACCTAGTTCTATGTCCTAGAGATAATTATCGTGAAGAAAAAAATGTTAAATAATAAACATGTGAATAATGCTGTGGCTTTGATTGTTTGCACACTCCTAATCTCATGGAATCCTTACATCCACATAGTAAAGTGATGATCATTACTTAACCTTTGAGCATGGGGTAGGAAACTAAAGCTCAAGATGATTGAATTACTAGTAAAAAGCTGGCAAATTATGATGAAATAAAAAAGCTTACTCGATTGAGGACTTTTAGAACCAGAATCCTATCTTTCCCCATTGCTCAGGAGAGAACAGGTGTTAGGATGGATGATCTGACTGTAAGCAAAATAGTTCCTTTAATGATTGCTGATGAAGGAGGCAGGCCAGTCAGCAATCAGCACTTGTCAATGGTAGGTAGGGGTGGGGTGTGACCATATAAGCATTGCTTTAGTTTATTAGGGTCACAACTCACACCCCATTTAGAGAGGCCTCTGGGTTGTTAACTTGCTTGAGAATTTATAACCTCTTCAGAGGACTTTTTGACTCTTTCTTCTTTCCCTACCTACCTGGCTGACCAAAAATGCTCCATTTTATTGTAGAAGACAGATGCTAATAAACTGCTTGCCATTTGTGCCTAATTATCATTTCTTGCATGAATCCAGAATTTTTCCACTTACAAATCACTTTCAATTACAATCAATAAAGATGTGTATTCCAGGCCCTATTCTGAGTGCTCCTGGCCTGTACAGATGCATAAGACAAGGTTTCTATCCTTAACACGACTAACCCATGCCACAGCTGTAACCCTGTGAGATAGGCAAGAAAAGTTTTAATATTCCCATTTTTGCACATGGAAAAAGAGAGAAGTTTAGAGATGTTGAACGACGTGCACACATTCTGTGCAGTTCAATAAACATTTTTTCAACATTCGCTATGTGTGAGACACTGTGCTAGGTGCTAGGAGAAAAGGCAAATCAATATGTTACTTCAAAACTGTTGCAAATGCTATGGATCATATTGTAGTATGCCCCGAGACCTCAGGGGCATGCAATCCCAGGGTTTGAGAAAGGTTTCCAGTGAGAGAAGGCACTTGGAGATTAAACATATGAATGGGTCAGATTAACTTTTATTTATGTTTTGTTTCATTAAAAAGCAAAATTGAAAATAAAAACCCAGTCAACATGGGCTGAACCAAGTGAGCCTACCCTTGTAAAAACAAATTATGAATATATCTTAGCTATTGCAAAAGCTCTCAAATAGGCCAAACCTTTAAATCAGCCCACATTTTACTGTGCAGTGTACTGCAAGATCCCTTTTTAACACCGCCACTTTAACTTGGTGAACAACAAACTCCTCCTCATCTACCATTTGACCAACTATTGCTGAAATGCACTTATTTTTGCAATCCATGAAGTTCAGCCCTTTACATTGTTAACCCAATTCATAAACATCCTGCAAACTCCTTTCTCCAAGTAACTGCTTCTTTTTTTTTTTCCTAAGCCCAGAAAGATTCCCTAATCTGAGCTCCCCCACCTCTAGACGCCTCATCCTTCCTTTTGTGATATGCACACATTGCCAATAGCTGTCTTGGTTATCACTCTGGCCACAGCATCCAAAAATCTCCAAACAGTGCAACTGTCCTCTCAAAAGTCTTCTTTCTCGACTCTCTCTTGAGAACCGAATGGAAGGTGCCTTTTACTTCCTGATGATTAGCACGCCTTCCCACACCACTTCTTTTTTTTTCAGATAGTAAAGACTTAGGTCTTAATTAGGTCTTTATTATCAGAGAATTTTCCATGAAGGTCAAAATGGCAACAGATTATACAGTTATAACAGCCCGTGAGAAAGGAAAGATCATCTAATCCAAGGGTTCTTCGGATTCTTCACTCATGACCGTGATGATGGCTGATGAAGGTGGGAGCATCAGGCAGGACTTACAGTCAGCCCTCACCTATTTAGCCATAACGATTCCACTTTAATCTGTTTTCCTAGTTATGCTACTAAGTACAGTTTTATTTTTAAAAGAAAATAAAAACACGGACAGTGGTGTGGAAATCTCTGCTTAAAATAATAAATGGAAAACCACTAATCTATTTCCAAACATGCTGAGTCCTTTAAAGAGTCTGATGTGAATCTTGCAAAAATCTGTGATGAACAAAAGAGTCTCTACATGACCAGTCTCTTAGCAATTTTAACCTTTCACTTTAAAACCTGGCCTGGGCCACCTAGAAGAAAGTGTGATTTACTGATGGATGTGCTGGAAGAAGAATAAAGACTCATGCTTTAGTGCTGGTTTTCCCATTAGCTAGCTGCTAAGCCACTTAACCATCCCCTATGCCTCAGTTTCCTTGTCTGCAGAATGAGAACTGGGCTCCATGAAGACATTTTCTGGCTTCGAAATTCTATGTTCTATGATGACTCTGTAAGATATTTGTGAGTGGGAAACTGAGTCTACTTTCTCCTTGCTTTTCCCATCTCTTGAATAATGTATCTTTTTTTCCAAAGGAGTAAAAGTGTCCAGGGACATCAGCAGAAAAACACCAGCTTTCATCCAATCTAACACCAAGACTAATGGAATGTTTACAGACAGACTGGCTGGCCTCAGCCCTTTGGTTTCTCTCCTTTTATCTCTCTAATCCTCCTTTCAATCTGTCACCCCCTCACATCTCTTTCCTTCCTTCTTAGCTCTGCTCCAGTTAAATTTAACATACTTTTAAGTGGCTACTGTGCATATGGCACGAAGGTTCAGCTCTTGAGTTATGTAAAGATGTGTGAGACACAGCCCTGTACAGAAAGGCCTTCTGTGTTTTAGGAGGATGGCTGTGGCAAAATAGAAAGGACAGGTTAGAGATGCAAAAGAACAGAAGTGGGATATTTACATAAGACAGAAAGGCATGACAAGTCTTAGACTCAAAATCAACTAAGCCAAGAATTGACTGGGAAGGGTGAGGGAAGACGCTCAATATTAATTAACTGAAGCAGAGAACTTTTGAGCTGCCTGTGTTCCAGGCACGGTACTAGATGTTACAAAATCAAAGGGCATTGTGCCTGTGCATGCTCTAAAAGGAGAGAAAGACACAGGGGATGAACTTGGTGCCGAGGGAGAACGCTAACCAGGAGAGGGATTATGTCAGAAACAGCAGGCATGGGGTGGGATGAGAGAGAGTAAACTTGCACTGGGATAATGAATTTATTTAACATAATGATGTCAAGGGGATGTTGGGACTTAAAGGGTTATTGGACCATTCATGTGAAGCTCAGTCAGGCGAGCGAGCGTTGGGGTCTGGAGGCAGGAGACAGTCAGTGACATCAACACAAAGATGTTGTCAAGGGTGGCGGCACGAAATCGAAGTGAGCTCCCAGGGAGAAGGGACAGAGAATGAAGAGGAGGCAGCAGCACCAAAATCTGACAAGTGTCTGCATTCAAGGAGTAGAGAGGAAAATAAAGTGAAGAAGACAGTGAAAAGGAATGTGGGAAAGAAAGCAGTTTGCAGTGCCAAAATAAACTAAGGAAGAAATCTGAAAGGAAAGTCGTATGCAAAAATAAACGGGAGCAGGGAAGTCAGGTGGGGCAGGGAGAGGAAGGTAGCCGTAAGATTCGATAATTCATATATACCTTGGGGGGAGCAGTTTTACCTCATATCTCAGTCCACGAGGATCTTCCTTCAAGAAAATTGGCAATAAAGGGAATAAGAAGCCCAATTAGGGAATAATGCGTTATTGTCACTATTCTGAAAGTCTTAATTTTATCTTTGGACATGTGTTTGTAGAGGAAGTCTGACTGAACAATGAAGCATGTGCATGAGCAAAGGAGACACATGGAAGAAGGGAAAAGCTTTATATATTAGTACTCTGTATGGCATTTTTTGCTTGCTTTTGGAACAGAGGGATTTTCATCTCCACTGTGCCTTGTAACTGTATAGCCAGGCTTTCTTGTAACCTCCTCCCACCCACCTCCCCAAATGGGTCTTATGTGTTTGGGTACTCCACTCACTCCTCCACCCTCCCCATTATTCATTTCCTTGTATTGTGAACTGTAATAGATTATATGCACTTTTGAGGAGAACCACTATCTTTTTCATTTCTGTATCACAAGCTCTTAATATCTAAGTGCCAAATAAATATAGTGCTAAGGACACAGAAAGGACTTGATAAGTATTTGCAAAGTCAATATACCACTCCAATTAGATAATTCCTAACATTTCCATTATGACCAGAGTGCATCTTTTCTAAATTATAAAATCTATCTGGTTCCCAGAACCCTATAATGTACCAACCTCCTCTTTCTATGGAAGGCTATAAAAATAATGACTTCTTCTCCACTTACTTGTAAGAAAAAACAAAACAAAACAAAAAACACTTCATATTAATAAAACAATGATAAGTGGCAGAGTATTAGGTTTGTTTTCATTTCCTTTTAACTTTTTGTTAAATCTTAGCATCAAAGCATTTTTTGAAAGTTTACCGTTCCAGCATCTAAGATTCCAAAACATGGCAACTGACTTTTCCTAAGGGTAGAACGCTGCTTCATGCAATGCTTAATTTGAGTCAACAGATGGCTGAGGGAAGCTCCCCAAGTGCTTATCTCTCAGAGGGAGCAAATGCAACTACCAGCCTCTGGCGATCCAGAGGCAAAGAACTAAGGTCAAGTTTCCATCTCAGATTCGCGGTACTGTTACACCTTGTACTATTGCTAGATTCTCATGCTGGCCCACTTATGGCTCTTTATAAGGATATGATTTATATCCTATGATTCAAGTTCATTACAGACAACTAACCCCAAAATAAATGCCACAAGGAGCCAACAACTCTTTGGATAATCCACAATTTCTGTGGTTGAGGTCACTGGACGATAGAAAGTCACTTATATGAAAAATATCGATTAAATTGGTTAAGTATCTCAATGAGACTCCAGGTTCAACAATTTTCTTTTTCCCATTTTGGCAAGCACAGGGATAAAGAACTCAGAAATGTGTCCTTGGCTACCAAGAGGAGAGGGAGATCCAGGACACACATGGAATAAAGCAAAAGCCAATTTAATAATGATGTCCTTTATCCAGAGATGAAGGGGAGATAACAGCTGTCTTCTAAATATCACTGGGGGGACACAAAACCCACAGGCAATGACTGAGGGGCAAAGGAAGTGAACTAGGAGGAGTAATCGCATGGGTATCTGGTATTCAGAACAGTGGGGAACTGACAAGATGAATTTGAGTTTGGGGAGGTGTCGTAAAGATAACAAGTGTCTCACTTACAACATTTCATGAGTTTAAAAGAAGTTGTTGATGTTTAACATTGGTTGTAATAATCTAGGAAGGACTAAACGTACACTGTGTTGAGATATTTTAGGCAGAGTAATCAAGACAAGGGGAGCATACTTTATTCACACTGACTAAACCTCGTACGCTGCCAAAAAATAAGATTTGGAACAAATTTTGGAATAAAAACTACTCATCTGTTTTGCAAAAAGAAATCAGAAGCACATCAGCGTAATCAGTAATTTTAAACTTGCCTATTAAGTCAGGACACTGATCGCTAACAGATGCATATATTTGCAAATTTCTTCAACAAAGTTGACAAGCTCTGCATCGCTGGTCTCACTGCCCTGGAATATATGTTTCTGAATTTCTAACTATGTTCATCACTAACAATTCTGGTATCTCTGCCAGTTTCTGTTGACCAGTGAGATGCTGCTTTGAAAGAAAGTATAAACACAGGCTTTCAAACTGGCCTCAATCGTCATTTTCTGGGTTCAGTGTAAATTGAGCAAAATGGATTCATACTAAATAGCCAATGGAAAATATCCTGCTTTTGGAATGCACTAAATCTGTAAGCAGGCTTGCACCTGAAGCATTCTGACATAGAACACAAGTTTTAAAACATTCTGAATGGGCAAATGGGATCCCAGGGTAACTCAGAACACAAGTCCCTGGAATCACCCATTTTGGAAGTTACAACTGCAAAGCACCAAGGTGGGGAGGCGGAATGTGGTATTCCTGACTGAAGATTTATTTCAAGGGGACTTTGAGCATGGGAATGGAATAACTATACATAACTATGAATGAAGCAGTTTCTCTCTGCTTCAAATTCTAGCAAGAACCACACATGAGATGGAAACACCATAGCTACCTACATGCCACAACCCTCCCACCCGCCCCCACATCCTTAAACTGGCTACATTTTATGACCAGACATCAATTGACAGTGTGGATTTTTATATATAAGAGTTATGAAAAGAATACACATATGAAGATCTGTGATTGTGCCGAAGGTCTTGACTGAAAATCTTGAAAATTCTCCTTAAAATCAGTGTTTTCCCCCAAACAATGTTTGAGCTATGGAAACAGGTTTAAGCTGCCAAAGAATTCACCTGTGATGTTTGTAGTCTATTCTAAGGAGACCAGGATGTTAGTCGGAAGCCATATACTGCTTTTGGCCTGGAACTAAACTTTAAAAGTTCAGAAACAACTTTACTGTAAAAAAAAGTGCTAATGAGAGTATTTAATTAAAAGCAAGAAACAAAAACAAATATAAAAAACTATCAGAAAATTAAGCAAGTGTGTCAGTCGATAACTTTAAATATTAGAAACACTCAGACTTTCCTACTTAAAAATGAAAAGGAGAATATAAGTGAATCTATAAACGATATAACAGGAGTGTGAGTTAAAAAGCTCTCCATCTTGTCTTCCAGTCTCTCTTTAGCCCCACCTCAAAATCTTACTACAGCCTCACTTTTTTATTTCCATAGAAAACCTTCCTTTTGCAACCAATTGACGACTCTTTCTGCTATCTCTTTGGCATTCTTAGGTGATAGGAAGACCTAACTTTGCATAGTGTTGGCAACATTCTCGTACTTTACATACATTAATTCATTTCAAACTCACACACATTAAAACCTATAAGATAGTTCTATTATTATCACCAAGATACAGATGAAAAAACTGAGGACCAATGAGTATGAACAACTTGCCCATTGGCCTGGGTGGCAAAGCTCCAGGGTCCATGCCCTTAATGAATCATGCATCACTGTCTCTCTGTCACAGAGTCATATGCACTTTCTGATAGATTATTCCCGAAAGTTTCATTGTGCTTTATTTAGAGGATATTCAATAAAGGTTGCTGGGTGATTAAAATTCTGTATGTGGGGATGTGTGTGCACATCTGTATTGGGTGTGTGTGCGTGTGAGGGTTACAGAAAGTCTGTTTCAATGAGTTCATATACAGAAAAAATTCACACATGTTACTGGCAGCCTAAGATGTTTTGGTCAGAGAGTGATGTCTTCTGCTAACTTAATTTTTACAACTCTGAGAAACAACTGTTTTCTTTACAGTTTTTATTTCTAATGTAGGTTTTAAAAAAAGTTTGGGAACTAAGACTCAGTGAGGCTAAGCAAGCAAGCTCCTCAATGTCGCACTTCTCCTGGTAGAGCATGTAACGGGCCTCCCTCATATTTTGTCTTAGCACTTTTAAGACTATTTCATCAACTGTTTTAGAGCACATCTCCCAAGTATACACCACCCATTTACATTTAGAGGCTAATGAATGCAGAAGCCTGGTGCCATTGGTGGTCTCAGCGTTCATGCTCTCTTCCTCACTAACTGTCTGTTGGACTACAACTGAGGAGACTTCATCGATAAACCCCAGGCACATCTTATCTTTAAATAAATTTTGCACTCAAAAGTGCATAATGCCCAATTTCAGAATTATTGAAATAAAAGTAAAACCAAGGATTTCAAACTTTTTAAACCATGATTCACTGTAGGAAATACTTCTGATACTATGATCCAGTATACATATATTTGCATGTGAATATATATGCATAACAAGAAAAAATTTTACAAAACATGTTTCCTCACTATAACACATCCGAACATTTTCTAGTCAATTCAATTTCCTTTTTTAAACACAAAAAATCACAGAAGTCTTTACATGACTCCCTAATCACATTTCAACTAACAGCTTGAATAACAGTGATTGAGAACATACTGTTCTAATTTTAATTAATAGTTGGTGCAGAACTAAATCAAACAAGCTTGTTCAGACAAAATGAGTAACATTTATTGATTTCACAAAATGAAACCATTATCTCACCTAAACTGACTAAAAATGAGGCTGTTATTGTTGTCTATGAGGTGGGGGAGTAGACAGGTTCCCTTTTCACCCCATGTGCCCTTCTGCGCCTTTTGAATTTTGTACTGAGTACATCCATTGCTCACCCGAAAGTTAAATGACATAAAATTTTACCTCTTCTAATAATCCAATTTCTAATTACTGCTGTTTTTGCTTTGCTTGATTTCATTTTGTTCTGAGTGTTTTAAGGTCTGATTTCTTAAAAATAGTTTCTTCAGGAAGAGAAGGTCAACTTCTGGTCTGTGGTTTCCCTGTCTCAATTCTCCCTTAGAAATACTGGTTCAACGTGGGCTCCTATCCAGCCTCAGGCACTTCTGTAACCCTCTGCAGTTTTCAAAACCAATAACCAATGGTGTGTCAATAAACTCGGTCAATTTCTTTACTACCCTGGGATATAAATAATAGGACTTCTACATTTGAATATGTTCATCTTATTCAATGAGTCTTTCAATAAATTTTCTCCCTACTTCATCTTAGATATTTGTACCCTCTAAAATGATAATTTGATCTGGGCCTCAGATGAAATATCTTTATCTTTAAATTTTAGGGGAAAAAAGGTAGTTAATTCTTTGTTATGTTATTAACTTTTTCTTTTATTTTTTAAATAGAGGGATAACATTTACTATTTCCATTTCACATGTGTTATACTTTTAAATTATTAAAAAAATGTTTAGTCTTTAGAGCTATAGAAAAGGAAATCAGAAAATTACATTAGAATAGAAGCAAAATATTGCCACTTTCCCTATGAAAGTTCTTTCTGAGAAACAACACATGAGCCAAAAAAAGATATCTAAGCCAGTTCTCTATTACTTCGGATTCTTTCAAATCAAAAGCAGTTCACAATATGAGGGTCTTGTTTGCCTTGCCATTTGAAAGCGGAAGTGTAGATGACATGGAAATACTGTCACTCTCAGGAGAGTGTTAAATTCTGCATGTGACCTAGCCCTTAGTACCCAGTGTGTCACAGAAAAATGCCCAGACTGGCTCCTGCTGTATCCAAAACCAGCTACCTTTGATTGTCCTGCAGCTGATGTAGCCTATGTGTCAGAGGAGCTAAATAACTTCTATAATTCAGAAACAGATTTTTTTCTAAAATGTTGAGAAACTAGTTTAAATGCCAAAAGACCTTTCGGCGTATACGCAAAATTTTGAAACGCTTTATATGAGTGAGAAGCGATGAGTAACCTCCTGAAACAGGAATGGTGAGAAAAGATACCTAAGGTAAAGAAGGTAATAAACATCGAATGGACCATGAAATATGCACGTGTGTTGCATTTTAAAATCTACCCAATTAGGTGCTAATGCATTGTTGCTAGTAAGTGAATTATTAAAATCGTGCCGATGGTTCAAACCTTTGTACCCAAAGCACAGGGCTATGTCATCCAAAACTTTAACAATACAAAATAAACACCCTTCATAACAAAAGTTCTCTCAGACTTTTGACCTATTTTTGGCATCGCGCAAAGCTAGAACTCATTTTAGGGGTTGGGGAATTGGTCTCTAATTCTAACCAGGGCTTTCTCTTTACACTGTCTTGTTTACTCATTTCTTCACCAAAGCCAGAGATTGTCCCTTTAGCTACTGCAGCATTTCTACCAGATGCAACAAATCACAGGGGTGTATTTTGACTGCTGCTGTCATGTGAACAAGAGTAACACTGAAACCTTTTCCCAGTCCCTGTGCTTCATCTTTGTTTTCCCTTTCCCCCAAATGTTTGTAAACTGCTCCTGAGAATTCGACTATCAATATTTTACTTTTTTCCGCCCTTAGATTAAAATGTTAAAGCTTATATTAACAAAATAAAATGTCATCATTAGAAGAAATTTAGCATCGCCACTCTATGTTTTGATTTGACATTGTCATTTCGGTATTGTGGCTCATGAGAGGTCTGAGAAACACTTTATTTTAATGTAAGAGAATCAAATATTAGAAATTATTTCTACATAAATTATTTTAAGTATCTTAAAATGATCTGATCATTTTTATTAGTATATCCTGGCAATAGCAATCCTGGTCCATTAAAAGTAAAACATATCAGAATTTGTGAAATATAAAATAAGATGCTTCATATTATATGTATATATAAACATGTCCTAATTCCCACTAATTTTTGACAGTCTGAATGCAGTTCTCTTTGAATTTCTATTCATAGTCATTGTTAAACTGCCTGATCATAAAGTTGCTTTCAGATCTAGTCACTTAACAAAAGTCTGTTGCCCTCATTTTCCACCACTAGTCAACCTAAAATTGTCATTGCTTTTCCCTAAAAACTGTAAATGTTCTAACATTCATTTTATTCATTGCAAACATAGATTTGCAGGTTTTTACAAAAGCACATTACTCCTCCGTTACAAATTTGTTTAGTTACAAAATGTCCCACATTCTAAAGGAAGTAATACTTAACGCTTAATATTACATTTGCTCGGTAACTGCTTCAAGTCAAAAAGCCTTGAGTTTTCTTGCTGCTGCAGACATTAATGCTTACAGCCCAATGGGCTGTGCACCATCCGCACGAACTACTTTGTCTTCAGCCCAAGAGATGGAATGCAGCAGGCATGAAGTTGACTTTTGCTATAAGAACAGTAATTGCATTACTACTAAATTTTGCAATTATTATAGTAAGTTAAACTTAATAAAAAGGGTCAAAATTCGAAGCTCAATAGCAGTCTTATTTGGCAACAGAGCCAGTCATCAGTAATCTGTGGAAATGGCAGGCAGGAAGAGTAGGGAAAGTCTCCAAAACTCATTTTAGCAATGTTCCAACAGTTTTAGTCATCAGAGCTCCTAACAAAGCACAGTATTAAAGGTTCTTCCTCATTTCTTAGCCCACCATCCAGGGTAGGGGAGAGAAAGGGAAGGGGAGAGGATGGGGGCAAATTGCAAATTCTCTTTACTCCCCTTTTAAGGAAGGAAACAACAACAACAACAACAACAACAACAATAACAACAACAACAAAATAAAACAAAACAAGAAAGGGAGGGGGAGATTAGTGCAACAACTGAGGCCACACATTGAGGGAGAGTGAATTTTCCCAAATATTATTTTCTATACCCTAACAATGACACTACAGAATCAGTAAAATAAAAAATAAAAAAATTAGGTCCAATGAAGTTTGTGATTAATATTAACAAGTCCTAGAGAAGTGCTAAGAGGCCAGATCACAAGAAAAACTGCCTGTGTAGAAGGCAGAAAAAGCCCACTGTGAACAGCTAACCATACAAGATCAGATCTCAAGCTTGAAAAGAAGTACTGCCTGGACAGAAGTTGTCACACGAGATATTCGATCAGCAGAAACTGTGAATTCAATACTCCAGAGTTCTATACATTGTTGCTTTTTAGGTTATAGAAATATAAAATTTAAAGGTTTTATCCAACTTCCCTATTATTATCTCAAAAAAGTTGGAGTTAAGGAACTCCCATTTTCTATACAACCTATTTCTGTAATGGGTATATTTTAAAAAATGAGCACATTTCCTTTGTTGTGAGAAGAGATTTTTTAAGTAAATAAACCCAAAAAAGTGTCAGTATTGGAAATTGTTCTTCATGAGTGGAAGAAACTTGATCTGGTAATTAGATAGGCAGTTGGAGTGAGAAATCCCATGAGCTCCATTTTCAGCTTCATTTCTAAGAATTCATTTAACCTAAGACAACCTAAGACACAGAAATTAAAAGACTTGCCTAGTTAGAGATTTAGGGAAGGAAAATTTGAATGCAGTCACTCGATCGAATGCAGTGTGGATAATACTGGTCGACTGCTTTTGCTGTGGTCTTAACAAAAAAAAAACCAGCTATAGTAAATTTAAAGTAGCATTTCTAGAGGGTTGTTAACAAAATACCATTATTTTGTTGAAAAATAACCATATATTTTAAACTATTTGTAGAAGTGTGTCTAAAATGACACACATAAATTATAAAATCCTTTTATATTCTTATACTATTTTAGTTCAAATCATAGCTCTGAAAGATTAGAGAGAAGATATTGTCCATCCCTTTACATAAGCAAATATTGAAATCTTCCAGACATGAAGATTCTATAACTTGCCTATACACTTCATCACAGTATTCCAAGCTTTTAAGCATCCAGCCAAAGTCTCCTGCTTTGATTTCAGTTCACTGACACTTACATGGTCTCTCTCCTCCATACTACTAAAGACAGTAATTTACTCTTACTCTGAGTGGTTGAGGATTTGCATTAATACTCACTAGTAGCATAGAACACAAGCCATAGGAAAGTGGGGGGAAAAAAATTAACATTTTGTCCTTATTTTCTTTTATTCAATTTTAAGACCTCTCTACTAATACCGAAAATTGATTATCGAAAGCTAACCTATTTTATCCTCATTTTCCAAATTACAAATATGCAATACATAAATCTAAGCTGAAAAATTTTATTTAATACTAAATATTCATTTTAAATACCTCCTTACAACATAGATACATGAGTTACACAATTATTAAACTAAACGTCACATAGGTTTTTAAATTATAAATCTTCAGATAAATTATGAGTATTACAATCACAGAATTTTAGAAGTGGTGGACTTTTTAGCAATGTCACATTAATCATTTTATGACTGACATAGTAAAAATTTCAGATGGTCACAGCACATTTAGGTTTCCCCAAACTCTGGCCAAAATCTTAATTTTACTAACTTAGAAAATATATGTATTAGAACAAAAGCTTGATATGTGTGTTACACATATATCTTGCTTTCTTTCAGCTTCATCTAAGTGTATAATAAGCTGTGGGTGAGGGGAAGGAATGCCTAGAAGCAAAAGACAAGGTGGGGCCATGGAATGTCTGACAGCCCAGCAGGGCCAGCCTGGTGGGTGTGTCACCACGCTGCTGTGTAGGGCCTGGTACTGAGAGGGTCCTCTGCTTGGTTTAATGATCTGCTGTTGCTGTCTTGAAATTCTTAATTTTTAAACGAGAAGCCACACATTTTCACATTTCTCTAACTAGAAAATATGGAGCTGTTCTGTCATCTAGCCTTTAACTCTGGCTCCCCTCCCTCCTCACATTAATTAGTGAACTTCTCCAAGAGCGGCAAACACAATAAAATCAGAGCTCTCTGTCCTTCCTCAGGCCTCTTTCACTCATTGCTGCTTGCTGAGAAGCTTATCACAAAACACCACAGAATGCACACAACTGCAATCTCATTTTCTCTTTACTTTTCTGAGTCAAATGCCTTTTAATATTTAAAAAAAATCTTCTCAAAATTATATTCCAAATTGTTTTGCATTTATTGCCACCTTCTCCTGTTTACAACAATTCCTTAGAATTAAGAGCTCCATTTTAGGGTTGGAAGAACCAATCCCTTAAATAACTGTAGGCCAAAGAAAAACAAAGGTAACAGCAAAGAAAGTGAACTTGCCATCACTTTAATCCTGGTACGTTCTTTTAATTTTGCCTTAAATTCTGGTATTTGATTTGATTTGTCATTTTCTCCACTGCCCTAGCTCTCTGTTGTAACCAAAACATTAACAACAATAATTTTCATCAATGCATTTGACCTTAGAATCACACCCTTTAGCACAAGGAAGAGCTTAGGCTTGATATATTTTTCCAAAATGGTGTGTGTGTGTATGTGCGTGTGTGTCTATGCACCCAGACCATTTTTTTTTTTTTAACTAACATCAAATGAACTGAAATAAATGAAATGGAGTGAGACCTGAAATAGAGTGTGTGTGCCTCAAGTGTTTTAGACTTGGAACACATTTGCCAGGCTCGTCTCCTGGGAAGAGCCACTGGTACAGAGGTCTCTTACTTTCAGGACCAAATACAGTTCCTAAGAATTACCTGGGGAGGTGCCAGGACTCTGTTTTTATTATTGTAACTTCACTCTAGCTGCATTGTCACCGGCCCATGTTGAAGGAGCATGATCTCTCAGAATTTAAGGGGGACTCGGTGCCTTTGTGAGAGAAACCCTCTCAAAGGGAAGGCTGGAAAAATGAGCCAGAAGCAGTAACTGGGGTCTTTTGAAACTAGCTTTTAAAAGGCCTCCTTTTCCTTCCCATTTCATCTGTTCTCTAACCCTTCCACTAACCCCCAAGCCTCTTGTTCTCAGCTCCCTTCCTCAGAACTTAACAAGAGACAAAAGACATTCTTACTTCCTTAAGTCAAGAAAATTGGAATAGACTCGAGTATGGCTAAGGTAAGCTGAGGAGGAAAATTAATAAACCACTGCATCACCTACACAGAGTGACACCACAGATGAGCATGACCCTCAGAGTAATTCTAAATGAGAAAAAGAGGCAAATATTTAAAAAATGGACAGAATTTATAAGTGCTGCAATATCCATACAACTAGGCTACTAGGCTTGTTGCCCACTGAAGAAGCACATTACTCGTGCTCATTTTTTTTTAAAAATCTGGATTCAAACTCAAACGTACCACTAAGTTTACCTGTTGCTACAGCTTTAAAAATATGTATGTGTGTGTGTGTGTATCTCAAATGCACATTTTTTTTCTTTGAGTTTCACTTTACAGGTTTATTGGACTGATTTATAATTTGTCGCCTTTTGTCTTTTTCAGCTGTATGTCATTAAGTCTTTACTGTGGTGCTTCCTGTAGTCTGCAGTAGGATATGTGCTATTTTAAATCCAAGGACTGCAGACATAGATGGTGGGTAAAGATCTGTGAACCATAAGTAAATTCTTATAAGGAACATACAAAAAAGATTGTTCTTCAGTCAGACTTAAGCCATTACTTTTTTCTAAAGAAGAAAAGGCACAAGTTAAGAAAAAGGCACCGTCAAAGACCTTCTGCCCAAATGTGCATCTCCATGAAGTTTCCTGCTGAGTGCATATGAATGCACCGTGATCTGGGAAAAAGATCCAAATAGGATTTCAAACATCCAAAAATTTTAACTCAAACATTTAGGTATTTCACCATGCTGCTATTCATTCATTCACTGATTTTTTTTGTCTTAGTTTAAAGAGATGCTAAACAAAAGGAGGCAAGCTCTACATGTATTTACATTCCAAAACTAAGCTCCCCTCACCATCCCCCCAAATCTGTCATCCCTTCACAGCCAAACAAACCGTAAAGTCTAGCCCTAAGTTGGTGAAGAGAAGCAACAAACATGGTAAGAAAGTTTCTCTCTCTTCTTTGACAAAACAGAACTAAACACCGGAGTAATTAATCTATTCTAGATCCCAATGTTATTTTTTCTATGATTTGCACATTTCTAAAATAATGTTTTTAGGCTAAATAATGAACAAGATCAGATTCTCTACTATTCTTTACTAATTCAATACTATTGCATTCTTTATTCTTTAATAGTTTTTGTTCAATGAAATGCTTCTGGCATCTTCACTACTAAATTTAATGTTAAATATGTATATTGATTTAAATTACAAAATGGATGAATTTATGATTGTAAGTATAAAGCACTTTCTGAAACTCCCTTCACAGGATAAACACTTTTTACTTTTTACATTATAATGCCCTTAATCCAACAGAACTACATGAGTTTGTCATCCAACAGTGACATTATATTAAACAAAAGATTTTATTTATGACCTCATTTATATATGTCAAAGGTAAGTAAATTAAGTATTATTTAAGTAGGTTTACATTTGCTTAGATATAAAGCTAAAGTAATTCCCTGGTATTCCTTACTTTTAAGAGGCTTTCCATTATTATTTTTAGAAGTTTTAGCTTAGCAAATGACCTCAGAATACTGCTTAGTAAATCTGCAGGGTGCTCTACCTACATTTGTTTAGTATATGGGGCCATAATTTCAATGAATTACCTACATCTGAGTGTGTTTACAAATTTTAAATTTAGATCTACATATACATAATTCCAGAAATACAAACTGTATCCAAAACGTGAAAGAGATGACTATTATGACATTCTATTGCTCATGCCAACACAGTCTTATATAAATATATACATTTAATTCTGTCATAAATCTAGAAAAAAAACCCTAATATTTCTAATTGGTGAATTAGAAATTGAAGTATCAAATAATTTAATCAGTCTACCTCCTTTAAAAACAGACTTCTAATTTCACTGTTTTTCACAAAATACCTAGAAAAGTATTAAACCCTTTCATCTGCAGCACACTTTGCAATTATTCTCTTCTTCTCACATCTGAAAAGCAAATTAGCAGTTCTCAGATGTGATGCTACAACACCAGTCAAAAATGTAAGCTTTGAGCTTTGTTAAAACTAGTCTGACAAAAACTAAATATATACCGATCTTTAGATCTAAAAGAAATATAACTGAAAAAACACCTAGGTAAACATAGGAATTACTCGTTACTTAGAATCATCCATCTCAAATATAAAAATGGGTTTTTTAAAAAGAAATTCAATGGTGCCTCTCCCCCACCATCCCCAGGTCAGTAGAGATTACAGTGGGGAACATAGCCTTCCACTAGAGATGATGAGGAGACCCACAGGAGCAGTTCAGGCCTCCTGGAGTCAGGACTTTATCCACCACCCAGCAGTATCAAGGCCAAAGCCCTGCAGTGTCCTTAGAGACCACAGGCAGAGCACTAAGAGTCTGTGGTATGGGCAGAGGGCTCCTCCACCACTGCCATGTAATAACAAGGCACCATTGCTACCCGCCAGGTGTCAAAAAAGACCTCGTTAGGAAATCTGGGTTTCCAACCTCGACCAGCAGCAAATAAAATCCAGGGTCTCATAAAATACTCAAAGATTCAATGGAAAATCACTTGTCATATCAAGAACCAGGAAAATCTCAACTTGGATGAGAAAAGACAATCAATGAGTCACTAATGCCAAGATGGCACAGGTGTTAGATTTTAGAACTGATAATTACAATAACTAAAATGAAAAAAACTCAGTGAGTAAATTAGAGAGCAGAATGGAGAGAATTTCAAAACAGAAGAATAGAAATTTCCAAGTCTGAAAAACAGAGAACATAGGCTGAAAACAATGATAAGAGCATCAGAAACCTGTGGGACAGTAACTGGAATTTCATAGGAAAAAAAAAAAAAGAATAGTGCTGAAATTTTTTCCTTAGAAATAATGGCTGACAATTTAACCAAATTGGTAAAAAATATAAACCTACATATTCAGGAAACTAGCTGAAAGATCTCTGAATAGTTAAAAAGCCAAAAGAAACCCATGCCAAGACGCAACATAATCAAACTTCTAAAAAATGAAAACAAAAAAAAACCCTAAAAGCCACAAGAGAAATAAGACATCACTTAAAAGGAGGAAAACACCTTTAATAGCATCAGACTTCTCATCAGAAACCAGGGAGGCCAGAAGAAAGTGGCACATTTTCAAGTGTTGAAAGAAAAGACCTGTTAAGCAGGATCCTATATATAGTAAAAAGCATCCTCCAGAAATGAAGGAGAAATCAAGACCTTTTCTGGTGAAGAAAAACTAAGAGAATTTGAAGACTGAGCAATAGGAAGTACCCAATCTGAACAACAGAAAGAAATTAGCCTGAAAAAATAGAAGAAACATTTAAGACAACTATATAACAAATGAGGAAAGTAAAGGACCATATAGGGAGATAGTTTTTCTACACTTAAAATAGTAAAATGTTGACATCAGTAGACTGAAAGCTTACAGATGTAAAGTGTAGTACTTAGAGCAACCACTAAAAGCTATACAAATAGATACACTTAAAAATACGACAGATGAATCAAAATGGAGTTGTAAACAATGTCCAAGTAATACATGAGAGGGCAAGGAAAACAAAACAGTGAAATGTAAATGGAGGGAAAAAAAGAGAAAATAAAACACGATTGGCAGATGTAAGCCCTAACGTAGCAATGGTGAGAAACAGAGGGTGACTTTAAAGGGTGACATGAGGGAGATGTTTCTGGTGATGGAACAATTCTGTATCTTCACTGCAGTGGTAGTTACACAAATTTACATAGAAATGACATAGAAATATATACACATAACATCAATGTCAATTTCCTGGTTCTGATACTGTACTATAATTTTATAAATTGTAAACCATCTGGGGAAACCGGGCGAAGGGTACCTGGGACCTCTCTGCATTATCTTTGTAGCTTCCCATGAATCCATAATTATTTTGTAAAAAATTAATGGCAAATATGGAATGTCACGCTATAAGGAGGTCATGGTACTTTTGTAGAGATATGAAGGAAAACTAATACATGACTAACATGTACCGTAAAGTTGGATTTATTCTAATTGAGTACTTTGAATTCTATGACATATTTAAATAACAAATTTTAAAAATTAATATCTGATATAATTTTACTTGTCACTTTAGGATTAGTATGGTATTAATATATATAATTATTATGTTTCCAGGAATTAAATAATAGGTATAATGCAGATTCCCAAGCAACTATGAGATTCAAGAAGGATGTATTTATGCTCATTGAAACATGTAATCCTATTTTCTCATACCTAAACAACATATGGTTACTCATATTTAACTAGAACAGCTAACAATAACATTCCATTACTCAATAATCTGGATAAGGAGTTTGTGGTGTCAAGAAAAAGATATATGTACAAACATGTACATATGTACATCTATGGCTAATATAAATACTCAGAGAGTAAAGTATAATACATTAAACTTAAACTTAGAACCTTTTGGAAAAGTCATTTAAGATGAAAAAACTATTTTTATGTGTATTTATTAAATAAGTTGACGAATTAATATTTCATAAAGGGTTCAACATAAAGTAGCACAATAAAGGAAAAAGGTAGGTTGTATATATACATTTATAGCATACTTATGTTTATGTTATATATATATTTTTTTTAAAAATAAATTTTCTACTTTTTTTTTTAACTTAAAACCAATAAAGATAAAGGGAAAGAAGGGCTAAATCCCAGACTGACTTGATATCTAGAGAAAAACATGATAACACATTCCTGCCACTAATGGAAATGATCCTTGGATGAAACAACCCTTTCTTTGTGAAGCAAATGGAATATGAGGACAGCAACTGAAAACAAGTTCACCTTCACCTGAGTCTTCTTACGTCTGCTAACTGAACACACACATATGATATGATTATAGAGAGACAAAGGGAGGGGGGAAGCAACCAACACTCATGCATTGAAAGCATTCTCGGAGCCAAGAACAGCAAACCTAATACCATGGCTTATGAAGAAGCAGATTCTGTAAGAAAACAGAGAATTTAATTCAATTTTTAAAATTAACTGGAACCTTGAACATAAGATGTTAAATTGATATAGAACCCGAGGCAAATTTCTAATACATCATGATCACATTTTCATGAACAAGGATTTAATAACTGGAAAGGGCCGCGTACCATAATACATGTGGTTCTTTGGAAATAAAAGTAATGCAAAGTGGTAATCACTCTTTTTCTTCATTTTCGTGTGAAATATCCTACACTATAGGTAGTTTTTTTGACTGTTTCAATAATTACACTGATCATATAAGTAAGAAAGCCATTTCCCAAGGATAAATTAACAAGGATGAGATTTTTAATATTTCAACCTAGCTGTGTCATGTTGTACGAGTAATTAATTTCTTGGAATATTTTACTTGCGATAAAAATCAGGAATCTTCTTGGTACTTTTTCTTAGAAATATTTATAGAACTTTTTAAACTGTAGGTCTTATTATTTCTTAACATCCTGTTTTGGCAGGAATATTAGAAATAGCATCTTCCTATGATGTCTCAACAACTACCAAGAAGCAGGGGGCTTGATCTGATCATTTCCAAAAACAAACAAGCAAAAAACCCAAATAAACCAATTTTCAATACAAGGGTTACAGCCATTTATGATAATTTCATATGTTAAATAATTTCTTTATACTTTTTATTAGTCACTGAGTTATGCTTTATTTTTAGATTCACTAACTTGTTCCAACTTTGCTTGGCATATAAGTGCTCAGTAAATAACTGCAGAGTAAATTTTTTTAAAAGTCATATTCATCAGACACTAAAAATCAAAATCTACCCAATATCACATAGCAAAATTCTATCTTTCACTTCATAATGTGAGCCTGAAATTCAAGAGGGCTAAAGGAAATTTTTTTGAAGTTCTGTGCGGTAAACTTCCTGATTTCCTTACAAAGGCTAAGTGGGACCATGAGAGGTATGATTAAAGATGAGTCCTATCGTCATCATGAATGTTGCTTCAGCCATTGTGCTATTATTTTTGGAGTAGCACCTGTTCAAAAACAATGACAAATAAGCCATCTTAGAGAAATGTCTGGGCATTTGTGGGTTGTGACAAACATGTGAACTGAGTCACGAGGAGGCCGCCTACCACAAAAAAAAAATCTTCTCTAGTTCTTACTGACAGATTTAGCTTACCACTGGATGCAAATTTCTCTTAAGACAATAAACCATATAAGCCATAGCTACAGAGAGCACAAATTTTCTTTCTGGTTACAGAAGATGACCTCACTTGTGACTGACTAAAGTGTATTCTCTTATTATTCTTCCCTTACTATTCATTTCAAATGACTAGGTTTGTGATGTTTTTAAAAATTCACTTGAGAGCTTTTGGCTTGTAGCACTCAAAACTGTGAACAGGAGAGAATGAAAAAAGAAGACAAGTCACCCAATATTTATAGACAGGATCATGTTGAAAGTCAATATAACCAAATATCTTGCCACAAAAAAGTAAGCAATAAAACTGTGGTTCTAGAAAATTTCTGAAAAAACTGCATCTTATCTTAACCAGTTGAAGGCAACTGTGAATGGTGAGATTCCTTCCTGTATTAAACTTTCTTAATGGAAATTCAGGTATAATCCCTGAGGCTCTGCGGCTCAGCACAGTTAACTACTAAACTGCAGAATACGGTATTTGCCAAAGGGCAGTTACTTATGTTAATAGACCAAGTCTAAATTCACCATTCACTGAATAGTAGAAAAGTTAAGTAGTAAATCAGAACTTTAAACTATAAAATTATAGAATACTGTTGACAAAAGCATGGCCCACCATTTAGATGAGTGATATTATTAATTTTGTTTCACTTTTACATTTACCATTTTGACCTATGCTTATACCAGCTCCCACATTCAACCTGGCCACCTGCAGCAGAAGGAAGCCCTTTTCTTATGCTCTTCCCTCTTAAGAATTTTACATGGCCTGTTTGTTAGCGCAAAAAATACTAGCCCGTTAGGTCAAACAAGAGCAAACCATCTCCTGTGTTCTGGGCAGAGCATTCTGAGAAGAAAAGCAGTCATGATTAATATATATATTAAAATACATTTATTCTAATATCAACCTGTTAGTAATATTTGGGGGGACGCAGTAATAATATGGAAATGATGAATCATTTCAATATAACTGCCTTTGGTCAAAAATTAAATTATTAGCAAGTTACATTATAGATACATATAGAATAATTTCACAGTTCTTTCTTAATACTAATTCCCAAAACAACTTCAGTGCCTCAAAGGTCCTTTCACGGATTTGGATATGTTTTCTCTTTTCCCACTTGAAGTTCACCTCTTCAATTCACCAACAGAGCAGACCAGGTTCATGGCTTTCTTCTTAGTAGAGGATCACATAATAAAAATTAAATGCATCAACGTTTCCCAAGTTCCTAATAAATTGTTATTTTGTTTCTTTCGATTTCCACCAATATGTCGTTGATTTTTAAAATCTGGTACTACCCAACACTTAACTGGCACTCAATCCACTGAAAGCAAAGAGCAGGATCAGCTGTATCTGGATACACTGAATGTGGTCAGTGAGAGTTACTAAGAATTCATAGTGTATGAAGCTGACTGCATCAAATGTCATCTTAGGATGTAGGCCTCTAGAACCTGTCAGCCTGAGTTCAGATCTCAGCTCTCTCCTACTTGCTGTATGTAACCTTGGGCAAATTCCTTAAGCACTTTTCTCAGATGTAAAATGGGGTAATCATAGTGACTAGTTTATTGGATTGTCCGGATTAAATGAGATCATGTTTGTTAAGAGCCTGGCACAATGCCTGGAACATAGTTAATTTATAAAAATAAGTACCTCCACCACTATACCTAGAGAAACGTGCTCAAGAAGAGTCAGCGTCCAGCTCTCAAAAGAGCTGACCTTGCCATTTGGAAGTACTGAAAGAGTCCACCCTCCAGAAACACACGCTGACAATATTACGCACATATACTTATGTCATAAATATACATAGAAATCTTATATCACACATTCAGTGAAATGATATGAGTAATAGAGTACTCATGTTAAAAGATTTTGGAAAGTGAACAGCACTTCTGTGCAGCAAGGAAAGCTAAAGCAGCAGGTATGTATCAGAAACATCAGGGCTTCAATACAGTGTTTTTAGTGAGGGGAACAACATTTTTTAAAGCAAAATAAAAGGCCGTGAACTGATCCAGAGACATAACATATTGGCATATGTTATTGCTATAATTTTTTTTAAGAGAAAGGACCTTAACAAAAACTTTGGGAGGAGATAAGCTCCGAATAGTCTTTTAAGTTGTATGTCTTTGGCTTTTTTAATCTTGAAAATATTAAATCAGAGTGATGTGATAAGGACTGACCTGGTAAGATAGCTACCTGAAGACAGCTACTTGAGGACAGCTAGCTGAAGCTAGACACACACAAATCTGAGGAAGGCAATTTTAACAAGTATGGAAAGCAAGTCCAGTGGTCCTGAGCCAGAAAACGAGTTCAACTTCTATGATGAACAGAGAGGGAACCAGTGCAACAAGAGGGGAAAAAAGGGAGACACACAGGGGTGAATGAGTATATCAGAACTTACAGGCTGTGATAAGAAGTTTGGGTTTGACTCTAAGGATGATACAAAGTCTTAAGATGAGTTTAAGCAGGAATATGACAGGGTATCTATTGAGTAGTATAATCTCCTATTCAGGAAAAAGGTAAAAAGCACTAAAACAGAAGTAAAATCAGTTCTAATATTTGAATTACATCAAGTGGTTGAAAATGCTATTCAAAGTAATGGGAAAACTGGCAAGTAATGACATATTAAAATAATTAGGATGATTCGGGACATGTTACATTTAATAAGAGAGTTTGACAAAAGAAGCCACCTGTAAATTATAATAAATATGCATGAAGGATATAGAGGCATGGCTCAAATCTATAGATGAGGAAAACCACCGTGACACTTGCTGTGATAAGATGAACTCCCCAAAACAAGGGGTACAAAATTTGTCCTTGGAGCATGGAACTTTGGTAAGAAGGCATGACCAATCTTACGATAGCAAAGGTTTAAACTTTATTATTGAGGCACTCATAAAGAGAAAAAGGTTTTGTGTCACACAAAGAATTTTGCAATAATCATGAGCTACTCACTGAAACAGGTATTTAAGACTATTTAGACTAAAACTAATGTCTGAGAGCCACTCTTATGCACCTTGGGAAAGATAACCCCATGCTGAGACCATTAAAGTAATGCCATTTGGTTCCTGGAATCGCTAGCTCAAATGTCATCTTGGCCACCCATTCAAAGTAGATGAATAGAAGAAATTCTATTTCATGATGAGAAAATATTGAAAGAGGTCTTAAAGAAAACATTTAAGTTGTATCTCATTCAGTAACACTGCTGACAGAACACATGAATAATCTGGGGAGAACATCCCATGTGACTTGTTGCTTTAGTGGAATTATTCATTCAAGAAAATAAGTTATTTTATAAGAAATGTATTCAGAGTTGTATCATTTAAAAGCCCATCTGAATGCCCCACTCCACCACAAAACAAATTCCAAGATAGACCACCATTCATGGAAATAGTGATTGTATGCTTTTGTTGTCACAGTTGTCTAAGAAATAAGTCTTTTCCTATAGGCTTTGCAAAATGCAAAAACAAAGTACATTTCCCCAACCCCAAACTGCAACACAAACACACTAGATTTGCAATACCAATCACAAAGCTTTTCTTGGGCTGGTCATATTAGAGATGAAAAAAAAGTTTTGAAAATCTGTGAAAATACACAATTTCTAAGAAAAAGTATATGTGTCTAAATTCCAATCACTTATCATGTGTGGTTATATGATACATAACTGGCATACTGAGGTAGAGAGGTCTTTCTTAACAGTAAAGGCATTTTCATATGGTCATGCTGACTATATAAATTGACTCTAGAATCTACTATTCTTAATCAAGACTGGGGATTGAACATGTAACGGTTTTATCATCAAAATGAGCAAAATTTAAAAGACGCTTTTTTGGCTTTTAAATTTTTCTTAGGTCTTATGAAACATTCGTTTATTCCTTATTTCTTTTGGTACATCTATAGAGGGCATACTAAGTGCAAGGTACAATGACAATTGAAAAAAAAAAAAGAAAGAAAAACAGATACACTGCAGAAAAAATTTCTAACAAGGCAAATGAGACCAGAGGATAAAAAAAGAAATTGCTCTAATTTGGGAATAATTAATGTTTCACAAAATTAAAATGAAGGGATACCAATGTTTGTTATTATTAATCACATATAAAGAGCTATTCAAATTCTTGATTCTTCAAGTAGATTAAACTGAAAGTTGTAGTTCCTGACATTTTCTGAATGGTCAATATTTCTGATTGTATTTTTTTTTTAATTGCACTCTATTCTCATGGTTCACTGGCTGGATCGAACTGAAAATTTTGTTTTTATTTCATAGCCTTATTTGGACTCAGGTAGGTGTGTCTATACACGTGTATGTACATATGCATGCGTTTTTTATGCATGTGGAAGCTGGAATAGGTAGCTTTATCTGGAAACAGACAGTATCAATGGTGTTCAGAAAACATTTGCTTAACAATTGAAAATAATTACCTTAAAACCATATTAGAGATATTGAATATTTTTATTAAGAAAACATCTGAGAAATAATAGTTTAGAACATCTTAATTAAAATACTATTCTAATTTTACTGAGAAATAGTAGCTTTGAGGTCTGTCTTAGGTTGTCTTGCCATTATTATCCCAGAATATTTCGAAAAGGGGAGGAAAGGTGGAATCAGTGGCTTATTAATTATAAAGATTGCCCAGTTGTTTCCGCTAAAATTGGAGGATTAATCCATTTCATTATGGATTAATTTGACTCCCACACTGAGTGTGACAAAGATAAATCAATGCTATCTGAACCACTTGTATAGCTCTTGCTAAAATGAATTAATAGTTACAAAAAATAATAAAAAAACTAAGCACCTTAACACTCTTAACCTCTATATTCAACTGTATGGATCTTCAGATTGGCAACAGACCAAAAAAGAACATGTATTAAACTATTCTGAGTAACTTCCTTCTACCACCATGAATAAAATATATTCAAACCAAAGGCATTTATTAAAGTAAAGGGTGGTCAGTCGACCAAACTGTTTAATTAATGCAAATACTTCTGAAAATACTACGCTGTGGGCAGCCATAAAAAGTTGCTGGAGTGAAATATATTTTGGTGGGTCAGAAAAGACACAACTTTATAAAAACCAACTTATTAAAAAATATCGTTTGAATGTTTTAATCTAAATACTGAAATTCTAACAAGTCAAAACACATGCGTTCCTTAAAAGAAAACCACTTTTAGCTGGAGAACATGGGTTAGCTGTATATGCCAAATGAAGTAGGATAAGTTTTAAAAAACTGTCAGTTAATTAATTTATAAAACTGTATTTTAAATTCTGGAATGCAGTGAATCATATGCTTCTCAGTTACGAGCAAGTGCTTTTGATAGCTTTACAAAGTCAGTTCACAGTTGTGTTACAATGGTACAACATTAACAATTTGATCCCAGATGAGTATTTATGATATTAAATAAAGAAACTGTCTGGAGGAAAAACTGTACAGACACAGTAATCAAATTCTCATACAGGATTAATGGATGGCATGTAAGCCAAAAGATGATTCATTTTATTTTAAAATTAATTACACAACTCCTTGATTATTTTAGAATGAATTATACATCCTTATAGTAAGTTTTCTTAGCCAATAGCAAAATTAATTACATATAACTATGATATATTTGGTCATCGGAAATGTAACAGAGAGGAAACATGACTGTTTTAAAGAGTATATACCTGATTTTCTCCAAATTTAGATGAGTTAAATGAATTTGCATTCATCTTCTAAACAAAGGAATATCCAGGAAGTAAGAACATCCTTAGTATATTAGTGATCTTTAAGAAATATCTAAAGACAAAGGAATGATAAAACCCATTTTAAAATATTTAAGAGATAAATATCTATTCTCAATACTTTTTTGGTTTGTTTTAGTAAAGTCATATTCAAAAATTTTTTCTGTCAATATAATTTGAATATTTAAGAAAGGAAATATAAGTCCATTATTGAGTTAAAATATTACTTGAAAAAAATTAACTGAAGTCTCCCTCACATATCTATAAAGAGAGAAAAATAAAAACAATACTGATCAGGTTATAAGAATGATTCTGGCCCTCAAAGAAAAACATCAAATTATTCCAAATGAAATATACCTTGTGAAATTACACATTTTAAAGTGACTATGCATTATTTGCAACATTTTCAAAATTACAAATAAAATTCAGCCACTGTCTCACTTTATAGTCTTATATCTGGCACTAGTAATAACATCAAAATACTTTTTATTAAAAAAAACTTTAAAGACATATTTAGTCCTATTTCTACTGCTGCATTTCCACATACTCCAATACTGACTAAAAGCAGACATCTTTCTTTTTCATTGTTTAGTCAGATATGAGAAGAACTCCGAGGATACATCCAAGAGTAAGATTTTGTTTTCCTTTGAATCTACACTTTGTGTAAGCTGAGTGAGAAGCACCTGTTAAAACTGTATGATTAATGTGGCAGATGGGAAAAAGGGCTGAGATGAATTCTATTTTCAGGCTAATAAAAACCTAATTATTACAGAATCAGAATTTATTGCTAATTTTTATAATACTCTGAAAAATGTAATGGCATTTTGCCATTACATATTTGAGTTCCAAAATTAAACATATTTAGTGCTTCATTTCATATAGCAGATTATATATCAAAAATGATTTTAGGTGGGATTTAAAGATAATTATAGCACATCCCAATAGATTCAAAGACACAAGGTTCAAAGTGCCAATTCTCTTTTTAAATGAAAATTTGTACAAAGAATTCATCATATATAAACAAAAATATATTTTCTTCCTTTGCATCTTCTAATTAAAACTGGAAGTAAAATTAGGGGGACTGTAAATGTCTCACAAATAACTCTATTTTCCAAAAAATGATCTATTAGATTAGTCTTTTTCTAATATCTTAAGCAACATTGTGCCTACTAAGCAATAATAAAAAATACAAACATAAAAATTTTTATTCTTAAAATAAAATATTTTTCAACTACAAATAAAGTATTCTAAGTATTAAATGCATATTTCTCAATAACTTTAAAGAAATTAATAAAATTATTTTTAATGTACATATTTATGAGATTTTAGGGAATATTTTATCCTTCTACTTTCTACTTTTTATTTTTCTATTTAGAGTACACCGAACTTAGAAACACCTCTTAAAATAAAAAGTTTACATAGTTTTTAGGAAGAATGATGACCAATAAGGGAAACTTAGTAAATACTACATGAATGAAATATAGAAAGTAATAATTCATTTTTTTTTCATACAGATTAAAGTGATTTTTCTATGGACACTAAAAACTAACTATTGAACTAAAAGAGCAGTAGCTAGTATAGTGTATGTGAAGTCTAATGCCTACATTCTAATTAACATTAGGTTTACCTGCAAGTAAAAATAACATGCACTCTGGAAGATATTTAACATATTTTAGCATACTTGACTCAAGAATTTGGCAACAATTGTGAACCTAAGGGCAATTATAGTATTTAATAACGAGATGCTGAAGCACACTTGAAAATGGATGACAGTCACTTAAAACAATTTATCTGTATTTACCTCTCTTTCATCAGAGTTGTTACTATCTTAAATACATTATATTTGCAACTCAAGGGGATAACATGGTATGTTAACTAACTAAAATAAACCTATCATTTATTCCCATCGCTTTTCACGGCAATGCAAACATATTTATTAGAAGCTTTACAAATTCTGCAAATATTATAGGCCTTTCATCGAGGATTAAATTATCACCCTAATTTTTGAGCTATTACGTATCTTAGAAATAACTTATTCCATAGTCTATTTTAATTGTTTAATCAACATATAAATGTAAATCAATCTTAGTTTAGTAGCCAACTAACATCTATGTAATTAATTTAGTATCTGGCAATTTATGGTTGATTATGGCAATGAATATTTTGATTAGGGCACATGTGAAGCTCCTATGTGAATGAAATGAGCCTGCTATCATTCCTAAAAATTTTTTGCTTATTTATGTATTGCTTAGAGATATCAGGAAAATTACATTTAACAGTGTACACTGCAATAATGACATAATGAAGACATAAGACTCTCCTGGCCTAATCAGATTCTCCGCAGAGCAGATGTAGTTAGTGTTCAGTAGTCTAGACAAATTACAAAGAGATTTTTTTTTAAGTGTATCTTTGCCAATGTGATGGCTTGGCAAAGACTTCCAAATTGACAACTCATATGTCCCAAACTGAACTGAAGTTAAATACATTAAATACATTAAATCCCTGACAGAAGTCCCACCAAGTCCACTTAGAGCCCATCAAAATTAAAGTAAAAACCAGTATAAAGTCACTGAAAGAAAACAAACAGAATACTTACAGGCAATTGAATTATTAAACAGTAGAGTAAACCAAAATTAAAATTATATAAACAAGACTTCCATTTTCTGTCTTGCTCTATAAACTTACATGTGAGATTAGTGATAAACCAATATTTATAATTATCTTTTGTTAAACAAAATAGATTGGTCTTATTAAAAAAACATGTAATCACAACCATAGATGTACAATAAAGGACAATCAGATATGAGACAATTGTTGTCTCTAGAGGAATCATGATCATTGCCATAAAGTCACATCTCATTTCTAAATTATAAATTCACTTGGGAAAAATCAAAGACTTTCTATTGACATAAAATTAAAAGTGCTAGTCCAAGCCTTTTATAATTTATTTTAAAGATGCTAGATAATCCAAATTTTTCACCTAAGCCTTATAGTTTCAAGCATACTTTAAGATGCAATAAACTTCTTTGAAACAGCTGTGAATCTCCAAAATTGCCAGAGATCACAGACTAAACATTAGCTCCTGAGGATTCTAGCAATTATGGTGGCAGGGAAGATGTGCCACTGGTCCACCCTTCCATCCCTACATCTATTTACCCACCCATTCAGGCATCATCTACCTAACCAACCACATCCAACATTTACTGTGTCTAGGGTACATAATGGAGATAGTAAAAGAGTCTGGGTTTCTATGAGTTTACACTTTTGAGCAGGGAAGAAGCACTTGAGAAACTAGTAGATGAAAAACAGGCAAAGAAAAGGAAAGAAAATTAAAACCACAGTAGAGAAAAACAAAAAAAGTGTAGAAGAGCTTATATAGATACATCTTGTAAGACAGTATGTTCATCCTTAAAATGTCATAGTTCTACTATTCACTCAGCTCTAATATGTGAGACTTCTATTGACACAATATGAAATAATGTGTAAAAAATCAAAAGGATACATGACTTTAGGAGAACTGTAACATTCTTTAAGAGGTAAATAAATTAGTAAATATAGTTAGAAATGGATGGAAATTTATTTGGAAAAACATATTTACTTTACAACTTTTGCAATTCAATATTCACAAGTCTACTTTCCACTGGGGAGAAATCATAATAGAATAAAAAATATGCATGTGAAATTATAGGATTACATGATTGAAATTGTAATACATTTATTCCAGGTTCAGACAAGAAGCATAGATGATTTAAAGTAGACATTTAACTCATTGACAAAACACCAGCCTTAGTCCTCTATTCTCCTGTAATTTACAGAAGAGTTTTGACAAAATTTTAACTTTTTCAATATCTCTTATCTTTAAATTTCATCATGCATTAAAATCTTATTCAGATTTGTCTGGCACCAATGGCACATTTTCTTGGCTAATGGCATTATGCAGATGTTAATCATGTTTTAAAAGTGGCCAAAGGTATACCAGTAATACACTTTGTCTCTCCCTTAATTAAAAAAGTTCATACTGGAACATATGAAATACACCTAAAGTTCCAGTGATAAGCAAAATCAAATATCAGGTCTATCAATAGAGGAGGAACAAGGGGATCTTGAAAATACAGCTATAATTTTCTAAGTACTACTATAGCTTTTGTGAGAGAATCATAGGACAAAAAAAAAAAAATGAAGCTAAAAGATTGGATTCTACATCCATTCTCCCTACAAAGTATGAACTAGACTTGAGAAACAGTATTTTAACGAACTGATCACAGCAGAGTTGGTGATTACATATGTGAAGTTTTTTAAACCCTCTGAGCCAAACAGTTGATCACCATATCCAACAGAGGCTCAGTGCTACAGTGAAATTCAGTAAATGCTTTAGACTACCTGTGAAGCTTCTGGATGCCAACAATCTAATAAAACAGGGGGAGGGTCTTGTCTAAATCATGCAGGGAAATTGCTCAGTTTTATATAAAATGCACTGGAGTGTGATTTTCAAATAGTGTTTCACTCAGCATGTAGAGGGCTAACAGTAAGTGTCTGTGTTTGTTTTCACTTTGCAGCTCCTATTGTCAGAGCCAGGTTCTCACTAGGACCTTATTTCATTCTGATTACTGCAATGTTACTCTCAGAGAATGGAGAATGGACTTGGTCACTTCTTTGCCAAAGTCAGCCAAGAGAATATTCTATTGGAGAAAGTAATATTTGCTTTGAAGCCTTAGAAGCCATGGGAAAAACTGAGATATATGCAAGGCAAGAATACATAAACTTATTTACTTAGTCTCTCAGGCAAATCATCTTCACTCCCATCAAACTGTGTATTATCTGGCAACATAAATTGAAAATCTATAGAGCAGTCATGCTAAATGTTTTACAGCTAAAAAAGAAGTAGTAAGGGTCATAGAATGCAAAATCTTAGGAAACATTTTTTTCCAGAGGCCATTTAATATGCTTTTGATACAGATTATTTTCTTGTCAATGGCTCTTTTGTCTTTCTTAATACTACATCTGCACAACAACTAGGTCACCTTGAATTTCAAGTACAACATTGCCTATAAATTTAATTTAACATCATATTATCCATAATTACTATAAACAGGAGGCAGGTGTGACCCTCATTGTCAAGCTAGAGGGCCTGAGGACAAATGGGTTAATAGACTAGCTTTGACTATAGGCTCCCTATAAGCCACAATATGACCCGGGTATTAAAATATTATTGCAATCATATGCTTCTTTAAGAAGCAGTACTTCTGAATCAAGAGAGATAACAGCCCCATGTATCGTATATATTGCACCATTCAACCCATCTCTGAAGAACTTATTTCAGTTTTGCTTTCCACATCCTAATAGTCCACAATTAGAACACACAGCATGTACAGAGGGCAACCAAAAAAGCAACCAGTCTGAAATTTATAAGCCAACAACTCTGAATCAGGGGACTTCATATAATTTTCTTGAAAAGAGGCAGAGTAAAGACTTGAGGGCTGTACATAAATATCCAAAAACTGTCTGGTATACTCCCCCAATGGAAGATTTGCTTTATTTGGAAATTAAAGTCTTTTTTGGGGGGTGGGTGGAGTGGGGGGAGATTAAATGCAAGTAGGGCTACCAAGACAAAAATGGGATTCTTTCTAACACAGTGTTTCATGTCATGTAAATGTTCCACGTCATATAATGGCCTGATCACTGGCCAATGGCATTGTTAAAGGTAGTTGAATTAGTATATATGGAAGGACGCTTTTAAATCTAGGATTCTGTGATCCCACAATTTGTTAGACAAGGAGCCAAAATCAGAACTCAGATCTATGCAGATTAGTTTCTGTGTTTCCTTTAACATCTAGACTCGTGGAGTACATGATTAATAGGTCTCTTGAGCTCTCTGACCCACTTTACAGAGCACCTAGGGCTCTCTTTCTAATAGAATTGATGCTATTCATTTGCTATAAAATGTCTGATAACTCCCAAGTCCTCAGAGGACAAAACTCTATCTAAAGTGACATATTCTGGTCTCTAGTCCTGGTCTGCATTATCTGCCACTCTTCTCTTCCTTCCATGAGAGGGCACCCACTGCTACCAAAGGTGGGTCACAGGGCTAGTCAGCTGATCCAGATACACATGAGCATGATGATACATCTAATAATACTGCTTACAGAAGTCCCTCCATGCCTTCCTGCCTCTACATACCACCTTCATCTTCCCATTCCCTCCCGGCAAATGCCTGTTTGTCTCTCAGGGCTCTAAAACAAACACTGTAACCTTCTCCGTGAAGGCTTCTTCAATTCTCAAGGTTAAATTATTTGCTCTCTCTCTGCTCCCCTTCTATACACACCTCTCTTCTAGCACTTTTATCTTCAAAAATAGTCAATATTAGATACGCCTGTCTTTCTCATATCTAAACACCAGGGCCAGGTGTTGGCTTTATTTATAATGCCTGCAATTAGCACAGTGAAAACTCAATAATGGTTTGAGTGAATAGTAGTCATTGATTTTCAACTTGTAATCTATGACATTCTAGGATTCTGTTGAAGACTGGAGAGAATTGTGTAATAGTAGCCATGGTAATATCGTCCCTATATTTTTGAGTAACATTTGTCATAAACCTTGAATTAGAAATATGAGTTAGTGATCAAGAAGAGAGGTCCAGGATGAAAATGTCCCTTAGAAAACAATCTCCGAAGACATGATGATAGAAGTCATGGAAATAAGTAACTTGAGAATTAGACTGGCTTCTCCAAATGTCTTTTTTTAGTACTAGCAACATTTTTTTTTTTTAATTAAGATGATATTTTCAAAATAGAGGAAGAGAACATTTACTACCATGGGCTAGCCACCGTTAGGCATATTTCATATATTATTGCATCTAATACAATACTACAAATAAGACTGATCTGTTGTTTTTGCTTTATAAACAGTGACTATGAATCCTGGAAACATTAAAATCATTCAGTCTCTCAGTACCAGTAATTGCTATATTGTCACTCTTGTTGCATCTTGACTACTGGTTCACTCGTTTTTTATTCATTCATTTCATTAACTGACTTATTCATTTATTCATGAAATTTATTAAGCCTGCAATATGTGCCTTTAATCTATAGGAGTTCCCTACAATTACGTGATATGGATAGGTTGAAAATCTGTACTTTCCAATTCCAAGCTGCTTTGATTCTGAATGTAGAAGCAAGTCATCTTAAATCAAGTCACATTTTGAATTCAAAAGAGGATAAAGATGCAATTTTTATAGATAAAAACATTCTATGCCTATCTGATAAACTGTGTTTATAAATTTAATGTGTACCAAACAGGAGGTGTTCTACTCAGATAATTTCCTTGTATTGTTAGGTTTTAAAATATTGGTCCATATCTTGTTTGCAAAATCTTTAAACATTAAGTTTTTTAAATCTCCACATTTATCACATAATAAAGCATTTGAGAATTTCAAATTTCTATCCTTTTTAATTTGAAATTATTTTAAACCACTTTTAGTGAATTTGAGGCAATTTTGGATTTAAAATTTCCTTTTTGCTTTTGTTTGTTTTAAAATGTACCTCTCTGGCCAAGAGTTCGGTAAGCCAAATTTCAGACTAAGAATGTGTGAGGAAACACATTTTAGAAGTTTCTTCAATAATTCTGAATGATTGCAATAAACCCAGTTATATCGTTACTTGTGAGCTGAAGGATTTGGCTATACCACAAGTTACATCATGTTCCTGGAAATGTAATTGCTGGGAACCAGTCAAAGCCTGTATCACTATAGCCTTCACGTACTGACTTCGGTAGCCCTACCCTGACACCAGGATAGTAAGGTAGCTCCCTGGACAAAGAATGGGAAAAATCACTTTAGCAACTGGACAAACCATTAAGCATAACTACAGTTGCATAACAAAGCCAACTGCTTGAAAGGCTACATTGGAAAAATGATGGGGCTAGAAACCATACTTTCTTCACAACCTCTGTCTTAATTTGTTAAACCAAACTCCAACATTTTCCTGAAGTTTCCGGTACTGAGTCCTATTCACTTAGTACAGGTGTACTATCAGATTCATATTCAATACAGGTGCACACAGAGGTACATCCTGTCAGATATGGATTGTTAAAACAATATATATTGGCAATTTTATTATGTGTCAAATAGAGCTTTATTTTAAATAAATGGAGAAGTAGGAAGAATAAAACACCTTAACCTGATTATTATTTCAATTTCGTCCAGTTAGTGTTTAGGTGACAGAAGTCGTATAGGAGTTGAGGGGAGGCTGCCATGGCTGTGGGTTCACTTTTATGCATCTCTCATTCAACAATAACTTTTAGTCACTATTCTTCTGTATAATTACTCAAAAGATACTAAGAGCCAAATAACCTGAAGAAAACGCTAAAAACAGAATAAGAGAATACCCACCTTTCCAGGCCCAAACAATTTCTATAGTTCTTTTTGTCCCACTTAATTAGCATTTCCTGCCTTGCCTATGACTGACTTCTTTATTCATGAAAGGGTGTTTATTTAAGATTATATCTGTAATAAAAAGGATGATTCAAAATACCTAAATTTTCACATAGCTCACTGTTTCCATGGGGATGAGAATAAACAGATCCATAAAGAAAAAACTAAATTAAATATTCTTATCGAGAAGCTACTAAGTAGTAAGACCCAAGAGGGACAAAAAGAAATAAAAGTAGTTCTTGCCCATAAGGAGTATATAATTAAGTTAAAAATACAATCAAAAAGTTTCATAATGAAAAAAATACAAAAGATATAACAGTTTGAATAAAACAATGAAAGCCCCAGGTGTTACAGGATTAATTGCCAGATTAAAGATAGAAAGCCACAGAGTGTTCCAAAAATTTGGAGAAGGGAACAATCGCTTTAGGACAGTTAGGCAATAAAAAAAGTCATAGGAGAGATGAGATTGATTTTACTGATTTTTTAAAGGATGAGGTAAATTGAGATAGGTGGACAGAGGGCAGGAGGCAAGTCTTTACCCACCCATCACAGGGGGAAATGTATGACTTACTGAGGAATGGGCAAGAAGCCAGTCTGGATTCAAATAGAGTTTAGCTCGGAGAGGAGCAGAGAGAGACGATGGCATGGCAGGCTGGGGACGAACTGCGACAGGCCCAGACAGCTGTGCTCAGGAGCCTGAATGTTCTGGGAGCTCACTGTGAACAACGTCTACATCGAGCGCTTTACATTTATTTATATTATCATGTTTTCGTCTCAGTAACTGAGAACTAGGTGTTTGGATCAGGAGGCTCAGAGAACTGAAGAGACCTGCTCATTAATGGAGGAGCCAAAACCTTGGACTGTGACTTGCAAAGTCAGTGCTCTTGCCAGTGGGGTCATGGGAACTTTTTTGAATAAGAAAGTGACAGGAACAATTTAGTGTTCTAGAAAGTACAGTCTAGCCAGTTGCTGTTAAGGGACCGCATCAAACAGTACTGGTAAGGAATTGCTCCACTGAAAGTTTCAGAAATACAGGGCACATTGATTAGTTCACAGAATTATGAAAGATCAATGGAACTAGACTAAGACCAGTGTGGTGAAATTAATCAATATTTCAGCCATGTTTCTGTCTGCGTGCTGGCTTCATTCTCTCCTACTGCATGTTGAATGTCTTCCTTCATCATGAGGATCTGTGTGTAGTAGGGGAGGAATAAGGGAGCAAATAGCTTAGGCACCACAGAGAAAGAACTCTATCCTAACATCTTGGTCTTCCATGATAGAAGACCATAGAAATGGTTTGGATCATATATTTAATTATGTTATTCTGAGTTAATTCACTATAATTTAACTGAGTTTCCACTTTTTTTTTACAGATGTTAAAGTTATATAAGCACTGCTTATTATTCTAATGCTAGGATGATTTCCAAATCTATCCCACATCTTTGTCTACTGGTTTACATATCTTGTTATTGGTAATTATTTTGAAAAAGATGATTTCAGTTTTGTTTCCCATATTTTTTTTATAGTATAGCACTTTCATAATTCCCTTTCAGTCAAAATTCTATACTGCGTCATATTTGTACTGTTGTCTCCCACTGGCCTTTTATCAAGTGACTATGCAATGAGGAAAAGTATGAGACCTTTCAGAGATTACTGGACAATGGCTCTGAAACTAACACTAATTCCAAGAGACCAGAACCACCTCTGTGGCCCTCCAGTTGGTGCAGAAACTTACAGAGGTCAAGTGATCAATGGAATTTTTGCTCAGGTCTGTCTCACAGTGGGCATAGTGGGTCTCCGAACCCAATCCTTAGTTATATTCCATCTCTGGAATGCATACTAGAAGATTCATACTCAGCAACAGGCAGAATCCCCACACTGATGGTGATAGAAAATCTATCTTGTATCTTCTAGTCATCTTTACTTTTCATTTTGAGTGGCAAAATTTATATATCTAGTCTAGTCTGTTCAGAATTAGTCCTTTAATTTTAAAGGTAACTGCCTATAATGTCTACATATACATCTAAGGATATACAGAAGGAAATACTATAATGCTTCTTAAATAATACATATCTTAAATAATATCCTCTTGGTATTGAAGATACCAAGAAAGTAGGTGTTCCATCATTTTCCTATAAAAGCTTGTTTTCTATGCAACTGGCAAGAAGCAATAACAATTTTTGGATTCTACAATGACATAAACCATTTCATGAAATATAGTTTTTAAACCTGAGCTTGCATTTTGTCCTTGTGAACAATGTGCCTCCAATAAGAATGAGGAGGTAAGTTGAAGCCAGGGATTATTGGGACGAACAACTAACCGGTGTGTTCAGATGGCACTGTACTAGCTTTCTTCTTTTCCTATATCCCCCTAGCCATGTGCAGGGACTTTTCTCCTTTTGTTGGTTAACACTCTTCCTCATCTGGATTGCCTTCAACTATGTGACAACAAAGAACTCAAGCACCAAAATAGCAGCAGCTACATATCCTCCGCATGACAGTGTAATTTCTTCTGCCTTAAGGCTGTGTCTAGCACTGAAATCATAGTCTGTTTACTTCGATCCGGTGCTACATTACACTGGGAGGGATTTAACTCTTCCTTATAAATATACAGGGGAATTATCTCTTGGCTCTGTTTAACTTCGAATTGGAGATGAAATTGTGCAGTTCTGTTTGCTGCTGAGCCAATCATGCCATTGAGCAAAAACCTACTTTCCAACTTTATTAGACAAGCATTTTGTACTCTCAAAATGCCCAGCAACACAATTATTAGAACCAATGCAGAACATTTTTTGATGACTAATGAGTACTGGAAATGAATCTTGAAGGTTTCCCATTTGATGTGAGTGTTTAGTTTTTTCAGATGTTTCTGCTAGGGAATTGGCACTCCTGAATTAAAGTTTTACTAAAGAAAATTTGGCTAGGGACAGTATGTATATATATTAAAGACTGTGTTGATTATCAAAACACTATAAGTGACAATGCTCATTTAAAAACTAGTATTCTATAATCTCCTCATTCAGAAAAAGTCATCTTTAAGACCATTCTCTGTCTTACCCATAATCACCTAGTAATCTCCATGCCTACTGGATTATGCTTCTGAGACATCTTTTTCAGCTGTTCCCTCCTCTCCATTACCAATTCTAACTTTTAGGTACTTATCATCTCATGCCTGAACTTTTAGAAAAGTCTAGTAATTTAATTATCTACTTTTGGTGTTTTCTTCCAAGTTAGTTTTCTAAATTATGAGTAAATATCACAATCTAGTTTATAAGGCTTCTATAAAAACCATACAGAGACTCATGGGTATATCCCAAATACATAGAATAGTTCCTGGCACAGATTAGGCAGCTGATAAATATCTGCTTAATGAAAGAGTGAACTCTCCATTGTCAGGGGTCTGGGAAACCACCATGTATTGAGCATCTCCTTTGTGATAAACCAACATAAAATCTCTAGCATTTGCTAACCCTATTGTTTTCAATAAATTCTCACATAAAACAGGTAAGGTAGATAGCAACATTGTCACTTTAGGTATGAAGAAATCGAGGCCCAGAGAGATTATATAACTTTTCCAAAGTCACAAGACTGGTACACAGCAAGGCTGGAGTTTAAAGTTAAGTCTAAATTCTTAATCAGCCCTCACATCTACGTCATAAAGCTCAACAGTTTCTTTTTCCTGCTCTCTTGCTTTTAAAAAATAATTTAACATATTACTGAATATACACAAAAGAATATAACATATATGAAATACAGAGTCTAAAGAAAAAATAAATAAGCAATACAATGTTTAAAAATGGACAGAAGACCTGAAAGGACACTTTACCAAACAGGAAAATAATCATAGTAAAAGATGTTCAATATCATTTGATATTAGAAAATTGCAAAGTAAAACAACACGGAGATATCACTACGCATTTATTGAAATGGCTAAAGTCCAACACTAATACCACCAACTGCTAGTAAGAATGCAAAGCAGCAGGAATTCTCATTCATTGATGATAAGAATGCAAAATGGTACAACCACTTAGGAAGACAGTTTGGCAGTGTCTTACAAAACTAAATATAGTCTTAACATATGATCCAGCAATTATGCTCCTAGGTAATTACTCAACTGATATGAAAAACTTATGTTCCTACAAAAGCCTGCATGCAAATGTTTAGAGCAACTTTATACATAATTATAAAAACTGGAAGCAACCAAGATGTCTTTCAATAGGTGAATTGATAAACTGTGGTACAGTCATACATTTGAATGTTATTCAGTGATGAAAAGAAATGAGCTATCAAAGCATGAAAAAACATGAATCAATCTTAAGTGCATATTGTTAAAGAAATTATAAAGTGTATGATTCCAATTGTGTGATATTTTGGATAAGGCAAGAATACAGAGGCAGTAAAAAATCAGTGGTTGCCAGAGCTTCAGAGTGGGAGTTGAGTAAGTAAAACATGGGGGATTTTTTTTATGGAAGTGAGACTATTCTACATAATACTGTCAAGGTAGATACAACACATTAAGCATTTGTCAAAATCCAGAGATCTTTATATCATGGAATAAATTTTAATGTGTGGAAATTAAAAAAAAAAACAAAAATGAAGTTTATCCTAGGACAATATGTACAAAATGACAAAATTATCTAAATGCATTAAAAATGTATGAATCAACCTTACTAAAAGAAGTGGCATAAATGCTGACCTAAGTAACTTTGTAAGTAAGTAGTCTGTAAGATTAAAAGCAAAGGAGACTGTACACAAGAATTACCCGCTAGTTGACAAAGTTGTTTCCTACCAAAGTATAGATGAACAATTCTGAGACCACTATACATGTACACTGAAATTGAACAATTAAGTAAATGGAAGATGCATAGTGGGAGCCAGTTTTCTCACTGTTGTAGATGGAGGTTACATAAGAGTGAAAAGCTAGAATGATTCATATGGAAATGAATTAGAGCTGAAACACTATGAATGCATATTTAGCTTAGTACAGATACAGAGGTTACATGTAAAAGATTTATAGATGTATGTATTATACATGGGTTAGCATACATATATATATACATGTTTCCTTTCTCTGTCAACTTGGCAGGCCTAGAAGCAACAAAAACCCAGTAGCAATGAGCACATTAAGCACCCAGATGTTGGTGTCTTGGTGTCCATTCTCCAATAAAAGGAACCAGGGCTCCTTAAAGAAATAGCTCATTCTAGGGCTGGGGCAGGAAATGTACAAGATGCGTCTGGAGCATCTTAGTGTGCCAGACATTTAGGAAGTGCCCCCCAATACAAAAAATACCCAAACTACACAATGATGAGGGTATATCAGAGGGACACCAAGAGCCAAATGAAAGAACTACTCAAGGCCAAAATTAGAAAAATCTGAGCAACAAAATATAGTGTTGGATTATAATCCAAAATTTAAAAGAAATATCCATGTGTCCATACTAACTGAAGATTAAAAAAAAAAAAAAAACGGGGAGAAGAGACAAAGCTCTGTACAGAAGAAAGTCAAATAATTAAGGTAGATACTCCATTCTCAAGGAGGGAAGCCTAACTCCTCACTCCCTCTGTGTGGTCCTGCATAGTGACTTCCTTCCAAAGAGAACAGTATGAAAAGAGGAAAAAAGAATAACTATGGTGGACAAACCACACATTGCCTTAGCCTGTTGATCAAAGATAACATCAGCAGTGATAAGACATGTTGATAGTACATCCCCTTGATATGATGTGATGTGACACATTACCATTGTGATCTTCCTCCCAAGTCTAATCGTGAGAAAAACATCACACAAATTCCTACTGAGGAACAATCTATAAAATACCTGGCCAGTATTCCTCAAAACTGTCAACGTCATCAAAACAAAGTCTGAGAAACTCACAGCTGAGAGAAGCCTAAGGAGACATGACAACTAAATGCACTGGAGTGTCCTGATGGGATATTAGAACAAAAAAAAATATTATGTGAAAACTAAGGAAGTCTGTCTGACTAAAGTAATACGAACTTTAATAATAGTACATCAATATTGGTTTATTCATTGTGACAACTGTACTACACTACAGTAGGGTGTTAATAATAGGGGAAACTTGGTATGGAACTTTCTGTACCATCTTTGCAATAATTCTGTGAATCTAAAATCATTCTAAAATAAAAATTTATTTAAATAATAAATGCCTATGTATTTGCAAACATATTTATGAATGTACCACCCAATCAAGAACTAAAAGCATTATCTGTCAACTTGCATCAACCTCTGTGCTCCTTCCTTCTCCCTGCTCCCTCCTTCATCCTTGCCCTTAAAAAAGTCACTATGCTGGACTCAATTACAACAACAGCAAAAAAGATTCAATCAAAAATGGGCAGAGGACATGAACAGACACTTCTCCCAAGAAGGCATACAAATAGCCAACAAACATGTGAAAAGATGGTCACCATCGCTAGCTATTAGGGAAATGCAAATCAAAACCACAATGAGATACCATCTCACACCTGTTAGAATGGCTATAATTGACGGGATAAGTAAGAACAAATGTTGGAAAGGATATGGAGAAACAGGAATCCTTATTATACATTGCTGGTGGGACTGCAAATTGGTACAGCCACTACAGTAAGCAGTATGGAGGTTCCTCAAAAAGCTAAGAATTGATCTACCATATGACCCATCAATCCCTCTACTGGGTATTTAGCCCAAAGGCTTAAAAACTCATATCCAAAAATATATTTGCACACTAATGTTTATAGCAGCATTATCCACAGTAGACAGGACATGGAAGCAACTGAAATGTCTGATGACAGATGGTTTGTTAATAACACTGCGGTACATATATACAATGGAATACCACTCAGCCATAAGAAGATGAAATATTGCCATTTGCAACAACATGGATGGACCCTGAAATAATCATACTAAGTGAAATAAGCCAGACAGAAAAGGTTGCAAATCACATGACATCACTTACATGTGGGATATAAATCTAAAAGCAACAAATGAACAGGACAAACAAACAGAGATTCATGGACATGGACAATGGACTAGTGGTTACCAGAGGGCAGGGGGGAGGGGGAAAATAAAATAAAATAGTAAAAAAATAATAATTAAAAAAAGAAAAAAAGTCACTGTGCTGAATTTTGCACAGTGATTTATTACTTCTTTCATGGTTTTTGTATAGTCTTATCATACATACATACATATGTATGATAAGACTACATACATATATAGTCTTATCTTACATATAAAAGTATACATATATACTTTTAAAAGTTTTGCTCATTTTTGAGCTTTCTAAAAATAGTACTTTACTTATACTGTCTTCTAAGAAATGCACCAGTAGTTTATAAGAAAGTTTATTACAGCACTGTTTATAAGAGCAAAATCTAGAAACAAATGTCCCAGAACAGATGCATGAATAAGTAAACTGTGGTATATTCAGACAATTATACAAGAAAGTCTTATCTAAAAGTGACAAATATGAACTATATACAACAATGTGGTTGAACGTTAAGACAGGACGTTGAGTGAAAAAAGGTAATGAAAGCTTTCATTTGATGAAGGACCCTTCGCCGAAGGGCTGCAATCAACCTCATCTATCTCACTTCTTCATAAGCGATATTCTAGTCTTATCAAATTTGTTACCTCAACATCTCGCACTCTTTGACACTTGCCTTTTCTTTTCATAAAGTGTATTTTGAGATATAATTCATATACCATAGAATTCGCCCATTTAAAGTATGCAGTTCAATGGCTTTTGGTGTATTCACAGAGTTGTACAACCATCAACCATAATCAGTTTTAGAATATTTTCAATACACCACAGAAAAAAACCGATAGCCATTAGCAGTCATACCCTATTCCTTTCTCCTCCCACTTCACCCCCAGCTCTAGGTGACCACAAGTTTACTTTCTGTCTTTCTAGATTTTTCTATTCTGGACATTTCATATAAATGGCATCATAGAATATGTTTCTTTTTGTAACTGGCTTCCTTAACTTATGTTTTCATGGTTCATCCATGTCATAGCATATACCAGTACTTCATTTCTTTTCATTACTAAATAATATTCCAATGCATGGATATACTCGTCTTCATGCATCCAGTTGTTTTTTTTTTTTGTCATTGGTGGCTTTCTCTTGCTCTCTGCCCATCAAATTCCTATTTACCCCTTAATGCGCAGATCTGAGATCAACCTTTCTAATTCCTATAACTCTCTGTTTAAGCCCTATTATTGTACTTTTACACTATATTATAAGAATAATCCATGCGTACTTCCCCTTTCCACCCACTAGTGAACTGTGGGCTCCCTAGGAACAGGACTAAACTTTGTCTTTGGGTTCCAGTACCTAGTAGAGTCTGACCAACAATATTTATTCAAAAAATACTTGTTGAATTGGTGGATGAATAGATTCTTCTAACATTTGTCATGTTTGTACTTCATACACAGAAGGAGCAAGCAACAATGCAAAAACAGGATATAATACTGCAGTGTTATTATGATCTCAAACTTAGGCTCACATAGGAATTCTGTGTTTGAAAACTTGGTGGCCTGGACAAGCTGCTTACCATTCCAAGTCCCATCTGAAACTTGGGGATAAGTAATATCACACTCACATGCTTGACTTTAATAAGTTATGTTTGTAAAGAGCGTAACCCAATAGTGGTAGCTGTTATTATTACCAATAATAAAAGTCATAAACAGAGGGGTGGAGGAGTGGAGAGGAAGCTTAAAGGACATCTGATTCAAATCCCTCATTTTGCAAGTGAAGACACTGACAACTGGCGCGATTAGGGGAGATGCCAGAGGCCTCTGGACTCTTGAGGAAGTTGTACGGTGTGCTGGAACTGGAGTACAACATACTTCCATTTCGAATCCTGGCTCCGTCTCTTACTAGTTAAATGTCTTTGTGAAAATTAACTGAATTTTCTAAAAATTAATTTCTTCTGAATATAAGAGGAAATAAATATCTAGTTCTCAGAAGAATTTTGAGAATTAAATGAGAAACCATAGTTGTATAGTAGGCTTGTATAATGATACTAGTGGTGATAAGCATGCATGTGCACGCACACATGCACACACACACACACACACACACTGAATGATGCAATGACAAATTAATGAACTGACAGGAAAAAGTTCTGGAAGAAGAGATGTATAGCTTCACACACAGACTAAGTACAATAGAAATCATTTTAAGAGGGAGGTTAAATTTTAGGAAAAGTGATTTACTATCAGACTGAAGTAGAGACAGTACCTTGTAAATATCAGTGGGTAAAATAATGTGAGACCTTTAAGAATAAAAGCTGTTTATAAAACTAAAAATTATTGCCATCTTGCCCTCTTTTATAACTGGCTTGTCTTTAAACTTTCCGGTATTTTCTGTTTGATATTCCTGGAGCAGATCCTAAGGAAACAGATGTTCTCTCCAAAGCCTCTACAAATGTAGACTATCAACACAGTTTCCCTTCAAAAATGAAAGCCTTAAGATTGGTAACAAATTTAAAGGTGATGAAGCAGGTTTTAATACAGACCTATGTCATTGTTTAAAAAGATCATCCTATTCCTTTCTTCTTTTCCCTACTGTGTGTTCACTTATTTACTAAACATGAGCTCAACTCTCATTATGAAAAAAATAGTAGCATACTCTAACTGTAATGAACCCAACAGACAGAAGTTGTATGTCACCGTTTAAAGCACAGGATCGTCTCCAAATCTCTATAACTTGATCATATATGAAGATGTCAGAAAACTGTGAAGAATACACAGTGGCACTTTACCTCCCTCTCCTCTTATTTACTGGTTCCCTTGGTTCTGTTCAAGACTGATATTTGAAAATGTCCCTCACATTTTTTCCTCAGAGTTTTTACTTTGGCTGTTTTACTTGGAAGTGTTTATTAATTAAACAAGTATTTACTGAACTCTACTTTATAGCAGGCATTGGTCTGAATAATGAGGAACAAAAGAAAAAAAAGAGGAGACCCTTTTTTCAAAGAGCTTATGTTCTCATAGGGTGAGAAAATAAATAAACAAGTGACTATCTGACATGTGAGAAGGTAGTAAGTGCTACGAAGAACAAAGTAAAATAATAAGTAGAGTGATCAGGGGCAGGTGTGTCAGGAAAAGCCTCTTCGGTAAGGTGACAACTGAGAAAACTCCTCAAGGAAGTGAGGGACTGAGCCACTGGATATCTGGGCAGAGAAAATAGCAAGTGCTGAGATCTTTATCAGGTTCAAGGAACAGAAGGACAGTGTGGCTCGAGTTGATGGAGAGAAAGGGAAAATGCTAGAAGTCAGAAAGGTGGTAGAATCCAGATCACACAGAGCTTTAGCTTTTACCATAGAGAGCCATGGGAGAGTTTTGAAGTTATGATCCAACTTAACAGTTTTGAAAGCTTCTCGGGTTCCTGGAGAAAATAGAACACAGAAGAGCAAGAAGGGGTGGGAATCAGGGAAGGTCAGAGACCATTACTACTGCATATGAGAAATACTGGCGGGAGCAAAGGAGCTGGTGAGAGGTGATTGAGTTCTGAATAAATTCTGAAGGAATAATTTTAATAATACACTCCTTTACAGTCATCACAACATGTCCTTTCCTTAAACCCAGTCCAAAATCCCATTCCTTAAGAAATGGCTTTCTATAACTCTATGGTCTCCAAGCCACTCATATAATCCCTCCTAATCTTCCTTAATATATACTTGTAGTCACCTTTTTCACTTGTACAGTATGAAGGTCACTGCTGTCTCGGCCTAATGGAAACACAGGGAATATGAGGTTGCTCAAGTCATATAACATGGCTACTTCCTAAGAAATGGCAGTGGAGCAGGCTTAAAGGGTCATAGAGCTAAAAAATTCTGCAGAATTAACTGCTTGATCAGGTTCTCCCTTCCGACATCATCTTCGGTGTGCAGTAAAACAACTTTGAGCATGCTGTAAGATCAGCCAAAATCAATCTTGTTGACCCTCAGGTGTTTTCAAATTCTGATTGCAACACAGTGCATGGACTTTAATGTGCAAGTTGCGGCCTAACCAGTGTATTTAAATAATGGCGTAAACCTGTTCATTTCATCACTTGGTTATAAGGACACAATACACTGGTATTACAGTATTTACAGAAAAATGCAGAAGCAGAAAACAATATTCCATTTTCTCTGGTTATATGTAAAGTGTGAGAAAGTATAGAAAGTTCTAGAAAAATATCTACTAAAGTCTCAATAATAGTTACACCTCTAGGGAGTGATGGTGAGAACTAGGATGGAAAATTAGGGTGATTAAAGGAGACTTCATCTTTATAGTAATGTCTCACCTACTTCTGAGAAGAAATTTATCGTCTGATTATACAGTTAATTTTTTAAAGGATCCATGTTAGTTACTAGGCTCCTTCGGTATTGTTGAATTAGATGGTAGTCACTAACATACAAAAAAAGGGTTTGTGGAAAATGTTTGTATTTCATACTCCACTCCTAACTAAATACTGGAAGTAGCTAAAAGTTGTTTTCCATGCTGCGATTCTCTGCAAAGAAGCACTCATATTTTAATTCATGAAAAGAACATCAGCTACACTCATAGCATTTTGGACCTTTGAGAATGACGAACATACATTTTCTTAACAACTGATATCCTTTATCAGGTTCTAAACCAGAAGAAGATCTGACAAGAAGGCTAGGTTAACAGGAGTGACTAACAGAGAACAGAAGCTGAGCCAGGAATGGAAAAATGGGGATGATAATAGTAAAACCAAGTCTCTTACCAGGAAGCTCATAAGGAGAAATAGCAAGAAGGAAATAAAATGGCCACTGAAGGATACGAGTTTTAGTAGGAGCTAAAGGTAGGGAAATCTAGGAGGATTCCTCCTAGAAACTATGATGAGACAGTCCTGGATTTCCCTACCTTTAGAATTCCTCTCAGAAAATTCTTCTTTTATGTTTAAATTCCCAGCTGTGCAATCTAATTTCCTTAGTTCCTTAGGAAACTTAGTTCCTTAGTTCTCACAATAATCCCTTCACAGTAGAGTCATTTTACAGAACTTGAAAAAGAAATTCTTCTCAGATGAGGCAGAGGATGTTCGGGTGAGAAAGAAACCAAACAACAAGAAACAGCTGATAACCTGTACAAGGCTCAGCATCACGGAATGTAGCACATGGCACGTTCTCCTGCTTGAAGAACCCTGGGCCAGCTACAAGTTAGGGGTCTGTGGAGGGACAGAGTGATGTTCCTTAGGAAATACGAGGATAGTGCAATTGGTTTTCACTGTGTCACCAAACTGGTCTGGAAAACACATACCAGACTGGGAGGTGTCAGTGAACTTCTTTATCCCTATGTCTCCCTGTGTTTGTCCCATCCACACTCATCCTGCCATCCTGACGGCCCAGCTTATAGTCAGACACAAAGCGACACTTGATAGAGTAATATGAGAGGTGAAACCAAAGCGTTCCATGAGGTGAGCTTTTCCTTCAGCCAGACTGGAAGTAACAAGCCCACAGGACCTAAATTTAGCTTCTTTTATGACTCTGACTGTTGTTGAGGTGCACTGATACATATGACATACTCCCAATTCAATAATGTAAACTAATTTCTTGTTATTAGGCTTCTCTCAAAACTGTCTAAGCGAGTTAGCATAACTCATTATTTTTTTAACCCAAAGGGTTTGCCTGCTACTTCTTGTTTTTATCTCAATTAATTTTGTGTCTGCCGGACTAACACAAATTACCACTTCCCTGTCTTGCACTTTTGATTTAAAAATAAAGCTAATTTGGGAGGTGTTTAAAGCTTTATTAATATTTATATGGCCATTAGTGGTGGCTATGAGGTTTGAAAGCTTCTTTCAAAATGAGAAATTCTCCTTCCAATACTGTCTCTGGGCTGCAGCTCTCCTCCTTTGACATCATCATTTTTAACATTTTTCTTAGGGCGCAGAGCAAAATTTTCACATAAGGTCACAGAAAGTTGGTTTTGGTTTTCCCACCATTTATCTTGCCCATTCTGCTCAATGAGTCAGACTCAGAGTATATTTCTTTCTCTGACTTTCTTCAGATATTCAGAGGCAGCACTTTCTCCCACAGAAGTATATGGATGCTGTGGAACAACCAAACACTATTCTTCACCATCTGCATCCCCTTCCCCAACCTGAACTTGGGTTGGGCAAGTAAAACAGAAGTGCCATAAGTATTCCAATATGATGCTAAAATACGGATAAGGGATTATTCCTCAAAAGTTAGAAAGGATACAAAAGGCATGATCCATACTGAATAATGGGGCCTATGACCCCATACTCACTCCTCCGCCAGTTTCTCCACCTCCAAAAAATAAAAAATAAAAATACGATGCATTTTGCTTAGTAGGACAACTGAGGAAAATTCAGTAAGAGAAGTGACCATCTATTGGGGATAACAAGTCCTGAGGATGACCAAATATAACAATGGGACAAGTAAAAATAATTGGACTGTGTTGAGAGAAATAAGCGCTGAGAAAAAGCCAGCACTGCAGTTAATTTTTTGAGATTACGAAAATCTACATCAGGTTTCCTAAATTCTTATCCCAACTCTTCTACCTCCTGAAGGTGTGATCTCAGGTATGTGATTTGACCACTCTGTGCCTGATATTCCTCATTTGGAAAGTGGGAAAAATAGTATTACCCTCACTGAAGTTTCATGAATATTGAAAAGTTAATGCAAGAAAATATTTAGCACAATGCTGGCACAGATTAAGGGTTCAATAAATACCTGCTGGATGGAAAAGTTTCGACAAACTAAGTCAAACATTGAACTAAATAGTGAATAAGACATAATGTACACTAAAACTATAGTACCTGTAAGATATTATTATTGACAATCATGGAATTAAACAAAATTGAGAAGTTCAATGCAAAATATAGGGGTTTTAATAGTTTTCTCTCCAGTTATTAAAAAAAGGGAAAGTCAAGGATAACTAAACCATTTCATCTTTAAGGGAGACATTCTGATCATGTTTAAATAATCTGTCATTAATGTATACATGTTAGCCTGGCATCTTACATGTATTGCTTAGAGCTGTGCTATCTAATATGATAGCCACCAGCAACATCTGGCTACTGAGCACTGGAATGTGGTTGATCTAAACTGAGTTGTGCTGTGAGTGAAAAATGCATATCACATTTCAAATACTTAGAATATAAAATATTAATAATTTTAAATACTGATTACATGTAGAAATGATAATATTTGGAAATAATGAGCTAACTAAAATGCAATATTAAGCTAATCTCACCATTCTTTGCATTTTAATGCAGTTACTAGAAAATGTAAATTGCATGTGACTTACACTTGTGGCCTGCGTGATATTTGGACAGTGCTGGCTGAGATCAAGAAGGAAAATAAGCCCCACTATTATTATTACTACTGCTTTTAATCATCAGTTATTGAGTACTTATTCTGCTAGATGTTGTAAAACACTAATTCTAAGCATCACAACAGCACTATATAATGGGCTGTATTTTCTCTCTTTTTATAGATGAGGTTTCAGAGCGAACGTTGCCTTAAATCACAAAGCTAGTAGTGTTCAGAGCAGGAAAGACTGAATCTACGTCTGTCTGATTCCAAAGCCTGAGTGCTTTCTCCTGTACCAGGGGCAGTGTAGAACTGGAGGTCCACGAGGGGAGAAAAGGCTTTCCATGAGCAAGGAGAGCATAGAACTTCCCTAGCAGGATACAGGAATAAGGGAAGCATAGCACTTCCCCAGCAGGATACCCTGCAGGATGTGTAAACTCTCTAGTCTTTCAACGGCACAGACATCCATAGAATTTTTAGACAACCTGAGTAATGTTTAATCTGCTAGGATAGAGAGCCATGTGAGTTCCGTTGTACCTAAGCCTAAGCCCCATATACCAACAGAAAAGGTAGGCAAAGAATTCACAAGCAACATAGTACACATCTAAAAGGAAAATCAAAGTAGAAAAAGTATATACACAAAGATGTTATTTGTCACATTATTCATAAGAAATTCAATAGGGGGCTAATTAAAAAGTGATAATGTTGATGCCTTAATTAACAGTAAAAAAGTATTTAGATGTTGTATGACATAAAAATTAGAATACAGCATTATGCATGCACTTATTACAGCTTTGTAAAACGTGCACACACGTATACTTCTATAGGGAACCCAACTGATAATGGAGCAATTCTCAAATGGAGGAGAGGCAATTTTGCCCCCAGGGGGACAAGTGGCAACAAGAAGAGATATTTTCAGTTGTCATAGCTCAGGAAGTGCTGCAAGGATGCTTCTAAACATCCTACAATATATAAGACAGCCCCTAAAATAAATAATCTAGCCCCAAACGTCAACAGCTTGGAGATTGAGTAACCCTGTATTACGGTAACGGAATTATAAACTGGCTTCTACTCTACTTTCCACATTTTTATGTTATTTTGTTTTACAACATAATTTTTTTCAAATACAGAAAAAATATTACTAGAAAAGAATAACAGAAACTAAATAATAATCTCCAACACAGAAGGTTAATACATATGGAGACGAGGAATGGGTGTAAAAGTAGGGTCTATTAAACAAAGCCCTTTAAAATATTTCTTAGATTTACTGAAAACTACATCCAGAAAGGATGTAAATTACTAATAGATTAAGATTTGGCCATGTTTGCTCAATCACTTCTGCAGTCGGAATGATTGATTCAACATCTAACAGGAAGCTGGCACTCCTTGCACTGTTAGGGTAGCATTTGCTAAACATCAAAATATTTTTCTCACTCCTCTCAGCAAGTAGTGCTTTAAAGGGTGTTATTATTACTGAGACTGACAATATATGCTGCTACTTGCACTGCATTTTAGGAAAAGACAGACATTTTTACTGGCAATTTTCTCCAGTATCTGCATCATTGTGATGAAAAATAGAAGCATGAAATTTATACTTGTATAAATTCTATTTAAAGACTACTGCTTTTGTGAACAAAACTACTTGTACTAACAGATTATCTGATTAAAGATTTCACAAAAAAATGTCTTGCTTGCAGGCAAGAAAGGAAGTGCATCTGCAAGCTTTTTATATACTTACCTTTTTGTTAGTTCATTTACATCAAGAAGGAGATTTTAAAATAAAAATATCGAAAGAAAGTATTTTAAATAGGTTTATTGATGCTATAAAGAAGGTCTATTACAGTTTCCCCAATGTTTGTACTACATCATTTGAACAGAGAAAACTCAAGCCCTCTCACTTAATATTCGGGGTAATGAACAATTAATTCAGTTTTTTTCTTGAGCAATCTTTGTAATCTCTAGTAAACTGCATAATGTCCACCATTCAGTAAGACTCAATAAATATCATGTGGATGAACATTTATAAAATCACACCTTGTGCTAGCCAGGCTTGTGTCAAGAAGTCTTATATATCTTAGTTCTCCATCTTAAGTTTTACTCATACATTCATTTACTCAACAAAACTTATGACCTACCTCTAAGCTCTTACAATATGTGGCCCATACCACCTCTACAATATTTATGACGTGCTGGTATTTGTTTGTATATCTATCTCTTCCACTAAAGTGCTGGGATTTCAAGGGCAAGAACCACATCCTGACACTTTTTCTGATTTAATCTTCAGTATAGGCATGGAGGATATGGAACTTATGGCTCAGAGAACTTGCCTAGGGTCACACAGCTAAAAAGTGGTAGCGTTAAGATCTAAACCAAGGACATCATACTGCATATCATCTTCTTTCCATTTTATCAAACTGAAGAGAAAATGGAAATAGAAATAGAGTGTGGGAAGAAAAGTATATGAATTTAAATAAAACAAGATGATTCAGATGCTAAGCAAGATTGGATGCAATTAGTTGGTTCTAGTGCATTGACACAGAGAAACAGAAAAATACAATTCAGGTATTAATATGGATAATTGGCGTACACCTTGGAAAGAGTCTCCAGAAAGTCAATTCATCCATTTATGGAAAATCAACCATGACCATTTGGACTAGTCTTACATTAACTTCTTGAGGAGATGAACTGTGTCTTTTGTCTGTTTTTTGTATCTCTAATTCATAGCTTGTTGGAAAAATGAATGACTGCATTACACCGGTTCCAATGAAAGCATTTTCAATTCTGTTGAGGTGATATAAATCCTAGAATAAGAAGTAAATTGTAATACTAGGACAGTAACCTAAAAAAGCAGAAAAGCAATTCTGAGGTATTTCTATCCTGATTTCAATTTCCCAAGAACAAAAAATGAAAATGTTTATCAGAATCATGCCATCTCCTTGTAATGACATCCTGGATGGGCGTTTTGTAAGGGTGATATATGCATATTGGTATTGTTAGGAGACAAAACAGCAGTAAGAAAACGGGTCCCTGGAGCCAAACTCCTGGGGTTGTTAGCTCTGCCATTTCCTATAGCTGGGTGACTTTGAGCAGCTTGGCCATCCTCATTTAGAAAATCAGACCAGTAATGGTGGGCACCTCAACTGGTTGTTAGTAGGCTAAATGCAAGCCAGTTAGAACAGTACCTAGTATAATATACATGCTTAATAGGTGTTTGCTGCAATTACCATTGTTGTAATAATTAATTTCAAAATGCTATATTAACATAATTTTTTAAAGAATCCTGGGCTCTTTGAAATAACATGACATTTAAAAAATTATTGAAAGAAAAAAATTAAGTTTTCTGTATTTGAATGAATCTAGTAATTTGGGAAATTTTTATTAATTCAGAATTAATGAGAAAAAGACAAACAAATATAGATGGTGATGGTAATAATGATGATACCAATAATAATTCTCCCTCTAAAAACTTAATTCTATAATTACATGTGTGTGGATGTTTGCTTGTTAAAAAAGATATATCTTAATATATACCAATAAATATTTTTAATCATAAGCATAAAAAATAATGATTGGCAGTTTGTAGAAGATACAACTGAAACATCTCAAATTTGCAAAGAACTGCAAATCATTTGCAAAAGATTCCAGGTTGACGAATGAGCTCAGGCAGGGTAAAACAGTTACTGTTCACTCTGAATCAGCATCTCCTCCCCTCAATGCAGACTCTCTTTTTAAAGCCAGACACCAGCTGCAACATTCAAGTGGGAAACCTAGAATTCCTATAGGCCTCTGTGCTGTTTTTGGTGCACTAGTGTTGAGAACCCTCTACCTAACTGTGCAGAGGAAAGTGGTAGCTGATTAGAAAATAAGAGGTACACACAGGCTACAAGAATCATAAAGAATAGAGCCACCTCCCAGACTGGCACTGCATCACTTTTATCTTTGTCTCAACGTTTGCACTGAAACAGAGCCAGTTTTTGTCCTACTATAATAGGCTGCAGGATATGTCATTTTAAATCATATTGTGGACAGGATAGGTTAGTTACCATCAGTCACAATCACTAACGAAAACAGTTCCCCATCATCAGTCCTACCATCTGTCCTCTGAGTTCTCTCCACACATGGGCTTGGTTGAACAGATTTTGATTGGTCAAGGTCACTGCGCAGCCAGCCTCCACAGATGGGGCCAGTGTGAAAAACCTAATTGCAGCTGTGGACAAACACAAACAAGGACACACATGGTTGACAACACCCCTGTCTAGACTTGATGGTGGCTCAGTGTCATCGAGTATAAAACACAAGGACACAGCTTCAAGGTAACTATCTCTCAGGGACAGTACAATCATTAAGGAAATGTGACAGCCATGAGGTTTACATTTCGCCACATTAATATTTAAATATCAACTTTAAATGGCAATAGAGAAGTAATGTTTCCTATCATATATTTTCTAGAGAAATTAAAAAAAATATATAATATATTTCTTTGATAAAACGATATGACTTGACAATTAGTACAGCTCGGAAACCCAAGTGAAAGTCACAGAAGTAGCCTGCCCACGGCACAGAAGATACTGAGTTATTAAAAGAAATGAAATATTCTCTCTCCACATATTTACTTCGTCCTGTGTCAAGATTTCCTTTTCCCACTTCTTTTCCATAACAAATTACTTTCTTCGAAATTTTACTTGTTTGTTGTTGTTTTTACTATTTAATTGGGTATACATACCTCTCATACCTCCTAAGAAACTCAGCGAAATAGAATCACACATTAAAGCTGGTTTCCTAGAATTTCCCCTTGAAACACAAAGGGCCCCAGAGAATTTGGATTGTCAGTATCTTCTCTAGATAATCAACATGTCTGGTCATTTAGGTTTAAAGCCAAACTAGATATGCACTACTTTTTGAGAAGTTGTTAAATTTAAAATAAGTTATCAAGTCGGTGCTATTTTGAAAGACTGTTGATAAAAAAGAACATTTAACTGTAACTATACTGAACAGACAGTTGATTATAGAAAGACATGTCAGTGCACATATGGCAGCCGGATAAATTATGCACATCTGGATTACTTTTGGCAAGAAACATAGCTAAGTGTCTAAAGCCAAGTTTAGCAATCTGTCACTAACAATATGTACATTTATTTTAAAATGTCAAGGGCTCAAAGTCATATTTTCTATTTCTTCATAAACTTTCCAGCTCTTCATAAGACAGCAAACAGGTGACAAAACACATTGCCCAAACTGCCAAAGGCTGTATAAATAAGGGGTAATTTTGAACTTCTCACCACATACACAAGAGGACTCAAACGCTGAAGCAAATATGGGATGTACTAAAATCCAGACCTCAAGTAAGAGTGTTAACATTCTACTTTAGAATTTGGTTGAAAAAATTCTTTCATATAAAAATGTGGCTGGCCCCACACGGAGTAGTAAACAATATAACACTCTGGGTAAAGCAAATGGAAATAGTCTGATGGTGTCTACTTATAAGGGGAAAAGACCAATGACTCTGTGATCATCTCAGATTAAATTTTCTTTATCCCACTGCCAATTACTGACATCATTTAAACCCTAAAGAAATGTTTTCCCTCTTCTAGTCCCCTTGATTAAAAGAAAAGCCAAGAGACACGAAGGTGGCTCAAACTAGCAGTAACAAGAAACTTTACAATTGGATGTATGAGTATCAGCCAGGTGGGAATGTGGCAGTACCTGTAAGCACAAAACTCATCTTGACTACTGAGCAGCTCACTAGTTATTCTAACATTCCAGGCTTAATAGCTTCAGTGGGAATGCCAAGATACATCATGGAGACTGGGTGGAGCCCCATCTTTCCAGGTGTTGCCTTCCAGTCTCATTCTTGCTGGCAGAAGAGAAAAACCAGAGTGTAACTATTTTATTCATATGGTGATAATCTGAATATTCACATGGTGTCAGCCTCTATTCTAGCTCACTAATTTGGCAATTTCACTTTTGATTAGCAACTTTACTATATGCCAGCTCTAGATCATAACATTCTCTCATGTATGGGGAAAAAAGTCCTATGTATAAATCGCACTGATTGGTATTCAAATACCAGGTCCACTGCTTACAATCTGAGCCTCGTCTATATAATGAGGATGATGATGGCATGATGGCACCTACTTCACTGTGTGGTTGTGAGAATCAACTGCCTAATGCTTGAAGAATATTAAAAAATGTTGGCTAAAATCATTATTACTCCTTTTCTCCTTCTTAAAGTGATGGACTGGGAATGATGATAGTTCACAAACCACAGATTGTCAATAAAATGCTATAAATTCAAGAGAATCCTTAAAACAACTGAAGGGAGGAGAATAAAGAAGATAAGGATCTAAATAGGAAAAGACACTTTATTAATTTGTATCTGCTTTTGTAAAGTTTGATGTATAAGAGTGAGCTTAAATGTCTTTCTTCAACTGGAGGAATGAATGACAAACCGTAGTGTTAAAAAAAACCCACAAATTTCAGAGCTGTCAGTTTCCACTACTTATCAATACAAAGGGATTGTAATTTAATTGTATTAGAGGTACAGAGTAAAATAATTCCATTTCTTTTTTAATTTTTTCTTCTCTATTTGACTATAAACTTTTATTTTAAAATTAAACCTGGTATAGCAATGATCAAATAAAAGGTATGTATAAGGAGATAAATAGTAACAACTAACAAGAATTTTAAATTAAATGAGTCTATATTCACCACCAATGTCTCAATGGTAGCAACCTTCATAAAGTATCTATAATTTTTAGTCTCATTCCTTACACTTCTTGGGGGTTTTATGTTTCATGGGACGCAAAAGGTCTGTAAATACAAATTAAGTAGTCTTGGTAAATTAAGTGAAGCCCTAAGGACCAGAATATTATAAGATCTAGCAACTAAAAACAAAAACAAAAACAAACAAGCAAAAAACCCACTTTCTGAAAAACCCAAAGCAGCTCTAATAATGACTGAGCTCTGAATATACTATACTATATGGACCATACAACCATAATACTTCAAATGAGTTAAAAGTGCCCTGGTCCAAAAGCTAAGAAGAATTTATAATTGAGATGGTAAAAATCCATGTTCATGATCTTTGCCAAATGATGGAGAATAAATATAGGGGAGTCTTACAACCTGAATATTTTGCTATTATCATCAGCCAAACAAGGTACCTGAGGAAACTGATATAATCTCCCCAAGTCGACATGAAGTTTCTTTATATGGAATTACATGAGGATTTAACTATTTTCCATATTCTTCTTTAATGGTCATTTAAGATTTTATTCACAAGACAGTTAAAATGAAAAAAATAAATAGAAGTTAGAATAAAATAGTATTTGGATTAATAACATACAACTTTTTAAAAAACTACAATGTATTTTATGTGAGGCTTTAAAGCCATAATTATTTAACCTTGTCTTTAAATTATAAGCTTAATTATAATTACATTATTTTATAACATTATAACATAATAATGTAGTATATTAAATTATAAAAGTAAATGCCAATCTGAAATGTGGTAAATGAAGAGTATGAACTAGGTAAGAGCATAAGATCTGGAATCAGACAGACTTGGATTTGTATACTCACTGTCGTTTGTGTTTTAATACACTATATTAACTTTCTGATATCTATCCATAATAAATGATGTATCTATAAGTGTGTATGTGTATACTTGTAAATTATACACACAGACCACAGGGTTGGTATGAGGATTAAGTGAACACCTTGCACAGTGCCTGGCATTTACTCAATAGCAAACTAAGAAATAAAGGTGGTACAGAAGGTAGTATCATGAAAATTTACTGACATATATCATGATATATATTAAAATTAAAGTCTTGTGATAAACTCTTTGAAACAGTGACAAAAAACACATATAAATTATCTTTGAAAAGGTGATCCTCACCACGGACTTAAACCACAATCTTATAAAAGATTGAATCGTATAAAAATCATCTTCCCAAGGCCAAAACATTACACTTTTAGTTGACATCTCTATTAAAAAGACAGTAAGTTCTAAGAGATCCTGCAGGTATATAATTGTAACACATAAAAGATGAAACTGAATGAATAAAATTCATAGTGTTAACTGGGTCCAACATGGGAGTGATCTTTTGTAAATGCCCCAGACTATGAACAAAACACTTCTGGAGGCACACATCACTGTTTTATAGGTTCTTGTGCTCAGGACGAGGACAGCCATTGGACCATTCCAGCACCATCTAATACATGTCTTAGCAAGACTCTTCCACTCAGCAGCTGCTGCGGGGGTGCTCAATCCTTATCAGCTTTCCTTACAATAACATACTCTATGCTCTTAGAAATGTTACAAGCAACTCCAAAGATATTAATTATATTTCATCATCATAAATACAAACTCAACAGGGAGAAATTAAGAGTACTGACAAACTTTTCTCATGCCTGTTAATTTATTGTCATTCATTTACTTGAGTTCTTCAAATTCTGACCTTTTGAATGGAATGCCAAAAATAAAGCGATGTTTTCTCAAACTGTGATATTTAACAATGTCTGCTACTGGAAAAAAAATGAAAGTGGTAGGAATATCTTGAAAATTATACAGAAAACATGGCTGCAAAAAAGCAAATTAATGTGTCTTATCAGGCTAAAGAGAAATTCACTCTGTTAGACAGTTTATTAAACTTTTCAAACATCAATCCCTGGGGAGAGACTAGAGTGGTTACTGTTGACCCCATATAAATATGATGCCCAAGAAAATGAACTAAGAAACTTGAGCAAATGTAAAGATCTCACAGCAAAACAGTTCACCTTCCAAACAGTAAGGCATGGTGTATTAAAAAGGTCTGAAAGAATTTCGTGTCTTACGTCAGATATTATGGGGGAAGGGGCTCACTATTCCAAGGTAAAGTGTTCAAACATTTATACAAAATGTTCCTATGGGGTTCTCATTACTTAATATGCATAAATAAAGTATTGAGTCTGTAAAAGACAGCTGATCTAAACAGTCAGCCGTGTTAATAGCTAACTAACTTCAGACTCTTTCCCAAAATTCTGTTTTAAATTGCAAATCTCGGTGCAGGTGAGCTGTCTTTAGTTATTGAGCAAAGATGTGAAGTTTTTTATCTCAAGGCAAGCAAGGGTGAAGGGGACTGGAAGAGGGGTATATCACAACCTCAGACTTTTAACTACATTTCAAAGGATATTTTACAATGCATTCATGAACATTTTAGTGAATTCTGCAATCTGAAAAACCATTCCTTTCAAAAGATGTAATTAATAAAAGCATGATGGGAAAAATACATGACTGTCTTTTTTGAATTATGCTAATTTGATTACAACAAATTTAAATAAATTCTAATCTAATTATTTCTTTCAAACAATAGAATTTACAGTATTTAAAGGAACTACCCACATAAAATTCTTTTGAACTTAATTTTATTTCTCTATTATTTACAATGCCTTCTTAAGGTTAATAAAAAAAAAAAAAAAACAGAAAAGCACAGAGTTGTTCCTAATGCCCAAATTGAGTCTTTCTCTTCATGCTGAACTCAATTTGCTTCTAAGCATTGATGTGTCTCAATTGACTCAAAATCCTCAGAATAGCTTTTGCTTAGCATGTATACTGTGCTTACTCTGCAGCTGGTTTGAGCAATAGTAAAGTTTTGAATGCAGGAGAAGCCAGGAAGCAAGAGTGCTTGCTGCACCCACTACATGTAATCCACTAGCCAACACCATTCGAGTAAAAGAACATGAGCACACAAAAAACCCCTGTAAATCACCCAGTCATACACACTTGAAGCTCAGTGACTTACCTACAGAAATGAGTTTTATTTTAAACTTCTCTTTAACTGTATATAAGAAGGCATACTAGCACTCCATCAATTAGTTTTAGAAGCATAGGCCCAGTGTAAATATTCAACCCTCCCCCATCCCTTTCTCACAAGATGAGATTCTTCCACAGTTACTGACCTCCCTAACACTAATAAGTTAGAATGATTATTCTGACTAAAGAAAGACTGACTGCACATTTTCTAAACAAAACAATTAGTATGAGCATGATTCCCAATGATCAAAAACGCTTTAATGAATGTAAAATATTAAATCATAAGGAAAAGAGATTATATATATATGCTAACTAATATTACAGGGAACACTTATAGCATGAAAATCAGCTTAACAATTTAAAATTTGTATTATGATTAAGTGCTATTATAAAGTATGTTTTAACTAACGTAACAAAGCAGAGAAAATGATATTTCAAATGAACTGCTAGAAATACTTTAATTCAAAAGAACTCAGTAGTTTATGGATTTCATTAAAATATCAGATTTATTACTTTTTAAAAAGTAAATGATAGTAAAAGATGAATAGCAATTATTTCAAAAACTCAATTCAAAATTATAGTTTAAACAAATATATAAAATGATCTGAATAAAGTAAGATGCTAGAATATTCATGTACAGAATAATGCCTATATTATAGCATTTTTAGTTACTGAAAATAAGTTGCTTTTTTGTCATCTCATCACTTCACTATGATTTCACTGGGTAATTATGCATTGAAGTTTGTTACTCAAAGCATCCATTGTTGAAAAGAACCAAAACCATCCAACCCAATAATCACAGAAGAAAGAATGGAAAGAAAACTGAATATAACCATGACTCTTAAAAGAGAACTAAGTACCAAGCAAATAGGTCCCAATATCAAGTACTAATATAAAATTCCATTGCCCCCAAATTATTCTTTACACTTGCAAACCTACCTAATATCAATACTTTCTAAAACTCATTTGAATAATACTCTGTTTATTTTAAATGTAGACAAATTAAGAAATGTTGATAAGAAAGATATTTTCTAGCTATCTTTCTAAATGAATTAGACAGCTGAATTAGACAGACTGTAGGAAATTGGACAAAAAAAAATATAGGCAGTATTGTAAACTGTTAGAACACCAAAAATTCAAAACAAAATGAAGTTTTAAATGTATAGTTATTGAATCCTTTAAGGAACAACCTTCTATGAGCACTTTTAATGAACAAGGCCCTGTATTAGGAACATCAGAATCACAAAGCACTTCCAGAAAGGTGTCATCATTTTCAATAAAATATGGGACATGGGAATTCTGCAATTGAGACCGGTTTAGATACTCTTTAAAACAGGAATATTAAAGATTAACATTTTTGAAATATTTCACAAAAGCAGGACAGAAAGTTAACAGGAATGAAAAGAAACAAAGGTCATCGTTGCTGAGCTCACAATTCATTCACTGCTGCTGCTTACAAATGGTGCAGTATTTGAGTTACTTAGTCAAGCTTTTCATTTTTATGCAGAATTCTTTAGAGATGCCTTTGAGGTTGGAAAATTTCAGCCCATCAATGATTTTTTAAGTAGGCACTTTTATATGACTATGAAACCATTTTCGGTTGAATCCTGTCCTCACCAACCATAAGAAAAAAACAGAGGTTTGTAGTTCTATATTTTTTTTAAATTGTGAACACATGTTAAAACTAAGTATTTAAATATAAATTTCAAATAGACATTCCTGTTCATAATAGTTCAAATTCATGAAATATATATATCAAACAGGGAGAAAAAAAATTTTCCTGAGAAGTTTATTCATCTGAGCAAATTAAGCTGAATGCTACAGAAGCACCATGTCTTTTAAATGCCACACAGAGTGAAGACAGAACTATCTTTTCACTTATTAGAAGACGGCGACCTGAAATCTTTTAAAATTTCAAGTTCATAAGTTGCCTTAGTCTGCTCAGGCTATCATAACAAAATACCACATACTGGGTGGCTTAAATAACAGAAGTTTTTCTTCCAGTTCTGGAAAAGAGAAAGTCTAAAATGAAGTTTCCAGAATAGTCAGTTTCTGGTGAGGGCTTTCTTCCTGGCGGAAGGAGAAGAAATCTCTCTTCTTCTTCTTAAAAGGTTGCCAATACTATCAGATTAGGACCCCACCCTTATGAACTCATTTAACCTTAATTACCTCCTAAAAGCTCTATAGTCACATTATGGGTTAGAACTTCAGCACATGAATTTTGAGGGGACACAACTGAGTCCATAGTATAAGTCAAGAAATAGATATTATGTCATTCAAGAAAGTGTATGTATTATATAGATTTTTGTATTTAGTTAATGGTTCTTATGTGCTTCCCATTTGGCCTTAGTTTGAAAAAAAAAAAGCAGTTGAAAGTATTTAGTCTATTTGTTTGAAATAAGTGCTTCTACAGGTATCCCAGGGAGTAATTAGTAGGATGAGATTGTATTAAAACCATTAAACTTGAGAAAGAACTGAAATAGTGCCCGACAACCATTCCAATTGATGAGTTTATCTTCTGGAGAAAGAAGACAGGAATCCACTCAAGGGGTCTCAGTTCTCCAGGGCTTCTCAAGGTGTGAGCATCTCCACCACAGTGTGTGATTCCAATAGTTAAAGTTGAGTATTTTCTTATTCAACCTACCCCTTCAATGAAAATCAACAACTGTGTCTTGTGCATAAAGGAAAAAAAGAGGAAAATGTTCCCCTGTTAGATACAAAATAACTATATGAAAATTCTAAAAGATTTCCAAAAGGAATTTTGACTATGGTTTTTTCCCTTACAGCCTCATTTTAGAATTAACCTACCATAAGGTGATGAGCAATATTCACCATATTGCTAAGCTATATTCCCTCAAAAACTACAGATATGCACACATGTATATATAAACACTCATATTTGGAAGAAAAAAATCATAAAAATTTTATACTGTCACAATATAAAAGTATCTCTTCTGACTGCAGTTGCTGTTCCAACTTGAATATATTGTCTTCCAGACACACTAAAGAAACATCATCTACTCAACTACTCTTAGCTGTAATAAAAGGAAGGAAGCCCTCACAGAAAGTCCTGTTAGCCTTTCTCTTTCTTCCTCCTGAATGCACATGACTCTTGTTCCTTTAATGCTCTGAGGATGCTAAGGCCTCAGCTGCCTCAGTCCAAATACCATCTTACTATAATATCTAGTCAAACCTTTTCATGAAATAGTATCTTGGAGATATAGGAATGTCTGAAGAATTTGGCATGTTAAATACCTAGATGTGAAGGAGTTTTGCCATTTCACTTATGACTCTGGATGAGCGGCTACATTTCTTGAAAATATGGGGAAAGCGAGAAGATGGATAAAGGCCCTAATACCTTCATATTTGACAGTGAAAATATCTTAGGGAGAGACAAAGATCATGTAAGCGAATGTGGTATGTCTAAAAGTTAGGACTGCAGACACTGCATTTTTTTCTGTAGACACTGCATATTTTTCTCAGTAGTTATGTTTGACATGGGACTTAATTTATTGAGGAAGAAATAACCATGCTGCCTTTCTACTGTCAAGAGAAGAAAGAACTGTATTTCATGAGTAATGCCTTCCAATTAAAAAAGAAGAAAGGAAAGGGAAGAGCTCATGTATTCTGTTGGGTGTTTGTTAGTAAATACACAGTGCCACTGTGGCTACTTAAACAATTGAGACTCAAGGATGACCAGAAAGAATTCCTAATGCAATTGCAACGAATTCACTGGTACATTTTGATTTTTAAATACTTTTCTTGAGTATTCTATGCTATGGGGGTTGAGAACTCATTTAACTAATTTACTGCAGGGGTGGTTGTGCAAGAATGAAACACACTTTAGATGGATGGTAACAATGAAATGAATCTGGATATATTTAAATATGACACATATTGCAATTCAAGGTCAGAAGTTTTTCCATGAGAAACTATCTCCAATTATAATTAAAATATAATTTCTCCTGTTTAGAAGTTATTGAAACTTTGAGAAATGGATTCAATATATTAATAGGTCTACAGTACACAATAGATGTCTAAGTTGCCAAACTTTTCAGGTTAAAAACTTCGTATAGTAAATCATTGATTATAGTCATAATATGGGACTATAATCACATAGAACTATAAATTCTGCATAATATCTAATAACTTTTGAGTACTATTTGATGAGAGTTTTTTTTTTCCTCAATCATTATTCAACAAAGATTAAACACGTGCTACGGTTTAATGAAATAGATAGGAGTTGTGGGAATTAATCAAACTGACAAGATGACTGAGTGATCAATGTGGGGGCAGTGATCACCATGTCAATGTTTATCCCATTATCAGGGTGTTATGGGACCTATGGGGCTGAGTCCCCCAATCTTAGGGAGGAGTCATATCTCAGAGGGGATCAGGAAGTCTTCCAAGAGGCCCACTGGCAACTGGTAAGGCTAGGAGGAAGGACACTGCAGGCCCTTGGAATGCCGTTGTGCCCTTAGCCTTAGTGAGTGTACCTGGCACTCTCAGCCTGTGTGACCAAACCCATAAGAGGTCCATGAGGCTATTCAGGACACCGTAATGCTTCAGAATGGGAGCAGACTGTCAGTCCACAGATGGTTTCTGATAGAGTGGCTGGGTGGGGTAAGACTATTCTTGGGCTCATCTAATCTTAGAGATCTGGAGACTCCCAGAGGGGTGGGGGAGTAGGATCACTTTGGGGCCACCACAGTGGTGTTGACTGTCTTCGGAAATGATCCAAAGGCTGTAACTTAAAGTGGTCTGTTTACATTTATTCTAATTTTTTTTTGAGAAAAAAAGTACATCAGAAAGAACAATTACTGCAATCCATCAACAACACCCCCATCTCAAACTCCCTGCATGCACAGAGTTAGGGGTAACCATGATATTACCATCCCCGCACCCCCGAACTAGATCTGTGGCATTACTGCATTGTAAGTTGAGGGGGTAGGGCTGAGTACTCTCTGGAGAACAAAGTGCTAATGCTCAGTAATTTTGCAAACATATGAAGACAACATTGCCTACCTGCCAAGGGTGTGGCACCATGTTCTGGCAAAGAAGACTGTAACTGATTTCACTTTTCCAAGCAAATTTTTAGGGTGTAATGGGAGTTGAAAACATCATCTTGGAAGCTGCTAAAGGGACAAACATGATTTGAAAATAATTAGGCGGGAGAGGTCATATTTATAAATCCTTAGTGAGGCTGTTTCATGGTTCAGATATCATTTCTTTGGCTAATGTCCGAGTGTATGTATACACAGATTTTAATAAAAACCATAAAATTTGAGAAACCACTGAAATTACAGAATATATCCTGGATACCAAATTTTGGGCAAAGCTGAATTCATTCACTTTGGGTGAACTGATATGATGCTCCTCTTACCTTGTCTATTCATCATTGGATATAGAAACACCAAAAAAGAATAGATTGTTTTAACTCTGCGCTCTTTAGAATGCTTAGTAAAATACTAGGATCAAATATATCACAAAATAATCTTTAGTTTTACTTAATAAAATTTAACCAGTCTCATAACTCTATTCATCATATCTATTATATTTTGCTCCTATTGATCTCATTCCCTTATTCCTTGCTATAGTTTGAAGCAATGCCATTCAGAGTGTGATCTGAGGACAAGACCAGTCTATAGTTGTGATAAGTACAGTAACTGAGAATAAGCACTGGGAAACTTGAAAGAATTTGAAATGGCTGTGACTTACAAATATCTGATCAGTGGCCTCATCTCATTGCATATATAGGCCTGTGCAATGAGTACTGGATTGCTGAATGGGGGTGCATTGGAGGATGGGAATTTGTCTTTCACCATAGTTTGATTAGTATTGGTTTGATTAGTACTGGTTTAAAACATTTGGCAATTGTATGTAAAATATTTTTAAATTCCCTTCAGTTATTCACACGTGAATTGTCGCAGAATTTATCAGATCAACACTTTCTAAAACTTGTACTCTTAGATACAGAATAAAGATGTCCTCAGTCTTTGAAATATTCCAGTTGCCTGCATTCTTTGGAAGGTTTTCACTAGAATGGTCAATCTACCAGCAGTAACCATGGCTTTGAAGAAAAGAGAAGAGGCTAATGGGTCTCAGTGCAGGTAGGCTTGCAAATAACTACTCACCCCTGAGTAGCCTGAGGCTACTGGGTATCATATTTTAGCCTTATCACCTGGACACTTCAGACTAATCTGAGTGAGTACTTGAACACATTATCACTTTAAAGTTATAGGCTTAAAAAAAAATCCCCTCTATGGCTCTTTAGTTCTAAAATTCTGCAAATGCAAATAGCCTCACCCTACTCATAGGAGCTATAGGGAGGTGTTTCATGACCTAAGAGAGAACTTCAAGACATAATAGGCCAATTCATGCATATGTATTTTGTAGTAGCTTAAATGCACATTCATCAAATGTAAATTTCCTCAGGTTCTCAGTTGAAGCAATTTCTTGAAGTGATGATTGTTGACCTTGATTGAAGTACATTTTATGACCTCTACAGACAGGATGGAGAAGCAAAGACTATAGTTGTCCCCCACTACTTATCGTTAGTTAATGCTAACATTCTATGAAATATGTATGCTAACTGACCATAAAAATATACACAAGTCTACTAAACTAGGAGCAAAAGAAATCAGAATGGGTTAAGTAAAAATAGGGCAGACTTAATGATAAGTAAAATGACTTGGGCCTTCATTTTTCTGGGCTTTGGGTTTGCTTTTCACAAAAATTAGAATCAATTTCCTACAGGTAGATGACTTAATTATTTGAAAACAGAAAGAAGAAACATGAAGATATAGGAGAGAAATGAGGAATTTATTTATGCAAAGTCAGCACATATTTTATGTTCAAATAATTTTTATACTTTAAATGATACTTTTCAAACTTTGTTCAAGGCTGAATTAATTATTTTCATTTTAAAATTTGGTAGGCAGAAAAAGGTGTTTGAACTCAGAGTTCTATAACGTTAGATGGTACCGCTGACACTTTAAGGCTACATCTTGTAATTTCTAAATTAAACCATGATATGGTGCAACTTTAGCGATCTGTAGTCCCAGATCTCCTTAATATCAAAAACCAAAAGCACGCTAGAGTGGATTCTTGAATTCTCCACTTCAAGGAAGTAGCACCTCTGGTTTGGATAGCTACAAGGAATAGCTGAGATACCAGGCCACAACTGCATTTACCACCAACATTCCAGTCTGCTAAAATGCAAATATGTGACTCTTTCCTTTGGCATTTACCACATTTAGCATGCCAACAATGGAGGAAGCCGGGAACACTGTTACCATATCTACAGCCAACAGAAATGAAATTAAAAGGCTCAAAATATTAACAGGTAACCATGACATTATATTTTGAATATTAGCTGAAAATGATTATACGGCCACAGAAATATGATGCATCCCAGGCACTATCTACTACATTTTGTATGTTAATATGGTAAGATACACTGCCAGCTAATATGGCTGTTTTCAGAACGCATACAGAAAGATAACAAAGAATGTAGGTAGGTAATAGCAAAATACAAAAAGACCAAGTGAAGGAAACGACTCATTCTGTAACTGAGGAGTTGTCAGGACAAGAATATGAATAAATTAAGGCAAAAGAATGTGAAAGAAGCAGTACTGACTGAAGAGGTCTTAAAGGGACTGTCAAAACTAAGGTAGATATACGTGACTGACATGGCAGAAAAGTGGAGTAGAGAACTGTAAAAGAAAAACCTACAGAATTAAATTATGTGTACACATATAACAAAATAATAAAAAATAATCTATTCTGGTCATTGAAAAATAAATTTCTTGTAGTCATTGCCTCATTACCTAGCATAGCAATGATGTTCTCAGCCTATTCAAAGGTAGAGTAACTGTCTTGAAACCAAGAGGCAAAAATCATTCCCAATAAGAATTTTAATCACTTCACCTTCAAGTACAACAGTGCACACACAGTACAATGTTACTGAATTTTAAAAGACAGGAAGCTTCCTGAGGGCAAGTATGATTAGTTATTTACACAGGAGCCTAGAGGAATCCATTTCACATTGTAGGTGGCTCATGTTTTTTGAATTAAATTGTTCTTAATTTGTTCTGTTTTTAATCAGCCCCGAGAATCAAATGGTTTATTAAGAAAAAAGAAATCTAAATATTTATGAAGCTAATTTTGTAGCAGGGTATGACTAATGACATAAAAATTAGGCAGTAGCAAACGATTTGGTAGAACAAAGTCAATTTTAAGGGTGGTTTTGTCAGACAAAATGCAATAAACCTCATTAAGCAGCAACATTCATATGAGGGTGTGAGTGACCCCTTATAAATGATAACTTGATATCAATGTTAAAATCTCAAAAAGCAGTTAATTTGGTAAATAAAAGTAATGGTATTCAAAGTGTCATAAAAGATACATAAATTCTCCTAGTTTCAGCTGCAGGACCTCCCTGTCCAGGTAGCTGGCTTAGCTCACTATATCATACAACAATTTTCTCTAACTGAACTCAAAATCCCATTAATGAAGCAAATAATTACAATTTACCCTTATAGCATCTATTAACTTTTCTTTAATCAAAATTTTTCAATTAGACTGTAAGTTAATTCAGGGTAGAGAAGTTCTGACATTTCTTCTGTAGCCATCACATCCAATACTATACAAAGGTGATTAAATATTAGATAATAAATTTAGGTAACTTACCACATTAATAGATTACTATTAACAGGGGTGAAATCACATAATCCTTCCAGTAATCATAAAAAAGCTTCTGATAAATCTCCATAGCCATTCATAATAAAATCAACTTCATTCTTATAAAAGGCATCTTTTATAAGAATGCCCTTCACCATGCTGGATTAAAGGCATTTATCTAAATATTTAAATAAATAAATAGCCTGCAGCAAACATCATATTTAAAGGAAAAATGTTTCAAAGCACACCATTTACAGCCAGAAGGAGACAAGAACACTATTCAGAATTGTCCTAGAGACATGATCAATGAAGGAGGAAAAAACAATAGAAACAATACACAGGAAGAATATTGTTATTTGCTGATGAAATTAATATACACAGAAAAATCATAGAATATGCAGATTAAATCATAAGTATTAATAGTCTACCAAGTTTGCTGGTTAAAAAATAATAATATACAGATATAAATTTTTTATATTTAACAGTAACATCCAAAATGTTCAAATTATGCAAAAAGACAGACAATTCCATATACTGACAAGAATGTGAACAAAAGGAAAAATTTTATCTGCGCCAGAAAACTTGTCAGTAGCTAATAAGGTTGAATATGCATATACCTTCCAACTCAGCATTCCTAGTATCTACTATTGTGAAATGGTTGCACTACATAAGATATGTTCAGAAACAGTGATATGTTCATATGACAGAATAATCTATAGCAACAAAGAGGTATGAATCACAGCCTCCAAGATAAACATGGATGAATCTCAAAATGATTATCATGAACAAAAATAGAAAATCTCAGAAGAACACATTTAGTGTGATTGCTAATCTACGTAAAGTTCAAAAGATAGGCCCAATTCTACAATACAGTATGGGGAGATATATACACAGGTGGCAGAAGTATAAAAAGCAAAGAAATAGGCAACATGAAATTCAAGACAGTGGTTACTTCTGAGTTGGGAGACAGAGGGAGACATGCAAATGAGGGGCACAGAGATGAATAAGGCACTGGTGGTAGTCTATTCTTTGATGTAGCTACATATAGTTTTACATTTTCATATATTTCATAAGCAAAGGAGGGAAGGGAGGAGGGTGAAAGGGAAGGAGTGCCAAAGGCAGGAAATAAAGGAAGGAGAGAGGAAGGATGGAAAAAAAAGAGGGTAATTATAAAGTCTTTGAACTATAGAGAAAAAAACTGAGTCTGGCATGATACCCTAATTACATGAGGGTATAATGCCACAGATATATCAGTAACACAACTACAAGAGGCTATCGCAAGAAGGTGCACTTAGACTCCTTCTACTGAAATTGACATTTGTCATAATACAGATGGTTTATGGCTAAAAGTCAGAATCAAAAACACCAGTATTTTCATATTGGAAAACAAGAGTTACAATAGATTTAATTTCCTCTACAATTTTTGATCTACAAGGTTGGAGATCAGAAAAATCCACTTCCACATTTCTTCAATTATTTGCAATAAAACAAGGAAATATATCAGACCACAGAGGAAATTTTTTCTTCCACACTTTAGAAATCTGAAAGGTACTACTTTTATGTATGATCATCTACCATAAAAAGTTCATATCCAAACTGTGCTACTGAGAGGTGAAAAAGCCAATCAGAGTGTCAACACTGCTAGCAGCAGCAGCCAAACAATCTTTTGGCGAATGCTAATATAAATGTTTTCATAACCTATGTTTTTTAAGGTCACTATCCAAATTCCATAGCTATACATATCTGTTTTTATAGACTTTATTTCTGAAGTTTTGAAGGGCTGGGAACTGTTACTTGAACATCAAGCTAAGAGAAAAACTTTCAGCTTGGAAATATCCTATCATGCTGCAGAGCTCTACTCATCTACATATGCAGTGAGGAAGGTAGAACAAGGGAGGATGAGGAAAGCTGAGGTCCAGAGACTGTCTGCAGAGCATCTGTTCCAGCAACCCAGTTGTAGGCCTTCTCCTGGACCAGTAAAACTCCATCTGGTGCAGGAAGTTAACTGTTCCTCAGGGGGTGTATGCCCACCTGTCAAATGACAGTTGGGTTTGTGCCACTGAGAAGAAGGACAGACACATCTTGGCACCGGCCTTTGCAGCACTTCTTTAACTTAATTGCTGAGCAAGACCTGAGATGAAGAGATGAGGAAACAGAAAAAAAGAAAAAAAGTGCAGCGGGTCCTGCTGGACCCAGGCATCAGCTAGGGAATCTGGGTCATGCCTTGAACAGGCGTCTGATGGGGTATGCCATGGATGGTGGGGAGGGGCAGGGAACGGTGCCAGCCTCTGCCTTTCTGGGCTTGCCAGGCCTTGGCAGGGTTTCTGGAAAACGAGACGTCCCAAGTCACACACATTTCCGCACATCCCTGTCCTTCCCCTGCCTCCAGCTACTTACATGTGGCTAATGGAGAGACCGTTGAAACTTTAAAAAAAAAAAAAATGCCATTAGGATATGTAATCAATACACGTTTATCACAGAACTTTTAGAGCTAAGATAGACATACAAAAGTAGTCTTTCTTATAAAGCTCTATACTATATATTTATTCTGGATGATGCTCAAAACCTATTTGGAATTGTTCTGGCATTTGGCTTTGGAAACCTTAGCTATTCTTGTCAATACCTTCAGGACTGAAGATGTTTGGCTGTAAAGAATAAGTACATTCTATTTACCCGGAATCTATAAGCAGGTGCTCGATAAATTCATACTGAATAAAAGAACAAAAGAAGGATAAAACAAGTCCTTAGACATATTCATAATTAAATAGATGACAAAGCATGAAATAGAAAAGATACTTGATAAATAAAAGCCAAAAACATATAAAGGTTTTCTGGTATGGCTCATATGCCGGAAGTCAGATGACCATTTCAACAGGGGAATAGAGGCATTGCTGAAATAACATAAAGCCTCTCATGGAAGTCTGGAATGCAGAGAATATCAAATTTTTTGTCAGTGCATTATTTTTTAAAGGGTTCACACCCATGTATTTCATGTCTTCTGTCCTCTATCTAGTCCTACGGTCACCAAGGCACCAGGCCTCAGCAGGCTTTCCTCCCCATTACTGGGCTGGGTTCCAGAGATATCTTTGATCAGGTCTCCAATATAACCTCAATCCAGACAATCGTTAGGCTGATCTTTATTCTGTCAAATTGTATAATGACATGAATTATCAAATCTAGATATATTTTAAATGGGAAAAATGAGATCCAAATTATACCATGTCAAATTTTATCACTTTTTCCTGCAATACAAAGTCATAAATGTAAAAAGTCTCTGTGCTTAGAAGATGGCATTCATACACGTTAAGGGTATTTTTTTTTCAAGTCTTACTGCATCATCATTATATCCCACACACAATTTATAGGCGCACTGACATATAGACATGTAAAGGAAGTATTCATAAAGAATGAGTGATGGACAAACACAAAGCCATGCTTTGATGTTAAAGATGCAGCCCATTAGTGTTGAAAAGGACAGGCGATTGAATTCTTGGTAATCACTGAGAAGAGTGTCTACTGTTCAATACAGAGGGCTCACAGAAGTCTTGTCTAGGGAGTTTATGCTGCTCTAAGGTGCATTCTCCATAGCACAAATCAAACATGAAAGAGATACTGGCACTGAGCCAAATGCCCAGGCCAGCACCAAACCAGCACCCCAATCCTGGCCTAACATGAACGGCAAACAAACTTGGGTCACATTTGGCCACAGAGTAAGAACACTGAAGGGGGTGGGGTGGTCTACTAACTCTCCCACCACATACACGCACATATTCATCGCCCCTCTACTCGACTGCTATCTTTCCCTAAATAAAGAGCTAGGATTTACTTAGTGGATATTCTGAGTCTCATAATCTAAAGGCAGAAGGGAGGTGTAAAGGCCTCCAGTACAACTATTCTTCCTACAAGTATTCTACCTATCAGAAGACTGATTTTGGTTACCAAACTTCTTTTGTAATAAAAAGGTGATTTGGAAAATGTGGAAAAATGACTTTAACTTACTCTTTTCTCTCTTAAGTATCAATATTACACAATATTTAGTGACTTCTTTATTAAAGGGAAGTGTAGAATATATTTTGTGAATATCAAGGGTCTGCTATAAAGACAGATTTATCTCAAATATCAATTTACATGAATATATACACACAGTTATTTTTTTAAAATGTGCATCCTTAAGTGCAGATGTGTTTTCAGTGTGGTCTCAGAGTGAAGGTTTCTATATAAGGTGTAGTCTGTGAAACAATTAGAGAAACAGATGAAAAGCATTTCAGATGATTACCCCAGAGACAAAATGGTTCTCAAAATTTGATGCACATATGCCATACAGGGCTAGTCAATACATTTTTGACAATTACCATTTGCCTTAGCAAATGTCATAGCAGTTAATCTTGATGTTTACCAAATTTCTGACTTCTATCATGACTAATCTTTACAAGGTTTTAATTTAGATTCTTTGTAAAGTGCCACATTCTCCAATACATAAAATGTACTTCCATTTCTTGAAACGTATAGAAAAAAAGAACAATTCTACTCAATAAACTTTGTTAGAAATATCTAAATTGTGTTTTGATATGAAAATATTAAAGATTTTGAGTTCATTAAGATGTATAAGTTGCTAGTTATAAAAATGATCATGGGGATATAAAATACAACATAGGGAATATAGTCAATAATATTGTAATAACTGTGTATGGCTTATCAGATGGGTACTAGACTTATCGGGGTGATCACTTCATAAGTTGTATAAATGCCTAAAATATAATACATCAACTAAAATATACACCTAAAATATAATACATCAACTACAACTGAAAAATAAAAAGAATTTAAGAATTAACAAAATAAGATTTCGAGTAAAACACAGAAATTCCCAACAAAGATACAACATAGTAAATAAATCATGATATAGAGACTACACAAAGGTAAAACAACATTAACAACAATAACAAAAGTACTGGGGTATATAATTCCGGTAGGTATTTTAAATAACTATTACCACTTTCTCTTAAGTATCCTATAAAAGTTTTAGAGCATTTTTAGAAATGCTACATTAACTTTTACCACCATCTGAATCATTTATTTTATCTATCTCTAAAAGGAAATTACTATTACCTCATTATGAAGCAAATAGTTTTGAAAACTGCCTATTTGGAAACCATGTGCTTTCAGCAATGAAAATATAGATACCTGCCCCAAATAAGTACTTGCTGACTTGATAAAAGGTAGATAGATCCACAACATTCTTGAGAAGAATATCAACTATTTCAAAGAAGAGAAGAGTGGTATAAAATCAAGATTCAAGATTCTTCTGAGAGCTAAGAAATAATTTCTAATGTGTTTCCTATCTTTTGGTGGGCCTGCAGCATTTTATAGGATAGGAGAATTAAGGAATCCGTTGCTACTTCGAGGTCTGTTGAGTTTATCTAAAATCCCAGTCTGTCTTTCCTTCATCACATATGGTAGAGGTATTTAATAAGATGTACCCCCCAAAATGAACTATGGTCTAATGTAAAGGTAACTTTTTAACTCTCTGATGGTTATTTATTTCCCATCTAAGCACAGAATGGTTTACATTTAGAAAATTTATTGTTCATTTTAGAATGGTTAACAATTCCCAAAATATGACCTGTTGTGCTATATCTCCACTCCTTAACTTGTTCTCTTTGCCACTAAAGACCCTTTCCTATCTTCCTATCTCCTTTTTGTCTCTCGTTTATAAAAATGATGAATATAAACACATGAATAAATGGAGCCTGAAAGCTGCTATAGGTGGGGTTACAGCCAGGAAAGCTTTGGGGGACTTTAGGTGTTTACAGAAATTGCTTTCGGTATCATTAGCTCTCTAATGCAGTCTTGTGTTATTTCTAAAAACAAAGACCAACTTGACAGTAAGTTAACCCCAAATCAACCAGCTTTCTCCCTGAAATACTGGAATATAATAGTCACTGCAAATTGGCAGCTGGGGTCTGTTCAACTAGCAAGAAACACCTGAGGAAAAAACTTGACTCAAGACTTCAAAGTGAAAAAAAAAAAATTAAGTTATATGTTAAAAGTCAAATAAAACATTCTTGTTATTTTATTTTATTTTTTTAATTCAATGACAAGAGATTGTTGTGGTGAACTGGAAAAAGCAGATGAGTTAAAGTCAAAGATCTGGGTTCAGGTCACGAAATGGATCTTGGGTAATTTATTACTTCATTTCTGGGACCTTCATTTATAAAATGGATAAGGAAACAATGCCACACTTCCCATGACAGTGAAAAGAATGACCTGATATAACATATGTGAAACAAACCGTGCACTATACACGTGCTAGTTCATATTAATTTTAGTCTCTTCTCAGTGTTTTCATAGTAGTCTTTACATATTTCCACTGGCTCTTACCATAATATATTGCAACTATCTGTCATATGTAGGTGACTTGAGAAAAGGGACCATAACTTACTCATCTTTGCATCTCCTTGCACAGTATTTGGCATACAGCAAGTATGCAAAATACATTGGTCGAGAGAATGAACACACTTGTTTTGTTAGATAAATGCTGAAATTTTATAAAACACTAAAATATGCTTAAAATTCTGAACAAGGTATCTTTCATCTTTGGGAAACTTCTGTCAATTTGCAGATAGGCAGGCATATTTACAAATAGGTTTCTACAGATAACTCTTTGCGTTCTCGTCACTATATAAGGCTGAAATTTAGTCTATCTAATATACTTTTTTTCTATTGAAAAAAATTCTTATAGCCAAAGCATCTGAACCAGGACTGTAGCAATCCAAATTACCTGAGTAACCTTATGACATGAAGAATACACTGAAGCCTGCATACATTTTATAGCCCTAAGGCAAGACACAATCATGGAGCTTGAGCTAATGTCTGCTACAATCAGGCAATAATATTGCCATTTGTTGGGCTTCAATTTTTACCTCAAACACAAGGTTTTAGATTCCTCCTATAGACAGACAGACAGACAGACAGACAGACACAGTTAGATTGCACATGCGCACACACACGCCCCCGCCAGTATAGAAAAGCTGGCACCACCAACTGTTCCTTAATCTCATGGGGAGATAGCTTTTATCGGCTCGTCTTACAGAAATGGTAGTGAAATAAAAGCTGTGTTGTGATCAATAACTGGAAATTCTTTTTCTAGTATATAAGCTCCCGTCTTTTTGAAGGTGCAGAAAAAATATTTAAAATTCGAGAAGGTCACTTGTAGTTTCCTATGGTAACATTTAAGCTGAGCAACATGTTCTAGGAACTCGGGTATTTTTTGGTAAGTCAACATTTTTATCTAAAAGGCACAGACAACAGCAAGATATAAAATATATCAACTTAAGCTTGAGGTGGAGGAAAGAGGACATTGAAACCTAATTTGGTTTTCTCAATTAACACTATACTCAAATGGAGGATACACACATGTCATAGACACACAGAGACGAACTGAAGAGTACCCTCCAGTGATCAGGATGTGACTTCACAAATGTACTCTCACAGCATATCCAAAAAAGGAAGGGCTGGTACCTCGTTAAGGGTGGGACGCAGGGCATACAAAAGTGCAATGCCTTGCTCAGCTTCTCTTTCACATCCAAGCTCACGGTACGGACCAACCCTGACAATATGTTTTAAACTTACAGCACTGAAAAAACAATCCAGAATCACGTAATTGTTTCATCAACACACGTAACACTGAAGAAAAATGTGATGCTGCCCTGTTTGCTGCAATTCAGAAAGGTGAGTTGAAACCAACTTCAGAATTAAGCACTCTGGAAGATCTGAAAGCTTTCTAATGCCAAGATTTTCCAACTTTGCAATTTAACGACAACCCTGCTGTTGGCCTTTCCTGACCTGTTGTGAAGTAAATCAGGCAAACTAATGCGGGCTAACAAGTCTTTTTCACACAGCTCCATCACCCTGCCTCTCTTTTTCTCCGTAGACATCGCCTTTCTCCCACTCTGTCTAGCCACCCTCCTCAAAGCACACAAAATGGCCACTGTAACCCGCATTACTGCTCATTAGATCACAGGTTAGTCAAGTGGAACTGCCCGGGGTTCCCAAAGGAGAGCTATACTTCAAAAATCTGTCCATGTCAAATGAAGAAAAAAACCCCTGAGCATGGGGTCACCCAGATCAATGATCAAAAGAAACTGAGAATGAAGGGGGGTTGGGGGGAAGCACACACACAGGTCTGATTTATTATAAGGAATACAGAGATACGATGGATTTTCTCCTCTTACGTACTGTGTTCATTTTTTAATTAAGTAATTTGTTTCAGTCAGGTCATTTTGGTTGTTAAATTTTGGGCTTTTGGAAAATCTATAACTAAGCCTTAAATTTTCCTCCCAAAGAAAACACACTCCAGGAAATCCAGTTTTTAGGAGGACACTCAATTATTTCCAAAAACACTTGAAAAGCAATAAAAGTAGTGCAAAGTAATCCACTTTTAAGGCTTGAGAAGATTCTATTTAAATCCGAAAGTAAGAATCGGGTGCGATGAACACTCTAAGACAATCCGAGTAGCTGCTTGGGCCTTCAAAGAGAGGAAACAACAAGCCTGTCAATCACATCATGAGAACACACCAAGTGACAAGCTATAAAAAAGCAGATTTCTAGGCTTTTGTGGGGCCTCACAGAAATCTAGAAATCTGCAGGTAGGGCCACAGTTTGTTTAAGCATCTTCCTTATTTTTACTCTTTGGCAAAGTATAACATTCTACCTTGCTTTTGTATGTTTTTTTTTTTTAAGCTAAACTTGCTAACAGTACTGCAAAATGACATATTAAAAAATTAAGGCAGAATGACATATCTAGAACAATGTAAAGAACAGCTTTAAGTATCAAATTTCACAAATGAAAATCACCAAAAGATTTGATTTTCCTGGTTTCCTCACAATAAAGAAGTAACATTTTATCAAAGCTAATGATTTAAAAACGTTTCTGATGATAATTCTGTACACATAGATGAAAATAAATTCATTTCATATAATAAAAATTGTAAGAGTTGTATACAGTAGTCATTGCTTTTTGTGTTAATTTTTTTGTATTTATAATTTATTCTTTAAGCACCCTCAAAGGTATATAAACATATTGTGCCTAAAGTAGATTTTTTTCATTTCATTTTCTGTTATTTAACAAGCACTAATGTGATACTACATCACACACAGTTATAAGTGCCATTTAATCTTCATAACATCCCTGTCTGGAGGAGGTGGGGGTGGGGGTGAGGACTGTGTGGAATGATTAATACTGACTAAGAACTCCGTGTGCTCAATCCTCACTTAATCCTCACTATGTGCTTTGAGGGTAGGGTCTAGGATTATCCCCATTTTACAGATGAGAAAAAATTTAAGTTTTCCCCCTACATACTTAGCTGGTCAACAGTAAGAAGGATTTAAATCTAGATTCTGACATCAAAGTCTTATCGTTTGTCATTTCCAAATCAAGTTGAACATGTGCATATCCTATGACCCAGTAGTTTCAATTTTCCTTGGATATACTTGAGAAATGCTTGCATATATACACAAGGAAACATGTACAAAGATATTCATCAACTTTGTTTATAATCTCAAAAACCTAGAAATTGCCTAAAACTTTATCAGTGAGAGAATGAACAAATAATGTGACTCAGTCATGCCTTGGCACATAACATATCAGTGAAAATGAATAAGCCAGATTTACATATGGCATATAATCTCAAAAAATGTAATGTTAAAGCACAACAAAGGATACACTGTCAGAACCACTTACAGAAATTTTTATCACATAAAACATGCCTATATATTATTTAGAGATATAGCTATATTTATTAAAAGTATAAAAATGTACATTGGAAAAGTTACACACCAACTTCAAGATCGACTCACTCCTGAAGAAGTGAGAAAAAAGGCCTTTAACTGCATCTTTAATAATTTGTTTCTAAAAAAAAAAGACTGGAAACAAATACGGTAAAAATGTTAACATTTGCTAAATCTGGGTAATGAGTAGATGCATTTCTCTGTTATATTATTTTTTGTACTTATCTATGTTGGAAGTTTTTGTAATGAAAGTATGACTCCTTAGATGCATATCCACATCAAGTCAAATCAATCTTTGTGAAATCAGAATTGAAGTTCTGTGAGTCTATTTCCCTCAGTTGACTCAATAAACTTCTTAAAACTCATGGTAACAGCCGAGAAACTAAATTATTAAATATAGTAATTATTTAATAATGTAATTATTAAAATATAGTTTTCCTGAAATGATTATAATACCTTACTGCAAGTATCTTAGAAGTACCATCTTTAAGATAATTACATTCATTAATATACAGTCCATATTTCATTATGTTGTTAAGGAAAACTCATTAAATTGGTGCTTCTAACCTTTTAACATTCAAGGTTTTATAATAATGTAGCTGACTTCTGAGAGTGGTGAATTAGACAGGAACAGGGTACATAATTAAAAAATGAAATACTTTTCATTGTATGCCTTTTTGTACTTTCTTAAAATATAACATGTGATTTTATTTATAATTCACATTATTAAATAAAGTGAGGATGAATGGAATTTTAAAGATTATGTAATACTTCATGGAGATCCAAATAAAGCAATAGACATACATTTCTTTAGGATGCTAGTCATTGACAGAGATCAAGTAATTACAACGACAGTTTGTCTCAAATTTATATGCATCTGTGAACAAACTATACCGAAGAAAAGTTGTTATTCTAAAAATAATTTCAGTGAAAGTAAATCCAGGAATTGCAGCCTTATCTCTTGCTTTAAAAATCTTAGAAATATGACATTTTTAATAGCGTACATTTTTCAGTTTAGTTTTGTGATGGCTAAAGAACCATATGGCAAAATTTTGACTAATTAGAATCCAAATAAGAACAAATACTAAAGGAATTACAATTTTTGTACTCCATTTTTAACAGATGAAACTATAAAAACAAAGATCCATATCTAGTATTTTACAAAGAAGCAACGTCTAGTGCCTCATATGCAGTTAGTACAGCTTAAAAAAAAATATTCTATACTTTCTGTATCTACACTGCTAGGACTAATGTTAAATAATAATAATAAAAAAGGGGTGCCAAATGTTCAGAATCATTAAGGATGGACTGTATTTCCCTACAGCAGAAAACTGTGCTGATAAAGAGTTTAAAAGACTTAATACCATGAAGGAAAAAAAGCTTCTAGTAAAGTGCAAAAAAGATAAATATATTAAGAATGTTCTATTAACAATAACAAGCTCAAGCAATCTGGTGATCTCATGTTTTACCTTAAAGTCTGTTTTCCCCTTTTAACCTAAAAAATGAACTTAATTTGCTTATTAATATAAAAGTCATTAAAAAGCCATTATTAAGGAAAAATAAAAAGATGTCTAAACTTCAGCTTTAACTAAATAAAAACATCAAAGTAAATATAAAAATATAGGAAATTGTTATTTTTTATTGTCCAAAAAACGCATTTTTACACTTCTGAATCTCTACCCACACATAAAAATAATTTAATTATTTAAATTTAACAAGTTTAAATAAGTTTAACAAGTATTATTTTGAATGAAACTATTCTAGAACTGGAAAAAATATGTATCTTTATAATGAGAAAGATATTCTTTCTTAAGAATTTATGTTTTAGAAAATTAGGGTATTTGTCTAGACAAAATGATTTGCTTTTTGCATGGTAATAATAACAATAACAGTACTGATGACTACTTAGCTCATATAAATTATACTACCTCTATCTCAAGATCTTTTTTGGCTTATTTTTTTAGGATCCTTCTAATGATTATTCATTTTTCTCTTCAATGCAATATCTTTCTTTTATAGCACCATTAACAATTGTAATGCTCCAACCAGCTGTTCTCTAAGGGTTCCCCTGCCAAGCTCTTATTTTCATTTCATAATTTCTTTGTTCTACTTGTCTAAACTGTACACAAGTTACCCAGATTTTCCACTCTGGCCCATTTCAGTAAAGACTTGTTTTGGCTTGACGAATTATTAGTCATAGCTACAGTCTAAAAATAAATAATTTATTACAAATTCTACATGTTAAAATTATATTGTTCTGTGTAACTTCCAAATTATTTTATAATTTATATGCAGAGCCTCCTTCCCATAAGACTTAGTTGGTTTCACTTATCATTTTTGAAAACAATTCCAGTTATTTTTATGGAGCTACTTACTATCTGAAGGAGCTCGTTATTCTAAAAGCTGCCTAAAAGAACATTTTTTAAAGTCCCATAATCTTATTTCAGGTATAAAAGGAGCTAAACTCAATCTTTGTACACTGCTTAATACAACTGAATCTAGACATCTGAATGTGTTAAATTACAAATTTAAAGAAAAGAAAGTGAAACCCTCCCTACTAGATTTTCCTTTTACAAATGAGTAGCAGAAAACTTTTTTTGATCAAAGATTTAAATGTGTTCAGAATTTCCATTAAAGAAGGTAATTCCTACTTCACTCTTGGATACTGTGATAACAAACATACCAAAGATCCTAACAGGCTCAGTCAAGAGAGAACTGTATGGCATCTGCAAAGTGAGATGTTATTTTTGATCAAAAGATTCTTGTACAGCATCTTGTTTACATTAAAAGTCTGTTATTGTACCTTCATTCAAAACCACTAGATAGCCTTTTTATTAAGCTATATATCTGATAGAGGTTAAATGAATATTTAAATAATAGAGTTGTTCATGGCTAAATAAGGAATTCTACGTAAAGAGATACTACTAAAGAAAGAAAAAAAATATGAGATTCTAGATACCACTAAACAAAAGGGAGATGAGCTTCTACAGACAGATTACTTGGGTGTGGATTAGTTCATTTCTACCAGAGCCCATCTACTTTGGAAGAATGGACGTTTCTGAAAGGCATTCAGTTGCTTGTATGTATCACTGCACAGGTCTAGTTCACTGTTTTCATCAAAGGCACGTGCAATTCATAGGTAAAGAAAAAAAATAAGGTGGCAAGGAGAAAAATGCCTGTTTCTTTTCATCTCAAAAGATGAAAGTGAGTATCTTTCATATTATGTGTTTTTGTTCTTATAGGAAGAAGGTCAAAAAATATGATTTTCATACTAGGCTAACATAGCTGAGCTTTTCAAAGACACTGTCAGAAATGGACTGGTTTTCTTACCTGCTTGTTCCATACTTTAAAGATATCTGCTTCATTATAAATCTTGCTGGTTCCCCAGACTTTCTGTAGTCTGGTTTTGCTGTGATTACTGGTCAAAACCTTTAATTACAGTATATAGTTTGTGCAGCTGCCTGGAAATTGGTCTCAGGGTCAGTGGCTCTTCCCGTTCCCCTCTTTCTATTCTTTTGAAGCAATATTGCTGAACTGAAGGCATTGTTCCAGCTTTCTGGTGTGCTCTGTCTGCTGCACACTATGAATAGCTTTGCAATCACTCTAGCAATTGGTTCTTCAACTGCCTTTAGGTTGTCAATTGTAATTCATTGGCTCCAGGCACCTTTTCTCTTAAAGTCTTTTCTTATTTAATTTGCAATAATATTAGGGAATGTCTTCTTCAGACTTGTCACTAATGTCTTCCTGATTATGAGGCTGGGTGTACATTTGACTATCAAACATTTTCCTGTTAAAATGTTCTACAATTCCTTTATCTCTTACTTGTGATGACAATCTTTGCAGCATCTTGTAAGAAACGTGGCTTAATCTTAAGTCTCCTTTCTAAAGAATAATCTAAAGAATCCTCTTTAAAATATTATCATTAGAGTTAATTTATATAATTAGTTACAGTTATTTTTATAACTTCTCAGATATTTTTCATTTTTATTCTTCTTAAGCTTTCATATTTCCTGCCTATAATTATGCTCTATTCTTTTTTAGTATATAAAAATTATAAATTTGAGCTCCATACAACTCAAATAGTTAACTAAGAAATAAAAGGTTTTGACTATTTAGAAATCAGTGCCTATGTTTTTAGAACTTTTCAAAAGACCTATACTACTTTTCAGATATCTTTTTAGAAATTTTATAAGAAGACATTCGAACTATTCAAAATGAGTTCTAATGCTTCTGTATTACAGGAAGTTTATTTTTCTTTCAGTAACAGAATAAACAAACATATCCAAATCCCTTGATCTACTATAGAAAAAAAAAATCTTTAGTGTATCATATCTTAAATCCTTAGTTCTGGATAAGATCCAGCAGATTAACCCCTTTCATTAGTCTCAGCCATCCCAGAGCAACCAAAGGTATTTTTAAGCAGACACTATGTAATAATAATAATGATAATAATTATCATAATGATAATAACTAACGCTTATTGTGCTTTTTATCTTCAAAGCACCTTACTGACATTAACTATGTGTCTATCTTCAAATTAATTTAACTCAACAAATGTTTTATTAAGCTTGTAAACTATGGAATGTGCAGTAACTGAGTTTTCATTTGCAATATGAATGAATGAATGAATAAAACTAAGAGCCAAGGAAATGGTTCTGCAAACTTTGCCTCAGTATCGTTTGTTGCTTTTATTAAATGAGGGGTAATGAACTACTAATTTTTACAAAACACAAAATTGAAATACTAATATAAAGGGTGAAGTTCACCAATACAACCACTCACATACATATTGCTTCAAAAAGACCCAAAAAGAAGCAAAATGTTGTTTTATTTAAATATATAAAGTGTTAAATGAAAGAATTTAAAAAATCCTGTTTCACTAATGTAATAAACAACCGTATTAATTACAAAGCTAAATTTGTTTTTATTAAATTGAATTCAGTGCTTTAAAACCACTTCATTTACATTCTCATAGAGCTTCATCATCACCCAGCCTCCGCATGAGAAATGTAGACAGTAAAAGGCAGCTTGTGATGACAGCAGTTGAAATTAGCTCTATATAGTTAAATATAGACAATTTGTAGAAAGATATTAGAGGAATATTATACAGTCAAGATGTCCTGCCATTTTCTGTGAGGGATTTTGGGAAGAAAATAGTAGCTTGCTGTAAGCAAGTGGACAAACATAAATATAAATAGGTAAAAATAACATGAAAGCAAAAATTTTTAAGTACAGTATTTAACAGATTAACACTTTTTAAAACCATTAACAGAGTTGTGAGGTTCCAAGTTCAGGTTTGATGTAGAGGAAAAAGAAAATATTTATATTCAAGAATAGAAACAGATGAGTCATATTGGATAAAGAGGGTAAGAAAATCTGGATAAAGTTGATTGCATCAGGCCAGTAGGGAAGCACGTATGTTAAAACTCAGAGGTAGTAACATATTCAAAGAACATATTCTGAGCACAGAGATACAAACAAGCTAAAATTCTTGTCCTTCAAGGACCTTAAAATTTTGAGGGATAGTCAGGAAAGTTAATAGGCAATTAAGTCTAATGTTATGATTAGGATAAGCCTCGGATGCCTTGGGAAGTCAGAAGGAGGGCACCTGGCTCAGCGGCGGGCATTCGGAAATCTTGCCGTGACACCATAATCTTCAGGTGGTTCCCCCAAGGCAACAGGACAGTGTGTGGTAGATAAAAGTGAGTGAGAAAAGGGAATGCAGTAATCAAGGACATTAACATGTAAGATCTGTGGCATTTCATCTGATTCTAGAAGGAGTTAGAAGATCATACTGGTTTTTGATGTGGGTATCCTGAAAAATAGATAAGAAGTTTGTTCTTTCTGGCCTGTGTAGAGGAAGAGGGAGAAAGGGGGAATGATGAGGATGTAAACAACCTCAAAATTAAAAAAGCAGAATTGGTAGAATCGGGTACTGCAATGTCTGGATGTAGAAAGAAAATAAGAATAAGAACTGGAAGCGGTTCCAAAATTTTCCAGCTTTACATAAAATAAAGATACGCATGTAAGTGAATTTAAAAGCAATAGGGGTTTTATAAGAGAACATAATGAATTATTTGGGGACATACATATTTTCAAATGTATTACTTTGTTATTCTATGTAAATAATGTTCTTGATAGAATTAACCTTTCTTATGTAATATATTTTTTAGTGGACATTTATTAGCTTTCAGTGGGCAGGGCACATTCTCATAATAATGCCTGGTAGTGCGAGCACAAGTATACAAAATTCCCTTGAATAGTGAGATTAACGTGGCTAGATTTAGAATCAATGAAATCAAATATACAAATTAATTTTTCAGGGAATGCATATAAAAAGAAAAAGTCCATGAATAAATACAATATTTTGGCTGTTTTAGTATTCTTAGCTAAAAGTTATTTGTAATAACTTTAAAAATATATTTATAACAACGACACTATTGAAACGATTGCTATTTTAGCTTCTCTTGCAAGTTAGTAAACTTTCAGGAGATAACTGAATCTTTTAGTGGAAAATTGACTTCCAAACCCTCTCATTGTTTCCTCAAGATTCAATTGTAACAGAGTGGAATACATCTGTAAGGAATGGACAAAAAATAATTTGCATCTCATATCATTTTAGAATAAGTATACGTCCCATAAGGGAGTTTTCAAACTGCTCACACAATAGGTATGTACACTGCTCTATGTAAAATCAAATCAGTATTCTAAAATGCTGCCAAGAGGCAAGTCAAGATACTTGGAAAACTCTTAAGATTTAAAGTATGTGACACTTTACAATGATTATTTTACAAATACATGCATATTTCACTCCATATATAGAAAGTATTATTAAATTAAGCTAAGTATTTTATGTGATTTAAACACTGCTTTGCATATTCTAATAAAAGGTTTGACATGTAAAATCAGATATTGGCTACTTCACAGACCTACCAAAAAAGAACTACACTACTGTCAAGCAGTATAAAGAAAATTAAACTAGAGTCTTATTATTCATAGACAAACACTGTCCAAAATTTCTAATCCTTAAAAAAAACTCTCTAACCCTTTGTAAGAAGGGGAAAAAGTACAAAATGTAGAAATATTTAGCAATAAACCAGTAAATATAATTAAGTGTAACAGTTAACACAGAACACATACTAGCATTCTCTTGCAGTAAGATATCTATAAACTAAAAAATGAAGACTAGATAAACTATTCATAATCCATTAAATATTGAAAGCATTGTTCAAAAATATGAATATTTATAATCAATACAAAACATGGTCTAAAGAGTCATGCTTGTATCATGAAAATACTTATAAATGTTCTTCTCATACTTACATTATATCCTTTTTAAATAGAATGCCACATTCTATCTAAATGACACAGCAAATTGAATTATAATTGCATGAAAATTGAGAAACGCCCAATCACAAATTTTAACTTCAATCTTGACATTCTAAATTAGAAGCTGAATTTTCCTGTGGTACAATTAATAAGCCATGGAACCAACAGAATCATTTGACCTTATAATTCCACTTCAAAGATTTATGTTTCAGTTTTCATATTTCTTACTAGCTGCTTCAATAAAAAAATGAAGAAATAGTTAACACAGAATTTCTGAAAAAGTTAAATACTTTTAGGTTAAGGATGTGGACAATATCAAATCAAACTACATTGCTGAAAGGATAAACTATTTCTTTCATGTATAAATATGTGATTTTATAAGACATTGTAATGTCCAATAAAACGAAATCAGATTTCGAAAAGCTAGGAGGTAAAAGAATCACGATCGAGAACTGTGTAGAGGGAAAATAGGATTACATTTATTGGCTACTATATTAACTTAACTTCTCGTAAAATCCTCCTGATCTATTATATAACTTCAGAACTGAAGTATGCTCTCCTGTGGGAGTTGTAAAATAAATTATATACAATTACAATTCAATACAAATAAAAAACCAACCTAATAACCCTTAAGATAATTCTCATTAAAACTTTATCATTTAAGTTAGAGTAGAATTTTCCCTAATGAATCAAGTGGGCTACTTGACATAATTACAGATTTTTATATTATGTTTTCCATAGAGAAAAATAGTTGATTATGAGTAAATTCTGGAAAACTGTGCTAACTATACCTCCCAAAAGTGAATACAACAAACATCTGTTGCAAGAACTGCTTGGCTTTCAGACAGTATGTAAAGGGTGTTCTTTTTTCCCAGTGTTTTGCTACTTAAAGAAAAAATATATATATATATTCTGACTATCAATTCTCAAGACATAAAATCTTAAAATTTGGGTAAGTTACCAGGCATATTATAGAAAGAAAAACTGCAATGTACAAGACTACAACTTGCATTATGAAAGGGCAACAAAACAGTTGGGCATGTTGCCCTCTGTCTGTGGATTATTAAGTAATTTTAACCATTGTCTATCTTAGTTCTCTACACAAACATAACAATGTTCATTGCACAGAAGAAGGAATTAAAAAATACATAACTCCCTGATTATTTTCCCCTTCTGTTGGAATCCCAGTAATAACTCAGGTTTCTCTTCTTTGAATTTCACTGGCTTCTATGGGATTCTACACACATCTACATCGTAGAATCCTCCTTAAGTGACTATTGAATTCTTTAAGTTTTACTCCAGTGGTGGGATAAATTATTGCAAAATTTTACGCAATGCATTAAGCACAAAACGTAATAATTTCAACAGGGAAGAGGAATCAATGTGCCTCTATGACTCGTCTTTTCTTAACTATGTCAAAGAATTGTTCAGTGCTTTTTCATAAACAATGCATTTTCTTTGATTCTGAAAGAATATAATTTTGCCTAAAATTCACAGATATTTTGCAAAGTAAAACACCACCTTTTTAGCATTTGGAAATTCTACAAAGTATACACAAATTAGCGGGTACAAATGAATAAAAATGTTTATAAGCAACAGAGCACCGACCATGTAAAACCTTTATGATAAGGAAAGAACAATAAACAGATGGCCACTTCTAAACATATTTCAAGTAACATTTAACTTTGCTCATTTTTCAATCTCCTACCTCCTCTTCTACCCGTGCCTACTCCCAACCATTCTGAGGTTACTGTATATTCAAAGTTTAAGATTCAGTTTCACAATTCCATTCTTATGCTATACTAAGGTATTGATTAAATTCCTAAAACATTCCTGGGAATATTTCAGCAAGGCATCCTAAAACCATACTGAAAAACCTTTGTCATTCAAACAATGGGAAAAATTGAAAGTTTCCATTTCTTTTCTCGCAAATCCAAAGTATGGGCACTCATTATATTTCAACAACCTTCAAGATTGATAATAGAATTTGTCCGGTTATTTGATCAAAGCAGTCTAAAATGTTAACATACATTTAGTATAGTGTTTATAAACTCATAGGGATAAAATGCTTTACTTAAAGTAGTCCTCAAAATGGTATTTACAAATTCCATTACAAGCAAAAATTTTGAGAAAAATTCATTTTAAAATGATATAAAAAAGACAGAGTCACATATTCTCTAGCATATACCAGTTTAGAATAATTTTCAAATAATACCTATGATCACTGTACATTTATAGTCTGTCTGATTAAAAGATGAATCGCAAAAAGGTATTTGCCCTTTTCCTGGGAGACACAGTCAGCCAACACACACAACATATATTCTGAAGCAACTGTTAAAGCTTCTTTTATTCAATATCACAGTCTTTATTTCCTACGTAGAATTACCAAGAGTCATATGTTAGGTTTAAAGAACACATTAGTTTCAATTTTATGGTCTCAAAAAAAAGAAAAAAGAAAAAGAAGAAGTTTCTTAAATTAAAAAAATCTTTTCAGCTATTGCTCATACTTGAATAAGTTAATTTGAAGTTATAATACCACTTGTATTACATTTATTTCATATTATGTGTTTTATTACAAGTGTATTACATAGATTTGTATAAAACGTTATCCTATCTATGTGTATTCTGTAACACACACATATATGTTATCTATAATGAACTTAGAATAACAATATTTTTAGCAAAGTACCTTATAATCATAAACTAATTTAACATACTTACTACACATCATTATACGCTTTGATTTATATCCATTCTACAGACAGAAAGACTTGTGCTGTGAAGTTAAAAGATTTACCTAAGGTCAATAAGTTCACCACAATCACAATACTGAAGATCTGCACGTAATGATTCTCTGAACAGATTTGTACTGCTATATTTTTAATATTAATTACTTAATATTACCTATAAGGTATTCCACAAAATCTAAGAAGAAAAAAGGTGCTAACTACTTAATACTGAATGAGGCAACTAAAGAAAGATATGAGCTCCATTTAATAAGAAATCCTTGCCTTTGTAAATATTTTTCTAAAATTTAAATGAAAATTCTTTATGATGCCTCTTATACTTAGTACTTTAAACTTCAAAGTGAATTATACAAGTTAATCCCACTCACTTATTATAAAAAAATGCATCATTCCCATTTTAAAGGTAAGAAGACAGGCACGGGAATAAAGCGATTTACCCGTGGTTCCCACACTAAGAGTGAGGGAGGTCAGGAATTAGAACATTTCATGTTCCCGGTTTCTCATTCATTTTTCAAATGACGGAATAATGTCATTCCTATTAATCATCTTATTCCAGTCACTAAAGGAAGCACACAATTTTCTGAAGATGGGGGAAAAACATATCCTGAAAGTTCCTATGTAAAGGAACACATCAACAGTTCTGATTTCACTGTACTTAGATTAAAATTCGCTATAATTTAAATTTTGAAAAGTATTCACATATCTTATTACTTTAGTACCATGAACCAGAAGCTTTGCTGAGAGACTGATTATTTGCCCAAAATTAGCCTCATGCTTTCATAGGAGAGATACAAGCTAAGAAATGAAATGAAATGAGAAAGGTAAAGAACGGGTCTATATTAAAACGTATTTGGTAGCACAGAACTTGATAGATAAGACATCAATTTTCAGACTGGCTGATTACAGAATAGGACCCATTGCTTCTAGTCAACAGTAAGCATTTCAGAGGAACAAGAACACAACATTTGAGGGCAAGTGACGCATGGTAATACGCACAATGCATTTCTTGAAAAGCTTGAGAAAAAAAGAACAAATTAAATAAGCTGGAGGGGTAAAAAAAAAGAAATGTTAAATAACTAGGCCTTTAGTCCTTTAAAATAGATGAGTAAGATATTCAGATTAAGTCCTCTAACTTTCACTAAACAGTTAAAAAAAAATCTTTGCTCTCTAAGTGGGGTTAGGCATGTAAACAATAATTCCTATCAGACTGATACAGGCTTTTCACCTTCTAAGAAAACTGTTTCATGTTGAAGATCAGCATTACCAGCATATGCCTAATTACAGGCATCTTTTTAGATTCCACTGTGGCAGCAAAAGTACAACAAACAAGATAGACAAAGAATTGTCATATTAATGAGACGTACCTCTTGTACTGATCGAGCAGCTGGCTTGTCTTGATGATTGGCCAATATTAAAAAGGGTAAAGTGCATAACTGTGGGTGTTGAAGAGCTGAGTGCAGTTCATTTCTAGCAGTCTCTAAATCATCTTCTGAAGAGGCACTGTCCAATACAAATATTACCCCTTGAGATCCTTGGTAGTAGCGGCTCCAGTATTTCCGGATATTATCAGCCCCTGTCAAAAACAAAACAAATTCTCTTTTTAAAAATAGCTTTCAGCAACTGAAAAATGTTCCCAGCAGTAATTCCTACTGGAAACCAATGTAGCTTTTAAAAATTAAGTGTAGAGGTCATGGATGATGAGAACAAAGAAGTCACTAAAGCCAATAGGTAGATGTGACCTTGAAGGAGAACACATAAGTTTAAGAGTGACTCTTCACGCTTTTTATTGTAACATGTAAGAACCAGGATAAATACTTCTTAAACACAAAAGAATGTTTTCAGATTTTGCTTAATAGTCCTAAATAAATAACACTCTCAACAAACTGAGTTTAAACCTACCACAGAGAACAGCGTAACCTAGCTGTTCGATGAGGTGTCTTTCCACACCATTGACATTAGTTTGGTGACATTTTCTAAAATAACCACTTGCTGGTCAGAACAGCCTTAATTTCACCTAGAAAGTTAAAACTGTATGTGTCAAAGTGCTAAAATTTATGATGAACTAAAATCTTAGCCCTTGGTACATTTGCATAATCCCACTTGGCAATGAGCACACTCATGGTCTTGAAATAACCAGGTATATAAGAAGATCAGGTCATCCAATGTTAAGTAACCTTAAATATGCAAAGACATGGGATATGAACAGGGTTGATGCCTATCAGGTAGGGTCCAACCAAGAAAATAAAACAAATAGAAAACAAAATGAATCAAAACAGAAAGAGAGAAAGAGGCAGGGGGGAAGGGAGGAAGAGAAGGGAAGGGAAGGAAATGAAAGGAAAGGGAAGGGAAAGGAAGCGAAGGGAGGAAGAAAATTTAATCAGATTGTTTAATATAGGGAAACAGTTGCTTAAGTGATGGTGGAACTAAAAAAACAGCAGGGGTACTGAGATGAGCAACATCTTAGGTCAGGTTCCCTATATGTAGCCCTTGAGATAGCGTTCCTTGTATTTCTTATTACAGACAGAGTACTGTCTGGAGAAATAGGAGTGAAAGAATCAAGCTAGAATGGGGAAGGAGCTAAGCAAAAATATGGTTTCAGAAATCTAGCTTCGGCTTGATCCAATGAGGAGCTCTAGAGTGTGGACTGAACTAGAGAACTTGTCCAGTCCAAGGCAGAAAACTAGTTCTGTTATATCCCTGAATAGACACTGGCTATGAGCCACCCCTGGAGAACAGGAGGGGACTGGGGTATCATCTCATAATCTCCCAAATATGTTTGGTTAAGGCAATTACTGTCAGCCAAGGGCAGGCCTCTGGAGAAGGGTACAGGAGTGAGTCATTAGCAGCCAAAACCCACAGCAGCTGGGAGATGGATGCACTAGCCCAGGAAAAGATATCTGGGTCGGACACCAACAGCATCTGCTACAGGCTACATCCAGACATTATCCATATGCTAGAGAACCATCCATAAGCCTGAGGAGCAAAAGTTGAGGCAGTGTTACTGGTTGTGAATGCCAAAAACGACGAAAATATTGTGTCCATATGTATCTTTATATAAGACTATTATAAATTTTACTAACATAAAGAATGTGTAGCACACAATTTTCATAGAAGAATGAATGCAACATGCTTTTCTGTAAATTCTATAGAGCTCATTAAACGCTCACAGGATGCTTTCATTGATTTGGACCAACTTTTGTATCTATAGCCAACCAATGGCTGACCCAGTGAGGTTTTGAAATAAATGTTGGTTGTGCTAGGTGTTTTACACATATCAACTCATTTGTCCTTAACAGTCTCATGAGGTAGGTACTGTTATCCCTTTCATTTTATCAATGCAGAAACCAAGACACAAAACAAATTATACTACATGCCCAAGGATATACACCTAAAAGTACACTTAGGTTTAATGTGATTGAAATGGAAGGATCATTGACTAGAAAGATGATGAAGCTAAGTAAAGAATTCTACCACCACAAAAGCTAACAGTGAAAAAAAAACCTGTTAGAATAAAATGCACCTAAGTGCTTATATATTAATGCTTATAGTGGGAACTGTCCAAGAACACTTCTCAACCAATTAATTTAATGATTAATATTATTAGATACCTATTCTATATGAGTCACTGAGACCTATAATATTTAGAAAGCCACTATTCCTCTTAGATCAAATCTTCAAATCCTGTAATACTAAGTAAAATGAGGCCTGCAAATTATCAGAGGACCAAGCATAAAGAATATTGGTTGCATGCTTTAATGGAAGTTGTCCATTGGAAATACACGGAACATGCTAGAAATCCAATCTGTGAGGTCATCTCTTTCAACAAGAAAGTTTATTGTCATCTACCACATTAAGGAGCACATAAGTTACCTGAAAATAGTAAGACAAAATGACAGTAAGTCTAATGACTATGTTGGTAGATGAAACAAACACAAAGAGAAATACCATAACTTTAAAAAGTGTCTCATATAAATAATAGATGAAAAATACATTACTATTCATTGGGAAAAGACCCTTTTCTTTAATCTCCTACTGCATAGTCATCTATCTGATCTTAGCATTTCTAACTTTCATCACAAACACTGAGCTTGAAATTCCAAAGTTCAGTTCTCCTGCATGAAGGTTTTAGTCAGCTGCAGCCTAAACCCAGGTTGGGGCTGAGGACACAAGCAGTGGGGTGAAGGGTGGTATACAGTTGCTTAGTCCAGCTGAGTGGACCTCAGTTTAGTCACCAGATTAAAATGAGAAATAGAGGTGTCATCAACCCAGCTGCCAGGTGCTTTGAGAAGTGAGCCTGAGAAAATCAGTAACACCTGTTTGATGCCCACATCCCAACATTCCTGACCTACAAACCAAACCCAGAAGGAGTAACACATGCATAGGACATCATATCTAATGACAGTCTGAGACCACTCTTATTCTAATGACTGAAAATTGTGTCCTCTGAGTCACTTGAATTAACAATTGTTAGATAAAAGGTTAAACACCAAACTCAAACCTGGTCTATATTTCACACATTTAGATTAAAAAACAAATGGGATAATCTTACCAGTAGGGATGCTGGGTGAAGGGTGTCACCAAATATCCTAAGTACTCAAGGTCCTACAGTCCCTTACTAAGAGTTGTAAGGAACCCTTGGGATTCTAAGAGTTCATTCTGAGAGCCAATCAACCAGGAGAGCCCGGTTCAAGGTACCAGAATAAGAGCAGACAGGAGCAGGATATGTCTTCACTGTGCAGGTTCATTTGCACGTCATACTATGGACTTCAACAACATCCCCACATTCACTCATTCATTCATTCATTCACTCATTCATATCACATCACAGACATCTACTGAGCACCTGGCAGCATCATAGATGCTGAGGACAAGGAAACAAAACAGAACAAAATTTAAGTTTCCATAGTTCTTACATTCACTACCAGCAGAGTCAGCCCGACATTATAGAGGCTAAAATGCCAGGTACTAGCTTTCCCAGGTATGAGCTCACTCGCGCGCTCGATCGCTCTCTCTCGCTCTCTCTCTCTCTCTCTCTCTCTCTCTCAAAACAGAGACATTATAATTAAATTCTGATGCACTGAGACTCAACAATAGTCTGCTGGAAACTTTTGAAAAAGATTTTGTTCCTCAATAAAAAAAAAAAAAGATACCCAAAGAGAGCTGTCCCTCTCATCTAGCTTTTAGATTTCATAGGTGACTGAGTGATGCTCTGAACAGCAGTAGTCACCTAACAACCTTGAAGGCGACATGTCAGAATGGGAAGACAAAGCCTGGGGCCTTGAGAACACTTCTGAGCAGCAGAACTCTGCAAACACAGTAAATGCCCGCCATTCAAGCCAATTTTAGAAGATTATTTTATTTGCAGCCCCCAATATGCTTATTTCCCTCATGTTAAATTAAAAGGCTATGAATAAGTTTCTTAAAGGAGTTGCTCTTTAAAAGACGAATCCAATCAGCTAAAAAATAATAGGGAAATGCAGGAGTCAAAAATAAAAACAGTTGCTCATAGCTATCTCTATGAAAAATCTGATACCTAGACCAAAAATGTTTAATTAAACATTTTATGATAAAAAAAATATACTTTCCAATATAGTAGCCACTAGCCACATGTGGCTATTGTGTAATGGAAATATGTCCAGAGCAATTAAAAATCTAAATTTATTTTACTTTATTTAAATTTACTTAAAGTTAAAATGCTAATGTGACTAGTGGCTACTGAACTGAACAGTGTGTTTTTGGTATTTCAGTAACTTAGTGATGACAAGAGTGCTAGAAACCACTAAGACACAAGTAGTGACAGAGATCTAGTCTCATCTCTAAAAGGAAAAGCACGTAGCCTTGCTGGTACAGGAACAAGTGCAGCCACTCCTGTCCAAAGGTGGTCTGCAAAGGGCTACACAATAGGCTAACCAGGATGAGGGTCTCCAGGGCTGTCAGCTATGCTGTGAGAGCAGACGAGGTCAAGATTAGAAGCCCAGACTGTCTCCTCTTTCCATCTTCTTACCATAGTCCTAAGACAATGAAAGACAGTAAGAATAATTTCCCTCTGGAAAACTTAATGGGATTGGAGGCCCATAAATGAAGCCCATTTTGAAGAACTTGAATGGTAAAATAGGTCTTTAAATCTTAGAGAAGGATGTATCCTCATAACAAAGGTTACTTTGATGGTATTATCTTAAGAATGGTTCCCAGCATGTGGAGAAAAAATGTTTGAAGAGCAGAACACAAAAAGGAGAAGTGAGAGAAATAATTTCAAATTCATTTTTATCCCTCCCATCTATGGAATCTCAGTCTATCTGATTGGTAGTTCTTTTGATTCTTTTCTTCTGTAAAACAGACTCAATCTATTTTTAAAAACTGAAATACTAAGGATTCAGAAGGACTAATGTACATATCTAACCTCAAACTTTTAATATGAACTTCCCACACACCAAGGACTACTCTTAAGGAAACTGTAGTTGACTATAAATAGAAAATAAAGCAAACACACAAAATTCTCGCAACTGTTTATAATCTACTTTCTCACAGTTTTTTCGTAGCTTTCATGTAAAAATACCAATTCCACCAGGTACTATCTTGATAGCTCCACTAACAACTTGCTAAAAATTCCCAAGATCTTCCTTACTGGGAGTGTTTATCACTGTGTCTCCAGGTGTCTATGAAGACTGGCACTGAGCAGGCACTCAGTATTTGTTGATTAAGTTAATTAATAAGTGAATGATAGAATATGTCAATTATTTGCCCTTAGGTTTGAGTATAAGCAGTCTCATATTTTTATATAGTCTAAAATACCCTTCACCACTCCCTACCTTTCTTTCATAATTCTTTTCTGAAATACTCCTCTTCTCTCTAAGCTTCCTCCTAAAGTAGGCTGTCCTTTTTTCTGTTCTCTGAAGTAAGCTTTCCCTGTGTACTTGAAAACTGCCATTATCAAGTGGATGCTAGTGACATAATCACTTCACTTTATACAATCCCAAGTGAATAGTCTCCATAACCAAAGCTGGATGAATCATTAAAATGTTATCTTAAGGTAATCTGAATTCTCTTTTTATCCAATTACTGTATGTTAAAAACAATATTAGCCCACTGTATCACATATACCATAAAAACAGACATCTTCAAATGTAACTAATCATTAAACCAATAATTGTCAACCTTCTGTTTTTGATGCAATGTATGGGATGTCTCGAATTATCTCAAGAGGCAAGTGGAGCTCTCAAAATAAAATTAATTTTAATTAACTTAAAAAATATAAGTGTGTATAGTCATCCAGCACTAGGAAACAGAAGGTTGCACAAAATAGAGTGGCACAGTATAAAAAGATTAGGTATCAGTGCACTAACCAAAGGAAAGGAAACTAAATTTCAAACATTGCCTGACGTCAAGCTCTTCACTTCCAAATACAGTTTCCCATGAAGATCCCATTCAAAAGAAAAGAGGGAGACAGTGCAATTTAAATGATGCTAAGCCTACTGTCAAATTTTTATTTAGATTAGGATAATTAAAGAATATATTTGGAGACAAAAAAACAGACTATAGTCATATAAGATATAAGATTATATCATCCTTATAAATTACCATGCCTAAGCAACTGTTTATGCAGAAAAGTAGAAAGTAGTAAAGGCATGGCACATATTATATTTCTATAAAGCCAGGAACCATTATCTTTCTTCATACCTACAATGGAGTCATAGTCATTCAGTAAATGATTTGGATCTACACGAGAAATGTATACACAGTCTGTCAGGAAGAGCGCATGGTCACCCCAACAAAAATAACCAAAGTCTCCCGGAAATGTTAACAGTAACCTCATTGGTAGGCAGCATCCAATGATCCCCACCTCTTGGTACTGACACTTCGTGCAATCTCTCCTTGAGTGTAGTCTGGCCTTGTGCTTTACTTCCAATGAAAAGAATGGCAAATGCAATGGCCATGTCACTTCTGTGATCACGTTGTAAAACACTGTAACTTCCATCTTGATAACAGATTAACTCTATTGTCTCCTTGGTTTGCACACTTTTATGAAGAGAACTGCTATGTTGGAGAGGTATATGTGGCAAAAAATTGAGGACATCCTCTGGTCAACAGTTGGCCAAGAAATGAGGCCCTCAATCTAACAATCTCTAAGGAACTAAAATCTGCCAAACGAAAATGTGAGTTTAGAAGGCTGAATAGTACTCCACTGTACAGATATACCACATTCTGTTTGTCCTTGCATCTGCTGATGGACATTTTGGTTTTTTCCATTTTTTGGCTACTGTGAATACAGTGGCTATAAATATTGCTGTACAAGTTTTTATTTGAACACCTGTTTTCAGTTCTTTTGAATATATACCTAGGAGTAGAACTGCTGGATCATATGGTAATTCTATTCAACTTACCAAGGAAAAATGTGTATGCTTTCCTTTAAGTCTCAAAGTTTAGAGTAAATTGTTACACAGTAATAGATAACTAATGCAAAGTTAAAAATAAATTTTCAGCTAGGCAGAAATTTCTAATATGTGTATTAATAAACTAAGGAGGGAAAACCTGAACTTACCTAGGCCTTACTGGCAACTTATCATTTCTCTAAAGAGCATCTACTGCATTCTCAAATTGCTTCTTTTAAAGGCATTATGAAAAAAAAAAATTACTATGAGTGCTTATTGACTTCCATGTGCTGTGCTGTGCTGTGCTATGCTATGGATAAGAAAATGAAAAAGACATGATCTCTGCCCTCAGAGTACACGGATCTCAAGTTTAGAATTATCTCTGCTGATATTGTGCAGAATTCTTCCTCATCACTTTACATATCCTCCTTGGGAATGTCTTCACTCGCATTGTTTCAGCTACCTCTTATCCTGAAAACAGTTCAAACACTCTCAACTAATCTCCCAAGCACTAATACTCTAATTTCTTAAGTCTATTACATAATTTCTTCTAGATGTTTCCCTAGTATTCTAAACTCAACTTGTCCCCAAATGAACTCATTTTTGCCAGGCATTCTTTTCCAAACCAGCCTCCTGGATTCCTTGTCTGGGCACTGCAGCCACCTAAACTATGAATCCTCGAAGTCACTCTTAACCCTTTATTCCTTATTCCTAATAGTTAATCATCATTCACAAAAATTTACACCAGTGTAAATACTAAGCTTTTGGATACCAGAAAACACCACCATTGTTTCCTCTGACAGTTTTTTTTTTTTTAATTTTCTGCTCCACTCATGGAATACCTAGAAAAGTTCTATGAACATTTTAAGTCTACATCCAAACATAATCTCCTTGTGAAATCTTCCTTAATTTTATATTTTAGTTGCTTTCTCCATCCTTTGTGATCATAGAGCAAACTGTAGAGCCTTTGATGTTAGGGATCTTGAAACAATGCATGTGTTTTAACATGCCCAGTTCTTTACATCTACTCTAGGTTGATAGCTCTCTGAACAAATATTTTGACACTGATTCTTCTGGATATTTAAGGGAGCTATTATAGACACAGACATATAATCTGCACTCAATTCATGTTTGCTGAATTAAAAATAGTCATCAGATTTATACTGTTCATTGTTCATTCATTTGATCAACTAGCAAACATCTATTACATTGCTTCTATGTATATAACATAGTGCTGTGCACTAGGAATACAGTGGTGAACCAATAGACATAGCTGCTGCCTGACTCAGAAGCTCAACTATCCAGAACATAGATAAAAACTGAGAGCTATGGGGCAGCCAATAGAAATGTCCCCAAATTAACATCCTAAAGTTTACGTGAATAACACTCAAGAAAGTCCCTCAGGCGCACACAGAAATCTTGCCTAGAAAAAAATGTGATCACAGTTTCTTGGCTGCCTGCTCCGAACATATTAGAAGTCGTAAATCATTATGTGGGAGACAGAGGAGAGAAAGAATCCACCAGAGACAGGCACATTGACAGTAGCAAGAAGAGATAGCTACAAAAGAGACTAAATCAAGACATTTAAAATTTAAAGAAGAAAACAATCAACTACGTAAGAAAAAAGTCAAAGAACAGAAAATTTAAAAGCACAGCAGTTCAGATTAAATCCAGCATTGGAACTGTTTACCCGCCCTAGATAGTAGTGTTGTGTTTCTGATGTCTGTCAAATAAATGATGAATTATATTCCTAATATTTTCATTTATTATTATGGAGAATTTTGAAGACATATTAAGTAACAGAAAAGAATGATGAACACCATCACTCAGCCTCAACAACCATCAATTCTTGTCAATTTGACCTCACCCTAATTCCTCCTTTATATTATTTGAAGCAAATCTCACGTATTGTATAATTTCATATGTAAATATTTTATTGTGCATCTCTAAAAGATAAGAATTCTTTTGAAAAACATAACCAAAATACCATCATGACTTCTAAAAGAAATCAACAATTCCTTAATATCATCAAGTATCTAGTTATTAAAACAACATTTCTAAAATAAGCTAAAAGTATATCTTCAGCTGACTCCAAAATGTCCAAGTGAAACATTACTGTGAAATGTATAACATATAAAGATTTCTAAGTCTTAAAATCAATTGTAAGGTTTTTAACCCATTACCTGTAATAAATGTCTTAAAATAATACATCAAAATCTATTTCCACACAATTAATTGGTTGACTGTTAAGAAAGAGAGAGAAAGTGCTCTGAGAAGTACCCTCTTTGCTAATACAACAGCCAATGAGGATGTAACATAGTCAAATTATGGTATCGTGGTATCTTAAACTTGTTTCTTTAATCAAGGTAAGTCATTTTATAGGAAAAAAACATCGTCCATCAAGGTAATTTTGTTTACAGTCTACAATAGCTCCTTCAGATTTGAAGTGTAACAATTCTAATAATTAAAAGTCATAGCTTAATTCCCTGAAAAAATTATCAGAAATAGTATGTTAACTTATTGCGGGACCATAGCTAATCTTGAGAGAATTTCATGTTAAAATTCAGCTGCATTAGTACTGAGATGTAATTATTCTTCAAAAGAATCATAAAATCAAAAACAAGTCAGATGAAACAAGTGTAATGATATATACCCTAGAAATCTAGAATTTATCCTTAGCAACCACAATCTGGGTAGGAAATAAAAGAGCTTGGGGTACTGGCAGATTGTCATTTCTTAAAAACTGAAGCAATTAAAAATTAACAATTAATAGCCATGGTTTTGAGGAAAAATAAATAAATGAGAGTCTTGGTACTTGAACTGGGAACTGGAAAGGTGGTACACATAAAGAAGAGTCTGTATGTGTATGGAAGGCAGGAGGTGGTTTGCTCGGCAGAAAGCTCAAAACAGCTTTAAATAGAAATCTGAGAGAGAAAATATGCCTTGATAAAATCTAACCTTCCTAACATGAATGTGCCTTGGAATGATCACAGATATGTTGAAATTCTGTAGCCACTGGGGTGTCTAGTGGGGCCAGGGGCACAGACCCCCCATTTCTTGCCATCACCTCTGGCAGTAAGCCGTTTCTGTTTATTCCAATATCTCATAAAAAAATTAAGGCTCCCCATGGACTGATTCAACTGATCTTTTTAACCTTGAATGTTTCCATACCATTTATGGAACCTATATAAGAGCCAAAATGAACTGCTCACATTTTCTCCTTATACCCATCACCTTTGCCAAACACTACCATCTCTGCTTATGACTTTTCCCTCTGCTGGGATTCTCCTTTCTCCTTATCTTTATATTTTCAAGTATAATTTGTTCTCAAGTTCTGCATTAAATACCACCTGTGCCACAACCATTCCTTTTACTGCACTTGTACATAATCCTTTTTTGTCTACTGAAGAGGGGGTCCCCAAGCCCAAAGCTGTAGGCCAGTACGTGGAAGGTGAGCAAGCCAAGCTTTGCCTGCATTTGCAGCTGCTTCCGAGGACCAGGCTAACAAAACCACCTCAGCTCCACCTCAGATCATTAACCTTAGGTTCACAGAAGAACACTGTCCCTGGTGCCAAAAAGGTTGGGGACTGCTGCTAAACAGCCAGAGTAGTTAATTATTTGTAATTTTTCATGTCACGTGTAACTTTTTTTGGGTACTATTGTTATTTACACATAGTTTCTATTTTGCCAACTAGAATCAAAGCTCTTTAACAGCTAGGTTCAAGTAAATTTACTCCAGCAAACATTTTCTGAGTCCCTTTTATGTGCCAAGTACTATACATGGTGTGGAGGACCTAAAAATGAGTGTGGCTCCACTACCACCAGAATTATTTAGCATTTTTCTTAAAAGTTCTAGCTAACACAAAAAGTCAGGAGACTGATGTAAGAGGTACAAGCACTGGAAAGGAGACAAAATGATCATTATTCGCAGATGATGACTGTATAACTACAAAGCCAAAAGATTAACTGGAAAACTTAAAATAAAATATGTTTCCATAGGTAATCAAAAACAAATGGAAGTGTTTTAAAATATCTTTTTACCACTGCATAAAAAAATTTTTAAACTCCATGCAATAAACTATGCTAATATAAAATATCCCCAAATCTGTATGAATCTAACACATACATACAAATATACAATGTTTGTATAAGTGAAGCATAATATCATGTTTCTAGATGAGAAGACTGAATATAATAAATATTTCAATTATTTCCAAATGAGTTTAAGGTACTATCGATCAAAATCTCAATGGAATCTTTCAACCCATAAATTTACCCAGAATAACTGGTATATAAAAACAGCTATTTTTTAGTAGAAAAATTACGGAGACAATGGTAAAGGAGATGCAAACATAAAACATTTTAATCTCAATTACTCTCAAGAAATGTAAGCTAAAATTATGTAGTACCATTTTTCAATTATCAAACATTCTAAAATATCTAAAGGATGACCTGCAATAATAGCAAAGATATAACAAAGATAACAGAATGTATTCCTAGTAGGAATGTAAATACATGCAAATTTTCTAGAGAGCTATTTTGTACTACGCAATTATCAAGAGCCTTAAAATGTTCTGAACCTGAATTTTGTTTTTAATATCTAATCTAAATGTACAGCTGAAACTTATAGGATTTCATTAACCAATGTCACCATAAAAAAATAGATTTTTAAAAGATTTAATCTAAAAAAATATTCAGAAATTCAATAATAGATATTTTTATTTTAAAAATCGGGATAGGTGTATAAATGTCAGTTCTATATCAGGACAACACAGATATATGAGTTTAGGGAATTATCTACTAAGGACATAGTAACAGAGTTAAATTATTTTATCATTAATCATTAGAAATTGTCAAGCCAAATTAAAGGTTTGAAACTACTCACAAATCAGACTTAACTGAATTGACAGGAGTATCAACAAAAATGATTTGTAGATTAGCAATAGAACCTCAGAAGGAGACAGAGTAGCAAACATTGGCAGAACCATAAGAGCACTGTTCATGGCCAAGTACATGACTTGTCCAGTAGGTATATTACTATTACCGGTCACACTATCAGAGCCAGGTGCCATTAAACACATGGCTGCTATAAAGTCTTCGGTTCTGATAAATTTCTACTTTATTCAGCTGACAATTTCATAGCAAAGAATGATGAGAAAATAATGAAGAGTCTAAGTCGCTGAATTTAATTGTAAACATCAAAGAAGAAATGGTTGATATGTTTTCCTAGAGACCATATTACCAAAATGGTCATTTATGCTAGACTTTAGGGTTTTAATATAACACTAAAGGAAGAGGTGGAGGAGAAAACCAGCTCATGACAGGTCATCCTAAATAAGAAGATAGTTAAAGGACTATGAAACTAGGAGAAAGACAAAGACTAAGGCTAAAAATAAAACTTATATTTGCAAAAATATTATAAATACAAAAAAAAAAACCAGGGATGACATAGAAAGAGTGGTTTTTAATCTGGAAAGAGTTAAGTAAAAGGTAAAGCAGAAAGTGCGTTAAGTTACTTTGTTATTCCAAGTTTCCAGATTCAGACAGATTATATACCAAGACAGCAGAAAAACTGAGATGTCATCATAAAACCACTCTAAATATTGTTATGTAACCATGAACATTAGGAAAGTTACCAGAATATTGGGAATAGGTAAATACCACCCCAGATTTTAAAAAATGGGATCATCATGAACCATCGTGGGGTCACTAAGAATAAGCCTTCCAAAATAATTCTCAGTTCCTTTTGGCTTTGACTGGCTTTCCAGGTTGGTACATTTTGGGAATACCATAGTATGAGATCATTTTGACAAAATATTTAACAAGTCTCTTGTTGTATCCTTGGGCAATAAAGAAAAAGTAAATCAGATGACAGTAGTTAGGCAGCATTATAACTGATTTAAAAGCCATACCCTAAAACTCATGGATCTGTGCCAACATGGAAGGGTTGGATCTTCTATGATTTGCAACCAACCTTGGTTCTCACAGCACTTCACACATAACTCTATCATAACAATTATCACACTGCATTATGGTTCTATAATTACATGTCTGCTATTCCCTATAGTCTGTGAGCTCCCTGAAGGAACGATGACATTCTAGTCAGTTCATTATTCCTAGCAGGAAGCAGGAGACTGGCACAGAGCAGGCAATTAGATACATGGTTTTAGATTTTAGTTGAATAAAAACTTTGACGGTATCATTTCAAGATTTACCGATGGCACAAAGTTGAAAGAAAAATTAGACGACAGAATAAAAAAAACTTAAAAAGTTCTTGACAAGCTAGAACAATGAGCCAGTGCTTACACAAAGCAATTTAATAGAGATATAAGTAATGGTTAGAACTTAAAATTAAAAAAAAAAAATTAACTGTGGAAGTACAGAATGGAAGAGGCCTGACTTCAAACAACTGGGTGTTTTTACAGCACGTCTAATATGAACCAGAGGGGTACTATGGCACATATTGTTGCTTTAAGAGAAATATAGTGCTGAAAAGGAGAGAGAGGAGAGTGTCACTGGTCAGATCACATCGAGAGCATCACGCTTCTGGATGCATGTTTTGCAAGGGACCACAACAGTTTAAACCTTGTCTAGAAGAAGGCAACAGAGTGGTGATCAACTTGGAAAGCATGTAATGTGAACAGTAGCTGAATAAATAAAAGATATTTAGCTCAAAAATGATCTTTCAGAATATATTAATAACAAGTTTCACATTTCTAAATTACTGTTTAGAGAAGACAGATTATTTATTGAGTATGGATGGCTCCACAAAACTGAAGTGAATCCATGTGAGCAAAGAAGCAGAATGTTAGATTTTGGTAAGTTCTAATGAACTGTAATAATTAAAACTCATTAAATATGGCATATAAACATGCTTTGAGAGACAATGACTTCCTCACCATGGAGTACTCAATTTGAGACTGTACATCCACACCTCAGGGATTTGAAAAGCGCAAATTTTTGGTGTCTCAAGTTTAACTAAGTAACACTTGATTTAACATGTATAGTTCATGTTGCTTTTATAAAATCAAATAGTTATAAGGTAGAATGCCATAACAGGCCTCAAATGACTTGTGGGACTCACTGCTGAAGGAAAGCTACACAACGTTTCTAACATTGCTATTGAGAAGGATGGCTTGGGCCACTGCAGCAAATGCACCCATAACCCAGAGTGATGGCAGACAATCTGTAGACACTGCCATGTCTTGTGTGGGTCACAACTCTCCAACAATCCAGCAGGTGTTGGAGACCAGGAACATGACACTATTATGAAGGTACACTGTAAAAGTATACAAAAATACATAGATAGGCAATCAAGAATGAACTTCTAAACTTTATATCTTCTTTTTTACACTAAATCTCAGATTTCTTAAGTCATTTAGAACAATTTTCCCAGCAAAAAACTTGGACTAACTAATTAATGGGTAGCATATATTTAACATGCAACCTTTCAAACCATCTTTCAAATACTTTTAGTAGTCATTTACATCACCAGTGATACACATCTACTTGTTTAAGACTAATTCAAATTATAAGCAGAATTCAAACGTGAATTAAATAAAATGTGACTTACATCTAATGTAACATAAGTCAATTTTTCAATGCATCTTGCCTAAATGTAAAATATCATCTGTTTTTGTGACAAACAAGTCTGTGCCATTAATCATATGCTTCCAGCTGCAACAACTCACATTCAAATTAAAACCATGAAACAGCATCACAGTGTCAAGATTCACACAAACTGATCTTTTAACAGATTGTGAGAAAAAAAAACAACTATACATTAAAAAGAAGAATCTGGAGAAAATGTTACACAATAAAAACATCTGAAAGAGCTTAAGCACACAAGCAGATAGAATTCTGGTTTTTGAACTGCATAGGAATAAAAGTTAAACAAAACTCACAGGCTGCTCTTAAACAGCTACATCATAAAAAAATATTTCTTTTTATAGCCACAGGGCTGAGAGTTTTGCTGTTTATATCTCTCCCAGCATACAAATCCATAGTACTGCCAGGACTGTCCCCTCTGACTTTACTGGGAAGCCAGACAGGAGAGTCTGCTTGGGCTTCTTTCAGTTTTTCAGTTTGTATCCAGAACTGGCCCAAGAATCACCTCTTCTCCAGTCACTACACTCCTGCCTGCCAGTTACACAGTGCCAAACATTTCCCTTCCAGCTACAGATATTAAAATGTTTTGTTTTAAAACTTGATTTAAAACTGCAGTAAATAACTTTTTTTTTTTTTTTTTTGCTTTGGGTTCCCCCAGATCAGCAAGCTGCAGCAATGTTCACACAGGACAACAGAATCCACTGCACATTAAAAACAAGGATGGTGCCAGGACCCAGCAATGTGATATATTCTAGGTTAGCCATGTCAGGCATTTTCCAGTCTCAGAGAAGGTTTCATATGGTCAGCACATGAGCCAAATGATATACATGGCTGTCCTGTACTTGCCCCTTTGTGTTCTCCTCTGGTGACCTGCCCCATTGAACTCCCTGGACAAGCTTCCCTGGAAGGGATGCTATGCAGGGACATGTACTTCTGAATCTTTCCTTTCTGCCTCAGGGCTTATACTATATTGCTATAGGGCTTTACACTTCTAGGCTATCATTTGGAAAGCCACAAATTTTTCCCAGCTCTCAGATGACCTCTGTTTAAATGGCACCCCAGCCCTAGCCTATATGAGGGAAGATCCATAAGAAATATGTGAAAGAGGTAAAACATTGAAAACCCATACTATTAAAACTTAAAATGTTAATTGCCATACTACCAGTCAAGGTTAACAATTCAGTTTTTCCAATTAATAAACCAAGATGAGACCAGGGTAATAAACAAGACATCAGATAAAAAGATATAAAAAGGATAAAAATAAGAGCATCTCAAAAGTTCCGATGCTCTCACTTGCTACACTTCCTCATCCTGTGCTTGTTATTTCTTTGCTTTTTCCTCTTTCATGGAGACATTTTGTCCCATGAATGAAGGAGTATGTAAGATTTTAATTTCATAACAGCCTATAAAAATTTTTCCCTAGGTAATTTAACCTGAAGTTAAAGTTGTATATGATAGTGGCACATGATGGATTCCAGGGAGTTTTGAAACCCAGTAAAATGAACTAACATCCTTATAAGAGAAATAGAATAAGGAAATCAGCAGAACACTGCACTAAGACATACAAAAGAGAATCTGAGTCTCAAAAATTGATACCTCAAAAATGGTTTTGAAAATATTTAGCTAATTCAAATAACTTAAAATATATCAGAACATCAATATTTTTAAAAAATTTGTAATGAAACCTTTTATAAAACCAATATTCTTTCATAATATTACCACTGATTTAAGAAGACCTATTAATACGTAAGTCTATTATTCTTATACATGGGTTTTCTTAAAGCAAGAGCAACTCTACACTTCTTAAAACAGTTGGATCTTGTAATAAATGAAATAAGACTAGCATCTCACTCATTTTTGCAAAATCACAGGACCCATGGATGATAATGGTAGTGAGGTATCATGGTGGTATCAAAATCATATTAACCTACAATCTCAGCATCGCTTTAATAGAGACTTCTTTTCAATAGAATACTGCATGCAAATAATCAAATTAACTATTTAGGTCCTTTAAATCTGGGTAGCACTTAATCCTTCCTGCATAAGGCCGTGCAAAAACGTTTTCATTTTATTTACTAAGAGAAAAACTGTAATACTTTAAGTTGGTTTCAAAAGGTCTCATTTTGTTAAATCTTGTCTTGCAGTATTAGCGGGGAAGGTTGTCCACTATTCTCTGACAAAAACTTTGGTAGATAAAAATTTTAAGACTTGATAAGTTCACACTCTTAGTCCCTAATGCAAATGATAGTAGAAAAAAAAAAATCTTTAGTATCAAATTGAGCAGATCCATTTAAGGAAGGGTAGAATTAGCTGGAACAGAGCATCCCAAAACAATTAGAATCCTTTCATATTAGAATAAAAAATATCAAGAAAAAGTGACATATATACTTTCTTAATGTTGTATTTTCCTTTTGTCCTCTACTGACTTCAAGGGAAACAAAGTTCAGACACCTGAAGGAGAAGAGAAGTCAGGGAGTAGGAAAATTCATTCAATCAGAAAGCTGTATGTTGTTTGAGTTCCAGGAAGTAACGGGACAAAGGAACAGTTAACGACCTACCTGAGGGCAAGAAGGTGTTTAATATTTAAAATAAAAAGGACCACTATGGAGAAGTACCATGGCTCAAAGCGCCAAAACATCAAGCTTGCCTAGGATAGGACTAAGAGAAGGCATTTAACCTTAAAGAGAAAGGAGGCAAAGTTGCCTTAAAAAACATAAGCCATGGCAAAGGCTGTGGACACTTAAATGTTTAGAAAACAAAGGTCTTCAAGCTAGATACCTGGTCCTCATCTGAAGTGTTTTTGTCATTATTTTTGGCCCTGAATTGTTATTCCTTTATTTTAGGAAAAATTCTGGGACTGATATGGTGGTCTTTTCTTTCACTTCCACTGCATATATGGGCCCTTTCAAGGATTTTAAAATATGTTGAAGAAAATTTTAAAAGTTACTTCATCTAAAAAAAAGATTCTTGTGTTCAGTGTTGATCTTTTATCCACAATACACCTCATATACCTGAGACAAAATTCCCCAGTTTAATTTTTGTTTTTGAGCCCCAATCCAATCTGTAACAAGAATTATACTAAGCGTCATGATAGTAACACACACAACAAACTCAGAAAGGAAAAACAAGCTTTTAACAGAATCATAGGAAAACAAATCTATACCAGCTTTGGAGGATGAGGAGTGATCTACATTTCAATTCTAAAATTTCTACTGTCACTAACCTATCATGGTTGTCACTCAGAACTGGGGTTACAAGGTCAAACACTTTTAGTGTTTCACAGCCTGAGCCTCTTAGAATTTTTTCATGGATACCTGTAGAATCTAAAACGACTAGGAAATTTTGTTTTAAGCCAATTCAGAGATAGACCTAAAAATTGTATGTGTTTTTCTAGATGCTAGATTTAAGGTATAATCATTTTGGATCTTAACACATTACCATTAAATATTTTCATCTCCTCAGGGAGAGAGATAAAGGCCTTACAACTTGATAAATATTTACAAAATTAGACATGTATATATGAGTGACAACAAAGAGAGCCCATATTTAAAAAATATAAATGTATTTATTATCTATCTTAAAGCCCCATGCTTTCCTGACAACTAAGCTCCCAAGAAGTTGTTTCTGCATTTTTTAACTTCCCAGCATATATTAAGTCCGTCCTCACTCACTGAGATTTAGTCTAATTAGTAAAAGAAAAAATTCATTAATTTCTGAATCTATTTAAAGAATTTTGGAAGAAAAAGAAAGAAACTAAAAGAAGAAAAGATTAGCACTCTGCCTTTGAACCCTAAAGTGTGGACTGTTTAATAATATGGTAATCCCATTACCAGCTCTGGCTGTACCACCAACAATGGTGTTATATTTATGCACCTCTAATTTAAAATATACCACCATTCTAAAGAAAAAGAACATAGCAGCAGTGGCTCTCTATAGAACTTGCCGGGATTGCTGATGGCAAAGTACAGACAGAGAAAATACATCATGTTCTACTCTCTTAGCATATTATGTACAGAATGTTATTACAGATAATTATACCCATATCAATCTCAACTAGGCATTTTGCTGAGACTTGCAAAATAAAACAAAGAAAAATGCAAATACAAAATATAATACTTTAATTTTTAAATAATGTCTGTATGGAAAACTTTAACCAGAGGTGCAATCTGGACAGCATAAAATTAGCTTTAAAAGATAATCTGAAATTATAAAGATTCCTGAACAAAAAAAAAAGGTATTTTACACACACACATACATACACACACACACAGTATTTTTAAGATTATTCTAATGTGATTTGAAAGCAGATGCTTTTTAACACATTTTTCCACCTAGTGTTATTACTGTCTCCTACTTTCCATAAGATCTGCACATTGCCAACTGTGGAATGACCAACACAAATACTTTTCATAAATATAACTGCTAATGTTGGGAAGAGAATATTGTATCCCTATAGTTTTGAGTATCCCTATGGAATGAACCACAACTGGTTTATTGTAAAATATCTCTTATTTTTTGTATATCTTTTATAATAAATCTGTCATATGTATTTCTTTGATTGATTATTGCTGTGTACGGACAGATCAATCTGTCTTTTATTAGCACTGAGATGTTTTAAATCTACATATTAAATCAATGGATTCGATAACATCTTGATCTTAGAGTTCTAAGTGCTTACGTATTTAATCTTAAGAATTGAGCAATACATGATTATCCAGAAATTGATATTTTTCTTGCTTAGGCTTTTCCCAGTCACGTTAGTCTTTTAAAAATCCTGAACATTAACTTACCCTACTGAAAATAACTCCTTACTGGAAAGCAATGCAAGAAAACGGCCACAAAACATACTTTCAATGATTTTTAACTTGATTAAATGAGCACCTGTAAATTTCTAAGGACATACAATATTCTTAATAGTTTTACTGCGGTAAAACTGGCATGCAATAAATTGCACGTATTTAAAGTACGCAATTTGATAAGTTTTGATAAATGTGTGCATCTGTGAAGCAATCACCACAATCAGGATAATAAGTGTATCCATCATCCCCCCAAATTTTCTCATGTCCCTTTAATGTCTCCATCCATCAGACAGTCACTGAAGTACCTTGTTACTAAATATTACTTAGAATTTTCTAGAACTATATATAAACGGAATGTATATTTATCCCAGTATGAGAAAACTACATTATATGCTCCATTTTGTCTGGCTTCTTTCACTCGTTATGATTATATGAGATTCATTCATGTGGTGGAATGTACCAATAGCTCTTGTTTTTTTTAATCGCTGAATAGTATTTCACTGTATAGATATACCACACTTTGTTTATCCATTCACCAATTGTGACATTTGGGCTGTTCCCAGTTTTGTCCTATTATAAATAAGCTACTATGAATGTTTGTGTACAGAATTTTGTGTAAACACAGTTTTCATTTCTCCTGAGAGTAAAATGGCTTGATTATAAGATTGGTTTACATTTACTTGAAACAAGTAAATGTTCTGGAAACAAGTTCCTTATCAGATATGTGATTTGCAATTAACGTTTACCTAGCCTATCGCTCATCTTTTCATTCTCTAAGAATGTCTTTCAAAAAACACAAGTCTTTAAGTATTATAAAATCAAACTTACCAAATTTTTTCATGCTTTTTTTGTATTATTCGAGAAATCTCTACTTAATCCAAGGTCACAAAAATCTTGTTTTTTCCTAGAAGTTTTATAGTTTGATTTTATATTTAGGTCTACGATCTATTTTAATTTTTGTACATGGTATAAGGGTACGGTACTTTAAAATCTTGTTTTATATATTTCTTTTAGTATAAAATTATATAGTTAATTGGTTATTTAAATCCTTTGTATATTTTTATTTATTTGATCTGTTGTCTTTTGGAAGAAGTATAGCTAAATCCTTTTACCAATTATGGTTGACATTTTTTTTACATTTTTCTTTGTTTTAGCTTATACAGTTCAGAATTATATAGCTAAATATGTAAAAGTTTATGATCATTCAGTTATCTTTTTATTGTAGTCAATATTCTTTGCTTTGATTTTCATTTCACTGATATTAATATTGCTCTTAATATTTTCATCTCAAATGTCTTTTCTTAAGGTACCTCTTCTATTCCTTTATTTTTATCTTACTGCATCTATCAGTTGTAGAAGCTGTCTCTCATCACCAGATATAGCTGAATGTTATAATCATGTTTATGCCATTCATATTATAAAAGGGGGATTTAATCTATTTATATTATGATTACTGATGTACATACAGATATTAACTTATTTATAACTTTGTGTTATTATTTTGTTTTGTTTTCCATTTTGGCATTTTGCTGAATTTATCAAATAAGCTTTGCTTTTTATCTTTACAGTGCAGCCTTTCTTTAAAAAATTTCTCTAAAAAAGTTCTCATGAAAAATTTCACGGCACAAAAAAAGCAAAAACTGTATTTAATCCCAGCAACCTCTCATTTGATTCTTCAAGATAATTAGTTTAACTAAATATGCAACCTTTCAGTCATTTTTTAAAGAATATATTTATGTATGTATATCATCCTATTTAATTGTTGTAGTGTTTACCCTTAATATATAAAGATATATATTTAAACTTCAAATTTTCTGCTGTTAATTACAAACAATACTCTAAATTAGAAAAAGAATATGTTTTCATGGTTCTTTCTTTTTATCTGACTGTTACATCCCATATTGAAATCAGAAATAATGCTATTCATTGTCTTTGTTTCTGTGATTACAATTAAGGGTTTCTTCACAATATGCCTATATATGAGTCTCTTCTTGGCACTCAGAGGGTTCACTGAATCTGAATACTCTTTTATATATATAGAGAGAGAGAAAGAGAGAGAGCCTCTTTTCCTATTATTTCTTTATCTTATTCTCTCCAGTTATTCTTCACTCTCCTTTTAGAGCTCTTAGAGGAATTTTGGAAATTTTATAATTATTCCCTGTTTCTTAAATTTTTTTCTCATATTCCCAAAGCTTTCCTTTTGCAAGGTATTATGAGGAAATTCCTTAGTTCAATCCTTAGTTTCACTAACTGACAACTGAGTTGTGTCAACTGACATATTCATTAAAAATTTTAAAGTCAACTTTTAATTTCTTAAGTTCTGTGTTAGATTCTTTTTTATGAATACAAAACCCTCCTTCATCTCTCTGAATGTCTTCTTCTGATCACTCTATTACTTCTAGGTCCCTGGATATTTTTTCTTCTAACTTCTAATTGGGTGTTTTTCTTTCATGGTGTTGATTTTCCTGTGTTATGATTATATGCTTACCTTTTGTCTAAGAATCTCTGTTTGCCAGCTCTTTTGTTTACCACTGCCTGTTTCCATTAATTAATAGGGACATGTAGCTTGTCTCCTGTGTGGGGGGGCTTTCTAACCCACCTGGCAGTCAATACATTACTGCCCCACCTCTCTGAGTCTAGCACCCACACTCAAGGATTTAGTTTGTGGGTAAACACAGCTGCTATCAACTACTTAACACAAGGAGAGAAGAAAAATAAAGGCAGAGCTCCAAATGTAAAGCCCCAATTAATAACTCTGATAAGCTCCCTGATTAATAATCCTGAATTCCATTGTCTGTACCTCGAGCTTTGTCTTGCTCTCCTTTAGTTATTATAGATTTAAATATATATTTGTTATAGATTTAACTTTCATTGCTTGTTTTCTGATGTTTTGTCATTTCATGAGATTTTGGCAAGGGAGAGAGAACAGACATACTAAAAAAAAAAAAAAAATCAACCTTCAATTTGCCACCATAAAAATGTCACAGACTTGTATGAAAAAGTAAAAAGTAACTGAAAAAGTAAAACAAATAATTTTATGTAGTAAATTCTTCACATTATTACCTCTCATAATAATGCCATTAATATCAGTGAATTTCAAAATCAAAACAATCAAAGATGTTCAATAGAGCCTTCTGATAATACTCTGGCCCTTAAGAAATTAAAAGCAACAAATTGTGATACCTTAAGACAAATCTGATTAATCAGTTCTATTTTATTCAGTTTGAGGAAATGCCAGAGAATCAACCTATTCTAGAAAGTGATGAATAGCTACAAATATATTACATTACTTCTTCAACAACTGTCAGGATGCCATTTTAATTATAGGAATCTAGTAAAGCTGTTTAATTTTTTTCTGAGAACTTCCATAATTGTTATAGTCAATATTATTCTCCCCCACTTCTCACCCCCCCCAAAAAAAAATCCAAAGAAATGGGCTCAAAAAGGAGAGAGGGAGAGCAGAAGAGAAAGAAGCAGGGAAGAGACTGTATCTTCTGGGCCTGGCATGTAGTTAATATTCATTAAATATTCACTAAAATAAATTTAACAAAACAACATTTTGCTTCTGAAGGGTCTAGGATTACTCTAGCATCTTGGGGCATAATGTAGCAAACTTCCCTACAGTTTTGAACTGCTGATGTATTTTATACAATATAATGAACTTTAAAGATTATGCCGTGTTTTTCAATTCTTCACAATTTTATAGGCTGGTATGGTAAATACTATTAATACTATTAACAGGATTGAGTATAAAGTACAGTTAAGACCATTAAAAAAAAGGACAAAGAAAAGACAGTCTAGATAAAGAAACAGATGGGCAAAAATCATGGAGGTGACGGTGAGCTTGGTTTATGGCTGAGACAAAATTGGACCAAGCCCACTGTCAACTCCATGACTTTTGTCCCATCTGTTCCTTTTCCAGACTGCCTTTTCCCCTGTGACATCTCCTTTGTCCTTTCTACATGATCCTAATTGCATCTTGTACTCAAGCCTGTTATAGTACTTCCTACACCAAACTGTAAGGCTTCTCAAAGAACACTAGGAGATAGCAACGTCATCCAGCTAGTAATAGCTGTCATTTTACATACATAGAGCTGAACTCATACTACACGTGAAGAAAACTTTGAGATTTATTAAAATGTCTACTATATAAAAAATAATAGAGAAAGTCAGAGTTAAAAGAAAATAGAGATAAAAATGCATTATAATCCCCAGTTGTTCAAGATGAGTGGCTCTGTGGTTCCTAGGGGCAAAGCAAAGTAGATACTCTGAGTTTCAAGATAAAAAATAAACCAGTTATGTTACACCTAACAGGAGAACACTTATCAGCATCCTCTGCTGCTATAAAAGAAAGTAGCCTTGGAAAAGTTAAGTCGCTTGCCCAATGTTCCTGGGCTTGTTTTGTTAGCGGAAAATACTGGTCCCTTGACTTCCAGTGCTATTGCTGCAATACCACACTGAAACCAAATACGCAGTGAAAATTAGTTGCTATTATGGCAACCCCTGGGAGAAACAGAAATACTTATTCCCTTGGGAGGGATAAGACGTTAAGCTAAGAACCCAACACAAATGTCTGTGAGGAAGTTTGGTAGAGTTGGAAGATAGGAAGTAACCTGACTGCCCCTAAAGAGGAAACAGTGGTGAGGCAGCAACTTCAGAGACACACGAAATCTCTATCGCCAAGGGGGTTTAAAAGGTCAGGAAACTAATTTCTAGAACATTCTATATGTATATGCAGTCTTAGAAGAAGTGAATATTAAGTGCTATACTGAACTGTAACTGGGAAGGCAAATTTTTTAAAATGTTCTAGGGCACTTCTCCAGAAGAAAACAAAAATTAAGGTCAGGTCCACATCAGCCAGTAACAGACTTCTGGGCCCCTAGATTCATTTATTTGGCTCTGCTGACTCTTTGGCTCAGTTTTCCCTTAGCAAGTGTAAAAAACGCTTGAACACCACCACCCTGGGATTCTGTTCAACCAATTTAGATAGCTGTGGCCTTTAAACTCACATCCAAGTGACTTGGCTTCATACCAATATCATTTCCCCTAGTATAGCCTAAGCCTAAGTGAGAAAGTACACAGCTCAGGGAGCCAGGAGTTAACCGGCAGCTCCCAGTCCAGAAAGGTCTAGTTCTTTTCCTTGATAAGGAAACAATACTACATCAAGAAGTTTCGATTATTCAATAGGATGATCATATCACAGTGGATCTACAACTATGAAAAGAGAATTAGTGGAAATACCACTGTCTATTCTTAAAGCATCTCTCTTGAGGCGCTTTAGGCAATTTAGTTTTTCTTTTCCAGCCCAATCCCTCAGGAAATAAGTAGTAATGATTTATTAAAAGTTACATTTTACAGATAAGAAAACAACAAGAAGTTCAAATGCAGAGAGGGACAGAGTGTCTTGAGGCGACACTCTATTTGCTGAACCACATTTCTTCCTTATAATTATACAACCGATGCAACATATTCACATTTACTTGTATGTAGCTGAATGCAATTTAGCTTATAGCAAGGTCACAAGATATCTTGTGGACCTGCCCTCACTTGGGTCCCCACTCTGTGCTGTCATGTTCCTTTGCCAAGGTCACAGTTTCTTGCCACCTCTTCCATAGAAACCCAATTTTGGAGATGTCTAAAACAGTTTTGAATTGTAAGTTCCTTTTTCCTATAGCAGCAAGCAATCTAGGCAACTCCACTTGTCCCTTAAAGCACTGTAGCCATAATAATCTCAACTGTCTGTCCATGCTGTTTCTTTTTCAAATATACAACCTGTTTATTTGTTTATACTGCCTTGATTCTTCCTCTGTCTTTGTTGTAAAGCGTGACTCTCAGAACCTGTAAGCACATTAAATTCATCGGTATTTAGTTGGATTATTATTTGTTTTTATATGTTTTGGGGGTCTTCCAGTAAGAACCAGAAAACCTACTAGACAAATTCTAAAAGAGCTATAACACTTGGATTATTTTTTTAATATGCAGTGGTAGTGGGGCCATGGAGGGAATAATCATAATAAACATAGAACTGTGAAAAATGCACCGCATAAATATTTAACAGCTATTCTTCCCTTGGAAATAAGTTTTAACTAAAGTTTCTGAAGGAAGAAAGCTTTTGTTTGGCGAAAGACATCAAATGGCCTGGGTACAAAAAGCAGAAATTAAAAGAAGCAAGCAGCAGGGCCCCCCCAGCTTGCCTGTCAAGAAGTTTGCCCTGTACAGTTTCTGGAGAAGAAATGCAAATAACCTGGACAGATTAACAGCACCTGAAGATAACTAGCAGGATACAAAGAAACAGCACCTTTCACTATGCAGAGGCCTATTCCTCCAGGCAAACAAAGAAACAGGACAGAGTCAACATCTGTTTCATATAACAGCTTGGCTGCTGAAAGAAGCAACCTTTAAAAAAAATGGTTTAGCTGACAATCCTCAAAAAATCATTCAATCGCCATTGCAGGGGCTGAAGTAAATGGTAACTGAACAGAACTTGCACTTTCCACACAGTCCTCAGCACCTTCTGAAAAAGAAAAGTTGTCTTTTCTTTAAGAGAAAAGAAAATAAAGTTCAAACGAAAATCTTCATGAACTTCCCTTTTGATTGACAGCTAACAACAAGGAAAACTGAAGCCTGAGAGACAGCTAACCACTTTTGAGCTGTTCTTTGCCCTTCCCAGCATTGACTGGGAAGACGAGACCACAAAAGCGTACACTAGGTGAGGATGGAGGCTGGGAATTGGGGCGGGGAGAGAAGACGAACGGACAATTCAGACAAACCCATTAGATTATTAAAGAAAGAAAGCAAGTCAGTTGAAAACACCAATCATAGTGCCAGAATTTAGTTAGGGAAAGAAATTATGACGATGTCTGGATCTTTATCAATGAATGGTAACAAACTAAATGTGTTAAGAAATGAAATTTTCCTCTCTAGATTATATCAATTTACAAATGAAATTTCAAAATCAAGAGGACAGATTCTACAAACGGTAGATTTGAGAACTCGAAATTTCTAAAATAAAAAATTGTGAAAGCTGTGATGTCACTGCGACCACTGCTTTCAACCCAACTAAATGTCAGATGTTTCACTCACCTTAGTAATATGGTTAAAATACATATGCCAAATAGAATAAAAGCAATTAAGAGGCACTGTGACAGACAAGAAATTTTTCAGGAATAAGACAAAAACATTTAATATGAATGCATGCATAGTGCCAAAAAATATGCTAGGCAGCTAACCAATATACTCCCTTCCTGGTAACTTTTCAGCTTAAACAGGTACAATGCAATGAAGAAAAAGATCACCTTCTCACAAGGAAGGGAGGCATGACTGCAAGGAGAAAAAGCAATTAATATGTGATCTGTGTTATTTTTAAAGACCTTGAGAAAAAGAAGTTATTGAAAGATGTTTCATGGGGGTGAAAAATGGGGGAGTGAAGGTGTAATTGTAGTAAGACTAAATCTTCCAAAAATGTTAGCTATGGGCCATGGGATCTCTAAGTACTTTACCTAACATTGACTAATTTAGTACTCAAAAGGATTATATGATGTAGGAACCACTATTACTACATTTTACAGATAGGAAATAGCGATACAGGAAAGTGGGATTTGCCTAGAATCATACAGAATGGCTGGGCTTTAAAACAAGTCACTAGGAGTAAAGAAAATTCTTTGAAAAATTAATCTTTTTGTATATCCAGGATCCTAGTAGATGTCTTGCACAACATCCAGAAAAATAAAAATAACAGAGCAAGACAAGCGAAGTAATGTTAAAATTAAAGAGAAAGAATTTCCATTAGTTTCAACAAAAACTTTCCAAATGAAAGACTATGCAGGGAAAAAAAGTTCACTGAGCAAAATACTACAGAATGTCTTTCACAGGAATCAGAAAGAACACTCAAGCCTTGCTGGATGGTATTTTAAAATCCCTTCAAGTACACAGTGATTAAGCTAGAAATCTGTTCTAGACCTATAAGTAGTATCTGGCTTTAATTGAGGAGAGAAGTTAAATACACAAGAATCTCCTCTTGTGTCTATTATCCAGTCTATGAGGAAACCGTGTTTGTCTTGACACTATAACGACCATCACCTTCTAGAACTCACCCTGGCATAGAATATGCCTTCATATTATTATTCAATGGATAAGTGAATTAAAAAAAAATAAAAGAATATGAAAGGGTCATGTTTGTGGAAGATTCTAGATAGTTTGGAAAAGTTGAGGTAAGACTTTGGTTCAGAAGGCATTCTTAAAGAAATCAGAAAAGGAAAATATGACTATAGCAGTGGAGTCAGAATTGTAACTGAATAAAAGTTTGACTTGAAAGACCTCTAAATAAAGAGCAAGAGACAGAAAACAAATGGGGAAAGCAGCAGCAATAACTAGAGATTAAATCCTACAAAAATTTTTGAGTATAAACAAGTTCATGTTTTATCAACAGTGTTAATGAAAATAATGCCAGCATGTGAAGACTTTAAATTGTGCATATAAAAATGACAAAAGCAGCAGCAGATAACATGTGGAAACACTTCTCTTGCCAGGTACTGGATAAAATGTTCTATGTATAGAGTAACTGGTTAAGCATAAACACTCAGATTGACTTCCACCTCTTTCTCCAAATAACCTAATCATGTCACTCAATCTGTGTCCAGGTGTCTTGTGTTCCATTATCTGTGAAATAATAGTAGCATATACACTCTAGGTATGAAGTTACAGAGATTAAACAAAAATTGGCGGGGGAGAGAGGCAGAGAGAATGGGAGTAAGGAAACAAAAAGAAAATTTAGGGTTACACTTTTATATAAGACAGGCATAATCAGTCCAGCCCCAGTGGGTGTGACAGGTAAATGAAGGAGAGCAAGTCATTCTTAAAACAGTAAAAACAGAACGTGCCCATCAGACACCAGGCTGGACTGATTATGTCTATCTTTGTATCATCCCTAACCTTGTACTTATTTTTTCCCCCTTTAGTTTCATTATTTTAAAAAAGTTCATTAATTTCAAATATTTGTTTTCATGAATGCCTCTATCACTGAACCATGTGTTCCTTGAAGGCAGAGAATCTTTTATTCCCAGCCTCTAGAATTGTGCTTAACATGCAATTAATTGTGCTAGAATGATTGTGTAAATGGTAGGAAAAGACTATATAAGAAACATTAATATGTGAGTAAGAATTATACAGATTATTAAGTGAAAGATATAGAAACACCCTCATGAAAAAAAAAGATAAGAACATAGAATTATATATGTATTTGTTACATGTCATACATATACGTCATATATACACATACAAAAACATCTACCAGTTATGCATATAAAGATTAGAATAAGTCCACCCCAAAGTGACTTTCCTTTAACTCCACTGGTCATTGTTATTTTTCATTCCATACCATTTCTTCTTACTAGATAAGAAGCATAAGTTCATGCCTCTTCCTGTTTTGAAGAAGTGAGAAATTTAACTTAAGGTTGAGAAGGTGTGATGAAAAGCCTTGAAACTATCAAAAGGGGGCAGAAGAAGGAGTTAGCAGGAAGGAGCCATGTTGATCTCCCGAATCAAGGATAAACAGAACTATCTGAGCATTCTGCACTTCGGCAAACTTGTGGCTCTCAGCATCTGCTAACTTCACAACTATCCTCTTGAGCTTCTCCATGATTTCAGAATTTTTCGGTGGATTGACAAGCCAATTGAACTCTGATTAAACCTGTCTTCTGAGCAATCATCTATTGATGAATAAAGTTTCAGATCTTCAAACACTGACCCTAAAGCACTCAACTCTTTACTCCAGAACTTAGAAATTCTCATTCATCTACAGCCATGCCACCCTGAATAAGCCAGATCTCGTCTGATTTTGGAAGCTAAGTAGGATTGGGACTGGTTAGTACTTAGATGGGAGACCACCTAGGAAGACCAAGTGCTGAAGGTATAAAAAATAAAAAATAAGGAATTGTAAGCTGACAAGGTCCTTGCAATCTGTGAGGTCAACCAAGGGTTGCCCTGCCTAAAAAAACGGAAGGAAGGAAGGAAGGAAGGAAGGAAGGAAGGAAGGAAGGAAGGAAGGAAGGAAGGAAGGAAGGAAGGAAAGAAAGAAAGAAAGAAAGAAAGAAAGAAAGAAAGAAAGAAAGAAAGAGAGAGAGAGAGAGAGAGAGAGTAAAAGAAAAAAAAGAAATTCTCGTTCCACCAACCCTTTCTCAAATGATGTGAATTTCAGTAGATCATAATTCTCCCTAAATGCCACACACCCGGTATTGGGAGGAACTCCTTGGTATATAAGATATCCTCTAATTCCTAGGAAAGCAGTACATTCTTTCCATGCATTAGCCTACTTTTCATGCATTCTTGGGTGAGACATGACCTAGTGCCCAGTGCTATTGTAGGTAAAGTACGTCCTCAAAAAATATTTGTTAAATAAAGGAATTAGTGAATGAACCATCAATGAATGAACTCTTGCCATTGCTTGCCTCTGAGCATGCGACATGGGATACAAAATTCTGCTCAGAAAATCACCTTGTCCTTGAGACAGACAGTCTATCAACTGAAAATAGATAGAACTATTAAAATTGAGAGGCTAGAATACCACATGCCAAACACCACACATCATTAGCCTTGGACTCATGGACTTGTCCCAATCTCTAAAGCCATATCTTTTCCCTTCGTCTCAATCTCATCACAGAATATGCATGACTAAAACATTATGATCAAACCCTATGATATGCTCTCCCTTGTAATCTCCATTTCAGAAAATGTCAAGGTATACAGTTTTTTTTTCAGCAAAATTAAACTTGCTTCTGAACACACAGACTCTCACCTTATACACACTGTCCTCTAATTTGGTCTTTTATTGTACTGTAAGTCCTCACTTAACATTGTCAATAAGTTCTTGGAACTGCAGTGAAATGATGTGTAGTGAAACCAATTTTACCATAGGCTAATTGATATAAGCAAGAGTTCCTATGGAATCTCATCAATGTTATAAAAAAACAATGCTGAATAAAACATTATTTGAGGACCTGCTGTACTGAATTTCAAAGGCACAAAGTCAAAGTTAGAAAAATTTCTTAGAATGTTTACTTGTCTTAACTGTCCAGATACGGTCACTATTTATATCACCGAATTAAAGACCTATAATAACTCGTCAATTAATTAAGTTTCTCACACATGGACAGCGTTCAATAAAATTTCTGTATCTAGCCTAGTAATAAAATACTAAGTATCAACCATGTTTAAAAACAACAGAATTCTCATCTATACATATTGATTCTATAGACTTTAACAATATGTTCTCTGACTATAATACTATGGTCACCAAGAAGCAAGAGTTGCTAGAAATCATAAGGTAATATTTAAAAATATAACCTAAAGGAACATAGTGTTTTAAAATTTTTACATAAAAAAATCATTCTATTACAAGAACATCCATGTTTTATGGCTTTTGTAGCCAAAATGATAAAACCAAGTGTTTTAAAGGAAAATTGGAATTTATCAACCATAATTGATTTTAAATAACAATGTAATAAAAGTCAAAGGTAGCTATAAAACAGTCTGACAGAAGTAAAGTTGTCCTAGATATAGCTCTCTAAAATAAACACCTGAAAAAATCAGCTAATACATTATGACATAAAAATAAAAAGGCATCAAACACTATTGAAATGGCAAAGTTTGAGTTTCCATTTCATCAAGTTAAAAATAGGTCACAGTTGGTGAGAGCTTTTAAAAAAAAAAAAAACAGGGTAAGGTCATTATCACAAAGCGATTGAAGAGACAGAAGACAACTTTCTTCTAAGTGATTAAAGTCACTGATATTATACTAAACTCCAGCACTTACCATTTTCCTGCGCCATTAGAGAATTTAGTAGGTTCACTGAATTTACTAATTTCTTTGTTAACCTGTTTACATGGATTAAGACACTGACTGACATAAAACACAACCAAAAAATCCCAGACTGAGAGTGTAATGAGAGACTGAGTGATCTATAGTTTGGGAGTACAGTCTATCCAATAAATGTGCTTGACCAGCAAACAACCCATTGGCAAAGATTCATTATCAGAAAAAAATCATTCTAAAAAGAGTTGATACAATAAAATCTGCAGTATAAATAAAAACTACTCTAAAATACACTTCTTTGCCCTGCATAATGTGTAGCTTATTTTTCTATGATCATGTTAAATTCTCTTGATATTTTTCATTCAAAAATAAACTTATGAACAAGTAAAACCAAAGAGTATAGTGTATGAAATGGCACTAGTATCATGTTTTAGTTCATGCAAAAGAAAACAAAGTTTATATTAGTTAGAACTCTTCAACAACCTTTAAAACACATATAAAGAGAAGGAATATTTTTAGGAAATGTATTAGCAAGAAAAAAGGTAAAAAATGAACCACAGAATAAAATAATAAGTCATTATGTTTTAATTAAATGTAACAATATCAAATTAGTAAAAGTTAAAGCTAGACATGGAAATAATTTAAAATGTTATACCTCCAAGTTCTTTTACATTCAAGATGGCATTCTGGAATGGCACTGCTTTTATACTAAAACCTAAAATTAGAAAACAAAAACATAAAAAAAAAAGAATTAGTAACAACTTTTAAAATGCAAAAGATGCTCAAATTCTTCTTTTCAGGCAAATTGAGTTACTTTTCATGTCTCAATAAAAACATATAATTGCCAAGATAAGTCTGATATTATCTTCCACCATTTTTTAAAATAGTTGTGTATTACAGTAAAATATAACTCCTTTATTCAAATTATTGCCTTATTCTTTAATTAAAATATAACATCACTGTAAATTTTATCAATTGTAGGAAAGATACTTGGAAGTATAGAGAAACTTCAAAGGCAATATTAAATCTACTAGAGCTTTACATCTAATTCCTAAAATTAATTTTCTTTCACATATAACTCAGCAATCCTAGAGATTAAGGTAGCTAAATTATAACCATTTTATATTAGATGTACACAGTATTTGTTAGTGTTTTAAGGACATGGTTAATATCATACACACATTTTTCTTAAAAGTACAATCATAATTATCCATTTCTGAGTAGGCAATTATTTTTAATGCATGTAATAAATGATTTATTATAAAATACATGATCAGAGTATAGTTTAATAATTAACTATGTATTTAGGACCTAACTATATCATTTAAGTCAAGCAATTCAGTTCTAACATATGTGAGTGTATATACATACACAAAAATATACATGCACACATGTAAACAAATATATACACTAAATATTTCTGAAATGATCTGCAAGAAAGTGTAACTTGTAAAGATTATAGAGAGAACTGGATATCTAGAGGTCTTACATAGAATTATTCTTTTGTCCAATTTGAATATTTCACCATATACAAGTACTTCTTTTTCAATTAAAAGCCCTACTAATTTTAAAAAGTTAATTATTTATTCAGTAATTTTCTGAGCACTGAATTAAGATTTTAAGCATTATTTAATATGCACAATCACAAGGAAAATTATCAGTCCCTTTTTTCAAGAAATTATCAACAGAATAAGAGAGAAGACACAGAAATACTTTTCATTTGAAGCAAGTTATGATAAGTGCCTAGAAAGGTAAAAAATACAAAGTATAATGTGGATAAAAACAATTCTTTTATATGGTTGTGCTTTACGAAAAACAGAAAATCAATATGTGCCTTTTAGTATTCTACCCTATTATTACCACTCCTTTTTTTGTATATTTTCCTAGCACTTTAAGATCTGATACAGTATCTTCTACTTAAGATAGTGAATATCATTTAATGGTTAAAAAGTGACTTTGGAGTCAGACAGAATATGTCTAAATAAGCTCTGTTACTGTGGGCAACCTACTAGCCCAGATTTTCACCATTTGTAGACTGGGAATAACAGTATCTAATTCAGTTGTTATGTTGTTATAAGAATGAGATAATGTATGCATTGTTTATCAGAGTGCCTGTATGAACACTCATGCAATATATGATTGCTGGCATTAATATTTCAATTGATACTTTACTGTTGATGATTTAACCATTGGGTGTGCATATCTTCTGCAAGCCTGATCATAGACTCATAAAATAGAAATCCTGGGTGCTATTCTTTAATCTAAGTACTTAGTCGGAGCTGTCAATGTTACCACTGAATGAAAAATACCTTTGTTGGAGTGATGGAAGTGTGAACAGCTGAAATTTGCTGTTCAGAATGTAAATATTCATTAGGCTCTCTAAGAATCTTCCAAAACATACCCTTCCTGTGTGGGTTTACTGCAGACTGACACAGTGAGCACAGCACTAGTTAATGGTGCATGCAGGTACGAGGAGGCAGCCACACGGGGCTGCAACACTGGCATGTACCTGGGCCTGCAGGAAAGCTTCGCCAGGTGTCTGGCCTCTGGGAAATTAAGGAAAGTTGGTGCCAATCACAATACTCCTGCTGGCACTGAAATCTGCCTGCAGGAGACTTGGATGCTTGAATGTATCTACCTACCTCACAGGGGTGTATATGGATTAAAAGGCAATGATTGTGAAATCCTGAAGACGAAAAGCCCTATGCAAATGCTGAACAGTCTATTAGTGGTTATGTTCAGAACAACTCAAGTAAGGATTTTCCAGAGAAATGGCACAGGCCCCAACTCTGAAAAAGAAAGTTATGAAGCACAACAGCAATGCTTCATCTGCTTTGATTCTTAAAAGTTGACAATATGCAGGCACCCAAAGGGAAGTAATATCCTTGCAGAAATTGCCGCACCCATATGCAAAATACAACTTTTGAAATGTATTATTCCAACAGGCAGATTATATCACTGTTACTATCTTTAATCCCCGCACAGATTTCATGATACATTGACTACAAAAATGTCCTCAAATGTCCACGCTAAGTAAAGTAACCTAGCAATGTTATTTATAGGCATATAAATGTTTCTGCAGAGTACTCATAAATGTTTTCTCTACAAATAGAACATGTGTGGCTAGATTTATACCGCAAAGGTATACACAGTCTTCCATTTTGCTGTCTTCATATTATTTTTACAATAAAGCTGTGGTAATTAATGTTCAGAGGATTAAGTCTAAATAATCAGTCCAGAAAATAAGAAAATGTACTGTTCATGGAAAAGAAGTAGTATTTTTCTATTTCAGTCATGCTAAATGTTTACAAGGATTAAAATGAATTAAAATTTAAAGACATACTTTCAGTTCACCAGAAGGGCAATCAAGAAGGGTGACGATCAGATCAACTACATTTTATTTCTTTACATTGGGTCAAATGAGGTCAAGAAGGGAAGTTAACATTTATTAGGAATACAAAGGTCAAACCATCAAAATACCTTTCTTAAAGGGCTGCTAGGAGGAATAAAAACCACCTGATAGCATGGCGTCTACAGAAATAATGCCTGAGTTCAAATTCTGGCTCTATCATTATTAACTGACTTTCAACAAGTTACTTAATTCCTCTGGGCCTCAGTTTCCTCATCAGTAAATGAGAATAGATGATGCTCAGTGCTATAAAGTGGGTTTTTTTTAAATAAATAAAACTAAAAATCCAGAACACTTATGGTCACCAAATGACTAATGGATGCTTTCCAATCAAGATCAGTGTGGCCTTAAGCTGATATATTATAAAAGCAGTGGTAAAAATAAGAGTTGCTATAGTAGCAATCAAAAACAAACATATATGGAGGTCTTCTATAGACTAAATATTTGTAGTCTTCCTTACTACTTGCTTTCCCTCTTTCCCAAAACCAATCACCACATCCTGTCAATTCTGTCTGCTAAATAGTTCCCACACATGTCCATTTCTCTCTATCCTCACTGCACAACTGTATTCAAGCCACCAACATCACCATCTGGATAACTGAACACTTTGCATCTGTTACTGGCCTCCTCAAACATCTCCACAGATTAGCAGAAGCAACCTTCTTGAAATACACATCTGTTTATATCACTCTCTTAGTTAAAAAAATTTTGATAGCTTTTCACTATTCAGGATAGAGTTCAAAGAACCAAACAAGGCCCCACCTGATCGAGTTCCTCTCTCCTTCTCCAGACTTATTTTGTACTCTCCCTCCACTGGTGTTCTTCAGTTCCCAAAACAAGCTATGATTTTTTAGGGGGAAGTGTGTGTGGGGGGCGGGGGGGAGGATCCATGTTCTTCCAGCACACAGTACTTCCACGTGATTTTCACAGTTGTAATTACATATCAGTTTATTTGTTTTATGTCTGTTCCCCAGCTAGACTGCCCAATAATGGAGAAACAGTGTGTAGTGTACTCTGTATGCCACTTCTAGGCACATGAGGATCTCAATATTTGTTTGAAAATCTGTGGTAAGGGCTTCTATTTATTTCCCAATTTAGCTGTCACAGCAATCCTAAAGTTAATGTCAATACAACTCTCCAAGGAGGAAAGTGAAGCCTAGAGGGGTTAAGTACCTTGCCAAAAGCACTAAGTACCATACTCAAAACCTGAACTCAGGTCTCATCACCAAAGCCCATCAGAGCTCTACATTCATTATAGTACCTCTTCCGTATACTAGAAAACTGATCAATCATACCGTTTTGTCCAATTTTGATCCTAAATATGGTGAAGTTAATTGGAAAAATATACATATCTAATAAATATACTAATTTATTTTCTCTCCTATTTATAATCCAACACAAGGAACCAAAATAAGTGTTCTCAGATCTACACTACTTTGCCTTATTAATAGAAAAATAATAGCATGAGTTTATAAAGTACTTTTTATTAGATATTATTAATAAAACCAAGACTTGGAGAGGGAAAACGTCCAAATGACTCAGCCATTACAGTGTAATCACTCTGCTGCTTCTTTACAACATAACGTCCTCTGATGCGCTCCATAGGAAGTCAGTGCGCTGATGTGACAAGGCCACTGTCCTAGATGTCCTGGCCACAGATCTTAGCCTCATTACCCCCTTTTTTCTTGGCCTTGAATCACTTACCTTCAAAATTAGTGGGCTAGATTTGCTCCTTAAAGACTTCTCTAACATTAGGATTCCATTATTTATATTAAACAAGAAAGAGAAATTAACTAACAACTAAGTCGATCACCAATGGCCTCTATTTGGCTGAAGGCCTCATGGGTAGGTCTCCCCAGACTCCACGCAAACAATTTGATGGCTGAAGCCTACGTTACGCAGTCATTTTCTCCTGGCCTATCTCAGCTGCCTTAGCAAGACTGAAACCTCCCCTAAGATTTAACCCCACACATTTTAATAAGTATGTGACTTAGTAACTCTTTGGGAAAAATAGCTATTTGCATAGACTTTAAATCCAACAAAAACCTGTGATACAGGAGATGTATCGGAAGTTTTTTATGTAGGATAAGCATTTCTGGAATTGCAACAGAATTAGTTTTGGGAGGGAGGGCTAGTCTATTTTTATTCTTCGAGTGGAACGCACGAGTATTTTAGTTGGACGTACAGACCAATCTCCTCACGACCACCCTAACATACACACGTCTGCACAAATGGACACAGATACCTGGTGTGTGCTTTTGTGATATCTGGGTCAGTCACTCCAAGAGCTGCTGGAGGTAAAGAATCCTACACCTCTGGTGGCCTTGACCTGGACCAAGAGCATGATTTATGCCATTGTAGTTTTGTGATGTTTGGACAATGATCTAGTGAAAATTTCTAAATATGATTTCAACATCATAAAATGAAATCTAATCTACTAGCATTTATAAAACACAATTCTTTTTAGCAGATACCAAATTTGGCTTTTCGACTTTCTCTTATTGACTTAATACAGATGCAGTTAACACTAAAGTTATTAAAATGCCTCAAATTTTCATGAGATTTTTCTATATTTCTTTCGAACTATCCATCTTTTCTCTACTTTAACTGAATGCCATGCTACTTAAGCCCATAAAAGATATTTTCAACCCCTTTCAATTCCAAGTGCTCAGTTTTCTCTAGGATGTTCTTCATGTTACATCAATATATTATCCAAAGACTTTAGACTCCATCCCTCTGAGTTAAAATGAAAAAATAAGGGAATATTTGTATAATTTACAAGTTAACAACCCTTTATATCAACAAATTCCTTGTGCGTATACAGTCAAGGAATTCACTCTGGACAGAGTTCACTTTTGTTTCTAGACCAAGGTGTAAGCTACCTAATTTTTCTTTCTCCTACCAGCAAGTCCTGCTCTCTGGAGGATTTCTTGGCTCTTTGAGTTTGACAATTTAAGTATCTTTTTAAAATTATGTCAAAGGTAAAAGATGGCTGACATTAACAATCCAATAAAGTTTAGATTTCCTTTCCTTTTGAAGAAAAGACAGACATTCTTGCTGAAGTTGGATGGGCATACCTTTCTTGGGATATGTTCTCTTTTCAACTGTTCTAAACTCTTCCAACAAATGTTTCATTTCTAAATGGTTTGGTATCATCAATACATTTTAGAGAAATAATTTTAAAGAATAAAATGTCACTAATAATTTGGCCATAATAACATAGTATAATTGTTGTTTTACATGTTTTTATTAGTTTTCAATTCAAAACTAGTGTTGCATGCTCTAATTTTTAAAAGTGTAAATTTCATTTTTCTCTATTAAAGATTGAGATGATTATAGATTTGAAAAGATATTCAACTGAGTGGGTGCCACAGTTTAATTAATGAACTCCCTTGCTATAGGATATTTAAATTACTTCAAAGTTTTAGTTATAAAAACATTTCAAGAAATCATTTGTGTATGTAGTTGTATAGAAATTACATGTTTAAAACAAATTCTCAGTGGCCCAATTACTAGGTCAAGAAATGTGAATCTTCTAGTAACTTTTGATTTATATGAATAATTGCTTTCTAAGAAAAGGGACAGCACCAACCACAATGCCACCAGTAATGTATGCCACCACAATTTCATCATAAAAAAACAAATTTTCGTAAATTTAGGTATAAAATTAACACTTTCTGGTTCATCCTTTAGTAAAATTGAGCTTCTGATGAAGTCAAAACTTTCCCCTTTACTTGTTTGCCATTAATTCTCTTTATGAATTATCCCTTTGTGGACTCATCTTATCAGTTGGATTCTAGATACTATTTGTAAATGTGACTGAATTCTCGAAGAGGGCAAGCCATAAAATCTTATCTGCTATACTTGATATAAATATTTCTCCACAGTATTTGTCTTGTTAATTTTAGCTTTCTAGTAATTCTAAAATTTTACGTAGTTAAATTCCTTGATTTTTTAAAAAAATCATTCTCTTTAGGCCTTCTTTAACTATTTTCCCACCTTCCACATTAAATGTTCACATGAGTGGGTAGCTTTCCAACATCTTCATTTCTTCTAGTTACCTTATCTTGCCATTGGGCTTGGTCATTTAATTTAGTGATTTCCTTCTACCTCCTTTGTTCTTCTTCAGTTACGTACACACACACACCTGCTACGAACAACAAAAGAACTCGGAAATAAATTCAAACATGCCAGTAGTGCCTATGTGGAACTCTAGGACTGACTGGTTCTCGTGGGTCCAATGATAACTAAAATCAACTTGCCCAGGTCTCTGAGGCTGCCAATCCTCCACCCTTCTTCTGTTATCACTATTTTGTTTCTCCAACCTCATGCCCTCCGTCAATAGCTACTATGGACACACCAACTCAACCAACAAGCATTGACCCTGTCTTTCCTATATCATTACGTCATGCCTCTCAGGCTCAGGTCTGCCCTGCCTTTATCATTACAGAATGAATGGGTTTTGTCTTTCAAGGAATCTGTCCATTTGTAAAATTTATTGGCATAAAGTTGTTCAATATATTCTATTATCCTTGTTATATTTATAGAATCTATATTAATGTAACTTCTCTCCATTCCTGATATTATTAGTCTTTTTTCTGATTAATTTAGCTACAGTTTTATTAATTTTATTGGTCTCAAAGAACCAACTTTTGGTTCCAATGATTTTCTCTACTGTTTTCCTATTTTACTGATTTCCACTTTGATCTTTATTATTTCTTTCCTTCTTCTTCCTTTAGGTTTAATCCATTCTTCCTTTTAGTTCCTTAAGGTAGAAGCTAGGATCACTGATGTGAGGTCCTTCTTTTCTAACAGGTGTTTAGCGCTATAAATTTTCCCCAAAGTCCTGCTTTAAATGCATCCCACAAATTCTGATATGTTCTACTTTCATCCAGTGCAAAATGTTTTATAATTTGTTTTGATTTCATTTTTGATTCATGGCTTATTTAGGAGTAATTTAGTTTCCTAATATTTGGGGATCCTTCCAGAGATCTTTTTCATTCAATTCCACTATGGTCTGAGAACATATTTAATATGTGAATCCTTTTAAATTTACTGAGACTTATTTTATGTCCTCAAATATGGTCCAATTTGGTAAATGTTCCATATGTGCCTAAGAAGAATGTCCTCTGCTGTCGAGTACAGTGTTCTGTGAATGTTAATCAGGTCAGGAAGGCTGGCAGTGTTGTTGAGGTTGACTCTGTCTTGGCCTAATGAAGGACTTCCTACATGTTCTGTCAATAATTGAGAGAGAGTATCGAAACTCTGACTATAATTGTGGGCTTGTCTATTTCCCTCTGGAGTTCTGTCAGTTTTTCCTTTGCCTATTTTGAAGCTGTTAATAGACATGTACATGTTCAGCATTGTTATGACCTCTTGATTAAATGATCTCTTCCTCATTATAAAAATGAACTACCTTATCCCCAGGATTATTCTTTGCTCTCAGATCTGCCTTGTCTAAAACTTTCTTTTGATTACTATTAGCATGATATATCATTTTTCATCCTTTTAACCTATTTGTGTCTTTAGATTTAAACTCTGTTTAAGTCAGTTTATAGTTGTCTTTTTTTTTTAACATAATCACATCAATCTTAGCCCCTTAATTAAAGAATCTACATCATTTATATTTAGTTTGATTACTGATGGTTAGGTTTGAATCTATCACCTTGCTACTTTTTTTCTATTTGTGTCATCTATTCTTGTTTTCTTTTTTCTCTTTCTCCTTTTTGATTAAATATTTTTCGTAATTCCATCTCACCTCATTTTTTGCCTTACTACCTATTATTTTAGTAGTTGCTTTAGGATTTATAGTACATCTTTACTTTATTACAGTCTACCATCAGGCATTGTCATACCACTTCAAATATAAGAACCTTATAATAGTGTATTTCCCTTTTCCCTTGACTTTTATGCTATTGTTTTCATGCACTTTACTTTTACATGTCATAAACCTCACAATATTTTTGTTATTCTTTTTGTTTAAACAACTATCTTTTAAAGAGACTTAAATTAAAAATACTAAATCTTATATATTTACCCATTTAGTCACCATTTCTGGTACTTTTCATTCATTTGTATAAATCCAGATTTCCATCTGGAATCTCTTTTTTTTCTGACTGCCTGAAGGGCTTCCTTTAACATTTCTTATAATGCTGGTCTGCTAGCAATAAATTCTTATAGTTTTTAATATGTCTCGAAAAGTCTTTATCTTCACATTCTTTTTGAAAAATATTTTTTCTGGGCATAGACTGATAATTTTTTCCCTCTTCACCACTTTCAAGATGCTTCACTTCATTTGCATTGTTTCTAGTGAGAAATCTGATGTCTTATTTATCTTTTTTCCTCTGTAATTTCTTTTATCTGCTTTTAAGATTTCTTTCTTTGTATTATTCAGGGTTTTATAGAGAAACAGAACCAAAAGGATATGGGAGTATATGCAGAAAGATATTTAAGGAATTGACTCCCACGATTATAGAGGCTGGACAAGCAGACTGTAGAACCAGAAAATTGCTGATGCTGTACTTCAAGCCTGAAGGCCAATCTATGCAGAATTCCTTGTTGCTCAGGGGAAATCAGTCTTGTTCTATTTAGGCCTTCAACTGATTGAATGAAGCCCAACCACATTACCTAGAGAGCAATCTGCTTTACTCAAAATCCACTGATTTAAATATTAATTTCATCCAAAAACAATCGCAGAACATTCAGAATAACACCTGACCACATATTTGCGCTAGTAGTATATTGTGTAATCAGACTTACACATAAAATTAACCATCACAGTCTTTTTCACCAGTTTTGAGCAATTTTATTATGATGTGCCTTGGTCTAGTTCTCTTCATGTTTCTTGTATTTGGGGTTCAGTGAGTGAGGTCTTGGATCCAAGTTCATAATTTTCTTCAAGTTTGAAAATGTTTCAACCATTATTTCAATTTTTTTTTCTTTCCTTTTCTCTACCTTTCATCTTCACAGACTCTAGTTACCCCTATGACAGATGAATTAAAGTTGTCCCACAGTTCACTGGTGTTCTTTGCATTTTCTCCTCTATCTCTTTCTGTCTTGACTTTGGATAGCTGTTAATGCACCTTCAAGGTTATTAATATTTTCTTCTTCACTGTCCAATCTGCCACTAATCCTATCTGACACACATTTCATTTCAGATATTGCATTCTCTACAAAAAAATTGATTTTTTTTCTTTAATACTTTCCATAGCTCCTCTACCTAACTTTATGAACAGATAGAATTCAGTAATAACAGTTTTAAGTCATTCTTTGCTAATTCTAATATCTGTGTCAATTTCAACTGATTGATTATTATCCTCATTAAGAATGCTTTCCTGCCTCTTTGCATGCCTGGTAATTTTTGATTCAATTTCACACACTGTGAATTTTACCTTAAGTGCTGGAAAATTTTGTTTTCTGTAAACCTTATATAGTTTTGTTCTGGGAAGCATTAAAGTTACTATGAAACTGAGACATTAACCTTAATATGATTTATTAGGTGGGTCCAGAGCAGTGATCAGCTTAGGGCTAATTCCTGAGGCAAGAATTTCTGAATACTCTACCCAGTACCTCGTGAAATATTACTTTTCCAGTCCAGAGAGTGGAAACAAGCAGAATTCTCAGCCCTGTGTGAACACCGGGCACTTTTTCCCTCTAGCCCTTTAAGATGGGGTTTCCCACTGGCTTTGAGTAGTTCCCTCATGTGCATGCTGGATACTCAAGGGAGACCCTCTGTGATATCTAGGATTCTCTCTTGACAATCCTTGAGGATTCTTTCTCCTCTCCTGTACTGTCCAATGAACTCTAGCTTTCATGGTCTCTCTACTCTCAGTTTCATCTTGTCAACGCAGGGAATCCATCGAAACCCACCTCAGTCTCCATTAGAACTATGCTGCAGCCTGGAAACTCTTGGGGCAGTAAGCAGTTGGGCTCACTTCATTGTTTCTTATCTCTCAAGAATCACTAACCCTTTTTGCTTGATATTCACTTTCTTGAAAACTGTTTCATGTGTTTTGTCTAGGCGGGAGGATATACTAGTTCTAGTTATTCTCTCTTGACCAGACACCAGAATCAGAAGTCCTTCTTCTAATTCATTCTTGCACTTGCTTGAGCATCTTCAGAATTTCCTCCTTCTTTGACCATCACCTTACACCTCTGTTGACTAGCATGCAGACATGGTACCCATTCTTATGAAAACAAGTTCCATTAACATTGCTTTCTGTTTCTGTCTACCTTCTTGAAAGAATAAATCTATGCACAATCTTAGCTGAGGGGCAGAGGAGTGAAAAGGACTAATCCCTTGGCTTGTTCATCACCTCATCACACCTCTGGTTAGTTTCTATTCTAACTACTGAAACTGTTTTATCTTTGGTCATTAATGACCACATTGTCACCATATCCAATGGCGCTCTCTCAGATTTCAGACTTATGATTATGTTGTTGAACTTTGGTTCTTTTGACCTCTGGTTCACATTTGGAACTGCCTGGCTTAGACTCTTTTTCTAATGCAGATGTTAGAATGTTAGATGTTAGGATGTAAGCTCTAAAGGGTAAGGATATTTGTCTTTTTGTTCACTGATATACACTCACTGCCTTAATTGGTGGCAACCACTAACAGGTATTTAATAAATGCAGAAAGAATGAAATACATCAGTGATTAGCATTCTTCTTCCCTCTCTCTACCTATCATCCCTCAACCATCTACCTCATCCAAATCCACAGTTCAGTTATCTCTCAAATCTAGATCCTAACTACAAACTCTCTAGTCAGCTTGTTATTTGGCATTTTGATCATTGTTCAAAGGCTTCAAAATTACCATGTCCAAAACTAAACTCATTATCTTTTATCTTAAAACTGTCTGTCATATTTTCTCTACTTGTTTATATTTCACTCTATCACCAGGCTAGAAACTTAAGTCCTATTCAATTATTTTCTCTTCCTTTCCCCTATATTACCCAATATGACTATCACTCTTCTAGGATCAATCACATCTGCTTCTAACTCTCCATTCCCATGATAATAGCACCTGCTAGATCACCTCTCCATGTTACAGGTCTCTCTCAACAGCTCCTCTAGTCTCTAGCCTCAGGTCACCATATATATACATCTCTGCATCCTGGGCCTCAACCCAGGATATGAGGCCCTATTCAAATGAGGCCTTCTTTCATTCTCCAGTTGAGAAATGACGGTTCTTTCCTTTAACTTTTATATATATATATATACCGTGAAGTATAGCACATATCATGGTGTGTCTTAGCACCTTGCATATATTAAACATTCAATAAGTGTTTAATATTATGTTTATCATTAGAATATTTATATTCCTAACTGAGGTGAGAATTTAACGGCAGAGACCTCCAAAGAGGCCTCTAAAAAGAAACTGTGCCTGGTTCAGAATAATGACAACTCATAGAAGCTTAATGTCCAAAATGTTAGCTAACTTAATGTCTAATTCATCAGAAAATCAACTAGTATACAATGTTATGATTGGTTCCAGGGGAAAAAAAAATACATATTATTAAAACATTTAATGAAAGCAAATATAAAGCATACTTATTGCAATGTACAATAATTATAAAAATTAATTATTTACAGATTTTTTTACACTTTAATCCCAAACTGTGCTTCTAGCAATAATGCTTCTTATTTATACCTCTGGTAAGTCAAGAAGTCACCTTGTACTACTCTTACACATTTTGGGAAAAGTCATTTTGCTTTAAAACAATCGTTAATCATTAAGCTACTGAAGTTTGTATAATTACATAACACATTTCTCAAAAGGTACAAATGAATTTACAAACAAACAGCAAATACATACTCTCATGAGAAATCCTAAACCTCAGGCACCACTAAACTTCATTTGAAGACATGAACTGGCATCTGACTTCTGTCACTAGCTGCTGGACAACAGCCATGTCGCACTACCACTGAGCCTCAGATGACTTGAAGATAGAATACATTAAAAGAATGAGGCTCACAAAAGTATAAATACTTTATGTAAAAACATTGATTTAACTTACTGTTGTCTGCTTATTTACTTAACAAACATCTGTAACTATGCTCAAATCTTGTACCATGCTCCAAATGCACAAAGCCAAATAATATGCTCTAATCTACCCTTAGAAGGTACACCCGGGATGTCTAGACACACATCAACAGCAGTGCTGCAGGCACTAAATTGTAGAAATAGATACAAGGTATAGGGGAGTGTTCAGTTCTCTGTCTGGGGGCAAAGGAAGAGAATAATTGGAAATGGTGTCACGTGAAGAGCTATGCTTGAGTTCTGCTCATCCTCTGTGTGGTCTCACCAGTCATCTCGTGATCCTTCACTATTTTCCTCACCCTTTAATCAAGCTATGTCTCTGTTTCTTTACAGGTCCATAGTTTCTTCTTTACAAATCTAAAATCTGAAAAGCTCTCAAAGTCTGTACTTTTTTCTTAACTTATTTGGTGGCAAAGCCTGACCTGAACTGATGTAAGGTTGCCATGAATATTTTTCCTATTTATTAGGAAATCCTAGTTAATAATCCCATCACGCACCCATCACCTAAGACAGGACTTGAGTCATCCTTGGCTTCTTTCTCTCTCTCACCCTCCAAACCCAACTGGCTAAGAAGCACTGTTAATTCTAGCCCTCAAATAAGTATCCTGTCTATTCCCCCCTCTCTTCCCCTTCTCCCTCTCATCACTGCCTTCATTAATGGCTAACAGTGCATCCCACAATTCAGTCTCCACATCATAGCTAGTGTGATCCTTTCTCAAATGGATATTTTATCACAGTTTCCTTGCTTAAAACCCTGACATCTCTGCACTATATATGGGAAAAGCTCAAACTCCTGAACACGGAAAAGAAAGCCAAGATTCAGTCACTGCCTATTTCTGGTGATTCGACTCCTGGTATTCTACTAATCATTCTTTGTAGCCACACAGAACTGTGCTTCCCAGTTAGTGTCAATCTATTCCAGGACCCTCAGCCTTCATACAAGCTTTCCCTCTGTCCCAACATAATCTTTCTTTTTCCAACCTAACTCTTATTCTTGCATGTCTGCCAGGCCTATTATTATTTTTTAATAAGTTTACTTATTTAAATTAGTTTCAAATATACAGGATATTGGTTAGACATCTATAATGTTCACAAAACAATCCCCCCAATAGCTCCCTCCCTTCCCTGGCCCTCCACTTAGCTATCATATTAATGCTAACTACATTCCCTCTTCCATGCTCCCTGTGCCCAACTATCAACTACTAATTTGTACTTTAACCCTTCACCCCATTTTCCTAGCCTCCCAACCCCCCTCCCCTGTCTATCACCAAATTGTCAACTATATTTGTGAATCTGTTTTTGATTAGTTTGTTCTTTGTGTTCCTTAGATACCACATATAAGTGAAATCATATGGCATCTATCTTTCTCTGTCTGACTTATTTCACTCAGCATCATAACCTCTAGGTCCATCCATATCGTTGCAAATGGTAGGATTTTATTTTTTTAATGGCTGAGTAATATTCCATTGTATATATGAATCATAATTTCTTTATCTGATCATCTGTTGATGGACATTTAGGTTGCTTCCATATCTTGGCTATTGTAAATTGTGCTGCTATGAATATTGGAGTGCAGAGGCTTATTTATCAAGATCCAACGCAGAAAATTTCATTGTGTATCCTTCCCTTCCCCCACTCCAAGAAACTGATCACTCTTTCTCTGAATATTTCTGGACACGAACTTAATGTCTATGTGGCCAGTAGACTGAGTCTCCTGAATACTGCTTATTGCTTATTCTCAGTTCTTAACACTGGACCCAGGACATAGTAGGTGTTCAATAAAAGATGGCTGAATGAACAATCATTCCAACTTTCCAAGGTAATATCTCACCCCTTGTCAGCTCCTCCTATGACAGCCCTGTTCTTCATTTCCTATAGCTGTTCTTCCATTAAGTTCTCTATACTCTTCTTTCCTGCTTCATTGTCAAAATAGAAAGAGGAAGCACTTGGAAAGTGTCAAACGCTCCAGTAGCACCAATGACTCTTTGGGCCAGATAATTCTTAGTGCTTGGTGCCTGTCCTGTGCCTTGTAGGATGTTTAGCAGCATCCCTACTCTCTGCCCAACTGAAGTCAATGACAGCCTTCCCCATCTGTGACAACCCAAATATCTCAATACATTGCCAAGGGTTCCCTGGAGAACAAAATCTCCCCTGTTTGAGGTCTATTGCCTAGACTGACTTTTCTTGGCCATTTCAGGGAATAACATGGTTAACCTGACCAATTGTCCCTGCACCATCTCTGGATAAAACAGACTAACAGAAGCACTTAACCACAAATGGAGGAAATATAGGGGTGAGAATTACATAAATAGCAAAAGGAAAGAGACCATCTTGAGGGTGAATAAGAGCAGGGGACAGGACCCTGTGAGTTACCCACCTGTGGTCGACACAACGTTGTCAGGGCTTTCGCTGCAGAGCTTTGACAACAGACTGGTCTTGCCGGAGCCCGTGAGGCCTATGCAAACCAGGTCATATTCTGGTCGTGCAGGTGGTGGTCCCTTGCAGCAGAGTGCTCTAAAACACTGCCAAGAGAGGGGAAAAAGTAGCTCTTTTAAATAAGACCATGGACACAAAGTTTAGCAACATTTTAAATTATTATTACAAAGTGATTAAATAACCTATAACTTATTAGGAGGAAATGTAACTTTAAAGTGAAGAAATAAGAGGATGTCACCTTAACCAAGTAATCAAAGTTAATATTCCCAAGAATGACAAAGATACGAACTTCATGGCCCCATTCCACTGTGACAAGTGCACTGCAAGGGGCGCTACATCATTATGCAGCTTTCCTGCCCAAAATGCACAACTTGGATCTATACACAAGGAAATCTACAAAACCACTGTGGGCAACATTCTGCAAGATAACTGGCCTGCTCTTTTCTAAAATGTCAATGTCTCAAAAGTCAAATGAAGGCTAAAGAACTGTTTCCCGGTTCAAGATGACTAAAAAGACAGGATGACAAAGTACAGTGCTTCCTGGATTGGATCCTGGATCAAGCTGGAAAAGAATGCCTCAAACAAGATTATTGGGACAATAGGCAAGAGCTGAATAGGGACTGCATATTAGATAACAGTATCAAATACGGTTAAGTTTCCTAAATTTAACCACCGCACTATGGTTATATAAAGAAAATCACTGTTCTGGGAAAAAACATACACACATACACAATATTTAGAGGTGGAGGATCTTCACGTGTGCAACTAACTGGTTAAGAAAAATTCTAAATCTCTCCATTACCATCTCCATCTCTATATGGCGGAAGTGTGATAAAGCAAACATAGTAAAATATTAGTGACTGGTAAAGCTGAATAAATGATTTATGTGAAAATTTCTTGTACTTATCTTACAAATTCTGATATTATTTAAAAAGAAAAAAAATCATTAAGTAGAAATCTCTGTATATAGCACTGCCATCTTGACCTTCGTTAAATTCTATTTCAGGGCAACCGATCTCAGGGTACTATGAACTGTAAGTTTGTGCACTGCACAAACCTGTTTTCTCCACAAGAGTTAAAGACAAGGATGTGAGGAAGAATGGACAACGTTCATGTAGTTTTTGATCTTTCTACTTATTTAACACCCATTTATTCAGCTCATGGAGGCTGAAGTATTTAGGCACCAAATGATTCTACAGCGAAAGAGGGAGGCAGAGAGGCAGGCAGACCTACTGACTTGTGGGTTATCTAGAGAGCAGGAGAGAAGAGACCTATAAAAAGCGTGTGCTAATTCTTAATCAGATAAAATCAGAGTCCTAATTGGCTGTCATACTCTCGTAAATCAGGTTTATTTCACTACCTCACTTTTCATATCTACTTAGTCAACAAGTCCAGTCCATACAACCTCCGAAGTAACCCTAGAATCTGTTCAATTCCCTCTAGCCCACGACACCTTCACCTGTGCAACAATATTCTCCCACTATTCTTGGCCTCTCTATTCTCCCTGTGGCAGCCACTGTGATTGCTAATGAAATGAGATCTTATCATATTTGCCTAATTCCCTTAAATGACTTCCCACTGCTTTTAGGTCCAAATCCTTATCATAGTCTACAGGGGTGCCATGATCTGCTCCACAAACCTACCTCTCCAGCCTGTCTCCCATCACTCTCCCCCTCCACCACCACCACCTCCCACCTCCAGACATGCTGACCCTGTCATATCTCAAGGCACTAACATGTGCTTCTCTACTCCCCCAGCATAGTGAACTCATCAGCTTTCAGATCTCAACTTAAGCACCCCTTTCTCAGGGCCCCTACTCTGATCCTAAGAGCACGTTAGCAATTCGTGTCAAGCTCTCACAGCACATTTATGAATTCATCATGCAGACTAAAACAGTTTCTTATTCATCATCAGATGGTGGGAACCACATTTGTCTGTCTTCATCCCAGCATCCCCAGTGCTGAGCAGAGAACATGGCATAGAATGTACCCTCAATAAATAACTGAAAATAAATGACATTAAAATTTTACCTAATAAAAAAGAAAATGTAAAAACTAGTAAAAAGCTTGATCTCTGCTCTCTCTGGGTGCCCCAACAGTTCAAAAAAATAGTGTTAAAATAAGAGAAACCTTGACTTTTTAATTTCACTTCAATGTTTGGATGTACATGAGCTCTTTTATTGCTACAATAGAGCTTCTAATTTTGTCTTAGGTTCACTTTTCCTCAGCTTTTGAGATGTTCTGACTACTTCCAGAAAACAACTCAGTGATCGTGAAATAGATATTCTTCACAAATTTTATTAAACTTTAGTCATATTCCCTCTCAGTCTTTTCAAACCCGAGGAGTCCTAATTATTTGTCTGCCTTCATATAGTAACCCCTCCTACCACACCTTAGTTGCTCTCCTTTGGCCTTACTTGAGTTCCATTATGCCTTCTCCTACAAGACTGATGACTACGACTATAAACAGCATTCTGGATACAAACACATCTCATCCTGGATTTGTATAAGGACTGGCTGATACCGACTTTTTACAAACGTTTTCTTATCCATGAAAAACACCTGATAAGAGTTGGCTGTATGTTGTGTTTGCATGCATGTATCTATGATGTATGCATTCCCTCAGAGTGGACCACTGGTGGCAGCTACTTACTTTGGAAAGCCCAGCCAGGTTCAGCTACGGCAGACAACACCACTAATGACGCAGTGGTTTCTCTTACTAGGTTGCTTTGATCTTTGTTGAGAGCAGAGGAGACCATATTCCTGCTCTGGTCATCCCCATTCTTGCTTAGCTCTTCTGTCAGAATTCCCCTGGACTAACTCCTGGAGGGAAACTGGCTCAAATATCCTAGCACTAACTATCATAAACTTTAAATACAAAATGAAATTGCAGGTAACTGATTACTATATTTAAATTATTCATATACAAATACTATTTGACATTTTGCACAAAAGTTCCAGAATTCATCTTAATGTTCTTTTTAAATCCAGAGTGTAAAAAATTGGCAGCCATCAATATCTACATCACCTATTATTTTATTCTAGGTCATCGAAGTTACTTCTGACTTAAAAGGCAATTTAGCAGTGACATTCTGCTCCAATCTCTTATCTCCCTTATCTATATTCTGTCTAGCGATGTCTTTTCCACCGCATGGCTCCAGTCATGTGGACATTAAAGGTAACTGACAATGACATCTCCCCTCTCCCCCCAATCTTTTTCTTGAATTGCGGGCTCTGTGTTTCCAACTATTCTGGAAGATTCAAACTAAATCTAAATTTAAAAGTCTCCCTCCAAAAACCACAGCATATGGAAATAAGGTATTTGGGAATATAAAAAGGCATAAAGGTTAGACTGACAATTATTAAAAGGTAGAATCTTTGATATAAATCACAGAATCTTTGAATATTTATTTGAAATAAATAAATGCTATGCTTACACAGAAATAGTGCCAGATTTTGAGCCAATAAAATAAGACTTTTAAGAATACGCAATTTCAAATGGGGGAATAATGTTCCTGTTTCTTAAGTCAGTTTCTAAAAACTGTATGGAGTTTTCACTTGTTTTTCATTTTAAAACTTAATGAAGTTTTGGATTTCATAGTCGATTTACTGAAAACTACTCATTTTGGCCTCTAGACTATACTGTACCAAAGTTCATTGTGTCTGTCTCCTAAAGCAGCCCTTGCATTGTTAAGAGTAAGCCCCTTTCACTGCTGTACAATGCTGAACACAATACCGTCGGCAGTCCTGACAGCAAGTGGCAAACTCAGGCTTCATTCCCAGGCCAGACACTAAGGCATTGTATAACTCTGCTCAGGCCCTATGAACCTAGCCATGCTTCAGTCTCCCCATGATTAACCAATGACATTTTAACACTATCTGCTACTTCATTTCTTCAGGAGGATATTGTGAGGCATCAATTCAAAGCATTATGCTATGAGAAAGACACCATATGGGTAAATGTTCATCATGAGGCTCATTTTCCTAAGGTATCTTAGGTGACAGTTAGCTTCCTTGGGCAAGGGCCTGGAAGCCCACCATGTGGCGCAGACTGTGGCCTTTCCCTCCCACCAATCAAGAGCAGCCTCCACATGTTCCAACCCATCCTATTTCAACCCAGGACACTAAATACACACAACCCTTGGCACTGACTTGCAGTAGGGAATAGAGAACAGGGTGAACCTGCATTGTAACTACTATAGCTGGGGAGTGGGAGCAGGGCAGCAACAAGGTCATGGTCTCTGCTGCCTAGACTGCTTCAGCTCACAAGCCTTTTCATATAGGGTTCGTTATGACTTGTTCTTTTCAAAAGAACACAGTGTACCTCCCCTATTACATCAGGATGCAGGATGTCTCCCCCAGCATGCATCTACAAGCTTCTATGAATGTCGTATGTGAGGAAATGCTGTGCCAAGGTCTTGAGCAAGGGAAAGGGCTGGAATCACCAGTAATAACTCTGTGTCCTAGACTTTGGACAAATCATACAATCATATAACCTTTAGTTGAAAGGAGGATTCGCTGAAAAGCATAAGCAAGAACGTTAGGGATATGTGTTTAAAGGAGAGAATGGATGTATTAGGGTGAAAATAAGCAAAAGATTAAATTGCAAGGGTAAAATGAAGACTCACATTTCAGTCTGGTAGCCTAGAACCAAGGTAAGATTGTGTTCAAATGTCTTCATTTCTGTTGGAGACAGTGCCAGGAGTTTGGTAGGTCTGACAGAGCAATGTACCCAGTAGGTACTCAATAAAGAACTGCACAACAAATTGACACTGAAAAGCACTAATTAAGCACTTACGTGTGAACCTCAATTTCCTTTACATCTCTACCTTAATAAGACCAGCTACCCTCCAAGTCACTCATCAGTCCCTCAAAGAAACTGAACATTTCTGGTTTGTGGGCCACCCTGTTCCTACATACTCAGGAGGAAAGGCTTTTCCCTCTGTTTTCCGCTTCACGAATTCCTACTTGAAGTTCTGCTCAGGTGACACCTCTGGGAAGCCTTCTCCAGTTCCCTCGGAGAGAGCTCATCTTTTCTTCCACTGCTCGGTGTTTTGCACACACTTCTATGCCATCTGTATTTTTTTATATATATTACTGTAAAAATTACTAGTTGATGGAATTAGACACACTGATCCCCAAACATTTTCATCCTTGATCCTGACATTGGTTTTACAGTGACTGAGGGTGGCCAGGCAGCAAAGCAGGAAGCAGAGTTGTCATACAGCTTCCTCGTTCTGGACAGTCTTGATCAAAATCCTCCTGCTCTGGCACTGCCCGCCGCGTTGCCAGACACATGTCTCCGCCATCCCATGCCACTAGATCCCTGGCCTTTGGGGACGTGCTATTTGTTTCAATTGATGCTCTGTTTTTCATCGTGAATACATGATTTTATTCTGAGCATAATTTCAATTTGATTGAAGTTCTGTATAGCTGCCAGAAAATTTTCTTCAGTTTGCTTCGGGGCTTCCCTGCAGCCATACGGTCACTGCCCAAGCCCCACACTCTCCCCTCCTCATTTAAACACAGGTCACACCGCACAAAAACCAGAGGTTTGCTGTGGCAGACAACCAGGTCGTTGTGTGGAGGCCTAGGTGGAGCCTCGCTCAGTAATGAAAAGCAAGAGAAAATTCGCCCATAACTTGTGGTTAAGTCTGATTTCAAAACCAAAAACAGATACCTGTATGTTCTGACCCTCACCAATTCTCACCATGAAAAAGTTTTTGAAAGGAAGTCAATTTCTACATGTGTTTTCTAACATTAAATATGGTCAACGAATAAAATATTAAGTGTGCAAACATATAAAATTACACAATTAAAATATTTTCTGAATCTATAATAGCCAAATATGTATCTGTATTTTGAAAATACAACCAAAATGTGTAACAGGACTTGTAAGAACTGTTCAAACTCTGGAAAAGTCTTGAGGAAGAATGGGTGTCCTAAAATCTTAAAAATAAAACCAAAGGTAGCTAATATGAGTAAGCACCGCCACAGTGATTTGTGTGTCTTAATTCACTTACTACTTTGAACAACTCAACGAGGAAAGTACTATATTGATTTTAAGATAGGGAAACCGAAGCCCAAAGAAGTTAAATAACTTGCCTAAGTGGACCCAGGATTTGAACACTGGCAGTCTGGCTCCAGGGCGGTCTTCTGAGCCATGGGGATGCTACATCATGTCATGTGGAGGAGACACTGGTTGCATTCTGCTTAAGGGCAGCATACAGATATGAAAATCCACCAGAGAGCTAAAAAGTGACAAAGCTGGGGCTCCAATTGCTTGGAGGGCTGTTGGCCCCCAGAGCTATTATTTGCGTCCTCTTGGCCTTGGCACAGCCATTTCTGGAGCCAGGGATCACAGTACCAGAAGCAAGGTGTTTCTGCTGTTTTGAGGGTGTGTGAGTGCATTAAGTCTGCCTGTGTAAATGAACAGATGCCTGGCAGAAGAAAGGGAAGATCCGAGCCCTGGTACTGTTTCCTTAGTGGCATCATCAGGTTTACAGCTAAAATTCTTTTTTCATTGCAGGAAGATGGCCATCATCTTTCTCCCAGTAGAGTTAGACTGCATGGGTTCCTGAATTAGATAGTAAGGAAGGAAGGGAATGCAGTGGCTGGGAGAGAAGATAAGAGGATATGGAAGTGCTGTTGGTTTCTTTACCACTGTTTGCTTCTTTCATTTAACCCCCGCCCCTTTTTATTTTTTTGTCCTCTGGATAGGACAAAGCTTCTCTATTAAGGGAAACGCATGCTGGCTGCAGAGGTTTCTGATTCTAAGCATGGTAGTAAGGGGAGGAGAAAATCTCTAAAGGAGCAGCCCTCAAATTTTCCCCCTTAAATATGTGTACTTAAACGATACCTCAATAAAAAATAAATAAGCAAGTTTAAACACAAAATAAAATGTGTTGGAAGAAGAGTATAAAAGAAAATACATGAATAAACTGGGTTTGTAGAAATATATATGAAGATCTAAATTATAACGAACACACAATCTCTTGGCTAATCCTTTCTTTCCACTTGAAAGAAGAAAAAGCAAGTTTCATACATACCCTAATATCTTGGACTAAACAGTGGGTCTTGCAAACAAGTAAAAAGAACAAAGTTCAAAATAATACCAACAGCAACAGAAACAATAAGCACGACGACAGAGTGCTGTAAAAAGCCCTTGGTCACCAGGAAGACCCCAGCAGAAACTTCCCCACCTTACAAAGTTCAATCCACTTTTTGAGGTGAAAAATCCTGTGGCCCTTTAAGACCCCAGTGGGAAAAACAATAAATTGTTTTTACAGAGGATGGGTCAAACCTTTCGGCCATGTGGCCTATTCCGTGCTCACAGAAGAAGCCGTTGCTCGGAATTGTCCCAAGGCTGAGGCTTCTGGCCAATACATCACACTGCCTCAGGACACTAAGTCTGTCTTTGCCTTACCCTTTGTATTTCTCAATCCACATTCCTTTTTGGGGTGAAATACTCCATTATTTCTGCTTTGTTCTGGGCTGTCTCCTGTCTCTGTCCCTATTAACTCGTGGCAACAAAAGAAACAAACAGAAGCAGGGGATTTCATGCTTAGCCGCTATAGACATTGGCCTCCCGGCTTTGCAGAGGGGCAGACATCTGAGACTTTGAATGGAAGAGAGTGCCGCTGTGCTGAACCAGACCAGGGGCCCACGTGGCTCCCAGTCTGTGCATCAGTCACCCTTGTTCAGTGGCATTCATGAGTCCTGGTACACGTATTTCCAAATGAACCAAAAGTGAGGTTTTAAAACTTAGGGCATGTATCTGATAATTAGCTTTAAAGAGACTCTAATCCAAGATTCTCACATATTCCTTGCTATACAAATTCCAGGACTTGTTGTATTGGAAATAGATCAAGGAAGAGAGATTTTCTTTGCAAACTAAGAAACTCAAAAAGGAATCTAAGTAAAAAATAAATATCTTTCTTATTTTTAAGATGCAATTCTCTTATAATGGCTAGATGAAATATCTAATTTTTAATACAAATTTTTTATAATACCAGAATTATCCAATAAAACCAGCAGTAAATTCCCCAAGCATGACCGTCTGTAATGAGAACTAAGTTTTATATGCATAGTCAGTCATACACATTACACAAATCAGGGCTTCACCTGGTCAGTTTCAGACAATGTACTATTTTGTCCTTAATGAGCAAAGAGATACAAATTTAGCTGGAAACAAAAAAGAGATTAATTCATTTTTTTATTAAACCTCTTTTATAGTCACTATCTGAACAGAACATTTCTAAGCAGAAAGTAGGGCATAAAAATATATAAACACTTTTAATATTCCTCAACAAGAACATTTTTCCATATTTTGTATACTTAGTGTCAGATAATGAAAATATTTAAAAAGAGCTAGGGTTCTCAAGTTGACCTTAAAGAGGATTTTATGTATCATCTAAAAATCCCCAGGAAAGATCCCAAGAAAACAGATTCTCTCCGCTCTTGGTGCTTTGGGAACTGGAGATGGGGACCCCAAATCAGACAAGAGGAAAACAAAAAACTCACACTAAAAGTGTTTTTCTTGCAGTTCCTAACAGTAGAAATTTTATCCCATATTGCTGGAAACAAAAGAGTACTCTCTCATTTAACAATCTGTAGGCTCCAAAAACATGGTGCTCAGACCTACATCTTCTATCAGTCACCAATTCCTGTAAATCTGTCCAACTTGGTCTCTACTAGCTGCCTGTTCCTCTCCAGGTCTGGGGACTTCATCTAGAGGATCACCACCGTCTCCTGGATAACACATTGTATAGTCTCCTAACTGGTGCCCGTACCTCGAGTCTCACTCAACTCTGATTTAGTGTACAAATGCTAACAACGACCTTTCTTAAAGCACATCAAGTCATTCTGTTGATTTAAGATCTTTCCACGGCTACCCAGAACTGTTAGGATAAAATCCAAACTCTAAGCAGTTAGGCTCTTTATGATATGGCCTTTGCCTTTGTTTCTGGACTCCAATGGTTGTTACAGGGATTCAATGAGATAATATTTGTAATGTTTGACATATAAAAGTTAACAGATAGTAGTTATTATTATTTTCCCCACGACAATCATACGGGCATATGTGCAATTCCTGGTCCAGTCTTTTCATGTTTCATGTCATCAAAGGGACCAACCCTCTGCCTCTACATCATTCTCCACCATCTCCTTCTAACTGGCTTCTAGTCATTCTCCAAAATTCAGCCCATTTTCATTTCTTCCAGGAAGGCACCTCCCCCCACTGGACTTGGAGCACCTGAATGCAGGCACCACTTCCTTCAGCTTTGGAATCTGGGTGTCTGATACAACATTCCTCATGTGGTAGCATGAACTTCCCAGTGACTAAGCTCATGGCTTTGATTAAGTGTGTGGTCAAAAAAGCCTGAAATCCAGCCCTTTCTGGAGCAGTTATTTACCTAGAAAATAAGAATCACCTCACAGGAGTGTTGGGAATAGTATACAAGATACTATATACCAAAAGCTCAGACCAGTGCTCAGTAATCAATAGATGATATTATCATGATCATTATTAGATTTTTCTCTTAAATTGTCGTTTTCCTAAAGAAAACTGATTTGTGACCACCAACAAGGATTCTTCTCACAGTGGATAATAAAAGATAATTCAGGGTTTGGATTTATTTTATTATCCATTTAGTCAAAGATCTGATATGATAATCATGACATACAGACAGTTCTTATGTTTTGCTATAATAAGAACTATTAAAGGGATAATGTGATGTACAGTGAGACCATCGTTGGATTTTTCTCTTCCCGAGATGAGAAACAGCTTGTAAATATTATTGGTCTAAAAAGTTAAATCAATTCTTTATTCTGAATCCCCGCTATGTCTACATAGACCTAGACAAAAGCATAACGGGGGTGGGGAGGTGTCTGTAATCCCTGTGCATCCTCAAATCACATTGCTTTAACTGCTGACAGAGACAAATGTTTACTATGGTCTAGCACTGAAGAGCCAATACAGTGAACTAGATGCTATCTCACCTCACACATCAACACACGTGTCAGACAGATTCTGATTGCAAAGTCTGTTATTGGTGATGAGAGAGGCAGAGAGGGCACAGCTGGATATTTCAGATCCACAGCTGAGGTGGCAGCAGTGGTAGTTCAAGCCATCTTCTCACTTTAAAAGCTGAAATTAATCTGAGAGTTATTTAAAGGCATGTTTTATTAAAGAGGCACTTTCTGACTACTGTCAACCTTCACACGCAAAGGCTGAATGCACAGCTTAGGGCAGCTCTACTTGGGGTCAACTGATTTCCCTCAATACCCATCGCTGATCAAAAATAAAATATCAACGAAAATAATCTCTTCTCTCAAAAGATTAAAAGTAGCATGTGGATTTAATTTATATTACAAATGCTTTTCTATTGGCTTTTACTATTTTTATTCCCTGGAATACAGGCAAAAATGCCTTAAATTTTGTTCCTATAAATACTATACAGATGGTACAAGTATCATATAATAGGCTAGTGACAATATTAGAGGGATGCCATGGGCCTGACATATTTAACTGGAATCTTACTAGAATGAAGTCTGAACATCACTTTTTTTTCTTGTCAAATAAGGTACACAACTGTTCTTCTGTTCAAAGAAATTCTCAAACCAAACAGAAAATATGAAGTTTGAACATCAAAGGGTTTTTTTCAAAGGGTGTCCTCATTTTTCTTTTGTACAAGACAGGGATCTGGTTGTAAACATCAGCAAAGTGGCTTATTGGAAGAATATTGATAATTCACGAAATGGATGAGAAAGCAAAAGAACTGCAAGAACCAACGCAGCCCAAAGGACCACGACAACGACCACGAGGTTTAGGAGCTGCCACTTACACTACTTAGCACCCTGCACCAGCCTCTGCTGCAACATGAGAACAACCTTCAACAGCTCCAGCCCAGGGCCACTGACTGCAGAGCTAAGCAGCCACCACTTGTGTCTTGTTTCATGCTGGGGCCCTGACTACCTCCTATCTAAGTAATAAAAAGAGAACCCTGATTCCAAGCTTTCGTGGAATTTGCCTACCAATAGAATACGGTGGCCCTTGGTATCCGTGGGTTCTGAATTCATAGATTCAACCAATTGAAGATCAAAAATTATTTTTAAAAAAATGTTGCTGTTGCCGATGTGTACTATGTAGTTAGGCCTATGTGTACTAAACATGTACAGACTTTTTTCTTATCATTTTTCCTTAAACAAAACAGTAGAACAACTATTTACATGGTATTTACATTTTATTAGATATAAGTAATCGAGAACTGATTTAAAGGTGAATGTGCATAGGTTATATGCAAATACTGTGCCATTTTATATAAGGCACTTGAGCATTCATAGATTTGGTGTTTGGAGGGGACCTGGAACCCATTCTCTGCAGATGCTGGAGAATGACTATATTCATTTGCAGGGCAGCCAAAAACATATCAACTATATGCTTTATCCTTTGATCCAAAAGACAGCAGACTTTCTCTATTATTACAACTTAAAGATAAAAGAGAGAATGATATTTGTTGATCTTCCAATTCCATGAATTTATTCTGACAGAAGATGCCAGAGTCTAGGGAATGACCAAGAGTCAGGTGAAATGAGGCAAAGGCGGGATGAGAGAAAGTAGTACATTTGGCCTGGATTTTCCTGAGCAAACATGTTTTGCCCTCTCAGTATCCTACTTGTGTGCTATTATTTAATACTTAGCTCTCCTATACTACTACATGGTTCCTCTTCTTTTCAAACTTCTATAAATAAATTATTACAGGCAAGAAGATGGGGGCTTCCCATGTGTGCATAGAAGGCTCTACCGTCTGGGAGCTCTCATGTCCACACTTGCATATTCTTTCTTCCCTTTCAACTGTAATACCCTGTAGAAGGAAAATGAGATTTGAAGGGGTGTGTGTAGTACCTAGTTTTTGTTAATTAAAAACAAAAACTCAATCATGTAGTTCACGTAATTGTTTTTCACTAGAAACACAAATACAAACTCCCTAAGGATGTGTGACTGGGCATTCATTCTTTTTTTAATAAGACCACTCTGGTTTTCAACATGTTTGTTTAAGTAACTAACTATAATTCTTCAAGTCTCCCTTTTTTAATTTGAAAATCACACCAAAATTGCAAAGCAACTGTTACAACAACAACAAAAACTACTCATCTGGAACATACAAAAACAAAAAAACAAAACAGAAAACAAAAAGAGAAATCATATTTATGGTTAGCAAACAATAAAAAATTTTTTTAAAACTATGGTCTTTGGCTGCAAATTCAGCTTTCCCAAAATAATAAAATCTGAAGGTTTGCAGCAAACATGTTAAAAAGTAGTAGAGAGAACAAGGTTTAGATAAAGGCATGTACTTTTTTAAAATGAACATTATTCTTCACTTTTTTGGTGAATCTGTGGAAATCATTCCTTGTACAGGATGCCATAAATGACTCTACCTGAACAGGCTCTGTAGCTCCCTATGGCTCTCCAGAAGAAAAGGACATACTGATGACTATGTATTTAGTGTTAGAATTGATTTTGCAATTGTAATAATAATGAATACAAAGGTCCTAAAGAAAATTGTTCATGAAAAAATTAGAGACAAGGTTGGCAGAGATAAAATATTCATCATCAAAAGTGCATAAAACGTATTTGAGAGGACTGCTCACCTGGGAAGCACACAAAGAGAATAAGACATCATTAAAAAATGCAAGTATTCTCCGCTAGGAAAAAAAAATCTGAAACAAAAAAATTTGGACGTAACGAAGTCTGCATATATTAAAATAAGACCTGATTGTCACATACTATGGGGGCAGTAGAGAATAAAAACTTGTGCTAAGATTTTTTTTTAACAAGACTTTCAAAGTTACTATTCAAGACAAGCTTTTTAATCCTATTTTTTCATAACTCACCACTTCTCACAATTTCCACATTTCTCACTGCCTTCAAAGAAGTATGATATGGAATCTTAAACCATGAGACTTTTAAAATGACATATTATGTAACATTAAATCACATACTACTTTAATGTTTTATTTAAAAAAAAAATACACCCACTTCTCCCACACCATACCCCTCCTCTTCTTGTAACCACTAACCTGTCCTCTGTATCTAAGCTTGGGTATTTTTTTTTTTAAAGATTGTGCATATAAGAGAGATCAAATGGTATTTGTCTTTTTCTGATTTATCCCATCAGCATAATGCCTTGAGGTTCATCCATGTTGTCTTAAACACAAGATTTTCTTGGTTTTATGCTAAGTAATATTCCATTGTACATGTACTACATTTTCCTTATCATTCATCCACTGAAGAGACACTTAGGTCATTTCCATATCTTGGCTATTGTAAATATGATACAATGAGTATAGAGTGTTTATATCTTTTTCAATTAGCTTTCATTTTCTTAGAACACCTACAAGTGGAATTGCTGGATCATATTAAGCTCTATTTTTAATTTTTTGAGGAAGCTCTAGACTGTTTCCCACAATGGCTGCACCAATTTACATTCTCACCAATAGTGCACAAGGCTTCCCTTTCTCCACATCCTCACCAACATTTGCTATTCCTTGTCTTTTTAATAATAGCCATTTTAATAGATGTGGCGCAATACTGTGATTTTAATTTGCATTTCCCTGACGACTGATGATGTTGAGCATCTTTTCATTTGCCTGCTGCTCATCTGTATGTCTTCTTTGGAAAAAACGTCTATTTAGATCTGTTCATGTTCTGATCAGGCTTTTTTTTTGGTGGTGATGGTGATGGTTTTTCCTATTAAATTGTATGAGTTCTTTATAAATTTTGAATATTAGCCCTAATCAGATATATGATTTGAAATTATTTCTCCCCACTCAGTATTTGCATTTTCATTTTGTTGGTTTCCTTTGCTGTGCAGAAGCTTTTTAGTTTGATGCAGTCCTACTTGTTCATTGTTGCTTTTGTTGCTTCTGCTTTTGGTGTCAAATTCAAAAAATCATTGCCAAAACGTACATCAAGGAGCTTATGGCTTTTTTCATTTTTTTCCAGAAATTTAACGGTTTTGGGTCTTACATTCAAGTCTTTAATCCATTTTGACTTAATTTTTGTGTATGGTGTAAGACAATGGTCTAGTTTCATTCTTTTGTATTTTTCCTAACAACATTTACTGACAAGATTATCATTTCCTCATTGTACATTCTTGGCTCCTTTGTCAAAAATTAATTGGCTGAATATGTGTGGATTTGGGGACTCCCTATTCTGTTCCATTGATCTATGTGTCTGTTTTATGCTAATATCATATTGCTTGAATATAGTTTGAAATCATGGAGCGTGATTCCTCTAGCTTAGTTCTTTCTCAAGACTGCTTTGGCTATTCAGGGTCTTTTGTGGTTCCATACAAATTTTAGAACTGTTTGTTCTATTTCTATTTTTAAAAATGCCATTGGAATTTTGCTAAGGATTGCATTGAAACTGTATAATACTTTGGGTGATATGGGCATTTGAACAATATTATTTATTTTAATCCATGAGGCACAGAATATCTTTCCATTTATGTTCGTCTTCTTCAATTTCTTTAATGTCTTGTAGTTTTCAGTATACAGGCCTTTCACTTCTTGGTTAAATTTAGTCCCATTTTTAAATTCTTTTTGATGCAATTATAAATGTGACTATTTGCTTAATTTCTCTGATGGTTTATTATTAGGGTAAAGAAACACAATAGATTTTTATGTATTGGTTTTATGCCCTGACACTTTACTGATTTTATTAGCTCCGATAGCCTTTTTAAAGACTCATTAGGGTTTTCTATATACGATATCATGTTATCTGCAAATAATGAGTTTTACTGCTTCCTTTCCAATTTGAATGCCTTTTCTTTTTCTTGCATAATTGCTCTAAGACTTCTAATACTATATTGGAAAAAAAGTGGTGAGAATGGGCATTCTTGTCTTGTACCTGATCTCAGAGGAAAATTGTTCAGCTTTTTAGCACTGAGCATGATATTGGTTGTGAGCGTGTCATATATAGACTTCTCTTTTTCTCCTCTTTCATTTACTTCTCTAATCTTTGGTATTTCCTTCCTTCTACTTACTTTGGGCTTTGTTCTTTGTCTAGTTCCTCGAAGTATAAAGTTAGGTTATTTATTTGAGACTTTTCTTGTTTATTGAGGTAGGTATTAATCACTACGAACTTCCCTCTTAGAACTGCTTTTGCTGCATTACGTAAATTTTGTCTCAAGGTATTTGTCTCAAGGTATTTTATGATTTATCTTTTGATTTCTTCTTTGACCTATTAGTTGTTTAACCTCAAAATATTTGTGAAAATTCCAGTTTTGTGTAATTTCTGATTTTACCACATATTACTTCTCATCTGCTTTATTGCATGTTTTACTGTAATCCACATCTATTCCTTCTTTGAAAGAAAGGAGAAGTGAATGAAAAAGATAATAAAAAGAAAGCAGATAAAATTTTATTAAAAGGGTCAAAGTTATACAGCAGGTCCTCAAATGTCATTATTATAACACTGATGAGATGCCATAGGAACCTAACTCTTCCTTATATCAATTAGCCTGTGATAAAACTAATTTTGTTATATGTTGTTCTGCTGCAATTCTAAGAACCCATCAACAACATCAAGTAAGAACTTACTACACTCGAAATCACATTCAATTCAAGGTAAGAAAGGGATTTCAAACTTTCAAAGACTAAGCATGTAAAGACAAAGACGGTTAAATAAAGAGATCATAATGATAGAGGACTTGATAGAGGATATGGCTTCTGTAGCAGTTTGAACTGCAACCTCCAATATTCTACTAAATCTCAGCTTGAGAATTTCCTACACTTTCATAAAAATCCCACTATTTATTTTACTTAAATCAGTAATTGAAATTTCAAAAAGATTAAAGATTTAGAAAAAGTACATGGTAGGAAAATATCAACTAATAATTTACTTCAATTATGTTCATTCCTTAAAACTCAAATTATCTGGTTATAAAAAGCTAAACTTCCAAGACTCTATCTAACTTAAGAAAGTATTCATGACGCAGTGGTATCCTAATGTGTGGTTGGGGGGAATTACTACAAACAACAACGACACCAACAAAACCCCACAGAAACAGAAAAAGGTCCCACATGATGAAAAATAAAGAGTGCAAAGATAGCAAAGATAATCTTTAAAGGATCAAAAATCCAAAAAAAAAAAAAAAAATTGCGGGATGAAAGAACAAACTACTTTGGCAAGTCCTAGAAATAATGTACCGGGGGCTTCGCTAGTCTTTGTGCTAGGTATCTTCCATTGTACATCCCTGGCCTGTCTCAATTCTTCTCCACCCTGCTCTGTCTGGCAGGGAGGTGACCTCTATGGACCGCATCAACAGGCACCTGCACCTCTGGTTTCCAGTCAGATTCAGCAGAATGGAGGCACCAGCAAGAGATGGGAGAAAGAATGAAACTGAGTCTTTATTTCCCCTGCTCCTTCCTTGCAAAGCCAAAGAGGGCAGGCTGCAATGAAAGAGTGAGATTCATAACTTCTATCAGGCAAGCCCCCTCCATCCAGCACTCTGTCTCTGGGTTCTGATAAAAGCTCCCTCTCTTTGCCCCTTTGGGAGTAAGGGTGTTTTCCTCATATCTTATTGATACCTTGTGAAAAGTTCCATTAGTTAATTCTCTTCAAATTACTCAATTTGAATATACCATATTTCCTACCAGGACCCTAACTGCTAGCCTTTTTGGTAACTAAAATGAAGAGGAATCAAAGAGGACACGTAGATTTTGGCTTGAACAATTAAAGAATTAAGTTTGGTTGTTATAGGATGGGAAAGAAGACTTTGGTTTTAGTTAAGTTCGAGATGCCTATTATGAGAAATCCATAAGAAAATGTCAAATACGCAGATGGATAATTGAATCCAGGGTTCTCAAAAGAGGCCAATGTTGAAGGTACAAATATGAAAATCACTGAATGGTCTTTAAAGCCATGGATGAAGCCACCTAGGGAGTCTGTACATACAAAAGAGAGTGTGAGTATTTTGGTTTTCTTACACAGAAAAGAAATACTCTCTGTATTATGTCTTTTGTAAATTAATGTTCAAAATTATTAAAATTTTTACTGTTTATGTCTTTAAGTTTACCTTGCCAATCCTATTATTGTAGTTATTAATTTGGTAAATTACAGCAATCATTGTTAATGAGGGCTTTAACATTTAGTCCAATCAACAAACTTAATTTATTAAACTCCTCCTAAAATTTTAACTTTTATAAATATACTCAAATTTCTTAAGCATTTCAGTCATCTGACATACAGAATGTTTCCAAGTACTAAATACTTGTAACTCCAGTAAGTTAAACAAAAAACTTGGTAGATTTTAAGTTCTCAAACACTCTACTAAAGATTATAAAAACACACTTGATATCACAAGTCTCAATTATTCAATATGATAAGTAATTACTGTCAATTAAATTGTGATTACATGTAAAAATATTTTTTTATTGAATAAATAAACCTGTTATTTTAAACCTCCAACAATAGTATCAATGAGTTTGATTTACCTCATCATTTGTATACATGTCTTAATTTCAGACAAAGACTCTTAGGAGCAAATCATGATGTGGATTCTTCCCTGCCACACTGATCAGTTAAGTAAAGAATTCTTTTTCAAGTCACTGTAACAAGTATGACATGCCTTAAAAATTCTTCGGTAAGGCACATGTCTCTAGATTCAAGTTGATATTATTTAATTCTCCTCCAAGATTTGGGTCAGCAACATTCCTTTTAAGTTGTACCTAAATCAGTTCACTAATTCAGTGGATTCTGTATTTCCTTGGCATTTTAATACCTTTTTATCTAGCTATAAGGACACATGAAGCCCAGTATTGTATGTGAACTATCCTGTGACTCTCAAAATCCAATCCTACCACCAGATTCTATTCCCTTCAACCTACTCAAGAAAATTGCTCCAGCATTCCTCCCGTCTCTCTCCTGTACCAAATTTCCCATACTACTGGGCGACTTCCATCAAATACATCAAGCAGCTATATCTCTCAACCACAGGTACTTGAACTAACAAAAACCAAAATTTGTTATCAACCCTCCCACCCATTTTTTTCCTTCTTCCTATATTTCCTGTTTTAATAAATGACAACATCATCCAACCTATCATCCAAGGTGAGAAACCTCTTAACATCCTCAATCCACACTCTCTCACACAGCTCATAATTCATGTGGGCCCCTTAATTGTGCAGATTCTATCTATATTCAGCATATATACTCCAACCTATCCCTACTATTTTGCAATAAAGCCTTCATCATTTCTTGACAGAACTGTAACTACCTCAATATAAGTAACCTCGCACATCCCACATGTTCAATCAAATATCTATTGATTGATTAAAGTAGCTTATATGGCTCTATTACAAATTACTCAGACTTACGGTTAAAAAAAATCAATTTTTAACCTCAAAAACCATGACTGAATTTAAAAAATAAACTGAATAATCTGGGGCTGAGATATACCACAAATAAAAAGATCCTGAAGTAGAGAGTACTGTCCGTGTTTGAATGTCCCCTGGGCAGTGAACACTGCAAAATCCCAATTGCCACTAACTGGAATTACTCTCACTTTCTCTCGTCCCTTCTTGTCCACTCAACCTTCTTCAACAACCTATTTCCCCTTCATAACTTCTCTACACTTTCTAGAATCTACAACTACAAGAAAAGAACCTGAGTATTGTGAAAGCTGACAAAATACATGACATAAATTATTACATTCTCTTTGTCAGAGGCACAGACCCAATGAGCAGGTCTTCTGGAACAAGAAGTGAGAAGTCAGGACTGCGAGGACATAGGCAAGGATAAGAGATGATGGGAGCTTAAGAGTCAAGGCTCCTCCTCTTTCCTGCATTTTTCTGAGACCCAGCGATAGTTGTCTTGACCTTGATAACCCACATAGGGCCTCAACAGAAGAGGACAGAAAAGATCTCAGAAGTATTTTGGCCCCAAAATATTTTTGAATCAATTTAGAGAAAGTTATGAAATTCAGTTGTCATACTTGACTTGCATCCAGAAACACAACTCAAATGAAGCATGTAGCCTAAATAGTTGATGGTTTTCAGCTGGATGTACTTTCCAGCCACCTAAAATTTAAAAAAAAAAAAAGTCTCTAATCTCATCCTAATAAAAATCTTTGACCCGGAAAACAAAAAGGCACTCTATAGTTGACCATTGAACATCATGGGTTTGAACTGAATAGGTGTACTTATACACAGATTTTTTTCAACAAGTATATTGGGAAATTTTTGGAGATCCGAGACAATTTGAAAAAACAGATGAAGCTTATGATTTTCTTATTAACATTTTCCTTTCTCTAGCTTACTTTATTGTAAGACTATATAGTATATGATACATATCACATACAAAATGTGTTAATTCTTATGGTTAATGACTACAATCAGTAAGGCTTTCAGTCGATAGCAGGCTGTTAAGTTTTGGGGGAGTCAAATGTTATATGTGGATTTTCTACTGCAACATGCTATTCAAGGGTCAGCTTATAGCAAAGCGAAGAGATGGGGCAGGTAACAGAATGAGTTTAAATAGTTGTGTACTTTTAAACACTGATATTTCTAAATTAAATACTGCCTGGGAGGACAAAACCTATAAAGAATCTTCTTCAGTATACTTGATACATCAGATATACAAAATGAATCATCTTTTATTCAACTCATACAACACAGAAGAGTTTCATGTTCAGCTGTACAATCTTCACAAGTGGACCTCTAGTCATGCTATTTGGAATCCCAAAGGGCTGGCCTGGAGAGTGGGGTACCCAAATCTCTACTAGTGGATGGAAATGATCCTGAGACACTTGGGATGTTTATGTACTCAGAAAGTAAATCCACCTTCCTTTTGTCCAAGAGGCAATGTCATTCTCATTTCTCAAGGCCCAGGTTTCCCTAACTCTTCCTCCCCTCTCTAGGCTCATACTTCACTCTGTATCCTCACAGTACTTCATACATGTTGCTAATGTACTACTTACTACATTGAGTTAGAGCCAAAATATGTCCTGAATGTGTCTCCCCCATTACATATGTGGTTTAATTCTAAATCATTCATAATTCAACTTTGTACTATGCCCAAAATATGGTATGTTTGTGAAATATGTAAAATCAGGGGGTAAAATCATTCATGTATGGTCTCAACCAAACTGAATTGATTCATTAAAGTAGTCCAGAATCAAGATTAGATTAGATTAACAGAAAATATAAAGGTTTTAGTCTTGTTTATTGAGGTAGCCTCATTTTACTCATATTCTAATCAGTAATTCACTTGTGTATTTCAGAAAGATCTGAGAGAGGTAATTCTTGTGTTAGACTTTGAAAAGCATCTTGTAAGAATAACAGAGATGGAAGAGAATGCTTTAAAATGTATTTTAAAAAGAAATAAAAATTTTAAATGAGATATGTACATTTATATACCTACTGCTCTCTGGAAGTAAGAATGATAACCATTAATTATCTGAATTATTCGATTTATATAAGGAAAAGGATAAAGCTGTTTGTACGCTTCTGGAACTGTGAGTCTTGAGTCAAGATGTACATTCATCATCCTCAACCTCTAGTCAATAAATACTGGGGCAATAATCCTCAAGAGAAGGTTGTTATCAACAGAAAGGGAAATAAAAATCTTGTATTCAGATACCACTAATGAAAATGGGGAATGAAATACAAACTTTATCTTATTCATATTCATAAAGAATCATGTAAAGAACTAACAAGAATTTTAAAAGGATACAAAGCAACTGGAAGCCATACAATCATCTCACTAGGGAAATAATTTACTATCTCCATTAATCTGAAAGTTGGCCCAACCCTTGATATTCCCAGAAACCCTCCTTCTGTTTTCTCTAGTCCAGTCATGCATAATTGCATATACACTGCATATTTGTATATACCACACCATATAATATAGACATATACATTTAATTTGACTTTTTCCCCTATTTTCTTATGTTTAAAGTAATACTTACAAAAAATAATTTGAACAATCAAATGTATAAGATAGAAAGTAAAAGTCTGTCTATATTCTAATCTCAGAGATTATTGGTGTCTGGTTCAACTTTTTTATGCACATACTGATGCACATGCATTTTCTTTCTCTTTTTTTACAAAAATGGGATCACTGTATACATAGTTATACAACTGTCTCAGTGTAATTCTGATATATCATAGGCAGTCTTTTGTGTCATAAAAGAGTTCTACCTGGTTCTTTTAAATGTCAGCCTAGAATTTCACTGTATGACCATCCCATCAATTTAACCAGTCTCTAAAACTGGTAGCTAATACATGGAAAAATTTAAACTCTATAGAATGTAGACTTTTAGAGATAGAAACGACCTTGTGTGTAATGGAATCCAAGGTTGTCACTTCAGAGACAAAAATACTGATAAGATACTGACGCATATTGATTAAAAAGACTGCAGGTTGGATTGGTGACAGAGTAATGCGGGCTACAGCCTTTCCCACTATTTACAAGTTGAGAGCTCACACACCAGAGCCAGACTTCTAGGTTTGATTTCCAGTTCCAATGCTTACTAGCTGAGCCACCTTTGCCAAATCACTTGACCTCTCTGGGACTCAGTTTTCTTATCTCAATAATAATATAGTTACCAGAAAGATTAAATGTTATAATATACTTAGAATATTACCTTGACAATAAAGCAATAAGAAAGTGCTAATAATTACTATCGACAGAATGTTTGTGCATCTCCCTATACTCAATTCATATGTTGAAATGCTAACCCCCAATGTCACAGTATTAGAAGTGGGACCTTTAGGTGGTGCTTAGGTCATGAGGGTGGATCCCTCATGAGTGGGATTAGTGCCCTTATAAAAGAGACAAGAGAACTCTCTCCTTCTTTCTACCATGTGAGAACATAGCAAGGAGATGGAGCAAAAAACTGGCAGTCACCAAACACAGAATCTGCTAGCATTTTCATCTTAAACTTCCCAGACTCCAGAATGGTGATAAATGTTTGTTGTTTAAGCCACCCATTCTGTGGTACTTTGTTATAGCAGCCCAAACTAGACAATTGTTATTATTATACCATCCTATGCCAAGCTTACTTTGTAAAATTATTAAAATTTCTGTTATTTTTATGTGTAAAATAGAAAACACAAACTACTAGTTGTTCAAGGTTTTGGTATTTATATGTTCATGTTATCTCTTCATTATTCTTTAATTACTAAAATGCGAAAGTATGTGATTAAAATTTACAGTGAGATATATCGAATTAAAAATTATGAAGGATATAAGTATATCCAGTTGAAACAACTCTTCACAGAAATGTGAACCAATATTTATTTATGTTAGTTTTTGGTAACCTAAATATATCTCCTTGGAATGAGAAATGGAGGAAGAATAGGAAACAAAAATCATTAGTCCTACTGTATTTTCATTCATGTGATTTTTACAAAAAAAAGGTGAAAACTTTAGACTCCAAAGAATACACCAGTGAATATGCATTAATTCTCAAGCAGTAAAAACACCTGCTCCAGGTGGCAGGCTAATATTTGCAGGGAACAGATGTGTTGGTCTCAGCTCTTTGTGACTTGTGAGATTTGTAGTTCTTTTAATATTGGTAGTATTATTGGTTTTCTGATGTTTTATTCTTTATTTTTTACTTGAAACATATTAGACTGAAGTATATCTGCAGAGTCCAACCAAGTGTTTTAACCTCTTTCAATGGCAAGAACAAACTATTATATACTTTTGAGGCAAAGTCCAATAACCCACCAGAAGAAGTAGAGAGTTCTGAGACTGTCCTAAACCAGAGCATCTCAGTTCTCACTCTGAAGCTACTCCCCTCAATACTTCCACAAGCTACATGTTAAATTTCTCTTTGTTGTTCAAAGTCATAAAATTTTAGGTCACAGGAGACTTTGCACTTTCATATGATCCAATAGCTTTTTTAAAAAGCAGAGTTGATTAAAAAAACTTGGCCAATTTTCAGTTACATATAGCTCACCATAAATGTCCAAGAGAAGTAGCATGAGCGATACAACTTACTTGTCAAAGTTAAATGTGTAGAATGTTTTGGCTGGTCCAAAACTAAAATTTAGGAGGACAAGTATATTTAAAAGAACTCAGTTCCTCATTATAGACTTGATTTAGAAATAAAGTCATTACTGTTCAATTTAAAATCTTATCTATTTAAAGTTTAAACTTGAATATTTAAGAATAACTCCTTTCAATAAAAAGTCCTGCAGTACTCAGGTCAAAGGTGAACATTTCTCAGGTCATATTTCTTTCTTAGGCCTATACCCCCAATCAGGTCAACAAACTTCAATTGTTTAAATCATATAGCTTGAATTCTAAAAAAAAGCAGTTAAACATTCTTTTGAAATCACGGAAAATTCTGCTTTGAAGATTGATCAACAGCATAAAGAAATAAAAACAGTCAATTACCATAATGCTGACCCAGGTTTGAAACATGTAAGCTCTGATGTTTTAAATTCATTTTTATTAATAGTCTTTTGTTAATTATAGAAAACGAAAACAAACACACAATTTGAAAAGATCAAGTCTGGGTTCTCAACCCATCCCACTTCCTAAAAACTGAACTTGTTCTGTGCCCCACATAGTAGTAAACAGAAAAAAGTAAGTAGAGCAGGTCATTCCTAGGTCCTCAGCGGATTCCTGTTTAGGTAAGAGTTCTTTCTTTTCTCTGTATATGTTAATACATGTGAAGCAACTCAATTGGATCTCATTTTTTGTCTCACTTAAAAAGACCACTCTGAAAATCTGCTGACAACAGGATCAGGAACTGAAAGTGTAAAACAGAAGGAAAAGGTGAGGAAATACAAATCTGGCAATTGACTGTACATAGGAAACAGGAATTTGCCTGGGTGTTCTCCAGGTAATGAGAAACATCTCCTGAATGCCAAGGAAACAACTTTAAATGACTGCTCTTTTAACACGCCTTTCAGGTAAATGTCTTAAGGCTGGTGTCACAGAAAAGCACCTGAATGGGAGGGGTTGGCCCTGCTTCATGATCACACTGGCTCTTGAACATAATTAAAACTAATCCTTTTACCTGCCTACATTTCTTACAAACAATCTGTCTAGTGCAGTACATAAAAAAAGGTTCTGGATGTTTTGCACCAACAAGATTTAATCAGTACTTGAACATTTAGGGTGGGGGGTGGAGAGAAATGCAAGTCCAAACAACAGCAGCTCATTCACTTATTTAAAACATTCAGCTATTTTAAAAGGCTTAGAAGTCACAGAGCATAATGGTGTATCAAAACGACAAACCCTCAGCAGAAGCACTGCACCCGCATCTGCTTACCTGGAGCTTTGAGAGACGGCCCAGATCTGAAACCCCTGGAGAAGGAAAAACTTATGCCATGACTTGCATTAAGTAACAGGCTGTGGAAACAAGTGTTTACGAACCCATATAGGGTGCTCACAATTATGCAAGGAAGGGCAGGAAAAAAATCTTCCCTCTCAAAGTGTAGTTGAAAGAATTTTAAACCAGCTCCCTAAAAAAGAGTTACTTGTAGACTAAGGCTTAGGAAGAGGTCAGTGTTGCTCTGTCCTCACATCGTATTTATGGTATTAAGTGAGGGAAAATGCAGGAAACACCTTGTCTTAGGTGCCATGGAAAATACAGTTTTACTCTTGCAATAAGCACTTCAAAACTATTGATGGCAAACTTTTTATACAGTTTTATATCTCTCTGCACACTCTCTTACAGATAGGCTAAATTAATAAACCAAACTACGATTATACTTCTACAGTAATTTTCTCACAGGGTTATTTTATTTTAACATTACCTATTATAACAACAAAAATTCTACCTTTCCGACTAAGCGGATTTACTTTTTTTTTTTTTAACCTTTTTCTTTCAGCTCAGTTGGATAATCATGAAATACACAATACTTATGCCCTTTGCCTTCACTTAAATGCCTCAAATTCGGTAGGGTTAGCAAATAAATGCTGGGCGATTCTCATTCTCTCAGCAGCTTTCCTTGGTTTCATCTTCAGGTCACATCTGAGGCTTACCAGAGAGGAGACCAACGTGTGACCTTAGCCTTGACTTTATAATGAATTAGTGTGACTTTCTTTTCACAGGTTTATCTCTTTCTACCCCAAAGACTCCCCACCAACCATGTCACCACAGAAAGAATAAGCTTCATGTCTTCAGAGTATGAGCTAATCCAAAGTTATAACAGACCATCTTCATGATCTTTTAATCTTAGTAACTGGGACTCCTCAGAAAACTTTAAGCCAGAAATATAAAATCACATGTGGACTGAAATTAGGTGAGCAAGATATGTACCTGGTAAGAAATTCAAAGCAAGAAGGAATTCTGTCACAGCCCAAAATATGGGTACTAGTTAGAGTATATGGTAAAAATACTAAATCTGACATTTTTTGAATCATATGAATGAGCTCCCTTTAGCCCAAGTTTAATGACTCCCATCACCTTAAGAAGTTTAATGTTTTATTTTTAGATAGGTACAACAAAGAGGCATTCTCTCAGACTGCAGAAAACTCAAGGTGGCATGGTAAAAATAATAATAGTAATAATGCCTCCCCCCCAAGTATATCCACACCTTAACCCGTGGAACTTGTAAATATATGTTGCATGAAAGGTGAGGGGTGGGGGGAAATTAAGGTTAGTCACCAGCTGACTTTAAAGAGACTGTGCTGGATTAATCTAGGTGGACCCACATATTATCCAATATAATCACAATGGTCCTTAAACAGAGGAGAGCAGGCAGAAGAGGAAGAATCAGAGATGGCACTAGCAGAATGAATGACTAGTCATCTCTGGCTCTGATGATGAAAAAGGGCCAAAAGCCAAGAATTCAGGCAGCCTCTAGAGGCTAGAAAAGGCTAGACAAATGTTTCTCCCTTAGAGCCTCTGAAAAGTAATATAGCCCTGTCGACACCTTGCTTGTATCCTAGTGAGGCTCACTTTGGACTTCCAATCTCTAGAACTGTAAAGCCATAAACTAGTACTGTTTTAAACCACTAAGTGTGTGGCAATTTGTTAAAGCAATATTAGAAAACGATACAAATGAGATGCTAAAAAATAAATGGAAATGGCTGTTTTCAAACTACACAATAAACCATTTTATATGCAAATATCCTTGAAGTATTTAAAAGGGAGGGTATTATATTTTTCATTTCTTTTTTCCTATTTTTAAGGTTTTCTAAGGTTAAATTAATATCTGTAATATCAGCTTTCATGAATGAAATCAACAGAAAAAAATGTCTTAACATATTTCTGATTTAAAAATAATGTACTGGAAGTCTTGGAGAAGCAGCAGCTTTTCATGACAAAGATAGGAAAAGTCAATGTGATGATTCCCTATTCTCTCCTATGGTTTCAGGAGGTTCGTATCTTCCATGGGTATTCAGCACATGTGGGAACACTTCATTCATACATCTTTTAAACTATCTTAGGTTTTCTCCCTTACCTGGCCTCATCTTACTCTCCTGAATCCATAGCAAGCATCCCATTCCCACCCCATAACTTACTCTTTACCTCTCTCTTTTTCTCTTTTATGTACACACACCTCTCACTTGGTATGAACCTCAGGGGACGCAAATTAGCTTCAATTCTAAACCTAACAAGGTAACATCTAACTTCTCCTAATCTACCATCAACATCAACCATTTAACACGTAGTCAAGAATACAGATGGAGGAAAAAAAAGCATCCAGGTAGTCAAAAGTAGGTATGCCCAAGTTTATTTAGTATAAAGTTTATGTACTTCATTCATAGCAAAATTCCTTGGGATCTTAGTCCCAATCTAATGACATTCATTTTAGATTTAATTCTAACAAATCAGGTTATCTAATTTCTTACGCTTCAACAGATTAAGACCAGGAGGGTGAAAAAGAACAAAAAATTAGAAATGGATACCTTCAAAAAAAGAGAGAGAAAGTAGCACATTCATTGAGTCTTTACCAAGTGCCAGACCTGCATGCAAAACTTTGAACACATAGTTGGAACCTTACAGAAGAAGAAGCTTTCACTCCCTGAAGCTAAATAACTTGTCCAGAATCAGAAAAAGGGGATATATCCCAAGAGCAGAGAGAAAACTCAATCTTTTAACCATCTGATTCATAAACAAACTCTTTTGCCACTAAACTGTATCACCTCAAAATCAACAGCAAATTTTGCTTCTTGTCACTAAAGTTCTGAAAAATGAATAAAAACACAAACGTGAGATTTCAGCACGAACACCATCATAGAGGGCCATGAAAAAGCTGAAAAAATAAACAAGCATCACTAAAAATCTCATAAAGACATTCCTATATAAAGGAATTTTTCAAAAAAGGTAAAATCATTCTCAAATACAAAATAAAATGTCAAAGATTCCATCTAACTCATTAATTAATTAATGAGGGAACCAAAAAAGGAGTTACAACCAGTTCAAAGGAGAAGTAAAAGAACCACAAATTTAATGTAGCAAAAAAATGTTGAAATGGATGTATGACCACTGGTAAATTGCATTCCCCTGGATGTAACTAATTTGTATTTCTATGGATAAGAATTACTTGCATTGCTCTCAGTTTTCTACAAGTTAACTTCTAGTTCTACAGAGTTATAAAATGGTCTTAGACAAAGACAAAGACTCAGGCACCTATGGATCAAATAATCCCCAGACACGACAAGAGAATATCTAAGTCTTTTTTGCCCATTTCAAAGTATTACATTTTTTTGTTATACCAACGCGCACCACAGTACAATAATGACAACTGTACACTATCTTCAGTATACTCTATTTACAAAGATTAACTACGTGATAAAAACTTAAAAACTTTCTAATTGATGTCCTATGAACTTCAAATATGTAGATCTGCTGTTCCCAACAATGCTAGATGTTTTTTGTTCTGTTCTAGTGGAATGTATATGACAATGGGTCCTTGATAAATGATGGAGGGAAGGGAGAGGTTGGTGGATAGAGGATAACCTTCTCTAATACTTCGTAGTATCACAGCTCCCCTTTATTATCCATTAAAATAGATTCTGGACAACTGACTATTCAATATCATTTGATTTCTCTTTAAATCAAATAATATCTTGTTCCTATTTCTTAATATAATAAGGCTGCGAAAGGATAAGCAAATGTTGAGTGATTTACATGTAGTCAATTCTAAAAAATTATATTTTTTTGGTGATCTCCATGTCATACATACAAGCTACTACTTTTCAGCTCAGTAACACTGATTTTAAGACTCCTAAGATCATTTTAGTCATGGGTCATGGTGCTATTTACGTATACGTGGAACCATCAAATATGACCAATCAATACATAAATGAAAGTTCCTTAGAACTGGTGTGTAGACTACTGTTAGTCAATAAAGAAATTTTCAGTGATCCATAGTAAACTGAGAAAAATAAGAACATAGGGTTGTTGTTTTTTTTCTTCCATAAACTTACCTTTATTCAATTTAAAAGGACTTACTTATTCAAAGATTATAATCTTGCTACTGGGGGAGGGGAGGAATAAAAGTCTTTTCTGTCACTAAATGGACTCAGTGACAGTCCATAAGTGTTGTTTTTCTAATGTCTTTGTTAGCAAAATAAAGGCCTACATTTGCCCCCTTCCAAGGTATTTTATTTGTTTGTTTTTAATATTACAGTTCTATGAAATCCAAAAATCTAGAAACCACTAACTAAAGTTGAGTGGTTGGTAAGATATATTAAGTCATATACAATTTTATTTTGAGAAATAAATCAATGTCTGTATTTGTCCAATGTTAACCAAACCAAAAGTGTTTTATTGTGATAATTATATTAGTAACAGTGAGAGTGAAAAGAAAAGCTAAAGACTTGAACTTTTCTATTCACATCTATAAGCACATACAAGAAAAAACAAATCACATACTACTATTATCTATGTCAGACTCCATTCTATTCCCGTAGACGACTTGCAGGAATTCTGCACTGCCCATGTTTTCAAGAACTAGGACTTTCACTTTTCTTCCTCTCTTAACACTTCTGAGAACCTAGTCTTAAATTGTCACAAATGAGCTAAGCATTGCTTTGAATGGCTCACCAGTACCTATGTTACCTAAACATGAATTTCCATTATCCCTTTGCCAATTAAACTAACTCCAGACTGTAGCCTTCTTAAAATCCCTGACAAATTACCCAATACCCAGTCTCCTTTCTAGAAACTAACAAAAATGCACATAACCTAAAGTTTTAAGAATGATAAAAATGTTTCACATCAAGTTTTGTTCTTTTCTCACTAAATTTTCATACTTCAGTACAGAAATCAAATCAGATTTGAAAACAAGATTTAAAATTTAAAAATTCCCTTAGTATAGTGGATCAAAGGCCATAATTAAAGCAGCAATCCTGAACATTTTGCCTGTTTTAGAGAAAATAAAATTCACTCAGAATTCATGTATTCATGTAGTTTGGAAAATGTTTTTCATAGAAGTACCTAGAGAAATTTAGTCATTTACTAATCATCATCTTTGCTATTAATTCCCTTGTGCTTTTCTAACTTCCCCAACTGCACACTCCTGAAAACCCCCCAAACTGTTGCGGTGCAGGAAGCACCACTCTGGGAAAACACTTTCCAGGCACTTTGGGAGGATTATCTCATTAAATCCTCCCAGCTCCCCTGGGAAGTATGCACTTTCATTGGCCCCCTGTGACCCTTGAGGAAACTGCAGCTCAGAGAAGTCTCTTGCCCAAGATGACACAACTAAGGCCATCTGAAATTTGAACACAGGTCTAATCTGCTTCAAAATAAATAAATAAATAACCACTGCACTGTACTGCCTCTTAGGGAAAACATAGGGGTAAAAAAAGGCTATTTGATGTGGTTTTGTTTAAATAGAACCAAAGTATAGGAACTGCCCTTGAGCTCAAAATATAAAAATGCCCCAGAATTACGGACTGGCCCATCTGATAGCCACTGAAGGCCAGTTCTTTGACTACAGGGTGTAATCTTCTGGGAGCTGAGGGACGCACTGTTTAAACTATTATTATACCTGAGGCCCAAAGAGAATCTAAAACTTGTTCTCTTGTGTATAATTTATCATTCAACAATCGTTATTTGAGCCATATTTAAGTAGCTATTTAGTAACTGAAATTCTGCTGTGGAGAATACATGAAAGGCATGCTCCTGTCCTCTAGGAACTTCTAGTCAAAGATAGCCCCCAGAAAAGAACCTGAGAGTTACCTGAGGATCACTATTAACTTCCTTGGCTGTTTCTTCAAATTCCTAATTTCCTGAGAAATGGAAGAGAAGACCATGAACACTGGTGCATATTTAAAAAAATATCTAGTCAAACAGATAAAACTGCCCCCCATCATTTGTAGACTCTAGATGAATAATTTCAAAATAAGAGACCTAAAGAGGAAAACTAAACAAAAAAAATAAGGGGATAAATACTGAATTTTTACTAATTCAACTGGTCCGATGTCTAAATCCACTTAATTCTAGCAGTTATATCATTTATGTACAGTTACAAGACATGGTGGTTTAAAAAAAAAAAAAAACACCTAATTCCAGCATCTCAAATACAATAATTAGGAGTCTCCAAAGTATGCAGCTTATAAAGGGTGCCAGTAGGACCAACTTTCTGGGTGGGTGCTCTTCATTCATTGAACCAGTAACTCACCAGTGCCAAGAGGGGAACAAGAAAGTCATGCTCTCTGCCTTCACTGAAGTTATAGTCTAGAGGGGAAGTTACACACTAAACAAAGAAGAACACAAAGATTTAAAAACAAACAGTGAGAAATGCTATGAAGAATAGGATGTTTTTCAAAAGTTTAATAGAGGTAACCCAATTTAGACTGAGAATTAGGAAGACAACCCTAACAAAACAACAACAACAACAAAAAAAAAGTTTAGCTGAAAGATGAATAGCAGTTAGCCAGAGAATGAGGAGAACACTGTTCCAGGAAGAAGAAACTGTATTTGTGTAAACCTCGAGAAAGAAAAGTATTTGATTTGTTATAGCAACTGAAAAAGCCCATGCGGTGGAGAAGTAGGCACTGGGGAAAAAGGAGGATGGAACTGTAAGAAGAGGAAAGAACAGCCAAAATATAAATATACCTAAACCAAAAGTCTTCCAACGACCCGAGAAGTACCTATATTCAACATTCAAATGCAGAATAATAATGATGATGATGAAGATCCAAATCCCACATGTGAAAATATAAGCAATTTTTTAAAATATAATAAAATTTCAAAATTCTCAAGTGACAGCCATTTGGAACTAGAAAGGCTCATCTAGTCCAACCAGCCCCAAACCCTTCAAATGAGTTAACAGAGTCAGTCCATGCATGAGATGCTGTTATTTTCTCTTAGCCTCCTTTTTCAGAGAAACCATGCTCCTCTACCAGGGCCAGGGTGCCCTGTCCCACAGGAGTTGGGAAAATGAAACAAAAACTCGAAGCCATTGTTCGATAGGTGAACAAGATGTGGTACACTCCAGCTCCCATGGATCCTTCCAATGCAACAGTGTGTGGGTTCTCTGTATGCACAGGGAAATTAAAGAAAACTAAAAGAGTTCACCTGTATGTAAAACCATTCTTTGCCCTCAACATTACCTCCTCCTAAAGTGTGAAAGGCACCAGCCTCCATTCAGCCTTACTTCTGTTCCATGGAATTGCTCACATCACACAAGTCCTTTCTGACCAAACTACTGCTGAGATGGCAAGCCATAATTAGAAAAATGAGAAAATATTCTGATTAAAGTGGCAGGTTGAATAGTCCTTTAGTTCTACCTTCTCCTAAAACTGCATTGAAATGATAAAAAGTTTTTGTTGTTGTTGTTGTTGTTTTAAAGAAAGAAAGACATAAAGGTACTTAGTCCAAGAAAATAACTATGACATTTTGGAAACTAGAAAGGAGAATGAGTGGTAACTGTGACCCAGCAGACCAGAAGTTGTATCTAAAACAACCAGAAAGGGAAAGGAGAGACACAACACAGTTTACCTGCAGAACTCCCAGGAAGCTCAGAAATTGAGGAATTCAAGATCCCTGATAAAACGGGGGAGGGGGGTAAGTTGGGAGACTGGTTCAAAGGCCTTTAAAGTAGGACTTAAAGCGTTCTAGATCCTTTCTCCCATTCCACATAGCTGTGCAACTGGCCCTGCCCACCCTGGTGGAAGATGAGACATTTATTCACTGGAATGGATAAAACACAGTATCTGAACAGAGGATCACCAGGCACACAACACAGCAGGGTTAGGTAAAGAGGAACTAAGTAAACTGTAACAGTGAATATTGAGATCTCGAGGCCCTTTTCCCACTTGCTTCCCAGAGCGCTGAAGGGGCCAGGCTTATATTCTCCATGTGGCAGCTTGAAAGATTTCTTCTTGGGAATATCTGACCAGCCCAGGAGAGAAAACCAAAAGGTACAATCATTGGAGTCTCCTCAATAAAATAACCAAATATCCCTGGGGTGAGATTCACAGTAGACAATTCCCACTCACTCACACAGAATTCTGAATTAACTTTATATGCCCCACTTTAAGATATTAGACAGGCAAGAAACCTAACAGAAGAAATTAACTCGGGATAAACAGAGCTATGAAATAAAAACTTAAGCAAATTAATATATAACCAAGCCTAAAGTTAAAAGAAGATGCTATATTCATTAAAGAAGGACAGCAATAGGATGCTATAAAACAAAAAAGAGCTCTTGACACAGGAAAGAATGGGTAAACAGATTTAAAACTCAATAAAAGGCTTAAAGATAAATTTAAGAAAATCTCCCAGAAAATAGAACAAAAGGACAGGACAAGGAGATGAAAAATACAAGATAAAAGTTACAAACATTAGAGGATCACTCCAGGAAAGTCAACAGAGAGGAGAAAAACATAACTCTAGAAAGTTTCACAGAACTTAAGGATTTGAGTTTTCAAATTGAAAGGGCCTAGCACGTTTAGCCACGGAAGTAGTCACACACCCAAGGGACTGTGAAATTTCAGAGGGCTGGAGTTTCTAAACAGAATTAAAAACAAACAAACAACAAACAACAAAAAGTCACCACCACCCCAGAAAAACAGGTCAGATACAAAGGATTCAGGATCAAAATAACACTGTTTCTCTGGAGAGTAAAATTGGAAGCTTAGAAACAAATGGAGCAATGCTTTCAAAACTACAAGGAAAAATTATTACCTAACTAGAATTCTACACCAACTGGAACATCAATCATGAGTTTGATAAGCAAAGTGTCAAAAACTGACCTCTAATGCACTCTGGAGTAAGCTAAGAAAGGAGAAGAGCTGGAAGCCCGCAGAGATCTCACAAGAGGAGAAGGGACTTCCCAGCATGATAATTCAGGGGGTCGGGGAATGACAGCCATGCAGCGGCCTGGAAAGAAACCAGACTAAAGATTGGAAACTGGGAGAAATGTCACCAAGAAGATTAGAGAATTGTATACCATACTTATTTAAAGTTAATAAAATAGGAGATTTAGACGCCTGGAGGAAGATATTGGGAAATGAACTGAGGAGAACAGAGCAAACCAAGTAAATGACAAAACATGACAATTACTAACCTAGGGAAAATAGAGTTAGCAGAACAAGAAGGAAAACTAATCATAATGTGTATACTACATGACAGTTATGAGTGGCATTTATAAAGGCATAAAACTGTAAATTCATGGGTCCACCCAAAATGATGGGCAAGATGAGGATGGGTAGGGAAGGGAAGGGGCTATACTGTGGGTACAGCTAAATCCTCATCTTCCAACAGATGATACCTAAAACTGAAGAAATCAAAAAGTACCCATATAAGCACATCATTTAGAATGATAAAGGTAAATACAAAAAAAAAGTGCTAAACAGTTGAAGGTGGAGATAGCTAGAGAGAGAAAGTAAAGAGAATGAGAAGAGGAAAGAAGTCACCACTGATTTTCATAACATGCTTTATAAAATTACTTGACCCTTTTAAATATGTTCATATATAACTTGGATAAAAATAAAAACTAAATGATAAAAAAGCAAGCAACATGGAATAGAATTCAATATTGAATTCTGTATCCCTTACAATAGTATTAGAACAATATGCATGCCTGTACTTTATAGCACAAGTAGTGACATTTAATTAAAAAAAAAAGGACAATTTTGAGGCTGCCATTGGGTGACAGCACATTTATTGAAAAAAATTTATTCACCTCTGGTCATTTGTCAATACTTAGACAATGGCCAGACATGCTTTATAAAAAGGCTAATTTGTGAATAGTTATTGGCAAAGTCAACATTCATCCAGTCTTTCAAACAGGCGACTTTTCTTATTTTTCATCTTTTCTATATTGATAACCCCACCTTTTTCCTTAAAGCGAAGCAGCTATCTTTTTCTTACAATTTTCTCTTCAAAATATAAAGTTACAAAGTGAGTTGGAGCATTATAGAGTGTTAATTAGAACATGCTTTCCAAAATAGCTAGGTAGTGCTTTGAAAAAGGAAAATGGGAAATAAGTGGCAAAAATAAGATAATCTGATCTTTGTGTCTTAATATTTAACTTGAACACAATACCAACATTTTCATTCCTTTATGTCTTTCATGAACATTAAAAAGCCAAAGAAGTTAAAATGACAAACATAAATCACAAAAACAAGCTTTTTGTTATTAAGCAGTTCTTACTAAAAAGCAAGAAATGTCTGCATGTACTCTGTTCAAAACAGTAGTAAGAAATACATGGTGACAGAAAAAAATATGACTATGGGTAGTGAATATACAATGCAAAATATATATGACTTACTGTTGAATTGTACACTTGAAACTTACTGCATTAACCAATGTCACCATAATTAAAAAATAATAATAATAAAGTAAAAACAGAAACTGTAGTAAGATTTTATAATAATGCAGGTACTGTTATAAAACTCTCTAACCAAATTAAAATTTCATCTTTCATAAATTATAATTTCCTAAGCGAGGCAAGAGAATTTTGAATAAAAAAATAATATATTGGTGTTATCCATTTTTACTGGAATCCACTCTCATTTTCCAATACTTTCTTAAAAATCTATACTTTCAAGATAGTGATTCGAAGGAACGCAATGTGCTATTTCAAAAATATAACATACTGTGAAATATATTGTATTTATCAAAACACAGCATTACGAATTGTCATCACAGAACCTAAATCCAGCCAGAAGTTTCCATCTCCAGAAAACTCCTCTGATACTGAAAGAAGATAACCTGTGAATGGCTAGACTTCTGAGACAAACATCTGGGTCTTCAAATTAAAAGGCATTTCAAATAAAGTATCTTAATTGTCTAAGAGTTTTGCTTCAGTGTTTGGTTTGATTAATCCTGACATGGGTTCCAGGCACTCTGAAGAATCTGTCAAAGTATAAATATCTTAAAATTGGAAGAGGCCTTAAATACCATACAGTCCAATCTCCTCTCCTTGTAGGTGCTAAACTGGCACAGAGAATTTAACATGGTTGACAAAAAAACCCTTGGGCCAACTCAGGGTATCCCAGAGCCCAATCTAGTGCTTTTTCTGCAATAATACATCACATGACCTGTAAAACCAGTACAATTACTATCTGAACTTTAGGCAACAGGTATGAGAATGCATATATTTTTATTAGATACTTGTTGTTTCTCTTTTTATTCACACATAAGGGGATGTTCCACCTTCAAGCAAAATCAAACTAGGATTCTCTTTATTGTTCAAAAGACAGACTATCTATTGCTGTTACTGAAACCAGAAAAGTATTTCCAGTTTATCTTCTCACATCAGGTTAGTGACTTGTTTGTTGTGCTCAAAGTAGTGCACGTGGTCACAGAGTGGGTGCTACTGCCAATTCTCTCTTGGTCCTACTAAACACTAACGGTAACATGTTTGGGGGTTGGGGGACACTGTTTTATCAATTAAGACTTTAAGATCCATCAATAGACCCTATTAGGCGACTGAAAGCCCTGGCAGTTTTCCTTACCTGTACTCCAGAAAACAACTCCTTAAGACAGATATAACAAAAAAAAAAAAAAAAGCTGGCCTTTTCCCTAAGCAAGAAGGATACAGCAGCTCCAAGATGTCACAACCATGTTCAAGTTGAGAGGAAGAACAATTGCAGAGTGGGCTGAGGGAAGGCTAAATCAATCACAGACAGCAAAAGTTTCCAAAAAGCACATCGAGCAGACTCTGGAGTAAGATCAGAACCAAGTAAGCAACACAGCCTGGACACAAGACAAGAGTATTAAGCATTTCAGACAAATCATGATTCATTACCTATATACCTTGCTGCTTCAAATAAAATTAGCGTTCTCTTAGCAAGAATGGATAAATGGTTATTGGGCATAAAATTAAGAGCGTCACATTGGACTTTGTTGTTTGTATTTTCTCTGTTGGTATAACCTGCTCAAAGAAAATAAAAAGTGTTTTCTTAAATACACTGTCTGATCAAACAAATACTATAACATAAGGTAAATGGTCAAAATTCCATTCTAAACATAGTAAAGTCCAACTGGGAGGATTCCCAGAGTAAAGTCTTAAAGAAGTAAAAGGATTTTATTCAAATAACTTTTCATACATTGCTATAAGACCAGCATTTCATTCAACCCTTCTAATTTCTAAGAAAATACACGTGTAAGAAGGGTAGTTAACTTTTTTAAAACACTATAAACGTGTCTTGTAAAAATTATATTGTTTCTTATAACAAATTTAAAATAGTTCTCAAGTCCAAAAGGTAACTGTTCTAGCTAGACTCCTACCTGAGGATGCTCCCCGGTCACCCGCTCCATCACAATACCCTGACGAAGCATTGCACAAAGGAAGGTGGTAGTAATTAGATTTACTTTTGAGATACTGCTCAAATGATCACCCTTTTACCTATGACTTAGAAATTAATCAAAAAACAATGTAAAAATCACTACAGTTCCTTAAGGAATATGCTTTGCAAGAGAAATCCAAATGAATACTTCTTTCAGCAATATGAGCTAAATAGAAAGAAAAGAGAAGTAGGAAGAGAGAGGGGAGAAGAAAAGGGTGTTTTGAAGGAAACCGTTTAGCAAAAATGTTTCCATCATTTTCTGGGAAATCCTCTAGTTTTATATTCATGTAACAGAAATCATCAAATTATTTTTAATAAATTGGTGATAATTCATCTAAAAAATACACCCCAAACTAAGTAAATGCTCTAACAATCAAATAAATTAATGTGGAAAATTGTTTCAAATTAGTGCATTTAATTCAATACTTAAAAACTTGAAAAAAGGCAAAACTGAAAATCCATTACTTTTTTATATTAAGTGTAAGTTGTTGACATTTCATTTATTTGAGTATCAATATTTGATATTCAAAATGATCGATATAACAATCGTTTTTTTTTGTTATAACTGGTAAAATGTACTTATCACTAAATCTGAACACACTAAATTTGAGCATAAAGTCTTTAAAAAAGAAAGCCCTAAAGGAGAGTCTATCAAATGATTACTGTATGGCAAGAGCAAAAACGAATGGCAGGACAGGAAGAAGGAAGGAAGGAAGGCAGTCAGGGGAGGAGGGAAGAAGGAAGAGAGAACACCACCACAAGAGAGATCCAGGGGCTACTGGGGGTGAGTGGGAAGCCTTCAGTCCAGTGCACATTTAATGGGGAATGCTTTATTCGGTAACGAATATCACTTCGTGCCTGCCACCGGAGTGGATAAGATGCCCTGTGAGTGAGAATTCTGCGAGGATTCTGCCCTATAATAGAACAGGCAGCAGTTCTCAGTCCCGACAGACCAAAAAGGGGTAACCAGCCCCAAATGCCCACTCTCAGACAGATGAAAGAAATTCCTCTGAAAAATGTGGAGCTTTTCACCTCCGAAAAGCCTGTTTCCCTCTATGTCGTCTGCCATGGCCGTCTTCGGAGTTTTAATCAACCCCGAGCCTCTTCACCATTTGTCATTCACACCGACATACAACAGGAAAACACACTTTCAGACGTGCCCCAGCAGGTCCAGGACGGGATCGAACACAGCACTCAAACTGCTTCGGATGAAAATGTACAGGACGCATGGCTTACCCCACTTATGCAGAAAGACACCCACGAAGTTTACCCTGAAATGTCCTGATCACTCCATGTGGGCATTTCCATCCTCCCAGCTGCAAAACACCAGTGACTGAGAATTTAAGAGGGTGTGGGTCATATTTATTTATTTATTTACATTAAACACTCATGTCTCTCACTTTCTACGCAGGAACGGGTGACTCTTACATAGCATAGTAGCTGTGACCCCACATTGGAAGGAGGTATGATCAAAGGCAGCCTGGCCAGACTTGGGAAAACATTTCCACTGAGAATGGACACACTGCCTGTCAAAAGGTTATTCCCACCGCGATGGGGCAGCAGATCACATTACTCCAGGGGAACAACATGAAAGGGCAAAATCTGGCCATAGTCACCCACATACATGTTTTTCTTTCCAACAAGGGCAAATGGGAGACACCAACCCGAACAGAACATCCTTCTTATCACTCGAGACTGGGTGGGGGTGGGGAGAGGGGCCTTCCCCTAATCAATACAGCTCTTAAGCCGCAGCCACTGTTTAATTCCTTTTCTATTTTTCTTTTCATTCAGAAACAGCTCACATTCAGCAAGAGTTTTCTGTCTTAAACTTTTTTTTTTTTTTAAATCCGAGCAATCACAAGCTATATTCTGTGGAAGACAAAATAACTTTGGAGGCGTAAATCTTAACGTCAATGACAGGAAGGCTTTGGTGAACCATTACCATAAATCTGACAAACGCTAATTTGATGGGTGGCTGTATCTGTCTGCTGCACGGCCAGTCTAGACAGTCTATTGAGAAATCCTAAAACACAACTGTTTGTTCCCTGTAACACCATCTGGATATGGCAATAAGCGCCGACCCAGCGCCATTCACACATGGATCAAAGCACATGCTAATGCTATCATGAAGTCATACACATAAAAAATTCAATCTGAGAACTCGAAGCAATTTTCCTAAGTCTTCAGTGAAGAAACCCCAGACTTAGTGCGACTCAAGCTAAGTGCGTGAAGGGGGGAGAGGGGGGAAAAAAGGAACCGAATATTTAATGAGCTTGGGCTTCCAGAGGAATGTAAGGCCACCCATTGTATTGGAAAAGGCTCATGTCACACTTCAGTCATGGTGCCCGTCAGGGTGCCCCTTTACAAAAATTGATCTGAGGACCTTTGTAATTACCTGTTTCAGCTGGGGAAGGGGAGGCGGGGCACGGCGGATTCATGACAAGAAATAAAAGAAGGGTCCAAGGTGTAAATCTAACATTATATTACATTGGTCTGAGCTGGCAGAAATGTTCAATATTGCACACAATATTAAAAACCTTTCTCATTAAACAGTACTGTGGCATTAGATCAAAGAATCAAGGGCCTCCTATTGAACTCTTTTAAATATTACAAACATAAGAGCAAGTCTGGCTGTGCATAAAATAGAAACAAAGCCAATTTTTTTTTTTTTGGTCCACTCATCCTATAGCTGGCTGGAGAGAAACATTGCTTGAGAAATCCCTATTGCAAGTCAAATGGGAAAAATCCTGACTTCTCCCAAGGTATTTAAGGAGGCAGAAATGAATAGGGTCTCTACGAATTCGCTTTGACAGAGAATTTCATGTCATATATTTCTCCTTCAAAACTTAAGCTACTCTTTCAGAATGTATCACTCAAAAGTATCACTTCAATTGCAAACCTTACAGGCACTGTTTAATCCTCACCTCCCTGTGAGTCCAACTTCCTAGGGAGATAGGCAGTTCTTCCTATATCCACTGTTTCACACCACTGTGTGCTACTGTAAAAAACTTTATTAGCTTCTTGGCTGGCTGGTATCGGATGGAGGAACATAAGTAAAACTAGCTTATGAATTAGTTATTATCACATTCATCTCTGTTTGTTGAGAAACTAAATACATTATGTCCCCAATTTTCACATACTCTAGCATAAGTTTCACATAAATTCCCATCAACATATTTTAATTTACAGGGGTTATAATAATTGTTTCTACATCGTCTGTTTATGTGTGTATGTACACACACACACACACACACACACACACACACACACACACAAATGAATCTTTAAAATGTATTAAGCATGCCATGGGGTTAAAAGATAATAATAAAACTTATCAAGAATTGGATGCTATATTACTAGGTGCTTCAGCTATCACACATGGTGGCTTATGTTGCAAATTTCAAGTTTATATAGTAGTGAAGACAACTGGTACATCCACACAAACTAAGCATAAAATGATCACAGAAACAGAACCCTTGTACTCAGCAGCACACAGAAGTTTTCTCTCTCTCTCCTCTATCTGCTAACACCTTTAAGGGTAACAGAATAAAACATTACAGTCCAGTTTTTTAAATATCTGAAAGTTAAAAAAAATAACTCTACAATAAATCACTTTCTAATTCCAGACACAAACTCAGTTCTAAAAATGAGAAAATATAAAACAAGCCATAGTTTTCTAAAAACTCATTCAATCTGAAAATAAGACTTTTCTCAAAGTATTTCACAAAAAATATCATTTTCTTCTTTTCAAGTGAAATATTAGTAATGTAGGGCTTTTGTTTAAAAAAGGAAAAACTACTAATTTCGCTCTATTGTAGTATATGAACTTTCCTAAAAATATCTTAAAATAAGAAAAGTTCACAAAACATGTTAAATGCCAATTGACTATGAAGTTTCCATTCTAAATGATGATCACGTATTATTCTATATTTGACCTACAACAGTTAACTATTACAACATAATCTGGATCACAAAGAAAAATCAGAGGCAGCCTATTTTTCTGTACTGCATGTTTCTGAAATAAGGGACCTGTGAAAACCTAACATACGGTAACCTACCTTTCCTTGAGAATAGCCTTTTCCCCGAACTTCCAAATCAGTAAAACTATAAAGGTATTAGCTAATTTGGTCTACAAGTTAGTTAGTATACACCAAGTATTTTAGTAAGATTTAAAAGTATTTTATTTGCAAGGCATATATCTTGATCCATAGGAATAAAAAGAAATAACATGTATACACAAATGCACAACTCGGATGATCCACCATAATGATCAGCTGTTACCCTAGCTAGAATTAAGGGTGGGAGGGGCAAGAATTGAGACAAATAAGTGAAAAATTATAATCCTCCTTGTTAACTACTTTATACATTTATATAAACTGTTTTCACAAATATGATTAAAACCCTATATGCCAATTTCCCATGTAAGACTGACTAAATTACAACTGATAATCATGTTGTCTACCAGTAATGGCTTTCTTTCAGGCTGTGGCTATAATTCTGTAAGTTTAAAAGGAAAAAAAGAATCACCCAAACATTGCTTAATGTAGCTAATCAAGCATTTTCAAAATTAGACTGAGGATGAAATAAATGTCAGGCGGTATTGGAAGTGATTTAAAAATGCTGCAGTGGAACATTACTGCCATCTACTGACAACTATTTGACAGTGCCGCTGGACTGGACTGTCCCCAACAGCAGCCTCCCACTACAGCGGACCAAAGGAAGCCTTCCTTCAGAGACACTTCGTGCAGCGAACCAAACAGAAATCAGAAAAGTCAGATCACTCAGTTTTACTTCTGACTTTAAAAGATAGCATATTTTTTCGTGTCAATGCATAAAGGAGTGATTCTTTTTAAGTTTTGAAATTTTAAACTGTAGTGACGCACACACTAGTAACTGGTACTAACATCCAGCCAGAAGATGGCTGTGCCTATAGCTATGGAAAGCTCATTCTCCTATGGATAATTCTTTCCCTCATTCCTTATGCAGAACTATGATAGACTTCCGAAGAAAACAGAGCACAAAAACCAGCATAAGCTGGGTGCCAGCATTCATGTCAATCATAAGAGCGTTCCATATCACCTCCAAAAAATCACTTTACCCGAGGTCACTGTAGGTCCAAGGCTGGATTGCTGTTGTAGCGGAAAAACCCCTTGGGAAGGGGGCACGGTGCACAAATCAGAGTACACACTGAACTCCTAGATTTGATAGAACTAAATCAAAATCTATGTGTATCAGGCAAGACTTTTTAAAACAGCACTCCCAGCATGGAAGCGGTTCTGCACACCTTTTTAAATGCCCAAGGAGATATAGAGATGTTTTATACAAGTTCTACCAATTTTTTAGTGGTTTAGAAGTAGACTGCAAATGGGAAAATACACAACAGGGGGATTTTTTAAAGTGGCTTGGACCTGTGTGAGGCAGCAACTCAAAAGGACTGTGAACATTCTATCCATGTCCATGGACTCTTCATTCCATTAACGACTGCTAAAACATATACAATTACACGCTACAGATTTTAATATTTTAGAGAAAAACCGTTACTGCTTTTTTCTCCCCCCACCCCCTTTTAAAGACAGTAATCTGAAAACACAGATTACAGACACAAAACATGTAAATGACAGATTTTAAAAAGGATTTAGTCTCCACTAACATAGCCCTTTTAGGCCACATAATTGCAGAACTCCAAAGAACCACAAAATAAACTGAAAACCCCAGACATAAAGAGATCCACTTATTAATTAAAAGCAGCTCTCTTGCGCTATTAAAATAAGGTTGGCCATGCATACTTTATTGCTGTCACAGTCTCAGATGAGGCATTATTCAAAACACATAAAAGTAAAGTTGAATAGTTCTCTATGTAAGGAATAGAGTTAAGTCATGTCTGCTAGCACAAAACTGTTTTTGCAAAGAAGCTATATATAGAGGATCAGAGTGGAACAACAAAAAAAGACTATATCGAATCTCAAATTCAATTCTCCCCTTTGGTAGGGACAGTGAGGTGTTCTGCAGACAACTGGGGCTGAACCAGGAAGACCTAAAACTTATCATATTTTAAAAACTGGAAATGGGAACTGAAACAATAACCACAAAAGAAAAAAGAGGGAAATTAATGTTTTTAATTATATATTAATTGAATACAAATTATTTGGGGACTTTTTGTAGTCTGGGTTTTCTTTTTAAACTAGTACAGTCTATACCATACCAGCTATCTGTGGGGGGGGGGGGGAGGCCATAGTCATAAAAATAAAGGGGGAGGAAAGAAAAGCACAGGGAAAAAAAATGGAAATGAAAAAGAATGATTAAGAATTTCTAAAAATCACAATTAGAAATAGTATGGCCAAAAATTCATTCCTCATATTTACTGTTCATTCAAAGCTATAGGTGACCAACCATCTAGCAAAATTGAGAACTTAACAGAAAATTATTCCTCCCGTAGTTAATATTGATTTCTCCATGAGAAGGATAACTTATCAGGTATCTTGGAGGAATAACACCTTTCTCTGCAGTGCCCTCACTGCATGTCAGAGCATACCAAAATTACTTATGATCTTTAAAAGTATGGAAAGGAAAAATTCCTGTAATGAATGATCCGAATAAAAAAAACATTATCGCCTTATTTTATGGCATACTAATAGCCATGTAAACTACTTCAACTGTATGGGAACTGCCATCTAATTACAACGCCTAGTTATTTATGTCTCACAGATTATATGGTGCTAAAGCAAGTTACCTGTTACCATATGTAGACATCTGTAGTCAGCAGATGTAGAAAATAGTTTCTCATAAAGGTCAAAATTGGCTTAGAAATTGACCCAGTTTATGAACATGGTTTCTTTATCCTCTCCTCTCCTCCATTTTGTCTGTCTTTGCCTTGGATGCAAGAAAGAAAAATAGGGAGAAGCTCTCCAGGAGATATATATCTATGCAGAGTCGATGGTTGATCTAAGAGGAATCTGCTACTAAACTTTTTTGTTTGTTTCTAAATTTTATTCTGCTGGTTTTTCCCCCAGAGCACATCTGTCCTCACTGAAGTTTCTGTTTGACATGTTTCGTTACCTTGAAATATTCTGGCATGGAGTTCAGATATTAGTGGCCTTAAGTTAGATAGAAACTTTCTTCTCCTTTAATTTTTAAATACAATAGTCAGGCACCTTTACCCCCACCCCACATTTCAAGTGCTCAAGGTATAAGACCTCAAGGAGCAGAGGATCATTCGGACACAGCGTGCTGGCTCCACTCGGCTGCGCGTTTGTGAACCAGCGTAATTCGGTGGGGCTGACTCTGCAACTACACAAAAGAGTAAGCCCATTTGATTTCTCCCTAAAATCAGCAATGGCCCATGGAAAGAGATAAGAAACAATGCTCATCATATACTTTATTTTTCTTTGTTTAGTTCTGAAACCAAATGGTGGCCAATAAATTGTGGTCCGCCTGCCCTGCTTTGGTGGGACTCACAGCTCAGACTCCAGCCCCAGCATTAAGACGGATACGTCCTAGGAGTGAAATCAGTACACTTTTTTCCCCTTTGATCCTGAATAAAATTGCAGAATTTAGGGCAATGCAGAGCACTCTCCACCTGCGTCCCCCAAATCTGACGTCTTCTTCCTGCCCATAGTCTAATTTGTTTCCCCAAATTAGCACATAAAAGAATCTCTCTCTACCTTTATCTTCATTCTGTATCACAGTTAGACATAAACGAGCATTTTGTGTTCACTTTAAATTTTATTGTTTAGTAACGTTAAGACCTAAAATATGCACCTCAAGAGCTGTGGTGCATTTGACGCAGGTCGGAAGACAAGTATTATGGAAATGAAATGATTTTATGATAACTTTGCTCTTGTGGGGGTTTTACACAGGGGCTTTCCTGGGAAGATATCCAGGCAAACTGTGTCCAAAGCCCAGAATGAAGGGAAAATTCACCTTGATGCAACATAGTTGAAGAGGGATTTGCTGATTTGTCATTTTAAATGAAACACAAACTTCACTTCCAGTCCAGTTAAAGAGAGCATTCCTTTGTCCTCTTACTTAAGGGATCTTTCTTTCCTTTTCTCTCTTTCTTTCGAATCTTAAATTGAAAGCCACTCAAGTAAGAAACTGGTGTGCTTATACACATGCTCCATGTGCATATACACACAATATGCACACCCATATGCACACACACCCCCATACTCAAATAAGGGTTAATAAGCGTCTAGCTGGTCTAAGAGAAAACATATCCAAAACAATCTCACTCTTCTTAAGCATGAATTTCACACAAAGAACTAGATATAAACAAACCACATTTAATAATAATAAATAAAATCTCTGTCAAGCTTACAACATGACAGAAAGAAAAGAAAAGAAAAGAAAAGAAAAGAAAAGAAAAGAAAAGAAAAGAAAAGAAAAGAAAAGAAAAGAAAAGAAAAGTAAAGAAAAGAAAAGGGCAAGGGGGCCCGGAAGTAATTTTTATGTTATTTGGCTAGCAACACAAACACACGCGCGTGTGCACACGCGTGCACCCTCCCTCCTTAGAGTAAGGGTTTTTTGTTTGTAAGTTGGGAACAATTTTGAACAATGAAAAGGCAGGAGAAATTCAAATGACTTGGAAAATATTCCTCTTGTGCCAAATAAGCAAAACCAAAATTAATTCTAAAAGCAAATTTTAAATACTAGAGGATGAGAAGTAAAAATGAGTCAAGCTGAACTGAAAGATCAATCCTGAAAGGATAAGTGAGCAAGTTTCCCTTTAACCCCAATGGTTCTCACATTCCTCAGAAGCACAATCAGATACTTGAACTATCCTTTGAGCAAAATTTTAATCTTAAAGACACACTATAATTAATAATTAAGTCTGCTCCATGGCATTTTATTCAAAAAATGATACTGATTTTTTTCAACTAAAAGATTTAAAAGTATAATACTGCAATAAAGTGACACCACGCTTCAAAAAAATAAATAAATAAAAGTCCCCACAATCCTCAAAGTTGATGTTCAGCTTATTACATTATTTGGCAAGGGTTCACCCTGTAAATAACAAAAAAACAATAAAATAAAAAACCACTTAAGCTCCCTATTTGGACGCTATAGTGCTGGTTCTACACAGTGTGGTAGGAGCTTCTCATCTAAGTTAACACTGACACGGCTGGTCAGTTAGAAAACAAAGCTATGTGTGTCATCCAAGCATGTAAAATCATCACCTTAGATGGTACTAAAGTATCTGTACTGTTTGAAAGTCAAGGATGGAGTGCAGGAGGAACAGGGATCTGTGTGTGTGCTCCTTCTTTCCCACTTTGCTAACTGCTTCTCTTTCTTACCTTTCTAAGAGGAGCAGCAGCAGGAAACTTTTCACCTGCCCGTTCATAGTGGGATAAATCTGGAGGGTACTAGTAAAAATGGGAAAATCTTCTCCCATTCTTTATCTCAAGCCTAGATATAGTTCATGAGAGAAGACACACCATCTGGGAGTCAAGCTGGGCCTTCAAATTATCATGCACCTTATCAAAAGACAGTGATTGTGGTATGGCAAATGTCTTCCATCCTCTTCTAATAAGAGTAAAATCACCTCCCACCATTTTAAAAAACTACCTAATTTTTAAATTAAAATTTAAATTATTTAAAAATATTATATTTAAACCACTTGGTTAAAAAGATCTTACGGGATGTTTAAGAGTTGTTAAAATATACAGATTAAAAATTAAGATTCTTAATTAACAAATATTTTCAATACTTTAATGGTATCTTCTTGAGGCATTTTATTTTTTATTTTATTATTTTTTTCTTTTTCCTTAAGGCATTTTAGAGTTCACATGCAAAAAGGCCATCCTAGGCTAAATCTTAATGCAATTCCAAAGCTTCTTAAATAGGTCATTTAGAGACATAAAATGGTCTTTAGGTTGATTGATAATGGACATGAAGTAATTTAGACCACTTAGCATAGAATTTCATTGTAAAGATTATTGGGGCATTCAGAGATAAACTTGCTAACAGAATCATCTAAATATGAAAATAACAGACTCAATCAATTTTAAGGTCTCAAATCAAAGTTTCAGGAAAACAAATCCAAATAGCATTTACCTGAGAATTATGGACAAATTAAATAGCTTACAAATAATCTGCAACACAGTCCTTTCAAAAGATTAACAATCTAATGAGGCAACAGATCTAAACTACAAACTTAACTCCAGGTCACAGGGACCAAGTGCTAATATTGAGAATAAATAGCAACTATGAGAGCATGAAGGATGGGAAGCCCTTCTCTGGACCCGAGAATTGAAGGCATCTAGGAGGAGGTTACAAGAATGCTATATAGCATTTGAGCAATGCCTTGAATGTTGGGTGCATTTTGAGGAAAGAGTGTAGCATAACCACAAGTAAAAGAATAAAAATTCATGGCAAGGTCTGGGAACAGATGTGGCCAAGGCTTTAACTGTATTAGGGGAAAGTTTGTTTGTGACACTGCAATGAAGGGTCACAATGACCTTTAGGTTTTGGAAGTTAAGTCTTAGCAGACTGGAGTTAGAAGAACAAGGCCATCAAGAGGCAGCCAGGGTAACTGTCCAAGTCATAAGTGTGGCTGAACTCCAACAGCGGCAGTGGGGATGCACTGTGGTGACTCCCCACAACTGAAAGGACCTGCCATCTGATTGGACAGGGACGTGAAGAGGGTTGAGACAAGGATGACAGGGGATGTTACTGCAACTGAGATAAGGCACAAGAAATGGAGTTGAAGGAGGAAAGAACAAAAAGGAGTTTAATTTTGAAGAATATGAGTTTGAAGAGCCAACAGGACAGGCGTGTAAATACAGCCAATGGATGAAATAAGAAAGCAATTAGTTGACTGAGTAATTTCACATCTGCCACTATCTAAGAGAATGTCAAATGGCTCAAATATGTCAATCCCGATAATTATACCAAAAAATATAAACAGCTATAAATCAGCATCTGGGCTTAACAGTTAGAGATTGGAATGTGAACTCAAGAGGGATCTACAGATTGAAATTGAAAAGTTGGACATCATCAGTGTAAAAACGATAGTTGTCACCACCCCTTGAGAGTGGAGTGGTGAAAAGGAAATTTTCTTTTTTACTTTACAACACATTTTTATTGCTTGCATTTATATCAATGAGCACATACTACTTTTTTGAGCTTTATAAGTCACTTTTTAAAGAAAAAAAAAAGGAAACAAAAAGATTGAAGCCATAGGAACAGACGATATCACAGATTTACTCCTCAAATATTTAAGGACAATTAATAAACGTAAGACCTTGGCTAGGCGCTGTGTGAAACACAATGGTAATTCCACCTGAGTCCTGTGTGAGTCCAGAGGAAAAGCACAGGCATTGCAATCAACAGGATTCACATTCCAGCTCTTCCACTGACTAATGTTTACATGGGCAAGTTTCTTAAATTCTCTTGTTTAGCTTTTTTCCTCTGAAAAAAATTTCATATGGTTGTAACAAAGATTAGAAAAGTCAATATAGTTAAAAGACAGCATCTGGTACTCAGTTTGGTACTCAGTAGGCATTGTTAGAAGTTCTTTAGTTTCATCATTCTGCCAAGTTGGAGAAACCCAAAATTTAAGAGTCAGTCTAAGGCCATGCCACCCTAAACACAGCCAATCTTGTCTGATCTCGGAAGCTAAGCAGGGTTGGGCCTGGTTCGCACTTGGATGAGAGACCACCTAGGAAGACTGGCTGCTGCAGACATAAAAAAAGAATGAAATCTTACCATTTGTGATGACATAAACAGACCTAGAGAGTATTATGCTGAGTGAAATAAATCAAAGACAAGCACCGTATGATTTCACTTATATGTGGAATCTAAAGAACAAAATAAATGAAAGAACAAAATGAAAATAGATTCAAAAATACAGAGAACAAACTGGTGATTGCTAGATGGGAGGGGAGTTGGGAGGCTGAGTAAAATGGTGAAGGGATTAAATAGTACAAATCGGCAGTTACAAAATAGTCACAGGGTTGTGAAGTACAGCATAAGAAATACAATCAATAATATTGTAATAACTATGCATAGTGCCAGGTGGGCAGGAGGAGGGCTTTATAATATGCTGTACACCTGAAACTAATATAAAATATTAATTGTCAACTCTAATTAAAAAAAAAAACTTTTTGTTTAATTAAAAAAAAATAAAAGCAGGAAAAAAGAGACTAAAAAGGAGTGGTCAGGAGACTGCAAGTGAAAATGATGGGACCATGTCATGGAGACCAAAGGAGAAAAACAGAGTTCCTTTATTCGACCATTCAACATAAACTTATTAACCATCCAAGTCGTCTCGATTCATTAAACATTCCTTGAGCTGGGGGCAAGACTTCAACCATGGGGACACATCCTTCAGATTCGACCACCAAACTATGGCCTTCCTGGAACAATCCTTAGGCAAGAGCAAACACCTGTGGTGCCAAGTAAGGATCTGACATCATGACAGGATCTCGAGGTTTGGCTTTCCTTTCTTTTTTAACATATATTTTTTCTCTACCAGCTGTAATGTGCACCGAGACAGCAATAGCCAAAGAATTTGACTGGGTGTGCCTGCCCCCTGGTGGTTGGCAGGGTGAAGGACACACTGTAGGAGATGCTTTGAGCTTATACAACAGCATCTCAGACAACAAACTTAGAAATGATGGAATAAAACCTACAAATCAAAATTCCCTTTACTGAAAAAACATGAAGATCTGGTATAAATGAACTGAAAAAAATTACTAGGGGACAGTTTTAGAGACAGGCATACTGACCTGGGTCCATCATGCTAAATTAAGAACTATTGTGGCAAGCTAGCTGTCTGTGTGTACCTATTGCTATCCTAAATAACTAAATTATAACCTTAAGGATAGGGCCAGATACCGGTACTTTTTTAAAGCTCCCAGGTGATTTCCACATGCAGCTAGGGGGTCAGAACCACTGATCCTGGGCAATGTTTCTAAGGACATGTACAAGGTCTACTGGGATCAGAATCAGGCTCTATGCTAGACCTACAAAATCAAAACTTACATCCTGCATGTTTCAAAGCTTTCTAAGTAATTCTTAAGCATACCACATTACAGAAACCACTGTTATAGAGAAAGGGTTGGAGGTAGGTAAGTCCAGATGGTGGTGATGAAAGTGGCATCAAGACAAGGTAACCTTGAAAAATGAGAGAGGCTTCCCCTGATTGATGTCCAGGCCACATCCAAAAGGTCTAATAGAGGGAGAAAGCCTTAGGAGAAGTCAGATAAACTCGATTTAGAACTGACAGGGAAGGTCCCACTGTGCCTACATGGCTTAGGGAAGAGATTTCTTTCTTCTTGGTGGGAAGCCTTCTCTAATCCATCCTCCTTTATTCTTCCATACTCCCACTCCCTCTCCACACCGCCTCCCTATCCCCATAGAACCAGAAGCTGGAAAGAGGCACCTAGCACTCTCTTTTTCATTGGCTTATCCTTGGGAAGTAATTATCTGGAAAAGACATTCTTTGGAACATCCTCAGCTGGCCAAAATGGGTCTACCAATCCCCAACACACACATGCACACATGCAAAGCAAGCAGGCATCCAGGCCCTCTTGCACAGTAGAGTAGCCTTGGAAAATAACTCCTAGGGGTAGAGTTGGGAGTTGGACTGGAGGTATAGAACTTCCAAGGCCAAATGGGTTGAATCGCAGAACAAAAGACGCAAGGGGGTTAGATGGTGTTCATAAATCATTTACACTGACAAGAATTCTAGGACTTTGTCTTAGCTTTGTCCCTTTGAAATGTCCTAAAGATATCTGGTCAAGATTTATAGAGGCTTGGGTAAGTACAATTTAGTAAGTATATGCTGCACATCTAAATGGAATCTCACTTGGAAGAACTGAATAAAATTTGCATTAAAAGCCAAAGCAAAATATGAAAACATAAGAACCTACCTAACTCTTGACAGTCCTGCATGAATTAATGGATTATCTGAAAAGCTCAACTTCACATTCCCATCAAAATTGACCAAAGAGATGTCCTCATCTGCTGAGAACAGACCTACTGCAGGTTGTGCTATGCGCGTTCAAACACTGTTTTGCTTCTATGGCAACCCCAAAGGAGGTGCATCTCAGTGGTAAGGAACTTAAGTTTCCTGTAGGTGAAGCAACTTGCCCCAAATTCTGCAGCTTTCATTGGCAAAGAGAAGAAACAAATCCATTTGCATCTAAATTATTCCTCCACACCACAGGGCCTCCCTCTGACAGGGTCTGAACTGGCTTTGATTCTGACCCCCATTTTCATTCTCACCTCACCATTCTCCCCATTTTGGCCAAGTAATCCAGTGCAACCTTAAACTCAGGTACCTTCAGAAGAGGCCAAAAAAGCTCAGTCTGTGAAGCAACAATGACAAAAAGTAAAGGGTAACAGAGAACAATGAGGCCTGTGGTGAACAGGAACAGGCTTGACCCTCCTAAAGGTATTCAAAGTCCATTTTCTAAAATTAACACTGTGCTGGCAAACAAATGTTTCTAAGGCAGTGCAGTGTTTAGACCTTAGGGAATAAAAGGAATGGTGAACTGAAGGGCACAATGAAGTGAGGAAGGGATACCCTGGAGAGCACTGCCTAACCATCTAAAAAGACACACGCACACAGATGTCTCACTGTCATCTCCTCAAACGTAACTCCTTCGGGGTCGCCATAGAAGCAAAACAGTGTTTGAACACGCACTTCTTTAAAAAGTTACCTTTCCAAGCAATTAGTTTGTTCTCTTCATATTCTTATGTCTCTCAAAGAAACGGTCACTTCCCCAGCCAAATGGACTTCCACATTCACATTTACACTGCTGGTGCAAAATCAAGAGTGAGTGAAGCTGCAGCGTACCAAACCCTACCAGTAGCCACTGTATTTTTCACTGTGATGCACTGGTAAAAAATTAAGTCAGCTTTGTTTAAGAACAGACTTGAAGCAGAAAATATTATTGATTTTATCAAATTCACTGGTCTGTCTTGAACTTTGAAAGGATCTTTTACCCATGCCTGACTTCTTTTTATTATTAAATTTTATTATTACATGTTTATTTCTATTATTGTCATCTTTGTTATTACTTTTCTTTTTATTTTTCTGTGTGATGAAATGAATAATACACATGAGCATTTTTGCTATATACCAACCCTAAGTATGAGGGCTGTCTCAGGAATGTTATTTATGAGCTGAGATAGCTTTTTTTATCGGACACCATTTTACTTGAAAGAATGACTATAGACAAACTATAGTTATTCAAACTTATGTGTTTCACAAACACTTTCTCAGGAATAAATAAAGTGATCAAAGCAACGTCAATCAAAGCAACCATTTGCAACCGATTAAATGCAGAGTCACATCTGAGAATTTAGCTGTCTTCTATTTCAAAGTGTCTCTGTTTCATCTGCTAATCTACTAACTATTGATAATTATAACCCACATAAACAAAAGCTCTTTGGGGCCTTAATAATTTTGAGTAGTATAAAGGGACCCTGAGACCAAAAAGTTTGAGAACCACCAGGCCCCCCTGCCTGACCCTGGCTGAGCTTTCGGGGCCACATCAGGTCCTATCTTGTCCATGACAATTCCCTAACCATCCCCACCCCACAGTGCTCCCTTCTGGTGCTTTGTTCCAGTATGAACGGTCAAGGCCACTATTTTAACAGTCATATGGCTGCTTTATATTAATGAGTTAGTTCTTTACATGATAATCACCTAGTGTGCATGTTTCAGAATTTTAGGAAATTCTCTTTCAGATAGTTAACCTAGCTAGCTCCATGAAACCAGAAATTAAAATTAGAGTAGACAAACTACTGTCTTGTGTCTAAAGAGAGTAAAGTGCACCCTCTGGTGGACATGTAAGCTCACAAAACAAAAAAGAACTATTTGGATTGCCAGAAGAGTTCTGGCCTCACCCCAGAAAATTATCATAGATAATATATGACTAGAGGAAATTAACTTTAATTTTTTTTAATGGCATGTTTTAAAAAGAAAATGTGAAACTAAATCTGGTTTGGACTTAGTCAATAACTAATTGCAAATGTGAACCTGAGGTCACATTTCTATACGCTTAGGTAAAAAACATCTTTCTTAAATTCTTATGAGTTAATTATACATCAGCTATCCAAAATAATATGGTTCAATTATGTGTTATTTATTAAGTAATTTTAACTTTAAATATTTAAAAACATTAACATTGATGGATAAAGCTGAGATGATTATTATTATTAGTTCAATCTCCAGACACTAAAACTGCTGTCGTCAGTTCACATATTTGGCATTCCAATGACCTGAAGAAAATCCAAAAAGGGTTCTTTGAAGAATGAGAACCAATACTTGGTGTACACCTTTAACTTTGTGTGCTGTTAAAAGAATTTATTTCTTTTACATCTTTCCCCAGGATGACCGAAAATAGGAATGAAAATATGCACAACTTTATACTTATCGGTTAAAAATAATGTATTGATGTGGAAAGACATCTGAAATAGTTAAGTTAAAAAAACGAAGTTACAAAATAATAGGTTGTATAATCTAATTTATGTTCTTAAAAATGCACATTTGTGCATCTATATTTGTGAGCACTAATATATGTTAATACACAGTAAATTATCATCATTTTTTATTCTGAGAAAGAATATTCATTACTGGAGAAAGTAATGAAAGAGCTTTTCACTATACTTCTATACTTTTTAAATGTTACAAACATTTTATTTCAAAATAATCAAAATTGTTAGTAAGTTCCAGAGATAATAATTGATTTAAAGCATCTCAGGAAATAGAAGTAGTTATTTCATCAAATAGGGTATTAGAAAGTTTATGTAATAATAAGAAATTTGATCTAGCTATTTGGGTTTTAAATCAGGAGACTCTGTATTTTAAAAATAAAACTGTTTAATGCCTTTATCAACAATGCACATGGTGTCTGATTCTTTCAATGATGCAGTAATGTAAACTCTGGCAGAGATAGTAACTCTTTCAGTTGATATGACAAGATGATCATGATGTCCCTGTGAAGTGCTGAGACACCATCGTGGTCATGGCATCATTCCACAGCTTCAAGCTTTTTAGAGCTAGCCTCAGCCATAACAATCAATTGAATAATCAATTGGCATTGTTAATAATAACTTACAGTGGTAGCATTGACTGAAAACTAAAAAATCAGTCAAACTATGGTCATTCGGGAGCACACTCTTCCAATTATAACTTGAGCATTTGGTACCAAAAGACAGAAATTATACATTTGCTCTGGCTGTCATTCTTATCTGAACACACAAGATCTCCAAATCAACAAGTCATACAAGATTAAGCAGACTGACCCAGAACAAATTTCTATTGTCAACGCTTGTAGGAAATTCTACTGGTCCTTTATAATGTCCAAGTATTTCACTCTCTAATCACGTTGCCCACAAGATATATCTATTTAAACAAAACCTCTCTTTTCATCAAGTCATTAAAACTCACTAATCTCTTATTCTATAAAAATAGTCCAATAATTATTTGAAGTTAGACATTTGTCTTATTTTACTAAAATCCTCTGCTTAAAGAAATACAACTTCCTATGAGTCAATTAAATTACCTTGGACACATTTAAATATGTTTCTTTGAGCATAAGCAGAGCAAGTTTTAAAAACAGTGAAGATAGAGTAAGCAATATATGAACCATGATTCAATTTTCAATCCTGACCAAATTGTGTTCATTATGATGCAAACATTGGTGGCCCCCCATATGTGAGGCCCTGAGATAAAGGAAAATAAATATTTGGTATACATATTCAACTGTCACCAAAAGACACATTTTTATTACTTTTGATGTTACTTCTTGACTTCTCAATCTGAGATAAAGATTGTTTTTCTAAGAGCTTCACTATGCTGGCATGTTTTTTTTTTTTTTTACGCATGGTAGCAATACTGTTTTAGATACATGAAAGTTGCTCAGAGAGTAAATCTTAAATGTTCTCACCACACACAAATAAATGTAATGATGTGAAGTGATGGATGTGCTAACTAACCTTACCTTATTGTGGTAATCATTCGTGTATCAAATCAACAGGTTGTATACCTTAAAGTTACATAATGATATGTGCCAATTATATTTCAATAAAGTTGGAAAAAATTAAAAAAATAAAAACATGTAAATAAATCATATGAAATTATATAAAATAAGAATAAAGGCCTGCAAGTAAGATGTCACAGTTAAAACAGGCTCACAAATGTGCTCTACATGAAAATGACTTTTAAAAAAAGAACAGAAAGGGGACGAGCAAACACAATCAAAACTAAAATTAAAGGTGGGAGATCAACAGAAGAGGCCCTGGTGATTGACACAAATTACATTTCCTGAAAATGGTATGTATTTGTGAGAACACCACTTGTGAGAAGCAAATAAAGGGAATTTTATCACCTCCTGCCACACACACAGAGGCAGCAAAATCGTGGAATTCTCCTCCACGTGAAGCCCTTTCCTAAGCAAGGAGCAACAGCAGTCAGAGGTCTCAACACTGAAGTCAAAAAAGCTGGGCCATTGCTAAGCGGCTTTTTGCGAAGGCTCCTAAAACTGACTGCCCTGATATGCACAGGAAACACTCCTACCCTGGACAAATGAGATCCTTTAGAAGTGGCAGCTGACATTTTTGAGAGCAGCAGCAGGCAAGTCACACCTAACTTCATACAGAAAGCTTTCAGGAGTTCCTCGAACTGAAAAGGGCCTTCCAGTGCTTGATAAACACTAGTATCTTCCTTACTATGAAATTTAGCTGGACACATGGCCACTCAACTAGAGTTTCCAGCCTCCTTGCTGCCAGCCAAGCATGACCATATGACACCAATGGAATGTGAGTGGAAGTGATGTGCACAACTTCTGTGTCACCTGCCCATAACAGAATTGTTGGCTCCTTTTTTTCTGCTCTTTTAACCTTCCCTATTGGTAGAAAAGTATCTACAATATTAGGACATTATACAATTACCAGAATTAAAATAGTGTACTGTTGGCACATGATTACAGATAGAGCAATATAATCAGAAAACAAGAGGAGAAAACAGATCTATGTATATATGCAAACTGATTATGAAGGAGAAGCTTTTATGTATATTAGTATTATGTTAAAGTAGTAAGACTGGATTATTAAGTCTCTGTATAACAAAACTGTCAGTAATACAACTCTTAAAAACAAAAATTCATCAAGAATACCACAATTTGAAAACCAGCACATCAAATGTACAGTTTTTAAGATCTTTTCCATTTGAAGTACCACTTTAACCGATTAAGAGAAATGGAGACGATCCTTTGCAGAATTTGTAAAGTCTTCAAAAAAGCATTCTAACCAAAACTACCACTGTTCCACCTATGGTTAATGTAGCATAACATTTCAAACAGTGAGAAACAGATGGATTATTCAGCAAATAGGGCTGAGCAACCAACTAACCATACAGGGGAGGGGGTGAGGAGAGAGGTAAGCAAAGTTACATCCCTGCCTAACAGCAGACTCCCAAATAGATCCCAGTGGGATTCGAATTTTAAATGTAAAAAACAAAACTGTAAAAGTGCCAGAGGACATTTAAAATAATAATAATAATAATAATAATAATAGTATTAATAATACTAATAATAGCATCTTTATAGTCACGGGATGTAGAAAAGCATTCAAAGGATGAAAGGAAAGCATCCAGCCATTCCTTTCACATTACTAACTCCCAGACATCCTTCCTGTCATTATGCTTGCCCCTCCCTACGTTTAACAAAGTTGAAAACCCTATCAAAGAATATTTTTCAGGAACATGGGGCACTAGAATAATTGGTTATCTCTTAAGTCATCTTAAGTTCATATTCTTCAGCAATTCTGACTCAAGAATTTGATCTCAACATTAAGCCAACTTCATAGACCAATCATCACTTCAAAGAACAAGAAAAACTTTGAGTAAAGATTAAATAAAAAGCATTTTCCAAATTGCCCTCAAAGGAAACAGATCAGGCTGCAGTAATAAAGAATAATGAACTGTCTACGGCCATGCCACCCTGAACATGCCCAATCCTGTTTGATCTTGGAAGCTAAGCAGGGTTGGGCCTGGTCAGTACCTGGATGGGAGACAACCTAGGAAGACTGGGTGCTGTAGGAGTAAAAACAAAAAAAAAAGAAAAGAAAAAGAAGAATAAACTGAACACATTTCATGAGTCTTAGAGATATGAGCACCTGACTCAAGACTAACCATAACTGTCAAAAGTTTCAAGCCTGACGTTTATGACTAGCAAATGACAGAGGTAAAAATAACTAATTTTAAAATGCAAGTGTTAAAGCTATCTAATCTAATCTATAGCAATAATCCTGAGGTAAAATACTGTGGTGCTACTTTCATAGGTCAACCTTGGTCATCAATGATTCTTCTAAGATGATGAAGGTAGTAAGGGGCAGAATCAGGACTCAAATCCAGCACCTGTGACTCCAACATCAGAGTTGCTCTGCTGCATCTTAAAGCACCCTGCCTGGTGGATGAGATTTAGGTCGATTTGCAACATCTGAAGAAATCACAGCACTAGCTACACAACTGTTACTAGAGAAAAAATGGAATTATCTTGGGACTGTAGCAAGGGAAAAGGCTCTACTAATGTCATTTTTTCTGAGAATTTCTTTCATATACTATAATCTAAAAATGACTAATACTATTATACAAGACATTAATCTTTAGCATAAAAACATAGCACATGCAAAGTACAGTTCAAATATCCCTTCTACAGTAAAATATGGGTATGTATTCATTGAAAATTATTTTTTCTACCCCAAAATATTAGTGTAACTAGGTGATATATATTTAGGACTTATGTGGGTAAAGAACCATCTGAAAAAAAAATGATTTCAAAGTCCTTCATTCCTCAGGGACATAGGTATTCTGTGTCCCTGTGACATAGACTGCCTGGGGTTCTCCAACACATTCTGCTCCTTCCTAAGAGAACTGGATATGTGGCCCTGTGGGGAAAAAGCTGTATTTTCCAGCCTCACTCTAGTCAAGCGTGACCATGTAGGAAAGTCCTGAAATATGGGAAGTAAACAAAACTGGGATGAAATTCTAGGATGTTTCCTTAAAGGAAGGGAGCACGTATTCCTTTCTCCTTCTTCACACACTGTCTAAAATATGAGCAGGATGGCTTGAGCTTAAGCAGCGATTTTGGACATAAGGTTTAAGCCGTGCCTTGGAAGATGAAGCACAAGGCAGAAGAAGGCTGGATCCTGGAAGTTCAAGGGCCACCATATTAACCCTGGCCTATTTACCTCCAAATCTGTTTACAGAAATAACCTTCTGACTTGTTTAAGATGCTCCACACTGGCAAGTACAACCTAAATATAACAGATATAGCATTCATGATTTTGAGTGTTTTGTAACAATTTCAACTATCTCAATTATCTCAAAAGACATCATTAAATTCTCAAATCTTTAGTTTACTTTAAATCCAAAAATAAATAGTTTCTATAAGCACCTGTATGGCCATGCACTGCGTAGAGTTGGGGACTCCACTGCAAAATTAAAAAGCATCGAAAAGCTCTACTATGGGGTACATTAGGTATCCCTCACCCACGCTCAAGCAGCCACCTATTTATAACCTTTCTATAACACCTAACACAATGTGTTGTTTGTTTAGGAGTTTGCCTACACCACCCCTTCTCTCCTTGACAAAAAGGCCAGAAATTTTCTAGCTCACGGTCAAATCCCCATGGCCTACCACAGTGCCAGCACAGTGCAGACACTCAGAAAATGTTAGTGGACTGATTGAACAAATCAAAAGTCTGGCCGTGAACAATGGGATTCTTCGTCATGATTTGAAATCCACTCAAAGTACTAGTTATAAACATGGTACTGAGTTGTGAATTTACTCCCAACCTGGGCAATGTCTAAAAATGGCAAACCTCTGGATCCCACCTGTTCTAGGATCACTGAATCAGAATCACCCGGGGTCGGATTCTAAGCACTTACAGTGAACATAAACCAGACCTACATAACAACTGATATTTTCATGGAAGGAGAACAGAAGAGTAGCTTAAAATTCCTAGTGCTTTGATGTTAGGATATGAAACAGAGGGGAATGCCCCTCTCTAGAGTCATATTGAAAAACTGGCAATTGCATTTATTATTTAAAGTTCTACTTCCTTTGGGGTTGGCTTTCCTGACCCTATAAAATGCTATTGCCATCCTGCATATTCTTGAGTATAGCCCAACCTCCACTTGTCCTAATAGCTCGATTTTTTTCATCACTGAACCATTCTCTATTTAGCCAAAATGTTTTTAAATCTCTTTATATTTTCCCTTAGCCAAAATGCTTTTAAATCTCTCAATATTGTTCCTTTGACATACATATATAGATAGATGTCTAAAATAAAAATACAAAGGAGCATTTGGTTTCCCTGGAATCCTTTCAATTTTAAGAATTTTTCACTGGACACTACACCTTATAGTTCAAACCATGAAGATGACACTGCAGAAATTCATTTTCTTTAACTCAATATTTTGTTCCCAATATTACAAATTTCATCCATTATTAGTTACCACTCTCAACCTCCCTCCCCACCCACACACTTATAAATAATAAATGCCAGCTTTTAGGTATTTCTTTAAAAGTACATTCCATATTTTATTTTATACACACACCTAATTAAAATTTCTTTCTTCAAAGTAATCTATAGTCATCTAATTTTCTTGTTGACTTCTTACAGCCTTAGAAAGCTTTTGTGGTCCTTCTTTCACGACTGCAGGCTATCAGTGATAGCATTTTAAAGATCTTCTAGTAATTATAGAGTGTTTCTCTTAAAGTACTCATCTTCAGTAGAAAGCCTAACACTTATAATAACACAATTAAGAATTACCAAGGTAAACACAGAAGCCTTCTTGCTTCTGGGTCAGCAATACTGGTTAAATACCATCCAGTACCATCGGTAATCTGATAATAAATACACAGCCACATTAATCAAGTCTTTAAACTTCTGAATTACTGGTGATACTTAATACTACACAATGACAATAAATATCCCAGCCTTTAATTATTCTATAAAAATAAGCCTGTAAGACTAATAGCAACCATGTCTGGTATCTGAATATAATTCACCTAATGGCTGTGTTAGTAAAAATATCTTTTGACATTAGTCACGATCATAAGGAAATAAACTACTCTAGATATTTAAATATTCTTTGTAAATGTGCTACACGTGGCTTTTTTGCCTTTTATTTCTCCAGCTATAGACTAGAGATAATTACATTTACCTCACAGATTGTTTTTTTCCTAAGATCATATGATTTTTTAATACGCTTCTCAAAAAATAATTTCTCAATAAATGGCAGGATAATAGTAGTATTATTATATAATATGCTGCCGTCCTAAGTAGAGTACACTAAACACAATTTAACTTTTTGTAATGACTCAACTCTATTAGTGTGGGTCATCTTAAAACAACTAATTATTTAATTTTATATTAACTCAGAATCTTTAAATAATAGACAAGCTATACTGCTTGTCTAGACAATCTATACTGCAAGCATCCAAGACTTTAGAAAATGTGAACATATCTTGTAACTGACAATAATCTTATTAAATTTTCTTCTCTTTCAGGATTTCAAGAATTTCAATGTCTCAAAAATCATGTTATAACTTTTAGGGCCTCTGTCACCAATAAATAAGTATGAGGACCAGCTAGAGCCATCATTTTGGGTCTTTATTATGGCTAATTTTAGTATCTAGGTCATAAGGACTTTCTAAGAGTAAAGGACTAGCCAAGGGAATAGGTGCAGACACGTACACAAACGACGTGAGAAATTGGGATGACTCAGTCGGTAGCACACTATACACAAATTAGGTAAATACCCCAACCCTGATTCTCTTCATCTGCCCAGATCAGCAAGACGGCCCCAGCAATGCCCTTCAGAGGGACCTGTCTGCCCTTGCTTTCTCCTTCCCTGACCTCACCCAGCATGCAAGCACATGCACGTGATTTTGTTCTCTAGGACTTAAGAACAGGACAAAACAGTTTCCTGCCCACCTGCATTTACCTCTGAACCTTGAACACCATACCTAACACTGGCTGGATTCTAGTCTGTCTAGAACTTATCGTATTTCTTTTTATAAACTTTATATGGCACATGTACTCTGAAAGTTGAAGCCAAATGACTTGAACTACTACTGTCGTCAACTATTTTCTACTTGTTAATTGGACGTTGCATCAATTCCTAAAATTCAATAGGCCCAAAGTCAAATATATGTTCCTCAGAGATAATTTTATGGTCCCCTGCCTCTCATATTTTTCATTCTGTGAGTCCTACTATCCATCTCCAAAAAGAAAAAATACATATTCTCCAAAGAAAAAAGCTCAGGGGCAACATCAGGAGGGCCTTGTTTTCACAATGGCTGGGCCTCCTACTCTCTATTTGTTCTGCCAACAATGACAGATGCTTTCTCAGGTGACACAGCCACACTCTGATCTGTGTGGTGTGGTGAGCTGACCCAACTTGGCTGCAGTCCCTACAGATGCATGTGGCAGTGTGCCATGCCACTCACTTCAAGCCCCTCGAAGTTTTATAGTGCAGGTGCAGGGCTGTCAAGGGCAGAGAAAGGTGACTGCCTTTCTCCTTATTACTCCACTAACATGTCAGGACAGAGTCACGCATGATCAGCCGTGCAGCAGACAGAGCGAACCTCCTGAGTCTAAGTCTTCCTGAGAACACAGTTAGCCACCGATTCCCATCCCCATCTCCTGCTGAGGGTTTCACAGAGTCTCCCTTGCTTCTCCAATTGCCTAGATCCTCTTTGTGTGATCTCATCTCTGTCATTGGGTCTCATCCTTCTTATCCTTCCTTTCGATCAACTAATTTACTGACTTTCATTCCATGATAAAATACATTTCTAGAAATCCAAACTTAGAAAACAATTAGGAGAGTTTTATTATTGATTTGTTACCATAGGCTTTTTTTGACTTTAGAAAAGAATTCACTACATGGTTCCTTTAATCAATCAATCAACCCATAAACTAGGCTTTACTCTTGTCACAAAAACTAGGAGAACTGGGCTTGATTCTCAAAACCTATATTAATGAGAACCATCCCTTGAGTGAGTCACTTGGCCTTTCAAAGATTTGGCATCCTTACCTATAAAATGAGGCTGTTAGGCTAGAAATAATATTTGCCAGGGAAATAACTGACAGATTCCTTCTAATTGTAAAATCCTGTGAGCCTAAGTACTTATGAAACCCTACTTTGTATCAGAATGGCAGAATGGAGGGAGACACAAAAGATTTGATCTTAAGGAACACAATCTGAGAAAGTACCATAGAATTAAGTTCTAAATTAGATGTTAAATAAAAATGGATTAAAGGGATAAATGATAAAATAATAATATGTATAAAAGGAACTAAACAGAAGAATAAAAACAATACTAAGTACTTGAAGGATATCTAGGGAAATACTTTTACAATCCTGTCTATACCCTTCTTCTAGCAACAGCACCTTGATTTATCATGCAGACTCATTCCCTTCCCCCGGGTCCATATGGTTTGGGTGGGGACGAGGCAACCTGCAGCTCCAGAGGTGGGTATAGATACAGGCCTGGCCAATCATAGCCTCAAATCTTCCTAACCACAGGGTCTGGTTCATGGGTGGACACATAACCTAAGCCAGGACAAGGGGAGGACATGAGACACTGGCACATGACTTTTGTTGGAAGTACTGGGAAGAAGTGTTTTCTTGGAAGAAGATGCTGAGAGGCCTGGATGCAAATGGAGAACTTCTGGCAGCTATCTTGCCACCTCGAGAGGGAGTCCTGCTTGGAGATGGAGCCAACACAGAGTAAAAGCAGATCTGAAAAATGGGTAAAGAAGTCACTTCCAATGACCTCCCTGTGTCTTTGAACTCAGAAATCCCCAAAGCTACAGTTACCCTTTTCTTTAGGTCAGTTTGCAGTTTGGAGTTACAACCAAAAATTCTAACTAGCATACTCCCATCAAGGTTTTCCCATGACATAGATGGTGACCCTCCCAGGGTGAAGCATTTGCCCAGACCTTATCAATATGAAGCTCTGGAACCAAATCTTTAGCAGTACACAACCTAATGAACTTAAAATATGACTGCCCCTCACAGTATACAAAACAGCCTCTTGCAAATATGGCTGCAAAGATATGTTTAATCATTTACTTATTTAACAATAAGTCCCTAAGTGTGAACAATAGAATATTATTATCCACTCAGGGATAGTTTCAAAAAGTCTTTAAAAACAGGTGGCAAGCCATTAGAAATAATATGACAAACCATTCCTATAAAGCTATTAGTATCATTAAATTGTCCTGGTCGTATCTTTTCAGAAAATATGCATCACACAGAATTTCTGAAAACATGCTTCTAAAGCTAGATTTAGACTACTGTAAATACATGTAACCTAGGAAAACTCAAAAGCCTGTTATTTGTATAAATATAATATATTTGGGTTGAGAAGCTGAAATTACCCTTCCTTTTTTATTTTCCTCATTATCAGAGACTATACTATAATCCTTGTTAGTCTAGGTACCAGTTGAGATTCATAAAAATGGGGGATACTGAAAAAGCTTGGCACTTTTAGTATAAATCAAAAAAAAAAAAAAAAGAATTGTACGTGGTAACTATGAGTTAAGTGCAAAGGTTTTTTATAATACTAAAATCCCATGGCAGGAGTCACTAAACTGCAGCCGGCAGGCTGTCTGCTCCTGTAAAATGAAATTTCATTGGACTCCAGTCATCCCTGTTTGTTTGGTTTTGGCTTTGGCTTTCACGCTACAACCACAGAGGTGAATGATTGCAACAGAGCCTACAAAAACGAAAATATTTACTATCTGGCTCATTACAGAAAAAGTTTAGGTCTTCTCTCTGTTCTTTGGTTCTAAGTTTGATCATTTATTATGCTACAGGCTCTGGCAGCAGGGTAGTCGGCAACAGAGAGATATACAAAAATAAAAGAAAGCCTCTACATGTAAACAAAATTTAGAAGAGGCTACAACACATATTAGAGCCCACGGAAGGCAGGAAATAACTAGGAGCTAATTCTCATTAGGACTACAGGACCTCTGCTGAGACAGACAACACAATGAGGGGCACAAAGAAATGGTGACCGATGACCATGTGATGAACCTGAAGGTATGAGTCTCATCCAAAGGTGGCAGCAGTCACTCATGAATGACCCAATCTCACCAATTCTTTAATCTCTCAAAAGAAGTCAGAGAGCCGAAATTTTATGTGAAATCCTCTTAAATAAATGCTGACAATGAATTTTAAGAACTGGTAAACAGTATGTAGGCCAAGCAAAATACATTAGAGACCAGTGGGCAATATATTCTAGACATAAAGGCTAAAAACTTAAAGGGCCCAAAGTAAGGACCATCAAGTGTGTGCTAAAATTTTAGCAATGGCCAAAAGCAGGTATCTGAGCAGTTAGGTACAAAGCTTTCACTGTCTCTTTCCAGGCCTCAGTTTCCACGAAGTGACAAGAGAATTAAATGATCTAAAACTTCCCTGCAACAGTACAAATTTGCCTATGACCATTTCCTAAAATATTACCCTTATTAGGGAAAAACTTCTGGATTTCACCCATACCTAATAATTTGCAAAGTATTACAAAATGAAAACACTTACCCGCCTACCTGTACTGTTCATCCTGGGGGAAAAAAGACCAGTCTGTGTGAGAATAAATGACAGACTGATGAACTTCATGGACTTGTGTCATGAGGAGTTTCACGAAGTTCTATTATGTTTTTTGTGTCAAATATATTAGAGCAAGGCACACCCAAACCCAACAGTGTCACAACCACAAAGAAAGAAAGAGTCTTTATCTGCAAGGAAGTGTGAAAGAGAACTACTGAACAAAATTAATGTGTTTTAACACCACCCCTTAAAACAGGGAAAGAATTCTCTCCTGTCTACACCCAAAAGTTAAAAAAAAAAAAAGTTGGGATCACAAATCAAACACAATAAAGGTCAAACTAAGACATAATCAGGACTGGAGGCAATACCATCGCTTCCTGTTATAAGTATAGCGTAATGGGCTATTAAGTCAGAAATGCAATCTGAAAGAAAAGCCCTTCTAGCAGACTCTGGAAACTGAGTTCAGGGTGGACACTATCTGTTTCCATCCAGCACTGTCCCTCTCCATCATTTTCCTCCATTAGTGATTTCCCTACTCACACATCATTTAAACAAAGTAAAAGCCATAAAAATATCATCAGACTGTTAACCATCAGAACTAATTAAAAATGATAGCATTGCTGGTGTTTTGAAATTTAAATGTAAATTTCAATAAATTCTATCATTAATCTCAATATTAATTGTCAATGCACTCTATCTCTAAAATGAATAAAGAAAACACTAATATAATGATCCCAAATAAATTTTCTTTATGAAACCAGATTCCACTGTGAGTAGAGAAATTTCCTTCTGCCTAGGTATAATTATATTTGGGGCTACCTTTCATTAATGTCAATTTTCCCTCCTACCATCTTTCTATAAATATAACTTTAAGATAGTGTTCCATCTCTTTACTCAGTCTCTCTCAAATAAGCTCTAAAAGAAATCTTTAAGACTATGGCCATGCTATCCTGAACAAGCCTGATCCTGTCTGATCTCGGAAGCTAAGCAGGGACGGGCTAGTACTTGGATGGGAGACCACCTAGGAATAAGGGATTGTAAACAGGCAAGTTCTTTTCAATCTGTGAGGTCAACCAAGAGTTGCCTCACTTTAAAAAATAAATAAAAAATAAACAAAAGAGATCTTTAAGCATGTTGTATGATATTCAAAAAATCAGTACACATTTCAGGATGTATAATTAGCAGCCAATGAATGGTAGGAGAAATTATGTAAAAGAAGTCTCTGGAATAGTATGCAGTCAAATAGTCACACCTCTCGCCTTTTTGAATTTGGCAAAATTAGACTATACAAGAAAAAAATTTTAAACCTCTTCCTTCAGATTAAATGAGCACAAAGCCTCTTTGAACAAACAAAATTCTAAATTTGTAAATCTTTTCAAAAAGACAAGGTGATGTATTGACAAAAAGACAGAACAGAAGCCTGGTGATCTGGGCTAAGGCACTGATAGTGCTAACTGGCTTTGACACAGCCTCAGGAGAGTTCTAAAAATCTTCCTGGGTCCTGAGTGTGACTCTTGTGAAAAGAGGGTCTGGATTTCGGAAGTCCTTCCATAAATGTCCCATTCATTCTATGATGAGGCCCTCTCTGATAATATTGTATCCAATTCATGTGGTATTTAAAATAGGTCAAACAGATTATTCAACACTGCAACTCCTTTGTCAGTTCTTCATTTTTAAGTCCACCCAGGGGAAGTGTACGATGCATAGATTTGAGCCTTAATTCCTTAAGGCATAACAATGTCCCAGAAATATTAGGTGTGTACTAGAAAACTTAGGAATTCTTTGAGGGACCATTTCCTGAGCCAAGTCTTATTATTTCACACTCAAATTTAACAGGTGTACAAAATCTACAAATATCCTCACTCTATTCTGAAACTAGTAAAATTGCATTTAATCCTGTCTCCACCTTCCCTATCAGATTAAAAGTTCTCTCCAGGTAAACCCAACAGAACTCTTATTCTGAGTTCTATTTTTTCCTCTAATCTGAAACTGGCTCCTTCAATAAATGATCTTCAAGTCCTCAAATACAAAAGTTCTTTTCCTCAGTCTTCATTTTCTTGGATTTTTCTAAAATGTTGCACCCTGATTCATTCACTCATTCATATATTTAACAAATTTTTCTCAAGTGCTAACAAGGCAGATACCATGCTAGGTAGGCACTACTTAGACGTGTTGAATAAGACATAAAACTGGCCCTCCAAATCTTATAAGATAGACAGGTAATTATCCAAAAATTCCTATAAAGATAAACAGACCTCTGAAATTCTAGAAATCACTAGGCAGAGCAGTAGCAGGTAGGTTCCCTGGTGCTGAATAGACATTAACAAAGTAATCCAGCATTTTTCTTTTAAGAGTTATAAATTAATAGCTAATAATGATATCGTTTCAACCCCCCTTACCTAAATCTAACACTTTGGCCTCCCATATCTAATTAGAACTAGAATCCAGCCTATTCTTTCAACCCTGCTTCCCCATCCTTTCAATCATTACTGGTCCCAGAATCTTCTCTGCAGCCAATGCTGTCCTCACCCACACACTCCCTCTACAGAACTCACCCATGTCCTACATTTAAACATTTAAGCAGATACTCCCAAATCTCTTGCTCCAGTCCCAACCTCTTCCCTAAGCTTTAAGCTCTCACAGCAAACTGCTGTATACAACCACATGGACATCCCATTGCTCATGGATCCCTCAGCATGTTCAGAGCTACCTTCCCCAAACATGTTCCTCATTCCACATTCTACATCTCAGTTCACAGGACCACACAATCACCTTCACAGTCACCAAACTGGAATCAGAAAATACTGCTTACCGCCTCTACATCTCCCTTACTCAGCACACAAAATTAATGAACGAGGCTAGTCACTTTTACCTCTTAAATGTTCTTTGAATCCACCCCCTTCTATCCTTGCTATCATTGCCAAGTTTGGGTAATTTTTCTTTCATCCTAGTGCTATCATTCAGCCTAGGCACTCACTACCTCTCACTTGGCAACTGTTTTCTCAGTGGACTCCTGGCTTCCTCTCTTCCTACTCCTGTCATTTTATACATTCTTGTATTCTTAAGAATCTTCCTAATGTATTGGGCTCCTCATTGAATACAATCTGAAGTTCAAATTCTTTTGACTAAATCCTTGGATTCAGAGTGGCCACAAAGTCCTTTGTGTACTAAAACTGAGAACCTAAAAAGAGATATTAGGGACCACCTGAATAACTAACTTCCTGATGCCTTCATGGAAGAATATAATTAGATGACACGGGAAAAACTGAATGTTGCAGATAATGGAGATATTCATACAGAAAACTTTACGGTCAATCAGTCCCAACATTTTTCATCCATACCTCCCACAGCCCGGTCCTACATAAACCTTCCGGTATAATCAAACTGGCTTCCTCCCTAACACATATCTTGAGCATTCCTGCCCTTCTGTTTTGGCTCACCCTGGTGCCTCATCCTCATCACATGATTCCACTTGATAGCCTTCCGGCCCCAGGTCTCTTCCTGTGTAATATTTTCATGGACCACTTTAACCTGAACATCTCACCTTTTTCTAAACAGTCGCAGCACATACCTTTCATACCAACTTTCATTTGGTGATTAAATACCACCTATTCTGTTGAATCATCCACTACTATTTAAACTCTACGATAATTAAACTCTGGGATCATTTTTCCCTTGTCTGTGTTCATTTTGTCCAACAAGGTCACAAGGTCTTTAGAGTCAGGGAGCATGTCTTAATACTTTTTGGCATCACTATCAAGCCTAGCATAGTGCCTTGTATATAGAATATGTCTGATGCAAGCTATTGAACAGCTAAAAATCAATAGATGAACCTTCAAACAATTGCCTATATTCTCAGATTACCCAGATCACCCTAAAACAAATTATCAGAATTAAATTAGAGGTCCTCCTATCATCTATTAGTATAGTCAAACTCTGGCTCTTTTGGAAGTTAAGGGAAATCTATGTGCCTGAAGAAAGAGAGAATGAGAGAAATCTTTTCAGTAACAATAGTGTTATAAATATATTCAAACAGCTTATACCTGGTTTAGATATAATCAAAATATCTAAGAATTTAAAAATTTTCCTAAGATCTTTTAAACCATGCATTTTCAATAACATAGTTTTGTCCCCAATAGAGTGAACTAGGTTCTTGGGACACACACACACACACACACACACACCCAACCTCACTCTTTTTATGGATGAAGCACAGATATACACACAGTGCATAAACACATAAACAGTGTCTTCGTGGTATTAAAATGCCATGGGGGGGATGATTAAGGAAAAAATACGTCTAAAAATGGCTCTTAGCGTGGGGAATGATGAAGATTAAGAAATGTTGTTGCGAAACCAAATGGACCAACTGCTTTGCTAAATTTGCTAAAGCTTTTCAAGTTTTCAAAATTTTCTTTTGCTGTTAAACATTCATTTTTTCCCCTGCTAACAAGGGGTAGCACTGGATAGATATCAAGGTGAAAAGAATTTCCTAACAAAAGCGAACTAGAAATTAAGGAATTAAATTTTTTTTTAGAGGAAGTTGTTTTTTTAAGTATATTATAAAATATGTGTGAGAAAGTAGCTAGGGCTGAATTAAGATTGAAGTTATTTATATCTGTTTCCTGTTTAGCCTTTTGACAAAGCTCAGCTCTGTATTTTATAGTCAGCTCTGGATAAGATTTCCCAGAATAAACTGATGTGGGGTCTGCTGGTAGGGAGGACCCCAGAACTACATCCTGCAATTCACACCCTATGAATACGCAGTCTGCTAAACTCAACAACTTCAAAACAAAAAACAAAACGTCACTGTCCCATTTCCTCTGCCAAACCCTGTTTTGAAACTCTAAAACACAAAGAAGGGGAGGAAAGGAAAAAAAAAAACTGGACATGTTTAGAAACAAAGGCAGGTCGTGATAAACATTAACAGCCCTTTATTTTTTTTAATTAAGCCATAAATTCCTCTGCATAATCTGAAAAATGGACTACATGATGAGGGCAACAAATACCATATTTGTAACATATTTGTGGTGTCCATATAGTATCTTTACCCAATATTAACATACTCAATAGGCCAATGTGTGTCAGGTTGGGCAGTGATGAAAATGAAGACCTCAAATCGGGAGACAAAACATAAATAAAGTAAAATAATATGAAATAAAAGAAAACCTAAGGATAGCAGAAGACTGTCATGAATGGGCATCAGAGTTAGTAAATTTTGAAAGAGAAAAGACAGTGACGGGCTTTATAGAATAGAAGACAAGATTCCTGGCTTTGGGACTAGTCCCTGAAGCACTGGGGCACATTTGGCAAAAAATTTGGGAACAAAAAAGGGAACAGAGAGCTGACCATAAGGAATAAATTTTCAGCCCCATGGCTATATCATCAAATATGGAGATCTCTAGTAACCCTAAAAGAAAGATCATTGATGATCCATCTCTATATTGCCAATCCTAACCTCCTAAAAATGCCCACCCCTTATCTTACTGGATGGCTCTTCTGCATTTCTCCACTGAAGACTACTCACTGTTCCTTAAAACAAGTCCCCATTTCTTCTGTCATTCCCTCTTAAGTCTCTTATTTCACTGGCCAGTCCTTCCCCCATTTTCTTCAGTCTTTTCCTCAATCCTTACCCGTCCCAAGGTCTCCTCATCCATACACTCCCTTCAGCGAACGCCTCAGCTTTTCTACATTTACTCATTACCATTAAGCAGACATTCCCAAAACTCTTGCTCTAGCCCTGACCTCTCCAGGCATCAGACTCTCATTGCAAATTGTCCACTGTCCACATCCACATGAACGTTACATGGACACCTCAAACTCAACATGTCCAGAACTAACCACCCCCAAACGCATTCCTCCACATGTAGTCTACGTTGAAGTTCACAGCACCACACAACCACTATCCCAGGCACCAAGCCTGAATCAGGGACTCCTAAACACGCTCACCTTAACATATCTTTCATCATTTTTACCTTTTAATTATCCTTTGACAGTCCAGTTAATCCCTGCTATCAACGTCCTGGTACAAGATCCTCCTTTCTCACACCCACACTGATGAAGTGCCTCCTACAGGTCTTCCTGCTTGCAAACCTGGCCCACCCCTAAACCACCCCACAAACCATGGCCAACTGATCCCATTAAAATGCAGAGTAACTGACTGGCTTCACTCTCCTCCTCAAACCCAATACCACCCAAATAATAACATTATACGTATGTAGTGCTTACTATTGGGGACGAATCAAAACACTTCATATATATTAAGAATGACAATAATTCTGTAGGGTAAAAGTTACTATTATCCCCACTACATGAAGGAAGGAATAATAGCACAGAGAAATAAGTACCTTTCCCAAGTACCAAGTACTCTTATCCACGAAGCTGTCCTCCTCAGCATGTTACATGTGGTCCTCCAGGCCTGGCCTCTTCCTGTGGCCCTCTCTGGCCACTTCCTGCCATCAACCTCATACCGAGTAATACCAAATTGCCTGTGTGCACCATTAGTTATGATGTTTCAGAGGAATAAACTCCCCCATGGTTTTCACCAGGCTAACTGACTACACTGTCACACATCAGATCCATCAGCACCATCACTAGCAGGCTTCCCTGACCCTCAGGACTCAGCACCAGCTCCCTTACTCCCGCCACTGCCATCACTGGCACCACCCCCACTCCCCTGCCCATAACTCAGTCGTAGCGTTCATGACATTACGTGTCTGTTGCTTCCAGAAACCATTTCTTATTCACCCTAGAAAATGTAGCATAGTTCCCAATATGTAGGACAGATTAAAAAACTGTTAGATGTGAACCCTAAATAACCACCGCAGTACAAGGAAATGAAGGCATTTACAGGATTAGAATTGTCTTGAAAATGAAAATCTCTGGTGCCTTGTTTTTCAGCACTTCACATTTTCCCAATGTATTCATTCAACATTTCCTAGAAACATGCATACCTCATTTCTTAGGAGTTTTACTTGCTCATTTGAAAACCCCACAAATAATGCACTACCTAGCAATAAACAGTTCCCCATCACCAATGTTCAAGCAATTTCCACTGGTAACAAATTAATAAAAAAATATAAGATGACGTGTCCAGCCACTTTGGGACAATCAGTCTCACTGACATGCCTTGCCAATAATGTACCAAGTCATGACAACTTAAATGTGCTTCAGTTTTAAACTTCACAGACTCTCAGCACTGAAGAGTCCAGTGAGATCATCCAGATCTTCATTCGTCTCTTCACTGCACATAAGAAACTGCAGTCTAAAGAAGTGGTCTTGAGTCTGTACAACTTGCTAGCTACAGAGGCCAGATGAAAATCTTCCCTCCTTGATTCACAGTCCAGATTCTAATTGTATAATTATTTCTCAGGACATTTGAAATTACTAAAACTGTTATGTTCTAACTAGGCCCCTCCCAGGTTGAAAAAAACCAGCTAACCTAGAATTAATTTTTCTTCTATTTGGTAGGCACTATGAAAAATAATGCAGAATAAAAATTTTTTTAAAACAAAGCTTTTTCATTTTGATGTTTCTACGCTAAGAGGGTAAAATTGTGAGCTGTAATTCCATGAGTGAGATGGTGAAACTCTGAGTAGGAATAAAGCGAAGCTATGCAAGAAAACTTATCCATTGGGTCTAAATACCAGAACAGTTTAAATGCCCCATTTAAGAAGAAAAATAAATATTAATATCATTTATATCCTAAACATCAATATCACACTCACTTTTTAGATGTATAAGACATTAAGATTACTGGCCCTGCTTCAAGAACAAAATGCTAAAATAATCCTTTTAGAAAACATCAAAAAAGGTACTAATTCTACCTCTAAATCAACTCCTATAATTACTCTCATTTCTCATACATTCTTAAAGTCAAAGTCCTACTCCATCTTTTCTAGTCTTGTTACAAAATGCTCATTGGTCTTGTTGAGCTTGAAAAGTAGAAGATACAGATAAAAGAGATAAGGGAAGAGAGGGTGAGAGAACTTAATACAGGGCACACGTTGTGAGAAGCGCTTCACGTGTATTAGTATTACTTCTAATCCTCAAAATACCCCATGTTGATTTTCCCCCAGATGTGTGATTTTCTCCACTTTATAGACAAGGAGACTAAATCACAGATGAACTAACTGACCTCCTCTATTGTTTCACAACTGACTTCTACATCTTCTTCTGTTTCCTTATTAATAAAATTTTTCTGATTCCCACCCATGCACTTTTCCCCTCACTGCTTTATAATTATCACAGTTCTTTATCACCATCGATATTCTTGCATTGACTTGTTCATTTGCTAATAGTGGGTTTCCCCCACTAGAATAGAATGTAAACTCCGTGAAGCCAAGAACTTTGTGTGACTCATTAAAACAGTGTCTGGCACATTGTAAGTGCTCTATAAATACCTGCTGAACTTCTCAAAAGCGTTGAGTTTGCTTTGCTCATCTCTGAATCCTTAGCACAGGTACTGACTGGGTGTACACTGAACTCAGTAACTGTTCAAAGAAACAAGTCATGGAAATAGATTAATTCACACCCTGAAGTCACTGGAGGACTGGTTATATACTTGAAAAAGGAGTGTTGCAAAAGAAGCCAGTGGAGGAAATGAAGAAGAAATCCAAGAATTAAAAGGAAATTAGGAGAGTTGTATTGTGGAAGTCAAAGACGTGATTGACACTGTTAAAAGCTGGCACATAGGATGAGAGCTGAAAAGAAATGGATGCTGAACGTGGTAAAGCCATGATCCAGTTGCAGTTGGCTAAAAGGAGAAGTGGAGGTAAAACTGGCAACGAACTTCTCTCTTAAGAAGTCTGTCAGTAAAAGAGAGAGAAGAGTTAGGTAGGCAATGCCAGGGAAACCAAGTAGGAAAGATATTTGTTAGACTAGAAGAGAGTGGAGTCAATGAAGAAGACAAGACTCCGGAAGATAGTAGTAAAGATAACAGAGAAAAAAGTTCAAGAGGAAATGGGAAGAGCATAGTTGGCCAACCAGCGTTGGAAGTGAGTAGTACAAGGGAGAAATAGGCAACAATATATAGAAACAGTTGAAGGAGATAAAAAATAGAAGGATTCCTATTTCTAGTTTCTCAGTGAAGGAGTTCAGGGGGCCATTTCCCAAGGAAGGAATGTGGCTGAAGCTCATAGATAAGAAAAGATCTTTAACAGCTACAGGGAGAAAACTCTAGCTGTCTAAGGGGCACAAAGGATTGCTAAGGAGCAAGAGAGGTGAGCTTGTAAATCATCAACCTGTATCAAAGTGGTTTCTGGCAAGTAGCACTTGGCAGGCTGCCAGAAGAAGAAGAGTTGGAGCAGCAGGGATTGGGAACTGATCTGTGGGGAGTTATTCAATGGCTGGCCATGGGAGTCCAAGTTGATCAGGGAAATAAAAGCAGTAGGTGTGGTGGCACTAATAAAGTTGGACAACAGATTTTTGAAGTCATTGTAAAGATGAGGAGCAAGTTTGATTGAAGTAGGAGAAGCAGATGTGCCAGTTTGCAGTCTCCAGTGGAAAGAACAAGGTCCAGTCACTCCTGAGGAGACATGAAGGTCACTAAGAGCTGCAACCCTGGAGGTCTGGAGACACAAATGATAGCAGAAAAGGGAGAAATGTAGGGCAAAAGGTAGTGAGGAAGGGGACAAAGAGATCAAAGATGCAGAGCTGGCTAAGGCGACAGAGGAAGCACTGGAAATGGCATAGTCCACTGGTACTGGCTGTGCAGTGGACTCCAAGTCTCTCTCTACGAGGCATTTGCTCCCAGGACCAACTGGCTCTGGAGAGCTCTAGAAATACCAATGGACACACAAAAGGTCATAGGGGCCACTACTGTAGTCTAGCTGAAACACAGTTCATCCTCTGAAATGAAACAAATTATAAATAAAACATAGGTCTACTGCCTCCTAACAGTGAGACAAAGTGAGTTTAATTTTACTATACTTAATATAACCTCAAACATGTTTTCAATCAAATGCTATATTAAATCACTCTTTTTTCCTAATTATTAAGCATAGCTTGAAAAAAGCTAAAGAAAACATAACATTGTCAATCTGCACAGAAGTCTAGGAAGTGATTCACTCTAACCTCCCTCCCAGGTAAGAAAAGCAAACAATGATGTAAGGCTTTAATTAGCACCTCACACTCTGTATGATAAAACACATACTTCAAAAGTTCTGTGTTGGCCAAAAAAAAGTCTTAAACATGCTCTGAACTGAAGCAAAAAATGATAAACATCTATAGGCTTCTGACAGACATCTAAGTATTTTCATTTAATTACCCCATTCTTTGTTGAGGATGCTTTTCCACATACATAATCAAAACTAGGAAAAACCAGAGTTAAAAAAAAAAAAAGTTAAATATTAACACTGGTCAATACTGAAAGTATGTGATATATTTTCACTGCAGCTCCCAGAAGTGGCAAAACAAAACCGAGACCTCTGATAAACTTTACTGTTGGAATTTCTATGGCATCTTACGAGCACCCTTACTATATTTCTGAAGTTTATTCATTTTATACTACAGCTATGGCTCTTTCATAAAGAGATGTTATCAGAATCACCTGACGAGCTTTTCCTATCTCACACCTACTGATTCAGAATCTTCAGGGATAGAAATAGAACAAGTAGATTTTTGCCTTAAGTTCCTGGCATCTATTGTGCTTTCCTGTTTAAATACACAGGTAGCATAATAAGGTAAGCCCAGAGTGTCCCTAATTAAGAATACAACCAACTTTAGAGCAGGCGTTCTCAAACCCACCTGCCCATTAGAACCATGGGGGTGGGGTGTGGGGCTCATTTAAAACCTCCCAAAGCTTGCCTACACTACAAAACAAATATGTCAGAATCTATGAGGGTGAATCTAGCCACCAGCCTTTTTCAAAGTTATCCCTGCAATTCCAAAGGCCAGTCAATGATGACAACTACTAAAGCAGAGGGTAATCTCTCCATGTGTTTTATTTAAGTGCACACTAAAGGTTTGTAATTTATGTATGCAAAGAGCTGGCCCATGCAATTATTTGATGAATGGATGAAAAATAGTAACATAATTCTCCGAATTTCTCCACATTGGAACAAAACAAATGCTACTCCACACCATCACCAAAATGCAGACTAGCAATGAGAAGCCACAGCCCTTGCAATAACTGGTACAACTGTCTGTGAGTCATCAGGCTGATCTCAGAAACCAAACAAAGCAGGTGACAGTGTGTTAAACTCCTGAATGTTCTGAACTTTCAATAAAAGGGTTTCAACACCCCTCTAGGCAAAATATGTGCTAATCTAGTACTTGTGGAAAATTTTCTTTGAAGCGGAGACTGCCTCAGTCAGTCAGTACAAAGAAACAGGCCATTTGTTCAAATCCTTTCAGTTGCAAAAGTGCATCAGGAAAGTCCTAAAGTCCAGGATTTTAGGTGCTTCTGTTGCTCTTTAAAAGAAAAACAGGTGCTGCTTAAAAGCTCACCAATGCTTTTGTTCCCAGAACTTGATGAGGGTCTAGTAAACAAGTCTTTACCAATCATTTAATCAAGTACAAACCTCCCGTAGTTTAGCTACTGTAGGCTCTGTGTCACAGGTTGAGGGTCAGTCAGGATTGGTCAGAATAACATGATGGCTTATGAAGCAGGGTCACTCATACAGGGAACCAAGAGCAACATGTATACAACACCAGCTCCCCAGGTGGGAAGTAGGAGGTGGTTAGAAAGGTTGAAGAACTGATTAAAAACAAAGTATCACCAAATGAAAATCTAAACTTATTCAACTCAGGTAGGTTCTTTGCCAAACCATAAGAAAAAACTGAAGTGGGTTGATTTTAAAGTTATATTTAATTATGTGTAATTGATGTAAAGAATCAATTTGTTGAAAAGGAGGACACATTATAAGTGGTTGTATAAGGTTAAGTAACCAGTGAAATTGGTATTTTTGTGAGATAAAAAACTTCCACAAATTTTGACAATGTTTAAGCTAAAAGAAGTTACCAAATTTACATGATCTTTGAAGATCACTAACAAGTTTCTTAAGAAACAGGTCAATCTAGCCTTGGAAGATGGAGACTACAGATGGAATATATTCAGAAAAACTGGCCTATCACACACAATTTTTCCATCAAAAAAAAATTTTAATATCCTTTAGATTAAACTAGGGATTGTCAAACTCTGTTCCCGTGGAACACTGATGCTCTTTTGAACAGAGGTGTTCCATTAATCAAAATCAGGTTAATAAAAATCCCTTGCTAATTAACAGAAGAGAATTTAAGATTGTTCTCAATTTCAAGATGTGCTCACATTTTTCAAATCTTGGATACTTGCTATATAAGCTTGTCTACATAAACCTATATTGTATAAGGAATCTGATTTAACATAAGGTTAGATAATTGGTTATTTAAAGCTTTTTTTTTTTTTCAACATCTTGGGGTGTTGCAAACAGAATATTATTAAGTTCTGAGGGCTCTGTCCCCACTATAAGACTTTGAGGACCAATTAGAGCAACAGTTTGGGGTTTGTATTGTCTTTTACAACTCATCTTAACACACAAGTCATACAGGGCTTGACAGGGGTAAAAGAACAGCTTCTTTTGGTACAATGATTCTAAATCACAAAGACCCTCATGATAATTTTGCATAAAGAGTCCTTGCAAAATGTATCTGATCCTCAAGTGTCTAGCTTAAGTTTAGTGCTTGGCACGTAGTAAGCACTTAGTAAAGTGGTTTGTCCTGAAGATGAAGACATGTGAACTTCAGACATATGTGTCCTTAACAATTTACCTGGCCTGCATGGCCTTGCTTTCCTCATATGGAAAAGATCAAAATAGCAGGTGTGTGTGTTGAGGGGTGGAGGTAGGATAAGTTATCACAAAATTGTTAATATGAAATATAATAGGAACATCATTTGCAAGTCCTATCAGCACAGATTGCTTTCTGCATTAGAGCACATTACGCTCTTCTGTCTTGGACACTAGCAATTCCTAAGTTGCTTTCCAGACTCCATAGCTCTTTACTAGCCTTTCAATATCCTCACCCTAGCCCTACTGTGATCTACACGTATATCATGTCTGTTGAGAAACAAAGTCTGGAGAGAGAAGCTAACAGTGATCTTGAGCCAATTATGGGCATGACCTTGCAACCTTATTTTCACTACTTGAATACTTCAATTCAATGTATTTATGTTCCCAGGAAAGGTTTGTTACTGACATGGTAATTTCCCAAACTCTAATCCAAATCTCATTTTTCCTATTCTTGTTACTCTTTGTTTTAAGGGCAGGAAAGGGAAGTGTTAAATTAAACAAGGAGGCCAATAGACTGAGGTGGCTTTAATGCCTTAGTACAGAGGTCCCCAACCTTTTTGGCACCAGGGACCAGTGCTCCTTTGAGAATCTAGTGCCTGGTGATGAGGTAGAGCTGAGGCAGTGATGCTAGTGCTGGGAGCATCTGCAAATACAGATGAAGCTTCCCTTGCTCACCAGCCACTCACCTCCTGTTGTGCACCTAGTTCCTAAGAGGCCACGGACTGGTACTGGTCCTAGGCATGGGGTTTGGGGACCCCTGCCTTAGTAGCCTATGGCAAGGAAACAAAAACATAAGCCTAAAATACGTTAAGGTTAAGAAATCAAAACCTAAGGTCAATCATATACAGCCAACTAGGGTTTTCCCAAAAATGCAACCACTTAAGCCATAGCCAATTAAGTAATTTCCTTGCTTTGCCTCTGCCTTTTCTCTGTAAGAGTCTTTCTCCTGACTCATGCTGGAGCTACATATCTAACCAATTGATCAATTTTTGATCAAATAAATTCTTAACAATTTTAATATGCCGTGGTTTGTCTTTTAAAAAAAGTTTAAAAGGGATGTGCCAGAAACAAAGGAAAATGTAGAGTTTAAAACATACAAATCACCCTACAAACATATGGGGAAAAAATCAATTCATTAGTACATCTGACCCTTGAACAACATGGGACCAAATTGCATGGATCCACATAAATATGGATTTTTTTCAATAAAAATTGTCAATGTATTTTCTTTTCCTTATGGTTTTCTTAATAACATTTTCTTTTCTTTTGTTTGTTTTACTATAAGCATACAGCATATAATATATATAACATATAAAATATTTATTAATTGACTGTTTACATTATTGGTTAAGACTTCTGATCAACAGTAGGCTATCAGTAGTTAAGCTTTTGGAGAGTCAAAAGTATATGCAGACTTTCAGCTTTGCGGTGGTTAGCGCTAACCCACTCTTGTTAAAGGGTCAACTATAGTAAAAAGTGCAGTTAAAAATCATTTAACTATTAACTCAATGAAAGATATATAAAATCAAAACAATACTATTTTTTCTTAGGTGGTAATGATTCTGTTTTGCTTTAAATTATAATATTGGGGAAAGAGTAAAAAATGGAATTATATAAAAGTGAATCACTTTAATCAAATAATTAACATTAGGAATATTGAAGTACAAGAAAAGACTATTCTTGTTTCAATGAGCCTGGGAACTTAAAACTTTTTGGACTATCCAAACCTACATCAATGCCTGATAACACATCTGGACCTCCAGATAACTGTCTGATTATCCCCTGGAGGACTCACCTATACATTCACCTAACATCCATTATCCAGTCCATCCTACATGACCAGATCTCATCCATCTTCTGGACCACCTGCCATCCATCACCCACCAGACTACTGACATCTGACTGACAGACCCATACTAGAGCTAAGAATGCAGGACTAAAAATTCTCAAGAATGTACTTTTTACTATATAAGAACTTTTAACTTTTTCTTCTTTGAAACACTTTTGGGTTTTAGCCTAGCTATGTTCCCAGTCTGCAAACTCCAAGATCCTGGAATAAATCTTTATTATTTGTTTCTAACAAAGCTTCCAAGCTCTTTTTGAGTTCAGTGGGCAATATCAAGTTGAAATAACAAGTTCTACAATAGTCACTCTCATGCCTATTTGGTGAAAGTGTAAGATATATAAAGTGTCTGGAGGGATACTAGTAATACATGTGTGCATCATGTGCCATTGAGTCTGCTCCAACTCTTACGGACCCTATATGAATGAGTGATGTCCACAATGTCCTGCTCTCAACAGCCCTGCTCAGCTCCTGTACACTCATGCCTACAACTTCTTTTATGGAATCTGTCTTTTCTTTTCCCCCCAACCCTAACAATAACTCGCCTTTTTTCTTTATCTTATTTTTCCTGTTTTCCTGCTGCCTCCTATTTTCCCAGCATTATTGTCTTTTCCAAAGAACACTGCCTTCTCATGAATTGCCCCCTAAGTAACATAGTTTTGATTTTGTCATTTTCACCTCCAGCAATGTTTCAGGCTTAATTTTCTCTGGGATCCACCTGTTCATCTTTCTGGTGGTCCAGAGTATCCATCCACACAGCTCTCCTCCAACACCACATTTTAAATGAATCAATTTTTTTTTCCTATCAGCCTTCTACACTGTCCAACTTTCTCATCTATACATAGTAATTGGAAATATGACAGTGTGGATGATTAGATTTGTCCTCTAATAACACGTCTCTGATCTATATTAGAGAGAAGAAAAAACTTAAAATGGCTCATACCTTGGACTTGATATATTATGTCACATCTAGGAACTCATTTTAAGGAAATAATCATAGACTTTTATATTATAAATGAATTATTGCTTGCCCTGTCCCCCACCCCCAAGGCAATCCACCCCAAAGCCCAAGCCCACCAGACTGATGCAGGGAAAAGGCTTCATCAAAGGTGGACTCAGCCATAGGCAAGCCAACACCTGACTTGTGACCTGGACTGGAAAGATAAACTGGGCCAAATTCCTCTCTATTAGGAATTCCTATTTGGAAACTAAATCATGCTTATAGGCTTTGGATCTAAGGGGCAATAAGGCAGAGCAAGGGCCAATGACAACGGGGAGCCAAGTTCAACATAAATAAGCAGAAGAGTTGTTTGATTCATTTTTATTATAATAATGTATTATTTGCAGAATTAAAAACAAACGCAAACACTTTTGGTAAGAAATAACACAAGTATTTAGTTGCTCATCAGAAGAGAGGCTACTGGTTTCCTGTTGGTAAATCCTGCCTCCTTTCTAAGCCCACACAAAGAAAGTGCCTCCAGCAAAACAGGAATAGGTACCTGTTTGCAGACCACAATTGCGGGTTTCTTCTTCCCTGTTGGTTTCTTTTCAGAGCCGTATATAAACACCAGAGTATTGACTTACATTATTTGCTGCCATAACAATAACACCTTGTATTTGCAAAACACACTTAAGTAGAGGTGGGGGAACTGTTTGTATACACCAGCTCAGTCAGCCAGACTGTCAGAACCACAGGCTGCTGGTGCTTAAGGCACTTCTGAAATCAACCCATCTTCTTACTGTTAGGTAACTCATCACACATGAGCCACAAAGGGAAACAAAGGAATACGGGCGTAGCCTAGAGACCGCCCAATGAACATCCCAATGGTGGTCGAATTCTGGGACACAGCTGCACACTAGGCAAAGTGTTATATAGCAGCCAGGTGTCAATCAAAATGACTTCACCAGCCAGTCGCCTAGGACCGCCTTTGTAATCACCCATCACGGCCCTAAATATAAGACAAACCTCTCCCTCTCCTGGGCTTACAGCTCTCTATTTTCCCCGGCTATACCCATGCCCTTCTCCCCAACCCCGCCAAGTAGCCTCATTTCCATACTGTTAGCCAGTTTTAGGCTTGACCAGTCCTCTACCTCATAATGTGCTTTTAATAAATGAATATTTCTCATATTCACTGAGTTGAAACCCATTTCCTCATCAGTGATGAGCAATGCAGTTTATCATTAAAGAGAAAATTAGAGTTTTGGGAAAACAGTAAAGGGGAAGAGTCTGCCACCCCAAAATTTGCCTCTTTGGAATACCAATTATTTTAGGCCGGTTAATTTTAAAAAACTACAGCTCATGGAAGAAGCTCTGAAAACCAAGCAAAAGTTACCCTTTGCATCTGGAAGAGAAACTTCCATCTATAAGGGTGTGTCCCTCACTGTACCAGGGTTATCTTCACTATAGAAGACACAGACTTAGGTCTGCAAAACAATCTTACCCTGGCTCACTGTGCTTTACCTCCCATAACAGACTCTCCACTCCCACATCTTCTTTGTCTTTAACTAATTGTTATATTTAAGATGATGTCTTCACCATATTGGTGAGTTGCTTGGTCTTCCTGAGTCTTGCCCATGTATACAAGAGGTATGTATACACGTTACTAAACTTTAATTTGTTTTCTCCTGCTAATCTGTATCTTGTCAATTTGATTATCAGACCAGCCAGAAGAACCTTGAAAGGTAGAAAAAATGCTTCCTCTCCTACAAGAACAATTACTAATCCTTAAAGAGCTAGACTATATAAGAGAATCTACCTTCTCTTCCAAGTCCTGGATCACAGCTGATCTTAAATTCAAATGTAATTCACACAATGCACCTAGAATAGTTCCAGAATACACAGACTCCCAGAGCACTTGTACTGTCTTGAGCCAAACTCCCCAAGGCAGCTCAAGAGCCTCTGGAACAATGGAAAGCCACCCAGATCAGAAGTGGGGTGCAGGGAGAGAGGCTCGGGATGGAAAGCCCAGGTTCTCCCTAAGAGTCAAGCCAGAGCTGCTGAGAAATGAGAAACATCAGGACCACAGGCCCGAAATACCCACCAGAGCTCCTTTGGCCATACTGCAAGGGGCAATGGAGGCACCGCGGAATGGGCAGACCATGATTCCAGAGGTGGTTTTTATGGACCCTGCAGGGCACACTCCTTTTGAGACATGTACAACAGTACAGACCAATGCAAAGGAGAGCAGCAAGACTGCATCAGTTCAGACAACTACTTCAATCCTCATTTTCCAGTGGAGACACAGGCCCCCACCCCTGCTGCAAAGCTCTGCTCTCCGCTCTGAGTTCAGGGTAGGGTGATCTACAAAAGATGAGGTAGGCATGCAGAGAGAGCCTAACAAAGTACATCCGAGATCATGCAGAAGCACCCCAGCACCCATCAGGCATGGAAACAAGAAACTGCCAAGTGTGGCCCTTGGGGCACACACCCTTCTGCATAGGCACAGCCCCATTCCTCTCACCCCATCCTACACACACACACACTTTGAGATTGGTTGCTGTCAAGCAGTTCTGTAATCAGTTCCTAATTATTTGTGCCAGAGACATAGATATACAAGTAAACTGAGAAATTACACATAACCCCAATTCATTTCTTTCTATGACTCAGAATATGATTTTGCAGAAATCCAATAGTTTTGTTAATTTATCCCACATAACTGCTCCTTCCCAATAGTGAAATTAGTTGACATGCTCTAAAGTAGACTGCAAGGGAAAGAAATATAAGTTAGACATGAGTGGGAGAAAGAAAACAGCTCAGGATCTTAACAGGCTTTCACTGTTTGTGAAGAGTAATTTTTATTCAAAAAGCTAATCAGCTCTCTGTTCTGCTTCTGTAAATATGCCTGCCCCATGGGCTGTACTTGAAATTGACTAAAGACTCACCTTCCCCTTTATTCCATCAGTCTAACCTACAAATGTAACTGTTTGTACCCCCTAGCAACTCCAGTGCTTTGTAATACTTTGTAACTTCTGGTAACCCACAGCAACTCCCACCCTTGTGTAGCATTATAACTACCTGCTACCTGTGTGGCAGCCTGAGTTTAAATTACCCAACCAGGCCAGGCCAAAAGAGTCTATACAAAGAATGTTGCAACCAGCTTCCAGCTCAGATCTTCAGAGCAGCAGCTCCTCTGGGACCACCAGCATAATAAACCTAAGTTCTCCAACTGTCCGGGTGCTGCTTGGTTTCCCCCTGGGCTGATTTTGGATCTTTTCCACATTTCAAGGTCATGTATAGCCAGGCATTCAAAAGTCAACTGTATCTTTTAGACTGTTCTACTGCAGACGACATAAATTACTACACGAATCTTCTGTATCTCAGAGAAAATACAAACACAATAAAGTGACCAAGTGATATCTGTTCTCTGACAAACAGAACAGTCAGTAGTACATAATATTATATGTTCTTATAACATCAAAACAAAATCACAACATTGCTTTTAGTTGGCATAAAGCTTTCTCGCTCCTGGCCAGCAACAAGATGGTAATGCAAATGCCAAACATTAACCAAAATTACAAAAAATATCCAGAATACCTTTAGAATCTTCACTCCCCTTACTGGTACAACTGACTCAGTTAATACAGAAACACAAAAATGTGGGAAGTGCTAGCATTCATTCTGCAGTCTGAAGTAATTTCCCCAAAAGAACCTAACTTGCCCAGCTTTCAAGTATGTATAACACAAACCTTAGTTCAAGGCCTGGAGTGGAGGAAAGGACTATCATGTTCCCTCAGCCATCCTCAGACACGCAGCACAGGTGTCTAGAGTTGTCACTTCAGAATGTGCATCCTATGTTCTGCACTCTTTTTGCTATACTCTTCTCACTCCTGCCCAGAGCTGCCTTGAGAATACAAACCACATTTCTCTTTACAAGCAGAAAGCAAAGAAAAGCGACTGTGGTTCCTCCAACCCCAATTCCCATGGCACCAATCTTCTTTAGTGTTTCATTGTCATAACTACACGGATACCAAACCGCCACTCTCTTACAGATTCATTACAATGAATTCCTTAATTCCAAATTGTTTTCCTTAGAGATGTCTAAAGGTACTATCTGATGCTTCAGAGTCTGGTCTCTCACCTGTGGTTCTCCGGGAACTGATTAAAAGAGCCAACAAGGAAACAAGTCCTAGAAGTCCCACTCATAGTAACCCAAATCAAAGACTGCGTGGGAGTTCAGAACAAATCACTCCAAGATGTGCTTCTGTGGTTTGGGGATTGTTCTGAGCTAAAGGTAACTAAAGTTATAGGTTCAAAAGGAACTTCCGCTCCTCCCTTGACTACCTGGGAGGACCCGAATTAAGGGCGGCTGCTCATAATGGGAGATTATCATAGATAACCTCTTTTGACCTGTCTGTAGGGCAGGACAAACTTCTATTTACTAAACAGCTCTCTTCTTATCATTCTGTAATGGCCCTTTCAAGCCCCCAAGACACCCTACCTCATCTCTAGCTCAGAATGTCTTATACCCATGTTCCCTTTTTATCTCTTAAACTCCCGTGCCTATTAGGTCTCTGACTCTCATATGTGTGAGGTTCCTATACATATGCATGTATTAAATTTGGCTATTTTCTCCTGCTAATCTGTCTTACGTTTATTTAATTATTAGACCAGTCAAAAGATCCTTGAAGGTAGAGGAAAGTTTGTACCTCCCCCACAATTGTAATGCTCGAAGACAACACAAATGTCAAGAGAATATAGGGCTCTAGTGAAGCTGATTTACTACTTAAAAGGAAATAAAACTACTCCTGATTTCGACTGTTGAGAAATTTATTTATAAATGCACAGAATATGTTTCCTGTCTTAAAGGGGCATGGTGCCCTAAAAAGGATGAAACGCAGGTTGTTGTCAAACTGAGATTTTGACAATGACTCAGGGATCATCCTTCCAGATGCAGAATCATACAGCTAGGAGAAACTTTCAGATGCCACAGTGCAACCCACTTATTTTACAGATGAGGTACTAAGATCAGGAGAGTCGAAGAATGGGGCTCAAAGTCATACAATCATCACTTTTCACTACAGTCTTAGTCTGGGTCATCAAGTAATGATACCATTGATATTCCAACCACCCAAGCTCAGAATTTAGAATGCAACCTAGTTAATGGGTAAACCCCATGCTTCTCTAGATAGGCCTTATCAGTATGAGCCAAAGAAAAAAGTAATTTTCCCATTTTTGCTCTAACCTCCTGGAAGGGGCTGCAGGCAGGGATAGTATTTCCCAGGTCAGAAGGTAACTCCAACATGACGTTCCTATGGACCCAACAGAAACGAGTCATGATCTAATAGGGTCAATTACATCACAGCACTGCCAGTCACATCCATTCTGTGGGAGACTGCCTGGTCCAGTGACATCCTGTAGGAGCTAACACTTTCTTCCTGCCAGCTACACCCATTAATAGATTTCAACTTGTTTTTAAGTATCGGGTGTTTATCCTTCACAATCCAGCTGTACCATGTGAATTAACAAGACTGATTTTTGACAAAATGTCTCACCATGTTCAAATTTATCATGCTAATTCAGAAAGGCCTTCTAGAATAATTGGAAGATTACTCAAGGATCAGGATGCTGTCTTAACCTTTAGAGTCTAGAAATTTACTTAGCATAAAGCAAATGCTCAATAGATCTTTGTCAAACTGAACTGGACACATGTTGGGTATGAAAATATTAGGAATAAACACAAAGAACTTTAGAAGTCTGGGTTTTACTACATGTGTATATCGTATAGCATATGCACTGAAAATATCCTTAGAGAATACCTACCTAATCTAATCTTCTCATTTTATATGTAGCAGAAAACTCAGGCTCATGACAGGTAGGTGAATCATTCCATACTTACCTGTGTTACAACCAGATCTGTTCATCCATCCAAGCACCCAAGCAACAAGCATCCAAGCATCCAAGCATCCATCTGTCCATCACTATCTCTCCCTCCCCCCACCCCACACACAAACTCTGTTTGGGGAGAGTAGAGAGTCATTTTCTCTTATCATGTAGAAATAATCAAGTAAAATTTTAATAAGACTCAAGTAAACTGTGTCAATCAAATTGAGGTTTCACATTAATGTGTCCCAGAGAATAATGTGCTGTTTAATTAATAGTTTAAATAAATTAATACCTAGTTAATGTGCTAAGTTTATACATGTTTTCATAATAAGTTTTTCATAATGCATGTTTTTGGTACATGTATTATGAAAGTCATTAAGTCAATAGAAGAATATGTACTCTGAGATGAACACATAAGTACATGTTAAGAAACATTTCTCTTCAGGATCTGATATTTCAACCTCTCTCATTTAAGAAATCTATCTACTCAACACCTCTTTCAGTACAAAAACATCCATCTCCCACACATAATCCTAAATTCAAATGGATATTCCTGCATCTCTTCAACAATCTTTTTTCCAAGATTTAAGCCATCATTTTAAGCTTCCGGTTTCAAAGCAGCTTTACAATCTAAGCTAGACTCACAAGAGGCAGAATCAGGGGTGATTTTAGTGAGAATTTTCATTCAAAGTCATCGATTTCAGAAAAGAACAGCCAGCATATAAAAGATTTTCCCAAGTATCATTCAACTAAATGGCCGGGCCTGAAACAAAACCTGCCTTTGCAATCCACCAATCTGCCTGTCTTTATAGGAATAATTTTTAGACTATCAAAGAACCTATTACTGAAAAACCTCCTTTTACTAAAAAATTATCAAACTCTAGTTACCTATTTTCATTCCTTAGATAATAACTATATTCTTATTTCATAATTATGTCTAGAATTTGATGGGTTTTGTTCTTCCTTCCTATGTCAGCAAACAATTACTTTCTATCTGTAATAAAATTGTAAAGTATACTGATCTTTCCTTCCTGCCAAGTGGAACTGAGAGCCTTTTCTTGTACTCTCCACCTGATCTCATTAAAATGAACATTTTTCAAGTTCCAAATTGGTTAAAAGTTTTATCTAATTCCTACATAAACTCACCCTCTCCCCTCAAAAAAAAAAAATCAGTTTGTGTTCAAGTTAAAAGTTTAGACAGGAAATTAGATGATGAAATTCAGTGAAATGAACAGGCACTTTAATTCCTTTAGCCAGGCACTAGTAACAAAAAGCAGGCGTTGGGAACATAATGGGCATAAATGGAGTCACTGGGCAGTAAACCTTCTGGCTTATCTTCCCATCCAGGCTGAATTCATGTGGATGGGGTGGGGAAGCAGGATAACAATATAGCAAATTTTCCACACTGCTGCCTACAATTGTTAGAAAAATGTTAAGGCAGAGATTACGAGATTACAGGTCCAACAGCATAGCACTGTTTGGGCTTGCTTATTTATTTATTTATTTATTTATTTATTTATTTATTTATTTGTTTATTTATTTTTAAGCATTAATCATAGGTTGAAGTAAATTATGCATTTATAAAAAAAAATTAAAATGCAAAAAATAAATTCTAATAGTAGTAGTTTTGCGATAACACAACCATAATTATTTGCAGTTTGAACCTGTAGCAGATAAAGCAGAAGAATGGCAGTTCAAATGTCCCAGTTAATCTATTATTGTCACTGTTAACAAATAAGATTAGAGAGCATTAAAACACAATGAACGACATTTTGCTTAAAGATTTTTCTATCCCACAGTGCAGACAAAAAAAAAAAAGAATTGAAATTTTAAAAGATAAAGAGGAAAGGGAAAAGGTACCGTTTTAGTCATGGAATGTAAAATAATAAGGAAAATGCATGTACGTATGCTTCCTAGCCCATTGTCTATAACCTTATGGCCCCATAGAGAAAGGAAACAGGAAACTTGAGCAAACAAGGCATCTAATGAACCAATGAGGCCAAAGGGTAAAACAGCAATCCTCTCCATTTGGAAGACTACCAAAATTACACCCATCTATCCATCCGACAAATAATTATTGAATGCTTACTTTGGGGCAGGCAGTGTTCTGAGAAACGGGGATAGAGCAGTGAACCAAACCGAGCCCCTAGCTTTTACAACCTCTACTTCTAACATTGCCGTTTGGCATTAAGAATCTATTTCCAGCATGGCACCTCCAACTTGCACATCTAAAGCCAAGGTCATTTTTCTTTGCCCGCTAAACTATCCCTTCTGTGTGTTCCTGTCTCAGGTAAAGACATCACCATCACCATCACTCATTTTTTGGCCACTGACTTTCGAGTCATGTTTAAACTTCCACTTGTTGTAAATAACATTTATAAATAAACTGTCAATCCCTTATTTAGATATAAAGCTCTCTAAACGTCATAAAATTGGAAAAACAGCTCATTTTTTTAAAAAAGAACAAGCTCCTCTTCAGTCTTACATCATTTTGTTTTTATCACTTTCTTCTTGAAATCATATATCTTTTCTATATCTCCAACAGAACTTTAATCTTAATATATTTTTATTTGAAAATCTTTCACTGATCACTTTATCATGCTTGCCCAAATGTATGTAGTTGAAATCCTAAAATTTAAATTTCCTCTGACCATAAGATTTAAATATTAAAAAAAAATTTTAAGGATGGAATTTATAAAATTCTTATTGGTCCACAACTCATAAAAACAAATATGTAATAAATGTTGATAAGCCATTGTGACATAAAATGTAAAACTTTTTGGAAACATACCTCTTAATGAGATAGATGAGCTGTATTTTTTTTATACAGCACAAAGGACTATTACTTACCACTTAATGAGAGATACAGTCCAGTATCAATTATATTTCTATTTTTTACATATAGACATAAGCCCTGAGAAATTTGTTCTTATAAATAAGTAGATGAGAATAAGGGTTTTGCAACAGGGTATCACTCCGATTCTTTCAACTTACCCCTAATTACATAACAAAAATCATATTGTAGCTTATCTATGTTATTTTTAATGATCAGCTGACAATCTGAATATATTATCTTCGATGTTGAAAGCAAAAAATGATCTATCGGTCATATTAGAGTCATTCACTTTCTCAACAACACCACCTTATATTTAGAATTTTTCCTTTTGTTTTGTGCCCTGGAGGCTTTTACACCTGGAAGCCAATGCATCATAAGATTCAGAAGTGAGACTTTCTCTCTTAACTAGAAGTAGGGTAGTTGTGAAAGGGGAAGTGATAAAAGAGAATCTACTTATATGGACACTGATTTCCGTACAATCGTATCAATGCCCACACACCTCTTGAAAGGGCTTTTTGTATCCCAGGGGCGTGTATATACCCATTTCAACATACTGATTAGAGTAGTGTTCATTCATTCATTCATTCATTCATTCCACTAGTATTTACTGAGACCTGCAACATGCTGGACATTTATGAGTACTGAAGAAATAGCAGTGAGCAAAATAAGTGAAAATCCCTACCTTAATGGGACCCTGCCTCCGTGAACCAGGTGGGAATGCACAGTCTGTGAGATCTGTAATTGGTGCTACAATCAGAGCTGCCCAAGCCTCCCGGAAATCAGGGCAAGGCATTGTTCTCCTCATCCCAAAAAAACTGTATACCCATTTAGTCAACAACAGTTACTGAGCAACTACTGCATGCCGGAATCTTAGCTAAACCCAAGGAATACAGAGGGCACACACCAATTCTCAGGACGCAATAAGCATAACGTCTCCCATTCAGAATCACTTTGTATATTTTAAGTGGCATTTAAATAAATGTGAGCTCTATAGAGCAAAGACCAAACTATCACCAGGGTCAATTCTCCTCTATATACATAATATTAATCTGTTGGCTCTGCTTAAAAGCTAAAACACAATTTTGTTCCCAAGCTATGAATGTAGGCCACTAACCATAACCTGGATAGCAATTAAATTCTAGAATAATTTTTAATCACTGACAAAAACAAGTTACTATCCCAGTCAAGAGAAAATTACTAGTCCCTAGGACTAAACACAAAACATTTGTCCAGAAAACAAACTCTACCATCCATGAAAAAGACAACATAAAAATGAACATTTCCTAGGGTGGAAATTTTCATCAACTAGATACTCTTGTTAAGGGCCACTATGTCATTTAAATGGAAGAATTAAAAATATTTTAAGTTCTCAAGTTAAATGACTCTAAATATTTTTTATCAAGAAAAGAGCCTCTCCTCCCAACTACACAGCTACAGTTACTAATTACCAAAAGAAATTTCACAAAGGCTCTTTGTAAAAACTGACCCTCATGTAACTACTAGCCAATTTCCTACTGACTCTCTTTTTTGTTTTGCTGATTGTTTTTTTTAATTAGGATGAGAATGTTAAATTTCATATATGACGTTTAGTTAATAAAGAACATATAATTAGAATTTCTTCTCTACTAACAATAATACACTTGCAGTTATAGTCACCATTTTGCACCATTAAGCTTTGAAAGTAAAGACAGCTAGCAGAGTGGGGAGGGCCATCTACCTACTATGAAACAGAATAAACACATGAAGCCTGAACTCAACTCTGCCTTCACTGCACAACGGTCTAAACAAAAAATTACATGGGATAAAATGTATTGTTTATTACCACCATGATCCAAATGAAAAAAAAAATACTAAGGTTCCATCTAGATCAAAAGGTAAAAACATTCCAAAACTTCAGCAAGCCGTACTAAACTTAAAGACAGTACCTTACCTGACCTTAAAACATGCTGCAAAGTTATAATGAAAAGATACCAATTATGTAGCCAGTGTATAAGGGATACCATAGGCTATATATAGAGTACAGTTTGGGTAAAGCCAGAACATATCTGCCTCATATTTAAGTTAAACTATATATATCACGAAAGGTAAGATAAATTGGCATCACGAACTCCTGATAAGATGCGCTGAGGACACAATGTCACCTACATAAAATTCCAGCCGAAAATGTTTAAAGTGAATCTAATCATGAAGAAACAATTACACAGATCTAAGCTGAAAGATACTCTGCAAAATAACTGGCCTGGCCTTTTCGAAAATGTCACTGAAAAAAATACAAAAACAAAGTTGAGAAACTACTCTAGATTAAATTTACAAATTCATATTGAACATCCACTGTCTGGAAGTGTGGTAGGTAGCTAAGGGTTTGTACCTCGGTCTAAATCAATTCAAATTCTACCTCCAACTTCTGTCTCTCTACCATGTAGAAAGGCATTCAACCATTCATACACCCCATTTCTCTGTATAAAATGAGGATACTAGTATCCTCTTTGTAAGATTGTAGAGAGTTTAATCAATTCATTTGTAAAGGCTTTAGCACACTTAGTTCAGTACTCAGTAAAAGTTAGTGGTGATAATAATGATGATAACTGTTAAGAGCCATCGGATGCTAGAGGGAGAAAACAGAGAAACAGAAATGACATGGTCACTGCCCTCGCTATACAGTTGCAGAAAAATTAAAAGGAAATTCTAAGACTGTGTGATACAAGCACTTTGGCTGGTGAGAGGCTCTAGAGTTCAAAGAAAGGGAACACCTAGAAAGAGCATTTAAGTCAGGTGTTGGAGGTCATGAAGAGCTTCCCAGAAGAGGTGACAGCTGATTATTCCAGAATGAGAGATTAGCACTTACAAAACACTGGAAGTAAAAAATAGAATACCCCAGGAGCTTAAAATAAATGAGTATGCCTGGAATATATAATGCCGGAGTGGTACGAGAGGTAGAGAAAGAAAGCTAAACAGATAAGCACAACCAACTCATGCAGGGCACCTTATAAACTATGTTAAGGATTCTGAACTTTAACTTTGAGCAATGGGAGTTCAGTGAAAGGTTTTCAGCATAAGCAGATGTACATTTCATAATCTGCTGGTTGCAAAATGAAGAAATAGATTGGGAATGGATAAGACTGGAAAGTGAAAACCAGCTAGGAGGAGGCTGTTAGGGCTTTCTAGGCAAGAAACGGTAATGCTAGAACCCAGGTAATAGCAGCGAGACGAGTAGGGTGAGAGAGGTCCAAGTAGGTCCAAGAAAGAAGTCCAAGATGAGTAGGGTGACAAGATGATGAGGCAGGGGAGAGTTGAGGGTTGAGTCCAGCTCCTGTGCGGTAGCTAGATGGCTATTGTGCCAGTCATTGAGAAAGGAAGCGCAAGACATGAGCAAGTTTCAGGGTAGAAAGTGAGTAAGCTCAGTCTGGGTCAGACTCAACAGGAAGGGCCACTGTAGGGGAGTTGTGCTGGAGTCACGAAGATCCACAGCAGACAAGTCTCAATCCTGAGAAAAAAAGATACATTCTGCATTCTCTAGAATAAAATACCTAAACCAAACAGATTTTATCTTGGCCTTAAATGGCCTCCAATTTCAAAATAAAATAAAAAAAAAATTGGCAGTCCTGTCAATCTCACTCATTCCACATTATAAATCTTTTTCTATATTAAAATGGATATTTGTGGCTCTCAACAGGTTCATCAAACTTAAAACTAAATTCCCCCACCAAGAAAGTTAGCCCAGATTAGCCAGATATCCTTACTCTACTTGAGGACACTACCGTTTATTAAAGCAAGCAAGCAAGCATAAACTCTCATTTCCTGTATTACAAAGCGTATAACCCCCATTTATACCCTTCAAAATATAACTGTCAAAAACATTAACCACATGTGATCATATGTCTGTGGAAGAAAATACATATATGCTGATATTCATTAATAAAACACTAGATTTGAGGTTGGCTCGTAAAATGTTATTGATCCGACCAGAATCTGGACTTGTCCCAAACCCAAACTCACTCTTGCTGCTACACTCTGTGCTCATTCCGTGTGTGCACTGTCATGGCTACAGGCACGCACAACACTGACTCTGTTTTATACACTTTCCTCAAGGTGTACTGCAGTCTGATGGCTGAAGCACAGAGCGGTCTGTTTTTGCTCATTTTTTGGTAAAGAGACAGCAAATTGTCTCTCATTGTCCGTTCTCTTCTCCCCTTTAGGAACAGAACCCCCAGTCTTAGTTCCTTACTGGAGTCTCCATTTCCAAGACTCGTTTGTAGTGACAGAGTTACGTGATTCAAGTTCCTGGCACTTGGGAGATGAGGGGAAGTGATGTGTGCAACTTCCAGATCATGCCCGTAAAGGGAACTACACAGCCTCCACTTCCTCTTTCCCGAAGACTTACAAAGATGTGGGAGTGGTGAGCCACCTTCAGGTATTACATGAGCAGAATAACCTAGGCATTGGAAGAACAAGCTAGAAGAAGCCTGCATCCCTGAAGTTCCCATGAAACTAAGGGCTAACTCCTAAGTGACCACCAACTTAGATTTTTATATGAAATAGAAACATCCATTTAAACCACTGTTATTTTGATCTTTATTAAAAAAGCCAAACCAATGCCTTAACTAATTAATCTCTGCTCCATTAAAGTCTACAAAATTTGGAATTTATTTCTATTAAGGTGTACCTTCCTTTGTCTTGGAGATTTTCATTTCTTCAGCATGACTGCAGACATCTCCTCATTCCACACAGTTTACAATAAATATTTAAGCTGGACTCTTCAAGAAGCAGAATAAAAAATGAGTATAGTCAACACTATTCCTCTCCACGTGCTCAAAACTTGCTCCTTAATTTGTTGTTAGGGCCAGTACTTGCAGAGCCCATATGCAGAAATTCCAGCCTATCTGACAAATATTTAACCTCTGTGTTATATATGATGATATCCTAAAGCCAGCACCAGGACTTGTCTACCTTGATTTTCTTTTCCTCCAGGAATGGCACTTGGTACCAAACCCTTTATACTTCTCTTTTTGGTGCCAGTAGTAGGTAAAATATTGCTTCCCTTTCCCTCCTCCACAAGATGTCTATGTCCTAATCCCTGAAATCTGTGAATCCTTACATGGCAAAAGGGAGATTTGCAGTTGTGATGAAGGATCTTGAGATGGTAAGCTTAGTCTGAATTACCCAGATAGCCTCAACTTAATCACGGTATGGTTATAATGAATGACGGGAGGGCCAGATGTGTCAGAGAAGGAGATGTAATGACAAAAAAACACAGAGATATGACAACTGAAGCAGAAGTTGGAGTGATGCCATGGCTGAAAGGGGACCATGAGCCAAGGAATACAGGCAGCCAGTACAAGCCCAAAAAAGCAAGGACTGGATTCTCCTCCTGAGAAAAAAAAAGTTCTGCCAGCATCTTGTTTTAAACCACTAAATGTGTGGTAATTTGTTTCAGCAGCAATAGGAAACACACAGTGTCCATATATGTAGCATTGTATATTATAAGAATGAAAATCCAAATTTAGGATAGGATTTGTTCAGACCTAGAGGTAGACTGAAATAAGCAGCTTTAATAACATATGATATTATTAAAAGCATTATTAATAACATATAATTATTTTGCCACTCTACTGTAATAGCAAAGGTAGCTCTCCCTGCCCCCTTCTTAAAAAAAGAAAAAGTCACAGGGGTTGAATATGAGAATAAGTCACTCACTGAGTGAATCTGTATCTCTCAGCATGAATGTGGAGGCCATTTTTAAATACTGTTATTATTCTAAAGGATGAATGCTTTCTCTGTCAATAGCATTTGATACTTTCTGCAAAGTCAAAAGAAAAATTTAAAGAATTTTAAAGCTCTTATTACTACCTAAAATCTCTAACCATGCATGATATTTTACTGGTACTATTCAGTTCATCTCATGCATCGCTAGATTGAATTTTAGCTCATGCATGTGCTGAGTACAGAGAGGCAACAATCAGGCCATGGGGTCCCCGTGCTTTAAACAGTACCATAATGAAGGGGACAAGATGAACTGACCTGGCACTTCATTCATCTAAGTTCTCTTAGCTTTTAGTTTTGATCAAAGGGGTTCACAACCTACTGGGAAGGTAGCTAGATGCTCAAATTACCTCTCCACCCGCCATTCTGCTTCTACCTACCACCACCTGGTTTGTCCACCATAATGCTTCTGATCTATGAAGGTGACAGTGTCCAACTTAGAGAAGTCTGAGGACAACTGCAGAACTCTTTGGGGACACTTGCCTTGACATTCTGAAGGGACATCCTAAACTCTGCCCTAGCGTGCCTTCTAGCCCAGAGTTAATCCATACCTGACCACACATAGTTCAAGGTCACATTCTCAAGTATGGCTCGTTTCCATTGCCAAGATTTCATAAAATCATAGACCCACAGTCGTAATGTAAACTCTTGGCCTGAATTTACTTCCTCTCCTTCCTCCTGACCAGAACCCGATGACTGTTGTTTAATACCCAAAATAGTCCAGATCCACCTAACAGAACTCCTTTTGTTTCAAAAACTAAATTGTTTCTTTGTAATATATCACAATATCACATTTGAGAGAACACACACTACCTCCTGTGCTACACTGCACAGGAAAGAGAGTTATCTCCTCCCAGCAGATGTTTGGTTCTAAAGACGGTTTCTTTCTGCTTCTCTGTTTCAACTTGTTCTAGGACTTGGTAGCGGTTATAACTCCATCAATGATGTGTGTGTTTCTTCACCTGTACCTTAGGTTCCTGCCTAGACAACTGAGGTAGTTTATTTTCTTCAGCCTCCCAAGTTGAGACGCTCTATATAAGCATCATTTCCTTTCAATGTCTATTAAAAACTCTGTCTAAATGGAGAGAAGAGTTGCACAGGATATCCTTTGTTGTCTCTGAGTAATGATTTCTATTAAACTTCTTAATGCTTAAAGCTTAATATGCATTCACCAATACACATTTATTTTGTACTTTGGATGTTTTCAGAGTTTCTGTGCTATATATATATATATATTCCATATTGGTCTTACTCATTTTGGATTATGGATTCCTAACATGTAAAAGCTGCAGCTTTTCTGTCCTTATTTTTTAAGTGCTTAATCAGCTGCTATTTGGCAATAACGTTAGAAACAATATTGAAATAAAACTGTTATCTACATACTAATAGAAATAAAAGTCTGGTCAACCATCTAACACTGTTTCTAATCCCATAAACTCACTCAGAATCTTTTTAAATTTCCTCTACTTTTTTAACTTAGAATTTCACATTTATTTTCAACAGGTGATAACAAAATATTTTCAGATTGCTTTACATTTTAATTCACAAGATTTTTTTCCCCCTCCTTGTTCTACTCTGCTTGGGCTGCCATAACAGAATACCACAGAGTAGGTGGCTTAACCAATAGAAATTTGTTTCCAACAGTTTTGGAGTCCGGACATCCAATATCAGGGTACCACCTAGGTCAGGTCCTGGTAAGAGTTCTGGCTTTGCCTTCTTGATGTGTCCTCAAAGCACAGAGAAAGAGGTAGAGAGAGCAAACTTTCTGATGCCTCTTTTAAAAATTAATCCCATCAAAAGGAACCACCACCCCCACGACCCCCCACCTCGCCCCATGACTATATCTAAACCTATCTTCCAAAGGCCCCATCTCCAAATACCATCATACTAAGGGTTAGGGCTTCAACATATGAAATGGGCAGGTGGGAAGAAGCCCATGGAACTCCCATTTTAGAGACAATTTTTATCTGCCTTAGAATTAGTAGTTCCCAGCTAGAGCTTCTGCCTTAGCGAAAACTGAACACCTGTGTGGTCCCAGGCTAAGTACTAGGTATGCAAGAATGACTAAATATAATTCTTCACATCAACAGTCCAAGATTCTCAGATTCTATTGTAAATATCCTAACTGTGTTGACTCCCCAAGGTCCTCACACTCAGATGTCCATTCTAGAGAATCACAGTTGACTTCCAGCCTCCAGCTGCTACGGCTTAAGGTCCACCATAGCATTCACGCTATATGGCTGTGATCCTGCTGGACTGCTGCCAGCCGGTGCCTGGGCACACAGAGGTCCTGGGGTCAGGTCAGGCCTTCCCTGCCCATCGCAGGGCTCCTCATACAGGCAGCTGTGTCCTGGGAGGCTGTATCAGCCCAGGTGAGCCTGGCTCAGAATCTTGCTGCAGTCTAAAGCTGTTCCTCCCCAGGCCTCCTTCCAGTTCTCCTTTCACAGGAGTCAGACATGGTCTGAAGGCTTTGTCTTCTCCTGTTCCCTCCCCTTTTACCCTGAGAGGACATTTCCCTAATCTATCTCTTGCATGCCTCATCCCAATTTGGCATCTGGTTCCCAAAGGATGCCTAAAAAACATACAAAGCAACTTCACATAAAAAACAAAAAACATGTCTAGCTCCCAAGTAACCTATTTATCTAACTGGGAACAAATACCACCCAATTCTGTCTCACGACTGCAAATGTTATATGGAAAAAATCCAGCATCTTGAGTGAATATGTAAAATACATAAAAAGATACTCAGCTGAGAGACAAGTTGCTAAAAAAAAGTAATCAAGAAAAATCTGTTTCTTCTTAAATTCAAACTAAGGCAAAACTGAAAACTGCATTCACGTTAATGTCATTGAACCTACCTATTGGGCATTTATCATGTGCCAGATGTTGTGCAAGGGAAGTGAAAGGCAAAAAAGACACAAAGACCACACGAGTGAGGGGTCTCTGCCCTCATGGGATTTATCATTTGTGGTTCTATTGCTTACTCAGAATTCTCGCTTCTTTTATTTTAAACAATTTCCTTAAACTTTCTATGTACATATATTCATATTCTTCTGTGTAAGGTAAATGAGAAACAAAATCACTTTAAGTCTTTTTAAATCTTTCCTTAGTAAATAATTTGGTCTTCAAAAGTAAACATCACTGTTTCCTGCCACAGTCTCAGAATCTCTGCTACAGCCCTTCAAAGGGAAAAAGTCAACGCACTCGGTCACTGAATCTTAAGATTAGAAAAATCCTTTAATGGTCATCTACAGAGAGACAACCCCATATTTTGGGATTAAGAAATGGGGTCAGGGAATTTGAGTCAACTGACACAGACTCTTGAAAAATAAAATCCCCAAACACTTTAACTTTTCTTTTTTCATTGTTGTGCAGTAAAATACATCATACATACAAAAAAGTGTATATATAGTTTAAAGAATAACTATGAAACAAAATGTCATATGCCACCATTCAAGTTAAGAAGTAGAATATTACTAAAAATTTTTAAGTCTCTTCCTTCCTCCCACTCTCCCAAAGCAGAATTTCCAACCTCAGCACTACTGAGATTTTGGGCCAGATAATTCTTAAGTGCTTAACCAGTGTTATTAGTGTATTATTGGATGTTTAGCAATACTCCTGGCATCAAACCAGCTATACCAGTAGAAGACCACCACCACCCTCAGATAGGCAACCCAAAATGTCTCTAGATATTGCCATATATTCTGTGTCCTGGGAGGCCGCATCAGCCCGGGTAAGTCTGTCTCAGAATCTCGCTGCAGTCTAAAGGAGAACTGCTGCCATAGAAGTAAGCAATTTAAATTTTTGCTTTCCTTTATAGTTTATCTACCAACATATATAACTCTAAAACAACACATTGCTTAGTTTTACTGTTTTTGAACTCTATAGAAATGAAATCATGCTGCACGTATTTTCCTGTTACTTGTTATTTCAGTCAACATTGTTTGTAAAATGTACCCATTGTGTACTGTATAGCTATAGTTCACATATATTTAGTTTAAGTAGTTTAGCTTCTGTATAAAGTTCCACAGTTTATTAATCTAATCTATTACTCATGAACATTTGTATTATTTCTAGTATCATGTTTTTATGACTACTTCTGCTAGGAAGAGTCCTCACATAGGTCTTCTAATTACACAACCACCAACCAGGAGTGGATTTACTCAAGTTATAGAATATGCTGGCATTATTTTCCAAAGTGGTTGTATAAATATTCACAGCAGTGGAGACAATCCCCATAGCTCCAAATGCTCTCCAGCGCTCAGATCTTCATCTGTAATTTCATGACATTTTGGTACCGCAAAAATATACATCGCTTACCGTATAAATGCCAATTCTACAAACGGCAAATGAGATCTGGATACATTCAGACATTCTCTACAAGATTAAAATAAGAATAAGAGATTACAACTAAATGTTTGTTCACAGAACCGACTTCTCCCCACACCCCGTCTTGCTTCCCTCTTTAAAGAAACTCTGCTGCATTCTGACATCTGCTTAATGAGCAAGTGGCTGAATTTTTTCCTGCTCTGTTTTTTCTAGGCCAGCTCAAATAAGATGGGGATAATAAAGTATATGGCATAGTGCTTTGTCATGTATAAAGCAAGTACTTCAGCCTCAAAACCAATAGTATCATTTAAAGAATGTGATTTACTATAATGTTTTGATTTCATTTCTTTTAAATTATCTTCTAATATCCAATTTTTAATGATAAATTCTTGACTGATAGAAGTAGTTTTATAGATTTTTTTTTAGTTTAATATTTAGATAATATCATAAATATTGACAACCCTTATATAAAGGTCATCTTTGGAAAAATGAAAAGCTTTTCATAGTTATATACCATAAGTTTTGAATGGGCTGATTTGGGAAAGAAGTTTGAGGTCTCCTTAGTCTCAGAATATCAATAACAGTACTCAACTTAGAATTCATAACTTCTTGCTCCCAAATCAAGTTCAGATTTTTAAAACTCATGTCCACTCACAAAACCATGCATATCGAACGTAAGTATTAATTTATTTTCTTTTAACTGGAAGAATATTTTTAGCACATTAAATTGGTCTGTAATCAAAATAACCCTAACTTTATACAGTCCAACATTGCTATTATAGTTTATTGTTGTCAAGTAAAAGCTTCTCCATAAAATGTATAATGTCACAAATCTCAGCAACTGTGGTGTATCCATTGTGCTGAGGAGGCAGAGATACAGGATCCCCAATTCCCATGGTAACCAAAAGGCTTCCAAAGATGTGTTCCATTTGAAGGTCAAGGAGTCCGCCTCTTTAGATATCCATAAGAATCTGAATTCTGTATGATTGAGAAAACTGACAAGGAAAACATTGAAAGCCAAAGGCTATGTGCATGGCCATTCAAAATTAAAATTACATCAATTAGAAAATCAAGCTCAAATTTGTTGGGTGAAGTTCTTAAACTCAAAGTAAACTTTCAAATATTCCATTCGCGGGTGCTATTTTTCAAACAAATAGCTGATGATTTAACACTAGAATATCTTTTCTCTTAAGGTACCATTATCATCATAACACTATTGGTTTCCTTCATTTTGAATGAAATGTACTACTAAAAATAGCCCAGGGCAATGACACTGGCCTCCTCAGAGCTGAAACATGGAATGCTCATTACCTTGTTCAACAGTCATTCTTCCCTTTCATCTGTGGAAATGACCCCAAATTGTACTTTTGCACAAACTAAATTTTTTAACAACTCTCTCAGTAAGCTGGCAGGGTTATTTTCCCCAAGTGAAAAAGAGCTATCTAAATTTCTGTCACCTGAAATAAAAGAGTCCATTTCCCAGACTTCCTTGGAGTTAGGGACTTTCAGGTGACTAAGTTCTCCGTAAGATGTACTTGAAGGAAGCGTACTAGGAGATGACTCTACGAAGGACCCATTTTTGCTCTTCCGCCTCACCTGCTTTTTCCAGTTTATAGCTAGAACTAAATGTAGCTCCCATAACTTGGATTATGAGAGCATCTTGAGAATGGTGGACACATGAAGTGGAGCCCACGGGTGAGGGGGTTGGGCGACACAAATGACAGTATAACTGCCATTTCACCCTCCTCCAGATTTCTTACATGAAATAGAAATGAACCTCTAAACTCGTTTAAACTACTAACTGTTACAGACCAACATTCATTTTTTAAAAGTAGGTGTCCCAGAACCATAAAAGAGCCTTAGCATTTGTCATTAGAGTAACTCTTTCTAAGAGTTCTATCTTTTACAGGGGGAGACATATTTACTCTTCAGTTACTAAAAACCTACTTTCTACTAGTTCTTTTCCACATCCCCAAAATGTATAAGTACTCTCATTGGGATTGCCAAAATTATTACCCTGAAAATCCTCAACTTATTTTCTGTAATTTTTTTTTCTGACTAGTGTCATTACCTCATTCTCTCTCTAACCTCTAATCCTTACAAATACTGCCTTATCTCTGAACATCCTGCCTCAAAACAAGTAGCACATCTACCATCCATATTCCAAATTCATTCTAACAATAACATTCTCATGAGTGGCCCCTTCACTCTAATTAGAGGGAGTCAGAACCAAAAAGGTATTTAAAAGTATAACCATTCTTCCTTTGGTCACTGTACAGAAATTGGTAATAAGTTTTAAATGATTAGTTCATATTCTTTCCCTATATAGGTGCTCTAGTTGCAGGAACCCATTTTATTTTAACTGTAAACCCATGGGACATAATGCATAGCTTGAAATGAAAGATGAATAGTTCAATTCTTCCCAATTAAAGAATGAATCTCTACCCTATGTAAACACTGACCCAGCAGTATCTACATCAGCAAACATAAATCTATATCTGGACTTGCTTGAGGAATAACTAAAGAATATTATTTCAAAAATAATAATCTTCAGAACAATCTGCTTTGCTGCTTCATCTGATGAAAAGCACACAAAAAACGAGATGCTGTCAAAAGCAAGACACGGAGTAGTTAAAATCTGTTAATATAGGTCTACAGAAAATCATGTGTAATCCAGAAAAAAAGGAAAAGAACACTCAAATGGAAAATGATGTGATTACTTACAGTTTATTGTTGTTTTCCCTAAGAAATTTCAAAGGTAAGCATGAAAATAAAGGAGAAAAAAATCTTCAACAAGATGGCAAAAATAAATTTTATTTAGTATACAGTCTAAAAAAAACTGATTTTAAGACATAACAGAGGGTGGAAAAACACACTAATTTACTTTTCCTAAAAGACCTATTTTTTAAATATTTTAAATATTTTGATCTGCTGTACAACCCCTCATTCTGATATAAAGTGAGATGAAAGTTATTTATTGTCTCTGTAATTTTGTGTGTGATGAAAATAAAAGGTTAACACAGCCAAGCCAACTCTTCAGAGCACCAAGAGTAATGTGTTAGAACTGGGGAAACAAGAAAGGGGAAAGGAGGGCAGTGAAATGTCCATTGAGGCCCATGCCTGAATCCTCTATCTCTAAATAAAGCTAAGAGCTAGCATGTTCTCTTGACAGCATCCCAAAACAAATGCGCTAGAGGCAAACATTCAGGATTTGGAAAACTGAAGAGAGAAGACCTGTTCTAGTGCATTCCAAGGTACATAGCTACTCCAACAGCACTAAATGAGTGGAATCCTCTCTGAGTAAAGGTCATGTCTGTCATCATGCTTTAAGTCACTCTTTCAGATCAACAAAAACAAACCCTTGGGAATGACACCTACTTCAGAACTTGTGTTTCCTTCAGTGTTGTCACTGAAAACATTAACAGTGAATTACTTAACAACTCCCCTAGTACCTCAAAAAGTTACTTTCCACAAATGATAGGTTTTTTAATCATAAAATTATATTTAAAAATAAAATGAAGTTTTATTCACAAAACATAGAAGATTTTGCTCCTCAACATCTATTGTATTGCTTTTTCAGACTAGAAAAAAAAAGATGGTGATGATCAAACTGGAATAAAACATTTGCATCTACAGCAAAGGTAACAAAAATGGTCTTTCAACATTTTCTAAAATGATTTCAATTGTAACAGTGCTGCTGTCATCCCAAGAGCATCTATATTTCCCAAGCAATCTACAACTGTCCATAGATAAAATATGTAAGAGTTTGACCAGTAATTCAAAAAAGAATCACTGACCTCACCTGCTAAAAAATAAAAATATTCAGCACATGATCTCTCTGTATTCAATCATAAAGACTGAAATGCCATCTAGCAAAAATAGAAATAACCTGAGATTTGAAAAGTCATCTAGCAAAAATAACCAAATGCAAGCATAAATCATATCAGAATTTATAGATTTCATCATAGCAAAATTTCAGGCAATCTCATGCAAAATGATACTTAAAGTCACATGTAATATACAAACAAAAGATTTGGGCTCAGGCTTAAAGTGAGAACAGTTTTCTGAAAATTCGGATTAAAGAATATGGGGAGAGGGAAAGAAATCCCGTTCAGATTTAGCAGATAAAATAATTAGTGCCTCTTACCTTGGCAGTTTTATTCCTTCATTTTTTATCAGGCACTGAGGATAAAAGATTCAATCCAAAAAAGAAAAAAAAAATTGCTGAGCATCACTAAATGTGACAGACATCACTAGGTAAATATTAGGTATACAAAAATAAATAAGGCCAAACCCGGGCATTGATGGTCTTCTAGCTCAGGAGAGAGCGGCAACTTAACAGACTTGTGACAGACAATGGCAACATAAATGTGTTCAGCATAATAAGAAGTATGTAGAAAGTGTTTTAGGGAGATAGTAGGAGCACAAAACCCATTATAGGGGTGTCAGGAAAGACCTTCTAGAGAAGGAACCTCCTGAATAGATTACAAGTTAGCTAGGTAAAGGTGGAAGATGATTCCAGATGAAAGTGACATGAGAAAAAGCAAGAAACATCACAGGATATGAAAGCATTTGAGGGTTACTACTTTATGCCTCCTATTCTTTTCAAATCACTTCTCAACCTCATATCAGTTACTGACATCTGTTGAGTATGCACTACCTAAAATTCTTTTATATTAATATACAAAGCATCCTCACTTTAAGGTTTATCTCTAACTACCTGCAGAAGGAACTCTATTTGTTAGGGACTAAAGCATGTTGGTCACATTATAAAAGCCTGTTCTGCCTCTATGCCCTTGCAGATGAAAACCTCAAGTAAGATGGCCACAGCTGATTAAACTAGCAAGCCATCATCCTTAAACTGGCCCTAAACCATGGTATGGCCCAGAAGGAAGTTACACCAATCATATTTTTGAACTCCAAAATTTAAGTGGAAAAATACTGAGAAGATGAAGCAGTTAGCAGTGGGAAGTGAAGCTTAGAAAATATAAACAGCAAAGCTATTAAGTAACTTTATAACCATGAAGCATCACGGTGACCAAAATTTATGAGAAAGTCAAAAGTATGAATTAAAAAAAAAACTATATGAAAAAGGTATACAAAGCAGAGGAAAAGTTTAAGCCTGATAGTAATCTTAATAGTAGACCCAGAGAGAAACAGGTATGTGAAGAAGCAACTGCAGAGAATTCTGTTTCTTAGTGAAAAAGTTCTATTCTCCAGCTTCCTTTGCAGCTAGGTAAATGAGATATAATCAGAAAGTCTTAAAAGTCTTCCAGGAGAGACATACAGTCTTCTGCCCTTTCTCCATCCTGCTCCCTACAATGCAGAAGTGATGGCAGGAGCTCTGGCAATTTTAAACCAGGAGTTTATAAAGCGCACACACAGAGGGCAAACTATTTTGAGGCCCTAATTACTTCTGGACTTACTTGCCTGAGAAAAAAAATAAACAACTCTCTTGTCAAAGCCACTATTTCCCAAACGATCCTAACTGATTACTGTGGTTGACAGAGTATCATCCCAACTAGAGGGACAGTCCCTTAAAACAATTAAATGGGAGTATGACGTGTTCCACCTCACCTTAGTATTACTATCCCAAATTAAGAGATGGGGAAACAGCAACTAGTATGTGACAGATATGAACCCAAATCATTTGAACTTGAGAGCCCACACTCTTAATCATTAAGAACAAACAAATGCAAATAAAGTCAACAAACTGAGTAAAGCAAGTTCTCAAGTATTTTATGGTTCAACAAATATTCAATTACCAAAGGCCAATAAAAACACCCATGCTGAATGCAGTATCACTTACCTACCACAAATGATATTTGACAAGTCTCTGGGATCCTTTGGCCTATCTAGACATAAAAGGCTTTTTTCCAACACAACTATTCAACTCCAAGTAACTAAGAAAGGGTATATGGGTGCCAAACACTGAACACAGGCATCAGCCCCTCATGAGTGGCAGAAGCCTGCCAAATTCTGATTTGGAAGGAATGCAATGAATTTTAAAGAGCTCAGAGGATTCTGGGAGGCTTGCAGCATAAATTTTAAGGTGGTTAAGAGGTCTTTCTCATTATCTTTAAGCAAAAGAATGTTCCATACACTGTGGTAATTGAAAGCAGGTCCTTAGCATTGCGACTCCCCTGCCCCAGGATATTTCACTGCCCCTGAGAGGTAAGGGTGGGACAGAGCTGTGATCTTTCTGAAAGGCTCAAGGATTTTAGATGACCAAGGTGAAGGTGCCAATGTAACCAGCATTAATTTTCTTCATTAATAAACAGATTTTATACTGAGCACCTACTCCGTTCCAGGCAGTGTCCCCCATGCTGCAGACTAAGCAGTGCACAAAGCCCCTGTCCTCCTGAAGCCTACAACTCTAGTGGAGGGGAGGGGTCAGGCAAAAGCAACAAGTAAATCAAATTAGGTGACGAGTGTCATTAAGAAATATAAAATCAAGGAAGAGAATGTGCAAGGGAGCGTGAAGCTGGGATATTACTACTTTTGAGAGCAGATGTGATACTTCTAACAATATTATGGCCAATAAAAGAATGCCAGTAAAGTTTTCAACTTTGCTTCAGAAATCCCTGGCATAGGCAAATAGCACTCTACCGAAAAAGTCACAGCATCAGACACTCAGTTAATAGTCCACAGACATTTATTAAGAGTTCTTCAGGGAGCCATTAGGAGCAGAGATTTCGGTGTCAGACTTCCTAAAACCAAACCCCAGCCATATGACTTACTTATTTGTGCAAAATGGACAAATTACTTAACTATACTGCATCTTAATTTGTCATTTATAAAATGAGAATGACTGTAGCGCCTATTTCAGAGGGTACAATGATGATTATGCATTGTTAAAGGAAAAATAGTAAACTCCAAATTTGTGTTTGCTTATATTTTAACTGAGTGTCTAATGTGTTCCAGACACACAAACTCCTTTGAGCATCTGCACCAAGGGGCTTCACTGGGAGGCCCCACAAGATACACCCTGCCATCAGCTTCTATGGATGTCCTCGATTCAGCCTCGTTTCTTACTCCACGTCTCTTCCTCCTGTCCGCACATTCCAGGACCGTGACTTCTGATAGCAAACACTGTAAACTGGGATGCTCACTCTGAGATTCCACAAAGGAAGCAATGTACCAAAGCCAGCTCCCAGCACTCCATCCCCACAGACCAGGTGCCAGAGGCAAAAAAGCCATTCGTTTCAGCCACACCTCATATTGCTGTCCAATCAGACAATTTATATCTATGTTCACACTGAATTTCATCTACATTATGTCAAATTTTATTATTCAGTTATGCTAATATTCAATATTATTAAGATTTTATATTATTTTATGATGATAGGCATTCAGTTCATAATGCATCGCCAATAAGACATGTAGGAGCATCATTGTTTAAAATCATAAGGAAAATTACATTTTTTTAATTTTCCAAAATATAAATTTATTTTCCATTCCCTCTCACCCATTCCCTTTGGGGCACTGTCCTTCTGCTAAAACCTTATAAACTGTCATTTAGAAATTCTGTCTTTGAACTTAAAATTTTAAGCCTCTACTTTGAGCATGATGTATATATTGTTAAATCTATATTTAAAGTCCTTAAAATTTTCAAATGGTTAAGCCTTTTACTAAGTCAATACCTCTATATTAACTTCTAAAACTTACTGTACCATCCAGAAAATAACAGTGGTTAAAAGAGAATGCAGTCCAACCATTTCAAGGGTCAAAAACTTCTATTGGCTTATTAATTAGACAATCTAAACTTTCCTACTTGTTTTTCTGACTGTGGAGAGGGAAAATCAAGAAGCATGGGCTTTGAATTTAGACAGACCTGGGTTCAAATCATTCAGGGTATAACCTTGGAAAACATACTTGGCTGCCTGAACTTTAATAACTAGTCCTCAGATGTAAGAAAAGAGGAATAATACTAATAACACTAACCTTATTAGATCAAGTAAGCAAGTAGCAGGTGCTTGGCAAAGAGAAGACATTCCTCAAGCTCACTGAAGCCTTGGCCAAGCCACCTACACCTACTGCTGGCATGCGGACTAGTCTCCCCTGTGGTCCGCCAGGTCCCTTCTTGCCCTTGTTAATCCAGTCCCCATGCAGCAATCAGAGCAAGTTCTCAATATGCAAATCAGGTCACATCATCTCCTGCTTAAAACCATTTTTTAAAAGTAATCTTGAATGAAACTCAACTCCCTACTACCACCTCCAGCTTTACCTCCAGCTTTCCCTTCCCCCATCCCCGATCCCAGAGTCTTGCCTGGCTCCTCTCTGGGTCCTGGCTTCAGGACCAGTTTCTTTTAGGCCATTTTTCATTATCTGATACCTCCAAAGCTGAGAATCATATGAACAGCAAGACTGCTTTCTTATACTTGCTGAAGATAAAGCACCCCGATCAAGATGGTCAGGGAACCTCACTTGGGGTTTTCTCTGAGTCCCAGGGCTACCCTGTACTCAACTCCAACTGCTGGGATGTAACTCCTTTTGCTCCCCAGGGATTCCATCTACTTCCCTTTTCTTTTGCAAGGGACAATATTTCTCCAAAGTCTTTTGGATTTTCTCCTTATCCCTGTCGCGAAAATCCTGCTGCCAAGTGGCATAGCACCTCTTTTCCATGCTGGTCACCTTCTCCAAAAGTACGCACAATGGTCCTTTTTACTGCATGGCTTTTACTGATAATTACTAAAAGGAACAGAGATATGGCAGTTGACATAAAAATCTACAAGGAAAGAGTCTGAGCACTCATTGTCCTCAGTTCTGACTGGATAAGCAAGCTTCTGAAACACCTACCCTGGCACCTGGAAGGGTGGATCTCTCCAAACTCCTTGTCACTCTTAAGCCAGAAAAGGGGATCACAATCCACAAACAGTGTGGGCACACACATCCACTCTTTTCAGGTGAGTAATTAGCATTTCTGAAGGCAGAGTCCCAGCTAAGCATTTCTTTAGGATGGTACATAATTTCTAGTAAAGGCAAATGAAACTAAACCTATAGAAATCATACAGAACCACACATGATACAATTTAAAATGATGGTTGTGATTATTGTAAATGATGTTTATTAAAAGTCTGCTATGTGCTGGGTGTTTGGCACTTTCATCTCACTCAGTCCTCACAGTTAGAGCAATGGGGCTATTTATTTCTAGGCCTGTCTGTCAGATGAAAAACTGAGGGTTCTAGCACGTGGCTAGTAAGTGACAGAACCTAGATTTCCACCTAGGTCTGATTCTAAATCAGGAGTTTTCAAAGTCTAGATCCCAGACAGGGTTCCAAAGAGGCAGTTGGATATTTGAAAAATGTTTTTAAGAAGAAAATTCAATTTTTATTAGAGATTAAAATGAAGAAAAACACATACTCAAAGGTATTGTACATGAACTTTTAATCTGCAGAAGACCACCCCCACCTTTGTGCTGCCAGAGAAACTCATGGAGGAAGAAGGAGGGGAGGAGACAGACCTCAGAATAAAACCTGTATTCTGCCTTCTGACTGAAGATTAAGATTGAGCTACTTTAAAATCTGTTATGTTTGCAACTATGATTCTACTGAAATCCTATTTTTCTTCAATGTCACCAAAAAAAGAACAAAATGTGGAACCAATTAAAATTAGGAGATGAGGCTTCAGTTCCCATCCACCTAAATTTAGTTTTGTGCTTATCAAAATAGTTTCATTGTCCTCACTGGTAATAACATATAACTGTACATAACATGTAAGTAAATAACATAAGTATAAATTTGTAAAAATCATGTATAAAAAAATACCACTTCTTGTTTTATCTAAGTTCTGCATAGCATTAGTTAGGGGGAAAAAAATTCCATTCCTTAAATAAAAAGAAAAGAAATATTTGAAATCCTCCTTTACACCACAATGATTTTTAAGTAATTAATAGTAAAGGGAAGACTGACTCATATGTTAGGATCAACTGATAAGTAGACAAAAAGTTGAAAGGAACATTGCATCTATTTCATCTTCATGAATCCCTTCTAGAAAATCCCTCCTTTATAGGTGGGGAGGGGGGCATCTTCTGCATTGTCATTTCCTATTCAAGGCATATGAATAAACCTTACGATAAAAAGTTCTTCCTCACCATGAAACCAATACCTGCCTTCCTACAATTTTGACCCTTTCATTGCAGCCTGCCTTCCGGAGATTCACATGATACTACTTACATCCTTCAAATAACCGAAGCCACTGATCATACTGTCTCCTTCTTTAAAGGTATCTTGCAAGTACAGAAACCAAAATTCTGATGCCAATGACAAATATCATGAAATACTGCCTCTCCAAGGAGGTAAATCCTATTTTACTAGCCCAATGGTTGACAAACTGCAATCCATGGGCCAAATCTGGCCCACTGCCTGTTTTTGTAAATAAAGCTTTCCTGGAACACAGCCACATCCATCTAGTTGCGTATTATCTATGGCTACTTTCATGTTACAACAGCAGAGTTGAGTATTTGAGATAGAGACTATACGGCCTGCAAAGCCTAAAATATTTACTGGCAGACCCATTACAGAAAAAGTTGCTTCACCCTGTTCGAGCTCATCATCTGGATTTTTCTCACAAGCAAAGAGCTACATTATATTCAAACTTTCACATTATAGTTCAGTAGATAAAGAATTATCTCTGTACTATCTATGTTGCCCAAGTGCCTACCAAACAGTAAGCTCTCAAGTATATTTTGAGTGCAGTCAGATAGGAAGAAGGGAAAGAGGTTGGGAGGAAGAGAGTCAGGGCTTTTCTTCTTCCCAAACTAATGACATATATCCTTCATGGAATATTTTAAAACCTATCAGATCCTTTTCTTGCTATACCTAAGTATTTGAACACAGGGCTATACATCTGAATTAAAAATAAGGACTTAAAGTCACTAGGTTTCATTTCGAGGAAATAAACATTGATAAAAATGCTGCTTAGTAAAAACAAAAATCCTTATTAATTTTGAATACCCAGAAAAATGCACCCCAAACCCACTCTCAGAAGAATATTCAGTTGTCGTTACTACTGTTGTTTTAGTATCACTCACTGCAATAATGTGAAACAACTGGGACAAATAATCTTTGTCTCAGAGATGAACTCTTAAGCACTCTAGATTTGGGAAATAGATCTACTTTAAATTAGATGAGGGGATCAAACCATCAATGAGTTTGTTAAATCTTCTTGATTCTTCATTTCCATCATTTCTTCATAATCACGCATTTTTATCTTGATTTGTTCAAGACAACTTTTTATTAAGAATTAAAATATACACCACTTCTTACACAGCTATTTATAATTCTAACTTTTTTAGCAACTTGTTTCATTAAACTTGTGTTCTCGTATGTAAAAAACAATCTGATTTCAAGAGTTTTAAAAATTAGCAACTGAAGATTAATTCTCGACATGGAATCAAAAGAGAACATTTTTACTAAGTCTGTTTTATAAAACTATCCAAAGTGAATATTAAGCTCATATAATTAATTATTTGTGATAAAACTGTAAGCACTCAGAAGATAAGAAATGGAAAATATTAGCCTATAGGTATTTCCAAAGTAGACCAATACAGTTAGGTATTCCCCCCAAAGACATATTTGGGAGAAAATTAAAACATCACTAGCACCAGAATCTATTTCCTACACACTCTGGCTGCAGAAAAATTGCACACTGAGTCCAGAGACTTGATAGAACAGCTCCACTTCAGGCTCAAGAAGTAATCCTGTCCACAGACCAAAGTCAGGTCAGTAGGGACCTAGAAAGGTCAAAGAAATGCAAAGGAAACCCCAGACAGGATCAAATAATCCTGCCTAAATGATCCAGTCTTTAAAATATGCATCTTGAAAACCCGACCAATCATGTTAAACTAAGAGAGATATTACTGGTGAATAATATAGATGTATAATATTTCTATACAAAATAGAGAGAAATTCAATAATCACAAGAGGTTTTCTACATCTAGCCCCAGTGACTTAAAAAAAAAAGAACCAGCCACATTCAGGAAACATTCAAAATGACAAAGAACAGCAACATTACCCAATAAATCAGCCCAGTGCTCCGTCCTCGACAACATGCTGCCTGGCAGGAAACAGTCATAAGGGAAGAAGGATAAAAGAGCTGGCCAATCAATCACATGCTAGGGAGGAAAGTTCTCAAAAGCAGAAACTTGACTTTCAAACTGGTTCCAACAAAAGAGAAGTTGAAAGCTCCAAACAATCATATAATTCCAGAGCAGGACCTCATAAAACTTGCCCACTGTCGTTCGGCCAAACTTCTATAACAGCTATAAGCAGAACTGGCCTGAGGAGAGGTGTGGGCCACCACAGAGCCACCGTATGCCACGCCAGGAACTTTCACCTTTGTAAATCAGAAATAGCTGCCACTTAAAACACCAACCGGCAGCTGCAATATCTTTAACCCAGTTCCTCTGTACTGTTTATTAGGTGGAGACAGGAAGATTTTTGAAAGGCTGATATTGGAAAAAGTGAACAGAATCAGAGTGGAATCTTTTGGGTGACAATAGAACTATAAGCCCCTGTTTTATATTCAAAGTCTCAATTCAAGAATTGTAAACACTTTTATAATGTTGATGGCTAGGCTCTCTTTTAAATGCTTTATATATTTCAATTCAATTCTGTGAGGTAGGAACCTTTATTACAGCCAATTTGCGTATGAGGAAATAGGCACAGAGGCCTCAGTGAACAGAGCCAGAATGCCAAAGCAGGCAGTGAAACCCCTCAGTTCAACCAGGGACTTAGCATCTACTTCGTGTACCTGTGCCAGGCTCTGGGGACACAAAGAGGCCCACAATCCAGCCCTGAACTATGACACTGTGCTTTGTCCTGTAACAGAGACAGGCGTAAAGGCCTAAGGCAAGGTCATGGCTAGCCCACTAGGTACCTCTGAGCCAATTGCACAGTGAATACTGTGGTAAGTTCAGCAGGGGCTGGATTTCCACTGTGTATGCATTTAACTGCCTAAGGCCGCCCCCCAGGAGCATCCCTGGAAGGAATCTCAACTCAGTTGTAAAGATCGGAAAAAGAGAAGGCTTAATCAAGAATAGGAGAGAACGGATGACTTCTCTGACCAAAAATTATGTTTGCAATACTATGTTCGGTGATCATTTTAACTAGATAGAAGTGACGATCACTCAGGCCTTTGCAGCTTTATTAACAATGCATCCAGATTGCTATGCAATTGTTCTAGTCTTCACACATGCAGGCTAACTTTCCAAGCTGTCTAACAACACAGCTCTAAATACGCCGTTATAAAAAAAAAAAAAAAAAAAAACCCAGCTCCAGCAGGCTATCCGGTTGAAAGAACTCAGCCTGGTCCATTTTCATCAGCTTCTGGACTCAGCACTTCAAACCGTCAGTTTTCTACCCTGGGTGACTGGTGTGAGCAGGAACTCCAAATCCAGGAGCCCTCTGAGGAGATGAAGCCTGTGTGACCCTCAAGATAGTCCAGTCTCCTCACTCACCAGGGACCAGGACTCCCCTGGAAGTATAACCCCATTAGCAGAAAAGTACAGGCTGAGGGTCTTAAGAATCCAGTAATTGAGCTACAGGTTTTTATTTTTCTGAACTAGAACTCCCTCCATAACACGGCTTGGACCTAACCAAGGAACTACTAGAGCAAATTCTTTTGGGAAAACATCGACCTGATTCCATCACCTTTTGTATTATAGTTATCCTAGCACCACACTGCTCTGTGCCTCTCCAACAAACCAGGCTCACACTAGTCCGCTACCTCCCTCCCCAGCCTTCCCGTGAGCCTTCTGCCATGGTTGTGGTAGCACAGGTAGGGATAAAGGCATAGTTAACATGCATTAATTATATACTATTGGGTAAGAGGGAGGGCTTTGAAACCAGACTTAAGTTCTAATCCTAGCTCTGCCACTTACTAACTGTATTTCCTTAAACAGTTACTTAACCTTTCCACATCTGTTTTGCCATCTGAAAAATGGTGATGATACTAATACCTACCTACCTCATAGGGCCCTTAGAAAGTGTCTCCCAATATAAATGCTTTTTTGTTTGTTTTTTTGTTTTAGGTTTTCTTTTTGCTATAATGATGAGCAGGAACAGGTGGCAGGGATAAAGGTGGCAGGCACTAGAGCACATGTATCATCTGTTAGTCCCCCACTTTCCAGAGGAGGAAAGTGAACCTGCCAAAGCTACAGAGAGTGGTGGAGCCAGGCAGTTCAACTCCAAGCTCATGGCACTCAATCATAAAACAAATTCCTCTACACCCACAAAACTTTTGTGAAATGCCTCTTTACCTTGTAGCCTAACACAATCCCTCAATGGTCTAGAGATCCCTCCTCCTCCCCTACTCATTCCAAGACTCAGGACCCATGAGATCTAGTACCTGGTGCTCTCTACCTCTCCTTGACAATGAAATTGGCTGAACTTCCTTCCCCCCATTCCATTTTCTGAGGATTTCTGAATCTGGCTCAGACTTGCACTCCAATCTTAAGTCCTGCCCTGGTCCTGGTGACTTCACCATCCACATGGATGTTCCATCCAACATCCTGGCTGTATTTCCTCTTCCACCTCCTAACCTCCCACGTTTTCTGCAGCCGACAGTAGCCACACTGGAGCCTCTCCCTGGATAACTGCTCCACCTCTGCACCTTAAATTCATACACCCTACTGTTCGCCCACATTGAACTTTCTCTCCTCCAGTTTTCTGAACAGTTATTCCAAATATCATCTATCATTCAGCCTCCTCAAGACCTCTAGTCCCTCGTATCCTCTACTTTCTTCTGTGTGCCCTTTCTTTTCCATTAACTCAGGGCTCACAGTCTATTACTTCAACCATTTTCTCGTCAATGTCCTAAATTCCTCTACCCCATTATCTACTCATAGATTCATCTTGGAATAACCTTAACCTTTATCAATCTGACTGTCCCAATTCCTGACACTGACACCCAAACAGCTACAAAGTCTGGAAGAAAAAACAGAAGTCTCACAGCCACCAAGATCTGCATCACTGTCCAGTCTTGTTCTCAGACTGGAACAGTGCACAGCAAGCAATGCTTCTTGTCCCCAGCTCGTCCTTCGCCCTTGCCCTTCAAGATAGCTTCTTCAGCCCCACTCAGCTCAAACCCCTATCTCACCACATTCTAGTCACACTCAGCAAATCGACCTCACCTTCTACTTCACCGGCATTTAACCATCTCAAGTTCAGTCCCATTTAAAAAGGAAAGCTGCCCCTCAAACTCTCTATTCTATCAATTCTAGCTCTATCCTCCTCCCCTTTCATGGTGAAATTTCTTGACAGACTTATCTGCAACAGTGCCATTTCCTCACTTCCCTCTGAGAGCATTCTGGCCAAGGTCACCACTGACGTGAAACCAGTGGTCACTTTCAATGATTATCCTCCACGACCTCTGGGCAACGTTTAACACAATTGGCCATTTCCTCCTTCCAGAAAGTCTCCCTTGTCAGCCTGTCTGACACTGCACTCTCCAGGTTTTGTCCCAGGCCTTTTTTGAGGTTCATTTCCTTTTATTGATCCTACAGAAACTGCATGTCTACTCTCTGACAAGAGTGACCAAGGCTCTGGGCTTTCTCTGGACTCTGCTCAGTCCTCCCTGAGAGAACTCATTCACAGCCATGGCTTCAGTTATCTGCTAAGCATTTAAAAATGTGAGGTCAGACATTAGCTAGACTTCATATCAAATTCTGGCTCCATCAGGTCATTGGTATGACACTCAATTTCTCTAAGCCTTTGTTTTCGAATCTCTAAAATGATAATAGTAATGAATAATGCATAAAAATACTTAGCACTGTACCTCCCACATGACAGTAATAATGTAATACAGTACATACATGGCTGGCAAGTCATAATAAATGTTATATGTTGCTTTTAAATACATCTCCAAAAGTCATCTCTGAGCTCCCATCTACTTACATGAAATCTCAACCTGAATTTTGCACAAGCAGTGCAAACTCAGTAACAACAAAATAAAATTCATTTTCCCTAATATCCTATTCCTTCGAGTGGTACCTATCACACTACATGACCTCATAGCCACCATGACGCCGGTGGTGGTTTTAAAACATGCCCATAAATTCTTCGACTTCTTCCCATAAAGAGGTGTTGTCTATCTCCTGCCCTTGACCCTGAGCATTTCTTTACGACTGCCTCAACAAACAACACAGAAGTGATGCTGCATGACCGCTGAGGCTAGGTTAGAAAAGACAAGCAGCTTCTGACCATCTCTCTTGATACAATCTCTCTGTGAGCTTTCACACTCAACATGAGAAGTGTGGCTACTCTGGGGCCAGCATGTAGGCAGACATAGAGAAAGATATCCCAGGTGTACAAGCATCTCCAACACCCAGCTGTTTGAGTATTTCCCAACTAGATGCCAGGCAAGTATATGAAAGTCTCAGGCTCCAGCCACCACCTAATTGCAACTTCATGAGCATTCCTGAGGAAAGAGCTTAGATGAACCCAATTTACTTCTAGATTTATGAGTAAAATAAATTATTGTGTTAAGACATTGTTTTAAGGTAGTTTGTTACTCAGTGATAGGTAACCAGAACATTGCTCAAACCAAAAATCTGAAAATTAGCCCAAAATTTCCTTTGTGCTCATCTTCTATATCCAATTATAAAATTCTGGAAATTCTTTAATACTGCTTAAATTCATCTACTTTTCTGCAGCCCTTGCACCCCATCATTTCATTTCTATATCAGGACAGCATCTTCCTAACTTGTCCTCTCTCCAGACTGGTCTCCCTTTCTAATCCTTCACCACAATGCAGCCAGACCTGACCATGTCACTCCAGGCAAACTGTGAAGGTTCCCATGATGTAACCCTATCTGTGCTCTGCAACTTCATGTGCAGCCACTGCCCTAACCCTGCTCCAGCCACACTTAAGCCCTGAGAGTTAGTTCCTTGAAGTCATGAGGTTACTCACACCCAAGTCTCTGCACAAGCTGTTCCTTCTGCCTGGCCCTGCCTCTGCCTGTCACTGGGCCAACTCTACTCAACTTCCATGTCATGGATTAAAAATGACTCCCCTGGGAAGCTCTCCTTGGCCTTCAAGTCTAGGTTAAGTTCTCCTTTTGTACACTACCTTACTAACCTTTATTTCCCTCTAAATAGAATATGCCACTCCAAAATGTAATTGCTTACTTTTCATTTCTACAAGAGTATAAGAGTTCCTTGAGGGAAAGCCAATGTCTTCTTATCCACTTGTATGTCCCTAGTGCCCAAGACAGCAGAACATAAAAGGCTTACAAAAAAATATAGAGTTGAGTGAATGAATGATAAGGGCAACTTTATGATCACTTATAGAATTAGAAAGAATGGAAAGCAAGATAGCCATTCCAGGAAGGAAGATGACTAAAAAAAGTTTTGAAATTACCTAATTAATCCCATCGCTTTTATAGATGAAGAAACTAAGTCAATGGCATTGACTGGCTGACCTAAGCTCCCACATTCAACTGGTGGCAAAGCCAGTAACACAATCAAATCAACCGGTGTCCACGGTAACTTTTCAGCATGTCAGAATTTTCAAATGAATCACAGAACCGAATAATGTAAGAATTTTATAATATGGCCAAGTAATTCCTCTAAAAAATTTTTTTTAAATCTGCCTTATAATCCTAATGCACTGTATTATTCTCCAGCCTGGACACCTGGACGTAGCCCTGTGCAGCTTTAAATTTCTTTGGAGGACACACCCATCAGAATGGCTAAATAAAAGCCCTAATGATAATATAAAAAGTACTGGTGAGGATATGAAATAACCAGACACTATTACATAATAGTAGAAGTCTAACTGGTACCACCACTTTGGAATAATGTTTGGCAGTATTTAGTAAAACCAAACATACATATACCCTATGAACCTGAAATTCCACTCTACCCAACAGAAATGAATGGCTTTTTTTCCTCACCAAAAACATGTACAAGAATGTTTGCAAAAGCTTTATTCCAAAATTCTCCAAACTGAAAATAATCTAAATGCCCATCAACATTAGAATGGATAGATGAGTAATGGCATATTTGTATATTACATCACAACAAAAAAGAAGAAACTACTGATTCATGCAACAATGTGGATAAATTACACAGACATATTGAGTGAAAGAAAAAATGCACAAAAGAATATATACATGTAATTCCATTTATATGAAGCTCACAATCAGGCAAAATTCATCTGTAACAGTACTTCCTGGAAAATGACTTAAGGGAGTCTTCTGGAGTACTGGAAATGTTTTACATCTCCATCTGGGGGTGGTTATAAGATATAGGTACATATTCATTCTGCTGAACCTTTAAGACTTGTGCACTTTATGTAAATTACACCTCAATTTTTTAAAAAAAATTTTATTTGGGTGAATAAAAATTTTATTTATACAGTATGTACGTTATCTCATTCAACTGTCAAAAAAAACCATGTTAAAGATTTTTTGTTAGTAAGATTTTCGGATCATTTACTACTCATATTGCCAACTTTAAAAAAAATCTCTGAATCAGATCAAGAAGGGGAGAAATAAAGTAATAGCAAAAATTAACTTTAACATTCTTCTTGGGACCAAAAGTCCCAACCAATGTGGGTAAATTGCAGAACCGACCAAAAAACATGTTTTATACAAGATCTGGAACTTTTCAATAGCCGGTTCTTAAAATGTACAAGAATATGTTCCTACATAACATTCATTTAAATTATTTCACAAAAATTGTACACTGTCATTTTTGGAGAGCAAGGAATCTCCAAAGTGTCACTGACGAGGCAGAAAAACTAAAACACAAAGAATGAGAGAACACGGACAAGCGTGCAGACAGAGACTCACTTTATCTACACTTACCCCCTTCTCTTGATGCCATTATACTGAGTCACTGAGTCAAATCAGTATGGAAATTATAACATGATTTTAAAAAGCCTTTACAGTTTATTACCTTTTTATTACTGCTAATCATTACAGAGGCTCTGATGATATCTGAATTTTGCAAATAAGAAAAATGTACAGGGTGATTTGTCTTAGTCCAGATTCCCAGTATTTGGGGTTTTAGAAATAAGTACATTCTAAATACATACATACATTCCTTCACATATACCTACAAACTTGAGGACTGATAACAGGATTGTCAGCTTTTTACTCTGCCACGTAATGACATTTAGGGGTGGGGGGAAATAAGACTCATTCACCACCATTTCAAAATAGACATTATAGTCTAATACCCACAAGCATTAGAAAGATATAATCTCAAATGTTTTATGTGTAAATTAAATTTACAATTACTTTGCAACACTCTCCTGATTTTTCCATTTTCCTATGGACTTAGATTTGGGAAACACATTATACTGTGTATAATCAGTGAAATATCTGAGAATCAAAGTTCTTTTCCTTTTCTATTGCAATAATAAAAATATGTAGATTAAGATTACAAACTAGCCACCAACACTTCTAACAATTAAAGCAGTTCTGATTACCCAATTCCTCCCGAACCCCAGTTTCCTCAACCATAAAACAGTAATAATTATAATAGCTCCTACACCTCCCAGAGGATTGCTGGAAGGACTAAATAGTGAATACTATTAAGCCACTTGCTAGCAGAGTAAACTCACAATATATATTATCATTATCACCAACTTTACTATTATGTAACTTTGACTTAAACAGTAGCTGATTACATCCAGGAACTGTTCTAAGTGCATTAAAATATTAACTTTAATCAATACCAAGAGCTTTAAAATGCAGGTAGGTACCTTTTGACTCTGCGAATCTACTTCTAGAACTGGATCATAAAGCGAAAATACTCCAAAGGATTAAAAACACTGCATGTAATAATCTCCCTTTTAGAGATTCACCATGTACATGTGCATATTAAAGCCTGTATATTAAACTTGTTTAACTTTGTTTGACCCAGTTTCCAAATTTACTTGGCACTGGAACATCTTTTTGCAGTAAGACTTGTTAAAGTACCATAGAACTACTGCTCCTTACAATATACTATCTTAAATATCCAAGAGAGTTTATACGGAATGTGCACTGCAGCGTTATTTATAACAGCCACAATTGAAGCAAACATAAGATAGTCAACGAAAAGGTGATTAAGAAAATCATGGTTTACCAGTATAATGTAGAAAATTAATGTTGCAAAAGAGAAACTATTAAGTATAAAACACAGGTTATAAAACTACATATTTATTATAATTTCGGGTTGAAACATGTCAACTGGTTCTCTGTGGGTTAGTGGATTACAGATGTATATATTTTTTCCATTGTGCTTTGCTGTGCTTTCCAAATGCCCCTCACTAAGTTTTAACTTTAATAATAAACATGTTACTAAAATAGTTCTAGCCCTTACACACGCAAAAATATACATGTATATATACATAAATGTACACATTTTAATATGACAAAGATTGCTGTAAATTGTAAAACAAACTGATGAATAAGACTGAAATGCATAAAACCTCATTAAACAATGTATGTGATTCATTGCATAGTACTAAAAACAAGTAGACACACAAAACCATGTCTCAAAATCAATACCAAAACCAATTTGTGAGAACCTCACAAATCCAAATAAGATCTCTACATATAAAACCTGAAATTGTAATATCCAAATCAAAAATATAAAAGAAATATCTACTGATACATACAGCAACATTTATTAATCTCAAAAACATTAGAGAAATAAAACAAGTTTCAAAAAGATAAGGGCATACATTATAATTTCGGTAAAATTGTTAACACAAAAAACAATACTATATATTATTGATCCATACATGCAAATAAAAATGCAAAAAAAAAATGAGAATGATATCCACTAACTTTGAGATAGTCATCACCACTGAAAGGGTGGAGGAAAGCATGGGTGGGGGAGCATCAGGCTTTAGCTGTAACCTTAAATTTTTTTTTTTTTTTAAAGAGGACCAGTGTTTTGAAGTTAAAATGGCAAAATGTTAATAGCCATTCAATCAGGGAGGCAGATATATAAAAGTATTTTTATTATTTTCTGTACTTTTCTGAAAACGTGTATTCAAAATATTTATATTTATTAAAAATAAAACTTTAAATTATACTCCATTTCAGCTCCTGACTCCATGTGTAACTTGATTAGAACAGGTACAATTCCTTCTGCACCTACATCAGTGGTCAGGAGATGGACTCCAGACTGTCATCTGCTTCCTCAGAGCAAGCAGTTGGAGAAGTGGCTATTCCCTCGAAAAAAGAACTCACAGGAATCCCTCTCTTAGGGAAACATGGGCACAATTACCAGGAGATTCTAAGTCCTCAACCCTGAGTGAAACAGTCCAGAGGTCAGAACAGTTCCCAGCAAATCTAGGTACAAAGGAACCTGATAAATGAGATTGTCCTACAAATCCAACTTTTTAAATGGCTAGTCACTATCAAAATCACGTAGGTGTGTTTGGCTGTGAGCCAAAGAGCAGAACATCAAGTTTACACAAAAGAATGAAGGAGATGATGGGTAACCAAATGAAAGCAAAATGGGCATGCAAATTATCTCACCTTAAGGCACAAACCCTCCTACCAGCCCCAGGAGAAGCTGGGCTGTGCTCAGTTCCCCCTGAGGGCTTCTCCCAGGTAACCAGGTGACAGCAGCAATCAAGTGACCCCTACATTTCCAGCACTGTGTCTATGATTCAAGAGGCGCCTGTCACTGATCCCCCATTCAGGCAGTACTGAATAATGCTTACAACAAACATGGGTGTGGAGCCCACCAAGCTGGGCTCACCCCTAGCCTTGACACTCCACTGGTTACAAAATCCTGACCAAGAGTCCACCTCACAGAGCTTCAAGTTCCCTCTTTTCTAAATCAGTAAGTCTGCAGTATCTGGCTAACAGAAGTATTGGGAGGATTAAATTAGGTGATATAAGTAAACACTTTGCACTGTACTCCGTACATAGTCCCTTATTTACCAGGCACCAGAATTGATTCTGGCAATAAAATGACAATCAAGATGGTCAGGGCAGGTTACAGGCTCAGCTGATGACTATTGCCCTGGAGTCATTCAAGGGCTATCCCCATGTCTTAACTTTAGCACTAGGAGTCAGAACCCGCCACATGATTCTTGGGGTCCAGTGCAAAAAGAAAACACTTTCTAAGTGCCAAAAATTAAAAATTTAAAGACAGTAATGGCAGGGCATTAAACCAAACACAGGCCCCCATAGCCACAAACACTGAAGCCAGCCCTGCTACAAGTAAACGTGCTCCCTTAGCAGACACATAGAAATGAAGGTCAACCAGAACTGCCTTCCTTAGACTCAGCCAAACACCAGAAGTATTTGGGGAAATGCCAAGGAGCATAACTAAACGGGACTGCAAGTCTCAAACTAAAAGCCCACCTTAGCACAGTTTGTCAGAAGTATCAGCGGAAATTCCTGATTTCTTGTTATCTATAGTGCAGTTATCAGATCTTTCCTAAAAATCTTTCATTCTGTGCAGTCTACCTTAGAAACAAAACCTTTATAGTCTAACATCATCAGAGGGCTTTGCCCAACTGAAAATCCATAAGCAAAAGGCTATTTGGGGCCTAATGTCCGCTGGGGACAGCCCCAGTTTCCAGGTAGCACTTGGTAAAGGAGCATAGCAGACTTCAAATAAACTGGCAAATCGTTCCTAAGCCTCAGTGACATCTTCAAAAGAAAACTCGCACTTGTGGCAGGCAGACACTTGCCCCAGAAGTGACACTGGGGGGCTGAGTAACAGTGTTCCCTGGAAACCAATTTGCAGTCACTTGATGAAACCTTAGATGCTGAAGGTCAGCTTAGAGTCAGGACATGGTGGGATGGGAGGCTCAGGACACAACACAGTTTTTCTACCCAGCCTTCCCCTTAACAGTCATTTAGCAGAACCAAGTCCCTGAGACATGGGAATACCAGTCAGCCTGCTTCGGGCCCTTGGTTTATCTTTTACTTAAGCAGCAGTGCCGTATTTACATGAAATACACTGTAAAAATTTCAACTGCATTAAACAGCTTTCACACCAAGCTGGGAGGAAAACAGTGAAGGTGGAGGGGATGGGGGTTGCTCTGGGGCCACAATCCCAGCTTTACTACTTCTTAACTGTGTGAATTTGGGGAAATGACACAACCTCTCTGAGCCTCAGTTTAATGTCATTACATGTGGAAAGCACTTACAATGTCTGGCACACAGGCTCAATAAATGTTAACTGATTTTACCCTCATAATTCATATGCTTAACTCCCCTCACCCTCAACATGCCAACAAACACTTGGCTTAGGCATCCTTCAGAATGCAGGCTCCTAGAGGTGAGGAATCATGGCCCCTGTTTGCCTTCTCCTAGGACTCACACTGCAAGACTGGAGGAACTAAAGGTGGAGAACCAGAGCTAATGCCTTTAATCAAAGTTCCGGCCTGATAGTATGGATGTTCTTAAAACTTTTTTCCTATGAGAACTTCACAGACAGTAGATTTGTTCATTGTATTCGCATTATTTCTGCCTTATGGTTTATTAATAAAAGAACATTTATGTGACTACCTAATCCAGTTGCAATTAAGACTAAAAAAATGTTTTGGCCTATATTGTTACTTTACAGTCAGTGTGACCACTGTAAAAACATACAACTTGTAATGTTCATAGTCATTCAGAGTTAAAAACGGCACACTCTTAAGATAATAGGACAGCAGAAAAAAATCACACAAATGTGCCTTCACTCCTTTTGAATGAGCTCATTTGCAACTTATTAGTGCCTAATAAGGCACCGTCCTCTGTGGTCCTTTGTGGTACCATTGTGAGTTTCTATTATTGGTTGGTTTAGTTGGCTTTTATCCTGCAAATGGTGAAGAATTTGTGGCTGATCCATCTACCTCCTCTCACTGATCTTCTCCACCAGCACATAAATTTTTATAATGGCAGTTACGGCCTATTACCAGGAAACTAGGCCACGAATCTACACAAGGAAGAAATCTAGAATCCAGGCTTTATTAAATCCCAAACACAATATATGCAATTAAATACCAAACACAATATACAGATGCAATATACAAATGCAAATTAATTGACAATTATCATCCAAGATTAATCAAGCATTTTTAGTGGTCACATTTTCAAGTCTAACTTTGCATTTTCATTCACAATAAAACAAAGAAACACATAAAGAGAGAAATCTAAGGAGCACATCAGAAGCTGCCTTCTCCCTATGTGCCTCATCCAATCAGCCCTGCCATAGGACTGTAGAACAAAATGCCTGCCGGTCCTACAGCCAAAAGGTTCCCAGCTTGGGACTCATCCCCCAGGACATTCAGGGCCATGCACAAAGAGGGGGTTCCATAAATATTTGTTGAACAGATTAATGAAAATATCCGAATTTGGTTTTATTTTTATAGGTATTAAATAATCCTCTAAAGCAGCGATCCCAAACTTTTTGGCACCAGGGACAGGTGCTCCTATGAGCATTTAATGCCTGATGATCTGAGGTGGAGCTGAGGTGGTGATGCTAGCGCTGGGGAGCGCCTGGATGCTAATATGCTAATACAGATGAAGTTTCACTTGCTAGCCAGCTGCTCACCTCTTGCTGTGTGGCCAGGCCAGTTCCTAAGAGGCCACACACAGGTACCAGTCTGCCACCCCAAGGTTAGAAACTCCCACCCATCTTGAGTCTTGTAACTTCCTGTTTGCTGAATACCACTCCAAACCTTTCCAAATAATGAGACTAGTTTAAAAGATAGCCCAATATTTCCCACTGAGCACTAACAAGTCATTCCACATGAGATGTGAATACTATCAGCAGTGTAATCTTAGTAGTTAACATCTTACATCTGAAAAGCAAGGTGCTGTTTATAAATTACTTTCTCTCCATTATCTCATTTAACCATTATAAGCATTACACAAAGCATAACACATTGCTGATGTTTTGATGGCAGATTGGGGGGAAGGAGGTGAAATCCAGACCAATCAATATATATGAGTCAGGACAAAAAGAAAACTTTAAACTGAAAGGAATCTAGAAGTTGATCTCATCCAACCCCCTAGGAAAAACTGGTAGATATGTTTCTCTTTCATTATAACTAGATTATTTCCTCCCACCTTACTCCAAAAGTTCTGCATATTGTCTCACTAACTAGTTCTACCTATCAGAAGAGAGAGAAAGATGCTAGTACTGCCTGATGAAACAGCAGCAAAATCTTTACCCTCAGACCTGACAGGTGTGAACACGGCCTGTAAAGTCTATCATGAAAATGGAGAAAAAGTGTGTGGCCTGCTAGGCAGCTTTCTTTATCAAGTAGAAAAATCGAGATTTTTACATACACATTGCCACCCAGGCCAAACAAATTATATCTTTTTTTAAACAAATTATATCTTGATAATCTTAAAGTAAAAGATACATTCTGCATTCCTCAAAACAAAACACCTAATCCAAACAGATTTTATCTTGTCTCAATTTAGAAGCTCCTGAGAAAAGTAGAATTGGCCCTTTTTCTCATATTCATTCGGTTCAACGAACATTGGGCGCTTGGGCACTGCGGGATACATATAATTATTTAGGATTAGCAAATTACCACTATTTCCTTGAACTGAAATCAGTAAAAACCTTATCATAAATATTAAGGTATTATCCCTGTCCCTCACCTTATCTGTCACCTCTAGTCAAAAACATTTCTTTTAAGAAATCAACAGCAAGTTCTAAAATCAGAGAGCTTCACTGTGTTTTAATAGCCGCAATCCTATCAAAAGCTGTTAAAAATAGCACCAATACTTTATTCTCATTTCTCTTCCTTTCCACTCTCCTCCAGATAAAAAAGGTTAAGTGATGACATACAGTCCAAAGAACAATGGACAATACACACACAAAGCTCCCTCTCCCAGCTTCCTATAGCTACAACAAGAAAGTTAAACATCAATTAAAAAGAAAAATAAAGAAAAGATGGCACACACCATTATGCCTAGCAAGGGTATGGACTGGATGCCTACTCTAGTCTAAAAACTCAGCAAAATATGAAGAGTCAAACTCAGAATGAAAGGAGCATTTTTTTTTTTTCTGGCAGGTAAAAGAACTTGGAAATTGATTCATTTTAAAAAATAAGATCCCAGATACAGTCAATGAAACTGACTTTAATTTTTCAGAAACTGGTTTTTAATAAACGTCATATAGAAGCAATAAGAAAACAAGTCAATTGGAAAGACAAAAAGAAAGGAATGATGCGTGGCACATCATTTCCTGAGAGCTGATAAGCAAAAAGTAAACACGAGACCACCTGAAAAGGTTTTGTGGGGTTTTTTTCAGTCTAGTTTCAGAAAAAAACTGGACTTTATGTTTAAGGATTTTCTCAGATCTTTTCAGAAGATATCTGGCACACTCATAAAAACTGACTTAAGATCTTTTTCTCACCTCAAATGATTAGGCAATGATTTTTTTATGGGACTGTCCCACTGCACTTATGAGTTATTTTAAAAGCATAGTAAAAATGACAAAATAATGATATTTTAATACTAATGCAATAGGGTGGGGGCATGTCAGGTAGAACAAAAAGGTCATGTCAAATTTGGGGCCCACTGATTTTGACACAAAATTGTTAGTAAATTGAAAAAGAAATTAGTGTGCTTTTAAGGTAACCTGAGGCCCAACAAACATTCATCCACTTATACTTAAACTCTCATTTAGAAATTAACCTGAGTAATTAACCAGTTTTCAATGTTTTTTCTCACTAAATGCTTGGGTGGGTTTGGCACCCAAAAGACAGTTTTGTGATGCAATTTATAAATTTAAAAGTCACCCACTAAATAAAGAAAATACTGTAATAAAAAGGTCAGAATCACTTGACTTCCTTTTTAGGAACTACTTAAGTATCCAAAATTAGCTTCAGAAAAGGTAAAGTTACTCTTTCCTACTTGGTAATTATCCTCAAGAAACTTTGGCTTTAATTTAGGCTACTACAGGTAAATTCATAGTGTTGTATTTTATAAGACTGGCAACAAAATAATCAGTTATTTAATTTAGAAAATTATCTCTGAGAAACATTTGGCACTCTCTTAACCCACATTGCACTTTGCATTGTAAAACAGAATCAGATAACCTCCTTACCCGGCTCCAGTGGTCGGTGGATCATATCCCTTTATCAAATAGAGTACGTTACTGACAACAAATGAACAAGAAAACAGAATATGAACTCCGAATTTTTTACTCTGCTCCATTCACAAGGTCGTGTATTAACTGCGGTCCCCATCCTTCCCCACAAGATCATCAAGCCTTGAAGCTTTAGGGGAAACATTTCCTTCATGTAAACTAAAAGAAGCCCAAATACAAGATAGCATTACAAATTAGTCCTTGCCCAGCGTTTCTTGAACATGAAAGCATTTGGTGCTTCTTAGCACGGTATTAAGTGTAATTCCTAGAAGGCACTGGCAAATTTCTTCCAGGCCGATCTACAGTCGAGACCGACTGTCTGTAACCAACAAGATGACAGGAAGGTCAATGTTTTTAAGCCCCTTCTTCAACTCTGCATTGCCATAGCGGTTCCAGCTAACAATTCCAGCCTGGGAATTGCATAGGACAGAGCAGCCAGCGTCCATCAGGATCCCCTCCCCGAAGGCAGACAGGCAGCTCTGAGTAAAATATGATTTCTGGCACAATGCAAGGTGCTTGCATAATTCCTCAAACACATACACACAGGTCCATTTTTTGAAACAATGTTCAGCATTGTGCTGACACTCTTAGCACCTCGACTTCTCAGAACAAGCCTGGCCTAGACGCACAGCGGGGATCCACTCGGAGCACAGGGTGTAGACGCGGCAGGCACCCGACCCCAGGAACACGGGGGCGATCAGCGTCTGCGCCCCTGCCCAGTCCGGCTCTGGCCGGGCTGCGCTGCCGTTTAGTCCTGCCGACTTCACGGTAATGCGCTTTTAAAACCTCACCGCGGCCGAGGTCAGAGCTTTAGAGATCTAATAGCAACCAAATGACCGGGGCTGCCGGGCACTTAGGTAAGCCATTCTGGTTATGGCTCTTTAATAGCACCTGGAGTGCTGCTAAAGGGACAGCGGGAAACTCCTGCTTCCCCGGAAAAGTCCTCCGCGGGGAGCGCAGAGGGAAGGAAGCGGAGAAGCCGATCGCGGGCAGGGGACGCCCCGCCGCCACCGCCCCGTCTCCCGGGCAGCCCCAGAGGCGCCCCGCGCGGCGCGCCGGGCCCGGCGGCACCTTTACCTGTCAGCGCCAGCACCCCCTTCGGCGCGCCCCTCCGGGTCCAGGCACGGCTCCGGAGCGGGCTGCGGCAGAAGGAACCCCCAGGCATCCCGTCCCAAAGGATGGAAGAAAGAAAGCAAAGAGGCTGCTCCTCCAGGCGGGGCACGGTGGGGGTGGGGGGCGGACAGGGGACACGGCGGGGTCCGAGGGGCGACACGCCACCCCCTTCCCGCACCTACCAGATAATCCATGTACAGAAACGCCTCAGCCGTCCGGAGGTCAGTCATCCAGCAGCCTACAGCATCGGGAACGGCTCCGAACCCGGAAAGAAAAAAGAAAGAAAGAAAGAAGAAGAAAAAAAAGAAAAGCGGCGTCTGTGGCTGCGAGCGAGCAAAAGCCCCGAAAAAAAAGAAAAAAAGAGCCAGCGACGGACGACGAACCCCGCCGAGCGCAGCCGAGGAGCCGAAGATCACTCGCGGGGCGCGGCGATTGGCCGGGGAGGGAGGCGGGCCGAAGGGGCGGCGAGTGCTCATTGGCTGCGGCGCCTATAAAAGGCGGGACCGCGGCGGGCGCCGAGAGAGAGAAGCGCGGGAGTCGCTCGGGCCTCGGTTCCTGTCAGGAGGGCGGGGGGGGGGGCGGGCGCTGGGGCGGCGCAGGCGGAAGGGCGAGCCGGGAGGAGCGGAAAATCGGCAGGGGCTGCCGTCGCCTCCGCTGCGGGTAGAGCGGAGCCGGACCGCGCTCCGGGGCCGCGGGCCGTCCGTGTCTGTCCCCTCCCGCCTCCCGGGAGGAAGCGGGCGCCGAAAGGCGGAGGGGGGAGGGGCGGCCACCGCCACTCAGCGCCCCTCTCCGGAGCGGGTTCCCGAAGGCCCTGCGGCCTCCGGGCGGCCCCGCGGGGAGCCCTCGGAGTGTGTGTAGGGGACAGGACGCGGAGATGGCTCGTCCCCGCCTTCGGGAGGTTAGACCGCGGAGGCGGACAGCTCCGGCCGGAGGTCCCTGCATGGGGGGGGGGGACACGGAAGCCCCGGATGCGGCCGGAGGTGATCCGGGAGGCTGCCCGCCCCCTGAAGAATTCACTCTCCGCGACAGGAAAGGGGGGAAAAAAAAAAACACGTTGAGACTTGGTACAGTCGGTGGTAGATCGCAAACGCTCAGGGAGAAGCTGGCCAGGTCAGTCCCGTGCCTGCGTCGAGTCCTCCTGTTACACTGAGCACAGGTCCATCGCCTCCGAAGAAAATGAGCAATGAGACTTAAGCTTCCTGAAAAGACCCGAGGAATGGAGTATCTGTGGTCGTGTCACTGTCAAAGTATCCACGCGCAGGGGCACTTGAGACTTGGGCATTTCTCGGTGAATACCTTGGAAATTGGCAATGATTTCACTGTTACGTTAAGCTTGGGGGGGTGGAGGGGAAAGCTGAGGAAGAACACTCAAGGTGTTGTCAGTTCTGGTTTTTTGAAGATTTAGCCTGTAAACAACGTCAGGCCCAGGTGACTGCTGTGCCCCCCAGATGTTAAGGAGGATGAAGGATTGCTCTCAACAATTAGGGGCTTCCATACAGTAATGTTTCCAGAGTCTTTCTGAAAGGAGTGCCTCGCTGTATAAAAGTTGTTTTAGGGCCTGGATGTTTTCTCCCAACTTGGCACCTCCCTCTGTTGTATCCTCAGGAATTAATATCCATACAATAAGCTTACAAGTGGCCACCAAAACAGTGTATCAGATAACAATGGAATTCACTCTAAACACTTAGATGACCCCAAACAGAAGGGAGTGATGCCCTTTAGAGCTCCAGGTGGTGAGCCAGGAGGTTTGAATATCCTATTTCATCAGCAGGAGAATGAGAATGCCTATGGCCAGAGGGTTTTTTGAAAGAATTTAGTACAGAGCTTGACTTTGTTGATCCAATTTACAGACGAGGTTGTGTGTAAATAAATACTTCTTAAGAAATTTCAGTTAGATTCAGTTGCATTGTCATTTGAGCCAATTTTAAATGTTCTTAGCATTCTAGGTCACCATGCATAGGTTTTTGAAAAAATTTTGACCTGGATTTTGGAAGCGATGAACTTCAATAAAACAATAGCACAATTGGCTGAAACTAATTGCAGAAGTTGAAACCCTCTCAAACTTGCTAGCGAAAATAATTCAAATAGACAAGGAACTTTTGTTTTTGTTTGTTTATCTTCTTTCCGTGAGTAAGCATATTGCAAATAAGATGAAGGGCCTGAGTTAACAAAGAGACACTTTGGGGCCCATTTTCTTAGTGATAAATGCCTTGACCAGTGCCAAGTAAAACTCCAGAGGCCTGTCAGTTTCTACAAGGGGAAGATAACCACTCAGGACCAGTTGGTCTGCCTTTCCTTCAAAAGCTAACCTTAGAGAAAGACAGTCTCAAAAAGATCATTAGGCTAAACATGGTCATGCTGTCTCTAGCAATTAGTAAATGAGTCTCTCAAGCAGGGAGATGAAAGAATTTACTCAAGGAAAAGTTCCAAAGGCCGCACCACTGTACTCACCCTATTCTGCGCTATTTGCGCATTCATTACTACTGGCACGGAGGGAAATCTTGCTTTTGGTGTAATGTAATAAAAGAATCGTATGTTGCCTTGAGAAAAAGAGTCCTTGTTAGAACAAACAAACAAACCTGACGCTTCAGAACTCCCTATGGAGCACATTTTTCTAACTAGACGTTATTCTTCTGTGATGTTAATGTGTCCACCCTGTGCAGAAAAAAGAGGCCAACAGATTATGTTGGTATAAATAGATAATATACATTGTACACTACACGAAGCTGCAGGCTTAGCTGATAGCAACAGCAGCAATTCCAATTCATGCTTTTTCCTAAGTGTTGAGAGGTGAGCATTCATTCATACTTCCCCACCATATGCCAAATAGCAGGCCACGGTCTTGAGTAAGACATGATCTCATTAATGTAGCCCTGCCTTTGCTTTCAGTTAAAAAAATGCTCCTCCTCCAGATGTATAAGAAAACATGTAAAAACTCATGAGGCAATTGCATTACTACACAAGTTGAAGAAAGAAGTCATCACTGTTGCTTGTCAAAAGCAAGGAGAAATTCTCTTGATAGTCCATACTCTACAATTCCATAAAGAACACTGGCTAGGCAAATTTGGAGGAAATTTTTTGTAAAGGTGTCCTTGTAGGGAACAAAAACACATGCATTTTTGCAACTTGATCTTCTAAATTCTACCATCCAGAAAAAAAACAACATATTAGTGTCTGTTTCCATCTACTTTTTGGTTGTTTATTAGCTAGATCATAACTTTGGGAAAACTACTCCCTTTGGTAGTTTTGTACCATGCATGCTCAATATATAAAATTCACCATATCATGACACTCTTCATAAATGTTTAATGGCTATACAAAGCTCTATTGTATAAATGTCCTCTGTTAACTAATCCTGTTAGATACTATTGTAAATATTGCAGTGAATGTTTGCTTATAAAATTATTCACATCTCATTATCCTAGTGAAAACATCTAGGAATCTAATTAGTGGCACAAAGAGTATAGCGCTTTTAACACTCATTTTTGTATTAGCTTGTAGTCTCCTCCAACCCCAATCCCAAAGTAGGGAATGCTTATCTTGCCTCATTCTTTCCTTGACTGAGTGTATTATCCCTTAATAGCTAAGAGATGGTATCTCTCATTAGGGTAAGTTTTAAACCATCAATAATCCTTTTACAGAAAAAGTAGAGGTGTCCACACACTGGCACCTGCACGCGTCATCAGGAACTTTGCTCACTTACTGCCTCTAATAACTCCTATGACTTAAAGATCTTCTGATCCCTGCCTTTATTTCCCAGGGCCTTGAACCCCCAACATCTGATTTACCCCAGTCCTCCTTCCTAAACTTAAACAAAATACTACTGTGTCCTATAAGATGAATCTCACCAGTGTAAAGTGCCCCCACCTGAAGCTACTCACAGAACTTGGTTCAAAAGTGGAAGAGGTCAGAATGATGTTGGGGAAGCAAGGACTTACCCTAAGATAACTCACCTCTTCCAAACAGGATTTGCTGGGGTTTGTTACATGATATACACTATTTTCTGTTTCATTCTTTTTTCTGAATTCCTTCTCTTCTCAGCTGACTTTGTGGAAACTATGTTTCATGCTGTTGTAGGTCGTGTCCTACAGGAAGCAAATGCTGAGATGGAATTAGGAGAACAAAGGTTTACTAAGAAATAAAATCCCTTGAAAGAAAAGAACTGCAGGATTGGGCATGGGGAAGTGGCAGAGCATTATACACACCTGACAAAGTCTACTAGTATAACAGGAAACTCCAAATCAAAAATTATCCCTTAGAGGAGTCCATGTTGAGCAGAAATGGCTAGGCATTGTACTGCTACTTTGCTTAGTCACTGGCTGGGGGCAACCCCAAGAAACGCCCAAGGAAAGCTCAACCTAGGCTTGAAGGCTAAAGCAGAGCCTGAAAGAGCTGACAGCTGGAGATCATCAGCTAATTACGCACCAGGCAACTGGGCAAGACCACATGTCTGAACCTCTCTCAACAGCCTAGGTTGGCACCCTGCATAGAACCCTTGCACTGTTAAAGACTGGCTGGTTGCTAAATGTATGGACTTCACTATTTACTACAACCAATCCTGTTGTATCAATGTGTCACTGCCTGAACATAACTGGTAGTACTTCCTGATGTGGTGGTGGTCAGCTCTGAATGAGGGAAGAAAAGCTAAATCCCCTTGGGCCCATCAACATGCTGAAATCTCACAGCAAAATCACAAATAACCTTCCAAATACCATTTGTTAAGTAGTTGAAGTAAAGCATTGCCTTCTCTAGTTCCAGAATAGCTATTTTTCTTTTATATTGCTATAGAAGTACCAAGACCGACTTCCTCACTCCCGCGGGCCAATAAAAGAATAAGACAGAGAATTAGATTCCAACATAGGAGAGATCATCCATTTTGGAAAATAGAAAGTAGATCGAGAAGTGACAATTAACATGGCAGAAGAGAGCTGCAGCCTAAGTTCTAGAATGGGGAAAGCTACCAAGAACCCGATTCCTGCTTCAGAACTATCAGCTTAGGAATAGGGGGTACCCGCTTTTTTGAACTGAGACTGAAAACACAAAACAGCTGTGATCTCTTAAAAGGCACGTTTACTCCCACTAACCTGCCTCCCTCCACAAAGCCAGGTCACCATCCCAGTGCCACCCTAAAAGAAGACCAAAGTGGAAGTTTACTCCTGAGGTCAAGCTGGAAAGGGCCTGACTTCAGGGATTCCAGGCAAAACATAAAGGCAAAGAGTAAATTTAGAAGAACTGGAAAAAAGCTGAGGAAGTCACTCAAAAAAGATAAATGAGTAACAGTGAGCAAAGAAAATAGAATATTGACCCAGAGGTCTAATAGCCAATTAGATGTTTCAAGACAAAAAAAAAAGGCATGGTCAGAAGAGATTATTAAATGATTCCAGAAACATTCCCACAACCCAAGATTATGCATTTCTAGACCAAAAAGACCACAAATACCCAGGACAACAATAACAAAAAAAGGGCGTGTTATAATTAAAGAAATAATTTAAAAAGCTTCCTAAAGAAGCATCATGCCAGAGAGGTTCTATCGAGTTACACCGAACATTCCAGGAACAAAAATTTCCAACCTTAAAAGTATTCCACAGTTGGCGTCCTTGCAGACCTCTGCCCTTAGCTTGCAGATGACTGCCTTCTCCCTGTGTTCTGAAGTAGTCTTTCATTTGAGCATATTCTAATCTCTAGTCATAAGGGCTCCAGTCAGATTGGATGTAGGCCCACCCTAACAGCCTCTCTTTAACTTAGTTCCCTTCCTTAGAGTCCCTGTTGCCATATACAGTCACCCTCTTATGCACTGGGAGTTAGTTAGGGCTTAAACATATGAATTTGAGAATGAGAGGACACAGTTCAGCCCATAATGATATTCACAGTTGGCAATCTGAGAATAAAAGGGAATTTATTTAAATTGGCGAAGGATATCTACAAAAAACTTAGTCAAGTCAGAAACAAGACAAGGGTGCCAGGCATCATTGCTTCTATCTTATACCAAAGGTCCTGGACAGCATAATCAGACAAAAAATATAAATAATAAGGATGGAAAGGAACAATTCATCTGCAGATTGTGGTTGTATATGTAAGACACAAATCTACATATCAATTATTAAAATAAAAATAAAATGTCACTCCTTAAAACTCAATATGAAATTAATTATATTTCTAGTTACTTAGCAACAAGGCCAGGAAATGTGTTTTAAAATAATCTTTAAAGTAGAAATTTTAAAAGCCATAAAGAATTTTTATGACTATAAGCAAAAGAGAAATTAAAAACTTAGATATGCTGTTCATAGATAATAAACTATTGTAAAGATGTGAATCCTCAAATTGATTTATAGATTCAAAATAATAACATTTAAAATCATAGAAGACATTATATAGAAGAATTTGTTAACTACCCTTAATTTGTGGAGAGTGCCCTTCTCTTTGCAAGTGAAGCACTTATCTTATGCATGTTTATATATTGACATTGATGATACTGATATGTGCATAGTTGTTAAAAGCATAGATGCCATAGCCAGTCTGCCTGGGTTTGAATCTTGGCTCTACCTTTTTCTAGTTCTGTGACCTCAGGCATATTATTTAACTTTTTGTAACTTATTTACCCCATTTTATAGGTAAGGAAACAAATGCCTACATTGCTGAGTTATTAGGATTAATAGTTAACATTATACACTTAGAACAGTGCCTGGCACACAGTCAGCATTATGTAACCGTTGGATGCTGCCCTTGTTTTTGTTCTCTCTCCTACTAGTCTGAGTTCCTTGAAAGAAGGACACAATGTGTTCACTGGACTGTGCAGCCTCAGAGCATAGTTCAGTGCCTGGCACATATTTCTCTGTTAGCTTTCTCTAGTGTGATTTAAAATTGAATGAAATTGTAAGCTGGTATTCTAGTGAAAGTGGGCTGGCTTTGCGTGCCACTGAGCTCTATATTTTGTATCATCTATGAATTTGATACCATGAAGACAAGTATATCAGAAGACCCTTTGCTGCAACTAAAGTGATTGATTAACCATTAAATTTCTCAAACACATTCACATGGCTGCTTGGCTCATTGGCCTACTTCCATTGGTGAATACCATGTCTGTAGTCCAGCAAGTGAACAAAAGCTTGTATGCTACCTAGTGAATGCAGACTATGTCTCTCTGTGACAGATGCCATTCACGAAAGTGCAGGGTCGCTACACTTCTTTTTGTGGCAGAAATAACTATTGAGAGCATACAATTAGATAGAGCTCTCATTATGTGAGAAGAGAAATAACCAATAAATTTTTATAGGAAAGAGCTATGTTGGAAGAACTACTTTTCTTTTTAAACTCATAGTCACTTGTTTTTATAAATGTGCTCCATACAACACATCACTTTGATAATTCCTAGACTATTAGATGAAATGTTCCAGAGCGCATAAAGTATCAAGATGTAAGTAATGCTTGGACAACTAATGGAGGAAAAATATCTACTTTTATCTTATTCTGGTAATCCTCATTTGTCCCCAATTTTTAGGATATATTTAGAAGAAAAAGAAAAAAAGTAACAAATTTTGCCTTATCATAATAGTACAAAATCTTACAAGTATTAAATGAGAACTCAGTTTATACCCTTTGAAAAAGTATTATATCACAGATGTGATAATCTTTAATGAGAAGGCTGGAGGCTCAGATATCTCTGTCACGTCATAGCAAAACAATTTTATTTTGCCACAGAGGAACATTTGGATAAGTCAATGATTTATTTTTAATAAGAAAGAAAATTATAATGATATTGAGACCATGTGCAGCTCTTATTCAAAACTAAGAAATTGAGTATTGCATTGTTTCCCTCAGCCTCAACATTCTTATGAGAATAGTTAACAGTCATTAAATGCTTGGTTTTTATGATAGGGCAGGGTGTGGGGAAGCAGCAGGGCTCTACTTCTTTGCCCAAATCTCTCAGAAAAAGGGTACATTTATTGGGTATATAGAATATCAGTCACAGGTATGAGTGATACTGTTCATAGGGAATTTTACACCACAAAGAAATAACAACATATTCAATTTCCAGGGTATCAAGATAATTTTATGAAAAATATTTTGACATACCACAATCCTAAACCTCAACAAAGTACTTACTGTCAAATGTTCTAACAATTATATGAACCCAAGAAACATATGTGACAACAGAAGCCTATTTTCATGCAGGAAAGCCCATATAATAGATATAGGATTTGTCTTGAGTCTAGGATGATATGGTTGATAACTTTTAGGTATGTTTATTTATATTTTGTTAGGGCTTGGGACTAATAGTAGTAGTCTCCTAACATCTTACTTTTTCTTTGGTGGTTCCATTTTAGTCACTAAAATTTCCTATTTTTCTGTGTAGAATGTAGTATAAAATAACAGTAAACAAAACTTTGTATCATTGTCTGAAATTCTAAATCAGAAATGGACATTGCTGGGTCATGGGACCAAGAGGGAGGAAATGCTGTTTTGTATCATATCAAAAGTGATAAGCTAAATTTAAAAAAACACTAAAACATCCCTTGTATTGAGAAAAGAAAGAAAGGCAAGAATGTCCTGTTAAATGTACAAGTTGATACTGAATGATGTCCCAGTCTTCACAACATCATGGACATATACCCTGAGAAAGAAATAGAAATCTGTTCACAGATAAACAAATGATACTTTGGTAAGGCACAATTCAGGCCATGGTGCATTTTTAGTAAATTAACAGATGTTTTTGATAAATCTGTAACTCAGAAGGATTCATTATGTTCATTGTGTTTGACAAGTACAAAATTTAGCAAGTTAAATCAGTCCTGAGAGGAAAAAAAAATGACTATGTAGGCAATTCATCAAATGACCACAAGCTAGCATCTTCTCTTCAGGGAGCAGGTGACTTACACTACGTGGATATACATCTGTTCAGAAAAGGTTTCAATTGGAAGAACCAGAAATTATGACAGTTTTAATCCTATGCCTCATAAAATAGGTGATTTAATACCTGATGCATAAATTTGCAACAGATTCATAGCATCAACTAAATAGGAGAAAACAATCATTAAATACTAAGATGCGCTCTGTGGCAAGTGCTCTGGCATGCTATGGGCTCACAAAAAGTCAGTCTTCTGGTCTTAAGGGGGTGTAGAATATCCTCGATTCTGGAGACAAATTACATATAAATTCAAACTCACATTTCATCTTTTATTGGCTGGATGATTTGAGGCAAATTATTTAACTTCTCCAAACATTAATTTCCTCATCTGTGAAATGATGATAATAGAACCCACCTCCACAGAATTGCTTAGATTAAATTAGTTACTGCTTATAAAGCTGTAAAGTACTCTAAATGGCATCTGGCACACAGTAAGTGCTCAAAGCAATTTTTTTCACTCATAATTGTTAAGGATTACTTGAGTCATAACAAAAGGACAATTAAAGTCTAGACTGTGCAATAAAAATAAAATATTATTGAGGCCTAAAATCTAAGCCCTGGGGAAGAGGTGGAGCATAGAGGTTTTGAAATAGAGGACTTAGTTTAGAGGAGGGGATGGGTCATTCCAAGTGACTGAGGCAAGATTCAGAGAAGAGTAAAAGCTTGAATTAAGTACAAAGAAAACTTCTAAGGACAAAACAAGAAGTCTATAAGTGATTAGGTGTGGGGAACAAAACACAGGGGAGGCCAAGAACTCCAGAATATTGAGGATTCCTCAAATGACTGATGTTGTATCTAGATGAGAAAAGGTAGTATTTAGTAGACAGTAGAATGTATGCTTGCAGGGTACAGAGGGAGTTTAGGAGCTGGGCTTGCTCTTTGTATCCAAAAGTTTTTAAATTATAATTTATGAAACTGAGGGTCAGAAGGGAGGGGTCAAGATTTTTGAGTATTGCAAGGTAATCTTCTGGACATTGGAGCTCCATTCAATACAGCTGTTTGTAATTAGAACCACCTGAAGGATTAATGGTGCGGGCATTAAAGCTCTACTCTCGTAGCAATTTTCAAGTGTACAATGCAGGATTGTTAACTATAGTCACTATGCTATACGTAGTGATTATAATTATTCGTCTTATAACTGAAAGTTTGTACCATCTGACAATTATCTCTCCCTTTTCCCTCAACCCTCCAGCCCCTGGCAACCACCATTCTACTGTTTCTATTAGATGGATGTTTTTACATTTCCCATATAAGCAAGATCATAAAATATTTGTCTTCCTCTCTGTGTCTTATTTCACTTAGCATAATACCCTCACGGTCCATCCATGTTGCAAATAGCAGGATTTCCTTTTTTGTATGGCCGAATAATAGTCCATGGTATATGTATACCACATCTTTACCCATTCATCTGTTGATGGCTACTTACATTGCTTCCATGTCTTGGCTGTTGTGGATAATGCTTCAATGAACACAGGAGTGCTCATATCTCTTATAGATAGTGATTTCATCTCTTATGGATAAATACCCAGAACTGAGATTACTCAATCATATAGTAGTTCTATCTTTAATTTTTGAGAAACTTCCATAGATTGTTTTCCACAGTGGCTGTACCAATTTACAATCCCATCAACAGCACTCAAAGGCTCCCTGTTCTCCACATTAGCATCAGCATTGGTTATCTATTGTCTTTTTGATGACAGCCATTCTAACGTGTAAGATGATATCTCATTGTGGTTTTGATTTGCATTGCCCTGATGTTTAGTGATGTGGAACATCTTTTCATTTACTCATTGGCCATCGTGTGTCTTTTTTGGAGAAATGTCTATTCAAGTCCTCTGTCCATTTTTTAATCACATTGTTTTTTGCTATTAAGTTATATGAGTTATTTATATATTTTGGATATTAATCCTTATCAGGTACATGATTTACAAATAAAGTCTTTTAATTTTGTTGATTGTACTTTTGGAGTCATATCCAAAATATTCATTGCAAAGACTGATATCAAGGAGATTTTTCCCTGCTTTCTTCTAGGAGTTTTATAGTTTTAGGTCTTAAGAATTAATTCAATTTTTAATTACTTAGAATTTAGAAGCACTGCCTATTCTCAATTCCAGAAATGTCATGGTAGGTTAAGAAGAGCCTGAATTGCCAACCTAAATTCTCTTCCCACTAAGCAGTGTTCTGGGTTCCATTTTCTTAAAGAAGTGATAGTTTAACCATTTTTATCAATGTGGGGTTTGTAGTAACTTACGTTCTTCAGTTTGGGGGAATTTTGAAAGAGTAATTGTTATTGATCATGAAAATAAAGTGCTCCAGCTAGATGTTAGCTAAAAAATAATTTACCCTCCTATGTTCATTCTCTGATTCCCATGGCATAGTAGGAATTGCTATAGGTCACTGGTCCATTTGAGCCCTAAAGGCCTTCCTAAATATACCTGTTATTCTGTTTACCTGTTTCTCCCTCTCCCATTACTATCCTCTGTCCTGGTGTACTAACTCCTGCTAACTGCATTACCCAGGCTCTCTTGCCAATGGGAAGCTTCAGATGAAGCCAAGGGAGTTGAGAGTTGAAGAAGAGTTGAGTTATTCACTCCCACTATTCCTACCCTGCCATGGCATAGTGTGGTAATGGCTTCATTCCTCCAAATTTACAGCTCTTGGTGGTGGCCTCCTTCCATTGCTCAAGCTCTCACTGGACTATAGTAACACTGGTTCTGGCCTTTGTCTCTTCATGCTTGGAGGTGGTAATGGCTTCTTGTGTGATTAGTTCTTGTTGCTTGTCCATCCCTTGTTGATTCCCCTACCCCATCCACACCAGTGTAAGTAGTCTATTCATTAAACTCTCTGCCAAACCTTGGGTTTGGAAACTACATCTGTTTCTTACCATCTCCAACTCTGATGCAATGGGTAACTTGCAGAAGAAGTGGCACCTTTTATCACAGAGCTGCACGTGCCTCTAGCATAGGGTTTAGAGAAACTGAAGGAGATTTGGTAGCTGAGAGACATGAGGCCAAGTGCATTGTAAGCAGGGAAGGCGAATCCTGATCCAGCATAGATGTCTACTCCATTGAGAACAAAATGCTGCCACTTCTAAGATGGAAATGGTCCAATGTAATCAGTCTGCCACTAGGTGGCTAGTTGGTTCCCCTATCTCCCCTCTTGCCCCCAGGAAGTGGTGCCATGATAGGAGTTCAATGTGGGAGGCTGGGCACTCAGCAGCAGTTGCAGCAAGATTGTCCTTGGTGAGAGGAAATCCATGCTGTGAGCTCATTCATAAACTCTGTTCAGAGTTATCATGGTTCAGAGCTATTGAGCAAGGGAAAAAAGCTGGTTGACATCCAAAGAATAGACCACCTTGTCCACCTTGTTCTTAAAATCCTCTTCTTCTGGGCCTGCTCTTTGGAGAGCATTGGCATGAGACAGAAATAGCTTCACACTTAGTGTGAATGCCATCTAATCACAAACGAGTTTCCCAGACTTCCTGGTCAGCAGTTTTCCAGTTGTGTTCCTTTTTAGTCTCTGACTATCTACCTAAACCATTAGCTACTGCTCCAAATCAGAGTAGATCCATATCTCTAGCCATCTCTCCTTCCAGATAAGATGAGCAACCAGATGCACTGCTCAAAGTTCTGTCCACTGGGAGGAGGAACTTTTAAAAAGTATTATCCTTCAGAACCAATTCAAGGGTAGGGCTATAGTGCTGCGGTCATCTACTTTTGCTTGGTGTCAGAAAATCATGCAAAATTATTTAAATAGTTTTTCTACTTTAATCAATCCCACGAGGTTTTAGGTAGGTGTAGGTTAAGAGGGAGAAAATTATATAGCAGCCATGGGGATCTGTGCCACTTGCTCATGCAACTTCCTTGGGCCATTTGGACCATTGATGACTGAAAAGTCTTGTCTTGAGTTAGGAGATATGGACACCTGGCCCGTGTCAGGCATCTTCAGGCATGAGTCCCTAAGGTCACCACTTCCAGGTGCTTTCTTTCCTGAAGGGACAGGAATTCATAAGTCATTACCCTCTCTTGTTTCTTACCCACTGCTGTTGTTCAGCACCCCGAGCCCCCTGAACCTCCCAGTCCTGCCAGTGCCACCACCACTGAGAGTAGAAGTCTATCGCAGCTACTACTGGAAGAGCCTCCCAGTTGCCCCTTGTCAGAGTAACGGTCTCACTCTGTAACTGCTCTGCTCCCCTTCTCAAACACACCACCGTGAAACTACTCTTGCTCCTTCAGATATGGTGATGCTGTCACTCTGTTTTTCCAGGATAGCTTATGTTGAATTTTGTTTTTTCTTGCATTATTAGCTGTAACAGATCACATCTCATCTTTACATGAATTTGACTTGTAGGAGGACCTTGCATCTGGTCAGTGGTTGGAGGTAGTGGCTGAATAGAAAGGGAATGTCCACTAAATGGAGAGTGCTGTGTTACTTTAGGGTCTTTGAAGCTCATACTGAGTTTGGTAGGATTCACTGCTTGTTCTGGAGGAGATGGAGACAAGGAGAGCTGGGATTTCTAAGATTTTTCTAGCAGAATCATCTGTCTGCCTTAAGATGACGAAACACAGGGAGTGGGATTTATTAGGGGTGGGACTGGAGAATGAGGCCAGTGAGGCAGGACTGCATGTGAGATGGCTCTGCTGCTAGGTTACTGTCAAGGCTGGCTCCAAAGAGTCTGTAGACTGTAAGAGAGCCACTATCACACATTTTTCCAGGACTCTGGAATCTTCCCATCCAACTACCAATCTCTTTGTACCTGCTAAGTTAGTCTTCATCTGTACTATGTGATTTTCTCTCAAAAATTTTTAAAAGTGACTAGTAACCTAAACAGAGGGCATAGGCAAACATGATGGCTATCTCTGGATGCGATTTTTCATTAAAATAAAAATTCTTTATAGCTTTTTTGTGTCTTCCAAATTGTCTGCAAAGAGCACATGTTACTTTTGTAGCTTCTCCAGGAAGATCAAACTTCAGCTGGGACTACAGTTTAGACTATAATTAGCTTCTGGCATCAAACATTGGTGGCCTATTTATCTCAAAAAAAATTTTTTTAAAGAATGTTCCACATTCATTGCTCCTGCACTCTCTTAGTTCCAGTTTCTCCCCAGAACCCTTAGTTGGTATATTAGTTTTAGTTTATTCTCTATAGAATGGATGCTTCCATATAGTTCCAGTTCCAGTTATCCTGTATGTCTTAGCACCAAGGTCACTGTAAAAACAAACTAAGCCTAAATAATACAACCCAGGAGAGACAAGATTGTTACTCCTTCATTCCATTCACTTTGATTTGACATCTTGACCACTATCTCCCTGCAGCGCAAAGGACAAAAATATTTGAAACATAATGAGAGGAGCTAGAGAAAAATCCTATAAATGAAAGTTATCACAACAATTTTAAGGGCAAGAACTAGCCTAAGGGTTTTTCATGTCTTATTTTATAGCTTATGAAAAAATTATCATTGCATATATGTTATGGTAAAACAAAAGGCAGGCATGGAAAAATGACTAAGTTTAAAAATAGCAAAATACTTTAGAACCCAGCTTGCAGTCATTAGATAGATGTAGTGCATCTGGGGTCAGTTTATAGACTTCTGCTTTTTATTTGCATAACTAGTCTAATGCTTGGCTAGAGCAAGCATCCAATTGCCTCATCAGACCGATTAACTTTTCAGTCACCCAATAAGATGTCCAAAGGTGCTGGCTTAGTCTTGAGCCATGGAAGTGCTAAGAGTTGCAATGAGCCTGAAAAGTGAGAGGGCTTCTGCACTCCCACACCAAGAAAAACCCAGAACTTCAAATAATTTTTTCTCAACATGGAGCTGAAATTCTTAGCACTGCTAATGAAGAAGAAACACCCACCCCTATCTCAAAAACATCATTAGCGTCATGATATTTCCACTGCCCAAACACTGCTAAGCCCTGAAATGGAAAAACCAGAGTAGGCTCCCTATCCTAAATCATGGAGAATGGTAGCAGTGCTTGTTATAGATTGTACAGCAATTTTTACATCCCTCCCAAATTCATACATTAAAATCCCAACCCTCCCCCCAAGTGATGGTGTTAGAAGATAAGGCCTTTGGGAGGTGATTAGGTCATGAGGGTAGAGCATTTATGAATGGGATTAGTGCCTTATAAAAGAGGTCCCTGAGAGCTCCCTCACCTCTTCTGCCATGTGAGAACACAGTGAGAAGATGGCCACCTAAGAATCAGGACGCAGGCCCTCACCGGACATGGAAGTTCACTGTACCTTGATTTTCCCAGCCTCTAGAACTATGAAGAGTGATGTTTTTGTTTGTTTGTTTGTTTGTTTTTGAAGGTTGTGCTCTTGCTTCTATGCATTCTCAGTTTTTTCTTTTTTCTTTCTAATTATAGTTGACATTCTATATTATTTTATATTAGTTTCAGGTAAAATGTTTGTTTTTAAGCTACCCAGGGAATGTAACTTTGTTCTAGCAGTGCAAGTGGCCAAAGATGGTGCTCAATATCCTTCTAGGTAAAGGCATCATGGTCCTGTGGCAGAGGGCCAACCGTTTATTCAGTAAACAGAGTGCTCCTGAAGTCCAGGTTCTGATATTGTTGTGGGCAGGGAGCAAACTTCCTAGAGAATCTATTGTCTTGCTTATATAAATAAGGTTAAGTATTTAAAATTTAACTTTATAGAATAAAAATTAAGAGGAAGCTTGAAATTAAAAGCTAAGTGACTAAGAGAGAACTTTAAGAGAAAACAAGATAGTAGGGATGGCATCATAGAAGTTGGACTTAATTCATCAAACACTCATTTAACAGTTTCTGTAAATTATACCTTATGAGGACTCAAAGGGACAAATAACTTAAATCTAGGCCTGAACCTAGCCTCTTGATGCTTGGTTTTGTTTGGTGTCCGGTGGAACACAACTGGAATGTAAAGTACAGAGTGATGAGTGTCATAATAACAGACATAATGACATAATAACAGAAGCTATTTCAGTCATAAAACTTTAGATCTGGAATAATCCTCAGAAATACCCTAACCCAATCTCTTCCTTTTATACATAAGAACACTAAGAGTCTGTCTTGTCCAACTTATGCTGTTAAGTTTGGGACTGAGCGGGAAGTGGGCCTTGGTTTAGACCTTGAAGGATAGGTCAATCCAGGCATAGAAAACAGCCAAGGCCCAGGCAGTGTTGATGCTCAGTCAGGAGACACCAGTCTGTCATACTAGTGACCTGCCTGACCCCTGAATGGGTTCAGAACAGGCATATCTCCAACATGTGCTACTTTGGCTTGTGGATCATTTATTATTTGGGGCTGAAGGCAACCAAGACCTTGTGGATTCAAGGGAAACTTTTACTTCTCCCTTAAAGAATCTAAATTGGGAGGCTTGCTCTTAAAAAGAGTTATTACCAGAAATAACTTCTTATGACCTCTCTATATGGCAGGACAAATATCTAATTACTGAACATCTGCTCTTCTTACTGTCCTGCAACTACCTTCCTTCTCTCTGAAGCCCCAAGGCACTTTACCTCATCCTTAGCTTACAGCGCCATATATACCTCACTTTAACTTTCTGTCTCTGAACCTCTCATGTATGACCCTCTTGTGTATGTGGGGTTCTCATGCACATGTATCTGATTAAATTTAGTTATTTTCTCTTGTTGATCTGTCTCATGTCAATTGTATTAGTAGACCAGCTGGAAGAACCTAGAAGGGTAGAGAAAAATTTGTTTCTCCTCACACTCTTATTGTCTATTCTGATTGATGAGTGCCCCTGCTGACTCGTTAACAATTCTGAATGTCACTCCCGGGCAAAGGCACATCTCATTTCCTGCTCAGCTAAATCATTGTAACAGAAGAAGAAGAAGAGTTTTTAATAATGAAGTACTAGGAAGCAATTAATCTCTTAGCACTGCAATAATATTTGATATAGCACAGCTCTCTCTAAAGATATAGCAAGTGGAGAATGAATGTACAAGAAAAGTTCTATATGTTATGGGCAGGGAGTAAATAAAATAGCTAAAGAATAAGCTGAATCCAACACCACGATTCCATTTATAATGTTGGAGAACCGTGTTAGGTGAAGTATTCACAGTTGGTAGAATTAGAAAGGAGAAAGACTTTTGTTTTTACTTTTTTTTGCTAATCAAGTCTTTACTCCTGAGAGGAGAGAAAGTTAGGAAGGGTAAGAGACACAGGGGGCTTCTGAGATATGGCGCTATTCTAGTTCTTCAATACTGGTAATTTCACGAGCGTTCATTGTATAGCTATTCATTATGCTGTACATCTGTTTTACGCACTCTTCTATGTTATATTTAACAATAACAATTAAAGCTAAGGCTGACTGAAGCTTGGTTTCCATTTTGACACTGTGAAGGTGACAGATAAACCATCAGGTTCAATGAACAGTTGCTTAAATACTGTACAAAAGAGTCTGGGAACAAAGATACTAAAATGGCATCAAAAATAGAATGCGGAGATTAGCTATAAACATCCCTGTGTGGAGGTAGTCTTTGCCAGCCTCTCAGAGTGGTTGTTGTCAAGAGCATTGTTGCTTAACAGAGTGGCAAAGGAGACACCCAGCATTGTACTTCTAATACCCCTGGGAGATACGGCCAACCAGTTCTCCAGGAAAAAGCCACAAAAACAATTATGACAGTAAACGGGCTGAAAAAGTTAAAAAATAAGAATGAATCATTGATTTTGAATTATTGATTTTTGCCACTGTATCATTTTTAAGTGTATAATTCAGTGGCATTAAGTATATTCACAGTGTTGTGCAATCGTCACCATTTCCAGAAGAACCATCAATTTTCAAACAGTAAGATATAGGCACAGGATCTCAAGTCTGTTGTCCTTTTTGGACAGACTGAGGCAGTAGAAAACTTTTGGCAGACAGTGTGCAGGGGGAGGGAGACTGCAGTGATGGGAGCTTGTTTTCCTTATGACAGGACTGATACAGCTGGTACAGTCCAGCTCCTTGCCTGCCACACACTGGTTTTCATAATGAATGGCCAAGTAAGGACTCCATGTGTAGCCCTCCTCCAGCTTTGCTGGTGGGCACAACTGGACTTCACGGGCTGGTCCCAAAGGTGGGCTGCCCACAGCAGGGTGATGCCAAAGGAACTACTGTGCATAGTGGTGGTTCTAGCCTTCCCAGAGTTGCAACTTATTGTTTCTGGTTTGATTCTGCAGAACTACTCTCTGGCTGCATGATCTGAAAAATTTGTATGATGTGGGGTCCAGAAGTGACCTGGAGATATCTATTCAAACCCTCTTGCTGTCCAATTGCAGAATTAAGAATGGCCACGAAGCCTGAGAGGCAACACAGCAGTGGGATCTGGGGCCACCGCAATCCAGGACTTCTATCACTATCTCAAGCTTCCACATGCTGCCGCACATTTTAAACTCAGTATGACTAAATTCCTAAAATGTTTTTCTTTTGCCATTTTTGAATTAACCAGACACTCCCGGGAGTAACAAAAGCAGAGCAAGGTATCTTTAATTTGTTGGGGCTTTTTTTTTTTTCTCTTTAATTTCACCACATGTAGATACTGAAATTATAAGAAGGAAAAGGACAAGACATGGTAATGCACAGTATCAAGCAATCTAACCCAGATGTTGATGGCAAACTGATCTCTGAAAGCACATTAGAGTAGCAGTTGTAGCCTCTAGCTGAAATGTCCCTGCTAGAATTTGTAACCAAGGCCATTGCTGATACATGGAAATTATTTATATTTATGCCCTTCTATCTATTCCTAGCATCTTCCCTTCTTTTCCTTTCCCTCCGTGGCCTATGTTCCCACAGTCCCATCACCTCCTATTCTCTGGATTCCCAGAAGCATGTGGCATGCCCTGGGGTTTCCAGGACTCCCCATGAGAATACCCTGGTAAAAACTGTATTTCTGAAAAAGCATATGACTCAAAAGACTATTTTTCTGAATTTCTCTTCACTATCAAAATCCCTTAGTATCTTTCTCACTTCCAAAAGGGTCCTATATTGGCTTCCCAAGATAACAATTTTATAATCTAATCAGGATTTATGACCTTAGAGGACCCTAGGCAATTTTTCCCTTTGTGGGCCCCTTCCTTCATCAAAATATTAAAAATTATATTTTAAGTTGTGATGAAATAAAGATAAATATAATCTACATTGGATTCATTATTACTTTTTTCTCTAATTTTAAGAAAAATGAAAACATGTGTACGGGCCCCTGAAAGTCTCATAGGGCCTAGGCACTGTGTCCACTGTGTCTTGTACATAAATGAGCCCTGCCTGTTAGTAGTGCCCAAAGATTGATTGAGATACATTAGCTTATTAGATTGTGTTGGGTTATCACTTTGGATGTTTTTGATTGTAAATAATGGAATAATACTCAAGGGCTTAAACAATAAAAGTAATTTATAGGCTCACAGAGCTGGTTAATTCAGAGACTGAGGTGGCTTAGTTCCAGGTGTCTGCTCTTGTGAAACTTCCATCCTTCACATAAAGACACAGAAACAGACCATGTCATAGATCTAGCTTTTTACCTGCCCATTGGCCATGGCCCTCTCCATTTACCTAGCTAACAGATCTCTAATCCATGATGAACAGAAGCTGAACATGCCAGATACTTGCTTTCTCAGCCTCCCTGGAGGGATTGGATATATAACCAAATTCTGGCCAGTGTAACTTCAGTGGAAGTATGCTGGATGCTTCTTCAACAGATTTTCTCCCCTTACATGTGTAAGAAGTTCCCACTCCTTCTGTCTCACTTGGGGATAGTCATGTACTTCTGCAGCTATCTTGAAGCCATGAGAGGCCACGTGGACAATACTTTCAGAATGGCAGATCAGAAATAGCCAGTTCCAGGTTCCCAATGACATTGTTGAACTACATAACCTATCATGAAACTATTCACCTCTTTCATTAAGTGATATAATAAACTCTACACAACTTTTAGCTGGGTATTTTATTACCTGTCGCTTGTTATGGATAACAGAAACAAATAAATGTACCAGAAATTTTCAGATGTTGACAAATTCTCTTAGGACAACAAATATGGTGGGGACTACTTCAAATCGTGTAAGTACAAAAGGAGTCTCTAAAGTGACAACTGAGCCTGATGGATCCAGGCATACAAAGATCTTGGAGGCAGGGTATTTTAGGCAGAACAAGCAGTAACTCTTAGAGTCTAAAGGTAACAATGATTAGGATGAATTTAAAAACAGAAAGAAATCTGTTGATTGGAGTGCCCTAAGTAAGGGGGAAGGAACACAAAATGAAGTCAGAGAAATAACAGGCTGTTTTGCTTTTTTATTATTTTAATTTTTTAATTAGCCATTTTGCTTTTTAACTAAAACTTTTAGGAGATAGATTGTCTTGGCACAATAATATAATTTTGGTTCTGGGAAATTGGTCAGAGGAGAACATGTTAAGTATATCAAATGGCAAAATCTCATTATGTAAGCAGCACTTAGTGTGCTTTTTAAACTTAGTGGCCATACCTGCTCATCTCTTTTATACCTGCTACCCTCCAAGCTCTTGCTTTTCATATAATTGTACTGCCCTCCCATGTAGTTACCACAAAGCAGCTACATTTAAAAAGAGAGAAAGAGAAACCATGTCCTTGACTATAGTTGATTACACCAGGGATAGATACCTAATCTAATCTGAGCTAAAGGCCTTTTTCCTGGGGATTTTTGGAATAGACGCAGGAGGTCAAGTTAGTGTCCTGCAGGTGGAGAAAGCTGAGAGATGTTGTCATATCTTGATCACGTGGGGGAAAAAAACTCTTTGTATATCCTTAGAGGCAGAAATAAAAAAAAAATAACCCTAAAACCTAGCCCCATCTTTTCTTTGTTTGGTGTGATTTCCTCATTTGGTTTTTCCACTTCTACACCATGGTTTACTTCAGGTACCATTTTAGGGTCGGGAAAAGGTAACCCAGAGTAAGTCGTTAAAATAATAAAGCTTAAAATATAGAATTATCTGAGTAAAACTGAGATGGGGAACAGTAATAATTCAGAGATCCTGAGCTGCAAAGCCAATGTTCCTTGGACGTAGAAGCAAAACAGTTGAATCATTACCTGCCGTCTCCTGAGAACCATGAGCCTGTAAAGGTTTCAGTAGAACTCAGTATCCAGCATTTATTTTGTTCTCTTTAGGAGGATTAATTTCCTGTTAAAGCTGGCTTGCCTCCAAGTTTATAGAGAACAACATAATCTGCTTTAAGAAAATACTTTTTTGCTCATAACCAGTGATCTGAGACCACTATTGCTTAGATAATAGTCTTGTTAAATAGCACAGGACATTCATTTGGAAAATTTGGGAAAACTGAAATCTTATTTCTCTCCTTCTGCTTCATTTCATTCTCAACTTTTATAAATGTAGTTCCATGGCCTGGTAATACTCTCCTATTAGAAAGAAAAGTTTTCTTTCTTTTTTTATCATAGCTCCAATTCTTCTTTACCTCTTAAAGTTGAGTTCACATCCTGAAACTTCCCTGGGAATTCAGATCTGGATGAGGTATCCCTTCTATGAATTCTTATATCACTGTGTTTCTCCTATCACACAATATTATAACTGTCTTCCTGTCTTTCTATACCATTAAACTCTAAGCTGGGAGCTGGACACATAGTAGATGTTTGATAAATAGTTTTGAATGAATAAATAAAAAGTTATATGATACTAATTTAACATATGCAAAGTATTTGGCACATGACCAATCAATAAATTTTCCATTAGTTTTATGATTCATGGAGACCCTAAAACCTGAGAATAATATAATATCTTGTATATTGTACTTCAGTAGGAGCAGATATGTAGATGGAACTATGGGTAATGTGAAATTTAATAACTTGGCCAACCATCAGAGAAGATGCCCAATCAAGTAGAATAGAAGTACTTGGGCTCCTATCTAGGAGAGAGCATTGGTCTTGTCCCCCAAAGAGCAGAAATTCACTTGTTAATAAACTGAACATAGGATTAATACATCTATGAAACATTAGAATTAAACTGAATATCCCAAGATGGAAAACTATTTACCAGTGATATTTTTAACTACAATACAAATAGGTACAGTGACAGTATTTGTACTGATAAGCTCTTACTTATAAAATAAATAATCAAAAACTCTTCTACGTATAGCAATAATCATTTACAAAACAATATTTCCAATCATACAAACCACAATAAAAATTAAAAATAAATTTAAGGTATGAAATATAAAAACTATGCAACTTTACTGATGACCATAAAAATACTTGAATAGATAGCAAAATAGCATGAGCTTTTAAAGAATTCCTTAATGTTATAATGTGTCAATTCTCCCTAAATTGCTTGATAAGCAGTGAAATCCCAAATAAAGTGCCAAATTTTTTTTGGTCAATTTTCTTTTTTTAATAATAACATACAAAAAGTACATATAGCATATGTGTATATCTCAATGAATTTTAAATTATTTAAAAACTGGTCTAAGTTCAAATTTATCTAAAATAATAATGAAGCAAAATATTCCATAAAATTTTAATAAGAAAATACTTTAAAATGTTGGAGCTGGCACTTTAGTATAAAAATGAGCAGAAATGAATAGAAAGCCAAAAAATAAGCTCAAGGGAACATAAATAAGTAAATGTGATAAATGAAGCATTTCAAATTGGTGAGTTAATTATGGAATCTTTAATGGTGCTGGAACACTTGTGATATAAGAATCCTACTAATCACATCATAAAAAAATAAATATAAATAAATAAAGTCAGAAAAGCTATAGAATAATGTATAGCTTAAAACTTACAATGGATAAGTATGGCATTAAAATAGAAATTGCAATGAAAAAAATTAGTAAATTTGTCTACATACATTTAATACTTTTTAGTGGCAAATATCATAAAGTTAAAAGGCAAATGACAAATTAGAAGGAAATATTTGTTACCTTTATGATGTCTAAGCTGGTGTTTTTGCTGGAAATGCAGTGTGCTCTGTTCACTGCATGTATGGATTCTATGGTTATATTGCTTAGATGTTAGTATGAAATATGTCCCACTTACCAGATATTTTAGGTTGGGTTCCCTAAAAGCGGTGGCTGAGAGGAAGATTCCTATACAAGTGACTTATTGAAGATGTCCTCTTTAGTGAAACCAAAGGAATGAGGGTAAGACAGGAGAAGAGTCGAGGCACATATGAGGGTTCAGATGAAGGCTGACCTCAGCCCAACCCCATCAGAAGATCTGGGGTAAACATGGTACCATGGAGTTTTTTGACCTTGAAGCTAGTAGGCCGGGCCTTTGTATCCCTTCCCCACCAGTCACTGGTTGCAGGCTACTCTGATGTTTGGGACATGCACCCTTCATCTGAGGATAATTTTCTAGCAAAGGGTGCAGCTATGAGCTGTTAGACATCAAGAATCACAGCCGCTAGTGGAAAGGGGCACAAGACAGACAAGAGCCTGGGAGACAGCACAAGTAGCACCTTCTGCAACAAGTCGTCCTGATTAAGTTACCTGGCTTTTTGAAGCGTTTGTTTCCTCATTTATAAAGAGAAAAATTACATCCAAAGGGTTGTAGGAGATATGACAAGAAATAGTTTATATTAGGAACTAGCCTAACAAAATCACTCAAATGTTAGCATTTAGAGAATTTTATGAGTCTGAACATTCACTAATAGAAAAATGGAAAAATTAGAAAGACTGGCAATACACAAGTGAAAAACTGCACTTGTTTGAAAATGGGAATATTTTTTCTTCACTGTAACTATAGGAATGCAAACTTAAAATGAATTATCAATCAAAGATAATACTCAGTTTTGGCAAAGTGTCCATGTGAGAATAGAGAGCAATCTCCTACCTTCCCATTAAGAGTATAAAATGAGCAATTGTTTCCCAGAGAGCTTGGAAATTTACATGAAGATTTTAAATCACACAAACCCTTCTAAAATGTGTATTCTTACTTCCAAGAATTTATTTGTAGAAAAGTTGACCAGATACTTAAAAATACAAAAAAATTTATGTGTAATGTTTTTTGAATATTAGGAAATTGGCATTGATCTAAAGAACTAATAAAATGGAAAAGGATAATGATGACAAAGCTGTTACTACAAAATATAATAACAAAGAAATATGTTTTTAATATATTTAATGTATAACATGTAAATATATTTCATATAGATATAAAGTATTTTTATTGATATAGAAAGAAGTCCAAACTTTAGTCAAAACACAAATTTAGAAACTGTATTCAGATAATAAGATCCAATTTTTTAAAATTTGGAAGTATCTACACTAGAGGTAGTTATGTTTGTGTGTTGTTATTTTTACCTCCTTTTGTTTATTTTATCTTTCTAATCTTTCTACAGTGAGTAAGTGACACAACAAGAACCAACAAGTCTTGGGCTTCCTGGTAGGAGCTTAAATTTGTAGGTGTAATTCTTCTTTGAGGATGTCCTTTAACCACAATTTCTAGTTGTTTTTGATTTGTTGTTATTTCTGCCAAACATAAATTTGTAAGTAAGTGCTTATTTAAATGTATTTAAAGAAAGACTGAAGACCAATCAGGTTCAAGTGAACATATTTTTAAAACACATAAACTCAAATTATGAGAAGTAATGACTGTCTATTTTTTGCCTAAGGAAGAGAAAGAGGATCTTTTCTATAATAAGAGTGGTTGGTAACGGAACTGTGTTAGACTATGGTTTTAAAAATAGATTTACACTTATTCAAGAAATTATTTCTTGAATGTACTCATTTTATTCTCTTGTGATGGTCATTTCACATTTGGCCAATATAGCATACTGTATCAATCAGAATGAGGATAGGAAACAGATGACACAATCAAAATAGCAACTGAGGAGAGGTTAATAAAGGGGCAGTTTATAAAGGTGTGGGCAAGGCTCAGGAAAGGCAGAACATTGGGGCTAGCAACATTAGAGAACAGCTGCCGGCATTATCAGAACCCTGAGAGGGCCACTGGAGCAGAGCAGGAGCTCAGTAGAACAAAGGTCAGCACTCCCATCGTGTAGAGCAGCTCTCTTCCACGTGTTGGTCCAGCATTTCTGGCAGCTTCAATGTCAGGGCCCTCCATATCAACAAAAGTGTCCACAATCATTATGGTGAGAGAGGAAGAGCACAGAGAAGCACAGCCCAGTTCTTCAATACCGCTAACTGGAAGTGATGCCTGCCTCACTCCCACTCACATTTCATTAGACAAAGCAAGTCGTCTGGCCTTGCCCAGCTCTAAGAGGTTAGGAAAGACTCCTCATATGCACCCAAAAAGGAAAGGATAACTGGGAACATTGATGAAGAACAAAGGCAGATAGTAATCTTTATTCTTTTATAGTATGCCACATTCCTTCCGATAAGACAAAAGCTCTTAACCAAGCTTACTTAGGACATACTCTAGACCTGCACTGTCCAGTACAGCAGCCACCAGCCACATGTGGCTGTTGAGCACTTGAGATGTGAGTTGAGATGTGCACTACATGTAAAATATACCTCAAATTTCAAAGAGCACCAAAAAAAAAAGAATGTATGATAGTTCGCTAATGATTTTTTAATATTGATTACATGTCGAAATTGATATTTTTGACATAGAGGGTTAAATAAAACTATATTATTAAAATTAATTTTACCTATTTTTATTTTTCAAAATGTGGTTTCTAGAAAATTTTAGATTACATATGTGGCTCGCATTATATTGAACAGCACTGTTCTAGAGAGCTCTCTTGTTTCCCAGTTGGATCCCTAACAGAGACAGATGAAGAATTTTTAGCTCTGCTAAAATGAATTACTACTTTAACTGCCCTTAGAACAAGTAGCTGAGTTTTATTTCTTTTATCTTAGTATTTAACTTAAATTTCTTTATAAAAATTCAGGATTAGTTCTCTCTCTCTCTCTCTCTCTCTTCTTTCATAAAGGCAAAGCATAGGTAGATTATAGAAACCATTATTATTCTATGTAGAGTCTTTCTTTTTTTTTTTTTTACAAAATATGTTTAAATGTAGTTCAGTTCCATTAAAACAAAGGAGCCGTTCAGCAAATGTGTTGCTTTTCAGTTTCTTACTTTTTCAGAGATACTATTTTGAAGACAGTATTTATTTATTTATTTATTTATTTATTTATTTATTTATTTATTTATTTATTTATTTATTTATTTTGGAAGACAAGTACAGAGAAGGTCATTCACCTCACCTTTTCTTACGTATTTGTAGAGCTGAACTAAAAAGTTCTCAAGTTTTCTTGGAAGTTTGGTCTAATAATAACTGTTTTACAGCCTGTGCCAGAGATGCCCCTTTGCTGCTTTAGTACCCTTTCCTCCACATGCACCCAGCCTTCTGCCCTGGAGGCTGACCTGCAGAGTCTGCATCAGGAGATCTCGAATGGAGAGTTCTAGAAGGAGACTTGGAAGGAGGGAGGGGAAAGGTATCAGGGTATTTATTCACCTGCTGTGTAGCCTAGGGCTGTATATCGCTACAAATGATACAGGAAGAAAGGATTTAATACAGAAGTTAGAGCTCACATAGATTGCAGAAGGAGCTGGGATGGGAAGCTCTGGAAGGAGAGTTCAATCAGATTAACAATCAGTCACTTTTGCTAGATGCACTGGCACTGGGGCTTTCCAGGACCACAGAGCTCGCAGAAATGTTTAAGGAGCCATGGCTATTTGACCACCAAAATGCGACCCAGAAGCGGGAGGCTGCGAAGTCCGTGGAAGCTGCTACCAAATGCCTGATGGTAGGCTTGAGGCTGGGCTGGGAAAAGGAGCTGCATGCAGAGAAGAAAGGCAGAGGGGACCACCTAGGCTCACCAGGTTCTGTCACATCTGTCTGTCACCGTGTCTGACTAACATGATCTTCTAAAAGTGATGGTCTTTCTACCACTTTTGCCTTCCAAATCTATGTGAGTTTCTCTCCTTCGTAAAGCCTAACCTGGAACTATACTGGGAAGAGATTCTGGGAAACAGAGTTCCCAGCCTTCAACTTTGACAACCACCTGCCACAGGCTGGCTGTGTCCCTCGAATGAACCACCATTGCAGGAGCCTCCTTTTCACAGCTGCAGGTTCCAGGGTGCGCTCCCTCATCCTTTTGGGTAACAACTTCGCTGGTCCTGACCTTGGGTAAATGACTTGCTCCTGACTCCCAAAGACTCTGCCCACTCCTTCAAGTGACTGTTATTTGAGTGCGTCATCTGCGGTCTATTATGCCCCTTACACTTGGTCCACTGGTATCTTATGGGAGACTACTTCAAACAAGATGTCTTTGAGTGTCTTGGCCAAGAACAGAAGAACATAGAAGAACAACATTTTGGAAAGACATCTGCCCAAATCTAGGAACATTAAAGGCTCTTTTCACATCTTTCTGCCTGACATTTTTTAAAGGCTTTAAAATGTCTTACAGGAACAACAAATTTTCTGAAACATGACTAAGGTAAGAAAGAAAGTTATCAGGAAGCATTTTTATATTTATATAAAATTTTATATATTATATAATACATAAAATTATACAGTTATATATACTTTATAATATAAATTTATTTTTACATATTATGTAGATATATTTTAATGTTAAATATTAAAATATATAAATAATTTAATATATTTATATATTATATAATTCAGTATACACATATTACTTGACAAAAAGAAATTGATATTCCAACCACACATTAAGCTCTACACTCATCGGTGTTTGGTCTTCCAAATTATACTCATACTTCTTTTAGATGGGAGATTGAAAACCTACCTTTGTTTTTTCATCTATACAACAAAGGGTTCAGATGAGATTATTTCAAAAATCCCTTGTTAGTACACATATCCCTATGAGTCTATGATGCTTCAGTCAAATTTGTGCAATATATTGGTGAGGTAAATGTGTAGAAACTTTTCTGAAGTACTTGGACAGATATTTTGTAAAACAAATTTCATCTTCCCATTTGTCTAAGAAAATCAGAGACAAACATTCTATTCATGCTTTTGAACACATTATGTGAAAAAGTACACAGTCTAGTACCGCAGCCTGGTTCAGAGACCGAAAACAGAGGCCTGTGGGGAACATGCAGCCTGCTTTTTTTGTAAAGTTTTACTGAAACACAGCCCTGCTGATTTGTTCACCTGCTGTCAATGGGGGCTTTCTCACTGCCATGGCAGAGTCAAGTTGTTGCAACAGAAACTATCCAGTCTGTAAAACCTAAAATATTTACTATTTACCCCTTTCCAGAAAGTTTGCCAATTCCTGGCTTAAGTAATAAAATGTGTAAGCAGCTCTTTTCAAGTAAAATTCCCTATCCAGATATTTCAGAAGTGATGTACCCTAAGCCTGTAACAGTGGGTGATGTACAATACAAATAAATGTCTATTTTGAAAGTATGAAAATTATAACATTTAGCACGTTACTCCAGAGGCAGCCAGGTGGCCCCAGGATCTAGTCTCAACTTCATTCTTTACCAGCTTAACAATCTTTACCAGCAAGTTATGTCATTTTTTTTTTAATTGTAAAATCACATGAGATAATATGTGGAACACCCTAATTTTCTAACCAAAGTAAGAAGTTAGTAAGTATTAATTTTGACACTGTAGGAAGGGAAAAAAAATCTATATTTATGAAGTTAGAAGGTTGGAAAGTGCATTATATGGGTATAGAGCTTAAAATGCAATGGCCAGTGAGTTATTAAATCACCACTTTCCACTCATTGCCTTCACAAAGCCATTCATTTAACAGAAAATCTTGAATCTCTTAGGAACTGTGTATGGGAATGAGATGCCCAACAGCAAAATTTAGAATGATGGCAACTACTGTTTTCACTGGGACCCTGTTCAGCAAGGCATCAGCGTGTCATAGCTCTCAAGCTACAAAAAGCTCTCCAGTGTGCTCTATGAAGGGTCTGTGAGGGTGGAAGCTCCCAGCTGTGGATTCACAGGAGACTTGACCTCTAAATGAGGGACAGACAACTCACCTGTGTTCCTCAAATGGCAAAGCTGAAACTAAAAAGGATTTAGGGATGTGAGGCAGGAGAAAGCCTTGGGAACAGACTAAGGTTTAAAAAGATCATCCTTATGTATTTATTTTAGAACAAAAGGGGATTTAAAAAATTATCACAAAGAAATCTAATTCTTCTCTTCTGGCTCTGCAGGATGTGAAGTACAGAAATTCACTCCAGTTTCTTTGCCTGAGCTGGAACTGATAAGAAGAGAGTCTTAATGATGAATCAGTCTAAGCATAATTCTGGAATGAAAAAGAGACTTTACTTTCATTTTATAGATGAAGAAACTGAGGGAAGCCCCCTGCTTCTCTACAACTGAGAACTTGAGTAGACCACTTGTGGCCTGCCTCTGAGCTACTGCATGACCTTGGCATGTTGAGGAATCTGTGTCTTTGTTTTCTCTTCTGTAAAATGGTCAGAATATCTGCCTACCCTTCCTCATAAAAATGTTAAAACTCAAATGTGATCACAGACACAAAATTACAATTCACTAGATTTGGCAGACACTTATTTTTCCATGTAAAATTCATGCCCCTCCTCCTTGTTAACCTGACTTTATTCCAGCAGCCATTTTCCCAGTCACAGGGAACAAATCATGATTAAACTGTGAGCACCATGGTAATCCCATTCCCTTTTGACAGCAATTGGACTGGATGTTGTCATGCGACCCAGCACTGGTCAAGAAGATCCAGAGGAGCGCCTGAAGGAGCGTATGAAAAACTATAAGGAAGTCCGGTTCTGCCTGATGAAACGCACAAGAAGTAATGTAAAAAAAAGTTTAAGTGTCTACAAAAGATGATGTGTGAGACAGAGGACGTCATGGCTAGAGCAAAGCAAATAGTTACAAACTCGTTCACTTTTTCAACAAATATCTGTAATGTGTCCACCACATGTTAGGTGCTGGGAATATAGGAGAGCACAAGCAGACCCCATGGAGTTACAGTCCAATGAGTGGAGAAAAATAAGATAAATATACCAATTAGTAGCACATTGGTGATAAATGTAAAAGAAACAAACAAAGCAGAAATGGGGATATAAATAATGGGGACTGAGACTTTAGATAGGGTGGTGAAGGATGCCCTTATGGAGAAGGTGCCTTTTGAATAAAGGCCTGGAAGAAGTAAGGCGATGAGGCATGGTGGGATCTGGGGTTAGCATAGCCCTGAGGCGGGTGGGGCTGGAGCGGAGTGAGCAGCATCGAAAGGGATAGGATGTGTGCCAGGCCACGTGAAGCCTTGAAGCTACTGTGCATCTATCTTTGTTTCTTAATCTGAGTCACACAAAATTCAGTTTGAAGATCTGAACAGGGAGATGATGTGATAAGACCTTTATTTTAGCAGGATCATTCTGGCAGCTCTTTGTTAATAGGCTGAAGAAGTGAAAGGGCAAAAATGAACCATTAGGAGAATATTTAATGATATAGGTGAGAGTCATTGGTAGCTTCAGTGCCAATGTGAAAATGTCAAAAGTGGTCCAGATTCTGGATATATTTTGAAGATGAAGTTGACAGCATTCATTAAAGGTCAGATTGGGGTCTGAGGGAGTTGAGGACAAATCTGAGGATCTGGGTTTGAGCCCCTAGCATGATGAAGTTGTCCTTACTGAGTGGGGGAGGTTGTTGCAAGGGTAGGTTTTGGGAGTAATCTCAGGAACTTTCTCTTCACCTTTTTTTGACATGTGAAAGTAAGTCTTCAAAATGGATATGTCATATAGGCAGTTGGATAACGAATCCAACAAATCAAGTATTAATTAAGTGGAATAAAGACCAGAAATGAGTCACAGGGGAGCATATGGCTCACTGTGCGATAAAGCAGGATAATTTCTTCAAGCCTCAGTTTCCTCATCATTGAACTGGGAGGAATAGCCAGTGCCGTGCGGCTTTAATAAAAAGTAAAAGTACCTAGACCTGTGCTTTGAGCAACAAATGGCAAGTAATATTCCTACATTCTCCTGCCCAAATGCAGTCTTCCAGGAGTTCAAGAACCTGACCAGCCAGTTAATTTCCTTGGTCTAAGAATCAAAGAATATCTGAGTATTTATGATGGCCTTGGTGACTTACAATTTCTTATAGCTATCACATAGGCCTGAGATAAAAGTTTGATTTATTTTCTATCTTATAGAAGAAGAAATAGATTCAGAAGTAAATTTTCCAAAGTCACACGTAGTACTACCTTCGAAGATCCATTTTTCCATAATTTTTAACTTGACAATAGTATATTTAAGGACATCCTCAAATATGATTACTATTTACTACCACTAATTCTAAAAAGTGAACATTTTCTATGTTATCAAATCATTTTTTGGGAAATGGTTCTGAAGATGCAGTTTTTAGAGAACTCAGGTCTAGAGTAAGGAATTCTTACCCATGATAGCAGCTAATACAGCAAGTGTGGATGTTTCATAATGAATGATAATTGCCCTCTGGTTTTACACCTATTGAATACACCCACCTGACAAATTTCTTAGTGATTATCTGACATTTTTACTCGTAGGTTGGTCTAGAGAGAGAGTAATAAAGTTTTTATTAAGTTGCTTATTGATCAAAAAGGATATTACCGAACTGTGCTTTGATCTTTGGCTGCTAGGAGCCCAGACCTGAGAAAAATTTATATAAGGACAATGTTACCATAACTCCTGGATTTCAATTTAATCCCGAGTCAATCCTGAGCTCTAGAGGGCTTTTGAAGCTTTGCTAATTATTAGCTGGATTAGGAAGTGGCTGTTAGACTATGAGAGCCACATTGTGACAGTGAAGGTAACAGTTGTGTTCAGAGCCATACAGGGACCTAGACACTTAGGCTAAATTAAAAATTAGGTAAAAAATGTGACATTTTCTCTTCTCTTCCACCTCCATTCCCATATCCATCTCTGAATCTTCTACAAATCTGCTTTACAAAGTGACCTTAATTCTCTAAGCATTTAAAACTTCAACCCATTATTAGTAAAATTTAAGAGAACGAAGCAATCTGAAAGAAATATCCAACAGAGAAGAGATAAAGTCCCTAATGAGAATTCATACAAGCCCACCAGAAACAGTAAGTAGTCACAAAGGACAAGAACCAACGGAAATAATGCACACCTAATAATCACATGGGAAATGTTCAGACTCACTAACAATCAACCACAGATTCATTTGAAAGAAACAATATCACAGTCACCTATCAAATTAGCCAAGGTTTAAAAATAGTGTTCAATGTACCTGTGAGATAAAATTGGGATTTCATACAGTGTTGGTAGCAGTATAAAAGGCAAAAACTTTCAAGGGAGCAATTTAGCAACATACAATAGCAGTAATAACCATGTGTGAATGCTTGAATCCTATAATTGTATTTATTTTCCATCATTTCTATGAATACCTTAAGACCTAAAGAAAAAGGTGTTCATTAAAACTACTTATAAAGCTAAATTTTAAAAGCTACATATCTATTAGTACATGTTTAGATTATGTTTAGCCACATGGTGTACTCTATGCTATCATAGAGTAAAAACTAGGAAAAACTTATAATAATAAATAAAAGATGATAAATGGAGTAAAGGTAAAATATAGGACTTATATAAAATGATGTGATTAATGTGAAATATACATGCTTAGAAATATTTATTTTATTGCATTTCCTTTTAGTGTTAACAGCTGATGGTTAGCTGTTATAACAACAAGCAGTGCTTGAGTGTTCACATGTGCCAGAGCCTGCCCTGAGCATTTCACAGATATTCTCATTTAAACATTAACCATAGGATGAGATTATATCGTTTCTCAAACTTTTAACACTAATGCTTTTATCCTTTAGCATGAACTGCTATAAATGGGATGACAATTTCCCATCCTTTTTATAAAAAGCTTTATTAAAATGTATTTTACATAACATATCATAGAATTTATCCAGTTCAAGTGTACAGTTTAGTGATTTCTAGTAACTTTTCTGAGTGGTGCAACCTTCACCATAATCCAGGTTTAGACATTTTTATTCCATCAATAAGATTCTTCGTGTACATTTACAGTTAACCCCTGTTCTCACTTCCAGCCCCAGGCAACTACTAATCTAACCATCTTTATAAATTTGCCTTTTCTGGGCATTTCATAAAAATAGAATCATATAATATGTGATCCCATGTTTTTTTTATCTGATTTCTTTCATTTAGCAAATGTTTTTGAGTTTCATTCATTCCATAGTGCATGTCAGCAGTTCATTTTTTTTTTTTTATTGCTGTATAAATCTTCCATATGTGGGTGGATATACTATCTTTTGTCTATCCATTAACCAGATGATGGACGTTTATGTTGTTTTCAGTTTGGAGATATAATGACTATATACCTATTTTTAAGATAAAATATACCTATTTTTAAGATACCTTAACTCCTAGAAGTTCAGTGACACACGCCCACCCCCTCAGGCTGCACAGCTGCTCACTGTCAGAGCCAGGGTTTGGGTCTAAGCTTACTTGACTCCAAAGCCCAACCACTCTGTTTATTGCTAAACAATAGAATCAGGTGATGCATTTTTTCCTTTATATTTTGTTTCCATGCTTCCTACATTGTATATTTTGTAATATAAAACTTTGCAAAAGTCTTTAAATATCTCTAAATCGTGACCAATAAAGCTGGGATGTGTTACCTCTTCTAGGGATAGTTAGATTTTATGGAGAAAGCATTAGCTTTATTCCTTTAGTAAAGCTGTCTAATTTCAGTTCTTAGCAAAAGATCAACCAGGGATGGCAGCAGGCTACCCGTGAAGAACGATAAAGCAGTAAGTACCTCTGGCGCCTGTTAAAGGCCCCAGACTGTGCTCAGGCCTGCTGCAGCCCTCTGCGACCATCAGATGCCTGAGGCTTCTGTTTGAAGCTGACTGCTGAAGACAGGGCCAGAACCAGCTCCAAACAGAAGTATCGTGAACAGGAGCCTCACGGGGAGTATGTATCCTGGCAGAGTAACCACAGGGCACAGTAATATATCTTTCTATATCACATTTTAGCTTCTGATGGAAAAGTTTGTAGGTTCAGAAATCTGATTTTATCAGAGGTTTGAAATATGGTTTGCTCACTAATCAAATTTGTAAGAGCCTCATTTGTGTGAGGGGTAGGGGGAGGGGAGGGACATGGAAGGAAAAGAATGCAAAGCAAAGCTGCCCCCCACCCCAATCAACCTGAGATTGCCCACTAAGCAACACTTATCAAGTAGCCAGGCCAAAACATTTCCTTCTCAATAGGGAATGGTTATTTTTATTCCTCCTGAGTTAAGATTTTAGACTCAGACCCCCAAAGGTACAATAGCTGTGATCTTGGAGAAACTACATAAATATTAATTTCCTCCTTTGTAACATGAAAAGAAAAATAAACTATATTGTAAGATTGTGAGGAGAACATGTAAAACTACATAAAATAGCTAGTGTGGTTATGAGTAAAGTTCACAGTAAGCTCTTCATCCCCTTCTCTTCCTGGGTAGGATTAAGAAGTTTATAATTGAGTCATGAATACCCAAGGCACCCGCCTCCCGGAACGCACTTGACAAGCATGCACCATGCTCAAGTTTACCCAGGCCTGGGGCGCTGTTCCCTGAACAGTTTGGCCTGCACGGTGCTGAGCACTGAGGATACCCGATGACAAAACACCGTTCCCGCCCTCCTGCACACAAACACAAGCCTGCAGAATTTGTTTTCAAGTGGATTAAGTCTTACTCTAAGACTTCTACTTCCCAGCATGCGAATCTTGGGCATCCGGCAGCCTGATGGGAAGTGACTGAGCTTCCACAGACCCTTTGCAAAAATTGCAAGTGGATGGAAAAATGTCTTGCATGTAAGGCCTTATTTATTCATATATAAATATAAATGCATAGCATATAGTTTAAGGAATAAAACTCATATATGAACTTCTTAATTTGCACTTTTGATCTTGATAAAGAAAACAGATGATAAAAAAAGCTATCATGAGGGCGTATCTAAAGTTTATTGATAACAGCGATGGGAGGAATCATGCTCAGGGTGGGAACATTGGTCATCGGCATCCGATACATACAGATATGCCATGACTTTCAAGAACAAGGGGTCTTGCTTTCTTGAATCTCAGGTAGCTGAGCTCTCAGTCAGCTAGTTGCCTGCCAGTCTCAGCATCGGCTGTACTGCTGCCTGAATGACTTCCACCACTGTTGTTAGCTTAGAGATGGTATCTCTTGCTGACTGATCTGTATCCAAGAAACAGAGGTTCCCAATTCTCCTGGGGCCTATACGCCTAAATGAATGACCAAGGAAGCAAACTGGACTGTCTACTGAGGTGTTTTGAGTGACCACTTTTGTGTGCTTAAATTTAGGTTCATTGCTCTTAAGCAGCACTAATGTCCCCCGTGTGCTATTACGCCATCACCACTTTATTTTCTGCCTAACTTCCTGAAGGCGTGTGAGCCCCTCTCCTAGCTTTAAGGCAATCAAAGCCGTTACAGTCTAGCTGAACCCCACCTTTCTAGCTCCATCACTAAATTCCTTCTCTGTTTCTTAGGGAAGATTCTAAGGTCTCTGCCTTTGTCAGGTTTGTCCCTTTTGAGTAGAAAGCTTCTCTTGCTTTTCTTTTTTTTTTTAACTTGGCCAATCTCCACTCCCTCTTTCAGATCTCATCTTGAACATCACTTCTGTGAGGCTTTCATTACTGAGCCTACCCTTCCCCCTCCCTAGAATTAGTCAAACCTCCCTCTGAATGACTGGTTGCTTGTACTCCAATCATGGTCTGTGTGTTGGGAGACAAATATGCAACACCCATCTTGGAAACTCCTTAAAGGCAAGAAGATGATTTTCTCTGTAGGATCCTTCATGGCATTGAAATCTTTCTCAAGTATCTTTTTTGTATAAAGTCCCAAAAGATAATAGATAATGTGTTTCCTTATCTTGGATCAGGACAGAGATGCGAGGCCAGTGAGCAGAGTCAGTTCTAGATGTAAACTAATGTTTTCCAGGGCACTAAACCTGCTTCCACATGGCCCTTTGTCATAGCCAACAGGAGTTCTGGCATTAATCCCCTCAGTGCCAGGGCCCCTGACATCCTGTGCTAAGAAAAGAGAGAAAAAACATAAAAGCTTATTAGTTTTTATGCTTTGTCCCCCTCGATGCCAAAGGACGGGCTATTAGAATTAGGAGAGGCTCCTAGATCTACTTAGAACAAATATTCTCTCCTTTGTCTGACTGCTGATCCAGACGTTCTCACCCAGGTGCATCTCTAGAGGTGACTACCTCTAGAGATTTTAAGTTACAGGAGAGCAGAAATGCACGCATCTTTTTGCTTCAGGGAATCCAGTTATTCTCCCAGTTCTAAAATAAATTCTGGTGGATGTTTGTTAGAGACTATATACTTCCCTCTTCAGAAGAAGGAAGAAAGAGTAAATGTTATTTATATACCTATAACTGGAATAGGTAGACATCTGGGCTTTGGGATAAGCAATGGTCTGGGGAATTTTGGAGGAGAGACAATTAAGGAAATTGCAACTCTTTGGACTCAAACAGAGGCATCAATTAGAGAAGAAAGCTGAAAAGGAGAGAATGTCTGTTTTTTAATTCAGGTCTGATGGGCTTCCTAAGTGTTTTAGACTATACCAAGCTCACATTTGGAGAGCGCTCTTTAAATAATACTGCAGATATATTAGACATAATCAAATATGTAGTTACTTAAGGATGTTAAACTTTTTTCATTTTTTAAAACTCTTCGTATGAGGATTTTAAAATGCTAGTGATGGCCCAGGGAGTCTCTGCAAAAGAAATACCATTGAATTCTCTCTTTCTGTGATGGCTTCAAAAATGCTGCCTCTAAAATAAAATCATGTGTAACCTTAGGACCTTGATCAGCTTAGAATCTGGCTATGTTGAAATATTTGAACCTGACACCCAGTCTGAGATGTGTGCAGGCCTCCTGTTCATTTCCAACTGTGGATATTTTCCCCTCTGTTTCAAAATCAGAAAAATGAAATCCAATCCTGACGGTTCCATTCCTAGCATATTTATGCCCCAGGCAGACTGAGAGTATAAAATAGACTTTTCACAAATGAAGAGACATCACGATTTTTCAGCCCAGGACAGGAAACTTCACTGTTGTCAAGGCAACCGCAGGATTCAGGATCCTCCTCTGCTTGCCTGAGGAGAGGCTCTAAGCCCCAGATTCCTTTGCTGTCACTCACTGTCAGACCAAGAGCAAAGGCCTTGGTAGTGAATTCGCAAGGACAATCAGTCTATAAGCTTTCTAGAAACAATGAGACCATTTCTGAATTATCAAAAAAGCAGGAGGCCTCTCAGGAACAAAGTATACACATGACACCCTTTAAATATAAATAATTAAATGATGGTATAGTGGCAAATACATGTCATTGTACATTTGTCAAACCCATAAAATGTACTACGGCAAGAGAGAACCTTAATGTAAACTGTGGACTTTGGGTGGTTATGATGTGTCAATGTAAGTTCATTGGTTGTGATAAATGTACCACTCTGATGGGGGATGTTGATGATGGGGAGGCTGTGTATGTGATGGGCTTGGGGAGCTGGGGGAATCTGAGAACCCTCTATACTTTCTGAACATAAAACTGCTCAAAATAATACAATTCATTATAAATGAATGAATGAGCAATAAATAAATAAATAGGTGGACTCTTTTGTGAGGGTAGTGCAAGTCCAAAGGGTTCAAAGCAAGGATACGCAGAAAAGTTTCCTTAGTCTCAGCAAAATCAGCACAGAAACCCAGTGAGTATGAAAGATCTAAAGAACATTCTGTTGATGATAAGAACTTCAAGCTGCTGGCTGAATGAGAAAATTATTTGGTTTCCTTGGTCTGAGACACTAGTAACACTGGGACAGACTGCATTTCTTGTTGATATTTGTGGATGAAATGTGAAAACATGCTGAGATTTGTAAAGGTTATGAAGGAGAGAATATGGCCTTAAGAAAGGTGCTGTTTTATGTAATGATCTAATTAATGCTGATATCTATCCATCTCTATGCCCTGCCTTGAGCCAGGAAACCCTACTCCCCATGTTCATACAGGGCCCAGACACTAAGACACTAGGAATTATTGTACAACAACTCCCGGAGTGTCTGAAGCTACTGTTGGTTTGTTTTGTGCCCCTTCCCTTCTCTTTCCTAGTCTCTGCTGGTAGGTTTTGTTGTAGCTATTACTGTTGTCCTTGTAAAGCAAGTGGGGTATGTAGTACTGGGAAGTAGAGGAGATAGGTGTCAAAGTGGAATGTGGGATCCCCACAATGAAGCAACGCTGAGAAACCTGGGGTTAAGGTTGCACATGTTCACACCCACACCTTGCCACCCTGGAGTCCTTTTTCCCACCCAGTTGGACTAGTCTAATTCAGTGGCTCTGATCTTGATCGTGACAGGTCAAACATATGACTTTTTGTGAAGTATGTACCTTTAAAAGAAGAGCAGAGTAATTCAGGTGCTTGATTCTGGAGTTAGCCTGCCATCGTTGGAAGTTCAGTTCTATCACTTACCAGCTGTGTGGTCTTGGGTGAATTACTTAACTTCTTGGTCCCTCAGATTTCTCATCTGGAAAATGAGGATAATAATAGCACTTATCTCTCACTGTGAGTTGTTGTGAGAATTAAATGATGTAATCCACGTAAAATGCTCAGAACAGTACCTAACATGCCACCATCACTGAAGCTTGCTTATTGTTGTACCATTTTCTTTCTGGCTTCCTCTTGTTTAGACCTAGGCATGGTTATCTCACCGCTTGATATAATGCACTTGGGAATATAATACTTAAGCCACAAGACAGGGAACGATGTATTCTGGTACAGTGGTTTTAAGTTTCAATTTCATAACACAACTGAAAAAACAAAGTTAATGTTGATATTTTTCCAGATGCTTGCAGTGAGAAAAATACAACCAACACAACAGATTTAAATCTCTTTAGTACCAACGACTGCTTTATGAAATTCATTCCATGACCTGTTTACTATAGAAGGCCAAAAGATTTTAGGTGACAAAATTGGTCTTATAATATTTTTTGAAGACAGTGGTGGTAATTAATCTTTTATAAAGGTTGGGAAACTAACTTAGTTCTTGTTCTGAGTCTTATTTTCAGTCAATAAGGAGGATGAGATTGTTCTCTATCAACCTCCTTTATGTTCTCCTTGGGCCAAGATAGTGCCTAGACAAGCTAAGAGTTGGCTCTAAACCTGATGGACCAGTCACTGAAATTGTAGCAATCCCTTCCTCCTCCCTTATGGGCTTTCCTTGCCAGTCAATGGGGGAAAAATGGCTTACTGGATCATTATCCATTGATTTAGAGGTGAAAGTGAAGTGGGGTTGTATCTTGGATTTTAGTCATATATACACTTCAAGAAGCTATTGCTTTAATTGTGGTTTTGGGAACTTCACAAAACTACATGCTAATGTTCAGTTGTACTTGTTTAAAAAACAATCTATTATATTAATCATGCTATAATAATAGTTGAAAATGCTTCTGAAGTTCCTAAATGACTAGACAGATATCAAACCCAACTTACTGCTTGGTACAAGATGACTTTCTGCCATACTTCACAAAAAAACTTAAAAAATACATATAAAACTATTTCTGTCACAGCAATCACCAAGAGAACTTTTTCTGAGGATAGAAATTTCTGTTATCTGTGCTGTCCGATAAGGTAGCTACTAGCCACATGTGAATATTGAGCACCTGAAAAGTGGCTGGTGCTACAATTTTTAATTTTACTTAATTCTAATAAATTTCAATTTCAAAAGCCATATATGGCTAAGCATAGGGGACACTGTAAGTTTAGAACATGATTAAAAGTCACTTATCCTAAGTCTCATTTTCTTAAATTGCTAAAAGTTTGAACTAAGCCAATGGTTCTCAACATTGGCTACACAATGAAATCACTCAAGCAGCTGTTAAATAAAGTACTAATACTTGTGTCTTCCATCCCAGTGTCAGTTAGTGTGCAGTCTGGGCATGGAGGTTTTTAAAGACCCCCCAGTAATTCTAAAGTATAGTCAAGTCTGAGAACCACTGAACTGCATCATCTTGAAATTCTCTTCTAGTTCTAGAATTTAGCTGCAAATTACATCTCACTGAATTTAGAATTCTGCAAGGCAAATAGAACACTTGTTACTTATGCCTATTGCAGTAGAAAATTATATATAAATATAGGCTTTTACCAAGGCTTTCTGTCTTAAAACTTATCTGAAAATTATTTGAAAACAATAATTCAGGTTGATTTGATATACATCTGTTTTGAGTTCTCCTAATTGATCTAGACCATGGGTTCAAGCTATAGACAAAGGGGAAGCTATGTGTACGTACTTGTTTGGAATCTAACTGCAGTCTTGTGTCAGGTTTGGCCATCTGCCCACAAACCTGCATGTGGTGACCTCACCAAGTAACCCAAGCTGCAAATTCATGGAGATCTCAGTGGGAGGTCTTTGGGCAAATCACTTGGAGCACCACACAACAACTGCTGAGTTTGTATCTTCCCTGGGATTAGAAAAACAAAAGTTTTGGCCAAGCCATTCTTTTCAAAGCTACTGTAGAAATGGTTCCAGAAAGTGTCAGGACAGTCATTCCCAAGACAGTTAAGGCCTCAAACAAATGAGCATTTCTTCTAGCTAATAAATGCCTCAAACAGTGAGTAAAATAGGTACCAGTATTCAGTTTTTTAAAAAACTATTCAGTTTTAAAAGATAGTTTGACTTATAACAGGTTTTATTTGTGTGACCTTCAGTAATTTATATTATATATACATGGGAAAACAAAGGACTACATGTAGTCAAAATGTTAGAGATTAACAAGAAGGTAAAGGGGAGAATGAAGGACCACTTCACCAGATTGCTTTACTCTCCATCATCTTAAAATAAGAGAACAGACAATAAACCAATGGAACAGAACGGAGCCTGGCATCAGTCTCCATTCATCTCTATATAACTGACACGGCAGACATGGCATTACACACCAGTGGGAGAAAGGACTTCTTGATAAATTTCACCAGGAAAATGCTTATCTATACACAAAAATTTAAATTAAATCAGATCCCTACCTTATATCAATCAAGAAGTCAATTCCAGGAGAATTAAAAATCTAAATGTGAAAAGCAGAGCTTTTAGAAAAATTGTAAAATGTAAACTGTTCCCCATCCTTAGGTCATAAAGATAAGGTGAAAACACCAATGGAAAATACTGAAATTTGCCTGCATGAAATTTAAAGCTTCTATATGTTAAGATAGCAAACACACACACACACACTCAACCTAGAATGGGAAAATAGATTTGCAACACAGTTGATAAAATTTAATGCTCTTACAAAGCAAGAAGGCAAAAAGAAAAATGGGCAAGCAGTCTAAAAAAAGTATTCACAGAAGTCATATTTGCCAATAAATATGCAAAAAGATGCTCAGTTTCTCTTGTAATCAGGTAAATTCGATTTTAAAGTAATATACGATTTCACAGCCATCATCAAGAGAACAATGGGAAATGTCAAACACTGCTAATGGGAGTGAAATTGGCACAATCACTTTGGAAAACAATTTGACGGTATCTAGAAGTCAAGGTATACATGGCCTATAGTCAAGCAATATTATTAGGAGCGTATATCCAAGAGAAAGGTTTTCACATGCATGTAAGGAGTGTTCCTTAAAAAAGCATGAGTTAAAATTGCTGTCAATTTGGAAAATGGGTTGTAGTATAATTCTACAAATCAGTGAATTATAACTATAGGTATCAATATGGGTATGTCTCAAACAATGTTGAGTAAAAACTAGTTGCAGAATCATATGCAATATGCTATTTATATGAGGCTTAAGACAAGCAGAATAATGCTATTTATTGTTTTTAGGGACATATTTAGATAGAAAAAACATTCATGGTTTAATATACTTCCAGGGATTTTGATGAGATTCAAGAGAAAATCCAAAAGGGCTTAAATAATATTTAAAATATTTTATCAAGCAGAATGGTACATTCACAAGTGTTCATTATACAAATTATAGATGCTCAAGATGTTTCATCAAGAAATAAAGGGCAGCAGGTTGATTAATCTTCCAAAGAATCCTTAATGTTAAGATTTTGGTGATTTTAAAAAGTCACAATTTAAGGAACTCTGTGATATCAACATTATAACTAATGGTGATTGAGCTTGTGTGTGTGTAGTGGGCACAGATCTCGGCCCGCAACTCAGGTGTGCGGGAAATAACTGTTACTTTTAATACAGATCACCATCTTTTGTATTGCAGGCCACTATGTGGGCCTTGTCATTTGTGGGAAAAAGAAAGCCATTTGGTTTGGGGTATTATCTATCCTGGAGATACTTGTCTGGGTCTGCTGCCCTGACTGGCAATCTGTGACCGATCGCTGCAAGACGGGCCACTGCTCTTTGGGTGGCTGTCTATGCTCGTTCCCAGTCATGCTTTGGGAGCAGAGATCCTTCTGGGAGAATGTGTGGCCTAGCCCTCACTGCGTAGGCAGAGAAGGGAGCATTAGTTGTTATTTCAAAAATAGAGCCCATTATATACTTATTTTCAGTGTAGAAAGAGAAGGGGATTAGAATATTCAACCCCCAAATCTGTCACTTCGGCATAAGAATCATTTCAAACTGCAGGCAATTAAGAAACAGAAACAGCAGACACAGGAAAAGCTGTCTATCCTCTCTCTTTCTGTCTAAAAGTATGGCAAAATTTTCCCCTTTTAAAAGTGTTCCCTGCCCCCTTGCCAGGAAGAGGAGATGTCTCACTACTGGATATGGTGCCGACTTGAATCTATAAACAAACCCTTATCTTCTATCAGTTTCTCTAATATTTACTTCTAATATTTACTTACACAAATTTACTGCCCATAGAAGTTCAAACCCCTTCTCCTCTATCTTGTCACGTCTCCACAATTTATTGCTCTGTGTTATAATGATATATAAGCTCTTAGGTGTGCTTCTTCAGGATTTTTTGCATCTTTTCTATGAAGCTCCCACATGCCACGTAAAAATATTAACATCGATAAAATTCGAACACCTCTTCTCTTTGTTTTTTGTCAGTTTCTTTTGCAGGGCCCCAGATACTACATCTAAGAGGGCAGAGAAAAAGAACGGGGGAGAGAGAGAGAGAGAGAGAGAGAGAGAGAGAGAAGCTGCTTAGGCAAATATGGCAAGAGTTAAATAGTAATCTGATCAGTGATTTTTAAGAACGCACTTAAGAAAAAGCATACATAGTGTAAGACAGGAAAAACTATATATATTTCGACTCCGCATCTTGACAGAAATTTTGGTCATAGCTAATAAATGCTAACTATTAAATATGAACTAAATAACAAATGTTTTGGAAAATAGATGGCATGTTTGTGTCCCTGTAAAATTTCATATGTTAAATCCTAGCACATGATGCAATGGTATTAGGAGGTGGGGTCTTTGGGAGGTGGTTAGGTCATGAAGGTGGATGCCTCAAACACTGGATCAGAGCCCTTATAAGAGAGGTCCCAGGGAGCTCCCTTGCTCCTTCTGCCATGTGGAGTTACAGAAAGCAGCAGCCTACTTTTCTGTGAACCAGAAAGTGGGTCCTCACCAGATAATTAATCTGCAGTTACCTTGATCTTGCACTTTCCAGTCTCCAGAACTGTGAGAAATAAACGCCTTCAGTTTATAAGCCACCCGGCCCATGGTAATTCTTACAGTAGCTTGAATAGACACAGCAGTCCCCAACCTTTTTGGCATCAGGGACCAGTGCTCCTATGAGAATCTAATGCCTGATGATCTGAGGTGGAGCTGAAGGCGTGATGCTAGCTCTGGGGAGCGGCTGCAAATACAGATGAGGCTTTGCTCTATCATCCATTGCTCACCTCCTGCTGTGCCAGTCTGTGAGTGGGGGGACGGGGAGGAGGGAGCTTGAGAACCCCTGTACTAAGACAGATACATTGGAATATCTTCAGGGTCACCCGAGGTTGTTAGAATTGTGAGGTCTCATTCAGAGTTAAGAAATAGGTGTGGTTGCCTTGGGCAGATTACAGAAAGATGATTGAGGTCTCAGATCCTAGATGGTTTTACTGGCCCATCAACCTCTATTTTGCCAGGTCTCAGCTTGGCTGCTCCATGGAAGTTGCCTTCAAATTCTCTCTTTTTCCCCTTCTCCAGCTTAACCAAAAAGGCCAGAACAAGGTTTATTTTAAGGAGCTTGGAATATATTTAGGAGACTTTTGGTATCCCATATTCTCTCTACCTACTTCCCAATATCTATGACTTTATTTATTTGTATAAGGGATGCATTTTTTTAATTTAAAAATGGAGATGTTTTTGAAGATCTGGTGAGGGGATAACAGTGGTAGAACTTCTCACTCAGCCACTGACTCTCAGAGAATCGTCTCCAGATTAGCAGCATCAGCATCACTAGGTGACTCATTAGAAATGCAAACGGTTGCCATCCCCTTTGCCTCCTGAATCAGATACTCAGAAGCAGAGGCCCAGCATGCTGATATTGAGAACCACTGTAGTAAACTGAACAATCGATCAAATGACAGAAAACAGCATCCATACCATTTAGTTTCAACTTAATTGGAGGAGGGGAAGTTGATAGAAAAACAGAGAGCCTTGGGGTCTAGAGGAGAATGTGTAAACAAGGAAACTGTGTCAGATGGTGTTCAATGGGAACCATGCGTGAAAACGCTTTCTATCCCTCTTGGCTTCCTGGCAGAAGAATGTAGAAGCAAGACTGAGATTTGGCATTTGCTAAGTGTTTAAATAACTGGCTGAATGACTGATTAAGCAATGATGACCTACTGTGTATCAGGGGTGAGAGACAACAATGAATAAACTTTGATCCCTGCCCAGCCAAAGCTTAGAGTCTAGTGTGAAAAGTGAATAAGTAATCAAACAATTACTCTGTTGTAACTCCTGTGACAATGTATGAGATGTTATGGAAACGGAGAAAGAACTCCTATCCTAGTCTTGGGGTATCAGTAAAGTTCTTGAAACCTAAAGTTTTCATATGCCAGGTGAAGAAAGTGGAGCTTAGGTTATAGTGGAATTCTATTTAATAATGGAATTCTATTTCCAGATGGTTTATCTATATATATCATTCCATACAGGACATCAAAAAATGCCCAAGATGTTTCCTAATGCCCAGAAGTAAAATATAATGTACTTAACAAAATAAATCAGCTTCTGACTTATTTGGCCTCAGTTTGACCAGATAACCTGCCACCAGACTACCCACACTAGAAATTCAGATTTGAAGTTGCATAGGAAATTAATTCTACCCACCAAAGTTACAAAATGTGATAAAAATATTATAGGATCTCTTCACACAGAATTTACAAATCATCATTATTGTTCAAGAAATAGTATCTTCAACTAATTAAACAAGATTTTTGTTGAGGGACTCCTTTTGACATTCATCAAGAATCTACTACATGACAGATGATAAGGGGAGATGAATTAATGCCACAGGATCTTGAAAAAAGTTGGTAGCTTTAAAAAGGTAGTATTTTTAATAAGGAATAAGGGTAAGTGTTTATCAGAGACTGATCATCTTTTTTCTAGTTCTCTGTACATAGCTTCTTTCATGGTAATTTCCCCTCAAAATAGATTGTCCTTTAGTGGACATTCTCCAAGGTGGTACTCTCAGTCATCAGAACACCTCGCTCTAGATAACTTTGCAATATACCTTTCACTAATTCCATATAAAACATGTATACTATAACTACTTTCTTTGTATCTATCTTTCATATTTTCATTAGTGTATTATATAGATTTTTTTGAAATGGTGTGTAGGAAGATTTTCTCTGTAACATTTAGTATGTGCTGTTGGTCTCAACTGTACTAGAAGACAGAATTAACTCACATGTCAAGCATGTGAATATTTTTGTAGAATTATCTTGAATGCTGCAGATACAAATGCAGATTGACAGTTGTGTTGTTTTTTAAAATCATGACCAACTTGGGAAAATCCAAATGAAACAATGTGTGATTTATGTGGTAGTTGCGTGCCTGGAAATTTGGGGAAATATTAAAGTCATACAAGAATGCTTGCTTGCAGTTTTGTTTTGTTTTGTTTTTCTACATAAAAGAACATCTAAGTCCATCACCTAGATAATTATAAGCAGGTTTTTCAGCAATGTGAGTATTCTTGGGACATCAAATTTCCTGTAGGTTTATTCTCTGTTGTGTATCTTTCACCCAGGATGCCGACTAGCATCTCAGGACCATGGACCACTATCAGAGACTCCACACAATTTCCAAAACACTTTTGAGGAGACAATGTGAACCATCCTCCCTACACACTTGTAGAACCATTATTCTTGATTCTAGAATCTAAATGGATTTTATCTTCCCCTTTCTCAAACCAACCTTGCAACTGATTTCCAAAATAGAAAATATATCTGGCACTCCTTTAAACATAAATGTCTTTGACTGCTAACTTTATCTTTGTTCCAGAAATAATTTACCTTCTTTGGAATAAATGTATAATCTAAGAAAGAAAATTGTGGAGTTCTGAAATACAGCAGCAGTTTTGGTGATAGGAATTTTGATAGCAGCATGTTCCAAGTTGTCTCTTGCCGTTCAGTCTACCTACAGAGCGGGACCTATGAGGGCCAGAGGGTGGGGTTTTTAACTTTAAAACCCAAATAATGGCAGGGACCTGATCTCCTTAGTAGCAGCAGGAATTTCAGGAAGTCGCTGACTTCTAGAAGGATGACATGCGCCTCAAGAGAAGTCATTTGGTCGAGCTCCAAGGAAGAAAAACTATAAACTGTACCTATATAGGTGTTCACAAATGGTCTCAGCAGGAACTGGCACTCTAAGTTCAGATTATTCCAGCAGGCAGTAACAAGGCGGTTGTTGACCAAGGTGTGAACAGGATGCAGAAGATAGTGCAGAACTTTGAGGGCTTTTACTGTCCTTGGGCCTGAAGGGACAAGGGAGGGAGGAATCCCTTAAACCTAGAAGGAAAAGGTCACTGAGCAACTGCTTTTGAGGTCCAGTGTTCTTTGTGGGAAAAGGCAGTCAATCTAGGTGGCCGTAAGGAAGGGAGTGGGAAACCGCCTTCCTCTCTCGATTCACTGTTGCGGGGATGAACCTGCCTGGAAGCCCGTGGGCAAGGGAGCCTGTTGTGCCTCCTGGGCAGTGAGGGTGTGGTGGGTGGGTCAGGAGGACAAACAGTTGATATTTAAAGTGCTGGACATTTTCTAATTTCTTTGATGAAATTATCAGAATGTTAGTACATTGTAAATTGATAGTATTAATCTTTCTCCTTAATGGTAAACATATTAACCTACCTCTGAGATGCAAGTATATGGACATAAGATGAATTTGAATACATTGTGCCTGATGTACAATTCATTGTGACAAATGAAAATAGAGAAGATTGTGCTTGAGATCTTATGTCAACAAGATGACAAGTGAAGTTGATGGAAACCAGCTCATGGGAATTACTGTGTAGTCTCAGCCTTTACCTTGGTTCCCACCAATATTCAGTCCTTAGTACTTTATCCTGTAGAGGAAAGACCACAGACTTTGGGATCAGATCTGGGTTTGAAAATGGGCTTTGCATGGCTAGCAGGATGCACACTTGGCCAAACTACTTCACTTCTGAGCCTTGGTCTCATTGTCCAGTGCAGGAAAAGAGTTAATGAAATCTACCTTATGTTGTCATGAAGACTAATGGGTCTGTGAATGAAAAATTAGATATCTATAAAGTACCCGTACATCATAAGTGCTTGGCTAGTATCAGACCAGTGGTTCTCAAAGTGTGTTCTCTGGTCAGCTGCATCAGCTTTATCTAGGGACTTGTAAATAAATGCAATTTCTCCAGGACTGGGGTTCAGCAATCTGAATGCAAAAGTTTGAGAACTACTGTGCTAGACCTTCTCTGAGCTGATGAAGAGGCAGGACAGATTTGGTAGATGTGTTGCACACGGAACATCTGAAACTATTCTTTGAGCCTCTATGAGATGGGTCCCCCCACCCCCAGAGTAATCCATGGTGTATGCCTCCATTTCTTGTCCTTTTATCCATGTGAAAGAATGATGGACGGTTAGAAGATTCATCAAGAGGGGTTGGTTTTAACCAACCAAGCGTGGATGGTTACACTCTTCCCACTCCTCATTCTAAGTGTGCTTCTCTCCCCATCTTAAGATTTCCCCAAACCACAGAGAAGGTGATTTTTGTTTTGCTTTTTATGTGTGTGATAAGCTGATCTGGGGAAGGCGTGATGTTATCCTGTCCTTTCTGTGATTGGGTACGTTGGTCTAATTCAAGCATTAAAGCTCAGTCTGGCCATATATTTAAGCCACCTCCTCCAATTTAGCTTCTGTCAATAATTAAGTTAATATTTTTATGCCTCTGCTTAATTTTGGCATAGCATCTACCTTTCAGTTGGTTCTGAGAAAGGAAAAAAAGAAAAGAGTGCTTTTTAAAATTATACCCTGTGATAGTTAGCCTCCAAAATTACCCTCGATGATCCCAACTTCAAGTACTAACACCCTCTCACACAGTTCCAGCATTGGTTTGCGTGATCATTACAATGACAGGAGGGTTAGTGTGACACTTCTCAGATTAGGTTATAAAGGACACTGACTTCTATCTCTTCCTCTCTCTCTCTCTACATGCTCCTTTTTCTCATAGATCACTTATTTGGGGTAGCCAGCTGCCATGTTATGAGTAGTTTTATTGAGAAACCTAGATGACAACCAGCCATGTGAGACCAGAGTGGAAGCTTCGGCCCTAGTCAAGCTTTCAGAAGACTGCAGCCCTGGCTGACAACTTAACTGTACCATCATGAGAGATCCTGGGCCACAACAGCTCAGCTAAACTGCTTCTGGATTCCTACTCCTCAGAAATTACATGGGATAGTAAATGTGTGTTGCTTTAAGCTGTTAAGTTTTAAGAGGAATTTGTTGTACTCTGATGGACAATCAGTATAGAGTTTAGTACCTGGAAGTGGGGTGCTATCATAACAAATATCCAAAATTTAAGAGTGGCTTTGGAAGTGGAAGACAGTAATGGGAAGTATTTGAAAGCACGCATTAACGAAAGCCTAAATCGCCTTGAACAGAACTTTAGTAGGATTTTAGACTTTGAGCATGCTGCTTGTTGGGGTTTAACAGAAAGTTAAAGGCATTCCAGGAGGTTAGGGAATCTCTATTGTGTAGTGGCAGAAAGCTTAGCAGCATTCTTGTCTTCAGTTATGTGGAAGATAAAAATGTACCTAATGAGTTGGGCAATCTAGCTAAGGAGATTGCCAGCCAGAGCTTTGAAGGTGTCAGTGTTTTTCTCTAGCTCCCTATAATAAAATGCAAGAAGGGAGAGATGAGCTCAAGGAAGAACTGTTAAACAAAATGAGCCAGAACTTAGTAGTTCCCAGTCTCCACGGATGACCACCAATGCGAAAATTCAGAAATAGCTTCACAGCAAGGGTCAAATCCAGGGCACCATCGGGGAAACATGGTCTAAAAATGAAGTTCAGGATGTGACTATAAAATCCTTTGTCATGACTTTAGAAAGATCATAAGAAGTGTCTCAGAGTACCGGTTTAGTCACATTAAAGGCCCTAAAGTTTTTAAGGGTATGGCTCACAGATCCTCTCAATCAAACAATAGGGCTCCTAAGAAGCTTAAGAGCATTGCCCCTCAGCAGAATCTCAAGGTGGAAAAAGGAGTTATCTCAAAGAGATTTGCGGGTATGACTTTTGTCTGATGGGATGGAACTGATAAAATTCATAGGAGAGTCACAAAAAGTTTAAAAGAATTATATCAGCAGAGAAACACTGCCAACTAGAACTCAAAAGGACAGGAACAGTATAAAGCGAAAAGAGGCCTTTGCACCCCACCCCTCACTCCACTGAAGGTTTAGAAAATTATCCACCTGCATATATGTACTAACTTTAATTAAAAAGAAAATATGGCTCAGAAGGTATATCCAAGAGGCATGGAGAATAACTCCTTGGTAGGAGTAGGATGGAGTCCTAAACAATTTCCAATTTTTGCCTGGCTGGATTTCAGAGCTGCTTATGGGGACTCTTTCTTGTGTGACTATGTTTTCCTTCTTTTTTGAATACTAATGCCTATGGTGTTTATCCTATGTCTGTTCATCATTGCGTGCTGGCTGTGTGGAGAGCAGATAACTGGTCTCTTTAGTTTACAGATTTTTAGATTGAGAGAAACCATACCCGAGGACTTGTCCTCAAGGAGCTATACCTGAGGAGCCTTGTGTGAACCTGGACCTGACTGAGATGATGTGATTCTGGGCTTTGAGCTGATGCTGTAATGAGATGAGAATTTAGAGGTCTTGGGATGAGGTGAGTGAGGGGAGCATATTTTACATGTTGAAGGGACATGAATTATTGGGACCCAGAGGACAGACTGTGATACCCAGCCTCCAAGGTGTTCTCTTCCTGATGATATGCAGGGGACCCTTGTGGAGTCCCCTTCCACACTGTGCCAGAATTCATCTGTGTAACCAATTTAATGTGGTAGAAGTGATGGGATGTCACTTCCAAGATTAGGTTCTAAAAGACATTGTAGCTTCTCTCTCTTTCTCTTCTTCCTTCCTCACTCACTCTGAAGGGAGCCAGCCACCATGTAATGAACAGCCCTATGAAGGATCCCAAGGGATGAGGAACTGAGGCCTGTCAACAACCACATGCATAAGCATGGAAGCAGTTTCGCCGGCTCATCAAGCCTTCAGAAGTCTTCAGCCACAGCTGACAGCCTGATTATAATCTAATGAGTCAGAACTATTCGACTAAGTCACTCCTAGATTCCTGATTCCAGAAACTGTGTGAGGCAATAAATGTTGTTTTAAGTTCTTAAATTTGGGGGAAATTTTAATATAGCAAAAAATAATTAACACCCATGTCTAATGCATTCCTTGCATTTTTATAACATAGATCTCACAAAAGAGCAATTTTTAAATTTGCTAGGTTAGTTGATATCTATATTTTCAGAACAGGTCTTTTTTGTGTACAAAGGAGCAAAAAGGGCTCTTTGCGATAATCTTTTTGATAGAAGTGAGACTTAAACCGGGCAGTATTTCTAATAGATATTGTTCATACATTTCCTTTATTTTAGATAATTCTAAATAGACAAAATCAACTTGAGGATTTTCTTAGATTTCATTTAGAAATGACATCCACTGAGTTTATCATAAAACTTTTAAATTGAGCTGGCTTTCATTTTGGGAATATGAATATCCTTGGAATTTATTGAAATCTCTAAACAATAATCTAACTCAATTTCTTTCAGTTTTTTGAAAGAAGGATCTAGCAGGCTGGTGGAAATTCTATTCTTTTAAGGTTTTGTTTCTGTGAAAGTATCTTTAAAACACTGAAATGGACTCTAGATGTTCAAAATAGAAAGTGTCCCTCATAACTTCTTTTTATTTATGTTTTATCTATTTTTTAAGCTCTCGTGTGAGTTTTGATATTATATATTGCCCCGTACTCTAGTAGAGAATGGAGGTGAAAACCAACGATATCTTAAAGGATCCAACTCTAATATTTATATTCTCCTTCCACAATGCACATGCACAGCAATCCGCCCATCACCTTCTCCATCTCACAACTGCCTTTCACTTTCAAGGAACTACACATTTCACATTATTTTTTCTACCTAGAGACAATTTGCCCAACCAACTGGACATCTGTTTTTCTCCTCCTTTTCTGGAAAACAGGCTGCTCCTATGTTTTTGAGCCCTCTTTTCCAGAACATGTAAGAGCTTGTCCTCCGACTCCTCCAGCAGCACAAGTCTGGAAGCACTTTATGAGAAACAATTGGAGATCTGTCTGTTCTGTTAGCACATCCCGTGGGAATGTTACACTGTCTGGAAAGAGAGCTCTGTGTAGGCAACAGCTGCTTCTGTGTGGACAACACAAATGGTGCCGAATGACACTTAATTTTCTAACATTAAATATCTAGAAGACCAACATTTGGAAAAATAAGGACAGAGTGAGGCAGGTTGAGGAAAACCGAAATAACCCTAAAGATCTCTTAGCTGGTCAAAAACTTTCCACCCACATAATTCATGCCTCTTTATGGGAAACAAAAGCCCCTAGGGGCCAAACTTCTACAACAAAAATATGAATTCTTTAAAGATATAATCTTGCAATTCTTTTCTCGTAGAAACTTTCAAATATACAATACTGTATTGTTAACTGTAGCCACCATGCTGTTCATTACATCCCCAGAACTTATAATTGGAAGTTACCTTCACCTGAAAAATTTCCCCACCCCCACCCCCTCTCCCCCACTGTAAAAATACTCTTTCCTGAGTATTTTTAGATTTTTTTTATATTAGGAAATATATGATAGTCAATGTCACTATGTGACACCCCTGGGCATGAATAAGTTCTTTGTCATTTCTCAGTACCTGAGCTTCCTTCCTACCTTTATTTTCTTTCTTCTGCTTTCTTCACCTGCTTCTCTTTTTTTCTCTTGCACAGGACATTTAGTGGGATCTGGTACTGGTTGTGGTCTGGGACTGCCTTGGGTCAGCAGGAGCAGAGCAGAAAGCTATGGGTCATTAGCAGGCTGGTTCATTCCTGGGCAACAAAGGGGAGAGATAGGGTATGAATCTGAGAAGTCTCACAGGGGATGCCCCAGGGCCTCATTCCCAGCAGTTTGCCATGAGACGAGACCCAGAGCTCTACTTTCAATTCACTGCTGTTTCTCATGTCTGACTAAATGTATATGGGACAACCTTATTGGATAGAAATTAAGAGCTCTTAGATTTTCTGACCAGGTTCTCTTTGTATCCTTTGGCACAAGAGTTTGCTATGGGAAGGATTGCAGGAAGCAAGGAGGACATGAGAGTGATGAAAAGGATACCGAGGCCCCCATCACTGGACTCTGATATGGATGAGGTTTGTCAGGACCTGGTTTATTGCAGACCGGCAACAGAATGCCTGGGAAAAGCCACTGGTGGGCTCCCAGGACTGCTGCACAAACTTTCAAATACTCTTACAAGAGTTACCATTATGAGAAGCAGGGACTCCTGGTTTTCTGAACTTAGCTCAGTTTGTCTGTAACAATCAGGACAGCGGTTCAAGGTTTGACACCATTTGGGGTTTAGTCTGCACACCAGAGGAGGGAACAATGAAAGCCTTCTTGTGTTTCTGTGGTTTGGCAGAGCTGGAGAAGAGGCCATAGGATAAGTCACTGAGTGTTCACGTCAAAATCTCCACAGGTTGGCCTGGTTACTTTTGAGCTGCTTGGTAGGTAGGTAATCAAAGCTTGTCCTTGTATAACAGCCACTATTTATTCAGTGCTTCCCATGTGCTACGTGACAAGTTAGGAGCTTTACACACATAAACTTAATAATCCTTAGAGCAGATGGTATGGTATTCCCACTTGTAAAATTAAAATGCCAGGCAGTCTAGAGAAATTTAATGATTTGTTCAACATCAGTTTTTCAGTAAGGGGTCAAAATTTCAGCTCTAGTATACAGTTATTCTTGGATAATGTCAAATGTACTCCTAAAGGAACCTTGCAGTGGGTAAAATAGCCAACCAAAAATAATAAGGCCTATGGGAGAAATGGGATAACTGCTAGAAAACTCTAATTAGAAACTAACAACCCAATAACAATATAAACAGAAATACCAGCATATCTGAATCTCTGTCAGCATTTATACCTAGCATCACAGTTGGTCCTTTGTAGCCTTACATCCTGGGGCTCAGGCTTCCGCCTAGGGATGCAGGATGCTGGGGCATTCACTGCCAGTAGAGAACACGTGCATCAACATTAGCCGTCTGATTCAGGGGTTTATTACAGAAGGATGCACCTTCAAAGCAATTTCATCTATGCTCACTGCTTCCCCAGAGAGCTTAGTGAAAAACCGAATGGCTGCTTTAGAGATTTCAAGAGCTACTATTTCCTTGAAGGTCTTCATTGTGTAGACATACAGGTTTTTCCCCCGAAAGCCTTCTTATATATCTAAGACTTTCTCCCTCAATGTAAGAAAGTTTAACCTGATTGTCTCAATTGATGTTTTGGCAAAAACTATGTATTATCCAGCATACCTTCTCCATGACACTCTTCATTCCCCACTTGTGGTCACTTATGAAGTATGTAGCCTCAAAGGAAATGAGCACTGCTTCAGATCAGCAGATTTCATTTTGAAGCCTGTAAAAATTCTCTGTTCTAGAGAGGCCTCGCTAGCCTTGAGGGAAGTTTACAGTGGCTGAAGCATTTCTAATTAAGGACTGTTTTTTTTTCATATGATCATGTCACAATCAGAACTACCAAAATTAACAGTGGTTTCTTAATTTTATCTAATCCCGAACTCATGTTAAAATTTTTCAATATCTCAAATGTCATTTATAGCTGGTTTGTTCAAATCAGGATACAAACAAGGCCCATACATTGCATTTGGTTGTTACATCTCCTACATCTTTTATTCTATACCTTTCTGCCCCTGTGTGACACAATTCCTTTCTTGGGAAAAAACAACAACAACAGTTCTTTATATTAGAGAATGCTCTACATTTCGAATCTGGCTGATTGCTTTCTCAGGATATTTAAGTAGTCCCTCGATTCTCCATATTTATAAAATGGTTGTTAGAGCTTAAAACTTGATTTAGGTCCAAGTTCAATTTTATTGGTAAGAATACATCATAAGTGGAGCTTTATAGTTCCTGTTGCCTCATATCTTGAAGCACAATGTTGAGGCCTGATTTTAGTGATGTTAAGATTGATTGGTGTATTAGGAGGTGGCAACTGGGTTTCTCCATTATGAAGTCCCCAGCAGCTTAGCACTTAATTTATCAACCATTGATGCTTTCCTAAACCCATTGTTTCATTGAGATTGTACAATGACTTTCTAAGTTTATAATTCTTTCTGTATTTATTAGCTGAAATTCTTTTTGTGAAGAACCCGAACTCTGGATTCATCTATAAATTTTGAAAGTAAGGAGTTGACAACCTAGCAGACTCAGGTCATGACTAGTCTTTTCCTGAGTATCATTATAAACTACTGAATTTTTATGTATTGATATTTTGAGCACTAATGTCATTCCTTTTTGCTCAGAGTCCCAACTTTGCCAGCAGAAGCCTTTTTAGTTTAGTTATTATGTACTTTTGATATGACCTCTTCAGAGTTTAATTGCTTTCTGGCATAAAACCATGTCTGACTCATTTTATTAATGTCTTGCTGTGGACCTAAAATCACCTATTTCTCAAAAGGAGCTTCTTTTAGTGGAAAATTGCATTTAAAGATCACATTTTGGTCATTAAAGGAGATTTTATTCTTGAACAAGAGCTGGATACAATCAGACATCAGTTTGCTAACTAATCACTAATATTTACAAAACTTTATATTGCAATTTAAGAGTTTTGACTTTATTTTCTCTATAAAACTTTTTTTTTTCTGCTTTTTTGATAATGTGAGTCTTAGGAACACAATTATTCCATTTAGTCAAACTGATAGAGAACTTGATTGGTAGCAAATACTGGGAAACTACCCTAAGTATTTAAAAATGCCCATCTATGAAGTCATACTTCTAAATGTGTTTTTGTTTCTGAATATTAACACATTTGAAAGAGTGAATATTTGCTCACTTTTTTGGTTGGAACATTAATATATTTTTCATATTATAGATTATTTTAGCTTTATGGATATTAACCATTTTATTTTTGTCCTTGTTTCAGAAATCTGTTCATTTTATTTGTAGCAGTCATTTGCAATTCTTCAAATTAACATATGAAAAACTCCAACTCCAACTTTATTAGTAACCAAATGATATGCAAATTAAAACAAGAGCATTTTTCTTGCAAAAGAAGAGCAAAAACTTTAAAAATTACATTCCAGTCTAGGGAGATTTAAATGATAGTCTCGCTCTTTTCAGGCCTGCCTTGCTATTATGATTTCATGATTTGGTTCTTTTCTACTTGGAGTGTCTTCTATTTCCTTCCTTCCCCAGTTATTGAAGCTCTTCTTCCTCCTAAACCTTCTCTTCTGACCTGCTAGGCTTGAGCAGATAGAATTCAGGTTCCACTAATTCTTTCTGAAAAGGGCCAGAGAGTAAATATTTTAACCTTTGTGGCCAAGCAGCAAAATAATTGAGATATTATGTACTACTTATATAGCCATTAAGAATGTAAAAACCATTTTTAGCTTTCAGGCTGTACAAAAACGGGGGGGAGGGGGTAGGCCAGACTTGGTCCTCAGGCTGCAGTTTGCCGACCCATGGCTTAGATCCTCCTGTGAAAAAGGACTTGCTGCCCAGTTGCAAGGAGTATTACCTAATGACCTCAAGAAGTTAGGTTCCTTCTGGGCGCCTCAACCCTGAGCCCAGGGTTGGCTCCCAGACAGTAACTGAGGAAGGTCTAGCCCCACTGACAGCCAGTAAGAGAAAAAAACCTGAGTCTTCTAGCCACAAGAAACTGAACTGGGCCAACAACCCGAATGAATTAGGAAGCGGCTCCTTCCCCAAAGCCTACACATGTGAGCGCAGTAGCCATCTGCATGTGGGCTGTGTGAGAGCTGAGCAGAGAGCCAGCTGTGCTCGTTCAGGCTTCTGAGCTACAGAACTATGAGATAATAATTGGGTGTTATTTTAAACCACTAAGTTTGCAGTAATTCGTTATACAGCAATAGAAAATGAAGACATTGGAAATTGGTGTTTGCAGGGGACAGCCCTAAAACACAGAGCAAACAGAGGAAAGACAAAGAATGGATCTAAGAGCAAAGAAGCCAATGACCAAACAGATAATATCAGAGTTTTGAGTACATCCTATAGCTAGCCCCTTTTGGCATATATGGATCATTCTATGTTTTCTTAATGACTATAAAGATTTCGTCAGCTATCGAGGGAGGCTTTATTTGTGATGACCACAGGGAAGCTAGAAATTTCAATTAATTATTGCTAGTTTTACTGGAGAAAGACCTAATTAATTAATAAATTGATTGATTAAAAAAACTGGTTCTTTCACTCTGCTTTGGTGTTTGTAATTGAGGTGTTTGTACTAAGAGGTGGGGGCTGCAGAGATGCCCAGATGAATAGCAGTGGGTATTCCTGACAGGAAGCTTGGTAAGCAGCTTCTGCTCCCTGAAGTAAATACCTGTGACAGCACATAGGGAGTGAATGAGAAAATTAAAATGCACTTGAGGATAATTAAAGGCCAGCCACCAAAGGATTGCTTATAAAAATCCAAACAGAACCTAGAAATCTCACCACCGGGCTTTTAAAAATTCATTATTTCTTCCAGATAGAAGCACTTAGGGTAGAAAAATGGCTTATTTCAGTGTACATTGAGAGAAAGCAATGGAACAATAGAGCAAAACTTGAAGATCTCGTGATCAAAGATTCGCGAAACTAATAGCTAACACAGAAGAGATAATAGCCCTTTTGAATGCATTTTGAGTGCTCTTATGAGATGTTCAGTCTAATTGTGGTATAATTGCAAGCTACTGATAATGGATTTTGTTTCTATGGTTTGTGCTAACCGAGGTCTGCATCTATTAGTGCTAGAACTGTATGGATGACCAGGGCTGGCCAGGATACCTCTGCAGCAATAATAAAAGGTAAGAAGGCTGATGGAGTTGAATATATTATATTTCAGAATGTATAGCATTCAAATTTCTTTGATAACCAGTTCAAGTTTAATTGCACAGAATTTTGAAACTTTGTTAATGAAGCATAGTACAGAGTTTAATAATATTACATTGATTACCGGATTGCAGAGTAAGGAAATAAAGGAAAAAAACTTAGGGTTTATCCTGCTTTTATTGTAACAACTGTAGTCAGGAAAAAGAAATAGACCCTGTTATTAAAATAAAGCTTTTATTTATAAAATAATGCTAGCCAATAATTGTAATAATTGTAGAAGTAATGATAAAAATAGAAAATAATAAGTTTGAAATAATGCAATAATTGATTGAAAGGATCAATAATAAATGCTAAAACTATAAGCAGAATGGTTGACAGAGAACTAGATATTCACACGGTACCAAAATATCACTCACGGAACAGTCGTGAGAGCCAGTCACAGCTGGAGCTATGGAAGTGGGTGCTGCTTAGCGGGAGATAAAGTGGTAGATGCAGCCAATGCCAGACTAGCAACCTGGCAGGAAGAGCAGAGAAGAAGTATCTAAGCCTCTCTACCCCCACTTGTCTCTTACTGGTACCTCCAATTGGCCGAACCCCATTGGAAGCCTAGCTCTGGCAGTCTGTAGGAGTCAGCGTCTCAGGGCTCGGAGCACAGCAGAGAAGACAGGTGGGGAGCAAGGGGACAATAAAGCTCACCTGGTCTGTAGGGTAGATTTGCGAATTCTTGTTATTTGTTCGGTGTTATAATGGTGTTGTGGTTATATAAAAGAATGTCTTTTATTTTGGAAATGAATGTTGAAATACTAAAGGATGAACTGTCACAATGTCTCATTTTGAAATGGTTCAGCAAGGTTGATATGTAGATAGATTATAGATAGATAGATAGATAGAAAGAAAGAATAGATACTTGAAGCAAATAAGAAAATAAGCTTAAAGGATTTTTTTCTTTATTGCTACTAGATTTGTGCACTCAAGATCCAATTGCATTCCACCTGAACCCAATATCTGGCACATAGTAGATGAAAAAAAATTGAATTTTGACCCAAATGACCTTTCTCAGTGAAAACCTTTCCTGCCTATGCTGTATATACTTCTATTATAGATAAACTTATCACATCGCTATATTTTGTCTCTCCTCCAAGTCACGAATTTGTTGAGAGCAAAAGTTTTGTCTTATTTATCCTTGAGCACCTACTATATGCCTCATACTATCCTAAAATATGTTTTGATATGCTTCTATTACTCACAAAAAAAAATGTTATAAGAGATGACATGACAGAGTGACTAGAAAAAATACAACCAGAACTTACATAAGGTATGGAGCCTTGCTATGAACAAAATGTCTGTGTCTTTCCCAAATTTGTATGTTGAAGCCCCAGCCTCAAGTGTGATGATATTTGGAGGTAATTAGGTCATGAAGGTGAAGCCCTCATGATGAGATTAGCGTCCTTATGAGAAGAGACTTAAAAGAGATAATCTCTTTTTTGGCTATTTGAGGATACAGCAAGAAGGTGGCCCTCTGAAAACCAGTAAGCCTCTCCCTCAGACACATAATCTGCCACCACTTTGATCTTGGACCTCCCAGCCTTCAAAACAGTGAAAAACACATGTTTGTTTATGAAGTCTATAGTATTTTGTGATAGCAGCCTGAAATGATAAAGACAAGCTTAACTGAAGGGTTGAAAATGACTTTCAGATAAGAGAGGCCAATGTAAAGGTCATGGCTTTACAGGGAGAGGGGATGAAGGATAAAGCTTGATTAATAGCAGATCTTTGATGACGTTCAGCCCAGGGGGAATGGCAGGTTCCAGGGTGTGGTAAGACAAACAGCAGCAGCCTGACCTTGGGTGGAGCTAAGGTCTCCAGGAGGTCTGGGACGTCTACAGGTAAGAAGGAGCCAGGTGAAACTTAGTCGTTCAGACCAGTTAGCTCATAGGAAGAAGTGAGGTCCAGATGTAAACAGATATTAGGGTCCAGGGATGAAAACAAGCAATAGAAAAAACAGGGTGCAGAATCCGTGTAGGGAGGCTGACAAGATCTGAGATTCTGTGCAGGCAGATTTGAGAGGAGCCAAACTATGAATTGATGTAGATTATATTTCTGGAAATTCTAGTTAGTGACTCACTCAGAACTTGTATGGCATGGTATGACTTCAAAGGTACTCGTATTACAATTGTATGCACATGAAAGAAGAGCCAACGCTTATCGAGCCCTTGGCAGGTGCCAGTCACTCTTTTATTCTCACTATAGACAACTCATTTAAGTTCACACCAACCCCATGAGGGGAGGTGCTATTATTACCCCTGTGTTACAGGTGAGGAACATCAGAGGTAGGAGTAACTAGTCAAGACTGTTGTAGAAGGGAGCTACAAAGTTCCGTGGAAGCTGACCAGGACCAATTGTCTTAAAACTTTGGCCATAGTTAAATATTAGTCCATAATATTATTAAATAATTAAATATTAGTCTTCACCCCTCTTCTTACCAGGGTGGGCATGCTTCCCTAACCACAGATGTTGAGGTGATAGTTCCTGCCATTGGCTTGTACCCCAGCTCCCTGATCTTGCAAAGTGGCTGGTGCTACCCCAGCAATACTGAGCTGAAAGGACAGGGCTGGAGGCAAGACTACCACCATATTGCTCTTTATTCCAGCCCCTGATGACACCAGAAAAGAACCTGGGCTTTCTTAATCATGCAGCTGAAAAGCTCCACAACCGGAGGGTAGAGTCCCCTCTCCTGAAGTCTGACAGCCAGACCTGCCAGATCGCTGTGTGCTCTCCTAGAATGAGTCACTGGAGACATTCACACCTAGGCATTTCCCTCTGGCTGCTAATGTTTCCTGGTGAGTGCTGCTTCCGAAGGTTGGCCATTTGCCCTTATTGCTGAAGTGTGGAGAGGAACTTTCAAGTCACATGGCCAGTAAGTGGCGGAACTGAGATTTGAACTCAAGCAGTGCAGTGCAGACTCTACCATGATCTAGTGGGTGGGTAAGCTTTTACATCCTATGTCTTTCCATTTTCTCATGATGTATAGCACATGGAGCTACACATTCATTCTCACGAAATATCTGAATGACTATATCAGTAATGTAAAATAACAAGGTAGGGAGGTAGTGCTGGCTTCATCAGAAATCTTTCATGAGACTAGCCCAGCAAACTCTCTACACATGCAGGAGACAAATGCTTTGTATTTAAATAATAACGTGTTTTAAAGTTGGACTCAAATTAGTAAATATGATTCCATTGTCAGTTCAATAAAAGAGCCAGTAAATAACCAACTCTATTTTCCAATCAGGGAGAATGATCTTTTGAGGGATACAGAGGCTTACAGGAGTACACAGTTAGCATGAAATAGACTTTTAGAATCTTAAGACATGAGGCAAGAGATAAAAATAGAAATGGGGCAGTTGGCATAAGATGCTCTCACAAACGGATCCCTAAGTGGATTAAGGAGAAGAGGCAGGATTTGGATAGAGAAAAAGAAGAGAAAATTTGCTTACACGTATAAACAAAAAGGACAGATGCAGAAATGAACACAGAAAGTATTATGAGCCAGTGAGGAAGGTCATACTCTAGGTGAGAGGAACATGTGATGATGGAAACAGTGAGAGAACTCAGAAAAAATATGAGATATATTAATATGTTTCCAAACATTAGCAGTGGGCACCTGAGCTGGAAAGTAATATAGTGTTCACAAGTCATAGAGAGTAATGAAAGAAAGCTGCATTTTGCAAAAACTAATCTGATAGTGGTGTTTAGATGGATTGGAAGGAGCACCAGGTGGAAGGTTTGTGGACTTCCAGCAGCACAGGCAACTGAGCTGCTGCAAACAGATGCTCCTCTCACTATCGCCCCTCAGGAATAAAGGGTCAAATATTAATGGGAGGTGGGCAATGATGGTAAAAACAACAACAACAACAACAACAACAACAAAATCAATATGGTAGATGACATGAAGATGGATTGGAGAGTATCAGATTTAAGATTTGAAGGCCCTTAACTGTAACATGTATACTGGTCTGAAAATACAGTGCTAAAAAAATAGGAATAAAACATATATCTTCAGAAATAAAGGAAACAATCTGAGTGGAAGGCAGGAGTAGTGCCCTTGGCAATATAATACAATATAATACGAACAAAACGTCCTTCTGTGTTATGTCGGTATTAAACATTGGGTGGGACGAACACCTGTCCATTGCAGAATAGTGATTTATTCTGGAGTTAAACACAGGGAGGGAGAGAAGCAAATGGCACTGGGAGAGGGTTCAAAGAGACGTCAGCTCTTCCTGTGCCATCTTTTGTTTCTTGAACCTATCTGAGGCAAGTATCAATACCTTTTTTTAATCCTTGGGATGAAAACAGAGATGTGTCTTATTCTTTAATTTGATGTCATATAATAAAACATTTTAAAAGCTATTAAAGTAAATGAAGCCTGCGGTGAAGGGCCTAGTTCCACATTGGACAAGAGGAACCCACTGCTACTTTTAGCACCTCCACTCCTGGCACTAATTCCCTAAAAAATGTCCATGAAGCTGGAATATGAGCATACACATTCACCAAGTCTCAAGGAGATGCACCTTCCTACTTTTTTTAATTAAAGGTTTAAGACTGTAAGACCCTGCAGCTGTGCCCGGTCCCAGGTCCCCGGGGTTTGTTCTGTAATCTGCGTGTAGTGCCCTCTTGTGTCAGCTCAGCACCCTTCTCTAACTCAGCTCACTTTTCCATGTGTTGAAGCCTAACTTTGTATATATTTTCCAACATATTAACAAAACACACATCAAATTTAGTTTTCATTATTAAGCAAATATGAGCAATTTCACAGTAGGTGGCTTTTTAATTTTACTCATCATTCATCTCTTATGAGTGGAAGGATCATGCTTTACTTTTTAACTGTTAGTCAAATCTGTTAGATTTGTATAGGTAAAATGTTATCAATATAATACTTTAGGGAGAATTCATACTTTATGGGAATATCTAAAGATATGTGAATGCCATTATTTTTAATAATATATTTAAACCTCAGGGAAAACACACAAATAATATGGAAGAGTTCTGATGAGGTTTCCTATATTTATTAGAGATGTGGTGGCTCTATGTCTGAAATTACTAGTCACCAACTCTGTAGGGTTAGGGTTATCAGTATTAATTTCATGTATTATTTAAAACTTGGCCATACCCACAGTTCTTTAATTTGAACCTAGCATCTTCTTGGCCAGTGGTTTTTAATTAGGGATGCATATTAGATTTACCTATGAAGTATTATTAAAATACAGATTTTAGGACTTATTCCAGACTTACTGACTCTCTTTACTTGATATTCTTGATATATTCGATATATTCTTGGTATAGTCTTAGTAAATTCTTGCTATATATTTGGTATATTATGTATATTATGACTCAAGATTATTATATGTAAAAATGATATTCATCCTTTTTTATGAATCTGGTGAAACATGTACAGACTTTGAAAAATTGGCTAATTGTTGTCCTTCTAGACATGTTACTTAAAACTTTTTTGAAATGGCTTTATTATCTTTATCTTCCATGCCACAGAAACATCCAAGTTTCCTTGTCAGTTGCAATATTCTTGTTATAAACTCTCATCAGATTTCGCTCTGAAAACAATCAGTAATACATTTACCACAGCCACTATAAGTCTTCACCAACTACAAAGAAGCTGGGTTTTCCTCTAATGCTTCCCTGCAGCTTCAGAAATCAGCCACAGTTTGTGTCATCAGATAAAGATTGTCTCAGAACCCCATAGAAAAGGACTAACACCAGGTACTTTAAACTAATGACACTTTAAAGAATAGACTCTTTCTTAGGTATAAGCTTCTGTTGGCATTGCTCAGACAACCTTTAGTCCATCCCTAAAGACTGAGTCAGGATTTCCGGAACTCTTTGGTTGAGAAGCAGATGGCTTCATAAAACTGGTAATGCAAGACACAAAAGAACAAGAATTGATTATCTGCAACTGAATGAACTCATGAGGCATAATTGTGAGTTATATGTTTGGTATATTGTTGATACTAATATTTTACTTTCTGGATATAAAAAGAAGCCCTTTCTTCTTAAGCTGTTAATAAACTTCATTTTATAAACAGAAATAAACAGATGTATTTTTCCATATGGACCTCCCTACCACCTAGCTTGAATTCAGAAGCTATTCTTACTTTTCACAGCAATATAATTATTTGCAAATGTTCAATAAGAATCTGTCCTCTTTTACCAGACCAGAACTGGAAAAATTGACTGTGCAATCAAGGCCTTACTTGGAATGCCAAATTTGGGAAAGAGGCCCATTTAATCAGATCTGAACAGATAACATTTGAGGAACTAAGGCAGCCACCGCTACCAAACCTAGAAAAACTGGCCTAGCTCCACAGGAAAGGAAAGAAGGTCATTTCTGAGCAAGCCAGAAAGCTTGAAGTATTTTGGGATCTAAAGAACAGAGGAACAGAGAAATGTGCTCAGATTTATAGGTGCTGCCAGTAAAATCTGGAAGACAGAAATTTTTCAGCTTGGCTCAGAGACTAACCTCAGGATAGCAAACAAGGCTTTTAAAAGTCCATCTGAGATTCTTTATAATTTCCAGGAAAGCAAACTTATGAAGGCCAATATCATAAATTAATATCCTTCTTGCTCCTATGTAAATAATATCCTCTAGATATCATCTATATTTGCTGGGTGTTAATATTCTAATTACAATCCATGGTTAATATGCTATCAATAATATGGTCTCTAGCTTTTATTTTAGGTCACAAATTGATTCTTATTAAATTTGATCTAGTTCTCTATAAATCATTTACTATACAATTTTCTTGTTCGTTATTTAACATAAATGAGATTGAAAGAAAAAATGCAATCTTTAAATTTTAACCAATTCATTGTTCCCTTTCAGCAGAGAAGGGTGTATAAGGCAGAAGAAAAGACAGAGGATGGTTAAGGGGGAAATGGAGTCTAGGAGATTAAAGAATGAAAGCAGAGAAGTTAAGGTTTGATTTCAGAAATACGATACAGGACTCGACACCAAGTCACTCTCCTTTTTCTCTTCTGCCACAATTGAAAGAAAGGGATATTTTCAATTCCGAACTTGATTGATTCTGAGAAACAGATGATGTGTTTTACTCCTAATGATAATGATTTACGGTAAATTTATATTTTTATTTACATGAAATATCCATTATTAATTTCTTATTCTTTTTATAATTTTCTCTATAATTTAAAAAAGGAGAATTGGAGGAAATCCATTTTAAACTGAGTTCTGGCTTGGTTCACTGCACCCACAGTGTACTGGCCATTCCACAGTCCTAAGTGCTTTCACACGCTTTTTTTTTCTATTTTCCTTACTTAATTGATCACAACTGCTTTTGTGTACTGGTTTAGTAGTTCACATTATGTGCTAGGCTACAAAGTACACATATATTTTGTTTAGGACAAAACCAATGAAATGACATTTAAATATGTTTACAGTGGAAATAAGTTCTAGATGGCACCCGCTCCAGTGGGCTTTTCTCCTGGGTCACCTCTGCTGGTGCAGAGGCTCTTTTTAAAGGTTTCAAATCCTCCCTCATTAGATTAAACTGGTCTTGTGTAAGCTTTTTAAACTTATATTCTCTTTTATTTCCAAAAGTTTCTGTGACACGCATGTCACCTGCCTTGCATTTCCCCCCATTATCAGAGCCCTTCTGGGCAGAGTCCTCTAATCTCATGGGGTGGGTAAGAGTGGGGCTGGGGAGCCACAGTGCAGCCTGATGGGTAAGAGCTCAGACTCGGCCTTTACCCTTCGTATGCCAGCTCCCTATTTACAAGCAAGGGATTTCAATTCCCTGGGCCTTAGTCTTCTAATCTGGAAAATGGGCTTGGTCATAGTACTTACGTCACAGAGTTGTAATGAAGATTAAATAAGAGAGCTACAAATAAAGAGTTTCGCATATGGCTAGCACCTATCGAGTACTCAGAAGTTAGCTCTATTATTATTACTACAATATTATTTTTAGTCACTAAAAAGACATTGTTTTCTCACAGAGCTCCGATAAAAGTGTAATAGAAATTGGAAACCACAAAACATAATAAAAAATGGGATGGTTGTAAACTTCTGATTTGAAGGTCAGTTATGTTTTCTGTGTGCTTGGTAGAAACCAGCAGTGAGGTTTAGAGAATTAACTTCTGTTCACAGCAATTCCAGGCTACCTACTGATCAGGTTCCTTTCCCTCTGCGGCGATAGTGGAAGCTCAGTGCCTGGGAGCCGGAGCCAGGATGTCTGCAGCTCTCGATGAGCATCTCTTAATGAGAATCCTAGGAAGCCCAGTGCCTTCTGAGCACCCCATTAAAGGAGCTTTGCCTTAGGCTTCCACTCGCTTCTGATGCCATTAGAAAAGACTTGAGTTATTATTATGTATTTCTTTTCCATCCTGCCTTTCTCCCCATGTTGATGGCTAAAACACAGCCTCCCCTTTCTCACATGGCACTTCTGTGTGTCACCAGCCTATAGGAGCAGGTTTTGTCAGCATTTGTACCCAGCATATTTGGGCTCATTACTCTGACCTGCTCACTAGCGGAGACTGAGCACCTCTCTATCCACCTTAGGAATCCCAGACAGTGTCTCATTTGCTCACAAACCAGCCTGTACCACATGGGGTGGGTCATGTTTTGCCCATTTGTCATGTGTCACCTCCTGGAATGTGGGGTACTGAATCTCGGGCTGCCAGAGCTTTCAGATGCCAAATGGAGAACCGTGTCCTTCACTCCTAATTGAACCAGAAATGGTTGAATGCTGCTTTCCCCGCGGAGTTCAGACCCGGTCTATGACCCTGGGTTGGACACCAGATGCCAGACTGAACCTGTTACTATCCTATCTATCCCCCATGGGTCCCTATACCATAAAGCAGACTGTCCTCAGGACCTCCCTCCCTCCCCCTGCCACCCCCAAGTAAATCCACATGTGCAAATAACGTACCTGAGGTAGGTATGGCAAGACAGGGATGATTCTTTTTGCTCAAATGAACAACATATCGGGAGCTGACCACTGGCCATATGGCTGAGTTGATTCCTCTCGTCTCAGTTCCAGACTCATGCTGTTCATCCTCAGGATTGGGTGTTATGCTTGGCAGTCCCACATCTACATGACTGGAGGAATAAACCTTTTCAGAGCTGCTCTTTCCAGCCCTGTCCCAGGTACTTGTTTGGGCCTGACATAGAGTTGTCTGTCAGCTCTTTCTTAGGCCTGTGGGAAACCCAGGTGACACTTCTACCCTGCTCATACCACTGTGGCCGCCCCAGCTAGCTCATCCTCCCGCGGTCACTGCCACTGTAGCTGCCAGGGCCCCAAAAGGAAGCAGATTGTATATTAAAATTTGGGTGATTAGAAGAGGATTATTTTTTTTTTACAAAAGGACCAAATATAAAGGAGTAGGTGGCATGTAGGGGAACCACAATACTAGCATAAAAACCTAAGGCTGGCAGCAACTGAGTTGTTACTGTCCTAGGTCTGACAAAACAAGGGGAAAGAGAGGTTATTTGAGCCCAGAAGTGGGGTGTCCTACAGAGCAGGTCCTCTTTGGAGAAGTGTGATCTTCCATAGGGTGCACAGCCAGCTTGGGATGACCTTGCAGCAAGGGAGCCAGGGAAATAAACACCCCCCCCCCTTCCTTCCTGCTCTCTGATCATCTTCCAAGGGCTCCCTTTGGCTGAATCCAATGGGAGCCAGAGAGCCTGGAAGCCTGTTTAAGTAATGCCTACTGCTTAGCCTCGTGGCCAGGAACAGGCTGGATGGCAGACTGAAGATATCTGGTGAACTCAGGGCCCTCACAGCTCATGAGGAAAAGAAAAGAGCAGGTATCTACTTTAGCAATTTATTTAACATTTAGCAGGTGGCTGTGTACTGGCCCGCCTGCTGTTCTTCATGCCTGGAAAAATTTTAGCTTCTCAGTCAAGGGGGTGGCATCATTCATTCACCCACATGATGGGCTTCCTCTCGTTGACAGTTAAAAAATACGTGTGGCTATGTCTGCTGCATCAGATTTTTGGGTTTTCCCCTTTTAAGACTGGGTGATGTCCTTCCTAGATTTTCCAGCCCCTGGACTCAGAGCAGGGCTTATAGCAGGCCCATCTGCCTCCGTTGCAAGTATAATTGTCACACTGCCTGCCTGAGGTCTGGGCTCTTTTCCAGATCTGCCCCATCTCACCTCTGGGGCCTTCAGAACCTGAAAGTGGTTCAGCTAGCCACCAAAGCTTCTGTTCTCATGCCCATCTTCACAGTTCTGGTGCCAAAATACTGACCCCCTAGGTCTTTTTCCAATGGCCTTCTGATCCCAGAGGGCCCTTCCTCTCTTGGTTCCACTGACTTAGCCCTGGGGACAGTGAACACTTACAACCTGCCTTCTCAGGAAGGGTGAGATTCCACAGTGCCTCTAACAGCCCCAGCTTTGCTCAAATGTGGCCTGGTTTGCCAGACCCCTTTCTGTCACACCTTCTCGGTTGCTTTCTGTGACAGGATTGCAAAAGTTTGCTTCCCTCTCCTTTAAATGCACACCTAATGCTTTTTTCCATATCTTCCAATGATGTTAAGCAGTTGCCCATGAACTATAAAACATTAGCTGAGTTGGAGCGACCTGTAAGGACCAGCAGAAGGTTAGTCATTTCTGTCCCAGCCATGCCCCTCCAGGGTTCTCATGCCTACCCAAAGCGCATTTAATCACTCCCCTCTCTTTGGAAGTGCATTCTAAGCCTTACATTATTTCCCACTGCTATCAGCCATAGGCCATTCTTAGCGAGCCAATCCATCTAGTTCCTCCTGCTCTGTGAAGGCCCAGGAGCAAAGACACAGGAATTTTTCTAGCTGTTTGTAAATCTAATGCTGATTCTATTAAAACTGTTTAGAGGCCAGCACCACAGGAGGTCTGCAGGACTGCATGGAAAACTTCTGAAATAAAATCCCAGATTTTTGTACACGGTTTCTGTCTTTGGGCATCTCCAGAAGCAGACCCCAAAATAAGGATTTGGATGGAGGTTGTTAATTTGAGAGGGAATTCTGGGAAACTTGGTGAGGGAGTGAGAAAGTGAGACAGAGAAGAAAAAAATAAAGTTTGCATTTGTAAGCAGGTCACTGCTGTGGGCAACTGTAGTATAATGAATGCTACTGGGGGCCTCCTGAGAAGCCCTGTAGAACACAGCTCAGCATCATCCCACTGAGAGAGTGGGAGGATGGGGTATTTATCTGCAAACTCTGGAGGCCTTTGATTGAAGGTTGAAGGTGGATCCCAGGATGTTAAGTCTCTTGCACCTCCAGCCAGTCCTGCACTCTTGAGGGAACTGTCTGCAGCCGATTCTGATTTGGGCCCTGTAAAACATTAGTTATCGTCCTCTTTCCAAGAAGCAGAAACAGATATCTTTTTCTAGTGTGCAATTTAAAAATACGTAACATGCTAATCTTTGAAGCTTTGAAAATTAAATCTTTTCCCTACCCACTCTTCCCACCAGCTGTTGCTTACGGCTTTCTTTCTCGATAGAGAGGGAGATACATCAGGGAATCTTGAGATGCTGTCACCAGGTATGGGTTTGTAGTCACCTGCACAGTAAGCACTTGTCCTGTCAGCCCCTGAATTTTCAGTGTGCTTCGTTGACACACTGCAGCAGGATGGCAGCAACAGAAAAGCTGGTCTCGGAAGCCCATGGAAGATTCACCCTTTCTCCCAGTAACATTGGAAATGACCCTTTTGAGTCTTCGGAAAGAAAAAAGTTTGATTTCCCTTCCCATTGAGAAGAGTCTCTTTCTGAAAAGGTGTATATATTTAAGGTGGACAACGTGATAATTTTATATCATATACATAATGAAATGATTACTTTCGTCAGCTAATTAACACAGTATAGTCCCTCACATAGTTACCAATTTGTGCATGTGCGTGTGGTGAGGGGACCTGAAATCTACTCTCTCAACAAATTTCAGGTTTCTAATACCGGATTATTAGCCAGAGTGACCATGCTGTACGTGAGATCTCTAGACTAGTCATCCAATGGAACTGCAGCTTTGTATGCTTTGATCAGTATCGCCCCCCTCCCCTCCTCTAGTAACCACTGTTCTGCTCTCTGCTTCTGTGTTTTCAACATTTTTACATTCCACATAACAAGTGAGGTCAGGCAGTATTTATCTTTCTGTGTCTGGCTTGTTTCACTAACACAATGCCCTCCGGGTTCATCCATGTTGTTGCAACTGGCAAGCTCTCTTTTCTAAGGCTGAATAATATTCCAGGGTGTATACACACACCACAATTTCTTTATTCATTCATCCCTGGGTGGATGCTTAGGACTTTTTGTTGTTGTTGTTTGTTGTTATTGTTGTTGTTGTTGTTTTTATCTTGGCTACTGTGAATAATGCTGCAGTGAACATGGGAGTGCAGATGAAGCACTGATTTCATTTTCTCTGAGTATATACCCAGATGAGGGCTTACTGGGTCATATGGTAGAAAAAACTCTTTTTGGACCACTTAAGCAGGGGTATAATTTCTCCACTATGCTTCTGCATAGGCTATGGCTGGTCACATAGCTTCAAATCACATGACGAATTTGCATAAAGGAAAAAAACGTTTCTCTGTGGGGAAAAGAGGGTGGTAGGGCAAAGACTACTACCTCCTTTGTTTCCATTTCCCAGCCCAAGATCAGACTCAAGCTCTGATTCCTGCATTTCAGTGTGTTAAGCAGCAGTCGAAAGAGCCATTGATATTAGGGATTTTGAAACTCAGGGTAAAAGCAGTGTCATCTTTAGCTTTAGAAGACCAAGTTTCGAGGACACAGCTAGAGATGTTTTCTTGATGTCTGTGCTGTGCCTTGTTCAGTGTGTGGGAATAGATAAGGACTAGAGGTCACATGTCCCCTTCAGCATGTGGAGGGATATGCCACTTGGGGAACCGAGGCGTGTCCTGGCAGTGGATGCGTGTTGGGGGCACCCCCTCCCCGAAGCAGTTAGAAGCAGCAAACATCAATAAGAAGGGCAGAAGATGACGTTAGAAGGAAACCTTCCCACCACCACCCACATCTCCAAGGTTATTTCTGGGAGAGCCTGAGTAACACATTTGCTCAATACTCAAGTCCTATAGGGCTAGATTGGGGCCGGTGAGCCAGAGACGGGGGGAAAAAGGCGAGCTTGACAGCACAGAGATGAGGCTTGAATATAGGAGGGCTGGAACATTCTGGTTTCAATCAGAAAACTAATATGCCTTTAGCAACTCCACTAAATGAAAGTCATAAAATCTGTTTCTCTTTCTGTCAACTGTTGTTCCTTGCTGCTTTTAGTACTCTCCAGATAGAGATCAGAGGCACAAAAGAAGTCAGCTTCCAGCACTGAATAAATGGTCTCCTAGTGATCAACTTCCCTAGAATCCTGAAGCTAACATGGTGTGTACATGCGTGACTGTGAACATCCTGCGTAGAACTGGCTCATTTGTGTAAGTTTGGGCACCTCTACTGAGCATCTTGCTTATTTTCATGGGGCCTTTCTTCTTGAACTCCAAATTTTAGGCAGTAGTTATAATTATGATGATTAGTTATAGAAAGTGGTTATTAATTAACTTGTTTTATTTTACTACCACTTTACTTAAAAGCAATTAAGATGGGAGAAAATATTAGCTATATTTCTCCTTAGAAGTTTAAAGAACATTAAAGTTTTGCCTTTCTCCCTAACCAGGAAATTGTTCCCATTATCAGAGAGAAATGAGGTTTCTACCCTCAAAAGCCTAGATGCTTACACCATCCATTTGGATGGACAGCATTTTTCTTTTGGTGTTCCAAGAAATGTCATTAGTGTCTCAAAAAAGTTTCTATGATTAAATGAGTGGTGACCAGTGAGTTAAATAACGTCAAACAGCTTTGATTCCTGTAAGACTAATCCTCAGAGACTTTAATATCCTCATGCATGCGGTCTGATTTCTGTGATAGGGGACTATGAGTAGGCACTCCATGGACTAATAAATCTAGAATAGCACCAGTATATCTTGAAGAAAGCTGGTGCTCCAGACAGTGGTCCCCAACCTTTTTGGAATCAGGGAACGGTGCTCCTATAAAGATCTAATGCTTGATGATCTGAGGTGGAGCTGAGGTGCTGATGCTAGCGCTAGGGAGCAGCTGCAAATCCAGGTGACACTTTGCTTGCTCACCTGCCACTCACCTCCTGCTGAGCGGCCCGGGTCCTAACAGGCCACGGACTAGTACCAGTCTGGGGCCGGGGAGTTGGGAACCCCTGGTCTAGAATGTAATTTTGAAAATGCTGTGTATGAGATAGGGAGAAGTACCACTCAGATCCCCTTTCAAGGTAGGACTTGCTACCTAGCTACAGGGAATGGGATCGCAGACCATCTTCAGCTGCCTGCTTCTTCCGATTCTGCCTCAGCAGCAAAGAGCCTCCTTGTCCTTCCATGACCAACCCATCCAATGGCTGAGCAAGGTGCATGTAAAGGACCTGCCCTCTTGTTCCACCCTGACACTAAACACTTGTTCCAGAGCTCCTAAGTAGGGGCCAGGGCCTTGTCAAGCCTGCATCAGTGTTTGCCTTCTCTCTCTGCCCTATCCTGTTTTCATAGCTATTGAGCCCCGATAATCATCTTGCACCCCAGACTCTGTCTCAGCATCTGCTTCTATAAAACCCAACCTGGGTCATTACTTAGATTAAAATATATGAAATTACTGTACTTTATGTTTGAGGATCCTTATGCAATTGACTGAATGTTCATGTTGAAACTTAACCTCCAATGACATTCCCTCAAATTAAGATAATGGTAAAATGTCTTCATAAGATTCAAGTCCTAACAGTGCCAGAGACATTTTGAGGGTTATGATGCATTATATGCTACTGTTACGGAGACAAAGTATATGAACCTGTTGCATTTTGAGCAGGTGGTTCTGGAGAGGTAGTCAGAGGCAGACTGTGAAGGCTTTGTACAGAACTCTCATAATAAAGCAAAATCCCTTCCCACGACACAGAGATGTGAGAGCAGAAGTGGTGGATATATTTTAAATGATAAGATGATCCTATTTACTCTGCAACAATATATGCCAGATCCTAGGGTATTAGACCTCTCAAAGAATTCTTAAAACAACCCTCCATGAAATGGCCTGTTTTATTCCCACTTTGGATGAGAATATACCAAGACCCAGAGTGTTGGGAGCAACCCAGATTTTCTTCGTTAAACTTACTTCTTCTGTTCATTCACATGCACATAAACAAACATAGATACATATGTCCATACATGTGTAATCTGTGACCTCGTAGATCAAATTCTTTGCAAAGGACTATTATCTCAGTATTTCACCCCGCAAAGGGAACAGGGGTGGGCTCTCACCTATGTATTTAAATAAAGAATCAGACAAAATAAAGAGAAAAAATAATAGTGAAAAAAAGGTGAAGATATTTTTCTGAAAGTTCTGGCAGTCTGGCGTGATTTGGAGCCCTGGTCCTTGCGGTGTGTGGAATCAGCCCTGCTGGTGGGTTTCTAGAATTCCTTACTTTCCCTTGTGCTGTAGGCTGCAGAGATCAGTGAGGCCAGGACTGCAGCATTTAAGTTGCTAAGGGCAGGACCCTGATTTGCCCAGGGCACTGATAAAAGCAGCTGAAGTATATGCTGGGCCTCTGGGCCTCAGAAACCAGCATAGATTCTCCTGAGTAGAGATATATCATAAGGATTAGAGGATGAGGCAGGAATTGAGGAATGTTGCCTACAGATGTCGAGGCTGGGTTGCCAGGGGTGACAGAAGTCCCCACTGGGTTGGGCCGATACTGTAAGACCATGCAGAAACGGCTGTCAGAATCTGATACCCTGTGTGGAACATAACCTTAGAGTTGGAATGAATGGATGACATTCATTTCTCTTGGCTGAAATATCTGGGTTTGCCCCCAGACTGGCTATTGTTCTCCTGCTTTTGCATCTTTCATTTAACTTGACAATTCTTAAACCCAACCTTATTTTTGAGGCCACTTTTTGGGGGCCAATGAAACCTATAAACATGTTTTCTTAAACAGAATCTCAATTTGTCTGCAGATTGGCCTTGGCAGAAGTGGCGTGTTAGTTTCTGCTCCTCCAGGTGGCTGGGATGAATTCCACTGAGCTCTGGCTGTCATTTCTGTTTGATCATTTAAAAGCCCTTTGTGTATTTGGTGTTTACCTTCTGTGGCTTTTTAATCTTCCTGAGGCAAACATAAAAAGAAAAATACCTGGTGTCATCTCAGAAATAGAGGAATAGGTATGTTCAGTATTGCATAAAAACATTTGTGTTACAACATATTTGGTGCGTAGATAAAAGAAAGAAGTAACAATGATAATACAAAACTAAAAAACCCTGTAATTATCAAGTGCTGTGTGACCAATTACTTCAACACTTAGTGGTTTAAAACAATAAACACTTATTATCTTAGTTTCTGTGGGTCAGAAATTCAGCAGTGGCTTAGCTGGGTGATTCTGTCTTGTTTGTCTTGTTTCCTCCCTCATGAGGCTGTAGTTAAGATGTCACCAGGGCTGTAGTCATCTGAAGTCTTGACTGGGCCAGATGTTTCTCCTCCAGAGTGGTTCCCTCACGTGGTGCTGGTTGTTGGAAGGTGGCCGCAGTTCCTCCCAATGTGGGATGGTGGTTGAATCCCCTCCGAGGGAGCGATTAAGAGAGGGAGAGAATAAAGTGAAAGCCTTGATGTCTCTTGTACCCTAGCCTCAGAAATTACACAGTGTCCCTTCTGCATTATGTATTAGTTACGTAGGTCAACTTCATGTAAGGTGGAAGAGTACGAGCAAGGCTGTGACTCTCAGGGGTCAAGGATCTTTGGGCGTCGTCCTAAAGTCTGACCACCACATGAATCAAAAAAGAATTAAGGTGGAATTCAAACATCTGAGGGTGGCAGGCCATGGGAGATTGAGGGGACATGGTACGGAGACGCCCGTGGAGGGCTCAGCTGCGAGAAGACACCTCACCAGCGGTGCAGCCCACGTAAACACAGGAGGCATTTGGACAGGCCAGGCTTAAAACTGGTCCTCTCAGGAGACACGGTTGAGAGGGTAATATCCTGTCAATAGTGGTGCTAGATATTTTTCATTTTTCTCTTAACAGACCTTGTTAGTTACATTTAGTTTGTTATTCCTCTTCCTCATTTCAAATGTGTCTAATTTTTTTTTAAATCCCATTCTTCTTTTAAAAATGAAGTCTTTCCTTATTGCTCCAATGTTTCAGTAACTGTTAGAAAAACTTCTCTTGTCCCTGACTACTGCTTTTCTTCATTATAAAATGATGCAACCAAAGTAAAGGAAATTTCATTCTGAGTGTTTATCTCCAGTCTCCTTTTTCATTATTCGTCTCCTGCAATTATCTGAGCTTTTAAGATATAAGTCTTTCATCTTTAGATAGCCAAAGCTTGTTCCAGACATGGCACATAGTAGGAGTTCAATTAATGCATGCTGCTAAAATATATTTGATGTGAGAGGCCACCAAACATAAAAATGTATTCTGTATTGTATCCCCTCTTCTGCCTATAGGACCAGTGAAGCACATTTCTTAAAATAGTTTAAGAAATTTTATTTTAGGAAATTTTTAATTGCTTCAAAGTTATACCTTTGCTTCTTCTTTTTTTCTTTTTGGTTAACGTAGCTGAAAATGCCACCATAGTAGAAAAGATTATCTCTGTTAGTGTTAATGATCTTCTTCCCCATGTCCCTTCTTTCATCTTGTCTTAGGGGAATTTTATTGGTGATTTTCCATTTCTTCAGACTTAATGACGTGGATGGTCAGTGGGTGGGAGTGAAAATTGGTAGAGAAGGGGGATAATTAGGATGGTGGTATTGTGGACTTAAGTCTCCCCTCTTTTTTGAAGCAGGTGTCAAAATATATTAATTACTCACCCTTGTGACAAAAGAGTAAATAAGTTAACTCAAGAAAAGATAAGAAATTTACTAATAGAGTCCCATGGAACTCAGGGATGTAAAAGCTGTCAGATCTCTGGAAGGAATTGGAAATAGGTACTGGAAAACTAATGGTACCTAATAGTGCCCTGACTTCCCCCTATTCCTCGTTTTTTTTTTTTTTTTAATCTATGTATAGATTGGTTTCTTATTCTCTTCAATCCTTATACATGGCTAAGTATGGCCACTGAGTTAGTTGGGTTTTCTGTGAAGCAGATGTTGAGATGGAGTTAGGAGCATATGAGGCTTATTGTGATGAATGTCTGTGAGGAAGAGAAAAGGAAGAGGGAGCTAGTGTGGACAGGGAAGGTTTCACACCGCACTGCAGGTCTGACACCTGTTGCAGGAAAGTCAGGGGGAAGCAGGATTAGGTAGAAAGAGCCTCCGAGCACGATGTAGACATGAGGGGAGCTCCAGAGCGAAGGTCATCTGTTAGAAATGTTCCATGTTGGCAGACATGTCCAGGTTCTAGCACCTTGTGATGCTTGGTCATCAGCCGGGGGGTGCCCAGAACAAGTGCGGCCTCAGCTCTAAAGCTGAGGCAGAGTCTCAAGGCGCTAACAGCTGGAGGCTGTCAATTAACTCTGCTCTTGCGCTTCCCAACTCTGTTCCTTTCTTGAAAGGAGAATTGGGTGGTATACGTCCATGGCTGCCACAGCTATCAGGAAATCTAAAGTTCCCTTGTTGTGGGCTTCTATGCAGAGAGTTTCCTTGTGGGAGAGTCCTTGTTTATCTGCCCCCACATTACCAAGGAAGGGTTCCGGCCTAGGAGGGTGGGTTCATGTTTTACAAATGGCCTCTGAGGCCCATTGCTATCATTTGGAAGATAAAGAGTTGGGAATTTGCTCCAAAAGGTATTGTCCTTGTAAAGCTGGATAAAATTGGAAGGTTAAAGGTCACCAAATAGAGAAATATGTTCACTATTTTATCCACTCTGGTGCCAAAAGGCATGATGAAACATATTTTTTAAAATCAATATATTTTTCCTTTGTGACCTCAGAAGAAAGCATATTTTTGTTCAAATCTGTTACTTTGAGATAATCATCTTCTACTTTAGGTTTAATCACTTCAATCGTAGTCTGTTTTCCTGGTCCCATGTCTTTCTCTTAGAATTTTCCCATGATTTTTCCTCCCCTTTCTATTCAGATTTATATCATCCATCATGCAAGGGAGAAGGGAGGTAAATTAAATATGAATATTGATAGAAATGTGTAAAGAGAAAACAATACTACATTCATGGAGGGATGACAGAGATTAGTGTCATTATCAAAGACACGAAACATGCGGTAGTGGTGATTCTCAGCCCATCTTTTTTCAACTCTCCAATTTGGCCTGTGCAGAAAACAGATGGATCTTGGAGAATGAAACTAGATTATCATAAATATAACCAGGTGGTACTTGAATATCAGTGGCAGATAGAGATGCTTTTTGGAGACTGGCGGGTACCAATACGTGAATCACAGAGCAGATATTCAAAGTTTGGTAGCAAAGCCATTATCTACAGATAAACACTCTCCTTTTGAGAAATAGTTCTTGGCCTGCTGCTGAGCATTAGTAAAAACTGAATGCTTAACCATAGGCCACCAAGCCACCATGCAATCTGAGCTGCCTGTCATAAAATGGGTGCTATCTGACCCACCATATCACAAGGTTGGGCCTGCATGGCAACATTCCATTATGAAATGGTAATGGTATGTGTGCAATCGGGACCACGTAGGTCCTGAAGGCACAAGGAAGTTACATAAGTGGCCCAAATGCCCATGGTCTTTACTCCTGCTACACTGCCTTCTCTCGCCCTGCCTGCACCTGTGGCCTCTCTGTCATCAGTTGACAGAGGAAGAGAAGACTGGTTTGTAGGTGGTTCTGCAAAATGGGCATCTGCAGTACTATGCTCCTCTCTGGGATATCCCCAAATGACAGTGGTAAGGAGAGGTTCTCCAACTGGTGGAACTTTGAGCAGCGTACCTGGTTGTTCACTTTACCTGGAAGAAGAAATAGGCAGATATGCAATTATATATTGATTCATGGGCTGTGGCTAATGGTTTGGCCGGGTGTTCAGGGAATTGGTAAAAAGGATGATGAGAAAATTAGTGGAAAATAAATGTGGGGCACAGGTATATGGACAGGATTCTCTGAATGGGCAAAACCATGAAAATATTTGTGTCCCATCTGAATGCTCACAAAGGGTGACCTTGGCTAGGAAGGAATTTAAGAATCAAGTGAATAGGATGACCTATTTAACCTCTTCGCCCAGCCATTTCTGCCTTCACTCGATGGACTTATGACATGGTGGCAGAGTTGGACGTTATGCATGAGATCAGCAACACGGACTTCTACTCACCAAGGCTGACTTGGCTACAGCTACAACTGAGTGCTCAATCTCCCAACAGCAGAGATGGTACTGAACCCCTGATATAGCACCATTCCTCAGGGCGATCAGACAGCTTTGTGCTGGCAGGTCAGTTACACTAGACTGCTTTAGTCATGGAAGAAACAGCATGTTGTTCTTATTGGACTAGACATGCACTACGTACAGGTTTGACTTCCATGCATGCAATGATTTTGGCCAAAACTCCCATCCGTACACTCATAGTATGCCTTATCTACTATTATGGCATTCCATACAGCAATTCTTCTAATCAAGGAACTCCCTTCACAGCAAAAGAAGTGCTGCAATGGGGCCGTGCTCATGAAATTCATTGGTATCACCATATTCCCCGCCAATCTGAGCACCTGGCTTGATAGAATGGTGGAATGGCTTTTTGAAGACGCAGTTACGGGGCCGGCTAGGAGGCAGTACCTTGCAGAACTGGAGAAAGGTTCTTTGGAAGGCTGCTTATACTCTGGGTCAGTTTCTAATATATGGTGTTCTTTCACTGATAGCCAAGATTCACAAGTTCAGGAATCAGGGATGGAAATGGAAGTGGCACCACTCCCTAGTACCCTATTCCGCTTAGTGACCCACTAGCAAAATGTTTGCTTCCTATTCCCACAACATTCTCTGCTGGCCTAGAGGTCTTAGTTCTCGGGGGAGGAACATTTTCACCAGGAGACACAGAAATGGCTCTGTTGAACTGGAAGTTAAGACTGACGTTAGGACACCTGGGCTCTTTTCACCTTTGAATCAATAAGCAAAGAAGAGAGCTATGATGTTGACTGGGTGATCCCTTAGAGTCCCACCTCTGGCATACACCTGTGTGATATCCTCCTTCTTCTGTGTGAAGACATGTGAATATGAGCTATTACTCCCATTAATTATTGTTATATGCCAAAATGTAATTAAGGCCCTAAATCAGTTTGTTTTGACTTGAAAGGGATATTATCTTTGCTTGGACTGACTTAATTAGGTGAAAAGCCTTAAAAGCAGCAGAGAGATTCTCCTGTTGGCTCAGAGAAGAAAGCAAACAGCATCTTAGGACCTGCCCGGGGTGACCTGAGTTAGGCCTCAGGCCTACCACCTTGAAGAACTGAATTTTGCCAACAACCACAGGAGCGTGGAAGAGATCCCTGAGCTCTGAATGAGAACCACAGCCCCAGCCGACATGTTGATTGCAGCCTGTGAGACCCAGCTTACCTGTTCTCAGCTAGATTCCTGACCCATAGAAACTGTGAAAGTATAAATTTGTGTAGCTCAAGCCATAAAGCTTGTAGCAATTTGTTACACAGCTGTATATAATAATATGCCCTTCCAAAGGCCTAACTGCACTGTTGGGTCCGAAAGACACACAGCCTGGCATGCTTTCATAAATTCCCCACTTTTTACTTGAGCTAATTAACAATAGTTTATTTTCTTTCAACCAGAGAGTTCTAATATACTTTTCGTTCCCTTTCTTAGACTTCTCCAGAGAAACAGAACCAACAGGGTATTTATCTATCTATCATCTATCTATCACCTATCTTTATCTAATATATACATATATTTTTACAAATAGATATCTATATGTACAAGGAGATGTTATGAGGAATTGGCTCATATGATTATGCAGTCTCATGGTCTGCTGTCTGCATCTGGAGACCCAGAGAGCTGCTGGTGTAATTTAGACTGAGTCCAAAGGCCTGGGACCCAGGGAAGCTGGTGGTATAAATTTCAGTCTGAGGCAGAAGATGATGATATGGGATGTCCCAGCCCAAGCAGTGAGGCAAGAAAAAAAATGGGTTAAATTTCACCTCCTTCCACCATTCATCCTATTCAGACCCTCAAAGGATTGAACAGGGAAAAAGATCTGCTTTACTGAGTCAACTGATTCAAATGCTAATTTCATCCAGAAACACTCTCACAGACACACAAATGCACTCAGTCTAAGTGCTGAAAAACTGACACATTCTTCCTCCTTTCTATTTTACCTTTTCTTTCTGGCAATCTGTTCCTGTATTCTAATGTCCCGCTCAGGATCAGCTTCCTGGGGAACACACCTGTGACAACTCCAATGTGTCACTGACTTACTACGGCTGGTTCTGAAAGTTACTGGCTGAGCATGTGTGGTTGTGCCCCAAATCTTATCACCATGAATGCTTGTTGCTTCTCTTCTATTGTCCTCCCAAGCCACTCTTGCCTGCTCTGTGCTCAAAGAGACTGACCACCTGGATTGCATCAATGGGCCTCTTGCCTTTGGCTTCCTGATAGGCTTGGCCAAATGGGAGGCAGCAAGTGGAGAGCGAGGTCAGAGTATTTTTTTTCCCAGCTCCTCTCCTGTCAGGTCACAGTAGGCCATCTATGGGTCTCTAGTAAGGGCCGCCCCTCCTGTCAGCTGGACTTCTTTAGAGCTGTCACTCTGGGTTCCAGTAGCTATCCTCATTCCTTGGTTTTTCCAGGCCTAAAGATTATAATACATTCCTGCTCTTGCTAGCACTGGGGGCATTGCATTATCTCTGTGCTTTTCCTCAATTCTGTCTACCATTGTAGTAATCTATTTTTTGAACTCTCCTTAAATTACTCAGTTTGCAGATGCCACGTTTCCTTCTGGGAACGCCACTGGTACACACACCGTAAAATGGCCTGAGACAGTGTTTGGGAAATCTGGGGAAAAGTTTTAGTAGGTAAAGGTCAAGTGCTGTGTGTGTGTGTGTTCACAGGAAAGGTCAGGAAAGGGAAAGAGATGTAGGCAGTGAAGTCATAAAGACAGGTTGGTTGGGGGCAGTGCAGAAGACTATAATAGCTTATACTTTTCAGGGGTTGGGAGAAGTATTGCATCATGTTGTGAGAAATGAACATAATAGAATTCAAAAAGCTCAAACTACCAAAGTGTTACCAAGGAGGTGCTTAAGAGAAGGCTAGATTGTCGCAACGTTACATGGTGACGCAGGAAAGTTAATAGTTTGTAAAAGGAAAGGAAAGAATGGAACAGGAGCCTTTCCTCTGTGCTAGGGTTCTGACACAACATTTCATTTAGGGAGACAAGCCTGTTGACTTTGCATCCTTCATTCTATGAGTTTGCCATGACATGGTGCACTTTGCGTTGGGGCTGAGAGAAAGACGTCCTCGAAACAGTCGTTCCACCCTGCGGACTCCTGTCTGACACCTACAGTGGAGGATAAATCAGTGAAATTTGTTCTGCCTATTGACTGCTACTGACAAATTGCTGTAGGTGGTGAATTTCTAATATGAATTATAATTTATTTCCACTGAGTATTACAATTGAAAGACTAAGCATGGGTTCCTCACATACACAACTCACACACCCAGGTTTTAGTGGCCTCGCTAGTTCCTCCTGTGAGCAATGAGCTAAGGCGCTTTACATGCATGCACGCCTCCTTTTATTTTTACACACAAGTTCTTAGAGCAGTATCTGGTCCCTCCTAGATGCTCTGCATATGATCTCTTTTGACGTTAAAAGAACCCACTGAGGTGGATACTAGGTGCAGCCAAGATCCAAGCTCAGGCAGCTGTGTCCACAGCGTATGCTCTTGACCATCAGGTAACACCGCCTCCCATGAGATTTGAATAGATGGACAGTGAGCATGAGAACAGATTAAATCAGTTGCATAAGCCTTCTTTCTTACTCTAAAAAGACCTCCCAAGAGAACTTTCTGAGTGTAGGCTATAAAAATACCACATTAAGTTTCGAGTTTTTTCATCCGTGAGATCTTAGATCTTTCTTTCTCCTTGCTTTGCAAAGGACATACAAGGCTCAGCCAAGCATATTCTTCTAGAATTCCCACCAAGACCAGGAAGATAACACAGGAAGCTGCCTGTGGATTTGAAGGACCCCAAGAAGATCCTTCTGCCACCAAATACATCTCCAATGGCTTTTTAAGGGTTGGTCCTTTGAGTCATGGGCTCATTGAGGTCTTGAGCCCCAGAATAAATTCTTCAAATCTCTTTTGCCAGTAGCTATTTGCTTTTTAAAGCCTACAAACCCACTCAGACTAGCTTAAGAAATAAACAGAATTTTATTCATATAATGCAAGTGGTGTTTCCCAGAGCTCAAAGGCATATAGTGGCTTAGGAATTGGTTCCTAATAATTTTGGGGGGATTTCTAAGGAATTCCTAGTTCCAATGCATCTCTTCTCTCCGGGGCTGTGTGAGCTCTTGTTTCTGCTGTCCCCTACAAAGAAATGAGAGTGAGGCAGACACAAAGAGTGGTCTTCCCGCCTTAGCCTTCTCATGACAGAAAATGGCCACTTCCCTTCTATGCACACCTTAGTCCAAGGGCCAGCAAGGGCCTGGTGTCTCTGAATCTCAATTCCTAAACCCCTCAAGAGTCTGATTGGCTCAGCTCTGGTCAGGAGTCCACCGTGGATCCATTCTTTAGGACTGGGGATGTGGCTGCATGGTAGCTGCCAGGCCCCATGTGCCACTGCATCAGGCTTTCAGAGAAGAGGGCTCACGAGGCAGGTCTTCCAAGAGTGTGGGAACAGGTAGAAACATGGAATGTCTTCTTCAACACCGTGAGGATGAATACCTCACCTTTCATTAATTAACTCTCACATCTGATGGCAGGGCCCTCAGATAAAAATGAGCTTTTAAAGCACCTGCCCCTTTGCGGGCCTTTAGTGCTGAACCTGAACTGTATTGTGAAACAGAAAGGGAGCTGCTGGGGTTGGATCACGGGTGCTCAAAGAGGAAAATGTAATATTTGGGGAATGGGGGCGGGAACATCGGCTATACATTATTAGTATAATACCTCAGTGTTTTTTTCTTTTTAAAATTTTATTCCATATCTTTTTTTTTTTTTTCATTTGAAAGGGACCTTATAAAGTTAGTTCAGTTTCTTGTTTGGTTTTCAGCTGAGAATTGAGCTTAATGTAGGTTACGAACTAGTTAGGGCTCCAGGCTTCTCTCCGCCCCTGACCGCTGGTCCGTCACTCTACCCTCTACCCCACCTTCTTCTATCCTACATTTTCTTTAATCTGACATCCTTATCTGACCTTTCGTTCAAACTATGCAGTGGAAGAAAGAACTCATAAGCCCCCATGAACCAGTTGTGGGTAAGCTGTAATAAGTATTTCCTTGGAATTTCCCTCAGGTTAAAAAAGCAGTTTCGAGTTTCTCAAGGGTAGTAGCACAGCAACTAAGAGCTTAAAAGCAAATTGTGGAAAAAGAAAAACATTATTTGATCACAGCTGATAAAGACAGCTCCAGTGTGATAGAGAAGCTTTAGTGCATTCCTCCCACGGTCTGGCTTGGTCTGAACCTTATCTGCACAGAATTAGTGGCTCGTATAGTTACCCAGTAACATCTTGTATTCGCCAAGGCCCTGATTAATGTTTAAAGAAACATGGGCAGTGCTACATACTATTCTTTTAAAAATAGCCACTACTGAATTAAAATGGGTCAGCTTTTTCTCCAAAGAGCTTTAATGCTCTTGTGTATTACAAAAATGATCTAACATTGATCGAACACTTCTTATGTGTCAGGTTCTTTTTTAAGTGTTTTATATTTATTTTCTAATCCTCAAAGCAACCATAAGAGACATATGTATTTTTCCCATGTTTCTGGCGAAGAAGAAATTAAGCCTTAAAGAGATTGTGATTTGCCCTGGATCAAGCAGATGGTAAAAGGCAGAGTGAGGATTCAAACTTAGGTCTTTATGTCCTTAAAAACTGTTTCTTTAATCACACTACTATGATAACTAAAGACAGATATATTTTTGTAGGATCAACATAGTTTTTACACTTGATAGTTTTCAATCAGAAAAGACGGTTAGAAATTTATCCTTCGAAAATTTCCCAGTCCTCATCCTGCTCCCTACCCCAATACAAGTGACCTGAAATCTGCGAGGGTTGGGCCAAATAGTGAAATGTTTCCAGTGTATGAAGACCTCTATCTGGAGTCAAAGGCAAGAGGAGTAAGAATTGCTCATTTAGAACTTCAGTTGTCTCTTGTCAGTGTAATTGCAGTGTCTACCACCAGAGGGAAGTTAGCCACTTTCAGACCACCCCATCACATCTGGATTTAGCTCAACAGCTCAGTGCAGATCTTGAGACCTCTGCTTCCAAGTCTGAAACTAATATGTCATGAACTGTTTTTGTTGCTGTTGTGGTTGTTTTTGTCTAGCAACTGAAAAGAGCTTAGAATACCTTAGAAAACATCTCTTTCATTGGGAGTGCTAACATGGGCCGAAGACAGATGTTTGTTTGTATTGGTCCTATTTCAGAGGCAGAAAGCTTGTATCAAACATTCAGTGACAGTCAAAGGCATTCTTTTGTGTCCAAGATTCTATAATTTATTTCATTTAAATACCATCTGGGTTTCAATAATCTGGACTGCCCCAGAAAATTAGATGTATATGCTTTTTCATGAGGATTCCAAAGATTAGCTAAAAAAAAAAAGAAAGAATTAAAGTTTTTGATAGACAACAAATAACAAGTGTCCAGCCTGCTTATGATTTGTAGAGACCACCAAAAACACTTATATTTATTGATCACTTAGCGCAATGTCTTATAGAAAAAGTGCTTTAGGCCAGAATCAAATCCAATTTTTCCAACATTCCTGAGAGGTATGTTCTGTTATGCCAATTTTAGAGGTGAAGGAATTGAAACATACTCAGGTGAAGTAATATGCCAAAGGACACACCCTTAGTCCATGTTCTTAAACACCATGAAGTGGTGGATCTATTGGACATGAAATAGGCCCAAGGACAGAGACTCGGCAGGCTCAGGAGGGAGGTCTGACAGGCTCAGAAAATCAATGTCAGGAAAGGGAAGATGAGGTGGAGTAGGTGAGAAGCTACCTGGCTGGCTGCCCTCACTGTCTGCACTGCAGGCTCCACGAAGCCAAAGAGCATACCTGCTCGAGTCATGGTAACAAACCATTATTCCTTGGCAGGCACAAATCCCAGGTGCTATTTTAACCCAGACATGAGACAGTCTGGCAGGAGCCTGGCTGGTGGTGGGCACAGAAACTAGGATCCATGTCTATAGAAAGAACAGGAGTACTTTAGAGAGCTACCCTGGCTCCAGCCACTAGCTAAGGTTCAGGATCTAATCCAGGCTTTAAGAGGAACTGTGGAACTTGGCAGGGAAGAAAGCAAAGAGAGAAGAAAATCTTGGGCAGTGGTCAGCTTTACAAGCTGGGCCAACTCTAAGAGTAAGAAGGACTTCAATTTGGAACCTGGTCTGACTTCAGAGGCAGGCAGATACCCAGTTGGGTGGCTATGCCACAGCGTCTGGGCAGGTTAGCTTCATTGCAAGTCCCTGTAATAGTGAGCCAAGGCCATTAATGAGTCATTTGCCTTGGTTATAATGGACTTGGGAGCAGGATCAAGGCTAAGCTTGAATGTGTGTGGCTTCGTGAAACCAGCAGAAAGGATCTGGGGAAGGCTGAGTAAACACAGTAGAGAATCACTCCAGTTGCCAACTCCTGTCCTTGACATGCATGTCCATCCTGGAGCAGTGCCAGGTGACCTTGGCTGAAGCATAATAACACTCCCATCCGGAAACATCTTATAAGTGGTCTCTTCAGAGTTGTGGACTTGAAGTTTCATGAGCAGATTAGAAACCAATTTAACTAGTAGAATCTTTCAGAGCTTTTCTTGTTTGCTAATTCTTGAACACCTGCTCTATATTCCATGATTCATAGCAGAGGGCCTTGCTTACCAATGTATAAAATGAGATCCAGGAGTTTACAACTGAGGTGCCAGGTGACCCTCATATCCACCAAGTGCAGGAAAATGCTTTTAGCTCAAATAATATGGGCATTCCACATGGAGAAAGAGTGCTAAGCCTTAAAGGAAGGACAGATTTTAAGCACCGGAAGTAGGATAAGGATGAGGGCATCTATATAAGTTTTGTGTGACTCTTATAGCAAATTATTACAAACTGTGTGGTTGAAACCAACAGACTTTTATTCTCTCACAGTTTTGGAGGCCAGCAATCGAAAATCAACAAGTCAGCAGGGCTCCCTCTGAAGGCTCCAGGGGAGAATCCGTCTCTTGCCTCTTCTAGTCTCTAGTAGCTGCTGACATTCCAGGGGGGTTGGGGTGTTGGGTGAAAAAGGTAAAGAGATTAAGAAGTACAAACTGCCAGTTTTAAAAATAGTCATGGGGATATAAAGTACAGCATAGAGAATATTGTAATAACTATGTATGGTGTCAGATGGTACTAGACTTATCAGGATGATTGCTTGATAAGGCTTGTAAATATGTAATCACTCTTGTACACCTGATACTATTATAATATCATATGTCAACTTTAATTTAAAAGTAAAAAAATTAAAATAAATAAAAAACCCCAGAAGATCTAATCTAAAAATAAAAATGAGAAATTTCAATGAGCAAAAAACAAAAAAATGAAAACCAGACAATTGTGATGCCATTTGGGGCCCATCCAGATAATCCAGGATAATCTCATCTCAAGACCCCTAATGCAGTTATGCCTGCAAAGTCTTTGCCATATAAAGGAAAATCTATGGATTCCAGAGCTTAGGACATGGATATCTTTGAGGGGGAGGGGCGTTATTTAGTCTACTATAGCATCCTGACGGAAAGAAATAGTATGAGAGAAAGAGAAAGGCAGAGCAGTAGAAGTGTGTGGACTGCACAGCAGTTAGTCCACAGGTTGGGATCATACGGAGCCACCCTATGGTCTCCCCAACAAAACTTTTTGGTCATGTTTGTGGGGCCTTGATTCCCACACTATAGAATTTGAAATATATGATGAGGGAAATCCTATAAATCTAGATTCAGAAAAAATTGTCAAAATCTTGTATAACCACAATAACTTTCACACGAAAAAGCCTAAAACCACTGCAGGTATTTGATCAAAGGAAGGATGATATGATCAAAGTGGTATTTTAAGAAGATTATGCTCTCTATCTTCTTAAACCCTTTAAAATGTGTCTGTGCTTCTATGTCCATATCTAAGTATAAACCCCTTAACAGACATAAAGCTAACATTCCAGGGCTGATTGCAGGCTACAAGAGTACAGCAAGATCCAATCCAATCTCCCTTTAAATATTTTTGGGATTCCACTGGGCATGTGTGTCTGTTTCAACTTGGCTGTCATTTTTATTTCTTTCCAGACTGCTGCTATCAACTGTTGCTATCCCATTACTGCTCTTCCACGTAGTGGAAGCCCTCGGCTCTGGTTTACCCAAATCATGGTACAGCCTCCTTCTTCATTTCCCCAAAGTCTAGACGACACAGGCCATCATGCTGAGCAAAACCTTATTCATGACTTCAGGATTACATAAGAAAATTACTTTTTAAAAAAGAAATATTTAAAACAGGATATTTGACCATCCAGTTCTGAGACTCCATCAACCATGGCTTCTCAGGGCCCCTTGCTAACCAGTTCTCTAGGACCATTACACTTTTCTGAAAAACATTTTATTAAAACAAAACAAACCTTCCAGACCTACATCAGCCTCTGGTGAATTCTTTCCATCCCTTCCCACCCAACTCCTTAAATTGTAGTCTGTATGCAGTATTTACTCCCAATCAACTGCAGTTTAACTGCTGCCCCAACCATGCCTCTGACTTTCCTCTTGGTTAAGTCAAAGACACCCTCATAGCTAACTCCATTCTGCCATTCTTATCTTCCTTACCCTCTGCAGCACTTGCCACAAGCCATGCTGCTTGGTCCCGCTGTACCTCTTGCCTCCCTACCTACTCAATGTCTCCCCATGGTTGCAGAAGGTAAAACAGTGAAGATCATTATAATCTCTGCAGAAGGAGTTAATACACTACCTTGCTTAATAATGTCAAAATTTAACTGTTTTTCAAACTATGGGTTGTGACCAATTTGGGGGCTGTGAAATCCAATCAGTAAATTGCCGAGTTCACCATCAAGCTATATGGAATCAAACAGAGGCATCAGAGTGTGTGGCATGTGGTAAAGCTAGGTGTTTTGTACCCAGTATATGTATAAACGTGTGTTCACTGGATGGTGATGGCAAATATATTTCCTTCTACAGGTATAGTCAGAAAAATTAAAAAGGCACTAATTTATTTGGGTCTTCATGAAGTTAACCCCTATATTTCAGAATATAATCTAAATTGTCATTTTTGGAGAAAAATACATCAACAGGCTTTTTGATTGTGAACAAAGAATAGTGTTTACCTAAAACAGGGATTCTGATGTCACTCCCAGAGCAATCAGTGAAAAAATTTTAAATATTATTCTGTTCCAGCAAAAATGATATGCAAGGCTCTTCATGACCTGGTCCCTGCTCTCCTCTCCAGCTCCATTTCCCCCACTTCTTATGTAAGTGTGCATGCACTGTAGCCACACAGAGTCCTTTGTCTCCCCCAGTCATGACATTCTCTTCTGACCCCGGGCCCTGGACTGTGCCATCCAGTTACAGGGACACCCTAACTCTCCCTTCCCTCCCCTTCCCAAAGCATCATTTGGCTCCTCTGTCATTAAGTGGTGCCCACTAAGAGATGACTCTTTCTAAGGAACTTTCTCCAGAGTCAGACTCCAGGCCTAGCTGGTACTGGAATCCTCCAGATCGGCACTTCTGCCAGGGGTCTGGATGAGCAATTCTTGAAGCTAAAACAGCATTTCTCACCTTCTTCATTATTGTACCATCTCCTCACCCTCCAGGAGTCTTTTTACACATTTTTCACTTAATTTTTCTCCTTCCCCCCATGAAATTTTACTAGCGCAGATATGCTGTATGTCTGTTTACGTACTGTGGCCCTTCAGAGAGCCACAAACCATTATCTAATAGTTAATATTTTTAGATGATATAAGTTGCTCCCCCCCCTTCATAAGAATGAATTCCTCCCCTCCCCCAAGAGTTATACCTCCTCCATTTAGAGTGCTTGGAATAGAATAAGAGAAGGCCCTACTTGTCCTCTTGAGGAGGCCAAGAAAAAATAGTTCACATTCTTTCCTAATGAGAGGTTTTTGTCAAATGCCAAAGAGGTTAAGGAAGATAAGGTTAAAGTATAGCTTTAGCAACAAGGCTGACTTTGACCTACCTAACTAAGGTCAGAGTTGGTGGTTGGGCAGAAGTTATTTTGCAGCAACATGGAGAGTGACCACTGGATACAGGTTATAAATTCAAGGAATTAGGCTGGGAGGGGATGGGAATAATCAGCTAGAGGGTGACACAAGGTCTAGGAGGTTTTATTTTGTTTTTAAAAAGGGGCACACTTGACTTTAGGCTGATAGAAAGGAGCTCATGGATAGTGAGAGACTAGAGAACATTAAGAAAGATAACAGGCTGGACAAAGCCCAGAAGAGGAGGGAGAGGATGAAGGGAATCATGGGCACAGATGAAAGGAGCAGAGGAAGCTCCTCTCCCTCTGAGATGGCTGGGAGTGAATGTGAAAGTGCCTCAAGGAGAGTCGCTTCTTCTGGAGAGTGAGATCCCGGACACAATGGACACCCCGAGAGAGGAAGAAATTCACAATCTCTGCCTAGGAGAAATGGAAGAAGCTGTCTGAGGTACACAGAGGATGGCCAAGTGGCATTGAGGGCCAGTCGAAATAAAAAATCCAAACTTTGTAGCAGTGTTTTTTCCCCCTTCAACAAAAACCAAGCAGACGTATCATTTTCCAAGTGCTGCCTTAGGTGCTGGGGTTATAGCAGTGAACTCTAAATTCTAGCCTCAGAGAGCCATTGCCTATCTTCCCCCACTGGAATATAAATCCATAAATAAGATAGTCTTAGGTGTAAATAAAGATGATGAAGATGACATAGGGTACTGTGAAGGAGTGATGGGAGGAGGACTTTTGCTTGATGGTCAGGAAAAACCTGCCTGAAGAGATGACATTTGACCTGAAGCTTGAATGGCAGAAAGAGGTGATCTTGAGACATTCTGAGAACAAAAGGGACTCCAAGGGCAAAGGGCCTGAGGAAGAAACGCACTTAGAATATCTAAGAATGAATAGGAGGATCATAGAGTGGTTGGATCATAGAGTCAAGGGAGAGAGGTATGGAGGAGGTAGGGAGGAAGTCAGCAGGTTGAATAAGAGGTTCTTGAAGGCCATGATAAGGATTTTGGATTTTATTTTGGTTACAACAAGAGGCTTCTGGCTGAGATTTTAAAGCCAGGGAATGATATAATCTCTACCATGTTCTAGCGTAGCTGCTCTGGTTACAACGTGGAGGATGGACAGTAAGGCAGGACAGAGACAAGGAGTCCAGTTAAGAAGCCAGATAGATTTTCCAAAAGGACAAAGTGTCAAGATAGTTGATGAGAAGGAAGAGGGCAGTTCAGGTGTAGGATTAATGTCAAAGGGCAGTTTTGGGAAAATGGCAGAAGTAGAAGTTTCGGATGTTGTATCAGAAATGTGGATGCTCGTTTTTAATCTCAGCAACTCACATAACTACACGTGGAAGTGTCACTCACGTCTTGTCCTCCTTGCCTAGTTTAGAGGTCCTTGGACTCATGAATCTGCAGGAGTCACTGGATACATTTTTTTTCTGCCCTAACAGTGTCTTTCCAGTCTTTTTAAGTTTTTTTCTTTTTTCTTTTCTTTTCTTTTCTTTTCTTTCCTTTTCCTTTTCTTTCTTTCTTTCTTTCTTTCTTTCTTTCTTTCTTTTTTGAGAGAGAGGTTTTAGTTTTTAGTTTTAGTTTTTTAAATAGACTTGATTTTTTAGAGCAGGGGTTGGGAAAAGGTAGAAATGAATATGTGGAGCACAGAAGAGTTTTAGGACACTGAAACCACTCTGTGTGGTACTGCAATGATGGATACATGTCATTACATATTGTCCAAACCCACAGAATCTACACCAAGAGAACCTAATGTGAGCTCTTATGTGCCAATGAAGGTTCATCAGTTTCAACAAATGTGCCACTCTGGGAGAGATGTTGATGATGGGGAGGGTGTGCAGGTGTGGGGACAGGAGAAAAATCTGTATCTTCCTCTCAATTTTGCTGTGATTTTTTTCTATCAGTTTAAAGTCAAATCCTTACTATTCCATTTATTTCCTGTTACGGGGAGTGAGTTCTGTTCTTGACTTACCACTCAGAGCAGAACCAATTGAAACACCAGACGACATTAACATAGGTAAAAGTGTACATTTTTCCGTGAAGCCCACGGATCTGTAAAGTGCAGGCCACAAAAGCTGAGTGCGAACAGCATTGTTAGGGCATGCTCTCAAGTAATACCAAAATGTCCAACAAAAAGTTCAGTAACAAAGTAGAGTAACAAAGTTGAGTAACGAAGTAGAGTAACAAAAAGGAGTTAAAGGAGATTGTTCCCTTCCACTTTCTGATTTAAAAGATTTTTTTGGCATTTTTATCTCATTCTAAGAAAATGGATATGAATGGTATTCCCAAGTCTCCCCAGTCAGGAAAACACTAACCTCCATGAAGAGGCTTTCTATATTTAAGATCTTCTTGTGTGTATTTGCATTACACATATGCTGTAGAAATAAAAAGCACGGAAGTATTTATAGTGAAAACCAGGACTCTCTCCTGCCCTGCCCCTCAGCCCCCATCACCCTGTTCCCCTCTTAGCAGGCAAGCACTGTTCCCAGCCAAATGCCTTTTAGGGAGATTCCATTTATACGAGCAAATACCTACTTATAAAAAAGTATAAATAGTAGCACGTTATGTGCTGTTCTGAACATTTCATTTAACACGTCTTGGAGATCCTTCTATAGCAGTGGATGAAGAGTTGCCTCATTCTTTTTCAATGGAACTTTAATATAAAGGGCGTTGCAGTTGAAAAATTAGTTATAATTCATCTTTGCCAATTCAATAGCAGAGGGGGAACTAGATCAATCCTTAGTTTTCTGGGCTTTCGTATCAAACAGCTCAAAGCGTTAACTATTTCCTCTCCCCTGTGGCTCTATTTTCATTACTAAGATTCTCCCTTTTACGACCCTGCACCCCCTTCTGAGGTTCTGATGCTTCCCTCACTCGGTCATCCGAGTTCATTTTTGATGGGTCAAACGTAACAACCCCGGATGATGTGGCTCAGGTGCCTCTCACAGACCAAAGATGAAAAGATGAAATAAGAGGAAAACATAGAGGACAGAGGGCTATAGGGCTGTTGAATGTCTGAGGTTGGATTTATGCGCATCTTGACTCCTCGCCGCTTCCAGCCAGATGCAGAGGTGAGGACACGCGTAGTCCTGGCTTCCCTTAGGAGCGCGTGCGGGTCTGAACCATTCTGAGCCACAGGCCCTTAGACCTCTGTGGTGCACGAGGACAGCGCAGTCAGGTGTTTTAAAAACACCGTTTCTGTCTTCTCCTCCCTTTTTCTCTCGAGTTCAGCAAGGCGGACGCGTTTGCCAAGCTAACGGCGGGCGCCGGGGCGATGCCGGGGGCGGGCGGCGAGCGCAGGGCGGCTCGGCCCGCGCCCTATAAATAGCCGCGCATCGTCCCATCGCGGCGCGGGCGAGCAGACCCGGGTGCGCGCTGCCCCGCCTCGGGCGGTGAAGGGGCCGCCTCTGCCCGGGGCTGTCCGCGAGGAGCCGCTCCTGCGGGGCCCGTGCGGGGACGCGGGGTCCGGCTGCGCCCATCCCGCCCCCGCCATGGCCAGGGCCCCGCGGCGGCTCCTGGTCCAGACGCCGGTGCGTTACCAGGAGGAGTTCGAGGCGCGGGGTTTGGAAGCCTGCAGGCTGGACCACGCTTTATACGCACTGCCCGGGCCAACCACCGTGGACTTGGGACAAGCCGGGGTGGCCCAGGCCCCTCCGGGAGCCCCAGCGGCAGAGGCGCCCCCCCGGGGAGGCGGATCACGCTTCCAGGTCCTGGTGGACGTGGTCCAGTTCCTCCCCGAAGACGTCCTCATCCAGGCCTTTGAAGGCTGGCTGCTGATTAAGGCTCAGCATGGAACCAGAATGGACGAGCACGGTTTTGTCTCAAGAAGCTTCACGCGGCAGTATAAGCTGCCAGACGGCGTTGGAAGCAAAGATTTGTCTGCGATGCTCTGCCACGACGGAATTCTGGTGGTGGAGGTAAAGGATCCGGCGGGGACTAAGTGACATCTCATCTGTTCCTGTTCACGCGACATGAGGAGTACTCCGGTCCAGCCAGCACATGGTACCGCGGGAATGTTTGTCTTACGCACATTTGAACTGAGTTTCATGAAGATTAAAAATATGAACATAGTTGCTGGTATGTCAAGGTTGTCCTTGTTCCACTTCCTCGGAAAGGATTGTTGTTAAATATGGGCCTGCAGTTGAGAGTGATGCTCTTCTTACACCTGAAACATTGACAGTTTTTTGAGACTAGTTTGATACTAGAAACAACCGATAATTATTTCTTCATTAATCGAACAATGCCAGAGAAGTTGCCTTTGTAAGAAATGGTGGCAAAAGAGCCATACTAGCTATAGAAATGTTTATGCATTTTATGAAAACTTTTTATAATGCTAGAAAGAAGTGTGATCTCTTTCACCTGATAAGCTTTTCTTTGCAGTGTATTTCATTACAGTGGAGCTTTATAAATACACAGTCTGAAGGTTACAATATAGCACTTGGAAATGTGGTCTGAAGTATATCTATGATTCGCTGCAGTTTTCACTGCCTTAAACTTATATTGGAATTTTCAGACATAAATCTTATTTTTAAAAAGTTCCAAATATGTACCTCACTCTTTTTTTTAAGCTAAACTGAATCTTATCTGCAGTGTTTTTTTTAAAACAGCATATGTTCTGTGAATATTTATGAAATATAAATAAGATATGTGTTAATTCATACGTTTATAAGTTCATATTAAGTTTAGGAAAACACTTTAAAGAGTACCAAAATCAAAGAATTTTAATATATGCTCTTTAGATGCTATTTAAAATTTTAGATGTCAGAATATGCCAAAATGTAATGCATCTGCTCTCTCTGCATAATCCTTAGCTTTAAATAGCTTGGCAGGCCATGAAGCTCCAGGCTGAGCTTCCACAGGCACTGAGTTTGCACAGTATGTGGGCTCAGCACTGCTTCCTTTTCCCCCAAATGCTGCTTCAGCCCGAGGGAGAGGCTGAGACGTTGGAGGAAGCCAACGGTTTGCTTTAGAAATGTTGCTTTCAACAGCTGGTCTATGACATTCCAAAGATCTGCTGTCTCATTCTGTACATAGTGAATATTCCTTTGGAGGAAGTAGCTGCTTTCACCCTGTACCCCGTGTGAGTGTGAGGACAGCGCTATGAATAGAAGAGGAAGGCGGGGTGTGGAAACAGCCGGGGCGGCCTGGAGACTGCTGTCTATACCACCCTGCTCATCTATGGTGCTTTATGGTTCAAGTACAAAAATGAGAGATAAGAAGCAACAGAAAAATAAATCAAACAGTTCTAAGAGTCGTTTTGAAAACAAATGTAGTCTGAGAGATGTTTGTTGATAGTTTAGTTCAACCCAAAGGGTTTTGAAGCTACATGTTTTATACGAGGTTGTTGCCTACGCACTAAGGTTTGTGCATCCAACTCTTCGATATGTTTGACAGAGTGAATATCACAGACCAGCTTTGCTACATAACAAAATTAATAGTGCTTAATGAAATTATATCGACTAATATTAGAACTGAAATATCTACATTATACTTTCCCATTGGTTAGCAGAATAGTGTGAAAACAAACTCAAGCTTAGAAACAAACAACCCCTCTCATTTGGCCTTGATCTTACTATAGGTGAGATCTTCTGAGAAAGTTAAGGAAGGGAAATTCTTACCATGAGGAGCCACTGATAGGAAATATTTCCTTTAAAAATTAAAACAAACATATCATCCGATTAGCATTTATTTTTCCAAAGATAAAGTTTAAAGTAATAGATAGCTATTTTTTGATTTGGAAACTATACCAAACATTATAGAAAATAAAAAACATCCATTATTTTTCTACTACAATGAGGTAGCTACTTTAAATTTCTAGTTCAGTCTTCCCTTATACATAAATACTTGTATCACTTTACACAAAAGTAGGATTATATTTGCATGGAGTTTGATATCCTGATCATACTGGTTGTTATCCGTTGTCCTTCCCACTTGCTGCCAACCCAGACCCATCCTCTTGCCATCCTCACCCTGCCCCCAAGCAGGCTGACTCCTGTGGCCACATCATTCTAGTTTCCAACTGGATTCAGAAAATGGACGCACTGACTGCAGACCAGAGACTGGAAGAGAAGATTGGTGTGTATGGAGGACAAGGGTCAGGCGTTTCTTTCTCCACTGCCAAGCTGCTGCAGACAAGGCTCTGGCAGGGCCTGCCTCCTTCCATGACTCCCGCTCATACTGGCTCCTGCCTTGTGACTGTTTCTTTCTCTTGCCCCTTCAGCAGTTGGGGTAGTAAAGTTTTCTGCCCTTTCTTGTTCCTAGGGTTTCACCATCCCCTATTGATCACTTTGTCTGCGCTCCTATAAATAATCCCATTATTAAAGTCCCTTTCAGGTGATGAAATTCTGTTTCCTGACAGAACCCTGATTGCTTGACTTCTTAAGTGATATATATATAAAAAAAAAAGCACATCACTTGCTTTTTGTTACCAAATGTTAACTGATCTGTGAAGGCTATGCACTATTCCAACACAGATAAACTGTATTATAATGTAACCCTTCCTTTTCACTAGTGGTCTCAAAATGAAGCAGATGGTACTCTCAAACTGGAATAATTCAAGTTGGAATAATTTATTTATAAAGACAGTAATTACAAAGGAGAGGGCAGGGTGGAGAGGAGCTGTAAGGAATAGCATGTAACCTGAGTGCAGCAGTGTGAAGTTGTTGTGTCCCCTGGGTCCAAAGGGATGGGAGGAGGAAGTAAGTCTCAGAAATCAAAGAGAAATTCAGACATAGGAAACTATTAGCTGTGACTTTTATTTGAGGAACACAATCAGTCCAAGGTGACCTTGGGCCAAGAGAATAAATACTTTCTCCCTCTAATCTCCTAGCAGAGTACCACATTGGCTGGATCTGACTGGTAGTAAGAAGGTGTGGGTGCCCTATTAATGTAGTTCAACAGGCTCACAGGGAGTGGGTAGAGTGGGGGAAAAGTGGTAGGTGACTCTTGGAGGCAGGGAGAATATACCCAGCACTCTAGTAAAATGAGAACTGCTGTTATTGCTCTCATAGAAGACCTTTTCTTACAGCCTGAGATAAAGCTGGGAACTGCAAGTCCAGGATGGTAAAAATGAGGAAATAGGGGAAATAAGGCAAGAAAAAATGGGAAACAAAGCGATGTGATGTGTTGCTACGCTGGCCTCTGCTTCACAATGAGCTATGAAGAGACTCAGCAGCCTCTTGGCAGGGGTATTGACTCAGCACCTGGAACTTCTCCAGGTCTTCAGGAAGAAATCAAATCTTAGAGCAATTTTAGAGCAAGGGAAGAAAGGAGAGAAAATTTGTCTGCCCTGTTCCCTACTATGTCTCATTTATGCTGCTTAATGTGCAATTTGAAAAAGTATCTTTTGTTTTTAAGGTTTGGAAATTTCATGGCTATTATTTCTTCACATGTTTTCCATAAGTCCCTATTTTCATTAACATTCCTATTAGTTATAGATCAAAGTCCCTCAAAAACTCTTTTCTTCCCGTGCTATATTTCTGGGAGAACTCCTCAATACTTTAGTTGTCTTTTTGCTTTTGAAATATACCATATGTACATAAAGGCATAATTATTACTGTATGCAGGTTTTATATAAAAAGACCATCCATGCAGTAAACCACTTAGAACAAGAAGTAGGTCATTGACAGTACCTACAAGCTGTCCCCCACATCCCTCCTTTTCCAGAGGCGACCACTATCCTCTTATGTGATAATTAGTTTTTCTTTTCTTAAAAATGTGTTTGCACCTCTAATCAACATAGTTTAGTTTTGCTTGTGTTTAAACTTGATCTAATGGAATCAAAGCCTATGTATTTTTTTTTTGACTTACTACTTTTACTTAAGATTGTCATCCACAAAGAATAGTGTTCTGCTCATTTTCATTGATGTATAGATTTCATTGTATAAATATACCAATTTATTTGTCTATTTGATTGATATTAGATATCTTGGATTAGTTTGGGGTATTTGAACAATATGGTTCTGAATATACTTATATGTGTCTATTGATGTCAATGTGCAGGAGTCTTTAGAGTGTATACCTAAGAATGAAATTGCTGGTTTATTGGGTGTGGACACCTTTTGCTAATTGCTCATGTCTAAGTGTTTTCCAGAGTTATTTACCAACTTATTCTGCCATCAGCAGCATATAGAGTTTCTACAGTATCCTAAATCCTCACCAACATTTGGCATGGTCAGACTTACATTTTTGCTAATCTGGTAATGTGTCCTAAAAAGCCCAGAGAGACCCCAAATCTCAGTTTTATCATGTTACTTAGGTTTATCCCATGTATTGTGTATTTCTTCCCAGTAGCTATGGTTTTCATTGAGTTTTTTCTATAAGCTATTCTTATCTCTTTCATTTGTTCTGTAATTTCTTATTCTTCTACAATAGAGAGTATCCCTTTATAGAATTCTTTGAGCATCCTAAACATATTATTTTCAGTCTTTATCAGATTCTCCTATATGTTAATTTCATCTGGGGAGAGTTCAAGTTCCAAGTATAAACTTTGTTGATTTTCTTAGCATTAAGTTTCTTCAAGTGATTAGGAATTTTGGTTCTCAGACTCGTTTTGTGTGAGAGGATAGTTAATGTTGGCTCCCCTGGACCCCATGCTTAGCCCTCCCCCATCTAGACATTTTGCTATTGCCTTTGCCTTAATTCTTAATTTAGGGGTTTTGAAAATCTATGTCTCAAAGTGACCTCATGAGTATTGCAGGTTCAGTCATCAAAAGAGCATGAATTTGGTGCCTTTTTCTTTCTTCTTAGAAGGACTGGGAGTGGTTTTTGCCTCCTTTTAGGTCAGGAGCGTCTTCAGTCACCAGAGCTCCCACACAGTAAGCCTGGTTCCTGTCCTCCAAATCACTTGGCTTCCACTATTTTTGTCTTTTCAGTTTTCTCTATTGTATTTATCGTTGTTAAGTGTTAGAACAGCATAGCATCCCACTTGATTCTAACTTTTTTCATGGAAAATAATATATCAAGTACCAGGAATCAAAGTAGAGATTAGATTTCTAGTAAGAAAATATAGTAAGTTCAAGTTTTGATTCCCCTCAACTATACAGTGCCTCGCATCTATAGTAGCTGTTGCTAAAATTAGTTCTTTTTCCTTCCCCTCTTCACTTACTGCCTCTTTTTAAATAGTCAGCTGAGTTTAAAATGCTTAAGATTTACCTTATTTTTTTTTTCAGAAATCATTTCAAACTTATTACAGAAGGCACATCTGCTGGACAATATGATAGTTCATTTTTTTTTTCATTCTTTTGCAATTATACTCACTTTTGAATAAAGCAGGACAGATTCACAATGTAAATACAAATTGCATTCAGTATCAAGATGCAGAAGATTAAAGTTTTTTGGAAATATTAATATAACTCTTTTCCTATTATTTCCAAATGAGTACAGAGGCCTAGTCTATTTAAGATGGCCAAACATCTTAGACTCTACCTCTTGATAAGGACTGGCAATCTGCCATCCTCTTTCATATAAACTTGCCTTATGACCTGCTTTGATCAACAGAATGAGAAGGAAGTGGCTCTATGTAACTTTTGGATCTGAAGAGATCTAAAGCTTCCATAGTCATACTCTTCTGAATATTCCCTTTTGGATCTCCTGCCACCTAGAGAAACCCCTTGGAGAACCAAGGCTCTGTGGCTGACAGCCCCAGCGACGCTCCCAGCCCACAACCAGTACTAGCTACCAGGTAAATGAAATGACCTCTCTCTCTCTCTCATATCCCAGCCCAGCTGAGCATCCGAACAAGACCACATGGAGCAGAAGGACTCCCTAGCTGAGCCCAGCCAACACAGAGAATCACGAGGAAATAAATGTTTGCTCTAGTTTTAAGTCCCTATGTTTTGCAGATAATCAAAACAAGAGGAAAATGAATTCTATTTACTTTGGTTTCTTGTCATAACCAGAGTTTCTTATTTATAGAGAAAGTTTCATTATTACTCATTCTTACGCTTATGTATTTTTAGAAACCTAACCTCCTTATATTATCTAGTAAGAAACAGTGAGTTCTTGTATTAGAAAACAAATTAGAATTTGTATATACCTCTGAATAGAATCCATTTCAAAATATATTTAAATAAAAAAGTTTTTTATGTTTGACATTCCCCTCAGTTTTTAAAGCTAGTCTTTCCTGAAAAGTTTTTCATCAGAACTTAAGAACTGTAAATATTAAAATGTTATTATGCCTCAATAATTAAAATAATGTGTTATTGTACAAGAATAAATAAATCAATGAACAAAGTAAAAAACACTGATCAGAACTGCATTGTAAGAATGTAGTTTGATAAGAGTAGCATCAATAGGTGGTATGAATAGGAAAATGATTCAATATATGTACTTAAGATAACTATATAGTTATCTGAAAGAATGAAATTAAAAGCTAATCCCTATTATATACTATATATCAAAAAATTACAAGTGAATTTTAAAAGTAAATGCAAAAAAACAAAAAATGCCATAAATATCCACTGTGCTGGTTATTTATTCTCTATTCTCTTTACTTTTCTCTGCCCTGTTCTGAGTCCCAGGGGACTGCTCTCTGGTTTCATGTTGGAATCACTCAATAGAAGACACAGCAGGAGAACAACAGGTGGAAGGAAAGAGGCTGGGATAAAATTCTTCCTCTGACAGGGGCTGTCTCCCTTTCAACTGGCGCTCTGACGAGGCTGCCTCTCTGCTCTGGCTCCAGCCCTCATCGGTCTAGCAGTTCCATTTCCTTTGCCATGGCCCTTCAGGCTCAGCAGGGTGATGGCTTCCCACTGTTTCTGGTCTCTGGATGCCTACAATTCTGCACCAATTCTAATGTGTTGGGATTTTCCCCACACCAGCAACGAAATCTGGGACACTAGGTCGGTGTCCCACAATTCAACTCCATCCTGACACTATCTACCTGGAGATAGAGTCAGATCCCACAAGTTGAGGGCTCAGTCACACAAGACTCTCCCTTCTCCCCTTTCAGATACCAGCCACAAAGTCCAGGTTGTCACCTGTGCTTCTGAGGAACTGGCGATAGATTGGAGGTTCCAACGACCCTCGCCTTGGCTTCAATTAATTTGCCAGGGCGGCTCACAGAGCCCAGAGAAACATTTTATTTACTGGATTATCAATTTACTATATGAGGATATGCCTCATGAACAGCCAGATGAAAGGGGATACACAGGGCAAAGCAGGTGGGAAGGGATTCAAGGGCCCAGGCCCTTTCCAGGAACAGCACTCTCCCTGCACCTCCAAATATTTGCCAGCTCAAAAATGCTCAAGACCTTGTCCTCTTGGGATTTTATGAATGCTTCATTACATCGAAATGGCCGATTAAAACAAACAAACAAACAAAAAAACAAATACAAAAAAAAAAGAAAAAAAAAGAAAAACGGAGAAGGAAATTTTATGAAATAAGAAATATTTAAAATGTTTTTGGATTTTGTTTAGTCTGTGTTTGAGACTAAAATGTATGATATTCCATGTTGCTGAGTATGGTATAATAACACCTGGTTTGTATTATAAATAAGCACAGTCTTTCTGCCAGGTAGAATGTTAAGGCTCTTGATATAATTTAGAAGTGGGAGAACAACAATTAAAGAATTTATTCTGATGATACAATAAAAACTTTGCACAAAAAATTGTGAAATAATAAAAATATAATTTGTTTAACAAACTAAAGTCTATCCATATTATAAAATCTTATTCATATTATATAAAAATCATCTTCTAGAAAAATACTGGAGTAGAAAAATGCTCACTAAAATTAAGGAGGGAAAGTGAGTTACAAAATATGTATAAAATGCCCACCTTTAATTTCGATGGGCATATTTCCTTGTCAATGAGTCTTTGTTTAGGACATAATATTAATGGCAGTCTTGTACTCTGTAATGTGGATATGCCATAATTTATTTCATTGCAGAGAAAAAGAATCAAAGAGTAATTTAAAAAAAATGTCCAAAGTGATTGAATGATTGGGATTTTAAGCTCTTCACAATGTATTTCATTGTATACAGAAAACAAATTATTTTATAATCAGGAAAAAAGTAAATGTAAGCTTAAAGTATTCTATAAATGTAACATTTCATAAATGATCATCACACTGTCTTGAAATAAAGACATGGTTTTATCTACTTAGGATATTATAATTTCAGCAGAAAGCAGGTGGTTTATTCATTTAATGAGCATGTCTCATCTCTTTTGGGTTATTTCAAAGAAATCAAAACTTTTAAGACTAATAATCTCAAGAGGTTATGTATGATTCTATAAAAATGCAATAAGAAATGGCATTTTTTCCTAAAATCTAGCTTTCATTGCATTGCAAATTATCTTCCAATTTGAACTATAGATGCATCCCAGAACTTCGCTTAAGCTCAGCATTTATTAGAGAGGAAAAAGCAAATGAGCTGTCTTGGCTGAATGGCAGGCCAGGAAAGCGTATCACCTTTCCACCCCTCCCTAGTGGATTCGACTGGATGGGACAGACACCATGGCTTCCCTGCATGAAACGTTACCCTGGGGTTGCTGTGCTCCTCAAGGCAGCTGTCAGGCACATGCCATTCTCCTGAAACACTGCTCTTCAAAAGGGTGGAATTTCTCTCTGCTCTTGTTTTAGCTCCTCAAGCCCAGTATCCTCAAATTCTCCAAGGAACATTCAAAGCCTGGGAGAACTCAATGTGGCTTTAATTTACTGTTGCTATTGAATGGGATACAATTATCTTCTTGTGAAACCGACTTTTTAATTTTCCAGGAAATTCTAAATAGGCTTTTTTTGGTGCTAAGTCCATAAATCGATTTCATCCTCAGTACAAGGAAGAAATAACTGAAACTTTAAGGACTGTAGCTTCATGGAGGAGAACAGAATAATTAAGAAAGTGGGATCTGAAAGCAAACAAATGTAGACAGACTGGGGTTTGAGTGCCAACTTTGCGACTTTCTAGCTTGGGAATTTTGGTCAGTTTGTTTAACTCAGTTTCCTTATCTCTAAAATGAAAATAATTACAGTACCTGTCACTTATGGGTGTTTTGAAGATTAAATGAGATCAAGATGTAGGATGACCGACAGGCCCAGTTCATCAAGGCCTGAGGAGTTTCTAGTGATATAAGACATTCATGCTACAAGTGGGACAGTCTGGGCAGCCTAATATGTATGGTTTGTCACCCAATAAATATCAGGTATTTACACAATGCCTGGTATCAATAAATGATAGCCACTGTTGTGTGTATTACAAATACCTTTGAGAATATTCTCAAAGACGTGTCTTCTACGTAGGCTTATTGGACACATTCCAATCGTATCTTTTACAAAGATATTATTTAAAAAATAAGATGCTTCATTAGTAGATCAGAATCATCGTTCATTTCTAAAGTCTACTGGGTTTTTCTAAAATTCTACAAATTGATTTTTTAGTTTACTAAAGCCAGGTCTTTAAAAACTTTACATTGCTCTGTCAAGTGGTATGCAAGTACATATTTCTTAAAAAGAACACCTGTGGCAAGATAAAAAGATAAATTGTAGAATCAACTTTTTAGTACAATGAAAAAAAAAATCATTTAAGGCACATCAGGTTTTGGAGACTATATTCCCATCTGGATCACTTCTACTTTAAGACGGCAGACTGAGCATACCTCTTTGTCTCTCCCACGTGTCAATTCCACTAGGTGACATAAATTTCTCCTGTCCTTATGAAATAGGGAAGAGGCATGACAATTAAATATTAAGTCAAGTTGTATTCAGATTGTGCAACGTGTTGCCTGACAGGGAACCTGGTCGATCAGACCACAGGGAACATACAGGAAGATTCCTGCTGAGGTTACTAACAACCACTTCCTCCCGGGGTATTCACCCCCGTGCTGCATCACTTATTCACTAGCTCTGCAGAGATGAGAAAGGGATTTATCAGGTGACTTCAGACTGTAGCAAACTTCTGACGTGACAAAAAGCCATTGAGATCACATCGACAAATCAGATAATGGAAAAGGGAGAAAGGACATAATTATTGTTTTCTAAATTTATCTGGTTTTGAGAATCACCTGGAGTTCTTGTTAGATGTAAATTTCTGGATCTTCCCAACTGAGATTCTAATTCAAGTGGGGGGGTGGAAAGCCCTTGAATCTATATTTGGTTGATGTCCTCTGTGATGCTTATGACAGGGCAAGTTTGAAAATGGTATCAACCAGGTATTGTCAGTATCCTGGGTGCCTCCCGCATTCGGTGCCCTGGAACCAGGGATGCTAAACACCCCACAATGCTTAAGCCAACGTAACACACAAAAACAAAACACTGGAAACAGAATGACTGCTGCATAGAATTTTAAGTGGAACTCTATTTATCATTTAGATGCTTCATTAATGTTTATTAACTACAGGACTTAACAAAATTATAGCCGTCCCAAGGAGCTAGACTAAATACAGGCTGACCCGGTAATTTTCCAGAAGATAGCAACATCACCCTTTTTGAGGGATAAAGGAAAACTACTTTCAGACAGGTATTTACTTTTAACTGATTTATTCCTGTTCTTATCTTTTTCAAACATTACACAGTGCTACATTTTATATAAACACCAGGGAAGAAGTGTACTATTCCTTCCAGAGGAGACATTCTGAAAGAAGAGTAATACCATGTATAGAAAAACATGTTTTAATAACTCTAATTCTTCCATTCTCCCTTGCTGCTCATCAACATGGCACATATAGTATTTGTCCTCTTATTTATACTTTTATTCTCTCTGGGGGTGATTCCCAGTTATTTTTAACTCGTTTTCTTTACCTGTAGGTTTTATGTGCCCAGAGTATCAGTATGGTGACATCGTACCATAAGATATTATCATGTCAGGTTACTGGAGAAATCTGTTTTTTACAACTGCAAGTGAATCTTCAATCATTTCAAGATAAAAATGTAATTAAAAATTATACTCAGCTGTTCTTAATCCACTATTCCACTTAAGACCATTGATTCTGAGGCTTTAAAAATCTATGTAGTCTACGGCCACGCCATCCTGAATAAGCCCGATCCCATCTGACCTTGGAAGCTAAGCAGGGTTGGGCCTGGTTAGTGCTCAGATGGGAGACCACCTAGGAAAACCAGGTACTATGGGTGTAAAAAATAAAAAAAAAAATCAGGGATTGTAAGCTGACAAGGTCCTTGCAATCTGTGAGTCAACCAAGGGTTGTCTTGCCTAAAAATAAAAAATAAATAAATAAAAAATAAAAATCTATGTAGAGTTCCTCAGGGATCCCTGTGCTAGTTTGTATTCATCTTACTAGAATGAGAACTTTGAGTTCCCTGATCTGCTATGATTTGTATCTTGCTTCTATCAAACACAGCTGTTGTTGCCTTGAGTAAAGAAGAATAAATCTCAGGCCCAGGAGACAGGCCTGAGGTCTTGAAAAGCCAGTAACCAAAATGGACCGTAATGAGGTCTGTCTCCTGTGCACGCCTGGGTCCACCTCTTGCACCAATATTGTGATAGAACTGCTCTGAACAGAATGTTATGCTCTTACAAAGTGATTACAAAGTCCTTAGATGTGTTGCTCTCTTTCAGAGGCTTTTAGTTAATGGAATTAACTAGCTTATTTATCATTAGAATAAAGTAGTAATTTAAAAATCCAAATCTATATTAATAGGTTCATTTGGGAAACAACAGCTGCTCCAAGGTCCCAGAGGAAAAAGGGGATGAAAAACCAGATCCTAGTCTAAGACATTTCTACAATGAAAGTGCCTGATGTTTAACTCAATTGAAATGAGGGTTTGGAATATAAGTGGAATATATAAAATTTCCAAGTTTGCATGTCTTTTTTTCCCCAGATTTTGTAGCTCTATGACTTTATATTTCACAGACTTAATAAAGAAATGGCTGAGTAGGCTAAGATTACAGAAGAAAAATGATAATTCTTGGTCCTGTATAGAATATAGCTCTTACTGATAGATAGTATGTTCTCTTTATTCATATGTTTGAAGATCAAGGGTTAATAGTTTTATCTTGAGGTAAGACGTGTTTAATACAGGATGAATCTAGATATATTTTTCTATGTATAACTGGTAGGATCAGGATTGAAATTTTATCTTCCATCTCCGCATATAAAAATAATATAAGTGCCTTTTTAACAGTGCCTAGACTAGAAAATGCAAGGGCATTATAATAAAGAATCATCAACTCATTACGATCTTAATAAACAGGTTCAGACTCAGGATAATACTGGAACTGATATTTATTAAAACTGATGGCATCAAATACATGCCTCATCAATTTCAAAGGAGTTGTTAATTCGCATGTGGGATAAATTTAATGCACTTTACTGCTAAATGCAGCCATATTTGTGGAAAGATAGGGAGTTATTACAGCATGATTTCATACTTAGAAACTATACCATAGTTTCAAGATCAATAGACATTACATGCAAAAATGTCTCCTTTTCTAGGCATATACATTTACATCATGATCACCCAAAAAACAGTAGTTGATGAAGGTCACCCACAGGTCTGAGACAGAAATATAGTTCCTTTATGAAAGAAACTGTCTTGTTGTATCTGGCCTCTTAAATGAGCACTTTACATTCAAGTATACAGGGCAGAGACAAACTGGATTAGGGAGAATTGAAAACAAAGGGTCTAGTACATCTAGATAGCTGTGTTTTCAGGCTCTGCTTAGCTGTAGATTGCATTTAGAGTTGTTCATATTATTTATTTGTAACACCATATAGCTTCCCATCAACACAAATTGCCAAATGTTCTACTGGGTGGAACAAACTCCCCTCAGCCTCCTCTCAGGTCAGGAAATCAGCTGGCGGTATCATGGAAATTTTCCTCTTTTATTCACCAAACCTGATCTGGGTTCACAGCCTGAATTAAGTCCTTGTTGTGCAATGGTGTGACCTTGGGGATGTTATGTGACTTTCCTGAGCTTCAATCTCCTCTTCTGTAAAATTACAGTAACGTGGGGTTCAGAGGTAATGTACCTAAAGCACTTCAGAACATGGCCCGGAATTAATGGTGTCACCATCAATGGGCTTGATTTGAAGTTTATTTCTTGCTTTAGATGACTTCATGATAATAAACCCGAGACAATGAAACAGCCTTTCATGCCTCCTTCTCTCATACACAGCGAACAAAGCAGAGCACTGAAGGCTGGGCTTTTTAGATAAAAGACTCGACAGTGCCCTCTCGTGGTAAATAGACAAAACAACTGAAGGCTATTTTTTAGGGTTCAAACTGAAACTGAACACAGGTATACAATGCAAAGCTATAGTGCCAAACACAATTAATATTTGGACAGGATTTTAAGTGTCACACCATCCTGTAAAACAGAAAAAAACAAAGGAAAACTTTATCTATTATAGAACCAATTTCAGTTTAATCATACGAGCAACAGAAAAGCCAGCCAGGGACTATTTTCTTTTTCAGTCAAATGTCAGCCACTTTGATTCATTTTTGTATCACGACTAAGTATTATATAAGGAAATTATTTCAGTAGCTCAGTAGGGTGAATTAACAGACCTCTTTCCAAATTCATATGGTAGAACATGATTGATTATTTCCCAGGATGTTTTACAGTTCAGAAAAAAGAGAAATGTGTTGTAGAATCTTCTCCAATGATTTTCTCTAAGTATTAGTTGTTACTTACAGAACTCTTAACTTGACATTAATAGGGCTGTTCCCATCTAGCTCCTGAACTCTCACAATCTCCATGTCCACCAACACCATTGCCCTTCAATTTAATCAGGGCAGTAGCAGACAGTGGTTAAAACAGTGGACTCTGAAGCCAGACTGGGTTTAAATCCTAGCTTCACCGTTTATTAACCATATCAACTCTATGATCATCTATAAAACATCAGTGTTACTACCAGCTACTTCATAGAGTTGTTATAAGGGCTGATTAGGCTTGTGTATGGACGATGATTAGAACAGAGCCTGGAGTGATGATTAATGAGCAGGTGTTATATGCCCATCCTTCTCAGTATTACAGAGAATGCATCAGAAACTTAAAATACAGGCTCTGACTGCAAAGAGTTTATAGGCCAGCTGGGAAGATTTGCTAGAGGGGTGGGTTTCATCCCACTTCTTGGTTTGCAGGAAGATTTTCCCTTAAACACAGCCCTGGCTTCTCATGTCCCTATTCTTGTTTTCCCCAGGAGGAGTGGTGACTCACTTGGAGTGGAGTGACTCTGAGGACAATCCCACAGGGATGACGTAGTTAGAAGCTCATTTGACCCTCACTCCATAGTATATTCCACAATTTAGCGTGGTTGATAATAAAGAAGTTAGTTTTCATCTGCCAACAACCATTTGGTATAGTTCTCCATTGGTTCAGAACTCAGTCTGAGAAGCAGAGAATTATTTATTGAGGAGACCCTGCAGACTCCAACAAGACATATTGACCCAGAAAAACAATTTAGTGCTAACTTGTATGCTGTGAACCTACCATACAGACATTTTCAGAAATGAGAGTTTGGTGTAGGCTGAAGCATTAGGAAAGGGTTTTATGAGCGGAACTTACATTGGCTCTTGAAGAATGGGATAGAATTTGGATGAGGGAGGGAGGAATAAAGAATCCTTCTGGAAGCAGAGTAATGTTTTTCTAAGACATAGCAATCGTACTCCTATGCAGTTGGAATATGACATAAAATATTGGTTAAACTTAAAAAGTCATATTCCTGTTTTATGACTGTACAGTGACGCAGCCAAGCTGTGGCAGAGAAACTGGCACATAGTTCCTCACTGCCTGATTTTTCAATCACATGTGACCCAATTGCCAGGAATATTCTAAGTACTTTATGCATATTAAGTCACTGAGTCCTTCCAACAACCTTATGATATGGATGTTACTATTTCCCTCATTTTACAACCAAGAATACCAGAGCATAGAAAATAGTAGCTTGTCCAGTGTTAGCAAGAGAGATAACCAGGGTTTGAGCCTAGGCAGTCTGACCCTGGCTTTATTCCATCACATCACTCTGCTTTGCGATTTATCAGCCTAGGAGAGAGATCCTTCCTTGTGAAGGGGATCAGTGAAGAGACCCGCCTGAACAGACTGAATGTTTGAACTTTGAAGGCTGCAACACGAGGCTGGGAGGCAGGTGAAACTGGTCAATGGGAGGTTTGAAAAGCCAGGCACAGGAGTTTGGATGGGGAGATAAAGCAAAAAGTGAATCTTACCACGCTCCTGTTCAAGAGCAATTCTATCCTGCTCAATCTATTAATTCCAAAGAAGGTTTTAAGAGTTTCAGTTTGGTAGAATGGACATATGCAACGATGAAGATATGGCCGAACAAAAACAGAACTTGATCCTCTGTGCATTGAATAGGCCACTGATGGGCAAGGCCTGTGGAAATGAGCTCTCATCCTTTCTTTCCACATGCCTGCCTGGAAGACAAGCAAGGCCGGAGGTATGAATTTGAGTATGTATACCTAGGAGCTGAAATCATGAAAAAAAAATGCTAAAGGAGGCAGATGAGAAATACCAACAGGAAAAGGATGATGGACAACCTAGTGCTGTGGAAGTTAATTGATCTGCACAGTTAGAAAGTTGTGAGTCAGCCACTACAAAAAGGTGATAGGACATGAGAACTGGTACAAAGCCAGGAAATTTTTTTTAAGCAAAATTATTGGGGTAACATTAGTTAATAACATTATATAAGTTTCAGGTGTATAATTCTATAATACGTCATCTGTATATTACATGTGTGCTCACTGCCCAAAGTCTAGTCTCTTTCCATCACCACATATTTGACCCCCTTTACCCTGTTTATACTTTCCCCCAGTCCCTTTTCCCTCTGGTAACCAACAAACTGTTGTCTGTGTCGACGAGTTTGTTCATTTGCTTTGTTTATTTATTTGTTGTTTTCTGTCTTATATCCCACATTTGAGTGAAATAATATGGTTCTTGTCCTTTTCCATCTGACTTACTTCACTTAACATGATACTCTCAAGATCTGCCCATGTTGTCACAAATGGCAAGATTTTATCATTTTTTTTATGGTTGAGCAGTGTTCTATCACATACAAGTACCATATCTTCTTTATCCAATCATCCATTGAAGGACATTTAGGTTATTGTGAAAAATGCTGCAAAGAACATTGGAATACATATGTCATTATAAATTAAGTGTTTTCAGATTTCTTAGGTAGGTACCCAGAGGAGGGATTGCTGGGTCATATGGTAGCCCTATTCTTAATTTTTTTGAGGAAACTCCATACTGTTTTTCATAAAGGCTGCACCAGTTTACATTCCCACCAGCAATGTATGAGGGTTTCTTTTTCTTCACATCCTCTCCAACACTTATTTCTTGTCTTATTGACAATAGCCACTCTAGCTGTGTGAGGTGGTATCTCACTGTGGTTTTGATTTATGAAGCTAGGAAATCTAACAATGAGCTTAAATGCACTGAAGAGAAGAAATAGAACTCGGCTTTTCCCCTTACAACGCCATTGCATTGGGTAAAAAAAAAGGAACATCTGCTTCATATCATACTCTCTTCTGTTCTCCTTCCTCCTGGGCATAGGACATCCTTTAAGTTGGCTGGGGTGCCAGTGGTGGTGAGGGCCCACCTTTGAGATCTTCAGCAATAAAAAGAAATCAGGAAAGAGTAGATTTTTCAAATATCTTTTAAGATAGAACTTCAGAATGCCCAGCCCATGTTACCATATGTGTACAATCCTTCCTGTGTAAATATCGTGATCACATCATTAGGAAGATATTTGTATCAGTCCAGTTCCCACTAAAGTAGAAGCCATTATCGCTACTTAAAACAGGGGGTTTAATGCACATTCTGTGTTACACAGGTGATAGGAAAAGGTGAAAGGACAAACAGGGCACACGGTGAGGTGACCCAGAGATCATCAACAGCAGGAAGCTTCTTCTAATCCAAGTTTACAGGGTGAAAGAGAAGAGGCCAGTTTCACCCAGCAGATGCTAGTAGTGGTGGGCCTGTCGGGGAAAGCTAGGTGATGAAGAGGTGCAGCTGCTACCAGAGCACCCCCAGAACAGGGGTAGGGAGATAATCTGGCTTTTCCCTTCCTCCCAGTCTCTCTCCAGCACCTCCTAGTAGACAAGCGCAGCTGGACATGCGCTGACAGGGGAGTCTGGGAAATGTAGCCAGAAGGGGTCAGACCTCAGGACACAGAGCAAAGCCAGTGACTGGTGATGGGGGCTCCTGAGGGCAAATACACTATGGACCTGCATGGTGCTGTCGTAGCTCGTGGCCCATTGTGGGGATGGTCTCTCCTTTGTGGAGAGAAGCAGCTAAGACCCACCTGAGGTGAAGTCCTGACAGGCCTGTCACCTGATTTCTCTTACCAGAAACCAATTAGACCCATCCTTCGGCCTCAGTTACTGAAGAATCAAGGTGTTGAACAGTACTCCTCGTAGTAGGCCACACAGTTCTTCTACGTGGAGGGAGACGCTGAGAGCTAGGGGGCGAAGGGTCAGGTTGAAGAGCCTATCCCCCTTCGAAGCTGTGAGGGAGCTGCTCTGCGCTGAGATGGGGAGCAGACGGGCTGCAGGCGGCAGTGCTGGAGGCTGGAGGCTGTGGCAGGAGTACTGACCTCTAAAGTACAGACCTCTAACCTGTGAGCCAGGGGCTTTATATTTTTCATGTATGTTCTCTTTTGTTTTCTTTCGGTGTTATGGTAAATTAAAAACAAAACAAAACATTTTAAACCTACACGTCGCCCTGGTGTTAAGGAGATGGGCAGGATGGGTGATTAGATTTTTGTTTAAGCTTGTGCCATAGCTTTAGAGTGGCAGGGGATCTCTGGGGCTGGTGGTGGCAGGAGGATTGATATGGCAGAAGCCCAAGGGGAAAATGAATCCAGAACAAACGCTCCAGGTGGAGGGAAGCAGCTGGTTATACGCCCTGACGATGTAACCCCAACACTAAACTGGGGTTTTAATGGCTAATAGTTATTGAGGACTGCCTAAAGCCACGTGCTATTTTAAGCACTTTGCTTATATTAACTAATATAACCCTAATAGCAACTGTATGAGGTAAGTACACATTTTAGGTGTGGAAATTGAGGTTTAATGGTTAAGGAACCTCTCCTGGGTAAACCATGGAGGCTGAATTCCAGTTCAGACAGGCTATCTGCAGAGCCCATGTGTTTAACCATCACGGGGAAATCGGGGCACCTTAGAAAACAGAAGAGGTCTGTGGAGAAAGAAAAGACTCTGAAAAAGGTAAAATGAGGGCAGGAGATCTCAGAAGAAGATGGGAAGGGGTAGAGGGGAGAGGACAAGTGACTAGTTATGTGAGAGTTTATGCTGCTTTCAAGACTGTATCATCCGAGCAGGACACTTCTGTGGGGACGTGGAGAACATGGGCAGTCTGAACCTGATGATTCTGATGGCTAGATTCCCTGTAAACCTGCTGTCCGTTGTTGCTCTTGGTTCTTATTCATGCTCTGCGTCCTCATATTTTTGGCTATTACCGAGAATTGGGGTTGCGTTTGAAAAATAAGTTATAGGAATATTTTGAAGCCTAGACTTATATAATCATCTTCAAAAAAAGACTTTTTTTTCGTTTGTTTTGTGGGGTTCTGGTAATCTGCGACCAGCTTAATTTTAACTCAAGCCTTGCAGTTTTCTGAACCACCAGATGATGATAAAGTAGCCTTAGATGAGCTGATTTATTTCTGATTTACACTTTCTCCTGTGGTTGGGGATGACTTTTGGGTCTTAGGCCAAAGCAAAGCATTACTTACCAGGGGAAAGTGTTATAAAAAAAAATGAGAAAGCAATTAATGGTTGCTATGTATTCTTAAAGGGCTGGCTCTGCATTTCCTCTCTCAGAACAGCTGTCTGTGCTGTAAGTAATGGTGACTGTGGGCGGTTGATGGGTGCAGGTGGCATTGTGAAAGATCAGGGTAGAGAGCACAACCATTAAACTGGAGAGAACAACAAATACAAAAATGACTGAGTGGAAAGTCAGTGCTAACCTTTTAGGACAATCTAGCCTCACTCACTTTGCTTAGGAGTCAAAATTAGTAATGAGTGCAGAAAGCTATGACGTTCTCTCGCATTATGAACACAATGAGGGCCGACAGAGGAGGCTGAGGGGGCCCTGTTCAGGTACAAAAAAAGTTCCATGGGCTCGATGGTCTTGCTTCTCCTGCTATACTCTTGGCTGCTAAGGGGGCTCCTTGAGTACCAAATTTGCAGGGGTGGGGATGGTCAGTATCTGGGATTTTATTTTATTTTAGCCTATTTTTAAGCTAATAGACTAGCCTGTTACTGTTTCATGGATGCCAGCAGAAGACATCTGGTCATTCTTCAGAGGGATGAGACTTTAGTATTCATGGTATGGCAAGCAGCAGCATGACTATCAGCACGTTTCCATTGGTTCCTCTTGCCACCTTCCTCCCTCAAGTCCCATGGGGGTAACACGAAGGGCCCAAATGGACATGTCTTAAGGGTCAGACATGCAGTGAGTTGGATTATAGGAGAAGACACTGAGTTTGGAGAACCTGCTGTTTTACAACTAGCAGTAAACACCCTCCCCTTTGTCCCAGAGGGAGACGTTATCTCATTTCTCAAGGTTGCTCTTTGAAAACACAACCCAAGGAAATGCCTATGTGGAGTGTGGCCAGGACCTTGCTTTCTTGGCATAACCAGCAAGAATGTGCAGGGACATTCAGGGCTCATGGTGACTTTCCCAACAGAGCTGGTAAAGGGGGACGACTTAAATGTGTATAAACTTTAAAAATTATTATTTCCCATTTATAGTTTCTAAATTTTGGTTACCTGACCTGGGTCAAAGCCTCAGTTGTTAAGATTCTGCTCCTTATGTGGTCACAATCTGTCCAGCTAGCACACTTCTTTGCTGTTTCTCTCTTGCAGTTCGCCTCATTTTAACCATCTGTGCTTATTTTCAATTATGTTCTTTTGCATGCTCTGCTTACTTTGAAAGCAGCATGCTCAATGGAATAATTGCTGATTTTGGCATTAAGAAAGCTACGTTTAAGTTCTAGCTTTCATTTGCCAAATAAGAGACCAACATGCCTATCAGGCACCTCAGGTAGTAAACTTGAGGTAATAGAGTACCTTCCCTTTATTTAGACAAATATACTTCAAGATTATCATTTTGAAAGTTAAATTTCTCCTCTTCCTCCTAAACCTTGTTTCTCCACCTGCATTCTTTATCTCACTTAAGGACACCATGGCTTCTCCGTCTGGATTCTCCATCCCCATGCCTCTGAAGCATCACAGCTTGCCAGCTTACCTTCTAAGTATTGTTCTTACCGTTTTCTTACTCTGCCTGAAGACGCTGTTTCTTTATCAAGTATTGCACCTGGAATCATTCAGTAGTTCCCTAAGGAGCTTTTTGAGCCAGGCTCTCCACATTTCAAAGGCTCTGTTTAAATACTGCCTGATCTTTTTATTTCCTTCCTTTCAAATGCCTCTCATCCCTCATACAGTCCAGTCTCCTTACGGCATATGTTTTCCTTAACTCTTTTTACACCTCACCTTGTATTATTTTACACCATAATATTCCTCATTTCCTGTATTTCCCGGCACTCCCCATGGTGTTTTACATCTTTGTGTTCTTAGTAATTTTCCTACCTGGAAGACCAATCTTCTCTTTGACTAAGCCCTACTCCTTCAAAAACTCAGTTCTGGCAATGGCCAAATACTTGATATAAGAAAAGGAAATTAGAGGTATAAAGTTGGAAATGATATTGTAATTAAAAAAATAATAATCAATAGAAAAATTACTACAAACAAGGACAGAATTCAGTAAAATAGCATGGTCAAGATAGTATCCAGAAGGGTCCATCAAATGGAGAATGAAACATTTAAATAAAAGTATGGTGTATCCATATAATGTGATGTTATGATGCTATAAAAAAGAATGAGGATACTCTCTAGATCCTGAAGTGGAAATATTGCTAAGATACATCAGTAAATTTAAAGAGAAAGTTGCAGAACAATGTGTGCAGTGGCCTCCTTCGTGTAATGGAGGGGGAGGAATTAGCATATTGGTGTAAGGGAACTCTTGAATAACAAGAAAGTATGAAAACTTTTACCTTTGGGCAGATATTGGAGAGGGCTAGACATACAGAGTGAACAGTATGGAAGCAAGACTTTCCACTGTACACCTTATGCTGTTGAGTTTTGAATTACATGAGTTTAATACCTATTCAGAAGACTTAGAACAAAAACAAAATAGAAAAACAAAACCTCAGATATCAACTCTGCTCCTTTGTGTCTCCCTCATATGAGTGGAAGTCCAGAGTGGTGGCCAGTACTGTGGCTTGGCATCAGGCAGATGCAGGGTCAGTCTCATGCCTCCACTTATCAGTATTTTGAGCTTAGAAAAGTCATGAGTTCCCTGAGTCACAATTTCCTCCTTTATCTTTTGGGGGTAATGGTCCTCAAAACAACACTTTTAGGTGAATATTAACTGTGATAATATTTGTAGTACAATTAACATAGTGCTTTATAAAAAATTAGTATTGGTATTGTATACATACATATGGTATATAAATACACACATGCACACATATAACAGATATATTATTAACATATATTTGTTTGTGTATCTATGTAAGTGTGCATATGATTAACACACTACATCAAAATTATCAAATGATCTGTTTGTGTCTATATCTCTCTGTCTCACTTCTTCCTACCCCCATCGTCAGACCATAGCACTTAATTTATTCATATTTTTATCTCTAGTATGACACATTATAGTTGATCAAGAAATATTTGTTAACTGGTTGATGAACTAAGTGTGGCTTGTTCTTAAGACTCTGAGCAGAGGGGAAAAAAACACCAGGAATATCCTGGAAAATCTCAGTTAGGTTATAACAGTTCCTAAGGTTGATATTATTACAAGTTCCTTTTTTCCTTATCCCTCACCCCTGAGAAAACCAGAAATGTATTTATGGACCAAACTGAGCAATGATGAAGAGTCTTTGAATTAAGGATAAATAGTGCCCCCAAGTGACTTTCTCAGTGCCTTCCCTCCCCAGCAAGCAGTTGCTCTAAGGATGTGCATGTAAGAAGCTTCAGGTCTAGAATGCATGGAAATTCGTTGCTCACACTTGCCTTATATTTCTTTGGAGCCCAGATCTCAGTTAGCAGGATAAATAGACAATCTTAAGAGGTTTCCTAGGATATCTTTTAAAGGAAAAAATCCCACTTTTGTTGGGCAGGAAGCCTCACCTCTCTCCTTCCAGCAGTAGTTTGGCTTACCATAAAGTTGGGTTCACTGAGTGCCCCATTGGGGTAGAGTAAGGCCTGATCATCTCGCCATGGCAAAATCTCTTGCGCTCTGAAAATCATTACCAAGCAGTGCAAACACCCCTCTCTTTCTGGACACTGAGACAGCACTGTTAAGTCTTCTGCAGGTTCTTGACTCTCCTTGCCACTTTTCATTAAAACATGAGGCTTGGGACTCTATGTGCTGCCTGGGATAATGATGCTTTTTTCTCCTATTAACTTATTATAGTTGACATATATATATTAGTTTGAGGTATACAACATAGTAATTCGACATTTATATACCGTATAATGTTATCACCACGATAAATATAGTAATTATCTGTCACCATACAAAGTTATTTTATTATTAACTATACATTATATCCCTGTAACTTATTTAATTACTGAAAGTTTGATTCTTTTAAAAATATTTTAGGTTTATAATTTTTCTACATGCTTTATTTAGTCTAATTTCCAGGTACTGGGGTATTATTTTATATAGAAACATGAATTTATATAAAAATATAAATTTATAAAGACTCTTTACATAACTGTCCCATACGTTAAAAAAATTCTTTACTAAAAATTCATTCATAAGATTTCCTAAAACAAGAAAACTGTCCATGTTCACTTAAATGTTTTATTTGGCTGAATCTTAATTTTTTAAACTTATCTGATATACCAGCAGTGTGTGTGTATGTGTGTGTGTGTAATACTATGGATTAAATAAAGTACCGATGTATGCTTTTTCCTTTTGTAATTTTTTCCTTAGGCATATTTCTGAGTCAGTTTGCAAAACTGTGACAATTGTACTTGGTGGCTCTGTAGCTCTTGATGTGAATGTGTTGGTGTCAGTGCTATCTATGCCACTGAAAAGTCATGTGCTCCATTCTGCCACTCCTCCATCGTCCTCTGATTTTTATAAATATGTTCTCTTAGTTTGGCTAATATGCATTGAATAGGGTGGGCAAAATGTTTAATAACAAGCAGCCCACGTTTTCCTATTATAACAGGGGACATTTGAATGACATTTGTCATCTTAAAGGGAACAGAGATTTTCTCTAAAAGAGGAACTGGTCCACAGCTGCTCTGGGGAAAATTCGATATCCCACCTTTATTGGAAATAGGAGCTCCTCCTCCAGATGTCTGCCTTGTCCTTGAAGACCTTAAAACATTTCCCAGAGAAGTAGAGTCCATGGTATACAGCATTGCTTTGCGGGGCTCAGACATTCTTTCTCAAGCTAGTGTTAAGGCAGGAGAGAAATAGTGTGGACTTTCAGAATGGGTGCTGCAAACTGGACAGCAACAGAGCAGATGCTGCCCTTAGACACGTGTTATTTAACTCACACAAAGTTTTAAAAATCAGGACATTTTACATACAAATCATTATTTCTGGTTTCTTAGAAAAGTCAAGCCATAGTAGCAATACAGGGCCCTTGTTCTGGCATGCAACCAAGGAGCAGAAATGAGTCTCAGTGTCTCTTTTAGATGGGAAAGGCTGTCCTCAGTTCACCGCAGGCCCCCGACTCCCAAGTCTCTCTGCTCATCCCCCAGGCCCATTTATGTTACCTGCCTGCTCCATGAGAGAATTGAATTGATGTAAGCATATATCTCTCAAATTTCAATATTAGATCTGCTCTTTACCCATCTTGTGTAAATTAGATTACTAGATGAGCACATAGTTTTAAGCCTTGACAAAATCTCATTTATAAATGGCAACACTCTCCTAGAATGCTATGTTGATTAAGTTCTTAATGTGATAAATGACCCATTTATTATATACACACTCGTTTCTTCTCCAAGTCATTTTCTCACATTAGCGACATTAGTTAGTGTTTGGATATGTGTCTTAGGAAATTTGTCAATATATTGTGAAAATGAATCTTTAGTAAATTTTCATTTGTTTTGTTTAATTGTTTATTCTTTTAAGACTTCTTGTTCAATTACTTCTTTGAATTCTGATTCTCCTGTAGTTTATGACTTCCAGGCAAAAGTGTATGAATGGAGTTCTGATATGTTAATGAGATAAAGGCCTCATTAGAATTCATCAGAGGGACAGAGAGACACAGCCAGAGAGAATATAGGTATGAACCAAGGATAATGCCAGTTTTTAAAAACCATCACCTCAAACTCTTGGAATCTTCACCCAGAAATCCAAATGCAGATGGATACATTGGAAATGCATCCTTACACAATGGGATAGATGTCGCAAAACAGGTATGAAAAGAACGCTATGAGAATATGAGGGAAGAAATAAATTATCCTGCCAGGGTTGTCAAGAGAAGCTTCCTGGGGGAAGAGAAACGGGATTTCAAAGGAAGAATCACTAACAGTTTTGCCACGCAGGTGAAGAGATGTGGTACACCGGGCAGAGGAAAGAGCCTATGTAAAAGTCCCAAGTCCTGGAAAGCATATTGTCTATTGAAGAAACACTGGGAAAGCTACTAGGACTAAAGTGGAAAATAAATAATACCAGGGCATTTAAGAGGGCATTCTCAACTGTCCAATATAGTAAGAAATGTAGCCTAAACTCAAGTGGTGATGGGACTGAGAAGAGGAGCTAACATCAGGATACAGGTAGGAGATGAGGCATGCAGCAGCGGTTAAGGGGAACTCTGAAGTTTCCACTTTGGGTGCTTCTCTGTATGCTGGCACTGTCATCAGAGGAAAAAACCCAGAGGCAGCAGGCCTGGCGTCAGCCAGCAGGGTTTGGACACTGTGAATCTGTTGAATGACCTCCTTGGCTAAATCCAAATGGATTCTCTTTATCTTTTTCTGATGTGATATTTCCCCTTTATTCCTTGAAAAATTTCTCCTTATTTTCTAAGAAACAACTCTCCTAAATTTCCTCTTACCTATAGGATCCTTCCTTCTCAGGCATGCAGAGGAAATGGAGTGACAAAAGGTTATCTGTCATTGGTTTCTATCTCTTATGTACACTCTTTTACTCTAGTTATTTCCCATCTCATAGCTCTTCAATTACCACCTACGGACACTGACTTCTAACTCCATGCTGCATCCTTCATCTCCTCTGGGTTTCAGACCTCTTGGTGCAATTACCTACTAAACTTTTCCACCTGGGTGTCTTACAAGCATCTCAAACTCAGCATCCAAAACTGTATTCATCTTCCCTAGCTAAAACCTGCTTTCATTTATTCCTTATCTCAGCAAATGATCACTTTATTCACTTGGTTACCTAGGGGCCCCACAATTCTAAGTTCCATGGCTACCACTAGCATAGTGAGTGGCCCAAACACAGCAGACACTCAAATATTGGTACAATAAATGAAGGAGGCAGAATGAGTTCTTTGGTTTCTGACTTCTGTCAACCCTCCTGAAATAAAAGTCATCTTCTACCCTTTCCTTACCCCACTTTTAGCTTGAATTAATCTAATTAGGCACTGTTTGCATCAGAAAGCCTTTCCTGACTACCACCTTAACTCCCTCCCTGGTTGGCTAAGTTCCATAATTTCCTGCCTACACCCTAACCATTCTACATATCATATGTTTCCAAATCAAGTTCACCCACCAGCTCCCTAGTCTCTATGTTTAAAAAAAAAAAAAAAAGGAAGGAAACAAAGAAGGAAAGACAAGGACAGACTGGCAGATATTCTGTGGGAGATACTCAGAACATTTTTGGAAATGTGTGTGGTGCTTAGAAGAAGGCTGTGGCAGAGAGAGATTTAAATTATTTGTGGTGACATTACTGGGGTGATTGCTTTTGCCCTGGAAAATCTTTAAGGCACAAACTGTCCTACGTGTACAGAGGCTGAGATGAGAGGTGACTTAATTTAAGTCTTGGGTATAAGACACCAAAGAGCAGTGAGGTCTGTGTTGAACTTGCAAACACAAGCCCTATCTTAAGGGAACAAGCTAAATGCTGGCCCAATATAGCTAGAACTTCTGATTGTTTACCAAAGAAGTCAGAAATCCATATTGTTGAATGAATGAGAAATTGCATACAACTTAAATGGTGGTCAAAGTAAATGTTAGGCCAGATTTGGGTCTTGGCTTGAAAAATTATGACTTCTGGTAGAAAACACTGAGGAATATTGAGTTATAAACTATAAGATTGTACATATATATTGACAATGGAAAGAAAGAGGCTACAATGCAAAAAGGTACAGTAAATGGGAAACAGGGGAATTGTATCTATAAGAACACACCGATTAGTCAACAGAAGAATTAATTTAGGAAACATTTGAGGAGAGAGGAAAATTTATAAGGGAGTTGTCAGATAATAAATACTGAACAAGGTCCTTGGTCTGATTTTGGAGTAGGAATGAGCTGTGTGTGACAGGGGCCCAGTACTGAAAAAATGAGGGATTTGTCCAACAGCGATGGATACTTCTCTAGGTACTTGTGGTGCGTTCTCCACTATAAATACCACTGCGGAAGAAGTGAGCACTATGGAATTCAAATGTGAAAATGTGTCTAGGTCAACAAGCTCTCTACTCCAAGAATGAATCGCACAATTTGGGAAATTGATTTTAATGAAGAATTTGATTATATTTCGAATTGTATTAAAATACTTTTATGCATTGTAAAACACCATATGAACTTGTTACTTAATTAAATCCTGTTACAACCCCATAAACTGAGTTATTTTTGTCCCTATTTTTCAGACTAAGAAACTAAGGTTTGGAAAGTTTCATGTTCTCATTCATTCATTTGACATGTATTTATTTATTTGATTTAATATCCTGGGCATACCATAGCAAACGAAGCAGATAAAAAACCCTGCTTTCATGGAGCTTATGGCCCCGTTGAAACCAAGTAGACACAGAGACACAGTAAGTAGCCTTCTTTTCAAACACAAAACTGTCCTTGAATCCAGGCCTTCTACCAATTATCAGCTGCATAGCTTCTAGCAAGTGGTCAGTAAACTTTAATAGTAACTTTAATAGTTTTGAGGAGCCAGCAGGGGGCAGACTTGCAATACAGATAATGAAATTTCTCAGGACAGCTGTTGGGCCAACCCTGGGCCACATGACCTCAGCAGAGACTCCCCTCTCTGCAGTTGAGTTTCCTGCTCTGAGACAGTGGAGACAACATTATCTGCTCTGCCCATGGAAGAGCTGCCGTGAAAATACAGCAGGAAATAAGTTTTAAAAGGTGAAAGTGTTTATAAAATCCTGTGTATATATTTGTGTAATGCTTGATACATTATACAAAGAGCTTCTAAGTAAAATATAGATATAGTCTTATGTATAATATTATACAAATAGCCAAATACAAATATAAATTAGTTAATGGTGAAAGTTTCATCAATCTCCGGAAAATATTACAAGTCATATTAAAGGGAAAAACACAGATAACCTAGGTGAAAGATGATAAGCCAACACTCACACAAGAAAGAAATAGATAATCTGAATAAACCTACATCTATTAAAGAAATTGTATCAACAATGAATAACCTTATAAAACAAAAAGCACTAGTTTCAGATTCATTCACTGGTAAATTCTACCAAATATTTAGGAAAAAAATCATGTAAATTCCCTATAATCTCTTTCAGAAGATAGAAGGAAAAGAAATAATTCCTAGCTCATCCTGCGAGGCCAGCATTATCCTAATCCCAAAATCAGTCAGCTAATGCAATAAAGAAGAACAGGAAATAAAAGGCATACAGATTGGAAAGAAAAAAATATAAAACTGTTTCTACATGATCATCTATGTAGAAAATCCAGAAGAATCAACAAAGGTCCCCACAAAAATTAACTCAAAATGGATCAGAGACCTAAATATAAAATGTAAAGCTATATAACTCCCAGAAGACATGAAAGAAAACCTAGGTGACCTAGGGTATGGCAATTACTTTTTTTATATAGCTCAAAAGAAAGAACTAATTAATGAGCTGAACTTCATTAAAATTAAAAACTTCTGCTCTGTAAAAGACAATGTCAAGAAAATGAGAATACAAGCCACAGACTGGGAGTAATATTTGCAAATGACATCTGATAAAGGGCTGTTGTCCAAAGTACATAAAAAAAAATCTTAAAACTTAATAATAAGAAACCAAACAACCTGATTTTAAAATGTGCTAAAGACCTTAACAGACATCTCACTGAAATATATATAGATGGCAGATAAGCACATGAAATGATGCTCTAAATCATGTCATCAGGGAAATGCAAATTAAAACAGCAGAAACAGCAGTGAGGTACCACTATGCACTTATAATGGCCTAAAGCCAGGACACTGACAACACCAAATGCCAGTGAGCATGTGGAGCAACAGAAACTCTCATTCATTGTGGGTGGGAATGCAGAGCGGCACAGTCACCTTGGCAGACAGTCGACAGTTTCTTATAAAACTAAACATACTGTACAATCCAGCAATTGCACTCCTTGGGATTTACTAAACGAATTGAAAACACATCCACACAAAAACCTTCACGGAGATGTTACCGAAGCTTTATTCATAATTGCCAAAACCTGGAGGCAACCAAGATGTCCTTTAGTAGGTAAGAGGATAAATAAATTGTGGTACATCCAGGAAATGGTATATTATCCAGTGCCCAAAAGTCATTAGCTAAAAGGCTATGAAAATATGTGGAGGAAACTTAAATGCATATTACCAAGTGAAAGAAGTCAGTCAGAAAAGGCTCCATACTTTGTGAATCCAACCTTATGATACTCTGGAAAAGGCAAAACTATGGAGACAATAAAAAGATCAGTATTTGCCAAGGGTTGGGGGAAGGAGAGATAAATAGGTAGAGCACCAAGTTTTAGGGTAGAGAAACCACTCTGTACAACATACTACAATGGTAGGTACGTGTCATTATACGTTTGTCCATACCCAAAGAATGTACAACACCGAGAAGAAACCCTAACAAACTGTGGACTTTGGGTAATAATGGTGTGTTACTATAGGTTTGTCAGTTATAAAAAATGTCCCCCACTCTGGTGGGGGATGTTAATAGTGAGGGAAGCTTTACATGTGTGGGAGCAGATTTATATGGGAAATCTTTGTACTTTCTGCTCAATTTTGCTATGAACCTAAAATTTCTCCCAAAAAAGTCTATTAAAAGACATCCAAGGTACAAATATGCTTGGCTTGTTCCAGAAATAGCAAAGAAACTATTGTGGCTTCTCTCTAGTAGAAGAAAGGAATGGAAAGAGGCAGAGGCCAGGCCACCAAATGCCTGTCAGGCCAAGGGAAGAAGTGTGAAGATACAGTTTGGGGCCACGAAGTGTCCCTTAATGACTTGTTCTTACAAAAGCATAAAAATATAAATATAAATAGCCAATAGTTATAATGATAACTGTGAAACTAAATTATAAATATGTGCCATTTTCTAGAGAAATTTTTTAAAAATATAATACTGTACCTACTTCCTGAGTGAACAGTTATGTTTCTAATACTTGAGCACATTTTATAGATATCCAAGACCGTATCAGGTAAGGTTTTCCCAGCCACTTGGGTGCCATAGGGCCAGGCACCATGAATAGCCTGTTCTTGTCCTTCAAGAAGCCTGATGCCTGGCATCCCACCAGATTCCTACCAGCTGAACACTTGCTTGTGCTCTGGTCCTGCAAACAACCTGACACCCAATACTTCCTCAACCATTGTTTCTATGGAGTAGCCTAACCTGTCTGTAAATGCCATCACCTCACACTCCTGGAATTTTCACACTTGAAATAAATTTTTAGTCTCCCTGTTTCAAAGAGTGAAGTGCTGCAAGTTCCATGATACTTTACCTTTAACCTGAAAAGTAGCTACCAGTTGAATAAACTGAAAAGTAACGACCAGGTGAATAGTAAGGGTGAAACTAAATGTATTTATCTGAAATTTCCTAGGTTAGCTTCCCATGAGTCAATAAGTAAAACAAATTGTATTCTAGATCTTCAGATCTAGATGTCTAGATGTTGACGTGATGTTTCTGACCACATAAATTGTTGACATTGAAATTCAATGGCCTCTGTTGTTTACTGTAAGAAGAGTCCTAACAGAGAATTTTCAGCTAAAAATGTTGTAATTCAGAATTTGCTTACTGGATTGAATTAAGGTTTTGCATTAGAAATAAACGCTGTGGAAGTAATTCTGGTATACTGGGTTGGTGGTTTTGTGCAGGAAGCTTAGAATACCATGGGCCTTCCAATAATTGTATACTCTTCTGGCCTGTTTCCCAGATTTCCTAGAAAAGGGTCAGAGGACAGGTTGCAATTAATGATAAATGAATGCTGAATGCCAATTAGAGATATCTTCAAAGGAATAATTAGGCAGACTTAATAAGGGGATCATGAGAAGAAAGAGCTTTGGGCAAATTATACACAGAAGGAAAAGGAGACATGACACAAGGCAACTGCATGAGATTGGCGCTGATTAATATTTCAGGAAGTGATGATCATTCTACTTGTCTTTTAAATGATACAAATATAGTAAAACAGATAAATGGGGAGTAATGGTCACTGCCCTCAGACCAAGAGTAGGGTTGCGCACACTGTGGGTTTGTGATTTTGGGACCCCTATTTTTTTATATGAAAGAGGACAGACGGGGTTTTCGCTTTCCAAAATAGCAGCAGCAGCAGCATCCACAGCGGCAGCAAACGCTTACAGAGCGTTCACCACGTAGCGTGTTGGCCATATATTGATCTGTTTCGTTGTCCTCATCTGTAAGATAGAGATTGCATCACATGGCAGCGCATCCCCACAGCGACCCTAGGAGGTCCGCGCAGCCAGCGCCCTGCTCGAGGCCATCCCGCTAGGCACGGTCAGAAGGCAGGCCCCAGCTCAGCACCCGAGCCCAGCAGTCTGAACTCTCACGAGCCGCATGCACCACCCGCGTCTTCCGGGAGGGGAGGAAGCTTCCTGCGGACCCACTCATTGAGCTGTCAAGTCTCCAGGGCCTCCCTCTTTACTTTGCTCTTTCCATCCCTTCTCCCTCCTCGCCGGCAGGCTCCGGTGTGGGTGGAAGACGACATGACAGGGAGCAGCTGCTCAGTCCCCGGACAGTCCCGGACGGACACAGGCGTCAAGCCGCTGACACTCACCGAGTCCTCCCTCAGACGTGTGGGCACAGTCGCTGAGCGCTCAGGGTGGCAACGCGCGAGTCGCAGACTAGCTCACCCAACAGCCTGTACAACATTTACTTCGCTCCCAGACGGGCCCCTCCGGAACGAAACCTCGCGGGCGGCGGCCGCGCCGCACCGCGCCGCCCACCAGGGGGCAATGGCGGCTGCGGAGCGGGCCGCGCGGCGCGCCCGGCCGCTCGGCGATCGATTGCTCCGGCCTGGCGCGCGGCTCTCGGCCGTCGATTAGCGCGTCTGGGGACGTGGGCGGTGGCGGCGGCGGGCCCCGCCCCCGGCCGGCTCGGCGCGGCAGTCGGCGCCGCGAGCGGAGCGGAGCGGAGCGGCGAGGCGGGCGCGGCCGGCGCGCGCTGGGGGCCCAGGGTTGCGCGCTGCCTTCGGGGCTCCTGTGCGCGCGGCCCCCGGCTCGGCGGCCCGGGAGTCCGGCGGGGGCGCGGGGCGGGCATCCCGCCGCGGCGCCGCGGCCATGGCGCTGCGCGCCCGGGCGCTCTACGACTTCAGGTCGGAGAACCCGGGCGAGATCTCGCTGCGGGAGCACGAGGTGCTGAGCCTGTGCAGCGAGCAGGACATCGAGGGCTGGCTCGAGGGCGTCAACAGCCGCGGCGACCGCGGCCTCTTCCCCGCCTCCTACGTGCAGGTGATCCGCGCCCCGGAGCCCGGCCCGGCGGGCGACGGCGGCCCCGGCGCCCCGGGGCGCTACGCCAACGTGCCGCCCGGCGGCTTCGAGCCGCTGCCCGCGGGGCCGCCCTCCGCCTTCCAGCCCCCCGCGCCCGCCGCCCTGCAGCCGCGGCCGCCCCCGCAGCAGGCGCCGCCGCCCGGCGCGTTCCAGCCGCCGGGCGCCGGCTTCGCGTTCGGCGGGGGCGCCCTGCAGCCGGCGGCCCAGCCGCTCTACGGCGGCGGCTACCAGGCCAGCCAGGGCAGCGACGACGACTGGGACGACGAGTGGGACGACAGCTCCACCGTGGCAGACGAGCCGGGCGCGCTGGGCGGCAGCGGCGCCTACCCGGACCTCGACGGCTCGTCCGGGCCCGGGGGCGCAGCCGGCCGCTACCGCCTGTCCACGCGCTCCGACGTGTCGTCGCTGGGTCCCCGCGGGGGCTCGGCGCCGCCGCAGCACCACGCGTCGGGGGCCAAGAGCTCGGCCACCGTGAGCCGCAACCTCAACCGCTTCTCCACCTTCGTCAAGTCGGGCGGGGAGGCGTTCGTGCTGGGCGAGGCCTCGGGCTTCGTGAAGGACGGAGACAAGCTGTGCGTGGTGCTGGGGCCCTACGGGCCCGAGTGGCAGGAAAACCCTTACCCCTTCCAGTGCACCATCGACGACCCCACCAAGCAGACCAAGTTCAAGGGCATGAAGAGCTACATCTCGTACAAACTGGTGCCCACGCACACGCAGGTGCCGGTGCACCGGCGCTACAAGCACTTCGACTGGCTGTACGCGCGCCTGGCGGAGAAGTTCCCGGTGATCTCGGTGCCGCACCTGCCCGAGAAGCAGGCCACCGGCCGCTTCGAGGAGGACTTCATCTCCAAGCGCAGGAAGGGCCTGATCTGGTGGATGAACCACATGGCCAGCCACCCGGTGCTGGCGCAGTGCGATGTCTTCCAGCACTTCCTGACCTGCCCCAGCAGCACCGACGAGAAGGCGTGGAAACAGGGCAAGAGGAAGGCGGAGAAGGATGAGATGGTGGGTGCCAACTTCTTCCTGACCCTGAGCACGCCGCCCGCCGCTGCCCTGGACCTGCAGGAGGTGGAGAGCAAGATCGATGGCTTCAAGTGCTTCACCAAGAAGATGGACGACAGCGCACTGCAGCTCAACCACACGGCCAACGAGTTTGCACGCAAGCAGGTGACGGGTTTCAAGAAGGAGTACCAGAAGGTTGGCCAGTCCTTCCGTGGCCTCAGCCAGGCCTTTGAGCTGGACCAGCAGGCCTTCTCGGCTGGCCTGAACCAGGCTATCGCTTTCACCGGAGATGCCTACGACGCCATTGGCGAGCTCTTCGCGGAGCAGCCCCGGCAGGACCTGGACCCTGTCATGGACCTGCTAGCGCTGTATCAGGGGCACCTGGCCAACTTCCCCGACATCATCCACGTTCAGAAAGGTAAAGCCTGGCCTTTGGGAGCAGATGGTATGGGATGTGTTGTTCAGGATGAAAGGGATGGCTTTGACAGAAATACTGTTATCGCTTTCAGACTAATCCCCTACAGGTCTGGAATCGGGCAGCTAGGCCTTTTTCCCCCGAGTGTTCGGTGGGCAGGTAGCTTCCTCGAAATATTTCCAGACAGGGAGTGGGTACTCTTCAGAGAAGGTTCTGAGAGCCTTTGTATGACCGTGCTGTCGTTTTGAAGTTTGAACATTGGGTAATGAGTTTCTGGAATCTGTAATCTTGTGTCTAAGGTAGAATTAGAAGGGGATCCAATCCACGTTAGGCATCCATTTGAACACTACAGGGTTACTTAATCCGATGGGTTTCGGGAAGCATGGAGATAATGGGGAAGAACGGACATCTGCAAATAAAGGTAAGTCTGCTTTCACTCTCCACACCTCTCAGTGTCTGCTTGGGTAGAGGAATTAGGGTCAGTTCTCCGAGGTACCAGCTGGGGCAGCTTAAGAACTTCCTGCACAGGCTTCTTGTTTTGCAGCCTTATAAAATTTTAGGAAGTTTTAATAAAATCTGTTTAAACTCAGTCATTTTGAGTTTGGAGTCTATTAAGACTGAAATTAATATTATTTAGAAAATGATGTAGGGAAACTATATAGAATCTGAATATTATATATGAGAGCAGTCTTTCTGGTATCCCAGTGATTTAAGTGTTTAGCTGCCCAGCTGTAAGAGCTTTTTTTAAATTTGTAATTGTTAGTGATTCTGACTTTCGTTCAAGCACTAAAAATCGCAGATTATTATTTTATAAAATAAATCAGAGCAGTGAGGCCTTTCCTAACATTCTTCAATAATTTGTATTCTGATAGAATGCCTTGAGTGAGAGAATGAGAGGTGTTGGGGTTAGGGAGGTAGTCTTGCCTGTGAATGTCATCTATTCATTGGGAGTGGGGGAAAGAGGGGAGTCACCTAATCTAACTTACTGTGAGGGTAGAAATCTTGGGTTATCATCGGGTCTGGTGTTTAGTAATGAGATGGTCACTGCCTTTCCAGATCTGCCAGACCAATTATGAACAACCCTGATTGTGACATATCCCCGATTTTGATATATTCCTTTATGAACCGAAATTTGCCTCTCTTGATTCTGTTTCTGTTCCCTGGAACTGCATAGAATAAGTCTATTCCTCATCAACATGTCAGTCCTTTAGGCCTTTGGAAACAATAGTCTCGCTTTCTTCCCCTCTGCTGCCGTCCTTCCCTTCCAAGTGTGTGACTCCTGACTCACCAAGTGGGAGTTCTTCAGACACCTTGAATGTGTCATTGTCCCTGCTAAAATGCAGTAGGTAGTACCCTGCAACATCTGCAGTACCTATTTTAGCAGAAAATAGTAACTTTCCTGGCAATTTACATTTCGTAAAAGCAGTCTAAGATTGAATAAGCTATTTGAGCAACCATGTCATTGTCAGCCTGTGTTGAACCTGCTTCTACGTTCTCTGCCCTTTTTTTTTTTTTTTTGGCATGAATTTTTAAGAATCCTTGACTTTTTGGTTGGTGCTGGTTGAGATTGACTCTTTGAGCCTTTAATACGGGACCTTACATTTAAATATTGCATTGTTTTACATCCATTTGGACCCAGGCTGGTGGCCTTTTAACATATTTAGTGAACTTACGCACATTGTTGGTAAATAATTTAAAGGTAGAGTCAAGTACAGACACCTGCAGCCTTGACTCAGGTGACTTGGTACTGCTGGTCACATCAGTTCATTCATTGGTTTTACTGATATTCAGACCACAAGGTCTTGTCAAATACCCTGCTGTTGAAATTATTAGAAAAGGTATGGTGTTTGGTCTGAGATCCATTTTGAGTTTATGTAGTCTATTACACCATGTAGTTTATTACTGTTTTTTCAATCCTAAAACTAAAATTGTCTCTAATTGCTTGGGATTTGATAAACTTCCTTCATTTAAATCAGTACCATTTTATGTTGTTTAAGCAGGTTCAAAGGCACTAAACATGACCTTTCGGCACTTTGGAAAGAACACCAGTTGTTAGTCGGTGTAGTTTGTTTCTACTGTAGCCTTGGTGTATAACGTACAGGGAGCCTTGTGTCCCTAGGTGACATGTCTTTAGAATGCACTGCCATTTAAAGCCATAGTGTGCAGTGCATAAGGCTACAAGCATTTTCTTATAACCAGTAATTATCAAGGATGGTAGAGTTGGTGATTTTTAGGAATACAGATGAAAGAATATCATAAACCAGTCTAAAGTTTTTTGAACTGGTTTGAGATGTTCAGAACTTGTTGTAAAGAGCAGCTCACCTCACTCGCCACCCACAACATTAATTAAACTGTTGCTATTGGAATGAATCTCGAGTCTGCGCACTTGGGATTTTGTTTACAGGTTGTTTTTTCCTCCAAGGTCTCAAAGCACGATCACATCAAAGGTCTGTGACTATTGAGAAGAGAACAACAATAACAAAAAAAGATGAATAAAAACCTGTCAGCAATTTAAACAATCTTTTGTTGTAAACATCTGGTCTAGATGTATATTTCAACTGAGGGAGAAATTAAAAAATTCAAAATAATTATCTTAACACTTCAATTCTCATTTACAGTAAGAGAAAGGCAGTTTCACTACTGCATTTTAGACTTTCTAATCATATATCAGAAAGTCCACTTTCAGATGAAACAAAATGATTAGAAAGTGCTTTTTAATTACTATAGTAGTTAAGAAGGGGAGTTAATTAGTTTTTCTCCCCTTTAATTTCTGGGAGAAAGTACAGGAGCATTTGGTTCTTCTGAGCTATTTTATGTTCCATGTTCTCAACTTGTGTACTGTTCGATTCTGGGTCTGTGAGCCACATGTGACTATTTAAATTTAATTAAAACTAAACAAAAATTTAAAAATGTAGTTCCTCAGTCAACACTCGCTATATTTCGGTGCTTTATAGTTGATGTCTACCATATTAGACAACAGATGTAGAACAGTAGTCCCCAACCTTTTGGCACCCGGGACTGGTGCTTCCTTGAGAATCTAATGCTTGCCGATCTGAGGTAGAGCTGAGGCGGTGATGCTGGTGCTGGCGAGTGGCTGTGAACCCAGATGAAGCTTCACTGGCTCCCTCTGCCACTCCTGTAGTGTAGCCTGTTTTCTAACGGGCCACAGACTGGTGCCAGTCCTCGGCCTGGAGGTTGGGGACCCCTGATGTAGAACATTTCCATCACCGGTGGAGGTTCCACTGGACAGTGCTGAACTAAACAGTTGACTATAGTTTAACTTTCAATTCTGTCTTAACTTTCCCCAGCAAATTAGTTTTCTTTTCACAGTGTTTTCAGATAATTTCTTTTCACTTGGTCATCTCATGACACCACCTTCCTTTCCATATACGCTTACGTAATAAAAAAAAATGGGAGGGGAAGGCAGGCTCTGCTAGACCCCTCTTTATAGAACTTAACTGGCACTTAGCAACTGAGTAATATTTCTGCAGGGTTAAGATGTCCATCTGTTTTACAGCCTGCTTTCATGTCTCATTCAGAAAACAACTGGTCTCTGGATGGACATCTGGGGCTGGTGAGGAACCAGCTTCAGAATGAGGGTAGAAAGCTCTTAACTCAAATGTAGTGGACTGGCGTTTCCCTGACTCTACTTAGTACTGAAAACATTGCTTAAAATTAATAATCGTTTTAGTGTAAGTACTTTCTGCAAAAGTGAAGAGAGCCATATGGTTCCTTTAGCTAAAAGAGCATTTTAGAAATTTAAATTATTTCATCATCTGATGGAGTCTTAGATAAACAGACCTATTTCAATTAGTAGAGTCGAATAGTAAGAATGCAGCTTGCTCTAGTCTGTAGTCCAGTAGATTGAAATTCAGACTGAATTTTATTCATATTTGCTTTAGCAGGAATCCCATACATTCTTTACCTATTAACCCCTGACTAGGCAGTATGACCATATCTATCATAGCTGTATAACCCTGTGGTCTCAGTTTTTTCTTGAAATAGTAGCCTTTTATCTTTTTTCTGTCAACCATGCCTGCAGTCTGCCTTAATAATACTGATGTTGATGAGTTTGGGGTAGTACATAGAATATATTTCATTATCAGTTTTGTAGCTTATTTAGTTCTGTTTCCAAAGGTATGAGTCATCTCTAATTTGTAGTAAAGCTTAATCTGGATGACAGCGAGTCATGGTTTAAAGGCTTTAGGCTTATCTCTTGGGAAATATTACAGGAGGAAAAACCATAAACATTAGATGATGAGAAATGTTGGTTTCATCTTTGTTTATGAATATGGACTAGAGGGAATCACTTCAAGGGAAATTTCTTTATTCTAGAGAAAAGATATAAAATCATATAAAAGCGATTTATTGGCAAAATGTAGTCTGAGGGTGTGAAACAGGCAGGCAGTCCTGTTTTCTGTACTCTTAAATATACAGGGGCTATTTCATTGCCTTCTGTGAATGTTCCAGAGGGAGCTTTCCTTTCAGCAAAAAACAGCTCTGGGACCTCAGGAATGGTAGGCCAGCACTGGGCTGATCAGTCCTATGGGGTAGAATTTCACTATTGTACTTCCTTTCACCATGTGTGGGGTCACTCTCATGTCTGTCTGACATTAATTAAAGATAGCCGGAGTGTCTGCAGGGCACCCAAGGTAAGGTTGGGCCACAGTGAGCCCTTTCCTGTCTGCTCCCCATTCTCCTGTGGCTAAAAATAGCAGTGAGAGGGTAGTGCCAGGAATACAGCGAAAAGGTCTAATAAGCGGACTGTTTACAAACTCATCCTTATTTTGAAACCTCTGGTCTAGAAACTGAGGTCATTCACTTTTTTTTTTTTTTTTTTTTTAGCTCCATCTTAATTGAACCTACTTCTCCTCTCCCCTACTTCTACCCACAGCTATTTTTTAAGAAGACTTCAGTTGTAGTCTTCACCTTTGGCCCAGTCTGTTTTTTCTTAGTGAAAATAAGATTATCTTTGGATCTTTTGAAATGGATGACTGAGTTTCTTGGCTATAACATCAATGTGACTGGTCATGGACAGGCTTGGCCAAGAAGCTAGGTGGGGATACTGCTACCACCATCCTGTCCCTGGTTTCTCAGATGTCCTCAGAATCAGACCAGGAAGCCTGTTAGGCTGATCATGGACCAGAAAGAGCTAGGGACCTGCATTCGCACTTGTATTCTTCTGGTAACTCTTGGATTCATTTGGATTTTCCTCCTTATTCAGAAATGTCATACGCACAGATTTCTGCCTGGTCATCTTAGGATTTCTAGAGATGATGGTGGAACCCAACAATCAGAAAGTTCTGTGAGGAGAAGGTGTCAGTTCCCTTACAAACACACTTCCCTTAGCCTACATTCTTTTTCTTCAAGCCAATTGAAAATCTTCTGTGTTTTTTCAAAGTATTTTAAAATCAAAGTTTAATATCAAGTTAGATTTAATTTGCCGTTTATTTATGAAGCTTTGTGATATCATGAACTAAATGATTATCACAAATAAAATGGCACAGTAATACTTAGCTCTGTTTGGGAGAGACTGCACCCAGAAGACCTGTACCATATGTCATGCCGTGTGCGTAGAGCCCAGGCTACATGCATGTCTGCAGCAGGGACGGACCGGACTCTGTTTGATCCTCACTGGGTTTTAACTAGTGATAGAAGCCATGTGCCAGGTTGCTGAGCGCCCAGCGGGGCTGCGCAGAAGAAATGGGGCTGACCTGAGTCTGATGAGGAAGCTGAGTCAGTCCTACCAGTGAAGGGGGGATGTGCCACGCCAAGAGCCACATGTGCAGTCTCATCACAGTGGGTCAGTATGGAATCTGGGGGACCGGTGTGAGGGGAGCTTTGGACAAGTTACTTTAACTTCTGTAAGCCTCGGTTTTCTTGCTGGCAAAGTGGGAACGCCTCATAACGTCATCATGAGGATTAAATGTTATGAGTTCTTAGTAGCTACTCGTTAAATGCTTAATTTTGAAAAGTAGAAGTGCTTTTACTATGGGACTCACTGTCCTTTAAAAGATAATTCCAGTAATCATCTTATTCTCCAGGTAACCAGCAGAATTATAGGCAAAAGTTAAAAAACCTAAAGAATCATTAGTATAGCAGTTAAATATTGTATTTTAATACAGCTGTCCTTAATGTCTGTTTTATCTGGAGCCACTGTTTTGTTGTAGTTCATGTTAAAGAACTTTTGTAAATTGTTTCCTGTCAGCTGCTCCCTCCTCCAGGCTACTTCTGTCCTTCTGCAAATCACTTTGACATTTCTGTGCTTCAGGTCCTTCATTGGTAAATATGAGTATCATGATTTCCTAGGTATTTTTTTTTGTTGACTTTTTTTTTTTTCAATAGCATCATTCCTACATTGAAAATTAAGTACTCCAGAGTATATGCTGAACATGTAAACATTGTTTCAGGGTAGTCTCAATAGTGTTCTATCTATTGTGACATTTTAGTCTGGGAGCATGAAAATCATCTTATCAGTTGATGTGAAAGAACATTCGTGCATATTTAGTTCAGCAAACATGCATCAAGGGATTACCTCACCAGGTGCTGCAAATGTGAAAATGATTAACCTGGCCATCTGCCTGTTGGCAAGAGCACCCAAGTATTCTGAAGCTGAGGCGTGGTAGATGGCTAGACAAGTTCTCTCTGACCCAAATGAAGGATGTAATTAATAGGACCACTGAAGAGAGAAATTGTGCTTGGGGTTTCCCTCCTATAAAGTGTATACTTCGCTTGGAGTTCTAAATATTATCTTCTTTCCAAAAGTAGAAACAATGCTCGTGTTCTTGATCTTTTATCTGTGTCTTGATTAAACCTTAGAGTGAATGAGTTTTTCTCCACATGTCACTTATACTCCTTCTCTTAGCTTTTTACCTCTCATTGTGATTTGATTTTTCTCTTCAGATAAAGGACTTTTTATGTATTAGCAGGTAGGAAGATAGTGGTGAGGGAGGGGAGCTAGTAGGGTGTCAAAGGCAGGAACTGGGACCCAATAGGAAACTACTCCAGTAATCCAGGTGAGAGACAGTGGAGGCCTGGACCATGGTAGAGACAATGGAGACAGCAAGGAGGGGTCCCGTTCTGGATGTGTTTCAAAGGTAGAATCAATAGGTTTTCCTAAGGAATCAGATGTGGCATGTGAGAGGAAGAGGAGTTATCAAGAGTGAACTGTTTTTGACCAAAAAGAATGGAGTTTCCATCAACTGAGATGAAGAAAGCTGTGAGTGGAACAAAGGTAGGGAGCGGCTGTCAGGATTTGAGGTTATTTTCATCCACATCTCTCTCACCCCAGCACAGACATAGATAGTGAAGCATCAGATCTAGTTCCCTTCCTTGGAGCACCCCACTTGGAGCCTGGTTCTTTTCCAGGTAATCATTACTGATAGAATGCTAACTGGTGTGCTGGAGACTATGCATTGGTCGGTTATTGGGTGGTGGGTGGAGGTCAAGTTTTTATGTTCCTTTAGTATATAGCTCATTTCTTTTGTGTATGCATAGTAAGTGCTTAATGAATGCTTCTTGAATTAATGAAGCAGTCAGTAAGTACTTCCTGGTTGTTTGAAATGGCTTCTGTTTTTCTGTTTGATGCTAGGTATCAGTTTAAATGTGTATGGGAAATAAAAGTAGGGTCTGGGTATATTTTATAGGTGAGGCCATTAACATGTGAGTGATTTAAAAGTCTTGGACTTATATACCTATGAAATGACATTCTAAAATTCATTGGGGAGAGAGAGGAAGTTTTATTTTAATAAAACTATGTGCCAGAAAAATTAATATTTTGTACTTCATAATTTCACTTTATATTGATTCTTGAAGTCTACACTTGTATATATACAGTTTTTTCCTCTTTGGTAAGCTTTTATTATACAATTTTTACTGGGGTCCCTTTTACTTAATTCAGAGACAGTGCATTCATCTGGTTGAATGACTTGGGTACACAAAGCACTAAGCTCAGGTGTTGAGCAGTAGGTACCTGCCCTCACGGAAGGTGCTCTTCCATAGGGAGGGAGGATGTGTGTGCAGACCATTGAAATAAGAGTAGATTTAAATTAAGTAAGAGTGTATGATATCCAGACATGGATGGTGAGTCATTGTCAAGAGGCTTGGGTGGGTAGCATTTGGTGTTTCCCTTTAAAAGATAGTCATTTTGACTTTTGGAGGAATATAGATGGAAAGTGTATCCTTGATCTTAGAAATGCTTTATCATAGGTTTGATAAGCATGTAATGGCTGATGCACTTCATGCCCAGGGCTCAGCCTTAGAATGGTTACAAGTGTAACCCTGGCTCTATTGAATCAGAATATCAGGGACATGCAGCCTGGCCTTTAGTATTCTTAAAAATGTCCCACACGTGATTTTGATGTGCTTCTGGGTTTGTAATTGCTGCTGGAGGTGATGAGCAAACATTGTGGAAGGTCAGTGTAGACTTTAGATAGATAGGACCTGATGACAGCAGTAAAGGATGGTTTGGGGTAGGGTGAGATGGGAAGCTCTTGTAATGATTCAGGCAAGACATGTTGAAATCCTAAACTGAAGAGCTGTTCATGTGGGTGGGGAGGAGGAGACAGAAGGAGGGACTGTGTGCCTACTGGAGAGGGTAAGCAGCACAGAGGAGTATAAAATGACCTGCAAAGTAGGAGTATGGAGCCCTCAGTGGAGATACTTGGAGATAGAACAGGTCCAAACCTACCCAGGCTCCTGTTTGTTCATAGCACTTGAGCTAAGAATGGTTTTTACATTTTTGAATGATTCTATTGTTAACCACTCTATAAGCCTCAATTTACCTTAACTTACAAAGGCTCAGATATTTATTCTGTGACCCTTAAAACATTTGCTGACCCTTGACTTGGAGGCCAAACATGTTAGGGAGTTGGAGTGTAAGTAGCAGTAGTGATTGCTAAGGTTTTTGAGTACTTATGTGACCAGCAGTATTCTGGGCAGTTATATACATGTGTCTAATTCCATTCAAGATTAGGAATGACAGCAGAGTGGTTGTGAGCATGGAGTCTACAACGAGAGGGGGTTGATCCCCCTCCCCCCACCAGCTTCACTGTTAACCTTAGGCCATGGATTTTTCTCCTCTTAGTCTCAGTTTCCTTGTATGTAGCATGGAATAACTGTTTTCTATCGCAAATAATTTTAAGCAATTATTATGTACTATATTAGTTTCTAGGGCTGCTGTAACGAAGTACCACAAAGGCTCTAGTGGGAGAACCTGCCATTCCTCTGCTGCCAACAATCCTTGCTGGTCATTGGCTTGTAGACTCCGATCTTTGTCTCTATCTTCACCTGGCATTCTATCTGTGTGTGTCTCTCTTTTCCTCCTTTTAAGTGCAGTAGTCACATTAGATTTAGGGCCCACCCTAACCTAGTGAGACATCACCTAAACTGATTACATATGCAAAGATCCTATTTCCAGATACTCATGCACTGCTTAACAACAGGAATATGTTCTGAGAAATTCGTCATTAGGTGATTTTTGTCATTGTGCAAACATCATAATGCACTTTTACAAATCAGACTGTATAGCATGTTACACACGTATGCTATATGGTATAGCCTGTTGCTCCTCGGCTACAAACCTGCATAGCATGGTACTGAACAAAACAACATGAGATTAAATCAAATGAAGCAATCAGATGAGGTAAACCAGACGTGTGAGGCTGCTGGCAACGTAACATGCCATACAGTTTTATAGCAGACTTTTTTATAAGTAGAAAGTACACTCTAAAAAACAACAAAAAGTATGGAATAATAAACTAATGATGGTAATTTATTGTTTTTTATTAAGTATTATGTACTGTACATAATTGTATGTCCTGTACTTTCATGTGACTGGCAGCCTCAATAGGTCTGTTTGCACCAGCATCACCACAAACATGTGATTAATGCATTGCACTGTGATGTTATGGTGGCCATGATGTCACATGGAATAGGAGTTTTCAACTCCATTATAACCTTATGGGACCACAGTTGTATATGTGGTCCATTGTTGACTGAAATGTTGTTAATACAGCATATGACAGTAAGGTCACAGTCACAGGTTCCAGCTGGACATGAATTTTGGGGGATGCTAGTCAATCCAGTATACCTATTAACTCCTCCAGAGAGGTAGTATCCCCATTTGGTACCTGTGAAAACTGAGGCCTGGATTTCCGGGATCACACAGCTAATAAGGAGAGCCAGCATTTGAGTTCATTTTTTGACTTGACCCGAGACCCTACAATAAATAATTTTAAGTGGTAGAATATTTTTATTCTGTAGGTAGTCAGAATAATAATTAGAAGAGCTAACATATTTTGAGGGCTTACTTTGTGTGAAGCATGATGCTGTACGTTTTATATTCAGTATATTCATTTAAACAACATAGAAGATTTTGAAGTAAATGCTCTCATTGTTTCCAAGGAGGTAAACACAGAAATTTAATTGTGAGGCTTTGGAGGCATCCCTCACCAGTCAATGTGCAGCCTGGCCACTGGGCAGGCAGGCTTCAGGGAGCATCTTCCTGTTGGCTGAGTATAGACATGAAGGGGTTGTTAGAGTAGACCAGGCTCGAGGGGGCTTTGGAAAGAGCAGGTAAACTTGAGACACCTGCCAGGTATTGTGGCAAGACTCGAGGGAGGAGGCTGTCTTGAGGAGTCTAGAGTTACCTTGGAGGTTTTAAGTTTGTGTGACAGAAAGTGGTGATGCTGAGGATTGAAATAGGCAGGTTAAGAAGAAGAGCAGGATTGGAGGGAAAGACAAGGAATGGGGCTGAAAGATAAGGCACGGAGTCTTAGAAATCCTATATTTCCAAGACTTTTATAATATTTAGTTGTATTGACATTTGTGATTTTCATAAAGCCACCTATTGTTTGCAGCAAGACGTCCTTAACTAAATTCTAATAGTTGGCAACATGGATAATCTGTAAGTTTTCATGTTTTATGACCTGTATTTTATGTCTGTTTTAAAATGATGTATTTCTAGGTGCTTTGTTTTGTCTTTAGTTGGTTATTTATGATCTAGTTCACAGAAGTCCAGATGTGGCCAGAGTAAAGATTCATAGCCACTGGAAACCTGCCAGCTTGAAGAAGCAGGAAAACCCTAGGGTCAAGGGTATTCTTAAGTTTAAAACAGCTGATTTAGGAATTGTCCCCAAAGCTTAGTGATCATAATGTGAAGTGATGTGCCAGTCATAATGGCCACAGTGGGCGGCACTAAGGAACATGATTACAGCTGTGCTGCTCGCTAGTTAGTGTCACAGCTTAAGTAGCAGTTTGTAACACTGAGGTTTACAATCCCAATTCAGAAGTTAAAAACTAGACATCATTTAGGAAAAATACTTGAAAGCTAGAAATAATGTTCTTTGCAAATATTCTTTCAACTACAGTAGCACTCTCAGAAGCACTCATTAGGTTAGGGGTCTTGGCTTTGGGTGTATCGTTCACATCTCCCTGGCTTCTAAGGAGCTGGTGTCACTTCACTCTCATCTTGCCTCTTATGGAGGTACCTGTCTGTTTAGCAGCTTGTTAGATTTATTTTAGCTTGGATCTCCCTTTATCTTCTTAGAAAAAAAGAAGCGAAGGTTTTACCTTTGATTGAAGGTAGTTTCCAAAGTTCACTCTTTTCTTTGGTACAGATGTTTGTTGTATATCAAAAAGTCATCTAAATTCCAAATGCTGGCAGCTCGCAAACATATCTAATGCTGCTTTATTTGTACAGGTGTCTGTACACATATATCAGGTAACAAAAGAATTAGGAAATTATGAACTACAGACCTCAGGCATCAATTGTATTTTCTGGGTTTATACCATTATGCAGATTTTATTTTATAAAATTAGTTTTTTTTTTAAGTTTTATTGTATGTTCATGATTGTTAAGAATATTCTTTCTACCTGTTTGTATTAAGATTCTATGGGTATAAAATCTTTTAAGAAAATAAATGATATGTGCTTTTCTTTTCCTATTTTCATATTTTAAAGTCTTTATTGATATTTGCTTGGCCATAGCCATATCAACATTTTTACCATTGCAGCCAGACTCTTCTGAAAAAAAAATGTTTACAGAATTCTCTTGAATTTTTCATCCTAGTAACTGTGTCACATATTTAATATTCAATATAAGATGAAATACAAGAAGCTCTCTCTACATATATAATGTCCTGGCAATGAACAGCCTATTTTATCAAATAAGTCACTAGAAATGTAATAACCATGAGACTTCACTTTTCATTTGTGGAATAAAGTGAGCTGTGTGAATCTGTGTATATAGTAAAAGTAATCAAATGTTTTAAGATGTGATACTCTCACGTGGATGCTGACATTCATACTACATGTCATTTTGCCTGTACATATTTGGTGCTTACTGACTGAAGCTGTAAGGGCTGCTTAATTAGGATATAATAAGGCCTTTACCTATAACAAACTACTTCTCATTGTATCTTCAAGACCAAACCAAATTTAGAGGCCTGGATTCTTTAAATGATTAATTTTTTTTTCTCAACCAGTTTTTTTTTGTTGTTGTTTTTTAATTTATCTTTTTTGTTCCAACCTTTCCCCTTCTCAAAAGTTCTCTTTCTCATTTATTTGTGAATTGAAAGTGAATTTTAAATTAATTTTATCCTTGAATTTTGGTAGTTCTTAGTTGTAGAGGTGGTTAGTCCCTTCAAAACTTTGCTCTTACTAACTTGAGTTCACAATTTCTATTTGTATCCTCCAGGGTTTATTAAATGGTACACACCTTGAGTCCACTCAGTAAGACATTTGAGAATGTTATTTTGATGGCCTGGAGGCTGTTTGTGGGAAGTTTATCCCTGAGCTGAGGCTTCTGAGGGGCCCTGGTGCTGTGCTTGAGCCATGCACTGGGGCTGATCCACGAAGCTTTGATATCTCCATAAATATGGCATTCCAGATGGACCAGGTACAGGGAACTCCCGAATTGCAAAGCTGGGCAGACCCAGGTTCACATGCAGCTGGACACTTTTAGTAAAGTTATTTATGTTTCTCTAAACTTTACTTTCCACCTCTGAAAATGGGAGCAATAATTCATTTTGTTTTGGGGGTTAAAGAGAATAAAATGAGACAGACAAGTGCAGAGTACAGTCTTGTGTGTAGCAGGTGCCTGGATGGATGGCCATTTTGCCTCTCTGTTAGGTGGATGTTGGCCTTTGTGTTTTTTGATACTTTTTATCAAATAAAAATATATCAGAAAGTAAATATTGGAGCAGAGAGGGGAAAGAGTAATAACAAGAGTGTGGGTGGAGACCAAAAGGGAGGAAGGAAAGGGGAGGGGAAGAAGTTAATGGTGAGTTAGCAGGGACCAGGAGGGTGTGGGTACCAGTGATGTGAGGATAAGAGCAAAATAGGCCACTTGACCAGATTAGCATTTTCTTTCAACATTTTGCATTTCCCAGTGAATGATGAAAAACGGGCCTAGCCCCGTCTTGGGCAACATCTCAGCTGTCTCTGATGCCCTTCAGCCTGTCTCATGTCCCCCTCAATCACGTTGTGGCTTTGGTTTTCTAGGGCAAGGCCCGGGGAAGACAAAATCTAGTTCATGTTTTTGGCACATTCATGATTTCAAAATTAAAGTGCTTGCCTTTAAAAAAAAAAAAAAAAAGAAAGAAAGAAAAGAAAAAAAAATGTAGCCTTTGGGTCCCTGTTGCTTGGTGACCATGCCTTTTGTATAATTGGTCTAAGGAGGGACAGAACATACCGAGAATAAGAGTTTTGGTTGAGGAAAGGAAGGCAAAGTTCAGGTACAGAAATGACCCAGTTGCCCTGGGAATGTCTGGAGCATCCAGCGAGCCTTGGGGGGGCCTTGGGAGGGCCTTGGGGAGGTGGAAGACAGGCCCATAAAGAGGGGAAATTGAAAGGAAGCCAGACAGCTTCTTCAACTGAGTTTAAAATGCCTGAGGCAGTACACTGTTGGAGAGTTTTTTTTATCCCCACTGTTAAATTTTGCTGGGTCAGAAGTTCCCAGGAAAGTGATTTCTCTCAACAAATTAGAAGGAAATGATATATTTCATTTAGTGTGTAGTGTGAATGGCATTTGCTAACATGCTTAGTTTGGCTTGTAGTGGGTTCTTAGGTGCTAATTGACTAAATGACATCAGAGCTTTACTACTGTTCATTTTCAAAAAAACAAAAATGACATTGATATGCTCCCTAAACAGTTTTTACTGATGGAAATAATTTAGTGGCTTGCTGTGTAAATAATGTAATGTTTTTGAAAATGTTGCTGATTTCCAGAACATAATTAATCTATAAAATGAGTTTCTTTGAGTTTGAGCCATTTAAGGTGATAATATTAATGAAACTTGTCATAGGATTAAATTCTTTTGCTCTAATTATTTTGTGCTCATTACACTTGTTTAATGTAATCCCTCTAAAACCGAGTACATGAGGATTATGAACCAGGTCAGCCTTATTTCATGCTCTGAAACCAGGCAAGATGGCTTCCATTGGTAAGATATAAAGAAAATGTTAGGAGAGGGGTGGGAGCTCTGTGTGGCTGGGTCTGATAATGGGGAAGAGTGGCAAGGTCCCTTTCTTTGAGCCTGGGCAATTGGAATAAGTATAAAAATGAACCCTATTAGGAATTTTACCTGGACAGACTCAGTTAAGAATATCCAAAGAGTCCAGGACATTTTGTTAATAACATTCCTAAAGCAAAATCAAAATACTGATTTTTTTCTTAGGGCTCCAGATGTGGAAAAGGAAGACCCTTTCCAACAGAGTGTAGCAGAGGCCCCACGTGGGATGCTAAATGGAAAGTGGTCAGGATGTTAGGCACCGGGGAATGGTGGGTTCTTTGCCGTGAATTAGCTATGGGACTTTGGACAAGTCACTTAGCCTCTTGCTTGTAAGAATGAGAGAACTGTACCAAAAACTCTTCCAAGGCCCTTTCAGCTCTTTTAAAAAAAAAACCTAGAAACCAGCTGCTCCAGATCAGCCTTACTACTTCTCCAGGGGGTATCTCATTGGCACCCACGAGAAGGAAGTCTTCAGGGTTTCTGCGCTGCCTCTTGGAATAAAGTCTTAGCATTATTAGTGAATCTTCTATCCTGTGGGAACATTCTAATAATTCTCCCAAGTAATTTAATAATTAAGTTGGGTCCTCAACTGTAAGCTCCTTGTCAACCTGTAAGCCTTCTTAGGAAGGGGCTCTCTGTTCTTGTGCCTCCTTCCACAGAAATTCCTGTGGAAGGAAGGACTCTAGTCTGTTTGCCTGGTGTCCTGGAGGGCAGCTGAGCTACTTTTGTTTCTTTGGGAGCAGCGAAATGGGACGTGGTTGAAATATATCACCTCACTTTCAATACAGCATTTTCCTGTACTTTAAACAAACTTTAAGGATTTATTTTCAGCTGTGAAATTTGGGGAGGCTGCACTGTTTCAGTTACTTTCTTGTTAAGTTGTATTTTCTTCTGAACTAGAAATGTGACTATTTTTTTAATGAAGAATATACTCACATTGCTGTGTATTATTAGCCTCCTATTTACTCCTAGAATTTAATACTTGCCTGCATTTTGTTTTTATAATAAAATCTTACTATACCCTTATATTATTCTAATGTCTGTCTGTTAGCCCAAGAAACAGTTTCATAGTAATGTGCTTACATTCCCATTATAAAATGTTCTTCCCTATGATCAGTTCTGTTTTTAGTTTTCTTTTAAAACTTGCTCTATCCATGAGTATTATGGGGTCTTTTGTTTAATCCAACAGTGACTGATTTTCACCTTGGATTTTATTGTATAATTGCTCTCCCTTATTCTTCCATTTCCCTTTTCTGTTTTAAAAACAATGTAGCCTTGTTTTTGAGGGGAGGGGGCTGGCAGGGGACAGATTCCTCTTAAGTTAGCTGCTTAAGAAGTAGAGGTTTTGAAATCCTTAGCCTATTTTGTATTGATTCCTTGATAAAAATGTGTTCCCTTTGTTCTTTGGATTCTAGGCAACATTTTTAGCTTTTATTAACACTCCTCTTAGGTTTGTTTAAAAAAAAATGCAGTATGGCTGAGAGAATGCTTAAAAGATGCTGTAATGCTTTGTTACATTGTACCTCTGCAGTTGCTACTTAAGCTGCTACAGACTAATTTTTAAAGGTATTCTAGAAGTCTGTAGTGGTCTGTCTTTGCCCCAATAGTTCTCTTTGTCCAGCCTTTCACTGCTTAAAGACTAGACCTGATTGAAAATTTGGCTATCTTTTCCTTTCTTGCGACATTTAAAATTTTAAATATGAAAATATGTGAAGTGTAGAAACGTACAGATATTTCCCAGTTTGAGAATCATCAAATCAACTGTGTAGGTACTTAATTGTTTCAGGCATGTAAGTCTTGCCACCTCAAAAAATAACTTGCGCCCCTAAAACAAGAACCATGTCTCTTACATGTTATCTCCTTCCTATCTGCCCTGCTCCTGCACTCCTGATACATTGTGTTGTCATGGATTTGAATTGCATTAAAGGGGTAAAACTGAAATTCTAAGTGGAATTGGCTTTTAGGTGCTTACCTTCCTCAGTGGTTTGTTCTGTCCTTCATAGTTTGCACAATAATTTTTTTGCCTAGATGTCCAGTTGCATCAAAGCAAACACGTATTCCTAAAGGGATTGTATATTACAATTTTTGGTGGTAGTTCTTAATTTATATCATCTTCCAGTGGTGGTGGTGGTGGGGGCGGGGGCGATACACCTTCTCTTTCCATGTAAGTTTGGGCTTAGATTCTGAAAATAGTGAGATATGTGCTGCTTTTATCACTGCTTTGTGGCACCCTAATTATGTTACTACAAAGATAATAAAATTAGATATCTCATAAATATTAAAGGACTTTATAGGCACAGTTAATGAATTGAATGAGGTTACTACGATTCCAGAGGGAAAATTTCAAAACTGTAGTTTCTTTTACATACTCACAAGGTCTTCTGCATTGCATGCCAGAATAAAAGCCAGGGACCTTGTAAGGAAGGCACGACATCAGAGAGATGGTACAGGAACCCCAGCACAGGTGTGGGTGGGGAGGCTAAGAGGAGGGGAGGGAATAGCTGATTCTCATCTGCTCACCTAGGCCTACCTTGCTTTTTCATGCTGAATCACGCTCCAGTTTCTGTTCTAAATATTTGTAGTGTGTGCTTTGAAGTCAGTTATGCATTCAGATCCTATCTCCACTTCTTACTTGATTACCTGGTAGCTTTGAGCTCAAAGAGGGTGAGTAGCTTTCTTAGTTTCCTTGTTGCAAAAATAGGAGTAATGTCTGTTGTAAAGTTTCAGTAGGGTTAGAGATAGTGTATGGAAAATGTCTAGCATATATTATTACTATTTTTGAGAGCTTCCATTCACTGTTTATATATGCCTGTTCCCTGCCCCCTTCCCTGCCACTTCTAACATCCCCCCACCTCTAACTGCTTCCTTCCTTGTTCTCAGCATACTGCCTGGCAAGTAGCATGTTCTCTGAACATTTTCCCTCGTGACACATTTTACATATTATCTTGGAGAAAGCCATATTTAACTATCATGCAGAATTATGTACTTGGTGGTCCTGTTTCACTTAATGTTATGGTGGTGTGCCTGTCTTCAGTGTGCTTTTTGAGGTGGCTTCCTCAAGAACTTACAGCGGTGAGGACTTGGATGTTTAAATGTTTGAATCCCCCTGTTCTAGCACTGTGGTCTGTACACGTTAGGCCCTCCATAATTTCTTGCCTCAGAGCCCAACATCGTGGGGGCTTTAAAGAGAGCCACATTTGTATTATTTACTAAAAAAAATCATTTTTAGGAGAAAAACAAGTCTTAAATTCTCCTTGACTTCTTTGGTATGTCCACTTAAAAAGCTTAAAGAAGTTAAATGCCAAAAGGTCCTTAGACCTCAGAGAGATTTAATACTTGGTGCTAGTGCCCAAGAGTTTTGAAAGTGTATGGTAAGTTGTGGAAACGTCATACTTGTTCATTTTTAAATTAGTTTTTATAGATGCACATCTGCAATTTTATATAATAGAAGGTTGTTTCTAAGAATACAATGATCTCATTGGAGTTTGACAGCTGCAATTAGTTGGCATTCACACAGCTCTGGGCCAGGTGTCACAGCTCCTCTTTGGGACCCTACTCTGAAAATGCAGGCGCCGATAACTAGAATAGGTAATCCTGGCAGAATACTACCAACACAGGCAACAGCCGCTATACAGATACATCAGAATCTGAGCAGGAAACGACACCGTGTGCTTGTCCTCAGTGTTTACACGGTGGGCACCTATAATCGAATCAGATGAAGAAGTAGTTAAATCACTTGAGACTTTTCTCTCTTCCTGTTCCCTGCCTGCCCCCCCCCCCATTTTTCTTACCATTGTAAACAAAGAATCAGAAATCATGAAATTTCCTCTTCTTAGTCATCTTTTTGAAAATTTTTCCATTTAGTTGTGTCTCATATGCTTTCCTGGTATTTCCAACTTTAATTCTTGTATATAAATTGTGAAACTTGTACAAATATAACAGAGATAAATTGCTACAAGAAATTTTTTTTCTCTTTTTAAGGGGAAAGTTTTTTATTTTTGTTTTTGTCTTTACTATAAACTATAAGGCAGATTTTGTTGCTTCACTGGTCCTGTCAGCTATAGTAGAAATGTTAAAAATGCCAAACTTCCATAGTGACATGCTTCTTAGTGGACAGGGGTTTTCTTAAGTGTGTCAGTGTAACACATGACCTCTCTGTGGAGCAGAACCCACTTCTCTGCTGTGGGTTTAAGTGGAAGTGAGGTGTTCTCTCTGTTCCAAGGCTGTGCTGCTTTTCATTTAAAGATCTCATTTGGAAAAAAAAAATGAAAATATACACACATGCATACATACAAGTGTATCACATTTGTCGTAGGTAGATTTTAGCTTTTCAGGTCTTCTAGCTATGCCAAAACAACAACAACAACAACAAAAAAAAACCGAAACACATACTGTCTAATTTCTAACGAAGAAAATCAGAAATGGGGCCTTTTCTCCTGCATATTTTACCATTGGTTAAAACTAAACATTTCTGAAATTACAGTCATCCTTTTAAAGTTCCTGAGCTTCCTCACTTCCTCCTAAATAGTCACCTTCTCCCCCCCTCCCCCTCCCCCAGTATCAAGTTCTCAGACTGCCAGGCCAGGTCTCCTAAATGTTTCTCTCTTTGGCTGTGGTTTCATAGAATGAGGCTAGGTGGAGTCAGAAAATCTGAATTCTTGAGCTGGCTATTTGAGCTTTATCATCACTCATTTCCAGGAACCCATGGATATCTTTTAGTTCCTACCTTTAAACATCCTCAGCCATTTGTGTCTTTATATAACTATGCTTCTAGCGGAAGGTCTACCCTCATGTGGCACCTGCCAGGGTGACCATCCCCTTTCTCTCCCTTGCATATACCCTTTGGTGACCTTCTTGACAAAAGGCTATGGCACCTCAGACTCCATTTCCAGGTCTTCATGAGGGCAGACTCATCCTTACAACCCATAAAGAAAAGATGGCAAATTCTTATTTCACAGGGCCCTTATGCTCCAGATATGGGTCTCCTGATAGAATATGGAATCAGAACCAGACATACCTACATTATTTATTCCTTCATTGCCAGTTGGACACAGACTTGGCAGCCCCAGCGAAGTCAGCCTCTAGGCTGCCAACATTGCCAAGCCCCCTTCACAGCATGTCATGGTTTCTAAAACACAACCTGAGTTGGTGCTAACATGTTTTAGAGTCTAGTTCTGTAGTCTCATACAGTAATTTTTTAGTAAGACTTTCCAAGGAAGTGAGTTTGCATCCTCTGTGGGGCATTGTTTTGTTTTTCTAGATAACTCTTAATATATGCATATGTAACAGTGTCACACGTTTTTTTCTTAAGAATGTGAAAACTGCAGAATTTCTTGGTTTGTCTATTTAGGGACAGTTCCTTGCAATTTATTGTTAGTAAATTACTGGAAGAGATAAAACACGCTATGCTTGGTCAATGGCAAATGCTAGTTTCAGTAAGTGAAATTGCAGCAATGGAGGTGTTTTCGGTAACTTTACCAGATTCCTTCTGTTTTAAATAATAATTACAGTCATTCCTTTAAATTCCAAAAGACTTTAAAATAGTTTAGGCAAGTATTTATAGTGCCCATGATTCTGTTTGCTATGTAGGTATGCCATTGGGATATATGTATATCTTTTTTTAAATTAATTTTTCTTTTTCTTTTTTTTTTTTAACAATAGGAGCTCTTACCAAAGTAAAGGAGAGTAGGAGACACGTGGAAGAAGGGAAGATGGAGGTCCAAAAGGCTGATGGCATCCAAGATCGCTGTAACACTATTTCTTTTGCCACCTTGGCTGAAATTCACCACTTCCATCAAATTCGAGTAAGAGACTTTAAATCACAGATGCAGCATTTCTTACAACAACAAATACTATTTTTCCAAAAAGTGACGCAGAAGTTGGAAGAAGCTCTTCACAAATACGATAGTGTTTAATGACTGGACATTGGATTGTGGACTTTTTTCAGTTCAAGGATAATTTCTACAGCAGAATAAAAACTGCTATCAAAGAGCTATTGCCAACTATCAGTGGTGGTACAAGGATGGTTTTGTGTTAACTGAAACTCGGCTGAATATATAATTATGTAGGAAAAAAACAGTTAATATGGTTATATAATAGAAACAGTACCACACATTGTAACTAAATTATACTATGTATGCCTACACTACCATTGTAACTTTTGGAATAATGATTATACTATTTGCCTTATTGCTTTTTGAAGTATGGGTATTTTAGTGTAGACCTCAAAACCCATGAAGGGTCTCAAAGAAGCTGGCTGGATAAAGCCTGCTGTGGATGCCTTTTTACTCTCATAGATTGGGATTACCTAAATTCAACCTGTTCTCTGTTTACAAACTCCAACTAGAGCAGCTATGCGACTTTGTGCCTTTAGACACTTGGTTTTTCATTTCTCCACCCTCCCCCCTTTTTTAAGTAACCACAACTTTTCTGATTGAAAGAGTGAAAGGCCAGTGCATACAATGACAAACTGCTGGTGACTTCACATTGGCACTGGGGGCGGGTGGGAGGATCCACTGTCATCAGTTTGCACAGCAAATTTTGTCTCCTGACACACGCTGGTGAGTGCAGCAGAGGGAGATTCAATTGTCATCTTGAAATAATAAGTCTATTAGGGAAGAAAATGGTGCCACTCTATTCCCTTAGATTATACAGTAGCATAGCCTCTTCACTCAAGTGTCCTGGAAACTTGGTGTGAAGATTTAAAGGAAACATGTCTTATAACATGGAGAAAAAGGAGTTTTAATCAGTCGGGGACACAAGCACAGAATCAGTGAGGACACAGACTCAGTTTTCTTAGGAGGATTTTCTTTTTTTTAGCTTGAAGATTTATTATTCAGTGTGATTTTTTTTTAATGGATCTACACTGTTAACTGATTGAGACTCCACTGTGATTCACTCGTTTACTTAATCAGATACTTTTCAGGGATGTCTATAAAATTCAGTGTTATACGTGATGAAAAGTAGTGTTGATCTAAGGAGGGACCAGAAATAATTTCTACTATTCCAAATGCTGAAAATAAAGAGTAATTTTTTTTAAGTATTGATAAGCCCCTAGGACATTTAACCTTAAAAATTATCTTAAATATATTCTTATATTATTATAAGGGAAGTACAAATGGCTGGTAAATACCAAAAAGATTCAAAAGCAGCTTCATTTAAAAAGCACAAAATGATTCTGGCTTGAAATGCCAAAATCTACATGTTTTTTTTTATCGTTGCTGAGCTAAATAATGTGATTCTTGCGTTTACAGATGTAAAAATTGTCACTGAAAGGTTAAAGTATCTACTGTTTTTATAAGTCATACTTACGCTGCCTCAGAAATCCCTGGTTGTTGAAACGGTAACACAGAAGTAAAGAGGTCAGTTTGAAATATAGGTGAGTCACACTGATTAAAGGAAAGAGTAATTATTGAAATAATTACTTAGCAGCACATTTACTCTAAAACGTAATCTCATATGGGTTGAATTTTTAAGATCAGAATATTATAATTTTGATGATAATTTTATATTTTAGGAAACTTAGAGCCAGATTTAACATCATGTGGCTTTGTCTCTACTGCAGATATGTGGAACTATATATTGTTATCTAAAAATTAACTTTCTCTTATTGATTGCAAAATATAATTTGATAAACAAAACTCATGAATGTTAATTTCATTGCAGAAGTTTGGAAATTATAATTACAGCATTTAATTTAAGTTTGAGTGTATTGGACACATAAGCACTATGCTTTTCAAATGATTGAAAATCGGTTTTATTTGCCTCTTTATTTTGATGGTGGTTTGATTTTTTTTCTAAGTAAGATCACTAAACTTGTACAATGGTAGCTTGGAAATTATCTGAGGTGTCTTGTATGATTGTGCTTTAGCCAGGGTGGACATAGCTTAAATTATAAAAACTAAAGATGAAGTACAAAGAAGTATAAGTTCATGCTGCCTCTTTTAAAAGAGAACTTTTGTTCTTCTTAACTACATAACATCATAATGCCACTGATTCATAAGGGGTTTAAATTCTGTGGGGGTAGGACACCAGCATTATCAGTGTTCATTTTCAACTAAGATTTTTATTTCTCTAACGTTCTTGGTCCTATTGAAACATTTCAGTATACAGAAATACTGCAATGTTAGCACCCAAGAGATAAGCCATCATAATCTGTGTGCTGGTCGTTATGATCAGTGTGGTACAATTTTTTTAAATAAACTATCATGCCCTTCATGCCATTATTTGTCTTTATTTCTAAAATTTATAATTCTGATGATGTATTTATAACATGAGGGCATCCACTTGAGCCTGATTTTGCTATTTTAATTACAGATGGTGTTGCTTATGTGCTGTAACTATGATGCAGTGAGACTGGTTCTACAGCCCCGCGTTATAATCCCATTAGAAGAGACAGCTCCTCTCTTCTAGGCTGTTGTATCTGAAGGTGCAGTTTAAAGCCAGAATAAGGGAACACATTTTAAAGTGAAAGATAAAGTCAGTGCACATTGATTTGAACAGAGTAGTATAGTAATTGGGGTTTTCTTGGGCTCCAATGATAGTTGTCTTACATTTATTCATAACAATACATTAGGTTCTGAAATGCAGGTTTTTCATTGTCTTAAATTTTGCTGCTTTCATAATTAAGGACTCAAATAATATTTTAGTCTGTCAAGTCAAGCATGTAAAGTGTATGTATAAACCTTTAAATGTCATTTTTAATCAAGTTCATTGCTATGGCCATTTTTTCCATTTATGTCTCCATTTCTTCCGAATCTAATACTGTCCGTGTCTGATACCTTTAAATCCATAAGCATTATTCAGTTTTCTCATTTCCAACCTTATCTTTGGCTAACAGAATAATTAAAACAGGGTATTATTTATTTATAGACTAAAAATGTTGAATATTGTTTTATTTCCTTCAGAATGTTATGATTAGTACAGATCAGCCATGTTTATTTTTTTTTAATAAACAAAGGTTGTTTTATTTCTCAGCTTCAGTGGAATATTATAATTATTTTTCTCCATTTAATGTGAAAGACATACAGAAAAATTGAGTGTGTTCCATGTCTTAAGCTTCTGTCTGCAGTTGCCATATGAACTGTTCACGAAATTCTATAGTTTGATTAATTTAAAATCATAAGCCACTCAGGTAGTCCCACTGAATATCTTACATTAGTAACTTCAGTGACTGTTAAGCATATAGCAGTAAATTGTTAGTGAGATGTTTTGAAATAATAGTTACTGTGTGTCCAGCACCTGACAGGCCAACTCAAACCAGCCTAAATCAAACCATAAATGGTCACAGATAGGTACAGGGACCTGGTGAATCCCATATGGGGCCAAGGTCCCATCTAGAACCAGGCTTACCCTCTATGTGGGCCTTTGAAATTTGTCAACTTCATGGGTCTATTTACTTATTAGTGGCTTTGCTTTCTTAGCATCTTCCAATATGTCTTAAATGGCCAGACCTGCTTTTGGTTTACTGGTGTTCTTGGCCCGATGGTGGACACCTGACCCAAGCTGGACAAATCAGCTGTGGGATGGGGACTAGGGGAAGGATATGGAAAAGAGGTTCTCTTTAGAGTATATGAGAAAAGAAAGGAAACGGTTGGTACCTCATAATATGGACTTTATGTGATAGTCCTCACAGCAAACCTGGAGATGCCGTCTCCATCTCTTGTTTATAGATGAGTTAAAAGGATCAGAGAGGTCTGGTATCTTTTGCCTGAGATTACTTGAGCTAAATGATGGAGCTGAGGTTCAAACTGGGATCCGGCTCAAGCTTGCGCTTTTTTAAACTAGATTACGTTGGGTTCCATTTCCCTGCTTTGCAGAAACCTCTAACACCTTCCCCAGGTCCCACTGCTGGGTTGATAAGGATTCAGTCATTCTTTGGTCACTGGGCATGGAGGTATAAAGAGAATCTCTGAAAATGTGCTTTTTGCATTTATTTCTCTTGGGAAAGGTAAATCTGTGGTGCTGTCACCACATTCTTGTCTGTTTATGTCGTATTGCTCTGTCTCAATGGAGAAGCAGGTAAGGTGTGCTGTTTCAATAGTGATAAGGGGGAAAAGGAAAAGAACCCAAACCTAGTGCCCTTTCCCCTTTTCTCCAATTCTCACATTTATGCAAATATAATCAGGTTTCAGTTGCCATAAGAACAGCCTTGGCAGAACCACAAGGACTAATGTCAAGTCAAGCATTTAATTCCAGTTGATCATGGTCAGAGTTAGCCATGACAAGTTCTATTTGGTCACAGGTTGAAGCAGAGAATTCCCTGTGTGGTAAGCTCTGGTGAGTCTGAGAGGTGGTGGAGTAGACTTGTAGACAGAGTCTAAAGGGGTGCTTGGGCTCTGGCTCTGGGGACCTGGAGAGACACAGCTGAGCATCTGCTGCTATCCCAAGCCACGGAGCTGGGGGGACAGTTCATCTGAGTTTGGGTCATGGCTATAGCCTTCCTAGGGATCACGCGTTCCTCTGACTGGGCCCTGATCCCAGGATGTCCCAGATACTGTGGCAGAGATGGAACTTCCTAAACTGCCATGGTGGACTGCCTGTTTGGAGGGACAGTTCAACTTCTTTGGGTGAGCTTGTATCAGAAGTCTGCCAATTGTCCCTGTGAAGCTACCTTCAGAGGGACTTAGAAGCACATAAGATGTGTGGTATTCATTGCTGTGGATCTCATCATCTTATCTGGAAATGACTTTTAAGTTTGAGGTCAGATGCATCAGACTATATTTTCCTAGTGGTTTAAATTTTCAGTCACTCCAGGAAATTCCTTGCAGGATTTAATAACTGCTGAGTTGTTGGACTTTGCAAGCATAGCTGGGGAGCTGACCTAGCAGATCAGTGAGAAAGGCAATACATTGGAGCCAGGGGTCTTATCTCAGCTTGTACACTCCACTAGTGACCTCAGGCAACTCACCAATCTGTCTCTGATCCTGTTTCCTCAATTGTATGATAGGCATACTTAGATTTTTTTGAATTACTGAGAGCATTAGATTAACCAATATGTAAAGTCCTTAACTATTTTATAGTACTCCCCAGATAACAAAAGTGGAAGTGATAAAAATTCCAGAAATAGGTACTTAATAAATGATAGCAATTTTACAAAATTTGTGTGGCCTTGACTTAGTCAATGGAGCCAGATTTCCATCTGTAATGGAATACAGTATCCCCTTCACAGAAATATTGTGAGAATTGAATGACATATAAAGCCCAGAGCCCAATGCACGTCAAGAATTAGAATAAGAAAGATCTTCTCTGATCCATACGTGAGAAGGGACAAGATGAAGGATTTAAATAGTAAGAACTTTGTATCAACTGTGCTGTGGAAAGTGAAGGAATCCACACTTGGGTTGCAGTCAGGCCAGAGTTTCTGCTTTCAGCCACAGCTCTTTCACCTTCTACCCACCTTGGTCAGTTCTCCCTGACCCAACTTGGCCGCAGGTCCAAACCCCCGTGCAAGTTCCTGCTCCTAGAACTGAGCACAGCATCCTTGCACATTCTGCCCAGAGCCTATTTCTCCACACTTCTCATTCACCCTTCCTGCTGGGGTGGGAAGAAGCTCAGCTCTCCGGAGATAACCCCTTTTCAATAAGGCTCCTCACATGGTCTTGAAGAACTAATGCCAGTGCATTTAGGAAGTTGTCTTACAGCTCTTACCAGAAATGCTCAAGGAAGACACCTCAGAATTCTGTGTTTATTCGCCAAGTTAATGATTTTATTGACGTCTGCTGCTTTTAACACCTTAAAAATGTGTCCTTGAGGCCTAGGAGAAGAGGGACAGCATACTCAGTGTCGGTATCTCAGCCCTGACGTCCTGCCACACAGGCACTTCTAAATGGCTGTCAACGCGTTCACTCTGCAAAGTCGAATGCCTCTGATGGGCTTTTGGAGCAGCCATGCCCTGAATCAAAATATTGGTGGAGAGCAAATTTGGTTATACAACTTGATGGTTCTGCTTTTCTTCATCCTGTGAGTTTTAGAAAATACCACGTTTTAAATTCAAAATGGTTCCCTTGGGGAGAAAAATCTTTAAAAATAAATTGGAGTACAGTATAGGCTTTAGCAAATTAGGTTCAGCTTAAAACTGACAGTATTTCAGCATATATCTGTTTGGAGCCTGGAGTTTTGATCAGTTTTTTTATCACCTGGCCTCTGTGAACTCCTCTGTGAGCCAACGGGGGTGTCTAGGTGCCAGATGCATATTCAGTACAAGGCTGCAACCCTGCGGGGCCAGGTCCGGGAGCCCACGTTCTGAACCAGAACACCTACAGGGAAAGCGAAACCTGTAGTCCTGGAGAAAAAGGGGCTTTTTTGACAGATGGTGCCTTTTAATGGCTCCTATTCTAGAATCTATGGAAGGAAATTTTGACTTTTTAGGTACACAGTTATCTGAATGACTAAAAACTACAGGTGTCAGTCATTTTTGAAAAAGGACAACAAGATAAAGGCCTTTATATACCAATATAGATTTTCCCAAGAAAAATTACATGAAAAAGAAAAGGCAGAACAACAATATTTTATATGTAGTAAAAGATTAGAAAGTAAATGTTTATATATGCATAGATTATTTCCAAAAGTAGATGCAAACACTTGGTAACCAGATAACACTGCTTTGGGGGCTGGCAACTGGAAGGCTGAAGCGTGGGAGATTTTTATTCTGTAACTTTTTTTAAATCTGAAATTTATTGGTGTGACTTTGGTTAATAATAATATATGTTTCGAATGTACAATTCTATAATACACCATCTGCATATTGCATTGTGTGCTCAACACCCAAAGTTTAGTTTCCCTCCATCATCATATATTTGACCCCCTTTATCCTCTTTATCTTATCCCCACCCAACCCCCACTTCCCTTCTGATAACCACCATTCTGTTGTCTGTATCTATGAATTTGTTCATTTGTTGCTTTCTGTTTTATATCCCACATGAGTGAAATCATGTGGTTCTTATCTTTTTCTGTCTGACTTATTTCGCTTTGTGATACTCTCAAGATCCATCCCTGTTGTTGGAAATGGCAGTGCTTCATCCTTTCTTATAGCTAAGTAGTATTCCATTGTGAGTATGTATGTACCACGTCTTTTTTACCCAGTCGTCCATCAAAAGACACTTAGACTGTTTACATTGTGTAACTTTTTATCTTTTGAATTTGACGATTGAATGTATTTTCTATTTTAAAACTAAAGATAAATTTTAAAATTAACGGGGAGACCAGCAAAAAGAAAAATCAACCCAGCATTTAAAAAGAAGAGTAGAGTTCCAGCTCTGTGCCAGCCCCTCTGAGACCTGGAAGCAAATTGTGCAAACATAGAAGGAACAATCTTATAGGGACATTGGACTCACAATAATGACCAAATCAATCCTCAATATGTTATTTTTTGTTGAAATTCAACAGCATTAGGAAGTGTACTGTTGACAGACTAGGTAAAGGGTACTGTAAAGAGAGTTAAAATGAAACCATACATAGTCTTTGGTTTCCTCTGGTACAAGTTTTTCTTTGTTTCTAAATCCAAAACCCTGGTCTTCCTCCCAGTCCTGGAGAGCTTTCCAAAATGTCGTCCCTTCTCTGCAATTCTATCATTTTTTTGTGATGACATTTAGCAGCTAAGTACCCCATAGATCCTGGACTGATATCTATTTCTTTTTCCTTCCACTTATATATCAAGTGTTTGTTATGGCATTACATCCATTATTTTATCTACAGAACTCCCTTATAAAACCATTTTACAAACAAGGAAATTGAGACATTCAGCAGCAGTCCCCCAGCCAGAAAGAGGCAGAACTGGGATTTGAACCAAGGTCATCTGACTCCAGGGTCACCTGACTCTACAGCTTGTGTTGTAATCACTTTACAACCTACTTGAGAATACGTGGCACAAATGCCTTAGCCAGCAAGGAGCTGGTGCGGTAGTTTCCTTGAGAACCAAACCTGTCCCTGTCTCACAGCTCCTGGGATCCCGGCGGCCTGAGAGGCCCGGAGAGCACATACCGGAGAGCTGCGGTTTGGAGAACAGAAGACCTTTGTGACTCACCAGGTTTGCGAAGAACACTAAATTGCATTTTATGAAAGCAATGAAATGTCGAAAAGCTAGCCGTCTGTATTCGCACCACCAGCACAGGCAGTCGGCCTTCTCAGGAGGGCGGCTGTCCACAAAGACAGACCGTTGTTGCAGTTCCAGGAGCGCGAAGGAGTCGGCCACCGGGGAGAGAAGAGCCTGCGTCGGGCCACAGTGCTGGCTTTGTTGAGCCGCAGGCCTGCTTCTGTGCCCCAGCCCGCTGCATTCAAATCTGTGCCTGAGCAACGTGACACATGACTGCACATCACACCCTTCCCAGCCACGCGTGAACGTAAACCCACACGTGCCAGGTTGCTGCTGTTTGTTTACCCTACACACCACTGGCAGAGTTTGAAAGAGGTGAAAGCTGAGCTCCAGGAATCATAAGACTGGCCCTCGAGTGAGTGGCTCAGAGGTCTCGCAGGTCAGTCCTGGGAACTCAATATTGTGAAAGCTGGTAGGAGACTGGAGCTCTAAATACAATGAAAAAGTTATAAATTGCCGTGTTAATTCTTTCACTCCTTCAATACAAAAACTTTGAAAGGGAGCGGGCTGCATATCTTCTGACCAGCGTATTCTCTCCGACTTTACCCTGTGGGAAACCAAACCATCATCATCAGGTTTTTGAAAAAATGTAGTTACCCCAACATCAACGCACACTTGAGTCATTTAGTTTCAAAAGCTTGATGGAGCTCTTGGCACAGTGAGATATCCTGGACACTTAGATTGATTAAGTCATTCATTCATCCAACAAATATTTATCGAATGCCTGTTTTCCAGGCATTGTTCTAGGTGTGAGAAATACAGCAGTGAACAAAACCAACCCAAATCCTTGCCCTCGTGAATTTACATTGTAGTTGGAGGGAGATGTAATAATCAAATATTAGTGAAATTTTTGGTATTTTGATGGCAAGGGTGGTATGGAGAAAAATAAGGTGAGGATGGGTGACAGAGTATGAGTAGTGAGGGGTGACAGAATTTATTTTTAATAAAGTGGTTTTGACAGGTCTACCAACCTGAAGTAAAGACCTGAAGGACTTGAGTGAGCCCTGTGAATCCACAGGGGAAAAACATTCCAGAGCATCAACAGCAAGTGCAAAGGCCCTGAGGCAGTAGCACACCTGGCAGGTTTGAAGCTCAGCAGGGAGGTATTGTAGGATGGGGGTGGGGCTTGTGTGATAGGATAGTATTGGTGCAAGGCTGAGGAGGAGAGAAAGCCTGGAGGAGGGGATCCAGGTCATAGAAGGCCATAAATAAGCTATTGTGATGACTGGCTTTTACTCTGAGTGAGATGGGGAGCAGAAGAGTACGTGATCTGTGTCATGTTGTAACAGGGTCACTTTGGCTGCTGTATAGGGGTCAGAAAAGGCAGAAGCAGGGAGATCAGTTAGGAGGCTTTGTGATAATCCAGACATGATGGGGACCCACACTGAGAGAGAAGCTGTGGAGGCTGAGGACAGTAGAGTTGAGTCCTTTGACCAGAGTACCATGCCCCCAGTGTGGAGCTTAGCAAGCACGGCAACAGTGCTGTCCTTTTTCTATGCCTCCAAAGCTGATAACCACCCTTTTTGACTGATAACTTCTGTCTTGTTTAACAATCTGTCTTGCTCTGCTTCAAGAGCCGTTCATTCTTAGCACAACTCTTCTGATCTATTAAGTATTGATTTTGTAACTCAGCTCTCAGAGAATGCCCTTATTTTCTGTTTTTAGGGGCTACCTCATCACTTTCTCTAGGTATAATAGCCTGATTAAAGGTCAGACACGGGAAATTGATTTTCCTGGTTCTGGGTGCACACTGCCGTTTTTCACTAGTAGATTGGCCATCCTGGTTATGGCCTAAGAATCTTGTCTGCCTGGTCACCATAGTGACCGCCTCTGACCAGTGCTGGTACCTTCAGCATAGGGACCAGCAGTTGTCTCTCCATCCACCCTGTGAACCTCATAACTGCCTGGTCAGGATGCTGCCACATGACATTGGCAAACTGAATTGGCAAACTTTAACAGGCTGTTCTCAGTTCCTTTTGGGCTCCTTTCCACTCCCTAATGTGCAAATATTTGATCCATTGCTCTTCATGGTTGGGCCTCCATTGTGCTTTGTGCTCTGCCTGCTGCCTAGGATGCCCTCTGCTGTACTTCTGTCTATCCTAGGTAAGCCTTTTTATTGAAGCCTTCCTTTGATCTTTTTTTTTCTTTTTTTACCATTGTTTGTCTTTTAACAAATATTTGCAAATGAATTGATAAAACTTTAAAGGATTCCTTTCTTAGTCTCTCCTGCTTTTAGTTATGGTATTTTTCAACCCTGGCTTTATACTGTCATCACCTGGGGAATATTAAAAACTATTAAGATGCCTGGACTCCACTCCAGACCAACTGAATCAGAGTCTAGAGAGTGGAGCTCAGGCTTCAGTATGTTTTAAAAACTCCCCCGATGATTCTGATGTACAAGTTTGCTTTCTTTCTTCAAGTCAATATAAAGAGGGCCTGGTACTGGCAGGCTGTTTGGGCTTCTCATTCACCAAGGCGCTCAAAGGTTCTCTCTAAATGAGATCTTATAGAGAGTCAGTCAGAATCAGTGAAGCGATTGAAAGAAAAAAATGTTCGTTAGATAAATTTAAATCTCTATTTCATTACCAGAACACGTGGCCTGTAATGAATTATGAATTAATATAGTTTTAGTTTGTAATCATTTTGAATAGACAATTTCATTTTATTGTGTTTTGTATGCATTAAAAGCAATGATCTGTTAAATATAAATGATTAAAATATGCCATGAAATGTTTTCATTCTTTAATGCGTTGGGGCTTTAAAGAACCAGAGTGGCTCCAGCCTGCCTAGGGCAGAGGGGCTTCTCTGGGGAGCAGCCACGGCCAGCGGAGGGAGTGCAGGGCAGAGACTTCTAGGAGCTGGGTCTTCCTTTCCATTTTCTAGCTCTGAGACTCTGGGCATATATGACTTAATCTTCTTTTGCAAGGAAGATTTTATGATTCTATTAGAAAAGTGGGTAAACTGAGGTTCAGAGAATGTAAAGAAACTAATTACATAAAAGTCCTTGAGCAGTGTTTTAGAGCTTACTGGTCTTCTCATGCCACCCCACCCACCTACCCTTATTGGACATCATGTCAGCTAAGTTCTTTCCTCCCCCTGGTACGGTCTTCCACACTTCTTTATCTGACTCAATCCCACTCCTTTGTGACTGGGTTTAGGCATTTCCTTACCTGGCAGCTGTCCCTGTCCCGCCCTCCCACCTTGACTTGGTTAGGTGTCCCTCCCTGTGCTCCTGAGGTAGCCATATTTTCCCGGCCTTGGCATTTCTTATGGGTAGTATAATTCTCTTGCCTGCTTCTCTTCCTTCTCTAGTTAGCTTCTTTTCTCTATATTTTCCAGTGTGTAGCATAGTGCTTGGCGTATTTACAGCTTTATTGTAAGAATGAAGTAAGACTGGGTGACTCAAAAGTACTACCGTCGCACTGCTGTTATATTTACCATGTGCTTACAGTCAGGGCAATTTATTAACTGGGATTCCTTGGCTATATTCCCCTCTTATCTATTTTAAATTAATTGGTGAGCTCTTGCCAAAAGCAGAAAGAGAGGTTACCTCTAGCATTCTCCCTTTGAGGAAAACCTGCAATCTTCAACATCCATGATAATAACACAGTACTTTATCAGGCTTTTATTGATGAGTGTTTATGTTGCTTACATTTTTTTTTTTGTCATAAATGATGCTGCAGCGAACATCTTTAGTCATTGTATTTGTTTTCTATTGTTGCTGTAACAAATAATCATGAACTTGGCTTAAAACAGCACAGGTTTATTACCTTATAGTTCTGGGTGTTAGAAATTCAAAATAGATTTCATCAAGGAGTTGGCAGGGCTACATTCTTTGGAGACTCTAAGGCAGAAGAATCCTTTTCTTGCTTTTCCAGCTTCTAAAGGCTGCTGCATACCTTGGCTCCTAGCTCTCTTTCATCATTACAGCCAATCAATGTTGGTTGAGTATTTCCCATACCAACACTGAGTCACTCCTACACTGACTCTTCTGCCTTCCTCATCCACATTTAAGTGATCCTTGGGATTACATTGGTTCTGCCTGATATAACCTAGGAGCATCTTCTATTCAGGTCAGCTGATTAGCAACCTTAACTCTCTCTGTGACCTTTATTACCCCCTGCCATGAACATGACATATTCACAGGTTCTCAGCTTCTGGGAATAGGACGTAGATCTCTTTAGGGGACTATTAGCTTACCACAGTTATATATTTTTGAATATTTGTATAATTATCTTTGTAGAATAAATTAACTAGACATGAATTGGCAAGGTTGGTGCGGGGAGGGGAAGAATGCACAAAAAATTTTAATTGCCTTCTTAAATGTTTAGATTTCTATTGACACTGTATGTGAGCCCTATCTCTCTCATTACGACCAGTTCTGAATATTTGAATGGGAAATACCCTATGATGAACCTTTTCTTGCTAGCAATTTATAAAATAGAATCAGAGTTCATTGGTTTATTAATTTATTTATTAGTCCATTAGTATTTATTATACACTCTTAATGCATGCCAGGTACTACTTGACATCCAGGAATTTACAAAGCTATAAATGGGATAAGACACAGGTGCCAATACATGGCAGGCAATCTGAGAATTGACTACGTTTGTAAAATCCATCCATTGCAGCTTAGGTGATCTAATTCATAAGCGATCACCTTTTATTGGAAAACTTCACATTTTTACCTAAATAGTTGGATAATCATGCAATGTAGCAATATAACATGCAGTTGCCAAAACTTTTGTCTTGAGTGTCAAAGTTTGTCAAGTCTCAAAAAGTAACCTAAAAAAATTGATTATCTGAAATAAGGCAGTCAACAGAATGACAAATTCTTATGTGAAGTATTTAGAATAGTCAAATTCATAGAGACTGAAAGTAGAATGGTGGTTGCCAGAGGCTGGGAGCCAGAGAATGAGAGTTGTTTAATGGGTGTAGAGTTTCAGTTTGGCAAGAAGAAAAGTTCTGGAGGGCTATTGCAAAACAATGAGAATGTACTTAATACTACACTTAAAAATGAATGACATGGAAAATTTTCTTATGTGAATTTTACCACAATTTTTTTAAAAGAAATCTAAAAAATAATTGATTACCTACTTAATGGTCATGGATAAAGTTACTGCAAACATTTATTGAGAGCCAGCTGCTTTGGGCACTTCCATGCACCATCTTGTTTAATCTTCCCAACAACCCCATGTGATAGGTCTTAAATGATCTATTTCGCAGGTGAAAGTCTAAGCCTAGAGTCACACAAAGTGGGATTTGAGCCCCATTTATCATTCTCCTGTGTCCTCATGCCTGATTAAAGGTGTATGAGTCAAATGAAAATGATTTATGCTGTGAACACCATCCCAAATGTTCTCTAAAGTAGAAATGTCCATATTAAAAATGACACAAAGTCACAGTTATTTAACCAGACTACAAACCGGTAGCATTCATTGGCTTCTAACAGCTAAGGTTTATCTTGCTAAATGATTAGGATTTAACTGACTCATTTCCTCCCTCCTTTCTCATTCTTTCTTCAATATTAGAATAATGTCCACTTCATGGTCCCACAGAACCATGCAACTGGATACTGGGGTAATTTATAATTAAATTTGCCCCTGCCCATATCATTCTTTCCTTCAGAGACGGCTGGGAAAAATCTGTAAAAGGACAAAGGACGTGCCCTGCCTGTTCCTCCTCTGACATAGGCTCTTGATGACATCACTTGAAAAGTCATTTCCTACTTGGTCCTTATCTCTAAGGCTGACTAAATTGATAGCCTTACTTCCTTTAGTTGTGTGTAATGGAATTTGGGAATAAAAGTAAAATCACTTCCTGTTGGGGTTTATACTTAGGTCCTTTAAAGTTCATGTACTTGGATGCTTTTTTAATCTCTGGGGACCATGAAGTTCTTTGATATACAAAAAGAACAAGCCATAAAATATGGCCTACTGAAATTCAGTGAGAATTATGGTTTACCTACTGCCCATGTTCTGGTGAATGTATTTCCAACCCACAGACTTGCTGAAGGTTTTGAAGAAGTAAAACCTAACTCATACTAGGTTGGAGGTTTTAAAATTAATTTAAAAGGATGGCTATTATAAACTAAATCACCCCCTGTGTTTCTTTGAAGATGTCCTGTGCAGCATGGAGCAAAGAAAAGAACATTGAACTTATATTCTCATTTTGGCAAGAGAATTTGGAACTGCCCATCCCAAAAGAAGGCTGTGGCACCGAGTGACAAGTCACATAGGTAAAAGTGTAAACCCTCAGGCATATTCCTTCAGGGTCCTGTCTTGTAAGGAGAAACATGATGCCCAAATCTGTGTTCCTCAAGAGGGAACCAGACTGGTAATTGAGTAACCACTACCAAAAGGGTGACCTCTGAGAAGTTTACATTTAGACAGTTATAAATGTCCATATTTAGATGGCCATGTGGTCAATAGTCCAACTAGTAAATCAGGCTTCACTGAAAACTGATTGTCTCCTTTACCCTTTTTAATTATCATAAATTTTTCCATTTCTTTCCCAAAATGTACTCATTCATTGTCAAATGGTGAAATAGGGTGCTTTTTACACAATAGATTGAGGGTGACTTTTGTCGTATAGAATTAATGGCCTTGAGAATGAAAATACTCAAGGTCTTTTGATTCTCAACTTTTAAATAGAGCTTCTATGTCTTTATTATTCCCCTTATCAACAGGAAGCAGATATATGACAGACAGAACTGATGCAGGGCAACAACTTTTAAAATTCATATTTTTCCATCAGACCATGATTGTTTTGGGAAGATTAAGGTCCAGCTTAGAGTTTTCTAAAATGAGATTTTTGTTTTTCTGATGATAAAAGTAAGACATGATTAGTAATACCTGATAAGTATAGGAGAGAACAATTGCTACTATTTATTGAGCAATTTTATTTTATAGAACTTCCTGCTAAATGCTTTGCCTCCACAATCCCACTCGATCCTCCGACAGCCCTATGGGGCAGGCACTAATATTATTCCCTTTACTGGCAAAGGAGCCCAGGCCCCAGAGTGAAGTATCTGGACAGAGAGCCACAAAAAAGAATAGGTGGAGTGAAATCCAGGTCATCTAACTCCATTGCCTGGGTTCTTAACACTAGATTCCTTAGTGTTTGTTTCTGGTTTGTCTTCTAAAATATTATAAATGTGGAGGCAGAAAAATGTGATGTTAGACTGAAATATTCTTTATGTGAGTATAATGTAGTGGGGATGAGAAAGGGATCTGTAAGGAAAAGGACCATCTCTTCACTGCCTTTTGGATGTATGACCGCAGACTCCAACTGACATCACCCTTTGTCATAGAGGGTGAGGTAGCCACAACCCTGGAAGCCTAGTTTGACTTTTCATGAAGCCCTTTGAGAACCCATTCCTATGGTTTCCCCACACTATTGTATGGATCTGATTTTTTATATCCTTTTCTGTTTGAAATAACTTGAGAAATTCCTTTTTCCTACAGCTTGACTCTTACTGATAAGACATACATATTATATATATATACACATATATAATATATATATGTATATAATTTTTATAATTAGAATCAAATACAGGTTTATAAACTGCCTTTATTATCTCATAAACATTTAACAAATTTCAAAATTAAGTGTATACTAGTCATATAATATAATTTCCTATAAGTGTACCATCGTTTGTTTTTTATTCCTTTATTAATGGACATTTAGATTCTTTCCAGATTTTTACTCTTATATGTGGGTGCTTCTTTGACACAGTGTATTGGTTTTCTATTGCTGCTGTAATAGATTACTACAGGCTTAGTGGCTTTAAAGAACACAAACGTATTACCTTGCAATTTTGGAAGCTAGAAGTCCAAAATAAGTCTCACTGGGCTAAGTTGTTAGCAGGCTTGCATTCATTCTGGAGGCTATAGGGGAAGATCCAAGATTTCCTTGACTTCCAGCTTCATGAGGCTGCCCACATTCCTTGGCTCATCGCCCCTTCCATCTTCAAAGCCAGCAATGGCTGTTTGAATCCTTCTGTCACTGCATTATTCTGACATTGACTCTTGCCCCTTCTTTGATTTTTAAGGACCCTAATGATTGCATCGGGTCTATCCAGATAATCCAGGACAATTTGTCCATCTCAAAGTCACCCAGTCAGCAACCTCAGTTCCATCTGCAATCCAATTCCCTCCTGCCATATAACATATTCACAGATGTAGAGATTAGGATGTGGGGGACCATTTGGGGAACTATTATTTTGCTTACCACACACAATAATTTTGTTTCTAAAAGTGCATCCTATGTAAAGAATCAGAGATATAGATAAAAGAATTGTAAATGCTTCTGACATGTCAAACATAATCGTACTGACTTATACCCCATTTGTAAATTTAAAAAATTCCCATCTTATTCTCACCACACCATTGCTAATATGGAGTATTACTATTTTTCAATATCTTTCTGACATAGAAGCTTATTAATAAAAACAATATCTGCATGTGATGGAAAATTCAGAGTATAAAAGTATACACACTGGAAAGTCTATCTGCTCACCTGTATCTTCCAGCCTCCCCAGAGGCAACCACTGATGCCATTTTTTAATATATTATTGCACAGATATTCTATAGATATGTAAGCACACATATGGATGTGTCCCTACTTTTTATTTTATTTCATTTATTATTATTAATTATTACTATTATTATTATTATTATTTATTTTTATTTATTTATTTTTTAGGTGAGGCAACCTAGATTGACTGCACAGATTGCAAGGACCTTGTCAGTTTATAATCTCTTATTTTTTAATTTTTTTTATTTTTTACACCTATAGCACCTGGTCTTCCTAGGTTGTCTCTCATGCAAGTACTAACCAGGCCTGATGTTGCTTAGCTACCAAGATCAGATGGGATCAGGTTTGTTCAGGATGGTATGGCTGTAGACTGTCCTTCCTTTTTAAACAAATGGTGGTGTACTATGTACATTCTTCTGATCTCATAGATTTTTAAAAATGGGTGGGTATGGGGAAATAGATATCCTATCTCTGATCTAGAAGTTCTATATGTTATAAAATATCCACTATGAATTATATTTATTTTATCTTAGTAAATAATGGGTCACATAGGACCTTTTCATCTTTTACTTAAAAGCATGAGTACAGTAGGATTCTACTTTTTATAGATGCAAAGTTTCAGTGTGCAAAGGCATATTGAAATGAGTTGTCTCAGAAGAGACATATGCAACTCTATCACTAGATCTTAATATTGTGTTTACACTATGAAAATGGATGCTATGTTCTGTAATAAGAAAAGAGTAGCTGTTTCTAGCTGGAGAAACTTATAGTGTAATATATCAAAATGCAAACTAAAGCCAATTATACTACTATAAATTCATATTTTCATAAAGAATTAGACTGTCACCACATCTAAAAATCACTTTCTGAAACTCTGTCATATTCCCCAAATGTGTTTGGAAGATAGTAGTTGTGATGGCAAAAAAAAATCTATTAGCAAAGAAATTCAACCCCGCCTCTTTATATTCAAGTAATAATCAGTTATAAAACACAGAGAAAAAAAATATCATTCACAATAGTAGCAAAAATTGAACACATAGGAATTAACAATGAACATATAAAATAAGCTATGAAACTTCATTGAGAATATTAAAGAAAGTGAATAAAGGAAGAGATATAATTTTCTTAAAAAGTAGACTATTAAAAATGATACAACTTTATCTACTGTCATGCCACCCCGAACAAGCCCGATCCCATCTGATCTTAGAAACTAAGCAGGGTTGAGCCTGGTTAGTACTTGGATGGGAGACAACCTAGGAAGACCAGGTACTGTAGGCATGAAAAATAAAAAATAAGGGATTGTAAGTTGACAAGGTCCTTGCACTCTGTGAGGTCAATCAAGGATTGCCTCACCCCAAAAAAGAAGATGCCAATTTCTCCTTAACTCTACATTTAATACAAACACATTAAAAACTTCAGTAAATTTTTGAAGGAAATTATTAAAATGATGCTAAACTCAATCTAGTAATTTGTGAGCTTTCTGGAGTACAAAAGTAATTTAACTTTTATCTTCCAGATATTAAGCCATATTATAAAGTTAGAATAATTAAAATAATATGATACTGAGGCAGATCAATGAAATAGAATATTAAGTCTGGAAATGGATTTTAATTTACATGGGAACGTAGCAAAAGAAGAGCCTCAGATCATTGCAGAAAAGACATAATTATCCATATGCAAACTGGGGCCAATTTGCTCCTTTTTAAATAAACGGTGGTATACTATGCACAAAACTATAAATTCTTATACATCAGCTTTACTTGAAAAACATAAAACCACAAACATTTTTTAATATTACAGAAAGAAATACAGGCCTTTCTAAGCACAAAATGATAAAAGAACTCACAAAGGAAAAATTTGAATATCTGGAATGTCTAAAAATTAAAATCGTATGTATGGCAGGACCAGTATAAATAAATTTCATGAACATATGGCATATTTGGAAGAAAAAGTTTTTGCAAAATAGTATCAAAAATAACCATTTATTTTTTATTAATAAATGACTCCTACACTTTAATGAGAAAATGACAACTCAGAAGGAAAATTGGGTAAATATATACGACAACTCTACAGAAGAAAAATTTAAAAGATAAGTAAATATAATAAAGAATGCTCATTTCCAATGAAAATTTAAAAATATCCACTAAAATAACAAATTTTTAACCTGACAGATTTGTCAATATTAAAAAAAGGTAGTAATCAGTGTTGGTGATAGTGTGAAGATATAAACAAATAACACCTTGTTCATGAGAATATAAATTGATAGCACATTTTGGGGGAATAATTTCTAAATATCAATACCTATTTAAATTTACATACCCACTTACAAATTTGCTCATGTATTTCTATAGGTTAACTTACCAAAAATGTAATTCCTAGAAAAAGATATTTATAAATAATGTTTATTTTAACATTGTTTTTCATTTTAAAGCGTTTAATGAGCAAAACGATTGTATATGCAAAGATTGGAATACTAGAAAACAATTGTTAAAAAAATGAAAGACAAAGTAGCTATTTTCATGTTTATAAACATATATGTCTATGATATTATTTCACAACCTACTTTTTGAAAGCTATATCATGCTGTGTATGTAACATTCTCTACATCTGTTTATAAGGGGCCTGGAAGGTCATATTCTGAAGTGTTAACAGTAGAGGCATGAGTTTCCAGCAGTGGAGTGGGAAAGTTGCAGGTGGGGTAGGGTAAAGAATGGATTTCTACTTTTATCTTTATAGAATTCAATTCTCTTTCAGATTGTACTCATCAGATGAGCCATATTTTTATTATAAAAATTGAACAATGAACATGTTTTCATTTCAGGGAAAAACCCACTTGATCTCCTCTCAAGCACACCCAGAGATAGGGAAGCATACATGCTGTCCCGTAAAAGCCTGGCAGATTGTCTCAGTCATGTGGCCTTCTTCACTCAGATGAATTTAGTACATCCATGGCCTGACTTCTAGCCTTGTGAGTCAGAACCCTGGTGTCGGTCAGCCCTTGGAGAGCCCAAACACAGTCTTATTAACCAAACTCAAGCCTTATTAATGGATTCAATCAGAACAAGCAGAAATGACAGTCACATGTGCTAGAATACATTACTCCATTCATATACATATACATATACATATATATATATATTTTTTTTTTCAGGAGGCAAATCTTCAAAAAGTGGAAGTTAAGAGCACAGACTTTAAGAATTCAGCATACCTACCTGAGTTCAAATCCCGACTCTGTCAGTTACTATGATATAGACTGGACAAACTGTTGAACTTTCTGAGTCTCCATTTTCTCACCAGTAAAGGTAGAATACTGAAATTATCTCATAAAGTGTTGTGTAGAATAAATGAGGTGATGAACCTAAGGCAGCTAATAGAGGTCATCTTGATTCTTTCTGTTTTGGTTTCAACTTACATGGACAGAGTGGATGCAGCAGACTAGATGCAGTAAATTTGGGGGGCCTTCTCTAGAAGTTTGTTTTTTCACCCTAACAAAGAGTGCTCATAATACAGGGACATAAAGAATATGGAAATCTATTCCTTCTTCAGGTAGTGGTCCAGGGCAGGTTGGTAGTTTCTCTGTTCCATGGGGTCACTCAGAAATCCAAGACTCCTTCTGTCATGGGGTATTGTCCTTATTTGGAGGTTGAAGAGGGGCCCAGGTCCATGGGAAGGGGAAATTGTGGAGGAGTATGTTTGCAGTGTTTTAAAGGCTAGGCTGGAATTGGGTTACTTCTTCTCACCTTCCATAGACACACCTCACTGTGGGGGGCACCTAGAAACAGTGGTGTCATTCCAGATCCCTTCCTGGTTAGGGATTCATTACTGTGGAGGAAGGGGAAAACCTGTGTTGGTGGGCAGGCTGGCCATCTCCTCCACAACTGGCTTTGCCAATAGGACTAGAAGTATTCTCAGTCCGTTAGCTATTCCTTGGTCTCCACTTCAGGGAAGGTCTTGCCACGGGGCCTTAGGGCAAGAAACCCTTGAAGTTCTTTGGCTAAATCTCATCTTCTCTGTCAGGACTTGCATGGGCTTGGCCAAAGTTCACTTCTCTAATTCTCTCCTTTTCTAGGATTTGACAACACAGTCTGCCCTACCCCATACTCTTTCTTTAGATTTGTCAAACTTGTGTTATTACAACCAAATTTTGCTGGCTGGAGAACAATGGTGTTCTTTAAGCAGAGGCGTGTATTTTAGTTTGCCGGGGGATGGGTGAGTAGAGGGATGGTGTGTTGTGGTCTTTAGGAATTGTGTGTGAGGACAAAGGTCACTGGGAAATGAGTGAGAGTGAGATTTTTCTGACCCGAGAAATGTTGGTGAGGGGCAGAGGATGAGAGATCCAGTCGGAGCTGTCTGTGCAGTAAAGGCCAATCAAAGGGGGACCTAGAGCAGGCAGAGGGTGTCATATAACAACTTTTAAAGTAGGCAGGTGTGGGTGCTTCCCCCAACCCAAACTGCCTTGTCTGGAAGCTGAAAATGTTGTATTTTGTCCTTACCAAAATATTGGATCATGTGACGGGAGAAACAAAATGAAGGAGCTGAGAGAATTTGCCTTGATTTCTACTCTCCTTATGGAGACCAGAACCACACAAGTGGTTAACTGTAAATCACCAGAGTCCCTGCCAATGGGCAAATGGGAACAGACAAGGTCACAAATTTAGCAAAAGTGGCAATTGGCTGTAAATAGAGTGATGGCGCCCTGGGGACACTCAGTGTCTCTTGGTGCCCCAGCAGAGCTCAGAGCACCTTAGCACCCACCTCTTGCCTGGTCTCTTGGGACCCCCTCCACCTCCACGGAGGCTGCTGCTTGCTGACTGTGCCTGAGATTTGTAGTGTGGAATATTCTGTGGAAGTGGGACGTTGCTGCTGGAAGGGAACGTTGGTCCAAGGGCTTGAGAACTTCTTCACTTAAAAAATGCTTTCCTCCCTAACACACTACTTGCTTCTAAAGTTTCCTTAGAAACCATGCATATAATACTCAACTCACCCTTGGCTCCATTCTAACACATTTTTTTTCTGGAAGTCACAAGGTCTGTTCTTTTCAGTTGTGGCCTTTTGCTTCTCCCTGCTTTCCCTCAGTTCCTAAAGTGTGACCATTCAAGGGGGCCAAGGCCTCCTTTGCTGTGCAGAGATTCATTCTTTGTGCTCTTGGCAGGACGTGTTGTTAACCTTTGAAACCTCTGGCTCTTAAAGAAAAGGATGTGCTCCACTGACACACTTTATGTCAGGAACTTTGTAAGTAGTGGTAGAAATACAGCTCCGTGGTGTGCGTGGGTGCCCCGTGCTAAGATGGGGCGATGCTTAGCCAGGGAGATACACAGCTGGGAAAGGCAACCACAGCACCCAGCCTCTATCTTCTAGGCCCTCAATGGGCACTCCCACTTCTCTAATTTTCCTTCCCACCTTCTCCAATCCCCAGGCTGATGCACAACCACTGCCTTCCCCCGTTCCCACAGGACGGGTTGGTTGTCTGAGCTCTGGACCTGGCCACCTGAGGGAGGACAGTGCCTGAACCTCCTTTTCAGTCACTGCTACTTCCATGTGACCCAGCCCTGCAGAGACTAGACTCAGTCTGGGGAGTCCTGAGGAAATTAGCTAAAATGAACTTTGGTTGCAAAATGATTTGTGTTTTGATTATGGTTACAGGATGGAGAGGCCTCCACTATCATTTAGGAGTCTTTTAGTCATTGTGGCTGGAAACAGCCACCATATTTCAGTAGCGCCTTTTTTCTACATGAAAATTATTTGATTTCTTTTTTTTTCCTATTGTTTAAGTAATGTGAACTCGTTGTAAATAATTCAGAAACACAGAAAGGTGTAAAAAAGAGGGCAAACCCCACCCTATTCCAAATAATCTCTGTTCACCTTCTAGGCTTTTTCTGTACATGCACATATATTCATACTTTGTAAAGTAATGTAACTTGACTATACAGGATGTTCTGTAAACCATATGATTTACTGCCACACAAAACCAACTGAAAACTTAGAGGTATAAGATAGCAACCGTTTTATTAAAACTAATGGATTCTCTGATTGAAGAGTTTGGACAGGACCCAGCAAGGATGGCTTTCCTCTGCTCCATGAAGTCTGGGGCCTTGGCTGGGAAAACTGAAATGGCTTGGAATAACTGGAATGTCCGGAAATATCTGGAAATATCTGGAGGCTTCTTTCTTTACTCACAGAGGTAGCACCTGCTTTGGATTCATTGGAATTCTGAGCTTAGTTGGGACTGTTGACTAGAGTACCTGTATGTGGCTTTTCCATGTGGCTTGGGCTTCTTTATAATGTGGTGGCCTCAGGGTACTATATGGAGACTCAAGGCTCTAAGAGTGAACAAGGTAGGAATTGTGTGGCCTTTTATTATCTAGCCTTGGAAGTCGTATAATGTCACTTCTGCCATGCTGTATTGGGCAAAGCAGTTGCAAGCCAGCCCACCATCATTCAAGGGGAGGAGACAAAGACCCCACTCTCTATGGGAGCAGTGGCAAAGAACTTGCAGTTGTGTTTTAACACTCTGAAAACCTTTTATAATTTTTTAAATAACATGGACGGTGTGCTAATTGAATGATGTTCCTCAAAAAGGTATGTTCTAGTCCTAACCCTCAATGCCTGTGAAGGTGACCTTATTTGAAAATAAGGTCTTTGTAGATGTAATCAAGTTAAGATGAAGTCATATCGTATTAGAGAAAGCCCGAATTAATGACTGGTGTCCTTATAAGAAGAGGGAAATTTGGACACAGGCTCACAGACACTCAGGAAGAATGCCATGTGATGAGGGAGGGAAAAACTGGAGTGATGTCCCTGTAAAGCAAGAAATATCGAGGGTTGTTAGCAACCACCAGAAACTGGGAAGAACCAAGTAAGGATGCTCCACAGGGCCTTCAGAGAGAACATGACCCTCCTGACACCTCGATTTTAGACTTCTGGCCTCTCTAGCTATAAGAAAATAAATGTTGTTTTAAGCCACCAAAGTCTGTGACAGGTCTTTATTGCAGCAGTCCTAGGGAACAAACATAGTACATATATCTATGTAGATCTGCAGCATCGTTTCATAGTTGTACAGTAACTGTCAGGTGCTTAATCAACGTTTATTTAATCAGTCTTAAAGAAGTCTAAGAAATGTGAGCCAATAATTAGCTGGAGATTATATTCTGTGCAACTAAGTGGATGACTCACGATCTCTCTCGTGGACTTCCTTTGTTTCCTCCACAGGCCCTAACACAGCACAGAGTTAGCATCTGGTAAACATCGATTACTGTGTCGTTACCAACAAGAGGGTATCAGAAAATAGAAAGTCTGATCACCTGTAAGCATTGTATTAAAGAATTTCAAATATCAAGGATATTAAGGCTTTAAAGAAAACCCTGACACTTCCCGAAACCTGCTCGGTTAGGTGACTTCAGGAACGAGTATAAACTTCAACCTAACAGCATGCCTGTAAAACACCAAATTTTAAAGTGAAAGTGTGTAGTGTAAAAAGGTTAAAACTCGTTGTCCTTTACAGATGCGATACTTCCAGTTCCTCAGCCACAAAAGGAGTTTTAAACACCCAGTCTTCTTTGCCAAGTGTTAAGAAATGATTTAGAAATGAAATCCGGGCTGACGACTATGGAAACATACCCCATCATTCCGGACATTTTATGCTGTTCCTTTCTGACTTCCAGGTTGGATGAAATCCCCTGTGCTTTCCTTCTCAAGTTCAATTCTCTTTTTATTTCTTGGGCCCCATTTACGACTTCCTCTACGCAGAAGGGTAGGCATGGAGCAACCTGGAAAGGAACCACGTGGCCCTCCCTTTCTCTCCTGCTGCCAAGTTAGAGCGACAGGAGACATGGTTAGCTCTGAGTTATGAGTCTGCAGCCTCTCCCAGCTCATCATTTCTTTTCTTTTATAGACCAGGAGTCTTCTCAAAAAGCTCGTAGGAAAAAAAAGGGAAAACCAACAAAGGCTGTTTTAATTCTAAGATGCTTGGCAGGGCTTTTGCCATTTTCAAAGGTTATTTTTGGCTTCTCTGAGTAACGGTCTAGACAACTGTTTAGAGCACAGCGAAAAGTGCTCTGAGGCCTTAGTTCTCATTTAGGTACAGAGATACAAAGTAAGCTGCTGCATGAGTAGGTGCTTATTGAGGGCTAAATGGATTGGGTGGGAATCTTTACATTCTCTGAATATTGGGAGGTGGTATCCTAGAGAAGTTCCCTCATAGAGACCCCATTTCTCTTGGGGTGAATGGAAATGTATCTGCTACCTGGATGGAGAGTTATTTTTGCTGCCTCAGAGGCCGAGCTCCATGTCTAGGTGGGCTTCTCTTTGCCTCAGGATTGTGCAGTCCCAGCAGGCTGGCTGTTCCTCCATGTGAGACTGTGTGTGTAGTTGAGGAAGGGGAGACTCTGCATACTTGCTGTTTCTACTCCCCACAGATGGTAATGGGTTGTTTGTTGGGTCCCTGTTATGTGTCAGGCTCTAGGATCAACCAGAAAACCAACCTGGCTGGAGGGAAAAGGACTGTTGCAGTCACTAAGTGCCTTCCAGAGATCTAGACTCCCTTCCTCTTTGTGAATAGAAAACAAACTTTGCAGCTCTAAGTGACAGATTACTCACGTAAAGCTTCCTTTTTAGCTAGAGGTGACCATGTAATTTTTCTGGCCAATGAGAATTAAGTAGAGATCTCCTAGAAGCCTATAGAAGCCCTTTGCTTTGATAACAAAAATGGAGTATGAAGCTAGCAAGACCCTATCTTTAAAGACTTTCTGTCTTTAACTGCCTTGAACATGAGTTGATGTATGGAGCTAAAGCATCCATTTGGTGACAGCAGGAAGGAAAGGCCGAGGGAATGATCTCTGGACAAGCATGAAGGAAGGGCTGAAGGTATTGCGCCGTGATCGGCTCCAATGTGGTCAACCGCTGGAATCAATGGCAATTAACTAACTCCTCACTTCTTGTTGTTTAAGTTGCTCGTAACTCTGTTCATCACCACATAGCTGAATGCATTTCTAAGTGATAAATGCATGCTTCTCAAACTTTATAAAGGATAGCACACATGCACTTAACGCTATTCCAATTATCAACGACTGCATAGCAAACCACCAAACTGAGTGGCTTAATGCAATAGCAATTACTTATTTTCTAATGAATCTGTAGTGTAGGCAGGATGCCGTGAGACAGGTCATCTCTGCTCCCCACGACATCAGCCTGGTTGGCCCAAAGGCTGTGGGGAACTCTACAGTTGGGGTCTGGAATCGACAGTCTTGGTCACTAACACACCTGACAGTGAATGCTGGCTGTCGTTTGGGACTTCACAAGGCTGTGGTTGGAAACATCGACATGTGACCACTTCATGAGGACTCCTGGCTTCCTCACAGCATGGTGGCTGGGTTCTGAGGGCAGTGTCTCAAGAGAGGAAATGGAAGCTGCCCATTTCTCAAGGCTTCAATCCAGAAACGGGCGCAGTGTCCTTTTTAGCCAAGTAATTTTTCAGGCAGTGGACCCCCACCTCTGAAAGAGAAGACCATCAAAGAAGTCTGGGGTCATGATTTAAAACCACCATAGGATGTGGTTCCATAGTGTAGCAGTTAGCACGTCTGGTTTACACAGAGAAGGTCCTGAGTTCGTGCCCCAGTGGAGCTACAGTCCATGGTCTATGGCCATGCCACCCTGAACAAGCCTGATGTCTGATCTTGGAAGCTAAGCAGGGTCAGGCCTGGTTAGTACTTGGAGGGGAGACCACCTAGAAATACCAGGGGCTGTAGGCATAAATGATAATAAATAATAAAAAAATAAAAATGAAACCACCATAGATGTCATTCATTAGTCAGCCTCATCTCAGAACCACTTTACTGGCAAGGGAGGCTGGGAAATGTAATCTTTGTTTGGGGTTCTATGTCCAGCTAAAATGAGAGAATTATCGCTAGGAAAAAACAGAAAATGTATATTTGGGACAATTAGCAGTTTTTGCCACTGTCAGCAAATCACAAGTGATTTGAGGACTGGGATTAGGGTGATAGGTATATGAATGGAACAGAAAGGCAGGTGTGAGACATATTAGGAAACAAGAATCAAGATTTGAGATGATTTGAACTCAGTGGTGTGGTTAGTGTGTGTGTATGTGTGTGTGTGCATGTGTGTGCAAGCACAGAAGGCTTGAATCGCTAAGACTATCTAGAGAACTCTGGCTAGACCCAAAGTTATATTTACAAAATTTCCAAGCCCAATATGGTACCAACTGAATTTCTTAGACTTTGTCAAAGACCTATATAACCAGGGCTTATTATTACAGAGGTCAGGGACAGGCTCAGAAGAATCTTGACCTTAAATATAACAGATTATAGTTTTAAAATCTGATCACAATGGATCCAGTGATTCTACTTCTGGGTATTTATCCAAAGAAACCCAAAACACTCGTTTGAAAAGACACATACATCCATTATTTACAATAGCCAAGATATGGATGCAACCTGTTTCCATCAATAGATGAATGAATAAAGAAGAGGTGCTATATATGCGATGGAATATTACTCAACCATAAAAAGAAGAAAATCTTGCCATCTGCAACAACATGGATAGACCTAGAGGGCATTATGCTGAGTAAAATAAGTCAGACAGAGAAAGACAAATACCATATGATTTCACTTACATGTGGAATCTAAAAAACAAAATTAATAAACAAAACAAAAACAAACTCATAGATACAGAGAACATTTTGATGGTTGCCAGATGGGAGGGGATTTGGGAGGATGGATAAAAGAGTGGAAAAGATTAAGAAGTACAAATTGGTAGTTACAAAATAGTCATGGGGGTGTAAAGCATAACATAGGGAACACAGTCAATAATATTGTAATAACTATGTTGTCAGATGGGTTCTAGATTTATCAAGGTGATCACTTCATAAGTTATGTAAATACCTAATCACTATTGTATACCTGAAACTAATATAATATTTTATGTCAACTATAATTTAAAAATAAAAAATTATACAAAAAAAAATGTTCAAAACATTACCTTCAGTTCTATCTGCTCCTCCAGTACCTTGTTGTTACTCTCTTTCCAACCTTGTGATGGCTTGGTGAACAGAATGTGGTGGAAGTGACTCTGTGTCACTTCTGGAGCTGGGTCATTAGAGATGCTCTGGCTGCCACCTGAGTCTGGCTCTAATGGGACATGCGCTTGTAGAGTCCAGAGCTATCCTGTGAGGAGTTCAGCCACACTTAAGCCACCATGTTGGAGGGGAAGGGAGCGATACTCAAGGAGCTATTTGAATTTTTCCAGTCCTGGTGCCCCAAATCTGAATGAATGAGCCGTTAGATGATTCCAGCCCCCAACCTTTGAATGTCAGTTAAGGCCTTGAACAAGGCACATTAGAGACAATCTACCTACCTCCCCTTGCCTGACCCATGGAATTCATGAGCATAATAAGTGGTTGTTCAGTGTCACTAGGTTTTGGGGTCATAGTGACTAGAACGGCAAGGAACATGAGGTAACTCTGGGTTACAGGTATCACTGAGACTTGGAGTCCTTCAGATGCAGTGGTTCGGACACTCTCAGTGGAGTGGTCAGTGGGAATGAAACCCTTAGGAGTTTTATAGCCTCTGAATTCCCATTGGAACCAAATGGTTGGTTTTAATCACAGTATACCTCAGCCCATTGGAATTAACAGACCGTCCTAATGGTACTGGTGGGGACCAAGGACAGAACGGTTTGCTTCTGAATCTTCAGGTTGAAGTTTAGCTCTTTCAGTGTCTTCTTCCTTCCTGATCCTCCCCTCCCCATCCAATTCATTCAAATAGTAATGTGAATTTCAGATCACAGCTGGAGGAGGCAGGGATCATTGCCCATTCTCCTGAAGGGGCCCCAGCAGCCTGGGGACCTGGTGCTTGTTTGGTGGGGAGCAAATAGCTGTGGTTTAGGTGAGGCTCAGATTCTGAGCTTGAGCTCAAATTTCAGTCCTTTGACACCATCAGTTCCCAGCCGTGACGCCTTGGGAGGTCATTTATCCTTTCAGGAAGCATTTCCCATCTATCAAAAGGGGAATGAGAAAACTTATGTTATAGGACTAATACTCATGAATATATATCAAAACGTCACTCCCACCTCTCCCTCACTCCCAAATGTCCTAAGCAACTGGCAGGAGAAAATACCAGGGGGGATGAATTCTGGAATGTGCTCTTTGAAGCCAGTTCGAGAAGATAGCACAGAATTCTAGGGTGAGGGCTTTTTATTGAGAAAAAGTTGGAGCCCAGAAATTAAGCAACTTGCCCACAGTCACAGAGTTAGTTTACGGCAGAGCTAGGATTAGTATTTAAGTTTCTGTGGTTCTTTTAGCTACATCAAGCTGAACAAAGGAGGATGCGGGAGACTAAAGCAGATTTAGGGATGGAGTGGGATTTAATAAGAGCTGAGGACATGGCCTTCCAGAAGACATATGGAAAATGGAGAAATGGTGGCTGAAGCTCTGGGAAGGCCAAGAATAAGGGTGGGGGAGTTGCACACACTCATTTCTTTCCTGCCAGTTCTGGTTGTGTGTTCAGGAACCAAGGAAGTAGCTACAACACCACATATAGTTGTTGGAAGTCCCAAGAATTGCCAGAGCCCACTGTGTGAAGTAAACTAGGTCAGATCCAAGCCTGACATAAAGCAAGAAGAATGCCGCAGATATGCAAGTTACGTTGCTCATTATTACACAAAAGTGCCCTATTTGCTCCCAGGCTATCGGGGTCCCACCTCTTTCCTATCTGTAATTATGGCTTTTCAGGAGGGGATTCTGGGTATGTCAATGGGCTACTTCTGGCTGTCAGGTGAGCCCCATGAATGTACCAGTTCAACCCAAGCCCATTAATCCAGTCTGATGACTTAATTACTGTTGAAACAAATATGTCAATTGCAATGTGATACATCACAAACATCTACTTCCCAAATACCCGGGGGAGTTACCCAGAGAAGAAAGGAGAATTGAGCCTTTCTCTAAACAAAGGCATTCTCCCTTTGTATGACCAGAGACCAGAGACAGGGTTTGAGTGTGTGTTCACTGGCTTCTGTGCTGGAGATGCCAAACATTTCCTCCCTACCCCGAGACCCCACAGCAGAGGCCCCAGAGTCCTAGCCACCCCACCTCTAAATACAGCAGCTGGTCAGCCCTTGCTGGACCCATCCAATTTTCCAGCTGTGTCGTTGGAAAGAGGAAGCCACAGTCAGTTGCCATGTAGACCAAGGAACCAAAGCTGCTCTTATGGAGTGCCATTTTGGACCTGATCTCTGGAGAGCCCAGAATGAATCAGATGTGTAGCAGCAGAGAGAGTCCTCACTGCCTGAGGGAGAGAGATGGCGATGGAGAGAATGAGTGACCTGGTTTCAGATGCTTTCCTGTTTTCTGCATGAGGCCTGCTTACTTCTTCCTGTGGTCCTGCAAGATGTCCCTGGATGCTTAGAAGAGATTCCTCTTCACTTCTGAGCTTGAAGAGTTTTTATCACTTACACTCTTTTTTTATTAAGATACCTACTGTGTGCAATGCCAGGTGCTGTGGGAAGAGACAAGAATAATTGACATAAGGTGGCTGGCTCCTTGATCTTTTCAAAATATCCTCCCATGTCTTTTGTTTTATCATACTTAAATTCATACTTACCTGCTGTTTTATTTCACTAACCATGTCATTTAAGCATTTAATTATTTGCTAACTATTCAAAGTTTGTTAATCTTTCCCTACTATCAGGAAGTATCCTGATATCAAAAGTCATGTGGTAAAAAATTTTTGCATCATCAGCAGTGCCAGGGATAGCATCAGACATATTTTAGGTAATAAATGATTCTTTTTAGTTCAATAGCAAAGAAAGTGAATACAGAATCAGAAGCCCATCTAGTTATTCACTTTAATAAGTGCAAATTTCATTTATCCCTCTTTCATTCATTCATTTATCAATCACTGGTTCACTTAAATCCATCTGGCAAGGGACTTAAAGTTAGAGAGATTGGGAGAGACTAGAACAGTTCAAGCTTCTTGAAACCACTCATGTGTAAGTTGATTTAAGAGTCTAATAAGTAGGAGTGCAGGAGGAAGTATACTATGAGACCCTTAGGAGTAAAATCAACAGCACTTAGTGAGTAGAAGGACTGTCATTTGGAAAAGGAAATTAAAGATGAGGAAGAATCTTAGCATTTTCCCAAGAGCGCTTGCATGGCAAGGTCCTGGAGAGGGTGTGGCTGGCCTTAGGAATACTGAAAAATGAATTTTCCTCCCTTTCAGGGGACTTTAAAAAAACAGTTGTTTTTAAATATGGGAGTGGAACAAAAGAAATACATTTTCCTTAAAAACAAGGTATGTTTTTGAATTTGCCACATGGACCTTAAAGTCATCTGTAAGTACTATATCTGTTTGCCCATACGTAGACTTATTTAATCATTTAATGAGTTCACACAATCTGGCTCAGGTTACACTGGCTGGAACACACACACACACACACACACACACACACACACAGTTTGCAGGTAGGCATTTATCTGATGGGGAATTATAAAACTGGTCCATAAAATAAAAGACATTTACAGAATAGCTCTTCAAAGTCCAGCCTTAAATATTAGCCTCTGTCATTTCCTCTTGTTGAGCTTGAATTTAGATCTGTATTTTATATATGCTTTTGAAGAATTGCCACACAGCAGGTCTTGAAAGGTTCATTTTGATGGTACTTAAAAAAACCCCTGAAATTTATGGATTAAGAAAGAGATGTGCTAATTTGGCTTTTTTATTGGACTACACTCTCTCTTTTATGCTCTTATTTTTTATTAGGAGCTTAAGATTCACATTCCTGATTTAAGCCAAGCAGTTCTAGCCATTAATTATTTTATCCATTCAATAGCTACGTAATATACAAACTTTGTAATTGGGCTAAAGACCGGGAATAGATTTTTTAAAGTGTGCTGAGATTGCCAGCCAATTTATGTATTATCTCCAAGTATAGATTTGTCTACAGATTACAAGTGCAGAAAGAGGAAAAAATGGCCACTTTTCAATTTTTTCCAAAAATATTAATTGATCACATCCTAAGTACCAATCTGTCTAAGACAATGGTTGGGAAGAATGAGGCACAATCTCTGATTACAAGGAACTCACAAGCAGAGGTATTCAGAGAGTAGAACCATAGTATGTTTCTTGGGGAAATTAAAAAACAAGTTTCCTGTGACACAGTAGGAGACAGATAGGACTTTTGACGTCTGCTTTGGAGGAATCTGCTCAAAAGTGAGCACTGACTGTCCTAGGTGGTGTGAAGCCAGGGCCGGTGGTTCCCCAAGAAAGGGCCATATGGGGAGAGGGACTTGATGGAGGAGATATGACTCGAAAAGGATGCTGAGGAGGTGTTGGAGTTAAAACAGGAGAAAAGGAGTAAAATAAAGCCTATCACAAAGCTGACCTCTAGCCCCAAGGAAGCGGAGTTTCCTTTAAAGAGGGAGATGAGGTTAGAGCAGTCTGTTCTGCTAGGTTATGGTGAATTTTTGAATTCCATGACCTAGAATCCACCTTTCTTCTATATCCTCTCTGTGTTGGGAGTAACACGAACAAACCCTCTATAAAGTCGTGTGCCAAGTTATATTTGGAAAGACTAATTTGGTTCCACTGTGTGAGAAAGCTCAGAAGAGGAATACATTAGAAGTGGTAGGTGGGGACCAGTTCAGAGCAACTGGGAAAAGGGATGAGTGTTTGAGGAATTAGGTGGGCTTGCTGTTTTGCTCTGGGGTTACAAATTTCAGAACAGCATGGTCCTAAAAGGGAGATTTAAAGAATATGACCAAACAGGGTTCACTAGAGTGTAAATGAGGATAAATGTCTCATCTGGCTTTTTCCTGGGCTCTCCTCTGCCCTGTGGGTTTCCCCACTCTCCTGCTCCCAGGGTACATGAGGAGCTAGCTTCCTGCTTACCATCAATCAACAATCAACAACAACAACAACAACAACAAAAATCCTAAATCTGATAAAGGCTAGCAAGACATTGGTAGTTGACCATTTTGAGGATCTCTTGTCCAGGTGGAGCCTCATGGAACCATTCTTTTTATCAAAGTCCACTACATGGGCATGATGGTTTTATTGAATCCAATCTCTGTTCAGTTACCATTGCCATGTAGCTAAACATCCAATTGTCATTGTTCAGATCTAAAGATACAAAGCACACTGTGTTAGGGGACAAATCCAGACACTGCTGCAATCACTGCACTCTCCCCAGCTGGCCTTTACTTACCAGACTGAGCTCAGGGCTATTACCAAGGCGGAGGCACTTCTAGCCCTTTGCAGAGCATCACATTCATGGATCTGAGAGACAAGGAAGTCAGCATATTCAGGTTGCATGTGTGAGTTCATCCCTATGCCTGGCAGAGGCCTGGGAACAGGGCCTCCCTAGAAATGGGAAGTAGAAAGCTTTGGAGTAAAACTCAGTTCATGGGTAAAACTTGACTTTCTTTTAAAGGCTTCTAGTTATCTTGGTAAAAACTGGGGAGAAAACAGGCCTCTGGAGCTATACATCTTGGCCTCATGTTCTTTTTATATTTCTAAAAATTTCTCAAAGGTCGGCAGATGCCTGTATCTTAAATTGATATTATTTGTCACCGGGTCAGAACAGTCACTCTCAGGAAATCACAAGACATCCCATGAGCATTGACTAGAAAAGTTTGACACAAAGTTAGATACTTTCAGTGGTAACATGTTTTTTCAATTTTGTGTTTATATTATTTTGTTCTAAATGTAGAATCTGTTCGGAGTTTGAAAACAAGGAAAGCTAAATATATAACTTACTATCCCTGACTTTAAAAGAAATAGACCAACCATGGTACTTGGCCATGGGGAGAGGGTTGATAAGGGTGTCTAAGTCTCTCTCTATCCTACTTCCACCATCTTTGAAAGTTTGGTTCAAGTCTCTTCTTTATAAAAATGTTTTGAGTCAAAACAGCCCATGCTCAGCTCTTTTCTGAATTGCTATAAAAATTAAAGTCAGTACCATACAATTTCATCTTTCGTTGTAAGCTGCCTTGCATCACTCACGTTATATGTGCTGTTCTTGTTTCCCCAACCAGATGGCAAGATATTTTAGAAAGCACAGATCCTGTCAGGCTTCTTGTTATCTCTTAAATGCTGAGCATACTCCTGAGAGCAATGTAGGTGTTTGATCAGTACTTATTAGATGAAAACATTGAGCATCCCAGGGGGCTCATTTTAGGAGTCGGATCTAACTCTGGGTCTTCCCTTTATTGTAGGATAAGCTCAAGCTCAGTATGGTCCAGGGCTAGAAATGCAGAGACGTGTTATGATGAAGTCAGTCACTCACTGTAGACACCCACGATGGCAGTGGGACATACTGATTAATAACCGTCAGCAAACCCGAGCTCAGATCTGATTTTTCCCACTTGTTAGCTGTGTGGCATTGGACAGATCACTAAACTGTATAAATTGGGAATAAAAATAGTGCCACTTCCTAGCATTTTTTTTTGAGGAATAAAAAAAGTTATGTAGAACCGTATGTCCTATTTGCCTATTATATATGTAAGTACTATAGTTCTGCCCATTGCCTCACAATAGGCCTCCTGAGGGCTTAACTTGTCCAGATTAGGACATGTTCATAATAAAGTTCATAATTTTGTTCTCTCCCTGTGGACCCACTTCCACTGTCTGGCCTGGCAACCAGAATTGTCTACTTTGTCCCGAGTCAGTCCTGGATATTCTCACTTTGCTAGTGTTCCAGGTTCCCAGTCTCTGAGAACTGCCAAGACTGATCCACTATAGCCTGGGCCACCCAGGATGGAATCCTTCACGGCCACGGTCCTCAGCAGGAGAGAAGCTATTCTGAATTCAAGGTGTTATAGCTTTTAAGTAGAACTCCCCCTAACTGCTGGGGTTGATGCTCTTTGGATCAAAGGGAATAATAAATCCATATATTACCCCCAGTGTGCTTATGGAGCTAAGAGAGGAGGATGTTGCACCCAAAAATTGATCTGATCTCAGGTAAAAAAGCTGTGATTTCAGAGTTTCATTCAGGCCTTTGTGTAGCTGGAGCACAATCACTGGGATTCCTAACTTCTGAAAGTCGGTGGGTCAGTTCTTCAACTTGACAAATTCAATGACTTTAGTTAGGCCTTAAACTATCTTAATGAAACCCTTGGTTGAAATTCAGTGACATAGACTGAGCTGTCAGCCAACTTTATGCCAGTGAAATATTTATTTCTGTCTCATATTTGTTGGCAGCAAGTGGTACTAAGATCATGGAAAATGTAACAACAAATCTGGTGAGGCAGTTTGAAGAAAGAGAAAAGAAAAGTGGCCTTTGGAGCAGGCAGCAAAGGACTGGCAGGCTAGCCACTGGTATGAGGTGCTGGCACTGTCAGCTCAAGCTGGGGGGAACAGTGTCTGGAGAAAGAAGAACCCGCCCCTGGAGCAGGCAGCTGTCGAGCAGGGATTGTCCTCAGCTCCAAGAGAGGACTTTTCTAAGCAGTATACATCTACCCAATTCGGTCAGGAGCCAAGAATTGTGAAAAGACATCGCAGTCTCTGGACATGGCAAGACGAGAAAAGACAGAAGCATACAGTCTCCAGAAAGCTGGAGGAGAGGAGGACTAAGAGAGAATCTGTGACTCAGCATTGATCCAGAAGGAATCAGTTATTCATGATCATGTTCTTTTTTTTTTTTTTCTCAACTGAATGTTGTCAATGTTGGTATTGATTACAGAAAGCAAGATAGCTCCTGTGAGTTCTCTTGAAGTGTATTTGCTCTTCTCTACATATCTCCTTCCCCATCTAGGGTCCATGTCAGTGAGATTAAGTTGAGAAGAAGACCATCCCCCGTGTGAGGATTCTGCAGTGGAGGCCTTCTTCCCTTTCCTCCCTCTCAAATCTTTTCTCGGCCGCTAGACTGGTCATATGGTCAGAGTCAGTGACAACCACCAGATGGAAAGATCTCTGACCTTTAAAGTCCCTTCTTTCTCTTGTTAATGCCAATAGCAATTCTACTGGGCCATCCCATAATCTTGGTCTTCCCTTTTAAAAAGGCAAATGCCTGTGAAAAAAGGTCTGAAATCATTTACATAATATAAGATTTCTATTGTGATGCAGTTCTACTTTAAAAAGGAATTGTGTAACATAAACGAGGTCTCAGTGCTTTCCTCCCGCTTGGAGGCCATGGTTCTGGTTCCTTTCTCCTCCACTATCTCTACCGAAAAGACTCCTCAGGAATAAAGAAAGCACTTATAATATAGGAAAAGAGACCTGGGAAAGGCTGAAAGCAAAAAACAAAAACAAACAAACAAAAAAACCCTCACTTATGTGGGGACTTTGTTCAGGGCTGGCCTGTTTGGCTAATTTGGATGTCTTTTGCTTCCTTTAGATCAGCAAGCAGGAAAGAGGTCTTGTCCAACTCATCAATGAGAGACAGTGGAGCGTGGATGATTAATAAGAAATGAAGTTTATATTCATTGCTAGTTCTGGTCCCATTGCAGGGGAGGCCAGCTGTGGGAGAGTGTTCCAGCTTAGGGGGCAGATAACCTGGGTTCTCAGACCTTCCAGAGACACCAACTTCCTGGTCTGTGGCCTTACCAAGTCACAGTCTGCTTCCTATGTCTCAGTTTTCTTATCTGTCAATGGGCCAGATAACACCCACAGATTTTTGTGAGACTGCAGCCATCACAGCGTGGAGCTTGCAGTAGGAAATGGCCATGCCCCTTCCTCTCTCATTCCTACAGTGGCTCCTTGGGCAGTGTGTACTTGGGTATGAGTGAGTAGCTGGGACCAATGACCAGAAAAGACCTTACATTAGATTCAGATGATGAACTATGGAAACTTCTTGTTATCTGTCCATTATCTGTCTGTCTGTCTTGTCTGTCTGTCTGTCTGTCAATTCATTCATTGACACATATGAATTGGGTATCAAAGATGTGCCTGTCTGAGGCCCTTTGCACCTTTTCTTTGGGCCTGAGTGTTCGCTGGACTCTAGCATTGGGACTCTTTCTTTGGGACATCCTGAAAGGTATTTCTGCCCTGATCAATAAACCAGAACCTACATGACACCTGGGGATAGGGAGCAGCCCGGCCTGACAGCAGATCTCTGACCACCCTTCTGTCCTGTTCATGTTAGACAGCCTTCGCTGCAGGACAGTGAGCAGCCTGCAGCAGCACCAGAAAGGGGAGGGGCATTTAGGCTTGACACGAGGGAGAGATGGTGGATGAAGTTTCACTTGAGTCATCCTCCTACCTGGTTCCCAACTCTGCCTTCCGCTCCTCTTGACCCTGCCCTCACTCTGCTCAGTGCTTCCTCATTGATCTGTCAGTTGCAACGTGGTCCACTTGCCTCTTCCCTCATTTCTCATCTGTGTCTGCTCCAGTCGATGAGGTAATGAAAATGACACGATTGGGGGGAAAAAAATGCAAATTATCTTTTAAAGAAAAAAGAGCACACTGGAATCTAATGATTTGGAGGCAGATTGGCTGTGTTTTTCAGGCATGACTAGAGTTTTACACAACTCCTTATTCTCTCGGTTGCACTGCCAGTTTTCTGAAACCACTATTTCCTTTTGATAGACAATAACCTCACACACCCTCTTCAAACCCAAGAGTCAGATACTGTTCTGCAATTGAGTGAAGTCTCTCCAAGAATCGTGGCCCCTCTAGAATGGCCATCATCCAGGGCAGAGCCCTGGCAGTGATAAAGCCTTAAGAGGTTTTAACATGGAGGGAGGTTTAGAATTGAGACTCCACAATTGAGACTCCACAATTAAAGGTGAAAGACCTGAGGCTGCCTGTCTGGGAATCATGCTGGCAGCAGATTCTGAGGCAGGACCTGGGTAATGGCAGGTGGCTCCTGTACAGATGGCAAGAGATAGCCAGGAGGATGGGTGAGGTCGCTGGAAAAATGGTCATAGTCTGGCAGGCTTTTGTACTCTGCTAATGTTGAGATTCTAGGATATTTTATCATTTTTTTTTTTTTTTGTCTCAAACACTGCTGGCTGAAATAAATAGGTTTCTAATAGTCAAGGAGGACTTGAAGAGAAAATCTATGGAAATAGGAATTTTTTACTTGGGTTTTGCCATTTCCACTTAGCAACCCATTATTACACATAAAATGCAATATGTACTTGTGTCTGTCTGTATGTATAATTTATTATATATAACTGAGTAGTAAAATATATGATTTACTTCCAAATGGCATGAATAATCAGAATTACCAGATTCAGAGCTATTTGAAAATTACTAATGTTTTTTATCCAAAGAATGCTCCTTGAAATTTTAAGAAGTCTTGGGATATCAGAACTTGTATTTTATCTGAACCTAAGGTTCAAATTCTACTTTTTTTTTTTTTTTTTAGTCAAACCTAGCCAGCGTGCCTCAATTCCCAGAGGAAGATGATCTAATTTAAAAGATTTTTCAGCTGTTTGTTCTTCCTTCAGTTCTGATTCTGGCAAATGCTAGAATCCAGAAAGCAAAGGGAAAAGGATAAGAAAAAAAAAAGAGAGAGAGTCAGAGACGCCTAGAAGACAACTGTCGTGTGGGCCTCATTGACTTTTTTTTTTTGCTCATTGAAAAACCCAAGAAAAATTCTTCATTTTTACTAACTCATAGTCATCAGGGCAACTCTATAATCTTCTGCTGAAAAAACCAAACTACAAGAAAAGAATGGAATTACTATGACTCAACAAGTATTTATTGATTGCCTACTATGTGCTGAGTGCTGGAGTTACACAGATGAATGAGACCCAGCCCTGCCCTCATGGAGCTTGCAATCTGTTCAAGGAGCCCAGGGCCTGAAAGGAGAAAGAACACTAACAATTACTGAGGACCTGTTTCATTCATTCATTTAACAGAAGCTTTTGAGTGTCCATTATGTGCCAGGGGCTGGAGATGCAAGGCTAGAAAAGACAAATGTGTTCCATGCTTTTATGGGATTTTCAGTCCTAAAGAAAATTATGATGTCTGACCCATACTTGGCCATTACACTGTCGAAGGTGATTTTGAGAGGACCCAGTGGTGGCAATGGCTCTCTCAGCTCAATTCAGATGCATTCACTTATTCTTGCTCTTTCTCCCACCCTGAAGTATGCTATAATTCCCACCCCTAATTTTATCCTTTTAAATTAAAACATTTATTGAGATATTTTGATTTCACTTGCAGTTTTAAGAATTAATATAGAGAGATCCTATATACCCACTACTTGCTTTCCCTTAGTAGTAACATTTTGCAAAATTAACGTTTATCACAACCAAAATATTGACATTGATGCAATCTATCTACTGGTGAGATTCCCCCAGTTGTACTTGTACCCATGTGTGCGTGTCTTAAGTTCTGTACTGTTTTATCATCTGTGTAGGTTCATGTATTCACCACTAGACAGGCTACTGACAGTTCTAAGATTACAAGGATCCCCCGTGTTGCCCATTAATAACCACCTTGCCTTTCTCACCCTTACCTCCTTCCCTGCTTTCAGCAATCACTAACAAATGTGTCCTCCATTTCTAAAACTGTGTGATTTCAAAAATGTTATATAAATGGAATCATATCATAGGCATCCTTTTGAGATTGTTTTTGTTGCTGTTGTTGTTCACCACATGTAATAAAGAGTCAAACTCCATATTTTGACATGTGCTGACAGCTTTTCAGCCTCACTTTTTCCTCTTTTTGTTCTGTCCCACATCTGGGCAAGCTAATGAGGAAGCCTAAGTACTCTTTCCTTTGGCACTGGTGAGAATCTCAAACCATGTGAGCCCTTACCATGTGCAGGAACCCTCATCCTTGCCCAACACCATAACCACAATAAAAACCCCGGGCCAGACTCTCAAGCCATTGTTGGGCCTGCTTGGGAAGCCTGACTACTATATTATGTGAGTAATAAACCTTTTCATACACTCTTTATGTCTGTGGTGTCATCAGCATCAACATCTGAAACAAACTTTGGGGGAGAGTTTATCTTATTTTGACAGGACTGCTACCACAGCATAATTTTCTGGATAGTGATCCAAGTTGTTGCATGTATCAATAGTTTGTTGCTTTTTATGACTAATATTCCATGGTATGAGTATACCACAGTTTATTAAACTGTTTAATCATTAAAGGATTTTTTTTGTCATTTACAGTTTTTAGCTATTACAAAATAAAGCTACTATGAGCTTTATATGTAGGTTTTTCTGTGAACATAAGTTTTTATTTTCCTGGGATAAATAGCAAAGAGCACAATTGCTGTGTCATATAATATTTACGTGTTTTCTTTTAGAGAAACTACCAAATTATTTTCCAGAGTTGCCATTTTATATTCCTACCACCAGTGTATGAGTGATCCAGTTTCTCTGCATCCTCACCAGCATTTGGTGGTGTCACTATTTTTTTTATTTTAGTCATTCTGATGAGCATGTGGTGATTTCACACAATCTTTATGATGGGATTAATAAATACAGAAAGACCCTCTGGTCCATTCTGTCTGCTCCCACCCTGCAAAAGTGCCAAATTTAAGAAACCTGATTGTAGAGTATTACAAGGCTGGGTATGAGGCAAAGTCTTGGGACCAGCCCATGAGGAAATGTAGAATCTAAAGCTTTGACTATTAGAGACCTTTATCACTAGGAGCACTGTAAACAAGAAGACTTATTCTGTTAGTCATTACTTAGTGTTGTGATTATTAATATTATTATCTATAATGAACCATTTCTAATAAGGACCAGTTAGCTTATGATCTTGGCAGAAGAGCCATGATGAGAGGATTCTGTTTTAATTCTTAATCTTGGGAGCTGAGATTTAAAATTTGGACGTCACTGGCAATAGCACTGGGGTTAACATTTGTCATAAATACTGAAAAACAAAATCTGAATAAAAAAAAAAAAGGACTTTATAGAGAGAAACCTCATAGAGTGATCTGATTATAAATTCCTATCTGGGCAGGTTATGGTAGGTAGTCTCACATGTAATTTTTTAGGTTTATCTCTGCCTTAAGTAAGCCCCATCTACTGTTTCTGTGCATCTAGGTTAACATGCCTTTGAAATAAGTGATAACTAGCCTCAAAAGAGCACATAATCTTCTTAACTATCCTGTAATCTATCCTCTACCTTGCTTTCTCTCAACTCCCTGTAATTTCCCTTAATTTCAAATGCATAAGAGAAAGCTACAGAGCTTATTCTTTAGAGCATGAGATCTTGCTCCCCAGCATATGTTGTCAGTTTGGCTCAAATAAGCTTATAAAAATTCTCTACAGGTTTGAACATTCTTATGCTGACAAAAACAATGCCTACTTAATGTCAAGGCTGCAAGGAATGGTGAAGCCTGTCTCTGTTTTTCCAGGGCCCTGCGGCCATGGGTCCCTCTAACTGCTCCAGTGTCTCTGGAGCCGTGTCCAAAGGCTGTCTCTTCGTTAGTTTTCACCAGGGCAAATAATAACCCTGGAGAAGGTGATGCGAAGCAATCTGTAATCGTTCTGCTCAGTCAGTGACGCTCCTTCCACTGGCCCCTCAGTCACTGGTTTCTCTGCTACAGGGCTTCTAATTCAGGCCTATGACCTTTGCTACACCCCCTCATTATCTTATCCCACAGCAGAACTTTCAGCATGGGTGGAACATTCCTGGCTTGGTGAGTAACTAGCTAATAAGATAAGCTGCCTATAATGTGACAATGGTCATAATGACTAGAACTTGGGATGGGGGTTACACAGATGTATTCAAGGGCAGGTGGGTAACAATGTGTGATGCAGGGACTGTGCCAAAATTGGGAGGATTTGGGCCAAAGGCAAATTGGGGAGCAGCCCCATTTACTGGGATTTAAATGATTCAAAATGCTGGTGGTTGCAGCTTGTTGCCTTGGATTAAAGTGTTAATTTTTTTAAGGAAAGCAGAAAAGGGTCTGTTTAAAATTCGTGCTCAGAAGTCAGATCAATCATAGGGCAAAGCGCTCTTTTAAGATCCCAAGTTTGGTTTTCTGAGGGGAGTGGCTGTGTGAATTAATTTTGTGGGGAGGGACTTTCTGGGAGGAGTCTTCACTGAAAATGCTGTTAGGGCTAGTGAAGTTTCCTTAGAAAAAGAGGTGCTTCTCTAGTAAGAGAAGTTGCCTAGGGCATTGAAGTTAAACTTTGTTCTGACTACGATAGTGGAAGGCAGACCTGCCGGTCCATTGGCCATCATGATTATCAAAACTTAGGGCTGTTATATGTATGTACTCAAAATAGGAGTAAACACCAAACTGGAAGGGAAAAGAGTTTCAGAGCTGGAATTTGTGATTCTCTTGTTAGGTCTGAAAATAGAGAGCCTCACCCTGATAAGACCAAGGAGCGGGTAAAAGATGCTTGCGGAGATTTAGTAGGGTCAGAAGCCTCAGGGCTGAACTGTTAGATTTTAAATGGTTGAGAGTAAGATTTTTGACATAAGGTCAGTGATTACTAATCTCTAGTTATAGTGAGATAAAGTACTACTTGTATAATATAGATCTTATTCTAAGAATTCATAAACAAGGAAAAATGATGGTAAAGATTTAAAAGACAGATACAAAATTAGGTCAGCATCTCATCTATACAATACACTATCTTGATCTTCACAGCAGTCCTATCATTATTAATTATTCCTCTTTTACTGATGAGGACTCTGAGGATCAGATTGGTAAAGAAACTTGTCCAAGTCCCCCAACCAGTAAATGATTCTAGGGACCATGGTCTTTCTACTTTGATTTTTATGGAAAAAATAAAAACAGTATGGATGGACTGAATGTTCAGGGCTTTGGGACTTAAGTCTTGTTGGATCTTGGTCTCACACTATGGTGTTGATGTAGAACATCCAAATCTATAAGAATTTTTATAAGAATTTTGTGAGTCAAAACTGATGATAATTGCTGAGAAGCAAGATCTCAAATGCTCCGCAAAATGGCAGTTTTGCAGTGTCTTTTATGTATTTGGAATTAAGGAGGGAACTAAGGAAGATTACATGAAGGTTGGAGAAAGTAAGGTACAGGTTAGTTAAAAAGATTACGTGGTCCCTTGCGGGTAGCTATGCCTTCCAGTGGTCTGGAAAAGAGAAATACTTCTGGTATTTCAAAGACATGTTGACCTAGATGCACAGAACAATAGACAGGGCTTTCTTAAGGCGAAAGTCATCTTTTACTGGGGAAGTTTATAGGCCTGAGGCTTGAATACACACCATGACCTGACCAGTTAGGAATTCATGATCAGATCATCACCCTGTGAAGTCATTTTTGGTTAGATTTATTATAGTGCCTCTTTTTCATCCACTGTGGTGATCCATGTTCTGAACCAAAATTGGAGTAGGTAGGGGTTGTTGTCTCACTTCTGGATTCCCACAGGTAAAAAGGAAAACTTTGAGTAGAATCTAGAACATTCTATGTTGTCTAGCCCATCTCCCCTCATCACATGCCCAGCAGTCTACCCATCCCTGTTAAGTGTGTAACTTCTCAGATTCTGGTAAGAGCAGCTAAGCAGAGCCATCTCTGGAGTCAGTTTGAAGGACCTTCCTTTCCTCTGTGCTACCTCCCTTGTGCTTGAGCATAAACTTAATCAAATCTGTAAATGTTTCTGGGGCTTCCTCTTCATTTCTGTTTTGGGGAACTCAAGAACCCAAATGCTAGTAACAAGCAACAGCAGTTCAGGGGAAATAAAGAAGCACTGCTACATTAAAGAGTCACAATGATTGTCAAAATACATCCTGAGTTAGAAACATTAAACTGTGGGTGAAATGTGCATATTAGTATAAAAGCAAAGTAGTATCACATCTTCCTAGATCACGTATTTGTGTATTAACCAGACCCTCACTGCCTAAGTGAAGATATAAGGCACTGTAAATGTGAGTTTCCTTTTTCTGTCTTGGAGCAAACCAGTGGAGATATTTTGGGGCTGGGAAGTCCCTCAAGTCACATTAAGCTGGTTTTAAGATGATTTTATCTTTGAGTCACAACTTTCCTCTCCTCACTCCCCGCCCCACCATGTTCTTAGACAAAAAAGAGCTCTCTTCGTTGTGAGATTTAAATACTGAGATTTAGAATAAAAGTAAATAGCACCACCAAAGCCCCTTCTAAGAAAGTCAATGGCAAGGCAAAACACATAAGCAGGGTTCTTACTCTCAGTTACTTCACAAGCTTCTCCTTCTGGTAGGCTCATGCAAGGAACCTTTCAACAGATGAATTCCTGACCTAAAGAGGTCCTTTCCTTTAAAATTCACAAAGGCACAACAGAACAGCACAAATAATCTACCCAGTAGTAGTTCTTACATCTCCTGTTTGGTTCTTTGGGGAAAATGTACTTTTTATTATTCTCTAGAAAATATTTCTTTAAAAAGGGGTATAGAAATGGTGTACTTCCTCTTTACAAACAAAACTTTTCAAAATTCTCAGTTTTTAAATTCTCCTGGTCAATCAGTGGTATCCCTTGAAAATACCTTACATGCAGAAGCTGAGATTGACTGTGGGAAGGTTGGGGTAAGGGAGTGCCAAGGAAATAGAAAATATGGTTTCAACCCTCAAGAAATAAAAGTTCTAGCTTAGGAGACAAAAACATCCAACGAACAAGATGATTATATCTCTGAGTAAAATTCTGGAAAGCTTTTTCATGTTGTTGATTATTAATCTGTTAATAGCTGTGTCCCAGAGTTGCTTAAATCAACTACAGAAAAAAGGCTGGAGATGAAGTCAAAATCAAAGGGAGTAGAGGGTCGTGGTGGGAGCAGCATTCCAGGGTATTCCAGATTCAGGTAAAGGTACACAGTAGAAGAGAGGAGATAAAGAATAGCAGGCAGCAGCGGAATCCTGGGAGGAACGGTTCATTTACACTAAGTGCCTTGCCATCCTTCACCACCTACCAGTGTGTTATCTTGGTCAGATCCCCTTCTTGAGTCTATCTTCTTGGTTATAAAAATGGGATGATTAGATCTCTCTAGTAAGTTCCTTTGAGAATTAAAATGTACTATGGCTGGTAAATAGTAGACATTAAGTAAGTGGGCAGCTTGCTTTCAGAGTAGAGAATGATTAAATGTGAAACTGGTGAAATTAGAGAAGGGGTCGGTCGAGGTTTCTGGCAAAAAGAAAGGGAACCCCAAATGTTTAAACTTTGTAGTGGTTATCCAGGAGATTAAATCCACACCACCGTATAGAAGCTTTCTTACTTTTCAGATATTGAAAACAAAAACGTTATATGTTGCTGACCACAGCACACATAGAAATCTTGAGCAGTCCAAATTATTGGACACAAATTTCAATTGCTAAGCTGACCCAATACTATGGCCATAAGGATTCTAAAAACATAAGTATAATTTAGAAAGCAAAGATGAAAGAAGAACCCCAAAGGAAATAAAAATGCCTACATTATTATTTAAGCAAGTGATTTCTGATGACAGATGGAACATTAAAAAAAAATCTCTCGCCTGACATGGACTTTATGTGTTAGATCTCAATCACGGATAGAGATCCTTCCTCCAGGTGGAGGGGAGGTTTTGTCACTCAGTTTTTTCACTTTTGTTTTATAGAGAACTCTATCAGGGAGGCAGATGTCACCCTCAAATTAGTATGATTTTGGAAAGGGTTTATTTACAGAGTGACTATTTGCAGAAGTGTGGGCATAGAAGAAGCAGAAGAGATAGTACAGTGGCCAGGGCTAGTGTCAGCAGAGCAGTTATCATCCCTAAACCCGAGGCCTTGAGGGGAGGATTGAAGAGGTCTACATTGAGAAAGGATGTAATCTTCCATTGAGGGACACAGCCTGAGATGACCTTGCAGGAAAAGAGCCAGGGGAATAAATATAGAAGGGTAGCAAAATATGCTACCCTAAAAATGCCTCTTTGGCATAAGAATTATTTTGAGCTGATTATTTTGGGGAACAGCAGACACAAGAGAAGTTCTGAAAACAGAGTAGAAGTTACTCTTTTCTAAGGGATATTTGCACTTACATAGGAAATCTCCATTTGTAAAAGGTGGCTTCAGAAGAGGGGGCAAGAAAGGAAGGATGACTCTAAATTACAAAGAACCTTGTCAATGGAGAAGATACCTACTTAAATCTGTATTAAAAACAAAAACAAAAACAAAAAACCCCTTTTCCTTGTTTACCTTGCTTTGCCTGATAATTTCCCTATAACTGGCTTCCTTTCACAACTCCCCTGCCCCCTTTTTTTCGTCTGAAGATAAAATTTAAGCTGGAGTTCTAAGCCACCTTGGAGAGAGACTAATTTTTCACGGGGTAGCTTCCATGTGTACATAATGTATACATGTTAATGAGCTTTTGTTTGTTTTTTTCTCTTGTTAATTTGTCTTTTATTAGAGGAATCTCAGCTAAGAATTCAGAAGGGTAGAGGGACTTAAAGCTTCAACATATGAACTGGGGGCAGGGGATGCAATTCAATGCATAAAAGTTGATCATAGGGTTTATACCAGAAAACTCTTTAAATGGTTGCTATGAACATGTAGGTAATTAGAGTAGCTCTCAGAACGTCCAGAACCTCTCATTTTGATTTAATTGCTCATCACATTTTTTTTCCAAACATTCTTTTTTGATATTGGTTGTCTACCTCTACCCATCTGACCATAGGGCCCTTGAAACACAAGGACTCTGTCTGATCTTTGTAATTAATTTCCATGTGTCAGATCCAGTGAACTTCACTCTAATCTCGAGCTTTATTGAATCCTGTGAATAACTTTGCATTCTTACCAGCTGCAGGAGTCAAAAAATTCCCTTTTTACTGATTTTTCTAATTTCAGTTTGGTTTCTGCCATTTGTGACCCCCACTCCTGACAGTCCTGACTAGAGATTAGGGAGCATTTATTTATGAGAATTTTGTTCTGGTTACATAGGCACAGGAAAAAATTAGAAATGTCACTCTTAATCAAGATTTGAGGCCAGTTTTCTAAAATAGCCTATTTCTGTCCCCAACAGATGGGTCCACCTTCAGATCCACAGAGCTGAGGAGGACACAGCACCCATTTGGTGACCACTGCAGCTAGTCATGATGTTTCTCAGCACTGACCTTTAGAAAGATGTCATGTTCACTGTCACTGTCCACATTCTTCATTCACAAGATCACACAAGTATTGGAGAAGGGTTAATCCTAGATTCCTCTGGCTGTTCGTCCTGCCACACCCCTTCTTGATGAGATGGGTGGTTTGTGACAAAGATGATTCTGAAACAACGTCGACTTCACCAACCCTCTAATAAGATGCCTTGAATACATTGCCTCAGAGACTGCAGACAGCTACTGTGCTAAGTTATTCACCCTGACTTTTACTGGGTACTTTCCTCCCATTTCAGTTACTTGGGATTTTTATAGAAAATTGGCTGTGGGAAATTGAATGCTCCAAGTGCCTGGTAATAATCTGGTCTGAATAGTAAACTCAACATGGGCTGATTCTGGGACAAGCCAGAGTGTTCTCAAAAGAATTCATGAGGGGCTGCTCTCTGCTGTAGGGAAAGCTGGAAATATGTTTATACAAAATGATGTGATTTATTTGTGAGAATTCTGTGCTATTTACATAGTAGTAGGAAAAAATTAGAAATGTCACTCTCAATCAAGATTTGAGGCCAGTTTTTAAAAACAGCAACCAGTCTTTTCATAAATGCTCTGACCATCGTCCAGTGGGGCTATGAAAATGCTTTTGAACATCTTTATTATACTACAAAGAAATTTCTACGTACAGACATGCACATAATGGCTAAAAGCTTGACTGGGTACTTTACTCTGTGCCAGGTACTGTCATCTATCAGTATCCACAGGATTGGTTCTAAGACCTGCAATGGATGCAAAAATTCGTGAATGCTCAAGTCCCTTATACAAAATGGCATAATAGTTCCATATAACCTGTGTACATCTTCCCGTGAACTTTAAATCAGATTGCTTATAATACCTAATACAATGTAAATGCTTTATGAATAATTGTTATACTGTATTATTTAAAGAATAATGATGAGAAAAATGTTTGTACATGTTCAGTGCAGATGCAGTCATCATAGGCCTAAGCTTATAGGACATGTCAGCAACAACATAACTTTTTCCAAATATTTTTCATCCACAGTTGATAGAATCTGAGGACATGAAACACACAGATATGAAGGGCCAATTGTACTGTGTTCTGTTTCTGTTCATTAGCTCATCGAATGCTAACAGCAATCCAAATGTCTGTGTTATCCCCATTTTCAAGTGAGGAAACAGGCTCTGATATTTTAAGTGACGTGAATTTAACATAGATTCTAAATGGTGGTTTGATTGCAGAGTCTGATTCTTCACGAAAAGCTAAGCTAAAGTTAGGCCATGTTTGAAGCAGAAAAAATAAGTATTAAATTCTTTAGTTTGTCTACACTCCATAGTTACTGCTTACTGTTTCTTGAGTTTCCTTTTATTAAGATCAATAGTGCCCTTAAGTACAAGAAAGTTGTTTTGGATCCCCCCAGACTCACTGCATTATATTTTACATGTCTGCTCAGTCTCACTTGACTCACATCTACAGTACTTATCTCCCGGTATGAGAACTTGAGGGTGTCTAAGTTTGAGGGCCTACACAATAGATACTAGATTTTCAGACCTGTGTGGATGGCCAGTGAGATAGCAAGACTCACTCTTTAGGGCAAAGAAAGTCATTTATAAAAACTTGGCTCAAGGATGGGAGGCCAGCATTAGGAGAGGGCACAGTTAGAATTTTTGGGGTTTGCTCTTTTTGCGAATCCCCCAGAACATGTGCCAGAGTCCTCAGGAGATGAAGCAGTAAAACGGAAAGAACCAGGAACCTTTTCGCTCATCTCCATAGGAGCTTGAAAGCAGAAGGCAGGGTAGCCCAGCACTGCCACACTTCAGTGAGGGGCCTGGCCAGCATGTCTCTGAAATAGGGCAGGCAAGATATGTCCTAGATCTGGCACTGAGAGGCAAGAGTCCCCAAAGCCGGAGAGAAGGAACTAGCGGGTCTCATGTTGCAGCTACTAGAACTTGCAGGAGGAAATGGCACTCTCTATTCGTAGCCACGTCACCTCCATTCCCACACTCAATGCACCCAGGAGCTTTCTCAACTATTTGGGAGAATTTTGAGGAAGTTGGACTTACCAAATTTGTGTGTAAGTGGGTTGGACCTAGAGAAATGCAGTCCTGTTGTCTTTAATGAGATTACAATGTCTTGGGAAATTCAGATAATTAAGAAAGTAAAACTTTTTTTAGCTTTTGAAACATTTTCTCTCTCTTTTGTTTTTTTTGAGAAATATGCAAAGAAAGACAAGTAAGGCTCTTTCCAGCTTAAACCTTGGGTGAAACACTTGGATCTTTAAAGATTTCAATTGATATACCATTCTTCTTCCCCACGCCTTTCACTAACTTTAGGTCATAGGAACAGAAGAGGACTTTTTTTGTTTTTTTTTTTACTTTTTAACCACAGCTATGAGTAAGTAGTATGTCCAGTTCACTGTAAAGAAATGTAGTTAGTAAGGATGTATCTCAATGTTTATGGAAGGATCACAGATATCCAATAGCTTATTGAGTAGCTATTAATCTGAAAACACATTGACTAAATCCATCAATGTCACACTCAGTATTTTACAGATCCAACTACCCTGAAAATATATAAATTCATCAGTCAATTGCTTGCTGTATAGTATCAATCAAATGCCACACTGTATAGAAGCTGCATAAAATAATACACTCTGAATGGTATGAAGTACTGATGGTGCTGAATTCTCCTGGTGTTCAGGTCACTTCCTAAATTCTCCCCACTTTGTGACTTTTCAGCATAAGAATTCGAAGAGATTTGGGTTCTAGTGGGTTATCATTAGCAAGTTATAATCTCCTTAGTACTTAATTACTTAAGTACTTAGTACTTAATTTTCACTTTTTCTAGAGATCAAAAACACAACAGGAGTTTTATTTTACCCAATGTATTTGCTATGAGCCAGGCATGGTCAATGAAAACATAGAAGTAAGAAAACAAGGAGAATTCAGTTCTACATATCACATATCTATCTAATAGCACCTGGAGTAATTCAGAGCCTACAAGTGACTTATTTTAGTGCTTTAGGGACATTTTGGAAGAGAAAGTTTAATTAAGATTTCAATGCCTGTATTTCAGAATGGAATTACAAATTCATGATCCTGTAGCAAAATATTCATCGATATTTCAGCTTTTTCTTAGACTTCGTTTTCCTGTTTAATGGGAAGAGAGAAAGAACAGTTATGTTCCTGTTAACAGAGACTACTTCAGGGCTTATGTAACAATGGGAACTAAAAATTCAGAACTGACAGATTTAAAGAAATAGAAAAGTTCCACTCAAACTGGTGTCCAGCAGTTTCCACCTCCATGGATGAATGGAGGATAAACTAGCTATCAGCACTTTACTCCCAGCCCCAACCCCAGGATATGTGGTTTTGCAAAGTCTCTTGGAAGTCAGGTCAGTACAGATCAATCCCTGATGCAGTCACATGAAATTCTACAGTTGTTCCCCCTATGGCTAGGGTGTCACAGGACCGCTTTCCTTTTATTTTGAAACTTATATGTTCAGTCAAAATGGCCTAAATTGGATATTATAATGAATCTGTGTTTTGGAGCACCAGAATTCCTTTGGGACTATGCCTCTCCCAATCTCAGGCCATGGTGCTTGGTGAAGTAGTTCCATCCTGTATCCTTGGGTGGGGAAGTGTGTATGTGTGTGTAGGAGGGTGTGTTGTATTCCAGTTATATCTATCTGTGTATTACAAATAACCCCCAAACTTAATGGTTTAAAACAACAGACACCATCTCACAGCTTCCATGGATCAGGAATTTGGGGGCAATTTTTCCGTCTGCCTTTGCCTCAAGATCTCTCACAAGATTGCAGTCAAGGTGCCGGTCAGGGCTATAATCATCTCAAGGCTCAACTCGGGGGAGACCCGCTTCTAAGGTCACTCTCATGACTGTTGGCAAGCCTTGAGGTTTTACTGGCCTTTAGAAAGAGTCATCAGTTTCTTGCCATGTAGGCCTCTCCATAAGGCAGTTCACAATATGTTAGGGTGAACAAGATGGGCTTTTTGTAATTTCAGAAGTGACATCCCATCATTTGTCCTGAATTCTATTCATTAAAAGTGAGTCCAGCCTACACCCAAGGGCACAAAAACCAGGCAACAGGAACCAAAGAAGGCCCTCTGAGAAGCTCTGCCACAAGGTGTGCCCACAAGCTTGGGAAATCACCTGGAGTTTTCCATTTCTCTGGCCACAATGATTGGATCATGGATGGGCACATGATCCAGGTCAGGCCAGTGAGACTTAACCCTGGAACTTTGGCCGGAATTCTTAGGAAAGACTCCTTCTCTTTTCTCCGGGATATCCAGATGTCAGCCTGAGCCTCAGGAGCCACCGTCATCACCAACTTGGAAACGAGGCCAATATAGAGGAAAATATGACCAAAACATGAAAGCGAAATATTCCTCGTGTCATTGTGTGACTACCTTGGTCCAGGTATATGCAGAGTCAGTTCTATTCCTGGATTTTCTGTTACTTAACCCAATAAAAAGCTTCTCTTTTTCACTTAGGCCACCTTGAATAGGGTTTCTGCCAGTTGATGTTGAAAGACTGCTGATGCACAGATGCAGTTTAATAAAGATATTATAATTATTTTTAAAATTGTGTTTGGTAAAAAAGAATCAGCAAATCTTAGAGTTGGCTGGTGATGACAGATCAAATGACTTCTTATATTTGTAGCAAACTATCTGCTCAGTACCTTAAATTTATGGTACCCGGACTAATGCGAGAATTTCAACTTACTTGTCCTAAGTCCTTGTTATCTAAACAGCAAGCAGAATAATTCCTTTATTCTTGTCCTTTAGATGTTGAGCTGGTTCCTTGTGCCTGGGTGAACTTGGGTTTGAGAGTTTTCCTCATAAAAGTGTTTCTCAACCACAGGTGATTTAGCAACATCTGGAGATATTTGCGGTTGTCATAACTGAGGGAGGAGATGTGCTACTGTCAGCTAATGGGTAGATGCCAGGAAGTTACTGTCATGTAATGGGTAGAGATCAGGGATGCTGCTAAGCTTTCTGCAATGTACAGGACTGCTCCCCACAACAAAAAATTTATCCAGCCCCAAACCTCCCTAGTGCAGAGGTTGAGAAATCCTGCTCTAAACCTGTGGGTAACTTAGCAAATTACAGTGGGAGATTGTGTTAGTTTGTTTCTGGTTAAGTAATAACATTAAGTTTCAAGCTTGAACATGTCAGAACATGCTGGATTGAAAGAGAATCATCTTCATCCTCCCTCCCACGGGGGAGCCTAAAACCTAGAACGTGACACAACAGAGAATGGGGTCTTAATGTTTTTCAAAACCTATTCAAAATTGGACTCCTCACAAGTATAGTCACATTCTCTGTTCTGTTCTCATAGAATAATTTCCATTTTAGGATGATATGGGATGCTGTGTAAGGAAAGAAAGCAACTTAGGATCTGCTGATGGGCTCTGGTTCTGCATCACACTTAGAGACATAAATCTGCATTGAGATCCTGCTTTTAAAGATTGAGGGATTTTTTATCGAGCTGGATAACAGGGCAATTAGTCTTTTAATCTATGGTATTAAGAGTTGAATGGAAAAACCATAGGAATAAAAACATACCCTACTCTTCCTACTCATAGGAAATTTAGTCTCTGCATGATCACATTATATTTAACTTCTCTCCTTTTATTCCTTCATGGGGATATGCATTGGGTCAATCTAGTATTGCCATTAATGGAAATTTGTTCTTTCATTTGTTTATTCATTTATTTAATAAATGTTTGCACATTCCTCCAAGTGCCTCACATAGTGAGTATTCAATATTCTTTATGCTGGGCTGTTATAAGAGATTCTTCAATCTCCAAGAATATATTCTCATACCTGGGCCCTCCTGCAGCCTGGGGCCTGTAGGAGGGCTAAGGACTGTTATCCAAGGTCCCAGGTTTGCCTCACACAGTGGCTGCAGTCGTATTTAGCAAGAGGGTGCATATGAGGCACAAGTGTGGGCCTATGATCCCCCTCCCAAACTATGTGCTTGACCCAGAGCTGACCATTGGCTAAGCCAGGCCCCCCGTGGACACCCCTGCCTCAGCAGAGGCTAGTGGAGGCACCGTGAGGACACCTACCTAAAATGCCCACTGGCTTTTCAACCTGCAGGCAGATGTCCCTGAGCTCCTGGAGTCCGCGCCTTATGGCAGGTTTTTATTATCTACACCTGCACTCTGAGTTCATAGGCAACATAATTATTATTTCAACCAAGTCTTATTAAGTCCTACAACTCAACCATAAAAATATAACAGGTGCTTGTTAGTCCCTGACACATACCCAAAGACAAATTACATGGACGCTCCCCTAGGAGCATGCACCTGTGTCTTCCACTTGAAGTCCATGCTGCCTTTATGTTTTACTGCAGGATAATCATTTGGAAAACAGAGCTGGGATGTTGTGTTTCCCCTCTCGCAGTTGAGTAAGACAGCAGGAAGATGAGTGATAGAAAACTATCCTGAATCAAAAGGTGAGATCTGAGAAGTCATCTGTAACGAGTCAGGTCCAAGAAAGGTTACCTCAGAGACCGTCATCGAACTGACTATATTATTATCTTCCCCCCTTGACTTCCCTTCTCAGTGAATGACACTGCCATCTTTCCCTGTACTCAAGTCAGAAACCTGGATGTCGTCCTTAACCTCCATCTTTCCCTCCCCTCCTACCTTAAAGCATGCCCAAATTTTGTCAACTCTATCTCTTTAATACCTTTTATACCATCTTCACCTCTTCACCCTCAAGACCTCACCACCTCAGTCCAGTGGTCACCATCTGTTGCCCAGTCTATTACAGTGAAGCATATCCATGGTTCCAATCCCTTCTGTAGTCAACATGCCAGAGAATGTGAAATCATACGTCTGAAAATGCTGTTCCCCAGCCCATGCTGCTCCTTTGCCCTGATCTTCTTTTCTCCTATGTTGTCCCTCCAATGACCATCCAGCTACTCAGCTTTATGAGTCAGCTTATGTGTCTCTTCCTCAAGACAACCTTCTGCTTTTACCTTTCTAGAAGTGGCCACTCACTCCCCTTTCTGCACCCTGCTGTGTCCTGAACATACTTCTTCAGCACACCTGTGTCCTCTACACCGGAAACTCCTTCAAGGCTGGGGTGTCCTTTAACCTACAGTGACTAACATGGCCACTAGGGCAGAGTAGCTGCTTATTAAATGCCTATCGCTTACAAGAACACTGTTTCATACTTGCTGCTCACAAAGCACTTTCAATTAAAATAAAATCAGGATTCTTTTTCTGAGACTTGCATGCTGGCAGTGGGACCAATCCCTTTCTATCTTTGAGCCTCAATGTCCCTGTATATCAGTATATGATCATACCTATTTGTGGATTAAGGTCTGTGTTCTTCTCCTTATCCTGCAGCTGCTTCTCTAATACTCTAATAGAGAGAGAGAAAAGAATGACCACTTATACAGGTAACAAGTAAAAGTGCTGTCTGGAAAAACTAAAAAGTTTACAGCACCATTAACCAAATTCAAATTTCAGTTTCTACTTTTCCACTCACTCAGATTCAGGTGTTGTCTGTGTAGAGCATAAATCATTGTTAAACTGTTTAAAGTTATTTTGAATATATCATAATAAATCTGAAGGACAAATGGATTTCTATCCTTAGAATCTTTCAAATAGACCAAGGCAACTATGGTATGATTATTATAACCATTGTGCTCAGGATGCTGTATTTACCTTTGGTGAGGCTCCTTCCTGCTAACGCTAGGGAATAATTTTGTTAAAATATTGATTAAGTGCTTATTGCTTTTCAACAGCAATTAACACAGTGGTTTGTACATAACTTGCTCTCCAAATTACATAAGACTTGGCTCTGTTTGGAAAAGTTTGCGAACATCTATTTCATATCGATTAGAACTGAAGTACTCATCCAAATTACTAAAAGAGAAGACTAGAAACTGGCAGCATAGAAATACAAGGTAACTCTCAACTGAGAAATCAAACCATTCTTGCATTATGGAGGAAATTAGACTTTCCTTTAAGATCAAGTAGGAATAATAGCAGCTGACATTTATTAAGCACTTACCACGTTAAACACTTTACAAGGAATATTTTATTTTGTTCTTTAGAGAGTCTCATGACGTTGAAATTTGTAATCCCATTTTAAAGAGAAAGAAATTGAGGCACAAGGAAGCAGAATTAAAGAAGTGGTACCAGCAGGATTTGAATCCAGACAGTCGGTTTCAGATTCTACTCAGTTAACCTTTTCTCTATATGACAACCAGGCAGTGTTGGATCCCACCTCTGCAGATAAATAATTTGACAAATCTGTCCCACCTCTGCTGTGTTTGGAGACCACTGGTCCTCGTTCTATGAACATGGGTGAAGGAATTGACAGAAGAGTCTGGATTGGCTCTCCCTCCACAGTTTGAAGTTCTCAGACTGCTTGCACAGGAGAGATGGGGTAGACCTGTATGTGTGTGTTGGGGGATAGTGGGTGGGAAGGAGGACACCTTCAGAAACTCTGTACCCTCCCTGCTTTTCTTGGAGCTTCTTCTCATTTTGAAAACTGACTCATCATTTCTCTATTGAGTAGAAGTGCTGAGTGCTCTGGTCTGGGTCCACTAACCCTTCTGAGAGACACATGCAACGTCTGATTCATCACCTTTGAATCCAAGACCTCATGACCTCTTGAAAGACATGCCAGCCAACATCTGGTACAGGAAGCAGAACTCAAACTATAGATCTACTGCTGCATAGTCAGTCGCTGCTTTACACTTTCAGGCACCCAAAGGGCACAGGTTTCTAAGTTTCTCTCCATGGAACTTGGAGTTCACTGGAAAATTCCATCACCTACAAAGCAAAAACAAATTTTAGAAATCCGTAGTAATTCAAAGGAAAAAAAAACAACCCACATCCCTGGGAGTATTTGAATTTAGCTTCTGATGGAAATAAGACCATTTCAGTGACATCATACAGCCATGTTTATCTCATCCTGCCATCTCCGATTGAAGCCAGCTCAGTGCTTGTCCCCAGCCAAAACTAACAACTGAACCTCTTTTGCAACATTAATAAGCCATTCTTTTATTAATGCTGAAAATCTCTCTAAAGGAACATTTCACAGAACTGTGTCGAGTGTCCTGCTCTTTTATAGGGATAAATTCAGTATGGTTCTAAGGACAGCCAGCTATCACAGAGTCAAAGTTCATAGCATTAAACCAGGCTGTTATTTCAGTGGGTGTTTCACTTAGTATGTGCTTAGAAAGGTTCCAAATAAAACAATCTGACCAGTTCCTCTTTCACTTCTCTCTCTGCCAATAAACAAATGCTGACTATTGTAGTCCTCATGGCTGAGTTTATTCTCTACATAAGGCTATTCTTAATGTAACTTTTATCGAGCACCTATTGTATGGAAGGCTCACTTCTGGGTGCCATGGATAATATAAGATGAAAAAGACAATCTCTTCTTTAGAAGAGACTGAGAAAATGTCACCACATATAGAACATCTATCTGAAAAAGCCACGTGATAATCACCATTAGCTGAAGGACCCTCGAGAAGTTAGAGGAGGAATCGAGAAGAGGAGAATTTGAACTGGGCTTAAAATGATGTGCAGGACTTTCCTGAGTAGACATGACGTCAGCAGAGTTGGACATGATTGAATTATGCTGTACAAATGTTAGGGTAATAGCCACATTCATCATAGCTATTCACTCTCAATGATTACTGTGATCTGTGAGTTTTAAGTCTCATTGAAAATCCCAAAGAGGGCCCTCTTTAACAGGGACAAGAAGACCACCTCCCCACCCCAGCCTCCTTTCCTACTGTACAGAGAGGAGTTAACCAGAGGTCCCGAGAATGCGAACTTGTCCTTGCTTGGACCAGCAGTCTGACCTCTGAAAAGGTAAAGGGGCTCCTGGCAGTCACAAGAAAATGCTGATCACTGGTCCAATGAGTACCTGGTCCCTGGAGCACATTTCCCTTGTAAGGTTCTGCACTCAACCAGTCAAAATCCCCAGCTCCCCTTTGCCTTCCTGGGCCATGTTTCTTTTAGCTCAGCTTTCTAGAGGTGTGCAAAGGCCAGGCTAGTGGATCCAGCCAAAACATGTCCTTGGCAGAGATGCCAAGGTACAGCTCTGTGAAACAAAGGAGTCTAAGAGATAACTGGCTTCCTCTAAAGGAACCTGGAGGGTTGTGGCCACAATAAGTTGTTGGCCCCAGCGGGGGATGGAAATTGGGCGTTGCAGACCAAGTCCCAACTTGTCTGTGCATCTCGGTGGCCTGGATGCAGTGAAACCGCACCCGGTCCCTGGCACACACACACACAGGTTGAATGAGGGCTGGCATAGGATGCTATAGGGCTCCCTCTCAGTGGTATGTCTTTTCCCAGAAGCTTAGCCAACCAAGGAGAAGGGTGCTGAACTCTGCAGGGGAGCTATATGCTTCAATTACCAGAGGGGCCTGCTCTAGGCATGGGAGGGGGGAGGGGATTGGTCATGGTTTCTTTAAAAAGAAAATACACAAAGTCTTTCTATTTAGCCAAACCTCAGGCAGATAAGAATTATTCCTTCCAAACTCAGGGCACTGTCTTTCTGATACTGGAATCACTTTGTTTGCTAACTGAAAAAGTTAAAAACCTTAGGCTTTGGGAACTTAAATCTCAGAACAGAACCTGGGAATTTGCAGTTGAAAGCATGCTCCAGGGAGTCCTTTGACCTAGATCAGTAAGATCCTGCCTCTAGTTGCAAATAGAAGGATTGAGAAGTTTGTTTTGTATACCAAGCAAGACAGTGGATTCACAGATGACTGAAAGAGAACGCAAGACTTTCACTCACTGCCCAAAACATATTTAGATCCTGAAGCTGAGACTCTGTACAATTTAGATCCTAAATGGTTCAGTAACTGTGATGGTACCACACCTACCTCAACTAGTTGCCTGACCTCGGTCAAGATCATTTCTATATCTGAGCCTCCATTTCTGAATTTTCAAAAGGGTAAATTTGGCTAGCTGAATGGAATTGGGACCAAAAGTTCACCTGGTTTTATCTGGGTTAAACACAGAACCCCCGCAAAGAAAATATCTCCAGGGACTGGTGACCAGCTTTACTTTTGTTCTTCTGAGATTTAGAGGTTGAGAACTGGGGCTCTGGTACAAAACCTTCCTGTTTGAAAACAAGCTCTGACAAATAGTAACTGTATGTCCTTGGGCAAGTTAATTAACATCTCTATGGTTCAGTTTCCCTATCAACAAGGGAGGATAATAATAGTAGACTTCTAATATGTATTATAAGCAAGTAAAACACCCAGAACAGTGTCTGCCTGGTAAAAACATTCAATAAATGTTGGCTATAATTATGCGTTTTGCATTTTACAGATGATCCTTTGGAAGGCCTTCCAGCTTAATTACTGAGAGCTTCCCTGGGGCTTGAATATACATTTTACTATCTGTGCTGGGATAGTTAGCTACTTTCTTTTAGAGTCAACAAATATTTACTGAAGTTCTAGTGCAAAGGTACAGAGACAGAAGGCATATACTTGCCTTCACTCAGCTATTAGTCTTGATGAGAGATACTCATTTGATTGATTGATTCATTCATTCATTCATTTATGATGATATCAATTAACAAAATCCAGTAAGTTTCAGGTGTACAATTCAACAGTAAGGCCTATATATCGCATTGTGTGTTCACTGCTCGTACTTTTCTTTCTGTCACCATATATTTGACTGCTTTTACCCCATCAACCTGCTCCCCACCCTCTGGTAACTGCTAATCTATTGTCCATGAGTTTCTGTTGGTCCTATTTGTTGCTTTTAGGTTTATATCTCATATATAAGTGATATCATGTGGTTTTCAACTTTTTCTGTCTGACTTATTTCGCTTAGCATGATTATCTCAAGGTCCATCACAAATGGCAGTATTTCATCTCTTCTTACGGCTGAGTAATATTCCATTGTATATATGTACCACAGCTTCTTTATTCAGTCATCTATCATAGGACACTTCAGTTGCTTCTGCGTTCTGGCCACCGTGAATTATGCTACTATGAACATTGGTGTGCAAATATCTTTTCAGATATATGTTTTCAAGCCTTTAGGGTAAATACCCAGTAGAAAAATTGCTAAATCTTAAGGTAGATCAATTCTTAGCTTTTTGAGGAACCTCAATACTGTGTTCCATAGTAGTTGTACAAATTTGCAGTCCCACCAGCGGTGTATGAGGGTTCTTTTTTCTCCACATCCTCTCTAACACTTGTTATTTGTCCTTGATTACAGCTACTCTAACAGGTGTGAGATGGTATTTCATTGTGATTTTGATTTGCATTTTCTCTAGTAACTAGTGATGTTGAACATCTTTTTATATGTTTGTTGGCCATTTGTATGTCTTCTTGGGAGAAGTGTCTGTTCAAGTCCTCTGCTCATTTTTAATCGGATTTTTTTTGTTGTTGTTGTTATTGAGTTATATGAGATCTTTGTATATTTTGTATATTAGGCCTTTATTGAAGGAGTTGCTTGCAAATATATTTTCCTATTCAGATGGTCGTATCTTGTTGATAGTTTCTTTTGCTGTGCAGAAGCTTTTTACTTTGATATAGTTCCATTTATTTATTTTTGCTTTTAATTCCTTTGCTTTTGAGGTCAAATTCGTAAAGTCTCCTTTAAGTCCGAGGTCCATGAGTTTAGTTACTGTTTTCTTCTGTGCGATTTATTATTTTAGGTCTCATATTCAAGTCTTTAATCCATTGTGAGATAATTTTGGTGTGTGGTGATAGGCAACAGTCTATATTAGCTTATGGTTTTTAGTAGTGTTCTTGTGACGTCTCCAGGGTTTTCTATATAGAGAATCATGTCATCCACAAATAGTGATAGTTTGACTTCTTCATTTCCCAGTTGGACATCTTTTATATCTTTCATGTGCCTGATTGCACTCACTAGGACCTCCCACATTATATTGAATAACAGTGGCAATAGTGGACAGTCTTGTCTTATTCCTGATCTTAGGGGAAAGATTGTTAGTTTTTTACCATTAAGTAAAATATTGGCTGAGGGTTTGTCATATATGGCCTTTATTATGTTAAGGTACTTTCCTTCTGTACAAATTTTGAGAGATACTCATTTTGTAGTTGGTTTACTTGTCTGTAAATGTACAAAGTATTATGAACAAGGGGAGCATCTTTTAGTACTTGAAATCCTTTCTTCTTTCCTTTCCTGACTAGAGTCTCATTTTAATCCTGACACTAGCCCTGTGCAAAGCTGGCAGGCAGTATTTATTTAGGAGAGTGATTTTCAATACTTAATGATTTGAAGGGTTCTTTGTAGAAGTCCTTAGAAGCTAATGCATGTATGCAAGGTGAAATGGATGTGAGGGCCCCCCAGACCTCCAAATACACATGTACACACCTCCTCCAATCAGAAAATCTCTATTCTTACATAGTTGACTGATTTAATTTTCTCACAAACCTGTTGTTAAATCTGCTAGGTGTAGTTGGTAGTGTGGAAGAAGAAATCTAGGACTTGGCTCCTTCTTTTAAGTTAGGACTTCTGTGAGGATGGCCTTGAGGTAGAACTGAGGCTCAGGAAGGCGAGGCAGAGCCTCAGGGCTCTTTGACACGGAGATATTTGTTTCCCTTAGTAGTTTTCTTAGATTGGAGTCTGTAAACAACTTAATCCAAGGTCCCAGAAGATAAAACCATTTCTAAACACCTACTTCGCTCAGTTGCAAACATCAAACCTGCCAACATTCTGAATAAATAAGGGAATCACACCCCAGATTAAAACAAAATTCAATGTAAGTCTAAAAAATACACAATATATTTGAACCCATTTTATAAATATACTCTGTTTAGGAGTATTAAAAATGATTGACACTTTTATTAATAAAATAAGCATTTTCAGAATAATTAAAGCATATTGGTTTATGTGTTTCAATGTACTGGAAATTTACTAATTAAATTTACTTTAAAACTTAAAATTTTTGCTATAGATAGAACCACAAGCTATTGAATTTAAATAGCTTGAACTTGCAATTTTGTAGAAGCCAGAAAATAATTTTACAATGATTAATTTCTGAACATTTTTTTTCTTCCTTATTGGTAGTCATAAATACATTTTGTGCTTTTGTGAGTCTCAAAAAATACTTGTGTTGATCTGGGCCATTTGGTGGAGAGTGTTTGCAAAGTTGTGCTTATCATAATCAGAAGCCTTAATTATACTTATTAACATAATAACAATATAATATAACCCCATGGTGTATGAGACTTTACGTCCATTATCTCAGAAGTCTTGGCACTGGAATCTAAAATAGACCTTTAATGGCCTACAGAGACTCCTTAATTTAAGCAACACCCAGAAAACTCTGCAGTGCAAGGAAATGAGACCCCTGATGGTCCTCCTCAAAAACACGATGACATATTTTTAAAATAAAACGTCTGCAGAAAGTTTCTGAGAAATAAAGGAACCTTTTTTTTTAATTAGTGTTGCCTTCAGAAACGAATTTCATTTGATGATGTCTGAGGTCATCTGGGTGGTGGTGGGGGCCTTAGGGAGTGAGAAATGAGATTTGCGGTGATACTAGGTATTCAGAGTTAATATTTGCTGAGGGAGAAGTGAATAAGATGACCACAGTCAATGGGAAGAGTTTGGTTATCATTTTTCTCTCTCCTACCAATTATAAGAAAGATTTTAAGCTCCAGGATTGTACGCATTTTTGTCTCTTTTATTCGCTGTGTATTCTAGGCATCTAGAATAATGTCTTAGTAAATGGTACACACTTAAGAACTAGCTTAGGAATGTAAGAACTATGCTTCTCTGCAACTCCTTCGTGGAACTGAAGCTCATGGGGTCAAAAGGAGGCAGTTATCAACTTCCTATGAATTTCCAAACTTTTTTTGTTTCTCATCTCTGGATACCTTTCAGGGTCCACATCTACTCCACATCCTTTGAGATGAATGAGACAGAAAACCAACTTCTAGATCCAACTCTATGGAAAAAAATTCCAATAGAAACTTGTAGAAACATTAATACCCTGATCCTACAGAACAGATGGTCCCAACATGTCCAATTATAAGAACCTCTGTATAATAATCAAAGTTTTGCACATGCTTAGATAATGGTCAGATTTTTAGTATCCAGTGATTGTTTGTTGCCATAATGTATTTTTTAAATGAAAAATTTAGTCGTATTTAAAAATACATTTGCATTATATGAATTGAAACTACATCTACAGAATTTGAAAAATAGTAATAAATATATGTAAAAAACACTTCTGAGATTTATAGCGATGTTTGGTACACATATAGACTCTTCCCTCTTCCCCCCAAAATTTGGTAGTTGAACTAATATAGATAGATCATATTACATTTATAAAGAAAAGCTACTTAGGTTAATTTGCATAATTTATTTTCAAAAAAGAAGTCCTTGTAGTAATAGATGAATACACTATGTTTATTCACCATCCCAAAATTGCTTGTGTTATTTCAATTGAAATTTTGAGATAGGAGGAGAAGGGAAGAAAAACAAATGACAGCCTTTCTCTTGCCTGCTTCTGATTTGAACTTTTCCCTATTTTCCACATCATGACTGTTGGCACAGGGAAGACATGTCAGAGAGCATGTCCTCATGTCCTCTATTGTTGCCTGTGAGCCACAGACAGGTGCCATCATTTTAATCATTCAGGAATGTGTATTGCTTCTTGGACCGGGCCTGCTCTCTGAAAATTCTGGGCAAAGAACCAAAAAAGGAATGTGATTGCTCAGGTGGAAATTGATGGGCTGGGATTGTTCTTTACCTTGAGTGACTCCATTGTTACTCAAGGAATGAACCAATCAGGGAAGACAGCACAGCCCCTTTGGACTCACTCCCTCTTTTATAAGCCATAACCTCAGAGACAGTAACCAAGAGGACCTGCCAGCATCCTTGAGCCAGGATCTCGGCTGATGTCACAATAACAGTATTTCCCTGGCATCCAAAAACCCAGGGATGCAAGTAAAGCCTGAACCAAACTAAGTATTGAATATTCACATTATTTCAAAGAGAAAGCAGCAAGGATATCATGAGTTGGTTTCTGCCAACTTTTTTTTCTCATGTTTTAGAGCCAAGTGTGATGATTGTGGCTTCAGTCAAGAAGGGAAGTCAGGGTACACCTAAGACAGAACTTCTGCAAGGATAGTTGACTTTTTGTATGTATCCGAACAGGATGACAGCATGATCTCTTCAGGAATGGAGCATAGTCCAGAGGTTAAGTCCATGGTGATTAACGGGATCCAGGATAATCTCATTTGCCTCAAAAGTTGATACTGCTGGTGTCTACTGGCATCCATTCTCCCCTTCTTCCTTACTAAGAGAACCTCAGTTCAATGTTACCAGTAATGTACCCAACTGGAAATCGACATTTTCAAACCCTTCCTTTAGGTGACTAAAGTTTTGGCCAATGAGATGTAAGTGAATGTGATATTGTGATTTATAGTAAGAAATATATATTTATTTGGTCTTCATCCCATACCTGACACAGAGCACCCCAAACCTTTGGAATTTCCTAAATTATAAGGGCAATAAAGGTGTCTTGATATTCATAACAAACTCCTTTCAACCACACCTGGGTTTATATTAATGAGGTAACTTTTCAAAAACACCTAAGTATGGGGGCTGGTTGTCAGGGGAACAAATGATTGGCAGGCACTCCCTGACCTCTCAGGAAGGAAGAACAACTGGAGGTTAAATCCCCAATGGCCAGTGATTTAATCAATCATGCCTAAGTAATGAAGCCTCCATAAAAGGACAGGGTTCAGAGAGCTTCCGAGTCAGTGAACCTGTAGAAGTGCTGGGAGAGTGGCATAACCAGAGAGGGCACGGAAGCCCTGCACCCTTTTCCTCATACTTTGCCCTATGCATCTGGTTGTCTCTGAGTAATTTTTTTTGGGATAAACCAGTAATAGTAAGTAAACTAGTTTTCTGAGTTCTGTTAGCCTCTCTAGCAAATCAATTAATCCTGAGGAGGGGGTCATGGGAACCTCTGATTTGTAGCCAGTTGGCCAGAAGCAAGGTGACAATCTGGACTTGTGATTGGCATCTGACTTGGGGGTGAGAATGAGCCCTTAACCTGTGGAATCTGACACTATCTCTTGGCAGATAGTGTCAGAATTGAGTTAAATTGTAGGACGCTCAATTCTACTGGTGCCGCAGAATAGCTCGGATTTGGGATAAAAGCCTCCAAAACAAAAACTCACATATCTGATGTTAGAACTGTTTTAAGTGTAGTAGTGTGAGAGTGAAGGACAAACATACAGAGAAGATGTGAGTTTTTCCTACATAGTGCCAGTTATCGACTGGGGATCTTCCTGAAAGCTCCTGTAGAAGGGGGTGACCCGGCCATACACCCTTTTGTCCTTTGTGCTTTCTTTTCTCTCCTGACTACAATACTGAAAGACAGCCAGAGTGGCAGCCGTGAGGTCACAAACTATACCTATGAGAGTAAAGCAGATAGAGGAAACCTGGGCCCCTGATGACATGGCAGAACCTTAAACAAGCCTTAATCTACTAACCGCTGGATTTAACTTTCAGGAGAGAATATGTGACTCAAGTTGCTGTTACCTTGTAGACCAAGAGCACTGACATCACCTGGGAGTTCATTAGAAAGGCTGAAACTCAAGTCCCTCCCCAGGCCAACTGAATTAGAAGCTACGTTTTAATTAGATCCCTCGTGCTTCGCATGCACACGAAAGCTGGAGAAGCACTGGTCGAGATGTAGTTAGTACCCTTTCTCTGATATAAAATTGTTAATTTGATATATCCCAAAGATCAATGCATTATCCTATTTGCTAGTACTAAAATTATATAATCATAAGATAAGAATTATGTAATCGCTGGATAGAACAGCCAAAGACACCTGGGTTCTTGCGGGTACGAAGAAAGAATGCTTTAGTGTAAATTAGTTAATTCGTGTTCCAGTCACTAAACTTGGCACCAGAGGTAGAGACACCCCAGCTCTCAAGTTCATACTCTAATGAGGGAGATAGTGGGCATCACATTACAATAACCTGTTTAAATGCAACAAAAGAGCTATGACCAGGTATTTTGGGGAAACAGATGAGGAGTCTAAACCTTCTTTTCTGGGTGATCAGAGCAGATTAGAGAATGTTTCTTGGACAAGATCCCCCCTGAGCAGTTACGAATTATCTTGCTTCTTCACCCAGCTTTAGGGATGCAGAGACCATCTTTGTGGGCTTAAATCAACTTACCAGCCTCCCCACAGGAAATGCTGGTGTTTAGAAAACAAAGGTCCCAGGACTAATGTCTTCACCCTATGTGGTCTTTAGTCTCTTGGTTCATAATATGGGCTCACTGGTTCCATTTTACCGATGAAAAAAATGCAGACTGTGTGGTGAATAAATTTCAAGGTACTCTCAGTAGGTGACTGATTACGCTCACATGAGGGTTTAGAGTTCATTGATTGCTAATATCTTCTTAATTTTAAATTCTATCATTGACTAGTTATTTCTCTTTGTTTTCTACAATCTGAAGTTGGAAATGTTTTTGACAGATGTTTAGAATACATCCTCCACCCCTTGATATTTCTATTTGATATTCTTCAGTTCATTATATTATTAAAAAACGAAATCACATTTTTGGATATTTGTGGTTTGGCTGGCTGTCTGGGAAACTTTTCTGGCATTCACTAATGCGTTTTTCTTTCCATTTAAAGAACATTTACTGGATTTAAAGTCCTTGCAGAAAGAAATGCCAAATTAAGAAGCAGGAGAAAATAAATGCCCTGCTCATGCAAAAACTCCAGAAAGATTTTTTTCTCCAAATTTTTATGGATTTGATGGTGTTGGGAATTATTTCCAACAAAACCCAAAATATCATTTTTCTCTCCAAGAGATACTGCTTTAGTTTTCTCTCTCTCGCTCTTCCTGTTGCTTTTCTGAAAAAGTCTTCTAGGGTCTGATTTTCTTCTTCCTTAAAATAGACCAAAATAGCCCTGTTGGTGAATATCGTCATGGAAGTGAAACAGAAAAGGACTCAGCTTCTCTCATATTCATAGCCTGTCTGCTTCTCCAGACTGTGGCTGGGTCCATATAGTTCACTGCTTCTCACTGCCCCAAGTTAACTACAATGAAAGGAAGACAGAGGCTTGGAATCTTTTTATACTCTCCTCTCTTCTGAAGAATTCACACGTTAGCAAGTATTGAACCAGCGCTAACTAGAGGGTATTGCCAAGCATAACAGAGTATACACAAATCAACAGGCCTCCTTCATATTGCAATCCCAGCAAAAAACGAAGCAGCCAAAGCAACCCCCAATCCTTGGTTGCCTGCCACACGAGTTCCTGCTGTAAACCAGTGTTCAGCCAGTTCTAGGATGCTGCCACCTTTTTTCATGTGCCCAACGCTAGAGTTTATAACCACAATCCTCTCCACCCAGAATGTGTTATTTGGCTTTAACAAATGCAAGAGGAAGTGCCCTTCCCTGAGCAGAAATCCAAACACAGGGTAAAACCACAGCTTGTTTTCAACAAGCCTCCTGTTGTGAGCCCCCTCCACTTTGCTACTTTTCTGCTAGTGCGCAGAGCTGGGTGGCTTGAAGCAGTGGCCTCCGCCTCTTCTGAGGATGCCTCTGATGGAGATCTTGAGATCATTAGTCACAAGCTGGAGATTTAGCAACATGGCTCACTGAACTAGATCGTGTTTTGTCAGATGCGAAAATGTGATGTTCTAACACATGGCTTGTTTGCAAACTGCACCTTTTAATGATTAGCCTCAATATATAATAATATAGTGTTCTGAACTAGCGCATCATTTATGGTTTCATTTACTCAACAGGCATTTTGTTAAGTGCCTAATATGTGCTCAGTGCTACAGTACAAGACAGAAAAGAGATGGCATTGCCTTGAGTGGGCCATAGATTCAAATCTTTCCGTCCACTAAACTAACAAGTTCAATAAGTGGCTGCTGGTATATGTGGGATATAGTGGGGATGCAAAAGAGGGAGTGATAGATTCCATTTGAGCAGGAGGGTTGCAGCTAGCACAAACAGTGCCTTTTTGTAAATTAAAGCCTCGTTCTCTGGGCTCGTGTAGTTCCTATCCCAAAGCACACGATTCGGTAGGAGGAATGCTAGCTGGACTTACCACTCACCTCTGTGACAGGTCCTGATGTGGACAGCTTTCTTTAAGAGGTGAGGCTTGAACTCAGTCTTTAAAAAGATGGAGGTGTTCACTACAAGGACAGGTATGGACAGAGCATGCTAGAAGAAGAGACCCGTGGAGCAAAGGTAAAGATCTATGACACCCCAAAGGTAAAAATCTATGGCACATTCTGGGAACTTGGTGGACAAATGGCATGAAAGGCCGGGGAGGTAGGCAGAGGCCTGATTGTAGACAACTCGGTGTTCTACTCTGAGAAGCAAATTTTCCATCTTGAAGGTTGTGGGGCAACATTGAGGGGGTTCGCTGAAAATGAGTGAGATACTTTGTGGCAACATCAAAGTGGATTGCAGGGGTTGAAAACAGGGATAGGTTAAGTAGGAGACCATCAATCTCATCCGTGTTGTGGAGAACGAGAATTTGAACGTTCAGTGGGTGATAAGATTGGAGAGGTGAGAAGAGATTTGGGAAAAGTGAAGGAGGTGGAATCTGCAGAACTGGGGACTAGAAGATTAAGGAGATGAAAGTATCAAGGATACATGGTTCCCAGACTTCTTGTTTGGGAGCCTGGATGTATGCTGCTAACATTCACTTAAGAGAGATGCATGAGGAAGAGGAGCTTAATGGGGAACCCTCAGAAGAATGCTACGTGCTCTCTTACTAATGGCAACCATCTCTCTACGGTACTGTTCCAGCAGCAGTGAGGGGTGGGTCAGGCAAAGCGCAGAGGAACTTATCAGTCCCTGCTCTGCGTCACAGATGACTAAAAAGCTTTTACTCACATCAAACCCAGGACCTGAGCTACCTTCTTTAACATCACACAGATAAAAATGTTCTTCCAAAACTACGGCTCCGTTGGTTCTGACCCCATCTGGAGAAACCAGTGTCTGCTGTAGATCATGGTGAGGTGGGAAGTGGGGTTGTGGGTTGGTCTAACACAGTGTATACTACTGAAAGCAGAACCACTGAAGTACATGATTTGACACATATCAATATCATTGATTGCCCTACAAAATGGGAAGCCTACACTCTTTAGTACCAATAACATATGCTGCTCTTCTGTTCAAAGTATGCATATACCCATGTAATAAAAAAATGGCCTGGACTAGAGTTTGTGTGTGTGTGTGTGTGTATTCTTAGTTCTCAATTTAATGGGGTTATGTATTTTTGAATTTTTTTATTAGGGAGGACTTCAAACACGTATAAAAGTAGAAAGGACAATATCTTCATCTCTGTCTCCATCACCTAGTTCCAATAATTATCAAGTCATAGCCAATCCCACTTCCTCTTACCTCTATCAATATCTCCCCTGTCCCTCAGATTATAGATTATTTTGAAGAAATCTATTTGATTTATATATATACATATCCATATATACATAATATAATACATATGTAGTATTATTATACAATAATTACTGTATCATATACGTATAATATATTGTATATTCTAATAATATATAAAAATATAGTTTTAAAATAAACTTTTTTTTTATTTTGGAGTAGTTTGAAATCTAAAGAATTTTTGGGAAGGTAGTACAGAGAGTGTCTATATACCCCACACCCAGTTTTCCCTCTTATTAACGTTTTACACCAGTAAGTTAAATTTGGGACAATTAACCAGTACTGATGCATTATTATTAACTAAAGTCCATACTTTATTAAGATTTCCTCAGTTTCCTCCTAATGTCCTTTTGCTGTTTCATGAGCCTATTGGCGATATAGTTTACCCTGCATTTAAAAATCTTTGTGGACTTAGGGGTGTAATGCTCCATTTCATTCATCATCTGTAAGTTTTCCAGGACTAAGAAGCCTGCATCGCATCGTTTATTTCATGCCCTTTCTTTCTCCTTCTCCTCCTCTCTCTCTCTCACAGCCTAATTTGGGAAGCGAATGTCAGAGCTCACATGCCCACTGTGCTTAACCTGTGGAACACTGATGTCTTTGCTGCCCTTAGGGACACTTTGGGCACTTGCTTGACTCCTTTTAAACAGCCACTGTGGAATTGATGCTAGGACAAATTACTGAATGTAATTTGGTATGATAATGAAGCAGAGAATTAAAAAAAGACAATCTATCTTAAAAATTACATATGTGAGTTTACCACAGTAAGTAAAAGAACTAAAACAAAGCGCTCCCGGGCTGTTTGGGTTGGTTTCTACTGTGGCTGTCCACAGCATTGGTTCTGTGACATTGGGGTTCTGTGACTTGGAGGCTGATGGAGGTCTGGGAGAGTGCCGCTAGTTGGTGTCAAGTCAGTTCAAGTCTCATCATGAGGCCATTTGCTCTCTGCTGATGTCACCGGCAGGCGGTTCTCGTTGGAGGTGCTCAGCTTAAACAGTGCTGTGTATGTCATGCCACGTTTCTGCTACAATGCCTGCCTCCAGCCAGTCTGTTGAACGAACATAAGTGCATCCGGCGGCTGGCTCAGGGCCAGAATGGCGTCACTGTCCATTAATAGAAGTCGCTGGAGACAGAAAAATGTTTTAGGTCTGGCAAGAACCCAACTCCTCCTACACTTTGTCTGCCTCTAGGTAAATATATGCAGAAATCAATTTAGGAATGCTAATTTTCACCATTTTGTGCTAATTTAAGCATTCATTTGCTTAGTTAATGTTGGGTTTTTTAAAAAATATCTCGTGACACATCTTTGTCCCACCCAATTAATATATTCATTTATAGGCTCTGCTTCTTTTCGAGAAAGATATGAGGTGATTTATTACAAAGGATGTTTATTATTAGCTTATAAGCTTTTTTTTTGCTTTTACTTGATGATGTTCTACTTGTATAAATATAGTTGATGAATTGAGAGCTTATTTATTTATCAAACCATCAATATTCCACTTTATTCCATAAAGGATATATATACAGAGTATGTAAAAATGCACATCATGCAATAAAAGGACACAAATTTTAAATAGGTAAAAGAATAAAAAGGAAGCACAAGTTATGAACATACACTGTAAATGGAAAACAGGACTACAGGACGACACAGAAATTCATATTATGAAATTCTATATTTGCTCCACATGGGTCACATATTAGCCAAAGTCTGCAGAAAACCCAGGAGGAAAGGAAGAACATGATCATCTGATAGTAGGAGTAATCCAAAAAAAAAAGCCACGTGACTTTTTCTGATAACCAGGTCAGAAAGAACTTAAAGAAAACATTGTGTAATGACCATCCTCAATAGTTTTATTAGACTGTTATGGGCTGAGCTGTGTGCCCCTCAAATTTACATGTTGAAATTCTAACCCACTGTGCTTTAAAATTTGCGTTTGATGATAGGGTTTTTAAAGGGGTAATTAAGTTAAAATGAAACCATTAGAGTGGGCCCTTACCCAGTATAACTAGTGTCCTTATGTGGTTAAGAGGGAAAAACATAGGAGGATGAGAAGCCAAGGAGAGATGTCTCAGAAAAAATTAACCCTGTAGACACATTGATGTTGGATTTCTGGCCTCCAGAACTGTGAGAGAATAAATTTCTTTTGTTTAAATCACCCTGGCTATAGCACTTTGAATGGCGGCCCCAGAGAACTAGTACAGAAACATATTGATGTGTTTTCTAAAGGCTATCTCTAATGGCGTCGCTCTTTGCAGGTTGATAACATCACCTGAAGGCACTCAGATTCCTCCTTTCCCACCTCTCATGCTCCCATATCCTACCCAAATTGAGATGACTGTTGTGGGAATGTTGATGTTCTTATGTGACCTTGCCACAATGGCCACAGTTAGTCTGTATGCAGGTAGCTGGCCCAATCAGAGTTCTTTCCTGCAATTTTTCCATCTGGAATTGAGAGAGAGCTTAACATCTGTCCTTTGTAGTGGCAGAAGCCATAGATGTCAGCCTCATTAGCTGCCAGTGGCTATACTTGCTCCTAGGTAGGAAAGATGAATCTGCAAGGAGAGAGAAGCCGGAGAGGAGATATTGGTATCATTCCAGTTTCTAGTTTATTCTTTCATTCAGTGAATATTTATGGAATGTTATTTGCTCCAGACATTAGTTTTTTTGTTTTTGTTTTTGTTTTTTTTTAAGCCTACAGCACCTGGTCTTCCTAGGTAGTCTCCCATCCAAGTACTAACCAGGCCTGACCCTGCTTAGCTTCCAAGATCAAACGAAATCAGATGTGTTGAGGGTGGCATGGCCGTAGACTAGTTCAGTCATTCTTGAAATTCATTTACCTACCCACTTTCCTGGCAATTTAGTAATTGCTACCCTTTTATTGATTTCATCATCAATAATGACCAGAGCAAGTGGATTTCTGTTATTTACAGCTGAAGTAGTACATCACAATTCCCCCACATTCTCCTTTTCCTCTGATCACCCAGACTTTCTGGTAGCTCTTTGAACAAGTCCTCTCATCTGAGGATAACAAGGGTCACTCAAGGGGTAATCAGACTTCTCAACATAAAAATAAGCAAAATTCAGATTTCCTTGTTCTGCTTGTAAAAGTCCGTCTTTTTACCCTTAAATATCTGAGCTGACCCCAGATACTCCCCGCCTCCCTCAGATTTGAGGGGGTGGTTATAGAGGCTTTTACTCACAACCAGGTGACTGTTTCAAAGAGTCAGAAGTACCCAACCTCTTTTATAATCTTTCCCAAGGCAGAAATGACTGGTAGTCATTCAACCATGAACTCGCATGATATGTATTAATGAAATTTCCTTCATCTGGTAAGTCACCCTCCTTTCTTTAGCCTTACCATTAAATAGCAAGTAGGTGCATTATCTGTTCTATTTCATATGAAATTTATTTTTAAGGGAAGATGTGCACACATTTTTGTGTACCTTGCTTATATTCTCATTTTGCTGATTTCCTTTTTTTCCCCAGTGATGTGGCCTTCATCCCCAAATAGAAAATAGGCACTCAATCAAAGATTTCTCAAAACATTTTCTCATAGTAAGTACTCATTAAATATTTCTTAAATAGGTGCTTCCTTATTCTGGTAAATAACACCAAAGTCTCAATGCTTAGGAAAAAATGGCAGTGTATTTTCATTCAGAAATGTCCATATTATCTCTATTTCTGTTGTGAAAACAAATGATCTTTGGCAACTTGAGTTTGTATACCAGCACTACTACTTGGTGGGTAGGAGTCCTCTGCCAGGAAAGTCATTAAGCTCAGAGCCTCAGTTTTTCTGATCTATAAAATGAGAATTAAAATTCTTACTTTGCAATAGAGTTGTGATGACTAAATCAATGATATGTATAAATGACTATAATATACATAAATGACTACCACAAGTGCCTGGCATATTGTGGGCATTTAAGAATTGTATTTATCATTATCCAATTCACTATATAATTGCTTTCTCTAATTTCCAATTGCCTGTCTGCTTACTGTTTTTTCTTTCTTTTGTGATTTTCTTTTTATCATTTGATACAGATGATTGCTGTGCTTTTGGTGACAGAAAACTGATACCATGGCATTTTTTGGCTTTTATAGGTGAGAAAAAGGCAAGAAAGGAATACAAATTCTACACTGAATAGTTCATTTATTCATAGAAAGTAACCAGTATAAATAGTCTGTGCCACTAGAACAGCATGAGGTTGTCAAATCAAATTATGTATGTCAGTGCCTTTCAGCTAAAGAGCAGCAGGAGCACATTTGGTGGGTTTATTGCATGTTGCAGGAGGACAAATCTCACACCAGTAAGAGGGAGTTAGAAAGGGCTTGCAGGACTTGGGCTGGTGTTAGGTGATTTGGGGAGGAGTAAAGAAAACAGAGCTTGTGCCTGAGTTGGGCAATTCTATGATTGATTATTTAAAAAAAAATCTTCCCAAGTAAAAGGGAAGGCTAGGGTTATAATTGTAAAGAAGCAGCAGTCACTCAGATGAGGAAGAGTAGGGGAATGTTTGGTCATTTTTGTGATTTGGATAATGTTCACAGTCTTTCCCACATTCAGCCATGGTACAGAGTGGTCTTGTTCATGCCTTGATCTCTCATGAGCAACAGAGGGACCTTGTGTGAAGCTGACATTCTGAGAAATTGTTTACGTTCAACAGGAGAACACCATGGCCTATCTATAAGTATCAGGCTAGTTTCGAACAACTGGGAGATGTCGCCGTGTTTCAGGCCAGTTTCCATATGTCAGGCCGCTTTTCTCATGCTCATGTTTTAGAATTTTGGTGCAGATAATAAGCACCACTCTATTTTATGAAAAGAGGATTTAATACAGGGAATTAGACACTTACGAAATTGTTGGAAAGACTGAAATCATGGCTTGGGCTCGGATTCCAAGAGCAATCTAAGAACTACCCACCCTATAGAACTGGTGCTCCAGCAGAGCTGCTAACCACTTATTTCCCTGTCTTCCTTATTGTGACAATCATTACTGCAGTTGTTTGCTCCAGGAATATGTTATCTTATTTGCTCTTCAGAGATCAGGAAGCTATTGGTGCAACATTGAGCCTTAGAGCCATCTCACACATACTAGGTGCAGACTAACTCCTCTGAGCCCTACCTCCTGGTTGTCACCATGCTGGAAAACAGAGCACAGGGACTTTTGCTCTCTGTCAGAGAACATGCAACTCCGCTGCGTCCACCTTTGCCAACAGAAGTAGCACAAGCTGTCGCAGCACATTCTCTCCATTGCTTCTAATTTCCATATCTGAAGTCAGCAACGACTGCCTAAGCCTAAATTATGTCCAGAACCCTAGCTGCAAGAGAGTTTGGAGAGAGACCACAGTGTTTTGGTTTTCCAGCCTCTGCAATAGGAAGACATACTGGAAGGAGGTTAGAATGGATGCTGATTTCAGGCTAGAGTATTCAACCACAAGCTGTAATCAGGAGGGAACAGGCCTGGATCTCATCTTCATTCAGTTGCTAATTTGCTACGTAAAGTTAAGAAGTATTATCACCTTTCTGTCTCTCAGTCTCCATGACCAAATTAGACTAGTTGCTATCCAAATTTCTTTCTGATTCTAGGCTTCTATGACTCTATTATTCATTTTTTGAAATATTTTCTTAAACACATTAATTTTGAAAAGCATTTTCTGTACTTCTTTACACAGAATTTGTTTTCTCGCTAATCCTTGTAGTGCAGTAGGAAGCCTCCAAGATGATTTTTACCTCCCAAAAGTATCTCCCCCAGGCATTGAATAGGGCTGATCTGTGTAACCAATAGGATACTGTGGAAATGACAGAGTGGCACCCAGGGCTAGATCATTAAAAAAAATGGCCGTTTCTACCTTTACTCTCTCTTGGAAAACTCACTGTGGTGAAGCCAGCTGTCATGTCATAAGGACACTTAAGCAGCGCTCGGAGGAGTTTCATGTGGTGAGGATGTGACCCCTGACCACAGCCAGCATCCATTTGTCAGCCATGTGGGTAACCTGCCTTGGAAGTGAATGTTTCAGGCCCAGTCAAGCCTTCAGATGACTGTAATTCTGGCCAACATCTTGACTGCAACCTCAAAAACACCTTTGAGCCAGAAGTACCCATCTAAGCCACTCTGAAATTCCTGACCCACGGAAACTATTAGATAATCAATATTCAATGTTGTTTTAAGCCACTAACTTCTGGGGTAAACTGCTATGCAGCAATAGAAAACAAATACATTCCCCAATTAGTAAGCAAAATAGAATGAGAATTGCTGAATTTACTTCTAAATCTCTAACAGCAACCCTTTTTTAAAAAATACTCTTTAGGTAAGGCAACCTTTGGTTGACATCACAGATTGCAAGGACCTTGTCAATTTATAATCCCTTATTTATTATTTATTTATTTATTTATTATTTTTTTTTATTTATTATTTTTAATGCCTACAGCACCTGGTTTTCCTAGGTGGTCTTTCATCCAAGCACTAACCAGGCCCAACCCTGCTTAGCTTCTGAGATCAGACGGAATCAGGCTTGTTCAGGGTGGCACGGCTGTAGACTCTAATATCAACTTTTATTTGCTTAATCTTTTCTGACATAAAGCTGGTAACCTTCGAGATTATATCTTTGGACATACTACAAGCTATTAAGAAATATGTCAATTATCATGAAAACTAAGTAATTATTTTTTTGAGATTTTACAAAATTTAGTAATGGGCAGACAGGAAAAGACCTTATTGTTAATACACTAAATAACAAATATTTTCTCAGGCAGAGTGCCAGGCATTTGAAATTTATCACAGGGCTAATGTATTCTATGAAAATAAAGCTAATGAGAATATAATAAATAGTTGAAATGATTCAAAATTTCACAGGCATCCGAATCAACTCCACAAAATGACTTTTAATTAATGAAAGAACTATGCCGTGTTAACAAATGTTCTAACATGTTAATGAAAGAACAAAGTTGTGTGTTGTTGAATTATTTTTGGTTTTAATCTAAAAGGTAAAGCAATTAATCTAATTTCTTGCTCTTTATGATGATTTAAATTTTCATCAAAGAAGAAATGTTCTAACACAACTTACTATATATATTTTTTACCAAGTTTAATTTTAGTTAATGCTCTTTTCTGATCTGGTTCCTGTGTCTGGTAGGAACATAGTTGTTTACTTAGAGCAAGCAATCTTCCACTTATTAAAAATAAGAGTGCATTGAGTTTTGAGAATATATTAACTAGAAGTCTGAGATTCAGGTGCCGCAAACCTTGTACAAATCAGCTTGAGTGAAAAAAGGAGCTTTTATGATGGTCAGCCACTGCAGTCTTCTGGAATTCAAGTCACAGCCAGATCCCAACAGAGCAGAGACCTGGGGTGCTGATGAAGCGAGGGCTGGAAAGCCGCCAGCCTCAGCCTCGCCTCTGCTCTCTGGGTGCCAGCTTTGTTTTGTGGCAGACTGGCTTTTTTTTTTCTTTTATGGTGGAAAATGCAGTTGTTTGTAGCTGCAGAGTTTTATATTTTTCAGCTTCAGTCTCTAAAGACTTGCTTTCTGATTGCAAATGCAAATTCCCAATTAACTCTAGCCAGGGAGGGGGTCATGTTGTTCAACATGACTGCTTCTGTGGTAGGTGGGGAGGGAGGACTTCCCAGGACAGCGGCCAGCTGGGACGACAACACCATATGTCCCCTGTATTAGGTTCCTAGGGCTGCCATAACAAAGCACCACAAACTGGGTGGCTGAAACATCAGAAATTTGTCGTCTCACAGTTTTGGAGGCTAGAAGTCTGAGATCATGGTGTTGGCAGACTCGATTCCTTCTGAGAGCTGCGAGGGAAGAATCTGTTCCAGGCCTTTCTCCTAGTTTCTGGTAGTTGGCTGACAATATCTGGTGCTCCCTGGCTTGTGGAAGCATCACCCCAATCTTGCCTTTATCTTCCTACGTGTGTTTTGTGTCCACATTTCTCCTTTTCATAAGGATATCAGTCATACTGAATTAGGGGCCCACCCTAGTGGTATGATCTCATCTCAACTAATTACATCTGCAGTGACCCTATTCCCACATAAGGTCACATTCTAGGGGCTAGGATGTCAACATGAACATTTGAGGTGGGCGAGACATTGTATAACCTCTAACATTTAATGTAGGACAGCACTTCATATATAAGGTATCAGAGACCAAAGGATGGAAACAAGACACAAGGATAAAGAGTGGTGAACCTAGAACTATGAAATCCTTCAGATTTTGTTTTCCAAGAGAGAGAAATGAGTAAAAGCTTGCGCCCAGAGAAGGAAGTCAAAAAAATGTTTTTCTGGTGATAAGGTAAAATGAGATTAGTAAGGACATGGATTAATGTGTAATACCATGTGGCTACAGTGACTCATTAGACACATCAACCTGCCCCAGTTCCCTGGCTCATCTTCCTTTCAGAGTAAGTTTTTAATCAGAAAAGGCTGATAAGGTACTGAATTGTGCTAACTTCTATACCTGAAATTCTCATAATTCAGCAGGAGTAAGGTTTCCACTGTCAAAGTGGGAAATCAGAATCAGAAACGTGATTGATTATATTAAATTCAGTGACAAAGTTGAGTGCATAAAAATAAAATTTATTAATCTGGCAATTCTGCTTTCAATAACTTGCTTAGGTAAGCTATTGCTGATAGCAAGAAAAAGGGGTTGTTCTAGGTGGCATTTTTCTTATTTAGGAGTCTGTGATGTAAACCAGGACAGAGATTTACTAATTTTGTTATAAAAAAGTTCCAAGGTCGGGACCTGACAAAACAGACCAATGTAAGTTCTGCCTCTCTGTGCTCCTGAAGACGTGTTTTCACTTGTCTCCTCAGAGCACAAAGGCCAGACCAAAAGCTGCCTTGTATACAAGGGAAAGGGGAAAATAAAAAATTCACTATCTTTTTGGATATTACCTTAGATCCATCACTTTTCAAAGCCATGTTTTGTGTGATTTTTATGAATTCTTAATTTAATCCCTTATTTGAAGGCACTGGTACCTCTTTGAAGAAGGAATTGTCAAATACGCTAGGAGAATTCATCCTCTTTTCTTATGCCCCTAAAAGCAAAGTAAATCATCAGCTTATAAGATTTCTGAACAAATCTTCATACTGATTTTTTCCTAAGTCTCTTGTAAATTCACAAGCATGACAACCCCTTTGTTTCCTCATTTACGGTAATAGATCCAAGTTGAAACTCATTTTATAACATATTCTCTTAGAGAAATTACTTGACCTCAGCTATCAAAATGGATCTTTGTTGAAATGACAAATTTGAAAGCCTTATAAGAGTCTGTTATCGAGGCATGAGAGGAATGAAGGTGACATTTCAAAATCATTTAATTATCTCAGATAATGTTATAAGGAAAATAATATACTAACTGCCAAAGCAAAGTCATACATTGAGATGAAGTCAGTTACATACACAATGGATTTCTTTCTCTCGAAAAGCATGGTCTGGACGCATTTTAGTAACTTTCTTCTTCAGACATAAGCAGTGAATGACAGAGAAACTCTGATGTCTGTGATTCTGCATGGGGCACTTTAAAAATGCTGACTGGCTGCCGAGGAAGGTCACCCAGAGTACTGAGCAGAGTGAAAAATGCAGATTGTCTGACAATGTGTACAGTGTAAAGCATTCACAAAGGGAAAACAGACATGATACGCTAAATTATGACTTGATGTGGTACTATACTTTATTGTGAACATAGGAAGACAATTCTGGAAAGACCCAAAAGAGGTAGTCAATAGTCGTTGCCTTTGAGAAGAATAAAGTGGTAATGATAGTGTCTTTCACATATTGTGGTTGAAAAGATTCTATGCTAAAGATATTAAGAATATTAAAATTAACAACTAAAGGAAATAAAATAAAAACAAGAATTGTGGATTGTTATTTGCATAAAGAACAACAGGTCAAGGGGGGGTTTTCCCTTGAGAGTGGACCCAGCAGCCCTTCACTTGCTGACCCACCAGCAATTAGTTGATTGCTCTGTATCTGAGGGTCCTCCTGTGCTGATTGACCCCTTTTGATTTGTTGCATCAACCTTTCAGTTGCCAGGAGGTGACAACACATTGCTAGGGGTGTGGCTGAGGTTCTGGCGGTTCCTGTGATATCTTTTCTGTCTTTCTGACATGGTAATGTCAGTACATATAAAACTATCAGGATGAAGTTGGTGAGTGTTGTTAGAATGTACCGTAGCATTTCAGTAGACATTTAAGTTCACTAAAATTGGAGAAATTGACAGATAAAAAAGATTTTTGGTTTGAGAGGAAGAGTATGGCAGTCTTCGGTGTTGTGATAACCGACAATAAAAAGCAAATTTTGGAAAAGTTAAGTTTTGATCTTCTCCTGAACCCACTGTCTTGCTGGTATGGAATGCTGGAAACATGTATTCTGTGAGCTTGTTTCTGTGAGAATGCAGTTTGATTTATCTTACCTTACTATTTAAACTGTATGTTCTTACTTTTCAAAAAACTGCTTGTTTGTGTAGAAAAAGAAACATCTGTTTTCTAAACACTCTACAACTTCTCTTACATGCCATCTCATTCTTGATATTCCACTTTCCTCCAGCTGTAGATTTTATCTGCTGGTAGAGAATAATAGATGGTGGTATATTTTAAAGATTAATGTGGAAAGATTCTAATATCAAATCAAAGGGTGAGTGTTTCCAATGAAAGCTTTTGAAGGTATTAAAATTAAAACTTGATTTGTGGGTTTTACAAAATAGAATATAGGATTTTGAAAAATTCAACCATGTGTCAGGGTTAGGCTGCAAAATAAGTATAACTACACACAAATATCTATCACCAGCTGTGTTTTTTGAGTCAGGATGCTTTGTTCTGCTCTGTCTGATTTCTCAGATGTGACAGGTCTAGAAGACAAACCTCTTTTTCAAACTGGAACAACAGAAAAAAATGAGACTCTGGAGATGTGGCCTTATTTCCATATTTCTGTCTCTTCGATGTGCTGTTTATTCTACCCCAGGGTCTTTGCACTTCTTCTTCTGCTTGGAATGCTCTTTCCTAAGATCTGTACATGGCTGCCTTTGTTTCACCATTTGATAGGCCAAATAATGATCCTCAGTGATGCCCACATCCTAATCCTCAAAACCCCTGAATACGTTACCTTATGTGGCATGAGGGACTTTGCAGATATGATTAAGGATTTTGAGATGGGAGATTATTATCCCAGATTATCAGGGTGAGTCTAACGTGATCAAAAATTTTCTTTAAGTGTTGGAAAGAGACAGGAGAGTGTCAGAATCAGGGAGAGATTTGAAGATACTACTCTGCTGGCTTTGAAGTCAGAGGAAGAGGGCCACAGTTAAGGAATGCAGACGACTTCTAAATTCTGGAAAAGGCAAAGAAATGGGTTCTCCCTAGAGCCTCCAGAATGAATCCAGCCCTGCTGACAACTTGATTTTAGCTCTGGGAGACTCATGTTTGACTTCTGACCTTCAGAATGGAGAGATGATAAATTTGTGTTGTTGTGTTAAGTCCCTAAATTTCTGGTACTTTTACAGAAGCAATAGGAAACTGATATAAAGTCTTAATTTGTCACCTTTTAGAAAACTTTTTCATACCCTAACTAGCCTTCAGTCACTCTTTACCATATATCTTCTTCATAGCATTTATCGGTCCCTCCCCCCAAATATTTTAGATAAGAAACACATTAAAAAAATTTTTCCCTTCTATTAGCATACAAACTCCTTAGAGACAGCAGGGACTTTGTCTTGCTCACCACTATAGCCCCAGCACCTAGAATAATATCTGGTACGTGGTAGGTGCTCACAAAAATCCTGAAAGTGCCTTTCTTTTCAGACATTCTTCCTCTTCCTCTTCTTTTCTAGAATATATCAGAGGGAAGAAAAAAAAAACACTTTTTATTTTAAATGTTGTTTTTTATTGCAAAACAAACCATTTGGAGCCATTCTAAATATTGGGTGGGAGTGAGTCTTCTTGATTCCTTCCTCTCTCCTGCTTGCCTTTCTTTCCAAGGTTGGCAATGAGTCAGGCCCGGCAAGTTATTCCAGAATCCCGCCAGATTGTTCAAGCAAAGGAGGATGTTGAAATTCCAAGATTCTGGTAAATTTCCTGAAAGATATAACTCAGCCCTGAGTTCGATGTAGTTTCTGGTGTGATGTTATCATTCATGACTTACTGGAAGTATTCCATGGGAATGCACAGCAGATGATTGTCAGGTGGGGTGAGTAGACGCATTTGTCAAATGCCCGTGCTTGGCGCACAAGGTCCTGCCTTCCCTGGTCACTGTGGACTTGCCCAGTCTCAGTTTTACCCACTCTTCTCCATGAGTGTTATGTTCTTAGGTTCCTGGGAATCCTTACTGCTCTCTTGACACCCTGTACTTTCATGCCCTAGCATCCTGTGCCTTCCTTATGCTGCTTTTGAGCCTGGAAAGTCTGTCTCTTCCCTTGTCCACATGGTAAAACTCATGTCTTCCTTCAGAGACTAGCTATCTTCTCTCTCCTACCACCTTTCCCTGGGGTAACCTGTACTGATTGAGAGCTGTACAGAGCTACATCATCACGGTCCCCTGCCAATGAACAGAAAGACTTTCCTAAATCCTTAATGCCCAGCACTGTGATCCACATTTCTGTCTTACATTGGACCAGACCAGGGCCACACCTTAACCATCTCTATGTCTCAAAATAGTGAGTGCCCAGAGTGGCACTGAATACATGTTTTATAACTATACTTGAATTAAGTGGCATGGTTGGTAGAGGTTTTTAGTTTAGCACTTAGCTTTCTAGAACATTTCTCAACCTTATAGCTAGCTGTGGCCAAGCAACCAATTTCTGGCCCATAAAGTGTGAGGAGAAGTATCATGTGGCAGCTTCTAGGAATCTTCATCAAGAGATGGATAAAACATGCCCTTATACTCTCCTTTCGGTCCTTTCTTTCATTCTCTTATCTTAGAGGAACGTGGGTGCCTCTAGTCTTGCAGAGTCTGAATCCCATAGCAGTATTTTGGGGCTATAATAGGGGGATGCTGTTAACACTCCAGGCCTGGAAATGAGTGGTTAGTGGTATATGGAAGAAGAGGGTTCAGTGGGGACGGCCATCCATCAGGAGATGGATGGAGAAAATCAGCCCAAAAAGATGTAGGAAGATATAAATATCTGACTTGACCCTCCTCAATTCTCAAATCATTGTTCCTCAAAGCTGAACCAACTGACGTTCATTCAGACAGTAAAGAAGCCTATTAATGTGGGGACCTCCAGGGGCTGAGCAGGTGGAGAAGAATGGACAGGGGGTTTGACTGGATAAACAGAAGATAACCAGCACATTCCAGTACCCCTGCTTTCTTGTTTTAAAAATAAGGGAATTGAATGAAATAATCTTTACTATTCTTTCTGGTTGTAATATTCAGATGGTATTTTCTGCATTAATTGAGTTTACTTTTTTAGGCCTTCGTGCCATGGCTACAGGGCAACCTGCAGTCAGGCATTCAGAGTATCAGATAATACGGACAAATGTTCCTACTCAAAATCATATTTGTTTGTGAAAGGAATACACATAAGGACAAAGGATCATATTTAAAAGTCCAGAAACTGGTTCATATATAAATGAATAACTGACTGTATAACAAAAGTAACACTGCAGAGTATTAGCAAAAGAACAGTCTTTGTAATAAATCTTACTGGGTAAATTGTATATCTTTGTGGAAAAGACAAATTCTTTTTTTTTTTATAGAATTTTTATGAGTTTATTTGAGCCCCTGATAAATCTTAAACTGTACCCCATGCACAATTCTATATGGACTGTTGACCTAAATATAAGACAAAACAAAACAAAACAAAACAAAATTAAGTTTCTAAAGAAAATATGGGAAAATATTTTCTTGATGTTGCTGTAAAGCAAAATTGTGGACGAAGACTTGAAACGGCATTTCACAAAAGAAGCAGATCCAAATGGTGACTAAACATAAAATAAGGGTTCACTTTCATTGGGTATCACCAAAATGGCCAACATTACAAAGTTATGCAATGACAATTTCACAGTTGTCATTGCATACTGACAACGACAAGGGTTGGTAAGGATGTGGGGTAACCTGTGAGTGTGGAAATTGGTACAATCACTTTGGAAAACCGTTTTTGAGTATAATCTACTAAAGCTGATTGATTATATACAAAACCTATGACCCAGAATAGCTAGATATATCCACAGAAGAAATGCATACATACGTTTACCAAAACACATATGCAAGAATATTTATAAGAGTATTATGTGTAGGAGCCAAAACCTTTAAACAACCCAAGCGGAAATAAGTAGGATGGATACATGGCTTGTGATGTATTTATATAATAAAGCACCAGTACAGAACAATAAACGTGAATAATTGCTAACTTTTGGGAGAGAAGTGGGGACTGGTGGGGCAAGAGGGAAGCTGTGGGAGTGCTGGTAACTTCTTGTTTCCTTATCTTGATTGTGATTCTGTGGGTATATTCACCTAGTGAAAGCTCTTTGAGCTGCACACTGATTTGTGCTTGTTTCTATAAATAGATACTTACTGTTTCCAGTAAATAAGCATGTCCATTTTATACAGATTTTTCTTAAATATTTTTTATTAAAAAATAAAAGCAGGGGCAGAAACTCAAACCCCTGCCCTTTTCTATTCAAAACTAATGTAAAGATTAGGACAGCAACATGTCTGTTTTGCCACTGTGGAATTAATAGCAGTGAACCATTTCAAACAGGGTTTCTTTGAACAGGCGTTTGAATACAAAAAGGTTTCCTAAGTCATTTGTGAAACCGATTTCTACTTCAGTATGGGAGCTCTGCGTATTGTGTCAGAAATCATAGGCAATGAGATCATTTTATTTTTCCCACATTTCTGTCTGATAAAGAAAATAAATCTATTTGACAGAACAAAGAATTGCCTCAGATGAAAATACGGTGAAAAAAGGGCAGCATTATTTTCAACTCTGAGTCCCTAAGAGAAAAATGATATGAGGTTTAAAAGAAAGAGTTCTCTGTCCTAAGAAAGATTAAATTTTTACACACTCGCTCAGCAATTAGTGCATTTATTAAGTAAATTCCAACTCTTCCTAACAAATTTTTTAGGTGGCTTACCAGAAAGACACATCAGCAGAGAAAACTGAAAAACAAACAAACAAACAAAAAAACCCAATGGTGTTAACCAAAACACCCTGAATAAGAGCTATGTTGAAGATAAGATGGGTGGGAGATAGTTTTACCATAAAAACTATCTAAACCAAAATTACCCCAACTGTGTACCACATTTCACTCTTCCTGTCCTAGTGCCCTAGGCAAAAGAGAAATTTAACAAGTTATTTAATTCTCATTTAAAAAAAAAAAGGAAAAGGAAGAAAGGAAGTGGGCTAGTGCCACCTGAGAGACAAACATTCCTAGCATATTAAGAGAAAGTAATTAGGAGGGTTGTTCACAGAGGTTTTTAAGCATTATAATAAAAATTGTCATTATAGCTGATTTATTGTATATATGAGAACATGCTTAATTATCGCTGGCAAAAAGCAAAGCCATAACATTAAATCATAGTTGCTTAAAGCACAGTGTAATGTATGTGCTCCTGGTGATTTAACTTGGCATTGAAGTGATTGTGTAGTGCCCAGGGGGCAAGTGATGGATTTATGTAACCTGGGTTTCCTTGGCCACACCCCTCCGGGGCAAAATTAGAGTAACCGCGCACGCTTTGTCTGGTCCTGCTCCTAGTCAACACTGCAGATTCCCCCAACTTTTTTGTTTGTAGGTGGCCCAGGGGGTGTGTGCTCTCCTATGTGGTCCTCTCAATTACCATGTGACCCCTGCACTCATGTTCCCTTCTCTGTGGGTCCCTGTGGTGACATTTGTGTTGAGGCTTGACATATCCATTTCCACTGAGGACACTGATCCCAGTGAGCTGCTATAGCTGTGCTTCAAAGCCATGAATTGTGCCTCCTCCTGCTGCAGCTGTTGGCACTCATTTCAGTTTCTCTCTCTCTCTCTCTCTCTCTCTCTCTCTCTCTCTCTCTCTCTCTCTCTTTCTCTGTCTCTCTCGTCCACTGAATTGATGCCTCCCTCCCATTCCTCTTCTGCCCAGATCGGGGCAAGGTGGCAAGGAAGCAAACTATCTGTTCTGGGCTCCCAACCATCTCTATCCCATCCAGAAGGCCCCATAATTCTTGTGCTCTCCTTTGTGCCATCCAAAAACTTCCCACTGTGGCTCTCAACATAGTTGTTCATACTTTCCTACTGTCTCCTCTCCTTTGGGACCCAGCCACTGGAGATGAGACCAGAAACATTCTGATTTTGAATAAAGTGTGAGGTTATCACTTATTCCCTTCGACCTGAGTCAGTTACCTTGGAGCAACCTTGTGTGGCTGACTCTATTCCCCTAGAATAAAGCTTTCTCAGGAGGGGAGATCATCTGCCAGGAATGCCCAGGTACATGTGAATCCAGGGGGGGAAGCAGCTTGAACCTGAGCAAGAGACTCCATCTGTATCAGCCTGTCCCTAATACTATTCCTCCCAAAGGTTTACTTCTGTTCTTTGATCTTGTCTGAGGCCAGGTTCTTCCAGAAAGTGCACATTCCTCTTCTGACCTTGCATCAACCCAGGGAGGCAGCTCCATTTAAAAAACAATAGTCAGGTTGCTCAATGCCTGTTTCCTGCTGCTGGGCCCTTTGATGTATTGTTTCTGCTTTTCACAATTGCCCTGCAAAGGAAGTGCTGTTATCCAAATTTTAAATGGGAAGAGGGTAAGTGGTGAGGTTAAGTGACTTGCACAAGGTCACAGAGAGTGAGTGGTAGAGCTAAGACTCAAGCCCAGGTTGGTGTGAATCAAGCCTAGCCTTGCCTTGATATAACAGTGCAGAATCACACAGTTTTTGGAACCAGAACCTTGTTGATATAAGAAACATCCAAACCTGTGGAGAATTTTTACAAGTTTATTTGAGCAAAACTGAAGACAATTGCTGGGAAGCAAGATCTCAAATTTTCCAGAGAATGACAGTTGGCAGTTTCTTTTATGTATTTGGAATCAAGGAGGAAAGACAAGGAATATTACATGAAGGTGAGAGAAAGCAAGGTGGGAGTTGGATTACAAGATAATGAAGATTTTGTGCTCCCCTGAGGTGGTTATGCCTTGCAGGGTAGAAAAGATTATTTCTGACTTTTTGCAGGTTTATTAACCTAGATGCACATGAGCAATGGGCGGAGTTGGCTTAAAAACCTTCCAATAAAGAAGCTACAGCCTGGGATGTGACTGCACACCCTGACCTGCCCAGTTAGAAATTCATGATCAGATTGTCCTGTGAGGCTGCTTTCTGTAGAACCCCGCCTTTTTTTTATCCACAACTCTCTTAAGACACATTCAAATATTTCAATCTTCTTGAGAATTTAAGAGACAGAAATGCACTTCCAACACACATCCTCTTAGGTCCTGGCATGAAGTCTGTTCCTAGCCTTCAGCTTTTAGCTTCTAGCTCAAGTACCCAAGCGTTTATTTCAGGGATTGATCAATTCAAATTCTTTCCCTTTGGGTGGTTCATCCTTGTAGAAGACCCTGAGTCTCCTCAGGTTGAGGACCTCTCTGTTGGGCTTCCACCTGTCATGTTAGTGCCCCTGCCCTTAGCCCTTTCCCTGAAATGGCCATCTCTTGGTAACTCTCTTCCCACCCCCACTCTCAGTTCCACTTAGGGATTTCTGTGTAGCCCACATTCGCCTCCATGGTGGAGCATCTTCTGATCATGTGACTGATGAACTCAGCTCAGGCCCTGGATGCCACCCTGGACCAGACTGAGTCCCAGGATGCTTTCCAGAGAGGCTAGGGCAAAGGCACTATCTTTCTTTGGTTGGATTGAACAAGGAAGGATGTAGCACCAGGAGCTGCTTATGGCCCTCTTTGGACTATGAGAGGAGCTGGCCTTGGAATACAGCCAATACCCCCAGAACACAGGTAGAGAAATGGAAAAGAAGCTGCTGAGAGGGAGCTCATTTGAGGCAATCCCTCTCTGGGAGTTTTCAGTCATGTGAGCCAATATATTTCCTTCCCTGTTAGGGTCTGATTGAGCCAGATTTTCTGTTACTTGCGTTACAAACATCTTCAATATATATTGTGCAATAATGACTCAAGTTTATAGTATCTCTCCTACTAGATTGTGAGCTTCCTGATTCTTGAGAGAAAATTGGTTGAATGAATGAATGAATGGATGGGCAAAAGGAATGAGGAAAGAGAGCTAGTTGCTTATGGATGTTGGAGGCTTATTTAAGGCCATTGCTACTGCATTCGCTATTCATTTCTTTGCCGGATTCATGGATATTTACCAACTAAAAAGCTAAGCCCCTTGAGGAGTCTTCAATATTGATATTATGGCCAGGAATAGTGTTCATCTTGGTGGTAAGGAGCCAGGCTCCACCAGAACTTATGAAATCTTTGCAAAGCAAAGAATAACTCAAAGAGAATCCTCAGGATGAACCTGCATCTCTTGTCATACAATAAACAGGAGGAACTTTGACCCATCCATTTTTGCTCAGGGTCTTGGCAACCAAGCACCAGTGGTAAATAAATGCCTGTCGGGGTACTCTGCAAGGGTGTTGCCCCTGGATCTAAGCTCAGAGGAGTTGGCGTTTGGAGGTCTCAATAGCCTCTTACTCACAAATGAAATCCCAGGGCTGAGGTGATGGAGATGGTTTAGACAGACATGGGCCCTCTGTTCTTTACTGTGTGGGTCTCATGGATCTCTGACATTTCTTGGTTCATTTATGTGTATCTCCCCCAATGCACCCATCCAAGATATTTTCTGTTGAGTCTCAAAATAAAAAAGTGAAGTTGTCACTGAAGTCTCAGAAGAAAAAGAATATGTGCAGGATCTTTCTCCTGGTTTTGCTTACTCTGGCTTTTGCCTCCCCTTCTCCTCTCTCACCCCACTCTGTACCGCCCTTCAATCCCCTACCCCGCAGAGAAACAGCTTTGCACTGAGGGAAGTGTTGGTCAGAAGAAAATGGCCTGGCCTTCACTTTTGGCTTTCATATCATCAAGGGTCAGGGACAGAGACTATTGAGGAGGAAACATTGCTTACGTAATTTCAAGTAAGCAAATCAGAACTAAGGGCTTTCAGACAGCAGTGGGGAAGAAGTAACAGGTGATAGAAAGTGTTACTTCAAGAATCAGGTTCTAGGTCTGGCTCTGCCACCAGTTTTGGGACTCTTGGCAAGTCCTTAGGCTTCTCCATACCTTGATTTCTTCAATGACAGAATAGGAAGATTATGGATAATGAGATAAGTCAAAGTGGCTGCTATTGCCGAGACACATCCTACTGGCTACAAGCAAGGGGACAAAAGCCGTATTTCCAGTTCTTCCAGCCAATAGCTGCCAGGGAGCTTGTCTCCCAAATCCCTTCTCTCTTCCCCACAGGTGTCCGACCTTCCTCCCCCACTCACTCACAGTGTCTCATTTCTAAAAGGCTGTACCTCCTGTCATTCTGTTCCATATGGGAATAGATCAAAGGAATATTCACTTGATATGCACTATGGTCTGAATATCTGTGTCTCTCCAAAGTCCATATGTTGAAATCCTAACCCCCAAAGATGATGCTGTTAGGAGGGTGGGGTCTTTGAGAAGGGGACTAGCACCTTATAAAAGAGGCTATAGAGAGCTCGCCAGGCCTTTCCACCATCCGAGGGTTCAGTGAGGAGTCTGAGGCCCTGAAGCATGCCCTCACCCATACTGGTGCCCTGACTTGAACTTCCTAGGCTCCAGAATTGTGAGAAATATGTCTTCATCGTTTATAAGCTACCCAGTCTGTGATATTTTTATTCTATCAACTTTGCTAACAAAAGAAATTCCAAAACTGAAAAGAAAGGTTTAAAGAATTGATTTGAGCCGAAGGGTTGAGAGCCAGACCTGGAAGGAAAATCTCAAAGGATTGAGAAAATGCTCAAAGGAATAGCAGCTTTGCAGTTATTTTATGCATTAGAATCAAAGGAGAAGACAGAAGGGAGGTTATGTGAAATCCATTGGTAGATTAAGGAGGTGGGGAAAGTGAAGCAGAGAAATCTCAAGAATTGGATAAAGAACATGGAGAGATACATATATTTTTTATACTGGTGAGTGCAAGACAGTTAACATTTAACATCTACAGTTTACAGAAGTATGAAGTAGAAGATAATGATAAGGAATGTTGTGTTTATTTCTGGAGGTCTGGGGAAAGAGGTCATTCTGACATTTGAGTATGTTATCCTAGATGCAAAAACAAACAAACACAGTGGATAGGGTTTGCTAAAGGTAAAGATTCATCTATCATATAGCCTTAGGAGGTGACTGCTCCTTACAACCTACTCAGTTAGGATTTCTGTGGTGACTTTCAGTTATTGAGCTTGTCAGTCTTGCCAGCATCGCCACTTTTTGGTTCACAGCCTGAATGGACTAAACCAAACCAGTACCCCAAAACTGTGGCGGTCACAACTGAAAGACCATCTGAAGAGGTGCCACAAAAGTCACACACATGTAAAAAGCACTATTCACCAATTATTCTATCAACAACTGATCATTCATTCATTCATTCATTCACTCATTCGACAAATATTTATGTTGAATTCATGTATTTACCCAACAAATATTACACTGACAGGATTAGGGAGTACAAGAGTAAGTAAGGTGTGGACATTTCTTTCTCATTTAGTAAAAGATACAGATTAGTATGTAACCCTAAAAACACTATAATTAAATTGCTTTTAATTTACGAAAACTTGGAGTGCTATGGCAGGGCAGGTGAGGGGCTCAATGTCCCTAGACTTTCTAAGGGAAGTGATATACAAGAATGAGCATCAGGGGTCAGCAGAGTAAGGAAGGGATGGGGAGAGTTTACAGAAAGTGTTCCAGGCAGAGACAGCCTGTGCAAAGGCCTAAAGGTGAGAGAGATGTAGTGGGTTGCAACAAAGATTGCATGAGGTTGGGGGTGTGGATAGGGGGAAGCGTGACAATAAGGACCTCGTGTAGATTTTTGAGTAAGAGAATGGCATGATAAAAGTGCTTTAGGAAAACCATTAGTTTGTTTCCCATATTCAGCATGCGTAAGAGGTGACAGAGAGCAGAGGTAGGGAGAAGAGTAAGTTGGTGTTAGCGATAGTGAGGACAAAGGCCAGAGTGCTGTCCTTGAAAACAGATCGCAGAACTGGCAGCCACAGACTGTCTTTTAGGTTAGCCTATGCTGTGCTAGGAGAGCCTGGAAGAGAACTCTGCTAAGTAATAATCAAGCCCAGGAACTGACATCCATTGGATGGAATGTGCCCATATCCACTTGGATTTATCTATCATCATGGTTTTCAAACTGTGTCCAAAGATCCCAGGGTCTCTCAGAGAGAGAGGTGTGTTAGAGATCCCATTAAACTAGAATGATTCCGTGTTGATTGATTTTGGACAAATGAAGGCTTGAAAACCACTAGTCTACTGTTTTACAGTGTACATGTTCTTTCCAAAGCCTAGTGGTAATTGTTGATAATTATTAAGTCTGGATTTGTATGGGTCTCAACCACCATTCCCTCTCAGAAGATTCCTGGCAGCCCCCTCCATCCATCCAAGCCCATCCTAAAGATGTGATTGCTTTTTCTGTTGTTCTGACCTGCCCTCCCGACCTAATTCTAGACCTGTTCTACAGAGGACAGTCCTCCTCAGCATCCCTCCCCATTTTAATTCTCTCACAGCTCTTCTCTGGAGGGGGAAAATTAATATATTACTGTTATCAACAGCCATCACAACAAAGCATAAACACTGACTGATGAGTTTTTAGTTCAGCCAAACCTCTTGAAGAGAAACAAAGCAAAACAGCATTTTTTCCTTGACTAGAATGATGATTTCTCAAAGGAAATAACAGAAGTTTTGTTTTTTTTGTGGGAAGAAGGGGATAGAAGGGAGAGGGGCAGAACATATTCAGGGAGAGTGCCTGCCTGGGTCATAGAAATTGTTCAATAAATGTTGGCTTCATAGATGCTAAAAACACGAATGCTGATCTCTAGTATTTTATTTTGCCTCCTGAGCTGTCTCTTGCAAATGCCAATTTAGTCACCACACAAATGGCACTTGGTGTCTACCAGATGGCTTGCATATTTTTTGAGTTACCCAAGCCCTAGCAGAGTGAGCATGAGAAACCAAAGGCTCTCAAACGTGGAAGTCAGTTTAAAAATAACCCGAAGTCAGTTGCCTACAAAGATCCTGACCAGGTGTTGCAGGTGTGAGTTTGGATGTGTCTAATCTCCCTGTTTTTGGACAACTCTGGTAGAAAAAGCTCTTCCTGATTTTGAGCTCAATTCAATTACTGTGTACCTTCTCAATATTGCTCCAAGAAATCCAGTGTGGGGCAGCACAGAATTATTCTAACTCCTCTCCCCATTGTGAGTCTTTGAATATTGGAAGACAGAGGCCAAGTTCTCTGTGCATTCTCTCTTCCAGGGCCCCTGTCTCCCAGTCTTTCGAACATTTCCCTGAGATAGGGTCTTCAGATTCAAAATTATTCTGATCCTTCTCCTGATAAGTTTCACTTTTCTGCTCTTAAAAATACACTGCTTAGAATGGAGGCACTTCGGGTGGCCTAATCAATGCAGAAGAGGAGGAATTTTGCTATGTCTGATTCCAGAGCCTACCACTGAACCAGCAGTGCAGCTTTGGCAAGTTATTTCACCTCTAGAAACCATGGTTTACATGTAGCCTCATGTAAAGTGCCTACTACAGTGCCTGGCATAAAGGGGACATCGCTGAACACCCGTTTATAGTTCTTCTATTAATGCAGCTTCGGATGGCATTAGATTTTTAGGTGATGACATCATGCTATTGACTCAGGCTGTTTTACCCAAGAGTAAATTCAGAGTAATAAATGGTTCTGATCCATGGCTTCCCCATCCCTTAGTCACATATTGTGAGTGCATGTGTTTGTCGAAATGTCAGTTTGCATTTTTCTTATCAAATTGCATCAGATTCAGGCCACTCCCTGCCTCTAGCTTTATTGAGATTATAAATAACAAGTAAAACGTAATATTTTACAATCAGTTCATCACCTCACATACTTACCTTTTTTCCCCCTTTTATTTTCTTGGTGAGAACACTTAAGTTCACTCTTTGAACAGATTTCAATTATACAATACAGTATTTTCAACTACAGTTACCATGTTACACATTCATAGATATTCAGAACTTATCCGGTAACTGGCAATTTGTACCCTTTACCAAATGTTCCCTGTTTTCCCTACTCCTCAGCCTCTGGCAACCACCATTCTATTCTCTATGACTTTAACTTTTTAAAAAATTTCACTTCCATGCATATGTGATACCACGCAGTATTTGTCTTGCTCTATCTGTTCAGTCACTTAGCAGGCCATTGTTTAAGGTGAGTAAATTTAATACATAAGCCCAAGCCCTCTATATCTTTATCTAAATGACTAACACCAATGTTTGCACAGTTATTGTAAAGAACCAAGCTCTGCTACTACTGCAAAACTTCCCGTAGGTTGATTCCAATCTATTATTAGCCAGCACCCTTTGAATAAATTCATCTGCCCTACAAATAATACACTCAATTTCATTATTGTCTTGTGAAATTTTTTCCTCTCGAACAAAAGAATATCATGAAAATTTTGTCCAATGACTTGGACAAATCTAGGAACACCAGAGCTGATGTGTTTTCTTTTTCTACCGATCCAGGAAACTATCACTGTAGGAGATGTTTTCTTCGTGAACTCCTGCAGGCTCCTAGTGATCACAGCCAATGTGTTTATAACTTACCTTAATCACCTCATTGAGGAACTGACCTTTTTATTTTCTAAAAGAATTTTACTCAGTTAATTAAGGTAATGTTAGTAGTTGAAGCAGGTAAAGCCCCACATCTCAGTGGCTTCATCCTGTAGAAGATATTTCTTGTCCGAAGTCCGTAAGAGACATTCCTGATTAGTGAGTGGTTCTATGTCCAAGCAGTAATTCAAGGCTCTTGGCTCTTTTCATCTTGTAGTTCTGCAATCCTCTTTTCTAATCCACCTGATATAAAGAAAAATACAGGATTAAATAAAAAGGATTTCAGCAGAGGTAATGGAAAAGATTTCAGACTGACAGAAAAGAAAAAACAAAAGCAGGGATGCAAAGAAATATAGAGTGTATGGCACACTCAAACTAGGGTGTGAGTGGAAAGTTTCTAGACAGGAGTTGTGTCTTCAGTTAAAGGATGAGTTTGATTGTATCAATGACATAAGGAGGGAGCCAGAAATACATACCCTGACCTCACTCTCCTCCTGTGGCCTCCGTATTGTCAAAACTGAACCTGTAGCTAATGGGTAAGGCAGTTCAATGGAGCCATTCATAGAGGTTGGGCTTTAGGATACAAAACAGGGGAGAAGAAGCGAGAGTGGGTCTGCAGAGGCAAACAAAAGATAGCACAAGAGTCACTAAACATTTTGGAGATGAAAGTAGCACAATTCAATTTGTGCTTTGCAGAGACTGGTTGCTAGCAGTGGGAGCTGGGATTGGAAAGGAGAGATACGGGAAGCAGTGAGACCATTTAGGGCCAGGATAGGACAATGGTAGGACAAGAGCTGAGGTCTGAATACTGGAGTCAGTCAATGGTAGAATGTAAGGCAAAGGAAATTTGAAAGGTATTCTAAGACTTGTAGTTCCAAAAGGAAGATGATGAGTTCATCTGGGGACATGGTGAGTATAAATTGCCATGAGACATCCATATGGAGATATTCTGAGTCAGCTCAGCCCTAGGGGAATAGATTATGTCATTTGGCACTGGTGCTCTCTGGAGAGCTCTCAGAAATGCACAGATAGTCAGGCCTGGCCCAAAGCAAAACCATAGATGCCCATCTTAATCATCCCTCCCTTAACAAAAAAACTCTAGAGAACAAAAGATATTTTATATGAATTCCATATATTTAAGAAGTATTTATTTCATGCTATATTGCGTCGAGTTCCAGAAGATTCATGCTATAGATAAGTACAAGGCAACATTTGCTACCTGAAATTTAAATTGAACTTAAAAATACATGTTACATTATCTCCCAGAAGGATGGAACTAAATCAGCTTGTAAATGTTAGCATTCATCTCAAATGCATGTTTTAAAACACAGATTGTCCCTCTGAATTCTTTTCTTAAACCATAAAAATCAATAGAACAGGTCACTAGGCTCAGACTCTTGCTTGCCAAATATTTGTTCAAGATCAAGGTCACTTCAATAGAATAACAAATTCAACATTCAAAGTTTTTCTTAACTGAATGTTGAAAACAACTTTTAAGAAACATAAAATATAATTCTAAACTGAAGCTAAGTAAACAAACCTGATATTTAATGTGAATGGCATTACTCTGTGTAGACCCACAATTCCATTCATCTTTTAAAATATTTTTACTATCGAATATCTATAATAATTATCTTTCTAAGGAGATTTGGTTAATTTTGGATTGATCTGTTTTTAATAAAAATATGCAGCCATTTTTATAATTTCATATTTATACACTGAAGCACAAGTTATTCTTATAGTAAAGCAGCTATCATATCATTAACAAAAGATCAGGAAAAGCACTTAAAAAATAAAGTGACTTAAAAATTGCAGATAAGATTTCGGATAGATTAGGCATGTGATATTTAACCATGCGTAATCATATGAGCCTAGCTGGTGTCACAAACATTTACTATGACAACATTTGCAGTGAGTCACATTTCAAGGATGGATGACTTATTAGGATTCTCAGTAAAATAAAAAATGTTCATCTCTTCTAAAAAGAAATTTCCCTGAAAATAAAGATTCATGAAGTATTTGGGGGCCTAAGATATTGGTGCCTTAATTCTCAGTTATTCTAAACAACATAAGCTAGATTTCTGCTGTAGTTACAAACAACCCGAAGTTCTCAGTAGCTTAAAACATTTAGGTTCATTTCTCACTCAGCCAATATATCTGATATATCCTTTGCCCTTCAGCAGGGGTTCTGCTTGATATGTGCCCTCTGAGAGTTAAGCTGGCGTGGCATCCACTAACACAGTTGACCCAGTAATTTAGGGAAAAATCACTGGCAAATTCTTAAAGATTTCCACCTGGAAGACATTCATTTACATGTCTCACAGGAGGAAGGAAGGGAAGAGGGATCTTTATCATGCCCAGAGGAAAAGAACTGAAAATGCTGGTGAAAAGCATGAGCCCCTACCACACCAACCTTTGTTCAAATTTCATTTTTAACTTCAAAAGTGAGTTGCCAAATCAAGTGTAATCAGAAACAAGTGAACTTGGCTTTGGGGGTACCTAGATTTCAAGGGCTAGATTTCAATACTGAACTCTTCATGAACTTGGTCATCCTGACATGGATTGGTCTGTCCTAAAATATGCCAGACAATGGAAATTGCAGAGGTGATGGGAACCCTGTGGGGAACAGGCTTGTGGCCATCAGACAAGTCAGAATGAGGGAACGTTCCTTTTTGGAAGAGTGATCTGCCTTCTGACCTCTCTCCCCCCGAAAGCTTCTCATTCTTGAACAGCTCTAGCATTTTCACTTTGGGAATGCCTCATATATTTGTTGCTCAGGGAACTACTTCCTGCCAAATGTCTTTAATTTTCTTTTTAACGCCTCCTTTCTTAGTATCATCTGTATTTACTTGAGAGGAATAGTTTTGGAAGACATTAATCTGAACCATTCTAGTTTCTTATTTTCCAATTCATTACTTTTTATTTTGGATCAACTGACTTTTACCTCTTCATTTTTACATTTTTTCTCCCTGAAGTAGCTCACAATGTTGATTCTTAGATTTTTGAAAAATGTAATAATTTGGCACTAGTCACATTGTCCCAAATTGGACCCAAGCACAAAATGATTTTCCAAGCAGTCTAATTTTTTTATTTGTTTAAATGTTTTCTGAAACCAGGTAGGGGCACAACTAAAGTTGTTTCTTTTTATTTAAAAGAGACAATCTCCATTATGAAATAGCTTCTTGTAAATTTTAAACCATCAAGATATTCCTTTAAACTATTCTATAATCAGGAAGCATCAGAACTTGGAATGAATTTAAGTCTTAGTTTACTTTGAGGATGGACAGGATGAAAACTCAACTAGACAAAGAGAAAGCTCTGTTTACAGGACAGGGGCTAAGCCAAATCTTTATAGAAGTTCCTGTCTACTGATGGGCTATGGAATTGCTGTGATTACTGACCCTTAGAGATTTGCTAGAGGAAAGAAGAAAGAGGAATAGAGAAGTCTTATTCTCATAGAGCTCCTCATTCTCCATTCCTAAAGACAAATTATTTTTAAAGTGAACATTCCTTTCACCCAGTCAGAATGAATATAAAGGCCCACATGCTAACTACCAATAGTTTGAATTTTTAAAGCAAATTAAAGTCTCATTTTAAAAAAAATTAAGACACTTAATTTTTTTAAAGCACTTTTAGGTTGGAAGCAAATTGAGCAGAAAGTACACAGTTCCCAGGTGTCCCCTCTCCCCACACAGGCACCGCCCCCTCCACTGTGCACATCCTGTCGCAGTGGTACATTTGCTTATTCCTTCTCTGATGCTCTTCCTTTCTTTATGTAGATCCAAGTTTTTGATCGACATCATTTTCTTCTCTCTAAAGAACTTGGTTCAACATTTATTGCAAGTTAGGTTTACTGAGAAACTCTATTTCTCCTTCAGGTTTGAATGATGATTTTGTGGAGTACAGAATTCTAAGTTGGTGGGGTTTTTTCTTGAAACATTTTAAATATTTCACTCCACTCTCTTGGTTGTGTGTTTTCCGGTAAGTCGGATGTAATTCTTTCTTTTGCTCTTCGAGAGGTAAGGTGGTATTTTCCTCTGTTTTTTATTTTTTTCCAAGATTCTTTTTATCTTTGATTTTCTAATATTTGAATATGATATGCCTGGGCATAGGATTGTGTGTGTGTGTGTGAGTGTGTGTGTGTAGGGGTGTGGGAGCATTTATCCTGAGCGATATTCTCTGTACTTCTTGGGTCTCTGGTTTGATGTCTAATGTTAATTGGGAGTGATTTCTCAGTCATTATTGCTTCAAATATTTCTTCTCTTTCTGGTATGCCCATTATACCTATGTTACACCTTTTGTAGTTGTCCCATATTTCTCAGATATTCTGTTCTATTCTTTTTTCGCCTAGTCTTTTTTCTTTTTGCTTTTCAATTTTGAAAGTTTCTATTGTCATGTCCTTAAACTCAGAGATTCTTCTCTCAGCCATGTGCTTAGCTACTTGTAAGCCTATCAAAGTCATCCTTCATTTCTGTGAAAATGTTTTTCATCTCTAGCATTTCTTTTTTGATTCTTAAAATTTCCATCTCTCTGCTTACAGTATCTTTCTGTTCTTGCATATTGTCTATTTTTGTTTCCATTAAAACCCTTAACATATTAATCATAATTTAAAACAATTTCTGGTCTGATAATTCTAACATTGTTGCCATATCTGATTCTGGTTCTGTTTATTATTCAGTCTCTTGGAACTCTGCTTTTTGCCTTTTAGTATGTCTTGTAATTTTCTGTTGAAAGGTGGACACAGTGTACTGAATAAAAAGAACTACGGTAGATAGGCCCTTAGTAATGTAATATAGTGATATGGTGTGTTGTGGGGAGAAGAAGCACTCTATAGTCCTACAATTAGATTTCAGTTTTTTGGTGAGTCTGTGCCCTGGACTGTGTGTGAACTTCACCATTGCTTTCCAGGCCCCCCTCCCCACCTTTACGTGTGGCAGGGTGGCTAGAGTGGGCTGGGGTTGGGTCTTTCCCTTTCCCCAGGTAGGTTAGGCCCTAATAAAAACCCAGGAGGTTAGGCACTGGTTAAATAGTTTCTCCTGAGGATCAGCCTTATTAGGAAGAGAATGCTCTGGAATATTTCAAAAGGGTTTCTCTTTCCTACCCCCTGCTGGAAGCATGAGAGAACTTTTCACTGATCTTCACTGTGAGAAACTAATAGAGTCCCTAGAGGTAAGACTCGCAGTAGTGTAGGAGGCCTTTAAGCCTCGGTCCCCTGAAGTTTTTAACTCTCAGAGTTGTCCACCTTGAGCTCCAGCAATTTGTCACTTACAGTTCAGGTTTCCTTCCCTGGTACTGGTTCCCTCCTTCAGAAGTTTCTGCTTTTGGGTTTCTGCTCTGGTAAGTTGTGATTCTCCGTGTCCACCTGTTTGTCTCTCTCCAGTTTGGGGGACAGCAGTTTGCTCTGTGACCTTACTTTTTTTGACAGATCTAAGAAGATTTTTTAGTTTGTTCAACCTTTTACTTATTGTTAGAATGGAATGATGGCTTCTAAGCTCCTTATATGCTAGATCAGAATTGGAACTCCTTCTCATTTATTTCAAACTTTCAAAGTATTGAATGAACGCCCATATTATAAAATGAGTCACAATTCAACTATGATTCTGTTAAAAAGACACACATGCACAAAAAATATATATATTTTTTATTTCAAAATCAGGTTTTTTTTTTTTTCCAGGCTGGGGTAAGTGTCTTTTCTCTTCCTCTTTGTGGTATCTCTGTTATGAGTCTTTGCATGAGAAAGGCAAGAACTGGAGTCCTGGGATGAATTTAAGAGCTGATGAGGACATTTCTCCCCCTCAACCTTCCCACTTCCAGTGACTGGATTCATTCAGCTGGGACTCAGTTTTGGCTCTTCCTGTAAGAATTTATGACCAGGTTTCAGCAATTATCATGTGAACCACAAGGCAGGTGGAAATCACTATTTCAGCTGCTATCTAATCCACTGGAGCTCTGAGAGTCAGGGTTTTAAAAGAGAGTCTGGGGCGATTGCTCAGAACTGGCATTCCTAATGATACGAAGTGGGTAGGTTCTCTGGGTATCAGGGAAGAGTCCTACTTCCCAAATCTTTTCCCAAGTTCTTCCAAAATTCTGTCACTAATAACTGCCTTCTCTCTGTTGTAGTTGTGGGTGGTGGTAATTTTTAAAGAATGCCTTTTTCAGAAGATAAAGCCTTTCATTTCCTCTTATTTTTTGAAATTATTTTTCTAAACTCCCTCTTACAGAATCCAGAATTTAAAAATTCTGTGTCTCAACTGCTCACTGATTTCCTTTTGTCCTCATTCTTCTGGCCCGACACACACAGACTCACACTAAGGAGGTGTGAAGGTAAGGATAATTGGGCTATTGCCTGGGCAGAGTGTAGGCATCTGCCTCTCTGACTTTCCCTGTGGACATTCAAGCTCCTCTCCATTGCCTCTCAGTATGGAATACGACCTGGGAAGCCAGAATTGGTCAGAGTGTGGGCTCCACCTTTGTGTGAGTCTAAACCCTTTTAGACTTCCATGAACTTGGGCTGGTTAGTTAACCTCTTTTGCTTCAGTTTCCTCATCTGTAAAATGGTCATGATGATAATAGTACCTACGTAGTTTAGTATACATAGCAAAAAGCATGCTATCCCTTTATTCCTAATAGTGGCCACATTTATTGAGGCCTGCCAGGTCCCAGGTACTCTTCTGATTTCAGCTTGATAGATAGAATCAAGGTGGTGTGTAGTAAGGGTGAGGGATGCTAGGGGCTTGACATGGGGGATAGAGAAAGAGCACCAACAAAGGAGCTAAGAGCTGTAGACTAACACAAGCTAAACTTCAGTACAAAACAAACTTCATCTTTTTTCTATTTCTAATTTCCCTAGACCAAATTCTGACCAATTAATTACCCAGAACATTTGAACACCAGGAATGTGGTTGAGGGAGGGAGGGAGGAGGGAAAGATGGAGAACCAATGTCCCATTTCTCCCCACATCCCCCTCCGAGGAATCCAAGGCCTCACTTTGGATCCATTTTGACTCCTCACTCCTTGCTCTGTGTCCCTGGCAGGGGCTTGGAAACCCCACTTACTTCAACAAATGAAGCCAGATTAGATTCAAAGTTCTGAGTGGTTTTTGGTATGCTCCAGCTGAGTCAGCCAGATCAGCACAAGGTTGCTCTAGTCTCAGATGTGGAGGATGGCATTTAAATCTCAGCTGGAGATTCACAAACCTAGAAAATGCCAGAGGAAGGGATTAGGAGAGTGGCTGAGAGCAGGTCCTGTGAATAGCAACTCTCTTGGACATTTGTTTAAGGCTTTCCTACCAGCCAGGGACAAATACAGAGCTACCTGTTGCCTGTTTCACAGAGAGAAGTCTCATGACCTTCTCAAGGTCACAAAGCTTGAAAGAAAATGGTAAGGCTTTTCTGATGCACGTTTTCATAATTGTTTTTTTTTTAAACGACCTATTGACTACCTTCTATTACTTAGTTTTCCACCCTTGATCAGATTACTATCAAGAATAAGAATATTTTTATGATCTCAAGGTAAAAAAGATTTCTTCAATAAGATATGAAGGAATCAATGGCAAAGGAAAATATTTATGGTGGGTTTTTGTTGTTGTTCTAAGTTTTAAAATTTTAATGTAGTCAAATTGTCAAAGTAAAAATACCAGCCACTGACTGGAAGAAGATGACTGATTCTCATATAATTACCAAAGGAAAAATATTTAGCATATAAGAATTCCTATAAATCAATAGAGAAAAATATCCAAAAGAAAAATGGGCTAAGGATATAAACCAGCAACACACATAAGAGGAACCCAGAATGAAAAATAAATATCAGCAATGCTCCACCATACCAGTAATCAGGAAAATGCAAATTAAAAAAACCATGATATCCCATTTCTTCATCATATCTCCCAAATCGGGAGGTGTTAGACTTTTCCCTTCTGTCAATATGATGAGTATAAAATAGTAACTCTTATGCAGTGCTAGCGGGGTTGTAAACCCATCTGGAGAAGAATTTGACAACATAAAGACAAAGATATGTACCTACCTTTAGATCCATCAATTTTATTCTATATGTCTATCATTCAGAGACTCTCATACACACAGAAGGATACACAGATGAGAAAGTTTATTTGTGGCATGTTTATCCTTGTGAAAAATTTGAAATAAATGTTCATCACCAGAAGAATGTATAATTAAATTATGGTGTATTCACACAAAGGAAGCTTCCATAGCAGTTAAAGTTAATAAAACAGAGCTACATATATCTACAGGTATACAGTTCAAAATATATTATTGAATGAGAAAGCAAATTGAAGATAGATACACATAGCTATCATTTATATGAAGACTGAAAACATGCAAAATAACACTAAATATCGACAGATGCATATGTATGTGGTAAAAAAAATTCTTGAGAAAAATAAATACAAAATTCAAGATAGTGTTGGCTTCTGTGGGGGCAAAGGGAAGGGGAATGAGATTGGGGAGGGAGATATAGGAGACTTCAACTGTTTCTGACATGCTTTTTTTTCATGAGTGTTTTATTATATTTTATCAAATCAAAAAAGTTCTAAAGCAATCTGTATGGTAGTGTCCATATGTGTAAGGAGTTATTCGCTGTACTTCCCTATACTATGAAGTATTTCATAGTAATGAAAGAGAAAGAAATATCTCCAATGATAACATGCAGGTTATTTTGGAAGATTAAGTCTAGAGACAGTAAACCAGTGAGCCTGATTAAGAAGCAGTGGCAACAGGATGAATGAGTATTACTAAGGGTCCAGATTATGACAAAGGAATTGAGGTAGAGAGGAAGGCATTTCAAAGGCAGAATAAACAGAGCTTGGGTATGCATTATATGTGGGAAATTAGGAGGACAACAAGAATCAAAGATGACCTAAGAGATTTTCAATGCAGAAGGCAAAGGGGTGGTGTTGCTGGGAGTTGGTGGAATTGTTAGGTTGGGTTTGAGGGTCCATGTGTATGGTAGGAATGTTGGCCTATCCTTGGAAAGGATGTCGATCAGGTTTCAGTCCTTTATCTCGCATGTATGCAAGCAGCTACCTACCCACCCACACGTGTGACTCAGGAAATTCTTCAGGCTGCCACTCTTCTTTCATGGTTTGATGGTCATGCCAACTTTCTGGCATTACTGGTTTAACTTCCCATTCTAGTGCCACATACTTTGACTGCGCTTTCTTCACTGTCTGATTTCTTGCTAATCTCTCCCACTGTCAAAACCCATCAGAAGCCAGAAGGCAAGGGAGCTTGGCTGATGCAGCCTGGAAAAATCAGCCACTTAGGTCTCAGAGCAAGACAGAGAAGCAAGAATAATCGATCCTTGGTGGATGCATGGGAGCACCAATGGAGAATACCTAGGAGAGCCATGTTAGATCCAAGAGTGAGAACACTCCCTGATCCTTGTCAGCAGGAGGATGGTGTGCTATCATGACCAGTTCAGCCTAGATTATGTGTCGTAGGCCAGAGGAAGAGGGTTGCTACCAGAGGCAAGAAATTCAGAAGCTTTGAAAACCTGCTACAGAGCTTGGCTGAACAATCTGCTATAACAATGTGTGCAGACCTCGTGGGAAAATCACAGAAGCACTTAAGAGGGGGGTGTAGGGTGAGGAGAGGAGATGGACCAAGCCAAGGATGGATCCAACTAAAGTAGTGACGTTCAGGGAAGAACGTTCAGAAGAGATGCTATTAAAGAGACAGAACCAGCAGCCAGAGTGTGACGTGGAAAATGAGGAGAATGTTGTATCACAGAAGCTGAGGGAGCAGAGAATTCCAAGATGGAAATGAACCATAGTGTAAAACACCAAACCCTGGGAAAATTCGGATGGAAGAGCACAGTGGTGCAAAAGGCAGCAAGTAGGAAAAATCAAAGATATAGCTTTGAGAGGTGACCAAATTCATGGAAAGGGCTCACAGAAAGGAAAGAAAGAAAGAAGCATAGAACAAGGATGAAATTATAATAACATGGACAGTCAGGAGAGAACATAAAAACTCAGTACACCTAGCCCTAAAACAGCTTTGAGGTGTTTAAGATCTGAATTAGGTCCAATAATTATGTTCATTTTAAAAAAGAAACGAATTCTTATATTCTCCTCTTTTTAATTACATCTTTATTTGGCCCCATGGGATTCTGAAAACTGTCATGGCTTTCTTCATCTTCAAATTATAGCCCATCAAGCTGCCTTCCCAGTGGGAAAGAAGAAGGTGAGGATAACAGTCATCCAGTGGCAAAGTGAGGCATGGAAGACAAAGATGGTGACAGAGTGCAGCCTGGGCAGCATAAGGCCTGGACTCTAATCCCTGTTCTGCCATGAAGTCACCGATAAAAACTGAGCCAGTCACTCATGTCCATAGGCCTCATTTGGGGTTGGATTTGATTCTCCCCTGTGATCCTTTCAGCTCTGACTGTGGATCTGATCCTTGAAGGCAGAGAAGAAAACTCCGAAGTGTCCTGTGAATGCAGCATCCCTCAGTCAGCGAGGGGCTCCCTGGCCGAGGCCTCTGAAGCATCTCATTTGTAGTGCTCACAGCTGTACTGCCCAGCTGGCTTCTCTGAGAAGTGTGCTCAGCCCAGAGCAGCTTCTAGGGCCCTTCACCCGACTCCTTCTTCCCACCTGGGGCAAAAATAACAGTTCTGCTGGGCCAGAGGGAGCTCCTAGCAGACGAGGAGCTGGCACAGTGCTTAGAGCATGAGCTCAGAAAATGGGTGTGGGCCTGCGCTGGGTGGAAAGTCTGAAGCTGGGTGGTTGTGCTGGGAGCCAGCACACTTGGGAGAAGCTGCCAAAATCATTCAGACAAGCACTTGGGAAAATGTAAGTTGTCCCCAAAGTATCTTTTAATTTGAAAACAATCAGGAGGCAGGTCAGAAGGTTTTTCATCATTTGGCAGTGAGTGGCAATGCCTGGTCTTGGAGAGCCCAGGCTGTGTTGTTACAGGCTCCTCGTCTGCCAACTGGGGAGGAGCCAGGCAGCTCACTATCCCTTGTCTCATAAACACAAGGGGCTCCAGCACCAAGCCCAGAAAGACCAACGACACCATTCGTCACCACAAACTTTCTAAACACAAAAGGAAGTCACAGGTTCTGCAGCAAATCTATGCATCTGAGGACCTGAGGTGACACCATTCAGAAACTTCTTAAAGTAGAGATGCTGGTGACATAGCAAATGTAAATGGGAGGATAACGCTGAGCAACTTTCATCATCTGTGCAAGCAGGAGGCACCAGATCATTTTAGGGGAGACAGGGATGAGGATAGCTTTAGATGGAAACTCAGGACAGAGCCCTATGGCCACTTTCCGGAGTAGGCTCCAGGGCATGGGTTATGAGTCAGGCTGTCCCACTTCCTAGCTGGGTGATTGTAGGCAACTAACTGCTTAATCGCAGGCCCATGTCCCCAGTTGTAAAATGGAGGTGGGGGGTGGGGATAATAATGATGAATTCATAGGGTGGTGTTAAAAATAAGTGAGACAACAGACTCTCGCATTCGATACAGTGCATGGAACATAGAAAGGGTTCAAATAGAGTCAGAAAAATATGTGAGTAACAAGCTACCGACTACTCTCCCACGGTACTGAGAGGCTTGATCTAGAGACTGCCAATTGCATAGCACTTTGGGTTGAGTCTGAGAAAGGCTTTTTTAAATATCATGTTATCAGCAATTCATTTTTAGATGAAGAAATTGGAGCTTCCGACAGTGGGGATTTTCTTGGATTCGTACAATTAGTTTGTAAAAACTAGTCAGGATGTGAATCTAGGACTTTTAACTCTACTACATCATAGCATACATAAACCATTAAAAAAAAAGGTACATTAAACAATTCTAAAGTAAAAGTATGCAAAGTATGGATGTTAGAAGAATAGAAAGGAAAAAAAAAAGTCTCTATATGCCCCATGTTCCTTCCCTAACCCAGAGTTTCCCTTAGCGGTGAGAAGCTCCATTGGTCTCATCACATTGGTGTGGCCTGAGCAGCACTGAGGATCGGCCTGTAGGGGAAAACCTCCTCTATTGATTCTCCCAGAAGTCCTGAGCCTGTGGCAGAGGGGTCGTTTACAGAAGGCTCCACGGCCTTGTAGTCACTTTCTATTATTTTCCCTTTGCTGTGGCAACCCAAGGGTCACAGAACACCTTTCTTTATTATTTTGTTTCTTAAGAAATCACTTCCAGAGAAATACAGATTTTTACAGGTCATAGGATCCTCGAAGGAAACCCTCAGAAAGCTGCCATACCCTAGAAAGAAGACATAAAGCACAAGTTCTTAAAAAATCTGTACTAAGACTTGACCCCTCAAGGAGGAAGGCTCGAGGCAGGCCACAGTGAAGTGACGTTTTTCATAACTGCCAGAACGGGACCTGCATTCCTGAAAGTTCCTCCTTCCCACGCACTAGCACTGCCTTATCCTCATAGCTCTGTCAGCGTGATCGTCTTCGTGTTTGACATTCATTTATTTCCGTGCCTGCCGCACTTGAGAGCAGAGTCAGAATCTTTCCACTTTTGTGCCCTGCAGAGCCCAGCACGGACGATACTGCAAAGCGAAATCCATTGTAAGATCAAGAGATGAAGCGCATTTTTTAACATTCTGGATTCTACCATTGATTTTACCAAATAGTACTTTATTTTTTTTCATCTACGACCCAGAAGTTACCTACTGTGTCCCTGCCTCTTGGAGATCTAGACCAAATTAACTCCGCCCCACTCTGCCAGATCCACAGATGGCAGAAGCCCAGGGCCCTCTTTAATAAGAATCCTGTGAGTTCTTGGGAGCCCAGATCCTCATGAGGCCTTCCTCCTCTGCCAAATAACCTACCACCCCTTTCCCGAGTCCCACTAAATGGAAAATATGAACGAAAAAGACTTTATTGATGATTTTGGAGCAGAAACGGAGTTTTATGACCCAGCAAGGTGAAGTACTTCATATGAAGAAGAGCCTGACCCTCCATCCCCTCTTCAGTGGCTTGTGTGGCTGTGTGCCTGGGCTACTTGCCCCGCGACCTGAAAGTTTCACCTGGTCCTAATGTCTCTCCATGTTGCTCTGTGTTCTCCTTCCCTCCTTGCATTTCTTCCCTTGTCTTCTTATCTTCCTCCTTTACTTCCAAAGTGAAAAGGGAATTTTCATCCATGTCCATTGCAGGCCAGTTTTACTTTTATGGCCAACAAACACCCAAACCCTTAGGGTCCAAGAACATTCCCAATCACTATGGTGATAAAAAAATTTTTTTATCTTATAAGGATCTCAAGCAGTTTGTAAGTATTGCCTGATAGAAAATCTCCTCCACCCTATCTTACATCAGGAGAAAGTAAATGTTTTGATATTCAGAGGCAAAGCCAAAATAGAAACGAAATTTCAGCTCATCAGCCCAGTTCTTTTACGCACAATGTGAGTATCAGCAAAATCCCTGCTCAAATTACAAAATCCAGATCAAAATGTCCCCTCAAGCACATGCTCCTAGAGCAAAGGAAGTTTTTTTCCACCCCTAATTGCTCCTTCTCTCCTTTTCCTTTCCTTCTCAGGGAAGAGAAACCCAATCACCAGGTAAAGTAAGCAAAGGGGCAAGTGGCTCTCATCCAAAGCCGCCTCTTTGCCTTGTCCCTCCTGGCAGAGGTGCAGACCTGCTGAGCTGAGCAAGTGGAGCACCAAGGGGCACCCCTTCCAGCTCTGGAGTTGGCTGTAAAGGGTAGGGACGGGCCCCCACTGAGCAGGCTTCGTGGGGAGAGGATGGAGGAAGATCCCTCATAACAGGACTCACTGACAACTGCTTCTCCTCGGCACCGAAACTGAGGAAATGGAGTTACTATTTTTGGGTCTGTGGAGAGAGCATTAAGCACTTTGATAACTTAAAACTCTAATTGACTTTTCCCCTCACATTAATTGCAGGGAAGTGATTTGCCTTCCTGGGGGTTACTTCTTCTTTTGATTAGCAGCCTGGGGCAAGTCTCTTTCTGAGGTATCTGGGTTGTAAGTAACCAATTTGCAGAGGAACTTTCAGAATCCTATTGCATTTTATTGTGGGGACTATCTGAATTTCACTGTCTTCGCCTAAAAGTCTTTAATTTTTTGGTTCCCTCTTCCTTTTAACCCCATCCTTCCCTGGACCAGTACAAGCATCTTGAAGGTAAATAAATCCATCAAGATGGCTCATAACCCTAAACACCTACATTTTATATTGGAGCCTGTAAAACAGGCCAAAGTCAGTTAAACTTTCCCAAAGCTCTTGTATCTGCATCCCCCAAACCAAAAAACATACCAGCTGTTTGTTTTTAATGTGTCTATTTTTCTTGTTAAAAATAGATGTTCTTGTATTTAGTGCGTGTTACAAAAATAACTCATTGTAAAACTGACAAAGAACCTAATGCCAAGAAATTGCATTTAGATTGATCCGTAGGGGAGTGCAAATGGATTAAGTATTAATGTGGCTACTACCGCTGAGGTTTCTGCTTCATGATATAACCTCAAAATGCTGTGGATGTGACAAGACGGTACAAACTCTCAGTTATAGGAAGAATAAAGTCTGAAGATCTAATGTACGATATAATAATTATAGGTTGTTAGAACTGTATTATATAATTGAAGTTGGCTAAGAGAGAACTTAAATGTTCTCACCAAAACAAATAAACACACAAGTGAGGTGATGGTTGTGTTAATTACCTTGAAGGGGGGAATTCTTTCACGATATATACAAAAATCAAATCTTCACATTGTCCACTTTAAATATCTTATAATTTTGTTTGTCAATTAGACCTCGATAAAGCTGGAAAAATATGTCACGGATGTGCACTTGTCCTCAAATATAGAATAATTTAATCAGAATCTATTTTCAATGGTTTTGGGGGATGCAGTGGGTGGAGGAAAGAATAAAATTTTACCTCTATCAACCCCTATAGTAAAACCTTTGTCACTTAATAAATTTAATTAAAGTAGACTGATGAGACAGGTTTTTCTGTCTGGGGTCACCAAAGCCAAGCCTTCTCTACAAGATGACTGGCAACCCATATCCCTATTTTAGAGCTACGCCTACAAATCCCCCCACCCCCACCCCAGTTACAGATACTATTGGCATTAGAGTGGCCCACTCCCATAAGAAAAAACAAAAACAAAAAACCTGGGTTCTTAAAAAAACTAAAAATGCAAACACTTTTAATTGAGTGTTTTCAACTGCGATCTCTAAGAATAAGGACTCCGCTGGTTTCCTGAAGTCAAATATGAGAACTGGGTAATGTGTTTGATAGGATATGTACCAAGCCTTGATGCTTCTTGCAGAGTGATTTCCAAGAAAGTTTCTGAAAGGTTGTCAGATTGGCAAAGAATGCAATTTCCTGCCACTTAGATCAAGTTTGTACAATTAGAGTACTTCCAAAGAAGAAATGTTTGCGCCCCCAATAAAGTACAGAGGCTCAAATCAATGAGTGTCACAGGCTGGGTCCCCTGGGAAGCACTTGAATACAGAGATTTGTGTGTGGGAGGCTTCTGAAGGATCTCCTTGGAACTGACTGACACCCATAGAAGAGAACAGAAGAGCGCAGGATTGTACACAGAGAGAAGTTGAAACTATAATGCTGGATATCTCAATGGAAAATTCAGTTGACACTGTAGGGAGTTCTAAAGATAGAATCACCTTCAGGTATGCCCCACTGGGGGAGAAGAAGGGGAAAGACTTTGTAGCACATGTCGATTTGTTATTGGATATGGGCCACCCAGGAAGGAGATGAGACCTTGGCCAGTAGACTCTTCAGCTGAAGCAATTCCTGTGATGGAAGACAAGGACAGCTTGTCTGCAATGCTCCTGCAGGAATAAGTCATTCTTGAAAGCAGATCTCAGCAGTGCATTGAGTGATGCAGAAGTAAAGGAGTTCAGGTAGAAAGGCTGTTGCTGTGAGAGCTGGTAGGATTTTTTGTTTTTCACATTCGAGGTAAATACAGGAAGAAGAATGCACTCAGAGTCATGTAAAAAATTTCTCCTCATATTTGCCAAGATATTTCTCCATGAAGAACGCTCTACTGTGTATTTAGCACGGCTATAGGATATTCTTGATTTGCCTGAACTGTGATTGAAAAGGTATAAATATTCTTACCAAATCCACAGTCTAAGGGGGAAAAAAGGGTGATAGATAACTGATTGCTGAAGGATAACCTTAAGACTCTAAAGTGGGGGTGGGAAGGCACTCATCCTTCACAGTTAGTGTCCAGCCACTTTTCACTTGGGCCATCCAGCTCATTAATGGAGCCATTTGTGCAAATTTCTCTGTCTGTGAAGGTTCAGCTCTGCTAGAACATGTGTGGAGGTGTTTGAAAGCATTTTGTTTGATTTTATAAAAATTGGGTGGTGTTCTTGGCCTTTTTGTAGTTTCTTATTCCATGGAGATCTGTGTTTATTTTTTTTTCAACATAAGAAACACAAATGTTTTATAGTCTGTATCTTATCATTTTAATATTTGAAATCTTTGTGGTCTGGTTCTATTGCCTATTATTTCTGCTTATTCACATTCATGTTGTCTTGTTTATGTAACTGATCACATTTGATTATGTGCGGGTTTTTTTGTACTTGAAAATGATTTAGTAATGATTGATGTCTGAGATGAGTAAACTATTCTTTAGAGAATATTTTTATCTGTTCCTGGAACATTACTATCAGTAAGGGATCTGCATAGTACAAGTTCAAGGCTTGCTATTCCTTGGACCAGTCAGGTGATACAAACCTGGGCAGAAAATCCATCTCAGCGATGGTTTACTTTTGGCTTTTCATTTGCCTGAGGGTATAGGCCTTTGGATCCCAGTTTAATATATTTGGGGTAGAAATAGGATTTTCCACCATGACATTTGGGGGGCAGGCTTTGACTTCTTCCTTTTGGTTTGTGAGGCCACCGAAACATCACCTCAGTGTGCATTTTTCTTCAAGTTTGACTATTGCTATTGGGGGTCAAAGTGGCTTTGTGTGATCCCTGGAATTTTGCCTTCTAGATTTTTTTGAGATTAAGTTCTCACTACCTTGTTAGCTCTTAGGTTTTTTAAGAAAAAAAGTAGAAAATTAAATTCATCCAGTTTTGTTTTGTTTTGTTTGTTTGTTTAGTTGCTCTTACTAGAAGAGAAGAAATCTCTGGTACTTCTTATCTGTAGCCAAACCATGTGATGTTCTCTGTGAGAATTCAAGGCAGATCAGGAGGCATTTTTTCTCAGTATCTCAAAATCGCAAGCTTATTTTGTTGGTTGAAGTTGAGTCACACAAAGTCATGTGTTACCTCTGTATAGCTCTAAGAACTTAAAATTTCAAACTCTCATAAAGCATGGATCTGATTTTCCAACTAGAATGTAACCACATTAAATATAAGATTTTGTATTACATTATCATAATTTCTCTAAATCTAACATGCTATGATACCCAAACTTAAAAAAAATAAGCTATAGAAATATCTATTTCATCAATGGCATTATCATTTTTAAGTTCAATTTTCAGGAGGAGGATTAGTTTTTTATAACTTATTTGAGAATGAGAAAAGAAAAGAAGAGCTTATCCTTTAAGACAGTATTTTTTTTTTTTTTAAGGACAAGAAAGGCAGTCATGTTCAGTGCTAGAAAATTGAGATCCTCCTTATAATTATAAAGCTAGTACATAGTAATTACACAAGAAACGCCTCTCACAGGTAACAATGTAATTTGGACCATCCAGTTTAGGGTAATTTTCCAGACTTAAAAAGTGCCAAACACAATTAATAATGAATAACTTTTAAGAAAATAATGAACTTTCATCTTTTCTATTCACTATGACTATAACCTGAAGAGATAACTTTCTCATTTCGGGAACTAGTTAACCACAAATGAACCCTTATGACATAAATGAAACTCTTTAAGTGCCAGATATAGTTCCATGAGGTCGATTTAAACCAAAAATATTTCATTGTCTCAAAGAAATTATTCCTTCTCCCTTGCAATGCTGTGGTTTATAACAGAGTTATTATTAGTGTCGACCATAATTATGACACTGTGACAGCTTCCCCACCTGCCCAGACCAAGAGTGATCTCCCTGTCTCTGGAATGCTGGTTGTACTTATGCTTCATACCACTCAACTGGCACTTAGCATTGCCTAATGCTACTTAGCCTTTTATGTGCTTGTCTATCTCCTCAAAGAGAATGAACTCTTGAAGGACAAAGACCCTGCCATGCCATGCCATGCCATGCCATGCCTTGTTATAAGTCCCTAAAATACCCAGTCCCAGCACCTTCTTCACAAGATGCTAAATACATATCTGTAGATGGTAATGATGATTATTAATATTTGACTTGGGCAAGAAATGTGTCTTATTCATTCTGCTTTGTCAGTTCCTATCACATTGCCTGGCCCTGAGTAGGTGCTCAAGAACAATTTACTGAATGAATGAATGAATGAGTGAATGAAGGGATGAATCATGAGATGAAAGCCTGATTAGAAAGTAAAGAACATCATAATCAGTTTATTTTTCAGGCTTCCTTTTTAAAAATGCAAAAAAGAAAAAAAAAAGCCAACACTTTCTCCTTTTTTATTTTAGTTGACCATGAAAAGATAGGCTATGTCTGCTCATAGGCAGAAGCAGCTCTCTCTGATGGAGATATGGTAAAGACTTCAACTTAAGAATCAAGGAACCATTTTCAAATTTCAGTTCATGATCACTTATCCAATATCTTTGGGAGTCGAATGTGTTTTGAAACTCAGAGCAACAGATTTTACTAGAGAAAAATGAATAAATGTTCACCCAAAGTGAATATTTTTTAAAAAAAGAAGACTGTAAATGAATTTAACACAAGGTCAAGTTTTGATGCTAACTGAGTTTGTCACAAATTTATGAAAGTGAAGCAGTTTTTAGAGTTATAGGATTTCTGAATAGCGGAAAAGGGATTTGGACCCTGAGTTTATTGTCTACTTAGGAGGCAACATAATAAGGTCAAACAGCTGCATGGAAATTCTGTCCCTCTTGTAGTCCACTCATAATTCTAACGTCGATAGTTACAGAAGGGTCATCTCTCCTGTTCTCCTCTTCCAATTTTGCAGCTTGGGAGAAATGTGTGATTGTGAGGTACAACAGATAAAACCCTCACATCATCCAGAGTCTGCAGTTTGGTCTTGGCTGCTCAGGGAGGCTGGCTCGCACCGGAGGGCCCCGTCAATCTCTGTGTCTTGGTAAGTGCTGTTCTTTGCGCTCTCGGACGAGGAGTGAGAAATACTCCTGGAAAGCTATGAACAATGAGTTAACTTAAAAATGTTCTACAGCAATGTAAATCTTTTTCCTTTTGCCTCATCCTTACTAGAAATGAAGCACTTTTAGACTCAGATAGATCGATAAGCATTTTCTGAACAGGAGAGGGTCAGATTCATCTTCCTGAAACTCTGCTTTGATCGTGTCATTTTCCTGCTCTAAAACTTTCAAAAGCTTTCCATTGCACACTAAGTCCTTCAAGACACTTGTGCTGTTCCCTCTAGCTTCTTCTCAGTCTCCTGAAGGTGCTCAGTGTCAGAGCCCTGCTTTTTTTTCTCCTCTATGCTTCTATCCCTTTTCCCCTCCCTTCCTTTCTTCCACATGCATTTCTTAAACATTTCTTATGTGCCAGGCAGTGAGTATGCAGACATTGTCCCTGCCTTCGTGGAGCTTTCTTGTAATCTGTGCTTTTGCAGTAGCCACTGTTGGTGCCCTCCTCAGCTCCCCTCACCCATACCCACTTCAGTATCCATCTGTCCAATTTCCAGTATCCTCATTTCTTTACCTGGGGATTTTCTCGGAACTAAAGAGCTTACTCTGTCACCTATATGGAAGTGTTGGCAAATTAATGCCACTCCTCCCATCATCCTTCAATCAAAGGCTGGAATACTAACTACACCAGCTCCCTCACCTCCTTGGGGAAGGACAACTCTGAGGTGGGGCTTATATACTGGATCCTAGAATTTCCCAGTAGGGTTTAGTTCTAGTTGCCTACAGTGGCAGCTTGTTTAATAATGAACACTTTATTGGTTCTCTTTCCTTCTCTGTCTCATTTCCCCTTTCCCTTACCAAATTTTCTGGGATTAACTTCATAATAAACTACTTGCATTTGAGTTTTATCTGGTTTGACTTGGGGAAAACCCAGAGTTGGTTCCTGAATAGCTTGCACTTTCTTATGTCTGCATAAGAGGTAGCACCGAATGGTGGGACAAACATAGATTTTTTTCACCAGAGTTTGAATCTTGGTGCTGCCGTAGATCAATCTGTGACCCTGGGCATATTTATAGAAGTGGGGAACTGGTTTAGCACCATATGAACCTGAAGTTGACAATGGCACATAGTTGGCACTAGACTTGAATTTTATCTTTCCAAGTTCTCATATCTTTATTTAAGCTCTTTGTGGAATGTTCTTTTCCATCAATTTTTTCTTGTGGAAACATTTTATTCACCTCTGAGTTCACCTCAGCCATGAAGTTTTCTCTAACTAATGCAGCAAGGAATGAGATCTTAAGCTCCTAAATTCCTGTAGTGTGTGTTACTAGGAGTGCTTGCATAGCACTGACTGTGAGCTAACCTGCTTTATAATGATTCGTCTCCATCTTCCCTCCCATACTCACTGTAAACAGACAGTGAGCAGGAACCACATCTAGATCTAGGACAATGCATTTGCTGAGCAAAAGTCAACCTCCTCTAGCTCTGTGGTTGGTGGAACCATGATAGTTGGCTCACACACTGGGGAAGCAAACTAAGATCCCATGACACTGATGATTATACCCATGTACCTTTGTTTCCATTCCCCAAAATACCATAAAGGGGTGCCTTATAAAGAATAATTTGTTTCTCACAGATCTGGAGGTTGTCCGAGATCAAGGTGCCAGCAGATTTGGTGTGTGGCAAGAGCTTGCTTCCTAGAAAGTTCCCCTCCCCCACCATAATCTCACATGACAAAGAGGCAAGGGAGCTCTCTCCTAGTCTTTCATAAAGGCACCACCAGTCTCATTCATGAGTGCTCTGCCCTCAAGACCTAATTATCTCCCAAGGGCTCCACCTCCTAATATCATTACCTTGGGGATTAAGTTTCTACACAGCATATGAATTTGGGGAGGACACAAACATTCAGAACATAGCACCCTGCCTTTCTTTTTAACAGTTGAGAAAAAAAAAAAAAGACTGACCTTTTCTTTCCCAGGATCTTGAGACCTAGGACAATAGGCAGTTCATCTCAAGGCAAATCCTGCCAATGAGTTGTACCCTCTACTCAAAGCTCTTCTTTGTGCTCTTCCCCCACCCTTCCCTGGGCGACCCTCCTAAAGGTGAATGTCCTGAATGCTTTATTCATGACGACAGTGCTTCTCTGAGGAGGCTGCTCAGGAGTAACTGGAGGCATGTTGGCCTGAGGCTGCTGCCCTGAGGTCAGGAAGCTTCCTTTTGACCCACTAGGCTCCCTTCAGGTAATCACTGTTTTTATGCCATCTGCCCATTAGCAATAGCAGCAGAAAGGGAGCAAAAACAATGCAAGATCACTTTGCTTCTTTTGTTGGTGTTTAGTATTTATTTTATGGAAGTTTTACATGTACATAAAATGAGTTAAATAGTCCATAAGACTTATTACCCAAACCAAGAATCATTCATTCTCTCTCTATGCCCAGCCTTTTCTAGCACCCCAGAGGCAACCACATGCAACAATTTTAACTCTTTTTCTTATATTTACCTTCATATCTCTGAATAACATGCTTATATTGTTACTTCTTCATTCTCCATGATGACTAAAACTAAGGAAAAAAAGTCAAGATTTTTCCACAGTATCGCCGCGCCTCCCACATATCCACTTCTACCCCTCTATCCTTTCAAAATAATTAATAATAATGTAGAATATCTCAACAATTATTGAACAGTTACATAAACACTGTTCAATACTGAATCAGATTGTATATGCTTACTTTTCCTGTCTTGCACATTTATTTTTGTTTTCTTAGAAGTTAATGATTGTCTTGTTTTATCATTTGCTTAGTTTTCTTTGCAGTTATCATTAATTCACTTCCAAATACTTCAATAATAGATTAAATATTTCCTTAAAATTTTCAAATATATCAGATATTCTATTCAGTTTCCACAGATATTTTCAAAGGTATCTTTCCCAGGTGGGACATTCTGACTTTTTTCATCCCAGCCTGGATGTTCTTCTCTAGTTCATAATTGTCATCTTGAGAATTTTTTCTTACCATAATTCCAGAAATTTCTTTTCCTTTCCTCTTTTTGAGACTTTGCATGTTTGAAAACATTTTTATTCTACCCTCACACTAAATTGATAGTTTGCCTGAATAAAAGGTCTCTCACAATTCTAAAGGCAATTCTCTACTGTCTTTTAACTTCCACTGTGGATGTTTAGAGATCTAAACCAATTATAATAGTTTGACCCTTTATATAAGAACCGTTTTGTCCCTCTAGAAACTCATGAACTTTTTTGTTTTTCTTTTTACCTAGATTTAATGATGACATACCTTGGTATGTGGATCTACTTTTCTGTTGGACTTTGCAGCCAGGGGAATTTTCAATTTGGAAACTCATGTCCATATTTACTTAAATTATTTTCTTTGCTTCTTCATTTCCCTCAATTTTTTCCATTCTCATTCAGAAATTCTATTATTGAGATGTTGGAGCTCCTAGATGAATTGTCTAAATTTTCTTATCTTTTCTATTTTCCTCAACTTCATTTTTAAACTCTTCTAACAAGTTTTACATTCTACCATCTTATTCTATGATTATCTCATCTCTATGGTATACCATTCTTGCTTCATGGATGTAATAACTTTTAAAAAATCTCTCAGAGGATATTATAGGTAATTTTTAAAAAAAATCTCCATATCTCTTTATAGCTTCCATTTTTTTTCAAGTTGTCTTTGTTTTTTCCTATTTGTTTGTTGTCAAAAACTGTGAAAATGTAAGATTTTTTTTTACCCCACTTGCAGTCTAACAAATTGCATGGATGATGACAGAAGACATGAGACTCCTGACTCAGAGACAAAGGACTTTATTACTCACAGAAATAGCTGCAGCCAGAATATCAACATTTGCATCAGTTTCCTGAGCATAATTTTTCATACACCAACACAAAGAAGCCTGAGTTTGCCTGTACATAGAGGAGATTGGGTTAAAGGAAAGAAATCCCAAGTTTAGGGAACCCTAATTTTTTATAATGTACAGAATGTGTTTCTGATTTTTGCTTTAAAGTAAGATAGAATATTGGACAGCAAACATACCTGCCCTTTGCCTTGAAGAGGGACGCTGTATCTTTTAAGGCTGTTTGCTACTTAAAGGTAGCCTGGAGCAAAAGCACAGTGTCTCTACTTGAAAAACATACAGAAATGTGAGAATTATTGCAGAGAATTATCTCCTGACATTGTTTTATTCTCTAGCTTTTAAGTTAAACACTTTTATCACATGTCTGGTGATCCTTGACTGTCTGCTCATATTTAAGAACTGCCTTAATAGTGTGAGCTTAGCTGCTTAAGTTTTGAAAGCCAAGTAGAATAAAGAAGACTGTGGGGATAGTGCAATGGGAAAGCAGGTTTTGACATTTAGGATTTAAGCTTCTACCTAACCTCATTTTTCAGTATAATTTCTTTGTCTTCAACGAAGCCTGGTATCTCTCAGTCCAGAGGCCCTTTGTTTTATGTTTGTGAGCTGCACTGTTTAGTACATTAGCCACTAGTCACATGTGGTTATTGAGCATGTGAAATGTGAGTAGTCCAAAATGAGATAAGTTATAAATGTAAAATGCTAATCAATTTCAAAGACTTAGTACAAAAAAATGTAAAATATCTCAATAATTTTTATACTGATAATATGGTACATTGGGTTAAATAAAATATATTATAAAATTATGTTTACCTTTCTCTTTTTGCTTTTAAAAATGCAGCTGGTAGAAAATTCTGAAGTTTGTGAAGGGCCTTTTGGTGATACTAAAAAGATATTCACATATCTCTTTTAATCAGAGGAAGCCAATTTTTAGGGATATTTAGCTCCTTTCCCTTACCTACTCAGCAAGTCCTTTTTCCATCATAACATCTTTCTCTTTGCTACCCTAGGAAAAAGATACTTTAATTTTAGAAACTCATGTGATTAGATAAGGCCTACCCATATAATCTAGGATAATCTCCCATCTCAAGGTCTATAACCTTAATCATAAAAGTCCATTTTCCAGTGTGGTAGCATATACACAGATTCTGGAAATTAAGGTGTGGAAATCTTTGGGGAACATTATTTTACTTATAATACTATCATTATTTTCATTTTGCAAATGATAAAACTGAAGCACAGAGAGATTAAACTCCATGTTCAAGGTTACACAACTAATAAGTGTTTGAGCTGTTTTTGAATCCAGGCTGTTTAGAACCAGAGCCTGTGCTATAACTGGGCTTGGATGACTGGGAAGTCAGAACAAAACAGGAAAAAAAAAGAGGTTAAAAAGTGGCAGAGGCAAAAGTCACCTTTGGGCAGAGGCCTTAAGTATGTGAACTGCATTCCTGCCAAAGGCTTGAAGGCTTATCTCTATTATTTTTAAAAGCTTAGATAATGAGAATGGAAGAAACATCCTTTTCGTTGTTGTTGTTAAGGGGTTTAAATCACATAAGACCCATTCACGATGACAAGTATATAGGTTCCAGGAAAACTAATCAACTGTTGGTCTGTTTGAAATTGATAAAAATTCCTGACCCCCACTGAATTGAGGGCAGAGAAATGTGTCCTTTGTAGCATTCCTGACTCATCAGTTTAATGAAGGCCTTTGTTCCAGAGCTGGGAAGAATGTAAGGAAGGATGTTCCGGACACGATGGAAGGAAAACTGAACTGGGAGTGCAGACATCTAGGTTCTCAACCTGCCTCTGACTAGCTGCATTATCATGAGTAAGCAGCTCCTTTTCACCTCTCTGAAGCTCAGTTTCCTATTTGAAAATGAGTATATGTTTAAACACTTAAAAACATTTTATTATGAACATTTGAAAATACACGTAACAGTGAAAAAAGTAGTGTGATAAGCACTCATACACTCACCACTTATATTTAATTTGTATTTTGCTTTTTCTATATTTGTTTTTATGCACACACACAAGTGTGTGTATTTGCGTACACAGCCCTCCATGTCCTTGGGTTTCACATCCATGTATTCAATCAACAGTCACTCAAAAAATATTTGAAAAAATTCTTAGAAAATTTCAAAACAGCAAAACTTAAATTTGCCATGTACTGAACACTATGCTGCATCCATGTGAACAAAGTAATGAGTAGCCTAGATGCAAATACCACACCATTTTACATAAGGGACTAGAGCATCCACAGTTTTTGATATGGGGAGGGGTTGATTTCCTGGAACCAATCCCTCATGGATACTGAGGAACAACTAAAGATATAGGTAGAGATATAAATATAAATATATATAGTTAATAAAAAAATAGTTTTTGCTGAACCACTAAAAAGCAGATTACAAAAATCATATTTTACCCGTAAATACTTTAGTATTTATCTCCTAAAATTGAGGACATAATCCAACATAATAATAGCATAATCATACCTATGGAAATTAACAATTCCTTTAAGATTATTTAATATTCAATCTGTATCCAAATTTCCCCCACTGTCCCTAAAATGTCCTTATAGCTCATTTTTCAAACCAGAAGTCAACCAAAGTTTATGTTAGTAGGTCTCCTTTAATCTTTAACATGCTTTATTATTATATTATTAATATTAATTATTATTATTTTCCTGACTTATACATTCTGATCATTAATAGTGCTTCATTCTAATAATGATTCTAAATGGAGATGATCAAGGCCAACCTTTGATTGTGCAGGTGGTCTTCTTGGGAAGAGGAGAGAAATGAGACTTGGGGCTATATGGGACTCGACCTGGGTCTGGCACAACCCATCAGAAGCACTGCTGTCCAGGACAGTCCAAGGTACCAGAAAGGGATTTAGTCAAATTTGAGGAAAAGACTCCAATTACAAGATGCCTCCTGAGGTGTGTGTGTGGTGGGTGAAGGACAGGACCCCTCCGTGCCCAGGCCAAGGGCAGTACTGGAGATGTGGATGGGATATTGAGAAAATCACTACTATTGTAAAGAAGCATAAATAGTATGTGTATTCTTAACATATCCAGGGGTTGTTTTAAATACTACCTAGCTGTAAGTGTGCTTTAATCCATTTCCTCTTTTCTCTCCCTTTCATTCATTCAACAATTATTTATTGAATGTCAAACATGTACCAAACATCATTTTAAGCACTATTCTAGCCAAAAATATCTACTCTCATAAAACTCACATTCTCATGATGGAGAAGACAGCAGTATACATAAGTAAACATATATAACACACACATTTTATAGTGAAAAGTGGTAAGGAGAAAAAAATGTGTTTGGGGGTAAAAGATAGGAAGTATGAAGGTCAGAAAGACAAGTTACAGATTTTGCTGGTGCATTGGTTATCTACTGCTGAATAACAAATTGCCCCAAATATTTGTGACTTAAATAATCTCACAGATAATTTCTTGCTCAGGAATCCAGTTTAGCTTCATCCTCTGCTGCAGAGTCTTAAGGCTTTAATCAAGGTGTTGATAGGAGCTGCAGTCCTCTCAGGGCTTGAATGAGGGAGGATCTACTTCCAGGATTACTCAACGTGGTTGGGAGCAAAGATTCAGTTTAGTGCAGGTTGTTGGCCTAAAGGCCTCAGCTTCTTACTGGCTCATGACCAGAGGCCCCAGAGGCCCCCTTAGATCCCTGTCACTTCAACCTCTGCAGGGGGCTGCTCCTAACGTAGCAACTGGCTTCCCTCAGATTGAGCAAGTGAGAGAGCAAGAAAGAGGAAGCGAGGAGGCCACAGACAATTTGTAACCTAATCTCAGAAGTGACATCCTGTCCTACTTGTATTCTCTTTCTTAGATGTGAGTCACTAAGTCCAGTGGTGAGGATTATGCAAGAGTGTGAAGGCCAGGGAATGAGCATCATCAGGGGCCATCTGAGAAACTGCCTTCCACAGATGGGATGGTCAGTGGAGGCCTCACTGAGAAAAGGGAAATTCAGATAAAGTCATAATAGCAAGTGAGGAAGGGAGATGTGTCTGGAGGAAGCACGTTTCAGGCAGAGGGAACAGAGCATGCAAAGGTTTTCACATAGAAGCAAGGTATATTCTTCATGTAAGTATCATCAACCCGACCATCTCCAAGATTCTTCCATATTTTGACCCCAAACGCACTAATCTATAAGATCTCTTTATTCAATGGTTATACACCATCTTCTACATGTCAGGCTCTGTGCAAGGCCAAGGGTGTCAGAAACCCTGAGCTCAACAAATCAAAGGAAAGTTTATCAGGCCTGCGTAAACTAACGCCTTGTTTTTAAGAGGATGGTTGTGATTTTGACTGTCTCACAACCATTTCCTTTAAACTAAGAAATTGTCTGGAAGCAAAGATACTCTCAATCTATCAGGGCCTGTTACCCTGGAATCCGTGCATAGAATTCAGGATCTAAGAACTCGGATGAGAAATTTTACATTTCTATTTTGATTGCGCTTTAACTGAAATTTAGCACATCCTTTCATTGCGAGTGTTGGTGTGATAGTCAGCTTCCCAGAAGGCTCCAGAGACTGCATTCCCAGTGTTCACACCCCTGTGCCGTGCCCTCTCAGGTTATACCAGAGTCAATCTGTGTGACCAACATGATGCAGAAGTAGTGGCGTGCCATTTCTAAGATTGGGTTATAAAAGACTATGGCTTCTGTCTCCAGGTTTTGTTCTCTTTCTCTATCACTCGCTTTGAGAGAAGCCAGCTTCTGTGACTTGATGACACATGACAAGGAACTAAGGTCCCTAGTCAAGAGCCTGAGGACTTGAGACCTGCCAACCGCTGCATGAGTGAGCTTGGAAGTGGATTCTCCAGTCTTCAGGTGGTGCAGCCCCAGTTCAGAGCTTGACTGCAACCTCATGAGAGACTCTGAGTAGAAACACCCTGAATCCCCTGCTGGATTCCTGACTCTCAGAAACCGAGTGTGATGATATTCCTTATTCTAAAGTTGCTAAATTGCTTTACGCAGCAATAGGTAACAAACACAGTAGATGGCAAACATAGCAGTATTAAGAGCACCTGGGATCCTGTCAGCAGAGATCACGGTTACTTTTGTATCATATCATAGTTATGGCAGAGAGACTCAATATATCATCACTGCTCTGAAATTACAGAGAAACCTGGTTTTTATACATTAGTAAAGAAGCACATAGATTATTTTATCGCAACCTAAAATTTTTGATAATCAAATTTCAATATAATTTAAGTCCTTTATAATCTTACATATGTAGTTTAAGTTTTTACATTGAAAAACATTCTTCTGAGAAGGGGTCCATAGGCTTCACCACATAGCTAAAGGACATAAAAACGGTTAAGGATCCTGAATTTGGGAGTCCTGCTTTCTCTTTGCTGATGTACACAGGGATTAAAAATATCTCCCATGGGTACAACTAAGTTCTTCACAACCGAAACTGCAGAATCTTCCAGGTGCCAGGCCAGCTGTCTGCCATAAGGACATGTGATGAGCATGGTTGGCCAGGCTGGCCCACTGGAGCCAGCCAGAAGAACAGCTTCTATAGCAAGCCTGTCCTCCTCTGCACCAGGAGCTCCTCCTACCCATGGTTTGCATCAAGCATTGCTCTTCCTCTTTCATCCAGTCTCAGAAATGTTCTTTTTCATTGGTTGCCAGACCCGAAGCATGCAGAGCACAGCAGAATGCAGTCACTGTGCTGACAGCCATGCGAGAGTCAGCACAAAGCACGCATGACCTGAGGGGTCCAGGCTCATCAGTGGCAGCCCAGAGGGGTGAGCTTAATGTAGAAATCCCACTGAAAGGGGTTCTCTTTGATCCTCAGGAGTCTGTCTAGAAGAAACTGGACCTGGAGGCAGCTACCTATCTCTTTGTGAATGGGTGGAAGGGGCCAGGACCTCTACTTCTGTGAAAAGAGTGTGCCCTTCTCTTAGAAGTCCTAAGTGATAGAGCTAGAAAAATGCTAGAGAATGTTGACCATAGTCTAATCTCAGTCCCATTTCAGAGATGTGGACATCAAGACCAAGAAAGGTGAAATGTCTTCTTAGGATCATGAGATTCATTTGCCAAGAGACAGGTCAAACCATTGGTTTCCTAATGAACTGTCTCATTGGCTGTTGTATTTCTAAGGCCTGGAAGGAGGCCAGAAAAATAAAAGTGTGTTGGAGGCATGAGTGAACACAACCCAATCTGGATGCTTTTTTTTTTTTGTATTTCATTTTATTTTATTACTTTATCTTCCCTCCCCCTTCACTCCTTCCCCTTGGTAACCACTAGTCCATTGTCCATGTCCATGAGTCTCTGTTTGTTTGTCCTGTTCCTTTGTTGCTTTTAGGTTTATATCCCACATATGAGGGATATCAGGTGATTTTCAACCTTATCTGTCTGACTTATTTCGCTTATCTCAAGGTCCATCCATGTTATCGCAAGTGGCAGTATTTCATCTCTTCTTATGGCTGAGTAATATTCCATTGCATATATGTACCACAGCTTCTTTAGCTAATCATCTATTGTAGGACATTTCAGTTGTAGGTGTTCTCTCTATTTATCAAAGCCTTATATATTTTCATTCAAGGAAATAGAAAAAATGGTGGGCCTGGATGAACTTTTAATCTTTTCTTTGTAAAAACCATCTCCCCATCTCTCCTTCCTCTTTTCTTTACTTCAAAATCTAAAGAACACCCACATTTTGGCAAGGTCCTAGGTCAAAAAACTACATTTTGTTGTGAATTTCCTAATCCTAGGTCAATTACTTTACTTTTAAAAGGAAGCCATACTCTAGGATGTTATAACACCACATGGCCTGGGGTGAGCAGGTGGGAAAGAGGAAGTGAAAGTGCTAGGGACTCCTTATGACCTTGGATGAGTTAAGAAGGAAGAAAACCCTGCTCAGTGGCCAGGTTGAGCCTAGAGGTGTCTGAGGAAACCTCCGCTGTCGGGTACATCCCTGTGTCTCCACTGCCTACAGCAATACCACACAGTAGGTACTTAGAGGTACTTAGAAATTTGTTGTCTTGCTGATTGAGCAGATGAGTAAAAGCACCCTACAAGCTGATCTGTGGCTTCCACAGCCACCTCTATTCTCTCCCTGCAGAGGAGATGGGCCACCAAACCCTAAGGGCCTAACTAATCCAAGCCAGAGCAAGATCTCAAATGTGCCTTTCTGGGCTCCAATAACAAAAATATAAGGAGCCCAAGCAGGGTTCTGGATTGTACATGTTTGCATATATGTACCTTGCCAATATGCACCTCTCTCATCAACTAACAGAAGCTGGTGGGCATCCATCAAAGGCAGACAGCCAGACCCAAAGCTGTGGAATCATGATCCCAAATCTGAAGTTTATCTTCTCCGTCTTTATTATAGATAGCAGGAACTGGATCTTGATCTTAAAGAGTAACATTGTGGCTTTCAACAGCTATCCCTGACATAAGGTTTTTCATTGAGGTACATTTAATTAACAACAACAAAAAACTTTAATATCTAAAGTATATATAATGTTCCATATTTTATGTGTATATAAAAAGTATATTCTTTTTATCTAGAAATACTCTCATGAAAATCAAATAAGAAAACAATTAAGCAGGAAAAAGTATATTTTATTCTAGCTTGTTTCCTTTTCCCAGTCTTCTCCAAATGTTTGGATGCATGCTAAGTTGACGAGTTCATGAATTGGATACAGTGTTTTAAATTTCTATAAAATCCTTAGATTACACGAGATAAAGGATTTTTTTTTCTTTTTGTTACATATTTGAGAGGGAAAGAAAAACAAGAAATAAATGCCTCCAATAGTTAAAGGTAATGTGATTTTAGTAATTCAGATCAGCAAATAGTTGTTGAGATCCTACTAAACACAAAGCACTGAGCAGTGCCTTGGAGAGTCATAAGTGAACACAATAAATCCCCATAGATAAAGATCTGTGCCTTGGGATACCTATAATTATTATATACACAATAGATAAAGTGTATACACAAATAGTGATAATGCATGCAGAAAGTGCAAAATGCAATAAAAGACTCCAAGCAGAATATTTTGGAGTAACAAAGAACAATTTTGGTAGAATGAGAAGGTTCAACAGTGAATGAGAAATGAGACAGAAGAGAAAGTGAGTGTAGTGATAGAGTTAAGAAGGTGAGAATAGTAATGAAATAAATGACAAGGGTAAAGAAAAAATTAATTTTCTCTAATTGGAGAGTATGAAACTCGGATCTACCATTCAATTATTCTCTCTCTCTCTCTCTCTCTCTCTCTCTCTCTCTCTCTCTCTCTCTCTTCCAAAGGCTCTAGAGATACAAGAGGTTGTAGAACTAAGGTTAAAAAGGGAGTGAGGAGAGCATTAACATTGTCAAAGATCAGCTTTTACTCAGAGACCCAGGAAAATAAGGTTGAGGGGTGCTGTGACCTAATTTTTTTCTACCTCAGAATTTCCATCTTTACTTTGCCTAAGTGGTTTTTCTGTTTGTTTCTCCTTAATGAAAATGATAGATGGCAAGATGAAATAAGACAAGAGAAAGTAACTGAGTACTGCATTTTTCTTTTTCAACCAGGCACATAAGTACATCCACAAATCAAACTCAGAAGAATGGCGATGTGGAAGGTGTTGTCATCAATCTCTTAACCCCCTTCTTTAAAGGACTCTTTGACCTTCTGCAGTTTGCACTTTTTCTTGGCAATTTTTCTTCAATACTATCCTTCCTGTTTTCTCTCTAGCCATTATGTTATCTATTTACTGCTGAGTATTATTTCTTCCCTATCTATTCCTTAGCTTATCTTAGCTACTTATTCTTTCCTGATTATTGCCTTTTTTACAAACTTCCCACATAGGTCCCCTTTGGCACTTTTCCAGCCATTTCCTTCTTAACTCCTATTTTGATCAGAGTCCATAAAAATGTTTGCATTTTTTATGTAGAAAAGCCATTTCAAGGGCAAGCTTTGCAGGAAGTATCTCACAGGCCCCATTCATCAAATCCCATACTGTAACCTGGCCTTAAACGCTTGCTTCTCAGTTTTGCCTTCTGATAATAGATTCTATCTGAGGTTGTTGGAGCAGTGTCTTGAGAATGGAACCTAGACCATTCCAAGACCAGGTCTCACAGTGAACACCCAGTAAATTCCCCACTCCTTCCCCTGTTATGACCTAAAACACAAATGCCTCATCCTACATGCTTTCTAGGACAAGAGAACTTGATTGCCTCTGCTGGGGCAAAATACTAAAAAAGGCCTATTAACACCTTGTTGCTGCCTGGTGCAGTGGATCCCACTACAAACCTGGAAGCTTCTCTTTCTGGATTCCTAAACTCTAAAAGGTTATTTTTGCATTCTTTTTGGACGAGAAAAATGTGATTACCTTCAAGAGAATTCTTGTCTACAAATACAATAGATCTGTTTACAACCCCATCTTTGTGGCTATTGATGAAAGAAATACCTTCTTCGGTCATTCTCTAAATGCTGCCTAAAGATTCTCTGAGGCTCACTCTCTAATGTCTAAAATAAAACCATAAATTTAATATTCAACAAGGCATTCTGCTATATTGTCCATGATGCTTATGCCTGTGGAGGAGGCCTCCAGCTGCCCTCCAAAATCCAATCTCCCCCTCTACCTGGATATATGACCAGACTAAATTCCCACTTTCCCTTGCAGTCATGGGTGGCCCTAGGACAAAGTTCTCTCCAGTGAATGTGAGTCACACTGATTTGCTTGACTTCCAGGTCAGATTCATAAAGTCCTCCCACTGTTGGCTGAAGGGACAGTTGATGTTCAAGGCGACTTTGGAATCTACATGTTGATGATGGCAGAGCAGCCATCAGCCTGGGTCCCTGAACAATTAAAACGGATAAGGGCTCTCCTTACCAGAACATCCACCATGACTATTTCATGAGAAAGAAATAAGCTTTTTTCTTTAAATCACTAAATTTCTGAGGCATAACAGATAAACAGACCATTTTTAATAACCTGAGAAGGCTTGTTCACTAAATCATGATCTTCTTAAATGCAAGAACTATACTACACCTCATTTTTTTCATCAAATCTACAGTCCCTAGCACACTGATCAGCATATAGGAAGCTCTCAATAGATGTATTTCAAATGAGTGGTATTGCTTAGGAAACATTATGTGACGGGCTTGCACATGTGCTCACATGACAGCTTAGATGTGCGGAGAGCTGTGCTTCTGGATCTGGTCTTCCTCGTGATGCTTCCCCCTGCTTGACAGCGAGGTATGCAGAAGGAGAGAACTAAATGTTCAATCTAGTTAAACTTTTGCCTACTGCCATATCTAAACAGCCTCATTGGGTAATGTTTAGTATTTGGGGATAATCGCTCTTATTTATACTCATTTGACTTCTCCAAGATGGTATCTAGGATATAAGAGGAAAACACTTGAGTTAAAGGGTGTCAGATCTACCTGGTATCTTCCCAATGATGGAAGAATCTGATCTGTGGTATGCTGTTGCTGAATTCTCTCTCAGCTAAGTGAGAGTCCTGTGGCCACTGCTTGTGCATTCAACTCAGTTTTTGCTGAGCAGACTTCTCTGAGTCTCTGTTGTGTCCTTCCAGAGCCCAGATTGTCCTATGAGGTTTTCTCACCTTAGCCATGGTGTCCCAAGGATGACCCCCTGTCTCTGTCTTTGGTATTCATACCATACAGGAAACAGGGAAGACCAAGAAGTGCAACCTAAATCCTTCATCTGAACACTGTCCTCTTAACTCAGTGGCACTGGCCCTTTTTGGCATGGGGTCTATTGCATAGAGGCCTCTTACAGATTCATAACAGAAAGTAAATAAAAGCCCATGTACCTGACAATTTTCCTCTCCACCTTTGTCTTCCTTCCTCCTATAGTCACCCGGAGCCAAAAAGAACCTGCACATCAAATTCTTCTTCTACCCAGCAAAGAAGACTCATAAGCTCACCATCAGACAGAAAACTTGTCTCACTGTAGAGCTTATTCCTTTGTGTAGAGAAGTGTGCACTGGATGTGGTTCTCGATGTGTTAAATGGGAGATAAAGGATTTGAGAAAGCCTTTCTCTGTCATAAATCTGATTTTCAAGTCCATGTAGAATATTTTTATTTTAAATAACAGATGCCAACAAATCTGAAAATGATAAAACTCAAGGAAGTGAATCTTTTAAAAGATGTGATTTCTAATAATGTTATGCTTCCCACATACCTTTTATAACGGGTCCCCCTAAATAATAAAATTTGTCTCTGGGACTCAGATAACTGGGTCTCACCAGAGAGTCACACACTAGGAAATACAAAAAAAAAAAAAAAAAGGAAACTTTCGTTAAAATTATATCTTATTCTAGCTCTGCTTGAGGCTTAGAACATCCTGAGATGTTGACTTAACAATAATATATGAATAAAGGGTGAGAAGTCCACAATCTTATTTACCATCAAGCTCTTTATCAGCTGTAGTGTTGGCATAGGTGTCTGATGCTTAATAACTAGCTGTCTCTCTTAAGCTATAAGGAATAGGATTACTTTACAAAGAAATCGCATTGGTTCTGACAGTAGATGTCCTGGAAATTAATGCAAAACAAAGACAGGAAGCAGGTAGTTAGTTCAGTTGTCTTCCACATCATATAAGAGCTCATTAAACTAAAGACAACCTAAATAATTGCATGAATTGTTTACCTTTTTTCCTTTTAAAAAGGAGATTAAGTTAAACATAATTATTGAGTTCAGACAATCTAAAGCAGACATCTTAAAGAAAGACAGGGAGACTAACGCCTTATAAAAATATTAGTGTCTATTATTCATTCTGACATTACAACAAAAGAGCTTTATTTTTTCTAATTTAAAGTATATAATGTGAAATCTTCTCTATAATGAAATAGTCACAATCATTGGTAAGCTTTCACAGATGAAGAAACAGGCTTCGAGAGTCAAGTGGCCTACTCAAGCTCCACAGGGAGGAAAGCAAGAAATAAATGGAGCCAGGACTTGAGCCCAAGTCCTCTGCCTCTTGAGTCTATTTTCATTTTGCTGTGCACACCATCCGTCCTCATGTCTAAATGTAATTGCTTCTGATTTCCAACATCTGGTACTTTTTTTGTTCTTCTTAAGACCACTGGGGCATGCTAACTGACCAAAGCCCAGACAAATGGATGGCAATGCTTTGCAGACTTCCATGATGTAGAAATTGGCTTATTAGTAGCTTAAATCATGCTATAAAATAATTTCACTTCTACTCTATTACTTTAAGCCATCTTCTCTGTGATGATCAGACTTTCAGTCTAATGAAAGAAAAATTAAATTAAGGGTCTTTTGGTTTTGTTTTTGATGATAACTTAATACCAGGGCATCGCTGGGAATTATTTGTCACAATCTTCTGCTGGGTCGCCTGCCTCATTTGTGTGCAGAGCAGACACCTGCCAAGGCTCCTCTTTCCAAACTCTTTGTCTGGGACAGAAGAAGGAATGGAAAATGAAGAGCTTTTCTTCCCACTGAGCCCATAGGTCTGAGAAGCCAGGAACAACACATAAGCAGGCAAATACAGCAAGAAACTCGTTTATACATTAACCAACGTGCCTGGATTCTGTTTCTTTTTCTGCATAACAGTTTCTAACAGTTCTTACAACTGTAAGTTGTTCCAAATTACAGACCAATTTTAAAAAGAAAAAGATAGTAAAGAGGAAGGAAGCGGAAAAGATGTATTTCTGTCTTTGAACACTCCGAAAACCTTTGGAGGGTGCAACACTCTTCAAACACGGAGTCTGGCTCTTCTGGTCACTTTTTTTTTTGTCGAGCCAAGGCAGACCATGTCCTACTCCCACCCTTTCACTTGTCTTCTTATACTGACGAACTCAGACAAAACATCCATGAGTTCCTTCGGCGTGTATAATGTAAGCAGTAATTCATTGCTTTATTAATTTAAAACAAAACTGCTAGCTTATATCTTCATTCTTATTTCTAAAATTGATTATTTAAAGCCACCTAAATTCAAACAGCTACATGTGAAAGTGGATTAATAAACGTGAATATTATCTGACCGCTCCTTCCACGCTCCTGCATCAGTTCTGAGATCCTCCCACTGATTGATATTCCTTAGCATTACACCATGGGCACTTCCCAATTAGCATTGTTTCTTAGGAGCCTTTTGCAAAAGGTTCAAACATTTCAGTAAAGTTTATTTATTATTTTACACAGCAGCAGAGATTAGCTTCAGCGGTCACAAATCCCATTTGCATCAGAGGCCTGGCTGTTAATACCCCAAACAGGCTGATTATCGGATAACAAGTGCAAAGGTATTTTAAAATAAAATTATAATTAGGTTTAGTTATAATACAGTTGTCAAATCAAACGTCAATTGGTCTCAAACCTCTCTCTGACTTCCATTTTGCAATTTCTAGTTTATGTATTAACTATGAAGACAATTGGGAAATTATAGAGATAGAGATCAACTTTCTGAAGAGCTATAACCAAAAACAAATTGGTTTTTAAGAGTCAAGGTAGTCAGGACCAAGGGTCATTAGTGACCAGTCACCACATGGGTCTGGGAGTCCTGGGGAGCAGGAGGGTTGCCTGGGGAGCTGGGAGCGGAACCGTAGAGGGTATAAGAGCTATTTCGCAATTCCTTCTAGGGTCAGCCTATTTCCTGTCTCCAGTCTTGGTTCCCATTATTAATTTTCTCTGCTGAAAACCAAAATGCAAAATGACCACCAACTCTGTATTGGACATGTCTATATTACTTATGAGACTATTACTAGAATGATGAGGAAACTCAACTTTTCTTCTGAGAGTGTTTGACAGAAAAGCCATGGAACCTGCCTGTTAGTGGGTGAAGACAAAAGAATCTTTCTTCTCCAGCAACTCGGCACTTTTTTACTTGAGAGCCTTCAGGAATTAAAATTCCAATGAGCACAACAAGTATCCTCCTTCCCCCCTGCCCTTGCCCCTCAACCGGCAACCAACAGTGCCAGCACCTTTTGGACAGAGTAGTGCTTCCTAGGACGCATCTTTTATTATCATCACAAATTTCAGCAGGTGCTGGCAGCCAACAGCTATTTGAAAATCTAAGTGAATCTAGAGAACACATAATCATTAGTTGAAATTCATAAAGCACAATGCAGATTTTAGGATCAAAGATTCAGGATGTGGTTTTCCCAACTCCTGGCTATAAGAGAACCTCAGTGATTAAACCCCACATTAGGAATCAGATGTGGAGAAATGGAAAAATTATCTTTCAGAATAGGGTCTTTGAGAAGGACAATAAACATGGTTATTAGAGAAGGAAAAACCTTATATGTTGTTTACAGAACTTAGGTTGGATATGGTCGGCTAAATTTTGATTGATGCTACTACGATTCTCTAAATGTTACATTTGATAGTGGGGAGTAGAATCATTTATAATTCAGGAATTTAAAAAATCTGTTAGAGAGTATTAGTCAGCTTGGGCTGCTATAAAAAATAGCATAGATTGAGTGCTTACATATCTGCTGAGAAATTTATTTTCTCACAGTATAGAGGCTGAAATTCTGAGATAAAGGTGCTAGCATGGTTGGGTACTGGTGAGACCTTTCCTCCTTTAACCTTCTTGCTGTATCCTCGCAGGATGGGGGTGTGAGGGAGGAGAGAGAGAGAGTTAGTTCTCCAGTATTTTTTTTTTATAAGGGCACTAATTCCATCAGATCAGAGCCCTGCCTTCATCACCTCAGGTAATCCTAATTACATTCCAAAGACCCCATCTCCAAACACAATGAGGATTATGGTTACAATGTATGAATTTTAGGGGGACACAAACATTCTGTCTGTAACATAAAGCTACATGAGACTCTAAGTTTGGTCACATGGAATAGTGAGAAAAAATCTTAAAATACCTATAACCTTTAGAACCAAGAATTTATGCCAATATGTACTTCCTAATGTTGTGACTCTAAAATCTGCACTTCCAGAAATTCACCTACAAATATATTCAGACTTCACAGATCTAAAAATGGAAGAAAAGAGTTATATATAAGAAGCATCATCTGCTTCATCAAGTAACTTAATGTTTGGAAAAACTGAATCATCTCCAAACTATAATTAAAATTGAGGGCAGAAAATTGAATAAATAACTCAGCAGCCCAAAATTTAAATAAAATTTGGGCAATTACTTATTCTGTCTCAGTTTCCTCATCTGTAATATAGGAAAAATATTTCCCCATTAGTGATGCAATATTCTTCACAGTTCTCCAATTCTACCAGAATTATGAGGTTTTCCACTAAGATTGTTGGAGACAGTCACTTTTCTCAGGCCTGAGTGAAGTCTAGGCTCTATTTCCTCTAATTCTTTCATGTGGTTCTTTCCATTGTCTTGCATAGTTCTCTCACCTGCATGCACTGATATGTGTTTAACCAAATGCTCAAGGGAAACCCTCTTCAGCCATCTGAAGTTATGTCTCTGTGCAGCTTTCTTCTTTCTGGTGCTCTGCTTTGTAAACTCTCGTTGTCTTGGTTTCCCTGTATTCTGAGCTCTGTCTCCTCAATTCAGCAAGACAGTTGGACTCTGCCTGGCTTCTCTCTCCCTGTGCCGTGGTCTGGAAAACAGTCCCATGCAGTAGAAAAGGTTCCTAGATGATCGTGAAATTCATCGCATTTGTCTTGCATCTCGATGCTCATTGTCCTCCATTACCTAATGTCCAATGTCTCGGGCACTATTGTTTTACATATTTTGTTCAGGTTATTTTTTACTCATCTCAAATAAGAGGGTAAATCTACTTGTTTTTTCTCTATTGATTAAAAATGTAAGCTCTGGTAGACTGTTTTATGATCACTTTCATACAAGTATTCATGGTGCCAAGGTTTTCATGGAATTCAAAGATGGAAAACTTGACTTTATTATACAGACCACAGATTGGAGAATACCAAAGACAGAGGAAGTTGATCCTCCTTCTCATTCTCTAAGCTTGTCCAAGGCATGACTTCCTGGGCAGCTGAGGACCATCAACCGTCTATGAATAACTGGGATTATAATTTCCTAAAAGTTCCAAATTAATGTAGTGTTGTTAAGGATTATCAGTCTAGTTCCGAGAGAGGACAACTGGTGTTCTTTTGTGCCCCCAAAAAGACACATGGGAAAAAGTTCCAGATGGAATATGTTCCAGAGATATTGTCTTCAGCACTCATGGACAAGGATGAAGTCTCAAAGGCCAGCTGAATTAGACTAAGCAGCTTCTGAAACTCCATTCTGTTTTAATGTTCCTACTTTTAATGCAGGGACAATGTCTACCATCTTTCTTAACCACAAAATCTTTTCAGTTTCTAGTTCTTGTTTAATGAACACTGTTCAAATTAGAGCTTCATTGTGGAAACTATTTTAGCATATCAGATGGAAAAAAGTATAGTTTCAAAATGTCATTAATCATATAGAAGTGGACTAGGTAGAACATGAAAAAATTTGCAATATGCTTATTTACCTTCTTTTGTACTGGAGGTGGTCTCTAAAACCTCTTTAAGTTCCAATCCTCAGACATTTGCTAATGTAATCAATTTATGAGGAACTGAAATATAAAGAGATAAAATTTTTAAAAAATTGAGTAGTAGAAAGAGCACTAGAGTTAAGAATCAGAATATCTTTTTGAGTCAAGAATCTGTACATCTAACTGTGCATCCTTGGGGGGAAATCGCTTAACCTGTCTAGGTTTCATTACTACCTCTATTTTTTTGGTAAAGAAATTGTCAATCCAGATTTACCTATGATGTGAGAATAAATTAAACATGAAAGCACTTCTGAAGCATAAATTCTCCCAAGGATTGTAACTCTATGTAACTATATGTCATGTGTTAAAACTTTTCTGGTGATCATTATCAGTTTCTAAACATTATAGGTGAATTATCTTCAGGGAACCCTGTGTTCTGAGGTTTTTTTTTTTAATCTTGTAAAGCACTCCTCTCCATCATTTTCCCTATGACTAGTAGAGTGTCCAAAGAAGAAAGCTCTTAATTTCCAAGCAGAAATAGATCATGAAACACATTTTGCATGCAATTTTTTCACTCTCATTCTCCTGACCAGAGTAAATTGGTTAGAAATAAAGGACGTATAAAAAATCTTGTGGAGTTGTAATGATTGGTCTAAAGAGGGGAAAAGTGAAAACCTTCAAAGTTTTGATTGCCTGCTCTTCCCCTCATTGGTGAGAAAGGGATTCTATCCTAGGATCATAGGGCTGGCCAAACACGACACCCAGCACTGGACAGATGAGATTGATGGTGTATTTTGTCCAGGGAAAGAAGATACTACTGCACCACCAGAGCTGCGTAAGAGTTATACTTGGGAACAGAGTGAATAAGCACAGGCTGTAGGGGAAGGTTTTGTAATAACAAGAAGGTAGAGTCACCCTACAGAAGGGTGTGACTTGCTTATCTGAATAATTCTTCTGTCTGGCAATGAACTAAAGCCCACTACTCAGGGATAAGCAGGCACTGTGCCTTGTCCCTGTAAGGATGGTTGTTTGGTTGCGAGACCTTATCTGAGGGAGCGATGTGAGTAGGGGGATGCAGTTAGGCCACTCAAGGCCCTCCCAGTTTTAGATGGCAAGGCAGCACATACAGATTATACAAACACACATACCAATGTGGACAAAGAGGCTCATTTGTAACTTGCAGGCCATTACTATAATCTCTCCACCCCTCTTGCTATTATGTCAAACAATAAGTACTTTCAAAACTGGAGATAAAATCAGAAATGCTGGGAGCATTGTTGGGGCTGTTCCCAGCCTTGCTCTCTTGCTCAGAAAAATCTAGAAAGACCAGGGGTCCTCCTTCACGGCTTGCAGGGTTCTTGTGACTGTTCAGCCTTATGTCTGGAGCTCACCTTGGGCTGGCCATTTACTGAAACCAAGAAACAGTCAATCGGCCTTGTCAGTGGCTGTCCTTGTAACTTAGAAGAATAGAAATCCAGTGATGAAAATACAAAGTCTACAGTTAAATAAGACATTTGCAGCTGTTTCCAGAAAAGAATTTTAGAGGACTGTATTGAGAATAATATAGAGATACACATAAAAAGAGATATATGATGTGCTATATTATAATAAAATTAGTATTGTAATGTGTTGGTATTTACACACTGTGAATAAATTTAAAAAATTGAAAAAATTAAAAAATTTTTTTTCTGTGCACAAAAGCAGGAATATTATCTTGTTTATTTGAGTTTTAAATGTTAAATGATGACATTTCAAATATACAGCCAAGTAAGAAAATATTATCAGCAGATCAGATACTCATGTACTGACCTTCCATATTAACATGTTACTATTTTGCTTTATTTGCTTCAGAATCAATTTTATCTTTTTTTTTTTAAAGAAAGCATTAAGCACAGACAGAGCACCCCATTCCCATTCTTTCCCTCTTCCCACAGGCAACCATGACTCTGAAGTTAGTATATTTCTTTTCATGTGTGTATGTTTAAACTTTTATTATATTACATAGATATATCCACAAATTATATATACTATTGTTTTGCATGCTTTAAATATTTATATAAATATTAAATACAACAAGGTACATTTCCTCTGGTAACTTGCTGTTTTTATTATGTTTTGAGATTTATTCATGTGGATATATGTAGATATAGTTTGCTCATTTTAACTTTCTATAAGATTTTAGTATATGAATAAACTAGTTTATTTATTCATTAACCTACTGTGATATTGTGATTTATAATAGAAATATATATTTGGTCTTTGTCCCCATTTCTGGTACAGAGCTCCTGAAACCTTTTGCATTTCCTAAGTGATGGGAGCTGAAAGGTGTCTTTTGTTATGCTAATGAGGTGGCTTTTGGACCTCGACTCAGGATGGGGCCAGGTTGCCAGGAGAACCAATCTTGTAATTAGATGATTGAAATTTGCAGCTCTCCCCCACCAGACCTCTGGGGATGAGGGGTAGAGGTTGAGTCAATCCCCCAATGACTAACAATCTATTTAATAATCCATGCTGATATAATGAAGCCTCCAGAAAAAAGTAAAAGGACGGGATTCAGAGAGCTTCTGGGTTGGCGAGCACATATAGGTTCTGGGGGAGTGACTCATTTGGAAAGGTCATCGAGGCTCTGTGCCCGCTCCTTATATTTTGCCCAATGCGTGTCTTCCATCTGGGTATTCCTGAGTTACAGTCTTTTATATTAAACCAAGGATCTAGTAAGTAAAATGTTTCTCTGAGTTCTGAGAGCCTCTCTAGCAAATTAATCAAGCCCAAGGAAGGGGTTAATGAGAACCTCCAAACTATGGCCAGTTTGTCAGAAGCACAGGTGACAACGTGGACTTATTACTGGTGTCTGAAGTAGGGGAGGGGGTTTCTCCATTTCCCCCACTGTGTCTTGTAGTTATTTCTATGGGTTCCTGGAGTGTGTTGTGAATGCTTCGGCACAGCCAGCGCACGGGCATCTGCAGTGGCTCCTCCTGTGTTTCCTTCCTCAGAGCATGCAAGCTGTTGTCTGCTTCTTGTTTCAGAGGACGCTGGCCTGGTGGCAGTCATGTTTTCCTATCTAGAGTCCTGTTTCCTGGATCTACTATTTCTGAACTGCAATACTAGAGAGGGGCCAAACCCTCAGTCCTCACTGTGACCAAGCTGTGCTAGGTTCCATGGAGAAATGGCGAACACTCCCCTCCCCAACTCTGTGTCACCTGGCCCGGGTGGTGCACTAGTCATGCCTGAACCTCACAAAGTTTGACTGAGCCTCTCAAAGCCAGCTTATCTTTGTAGCCCCGGTCTCCACACAGCCAGACTGGGGAGCAACAAGCAGCTCTCCTGTTGTCCTCTTCATTATCTTCTCATCCACCCGCTCCTCGGGCATCCCTACATACAACTCCCTCCAGGCAGTCCCATTCTCCATACAAATAAACTCATGCAAATACACTTCTGGGACAGCCAGTCCCATATGACCTGAGAGGTCTAGATTTCACTTCAGGTTCAGCCAATGTCCTTACCCACTGATACAACACGCATCACCCCCACCCCCAACCCCCCAGCTCCTGCCCCAAGACAACCATACCACACGAAACACACCGTATTTTCAGTCTTCAATTTCTCTTTTTCTACTGGCTCCTTCCCACTGTGTCACAACGTGTTCAAGTCTCTTCCATCCTGAACTGAATGAAGACCTTCAACAGACCCACCACCCCATGTTTCTAGTCCTTCACAGCCTCTTCTTTCCTTTAACCTAGTATTAAAATCTTACGATGGTTACTCTAGACAGATCCGTGTTATATAGATTTTTACAGTGAACATATTCTACACTTATACCTTAAAAAATTATAGTTTCTGTTATGGGTTAAATTGTGTTTCCTCCAAAAGATGTGTTTGAGTCCTAACCTATAGCACTTCACAATGTGGCCTTGTTTAGGGTCTTTACAGAACCAATCAAGTTAAAATGATGTGAGCTCTAAACTAATATGACTGTTGACTTTATGAAAAGGGGATATTTGGACAGACACAGACATACACACAGGGGGAATGCCACATGAACATGAAGGCATAGGTTAGAGTGATGTAGCAGAAGCCAAAGAACACGAATATTGTAAGCATAGCTCTAGAAGCTAAGAGGGAGGAACAAATTTTTCCCTTACGGCCCTCAGAAGGAACCAACCCTGTCAACACCTTGATCTCAGACTTTGAACTTCCCACACTGCGAGAAAATGAAATTCTGTTATTAAGCCACTTAGTTTCTGTTTTGTTGTTGTTGTTGTTATTATTGTTGTTGTTCTTATGGTAGCCTTAAGACACTAATACAGTCTCTATGTTTTCATTACCAAGCTTTGAAGGAGTCCTCCACTGTCTCTCGCAACTGCTTCCCACCCTCTCACTGACCAGCCTGTTGGTAACTGACTTCTATGTCCACTCTTCTGCTGAAACTTTCTCATTAAAGCCACCGCTGACCTTGTGGCTAATTCCAGCTGGACACTCTTCACTCTTGTCTTCCCCAACTGCTTTGTAACATTTTACATTGTTTACTTCCTTCTTCCTTAAACACTATCTCCTCTTGGCTCCCAGGGCACTGCACTCTTAAATTTTCCTCCTACTTCTCTGTTTTATTCAAATTTCCCCTTCTTTTACCCATTCATTCCATGGAAATGTTCCTGGGGGTTCTGTCTAGAGTCTTCTTATCTTGTCATGTCATAGCTTTTCCCTGAGCTAGTTACTGGCTAAGTCAAGAGGCTTGACCAGATTTAGGTTCCAATTTTGGCAACAATGCTTCATGGAAATGTGGTATATTTCCACCAGGAGACACATAATGTCTGGTTATCTCTCTTTTTATGATGTTAGCTACTGAGGACACAACCTAAATTCGTTATTTACTTAGAGGTTTGCAAAGGGTAATATTCTGTAACTCTTTTTCGTTCATTAGCTGAAATAATTCTATAAAGAAAATTTTATCAGCTATTTAGTTACCCCGAGGAACAATGAATACAGGAAAAGACTCTTTTATTTCATAGTAAAAAGGATAATAAATTGCTTCCTTAGTACCTGAGATGACAAATATGTTGTTGTTGTTGTTGTTGTTGTTATTTTTATTTTTATTATTATTATTATTATCATCATTATTATTATTGCAAACTCATATATTTAAACATATTTAATGTGCTTTGGTCCATTTCAGATATTCTTATTGATGATAAAATTCTTCCCTCTCTTGTTACTGGGAATACTTCAAGGTGGCTCCTGGATCCTGTTGTTGTGCCCCAGAGGTCTTTGATAATTTCCTTGCATCCTGGTGTGAAAAGATGTTGTTGCAGGCTCATCTTGTAAGTTTCTGTCCTGGACATGTGTTCAGTCATTTTCCCAAAGGATCCTTACATTTTCTTTCCCAAGAATATATTACTTTTACAAAAATTAAAGACAGTTTCTGAGAAGAATAGATTCTTTTTGGCAGGAGCAAAGAACTGGCTAGAAGAAAGGAAAATAGGGTGCTTAACTAATTTGCTATGGTATGTTAAGAACTAAGGGAAATAAACATTGGAATGGAGAGGAGAAATATTATTTGAATGTAAAAAGTTAAAACACTTTGGTTTTCCTTGTGCCTTGTATAATTATATGCCATTCTTTCAAATTCCCTTGTTTCAAACTGTCATAAGATGAAGCAGAACTACCAATTGTCCTCTTACATTTTCATTAATAATGGAATCTCACTTTTTTTTTTTTGGCTAGGCTCATAGCCTCCTGGAATAAGGTTTTACAGCTAGGCGTGGTGAGATTAATTTTTGACCAGATAAAGCAGAAATGAAGAGTATGATTCTCAGAAGTTTTCTTAAAGGGAGAAAGTAAACTCTTTGTTCTCTTTTGCACTGGCTGGAATGCAAACATAGTGGCTAGAGCTTAAGTAGCCATCTCAGCCCATGAGGTGATACCATGGTAAAGAAGGCAGAGCAACAAAATAGAAGAATCCTGATTTCCTGACACTGTAGAACAGGGATCAGTAAACTTTTTCTGTGAGGTGCCACATGGTAAATATTTCCAGCTTTGCAGGTTATATGGTCTCTGTCATAATTAGTTAATAATGCCATGTTAGTGTGGAAATAGTCATAGATAATATAGAATGAATGAGTTCCAATATATGTTCCAATAAAGCCTTATTTATGAACACTGAAACAGCATCTCTTATAATTTTCATTTTCATATGTCACAAAATAGTACACTTCTTTGGATATTTTTTCAACCATTAAAAAATATAAAAACAATTCTTCGATTGCAGGCTGACAAAAAGAGGCAGCAGGCCACGTTTGGTGGAGGGCATGGTTTGCCAACCCCTGCTATAACACCATGCAGACTCATGGTGTTATAGCTTATCTTTAGGCTTTGTGGGCAAGAGAGAGATACTTCTGTGTTGTTTCTGCAAGATGAAGTTTGCTGGGACTCAGCAGAACTAAATCCTGCTAATAAGTAGATGGTGCAGCCCCTTGGGTACTCCACCTGCCCGTGACCCGTAGCAATCCTGTACCAGGGGGCCTCCCTTCTCAGGACATTCAATGGCGTTGCAGCTTTGCTTGGCTCACTCCTCCTTCCCATCTTGTTTCCCATACCTCTTACATGACTCCCTTGGGGAGCACTTTCTTTGTAATCATTTGTACAGGGACCTGTGTCAGGGGCTGCTTCTGGAAACTCCAGCATTAGTCAGTACTAATTGTCATTGATCAAGGAATTTCTTTCTCCTGCTTTAAGGGGACAGAAGTAGAAGGCTGCTCCTTATAGAAATAAACCCCAGTATTGCAGGCATAGCTCTTTCACAGTGTAGCGTAACGGTTAAGAGCTGGGGCTCTGGAATAAGCCTGCTTGCACCGAAATCCAGTTTACTTTTCCTGAGCCCCAAGAGTCCTCGTCTGTAAAATAGATCTATTAACACATACTGTTTAACAGGCCGTAAGTATTCTATAAAATTTAGTTTTTATTAATGTTAGCATTAATATATTGTCCAAAGCACTTGAACACAATCACTGCTACTTGCAAATCTCAACACAGCATTTTCTCTGTAAATAATAGAAAAACAAGTGCTATCTGCTTCTCTGTGGGAAGCTGGAGAACTAACCAATGAGATTTTTCTTTGCAGGTAATATTTGAAGATCAGGACTTCTAATTACAGTACAAATATATAGTCAGGGACACATGCTGCTCTAAAACTTTAGCAGTTAGTTACACAAATGGCTGTCCTCTGAAACCAGTCCTACCTGAACCGCAAGCCTGAACCGGCTACTCATTGGTTTACTGGACACATTATTAATAATTTAAACAACAGTGTTGCCAGTACTTATCTCTTGGGGTTGTTGCACAGATTCAACAAAACTATACCCATAAAGCACTTAGCTACTCCCTATCAAGAACTTCACGTGCTCCAGGTACTGAGCTGTTATCCACAACCTGATTTTGCAGGTGGGAAGTGGAGAGATTCCAAATATCTCTTGGCTAACTTTGGCCTGATGACAAATTCAGCAATGGTACCAGTTCCCAGACCTTTTAGGGATAACCGCTTGTTTCCTCCTTGGTCACTGAATTCAACCTTCTTGGGTCAGTTCACTTGACGCCAGCCCCCATCACAACAATGAAGAGCAAGGGAAAACGAGCGGCTCCCTTGCTGCTCAAGATGGGGAAAGCACCAGTCCTGACACACAACACACTCTTCTGTGCTTGGTCCCAGCAACTCTGCATTTTCACTTCAGCACCAGCCACTCGGTGCTTTGTAGGTGTCACTGCATGGCCAGATTTGAAGTTGCTAGCCTTTGTGCATTTCTCCTGGTGGAGACTGTACTTAAAACAGCACAGGGCCCCTGCATGGAGCAGGCGGGCTGTCAGAACTCAACAGGAGAACAAGTCTCTTCTGTATGGCCATGAAATCCTTACCAAGGAGCCTTTTAGCTCTGCTTGGGGATGAAAGAGAAAGAAAAAAGAAAATACCACCTATTTGGAGGAATTTACTCAATATTTGCAGCCTGCCTAACACCAACTTGGTCAAACAGAATAAGAACTCTCCTTATTTAAGTATTTAATAAAAGATCAATAGTGAGATTGTATTTCCATGAGCTAGAGAGTTCTAATTTAGTGGCAGAGATATTTTTTTAATTCAAACTTTTTTTTTTTTTTTTTTGCCTCATTCAGCAATTGCTATCAGATGCTGAATATCTGTGGTCACACACTCAGCTTCCTGTTTACAAACGTTCTCTGTTTTCAGTGAGTCAGCGGTTTCTTGTTCTGTAGAGAGGTTTAACTGGCCATGTCAGGCCAAGGAGGTTGAAAGAGCTTTGTGAATGGCCCAGTGTGTGCAGGCCTTGGTGCATCAGATCCACAGGTTTGTGTGTGGACAGGTACTCACACTGTGCGAGGCTGGACACAAGCTAAAATAACTCTGCTCAGTAGTTTGGTGGATTCTCACCTGGTTCTGAGCGGGACTATCGTCAAAGATAGACATGAGTTAAGGTGGTAAGGACAGCTTTTAATTTAAGAACTATTAGCATATGGACAAAGTCCAGTGTGAACTGAACTCAACATTGATATGTACAGAGCTGATTGGATGTATGAATAGGACAATGAGGGGGCAGGGAGTGAGTGAGTTGGGGACTTAGTGGAATGAGGGACATAAAAAATTACAAAGGGTTGGTCAGTGTAAATGCGATTAGGCCGGCTGTGTCGGTTAGCTGGCCGTTATCAAAGATCGGATTCTGTCTTCTCACAGAGACTGGGAGACAGAAGCCCCAAATATTCTGATGATTACATCTCACAAAATGGCTTTCAGGTCCTTGAGAAAGACACTTCTGAGTCGTAGGAGATACATGTACACCTCAAAGGGAAAAAGGAAAGATTCACTGTTGCCATCTCTTTTTTAGTGAATGCTCTTTAAAACGATGGTCAGGGGCCTATCTTCAACAAACAATTAATTTTTTTGACAACCTTGAGTTTTCTCAAGCAGGGAAGGGGTCTAGGTTGATCCTAGGGATGAGTTGTCAAGCTGATAGAAATTATGTCAGTGTCTAAGTTTTTAGAGGCCAATAGCTGAGAAGAACGCTGAGAAGTTCCCACCCAGAGTCTGGCCAAGGAGAGGATCTTTGACGCTGTGGAACAGGTCAAGCTCTGTCACTCACTTCCTCTGTGCCACCACTGATCTGCCTGATCATTAGGCCTCCTGTCATCCTCAGCGGCTTCCTAACTATCCGCTGGGTTGAAACTTCAGATACCTAATCTCCTAAAAGAGAATCTGAATTCCAGACTCTTACCTCTTCATCTCCTGCTCTAGCCCCAGCCTAAGCAAGCTTCTCTGTTAGCCTGGACATGGCTTTTATTTCTCTCCCTTTACCTCTGCCTTGTAAGACAGCTGCCCGCCTGCTTCAGACTCCTGTTTATTATCCATCTCTTCCCTGGCAAAGCCTTCCCTGATCTCCGAGAGCAGGGTCTGGCATTCCACATACCATGCTCTTCCCACTGTAAAATTCATCACACTGTTTTTCTGTCCCGATGTAGGCATCAGCTTCTCCCATGAAACTAAGCCATAGGAGGGCAGGACTGAGCTTGATTCATCCTATACCCCCAGCATTTTGAGACAGTTGGTGCTTGCTGAGCAAGTTAAAGGATAGTACCTGTCCTTCAATGCCTCCTCGCAGGGTCATGTTAACGGGGTTTGCATCCCGGCTTCACTACTTACTTGATGTGGGACCTCGGCCAAGTTATTTACCCTCTCTGCGCCTAAAGCTTCTCATCTATAAAGTGGGTTAATGAGAACACCCACCTTACAGGGTCGTTGTAAAGATCAGATGAGTTTTATGTGTACAGCACTCAGAACAGAGACTGGCTCACGGCCTGCTCAGTGAGCACTGTTATTACTATTGTTTGTTCTAGGATGCCATTAGATACTCTCTGCCTGCAATTTGTTGAATGACTGAATGAATGAATAAATAAACGTTCAGATCTTAGAGGTCCCCTTGTCCTTGCTTCCTTTCTCCTCTGGGCAACATTTTAGCATTTGCCTTTACTTCTTTTGTTTTCTAACTCAGAGGAATGACTTAAGGAACATGCCACCTTCTCCCCCTCCTGAGTCCTCCTGGCTGGTGTTCTAATTTGAAACAGACTCTGCATGGAGTGATGGAAGGTGAAGTGCCGGTATCTGGTTGGGACTCTGCCCTGAGCCCCAGCAGCTCCCTTCCCTACTTTCAAATCGTTTGGACGCAGATCTGTCTTTCTCCGCTACCACTCACTCCTTGACTCATTCCAATTTGAAGTCACACACACACATTCTCTCTCTCTCTCTCTCTCTCTCTCTCTCTCTCTCTCTCTCTCTCTCTCTCCAAGGTCACTAACGGCTTTGTGTCACTCAAACCCAGGACATTTCAGTCTGCAGCTTCTCATCCCCACAGAAGTGTCAGAGGTGTTGGCTACACCTGTCCTCTCAGGACATCCTCCTTCCTAGGCTTCCATGACCTGCTTTCTCCTGGTTTTCCTCCTAGCTCTTCTCTGTCTCCAATCCATCACCTATTGACTTTGCCTTCTAGATACATATATTTCTTTATTTGCCCATTTTTTTTCATCACCCTAAAGGAAAAGACATCACATCTCATCGTGATTATTTCATGTTTCATCTTGAGTAAAGCCTCCGAATTGATTTGCCATTCCACTTTCTCCAATCCATCCTCCATGTTTTACCAACGTGACTTGGAATGCATGGAATGTCCCCTGGTTTTGTTACCACCACCCTTCTTCTCTTCTCCACTCTATCTTTCATTGGATGGCTGCTTTGGATGGCCCACAGTTCATACAATGAGCGAGAATAAAATTTCTTCTACAAAGCAGAAGTCTATGCTCAAAAGCAAGGTTCGATTACTGGGAAATGAAGTTATCTTTGCATGGCTACCACAAAGGAAGACATCTCGGTCACACTCCTCATTCTTTCTGGGCCTCAGTTTCCATAACCATAAAGCGCTTCTCAAATGCTGTGCACATGGTCACCTAGGAGTCTTGTTGATATGCAGATTCTTTTTTTGGGGGGGATGAAAGGGGAATGGGTCAGAGCCTGGGATTCTGCATTTCTGACAAGCTCCCAGTTGTTGCTAAGGCAGCCACCGTTGGCCTGCACTTCGAGTAGCAAAGGAATGGAGACAATGCTAAAGCCTGTTATTTTATGGTTACAAATTATCTGGGGAGAACAATCATCTTATTGTCTTATGCTGAGGACCAGCCCTACAAAGCTAGAGATGGCTTTTTAGTTAAGCACCACAACCAAGAGTTGCAAAGCAAAAATATCTACATAGCTTTGAGAAATAATCCACCTTTCCCTGCCTCTTTGGCCTCCCATCCTCCCCCTTTTTTTTCCTTATCATTTTATAATATCTCTGTCAAAGAGAAAAACAATGACAGAGCTACCAGAATCAAAGCTGAATGCATTAAAGGACCTTAAGATATTTTGAAAAGGGGAAAAATATGTTTTTTGATAAACTTTAAATGAACGATTATGGAGGATGGAGGTGGGGACTGATAAGCATTTTAGAGAAAACTGAGCAGATGATGAAATGTCTTAATGACACATGGCATTAAGCACTGAGACCACATATCCTGTTGACCAATTCAGAAAATATGTTTTGATCCAAAATAGTTGAAACAAAGATTGTCTCAGAAAATACACAGTAAAAGGTCACTGCGATGTTAGTTTAATAGAAGTTGTCATTCCCCTTCCCCAGGGGGAAGGCGGAAGGTATTCACACACAAACCTACACACATGTATGCACACACACTTATAGAGGCACACTACATACCACACACTCTCTCTCAATCTCTCTCTCTCTCTCTCTCTCTCTCTCTCTCTCTCTCTCTCTCTCTCACACACACACACACACACACACACACATTTTTTAAAATGGCAAGGAACTAAAAAGAATGACCAAGGGATGTCCTTCAATAGAAGCTTCATTTCCTTCTTGACAAAATTAAGTCTGTCTTTAGTTCCCTTCCTCCTGACTACCCCCAATGACCCTGTGTGTCCCAGGCTTCCTTCCCACACTTGGGTAGGCCCACATTGCACAAGTCAGCAGTCCTTAGACTTTTGATGTTGTTCTTCAATATTTTTCTTCGATTCTTCCTGAAGTAAAAGGAGTGGTTCTTGAGATGCTGTGATTTATAGTAAGAAATGTGTCTTTAGTCTTAGTCCCCTTTCTGGAGCAGAGCTCCTAAAATTTTCTGAGATGAAAGTGATAAAGGTGCCTGTGGTTATGTTAATGAGCTGACATTTGGAGAGCCCCTCAGGAGGGGTGGTTACCAAAGAGGTCAACTGTGTGATTGGAAGGTTAGAACTTTCAGTCTCACCTCCCTGACCTCCAGTTCACTTGTCAGCGGCCAATGATTTAATCTACAGTGCATCTGAAATGAAGCCTCCATAAAAACCCCTAACAGGAGAGGGTTCAGGGAGCTTGGGGGTGGGTATATACAGGGAAGTTTGGGGAGAGTGAAGTCTTAAAAGGCATGAAACACATCCCCCTTCCCCCCTCACCCCATCAGAACTGGGTGCAGAATTCTTTTTATTTCTTTCAGTTTCTGGTTTTCCCTTCAGTGTTTTGCGATCTGGCCTAACTGCAAGAATTTCCTTGTGGCACTAATGAGAAGAAACAGTATCAATCTTGGATTCGAAAACACCTGTCTCTGAATCAGAGGAGCCCCTTTTAGAAGTCATTTACATTTAGAAAACTAGCCCTTCCTTCCTTCCTTCCTTCCTTCCTTCCTTCCTTCCTTCCTTCCTTCCTTCCTCTCTCCCTCCCTCCCTTTCTCCCTCCTTCCCTCCTCTCTCATTCACACACATCTACCACAGGGACAAAGCTATATATGAGGCTTTATTAGACACACAATGACATATTTTCTTTACTGAATTATTAACTACTTAAAGGCTTATTTAAGATATGAATACAAATGCCTTGAGTTTAAATAAGTTAAGAGGAATTTTAACAAAAGGCTAAGAGATTTTAGAGAAAAGAGAGATACCAGTTATTTGGGGACAATCCAGATTAGGGAGAATCTGGAAAGACTCAAATCCTATGAGAGGGATTTAAATGCTTGACTCAATCAGTGTCAACAGGCCATCATTTGACATTCTTAGAATGTCACAGAAAATACACAGCAAAAGGTCACTGCGATGTTAGTTTAAAAGAAGTTTCTTAAAGGGCCTAAGTAAGGCAGATATCCCTGAAATCAGGGAATGCTATTGACAGGAGAGTAGCAAACAGTTCACTTTGGCTGAAGCAAGGTGTGTATGTGAGGGTGATGTAGATGGAAATGTACATAGCATTCAGAGGACCTGGATGCCAGACCAGGACATTTGATGTGATGGCTTTTCATGGAAGTGACACAACTTGGCTTTGGGAAGACTAATTTGGCACTGACTTGTAAGATGTACTTGGTGGGAACTAGTGGAAGGAATACCAGTGAGAAAGCTAAATGGGAACGACAGGGGCTGGACTGAGATGATGGCAGTGGAAATAGACAGGACCCGGGCAAGGTAGATAGAACCTGGGACTAACTGGATGAGGAGAGACAATAAACACTGACTGCAAGGTAGCAAGCCCGGGCAGGGTTTGTGTGCCACCAAGCAGGCTGGGCATTACCCAATTCTGGAGACACCGTTCACACAGCCACCATTCTAATGGCACCCACCGTTAGCCACTGGACAGCATGGAGACACTAAATCTGGGTCCTGGGAGGATGGCAGTGCCAGAAATGAAAACCAGAGCCGATAGGAAGAGGAACCAGCACTGGGGGAAGTGTGTATGGACAGGAGCAATTATTAAAAAAAGAAAAAAAAAGATAATGAGTTAACTTTCGATAAATTAGAGAATGTTTCCACATTGATGACTATGAGAAGGTAAATTGAGTCCAGTTCAAAAGCTAGAAGGGACTGCCTGATGTGAAAGATGCTCCACGTCTGGCTCAGGCTCCCATCTCCCTCTCTTCTCCTGCCCCTGCCACCCGCACACCTGTGGGCACAATATTCAATCATGAGCACCGCTGACAAAAGTGGGTAAAGCTCAGATACCCTAGAGCTACAGCGGGCGAGAAAAACAGAGGTGATGTGTGTCCTCAGAGACTTGGAAGAAGAAGGCAATACTGATGGCGCTGTAGGAAGCCAAAAGAAGCAGTCCTGTTCACATGTTGAAGAGAAAGAAGCTCCTGGATTCAGAGACCCTTTTGTCTCCCAAAGGTGACAACTGTACCACGGTAAAATCTCAAGATATATCAGGATCCTAATATATTTTCTTGGAAGTGATGCGCACAGGAGTGGGGTGAGGAGGAGGGGTAGGTGAATAGGTTTCAGCCGGAGACTGTTCGTTCTGAAATTCAGACATGACTAGACATATCCAGGGGTTGCGGACGGGATCGCAGAGACCATACGCTATATCTTCTTTCTCTTCCCTTTTCATGAGGGACAAGCACACTTGGGAGTGTGACTCATGTCATTTGGCTTAAGGACAATATATCAAGGTCAAGGGTAGATGAGAACCTATTTTGAGCACAGAAATGTTTTTACCACTCAGGTCATCCAGTTAGACTGAAGTCCTATGAACTCGGTCCTGTGTCCTATGGAGAAAAGTCCCAGGGCTCAGAGGCCTTTAGAATCATGTGGGCATCACCGGCTAGTCCTGGGCAGCACCGTCCTCACTCCTACAGGTAGCTCCATGCAGGCAGGGTCATGGAGCAGTGTGTTAGCGTTTATTAAATGTTTGATACAGAATATGTGTACACAGATCCCAGCACACAGAGAGTGCAAATTAAATATTGTCTTTAATATTATTATTTTTTCAGTCATCACAATGACCCCACGAGGTGGAAACTATTATTCCCATTTTACAGATAACAGCAAGAGGTTAAGCAATGCTCCCACCTGATACATCTGGTGTGTGGCAGTTGCTAATCTCTGTGCACTTATCCATCAAATGGAACTCCATGGAACTGATAGCAGCCTGAACAGTGAATCTGGTTCATTAACAGCATCAAATACTAGTGATAGTATCATGAAGAAGTAACTTGAGAGAGATAGAAGTACTAGTGTCTAGAGCAGAAGGAGAACAAAAATTACATGAGGGAGACGAAAGACAAGCTTCGAACACATTATGATGTCCTCCCTGGGGGCTTCTAGAATTAGTTAGGGAGAAAACCAGTGGAACTTGGGCATCATACCTTGTCTTAGTTGGGCTTAGATTTAGTTGAGAGAACAAAAACTCTAAAATAGCAATGGCTTAAACCAGTCCAGTAAGTGAAGGTGCAAAGTTGATGGGGCAGTTTTATGGTCATCTGGGACCCAGGCTCCTTCTATCTCCTTGATCTTCCATCTTTGGCATAGCTTCCATCTCACAGCAACAAAGATGGATGCACGAGTTTCAGTTGTGCATCTGCCAGGAAGAAGACAAGGAAAAGAGAAGTGTCGTCCCTTTGATGACACTTCCCAAAACTTGCACACACCACTTCTGCTCACATCACATGGGCTGAAATTTGGTTACAGGGCTTCAAGCAATGCTGTGAAATGTTGTCTTTATCTGGATGGTCACAGACCCAGGGAAAAATCCAGGAGAAATGGAAAAAAAGAGAAAGTGAATAATGAGGATATAGCTGTCCTGCCATACAACCTGAACAAGGACCTCTAAGAAAGTGACTTTGGGCTTCTCTGTTAGAAGCAAAAGTTCATCAGCAGGAGGCCAACAGTAGGATGAGTCTTAAATGGGTAAACAAGAAGAATTATGCTGGCCTCAAGAAATTTCTTTGTATTGCTAAATATTCTTATTTTCAATCTTTACAAAATTTAAAAAATTGGTTCTTGAGTTAAAGGACACAAATGAAATGGCATACTATATTTTATAGGAAATTAAATGCAAACTAGTCTCATATTCTTGATCTTACTTTGCTTACATCTTCTTGTTTTTCAAGGAAACTATGAGAAATGGGTTGTGTAATTTTATGCGACTCATTTACTTGTTAAAGAACTGAATCATCATTGTTAAACTAGGAAAATCTTGTAATATACAGTATTTAAAGGAGGGTAAATGTATTACACAAATGCTCAAAAAATTGGTTTGAAACATTTCTATTGGGAAGGTAAAAGCTGGGGTGGAAATTTTGAAGATCTTTAGAGATAAACATTTGTTTGCCATGATCTCTTTTCTCTCCAAGTGGTAGTCCTTCATCTCTAACTCTGGTTCCAACTTTCTAAAATATTTTGCCCCAGATGAGTGTACCATTTGTTCTGCTCTGAGTCAAATGATACAGGATGTTGTCATTCTCCTCTAAATTTTCCTTAGGTGCTAGAGAAGAAGTTGATATTCACAAAGCGGAACAACTTCCCTTTAGTTTTTCCTGCTTTAAGATGCGTGCCTTATACCTCTCCCTCCTGCTGCTGACACCTACCACCTCCTGGTTCACTCCCTGTTTTCGCTGAGATCTGCAGCACCACCTCATTGTCCTTTCAGCACCAGCTTATGCCTTCACCCTTGGTGATGTCAGTGACCATGCCGACAACTCATTCTTCACCTTGCCTTTCAGTTCCTGGACCTCCTCAGATACAGTGACCATCACCTCCTCCCCACTTAACACACCCAATCCCACCCACACACTCTGGCTCTTATCATCACTTGGACCTTTTCCGCCTCTGAAATCTTAGCCCACTAGCTCACCCTTGGACTGAACTTCTTATACATTCAGCTGTCTCTTCTCTTCACTGCTGCCACACCTGATCTTCAGCCTCATACAGATCACTAGACCTTTGATTTCTTTGATGTTCTTCCAGTCTGTTAGCACCTTCCTGGCCTTATTTTTTTAAAATATTTATTTAAATTAGTTTCAAGTATACAGTACATTGGTTAGACATCTATACAGTGCATAAAACGATCCCCCAGTTGCTCCCTCCTTCCCCTGGCCCTCCACCTAGCCATCATATTAATGCTAACTGCATTCTCTCTGCCATGCTCCCCATCCTCATGACCAACTATCAACTACTAATTTGTACTCCTTTAACCCTTCACCCATTCTCCTAGCCCCCCAACGCCCCTCCCTTCTGTCTGTCACCAAATTGTCCACTATATCTGTGAGTCTGTTTTTGATTAGTTTGTTCTTTTTGTTCCTTAGATTCTGCATATAAGTGAGATCATATGGTATTTATCTTTCTCTGACTTATTTCACTCTGCATAATAACCTCTAGGTCCATCTATGTGGTTGCAAATGGTAGGATTTCATTTTTTTAATGGCTGAGTAATATTCCATTGTACATATGAACCATAATTTCTTTATCCAATCATCTGTTGATGGGCATTTAGGTTGCTTCCATATCTTGGCTATTATAAATTGTGCTGACATGAATATTAGAGTGCATAGATCTCTATGAATTATTGTTTTGATTTTCTTTGGACAAATACCTATTAGTGCAATTGCTGGGTCAAAAGGTATATTCATTTTTAATTTTTTGAGAAACATCTATACTGTTTTCCATAGCAGCTGTACTAGTTTGCATTCCCACCAACACTGTATGAGGGTTCTCTTTTCTCTGCATCCTCGCCAGCATTTGTTTTTTGATTTATTGATGATAGCCATTCTGACAGGTATAAATACCTCATTGTTTTAATTTGCATTTCTCTGATGGTTAGTGACCTGGCCTCATTCTTAAACTATCTAGCCTAAATCATCCAACATTTTTTTACCCATGTTCTAACGCCCTCAAAATCTTGTCCTTCCACTGCCCCATCTAGAAAAATCTGAACTAAGTTTCAATCCTACAGTACTTTCCCCTCCCATGTGAGATGAGATAGAAAGAGAGTAAAAGGGGTATAGATGGGTAAAAGAAACTACTCAGGATGACCAGTTTGATTATAGAATTCATCCCTCTGAAGTACTGTTTGCTACTACTATTGGATGTTAGCATAGGAATAGAATGAATACAAGCGAAGGTCCAAGGAAGGCTGTAGAGGCCTTGCTTGGGCAGTTCAAAGGGAGTGTAACGAAGGTACTATTTTCCAAAGTGTGGCCAGACTACAGGGAAATTACAAGTGACAGTGCAGTGCCTGGAGCTAGTTATAGAGGGGGACCTCTTACCATCCTTAGGCCTGAAGGGCCAAGGGGTACGGGGTGAAAAATAGATGCCTTGACCTCACTCTCCTCTCTCCCTCTTTCTTTGCTCAAACTCTACATCAACTGAGCACTGAAAAAGCCAGAGGTTAAGGGAGCCTTTTGGTACAGCCTGTATAGGTCAGCCTCCCTGGGCACGAGCAGGGAGAATAGAGAAGTGTGGAGAGTGCATGTTAACCAACATGTCCCTACTTCTGTGAAGCTCCCCAGAGACACCACAACCTCCTCCTCTTCTCCTCTCCTCATTCAGATAGTATTCATAGGAATTCAATATTATAGTATTAATTATTACTAGTCAGTATAATATAGTGGATCATAAATAGCCAACATTCATTAAGGACTTAACATGGGTCCTATACTTGAATAAACAGGCTCATAAATTAATTTGTTTAATCTTTACAACAACTCTATGAGGTAGACAAATTATTAATTTCAGAGGTTTGTTCTCAATAAAGTAAGAATAAACAAAGAATATAAGATAAATAATTTACTCTAAGTTCCTTCTGAAATAAGTTAGACTAAAAACACTCATGGTGGTGCCTGAGCACATAGCAAATGCTAGAAAAGTTTAGCCATTATCAATATATCTATTGATACATCTGTGAAAAGACCTAGTCACAACAATTCAGTGAGGAAAGCATTGCCATCACCATTTTCATATGCAAACAAAGCTCTGAGAAGGCACATCACACCTGCTCCATCAAGTGCTCTGACAGTGGCTGGCTCTGTGTGCTACATCCCAGCTTTTGTTCATTGTTTAAGCTGCCCATTTGTGAGGCAAAAATCACAGTCACTTTTTCACTCTGGTCATTTTTCCAGTCAGATATGGACAGGCCAATGTTCTAATTATGTTCCATTTATTATTACTTGGGTTAATCCCAAACCCCAAAAGACTTTTCAGAGAAAAGAAGATTTGAGTTTTTAACCACAGAAGGCTGTCAACATTTCCCTGATTTTGATTCTAATAGGGACTTACATCTGCAAAAATTGCAAGATTGCAATCATTTTAAATCGACTTAACTTCACTTTTTATTTTATTGGAAAAGAGTAAGTATGCCCGCCTAGCTCCCATCATAGCAGATTCGAAATGACCCCCTGCCTTGGAGCATTTTCACCATAGCCAGCCTTCCACCACCTAGTTTTTACTCTCTTGGGTGAAATAAGATAATGTATAATGCTCACACAGGCTCGGCCCTTTTGGCCATATGAAACTTTTTATGTACTAGGATTCTGGACTTTTTGATTTAAAATGCATAGAATTCCTGCTTATAGAACAAGTTAAACTCAGCTGGGATATTTGAAGGTTTAACCCTCAGCAAGCTCGGAGAAAACCAGTTCTCAAGTCTCAATTTATACCAGGAGCATTCTGGAAGTTCTGTATTGGTACTGCCAGCAAGCCTGCTGGACTGTATAGAAATGAGTTTGTTTTATTTCTGTACTCTTTAATCTTGGGCAGAAAATTTACCTTCTCTGAGCCTCGATTTCATTCATTCATTTGCTCACTCACTTTTTCAAGAAACTTTTTGATGTCTACTCAGATGATAATGGTGCAAAGTTAGATCCAAACATAGCCCTGGATGGCAGCTGTAGAATAAGGATGTTGAACTAGATGATGACAGAGGTTGCTTCTAGGTCTATGAACAAGTGGAAGATTTCATGAGTGGGATAGGTTAATGGAATTCTCTCTCTTTCTATCATGTAAGCTCTCCTGGACTATGGTCTGGCTCCATCATGGAACTGCAAGTGGTAAAAGAAAACGGCAGTGAGTCCTTTGGGGATGTTCTCCTCTTTCTCCAGGAGACTCTTTGGGCTTTGAAAATCTTTCCTCTTCTGACCACCTCATCCTCTCTCCTTCATTTGTTAGTGAAACATCTCGACTGCAGAAGTCCCTTTCCCTGGCAAAACAAAGGTCAAAACGCAGCTGACCCAAAGCAGTTTGAAGAAACATGCAAGATCCCAGCTTCTTGTTCTTTGTATGGCTCATCCCTCTAGACTGATATGCTTCATATCGGATCAGTTTTCATTAGAGTGTTACATATTTCTCAAGGGATGAAGTGTGCCAGCAGGACATCTGAAACCGGGTACAGAATGAAAGAGTGCTGCATGCAACTGCATCTGTTTCAAATTATGCTCTGAAAAAGACAAAAATACAGCCCTATGAGTCTAAAAATACTTCTTAGCTGTTAGCCAAAAATGCATTTATTCTTGGATTCATAAAAATGCAAGCCATGTGATATATGTGGGGAGGGGTGGGGAATGGGGGGACATGTACTCTCATGAGAAACTGACCAAAAAAAGGGAAGAAAATGTTAAATTTTGAAAATCTTTATTGAAAAGAGAGGGAGAAGGTAGAAAGGGCAGGGCTTTGGGGTACAAATGGGAAATAGAACTGGGAAAGCTTTACCCTCGGGTAAAAGAACACTTCTGAAGATCAGGCTGCCCCTTCTTCACACCCCCTCCCATGAGGACCCTGAGCTCCTCACTCTTGCCACTGTTGGGGAACTAGTAAAGCCAGAGGGAAGGAACCATGAAAACCCCAAACCTCAGCGTTGTTTTCTGTGCAGTGCTTCTCAAAGTGTCTAGGATTTAGAACCATTTTTCTCCCCTCCAATTCATGATGAATCTGTATTTTTATAAAATACAGTAAGAATAAATTACTAAAAAAATGTAAAATAAAAAAGATGTGTAAAATGAGCCACCATTTATTTATTATAAGATTCAACAGACATAAAATTACATTAAAAAAATATTTTTAAAGAAAAGAATTACTGTAATAAGTTTCTGAACACATAGTGTTAATATCTATACTTATTCTGACATGATTAGTAACAATATCCAGGCACCAAATTTTGAATAGCATGTGTACATGAAAGAGTATGGATCTGAGAGTTTTGCAGCCCAGCTCCACCACATGCCAATTGTCCAATCTCGGTCATTCCTTGACTATTCTGAGCCTCTGAGGTCTCATCTGCCAAATGGGATAATAGTTTTTTATGACAAGGAAGCGTAGAGGTAAAGTGTCTGGAAAGTAGTTGTTCAATAAATGCTACTAAGACCTAACATTTTTATTACTATCTATGTTAGTTTTCTACTGGCATTGTTAATTAATTACCATAAATTTAGTGACTCAGCGCAAATGTATTCTATTAGAGTTCTAGAGGTCTGAAGTCTGAAATGGGTTTCACTAGGCTAAACTCAAGGTGTCTAGTGTGGGGTCCCTCCTGGAGGCCCTAGAGGAGAATCCACTTCTTGCTTTTTCTGATTTCTAGAAGTTGCCTGCATTCTTCAATTCATGGCCCCTTCCTCCATCTTCAAATCTCTCTCTGACTCTGACCTCTTCTGCCTCCCACTTTCACTTTAAAGGACCTTTGTGATTCCATTAGACCCGCCTGGATAATCTAAGATTTTTCCTTTAAGGTCAACTAGCGAACTTAGTTCCACCTGCAATCTTAATTCTCCTATGTCAGGTAGCATAACATATTTGTATTCATAAGGAGCAGACCCAAATACCTGGGCATGAGACTATGGACATCATTATTCTGCTTACACCACCATCTAAAGTCAATTAAACAGACATTTACTGAGCACTCACTTTGGGCAAACTATGGTATTGACTTGAGGAATATAACCACATAGAAGGCAGAGTTTTACCCTGAGTTTATGGAATTTGTGCTTTAGAGGAGGAGACCTACATTACACAATTTATTAATAAATATTAAAGAGAAGAAATATATTATGAGTAAATTTGCTGGAATCCGGTGGTCAACTGAAGGAGAAATTCAGTTAACATATCTAAAGACATTACCTGTGAGTGTTGACAAATATTCTAATGGAAAGTATTATAACAGTTGCTAGAGACCACCTATATCAGAAAACCTTGGGAAGCTTATTAAAATCATCAAAATCTCAGAGTGCAAGGTGCAGGCATAGTGCTAAGCATACAGTAGACATCTGATAAGCACCTTTAACTGATAACTTGCCTATGAGCAAGTTAACTACTAAAGAGTTCTGCTTTTCTAAGGAAATGAAGTCAAGGATACATGTTTATTTCACGAGAGCCTTACAAAGGAAGGATTTTGCCTGAAATAGGCTCTTTATGAAGTTGGCTTAGCGTGCTCTGATTTATAATAAGGGTTTAAGATTACTTGATAGACACTGGGATGTACCACCCAGTCTTTAGAAATGAAGTATTTACTACCCCAGCTATTGAAAATGTCACAGTCAGAAACCCTCTGTGTCAAGCACTGAGATGGGGATTTGGAAGTGAATCATTCAAAACCTACCTGCAAAAAAGTACCTCATTACTGATGGTAGGTGAGCAGCAGATAGCCCCTGGCACTATGTAGCAAAGCAATTGTTAAGACTTTCAAGCAATGATGAGCTGGGATGATATACTGGTGGAACAGAATTCATTAAGTTGTGCTATATATCATGTATTTGAGAAATGTGCGAGAAATAATAACTATGAAAACAATGGAACTTGAGGGCTATTGGTAAACTCAATGATCTGGAAAAATAACAAAAGCCGATAGTGATTAACTGACACTTATAACTTAAGAGGGCTGAGAAGACTGAGAAGCAACCACAGGAATTTGACCTAGTAGTTGGGCTCTAAGAAATGTTAAACTCCCAACTAAGAATGTGCCAAGGTCGGGGCATTGGTTGGGAAAGAATGGGTCTTGGACACATAAGATAGGGACATTTGGGTTGATTCCCCCAAAATATTAACTCCCTAGATTTCTCTTAACTTTTTGAGCCTGCAAAAGTGGCCCCATTCCTCCCTACAGAGGGATAATATACCTATTTTACTTGAAAAGATGCAAAGGTCTTTCTCTCATAAGACAGCATGCAACATCCTTACACCAAACTCTTTCCTTACCCACCTCCTGTTCACTAGATCAATAAATAGGGTTAAGTCATAATATAATCGAGCTTTCCGGCTTTACATAGTACATCCGCTCTAGCGTACCTTCTTCTTTGACCGTTTTAATTGACCTTCCACTGCACACCATGGTAATCTTTGGCTTTTTTTACTTCATTTAGTTGGGCCATCTCCTTTACCACTTTCCTAGGAGCCATGCTAGTATCATACTGCATCCATCTCCTGGGCCCTTCTTTAGTTATTTAGATCTGTATTTGGGAGAAAGCTCCCAAATCAATAAACTCTCTCTCATTCACCTTTCTATTTCATTCTTATAGAGGTGGTAGTCATTAAATCTCTATTTATTCATCAGTCTGCTCCCTGAAGAAACCAGACATGCCCTGATGGATGACAGTGGGGTAGCACAAAATCAACTGAGTAGTGGCCCTGATCACAGCCGCTGTGACAGAGAGATTAACATTGTCTTATGCTCATGCTATGGGGTCATATACTCTTTTACAGTCCTATCAGAAAAGAGAATTCGATGCTTCACATTTATTTGGAACATGCAACGGTGTGTGTTCATTGTCTTGCCCCAGATGTATATGAACTTTCCCATTCTTTTAAAATATGGTCTGAAAGGCTTGGACATCCCACAGAACCTCACATTGGTCTGCTATACTGATAATACCTATTATCAGACCAGAGGAGCACAGTGGCTAGTTCATTGGAGATCCTGGTAGGACACACGCACTCCAGAGAATGTGAGAGAATTCCTTTGAAGATTTTCAGGAGTGCTACATCAGTAGAATGTTGAGGTGCCCAGTAGCCTGAGGCAAAATGGAACATCCCTTCCCAAGCAAAAGAAAATTTATTACTCCCTGATAGGCCACTTCTGATTCTTGAGGCAGAATATTCCCCTCCTGGGAACACTGCTCTAACTGGTAGAGTGGCTGACATGAAAAGCTGCCAACTCTGAGTAGCATTCAAAGTAGGAAAGAACTTTGTAGTAGTTCCAGTTTGCAATGCTTGGACCACACAATCCAACCCATGGGTGGGGCCAGTAGCAATCCATCATAAAATGTAAGTGCTGCATCTAGGATTGGCAGGGAGGACTGTAGAATACAAGCAAGCTATACAGGTAGGTAGCCCAGCTCTTCATACCGTCTGTCACTCTTACACCACACCTGTCCTATGGCCATGTATGAGCTCCTTTATGAACAGCTCATGAAGGAAGAAAAAGGCTGAGCTTTTTTACAGTGGGTCAGGTCAGTATGCGTGTACACAATGCAAATGAATTGTGGCTATACTACTTACTCTCCCCTAGAGCCTCCAGAAAGGAATGTAGCCTGCTGACAACCTTGATTTTAGTCTAGTGAGACCCACACTGAACATTTTGACCTACAGAACCATAAGAAATACATTTGTGTTGTTTTAAGCCACTGAGTTAGTGGAAATTTGTTATGGCAGACATAGAAAACCAATAAATGGATCTGTCTCAGCTGATTTTAAGAAATCTGAGACTGAGATCATTATTTAGCTGTCGACTTTGAGTATCATTCTACTCAGTTAAACTCAACTTTCATCTACTGTGCATTTATTCAGCTTTACTTAAGGCTTCCCATAATGTAGTATTTGGTTTCTGCTATCAAGACACTGACGTTTAATGGGAGAAATTTATATAGTTATGCTACAAGCAGTATATATCACCTGTTATTACAAAGGAGAGAGAGAGAGAAGGGGATATAGGAAGGGAAGAAGAAAAGAGAAAGGAGGTAAGGAGGAAATAGAAACCAGATATAATGATAAAATATAGGGAAAAAGTCATCTTTGAACAAATATTTAATCTTGAGAAGATAATAGGGAGAAAAAGGCTATCCTGAAGAATATTGCTGAAGATAATTCAGCTCCTTAAAAAACTGACCAAATGTGGTACATACATACAATAGAATATTATTCACCCTAAGAAAGAGAAAATCGGATACATGCCTTAATGTGGATATACTAAGTGAAATAAACCAGTCACAGAAAGACAAATGCTGTATGGTTCTATTTACACGACATACCTGGGTATTCAAATTTGTAGAGACAGAAAGTAGAATGGTAGTTTCCAGGGGCTGGGGAGAAGGACAGTTATTGTTTAATGAGTATGGAGTTTCAGTTACGGAAGATGAAAAAGTTCTAGAAATAGATGGATGGTGCTGACGGTTATACCACAGTGCGAATGTTTAGTGTTAATGTTACTGAAATGTATGGTTAAAATGGTAAATTCTCTGTTATACAAATGTTATCACAATTATTAAATTTACTCCTTAAACAAACAAAATGCTCACTAAGATTCACAAGTTGAACACTCTAACTACCAATTCAGAAAGTAGGATCTATTTCTGCTGAATCGTTAAGTGCTCTGCATCTCTTCTGTTTTCATGCGGATTGAAATGAGGGAGACAAGGAAAATCCGTCCTCCTCCATTGGCAATGGCTCTGCATTGAAAAGGAATGGAGCCAGAGGATGTTTTCAGTCATGACCACTGTCCAAGCAGAGAACTCGTGGTAGGCAAACTCCATTCCCCTTTTCCCTCTTCCCCAGAGTCTGCCTTCTCAGAAACACAGCATTTGAATGTCTGCTGGTTTTGTCTTTTCCTTATAGATGAGCCTTGATGCAGGCATTATTACTTCAGATCTCAGCCCCTAATCCAGAAGCCCAGTCTCTGGCCTCTCTTGCAGCTGTCAATAAAACTGATGGCAGAATAAAGTTGTTTTTTTTTCTCTATGAGAAAGAGCATATTTTACATATTTCTTAATTTATATTTCCCCCTCTTGTGTTTTGAGCTTTCAGAATAGTTCTCTATGAGGAAGGTTTTTTGTTTTTTGTTTTTTTTAACCAGAAAACTCTCTGGGCACTCCTGGAGAGCTTACTTTGTTTTGCTAATGAGGAATTGAGATTTGTCTGCAGTTATGCAAATTTATATTGCCAGTGCAGCTGACAAAAGAACAGGCTTCTTTATTGCACGGAGCAGAACAGGTATGGGGAAACTGTCCTGGGAAACAAGTCTTGAAAGTGATTGCCCCCCCACATCCTCACCCTCATGTGTGGTCTCTTAATCCCAAGAACCTCTTTCTTAAACCAGCTTTGAGCTCAACCTCCTAAGTCACATATGAAAGTTCAGCTTGTGCCTAAAGCTTTTTTGTAATGCTTCGGTACTTTTGTTCTTAGGCCTTGCTGAATTAAGAATCATTGCCTAAATAATAAATCTGAGGAAACACAAACTTTGCCTGGATGATACTTGACTGCTCTTGATTAGCAAATAAAATTAAATAGTAAAGTCAAGATCTTTTTCATTTACTGTTGATAATGACGACCGACTCCCGTTGTTTGTATATGTACATATATTTTTGTGTGTCTGTATATTATATATTATACATAATATACAATAAAATACATTATAAAATTTCACATCTTCTCTTAATTTTATGGAACACTGACTTCTCCTACAACAATTATCTATCCATCTTATTTACCTCGTAACCTTTCTCGTCTCTCTCCTTCAGTAACACATTTACTCCCCTACTCACAGTACTCCATTTGCCAAACAACAGAGACATTGGTCCAAAAAACAATTATTTATCTATTGCTGCACGACAAATTACTCAAAACTTGAATGTTACTTAAAACATGAACAACTTCCTATTATCGCTCATGAGTGCTGTGGGTCAGAAATTCAGAAAAAGCAGAGCAGAATGGCTTGTCTCTGTAACACAATGCCTGGGGCCACAGTGGAAGACTTGAAGGCTGGGGCATGAAATCCCACACAGGCTCATTCACTCACATGTCTGCACATTGTGCTGGCTGTTGGTCAGAGCACCCACACATGGTCTGTCCTCATGGCTTGGGCTCCCTCACAACATGGAGGCTGCAATCTAAAATGAATATCCTGAGAGGAAGACTGATGGTTATAGACTGTTTTCTTTTGATGTCTGAGCCTCATTAGTTACACATCATCATTTCTGTAGTACTTTGTTGGTTGAGGCCATCAGAGCACCCACTTAGATTCAAAGAGAGGGAACATAGGAAAACCCCTCCCCCTTGGGTATGTCAGCCACACTGCAAGAAGAACATGTGTAATGGAATGAATATATTGGTTTGGCCATCATCCCATCAGTAAAACTATCATCTGCCATGGTTGAGCATGTGACTCAATCACAGCAGACCTGAATATTTCCTTCAGAATGATTGATAAACCTGAGAGAAAGAAGCTTTCTCTTTTCTTGGAGTTTCTAAGCTGAAGGATGTAAACTGGGGGTTTCCTCTTTAATCTGTGAAGTGAGTTTAAACAAAAAACTCAGGGCAAATAAAAATAAGGCAAGGAGAAAAATGATAAAATTCAAAGAGTTTTGACAGCGTTATTACTGTCCCTCTAGCATCTAGTGTCTACTGACTAGCACATAGCAGGTGGTTAATAATATTTAATAATAATAATAATAATAAATGAAAGTCTTGACAATTAGAACATATTTAAGGTGTTCAATATCACTGAAAATGAGAGATCAAAATATCAGTGTTTAAGTACTCATGTTTCTTCCTTGAGGCATGTTGTCCACATATATGCCTGCTCCTTGGGTGTAGCTGGGTCTAATGTTATCCATATCTTACCTCAGAGATGAGACTTCTGGTTCTCTCCTATCCTCTGCTGGGCACTATCTCTGTAGCTAGAGCACGACTAATTTTATTCATTAACTCTAGCTGCAGACTAACGTAGTTTTCCTAGAAATAATAGCCCTAATCCATTTGTCTACAAATGAGGCATTTATTTCTGTATTCTGTAACTTCCTGGTTTTATATCCTCCTGTCTTTTTAAACTGGCTATCTCCTTACCTTCTGTTGCAGATTGCCACTTAAAACACTTTATTTTCCCAGTAATTTTAGAATTTCACACTTAGGGGTGGTTTTGGTAGATTTCTCAGCTGAGAAAACTGGCAAATACTGAAACCACCTGTAAGAGAATCACTGTAGAACTTTCCAGATGATACAAATGCTAAGGCCCTGCAGCATCCCTGTCTACTGAATGACAATATCTGGGCTTGAAGCATGATAAATATATTCCTAGAAAGTTCCATGAATGATCTCAATGCACACTCAAGAACCATTGTGATTTGCAGGGTACTTGGAATTAGAAATAACCTTAAAGGGACTTGGAAGAGCTTCCAGTGGAAGGTACAGGTTCTACCACTCATTCCCTCCAAGGAAAATGACCTCCTTCTGTCCCACAGGACCGGGTCAGAGTGCCTCAGACATGGACACAAAACTCTGGGGCAGTCTGTGTAGTACCTGACAGGTGGGAACAATGAGCTCACACAAGACCTGGGTCAAATCTGATTAACTTTCTCCCCCCGCCCCGCCCCCCATATGGCCAGCCTTTAAAATAGATTCCAAGTGTTCCACATTCCACCAGTGAAACTATCATCTGCCATGGTAGGGTAGGAGGCAAATTTGAAGCCTGATGTAGGTGCATATTAGACAGAGATGCATCCGTATAGCCATCTTTCCAGGGCGTTCCTCTGGAGATCCTGGAAGAAAAGCCCTCAGCTGGTCAGCTCTGCTATAACCAGGCTGAAGTGGGAGGCACATGGAAACTCTAAAGTTCTCATTTAAACTCCAGGCTTTATTTTAATTTCATCTCACTAAAAAAGGGCCACCTGGGAAATAGGCGTGTTTTTTATTTTCCTCTGAATCTGGCCAATGAAACTGTGGCTATGGAATAACCATGGAGGGCAGTGGGTGTGCTGCAGTTCGGCAAGCACAGTTTGCACAGCTGCAAAAGGGAGTTTTCAGGGTGCTTGCTCCAGGCTGAATTTGAGGAGGGTGAGGGTTTGACGTCACTGGTGCTTCTGAGCTTAGAGACCAGGTCCCACACCCTTTCCCAGTGCTCACAGAGCCCTGCAACCCACCCTGGCTTCTCCTTTCCAAACATGGAGTTTCTGAAAGGTGCCAGAGCTCTGCCTGTGAAACAGAAACCACTGCTCGGAAGGGTGGAGCACAGCACTTGGGCATGGATGACAGACACGCTACGTCGCATTGCAGAGCCGACTTTGAGGGAACTGAACAGACTCTGCGGTGGCTGGAGTTTTGGCAGGAGATCTTTATTTCCATCTTGAACTGCTTTGAGGTGATTTAGAAAGTTTCTGTTTCTTAAACAGAAATGTATTTTAAATGTGCAAAATCTGGTTAACTTGTTCTCTTGGCCTATTTGCTTCCAATCAATTCTGACAACTTACTTTGTTCTAATTGTGCTGACTCCTAAGTCATCCAAAATGTTATTTCCCCCAAACCCACACTTTGAGAAGTAATGATCATTAGTCCAAAATAGTTTTCTTTCAGGTGGACATTTTCATATCGAGTACGTTGTGAGTTCATGGGATAATGTAGTTCTAACTTGACAGTGGGCACAGTGGCAGAGAGGGGGCTGTTCCCACAGAATCATATCAGCAATATGAGCATACATTTGTCATCATGGTCTCTTAGCTTTCAGATCATTGGTCTTTTTTTATGGTTCTGCCACTAATATTAGTTACTGTATATAATCTTAGCAAGTCATTTAACCTGCTCGGTGCTCAATTTCCTTATTTGTAAAATGAAGGTAATATTTCCCATGACTGAGTTGTTATAAATATAAAATGATATTGCGAATGCATTTTCAAATTTATAGTTTTATATGGGGAATGAATGGTTTAATCCTATCACAATTTGCCAACACCATATAGCCCACATTTTGCTTAATAGTTTATTTGACTGTTTGAGAACTGTGATAACTTTGCAATAATTAGCATTCTATACTCTAACACTAAAATTTGGTTTGAATAAATAAATAAATAAATAAATAAATAAATAAATAAATAAATAAATAAAATGATATTGTGGATGTGGATGTTAGATAAATGTTTCAACATGTTTAGGGATGGAGGAATTGAGACTGTCAGGAAAATTCCAAGAGTTCAAATGTAGCATCCGCCAAATAAGTGCTTACGTGAGGTGATTTCAGATTCCCAAGAGAGAAAATAGAGATTTTAGATTCCCAAGTCCTGTGCAGAAATGGAAAACCCACTTCGACATGTCACAGAGAGGCAAAGGAAAGATGCTAGGATAGACATCGCTTTTTTTATGGCTTTTACTCTGTGCAGCTCACAGACCAAGTTATAGAACACTTTGTCACTGCCTCTGGTCCCCCCTGCTCCAGTTCACTCCATCCCCTGCTGTCAAACCAGAAACAACTCTGATCATAGAAGTCAGGAATGCTAGACTAGACAGAAACTTCAAAATCATTTTACATATAAGCTGCTTGATAATTATATACGTTGCCGATGTTCTCACTCTAGACTTAAGTGGCTACCCCAGACAATTATCATCTTCTGCGATCTGGATCCTATTTTCTCACCATTTTCCTTCAAAAACCCTCTGCCCCAGTCAAATTGGAATACAGCTCATTACTTAAAAATTCTACACTTTTTTAGGACCAAGAAAGATGGGAAGGGAAATGGAAGTAGGGGTAACAGAGGTCAGGAACACAAAGAAAGAAGATGCAAATATATCCATGAGAGGTCAGGGATGTGGGTTGGAGAAGCTGAGCTTCAAGTGATGGATATAATTTAGATAGGTGGGAAGAAATTGTAAGGTAAGGGCAGGTACAGACACACAGTGTTTCAAGCCAGGAGAATGCTCAGAGCTTCTCCAGCGATTTTTAAATCATATTCTGCAGATTGTTGAGAGTCATAGGGAATACCCTATCCTAACCCCAGAAGTCACAGTGGAGGACAGTGAGGAGCTGGGGTAAAAAAAAGCCTCAGTATTAGTTACCAATAAAAATGACTTATTTTTCTTAGTCTGCTTTACTTACAATATTTCACATGAAAAAATGGTTTTGAGCCAAAGATAAACAAGCAAACAAAGATTATAGAATCAAAGCATCAAGATGGAAATGACTGGGGACATTTTAGTAAAATAGGAAAACTTCACCTGCATCTCAAATCTTCTTATCCAGTAACTTTGCTTTGAAGCCACCCTTTCCCAATTTTGTCTCTTTTCTTCCATTTCTTATGTTAAATTAATTAAGCAAAAGGCCATTAGACCAAGGCTTTCATGTTGTGGTAGACTACATAAGCAAACCAAAATCTAAGCCTGTTAATGCCTCACAGTTATGAAATCAAAATACTAAGGGCAACCAATCACAGATAGTCAACTAGGCTTTATTTATGTTTAGCCAATCAAATGTATTTCTTCTTATTGCTTCCACACTTTCTCTACGTAAGTCTTTCCCTTGGCTCCTGTTGGAGAAGTGCTCCTAACCACTTCCGGTTGGTCATGGCTCCATTGGAATCAATTTTTGGTTAAATAAATTCTTAACATTTTTAATATGTCTCAGTTTATTTCTTAATACTGATTAATATTCAAATATGGTGTTAGACAAGTTGAAGAGGTGGGTGAGGAAATAAAGTAAGGCAAAGAAATGAGACCAAGAAAGACAAAAAGAACTTTCGGGTGAAATAAAGAAGATAAAATAGGGCACTTTCCACAATAGGCAGAATAATCCAGAGGTCTTTCATAAAGTAGACAAAGGTGAAAAAGTCTTGAATTATTGAAATTCAGGATAGGGTGGATAAATGTATCTGATCAAAGAATTTGAAGAAGATAAACTTTCTCTGCACCATTAAAAATAAATGAATAAAAGTGGTCTATTTGGTTTTAAAAAGTATCTTTTAAATCAGTTCGCGCAAATAAACTGATACAGGGACATGTATAAACAGTCTTAGAGAGGTTGTTTGCAGCTAGAGTAGATATAAGGAAAACAAAATGGGAAGAAGGAGTGACTAATTCAACTTTTATCATTCTATTAAAAACATTTATTATTATTATTATTTTTTTGATATTGAGATATTCTTAGTGGAGAGAGGGAAGGAAATGAGACTAAATGCCAACTCCAGATAACATAACATGACACTTTTACCTTACCCCCAAATCCTGTCTCTCTCTCTCTCTCTCTCTCTCTCTCTCTCTCTCTCTCTCCCCCTCCCCTCCACCCCCACACATGGAATAATTGCTTCTCTTCTTGCCATCTGTGTTCTCAATGAGGATGGCCACATGGTGATTTTTCTAAAATGGGTAAGCATTATACATACCCAGCCTTAGTTAATACCATCCCTGAATAAAGTGTTACAACATTTCTGGAAGACAATTTAGTCACAATTTGAAATTTTAAGTATACAAGCCTTTTGAGCTAATATTTCTAATTCTAGGAATTTATCCTTAAAAAATTATGACAGGTGTGCAAAGACATACTGTATGAAGATGCTTATTATAGTATTGGTCATAATAAGTGAATGGAAATATCCTAATTTCTATCAATGGGGAATTAAGTAAATCATGGTCTATCCACATACTAAAACACCCTATAGATTTTTTAAAAAGATGGTATAGATTCTATTGACATGGAAAAATGTCCCAACACTTTAAAATAAAATAAAAAGGAAAGTCACAGAACAATATATATAGAATGACCCTATTTATGCTTTTAAAAATATGCGGATATATGTAAGCATTAAATATAGAAGAATATATGTCAAACTCTTCACTTACATGTTAGAGAGATTTAGAAAAATATTTTCTATTGTATTGTTTTAACTTTTGCAAGTAAAATATATTAGGTTTTTTTTTTTTTTTTAAAGAAAAATGTCAGTAAAAAAAACCAAAGTATTTGTGACCATGTCTCCTTGGTTTTACATGTAAAAAGTTGGGCATCTGTCGAATTTGCTGATTATACTAGTTATAAGATTTATCATAACCCAATGGAGAGAGTATGTTGTTACTAGTGAAAATGGAAGAGGTCAGCTCAGTTTTTGGAATTTCTAACGTAATCTATATCATCAGCAACCACAGAATCACCTTCTAGCTATATCACATCCTGTTCTCTGAAGAGTCTGCATGCAATGAAACCACTAACCATGACCTTAAATAACTTAACCTAAAGCTACATGAGGTGAGGGTATGAAAGCCTGGCCTTGGATCTGCTGACACTGGCATGTGTGTCTGTGAACATCCACTGGGGAGTCTCTCTGAAATAAGATGCCAATAGTGGAAAGAGAAAAAGGCGCAGGCAACCCATCAATGGACCGCTGTGGGTGTGCCAAGCTCAGTGGCAGGAAATGTGAAGACTATAAGGCTAGCTGGCCAGAATTCAACACTGGGGCCAGAAACCCACATTTAATTTAAGTTCTCAGAGCAAAAAGTCACCCAGTGATGACCACAAAACCAACAGCCCAGCAGAAAGAATGCCCTGCCTTTCCTCTGTCTTATCTCAGGGTTCTGTTTAGAGTCACAGCTGTGCCATTGGGCTAAATTCTCAGTTCAGAGCCAGGTCCTGAAAGGGCCACTGCAGATGGGGGCATGAAGTGGGGTCTGGAACAAAGGTTTCATAGAGAAGTAGCATTGGCTCAGTTCCTCCTATGAGTTCCTAGTGCACTTGCGAGAGGGGATGCAGCTGGGCTCAGGCCACACCCATGCCTGGATGTTGAAGGAGAACTGAGGCAGAATATTCAGAGCTGCCTAATTCAGACTTCTCTACATCCGTGGAAACCCGACTTCCTGAAGAAAAATGGGAAGGCAGCAACCACCTCTGTTTCTCAGATTCGGAACTCTTGCCTTCTCTCTCTCCAGCCTTTTGCCTCTGAGGTAAGCAATGAGTGTCCAAGTGATGAGTGTCACATTCCTGTTGACTTTTTCCAAAGGCCATTGCCAAGCCTTGTTCATTCTGTCCTGTTCAGGCAAGCTGGCCCAGAGGTAGAAGCCCACTGACTTGGGGTATGACTGCTAGCTGCCTCAAAAGTCAAAATTCTGTAATCTCAGTGGCTTCAGAGAGAAATGGCTTATTTCCTGCTCATCTAAAGTCTCATATGAATTGGGAATCCTTCCACCATTTTGAGAATTGCTATAGGTTCTGCCTGGTCTCCAAGTTCTTCTCTGCAGAACATGTGAAGGAGAGAGGAAGAATACCGATCTCAGCTTACTGAGATCACACATGTTCCACTTGAATTCACAGTCCAGTGCCAGATGTGGCCACCTCATTCTGAGCTAAATGCAAAGGAAGTTCGAAAGTGTTAGAGGAACACATGGAATAATCACTGCATCACTTGTCTCTAGCATACTCCTAGTATTGGAAATGTTTCATGAAATTTCAAAATGGAAGAACAGAGCAACAGAAAGAGCCCTGCATGGCAGCCCAGGCACAAGGTCACAGAGCCATGTCTGCCCCTGGTTAGCTAGAAAACCCTCCGCTCCTCCATACATCAGAGTCCTCATCTGTAGAAGGTAAAGTGAATTTGTATCACCTCCAATGTTGTTTTCAGGTCAAAAATACAGAATTCTATGAGAAGTCTTGTGAGGACAGTACATGGATAGTCTTTCAGCATTTCTACCGAGGATTTTACACTTAGAAAGCCCTAATGGAGAAAGCAGAGGTGGTTTCTACCTTTCTTCTAGTGCCTGCCCCTCGTGGTGTCATTTAGGGGCTACCCATTCTCAGGATCCCAACCTTCACTGAACTCATGCTCTTAGAAGCTCATCAGAAAACCATAGAGGATCTCAGTTCTGCTCAGCAAAACCAGCAACCAATCTCTACGAGTATTATTAAACCATATGTGAAGACAGGGGATCCTCCTAATTTCCTAGTTCATACACCATACACATATTCCCTCTCAATGAAAAAACACAGAGTAACTGCTATGGGCAAGACATTATATTTTCAAATAGAATTTTGAATTTGGCCTCCAAGTTTCCTCCCAGCTCAGTCAGCCCCGCAGGATTCTGAGGCTGAAATGGATCTTCAGAATTATCCCAAAAAGGAATGAGGAGCCGAGCCTTTGTATTCCCGTGTTAATTAGTCATTGGATGTTGGCTTCCCTGGAAAGCAACCCCTGGGCTTGATGACTCTCTTCAGCCAAAGCCATTCCCAAAGAGGGCTGACAGCTAAGGGCCATCTGCAGCCACACTCTCAGCGGCTGGAGGTGTAACTTCTTCATTCCTGAAGGGGCATCTGAGCAGCACATCACGACATCCCTAGAAACACTTACTAGTTACATGACCTTGAGCAAATTCCTCATCTAAATATTTACAAATGAGTAAACTGGGGTGCTATAATAGTACCTACTTTATAGTGTGTGATAATTAAATGAGTCAATACATGTGAAACATTTATTGAGTGCTTACTATGTACCTGGCACTGTTCTAAGCATTGGTCATTTTATGCCTCTCAGAAAGGCCACAAGAAAGGAAAGTTTACATTTTGGATTAATTGGGACTGTGGAGTCCTCTAGGAGGTCAAGAAAGGGGAAAATGCTCCCTCAGAAACCTACCTATGGCCCAGTCTGTTTTTGATTCCTCAGAGGCCCAGATTCTCAGTCAAAACACCTAGCCTGAAGGTTTTCAGTCATTCCTAATATTACAATCACAGAAAGCTCTAGGAAGAAACTATGATAATTTTCCCCCAAGTAGGCTTTCTAATGCTTCTGTATGTGATCAGCTCTGATCTTTCTCCAATGTGATGGGGGCAAATGTTCTATCTCTTATGAGAAAAGGCATTTAAGAGCCCTGTCTTCTGAACTTATCCCCCCAATTCTGTTTATTTTTTAAAGCACTGGAAGAATGTATGTCAGATTTCCTGGAGGAATAACAGCTCCTATTCCTGTAGGGCTTGGAGGTACATTGCTCAGGAAAGGATTTATTCCAGATATGGATCTAGTTGGCTAAGCCAGCATCTGTCCTTGGTAAGCCAGTATCTGTCCATTTGCTTAGGAATAAAATTATGATGCATGAAGAAAGTCTAAAGCCAGAGAATACGGGGCCTGTAGGAAACAGAAGGGTTATGTTGAGATGAGTGGGCATTCTAGTCTTCCTCACTGAAGTGAGACTGGTAACTGGAAAGTTGATGGGAGCTTTCTTCTGAAGGCTTAGTGCCCAGCCCCTGGATCTTCTATGAGCTATTTCCCCAAAGCTCTGCAAACTAGCCTCCCCGTTTCCTCTTTGAATGGGGATGGTAATGCTTGTCTAAATGCTTGTCTAAAGCCCCCCAAAGACTAGGATTCCAGGCCCACTTGAGACTAGCCTTCTTACTGTCTGTATCTGAGACTATGTCATCACTCTAAAAAGTCACTCAGCTTTTTTTGGTCCACAACCTATTTTGCCATCTGGGCAGTTCAGCTGGAAATTTATTCTACATGGAAACCTCAAATTATTTTTCTTTCTTCTCACCAATAAGCCTTGTTTTTCCTCTGCCCTGACCTGACCACTATCTTCTCCTCCCCTCCTCCAAACCATTCCACTCCCATCCTCTCCCTGATTAGCTGCCAAAGTTAGTTCCAACTCCATACATGTTCCAGGAGAAGTAGAACAGTTGTTTTCAATTACACTCCAACAGGCAAGCATTGCTGAAAGCAGCTTCCTAGTTTTCAATTGACCATGGCAATAGCAGCCTCAGACAAGGGAACTCTTTCCAGGAAGAATGAAAACCTCACTTACTTGGAAAGCAATTTGAGACTTTTTTTTTTTTTCCATTGCATGCTCACACACACAAACACACAAATTATTGGGGGGCTTTTCCGTGCTTATAAGGAGAGATTGCTGAGCAAAGAACTCTGCCTAGAAGCAAGTCCACCAGAGGTCAGGACAAGGGAGCCACATACATACAATTCCAGCTTCCAGAGCTGGGAGGGGACCCAAAAAAAGCAGGGGTAAAGGCCCAGGTCTTTCACTGCTGAAGAGTGTGTGAAGTGCAGGCCAAAATGGGGCCCTCACATTTCGCAGAACTAAGCCACTCCCTCATCTGTAACCAGAAATGAGCCTTGGAGCAGCCCGCCTGGAGTGATGATAGAAGAAAATGAGAAGAAGATGGGTGGTGGGTGGAAAGAACATAATGATACAAGTCAGGAAAGTGGGGTTCTAGGCCATGCTCAACCACAAACCAGCTGTCTGGTATGTGCTGGATACCATCCCTGTGTTACTCCAGACCCATTTTCCAACCTCTCTACCCACCCTGCTGTCTGCCTGGGAGGTTGCTATCTGTGGATTGACTCAAAAGCAACCTGGTCCTCTGGCTTCTGGTTGAGTCTAGTCGACCGCAGCTACTAGCAGGAGATCAAAAGGGAGGAGGGTGGGACAGAGTATTTGTTGTCCAGCCCTCTCCCTCCCATCCTCTAGGGTTGGCTGCCTCTACCTGCTGAAGGCTGCAGCCAAATAGCTATTATTTCTGCTCCAGGAGCTACTGCTTCCTTTTGTCCTTTCTACCTGAGGGGTAGAGATGGCTCCCTGTGGTTGCGTGCCTGGGGATACTGAGCCATACTCTATCTTTCCTAAACTCTTGCTCACATCTTTTTAGAGTTCCTTATTGAATGTTTCTCAATGATCCAGTTTGGGTGTGCCTTCTGGGACTCTGAAGGATATATTATCAGACTCATATTTATGAGGTTAGAAATAGGGACTCTGAATCTCCTCAGGCCCCTCAGTATGGTCTCATAGAGAAGAATGATATGTGAAAGCAGCAACTTTTCATTCTTCAACGTGAAAACTGAGGCCCTGAGAGGTAAACCATTCCTCCCTTAAATGGTATTCTGAAGAGGATGTTGGTAGCCACCAGAGAGAGGATGAGGAGACTGAGAGGCTGATGTGATTCACCACCAATGCTTCAACTACAGCATCCCTATTTTATCTGCCTAACAAAATTTCTGGCAAAAACTCCAAAATATTAAAGAATGAACATGATCACTGAAGAGCACTGTGTATTGAGCAGAAGGGCCCATATTGTAAACTTTGAAATGAATATGACCTCTGATGTGATTTTAGTAGTAGAACACTTATTCCAGGAAGAATTCAAGGCAAGTACAGTAGTACTTTTGCAGTGCCGGCCCACACACTCCCTCTTTGTAGAACTGACTCCTTCTTAGAGCTTTGACAAAGAATTGACAAAATCATTGTATTTTTTTTTTAACCAAGTAATTCTAACACAGTGTTGGTTAAGCTAATAGGATGCAAATGGACACCTGGCTCAGGAAGAATGAATCTATAGGCAAGTCTGAGAAGATTTGTTTCTTTCTCTTGAGAATTTGAGCCAGGTGACCCCTAAGTGTAGTCATATGATGTTATGTAGCAACAGTCATGTAGCATGGGGACAAAGGAGAGGCTCATGCCGTGGTTAGTTGAAGCCATGAGGAAAGTGAAACTAAGCACCTTGTGACAGAAGCCAAGGGAGTAGAGCAGACCACAGAGAGCATCTTTCTTGTTTTTTCCATGTAGTTTCTTATCTTGGTTTCTAATATATCTGCAGACTGTCATCCTCGCTATTTTTCCTGCTATTAGGTTTTAAGAGATTTCCCTGAAGTTTTATTAACAAATGCCCTTTCCTTGTGCTAGTCTGAGAACTGATTAAATAAACAGAGGAGAAAGGACATACCTTCATTACAGAAAATACCAAAAATATATGAAGATATGCCCTGTCCCATGAATGAAGGTTAACTCTCCTGTTAAGTGTGGGTTGGACTTAGTGAAAAATAGCAACATCGCAGTGAGAAACCTGAAGACACCACTTTAACTAGCTGATCAAGGATAGCATCACCAGTCCTAAGTCATGTGGATATCATATACCCCTAATATTTACCCCTTGAAGAGAAGAGGCGCCTCAACTTTGTCATATTTTCATTCAAACTCTATAACTCTGGCTGAATAATGAGAAAACATCAGATAAGTCCAACTTGAAGGACATTCTACAAACTAACTGACCAGTTCTCTTAGGAAACAAGCAAAGACTCTAAGAAACTATCACAGATGAAAGGAGACTGAGGAGAGTGGTGTCTTGAGTTGGGTCCTGGAGGAGAAAAGGGACATTAGTGGAAAAGTTGATAAAATCCAAATAAAGTATGTAGTTTAGATAATAGTGTCAAACCAATGGTAGTTTCTTACTTTTAATAAATGTCCCACGGTTATATAAAATGTTAACATGAAGGTAAGTTGAATGGAGGTACATAAGGACTCTGTTCTATTGCTACAACTTTTTTGTAAATCTAAAATTATTTTTTTAAAAAAGAAGAAGAAAATAAAAAATAAAAAATAAGAGACTACTGAGAGCTCACTGAATCTCCAGGAGCAGCAGAGAACCAATCTAGGTGACTACAGAGCCAGGAATTGTCACCAAACCCACACTACAGAATTGGGCCAACAAAGGCTCCACGGTCCCGGCTGGGCACAGACGCTGCAGGTTTCACCACCAACACCACAAAATCGCTCCTCTCCTCTGTCATTGTTGCCTCTAGAAACCGGATGTCGCTTTTGCTACCACCATCTGTCACCAGAAGGGAGTCTGGTCAGCCCCTGCTTCCTCTCCCTGCAGGCTGCATTTGCAAGATAGCTCCAGGGAGGTTGGGCCTGAGTAGCTGGTGTTTCAGCTTCTACCCCCAGATGGAAGTTCTATTTCATAAAATAAGAGATTTCCCAGACATGCTCAGTGCCCAGAAAGAAGGGCAAATGCCCTTCTAATTAGAGTGGTCTGACAAAGCTCCTTGGAGAAAGTAGAGTGTAAATAAATAGGGCATTTATCACAGTGAAACCAAATTCGAAATAAAACTCCACAGCATCTGGCACTTAGCCCTGTAGAAGAGGTGAGACTTTGATAAATAGAAATGCATCGTCCTCATGCAAATATTTTGTGAAACAAGCAGCTCATAGAATATAAGCAGAAAACAAGAAAACAACTTCATTTTTGTCTTCTCTGTTCCTTTTGATCAATTCTGTTGAGCCACGTCTGCTGAATTTTCACCCAGGAATAGGACAGACCCTCAGTAATTTTCTGATTACTCTTGGGTAATATACGTAGTTCTAGGGTCACTTCAAGTCATAAATTACAATTTCAGATTAGCATTAAAATGCCCAGCCTTATGTAATAGTAAAAATTTCAAATTTGCTTTTAAGTCGAGCCTGAAGTCAAGGAAGGGAAGGGCTTCTCTTCCCTCCTATCTGTCCTTCCTCTGACTAATCATGGTTTTTACCACCCCAGGGTTGAAGTAAGGGTGAATGGCTCAGGGAGCAGAAAAGTTTCTACTTAAGTGGTACTGCCTCAAAGTTTAGCATTTGTGATCTCTGTTTTCATAGTTACTTAAAGCCAACTTTTCTCATGAACTCTGACATAGTTCTTCAGAGATTTTTGGAGCTCTCCAACCTACAATTCCTTGGCAGGCCAAATACAGTTCTTCTCTGGCTGGTTTTCCTTTTTCCTCATCCCCTAGACATCCAGGAGACCCTCAGTTTTTCTTTATTCAGGTCTTAGGTCTCTATGCTTCTCTAGAGCACCATCTTGAACAGGAACTAAGACTATCCCATGCCAACTTGTTTTCTGGATCCACATCTAGTACACAAGAAATACTCATGTATTTACTCACTGGCCTGGCAGACTCTGGAAAAACTGGTCTCCTGTTATGAGCACCTTTTGTTATACCACCATCAAAGCAACTAGTAGATTTATCTCTTACCGTTTATTCTGTGATCATTCTGTGATCCTCAGATGAAAGAAAGGAATGTATATTAAACTCCCTAAGCAGACCCCTCAAAATCCTTTTTCTTAAACTTAGTTTAAAAGTTTAGACACATTTATCCCTTCCCTTGAGGATAGAAGTGGGATAGAACTCATGGTAAAATAATAGCTCTCTAAAATAGTCTCTTTAGCCCATTTTTAATTCCTGACTCTTTCCACCTAAAATGTTGAGTAGGACTTTAAGAGTCATCTAGCCTGTTTTTTTTTTTAATCACTTCTTTTGAAATTTTTTCATCATTGGATAGTCTATTGTCTTGATGTTTCAGCTGAATCTTCCATTTATACATATACACTATATGTAAAACAACTCAAAATGAGTCAAAGACCTAATTTTAAGACATAAAACTATAAAACTCTTAAAAAAAACATGGGCACAAATCTTCATGACTTTGGATTAGGAAATGATGTCTTAGATATAACACCGAAAGTATCAGCAACAAAGAAAAAATAGATAAATTAGACATCATTGAAATTAAAACTTTCATTTCATAGGACATGAAGAAAGTGGAAAGACAATTCACAGAATGAGAGAAATTTTTTGTATATCATAAATATAATGAGGTTATCAGAATATGTAAATAACTCTTATAAGTTAATAATAAAAAGACAACCCAATTTTTTAAAAGAGACAGAAAATCTAAATAGACATTTCTCCAAAGAAGATATACAAATGGCCAATAAGTAAAGGAAAAGATGATCAACATCGTTACTCATCAAGGAAATGCAAACAGAAACCACAATGAGATACCACTTCATACCCACTAGGTTAGTGAAAAGCAAAAATACAAATGATAATGAGTTTTGGTGAGGATGTGGAGAAAACGGAACCCTCATACACTGAGGGTAGAAATGTAAAATAACATAGAGTTACCACATGAGCCAGCAATTCCACTTCTAGGTATGTAGCCAAGAGAAATCAAAACATATGTCCACACAAAAACAGGTACCTGAATATTCGTAGCAACATTTTTCATAATAGCCAAAAAAGGAGAAACAAACCAAATGTCCATTAACCGATGTGTGGGTAAATAAAATGTGATATAACTATACAATGGAACATTATTCAGTTATAAAAAGAAACTAATATATGTTATAACCTTGAAAACATTATGCTAAATGTAGGAGCCAGTTATAAATTGTGTAATTCTATCTATGTGAAATGTCCAGAATAGGCAAATTCATAAAGACGGAAAGTAGATTAGTAATTGCCAGGGCCTGGGGATTTTGGGGGTAAATGAAGAGTAACTGCTAATGAGTATGGGGCTTCTTTTTTATGAAAATGTTCTAAAACTGATTGTGGTGATGTCTGCACAGCTCTGTGAATGTACTAAAATTGTATACTTCGAGTGAAGCATGTGGTATGCAAACAATACCTCAATAAAGCTGTTATTTAAGAAAGAGTGCTGACGTAGCCTTTGTGAAATCAGGAACAGTGCTAAAATGAAATGCAGAAGAGCCTTTCTAAAATATTATAAAATACACTAAATCTTGGTCTTGCTAAACGTTGTGGCAAACAAGTTATGTTACTGGGGCCCAAGACAAGCAGCAGAGAGATTGCGATGGAGAGTGAGATTTTCAAGGAGGTGATTTGGCGAGTGCCTGGCTCCTCAGGCATGATTGCAAAACAGAGCCTTGGGCCAGGGTCTCCCACTGCAGGCACACAGCAGTGTCTCCACGGACTTGGGCTATAGTGGGGTGCAGGCCCTGGAGGGGAATAACCTGGAGAGTGACTGTGTGCTTAAGGGTCGCAGTGTTCATAGTCCTAGGACACACAACACAGGAGAATGTGAACTGTCGTCTTGGCCTGGGTTTCCTCAAAAGCAAAGGCCCATCTGTGGTTGGGAGCAGGGGTGAGGGACAGGGATTATAAACAGGAAAGGAAGAGGGTTCACACACGAATATATTTATGCTCAATCTTCAAGACCTTCTAAGAAACTGCGTAGAACACATTTCTATGGAGTTGTCCACATGGGAGATGAGAGGAAGAAATATTTGTCAGCTCCACCTTGCCACTGAACAAGGGCTATTCCATGGGGTGTTAACTCTCCTTACTTCAGGGTTGTGCATGGATGAGTTTCCACAGGCATGCTGTGGAGACAGAGGAATCCAGGGTAGAGTGCAAAAGGTACACTATGTTCTCATTTATAGCTGTAAACACACCTGGAACTGGTAGCCACCGCCACAGCTAGGAAGAAGCCAAATTGAGAGAATTTGAAACAATGCTTAAGAGGTATCTGATGCAACTACCAGCTAAATTCTTTGAGATCTCAGAATCAGCTACAAAATTTGCAAGGTCCAATGAAACACAATAAATGTTAGGTCCTTGTTAAAAAATTATTGGAAATTCAAGATGGTGACAGCAGAGCTTAAGCCATGCCCAGGGTCCTCCTGAGAGCAGACCTTGTGTGCCTCCACTGGTTGAATATGGCCAGGAAGCTGGCTTTGTCTGGACTCTTAATTAGCAAATTATCCCTCACCCTCACTACACACACATACACACACACACACACACACACACACACACACACACACTCCACATTGCAGAAACTCCTGACCCCCCATCTCCTGAGGACCACCAGCATTTGGGAGCTCTGACCACATCCCCAAGAGCATGGCCTCTGCAGGAGGGTCCCTGACCCTGCTGATATGTGCTGAGAATCTCCCATGCCAAAGTCAAATCTGGGCAAAGAAGAGAATTTTCCATGGAGCTGCTTATTTTTTCCATAAAATTCTTTATTATAAGATTCTGACCTTACTTTAAAAACAAAAATATGGTTATGGTAAATAGCACTTTTTATTTTGCAAAAGAAGGTTATTCATTTTTTTTTTCAAGTGGCAGTCCAAATCAGGAGCTGGTAAATGACTGAGAATACTGGGTTGGGAGGAAGAACAGACACGAGACTAAAATCAAGGGCCAGGCTGAGGTAGGGGTTTGATCCTGCATGGACAGGAAGGACCCAGTGCAAGGTGTTTGTCAGCAGCTCAAAACCCTCTACCAGAAAGAACCATGAATACCTCCAAGCTCAACTCTGCCCCTTACAAGTGTCCCTAGACACTTTTTCCTCCATCCTTTTTCTTGCCTAGGATTTGTCTATGGAAGAGGGGAACAGTGCTTCCTTCTAGGTAGACCCTGAGCATTTGGAAAGGTCTTCTTTTTAGAAACACATCATCTATCCCTACATCGCCCACCTGAAATTCCACTGCCAGTAATGCACCACTCAACGTAGAATATGAGCCTCCGGTTGATTCAAGTGACTTCATGTGTTTGTTCTTTTAAAATGCATTTAAAGCCTGGGTAAGAAAATCTCTTCATAGTAATTAATATGCCTAATACACTAAAAATACTTTACAAAGATGATGACGACGATGATGATGATGATGATGATGATACTAACATCAGGTGATTATATCACTAAATCCTACCAAAACCCAAAGAGATAGGTGCTAATATTATTTCCACTTTTTGGCTGAGGAAATGAAAGTTCAGAGAAGTTGAACAAATTACTCAGTCACACTGCTCTCAAGGAGAAAGCTAGGATCCAAAGCAGACCCAAAGTCTATTATATAATCACTCTGCCAGGTCACTAGGCCTGGTGAGGATGTGAGTGGGGCACACTGAGGGACAGGCGATACAGGTTTGGGCTGAGAGGTGGAGCTGAGGGACATGCCAGGGTGGGCCAGTGAGCTTCCTAATTCCTGCTGCACTGCTGGTGGGCAACACTCACCTATGAGCGCTTCAGGTAAAAACTCAAAGCCCTTTCTTAACTTCTGTTTTTCTTTGCCCTTCTTTTCTTGTACCTTCGTCTCTTCTGACTGCTTGTGTGATTTGGAAGTGCCTACTGGAGGAAAGATACCATAAAAATATCATACTTTTCAGGACAACATCCTGCATCTTCAGTATCTAGGAGTAGTATCTGGTATTATGGCTCACATACCGTAGGTGCCTAATAAATGTCTGCATATCACTATGAGAAGGCAGCCTCTTCCAGGTCCCTGTGAAGCAGCCAGAGGTGTTCTTGAGCATCCTAGCTAAAGGCTCCATCATTTATCAAGCTTCACAATAGCTTAATCTCCACTTTCTTTCCCATCTCTCTCCCTACACAGGACCAACTCAAACCTCCTTATTAATTACCATGCTTCTGAAAGATGCAGGGATATAGTGCAGTCCTCCCCAAATTCAGGGAATGTCATCTACTATTTACCATCACTTGCCATTATTTACCATTCAGCCTCCAAATGTTTCCACTATAACCCCAGAAATCCGAAGAACCAGGGAGTAAGGATGGCTTCAGTGTCACTACTACTGCACCTAATTAACGCAGGACTCCCAGGAAGTACACCTAGGAGTTTGAACAGAGGCCCTGAAAGATTAGAACCTGCCAACACCTCTAGATATGGAATCTGACACCCATGCTAAGGTATACCTTCTCTTAAGCAAAATTTAGCGACTCCTCTGATATTAACTTTTGGAATCTAATTAATTCATCAGTCATTTGTTAAGAGGTAGTGAATTCATTATGACAAGGAGTTGAGACTATGCATCTATAGCTTTGTATATGGGAGAAATCATTTCAGATTGATTTTCCATTTCTAAAAATTCAATTTTCAACACTAAACAAGTCTTCGCCAAAACTTTTTATTTAAAGTTTTGTTTGAGCCAGCAACAAATGGTAGGCATTGTTTCCCTTTAATTAAACCCATCTGCAAATTGGTAAAATATTCCAGAGCCTCTGGAAGAAAACTTTCCGAGCTCTATATTAATTATTTGATTAATCACAGAGTCTGGACACCTGGTACTCACACTAATATTCCTGCCCTAGCAGGCACACTAACAAACAATGTGAATTATCATTTTAAAGCATTGGTGTATGTCTCATTACACCCTGGGCACCAATTTTATTTGTCTGGAATTGCAGACTTAACAAGAAAAAGAGGAGGGAAAACCAGACTTTTTGTTTGGCCAGAATAGTAATCCTAGCTCCAGAAATCTTATGGCTGAAGCAAATAAGAGGCCAACATGGTCCCAGAGCCAAGTTGATCTGGCTCTTCAACAAAGAAGAAGCCTTCTTCTTGCCCAGTGGAGGGAGAGCAAAAAACCCACTTACTAAAGCAAAGATGCTCCTCAGCCTTCCCCTTCTCTGTGCAGGCTCAAGCACATACCACTCTCTCCTTCTTAACGACCAGCTGCTTAGAACAGGCCTAAGAACAATTCTGAGTCACATAGTGATCGAGCCAACCTTGGCTTAAGACTCACATTCCTCCTCCTTCTAAAGAAATCAAGTACAGAAACAGTTGAAAGGGGCTATATGTAATTCAAGAATCCAGAAATGCAGGAGAGAATCACTTTTGGAAGAAGAGTAGTTTTCTCTCACCAACAGTTGTCCATGGCCAGGGGACACAGCAACAGTTGTCTGTGATATTAGATCTAATGTGTAGTTTGTCTCTAGTCCAAGTATCCTATACTTGTATTTATTCTGTAGATTGTGAAATCTGTTTTCACAAAGAGCAGTCAAAATTAGGTTTGGAGAGAAAAGCAAGCTAGAGAAGCAGAAAATGGAGAGGGTGAGAAAAAAAAGCATTTTCCATATGGAACACATCAGAGGCTTCGGACTTTTGGGGACACTTTGACCTCATCTTTACCTTTGTAAATATCTATGCTCTTTTTTTTTTATCCTAATATGTTCCACCCGTTAATATAAGGCAAAATCTTCTCCCTAAACAAGAAATATGAAGAAATGAGTCTGCTCTCAAGCTTGGTTTGGTTTATAATACAGCCTCTTTTACAAACGTTCGTGTTTACTATAAGCCATTCGGACTTTCAAACATACTATGAAATTTTCAACCTTCCATCTACTTTTAGAATACAGTTTTGCCTAGACTTGGTAATGGGTTTAGTAATCCTTCATTTGTTATATAAGAAAACTCTTCATTGTAGTTCCAACCAGGGTTCCTCAACCTTGGTACTACTGATGGATTGGAACAGATAATTCTTTGTCATGTTCTGTGCATTATAGGATGTTTGGCAGCATCCTTGGCTTGTACTCACTAGTCGTTTGCAGCACCAGTTGTGAAAACCAAAAATGTCTCCAGACATTGTCAAATGTCCCTGAGGGTGCAATTTCTCCCCTTACTCTGGAAACACTGGCTGCTGAGTTTAGGAAAATCATTAAAATATGACAAGGGGGTGTTAAAGTAGACACCAGTTTGAAAGATCAAAATCTTTGTTTCCCAAGTATTTCAATACTTGAAGAGTATTTTAAGAGATCCTATTTCATAGCCTATATAATTGCCATCCCCTGTCCTTCCCTGATTACATGGCAGGATGATCCAATGGTCTCTGACAGGGCAGAATCCACTCCCAGCCCCAAGAGAGATGGTCAGTCATGAGAATCCCATTTCCCTTTGCCAGTGGCTGGTCAAGGAATGAGAATCATGTTGCTTAGTTCTAGACAATGAGACATAAGAAGGTGAAAAATGTTTGAGAAGAGAACCCCCTTATATTAGATTAAAAATAGTAATAATAACAATGATAATAATCTCTAAGGAAAAGTCTTTTGCCATATTTCTCTTACCCCACGTGGATCTCTGCATTTGAATGTGACCGTATTATTGGAACTTCAGCAGCTATCTTACAATCACAAGAACCTGAAGAAAAGAATGAAAGGCCAATAGCTCGAGGAAGGAAGAGTAGAAAGAACAAAAGGCCTTTAGTCCCCGATGACATCTTTGAACTGTTGAACCAGCCTTGGAATGTCCACCTCAGGCTGCTTGTCAGCTGAAATAATTCAACACTTTTATCCTTAGCTAAACGAATAGTTGGCAAACTATGGTCTATGAGTCAAATATAGGAACTAAGAAAATTGTTTTTACATTTTTTTAAAAGGTTGTTTAAAAAATAAAAATAAAGAACCTTATATGGCCTACAAAGCCTAAAATGTCTACTGCGTGGCACTGCACAGAAAAAGTTTGCCAATCTACAACCTAAACCATTCACGGAAGATGTCTTGTAATTTGCAACCCAAACAAAGCATCCTGAACTAATGGAAGTACTGATATCTTCATTTCACAATTACAGAACCTGAAGCTGGGGTCTTCCCATGGTAAGCTTAGGTAGACAGTCAAATATAAATTTGTTACTATTTCAATTTATTGTAAAGTTAAGCCAAATTGAGTCATCACAAAAGCATTGAATGAAGTTTTCTGTTCTTTAGAGGTTCGAATAATAGTCTTGATTGTACAAATCAGAATAGACAAAGCTTCTTGAAACACAATGTGTTCCATGAACACCTTCAAAGGGGGCCAGACGGTCCCACTATCTGGAGCAGCAGGCCATTTCCTGCATTTGGAAGTCAAACATAGAGACTCCTAGGAGGAAAAGACATGACAGAAAAACATTAGACACAAAGTCACTGGTTTGATAAATAACCTCTTCTACTTGCTGAAATAGTTCTTGCACTTCCTTACTGACTCACTCAGAGAGAGTGAATCCTCAGGGATAAATATTCAAAGCCTTCCTCCATTCACTCCAGCTCCCAGATTAACACTGCTGTTGTGTGTCGAGACAGCATGGTCTATAGCACTTTGGTAAAGAGTTTAAATACTGACCACATCTTATGCATGCAGAGAGTTTGGTCTAGAAGAGGCACACAAAGCTCATTGTGAAGAGCCCATGAAATGAGTATTGTACGAAAGTTACAATAAATATCTGTCAACATCTAGCCGTGGGACCATAACCGAGGACCGAGTGACTAGGAGGGCCAGGTTTTTCTCAGTAGATCCAACCTGCTTTTCTTTGCCTTTGTATCCCAGTGCTTATCCCAGTATCTGGCACACGGTAGAGAGTCAATGAGGAACAACAGCCCTCAGTCTACACCCAGTATTGGTTGTGCTTCAGTGTTGGGTTGGTTTGTCGGCAGAGCTTGACCATGTCAGGATCCAGATTCATCCATGTTTCCCAAGGAGCACACTTTTCTACTGGCTCAGTGACTGGAGAGGGCATCTGCTCACATGGAAGGGCCCTGAAAAGACTGACTTGGGGACTGCTGGAGCTTTTTAGAAGGGGTGTCACTGTGACAGTGGGAACAGTTATGCTCCTTTCTGGCGTAAGATTTGGGGTTGTAGGTTCCAAGTCAGTCTGGGGCTTAATAAGAGGTTTTCTCTTTTCGACCTTCTGGCCCAGCAGCCAGGCACACAAGGCCACCACAGTTACTATCAGCAGGAAAACCACGGCAGCCAAGGGTATGATGACCATTAGAGGATAACTGCTTTTCCTGGGCTGGGTGGGTGCCCAAGGGCTGTCTTTGGTGGCAGCTTGTGGCCAAATAACCCTGGTGGGAGAGGCCTGGCCATCCATAGTAGGCCCTGCACTACTGTGTTGTACCCAGAAATCTGGTTTCTGCCATTTGATCTGGGTCAGCTTCCCCAGAGTTTCTGTCTGTGCCGTGGGTCCTGAGGAAACCAAAGGCTTTTCCTGAGAAAGAGCTGAAGTCACAAGGTTGTCTGCAGTGACTAATAAAGATACATCAGGGGTAAAACTCTGCAAAAGTAAGGCATCAGATGGCACTATGGAGAAGGAGAGACAGCCTACTGCTGGTTGAACGTGGTCTGCTCGCAGCAAGAAAGTGAAGGAGTCGTTCAGGATATCAGTGCTGGTTAGATTGGCATGTGGATCAAGCATCAATAGCCCTTGGTCAATGTCCCACTGAGTGAATAGAGTGGCGTCTTCCATCAGAGTGCCATGGCCCACTCTTCGTACAAGTCTTCCATGGACAGGGGGTTCTGTCACTTCAAATTTGGGATCACTATTAGTCCTTTCAGCAAGCTCAGAAGCATCAAGGTCCTTTCTTGTCAGCTGATAAGCCACTCTGTTGGTAATTGTCAGGTTTGTCAGAACCTGAAGTAAAGGCTGCACTCTGATGCTCAGTGTTAGTCCTGTCAGGTTGTTTTCTGACGTGAACACTGAGAACTGTAGCTGGTCCTCTGAGGCCGTGAGGTTTGTCATGTGGTAAGACAGTCTTCCTGAATCCAGATCCTCCTGTCTAAAGCTGATGACCATCTGGCTTTCAACGAGCAGATGCCCATGTTGGAGAGGACATGTTATCTTGTATGTGATTTGGGGGTTCCTCCCATTGGTCATTGCTGACAGGTGGGCATTGGTTATAGAGATGGTTGTCTGGCCTTGTGGGAGAAGTAGGTCAGTGAGGTTGACAAGGGTGATGGAGATGGGGATGACATCCAGATGGAACAGCTTATAGAGTGGGCGGTGTTGGCCATCAGTCACACTAAAGTAAAACGCTCCAGAGAATGGGCTTCCATCTTGTGTGAACCACACTTGAGAGTTATCAATGTCGGCTTGTGTGAAATGGTGAACTGGGGTATCTGGATGGTGAGCCACTGACAAAAAGCCATTATTAGGACTACGGATGATTGTATATCTGATCTCCTCTGGAGGATTGTCTAGATCTTCCACTTTTAGGTTATCAGGTCCCACAATCATCCTACTGCCCTGCAGAACTTTCAACCGAAGCTCTTTTGTCTTTAATTCTGGCATTTGGTCATTAATAGGAGAGATAGTGATGTTAAACATCTCTTCAAGAAAGTCAGCCTCAGGCTTAGTGACAGACTTGCTCTTTGGGTTTGGCCAAAGGGCAAAGGTAAAATTATCAGCCAGTGATTCAGAGTCATCGTGAATGTATGTGATTCCAAATTTATTAATTATATACTGGGAAAAATAGGGTTTTCCTTCGGTAATATTTCTCTCTCCAACCATGATGGTTCCGTGGTGTGGAAGAGATATGACCTGGAACCAGATTTCATAAGAAGAACGCTGAGATTCGGGCAATTTCAACAAGAAGTTGGAAGCATCCAATTTAGATTGGTCAATGAGAACTTTGTCTCCCTCCTTGACAGCAGCTCCTGTTAAACATAAATGTAGGGAACAAAGTGGCATTTTGTTAGAACTTTCAGATGAAAGCAGTAAGGCTCTTTCTCCCTCAGATTTGCCTGTCCCAGTGAATTATTCAAAACACTTTTATTGCTCAAGGACCTGAATTAAAATTGCTACTCAAGGCATCTTTTGAAAACCTAAAATTTAAATATATACATTCATACTACTAAGTCAACATTTCAGACAAGGGAGTTTTCAAACCTTGAGATTCATTATAAAATGTTACATTCCTAATATATCTGCTACTGGATGTTCCCTTGCCATGGAAAAGGGGTCCAGCTTTCGATACCCTTTCCTTTCAAGAACTTAATCCTATTTGTCATTTTCATTTTCTAGCAACAATTTTCAGTCATGGGCATGATGAAGTCCCTGTTTGGAAGTACAAATAAAATTCTTTAAAGCTAATTTCTCATCCTTCCCCATCTACCCCTTGCCCCACTACAACTATTAAGGTTTATAAGAAAAATCCCAGAAATAGAGCACACACAAAGAAATTATAAATTTTTATATCCATAAGTTTTATTTCAAAGGGTGATATCATGGCTTTGGCAATTAAAAAAGAAAAGATGTGTTTCCAAATTGTCCCTACTTTAATAAGTAGAGATGAAGCACTGACTATCACAGTGTGGCTTTACCTGTATTAGCAAGCAGGCGACTCTGCCGACCAGGTTCATTAACTTCACATGAAATTGTTATACGAAACTTCTGAGGGCCTAGAGCTGCCGGTGGGGAGGACACTGTGAACATGAAAGAATCTTCGGCAGTCCAGCCAGTGTTCTCATGGTCCACATGCTGGTATAATATCAGCTGTTCATTGACCTGGCCAGAGAGTACAGAGATTAACACATATCCTAGCTTCCCTTCTACTCAGATTATTGCAAAGATCTGTACAAATGCAGGAACATTAAAAATGTGCTCACTTATCTGTCAAACCTAGGTGATTCTATTTATCAGAGAAAGAAAAGCACATTGATTTTGAAGTGACTAATGCCTAAGGTATTTGTATTATAGAAAGTTTATAATGAACCTTCATTTACCTGCCAGAAAGTTCCAACAACTACCAACTCTTAACCATTCTTGTTTTATATATACTCCTACCCAAGTTTCTGCCCAATAGATTATTTTGAAGCAAATCACAGATATCATAATATTTTATCTGTACATATTTTAGTAAGTATTGGTAAAAGATGACTTTTAAAAACATAGTGCTGCTATCACACCTAAATATTATACATTATACATACTTAATATTATCAAATATCCAATTCGTGTTCAAACATCTCCAATGGTCTAGTACATATTTTTACATAGTTGCTTTGTTGGAGTCAGGATCCTAAAAAAGTCTACCCATCACATTTGTTTGGGTGTCTTTTAATATATATGTTCCCATTCTCTGATATTTTTCTTGTAGTTTATTTGTTAAAGAAATTGAGTTGTCTTATAGAGTTCCTTACATTCTAGATCTTGCTGATTGCATCCCTATGGTGTTTAACATATTCCTCTGTCTCCTGTTGTTCCTGTACACTGATAGCTAAATCTAGAGGCTTAATAAAAAGGAGGTTCAATTTTTTGTTAAGAATAGTTTACAGTTTGTATGGCATATTTTCTCTTGTATCTCATTGCAAGGTAAAATATCATTGGGTTACTTCTCTTTTGGATATATGAAGATTGAAAGATGGATTCAAGTGTTGCCAGGTCACTCCATCTATTTTAAAGTTCCCCATCAGTCTGTCACCTAAGTTTTATAGAGTCATTAATATGATTGCCTAAATTCCTTATTTTTGCAGTGGCAAAATAATCATATCATTTTCTCATTCCATCTTGATTCTTATTTGGAATTTTTTTATAAAGAAGAACATTCCCTTGTCAGCTATTTGGTTACAATGAGGTACAGTGCATGCAGGAAAAACAATATAAATGCTTGATTTTTTGTCTTATATACCAATTTTCAGAAGAGTTCCTTGGCTCCAACCTCCAAACATGACAATTGATTTGGTTTTGTTGTTTGTTTCTTTGTTTTAGAATCATTATAAACTTATTAATTTTAATATACAATGTTTTAAATTCCATTGCAATCAGTATTCCCATTGATGTTCAAATTTTCCCACTTTAAGGTGTTTTTCAAGATTTAATAATAGTTCTTAATGCTTGTTGCCTGTCAACGTCCTTTCTAACTCAATCCATGGAGATGGGTTCCACCAGTATTTTGTTGTCGAGATAACATGTGGATAGTCTTTCCTTCAACAACAGTGATTGAAAGTTCCAAAATTGTAACCACAGAAGGAAAGGCTATAGATAAAATACTTAACCCTTAATTTCTATGGGTCATATTTTTTCTGACCTGCTACCTATTATAACATCCGAACTTACCAGTAGGTTTTGCCAAGGTATCTGAATGTCCACATCAAAAGTGCCTAAGATAAACTATTATATAATATACAGAGTAATTAAGTCTATTTCATCAGTCAGTATTTAGAAATTAATAATTAATTCACAACTGTATTAATTAACAGAATGTGATGATGTGCTGCTCTGTCTCATTGCTGGTACAGTGAAGGTATCTAGAATGAGGCTTTTTGGTCTAGTGAGTTTTCATGGAATACAAGCTCTGTTTCCAGACTGGCCAACAACTGTTGGTGAGTTTTTGTTCCTTATCCTTTCAAGGATGGCACAAGGGAAGACTGTCACTTGGGGATTTTAAATGAGGAGAAGAAAACATTGTTTCAACATTTCCTCATAATTAAGCAAGGTTACTCATGAGAAATTGGAGTTTCTCCGAAAACAGTAATTTCTGGTACTAACTAGTTTTATTCAGCAGCTCTGCCATTTCTATTCCCAGCTTAAGATTTATGACAAAAAATTAGTCATAAATGTATTCCTGCTCCCAGAAGTAGTGACTGTGCCATAGATTCTGGACTAGAGGATGGTTCCTAAAAGGTTTTCCATTCTTCGGAGAGAGGCATAATATTATATAAAAAAATAGACTCAGTTTCTTAATATTAAGTAACACAGTCTATTAACCAAGAGGAAATTCTTCCCAGGAGTTGGGCAATCTTGTTCATTGCTCCTTTGGCATAAGTGAAAATTAGCTCCCCTGAAAATTATATAATGAGCTGTTAGAATAATTAAGGATCTTCTGATATCTATAGTATGGAGAGTGATTGTCACCGCGAAAGAATGGTTCTCATAGATGAGAACATGTGAGACAAAGGTCAGAAATCTTGTGAGAAAAGTAACTGAAGAAGAGTCCTATACATGGCCTTCTACTTCAGGAGACTTGTGGAGAAGAAGTCTATTATAGGTTCAGTTTTTGGAAAGGCATTTTAAGAGTGAGAATTCATGAGTAACCCAGTGTCTTATTTACACCAGAGAATGAGAGAATTTGATTAGATTCATCTTGAGTGTCTGAGCTTTAAGACTGGAGAGCAGGGAATTAAAAGTGTTGAGCTAGAAGTCAAAAGGAATAAGGGTGTCTGTGCAATGTCAACAAACCGATCATGTGCTGAAAGAGATTTGAGGTAAGCAGTTTTAAAGTTTAGAAGACAGCTTTGTCTCACCAGCTTTGAGAGTTAGGTTCTAAGGTATATGTGTGTACATGTGTTGGGAGGGGACCAGAAAATAGAGAATGAGACCAAGACTTGATGAAAAAAAGTATAGGGCAAACCTGAGGAGAGAAGGATCTCAGAAAGGATTAGAAATTTTGTTACCTCAAATAGAAAGCAGTCTTAGGAAAACTTCCAGCAAGTCTGCATATTTCCACTGTGTTAAATATAGGTTGATAAGCCACTTAGCTGGTTACCTGGGCTCTCGGATTAAGGAGAGGGGAGAAGGGAGATTTTTGTTTCCTGTGGATTTAGATTAGCCCAGAGATTTTCTCTTTTACAGACAGAATCTTTCTGAAATGTCGTTAGAAATTTAATGGTGTAGAAGTCTGACTAATAAATGTAGAAGAAAAAACAGAATGAGAAAAATCACCATTTGCCAACCACCATAGTAATAAATGTTTCAAGCAATTATCCTAAAATGGTTGCTAAAACTAGTGAGCTAAATTGTGACAAAATAAAGGGAACTTAAATAGTTCTAACGTGTCTTCTCACAAGAAACTTATTAATTACAAAGGGGCAAATTGTACCTTCACAGATGAGAAGTCTGCACGACAGTACCCAACCAAGTAATAAACAAAACATCATTAGTGACAGGCAAAGTGAGCATAAATACCTCCTGACATAAAACCCTGAAGACCCAGCATCTCTCATGGCATTTCTGCCAAAAATGCACAACCTGAATCTAATTGTGAGAAAACATGAGATAAAACCAAACTGAGAGACATTCTACAAATCACTAGCCTTGCTCTCTCAAAAAATATTATAAGGTTGTAAAAGTCAACATGACTACTGAATGGTTTCCAGGTTAAAGAAGATAATGGACACCAGACAACTAAGTACTGTATTTTGTGCTGTAGATTTTTTCTTTCTTGCTATAGAGGACATTCTTGAAACTACTTGTAATATTTGAATAAGGCCTATAGATTATATAATAGCACTATACTAATGTTAATTTCATGACTTTGTATACTCTAGTCATAAAAGAGAAGGCCTTGTTTTTAGGATATATACACTGAGGTATTTAGAAGTAAGAGGGTATCATGTCTACAACTGTTTCTCAAATTTTCAGAAATGTGTGTGCATATATATCTGAGTGTGTGCCTGTGTGTATCTGTGTATGCATGTGTTGGAAAGGAAATGCTAACATTTGGGAACTGTGGCTTAATATGGAATTTTTTGTACTATTTTACAATCGTTATATGACTAAAATTATTTATAATAAAAAGTTAAAAATAATTTTAAAAAGTAAATCCATGGTGTTTACTATATCAACTTTAAGAAGGAAGCAATAGTCCCTTTTCTCTGATGATCCATTTCTCTGATGATGCAGAATGGGGGAAGGAACTCACAAATGCCTTGGCATTCTGAAATCAAGAAGCGATTGTTTCCTATCCTGACATGGTACCCTCCCCACCCCAACTTGGTGCATTTCTCTAGGACTTTAACAAGGTTGTATTCCTACCTGGCTCATAAATGGGTGAACATGTGGTTCCAAATCCTAGACCTTCTCAGAATACTGCTTTTATTGAAGGAATAATATGATACCACCCCTTGAATCTCTGAGATCTAAACCTTCTGGATCTCATATCCTTGATTCCTATAGAACTACACAGAAAAACATTTTTTAAAGGTTAAGGAGATAAATTTGACTCTAAGAAGGCTTGAGGTCCTATTTACTTTTCTTTGATGAGTTAAAGCTTAGAGTTGAGAGGCTGCTGAGAAGCTCAGAGAAGTTGGGAATTTAGGGAACTCCTCTCTCTCCCCCCAATCACAAGGCTCACTAATAGCAGAGCTGGGACCAGAAGCCAGATCTCCAAGCTTGTAGATAAGGAATCTTTCTCCTGTAGCACTCTACTGGGGCCTCCTTGGCTCCAACTGCTTAATTTACTATTCTTTTTCCTCTATGAAAAAAATGGACACTTATTAATATGAAAATGGAAGCAGAGGAGTGTAGTAGAATTTGAGCCTTGGATTAATCAGACCTAAGTTAAAATATGAAAATTACCAACTTTCAGCTCTGTAGTTTTTATGCAAGTCATTTAATCTCTCTGAGCCTCCATTCCTGCATTAAAATATAGAATAATAATCTCACTTGGAGTTATGCATTTGATATAACTGGTCATACATTTCAATACTCAGAATGGCTCTCAATATTTCTAGGTCTTTCAAGAAAGCAATCAATCTCTTACTGGGATATCAGGGGATTCTGGTTAAGATGGAAGGTTAAACTTATTTTTTATAGTGAGTCATGGAACAAGACTATTAAGCAATCAGAAAGTTCTAAATCATGCCTAATAAAATAAATATTTTCCATAAAAACAAAGGAATTTGTAGACTGGAATCTTGGCACATATTCTAGGAGCTTATTTTTAGTTGATTGGTAAGTAAGTATTAGTTCACCACTCTATACTTGGCGTTTCACTAACATTTGTCTAATGAACAACTAAATTACTTTAAAAGCGCTTTACAAAATTTAATTATGAAGTATATATTTATATCATTAAAGAGTAGAAATAATGTACCCAAGACATTTCTTATCCATTTATTTAATAAAAACACATAGACAGTACATAACTTTTATTGAGCCCTAAATACATGCCAGGCCTTCTGTTAGGCACATTATGCAACTCAATTTATTTAATTTTGTTTTAGGGGGCACTTATTATGCCCTTCCAGCAGACTTAAAAAAGAAACTGAGGCTCAGAAATTTTCAATAATTCATCTATAGCCAAACAAGTGAAAGAGCATGTTTTTAATCTAGTCCCATGTGATTCCATAATTTGTGCCTTTCCCACAACGCTAAGCCAACAGTGTGAAAAGCTCAATGAGACTCTAGGCAACCAAAAAATTCACAAGATATGCTCTCTAACCCTAAGGAGTCTAGTAATGTAGAAAGTCAGTAGGATAGACAAATGCCATTTTGTGGTCTGGACTGGCTTAGGCACAGTCACTATTGGCCTGAGTTTGTAATGACTCAAAGAAATGGCCCACATGCCGCATTCTATATACTGTATTCCAAATGGCAAGCTAAAGAAAGACTATATTCTAATTCTTCTATACTACTGCCTGCCATTGCTGACCAGGTAGAGACTTTCTCATAAGACACCAGGGGTTAAAAAGGTAGGATCGAGGGGAAACAAGTTTCTACCTGGCTCCAGTTTGAGGGAATTCTTTTCTGAGCCCCAAGATGACTAGCAAATAACCTTTTCTTAAGACTAAGTTTTTTTAAAAACCTGGAGAAAGAGAGCAAAGGGTTGTTGTGAGTACACCTGGAAGAACCCAGAGATGAAGTGGGAGCTCTGATGTGTCATGTTTGGTGGTGTCAACCATGGCATGAAATCTGATATTTTCCCCTAAAACACCTGGACATTCCTTAGATCTACAAAAGTACATGTGGACAGGACTGAGTTGTATGAGAATAAAATTGTCAAACTTGGCCAAAAGGCAGAGCTAGAATGCTCTGGAGAATATCTATATTCTGAGGGTCCTTCTAAATATACCTCCCTATGATCCTGATTAAGAAAAAAAAAAGAGCATAGGTCCTTTACATTGATCCTTTCCCACAGTGGAGCCTAAAAGTCAATCACAGCTTTAAAACTCCCACTGGAAAAGAGAGTAACCAAATTATCTTAGGGTCAGCTGGGAGAAAAGGGAGGAAGAGAAGGAAACATGGAGTCCACTTGCTTGCTTCTTCACCACATGACAACTTTGCCAAAGCTCCAAGCCTGTGGACAAGATGGTGGTTGACCAGAAGGAGCAAGAGATAAAGAACTGACCAAAAAATCTCTATCTTGGGCAGATAATCATGGGGAAAAGAGATTACAGACAATTCAAAAAGGTAAAGTCTCTAAGGTTCTGTATGGGTTTACCAAAAAATCCTAAAAGCTAAGATTCTATGTACCTTTTCTTATTTCCACCATGACTGGCACCATCACATTTGTAGAAAGTAGCTTAGCACAGGGGGTTCAAGGTTCTCAGAAGAGGTTAGAAGTCCAGGGCCACAGATTAGAGGTTTCAGGTAATAAATAAATGAGGGCAGCCATAGGAAATTAATACAAGGAGAAAGGATAAACCCCCTCACTGAAACGGTAATTGGTTCTATTGCTTTTTCAAAGAAGGAGCCAATAGTTCTAAGAGAAAGATATATTTTTGATCATTCAAAGCCATTGGGCCAGGACCCATCAGCCAATTGCCAGTTCGAATAATGAATAGGTGACTAAATGACACCACAAACCAGTAATTTCTACACATGGAAAAGAATGCTCAAACATAATTTGGTGAACTGTACTGTCAAAACCAAAATTGAACAAAAAAAACTGGTGGAAAATGTCCAAAATGATGACTTAAGTCTCATTGCCACTGAGCTGGCTACTAAAGAAACACGAGAAAAGCAGGGATAAGGATGGGCAGTAGAGGCCACTACACAAAGACACTCCTCCTTCCCTGCTCAGAAAATTAAAGAGCCAACCTTTAATGATCCCATTGTAATCTCCATCACACTATAAAAATTAATTTCTATCCTGTGGGAAATAAATGTGTTCTTAATTTCTTAAAATGTAAGTGTTATCTTGAACCATAAATCCAGATTCTGGAAGAAGAGGTAATTAGACAAAATTCATTACCCAGAATCGATTGCATTATTTCCTAAATGTGGCCCTGGAAACTTGTATCTTCTTGCAGTAGAGACATGATGGACGACCTTCCATTCACAACAGCACACTTGCTGAAATGCAATTACTGGTTTTATGGAAACGAAAAAAGGCTAGGCGTCATGAATCTCAAAACCAGGGCACTTTACTTTTTAATGATTCTCAATTATCTAAACAAGCACTGGAATGAGAATCGCTCGATTAGTCTCAGCTCTACTTGGAAGAGATTAGTGCTTTATAAACTCAGTTCTTAACTTTTTTCACACAGTCTTTGAAATAAACAATAATTTCTCTAAATTCATAAAAGCCTTTCATTTCATTTTAAAATACGATGATTCACCTCTTCTATGTATTCAAATGTTTAATTCTTCAGAATATAAGATTTTCAGCACAAGTTTTGTAGTTTCGCTTTTCCTAGTTAGGCAGATGTAATATTACGGTTGAAAACAAGAATGGTACTTGTTTATCTTGGTAGGCTGACATGGTATGCTTGAAAAAGTAGTGAATTTATTCTGTAATAAGAAAATATTTTGAGCTATAATAAAGCAAATGTTTTCCCCACAATTATTTTGCCAAAACATGATATTAAGCATAATGGATGGCGTCTAGATTTCCTTCATAAGCTTTATCCATAGAGAGCTACTGATTAAAATGATCTTTTTTATTTACCTATAAAAAGCAAAAGAGGGTGTGAGTTATGGGCAAATGATACAGTGGTTTTTCCTCCAGCTGAGAGTGGTGGAGGACTGGAAACAATTTAGTCCTTCATGGTAAAGGCATGAAAGAGGACTCCACCATCAACTGCCTAAAATTTTCTCCCAGCTGGACATTTAGCAGGTTACTGGCTGGAATGGACTCTTGAAATTAGAAAAACTGGTCTAGAAAGTCATAATACATTCAAAGGCATTTGATTATGTGAACGTGTCTGGATAGTTCTGAAATTGCTTTTTGAGTAATATCTCTTTTCACTAACCAGATTGAAGAGGTCTAATCAAAGCACATAAGATGTGCTCAATAAATGTCTTCATTAAGTAATTTCAGAGAAAAGGTTTTGGTCATCTCCAAAACCAGTCCCACCATTTCTTTGCTTTCCAAAAGAGCTGCTCGGAAGTAATCGGAGAAATCGTAAAACGCCTGAGAGTTGACCATGGTCCTATTTGGCAGGGGCCATAAAACTGCAGACTTTTATAGAGTCACATTCCATTTGCATGTGAAAAAGGAGACAAGACCTGGAAAGGGGAAAGTTAGGAAGAAGAATAATAAATGTCTTTCTCTTCCTAGGTCACAAACAAAAATGTGCATTTTTTTAACTCAATTGGAATGTCTTTAGGTTAACACCAACTGTGCTGAATTTATTGATGAGGCCCTTCTCCTACTCAATGTAAATTTAATGCTTTAATGTTTTCTAATATTATTTTACAATAACCATGTGTTATTTTCATACTCAGAAAAACATGCACACTGGAAAGTGCCAGAGTTAGTATTTTGGTTCATATCCTTGCAGAGTTTTCTCTGCCTGCCTGCCCCCTCCTCTACCCACATTATTGCTACTGAAGTGGAAGGGGAGACAGGACATTTCAATGAAATTTATTCATAGAAATTTAACACAACCTATTCTGTAAAGACACCTCCAGTTCATTACAGCAGCTCTCAGCCGAATGGGAGGGACCCTTCCACCAGGTCCTTTTTGCTCTGACTTGCTCCCCCATCCCCCACTCCAACCCCATTCTGCCTCCAGCCAGTGCTCTGACCAAGGATAGAGTGTTCCATCCAGGCATGAGGCCCCCTGACATCTCCCTCAGCTCCCACCTGGCATCATCACTCAGGGAAGTGTTTTCTAGAACACCAGGCACTCTCCCCCAGAGAGAAACAGTAAGTAGGTTATAAGGTGAAGCAAATCTCATTCTTCTCTAATGACCTCATTTCCATGCAGTTAATCACTATAGCACTTCAGGGTAAACACAGAAGCCAGTTCCAGTGTCCCAGAAAATGCTCTGCCCCTATAAAACTAGTCTTTTGGCCACAATGAGAGGAAAACAACGTCCGACATTTCCCAAAACAGAAAGATAATAGCAGCAGCCTTAGCTGCCATTTATCGTCTGCTACAAATGTGGCAGCGTGCTAAGCACTTTTGTATTCTTTATCTGTATTAATCCACTACAAACTCTAAGAGGAAAGAATAGCCTAGAGGGTAGGAGCATGACTTAGAGTCAAAGCCCTGAGTTCAAATTCAGACTCTGCCACTGCTGAGCTGTGTAACTGTGGGCAAATTGCTTAACCTCGCTACGCTCTAGGATCCAAGCCTATAAAGTGAGACGATGAATACTGCAAAAGAAACCTCAGAACAGTGCCGGGGACATGGTGAATGTTCAAAATGCTTTCATTATTACTGTTACTTTTTATGTTCTACAGATGAGGAAACAGGTTTAAAAGATTCGTTATTTGCCCCAACTCACAGAGCTAATCCAGATCTTCTGACCGTAGGGAGTCGTGGGACTGTCCTCAGCTATGACTGGTTAGCAGTATCAAGGAGCAGCAACAGGGCACCTGATTTCAATATTATGTGCTCTCGCCACACTTGCAGAGAGGCAGAGAGTGGGCCGCTGAACTGCATTTCTAGACTCTGAATATATCATTGCAGCTGCTTTACAAAGACAGAATCATCACATTCAGGACTGCATCCACGTAAAAAGGCTGATGCACAGGCTGATACCTTGTATACTATATAAAGAACTCTCCTTTGTCCTCTGAGTCAAAGCACGGGGCCAGGCCCCAGCACGGTGGGTGCATGCTTTGGAGGGGAAAGGGCTGTGTGTGGTACACTTGGTCCAGTTGAAAAGGAGAAGGAAATTCCTCTCTCGTCACACCTGACTCGTGGCTGTGGCACTGCCCAGGTTGTGCTTTCACACTGGAGCCTGCCCTTGTCCTCACAAGGACGAACATTTAGTTCAAAAGCCCCTCTTCCCAGACACTCCTGTGCAGACCCCGTATAGTCCTCAGCCTAGGGTCATGCGACGCCTACCCCACCTAACATCTGCCATTGTTAACACACCATAGTTAATACTTTATTTTTTTAACCCTATGCTATACTCTAAGTCCTCATGACTGTTTAGTAACTACTAATTTGTACTTCTTCACCCTTTCACCTTTTTCACCCTGCCCCTAATCCCTCTCCCCTCTGGCAATCACCAGCTTGTTCTCTGTATATGTGTGTCTGTTTTCCTTTAGTTTTTTTTTTTTTGTTTGTTTGTTTGCTTATTTTGTTCCTTAGATTCCATAAATAAGTGAAATTATATGGTATTTGCCTTTCTTTGTCTGACTTATTTCACTCAGCATAATACTCTCTAGGTCCATTCATGTTGTTGCAAATCTTAAGATTTCATATTTTTAAAATAATTGAGTCATATTCCATTGTATATATGTATATATAACTTCTTTATCCAATCATCTATTGATGGGCACTTAGGTTGCTTCCATATCTTGGCTATTGTGAATAGCACTGCCGTGAACACAGGGTTGCATAGATCTTTACAGACGAGTGTTTTGATTAGTTAACACATTTTCTTCATACTTGCCTCTTGGTTCTTAAAGTAGAAGAAATAATAAGAAAAATAAAACCAAAATAATTGGATTTTAATCAATCAAAACTTTCCTCTCACTCTAGGGATTTAAAACTGGCTTAGAGTTTTAATTCCTGTTTATAAATGTGTTATATTCTACAGGTGGTTTGTTTTCATAGGAAAATGTATTCCAAATGTCTCTGTAAACAGTTTTCTGATTAGCCCACCTTGGCAGATTGTTCCGTTGTTCTGATTATTCGGGGCCTTCTCCCTGTGAAATGATTCTCCTCCACCCCATTGACTTCAGGCTTGCTCATGTGACCTCCTTTAGTCAATGAGATGCGAGCACAAGCGCTACACAGCACTTCAGAGCACAAACTTTAAGAGTCATCACATGGTTCCACCATCACTGTTTTTCCCTCTGCTACAAATACAGCAATGACCACGAGAGAGGCTGCTCCTTCAACCTGGACACTGGAACAAAGGAGACACCCACAGCCAACCCACAGTCCATATACAATACCAATGAGAAATAAACTTGTTATTTTAAGCACTGAGATTTGGGAGTTTGTTACTGCAGCATAATCTGGTGGATCCTGGCTACCATATCCACTAAGACCTATGTAGAACACATTAATCTAAAATATTACGTATTTGCAAAAAACATAGTGGAAACTCATGCTCTAAATAATCATCATCAGTTTCTTATTTAAAAAAAACTAGGGCTAGAGCCAAGGCACCTTTATGTGACTAATGTCATTCTTGTCAGTGTTCAAAATGTAAACTGATCCTTTAGGCACATTCAGCTCCCCACAGAATGCTTAGTTTTCACCCTAAGCCTTTTGTTCTTCATCCAGAGTGCACCTGTGAACTACAGAATTTATACTTCCTCCTTTCAGAGGCACATCCAGAGCTTCTGCTAGCCTCACGATCTGCCTGCTTAAATGCATCCCCAACAAAGGCAATTGCAAAGTAAAAGACAAATGTAATTCTGCCACATCACCGTGGAGAGAAATGACTCAAAGGTTAAAGACAGACACTTGCTATTTCCTCTAAACTTGACTTTGGATTTTTTTTAACTCCTTAGTCATGTAAACCAATAGCCAAATCAACTCTCAGATCCTTGTCCACGCTGTTCAAGATTGAAAGAAGGTCCAATGGCAAATGAGAAATAGTTATATTTAAGAAGACCATTTGAAAATGTAGACATTTAGAAACTGAAATCACAGTTAAGCAAATGCATCCAGTCAGTCAGATTCCTGGGATGTAAAAAATAAAAAAGTATAAATAAAAAAGTTTGAAGGATTATCCATGTAAATATAAACGTATGTGGGTGGTGGTGGTACAGGACCAGCAAAGTTGAAAACAGATGCTTCTGGAAACAGATTAAATGCACACACATTTATATATACACATCTAACTATTATATATGAAATAATGTATATAATATAATACTACATCTTGAATATAAATGTACACTGACATATCCCATAGATTTACTCCTGTGACTGTGCTTTCGATTTCCTTTTAAATCAGCCTTTAGTGATAAAAGACTCGCTTCTTATTTATTAGACACAGAGTGTGTATTTGCTTAATGTTTTCTGACAATGGTGTCTCATTTGTGCTCGCTACGATGTCCAGTTTTACAACCAGCACAGTGAAATGAGTAATTGCCTGGGGAAAAGAGCACATCTGCTTAGCTTAACAGGATGAAGATGCACAAGGGCTGCCCCGTAGAGACACTCAGCACTGGCCAGTTGCACACAGACGTCAGGACTCACCAGATCCTGCGTAAACATGGAAACATCCTCGGTGCTGTTGTCAGGATTAACTCGCATCAGTTTCCCCAGTCTAGGGGAACTTACAACCATAAATGTTATAGTTCTGTTTCCTGCACTGTCCTCGTCATTGGTCACAGCTCTCAGGTCACGAGAGGAAAGGGGCTTCATGGAACCTAAGTGAAGATTAAAACGTGTAAGTATAAAATATGTGAAGGCTGTTGATTCACCAAATGATCTTTATACACCCATGGAAACTCGGGAAAATATATGGTTACATGTGGGGCTACTGGTTAGTGCTAGCTTGTAAGAGGGCTGTGAGGGGGTATTTATGGGTGTGAGGTGCTACTGAAGCCAGATGAGATGGACTCCACATCCCCTGCCGGGCCTGTGTGTCTAACTGATCCCTAGAGAAGGAAGGCAATATCAGTTCATGTAGCACCCTGCTGGGCTTCGAGCACAGGAAGGGGAAACAGAACGTGTGCACTGAGAGTACAGGAGACAGTGACCTTCCCTGGGAGAAGAGGTGTCCTAGACTGGTGGTGGCTGCAGGTACTCGATGGAGTGTTTAGCTGCAGACACCTGTTGGGGAGAGGTTGGCTCTTAAACCAACAACATGAGACATCTCCAGAGGACCCCAGACAGGCAGGTTGCACAGAATTGTGGGAAGGAAAGGTCCCATGTGAGTGCTAAGTGGGGAAGAACCAGTGACACGTGGATTTGTGCGCTGATGTGACCTCAATGGAAACCAAAGGCCAGAGAGACTTGGAAACATTCAAGTTAGAGCGGTGCTGCTCAAATGCTCTGTGGTGAAGGATCAGCGTTTTCCCTCCTCATCCATGGTGAACCAACAATTTTATAAAATACAATAAAATGTCACAGCAATATCAAATTGCTATAAAAATTTCTAAACACTTCCTCTCACTTTCTGTTCTTATGAGTTCAAAGAAGGTCCGTGGACCACAACTAAAGGAGCACAGGGTTGGAGTTCATATCCAGTTTCTTGGCATTAATTTAAGTAATATCCTCATCCTTATAGGGTGGCAGGTGAGGAAGGGATTCAAACAGCCATCCTGGTCTAGAATCTTCTCTCTTCTGTTTTAGCCCTTGCTAAAGGGCTTCAGCATTAGGCCTTGCAAGGGTAGCCCTTAGACTAGGCACTTTATAAATTGTTATGAAATTGAGTAAACCACCCAATATGCCTCCTGAATGACATCCATTTTGTTTTCCTTACTCAGCCATGGTATCCTTAGAAAGTGAGATTCACCAATTGTAATGTTTAAACTACGTTAGGTGTTTAAAAGCAGGACCTCAACTACAGCTAATACAACAGGGAGCTAGTATTGGGTCAGGAAGATTTCCATCTGCACAAGTATTGTTCTGCACTTTCAGTTTGGAGGCTCTATTTCAAATGCCTGACAACAACAGAGAGACTAAATAAGTGGTACCACATCAAACTGCAAAGCTTCTGCTCAGTGAAGTAAATCATCAGTAAATGAAAAGGCAGCCTATGGAACAGGAGAAAATATTTGTAAATCACATTTGATAATTTGGTAAGGGGTTGATATTTAAAGTATACACAGAACTCATAGAACTCAATTTAAAAATGGACAAAGGGCCTAATAGATATTTCTCTAAAGAACACATACAAATGAACAACAGGTACATGAAGAGATGGTCAATATCACTAACCAACAGGGAAATGCAAATCCATACTGCTATGGGATGTCACTTCACCCCTCTTAGGATGGCCATCACCAAAAAGACAAGCAAGAACAAACGCTGGCAAGGATGTGGAGAAAAGGGAACCCTGTACACTGCTGGTGGGAATGTAAACTGGTACGACCACTGTGGAAAACAGTATGGAGAGGTTCCTAAAGAAATTAAAAATAAAACGACCGTATGATCCAGAAATCCCACATCTGGGCACATATCCAAAGGAAATGAAATCAGTGTTTTGAAGAGAAATCTGTACTCTCATGTTCACTGCAGCATTATTCATGATAGCCAAGATGTGGAAACAACTTAAATGCCTGTCAATGAATAAATGGATCAAGATAACGTGGTAGAATATATTAAAATATTATTATGCCATTAAAAAGAAGAAAATCCTGTCACTTGCAACAGCATAGATGAACCTGGAGGGCATTATGCTAGATGAAATAGGCTCCACCGAATCTAAAAAAAAAGGTCAAACTCATAGAAATAGAGTAGAAAAGTGGTTGCCAGGGGCTAAAGGGGGTGGGCGGGTAAGGGAAATAGGAAGAGGTTGGTAAACAGGTACAAACTTTTGGTTACAAGATGAATAAGGTCTGAGAATCTAATGTAAAATGTGGTGACTGTAGTTGACAGGACTGTATTGTGTAATTGAAAGTTGCTAAAAGAGCAGAACTTAGATATTCTCACAATAAGAGAGAGAGAGAGAATAAACATGACGTAATGGATATGTTAACTCAATATGGGGGAATCCTTTCACAATGTATCCATATATCAAATCGTAATTATCACATTGTACACTTTAAATATCTTTCTATTTGACAATTTTAATTGTCAGTTATACCGCAATAAAGCTGAGAAATAATAAAAAGTTAAATAAAATAAGATAAAATAAAATAAAATAAAATGAATGCCTGTGTCCCTGTGACTGGCACCAGGTCCTGGGCACCTAGGGGTGAGGTAGGAGGTGGGAATGTCAGCCTCAGGAACACAATTCTGCTCCAGGTTCAGGACCACCTGGGCACAACTTCGGTTGTTATACAAAAACACTAATGTGAGGCTTATAACTGCCTCCCATATTTTCTTAAATGTTGCTGCTAGAAATTTTGCAATCATTTGCCACCTTATGGTTTCTGGAGCTAAAGGTCTAAAATCAGAGGTCACCCTGGGGAGGCCAAGATAGAGTATTCTATAGTCAATGTTACATAAAGTATAACTGAGGCCGAGGTGGGCCCCACCTCTTATCAGATAGATTATGTCTCTTATATGTGCAGTTTCTGAGCATCCCAACATCCAGTTTCTCCATGTTCAGTTTTTCTTAGGAACTTTTCCCCATTGTGCCTTATACATTATTTCCTTCTTATAAAGGACCTTAGCTTTATGCTTATTCCTTCACTTCAGGTTATCTTTGGCAGGTAGGAGGTGAAGGGGACTAAAAAAAAAAAAAAAAACTTTATTTATCTTAGCCTCTTGGGATAGAGGACTCACAAGAGTTGTTCCAGGAGTTCTTTTCTGTCAGCCAGGGTACATCAATCGCTCATTCCCTTGTCCAGTATCTAGGGTTTAATTCCTATTCAGCAGTCACCCTGGGCATGCTCAGTCAGCAAGATTAGCTTGTTCCATTTTACAACTGCCTGATGAGCATCTTTTATTACAAAGGCCAATGGTGAAAAGCCAAACATCATTTCCCCCACTCACCTCATTTCATCCAAGCTGTTGGCATTTTCATCAATGAGCTCCAGGAACTTATCTTGGGAAGGATTTCTCTAAGGTCCCACCTAAATCACATTCCATAGACTAACTGTCCTACAGGGGGTACAATAATAAAAGGGCTCTATCACCTTATCTGTAAACTTATCTGGTTGGAAAGTTCTCACTCCATATTCACCTCTTGAAGATGTTAAAGAATCTAAGTCTTGGAGGAAAGAAATATGTTTTATATAACTTTAAATACAACATATTCCAAACATACTTGTATCTGTCTTGTGTCTGTTTTGTGAAAAACAAAAACTACCATAACAGCAAGAGTTTCATGGTCACCAGGCTAGGAAACCATATACATTTCTGCAATGTTATCAAGTGACTCATATGTGACAAGTCCTACAATAAAGAGTGAAGATACACCAGGAGGTAGGAAGACAGAGTCACTTCCTCTCCTTTTAGACATCATGATAATCCTAAGGAGTGTGTATTTCTTTCAACATCTTAAGAAGGGATGATAAGGTTTGGAGAAGTTAAGCAAGTTGCCTAATGGTCAAATGTACATCTCACTGACTCCGAAGTGAGTATTTTTAAAGTTGACACTATATTGCCTACAACAGACTACTTGGAGCTCAGGGCTGAAATAATATTTGACTTAAGAAATAATGTAAAGACTCATTCAACAAATCCCAAAACTCCTCTTCTCCCCCTTCCAAGCACACCCCTCTTTCCTGGTCTTCATTTCTGCAGTCATGCTGTCCTCTCTGGTGTGCTCACCTCTCTTCATTGCCACCCATCGAAATGCTCTCATTCTGCAAAGGCAGCTCAAGGCCTGTCTTGTCAATAAGCTCTCCCCGACCATTGTCATCTACAGGAAACTTCCATCCCCTGAATGCATGTAACCCACCCAACCTGTACGACTCACCACAAACTTTGAAAGATTACTACACTCTTGAGTGTAAGTCTCTTATTCCCACAATTAGTAAGCTTTAATTATTTCCTTGAGGATCGATAATATTTTCTTGCAGTTCTTGGTTATCTCCCACTAAGTCTTATGATATTCAATTCAGTGTTTCAAGACCAGCCGACTACAAGATTTTAAAATCTCTATTTTAAACTGTTTAGCAATATGCTGTGATTTCCTTCTGCTTTCTTCTCTTCCTCAATTCCTACCATGGAGGACAGATGGCCGATTGGGGAGATGTGATTTCCTTCATATGATGGCCAAACCCCAAGGGTATTGAAGTCACACAGCTTGCTATGAATACCCTTCACTGATGGGCTACTTAACTCTGGGTCTTATGTAATCTTATATTCTAGACCAGTTTGACAACACTCTCAAGGTCAACTCCTCAACACTCTCTGCCAAGTACAATTTGCAAATGCAGAAAAACTAGGTCCTGAGGCCGCAGCAGGTTCCAACATGCCACCACTAAAGATAAATAAACACAGGCAATGTAGTATTCAAGGTGAACAACAGGTTATAAAACTCCCTTCTGTGGAATAAATTTTGCAGAAAGAAATAAAACATACATATGTGTATTTATGTATATATAAATATAAAATAACAAAGTGAAAATATACATGGAAGAGATTTTTTTTCTTAGTTCACACACGAAGAGTTCATTTAGAACTACAGTCTTTCCCACTTTAAAAACCCTAAGTTAAAGAATGACTACCAAATTTAGCAGGGCACGGAAGCTATGGTTAACCTTAAAACATTCACCCGCTAAGTACTGTTATAATTATTTCGGCTCACTCTACAAATTCTTGCAAGTCTCAAGCCAGGGCCATATTTTAAGACTGAGTATGCAAAGGAGGCAAAACAGCATGGCCAAAGTCAGCTGTGCTGCAGAGGAGGTCCAACAGGTATGGTATACAAGCGAATAAAAATAAAATATTGACTAATGCTGGGTTGAAATATTTCTCTAATCCAAGAGGGTAAAACGCACATAATTTCTACATAATTGTTGCTGTGGACTAAGATTCTACCCAGAGGCAGGACATGGAATGCTTCCCTCTCCCTCAGCTATGGGGCTGGCTGACAGATGAGGGAGGCAGAGGCCACTTAGGGCTTGCTCCCAGCAGGACCATAGTTGCGGGAGGTCCTGAGGGAAGAAGAAGCCTGGGGTATCGTCATCATCACCCCCTGTAGCTTTACACAGTGGCAGGGCCAACATCCTCAGGCGGCTGCTGCAGAAGTAAGGTCTGAGCCAGGCTCACCTGGGTCCCTGGAGAGAGGACCCAGAGATGTGGTCATGAGAACCACACCCCGACCAGGTCTAATACGGAACAGAGCGGACCAATGCTTCTTGGGGATGTTAGGACATTGAAAACACCAAGAACAATTGGACAAGGTGACTCACAAAGTCTATCCTAAACTCTAAAATCTGTGACTCTACAGTTCTCATTTTCACACCCACCCAAGGTGAGATTTTATCAAATTTAGGAGCCAAATCCATCTTCCTTCTTACTGGCAAGGAGCCGGAGCTGAAACAAGTCACAGTCTGGGGATAGAGGGAGACACAGAAACCAAAAACGATAGTTAATGTGCTAGAGCAGCTCGCTTTGAGATTTGAGGATAAAGAGCAGATTCTCAGGGAAGAGTCTCGGATATGGAAAGGCCAGGTCAGACAGGTGCAGGGCATGCTGGGACGGGAAAGGAGTCCATTACTTGGAACTGTGTCCAAATATTAAACAGAGGGCTATGAAGACTGAGTATTTTATATAGTTCCACAAAGGTTACAAGGTAATTTGGGACACTATAATATATTTTTCTTGCTAAATTCATATTCTATAAAACAGGCACCAGAAACTCTAAAACTTTCTAAGCTGTAGTGGGTAATATCCCTGTAATCCCATATGACTCATCCAGAGCTTTGCTAGAATATATGAAAAGTATCTAATCTTTTGCAACTATCAGATTTACTCTTATTTTAGAACATCATTTTTGCAGATTACTATATTTTTCAGATTATTAGGTTTGCAATAGTTGGTTTGCTTATTTTTAAAAACAGTTAATGGCATCCTAATTGCCTTGAAAATTGATACAAGCATCACACTTATTCTCAGAGAAAAATTAGGAAAATGAAAAGGTTTTAGAATAGAAGAACCTGGGTTAACATATCCTCAATTAGATTTTGATAAGGTTTCTTTTCATGAGCTCAGATACCTAAGGCAACGCAAAATTTCTTCTTAAAAATTTTTTTAAGGTTCAAAAGTGATTTTTATCTAGGTCTACTATAGATGTATGTGAGCTTTATCCACCATTTACTGGTTGCATAGTCAAGGTGCATCATCTCTCTACGCCACAAATCCTGCCAACTTCTTGTAACTTTATCACCTATTTCACAGATGTAAGAATTCAAAGAGAGGTCCAGTGCCTAGCCCCATGGATCTCAATCCTGGCTTAGCTTCAGAGCTACTTAGGACTGAAATAAAAAAACAATAGCCAGGCCCCATCCCAGAGATTCCCATTCAAATGCTGTAAAGTGAGGCCCTTCTGTCTTTCTTTATGTTTGACCGGATATGTATATCACTGAAACAAGTCACAAGGCACAGGGCTATTTCTTTTTCCAACTGTAACATAAATCGTATTGTTTCCCATGCTGTCTACCTCCGTGCAAGTTTAAATATTCTCCTCTTTTTTATTACATACTCCAGCATTGTGCAAATCTTTCCCTAGCCCTGAAATGAAGATATTGAGCCAGAGATGCTTACTTAGATCTTTCCACCTTATCCAGGCTGAGATTCTTGGCAAGTAGCAGTCTGGAGGCTGCAGGGCCCTTAAGCAAGCACTCAGTAAATTCCCCTGCAGTCCCCTGACGCACAGGATTTTTATATCAGAAAAAGAAAACTCCAAGATCCAGAGGATCACTGCAGAGCCTGGCTCTCCTTGCTTCCTTAAGGACCCAAGGAGAGAGCTGCAAAAAAGTGCACATGGACCATAAAGATGGCAGTTTTAGGGGCTCCTCCCACACTGTCCTTTACCAATGTGCCCTCTTCTGAGAAACGAGAGGGGCAGAAAGAACCAGCCTTGTTTTTGCTAAATCTCTGCAAAGAGAGAACTCTTTCTGGGACATTGTAACTGTTGTTGGTATCACTCTAGTGTTCAAAGATAACACTCTATACCATGCAGGTAGAATTTTCTAAATAAATCAAAAAACACTTAAATCCAAACATTTAGTCAAGTTAAAATCTTACCTGGAAAGAGGCTCAGTCCTCTGTTTACTTCTAAGCTAATGATCAGAGCTCGAGCTTTGATGCTAAAAATTTGTCGTGGTGCAAAGTTCAAACCATCAGTAACCTGAAAATTAAAGCCTCCTGACATGGCTCCTTCAAAAAAAAAAAGAAATTACACTCTAGTCAATTTGGTTGTTCTGCAAAAGTTACCCACTTTAATCTTCTCTCCCATTTAATTCCCTTGCAAGACAACCCCTCTAATTAGAAAGTGCGTTAACACAGCCACTGAGTTCACACAAACATTGTCAAAGCAGAAGTTGAAAGAATGATAAAGGTCCAAAATGCATATCTCCACTTCCCCCTCCCCCATGACATAATAAAGGAAAGCAAAGATGGTACTTACAAGAAATTTAAAAAATAAAATTTAAAACATATTCATTATCTGCATTTTATTGTTTGGAATCAATTTATACCAGTAAAAGTAATGTATGCATGCCACACACACACACACACACACACACACACACAGATCAGCAGTCTCTGAAATAGCAATAACGCTTGATAATACTGAAAATCAAAACTAGGGGGATGTAAATAACACTTGGCCCCTCCCCCCAAATAATTCTAATTTGAGACATTTTATCTCAAACTAGCTGCTTGCTGCTAAGAAGAGGAAGAGAGTGGTGAAAGATCCAGGCCCACTTTTGTTAAATTTCTGCAAGAAGAGAATTCTACTCCCACACTTCTGTCAAGGCATTAGTGATATCACTAAAGGTATAAATTAACTTATGTGCAAAACAGACACTGAGACGGCCCCCTATCGATCCAGTTCCCCGGAGTGCTTTACCAGTCTGACTCACAAAGCACCGGGCAAGATCGCAATGCAGAGAGCCTGATGTTCACATTCCCGTCACCCTTTGAAAATGTTCATTCAGCAGTAAATCTGGAGGCCCACAGGTCTCTGCATCATGTAATGGGTAGAAATGTCCTCTTTGTTGCCCTCAGGGACGTGTGGCAAGGAACAAAGAAGGCATGGCTAGACGCTGCAATTACATACAGTACTTCCTTAATGACATGATTTAATAAAGAGGTGGCCGATGGCTTAACAGACTCTCAAGTCTCTGTTATCTAAGCAAACCCTGAGAGTTCTGATTCCTCACAAAAAAAGATTAGAGTCTTATAAAAAAAATTTCCCAATACGCTCGAAGCATCATTTAAAAAGAAAGAGGAAAAGAATTCCGAGTCTACCTAATTTTGCACAAGAGCCCACACCAAATTTGTTTGTTCATTTGCTTACTTGTGTTTCCTAGAAATAGTACTTGGAAAATTGTATTTAATTTATCATGAAATTAGGGAGAGAATGTTTTCTGCCATTAGGCACTTTGAACATTTCATGAATCTGAAATAAAATGGAAATGGAATCAAAAGGAATTATCTCAGAACAAATACTGGATTGGCATGCTGAGTACACCCTAACTATGACACTAATTTATGACCAAAGAGAGGAAAGCAGGATGACATGAATGTAGGGGCGACCTGTGGATTTTCTATTGTTCAGCCTCAGATTTTCCTGAGCGTGCTTTCAGAAGGGCAACCTGAAATCACTTAGCCTCTCACATCTTGGCTTTGTCAACCTACTTAGGTTGTTATGTGGAATATAATTTGATTAATGGCAGAGCACTTTGCAAGTATAACATGATAAGAGAGACTAATTAAACCCAAGCCTTTTGTTTGTGGCTGATGATGGACAGACGTAGCGGGGAGAACCAGCTGGTTTCAGCAACAGATTCATCTGCAGCTGGGCTCCAGCCAGCCACTTTCACAGCTATTACTGCCTCCCAGTCCATTTAGGAAATGTGATGGATTGGCTCTCAAAGACCTTGCCTTTAACTCTCCTTCAGGCTTTTCTAGAAGAAATTATTCCCTCTACTTGACAAGAGTGAATATTGACCTGGCAGTTGACAAATTAATCCAGGGAGCTAATTTTTATTTCAATCCTTCACTGCAAATAGTAACCAGTTCTTCAATCCACTCTGCCCTTCAGTGGGTGGCAGCTGGTGGAGAAAGTCCAGCTTCAGGGTCAGACCAACTTACATCTTTCTAAGTCTCAGTTTCTTTGTCTCTGAAATGGGGTCAGGACTCTCGAAGGCTCAGAGGACTTTGGCAGATCAAATGAAATGGAGCCAGTGGCTGCATCTCCTGCAACAACGGCCAGCATGTGCCAGAGGGTCAATAATTTCTTTCCGTTGCAAACTGAATAGTTTTAGAAATCCAGAACTTCTCTCAGGCAAGTCTCTAGAGCAGTTCTCTCCATTTCGAAAATATGGTAATCCTTTCATAGAAATAAAGCTCTTTCTAGGCTCTCACCTAACACTCGGATTTTTGCTATCCACTAATCAGAACCACACACAATTGGCAGAAACCTATCGACTCGGTGCTTCTTTAAAAGAATTGAATCTTATTAATAAGCACATCTGCACCCATTTAAATAGTGTGAACACATGTATGCGGGAAAACAATCACTCAGTCTAGAAATAGTGCTTTGACACATGCGTGTAGATTTAGGACCTGGTTGCAATAACACTAACTCCACAGGTCCCCAGACTACATGTTTAGCATCACTAGATGAGAGCATCCACAGAGTCAATTATTTTCAGATTATTTGGGGATTCTTAGCATTAACTGTAAAGATAATCAGGAAATTACTACACTACAATTTAGAATTTAGAAGATGTTTTATCTCTATTTACTGTATTTTCAAAGAAGATAATTAAAAATGGCTGAAATGATATGATTTTAGCTTTTCCATCATGTGTCCCTGGCTCATGCTCCCTCCCATTTCCTCTCACAGGCTGGGAATGGGCTATTTCCCCTCTCAGGCCACTAAAAAGGGCAGCCTGGAAACAAAGCCAGGCTGGGCACGCCTGCAGATTTATAGTGGCTACTTGGCTTATTGATTTATTGATGAACAGAAGGGAGAAGAAAAAGGCTTTTAATGTCAGGGTCTCTTAGAATTATAGTTATAGTCATCCATTCACTCGTTCATTCATTCATTCATTCATTCATGTCTTCATTCATTTAACAAAAAAATTTTGTGTGTTCACTAATGTGTCCCTACCATCTGGAACATCATCTGGCACATAACAAGTATTCAATATTATTTCATGCTTTCAACAAATTTTCATTAAGCACCTACTATGTTCCAGACTGTTCTAGGTGCTGAAGATTCAAAAGTAAACAAAACAAAGAACCCCCCTCCCCCATTCTTATAGTGCTTATACTCTAGTGGGAAAAAAAGACAACAGATGAACAAACAAATCAATCTATATGAAAACGTCAGGCCATGGTAAGGGATGAAGGCTGAAAGAGAAGAGATGCTGCTTTAGAGAGCGGTCAGGAAAAGGCCGAGAAGCTTCTGTTTGAGCAATGACCTTACATGACAATGTGAGGGAGCCACATGTCAGTCAAGGTGTTTTCTAATGTTAGCTATTACCAGCCTTACTAAATGTGTCACTTTTTTAAAAAAATCATAGAGTCTGAAAAGTTTTTAGATGGCTTGTAGCTCTCAGTCAGCAAGTTACTAAGTCTGACTACCTTGTTAACGTCTGAAACTCATTTTTAGCTTTACACTGTTTTTCTCTGCGACATACCAGTGTGTACAAACACTAGCTGGCCATTGTTGATTTGAACCTGAGTGAAGTTCTGGATGCTCTGGCCAGGAAAGGACTTGAGAGCCAAATGTCCGTTGCTGGGTGGAGTGACCCAGTAGGCAAGGTCCTGTGGGGACGAGTCCTCGTCTTCCGCACGGAGCTCGCTACTGGTAATTTCAGTGACAGAATTCACCCACACCTGAAAAAGAAAAGAACCACAGATCTTGGAAGGACCAAGTCCAACCACATCACATTAGTAAACTGGATAGCTATGTTATCCTGGCCTCTGGTACAAAGATTTAAAACTACAGTAAGACGCCAGAGATTTGAAAGCATGAGGTTTCTTAATTCAAAACAGACATACAATTAAATGCCAGATGAAATGCGGGGCCTGTTGTAGTGTTTGTTTAATTTATGAGGTTTCAATAAGAAATAAGATTCATAATTATTTATTCAAAAATAATTAAAGTGCAGTATATTTGCAGTTATATAAATAAAGTATAATAGCAATAAAAAATGATGGTTAGTAAGCACCCCCTGTATGGCTGACATACGCACATCCTCTACATGGAATCTCAGATAATCACAGAACTTACCTCAGAGGGTTGATTTAAAGGTTTTTATTCAGAACTTTAAGAAGGAAACGATTTCATCAGCTTTTAAAAATTAGAAGAAACAACACATACTGCACATTTTTTATTCTTTTTATCTCACCTGTCTTGCAGAAAAGCAACTATCTGGTTCTTATAGACTTGCAATGTTTGCTGTGCTGATATCTCATCTACAGTTGTTTCTGAATAATAGTCTCTGTTTTGCAATTACTTTTAAAATCTATTTACATTGCCTGAATGCCTTATTAAATATTCATTATTAATTGAGCATCTGCTATGTTCCAGGCAATGTTCCGGATGCTTGCAATACATCTATAACAAAACAGGATCTGGTCCTCATAGAGCACATGTTCCAGGAGGAAAAAATAAAGAAATATGGGGAAGAAACAATAGGCACGATAAAGAAATATTTATATAGTCTACAGAAGGTCACAGGCACTGTGAAAAGAATTTAAATAAAGCAAAATGAGGAACTCGAGAGTGAGAAAATGTTAAATAGAAAGCTCATTTGGTGAAGACCGAAGGAAGCGAAGGAGTAACCACATAGATATCTAAGAGAGGAACAACCAGGCAGAGGAAAGGCGCTGAGGTGGGAATAAGCTTCATTTACATGAGGAGCAGCAAAGAGGTCAGTGTGGTGGGAGCAGAATAAGCAAGATGAAGTGTAAAAGGAGATGAGTCCACCACGTAATGGCAGGGCACATCCTGCAAGGTCTCGAAGGCCACCTGAGAACTTCAGCTTCACTTGAGTGCAGTGGGGAATCATTGTAAGGCTCTAGGTGAGGATTAACCTCATTTGATTTAGGTCTTGGAATCCTTCTGGCTTCTGTGTCAGGAATAGATTGTGGGAGAGTGAGGATGGAAGCAAGGATATCAGTTAGGAGGTGACAGCAATAATCCCAGAGGTAGATAAAAGAAGAGAGTGGACGGAAGTTGTAGAAATGTTAAGAACTGGTCAAATTCCAGGTGTATATTGAAGGTAAAGCCAATAGAGTATCTGACAAATTAGAAGGGGTAAGGGGTAGAAGAAGAAAGTCTCCGTAGTTTGGGCTTCAGCAACTACCACCAACTGAAATGGGGGGAGCTGCAGGCAGAGCGGACTTGGGGAGTAAGAACAGGAGCTCAGTTTTGAACATGTTGAGTTTAAAATGCTCATTGAGACATCAAATCATATCTGATGAAATTAGGCTGTTTGAATTTCTATAAGCATGCAGTCAGGTGATTCACTGACACTAAAAATGGGCAGCTATATCACTAACTAAATTTTCAAATTTCTATCTGCATTTATAAATGTCTTCCCCACAGAAACACCATGCACATTCCCAAGGTCATTTTATTCTTTGCTTTCTGACTAGAACCGTATCATCTTCTACACTTGCTTCCAATTTTTTAGACAATCCAATCCTAAGCATTTAATAGGTAACCTCTCTGGTCTAAGAGGCTCAGTAGAACAGGCAGTTTATGAAATAACTTAACTCATGCCCACTTACCAGCCAATAACTATTTAAACATAATTTGAGAAAGGGAGATGAAAGAGTGTGTAGGATTCAACATTTCACATCAGGCATGATGTGCTACTTCAGCTACATAAGCTCGGGCTCATTTCTTAATTTCTCTGTGCCTTAATTTCCTCATCATCAGTAAACTAGGAATGGTAGAATTATTAAATATAATGAGAGATTTAAAATATGTGAAGTACTCAACACAAGCTTCACCTAGCACATAGTATTTAATATTAATATTAGCTTTATGTTATCCATCTTCATCGCATCAAACTCTAAGAATAGATGTGATTTTTCAAAATATTACTTAAAAGTCATTTGGAGTGAGATGCTAACCACTATCTGTACTGCAGATTTTCTTTAATCCCACAGCATTCCTTCGTAATTTGAGGTGGGTAGTTTATCTGTTTAATGATTGTATTGTCAAAGATGCTCTCTCTCTTGGCATTTGGGATATGCCCACTAAAGATTTTTCAGCTTTAAACTATAAGTACATCAATTTTCAAATAGCTACCAGAAATTCTAATCAACCTAATGTTCACATTATAAGGTTTTGGTATTTAGTTAATCTGTGGAGAAGTTATAGTTTCTATAAAACATACAAGATAGATTATCTAACAAAATTCCAAGCCCACTCATTCTAGTTTTTCACTTTTTACATTTTAAAATCCATTCATGCAACTTATTCTCATTTCTTCAGGAATTCACACTGATTTGGAAATGTATTGCCATTTCTCTTCCCATGACTCGTAAATGCTCATTTTTTCCAATATCATGCATCCAAAAGCTGGATGAGGCATGTTTTCCACTGTATTACTTTTCTGAGAAATACTGCCTTGCCCCCTCTTGCCTCTGGAATATACTGTCTTCCAAAACAAACAAAAAACCTGCCACTCGAAACAAGAGCTCAGGTCTTCATTTCCATTCAAACCAAACTCAGTTCAACTAACAGCCGCATTGCTTTGGGTGAGACCTGCCTTTGGCAATAGAAATTTCAGATACATGAGGAGAACAAGAACAAAGACCCTGAACTTGAATTCAGATTTAAAAGTGACCCAAAGCCCAAGAAAACATGGTTTAAGAAATACCTTTAAAAAATAAATAAAAGAAATTAATTTTAAAAAGGATACTTATTAATTGGAATAATATATTTTTTTAAATTCACCTTTGACTTAAACAGGAGGCTAATGGAATTTAGAAACCTAATTATGATTCATTATAATCCTGATTGTGATCCTAATATCTGAAAACCCAGACCATTGTTTTGAATTCTGATAGGGATGTGAAATGTTCATGAATTCACTCTCCTTTATTTGACCCTTCCAGGCCTCAGTCATCATTTCAGACTTTGCTGCCCTAACTCTTCCACTGTCCCTGGCTCTCAAAGCTCTTTTTAGTGATGACAAAGGCTTATCAGAAAGAACCAAATGGTTCTATTTTCGGTACAAAAAAAAAAAAGTACAGTATTATAGAAAGCCAAAGTTGAAAAATAGGAAAATGAAGCCCCCTTGTGGACACAAACACATCTTACCAGCTATGCTCAAAAACCACTGGTCACACTGGAATACAAAAGTATTCAGTAGAATATATTTCAGAGTAAAATGCAAAGGATTCACCTGAGGTAGTCTAACTTCAATTTCTAATTCATTTTGTCAGGACAGAAATGATCTCCAGTACCACTGAATGGCCTTGGAGATCAGCCAGCCACAATGCTGGGGCTTAAGGAAATGTTGTTTAAAGTACACCAGGAGAAAGAAATATATTTGAAATGCTGGGACAGAGTGGCTAACCTTCAGATTTCTGCCTCTGAACTCCCACCCAGCGTCTGAGATGCTGTCAGCAGCTCTGTCCCCCACACTCCCTCTTCCTACTGCCGAGTAGACTGCAGATGACACTTTGGCCACCTCCTCCAGGCTCTAATGACAAGTAAAAAAAGTGGGGGTCATTTAGGATACTAAAAAGGTCTTGAGAAAATGCTATTTAAATAGTCAGAGATAGTCTCTGTGTGTAAATATAAATATTAAACTATATATTATATAAAAATAAAAATATATATTAAAGTCAGAGAAAGTGTATGTATGTGTATATGTGTGTGTGTGTGTGTGTGTGCGTGTGTGTGTGTGTGTGGATATAAATATATGTGTGTGTGTAAAACCTTTATACACACACACCTTATTGGTTCTGGTTCTCTGGAGAACCTTAATGACACAGAGGACTTACGAATTCATACTTTGCTCCAGATTCTGCCACTATCTAACTTTGTTACTTTGTGCAAGTTACTTAACCTCTGGAGCTTTAATTCTCTCTTTTTTAAAATGGGAATAAGAGCAATAGTTGCTTTAGCTATTACACCAGGTCCTTGGGCTTCTTAACTGTCACTGAGAAGGAAGAGGCAAGAGAGAGTCATGGTTATGAGCAAGAACTTGCATCCTAGCTCTGCCACTTCCTGTCTACCAGCGGCTCTTCCACTTTTGATCTTGGGCAAATGTCTAAGCTTCTCTGAGCCTCACATCCCTCATCCTTAAATTGAAAGTGGTGTCTCAGAGTAGTTGAAGATTAAATGAGTAAATAAACATAAAGCACTAAGATCAATGGCAGCACAGAGTACTATGTAACCATTAGCTATCATTGTAATTACGATCATCATTATTACTGCTTGATATGCTTTAAAATATAGAAAATGAAAAGTCTCTGTCTAAAATAATCCAATAAATTTGAACCTTTTGCCGAGAAAGAAGTAACTGTTCACCAAAGCTTTGGAGAAACTATCTGTTGTTGGAAAATATAACCCCAAAGCTCTTCTCTTCTGATGAAATGCATATTTTTCATACGTTAGTTTTCAGAAAGTTAACAAGCTTGATATGTGACAATTCTTTAATAGTACTAAAGGTTATCGGTTTGTGAGAACATCTTACATGTCCAACACACACAGTCTTGCCAGGAAGTTTTTTAATTCTCATTTGCTATTATTATATTTTCATGAATATGACAGAGCTATCGTATGGCAATTAAAAAAAATTAGGGATAGAAAATAAAGAACATCTTTGACATTGTAAACTGCTTATATGGCTTCTCAAAACTAGCAAGGCAACTCCCTGGCTGCCTCTTGGTTCTTTCTCACCAAGTCTAAATTATGCTGAGATTGATAACAGACATTGTGATTACATCATAAATTTCAGTGCACAAGATTTCATTATTCTAACATCCTTGCAGCAATTTCATTTACAATATATATAATAGGAAAGTAATATTGCAATTATATGCCCTCATCTACACACCTTTTTCTTCAAATGTTTAAAATTTATTATGTTTTTCCTTTATTTTCCTTTATTTTCTTCATTTCCCATCCTTACCATGACTTTGAGCTGCAATAGCAGTACCTAAAGGGAATCAGCCAGTTTTTCAGACAATGGACCTGGTCCTTCCACCCCCGCTTCCTTTCCTTCAGGAAAGAACAAGGCACATGGGCAGCATATGGGCAGGCAAGGCTAACCTGGAAGGCAGGGCTATAATGAGGGGTAGTTGCAGAGACTTAAAAGCCGAGGGCAACAATCTGACCCCACCCCTACCCCCAAACACAGAAGCTTCTTACATGTTGTAAAGTATCCTGATGAAGTGGTATCTAATGAATGTGTCTACAAGGGGTTTATTTGTGTCAGGGACCAAGGATTCTTTCAGAAATGCAGCTCTTCTGAAGGAAGAAAGAGCCAAGACAAAAGCCTGGTCTCTGAAACACGAGCTAGTGTTGAGGGGAATTGACAACTGATATTTTTATTTACTCATCCCTCAACAAACATTTATTGTGTACTATGTGTCAGACATTGCTGGTGACCAAAAAAGAGGCATGAACAAGCCATTAGGCTCCTGTGCTGTCACTGTACCTATCATGAGCTGTCATTTAACGGTCACACAATTCCCTCATCTGTCCCATGAGGAAAATGGTAGCACATATCTCAGTGAGCTATGTACCCTGAAGGCAGTACTTGGCACATACTAATAGCTAATATCTATTTTTTGAACACTTACTATTATAACAGTTATGATTATTCTCCAAGCCAGGAGAGTGGGTTCACATCCAAGTCCTTAGAAGAAGGGATAGTAAGAAGGGGTGAGTTAAAACCAGGTCTACTGTATGAAAGCTTTAGGGTACTTGAGTGTAAATCAGCATGTATGGGCTCATCAGCATTGAAGCAGGGAGAGCTGGTGTGGTAGAAAATGATGCCTTCAGAGCCAGAAGGCTTCCTATGCGTCGGCCCCTTCACGTGGACAACAGAGGGCACAACAGCAGACCTTACCTCAGAGCTCCAGATCAGGAGGAGATACCATGTGGCAGCTAAGGCATGTTTATCTGAGTGCTTAAGAGCCACTCACAGGGATTCTAGGAAAGAATGGCAGGTGATAGAAGCACCCAGGACTGGCAAAATACAAAACTCTATGGAAACTTTATTTTATTCTAAAATTAGTGCGTCCTTGGAACTTTTTAGTAATAATAGCTAGCACTTATTGAGTCCTAACCACATGTCAGTCACTGTGGGAGAATTTTACTATCACGTTAGCATTTAAATTTCACAACTCTGCCTCCATTTTCCGCTGCCTTGATGAGATCAAATTAAAAAGCTAAATGACTTGTCCAAGATCACGTAGGAAATACCGGGGAGCCAATTCTCACCAATCTGTCTACAGCAGAGCCCACTCTCTTAACCACTATGCTACCAACACCTTCTTAACCTCCCTAGAAAAGGCCAGGCATCGGGGAATACAATGTGAGTGGTATCCGCTTGAGAAATACAACAGTAACGCATTGTGATTCATCATCTCTCGACACGCAATGAAATGTTGTTATGGTAATAACTATCATTTATTTAAAACCAGTAGGAATATGTCAACTGTACATACATAGTCATATGTCTTATTATTTAGCATTAGGAATAATATAAAAGAAAATCAAAGTGGTAGCCCTCATGTTATTATGATAAATCAAAGAGCACGAAGCACTTACCTGGAGAATTTTATTGGCTGTTATTACTGGAGCTTCATCATTTATTGATTCAACAGTCACGAAAAGAGTTTGGGGAAAACTCTGTTTTCCCAGCTCTAAGCTATTTGCAAAGACGGTGAAATTGTCAAGAAGTTCCTCACTGTCGTCGTGAACATAGTAAATCGATTCATTCTCCACCTATTACCAACAGCGAAAAAATCACAAACTTACTAAAATGTGATTTTAAAATATAAATAAATTGCTATAAATAAATCTTAGTTTTTTTTATCTCTCTCTAAAACACAGAACATGTGTTCATACCATTAAGTTTGATTCTGACAATAAATGTAAATTATGATGGACTGTATAGTTTTTATGAGTAGATGCTGCATTCTGGAAATAAGTTTAAGGAGGAACAGAGTGATCAAGCAATGTAGGGTAAAAAGAATGCTGGACTGTCATCAGAAGTCCTAAGTTCAAAGGCTATTTCTAATACTAAAATATGTTGGAGGCAAGTGATATAATCCAGCCTTTCTTCCAACGGAACAACATCCACTAGAATTCAGACTCTACTTGTTTATTTAGAGTGACTAACTTTTGAAGCCGTGGATTGCTTTGTTGAGCAAGTCAGAATGTTAGATTTAGGCTCGGAAGTTTCCACCTGCTGGTTGGATTTCTGCTCTATGTAAACATATGGGCAACTTTAAGTTTATCCAAACTTCTCTTTTCTGAGTTAAGCATGCATTATTCCTCTAATTGTTTTTTCATATGAGAGGTTACATCTGCTACATCAGAATGCTGTTTCTCCTCCTTCAAAATATAATTGTTTTTTGATGCATCTCTCAATAGATGTTAGATACCCAACACTAGCTACCATATACCTCTTGTGGACAAAATATAATGAAATATATTGGAACCAAATTATTCCATCAGGCAGATCTATCTAACTCTAATAACCCAAATGCAAACATTTACTTTTATCCTTTTTAGATTTCATCTTTCTAATTTTCATTCTGAAATGGCCATCAAATGAATTAGTTATTCCTCTTGGGTTTGTAGTAACCACAAATTTGATCAGAAATGCCTTTCATGTCTTTAAGGCTCTGATGGAAATACCCAGGGGCATCAGGAGCAAAATCAGAGACCAAGAGAATTTTAAAGCTAGAAAGGAACTTGGCTTCAGTGAATCCGTGGCCCAAACATACAACAGCACGGAGCTTCCAAAGCCCAACAGGAATAGGTGAACTTCTGAAAAAGTCTCTGGGGTTATTTGTTTTGATAAAAGACAGCCAAAATTTTTAAAAGTGCAACTTCACCCATTCCTATGGCGCACTTCCTTTGAGCAAAGACTTTTGATCTCTCAGAGGTGTTTCTGACAAGAGTTGAAAAGTTCAGGAAGAATCTCAAGGGAAGTTGTGGCTATTCGTACACAGGCGTGATGAGAATTTCTCTGGAGTTCCATGGACAGGGAACTGCAGATCCTAGGGCTGACCACATGTTCTTGGAAAATGCTGCCTTAAGCTATTTGTAAACAAACATGGAAGATGGCACTGATCAGAGAGCAAGAGAATTTTTAATCTAATAAGCTTTAGAAACAGCGTTTAAATAGATGTCACCTCCTTAATATTTTTCCGGAGTAAATTCATCTTTCCTCAATAAAGTGGCGCTCTCCTAAATTACGTGCCATTTAATAGGCATTAGTCTAAAGGCAAAGAAGAGGGTCTGGTGGGATTTTTTTTTTCTAGACCTCTAACACTTAGAAAAACATCTGCTGACCTAAAATTAAAGGATATAACAAACTTGAGGAAAATCTTAAAAGGTTAAGAAGTGTTCAGTCCCCTGCCACCGATCATGTTCAGGGCATGTTGTGTCATTCATCTGCTCACATCCCCCCCTCCATTGCTCTCCACCTCACTCAAGGTCAAAGGTGAAGTCAAAGGCCCTCCCATACTAGACCTCCCTAACCTCATCCACTGCTCTCCTCACATTCATGCGGCTCCCGCCACTCTAAACTCGCATGCTCCCCACACAGAGCGGTTCGCTTGCTCTTCCCTCTGCCTGAATGCTCTTCCTTCATATTCACCTCGCTCACTTAGGACCTGATAAAGGAGATGATGAGGATCTGCCAGTTACTTTTCAATATTTAAAAAGGAAGTACTGGAAATCATGTTTTTATTCACTATAAGAAAGCAGTCTCACAATAATAACATCCTAGCCCAAAGCACAGAAATCTGATAGCAGCCTAGAGTTGACTCTGGATATTTTACGCTGATTGGACACCAGATGGGCAGTTGTGTCCAGCTGCTTTATGGCAGGAGTTGGACCATTTAAGCCATTGATAGTGCTTTGATTTTCATAGGGCATGGCACAGAGTATATACTCTATCAGTATCTGTTGATGAAACAAAAGAATAAATGAATAAAAAAAAATCCACTAATGGTTAAAGCATGCTTGTGTTAAATGTCTGGGTGTCACACTTTCAGAAGGACACTGACAGTGTGAAGTTCCTCTAGAACTGGGTAGCCAGGATGCTGCAGGGGCTAGAAATTCAAAACGTATGAGCAAAAACTAGAGAAACTAGATTAGTCAAATGCAAAGAAGACAAAATCCAAGGGAATTTGATAGCTTTTTCCTTCAAATATCTGAAGAGCTTTCATGAAAGGAGGTAGAACTTGTTCTGTAGGCTATCAGAGCCAAGACCTATGAGAAGTTTTTAAGTGACAGATTTCTGCTCAGTATAAATAACTTTATAACCGTTATTTTTTTAAACTTAAGGAAGGGCCCATCTTAGGAAGTAATAAGTTATCCATCCCGTAAGATATTTAAGCAATGGCTAGATGACCTCTCTATGAGGTTGCTGAGAAAGGGCTTCCCAGTTGGGAAGTGTAACTAGATACCCTTTGAGGCCCAATCACTCCCAGAGTTGATGAATCTAAATAATAAATAGCTATTTTTTTCTCTGATCCAACATACCCAAATATTTTAACTGAGAGTTATTACCTGTTTCCTGGTAAATTTCATTAGCTTTACTCTTGGGAAATGAGAATTTTCAACATAACCATGTTTTGGTGGTTTGAGTAGAACAAATTCACAGTCAAGTCCTTCAAAGTATTTGCTTGGAATTTTGAGGTCACCTTCCAGGAGTGCTCTGGAACCACCTTCTTGGACTGTGAAGTTTTGTACCTCCAAAGGAATCTGCTTAGGGACAATATCCACCAAGATTTCAACTCCACTCACAGCTTGCAAACCATTCATCACATCCAGTAAAAAACGGTCCTTTTGTTGGTCAGGAGCTGTCTGCACATAATAGATATTACCATCATCAATATCCTGTTGTGTAAAACTCAAAGGGGACTTTTCATTTGCACCCAAGCTGCTTTCTTCTGGTAAAGATTTTCGGAGGTAACCATGCATTGGTGGAGTTCTGACAAGGAACGTTGCCTCTGAAGGAATATTATCTTCATGCACAGCCTTGAGTTTACATATGCAAGACACAGACACACAAAAAGAAATACATTAATACATGTAAGATTCATGACGCTGGGACCAATTTTTTTTCTATTAATGCTCACAAATGGCTTAAGTTACAATCAGAGTAGAGACACACACAGTTTAAGCCCAGGTCTGTTTTGGTGACTATGCCACTATTTTGAATTTTAGCCCTAGTGGCAATGAAAAGTAATGGTCAACAGTGCTTGAATAGCTGCTAACAGATTAACAAGGCATCACCCACAATGGCAAGAAACTCAGGATTCAGAAAGTTGAGGTGAAAGAATTAAAATGGTAGAGGAAAAAGAAATAAAAGGTGGAAGCAGCAGCAGTTGAATCACTACAATTCTGCCTTTAGAGGAAAGTTTACTTTTCTCCCCCATTTTAACTGGTTCAACATTTTCAATATATATTGAATCAACTGATTCAGTAAAACCCATCCCAACTGTCATTGTAACTGATTTATAGTCACTGACCCGCACACGCCCCCTTGTGGGGGAACTTAACATAAACTCTTAAGATCTTGGAAAATGATTGAGAAAAGCTGGTGCGCTCCATGTTCCCTTAGTCAAAACTCATTATTTGAAACATTATATGTTTCAAGTGTACAATTCTATAACACATCAGCTGCCCATTGCATCCTCCAATAATTAACTTAAAATGTACATCCCCCCTATGGATATTAAACAGACATTAAACTGATGATTACAAAATAGGGAGAGTATGTTCTAACACAATTTTTTTAAACTGCAGAGTATAAGATACAAAAAAACCTCATTACGTAGTAAACCGCTTCTGATGTGAATTCATTTCTACTTGGTGTTATTGGCTACATTCAGCCTGCAAGTAAACTTGTTTGCAGATACAGAATGCCTGCATTTGTGGCCAATTGTCATCAGTTTGTAAAGCCTGTCCGAGATTAGCCTAAAAAGAACATTCTTTCCTAACTCTGATCAGCATGACTGTGCCTGCTGGAAGTGTCCAAGTGGGAGCCCCAGGGAACCAGGTAGCTGCTGGGAGGTCTCACACCCAGAATTCCAGTGGTCTGGGCCAACTGTATCCATCTATTTCAGGAAACTAAACAAGACTACACTCAGAGCTAAGGAAAGACACTGTAATATACCATCCTCTGCTGGTTTAAGAATCCTTTTTATGTTTGTCAAATTATTCAAACTTTTTATTTCCTGCTCCATCACCTTATAAATGTAACTCAGATCAAATAAAATATTGGCTGTGTCACTATTAAAAATTTCAAAAAGTAAAGCTCTTTTATCTACTATAATATACATCCTCTGCTCATTCCCAGTTTATCCTATACCAAACGTACACACATACATACTCATGTGCCTGTGTACACACAGCTTTAAAATAAGCCTTAGTATTGCTTACATTCATTAGCAACTGTAGGAAAATTAGTAGAATCAAAATCATGTAAACTTCCTGTAGTTTTTCACAATGGCATCTACATTTTTTAAAAAGTAACCCCAAATACCAGAAGAGAAGTTAACACAAAAACAGCTTTCAGAAGCAAAGAAATAGATTTGCCCCTGTGATTCTGGGAGGGCGAGACTGTGTGGTGCCAGGATGACTACCTACCTGGAGCCTTCCTCTACCCAGTTTTACTGGTTTTCCTTCTTCAACTACAAGGGTCTTGCTGTGTAGAACCTGGATGGGTTGATGGTGGCTTTCCAAGGACACTTGCACATAGACACTCACTTCTAAATATGTTTCTTTAACTTTCACTGTCAGGTTGAACACATCGAAGTTGCCACTGCCATCGTGCCTATAAACCACACGTCCTTGCATCAAGTCATGCTGGGTAAATGCGAGGGACACAGACTTGTTGACCAGCACTCTGCCATGCTTTGCGGGCCACACGATATGGAATTCGATCTCATGGTTCGTTCTAATATCTTGGTTTGTGGTGACACTAAGGTTGGCTGCTGTGAGCCTGCAGTCCTTTCCTCTCTGTATGAGCAGCCCCGTGTTGTTGGCTAATTGGATGTAGGGGTCTGACACACGGACCTCGAGAAGAGACGACGTGTAGTGGACACCATCTGTCACAAACAGCACAAAGCGGGCTGAATCTGCACCCCGATGCCTGAAGAGCACGCGCCCTGCTTGTAGGTCTTCTTGCCTGAACTGGTAGAGTTTCTGAGTGGGGTCACTGGTGCGCACCAAGTCCCCATTTGGGATGCCCCGCCGGGTGTACAGCAACTGCCCATCATCAAAATCTGAGTCAGGGTCATGGTAACAGAGATCTGCCAGTGTCAGTAAACGCTGGCCATTCCGCACCACATGGAAGACCTTGTCCACCACACGCACTGGTCTCTCATCATTTTTTAGCCCAACAGAAATGACGACTTTGAGTTCGGTAGACAAATGCTCCATGTCAAGCTCCCCGGACACTCGTTCTTGGCTTGTGGTGGAGGCCACAAGGAGGAATTCATCCCACTGGGTCTCGGAGTCATCGTGGACATACATCAGCCGCTCCCCCACTATGTCTTCATTAGTGAATGTGGTGATGTAGTCATGACTTCCCAGAGAATCGGAAAAGTTAACCAGTTTCAGCTGCCCGTGTCGAGGACTCCTGGTGAGTTTATATTGGAAGGTCTGATTGTCCAGGGTTTGAGCGAACAATTCTGATTTCGTAATTAACTTCCCTTCTCCTTCTTTTACAAATAATCCTCTGTTAGTTAAAATTATGTTTGTCTTAGCTGTTTTTAAGTTTATTGTGAAGGTATAACCTTTTGATTCTATGTGCTTTGCAACAATCAAGAAACTAAAAGTATCTTGCGTGTCTTCCCTAGGCCTCTCCTGTGGTTCATAACTTACCTTTGAGTCTGTAATGTCATGTTGGCTGAAGATTGAGTTTGTTTTTAGAATTTTATTGCCAAGCAGCAACTTTCCTTTCTTAGGTGGGGTCTGTAACTTAAAGTGTAGTTCCTTCTCAGCTACTTCCACACCCTCTGTTACAGCCTGTAAGTGGTCACAATCCAATACTTTTCTGTTTACTTTATCGATCTCGAGAGGAACATTTTTCAGAAGTGTAAACTTTAGCCACTGTACAGTAACAGGAAACATCAGCTCCCTACTGACTTTTCCTTCTATGTTAACTTTAAATTTAAAGTGATCTGTAATATTTTCTAGCTGTAATTCTTTGAATGTACTGCAGTACCGGATCTGACCCCGATCAATGGAATGCTGAGAAAAGGTACTAACTTGTTTCCATTCGCCACCTGACTCCTGCCGCTGAATCTGGCCAAACTGAGGTGGACGAGTGATGACGTAGTGGGTTTCCATCTCATGATGCTCACCGTTAACCTCCACTGACAAGTTGCTCTGTGTAATCAGAACTGTGTCACCCTGCCGTACGACCACCCCCGTTCTATTGGCCACTTCAAAGTCCCAAGGAATAGCCATGACCCGTAACACCACTGTACTGCTGACTAACTCCCCATCACTTGCTCTGAGAAGGATCCGAGAATTCCGATGGCCTCTGTGCACATAGAAAATGTTGCCATCTTTTAAATCCTCATGGGTAAAGCCATTAATGGCTCTCCCAGGATCATTGGTATTTTCTAAAAATCCAGCATCTGAATTGAAGTTGCCAAGAACCGAAAAACTAAGACCCAAGGAATCTGTGTCAGGGTCGGACACATGGATTATATTTGGAGTCAGTCGCTTCTTTGAGTTCTCAAACAGGAGAAGCAAGTTTCCCTCAGGGAGCTTAAGGTATGGGGGGTCATTTACTGGAATGACAGTGATGTTAAACACATAGGGAAGGTGAGCTTGTAGATACAAAGGCGTCTCCTCCTTGCTGTTGGAAGAGACTGAAAACGTGAAGTAATCCCCAGCTTCTTCTGAACCATCATGGACATACCGAACTTTCCCTTGCCACAAATCTAACAGAGAAAAAGCCTTCTCCGTCGCCTGTTCGGGGGAAACAGCTAATTGAAGGAACCCATGCATAGGCATTTCCTTTATTTTAAATAGTATTTGAGAATGGTGGATACCCAAATCTTTAAATTTCACACCCACTTTCACATGCCTTTGTTCCAACAAGGCTTGCCCACCTTCTTGGACCTCCAAGTTACTCAGAACCAAGAAAGAGCTACTCGCATCTTGAAGAAAAAACTTGCCAGCCTCAGGAATAGCAGTGGAAAGAAGAACTTCTGACCGAAGCACGTTTTCTGTTGTTACTATGAAAAGATTTTCGGCATCACGAGACTTCATTTTACACCCAACAGATATATCTTTGGAAACGAGGGCATCCTTTAATGCCCTTTTTTCTAAATTGGCTTCCAAGCCTTTTAAGCACCCTTTGAAAGAGATTCCTCGAGATTTCCTAGGCACAGAGGCAAGTTCTAACTTCTTAACTTCTTCTCTCTTGCGGTTATCAAGACCTCCCACGAAGAGGGGACCTTCAGATACAAACGGTTTGCCTGTCAGAGGCAGTGATGCCCTTACCCCTTGTTCATCGACCATCAGGTCCAGATGCCTTTCAGTGAATCTGAGTTGTACAACGTGCCACTTGTCGTCACTCACTAAGCTAAAAGAAGAGAGCTGAGTATTACTTTTACTCCTTCTTACATGAGCCCTCAATACACCTTTAACAATTTCCAAAGCAACGAACTCTCCTTCTCTACCTGACTGAAATAAAATCAAGGCTTGTTGAGTTCCAGTCTGCAGAGCAAATTCCAACAGCCCTTCCCCTTGCACCTTCCATTGTGGGAAGGTGACATAGGATCTGGAGCTAAAGAAATTGATGGCTTCACTGTCTCCTGCAAAAAATTCATCACTGCATCCCAGTGACACCTCGTAGACCTTCTTAAAACCAGGGTAAGATCTAAGGGATGTAAGGATCTCCATCTGGTTAAACACCACATCCTCCACACATCCACGGAAATTGGGGAGCTCTCCAGCCAGGTAAGGGACATCAAGTCCACTGTGGCCTCCTACGTAGACTCCATGTTGAAAGTGCAAATTGTGCATCCCACCAGTGACCTGGCCAGTCGTCTCATAATGTTTGTCAACAATCAGAGAGATAGTATCCTTAACACAGTACAGTTCCACTAAATGCCAGGTCAAGTCATCCACGTGAAGTCTCTGTTCAGAAAGGAGTACTTGCTCACCTGCCCCAAGATTCACTCGCACCTGAAAAAAGAAGAATCAATCAGTTTCATGTTACAGGGTTTTATTAAGAAAACAGGGCCATTCAGAGAGAGAGAGAGAGAGAGAGAGAGAGAGAGAGAGAGAAACTTGGACATGAAAACTTTTTCTATATCTATGGGCTACATATTGAGGTTAAAAATTTTCAGAGTCAGAATATTAAGACAAATTGGAGAAGATCCCAACCTCACAGATGGCACATGATTTTATTCTAGTGAGATAACATTAATCCAAGGGATAACTGTTTTGTTCTCTTTCTCTCACATTGTTTTTCTCTCCAGTAATTAAATGTTTATATGGTTTTAAGGATTTTTAAAAATCTTACCCATAAATTTCCTGAGAGAAGTTCTATTATACAGTAGTCATTTTTCCCAGCTGCAAGAAAAAGTAATCCCTGTGGTTTGCTGGTTTGAAATTTCAAACGAAGAGATAACTCAGAGGAAACTTCTATGATGTTGAGCTCCACATAGCTTTCACCATAAAAAGAAGCTAGGGAGAAATTTTTTAAAGAAACATGTTAGTAACTTTATTACACAATGACCGTTCCACTTTATATTGTCATCTCCCTTCAGGGACTGATCCTGCTGAAGAAAGCTGCCTTGCTCAAGGCCACCCCTGCTTTTTGGGTGCCCCATGGATCCGATATAAAAGCTCAGGACAGCTCTGATGGGTCAGCCCCTCTTCAAAAGTCTCAAGAGGAGTGGCTGGGGCTTTCACTGAAACTGAATTGCCATTCAACTTCTCCATCTACCCAATACGGCTTCCTTCCCTTCCACAGGAACTAATCCCAAGTCACTGGAGGTGAACTGGTATAACAGTGGAAGGGAATACATTAGCTGGCTATGAAATATCAAGCTGTGAAAAATATAGGGCAGATAGTAACCATGAGGACAATGAAATTAGCTGTCTAATGTTAAGTTTGAATCAAGTTTTGAAAAAAGATAAAATTTAGAAGAGATTAGTTGACAATTATGAGCTAAGTGTGAAAGCCAGAGTATTTCCCTGGTAGTCCTTCTCATCTTTTATAGCAGGAGGACAGACAAAGCTGAGACTCCCACCCAGGAATTAATCAACAGAGTAGTCGAGCTCCAAATAAAGTCCCAACCAAGACAGGCTTGCTTTGACAAGGCTATGGCTCTAGTTGGGAACGAATGGGACCCTGACACATGGAATGGAGACATTGGATTGATGCATTCAAATATATTGGGTCCTTAGATCCCTCTGAATCCTCGTAACCTGCAGAACTGACCTATTTCCCTATTAAGTATGGCACTCCTTGTGCTTAAAGAAGATGCAGAGGCCTCTCCTTACAAGCAACATGTGAACCCTAAAAATATGCCCCCATCTTTCCTCCTGACAGCTAGACCAAAAACAAAGGTTAAGGCACAAAATAACCTGCATGGGGACATGCTGGGCTTGATGTGGGAGGAAAGGGACTAGACCATAAAAGAGCTGGGGGACCCACCCAGAATGGACTGCCAGTAGCTGAGGGAAATCACATGGGACTAAGGGTATCTAATCAAGAGGACAGAAAAAGGTTGGTAAGGGAGAATTCATAGATTTTGGAGTACTCTCCTAAGGAAAAGGATATAACATGCTGGCAAATGGTATAAACTCACTGCTAAGGTGGCTCCTAGAAGCACAAACGATACAATGATCCACCCGGAGACAGACATGACAGAATTGCCAAGACAGATGATGGAAGGAGAGATTAAAGGGATGGAAGAGGCGTATCCAGGATACAGAATAAATAGCAAGTTACACAAGATGGTAGCTCCCCGTCACTATCATTCTTGGGCCAGCACCTTTTCCTCAGCTCACACAATGGCTGCATGAGGATTTCTTATTACCGGCCGATGGAGGAGCAAAACACCCGGGTTTGGTTCATGAAGGAGTTAACTTCATCATATTGGTGAAAGCTGAAAATGGACCCCTACTGCCCTATGGCACATTTTAGGGGTGGCTATGAAAATTACTAGTGAGAGGAAATCTTCTAAATAAATAGAATTTGGGGTGGTACACTTCATCATCCTCCTTATATGAGAGAAAAGTGGTCTGACATTAGAATACATAAAAACTGATAGGTAGTAGTAAATACATAAAAATACATAAAAACATAGGTAGTAGTAAATGGCCCAGGCAGATGGTCAGGAGCCTAGAATGAGGCAGATTGAATGAAAAGGCAAAAGGAGATCTGGGATAGATGCATTAATGTCAACATGAAGTGGGAATATCATTATATTGCATGCTTACCAGAAAACACTCCCCCAAAATGGCACTAAACAATCAGGCAAAATGACTTAGCCAGTTGGCAATGGCCAGCCTCTGTCATCTGCCACCCCTACTTTGCCACAATGGGTGTATGATGAAGAGCATGTCGTACTAAAATTACTTGTTTATTCATCTATCTCCTGCACTATTCCATGCGTTTCCTATGATCACGGACCATATCTTTTGCATCTTTATCTCTCCAATACCTGGCACAGTACCTGGCACACAGGTGGTATAATAGATTCTGCCAGTGCCCCATTTAGATCCCGTTTAACAGACTGGTGCACACATCTTCCAACAGATAAACTTTGTTGACCCTGACTTTCGTAGGCCCCAGTAAGTGCCTCAAAATAACAATCAAAATCAAGAAATTTCAGTAAAATTATATCCCCTGCCCTGAAAGGCAACCTACAGCCAATAACTGAAACGGATGTATAAAATATGTAGAAGCCTGTGTTGCCACGCATATTGCTCTCCAGAGATAAGGCTGGGATTAGATCAGCTGAACCTGCACCTTTGCTTGGGTGCTTCCCCTGACTTATCCTGCATCCCTCCCTTCCTTACAGTTGTCTCTTTGTAGTATTCACTCAATAACTCGCTTGCACAAGAACTCCGGCCTAACCCTCTCTCTCTATGGAACCTAAGCTAGGGAGAACCTAAGATAGGCAGGCAGCAAGCAAGTATTTATTAAACCAAACTAAACTAACCTAGTAGACCCTTATTTTACAGTTGAGTAAATTCAAGTCCAGAGAGGCTTAGGAACTTGGGTAAAGTCAACAGTTAGTTTGAAACACAGCTAAGACAAAAATAAATAAATAAATAAAAAATAAGCATCCCCAAGCACCAATCCAGTGTTTTAACCAAGATACGAAGCTGACAGAGACACAATTATGATCTCTACAGACTTTCTCAGATATGCACAAGCACCCTTTCTCTAGTTAAAAACAGCCATTAATAGTTAAACTCAATAAAACTAGAATGTAGAGATAAAGTCATAAAGTTGACACAAGCAATTTTAAACCCACTAGCTACCCTAGTTTATCCTCCTGGCCTTCCCATTACTGAATCCCCTCACTCCAATTTTTGACAGACTTCGAGGCTGTATTGTTAAGTTTTCAAAACCAGGAAATGTTTTCTAAATCGTAAAATCTACCGCTGAGAATGACTAAGTAACATTAATAAACAACATCCCTATATTTTCCCACGGTTCACCTCTCTGGCACTAAATCAATTCCAGCCCCAGCTGGTGGCTAGAAATTTCCATTGCCTCAAGGGAAAAATAAGGAAGCAAGTTTCAAACTTCTGGTTTTAAAACTTCCTTGCTTACCTCCAAATTGACCCCAACTTTTGTGGGCCCCAGTAAGTGCCTCAAAATAACAATGAAAAGCAAATAGAAGCACAAGTAAAACTGGCTCCTAGAAAAAGAAAGGTGATCCCTACCCACAGCGAAGGAAAAGGTGTGATTTCAGTATTATATGTGTGTAGCAAATCAAGTAGAACAAAAATCAGAGCAATGTGTATGCTTAAATAAAAGGTGAGATGGTTGAATGGAAGCCAAAGTTTGGCAGTAAGGTGGGTAAAATTCTTTTCATGGAAAGTTAGCATTTCTATTTCTAATTTCTGCCAGGTGGGTGATTGTTTATTTTCTTTACTTTAGAATTGGTTCCCTTTGCTTCTTCTAAACTACATCTTCCTGAGTTTTTGTTAGATTTGGGTTTTGTGTTTGTTTTGGGGTTTGTTTGTTGTTGTTTTGATTTTACTATTTGAGCAACTACTATGTGCCAGGTACTATCAGGAGTTTAAGGTAGGGAATTAATAAGACAAAGGGGCTTGCAATCTACCAGAGGAGAAAGCTGCTTAGAAAGAAGAGTGCACCCAAGTGACCTTAGACAGTTAACACAACAGAAGCTTGTTGGGGGCCAATCTGGGATATGAGGAAAGGAACAATCTAATCATAAAGTGTCTCCCTGACAGATTCAAGAGTCCCGTCCTACATGCACTCATTCTGTCCACAAATATACCAAATGTTTGGTACTGGAGATTCAAAGGTGAATGAGACAGACTGCTAATCAAGCAATTACAGGTGCTCAGTTATTAACTGGGAAATGTAGACCAAAATAGAAGCACTTTGCCTCCTAGGAGGGTGGAGTAAGGGCCCTCAGGCAAGGCTTCTAAGAAGAGCTGGTAAGGGGTTAGGGAGAAGAGGAGAGAAAAAAAAAGAAGGGAGAGACAAGAAGGAAGGAAAGAGATGACTGCAAGGAACTGAAGGTCTGGTACAGTGTGAAGTGTTGGCCAGCTTAGAAGTTGCAGAGCTTTGAGGGGTCGGGAGCAGTCAGAGGGCAAATGCCACTGCATTCATCTGCAAGACTTTCCCAATTAAAGTGTGCGCACACACCTTCACTCATGCTTGCAAATGTACCCACCCAGTGGGTGACTACACCTTCAGGGCCTTTATTGTGATCTCTCATTACCTTCTTTATTTGTTTTCTTGGTTATTATTCAGCACCAATATCAAACCAGCATAAACAGAATATAAGATTTTTAGTTCAAGAGCATTTATTAGTCTTGATTGCTGCTCACTTCTCAGTGTTTACAACAGTGAACAGCACATTGTAAGCACTCAGTAAATGACAGCTTTGGAAGCCAAGTCAGAATTCAGACTTGATCCAAAGAGGGCCATAAAGGGATCAAACAGGGAAAGTACACGATCAGATTGCAATTTAGAAGCTGACACTGGCTGAAATGCAAAGAATGAACTCAAAGGGATGGTGTGTACAGGGAAGACATGGGGAGAAGCAGGTGGGCTCAAGAGATATTTAAGAAGTAGGACTCTCAGGGAAGGAAAAGGGAGAAAATAAGGGGGCAAATCCAGATTACCTTCCAGATTTCTGGTTGGGTGTCTGTCTCTTCACTGAGGAGACTCTGGGAAGAGAGGCTTTGGATTCCTTTTGCTTTGTTTTGTTGGAGCATATAAGACCAGAAATTCTGAATGAACTGAGGAGGACTGACCACTGGATCCCCATGGGCAGGGGCCCACTCACCAGGACGGCCTTACTAACGAGATTATGAATGTCGAACCTTATTCTGCAGATAGTGGGGAAGAATTAGTGGTTTTCAGTTGGGAAGAGATGTTGTGTTTTAGTCACAGTTTGGTGACTGTGCGTAGGGGAATCAAGAGTAGGATGCAAACTTACTGGGAAAGTCTTCCAAAAAAAGATTTCAGAACTGTTCGCTTTCACTGAAAATCAGAATTTGGTATTCTAATTTTTATAATTTAATGTTTTCATAACATAATACTGGGGGCATTTTCATATTGTACCCCTTGACACATTGCCTTTCCCCCAAATATGTTCTACAGATGATATATGATAAGTATAGGAGCTTATTTTTAAAATTAAAATAAAAAAAAACACAACAGAAACAAAACTACTCCACTAAAATATTTGCATTATACAAAATCCTCAGGCGAAGCCCTGAGAAGAGATTCATAACACTATGCAGCAGCTCTTGCTCATGCTGTCATTGGAGTGGAGTAACTTACTGGGAAAAGGAAGCCACACTTTGCCCTACAATTCTGTTCTTCAGAATCTCTACCATGTTTTACTGCGCTATTGATGGTGCATGCTTTATCAAACTGAAGTAGGATATTCATTCAAGAGATAACTAACTTTACCCAGAGTACTCTGAGAAAGAAGAAATAACTTAGCACGCACAACTAACATACTGTGAGAGCCCCGACCTCTTTTTTCATTGAAAGCATACCCGCACAGGGACAGTTTTAAAAGTCTCTCCAACAAACCTCTTGAGTTTCCTAATATTTAAATTGGAACAAAATAAATGAGCAAGGAGATATTTGCTCCATGGCTGCAGAGCAGGCAGTTGAGGGGACGCTGAGCTGAGGGGTTGGAGGAGTGCACGGATGGAAGGGAGCCTCTGGCACCACATTGCTATGCTTAAGGTGTTGCTGACATATTGTGGGGTGGTGGGGGGCTGGCAGGGTGGAGCAGGTAATAGGCCCAGGCCACTGTAAAAATACAAATCTTGGGTTTCCAGGTAGAGCCAGAGCAATTTACAGCTTTGGAATTCTTGCTGTTTCAGAACAGGACCCACCGGGCTCTTATTTTTCATTTATTCCTGAAAGATTAGCTTTCATGCCAACTGCTCGGGTTGCAGAGAACACTGCCACCTTTTCCCTTATCCTCTCAATAGGGCATTCTCCAGGCCTGTTGCACACAGCCTTGCAGATTGTGGCCCACGCGACTCTAGGGGTATCTGTACATGTCAAATCTGTAGATTCCTGCAGCGACCCCTGGAATGGAGCAGTGAGGCAGTCCTGGTCCCTGACCAGCACAGCTAGAGCTGACAACTCCCTTCTCAGTCACTACAGAGCCCATGTCCTATCCTGGATGCTTCACTTATGTGACACACGTTCCCATGTTTGCTACCCCACTGTTTGGGAGCTTTCCAGGTCCCAGCTACAATCTTTGGAGTAAGTGCTGGACATAGCCTCACTCCCCACAGGGACAGAAAACCTTCCCTAAAGCCCCCATGCCCTCATTCCTCTCTGATGCCATGTGCCACCTTCTGACTATCAGAACTATATGGCCCTTGTTATCATCTTTTACTAGGGCAAAAACTCCCTGCATAAGTTTCCTATGGCTGCTGTAACAAATTATTACAAATTTAATGGCTTAAAATGACACAGATTTATTGTCTTACAGTTCTGGAAGTCTAATTAATATGGGGCTCACTGAGCTAAAATTAAGGTGTCTGCAGGCTGCATTTTTCTGGAGGCTCTTGTGCTTCTAAAGACTGTCACATTTCCTGGCTCGGGACCCCTCCCCACATCACATTCTCCTTCTCTGACTCTGACTCTTCTGCCTTCCTCTTTAAATACCCTTGTAATAGTATTTAGGGTCAACCCGGATAATCCATGATAATCTCCCCATCCCCAAATCCTGAATTTGTTCACATCTGCAGAGTTCCTTTTGCCATGTAAAGTCACGTAGTCCATGTTCTGGAAATTAGGATGTGAATTTCTGGTGGTGGGGTGTGGGGGATGACATGTAGTTCTGCCCACCACAATCCCCAGGGGCTCTGTCTTTCAGTCACTCATATTTACTGAGCACCTATCATCTATCTGTAGGTACTGGACTAAGTGCCAGGAATATAAAGGTGAATAAAACAGTAGTATTGGAAAGGAACCCAGAAGTATAGGGGATGAGTTTTGTCTGTGTTTTATATAACCTATGCAACTATATTTTTTAAATTAAATTTAAATTTTGTTTTAAATAAAAGAAATTTTTTTAAAAACCTGGGTTTTGGGGCTTCCCTACATTTATCAGTCACTCAGGCCACTCTGGAACCCATTAATTCCCATACAAAAGCAACCACAAGCAGGGTAAAGATGCTCCAGCGCCAATATCCCCCACTCCATGTCACTTCCTGCCATACCAGCTGCTGGCTGGGCACCACAGCTTCAGGCAGAAATGGCAAAGTGAGTTGCCAAGATTATTCACTGCAGAGATGGAAGAAAATATTAGGACTTCTGGGGTTGTTTTTAATCTAAAAAACAAACAAATAAGAACTGAAGCTTTATTCATCTCTACAGATTGATTGGCATCTTGCCTCAGTTGGCATGTGAGTCTCCCCTGCTGGGTACACAAGTCTCCCTTAGGGAGAAACAGAAGTTCTACAAGTTAGAAGGATGTCCTCACTCTCCTTCCCTATTCAGTGACACACCACATGTGGGTGTACCTGATTAACTGGGTTTAAAATATTGTCTCACCATAATTAAACAAATCATCACAAAAAGGATCATTGAAAAAAAATCCAGCAAACAAGTCATAAAGATATATGCCAATGTTACAAAGGAACCAGCAAGAATATCTGAGAACAATGAAAAATTACTGAACTATTAACAACATGGGTCTAGTGCTAAGTGTTTATATACTTGAGAAAGTGGCTGGTGACAGTAGAACTGATATTTGATTTGTAAATAGAGCTATATTGGGGGTGTATGCTGAAGATATCAATACTGTGACAATCAGTTCACCAAAGGTGATTTTCTGCTGTGGAAAGACTTGCCAAGGGAGGACACATCATCTTTTGTCCTCTAAGGACCCAAGTCTTTGACAATTAGATTCTTCAAAGCCATAGCCTGAATCACCCAAAGAGATGAGGAAGAAACAATTCAGATCACATAACTGGCTGATCACACATTCAAGAAAATATTCTTCAAAGTGCTTGCTGTAAAGTAGCTTTCGGTTAAGACTTTCGTATCAATATTTGTCATGCAATCAGAGCTATGGGTGAAGAACCGTTAATGCATTAAAGTATATGTTGTGGAATTTTTATTCGGTAAATCTCTTCTGTCCACACTCTGAACCCCTAAATGAATATTTTGCCCATTGGCCTTTGGCCTCATACCTGTCAAATGCACAGAGGAAAAGGAAAGAGGGTAATGAGTAGGAAAGGAGGGAGCTGAGCATCGACTGAGTAGTTCTCAGGCTGCTGGGAGGTCTTACATACTATTTTATTCAAGCCTCTCTGCAGAAGCTATTATAATTTTACAGATGCAAAATCAAGACCTAGCGAAGAAAAGCAACTTTCCCAGTCACTCAGAACACATGTAAAACCAGACTGAAGCCCAAGTCCATCAGACTGCAAAGCCATGGGTTTTCGCCACCCTACACTGACCACTGAGGTCACCTCTCACCCCCAATCTGTCCCCCAACACCATTCACTGCCTTCCCAGATCTCTCTGGCCTGTAGCTCACACCTTCCCCCTCAAAGCCACACCAAGGCCACCGTCACAGCAGCCCCAGACCTCCAGTTCCCAGACTGGCCCAAAGGATCCTGCTTGCCTGGCAGAAAGAGGCAGGAGAAGGGGAAGAGGAAGAACAAGAAAGGAAGGAGGAAGATATGGAGGGAGGAGCCCTGGAAGGGCCCTCCGGAACAGCAGGACTGGAGCGGAACCTGAGGAGCTGGAGGGAGACCCCGGATCCCAAACGCCAGGGTGAGGCACCCCCCAGGACAGGCGGCTCGGGGCTCAGCTCCTGGCGAAGCCGGCAGGTGCAGGCAGCACTGACACCGGCCAGGCCTGAAACGAACTGATGAGCGCCCAGAATCTAACCCAACCGCTGCAGAGATACAAGGCCTTTGATTCGGAATGCGTTCTCGAAAACAGTCTCGAAAGAACTCTCTGATGCGCCGAATTAGATGCCTCAGGGTCGCGGCGGGTGCGTGGGCCCCAAGGCAGGGCTCCGTGGTGCAAAAACAAAGTCCCCACACCACAGGAGGGGCGAGTTTTCGCTTCTGGGCCCTCCGCAGGGCTGTAAAGCACTGTCAGCGGATCCGGCCCAGAAGCTGAGAGCGAACACCGAGAGGGCCCCGCGGGACAGAAGGCCAGGGACCGAAGGATTTCGGGCATGAGGGGGAGCTCCCCCCCAAAAAAACCGTGACAGTCACGTGCGCCCCAGAACCTCCCGCGGGTCCTGCCTGGGGTAAGGGGCAGAACCGAAAAGGATCCCAGGGGGAGAGACCAGGAATCCTTCCTCCTGCTAGTCCGAGCGCAACCGGGACGAGGGCGCTGAACCCGCGAACCGCGGGCGGCGCGGGGGGTCGGGATCGCCCCCCCTCGTGCACCCCGGCCCGGCTGGGATCGCCCCCCACCCCCCCCGCCCCGTGCACCCCGGCCCCGGCCCGGCTGGGATCGCCCCCCACCCCACCCCCTGCACCCCGGCCCGGCTGGGATCGCCCCCGGGCCCCCCCCCCCCGTGCACATCGGCCCGGCTGGGATCATCCCCGCCCCCCGTGCACCAGGCCCCGCTGGGATCGCCCCCATCACCCCCCGCCCCGTGCACCCCGTCCCCGCTGGGATCGTCCCCCCCCCGCCTCGTGCACCCCGGCCCGGCTGGGATCTGGGGGCCCCGCGGAGCCGGGACCGGCAGGTTTCCGGCCGCTGCGCCCCACGCCTCTGCGCGGGACCGAGCAGCTGAGAGTTCAAGTCGTGGTTGCCCCGGAGCACAGGGCCCCCCTCCCCCGCCCGCACCCTCCACTCTGCTGCCACCCACCCTCTTCTGCGGGATCCGCGCGCGGCCGGCCTGGGACGGGAGGGGACGGGGAAGGGAAGTGGGGCGCGTACCTCCGGGCGCCCCGCAGAGCCCCAGGCAGGCGGCGAGCAGCACGAGGCGGGGGACCCCGGGCCCCCCCATCCCGCCGCCGCGGCCCCGCGCCCCGCGCTCAGCCCCGGAGGCCGCCGAGCCACCTGCGCCCGCCCCGCCCCGCCGCGGGCCTGGACCCCGAGCCAGCGAGGGGCGCCGCCCCCACCCCTCGGGGGCTGGGCGGGGGCGGGCAGAGCCGTCTCCCGCCCGCTTCTGTGGCGCCCCAGCCGGAGCCTCACGTTTTAATTTATTTTAAAGGACGGTCCCTCGAGTTCGTTCACTGAATACTGAGAGCGGCCGCTGTTGGATGAATTAATCCAGGCCGAGCTCCTGTGCAGGGACACGCCCCTCCTGATTTGGGGCACGTGCTCATGGAGAGGAAAAGCCTACTCAGGCCTGAGGCTTCTGATGAATCTGGACTTGAACAGGGCCTGACAAGGACAGGGTCTGACAGACAAGAGCTCAGCTTCTCTGGGCCACATGTACCCCCTATGTGTTCCCTGCAATAATGGTGTTTGACAAATGCCAATACTTGTGCTTCAAAGGCAATCAATGCTAGTGATATTTTTTTCTCCCTAACAAAATTAAAGATGACTTCATTTGCCTTGTCTTTCTTTGGTTTAGTTCTAGAATAAAATGCTTTTTAAGCATAGAATCCAATTTTGACCTTTTCTTGAGCGGATAATCTGATTTGTTTTACTCCGGAGCAGACATGCTTCCTCTGCCTAGCAGCCCTCCATTCTCCTGGAAGCCTCACCCTCCTTCTCTAGAGTAACTAACTGCACTCCCTGCCCGGGTCCTGCCCCCCACCATGAGTTGAAAATGGGAGCTGGCATCAACTTTCATGACCTCCCCAGGCCACAGTGATTGGTCAGGCAGTGGGACCTTTGTGCAGAGTTGTGTTAATCAGTTCCAATTTGAAACTTTCAGGAAAGGTTCTAAGGGAAGAGGGTCTGCTCCTCTCTGCAGGGAAGGAAGAAAAGCTATAGGTAGCCAAATCCTGGCTTTTTCAAAGAAGCTAGCTCATAATAAGAAAAGAGAGCAGACACTGAGAAGATTCACAGCATGGGATGGGGGTGGAGGGGGAAGCAGCTCTTCCCTTTTCTGAGATTCGGTTCCCAGAGTCAGTGAAGTCCCATTTAACCTAAGCTAGTGCAGATTGGATTCTGTTGCTTATGATCAAAAGAGCTTTTACCAACTTTAATCCTAGCACGCTTTACATCATGCTAACTCCTGTATATATTTTGCAGGCCATAAATGTGCAAGCCCTGAGCCAAAGAGTAGAAGTCCAGACGACTGATGATGGACTTGCAGCATGAGTGTGAAGGACATTCTTCCCTAGATCAGATTCCTTTGGCACTCATGATTACCTTACATGCTATTGACTTTCTCCTGCAAACTCCTACACCTTGCTGCATGGCAGCTTACTCTAAGCCCAGAAACAGTTTGGCCCGTGTATGGATGTCTGTGTGTGCCCAAGGCAGGCAAAAGTGAATGCTTGCAGAAGCAGTTCTCAACCAGTGACAGAAAGAACTTGGTGGAAAAAATATCCAAGCTTCCTTGCTCAAGAGTCGGACAACTCTGAAGGGGATTGAGCTCTTCTTGCCCACAATAGTTACCTGCTTTAATGTGGGTAGTTGGGAGACTCTCTTTCCCCATACTCAGATAATCACAAAACTTAAAAAGTGTTGGTGTGAGAAGGAGCTTCTGATTCTTCTAGATCTAGAAGCAGACATGTTATAGTTAGAGAATATGGCCACTGGCTTTGTATCCATCTTTTCTGAGTGCCCCAGAAAAAGTACCTTGGCCACCCAGCGGCTTGATACCATGCCTGCCACACTGTTTCTTCTCTATAAATGGGCTTAACAATACTTCCTACTTACTACAGTTGTGCGGATGAAGATTTTTTTTGAGGTCCTAGCTAGCATGGAGCCAAGTGACAAAGAAGCAGAGAGATCACCAAGATCTGAAATGGTTTTGTGCCTAAGGTGGATGAGTCCAACTGCCTCATTTCACACAACTCCCTTCTCTTCCCTGGGATCTATAGCCTCAAACTAAACTAGAGCAGGATTTTAGAGTAGTTTGAAGAGTCTGGCTAGGGATTCTCGGGCCCTTTGCAGGAACCTATAAACCTGCATCCTTGGAATTCTACTCCTGTTCACTCATCTATGACTTCCAGTTCCTGTGTGTTCTTTACCCTCCCTCACCAAAAATGCCATGCACTTTATCACTGTTGTCTAACAGGCAAGCAAGAAGTGAGCAATCAGTTGGGCTGACAAGCAGCTAAAAACAGAAACCAGACAAGAAAGGATCGATTTTCCAGGCTGTGCACAAATGTGTTATTCTTAGCCACTATGGCTTGCTCATCATTTACAACTCTGCATAAACTAAACCAAATATACACCTCTTATTACAAATCACAGTACTATACCATATTAGTAATCTCCAACATCCCCCCACTTCCTTAATAGTTTTGATTTTCTTGGGGTTGAAGAACCCCAGACTAGGTGGGAGTTTTAGCTAAGCCTCTAGATGGGTGACAAGTCACATACCCTATGCCAGCTTCAATTTCCTCCCCTACAAAATGAATGGGCTGGATTAAATGACCTGTAAACTCTCTTCACGTTCAAAACTTTATGATTCTAAGTTGTCGTCATTGACATTAGGACAGTTCTGCCATTTAGATAGAATTCTTTTAATTAGCACAGGGAGAAACTTAAATGTTTGAATTTTACTCAAACCAAAGCAGTGGTTGCTAATAAACTTGGAGCTTTTAATTTAGGAAAATCATTCAGAATGTCAAAGAGAGACTAGGAATTATCTTCCTATAGAGAATCACTTGCTTTAAATTAATTCTAATCCATCATTTAAATGCTTCAAAAATTGAATGCAGTCTCCAGTTAATTTCCATAGCAGTTCAGATGGCTCTAAAATAATGAGAAATTAAGATGCACACTTGTTAGGGAAAGCCCAGTTGTAAACATGGTGGGTATAAGGATATTTCTTTATATTGTCTGCTCAAAAAATTCACTCACATAAAGATCATACTCAATTTGTCATTTTGGCAGCCACTCACCTGCCATGGACAGCAACAAGAATTATTCTATTTGGGTTTTAATCTGAACTCTGTTCATTCAGAAATGAAGGTACAGAAAGCAGAAAATGAATATCAAGAAATAAAAGTACGGAGAAATGAAGGTATAGGAATAGAGATATGTGCACTTATTCAACAAATATTCATTGAACTCACCCAAATGCAAAAAGTACACAAAAGATGTCATGGAGCATAGAGAGATGAATTAGAGTCCATGTTTTCAAGGGAGTTTGCACTATAGAGAAGAGTATGAGACATGTACAGCAGTAATTTTAACAAAGGTGAATTAGAAACAGGGCCCAAGACTCTTCTAGAACTGTCCAACTCATACACCTTTGATGATGTGACTGGCTTGAGCAGCCATGTCTGATTTACATGACCCCTCACTCTCTAACCCCAAAGGATTGAACTAGTCTAAAGGGCATGACCCAGGGGAACAAGAGTATCAAAGCTGATTCCTTCTCCAAACTTTCCATCAAGTGGCTTTAAGAATGCAATAATTTTGTGACAGCCACAGAACCAGTAAGTCATTTGGAGATGACTCCTTACTCACTAAGCCAAACTTACCAACCAAATATCCATGTTCACCAAAGTTCTGGAAGAATGGGGCCATGATTCAAGAGAGAAAGCCATCTGTCTCAGTCTCATTCTTTGTGGAGAGAAGATTGCTATCATGTCTCAGAGAAGAGCTGATTGTAAGCGACAGTCAGAGCCACAGACAATAGCTGCTTGTTGGCTTTCTCATTCCCATGAAGCCCAGATATAATTCCTGAATTTTGTTTACATGAGATGCTTCTGGGTTCTTTCAATAAATCCACCTTTATCAGAGCCAGTATACAACTCTAGATTCACAAATTCAGGTGTGCATGAATAATAATTTTGAATATTGTTCCCAAACTCAACTTGATTTTTGTTTTGACTTCCCAGTTTGCTGTGGATGCAAAACTATATCTCGGTCCACTGAGGATTTTCCCTCCTGCATCTCCCTCCCCAGGTTGTGTTGAGGTTCCATGGGACTTATGTAGTGCCAATACATCAGGAGTGACTGGGAGGAGAGTGGCAGTTATTGCTCCCTGACACCCTTGTGTAGGCACAGAGAGACATTCCTCATCCCATGTGGTCTTCAGAAGTCCATGCAGGCTTTATAGATAGAGCTTCATTCCCACCTGAACGGCCCTATCAAGTACCAGGAAACTTTTCTGGTTTTCCCTGGCCACTTGGAATGTTCTCAGCCCACCCTTAGCGTAGATTCTCTTCGTGAGGCTGCATGAGGACTTGGTTGCCAAGACTCATCACGTAGACATTTTTCTCTCCTGGGGTTTACTGTTTTTCTTAGGCCCATAAATCTAGATATGAGTATTTTACTGCTTCCATGGGACTCTGCCTTTCTTTAGGATGCACCAATGTCACCACGCGAACCACTTCCCCTGGACTGCTTTGTCCCCCAAGCCAGAAATCCTTTTCCTCTTGGCCTGATGGGCAGTGAGACGGGGGAACACTGAACAGACAAAGAGAGAGTTTTAGCCACTCAGTGGAACAAGATATGAAGTCATGAGTTTCAATTATTGAAATATAAAGTTATCATTCTTGGAAATCTGAGATGTAGACTAGGATTCGTATTTGCTCCATTAAGGGGCCTATTCAAGAGTAAAATAATTCCCAGAGGACATACCAAACTCCCAGACTAGTTAAAAGATTTTCAAATTTAAGCCAACTTCTTTGAGGCGACAGCTGTGATCTCAGTGGGAATTGATGTGTAAAAATGAAGCAAACTCTCAGCAATCTCTGCTGGCTTCAGAAAGACCAGTCTTCAAAAACACATCTCAGGAGGCTTTACATCTCTTAGGAAGCCAACAGAAGGAAGGAAGAAAGGGCAAATGAAGCCTTGTTAGAGTATGCTGCAGAGATTAAATGCTTTGAGTTCCTGGAAATTGTCTAAGGAAAGTTAAGAGTCTCCTTAAGGCCTCTGCAAGGATTCTGAATTTCTCAAAGAACAGAACCTCTTCCTGGGGGAAGCAGAGTGATTCCAGTCAAACCCACTACCCCCAGCAACCAAGAGGCCCTCCATTATCCTACAAAACCCACCCAACTTACAGCACACTGGCATGAGCACAGCGGCCTGCAACACATGCAGAGTCTCCCATTCTGGTCAAGCAGGGCTCTGCCTAGCCCTGCTCTGAGTAGAAAGCGGGAAATGTTTTCTAAGTGGGAAAGTATGAATGTTTTCTTCTCTCTCTCAACTTGTAGGAAGATAAACCCTTTATAGGAGATTCTACCCCAAAAGAAAATCCACAGCTAATAATATGGAAACTGTGGTGTGCTTGGGGTCAGAGATCAGAGTAAGGCTTAGAAATTAGAGGACTGGAGTGAGTGCCGTCTGACTCTGCAAAAAAGCAGGCTCTTTCAGCTCCCTTTTCCCCTCAAGGTCAGATAGTCCCCAAGTAACTGTAGAGAATGGAGAGAATGCTAATGTAGCTATAGAGCAGTTCAAGTAACAAACAGCCTTATTATTTAGGGAGGTAACTTTTTCTTGTGGATTCTATAGCCCCTGACTGGGTGAGTGGTGAGAGGTTCATAATCTCTGCTCCACCACTTGGCAAGGCAGGTTACCTAACCTTTGTGCCTCCGTTTTATAATTTGAAAAATGGACGTAATGTAGTCCATGGCGATGTTTTAAATGATATCGTCCGTGCAATGTGCTCAGCACATGACGATAGGCAATATTTTGGCATATGATGTAACTATTCCTGTTGCCTTTAAGCAAAGTGAAATATCCCTTCCTTGAAGAATACTGTTCAGACATGATATGACTAAGGAAGAAAGGCAATAGCTGGGTGTAGAGGGATGCAGAGATTTATTTCACTTAAAAAAATTACTCTGCCACACTAGTTTACTTTCAAGGAAAAGAACTTTACTAAAAGGGCCTTAACTAGGCCAAAGACTGTATATAATAAACATAAGGGACGTGAGACACCCATTTTGGTATTTAAGCAAAACTTTGAAAAAAGGGTCGACAGAGATGGTGTAAACACTGCGGAGGAAGGGAGATGTGATGCCTTAAGAACTGTTTCTGTGGAAGGTAAGGACAGAAGTCAGTTGGCAAAAGTTGATAAAGAAATGGGGGACGTCCTGGAAGCTGATAATAGGAGGAATTTAGCTTCAAAAAACCTTCGCGCTTCACTTGGTTATCATTTCTTGTTTAGCTGCCAGCAGTGAATAGCTTATCATTGAAGGAATGTAAAAAATTTTGGAATCACATAACTTGATGCAGTTATGGGGATCAAATCACCATCTGCCTTTCAAAACTTATGTTAAAAAGAAAGAGAAGGTGGGGCTAGCTGGTCTCTGGGGTTCCTGCCAGCTCTCACATTCCATGATGCCTGGAACAAACGAACTTTTACAAAGGCCTTTCAGTAACACAGAACACGCAAAGATGGCTCTTGTCTGTAACCATAATGGGAATTCCTGTAATCTTCCCAATTGCCCTGTCTCCTGCTTAGCTTCACTCAGAAACAAGCCTCCACGAGGCCACAGGCTTTCATGTAAAGCCATTCACTAAGTGATGAGAGCTCCCCCACGGCCAGCTGTGGGTGGTAAGATGCTGCCCACAAGCCCACCCACAAGGCCCCTGACAGAGTCGGGCCCCACTTGGAAGACTTGCGCTGAGTCCCAAAGCTCCAGGGTAGTTTATGGCCATTTAGATGTCCACAGGATGTCTGTGTACTGCTCAGCAACTAGAAAATAAGAGATTACCAATACCACCCACTGAACAGTCCCAGGGGCTCAGATGCAATATCAACAGGCACCAGGCCTTGTTAGGGGAAGACACATTTCTGCATAACTTGTGTTGCTAACACAAAGCCGCGTTCCGATAACCCTGGTTAAAGAAATGTAAGACACCACAGGAAACTATTGCTGGCTATTTTAGAACTAGAAAATTGATTTGAAATTGTTGAACTCTGCTTTCCACAGAACCATTTGCTGCTGCATTTGGCCTCCCCCTGATGTAAGTTATACATGCGACTCAATCCTATCTTTACCCTACAATTGGATGAAACTTGGAAAAAAAAAAAAGTACACTAAAAAAAACCCCTCTGCCACATGGCTTCTCCAGATCCAGAGCACTGAAGACTTTCAAATCAGAAATACAGAGGATCACCAGCTTTTCCACAGCCCTTTCCGGCCCACCTGCTCACGATCCTGGGTCTCTGGTGCCATCTGCAGGAAGTAGAAACAGCCAAGCGTTTTATATCTTCATATGGTATTCATTCATGTAATGTGCTGGTGGCAACCGACCATAGAGGAGACACAGATGAGCAGCCTAAGGGGGGCACCAAGAGAACCAGAGAGTCCAGTTTCATGGACGTTGAGGGAGTCAAGGGAATTCATTAGGAACGCTCAGCAGAGCCAAAGGCATCAAGGGAAATCGAGTAAGATACAGATGAAAATCATTCAGTGGTTCTGGCCACTTGCATCAAGCTAACCTTGATGAGAGTAGCTTCAATTACTCAGTGGAGACAGAAATTATACTGCCCTGAATGGATGGGATGCAAAGGGGAAACATCATGCGCACATAGTAGCTCAAAGAGTTTGGGTCGCTGAGTCAAAATGCAGTTAGAGTGTAGGGCGAGGGGAGTCTAGTATAGGAAAGGGGTTTTTAGGATTAGAGCCTGCTTTTAAGTGGGGATAAATAGAGAAGGAGAGATGGCACATTACAGGGAATGCTAGCAGTGAGTCCTGGAAGAGGCAGGAAGGGAATGGGGTCCAGATGCAGGTGGAAGCATTTCCTGAACAAGAGGAGAGGAGGTGAGGATGGACTTAGGCATATGGCAAGTTTATAGGCCAGCGCTCAAGGAACTGAGCTTGGTAGCCTTAATTTTCTCTTTGAAGTGGGATGAAAGGTGTCTGCAAAGTGTAAGTGGGCTCAACACAGGCCTGGAAGGTTTGGAATTATCCTTGTTTCGATCCTCCTTCTCTTCCCCTCTGCTATATAAAATTGTTTATAAGTAGGTTGACCATTAATTCCGGTGTTCAAGACAGTCCTGGTTTATGCCTACTGTCCTGATGTAATTATCTATTGTATCTGTTCACTCTAAACAGGGTCCTAGCTGGAGAGAAAGAGAAGGAGAGAGAGAGAGAGAGAGAGAGAGAGAGAGAGAGAGAGAGAGGGAGAAATGTTCTCTCTCAACCTGCACAACTGTTATTTTCTCCTATAAGACCATGTAGCAAACACAGAGAAGGAAAAGTACAGTATTGACCCACATTTGGAAATTTTCTAGGCAAGTGAAGTGAAAGGCTAGAAAGTCAAGTGTTTTGAAAGTTCTGATGATTGGATAGCATGTGGATAAAAGACATATCAATGCTGCTTCTAGGACACACAGGTAAGAAGACGAGAAAAGTTTTTGATTTTAGGGATCTCTCAGAGGGAAAGCCAACATCCTCCCAATGCCCATGTGACCTGCACCCACCTCTGACCCTCTACCACCTCTCTCTCAGTTTATTTTTCCATGGAAAAGAAAACCACACCCTCAGAATCTGCAGGGAGGACTGCACTGCTGAGAAGAGGTGCTTAGAAGCTGGGCGAACACAACAGCCCAAACCCTTAACACATTGAAATTACAGACTTGTTTTTACATGCTGATGTAACCTAAGTCACAACCTCCCCAGCTGAGAATTGCCTTATGTATCAGGAAGGGTGTAGGTCTTTTGTGATCGACAGATGGGGATGAGGGACCTTATGATAGTCAGGGGAAAGGAAATGGAGGGTTAACCAGAGGATGAGAACTTTATAATCATAAATTAGCAAACTTCAAAGGGCCGTGTGGAAGGAATGACGCTTGCATGCTTTTTAAAGAGATTGCAGTGGTTTCTAAGCAAACACCAGCAACCTATCATTTCACTAGACTTTTCTTCCTTTCCCTAAATAGCAGTTTGTGAAGCTTGAAGCTCTGAAGAACAAGACGCTAAATACGTTTGGAGTTGAGTCGTAAGGAAAAGTCAATCCCACACTAGGCAACCTCCCCAAATACATTCCTTCTCGGGATCCCATACAGACAATCAGTGAGAGCCACTTCAAGGACTGTGCTCAGAGAGTACTTAAGAGCAGGGCCTTAAAATGAAGGAAGAAAGTTAGAGCAGATAGGGGCCAGTGGACTTTTCTTTTATCATTCCTGAGAGACAGCTCTGGGGAATTCCTTCAGCCAAGATTATATTCAAGATTTGTCCATCAGCACAAGCCACACAAAGTCACAGAAACGGTTGCTGAAACTGTGGGAGGTGGCATTCCCAGTGACAGCATTAAAATATACCTTTCTCTCATTCCTCTTGCCCTGTAACCACATCATCTCTCCTTCTTATTCAGTAATCAGGTGACAGCTTCTGTTTTGCTCTATGAGACAGAAAGACCGTTATCTAGAGAGATCTGACTCAAGAACCTGCAGGATGTGGTGGGAATCTCCTTCCTGTTTCTCTTCCTCTTGTACTAGTAAGAGTGTTGAGACTAGAAGCCAAGTCTCTGTGAAACCAGAACCGTTGGGCACGATGCCACGCTGCCTCCCATTCCCACAGCCCTGTGCCAGACACTCCACTGGACCATCTGCGATGCGCCCACCATCTTTGGCTACTTGGAAAATGTCATCTGATGAAGCAATAGCCCAAAAACAGCCGTGAAAAACCCACAGTGTCTGCTGCTCTGAGGCTCCTCATCGATCGGTCTTAGGATCTAAGAGACCCTTGTGATGGCTCATTCAATCACTCACTTCACAGAGTATGGGAGCTCAGTGTTCCCCCTTCTCAGGAAGCCAAAAGCCTATTCCCAAATGAGACTTTTGAATAAACCGTCTTGACCAGCAGCACCCCATCCCCACACCTGCCATCTGAGAGCTGTTTATTCTGTTGCAAACTGGCCAAAGTCTATTTGGCCATTCAGGAAATGTTCAGTTCTTTTTGGTAAATATCAGACGTTGATCCTCTGGTGGTTGTGCGTGGGTTGGGTTAGACATCCCCTTTACCACAAGCTCACTACCAGGTGGCAGAACAATGAAAAGGACAAATTCTACCCAGACTCACAGTTCAGTCCCACAGCTTGTGTGTGGCAGAAGAGGTTCCACTCTATGCCCTGTTTACATGTTCACCCTTATGTGATAGGCCCATTCCAAGGTGAGTGAATGCCTATTTTTGCGGACAGGTTCAATGACAAAGTCTTTGTGGCCAGGAAAAGCGGGGCAAAGGGATTTGGGATCTGGAAAGCAATGATTAGAGTCTTGGGCTTGTCAGATTCTTAAACATTGTTCATTCAAGGACTGTCAGTCCTTTAAAATATTCTCAGTCAAGTCTATCTCACACCACGAATATCACCACTTAAAATTATCCCATATCTCTCATGATAGTTAATATACCCTCTTAGGTTTTTTTTTCAATAAAAATATGTTAAGTGCCAAGAAATTCTGCTTTGGGGATTTAGGTTTCTGTTTAGGATTCTGCATAACTAGTTAATAACCTTGTGAGTTTCAGTGATTATTAATCATGGATGAAGATTGGAGTTAATGTGTACACAAAAAGCACACTGTCTATGGAAGCTATTTTAAAGTAAATTAATTCAAAGACAATAAACACTGACTTTCTTTTGCTAATACCCCTCACTTATGGGTAGCCTTCATCTTCCTTCCAAGGGAGGACGCAAATGGGAATCAATCTCTGACTGTCCCTGTCTGTCAGACACACACACACACACACACACACACACACACACACACACACACCCCTCTGCTTGAATTGGAAGGGACTGAGAAAATTAGGCCATAGCTGTACACTTTCATGAGGGTTCCTATTTCTTTGACTCAGCAAAACTTGTGATTTGGTTCATTTACTCTCCATGGGGCATTTCTCAGAACCAGCGAGAACACGAATGCAGGGAGCATGACTGGAAGGTTTAAAACGGGCTATTTGGGTGTTGTGTGGATTTAAGGTTTCAGACTCTACAGACACTGCTGTGAAAACGGCACACGTGAAACTTCCACTGGGCTCTGGTTGAGGGGCAGCTGCTTCCTGGTGACACAACAATAACTCAGGGCCCAAGATAAAGGCTCAGAATATTCTACCTTCCACCCCCCACATCTCCCAGTCCCCAAGTGCCCTTCCCAGCATGCCGTTGTGTGGGAAGTCGGCTCTCCCTCCCCATCACTCCCAACACCCTATACTCTCACCACTCTCATTACACGCTGCTGTGTCCATGTGTTTATTAATTATACAATTATGTCTAACATTCTAGATAGCCTCATGGTGCCTTTCGTGGTGTAGGTGCTTCACACACACAAAAATAGAAATTTGTTTCCATTTTCTTTATAGCTCATGCATTTATTCAGTGATTTTTGGTGGAACATTCAAAGGGGACTTAAGGGGAAGACTAAAAAGTGGACTGATTTTTCAGCATTGAGCTCTGCTGCGTTGGTGGGTCTGTACCAGGTATCTGGACATGACATGGAGGTTAGATGTCAGAGAAAAGGATAATTTTACAGGAAGTTGGTAGGCTAGCCAACCTCTTCCAAAACACATCTCTTAGATAGATAATAAAAATAATAACAAAATAGCTAATATTTTAAGAGTGCTTACTTTTTGCCAGTCAAGATTATAAGTGCTTTACTTATTTAATCCACACTATAACTTTATGAGATAAATACTATCAATATTCCCATTTTGCAGATTCCATGGTGCTTGGAATTCTGCTGTTAGAGAGTCATTTACCACATTTAAACTACACCTTCTCTCAGGCAATTCTTTCATTTTAAATGTGTTACCCATCAATGTAATGATGCAGAAGTATTCCCCGTGAAATACAAAGCATAGTGCAAGTTAGTTGACAAAATGCCTCACCTCCTTGTAGTCTGCACTTGTCACTGGAGCTGGCGGAGGAGGCTCTGAAGAGGGGGGACAGAGAAGAAGTGACCTTTACACTTATATCAGACTGGGAGCCCTGTTTCTGGGGTTTAACTGGGAAATGATGGCAGAAGTTGGCCACAGCAACTTCTGTGTTTTTTTAATGAGGTTGTCCATTAACCCCAGGCTAAACAAGAGTTTAGGAAATGAGACTTGAGCCTTAGAACAATGGAGTGACTGATGCCTCAAACCAACGTTCAGCACACAAATGCTTGTTAATCAAGAGTGATTTTTCCCCCAGGGGACATTTGGCAATGTCTGGAAATAGTTTTTGTCATGACTGGGTCCGGGAGAAGAGGCTACTGGCACTTAGTGCTTAGAGCCCAGATATGCTGTTACACTGCTACAGTGTGCAGGGCAGTCTCGTCCCAAAGATGATCTGATCCAGAATATCAACAGTGCCGAGGCTGAGAAGTCCTCCGATACATCTGACGCTCCAACTGTATGGCTTGAAGTAGAGTCTGGGCTGGTGGGCAATGATGAGTGCACAGGGTCGCCCTCCAGTGGCCAGTGTCAATCGCGAGCCTAAATCCCAGTCATCTCCAGGTCTCAATCCTTCCCCCACTGTTAGTTCAGCACCGCACTGAAAAGCTAGAAGGGATGTCCTGTCCTCTGCGAATGTTGTCCCTCCCCACTCCCCACCCCATGCACACAAAAAAGCATGGATCATGAGGCTTCTTCCTTCATGATGAAACCCCTACAAGCTTCTAGTCTGTTAACTTTATGGAAACAGCTCTGTGTGGCAAGAGTACACAGCTCCCTTTCCTGAAGAGACAACGTGAGAACCAGGCAACTCTTTCTCTGCTGTGCTAACTTAACACACTCCAAAATTTGCGTTTTCTCTCTCTCGTCTCTTTTCATTTACCAGGTCAGTGTGGTACCTTATATCCCCATAACTAAAGTGGTATCAACTCTGCTGTCCTGGGAATATCAGTGAGCTTAGCAACAACCACAAAACTCTTCTTGTGTCTACAAAACCAGTGAATCTCCTTGTGCATAAATCTGCATGACACGCTATTGAAATCGATCCTTTATTCTCAAAGCAGAGAAGGGATATTATTAAAGCTCTCCTTTCTTATTCCATTCATTTTTAAGCTCTCAGATAATTGCTTTGACCTTTTGTGGGGTCCCTATAAAAAGCGAAAATTATTTGGAAAGTGAAAGCCTGAGACTCATTCTGGGTTCTTTCCTCTGGCTGATTGTGAAGCAATTTGCCCTTCCAGACCACCGACCATATTCACATGTGCCAGGCTAGGCTTGTGCTGACTTTTGATCAAACCACTCAGCCTGATTGAGTGAGGGGCGGTGCAGTGCTTCCCTGCCTCAAGGGAGCTGATTCCTTGGGCCACATGAGTATTAAAACAACCATGAAACAGATATTGAGCTGCCAGCCTGTGGGAAGCTCTGAACCCCTCTTCTTACAATGCTTCAAAGATTTTATGTTCAAAGTAAGCCTTGAAAAATAATGACCAAAGTGGTTCATTCATCTCACCAGTAACTTGACCACTGACATGTGTGAGAAAACCAAAGAATTCAGCACTATTTACTACCTTGTGAAGCATAGGTCATCGCACCTTTTTGAAACTGCATGTGTAGGCTAAAGGCCACACTACGCTGAGTTTCCAAACATTTACCATTTTTTTAAGTCCCTCCCTTGCTTAAATATCAACTCAGCATGAATCCCTAACTCCAAGAGCCAACTCACCCTTCCATGAGAATGCATTGAGAAACCATCAGTTGTGCTCTGTAGCACTGGTACGTGCGTCAAAAGTTTCATTCTCGTGGCAGCAGTTAGCAAAGAACCATCTCCAGTGCTCCAGGGATCAGAGGCTAATAAGGGAGAATTTTGATAGCCATCTTAAAAGATAATAAAACTAACTGATAGCTTTGATTACTGAAAAAATAAGTTCTCCAGTTTCTAAGAAACAAAGCTTCTGAAAGGGTTGTCAAGATTCAGGATCTTGAAATGGAATTTACCACTTGAGGGCGCCATTAGGTTTTAAGAAAAGAGACCTCTGCTGCTTTAAAGGGCCATCTTTGGACCCAGACTGTGTCCCACAATTTCTATGAAATAAGATTGCGTTTAGGTCTCACTTCTAGGAAAAGAAAGGGAAACAGTAATCTAGTCTCTTTAAATTCAAGTGAGATGAACCAAGATTCAGTTGACAAGTTCTACATTCCCTTTTTTTAAAGTTACCCAGCCAAATGAAATAAAAAGGGATATTGTGTTAAAAGATGCTCTGTGTATTTTTTGTAGAAGACACAGTTGCTTAAGATCAACATTCCAACATGAAGTGAGAAAAATAGTGGGAACAAATTGCATAATAGGAACTTTCTGACTTCAAACTGGAAACCTAAGTTGCTTGGGTTCCATGGGGAAAACTTTGCTTTGCTTGGATGTTTAAAAACTCCCAGAGGGAAGAAAAGCTGATATGTGACCCTAGCTTCCTTATCAGGCTTTGTCTGCCTAATGCAGGTCCTACTTTCAACAGAGAAATAGCGGTAAATGACAGGGAGAGCTGGAATTCCCTAGTTAGGTGATGCAGAGGGCTCTGCAGGAGTGGCTGCATAAAGGCACTAAAATGAATTTCTGAATTCAATAGAATATATCAGTGTTCATGCAGAATTTTCAGGAGGAGACATACAATAGGAAAGCAGCCTGTTACAGAGCGTTAAAGATAACAAAACAGAGCATCATTAATCCAAATTGGACTTCCCTCTCCGCACCTTCCACATAGCCAATCAATTTCACCTTTGGTACTCAGTGTGAGTTCTGTGGGTTCCACAGAGCCTTCTTTTATTTTTCCAAATGATCATCTCATTGCTCAGTTTTTCTCTTGCAGTTTTATTACTCTAATTGTTTCATATCTGAATATAGTCTTCTTTCCCATGGGAGTATAAGACCTTTGAAAGCAAGAAACAAATGTAGCTTTGTAACTCCTATTTCCCAGCCCAGGGGGCATTTCAGTCATATAATTAATACTTGCAAATTTACTGCATTATCTAAAAAGAAAAAAACTTCTCTTCCATTTGGTGTCTTTAAAGAAAGAAAAGGTGATTTCTGTTGGTGAAAAGGCTTACGCACGTCAAAAGCTTAAATATATGTATATATATATAATATATATATTTATTATATATATATTATATATAATATATATATTTATAAATATATAAATAATAATAATGTATAAATAATATATATATATTTATACAAAATCTAAAAACACACCTATACATTACATTCACTACCTTGAGATTTTTTTAAGGTAAATTACCGTGCAGAAAACAACAGTCTAAGAACTGTGTGGTATATGAATCTAATGGTATTAGAAAAAGTTAATCAAAGGGAGAAAAACTGACATCCAGTATTCATTACTGTTTATCAAATGCTGACTCTGTGCAAGCCACTTTATATTTATTATCTTTAAACTCCGGGAATCATGCTTGGAGAGAATTAAGCAACTCATCAAAGGCCTGGAGAGAATGGGTGAGATTTAAGCTCTGAGTTCTGTAAATCCAAAGACTGTGGTGCTTCCACTGCAGCAAGTTCTGTCTCTCTGGGATAATGATGGTGGGTCTTCTATGCTGCAGGCCAGGATCTAATAGAGATGTCATACTGCTCAAGCCCTCCTCTTCTAGATTAGCGTTCATGGGTGCTGTGAGTGCCAGCTCTCTCCCTGGTATAATCAAGAGCCTTTGTAGGTGCTGCTGGGTGACCAGCTAGAGGCTTCCTATCTTATGGTCTCTTTGCAGTGGCAGCGCAATCAACCTCTCCTGCATTTCCATCAGGGTCTGGCCCATAATAGGCACTCAGTATCTGTGGAACTGAGTCTTCCAGAGAGAGATAAAGGAAGTCTAACTACAGTTATGGCAGTAGGACTAGAAAGGAAGTGGGGATTCAAATGGCAATGCAGAAAGAATCTTTAGGACTTACCATCTATTACACGTGAGAGTGAGGAAGACTTTCACGTGGTTCTAAGGTTCTATGTCCAGGGGGGAAAGTACTAAGAGGAGAGGTGATTAGAGTGGGAGGGGGAAGGGACATGATAAATTCAGAGCATTGAAAAAATATCCAGATGTAGTTGTCCAGGTACAGTTTAAAAATTGTGGGACCAGGTGGTGCTTGGGAAAGAGATGAACTGAAGATGTGTATTTGGGAGTCGTATTGCCCATCCCATTGGCAGTGACTTAAAAATCATCCAAGTTTTAATTACTTGGTCCGAGCCACCATCACTTTTTATCCTAATTATGGCAGATGCCTCTTAACGGTTTGGCTGTTTATGTTTCTGCAGCCCTCTCTCCCACCCTTTTATTCTCAACACCACAGGCAATGCGAGCCTTCTAAAACATAATTCGAATTGCTCTTCAGCTAAAACCCTGCAATAGATTCCTTCTCTCTGAGTAAAAGCCCAAGTCTTCATAAAGGCTTGCCCAGGCTCATGGACCACGCTCCCAGCTTTGTCCTTGCTGTTTCCTCTGGTTAGAGCTCTCTTTCCAATGACCCTCAAGGTTCACTCCCTTCTCTACTTTAGGACTTTTTTCAAACATCATTTTCTCATCAAGACTTCCTCCAGCTCCTCTCTGAATTGACAGTAATGCCACCCCTCACTGATTCTCCTTTTCATGTTTTGTTTTCCTCCCCAGCATTTATCACCCTCTCACATTCTACATATTTTTTGTTTATCAGATTATTGTTGTTTATTGTCCATCACCTGTGTGTGTGTGCGTGTGTGTATGTGTATGTATGTTTCAGCAAGTATCAGGGACGATGCTGGGCACATAGTGAGCAGTCAGTAAATATTTGTTGAATGAATGTTGAACTACTGAACCTATACAGACTAATGACTGTAGCTGTGGGATTGCCATGGACAAAAATGTAAAGACAAGAGAATTTAACTGTGAATCAACCTTGGGTGCAGAGGGGCAGGTGCATGGTCACCCAGGGCCACACAGCTGAGCTGAGACATAAACTCATTCTCTGATGCCTAGACCAGCTTTGGCCAAGACTCCAAACAGTGTCATCTCCCAGAGACGGGGAGCCCAGTAAGGAGAAGAGAGGTATAAGGAAAGAGAAGTATTAACCATTAGTAAGCACAGATGCTCCTAAAAAATATAGAGGATCGTTTTTCAGTCTGCAGCAGTGGGCACCTCTAAGGATTTAGATATTTCACTTATGGAATGAAACTAGGGGTTATTATAATCATATTGGTACTGTAGCCCTGCTACACAGCCTAGAGAAACAAAGGATACTTTAAAAATAAAGCAAGATGGGAATGTCACCAGAACATTAGTTAATTTATTTAAAAAATGTTAGTAGCATACTAAATTGCACAGTGGCAGCAGGAAAATCTCAGTATACTTTCTCCAGGAGGTTTAACTGCCACCAGAGATGTCCAGATCAGTATTACTTGATGACTGTCAAGTCACTTGATCCCTATGCAGTTTCGCCTAGTTTTTCCTTAAGATTCTTCTGATTATTTGCCTGGAAATGTGACTGAACATGTGTCTTGAACCACATGGCCCACTGTCTTCTATCCTATCCAGACCCACAGGATTATTTCAGAAAACATCAGCCCACCATTGAGTCCCTGGAAAACTGATTCATTGAAGGAGAGCTGTGTGACCAATCGTCTGTGGCCCCTCAGACAAGCTGTGAAGCTCTGTGTTCAGCCAACCAGCAAGATTCCACTGCAAATATCTGCTGTTGAAATATCTGCTGTTTCGCTCTGCAGTCAGGCAGTTAACTGGAAAGCCCAGAGTAGGTGCAGATCAGTGGAAAATAACTGCCCACTTCTCCGTAAATCTAGCTATCAAGTGACCTCAGAGAGCATTGTTAGAAAAATGACTAAATCTTAGCAATCATCACCAAGCTTTCATACACTGACCTTCATATGTGTCATGCATGACCTTTGAAATGATCATTGCTATCATCATTGACATCCACAAAAGCAGAACGTATTCGTTAAGTTTTCACCACCTGTACAGTGCTATTCTGACCATCCACCAAGCATGCTGGCGAGCGTCCCCAGCCTTTAGATGTTCACTAAATAATCTATAATCATTGCCTGAGGCTGAAGCTGCCTTTCACATGAACCAGCTTCTACCTGGGTGATGAGCTTCACTGCAGCTGCTGTTTTAACCTTTTCAATATCGTGAGTCATGCTTTATCAGACACAGACTACTTAAGATTCTCTGACCAAAAAGAGTAATAAGAAAACTATTGGAATAATATTTTTATGAGTGAACATCCATTTTCCTTATGATAACACTTGCAGGGGACTAGTATTATTTTTACCAGTTTATAAATGATGAAACTGAATCTCAGATAGGAAAGGTGACTTATTGATTCATAATCTTAGATTAGTGGTAGAGAAATGGTTAGATGACTCAGAAGGGAAAAATCCCAGAAACCCATAACCTTTCCACTCTAGTGTTTTGAAAAGAAAACGAGAGAGCAAGAACTCTTGAATTGAAAAGTTGTTGACACCAGTGTGAGTGTGTGTGTGTGTGGCAGGGGATGTGTTAAAGAGAATGGGAGAGACAGGCAGAAAGAAAGAGACTGAGAATGAGTCCATGTGTGCTCATTCAAAAAGAAGACTGAGCTCAGGAAAACAATAAAAACTTAAGAACCCAGGACCGAAGAAAAAGCTGGTCATAGAATCACCATAAGCAGGGCCCATGGGACCCTGACCGACTGGGCAAATTAAGTGAACTGAATAGTGGAGAGAATCAGAGCAGAACCTACATCAGTAGGGCAAGAGGATTGGACTAGAAATAAAGGAAACACCCACGTAATCATTTCAAGCTCCCGAATGGGCCTCGATCCTGGAAGGAGACTGAAAACTAGGAGTGCCTGGAAATGGCTGCTCAGTGCAGCAAACCTGTGTAGGCTGTGTGACGACAGAGCCCGTGGCTCTGGAGAGTTGGGGCCCAGTCCCTCTCACTCCAGTGACCACCTCTGTTGTTCTTCCTGCTGCCTCGGCCTGGCTCTGACTCCCTTCTTTGCCTCTCTTAATGCTTCAGCTGGCTGATTCTACTCCTCATCCAATCTCAGCCTACTTCTTTCCAGAAACTTTCCCACTTTTTGCTCTCTGTACACCCCCTTTCATGACACCACTCATGTTTGTAAATTAGTTTGGCTCCCTTACTGGAATCTAAGTTCCATCAGAGCAGAGGCCCTCTCTCTCATGTCCAGGGCTGAGCCTCCAGGTCCCAGGAGAGAACCTGGTACAAAGAAGGGGCTCAGTAAGTATTTCCAGATGGAATTGAAGGAAGATTTGGGATTCACTCAAATGGACCCAGCAAATGATCATCCAATGATCCTCTAGAGGATGCTATTTTAAAAAGAGAAAAAATGAAATGAGGCTGTAATCCTAAGGGTTCCATCTTTAAAAGTACTAATACCCTTCTGCAACTTTTACTTGCTTTGGTTGACTTTCTCCACTGTCATCATTCCAGGATTAATGTCAAGAATATAGACCAGGTTAGTCAGGAGCTACTCCAGGAGCTAGTGAGGCGTGCAGCACATTCAGGAAGACCTACTGCCCTGTAACAAACCACCCCGACACTTACTGGCTAAAACGACAATTTATTCTGTCTCACAAGTCTATGAGTCAGATACGCTATTGAGTCAGGACTCGGTTGGGCAATTCTGCTCCACACAGTGTTGGCTGAGATCACTAACTCAGCTGCCTTCAGCTAGCAGCCAGGCTGGGCTAGAAGGGCCAAAAGGCTTCTCCACACACATGCCCTGTGCTTCAGCGTCCCTCCACATCGTTTCTCTCTTTGCACACAGTCCTTCCTTCTGGGGTAATCTACACTCTGCTTCTTTACAGCCTGGAGTCTGAGGGGAGCCAGGGAACTGAGGGGAAGTAAAAGCTGCCTCACTTCTTAAAAGGTAGACCTAGAGTTGGCTTACTGGCCAATTCATCAAAGGAAGTCTCAAGGCCAGCACAGATTCAAAGGAAAAAGAAATAGACCATCCCTTGACGGACGGAGCAGCATGTGCATATGGGGAAAGAAGGAGGTGATGCCTTCCCTGTGGGAGACTCCACCTCAACCCACGTTGTCACACAGCCCTAACATGTTCCTTCCCTGCAAGCAACTTTCCCCTTTCCTCACCCTCTAATTTAGGGCTTGGTTTGGGCATATTAGCTTTTTTGTGTGCTTTCTGTCTATTTGCCTTCATGGGTCCTGAATGAAAACTAATCTGATACTCAAAAACAGAAAAACAAAACAAAACTGTACGGGATACCCAAGTTCCTGCCTCTAAATTCTTTTCCTTCCTTCCTTCCTTCCTTCCTTCCTTCCTTCCTTCCTTCCTCCCTCCCTCCCTCCCTCCCTCCCCCCACTCTCTCTCTTTCTTTCTTTCTTTCCAGCCCTTCTCTAGCTCTCTCCTTGGTCCCAAATTCAGATCACCATCCTTCAGCAGTGGATAGCTAATAGAGGCAGGTGTCAAAGGGGCAGGGTGGAGCAGGCATTTCTAAATTAAAAGCCTAGATAGACGATTCGGGCTCTCTGGAAGTAAAGGCACACAAATTATTTGACTACTTTCATTTCATTTTCACACATCTTGCTGGACTTACTGTGTGACCAAATCCTGAGTACTCATAACCATGGTCAGTAAGACCCAGCTCCCTCCCTGGAAGAGTGTAAGGTAGATGCCATGTATAAACGAATAAACGTGATAAGTCTACAGTGGATGTCTGGGTAAAATCCTAGAGAAACGAAGAGGCAAATGAGATTAATGAGAGCCTCACAGAAATGTTGCCACTGATAAGCCTTTCATGGATCTGTGAAGGAAATCCATGGGCAAGAAGGCTCCTCAATATCCCACCTTTCCACTACTTAATAGCAAAAGGCTTGCCCCTCAGATTCAACAGCAGCGCTCAGCTCAGATAATATGAAGGATCTAGTATCCCTCAGCTGCATCGTTAATAGCAAAGTGTTTCCTGATGGAAACTACAGATCAGAGTCGATCCTCACTGATTCTTGCGCTCTGAAAGCCAAATCCTCTGAGACTGTTTCCTTCTTTCCTATCTGTTTCACATCTCTGACATGGGCTAAATGCTATTTTTACTTTTTACCTGTGACTCAGTGCTGATTTATTTTTTTGTTATTTCATGCTATTTCCTTTGTTATTCTTTTTAGCTAAAGTTTACTTACCTTCTATAATTTCTGGAATCTTAAACCTCCCCTACCATGTGACTTAGTCAATTCAGAACAGCACTGTTAATGCATAAGCAACTCATTCTATTAATTGCTATAGAAGTATAGTCTCATGTTTAAAATATTGGTTGTAGAAAATGAAACTTCAGGCTCTAAGAAAATGTGACTCACTCTAGCTGACAAATTAGTCAGGGGGTAGGTTCCATCCCCTTCCCTCTGCTTTCCTTCACCCTGTGCATATTAACAGGTGCCATTAGGTTTTGTGTCTTTCGATAATGTAACTAATCATCACACTGGGACACTTTTGAAAGTGAAGGAAGGCATTAAAAACCATGAATGAACATTAATTGAGCTACAACAGATATAATTTGAGACTGTCCAGGACAAACCAAGATGTAAGATCATCAAATTATTATGTCTTCTTAGGTATTTTTTTCTTTTTTAAAAATTGAATATATTTGACAATATAGTATAAATTTAAGGTGTGCAACATGTTAATTTGATACATTTATATATTATAACATGATTGTCCTTGTAGTAATTTTTAGTACCTCTATCATATGACATCGTTATAATATAATATTGCTGTCTATATTCCTTATTCTGTGCATTAGAGCTATGTCTTATTTACTACTGATTTCAGGTTTGGACCCTTAAACATCAGTCTTATCCCCCACCCCCCCACCCCACTCCATATCCCCTACTAACAACCATTTATTCCCTGTTTTTTACTTGTTTAGATTCCACATATTAGTGATATAATACAATACTTATCTTTCTGTCTGAGTTAACATAATGTGCTCAAAGTCCACCATGTCGAGAATAACAGGATATCCTCCTTTCTCAAGGATAAATTTTATATATATAATTTATGTGATATATATATGTGTGTGTGTGTGTGTGTATGTGTGTGTGTGTGTATAAGTATAAATATACATATACATATACATATCCACATACACATACATATATATATACACCATATCTTTGTTCATTCATCTGTTGATGAGCATTTAGACTGTTTCCACATCTGGCTATTGTGAATAATGTTGCAGTTAACACAGGAGTGCAGATATCTCTTCGAAATCCTATTTTCATTTCCTCTGGGTATAAATCTCCTAATGCATTCTTGTAGTGGCCACCATCCTGGCCTGTCAGCCTGATGACAGTGGGGTGGTAAAAGAAAATATTATCCTTTTTCTGCTATAGTTGGAGCTTTCCAAGCAAAGGAAACTAAAACCTGTATTAAAAGGCAAACTTTGAAAATTAAACAGTTTTAGACCAGAAGCCATCAGCTCCCATTCATAGTGTAATAAAACTTATCTTCCCCTGAAGCCCAATGCTTGCTTGCATTCCAGACTAAGGGCTTTCCTTTTTCTCTTCTTGAGAGAACTGGTTTACAGCCAAAAGAGTGTAAATAATAGGGGAGCAAAGGCTTTTTTCTCTCTTTCTCAGAAGGAGGGTTGCAATTGATTGCTTTTTGCCCTATGTATAGGTCAGACTTTCTTGATTCTCTGCCCATCTCATATATTTTGTTAAACCTGGACATTTCAAATAATACAATGTGGCAACTTTGGCAATCAGATTTTCCTCACTTCCCAAGATTTATTGTTACTGCTTGTTGTGGTTGTTGTTGTTTGTTCAGTGACTTTTCCCAACTACTTCTGTAAAACATGTATTATTTGTTAGGTATTACCACTATAGACTCTATGAAGCTTTATAATAAGCGAATGATTGGACAGAGATTTTTCATAAATGCCTGGCACCAATAAATCTTCCAGTCTTTGCTGAAGGTCTCTGTGTGTGTGGTGGAGCATGCCCTCAACATTCAATCAGGCCGTTTACAACTCTGCCTTAGCCTTCACTTCTTACTTACAGAGCCTCAAGGTCAACCAGAGGTGAAAGCGTAGGGCCTTCATGGATCAGTCATGGGCAGACATGTGGCCGTGTACATGTACATGGTCATCCAGATTTTCAGGAATATGTTGGAGCTTTTCAAAACCCCTATGGATAATTCATTCTTCAGCATTTCCTTTTAAGTTTCTGTTTGATCCACTGTTTGCCCCAATTGTTACATCACCTCAAGCATCTGTGAGATACCTATACTTGCCTATAAATGTTTTTAACAAGTGACCCCAGGGAAAGGTTTTTAGCTTTGGAAACTCAATTCAGGTGAAATAAAGAAAGTCTTTTGATTGGAATCTTTGAGAAAATCACCAGATCAATAAAACAATAAAGGTCCTTTGAAAATGAGGCTTTGAAACAGCTCAAATTTAATTCTGCTCTTTCTTACTGAGCTGGGGAACAGGAATAAGCTCAGGCCATGTTAAAATGCTACAAGCCTCACTTTTCTTACTGAGATTCTATCATTTTTCTCTACTAAATGCTCCACAGTTTTCTGTAAACTTTTGATTAAATTCCAAATTTCTGAAAAAGTTGATTCTATCCCACTCAAATTTCAGCAAGTTATTTTGTGAATATCAACAAGCTGACTCTAAAGTTTATAGACCCAGAATTGTCAACACAATATTGAAGGAGAAGAAGAAAGTTGTAGAACTGATGCTACCAGACTTCAAAACTTACCATAAAACTACAGCAATCAAGATAATGTGGTACTGATGAAAGAATAAGGAAATAGATTAATCAAACAGAATAGAGAGCTCAGAAATAGACCCCACAAATATATTCAACTGATCTTTGACAAAGGAGCAGAAGCAATTCAATGCAGCAAAGACAATCTCTTCAATAAATGATGGTGGAACAACTGAACATTCAGCTGCATAAAAAAATGAATGAAAACACAGACCTTATATTCTCTACAAATTGACTCAAAGTTGATCAAAACTCTAAAGTTCCTAGAAGATAACATAGGAGAAAACCTAGATGACCTTGGGTTTGATGATGCCTTTTTAGATAGAACACCGAAGACATGATCCATGAAAGAAATAATCGATGAGCTGGATTTCATTAAAATTAAAATGTCCTGCTCTGTGAAAAACAATACCAAAAGAATTAGAAGACAAATCACAGACTGGGAGAAAATGTTTGCAAAAAGACACATCTGAAAAAGGTCTATTACCCAAAATAGACAAAGAACTCTTAAAACTCAACAATAAGAAAACAAAAGAAGAAAGAACCAGTACACAATATGTATTATCAAACTATCTGCGACTAAATTTATCAGATGAAAAATTCACAGAACCATCCTCTGAGAAGACTTGTAACATCACAGAATACTTAACCCAGGGGAGGAAATGTAGTTAGTCAATCCTCTGGGTCTCATATTTCATTTGTCAAAATTTCACTTCCCTTATTTCTGGGTTGAGCATGCATCATTAGTAAGCAGGGTTCATCAGCTTTCCATGCTGAGCACCGATAAGAAAGCCCCAGGACAGAAGATGGAGACACATAGGTACCTGTATGAGGAAAGGCCCCGTCAGCTTGTACTGCATGAAAGTCAATCCCACTCCTGCAGAGCTGACTATTGGAAATGGGAACAAGGGACAGTGAAGAAAATGCAAATAAGAAATGGAACATAAGAAGCGATTGACATGGTGAATTAAGAGACTATCAACGCAAGTTATGAAGATATAGATCAAAATTTGAAAAATATAAGAGCCATAAGAAAAAATATTAAGCTGAGTGCTTTGTGGGATCCAGAGAAGGAAGGTAAGGATGTGAGAGGGGTCAAGAAAATTTTCATGACAGATGGGGGACTGTGGAAATGGAAGTTGTAGGATAAGAAAAAACAGAAGGGCCTTCTAGCAAAGAATAGAGTGATTGATGGTTTAGCAACAGACCATACCTTAGCTGGGTTCCCCAGGATATCCTGAGACAAGGATTTGCATACAATAGTTAACATGGGAGGTGACCCTAAGAAGCCCAGCATAGGAGTGGGGAAGTGAGAGAGGGAAGGGTAAGAAGTCACTCAGGGTGTGTCACATGAGCAGGTTACCTCTATAGGCAGCTGGCACTCTAACCCCGTGGGGACCTCTAAGACACTGCGTAGAGCACACCTCAGAGGCTCCCTCACTCAAGGGTGAAGAAATTGGAGTTTTTTTTTCATTTAGTTCTATTCTCATTGCTGTGGGCTCTCTTAGGGGCATTGACTCTCTGGTATTCTGGCCTGCCCCCTGTGTAGGCCGGTCTTGCTCCTGGTTAGATAATCTCTGTGGCAGAGTCACAGGTGATTTCAGGAGAAAGTCACTGATGTTTAAGGGAATGTGCCAGGGGGTTGTGGGCTGGGCACTGAGAGCATTTTACAAAGTTAGGGCTTACTTGAAGAACAAAGAATTAAGCAGTTGGATAGGAACTGGGACATATTTGGAGCTATAGCCAAAGTGCCCTTAGGGGCTTAGTATGTTAATAAATGATGTGAGTGTGTAAGGGCCTGGGGAACACTGGGATTCTGATCGTCTAAAAGTTGTAACCACCACTCATATCTGGCTGATTGTGGCCTTGAGAGGATGTGGACATAGTGTTGCCAGATCTTTCAATGTTTCAGAAGAAGCCCAAAATCCACATTTGTGTGTGTGTGTGTGTGTGTGTGTGTGGATGTGTGTGTGTGTGTAGAGCTTCAATGTCTAAATGTGATCAACTAATCAATAGTTTAAGAAACACAACCTGCTAAGTGAACTAAATCTACAAATTAGAAATAAACAACTCTCAGGCTGGTTGCAAACACTAATGTGATATAACTGTGGAACATAAAGTTGGGCTGAGACCATATTATAAAAAAAATTTAATGAAGTTGAGCTGGAGCCATTTATTCCTGGGCTTGGAAATTCGTGTTTGAAGTGGTTTGCACTGGAAAACCACTAAATAATTTTGAGCAAGAAAGTGGATTAATATGAGCTCTACTAGAAAAAGATTAATCTTGTGTTGAAGTAGAGAATAGATAGGAAAAGTGGGGGAGCAGAAGGCACGGAGATAACTTATGAGGCTACAGCTATATTTCAGGAAGGAGATCGTGAAGGCCTGGGTAGATGCTTAAAACAGGCATAATGGAAAGGAGATGCAAGACATAATAAAATGTAGATATATCAGTCCAAATAAAACATGACACTCTTACCGAAACAAACAAAAACAAGTCACTCTGAAAGTTTAAGAGCTGGGTGAGAAAAAAACAGGTGGGTGTGAATGCTAACCAGAACTGCACACTGCCCAGCTGCAGTGTGGAAAGGTGGGTCTCATACAGTTACTGCACACCCACACACGTACCGAACAGCCCTTGGAAGAGAACGTTAAGGAGCCAAGCCAGCTAATGATGAGTGAAAAGTCAGGGGACTCTCCATAGGTGACCTATCTAAGTGAGAAATCGGTCACTATGGGGCTGGGAGAGAGACTTCATAAAACTTTGCTTCATGCACATCCTTACTCTCTTATGTTGACAGAATCTCTGAAATTCAGAAGGACAGAAAGGGTCAGGGCAGGGTCCAGACCAGCTATGAAGTGTGTCCTTCAGTTTCCTATTTCCCATGGTTCTCAGAGCCAGGGCTTCCAACAGTGTAACCTCACCTCAGCTCTCTGTCTTCAAGGAACGTCATCTCAACTTTTGTTCATTTTTCTCTTCCTCACTTTATCTCCTCTCAACAAAACAACTCATATCTGATCTTTGTTCTATTCTTTTGTAGTTTTGTTCTAGATAACAGGATAAACCAACTGATGCAGACACTATTGATTCTGCACCTTGTACTCCCACCTGACCTCTGAGTTCACCTGCACCTGCAGTGGGCAGTCCTGACCATTCTGCCCACGCCAGGTACTCTCATCCTGCCTTCGGCTTTCTCCTGTGCCTTATGAGCTTGCTCAGCCCCTTCAAACAGTGTCCTGGATGGTTCAGGGATTAAATACCCCCAGGCACAACCTTCAACCACTGAGGGATAAACGTCAAGGTATAAGTACCTGATTTTCGAAGGAAAGGTCCTGATGTGTGTGCATTTCCCACATTTCCGCAGGAGGATCTCCAGGAGTGAGGCTCAGTTGGCCAGCAGCAGTGATCGTCCCCTTAACACGACTTTACTGACTTTTCTCTTCTCTGTCTGATTTACTCCTCTTACCTTCCTAGAATCACTTCCCAAATAAACAGCCTGCATCAGAGTTCTGTCTAAAGTCTGCCCTCAGGGGGAGAGAAAACCCAAGAGACATCTGTAAACAGGTCATTGTGTTACTAGGTTGCCCTTTTTAGATTACACTTGAGTCCTTACAGAGGCCCTTTCTAGAGAAAAAAAGAAAAGAAGGAGAGGAGAAGGGAGGGGAGGGAAGGGGGAGGGGAGAGGAGAAAAAAAGAGAAGAGAAAAGAAGGGAAGAGAAGAGAAGAGAAGAGAAGAGAAGAGAAGAGAAGAGAAGAGAAGAGAAGAGAAGAGAAGAGAAGAGAAAAGAAAATCTTAATACCAAAGAGTAACAATAGAGTTAGTGATTTAGGGTACCGTGTAGAGCATAGAGGAGACACTTGGAGGCACACCTGTAAATATCCCCAAACAGACTCCTAAACGCATACTTATGGAGTTTTGCCCCATACAAAGATGAGAACACGCCCTCCCATCCTTACATTTACAACCACAATGAAACAAGTGGAGGTCCTATGCCTGGACAAGCTGCTTTGTTCATTAAAGAAAGATATAAACTACTTTTTCTCCATGGGGTCAATGTGAACTGCAAATAACGAACGTGGTAAAGGCTAAGGGAAGTCAAAATTGGCTCTGCTAAATACAACCATCGATTGATGAGTTGCAATGAACCAAAATGGTCAGGCAGCATTCAAACTGTTTTCAAGCCGTATAATTCAATTTAAATGGAAAAACTTTTAAAAACCCAAACTATCTTTCAGTTTTAATTGTACTCATATAAAACAATGTCAGTTTAATGTGAAAATAAACCACTTTTACATTTAAAATACATTATACCCAGAGTAGGGAGAATGGTACAGTAACAGATTATTGGCAAGTGTGTCATTCCTCTTTGTGTAAATTTATATTTCTACATTTTCTACCAGCTTTTCACCTTCTGGATTTCTTAAAGCCATCAATTTTTTAATGTATTTATTGTATCTATTTATTGAGCAACTACCATATGAAAGACACATGAATTGTATATAGTTCTGGTCATCCATGAGATCACAGTCAATTAGGAAAGTGAGTAAATACAGAGGATTAGATTTTCAAGTCAAACTTACATGAATCAAAAATCTTACCCATTATCAAGCTATATTTAAAAATTCTAGGCTATCACATTCAAGAAGCACAGATGAAGTAGAGGGAGGTTTGGGCCCTCTCATGTGTCTCCCCAGGATCTTCTTCTTCCACTCTAGACATGGACTTTCTTGCCCAGTGTAGATAAAGTCTCTAAATAAGAGTCATAGGTCACCTTACACTCAGGGAGTATAGAAGTTATGATATATCTCCATTTTGTACCCAAGAAAATAGTATATGTCATAAGACATCTTCTAGGGAACCGTGCTTTATAAATCCATAGGTCCCAGACATGTTTTCCTAAACAAACCAAAGATATCCTGCTGAAACAATCCACAGAAGAAGACTCTCCTCCTAGGAAATATTAGTCTATTTCCCAGAGACCCGGTTATTGTGTTAATGTGAGATTCAACTAGGTCACCTTTCTGTCTTCCTTTCTGTTCCTTGGAAGCATTCCCCAGTAATGAGAAGAGAAAAATGGATCACAAGCAAAGTGCTTCAACTCCTTCTTCCCCAGAGAGAAGGAACATATGCATGAATATTTACAAGACCCAACAGAAATCAGTAACTGTCATAATCAGTTAGGCAATGACCGGTGTAGAATTCAGAGGATTAGAGAGCAGAGACTCTACTGTCCGTAAGAGTTCAGTACAGGTCTTGGTGAAGACATAAACAGATATATTTTATGCCATATCATAAAGATCTTTTTATAATCTGTATCTATGTATCATAATATAAATAAGTTCTAAATCATGGATGTGTGTTTCTATATAACAACTGATAATGATTTTAGCAAATAATTATTGAGTATTCCCTATGAGACTGAATGAGATGGCCAAGGAATGAACGTAGATCAATAAGACATCCAGGGAGTAAGTCATAAAGCTCCAACATTGAGAAGAGAAGGATCTAGTAAAATAGCCCAAGAAAGAACCCAGAATGATGGTTTACCACATAGTGACTTAATTCAAGCTCGTAATCTTCCTGAGTCTCATTTTCCTTATCTGTAACTAGCAAATAATAACACCAACAGCAGAATGGCCATGAAACTAAAATCACATATTTGCAAAGTACCTGATATCAGATGTGCAGTAGATAATAAAAATAATAAAAAAAGAAAGAACATTTAGTTTTATCCACTCACCCTAAGTTCTTAGAAATCTGTTAGGCAAATGATCATATTTTAACATCAAATGATTTCTAAGTAGAAAGATGATTAAAAGTCTGAAGCGCTTTAACCTGATCAGGCAGTAAAACATGAAATTATGAACAACGATTCAAGAAGTAAATGCTAAAACAACCAAAACCTCAGCTTGTCAAACTCAATCCAGGTTATGCTTAACCATTAGATTCAAAAGTTAGACAAAACAATAGCATTGGGTGCCTCACTTTTGTCTGTTTTATTTTCATTATCACATTTATTGCACTGGATATGTTTCAAATTATTGAATGGTTTCAAGCCCATGTTTTGCTCTCTGCATGTCTATTGTCCTTCCAGAGCTACCATTCATGTGCTTGGGTTCAGGTTACCTTTTGGGGGCATCTCAGTTTCTGTGACTCGACCTGGCAAGTCTACTCCTAACCTGCTTGAAAATTTGTTGGTGACAATGGACCCAGAAATTTCCTAGGCATGAGTCAGCTGGAACCTGTTTCTGCTCCTGAAAAGGCCTTGGCTGAGCAACTTAAGCTTTGTTGCTTATGCTTATGTTGTACATATGGGACAGTGCAGACCAGCTATATTAGTTTGCTAGAGCCACCATAACAAAGTGCCACAAACTAAGTGGCTTAAACAACAGAAATTTATTATCTCACAATCCTAGAGGTGACAAGTTCAAGATCAAGGTGTCAGCAGGTTTGGTTTCTTCAGAGACCTCTTTCCTTGGTTGCTGATGGTCACCTTTTTACTGTGTCCTCACATGGTCTTTCCTCTGTATGAGTGCATGCCTGGTGTCTCTTTGTGTGCCCCAATTTCCTCTTCTTATAAGGACACTAATCAAATTGGATTATTGCCCACCTTTTTGTGCTCATTTTAATGTAACCACCTCTTTTAATGCCCTATTCCTGTAGTCACATTCTGAGTTATTGGGCATTCGGACTTCAACATATAAATTGAGTGGTGGGGAAGGGAAGCACAATTTATCCCATAACAAGGGCTGATTTAGAGACTTAGGAAATAGCATCCTATTTAGGCTCTTAAGATATTGGGTGGCTTATAAACAGAGACAAAAAGAGATACCCAAAAGATAGGACTCTAGGAGTCCAGGAGGAGTGTGAAGCCCTATAAATTGTGGCGAGTCTCAGAACTGGACATTCTAATGAGAACAAGATGAGCTGGTCCATACACAATTCTTGATAGCCATATATGTTCAAGGTAAAAGCTACTCCTCTTCCAGGCTGGGACACATGTCTCTTCATCTAGGGTCACACTCACAGAATCAGGAGTGATTGACAAATTAACAGCGGGAGCTCACTTACAGAACCTAGGAATTCCCCTCTGATGTGATTGTCAATAGTGACTGCCACACTTTCAGTAGAGCAAGCAGCTCTTTTTATTAAAATAATCCACTGAAATAAGCTGCATCCTTGAACTTATCTTGCAGTTGCCAGATGGAGAGTGAAAGACAGTGAGCAGGTGAACCAGGTCTTAGAAACCATAACCAGGGCACTGAGGATAACTGAGAAAGTGGCCTTTGGGTCTCTCAACCATCACATACTCCTTTCCCTGAAAGGTTTTCTGCCTTGACCTTGCCTTAACCTGGGCAGGAGTTGGTATTGTCCTGGAAACATGGCCAGAAAACTTATATATCACTTCACTTTATTCTTTTCAATCTCTTCCATATCTGGCCCCTTAGGAGAGGTTGCTCAACCTTTCCTCAAAAAGGGTACCTAGTTCATGCAGGGTGGTACTATTTAAGGCCAGTGATACTAGCTGCTATACCAGATAAACCCCAGATCTCAGGGACTTGGCACATTAGATGTTCTTGGTCAATAGTTGGCCTCTTCATGGTCCTTCAAAATCCAAATGCCTTCCATCTGTTGATCTCTCTTTAGGGTCTCAGAGCTATATACATGTGTATGGGGGAAAAGAAAGGAGGTTTACAGTCAGCCAGATCTGAAAGTGGCACTCATTACTTCTAAGCATTGTTTCCTTGGCCACACCTAACAGGTAGAGAGGCTGGGAAATGTAGTCAGCCATGTGCTCAGGAGAGAAGAACCTGCTATTCATGAGCAACTGTAGTCTCTGCCACCACGGTCTAACAGGAAATACCAGTTGTTTCCTAATTTGGACATATTATGTAAATTAAACAAAGATCACAACATAGCCCAAACAAAAAATCTTCTATTATTGATGTAACTGGTTGGGAGTGATTAGACATTATCTCAAACCAAGAACAAGGCCTTTGGATCACAAAGGTTTAGAATTAACCTGTGGCTTCACCACATTCTAGTTGCGTAGCCTTGAGTTAAGATCCTTAAACCTCTCTACACTTTAGTTTTTGCTTCTGTAAAATCTAACATGTATCAGTATAAAATTGGTCACAATGGTACCCTTTTTTCAAAGTAGTTAAGATGGTTAAATGAGATCATCACTATGTTCACATGATATTCAGCCTAGTGCCTATAGACAATGAGGGGGAGCTGTTGCTATTAAAGTAAGTGGCAGAACCAGGATTAGAGCACAGTTTGCATGGCACCGGTTAAAGCCTCTTTCCACTATGGTACTTACTATAAGTAGGGCCAGAGGGGATGCACAAACAGCAATGCCATTTTTCTTGGACTACACCGGCTCAGAGGAGAGCTGGGTCTTTTCTGCGCATCACTCCCTTGATCCTAAGACACCATCCCCACTATATATTGTGTGTCACTCGACACCTCTTTACACAAGTGTCAGAACTATTGTTGTAAGGGACCTTGGCTAGAGGAGTCATCCTCGTCTACATCTAAATAGAAACTGAAACCCAGAGGACATGGAAGAAATGGAGAGAGAGAAGGCTTTGCTTCCCAGGCATCCACTCCCAGCGGATGACTATGTTCAAATGGGGACAAGAATCAAAGACAAGGTTAAAGATCAAAGAAATTAGACTACACTTTTTACTGCCCCAGGAGTAGTAAAATGATCCTTTCATTTGTATTGAAGAAAAGCATGTTCCCTGAGCTCAAACAGCCAAGAGAACGTGCAAAATAGGTAGTGCTCTAAAAAAGGTGTTCTCATCCTTAGCTAAACTTTAGAATCATCTGGAATCTTGTGAAATACCAGTTGTACTACTTCTATTGCAGATTTACTAAATCTAAATACTGGAGATGGAACCCTGGCCTCCATATTTTTGTGTCCAAAATGATTCGAATGTGCAACCCAATAGTCTAATATTAGGAGTATACAACAGGGAAACAATTTTACATATGAAATACTGCATTGAACATAAAAGCACATTTTGAATCTATATTAGCTTCTATTGCAACTATAATAAATTGTCACAAATTTAGTGGCTTAATCTTTCATATATCCTATGTGTATTTTTGTAAATATTCTTAAATATCTCAATACATTTGTTAAAATTTCAAGGCAAGCTTTGTTTATCTTCCTCTGATAATGATAAATTATTTATGGCCACATCATAAATAGATGCCTATTAGTGAGCAAATCAACTAATAAATGCCTAGACTGCCACTTCATAGTTATCTCTTTCTGACTAAATCTCTCTCTGTCTTTAAGGAGAGTAAGACAAAGATATGTAATTGAAACAAAGAGTTAAAAGAAATGTATGAATTTAATATCTTACAGTTATGAAGGTCAGAACCCCAAAATGGGTCTTTCTGAACTAAAATCAAGGTATTGGCAGGACTGTGTTTCTTCTGGAAGTTCTAGGGGAGAATCTGTCTTTTCTAGCATCTAGAAATTACCTAGATTTCTTGGATCTTGGTTTTCTCCTCCATCTTCAAAGCCAGTAGCATGTAGCATCTTCAAATCGCTCTCTTTCTGCTTCCATTATCATATCTTCTCTGATTCTTATAAGGACGCTTCCAAGTCCATTAGACCCATCTGAATAATTTAGGATAATCTCTCTACCTCAAATTCTTTAATTCAATCATATTCACAAAGTATATTTTGTCACATAAAGTAATGTTTTTACACATTCTAAGGATTTGGACATGTACATCTTTGGGGATCATTATTTTGCCTACCACACGTTTTTAAAGAACTGGAGAAATGGTAGTGGACGCAGTCAAACTGAGATTACCTTTGACCACAGAGCTGGGTAGGTTTCAAAAGCTGCCTAGATCCTGAGAATGACTTCTAGAGTGTTATCATCCTGTTAGCCAAGAAAAAAGCAGAGATTTTAGATAAGAATTCTGTGTTGATTCTACTGCTGCTCACTCTTTCCTTTCATACCCCTCACCCAACTCCTAAGTAAAATTTTAGGTTTCTCTAAAGGCTACTAGATAAAGAACCTAATGCTTTTTACAGTAAGTTGATTCTGGGGGAACAAATAGAAAATAATAGTTTTCCAATTTTATCAAGAAAAATATTATTTATAATTAAAACAGAGGAAGAGGCCCTAAACATGTGAACATAGTTGAGAAGTTCAACAATGGCCACTTACTTTTTTTCTTAAGTGGGATGTGCATGCACCCATAGGCATGCGTTCACAGGCTGACATTGCTCTCCAATTGGAAATTCTTTAAAAGAAAGAGCAAGAAACTATTGTTATTCTCTCTCATCATCACCCGTGGAAATAAAACCCTGCAAACAGACAGGTGTCATGATGCAGAAAACTTTTCCAAAATTCTTCATGATGACTAGACCACTTTCTCCATGATTTCTAGTCACTCTGTAGATGAGAGATTCTTTTCCTTCTGTGGTCCCACCTTGTGCTGCTTGCAATTGCAAAGAAGATACTTTGATAGATTACAAATTGTTTTCGGTAGCTGACCTAGACATAACATCACCACTTCCTGATTATATTGATATGTGTTTCTATTATTTGCTTATTTGCGCCTCCAGAAACAATTCTTTTTTGTTGTTTTACTATAAACAGCATTGCAAGGTCTCTGTATTAAATCATAATTATTTACCCATGCAGTTCATGCACCTTTGTCCCTGGGGAATCTGGTGACGTGGATTTACAGGAACATCAGGGTATTTCTCACCAACAGTTTCCTGTTATTGATATGCTTTTGTTTAGTTGTGATCTTTTTTTTTTACTCATTCAGTTTCTCAAGGGAAAAATAAACAGGCACGTGACAATTATCACAGTCATGGGATATCATCTGGGGACCTCACAAACGTGTTTTCATCAGCGACTGGGCACTCTGGCAAGGTCAAACACTGTGGAATTGTATAGACAGACAATTGGTTATCATTCATTTGTTCTCTTGGTTTTCCCACATACTTCAGATAGTTATCTGAGTGAACGTGTGTTACATCATGTGGGAGAAATTCCACAGTCTAGAAAGAGCCTGTACTAAAATAGAAAACAATACGAGAGATTTATTGATGAGAAATAATTGATCTTTCTGAGCTTTGAAACATAAGAATCCAAAATCTGGTATTTTGTCTGCCAAAAAACAAAGTATTCATTTTAATCAGTATAGATTAGAAGCTGAAGTATTCATGTCAATTAAAGTAGGAAACTATCACTTAATTACTGAATTGAGACTTTACAAAACTTGAAAAGATATAACATTTACCCAAGTTTTTCAGTTGTATCATTACTTTAATACACACTTATCATGATTTTTATTTTAATTGAACTATGAAAATCCTAACCCTCAAAAACATCCAGGAAAACAAGATGTTTTTATAAATTCTCTTTTTTAAACAATATGTTTATAAAACATGAGCTGACATTAACAAATGGCTTTCTGGAACTTTATAGTTCAGTATGATGGCCAATATGATAGACCACATGTGTCTATTTAAATTAGTTAAAATTAAATAAGAGTAAAAATTCAGTTTCTTTGTCACTAACCACATTTCAACTACTCAATAGCAAAATGTAGCTAGAGGTTAACGAATGGACATCATAGATTAGTGCACACCTCTATCATTAAACAAAATTCTATTGCACAACAATGTTCTGAATAGGATTCAACTTGCATTCAAATCCAATAAATAGAAAGTTAATACCTTTCGAGATGAACATTTACTGATAAAAAGTGCAGCTACACTTTCCTTGGGTTTGAAAACTTTCTACTTTTATATTTTCTACAATGAAAGTGACCTTTTTTAAACCCAATATCTCCTCTCTCCATTTCTCTGACCTTCTTAGTTTTTGTTCATTTCAGAAATAAGTTAGCAAAGTATATAGATTTGGTAAAACTATATGAAAAATGAGTCAGGAATATAAAAAGGGAGTGTGAAGCAATATTATATCTTGGGGCAATAGAGCTTACTGTGGCCAACTGACAATGTGCCTGATCTTATTCATTTTTCTGCTCCCACCCCTTTAAAATGTCAAACTTAAGTACAGGTTTAGGTGGACATCAAGGCATGTAAATATAGAAAATGTCAGTTGTTTGAAAATTCTTTTTGCTCTTAGAACCAAGATGCTTCCTTCTACAGTTTTCCAAATTTTATCACCCATCTCTTCACCCCAGACTTAATTCTAGCTCCAGAGAATACCTCCTGCTCAAGGTTGCTGCTAAGACCCTGTGGGGTGATAGAAGTAGCAGCATCATGTGAGTAGTAAAGCACAACACAAGGTCTGTTATCACTAGTTATTTTACATTATTGGCCCTGTATGTGGCTCTGAAGGCCACAGAACCTGGCAGTCACATGGAAGAAGAAACTGAATCACTGATTCTCTCAATGCATAGAAAACCCAAGGAAAATGGGACTTGCCAACTCATTGTTAACTGTAAGATCCTACATCAACATTTTCCACCTTGTTTTAGAGATGAGAAAATTAACACTCAACATTAAAATGCTTGTCCAAAATCACACACGTCATGGCTAGTTAGGGCCAAATTCCTTATTAGAAACAAATGTAATCTAATTTATATCATCCAATTATTTAAATCTTCTAATCTGGGTATTATTTTCAAAATTCCATTCAAGTAAGAATTAATATAAATATAAGCAGAGCAGAATAAATAGAATCACAGTGTAACAAGAAAGAATGAAGAGAAAACATCTAAATAGAGTATTTATAATTTATATGCAGTTGGTTCTATTTTTCCACTTACGCTTCACTATAAGATCTTTTTCCAAGCAAAGAGAAAAATAACTTTTGTTCTATTGCTTTTGTATTTGGTCATCTCCAATTTGATGCTAGGGAGAAGGATTTCCTTGTTGATGAAAGAATGATTGATTTTTAAGTTCATGAAGTGAAACTCTTGCCAAGACGCTATCAGCCAAGGGACTCCATGCAATAAGTCTCTGCCCAGGCTTCCAGCAAGCACCTGCTGATCTTCTGCACTGTCTGGGGATTTACATGGTCAAGATAATGTCAAAGCACTGAAACTATCACAGAGCCAAGTTCTCTGTTGAACACTTGAAGAGGGCATGGCTCTGCAGTTTCAAAAGTTTTTCTTGTCCAGTGTAAAACTTATTATTTGGAGGTAATTAAAATTGCTCTTCCTCATTTTCTTCACCTGCAAATGGCCTAGCTTACAAGGGGTATTGTGAAGACTGCACACATTATCTCATTTAACACTCCAGCACAGTGCTTGGCACATGACTGATATATAATGAATATAAGTTGATCGCCTTGCTCTTGTATTTGCACAGTCAATTCAATTTAACAAGTATTTACTGAATGTGCAAGTTCCAGCTGGCAAAGGGTAGGAAACGATGATAAACAAGATGGTGTTCACTCTTGTGCTGTTTACACTCTAGGATGAGTGATACAACAAGCACACAAATAGCTATAACATGAGGAAAAAAATGACAAGTGCATAGGAGGTAACCTTCTAAGCAAGCACAGAGGAAAAGGAAACTAATGCAGGCTAGAGAGATTTCTTATGATTTCATAGGGGAACGAGATGACATTAGCTCTAGTTTTTAAAGGAGCATAAAAGATTCATTGTGCAGGTGAGGAAGAAAAGTATACTAAGTGTAGGAAACAAGGAATAAAACATGGTAGGGAAAAGTGAAGAGTTTTAGGAATGAGTAAGTAGTCCAGGTAGTATGAAAAGTGCTACCCTTGAGGGGATCTGTGAGAGGCCAGACTGGAAGGGAAGGATGTGGGCAAGATTGTAAGGCCTTGAATGCCATGCATAGCCTAGACATTGTAACCAGGGCCTCTCGGACTTTCTCCTGCCATGGCACACATAGAAAATAGCCATGTTTATGAAGCATACTGGAGTAAGTGGATAAGACTGCTTTTGGCTGAAGGCCATAGCCTGGAGCTCCCCAAAGGTCAAGAGGATCAAAATCTCAGAACATCTATAATTTATTTGTGGCATACCTGGATCCTATGGCACATGGTCAGGAAAGGTATGGGGGGCATCTCTGCTCTAAGCAATGTGGACTAGGAAGCCTTTCTTAACAGGGATATTACAACACCATAACTTCTTACTAAATGGTCAACATTCCAAACCATAAGTACATATGTCATGGCTGAACTCCAGAAAGTGGTGAATGTTTGAAGAAAAGAAATCATTCTGTATTGCACTTCAGTTTAGCCTTTTATTTGCAAAGCTAATGTTTAAATAAGGGTGCCTGACTTAATAATATTTCTTAATACACAGACTACCATTTATATCCAACTTCCTTATGGGAAAAGCAAGACTTAAGAAATTAAAACATGTTCATGTGTGAATGGCCTAAATCAACACATCAGTCTTCCAGAATAGGTTACAGAAATAAACTTGATAATTGTTTTTCTTAACTACAAACCTTTGCTCAAGTTCAATTCTTTGGCTATAACATATATTCTCAATTTTTTTGACCAATCTCTTTGGGGAAACTTTAATACATACATAAAACTGAAATTTATAAAGAAAAAAGCCTTGTAACCAGCCTAATATAGTCAAGCTTCCCTTTTAACTAATTCTTGTGTCTGGCTAGGCTGTTCAAAGATTTTTTAGAATACTTATGAATATTCAGTCATTTTACCCTTCCTTTATACCATGCTCCACTGGCATCTTAAGGAAGGCCTGACATACGTAAATCTAATGAGTAGAAAATGGAAAATAGAGCTGGATCTCTAAATTAATGAAGATAATGAAAACTAAATTCAAATATTTTAATGCAGCAAGATAAAAATATATATGATAATCTCCTCTCTGTCTATGCCTCTCTCTCTCTCTCTCTCTCTCCCTCTTTCTCTCTCTCCTTTTCTCTTATTTTAAGAGAAAAAAAAGTTAAATTCCTACTTAGATGGAGCTGTCTTTCATTGCTTTATCTCAGAGGTCAAAGATAATTTTAAATGTGCTTGAACTACTAAAAAGAGTTAATATGACTTGACAGATTATTTAAACAAATATACTAATACACACTTGATAAAAATACAAAGACACAAACATATATGTGTGTGTATATACATCTGTGCATGTATAAATGCTGTGTTGGAGGCAGCTCCCACTGGCTCAAGAAAGCAGAGAGAATGTTTCTCTTTCCAACCCCTAGTTCATCAAGTTGGTAGCTTGAAATTGGCCATGGTGGAATAATTATATCATGGAAATCAGCAAACACTACAGATTGGGTCTTTTTCTCCCCAGAAAGCCAATTATTAAACATTTACCAGCACACATTCAGTATACACATATATGCATATGTTTATGCACAAGATCAGAGGCAGTCAAACCAGTTGGAGCGATTTTTATTGTTATATTAAAAGTGATGAAAACTGAACCAAGGCAGTAGCAGTAGGGGATGAGGGAAGGAATGCACCAAGTTGAGAGTGATTTTAGAATCAATAAGACTTGACAACTAATTTGATGTGGAGAGTGAGGGAGGAAGAAAAGTAAGAAGAAAGTAATAATCTAAGAGACAGTTGGCTTGGGATGGGAGATAAAAATAACAGTTTAGATGTAATTAATGACTGAATGTCAGGGTATTTTGACAACTAATATAGACCACACAGTTGTGTAAATCTATTCTCAACACTATATCAGTTAAAAACAAAACCTACGTCTTGAAGATCTCAAGTAGTAGTTGATTCCTCAGGCGAGAGTCTGAAGAAACAGTTGGGTTTTTCCTGTATTAGGGTTTTGTCAGATGAATGAAGCAAGAAGTCAGAGATCCAAGCAAGTTTGAAGAATTGGCATGAGCTTTTTTTTTTCTTTTTAATTGATGTACCATGAAATCCCAGTGAAAGGAAGTGAAGACATAAAAGGCTGATGTATTTGGGCCTGAAGTTTCCAGTACAGTTTAAGAGTGATGATGGTGTGAGTATTGGATAGATTGAAAGGAGGGTGGACTAGTCAGAGAGCAAGATGTCTGAATTAGTGATCTTGAATGTAGAGCAGTTATGAATGATGAAGATCTAAAGTAGACTGTTTATTTAGTGGGTAAAAAGAAGGGAAGAGGCATTTTAGATGAAGAAGTGGTAGAGCTGAGAGGCCCTGGTGTTGGATGGCTTGTCCACATGGCTCTAATGTGGCCTAGGATAACAATTTAAAGGAAACCTATAAGCCAAGGGCCTAAGTCGTCAGGGTTTGAAGGGACAAGAACCAGAGGCTAGTAGGTGACCAGTAGAAGAGAGAAATGGTGTCATAGTTGAATGGCATGATCCTTAAAAGCAGAAGGTTATGACTTTATTTTCACAAGCAGAAGAGGAATACTCCAGGGCATCATGTTACCAAGATTAGGAGATGACTAGAACCCCTAAATTTCCCAACATGCATGATTCCAAAGCCATCCTGAAGATGTCTTTGATTTTGCAGGTGGCTTATGTTTTTATGGTCTTCTCTGCTTTTTAGGATACTGATTCTGGTTCTACTGCATTAACCCAGCCATAAAATTAACCCCTTCTCTGAGTTCCACTTAGTAAAATTTACTTACCCTAGGATTTGAGAGCATAGTAGACTTTCTTGAATTTTTTGACTTTGTTTGTAGTGATAGAGAACGCATTCCCAATGAAGCAGGATAAACAACTGCAAATTAAATCATAGTCATTGCTATAATTTTTACCACTGCCACTGTCCTTGAAACATCCCCTAGCTAACCCAACAGTGCGTTCATGCCCCCTCATCTTACTTGGTCTCAGCCTCTTTGTATCTAATTGGTTCCTCTCTATTCTTTCAACTCTCTAACTCTATTCAGTCTAAAAATGGGATATTATTTTAATTATTTAGATTAATTTATGAACATCTTAATTTCTAAAATAGGAGGTACCAGGCTTCATTCAGCTGAAGTTGTCCAGTACCACTGAGCTGAAATCAAATGGCCCTCTTCTTCCCATCCTAGAGAAACAAATAAATTCCTTTCCTTCGTGCAATGGAATTATTCTCTCCTCCCTAAAGCTATCAACACTTCAGGCTATGGGGATCTCATCTTTTGCCCTGATTGATTCTTCCCTAAGGGGAATTCTGGTGTCAGATGTTCCAATAGTAATATTTTGTTCTGTATCATCACACCTATTTACTACCTCTTACCTCTCTTTCATCCTAGTCAAGCTTATTTCAGGGCTGACAGGGGCCAATCCTCCAGTGCAGGCGTCAGTGTTCTCTGGTTATGTCAAGAATTAGAGAGAGAAACCAAAGTGTACTGGAAAGGTCTCAAAGCCTTTATATGCTTATCAGCTACAAATGGCATTATTTTCTGCCCAGATTGCTATAATTTTTTACTACTGCCACTGAGTAAAACCAAGCCATCAATAGTTGATACAGCTTAATTGACCAGAGGTCAATGCCTGAGCTAAATGAAAGGCAAGCATGAATGGACTGGACAGAAAAAGGCCAGTGTCCTAGGGGTGATGTGCACTAACTGATGTATGCAATGAGGGAACTACATATTGAATGGTGGCATGCTGTCCTAATCTGATTTTTTTCTTTGGGCAATCAAATACAAGGATCAATCAAGAGAAAGTGGATGTTCCAAAATGGTTTTAATTTAATTTTGGCAATATCTATCCACACTGATTGTCTTCTTTCCTATTCCCAACTTGAATCCACCATCCTTCTGCTACATCATATTTTTTTTTCTGTTTACTTAAAGGGTATATATTGCTGTAGGCTTTCATTATTCAAAAGAGGACAACAAAATCTAGGTGTATACGTTGGATGCCTAATCCAATGGTCAAATATATCAAAGCGATCCTCTGTTTTTACTCAATGTTTTTTTTTTTTTTCCTGCATAGACAACCTGAAGATGCCTCCTCTGAAAATGTAAAGTCAGGATCTGTATCCAACACCTTCTGAGCCACCTTAAATCCACTTCACCCTTTTTGTTTCAGCCACTGAAGAGGCAACCAGTTCTGCAGGCGCTTTGGCAAGTTTCAAGAGGTGCAACTCTCAGTGCTTCCCCTCAGATCCATGCAAAGTACCTCTCACTTCATGGCCTGGACTTCTCCAAAACTGTGAAGTTAGATGCACATGGGACCAAGCACAGTCTGAAATGTAAGGGAGTTTCCCCCAGGTGTCCCCTTTGACTAATGAGAATGGGAGTTAATGGATAAATGCTTCACCGTGTCACCTTGCAGGAGTACAGTTCTGAGATTTCTAACAGGCCCATGGATGGAGGACAATTTGCCACCAAACCTGTCAACTTGATAACACAATCTAACAATGTCTTTTTCTGCTTCCCTGTTTTCTTCTCTCCACTTCTCTCTTACTCCCTGAGACCTACATGCAAGACTTCATCTCAGGCTCTGTTTTACAGGAAACACATCTATCACAAGGCAAAACACTACACCCACAACTATCTCTTTTTAGGATAATAATTTTGTCTTCCCTAATATTAAAATTTCATATGTATCGTGTTCGCCTCAATGAAAGGATGTCTGGTGGTACACTGACAGGTCCTCACAACCCATTACTGCTGCTGCCAACCTAGCCCTCAAAATACAATTCACTAGGTAACAGCCCATTGAAAGTTGAATAATTCAGAGACAACATAAATAAATTGGATCTTCCTTCTTGCATGATATGATGTATGTATTTTTTGTTGAATCAAAGAACAGATTATTTTATATATAAAACTATAATTGGTTATATGGAGAGACTTTAAAGTTTTTAAACAATGCTAGAGTATATGAACATGCAATGTATTACTCTCCATATTTGCCCAAGATATCTTTTTTCCATTCCTTTTTTTCAATACTGTTACATCATTTTTAGAGTATGACTTTCAAAAGCAGATAGATTTTGGCTTTTTGTCATCCAATGTAATGACCCCTATTTTTTTAATTGGATGGAGAAGTCTACTTACATTTATTAAACTTACTGATATATTTAAATTTATTTCTTCCATTATCTGTTAAATTTTTTTCTACTCATAAATTCAATACAAGGCAGGAACAATTAAAAAAATGGTAAATTTCCTTTACTCATACTATTTTCCTCAGTGAGTTTTGAAGTTATTGACTACATTTTTATTTTTGTGGTTACTCTTAAGTATCTGTGTTTTTAAAATTAAATTTTCTAACTCTGTCTGAAATTATTCTATCTTTCTGAACAAATGAAAGGTCTGAACATGTTTTAACTACTCTTTTAATATTCTTCCTAGTACAATATTGTCAAAGTATGGTTTTACCTTTTTAAAGCATATGTACACAAACAGTGATAATTTTAGTGACAGTTTTTAATCAAATCTACTAACTTTTAAAAAATTGAGTTCTATGTTCATAGTTGTATCTTTAAGTCCATGAATTTTCTTTGGGTTCACTTTCCTTTTGTTGAAGTAGCAATTCTTTCATGAGAGTCTATGGATGACAAATGTCTTTAGTCCCATATGTTAAATTGCCATCATTTTACCCTTATCCTTGAGTGAAAGTTTATCTGGACATAAAAAGTCTTATTGATAGTAATTTATCCTATAATATTGAATGCATTATCTCAGTTTCCAGAGGCATCTATGGTTGCCAATAAGAAATCCACTGCTAGACCAATAACTATACCAGACCAATTGCTATTCTTTTTATAGTAATCTGTCTTTTCACTCTAGAAGCTTTAAATTTCTTTCTCTCTTTATTCTTAATGTTCTACAGTTTCACTATGCTATATTTCAGTGTAGATTTATTTATCTTTACCCTTTACCTTAGGGTAAGTTTCCAATATTTTTTGATTCAGCATTTATCTTTTTATTTACTGTTTTTGTATAATTCTCCGTGATCTCTTCTTCCAGAATACCAATGAAGGAGCAGCTGAGAGCCTCCCAGATGAGCTTTTTATTGTTTAGTAAGGTTTTTATTTGTCTCCATATGTTTCATTGTGGCTGAATTGCTCATGTACTAATTCATAATTCTATCTCTGTATCCAGCCCAGGGTTTACTTCATTTACTGAATGTTTTATTTAACAATTATGTTTTATATTTCCAAGATTCTTAACTGGTTCTCTTAACCACCTATTTTTAACACAGTTCTTTCTGTTCTATTTGCATGCATGTATGTTTTTCTGTGCAAAAATTTAAATGTTCACTTAGGTCCTCAAATTTCATGAAACCAATTTAATTTTTAGAAAATTTATATTCCAACCATTGATTTCATTGGATGTCTTTCTTAGCATGTATCTTGGAACTCTGTTGTGCTGGCATGTTTTTGAGTTGAGAGTTTTAGAATTTTGTTTTAGATTTAACTCTCTCTCTTCCTCCCCCATGCTCCCTTCCCTAGTTGTAGTTGTGTAATTGACTTCATTAGGTGCCACTGACCCTGCACAAGAGCTAGCAGCAGGTCAGGAAGCTTGCACAGGGATGGTTTTTGGAGAGATTGTAGATCTAGCCACCCAACCAGAGGGTATCTTGGTTCATAGGACTACTTCAAGAGATAGACCCTAGTTCAGAAGCTTCCTTAAAACAAGCTTCTAGTAGAAGTTTCAACTTCCTTTCACATCTGCAAAAACCCTGTCTTTCAAAATGCGTTTAGTCCTCATTATTCTTGCAGGAGCTGAACCTCCAGCTCCAACCCAGTTCTGGCTCTGCAAGTTCATGGCTTTAGCCCTGCTCTCCACATTTAACAGCTTCCATTTTATGAGGATTTATTTTTATGTTTATTTTGTTTCTTAATCTGGCTATGTCTTTTTTTACTTTCTCAATATATGTGTTTGGCATAGAAGGGATTACTCAAACATGAACTTATTGAGCCATTTTGACTAAAGTTTTTATTAGTTTATATTCAAGGACAAAAAGAACATGTATTTCCTTTTTTTTTTAAGTCACATATTCTTTTTAAGTCTTAGCTTTTTTTTAAATAGGAACCTATTTTAAATTGTAAACAATAAATTTTTATTTTAAAAATTTAATGTGTTTTTCTTCTGTTAAAGTTTTTATCTCTGGAGACATTTTTAAAAAGTTGGTGGCAATGTGGTTTTATAGTAATTTTGGTTTTGGACTATTAAGTTATAAATATATTCCATTTTCAAAAAAAACCCAAACATCTAATGTAAAATAAAACACTGTCCTGGCAATATACTCTGTGTGGACTAAATACTAGGCTAAACATAGTAAGTGTAAAGTTAATGACTGGTTTGGGGAGCCGCAAACATATATGTCGAGATTCTCCATTTACACTACAGGATAGGAAATTTGAAATCTGTCTATAAATCTTTTGGCCAAACATTTTTAAAAGTAGTCATTCCACTGGCAAACACTCCATTTAAAAAATAAAAAATAAAGAGCATCCAAAAGTAATGTGAAAGGCTCTATCTTAATATTTCATCTCAAACATACTTAAAATTTTACTTATTTTTTTTACTTTGCTTACCTCTGCCCTTGTGCAACATGCTAAAACAAACAAACGGATTCTAAATCTAACAGCAGAATTTATGAAAACAATGACTCCTGCTTTCTTATTCATGAATTTTTTATTCTTCCCCAGGATTACTGCTTTCTTTACTATGGTTGGCTATATACTCCCCTTCTCCCTGTTCTGGAATCTTGCTTCAGAAGATTCAGTACTACTTTGCCCAGATCCACTAAACTTTAACGTGGGCTGCAGATAAATAACTAGAGTATCAGTAATAGGCAAATCTGCAGTCACGAAGCACCCCCAATCCACACCTCTTCAACACCCTGAAAGTCAGGTCACCTTACTCCGACACATCTCCTGTTTGGGTTTATTTCTCAGTGTGTCTCTAGCCCAGGGCCATATTTTCACAGAGGTTATTAACTAATAGTGTGGAAGAGCTCACCAGCAGACCTCTGCCTTTTCAGTAGATGGGTCATTTTTGGCAATCATTAATTTCTACAGAAAGAAGGTATCTGCCATAAGCTGCTGTGTAATATTTGATATGCCATTTAATTCCCCACTGAAGAGTCTAGCATATTGCTGCTCTGGCCCATCTCACACCCTATGTAAGGATCCAAATGTTGTTATATTTAGACGAGCTTTGAAGACTGAAAATTCTTCGTACATATAAAGGGATTATTTGTGTTTATCCAGGTCTGGCTATTAGGTCATCCCATCACATAATAAATCACCTGACAGCTCACATTTCCTCATTGTTTCATTACTGGACTATATCTACCTTGACAAAACAAAGAGAACACTTCTTCACATCATTCTGTGTCTGTTACACTATACAATATACAATTGTATACTGTATATGTTACCATTGGCGCGATCGGAGTTCCTATAACTCACACTCCTCTAGGTTCTTTTCACTACTGAGGAAATGAATTTCAACTCAATGAATATAAGAAATATTTGTTTATTTAAAGTACATGACAAGGTAGAAGATAGGTCAAGCCTAAAACCGGCTGGCCAAGTAGAAGTGAGGTTACTATCCCTAAGGAGGGAGTATGGATTATAGCCAAGGCATATGGTGAGCTGTGATGTTGGGGGAGGGAGGGGTCTGCATTATATTTGGAGGCCGTGATGGGGTGGTCTTAAAGACATTCCTAGGTGATTGGCAAGTTGAGGTCACCTTGATTGACACCTGGCTACTATTTAACTTTACCTGGGTATGCATCCGCTTACCCAGAATTCAGTCTGTTATAATTAGATTCATGAACTTCAAGGCATAGTCATGATATTTTAATGACGGTATAATGAGGCTGAAATTATGGGCAATATTTTCTGTGCATGCATTTGTAGCTGGTTTAGGCCAGCAGCTTTTATGGTCTTTGTTCTCTAGGATTTGGGGTAATTTATAACCCTAAAAGAGAGGTATTTCTGGGAGAAGTTTCTATGGTTACAGAGCTGGGCCCCTATTCCTTTGTTCCCCTGTTGTTCATGTCTGACTAGCTACCTAAAATATACACATATACAATTGAATTCATCATTATATAATTGTATGCACAGAACTATGCACAGCTTCTACTTATTTGCTACAGGAGAAAATCAGCGTTCTGTATATAGCATTAAAGAACTCCTGCATTTGTCTGGAGGCTGTGCCTACAGCTTCATCTTAAATTCCTCCATTCCTAGATCCATTAGTCACATAGAGGCTGTATCTACAGCTTCATCATAAATTCCTCCATTCCTGAATCCATTAGTCACATAGATTTAAAATTCCCCATGGTCTGTGATCTCTCACATCTCCATGCCTTTGCGTATACTGTTCCTTCCACATCAAACTTCCTTGACCTATATCATTCTTGATGTAATGCTCATATCTTTCAGTTCACCTCTTCTGAGATGCTTCCTTGAGTTCCTAGTGGACCTCGACACACCTAATTTCTGTGCTTAGTCCTCCATATTATCATCTCTCTATAACAGTCTGTTCTTCTCCTGAACTGTGAGCCCCCTTGGTAGATCCAGAATCTGGTTCATAGAAGGTAGCTAAAAAATTTATTAAATGAATAGATTGGTGAAAAGCCATTTTTGTGAAAAGGCCAGGGTTGATCAGTAAGGGCTAGGTTTATTCATTTGTTCATTCATTCATTCATTCATTCATTCATAGCTAGGCACTTATTGCACTTCTAACATGTGTGAAATGTTAGACCAAGTTTATCAAGGATATAAAATACCTCTCTTTTTGGTACGAAGCTTTCATTCTGTTCAGGGTGGTGACACAGCCAAATAAACAATTCAAGGCAACTCTTCAAACCATTCTCACTGTCCCAAGTACTCTTCACAAAGGAATTTTTCTATTTTTACTTTGTGGACACTTTGGATGTTCTAGCTAGGGTTTCTTTTATTTGACCTAAAATTAAATTTAAGTAGTCCTGATGGGATTGTGGTACTATTTTTCTGGTTCCTTTCCATTGTTTACCAAGAACCCATGGGTATAGTGGGAAGCTATCGCAATACCCAGGAGATGCTACATAACACTGAAAAATATTTTTTGATTGTGCCTAAATAGCAAACAGCAATGAACTCCTCAGCCATTTTCCTGCCACCTCAGGAGCTGTCTGTAAATCTGCAATTTCCGTTTTGAACTTTTTCCCCTTTAGATTAATGAAATCCCAAGGACCTGAACTCTGATGAATTACATATGGAATTTCCTTTTAGCTAATTTTTTCATCAAATTCAAGACACTATATTTCACTTCCTTCTTGATTTTTTTCCTAGAAATATTTTTATCTTTTTTTATGGTTTATCTAAACTTAAGTAATAGGCCTGCACCCTGGCCATATGGAGCTTGGGTTGGCAAAAGACACTTTCTGGTGGTTTAATGCAAATTGCAAAAGGACATCCACTAGAGAGATAAATTACAAAGATGGTTCCTCCCAGATAATGAATTATACAAAGACATCCACTCTGGGCAGAGGGGTTGCAAAAAGAGACACCACTCGCAAAAGATCACAAAAGGCAGCTGTTGCAACCACACTGGCTACAACTTGGTAAGCAAACATGTGCTGTGTGAAAAACCTCACTGGCCCTCTAGAATCTGTGCTTGTCACAGGATGAGTTCCCTGGGGAGCCAACTCTGAGTTGGAGTTGAATGTGCAGATGGTTTAATAGAGAGTGCTCTTGGAGCAACATCTGTGGAAGAGCAGGGAAGGGGAAGGGAGAAGAATAAGACTGGACAAGAGGGAGAAACTGAGCTGTGATGCAGTCTCCACAGAATCCTCAGGGGACCTTGCTGTGAATTTCAAAGCTGCAAAAACCATTAAGAGGTGTCCCAAGTTGGGGCAAGAGGACTGGGCCTTTAGGCCCCCAAGTTGATTAGTCTATGGATGTAGGTAGCCCCTGCAAGATTCTCTTTAGCAGAGGCAATCCTAGAAGGAAGCTGACACAACCAAGGGCACTTGCCTGCTGGCAGCACTCCCAGCAAATGGGCAAGTAAGTCTTCCATTCCCAGAGAAGTCTCTGGGCAGCATGCTGGAGTTTCCACTGAAGATCTGCACAAATCTATTCCTCCTTTTTAGCTCTGGATGGCCTTCTAGCACTATCTGTCAATGTTCTACACATTAGCATGCTCCTTACCCTGCAGAGCCATGACTGGCTCTGCATATCCATCAGTATCACACAGTCAGAACTGATGTCCTCTTGGATCCTGAGGAGAATGGAAGGAAGTGAGGAAAACCCCGATGTCATCATGTTATTCTGCTTTTGTATCTGTTCTTCAGATGGTACTGCCCAGGTGTCAAGGATTCGTGAAGGTTACAGTCTTTCCTTCCATAATATGGAGATGTATGGAATAAAAGGTGATTATGCTCCACCTCTCATTGCCACTATTAGCAACAACCAGGCTGTATCTTTGATCATTGAACAATAGCTAACATAGAATCAAGTTCTGAGTATAGGCCAACCTTCTTCAGAAGAGGCAGGTTGGATTTCATAACTTGCCAAAATAATTGGACATGGAGTCTCTTAAGAGGGTCTTTGGGTTCTAAATGATTGTGGTCATTAAGAATTTACATTGAGAGGGTAAATGTCAAGAAAGAAAAGCTGGGTCTCATCTGCTGTCTCTTGACTAACTGAAAGGGTAGGAGTTCTGGGATCTTCTTCCTTCGCCTATCACTGCTCTTAGTTGATCATAGACTATAATTGTAAAATGTAGGTTGAAGAGAAATTCACAGAAGGGAAACTGCTATGTACAATATCCTCTGATGATGTAAGCTATCTTAAAACTAAAAATTTAGCAAAAACTTACTGAGTCCCTACTATATGCCAAGCACTGTGCTACTTCTAGAGATAAGTAATCAATAAAAATGATTAGATGCAGCTTCTATCTTCATGGAGCTTATGGTCTCATGAAAAGATCTTGTGTGTGCCTAATTGATAGAGAATTGCAGCTCTCGTAGATGCCTGCACAGGAACTGCATGGTGCTCGGAGACCATATCAGAGAGGAATACAGCCAAGTGTAGGAATCCAAGGAATGTTTCCTTTAAAAGTAGATGGTTAAATTTAAATTTGAAGACTAAGAGAACTCAGCAAAGGGTGGAGGTTAGAGGAACAGTACAGGTAAGAGTACAAGATGAACTAAAAGCCAGTGAGGTTAGAGAGAGCTGGATAAGTACAGTGGGAAATAACGTGGGTTTCTGTTACATGCCACCAGAAAAGAATTTGAATACATGGTGAAAGAGTTATGATAAATAGTTTTTATAAAAGATAAACTGGTTGGGATCAAGCAAAATTTTTCTCTCAAAAATTTGTAATATACCCAGAGACTATGTTGTAGTTAATCAATGTGTTGGAGTTCTAAAAATAAAAAGGGTGTATAGGGTTGGGGAAAAAATTACTGCCAAAATATGGCAATATCTTGGGCAAGCCAAAGTAATGGAGGAGCCAAGACAAAGCTAAACTGCCGGAGTTTGAGACCTGGCTTGCTACACACTAGCTTTGTGATTCTGAGCAAGCTACCCTACCTCACAATGCTTCGGTGTACTTAAAAATGGGTATAAAATCTAAAAAATTCGTATAAAAATAGTACCTGCCTCATGGGGCTGTTGTGTGAAATAAACAGGGCTTGTGCAGAACAGTCAATATGTGTTAGCTGCTACTTTGGTCTTATATTATTATTATTAATATGGGTAAGCAGAAGCAGCAATTGACAGAAAGGAGAGTAGCCAAGCATAAAGAGTCAAAAGTGATTAGGAACAAAGTTAGAAGATTACTGACTAGAGAGGGAGAGAGAGGAGTTGTGTTCATTCCAGATGCCTCTCCACTTCCCATAGGGCCAGACACACTTTATAAGATGTTTATATTCTTAAAATAGCCACCCACCCACCTTTTTTTTTTAACTTAAGCCCCTTTGATTGAACTTCTGTTCCCTGGAATCAAACAAGCTTGGACAAGAGCATAGTCTTTGCAGAGCATAGTTCAGGCCAAACAAGAGGCACTTCTCTGATCAACACCGTTAACTGCTCCCGAGGCATCTTGTTTATATGTACTCTCTCCGCCAAAATATATCTTGCTTCTGGAAAAACAACTCAGAAGCAAATGCCTCTTGATAGCAGGTGCCAGCGTTATCTCAGTTGTATGGACTTCATGTCATGCTAACCAGGAATCCCTGGCCCAGTGATGTGTGGGTCAAGAGGGAATTCTCTTCATTTCCACCTTCGAAGAGCAGGTAAATCACTTCCTTTGCTGGGATGAGGCATCCAGGATTGCCATGTGAATCCAAAGTGTTTCTAACACTCTCTTCACTAAGTTCTATTCATAGAAAACCTTGGCCTGGCTCCAGGTCTGTGTCACATTGTTTGTGTGGAATGAGGATGTGCTCAGCTTTTTCAGAATAACAAGCCCATGTTTTGGAGTCATTAAGGGAAAAACTTTTCCCACAGCATGAAACGTGGAGTTCACTTCATCACACCCAACGTGTGTCATTCCAAAAGGCACAAATAAAATGTCCCCAAAGAAGAAAGTCAAAAGCCACACACATTCCAGCTCCCTTGACAGGCAGTAAACAACGTGTCTGAGAAGATTTGCCTCAGTGGACTCGCACACAGTATTCCCCAGGAAACTGACTCCCGTGCAACACCTTTTCTTCTGACTTCAAAACACACCGACAACTAAATGAGGGCGGTTTAGTTGTCAAAGGAAAGAAAACAGACACTGGAAGAGGTAATAATATTCCCATCTGAATGTCACCTACCAAGCAGTCAAAACTCATGTTTATCCTGAATTTCAGAATTTCAGAATCACGACCTTGACATACCACCAGCTGTGACTGCCACCAATCTATGAAGGTAGAAATATGTACATATACTAATAATGTCTCCATCAATTAAAATATTTCTCTGAAAATGGAATGTTAATCTTTCTCGATAGGAACAAATCAACATAGTTCATTAATTTTTTTACTGTGACATAACTGACATATGATAGTTTCAGGTGTGCAACAAAATGATTCAATATTTGTGTACACTGTGAAACAATCACCACAATAAGTCTCATCGACATTTGTCACCATACATAATTACAAAAAAATTTTCTTCTTGTGATGAGAACTTTTAAGATGTGCAATCTTAGCAACTTTCAAATATGCGATACAGTATTATTAACTATAGGCACCATGCTGTATATTACATCCCCAAGACTTATTTATGTTATCACTGGGAGTTTGTATTTTTTGACCACCTTCACTCATTTTGCCCACCCCCTACCCCAGCTTCTGGCAAACAATCTGCTCTCTGCATCTACGAGATTGGTTTTTATTTTGTTTTGTTTTTAGATTCCACTTACAAGTGAAATCATATGGCATTTGTCTTTCTCTGTCTGATTTATATCACAGCATAATATCCTCAAGGTCCATCCTGCTGTCACAATGGCAAGATTTCCTTCTTTCTATGGCTGAATAATATTACACACACACACACACACACACACACACACACACACACACGTACATATATATACATGTATATCACATTTTATTTATCCAGTCATTTATTGATGGACACTTAGGTTGCTTCCATGTCTTGGCTATTGTAAGTAAACATGGGGGTGCAGATATCTTTTCAAGATAGTTTTTTTATTTAATTTGGAATAATATCCAGATGTGAAATTGCTGGATCTCTTCTTTATTGCTTGGAAAATAATTGCACAAACAAAAGAAGACAATATTTACCAGATGTGGTACTTTATAGTGAGTGGCAATGATTATAGGGTTAAGAGGAAGCTTATGTCTACCCTAAGAAACACCTCCCCAGCCCCACTGACATATCATCTCTCTTGGGCATGAACACATCCCTCTAATCATTGCCCTTTACTTGTTACAGGTGTCAGAATGGGTCTTGACTCTTGCTGGCCACATTGCATTTCTTTCTACAAAAAGCAGGTGTTTGGTCACTAGATGATGACAGTCTTGGCATTTCCTGTTACTTCTGGGTGTCACAGCCCCCATACAAATGCAGAGACAGAGAAGTAGAGCTTTTCAGGGCTTCAGAAGCAAGGGGTGATCACCATCCTGAGAACATTTCCTACGAGTGGCAGCTTTTCAAGGTTTTCAATAGGTATTATTGTGACCTTGTCATTGTAAAGATAATGATGAAAAGATAGTAAAGGAAGCAGCATGGAAAGCCTGATCAAAATATCAATGATCATCTTTTTAACATTTACTTTGACTTAATTTCAGACTTATAGGTAAGTTTCAAAAAAAATAGATAAAATTTTCCATTCAGATTCCCAAAGTGCTAATATTTTATTACATATACTTTATAAACTCTCAGTATGTATACATATTATCTATTTTTCCTGTTTGAGGTTAAGTTCTAGCCATTTAGGTAGAATGAAAATGAAGAAGTTTTTTAAGAAATCTACTTTAAAGATGAAGCACAAAATAACCAGTTATTTAATTGATGTTTTAAAAAACTGGATTTTTTTTTTTAAAAAAAGACAATTTTGCCTTAAAGCAATTACGAATAATAATTGTTTTTGCCTTTCATATAAACTAAAGTCATTTAAGAAAAAAAAAAAAGAAATCAATGGTAACATGATGAGATAGGTAATGGAGGCAAGCTAAGGGTGACAGCTTCCTATCAGCACTACTACTACAGCTCTGGCTCCCATGCTGATCCCAGCGGAGACTGGCTATATCTCTGTTTCATTCAGCAAGGAGCTTCACCCCACTCACAATGACACTTGAACAACATATCTGAGGCTTCTCTCAAAAGCACCCAAAACATACATAAACTAGGGTGGGCTCCAACTTTCTAACTCACCGAGACTACGGGGTGAGTTTCTTGGCTCCCCAAAGCACTCCTTCCAGTCCAAATCCTCCCCCTGTTTGTTATCTTGGCATATTACTACACAACTTGGTTTTCACCAAAACAGTACTGCCCAAATTGATCAACATCTCATTAGCGAGACTAGACTCCGAATGTCTTTGACTGCATCCAAAAATGAAATCCACCTACGAAGGAAGAATGTTTGTCCCAACTGCGCTATTCACTACAATGAGTCACTAGGTCTGAGAGGAGTACCCCAAAAAAGGAGTTTCAAAGAGGTTTGGAATAGTGGAGCAGCACTGACATATGAGCAAAGCAATGGTAGCTCTTTGCTGCAGCAGCAGCACTCCAGAAAGAATGTCTGCGTGCTCCTATCATCTCACTTTCCAGCTGCCCTGCATCTTCTAAACCAATTGATTCAGCAGGTTTTTTCTTTTTCCATTTTGTGAAGGACCTCATATTCTACCAATAAATTACGTTTTTGTTGAAGTTGGCCAAAGTCAGTTTTTTCATTGTTTTTACTTGCAACCAAAGAATGTAAACCACTACACATGAATAAATTGTGCACCTATGTATTTCAGTTCTGTTTGTCCCATCCCCACAGTTTCTCTATAAGGCTCTTTAAAGAAAGGCTCTTTGCATATCCTCACTCTACTTCTGTTGACATTGTGTAGAACGAATGCTTTTCTGGCCAGACTATCTAACTGCTTGTAGAGAAAAGGTGAAATAGTCCTAAACTAGACTTTCTTATTTTTTTAAACTGAACTTTCATTTTGTATAAATCAATCAAAAACTGAGTTCATTTTTAAATTCCTCCAGTTTCTTCTACAAGCCATAAACAATTTCATGAAAATGATATTTAAAATCTACTGGTCTGTAGTCTCAGATCCCTTCAAAGCTGATTCATTAAATAACTAGAAAGTCAGCCATGATCCTGGATTTCTTAGGTTGTTTTCAAACCAAGAACTTGGCTGGTGCCAAAGGAGTTCCTGGACTAGCCAACATTCCTTAAATTTCCTTTGAAAGGTGAAAAAAAAAAGCAGCTTGAAATGCATTATATAAGAAAGAAAGGTATGAACAAGTTAAGGGGAAACTACAAAAGGAAGCCAGCCAAGTCCCAAAATAAAAGGCAGGAATAGACAACTAAAAATAACACCCAGGGAAGTGTGCCACATCTGTAGGGCTCCCTTGCATTCTCCTAAAGCATTGTGCTTTTTTTTTTTCCAGGAGCATGCTAATTATTGTTTGGAGATTTAAATAGAACACTATTATTTGTTCTTTAAAAATAGTCACTTCTTTTGTAGAATTGTGAGAGCATTTCAAATGATATTAACTGAATCTCACCCACCGCTATTTACCTTTTACAGACATCTTCAAGTTTGTTAAGGAGTCAGTCGATTGGCTTCTATCTCTATTTATTCATCTTTAATATAACATGTAAAATATTTTAAATATTTCAGTCTTGCTGCAAATATGACCATTTGAAATACCAAAAATAAAAATGAGGTTGGCTTATATGATAACACTGAAAGTATCTGCCATTTATTGGAAAGCTTAGTATATGTCAGATACAGTAATAGGATAAAATGGCATACACAGAACATGTACAGAGGTCCTTACAACTTTGCACATAAGTCAGAACCCACACTTTACACAGAGGACACTAAGAGGCAGTGTGATTAAATGAAACACCTGAAGTCAACAACTAGTATTGCAGTGGATTAATCTTGGCTCTCTCAAAGACTCTAGGGTCCTCATTCCATTGTACTTAAGATAATCCAAAATATTTTTCAATAGGCTACCTAGTTAGCATAGAGTCATTGATAGGATATTTATTACTCACTTTCTCAGCTTTGCTTACTTTTGGAGACTTACAATTGGATCTACATTAATATTCTGAAAATGAATGGTCGACATCCCACGAATAGTATAGGTGTCATTCCTCCTAGTTATAAAGTTTATCTTGCACCATTCATTGGTTATTAGATTACTATAACAATTACTTTTTTGCCTTAAGAGAAATATGATAGATTTTAAGAAAATGGACCTCCTACTGGGAAATGCCTATGTAGAGGTCATTCATGATGCTTGTTTAATAATCACTTCCAAGATGTTAATTCCTGTTTTCTCTAGACACAACAAAAACAGGAAATATTTACCAACTTCACAGGTGTCAGGAAATACTTTAGAAACCCTGATGGCCTGACCGCATTTCTGTTCATAGGTGAAGAAGGTATATTATAATTTAAAATGCGTACTTAGGGTCCAGAGACCTTTATCTATCCTTTCTAAGGATTCACTGGCTTTGCTTCTATTGAAGCAATGATTTGTTCCTGAAGAGAGATACAACATATGCTAATGTGCTTTGTAGCTTTCTAATATTTACAGAAAAACTACAATTTTCCATAGTTACTAGGTTTGAAATCCTATTTTCATATCTAACAAAATACCAAGATGGCAAAATACATCACATGGTACTGAACTGTAATATTATGTTCCTTAGTTATTATTTATGTAGTAAACCACTAATGTGTTTTTGTTTAAATTTGCTGCAATTTAAATTTTAAAAAAGAGAGCTGTATTCTTTTTCCCAACTATAAAACTAACCAAAAAATTTTTTTAAATATAAAAAATAAGATAAGCATCACTATCTCAATTTATATTTATTTACATACTTTTCACAAAATAAGATTACTCATACGACATTCTTGCATGCTTTTTTTAAATTTAAAATACAGTAAAACCCTTTTAAACTACCTCTACCTAATCATCTCTGGATAACATATGACTAGGAAGAGAGTCACAAAAATATGAGTGCATACCTTAACTGTGATTTAGGCAAGGATGACCATATCACTCCACCCATAGCCACAGTACCTGACCAACCCCTGGCAGCGGTAGGTTACACTGCCACCCTCTGCCTCATATAAGACCACAGACCTGTGGCGTTTTCTTTTGCTTATCTAGTGTTTCCCAGATGGTTCATTGAGGTGCAGAAAAAAAATCTCAGAACTTCTATTTATATTTGTTTCTTATCCCTTAAAAAATTCCTAGTTTGAGTGTACATTTTATAATGAACATGGTGTATTGATACAATGCTAGTTTAAAATAGCTTAAAATTGCTTGCTCAAAAATATTGCAATCAAAAAGTGTGAAAAATCCAAGGATTTCGGAGACCACTGCTATGAAGAATAGAGTAAGAAAACTACAGAGCAGTTCAGGGTAAACAGGTACTAGCACTTGGAGTGAAGAGCACACGAGAACCTAATGCATGAAGCTGGGCAGCTAGAAAACATGCCTGCCATGGAGAGCAGATGAACCGACCTTGGTTTGATTTTAGTGCTCACAGTCACACAGGTGGTTGCTGCAGAGCTATTAGCACAGGCAAGTCCTGGGCTAGTCTAGCTCTTGTTCCACCATCCACACTACCCCAAAAGTTGGTGTTTTCTAAAGTGTAACCACTTTCAAACACCAACAGAAGTGTTCATCTCCCCCGCTCACCCCGCCCATTGCAGAATGGGTTAATATATTGGGATATAATTTCTAGGGAATTCTAAGGCACAAGTAGACCAAAAGTTTGAGGCAAAGTAATAAATATTCCGGTCTCACGTTTTGAGAGAAGATATTTATCTGTAGCAGAAAACTCAGTTGAGGATCTTGGTCTTTAATATGCATTAAAAAAAGTTCTTATTTATTGAATGAATCATTTAAATAATTTTTAACAATTTAATGGATTTAATGAATGAACTCAATGGTTGTCTTATTTTCTCTCTCTTTTTTTTTATTGAACAGTCATAAATTTGTCCTTTTAAAACAAGTCCTAACAGCTTATTCAGTTTACATTCAAAGACCCTTCTACACATACATTCACAACTTTGTTGGCAAACTTGTAGAACAAAATATAGGCAAATAGTGAAACAATTCTTAAATAAGTCTTTATTCCAAATAAAATACTTCTGCAAATATTTCCTAACAAAATCTAGTACAACAAAGCTGCTTGTGCTAAGATCCTCCCAAGAATACTCATAGTTCCACTTAGAACTAAGTTTAAAGGGAAAAAATATGAAAATGAATTATATTTTAAAGTCAACTTTTCCAACTGAGAATTTTTTCCCAAACCTCTCTAAAAAGCATTTTCTATTTTAAATTTAAACTCATCTAAATCACCGCACTCTCCTTTAAATAAATTTACTCTGTTGATTATTTTTTGACATTTTATAAATCCAGTGGCTAAATTTTTCTAGGGTTCTGTTATGCTTTTTACTGTTAATATTACTATAATTATTAATAATAAATTTTCCATGCCTTGGATCTTTGAAAACTTTATAGCATTGCCCCTTTATTCTAACCATTTTAAACAAATTATGTTCATATTCTCAAGGGGATGATAAATATGGGCATGGAGGATGACTTATACTAACATAATTACTTACAAAAATATATAAATATTTACCTTCATACCTTCCCCAAGTGGGCAAGACACTTCCTTGCCCTGTCAATCTGTGGTGGCACTCTTGAAAGACATTTATGGAAGTGTACATTTGCCCTCTGCTCAGAATCATTCTTCAGATACAGTAACCTGGGAACCATATTAGCAGCCCTTTGAAACCTGCCTCAGTTCAAGGCTGCTACTCAAACTTCTACGAGTTTCAAACATCCCACTTCCTTCAGGGATTATTTTGTTTTGATTTTTTCCAAAGTAAAAAAAAAAAAAAAGTACAATTAAATTCTATTGAAGCTATAACCAGGAAGTTCTAAATATCATACACCCTACCCCACCCCCACCTTCTCTTGCTCCTCTTTCTCTATTCCGTATCCCAACATGAATGTATATGTGAGTCAAAAAAACAGGGACTCACTGTGGTCTTCAGCTTTGGCTGGCTTTCTCTTTGGCTGACCTACCTCCATGTTAAGATTATTTAAACTGCATTTTTAGTTCTTCAGTATTCCTATAAACAGTTATTTAACAAATCTATATGCATTCAAATGTTTAACAAATATTTAAGTGTTCAGTCATATGCATTTTATGGATAGTTGTTAGTAGCCTACTTTTTTTTCTGGACCCACCCTGAATCACACTTGGTCTCCAAAAATTACATGTCTGAATGCTATAATCTAAACAGTTCCTAAAATGCTGGCTGTGTATTATTTAAATAGTCTTCTCTTAGAATCCCACCCAGGATCAGCGTGGATTTAACCATTTCGTTACAGGAGACCGGGCAGCATTCTCTTTCACAAGTTCTCTCACTGCATTGCCATCTCCAGATGCCATGTCATGCTCTGAAATTAGAAAAAATATGAATCAGGTCCAAATGTTTAAAGCTCCAAGATCAAATAAAGTTTTGTCTTGTTTTTGTGTTATAGTGGATTCAGAATGAAATATGGAACAGATTCAGAGTCTATGCTGACTGTATTCACCCACTCTATATCAATTAGCACCTCCCACTTAACATAGCATCTCCTTTACTTATTTATCTTCATATACTTACCAACACCTGACATTATCTTACACATGCATTTGTCTTCTTGTTGTTGTTGTTATCTCACTCTACCACTAGATTATCAGCTGCATAAAGGCAGAGACTTTGTGTTTTGCTTAGTAATGCCACAGTAGTGCCTGGAACAGAGTAGGCACCTAATAAATAATTATGGAATGAGCAAATGCTGTAAGATTAGATCTCTAAGTAAGACTTTTATACTATGTATTGTGAAGAGGGATTATCTTCTTGGTATAGCTCTAGAAGGCAGAACAAAGGGCAGAACTTTTATAAATACAGTTCTTGCTTTCCATAAAAGTTTATAATATTTAGAATTTTCTAAAATGAAAATTTTCTGCTTCTAAGAGTAGTGAGGTGTGTTTGCTTCAGCAATGCACATCCTGAAATGGAACGCTGTAAGATCAGTGCAGCCTGGCAGATGAATGTGCATAAATTCAGAAAGCATTCCAGATCTCACAGCCCCTCCTCTCCCCCCTCCCCCAAAAAAAGTTGCTTTTGAATTCCCAGTCTTGGAAAGCTGGAAAGCTCACTACAAAAGTATGGAGAGAAAGAGCGCAAATAGAGAGAAGTTTGGAAGCCCACTAGCCAAGAGTACAGTAGCCAACAGGTAGAAATTTAGAGAAGACAGTCCTGTGTAATCAGGGTGTGGAAGGGACCTCTGGAAGTCACTATGCTGAGGAAGCTTGGAGCCATTCATAAAGGTTCAGCTCAAATGGGCTCGTGCAGAGGCTACGTAAAGCCCAATGCAGGACTGAGGCCCCAAGCCACTATTATAAACTGCAGCACATGAACCCCAGAAAGTCCCATGTAGAGAATGCACAAGTGAAGGCAGAGTTCCCAGCAGGCTCTCCACAAGGCCCTTAGGATATTCTATTCTCCATCCTGAACATAACGGCAGTATACTAGGATTACACTAGTAATCATCTTTTGTTGCTCCTTTAGCTAATGAAAGAAAACACCTTAGGTCAGGAAATGCTTTTTTTCATAAATTTGTGATAAGAATCTTGAAACCTAATTTTAGTATAGAAATATTTTTTGTGTAACCTATAATGTTACTTCCACCCAGCAAAATGTTGGTTTCTCAGAGGTAGCTATGTAGTAAGATATTTGTAGAACCTGCAAGCAAATGAGAGAGGGTGTCAGCTCTGAGAAAAAGAGGCTGCACAAGAGTCTTGTGGAGGAAGGGATATGCTGCTGTGTGTGCAGCAGCAGGAATGTAGGTGAGACACCGCAAAGAGTTTTGTCACTGAGGATTATTCCAAAGGAGCTCTCCTGTCCTGCCAGAAAAGCATCCCAAACACCAACAATGATTCACAAGGGACTCAAGTCTTTTCTGGTGAAAAAGGTTTAGGTGACACCTTGAATGACTGAAGGGAGATGTGAAAGTTTTTCTTCAAATGTCTTTTCAGCCTGCAGTTTTAAGAAAGCAAGGTAAGAAAAAAGAAATTGCAAGCGTTTGAGGCCGTTAGCTGTACTGACACAACAGGTTTCAAACCTGCACTAAAAGCAGTCACACCATTCATTCTAGGTCTCAGAAAGTAGAATGGTGGTTGCCATGGTCTGGAGGGATGTAAGAATGGGGATAACTTTTAATGGGTCTTGAGTTTTATTTTGGGTTGATGAAAATGTTCTGGAACTATTTAGAGGTAGTGGCTACTCGATATTGTGAATTTACTAAATACCACTGAACTGTTCACTTTAAAATGGTTAATTTTATGTTATGTAAATATCATCTCAATAAAAAAAAACTTAGGTCTTAAAACTCAATCTTCCATTTTGCTTTTTGAAAACTATAGGGACAAGTCATAGTTTTTAAAATATTAATAATAATATCAATTTCCAGATCAAATATTCAATTATTCAATAGGTTTTAAAAAGGGTGTTCATTTTAAATTAATGTTTAAGGGCATAACTGTACTTAATAATAATTCCCTTAAAAGCCTAATATTTCCCCTTTATCTTAATGTACTTAATTGCACTAATATGTTAGAAGGAGGTAAAGCTGAGAAATAAGGACATTTGCCAAATATTTCAAATCTTACTTTAAACTGCAAAGGATCAGAAAAAATGTTAAATAAATAAATTTAGATTGTCAAATATTTATATACAAACGAGGAAATGTGTCATTTATTGATACTAGCAGTTGCAGTGGCTGCATGTTTTAAATGAACTCCTTTCAGTTTAATGAAGCTTTACTGTACTGGTCATTTATTCAGCAAGAGAACCAAATATATGCACAGGGCCATCGCATAGGCTGTGTATTGCTCACATTCTAGCAACCTGTGTAAGAAATATGCACTACCAAGCAGCATGAGAGTATTACTACAATTTCATTCAACAGTTTAGAGATAATTCCCACATTTCAATCATAGACAGTATCTCTTATCTTTTCCTAAATCTATAGAAAACACATGCTTGGAATTATTCCATTTAAATGCTTCCATTTGGTTAAAAGGAGGGAGCAAAATGTTCTGGATTTTCTATCTTGGCTCTTAAACTTTATCCAATAAATTCCTGAGCACTTTTTCGATGTAAAGTTGGGAGACAAGTAGATTTGTCTGGTATATATACTAAACAGAATCCTAAAGAATTTACAAACTTTGTATGTCTTAGTTGGTTGTTTTATATTACAAGTTTTTTGACAACCAATCATATAAACTGGGTAAATTTTATGAGAAATTATAGAATCTTTAAAATTATTAAGATCTTTTTAAGAAACAGCAACAGCAACCAAACTTAACACCACCTGCTTTTCCCTTTAGTAAAATAAACAAAATCATTCAAATCAACATCTTATTTAACTCAGTGATATTTTGTGAATATTCCAAATTGAAAATGAGGCTATCGTTTCAATGTTTATACTAGAATCGGTTCTTACCTGTGTGAGAGACAAATCTCCTGTTGGAAGACTTGGCTACTGAATATTGGAAGAAGGGAAATTTCAGACATTTGCCGGTTGCCCTGTCACATATGCCTAACTGACAGTTGCAGGTTTCTTTGCATTCCATCCCGAAGGTACCATACGGGCAGTCTGAGGGCAAAGGGAAAGTTTAGAGAAGGAGCTGCTTGTTGTGCATAAGCCTCTACCCTAACAGCCCCTGTGTGCACAGCCTCAGGATTTGAACAAACTTCATGAATCTTGTCTAAAAAATGAAACCCAACTCTCACGAAAAAGGTCTCTGAAAATTAAAACTTTAAGTCACAAATGTGAAATCACACACTAAGGATGCCCCTCAGTTGTGTACTTCTGTGAAGTTTAGTTGAAGACAGCTACACGTGACCAATACCTTTTAACCAGTTTTAATTCTATATATTTTCTTCTTAGATACCAATAAACAGATTCTCATAGGTTATCTCTGTGACAGCTCAGTAAAGGTGGGCAGTCGAACAGATATACACATCTGCTCCTCAATAGTTTAAAAAATGTGATGCTGTCTTTGAATCCACTGTATTCACAGACAATTTATGACTTTATAGCACAGAGCTTCAAACTCACCAGGGGCAAAGAAAGCTGACATCCCAGCTCTCCATGAAGTGATCATAGCCTCAATCTCCTCCAACAAGTTTATTGTCTGTCAAAATGACAGTACAATTTACCTACCTCCCCCAGATGTTAAGAGGGTTCACTAGTAAAACCCTCTGCCAAGCTAAGATGCAATATGTTAAATGAACAAGAAAGCTGAGAATTTATTTACGTACCTAACAAAATCTGGAAGCTTTTAGAGCTTCAACAATTTCATATTTAGACTAAAACATAAAAAAAAAAAAAGATTGATAAAAAGAGGACAAAGTCACATATTAAACTGCATAGTTTTTATGAGGTAAGCAGACAGCCAATACACTAGCCAATCTGTAACAGCCAAGTATAATAGATGTAGAATACATATTCTCTTGGCATGAGAATATCCTTGTAAATGTGCAATCACATATGGGTAGAGAAACAAGTGTTGAAACATTTGAGTCTTTAATAATCTCATATCCCACAGAAAGATCAAGAGAGATATAATTAAAATATACTTTTTTAAAAGAGAAATAGAATTACTCTTTTCAGCACCCCTCAGATTGCAGAGGAAACTGATTTTAAGCATCCCCAGGGCACATGTAGTAGGTGTGCAATAAGTATGTGTTGGCTGGCTGATTGTTCTGGGCAACACAATGTCAAACACCTGAATATTTAGAAAACATTAGATATGCAGCTGAGGCATACAGTTTTCATAGGACTGGTCTGTAAAAGAGCTGAAGGTGGGAGTTAGCCTATAGCAAAATATAATTTTTCTCTCCAGAATTGCAGAGGTTCACACAGGCTCACTATTTCCAGCAGAGAGGAAAATGTTCCAAACTAGACTGGCTTGTCATCTGAAGGATGCCAAAAAGAGCAATCTTAAATATTTTCTGAAAGTATATCTCATTAACAGCTACCTCAATCGTTCAGTGGAATACTAGAGCACTAAAGACTACTGAAGCCTGCCTTACAGCTCATTTCTTCACCCATATGTGATTGCACATTTACAGACACGTTTACAGAGGCGATTTTTATGCCAAAAGAAAAAGCAATCCACTGCATATACTTGCTGAATCCTAAGTATGATTGTGTTAACCACTTCCTCCCTAACTTCCTTATGTGAAGTACTGTTTTCTTGGCTGATAAGCCCTGTAATTTACAGAAAATTCAGATCCTATTCAGCTGAAAGAAATGTCTGTGAATGTTTAGCAAGAAAATGTTTCCTTGGATATTCTATCTTTTGGTGGTCATAAACAAAAAAAAAACTAAGCAAAAAATAAAATTCTCTTAATAGTTCAAGTATTTATTTCCTAACCTTTAGTATGTTTTGAGGATTAAAAGGTGATTAACATTTATAAAAATATTTGTCTAAAAGGTAGGAGAATTAATGAGTTAGCTCTTACTGGATGGTTATCATTCATAAAAGCATACAATTGTATTAAATACATAAAATATATGAATTATTTAGAAATTTCCCAGTCTAACAATTTTAAAAGCTTCTTTGTATTATAAAACTAACAAATGGGTCTATAGCATATGTGTTACATCTTAACAATAACTCTTAATGATGAGATTATTAAGTATTCATACAGTTTTTAACGTCATCATTCTTTAGATTCTCAACATTTTAAACATGTTAAACATTTTAAACTACAGTCACTAAGTTTGAAATCAATTCTACAAATGCCTGACTACATTGATTAGCTACAGTTTCAATCTAATGAAGTTTTTCTTGAAGTCTGTAAGACTGCCCACCTCATTCTTTACAGACTGCTAATTTTTATTTTTTCTTTACTGTGATTTTTGCTTGTCCTACACCATCTACAATTTTTTCTAGATGACCAAAAACATTTATAAAGTGCAATGAGGTTTGTTTTATACTTCAGGGTACCCTTTTCCAAGAATGTGAGTCATTTTGTTAGATGACTTAAGTCCACCCTATTTCACAAAGTGCATTTAGTGTTCCTCAGAAATATATAATCTTGAGAGATACCCTCCATCCTGTGGACCCTTTCAACATCAAAGAATCACTAAACCCCAGGGCCAGACAGCACTCCAAGAGGTTATCTAGTGCTGACCTCTGTAATCACTGCCTGCAGAAGAGAGAGCACCTAAACCATCCATAACAGATTACCTGTCAAGTTTCTAAAGTTTTCCAGAAAATGAGGCAACACAATCTCCCATCACAACTTTTTTTTTTCTTCTTCTTAAATCTCCCAAACATAATTTGCGAAAATGCTGTATTCCTTTCAGGGCTTTCTTGCACAGTGGGTTCAGTTGCAGTTTGCATAGTTCCTCTCTCTCTCACCCTGTGTGACAACACCCATGTGGGCCTTGTCCCTAATCCACCTGCATTTTCCCCTCTTGATCCTAGGAGGAAAGTCTCCTCACCTCCCACACGACCTAAAAAAGCCTTCAGTGCGCCCTGGGCAGGAAGGAGCAAGGGGGTCCCTCTTTACCTTTGCAGATACCAAACTCGTCACCAAAATCATCCTCCTCACTGTAAAACTGGCACCTCAGCCCCGGGCCACACTTCACGCCATCCATGCCCGAGACCGTGCGGTAGCAGGTCTCCCCGGGGCCCGCGGCGCACACGCGGCAGCAGCCGCAGTCGTCCAGCACCGTCCTCCTGCAGCGCAGGCTGCTCTGGCACTCGTTGCTGTCGCAGCGCTCGGGGCAGTCCACCGCATACTTGGTGCTCCAGGCCGTCGCCAAGTGCGCGGGGACAAGCAGCGTGGCCAGGAGCAAGATGCTCTTCCTCATGTTGCGCTGCGGGCCGGGGCTCGGCTTCCTGCGCGTGGTCCTTGCTGGTGGGAAGCCGCCGTCCAAAGGGGCCGCTGAGCCTCTGCCTACACGGTGAAGAGTTTTATACCCTGTGTTGCCCGCATGCTTTCCCGTCATCAATTTCCTCAACCCAGCAGCAGCGCTGTCCTCCTGCCAGGCTCCCTTGTTTTAGTTTATGAAATCCAGGATGAAGGCTGGATTAACACGCCGCTGCCATCCAGGAATTGAAAAGCCCACGCTGATGTCATCTGTTATGTTTAGATGGTTGTTTTGCATGAGGACTGAAAAACTCGGCTCACATCCGTCTCAGCGGCTCAAGGACGTCTGCGAAGGGGGAATGAGGAAGGTTGCATACCTCCTTCAGGACAGGAATTGTTCTGACACCAGCCTATGGCTTAGGGTGCAGCTTTGTCTCAGAGCCTCTGTAGTCAGGAGGAAAAATGATATCTACATGAATCATCAGGACAGAAGAAGCGCCTTTAAAAAAAATAAATAAACATTTGGTATTTCCCCTCAATTAATAGCTATGAGAGCACTTGGGAAAAAAGAGAGGGTTATACTGTCCCTTTTCAATACTTAGAAGAAAGAAACTATTTTGAAAGAGGTTTTTTTTAAGACTCTCTCTTCCTTCCTCGCACCCCTCTCCTCAAATGTTATTTCTAAAACAATTCATGTTGCCTATATCTAAGTTTGTCATGAATGTAGATGTATTTCTAGTAAGATGTGGAACTTCAGCAATGAATTTCCTTTAAAACCAATACAAAAACCACAAAAGAGGTAAGATGCTTCTGGCACTGTTTCTGGGTTACTCAGTTCTGGAAAAACTTATCAGTTTGACTTTTCCTGACCCAAAACTCCCTGGGGATAATGCTCATCCATCACCGAGTCTGCTCATCCAATGATTGAGTCTATTCAGAGCCCTTCTCCTCACCTCCTGGCATCCATCGGATTCCTCACTAAAAACCACTAAACAAGGCAGCCAGCCCAGGGAAACAAATGAGACAGCAGGGAAATCAGAACGTGGCCCAGAGAGGCAAGTCACAGGGAAGGGAAAACATTATCCATCTGTAATCAAGGTCATCATTCTATGGAGGGCCACAGGGCCTAGGTCCACCAGGAAAGACACAGCAGCTCTTTTAAAATATTAACTGGACCATGGCCTTATTAAGCAAGGTTTGTAGGGTAGAAAGAGTGAAGTAAAAGAAGAGCAAGGGGAGTCTTTTACCAGCCACATGTTAAATGCCAAGAGCCCCCTCCCCTGCCAACTTGTCAATAGAACTGTAAATCCACTGTCACTTAGTAAATATTCACCCAATAAAGCTGATAATTCTTAGCCTGTCACAAATTTGCTGTGGGCAAGCCACAGGACTTCTCTCAGCTTCTGCTCTCTTTTGAGAGTTGACAATATTAGGCTAGCTGATCTCTAAAATTCCTGCCCCTTCCAGAAGGTGAGGCAGAGACCAATAGATGTCTTAATGTTTAGGTTAGCCTTTGAAAGTGCAATTTTAGGACAATGGGGAAACAAAATCTGGACTACAGGGAATTGAGTTCCTTCACCTGGGAAATGAAGACAAGAGTTTTAGCTTCCAGATTTTCCATGGCAATCCAATTTGAAATAGTCAATCTTCACCTCCCAGAAGCAAACACATATTTAGCAAATGGCACACTGTGATTTATTGTTTTCAATAGTAACATTCACTGAGTACATAATACGTGCCACACATCATTCTGAAACAATTTCCATATATACTCAATTGCCTCTCACCACAATCTTATGAAGTAATTTTATGAATGAGAAAACTGAGTCAGACAGAGTTTAAATAATTTTCCCAAGGTCCCCATAATGTCAGAAATTGAACTTGAATCATGTCAGTCTAAGGCCAAAGCCACACATTCTATTGCCTGTTACAACAAAATCACACTTCCATGGCCAGTGGTTCTGATGATGGCCTTGTTCACAATTGAAGCCGATCCTGGAAAAGGTTTTTTGCTCCAGCTTTTCTGAATGCTACTTTCAGAGGAGAGAGTGGATAATTCGAATCTTGGTTAATAATAACACCTAACCATTATAGAAATCTTACTGTGTGCCAGATACCATGCTAAGCACTTTACATGGATTACCACATTTAACATTCAGAACAACCTCATGAGCTAAGTACTATTTTTATCCCCATCACAGAGATGAGAAAACTGAGGCTTAAACAATTAACTTGTCCAAGGTAACACAGTTAGCAAATGGTAAAGTCAGGACTCTAACTCTGAGACAGACTGTCTCTAGAGACTCGAATAATAATTGCAAAATCAAATACAGGTGTCAAACAGATGACTCAGGGGGGTGAGGTAGTAAGTTATACTAGGTGTAATGCAGTGGGAAAAGAGTGGATTTTGCCTGCCTTCGGAGCATATGCCTCCACTAAGAGAAGCAGAAATTCCTTAGGACTGGCTGAATGCTGCCATGTAAGAATATGAGCCCGCTGAGCCCAATCTCCTAATTTTTTAAAAGAGAAGCTGGAATCCAGACTTTTAAATGTAATACCCTATTTTTTAAATGTTGGCCAGTATTTCATTCAAATTAGAAAACATTAGATGTGCCTTCATTTCTTTTTGGATTGGACCCAGCCTGCACACTCGTTTGGTTTTACTAAAAATTTTGGATTCTGACAGTGCTGGACCTGAATTTCTGTTCTGCCACTTACTACCTAAGGGGCTTGGGAACTTATTTTAATGTCCCTAAAGCTCCATTTCCTTATGATGTACAATGGGGCTAATAATACCTTCTTCATTATTGCTAGGATTGATAAGGGTTAGTGTTAGAATTGATAAAATAAGGGGTGGAAAGTATCATGCATTCAATGAGTGATGGCTTTTTTAATTTTTAAAGTAAAATCATCATAGAGTTAGCAGTAAATGAAGAAAAGTAATAAAAGGGTAAGAATTTTCTGAGCTTTTGTAAGAATTTAAGGAAGAAACCAAAAAGTCCTTTAATGGTCAAAATCACAAGTGGTGAAGGAAAGAAGATGAAGAGGAGCTTGTGAACAACTATCTTCTGCATTTCCAAAAATTGATACTACCTTTGGTAAATGACAACTAAACAGAGAGACGATGTCAGTTGAGGGTACTAAATCCACAATAACAGTAAACCAAAACACAATACACAGAAGAGTAAAGAAAATATGCTTAACAGAGTTCACAAACCTAGCAACTCATTTGAGGGAAACCTTCTATTCCTTCCAAGACCCAGCAAAAATGGTTTGTCCCAGCGCAGTCCCTATGGGATTTTATCTAATTGCATCACTGTCTTATGAGGAAAGTTAGCAATGCCCACAGAGAGTTGGGAAATAGGAGAGTAAGCAAGGAGCTGACTTTAACCTGCAGTAAAAAAAATAAATAAATAAAAATAAATAAAAAATAAAAAATAAAATAAAATAAAATAAAAAGGTAAAAACAAAGCTATTGATGAGGGCATGAGGTCCACCTTGATTGACTTGCTTTGTGCTGGGGCTGGAGATCTCTAACTTTGCTCTGCCTGTGCATGAGTTGTCGAATCAGAGAGTGAGAAAGGCCAAGGGGAATCACATAAGCTTTTTATAACTCTGAAAACACAAGTTTAAGCGATGCTGGGTCAAACCATATCATCCTAGAGTTCAAAAAGTAGCATGCAACCTTCCACAGTGGGGGCCAAGTAAATGATAAAACCAAATAACTATTCAACGAAGTACACCTATTTATTTAAAATATCATTTTAATATTTTCCTTAAACTAGGCATTGCACCAAGCAGGAGAATGAGCCTAGGTAATGTGCACTAGTATTTTGTGCTTTATTTCGCACAATATAATTGCCTATAACCAAATACCAAGTTTTTGTTTAAGTTTGTTTTGATGGGGTTTTTTATTTGTTTGTTGTTTTTGTTTCTTTGCTTGTTCTTGGATAAAGTGACAAAGGGCCTCTGGAAAGTTCCCAAACTCTCATGGTCAAGCCAACTTGTACCATGCTGACTGTACTTCCTCACAAAACTCTTTATCGGATTGGTTTGATTTAAATTAAATTGCAAAAACAGCCTTGAAAGCAAAAATGTCCAAGAAGTAAATGGAGAAATTTAGGCGAATAAGACTGTATAGTTTAGTTCTTGTTTTTGTTTGGTACCATCTGAAAATCCTCCTGCTTTGACACGCGGCTAATGGCAATACTATGCATGTGCTTAGCACAAAGTCTAGCACCTAATAAGGGCTTAATATTGAATAAACATGTGAACGTAACCAACTGTTTCCCGGAAACATTTTCAGAGAAAAATAAGTTAAAATGGGCACCAGTGGGCTCCCCCTCTATCTCCACCAGAGGAAGAAAGTGGGGCCAGGTTCTTGGGCAGCTTGGATTGAGCTGAAGCCGGTGAGGCTTCTTTGTGGGCGTGAGCAAGAGGTTTCCTAAGGCAGCAGAAGTAGCTGAGGGGGGACTGACTGACGTCCTAGCAGACTTTAGTCCCATCATGTCAGCAACTGAGCAGCTAACCAACTTTGTCCTCTTGACCTTTCAGCCTTGGGTCTGACAGCACCACATCTACTCTGAGAAGTTCATGAAACCTCCTTGCAGTTGATGGGCCCTGATGAAACCTTGATGGGCCCTGATGAAACCTGTCTGCCAAACTGACTGCATTTCACAGCAGTCACAGGGACTCCTCCCAGAGCCTCCTGACCTGGGAACAGCTTGCAGGAGTTCTAGAAACAGCTTTGCCAATACGTAGCTATGTGATTTTAGGCATGTCACATGACTCATACCTTAGACCTTTCCACCCCATCTCTCCACTCTACCTCAGTAATGAGTCAAGAGGATCAAAAGGAACATCATGACGATTATTATCAAGAGTCGCAATTTCTAAAAATTTGCTTAATTCCTTAAAGATGATCTGATGTCTCAGAGCAAATATTTTCTCCAAAGAAATATCTCTGTAGTTCTCTAAGCTTTAATTCTTACTAAAGACAAATTTAATAGGAAAGGGGGGAGTTGATGGTCCAAGAATTACTGAAAACCACCTCTGCTCAGAAGAATAAGGTAAAGCACACCTGCTTTAATTAAGCTTTTTGCCTGAATGGGGCCTTCTGATTGTGTGTGTGTTGGGAGCGTGGGGACAGGGTGGCGGCAATCACAATTGCTTACAGCAAACATCCATCCCTGCAAGAATCATGAGTGTGTGGGGGGTGGGGGGGGAGAGGGGAGTTTGAAAGGATAGGACAGCATCTACTACAAATGTCAACCCTAAGTTTCTGGGCACCCCTCAGAGAAAACTGTCACTACGTACTGAACTTTGGTGCCAACAGAGTCCACCAAGGAAACAAGCTAGAATCAGGGTGTTTTTAACTTTAGCCAAACCTAGGCACTTCCACTTTGGGTTCACACTGCTAGGAAATCTTTTAGAGTGAGAAAGTTTAGACTTGGGAACACATGAGGAGCTCTCACTACCTAGCTGCCTACTTCTCCTCTTTGCCTCCAATTCTGGCAATTTCTAATGTGAGGAGTTAGGCAAGTATTCTTAACAGCTAGCTCTTTCTCAAATCAGGGGTCTGAGTCTATAATCCCATCTGCAAGAAATTCCAGTCAAATTCAAGTGTCCTTCTGCCTTCAAATAGGAAAGGACATTAAGAAGCACCTGGCACTGCCCTGATAGAAGATGAGAAGCAGGGGGAGTGTTTAAATGTATGTAGCCCTGAACTTGGGACCAGAAGACCTGAGTTTGAGTTCCAGCCCTACCATAGGTCCTGGTATAGGATACCAACCAGACTTCCTGATTAACATGAAGTCATTTCTTTTCCAGCAAAATATAAGAAATAGAAACACCATTCTTTTTCGAAGAAATCTACAGATCAAAGCAGAATGTAGATGTGAAAACATGTTATCAACTAAGCTACCATACACCTGTAAAACATTGTGTCTTATTCTGTAAGACGAATTATACCACATTCACACACAAGTGAGCCTGTGGCTATCTGTCAGGCTCACCTCTTCCTCCATCCCCCTTCACCTTCTGCAAAGAACATAGTTTTGCATTCACTTAATTCACAGAATGATGCCTGACTATTAACATACTTACTCAGAAAGACCCCAACCCTCCTCCCTGCAGCCTGCCTCACCCACACCTGACGCAAGATGACTAAACAGCTCAGAAACTGCTTTTATAGGCCAAAAGAGTTTTCAAAAAATCACTAGTTTCCTACATGACTAAAAACTTAGCTTAGGCATTGGAAGTCATTTAGATATTAGGTGTAAAAAGTCACGTTAGAAGTTATTGCTAAGACATTTGGAATTTTCACTAGGAATTTTGGAAAGACTGGGATTTCTGATTAATACAAGAATTATAGGAAATGATTCTGCTACTTTCCTTTTCTAATAATGTGGCACTTCCTTATCCTAACCTTAAACTGACCCTTTTTAGAATGTAATAAAATATTAATCAGGACCACCCTCAAACTCATCAGTTTGCTTTACCCTTGACATGATATGTGGGTTGAATCGAATGTTTTTGTTTTCATTTTGTTTTTGTTTTTGTTTTTTTTAAGTTAAAGGTAAGCACTAGAATAAGAGAAGTAAGAAGCATAACTTTGGAGCCCCTTTTTAGGACTTTTTAAGAAACTGGCAGTTTCAGACTCACTCTTTAATCTTGTGTTAAAATATCTTGGCTCCTTTTTTCCTGAGATGTTCTCAGTGAAGGGCCACATTGTGACCTCTTTTCCAAAAGAAGAAGTGTCTTGCTTTCTTTCGGCTGCATTGTTCCTCATGAAGTCTCCACACCTATGATCTGACAGCTTAATGTCTGTAGGCTGAGGATACCTCGAATAGGGTTCCCCAGACTGCCTGCATCTGAGTACCCTGGTGTCTGAGAAGCTCACCAAAATGATGCACCCGATGATTCCAAAGTGATGGGTCTGGAGTGGGACTAGGAATCGAGACATTTAACAAGTAAGCCACGTGATTTTGACAAACTCAAAAATTTGAGAAACCTTTAGACTAATGGTTTTTCCTAGTCACATCTCTTCATATTAGCAGAGTTACTACTCTATCTTTACTCTGGGGATTTATGACATGAAAAGCCTATCTCTGAGGGACTGGCCTAGGATTATTAACTATATCATGCACTTCAAATCTTGTTAGCATATGCCACTGATTCTAAGACATACATCTCCACATGTCCATATCAGTGAAGTTGGGAAATGGTCATCATGATGTAACTGTCACTGCCTGTATGTGCACATCAAAACTTGCATGAGGAACGTCAGTTACTTGGAATGAAATCTAAAGGGCAGTGGTAGAGTTGGCTATTAAGATTCTGCATTACTCATAATTTTGATGGTGCAAGTGCCTATATTCTGTGAAAAAAGACATGACACCGACGTGATTCAGAAGGGCCGATATGAATGTGGAGTCATTTAGAAATCTTTTATCCAATTGATTACATTTCTATTTTCCTTCCTATGAATGTTCAAAAGTTCTAAATTATAAAAATATATACCAAAATAAGTCAAAAAGGGTGCTTTCAATAAGTATAAGAAAAAAATTTAGTAAAATGAAAGCTTTATGTCAGTTTAATTGGAAGAATTATTTTTTTCCTTAATGATATACAAAATAATGGCACAAATTACACTGAAAACATCTTAGATTCAATGAAATATAGTGGTTTTCTAAATAAATAGGCCTGTGTTTATTTTTGTTAACTCACCATCAACAATGTGCCTAGCAGTAGAATAAATCATTTACCAATCTTTAATCTTCTACTAGAATTTTAAATGATGAAATCAAATACTTTAATCTTACATGCTGCCTAATAAATATTCTAACTTGATATGACTAAAAATATTTTAGGGTGAGATATATGTTCTGTAAAACCTGAGCTTAATATCCTGCTCTCAGTTCCCAAGTGCACACACACTCACATGCACGCACATGTACTTCTAGCTTACATTTGTAATAGTGGATCATGAGTTTGTGTATACACCACCACTTCCAGACAACATGCTGAGCCTGTCTCCTTTATAAATATATTTAGGAAGTACTCACTGAATAAAACACCAAACAATGTCTCCAGGAATGAAAGGAATCCGATGTACTTTGGCTTTCTGTATTCAAAGTGTTCTCAACATGGCAAATCAAAACTTCCAATTTTATGTGGTCTAGTCTAGAAAGCTAGTCTACGAGAGATCTACAGTTATTGCAAGGAGATAATTTGATGACCACTGATACAGGCTGTTTTAAAGTATTAATGCCTTCATTTAACTAACTTAAAATAATAGAAGTCAAATGGGGCTGTGAATGATAGCCTTTCAAGCACCGTATTTCTACAGAAAAGCCTACACTGAAAACAAGAAAATGTAGGATATTTGATCCTACCAGGGAATATGTGATGGGTACTTTTGAGGGACCTGAGAAGAAACCAGCTGTCTGAAAAGGGAGAAAGGGCATGGCATGCTTGCCATTATCACCTCTTCCAAAAACTGTGTAGGATTCACTCTGTCACATAGTCCTATATGGTGAGCCTTCAAAGCTATCCACTGAAGTTGGAATGCCACACAGACCAGTTGCAAGAAGACATGCCTCTCCTTTGAGGTGCAGGATACATCACCAGAGCACTTCCCATTCTATCAGGAGAGTCCAAGACTTCAAAACACATAGAAATGCTTTTTTTCCACATATAGTCCCACTGTGAACAGATAATCAAAGACATTTAGTAACTGAAAAAAGGAGAAATGGATTGAAGCAATAAATGTGGCCCCAGAAAGCCTCTCTAGAGATAAATATACCAGTGCTCTGAGTTTAGAGCTGGAAAAAGTCTGACTTCAGAGTAACCTATTCAGGGTAACTTGTTTATTCAACTGCCAAAAAAAAAAAACAAAACAGAGTTATGAAATGTTTGATAATCTGGAATTTTGTAATTTATTTTTAAACTAAATATTAATTTTTTAACTTTACCTTATAGTGGTTATATATAAAACATTAGTATTTATAGTTTAGTATGTTACTAAATATTTCTCTTCATAGAACACTAAAAAGGACCAGACCATAGGCATGTGTGCCCACAATTGATGACAAATGTGGCCTTGGCCTGGGTCTGCTCCTCCATCCACCCACTGAACCCCTTTTGTTCATTCATCAGATCACTTCACCCCTGAAGGCTAAAATGCCATGCTCTGCATGAGGCTTTCCCCAGCCTCTTCCTAGGCCAGAATTTATACCTCAGCTGACTGGGCATTTCTGCACTCCTAGCTCTGTTCTTTACATGCAAGTGACCCTCTAGTTCTGGTGAGCAGGAACCATTTCATGGTCATTGTTGTGATCTGCATGATGCTTGGCTTGGGCTCTGCACCTCTGAGGGCCTCCAGAAATGGCATCGCTGCACAGAAGAAATCAACCAATTTCAGAGATAGCCTCACAAACCCCAGCCCTCCAAGGACAGAAAGCAAGATGGCCCTCCCTAGCCCCCAGAGTCCTCCCACCCTGCCCAAGATCTCAAGGAGCTGTGGTAGAAGGTGAGTTCTCTCATCTCACCCTCTTCTAAAATTAAATCATAAGAAGCAGCTCCAGCATTACATCACTAGCACATTAGTGGGAGAGTTTATCAGATCACTTTCCTTTCTGCCCTGTGCCTTCTACCTCTATGGCCCTCTCTGGCACCAGGCCCGCCACTGCCTCTGACCCGAGCTCCTCTACCAGGGAGTAAAGGCAGGTGGAAGCAGCAGATTTATTTCACCATATGTAGCAGTGGCTAAGAATGTAAAATCACTTGGGTTAGACCATTTGAGTTTGAATTCTGAGCATACAACTTATTAAGAGTAAAAATTGGGCACAACATTTGAAGCTCTAAGCTTTGATTATCCCAGATGCAAAAACACATGAGAATTCCTACTTCATAGGGTTGAACTGATGCACTGAGCCCAGTGCCTGGCAAGTAGTGAGTGCTCAAAATATTCAGATAAAAGCATATTCTTGGGTTGGTCTTCCACCAGACTCCCCCTCCTGCCTGGGCTCTCCATGACCCTGTGATTCTTGGTCTCCTTAGAGCACTCAGCAGATGGGAAAAAAAAGGAGTATATAAGATCCCCAAGAAGTGACAGAAGCTCAGGCTATTTCTCCAGCCACTAAACCCTTTGATTCTATTTACTTATGGGGAGGGGGTGGGTAAAGCTTAACTCATACAACAAAAAAAATCAATTTAACCCCAAACTGTTAAAGTAGTTTATTTTATAAATGTGGCCTTGCACGTGTGAAGAGCCCTTAGTATTAGCCCAGGGTTCCCAGGGCTCTGGGGTCTGCAGAATCCAGCTGTGAGGCTGAAGGTCAAGGCAGCCAGGAGTGGGTCTCATTTATGACAGTCGGACAGTTTCCAAGGGAGTGAAACAACAAGACCTTGTATGAGTCACACCCAACTCGGAGGATCAGAGAAGTCATAGAGGATCAAAGAACGGATGAGCCTTCCAGTTCACTGCTCTTCTGAAACCAAAAGGCGAATTTCACAGGGCTCACTCTAATCTGCTCCAACTAATTTTCGGGGATTGAGTCTAGAGGAAGAGTCAACAAGAGATTTAGTTGCTATAGCCACTTGGATTCCTGACAAAATCGACTTCAATGGAATAACAAAAAGCCACATTTTCCACAATACCCTCCTCCAAACAAAAGGAATGGGAGTCGAAACCTTACTTACGATAAAAGCCTTAAAGACATAACTGAGCAACTTGCAAAGCAATAAAAAATAAATATGGATGTAACTGAGCAACTTGCTGTGCACCACAAATAAATATTACTAATTTATTCAAGGGCACTTAGGTAACTGTTTTTCTTTTTTTTTAACAAATACATTTATTTTGCTTTTTCTGTTTCATTCTTTGTCTCATTATGATGTCTACTCACTAGCTACAGGTGAGTTGTCACACTGATGTCACACATGCTGGGTCATAATATTCAATATTCATCTCATTAATCATCTCACTTTGCAGAGCTACATAGGTGAATACTGACAGTCACTTGGCCTTATGAATTAGTATGCAGTTAATTAAAAGAGATGCTGGCTGGAAGGCTGGGGAACAAGAAACTCTCAATGTCTGCTGTGGGAGCTTGCTGCCACCCACAATACCCTGTCAGTTCCTGCCTGGGTTTCTTGTAAACAAAGACAACTGGCAAAGCAGTACACGCATACCGCATCTGACAGAGCGAAGATCACTGGAGAGATAGAATCAGTTTCCTTATGGTTCATTCTAGAGCAGTGCACTGAAGCTCAAATAGAGCTAGAGTTTGGCCTGTGTAAGTAGGAAACACCGCTCCTTACCTGGTATGATCAGAGACTAGATACAAGCATAACATGACACGTCAGTGCCTCAACTCATCCCTATCTTGTCAGCTCAGCGCTCATGCTTGGGGAGAGACTGGCCTTTCCTGGCATGATGGGAGCTGAGAACTGAGTCTTGCAGCTCTCGATGCCACCAGCTAGCTGTAGAATCTCCCGATAAGCATGTGTTGTTGGAGAAGCACCAGACCCTCACCTGGCGTGATCACAGACTGACCAGGACTCATTGCCATAAGCACTGGGACATCTAGGTTCCCATGGAGAGGCCAGCTCTTTTATAGAGGGGCCAGCCTGCTCACCTTTAACAAGCAAACCCTTACCTCTACCAGGCGTAAGCTGCTTCAGACAGTCACATACCTTCTACCCACACTGCCCACCTGAGGTTTGTCTATGGCCAGACAAAGAAAGAATTTGGAGTTTTTCATCTGAGCACAAAGGACAGATTTCTAAGGTTTTGTGTGGTTTCTCACCACTTGCCCCACCCATCCCCAATTTTTTCTCTGCCCTTTCCTGCCCTGCTCTGATTCCTATATGGACTACATCACCCAGGCTCCCTTGCCCTGCAGCTTCCTTTGGGTTCGGCCTACAGAAATCACCCTCAGAAGACCAGAGGAGAGAAGGATGGGGCCATGGTATTTCTTCCCTACTCCTTCCCTGCTTTGGCCTGCATTTACGGCAAAGGCTGTGTCGGTGCTTACGGCTCCCCTTGGATAGGAGCAGCAATAGCTGTTGCAAGTCCCTGAGTGCCTCAAGTCCCTTTACCAAGCCCACACCTCTATGAGTAGTCCCCCCTCATGAAAGTCTTCATTTGAACCACCTGGGTCAGATTCTATTTCCTGACAGGATCTGGCTGAAACAGGTATCTTTCATCAACAACATCCTGTGATTTTAACACTTGTGGTCCAAACAGACATACATATTCTTTGTAGAAACACTTCCTGAAAAAAAAATTGCATTACAGGCAACAGAATTATGACTTGCAACTCAAGTAGGTTTTGTTCTGCTTTGTATGTAAGTAATCCTACATGGGATGCTTCTTTAACCCAAGACTTTCGCCTTTAAAAATTCTGTTGATAATGACTGAATCCAATTATATCAGGTTTACTAAACAGTCACCTGGAAAAACACAAATATAAAAACATATAAATACTAAAATAGTATTACTGGTGAGGGTTCAGATATAAACTTTGTGTTCCCTGATGAACTGAAAAAAAAATAGAATAATTCCTGTTGTAGACTCGTCTGGATTGTCTCTTGTCTCTTACTTGCACTGTCTACATTCTGATGACCCTATTATGTGTGCTTCATGTTGATCTTGTTTTGTGTCCAGGACTCGATTCTCTGTCTATAAAATAAATTTCAGCAGGGACTCAGACTTCATTGCTAAGTTACTATGGAGCCTTGGCTTCCCTGTAATACACTTGGCAAAATTCTGGCTGCCTACTTCTTTTATCCCTTGTTTTCCCATTGGAAGAGAGTAATTTTTATTTAATAAGTTAAAAATATAGTTCGAGATAACAGTTGTTGCCAATGGCTATTATTACTACTTTAAAACTTAAAAATAAAGAAATTTCCCTAGAAAATTATTTTTTAAATAAAATATAGATTTACCATATGTTGGTTTTTGATTCAGAGATTTTACATCAATTTTTCTGACCTTTTCTTCTAAGAGGATTGGTCATTTTGATGCCCATAATCTTTCTCATCACAGTCTCTTGTCTCTCTGGATCTCTTCTGACACTTTGACAAAACAACATTCTGGGGAAAAAAATTTTGAAGAACAATCAATTAAGGGTGTGCGCGATATCTCAGATGGAAAGCTGACTGGTTTTCTAGGAGAGTTTCCTTCTTCCCTAAACTATGGCTTTGGATGGGTTGGTCTCTTTGCATACTGTTACCTGGTGCTGCAGCCGGCTGGCCTAGATCCTATCACAAGGATACTTTTCTAAGACTTCTCACTGAATGAGAGCTTGTTCTTATAGTGTGTGTCTGGCAGTTAGTAACACAAGGGGAAAGAAGAAACATCTTCCCTAACATCATGCTGCCCCACTGCATAGCTTCCAATTATTCTTAGTACATTCATATTACCCGGGAATGGCTTCTCTGTGTGTGTGTGAATCAGAGTAGTCTGTGAACCGGAAGCCCATAAGCTCCTGGAGCACTCACTCTGTGTTCTTTGTTTCTTCAGAGAAGCATTTAAAACTCATTCTAGTGAGAAGAGTACTCTCTGATCAAAATCCAAACTTTAAAATATTTCTCTGGCCACCTCCTACATAACCCACACACACATTAGGTAGAAATACATGTATGTTAGCACTTAGTGTGACAGTTTTAAACACCCCCAGCAGCAGCAATTCAGTGACTTCTGGCTTGTCAGTTACACAACACTATGCAGAAACAAAACATTTCTAGAGCCAGCCTCATCTGTACCCAGAGAAGGTGATGCCTTATGGTATGAGTTAATCAATAAAAAAAATGTTATCTACCCACACTCTCTCCATTCCTGTCACCATACCTGACAGCTCATCATTAGAGATGATACCTCTGAATTTTAGGGTTTTTTTATTATTTAAAATACATTAAATAAAATAAGAATACACTGTTAAGTGGCAATACCTTAAAATATTCTTGAGCTACGAGGCGTTGGTAGGTATTTACTGACAATAAATCCTTGCAGATGAGAACTGTTAAGAAAAACAGGAACACTGAGAGTAGAGGCAAAGGAACCCCCATGGCTAATTTCACCTGCTTTAGAATATGGTCTTGAACAATTCTGATAATTCAGTTTTTTTGGCAAATTTCAGAAAGCATAAGGAGAACTAAAAGGCATATTAAACTTAATTTTGTTTATTAAGGGAGAAATGAGCAGAAGTGGATTTTGAAACATGTTCTTTCCTGTTGACACACGTTCAAAGAATGTCTGGAGGAAATACTAAATTAAAATACAGACTGATTCAACTATTGGCATCAAATCACTTACAATTAAATATGGTTACTATCTTGAATATGAGGGAAAAGAAAAAAGAAGCTTCCCAATGTTATAATTTTGTTGATGAAAACAATGAAAATCTTAATTTAGAATCTATTTTATGTTATTTTGATTTTATCATTGTGAATTCCCTTGGAGACATTTACTCAAAATGGCTCTATTATATTCTTGGTTCCTGATATTACTGGTATAAAGAGTATAAGAAAGGGCCTTAATATTTCAAATACAGAATTAGTAACTGTAAATGTTCACCTAAAAACATTCATCCTCACAATTTGGAGAACAGGAAGAGGAAGTGGAAGTAGCAGTAAAGAGAGTGATTACAGGGTGAAAAATATCAATACAGAGTGTGTGACAGTAGACAGGAGCAGAGAATGCTTCAAGAAAAAGCAGAATGAAGGGATGCAAAGATATTAAATAGAATGAGGACTGAACATTTTCACCAGTTCAGTGAGAAATGAAAACAATTTGTAAGGATGAAAAGAGAGAGCAAGAAGTTAATTATGAAATAAAGAACTCTGATTATGAAAGAAAGAAAAGGAATGTTAAATTGAAGAACAACCACATTCAAATAAATATCTTTCATGAATAGATAGGTCTATGAAGGCTTGCAAACAAAACTAATGTAGGGATGGATGGATAGATGGGTAGATGAAGATTGAAGGAATGGGCTAATGAAGATATATAAATTTAAGTTGCTATATAAAGAAACAATCAAAAGATTAAGTCCTCAGCAAATGAGGAAAGAACAAAGCTGTTCCTTTAGGAATGTGTATCCACCTGACCAGGTAGAAAGGATGAGCAGTTAGATAAAGAGACAGAGTACGCCTTCGACTTCTGAAGTAGAAGGTGAAGTATTGAGTCTAGAAGTGGGAAATGGGGTTTGGGAAAGATGAAGAAAGTCTGGAAAGGCTACTGTGGCCAGTGATTTAGAGAATGAACAAGAAATGAGTGAAAGAATTTCTAGAATACAGTGAACATCTTAGTAAGAGTATATCTAACCCTTGAGCTGATGGGCTAGCCCACTACAGTCCTGCGTAGCAGTATTTTTTAAGCCAGAATCTGAGAAAGCAAATTGTAAGGGTGATGTAGGGTTGGAAAGTTCCATAGTAGAAGGTTTAGGGGGTAGGGAAAGCTGGAGTTGATATATGGGTCTTGTTAACATAACTATCTTGTTCAGGCTGAAAAGATGTCAGATGTCCCAGAAGAGAGCTAGTGGACATGGCTAAATTGCAAAAAAGGACAGTGATTTGAAATTCTGGTGAGAACAGAAAGTTTGTATTTTGGACTTTAGAAATAAGAGATGAATTGAGAAAGTTGTAGAAGAAAAGATTTACAAAGTTCAAGATCTAAAAGAAATAGAATGATAATTACATTGCTAAAACCCACCAACTGACTCATCAACCAACAATGAGAATTTAGATTATATTTTTGCTGATTTATCTTTTCTCAACTTGGTGGTCTTTTTATCAGTATTTGCTATTGTTTTGCTATTAGTGTATCAAACTTATACTTACTAAGATTGCAGAAATGTGAAATGTGCTTTGTTTTTTATCTTATAATCACCAACATTTTTTAAAATGTATTATTTATATGTTAGGTCCCTAACTAATGTATTGTTTTATTTTTATTTAGATCTATTTGTTCATCATCAAGTTCATTTATTATTACTCTTACCTTTTTAGATTGATCTTTGAGAGTTTTCATATGTTAAAGATATAATCTTTGGGGAAAAATGCTTTCAATACAAATGACAAACATTTTTCATATGTCTTTGGATATTGCCTATGGTGTTTTTTACCTTATGGAAGTAAAAGCTTTATATATGTCAATTTACTGGTGATTTTCTGTATGCCCTCAACTCTCAAACAATATTTTTAATATGCCATTTTGTTTAGTGCTTATATCGATTTCATTTTTTCATAAAAACTTTTAATCCACCTGGAATTTATTCATGGTAAAGACTAAGGTAGAGATTCAGGAATCAGTAGGTGTTGGGTTGGGGTGGAGGTGCAAATATGTGTGTGTGCATGTGCACATATGTGTGCATGTGTGCACGCATGTGTGTGTGCTTTGTTTGGCCAATCAGCCTTTGGAAAAAGTATTTCTATCATACTTAAAACTGTAACAATTTCAACCTGAATTCATTGTAAATGAAAAATTAAGGCATACTCAATCAGTTGAGCTCCAATTTGGCATAGCATTTACTGTGTTTTCTCATTAAAGAGTCTGATCATCCCCTTTGAAATACCTATTATTTTGCCTGCTGTGACTCTATTTTATGAAACCATTCTGACTAATTTCAACAACTGAATTGCTTTTATTGTGATAAGAGCATTCATTTTATCAGACCAGTTTCTATTTCAAAAAGATGATGTATTTGGCTTGGGGCATATCACAGTATCTGAGATGTTCAGAGGTACATGGAAATGTTCTACTATAAGGACTTCCATTCTCAATTGATCGTTTCCTTCTTTCCTCTACAATATGATTTACTTCCCTTTCCTACCCTTCTTACTTCCACCTTTCTTCTGGTCTTTATCACCTGGTTCTTTTCACTGACATATTCCCCTTGACTTGACCTAAATATTGACCCTAGTCACCTCCCTAAAACCCCACTAGGCTTATCCAAGTCCTCAATTCCTCTGTTTGAGGCCAGTGTTCCCACAAGTTGGTTGCCCGGGAGAGACATCAAGGCTGTAAACCTTCCTTTGGTGGTTGTTCCTTTTGGAAAGATTCTCACATGTGTAAATCTTTTAGGACAAATATTGCAGAAAGTGTGAGTGATCTGCCTCAGTTCCAGAGACATCACAGGGACCACCCCATGTGGGAATTTTCCAGTTCCTCCCATAATATTTCAAGTTAGTGAAAATGAACACTGAAAGCCACCCTGAAGAAGAAGAGAAAAAAAAAGAGGTATCATAAAAGGGCAACATGAGAGAAAAGGTTGAGATGAGGTGAGCAGGCAGCCAGCTACAGGAGTACTAGCAAAGCCCCATTTGCCAACTTCTCAGGTGTTTTCCTATGATTACTGTTTACACCAAGATCCCGTATTCTACTTACTGCATTTCTCATTCACTACAGTCATTTTGTAGTTGACTTGGAGAGGAGTAAAGGAGGATGAAGTTAAAAGACTACTATGTCACATAACTCGATAATGATGGAAGATATTCATGTTTAATCAAGGAAGATACATATTCATACTTAATCAAGTAAGATAATTAATATACAAAATATGTTTTGATTAAAAGTTAAGGTAGAAGAGAAAACAAATTTCCTGCCAGCCCACTCTCATCACCACCATCATTCCACCAAAGAGAAGTCATAGAACACTCTCTGAAGTACTTAAATGTAAGTAGCTAAGGACAAGGTAGTGCGCCACGTATCCTAACCCAGCTTAGCATCCATCAGTGCAAAGTTTCTCTGCATTGATGTTAAGGACAAAACTCCAGGTCCAAGTTAAGGTATACTTTGCTTTCCTTTGCAATTGCTCTCAAGCTCACCAATTTTAAAGATTTTTATGGGAGGGATACCTGTAATCTGAAGTAAGGTTTATATTGTCTTGGACCCTCCAGATGTAATGTCATCACACAGCACCTAATAGCCCACCCCACTCCAATTTTCAAGGATACTGTAATTATTAGCAGATTCATTTATCGAATTAGCTAAACCATTATTGGACAGAAACCATGGCCCAGAAGATGGTGGGCCATATAGAAGGGAACCAAATCCTGATCTCAAGTGCCTGGGGCTAGGATGGCCTGGACAGCATGAGAGTCCTGGAAACCTTGGTACTGGCAAACTTTTTCAAGGAGGCTAAAAGAGGAGACAGAGCCAGAAAGAGCTCTGCTTTGTAGTTGTGTCTGCAGATCTATGCTCAAACTACCCATGAGGAAGATGAGGTGTGTTTCAGGGCTTTGTTTGTTGGTTTGCTTGCTTTTAGTTTCAGTCCATTGTGAACAGGTACTTGATATAATAGAACACAAATATAATAATTAAAACAAATAAATTAAAATAAATTAAAAACAAAAGCATACAAAATACATGTCCTATTTAATGATTAGATTGAATAGACACTAAATTACATTTCATTAAATAAAACAAATTAGGATTGAGCTTCTGAGCCCTGACTCTTAATCTCTGTCCGTTTTTGCACCAGATGGGTAAAACATAGGTCACAGACTGGCACAGGTTTGTAGGCCATGGTTTCAGTGACACAACTATAAGAGGGTGTGGCTAATGAATGTGATGAAGCAGGTGTCTGGGCTGGTAAAGAAAGGCAGCCCACCAGAGAGAAGCACACACGGCCTTTGGCACTTCCAGACAACTGTTCTGTAAGGGTTTTCCAAAACACAGGAGGGTCAGGAGAGAGAGGAGCGATGGAGGGAAACCAAAAACCTGTGCTCAAAAGCAGCATCTCTAAGAGCAGTCAATAAGGACAACTGAACATAACACACAACAGCAAGGCCTCCTGACGCGTGAAGCTAGTTTCGCGCTGAGCACCGCAGCCTCACACTTGCTCAGCCCAGCACAGCTGCTACAAAAGCCATCCAAAGCAAACAGGCTCTCCCCACAGCAGACTCAACAGAACAAAATCCAACACCCAGAAATAAATTAGATATGGAGCTCATTGTGTTACACAGCCCACTGTTCTCAAATCCAGGATCCTAAGTATAATAACAAATGATACTATTAACTAGTGCTTTGGACTAACGCCAAAACCAAGGAACTCATTACTATAAACCAACATGATTCTCAGAATTTTCCAGGTCAGCTACAAGAAAGAGTTATGAGACTGTCCTTCCAAGTGAACTAAATCTCACCCATGTCTAATTGCAGTGCATATGACTAAATCCTTTCCCCCTGGTCACAGCCAGCGCGCCTCTTTAGAGCATCTAAGCCCCAGAGACTTTTCAAAACAGGGCAGGTACGCATCAGGTTGAAAGCAACATGAAGCCGAGAGCCAGCACTTAAGGGCTTAAAAACTGACTCTGCACATGGTAGATCAGTCATCTCCAGCAAGACTATCCACAAAGCAAGACTAATGACAGTCACCTCTGTGGAGATACAGTTGAACATGCTTAGCAATTTGTAGAAAGCTATGTGGATGTTGCCACACAGAAATAAGCAGGGAGTGATATTCTTAACCATGCCTCCCTTCCACCCATTAAAAATGAAGCTTTGTCATCTATACAGTTTATTTCTTCCTGATAGTTCAAATCACTTCCACATGTCACACATTATCTTCCTTATGTTGCCAACATCACAGGGATATAGCAGGCAACTGGTGTCATCCTGTCATCTGTACAGCTTGGAAAACTGGCACACAGGAATCCACTTAAAGTACATCAACAGTAACAAAGATGACTTGAAAATTCACAAGAGCATTTGACTAAAACTAACAAGTTTGGTTTATTAAATTTGTGGCTTTTCTTAAACTGGCTCCTCCTTGTCTCACTCACAGTTCTCTGTGACAGGAAGTCACTACTCTGCATTGGTTTTGTTAATTCTGGTTACTTAATATGCAGGAACACTTTATAGTTGCTGCACCTCTGTTAAGTGAAAACAGAATATTTTTCCAATTCTGTGCTCTGGTAGTGTGTTTATTAACATACAAGTAATTTGAGGTCAGGCAAATGATTTGGTCCACGTTGTATGCTGTAACATTAGGCAAATTACTCAGACTTCCTGAGCCTATTTCTTCATTTGTAACATAATAGTGGTCCTACCTTCCTCAAAGACATAAGATATGAAAAAATATAAATGATCATGTAAAAAGAATTTTGGAAATAATTAAAAGCACTTATCCAATTACACTGTATAATATATAATTACAATATTGTTTTTTATTATTATTCCTACTGTCTTATACTAGAAAACAACAATTTGGTAGGAGTCTCTTGCAGTCCACCAAGAGTAATAGCCCTGGATTTCAATTTTTATTTATTAAAAAAAATAGAAGATAGGATGTATAGAGCTTAGAATAAAGGAGGTAAGAACTGTTCATTCAAAGTAATTTGGTCAATGTTTCTGGAAAGTAATTGAGTTTCGGGTGCCTGATTTTTCTATTTGCACTCTATATTGTATAACTTTTGCACTATTAATCAGCACCTAGAAAAAATAGAATCCCATAAATTTGTAAGTCTAATACTCTTGTAGTGAAGAAGAAAGTACTACAGAAAGCATAGCAATGCATTATTATCTGTTCCTGAGGAGAATGATGAAATATAGTCCTTGATTTTTAAAATACATTATTATTAAGGCCCTGGATAAAAACATGGTCATTTTTAATTTAAAAAGTGAGTAAAAGAGAAACTCAAAATTTAAAAATATGTTGCCAATGTTCCCTTTAATACCATTATAAAGTCTCCTGAAAATATAACTAAAATTTAACCAAATTTGGTCAAATTTAGAGAAAATGGCATGACTAGGAATAAGTTTGCTATGAAGCATATGGGTTCCTCTGGATGACATTCAGGCTTTAGTGAAGCCTTATTGTAACACAACCATTATTTGTGCAAGGTTCTATATCTTTCTACTTAATAAATCTATGTCCAAATGACAAAGAGAAACTAAATGTGATAGGCACCATTTTCTGCCAGGAAAAACTGTAAGGATTGCTTTAGAGCAAGGAACATCTTTGAACTTTGTCTGCAACTTAATTTATTTCTACGGCTTGAATGTTTTTTATTCTTGCATCATTTATAACATGAGTATTCACACAGATATTGAAGGTGGTTAACTCTAGGAATGAATTCTTTATTGCACATGTAACTCCCCCAAAAGTGCTAAAAGCACAGACCTGAAACTCCTCAGACTGATACACCCATTTAGACTTCAGTGTGAAAACCCTTACCTCTAGAACATTTGTGGTGAACAAGTGAAAACTTGCAAGATCAAAACTCAGTCTTCAGAATCTTCTTCCTTTACCGATACAGAGCATTTCATCTGTGTTTCTTAACTCTAGGCCATTAAAATGATCAAGTTCTCTTCTTTTTCTCTTTTTTTCCTAATAGCTGGGGCTTATATGACTCCAGAGTGTAAGTATGTTCTGTGCTTACCATATGTGAGCATTAAATAAATTTCTAGTGATTGTATTGTTACAGTATAAATGAAAATAATTATGCATAACCATGTCTATCCCTCTAACCTGTAATGTGTTATTTAATTGTTCATCAGTAAAGTTATAACTATTAGGTGATTGTAAGATTCTTCTTAAATCTTTGAAAATGATATCTTAATTGTCAAAATAAGTTACATGAAATTATCTGCTTAGTTCTCTTATGTTAAATCTTTCAATTTTCTTTTCTAGGTTTCAACATGGAGATAATTGGAGGAAAAGAAGTGTCACCTCATTCCAGGCCATTTATGGCTTCCCTCCAGTATGGTGGCAATCACATTTGTGGAGGAGTCCTGATCCATCCTCAGTGGGTGCTGACAGCAGCCCACTGCCACAATCGGTGAGTCCTTGCACTTTCTGCTTTTTGTCCATGTTTTTCCTCAGGTTGATGAGAAGAGAAGCTCACCTCTCCCAGGAGAGAATTTGATCTACTAGTAGCTTCTGTGATAACCAACCAACTGGTGGAATTTGCACATCCACATTTTCTGCCCTGAATTTTCCTTTTCAGAAAGGGCTACCTTTCCCATGAAGCCATCAGACAAATTCAAGCCCACTATATAATGAGTCAACAGTAATAATGGAAGCAGCAGTATTCCTGAACTTATTGGTCATGCCTCTCATGAGGAAATCAGACAACCTGAGTTTGCACCTCCACCTCCCCATTTTACACATGGGCAATAATAATAGTAGTACTTGGTTCATGGGATTTTGATGATTAAATAGTATCTTTATAAATATTTGTATATGCTTAGCACATAGTAAGTACAAATAAGTTACAGCTAGCTGTAGTAGTAGTAGTAAGAGGAACTTGCTTTGGTAATGGATTTTTAGACTCCTTACATTAATTCTTCTGCCCCATTCCCCAGCCTAGAGGTGAGGCCCACAGTTGGGAATGACAGCTGTAGGCAACAACCTACCCAGGTGAGAAAAAAATTAATAGATGATTTCCACACACACATGCACACACATACAGAGAGTTCTTTATCCGAGATACTTAGAATAAAAGCTTTTCTGAAGACAGACTATAACCTCTCAAAGTCCATTTCAGCCTATGAATCTCTTACTTCAGTTTCAAAATCTAAAACCCTTCTTGGGATTCTGCAACTATCACAAAAAAAAAGAGCAATAGAAAATTTAGTGTTTGTTTTGTCTGTTGGGGTATGGGGGGTTGTTTTTGTTTTTATGTTTTCCTCCTTATGATTCTTGCATAAATAAGCTGTGAAGAGATAGGGCCTCCTTCTCCTTTTCTTATAAGCTTTATAGCATTTCACTTAAGAAACTCTTAGCCATAATGCTCTGTTCTCTGGGCATCAGCTATACCTAAATGGAACAGCTGAATTGACTTGCTTCTCAAGGTTTGGTGGTGGAGGGGAGGGTGGTAGTTGTTTGATTGCTCCGTTAATGAGACTTTTGAACACAAAATAGAAATTTTGAAGCCTGGAAACAGTGAGAATTTCTGTTTTATTTCCAAATAGCAAGCCACTAATTTCTAATTTAATGTGGCTGATTTATTTAAATGGGATTCTTGCTGCCATAGAAATCACCCTTGTGTCCACATCACTTCTGTTCTTTCCAGAGCACTTGCTCCCTGTGGACTAGCTAGGCAGAGGGGAACTGTCAGTAAATGTTCATTCAGTTCAAAATATGCACATCCTCAAATATGTTTATGGTAGACATTCGGATGGACTCTAATTTCCCCAGACACAGAACTTAACTTCTTATAAATGTTGGGGAGAGAGAGAGAGAGAGAGAGAGAGAGAGAGAGAGAGAGAGAGAAAGAGAGAGAGAGAAGGAAGGAAGGAAGGAAGGAAGGAAGGAAAGAAGAAAAGAGAAATTTGAGGATTTTTTTTTTTTTTTTTTGCTAAACTGAAAACAAAGTATGTGAAATCTTCACAAGCCATAAAGTGTTACCCAAAGGTAAATAGTATTTTTAAGTTGAATTTTAAATTTTGTCAAGTGAATTTGACTCAGTCGGGATGGATTCTCAAATTGACAAATCATGAAAAAGAAGTCTTGGAGTTTAAAAAGAGAAAAAAGAAAAAAACTACTGCTGACTATCATTTTAAATGGCTGGAGTTTAAAAGAACTTCAAAATATGTGGAGTTCAAATTTCCTCTACAGGACACTTGGGTGTAAAAATGTGGACGGATTAGTGCTTAGAAAAATATTAAGCTTTGTGAAATCCAAAATACTTATGAAGTAGTTCAATGGTGGCGTCCCACAAATGTACTACAAGTATCCTGCAGGAATAGCTTACTAATCCCAGCCCCTCTCTCAGCAAAATGTTGGAGGAGGCCAAATCTGGGGTGCTCCCCTCTCACTACCCATCCACGTGGTTCCTCACACAGTATCTTGACCCTTTATTAGTTGCCATGCCAATTTTAAAAGGAAACTGGTAAAAAGACTTCTTGCATAATCTTATTTTCAACATTTCAACTTATGAGAAGCAATCTCTCACCAACTCTTGTCCACTGTTTTCCTAAGTCTCACCCAGTGTCTTCCCTTACTGAGCACCCTCCGCTCCTACCATCAGCCAGTGATTAGATGGAAGTCCCCACAACCCCATCCACATGCCCTGGCTTCATCACAAATCACTCAAGGCTGCCAGAGTAGAATGGTTAAAAATCTAGGCCCTGGATTTAACATAACTGAGCTTTCCATCCTGCCTGCATTTGCATTCTTAATATCTATGGGACTTTCTCAGGTTTGTTAATTTACATGAGTCTCAATTTCCTCATGTACCTTTGGAAATAATCATAATACCTCCCATACAAGACTGTTTAAGGTTTAAATAAGGGGGAAAAAATACGTGACATGCTTAACACAAAACCTGACATACCACTATAACTTAGTAAATGTTATCTAATGTTGTTATATCATTATCTGTACCTTCCCTGGTAATCACTGAGGAACAAATCTGATGATCCAGTTGCATTGATGGGATAGGACAGCCAGGTCATTCCCTTCTCTCAGGCAAAAGAGACGTCCAAGAAATAGGAACCCTGCCTTCTCTGTCAGAGGGAAGGCCTGCATCTAAGCAGACTCACTGCTTAGTGCCAAGGCAGATGGGCAGAAGGAATAAGAAACTTGAAAGTTCTTGATGCAAGGCTTAAACAGGTGTCATGGAAAAATCACTGGACTGAAAGTCACAAAAACTGAGTTTGGGTCCTGATTCCCCTACTTACAATGTGTATCACTTTTGGTCAGTCAAAGGACTCTTTCACCAATAAGGACTACATAGCCTGTTGGCTTTAACCACACTGAGAAGGGGTATTTTTAGGCTCAATAGAGACAATGTTTCTGAAGTAAAGAAGTACTAAAAGAAATACATTGGCTCTGCTCTATACGTAGTTTTGATCCAGGTAAGTCCAGGATGGGACTCAGAAAGCTGCATTCTAAATCTATATTTCCAGATGCTTCTGAAGCAGGTGGTTGATTCTGAAGCAAGTGGTTGATTCTGAAGCAGGTGGTTGATTCTGAAGCAGGTTGCCACTCATGGAGAAACACTGTGCTGCTATACAAATTTACAAATGAAAGACACTGGTATTATTATGCCTCGGTATGAATTTAGACCTGGGTTTATAAGGAACTGGGATCCTAGAACTTAGGTATCATGTGAGCAGAAAAACTGACCTTTCTAGTACAGATTATGGTTGAAGTATATCCAGAAATAAAAATTTTAGAGAGCATTCATAATCTGCTTGGGTGATTTTTAGTATTAACATGACCCAGTAGAGATGAAAATAACCAAAACATTTCAAAGGTGTTAACTAATCAAGAAAATTGGTAAAAGGTAAAGGGAAACCAGAAATGTTCTCAGCACCCTCCCCCTAGTCAGACTTCATCTTCCACAGTCAGCATTGTACCTCACAGCCTTCCTTGGGCTTGTTATTTGCACGTATACCCATTGTTTCTGTTAGACTTCCAAGATCTTGGGGATTTTCTCTCATCCTTCCCCTCCAAAGCCTTGGGTTTAGAGAGTATGTTGAATTTGAGTTTGAGTCAATCTTAGGAAATTCAGTCCACATCCTTTGAGAAATTTTATCCCCATCCTGATTTTGCAATAGGTAAACTTTTCAACAAATAAACTGGAATTCCCAAAATAAACCAAAATAAACTATTTTGGTAGGAACCAAAAAGTGGTCATTCCTGGCAGACACAGCCCTGCCATGTGCAACTTGCCCCATGATAGTTATGGACTCATTCCCCAGACCTGAAACAACTTTCCTTTTCTTTTCTGTATTTCTGTGCCCTTTTTAACTTTCATTAATCTTTATTAATCTGTATGTATGAGTATGTGTGGTTTTTTAATAATCTGCCTTGTTCCCTTTTTCAAATGACAGCTAAATAGCTATAGGTAAACAAATATACTTCTTTGTGTAACCTTCTTTGTTCCAAAAAGAATTTGAAGTGGCTTCCTAAAAACACACATTAAAATAGGATATTTTTGTAATATGCAAATGGCTCCCAGGTGTTGCCAAGAACTTAGAAAAGTCATATCTATTTTCATAACTACATATAAATGTACTTTTATTTAACATACAGTAAATCAGATCAGTCGTGGCACTATTAAAATACTGGTACTAGAACTGTATATGACTTGGAATTTAAAAATGACTTTTTTTTTTTTTTATCTGACCCACCTGTTTATATCCTCTAACTCTCCACAATGGAATTATCAATGGCTACTAACCCTAAAGTGTCTTCATTTTAAATTAGCAGGGTTTTTACCATGAGGAAAGTTTTTCTTTTGTTCAAATCATCTTTGTAATTGAGGGGGCACAACATCTGAGCATATATGACAGCCATGTAGTGGACCTTGCTTCTCCTGACTGCCCTGAGATAACATCTAGACATACAGGTTAACAAGTGTATAGCTGAGTCTTTACCTTTTAGTTATTAATACACTTAACACTGAGAAGATAATAAAGTTTTGGAGATTGATGGTGGTGATGGGTGAACAATTAAATGCATTGAATACCATAGAATTATATACTTAAAAGTACTTACAATTGTTAAATTTTATGTTATGTATATTTTACCTCAATTAATAAAAAAAAAAGAAAACTTAACAATGGTAGGTATAAATCTCAACCCAAAAACTTGAGAAGTAGAATTTCCTTTAATTTTATGTAAATTAACAATTTTGTTGTAAACTTGATTTTAGTCATTTAGGATTTCACTCCTTTTCCCACAGTAAGGTACAAGTTCTGATATTCCTTCACAGTGCTGGGGAATTTGAGGTGGAGCAATTGTTCCTTGTATTATTCATTCATGCTTGAGTCCACTGAGACCTCTGTAATCCTAGACAGGTTACCTTGGAAATGGTCCTTATTCCTGTATGTAATATGACCTTTTCCACTATTTCTCATCCAATGGGGGATTTGGGAATCATTTTGTTGCTTCTATTCTCTTTGCCTTTTTTAGGTTTGCTAGAGGCCAGTCTCCCAAAGTGGTTTTAGGAGCACACTCTCTCTCAAAGAATGAGGCCTCCAAACAGACATTCGAAATCATAAAATTCATACCATTCTCAAGATTTACATCAGATTCTAAATCAAATGACATTATGCTGGTTAAGGTATGTAGCATTGCCTTTCTTTAGTTTCTCCAACATTCTTATGCAATATAGTTCAGCTGTTAAATTATCTATACAAAAACACTTTCTTAGCACTCTCTCCATGTTTGAGGTGACTGTGACATACTATATAAGGGCTCATTTTAACTCCATATACTGCCTTGAAAGAAACAAGAATTTATTATAAAAGCATCAGGCTGTGTTTACACAAGAAAAAGCAACCCTGATGCTCACATATGTGGGAAGGAACACCCTAACAGGCCTAAGAATCCAGATCAAAAGCTTTTTCCCCAAAATACTTTTATCATTAGCAAATGAAAAATACAAGTCATTTATATAACAGAGCCAACCAAGTAACTTCAGGGACACAGAAGTGAGTTACAGCTTAGTCTAGACCATACTTAGTCTAGTCCAAACTTAGTCTAGACCATACTCAAGGGTCCTATCCAGCAGGAAATAGCCCAACCCTCAAAGTCATGACCTGTGGATGTTATTCCACAGAAAACCATCCAATGCAGAGCAAAGGCCAGTTTACTGGAGACTGAACAAAATTCCTGCTCTGCATAAGTTCCCTCTCCAAACATCACTGAGCTCCATGGGGAATGGAGAGCATGTTCCAAAAAGCAACAACCACAAATTCAGCTGTGAGCTACCACCAAAGAAGATTCGAGAAGAGGGACACCCTCCTAGAACAGAAGGACCACACATAGATCACTCAGGCTAATAGCAGAATATTATTGGGGACGAATAATAATTTATTCTCTTTTCAATCTGTCAGCTTCACGTGGCCGCAAAACTTAATAAGCATGTCCAGCTGCTCCACCCAAGCACCAAAAATGATATTAGAGCTGGAACAAAGTGCCATGTTACCGGCTGGGGCACCACAGATCCAGAACTTGTTAGCCCCTCTGATACCCTGCGAGAAGTCACTGTTACTGTCATAAGTCGAAAAATTTGCAACACTCAAAGTTATTACAACCACAATCCGATTATAACTAAAGACATGGTATGTGCAGGAGATGCCAAAGGCCAGAAGGATTCCTGCCAGGTAAGAGCCTATCACTCAAAGAGGCATCTCTGAGAGCTGTTCTATAGTCAAGGCTCCATTTGCTCGTTAGCACAGAGGAGAGGGATGAAATACACAAAATCACAGTTCCTAAAAGTACTCTCCATTCCTGAACAGCGTTATCTTTCACCTATCAGTCTGAATGAATCATAAGAACATTCCCAACACATAATAAATACTCATTAAATGTTTTCTAATCAGGGTAATAGATGGTATCTGATGAATTGTACAGGTTTCCTCTGAGGAGTATTACCATCCTAGAAAGCCTACCAACTCTGAAGTCGCTGCAATTAGAAGATAACTTCTCCAAGAAAAGAACCACATTTTAAATTAATAGACAGGTCTTATAAGACTTAACTTTAAAAAGCTCAACTATATAATGTGTGTTTCTTAAATCATGTCAACTGACTGACTCAAAGAAACAGCAGTCATACTTTTCAAAATCTTGTCTCCTGGGGTAGTAAAAAAAATAGCACATAGATTATCAATATTTTTAAAAATTAGAATATTTGCATCACACTATACGTGTGATTATCAGGTGGAAGGTATGATGATTTCAAAGATAATGTGCATCTACAGTGCCCTAGTATAATCATCCCCTGAACCTGTATTTTCAAGGCCAACCGGAGCATGGGTAACTGCAGTTTTCAATGGGAGTGGCAGCAGAGGCAAAGGCTGCTCTTTGGATTTGAAAGCCAGCTCTTAATCTGAAAGGCCAGACTGCCCCCTCTATTGCCCTGTCACTTTCCTTAACAAAATTTTAGTTACATGTTTTGTTATCAGAGTGAGTCCTCAAGAGTCAGTTATTGAGCAAGTATTTACTAAGTGTTGTGTATGTGCAGAGCACTATGTTCATCTCTATGAGGATGCAAAACAGGGAGAAGCTATACAGATGATAGAGCTCCTGCTACCAGGACATTACTGCAATACTCTTTCTGCCAGTCCAAATAGCAACTTGATTTCAGATCCATAAACACCAAAATGAAATTCACAATTTAAAAATTTTCTTTTACTTCAGTGATTTATTTTAAACTTTATGCTTACCCATTCATTCCTTAATGAATAAAGTTCAATAGTCACTGATTATCAAAGAATGTATATATATGGTCCTAGACAGAGACAGACAAACAGACAGACAGACAGACAGACATGAACATGGTTCTGGACCGAGACAGAGACACAGAGACCCTACACCAATAAGGGGCACTATTCAGGACACAAAAAACCAAGGACCCAGATAATAATCTTTGAGTAATCAACAGATTGTGGTAGAAAAAGTTCAACAACTTCTTACCAAGTGTCTTCCCATTTTCTTCTTTCCAGGGTGACTCAGGTGGTCCCTTGGTCTGCAAAGGTGCCTTCTATGCCCTAGTCTCTGGAGGTCATAAATGTGGTAAAGCCAAAAAACCTGGAATCTACACCCTATTTACCAAGAAATACCTGGCTTGGATTAAAAGAAAGCTTGCCCAACCTCATGCAAACTGAGGCTGCAAATGATCTTTTTGGATCTGCCAGTTGCCTGTTTTTTGGGGGGAGGGCAGGATTGTTCCTTTCTGTTTGTTTGTTGTTTTTCCCATAATGTGTTCTATAGGTTAACTTTATCTTCACATGTAGCTGGAGTTAAAGTGGAACATAGTTAGAGTCCACTCCTGCCCCTTATGATTGACTTTGTTATGAATTCAAGTTCTCCTTCACATGTCTTACTGATGTATTTCTGCTATGCTGATTTCATTCTGAATAAAATTTAGGAGACTATCTGTCTTTTATGGGAACTGTACAGCAAATGATATATTCCCCTACTCTATCTACAGTCCCCAAAAGAGCAAAAGTTGATTCAACTAAACAGTTACAGTACCATCTTCAACTAGGTTTATGCTGTTATCTCTGCTGGATTATCCTAAACTGTATTTTCAAAATAAGAAACAGTAAATTCAAACACGCCAACTCAAGTTAAGAAAGATGCATAATGGTTTATACAAATACTTAAGATAGTACTTAACATTTATTTTTGTCACAATTTGTTCCATACAGGATTTAAAGAAATGTAAAAAAAAAAAAAAACCTGCAATAAGAAATATAAAATTAAAAATAATTTTTTCTTAAAAAATTAAAATAGAAATACTGTATGATCCAACAATTCTACTTCTGGGTATTTATCTGAACAAAATAAAAACACTAACTTGAAAAGATATATGCCTCCCATGTTCACTGCAACACTAGTTACAATCGCCAAGATTTGGAAGCAACTTAAGTGTCCATTGATGAATGGATAATGAAATTCTGTATTATTATTCAAACAATGGAATATTATTCAAACATAAAAAAAAAACAATGAAATCTTGTTATTTGTGGCAACATGAATGGACCTTGAGGGCATTATGCTAAGTGAAATAAATCAGACATAGAAAGACCAATACTGTATAATCTCTCTAAAAAAAAAAAAAGTTCATAGATACAGAAAATAAATTAGTGGTTGTCAGGTTGGGGTCAAATGATTTAAAATTTTTTTTAATTACTTCATTAATTTTTTAAAAAATAATAACTTGGTGAAGAAATTGAGGAAAGCTTGAAATGAGAGTAAGAAAGAAATGAAGACAGGAATGCTGTTAACACCCAAAGTGCCATCATTTTCTTCCTATACTTTTGCTAGAAGAAACCATACTTGGCCATATGTCTCACATAAGTCAATGCAAAAAGATCAACACAATCAGTTATACGAATAACAGTATCCAAAGGTAAAAATAAACTATTTGCCTAGGTTCACTGATGGCAGAACTGAGATGAGAGAAAATTTCTTCCATGAACCTTTTAAGAAGGCCACTGTGCCAGGATTCCAATATCCCTACCAACTGCCTCAGGATCACCGAGAAGATTGTTTGTAATACAGATGACCCTGACTCCTTGCCCAGAAATTCAAATTGAATAGGCTTGAAGTAAGTCTGGAAACCCACATTGTTTAAAAAGCAGTTCAGCTGATTCTGATAAATGGGCAAATCTAAAAGTTACTGATAATGAACATTCTTAACAACATCTTACAAAAAAAGAATGATAAGTGTCATGAAATTGTTTATTTTATAAATGTTTTAGTGTGAACTGATGACTGAAAGACCAAAGTGTATTCAGTGAGTGCGCTTGAAGGTCTGAGCTATCCGCAATGTGGTTGTGCAGTGATTAGAATGGCAACAATTTCTGATTTGGATGGGTGATAGTGGAGGACGGGAGAATCATTCAGGCTTTTCCTTGTCAGAAACCAAAGGGTTAATCTCAGCTTTTATATTTAATTTGGGTTTCAAAGGGTAGTTTTTATTTCAAGGCGGCACCATCGAGTTTTCCTACATTTCTATAGAATGGATGCTTTAATTTGCTATTTGCTTGTCATGGTTTGTAGACAGCATTACTCTAAATGAACACTTAGGCAAATAGAAGCACTGGGTTAAAAAGAAACCTAATTAAACTATAGCACTGTTTTGAGAATAAAGTAGTAAAACAAAAGGTTCTAAATATTCCATTTTATGTCATTTTTGATTCATTAAAAACATACTGATTATGACCCAGAAATTCTGAACTATATTTTAAAGAAAAGAAAAGAGGAAAATTATAAGAACTCTGGACTCACCAATAAAAATTAATTATCTATTCCATCTAAACTTCAAATCCATGAAACAAATCTAACAAAAAGGACTCTTTAAATATTAGAAGCAGCAAGAGAAAAACAGTTATTTATAAGAGAAAACCCATAAGACTGACAGCTGATTTCTCTAAAGAAACTATACAGGACAGAAGGGTTTGGTAAAAAATATTCAACAGGATAAAGACCCAGGATCTAAAACCAAGAATAATTTACCCACCACAGCTATCATTTAGAGTTGAAGGACAGCTATCATTTAGAGTTGAATAATTTACCCACTAAAGCTATCATTTAGATTATTCCAGACAAAAATAAGCTGAAGGAATTTATCACCAAGCCTGTGTTACAGGAAATGTTGGAGGAACTTCTTTAAGGAGAAAAATTCATGTATCAAAAACAGGAGTAAAAAATGGTAACAACTACATTTCTATCAATAAGTACCTCAAATGGAAAAGAATTAAGTGCTCCAACTAAAGGAGTAGATGAATGGAAAAAATAACAAGACAGGGACTAAAAGGAAGGGATGGAAAAACTTATTGCTTTGATGGATCTAGTCAGAGAAAGATAAACACTATATAATTTCACTTACATGCGGAATCTAAGGAATAAAAAGAACAAACTAATCAACAACAGACTCACAAATATAGTGGACAATTTGGTGATGTGCCGGAGTCCAGCTCCGGCTGAACCAGAGTCCCGGAGGGAGGTACAGGTGCGGCGAAAAAGTGATGAGCATTCAGACGAGTTGGAGAGGAATGCTACAATCTTTATTTTACAAAGCCATTATATAGTGTAAAAAACAAATTATCACCCAGGGTAAGCTGTCAGACATATTAATCACAATGGTTGACTTATGGGTTTAACTGATCATATCTCTGGTCCTTCCTTATCCAGCGGGTATTATTCTGTGGTTAACTATTCCCTGGGACATTGTCTGCTCCTGCATTCTTTAGATAGCATACAGGTTTGTTAACGGCCAGGTTCTATGCCGGGGGGCTGGGCGGTCAGGATGAGGGTCTTTTGGCTCCCAACATAGATTTTTACTAATGTTTCTCTTTCCCAGTCCCCTATTTCATCGTTGTAAAAATTCCATTCCTTCACTATTCCATATTAATAGCAAGGTTACAAAACATGTAAGAAGAGATAGGAAAGCCAGCCCACATATCTCGCTGCTCTGCAGCCGAGACTGTCCCCCGGTGACTCTGTCATGCCGCAGGGGTGTTTTTGGCTCCCGACAGTGATGGACAATGGGGAAGAAAGTTTGGGGGGCTGGGAGAATGGGGTGAAGGGTTAAAGAAATACAAGTTAGTAGCTGATGGATAGTCATGAGGATGGGGAGCAAGGCAGAGGGGATGCAGGAAATGCAATTAGCATTAATATGTTGAATAGGTGGAAGGTCTAAGGAGGGAGGGAACAATTGGGGGGATCATTTTATGAACTATATAGATGTCTAATCCATGTACTGTATACTTGAAACTAATTTAAATAAATAAATAAAATTTTTAAAAATTGAGTCAAAAACCCAGGGGCGGGGTAAGAACTCTAATCTAACAAAATGATTCTTGATTGCAGTTGGTCAGTATCCTGAAAAATTGTCATTTACACCTGAGAACTGTGTTTTCAAATTCTATGCTGTTCATATCCAATAGTCAAACCAGATGAGATTGCCAGAGAGGAAGCTCTTTCAACAGCTATGGTAGATCTATCACTATTAAACTGGAAGGTAAACAGTTTGTTTTGACAGCAGTTAATGATGAAGCCCACAATTGAAAAGAATGCCTTATTCTTTCAGGAAAGTAGTATTTTATTAAACATTTTGAAATCTTCCCAACATAGTCTAAAAGAACATAGATAACATTGTAGTTTGGGGAGTTCTGTCTTTGAGAGATTATTTGATTCCACCTATGGCCTCAAGTACACGTTGAGTCAATGAGGCAAATATCAAAATTTTAAAACTGCTCAAAACATGGCTGGCTGTTGTTATTCTGAATTATCCCACTTTCTCCTTTCTTCATGACTGTGGAAAGAGCACATTTGCCTTCCCCACAGACATAGAAAAAGACTTCATGCTTTATTTTACAACTAGCTGGTTTTCATAGAAAGTGACAGCACTGAAAACAACTAGAAAAAAATAATTCTGCTAGAACCAGATAGCAGAATTAGTCATACCTTCTGACTCTCATAGTTTTTGCACATAATAAATCTCACCTCACCCTGAAATTTTATAGAAGAATAGTGCTTCAGAGCTTGATTTTTTCAGAAGAGGGCAATATACTCAGATCTCTCAAAAAGCTTACAATTTCACAAAAATACTGAGGCACACTTCTAAAGCTACTTATATGGGTTATTTGAGTATCAAGTGCATACTGGCAGAACACTGGGTTCCTTGAGTCTCAAATGATTAACTCTTGCTTTTAAGCTTTCACACATTGACTTCCTGTTTACAAACGGTATACTTCTTCGGTCGTTTTTCTGAGTCATATCAGACACTCTAATTGATAATCTTCCCTCATCACTTTTTATCCTCTACCATGAAAGGATCACATTCATTTTTAAATGTCTATGTAACCGCCCATTAGAGGCAGCATATGGAGTTTACAATTGAGGCTTCACCTGAAAACTTAGAAATAAGTAGAATTAAATTGCCTTCTGAGAGTTAACATTTAAACTCCACACATATTGGGTCAGAGCAGAGATACACAAAATCACTCTAAAGAGACAGTGAGGTTCCCAAGCCTAAAGATTGGCTGTAATCTTCTTTAGGGTAAATAATTCTGAGTGTCACATTTAGAAGGGGGGAGGAGGACAGCTGAGGATACAGGAAAAGGGGGCAATACAGGTAGTGCACCAACAAGAACTGACAGGGGAGGAAGGAAGTTGAGCCTCTTGAACTGCCTTCTGGTCCCATGGCAAGCCCACCTTCACTTTAGTTAATTCTACTAAGCATTCAACTACTTATCTGGTCTTTTTCTAATTCCATGCTCATCAAGCAAACTTCTGTGAGCATTTTGTTCCCAGTTCTTGCTGCAAATTAATAAACATTTAGCTTTTCTACATCTATGATTTTTCTACCTCTAAGTTTGGGTAATTTGAATTTCTCATTGATACTCAAATCTACATTTGGTGTGATGACAATAATCAAGCTTGTTTTTTTTTTAATCAAGTTTTCATCCTGCATTAATGAAGGTCAAACCCTGAACCTTGGTAAATTTACCAACATGATGAATATTAACCATCCCATGAGACTTTCAGCAGATTGATAGCCTGCTTTTCTCATAGAGAGTACTCCTGGCATCCCTGCTCTGGCCACAGGCATGAAGTGTGTTCAGATTTGGATCATCTATACATAATATTCCCATTAGTACTCTGATTATTCAATAACTCTGAAGAATTATGGTTTTTAAACTGTACTATTTGACTGGCTCAGTATCAAAGACTGCTATTTTCCTACTTGAGTAGCTATCTTCTCTCTTCCCTGCTAGTAGGAGATGTAAGTGATAATCACTGGCTGGGAGCTTCCAGTAAGTTCCTTTAAAGAGAACTGATTCAGCAGGAAGGAGTGCCCTTTCCCATTCCTCCTTCCTACTGCCTGGATGGCAGATGCAATGGCTAGATCTCTAGTAATAATGCCAAAACCATGAGGCAAACTTGAATAAAAGCCAAGTATTAGTGAAAGTGATGCAGAAAGGAGACTCTATGCTAATCCTGTACTCTCTACCTAGAGACTTCTTTTACATGAAAGAAAAGAAAAATATGTTTAATCCACCATTATTTGCAGTTTTTTTGTTTTATTCATTCCTACCCAATCTTAACAGATAAAATCAGAAACCTAAACTTTCTGTCTCTGACAATGACAAGCAGATGTCTTCTTCGCTTCCTTCTGCCCTGATCCTCCAAAGTTCCAAATGGCTATGCATTTTCACTTTACCCTTTTTAAACAAGAATTAATTTAGAAAAGGAATTTTTAAATGTTATAATCAATAAATAACTTCCCTGTCACTGTTCCATCCTGTGGCTTAACATGGAGAAAATGCCCTGTCTTGCTTGAGAAGATATTTTTATGCTAACCACACACTGCTTGATGCATGGCAAACATTCTTGTTCCTATTATGAAAATAATCCATGGCACTCAGTAGTTTGTAACACTATTTGCTCATTTTGTGTATATTTTGTAAGTAGATATTGTAGAACTGTTTTTTAGAAAGTTCTATGAAAATAATGTTTTCTGGCATTTGAGGTTATTATTTGTTTTATTATTTCACAATCATTTGAAATAGCAGTTTTTCCATCCAAACTACAAAAGCAACTCCATTTGAAGATAGTTGGATATAGTAATACCCTGAATATTAGCAAAGCTGGCCCACATGTGGTCAGGCCAGCCAACAGTGCAAAGAGTGACTGGGTTAACAACCAATCCAGATAGACTTCTGAATCCTTCTTGTTGAGCACCCAGAGAGATTCCCTTCATCATTCATTTGTTCATTCAGTCAAAAAATACTTACTGGGCACCTCTGTTTACCCAGCACTGTGTTGGTCACTGAAGATACCAAGAAGAAAAGACACAATTCCTGCCCTGCAGTAACTCATAGTCTAGTAAGCAAACATGGACATGCAAATAAACAAATATATTGTGCTCCAAAAATTGTTATAAAGGTGACATGTATCGAATAATCATAATGGAGACATGTACAAATAATTATACTGTGATCCAAAAATTGTTATAATGGCAATACTAACATAAGAACAGAAAGCTGATTTGAGCACAAGTCATTCTGAATCTCGGCAGGAGAAACAATTTGCTAGATCACTCTAGGCCTTATAAACTGCAGTTTATAAACAATTTCCCAAGGCAAAATAGGGAAAGATCTAGATCAGCAGACCTGACTACCTACCTCTGACCAGATGAAGGAGAATAAGAGCTACAACGATTGCTGTAGTAAAACCATATCAATATAGTGGGTGAACACATTTACTCCTTATAAGGACTCAGCTCTCTCCAGCACCTAACCCCACCACAGAGAATCCACCACCACAGAGAATCCAAGACTAAACAATGTGATCAGTACAATCTTTCTCAAGAGGAAATGTTCCATTTCTCTCAACAAGAGACGATTCAGCTCATTCCATAAACCAAGATTGATTATTCATCTGCTCTTTTAGAAGTTTTGGGGACCAGGGAACAGAAGATGAATTTGTGAATCCCAATGTGACATGGGGATTCAAGGATGTACCTATCCCAAACTATGTCTTGCCTGCTTTTGTTTTACTAGTTGTGTAAAAAAAAAAAAAAAAAAGGAACGCTTAACAAAACAATATTAAAATAGAAACGGGCCAATGTATTGGTTCTCATGGGCCACTGCCCTGCTTTCCCAACTCGCAGTGTGCAATCTAATCACTTTGCTTGCGCAGACTACAGGTTCGGGTTTGTTGCATTCAGCTAAATTTGCACAAGGCCTCCATTCTCTTTCCAAGCATTCTTATTTTTACATTTTTGTAGTTAAAAGTATTAACCTCAATTTAACTCTCTGAATCTAAATGAGGAAAACAATATTTCAAATATAGAAATGGTATATTCACAGAAATCTTACTAAAATTTACACTGTAGAACTCACTATACCATTAGCTCCACGAGAGCTGAGACCCACATATGTTTTGGTCACTAGTGCACAGCCAGAACTTAGCGTAGGACTTCACATGCAGTGGTTGCTTAATAAATATTTGTAAGTAGATGGCTGAGTGAGTGAATGAATGGGTGAATGAATGATAAGTTAATAATACATCTCTACTTCTGGAATAATTGAAGAATATAAGAATTATATGCTTAAAATTGCCTTTTAAAATTCTTTATAAAGGCAAGAGGTAGGAGGGTTTTGGGGGTAAAGTAAGAGACCTAGAAAGAGTCCCAGGATTATTTTTTTTAAAAAAGGTTATGAAAATAATTAGTATTCCTGATCTGAAAGAGATTACTTTTACTTATTTGTTTTAGCCTTGTCATCATTGTCTGAATATAGAGTAGTTTAGTTAACTTTTAGCAACACTTAACTTTAAACTGTAAATCATTTCATTAATTTTTATAAGAAGTTTATTCTGTTTAATTCATTGTATACTTAAAAGATTTAGAAATAATATTTTTTGATTCTGTTTGAAATTCTATTTTCAAAGGAGACTAATAAGCTTTATGTGTTATTATAATGCTATCTGGGTCAGTAAATCTGAGAACCTTGTTGATAGTGGTATGGGTGCAAGAGTTATCACATAACTTGCCTCAAGCCCAAACTTGAGCTTTCTTATTTCATTTAGGAATTGGTTGTCAGTGGGTGTTGAGGTCTTGAGCTCTGTTAAAAAATGGTGTTTTGGTGATTTTTCTGCTTCCCAAATGTCATTCTATGTGGCTTGCCTGCCTTAAGAGAGCTCTGTGACACTAATTAATTCTGAATACTCTACTTACTTACTCCAGGGAGATTGCCACAGAGATATTTGAGACCAGGAGGGTATCCGTCCCACACTGCAGAGTAACTATATCAGAAAAATAGCCTCTAAATTTAGAGATTGGAATTGCTGATGTTGATATGGAGAATAGAAAGGCAAAAAGAACAAAAAGGATGGGGGAATCAAACCAAACACTTGAAGAATAATATCTTGGTTTGAGTTCCCCAAAAACAGATCCTGAGACATAGCTTTGAGTGTGTGATATTATGATTTATAAGAAATGTATATTTGTTCATTCAGGTGATCAAATATGTATTTCTCATATATATTTGGTCTTTGCCCATGGTTCCTGGCTCACAGCTCCCAAAACCCTTGGAATTTCCTAAGCAATAAGAGCAATAAGAACATCTTTAATTATAATATTTGGTCTCTTGTCCTCAGTTTCTAAAACCATTTCAGAGACATAATGGTAACGTGGGTGTCTTATTAATCATTACGAGCTCTTTTATACCACTGCTGAGTTTATGCTGATAAATTCTGGATGCTCCTAAGGATCGGGGCTGATTCCCAGTGGAGTCGACCAAGAATAAAGGGTTGGAATTTTCAATCCCACCTCTTGACATCTAGGGAGGGGAGCGAGGCTGGAGGTTGAATCAATTACCAATGGCCAATGATTTAATCAATCATACTTATGTATGGAAGCCTCCACAAAACTCAAAAGGATGGGGTTCAGAGAGCTTCCAGATTGGTAAACCAGAACATTTCCATGTAACACTATGCTGGGCCCAAACCCCACAGAGCTTCTTTATTTGAGACCCTGCCCTATGTATCTCTTCATCTCACTGTTGATTCATATTCTTTAATATTTTTGGTAATAAATCAGTGATATAGTGAGTAAACAGATTTCTTGAGTTCCGTGAACCACTCTAAAAAAATCTTGGGGGTTGTGGGAATCTCTGGTTTATAACCAGTCAGGCAAAAGCACAGGTAACATCCTGGACTTTTGTTTGGCACCTGAAGTGAAGTTAGTCTTGTGGGCTTGAGTCCTTAACCTCTAGAAACTGATGCTATATCCAGGTGGACAGTGTCAGAATTGTGTTAAATTGTAGGATACCCTGCTGGTGTTGGAGCATTGCTTGGTGGTGTGGGGGAAACCCACACACAAACATACATTGCAATGATATCAGAATTTTAGTGTATGAGTGGTCTAATTATTAGATGTGTCCTTCAGCCAATTTTGCCAACTATTTTAAAGTCACACCAGGAATCAAATAAGAGAGTAGAGGAGAAAGAAGGTAGAGAATAAAAAGCCAATAAAGGGTGCATTTTTATGCTGATTACCACTACTGGCAAAGGGGGCTCAGTCTCATGGAGAAATCTGGGGAACAGTGTACAACACACCTCAGTTCCAATGAAAGGGCTGAGATATTAACCACTGACTACTCCACCATTGCTGTTAGTGGGCCATTCCAGGGTCATTAACTTTCCTGCAATTCTAGCTTGTCCTACTCATGGGCTGAATGTACTCTCACAGCTGGGGGAAAAAATGTACTCTCAGACAGAACTACATGTTTCTGAGTAAGTAGCCTTCAGTATAGAGGTGAATGCCAAGGGGATGGGGAACCCAACAGTGTCTACTACAACTGCTTGGAAGGTATTTACCAGACACCCTCAATACTTTCCTTGACTGTGCTTCCTACCTAAAGCCTTGGCCAAATGACTAGTTCTCTCAGATGATAAATGAGTTGGTAATAGAGTGTCAATGACTTACATGATCATATCTGCTACTTCTAGGTTACACATTTGGTAGCATAGTCTTTAATGTCATAATCCAGGGCTGAGACATCCAGGCACTGTATGTCTCAGCTCTGAATTAGAGGAGACTTTTGACACCCTAAAATTAGCCAACCCTAAAATCATAAGTATAGCAAGTAGCCCTATATGAAATTACCAAGCTATCTAACTGTCCTATAGGTAAGTCTTATTGGTTATGCCCAATGACTGCTACTTGCATCCAGTTTCCCTTCTTAGGTCACAGCCAACATTAGGATGATGTCAGACATTGGTCTAAGGATTTTACTTGCGTTAACTCACTCAATCTTTACAACAACACCATTTTGTAGATGAGGTACAGAGATTGGTAACTTGGCCAAGTTATACAGCTAGTAAGTGACAGAGCATGGATTTAAACTCACATAATCTATCCAGATAATCTGTCCTTTAAACCCCTTCCTGGGGTCTAGCAGGCACAAACTTATGCTCTGATATACAGCCATCTTCACTTCCAAGCACAAATCACAACTCACCCTGAGAAGTGTCCTTCAGCTTATTTTGCCAACTATTCTAAAGTCATGCCACTCTCCCCACTAACCCACACCTCACTAGCCCCTTCCTCATATAATGGAAAGACTGAAAATTCCCCTTTGTCATAGCATGTTGCTCCAGAGGATTAGTGGTGTAGATGATAGGGAGTTCAGACTAAAACCAAAGAAACAAGTCAAGGTCCTCCCCACCCCAGATGCTGTGTGGAGGAAAGAGCACTGACCTCTGGAAATGGGTGAAATCTGGGCTTTGATCCCAACTCTTCCATGGCCTGTGCAACCTTGACCACGCCACTTCATCTCTCCAGGCTTCCATTTCTCCATCTTCCACAAATGGTTTAAACTACACAAGCTATAAAGTTCCTCCTAGCCCCAAAAACCCATGAGTCTGGATTCAAAAATGATTTTCAGTTATTATTCTACTAGATGGAGGTAATACTTTATGTTCCTCATTTTTGAGCAGTTGACCTAGTCCTGCCGTTGGAGGTCCTTCCTTTCCAGAAGTCTCATCATTTCCAAGCCACAGCCACAGACAGCTGTTAGGTATCAGTATCAGAGACCAAATGGAAGAAGCAGAACCCTAAAGAGCAAGTCAGCAGCCACACAAGCCTCCTCACCCCAGTTTCAGTTACACAGGTTTGGCAGCCCCCGATTTTTCTTGTATTAGGGGAGCATACAGAAACAGTATCTCAGCAAAGTCATTTTTCTTTTTGTAATAATATTTGTTGGTATCTAAGGAAACGGGAACCAGATGACAGGTCCTAAACATGGTCAGACCAAGCACAAATGAACTCAGAGAGAAAACTTTATATTTAATAGGCTGCCTCTTTTTGGAGTTAACTTTTTATTATGAAAATTTTCAACTTACACAAAAATAGAGAGTCCCCTTGAACCTATCATCCAGACTCAACAATTTTCAATTCATGGTTAATCTAGTTTCATCCCTTCCAGTTTTCCCAAATCTGAATTATTGTAAAGCAAATCCTTAACCATCATATCATGTCACTTATAAATATTTCAATACATATCTCTAAAAGACATGGATTCTTTTTAAAAGCATCACCATGTTGTGGTTTTTAAAAATCTTTTTAATTAGCATATTTTTCAATTAACATTAATTCTTTAATATCAAACAATATCCAGGCAATTCTCAAGTTTCTCAAATTGTCTAGTTTAAATGAGTAACTTATCCAAATTTGGTCTTAATATTGAAATTGATTAATACATCTCTTAAGTCTTTTTATCATTTTTTTTTTCATTATAATTTAGTTGTTGAAGAAACTGGGTCATTTTTCCTGTAGTTTCCCAGAGTGGGTTTTGATTACTGAATCTTCATCATGCTGTTTAACATGTTTCTCTATCCATTCTATTTTCTGTGAGTTGATAGTGAAATTTGGAGATCTGATCAAACTGAGGTTCAGTTTCAGAGCAATGTGTGGTTTGTATGTCTATTAGGAACACATACTATCTGTCTCTCTTTTGTTGCGATGTTAGCAGCTATTGGTCATTGCCTAGATCCGTTAATTCACTCAAGTGCTTCTCTCTAGTGTATTAGCCATTTTTTCTAGGCTTTTTCTGTGGACACAGCTAGGAGAGGAGTTTGTTTAAAAAGCACATAATCTGTTCACACAGGTACTTCCCATTTACATGCACAGGGTATTTACTTAACCTCATTCTTGCATTCATATATCCTTTTCTCATGTTGGAATCCCAATCTTCAATGACAAAAACCATAATTACTTATTTTCTTTTTCAAGTAATGCATACATTATGGCCTCATAATGATGATACCAACACTACTAGAAAGTTTGTATGTTTTTCAGGGTTTTTTTTCCCCTTTGGATATATTCCACTAAGAATTTAGAAGCAAACAGCCATGTTTTATAGTTTCTGTTTGTGTGGTTTTGCAACCAACTTGATACACAGTTAGGTTTATTTGTTTCTTATTGCTTCTAATTTTTAGAGATTAGGTTTTTTAATTGAATTTTGTTTTACAGTTAAGTGAAACATTTATGTGGTTTCAAAGTCATACCTATAACACAAGAAATATTTGGAGAAGTGTAGCTTTGATCTTAGTATTATTATTCCTTCCCTTTCCAACAGGTGACTATGCTTCATTAAAATTTATCTTTCTGGACGTGGTTCCATAGTGTAGCAGTTAGTATATCTGCTTTACACGCAGAAGGCCCTCAGTTCACACCCAGTGGGGCCACAGTTCATGGTCTATGGCCATGCAACCCTAAACAAGCCTGATGTCTAATCTCAGAAGCTAAGCAGGGTAAGGCCTGCTTAGTACTTAGATGGGAGACCACCTAAGAAGCCCAGGTGCTATAGGCATTAAAAAAAATTATTTTTCCATTTCTTAAAATATTAACACTTATTTTTAGTTTATCATTTCATTTCTCTTATAAAATAAAATATACTTTTATTCACCTTTTTTTAACATTATATTCTAAACATAACTCCATAGCAATGTACAGAGATGTTCCTCATTTCTTTTTACACCTACATAGTACACCACTGTATACATGTTTCAATAATATATTCAATCAGTCCTCTACTGATGGACTTCTGGATTATTTCCAGTCTTTATGAATTCCAAATAATGCTGCAATAAATAGGATATCTCGTTTTCCTGTTGTTTGTTTGTTTGTTTGTTTTGACAAGGTTCACACATAGAAAGTTGATGAAAAAATTCTCCTTGCCCCTATTCTCAACCCTTTCTATCTTTCTCACCTTTCTGTCCCAAAGGCCTGATACAGTCTAACACATAGTAGATGCTCAGTAAATGTTTGCTGAATAAGAGCTCAATCATCATGCATAAAACCTAAAAATATGTCAGTTAATTACATGAATGAAAATCAGGAAAAATTGGTGAGGCTAGTGCAAACCCTTTAAGGTTAATAACTATTTTATGCACTCAAAGACTCATTTATCTATTAATGAACTGTGAATCTAAAAACTTCTCATAGCTAATACATTATTAGGATTATTTTTTAAAAGATATTTTCAGTGATTTACAGATTCATAGAATCTTGGGTTTTCTTTCTGGGCCAATTCCTGACCATAGAGTTGAAAATGGTGATAATCGGTGTGGCACCACCAAAAAGTTAATGATGATGTGGCTCTCTTATTGTATTCTTACTACTTATTAGACTTTAATTATTTTTATCATGCTATAATTTATTTGTTTCTGTGAGATCTGTGTTCCCTGCTGGATTGCAAATTCTTCGTAGGCAGAACCATATCTATGTCTGTTGAGTTCTTAGTTCTGTCCTTAAAGCCCCACACTGAACCTGGTGCATGTAGGATATTTGATTAACATTTGCTGAATAAATTAATGAATCCAGAGTTTAAATAGGAAACACCTCTCTCCAGTGTAAGCCAAAATGTTGCAGGGTAGCAAATATGATTTTAACGTTTGGTTTTTAATCAGCTTCCTCTGACACTGCTCTAATAATGGAAGGGGAGACACCACCTCATTACTGACAGGCGAAGGTAGAAAGTCCACTTGGCTTTCATTGATACATGAGGAGAGGAGCCTTTCATTAGTGCTGAGCAGAAGGGGGCATTCTGGATTCCCACTACCCCTCCACTGATACATGTCTGACTGAGAGAGTTAAGGGAGACATATGACTCTCCATGTGTCCTCCACCGACATCACGTGGGCACAGTGGCTCACTACCACTCAGTGGGGATGAAGTTCCAGCTCCTTACTAAGCTTTCTCTGGCATCGCCAGAGGCAGTGGGCTCTTGCTGAGACTTATTTTTGCCTGGGCATATTGGTGTTTCCAGGTTGCCAGCTTCCTCAGCTGTAAGTCTAGGATATGAAAGGCAGAAAGAAAAGCCTATGAACTTACTACTGAATTCCTTAGGTCCCCAGGTCCCAAACAGTTTGCCTTCTTCTCTCTAACTTTTAAGAGTCTTATGTTTATTTTTTAAATAGAATCTCCAGAGAAGGAATAGGGGAAAGTACATCTACTACATTGTCCCAGAAGAAGCCTTGCATTATAATTTATTGTTTTCTCTTTTCTAACATTGATGTGCTGGGCAATGTTTTATTATTATGACACTGAATGTATCCTCATCCACTATTTGTTAATTCAGTGAGAATCTATTGAGCTCTCAACACATGCCTAGGCACAATCAGTTCCTGAAGGTACAAAGATAAATAAGATCTCATTTTTACAGTGTAATACAAGAGACAATACAACATGATACAGACTTTAATAGAGATCTGTATAAAGTGATGTAGGAGATGAAAGAGAAAGCAACTCATTGTAGCGGGGTGGATGGAGGTAAGGGTAGATTAGATTTAAGAAAGGCTCCACAGAGGAAGAAGATTTTGAACTGGATTAAAGAATGAGTAGGCGTTTTCCAAGTGGATAAGAGGTAATGTCATAATAGGCAAAAAGAACAACATGAACAAAGGCACAGAGACATGAAAAAGGAGGAACAGCAAATAGCTCCATGTGGGAGGAGTAGGGGATAGAGTGAAAAGGTGATAAGAGATGAGAGTAGTTGTGAGACAGATCGTGAAAGACCTTTGTCACAAAAGGCCAGAGCCACAGTTTTCCTTAAATAAAACTCATGCAGGTCACACTACAGGAATGGCAAAACATTGCATACTTCCCTTTCAGATATAGCAGAATTGAGTCTCTTCCTATACTTGGTTGTCATGAATCATTCTTTTTATCCAGCCAAAGTACATTTCAGTCAACAGTTTGCTAATTCCAGGTTCCTCCAGCATTGCCATAATCATATCCCAAAGAGAAAGGACTGCTGCATTTTCTCAGCCAATTAGTGGTCCATATGTGTCTGCTAGCAATTGAAAAGTCCCATGAAGTTTATTTATGTCACTACTGCCCTAGAAATGAAAAGCAAAACAGCAAGAAAGTAGGAAACTGAAGATAACACAGCTGGAAGGAAGACCTTAAAGGAAGGCTCCAAACTTAATCTTATCTGAAGTGAGAGGCACACATACACAGGACGTAGGCCTGAAACTGATGAGCTCTGGCTGGAACAGCATGTTCATCTGACAGGCCACAGAAGCAGCAGCTATAATCGAGGGGGAAGACTTGGTCCCCTCATGCCAACCAGTGTTGCCGTTGGGGACATTTCTGGACTGGCTGTTCCTTACTGTGGGCTGTTTGATGACCATTTGACCTCGAGTCAGGACCACAAAATTTACTCCTGTTAGATCAAGTTTACTGCTCATGCCTTGAGGGGGAAAACAGAACAAAACAATACAAAACAAAACAAAAGAGGATCTACAGAATGTTTTCCCAGAGAGTCAGGCTATACTTCTAATTTACATCGATAGACATAAAATACTGGCAGATGAGCGTTCAAGTTTATTATTTAGAAGACTCAAGAGAAGGAAAGTATATAATATTTATCCATATTTTTATCTCTTTTCTTCTTTCCTGATATTCCAAGATTTCTTTTTTACCATTTTTTTTTCTTAGAAAAATTTAATTAGCCATTTTTTTAGGGTAGGTGAGCTGACAAAACAACAACAAAAAAAAAACTCTCTTAGTTTTTCTTCATTCCTGAAAGACATTTTCACTGGATTCTAGTTTGACAGGTTTTATTTTTCTTTCAGCACTTTCAAAATGTGGTGCCTCCTTCTGGCCTCGATGGTTTCCAATGAAAAAATCATTAGTAATTTGAATTGTTTTTCCCCTAAAAGAAAGGTATTACTTCTCTCTCACAATTTTCAAGATTTTTGCTTTGTCTTTAGTTTTAGAAGTTCGACTATGAGATGTGCCTTGGTGTGGATTTCTTTGGATTTGACCTGTTTCGAATATACTCAGCTTTACATTCATGTCTCTTGCCAATTTGGGAAGTATCCAGACATTATTCCTTTGAGTATTTTTTTCAGGCCAACTTTTATTCTCCTTTTATTTCAGAACCCTGATGACATGATGCTAGATCTTCTGTGATAGTTCCACAGGTTCCTCAGGCTCTGTTCTCTTTCTTTTTATTTCCAGTCTGTTTTCTCTCTGTTTAAATTGGACAATTTCTATTTTTCTATATATTTCAGTTCACTGATTCTTCTTCTGTTCCCTTTAATATGCAGCCCATCCTTTGAGATTTTTTTTTTCTTGTTGTATTTTTCAGTTCTAAAATTTCCACTTGGATCTTCTTTTTTTCTTCTATTTCTTGTCATTTTTATTTATTATTTGTTTCAAGCATATTTGTAATTTCTTATTGAAGAATTTTATGACGACTGCTTTAAATTTTTTGTCAGATAATTCCAACATCTCTGTCATCCCAGTGTTGACACTTCTGTCTTTTTTCATTTGGTTTGAGATCATCCTTATTTTCAGTATAATGTGTGGTTTTTGGACTGAAACTTAGACATTTTGAGTATAGGTAAACTCCAGATTTTATTTAGTTCTAACTATAATAGAGACAGTAGTACAGGATACAATTTATGATCCTATTAATTCTAGTATATGAAAAATAACAACAAAAACACAATAATAAACAGTAATTAACACCTGATCTCATTGTTGGAGCACAAAAAGGAATGGTGGTGACTGTGGTAAACTGGGGAGAGATTGTACCACCTAAAGATGGCAGCTGCTACATAGCTCTTACTGATTGTTGATGAATGATATTGCAGACCTCATGTTGCCAAATATTTTGATTTTTTGAAAATAAGTCAGACATCCAGATTTTTATATATAATTTCTCTATTTTAAAGTGATAAATGCAGTCTACAGCCATGCCACCCTGAAAAGCCCGACCCCATCTGATCTCAGAAGCTAAGCAGGGTCGGGCCTGGTTAGTATCTGGATAGGAGACCACCTAGGAAGACCAGGTGCTATAGGCGTAAAAAATAAAAAATAAAAGATTATAAGCTGACAAGGTCCTTGCAATCTGTGAGGTCAACCAAGGGTTGCCTCATCTAAAAATAATAAAATCAAATAAAATAACAAAGTGATAAAAATGAATTTATATTATTTAAAACATTGTGTTGGCCCATGCCATGAAGATCAAACTAAATATGACAGTGATCAAACTATGGTCTATGCGCAGCCAGTTGACACCCTGTGCTTCATAAAATTATTTTTTTTTTCTAAGATAGAATTTAGTGCCTGAAATTCATTTTTTATTTTGGAGACAGAATATGTCCTTATTGTGAGTTGCTCACAGGAAACCAGGAGTCAAGATGTGAATCCTCATTAATAGCTGGAATTGGAACTAAACCAGCAGTCTGGAGAAAACTCAGCCCGGACAGCACTGTTGTCTTAAGAGCAGTGTTATTTAAAAATAAATAACCCAGCCTTGGAAAGATGAACTGATGAGGGAATCTTATCTAATAAAAGTAGTTTTTTGGGACCTAAAGGTAAGACCACCCACAATAGGTAGGAGTCGGGTTTTCCCTGAAAGGAAGGAACATTCCTACTACCAACCTGGAAGACACCTGAAAAAGGAATGAGAAGTTAGAGGGTGAGGTCTAGACTGGAGATGAGAAAGTGTTGCAAACTGACCTAAGCCATGTTGTCCACTCCACACACTTCAGGTTCTAACTGCCTGTCTTCTTCCCCACAGCCTCCTACCAGGTTTTATTACGCTAAAAGCAAAACAGATATAATTCTGCCACTGGTACAAATCATTTTTAGCAAACAGGAACAGAAATATTCAAACAATGTATTCTGGAAGCTCAGGAAATTCCTAGCTATCTCAAACAAGCACATCACATGAAAGATTCCTTCTTAGGCAAATATGGCAATATTTCGACACCAGTATTAGGATAAACTCCTGCTGTTAATGGTACAACATAGTGTTGGTCCCAGAGTTCTGCCTTAAAGGTAATAGACTCTCCTGATTTTTGTATTCCATTCATGCAGGCCTTGAGGTACCTGTAAAATCTGTCTAAGCAATCGTATATTTTACCAGGACTCATTTTCAACGAAAATGTATTTCTATCATCCCTTATGCTACTCACCCAGGACTGCAGTACAAAGTTAGAAAATAATATTTGAAGCACTCATTGCAGCCACCTCTCAGTAAGGACTTCTGATTAGTCCTTGAATTGTTAACTTCCCCTTGAGTGTGGATCTTTCCACCCAGGACATGGATGAATGTTGATACACACATGCCCATACACATAAATACACATTCACGCAGACACATAAATGGACTCACATACACACATCCAAACATACACATATGTGCATGCACACCCACATACACACACATGCACACTCACAAATACACATAAACACACATACTCACGCGTCCTACAGCCTCTAGAGCTTGATCTTGAATCTGAATACACCCCTTAGTTGATGTTTGACCTGAGATCAGTTATTTACCCTCTCTGTGTCTGTTTCATCTTCTGTTAAATGATAACAGAACCACCTTACAGGATTGTTATAAAGATGAAATGAGTTAACATATGCAAGATGCTTAGAACAGAACCTGGTACACAGTAAACTCTATAGAAATGCAAGCTGTTGTTATTATTACGAACACTAATGTTTAGTGATTAATTTTAAAGTAAATAAAAGGCAGTGTAACAACCTCTCTGTCAAGGTTGAGTGGGCAGCAAGGGTTGCTGAGAATCTGATTCTGAGGAGTAGAAATAAGCTTGATGGAGCCCCCAGGTGTTGGGAGGAGAACACTGGCCTCTTTCTTCTCCAGGGCAGCAGCAGAATCAGAGTGGAGACCAAGGCAGAAGATCCTGAGCCTGTGAACCCCAAGGGCAGCCACACCCAGTAGGCAACTGATAATCACTCCTTGTATCATAGCTCCCTTTTCTTACCCTGAGTCCTCCATAAAATCTCGTTTAAAGATACACCTGTCTGAGCAGTTTTATGGGGAATTAAGAAAAAGGATATGTCCACATTTGAGCCAGAGACATAAAAAAGGCAGTGATATTAGGAGGGGTGTGGGGAGGAAGAGATGAGTGGAGTATCCCGAATCACAGGTACAGAGGCCTGTGGCTAAGCAGAGAGGTGGTCTGCATCCAGGTGACTGCAAGGCATAGATGTATTGGGGACCCAGTATTGGGGAATTGCCAGACAATTCCCCAGAACAACTGATTGGGGTAGGTTGGGGATTTGGGACAAACTCTTAAAAGAGCAAATGGAGGTCCTGTTCTCTTAGAGAGAGCATTCACACAGCAGCAAGTTTAATGTAATCTCCTTGACACACTTAAATAAATGAGACCGAAGGGTTATCTGGTTCACATCAATTATTACATGGATAAGTAAACTTAGGCTCAGAGGTGACAACAGTAATAACAGTCAGTAATAATGGCCAGTAAATAAAAGAGCTGGTATTTGTACCATGTTAGACTGACCTCAAAATTTATACTATCCTTACTAAAATGGGGGAGGAATTCTGGAAAAACATGTGGCGGTCTAGAAAGATTTAGTCAGACTCCATGAACAGTATGGGAGGAAACTCTGGAAACTGGATACCCTGCTACCTAGGGAGAACATACGGAAAGCCTGCAGCTGGAGAGCGAAAGGGTTAGGAGAAGGCAGAAGTATTTTTGCCAGGGAGTGACTAGCCAACTGACCAACATAGCTAAGTCATGTGATCCCTGTATGTGGTCACACATGTTGCTTCAAAAATGATGAGTGTCCATCAGGCAGTATTTATTTTTGAATACACTGGAAGTCCATGATTCTAGAGGAAAAACAGAGAAAATGAAAAAGTGCTCTGTCCAGAAAGATTGCTGCTTGGCCAGTGAATGCACAACAGTTTTCAGATGGCCACGTCTCCCTCCCGAACCTAAGACTGGCCTTGGGCCACAGCCTCTTTTAATCCTTGGCCATGGCTCCAATGTAGAGAGAAAATGTCTTTGACCTGGTCAGACTGAGCAAGTGACCCAGACTCGTGACTTCCGGGGTGTCTCAGTGTGGTTGTCTGACTACAGAGGAGGGGACGGGTCCCGTTGAATGCTGGGGTGCTGTCTCCGTCTTTCAAATGACCCCCCAGATCTCACTGCAAGTGAAATGTAAGTGCGATGCCCTTAAAAGCACAACCAGTTAGTGGTGTACTGGTAACTGGTTAGCAACTGGCTGGTCCTTAGGCAGAAAAACCCTAATTTATGGTGTTTGTCAATGTCTATGGTATAAATATTTCACCATCACCAATCTCAGGCAACCAGTCTCAAGCACTGAATATGGAGTTGAGATGCATAGTAGCACATCATGATATACTACAGATATGACTGAAATAAATAACCTTAAGGGCTTAGATATTAATGGAATATAGTAAAATGATTAAGAAGTAGTATATTTTGAGTATTAACTTTATTTTTGTGTAATTGATTTAATGTAAGCTTATCTAATATAATGCTTAATATTGACTGTATTTAACACCTGGCTTACAAAATTCCTGAAAATTTAACAGTTGGCTCTTGTGAGCTGATATAACCAGAACCAGCACGCCACTGAGCTAGTGTTTTATTTCCTAAATAAGTATTGACTGAAAGGTGAACTAGTATAAGAATAGGCTTTTCCAAAGGCACAATCACGCAAGAAGATAACTCAAAGAAAAGTAGCTCTCAAGCAATCCCAAAGGGTTTTTTACTTATATTATGTCAGAGTAGGTTTACAATTTTTACCAAAATTTGCTGCTTTGTATTACTTAATGTAAATGATTGGTAGAATTGGGACTTCTCTGGTTTACAAAGCCCCTCCCAGACTAAATCAAAGGCCTGACCTAGCCTTCCACGTGTTTCCATTACAATAAAACAAGACAGGTACCATCTTTATAATTTTATCTCTTTCAAAAATAACATGAATGGGAGATTAAGGGTAGAGAGGGGAAGGGTGAAGATGAAGAAGATAAACTGGTGGTTTAGCACCACTTCACTCACTATAAACTCTAGTATGTTAAATGCTCCCAAAGTCCAAAAAGGCAGATGGACACATGTGGAAGCCAGCAGGATGCACTGAAGCAATTAAAGGTCAAAGATGTGAGTAATTTCTGCTCATGAGGACTGTTGTTCGTGAGTGTGTCTGCACTGCCCAGCACAGTACTCGGCAGATGCACCTTGGTCTCCAGTGCTCGCTCGTTGACCTTTGTCCTCCCATCCTTCAGAAGCAAGCTCAGTGCCCTCAAATGCAGAAAAGCTTATCTAAAGAAGGAATTGCTCAACAAAATGAATCTACCCTACAGAAAAATCCAGTCTCCTGTTCCACCTGTCCTCAGGAATATTTGTACTATTAGAAGGCTTACACGGAGTTTATAAATTGCACACCTGATCTCCAAACTTCCATGAATTAGTAAGAAAAATCGATTTACTACCACCTATTTTGTAACAACTGAATAAACAACCACACCAAAGTCACCTTTTCTTAAACTGATAATGGTCTCACTCATGATGGGTTTTAATTTTTACGAGAAAATCTTCAGGCTGGCTTACAGGAGTGTTGCTCATCAACTAACTCTAGCCCCAATCTGGCCCCAACACTTTAAGAAAAATTTCATTTTCCTGTTAGAAGTTACCTCCTCAGAGTCTGTCTTTTTACCCTGGACAGGATCTCCTTCCTTGAGCTCCTGGCCATAATTCTTACCTGATTTAAAATTTGTTAGTGAATCTGCTGTGAAACATTTAAACTGCCAATAGCACCAAGAAAACTGAAATAACTCCTTTCCCACATACTTCTTATGTTCCACACAAATCCTCACTTAAGACATAGAGAATACACAATATGGCAATTCATGTTCTCACATAACAAGAAGTAACTTCTCCAGGGATCTTTAAACCATCATCCTTCTTGACATTAATAAAAGTAACATATGAAAATAGGAAATTCAAAGAATGGTTTATCAGAAGAAAACTAAAAATATTCCCCATTAGAAGGGCATAAATTCGACTGGGTGAGATTTCTTGAAATTTTAAAAGTGAGACCCTCGGCGCAAAAGGAAAAAGACTATGCTCTCTGAAAGGGGAAGAGGCCAGAATCGCTTCACCGCCTCTGATCCCTAGCAGAATGCCATAAACTTAGTTAGAAAATGTTTTGGTGGGACCAGGCAAGAAGTGCCAATACCCTGGGTCCTAGTCCCAGCTCTAGTATAAAGCGGTTGGGCAAGTGCCTTCTCTGAGCTTTACCTTTCCCATTTTCTAAACAAAAGGATGGGTCTAGAAGACTCTAGAACAGTGCTGTTTAACAGAACTTTCTGAGAGGATAAAATCATTCTCTGTTTGTGATGCCCAGTATGGTTCCCACCAACCACATGTAGCTAGTGAGCATCTAAATGTGGCTATTGAGACCAAAGAACTGGATTTAAAATTTTAATTAATTTAACTTAAATTGAAATAGCTGCATGTGGTTCATGACTACCATATCAGACAGTACAGCTCTGGAGTGTCTAGCTCTGGCATTCTAGAACTCTCTAAAGAACCCTGCTTCCACCTTCCTCCTCCCACCACCAGGCCATTGCAACAATCCCCATCTCTCTTCTCTCTCTCTCTCTCTCTCTCTCTCTCTCTCTCTCTCTCTCTCTCTCTCTCTCTCTCTCTCACACACACACACACACACACACACACACACACACACGACAGAAAAACTTAAATTCAAAGGACTAAAGTTAGCTGTTTTCCTCAAAACAAACAGTAGGTGTCTCCATTACCCTGAGACAGCCGTTGTTGAAGTTCCCTCAGATGCTCCAGTGATTAAAGCAAACCTTGGCCTAGCCAGTGAGTTGTCACTCAGCGGTAACTAGGCCCAGGAATCAGGTCACTATACAGGAAGCTTCCCTAAATGCCAGGCTACTGGACCATGTCCCCAAGAGGCAGAAAGTCAGTCTACTTACATGACCCCAGGTAGCTACCCAGCCAGTCACATCAAGTGGTTCTCCCCAACCCCAGGGTTCCTCAGAGATTCCCACACTTTGGCCAGAACAAAATCACAAAGAAAGTGTAGATTAGTATATATTTTCCCAATACTAAATTCTGCAAATTAATTTATAAGGCATTCCCCAGCCTCTGAGAAAGTTCAAGTGCTTCATACCTAACTCTCCTCCTACCTAAGAGACAGAAACTATAGCTGCAAAGAAAAAAAAATAACTAAATTAGGGGACAGTCACAGGGCACCGAGGGAGTCATGGCTAGAATCCAGATTTTCTGTACCTCTCCACCCGTTGTAAACAGGCTGACTTGGGTTGACCAGCTCCCTCATTTTAGGGAGATAATTCCAAACACCACTGTTGCACAGACTCTTTTGCACAGACATTGCCATTGCACAGACTCACTGTTGCACAGTGTTTAAGAGCATGAACCCTGGAGTGGGCCTGGTTGCATCCCAGATGCATAGTTCACTAGCTACGCTAAGTTATTTACCTGCCCTAATCATCGGTTTCCCCAGGTATGAAGTGGACAGTTGAGAAAACTGCAAGAGGTCATCACAGTGGCAGGTTCTACATGTATATCAGCTATTATTTAAAAAGAAGTTCCTTCTCACAGCACAGCTGTATAAAAACTGCTGTTCCATCTTTACCTTTCAAAAACAGTGCCACTCTAGAGATGTTCCTATTTAACGTCTTAGTACAACTACTTCATTCATTACTTTCTAGGCTTAATTGAAATTTTAAAATTTTAACTAAAGACATCTTAATAAAGCCTTTGATCTCACAGCTGGTCCGCTTAGAGCACACACCTGCACATACACACACTCTCTCACCCCACACCATCGCCTACGGCTCACCCTGCATGCCATGCTCACAGCACCCAGGAACCCCACCATGACCCTTTCCAGATGTCAATTAAGAAGATAAAGAGATTCCATTCTCCCTTTACCCTCAAATACACACTTGAGAGGTAGTTAACTCCACTAACGTGGTCTGACGGACAAAGCAAACATTTTAACCCGAATTGTTTAGTGCCCATAGGAGTCTCCCAATAATTAGCTCTATTTTCCCACGACCTAAGAGGTGGTTTTCAGCCTCTGAACATTTACTCTAGTAAGATGTGGTGTGTCTAACTCAGACAACTAGGAAGCTACCTACCACACCCTGGCCAACAGCTATGCTTTCAAGTGGTTCAGTACATGACCCGAAAATGCTATCTCTGGTGGTGTCTGGAAATGCTATAAAAAGTCAAATATACCTTTATATTTCTTCAAATTTACCCAAACCAAAAAATAAATTAGCTATCTCACAAATTATTGATAAAATTACTTTAAAATTCCAAATAAACACAGACTAAGCATTTAAAATATGCTAAAATGAACTTTAAGAATTTTTTTCCATTATGATTCATTGTAATTAGCCAAAGTCTTTTGCAGTGTTGATATGGGATATTTGGTAAACTGGCCAAGTTCAACAATGGCTCTTTAAAAACAGCAAGAATATATTACAAGGTCATTTTTTGGTCAAAGGTACAGTTAATATAGACAACACAGGAAAGTCTTCAAAGACTATTTTTAATGTCCAAAAGCATAGAGAGTACGATATCTATTATCCATCCCCCATCTATCACTTAACTATCAAACTTTTCTAGTTCAAGGACTTTTGAAAGGTAGATAGAGAAGTGTCTAATACCATCACCTAAAATATGTGTTTTCATGCAAATAGTAAATAACACAGGCACCTGATTGTTTGGGGGCTGAGGAAGGACTGAATTCAGTCTCAGAAATGAGAGGGCACTCACTACTTGTGTTCTGGCTGAGTGAAGACTGGCTGAGTGTGTTGCATTGGGCTCAAGTCCCTGGCCTCCTGGTGCAGAAGGGGCAAGGGGCAGAGGGATTGTAAAGTTTTAACCCTCTATGTTCCTGGGAAACAAGCCTCAAGCAGCCACAGCCCATCCAGGCTCTGAGTCACTCAGAGGAGACCTTTCCTCCTGACTCCATCCATTTCCCGCCCCCGTCACAATAAAGAAGAAACTGGCTTTACCCTTGGGCTGTATCTGGCAAATACTGTGTTCTGGGGTGATTCCAGATTGAGTTGGGGTATATAGGAGGTGCAGAAACATTTGCTGAGTGCTGACTATGTGCTAGGCAACATCAGTACTCCTCTGCTCTGACTGCAGCTTTATAATCGCCAGCAAAACTAGAGGAGAAATGCTCGGGATCACGCCAAACCAAGCTTTTTAGGGTCAGAACCAATGCTTTACAGCAGTCCTCTCAACGGTCTATAAGCCAGGTACTAGTTTGCTCAGGTATGATGTGGATGCTAAATAGCAAGGTCAGATGCAGAGACAGGGCTGTCTTGTTCCCAGAGCCTGGCTCTTTTCACTGACACAGCACTGGACACAGGTGTCTCTTGTCTCCATTTAGACCATAAGATGTATTGGGGCAGTAACTCCCAGATCTAGCTCATAGTATGTGCTGTATAAATGTCTTAAATTGAATAACTATACCGTGGTCTAGAAATTGGATCAGAGAGGTAGGTTTGTCCTAGTAGTCCTGTTTAGTGAAACGAAGACTCTGACCACAAATGTAGGCTCAAGCAAAGAAAAGTTTAAAGTCTTTCATTCCTCATGAGAGATAAGGCTCACCCTATTAACTATCTCTTCAATTTCTTCTGCCACCTTGTCTCTCTTTTCGTATGGAATTCCAATTACATGACTGTTAGTTTGATGTTGTTCCACAGCTCTTAGATAGCCTGTGCTGGGTTTGTTTCTTTGTCTCCTCACTCTTTTTTCTCTTCGTGCTTTAGTTTGGACAGTTTCTATCTTTAAGTTCTCTATTTCCTCAGCTCAGCCCACCAGAGCTACTAGTCTTTCACCGTGGTTTTCATTTCTAGCATTTTTATTTGGTCCTTTCTTATAGTTTCCATGTCTCTACTGATATCCTTTATACGGTCAGGCATGTTGTCCAACTTTTTTACTAGAGATTTTAACATATTGATCATAGTTAGTTAAATTCTCTTTCTGATAATTCTAACATCTGAGTCATATCTGATTCTGATTCTATTGGTTGCTTTGTCTCCTGACTATGTGTTGTTTTTCTTTGCTTCTTTGTATGTCTCATAATTTGCAACACAGTAGACACTGAGGTAAATAGGTTCATGTCTGGATATGTGAATTACTGAGTTCTCTACTATAAGGAACTGAGGTAATCTGGGTTTGAATTATTGTTGTTATAGCTACCCCCAGACTTTCAATTCCTCTGGCATTACCTTGTACTATGGCTGGGGTTGGGTTACCAGGAGTTTTCCTCAATGTTCTGTTCCACTTTAGCCATAGCTTTTGCCCAGGAGCCTGTGCCTCAAAGAGACACTCTCTCTCTCACTTTGGCCCCTTCCCAGCAGTAGACAGCTGCTCTCTGTTACCCAGTTCTTGCTGTCCTGGGAGTGGGAAGTGGGGAGACATTTTCTGTTGTTCATATTTAGCCTCAGTCTTAGGCAGGCACTGTGTACCTTGGTCTCAGGTGTGGTGTCATCTCAATCTTATCTCTCTCCTAGTGGCAGAGGACCTTTTCCTGCCTCTCCCCCAGAAACAGAGGATTGTTGTTCCTTTTCTCTTTCCTTTCCCCAGCTACAATGTGTCTTCACCTGTGCCCTGAAGGTGTGGGTACTTGCTGCCCATTTCTGAGCAGCCTAGGGCTGTTGCTCTGTTAAAGATAGGGGTAAAGCATCCTGACAAAGCTTCATGCCCTACCTGCAGTGATGGCTGCTCTTCTCCCCTGCACCTAAAGGGAAGCTTCCGCCAGTCTCCTCCTTTGCCCCCATCTTTCTCAAGGTGTGGTCCCTGGAGAAAAACCTGCAAGCAGTGTGAACTCCCCTTGTGTCTGTAGCTCTCAGAGACAATATATTCTCAAATTAACCCACACTCAGCCCTTAGCAGTTCATTTTAAAATTTACCTGAGTTCTTACAGTCAGCTTCTGTGATGTCCAGTATCTCTTCCTATCATTGCTTCTCTTTAGGTAAGCCAGTCCGTCTCTCCCAGAGGAACCTAAGATTTCAGCCTCTTGGTTGACTTGCAGCTTCAACTCTGAGAAGTTCAAGAAAAAATTATGATTTTATAGAGTATCCAGATTTTTCTATGTTATAAAGGTAGAATTAATACTATTTTCAACTTTCTACATCTTAAGCCAAAGCCAGAAGTCTGCAGCCACGGTGCTGCAAAGATCAACTACCTGTATATTGAAATTCCAAGAATTAAGTAAGACAGAAGTAGAGGTAGAGAACGTGACAATAAGATAGGATTTAAAATTGTCAGGTGATGGAGCTTCTCAAAAAGATAAATATACAATTACCATAAGACCCAGAAATTTCAGACCAAAAAGTGGAGACTCGAACAGATACTTGTACACCAATGTTCATTGCAGCATATTCACAATTGCCAAAAGGAGACAATCCAAATGTCTATCAACCGATGAACAGACAAACAAGATGTGGTATATACATACATACAGTGAAAAACTACTATTCAGCCATAAGAAGCAGTGAAGTTCTGCTACATGCTACAACGGAAAGAACCTCAAAGATTTTATATTAAGTAGAATAAACCAGACAAAAAGACAAATATTGTATAATTTTACTTATATGAAGTATCGAGAATAGGCAAATTCATAGGAACAGAAAGTAAATTATAGGCTACTGAGGGCTGGGAGGAGAAGAGAGTGGGGAATTATTACTTTATGATTACAGCGTTTCTGTTTGAGGTGACTAAAGGGTTCAAAAATAGAGAGCGGTGATGGTTGCACACACTGTGAATGTAATTCATGCCGCTGAATCGTACACCTCAAATGGTTAAAATGGCAAATTTTATGTTATGTATGTGTTACCAGATTTAAAAATTAATACTAATTATATGTCAAAAACCATCAAATTGTATATTTTAAATGGGCAAATTGTATGACATGTAAATTATATTTCAATAAAGTAGTTTTAAAAGGAGGTGCAATGAGGGGGATTGTCCTAGCAGGCACAGCAGACAGAGCAACAGTGGGGCAGTGAATGACCTAGTGGGGTGACGCGAGATGCACAACTTCAGGTTGGGGAACAGGAGGAGGAAAATGGTCTGGCAGCTTTATTACCTAGAAAACCCATCACATAGAGTCCTCTGGCCCCAAACCACATCTGATTGACCAAATTACAACCAGAAAGGTTTGGTAGGAACCTCATAAAAGTCTTTTCTTGTGAGAAAATTCATTCTAAGTCTAAAGTTCAAAATGTCAAAGAATTACCATTACTCCTCTTTGACCGACTCCACTTCAGAGGCCTCCGGTTCCTACATGTGTCCTTTTTCACCAGGAGGCAGGTGACCGGGCTGCCCTGCAACTGTACTTACTACACGTTAGAAGCAGGAGCCTGTTGCCACCTCTGCTTTCTGACCCAACCCACTCTCCCCTGCCCCTGTTTGTGAAAAACTCATAATCATTTAGTAAACTAATTTAAATCCTTTTACCTGCCCCTTTCCACCCAAATTAATCTAGGTCAATTAATTTAGACCTAGAAAATAATTTTCTAACCAGTCACCCTGCCTCTAGCCTCACTTCCTCCCCCACTGCAGGAAACTTGAGCCTCACCTTCCCAAACACAAGTTTCTGCCACTCTTTTCCCATTAAGCTCCACACTCCTTAATAAGTATTCATTTTAAGTAAAAAATTGTGTCATGCTATGCAAACACCACTCCAAGACAATCTCATAATCCCTACCTTCCAACAGATTGCTGCCTCTTAATCCTTTTTTGCTATCCTGACATTCCAGAGCTGCCACTGCCTCCCTTGGTTACAAAGTGGCCTCTTTCCAAAGAGGACAGAATCCTGGGCCCCTCCTGCTTTAAACCTTTACCTGGCTCCCTGTTGTCTCCATGACAGTCCACATGCCTTATTTATCATGGTGATAAAAGTTCTCTATAATGTCCCTACCTCTCTACCCTCATCTCACACTTAGGTTCCCAGTTATAATTCACTAAATAATAGAGGTCCTGAGGCCAGGATTTATTTATTCATTTAGCACACACCCAGCATATCGAAAGGACTTAATGAAATATGTGTTAAGTAAATGTACTTATTGAAACCACTTTCTATATCAATTCCACATGAAGAAAAATGATTACATATCAACTTTTAGTGTCCAGGGAGTGGCATATTTCTCCTACCATGTCAATGAGGCAACATCTACTTTTCATGCCTATTAAAGTTTCTGAAACACAGCAATTCCTCATTAATGGCTGAGTAAATAAATGAATGGGTGATAGATGGACAGATGGAAGAAACTGAAGAAACTATAAAAGAAGATAAATGACATTAGTAGATGTCCCTTTCTGAAGTGAAGTTCTTGAACGTAAAGAACATATCTTAATTCATCTTTGTAGTTTTGGAGCTCAGAATATAATCTAACACAAAAAATTTTTAATGACTATGTAGAGTGCTAATGAATGTGCAATTACACAAATTATATAAATAGTATTTTCATGAGAAACCTTAGCTTAACATTAGATGTATAGTTGAAATCAATATATTACGTGAAAATCCTAGTAGAAATAATAAGTCTAAGATATTAAAAGTGTACGTAGAAATTTCTACTAATTAGAAAATAAAAAGTTTCAGATATTAAAATTGTACATAGAAAGTTCTACTAATTAGGGAAAAAAAGTCTCAGTCATTAAAAGAATCCCCAGCAATCAAAATAACAAGTAAATGTTACTGTGAATGTCATCTATCTTTTGGGGTACCCACATTCCAAAAGAAAGATGGGCAAAATAAATGACATTACAGAGTCTATATAGAGAGAAAAAAAAACTGACTACAACATCATTTCTTAAAACAACTTTTATTATTTTTATTAACAATTTTCGTCCCTTAATGTATTTTCATTATAAAGATGTTATAGCCATAATTTTTAAAAAGAAAAAAACTGAAAAATCGCCAATAATCACTACCCAGAGATAATGCTTGTTAGCATTTGTTATTAAAATGTGTTCTTGCATTTTACTTACTTTGTGCTTACACATATATTTGTGTGTATATAACTTGCTTAAACAAAATGAGGATATTGTGTGACCTGCTTTTTTCATTTAGCAATTGTCTCAGAAAAGCTGAACCTAAGGCACAGGTTCAGTTGCCACTATTTTTTTAAGTAGAGATTCTCCCAGGGAAGCCAGAAGGAGTAGGAGAGACAGGAAAAACCCCTGTGGCTTTGAAGCTGAAAGGGAGCCACAAGCCCAGGAACACAGGCAGACTCTAGAAACTGAAGAAGGCAAGGAAATGAATAAATTTTCCCCTAGAGCCTTCAAAAAGGGATGCAGGCCTGCCAACACCTTGATTTTAGCCCAGTGAGGCCCACATCAAATTTCTTGCCTACAGAACAGTAAAATAATAAATAAGTTTGTGATAATTTGTTACAGCAGCTATGAGAAACTACCTAATTCCACCTACTTAATTATTTAAGGACATTTAGATTATTTTTAATTTTCTCTCATTGTGAACAATAATACAATAGAACTCCTTATGCCTAAATTTGTATGCATCTCCACAATTTTTAAAATTCATAAACATGACTCATTGGGTCACAGATCATGTAGAACTTAATAACCTTTTATGTGTATTGCCCTCCAGAAAGATAAGAGCAGTTTGGAATATCATCAACCCATGAGAGTTATTAATGACAGAGAGTATCCTTTTCATTTTAATATTTAGCAATTTGACAGGTAAAAATAGTACCTAAATATGTTACATCGCATTTTTATTTACTATTGATAACATGTGCTATGTGCTTATGAATTCCTCCATAGACTAGGAACATAGAGGTTATTTTTATTTTTTCTTATAACTTACTTGTTCAAGTTCTCTGATTGTTTTTCCTTTCAGGTTTTCATCTTTTCTCATTACTTTGTAAAAACATCCATTTGTGTTACATGCATTGAAACTATTTGCAATTTGACTTTATATTTGACATTTTAAGATGTAGGAGCTTTAACTTTTTCATAATTAACTCTCAATATTTTCTCTTATGATTTTTGCCTATGATGTCATATTTCAAAGTTCCTTTTTCCTTCCTAAATGCATATAAATATTCATCTGTACCTTCATTTACCGTTTTTATAGTTGAATGGTGTGAGTTAAGAATTTAACTTAGATTTTTCCCTGATGATTACCTAGCAGTCTCAACAATGAATATATCAAATATCTCTCCTTTCCCCACTAGAATAAGTTAAAGATGATATTTCAAAATAATTTCTAATATAGACTTGAATTCTCAGCTTTTAAAAATAAACTCATATTTGAAAATGACAGAGTTGTCAAAACAAAAGCAATTTTTTATTTAATGCTCTTAATTTATGACAGTCTCCATGGCTTTACTTTCACACTATAAGGTAAGAGTGGTCTAACCCTAAAGGAAATGACCTCACCTGTGAAATAAATACGTAACCATACCATAGCTAAATTGTTTTCCAGTAATAAAACACCAAAATCTTTAGCAGCACAGCAGACAAAGAAAAAAAGAGAGAGATAACCCAAATCCTTTGTGTTTCATTACATATTACTAATGTCGATGCCTGAAATTTAATGGTCTCCATATGTGAGTAACAGAAGCCATGAAAATCCCTATCCCTTCTTCTTTCTCTACTGCCATATGTCTCTTAATTTCTAGAGGTAAGACTTATTTTCACATGCTTTTCAGTTTTGCTCATGAGAAAACAATTCTATATTTGTTTAATTTAAGTTTAACATTGTGTACAAAGGAAAAAGAAATCATAACTTCAATTTCCAGTGATTTTTAATGTTACCATTTGTCTCTGTTATACATACATACATACATATATATATATAAAGGTATATTGAATTTTTAAGATGAAAATGTACCCTATGTGTCTACAGTGAAAATCTGAAAGCGTTAACCATTTCTGGTGCTTCTCATAAATTCAGGCCACATCTACAGAGCAAAACCTGCAAGGGAGACCATACCCCATAAGGAACCTCTAGATCACTCTGTAAGGGGGTGTTAGGTGGGATTCATCATAAGATCTGGGCTTGTGTCAGGTGAATTGCAAAGGTTCAGGGAAGGAGAAATTTTCTCTGAACTGCGTGTTGTCAGGAAGTGGGATGAGTCTATGGGCTTCTCAATGAATCTGATTTACCTAGGAGCAGTGACTCATTTTAGCCAGTAAGGATGTGTCGTCATTTTTGTGGTGTGCACAGTGACTGTTTTTGCCTGGACTCAAGTGTGACAGCACAGTGACCATGGTTCTGCTTATTGCATGAGGGTCACCTTTTCTAATACAGAAAAAATTATAGTCCAGCTGTGATTGCTTAGCTATGGGTGCCAGTCTGCTTTTCTCCTCCTTGGAAGATAAATAGTAATCAAGTTCTGCTCTAAAGGTATTCACACCCTAGTGGGAGAAACAAAAAAAAAACCAACAGCTTTGACTGATTTGGTTATAGTTAACTCATCGGTGACAGAGGTAACTAAGAAAGGGGTCAAGGAAGTTTTCCTAGAGAAAATAAAGGAATCAGCTTGAAAAAGGGCCTTCCAGGCAGGAAGAACCATGTGCATAAAAGGGGTCTTTCTGGAAAATGTTTTTGGAGGAAGGGGGAAGAAAAGGGAGTTATGAGATTTGAGAAAGATAGGACATAGGACAGAGGGCCTTAGAGCCAGGCCTTGCAAACCATGATAAGAAATTTGAACTTTATGAGGAAGGAAATGGGAAAGTGTCTTAAGCGGGGCAGTGACATGATGAGATCTGTTTTTAGAATGATTATCTGGCTGCTGTGCAGAAAAAAGGAATAGAAGAATAGAAAAGGCAGGACTGGAAGGCAGAGTGTGAACAGAAGATTGACACTAGTCCAAAAGAACTTCCCCAACAGGAGTTAAGAAAAAGCTCAAGGAATCCACACCCCCAACATCAGGAGTAAAACAAGGGCCCTCGAGCTCTGCATGCTTCTGGCAAGACTTCCACACTCACTGCTCCCCAGTACTCACATAGTGTGACCCCCACACACTATCTGCCTTACCTCTCTCAGGCTAGACCTAGGTCACACCTCTCCCCCATACTCTAACTCCCATCCAGGGTCCTGGGCAATGACTGACCACACCCTTTCCTGACCCCAGGTATTTTCTGGCCTACTTTCCTAAAGTATTTTTTCTCCAAACCACTTACCTCAAAAACACTCTGGATTGTTTTGTTTGCCTCCATTGCTGAAATGTGAGCGCCACAGAATAGGTATTTTTGTCTTTTCACTTCTATGTCCTCTGACACCTGGAATACTACTTGGTACATATTTCCTAAATAATTTTGAATAAGGGATAGAATTAAACCAGACAGTAGAAATGTAATCAAGAGAAAGAAAGAGATTCTGGACTCAGCTTTCAAGCAAGTGGTAAAAGTGGTCACATCTTACCTTTACAAGGTGGTGGGGTCAGTAGGGAAAGGGAGGGGTCAATGTTCATAAGGAAAAGTCAGGAAACTCTTTCTCACCTTGGACACTGTGCCCAGCAGGGTGAGGTTGCTGGGGAAGTCATAAAGAGGGTCAGTGACCATGGCAACCTTCCAGAGATGAACCTAATGATGTGCTCATCACCACTCTGCATGCTTGCCCACAGGGGAGCTTGAGGGGACCGCTCCTTATGAACATGCTTCCCATACTCCAGTGTTGACCCATTCACTAAAACCTGAAGTCCCTTTGGGAGTTTTCCTTCCTATTTGTCAGTCCAACCAGATTATAAGAATGAAGGGTGTGAGAAAGAATAAGTGGGAGAGAAGTTTAACTGGGCACTTGAAGTCATGTTCTATGGAAAGACTTTCATTTGTGGCCATTTCACCTTCTAAATGTTAGCAAGGTGGGGGTTGGGAGCACCAGCAACTTGGAGGGGGCATTGAGGTAAAGGGACAATCAAATGTCAGGAGGTGGAGGCTGAAAGCAATGCAATGGTAGGAAGGTGATGGTGTCCATCGCCCTTGTCATCCTGAGTTTTTAGAAGATCCACAATACCCTCTTCAGTTCAAACTGAGCTTGAGGTAAGAAGAAAAGAAAGAACTGGAGTTGTTTTCCCCTACTGTCTATTCCACCTCTATCACACCCGCTACTCTCCTTGCCTTGACTTTTTGGAAAGAGCCAGAGCAAGGTGGTAAGCCTAAAAGAGGGCTTGGCAAATGAAAGAGAACAGCAGAGAGAGGGTGAGCTCTCAGAGGCAGGTGAGACCTTCAGGCTGGTTTGTACCTGCTCAGAAGTGGGAAGCCACATTTCCACTAGACTGAAAAAGGAAGACACTGACCTCATTACCACCCTGCCCCACTGCACCAGGAGCCAGGGTTTCCTTCCAGTGGTTTAAATACCAGTCACTTCACAAACCTAAGACCACCTGAATCAAATAATGATTGAAGACTCCACTACAGCTTTTCCACCACAGAACTGTCAGAAACACCCAAATAACTTTATCATTGACAGGCTGACTGAACTGAAGTTGACCTGGGCTAGCATGACCATGCTGAAAATATGTTCTGTGACTTTTAGAAATCAATTACTGATTGTCAATTAGGTTGAAACATGTTGTCACCAGGTCCTTTATAAGAACATGCTAAATAAGCAAGATACACATCCCTATCAGAGCTGTTTTCTGGTTCTGTTACTGTTGTCCTTCCCTAAAACTATATCTCCTGCCTCTTTTCTAGTTGGAAAGTAAAGCAACTAAAGGTGTAGGACTATTTCAGCTCTCAAAAACAGGAGAAGGCATCAAACCCTACACCAAGTGTCGTGTGGCAGGATGGGAAAGCATCAGAAGAGACTCGTGCAAAATTTCAAATACCTTGAGAGAAGTCAATGTCACTGTGATAGACCAAGAAATATACAATGATGCAGAGCACTATAATTTTTAAGCCAGTTACTGAACACAGTATGATCTGTGTTAGTGGTAGAAAAAGTGAAGATGATTCATGTGAAGTAAGTAAATTACAAATTTAAACCATTTTTTGGCTGTAGGAAATAAAGTAAAATAGAGTGCCTAGGAAAATCAGGGTGGATCATTGTTGTTACCTTTTACACACAAAGCCTGCAAGGACTACTGTTTGCCCCAGGTAAAATCTGCTTGGAGAGTGTTTCCTCCTAACTAATGATCATTTTCAGGATACTATTTAACTGCTATTTTTGGATGCTCTCCAGCCCTCGCAAAAAGGACCATGACAGCTGGCATTTATTAGGTGCCAGGAATTATACCAAATCCTATACTCTATGCCACTTACTCCTCAAATAATTCCATGAAATAGGCACAATTATTATCAACTCTATTTTACAGATGAGGAAGCTAAGGCATAAAAATTTACTTAACTTCCCCCAAGTTAAATAACTTGGCTAACAGTGGCGTGAAACCGGATCTGGACCACGGTCGTCTAACTCCCAACTCATGCATTGTTCTACCTCTTAATATGCCAAGAACAGGCTTGACCAAGGTTTGACCCTATTTGGAACTTATGATGCATAAGTGGTTTGCAAGGTCAGAGAGAATATGAAATGGAGGCTGATGAATCCTGGAAAATATTAGTAAAAATTGTTCAAAATATCACAAGTACTCCTTGGTCTGAGATGGCTCAGCTCCTTCAAAGCAGGGAGTAATTGAAATCCTTTCTCAAGCCTTCTAGTATCCCCCCAACATTCAGTCTCTTTCCTTAATATCTATTGACCAAGAACAGAGGACACAGGGAAAGAGACTATTATTTTTCACTGTTAAAGGCTTCTTTTACTATCCTTTCTTTGTTTTACTGATGAAAATGAGTTTGCACATCTTCTCCAGAACTGCCTTTTTCAAAAGGAAAGTGATTGGAAAAGATTTTTTTAAATCTGTGTTAATTGATGCTGAGGGAAGACAATTAATAAAAAAAGATGTTGAATTGGCCTTTGAATAAGGAAAGAGAAAAAAATGTGTGAGTGAATAAACAAATAAATTAAAAGATGAACAAATATCTTTGGAAAGCACTCATATTTAAAACATGACTTTCTGTTCCAGGGGGATATTGAACATCCTCTGACATATGATAACATTTTTACAGGTGTCACTTCCTTTGGGAAGTATGGTAACCCCGAGAAACCTAGCATCTACATTCTCCTTACAAAAAAAATACCTCAGTTGGATAAAAAATAAAATAAAATAAAATGAATAAATAAAATTATTGCAGAAGTCGTATGATATTTTTTTTTCAAAGAAGAGAACTGAGGCAATCAGCCTGGAGATGTCAAGCAAAGGGGGTTTTAACTTGACCTTTCTAAAGAAACACCTCACAACCCTTTTAACCTCCTGTACAAATGACAGCCTGTCTGAAATAAAATTATCAATGAAAAAGCTGACTTCTTGCTTTTACTCTCTCATGATTAGCTAAGACTGCATCATCAATGTTCTCTATTCATGGAAAGAGATGGCCCTGGAGAAAAAGTTCCTCAGTTCAGTGGCTCATTGCTTTGTTCAGAATTTGAAGACTGTCATTTCTGTGTTTGTCTTTAAAAGAAAGTCAGAGAGAATATTCTTCATTCTTCCAAATGAACCTTTGAAACATCTTTGGCCTTTAATTTAGAGCCTGATATTCTATTCAATGTGAGAATGAGAGAGATGGAAGGAAATTTTCACTTCTTACTATATACTCCCGTATATTTTTATTTTTTTACAAAATTTAAGTTGTAAAGATAGTGAGAAAGATTCAGTGTATGTTTTAGATATTTGGATATTTGGAAATTTGGAAATTTGAGGTTAGAGATAGGCCAAAGCATTGCATTATTAGTTACAAGTCGACTAAAGCTTCATATACCAATAGGTTTCTGTGTAGCCAGTATCTTGATGTGTAATTTGCTTAGTCAATCGATATATGCAAGCACTGAGCTTAATACTATATTATTCTTAATAAAGTGTGATACATAAAAAGAAAAATGGCTTTCTTTTTTCACATACCATTTAATTTCATTTTTTTGCTATGCCATTTCTCCAAAGAACTGATTTATTGTAAGCTCATCCTCTCATAATCCTGACTGATATATCTATTTTAACTCTTTAAACACTTCTTGAGGACTCACCATGTGCCAGGCATTATTTCCAGCAGTATAAATACTAAGACGTGATCACTGCCCTCAAAGCAGAAGACAAGAGAAATCCGTAATAAGAGGACATCATCTTTGGTTTTTACAGAATATATAGACTGTCTACTGTGTTAAGAAAGTGATGGGGAGAAAGATAAATAGTATGTTACACTCCCAGAAACCATCACAATTAGCCCTAAGAGTCTTCCTCAGACTAATACAAATTTTTGATTCCTGACTGGAATGACACAGACATCATGACAGCTTAGTGGAAAGATCACTGGCCTGCAAGTCAGACACTAGCTTCTTCACTAGAAAGTGTAAGAACTTGAGCAGAAAATTAGCCTATGCCTCCATTTTTATGACTGTAAACTGCATATCACATTTATAATATAAAAGGCTCTAAAAAGAGGTATCCACAGAATTTGAAGTTTAGAGTTATCTGTCCTAGTTCACACCCCCTAAAATGGCTATCATCAAAAAAAATTAATAAAGTAGATAATAACAAGTGTTGGTGAGGATATAGAGAAGCTAAAACGAACCCTTGTATGATGGCAATGGAAATATGAAATACACAAACTGGAAAACAGTCTGGCAGTTCCTCAAAAGGTTAGACATAGTGTTAACATAAGGCCTAGGAATTCCACTCCTAGGTATATACTCAAGAGAAATGAAAATAAATGGCCCCACAGAGTTTATTCACAATGAAAATAAAAATAAATATGGTATGTCCATACAATAGAATATTATTCAGCTATGAAAATAAATGAGGCACGTGGATGAACCTTGAAAACACTATACTAAGAAGCCAGACAGAAAAGGCCACACATTCTATTTATAAGAAATGTCCAGACTATCTAGATTCATAGACAGAAAGTACATGAGTAGTTGCCAAGTGATAGAAGAAAGTGGGGAAAGGGGAATAACTTCTAATGGATAGGGGCTTTCTTTTTTGGAGTAAAAAAATCTTTGGAAATTTGTTAGTGGTTATAGGTGCACAACACTGCCCATATACTAAAAACCACTGAATTGTACACTTTAAAATGGTGAATTTGATGATAGGTGAATTATATCTCAATTTTTAAAAAAAGAAGTTAAGAGTTGTCTGTCCTCTGAAACAATCTAGAAGCACCAACTTTAAATGGATTTGTGGCCCCTATCAAAGCACTCCACCCAAAGTGGGGAGTCATGAAGGTGCTGCTGAAGCAGGTCACTAAGCATCTCTAAGGGGCATCCTAGAGACAGCGAAATAACTGAAGAAAGCTTTTCTGTGATCTAATCTTCTCTTATCACTAATATGCCTATGGAAAGTAGACTTTACTGGAAGGACAGATCAGTTTCTGGAAAAGGAGGGATAATGAATTATTTACCAGTATATATAATTGCAAAAGTTGTGCTGATTCTGGAGACCTTTGTCAGCTCTTTTGGTAGTAACATCAATAGATTAACAAGAAGAAAGTCTTTTTTTTATATATATAATTTTATTTAAAAAATCAATTTAACAGGGAACTTAAAGAAGTTTCATATTATGCATTAATTATTAAGTTATATGCTTTTAGTTTTTATTTTATTGACATTGTAATACTAAAATATATTGAATGTTAAATGTTTTCTGTATAATAGGTTATTTTTTTTCTTTTGCTGAGATTATTCAGTTTAAATCTAGCCTATCATGTAAACCAATGGTTTTCACTCTTTTCACTGTTATGGACATACCAGATGGGTGACTTCCACATGTGACATGGTCTTCTATGGCAATATCAGCAAGAGAAAGTTGTACTGGAAGGAAATATGACTTCAGATTCAGGATGGGAGTGAAGGGAGTTATATATTCCCGTCTAACCAAGCAATCTTCTACCTTTAAGCTGATGTGTTTAAGGAGATAAGAGGATTGCCCCAAGCAAATAAAAAATGCCATTTATTCTGTCAGATAATAGGTAATAAATCTGCTTTTTGCTTTAGACATCAATCTCTTCTGAGTTTGGGTTCATGATTTAGGCCCCCAGAGCTTCGGCAAAGAGCGCACCACACCACCACGTTTCAGGAGTCCTTCTCACTTGCTCAGAGACACCACATGCAGCAATTCTGCATCCGTCCCTGCCCAAATCACTTCGGCAATTTTTCAATTCCTATAAAAATATAAATATGCTTTTACCCTTCCCATGTTAGAAACTCCTTCTTCAGGCATTTTCCCATTTCTCTGCTTTGCTTTACATCAAAACTCCTCAAATGGCACGTCTATATTCCTATCTCACTCCATTCTCTCTCTTAAACTCCAGTGTGGCTTTTGCCCCACATTCTACAGGAATGGCTCTTGTCAAGGACTTTGCCTTGTTAAACCCAGTGGTCAGTCTTCAGTCACCTTTTCCTTGCCTTCTCAGCAGTATTTGACACCACTGAGCTCTTCCTACTCGCCTCTAATTCCCTTCTTTTGGTTCAAGCTCACCATGCTCTCCCGGCACTCTGCTACTTCATGGGTCCTTCTTCCTCAGTCCTTATTGCTGGTCATTTCTCTTCTCCACCTTCGTTCTGGGGTAACGACCCACCACTAAATCCTGGGACCTCCTCTTTTCTCCATCCTCAGTCTCACCCTTTCCAATGACATCTAGACAGTATGCTATCCACATGCTAATAATTCCCAAATCTGTCTTTAGCTCAGACATCTTCCTAGCTTCAGACTGCAGTAGCCAGCCTCCATATCCTGCAGCTCCACTTGGATGCTTCATCAGCATCACAAACACAACTTATCCACAGCAGACCTCTGATCTTTCCCTCCGCACCCGCCTCAACTCTAGACTTCCCCATTTTATTTCACGGCAACTCCATCCTCCCAGTAGCTCACACCAAAAATTCTAGAGTATTTTTTGACTCCTTTCTCGCTTACACTGTACATCCAATCTGCAAGGAAATTCTACCCACACTATCTTTAAAATATATTCAGAATCCAACCACCTCTCATGACCTCTGTTGCTACCACCTGGGCCCAGTCCACCACCCTCTCTGGCCTGAATCACTGCAACTCCTCCTAACCATCCTATTCCACCGTGCCCCAGTCAGTCTGCTCTCCACACAGCAGCCAAAGTGACACTTCAGACACATCAGATCATGTCACTCCTTTCTGCTCAAAGCTATGCCACAGCTCTTTATTTTATTCAGGGTAAACAGCAAAGTCCATACAGTGCCCAACAGGACCTTCATGATTTTATCTCTCAGTACTTGGCTGAATTCATTTCCTTCTGAATTCATTTCCTTCTGTATTTCACTCACTCACTTCTCTCCAAACCATACTGGCCCTCCTCCTCTTTCTCAAACTTGCCAGGCCTGGGACCCACTTAGGGCTTTTCCTTATTCTGAAAAGCTAAAAAAGTGAGAGGGTTACCTTGGAAGAGACTTACTTTCAATTTTTTTTCTTTTTCCCTTTTTAAATCTAAATTCCATCTTTTTTCAAACATGTGAAAAGTGACATTTCTGTGTGTCTAATGAGACTATTCCAAATATTGAATGCCTGTTACATACAAGACGCTCAGCCCTAAGCAATCTCCCTGCTAAGAACACTAAGAGAACTTATACAAAAGTGAGCTGTACTTTCTCTAAGTGGAAACCTGGCTACAGAAGTGATGTGTCTGTAGCCCTAGTCAGTACAGCAAGAAGAGCAGAAGACCCAGGCCAGAGGCCCTGGCTTTCACTCGCCTCTGACTCACCACAGAACTGGAAGGTGACCATGCAAGCTCTCTGCACCTCAGTTTTCACAACCTGTCAGTAAGCAAAGTAGACAAGAACATTCTCCAGTGTGTAAATAAAATACAACAGAGGACTTTCCACAGTCATTTAGAACAACTCTGAACGTCTTACCACAAGACCCTACATGAGCGGGCCTGTCTCATTCACTCCACTCTGACTGCACAGACCTTCTCCCTCAGCTCCTCACACACACACACCTGCCCCCTCACACACACACCAGGCCTCACACACCTGCCCTCATGCATATTCTGGGCCCACCTGCATTCACACACACCAGGCCTTACCCACTTGCCCTCACACACACACACTAGGCCTCATCCACCTGCCTTCACACATTTACACCCATCCCACAGGCATCCGCATTCACACAGACACTCACAAACACACACACACACACACTCACTCACTCACTCACCCACAAACCAGGTTTTCTCAGGTTTGCTCCTTTTCATGCAGCAGGTCTCAATTTAAATAATAGCTGCTCATGTAGAACCTCAGACAAGCTTCCCCTTGCATGGATACTGCAGATATATATAAGCTATAAGAAATCTAACCAAGGGGAGCTCGTGCTTGGTGCTATTAAGCCCACATGCTCTGCCGGCATTAAATTCTCCTTCCTCTAAAAAAATTAAAATAAAATAAATAAAATAAAATAAAATAAAATAAAATAAAATAAAATAAAATAAAATAAAATAAAATAAAATAAAATAAAAAATAAATAAATAACAGCTGCTCAGAGAAGCCCTTTCTGACCACCCTCTCTACAACAGACCTCCCCTAGTGTTCTCGATTTCAGTCCCTAACATTTTTCCTTTATGATACTTATAACAACTTAGAATCATTGCCATGTATTTATAAAATTCTTCCTTAGTAGATTCTATGCTCCATAAGGTGTGGAGACGAGACTTTTCTGTGATGGAACCTGCCAGCAAGACCCAGACCAGAATGGAGATTGCTTACCACAAACCGCCTTAGAGACTGATCATAATCCATGTTCATTCTAACATGAGCCAGCACCCCTCCCTGCCTTCTGCTTCATGTTGGTTCCTGGAAGAGGCCATTGTCCTAATCTGGTCAAGCATTCATATACTACCTTTACCCTGTATGATTCTCTGACTCCTATTAAGCATCACAAGGATCCATTTCATCTTGCAGCCACCCAAGACACACCTATATGTAAGTCTCCCTTAAACAAACTCTACTAATTATCATATTGAACTGCCCAACTTCTTTCTTTGGTCTTTCCCTGCTCTCTGCTTACAGACATAGATTTTCAGTCTTGGGTCTTTTCCCTGCGTCTGTGTATACTAACAATTGGCTAGCCAGCAGGAGACCAAAGAAATGGGCCTTGGGAAAGAGGCATCTGTGGAGAAAATCCCAGACTGGCCATCTACTTCCATGTGGGGAAGGGTGGCCTTTATATTAAATGTGTGTGGACCACCATGTGACTATGGGGAAGCCTAGAAAGCACTGGCTGGCCTCCTGTACATCTCTGAAGAACTACAAATAACACAATGAGGCAAGGAAAGAAAGTGCAGGGCTGCAGCTGTGTGCTGGCCCTCTTATGGACTATTTGGCTGGCCACTGAAACCCAGCCAGAGGTGGAAACCAAGGTTAGGAAATTAGAGGGAGAAGTAGGGCAGCTACTTGCAGAGCTGGATATGTGCCAAGCAATCTATGTCCCAGTGTTCAAAGGACCTGACCAGGCTACTTTTAAAGCAGGAACGAAAGCAAAGATTTTGCAAGCTGCCCCAAGTATATGCTAGGGGATGATAAGCTCCATAGTGAGGCAGAACATTTATGAAGTCAGGCAATCTCTCATGGATCTAGAGAAAACTGACTTGTCTTGAGAATGCAACCAAGTTGTTGAAAGACTCAGAACTCAGGCACAGGAAAGGAAAAGGGAGAAATAAATGCAACAGGAAAGAAAAGACCAGTGAGGAAACTAAAAAGAAAATGTGGCATTTGGTTGCTGCAGGGAATTCTAAGAGAAAAGATTGACCATGGGACTGATGTAGTGCAAGTGAGGGTATGGAAAGCATTAAAATCATAACAGTTCTACCCAATATCCTCTGCTCCCCCAGGGAACACCCCAACAGGTTCAGGGAAGCCCTCTTAGATTTCTTCCTACTCTGGTTGCATGCTTCCACCCCCCAGTATCGGATGAAGGCCAAGATCATCCTCAGGAGAGGGCCACAGGCAGGCATCTGAGGCCTCAGGTGGAACTTAACACCATTCATTGGTCCGCAAGAAATAAAAAGAGCAACTGCTCTGGTTGACATTGGTGCTGCACGTACCATAATATGTGCTAATCCTTAGAAAGTCTCTGGCTTCTCTTGGATATGGAGGCCACACTATAATGGTTGGGAGAATTCTGCAAATCAGGCACTCCCCTTCAATATGAGGTTTTTATTTCCCCAATCCCAGATAACATACTGAATATTGACGTCTAACAAGACCAGACTTCACAGACTTCTATTGGAGAAATCTGCTTTTGAGTACATGCCATCAAATCAGTTCTCAGACGTAATGCAAACTGAGAACCAGTTGGTTCACCACCACCACCGTGGAAGGTAGTGAAGATCAGACAGTATCTACTGCTGGGAAGACACATCCAAGAGCTTCACCTTGTGGGCATTGTGTCCTCTGCACAAGGTGGCTTTAATAGCCCCATTTGTCCAGTAAAAAAGCCAGATAGCTCCTGGAGGACGACTGTAGACTATAGAGAGCTAAATAAGACAGTGCCTCCTCTTCATGAAGCTGTGCTTAATGTTGCCACCACATTCGACACTTTGGCTACTGTCCTAGAAATGTATCATGTTGTGCTGGACCAGGCCAATGCCTTTTTTAGCATACCTCTGGCTATGGCATCCCAAGATCAACTTCCTTGGGAAAGGCAAAAAATGAACTTCCCAAGTGCTCCCTCAAGGTCATTTACATAGCCGCACCATTTGCTGTGGAAGAATGGCCTGGTATTGGTCACTGCTTTCTTTCCAAAAACATGAGCCCATTACATTAATGATATAATGTTAACATGTGAAGATTTGCCTAAACTGCAGAAAAACTTACACGTCTTACTGCACCACGTACAGAAGAAAGGATGGCCGATAAATTTTCAGAAATCCATAGCTCAGGCACTGCAGTAAAGCTCTTGCCAGTTATACAGTTAGTAAGACCCACATTGTCCCTAAGGCTTCATAGACAAAGTACAAGCTTAACCCACAATAAAAAAAAAAAAAATGTGAAAAGGTGCAGGCTTTTGTGGGAGTTTGGGGTACTGGTACACATTTACAGCCAATTTAGCACAATGTCTTTAAGGCGCCTTGTATTGCTTAGTATAAAGGGAACACATCTGGATCTGGGACTGGGGACCAGAACAACAGGCTGCTTTTAAGAGAGAAAAAATACTAGTTAAAGGTTTAAAACCCTTGGACTCACCCAGGCATGGTTGCTGTTTATATTAGATGTCTCAGTGACCCCAGAAGACATGGGCTGGGCAAAAGCAGTGGAAGGAGAGAGTGCCCTTGGATTCTGGTTCCAACTGTGAAAGCGGGCAGAGATCTGATACACCCCATAGGACAGCAATTACTGGCAGCATATAAAGCCCCTCTGTAGATGAAGCCTCTTACTATGGAACACCAAGTTATGGTGAGAACTTCTCTCTCCATCAAGGGGTGGGTTGGCAGGGGGTTCCACTGACTGCCTCTGCCATGGCTCTGGACTCCTAGCTAACTAAATGGCATGCCTACCCACAGCAGAGTACTGTCAATAGTTCTCTGTCTTTAGAGATGAAGAAACTATGAGGCCACATTGGTTATATAAACCCTCCAATTGCCCCTGCTCCTATCCATGTTTCAGCCCCTGAAATCTATAAAAAGAAAAAAAGAAAAAAGAGAATAGAGGAAATTCTGGCTGGAGCTTGGTACACCAATGAATCTAGCTGGGCAAATCTGTCTACCTAAATAGATAGAAACAGGAGCAAACCACAATAGGCAGCGGGCTGACTTAAGAGCTGCCTGGTTAGTAATCACACACAAACTTTGACTACTGATCTTATGTACAGACAATTGGGCCATTTTGAAAGGATTGACTCTGTGGCTCTGACAATAAGAGATGAAGGAATGGATGATTATGGAGAGACTATTATGAGCACAAGAGATGGAGAAAAAATATTTGGACTCGCTTACAAGAGCCCCAGGCAGACCTTGTTGTATTCTGTGTCCTTGTCCATAGGGCATCCACGACCCTAGGTAACCAGGAAGCTTTAGCAAAAATACATGCTTTTTCAACTAACCAATCAGTTGACACTGCAGATTGGGTCTACCCATAAAAAGTGGGCACTGAAGTGCCAGATAGGATGGTGCATCACCAAGAAGGCCAGACTGCCCTTAAAATATGTCAATCTGGTTAACGCAGCCTGCCCTGTCTGTTCCAAATGACACCCTAGATAACTGCCACGGGAACCAGAGGCCATCCACTGAAGCCCTCAACTGGTAAGAAACTGGGAAATTGATTACATAAGCTTTCTCCCATTGATTGAGGGCTTTATATGTGCCCTGGTTTTATAAATACCACATCTGGCCTGACTCAAGCCTTCCCATGTCAGTGAGCAAATCAAGCTGCCACAGTAAAAGTTAAGTATTATGTACAGGTACCCCCAACAGATAGAGGGCAATCAGAGGTCACACTTCAAAAGACATGATATACAGGAGTGGACAAAAGAACACAACATTGAATGGCGATCCCACTTCCCATATAACTTGCATGCATGGAGGAACAGGAAAACAGTGTCTTTAAACAACATGTGAAGTTACTAACTAAAAAGGCTGTGTAGGTCAGGTGGACAAAAGTGCTTTCCCAAGGGTTTATTTAAATATATTTAAATGACCAACCAGTGGGGCCTACTGCCCCAAATGCCAGATTGGGAACTCATGCTGAGGCACCCAATACTGTAAAAGTGTGGAAAACAAAGAACACAGCAACAGTCCTGACCCTTGCCATGGACCAGACAGAGAACGATGGTATCGAGGGTGCCAAGCTCATTACCCTACTAGAATTTACAATAGGATATTATTCCAGGATGGGTCAGTTACTTCATGCCCTGGAGTAAGGAGAAACTGTCCAACATCCAGTGGGACCCTGTTATTCAAATGCAGACGGGAACATTGGAAACACACTGTGAGTGGACCTGGATACACACCACCAAAAGAGGAGAGAAGGCAGCAGTTCTAGTCTGGCATATTAATGAGCCCATTCACCTCTTGACACCGGAGAGCATAACCTTCCCCATATGTGTGGTTTACTCAGCCTGTTCAAATTCCCAAGGCTGTGATCACATTGATATCTAAAGATCAGGCTGCAAGTGTAATTCCTGTAGAAAAAGATCTCCCACTTGAAGTACCTACGAAATATTTGCCTTTCCAACCTTAGCAAGGGGGCTTTGTGTCACCATCCACATAGGATGTTCTGTTTTTAAACCAGATAAATTTGCTAATATCTCTTCTGTGTAATACATTGGTTTGGGCCTTGGGGAAGAGGGGGCCATGGTATAAAAAATTGTTACTGCTACTTAGATTGCTTCTCTTAATTTGCCTTTCTTCTTGTATGTGCCTATATTGCTGTAGATTGTATTTTCATGCAGTCAATTGGCAACTAGGCGAGCTACCTGCCTGATATCAAAGCCCCTGGCTGACCAGTCAGGTCACCTCGCAGAAGAGGGGTGGCACGTGAGATTGTAAGAGCTGGTCACGAGGTATGGAGTGTGGAGGAGAGACCATTCCACGATGTGACTGATTCCTGAGCTGGACCCGGGCCAGAATGGAGATTGCTTACCTCAAATGCCCTTGAAGACTGCCTGATTACAATCACGTTCATTCTAACACAAACCAGCACCCTTTTTCTGCCTTTCTGCCATGTGCTGGTTCCTGGAACAGACTGTTGTTCTGAACTGGTCACGCATGTTCTGTACCTGTTAGCATCCATGTATCTGTGATTATACCCTCCTTGTATCCTACGTAATTCTCTGGCATCTTATTAAGTGGCCCAGGGATCCATTTTGTCTTGCAGTCAACCAAGACCTTCCTGTATGCCAGTTTCCCTTAATCAACTAATTACCATACTAGTCCGCCTCTTTCTTTAGCCTTTCCTTGTCTTCCACTTACAGAGGTAGATTTTCAGTCCCAGGACATTTCCCTGGGTCTGTGTGTACTAACAAATGGCAAGGATTAAATCTGTTTTATTCACCTTTGCTTTTTATCCCCAGCATTTAACATTGTGTCTGGCATCTAATAGACATTCAATAAATATTTGTGTAATTAACTAATTAATTAATATGATTTCATGCATAATCCCCAGTAGCAAATAACTCCTCTACTACTATAGAAAGAGCACAGAAAATTCAAATACAAATTCATGTAACAGCATACATTGCTTTTTTGGAAAATATCAATTCACTGATTTACTTAGACCTTCTAAATTTTGACATATGTTGTTATGCAATATTTTTAAATCACATTTGTTCATATCATTACCATCCCATCAGAAAAGTTCTTAAGTGTTGGGAAGAGGTTAAGCTCATGACAGCAGACACAAATGTTCCAAAATTGCTAATTAATATTCACTTGAAAGCTCTAATTTAATGCTAAGCAACAAACATGGCTGGCTGTTTTCTTTAAAGTGACAGGCTCACTTCATTCACACTTGAGAAAATGTTTGCCGCATAGCCAACTCTCAAAATCATATTTCGTCTGTCAGCATTCTTTCAAGTAAAAATAGTATTCCATGAAAGAGATAGATCAGTTCACAACTCAAACAGTTGCACTAATGCTTTTCTTCAAGGCAACAATTGCACTTTAGTGTGCAGCCAAAACACTTTTTTCATACTTTGTGTTCTTCCCACATCACATAAAATACTAAAACAACATTTACAGCAGAATAAAAAACATGTTAAAATTTTTTTGTAATTTATTGTTTCTACTGTTTCATCTCTTACACTCTTAAGTGAAACTGACTCTTTCTTTTTCCAAGAGTGTCTGACAATAAATAATTGTGACTACTAGTACAGTTTGTTGCTAATACATTGATTTGTGCAAAGGTACCAGCGGTTTTACCCACTACTGCTTTTGTGCTGTCAAAGAAAATGTCAACACATGGGTGAAAAGACAAGCAACGTCTTAGTATTGCTATGAAAATAGTTTTGACTTTGCAGACCCTAAAGCAAAATAAATACAGCATCAAGAACAAAAAAGATAACGCACAGACTAGGAGAAAAATTTTGCTAATTATATATTTTATAAAGGACTCATATACAAATATATATTGAACACTTTCAACTCAATAATAAAAAGGCAATCCAGCTAGAAAATAGGCAATAAATTTGAATATACATTTTTCTAAAGAAGAAATGTGAATGGCTAATAAACACATGAAAAGAACCTCAGCACCATTAGTCATTAAACAAATACAAATCAAAACCACAATAAAAGACTACTTCACACCCACTACAATAGCAATTATTTTAAAAGTAATAAATAAAAAATATTGGTAGTGATGTGGAAACATTAGAACCTTCACACATTTTTTATGAAAATATAAAATGGTGCAGCCACTTTGAAAAATAGTTTAGAAGTTCCTCAAAATGTTAAACATAGAATTACCATATGACCCAGTAATCTTACTCCTCAGTATATGTCCCCCAAAATGAAAATGTATGTCCACACAAAAATTTGTACATAAATGTTAAAGCAGCATTACTCATCATAAATAAAAAGTAGAAATAACTCAGATGTTCAACTTCATGAATGGATAAAAAACAGGTGGTATATTCATATGATAAAATTTTATTTGGCAATAAAACAGAATAAAATACTGATACATGTTACAGTATGGATGAACTTCAAAAGCACTATGCTAAATAAAGAAGTCAATCACAAAAGACCACATATTAAAAGAGACAACCATCAGAATGGGAAAATATATTTGTAAGCAACGCCTCCGATAAGGGCCTGATATTCAAAATATACAAAAAACTCACATGACTCAATAACAACAAAAAAACAAACAACCCAGTCAAAAAAACAGGCAGAGGATCTGAACAGACACTTCTCCCCAGAGGACATACAAATGGCCAACAAATATATGAAAAGATGCTCGATATCACTAGCTTAGAGAAATGCAAATCAAAACCACAGTGAGATATCATCTCACACCTGTTAGAATAGCTATAATCAACAGGACAAGTGATAACAAATGCTGAAGAGGATGTGGAGAAAAAGGGACCCTCATACACTGTGGGTGAAACTGCAAATTGGTACAGCCACTGTGGAAAACAGCATGGAGGTTCCTCAAAAGACTAAGAATTGATCTTCCATATGATCCAGCAATCCCTCTACTGGGTATTTACCCCAAAGACTTGAAAACCCATATCCAAAAAGATGTCTACACACTGATGTTCATAGCAGCATTATTCACAGTGGCCAGGACATGGAAGCAACTGAAGTGTCCTATGATAGATGACTGGCTAAAGAAGCTGTGGTTCATATATACAATGGAATATGACTCAACCATAAGGAGAGATATAATACTGCCATTTGCAACAACATGGATGGACCTCAAGATAATTATGCTGAGCAAAATAAGCCAGACAGAAAAAGTTGAAAATCACATGATGTCACTTATATGTGGGATATAAACCTAAAAGCAATAAAGGAACAGGACAAACAAACAGAGACTCATGAACATGGACTATAGACTAGTGGTTACTAAAGGGTGGGAGGCGAAAGAGGAAGGGGGAGGTAGATGGGGTTAAAGGGGTTAAATATAGAGGGGAGGGGTGAGAGAAAATGAAGTGGGTAAAGGGGATCAAATATAAGGTAGCCTAACGAAACTGGACTTTGAGTGGTATAAACACAAAGGAATACACAGATGTTAAATTTTAATGTACACCTGAAAATATGTATAGTTGTATTAACAAATGTTACCTCAAAAAACTTAATTTAAAAAAGAAAGACCACATATTATACAATCCCATTTATATAAAATGTCCAGAATAGGCAAATCTAAGGAGACAGAAAGTGGATTACTGGTTATCCAGGGCAGGGGACCAGGGGAAGGAGGGTCATACAGAGTGACTGCTAATGGGTACAGGGCTTTTTTGGGAATGATGAAATAGCCTTGCCTAGAATTACGTATAGGCATGGTTGCATAACTCAGTAAATATATTAAAAGTCATAGAATTATACACTTTAAATAGGTGAATTTTTTAATATCTAAATTATATCTTGTACAGCTGTTAAATGTCGACTTGAGTAAGGGAATAGCATTCACACAAAAAGGAACAGATTCGCTGATGTTTCCTTTAACATTTGCAGTTATTATAGTCAATCGATATTTGATTTTTTAAAAGTCTGCACTAAAATTACTCATCTAAACCAGAAGCTGGGTACCCAATTCTACTACTGAAAATGATTAACCTCTGATGCACTGGTAATATCTGGGAAAAGAAAACACAGCGGCCTCAGTAGGGCCCCCTTCTAAGGTCACGTGATTTCTGACAAAGTTAACTGCTGGGTCTGAGGTCATCAGGGTGTTAACTCTGGTTAGTTTAACACCAAACATCCTGACAGAACATAGGACTCTATGTATTATAATAAAGACTAGATCCTTGCTCAGAAAAAAAGGAAAAGATATTTCTAATAGAAAGCATACTGATTACTGTCCTTTCGGGGACTGAGGTTGATCCACCTTTGAGTGAAACATCTTCCAGTATTGGAGGAAAATTGCCATGTCTGACTCCCATTTTCTTTCTTTAGTTAAATCCAGTATAAAGGAAGAAAGAAGGAAAAGAAGGGAGAAAAGGGAAACTCAGAAATACTTTTATGTATCTAAAGTTGTAAAATCAATCAGGGAAAGCATAATCAGAGGTCTGGAAAGAGCCAACACCCTCTACCCATAGCAGCTTCTGTCCCCACTACTGCCACAGACTCCAGACAGGAACCCAAAAAAATTATCCTTCCCAAAGTGGGGAAGGAAAATCCAGACAGAACCTTACGAATAAATAAGGCTCCTTTGTGCATCTCCCCTTGCCCTTGACCTATTGATCTTACGTAACCTAAAGAGATAACTAAAAAAAAAGTTTGATTGGTGACATATTTTTAGGACATTTTATAAAGCCCTAAGTCCCAACAGAGCTTCTATTCATGGATATGGAAGATAATATTACTGATACTCAAAACTAGAATCCTCAACCTCTGCTGAGACATTTTAGAGTCTCTTTTTTTGAGGGCAATAAAGTTCCCTTGTCTCCACCCACACTGTAGAATTATGATCCTCTCCATCAGCAGTCTTCACCAAGGAAAGCATGCCCATCATTGGTAAAGAGCTGTTCTCACTTGTGTTTTATTTCCTAATGCTCAATTGAAACTCAAAAGAAAGAAAGAAAGAAAACCACATCCTTTCTACTCTCGATATATAAATAGAGACAGTCAAGAACTGAGAACAGATTTTCACATTGATTGATGTGGGGACACCAGCCACAATGAGGAACTCCGGTACATTTCTGGCACCCTATCTCTCAATTGTCATTTTTCTCCTGCTAATTCCTGAAGGTAAGACTGATTCTTGTCATTTCCATTATAACCATTAAGCAAAATGGAGCAGACTTTCAATGAGTTTTTGGCAATATTAGCTAAGTGTACTTAAAGGAGATTATTTTTCTCCCTGAGTCTTAACATTCTTTTTTTGCATTCTATTGAGTTGATTATTTCTGCAGCCCAGAAGATTTAAAGATGAACCTTTGGAATCTACCTATACATAATATACCCTGGAAAATATTGAGATGTGGGTGAAGTTTTCTTGGTTTCTTTAAGTTCCTTATCCTTTTGCTTCTGGAGCCTAGAACTTCCCCCTTTCCAACCCACTTCCAAAATTAGAGCCTTTTGGTCACTCTCTTTTCCTTCCCCATACTCTCATTATTTATACCTAATCGTGAATTTGGCAATGACTTAGCTTTAATAATGCAATAACGGTTACTATTTGAAGAAGCATAGGACTGAGCCAATGATGAGGACAAATATTTTAGGAGGATACAAGAATATCACATGTAGAAAGGTGGAGAGCTGAGAATATATTACAACAAGATCTTCTCAACCAACATAGATGATTTGCTTTGCATTTAGGTCTCCGTGTTCTCTAATAACAAATCCATACTCCTGGTATGTCATCAAGAAAATTTGACTAAAGCAGAAATCTCTCCTTATAGCATCTTCTTTCCTCCCTTCCCCTATTTCACGGGAAAATTAAACCACATGGTTCAGTCTGGAGATTGAAGGGGAGCCTCAGGTGCAATAGGTAGTATTCTCCCAACTCATGAATGAGAAGAGTGCAAATTTCAATAAACAGAAGTCTCACAAAGACCAAAGTACTCGTGAGCAAGGTAACAGCTGAAAAATGCTAATATCAGCTAAAAGCTGTATGTTTTTACAAGGACTTGGGGTGAAAAGAGCAGTTCTCAGACTTCTAAAGACCTCTCTTCTTCCCCAAATTAGTACTCAGCCTGAAAGGAGGAGAGACGGGAGGGCACTCAAGGTGGTCATCATCACTAACATCTCCTGTAGCAGCTGTCACCAGTGTAGACCTATGCACAGCTGCCCACTCTGTGCAAGCCCTGAGGCCTGAGGTCAGTGGTTGTGACAGATTTCCAGCCTTGATAATCCCTGGAGCTGCCAACGGCACAGCTTCTGTGTGGGAAAGCGTAGGACCCTCTCAGAGAATCCAACAGGAATAGGATATACATCCAGATATCTGAACGCCTACATTGGTGGGAGAGGGGAGGGAGAAGGATGCTCTCATCTGGGCTTTCTCTTCAAGTGGGAAAAGCATGTCTGGTCTTAGAAGCACAGCTTTAGGTAGAGCTCTATAGGGCAGGCACTGATATGATTTATTTTTTACTCTTTAACAGATTTCTGTGTAAAAATTATTGGAGGACATGAAGTAACACCTCATTCAAAACCTTACATGGTACTACTTAAAGGAGAAGGTATCTGTGGTGGGGCATTGATTGCACAAAACTGGGTGTTGACGGCAGCTCATTGTAAAATGTAAGTGCTTGGGTTAAAAAAAATGTTTGTGAAAATATTCTAATTTGGGTGAATATTAATTTTTAAAAAGTAAACCCTACTAAACCCACGGAAGGCTCCCACTACTTACATCTCTGGAAATTTGCTCTACCCCAACCAGAAGTCAAGCCCAGACTTGGTGCCAGAGAATCAAACCAATGAAGAAGCAGCATCCACAAGTTCTTCCTGTAGGTCCCCTCTAGAACCACCTGGTCCAAATGCTGAAAGTCTTTACTTCTGGTCTTGATGTCATGACTGGGTAGTATTAGCTCCAAGGAGTCTAACCACAAATGTCAAGTAGAGAAAGCTTGTTTGAATAAAAAAAAAAAACAACAAAAAAAAAAAAAAAAAAACCTCTTCCAGGCCTAGTCTTTACTCCACTCCCTAGACCAAGCCTCTAAACCTGAGTTATCCAATATGATAGCCACTATCATACTGACTATGCAACTTACGCATGTGGCTATATAAAGTTAAATTAGTTAAATTTAAATCAAATTAGAAATTTATTTTCTCAGTCACACTAGCCACATTTCACATGCTTAGTAACCAAATGTGGCTAGTGGAAAGTGCAGATTTATAAAACATTTCGTCATCAAACTATGTTCTACTGAAAGCACTGTCATAGTCTAAAGTGAGACTAATGTCAGTGGTGTCATGGAAAAACGGCAGTGTGAATATCTGGTTGGTACATTTTATACTAGTTTGTGAATGATAATAGCCTTCACCATCAATATATCAGAGAGTTTTTATTTTATTAATCAAAATAAACCTTTAGCATAGAGTAAAAGAAGAATCCCTGTACTGCTCCTTCACTCCACCATCTCCCCAACATACACATACTCAGTGTCATGTAAACTGAGTTCTCCACTGGAAAATCTATTTCTGAAAGTTTTTCCATTTTAGAGAAGTTTATTGTTATCTTACAGAAATCCCTTCAGTGAGTTTCTCTACCACTACCAAGCGGCTTTTGCCTCTGTCTCTGGACTACTGAGACTTTTGTTTTCCAATAATTTGCTGCCTGATTCTCTATCACATGTAATGGAATATTCGGTAGTGGGTAAAGCACTAAAACCCCAACAGAGATCCCAAACTTAGCTTAGCTGCCATGGAATTCTTATTATTTGTTTCCAATGAACCTAGCTTAGCTTTTTATAAATAAGCTGATGATGATAGTGGTAATGATGATGATGGTGATGATGATGATAAATTCATAAATATCTTATTTTTTATTCTTTAAAGTATATATTTTTCTGAGCCAAAAACAAGTATTTCAATAGAAAGCATATTTACAAAAGGGACAATGGAACTGATCAGCACATAATACGCTCAGCTACTGATTAAAAGAGTAAAAACCATGCTGTGTCTGTTTTTTAGGCTCAGAAAGTCCCAGGTTATTCTTGGGGCTCACTCTGTGTCCAAGCCTGAGCCAGAAAAACAGATAATGTTCATTAAGAAAGAATTTCCCTATCCATGCTATGACAAGGACACACATGAGGGTGATCTTAAACTTCTACAGGTATGTACCTTCGATTGTACCTTTGACTGGCTTAAAAGTTATAGAACCTCATACAGTCTGACTAACTACATGGCAACTTTTCTTTGGCACCTCCATAGCTACAGACTGTAGCTATATAAGGAGGTCTCTGAGGGTTGGACTAGAATTTAAATAGAAATGTGAATATCTTAATTATTTTATTCTGTTAACTCTTTATGCTTGTCTTCAACAGCTGGGGAAAAAAGCAAAAATTAATAAAAATGTGGCTATCCTTGATCTCCCTAAAACGGGGGAGGATGTAAAACCTGGAACCATGTGTCAAGTTGCAGGATGGGGGTTGATTCACAACAGTAAATTATCTCATTCTGATACTCTGAGAGAAGTCAATATCACCGTCATAGACAGAAAAATCTGCAATGATAAAAACCACTATAATTATGATCCTGTGATTGGACTGAATATGCTTTGTGTTGGAAACCTCAAAGGTGGAAAAGACTCATGCAATGTAAGTAAGACAAGAGCCCACATTTTAGCTGTTGCATTAAGTGTTGTAGATATGGAAAACACAATGTCATGCTTAGTCCTCTCATGGTCTTGGCTTCTACAGAGTCCTAGTGCTTTGGGGGAAACAGTTTGATAAAACCTCAGTCAAATAAATTAATATTCTCAGCTCATGTAGGTTGTTCACCAAAAAAAAAAAAGTTTACTGCTACTACATGGGTTGACCTATTATATCTTCTTGATTGAATATCAAAAACCATTGAGAAACAATTTTTTTCTCATTTTCCATATTAATATATGTAGATATAAATTTAAAAATATTTAACACTCAGGAGGGCTGAAGTCTGGGTTCCTCTAGGGTCTTTAATATTCTTTTTCCCAGTCTCAGCACTCCTCTGAAATTCCTCTACCATTTAACTAGGTAAGTCTGTCATTCCCAAGCCTGACTAAGGATCCCAGGCTAGATCCCAGAGCTTCTAGAGCCAAGCTGAATTCTCAGGAAATAACTTCCAAGTATGACCCACACCAGAGAATGTGTAAGCCTCCATATCAGAGTCCCAGAGAAAGGACGGGACAGGACCCTGATTGAGGATAGAAGTAGAAAAAACATGTTACATATTTTTAATCTCTGAGTGCTGGCTCCTCATTTCTTATCTTTTCAAAAGACCCTATAGAGCCTCATCTAAGAGAAGTGTGCCATGTGCATGGTTTGAGAATTATCAGACATTGAGAGATCCAGAGGTCTCTGTCCTTCCCAGGTACTTATCTGAACACCAGCAGATTCTGAATAGCTTGCCTCCAAGATCAAGGATAGGCAAATCCCAGAAAAGATGACATCTATCTTTAGCACCCTCTGTTTTTCTCCTTTGCCCTCCTCGCTCCTACCCTTCTCTGTATTCACCACATTGGGCATCCAGAAACCCAGAATGTGCAATGCTTTTGGAACCCACATGCAACATCCTGAGGCCATGACAGCATCCCAAGATGCCTGTCCCACTCCTACCAGCCTCTGTTATTAAAGCTTAGCAATCTTTTTCCAGTTCTCTCAAAGGCTGTTGATGAATTAAACCTAAAGAACTCGTTCTGAAAATTTTAGGCACTACATTAGGCAATAGATATATACTTGTCCAGGGAGGGCCCCAGCTTTTCACATGGTTCTTTACTTTACACACTAAGGCCAATTTTTGCTTAGAAAGAAAAGGTCACCGGTACCTTCACATTGCTGGGATGGAGTTGGGCCCTCAGAGCCCTGCATTTGTGGAGTTCTATGTACAAGCCTGAATGGCCCTCCATCTAGAACCACAAGTCTTTCCTAAATCCAAGCAATGAAATGGCCAATCCACTCCCTAGACCTGGAATATGTTAAACTATGCTGATTTTAGAATTGCATGAGACACTACACGGTCACACATTGGGCGCCACAGCCAGAAAGAATTAAAACAGTGACTTACAACTAACTAAAGCCTCTCTGCTGTGGACTCCGTTAGCTCTGAAGAGTAACCACTGATTTCTAGGAGCTTCTGTGTAGTATCAGATGCTCAAAGAAGACTTCGGAAAAAGTTTTTGTCTATTCAAGAGCGTGAAAGAAAAAAAGGTTGCTTTGGTTTTGTTTCTTTGGGAAGATTATCTGCTGGAGGAACTAGAAAACATAGTTTTTATTCTTTGACTCAAAGTTTCATCTGTATTTGACTATTTTACCCCTTGAGTTATTAAACGTTTTGAGAAAATGACAAATAGGAGGGTTTCCTTTCTGAAGCAGAGAATCAATCTCAAAATTAGTAGATAACATACACAACAACACAAGCTTTCTTTTAATTTTCATTGGTTCATAAATCTATGAAGCCAATTTAAAAATATTAAAATATTCCCAACGTTTTGGTTTTTTTAAGTACAAATTTTTAATTAAGTGAAGGTTGGTCTTAATTCCACATTAAATTATATTTCTTCTGTTCATCTATGGTCATGTTCAATGCTAATTCTCCCCACCCCTCTTGCTTTCCCCCAGGGAGATTCTGGAAGCCCTCTGATATGTCAGGGTACTTTCAGAGGTGTCACTGCTTTTGGCCTTCTAGGAAAGTGTGGAGACCCTCAAGGACCTGGCATCTATACTCTTCTCTCAAAGAAACACCTCGAATGGATAATTAAGACTATGAAGGAGGAAGTTTAGATAATTGTATTTCATTTGATTGGCTGTCACTTTTTAATCCTGTCATAAATAAAATCAATTTGGATGACTATACCTATTTCTCTCTTATAACTTTAGTGGGCAGATCTCCACCAGCAAAGAGAGGCAGAATAATATAATGACCTCATGGATAATGCAAGGGAGAGATTAGGGGACCAGTGTCACCAGTGCCATCCATGCATCAAGTGATATGTAAATTTTGCTTGAATTATTCAGTTCAGTGTCTCAATGGGAACAGCAAGAGTGTCACTAAAGTCCATCTAGTAACAAGCACAGTGAAGGGCTCAGCAATTCTGCAGGAAACAGGAACAGCCAGTCTGGAGCATCTGGGTTAAAAGGAAATGAGTTTGCCCTTCGAAGGCCATTGTTCCACATAGACACATGCTATTCAGATTTGTATGAAAAAAAAAAAAAAACTGAGTTTATGGGTGACATAGAAACAGAAACAGGAAATGACTTACAGTATTTTCCAAAAGCAGGTAAGAAATAGGAATTAAAATTCTAAGGGATCTAAGTGAAGCACTTTGCCAGCCAAGAAAAGTGTAAAACAGAAAGTCAACTTCCTTACTCAGTAGTTTGCATTTAAACCTTGGATTATTTAGGTGATTTCTTGGTTTTCCTTGTACCTAAGCCTAGATAGGTCCAATCAATACGGTAGTTACAGAGGCTGTCATGCCATAATGGGGAGTAAATATTGAATTGTAGTCAGAAAGTTTCCTTGGAAAAAGCTCTATAAAGTTTATTCAGCATATAGAAATTAGTGGATAGTCATCAGCCCAGTAGTGGCTTCAAGATGCAATTATGTGAACAGATTCTTTTGATATTCCTAAGTTTATATTTAGGAATATAAATTCTATGTGTGTATATACATGTATATCCATTCACACACAAAATGTATACCTGCGAGGAGAGGAGAGGTAGATGGGATAAAAAGGGTCAAATATGTAAAATTGGAAGTTACATAAATTACACCAAGTAAACAAAAAAAATGTATATCTGAACCAAGTACATACAGTAACACCAGAGACAACCTCTTAAAACAACCTCCCCACCCCCCAAAAAAGAAGCATAATTGAAGAACTGACTAAAATACTAATACATTGGTTTTCAACTATGGCTGCCCATTAGACTCACCAGGCTCTTTAAAATTACCAATGCTCACACCCTACCTCTAGAAATTTGTATTTAATTTGTATTCAATGTGACCCAGATCATAGTATTCTGTACATAAGCTGCTCAATGATCCTATACGCTGCTAGGAATAAGAACCCCTATACTAGAAAGCGAGGCCTGATGCTAACATTTAAAAGAAAAGCCCTAATAGAGCCACTAAGATGATATTTTATACACCTGCTCTAACCCCTAATTCCTACTTAGGATTTTAACAGCAATAAGAGGATGGAATATTTCATACTACCAACATTTATTACAGATTTTGAAGTCTACTTATAAAGTAGTTTGGAACCTTTGTTCATTGCTGATAGAAATGTAAATTGGTGCAGCTTCTTAGGAAAATTGGCAGGGTCTATTAAAACTAAATGTATACATACCCTATGACCTAACAATTCCACTTCTGGGTGTATACTAAACAGAAACAATTGCTTTTTTTTTTCACAAAAGATGTGTTCAAGAATGTGCATAGGAGCTTTATTCTTAAAAGTCAAAATTAAAATCAACTCAAATATCCATCAACAAAAAAATGGATAAGCAATTGTACATTTATATGACAGAAGAGCTTATATTGCACAGCAATAAAAAGGAACAAACTACAATTACATGCAACAACGTAAATTAATCTTACGAACTTAATGTTAAATGAAAGAAGCCAGACAAAAAGAATATTTACTGTATGATTTCATGTATCTGATGGCTGACATAAGGCAAAACTAATCAATGGTGATACAGGTCATAATACTAAAAAGGTGCTGACTGGGAGTGGACACAGGAAGTCTTTTAGGGAACAGAAAATGTTCATATCTTAATCTAGATGGTGGTTACACAGTTATCTATTTATAAATTAAAACTCATCAAAGCTATACACTTAACGTTTATGTACTTTACTATGTGTAAATTATCACTCAGTAAAATTTTAAATTACAAAATTTTTAAATCGATTGTAGCAAAGGCTTCTGCTTTATGTGTTATCTATAAGTTCACTTTTTTTCCTTACTAAAACCATATCCCAGACTTCCCACACCAGGTAAATGATATACTGTCATTTTCCTTAAATGAAAGCCTGTGTTCACACATCAGTATTAGCTGAGATTTGTGGTCTTTGGTCATGACATAGTTTCGTAAGACTGTTAAGACAGAAGCACTCAGAATGGTAAGAGACACTAGAAGTGGCCTAATCATTTTGTTCATTTTCCTGGCTAATTAAGAAGATGAAATGAAAACTATTAGCTTAAAGAAGAAGAGTGTATACGGCAGAAAAGTATTACATTTGCAGCTTTTGGTGACCTAAAATTTTTTAAGAAATTACTAGCACTACCCAGTAAATTTTTTTAGTTTAAAAAAAAAAGAAAAAAGAAAATTACATATTGACAAATTAACACTAATTTGGCAGGCAAGCTCTCACTCCCCTCGTATATTCTATTCCACTTTTCAATTATCAAGATTTTTGTTTTGTTTTATGGGGTACTTTAGAGGGAAAAGGGGAATGGCATGGGTAGGTATTGGTAAAAACATTTTATGATAAAGCAAAATATTCTAAGAGGCATTAAAAAGTATGTGTGCTCCCTCGACTCTTCAATGTAATCAACCAGGAAAGACATAAGCATGTTAAAACTGCAATAAGTACATTCACACAGGAATAAAAGATTTTTTAAACAACTAAAATAGTATATTAATAACAAATAGGTGATAACTGATTAATGCCAAGAGTTCAAACCCAGGTAACGTCATTTCAAAAGACTTCCTAAAGAGGTCAGAATTTATGCAGATGTGCAAAGAAATGAAAAGAAGAAGAAAAATTCCAAACTAGAAGAAAAGGTCCAACAAATGTACCAAGGCAGGAAATCACAAATTTAGATCAGGGTTAATATAGAAGATGAATGGGGATCAACGTTAAAAAGACAGAATAGTGAACTGATCAAGCTGGAAGAAAGCTTTCCAACCATCAAATCCAAATTCCTATTTTTGTGAATGTTGTGACATACCCAAGGTCCTTATGGCAGAGCCAAGGTGAGAACAGGTCTCCTAACTTCAGGTTCTGGACTCAGGACTCCAAGGTTGAGGACAAGGGGTTTCGGTAACAGAGGAGTCACTGAGAGTGTATGAGCAGAGGACTGACAGGATCAGCACAGTGCTTTCAGAAAAGTAACCTAACTGTGGCATGGAGATCCATGAAGAATAAAAACAGGAAAAACAGTTCCAAGACAATTATGGCAGAAAGGATATCAGGTATTCAGAACATGACTAGGGTGAAACAAAAGAAAAGAGAACAAGGGGCAAACTAAGTGAGCATGGAGCACAACAACCAGGAGGCTCCCTGAGTGATGGAATAACCAGGATAAGAATAAGACCATGAAGAGGAGTAATAGAGTCCTACAGAGGAGCTCATTTTGAGAGGAAATGATATGCATGCTCAACTGCCTAGCATACATTAGTATTTCTATCAATATCTTTCAAGTGAATAAGTTGTGTTTTTAATGGATTGAGTGTGAGCTAAAGACAGAAAAGGATCTCAAAGATGAAATATCCAGAAGCAGACAGGAAGTATGCAGCTGAAGCATGGGAGAAAAGTCAAGTGGGAAAGAAGTGTTTAGAAACCTTTGCTATAGATATTACTCTGAGTATAGCAGTGAAAATGAGTCTCTAACAAAGAAAAGATAGAGAAAGAAGAAAAATGAGTAGCAGGAGGAGGAGGAAAAAAAGGAGAAGAAGAAAGAGGGAAAAAATGGAGAGAGAAGAATGGAGGGTCCAAGATAATGTTTGGGAAATGTAATGGGAAGAAGCAGAGCCAATAAAGTAACCTGAGAAAGATGGTCAGGAGAACAGGCATTCATCTCGGGAAAAGCATTTCATCCTGTTTGATCCTCATAACAACCCCATACAGAAGACGAAGCCAACATCATTATTCTCACTTAGAAATAAAATAAGGAAACTGAAGCTGAGAGGGGCTAAGTGGCTGACAGCAGCAGTTCCACACACAGGCTGTGCCATCAGCTGCAGCAGAAAGCACTTGCGTCTGGTCTGGACGCAAAGCCAAGTGCAGCATTCTGCCTCTGTGGCCTGTGGGAAGAAGGAAAGACAAGTCGTGTTCCACAGTACAAGGGCTGGTGCCCAGGACTCAGAAGCAACCTAAGGTGGACACACGAATCCCATCCAAGGATAAAGTGCTGCTCCGAAACCCACCGTGTTCAGAGCTGGCACTCCCACTGGGCCTTTGCTGTGTACACACCAGTCAGGGCGGGCTCTGGGCCACTTTCATTGTGGCTAAGGTTTTGCTTTAGTTTCCCCTCCAGGGCGCGTCCCCCTTATATTAATTTCCTGTGGCTGCTGTAACAAATTACCACAAACTGCTTGACTTTAAACAACAGAAATGTTTTCGCTCACAGTTTGGGAGACCAGAAGTCTGAAATCAAGGGGATATTCCATTCCTTTGCCTCCTTTAGCTTCTGGCAGCTGTTAGCCATGCTTAATTTTGGGTCACATCACTCAGTCTCTGCCTCTGTGGTCACACCGCCTCCTTTTCTGTGTGTCTGTTCTCTTCCATGTGTCTCTTATAAGGGCATTTGTCACTGGATTTTGAGCCCATCTGGCTAATCTAGGAGGATCTCATCTTGAGATCCTTAACTGCAAAGACTCTTTTTTCAATTAAGGTTACATTCACATGCTCCAGGGATTTAACATGGATATTTTGGAGGAAGCATCTTTAGACACCACATCATATACTGTTATCAGTTCTATCTTCTCTAATCCATCCACACTCAGGAATTGCTGTGCTCCTGCCATCTACTGCATCCCTCTTCCCTCCCCCAAAAGTCATCCCCTTGGTACCTAGGTTTTAAGAAACTAATCAAATAAACTGATGCAGCTTAATGGAAAGAACCCAAAGTCTCTCCCACAAAGAATATATGAGTCTTATTTATAGACTTCTGAAGATAGCACCCCTCTTTCTGTTATCTAATTGATCATTGCTCAAGAACATTCTGTGGAATGTTCTATGTGAAGTTACAGGGATGAAAAATGAAAAGAGTGTTTAATGTTCACACTAATTTAAGAAAATTAAACAGGATTCCTTATTACAAGATTATCATATGTACTATAAATATTTGAGAGAAACTATAATAGGCAGCATTTCTGAAACTTATTTGGCCAGAATCCTTTTGACTTGAGCACCTCAAACCACTAGTGTTGTTTGAAAAATACTTTGCAAAACTTATCCTAACCCAATAGTGACTCTAATGATCGAAACTTCAGACCAAAACAGATAAGGCTGGGAGGATGGAGTCAGAGAAGGGGGTTGGATAAGAGTGAATAGGTATTTGAGGATATGACTAAAATTAAAACAGGTGGGTGGTCACCTCCTCATAGGACCAGCATTGCTTACAATTCAACTGAGGGCTGAAATTTCAGAAATAATTTTGTACTCTGATACAAGATTCTCAGCAGCCAGGAATGCATATGTACTATTCCACTCCTGAAGGAGATGTGTCTTAGACGTTTTTTCCGTCTTCACATATCACTCCCAATGCTCTTCCTTATGCACCTGCACACGCGTGTGCACACACATTTCCAAAGGGACACAGGATTGGCCCTGAGCATGTCAGTGTATAAAAACATTTAGATCGATAGATATAATGTAGCCACCCTATTTTACAAATGAAGAAAATTTAAGAATGTCAAATGCCTTGTTCCAGGTCACACAGCTAGTTAATGGCAGAGCCAGAACTAGAATCTATGCTTTAATCATTTGGACCACACTCCAGATCCAGAGCAAAGGAGAATCTCTCTTTTTTATTAAAGACCACAGTCCATTATTTTTAAAAACAAAATTTAAAAATTAAATCAATAAAAATAAAAAAAAACAATTTAGTTAAGATATAGATATTTAATGTTTTTAAATGAAACCTTAGAAGGAAAAGTCTATTCAATGAATATGATAGGTGATAAACACGTTTTCAGTTCTTATTACAATGTGTTAAGATGAAGAGGAAGGAAGGAAGTAGAAAAGGGAATAACAAAGAAAAAATCCTAAATCTTTTCCAAAGCAGGCTTTGTAAAAGATCTTGACTTAAAAAAATGAATAGATAGCTACACTTCCAGAAATTGTTAAGAAAAAGGCTTTTGAATTGGGAGCTAAGACACTCTTGAAATTCTCTCGTATCAGTGACAAGCTTAACTTACTAGATATTGCTAAATTTCATCTTATGTTCAAAGTTCCTCTTTTAGGGTTCATATTACCAAGTTCCAAGCTCCAAAACTGTCACAGAAAGCACTGAAAGTTTTGTTTTCTTTGTGCAGCTATAATTATAAGTGAGACCACGTAATGATACATGTGCTATGGACTGATGAAACCAAGTCCAAGGCCAGATGTCATTTATAGGTTGGCAAGTCAGTTACTCTTGTTTCAAAGCTTAGAAATTACAACTCTTATTGTTCTGGGGGGGGGCAATCATAAATTATCTTTGTTCTGTAGTAAGGGAAGTGAGACTTCTTTAACTGAAATTCTCCTCCAGAGCATCATGACTGTGGTTAACAGGGTGAGACCCAGTAAAGATGTGACTATAATTCAGAATATCATTTTTTGCAAACTTTCTGACCACAACCCACAGTCCAAACTACATTTTATGTGGTGTCATCTATAGGCACGTCTATGTCTAGATAACTAGAACAAAAATTTCGTAGAATGCCTACTTGGTCACTTTTTCCTACTCTATATTATTCTATTTTGAACCTTGACTCATTATATCCATAATCCAATGGGTCACAGTCTCCCAGTTTGAAAGACCCTGACCTAGATCTCAGTTCCATAGTGTATGTCAAGATAGCTGTCCTTAGCCCACAATGGAAATATTAACAGTGAAAACACATGGAAGTTAAATATTTTAGTAGTTCCATGCCATATGGCAGCACTCCCTGAAGTGTGTTCATGTAACAAGTACTTCAAGATGATCCCATACAGTATACAGCCATGCCATCCTGAGCGTGCCGAATCTTATCCAATCTCAGAAGCTGTGCAGCATTGGGCCTGGTTAGTACTTGGATGTGAGACCACCTAGGAATACTGGGTGATGTAGGCGTAAAAAAAAATAATAAAATAGATGATTCCTTACAAAAGATTTTCCAAATGTGTTTGGGAAACACTGAATGCTGTAATCTCCTCTTGGAGATTCGTAATATACATAATAAAGCCAAGGTTTTGAGATATCCTTAGGAAAGAAAAACTGTTCTTGAATAACACGATTTCCAAATGTATCTGACTACCTGACAAGTGTTTGTATAACAACCATTCTACTAAACACTTTTGGGAAATTTTGTATATAGAAGAAACTGTTAAAGATGAAAATTAGAGTCTAAAAACTCAAAAGTAACTACATCTTCTCCACCTATAAACAATTTAAGAGAAGAAAAGGTGAAATGTCTTCTTTGGAATTCTGTCTAATATCAATGAAAAAAATTCATAAGGCATTAAAACTAAAAAATTTACAGCTTGTTAAGACCAGAGAAACAAGGAAATATATCTGGTAGATTCATTCTTTATTCCCAACATCAGTAAATTGAACAGAATATCTATCAGATGCCCCCACCTAGGTAAATTGTAATTTTGTAAAGAACTGGCTTTTGAGGCTGGATTTAAAATATTTCTCTAAACTGAAAAGGCCCAGTGAATTGCATTTCTTACCATCAAAATACACAAAGGATCAACTCACGCTCTTCCTACACTTATGTTAGTCTTGGCTGCAATGAATCTATGAATTTAAGGGAAAGATGTTCATTGTCTCAGAATACTCAGGCTGCTCTCAAGTTTCACAGCCAAAGTGATGCTGAGAAAAAAGGGAAATGCTAAAAAAAAAAAAAAAAAAGCACATGTTAAATTAACTTTCAACTCACAGGTGAAGGTTTTACAAAGAGAAACTCTCAACAACTGAAATCCCTACAGACTCAGCATGTATAGTGAGCTGTGTCTTGGTCCTGTGTTTTATCATAAATTATTTTTGCTGGATTCTAGAAGACCAGCATGAAGGCAAACTCCAAAGAAGACATTTACCTGTGAGTTTGTGCTTGGGCTCTGGATGCTTTGCTCAGTATTTATGTCCAAGATGTGTAAGCGTCCATCTTCCATTCCTTCTCCAACAGCAAGGACAGCAGACTGCCAGGGACACCAATTCGCAGCCTATAAAGTTTCAAATAATCACACAGGCAGGTCAATCTTGGAGAAGGTGAACTCGTGGATGTGATGCACTCAGGGAAGCAGAAATGTCAGAGGTCTGTACCCATTGCAGCTCCCCTAGACTCTGATGCAAAGGCAGAAGCAACTGCACTCTCGAGATTACTTCTTGGAGACTACATATCACCTATTCGGTGTCATCCTCAAATTTTAATAATAATTGCAAACATTTTAAACGTAGAAAAATCATGCAATGATATGTTTTAAAAACTACATTCAACATAACCTATGTGTCAAAAATCTGCCGCTAGAATGACGTGTGCCCTAGAATCTGGTTATGAAATGCAGCCTTTCTCTGGTTTGTCTACCTGTGAATTTAGTTAGGTTCTAGGTCAGAGAAGAGAACAGAAGACAAAAGGGAGTTATGTATGATTGCTCAGAAAAGATCTCATGCCTTACAACACTTAATACATTTCAAAAAAATAAAATTGCCTTTGCTATATTTATAAATTATTACAGTTAATTCTGAAAAAATGGATTTTAGTATGGCACATTTACATTGATAATTGGAATGACTAGTAACAACAATTTTAAATAACATTTTAACAAATATTTTAGTTATATTTATCTGTATATCTTTATCAGTCATCCTGGTAATTATTTTCATTTTTGTATATTGTCTTCTATATGTAAAAGTATTTTAGAAAATATCAAACATAATGTATGTACTGGTTTATTTTGTTGTTCTTTTCATTTATTATATAAATATTTTTCCATGTTTAACATATTTTTTATAATTATTATTTTTAATAATACCACAATATTCCATTATGTTATTACACCCTAATTAATTTTTGTTCTAATGCTGAACTCAGGTGGGTTTTTTAAAATCTTATTTGGCTTGGTTTGCATTGCATTGTGTTGAGTTTTTTGGAAAGAAGATTTTTATTTGTGTGTTTTTTGTATGTTTTGTTTTTGTAGTTTGCTCTTGTAAAGAATCCTATATAAATATATTCTGCATGTGTCTTTTGTTTCTAATAAATTATTTTCAGGTAAATTCCAAGCTTCAGAAATTTTCCAAATAGTTATAAGTCTTACAACACCAACCTCAAATGAGCACATTAATTTTCATCCTGAGTTAAAATTTAAATCTCCCATGCCATATGCCCTTCTAAAACTTTGCCCACTTCCCTGTGTTGATAGGTAGAATCTCATTCCCCTCCCTCTGAATCTGGGCTGTCAGAGAACATCTGTGACACCAAAAGTGTTCTTTTTACTAGAAATAAGAATTTTTAATACAGAGAAATAAAAATTATCGTGCAGAGCATAGCAGAGTATCAGTTTACCCTAGAGCACCCTCCTCCTTTGTCTGGCAAAGGTCTCCTTTCCTTGGTGTAAGTTCATGACTCAGACCTGGTCAGTCAGTGTGCCCATCTCTGGCAGGAGTTATCAGTTCAGAGATAAGCATGTGACCAAAGTCAGGCCAGAGTCCTGGGACTTTTCTACCAAAGCTATAAAGAATGATGGTTTCTTCTCTAGTTCCCATCTGGGAGAATCTGAATCTAAAGCTGCCAAGAGCCATCTTGCCCTCAAAATGGAGTCCTGATGAAGAATGAAACTAAACAGAGACAAGTAGAGCCAAGAGACAAGGGGACAGGACTCTAACGGCATTATTTAAGGTCCTAGATCCAGAAATATTTGAAATAACTATATTTACCCAGGACTCGTCAGTTATATGAGAATCTTTATTTATTTTTGCTTACATTCAAGCTTGACTTTGGTTTCAGTCACAACCAAAATAATGACACATGTGTAGTAAAAAAAAAAAAAAAAAAGTTGTCTTCAGGAAATTGATGGCAAAATCCAAAACAAATTCTAGCAGAAGAAAATAAAGTATGGCTCGATGGCTTTGTGTTCATGTGTGAAGAATAATCAGTGGTCTTTGAGTAAAGGGAAACCTAGAAAACTATTGGATTTCTTACCTTGACTGCTGTAGGGTGGGGTATGACATTTATTGGTTGACTTTGTGCAGTTGCGCCTGGATCATGAGGCCATATAATCAGCAGTCCATCACGACAGCCACTGGAAAGCCGCCTGCCATCCGGTGACCACTTCAGAGCATACACAGCTTGCTTATGGTGAAGTGTTCCAACATGATGTTGGGCTACCAGAACATCGTGGTGATAAACATGGCCCAGTTTTGACCCACTGCACAGAGGCAAAGGGGAGGGTTTATGGCAGAAAACTTGAGCCCTAGTACTACATAAGCATTTGGAAACATAAAGGAGAAAGCATTGTTCAACTGTTGAAAGACCCTTAGGATAGATTCAAAACCACGTAGACATTCATCATGTTAATAAGGATGAACTATTCTAACTGGGTGATTCTCTTCATAAATAAAATAAATGTGACTGGCAGAGTTTCAAATCTGAATATTGGGAAGATACCCTTTAAGAGATTTCTCTAATGGCTTTAAGATAATGCAGGCAACCATGGAAAAGGTAGGTTTATAAGATTACTAGATTTTCCCGGCTTTATATACTGAACCTAGGAAATACTACTTTTCTGGAATTCAGAATATTTCATATTATTTCAAAATGGTTTTATACATATTTCTGGTATATACATATTTTAGTATATCATATATTTTTATATATTTGTTGTTATTAATGTATTATATTTACATATAGTATAATAAAATAGTATATAAACATTATAGTAAAATGTTAGACCTAGAAATTTATTTTGTTTTTTCATTAATTTATAGATTCACTATTAATTGTGCTAATGCTACTAATAACTAAAAAAGGTATAAAACTTTCTAAATGCCACAGCCAACTGCAATATGATTACAAATCAATGGATAATGTCTCTACTCATTCTCAGTGACTTGAATCCAAATAATAAAGATTTTCTCACACTATCAAAGATGATAAACTCTTTCAGGACTAATTTTGTTCTTCTCCAAGGAGCAATTTTTTTGTTCCTTGCTTTAAAACTGCCTACAATTTTTTTTTTCTGAATTATCTCAAAATCCAGTGTCATATTTTTAAAAACTATTCGGGACAACACTGAATAACTTTCTGATGAACAATATGGGTTCTGCAGCCAGAGCACTTGGGTTCAAAGCCTGATTCTTCCCCTTATACTAACCATGTGACCTCAAGCTAGTGTCTCAGTTTATTTATCAAAAATGGGTGTGGCAGGGAGGGTGGGGAGTGTGGTTAAGAAACCACTTTATAATGTTATTGCAGAAACTGAAACACAATTATAAACGTAAAGAGCATAGCACTGGGCCTGGCACCGAGTACTCCAAAAATGTTAGCTGCTACTACTATAAGAAAGATTTGTTTGTATTTCTCATGGATAACAAAGCTAAACTTAAACAATGCAGATTGTAAAAAATAACTTACGTATATAATTGATCTGACTACAACTTCTCAGGGTAAATAGGCCTTATAGGGTGTTTTGCTTAAATGGTTTTTAGTTTAGTCTATAATCACAAGGTAGTGAAACTGCAAATTTATACCTGAGCTACTTAAAGAAATTGTAAAGGGCTTTGAGATTTATTTCATTTAAATCTACCTTAAGAAATACAGTATGAAGATGAATAACTATTATTAAAAGCAATATATATTAAATCAGTTATGTAGGATTATAGAGACAAGTCATTTAACTTTTCCAGTTAAAAAGAAACAGACTCAATCAGTAGTTCTCAAAAGTAATGAGGCATTAGCATCATCTGGGAAATTAGAAATCCAAGTGATCAGCGTAACTTCAGAACAAATGAATCAGAAATTCCTGGAATGAGGGCAGCAATCTGTGTTTCAAGGAGCCCTCAAGGTGATTCTGATGCCTGCTCATGTCTGAGGACCACTAAACTATTTGATCTACAAGGTTCCTTCCAGCTCAAATCTCTGGGAGTCTGTGAATTGAAAATACGCCCCAGAAAGCAATATATTCCAAAGTATTGACACTAATAACACTAAAGGCAATTTCAACAAGACAGTCCTCTAGTAGGTACTACTTGTCAGAGAGAAACTTTTTGCTTAAACAGTTTTACATTTTATCCGCCCAGTATAGTGAATCCTGGGCCTCACATCCCAGTATTAGCACATGCGGTAGGCACATAGCCACCACTGGACCAGTAAGCATGACCACTGGACCACTTATATCAGAAGATCTAAATACCTGAGAAGGTAGGAGCATATTTAATACTAACCAGTGTTCTTTTTTTGTTTCATTTTAGTTTTGGTTTTAAATTTGATAGTTCTGCTCACTCAGCCTCCATAATCAATTGGTGATGCAAATATAATTGATTACGATAAGATGCTCCTTACCTGATGAGTATACTGTGATTCCAACTCAGGGCCCCAACTACTGACAAATAGCCGAGCATATTTCTCAGCCGCTTTTTAGTTACCACATCCATAACTGAAAATATGAAGAAGCAGAGTTATATAGCTCTGACATTTTCACAGTTCACTATCTTCTCAGAGGCCTGATAGTCAATTAATGTTGATAGAGCCAGTTCTTGTACTAAGTAAAAGCTAAACACCTTAATACGACTCAGCAGTTCTTAGTGTTGTCTCCATATTAGGATCACCTGAGGAGCATGCTATGGATGCTAGTGATTCTGATTTAATGGTGGTTGTAAAGCCTGGGCATATGGCACTGATTTTAAAGTTACCCAGGTGAATTCAATGAGCAGCCAAAGGTTGCGACTCACTATCACATTTCTAGTTCCTTCTAATTTGTGGGAATTTCAAATCTGGAAATGCACCTACAGTTACCAGACACTTCCTAGAGACAGAAATTCCCTTGATTGCTGACAGACTCCTTTTCTGCTAGTTACAAATGACATTCTGACCCACATGAAGAATGAGAATTTTGGCATAAGAAGAAATCACGACATAACCTTCATAGTACCCAATATCATTAGAGATGAGTAACTAGTGAGAGCCATCTGTGGCTTCCCAAAGTCATCGAACAAGTAAGCAATACTGTTCCCACTATTGCTAATAAATAATAATAATGATGATGCATGAGAAATTAGATAGATTGATTAAAAAAAAAACTTGGTAAATCCCCAGTTTAGAGAGCCTATCACAAAAAAAAATCACTCATTTGATGTAACTCTACTCTTGATCATGGCTTTAGGTAAGAAAGAATGCAGAGGTTATCTTCTTCTCACCAAAGTCCTAAAAATGGGGATTCTACAGGCCCAACTTTAGTCTGAGAGAAAAGGAGTGGGGGAATTCTTGAAAGAAAAATTGTGTGGAAAAATGGAGCAGAGTATCCCTAAGTCCTCATTAAATGTCATTCAAAAAAACTATTAGAATGGTATACCCTCTTATTCCCCATAGCTTCAAGTACCACAACTAACATAGTTTCTCTATTTTATATTAACCTGTTATTAAAAGTCAATTTCAGTTACCTAGCAATTACACAGAGCATGTTATGAGAAAGGAAAAACTGTCCAGTACTTGCACTTCTCCCTCACTGGTGCCAACTGCCAGGCAGGTTCCCTCTTTTATCCAAGACACAGAAGATACATGGTTACAAGTGAGACCTAAATCTACACTTTCAATTCCATTGTGAGTTTCCCCATTCCAGATGTATGCAGAGGATCCAAGGGCTACAGACAGCAACAAGATTTTGAAAATTCCAGTCTAAGATATTCAGTTCTATAAAAAATGCATTTTTAAATTAGGGTAATTATACAGCCAAACAAAAATAGTTTCAGATAAACAACTTTATTTATAGGTAGAGGAGAAAGATTAATACCTTTCCCCATGGTCAGTTGGAACACAGAATGATGGATCCAAGCATACCATTAGAAATTCAAAAATGAAAATAGTCTTTCTGGACAACTCCAAAGATCACTGAACTATTTATAGTCCTTATAACTACTCATTCCCCACAATTCATTATTAATACTCTAGCATGTTGGTAACGGTTTCATGTGGATTAGTCCTGTCTTTCCAACTAGACTGCAAACAAGAAGATGTAACATGGTTGTTTGACAGATTCGATTTATCCATGTTTAAAATACATGCATAAGAAGAGGCCATTTGTACAATTCATTCTAATACAGTAAAACAAAAACTTCATTTCTGGTTCTCCACCAATACCAACAATAGCCATTCCTGAACACAAAAACTGTATTTAAAAAAGCCAACTACATTAATCATATTTAGATTGGACACTATTTGGACATGAGGCAAAGACCTATCTGGTTCTTCCAGAACCAAATTTCAAGTTTATGCCAGAGCACAGGATACATTTTGTCATTTCAACTTTTCAATTCATAATATAAACAATAACTTACAGGAGTCATTTTGAAGACCAGTAAGATGAATCTTCACCTCTGGTCGGAGTATGGAATAGTTTATATCACTGAAACTTTTAAAATAGAATGATTCATCTCTGACTTCATCTCTGCAGCCTACAATAAACAAACAGCTCTATGATCCTGGAAATATAATATTTAATCCTTGAGGGTAACAAAAAGCGATGAAGTGAAAAAGAAAATGCTCATCATAATCAAACTAAATTACAAGTTTCAGGGGGAGAAAATGAAACAAAGAAGACTTCGGTATTAACTTAAACAAAGATTTTTTAAAATATTCAATTGCATTATCTAATAAAAAGCACATACATACTAGACCTAAATGTAATGACAGATCTAGTGGGGAGCACACAGAGGACATTACATCTTACTTTGAATATTCCTGTCACTTGAGATGTTAAAACCAAAAGAATTTTGCATATCTATATGTATTTTACATCATCAATTATCTGATAGACCTAAGCCTTACTCTGAGTCTGTTAATAAGTACCTGTTGATTCATTGATTTTGGCTTTTTTCTTACTGTTTCTGTACCAGACCACACAGAGTTACTTTTAGCTAGTTTTACCCATGACTATATGAGGTCTGCATTTTATCTTGTGCTCAATTCTAATTCTCATCAAAAGACCCCATAAGTTTAAACCACAGACCACTATCTTTCCTTCAACCACCTGGATTGTGGTCAAACTGAGAATGACACAATTAACAGGAACTGAACCCACCTAGGTGACTTGAGGCCTCTAAGACCACATAGCTTCTGATAAAAGCATGAGGCTTCACAATTCTATACCAAGAAGCCAGATGGTTATTCACAGCTTCAGTGTTAGCTACGAAAATCCACTTGTGGGCAGAACTGCAAGGCAACTGGAAGTATCAAGCACTGCCAATAAAGGTTTTTTAAAAATTAAATACAAACTTCCAGTTATAAAATAAAAAGTCATAGGAATGTAATATACACCATGGCAACTATAATTGTATTCTATATTTAAAAGTTGTAAGAGCGTGGCTCTTAATAGTTCTGATTAAAACCCTCCCATAATTAAATACTTAGGTATAAAACTAATAAAACATATACAATATCTACATGAGGAAAACTACAAAACTAATCAAAAAAATCAAAGAAAATCTAAATAAATTGAGAGATATTTCATGTGTATGGATAAGATTTAATATTATTAAGATATCAGTTCTTCCCAATTTGATTTACAGATGCAATGCAATCCCAGTAAGTAATTTTATGGATAGCAACAAATTGATTCTAGAGTTTATAGAGAGGAGGAAAAGTCCCAGAATAATCAACACAATATTGAAGAAGAAAAAACAAGTTGAAAGACCGTCACTATCTGATTTTAAAACTTACTAAAAACTATAGTAATCAGGACAGTGCAATATTGGCAAAAGAACAGACAAATAAATCAATGGAATAGAATAAAGAGCCCAGAAACAAACCCATACTGATCTTGAACAATGGGGCAAAGGCAATGCAATACGAAAAGTTAAGTCTCAACAAGTGGTGCTGGAACAACTGGACATCCACAGGCAAAAACAAAACAAAACACACAAAAATCTAGGCACAGACCTTACATCCTTCTCAAAAATTATCTCAAAATGAACCATAGACCTAAAAGTAAAACACAAAACTATAAAACTCTTAGAAAATAACATAGGAGAAAATCTGGATGACCTTGGGTTTGACAATAACTTTTTAGATATAACACTAAAGGTACAATCTATGAAAGAAATCATTGATATGCTAGACTTGCTTTAATATATTTATTTTCAATTGCATATGAGTTCAAATAATTAAATTTTACACTCACAACATTTTATTGTTCCTCTAGCAAGATACATATACCAAGCACAGAGGCATACACTAAATGAGTAATTTTGCCTAAATCGAGAATTTATGAGTTTCCTTGTGCAAAGCTTTCTAAATGAAACATTGACTCCTTCAGAGGCTCTTCATTGCATTTGAGAAACTTAAAAACCTGCTCCTGACAATGTGCCCCAAGGAAGATTTTAAAACTATAGTAAATAAGATACTTAAAAAATCTAAATTAACTTAGTCCGGAAACAAAACAACAATAACAAAGACTTAAGGGAAATATATAAAAGACCGTCTTATAGAGGAAGAATAGAACTTCTCCCTAGAAACCCCAAAGGGCCAACCAAGTCACCAGCTAGCTGGAAATGATTGCACAAGAGATCTTTTTGGCTGAGAGGAAGCATACCATAGTATGTATAATTTTGTTATATTTTTAACCTTTACCTTTTAAATGGTTATTCTTGTTTTCACCTTTTTATTGATACTAATTAAATACTTTCTCATATATTTGTCAAATGTTTTATTTATTTATAAAGTGTCTCTATTCACATGCTTCACAAGCTCATTTTTTTTTTCTATCAGGAACTCATCATTTTCTTATTGAATAGTAAGAGCATCTAAGCCATCTCTTTCTTCACATATAGAACTCAGTTGTCTGAGCTTGTCAAAATGTGGGATTTTCATTTTTCCTCCTTAACAACCTGGCCTTTAAGGCAATATTTTCCTTCCAGCTTCCTACGAGTGCATGAGGTGTCTTGTAGAAATGAATAGTAGAGTTATTTGTTTCAAAACTTCCTTTGATGGGAGTCATCAGTGATTCATTATAGGATCCTGCAAAACACACACACACACACACACACAGTGTTGAATGTGGTTTTTACAACAAGACTATCATTTTGGTTAGAGGTCAGCCCATGACATCTTTCACAGCAGAAGAAAATCTGAAGACACAGGCCCTGGTCTCTCCAAAATCCTGGGGTGGGGGAGGGGAATGGAGGAGGGATGGCACAGGACCTTACCCAGAGTACTGGTTCACAAGTGAACATTGCCTCAGTGGCCTCTAGGGCCAGGAGGATATGGCAAGAGTAAAGACTTGACCCCAACTGCAGCCACAACTCAAAAGCTGAGCTGTGCATGGAAAGAACATATTTGCCCATTTGAAGGATGGATGCAAACAGATCGATAGTCTTAAATGATGAAGCAAAAGGTATCTGGTTTGTCTAGGCTATGATCATTCTGCCAGGAAATCACTATGGGATCTTGCTTTGCTAATTATTGACATTCACTACACCATCATGAGCAAATCACTTTGCCTCTCCCTCTTCCTATTGTAGAAATGACATCAGTGAAATATTTTCTAAGTTAAATAGAAGAGTTAATGTTATTTGTAACATTATTATTCATATCTGTGGTCTTTCAGGATAGAGAAAGCTCTATACCAGACTTTTAACTGCACTGAAAACCGTGGTGAGCCATCCTCTAAAACTAATTATCTGCCATATCATTTTCATCTATGGGGCAAAGGGACCATTAGAAAATCTTGGCCTTTTGTCACATGGCATTTCCTTCTTCATTTGCACAAACGTGGGCTTGATAAACTGTCACTAATATTCCTAGAACCCAGCTTCTGAGTCCTGGGAAACCCAAAATCTAGGTTACATCACAGGGAAGGGTGGGATGAAAACATGAAATGTTCTGCAAAGTTTTAGATCTTGGTCTTTGTCCTTAGAAATTATACCTGCTGTTTTGACTTGCTATTTGTAGAAAAGTATAGAGGAGAAGGCAGCTCTCAGAAGTTCAAATAAGAAAGAAAAACTTGCAATAAGATACTAAAACTGATAATCATCCCAGTTATCAAAAGAGAGGTCAGGTCCACCAGGCTAAGAAAGCTGGAACCTCTTGGGTTTTGTCCACAGAGCATGAATGACTGCAAATGAAACTTTTTACAAATGTCAGTTTTATGATGTGGGGATCTTCAATGTTCACTCTCTGGAAACAAAAAGAAAGAAACCCTACCAGCAAAGCACTGAGAAACCAGTGGGTCTGATTAATATGCAGTATATTAGCTTAAGTAGAAAATAAAATAGACTTTCTTATAAAATTCTTTCGATTGATAATTTGTCTCTTAGAATTCTGAATTTATCATGCATTGCTTTATTTTAAAAATAATAATAAATTAATTCAGGGCCTAGAAAGAAAAAAAAGGGCCCCTAATTTTAGCCAGAAATTTCTCTAAAACAATCAGCATAAAAACTACCCCTCAAATATAATGGGATACAAAAGATTTTTTTCAGAAGACAGCCATAACAATAATCTTTCTTTCAATTGTGTATCTCCTATTGCTTCAACCAGCTCCTTTCAGTATTGATACTCACCATTACTTGGAAATTTCATTGATTTAAAAGTGATTTGGGCTCCCTTTCAATATGCAGGGATTTGTCTCAAACATATTGCTAAAACAATGAATTATTTTGTCTAGGATTTTTAAAGGGAAGAAGAGAAATTAAATCACTATATGACAGGTGGCAAGTTTTGCTTCTAAAGGATGCGAAGTTTAGAAAGAGAGCTTGTGTTTCAGGGTTCTACAGCTTAATCCTAGTTCCCTGTCCACCAGACTGCCTCCTTCTCATCTTCCCTTTTCTTCTCTCTCTCTCTCTTTCCTCTCACCCCACCTCTCCTCTTCCTTTCTTTTACTTTCTCTCCCTCTCATCCTCTCTTTTCACCTTTTTCTTCTCCAATTTCATACCTGATTATTGCATTACTAATATGTCTTTTTCCTGACTGCCACAGACCAGAAATCTAAACAGTCATTAAAACTCTATGCTTTGCAAAACATGACCACTTATCCACATACATACACACATTCACACATAATTACAATCTTTAGAAAAGTGGTCACCTGCTAATGCAAATCTTAGAAACATATTTAAAATACAATGTATTTTCTTTTGTTTTTGTTTCATTCCCCCCACACACACCTTGGAAGTTTCTAATTCAAAGGAAGAAAAAGAGAAAAGCAATTGACTAAAAGTGACACTTGATGTTTCTGAAAGGCAAAGATTCTCTCAGGAAGACATTATTTTTAACATTTCAAAGCTGGCCAGTGGCATTTCTATTACCTCACCTAGAATCTAGGTCTCTTTCTTTGGAGTTATCTTCAGCATGGACCTAGAAGCCTCTAGGTCAATGGTTGAATCCTCTTCCCCAAAGGAATGGGATGCCAAATTCCCAGTTTGGCTTTGTCACCATCTTGTGGTGATTGGGCTATTGGCATCAGGAACTTCAGCCGACAGTCTCTTCACAAAGTTGCTCTTAAAGTTAGAATATGTAGTATTAACTACATCAAATACCTATTTAACCACCAAAAAAAAAAAAAAAAAAGCAAACTATCATGTATAAAGACCTCAATGATGCAGAAGAAAAAAAAAATGTAAGAGACTTATAAGTGACTCATCTATTATAATACAAATAAAATGTATGTATGGGATTTAAAATTTTTGTGACCTGGGAGAATGTTACTATAAATACACACACACATACACATTTAGAGCTTAGGGAGTAATTATGTTTATAGGTATTATATGAAGTTGAAATTATATCATGTATTGAACACTCAAAATGATTATATAATATCATAAAATTTTAAATCTAGAAATAAACAGAAATTTTCTAGTCCAAACCTTTCATTTCACAGTTGTATGAAACTGAGACCTAACTTTCTCAACATCTGCCTATCCCCTCTGAGAAACACCAGGAGTTATCTATAAATCCTGTAATGGTGACCTATGTGAAATTAAAATGCAAGTGACAAACTGAAAATAAGGTTTTTTAACAAAATGGCAGGCATGTTGGTTAATATAGAGAGCTCTTAGAGAAATTTAGACAAGTTTAGCAACCCAAGAGAAAAATGGGCATAGTACATTAAAAAAGGCAATTCACAAAAGAGGTTTATAAATGCCCCCAAATTAATAAATTGTACTGGTAATCACAAAAATGCAAATTAAAAAAAAATGATGAGATGTTAGCAATGATTTTTTTAAATGACAATCACCAGTGCTGAAAGTTCTGAGAATAAACACTAGCATACATTGCTGGTGGAGCATAAATTAGGATCTGAAAAGGACAATTTAACAATGCGTGTCATACTCTTTCAAATATGTGCGTAACCTCTACTGACTCAGCAGTGTCACCTCTAAGATGATAAGGGAGTATTCAAAGATGGGAGCGAAGATGTGCAAAACCATGCAGCATCTATTGAGTGGTTACTACATTCAAGCCCATAAGGGTTTTACACATATTTATATTTAATCCTTGGAAACACCTCTTGAAGCATGTCTGTTATATATTCCCATTTTATCAATGAAGAAACTGAGATTTAGAGCTTAAGGAAATTGCCTAACACCGCACGGTAAGTGGAGATGATACACCCTGACGTCACCTGTCTGACTGCACAGTCCATGCCCTCTACTGAGAACACAGGTGTTACTGCAGTGTATACGTTCAAGGGGCAAAAAGACGGGGGGACTCATTGTTTTCAATGGAGAACTGACTAGATAAATTATGCGATATATCTATAAAAGAAACACTCTGCAACCATTAGAAATATTGACATTCGTGAGGAAAATGTAAATCAAAACCACAATGAAGTACTACTTCACAACCACTAAAATAGCTTTTATCTTATTTATTAATAAAAATAAGCATTGGTCAGAATATGGAGGAAGTGGAACCTACATGCATTGGTAAAGGAAATGTAAAATGGTGCAGCTGCTGTGGAAAACCATTTAGCAATTCCTTAAAACGTTAACCCCAGAATTACTATATGATTGAGCAATTCCTCTCCTAGGTAGATACCCAAGATAAATGAAAACAGTTTCTCAAACTCAAACAAATAAAGGTACACAGATGTCCATAGTGGCACTATTCACAACAGCCAGAAATAACACAAATGTCCATCAACAGACAAATGGATAAATAAATCGTGGAGAATATATGTGTGGAATGTTACATTTCCATTTATTTAAGTGTACACACATGCATTTTATTATATATTAATATATTATGTGTATTTCCACATTATGTATTATATAATGGAATATTTCTCAGTTACAGGAAAGAATGGAGTACTGATAACATGCTACAATGTAAGCAAACCTCAAAGACATTATGCTAAGTGAAAGAAGCCAAACACAAAAGATCCATATTTTACGATTCCATTTGCATGAAATCTTCAGAACAGGTAAACCCATAGATGTAGAACACAGGTTGCCAGGGGTTGAGGAAAAGAGGACATGGGGAGCAACTGCTTAATGAGTAAGAAGTTTTCTTTTCAGATAATCGACTAGATAAAGGTGGTACTTGTACAACATTGTGAACATATTTAAATGTTCCCTTCAAAACTGTTAATTTTATGTTATGTGAATTTTACCTCAATAAAAAATCTAAAAAAGAAATGATAACATGAGATAATAGTCAACAAAACATGAAAATGCTCACAAAATATTACCAAGTAGAAAATATAATGGAGAATTTCAAAATGGTCCCATTTCCTACTTATAAAGGAAAGATAGGAAGGAAATATGTTAGAATGTTGAGACAATAAATACTGGTTTTGTTTTTTTTTTTAAATAAGTGTGTGAACGTGGTCACCCACTCCTCCTGCAGCCACTCCATCTGGAATGGCTAGCTCTTTCATTACTGCTCTGGGTGTTTTTCTCCAGAAACTGTCCAAAGATGACACCTTCCCCAGAAAAAGAGAGGTCGGGAGCCTGGGGCCTCAGCTATTGTAAATAGTGTTGTTTTGGGTCTTTTTTCTTTTTTCTTTTAAGTGTTCTAACCTTGTTCTTAATTGTTTAGTAGAAAGGGGAAAGCTGTAAAGAGGGAAAAACAGAGTCCTGGAAATACAAATCTAGTGCCTCAAACTCAGAAGCCTAGACAAGGGAATGGTAGAAAAGGTGATGAGAGAAGCAGGCCTGGAGTGAGAAACGTGGCCCACCGCAGACTTGTATCCTCTCACTTTTTGGTTTCTCTCTTCCATGGAAAACCACAGTGCCAGCTCAATAGCTAGGAGGACTAGGTCCCAGGCAAAGGAAGAGTGGGTGGTGGGGATCTCTCTAGAACTGGAGGCTCATGTTTCAGCCTTAATAAGAAGACAGAGGGACATGTCCCATATTTTAACAGAAGTTAAAATTTAGACTTTTCATATCAATTTCTCCACTTTTTATAGTTTTTAACTGATTTTTCTGAACATTGTAAAACTAAGTACAGCATGTCTGTAGGCCACAGTCAGGTGGCCAGCTACATCTGCAACCTCTGCAACACTAGCCAAGCAGCCTTCACCCTATTCCTGGGTTGCCAGCTTGCAGACAGCAGAAAGTGGGATTTCCCATCCTCCATAACCTCTTGAGCCTCATATATATATCCTCTGTTCGTTGTGTTTCTCTAGAGAATCCTAATGGCTCCCTAAGATATATAGATGGTAATTCCTGGAGCCTGTGAATGTTACCCTAAATGGTTTAATGGCTTTGCAGGTGTAATTAAGGACCTTGAGATGGGGAGATTATCCTGGATTTTTTGCATAGGCCCTAAATGCAATCATGTGTCCTTCTAGAGAAAGGCAGAGGGAGATCTGACTCCACACAGAAGAGAGGAAGACAGTGTGACAACAGGGGCAGAGATTGAAGTGATGCACAAGCCAAGAAGTGCCAGCTGTCACCAGAAACTGGAAGAGGCGAGGAATGAATTCTCCCCCAAAGCCTGTGGAGGAAGCATAGCCCTCCCTGCTGACTCCTTTGTTTCTACCCAGAGAAACTGATTTCAAACTTCTGGCCTCCATAACTGTAAGAGAATAAATGTGTGTTGTCTTAAGCCACAGAGTTTGTGGTAATTTATTATATCAGCCACTGGAAATTAATCCGTAGCCCTTCTTGTGCTTCCATAGCTTGCTTTTGTGTGTTTCCAATAAAGCTCTATTACATTTTATTAGTGATTATGACATTTATCAAGTACTCAACATGTGCCACTCATTGGGACAAATGCATTAGAGAGATTATTTATTTAAACTTCTTCACAACCTGTGAAGTAGGTACTATTATTTCCCTCATTCTACAGAGTTGGAAAATGAAGGTTAATGGGCTTGAACAAAGAAAGATATAGAGCTAATAAGTAGCAGATCCAGGATTCAGACCACTGCATACAGTCGTACAGATCATTGTCTTTATAAGTGGCATCCCCTGGAGCATGCAGTGTATAACCTCAAAACCAATAGGAAGTAATTCTGCCAAGGATTAGCTAATAAATCGATCCAGTCCCTGTGTTTTTTAAAACATCTGTTCATGCTACAGTCTGAATGCCTGTGTTCCACCTACCCCACACAAAAAGAAAAAGGAAGAAAAGAAGAGAAAGAAGAGAAGAGAGAAAAGAAAGAAAAGAAAAGAAAAGAAAAGAAAAGAAAAGAAAAGAAAATCACATTGAAATCTTAACCCTGACAGGTGACAGTTTTACTAGATGGGGCTTTTGAAGAGTGATTAGGTCAAGAAGGGAGAATTCTCATGAATGAGATCAGTGCCCTGATAAAAGAGGACCTGCAAAGCTTCCTAGCCCCTGTCACCATGTGAAGATACAATGAGAACTCTGCAACCCAGAATAAAGTCCTTACCCAACCATGCTGAGACCCTGAACTCAGACTTCTAGCCTCTAGAACTGTGAGAAATAGGTATCTATTTATTACCTACCCAGACTATAGCATTTTGTTGTAGTAACTAAAACAGACTGAGACAGCTCATACTCAACTTTTCTGATTTGTTTTTATTTCCTCCACTATATTATAAATTCCTGAAGATCAGAGACTCTGTCTTTCACAAGACTCTCCTCAGTGTAAGGACGTTTATTAGTATCTAGATGCTCCATAATAAACAACTGACTCTCTTCCCCCAGAAGCAATTAATGCTAAAAAGGCACAAAGGATTTTTAAGAAAGAATCCAGAGGCAAGAAAATAAGCTTTTTTCTTTCTTCTTCATTAAGTAGAATGATTTTCACACTGGACAGGGTATAACAGAAATTTCTGCAGAAACTGGAGAGTAAGATAAATTAAGCAATAAGCATTCATCTGGGTGTTTTAAATAAGTTCAAGTATCTAGGGCCAGATAAATGAAACCTCAGAATACTCAAAATGCTACCAGAACCAATACTTATTAGTTATCTATTTTTTTAAAAAATAACAAATGAGAACAATGCTCCTTAAGGTTAGATAAACTTAGAAACAACCAGTTTGCTGCCGATACCCCAGATGGCACAGGTCTCACCAGATCCCTGTCAGCCTGGATGAATCCCCTTGTAACACGCTGAAAGGTTTTAGTCCCTGGCCTTATGCTGTTCAATTTGTTATCAGTGCCTAGAATGAAGATTTATTTATCAAAATTGTTTATCCATAGTTTATAAGATAGTTAAAATATTAAAGGAAAAAAATAGGGTTCAGAATAAAGTCTGGGGCAAGGCCCAAAATCAGCTAAATTAAATTCAGTAAGGACACAGGAGACATCTTCCCATTTAGATGTTTTTTCATTGCATAAGTGTAACATGGGAGAGAACTGACACAAAGTGAAAAGGACTGGCAGTATTGAACAACCACCTCCAGGATATAAGTCAACAGTATAATGCAATTACTTTTTGAAAGCAGTACAATTTTAGGTATCATTAAGGGTTAAACAGTGTCTAGAACAAGGGCAAGTGAAACCCAAGCTAATCTCTGCACTGGTAAAAACCCACCTGGAGAACTGTGTCCAGCCTCAGAATGTTCTTCAAGAAGGAGATGGACAGGCCAGGTTTCAAACCCTGAGTTTATTTAGAGAAAAGGGACTGCCATGACAGGAGGTCAGGAAAACACAGCAATGGACCAACACTTGAATGGAGTGTGGGCACCTGGGGTACATAATCTAGAGGAAAGAAAACACACAAAAAAAACTGTCTTCAAATGTTTAAAGGAAGTCAATTTATGAAAAAAAAAGAAAATCTACTTTGTATTCTCTGTGACAAAACTAGGACCAACGAATGAAAGGAAGTAAATTTTTATTCAGCACAAAGAACTCTCAAAGAATTTGAGCACAGTTTTTCATAACATTTTGTGTATAAAGTAAACTTCCCAGTCAGTCCCTCTGCTAGGGATGTATTGTTGGTAGTGGTACAAATGAACATTTTTTAATAATATGTATTTTATTGTGCATTTTTAAATGTTTTAAAATTTTCCATGTTGATATAAAGTTTTCCCTTATAAAAAGTAACTTGAGTAAAAAAAAATTCAATTTGGAAGAAAAATGTTTAAGTAAATAACAAATGGTATGCAGATATGGCAAAAAAATCACGGAGGCTATATGCAAATTACAGCAGCACAGGAAACACTGCTATAGATTGTGCTATTTCATCTTCAGTGTTTTTAAACTTTTGTTTAAGGATCTATCTCCTGCTGAGGAAATGCCTGTCGCATAGTTTTAAATGACTCAAGTATTTATTAACAGAGAGGAAGAGGAAGATAAGGAAAATAAGACAAAGAAGGGAAAAAGGATGAATGACTTACTACTCCTAGCACATCAGTTTGGCTTGTTTACCTTGAGAGTTCACATTATATTGACACTAAATCGGGAGGAATTCAGAGCACCAGAGCCAAAAAATAAATAAGAACCTAGAGAGGTTAAAAATAAGGTCAGGAAGTAACAAAATGAAACAACTGGGAAAATAGAAACACATATCTAGTGGTAAATAATCTGACACACAAATATTCAGTGGGTAGGAAAAACCTGGACATTCCAGGAATGACATGAGGGTGACAAGCAGAAGTTTCAGATGTCATTCTGCATTGCCAATGCCTGCCACTGGGGACTTCAGAGAGTCCTTAGCATCCACCCGTTCCCTTCTATGGCCTTGACCAAGGCTGCCTTCATCAAGACACTGTCATCTCTCAGCTTGACCTGTTGCTCTGCAACCTTCCTGTGACCCCTTCCAGATAACTTCCATCCACATGGCCTAGCTTTTTTGTTGCTTTTCACTCCCTCTACTCTTCTGACCCTTTCAGTGATTTCCTATAAAACTAAAAGTTTCCTAGTGAATAAAACCCCCTTATTATATAACACTAATCTTGCCTATGCATTTTCTTCTAAGGAAACGTATTTTATCTATTACAGAAATGGTTTAACGTAGTTGAAATAATTTTGGTTATAAAGTTCAAACTCCTAAACTGTAGCCTTGGTTGTTTCGCTTACTAGTTCTGCGATCTTGGATATTAAGCTATTAATTTCTTCCTATTTCAAAGAATTACTGCATTATATCTTTAGAGAGCTTTACACTAAATATGAGCCCTTTTAATATATATGTGTATTTATTTAATCTATAAATAAACATGTGTAGTATAAAGCTCTCTACAAACATGTCATGTATTTATGTTTTATGTAATATATTTATGTATATAAAGCTCTCTACAAACATAGGTCATTTATTTAGCACTCAGTTATTTGTGTTCTTAGCAATTATTCCCTAATTGTTTCATATGTATCTTTTTGTCTCCAAAATTGATTTCAAACTTATGAGAAGATGGCTCTGTCAATTACTCTTTATTTGTACTCTCTATAGTGCCTGAGTTGGTTGATTAATTAACTAAGTCAACTGCTTTATTCCATTCTTGACCCAGTAGCTTCCCTTAACCTTGACCTTCAATCTCTTCTCCTCCTTTAGGAAGCCTTCCTTGATCTTCTGAAGGAATGCTGGTAGTTTTTCCAGCATACTATCCCTTATCAGAGAAATTTGCAATGTTGAAATATTTATAATCTGAGAATGCTTTTGTATAGATAGAACACAGAAGCAATAATGACAGATCCCCCAGAAAACTGAGAGATATTAAAATATATACAGAGAAAGACTCTGCCAAATGAAAGAAGAAATGTCTTAGAGCCAAAATCTTTCTGTGTTCACAATGTGCAGGGCAGGAGTTCCCCATATTGTTGTCTTGACTGTTTAATTAATGGGCCTATATGAATATTTTTGTATCATAAATATATACATTTATAGATCATGTTTTTTAGCCTTAGGTATCATAAAATTAACAAAGTGACTTGACAAGAGGATTACTTAAGCTTACAAAGTAGTTTTTATATAGAGTGAATTTTTTGGTCAAACCAACATGAAACATCAGGCCCATACAATTGTTTTATTTCTGGTTATAAAAACAGACATGCGGGCCTATACAGCAATTTCTTTTAAATTTATACAGCCAACCTCTAGATCACTTGATGGAAGTTTCTGTATTTACAAAACAATGGGCTGGAAACTATCATAATAATTGTATCAAAATAGTATCACCTTATGGAGCCTTCCCTGGGGGATGGTCAGTCAACTCCGTCCCAAGATAACCCCTCTGTCCCCTCCCTCAAAGCACTGTTATAATGAGGTTGGTTTACATGGTTCAAATTACAGTAAGTGTTCTATATATTAACTTAAAAACTCAAGTTCCTGAGTCATTTGCTCGAATAGCCTGAAGAGCTACTTAAAATATCTAGTATAGACAGAGAGACCTGAAACATATCTACTATGAAAAAGGGAAACCGCAGAGGCTTATTGCTCTGGAAACCAAAAAAAAAAAGATTGAGGTGTAAAGTTGTTCAAACTTAAATGTGCACTGTCATAAAGGCATCTTATAATAATGCAGAATCTGATTCAGGAAGCCTGAGGTGGGCCACGGGATGCTACATTTCTCACCAGCACCCAGGTGATGGTAGAGCTGCAACCTAAGGACCCCACTTGGAGTAGCAAGGGCTGAGGATTTAAGTTGCATAGCAGTGCTCGAGTGTCACATAAACACAGGGACTTTGTTTCAATAACTCAGCCAGAGAACACCAAAGTAAAAGTATCAGTTAAGAAGTGATACAACCCATTTCCTGTACATTTTGTTCTTTGCTAGAAATTAGTTTAAGAGAGAATACTTTTCTATGTGTCTATTCTTATCAGGCCATGAGAGCGTGAATAAAATGGTTTAGGTGCCTAAGCTGTGGGCTTTGCTCATCTCTCCCCAAATACGAAAACCACAGAGGCAGGGACCAGGAGCAGAACTGGCAGCCTCCTTAGCACATCCTCCAAAGTTCCAAAGATCTAAAAGTAATAGGAAGGGCACTCCCACAAATTTCTCACATACTTCCTTAGCACTTTCTGGAAACACACCATGACACCAGCAGTCAAGCCCAAGTGGAACAAAGCACCTTAATTCAAAACTCGCAGTGCATCTTTTTTTCTTTTTATCTATGTAAGATATTTATTAACCAAAATTTTGGACAATCATTGGGAATAAAAAAGCAAAATATATTCTTTAAAAGGGTAGGCAATGTTATCTACTTTTTAAACTGGTGTGGAAAAAAAGGATTTTTTTGAATTTGGCAATGCTTTTATTTTTCAATGAGTTGACACTAAATATTTTATGTTAGTTTCAAGTATACAGCATAGTGATTATACCTCCGTGTATCTTAAATAGGACAGATTCTAAGGTAACTAAAGGAAACATGGACTTCAGATTATGCAATTCTATCTCCATAACTACCCCTAAAATTTTCAACACTAAAGTTAGGACTCCTATAAGAGGCAACGGCCAGAGGAAAAATAAAGATAAAAAATAAAGCACCCAAATAGAGGTGAGTTCAGGTGGAAAAGGCGGGGGAGTTGTTTTGCCTTTTTGGTAGGATAATCTTATTTGTTAAATTCCTGCTTTATTATAGAATTCAGTATTTTTCCATCTACAGGTTATAGCCCATTTGTGAATCATGAAATAATTTTCACAGGTCAGAATAAGGTGTTTTAAAGATACAGTGGACCAAGGTACATTGCAGTTCAAAGGGGAAGTATTGTTTAATGAAACTTCTTAGTTATATGTGTCTGTTAGTTTGTAAAATTCATTTCCTACTGTGGGTTATAATCAAAAATTTAGAAAACATTGGACTATGGTTTCCTTTACGATAAAGGAGGGTTTTTTTTTTTTAAGCCACCATTTTTTAAAATCTGTTTTCACTATGTTCACCTAGCATTGCCTTAGTTAAATGAGGGATGAGGTCAGGGTAAGCAGCCTTTTGCGGTATTTCTCTGCCCTTTCCCATATAAATTTCTTGAACTCATATAACATGTTTAAAATCCATACATATCATATTCAAGTCTTTCAGGTCATACATTATATTAATAGATCACATTTAATCTACACTCTGAACTGTTCCTCTACATCTACCCAATTGCTAGGAGAACTCCACAGCTTTCAAGTTACAAGGGCACCATCTTCTGGTGAAATAATTTCTTTATTGGGATGATGTTAAAGCGTTCGCAAAAATCTCCTGATTTTTCTAACAAAAATTGCAATTGACAACACAAACATATTGAAATTCTTTAGTGCTCTACTGTGTTCAGGAGTTTCCATTCCCCATATGAGACGGGTCTTTCTATTCCTTAGCAGGGAAAGGAGCTAGTCTGTCCTTCTTGGTTTTCCGTTAAAATGAGTCGGTTTCAAGTTTCAGCTCCTCCTTGAATTCCAGCGTGCTGAGACTTCCCTCTAGAATCATCCAAAATGGAGCCTCTTACAGCTTACCCTTTAAGATGTTCAGGGCCCAAAACAAAGGTATTTGCAGTTTTGCTGTCTATGGTTCTATGCACAGTAATGCTATTTCTTCTACAGCTAAAATTCCTAAAACCTAAAATCAACAGCTTTTATACCTTTGAAGTGAAAGATGCAAAAGGAAGACCAGTTTCTCTGGAAAAGTTTAAAGGCAAAGTAAGTTCCACCTTCTCATTTTTATTTCTTTTTTGTTTGTACACATTCCATTTATTCTCTTAATAAAATCGATTTTTACTACTAAATGGTCGTAAGTTATAATTTATAATAAAGTGATGTTATTAGTATATCATTTTAGCCATCAGAGTTCTTATAGTTCTAATTGCTAAACTGATTAACTGTTTAAAATGTTTTCATTTATGTGCTGAATTCATACTTTAAGTTGTTTAGAAAATTCTTATGCTTAGTAATATGATTATGGAGAAGTTAATAAAAGTACTAATTCCACAATCTAACAACATTAAAAAGCACTTTATCAATATTATTATCTTTTATTTTAAAATAAACTGTCATGAGACTCTGATGCTTTTTTAATGGTAGTGATCTTTCAGAGTCTTAAATCATGCATCCAGGTTATGAGTTTTCAATTTATTATATTTTCATGAGTCTAAAAATATAATAACCATCTATCAAAGCTTGTTTTTCCCCCAAAATGGTTTAGGATTTTAACTACTTAAAACAATTTTTTTAATCTTTTATTTGCTTCACTTTCCGGTTGGATTTTTTTTTCTTTTTCCGGGAGGTTACACTAGTTGTAAACGTGGCTAGTGACTGCCAACTCACAGACAGAAATTACTTAGCACTGCAGGAACTGCACAAAGAGTTTGGACCATTCCACTTCAGCGTCTTGGCTTTTCCATGCAATCAGTTTGGAGAATCGGAGCCCCGCCCAAGCAAGGAAGTAGTATCTTTTGCAAGAAATAACTACGGAGTAACATTTCCCATCTTCCACAAGATTAAGATTCTAGGACCTGAAGCAGAGCCTGCATTTAGATTTCTTGTTGGTAAATATCTTGCCTCACCAATTTAATGTTAATTGCTTTTCATTTTTAAAACAAATATATCAGGGCCATGCTTTCCAATTTCATTTGAAATATTTTAGAGGGAAAGTTTTATGTCTATCAAAAAGCCAAAATTTTATCCTTTTGAACTTTCTAGAAGTTATGTTGCCCAGAGATCAATATTTTAACTTCTTGAATGGCAAAATAAATATACTCCACTGTTTTATTCCTAATGATCGTATTCCTGAAGAATAAAAGTGTGGTCATTGTTATTTTCAAAAAATATCTCATTTCTCCTTTTATTTAACTGGCATTTGGGGAAATTACTAAAGCTCTACATCTCATGAATGTTGCTGAGCATTCTTAGTTAAACATACCTTGCAGTTAATTCTATTTTGCCTTATTATAGTTGGTTTATCGGGTTTTTGCTAAAATTCAAAACAGAATATAATAATTTGTTTTGAGCGAGGTAGTGTTAGGCTATTTTACATTTACGCTAGCTACAGAAATCTATGTAAAGATTTGCCGGGGGCAGTTAGCATAAGGACAGTGGAGTTTAGTGACTAAGAGCACTGACTTTGGCTTCAAAGCCCTACTCTGTTGTTTTTGCCATGTGGCTTCGGGCGTATAACTTAACTTTTCTGTGCCTGATTCCTCATTTGTAAAATGATAGCAATAGTATCTACCTCCTAAGATTGTTTGGAAAATTGTGTTCATAATGAGAGTAAAGTACTTATATACTTCTTACACTGTGTCAGACACTATTCTAAAGGACATTCAGCTCATGTCCTCTCATCTGGTTTATTCAGATGATATCTTCAGTCCTGTTTTCACTGTAGATTATTTGAGTTTTGATAAAGCTATGATTACAGTTAGGCAATGAATCTTCGATCCAACCAACCAGCTAATGATGTTCTAGGGTACACTGAGGAAAGAAAAGCCAGAACACATGTCCCAATCATTTCTTAATTATAGCAGCCAAACAGTTGGGCACAATAGCTCCTTGATTCTTCCCCTTTAGCACACAAAAAAAGTTCTGAAACTTACCCTGTGTAATCAAAAGATGAAAGACAAGGACTGAGATGATGGCCAAATTAAAATTAGACCTTCTAAAACTAGCCCAAACGGACACTAACTGATGATGTTGTCACAACAGACCACTCTGCACAGGTGTGCAGGTTGCTCAGGGCATCTGAGTGAGGCAAGTGGGACCTGAAACCCAGCCAAGAGTCATGGCATGTGCTGAAGGACTGTACCCACCTGCAAGGGTATCTTATTCTAATTCAAAAAAAGATGTTACATCAGCTAGAGAGAGCCATGCCCTGGTGGGCGTTATCTTTAGAAACATTTTTTCCATTACAGAAAATGGCTATTTTTCAAACTGATGTTGAGAAGCTTTTAATGTAATAAATAATATGCTCATAATGAGTCATTGATGTTTGATTTAATCGGCAATATTCCTAATAATAACCAATTTAAATGCCTGGCACAGTACACTAAGCATAACACGTATTAGTAAACATAAGCCTACATTTTATTATTTTTAACCTATGCTCTCTCATTGGTTGTTCTCCCAGCATAAAGCAAAGTATTTCCCATCTTTAAAAACTCTAGACAGTGTATTCCTTCTACCTACTTCATCATTTTTTTGAAAGAATAGTTGGCACTTGTTTTCTCTGCTTCTCTGTCTCCATTTCCTTCTTAAATCACTGCATCTGGCTTCTCTTCATGACTCTTCTGAACCTGGTGAGTCATAGTACCAGTGACTTCCACTCTGGCCCCTTCTCTTTCTCCTCTTCAGGGGCCTCTTTTTCCATTCACCCCTAACTCTACTGATCCTCAAGATTCTGCTAAAAATCTACTTGGGCTCTTCTTAATCTATCCCCTTTCCCTGAGTGAGCTCTCTCTCCTAAGGTCCAAAGCCATATAACCAGCTGCCTCCTCTGATTGGGTGTCCCATGTACACCTGAATCCCCTCATGTACAGAAAAATAATTTGTCATCTTCCGCCTAAAATTGGTTTGCTTTGCCATGTCCCCTTTAATAGAGCCAGAGATTAAGAGCACAAACTCTGAGATAGAAAGATCTAGATAACAGTCTAGGCTCTACCACTCACCAGCCACATGACCTTGAATCGAGGCCTCCATTTTTCTCATCTGCAAAATGGGGATAATAATACCTACCTCACAGGGTTGCTATAAAGATTACATGACAGGATGCATTTAAAGCCCTGAGTATATATTACTAGGCACATAGTAGGCATTTGATAAATTTTAGTCATATTTTTTCTCATGTTTGTCAATAAAAATGCACATAGATCCAGGATGATATAAATGAGGAAAAAATCCACATTTCTTATATAAATTAAGATGTGTCAAAGGATGCCATAATTTCTCAAAACAATATGACTGTTTAGAATTCCTTACCATTTGCAGCTATGTAACATACAACAATATTAAAACATGTATTTAATATGAAAAGTAATCCATGCATTCCCATTACAAGGACCTTTAGAACATCATTTTACCTATAAAAAAAGTGTTAAGAAACTGAAAGTTTTAACCTAATGACAAGGTAGATTGTTTAGGTCAGCAAATCTAAAATAAACTGCTTTATTTCATAATTCTAAATCAGTAGAATCATCAGTGATGTCACCAAGTATATAGAAATCTGGTTACTCAAACCTTGAGTTTTGCTTTATTTGAATGTTTTGCTTTTTGTTTTGAATATTATGACAATCCTAGAACTTGATTCTAAAGTTGTCATTTATGCAGATACTAACAGAATCTTGACAAAGAATATAATTATGCTCATAAGAATATATTCTATTTTAGATTCTTCAAAGAAGGAACCAAGGTGGAATTTTTGGAAGTATCTGGTCAACCCTGAGGGTCAAGTTTTGAAGTCCTGGAGGCCAGAGGAATCCATTGAGGTCATCAGGCCTGAGATAGCAGATCTGATTAGACAAATGATCGTTAAAAAAAGAGAGGATCTATGAAAATGCCATTGAGCCATTCTAATGCAATAGAATATGGAAATGTCTGCATGAAGATTTGGTCTTATTTTAAATACTCTGACAATTAAATGTGGATGATTTTTTATGCTATCTTGCTAGTGAGTGGTAATGTCCCCACAACAGAGAAGTTACCCAAAGTAAAAATAAAGAGTACTCAAGAATCACAATGAAATATATTAAATACTTCATTTGACCACACTAAATAACTTAGAAAACACATTACTGTTGTGCTTCAATATCCTATTGTTCAACCTGAACTTTTTTAGGATCATAATTGATGAAATGACATCACACTAGACCACTGTTTGATTTCAAGACATTGTGTGATTGAAATTTCTGGAGTAACTAACTGTAAATGGCTACTTTTGTGTAATAAAACACAAAGTAAACATTAAAAATATAAAATATATAGAGAGCGATTCAAATTTTTATATTTTTTTGTTTCACATCTAGGATTTTGTTTGTTTTAAGTAGAGATTTGTATGTTTTACTACATCTGGCCAAGTAATCATTTATAAATGACATTATACAACATTTGAAAAAGCCTTCATCATTTTTAACATTTCTCCATTACTTTCCAGAAGCAACTCAAATTGTATAAATAGAATATTAACAGTTGAGTCTGTCTTTATTTCTGAGTGAAAAACACCAAGTGTAAGAATAAGGCCATGCATATATGATCGTTTAACTTGATTCCTTATAGGTTATTTCAGATGTCCATTCCACCTAAAATCACTAGTTCTCTCCAAAGCCAGAGTGTTTGTTTTTTTTTCACTTATATACTATCAATCCTAGTTACTTTGTTCAACTTACAGTCTTTACAATAGTCAGGTGCTTTATTGTCTCCCCTTGCCCTTTGAGTATGCAGGGAAAGCAGATGGGGATTTGAAAGTGTGCCCTATAGGTGTCCATCAGAGTTCTGTAACAATAAGACTCTGTGTACTGAAAGAGGTGGAGCCATTTGCTGATATACTGCTCCCTAGGATTCAAATGTCTTACATGAATAGCTCTAGGTAAATTGGGGCGGGGGAGGGGGGAATGCATTTTTCTTGAATTGTACATAATATCATAAAAATGTATACCCTTTCTCAGCATCAAAAAGCCCAGGACAGAGTGCTACAGGCTGCCTAAACTGAGGAGTATAACAGAAAAATAGCAGGCATCACATTAAAGGGTATTCATTCAGCTGTTGTCTTCGTGACAAAGGAACAAAATCCAACACATTTAATTGTCAATAACTCATTGACTTGAAGTTTGTCTGGGTTTGTTTTCTTTAGGAGGTAGAAGAGTACCTTATACTAACTCCTAATTCTCTCATGGCATATGTAACAACAGTTTTGGAGACTGGAATAAATACAAGTTGGCCTGAAATATACCCTGAAAAGATTACTTCATCCTTGAAAATCCTTAACTAATTATAGTGTATCTGTAGTATGTGTATATGTTCACATATATAATTTTTAATTGTAGCATATATAGCATATTTAAAGTGGAGGCTGATAAAGGCTTAACAAACTGCTGTCTAGAGAAGAAGCCCTAATTTGCAGCGTTTGCCAATTTTTATGGTGTACATCACCGATTTCAATCTAACAATGGTTTAATAACTGGCTGGCAAAGTTTCTGAAAATTTAACTATCAATTCTAATAAACCAGTACAAGCTGGCTCCAGCACACTCAAATCCTTTAAAATCATATTTTATCAGGGTATCATAGAGCTCTCCAAAGAGATAAATCTAGAGTAAAAATATATATACTCTTTTTATTATAAATGTACTATTTTGACAGATTATAAAAAAATGTGCAAGTTAATTAAGCTACTGAATTCTGCAAAGCTGCTAATAGTAAACTGTAACTATTGACCTAACTGGATTGTCTGCAGGTAATAAGCAGAAAAACACTACAATAAAAGAAAACAAAATGTAAACAAAGCCTAAGAAAAAAAAACTACATTTCTCTATATTTGTTTTCTTTAAGCATATTGTGTTTCAAAGATTGCCTTGCATTAGCTAAAACGCATCAAGTGGTCCCTGTACAAAATATCACATTCCTTCACTGTGTGCCTTTGAAAGAAAATTGACATGTTTGGATGGAGCTAATATGGGACACTGTTGATATTTATCCCTCGGCTTGATTTCATCTTTCCAATGAAAAAGATAAAATTCTAATAACTGTTACTCCTAGAAACTAACACACCACACTCCTCACTCCTCACTCTTCTCTTCCCTCTCTTATAGTGGCTGAGCTGCTAAGGCCATACCTTACCCGGGGAAGCATTCTTTTGGTTGGTTGTGCAGTGGGGCGGAGGGGGGGGGGTTGGCGAAAGGACTTAGGAAACCCTCCAGAGGGCAGTGATGAGAAGCAGTTACATCCCTAGCATCAGTGGACAGCATAATAGTTGGCCCAAGGGGAAACCCGTAGAGAAAATACTTACCAACAAGCAGGACCTCCCTTTCCTCTTTTTCAACCCCCTTTCCCTCTTCTTTTCCTTTGAGGTTCAAGTGTGGCTCCCTCTCTTTCCATCTCACATCTATGGAAACTTCTTAATTTATATATTCATTTTTCTCCTTACCCCATTGATATTAATTTATCTTTATTTCATTCCATTCAATAATATGGAACTGAGGGACAGCTTTAAATGTGCTGTTTATTGAGTATAAATGTTGGCATTTTATGTCTTGCTCTTTATAAAAATTAAAACATGGTAAACAACAGAATATACAGATGTCAAATGATAATGTACACCTGAAAATTATATAATTGTATTAACCAATGTTACCCCAGTAAACTTAATTAAAAATTAAAAAACATTAAAACACAAAAGCCAAGCCTTCTAAATTTAGTAGGTTTTATTTTTATCAACTGGTCAGTGACTTTCTATAGAAAATAACATGTTGAAATTTAACCTTTAAAAATAAATATGAAAAATGTGTACATGAAAGGGATACTTAAACACAAATACCCTGCAAACAGAGATATTGAATAACAACAAAAAAAGGATGAAACTTTAGAATAGCAAAATGCATGAGAATCAAATTCCAGGTATCTAACCCATGATTCTAGAAATGTTTACATTTAAATAAGGTAAGAATAAAAATTATTTTACCAACAATTTATAATCCAATACAGTAAAGAGTGATATATTTCTCACTTCTCATTTAGGGCGTAACTAATTGACCAAATCACTAAAGTCAGTTCCATTGACTCATTGCAAATGTCCACACTATACGTCTGGAACCCAGCTCATACCTGACACTGCTCCACGCGTCAAACTGGCCTCCAAGGGAATGAGAAAACATTTAAAATCATATTGTATGGTCAGTTCTTCCTACTTCACAAGCTAAATCTCATGCTCTCTTCCAAATACTTTGTAAGTCTGTGACTTTACAGAAAATAAAGTAAAACGTAAGGTAAAACCTCCAAAAATTTCTACCTCATTCCCCACTCCAAAATAATTTTTATATTTCAAGTGAAAATATCATAGTCAGCTGACTCATCTGCAAAGTTACCTCAATTCTCCCTTCAGCAGGTACACACACATCATTAGAGAAACCTTCTCTAATGTCATATTAAGAAACCATCCAGAAAGAAAACTAATAACTCAGTGGAAAATGTGAGAAAAAGTTTTAGGCTTTCCATCCAGATCATCTTATATCCTAAATTTTATGTTAAAAAATAATGTATAATTTCACAAATACTTTGATACTGTCTGCAAGTACTTGAGATTCCAAAATATTGCCTGGAAATTGTTTAAATAATTCTAGTAGTTTCTTGACCATTAGAAAACTGTCTATTGTACTATACATAAGACACAGTAGCAGGAATAAGTATTATAATAAAGAGTACCCTGGTTCATAGCTGAAAGTACACACAAACACAAATATTTTACTTACAGATTGAATTATACTCTGATGTTCATTGTATATGCAATAAGATAGCAGTTGCATGTTAGCTGATGCCATTCACATATTCAACCAGCTAACAATACACTGCCAACCCATCACATACAGGTAAGCAATGCACTTCATTAACAAGAAGAATTTATCCCGAAGCAAGTGGCAGGGTAGTTGTGGCTGCTGAATTGACCCAAAGCAGCCAGCTAACAATACACTGCCTACTTGATTCAGGTCACTGCTGCTCCTCATGTCAGCTGAAGTCACTGAGGCTAAATTTGTAACATGAAACACAATGGCAGAACTTTAATCTTAATAATCATGTTAAAAAAAATAAAACTTGTTCCTATAAAACTATTATAAGAAATAAAACTATTTTTTTCTTTGGTCAAAAACTTAAAAAGAAATGCTTTCAGAATACTTACATTTAGGTTTTCAAAATTTAAAGCTTAGATATGAAAATAGGTTATTGCAGCACAAGTAAATTAACAAAGTTATACTTTTATTAACTGACCAAAAGACCAGTTGTCTGTTTTAGGCAGTAAATACCTAGGAGTCATGGTTATCCATAAAACAAACCCTCAGCTATGTATGGAAGGAAAAATAATTATTAAAGTATTTGGAGATTTTTAAGGACTTAAATGTTATCTTTACTCCCACTATTAAGGAGATTTTACTAGTTACTGCATTCTGAAAGTGCAGTTATGTGTTCAATCTATTGTGTTGCTACTTAAATATAGAAAAATTTAAGGAATAGAAAAATCTATTTTAAAAATGATAGGTTTAAAATTAGAAATTGTGAGTAAAGATTAAAGGAATGTGAACTACTACCCAGAGAGAAGCAAGGTGAACGATGAGAGATTTAAATCATTTAAGGACTGTTTATGTGGGGAAAAAAAATAAGAAAAAAAATCACCTGGATTTGTTTTATCTTTACACTGATTACAAGAGAGGCTAAACCCTTTGGGTTCTGACTTTCAAGGAGAAAAAAGTATACATTCGATCAACTTTTAGATTACTACTCTACTAACCAAAATAAAGGCCGTGGATTATGTCACTTCTCATTGTCCACAAGATGGCACTATTACCATTTCTTTTGGGTGGCAATTTTATGAATGCAATAGAGGGGAGTGCAACTAGCCACTATTGAAATTATAATAGCCAGCTAGCAATGACTGCCTACCTGACACATCCAAGTTTCCTTCTTTGCTATTGAGGCAAACACTAGAAAATACCATTCAGGTACAAATGATTACCATTATTTGTTAGGGATCTTCGATTTCTTACAGAATTATTTTAGGTATTTAATTAGTGAAAATATGAAATTGGTTTTTAAATTTTTCATATTTTCATAACAGCCCATACTGCCAACATATATCTTCTTTAGCAAGAATCAGTTTGTTCAAGGTTCTATTTAAGACAGAGACCTAGAGGAAGCACTGGACACTCACCTTGGGAGAACCTTGACTTCTCTTCTGCTTCATGCCTTTGGAAAGCGCCCGCATGGCATTCTCCTTTGAAAATACAGATAAGATATGGAGAGAGAAACTATTTAGGAAAATCATGTTAAGTGTGGGATGTTTCTAGATCCTCAGCTCGTCAAGCCACATCCCTGTTTAGGTCATCTTCGGAATACAGATAAATTACACAACTCAAAAGTAAGATCAGGATGTAGAGTTGTGCGCTACCTTTCGGTCCTAAACAGCTATTACAAACGGCGCCTTCGATAAGAAGCCGCTGTGAGAAGTTGGGACTCGCAATCACAGGGCCTCACGCACGCACATCATCTCCTCCTCATTCAGCCCGTACCCTCCGAGGAGCAGCGCGCTCCAGCTCCCACCCCATCACCCTGCCCCGCCTGGGATCTGGCCCTCCTCGACCGCGCCCGGGTTCGCCCGCAGGCCTAGGGCAGTCTCGACGCCCAACCGTGGAGTCTCGTCCCCCAGGACCGTCGCATTTCGCCCCCAACCCCCGCCTCCCCCGACCCTACGCCGCCCGCTGCTCGCAGAGCGCACGCCCCAGGGTCGCGTTTAAAAAGCCGGCGGCGCGGCGGCCCGGGCGGGAATCCCCCTGCGCGGCTCCCCATTGGCCAGCGCCGCGGTGACGTCAGAGCCCGGCCGGGCTTCCCCCGCCGCCCGGCCCCGCCGCCGCCCGCCCTGGCCCCGCCGCGGCGCGGCCCCGAGCGCCAAGCTTTGGCGCAGGCGCCAGCGGGCCCGCGCGGGGCCCGGCGCCGAGGCTCCGTCGCAGCCGCCGGGACGAAGGCTTTGGCGGGCGATGGCGCGGGTCCCTGAAGTTCACATTCTGCACGTGTTCGCAGACAGACACGTTCTCGTTTAACGGATCCCGCGCCCTTGGCCTGGGCTCCCGCGCCCTTGGCCTGGGCTCGCCCGTCTCCGTGTGCAACCCCGCCCTGCCCTTGAGGGGTCAGAGGGGTGCCACAACTCTTCGGCCTTCTCCCCGTAGGAAATGATCGCCGTTTGTGTGAGCTACCGATTTTAGACGTGTTTCCCCAAAATGTTCATCAGCTCGACCTCCATCCTCGAACGGGCAGGAGAACGTGGCAAGATTTCTGTGCTGATGAGAAGGGGGAGCGTTAGCGTTTCCAACAAATTCTTTTCTGCTCTAGCCATTTGGAAGTAGTCAGGTTCCCTCACTTGAGCTTTTGAGCCATCTTCCCAAAAAATAGGATGAAGAAAGAGATCAACGAGTCAGTGAAAGAGCCCGTGACAGAGGGGGCCTCATAAGAACTGAAGAGCCAGCAAAAAAGCTAAACAGACTGGGGGCTAAGTGATAAAGGAGATGTGGAGTGTTGAGGGAGGGGTTTGGAGGGAGATGACAAGGAGCCAGATGGGCTGTGCGGCTTTAGCTGCCCCATCTGAGCTGCCAAGAGAGGCGAGGAGAGCCATATGGCAGGAAAGGAAACTGGGAAACCTCTGGCAGTCTGGCAGCCAGCTTTTCCCTCCTCATCACTTCCTTCCCTCCTCCCCCTCCATCTGACTTTGTATTGCTTCTGCTCTAACACAACCTAAGAGTTTGTGCATTTTTCTGGGGAAAGGCTTCATAGACATCAGATACTTGAATCAGTGGTTTGGCTTTTGGTTTTTTTAAAATCTAAACTTTCTCTGCCTTTCTATGGAAAGCAAGTAAAATTGACATTAAGGTTAAGACCCAGTCTTAGACCAGTTTTCCATCTACAATGATAGAGGTTAGGGGAAATGCTGCACAGGGTGACTTAAATCTTCAAATGAGATTTATCAAAATTTGTGATAGTCAAATAACTCATGGATTAAAAGATCTCTAAGTTTCACCCACAAGAATTCTACTTCCTTGCAATGCATTCAAAGAGTACTCATTCCAACTTCCAGTAAATCCTTTCAGCAAACATGGAGGCTAAATAAAGTGAAATATAATTGGATGAGAGTCAGATGTATTGTTAATTTAAAGGATCAGTCTTGCAAATGCCAACTAAAAATAGCAATACATTGGAATAATATTAAAGACTTTTTTCTTGGTTCTATTTTTAAATACCATTTTACATTTGCCCGTTTACAAGAATGGGTACAAACATGGGAGTTATAAAAACCAATTCAATTAATGAGTTCACAAATCCATGTAAAATGAGAATTTAGAATCCAGTTTTACTAGTGCCAAGAATAATGAATTACTGATTTAGAATTCAATTATCTGTAATACTTCTATATTCCATTTTAACCACTAAGTACACAGCATATATCACACAATCTCCAAATGCCCTTTTTCTCTAATGTAAAGTAGAAAAGAATTAGTCAAATATCTTAAAATGTCGTGTATTTAAATATTCAGATTGAAATTTAACATCAAAGTGATGGAAACAGAAAAATTACTATTTGATTCTTAACTGTTGCAGTCAAGAATCATGAATGCTAAAATTAGTGTGCATATGATGAGGATATTTGCCTCCTTTAAATACAAAAATAAATCACAGCATTCATTGGACGAAACTGGCAGACACCTTAATAAAGTAGTCAAATAACCATTACCATGAATGACACATTGACATCATCTGTCCCCTGGTATTATACACTGAGAATGGTACATCATCATTTTTGTGGTATTTTTGCCAAAAATACATAACTTGAATATTGAGAAAATACTAAACAAACCCAAATTGTAGGACATTCAAAAAGTAACTGGTCAGAACTCTTTAAATGTCAGTCGAGAATAAAGACTGGGAAACTGTCAGAGATCGAAGAAACTAAGTACTCATGACAATTAAATACACTGAGATATGCTGGACTGAATCCTCAACCAGAAAAAATAATAATAGACATTTATTAGAAATTTGAATAATATCTGTAGATTAGTAAATAGGGTAGTTACGATTATTGTACTGTGGTTATAGTAAAATGTTAACATTGAGGGAACCTGGGGTGAAGGATATAATACAATTTTTTGTAACATTATTGTAACTTTTTAAGTCAAATTATTTCAAAATGAAAACTTAAAAATAAAAATGAATATTTAGCATTATATGGTCAGATAAAAGAAACATTATGGTATAACTGTTTAGGAGAAAATAGAAACACACAGTAAATAGTTTATCTTAATTTTCATCATATACCATTTAGGAATAATGTCAAATTCAAATGTTCACGTGCCTGCGAGTAATTTACCTTCCTTCAGAATATTTCCTCTTTGAAAGTGGATTTTGCAGATAGGTTTGTAATATAATAAGGACTGTGAAGAAGACTCCTCTACAAAGATCAGTTTAAAGGATTCTGAGTAAGAAAGTGAGGGAGAGCAGAGGTGGAGCTGGGAGGGAGGGAGAAGGGCATATGCGAAAAAGTTTTGTCTCTTGTCGATGCTCTGAGAGTCTTAGCAGGTCCCTACCGACGAGAAGCAAGGGGATACCCAGACTTCCCAAGTGCAGATTTTTTTCAATTACATTATTACGTTCTAAGTAATAATAAATACCTCCGAAATACACAGTGTACAAAGCAAGCCCTCTCCCTCCGCCCTCCCAGCCACTCCTTTCCGCGGAGCTTCGTCGGCCCCTCCCCAATGCGTTTGTGACCTGTGTACACACAGTCGGCGCTGTGACTCCGGGATCTTACAATACTTATCGTCTTGCAACTTGCTTTTCCCACTTCCCTGGCGTCAACTGCTTTTCCAGAAATGAAAGAGCGGAGAGCTCCCCATCCAAATCCAAAGGTCGGTTAGAGCGCCCCTCGGGCCGCCGCTGCCCTCGCTGGCCCCGCGGCTGGTCCTGCGCCAGCCCGCGCTGCCTCGCGCCCTCGGGTCTGGCGCGACAGCCCACGGCGCCCCGCGCGCGCGCCTACCGGACAGAAGGGACCGTTGGTGTTTTCAACCGCCCCTGGGGCACGTGCCCCGCCAGGTGGGGAGTTGGAGGAAAGCACCCCGCCAGCCGGGATTAATACGGCCTAGGCTGGGCTCGGGGGAAGACTGGATCAAGGAAAGAGTTCAGGATGTATATACACACCGTGGTGAAGGGGAAAGAAAAGAAAAGGAACCATCGTGTCCTGGTCGAATAAATTCTCTGCCAGAATACAAATAATTCAGGCTATCGGTGGGACTAGCCAAACTTACTTTGTAAAGAGTCCAGCAACGTAAAAGCCTAAATCAGAAGCGTAATCAAATAGCACCACGTCACCTGTGATTGCATGGCTTATTTTCCATTATAAATAGTTTAAGTTTATCCCTATATTTTTGTTACTGCTCAATTTCTAAGTAGAGAGTCCTTTAACATGTATTTCTCCATCCATACCCACAGTTAATGAAGATGGATGGTAAAGTTTGCCCAGCTTAAAGCCTGAGAATCAGATCACTTCATCCCCAACCACTTTTCTTTAATGCATTTTTCCCATCTCTTTCTCCTTAGGGTAGCTCTTGTTCAGGGTACTAAATAAGATACTTCCCCACAATTTTAGGGAATGTAAGAAAAACATCAAACTGAAATGAGTACAAATCTGTATAAAATAATGAAGTCAGGCATATGAAAATGGTACACCATCAAAGAAAAGAGGGCTCATGAATGCTCTAGACTTGTTAAACTTTTTACTAGATATCCCACCAGTACTTCAGACACAACATAATCTAAAACAGAATTGAGAATTTTTCCTTACTCCCATTCTCCTCAAAACGGCTCTTCTTCCTGTCTGCACCTGGTTCCCAATATCACCATCTTCTTGGTGGAACAGAGTCAAAGTCACCATCTTTTACTCTTCCCATGTGCCCAAAGCCAGCTTTCAGAGACAGTCATTTTTACCTCTATAGTGTTGGTTAGATCTACCTTCTTCTTGAATTACAATAATCTAACTGATAATTCAACCCATAATCTATTCTCCAATCCATTTATTTGACATGTTTATTTTCACAGAGCAAATGCCATGCACCGTGTAAAGCGGTAGAGATATTGTGATAAAGCTATATTTCTCACATGCCCAAAATCCCCAGAGAGATCTTCCTTACAAAATAAATTAAGTTCCAAATTCTTTAGCTCACATACAAGCCCTCTAAAATTTAACTTCTACCTTTCTTGCATCTCACACAACACCACCAGTATCTCCTGTCTCCTATGATATAGTTGATGCCCAGCATTCTCCTGCCTTTCGGACTTTGCCAAGACTGCCTCACCTCTGAGGGTTTTTTTCCTATTTTTCAGCAATCTTACTCTTGAAATTTTAGTTCCCTTTTCCAAAAAGCCTTCTCAAATCTCCCTAGTTAGAATTTTTTTCTCTTCTCTATGTCCCCATAGCATTTTGTTTATAACTCTAGTCTGCTCAATTCCAGATTTTATATGTGTATAAGTGTATTGTAAGCTCCAAGAATACACAGATTTTGTCTTTTTCATTTTTGTGTTCTCTTCAAAGAATGGCTCAGTGCTTTGCACAAAGTACGCTTGGTGTATCACTGGTATTCAGTAAACATCTGCATGAATTGATTTGTAGATGAGACTGGGACCTTTCCAAAACCATGGAACTTGGATTATAGAGTTGCAAAAGAAAGACCTTAATATGACTATGCCCAGAATATAATAAATCCAATTTTAAGAAAATTGTAAGTTAATAGGTGTAATGGAAAGCATAGGTGCTTGGAGTAAGGTAGATCTGGGTTTTCATAGGCCTGCCATTTGTGTAACTCGAAACATGTTATTTCACCCTTTTAAATCTCAGGTTTCTAATCTGTAAAATGTGATAATTACTATCTATTGTACAGATTTATGATGAAAATTAAGAGGATAATATAAAATCCCTAAAAGCACAAATTCTTTCTTTTGGGATGAAGTAATGGTAACTACATGGCTAATTTTTTAAAAGGTTCTCTGAAGCACGCATCCAGAGGACAGTATCCTCAGGTGCAAAGCCTACACATAGTAGGTGGTCAGTAAACATTATAAGAATGAATGAATACTAACTTCCAACCCAGTTCTTTAACTAAAAGTACACTAAAACCAGAGAGATCCAAATGACTCTAGTTTTACGGTTATGTCACTAGAGAATACACATTTAAAAGTGTTCCAATTCTGTGCTCACCAAGCAACCTTTTGATTTATGACTTAAGCTTAAGTCTGGTAAAGAAATGAATTGAATACTGGTTTATCCACCAGACTTGAACTTGGTAAGTCAGTAGCACACAATTGCTATGATTTGAGAACAGTGCTAGAGAAGTAGAATAGAACGGAGTGGTGAAAAGAACAGTGGAGTTCTACTCCACAGCAGACACTCTTCTGCTATTAACTTGCAGTGTGATTTTGACCAAGTTACTCCTCTCCCAAAAGTCTGATTATGTATACAGTGATGAGATTTTAACTTCTAGATTGAGGGAGCTCTAACATTCTTTCCACCACTGCATCATCTAGTTCACAAATTACCAACAAAGGTGACCTCAGCATGGTACTACCAGGCTGGGAAACTCTGCCCTTCACAGTCATCCTTTCACCATGTTTGATCATGGCAACACAAATGCCCACGGGAACAGTTCCCACCAACACATGAGAAGTTAGTGTTCTAACATGCAAAGAAGCAGAGTACCACCAAGGGGCAATTGGGAGCCTTAAACCCTAAAACTAGGGCTTCTTTTTATAAAGTCAGTGGAGGAAAAGTTGGAGGGACAGTTTACATAATCCCATACAAAAAGTTAACTAATTTAAAAATCCATGTTTATCTCTTCTTACTTATTTTATGATTGCTTACTGCAGTATCTTCTTTTCCAAGTTTTCCATGGGCTGCTGACAATTTAGATATAAACTTTTGATCTGAGATTTTATTTTATTCTATTTATAATTTAATAAGTTATCCTATTACTGTTTCATGGATGCTGACATGAAATGCCTGTGTCAGAGACAAAGGACTTTATTATTCACAACACAGCAAGCAGTATGAGCATCAGGTTAACATCAATTCATCTTGCCCTCAAATCCCACAGTGGTGCAGTGGAGGGCCCAAACAGATGCCTGTCCCCACAGTGGGTTTCATTAGAGGAGAGGAACCCTTAGTTTGGTGAATTCACTGCTTTTATAGTAAGCAGAAGAAAAACTGCTCTTTGTCATGCATGGAGAAGTTACCTCAAATATATAGACTTCTTATTGCAAATCATTTCTGAGAAATAGTCTACATAGTGTCGGCCAGACCTTGCACCCTTAGTGTATTCAGGAAGACGTGCAGGAACATGAGAGACCCATAGAGGAGTGTCTTCCAAGATAAATGTTAGAGTTTCTACTCCTAATATATTTTATTTTTTATTGAATTTTATTATTTTTTTTAACTCAGAATAACACAAAATATGTGCCTTCTTGCCCTTTTGCTTCTTTGTAATATAGAGTTGTGAAAGGACCACAGGCTTTGGAGCCAGAAGATTTGGGTTTGGAATCCTAGCTTTTTCATTTACTTGCTGTGTGAATTTGGCCAAGTCATTGACCAGAATCTTCACAAGGCCTAAAATTCCCTGTATGATTGATCTGGCCCCTGCCTTTCTCTTCAGCCTCACCTGGATCCACATGAGTCCTTGCATTCTATTTACAATGACCTTTCCTTTCCTTGAAGAAGCCCCCCCTCTCCTTTTGTCTTGAGATCTATGTATATTTTTTTTCCTCCTATTGCTCCCCTTCTTTGACTTAGTTAATTTCTGCTCTTATTCTAGACCTCGATTAAAATATTACTTCTTTTCTTGACTTTTAAGCCATATCCCATTTTCCAATTATTTGCTCTCATGGCACCCTCTTCTTTTTCTACTTATGACTAATCATGATTTCTGCCTGCCCAAGTAAGGTGGTAAACCATATGTGACTCGACTACAGGAGATCTTGGACTCATTTATCTTCTCTTGGTCTCATTTTTCCCAACTATAGAACTGAAAGTATGAATTAAATTACCTTCTCTACATTGCTCTGATTTCTGTGATTTCAAATAAAGGTTATTTGTGGAGGGAGTAGAGTGTAGATATTAACAAAATGGGCTCTGAAGTCAGAGTTGGTTCAAATACTCCCTTATATTACTAGCTGTGATATCTTGGGCAAGTATTTAATCTCTCAACTTCAATTTCTAGGTAAAAATGTGAGTGATCATGGAAATTTACCTTAAAGTTTTCTTATCAGCACTTATACAGTGTTAGGCACATGGTATGTGCTCAGTAAATCCATCATTATTATGGGTGCTACTGTCAGTATAATTTGTATGCCCTAGAGCAATGCTCCCCATTAGAAATACAATGTACGCCACATATATAATTGTAAACTTTCTAGTAGCCATATGAAGAAAAGTAAAAATATATAGGTGAAATTAATTTAAATACATTTTATTTAAGTTAATATATACAAAATATCATTTCTACATATAACCCATTGAAAATATATTACTGAGATATTTTACAATTTTTTTTGTATTGTCTTCAAAATCCAGTGTGTATTCTACAATTATGACACATCTCAATTCATGCTATCTGCATTATAGCACTTAACAGGTACATGTGGTTAACAACTACCATATTAGCCAATGTAGCCCTAGAAAGTTCTAGTAGCTTCCCCCCTTCTCCTCCCTCATATTGTTCAATCTGACCTATTCTGGTTTCCTTAACCAAATATATCTATGCGTTGGGTACTATTTTAAGAACTAAAAGTAATTGTTTAATTCCATTTTTTATTCGATATAATGAATATTTTCCTAATTGGACTGGTTAAAGAAACAAGTTATTAAATCTCTTGGAGATAACATAAAAATTGCATAATTTATATATTATGATCTAAGTATTGTATTCCAAAAGAAAATAATTTAGAAACCATATGCTTTTATTTCTAATCAATTTTTAAAATTCCCCACATCAAAATTTAAAAGCTCACAGATTGGTCTTCCGCACTGAACACAGCCAGGCAAGAATGAGAATAGACATTCTCATGATAATTGAATTAAAACAAATATTGTTTTTGTTATGACTGATCAGTACTTGACCTAGCGTCCATCCTGAAGGTGGCACTGTGAACAAGAAAACGTGATTAACTGTGTTCTCTAATTTATTCAGGCACTACAGGACTACATTATTAGATTTTTTAAAAAATGCAACATAATATGTATGTCAGTTCCCCTGATGATATTGCTATTTTCATTTTGGTTCTTCCTTCTTTTTTGAGATCAAATTTATTGCCTGTTGTAACTACACCCATTAACTTTTTCAGTGAGTTCTTATAGTAATATAGTTTTCTCAAGAAAACTAATAGCAAAATGTATTGAATACTATGTTCAGCCACTGTACTAAGTACTTTAAAAGTATTACAACATTTTCACACTCAAGTCAGCAGTGGGAAAAAGGGACTATTTTTTAAAAAAATTAACTCCCACAAGTCCAACTTATTTGATTTTCCTAGGTTAATTAAGAATTCAAAAACTTGTTTCTCTGCTTTATTTTTTTTTTCAGAAATAACGTAAGCAGACGAGAGATAATGTTGACTTTTATTAACTGGAGACCTGATTTAAAAAGATCTCTTTTTTGTTGTTGTTAATTGCTGCTAAATAAAAATGAAGATTTCACATCAAAGACATTTTCCTGTTAACAAACACCAAACAACCCTCACCTGGAATCGTATCTAATTTAGCAAGGTATGAACCATTTAAATTACTTTGTCATCAAACGTAGGAAGTTGTGACTCAAACAACCTAAAAGTTTACAGTTACCTTACAGCTAATAAAGGCAGTAAAATTTTACAACAATCAAAGTTTGAGACAGCATAATTTGAATATGTGCATTTGCTGTGTTCCACAGGTGCTACCGTTTTTAATTTTTCTTTAGAGATTTCACAGCTGTATGGCCTAGATATTTAGTCCAAAAAATGCCCAGACAACTTGCTTCATATTTGCCTCAAGACTGTCAGATCATCACACTCAAATGAAACACTTCCAACCATGCTTATCCAGTAAGCAAACATACCTGTGTAAATACAGAAGCATTTAGTTAACATTTCATACAGTTCAAGTGAGCAAGTGGGTCAAAATTTCAACACAATTATGTTTACATTTCAGTAATATTATACACAAGGACCTGATTTACTAGAGTAAGGCTGTGAGGAAAAGCTCTTAAACCCTTCTTCACGGGATAGAAAACACAACAGCAAACTAGCAATACTTAAAGTCACATGGCTGAATATTCCTCTAGAAGTTTATGATAAGTAGCACAGTGACTGCAGGCACGACTAAATTCTCACTGATCTTTCTTCCTTTGAGGTGTCATAATTATGTTCAACTCCTGTTCAATGGATATTTACTCTCAAACAGCACACACTATAGGGTAATTGGAGAGAGACATGAGATCATTTCTGCCCTTTGAGAGCTCTCAAACTAGAAGAGAAAAGGAGATGTACACAACAATAATTCTAATGGCTGATGAAGTGTGAGAGTGACATAATGAAAAAATAGGTGTTATAAGACATTTTGCTATGCAAATATATATAGTCATCTGTAAGTTTTTGCTTCTTAAGGTTAAATAATTTCCATTCCTATTTCTCAATACTTTGTTTACTGTCCTCTGAATCCTCAGGTTTCAATATTTATCTTAGATTATAGATCTCAAAGCTATACCACCTTTTAAAGGCCCAAAAGGCTGGATTTGGGAGAAAATGTCTTACTTCCCTTAATTTCCTAGCATTTTGTTCACTTCTGAAATAATTATAGAAATGTTCATGATCCTATGAAGATCTGTTAAATATTCAGGGTATTGGTTAAACAAATTATTCTATACCTATATAATGAAATGAGGTCAATAAAACATTTAAGAAATAAAAATCATAAATACTGCTAAGGAGAAAAAATTAGTGCACAAAGGGGTATGATTTCTATTCTTTTAAGTATGTATTTGTATATATAGACACAAAAATAGAAGTTCCTATCAAAGTGTGAGGAATATGAATTTTTTATGTTACCCTTTTGCTTGCTGTCATTGATTTTATAACAAGAAAACAATGCTTCATTTTGTAATAAAATTCTCACCATTAAAGCAAATTTTAGAATTAGTTTATTAGCTTAAGAGGCCTAACAAACCTGAAGAAAAGTATAAAGTGTATATATGAAAGGATTCTTACATCTTTAGGACTCTTAATCTAAGTTTAGAAAAGGCAAATTATACATGCTATACAGAAAGAGAAATCAGACCTCAGCTATGGAGTGGGCACATCAGGCTGCCTCCATAAGGTTATGTAATTGTATATAATGATATGATTGGAGAGCTGCCTGTCATTCCCTTGAGTTCCGCAAGCTCTTTTGGCTTTTGATTTCTCTTTTAACATGGAAATTTCCTTGGCTGGGTAATATTATTAAGTGCTATTGTCATGCATGTTAGCAGAAGTTAGGTAAGAGCAAGAATCAAACAGGGGTAAACCTCAGGCACTGTGAAGTGTCAGAGAAAGCAACAGACATCAGGGGAGTTTCAGGACCAAGAAGAAACTGCTCAAAATTTTACTGAGGCCAAAGAAATATAAATTTTCCCAGTACTTGTGCTATCAAGTGAGAAAATGTATATAAGAGTACTTTTAAAATGTTAGAGCTCTTCACAAATAATAGCTAATGTATATTGAGCTCTAACATGTGCACTATACTTGACCCAATTAATGCATTTAGTTTATGCAAAAAATCTATGGACATTTGCTTATGAGTGAAGTAGGCCATGCCATTCTCCACAAACGGAACTGAGGCATGGAGAGGTTAAATAATATGCCTGATCCTCGAATAAATGGTTGATCTAGCATTAAAACCCAAGTGATCTGCTCCAGAATAGCTCTTAACCACTCACTTTTTTTTCTTAAATGTTTATGTTAAGATTTTCTTGTTGCTTTTTTTGAGGAGCGGGGAGGAGAAGGTTGTTGTTTTAACAGCTAAATTGAGATATAATTCACATAGCATACATTTACCTTTTTCAAGTGTACAATTTAATGATTTTTTAAAGTATATTCAAAGAATTGTGCCACCATCACCACCATCACTTTTAGGACATTTTGATAACCTCCAAAAGAAATCCTTACCCTTTAACAGTCACTCCACTTTTCCTTCTTTTCCCATCCCTAAGCAGCCACTAATCTATTTTCTGTCTCTAAGGATTTGCCAGTTCTGGACATTTTATATAAATAGAATCATTCAATATGTGGTCTTTTGTGACTGGCTTCTTTCTTGTGGCATAGTGTTTCAAAGTTTATCCACACTGTAGCATACCTCAGTACTTTTTTCTTTTTTATTATTAAACAATATTCTATTGCATGGACATACTATATTTTTTCATCTATGAGATGACATATATTTGGGGGTATTTCCACCTTTTGACTATTATGAATAATGCTACTATAAACATTCATACAAAAGTTTTTGTGTGACTATCTTTTCGTTTCTCTTGGGTAGATATCAAAGAGTGGGATTGTGGGTCATAAAGCACCTCTATGTTTAACTTTTAAGAAATTGCCAAACTGTTTTCCAGAGTGACTGCACCATTTTACATTCCCACCAGGGATATAAGGGGATTCCAATGTATCCATATCCTTGACAACACTTTTTAATCTCTTTTTTATTATAACCACCCTAGTGATGTAAAGTAGTATCTCTTTGTGATTTTGATTTATATTTATCTGATTTCTAATGATGTTAAATATCTTTCTGTAAGACATCATATTTTGATTCTTTCTAAACTTAGAAAATCAAAGACTTGAATCAATAGTAACATGGGAAAGACCCCAACCTGGGGAAGATCAAGCTCCTGGCAATAGGATCCCAGTCTCATTCATCTTGGGGACAGTCTCAGCACAACGCACCATTCTTTACACAGCAGGGGTGTTCCATAAATATTTACTGAATTGCACTTCTGATGTTCTTTTGTAAGTCAATTGCACTTCCCTACAGAACTAATTTTAAATAGTATTTATTTCTGAAATTAATCCACAAAAACCTTTTTAACCTATAATGTAGCAGAACCATGATAATAATACAAGTCTGAGTCCTGGATTCTGTTAACAGAGCAATACAGTACAGCAGAGAAAAAAACAAGCAGAACTTTTCTACACCTCTCCTACCTTTGGCAGAGGGCCAGGCCTATGGGGAAAACTTTTACTTTTCTACTGACACGTAACACACAAAGCACACTAATCTTAAGTGTGTAGCTTGATGATTTTTTTTTGTATGAATACACCTGTGTAACCATCATCCAGATAAAGACAACATTTCCACCACCCCAGAAGTTTGCCTCATTCTTTCCCTAGTCAACCTCTCTCACCCTAGGTAACCACTGCCCTGACTTCAAAACCTCAATTAATAGGAAATCTACCTTCCTTGTCTTTAGGCACATAGAAGACTTTCAGTGTGCCTGTCAAATAAATAAATAGTATGACCTTGAGTAGGAAGGCGGTGGGGAAAATAACCCAGCATAACAAAATCACACTAAATCATGAATGCCAAATAGTCCCATATATCTCCCAGAGAAAGTTTAAAAAGTTGCTTAGTCATGGGGGCTGGGGTGGGCAGAAAGTTTATGATAAATACATGGAACAAAGGAGTCAAAATATTATGGACCGGATGATCACATCCGGTCATGCAATGAAATTCACCAAAATGTGAACAATGATTATATTTAAAAGATGAAACTAAAGGTGATTTCTTATTATGCTTCCTAATTTCTAAAACTGTATCAATAAACACATACTACTGTTATAATGAGGGGAAATCATATTTTTAATAAGACTACTTATTAATCCAAATTAGTCTTTAATCAGAGGAAAGTTGGACCATGCATCCATGCAAATGAAAAGATTTGGGGGAGAAATATTTGGGCAGAACAGGAGAGCTTCCTTAGCTTGGTGTCACCTCTCCTAATGAACTCTGCTTTTTAAAGTTATTTCCTCAACTTCATTTCTGAATCCAAAAATGTTCCCTAAAATTCTCACCTGTTTCCACTCATAAAACATTTGATCAGGAGAAGATTCCCTGGACTACAGCAATGTTTTTATTTAAAAGATAAAATTAGAGAAAATAAATTAAAATTCATTACAAAATACCGTAGATGTTTTCTTTGTATAGAGAGTAAGACAGATCACTGAAATTCTGCAAGTCAAAATTGCTTTTTCTGAAAACATCCAGAAAACCAATTGCCTTAATTCTCAGTTTCACTTTGCATGTATAGAAATAAACTTATTTTGTCCAACTTTACATTTAAAGTCTTCTGTATTGATGACATCTAAGTGAACTTATCAGTAATATAGGCATCCACAATTTCTTCATTTGTTAACCATATAAACTTTATTCAGCACAATATACTTGTCTTGACACAAAAGTTGTCTTAAATCCAAAATATAGCTTTTCTCAGATTTTTCTTTGACTTAGATCTTTTTGCTTCTATCAGTTGTCCTAATACAAAAATAAATAAATAAATAAAATGTCCCCAATATTTACATTGGTAAAAATAAATTGTTTTAAGATAAAACCAAGATAACCAAGTATTTTTAAACGTATTTCAACTTATTTACAGTGATCTTTAGTTTGACTTGAAGGAAAAAAAAAATGTTTTCTGCTTCCCAATAACCCTATTCTCTTTTACATTTATAAGGATTTTCTATGAATTTATCCATGATTATGAAAGATTCTCGTCTATAAGGGGCCAGACTCTTTTCAACTTTTCAATGAGGAAATAAACCAAGAGAAGGAGGTTACCCAAGTATATAATCTCCTAAATAATAGAAAAGTATATTTCTAGTAAATGTTTGAGTCTGGAATATTTTTTTCTTTATCTTCTAAAGCCAAAGCAATTTATTAAACTTCTTCTCATGCAGCAAGTGATAAAATACAAAGAATTTCATAGAAGTCATGCACAAGTATAAATAAGTTTTTCCAGATAAATATAATTAAAAGAGCATCACACTGCTTAAATTTCGTACATCACATCAATTTGCATAATAGGAAATGAGAACAGAAACAGGACCACAGAGTATAATTAATAGCGTCTCCTTGGTTGAGGTAGAAGCTCAGTGTTTCAAATCACTGAACTTTAGAGTACCTGTAAATAGACTAAAATTTTGCAATTAGTGTATGAACTCAGGTACAAAGAACTAATCAGTTTCACAGGGACCAGTGTCATGATTAGGGAATATAGAATTGGGACAAGGAATGATAGCAAAAAGGGAGGTTTTTAAAAAGAAGAATATAGACCAAGATCAGGTTATATGAAGTAGCCTGGCCCAGAGTTTGTCGTTACCTTATTGGAAAACGACTAGTTGTTAACTGCAAGCACACTCTGTGACAATGGGACCTTTGTCGTCGGCTATAGACATACATATGTTTATTTGTAAATTACTTGTGATTTATCTGATAGACTGCGGATTCTCTTAAATTAGTTCTCTTTATAGCTTCTCAAGGTAAAAGAATTTCTTCAGAGATTTCAAGGAGAAGCACTTTAAATGAGTAGAGCCAACATATATGTGTAGACACCATCTTGGGCAGGGTTATGGTCAACCAAAATCTCATTGTAACTGTACCTACAAAAACAAAAAAACAAACCTAGGCTAAGACATTGTAAGACCTCTTAATAAACCACTGTTTACCTGATTAACTGAAAATCGCCTGTCATTATTATGTACTATGGATTCCACAGCTGGTCTGATAAAAATGTGTTACCAATAAATATAATGTAACTAATAGAATAAGAATATTATTGTTTACATAACAAAAACCCTCTTAGTTTTGTCAATCTTATTGGATCTAGTAGTTCCATTTAGTTGAGAGGTTTTCAATTAGCTATAAAATTTTTCCCTCCACTATAAATCTATTAAATATTTTTGTGCCATCATATAGCTAGATTTAGGATGTTTTAGGATACTTGGTTCAGAATATAAAATACTTCTTGAGTAAATCATTTTTAACGCTAAACTCAGATGCAAATGCCATTTTCCTATTATGAATGTGGCCATAGTTGTTTAAATTTCTTTATACTGCATCTATATGAAGATTTTTCTATAGTACAGCTGTTTTCATTGTTCATTTAATAACTTCAAATTTATTTTTAAATTCCCATAAAAGTAAGTTTAACACATAGCTCCATTTCCTCAACTTTACTCTTCATGCCAAGCTCTCTTCCTCTTACTCTCTTCTTCCCTCCACATAGCAGATCTCTCCACTCCTGGTATACATACAATATGATTAAGCCACTTACTGTGAAGTGTTTACTTTTAAGAATAGGTATCAGCAAAACCTTCCAAATTTAAATGCAAACATGTCTTGCTTTCAATCCAGAAACAAAAGAAACTAAAGCTAAAGTTTCCCTAAGTAGTAACACCTGTAAGTTCCTTATTTGTTGTTGAATTTGCAGCTTTACACTTTGTTTGTGCAATACTAGTGTTCATCCTCCTGTCCGAGTAGCATTTTATTTTATTTTTTAGTTTTTGGAACTTGGTTTCCTAAGCATTGCAGAAAAACCTAGCTTTAATTTCTCCTCTCTACTCTAAGGTATCTTTAAAGTTTATTATTCAGACACAAGGGGAAGTTTAAACTAGAGGAGAAAAGCAAGAAACAAATAGGAGCGATTTTTTTCTTAAAGTCTTATAATTTACAAAGAGATAACCAACCAGTGAAGTGGGAGCAAAGCTAGGAATCCATTGTAGAGACAGCTCATTCATTGATTTTCATTCATTTGAGAACTCGAAAATGACGTTTAACCATTTTGTTCCTTCATCTGTAAAATGAGGTTAATAGTGTTAGCACATAAACTGCAGTATTGAAAATAATAAAGAGGTATAAAGAATCTTATTGTAAACTTTTAGGTAACAGCCAAATATTAGTCAAGATGAGAGCACACATAATGAACATTATTCTTCTCAGTTAAGTTTTGGTGTAAATGAAGAAAAGTCATGTCAGTGAGATTTAGAAATAATACTGGGTTTTTTATAGCAAGATAATTTTTACTAATTTCTTTGTTTAACTTGAAAAAGTAAAAGCTGATAAATGATAGGAAGGATGGAGAGAGAGAGAGAGAGAGAGAGAGAGAGAGAGAGAGAGAGAGAGAGAGAGAGAATGTTATGGGTGATAGGAGACAAATTTCTTACACAGAACAACTCCAAATAACTTATGTAGCTACTCCATCTGAAAGAAGGAGAAGCATGACTCTACATTTCTTATGTGTAGGGTACAAATAGTGAACTTTCATAGGGGTGGATGGAAGAAAGAGTAACTTTATAGTGGAGAAACCTGACAAACACTTCATTAGTCAGGCAATCAAAGTCAACATCAACAGACACAAATCATGTTGACAGAATGTACCCTTGATAAGATATGATGAAAATGACACTTTGCCTTTCTCCAAAAAACACACAACTAACTCTAATCATGAGAAAAACAACTACATAAATTTCAATAGTAGGGCATACTAAAATATACCTGACCAGCACTTCTCAAAACTGCCAAGAACATCGAAACAGGAAAAAAAAAGTGTTAGAAATTGTCACAACTAAGATGAATATAAGGAGATAAAATAACTAAATGTAACATGGTATCTTGGGTAGGATGCCAGAACAGAAAAAGGACGTTCAGTAAAAACTGAGGCAATATGAGTAAAGCATGGGTTTTTGGTAAAAAAGCTGTATCAATATTAGTTCATATTTGTTCATTAATTTTAACCAGTGTACTATATTAATGTAGGATGTTAATATGGGAAACTTTGTATGGGAGCTACATGAAACCTTTCTGTACATCTCAATTTTTCTGTAACTTTAAAACTGCTCTAAAAAAGCCCATTTTAAAAAATATATAAACATATATGTCAAATTGAACGAAACTGTCAAAATATTAAGCAAGATAGACTTCAAGACAAGGATATGACTACAAACAAAAAGAGACACTCCAGAATGGTAGAAAGGGCCAATACCTTAAAATATATATAATAATTACAAATACTTGTATCTAATAATGGGAGTTTACAACACACAAAGTAAAATTTTCACAGAACAAAAGAAAAAATAGACAATTCACCATTATAGTTTGGTATTTTAATAGTATTTGATAAGACAAAAAAGCAAAAATTAGTAAGGATATAGATGCTCTGAACATTAATATCAACCACCTTAATCTAATAGATGTCTTTAGGGTCTACACTCAATAACTTCAGAATACACATTCTTTTCAATGCATATGGTACATTCACCAATTCACACCTATAAGTCAAGCCATTAAACAAATCTCATTTCCAAAGATCAAAATCTTGTAAACTATGTTCTCTGTCCAAAGGAAAATTAAATGGTGATGCCATTACAACTAGTTAAAGTAGAGTCTTTGCAGGAGAAGTCCACACATTTGGTATTTTTTTTCACACTTTTCCAGGTGATTCTAATGAGAATCAGTGTTGAAAACCAGTAATTTAGATATAAGACAGAAACTAGAAAAAGTGATAAATGGCTGCATTTTGTGAGTAGGGTGGAGTGGAAATGTGAGGAAAGGCAGATAACTATTGTTCAGAATAAATTCTTCTTCTTTATTTGACTTTTTAACCATGTGTGTATATTGCTTTAATATGATTCCAAACTTAATACTTAAAATTTCTTCCTCAGAGATGCAGTTCCTAAACTTTCTTATATAAATGTACCCTCTACTCTTATTCTCTATCTCTTGTCTCTTTCTTCATCAAGGCACCTATTTCAATTTTAAATTACATCTCTATGATTGCTGTTTATTGTCTGTCTCATTTTCTAGCTTCTAAGCTCCACATGGGCAGATTCATACCAGTTTTTATTTACCAAAAATATACACAATACCTAGCACACAGTAGGTATTCAGTATATATGTTAGTTAAATTTATAAATTATTAAATGGCTGAATTTATTTTTCTTTTCTACAATAACGATATATTATTGTTATAAAATAAAAATATTGTATGTTTAGATAATTATACAAATCAGGATTAAACCCGCATTCATGCTTGTTTAAATTCCTTTCCTAGTTCAGTCAATTAATGAACAAAAGAGAAAAACATGTAACTTTTAAGTCTCATTTTGCATTAATTATATCAGGCTTTCTTGTTTTCTGAGATCTTATGCTCTTATAGTTTCTTACTCATAAACATTTTTATAAAATCTAAAGATTTGTGGGGAACATGAAGACATTTAGGTTAAACCTTCACATTTAGAAGAAACGTGTTGCTTTCAAATAGCAGATGCTTGGTATTTTTCTACTTTCAGGAAAGATTAATTTGGGGTTTATACAAAAAGAAATTTCTCCCATTCATTTCTCTTTTCTACTCTATGTACGTAATCTCTAGTGACACTAAACTGACCAAAGTTCTTCAGGAAATTGACAGCTATTTTGACCTAGTGACCTTTGGAAGATATTTTTCTTCCTCCTATTTCCCTTGCAAATACAGTAAATGGTGAAACCCAGTCAACAGTAAGTCTTTACAGTTATTTTATTTCTTTCAATGTTTATATTCACAAGGGGAGAATGCCTTAATTTTTGTCATAGCTTTATAAATGTCCTTTTATTTACACCAAATTCTGAGTAAAAGGCATTAAAGAACACAACAGGCTGGGTTTTGTTTTGCAGCAAGTATGTAAGATCCCTCCAGGGTGACGATTAGCAAACAGGTTCACCATCCTACTGTGTGCCAAACCAAATAGCATATTCATCTGTCAATGAAAGCCACATTTTCTGTTTTGTGTTTTAGAAGTTAAGTAATATATTATTTCCTTTAAAATTAAATGAAATCTAAGATTTACAATGTGCTGAGGAGATTCTATTGTGTAAGGATAATATTCACAAAGATCCACAGCAATTAAAGCAATGATAGTTTATCTTTTTCTCAAAAAAAACAAACAACTTCAAGAAAATAAAAGCAAAAGGAAATTTTTTCAAAGCTATAGAAACAATATAATTAATATCATAAGGTCTCTGACTCTTGTTTTTGTTTTTTAGTTTTTTTTTAAGGATTTTTATACTGCAGGGGTTTCTAACTTTCAATGTGAACAAGGACTACTATTAGTTTCCTCCAAAGTTTTGAGATCACCAAGGAAGAATTGTTTCATCCAGGCACCAAACAAAAAAAAATGGGCAGAGGACCAGAACAGACATTTCTCCCTAGAGGACATACAAATGGCCAACAAATATATGAAAAAAATGCTCAACGTTAAGGAATGCAATTCAAAACCACAATGAGATACCATCTCACGCGTGTTAGAAAAAGCTATAATCTACAGGACAAGTAATAACAAATGCTAGAGAAGATGCAGAGAAATAGAGACCGTCATACACTGCTGGTGGGACTGCAAATTGGTACAGCCACTATGGAAAACAGTATGGAGGTTCCTCAGAAAACTAAGAATTGATCTGCCTCATGATCCAGCATTCTTTCTACTGGGTATTTACCCCAAAGACTTAAAAACCCATATCCAAAAAGATATTTGCTCACCGATGTTCATAGCAGCATTATTCACAGTAGCCAAGACATGGAAGCAACCTAAATGTCCTACGATAGAGGTTTGAATAAAGAAGCTATGAGACATATATACAATGGAATATTACTCAGCCATAAAAAGAGATGAAGTACTGCCATTTGCGACAACATGGTTATACCTCAAGATAATCATGCAAAGTGAAATCAGCCAGACAGAAAAAGTTGAAAATCACATGATATCACTTATACGTGGGATATAAACCTAAAAACAACAAATGCACAGTACAAACAAATAGAGATCATGGACCTGGACAATGCACTAGTGGTTGCCAGAGAGGGGAGGGAAGGGGGAGGGAGAAGGTAGATGGGGGGATTTTTAATCATTCTTCAATTAATAATTAATTAAAAATTTTAAATGAACCAAAAAAATTTAAATTTTCCCAAGAAAGGACATTCTTATTGACTTAAGTCAAGAATCTCTTGGGTCTAAAAATCAATGTAATAAAATATTTTAATAGCATAAAGGACAAAAAACACAGAAATATTTCAATAAACTCCAAAAAAGCATTTAACAAAATCCGACATCCTTTCGTTAAAAAAATGTTCAATACACTAGGAAAAAAGGGCACTTTCTTAATCCGATAAAGGGCATCTATGAAATCTGAGTAAACATCATACTTAATGGCAATCGGATGAATGTTTTCCTCTAAAATCAAGAAATAAACAAAAATTTCTACTTACCCCACTTCAGTTCAACATTGTACTAGAAGTATTAGTGAGGGTAATTAGGCATGAAAAATAAATAAAAGATAATCAGATTGAAAGTAAACTATCTTTATTTGCAGATGATGTGATCATGTATACAGAAAATCCTAAGGAATCCATTTTTTAAAAACTATTAGAATTAATTTAACAATGTTATAAGAGACAAGATCAAATACAAAATAGACATTTCTGCACGTTAGCAATGAGACAATTTTAAAATGACATTAAGCAATTCCATATTCAATATCGTGAAATTTAAATGGTTAGATATAAATTTAACAAAAGAAGTATAAGACATACACTGAGAACTACAAAACATTATTTTAAAAGGTTTAAAAATATCTAAACAAAAAGAAAACATTCATGTATCAGAAGATTTAATATTGTTAAGAGAACAATACTCCCAAATTGATCTACACGTGCAACACAAACTCCCATCAACCACAGCTAGCTGTATTTTATTCAGAAAATAATAAGATGATACTAAAATTCATTTGGAAATGCAAAGGGCTCAGAATTGCCAAATCCAACTTTTAAAAGAACAAAGTTAGAACTCATACTTTCCCGTTTCAAAATTTACTACGAAGTTACAGTAATTAAGACAGCATGGTTCTGCTTTAGGAATAGACACAGATTAGTGGAACAGAATCGTGAGTTCAAAAGAATCCCTTACATTTAGATCCAACTGATTTTTGACAAGGGTGTCGAGATAATCTAATGGGGAAAGAAGTCTTTTCAACAAATAGTGCTGGCCTACCTGGATATCCACCACAAAAAGAATGAAGTTTAACCCCTCACTATATACAAAAATTAATTCAAATTGTATCATAAGCCTAAATTAACAGATAAAACTATTGAACTCAGAAGAAATCTTTGTGATTTTTCAGTTAGGCAGTGGTTTCTTAGTTAACATCAAAAGCACAAATGACAAAACAAAAAATAAATAAATTGGACTACATCAAAATAAGAACATTTTTGCTGCAAGTAATATTATCAAGAAAGTAAAAGTGAAGTCACAGAAGAGGAGAAAGTATTGCAAGTCACATCTAATAAAGGCCTTATATCCAGAATGTATAAAGAACTCTTATCATTCAATAATGAAAAGACAAATAACCTAATGTAAAAATGGGCAAAAGATTTGAAAAAAATTTTTTCTTCAAAGATATGCACATGGCCAATAAGTACACAGAAAAGATGTTCAACATCATTAGTCATTAGAAAAACAGAAATCAAAACCACAAGATATCACTTCATACCCACTAGCATGGCTATAATCAAAATAGACAAACAATAACAAGTGTTGGCAAAGATGTGGAAAAACCAAAACCCTCATAAACTGCTGGTAAGAATGTAAACTGGTGCAGCAGTTTTGGAAAATAGTTTGGCAGTTACTCAAAATGTTAAACACAGAGTTATCTTATTGCCAGAAATTCCACTCAGGTATATACCCAAGAGAAATGAAAATATGTGTCTACAAGAAAACTTATACACAAATGTCCACAGCAGCATTTTTCATAATAGCCAAAAAAGTGGGAATAACCCAAAAGTTTATATAATAAAAAGGACTGATGGCTGAACTTTAAAAACACTATGGTAAGTGAAAGAACGGAGTCACAAAACACACACACACACACACACACACACACACATTATATCATCTCATTTATTTGGAATGTCTAAAATAGTCAAATCTATAGAGACAGAAAATAAATCAGTGGTTGCCTAGGGCTAGAGGATAGGGGAGAAGAATGAGAATTAACAACTAATGGATACAGGATTTCTTATAGAGGGGACAAAAATATTTTAAAATTAGGTTGTGGGGTTGCAAAAACTCTGTGAATATACTAAAAAACATTGAGTTGTACATTTTAAATGAATTATATAGTACATGAATTATATCTCAATAAATCTGCTTTTAAAAAAATCTCCTTATTCAATCAGCTATTGGTAGTGATATGAATAATGATCCAATCCTGTGTATTCAAGTCTCCTTCCAGAAAAGGGGCAACCACAGTGAGTTTGGAAGCAACCCCAAGAGGTATCTTCTACATTAGGAATTTCCATTTTAAAGAAACAAATAAAAGACAAGTCTTAAATCCTTGGCAAGTACTCAAAGCTATTATTATCACTCACAGAATATGGTATGTGTCTGTGTTTGCTTTAAATTGTGGCATGAATTAATAGAATTTTCCACATCCTATATCAAAAGTAATTTCTAATTATTACTTAGCTACCCATATAAATCCTAAGTAAATCTGTGGAGTTTCCTTTCCTTAATATTAGTACAATATGAATAAATATAAATAATTGTCATGACTGATTTACCTTGTATTTTGTTAAGCAGCTAAAAGTAAATATTGAAAATAGTTGATAGTTATGCAAGTTCAAACAGGTGTTTGCCTAAAGGAAGGCTATAGGTCTTTTAATGTAGAAATAGTTGAATCAAAGCAAATTACTACCCTAATTATGCTTTCCTTACATTTAATGGTGTCAATTTTAACTACCCTGTTTTATATAAGTTTTCATTACAACTGGTCTCAAATTAACTTTGGATGTTAGTGGCAATAAAATATAAACAACTAGACGAAAAAAGCCTTCAATAAATAAATGAGTGAAGCAAAGTTCACTCCAGACAGAGAAAGGTATGGGATGAAGATGATATTCCTTAATATGAGGATGGAATTTTTCAGAGCAAGATCTGTTATGTAGTTAGAATGGCAGTAAAAATTCTGTTAACCTGATGAGTTAGAAAAACAGAGAACTTTTAAAGAAAATTTTTGGTGACATAAGAATGGTCAGAGTTCCAAAACATTTTGATATGCATGAATTTTTTCTTCACAACTCAGTGCATCTTTTTCCAAGAGGAAAGTTTTACACTTCATGACCAAGATGCCTCCAGGACCCTGGCAACTTTCTTTCTATAATCCAATTTGAGGTACCTTGAAGCAGAAAATTTCACTAGAAAGCAAGAACCAGATTTACTTCCCTGTTTCTGGATTTCCTTCCCACAATTGCCAAGTGTTAAGAAACTGTCGTGAATGTCCTCCAGCTTCTTAATAAAGCTGCTCTCTGGATTTCCTCCATTGACATGTAGGCTCCAGAACACAGCTATGAGCAAAGACACCGTTTTTGCTCTCCAGATGACTTATGCCCACACTTTTGACCTCTAATTCAGGCCTATATTTTTACTTTTTGGGCAAGTTTCTCTAGTTGGAAGCAAGAGAGACACAGGGCAGAAGGGAAAGTCAGCAAGATTCCAGCATGAGAATTTTAACAGACCTTGCTGGCTTTGAAATATAGGGACCCAAGTACAAGGAACAGATCAACATCTCTAGGAGCAAAAGACAAGTGATTTGCAGCAAGCCAGTAACTGCGGACCACAGTCCCACAATCCCAAGGAATTGTATTCTACCAACAACCTGACTGAGCTTGGAGCTTGGGGTCTTTCCAGAGTCTCTTCATAAGAGTCCAAGTAACACCTTGGTGTCCAAGAATCCCAAAGTGGAGAACCCAACTGAGTTCATCTGGATTTCTGACCTGCAGAACTGTGAGATAATGAATTTGCATTGTTTTAAGCCACTAAGTTCATGGTAATTTGTTATAGTGGCAACAGAAAATTAATACAAAGAGATAACGTATATTGTTTAGAAGGTAACAGGCACTACGTCAAGTATTTGAGGAGCATTACGTCATTCAATTCTCACAATTATTATCCCATTTTAAAGTTGAGGAATGAGGTTCACTCACAGATCCAAGTCACAGATCCAAGCTGACCCAGCATAGCAGGGCCAGGATAGGAACCCATTCATCTCATGTGACTCCTGAACCCTTGACCATTGCTGTAAATGGTCAATTGTTACCATTCAATAATATTGTAAAGGATACAAGTTTTAAACATACCCAGACCCACAAACATAATTGTGTATTCCATGTGTTTATAAGTACATAAAACTTTTTCTGAAAAAAATACACCAAAATGTCCATAGTAGTATCTTTGAATGCTGAGATTACCACTAGTGTTACTTCATAGTGCTTTTCTGTTAGCGTGAATTATTTTACAGTGAGCATGTATTATTTGCATGAAATTTTTCTTTTCTTTTTTGTTCAAAGATGAAGATGAAAACTTTGTAAGGAGACATGAACTAGGGTACCAACCACTTCCTTCACCTTATTGCCAGGCCTCTGGCTCCAAAAGGATAACACCAATAACACCGTGTTAAATGCTTCTTTCTCTTTCAGTCTCCCAGGCCCCCAAGAGAGGCCTCTAAGGAGGGAAGCCCACCTCACCCTGCTGAGGAGGCTGAGCTCTGATGTCAGCGTCTGAGGGACACATTTCTCCTTTTCCCTTTACACTCCCTTACATTACTGAGCCCTCCTGGAAGACACTGTTAGCTGAATTGTGCAAGAGCTTTTCCCTACTCCCTTCTCTCTTACCCATGTCCCACTATAATGGCTAGAAGAGTGAGAAACTGGATTCCTAGACTACCTTGCAGGTAGGGGTAACTATGTGACTCAGGTCTGACTATGAGACTTGAGGGGAAGCCCAGCTTGGGGAGAGCTTTTTAGCTTCCCTAATCAAAGCGACAAAAATAGTCTGTGAGACCCCATCCCTTTCTTTCTTACTATTTTGAATGCAGACATGATATCTGGAGCTACAGCAACAACCTTATGATCATGAAACACTGAGCATGGGGACAAAGGGCTAACAAGTTGGTGGGGGATAAAGCAGAGAGATAAAATCTGATTCACTGATGGCATCATTAGCAGCTAGACCAAATGTCAGCAACTCCTAGCTCAACTTACTATTATGTGTTGAAAATAAAACCTTGTTTTAAAACTCAAAGGAGAAGTAAGGCACTACAATGATATTTAAAGAATTAAAAATAATTTAGAGCAAAATGTAAAACGAATCATTGGCTGGTTGATCCTGTAAGTCATATGATTGAATCTAACCTGTTAATCTTATTATGTCTTCCTTGAAGAAGATGCTATAGGCTGAAATCAGTGTCACAAGTGATAAACATTATGTCTCAGCTTCAGCAAGCTTTTTACGAAACATCGCAAAGTTAGGGATGTGAAGGCATCTACATGTGGAAAACACCCACAGACAGGTTTCCCCAAATTACTCCCTGCTCTATCCTCTCGTCCTTGTCCCAGGGGAAGATCCTTTTATATTCTAGGCATTGGCCCTCAAGATACAGTGACTGAAGATAGATGTTATATCAGAGAACCCTCTTGGACTAGACTCAACTGCTGAACCTCTACAAGCAGATGCTTGTTCTATCAGGAAGTCAGAGGCTCTAGTCAGTATACTTCCATGCTTGGGTACCCTGGTCCCTTCTATCAAAACCAGACCTGCCCACACTACTCTGCCTTCCCTATACATCACAAGCTAGGGCTCTATGTCATTGGCATAGTTCTCCCAAGACTCTCTCTGAAAATCGGGGATCTAATTATTATATCGGGCCTTGCTTAGAGAGAAAATTTAACTAATACCAGGAATCATGATTTGTGACCAGATTATGTTGATCATAACAAAGTATTTTTCTAATTCATTTACTCAAAACAATGTAAGAAAAAGCAAAACATATTGAACCTAACTCTCACATTCTCTTTTCTCAGATGAGATCATCACAGTAATTTGGGGAAATTTCCCCAAATGCACACTGTCATCTCCTCTCCATTCTTCATCTCCTAGGTTTGATAACAAACAAAATAATACTCTGTGAAATTATCATTACTAATTATACTAGTTATTATGTTTTTGATATATTATCTTTATTGTGCACAATAATTATTTCCTTGTTTTTTGTACATGAATTGTTTTCCCACAGAGGAATTTGTATTTGTGTGTTTGGATTTTCTAGGATCAACCTATATGCTATCTTCACTTATGAAGTTGTTTTGGATTGATTTCCAGGAAACACTTTGAAAATTTTTCCTTGACTTTTGATTTTTGTCTGAGATTTCATAAAATGATCCAAACCAAGACAAGTGTCTAAAAATAGAAAAAAAATCTGTATAAGAGGCCATCATTTTATTCAGTAAATTCTTAGACATCTTAAGACAAGAAAAAATCTCATCCCCTTTTTTTAAACAGGAGGACTGAAAGCAGAGCCCAAAACTGCCCTTGTGTAAGGTTCTTTAGCTTGCATTAGATGGTTGAACTAAATGATCTCTAATGTCCCTGTCAGTTTTCAAATTCCATTCCATGCCCTCCTTCAAATAGCAATTATATATTTCATTGGGTTAATCTGACTTGAAGGACAATTTCTATAACCTGTACCAGCTTTAGATGAAGATGATACTTGCTGATAAACATTTTACACATCCACCAATTTTTCTTAATAGAAAGTTACCACCGTTGGAGTGCCCAGAGCTCATCCCCACACTTTTCCATCTACAGTCACTCCCTAGGTGATCTAGTCCTCTTGTGTAGCCTTAAATGCCATACATAAACATCAACTTTTCCCCTGAACTCCAGACTCAAAAATCCAGAAATTAGAACATAGACACCTTTGGGGCCATTATTCTGCCTACCATAGGCACCTTGTTACAAATTATAATTATCCCTCACCTAGCTTATTTCAATAATTTTCAAATGGGCTTCTCTGCTTCTACCCTTGCTTGTCCATGCCAACCCCACTTCTGCACCGCCCCCCCCAAAAACAGAATATTCCATTTAAAATTGAAGTATAATTATGTGACCCTTCAGCTGAAAACTTCCGATGGCTTCCCATCTCACTCAGAATAAAGCCAAAGTCCTCTGCAAGGTCTAGAGGAACTATCTTTTCTAATCAGTGTCCTCATTTTCCTCTCATTCACTCAGCTCTAGCCACATTAGCCTCCTTGCTATTCTCAAACAGTCAGGAACACCCTACACACACACACACACCACACATACACACGCGCACACACACACACCACACACACACACACACACACACTTTGCACTTCTTGTTTCATCTGCCTCAAACGTTCTCCCCTCAGACATCCATAATGCTTATTCCTTGGCTTACTAGGGTCTCTTCTCAAATGTCATTTATCAGAGGGAGTTTCCCTGAATAGACCACTCTATGTAAATATATCACTTATTCTCATCATTCTCTATCTGCTATGGATTGAATGTTTCTGTCCTCTGCAAATTCACATGTGGAAGCTCTAACCCTCAACGTAATGACATTTGGAGATGGGGTCTTTGAGTAGTTTAGATGAGAGAGGAGCCTCCACAATGGGATTATTAGGCCTTTATGAGAAGAGGACCAGAGCCCCTTCTCTCTCTGCCATGTGAGGATACAGTAAGAAGGTAGAGGGCAAATCAGGAAGAGGGCCCTCATCACAACCCAACCATGCTGGCACCCTGAACTTGGGCTTCCCAGCATCCAGACCTGTGAGAAATGTCTGTTGTTTAAACCACCATTCTATGGTATTTTGTTATAGCAGCCCGAGCAAAGACACTACCCTTACTCTTCTTCATTTTTTTCCTAGCACTTACATATTTGTTTAGTATTTATCTCTTCTGAGGAGATCTCTGATGGCAGGGTCTTTGCATTTTGGGTTTTTAATTTTTTTTTCTTTCTGTTTGCCTAGTATCTGCATTACTGAGATTCTCAGTAACATTTAATAAATATCTGTCGAATGAATGAATCTAATTTTTTAACTCAGCTACTGCTAAGTAATGCAAAGTTAGCCATTTGTACCATTAGTTCACAGGAGAGCTTCTCCACACATCTCCCTGCCCCCTAGAAATGGAAGATACTTAAGCAATTAGAGTTGTCAATGGCTGACATACAGTTACAGGTCTATACTCTGAATGTCAGTAGGAATTGTAATTTAAAAAAAAAAATTCAGACATAAGACAAATCGAAAAAATACATATAATTTTTTAAAACTTTCGGTTGTTGAAGCTAATGCATTGTAGCTGAAATAAGTGTTTTCATTTTGTTTTGCTTTTGAGCTTTTTTTTTTTTTTGTCTTTTCTAGTCTTGAACATGTTGTTTATATTTGAGCTGATAAAAAAAAAATTCTGAGCCGTCCAGTGTATTTTTTAAGTTCATTTGTTAGACAAAATATGAGGAAACGTGTTCTATTTTATCACTTTTCTTTCTTTCTTTCTTTCTAAATTGCTATTTAAATACAGATAACAGTATGTAGGAGAAAGTGGAGGAGCAGGTTCTGCCACCTTGCCCAGCTCACCAGTTACCTGATATCTCCACTCAGATGGCAGAACCAGCAAAGTGGTGCAACAGGGTTGGAAACTTACCCAAGCTGAACCCCCAAACGCAAGGAGCCCTCATGCTAAGAATGTGGAGGCTGGGGTAAATCACTCACAGAGTGATGACCAATGCTTCTCACAGAGTAGAAAAAAGAACTCCATATGAAAGGGAATAGAAGAAAAGTCAAAGTGAAGGCACTATATAACATCTAAGTTTTTCCTAGAAGATCAAGCCAAAAATTATGGAACATGAATGCACACCCTGGTTTGGCCATGCAATTCAAAAGATAGTTTTACTTCTACCAAGATTTTCACACTTGGTTTCTGGCCAAAAATATGAAGACTTTTTATGTGGGATATGCCATTTTCTTAAAACAATTCATGTTTCTTATTAACAGAATTTGCTTTTTGTGTGGTTAGTCAGTTTAGACAGAACTGTATATATAATTAATATAAACATTTACAATAAATCATACAAACTTATATGAATGATCATTACAAACAAATGTGTTTAGCACCTATTTTGCTGATAGCCCACTGTCTTGGAGAATTTGCATTTTTCTCTATTAAAGTGAGTGTTCAGGCTACTTCTAATGTTTTATTCTGGCAGCTTGAATAAAAGTTTTTAATAGTAACAAAATTAAGTGTCCTTCCAGAACTGGGGGAAGTTAAGTGATGTACTGACATGTTCACCCAGGGACCTGATTTCTGGGCCCACACTCCCTCAATGACTAGTGAGAGTGCCTGGAAGTTCCCAAAGCTTCTTATTGTAGTATATGACTTCACCTCTTCGAACGTCCTTTTCCTTCTTATAAAGCTAGGGCACTATATAATTATGTAATAGCTGAGTGGTTTCCAAGTCCCTTCCAAATCTAAAAGTACATCATTGAAAGCTGCTGAAAATAATTTAAAATTAACTGTGATATGTGTGTGTTTACACATACGTATACATACACACACATGCATGCATGCATACATGCATGCATACATACACTCAGTTTCGCTGTGAAAGGGGGAGAGGCTAGACAGTATTTTGTGCCAGAACCTTACGGGTGCACCAGTAAGGAGGTTTGTCGCTGAAAAAAAAAAAAAATGATAATGTTTCAAGGTGGCATTCGCCCTGGAGGGGGGCGTTCTGAGAAATCAGGTTCAGGAAATAGTTCAGTTACTCGCGTTCGGCCTGCAGGTGCTCCAGTCGGGATACGAGGCAATGTTTGGGGAACCACATCCCAGGCTCAGCTGGGAACCCAGCGAAATTTGTAACCCCCGCTGGCTGTCCGAATGGTGAAGGCGTTGCCCTGGGGGAAAGCGAGGGTGCGGATGGTGCTATGGCTGCGGATGGGGGTGCGGAAGGAGCCGCCCTCCTCCAGCTCACTCTGGCTCAGGTTCAGCGAGCTCTGGCTGCAGTCGGTGCGCAGCCCCCGGAAGGCGCCGTGCAGGTTGCCCGGCCTGCGGCCCGCACCCTCGGGCTCCGCCTGCAGCCGGAGCCTCTTGGGGTCGCGGCTCTGCAGCGCCTCGTCGCAGCGCTGGGAAAGCTCCCTCAGGACAGCGTCCACCTCCGCGCAGTCCTGCCCCGCAGCGCTGAACAGCTCCTCCAGGCTCCGTTTGGCAGGGGCCTTGAGCAGCAGGGGCTCCGCGGCCGCCCCGCCATCCCGAGACTGCGTGATCATCAGCTTCTGCAACCGACAGGGATGGAGAGCCAGGCGCGCCTCCGACGCGCGACCCTGCGGACTCAGGCGTCCCCCGCTAGTGACCTCGCGAGCTGACAGCGGTCCCCTCGTTTCCCCACCCCTGCCAGGTCCCCAACTCTGGGGACAGGGTCAGGGGTGAACAGGAACGTTTCCGACGTCCCGCGGTGTCCCCTCCGCCCGCTCCCCACTTACATCCAGCACCGAGGCCAGGTGCCGGGTTCGGCTGGCCAGTTCCTTCAGTTGCACGTTCCTCTCCTTGAGCGAAGCGATCTCCTCCTGTTTCTGGGTCAGCGTCACGTGGAGCTGCAGGAGGAGACCCAAACGTTCAGGGGTAGGCCCCCGTGCTCTGTCTCGGCAGTACACTCTGCATGAATCAAACCCAGATCCTAACCGGGGACCCAAGGTCATTCTCACTGGTGAGAACAATAATCAGTTCTCTTTATTTGACTTATATTTGTCACAAGGCACTTAGACAAAATGCATCTCAGTTAATCCTCAGTGTAGCGGCCTGGTGGTGCAGAGTACTGACTGGTGACAGGCATATGTATCTACGTTCTGCCTCTGAAGTCCAACCTTCCTACACCTGTTTCCTTATTTGTAAAATGAGGCTAGTAGGAGTATCCAGCTCAACGGTTGTATTAAATGATAGGAGAACGTAAATGGATAAGGACAATACCAGGCTTATAAAAAGCCTTCAAGAAATATTGGCGGCCCTATTAAAAATCTGGTAGGATTTGATTATTCCCACTTAGTGAAGTTGGAAACTGAGGTAGAGCCACTGAAGCAACAGCACCTGTGTGAGCCGCTTGCGGGTCCACTGGTTCTGACGTCCACGGTGGCACATTCCTGCTCCTGCAACCCCCCACTTCCGCCCGGAGCGCCAGACCCTGTCCCCTCCCCAGGATCCCTGGCCGCCAGCCCAGCGTCCCTACTTGGTTATTCTCCACGAGCGCGTCCCCCAGCGCCCTCTGATTCTGGTCAGCCACCTCCTTCCAGTACTGCTCCAACGGAGGCACGTCCGGAGGGCGCAGAGGTGGTGACTGTAGGGCCGATGGGTTCAGCTGCGCGGAGAGACAGGGCTCGAACTGCAATATGTCGCAAGGAGAGTAAGGGAAGTCTCCGGCAGACAGGGCAGGCGACATCAAAGAGGATGAGTCTGGGGAAGAGAGGGAGCAGGGTTTGTAGTCTCAGACTCATGCCCAACTAGCTACAGGAACAAAATGCCACGCGGGATATAATAGGGTTTGTTTATTTATTTATTTATTTTTTTAAGTAAAGCACCCCAAACTGTAATCTCTACGATTCCAAGGCCCTTCCTGAATCTTGTACAGACACAGCAGGTGCTCAATATATTCCTCTTGATTTGATCTGTCCTGAATTTCCACTGTAGCCAGGGCAAATCTGCCTGAAGTCACATAAGTCCATTGCTCTGTACACTTCTATCCCTCAACCTCTCCCCACTACATCACAGAGTAGGGCTCCTTCTCCCAGAACTCACATGGGCAAACTGAGAAAGCTCTACAAATCCAGCGATTCATCTCCACTAGGAAGGGGTGCGGGTGAGGGAGCTATATACGGAAGATCTCAAACCTTTGATGAGTTGCTTGTGAGCCATTGACAGGTGCCGAGTTTACCACCTTCATGGCCACGAAATCTAAACTAGTCAGATTTGGGGGATGGGGGCACCTCTGCGGTTATTTAATTTCAGGGAGACTGCACTTGCCTGCTGCAATGAGATCATCCACCGTGTCTCTGAAATCCTGCAGATCAAAGTCCACTGCCGTTTGCAGGGAATGGTTCTGAAATAAACCAGAGGTATAAACTATTTAGCGTCCAGTCAGCAGGTCTGGAACGCTTCCTAGACCAACAACTGTCCTCCTGGGCACAGCGGCAGGTGTGCACGTGCTTGCATCTGCAGGTGAGCCTCATCCCTGAAAATCAAAGCCCTGTCAGAGACATGGAACCTAGCAGGCCTGCACCACCATGGTGGGGAGCAGGACACATGAAACCAGCCGGTGCTTACGTGCTCATCAGCCAGGCACCACGCCTGTCCTCTGGCAGCCTGCTTAGTCTGCATGCCGCCTCAAATGGCCGGCCACCAGCTAACCAGCTAGCTGCCTCTGGCACGTTCCTGGTGTGCCCGCTGAACCTCAGCTCCGACTTACCTTGGACTGGCCAAGGAGCCGCTGCTCTAAGATCAGGGAGCGTGATGTGAGAACTCTCCTGTCTTTCTTCCCAAGACCAGACAGTGTTCGGGGTCATCTAAAGCAGTAACCTGAGGCCATATATCTTGCAGAGGCTCACTCACAGCTAAACCATCCCAGCCCCATAAAAAAGGGGAAATGTAGGCTATGACATGGGGGCCAGAGATGTTATGCAAAGTGCTTCTGCACAGAGCAATGAACTTATGTGACAGCAGGTGTGGACTCTATTGCTCTTCTGTTTCTCAAAAAGGTAGAGTTGATGTTCCCCAAACAGTGTGATGCACCTCCAACATCTTGAACTGGACACTCTCTCCTGCCAAGTGTCTGGGTGCCTGAGGCAGAAGAAGACGGTAAAATGCTGGCAGGTGCAAGAACCTTCTTATTCCTTTAATTCGTGGATGTTGAGAGCAGACAAAACTCTTTCATATAGAGTCTCTCTGTTAATTCTCACATGAATGTAGGAAGTAGGCAGAGCCCAGAAGTGATGCCATCTCCTCTGATGGAGAATCTAAAGCTTAGAGAAATTGAATTGCCCAAAGTCACGCAGCTCTGAAATAGCAGCAGAATGCTGGTGCCTATTTCAATCCCCTTTCCTCTACGACTCATTGCCTCTAGCTTCACCTGTCTTTTAGAAAAGCCTGGCTTCCAATGAAGACAGACTGGGAAAGGGAAAGGAGTCTCTCAAGGTGTGAGGGTTGCATCCAAAGTGTCCACCAGAAATATTTGTTCTTCTGATTCCACTATGATTGATTGATTGATTGATTGATTGATTGATTCCTTTGTGTTAATCATACTCTTATCCCAAAAGCCCTTCTTCACTATTTAAATATTTCTGGGAAGAGGAACTTATTCTGACTCTGACTTCAAAAAATGTACAAGCATCACTCTTCCTCAGGGTGGAGAGCTTCAGTCACAGAGGCCCCTAATACCAGTTGGGAACTGAAGTTTTAAGGGAAAAGGAGTTGAGAAAGGAAGGACTGAGGGCCCCAGACAAATCTTGAAGCACAAGTTCTGCCCTAGTTGAAGGAGTCAGAAATGGGACTCATTTTCCAGGGACTGAAAGGTCTTCCTCTCAGAGAGATTGTAGAAAAGTTCTTACCATGAGGAGACTGGCAGCTAACTCAGGAACTGGGACCCAGGAAATGCTTTCTCTTACGCTATTTAGGTTTTGGCTCATTCTGGATTTCAAACACTTCTAAAGCACTTTCTCTCTCTGTTCACCTTCTCCAGTAGGAAGGAGGCTGGGAAATATTACCAGAATGTGGACTGGGGTGTCCCCAGGGAATTTTCCCCTAGGGGCTTCTCTCCCTCTACGCCAGCTCTGTCTTTCCTAGGAAAAGTCCTGGACCTCTTGGGCCATCTGGTGTGAGCTCTGTTCTCAAAACTTTGAATCCTACCTTCCCAATTAGATAAAAATCTGGTATTTCTTCAACTACAACTATTTTTCCCTCTCCACAAAATGACTAACAAAATGATGTCAAATTTAAGTTCTATATACTTAATTCGGTAAGAGCCTGCTTTATTTTTGTTACTTGCAAAATAAACATGTTGGAGTAAGGGAGTGATTTAGGCCCCCTGGGTTCCATTGATAGGTGATCAGGCATCATCTTTCATTATTTGAGCATCCAGGTCTAAAAAGAATAGACCGGCTCCTTTAGTGCAAAGCCGACTGTCACCTCTTATCTTAACAATCTCTGTTCTCAGTGGCCACCAACCCTGAGCCCCCCTGGGCTCTCTGCCAGTTCTAAAAGGCACTTAGAGGAGGCCCTGGGAAGCTTTGCTCCACCCCAATCTCAGTTATGGGGGGTGGTCATATCTTCTAGAGAATTTTTGCTGGGCTATCTCCATGGATCTCATATCCCCCAGCACTTGCTGTTAGGAAGCTGAAACTAGAACTCTTCCTGTAGGTTGTATCTACCTATGAAGTGTCCTTCTGGGCACTTCATATTCTATCAATGAGCCAGGCTTCTGGCCTCCCACACACAGGTGCTGGGAAGCTCCATTATCTGCCTGGGGAATGTCAGCTCTGGCTAGTGATGGAAGTGGGAAATAAGAAGATAACGTGTGGAGGGGGAGAAAAACATCAAATGCTTCTTTGCCCCATAAGGGTAAGCAATAGGAGCATTTGTGGGGGATGGGGGGAGAAAAACTTTTTAAAAGTGCCCAACTGCTTCAGGGACATTTCTTCAAAGAGGACCGTTTTCTGTCCGTTTTCTTCCAGAGTCTTTCCCTTTTTCTGCTTCCTCCAAATGTAAACTCTCTTCTTTTCCAGCCTTGATCCAGAAGTTATCCTCCGATCTCCACTCTCCTTAGACACCCAGGGAATGAAAATAGTTAATGAATGTCCGGGAATGGAACGTTAGGGGAACAGACAGGACATATCAAATGCCCAACGCGCAACCCTGCTCCCACCTACCCGCCTGGTCCCTCAGTGAGCAATCTCCGCCTTGCTTTGTCGACGCTGCAGGGAAGAGATGATGAGAAGAACGGGAGACTGGTATGGCAGGGGAGCCCTCCAGGTGAGCCCCCCAGGCCCGAGTTGGTCAGAACAGCTGAGAATGCGGCCGTCGCGACATACTAGGAGGGAGGAGGAAGCTCTGATCCTCTAGGCTGATTCTGGCACGACTCCTGCGCCAACAAGCCAGAGGCGCCTGCGCTCCCCACCTGAGTCGAGCCTTCGCGGAAAGGACCCCGTGACTCTGGAGCCGGAGTTTGTGCGGCCAAGAGGCCGGGAGGCTCCCGGAGGAAGGGGAGGTACCTGCGAGGCGACAGAGTCACCACTAGGCGGCGCGTCGGACCCGAGCAACGAGCAGTCTGCGAGGTCCTGCAGGTCTATGGTGGTGAGGGCTGCGCGGGGAGAACCGGAGACACGCACCGGGCGGACCCTGAGCCTCCCCGCAAGGGCTCGCCGCCGGCGTCTCCGCCAGGACGGAGGGACCCGGGCACAAGCAGCTCTTCCACGCCCCGCCCGCCCGCCCGGCGCAGGAAACGCGAAGGGTCGTGCGGGGGCACCGCGCTCACCAGGCAGCGCGGCGGGCTCCGCGTCCCGGGGATCCTCGTACACCGACACGCGGCCGCCGCCGCCGCCGCCGCCGGAGAAGAGCGTCCGCGGGGGGCCGAGCTAGCCGGGCACAGAAACGGCGAGCGCGGGTCGGTCAGCCCTCGGGCCGCAGCGGTCGCGGCCCCCTCCCGGCCCCGGCCCGAAGCCCCACCTTCCTCTCCAGCTTCCCGGGCTTGCCGAAGGGCCGAGCGCGCAGCTCCAGCATCCTGTTGGGGCAGATGCTGTCGAAGGCCCGGCGTCCCGCCGCGGCGCCCGCGCACGCCTGCATCCTGCCTCCCCCGGGGGCCCAAAGCCCGGAGGCGCGCGCCCACTGCTCGCGGCTGGAGTGGCGAGCCGCGCCCTGCGCTCGGCCGGACGCCGCAGGCTCGGAAGCTGTCCCGAGGTCCGAGGAGGCGCGTGGCCGGGGTGGAGGACGAGGGCGACTGCGGACGTGCGGGGGGAGGGCCGAGCGCAGAGGGAGGACCGCGACGGGGGAGGGGCGGCCCGCGCCTGGGCGCCGGAGGTGGCGCCTCCGGCCCGGACAATCTGCGCGCGGGCGGGGGCGTTAACCCCAGCCTGGCAACGCCGCTTCCCCCGGGAGCCGCGAGCGCGGGTCCCGGGCCCGCGGGCGCCCTTTCGGCGAGCGTTGGCGCCGCCGCCTCCCGGCCGCGCCAAAGTGAGGGAGCGAAAGGAGGGGCGGACGAGCCCCAGCGGTCCCTCGCACTGGGTACCCGCTTCTTGTTGATGGGCAGCGGGGATCGCGACGTTAAGGAACCTTATTTCATTTTCTTCCCATTTCAGCCACAAAGCGCGAAATAAACGCGGAGCGACGCTCGCCAGGCAGGCTCCAGATCTGTAGGATTTGGTGGAGATGTGTAATTCCAGCGGGAACTCGCCAGAACAGCCCCCAGATCACAGAAGCCCCTTCCCCCAAGTCTCTAAGGGGAAGAACTCCGATCTTAACTCATTGACATTTTGGCCGAGAGCCCCACCCTGTACCCCTAGACCCTCATCTTCCCTGGCAGCAGCATCCGAGCCGTTTTTAAAAGAGGATCAATTAAGAAAAAATGACATCTACATACTGTCCTCTAGTTTCTGAAAATGTCACAGTGGACAGTCCCAAATCCCCTATAATCCCCTATAGCCCGGGTCTTTGTTCTCCCAACCCTTTTCCCTCAGACCTCGCTTTCTCTGCAGCAATCTTGGCTGCCCTTCCCAAGCCCAAAGCTTCTCCCAGGAAGGGGCATCTTCAAATCCTTGGGTCAGGGGGCCTCTCTCCGGGCCATTCATACCCGTCCAATTCAAGCAATCTGAAATTGCAATCTTTGTTACCTCCTATTGGGCATTTGTTTGTGCATTATACCTAGTAATAGTAATGAAAGACCCTCTTTTAAAATGTCATTATTCTCTTTTATTTCTACCTGTTTTCTAGATTAATAATCAAGATACCCTTAAAAGTGATGGAGAGGAGGAACTCAGTGGTAGAGCTAGAACAGATACTGATCCACCTGTAAATGTGGGAACCCAGCCGCATAAGGCCAGTCAGCTAGAATTGGTGTGATATTGCTGATAGTGAGCAGCTCTGGCTTTCAGGTCAGAGTGCCTATCAGGCATTGCTGTGAAGACAGATTATATGACTGGTGGTTGGTGTGGATAAATTAATGTTGTCTTAAGAAGCCTTTTACGCTGCATCTCCTGCCTCCCACTGCCGGGCTCTTTCTCCTGCTCTCTGAGTAGCCTAGCCACTAGCCAGTCCATCCTCCATCGCTATCCTTACTGCTGTTCCAGTCTGTAAAAGGAGTAGAGGCACGCTTAGCTGAAATTTGGAGAGATCTCTACACTTTGAGACTATCACCGATTTTCTAGAACAGACCCATTTTTCATCAATGAGTTACAAATGGGGGTAGAAAAATATGGGCATGTACATAAAAATGTGTCATAGATTATGTGTCTGGATAGCATGATACTCCTAGTCTGGATGATTCTGGAACCAACTCACTCATATCAATCTTGGCTGAGTGATGGAGTAAATGCTGGTGAAGACAGTTTGTCCCAAAGTCACTCTTACAAAAAGGCTAGTCCTCCCTTTACTACTCCTACAGAGAGAGAGAGAGAGAGAGAGAGAGAGAGAGAGAGAGAGAGAGAGAGAGAGAGAGATTCCCGCAGCCGCCAGGCTGAGGGCTCCAGATCTTTTGGAATTTGGGACAGATATGATTTTCCTCCTCCTTTTCACCATCACAGACCAGCTTTTTCTTCAGACAGCTTGGGGATCACCAAAATCCTCTTCCTGAGCCAAGAAGGTGAAAGTTCCTAGAGAGCTTGTCATAGCAACGTATCAGGAGAGAAGTGGCCCGAAGAGTAAGGCATTTCTGGCTCTGGAGCATACTTGGAGGATGCACATGAACAGAAGTGCAAGGAAGATTCTCTAAATTTGTTTTCAGTTTGTTTGCCTTTTATTTATACATATTTGTCATACATTTAGATTTATTTGAAATGCAATAGAACATGATTTTCCCCTCAAAACTTAATGTTCTTTCAACCATACAGAAAATCTTAAAAAAAAAGCAGTACAACAAACAACAGTAATTTTACTTCCACTTATTAACATTTTCCTGTTTGCTTTCTATTTCTCCAAGATTTTTCATGTAACCTGCCCCCCCCACACACACACACACTCCTTCGTTGTGCAAGCTGCCACCAGCCTTCTTGAAGACTTGCTATGTGCCAGACCCTGTGCTGGGGCATTTGCATGGAACATCTTATTATATCCATACCTCAACTTCACCAGATAAGTGCTACTGTTATTCTCATCTTTACAAAAGAGACTGACATAGACATGAGCCTTGCTTATATCACCTAGCAAATTGACTCCAGTGCCCACTTCTTTAATCATTCCTTTTATACTACCTCACAACAATCTCATTTAGGCTTCACAACAGCCCCATGTTAGGGATGGGTACACCAGTCTCCAGGAGAGGGTTTTTAATCATTTCCAGAAACCTGTTAAGTGGGGAAATTTGAGCACTGTGGCTAAAGGTAGGACTGGAATCAGATCACCTGGCTTCAAATCCTAGCTGCTCCACTGATCTTTAACCTCTCTGTGACCCAGTGTTCTTCTTTGAAAAATGGATAATAGACACTGCCTCATAAAATTTAGATTGAAATAAGGAGTTTTTTTGTGCAGGCTGCCAACGTTGTGCAGGAATTCTGAGCATAGTGCCTGGTACACTAAGCACTCGATGATAGCCATGATTGCTATTCTGACATAGTTACCCTGGGCTCACATGTAACATGTATATATTAAACCATGAAATTGCAGGGTAAATGGGCTCAGTTTGTAATGGACATAACTGTCTGCGAAGCCTTAATTTCCAGCATCAGTTATTTGTTGAGGGTAGCTCTTGCTTCACTCTCTGCTAGTGGGCCTGTGCAGTGCCCAAATCCTCCTGGTGACACATCACTGGCATCAGGGTGTGCACTTTGACCCCTTCAATTTGGCCTCACACCCCCCACACACACCCTTTGGACCTCCCAGCATGTGCAGTCCTAAGACTCCTGACAGGTGGGTCACATATAGGCCTACAAGTGACCCTGACTTGCCTTGTAACTGGAACAGAGGGCACTCAGCTGTTGCCTGAAGTAATTACACTCAAATGCCAAGTACAGAGTAGACCCAGAGGGAAGGAGGACCCATGGATTGTTGCTGACTCCTGGATTCCTGGCCTGCCTTCACCAACCCTCCCCGCAGACAAAAAAAAAAAAAAAAAAAAAAAAAAAAGGAGCATTCGAACAAACCACAACAAACAGCCGGTTTATTGGGGAAAGATTCTGCCCTCTCATGTGCTCTCAGAAAGATAAATAAATGACTAGACGCTACTATTATTGTACACTATTTACAATCTGCAAGATGACCTGGTGACCAAGTGGGAGCCCTGAAACCCTCTTTGTGACTTAGCATTGCACTCTCTCAAAGCATTGGGAGAGGTTCAGCCCCTGGGCCAGCGGATAGAAGGAGACCAACAGTCTCCTTCATTTCAAGCTCTGGGAGAGGCTGCACTTCTCACAGATCTGGTGCGGTAGCATGTGAGTCAGGGAGGTTCCGTTTATGGCCACTAGTAGCTGCAGCTTGCCCAGGCAGTCCTGCAGCGCCGCCTCGGTGTGCCCGCCCAGGCGCAAGTCCACGGGATGCGGGAGCTGCAACAGACGGTCAGCCAGCGCCAGGCAACAGATGGCCAGTAGGGAGGGGGGATAGCTGGTGAAAGCGTAGTCCGCCAGGCTCAGCTCCGCCACCCCTCGCGCCAGCACTTGGGCCTCCAGGGCTTGGGAGACTTCGGCCTGCCCGACCTCGACGCGCGCGTGCGTGAAATGCTCCAAGAAGAAGCTGATGGTCGGAGCGCCCAAGCTGAAGTGCAGTTTGTGCAGCACAATGCACTCCAGGTTGCAGAGCTGCTGCCTGGAGAAGGCCCCGCAGCACAGGGCCAGGAGCTGCTTCACACGCGGCGGGTGCACCTCCACCTGTAACAGAGGGGCGCTCAGCCCCCGCCGCGCGGTATCCAGGGTCCAAGGCCCACCCCAGTCTCAAACCCAGGACTTCCCCCAACCCATCCAGCGAGATAGTTGGGGCTTCTCTGCTCTTTTACTTCCACCTAAATCACCTAGGGCGTACTTGCAGCGCAGCTGCTCTAACTACTGTCCAGCCAAAAAAAAAAAGGTGGGGGGGTCTGAGAAATGTTGAAGGTCCTCCCATCCCAGACTAGAACAGCATTGCTACAAATTGCTGTTGAGACTGAGTTTTGGGACTAGCCAACCTATTTCTTTGGGGACTGAGTGAAAGGATTGTTAGTTTGTGGTGGTCGTGGGGGAGGAGGATGGGGTTGTGAAGTTAAAGGCTGTGGGGTGTATGAGTTTGCAAATGTCTACCAAAATGAGTTCGGGGAACTCGACACTAAATCGTGTGCACTGGAGAGCCAGGTGGCTAGAATGGCCAGGAGTGTGGCTCGCTCCCAGACCCTGGGCGGGGTTGGGGGGAGGGAAATACCTGTTTGCAAGCGATGAGCAGGGACGTGACCCCAAGCAGCTGGAAACAGTCCGCAGCCACAGGCGTGGTGGTTAGGAAGCGGTCCAGAATGTTCACCGTCAGGCACAGCGACTCAAAGGAGAGGCCAAACTGGTGGTGCACAGGTATCAACCAGCTGAGCAGCTTACAGCGGGACTCCGCCGAGACCTGCCGGGGGGAGGCGGGAGGCGGCGGGCTAAGTCTGGAGTGGAGAGGGGCCGCGGCCGGGCCGGGCCGAGAAGTCCCAGAGAACTTCCCCGGAGGGAGACAGGAAGAAGAGGAAAAGGCCGAAAGCTCTGCCAACGGGGAAACACGCGGCCGCGCCGCCGCAGAGCCCCGGCCGGGCTGCGCGCCGGGCTGCGGGGACTCGCGCCTGGCGCTGTGCGGAGCGCGTGTTCTCGCTACCTCATGCAATCCGCTCCGCAATTCAGTGTGTGTGTGTGGTAGGGGGGTCCCCACTTTGCAGATGAACAAACAAGCTCAGGATTGTTCAATAACTTGCCCAGGGTTGGTGGCGGGGTGTGGGGGGGACCGAACTCCAACCTAGAAACTGTCTTAACTCCTCCGCGTCCTACTGTGTCCCCACTAACCAGTTGAGAGACTTTAGATAGGTCACCGAAGCCGTCTAGGCCCCACTGTCCTTCATCTGTAACATGAGGCCGTGAGCCCGGTCCGCCAAGGGCCCTTCCCTCTCGGACCGGGGGCAGGAACCGGGCCGGCGCGGGCCGGGGCGGGCAGACAAAGCAGAGGAGGAGAGAGCCGGGGAGAGGAAGAGGAGCGGCGGCGGGAGGTGGTGCTGTCAGCGCCTCACTTGCGGCTGCCGCGCCAGCGACTCCCGCGGGTGGAAGTGGCTCTCCCGCGCCCTGCGGAAGGCGTAGCAGCTCTGGCCGTAGTCGCGGAAGGTCTGCAGGTCCAGCTGCCCCGGCTGCGGGGCGGCGGGGCCGGGGGAGGGGCCGCAGCCTCGCCCCGCGGGCGCCGCGGGACTGTCCGCCGCGTCCGAGCCGGAGCTGGGGGACTCGAACAGGTCGCAGACACCGGAGTCCCCCGGGAGCGGGCGCCGGGCCAGCGGCCGCAGCGGCTGCTTCCTCCGCAGGCGTGGACGCCTGCTCTTCTTTACCGGGGCGCGAAGGTTCTGGTCGTCGTCCCGCCTTCCAGCTTGGGCGGCGGGGCTCACCGGGCTGCTGGGGCAGGGGGTGACCATGATGCGGCCGGGCGGCCGCCCCACTAAGCCCCGGCTTGCAGCGGGCGGCACGCGCGTGCGAGGCTGCGAGGGAGGCCAAGCGCGCCGGGTGGCGAGGCCCTAAGTACCGGCCGGCGCCTCCCCCCACCACACCCCCGGCCTCTCACTGGCTGGGTCCCGAGCGGCACGCGAGCCGCGCTTTCCCGGCGAAACAACCGCTGCGGAGCGAGCCGCGGGCAGCCCCGAGGCGCCGCGGTCTGCGGGGGCGGGGGGCGAGGGGCGGGGCGCGGGGAGGAAGCGCGGAGAGGCCGCCGCGCGCCCGCCCGCCCCTTGCAGCGCGTCCCGCGTTCCCCGGGCGACCGAGCGGGCGCGGCGGCTGCGACCGCGGTGGGGTGGGAGCGGGAGCCCAGGGTGGGCGGCGACGGCGAGGCCAGGTGGGCCCGGCATCCAGCCCTGGGGCTCCGACGCCTCCGAGGAAAAGACTGGCGCGCGGTGCGGGGCCTCTCCTGGTCCTGGGCCAGGCGTGCGACCACCTCCCACGCTGGCTCTGATCCAAGTCGGTGATTTCCGAGCTCCCAACGCCAGCTCCAGCGAGGATTCGGTCGGCACAGGAGACGTGTACTTCGGTGACTCGCACAAGCAGTCATCTTAATTCAGTTGCGTTGGTGATTTGTTGTTTCAGGAAGGCCCCCGGGAGCTGGTGTCCCTCCTTCTGCTGGTCTCGGAGAGCAAAGCCCCCGCAGGCTACTCGGCGCTGCTGTGGGTCTAGCAGCTAGGCTACCCAGCCAGGCAGACATTCGTGCTCAGAACACCGAAACAAAACAGAATGCTGCCCAAGGAGCCTAAGCTGCGGCCCTGTAATGCTGATTGCATGCTTGCTACCCCAGACCATGTAAGCGGGCGCTGTTGAAGAAGCTAACACGTTGGTGGGTTGCATTTCTCGCTTTATCGAATTGCTCACAGCCAGTTCTGTTTTAGGTCATTAGCTCCTGACCTTTTGTCCCCTGAGGCCCGGCCTTTCTTGGTTATTCCCTGCTTCCAGTTTCCGCTCCTCAGAGTGGAAGTTTCCTAGAGGAAGTTTCGCTTCCTGCAGAAGCTCACAGAAGTAAAGCTGCAGGGGTGGAAGGTGGCGGTGGGATGTCCATGGAGGTGAGACTGTACTGAGCATGGCAGTTTCCTCTCCGTTGCTGGTTTAGTTCCTAGCCTCCTGTCCTGGTAGGAGCTGGAGCCTTCCTCCCACCTGACCCTTCAGGAGAAAGGGCACTCAGGGCAAGTAGCATCTAGTGAGCCTTATAAGCATTGCCAGTGGCAGCAAGTCCACATCCCCTAAACCTGACAAACTTTCCAGAGGCTCTCCAAGAGGTGAAATTACTAGATACTATACCAAGAGCAAGTTCAGCCATTCTCACCTCATTCCAGAAGAAAGCTGCCAAATGTATGTAGTCAAAGTGTAAATCTTTGTTCCCCAGAAATTTAGTGGGATTTGGGGTGCTGTCTTTCTAAGGATGCAGGTAAAAGAAAAAGGACCAATATTGAGTTTTGGTCAATATTACCCCTATTACCCTGTAACTCTGAGCAAAGTCTTTAATTGTCAGACCTAAGTAGTCTCATTTTTAACATGAGAGATTACCTAAGAATCACCTGTATTTCAAAACACAGATGCCAGGCTTCCTTGTCTCCTCTCAGGCTATTGTTAGAAAACCATTGTGGCAGAGCAATTAAATCGGTGCAGAGGAGCCAGATATTAGACTTCTTCCTTGAGAAGCTGTCGAGATGAGGAGGAAGAACCCAGGAACTGAGATTTTCAAAGCAGCCCAGATGGCCATCTGATACAGTGGAAGGAGCACAAAATCAATTCCTAGAGTCAAAATTGTCACACCCATTTATTGCTCATCTTGGGCAAGCCACTAACCTTCTCTGGGCCTCCGTTTTCATATCTATTAAATATAGATATTAACACTTGAGAGTCAAGTGAAAAAGGTATGAAAACCCAAAAGTCTTTTTTGAACATAAAATAATGGGGTAATCTTAAAGCTATTGTTGGAAAATCAATATTGTCCCACTGGAGATGTCCTGAAAAGCAGTACCATCATTTTTATTCACTTGTGGACCTGAGGCTAGTGGTACCTTGTTGAAAAAGCTTTGTTCTCCCAGAGAGTTTGCCTGTGGTTAAAGTTAACTCCCAGCAGGGGGTGCCTGAGCTTGGGCCTGCTGAATCTATTCCTCAGCACAGGCATATCTAGTTTTATTCTGCTTTGCTTTATTGTGCTTCACAGATGTTTCATTTTTACGAAGTAAAGGCAAGACCTTTAACCAGCAAAAAGGTTACAACTTTCTTTGTTGCAATACTCACTTTATTTCAGTGATGTGGAATCGAACCTGCAGTGCCTCTGAGGTATATGCCTGCCATGCCAGGTTTAAAATAGTGAACAAGGTTGCATGGGCCCTGCCTTCACCAAGCTGACACTCTAGAGGGGTAAACAGAATCACTTGTCACATTTTTTAAATTATTAAAGTGTGGTAAGGATTATGATAGAGGATCTCCTGGGTGTAGGGTTGACAGATGAAATACAGGACACCCAGTTCAATTCATATATTGACAACAAATTTTTACTGTATATCTCAAATATTACATGGAACATATTTATACTAAAAATTATTTGAAATCTAAATATTTGGGGCATATTTATATTAAAAGATTATTTGTTGTTTATCTGACATTCTGTTTTAACTAGGCCTCCTAAATCTGGCAGCCCTACCTGGGTGCCATGGGAGCCCATTGTAGGAGCAATTGGCCTGGACTAGAAAGGCTCCAAAACAAGTGGTGGTTAAGCTAAGATAAAATGATGCGGGTGGGAAGAAGAAAGAGGGGCACTGGGCAAGAGCATTCCAAGTTGAGAAATAGGATGTGGGAGGGTCTGGAATCATTCCTGGGACATTCTAGGGCCTACCTGATAGAGAATGGCTGGAATACAGAATTGAGGGGAAGGGACAAGAAGTAGGGGAGATAATAGCTAATACCTGTATAAACTTTACTGTGTACAAGATACTGTGTTATGCTTTTTATGTATATTATACTCATTTAACCTTCAAACAACATTCTGAGATAGATTTTATTTTTGTCCCCATTTTACAGTTAAGAAAACTGAGGTGAAGAGAGGAAAAGTAATTTGCCCAATGTCATACAAGTAGTAAATGGCAGAACTAAGATTCAAACATAGGCAGCCTAGTGTTTTGCTCCATAATCACCATGCTATACTCCTCCAACAGCAAGATCATGAAGACTACATTATATGTTTAGACTTTACCTGAAGCCATTGAAGAGGCCTGGCCAAAAGAGAAAGGTGATCTGTCTTTTGTTTTAATGATTACTGTGGCCGATGTTTGGAAAATGAATTGGAGGGGACAAACCTGAAGGCCATTTACGTACAGTATTTGTGGTATGAGTGATATGGTCCAAGTTAAGGGCTTTATTTTCCCTGTGAAGGGCCTTTAGACTTAATTTCTGTTTTCTAATATCTCTGCGACCTGGGCCCAATGCACCTTAAAGCACTTGGTAAACCTAAAATCCTTTAAAAATGTCAAACTTAATTAAACCCAGGCTTTTATAATGAAAGCAGCTTAGCTTTTAGTCCTGCTTATTTTCAGGTACTGGTTATGAAATTTGCAAGGAAGTATTAATATAAAGGAATCAAAGTTGTCTTGTTTTGTTTTGTTTTTCCAGTTTGGCATTTCAGCTTTAGTTAAAAACCCCCACCCATACTCTGCCCCAACTCTAGAACTGGGACTGAAGTAGGAAGAAATGTGTTTACTGACAATATCTTTATTTTAGCAATCAAAGTAAGTGAGTTGCTACCTAGATGTGGACAACTTTGTTAGTGCCTAAAACGATTTTTAAGCAGTTTTGATCTCATTAAAAATCATATTTACTTAAGATGTTTTCTATTAACATATTTAAGTGCCTAATTTGAGGAATTATTTAAGGTACTTGAAGTCAGACAAGTTTTGCTGGCATTTAGTAAACAAAGAGCAGGGATTTCCAGCAAATTTTTAAAAGTCAGACATTTGACTTCAATGTCTAAATGTTCACTGGTATCCACAATGGCCATCTCTGTTACCAGCTTTCCTACTGCTTTCCTAATTACCAGTTCATCAGATGTTCAGTACATATGCTTGAGTGCATTGCTTCTTTCTCATATATACATGGGTTTTTTCTCCAAACTCATACCCACTAGTGGCAATCTGCCCAGCCTAGGTGGGTGGGTACTGTGTAATGGCTAAGAGCCTCAGCCTTGGAGTCAAACTCCTTGGGTTTGAATCCCAGCTATGGATCAGAGAAGCTCTGTAAACTTGGGCGAATTACTCAACCTCTCTATTCCTCAGTTTTCTTAGCTATTAGAAAAAAAAAAATGAAGTAGTAAGGATATCCTATAAAATTTTTCTGAGGGTTAGATAAGGCACATAATGTGCCCAATATGAGTTAGCTGCTACTATAATTATCTTTTTTTGAAGCAAAGATATGTGTCTTTTTGCCATCCAGGGTAGCTGGGGAAAATAATACATGTCATTCAGTTTGTTAATATGTACAGTTTATATTATATCATATATATCTGACATATGTTGATATATGTTTATAGTTGTAAGGAGCAAGAAGGCTGCTATTCATATTACAGTTGTACTGGACTTCATTTGACATCTGAAGTTGGTCTTTGAGGTGTTGAACTCGAGATGTAGCCCTCCAAGCAAGCATTACCTCGGGTAACATTTAAGAAGTTTTCCTTCTGCAAAGTATATGTCTCTGCTACATTCTAGATGCTGAATTCCAACTTTTAAAAGGAAGATATAATATTGGGGTGAGAGGTCTCTGGGAGCAACCTCTTCTTTTAGGACTTGGATTTGAAGTGGACATTAAGAAGAACTAACAGAGTAGTAAGCAGAGTAGCATAATTATGTTTGAGGCCAGCCCAAGCCCCAGATCTCTCAAAATATGGAAGACTCAGTGACTAATCTTAGTGGGCTTGAAAGTATTTCCTTAAACTGTAATCATAGCCTGATAATCACTCTATTATTTTCTCTAGATAGTGGGATTGCCAGTGTAGACTCAGAGGTGTCAGGAGGGAACAGGCCTCTGAGTACTGTGTGTTAAGATTTAGGGTGTTAACATTCACTTATGATACTATCAGGATTGTTTTATGCAATAGGACTTGTTCTTCAGTATTTATAATATAGCTTTATTAAGCTACTACCAGTGTACAGAGAGCAGTCTTTCCTGAAGAACGAGGTCCTTTGCTTGGAGTAAAGGTGTGCTTTCCCCAAAAGAAACCAGAATAAAGGTTAAAAGCTTTGGATAATCTGCAAGCTGAAAATGTCTCTTTCTTGTACTTGTTCCCCTGGGTACTGAGGTGTCCAAGGAAGATTTGCTCATTAATGGTGGGTGTTAGGGTGGTATGACTCACATTTTGTAATATTCTCAGAATAGGGAATCATGATACAAAACTAAGAGATTATAAAATAAAAAATTGATACATTTGATCGCATAAAAGTGAAAACAGCATTTACTGGAATAAAATGTATTTTCTATCAAAACTGGAAAAATGTTTATAACTTACATCACAGACACAAGCTCAATTTTCTTAAAATATAAAGATCTCCTATAAATCATCAAGAAAAAGAGAATCTAATAGAAAAATGAGCAAATATTTGGATAGCTAGTCCACAGGAAAAAATATGTCTTATATGAAAAGATGCTCAAATTCATTCATAGTAAGAAAAACTCAAATTAAAACTACCATGAGGTATTATTTTGCAGTTACTCTGATAGATGAAAGTCTGAATGTTTGATAAGAGGATGTAGGGAAAGAGACCTACAGTATGTTGTTGGTGAGAGTGTAAATTGGCACAACCATTTTGGAAGACAGTTTGGTAATATCTGTAAACATTTTAAATTCACATAGTCCTTAACTCAGCAATTCTTCTTTGGGATAATTATTCTATATTGATTCAAAATGACTTAGTAAAAAGATTTATTGTAATATCTTTGTTAAATCAAAACGTCGATTGTCTTCAATAAAGAATATATAAAAATCAGAGTATTATACAGCCATTAAAAAGAATAAGAAAAATGTTTATGAATTGATATAGAAAGATTTCCAAAAACACAGTATTAAATAAAATAAAGCAAGGTGCAAAACAATATGTCAAATATGCTGTCACATGTGTAAAAAAAAAGAATGTATCCATATAGCCTTATGTACGCATAGAATCTCCCTATGGAAAGATACAGGAGATACAGGTAACACTGGTTGCCTTTAGGCAGAAGACCTGGGAGGTTGGAGATAGAAATAAGAGGAAGAGGGACTTTTGACTGTGTATCTTCACTTACTTTTTGACTTTTGAACTATGGGTACGTGTTATCTATTTTTTTAAATGGCATGTCTTATATGCAGATGGGCTGAAAGTTAGAAAGCTTGGAACCCAGGCAGGGACTGAAAAATGGTGATAACTATTATTTGTGGACATCTGAAAGAGTGGATAGAGTAAAACGGTGTCTGGGTATTCTGGGAGCGGAGTTCTGTACTTCTCATGTGAGACTTTTGTTTTGGAACTTGGATTATATCAGTGAATGGAACAAACACCCTTGTCTTCATAGAGCTTATAGGGTGGCAGTGCATAGAGAGACAAACAATACAGGGGCAGGGGAGAGCCAGCAGGCAGGTTGTGATATTAAGTAATTTGGTCCGAAAAAGCTCATTGAGAAGATTTGAGCAGAGAGCTCCAGAAAATGGGAGAGTTGGCTGTGCAGACATTTTAAGGAAAGCATCCTAGCCAGAGAAAATAGCCAGTGCAAAGGCTCTGAAGCATGAACAGGCTGATGTGTGGGGCAACAGAAAGGAGGCCAGGGTAGCTGGAGTTAGGAGTAAGGAGTAGCAGATGAGATCACAAAGGTCATGGGCCAGATCACGTAGGACTTTGTTATTGTTAGTGTTCGCTGAGTTCTTAATGCTTTCTCAGGTTGCACTTTTATTTATTGTAGCACTTAATCATCACCTCAACCATGTGAGATAGGTACAATTATTGTCCCTATGTTAGAGATGAGAGAATCTTTAGGGAGGTTAAAGAGCTCCCTTGAAGATATACAGCTAGTAAGCGGAATACCAGTTCTGAAAACCAAGTCTGTGATTCCAGTCTGGACAATTATCCCTGTGCTGTTCTGTATTTATTAAATGATAAGGGAGAACTAAGGGAAGGCTCTGAGTCCACCCTTGGACCCCTGCTTTGAAAGGAAAGCAAAGCTGAGGTGTTAGAGCCCCCAAAAGAAGAAGGATCCCACAGGGTCAGAGCTGGTTGCACTTTCTTGTAGTAAACCTTGGAGAGGCTCTGGTATGGTTTAGCAAGGCAGAGAGAATTGTCTTGCTCCAACATATGCCAGGAGGTACAAGCTGAGCTAGAAGTGGGAAGGGGAAAAGGAAGCAAGACCTTAAAGCCAAAGATAGTATGAAGCCATTTGGAGTGTGATAAGCACAGACTGTGTCTAATTTCTACGAATCAGCCACCTCTTAGGAGGTGATCACATAAGTAACAGTCTTCTGAGTTTCTCAGAGGAGAGCACTGATGCTGAATAGACAAGTTAAAAATGTCTGGAGAGTGTAAGTTCTGATATCTAGCAACCTTGCTGGGAGTAAGAGGTCTCAGAAAGCAGGCTGGCCTAAGGAGGTTGCTCCTTAGTCATGATTAAATAGCCTATTAAAAACTGTGGCTTTCTGTCTACCTATTCTTGGTGCAGATATATATTTCACATGAAGTAGCAGATCTAAGACATATAGCCAGGGAGCAGGAGGCTGAAAGTAAAGCAATAAACATAAATGATGTTAGACCATAGTAAGGCCTATGCAGAGATTTAAAATTATTCTGGCCTAGAGTGTGAATGCATGAACTACTTTAAATTGCGTGGTCAGGAATGCCTCTTCGAAGAGATTTCTCATGTGTTATTAGTATTCACAAGTCAAAATATCAGTCTTTTTTCTTTACATGTTGTGCAAGTCCATTCTCTAAGTGAAATTTCTCATAACGTTGCTTAAATCGATGTGTCACTGTTTGGGGAGCAATGTTTTCTGGTGGGGAGTGCGTCGTACAAATGTTTAGTTAAATTCTAGAAAAGTTATCTGGAGATGATCTGCAAACTTGTGAGAATGTGAAGTAGTGGATTTGTCCCAACCAAATGCAAGATAAAGCTAACACATCTCTGTTTATTGTTGTTGTTGTTTTAAATGGTGCATAAAGGTCTTCTTTTGCCCAGTGTGGCATCCTATGTTAACATAACCTCAGGCTTCTCTGTTAGAAGGGGCAGATCTAGCATGTCTTTTCTTTCTCTACCGCACAAAAAGCAAAGAGGGCAGCAATTAGTATCTTCAGACCATGGTAAAATAACCCTCTGTCCCAAATGTAAAGCAAAGCTGGTTCTATTGAAAAACAACAAAGGGGAAGGCTGAAGGGTACAATATGTAATGCGCCTGCTTGGATGTCAAATCACAGGGTGCAGATGAAAATAGAGCAGCTGTTGAGAGCCGCCTAGTCATATGTTTCTTAGAATTTATGAGAAAAGACTCCAGGGGCCTGCAGTTAACAAAAGCACTCAGCGTGTAGCAGGTTAGACAGAGTTGAGAGGCAGGATCCAGTTTCTAAGTGTGTTCAACTATGTGAATTTGAAATGAATGGTTGGAGTGGCTGGATTTTCTCCCCATGTGGCATATCTGGATGTTAAGGTTGTATCCTTCAGGAACATTTCCTAGTACTTTTGGAGAGAATGACAAATTTTCAGTTTCCCTCAACTATGACCCACTTTTCTGTATCTTTATTATATCTGTTGTTTCTGTATGGGCTCAGAGGAATACAGGTGTGAACCATTTATGGGGCATTTGTTTTGTTCCAGACGTTGAGCATTTCTGTATTCTACATCTTAACACCCAACTTATAATTCAGAGATCAATTGGAGATTGTATTTTTTGTTGCTATGCACAAGTTTAACGTAGAACTATGAAAATTATATTCACCAAAATAACATTTAGAGAACGTGCCTGATTTATTTTGGGGATATAAAATTACTCTAAAATATTTAGGCATTCCAAGAAGGCCAGTGACAGCAGCACGTACCCTTGCTCCATTTTAGTTCATGTACCAGTGTTTATTCAGTGTCTGCCCAGGACTTTTTCATCAATATTTATTGTATGTTCCTGATTAGCAAAGTAATGCTTGCTTCTTGTAATAAAATTAGAAAAATGTCATAATGAATAGAGAATTTTAATATTAGTTTTATAAAACACTGACATTTTGGTATGTACTCTTTCAAGTTACCTGTGTGTGTCTAAGCACATAAACACAATGCATACATACGTATTTTTTGATATATACTTAGGCTCTTCATATATGTAGTTTGGTATCCTAGTATACTCATCATCCTGACTAATAAACCTAATCTTAATGGCTTAACATGACAAAGGTTTATTGTTTTAGCACAGTCCTTGCAGGTCAGGCAGTTCTCCTGGTCAGCTTTCCTCCAGCAGAGTTAGAGATCAGAGCTGCTTCTAGTCTGCAAATCACCATGTTTGAAGTTCAGTGCTTCTGACCATTTTGAAGGAGAGTCAGCTGGGCAAACTTGCAATGGTTCTTTACTGCCTAAGACTAGAATGTGACATATACATCATTTTGGCTCAAATTCCCATTGTTGAGAAATCCAATCACATGATCCTGACCTACCCTTGGAAATATATGCCCAGAAAGAGGAAATTATGGCCAGTGCATTGCATTGCCTCTGCCTCATTTGCCTTATCTCACTTTACGTTGTATTATGGCATTTTCCCCAAATCATTAGTCTTCAAAATCATTTTTAATAGCTACAGAATTTCCCATCAAATGTATACACCATTCTTTACTTAGTTAAGCATTCCAGGAAGTTTTGTGTAACGACATACATTCCTCTCTCTAAAGTGATTTCCTGAAACCAACAAAACTTAGGTTTCGGACATTTAGTTTGCTGGCATTTATCTAGAAATGTTAGGATGCTAATGTTAAAGATGAAAAGGAAAATATTCTCTACCTTAGGATGGACTTTTACAGTTCCAAACCACAGAAAGAGCAGCAAAGCTACTACTTATATCCCCTGGTGCCCATCTTTTCTATAGTGTTTTCCTGCACCCTCTCATTTTCCCCTACTATTGTTTCTTTTCATTCACACACTTGAATTTCCTTTTTATTTTTTCCCCAGGCAGATTCTGCCCCTGCCCTTGAAACCAACTTATCTTAGGTTTACACTGCTGTTTTTCCCTTTTTGATCTACATTTTAGCTCGCTCCCTGGCCCTTTCTCAACCCTTTCCCCTCCAGAGGTGCTGAGCTTGCCTGCTGATGTTACCACTCCCCTTACTTTTCTGCCCATAAGGGACTTTGGGTGGTGAAAAGAATGAGCACATACAACCAAGCTGAATAGGACTTGTTAATAGCATTCAGCAGACTGTGATTTGAGGCAAATAAATAATTCTATGTACGATTAAATGTAAAATGTTTGTGTGTGTGTATCCATCAGTCTCCAAATTCTGTCTACTATATAGAAATTAAGTAGGCAATAAAAATAGCTCCCCTGTGGCCTTTTGGAGTACAGGTAATTTGTTTTAGAATACCTTATCTCAAAATAACTAAGTTTAAGCCAAAATCACTACAGCTTTTGGATTTCTCAAGCGTCTTGACTGGGAAACTGAGGGAAAAGTATATCTAAAGAACTGATATTTGAAAACTAGGAACAGATGCATTAATGAGCACCGATTCCCTAGTCTACAAATTTTAGTCTAAAGCTCTGGTACTAATTAGTTGTGTGACTTTGTCCTGATCTAATTGTTTGGACTCCTGGCTGGAGAGAATTATAGTTTGGTGCCATTGTTTACTCTAGTAGAATTTCTAGTTGTTCCCAGATCCTATATCCTAGGCAATGTTTTCCAGGTATGTGAGATCTCTATGCTAGACTGAATTTAATTGTTAGGCATCTGCCTGTTACAATTACAGAGTAATTCACTTTCTATATGGTCTCAGAGATTCAAAATCTGAGCTTTAGGTTGCCCAACCTTGACTTTAAAATCTCCTTCTTCATCCCTTCTGGAAGTTCTTTGTGGCTGACCTCCCATAAGCCCTGTGCTTACCCTGGACTTATTTTTCTTGGTCTTGTTTGGTTTGTCTAAACTAAAGCATACATCTTAAGGCTGGTACTTTGGTGAAGTTATCTTCTTTACCTATGACACTAACCTGATATTAAGATTGGTCTCCCTAGTATACAAGTGGCATATTTGCAGGGCTCTTTTCCTCAGACCTGCCTATTGTTTGAGTCAGCAGAAAATACTTCACTTATGTTTCAAATTGTGTCCTCCCTAGGACACCTCTCATCAGGGTCCGGTTTCTTGTTCAAGAAACACCTCCAAATTTCTCACCCCAGGGAATAATCACATCTTTCCTGGCATATTTACCTATCACTCTGATTCTCTCAGAGGAGTGACCTCTTCCCAAAATCTAATCATATAGTTTTACTTTAGTAAAACACTTCAGACAGTAGGAATAGACAGATTTATCCAAAGATGAAACAGTTATTGGAGTTAGTAAACAAGGACTTTAAAATCTGTCAAAAATAATTAAAAGAAAAGTAGAGTATCTGAAATTAGCACTCTTGGATGGCTTTGACAGCAGTCTGGATATATCAGAAGACAGCGTTAGTAAACTCCAAGACAGATCAATAGCAACTATCCAAACTGAATCACAAAGAGACAGTGGTGGGAGGGCAGAAGCAAAGAACATAAAACAACATGTAGGGTACACAAATACTCTAACATACATGAAGTGAGGACTGGATCCAGACCTCTAATCCCTTAGCTTCTATCCATTTTCCTGGTCCATGGCCTCTGTTCTAGTCCCATTGCTTCTATGTAAGCATTTGTGGTCAACCATTTCAATGAGACAGTCTCTTTCATTCTGAGTCAACAGTCACTTGCATGCAAAAGATACCCACTATCAACTTTATCTGCTCACTTCCCCAAGCCACTAAGCAGTGCCAGAAAGCCTTTCCAAGATGTTTCCTACTTTCTTTTTTAGTTCTTTGTTGGGTTCCCTCTGATGCTAATATTATCCTGTTTTTCTGCAAATCAGTATTTTCCCATCTTAAAATATCTTTCTTCAACCTCTTATGTTTTGTTTCTGCATCACATCTGTAAATAGTACTCTTTATTTGGTGCCCACCTTTTAGTTTTTATTCATTCCCTAAAAATTATGCTTTGGGACTATTCAGGAAAGAGTTAACATAGCATTGCTATTTTAGAAGGGCTTGATTGCGGGGTTGGCTCTTGGCTGGAGCCTGGGAACTTGGCTTTTCAGTAACACTTTCGCCTGTTTGGGGCACTAAATGCCTGCTTCCTTCTGGGAGTCTAGAATTTTAAGTTACGGTTTTGGTCTTGGTGCTTGCAAGACCAGCCCCAAATAAAATCCTTTCTTCGATTCTTGAGTCTCAAGTGGGCTTTCCTGGGCAGAAACACTACATAACATGTAGGAAGCCTCTGCGAAGGTTCCTCCAGATTCCCTGAGCTGTCTTTTCCCCTTGTTGATCCTGTTGTATATCTGTCTTTATAATATATATAACTTCTGAGTTCTGTGAGTCCTTCCATCAACTGACTGATTCAATGTATGGGTGGCTGTGGTCTGATAGTATCCTTCCTTGCCACTCTTAATTAAAACTGCTCTTAAAAGGTTGATCCATTCATTAAATCTAGTAATCATCTCTTAGTCCATAGCATCTGTTGACAATACTCTTGCTTCCAGAAACTTCCCTTCTTTGACTTCCATAAGAATACCCTGCCCTGTCTTTCTTCATACCTCATCCATTCATTCGGCAGACATTTCCTGAATGCCTGTATGTGCTAGACATTGTGCTCAGTATTCATTAGTGAAAGTCATAGTGCAGCATATGGTCTAGTGGGAGAAGACTAAAACCAGATGGTATATGTTGAGAAGAATAATGTGTTGTAAGAGCGATTAAAATAGGAGATGCACTTCAGAACAGTCAGGGTGGTCAGTGGACATAACATCAAAACAGGATAAAACCTGGTAAAGAACCAGAAGCAGGGTATTACAGCAGAGAACAGCTTGTATACTGTTTAGAAAGCCACCTAGCATCTTCTAGGTTTCAAAAGTGACCTGGTATGGCTGGAGCACTTATGAGAAGCGGCAGAGGAGGTTAGAGGATAGCAAGGTCCAGGTCACTTAGAGCTTTGTAGGTAATGTTTAGAACTTTATATTTTATTTTAAAGGCACTAGGAGGCCAGTAAAAGGTTTAATCAGCCAAGTGACACAATCTGTTAAACAGATCATTCTTAAGAGTTGTAGCAAGAATGGATGAGAGAGGGATAGGAAGGAGAGCTTACTTTGGAGATTACTATAGTGATGTAGGTGAAAGATGATGACCTGGGTCCAAGTGATGGCTGAGGAGATGGAAAGCCATAAATGGAATAGACTTTGACGCATATTCTGCAAGGTTTTAACCTGACTTTTCTCTTCTTTGATGATTATCTCTACTCCCACATCTTTAATTTCACCTCTAAGTAACTATCACATATCACTTCATAGGGTTAGAGTGTGAAAGACTCTATGACCCTAATCCTGATGAGAGCCATTGTTTCACATTTTCAAAGGAATAACGGTTACATTTCAGAAATTTAAATGGTTTTGGAGCCATAATACCTCTGGCCACTGTCAGTGTGATCTTGGACAAGTTGTTTCACTTTGCCTCAGTTTTCTCATCTGAAAAATAGGGATAATGCCCTACCTACCTCATAGGGTTGTTGTAAGGACTAAATAAGTTAATACACAAAAAACATTTGGCACTAGCTTGCACACACACAGTGACTGGTCAACATTAGTTCCACCTGCAGGACTCCATAATTTCTCTGTCTCTGTATGGTCTAAGTTCAACTGCCTCTAGCACCCAATCTATTTCTTCCACTTGACACTTCCATTTCTATTAATGGCTCAAGCTAGACATTTCAAAGGGCAGTCCAATTTGACTCCTTGTTCTCAATTCCCTATCGCACTGCAAGTAGAGACTTAAAATTAGATGGCTACTAAGTATTACTTTTATTCCTATCTGCACACAGAGTGAAAGCGACAGCTTCTTTTATTCATTTATCCACTAATATTGAGTACTTATGATGAGAGTGGAACAAATGGACTAGGTTCTTATTCTAATAATTTGCCCTTCAAGTACAATTTCTGCCATCTGTTCTACAAGGGATAATATTAGAAATCTCTCAACAATCTTGATAGAAGGCTAAGGGAAAATTCCTCTTTATAATCAAAATGGTGTTTTGAAAGATCCTCATTTAAGCAAAACAAAACCACTGAAACACATCTAAGCATGCTTTACTATCTTGAGGTTGCCAACCTTACCAATTCAATTATGAATACAAAAAGTGTTCAAGGACAATGACATTAAGGCTTAGGAATGAGAAAAATGGTGCAAGCTATCCATCCCACAGTAGCATTAGCCATTTCTGCCTATCCTCCATCACTACATCTTTATGCTTAGTGAACGTTACTGAAATAGGTGGCATCTATTAATAGTGTGTACTTATTTGATTTTGTGTGTCAAATATTAAATAACTGACTTTTGAAGTTGTTCCTTTTCATGAAAATTTAATTACATCTGGTTTTGGAGCTCATTTTCTCTTCTGGACAAGAAGGTCTAAACTCTCCAGACATCAACAACTAATAGAAACTGAGGTGGGTACACAGGGAATCACAACACTAAGTCACAGATATTACAGACATAGGCCTTGCCCATAAGATACATAATAATATATAAAACATGGATGATACCAAAGAAAGAATTTATTGTAAATGTAGTGGCAAATACATTGAGAACAATCATCATTAAAAATGAACTAGAAAATTACACATTTAAAGTATGTGCTTTTTTCTGCCACCTTTACGTTATGGCTAATACCAACATTTTAAGTACTGAAATAATGGGATGGTCCATTTTCACACAATTCATGACTGTATCTTCATCTTAATTTTTAAAGCAGTTGACCATGAATTTGTTTCAGTTATTATTCTCTGTTTTTATCAATTCCGTAATGATCTGTAGAATCTTGTCATCTTAATGGAAGAAAAAAAAAACCATGAACAAATTCATCACCAGCTAATTTTCTAATGTATACACATGTAAACAACAGGTATATATCATTAAAAGATTCTTTTAAATTAAAATCAAAACACCAGCAATATTTACTATAAAGCTACAGATGCCTAAATAATTTATTGCCTCAATGAATATTGTTTTAATTACTGTTATAGTTATATACCTACTTTGACAAAAAGTAGGCTAAGACCCAAAGAGATGATAGGATGTAAATGTTAGCCCTTTATAAGTAATTATTTGTTCTGTGTCAGAATTTCTACAGTATGGACAAGGAAGGAAGAGCTGTTAACAGTTTCTCCATGTTTAGTCCAAAGGAAACAAAAAATTTTAACAGGGAAGTGCTCTTGGAGAGGTGTCATTAGAGAAGTGACAGACCTCTCTACATAACAAAGTAATCAAATACCAATTAACTAGACAAACAGACAACAGAGGCTACATTATTTGCTAAAGAGGTTTTGTTAACAGTTGCTTCTACTTCTTAATAGTTGCTCTGATATTGTGACTTCCTAAGAACTTCATAACATTCTTTAGATAGTTGTAATTATCAGGACTGTAAGACTGAAATTCTATATTTATATGAGGCACTTCAGTTAGAGAATGTTCTGGGTTTCAATGGCTGCAGTGGGGAATTCTGATAACTGGGCCCATGGCCTTACAGGTTCTTGAGGGATACGGTGGCATTTTTTTAAAAAAAGAAAAAGGCTACTTACTGCAAGGGGAATAAGTACAGGTCTAAAAAGAGCCATGATTTTTATCTGAGGAAGACCAGAGTAACGGAAAGCACAAGAGCAACTTTAGTTACTGCTTTTTCAAAGTTGGATACTTTTCTTACTATAAAGTACAGAAAGAGAGAACAAACATGTACTTTGTCCTCCTTCCCCAAAAATACATGCCTCATCTGAGTTCTGCTTTCCTTTTTGTGGTACAGGAAAACAATGAAACCACTTTAAAATTCGTTTTTCTTAAAAGTTGAGGTTCAACCTATTTATATAATGTAATTCTTTCTAAGGCTGAGTTGTAATGCATAAAGCTCCCTAAGAAAAGAGCCCACATTTCTTAATATGTCAAGACCTTATCTAAGTTCCCTCAGTATTAGAAAATTAATACAGTTTAATGTTTATGTGTTCGCATTTGGTTATACAAATAAATACAATATGAGGCTTCAAGGTAGTAGCACAAATAAGTAGCTCCTCAACTTACCTAACAGAATTAACTGGGATACTTGTTAAATATAAGCACGTTGAACAAACTGCACAATTCTTAACATTAAAAACAGAAAAACTCAAATTTAAGTGCTTCCTGATGTGATGCAAAGGGAAGACTATAGCACCAACTAGAAAATATTCTTTTCCTAAAAACCTGATTCAAATCAAGCCTTTAGATATACCAATTTACAGAAAATATAGGGAATAGAGAAACAAATTAAATCAAAACACGAATATGCAACCAATCACATCCAGAATGTGGAAAATTCTACCAGAAAGAAACTACTTTTTAAAAATTGCATGTAAAAATAAGGATGGTAGTAGAGGGGAAGTGTTATAGATGAAAAGAGATTAAAAAATAACACAGTCGCAGGCTTCTCTTATAGAGAAGATTCAATATGTCTGGTGCAGGTCTTTGGACTTTGTATTTTTAACAACTGCCAGATGATTCTGATGATTTGGCAAGTTTGGGAAACATTGTACCAGCCTAAGTGTTCATTGCAGATTTCTGTGAAGGAAAATGTATTTATTTTATACAGACTAATAGCTCCACATTTGTGAGAATGGTAGCGAAAACATGCTGGGAACCTCATAAAAAGTCCCTTATTCTTATTTTTTATACTAACTGCATTACCAGTTTACCAGCAAGCTAACAAGTAGCAAAGTTTACAATGCTCAGTTTTACCATCCCTTTTTCTGTGAAATGGTCAGAAGTTTAGAAGTGAAGATTAGAATAAGTAAACTAAAAGAATTTTATGAGAATAATTAGGTTGTAAATAATGAAGAACTGTCTATGAGTCTATGGAATTCAGCATTAAATGAATTTTATTAGAACATTTTAAATCACTTGGAATTTAAGACTTCAACGTGCTATATACTATAATTCAATGTTTAAAAGTATACTGTTTTCTACCTACATTATAATCAAACACTTACTTTCAAGGGACATCTTAGGATTTTCGAGCTTTTTTCTTAGAACAGAATCAATGAGAACTCTTAGCTGCTTAAAAATGACAGCTATCTTTACAGGGGCCTGTTGAGAGAAGGTGACAAATTAAACAATCCTCAGGAGTGTGAGTACGCTTAAACAAATCAAGGTAAGCATATATACTTCACAATCTGTCTTAGCACATCTTGACCTTAATGTAAAACGTGATGGGAAAAATAGAGGCAAATTATTTCCTGTAGCTAAGATATGCAAACTTCAATTTATTAACTGTCCATAAACTTGATGAAATTTTAAAAATAGCTTTATTAAGGTATAATTTAAAAACCATAAAAATTTGCTCATTGTTAAGAGTACAATTCAATGATTTTTAGTAAATTTATATAAAAGTGCAACCATCACCACAATCCAGTTATAGAACATTTCTACCACCTCGGCCTCTTTACAAAAGCTGTATATACTTTTTAAGTTGCGTTTAAAATTTACCTCTCTAGTCCTAGACAAACAGCTATTATGGTTTACTACAGGGGAATGTATTAGGTTTGCTTAGTTTAAACTGGTCAGTGTTGATGGGGTTACAGAGAAATAATCTTACTGCTGGTAGCACTGGCTGGTTTAATTTTTCCAGAGAAGAATTCGACAACATGCATTAAAAGCTATGAATCTGAGTCTTTTTATAGGTGACACAATGGTAGTAGGAGCATGAGTTTGAGGATCAGATATTTCTAGGTTTAAATCTTGTTCTACCAATAATAATCCATGTTATCTAGGAAAGTTATTTAACTCTTACTGAGCTCAAGGGCCTTTATACAAAAGAATCTTAACAAATTTTGTTGGGGTGTTATGCTTGGGATAATCCATGTAAAGTTAACAACTGAAGTATTCAACACACGGTATGTTATAATTGTTACTGATGATAAATGCAATCTGTAATAGCAATATCATTTGATTTTAAAAATTAACAGATTTAAGGCAAGATAAAGAAGAATTCCACTTTAAGTCAAATTACAGGAAGAAATTATGCAAATGCTAATAAAATTTTTAAAAATCTATGTCAATGGCACTAGCAGTAGAAGCTCAAACATAATCAATAAGATCAGATGTGGCATGTACCTGAAAATAGATCCAACCATCAATAGAAAGAAGACGTTCCCGGTGCTGAACTTCTATATCACCACCAAAAAGTAAAACTGGAAAAGGGGTTATTAGAGTAGTTTCCCTCAAATATACTCTGGCGTATCTTATCTGTGTAGGAATAAAGAGAACAAAGAATTTTACAGCCTAAAACTATAAGAAATTAATTTATCTGATTCATGAGAGCATTTTTCTGGAATTTATTATATATATATTTTAAGTCATAAGCTTTGTGAAGTTACATGTTTACATTCTCTTACATGCATAATTTGCCAACTGTATAGCAATTATAGTAACCACCTGTGTATTTATATACTATTAAAAGGCATTTAAAATATTAATTGTAAGGCTAAATTATATACCCTGGACATAAATGAAACTACCAACAAGCAATTTTATAATGCTAATGTTGTTAAATAATTAATGCAAAAATAAAATTATGATTAAGTTTAAAAGTATCTTGTTTCTAGACCAATGTTCAGCTATGGCCATTAGTAATTTCTCCCATTTTTCTGTTAAGTTTGATGATATACTGGGAGTTATTCAGGCCAGTGCTTGAAATTATGGATCCTTGTTACTTTAACAAACTATGATTCAAAAAGTTGACTATTTTAGCTGTAATATATAAATATTTGATATTAAATCATCTTAGGTTACACTGTGATTCAAACTGTTTCAATATCTTTGGAAATACAGATATGTGTATGTCTTTTTTCCTTTCTGAGACAGTACCTTTGAGACAGTGAAATCTCAGGGAACTGATACATTATTAAAGAGCATCTCTTTGCTATAATCCTTATTTCAAGTAGAAAAAAATGATGGTCATTATAGAACACTTAATACTTTTCTTTCACTAAGTCAAAGAAATATAAATATATATATGTGTGTGTGTGTGTGTATATCTTTTTCATTGAGAAGCTCTATACATCTTGATTTCAAATTAAACAGAAATGAACAGCTCAGTTTGAGAACCAAATAAGCACTTGTTGGGGCAACCTAGCTTGTTACGACTGACTTCTAGAATAACGTCCTAAATACTGAAATTTATGAATGAGTACTTTACCTTCTCTTGGTATAAGAGCCATCCATATGTTTGCAAATCTCGATTTACTGAAGATGGATGTACTTGTGCTTTGCCTTGGGCTGTCTCTACAATGCAAGCCAATTTTTCTGTAACATCAACTGATTTTGTATAGATTATCTTCCCCACGTTGTCATATAGTCCAGCAGCCAGTACAGCTTTAAGAAGGGCAATTTCTTGGAAGGAAAGGGTCTGTGAGGCTTTGTTTCCTTCATGGCCATTAGAAGTTGTAGATGATGAAAATCCTGCTGCCTTAACCAACTTTATTAACTCTTGCTTTACATCCTAGATTGGTTTATGTTAAAAAGAGATAAGATCATAATTGATTAAAACAGAGAAATTTCCAAATAGTGTAATTTAAATTACTGTGTCCAATCAGAATTGGAAAGATGCCAAACTATTAATTAACTATACCCCAAATTAAATTAGGGAAAAAAAATATAGACACCTGTTTCTACCACCCCAAGACATTAGATGTCATAAAACACATGTCTAAAATGTGACAATAAAAATGTGCCTAAACACTTTTTCATTCAGTATATTTACTTCAATTGTAGCTTTCCTTTTGATGTTTTTAACTTAATGAGAATAGTCATGTAGAGAACAATTTTGAGGAAGAATTAGAAAGGAATCTTGATCTGAGACTGCAAGTATCTTCTTCATTTGTATTTGTCTCTGGGAATCTCACCTTAATTTTCTAATGGACTTTAACAAAGTTTATTAATGGCAATTTCATTTAATCTTTAATTATTGTTGCCTAAAATCCCCCCCCCCCCTTTTTTTTTTGCTTTTAGTAGGGCTAATCAGCTAAAATACTACTACAGGAAGGATGAGCATTTTTCAAAGCAAACAGGATACAAGTGACATTTAGTACATTTAGGATTTCCTTTAAGTTTCTGGTCTGGGGCTTCAGGGACCATGATTCCAGGGGAGGAAAGACCAAACAGACATGCTGCCACAATATCACAAGGGAGGTGAAGAAAAGGCTCATAGAAGGAAGGGGGTGAGAGGTGACTTGAAGGTTGGGAGGAATAGAATAGAGACAAAGGAGTGTTGATTAGCAATCTAAATCTTGAATCCCAGTCAGTTGGCCCAGAGATAGCTATTTCTTCAATTTATCCTTTTGTATGTTTAGAGAAGGACAAAACTCATTTTACTTAGAGAAGCCCAGCTATCATCCTAGCAGTTATTTCAAATCACAAAAATGCAATGGGTCAAATTACATGGGAATAAAAAATTTTAATCTTTTAAAATATGAGCACAGAATAGAGGAATTATGTGAGATATGCAAAGTTTATTTTCTGAATACTTTTATAGCATGTCTGGACTAAACATCAAGAACAAAATGAAAAGTGTTTGTGGAAGAGCTCTGCTTTTTATAACTAATTGTCTTTTCATTTTAACTACATTTCTACTCTTTCCTCACACAAATAAACATGGTCTTGAACAGCAGCTAAGACCTGGATGATGGACCAAGTCATCAGGTTTCCCTTTCTAAGAGCAGATTTATAAACCTGGTCATAATCAGCTACAGGATATGATGCCCTGAATGTCTTTTCAAAACTATCATTCCATACTGCAACTAAGTAGCTGGCTAATATTTAGGAAATATAAAAATATATAATTAAAAGGAATCAGGGCTCTTAGGAAAAATGACAGATTCCAAGCCTAGAGCATGAAAATGCATAAGACAATCCGGGACATACTGTCATACACCAACCAAGGAAGCTATCAAATTCTGCTTAGATTCTATGAAAAGGACCCAGGGAAAACCTCAAGAGGCTCTGCTCTCACTGTCCAAAGAAGGGACAATTTGAGTATCAAAAAAGTAACATCCACAGAAGACTTAAACAGATCAAATACATTTAATTCACTAAATTCATAATGATTTTTAGTAAAAACAACATTCGTTACCTGTAGAAATGCTTGAGTATCAACTCATTATGAAAACCACTAAGTCAAAGAAAACAATTAAATATTTATCCTAATTTCCTTATACAAACTGTACCTCAGGTTTTCCAAATATTGATGAGGAAAAACTTCTTTATGAAAGAATTTAAGCTAACAAGTAGAATTAGAATATGACCATTTGCAACCTCAATGAAACAATAGGTCTCAGTGTTATTAATGGCTGCTAAAATAATTACATGAAAAGCCAATGAGGAATTTTACAGTGGGTGAATCTGGCTGACACCACTGACAAATTTTAACGTTACAAAATGGGAGACAACTTCAAAAAAGAAGAAAATAAAACACCAGAATCAGATTAAACCTCTATAGGAAATACATGGCACAGAAGATGATGCTAAACGATACCACTGGGATACAGTTAGACATATCCAGAATGCAGAAAACTCTATAAGGCAAGTTACCTGGTTTCTTAAAAAAAAAGAAAAAAAAAGGCAAATGAGAAGACAGTAAAAAAAGGATAACTCTAGATTAGGAGACTTAAGAGACATATCAAGTAAACTCAATGTATGGACCCTGTTTAGATCATGATTTGAACTAGTTGTAAAAAACCTACATGATAAAATTATTTAAACACTGATATTTAAACACTGACTATACATTTGATGATATCAGGGGATTATTTATTTTTTAAGGTGTGATAATATTTAAGAAAAAAAGAGTCCTATCCTTCAGGGATCCATAACAATCCTGAGGCCTGGAATTTGCTTCAAAATAATCTAAAGGGCAGATAATGGAATAACGAGAATGAAAATAAAACATGACTACCCGTAGCTGGAAGTAAGAAATGGGGACATAGGAGTTCATTATACTATTCTGCCTACTTTTCTGTATGTTTGAAATTTTCCATAATAATTAATAAAAAAAGTGATTTTCAGAGTTGAAAAAACTGTATATCCTCATTCAATTGTTTTTTTAAAATGAGACACTGAGAATTAACTTTCCTAAACTGAGCTATTTAATAGACAGCTATCCTCATTCCCAAGCTACTGTGATTTCTAAGAAATCATGTTGCCTCTTTTTAAAAAAATCATTTCCCAAATACATTATGATTATTCAATAATATTTTAAAACACTGTATAATGCATATAGGTTACCTATTGTGAGAAATAACAAAACAAAAAATTATAAATTAATTCAGCAAATGTTTATTAAACACTATGTGGCAAGCACTATCCTAGGCATTTCTTTTTCCAAAAGAAATCTATTATTCAACCATACAACCCTGACTTAGTTGTACTAAGACTTACCTCTAGTGTTAATAGTGAGGTTCTATTCAGAAAGTTCCTCCGGCAATATGTTATTTCAGAACGGTAGCCTCCTTCTTGCCGTGCTTTCTTCCATCTATGTAAACAAAATGACCAAAGTTCAACATGTTTTCTTTTCAAACTTTTTTAGAGGCACTAACCAAAATAAGCTTTAATTAAATTATAATCATTTAAAAACAGGAAGGGTCTAGCTTGTTGTAGGAGTTACCAATTATATATAAAATTTCAACCACAATACCGGTATTTTTTCACTTTTTGTATAACAGTAAATTAACTTCAAATTTGAGGTAATATACATATAATAATACATACAAAGCATTGTTCTTAAATTTTAGGAAAAACTACAAAAGTATGAATCTCTAAAATCAGTAATTAGAGAATATGACATGAAGTAACTAAAAATAAATTTAAATCTTAGATAAATCTTTTTAATAAAAGTCAAAGATAAATTTTTTAAAAAGTAAATAACCTCACGCTTACTAACAACACCCAGACTATTTCTTTACCCTAGGTATGCATTGTAGATTGTCAGGTGGTCTGAATCTGCCATAGCCAAAGCTGATTTTGCAAGATCTGCTTCATCTTTTCGACCAATTGGTGTGGTAAAAGGAGACTTCTCTGTCATAACTGCAGCTAGTGTTGCCTGTCCATTAAAAAAAAAAATTGTCATTAGGAACTAAATATTGTAAGCTCATTTGTAAAAGAAAACAAATCAAAACAATCACTTTAAAGATGAATGTTTCTTCTTTCAGTACATTCATCATGCTCAACAACAGCTAACATTTTCATTTTAGTTACTTTTAGTTTCATTTTATGGAATTTAAAAAAATATACCACTTTGCTTTTATACAATGTTTGTGAGATAGGATGTAATATAACCAGAATCAGAAAAAAACTGAATGTCTGTGTGAGTGATGTGTAGTCTGTCACACAGTTAGAAGCAATCATAGAATCATCACTCAGATATCTTGATTCCTACCCTGCTAATTTCCATTGTCTGCAATGCTCTTTAAATACTTTTTCAATAATTTGGACTACATGATGATCCATCTGTTGCTGAAGCTTTTCAGATCAACTATCATGGCAGAGATCATCCTTTGGACTTAACACAATTCTGGTGAGTATCTATTTGTAATACTAGAGAAAAAGAGACTGAAGTAGCCATGCTCTCTTGGTTCTGTTTTTAAACAGCCTTGATTTGCAGTCCTGAAAAATGCCACAGCTTGAAAATTTAGACAGCTGGAATGCAGACGGGTGAGCCCAGAGATTTAGACAGAGGCACAAAATTTGTTGATTCTGAGATAATCTGAGAAAACAGGACTGCTGGTAGTTACTGGCTCAGAGAGAGAACCTAGAAAAAGGGAAGGAAGGAAGGTTTTGATTTTACTTATGAGTCTGTGGGGTTGGTTCAAAGCTTTCTAAGAATTATCTATGTATTCAATTAAATAAATATTCCTAGTGGGATATTTGACAGCAAAAGTCTCGATGGGCCAAACCCACTTATAAAACTGTACCTATGGTATACTTAAATAAATGGTTAAATATATTTTCTTGTATATAAAGTTTAATATTCAGAAAGTCTCATCAAGTGTTCAGACCTCCTATGTTTTAATGTTAGTGTACATTCTTTTTAGGTAAAAAATTAAATGTTATATCCAAAATTAATAATTTATCAGCCAAAATGATATTCCAAGTGAAGAAACAGCATTGTTTATCTTACCACTGAGTCAAGGCAGCCAAATATGGCACCAAAAATAAGCATCTTGCCAATCTTGACATTCACAGGCAAAGCTGCAAGGTGCTGGCCCAGTGGAGTCAGTTTAGGCTCATTTAGTTCACAAGCTCCAATTTTTCGGAGTAAATTCATTGCATTGCTGATTACTTGAAGCTGAGGAGGATCTAAGGCTTTGGAGAGGAAATCTTCAGGAGAACCAAGATTGCATTTCTGCAGATTTAAAAGTAATAAATTGGTATGTGATTAAAGAGAATTAACACTAAAACAGATGGTCAAATTGGAACTAAATTTGAGTTAAGTAAAATTTTGAGCAAAGAGGATAAATGTCTGAGTAAGGCTATCATATTCCTTTAAAAATAAAATTGGGAGTGTATGTGTGTGTTAAGGGGGTAGGCATGAGAGGATGAGATCTTTCAGTTCATATTTTTAATTTTTTCATTCTTGATTTTTATAGTCCAAATGTAAGAACTGAAGAATATTATAGGTCTTTCAGACTAGGAAGCCCTTGGTTTTAGGTCAGGGTTTCTCAGTCTCAGCACTACTGTTATCTTGGGCAAGAAATTTTTTGTTTTAGGGGCCTGTGTTGTGTAGTGTGGAATGTTTAAAAGCATCCCTGACCTCTGCTCACTATAGGCCCCCATCATGGCCTTCCTCTATCACCAGTTCTGACAACCAAAAATATCTTGACACTGCCAACTGTCCTTGGTAAGTAATATTTGCCCAACTGAGAACTACTGGTTTAGGTTAAGAAACTGTATTTTAATCTAAAAAGTATGAGTAACTGTGGCAGAATTAAAGCACAGGGGGTTTACTTAAACAAAGATGGGGGAAGGGCAATTTATTTAAGAAAAATAAAAAAAATACTTAAACATCCAGAGTAACTAAGGTTGGAAAGTTTAGGTCTTCATTTTTTTCTCCCCTAGAAAGAGGTGAAGAATATAAAAATCTGATTTCCTTAGAGATTACCATAATATGAAGACATAATTCTTCCAAAGGCACACGTAAGATTTCAGGGTCAGAATAGTCCATAAAGCCTTCAAATCTGAAAAATAAAATAACACCGGTTTATATATTTTCAGAAATGCCACACTGTACTGATTTGTGTGTTTTACTTCCAATGCTAATGCCATACCTTTCTCTCGTGTACATTCGGAAGCAGAAGCCATCTCTGACCCGCCCAGCTCTCCCCTGGCGCTGCAAAGCACTCGCTTTACTGACAAATGTCTCAACCAAAGAACTCATCTGACTGCTTTCATGGTACCTAAAGAAATGTTGGAGGAAAGTATATGTGGACAAATTGACTTAAATCAAAATCTAAAAAAGCTGAAAATATGACTCTTAAAATTAAGTTGATAACAAGCTTTAAAAAGTCCATTATTGTGGACCAATATTTTCCAAATCATGTTTCACATTTAAATAATTTAACAAATGTCTATGGCTATGCTACCCTGAACAAGCCTAATCCCGTCTGATCTCGGAAGCTAAGCAGGGTTGGGCCTGGTTAGCAACTGGATGGCAGACCACCTAGGAAGACCAGGTGCTACGGATGTAAAAAAATAAAAAATAAGGGATTGTAAGATGATAAGGTCCTTGCAATCTGTGAGGTCATCCAAGGATTGCCTCACCTAAAAAAAAATATATATATATAATAATAATTTAGCAAACACGGCATACTAAATCTTATACTACCAAATTAAAAGCTCTGGCACAAGAAAAAACTGTTATCCTTTCCCAAATTAATCTGACAATAGGACCTTTTTTATTTTAGTGGAATGCCTGTTAACTATGAAATAAGAATTCTTTGAAAGAGTCTGAGAAATGCCACTATGAACATTATAATTCAAAGTACTTTTCACAAGATACAATTAAACCCTGAAAACCCTTCCTCTAAAGTTTCAATTTTAAAAATCAAGGGTTTACTTTGTACTAGATAGTCATACTCATTTCCAAATATTGCTAAATTTTCTTAATACTAGGGAAAGTATATACAGATTATAATAGATTACTAAAGTGGTATCATCCATTTGTGCTATATAAACATTAAAAGATTTATAAATTAGTAATCTTTTGTTGAAGATACAGTTAAGGTTACCTATTATGCGCCAACTACTGTACTAAGCACTTTCAATTATGAAATTTTCATTTCCCCATTCACATGAGGAAACTGATGATTATAACTGATGGTTATATTATTTGCTCAAGATTACAGATTAGAGATTTAAATCCAACTCTGACTACAAAATCCATGCTCTTTTTTATAGTCCCACAAATAATGCTTTTATAAAACAACTTATTTTACAAACAAGTTTACAAAAATTCATGTTCTGAAAATTTTCTCAGAGAGCATTTTTCTAAAACTAGCAGTATGCTGGCAATACTTATGGGAAAACTTGGGATACTGAAATTTGACATTTATTCTCAGACATCTTAAAGTTTCCTACAGTGTCTCGGAGGCTTTTTGCTTTGGGCAGAATAAGGAAATTTGATATTTTCTCTACATGATTCTGGGATTTCTCCTAAGAATTCAAGAGTCCCAAACTCTTTTCAGGTTAAAAATGTTTAGATTTGGGAAACTGAAACTTACTTATTTTCTTTTGTTCTTCCAGTATCAATTACAAATACAACATCTGGAATAGTGATACCTGTCTCTGCAATATTTGTTGCTAAAACAATCTGAAAATAAAAAGCCACAACATTTAGTTAACAACTTTCAGCAATGACCTATTATTTAAACTACTTTAGACAGTTTGAGCTGATGAGTTTAAAAAGTGAATTTCAACTTTATTTACACAAATTCACGATTTCTTACTGTGCAATTTTAATTTGCTCTAATTAGTTTCATTACCTAAGCTTGCTAATTAAAGTTACAATTTTTTATTACAACAAAAATAACATTCCCCTAACTGGTCAGTCATCTTAAAGATGAGTAAGTAGAATGGGAAATTGAGTCAAAGGAATTTGATTAAACTGGTGTTTTTCTAACTGTGCTCTAAGAACCCAGGGTTCTAATCCTAAAGCTGTGTTCCTTTTAAAAATGAGAAAGTTAGGCTGAGTGGGTTGCCGAAGGCCACAAACATGGTAACAGTTTAGGGATGAGAACCCAGGCCTCCTGCATTATTGACCATATTCTTTCTGGGAGCTTTGTGTTTCTTTCTGGGAGCTTTGTGTTCCCCGCAGTTCCTATATTCTGAGAAAGGGTTCAAGTCTAAGAAACTCTCTTCGACAAATATCTCTTCATGCAGAATCCTGAATAGAGAACACAATGAAATTACTGAGGTTCCCCCCACCCCCACCCTAATGGTCTAGGTATTAGAAAAATAATCCGGGATAAATAGCCTAGAAAACAATAAAGAATCTTCCGCAGATTCAAATAGCTCCTGCCATCCAACATCCTTCATAATGCCTTTTTGGGGGAAAAGTGTGATTCTTCTTTTCACAAGCAACATCCATGCCATATTTTTCAACTACCACTCCTCTAAAAATTCTTGTCCCTTTAATAACACATAATGTATATATTCAAATACTTCAATTTTAATATTGGGTTCACTTTTGAGTATGTTAAGCTGCAGAGGATCTGGAGTCTGCCATACACTACAAGGTATACAATATTAATTGTCTTTGATGATAACTTTCATGAAAGCAGCTTAGATGGATCACATATAAATTTACTGTACTGAATTTTACCTTCCTGACACCTGGAGGAGGAAGTGTGAATGCTGCAGCTTGATCTTGAGTTGAAAGAATAGAATGCAGAGCTATCACTTTATATCTGAAAGTTAAAATCATAGTTCTTAGCAAGAGTTTCTCTTTAGAAGACACTGCAAAGAATAACAAAATTTATTTGCAAATAGAAAGTAACTTTAAAAATTTTAATTATGAAAAATTTTAAACACAAAAGTTCTGATAATGGTACAGCGAATTCCCATACATGCTCATCAATGATAAAAAAATTTAATATGAATGAATTATATGTATAGGGTTTAAAGAATTTTTAAAATGTTCTGATGTTGAAGTGAAAATCATGACAGCAGTAATCAACTGTAACAAAACAGGTAAACAGTCAATTCCGTTAAGTATGAATGGCAAACTGCAACCTTGCTGCAGTTTTGAACCATCCAGTGGGTTAGGGTGGGAAATTGCCATCTTAACCACAGGATTCCCTCTGTTTAGGCATATTAACAGAAATAGTACCTAAAATTTTAGTAGATAAAATACTATAATAGAAATGTTAAAACAAAAACAAACTTGTTTTACAAACATGGGACAATTTTAACTGAAGGTAAAAAGACTTTGAAAGCTCTGATCAAGAGTTTTAATTTATGAAATAGTTTCCTCTTTAAAAACTACCAGGAACATTAATAAAGATTTGTAGTTACCGTTGGGAAAAAAATCTTCTGTCACTTGACAGGAGATCATACAGCTGTTGAATATGAGCCAAGCCTGGTAAAAAGATCAATACTGCTCCTTCAACATTTCTGAACTGGGGACTTCTGTCTAAAATATTTAAAAAGACACAATATTCAAAATAAGAAGAAACAACACATAAGATATTAATAAAACACTTCCAGTTAAAAGTTTTATCAAAACAAATGAAGAATCGTTAGAAATAGATATACACCTAAATATGTAAGAAGTTCCAAAATGAGATCCAGGTTGATTTTATGCTGATTCATATAGAGAATAGCATGCTGAGTGCGGTTGCTGTACTTTTGGTAAAATGGATTTAAGTCAGCACCTGCTCCAGTCTGAACTGGGATGTATTCCTAAAAGAAACACAATCGTAAAAAGATAAACAAAAATATTAAGTATTTTTATAAAACAAAAAGAGAAAAAGGAGGTATGTCATTCATTCAAATCTGTATTTTTTATTGTTGCCATTATTATTTTGTTAAAATACAGCAAGAGTACTATTTTTAACAGTGAAAAAAGTGTAAGATTTCATTTCCTTCTTATAATTTAATTTCATTCAGCCTCCTTAAGTATAATAAAACTTATCTTGGCATGTACACACTAAATTAATGAATTAAAGAAAAACAGAACACTATACATTGTCCTGCGGTAACAGAAAAGCGAGTGTGCTGAGAAGTCATAATAACTTTATTAGGTAGTGTTTATACCTGCCTCATTTCTTTTAGATTTTACTTTGGTTGCTGAGTTCCAGTCATCTCTTTTGAAATATGCATGATATACTGTGGATATGATGAAAATACTGAGTATAGTACCACTGGCTAAAATGCAGGATAACACATCTTTTATGATATTTCTAAAAACATGTCATTAAAACTATCTAGGAAGAACTGTTCTTGTGCCCTGGATAGCTTCACTACTAAGGATGGCTCACACCAAGATAGAGGCTAAGAAAACTGCTGGCAAGGATCAAGATTTGGGTCTGCCCAACCTGATCACGTAAGGTGTTCAGATAAAGTAGAGAAAATAATTACAAATTTATTTCTCAATAATTGATCATTGCTATGAAATAATAAAAGTTACACCATACTTATACAGTTCTGACATTTTATATGCACTTATAAGGCCCAGAATAGTGTAAGAAGACAAAATATTATAAACCAACAACTAGACTCTATGAAACACAGATTAAAGAAATGACCTTTAAAATTTGTCCTTAATCATATTGGTTCCTCTTCTACCAAATTATACTCGAATTCACTATGCCAGCATATGATTTCAAAACTCTCATGGCAGGTTACATCCAGGATAGCATTCTTAGATGTCTTTTAAAATGTCTTCTTTTTACCTGATACTTTTTTATTCCCCCTGCTTTGCTTGTAACATTAATGGTTATTTCTTCTTCTTCCTCCAGAAATTTCTGACAATATTCTGAGTCCTTCTCCAGTACAAAGCCTGTTTCTTCTATTATATCTTCAAGATGAAATACCTGCATAGGTTAAGGCAACGCATATAAATGGTGAACTCAAATTCATTTCAGTAAATGCCATTTTAAAAAGAATAAGGGGACTGTTACCATTTGAATGTCATCAAATGCTAATTTAGAATTATTATGAAAAAAGATTTTCTGCATTATTTGAGAATGAAGAATTTCACTGATGCAGATGAGTCTGTCCCGATAAGTCTGAAGACAAATTACATTATGGTGTATATTTTTTATAAGTGAAAACCAATTAAAAATAGAAGTCTTTATTAGTTGAACCAAAAGAGCAAATACTAAGAAAGGAAGCTTCAAAGCCAACCCCATATTTGAGAGGTGGGTAAAAAAGGAGTTCCTTATTGCCAAGCAGCCATCCTCAATCTGGATATAATGATTTTGATATGAAAATGTTTTATGTTCAGAACTTGTCAGTTATGTCTTCAAGCAGAATCCTTCCTTCGAGCCCAACCATCCTCAGTCAAGGCAGCACCAGCCATCTGATTCCCAAGGCCATCTCCAGGTCCTCTCTTGCTTGCAGCGCCCTGGGAACAGGTCTGGGCTCAGACTACAGGGGCCTATCTCCTGGGGAAACTCCCTAGTGGGCATGTGGTTTCTGTTCATATATGTGTTGTAAAAAAAACTTACCTCAACAGGGTAACTTCTTCCTGAAATTCTGAGAATAGGACAGTGTGTGAAATATGTGGAAAACTTTTCACTGTCTACAGTGGCACTCATCAGAATCAAATGTAGGTCAGAGCGTTTCTGTAAAATTTCCTTTAAGATAATTAGTAAGAAGTCTGACTGGACACTTCTTTCATGAACCTAGTATAAAGGAAATAAAAATTAAGCATATATAAGGTTGAGTAAGAGGCTAAAATAATCACACACTCACATCTACTAAAAGTTAATATTTAAATAGTCAGTATACATGGAGGGAAAGAGAAGCTGTGTGTTTCAAGTAAGGCAAATCTTCGGAACTGAAAATAAAGTCACCCTCTAAAAATAGAAGCTAGTAAAAATCAGCACATAATGAACAAAATTAGCTACGACAGTAGGACTCCACGTTAGCAAATGGCTTGCAAGTGTTTAGTAAGGTTAGGGTAGCTCCCAAATTTCACTTAGTGGCCAAGGTGACGCCTAAAGTTTTGCCACTAATATAAAACCACACTGTTGCCATCACCACAAGGGAGATATTCTATTGACTATGTAGAAAAAGGTAAATTGAAAGTAGAAATCTGACAGGGTCTTTATCAACCTTACAAGAAAAAGTTTTTTTTGTAATGCCCTACCAATACATGCATTTTAGTGAACAGTGCAATAAACCTGCTATATATAGAACATAACAGCCATGGTACACTGTCAGAACTTAACATCTGCTGAATATATCAGTCAATCTTCCAACTTTCTATAATTTGACTTATTTATAAAATATTTGTATAAGTAGCTAATATAAATATTTCAACCTATCTAGCAGTAAAAATTTCTCATTATAGATAAATTAGCATTTTGACTTACATTGATACTTGAGGCTACTGATAAAATCTAGGTCTTGGTCATGCAACGGTATGATCATGACACTCTACCAGGCCCCCCATGCCTGCCCACTACTACTAAGAGTAGTCACCTATGGGCTTGCTCAACTGGCCATGGGTCCTCTTTCTTTCTGACATCTTCGTGAAAAATTACAATTTCTCCTCCCATTGAAGAATAAAGGTTCCTTAGATAAAATGAATTCCTATAACTTATTACTACAATATTATATTACTTAAAAACAGCTTAACCTAAGCTTGTCCAATAGGATAATGGTTAAATAAATGATGGTACATCCAAATAATATACTATAAAGCTACTAAAGTCTTTTTGTATATTAATGATATAAAAGAATTATATAATAAAAATACATAACACTACATGTACACATATATAAATATACAAATTAAATGTCAACATTTTTTTCTGAGTCATGAGATTATAATTTCTAACCAAAAGGAAGAAAATGGCCCAATAATCTATATGTAGTCTATTGATTAAAAATCAATGAATGACATTTTTGACTACTGCCTTCTGAACTTATTAAATAAACATTCAAAAATACTTTGTATCAGGGAAAATTTTTAAAATATATTTTGAATAATAAAAATGCCATACATCTTATTTCTTCTTGAAAAAATATGTACAAAGCAAATCAGTTTACACATACTGGGCTAGAATGCCATTTAAAATAATTCTAATGTAAAACTTTTGGCATAATTCAATTTATGTTCATTCAAATTTGCTTCAAGTATGAGTGTACCTATAGAGAAAAATGACATATTGATGAAGAGTCCTTGTTTTTTCTAAGATCTGAGAAAATCCCTTAACTAAATGTAGTTGAGAGGCAGTATTCTGGTAAGAATACAGACAATAGCCTGACTACCTGGATTTGAACCCCCCAGTTGCAGGACTTACTGGCTGCATGAACTTGCACAAGCTATTTAAACTCTGCACCTCACTTCCTCAATGGTAAAATACAGATAACAATATCTACTTCACCGGATGCTGGAGGGTTAAATGAATTTACGTATATAAAGTCCTTAGAACAACATCTAGCATGTAGCAAGTGTTATATATTGTATTTACTAAATAAATCAATTTTATAGAACATGAGACACATTTGTTCTAGAGAATTAAATAATTGTATATCAACTGTGTGGCATTTATTAGCACAAAGAAAATTTTGGTATTAGAAGTAGCATCTTTTTAATACAAAAATGTTCAGAATTTATCTGAACATGACTATAAAATCTACTCACCTCATCTACAATAACATGAGACACATTAGTTAGGAGACCATCTTCTTGAAGTTTCCTTAGCAAAACCCCAGTTGTACAATAGAGTAACCTGGTAGATTCACTAGCTCGAGATTCCATCCGGATCTGATACCCACACAAAGAATTCTGAAGAAAGAATACAGGCTGAGATTAGATTCTCATAAATGATCTTTAGGCCTGCCCTTTCCAGTCTATTAATTAAAATTTTAAAAAGTGAACCACTGGTGCTGATCCTGCTAGTATGTGGAGTAGTCTAAGTAAATTTAGTGCAATTTATTATCTGAATTATTTTCCTATGGTCTTCAATCCTATAAAACTATAAAATTTGTTTAGGTAATTTTAAACAAGAAAAACCTTTGTTCTTTTCAAAGTTTTGACACAAAAAGCTGTTTACCTGCTTCAAATATCATTAATATAATTATAAAAACATTAACAGATGTTTAATTTCTTATGAAATTATTTTACAGAAAAATAGGCACTCGGGAACAGAAATTTAGAGTGGCTCCTACAATTGGTCTTCTCATCTCTCCAGATTTCATAAAAGCTGCCACCATTAAAAAGCAGCTGGTATCATACCAGTTGTGCTTGACAAGAATCTTAAAGTCACTTCTATTCCCATCATGCTTTCTTACTTCTTCAGACATTCCTTTATTTTATTTGTGTACCTATCTATCATTCCCTTAATGTAAGTTACTTAAAAGACAGAAACTGTGCCTTTTTTTTCTTATATTCCATGAGAGAAACCCAAATAATTTGTTAAGTAACTTTTTTTTTTAATGAAGGGGTACCTATCTTAAAAATAGAAACACAAATGTTAAGTACCATTTCTAGAAAGAACAATTCAAAGTATAACTAAGTTATGTTATATGAACTTGGAATTCATCATAGCTGGTTCTACCCAACTTCATTAATTCCTATACTTAGCAGTTACTCTAGTTAAAGTTTGGCCAGTTTTGTGTATACTGCCATGGCAAACGCATGACAATAGATATTTAAGTACCTTCTTAAATTTTTTTAAATACAGGGTTTGAAACAGTCTAGAAATTTCTTCTAAATTGTTTTTACCTTATGCTCACTGACAAGAATTAATGAAAACTGTTCAGGAATATACTTCACAGAAAAGATTTGCAAAAAATTTGAGATATAACATATTAGACTCAAATTTATATTTATCTATAATCTGAATATTCAATATAGTATATAACATATTTGAATATTCAGTTTTTAAAATGAATGAAAGAATAATTAATAATCCTTTTCATTTGAAGGAGTGGCATAATATCACATTTACCAAAGAAAAAATGAAAACTGCATGAGATGTGCAACCAGTAACACTCAAAACTCATAGCTGGTATAGATTCCAATTGGATTCCAAGAGCTAAGGTGTTTAATGTCACCATTCACTGAGGTGGAGTTGAACATCTTACCCTTCCTCCAGGTCCATTTTCACAGCCCAATTCGTCACACACTCTTGTGGCTAAACTTACTGCTGAGATTCTTCGGGGCTGGGTACAGACAATGTTACATTTGCTTGTCCCCCACTCATTTAGAAGCAAATCTTCCAAAAGAAAATGTGGTACTTGAGTACTTTTACCACTCCCTGTTTCACCTGCCACAACTACTACCCGGTGCCTTTTAAGAGTTTCAACAATTGAATTCCTGTGTTTGAACACAGGTAACTGTTGTCTTTCCTTTAGAAGTCTCTGGTACTTTGGTGTGCTTTGCAACTTGATAAAGAGGTTTCTAACAGGTTCCAAGTCTTCTGCATTTTCTGATTCCAAGGACAGTGCAGAAAAATCCTCATCAGAAACTAAATTTTCCCAAGATTCCTCAGGATCTTCAGAGTTTTCTCTCTTATTTTCAGAATGCTGTTGCTGCTGCTGCTGCTGCTGTTTCAATTTATTCAGAAGTTTGGCAATAAAAAGATCACGTGGTTTATTGGTTTCCATTTTATTTAATTCTTCCTTTTTCTTTTCTGCATCACTCCACTCCAGCCAAACATCTCTATAAGTTGGAGGAAGTAATTGATGAACTGACTATAAAGAAAAAAACAGCAGTATGTTATTTTTACTAACTATAGGTGTCAAAATTCAATAGGTTAGAACTCAGAATAGCTATATTCCTCTGAAAATGTATTCGTCTCTTAAACTAGTAAAAGTTACTACTTTAATAGAAGATGTACATGCACATGATGCGAATTTATAAATAGCATATCATACTCAGGCTTCTAAACTTACTAGCTAGGTAACCCCGGGCAGATAACCTCTGTCTCAGTTTCTACATTTGTAAAATGGGGCTAATAACTATCTCCTTTATAGGAATGCTCAAAGGTAAATTTCAAGTGAATACATGAAAAGCACTTATTCCTGGAACTTAATAAACTACTGAATAAATGTTTATTATTTATTCTTGCAGTGGTGTTATATGTCAAAGATTCACAGAACATTTCTAAAACAAAGCTCCCTCTGGGTGTCATTCTGGCAAATGTATACTATTATAGGTCAAAGTATTTTAAATGAACTACACTTGGAGAGAATATAAGTAATTCTAATTCTGTGCTATAAGAGGGCCCACAATTATCTCTATTACAGTGATAGTCATTTCTATCAATTAAGCTTACCTTATGATACCTTATTTTGCAAAATAAGGGAAATAAAGAAATTAAGAACTTTTACTGACATAAAATGGAAAAGAAATACATTTTTTGGTTTCACTTAATCAGTGCCTGAATTTTTCAGTGGTTCTAATTTCCCATGCAGATATACACATTTATTATAAAAGGGAAATACTGACAGTCTCCTCAATCCCCACAGAGCACTGTGTTCTTTTAAAATTGCTTCTTTTAGTACTTTATTTTAATCTTTCCTTAATCTGGATGTAACTTAAATTGAAAATTGAACCAATGTTTATAGTTTTTTAAAAGTTGAGAGATAACATAACATTAAAGGAAAACAAACTTAAAAAAATTTCTCCTTAATTGAACTACCCTAGCACAATTATTCTTATTCTGTAAATTAGTATGGCCTAAAAATTTGAAACAATCAAATGTCTCAGAGCCTCTGGTCTTAGGAGAGAAAGCCTGAGCCATGTTTAAGGGTGAGAGGAAGTCAAAACTATGAATAAGCAGAAATAAGGATAAATCAGAAGGAACAGTAAAGAGAAAATTGGCATAAAAAGGCCATAATTATATATGTATTAACTTCCACATGGAGATAGTTTTATGTAAACAAAATATAATATACCCATCACTCCATGTCTAAAAAGTCTCACCTGCCCTTTCACTAAACGATAAAGTGCTAATGTAGCTCCCAGATGCTGAGCTTGCATGCCATCCTCTGTTAAGATTGTAGGGCATACTACCAGTACGTCATCTTCCGACTTGATTACCCTTACCCTACAAAGAAGCCAAAAGAAATTTGAAATAAAATTGAAGTAAAAAAAAGTCAGAATTCCATTAGCATTGAACTGAAGTTTACATTAACTATTCAAAATAAACATTCTCATGGAAGACATTATAACTGATGATTTATAAGCAATACCAACCTGAGATGTTGGCATTAGAGAGCTTCCTAAATGTCTACTTAAATCATAAGAAACAAAAAGATTTTCATCTTAGATTTTTCTAAAAGTTCACTCAGTTAACCAGAAAAACATACCTGCATTTCCAGTATCTACCTACTGCAACTTTTTCAAAGGAAGGATTTGGACTCTTAGGAAGATTCTTCCTGACCCAATCAATCAGAAATTGTTTGGGAGATTTTCCAGTCCAGCTTCGAGCAGTATAGTCAAAATTTCTTACATCATGAGGTTCTTTCTTTTTCTCTAAAATGATAGACAAAAATTCATTTTTTAAAAATGGTCACATGCTAATATACAATCCCATGAATGATCAAAGTCCTCTCACTTTTGGGAATAGACTTTTAGAAGAAAATATGTGAAAAAAAAGACACACAGAAAGCCTTGCTCTTTATAAGCAATGTAGGGAAATCTCGATTGATAGAACCATTGAAAATCTGAATCTTTAAAGGAACTATCTTGAGTAACATGTATTTTTTGTAAAATATCAATGATACTATCCATGTGATGAATTACTTAGGATATTCTCAATTTCAGTGTCTGGTACGCTACCACACAGGAAGGGTAATCTTTTGAAAAAGTGTAAATCAGATATTATTTCCCTGCTTAACAGATGACACCACCATCATCCTCTTCAAAAGTTTCATGTAATGTATAAAATAAAGTCCAAATTCTACACTACTTCCCAAAAGCCCTCCATGGTCTGACCATCTGTTGTCACTCTTCTATCACCTCACTATGTGGTAGCCACACTGTCAGTCAGTCAATTTCTCTCTGTACTGTCTCCCTCCTTAGAAGGCTCTTTCACCAGCTCATTATCAGGCTAACACCTAATTATCTGTTAGACTCCAGAGCAAGTCATCAGCAAGGTTTCCTCAATCCAAATTAAACACCCTTGTTATTTCTATTATTTCTTTGATAGCATACATCATAATTTATAATTCCATATTTGTGTATGTTTAAAGCTTACCTTCTCTACTAGATTATACACTTAAAGAAGGCAGAACCTATGTTATTTTGTTAATAACTGTGCAGGCAGCATTTGATGTTGTGAACAATAAGGAATAAATAAATATTTGTGGAAAGGATATATAATTAAAAAAAAATGAGAATTTAGTGTGGGACTTAACTATTATTATACTAGCTATATCAATAATTTACTTATCACAAAGAAGTACATGATTACATATGTCTGGTGGCATGGCCAGAATCAGGAAAAGTTTAAAGAAGAGATGACATTTGAGGTGAGCCTTGAAGTGAGGGAAAGATTGATGTGGCTACAGTACATAGATGGAAGAATGAAATGGAAAGGTAGATTGTGGCAGACTGCAATGCCATGATAAAGCATTTGGAATTGTTACTAATTAAAGGCTTTTAAGAGGAAACTCATGTTTAGATCTGTTGTGGAAAAATAGTTCTGGCAGGAGTTTAGAGGATGGACTGGAGAGGGATGAGGCTGAAGCAAGATATCTGTAATTGCAAAATGCAATACAATTACCATAATTATTACTTTTCGAATACAGCTTGTGGAAGCAAACTATCATCTTATGTAGTTTGCTAGAATTCAAAGTAACGTATTTTCTCAATTATACATTCTTTGACATTTTACTATTTATGAATTACACCTGGAATACTTTCCCTTCATTTTACCTTTTTCTTCTTCAGTAGCAGCTGTAGATTTTTCAAATAAATTAAAGTTCAAAGCACTTTCCCCTTCTGTGGCTTTGGCAGGCTTTTTCTTTTCATTTTGTTGATGTGCAATCTTTATGGCTGGATTGAATACTGGATGGTCTTCTAAAGTTTCCATTTCTACCAAGAAAAAACATGATACTTAGTTTTATATACTTGTTTTTTGTGCCTTTCTGATGAAAAAAAAAAAAACAAAAACAGTACTCCTTCTTTTTCCTTGTAGCCAACTGTTCAACACCTCCTGTTAGGAATTTGTGCTAAAAGTCAGAGGCAATTTATTTTCATATCATATACTAAAAATTTTTAATTGTTTAACGATACAGAAGGCCTGGAAAATTTTTAAATTAGAAATACATCCTCATTCACCTCTCCTTGAATAGAGGTGGTATTTTATGGTTTACATTAGAGGTTGAAAAACTATGGCCTGTAGGCCAGACCTAGCCCTGCTACCTATTTCTGTATGGCCTCTGAACTAAGAATGATTTTAAGATTTTTAACTTGTTGAAAAGATAAAAAGAAGTAATATTTAGTGACATGTGAAAATTGTATGAAATTCATGTTTCAGTATCCCTTTATAAAGTTTTACAGCCATGTATTGTCTGTATCTGCTTTTAAGTTGCGATAGCAGAGTTGAATGCAACTGGGACAGTATATATGGCTTGCAAAACTTAAAATATTTACTATTTGACTTGTTACAAAAAACAATAGCTAATCTCATATAAACTGTTAGGAAAGAGCAGACATATTAAAAAGAGGCAACCCTGATGCTAGGAAGGCAATAGAGAACAGACATTATTCACCTAAAGAATTTTAAAGTGTTTTTACCTCTTTGAAATTTCCTTATTTTTTCTTGAGCCTCTTTTTGCCCTTGCTTGTTTTTTTCTAGTTTAAAGGTAGCTGCTTGCTCCTTTGTATCCAGAAGTTTTGCTGCAAGATGCAAGTACCTTTCATTCTGTTCCAAATAAAGAAATAAAAAGAAGAGCAAGATTAATTTATCTACTGACAATGTGTTATATCAAAACCTGTAACCTTTTGATATTATTCTTTGATCTGGCAAACCTTTTAAGAATTTTTCACAAAGAAATAATACAAATGTGCAAATGTGCAGGTACAGAGATGTTTACTATGGTACTGACTGAAAAAGAAAAACTGGAAACCAAATGCTGAATATCTACAGAGAAAACTAGTTAGCCATTAAGAAAAAAAATGAGGTAGTAAAAGAATGAGGGTGATCCACATGGAAAAATTTTGTTGACATGTTAAATAAAATAAAGCAAACTATAGAACAGAAAGTATGTATGAACTCATTTAGGTATAAAAATCAATTTTTATAAATTTTATAAATACACATAAATAATTGTATAGGTAATAATATAGTAATACTCATCTGAAAGTCATCTTCCCATAACCTCTATCTTATAGGGACATTGAAAAAAAGATGGCCTCTGGGGAAAATCGATGTTTTAAAACTTAAGGACATAACTCTGCTATGCAAAAACTAGACAGAGCTTAAATTTACGCTCAAATCACTGATTTTTTTTTTCTTAGGTTAGGTTACTAAGGAAAAGTGGATGAGAAGCATCAAAGCATAGTGTGGAGACGAGAGCATGTTGTAGTTGTTGTTATGAAACACAACTGCTAAGAAGAATGGAAAAGAGAAAACTAAGGAAATAGCATACCAGCTGAATTCTCAGATTTTGTGTAGAAGCAAACATCAATATAGTGTAACTGACTGTAGGGTTAACTAGCTCCTCAAATTCACCCAAATTACTCATTCTTTCCATCTTTCCTATCTATAGCATTGATTTCACCATCTGTCCACCTACGAATCTCTTGTAATATATAGGCTCCTTAACCTTTATATTCAGTAAATCACCAGTTCTTACTGATTCTTGTTTTAAATGTTTCTCTTCCTTTCCAATTTCCATTTTGGGACCTTAGTATTTCATACCTGAGCAAGTACTATAGTCAACAAAATGGCCTTTCTAAATCACCTTGAATATTACTAAATGTTACAAACCACCTTAAACACTACTAAATTTAACTTAAAATGTTAAATTCTTCTTGTCACCTGCCCCCAAACCTCTACTAGCTCCTCACAATCAATAGAAGTTGTCAAATTCATTTTTTGGGGCATCAAAATCTTCTAGTCTCAGATGAGCTTATCTGTTTATTCTTATCTGCCGATATATAACTAACATTTTATCCTCTATATGTGCTCATCTATTTTTTAATATTCAAAGGCCCCAGCACAATTCCATGTCTGTACCCTGTTCACACTATTTCACCCATCTAGATCCTTTTTCAATCTTTTATTGCCTATACACATTCTGTGCACCTTTCAAGTCTCAACTCTTTGAAGTCTATCTAATGCTCCAATCAGAAGAGACCTCTGTGAATCTCAAAGTAGACTTATACTGTCCTGAATTATCTTTGTTTAGTTTAATACAGGCATATAGTTAAAAACAGAAGAGTATAAGAAAAAAGAAGTCTCCTCACCCTGCCATCCCAAATCCTAATTACTAATAAGTTTCTTGTTTATCTTTCTAAATGTTTTCTTGGCATACATAAAAATGCAAATATGTTATTTTTTGTTTCACACAAATGGGTTCATCATAACGTGCTGTTGTGCAACTTTTTTTCCTTTCTAAGCTAACTTTTTTAAGGTATGATTTACTTACAATAATATGCACCCATTTTAAAGTATACATGTGAAAGAATTTGATAAATGTACACACCTGTGTAACCACCATCACAACTATGATATAAAATAGTTCCATTATCACCAAAACTTTCTTCAAAATGCATTATGGTCAATTTCCTTACCCCACTCCCAGACTCAGGCAACCACTGACCTGCTTTCTGTCACTATAGATTTTGCATAGATGACTGTTCTGTAATTTAACATAATGAAATTATTTAGAACATACTCATTTCTGTCTGGCTTTTCTCATTCTTGTACAATGCTTTTGAGAGTTGCTTGCAAGTGTTTGGCTATTATGAATAAAGTTGCTGTGAACATTCTTTTGAGTATGTCTTTTTTTTGTGGACATATATTTTCAGTTTTCTTGGGTAAATAAATACCTAGGAATGAAATTGTTGGGTCATATGATAAGCATAACTTCTTAAGAAAGTGCCTGTTTTCCAAAGCGGTTATACCATTTTTTACTCCCACAATCAATGTCTGAGTTTTCCACTTGCTCCATATCCTCCTAACATTTGGTATTATGAATCTTTTTTAATTTTAGCCATTTTGATAGATATATAGGTATCTCACTGTAGTTTTCATTTTCATTTCTTTTATGACTAGTGATGTTAAATATACTTTTCATATTTATTGGATATCTATATATTTACTTTTGGGAAGTATGTCACCATTTCAAAACTTCTTTATAAATTCTAGATATAAGTCCTTTGTCAGATATTATGTATTACAATATTTTCTTCCTACAACTTGCTTGTTTCACTTAGACTTATACTTTTAGTTTATTTCTGGGTTTTCTCTCTCCAGGCTATAGGTTTCCTCTGTAAAGGAATGTGCCTTTCTTTTTTTATTACCCAACGAATTTAGCATATTCCTTATACATAACAACCATTTAAAAATATTTGATTATCTCTTTGAGCATGAGGAAAATATAATTAATATCTATTGAGATATTATTTTGAGCCATGTTTTTTCCTAAGTGTAATTTTGTTTAATCTTGGTATCAATCCCTAAAGGAAAGTATTTCTCTAATTTACAAATGAGGAAACTAAGGCTCAGAAAAGTTAAATATTTTTCCAAGGAATGTCCAGCTGGAAGCCTAATACAAATTTCTACTCACAGGGTCAAATTTTTCCTCCTCCTCTAAACTTTTAGAATTCTCACTCTTTTCTTCTTCATTTTGTTGTTCAGCATACCGCAAAATCCATTCTTTCATATTTACCTCCGTATTTTTTTCTTCCTTTTTTGGCTAGAAAGAAAAAACAAATATCTGAAAAACCAAAGTTAGAAAAAGATATCAAAATTCTTCAAGCATCACTGCTTTTATGACTCCTTTATACTCAAAAACAGTAGACACGCAGCCTCAAAAATCATATTCTTCAATGATCAGTGAAGGACAAATGAACTCAACATTAAGAAAAGTCTATACTTGCATAATCTAAATAACATGTTTACATGAGGGGCAAAAACAAAAATAATAACAAAATTAAAGGTGAACTGTTAAAAATTAAACTAGTGTTATTCCTTAAAAACTGGTTTTATGAAGATGTTACTTCCACAGGTCTTTGTTTTGTTTGTTTTTAAGCTTTATCGAGGTATAACTGATATATATAAAACTGCACATATTTCATGTATATTAACATACTATAAACATTATATAATTATTTAATATATTATAATGCATATATAATACATATATAAAGTCATTATTTTGATGAATTTGGACATATGCATACATATGATACAACCACTACAATCAAGGTACTATAAATATTTATCACTTCCAAAACTTTCCTTCCGTTCTTGTATGTGTTTGGAATGGGGTGGTGGTGTGTGTGGTAAAAACACTTAACATGAGACCTATGCTCTTACCATTTTTTAAAGTATATAATACAGTATTATCATTATATGCACAGTGTTGCACAGCAGATAGCTAGCATTTTTTCATCTTGCATAACTGAAACTATATAACCTTTAAGCAACAACTTCCCATTTTCCTTTCCTCCCAGCCCCTGGTAAACACTATTCTATTCTCTGCTTCTATGAGTTTAACTATTTTAGATACCTCATGTAAGTGAAATCAAGCAGTATTTGTCTTTCTGGGACTGGTTTATTTCACTTAGCGTACTGTTCTCTGGGTTCATTCATGTTCACAGGTGTTTTATAATATGCAGAGTATTTAAGTGTAGCACACTAAGGAACTATACCTTCCAGTATTCATGTTTCTTGTAATACCCTTCAACAAGATTTTGGAATCAGTGAAGTGACCTTCTTCAATAAATGGGATGTTAACAAGAGTAATACAAACAAGGACTTGATTAAATTTGTACATTAGGACTTACCATCTTGAAATATTTGCTCTTGGAAGCCAAATATCATATAAGAATCACCACATGTGAGGAAACCCAATCTAGTCACATAGAGAGAGGGATGCCCGGCTAGCTTTCAGCTGAGGCACTAGTCATATAAGTAAGAAACAATTTTGGATGTTCCATCCTCAAGAAATACTGCGTGGAGCAGAAAAACTGTCCAAGTAAGCCCAGCCCAGACAAAAATCCTAAGAAATAATAAATTGTTGGTTTAAGCCAATATACTTTGGGGTGGCTTTTTATGCAAGAATAGATAACTAAAACAGACAATGATAGAAAAATTTGGCAAACAGTGAAGTTATGTTCAATAAGTAGAAATGTTATAGCAACCTAATATTTATACTCCTATGAACTGCTATATATGCTTTATGCTGATTTTATATAACTTTAAATGTTTAATTCTTAAATTACCTTAATCTTTGGGTCTTCTTCCTGTTTTCTGGTTTTAAGTTGTAACGGAGATGAAATAGTGGCTTGTATTTGAGGGGACTGAAATTTTGGCCTACTTTTAGGTTGTCGCTCTTCAAATTCCTGACTAAATCCTTCGGGGAGTGCATCTTAAAAGAAATTGGAATGAGAATAAACAGGCATATGATAATAAAACACAGAAATATTTATAAAACATATAAACAAATGCTGTTTAGACAAAGAGCACCTAGTTTTCTTGTATCCCTCATCTCCTAAGAATAGAAGTCCTACAGTGAACTTGGTTTTACTGTCAAACTAGAAGTGGTAACACTCATCGGATGATAGTTAGCCTGCCTCTATATACCCTCAGTGTATATGTGGTATACTCCTAAATTTTCATAAAAAGATCTTAACCATTTCCAGTTTTTGGCTGCTTGTTACAGCATATGGTAATATCTTGAACCAGTCATACAAGCAATTTCCAGGTTCTTGCAAAGATTTATAATCTTGACACATTGCTTAATCAAATACTATTTATCTAAAGCCAAACGGCTCTAATTTCTAAAGAAAAACCAGGAGACACAGCCTAATAGATTAAAGATAGGCAAACTTAAGAGATTTTATTGTATTAAGTGCATTGTAACATGACTATTAACAACGGAAAACAGCATGCAAAAAAATTCTTATTGCACCGACAACCTTAGAGATGAAAGTTTTAAGCACAAGTCAAAAGCTTGATACAGATATCATATATACTGAAATTAGTTCAAAAGATTTTAGAAACAAAGAATTTTGATAATCTGCTTACCATCTGAAAGGTTTAAACAGAGCCAGTCCAAAGCAGAATGAAGGTCACCTCCATGTAAGAGTGTGTTAGTCATGGCATCTTCAATGTCCTTAGTCTTAAATGAAAATTCTTGTAAAGCCATATATAAATCCTGTGAAAGGGAAATGTAAAAAACTCATTTATTCAATATTCTATTCTTTCATTACTATATTCTCCCATTCATTTTAAACCGAAATCTTTGACACAAATTATAATTTAAAAAATACATTTTCCTTTTTTCTTTTCAGTTAGAAGAGCTAAATGTGCTCATTGTACTGAGAATTTGAGAACTACAGACAATTTTAAAAAGAGCCAGGAGAAACTGTTCATATTCTCTCTAATCAAAGATACTCTTTGCAATGCAGTATGTTTCCTTTCAGTCATGTTTCTATGATTTTAAAAACAAATTTCACTTAGCATTACAATATAAGCATCTTCCCAAGTTATTAGAAATTCACCACTTTTAAAAACTGTATAACATTCCATGATTATAATCTAATCTTTCATTTCCCTACTGTTGATCACTTAGAACATTCTCATTTATTATAAGCAGTGCTTAAACATGTTTGAGCATTTTAATGTACTTCCTAAAGCATAATATTTACAGTTAGGTAGAACTGGGTTCAAATCCAGACTCTGCTTACTCTGCTACTTACTGGTTAATAACATCAGACTAACTTACATCATCTTTCTAAGCCTCAATTCCTTCATTTGAAAATGGGGCAAAATATCTTCTGGGACTGTTGTGTCAGAGAAAATGTAAGCATAGTACCCACAGAGAATAACAACAATTTTGGGAATATAATTTAGTTTTCATATCACCATTTTAATGTGTGCATTTGTATCTTGCACAATTCCTTTCCTACTCTTGCAGATGGAAATGATCATTATGAAATTTCAACGGAAGCTGAAAAAGTCATTTTACTTCACATGTGATACTGTCTTAAAAATGCACCACTAAATATAAATAACTTAAAAAAAGTCTGCAAAATACCTGTAATTTTTTAGCAGTAAGTCTTCCTGAAATCACACCCTTATCATTATTTTGCTTTTTATGCTCATTGATCACTCCAATAATTCTTTGCTCTAGTTTGTTATTAATTACCACCTGTTAAGGTAAAAAGGCCAAGTTAGAAGCTTAATTATTAAATCATACTTAGTAACTAAATAATTAGAAGGAAATCATAGTTTTTTATGTCCATGCCAACAAGCTCAGAATTCCAACTAAAATCAGATATAGTAATTATAATATTTTGGACTACTATTCATTAGACCACAGTCCTATCACATATTTAATATGGAAAAAGCAACAACATATAGTAAGAAAAAATTCCTCATGTAAAGTCTCTTGAAGCCATATGTTTCAAGACAATGTCCTCGGACCTCCCTTGGATTGTTATCCCAAAGACAGATTCCTAAGCCCTATCTTAAACATGCTGAATCAAAATTCTTGGGAATGGAGACCGGAAATCTGCCTTAATGTAAATCAGCCCAAGCACACAGCCTAAAAGGACGGATGCTACAGTAAAATGGGGGCATATCAAGTAAAAAAATAAAATCTATACAAAGAGTAATTAGGCTTTTGGCTTCGGGAATTTGAGTTCTATTTTTTCCTATTGACCATTTCATCTTTTGTTGTTTCAATGTTTATAACCTAAAAATACACAAGCATCTACCTACAAAAATACTTTCCCTTCATTACATCTTTACTGAATGCCTTACTATGAGTCAAGCACAAAAATATACTTTAGGAATTCAGTCTAGCAAACATACATAAAAAGATAAACTGTGACCCAGCATGGTAATTATTTAAAAAGATACATTAAGTGCTGATTAAGTCACTAAGAAAATCATATATATTAGTAATATATATGATTTTCTTAGTGACTTAATCAGCACTTAATCATATATATTAGTAATATATATGATTTTCTTAGTGACTTAATCAGCACTTAATCATATATATTAGTAATATATATGATTTTCTTAGTGACTTAATCAGCACTTAATCATATATATTAGTAATATATATGATTTTCTTAGTGACTTAATCAGCACTTAATGTATCTTTTTAAATAATTACCATACTATAGTAAAGAACTTCATTAAGGTCACAAAGGTGACAAATTGAAAATGGGAAGTAGGGCATTCTAGAGAGAGAGAGCCCATGGGCAAAAACCTAGAGTCATAAAATTATATGAGATTAGTGGGAACAATGAGATGTGAACTAAAATTTTAAGTGGAGAGGGGGCTGAAAAAGTATACTGAGTCAGGTCTGAAAGGATGTATATGCTATGCTTAGAAGTTTGGACCTAATCCAATCTTCCTTAATTTCTTACTAGCTCTCAACATATGCGTATGAGTGATTTACTTTGTAATTAGTGTACTACTTACAAATTTTAAATACCTCAACATTTTCTTATATTTAAGAATATATTTTCTTAAAAAAGAGAACATTTCTTGAAATGACTCAAAACCTTGATACTTACTTTCAAAATAGATTTATCCAGATTTGCAGGGCCACCAATATCATTTGCAGAACTAAAACTATAGATTTTTGGACCTGTAACAGAATAGTCAAGGCAATTTAATGATTAATATCTATTACACTATTTTCATTTTCCTCCGAAGGTTGATAATATTTAAGCTCCTTCCCCCCACTTCACCAAATAACTCAATCTAAAAGTCAACAAGTTTTCAAAATCTTTTTACCAATTAGCAATTCTCTAGGTTAACCAGTATCCTATAAAATGCAAATGCCCATGTATCTTCTAGATTAAATTTATCTTCAACTTCCTATTTTAAAAAATTAGATGCTTTTCTACCTGGTACTTAGTTGAAGTAAGATTTTTCAGAGGATATTAAATTTCTGGCGGAAAAGAAAGGCAATTTTAAGCACTCCTCTAAAGGTAAAAGAAAGTGAGAGTTCCTATCATCTATTAAGTCCAAGGTTGCTGTATTAGTTTCCATAAACTTGGTGGTTGAATATAACAAATACTTTCTCACAATTCTTGAGGCCAGAAGTTCAAAATCAAGGTATGAATAGGCCTATGTTCCCCCGGAAGTCTCCAGACAAGAATCCTTCCTTGCCTCTTCCTGCTAACGGTGACCGCAGATGTTATTTGGCTTGTTGGCCTCCTTCTTCATATGGGTCTTCACATGTACTATTCCCTGTGTCACTCTGTGTCCAAATCTGCCTCTCCTTTCTCTGGACACTAGTTGTTGGATTTAGGGCCCATCCTAAATTCAGGATGGTTTCATCTCAAGATCCTTAACTAATTATATCTGCAAAGACCTCATTTACAAATAAAGTCATACTGTGAGGTTCTAAGTGGACATGAATTTTTGGGGGGACACTACTCAACTCACATTTGCCAAATCAACAGAAACACTATATATTATTAGTCTTCTAATAATGAGTGACTAGAAAAGAATAAACACTATCTGCAACATTATTTTGGTCTCATGATCTCCTTACTCTCTTAAAAATTATTGAAGATCTCAAAAAGTTTCTGTTTATATGGGTTATAAGATTGATATTTATCAATAATAAATTAAAAAAAAATTTTAAATAGCCATTAATTCATTTAAAATAATAAACCTACATCTTTGTGAATGGTAGAATTTCATTTTTTAAATGGCTGAGTAATATTCCATTGTATATATGAACCATAACTTCTTTATCCGATTATCTGTTGATGGCCATTTAGGTTGCTTCCATGTCTTGGTTGTAAATTGTGCTGCCATGAACACAGGGATGCATAGATCTTTACAAATTATTGTTTTGGCTTTCTTTAGATAAATACCCAGAAGTGTGATTGCTGGGTCACAAGGTATATACATTTTTCATTTTTTGAGAAACCTCCCGACTGTTTTCCATAGTGGCTGTACTAGTTTGCATGGATGGACCTAGAGGTTATTATGTTGAGTGACATAAGACTGATAGAGAAAAATAAATACCATATGATTTCAACCATGCAGAATCTAAGGAACAAAAAGAGCAAACTAAGCAAACACAGACTCATAAATACAGAGGACAATTTGATGATAGCCAGAGGGGAGGGGAACTGAGGAGCTGAGAGTAAAGGGCAATAGAAAGTAGTTGATAGATGGTCATAGGGATGGGGAGCACGGCAGAGAGAATGCAGTTAGCATTAATGTAGTGGCTAGGTGTAGAGCCAGAGAAGAGAAAGAGCAATTGGGGGGATCATTTATGATCTACATAAGTGTTTAACCAATGTACTGTATACTTGAAACTAATAACAAAATTAAAAAAAAAAAAAACTAAACAAAAAGAGGGAAAAAAACTAATAAACCTAATACATGTTAATATAAATAACTTTTTGTGAAAAATAACAACATTCCCAAAACAAAAACAAATGTTTTATATTTTTACACATCTCTTAATGTCTGGCTATTTCATTCAATCTGCTGTAATATTACAAATCATGTAGCCACTGGAAAATGCCACTATATAGTCATGAGAAAATGAGCATAAAAATGGCAAATAACATTTTAGAATTATTATGAAAATAGTTTTGATCTCATGGAGACTCTGCCATAAAGGACTCAAGAATTCCTATTGAGTACACTTTGAGAACCACTGCTATATCAGAATAATCCTAAATTTTTTTTCACTTTGAGAGAAAACTAAACATTAAATTTAAGTGTTGCTCATATGATTTTAAAAGTCAGGGACTTTAGTCTCTGTTGGCTTGCATTAGGTTCTTCATTTTAAGATGCTATTATAATTAGGCATTGTGCATTTTAAAAGAAAATATTTTGAGAATAACTATTTATATTTGGGCAAACTGAACTGTTGACATGTGTGGCTCCCTCAATTACGTCTATGCTGTAGTTATCTAGAAGGTACCCAAAGCTACCTGAATATGTCAAAAGATAATAATAATTGTGGTATCTTCTTATCTCAGACTTTACCTTAGTTCTTGTAACCTTGCTCATAAACTCAAGTCAATGATCGTAAAGAAGAGTATAGTCTGTACCATTTCTGGGGTCTTATCAGTTGCGGCAAACTTATTCACAAACTTAGCAAACTAATAAGAATTTTAGAGGTCCCAGTTTTAACCCTTTATTGAAAGGTACAGATGAGAAGTTCATTAGCAAGACTATTGAAAAAGAGCTCAAGGATGATATGTTAATAACAGAGGTGAAATTGTCAATTTCTTTAATAACTTTTTTTTTTTTTAAATTAGTGACTTGAAGATTGCAGTAGTAAGCTCTCATTTGTCTCCTTTTACCATTCTACTTAAGACATCCGACGTATCACCTCCTGGAGGTCAGCTTATACTGAAAAATTCAAGAAGGCAAATAAAAGACCCAAGTCCTAAGAAAATCAGGAGAGAAATGTTCACAAATACTGCTGCTCATTCATTAGGTGTCAATCAGGGTGAAAATCGGACTGGAAGTAAGATGTTCATATGCAGTATCTCCAAGGCAAAAGTATTGTAGATTTCTAATCTGTATGTCAAAGTCTATGGAATAATATAACATATATAATTGGCTCTCAAAAATATTAAAGTTGAAGCACAGAAAAGTTGAAGCACTCAGTGATTTCCTCAAGATAACAGCTAATAGAAAAAGCATCAGCCAATCAGTATTTTTGTTGCCCATACTTTCTTTTACAACATATTCTCTTCATACTGTATTACATTTTATATCATTCAGTGATTGTAATGACCCACTACTACTAAGACATGAGTTGCTGCTGATAGGCGTAGTAACGTCCTCTGGTTCCCTTCTAATCAATAGTATACATCTAAAAAGGGACCTAAACAGGGATAAATAAGACCCAGTGGCAGTAAATAAGCCCAGTCCTTGTCCGCATGGAGCTCATATTACTGGTGGAGTAATTAAGCAACTAATTATCCAAATAAACTATGAAGGGAAAGTACAGGGTATCTAGAGAATAAATGATAGCGAACTGATATAACCTAAATAGTCTGCGTCTCTGAGGAAGTCCATACTGCCAGAACCACCTGATTAATCTTTTAAAAATGTAAACCAGCTATGGTCTCTTACCCAATTTAATATCAACTCCAGTCCACCCTCTCACTCTATCCACAGAATTTCTTTTTGTCTTCCTGCAGCATGACAGACTTAGGGCCTTTGTTTGCCCTTTGCTCCCCTGCTCTCAAACACTCTGTCTCCATACCTTCCAAAAGCTAGTTGCTTCAAATCATGTTTAAATGTTTCCTCAGGGAAGCTATCTCTGTACTAAACCAAAACATACCCCATCACGCCTAATTCTTTACCAAGTCACTGTTTTCTGACCTTCACAGCACTTTTTTTTTATTTTTGTGACCCTAAAAAATATTTATAATGGCTTCTATGAGTTTACTTATGATATCAGTTCCCCAGTCTTATTTTCCTCTGAAGATTTTAAGTTTCAACTAGGTTTAAAGATTTTTCACAGACACAAGCCTTATGATTGTAAGCTACCTTCTCCCACTTCAGATAATGTAAGATCCTTGAAAGCAGGGATCTCAGTCTATTTTGTTCATGTGGTATCCCCAGTGCCTAAAATCTTGCTTGGCACACAGCAGCTCTTCAAAAATTATTTGAAGAACAAATGAAATAATATGGCTTAATATCCAAAATTGTGCCAAGAGCCATTTCATGGCACCAGTGATTTTCTACCTCTAGAAATTTTTAGTAAACTACATACAATCCTTCATATTGTTTGAAAAGATAGAAATAGAAGTAGAATAAAACAATTACGTTTATATTAGGAACTACTAAGAATTCAGAGGTAATGTTTCTTTGGTGTATTTTTCCACTTTTTTCTCAAAAGTAGTTCTATTATATGCTATAAAAAATACCTAAACAATATAACATTAAAAAAAGCAAAAACAAACAAACAAACAAAACCCTATGTGGCAATCTGTGTGGCAACATTTTATTGTTACTACATATTAGAGTTATAAAAAATTCCCTACAAATTTAGTAGATAACCTCCTATTTTCTCTCTTGATTTTTTGGCCTTAATAATTCCACTGAATCTTTCCTTGTCATTTACAATTTTTTTTGAATGACTAATATGCACAGGATTGAAGTAGACACTAATGGCTGTTAATGTAAGTCCATGAAACAGTTTACCACCTAAAATTTTGTAGGACAGATAAAATGCATAACTTCTCACGTACCATAGGCAAGATCTAAATATTGATTGAAAAAAATGATTCAAACAATAATGATATATGAGCTGTGGATACAGGAAGAATTCAAAAATGAGTTGACAACTTGGTTGGATATTACAGGATTTTGGTGAATAATGTAAGGTATAGATGCCAAGAAAAACATGAGGAGGCAGAAAGCGAATAGCTGCCATTAGAGCAGTGAAAATATAAGAGACTGGCTATAGCTGACTATAGAAACCAGTAAAAATGTTGGAAAGGGGGTTTTGGATGCTAGCTTAATGTTTTGGAGTTTATCACAGTCAGTGAGCATGCTGTGGAAGAAACTGGAAAGTGCTAGCATCAAAGGCAGTGTTTCTCAAAGATCAATCTGATGCCTGTATGCAGGACTGGAGGAGGAAAAAAGAGCAGAGCTAAAAAAACTCATTAGAAGCCTTTGCTGGTACCCCCAGGAATTCATGAGTACCTAGAATGAGCCGTGAACCGTACAAATGAAAAGTGAAAGGGTACACATGAAAGATAATAGATGAGGACTGCGCAAAGGACTGGATGTGAAGAAGAAAGGCATCAAAAATAAGTAGTGATGTTGGATAAAAAGGAATATGGAAGAATAGAAATATGGAAGTCAGAGTGAGTTTGGGGAAGAGAAGTGGAGCTCAGCGTTAGCCAAGTTAAATTTGAGATGCTTGCAAAACAGGGCCAAAAGTAAATGTAGAAATGGCTGACTTGAGCTTGGAATTGAGACAAGGATTGAATTTGTTGATTGAGAAGTCATCTACAGGCAAAAAAACTGAAGTGATGTAAGCAGATGAACTCTCCTAGAAGGGATGTAGAGAAGAAACTAATACTGTCACAGACTGACACCTTCAGTAAGAGGATGGGGGTATGGGGAGCCAAATACAACAAATGACTATTAGAGAGTTCAAAGAATTCAGAAGAATATCAGCAAGTGACTAAGAGGAGAAAGGGGTTGATTAATAAGAGTAAAAATGCCACAGGACAGTCAAGGATAATCCTATGTATTTGTAACTACAGGCATAACTTTGTAGTTAAAACGTTACAATAAATTGCAGGGCCAAGAATCATTTTCCACCTTCTAGGTGAAGATTTGTTACCTGCCTACTTCTTCAGTCTCTCCTTCTTAGGCAATGCTTACATGCTATGAGTACCTCAAAGGCCTGAGTACTTTCTGGACTCAGGATCCTTCCACATGGTATTCCTTTCGTCTGCCAGGAATACTATTTCTGCCATTCTTTACAGAATTAACACTTATCGTCCTTCTGATATCAGCTTAACTGTCACTTTCAAAAGACCATCCATGACTCCTTCCTCTCCCAGTAAAAAATTATAGATTACCACGTTAAATTCTATTTCTTAGCTTTTTATGGCAATTATGGCTCCATGAGGCGGTGTATCTGTTTTGCTCATTCCATCCCTGACATCATGCCAAAAACACAGTAAAAATTTGTTATATTACTATTTGTTATAAAAATTTGTTATATTACTATTTCAGTAAGAACTACAGGCAAACAAACTAGCACAACAAAACAGTGTATAACTGTTCATCTTTTAAAATTGGCTGTAATAGTGGCCTGCTGATCTAGGGAATCGGCGGCAGTCTCCAAGTTGAATCATCAAACCAAACTGCAAGGTAAGCAAAAATGCCTAGCTGCAATAACGATCGCAGATAATTTTACAGTATGCTGCACCCACATTCGGTGTGTATTCGGAGTGTAAGTACCGATCATCTTATTAAGTATTGATTTCCATAACACGTGGAAACACCACATCGTGATGTTTCTGGAAATTACATAAAGACCAGGTAGAAAACGGGTCCTGCTCCAGGAGGTCAGGAACTCCACACTATGCTATATGCATTAGGCTAGTGAGTTTAGATGGTGGCTCAGGGCTGATTCCTGCTGCAACGCGAGCTAAGGCGATTTTCATTTTCTTCCCGGAAGGAGAATATATGCGGGTTGGTTAGGTACGAGACGCCAGGCTGCAACAGGGCTTCGGCTGGAACTCTACAAGCCCAAACTACCTAAAACTGATCTACAACAAAGCGATCCGACAAGGGAGCGAGCAGCTCCGGGAGTGGGAGACGGGAGATCCGAGCCCGAGGGTCCGCCCAGGTGCCAAGGCTTCTCTCTCCCTCGCGCCAAGCAGCAGCGTCCAGGGCCGAAAAGCCCGGGTGTGGACGACGGCTCGTACCTTGCTTGACTCGAGATTCCTTGGTGCTGGCGGCGGCGGCGGGGGGCGGCCTGGCCACAGGCTTTTTGTTCTGGGCCTCGCCCGCAGCTCCGGCCTCGGCGGATTTGGCTCTAGAAGCGGACACGGCGGCCCGGACCGCCGCGGCTCCCGGCGCCTTGTGTTTCTTGTTCTTGCCGCCCATGTTGCAGCTGTGGCAGAGGACTTCGCCCCGCAGGCCCCGGACCACGTCGACACGGGCCGCAGCAGTTCTTCACATTCCCGGGGGCCGGCGCTGCCCCCGAGCGTCCTCCATCCGGGCTCCTCGGGCCTGGGCGATCGCGGCTTCGCGATTGGTCCCATCCCTCAAGGTCCCGCCTCCTCCCCGCCCTCCCACCGCTCTGCAGGTACCCATTAGGTACCTGGCACCCTCTTCGCTGCGTTCGCAGGGCTCCGTCTGTAGGGAGCTGCCCACCCATGAGTGCTCGGAAAGGTAGAAAAAGTCGGAAAGAAAAGGACGGAGGAGAAAAAGGAGCCAAGAAGGACTTCTTGGCAGCTATGTGACTCGATTACTTTTGACTCCCTCGGGCCACTGTTGAAGCTTCCTCGGGCGTCACGGTCGATGCGGCTGCGGAGCATTGTGGGTAGGAGGGAGATTGGGTCTCGCAGCCACGAAAGATGGCGGACGCCTTCGGGGATGAGCTCTTCAGCGTGTTCGAGGACGACTCGACCCCTGCGCCCGGAGCCAAAAAAGACAAGGAGAAGGAGAAGGGGAAATGGAAGGGGCCGCCAGGGCCTGCAGAAAAGGCCGGGTATGGGTTTTTACTTTCTCAGTGATAGGAGAAGGAAACGCGACATGCTTGAGCACGAGAAAGTGGAGTGTACACTGAGTGGCGTCGGGAGGCGAAGGGGTTTGAGAACCATGTTGAAGAGGGAGGAAGGATGCGAGTTTGGGAAAGCGGGGGCTTGGCGTACCCCGGTGTCCGCAGGCAGCGGAGGCTCCTGCCGCGGCCGCACTTCCCTTAGGCCTACCTGGCTGTCTTGGTACCTCTGTCTGCGTGGTAGCGTCGTGAGCGCAAGGTCTCAGGTTTAGCACCAGAACAATACCTGGCAGGTGGTTTTTTAATAAAAGAAACGAATGGCCAGTTGAGTAAAGGGTTAAGAAGCATAGAAAAGGTGACTTGGGTTGAGTTGGAGGGGAAAGGGCAAATAGCATCAGAAGGGAGAGAAATTCAGTCTCCCAGCTCTAGTTTTCGTGCGCGTAAGAAGGTGATGGTGCGTACCGCTAGGGTTATTCTGAGGATTAAATGAGAGAATGTGCAAAGCGCCTAACAGTACTTAGCACATAATAAAACTTCAAAAGCTGGCTATCCAATTAAGAAAGAATTTAAAAATTATTGGTCCGTAAACATACACATGAACTGATGTGTTTGCCCACCAGAAAGTGTACAGATTGTAGTAAAACAAGGAAAAGCTAATACGTGAATTAGATAAAGATTGTCCATTCGGCAGTTTAATCAGAGTTGTGGAACACCAGGACTGGAGGTATGTATATATCCGGAGGTTATTTGAGTTGGTACTGCTTGAGGCGGAGTTCCCTGTGGGAAAGTATAATGTCACTTAACAGAGTAGAGCGCTAGCAGAACAATGAGTGTGAAGTTGGATGTAATAAGAGTCATCTAAGAGTGACAGAAAGTAGAAAAATAGTATTCCTCTCTTTGAGTTGGAGCTGGAGATTTTGGGGGAAGTTTTCAGGGAAAATGAGAAAAGAGGACAGATTATTTTTTCCCAAACAGGAATAATTAATAATTGCTGTAATTTGAATGTGCAACTCTGATATTATGAAGACAATACATATATAATTTTCCACTTCAGTTAATACTTCGCTTCAGAATTACTAGGGTAAAATTAATGCAGTTTGTAGCTGTTTCCACAACCTTCCAAGGTGAAAACTTGTATGATATAAAAGCGACCTAATTTACATTTTTATCTTATTAGGATATATGAGAACATTAGAGAAGGGAAATATGTGAGACATTATAGAAAATTAATAATTTAAGAGACCTTAATAGGCCATAGTCTTGTAGGTGTTTTTAGGAAAAAGTCCAATTTTCCTGATTTCAATTATCATACCGTCATAATTATTATATTATAAACAATATGTATGATATGATTTCCATCTGATTTGTGTAACACAGGAGGACAAACCCAGGAACTTTAGAGGAACTTTATAATGCACTAACCAAGTGGGTGCTTTTTAGAAAGCTTTTTTTATGAGAATTGTCTAGAGAAATAGATAATAGTATGAAAAACTCCATGTACCCACAAATCATTAATATTAAAGCAGATTAAGTCCTTGTCAATCTAGTCTCACATTCTTCTTTTTGTAAATTGAATGCTACTCATCATATTAGTTTTCCCTAAATATTTCAGTATGCATCTTACTGATAATGACTTTTTCAACATAATCATAAAGCCATTATTACATCCAACGAAATTTACAATAATTCTTTAATATCCTTGAATCCAGAGTGCAATTTCCCAGATGTTTTTTTCGTAGTTGGTTTATTTGAATTAGGATCCAGACAGTGCATACACTGTTTTGGTTGTTCTATCCCTTAAGTCTTTTATTCTACAGAACACTCTTTTTTCCTTATGCCACTGATACTTTTTGGAGGGGTTGGTGAGAGGAAAGACCAGGTCATTTGACCTCTGTGGTTTCTCACATCCTCAATTTGCTTTCTTAGCTGTTATTTAACTATTAACTAGCTACTCTATCTTCAAGTATATACATACTATCCTTATATCGAGTTGCTCTGTCCATTATAGCTACTATCCACCTGTAGCAGTTGAACGCTTAAGTGTAGTTAGTCAGAATTGAGATGTGCAATGAGTGTAACAAACACACCAGATTTTAAAGACTTAAAAAAACAAAATGTCTCATTAACTTTTATCTTTATTATATACTGAAATGATAATTTGTACTTATTGGGTTAAATGAAATACATTAAAATGATTTAACTCTTAAGATAATAGAAATTTCAGATTAAATGTGTAGCTTGTATTATATGTGTCTATATATTGGACAGCATTGATATAGAGACTTAATTACATTCAGGTTTAATTGTTTTAGATATGAATGCTTCATACTGGTGCTGTTTACTTCCTGTTGTATTATATCACAAGATATGATGTTGTTCCATGCTTCTAAGATTGATCAGTGAGTTAAGGAGTGTCAGCCTCATCCCTCATCAACCTTTCACATAATGGCTTTAGCACCTATGATGGTTGCCTAATTCCATTATTTCAGTAGTAGTTGCAAAATGGTGATTTTTCTATTTTGATCATTTTTTCCCTGTATTTATTACTTGGAATCCAACTATACAGAAAGAACATTGCCTCAGTAGCTGTTTGCCTTGAAATACAGTTCATAGGGGAAAGGCAGGATAAATGTGATTCTTTATCAGTTTTAAGAGAAATGAGTTGTGTCCTAAGGAATGTCCAATGTTGAGTAACATGGGTGTCTGATTATGTGTTTAGTTTCTTGATGAATTGATGGGTTTTTATATATTTGATGTATTTTATGCCTTTGCATAAATATAGTTTCTATTATCTTTGAGAAACTTAAAACCTAAATTGATAGATAGTGGAACATTTTCCTTTAGAAGAGCCATATTCTTTAATATTGTATGTTAGACTTTCAGGTCTCCAATTCTTTTATAGCTTGGTATGTATGTTACATATGGAACTTGCACACTTGAAACACCTGAGTTACACAGAAAGGCTGGAAATAAAGTGTCATAGATAACAAGTTTCCTGTTTAAGAATAAGGTTTTGATTTATTGAAATAATCTGAAAATGTTGTTTTTAGACATGACAACCAAATCGTAGAATCCTGTACAGAATCCTTATAAAGGGCAATTGGCAAAATTTGAATAAGTTTGTAGATTAGATAATAGTACTGTATCAATGTTAATTTCCTAATTTTGGTAATTTCTGGGGATTGGGACATGGACATCACTGGAGAGTGGGGTGCATCATTTTGCCTACCACACTTGAAAACACAAAATGGTACATTCCTTCTGTGGAGAGGAATTTGGCAACACCCAGCAAAATTACATACACTTACCCTTTGATCTAGTAATTAAATTTCTAGGAATCTATCCCAAAGATAAAATGGCAAAAAATTTTTAAAACCTGAAAAACAGACATGTGTAAGGCTATTCAGAACTACATCATTTGTAATAGCATAAAAGTGAAGAATGGAGAAGACAGACACAGATGTGCACATACATAAACATGATTTGAGTGTATTTCTAAAAAATTAATGAAAGGATAAATCAGAATCTCAAGGGAAGGAGAGAAACGGCAGAAAGAACAAGGATGAAAGCAAAAATGTTTTAAACCTTTGATTTTGGAACCGTAAAATAATGTTTTACTTATTTTTTTTAAAAATTAAATTTTTAGTATTCCTTAAAAATGGAAAATAAATGGAAACAAATGAACACAGTATCAAGTAACATTTAGAAAAGGAATTACTATATTTTCACTCAGTGCAATATATTCTAAGTACAAAAAGAACCATAACCTATCTTATTTGTAATAACAATATTCTATTTTTAAACTATTATAGGTATATGTAAGATAAAATTTAATTATGTAATTATCATTAGGAATGAAGATTTTCAGCAAAAAAGATACAACTGAAGTTAAATAAAAACCCTGTAATATTAATCATATTGGAAATGTCTGTGAACTCTTTTTTTCTAAAAGCAAAGATTCCCCAATTCTTTCCACAGTAAAGGCCTAAAAAGCAATGAAATCCAGTAGTAGTGATCACCCTATGCACTAAATAACATTTCCCACTATAAGAAACTATTTAGAGATGTGGCTGATACCAGGTCTGAGGCTGGATTTTTCTTTAGCTACTTCAGCCAAAAACAGTCTATCACAAGTTGAATGCAGATACTGATGAGAGTCTAGCTGCCTTCTATTAAACCAGATTTTGCAAATTTCTTGTTGAAGATAGATGTGCAAAAATAGAAAACAATGGCACTTATATAATATTTTGAGAAGGAAATACTTTTTCAGAAGAGTTATTTATGTTAACATGTAATGATTTTGTTACTGCTATTTTAAAATGAATTGATAAGTAAATATTTTTCAGTTTTAATATTTAATATGATAAATATCAGTAGATATAAATACATAAACAAAATTCTTTGGTATTTTCAATAAGTTTTAAGACTGGAAAAGGATTCGGAGACCAAAAACTTGAGAACCACTGATGTAGTATAGTCTATTTTAATTTTCATTTTCCTAATAATGATTTTGCTCTTTTCATAAGCTTATTGGCCATTTGGATATCCTCTTTTGTAAAGTGCCTGTTGTGTCTTTTGCTCATTTTTTAAATTAGGATCTTTTTTATTTTTAATTTGTAGTCCCCACTTCTAGTTTTTTAGATATATGCCTTTTGTCAGTTAATATGTTTCAGATGTCTTCTCCCACTCTTTGTCTTGCGATTTTGCTTTCTTAATAGTGCCTTTTAATTAACAAATTCTTACTTGTAATGCGGTCCAGTTTATCAAACTTTTTGGTTAATAATTTTATGTCCTGTTTAATAAAAAAATTAAGGTAATTTTTAAATTTTATCTTCTAGAGGCTTTCTTGTTAGACCTTTCACAGTTAGACCTAAAATCCACATGACTGACTGATCTTGGAAGCTCAGCAGGGTTGGGGCTGGTTAGCACTCGGTTGGGAAACCACCTAGGAAAACTGGGTGCTATGGGCATAAAAAAAATTAAAAATAAAAATAAAATCCACATGAAATTGATTTTTGTGTATAAGGAGGGTGGGGGTCAGATTGAATTTTTATGTGGATCATCCAGTCCACCAAGCACTATTTATTGTCACTACTTTTGAACAGTGAATCCAACCACAAAAAAAAAAAAAAAAATCCAAAAAATCTCCTAAGTGGTAATATATTATTACAGCAAGCATTAATGTTTATTGAAGGTGATCATGTAAATAATGTTTTTAATTTATAATTTTTAAAAAAAGTGAATAATTATTAATTTGAGTTGCAAAATATTTTAAAAACAACTTCAAGAAAATACAAAATGCAAAAGTAGTATTGTTAAGTTTTATTAATTTAGGTTAGGGTGTCTGAGCTTTATTCGGTTTTGATTTGTAACATTTACATGAATATTTCTATTGTATGTTACATATGAAATATTTTATAGAGTCAGTCTTAAAGTAAGAACTGATACTGCAGAGTTAATTCTAAACTGTTTAATTCTTAGGAAACGTCTTGATGGTAAATTACAGTCAGAATCAACCAATATTGCAAAAACCAAGAGAGATGCAGATTTCGAGGGCACAGAGGAACCCATTTTTGGAAAGAAGCCCAGGGTAGAAGAGTCAATAACTGAAGACTTAAGGTATAATTCCATTGTCATAAATTTTAATGACTCAAATTAGGTAATTGCATAAAGTTTTTAAAGTTGATATGTTGTTACTTTATGAAAGTACTTGCTGAGTTAGAGGAATGAAGATTTTTTAATACATTCATAGAAGCATATAAACACAGAACATTTATTTAAATTTGGGGAAGTGGAAGACAATATAAAAGAGATGTTTTCATACTTTAGAATCCAGTTTTCAGAATGTTGAAGCCTGATTTAAAAAAAGAAAGAAAGAAATGACACATTTATTCATTAATGTCCCAAGAGGAGGATCACTGGAACAATGGAATCAAAAGAAAGAATAAAACTGACCCAATGAAAGGAATAAGTGAGAAGGAACATTAGGAGGAATTCGATTTTCACTGTTTGTAGCAGTAGAATGGCTATGAATCTCAAGACTACTGTCGATGAGGGAGACCCATGGAAATCTTTGGCAGAAAAAGCTGGCATTTCTCTGATTCTGAAAGTTTGAACTTCCTATAAGTAATTGCCAATTTCTTAAGTAGCAATTTCACCTGTTTTCTTGTGGTGGAACCATAATGGCTTTGCTTCTCCCTTCTTGAATGCTATATTTCAGCTTAGCAATACCATGAAGAATTTACTCTGATATTTTTTTTTAACCAGTTGGTAGTTAATATAGCTAGCAAAAGTAGCTACTATATATGGTGGTAGATGTGTCACTGAAATATTTAGGATACACCATTTGCTCAAGCTAATGGGATAGATTACAAAATAATATTAGCTATTTAAAATCATTGTTGCTTATTGAAGTAAAGCTTTAAAGCTTGGGTTTTATCCAAAGCATGATTATTGATTTAAAGTAAAAACCAAAAGTACAACCAGTAAGAGAAGAATGAATCAAGAACAGAAATACATCTATTTTTTTCTTTTCACAGTTGAAATAGAACTTAATTAGATGAGTGTATAACAACAGGATTTCGATGAAAATAGGATATCCATGAGAATAGAGAACATTTCTATAAATTACAGCAACATTTGTATTAGACTAGTTTATTTTGTACTTAGTGTCATATCATGGTTTTTATAACAAGCTCCTTGTTTTGAAGTAGTGACAGTGCTTTGGAGAGGTACTGGAACTAAGATATAATTCTTTAAATAATCCACTTGGAGTCTTTTTTGCACTTATAATTAAAGATGTTAACAGATTATTTTGAATTCTCAGCATGTATTTGAGTAATGTTGAAAAACAGTATTTTAAAAAGCCAAACTTTTTCCAATTTGGAATACTGATAATTGAGCAGTACCATTTTCCTTAACAGTGAGATTGGAGGCTGGCTTATCATCTAATTATAGAAAAATAATTTATTTTAATGTAACTTTAATAATTTTTTTCTTAAGTTTGGCAGACTTGATGCCCAGAGTCAAGGTGCAATCAGTTGAAACTGTTGAAGGGTGTACACATGAGGTAAGCACAAACAGAATACAGTAGGTTGGTTTTATAAATGGGATTTTACTTTGGACTGTCTAGTATGATGATCAGCAAACAGTTGGGCTTTAAGGGCTTGTGGTGTACATAGTCTAGTAGAAGGAGCTGGGGCTCTGTATCCAAACCTGAGCCCAGATCCTGACATGGCACTTTTTCTAACTACAGTCTTAGATAAATTCATTAACCCTTTTGACATTGTTTTTTTTTTTTTTTAATTTATAAATTTGGAATAATGAGATTTATCTCATGGGGTGATTGTGAAGATTATATAAGATAATTAGGTAAGGGACCCAATACAGAGTGTTTATTTAGCACACATTCCTTCTTATACTCCTGTAGTCAAATAACAGTGCCACTTGGCAATTCACATGCTTTTTCATGCTGTGCTCTGATGACTCACGTATTTCAATTTCTTTTTTCTGCCACAAGATGGTGGTCACTGATAAGTTGTAGTAATCCTTTAGAAGTGAGAGTTTTTAAATGTAAGGGACATAAAGGAACTAACGCTCTTTCTATTACGTCTTCTGTCTTTACAGTATAACCTTACAAGTTATTATAGGTGTTACATAAAATTTCTTAGGGGCTAAGAGAATAAGAAAGGGGCTCACAATTTCAGTATTATATTATGAGTTTATTAAGGGAAACTACATACAAGATGAGTCTTGGGCATGATGAGAGGACATGGCTAGCCTCTCTACCACATGGCAGGTGCTAAGGGGTTATGTATAGGACAGGACAGGGTGGAATGGGGTCCTGGGGCAAGATCTGCCCCAGATAAGGGGAACAACACTTTATAGGCTTGCCTGCAGGCAGGCAATGTCCTGTTCTAGGAACCGGCACAAGCCAGCATGTGGGGCTTAGGGGGAGGGGTTGATCAGACAGTTTATGAGGGTATTTAGGGAAGTAATCTCTGTTCTAGCCATGATTTGATTGGCAAGTCTGGCAGCAGTTAGGCAGTGGAATATTCCTCATTGGAATATTCTTTCTTCTACAACAAGTAAGTGGGAATCGTACTAAAAGCCTTCATTGACGAAACAGTAATTTCAAATTAATAAAAATGGCTTTTGATATAGATTTAGAACCTCATTTTTTAAAATAACTATTTCCTACTGAAAATTTCTATATTCCTTTACAATAGCACTTAGTTTGGCAGGCATAATACCCATTTGATCATTCAGTACTTAGGTTAGACCCTATTCGATTCTCTGGTCTTAAAAAGATGGAAAAAAAAAACCAAACATTTTGCTTTCAAAAGGTCAAAAACTCTTTTTGCCCTCCTTCAGGAGATTATGCTCAAGCTCTATATTCTGCCACCTCCTCTCACTTTTTTAGCAGGTCACTTTACCTTTTACTTCATTTAGAGGCTTGAGGATGTCACGTTGGAGTGCCCTGATTACAGCCTCTTTTACCAGGCCTTTTCTGCACCTGTCATCCACTCAAAGTAAAAGGCACTGCCTCTTGCGCTCTCATTGTTCTTGATTGTATCTTATTGTGTCTGCATAAAGGCTTAGATCATTCTATTTTCCCTTGACTGGTTCTAGAGTCTCTTTTTCTATTTGCCCTTTACTACCAGCATGTAAATATACAAAAGCCTATTTTTTTGTTCTAGGTTACTTTTCAGCCACTGTGTTGTTTTTCTTTTTCTCTCTGATTATTCATTTAGTACATACCTTTTGAATGTCAGGTACATTTTATTCCTTGAATATAAAGAGTTTTAGAAAAGAGATACAGTCCCTTTTCAGAGCTGCTATTGAGTGTTCTACTTGGAAAATTCTTGCTAAGGCTTCTTAACCTTTTATTTATCTCTTAATCTATAATTTTTTCTCTTCCCATTTCTTACCAGTAAATAAATGCCAAGTCTGTTTGACTTTTGATCATTCTGTTGATTTTGTTTTTTTCACTGTAATTGTCACAGGCTTCTCTTCTGTCTGTTATATGTTAGTGTTACCCAGACTATTCTCAGAGAATAAAAAAAAGTCTTTGATTCTTATACATATGAAAACACAATTTTTTTTTGTTGCTGTTGTTAAATCTCAGAGATGCTAAAATCTGAATTGCTTTGTGCTAATGTTCTTTGTTCATATCATAGAAAGTATCAGGACAGGTGTGAAGGAGGTCAACCAGCTAATCAGATTAGATATGGCCCTACAAGTTGATTATACCTTGAAAGGATCATGTTTTAGGTTCTAGTCTTAAGATTTTTGGATCCAGAAATTTGGTTTTGTCAGTGTACCAGGAGTTGTGCTTTCTAGGATAGACTCACTTTCATCATATTCATAAGAGATGAGGGCATGCAAAAGAATTTAATGGGTAAATAATCCTCTCACTGTCAAACTACTTGAGAGTCAGAAACTACTTAGAAGTTTTTTGGAATCATAATAATGAGGAATATATGGTCTTATGGGAAAGACTGATGAAAGCTATTCCTGTCCCCTGGAAGATTTCATTCACTGATTAAAATAACTCATAAATTAACTCTTTCCTAATGTGTACTGCATAAACTACCAAACTATGTCTAAGATAACTAATCTCATCTATAATACTTGTTTAGTGATGTTTTGCTCTTAGAAATTATTTCTAATTTGTTTGTGGTTCTTACTTTGCCCCCCATTGATTATTTATACACTGACAGGTTTAAGTCAGTGAATTTAGCTATATTGTGAATTGCTTTCCAGATCTTAATGCTCACTAGAGGAAAATGACTTTACTGTTCCAGAAAATAGGGAGTATCATTTTATTCTACATAGTTTTCTTTCACGTAGTGACATCTGTTTTATGTCCATTCAACTTCATTGAACATTCATTAATGTCAGGCAATACATTACATGGAAAATACGAAGATAGTTAGCAGAGGACTTAGATCTGAGTAAATGCAGTTTCTTCAGGGAGGTAGTCTTAAAGGTTTTAATTACAGTATCATTAGATTAAACACTAGTAGAGGTTTTTGAATGTTGTAGTTTTAGGATTTTGACTTATTCTTAAAGGAATTTATTTTATTTTGCAATGTCGGGAATATCAAACACTTATTTTTCAAACCATCATTGATTATGGAGTGCTAATGCATCAGTTTTTGAATAGTAAATAGCAAATATTTTTTTTTAACATCAGGTTGCACTTCCTGCAGATGAAGATTATTTACCACTTAAACCTCGAGTTGGAAAAGCTGCAAAGGTCTGTATTTCAGGCAATAACAGTTTTTACAGTTTTATGAGTCTCCTTTTCTTAAACGTCTTAGAGGTAAATGCTTTCAAATGAGATTATTATACTTTCCAGTGTATGTATGCCAAGAAAAAGCCACCTGAAGTCAAATATAGTGAGAACCAAATAAAACAGCCATGCTGAAAAACAAGCAACATGTTGATAAGATTTTTGAAAATTAAAGTGATTTCTCAACCTTTAAAAGAATCTAATGAAAATCATCGACCTTTCTCAAGGAAAAAAAATGCATGTGTACAGTAAATTTTTCTGTAGTTTAACAGGGTTCTAATGACACTTGAACTCTAATGCTTGTATTAGATGGATTTTGAAGTCCTGATACACTTTAAATGATCAATTTAAGTTTTCCAAGTCATTTTCTCTAAAGACGGCAGAATGGTAGAGTAAGCATGAACTCACAGTCTAATAGATGTATTATTCTGCCTCTGCTGAGGAAATTAAGTGAGGGACTTCACTTTTCAGAACCTCAGAGTTCCCATCTGTGAAAGAAAATAATACCTATTTGAGGGGTTGTTGTGAAGATTAATAATAGATGGAAAATGTGTTGCAAAGTGCTTACCACAAAGAATGTTCTTGGTAAATAGTGATTGTTGTATTATAATATAATGTATATATAAGAATAATAATTGAATGGTTAGACAGCAGAATTAGCTTTTTTGCTGTCTAGTGAAAGATATTATTTTTTACTCTTATAATTTTCTCTTTTGAATGGCATATTTCCTGAATAGAATCGTAAAGAAATGTTCCCAGAATACTTCTGGCATTATTACCTCTTTTAAATGTGCTCTGATGTGGATAGAATTTTCATATGGATGTTAATTTTTTTTATAGGAGTACCCATTCATTCTTGATGCTTTTCAAAGAGAAGCCATTCAGTGCGTTGATAATAATCAGTCTGTTTTAGTATCTGCACATACATCAGCAGGAAAAACTGTATGCGCTGAGTGAGTAGCTTTTTTCTTAACTGAAATTTTAGGTCTGTTAATGTTTGCTTTATATATTTAGGTGCTCTTATGTTGGTTACATTTTAAATATTTTACAAATGTTATATATGTTCTCTTGTTAGATTGACCTCTTTATCATTATGTAGTGTCCTCCTTTGTCTCTTATCAAACTCTTTGTTTAAAGTCTTGTTTGTCTGATATAACTGCCCCAGCTTTTTGTTTGTTTGTTTCCATATGCATGGACTTTTTCCATCCCTTCACTTTTAGTCTCTGTGTCCTTACATCTGTAGTGAGTTTATTTTTCATTCTATTTTATTTTATTTTTTTAATTAAGTTTATTGGGGTAACATTGGCTAATACAATTATATAATTTTCAGGTGTACATTATAATTTGATATCTGTATATTCTCTTGTGTGTTTACCACCCAAAGTCCAGTTTTATTCAGCTACCGTATATTTGATCCCCTTTACCCACTTCACCCTCCCCTTACCCCTTATGTTTGACCCCCTTTACACTACCTGCCTTTCTCCTTCTGCCCTTGGTAACCACTAGTCTTGCCCATGTCCATGAGTCTCTGTTAATTCTGTTCATTTGTTGCTTTTAGGTTTATATACCACATAAAAATGTTATCATGTGAGTTTCAACTTTTTTTGTCTGGCTTATTTGCTTAGCATGATTAGCCATGTTGATGCAAATGGCATCAAATGGCATTATTTTATCTCTCATGTCTGAGTAGTATTCCATATATGTGCCACAGCTTCTTTATCCAGTCATCTATCGTAGAACACTTCAGTTGCTTCCATGTCCTGGCCACTATGAAATTCACTAAAGTTATACTTTTGAAAATCTGGTGAAGGCTGCTGTGGAAAACAGTCTTACTGTCATTCAAAAAGTTAACATAGAATTCAGCAGTTCTACTTCTAGGTACCTCCCACAAAGAATTGGAAACAGCCAAACAACTACTTGATAATTACAGAAGGTGATGGAGGTGTTAATGAGTAATGGTAATTATTTTATAATACATATGTGTGTGTGCACACACACAACACACACACACACACACACATCAAATTGTCACATTGTAACCCTTAAACTTACACAGTGTTAAATGCAATTATGTTTCAATAAAGCTGGAAAGAAATAAGTATACATCAAGGGTAAAAAAAGAAGCATTGTATTTTGTCAAATGCTTTTTCCATCTATTGAGGCAATGGTGTGGTATTTACTTTTATTAATGTGTTGTATTTTCTGATGGTAAATTAACCTTATGTTTCTGGAATATAAACAGTCTGGTTGTTGTGGCAGGTGACCATTTGTATATGTTGCCAGTTTACTCATATTTTATTCTGGACTTTTTTTGCATCTTTCTTCATGAGGGTTATTGGTATGTAGTTTTCTTAAAGTGTCTGCCTTTGGTATCATGTTAATGTTGACCTCATAAGTTTGGGAAGTGTTCCCTTCTGGTCTGTTTTCCAAAAGAGTTTGTGTTGGTTTGGCAAAATTTCCTCTTTAAATAATGTTTGAGAGAACTCACAAATGAAGCCATCTGAACAACTTAGGCTTTTCTTTATGGGAAAATTCATTCCTAATTCAGTTTTCTTCTTGAGAGAGTTTTGGTAATGTGTCTTTTTTGGGGTGGAATTAGATTAATGATTTTATATCATTCTGTCTAATGTGTTTAAAAGTGTACATTTCCCTGTTAGTACAACTTTAGATGCATCCCATAAATTTTGGTAGTTACATTTCATTTTTAATTCAATTCATTTCTTAAGTATCTCTATTCATTTTCTCTTATGTTGTTTACTTTTCAAGCATTTGATGATTTTCCATAAATCTTTGTTTTTGATTTCTAATGTAATTTCTGTGTAGTTGGAGAAGATTCTTTATGACTTCAATAATTTAGTGATATGGTTAGATTTACATTTACTTTTTTTCAGTATATGTCTCATGTCTTTACAGCCTTCTATGTATTTAACAGATACTTTTTATTGTACCATTTTAGATCTTTTGTTGATTTTTTTTAGCTTTGAGTTAATTTTTTTGTGTGTGGTTACTCTAGGGCTTACAGTATGTACTTTTAACTAAATCACAACTACAGTTGTGAAATTTTGACACCTTAGTCTAATATTTTTTGTGCTGTTTTTGTCATAGTTATTTCAACTGTATGTACTATAAATCCAGTGTAATATAGTGTGGTTTTTTCTTAGTCTATATTTTAAAAAAGTATTAATTGAATAAAAGAGAAATAAACATACACATAGTCTTATACTTACCCACATTTTCATCATTCCTGAAAATCTTTATTCTTTTCTCTGGATTTGAGTTAAAGGATTTTTAAAAAATATTTCTTGCAAGGTAGATATGTTAGCAATGAATTCCCATTGTTTTTATTTGAAAATTATTTTGCTTTTGTTTTTGAAAAGATAGTGTCACTGAATATAGATGTATTGGTTGACATTTTTTTTCTTGCAACATTCGTTAGTCATTTTACTGATTGTTTCATTCTATTTGATTGTTTCCAGTCAGAAGTTAGCCTTAATTATGTTGTTGTTCTCTTGTATGTGTTGTTTTTTTCTTGTTGCTTTGAAGACTTTGTCACTCAGCAGTTACACTGTGTTTCTAAGTGTTTCTTTTTCAGTTTTTCCTGCGTGCGCTCATTGTGTGTGTTGGATTTGTGGGTTCATATTCTTTTACACGAACTAGGAAGTTTCATTTTTATTATTTTTTATATATATATTTTTTCTGCCCCTTTCTCTTTTTGAAATTGTCATTGAGACCCTTGAGGTTGTCCCACAGATCTCTGAGTGTCTTTTTTTCTGTTTCTTTCTCTCTTAAGAGCTGATCATTTGTATTCATCTATATTCACATTTACTCATACTTTTTCTGCCATCTCAAATCTGCTCTTGAGCCCATCTAGTGAATTTTTCATTTCAGTTATACTTTTCATCTACAGAGTTTTTATTAGGTTATGTTACTGTTTTGGTTTTACTGTCGAGATTACCTATTGAATCATAGTCTTTTTCTTTTAATTTGAGAATATGGTTTCCTTACATTTTTTGGACATGTTTTTAATAGCCACTTTGGGGTCTTTCTCTGCTGAGCCCAACATCTGGGCCCACTCAAATCCGTTTCTCATAATTTTTTTTTTTCTTTTTTGCCTAAGTGTAGATCACACTTTCCTGTTTCTTTTTGTATCTTTTGCTCAAAAGTGGACATTTTAGATAATATATTGTAGCACCTCTATATTCTTTTTTCTTAACAGTTTATATTTGATTATGCTTAGACAATTTTTAATTTTTTAATTATTTCATTATTTGAGGGACAGTTAAGAATTATATTATTTTTATTTCCCCAAATAGGTAATAAGTCTGTTGGGGGAGGAAACTGTAACAAGGAGGATCAACCAAAGTGCTTAGTTCTGATTTCATAGTCTAAATTTAAACACTTAAATTAATTCAATTGAATTTCTTTTTAAGAAACAATTCTTACATTCGATTAACAGCTGTAGAAGAGCGTTAATGTAATTGGAACCCTCCATAATTTCCAACCAAAGACTGATTTGGTCACTATTACAAGTACTAAAATTAATTTATTTGTTAAACTCAAAAGAAAAAACTTTATTTTCCAATGTTTTCTAATTGTGTGTATTCTGTATATGTATAAATTGACAGGCACAGGCTCCAAACTTTTGGAGGCTCATTTATAGGACCAAAGATATTTTGCTTACAAGAAATAGGGTAACCATTAATAATGCATTAGTAATTAAGTTACATTAATTTCAAGAGACCAGAGTTAAAATTTTCTAGTTCATTTAGACTACTACACTTGAGATTTATTATAATAATTATTACTATAATAGTTTGTGATAGCAGAATTTGCTAATAGTTCATTTAAGATAAGTAATTAGGGAAAATTCAGACATAATTTATATAACAAGTTTTATAATCGTATTTTAAAGGTTTTATAAATACTTTATTTTTCTGTGCTTTCACATTTTTAGGTATGCTATTGCATTAGCCTTAAGGGAAAAACAGCGTGTAATATTTACTAGCCCAATTAAGGCTTTGAGTAACCAGAAATACCGTGAAATGTATGAAGAATTTCAAGATGTTGGTCTGATGACGGGAGATGTTACTATTAATCCTACAGCATCTTGTCTTGTTATGACTACAGAGGTAATTTATATGGTGCCTCATACAATTTTTCCTTTTTAATTTACAACATCTAATGTTTTATCACTTGCTCTATATAGATAAAATATAATACTTTCTGAATAAATTTACTTGAAAGGGATAAAGTTCATCTTAAAATGTTCTAGTAATTATATAAATTCAGTTATAAATTACCAATTTTATTATTTGTCATATAACATTGATTTAACTTTTTTCGATCAAGTATTTTTAAAGACTTATTGTCAGTGACATGAAAATACTGTGATGATTTTGTTTATGTACTTTCAAGGATTTGAGTACATAGCTTCCTATAAGTAGTGGCTCTTCTATGTGATATTTTTCCTCTGTAAGTGTTGATACAAATAGTAAATAAATGACTTTTAAAAAATGCTCAGTTATGTTTAACTTTTCTCATAACCACAGTTAAGCTTTGCATTTACTTGTAATATATTTGGGACAGTTAACTATCTCAGTACTTTTTATCTTTGCATTTTATAAGGACATAGTACAATAGAGCATAACTTAGCTTTGCTCACTTTTCATTTTGATGCCCAAAGTAAGTTTTATTTTCGTTCTCTAAGCTTTTTGCCATCTCAAATCAAAAATCAGGATAATAGTTGCCAGAAAGTATATTGTGAAATGAGGCAGAAATAAATGAGTAAACATTATGAAATCTAATGTGTTGCATAGAAGATAGTTTTTAAGTTGCTATCATATTCTAGGAAGTATAGATCTTCGGATACATGCTATACATATAAGGAAGTGGCTTCATATTTGACATGTGGAGGTAGAGGTGGTAATAATTCTCTTTATGGATCATATCTGATTGCCACCTGTTGAGAAGTAATTTATTTTTATTTTATGAGAAAAGCAATATTATATAATTTATGAAATATATTTAAAATATATGTAACCCCCTAAAATTATTTTGTTGCCATTGAAAAAGAATTTCCAAAATTTTTTAGAAGAGCTTTTATTATGTCAAAATTTTGCTAAATCTTCTAATTTTTTTCTTTAGATTTTGAGAAGTATGCTATACAGAGGTTCTGAAGTTATGCGAGAAGTTGCTTGGGTTATATTTGATGAAATTCATTACATGAGAGATTCAGGTATATTCTTCTCTGTGTTGAGATGTCTGCCATGTATTTTCCTTAAGAATGGCATTAGGAATTTGGAATAATAATAGTTGTTACAATTTGCTTTGATGTTTCATGTGGCTAGAGTTTTAGTAAACTAAATGGTGGACAGCATAATACAATATTTTCAGTAGGATCTCATTCTTAAGGTGTAACTTTTTCTAAGTGAGAAAATACAAATTCAAATAAAGCAAATGGAATTAAAACTTGTTTAGAGAACTCTCTAATATAACTAATGTTAAAGAATTTCTAAAACTCCTAGCCTGCAAAATTAATTTCCTTGATTTTTATTTTTATTTTAGTTTTTTTAAAAAACTAAGAAATGCATGTTTATGGTTAAAAGGGATTATGAAATAAAAATGATCAAAAAATTATAAATATTTCTTTATTTGAACTGTTGCACTCTACTGGAAAAGTACGTAAACTTAGAATTTTGGATGAAACTGGATGCACTGATGTTAACAAATATTTAAAAGTTTAATGTTTAATATGTACACACCTAAAATTAAACTTAGTTGTTATTTAAATTAAAGCACTAAGTTAACTTATAGTGAAAGTAATACAGTTTAAGAAATCGTATCCTTTAAACATTTAACCCTTTAAGATTCATAAAATTAAGTTCAGAGCAGAGTGGTTTTGGTTTTAAAGTCATGAATCTTGTATTGATTTGTTTATTTTAGGAATAAATTCTGAAACTTATTGTTTTCCTCCAATTTTGATAAAAACTGACAGTATTTTACTGCTCATCAGATCTTTCCTCTCTAGAGTTCATGAGGATAATTTGGATGAAAGATACATGGTATTGTAATGGTGTTTCTTTGAAATTTGTTGCTGTAACTTTCCACAAGCTGTTAATTTCTGCTTTTCAAAGTGAAATGTAGATATTTCCATTGCTGTAAGGCTCCTGTTACCTTGTTTGAAAAGGATTCAGTCTGAAGCTGCTCTTTGCTGTGTGTCATTTCAGAGTACATTGTGTTTATAAGTGGTTTAGTCTTCTAACTTTCTACAGATAAATTCATGTATAAACTAAAGTAGTTTTCATTCAGAATCTGTGGCCAAAAATATGCTTGTGTGTAAAATGGTCTGCATTTCTCATTGAGCTTGAGAGAAGATAATTTTAGATTACTTGTCAATAAAGTGGCATTGGATTTCAAGGGATACTTGTTTTTTTCAGAGCGTGGTGTGGTATGGGAAGAAACTATTATTTTGCTTCCAGATAATGTTCACTATGTCTTTCTTTCGGCTACTATTCCAAATGCCCGACAGTTTGCTGAATGGATTTGCCATTTACATAAACAGGTATTTGGTTTTTTTGGGTGTCTTCAATATTTAAACTGTTACAACCTGGCCTTACTATGTCTGTGCCTAATGTTGCCTAGAATAAAGAAGACATTTTACTCTGAAACTACTTCCCAAATTAAGCAAGTTTGTCTAAATGAAGTGACTGGCTAAGCTTTTTTACAAGTGTAGACTTCTGAGTCCCCTATCAAACCCAGTATATCAGAATGTCTTGGAGTAGGGTCTTGGAAGTTCCAACTTTCAAAAGTTCCCAAGCTGATCTTACAGATCTGGCAGATTTGGAAATTACTATATTTAGTCCTACAGTGAGCCATGAGAACACAGAATTTCCTATAAGACCTTGGTAACAGGAAAAAGCTGGGCATGTCCTAAGCATGTGATTTGATTTTTCTCATGGTAACACAGTAAAAATTTTTACTATTTCTTCCTTTCTAGTCCAACTTTAGCAGTGGTATAGGACCTTATAACAACTATTTGTTCATGTGATATTTTGGTGACACCCATGTTTTCTCCTGTAGGATAGAAACCAAGTGGATCTTTTGGATGAACTAGATGAACCTGCTGCTTTATTAAGGCTTGAGAAACCTCAGTGGGGCTGAAAAGTCCCATTTTACCTTAGGGAGCATTCTCTTTACGACTGCTCTGTAGAAACAGGCATCTTTTTTTTTTTTTTTTTTTTTTTTAAATAGCATCACAGATCTAGGATATAAATCTAAGATTATTATTGAATCTTAAATCGTTTATTTGGCTCTGATTAGGAAATTGGTAAAATTGAACAGATGGTAGTATAATTTGATAGACTTAATTTTTCCACCTCTTTCTCACCTGGTTTTAAAGTGATTTTTATAGAGTTTTTCTTTTTTCAAGTTCTTTTAGGTAGGTCAGATACATAGTATTATTATTGAAGAAATAAAATACTACATGTTTAATTATATTTTTTCTTTTTACAGCCTTGTCACGTAATTTACACAGATTATCGGCCTACTCCATTGCAGCACTACATTTTTCCAGCTGGAGGGGATGGCCTGCACCTTGTAGTTGATGAAAATGTAAGGGAGTAATTATCACTCTTATGATCTGTAATGTCATACTTTTGTTGTTTATACCTGTTTTTCCTTAAACTAGAGAAGAATAGTACAGAATCATTTTTTTCCTTAAATTGTTTTATGGTCCAAAGTTGTTGGTTTTGTGTTGTGTATATTTTTATTTCAGACAATTTATTTAAGACTTATATGTTTCTTGTATACATGGATTAGATTTTCCTCCTTTCCCTATATTTTTTAAATACTTGTAGAGTAAGGACTCTAGACATGTTTCAGGTATCTTAGGTTTTCTTTTTCCAGTTGTAATTTCTCTTTATCACCTTTTATTCCCTCTTACCACACATAATTTTTGAACTATTTTAGTTCCCTTTGTTATAATTATTATTAAATTATTTTTATTATTTAAGGAAGCTTCATTTTGATGTGTGAAAAATGTTTGGATTAGGATTAAATGTTAGTGAAGTTACATAAAAAATTATCTGTAATTTCAGGGTGACTTCAGGGAAGATAATTTTAATACCGCAATGCAAGTTCTTCGAGATGCTGGTGATTTGGCAAAAGGAGATCAGAAGGGGCGGAAAGGAGGAACAAAAGGTAATTTGGAACTTCTTTTGAGGGAATTTTACTTGTAAGTTGTATTTTCAAATGACATTTTTTTCTTTGCTTTTTCCTCAGGAAGTTATATAAAGATCTAGATAATGTACAATCAAATCGAATGAATAAAGATTGATTTTTTTTTCCTGCCTGACATTTGTTGAGATACAATTCACATACTATACATTTCCATTAAAATGTATAATTCAGTGGTTATTAGTGTATTCACAGAATTACGCAACTGTCACTACAGTCATTTTTTTATTGAAATGTAAATTATGTACTGTAATTGTCACCATTTTTAAGCATGTAGTTTCATGGATTTTAATATAATCATAAAGTGATGCTACTCTCTAATTCTAGAATATTTTCATCAACTCAAAAAGAAACCCCATACCCATTAGTATTCATTTCTTATTTTCCCCAAATCTCTTTTCCTTACCCTTCAGCATTTGCTAATCACTTTATTTTTTTGGACATTACATGTAAATGGAATCATAATATGATCTTTTGCATCTGACTTCTTACATTTAGCATGTTTTCAGGGTTCATCCATGTTATAGCATGTGTTAGTACTTTTTTCATTTTTATGTTCAAATAACATTCCATTGTATGAATATATTTTATTTAGCCATTCATTAGTTGATGGATTTTTGGGTTTCTGCTTTTTGATTGTTGTAAACAATGCTGCTGTAAACATTTGTGTTATTCAAGAATATATGTTTTCTTGTGAATATACCCCCCCCACACCCCTAGGAGTGGAATTGTTGCATCTCATGGAAATTCTAATGTTTAACCTTTTGAATAACTGGCAAATTATTTTCCAAAGTGGCTGCACTATTTACTTTCCCCTCAGAAGGGTGTGAGGTTTTCATTTCCTCCATATCCTTGCCAGTACTGTAGTCTATGTGATTATCATCATCCTAGTAGTATGAAGTGGTATCTCAGTGTGGTTTTGATTTACATTTCCATTGTAGCTAATGATGTTGAGTATGTATTCATGTGCTTATTGGCCATTTGTATATCTTCTTTGGAGAAATTCTTTACCCATTTAGAAATAACATTGTCTTCATAATTTATTGAGTTGTAAGAAATCTTTATATGTTCTGGATACTAGACTCTTATAAAATATATGATAGGCAAATATTTTCTCTCATGTTGTGGGTAAGGGTTGTCTTTTCACATTATTGTTGATGTTTCTTGAATTCAAAAAATTTTTTATTTTGATGAAATATAATTTATCTGTTACTTTTTGTTGTTATTGCTTGTGCTTTTGATGTCATATCCAAGAATGCTTTCTTTAACCCAAAATCATGAAGATTAACTATATATTTTAAAAGAGTTTTGTAGTTTTAGATTTTGTGTTTAGGTCTACGAACCATCTTGAATTAATTTTTTGGGTATGTTGTTGTATATTCTTTGCAGGACCATCAAATGTGTTCAAGATTGTGAAGATGATTATGGAAAGAAATTTTCAACCTGTAATTATTTTCAGTTTTAGTAAGAAAGATTGTGAAGCCTATGCACTTCAAATGACCAAATTAGATTTCAACACAGGTACTTTATAATTTTTGTATAGTTTTAATGTTGAAAATGTTAATATATATCTGATAAGGCATCATCAATTATATACTGATAGGATATGCAGTTGACCTTATAGTTGCAGTAGTAGGTACTCATCGCATTTGTAAAATCTTTAAGAGATCCTTGATTTGTCATTTCTTTCCTTGTTGTCTCTTTCCTTTTATTCAAAGGTATAAGTATATTGCTAGGTGTAAAATCCAAAGAACCCTACTGAGAAATACTAGAGTCATAACCTTTTTATATTTTGTCACCATGAGCTCCTTAGTTATTGTGGTTCTCTGACTCCTTAGGGGGCATTCTTTTCATCACTCCTCCTTGTGTGTAGAAAGTACTCTGCTTCATCTTTCTAGAAATCCAAACTGGGAATTCCTGCCCTTTACCTAACCTAATTCTTGAATAAAGTAAAAGAATTTCTAGCAAGCTAATAAATTATTCTCATATATTAACCATAAATGTAACTCACTGAAGTAACACAGGTACATAGCAGCCCAGCCTAGCCAAAAATTATGGGATGCCGAATACCAATCCAACTTGTATTCATTTTAGCCTTTTACATATGTAATCCTGTATACTGAGAAGGAAATATCTTCAGTCATCTAAAATCAAATTTCAGTTGTATCTTTTTTTTTATCAAGACACAGAACTATACCCATCCATTTTAAAGCTAATTTTTACTTATCCATGGGTAGAAGCAACATATGATAACCTCTTAAAGCCAATAATATAGCAGATACTTGAATAACGTTTTGTTCAACATCACATTGATAAGATACTGTAGGAACTTAACTCTTGTTTATATCAGTTAGCTTGTGGTAAAATTGGTTTTGTTATACATCATTTAATTTCACTTAAAGTCACAGAACCTATCAGCTATATTAAGTGAGAACTTAACTGCGTTTTGTTTTTTGATTGCGTGAATTTCTCTGCTTAATGTTTTCTTAAAACCACTAGTGCTGATTCTGCTTAATGTTGCAGGGTTATAAATTGATTAGCTATTGGCTTTTTATTATTTAATAAACTGAGAAGACAGTGTAATGGGTAAGAGCTTAGGCTTTGGAATTGTTCTAACAGTTAATAGCTGTGCCCATTATTTGCTCTAAGCCTCACTTAATAGTGGATAGTAATAATCCTGTGACTGTTAAATATTACATATAGAACACTTAGTGTATTATTACTATTTTTATAAGATAGTACTTTTATTCATGGATTTAGTCTGCTATATTTGCTATGAAAGGTAGTGAATTCTATTAAATAATTACTTAACCATTTTATTTTTCCTTCTGTCTCAAATAGTGACTTTTCCTTTATCCTTTATAGACTCTTATTTTCATTGTTTGATATTACTGACTTATTTAGATATTTATGTTCGTTTAATTTTCTCTTAGATGAAGAAAAGAAGATGGTCGAAGAAGTATTCAATAATGCAATTGACTGTTTGTCAGATGAAGATAAAAAGCTCCCTCAGGTTTGTGTTTAATGTCACTAAGTAAGGTATGGATATTAATAGATAGTATATATTCACTTTGCATTTATTTCTTGGTTTTATTACTATATTGCACTGTTTGCACACTGCAGTAAACATGTTGCATCAAGCACCGAAATAATGCCTTTATATTTTAAATCTCTGAAAAGGTGAGAAGAAAAATTTGCTGCCTGAGTAAACTCTTCTAGATGGTCTAGAAATTACTGCTTCTGTTGCTAATACTGTAAAATTACTAATGCTAGTTATAAGTCATTAAATTTCTTAAGGCTACCAGACAAAAAACAAGAGCACACACCTAGTGAAAGTCATGTATATTTAATGAGGGACATAGTGTGTACTTTGCTTTAATCTAGTGGCCTTTTCCTTTGAGTATTAGAATTGCCTGTGGAGTTCTGAAATACTCTAATGCCTGGTGTCACTGCCAGAGATTCTGACTTAATTGGTCTGTTGTTTTATTATTATTATTTGAAATATATTATATGATGTTTATTATTATTCCGATTATAAGAATCTTTCAGAAGTTCTCCAGGGGTTTTAATTTCTATCTGACTCTGAGAACTACTGCTTTAGTTCAATATAATACATGAAAGTTATTTTGTGTAAAGTTGAGAGGTCATAGTCTGTTTACGAATGATCGCTTTGATTATAAGTGCTTTAGGCTAAGACTGCAATAGCATGTTTCCTGGTATTTAAAATAGTATTTAATATACAAAATTTTTTGTAATTTTTTTCCCAGTTGAATTATTATATCTAAGGACTGAGCCATGTCTTTATACATCTTTGTTATCCTAGCATACTTCTAATAGAAGATATTTAATGGCATTTGATATAGTGTTAAAGAGAATGAACTCTTCAATAATTTATTTGTTTTTAAATAGAGTACATATTAAATATGCTTTATAGCTTTTTTGTTTGTTTATTTGGTTGGTTTGGTTTGAGTTGGCTAGTATTTAAGTTTATTTTGTGCAGATACAAACTTTGCCCTCATAACTTTTAATTTTTTTGGAGGAGATGAAGGGATGCTGGAAAATTCAAGGCAGCAAAACATTTATAAACTTTATTTTAAACATGCATTTCATATTTTCTCATGAAGCTAAAACAAATACATTGTTTTCATTTTAATAACCTGTGGGATATGGGTTTAGATTTTCCTTTTATTCTGAAAAGGTTATATAAAGTTTTTTTAAATCATATTCTTTCCTGATTATCCATTTTTCTTAATTTAGTTAGTTTAACAGTTTTAATTTCCTCTTTACCCATCTCATTGTAAAATAAACTTTCCAATCTCAGGTTGAACATGTACTTCCTCTTTTGAAGCGGGGGATTGGTATTCACCATGGTGGTTTACTTCCTATTTTGAAAGAAACTATAGAAATTCTTTTTTCTGAAGGATTGATAAAGGTATGATTTTATTTTTATTTTTTATGTCTTAGAATTGTGTTGTGTGAACAGCTTGAAAAATATCTAGAACACCCTTTATAAACAGGTTTATATTGTTTTGTTATTTATTTTTAAATCAGATCATATGAAATGACTGAGCTAATGAAGTTGATTTTTATATATAGTGTTACACAGATTTCCCCCTCTACATGGTGTGTTCATCTTCCATAGTTAGATTTCTTTCTGTCACCACATGTTTTTCCCCCTTTACCCCATTCACCTCCCTCCTACCCCCACCCCTCTGGTAACCACTAGTCTGTTGTCCATGTCCATGAGTCTCTGTTTGTTCATCCTGTTTATTTGTTGCTTTTAGGTTTATATCCCACATATAAGTGATATGTGATTTACAGCTTTTTCTGTTTAGCTTACTTCGCTTAGCACGATCATATTGAGGTCCATCTATATTGTCGCAAATGGCAGTATTTCATCTCTTATTGCTTAGTAATATCCCATTATATATATGTACCATAACTTCTTTAGCTAGTCATCTATCACAGGTCACTTCGGTTGCTTCCATGTCCTTGCCAATGTGAATAATGCTGCTATGAACATCAGTGTGCAAATATTTTTTTGGATATGTGTTTTCAAGTGCAGACACTTCTTAAAGGGGTTGTGTCTGCGAGCAGACTTTTGCAGTCATGGACCTGCTCACCTGAGAACCAGTAGCTAGTTGGTTGCACAGGGGGGCACCAGGGACTTAAAAGGGGACACTGAGTTGTCCAAGTGAGGGCTGGAGGCAAGGCTCTCTCCCCAGCAGAAATGCTGGCGGTATCTATTGTTCCTCTGTTGAGGCCTCCCCACCTCCCAGTGTGCGGTTGCAGTGCCACTATAGCTGAGACTTCACGAAACAGGATAACCAAGGTCTCTCCACCCAGAGGATTCCCTGAAACTCTGCCTTCCCTCAACTCACGGCCCCACCCAAGCCATATCCAGTTGTACCCTTAGCAGGTCTGGTGTTTCCTGTTGAGCAATGCCAAGACTTCAACTGATGGTAGCTGGCCTTGGTTTCTGGTGTGGTTTCTTGAGGAAACTCTAAGCATAGCATCTGTGGATTGCTTGCTGAATCTAACAGGTAGGCCCAGAGGGGCACAAACTGGGGCTAAACTTGGCTTGCAGCTGAACCCCTCTCAGGACTGTACCATTGGACACCTACTACACAAAGCCACACTAATAAGACCTGAAGACTTAAGAGCTTTGCTTAGGATATAGAAAGACACAGAAAGGCACCAATATGGGAAAACAAAGGAGCAGAAACCATATGAGAGAACAGAACAGAGATCAAGGAATAATGGAGTCATGCAATCTAACAAATGCTGAGTCCAAAACACTGGTTATAAAGATGCTCAATGAGCTTAGGGGAAGTATAAGTGAATTCAGTGAAAACTTTAACAAAAAGATAAAAAACATAAAAATGGAAATGGAAATTTTATAAAAGAACCAGCTGGAAATGAAGAACACAAATGAGTATATTATAGGGAATAAACAGGATAAAGAAGAGGATTGAACCACCGATACAAAGGATGGGGAAGCCAAGGACACTCAATCAGAATGGCAAGAAGAAAGAAACCAAGACTATAAGGAGCATGTGGGACACAATTCAATGTAAAAATATCCAGGTCATAAGGGGACCTGAAGGAAAACAAGAAATTGAAGAACTATTTGAAGAAATAATGATGGAAAACTTCCTTCACCTGGTAAAGGAAATAGACATACAACCCCAGGAAGCTCAGAGAGTTGCAAAAAAGATGAACACAAAGAGGTCCACACCAAGACATTATAATTAAAATACCAAAGGTTAAATACAAAGAATATTAAAAGCAGCAAGAGAAAAGCAGTTACCTATAAGGAAGCAGCCATAAGACTGGCAGCTGATTTCTCAAAAGAAACTATGCAGAACAGAAGGGCTGTACAAAATATTAAATGTGATGAAAAACCTAGGATCTACAACCAAGAATACTTTATCCAGCAAAGCTATCATTTAGAGTTGAAGGACAGATAAAGAGCTTCCCAGACAAAAATAAACTAAAGGAATTTATCAACACCAAGCCACTATTACAGGAAATGTTGGAGGAATTTCTTTAAGAAGAAAAGACATGTATCAAAAATAGGAATAAAGAATGGTAATAACTACATTCCTATCAATAAGTACCTCAAATGGAAAAGAATTAAGTGTTAAAGTCAAAAGATAGAGTTGCTAAATGGATAAGAAATAATGGATAAAAACAAGACCCCTACTTATGCTGCCTGCAAGAGACACACTTCAGATTAAAAGACACACATAGACTAAAATGAAGGGGAAGGAAAAAGATACTGCCTTGATGTACTTACAGGATATTTCACTGAATGAAATGGGTCAGATAGAGAAGACAAATATTTCTTTATTTCACGTACATGTGGAATATAAAGAACAAAATAACAATAAAAGCCGAAATAACCTCATAGATACAGATATTTTGAGGGCTACTAGATGGAAGGGGGTTGGGGAGATGGCAGAAAAAAGGCAAAGGGATTAAGAAGTACAAATGGACAGTTACAAAATAGACATGGAGATATAAAGAGCATAAGGAATATAGTTAATGTAATAAATACGTAAAGAGAAAGGGTTACTAGATTTAGTAGGGTGATCACTTTGTGAGTTATATAGCACTCTAATCACTGTGCTATACAACTTAAACATACATTATTGTATGCCAGCTATAATTGAAGAAAAACTCATTGTACAATGTAAATTCAAGCAACTAATTGTTATGTTTCAATAAAGCTGGGGGGGGGATGCTTAATTACATTCAGTTTTGTGCTAAGTGTAACACCCTTACCATTTCTCTTAGGCTTTTCTCTTTCATTTGGACACATCTTGCTAACAGATGGGTAAAATAAACCAGTATAAAACACATATGCTCATAGACACAGCTCAAAGCTTTGGTGCTTTTGCTGAGTATAGTTCTTGGATGGAGTTTGGCTGTGCCACTCTCACTGCTACGGTGCATGTGGCCTCTCTAATTGTTTACTGCAAAACAGATGCTGAATGGTGTTTTTGCCTTTCGTCTTTTTTCATAATAGGAAAAATCCTCACTGGGTTTCTTTCAGTTAGCCAAAACAGGTACCAAATGAAGGTCTTTGTAAAAGCAAAGTGGTTAAAAATCTTGAAAAGCAGGGGTACCTGTACTTCATAAATTTGGGGCTGTAGATAAAATAATTTGTTTCCTTATATTTAAAGTAAATTGTAACTATTGAATACAGTGTGGAATTTTATAAAAGGTGCTATTATCAGAATTGAAGTTGATTCTGTAAGTGGATTATTTTTTTACATACAGATTAAAAGGATTAGTTTAGAGAGCTAAGAATTGCTGTTAGATTTACAAGAGAGCATTTTAGGATATTCTGGTTTTAAACCAAAGATGGTCTGATTTAATTTAAAAAATTATGTTGTTGTCTATACCCAGAAATAGGATATTAAAAGTTGGAGACAACTTCAAAATGTCATAAGTTTATATTGACTTATAAATTATTTTATGTTTAAAAATCAGATTAACATTAAAAAAAATTAGATTACAGATTTATCATGAGAACCTTAGTACAAAGTGGAATATTTAAAAGAAAGATATTCATTCTAAAGAGCATACTTGATGCATTTTAGATAAAGAATTGTTCACTAGTTATACCTGGATCCTGGTAAAGCGCTGTTGATGTTCTCTAAATTGTATATTTTGTTAAAGCCCATTTTAAACAATCTTTTTAAAAAATATAAGTGAACCTGTTGATTGTAAAATTCTAATAGAACAATTGTACGTAAAGTATCATCATTCACTTCATGTTCCAGAAATTTCCACTAGCATACATACAAATATACATTCTTTTTTTAAACAAAAAAATTGACTATACTACCTATGTTACTCAAATTTGTCACGTGCATAGCTCTTTATCCTTTTTAACAAATGAATAGCATTCTGTTAAGTTGATGAAATACAGTATATTTATCTTCTTCTCACTTGTTGAAAATTTAGATTATTTAATAAAACTTAAATGAATTTACTTCTACATATGCCTTTGTGTATTTAAACCACACATAATTTTTTCATGTAATAAAGTTTTTGTTGATGAAGTCTTAGAAGTGAACTTACTGAGCCACTGATTCTGACCTCCCCTCAGGGATCCTAAAGGTGTTTTTAACTGCTGCATCATGAGTAAGGAAATTAGGAAATGTGACACTGTTTAGAGAAATGTTCTAGAGCCTAATGATTTATCCATTAGAGAGTAGTATTCTCTCCTGGTTACCACCACTGGAATGTAAGAAAGTATTTCTCTTGAATTAAAATTTTCTAGGTAGAAGGGATATTAAATAATACATAATAATATAAAACTCTGAAATATATCTGGGAATAGCATGTTGTCATAATTTTAGTACAGTCTCATTAACAGCTAATTTTAAAAATTAATGATTGGTTATTATAAAACTAGATTTTCATCTTAAAATATATGATTAATTGTATTTATTTATTCAGGCCTTATTTGCCACAGAGACTTTTGCTATGGGAATTAACATGCCAGCCAGAACTGTTTTATTTACAAATGCCCGAAAATTTGATGGGAAAGATTTCCGATGGGTAAGTAAAATAATTCATATATTGAAATAACTTTTTAATTGTTTTACGTAAGGTGATTGTGACACATGTAAATCTTTCAAGATTTTCATTTCCAAATACTCAAGAACTTGGACCTGAGCCAATACAGGTTATCAGGGTTAAACTTCAGATTCTTTACATGTTTATCCATTAGCCAAAAAAAATAAAAAAGCAAAAATAGACTCTTTTAAGTCAAAGAATTTGGTCTTAAGGGAGAGAGAAAGTGTGCAGATGATTCGTGAAGGCTTTAAATATACATAGAATTTTCATTTCTTAAAGCTTAAAGATATTTAAAGCACCGCTACTATTAGGTGGAGTTATAGGTCACGATTGTACACTTCAGGTTTAAAATAGAGGTTTTAATAGGTTTGCACATATATCTTTTCTAAGACAGAAGGAAAGAAAGTTGGGATCATAGGTGAAACTGTTTTATTGTGGACTCTGAGAAGAATGTATAGGAAGGATAAATTATATGAAGGGTCAGAGAAGGCTTCATAGTGAAGGCAGTCCTTAAACTGAGCAATAATAGCAGATGGATATTTACTAGGCAGACATTGGAATATCACAGGGGTGAAAAGCAGGTAGAAGGAGAGAGGATTCTAGTTTGAGTATCCAGTGCAAGCCAAAGTCTCACATCATCTGGCATTTGGAAAAAATTGTAAGTAATCAACTATTCCTTAACATTTTATCTTTGAAAATGGTGGTTTTTTTCTGCCTAAAGAAGTATATGGCAGTAGTTACTCATCATCAAATGATTGAAAAGTGCCCATGGTAGAATTGTAAAGGCAAATTTTTATTTTTATTTTAAAATGTATTGGATGCTGTACAAAAGAGAAATGTAAGTATAGGGAGATGGTGCCATTTCTCTTTAGAAATTTTTACATTGCCTTTAAAAATTTCCTGTAACATATAACTTTTTTAAATTGACCTTTCAAAAAATTTAAAGTGATTTTATTTGCAGAACAGGTAAGAGTTTTTCATATGTTTTATATTTTAAATTAGTATAAAATTTAGAGTGCCTTATAATCTACCATTTAAAATTATTTAATTCTCTGAATAAAATTAATGCTACAAGAAAACAAGTAAATAAGTCTTTTGTGACTTTACATGCTCTTGGCATCTCATGGAAAACAGGGTAAGGATAACAGTATAGTGGATAAATAAGAAAGCAACCTTTTCTTGAAGACTCAGGTCATAATTATGAAATATAAAAATCATAATGTGTCATGATGTAATGATGCCTTTGGGTCTTGTTGAGATTTATTCAGACTGTGATTTTGAAATATTCTTTTCTGATAATTTTTAGGATTTTTTTTTTTGTCGTTATTTTTTTTGGTTTCTGTCTTATTCCCAGGATGTTAGATTTGTTTTTGATGCTATCAGTTATATGCATTCTTGTAGCATAGTGGTTCATAACACTTCTTAAGTCATGTATTTTTTGAGAAGCTGGAAACTGATTTTCCACAGGAGAATTGTATACACGTACTTACAGATGAAACTTTGCCCAGTGTTCAGGTGGTTTATTTTCACCCTGAAACCTGTATATAGGGGCCTTATTAACCTTTCTCCACCAGGTTTTTCTTAGTGATGAATGGACTCTACCAAACTCTAAGAACATATATTGTGAAAATAGAGAATTTTGCTTTTTTAAAAAAATGTTAATTTTATAGTAATCTTATTTTATAAATTAAGAAAATTTATCAAATTAGAGTTAGTATATAATAGAGTTTGCTTTCTTAGACTTTGCTATTTTCTAGAATATCTAGCTTAAAGATATTTTTTATAACAGTGAATTAGCTGATATTTCCCTGTAGCTATGGTGGGTTTGATCATTTTGGACCTAAAATTTAAACAGTCTTAAATGTCTTTAATTTTTGAGTTTTTACTTACACTCTTCTAAAAGTTCATGTTTTTAATCATGTCTCCTTTTTTAGAATATAGAACTTGTGTTTGTATGTTTTATGATGAAAAAATATTTACGAATTTTTTTACCAGATTTTTTCTTAAACACAGATTTTTAAATTATGTTCATTCAGATTTCCTCTGGTGAATATATTCAAATGTCTGGTCGTGCTGGAAGAAGAGGAATGGATGACAGAGGAATTGTAATTCTTATGGTAGATGAAAAGATGAGCCCAACAATTGGAAAGCAACTACTTAAGGTAACCCGGTTAAGATTTTGTGTCTTCACCAGGAATTTGAGAAAAATACTTAGGAGCCACTTTTAAATTAGTTGTTAATTTAGATGCCTTTCTAAGTGCAATGCTATCTGTCCTTGAGAAGGTTTAAAAGGGTAACTACTCAAAGTGCTGGTATTTTGTACCCTGCTTTCTGTTCTCGTAGGTGAGGAGCAACTCATATCATGTGAAGATACCCAGAGAGGGTGGAAATATTTACTTTGTCCTGCAAATTTAAGACAACGTTTATATCTACTCCAGTTGCTCTTCACCTACCAGAACAGGAAGTAAGGACCATGATATCAGTATTTTGGGTACTTATCTTCCTCTACCATTGCAAGCCCAGGTAGCTTAATAAATAATTAATTCTATGATCTACCATTCTTTTTCAGTCTATCTATTAAATTTATTTTTTAAACATTATTTCAAATTAGCCTGTTCATTTTTCTTGCTTAGTATTTGTATTTTGGATTATCTAAGATTTTCATTTATTTTTTTTTTGTTTTAAAGGGCTTTTCAGGAAAGTTCAACTTGTTTTTCTAGTCCTCTCCCCATAGTAGGAAGTTAAGAAAAATCCCTAGAGAAAACTGTTAATAAGATAGGAAACTTAACATTAATTAAAAATATAAAATTAGCTGCCAGCTCATTAGCTATTTTAAATTAAAGTTTCAAAACACATTAAGACATACATAGGCCAGTGTCTCTTTGAAGTAGACTGTGCTCAACTTTTAAAATGTGAGAATCACATGGAGAATTTGAGATATGGGTTTGGGGGAAGCCTGGTATGCTGAAGCAAACATAGGTAAAGGTATTTGTTTTATATGTTTTCGTATGAGTGAAGATGAAGCTTGTCTGTCCATATTCATAGTGGTCATATGACATCTTAGTTTTAAAGGTTAACACTTAGAAACCTACTTTTAAACATCTATGTAACTTTAGTGCTTCATGTAAGGTAAATAACACAAGACTGAAATTTTACATTTTTATTGTTATTTTTAAATTGTATGAGATAAACACTTTTTCTTTCCTTGTCCTCTATATAGAAAGAATTGAATCAGGTTGTCATATTGTAGCGGGTAATATTTTAATGACAGCATTTGTTTCCATTAGTATAAATTTTTCATTTCATTATTTCCTTGGATTTGTTACTCTATATGTGTAAATTTCTGTCTTCTTTCATTTCATTAAAAAATATTTTTAAAAATTTTGTTGTGCAAAGAACACGAGATTTATCCTCTTAACAAATTTTTAAGTTGTAAATTATGTCATTCTTGTCTATAGATAGTGTTGTACAGCAGATCTCCAGAGCTTATTTATCTTCCTTGACCAAAACCACATTGCTTTTTGATTAGTAATTCCCTATTTACTTCTCCCCTCAGTCTCTGGCAACCATTTCATTCTTTGGTTCCATGACTTTGACTGTGATTCCCATATAAGTGGAATCATGCAGTATTTATCTTTCTGTGATTGGCTTATTTCCCTTAGCATAAGTTCCTTAGAGTTCATCCACGTGGCAAATTGCAGAATTTCTTTCTTTTTAAAGGATCAGTAGTAGTTCATTGTATGTATGTACCACATTTTCTTTATCTGTCGACCTTTGTTTAGGTCATTTCCACATTTCGGCTGTTGTGAATGGTACTGCACTGAACTATTCAATATCTTGATTTTAGTTCTTTTGGGTAAATACTGAGAACTGGGATTGCTGGATCAAAAGTTACAAGGGTTCTCATTTCTCCATTTTTAAAAGTAACTTTTTAAGACTGCTTTATCGAAGTATAATTTACATATAATTTACCCATTTTTATGGTTTAAATATATACAGTTTTGTCACCATTACAATTTTAGGACATTTTCATCAACCTTAACCCTGTATCCATTAACAGTTATTCCCCTTTCTTCCTAAGCTCTTCCCCTTGCCCCCAAGCACTAGGCAAACCACTAATCTACTTTGTTTTTGTAGATTTGCTTCTTATGGACATTTCATATAAATGGAAACATACAATAATGTGACCTTTTGTGTCTGGCTTCTTTTAGTTAGGATACTGTTTTCAAGATTCATCCATATTTTAACATATATAAGTACTTCATTCTTTTTTGATGAATAATACTCCATTGTATGGCTATCACATGTTGTTTATCCACTCATCAGTGGATGGACATTTGGGTTATTTTCGTTCTTTGGCTATTGTGAATAACGATGCTATGAACAGTTGTTTACAAATTTTTGTGTGAGTCTGATTTTATTTCTCTTGGCTATACACCTAAGAGTGAAATTGCTGGGTCATATCATAATTCTGTTTTTAACCTTTTGAAGACCTGTCTATTTTTCTTAATAGCAATACCATTTTACATTCTCACCAGCAATGAATGAGTGTTCTGATTTCTCTGCATTCTAGCCAACACTTGTTAATTTATAACCATTCTATTGAGTATGAAGTGTACCTTTCATTTACCATTACCTCATGTATTTATTGTGTGTGTGTGTGCGTGTGTGTGTGTGTGTGTGTGTGTGTGTATGTGTATGAGAGAGAGATTGAGAGAGAGAACGAGAGGGAGAGGGAGGTGGGGGAGTGGGGAACTTATATTATTTTTTATTCTATTTTATGGGGAGAAAATAAAATTTGGTATGATCTAAATTTCAGTACCTAAATAGTCATTTATTACTGCTGAACAAGGTGTTATATCAAGTGGAATTATGTTTTGGCATGTCTGGCAGTAGCATGCCAAATAAATTGGGAGGGGAAATTGAAACCAGAATAGTTAGGAGGATAGTTATAAAAAAATTGATGAACCTCTCAAATGATGTCAATGATAAACAAAAGAACTAATCTTAAGATATATCAAGGAAAAAACATATAATAGATGATTGATTAAAAGAAAGGGACAAAGCAAAAGTTACAAAACTCCTAAATTGGAACTTAAATGAGTAATCTTATTAACCATTAATCAAATAAATAATCTTGTTAGCCATTAATATGTGTAAGAGGGAAGCTCCAGTCAGGAATGGGAAAGAACGAGAGAAATTTTGTTTTAATATAACCATATTATTTAGCACCCATATCAGGGTACTGTTGTGAGAATGAAAGAGGGTAATTTTAATAATTACATCAGAACCATAGGCATTAATTAGGACTATCCTGGCCTTACTTGGAAAAAATGTCAGAATGCCATGTTGAGTTTCAGATCGGTATATTCTGTAGAAGTTAGTTGAGAATATAGAAGCAGAGCTTGAGGTTAGAAATAAACATTAGTAATACTGAAGCCCCTAATTTCTTAGAGGAGGTAATAATAGAAAAGAAAAATGACAGGTAACAGAAAAGTAAAGGTTGGGTCTATTTGTATAATAATGAAGTGGTTGAAGTTGTCTTTAATTTCTCTCTTCCCCAAGAATGTGGTGGTTTTTCATACTAATGTATCTCCCTTGGGCCCTATTTCAAGGAAAGTAGGTAAAAATCAAGGTTTTAAGGACTTACTATCTTCTTATGGTGAATGGCTCTTGATTTGCCCTAAACATTGGGCGTGGGGGCCAGAAAATGTAATCCTGTCAAATACATAGAAGGCACACAGAGCTACAAACTGGTGAATAGTATTTTAACTATTACTGTCCTAGTTAGTAGTTTTGTTTTTTTCCCTTTACTTTCCCAAAGATAACTATTTTATCACTTTGTATTGGTCATTTTAAAGGAAAGAACTTAATAACATTTCTATAGTATTCCTTAACATGGAGTTAAATTATAAAGCAATTTAACAGGTTAAAAATATTTGTGTAAATTTATTCGAATAACCTAAACATTGACTTTTTTTCTGTCTTAGGGCTCAGCTGATCCTCTAAATAGTGCTTTTCATTTGACCTATAACATGGTTTTGAACTTACTACGTGTAGAAGAAATCAATCCTGAATACATGTTGGAAAAATCCTTCTATCAGTTTCAGCATTATAGAGCAATTCCCGGAGTAGTAGAGAGTAAGTATAAAATTACCATAACAGCCTCATTTATCTAGAAGACTGAATAGCAAAATTATCGCATCATTCTGTTTTGGCTATTGTTTTTGTTTGTTTTGTTTTCTCATAAGCTAAATCTTGGTCCTTATATAAAGTAAGAATTGCATTCTGGTCGTTGTAATCAATTAGAACATTTTCAAATGAAAGAAAACCCTTTCAGGACACCATTCTAATAGTTGATTCAAATTTAGTATATTTTATTGTGAAAGACACATAGCATGATAATGTTCATGAATAATGATATAATAAAAAGCTTGGCATATTAAAAATGTTTATTAGTTTCAGGTATGCAATACATAAGTTAGACATTTATATAGGTTATGAAATAATCCCCCCACTTACTCTCACCCATCTGACTCTATACATAGCCATTCCAATACAATGATACATACATTCCCTGTGTTTTACTCTACATTTTCGTGACTTTTTAAACTACTAATTTGTACTTTTCTCTGCATCTTTGGCAACACTTGCTGTTTTTTGATTTATTGATGATTACCATTCTGACAGGTATGAGATGATAGCTCATTGTAGTTTGAATTTGCATTTCTCTGACGATTAGTGATCTGGAGCATGCTTTCATGTCTGTTGGCCATCTTTATTTCCTCTTTGGAGAAATGCCTATTCAAATCTTCCGCCCATTCACTGATTGGATTATTAGCTTGTTGAGTTGTGTGTGTGGTTTTTAAATTTTGGATGTTAGCCCCTTCTTAGATGTATCATAGGCTACTATCTGCTCACATTTTATAAGTTGTCTTTTCCTTTTGTTGATGGTTTCCTTTGCTGGGCAAAAACTTGGTAGTTTGATGTAGTCTCATTTGTTTACTTTTTCTGGTATATTAAAATTTGACTTCAAAGAAACATAGATATATTGATCTTGCCCTTTCACTCTTTCTCATTGTAAAAGAATGCCATAGAATAAGTTTATGAATGATAAAGGAAATATAATACTTTAACTTGAATTTGAGTTCAGTTCTTTTATTAGAATTTTTGTCTTCTAATCTTAAAATAATGCTTTCTAAAGACCAGAAACTAAGTGTTCCGTTATAACTACATTTAAGTAGAATTGTGTATTGATTCTTATCTTGGAGGATATTGTGGCTAATCATTATATAGAGTTGATTAAATCTAAAATAGAGGCAAAGATTGAAAATATTGGTTTGGGTAAATCTTATAAAAATGCATAGTAATTATAAAAGAAAAAAAAAAAACAGAAAATTCCGCAAAAATCAGAGGAACATTAAAATCATTTGTAACCTCATGTAGAGATAGCTGTAAAACTGTTAACTTGTAATTCCTCTATCTTTTTTGTTTCCCATGTGACTGCTTATTTTAAAGGCATCAAATATGCAGTTTCTGTAATAGTAATGATACTTAAAATTGCTATTATTTGTTAAATGTTTCCCCTATGCCTAGCCTTGTGTTAAATGCATTACATTCACTAGCTCACTAATTCTGGCTTTTAAAACTTAATTTCAAGTATCCTTCAAAAGTTTGACTTTTAATGATTGCATAATTTTTCCATTTTATAAATGTACTATGATAAATGGTAAAAGCAAATATGAGACACCTTTCTAATAAGTGTGGATAGAACACTTTCAATCATTTTTTATGTACCCACAAGTAAAGGAGGTATGGTAACGTACCTTAAGGAAAAAGGTTTAAAACATTTGAGTGAGTTAAAATCTTTTTTTTTTGATATTGATGATAGATCATAGTTATTTTCTCTTTCCTTAATTTCTCCAGTTTTAATTAAGAGAGCTTCTTCATTCTAAACTATAGATCTGGAAGGAGCTTTGACATCATTTTACACATTTCTTTAACAAGTCATAGAGAAGTCATTATCTAGGGTTACACATTTGGTTAATGGTGGAATTGAGTTTAGCATCTTTGACTCCTGCTCCTCAATCATGCTGTTTTTAAGGCATAGGCTATCTTTTTTAATAGGATGAGAATAGATGTAACTTCTTTGACTGAAAAAAAACAAGGATGAAAAAAGTAATTTAAAAAATGAGCTGGCTGGTTTTAAGGCTATGTTAATTTCCACAAGCAAAGCTATTGAATTTTTAAAACATATCTTATAAAATTAATGACAAATGTATATTTTTAGATCATACTATTTTAAATTTTCTTTTATTTAATGCCATTTATCTGAATTGCCTCTCCTTAGTTTTAGAGATCTAATCCCAGTGATGGTGGAAGCTGATGTCTTTAGCAAACTGGAATCTTTGCTGAGAGTTATAGTAGCATATTACGTAGGTCCAAAATAGTGCTGTCCAGTAAAACTCTGCAGTAGTGGATATATTCTGTGTTTGCATTCAAGTATAGAAGTCAGTGGCTGTTGAACATTTGAAGTGGTGCTAGTGTAGTTGAACTAAATATTTAATTCTAATTTAAATAACCACATATGGCTAGAATCTACTGGCTAAAGAGCTGACATAGAGCACTTCTATCACATAAAACTTATAGGACCAGTGCTGTGTTGAACAGTGTAGGTCTAGAATTCCCAGAGATAATCCCCTCACCCTTGTCCATAGGGGAGAATTAACTTAGTAGGTATAACCACTGCCAATTGAGACTCATGTTGAGGATTTACAATTACTGAGTTGGAGAACTGCAGGAAAAAATAAAGAAGGTGAACCTTAATAGAGAAGGTGAAACTAAGCAACATGCTTTTTGGTCATTTCTTAAGCTTTTCCTCAAAACTTCTAATCTGTGCAAACCGACTTTGCTCCTTACAATTGTAGTGGGAAAAAGATGTATCTTTAGCATTATTTACATAAGGTGTATAATTTTTTTGATGTTGTACATATATGTATTTCATTTACAGAGGTAAAGAACTCAGAAGAACAGTATAATAAAATAGTAATACCAAATGAAGAAAGTGTAGTCATCTATTATAAGATTAGACAGCAGCTTGCCAAACTGGGTAAAGAAATTGAAGAATATATTCACAAACCAAAATATTGCTTACCATTTCTACAACCAGGTCGTTTGGTAAAGGTATGTTGTTTTTGTAATAAAATATTTGGGTATTTTAATATTTAATTTTTGGAGAGTCTTTTTTTTTTTTTTCTTGGTACAGTGCTTACTGCCACTGTAGTTTATCTTTATTAATTACATTGTTTTACCAGTTTTCCTTTGCACTGATTAAGGAGGTGTCATGTGAAGAAGGCCTTTTAATCTCCACTGATTTTTTGTTTGGGAGATAAGGCCGGGGAAGTAGACAATTTGCGAATTAAGATATAAATTATTTCTAGTTTTTATAAAATCTAAAATTACAGGCAGTTTTATTTTAAAATGAGGTAGTTTTAAGTCCAGGATGAATTCATTAGCTATAAAATATGAAAGACTTAGATGTTCTAAGAACAAAGATGACATATCATTTTTAATATTTATTTGCTATTTATAGGTGGTTTAGGACCTTTGAAATTTGGCAGTGATTTTTTTTTCTTGTAGGCTTAATACCTTTTTCCCTAAGTTTAGAAGTAATCTTTCAAAAAATACTTTATCAGGAAAACTCAAAAAGTTTTGTTGCCTGTAATGTGGGAATGGAAGTGTGAAATTGCTTTTTAGACATAAATGTTCTTATTTATGTGCTTCCTTTCAGGTAAAGAATGAAGGAGATGATTTTGGCTGGGGAGTAGTGGTGAATTTCTCAAAAAAGTCAAATGTTAAGGTAAACCATTGTCCTTAAAGTAGAATTTTATTTAAATTGTTAGTGAAATGTTTTTTCAGACTCATGAAATGGATCAAAGTAGAAATAATATCACATTTAGAAAAGTTGTAATAAATTTTGCCATAAGGAATTAATTTTTTGAATAATGTTAAAATTTGTCCTTAAAGTATTTAGTTATTTTCTTCACAAGAACAACAAATTTTATTTTCATGACAGTTTACATTTCTTCTCTTAGTTCATCAGTCTTTTTTATAATTTTACTCTTTAAATATTAGAAAAAATTACTTCTAATACTGAAAATTAGAATTTTGATTTATGTATGTATTAGAGGCTTGAAGAAAAGAAATTTGGAGAACTGGCCAATTTTACTTACTCTCTAAATGAAGGCAATAATAAATTTGATTTTGGTCATTTATATAAAATATTGAAGAGATTATATATAAAATAAGGATGATCTTTTGAATTTGTTAGAGTGTATCTTGAAATTAAATCAGCTATCCTGTCTATTATACTTTCTTTAGCTACAGTAGGCACCAGCCTGTTATCTGCAAATATGTGACCTCAAGCAAGACATTATATATCTCCATGCATAGTTTTTCTTATCTTTAAAATGAAGGCTTTCCACAGGTGACATCTGTGCTCTTTTAAGGTTTACCATTTCATGATTTTGTCATTAACTTCTTAGTCCCACTTATGTATACAGGCAATTAAAAATTGGGATTGAAAATTAGTCCTTAAATATGTAAATGAACTTTGAGATATATAATTAAATGAACTTTGAGAAATATAATTAAGTTCATAGGTTTATGATAGGTGTTTTGTTAAATAATTGATGATTAATCCCACTGAAGAACTTCTTAAGCATATTTAGTTTGTTACCATTTCAATAAATTATCTATCGTCTTGATTAGTAATTATTCATTTACAGGATTTTTTTAAGTGTTACCTCATTTGATCCCAATTTAACAAGCATTCATTGACCACAGACACAAAGTCCCTGTGCTCACATATTTGATGATTAGTGGCAAGCAGGCAGTATATGATAAATACTTTAGTAAAGATGAAAGTAAAGTACATTTGCAGCACAGACGAGGAAGAAATGTCTGAATTATTAGAAATGACGTTTAAGAAGAAAAATCTTTAATTTCAAACAATTTTGAAGAAAGTAGAATTTTTTTTTGATGGATATTCACTGGTGGAGGATCAGTGATGTGCAAAAGGCTGAGAACATCTCAGGTGATAGAAAGGAGTAGAATAACAAAGATAACTGAAGTTAATTCTGAAAAGTGGTTAAAATATGGATTTGAGTATGTTCAAGTACTAAACATTCGAAAGCAATATTAACCTGTTGAAGGTTATTTGGTTGGGTGGTTTGCTTGGGTTTATTTTTATTTGGTTGAGTTTTTTAATCTGTTTAGATTTTTGAGTGAGATTGATATGATCAGAAGTTACCCTACTAACAATGTTTGAAGGATATTAGAAGAAATAGCATAGTAGAGGAAAGTTGGTTAGTTAAGGAGACTTACTCTTTTTTGAATGAGAATCACAAGGAGTATGATAATGAAAGAGGAGGAGTTCAGATGGAGGTAATTGAGGAGCTAGAATAGACAGTACTTATGAGGGGAGTGTTATTAATGATAAGGTTTCAAACTTGAATATGTATGAAAGAATGGCTGTATTGAGTCCAACAATACCAGGCTGGATAAAGTTTCTCTCTCCCATTCCATCCCCCCCCCTTTTTTTAAATATACAATGAAATGAACCTTGGAATGTTAAACCTTGACAAAGAACATATGGATATAATTCGTTTGAGTGATGACTAGAACAACTCAGGTCAGACTTACAGCCTTTTTTTTATTTTCTATTACACCACTTTTAACCATGAGAAAACTATCAACTGTTTACCTGCCTCTCCCACAAACTCCCCACATATACTCATTATTTTCTTTAGGAATAACTATTAATAGGTATGATCTTCCTTATAGGAGGCAAGGTTAACTTGATAGCAAGCAGTCTTTATTTAAGCCTCTCTGACAGCTATTAAATTCTATTTTTTTGTGTGTACTATGGAAAGTGTGGCAGTAAATGCTAAATGTCATGGTTCCATCCACACTTATATAAGCCATGATGGAAAAGTTACTATGTCTTTGCCAGTTTACTCATTCTGAAACTTGTCTATATTTAAGATAATTTTGCAAGGAAGAATATTTTTCTTTGCAATGTACTGTAGGGCTATAGATTTCTTTCACTGTAGGTTTTATATTTTTTTCTTCTTTAAAGTTTTATTGAGCCATTATTCACATACTATATATACAGTTTACCCATTTAAAGTATAATTCAGTAACTTTGAATATATTCACAGGTATGTGCAACAGTCACCAGTCAATTTTAGAACATTTTTATCACCTTAAAAGGCAACCTCTCATTCATGCGAATCTGTCCTCCCGTATTCCCTAGCCCTAAAAACCACTAATCTTTCTCTACATTGACCTATTCTGAAAATGTAATAAAATTGAATCATTAAATGTGGTCTGTCTGTTCATCAGTTGATGGACATTGTACTATTTGTATTGTTTGCACATTTGAGATATTATGAATGATGTCCCATTAAAAATTTGTTTCCAAGTTTTTGTGTGGACATGTTTTTATTTTTCTTGGAAATTGAACTGCTAGATGCTGTAGAAATTTTGTATAACCACTTGAGGAACTGCCAGATTGCTTTCTAAAATGGCTGCATCATTTGACATTCTCACAATGTAAGGGGGTTTTGATTTCTTTACATTGTTATCAACCCTTACTATATGACTTTTTGATTCTACATGGTGTTAAGTGGTACCTCAATTTGGTCTTGTTTTGTATTTCCCTAATGACTGATAATTCCAAGGATCTTTTTAATGTTCTTATGATCATTTATATGTTCTTTGGAGAAATGTCTATTCATACCTTTTACCCATTTTCAAATTGTTTTCATTTTTTTGTGTGAGTTCTTCATATAGTCTAGATACAATGTCTTATCAAATGTGTGATTTCCACATACTATCTCCCATTTCTGTGGGTTGTCTTCACTCTCTTGATAGTGTACTTTGAAGCACAAAGCTTCTAATTTTGATGTAATCCAGTCATGCTTTTGGTGTTGTATATAAAAAACATTGCTAACCTCAGAGTCAGGAAGATTTATCCTTATGTCCCTAATCCATTTTCAGTTAATTTTTGTGTATTGAATAAGGTAAGGGTCCAACTTTCACTCTTGTTGGACCAATTGTTGGAAATTCTTTCCTTATTATGTAGTCATATTACTCTTCTCAGAACTCTGATGAGCATAGAAACATTGGTTTATTTCTGGACCCTTTATTAATCCATGTGTCGATGTTCATGCCAATATCATATTCTCTTGATTACCATATCTTTGTAGTTAAGTTTAGAAGAAATAGACTTTTCAGTCTTCCAACTTTGTTTTTTTCCCAAGGTTTTGTGATTCTGGGATCCTTACAATTCCATATGAATTTTATTATTTTCTTGTCAGTTTCTACAAAGAAGTCAGCTGAGATTCTGATAGGGATTGTATTGAATCTGTAAATCAATTTGGAGAGTATTACTGTCTTAACATTATTGAGTCAGTCATGAACACGGGATATTTTCCCATTTATTTAGATCTTCCTTAATTTCTTATAACAATAATTTGTTTTTCAAGTATAAAGTTTGTGCTTCTTTGTTAAATTTATTCCTAAGTGTTTTAACTATTTGATACTATTGTAAATGAGATTGTTCTTTTAATTACTTTTTTATTTTTTTCATAGCAAGTATATTGAAATACAGTTGACTTATATATTGATTTCGTGTTGTGCAACTTTACTGAATTTGTTTATTCTAATAGACTTTTAGTGGATTTCTTAGGATTTTCTATATACAAGGTCATGTTCTCTGCAAATAGAAATGGTTTTACTTCTCTCCAGTCTGGATGTTATCTTCTTTTTGCTTATTTTCCCTGGTTAGAACCTCCAGTACAATATTGATGGAAGCAATGAAAGCAAATACCCTTGTCTTTTTCCTAAATCTTAAGGGGAAACCGTTCAGTCTTTCACCATTAAGCATAATGTTACCTCTGTGTTTTTTGTAAGCATCCTTTATCAAATTTTGGAAGTTTCCTTCTTTTCCTAGTTTGTTGAGTGTTTTTGTCATGAAAGAGTGTTGTATTTTGTCAAATGCTTTCTTAGGTGCCTATTCAAATGATGTAGGTTGTTTTCTTATTCTGTTTTGTATATTTTCTGACATGGTATATTACAGTAGCTGATTTTTAGATATTAACCAACATTTGATTCCTGGAAGAAATCCCACTTTGTCATATTGTATTATTATTTTTATATGTTGCTGGATTCAGTTTGCTATTATGTTGTTGAAGATTTTTGCTCCCCCAACCTTATAGTGCTGACTCTTATGTTGCTCCCTGCATGCAGCTTGGGATTTGACCACAGTTGCCCTGGGGTGACATTGATTTTGACAAGGGTTTCTCTGTGTTTACCAGGACATACCTTGCAGAAGTAAATTTTTTAATGATTTTGTAATTTAGATCAGAATATTGATTCAAGGATTATTGTAGCCAATAGGGTTTGCTAGAGAGAGGAAAAATACACACCAAGGAAGAAAATAGTTTGAAGCATTTTGGTTTTTTAGTTTGAAGCATTTTAGAGAGAAAAATATGTAATTGTCAGTATTTATTTAATATTATTTGTGTCTTTACATTCTGCAGGTTTGGGATTATCAAAAGTATATTTTAATCTGGAAATTTTCATTTGTAGTAAGGAACTAGCCACATTTTAAAAGGAAGGAGGAGATGTTAGGAAAAAGAAAATTATATGATTAAGAAGTTAAAAATTAGGACATATGAGCAAAAGCTTAAAGAATATGTTAATTATTGGAAAGCCAAATAGAATGTTTAGTAACTTTTATGTGAAGGATGATATTGTTGACCCATCTTTGCTGGAGTATAGAATGAGAAGTTTGCTGATGAAAATTTTTATAATCTTAGGAGATAGTTTTTAATAGCAAATTTTCATTAAACGTTACAATGAAGACTTCTGAATGTGTCTCCATAGTAACACTTGAAGATATTTCTGTAATATATTTTAAGTGGTTTTGTGAGTTTAGCCAGGGGGTTGCCAATTTTATTAACCTTCTCAAAGAACCAGCTCTTTGTTGCATTTATTTTTTTCTTTTTTTGTTTGTTTTCAGTTTCATTTATTTCTGCTCTAATTTTGATTATTTCTTTCCTTTTGCTGACTTTAGGCTTCATTTGTTCTTTTCTAATTTTTTAAAATGAAGCATTAGGTTGTTTATTTGGGCTCGTTCTTGTTTTTGGAGGAAGGCCTGTAATTAAATGAAATTTCTTCTTATGACCGCTTTTGCTATGTCCCAAAAGCTTTGATATGTTGTACTATCATTATCATTCGTTTCTATGTATCTCTTGATCTCCTTTTTTATTTCTTCTGTGACCCATTATTCTTCAGTAGCATGTTTTTAATCTCTATGTATTTGTGGTTCTTCTTGCTTCTTTTTGCAGTTGATCTCTAGTTTCAAAGCATTATGATCAGAGAATATGGTCAGTATGATTTCAACCCTCTTATATTTGTTGAGGCTATCTCTGTATCCCAGTATGTGATCAATTCTTGAGAATGTTTTATGTGCACCTGAGAAGAATGTATATAAGAAGCTGTTTTGGGATGGAAGGCTCTGTAAATGTCAATTATGTCCAGTTGGTCTAATGTGTCATTTAAGGATGTTATTTCCTTATTGATTTTCTCTTTGGATGTTCTGCCCATATCTGACAGTGGGGTATTTAGGTCCCTTACTATGATAGTGTTTTGGTCTGTTTCTCCATTTAATTCTGTTAGTAATTGCTTTACATATTTCGGGGCTCCCTGATTGGGAGCGTATAAGTATTACGTCTTCTTGGTACATGTATTCCGTTTATCATTATGAAGTGTCCTTTGGTATCTTTTTTTACCTTTTTTATTTTGAAGTCTATTTTGTCCAATATTAGTACCACTACTCGCGTTTTTCTCTGAATGCCGTTTGCTTGAAATATCATTTTCCACCCTTTCACTTTGAGTTTATATTGGACTTTAGAGCTGAGATGTGTCTCCTGGAGGCAGCATGTGGTTGGGTTTTGTTTTTTGATCCATTCTGCAACCCTGTGCTTTTTTATTGGTGAGTTCAGTCCATTTACATTTAGGGTGATTATTGAAATATGAGGTGTTCTTATAGCCATTTTGTCTTTTGCTTTCTGGTAGCTTGGTGTTTCCATTGCTTTCTTGTTCTTATGTTTCTGTTTTCTTAATTTGGTTGGCTTTTGTGAGTTTTCCCTCTGGTTCTTCTTATTTTATGTTATATACTTCAGTTCTGAATCTTTGGTGTGTCGTTACCATTACGAATATGTAAAGGATAGTTATATATAGAGAGTCGCCCATTTTCTTCTGTACATGCCTTATCTCCATTCCCCTTTGCGAATTTGGATCTTTGAATCCTCCCCTTTTCAGTCATTGTTATCTCAATTTCTCCCTATGTGTGCTGAAAACATTCATTACTATCTTGCTGTAGCAATTCTCTTATTATTTAAGCTAATAATGCTCTGTTCTTAATTTCTCCTTCAAATTTAAAGGAGAGCTTAGCTGGATACATTATTCTAGTCTGGTATTTCCTTTCACTTAATAGTTTAAATATTTGATTTCCTTCCTTTCTGGCTTGTAACGTTTCCACTGAGAAGTCCAATGATAATCTAATGGATTTCCTATATAAGTTACCATTTTCTTCTCCCTGGCTGCTCTGAGAGTTCTGTCTTTGTTGTTGGTTTTTGATAATTTTAATACAATGTGTCTTGGTGAAGGCCTCTTTGGGTTGAGATAATTGGGTGTTCTGTTGACTTCTTGAATTTCAAGCTTCAACTCCTTAGATTTGGGAAATTCTCATCAACTATTTATCTGAAAATGCTTTCTAATCCCTGCTCCTTTTCTTCACCTTCGATAATACCCATTATTCTTGTTTCCTCCCCTGATGGTATCAGATAGTTCTTGAATTTCTCTTTCATTATTTTTCATTCTTCAGTTTCTTCTTCATTCTGATTTATTTCTAGATTTCTGTCTTTGATATCATTGATCTTTTCCTTCATTTGGTCGATTCTCTTTCCCAAGATTGCTATTTCATTTTTCAACTCTTGCAGTATTTTTTTTATCTCCAGAAGTTATATTTGGTCCTTTTTGAGGGTTTAATCTCCTTGCTCTGCTCATCTAGTTGTTTTTTCAATTCTTGTAATTGTTGACATGACTCATTTCAGAACTCACTGTTTTTTCAGAAGTACCATCCTTAATTTTCTGTCATTTTAAGTTGCATATTTGTATGTCTGTAAGCTTATTTTGTGGAGACTTTTTCTTTCTGAGATGCTTTGTCGCCTTGGTTGTTCATGGTATTTAATAGACTATTTCTTTGCCTGGGCATTAATGAAAGTGTATTCTGCTGTTTTTCTAGAAAGATTCAGCCTGCTGCAGAGAAGGTGCTTTTCTTTTTGTTTCCAGTAGGTGGCGTGTAAGCTCCTTCAATCCCTGCTTTATGTAAAAGCTAATAATGCCTTTTTTTTTCCTTGTAGATATTTAATACGCTCACTACCCTCATTTTCAGTCCCTGTCATTGTTAGCAAGAGTTTCAGTAGCGTTTGTTCAGATTCCCCTGTGGCTCTGCAGTGTTCCGTCTCAGAGGGTATGGGGCAGGGACCGGGACCCTCTGGGTTGGGAGTTAGTGACTGGATTCAGGCTCGGGTTTTGCAGCCACGGCCGGTAAAAATCAACTTGTTTTTTATTTTTTATTTTATTTTTTATTTTTACTTGTTTTTTATTTTTTATTTTATTTTTTATTTTTTTGCCGTCCTGCTTTTCTGCTTTCTGCCCTGATGACTCTGCCCTGCCACTGGCTGCGTGAAACCTACAACTCTCCTAGACGGAGCTGTTCAGGGAACTTGAAGCACCTTCTCCCCTACCCCTACAGGGAACACCAGTGGCTGCGAGAGGCAGCTTCTTTATTTCTCCCAGTCTACTGCCCAGTGCACCACCTGATACTGTGTTCTGAACTGGGGTAGCTCTTATGCACAGATCCCATGCTCAGACGTGCTGGTGTACAGTTTGGGTGTTTTTTGTTGAGTTTAGATGTCCAGCTTATTTTTGTTTCAAAGAGAGATATCTGGGGACATTTCTCACTCCACCATGTTTCTCCAAACCTGTAAGTGGTTGTGGTAGCTCTACAAAGACAGATGATTATATGATAAGGTTGAATTCTAATAGTTATTTCTGTGGCTGTTGTACCTTATAGAGGGAGAATATTAATTTTATACAGAAAATCTACAGAATTGGAACCAAACCCAGCAAGACTTCTATATTATCTGGATACATTAAAGATTGTTTATAAATCTTAGGTTATTTTTGTCCAAGTATATGTCGTCTAACACTTTGAATTAATTCATTCATCAAATTATGGAATGCATCTTAAAGGTCTCCCCCCCTCTGAAAAGCTAAATATGATAGTCACTGATTATTTTTATAGTCATTGGCCTTTTGGAAGAGTTGACAATTGGTAATAACTATTTACTCATTTTATATTGACTAAGCTATACATATACACAATTTTTGCAGATACAGACCTAATTGAAAATACTATCCACCTTTGCTTTGTGTGTATACAAAGCTGAGGAATTTTGAAACTCCTTTAAAAATAACCATGTTTTGAAAAAAATGTATGATAAGAAAGACTGGTTTTCCTTTTGGATTGGAAAATGTAGGCTATGCTTTCTTTGAGAAAATTTGGCCTCATACGATAATTATGATTATCTATTTGGTTTGTATTGAGAATTTCTTTTACTGTTGTGAAGCAGTTATTAGCTTATTGCAGAAATAGATTTTAAGTATGGATTCACTGTCACATCTTGAACAGTCTTTTATTTTTGAATAGGAACCGAGTGTGGGTTTGAGGGGAGGACCAAGCAGTCACTTCTTTGCCATGTGTCTCCTCAATCAAAGTAACATTTATCTGTTTATGCAAAAGAGATAATTCAAATATTGAACTAAAAAGTAGGAGAATTCTTCATTAAAGAAAAAAAGTGTCTTAATACTATTTGAAAGACACTGCTCAGGTAAATTACTGTAGTGCAAAAGATGTGATTAGTCCTTAGATCTTGAAAATCATATTTTTATTAGAGAATAATTAATAAAATATGAAACCACGTAGAGGTGCCAGTGTATTAAGCAATATAACAATCTTTTAGTATGTTTTTTTATGTTGTTTAATTAGGGTGGTTTGAAACTACAGAGTCATCTTTTGATACTGATTATTTCTTTTAGTTTTTTTCTAATTCTGGTTTAAAATGGAATTATAAACTAATCATTATAAACTTAAATGGCATTTTATGTCCTAGTTTACAGTGATCATCATACTATTTGAATTTCTAAGTACCAAGTGATTTTTCTTTATCTAGTGGAGCATGTTGAAGGATGAAGACAGTCTTCATTCATGAAATAAAAGATTTTCTACACAGTGCCAATCATAATGCTAAATGCTGAGATCATAATCCCTACATACATGTAACTTATTGGGCCAGTTTTTAAAAATTAATAAACTTGTTTTATCTTTTTTTTGTAGCCTAATTCTGGTGAACTGGATCCTTTATATGTAGTAGAAGTACTTCTGCGCTGTAGCAGAGAAAGCTTAAAAAATTCAGCTACTGAGGCTGCAAAGCCAGCTAAACCTGATGAGAAAGGAGAGATGCAAGTTTGTACTTTATCTTTCATCTTCATATTTCAGATATTTTGCAAATTATTTATAATCACTAGATTTTCTAATGTAATTATAATGAACATATTGTCATGATTTCTAAATTAGAAGTTTTCAAGGCATTTTAAGGTACATTAAGGCCATCTAAAATATCAGTAGAATGATTAATGAAATTTAAGGTCTTTTTCTTTTATCAAATTTTGGCAAGGTTAATGACAAAGTGAAAGATAAAAAGAATTGAATAATTTAAATTTTCACTTGAAGCTGGCTATAAAGGTACTTTTTGTGTTTGTGTCATCAAGTAGTTTTATTCCATCCATACTGTAAATTACATCTGTTTCCTTAGTTAAAACCATTTAATTTCTATGTGCGTTTAATTAAATGAAAAACATTCAGTTTGCCACATGAGATCACATATATCTTGAACATCTATTTTATTTTGTTTTTTACATTATTTTGTAGTAATTAAAATAAAATAGCGGAGGCAAAACCTCATTGTAGAAATTCCAATTTGAAAGCTACTATCACATTGAAATTTTGTTAATTTAACCATTATTTTAAGTACATGGTGTATTGGCTAGATCTTTTAGGGAATATCATTGTAATGATATTTGTTACAATTAGTTTTGGTTTATAGAAAGTGAAATCTGCCACCGCCACATTATTACGTTGCTCCTTTGGATTAATTAGATACTATGAGATTCAGAGTGGGCGGTAATTAAGAAGATATTATTAAACATTTTAAAATAATAATTTAAATGTATGATTATTATTCTGAATACTAGTTAGCCTTTGGTCTTTGTTCTTTAATCTTATAATTTGTTCTTCTCCAAAATTCCACCACCAATGAAACTTGTGTGACTTTGTTTTTCGCTAATGATTATTTTACCGATTGCCTGCTTAACTATAAATGAGACTAAAACTCCCACAGTTTGGCATGTATTCATTGTACTCAAAGAATTGTTTGTCTCAATAAACCTAAAGAGGAATCTGTCTTTTCAAGTGTTTAAAAAGTACCAGATACTGAGAACACAAAAATGAATAAGGTATGAATTCTGTATTTAGGGGATCACTTATTTTTATGTTTCATTTATTTACCTGTTATTAAGAGGTTTGAAATTTTTTTTACTTTTAAAATATAAAGATAAAAGCTTTATCTACTAAGATATAGCTTCCACGATGATTATTTTCTGCTTATTAAGCCTGTCACATATTGTAAATGCAGCTTCCTTCTAAGGATTCAAACAAAATTTAGGAAATGGTAGAATTTCAAGTGTGCAATTTTAATTGTAATGTTATATAACTTTTTGTTGGTAGGTTGTTCCAGTTTTGGTGCATCTCCTGTCTGCTATCAGCAGTGTTAGACTTTACATTCCTAAAGACCTTCGACCTGTGGACAATAGACAGAGTGTTTTAAAATCAATACAGGTATACATGTTAATATATAAATTAAATATAAACTTTACAAATAGAGTTTATAACAAGGCAGCTGAAATGCTTTTAAATATATTACTTTCAGAAAAACTAAACACTACCAATAGTAGCAATTCTTTTTGGTGAAAATGGTGGCAGCAGGTTCTTGTGTAGATTATCTTTTCTTTGAATCTACCAGTAAAGTGAGTTATTAAAAGGAGGATTCAGTAGCGGAAAACATGATCCTATTACATGCTAAATATATTTTGCTTTTTTGTTATCAGTGAAAATAACTATTAAAAATTTTATGTGTAAAATCATGTAGCAGAACTTTTAAGCATTTTTTTAAATATAGTTAATAAATGAATAGTTATATTTTCAGTAAAATAGGACTTTCTAGAAAATTTTATTTTCTAGTAGGGAAAAAAAGGAACTTTGTTACTTAGTCCATAAACACTTGAATTAGCATTTATTCTGCATTGGAGGCTCTATACTGGAATCTGAGAAAACAAAAAACAGGATGCTTTCAGAGTAGAGTACAAAGTTTTAAGTTGTGGTCCATAGGTGAGCTTCCTGAAATGAATAATTCTTGTGAAAGTTTTGTTAAATGTGGATAACCTGAAAAAAATTTTTTTTATTAATCTAATATAACCTAATCTCTCTGTTCCTACTGGCCAAATCCTGTCTTACCTTTAAAACCTATCCAAGACCCTGACAGTCTCCCAGGGGGATGCCAGCCTAATGTAAACTATTTCTTCCCTACACTAACGTGCTCATTATATTTATCAGTTAAATTTTATAGGAAAAAATTAGGGGTACAGATCTAGACCCTTGAAAAAGTTTTTACCTTTCTACTCAATTGTGCCCTCCCTAGGAATTAGCACCAAGGAAATAATCAGAAAATTGATGTTCAGTACAGGATTATTTATGATGACAAGAAGTTTTAACAACCCAAATGTGTGAAAATGAATTTACCAATAAGTTGTGCCACCTCCAGAACTATTGAACTCTAAATACTATAATTATTAGTAAATTATAATACATCCCTGTATCAGTAAACATAATATAATAATTCAAGTTTTCAAAAACAAATACAGTAGGAAACAGTCAAATTTAAGGGGGAAAGAAAAAATGATATATATGTAGCAGCCTTTTTATTTTTATGTCTGTGTGCATAACAAGTAAAATACTGATTTAGTTTTGTCTTAACTAATTTTATCTATAAGATGAAAAATTATTTTTAAATATTTTATTTCAGGAAGTTCAGAAACGTTTTCCTGATGGTGTTCCTTTATTAGATCCTATTGACGATATGGGCATTCAGGATCAAGGGCTAAAAAAAGTCATCCAGAAAGTAGAGGCTTTTGAGCATCGAATGTATTCTCATCCACTTCACAATGATCCAAATTTGGAAACTGTGTATACGCTTTGTGAAAAAAAAGCACAGGTATGGCAGAAACTTATTTTTATCATAGAATTCTAGGTAAATAATAAGTATGCATTTTTTATTTTCTAGTTGGTTTCATTAGCTAAAACAGGAAAACTACTCTTTCCAGTAAACTATCAACTCTTACTGAGACCAGATGAAAATCATTTTACTGTAGAATTTGATGGGTGTTTTTTAATATTATTTTTTCATGAGATGTAATTTACATAGCATTATATTCACCCTTTTAAAGTATACAATTTGGTGATTTTTCGTATATTCACAGCTATCTGCAACCACAACCACCATATAATTTCAGTACATTTTCATCACCCCATAAAGAAACCTCATACCAATTAGCAGACAGTCCTCATTAACCCCATCCTCCAGTCACTGGTAACTACAAATCTGCTTTCTGCTTCTATGGATTTGCCTAATCTGAAGATTTCATATAAATAATAGCATGCAATTTGTAGCCTCCTGTGTCGGCCTTCTTCCACTTAGCATAATGTCTTCAAGGTTCATTTATGTTGTAGCATGAATCAGTACTTCTTTTTGTGGCTGAAAATATTCCATTGTATGATATTCCATTGTATGATATGCCACATTTTGTTTAACCTAGCATCAGTAGATAGACATTTGGAGTTTTTCTACTTTTTGGCTATTATGAATAATACCACTGTGAATATTTGTGTCTTATGTTTTTGTGTAGGTATGTTTTTATTTCTCTTGGGTAGAGTTGGGTGGAATTGCTGGGTCATATAGTAACTCTATTTTTAAATTTTTGAGAAACTACCAAACTGTTTTATAAAGTGGCCGCTCCACTTTACATTCTTACCAGTATTTTATGGAAGTTCCAATTTCTCCACATCCTCACCAACGCTTGTTATTGTCTTGTGTTTTTTGTTGTAGCCATCTTAATGGTTTGAAATTGTAGTAGTTGAGCCTTTTAGGGTAATTAGCTGTAATCTCTAACCAGGAAAAGCATTATAGCCATTCTGAATAATGAATTTAGAAAAAGCTTTTTAAAGTAAACACATTCCTTTCCACTATCCACTTGAACTAGAATCTTTTCTACTATACAGCTGTCACTTCCTCCTTGAAGCTTATCACTCCTTGCTATTATGCTTCTTCAACTTTTATCAAATGCCACTTTTTAATAGTATTTGTCTTCCTGTCTCACAGACTAGATTTTAAGCTTCTTAGGATCAGATGTTTCATTTTCGCTTGTTTGTACTCTCCTGTATCTCCATAATGATCTGCCTTTAAAAAGTAGATGCCTAATGTTTATCAAATAAATATATGAATAGACACTTCTTGGCATAATAGAATAGTGTGTTTAGTTCAAGTTTTACTCTCCCTTTCCAGCTCTTTGTGACCTAACATGATGATGTGATCCTGTACCACATGGGGCATAGCAGCTGTGTCCTCAGTGAACATGTTCACCATGCTCTGGCCCACCATGAAGGTACTAATTAAGATGAGGAAACTGAGACACAGAAAGCTTTAGTAACTTCCACAACTGTACAGTCAGTTATTATTGTGGCTTGCTCATTTCTCAGCAGTAACTCCCTCCCTGCTTCCAGTCGTTACTCCCAACACTAAACAAACAATTCCACCACATGAGAACAGAGATACTTGAGCTTGATTTAATGGCAATTGGAATGCATCCATGGATCAGATGGTTTGAAAGCACAAAAGAAGCATATTCTTTGCTACTCATATAATTGAAGAAAGCCCTAATGTCTGGCTGAAGAACTGGATGAATAAACTTGTTATGAAGACTCCTGCAATACCTGGAAAAATGCTTTTGCAAGAGCATTAAATGAAAAAGTAGGGTCTAAAATGGATGTGGACCATGATTATAATTTAACAAAAATGAGAACATTCATACAACAAAAAGGCTAAAAGACAAACCTTAAGTGGTCATTTTGGGACAAAGAAGTTATAATAGGGGCCCCTCCGCCCACCACCACCACCAAGTCATCTGTAATGTGCTTATATTAAACTTTTAATCAAAGAAAATTACAAAGAGTTAACAATTTAGGGGAAAAACAAGTCTTTTGATGGCCTCCTAGTGAGTGCAGGATAACTTTTATATCCCTTAGCCCTGGCTAAGAAGCTTTCAAAATCTGACCTCTCAACTGTCAACATTTTAAGTGCTCACACCCTCTGACCCAGCTTTCCCACCTCTAGGAATTGAAACTGTAAAGTTAGGCGGTACAAGCATGTTCTTGTAGCATTGTTTGAAAAAGCAAATTAATATAAACAACCTTAGTGTTTCATAAGTAGAAACTTAGAAATGAATGGTGCAAATCCACATGACCATCAAAAAGAATGAGATAGGTTTATATGTAGTCTCTAGATGTCCTAACATATTCAGTGGAAAAGGAAGCTGATCTCACTTTTATGGAGGAAAAGCCCACATGTCTGTGTATCCATGCATTTACAGAAATTGATGTCTGTGTTCTTTTAAAGTATGTGAAAAAAGATAAAGAACAGCATTGTACAATAGAAATAAAATGTGAGCCACATATGTAAATTTAAATTCTTTAGTGGCCACATTAAAAATGAAAAATAGGCAAAATTAATTTTAATATTTTTGTTTAATTCAATATTTCCAAAATAAACTTCAATAAAAATTATTAAGAAAAAATCTTCAGTGAACTCTTTTCTAACTGGCAAGCTTTATATACCTCTGAGAAATTAGTGCAGTCTTATGCTCTGCTTCTCTAAGCATCCTTAAACTTTGGAAATTTTTTTCTGATAGACCTGGTGAGTCATATTAGGTAGCATAGATTTGCCTAGCATAGAAAATATTCCTTCTTATCCTCAGAGCATTATGACAACACACCTGTTCTTAGCAATATGTGTAATCACTAAGTGTTTGGGTTCTAAAGTGATGTCATGGATTTGAACCTTGTCTTTATTACTAGCTCTGTGATCTTGACCAGCTGCTTAGTAATCTCTCTCTGCTTTGGTTTTTTCACTTTTGTAAAATCCAGATTTAATAGTAGTTACCTACCATAAATGATGGCTCTAGGAAATAATATAAAGGGTACATAGTTAGCTGTCAATATAATATCAGTGACTAATCGCCATCATTGCCTTTATAGTTTCTACCCCTCAGTTGAAGCTTAATATGTTGTCTGCAAAATTCCAGAGTCTTTGATTTCAGCTTCTCGATCCCTAAACTTCCCTTTTTTGTCAATGTTGTTTTGAACTTCAAGCCTCCATTTCAGTGTTCCAGGGTTTTCTTGCTCTTGTACTATATCATACTCCTGTCACAGTTGAAAAGTATGTAATATTTAGTGATTAACTGAATTCAAAACTCATCTACTCTAAAGAATGGCCTCAAAATACATTTTTCTTTTAAGCTCTCATCTCTCTATAAAATAAAGACCTATTCTCTTTGCCAAAGCCATTTCCAGCTTAGGCAGATTTGTTATACAGTTTGAGGCCAAAGAGAAGGAACACTTTACAAGGTATCATGGGAGAGATGTAGCTAGTCAAGAGATAAATTCATAGATCCTCATCTTTCCCTGTTTTCTAAGCTATTCCTTTGTTCCATAGAGATGAAAAGCTGAAGCTGATGGTACAACTACTTAAGGAGCATGATTGTCACATGAATCCTGTATTGGAAAAGTCTGTCTTAATTCACCACTGACTTTCTACCTCCTGATGGTTATCCCATCTAGTTGACAGCTGTCCAGCTCATTCCCCTCCTTTTAGACTTTCCTCTATACGCCTCCTCATTTAAGCAAGAGCTATGTTCTATTCCCTAACTTCTTAAGCTTTTAACAACTCCTAAATCTCTCTGTTCTGCCTCAAGTTTTTGCAATGGATATTTTTATATTTTCCATATATTTAACATTTTTACAAGTATTCAATAACTTTTGGTAGATTATTTCTCTTGTGTAATATCACTTGGTTGAATTTCCTTTAAACTTTCATATGCCTTAGATTGCAATAGATATTAAATCTGCAAAGCGAGAACTAAAGAAAGCAAGAACAGTTCTACAAATGGATGAGCTCAAATGTCGCAAACGTGTTTTAAGGAGATTGGGATTTGCCACTTCTTCTGATGTCATAGAGATGAAAGGACGTGTGGCTTGTGAGATAAGCAGGTAAAACCTGGTTCTAGAAAACTGATTTTAAAATGGGAATCTGTTTCTTAAATGAGGGTACTAACCTTTTAGAAAAAGAACTGTTTTAAAATAAAATTTCTATAATACCTTCTATATTAAATGCAGATTTTGATCCTGAAATTGAGAAACTAGAAAAGGAAAATTTTGAAAAATTCCTTAGGTCCCATTAGTTAACATAAACACCATTAGCATTTTGATGTAGTTCCACTGATGAGATCTTTACATAATTGTAATCTTAGTTTATACACAATTTTGTATCATTTTTTTCACATTATGGACATTTTTCCATCTTGAAATTTAGTCTGATAATCGTTATCTTTTTATACATATAGGAGATTTTATTATTATTAAAGTCTCAGGCTACAGTTGGTTATTACAGCATAGCAAATTATAGACAACAGCTTAAAATTGGATCTAAGCTATTTTCTGGTTTGGTAACCTTTTGCCACATTACAAATGACCTTAAAACTAAATAACTTGAAACAACCACAGTCGTTTCATTCTCTCTGGTATTTCTGTGGATCAGAAACATAGGAAAGGCCCATTGAATAAGCCTGGCTCATGGTTCCACATAATTTCCATCGTCTTGAAGATTTATCTTGTTTTGTTCATTTTCATGACTATTATGCTCAATGAGCCCTTAAAGGACACTTTTGAAACATATTTTTCCTGGCCCTAATGAATGAGGTGAGAGAATTACAGGCCTTGTTTTGTGGTTTCAGACATTGCTGGTAAAGAATTATTCTCACTGTTCTTGATCATCTAGTTCAGATGTTAGGAATTCACACGTCTGTAGGGAACAGGCAGAGACTGGTAAACAGGACAATTCTTGGCCACCAAAAGGGCAGCAAATACCCAGGTCCAATTAGTTGTTATTACAGAGTAATGTAATATCACATTTTCCAATTTAGGAAAGCCAACAATTAGAATTTTGGGTGAAATCTGTTGATTTTTAAATGTTCACAAATTAATCAGAATCAGTTTTTTAGTCACTGTGTGAGTCAAATAAAACATTTCTTCAAGTTACAATTGCCCCACAGGCTTCTAGTTTTCCTTCAATCTATGATAAAGTTCAGCTTTCCTGCTTTGTAATTGAAGAAACCTAAGCACCATAGGTTAATAATTTATCCAGGATTAAATCTACACCATAGCACGGGTCTACTTACTTATCTACTAAAATTAATGTTATTGGAATTACTTCTTTGCATTCGATAATTAATTTAGAAATGAATTTCCCTTAGGTATCTGTAGCTCGATTTAGTCTTGGAAGAATGGTATTGATTTTATTCTAAAGCAGATTATTTAGAGAGGTAGAGATAACAATATCACGTCAAAGTACATTACCTTTCCCCCCAAATTTTTTTCTCTAGTGTCTGTTGAATAAGATCCAGCCATTAAAGGCAAAAAATTTGGGAGTCATTCTAAATGACTTCTTTCCTTCTCTCTCCTCAACATCTTGCTGAGCAGTTTCTTCTATTTCCATGCCCTTTTCGCTATTCCCCTGACTAATGTGCATCCTTCAGAGTATTGCAGTAACCCTCCTGTTTGTTGCCTTCCATCTTGAATCTCTACTGCCCATCCTTTATATTTCTTTATAATATTCTTTTCAAAGCACAAATTTTTTTGTGTTATCCTTTTGGTTAAAGAATCTTGGTGATTCTGTTGCTTTTAGAATAAATTCCACAATTTAGTGTGTTCTTTCCTGCTCTCTCTAGCTTGTCTCTTACTACATCCCACTCGTTGATATTTCTTGCGCTTAGCATGACCTTTCTCTCACTCCCACCTGCTAATTCCTGCATATTTTTCCCCAAGATCTTCTGAAACTTGCTCTAAATTTCTCTGATCTGATTTAGGCTCCTCAACATTTTAAATATAATTACGTGTATAAACCTGTTGAATCAGTGCCCTGTGATTATTATCTCTCTTATCTGTCTCACTCATTAGACCATAGTTCCTTGAAATAATCTTGCCTTATTTGTATTGTCCTCTTTTCCTGACTTAACTTTCAGTTTACCATTGGTAACCCAAATTTAGTTTTTAATTTTGTTTTTGAATAGTTAAACTGTTTGTAAAGATTGCTAGTTCATGACTTTATTCTTTTTTTAGAAGTCTTCCAAAACAAAAAGTTTGCTTGTTTTAAAAGAGTAACATTCTTACCGTTACTGGATGGGTCATTAAATCCTGTAATAAATGTAAGATACCTAGAGAACTTTGACTGTAGAATTCTAGAGATAGCACTTTGTAGTCTTTTTTTAGCTTTTGTTGACACTGTTGAGAATTCAGAATTTTCCATTTTCAACCCATAATTACAAAGAGAAAAATAACCAAGAAAGATATTTTGCAGTATTTACACAAATCAAAAGATTAACAGAGACCGAAAACACCTTAGACTGAGTGATGATGGTGAAATTAATCATGTAAGCAAAATCTCAGACCCTAGGTAAATTCTTAAACGCAAGAATCAGTGAATAAAAAATAAATTTCTGAAAACAAAAATTTGTAAAATACTTATTTAATTTACTCTTTGTTAAATAGAAAGAGCTTAGTTATGTTTTGTAATAAGAGCTTGGATCTTCCCATTTTGTTACAAGGATTTGTGACAATAGTTTTTCATCTTTTATGATTTGAGCACTAAATTTTTCTTGAAACGGTTCTTAAGAGGTCAAATACTGAAGATGGTTGTAAATACAAGTAAACTGATAAACATTATGAAGAAATTTGTTGGATTAATCATTCTAATATTTATAATTTAAATCTGAATGTGAAAATGTATAATTATGGAGCAAAGAGGCTGGCCTTCCTCTCTTCAACAAAATTATGACTTGTCAGAATCCTTTAAAATACTGTATTCTGATGATAATAAAAAGGAACCAAAAATAATAAGCTAGAACCTAAGAGATGTATCTAAAATCTTAAGTTAGTTAATATGTTTTGACAACGCAAGTGCATGAAGTAATGATGTAGTACCTATTAGACATGTATTTGAAATCTGAAATCATATTTACTACATGGATATAGTTCAGATTCTTCAATGACAATTGATAAGCAATAGTTTGTTGCATTTAGAGGCCATTGTTCATCTCGGTTATTATATATTCTCTGCACTAAGAAACTGCAAAAAAATGTGTGCTATGGGTACATTCTAATTAAGATTTCTAATCAAGTTGTTTTTCATTATCCCTTTATAAAATAAATTATTTGTAAAATAACATTATTAAAAGGATTTTTGGATCCAGATAAATGGGTGGTGATGACTTTTATTTCAGTGAATATATGCATTTTAATATCTGCTAGATGGGCTCTTTACATGAACTACCCATTTTAAATTTATTATTTGTATATTGGTAAATATAAAGACCTTTCATTTCCTGAAATAAATCTCTGTCCTCATTGATTATTCATTATGGTCAAATAATACATTTTGTTAAAAATTAATTTTTAAGATGTGTGTATATATGTATGTGTTTTTATATTCTGAAATTTGAATTTTTTTTTTTTTTGTGGCGGTATAGTGCTGATGAGCTCCTTCTAACTGAGATGATGTTTAATGGCCTTTTCAATGACCTATCTGCAGAACAGGCAACGGCACTACTAAGCTGCTTTGTGTTTCAAGAGAATGTGAGTTAATAGATTTAGCACATCTTATTAATTTACATATTCTATTATTTAACTTTAATACTATTATAGGTATTTCTAATTATAAAAATACTACTTTATATTTACATAATATGGGCAATGTTAATTAGAAATCAGTACAACTTTAACTCTTATGGTAAAAATTTCATAATGAAATGCATATATTATCAGAAAGGAGAGTGAAATAAGATTCTGTTTTTGGACAATCATCATTAATGAGATTCCAAGTTTTAAGTTTGTTCTGTAACCTTCTGTATTGCTTGGAGGTCTGGCCTAGTAAGACAGTCTCAAAAAGAAAAAGATGAGTGAATGTAAAATCAGGATCAGGCAAAATTAGTAAAAATGGAAGAGGATGATGAGGTTGAATATCCCTCCAGTTCTAATACTGGAGAATAACTAGGAAGCAGCTGATCCAATTAGAGGCCAAAATCTTAATTTTAATAGGCAGGGTTTACAGTAGTAGCTGTAGATTCTCATTGCTGGTTTAGCAATAAATTTTCCATGTGAGTAGATACTTCACTTTCAGTGTCTCTTAAGAAATCAAAAAAAGGAAGTGCTAGATGGAATGCCACGAGAACCTTACTCATCTTTGTATTTTATTCCAAAGACCAGTATCATTTGTTTTGGAAAGGTAAAATGTGGTTTTTACATTTAGTCATTGTGGATGAAATGGATAGAATAAGACAAGGACATTTGCTTTCTAAAAAGAATTTTAATGCTGTTATCTAAATTTTTATAGGATCTTTTACTATGTACTCTTAGTTTAACTTTTAAGTAAATTAAGACAGTTTTTTTTTTAGTTCTGCCATTTATCTTTTTAATTAGCTATTTCCTTATTCATTAATCAAATCAAATACATTACTTCAAGTCGGTAGATACTTTTCTCTCTGTTTCCTGATTACTGATTAGAATTACAGCTATAGTGGCGATGAAAACAAATAGGACAGTAATCCAGAAACTATTTTATGCTCTCCTGAGAATGCCTGCTAATACACCTGTGAAGTAACTTGTACATGGAGAATGCATTAGACTGCAAAATATTATCTGCTTGTTGTTTTTCATAGGTTCAAATTTTTATTTCATTAATATCCAAGATAATTACTAAGAATGCTTGTCAAATTATTTTTGAACTGATTTAAGGTTTAGAGACTGGACATTGGTGGTCTTCTGCCTCTGTCAGACTTTGTCTTGTGGCTCATTTTTACATTGTGCTTCCCTCCACCCCTTAATGTGGCACTACAAAAATCTTATCTTCTGAGAGGTCAAGTGTGTTGCTTCTTTGAAGGAATTGGACTTAGCCAAACCACAGCTCTTAAATATTGGGGCAAGGTGTTAACTATATTTTAAGATTTGTTCAGTGAAATCACTCTGTAGTGTCATCAGTTCTTGTGGCGGTGTCTTTCAACATCAAGATGAAAAATTGTGCTAAAGTCACATGGTATTTTGTTGATAATTTAAAAAGAATGTTTTCTAGCCAGAAAGGTAAATATAGTAAGATACTTATTATAAATCCATCATAATCTGCTTGACATATTAACTTCTGTTTGAAAATGTATTCTAAAACTGTGTCTTCCTTATTTTATATCATTAAAAGTAAAAATAACATACAATCTTTGTAAGTATCAATAACTACAAATATCTACAGATCTAGGCTCAAGAACTAGAGTAGAAATGTTTCCTTTGATGATACTTATATGCTAGTGGATGAAGATAACAGTAAAGAAGTAAAATACACACAATTATATCAAATGGTGGTGAGAATTGTGGAGAAAAGCTAAGTAGAGGAAACGGATAGAAATTTCTGGGGGGATAGTGTGGCTATTTTAAATAAAGTGATTAGAGAAAGCCTTACTGATCATTTGAATTGAGGCTTAAAGGATGGATGAAGGAACAAACTGCAAATACCTGGTGGGAGAACACTGGTAAAATCAGAAGAAGCAGTTATTGTTCACCACAAATGAACGCAATATTAAAGACATTTAGCGGTCTTGGATTTTTTTCACTGTTAAACTGAGATGTTAAGTTCATTCTGCCGTTTTGCTTTTTCATGATTATTTATTTTAACAAGAACATTATAGAATATAAAACTTGGTTCATGATTTATTACATAATATACATATTTCTGCATGATGCAAATCAAAACCAAGTCTTATGTAAATACTGATGTTTAAAATAAAGGCATATCTGTTGCAGTTAACCCATAATTGCTTTTTAAAAAAATTTATAGTTATTTTAAATCCTCTCCCACACATTCATACATACCATTCTTGTAATTTTTTTCTATAGTCTTTGTCAAAATTCATTCACAAATAATGTCTTATCACAAGCCTGTAGGTTTTCAGGATTTGACCTTTTATTTCTCTTTGACAGGGTAAGAAACCAACTATTTTATACTTTGTAGAGATCTAGAAATATCTGGGTTAAATAAAAATTGAAGACATGTTTCTAAAGTTCTTTATCCAAAATTTTCAGTTTCTACAGATTGGGTTGCCTGGAAGCCAAAACTGAAGCTCAAACAATGATAGAACCATTCATAGTAATTTTAATGCAACTAAACTACTATGCATATTTATAATATTCGTCTTCCTCACTTCCATTTGTGGTCACAGAAAATAGCTAGTTTATTACACTTTGCAAATTTAGCAGTATAAGATATCTCTGAAATATAATAGGCTACTATAATTAGGTTGAGAGGAGTGGTATTTTTACATATTGAGAGTTGATTAGAAACTGAATGCTGCTAGTGTCTAAGGTCTTATAATTTGATGCTAATGAATATCATAAAAGCTTTCTTTTGTTAAAGCACAGGTAGTATATACAACATTTTAAACGTTGGGTTTTACATCTAATTTTCCTTTTTTATAGTCTAGTGAGATGCCCAAATTAACAGAGCAGTTAGCAGGACCACTTCGTCAAATGCAGGTAAGATTTTTTTCAAACTACGTATTTCATGGATAGTATATTGTAAAATAAACATTTTTGACTGTCTACTTATATTTATCATTAAACAGAGATGCTTCCTTCAGAATTAAAGTTGTTACTTAGTGTTATTCATGTCATTTAATGCTACTGAAACATTTTCCCTTACCAGTGTAATAAACTGTGTAGAGTTGCTGTGAGTGCATACAGTAGATAGGCTATACGAACAATTCAGGGCTTGCTTTATTTCCTTAGGATTAAAAATGACATTTTAATGGACTAGGATTTAGTTAACTTTAACTTTTTGTTTGTTTTTCTTTCCATTCTGGTTTACAACAAAGTTTTAAAATCTGTTCTCTATTCTAAGAAATTGTTTATCTCTGGATCCTCAAAGCCACAGTAGCTTATAGTGATGAATTTGTGTCTTTTATTGTTTTCTTAGGATGAACTGATTTTGTCTGCCTTTCAACATTAACATTATGCAGAAAAATAAAGATGAACTTTAAGAAATTACTAGAAAGGAGTGAAAAGTGACTCATAGGAAAAGGCCCCTTCAGTGGAACATTTAGCATCCTTTATTATTATAACTGAGAACTTTAAACTTTCAGAACCACAGAAACCTGTAGGCATAGGTGTTTTTGACCTTTTGGATTACCAAGGAGAAAAGAATCTAATTTAAGTGCTACTCTTGAATAATTTTAATGAAGAGTTTGTTTTTTGTAGAAAAGGTATAACTGGGTGAAAACCATGGTCTTGAGATCTTTTTCTTAGTTAATTACTTCAGTGTAATGGGAAAACTTTGCTGTTTGTTCTCTTAGCAATGGAAAAGGCATTCTGGCTGCTTAGAAGCAGAATATCCAAATTTCCTAGGTAATATTCATATTACCTAGGAAAGGAAATGGGACCTTGTGGAATACGGGCTTTGGAAACCTAAAAAAAAAAGTGATATGGGAGATCATAAGTAAGACATTTTAAGAATATATTTTATCTTCAAAGGAATGTGCTAAAAGAATTGCAAAAGTTTCAGCAGAAGCGAAATTGGAAATTGATGAGGAAACTTACCTAAGCTCATTCAAACCTCACTTAATGGATGTAGTATACACCTGGGCAACTGGAGCTACATTTGCCCATATCTGCAAAATGACAGATGTCTTCGAAGGTATGGTTAAATTTTGTATAAATACATTTCTTTCTGATACAAGATATATACGTACTTAGGATGGCATTGATTTAACTAAACACAATGATGTGTTATTTTTAATTTTTGGTAATAAAAGACTCTTCCGCTTATGTAGATCAAAAATATTCTCCACAGATCCTTTGTTATTTAATAAGTATAGTCTGCTCATTATAAATTTCTTAAGAAACTATTTTAACAGTTTGTAATCCTGTGCCAGAGTCTGCAATCATAGACAGATGGTCCTAGTAGATCATATTTGCGTGGGTATTTTTACTTTTTGTTTTATTCTCTTGGTAATAACTTAATGGCTAACTGTATAATTTCACTGAAAAACAGCAGAGTGAAAATATCCATCATTGCATTTCAAATAGGAAATATTGCCTCAGTCAGACTCTTCAGCATGGATCAGATTAATCAAAATTTTAAGAGCCTGAAAACTAACTGTTACTCAAAGAGAAATTTTAAATGAAAAAAGGTAAAGGGAAATAATTATAAATGAATTACAGAAAGCAAATAATAAGCACAGTAAAGACCATATTGAGAAATATTGTATTCATTGCAAAAAGATTGGCTGAAGTAGATATTTATAGTGCCGAATTGTATTTACAAAATTAGATATTTATATTGAACTTTCTTATAAATGAAAATAAATGAGCTTAGACTTCATAGATATTATCAGAATATAAAACATGCTGTTTATTTTGAGAAATATCTATTTTGAGAAAGAAATTTTGAACACCAATGTTATATGCTTTTTAACTGGCGTTATTAAAGACTAATAGATTGCTGAGTTTATTAATCAGTGATTTTTACAATTTATAGGTAAACATCTTTGCAACAGAATATTAAAATTTTCAGCTACAGGGCTTTACTACATTAACATTGAAATTAACACAGGATTTTAAGTGTTACAGTTTATCATATATTGTTTTTTTATTATAGTAAGATGTTTTAGTCTTTTTTTAAAAGTTTAATTTTTAGCCTCCGTTAAATGGTTATTTAGCAATATGGTCCCAAAATCTTTCTCTTACTGGTAAGATGGTCATTATTTATTAAGTAACTACTTAATAAATATGTGCCAGGCATTGTGCTAACAAGCACTTTAATTGAGATCTGATCACCAAAATAGCAACTCAGGATGGATATTATTATTATCTCTACTTTGCACAAGGAAATTGAGTTTCCACAAAGTAAATAATTAGGTCAAGGTCATCGAGGTATAGTATATGACAGCTCTATGATTTGAATCCTGCCATCTGTGACTACAAGTCACGTGGTAGTTGATAACTTCATCTAAGCACCATAATACCTTATTCTTGAATTTTGGATTACCTAAAGACTTAAATCCTAACCTAGATTATATCGTGTACGTCCCCTGAAAAGTCATGCTTGTAGGAATGCTAAGAAGGTCTGCAGTATAGTTCATGGTGGGTAGCAACATTTGGGTATGTTGAAAATTGCTTAACATGCAGAAACACAGGTAGATGTATGACGTCTTGTGTATTTCAGAGGCACAAAGGCAATCAAATACAGCACCACTATTCTTCAGTTCAAAATCTTTTTGAAACATAAGGGAAACTAATAACTGTTCTATGCCTAATAGTTCAAAACCGTGTTAATATAATAGCTTATGTTTATATAATACCTTCTGCTACAATGCATAAAACTATACTGGTTCATAGGGGAGAATGGTTTTTGTTTTAAGAAAAACCAAGGGGCAGCAGACCTGGAAATCTAGGGAACTCTATAAAGTTGTTTTATGTTTCATTTTTCTGTTCTTTGTACTTAAATAGAAAAATTATCACAATATTGAAGATAAATCTTAAACTGCTAAAACTGAAGACTGTTGTCCTGCCACCTTTTGACCTTTTCCACAGCCTACTAGCATTCCTGAAATCTGTTTTTCCCCCTTTTCAATTCCTTGGAACTTTTTATATCAGTTTTCTTGAGAAATCTAAGTTTGAAAATTTGAGGAATTCAGTTTACAACTATAACTTGAAATTTGGTCTAACATCAGCACAGTTTTCATGTTTTTCTGGTCTGGGTGCTATTATATTAACTAAGTTTTTTCTGAAATTGGTATAGACTATATATTAACTTTTAAAAATAAAACATATAATTAAACAGGAAAAAAGGAACAGAATCTCGTTTTACTTAGGATAGTATTTCCTTTTGCCAACATACTGTGTCCCCTCACCTCCCATTTTTTTTACCGTGTTATTTAGTTTTTCTATCTCAAAATAGCCATTCTCTCCTCATCTTGTAACTGTACATGGCTTTATGTAATTGGAAAAATACTGTAATCAAAGTGCTAGCCCATAGTACAGTGTGTCTTTATTTTTATAAGCAGAAAATGACTGCATTGGAACTTTTTAATGTGCTGTGCTCAAACCATATTCATTCCTAGATTCTTAATTTTATTTTTATGTGAAAATAAAAGGGTCTGATCATTTCGTGTCATGAGCCCTAAAAGTATGTTAAGTATTTTTCAGACATTATCGGCCTGTTAACATAGTTGTGATTAACACCTAGTGTTTGGGGGATGTTTGATGCAGGATAAGAGTTTATACTGGGATTCAGTTGAGGAATTTGAAGATTTCATATAAATAATTATTTCATCTGTTATCACCCTGGGGGGAAAATGATAGCATGTAGTTGTTTCTTATTTCTATCAAACTAAATTTGAATAACAATTTTAAAAGTATTTGTATGAGCTAAAGCCTGAGGTTGCAGTCTACTAATCCATGAAGATGCATTGTTACCTAGACAGCGGCCATTACTGTTTCTTTCTATACAGAAGCAATATTGTACTCTCCCCTACACATAAAGGACTTGCTTTCCACTTAGCAGAGGTCATCAGGAAAGCACCTGCGATGAATTATTACTTGAAACCTTCTACTGTACTTCTGCCTGTCATAGATTTTTTTGAGCAGTTCTGTATATTACGTTCCCACAATCTGCCCCAACCACATAACTTCTCAAGTGACTTTTCAGCCAGCATAGTTTGACCCTTCCCTAGGACAGGGTACACCATTGCTATTAGGGATTTTCCAGTGGATTTGTTTATAGAAATAGTTTTTCTAAAAATAATAGAGTAATATTTTATTATGTATCATTTTTGTTTAAATTTTAATATTAAATGACTTAGGAATAAGTAATACTTATTTGTGAATAATTACAGAGATCCTAGGAGGTATCAGATACTCTTCTGGGTGTAGTGTGAGCATCAGAGTCTCTGCCCTCCAGAAAGTGTTCAACCTACACTGGTATCCAGTGGTAAATAGGTGGAGGAAAATATATCTGTGGTCCTAATCTTAGGCCAAACCCATTAAAATCAGATACATAGAAGTATTAAATCAGATGCAGGACATGAACTATGGGGAACCTGTTTGGGGAATGCTGGAAAGCTAGAGATAGAAATACCATTCAGAGAAATGTGTTGCTTTCTCTTTTCATTGAGAATGATACTGTTTTGTTCAAGAACCAGATAAGCCTAATGTTTGCAAAATTGCCCTTAAAGCCTGTGCACCCAAATGTCCATAATGGGAGAATAGTTAAATTGTGGTATATCCATTCAAAGGAACATTCCACTAGTAAAAATAATGAAATGTACTGATAATGCTAAAATGTATATGAACTTCAGAACACATTAAGGGTCTAAGCGAAGGAAGGCAGACATAAAAGCCACCTATTATAAAATGATTATGGTTATACGACTCCGAATGTACAAAAAGCCACTGAATTATATACTTAATTAAAAAGATGAATTTTATGGTATGCAAATTATATATCACTGAGTTCTTCCAGAATGGTGATAGAAACCTGAGTATAAAAAAGGGTAGTGACGCTGAATTATACACTTTAAAATGGTGAATTTCATGTGTATTTTTAAAAGACAATTTTTTTTAAAAAAACAGTGATTAGTAAGAATTTAATTTTGTTTTCTACAATGGCAAGAACAGAAAAAAAGATAACAAACTATTAGTGTGTTTGTTTCTTGTGACGTTCAGGTAGCTTGGGATCACGGCTTTGTCACGTTTGTGTGGCACTTATTCTGGCTGGTCCTAATTGATGAGGCAGAATGATTTCCAAAGCTGGGAGTAAGGAGAACCTTGGGACTGCAGGGAACTGGGGTAGATAGGAAATATGGTGGTAATTCACTAGTTCATAGTTGTAATTATTAATCCCTGTGGGGAAAAGCCTTTATGCTTCAGCTGTGGACAACATTTGCACGCATGCAAGCACACACACATAGTGATTTGTTCGTGAGATTCTGTAGCCAACGGCCAGAGCCATTACATGTGCAACCTTGTACCTCTGGGATTCATTTTCTTAATTTTTCTCATGTCATCTGAAACTGTCAGAACTAAATTTTCCAGAAGTTGAATATGAGTGTTAACAAAGTGTGACATGGCAGTGCTCCCTGGTTCAGATATGTGTTTACTTCCTTTAGTTTATACCTTACCTTAGCAATTTACTTCATATGATTTGGCCTCATAACTTTTGCAGATTCTGTTTATTAACATGAATTACTCAGTTTGTGAAAATACCAAAACAGTATCAGTTATCTGTATTACCTGGTACACATTTGAAGTCAGTCAAAACAAAGTTTGTTTGTGAGAGAGGGTACCTCACTCTCTAATGCCAAGGGTAGCTGAAGACATTGTAAAGGATTTCATTTCAATTTTGAACGATCTATGAGAATCTACTCTATTTCTTTTTTAAAGTGCTATATATTTATGTTTTTAGCTGCTACCTAATTTAATTCTCTTTGAATAAAAGCATTTGCAAAATAAACATTTAATATCTGATTGCATAGGTAATATGTTAATTACCTCTTCCATTCCCAATCCCTATCCTCTGCCTCCCATTGTGAGAACAGTGCATTAGCACAGTGCCAAGCACATAGCATTCAATAAATGTTAGCTGCTGCAGTCATTTTTTTTAGTAAATTACTTTGTTCTCATCATCACCCAAATCCCTCCTACCTTTTATAGCCAGGGTCAGAAAGAGTAGTTAAGAATAGACCATCTTCGGTTCCTTACCTCCCATTTCCTTCTTGATCCACAGTAATCTGATTGTCAAATTCAGGAAACAGACCCTTTATCTAACTGGATCCTGCTTGCCAATTTTTATTGCTTCCTACTTCTTGAAACCCATTAAAGTAACTTCTTTGGCATTATAGCAGTGAAGAGCTTAGAGTAAGGCCAAAAAAACTTAAAATAACACTTTTTTTCTTAATTATTTTAAATATATAAACTGAATTTAATTACAAATTGAAATGAGACACATACTATAGAAAATTTAGAAAATAAACATAATTCCTGTGAAGCACTATAATATAATATAGTTAAATCTTGGGCTGTAGATATTACTGTCTGGATTCAAATCCTGACTCCATTTACTCCATTTACTCCTGGTCAAGTTACATAAGTAACTTCTCTGAGATTTTCCTTTTTCCTCTTTGTTAAATAGGGGTAGCAATAGTACCTTTATGGAGTAGTGAGAGTCAAATGATAGAATTTACATAAAATAAAGAGTACAGACCAACCACAAAATAAGTGCTCAGGAAATGTTGACCCTTTTTAATCAGCCTAATTTCACCTTTTCATGATGCTTAAAGGTCATTATAAACATGTTACTTTACTTGTCTATAATAGAAGAATACCCTCAAAGTTATAGTAAGATGTGCGTATATGTAAGAGTGAACTATCACTCTTGTCTCTACCTAGTGTTTGGTTGGATTTTATGTAATTCATCTCTCTGTTCTGCTGCCGTTATTGCTACTGATTGTCATCGAAGACACTTCTCCACTAAATAACTGGTAGAATTGTGTAATGGAAATATTCTGTAATTGAGGGCTAGAGTTTTTCTCCAAGAATTCCATGAACCTTTTAATGGAAGAAGAGGAAGGACAAAAGAAGCTATGGCCTTCAGATATTTTGGCTCAAGGGCTATATATATTATGACCTTACATTTCTTTACAACTTTGCTCTTGTCAAAGAATTTGTGCATCTCTTATCTCAAGTGAGACCAGAGTTAGGTTGATCAAGCTCTCTGTTTAAATTGTATTTATTATTTATCTTACAAACCAGAAAAGGAAATAAGAGTGGAGTAAATAAGGGCCTAATTGCAGAACTAATCACTTAGCGACAGAATGTGGAGTAGAGCTCAGATCTCCCTCTACTCTCCTTTTCTCTAACTCCCGGTGCCTTAGCTCCAAGTCGAAAGTAGGTAAACATCCTATATGTAGGACATAGTATTGTCCTGAAAGGGATGTTAATCCCCATTTGTCTAGTAAGGTGACCTAGTGCTGGTGGCGTTCTTTAGTACGACTTGGCTCATTCCATAAATGAGACTGTCCCAGTACCCAAAATAGCATCTTTGTATTCTCATTGCTCTGGCCCATAGGTGGGTTCAGAAACCAGGCAAGTAGTCCTTCCTGGTCCAGACCCAATATTTTCTTGGGCTCCTACGATTGTCCTACAGGGAGAGAAAGTACTCTTGTGCCTGGGCACTTCCTGCTGGATTGTGCTGACTCTGTTAGGTAAATGGCTTGATTGTTTGTGTTTGTCTTTGTCTAAGCTCAAATTCCATTTTGCTTTATGAGTGTACCTCTCTGCTGATTTTCCCCTTTGAGCACATTGAAACAGTGTGGAGAGCATTAAAAGGTAAAAAGGAACTGTCAACACTGCATTGAGTGTATTACAAGAACTTGATATACACTTTTGGGTATTTATCTGAAGAAATCTGGAACACTAATTTGAAAAGATATATGCACTCCTATGTTCACTGCAGCACTGCTTACAATAATAGCCAACATAAGGAAGCAATCTAAATTACCATCAATAGATGACTGGATAAAAAAGTTGTGATGCATATATACAATGCAATATTTTATGCAGCCATAAAAAAAATGAAATCTTAACCATTTGTAACAACATAGATGGAACTAGAGGGTATCATACTAAGTGCAGTAAGGCAGACAGAGAGTGAAAAATACTATATGATCTCACTTATATCTGGAATATAAAGAACAAAATAACAAAAAAATAGAAACAAACTCATACAGAAAACAAACTGATGGTTAATAGATGGGAAAGGGGTGGGGGGGCTGGATGAAAAATGTGACAGGATTAGTACAGATTGGAAGTTACAAAATTGTCTCGGGGATATAAAGTACAGCATAAGGAATATGGTCAATAATATTGTAATAACTATGTATAGTGCCAGGGGGGTGCTAGACTTACTGGGGTGCTGATTTCCTAAGTTATATAATTGTTTAACCACTGTGTTGTACACCTGAAACTAATGTAAAATAAGATTGAATGTCAGCTGTAATTGAAAAAGAATTTGATAAGTGTTAAAGTATTATTCCAGTGTTGCAAGGAGTTAATAAAGACCTAGTTAAAGTGTGAGTTCACAATTTGCCTTATTAGAACTGATATTCCTAATGTATTTCAGATGTTAAAAAGTCCTTTTTAAATGTTTTAAACTTAAGTAGGTAGTAGTTAAAGGATCCCAGGCCCCTTCTTGCTCACTTCTGACAGAAGTGAAACTATGTTTACAACCTCAGCTTTGATACAAACACTTGTCTCACAAAGGGAGTCAAGTCCCATGTGAAGAGGGTATCTCCTTTGTGCTTCCTTGAGGACACACTGTGTGAAGAAAGCACTGATGAAAGAGCTACTAAAGTAAAAAAGAATGAAAAATACTGTATGATAATTGCACCTTTCAAATAACAAATCTGATCCTGTTACTCCCCTGCTTAAAAATGTTGCATTCTCTTCACAGGATGGTATCCAGGGGCCTTAGTGGCCAGACTCCTCAGGGTCCTTGAATATCAGCTGCAGTTTTGTCAGGCTTATCTGCATTGCCTCAGTGATTTTCCTTTGTCTCTGCCTGACAGGCCTTCTCATTCAGGTTATATTGCCATCCCTCACTCAAAGTTGCTCTCTCCTCTGTTCTTAGGCATTTTGTTTACTTACCTCTAAGAGAGCAAGTGCCAACACATTATAATAAAGCCATAACTCTCTCTACCATTAGTTAAGAATGGAAATTAGCTTTTCATCTTTGTATTCTTCCTAGTGCCTTACAGCAGCCTGTCAAGTTTGCTAACTGATTTGCTATATGGGAAGTCCCTAAAAGTACTATTAGTTAATCATCCCATGTTCTCCTGCCTTGCCTTTTAACAAAAATTCTATTCCTGATTATTTCCATTTTACAAGTGATTTTGTTTCCTTTTCTGTCCAGGCAGCATAATTCGATGTATGAGGCGCCTGGAAGAATTGCTTCGACAAATGTGTCAAGCAGCAAAAGCTATTGGAAACACTGAGCTGGAAAATAAATTTGCAGAAGGTAAGTACTCATTCAAGTTGGTTTGTTTGTTTTTTAATGATTTAGGCATATCTGAAACTTGAACTCTTAACCACAACCTAGGAGGATGTTTTCAGATGTTTTTTACTGGGTTGTCATGGAGGGCCATCTAGTAATGTTTAAATAAAATTTTAGAGTGGGAAAAAGTTTTTTGAGATTTTTATATATATTTAGATATTTATTGTGCATTGTATGCCAGGCATTGTTTTAAGCACTAGTGGGTACAGCAGTGGACAAAATGACACAAATCCCTGCCTTTATTTCAACAATTAAAAGAGTTGGTAATAAGTCTTCAGGAAAAAAATACCTTTTTTTTCTTTTAATAGGGAATTGAGGGATGGATGGAATGGTCTTGGAGTTCCCCCTCAGAAGGTAGCATTTAGGCCTTTTATTTATAGATTTGAGCAACAGCAAGAGGCCATTGTGCTTGAGCATAGTGAGCAATGACTAGAATAGTAGGGGTTGGAGAGAGAAAAATAATCAGGTAGCCCCTAGCCCTCAGCTTTTTCCTCTGAAATGACTGAAGGCTTGGATCACAGGAGTGGTATGCTCTAACATGGGTTTTTCAAGGCAGTTTTTGCTGTAGCATTATAAGCAAGTCTGTAGAGTCGCAAAATGGAAGCAGGAAGACCAGATCAAGAAAGGATAGCTAGACCAAGGTGGTAGGAGTCGGGGTAGTAAATGCTTGTATATAGTTTCACACCATCTGAATGTTGGCTTATGTAAAGGGCTGAGTTTTTGAGATTAGCAGCAACACATTGTTGCTTTTAGTTGGTTGCTCACAGTCAACCCTAGTGATTTCCGGTGAGTGTCCTAAAGAAAAACTTTGCAAAAACTGGCTTATGTTTCTATTATTGATAGAAGCAGGACTGTTTAATCACTCAGGGTATAAGTCTAATTACATAAGCCTTTTAAATAAAAATTTATGGTTCTTAGTTCAGAAAAAATTTCACATGGTTTTCAGATTGAAAATTCATGCTTTTGGGTCAGTAAGCTTCTTTTGACAGCTTTGTCCTTCCCCAGATAAGTTTTTTGGAATAGTTTTATATACCACTCCCTCACACACACACCAAATTACTTTAGAGTCAAGTCATAAGAAAGGAGTCTACTTTCTAAGTTTTCCACCTCTCAGAGATAGCTGTGACCTCTTCTAGGTAGATCTTTCAGACCAGCAAGGTGTTTTGTATTTTCCAGGTTGTTGTCTCACTAGTTTAATCAGGATTGTTGTTTGTCTTTACAACCCCCAGCAGAGGGGAATTACAATCTTCGTGGTCTTGAAAGTTTAAACCATATTTTCTTTTCTCTTAGGAATCACCAAAATCAAGAGAGATATTGTGTTTGCTGCCAGCCTTTACTTATAGTCAGCCAAAGGAATGTGGGATTTTAAATTGTGCACCACCTGCCTGATTGCAGTTGACTACAAATGCTTATACTATTGATTTGGTTATCCCATCTCACAACAGTTGTCCTCAAACATTTTAATATGTATTATATTTAAAACAAGCATTTCCAAGAAAGCATATTACATACACATTTGTACATAAGCATTACATTTTTTAATAAAAAATGTACAGGTGGGGCATTGTTTTAGTGAAAGGCTTGAATTTTTTTATGAATTTAGAGCTATTAGATAAGTGTTGTGTTAAATGTAACTATATACACACATGTAAAGTGGGCATCCAAGGTATAGCAGCAGCAGTCCCTTAAAAGGCTTGTATACTGGCAAGAACAACACATACTCTTGCCTTCAGGTTGCAACCATTTTCTTTTAGAAAGCATGCCAGCTTCATTTGGGCGTTCTGTCACTTTCAAGGTTGGTGATTGTTCCGATAGTGATTCCCCGCTGTTGGTGTTTCATGCAGAGTTGTATGAGAATCCTCCTCTTTTCTTTCTTTAAAAGAATTTCTCTCCTTGAAGAAATCTGATACATACACAGCCTGTATAGAACAGGTTATAAGTTTAAAAACCACATAGAAAGTTGCAATAAGCAGTTTGCAAAAATATAAACAAAGAGATATATATTACAGGGTACAAATTACAGATTAAGAGTACAAAAAATTAGTGGCTAACAGGAATTTTTTCCAAATTGATAGTTGCTTTATCATGTCTTGGGCAAATAGCTTCACTTTGTCAGCACTTAAAGAATTATTCTTCGTGTAAATTAGGTTTTTTTTGTTACCAAAAAGAAAACTGTTTATAGTTAGAACCTTTTACAATAAAAATACATAGTAAGATTTTATAACTTTTATAAAGAACAATCTAGTTTTTATCTGCTGTCTATCTTACATGACTTTTAACTACACCGGAGTTCTTACATAGTACTGGTTTATTTTACCACATTCTCTGTATTTGCAGTTTTATCACTAGGACATTTTTTCTACTTATTTACCCAAGTGTTTATCAGTATCAAGATGTAGGCTGCAGCCCTGTATACTTACAACTAGTATCGCAACCAGAGCTCCTTGAATGAGACCAGTCAACACATCACTCCAATGATGTTTGTAATCAGAAACCCTAGAAAGGCCCACGTAGATAGATACAGCAACAAGACCAAATTGCAGTGTGGGACGTAAGAGTCTTGCCCAGTCTCCCTTCATTCTGGCTTGAAGATAAAGCTTATAGAAAAGATAAAAAAAAAAAATCAGTATTTATTATATGTGGAATAGGGCTTTAGGCAAGCATTCTTGTACTCAAGTACCTGAAAGTTAATGCTTTTAAGCAAAACAAAACTATTGCCCCAATAACTTCTATTTAGAAGAATTTACCTATCCAACTGAACCACCTTGCAAATTTAAAACAAGGCAAGGGTTAGCTTGTTTAGTATTTCATGGACAGCTCCTCCCCTTGTAATCTGCGTTAACAATACTCAAAGGCAAGTGTCATTAGTTCCCAGTCTTGGGATAAACTGCTAGCATTTGAGCATAGGCCGCCCTTAACTTACCTTGGGCCAGGCTACTTTGTTTTCTGTCCAGCCTATCCAGGGACTAATTACTTAATGCACTCAAACAATTTACATGTGTTAGAGCCCTGCTAGTCTCAAATATTTAACAGGACAACTTAAGACTAATTATAAGTAAATTAAACAGGTTTAGTCTTTACCCTGGAAAAGTCTTTTCTTTCAATAGCACTTGTACATTTCTAAATTCTATAACTTTTATACTAATCAGATTCGAGAATTGCCTTTTTTCCATGTCAGCCTGCCTTGACTTTGGGTACATCCCTAATGGTTATCATGTAGAAGGAATTTGGATAGTTCCTAGGAATTCCTTTTAGCAAATCTGGTCTCATTTAAAAATGTATTTCTTTTTTTGCCTAACTTCTTCCAATAAGTATATACTTTTTCATGTTCATTTTAAAAATTCTGTTCAATAATTTATGACTCATACTTAATGCAGTCCTCAGAAAACAATTTATGTGGCCATGCCCATTGACACTGCCTATTTAGATGTACAAATCCATTTCCAGTTCTTTGAGTACTGCTGTGGGTGCTCAGTTCTCAGCAGCCAGAAAAGACTCAGAGGTTGTCTAATTTTATCAAGTACTTTATAATATAAATATCTCCTTCTAAAAGAGCATACCATTATTAACTGAGTTGGACTCTAGCTGATTTAAGTGCTACGGGCTTTCTGTGGAGCCCCTTCCTCCCTTTTTTGTTTGTTGAAGCTGTAAAAAAGTAAACAATAAAAAAAGCATGTCTCAAGATTCTGGAGTTGGGAAGATAAGTTGATTCTAGTTGAAGCAAAGTTGGCATCTAGCAACTGAAGCCAATTAAGTAACATAACCATGCCAGTAAGATCACCTCTTTAGTTCTACATTTTATTTTAAGGAGGACAGTTCTTTGGGGCTAAAGCCAAGTTTTGAGTATTCCTGTCAAAAAGTTCAGCTGTCCCTATTCTGGTTATTTAAGCTGCCTTTTGATATAATAGTTAAAGGCATGAGTTTTTCAGACTATGAAAATATATACCTAGTAATTACAAATACGTATATAAATGTAGTCATCTTAGGGAGAACTGTACCCATCTCTGCTAGACAGCCCCCAAAAAACTAAAATGGACTTAAGCTAGTCAGTCCTATTTTGTACTTCCAACCTAAAGGAAACTCAGAGACTTTCCATGTCCTTCCTCACTTAGGATTCTAAAATCCCTCTAACCATATTTTCCTTCCAAAGAACCCTGACTTTGACTCTGTTAAATATTACTTTGCCCAAATTTTTTTCAACATTCCAGTTAAGAGAATTAACATTCACTTATGGAACAGGAATCGAATAAGCTCCAACAGACTTTAGGTGAAACCTGTAACCCTCTATGGACCCAGAGATTATTTCACCCTGAGAGGGTTCTAAGATTCTCCAATTGCGGTTATACCCCTCACCTTACCCTCCGCTCCAGGCTCTGGTTCGTCTGATGACTGATGATGGTCATGGCTTGTGTGCAGGCTGTTGTGACAGAGCAATTCTCAGCCCTGGGTGGGTTGGCTAATTGAATGTGCTTCCTATTTGTCTGCTTTGTCTCCCTGGTTGCAGGGTACTCAATATAGCACTGCATAGGTCAGGTACCACCAATAGCCCTGCAACTCCCCACCCACATTGCCACCTCAGTCTTTCCTACAAAAAGCAGCTTCAATAAAGCACACACACAGCATTGTTTCTAGTGGTTCCACTTCTAAACCCTTCTCAGGTTCTGCAGTGCAAATGTCTTTCAGGCTCCCACACTCTGGAGGCACTAGAGCTTTGGCTTCCTCTACTGCTCATTTAACTGCTTTCCAAAACCTTATCTTTCACCTATTGTCTCTTTCCATTCTTTGATATTTTTTTGTGGATTTATAACTTTTTAAATTCTATTCCTTGTCCTTTGAGAGGAGTTCCTTAAGAAGGGAGAGGAAAGTGTATGTTCCTTTAAAACGAAGTCTGTTGAGGAGATTATATGTCCCTAATTGTCTCAGAAACTGCCTAAAGCTTCGCAGCACTGTTCCGTTAGAACCAGATACAGGGACAGAGCTCATGCTTTAATGTCAAAGCTGATAATAAAAAGGCTTTATATATAGGTCCCTGCCTTTTTAAATGCCACTCTTCCCTCTTCCCCAAACATGCATATGCTAATCATACATGCACTAAACTCATTCGAAATAAGGCATTTGGTTGCTTATGTCTTAAGAACGTAAAGAACTCCATATCCAGTATTGTGTATAGTGCCAAACAGGCTCAGTGGACGTACCAACACAAATTCCCCTTTTGGAGGAAACTGCCCACCCCCAGACAAAATGGAAGGCTATGCCCTATTTGGACCACACAACCCTTGCCTTCTCTTCTGGGATGGCACTGACTAAATGACTTATAACAGACCTGACCCAGAGACCTGTTGGGCTGGATTCTGGAATTATACTGAAAGTTTGAAGAAATTTTCAGAAGTGGTAGAAAGGGCACCTAATGGATACATGATAGGCTACTTAAAAACAAAAGAGGCGGCAAAAACTATGGCTCAGCAAGAAGAGCAAGCCATTTAGTAGAGAAAAAAATGGAGGAGAGTGGCAGCCACAGTGAAAGTGCAGGTGCCTAATGAGACACATGGAGAATCTGAATTCAGTTCATAGTGTGTGCTAGTTCTAACCAATGTGTCTCTTTAAATCATCTTATCTAGGAGTTTTGTTAACACCCTTCTCTGTGTAACCAAAATTCCATTTTGTTTTGTTTTTAATTTGGATTTCTGTGACCTAAATGATGATGCAGTTTTACTTAAAAATGGTACGTTTTGATTGAAAAGGAAAACACTTGGGTTCCAACTGAGAAAAACTTAGAAAAATAAAATCCCAACAGAGCAAACATACTGAATTTCCACTGAAGGCACCATTATAAAAGAACAGTGAGTGGCCTTGAGCAGGTGATAGATTTACTTCTGTCCCTTTTCTCTACAAATAGTACAAAGGCATGAGCCCCCCAAGCCAAGAGTTTATCAATCCATCTCCTGGCTCAGGCCCATTCTAAGATTTCTTCTCTGAACTTGCTTCAGTTTGCCCTAGCTAATTGACTTGTACAATGGGTAATTCAGTCACCATGGTGGTGGGGAGGGGGTTGCTGCTTGATGAGAGATTCTAGCCTCTGGATCCATCACAATCTTAACTCCCAATTTTCTGGTGAAGGAAGCTCCAAACTAGAAAATTCACAATTTGAAATAAGCAGATGATAGAACAGGGAGAACAGAAGCAATAACATGCAGCTCTTCACTGAGGTGGTCCCAGAGCAAAACCCATCACACTGGGATGCCACAGGCTTCTCAAAGCCCAGAAGAAGGACAGCAGAGGGAACAGGAAAACGTGCAGCTGGCAGGACTTGTCATGGCAAAGGGTTCTGTAACTAGGGCAGTCCGTGAAAGTCAGCCATGGAAGTCAGGTGAGAGGGCCCGATCCAGAGACATGCCGAGGGGGAGCTGCAGTGGTAACTTTTTACGAGGGGAGAGACAAAGGGAATTAACACAAGGGTTAGCCCAGCGTAGAGATGGTGGAATGGATGAGGGCGAATCCCGTTGGCTGCCCAGACCAGAAAGAAGAGCTTTGCTTCCTCAGAAAAGACTACTTCCTCTGCCTATCCCTGCCCACGAATTTGAACACTGTCCTGAAATACTTAAGAGGATAGTTATGTTTATAAAAGGAACACTTGAGCCTGCTACTAGTGTTATCCCTGCTAAAACAGGAAAAGGCAGGCGGCCTGTGGGTTTCCAGGAAACACAAAGTGAGGCTGAAGAAGCGTTAATAGGAAAAACAGATACGTCATATTTCATGAACCTTTACACAACTCCTCACCATTTTCATCTATTAAAAGGTGCAGGATAGACAAATACCACAGGACGTGATAAGGGGAGGGAGTCAACCTCAGAGCCTCAAAAGGAAACCACAGTGAGGCCTGTCTATTCCTCGCTGTCTCGAGGAGAACTGTCTTTGAACCTGACCAGCCAGTGTGTCAAAGCAAGAACTCAGAGCAAATCAAATACAACCACTGATTGGGCATAGCTCAGTTTCAGAAAGCAGAAACTAGTCTGAGAAGAATTACCCTTAGGAATCCATAGATAGACTCCAGGAATATCCCCTGCCCCCTGCCTCAATGAAACCAGGCATCACTACTGGCCCTTCTGGAAAGAAAAGTTCCAGCTGTAGTTTTTGTCTCCAGGAAGAACAAACAGCAAGGGTGAGTCTCCTGAGCTGCTCTCCCAGGGAGGGCTTCTGGTCAGGAGAGTCTTGCTGCTCAGTACAGAATCAAGTGTCCAGTCTCTTAGCAAAGAGAGAAATGTAATGGAAATAAACTACTATGTAGGATATACAGAAAGCTTTATAAAGAAAGAAAAGCTGCTTGGCTTGGCTATTACTGGGACTTCATAAAGGCAATTTCTTATTTCTTAAGGCCATGAGGATAGGAGTCAGTTTGCTCAAAATAACCAGATATTCAAAACCAGAGAGGGTACGAAGAAGCTCCACCATGCAGGCAGCAAATATTTTTCTGACAAGTGCAGAGAGGCCTTCATAATCCAAAGATAATCTGACACTTTGGATCTCTTTATGAAGAGCCTCATGAATAGTTTTATGAGGAACCTGAAGAATACTTGGTCAAAATAAACAGGACTTTTCATTGCACAGGGCCACATTGGAAAACAATTAGGTGTCCATATTTTTCCTTTTGTGTAACAATTATTTTTTTAAATGAAGAAATTCAATGCCTATGACCCTACTTTAAGCATTCTGTCACCGAAGAGAGAGGGTGTAGCCATTTTTACCTAAAATTTTTGAGAAACATTTAATATTAAAAGATCTAACTGTATTGTCTCAACTTTAAAATCTGATTGTTAACAAGGTATTGTTTGAAGCTGGTTTTTTATTTTGCCTTTCATTGACTGACCTTGTAATACAACTGCAAAATGTCAGGGTCTCACAGACATTATTAATACTGTATTCTTAAGAGATTTTTTTCCATTTAAACTAGATCCAGGGAGTTAGCTTGTAAGCTAAAAACAGTTCACTTTTTAAAAGGGTTATTTTTTAAAAAGAAGAATATGTGACTAAGATTGCATGTATCTTAACAAAGCCTAAATGTCATTTGAGCTTTTACTGAAAATTTTGCCAACCCTTGAACTAAACTAACAACGGCATGCCCAATACCAAGAAATACACCTTGGTCTATTTGTTAAGAAATACTGGTGCTAAGACCAAGCCGGGGAACTGATGTGTTGTTCCACCTATATTTGATAACAGATCTGGCCACGAGAGCACTGTACGTCTGGCCTCAGTTTAGTCTTCTCTAGGCTTTAATCTCACCATCCTTAGGATTCACAGTTCCTAAATTTAGATCTCAAATCCCACCTTAAAATTAGGCTGGACTCATGTAGTTTATGGGCCATGAGTTGTTCATTTGCCCAATGTTCAGCATTAATCCACTTTTGGAAACACTTTCATGAAATAAACAGTGCTAGGTAGTATATGGTAATACCAGGTGAGAAATTATACAAATCTTGCGGAAAGCAAGTGGTGTCAAAGAGCCTGAGTAAGATTGAGATAGGTGGGCAGCACCATCCCAGTGCAGAGGAGGGGGCGAGGCGTGGACACAAGGCATTTTGTGGCAGGGAGAGGAGTGAAGCTGAGGCAGAGGTACCTGGATCCCCACTGCAGTAAGGAACATAGGAATTTCACAGCAGGCAGCGATATAAACAATCTGAGGTTTCAGCCTCAGTAGGACGGTGCTGGGAAAATGTTTTGGTATGTCCTTCACTGTACTGGAAAAAGGATAGTCTCATACCATGGCTCTTTTCCTGATCAAATAAATTTGGAATCTTTGGCATTCAGCCAAGTTCAAGGGGCCTCACTAAGCACATAAATTGGCCATGCGCTGCCCTGTGCTCCCACCAGCCTCTGTGGTTTTCACAGATGCTGACTGCTAGCATTGTGAAATGTGCAGGGCTGGGCTGCCTGCTAGAGGAGAACAATGATCACGGTATTTTCTTTATGAGACATTTTAAACTAGAAGTTAATTTCAGGTGTCAGGAATTCTCCACAGGGAAGTTTTGGCTATCAAACACTCTCAGAATTCAAATGACTATACATCTCCACCCAAATCTGGGACTGACCAGGATGCCAAGATGCCTAGAGAAAGAAGATGAGTCATGGCCTAAGGAATTTGGGGGCGGAGGTGAAGTGTTGTATGTAAATGTGAAAGCTGGAAAGCAAGGAGACATCTGTGTTCAGGGGCTGAATAAAAGCTGGGGCCTAGAAACACATCAAGTAAATACTTCCACTGCCTAAAGTCAATGAAATGCAGTGCACAGTTCTGGCCGGCTTCCCCATAAGGGCCTTGGTCTATGCCAAACCTATTTATCTGAACTTTTATTTTCATTAGAAGTTTACATCTAAATGGCTCGTACGGACCCAATTTCCAAACCAGAGTTGAGGTAATTTTCCCTATGCTTATATCCTAACTTGCCTCCTCTCCCAAGTGCCCAAAGAGCAGGCATGTCATTGAGGCCCTCTATACATTAATTCTGACCTCCATACATTAATTTCATATTTCACAAAACAGCCCTCAGTAAAAGTTTCTATTTGACTGAACATACAGATGTTTTGAGAAGAGTCAAAGAAGAGCAGAAAATTACATGGTATATGATAACAACTGAAAATATGCTTTAAAATTAAAAACAGCAGGTAAAAGTTGTGTCAGCCACCATTTAATTTCCAGGGAACAGAATTACCTGACCTTCAAAATAACTGTTCCGATCAAGTAATCAATCAAAAAGTCAGTGAGCCTAAATAACACCCAATTTTGATAATTTTATACAGAGAGGGACACCCACAGAAAGGACTTTATTTAAAAAGCCAAGTTGATCTTTAAAGACCTTGTATGAGCCCTAAAGCCTGGTCTTCTATTAGCTACTCTTTATACACATTCATCTCTTAATTTGATATGCAAATTTTGGGTGCAAATCTTTCCTAACTCTTGACTCCCAACTTTGTATAATGGAAGTACAAACTGCTATGCACTACGGGTTAGCAAGTACAAGTGGACCTAGAAATTGTAGAGATGACAAACTCTTGAAGCAGTACCTGACTTGCCCAGAAGTTTCCTTGACTTCCAATAATCAAAACAGCTCCTCACCCCAGTAATCCCCCAGGATGAAGAAGCAAAACCCACACTGAACAGATGAGGCTAGGGCTCCAGTTAGGGTGAGGTTATTAGGCAGCTGCAGTCACCTTGGCCTGATATTTCAGACAGTGACCTGCTGTGATTGATTACACAGAAACTGTTTCTGGGTTCCAGAAAACTTTCAGAAAATATGTCCCAGAATAAGGGCACACATCAATTCATTCTTAGCACCAGGAGTACAGCCTTGGTAATTATCTGTATAGGTTTCTACCACTGTCAGAGAGAAAACCTACTTCCAAAGTAAAGACTCCTATTATCTCAAAGGTCCCCAATTTGCACCTTCCTATACAAGGTTCCTATTTGCTACCGCTAAATGAAGGACAAAAATACTTTCAAACAATTGTAACTGGCCTTGGTCAGAAGCACAGGCATACATTCTCTCGTGAACTTAACTGCAGCCAGCAATGGAGTCCAGCTGACTGGGATGTTAAGATGATGAGACTGTTGGAGGTGGCCACACAGGAGAGGACACGGAGGCTGAACACATGACTTGCACAGTATATAACCTGCCACCAATATACACAAAGTACTTACCGCTACAAACAGCATGCAGTACATGGAGAATGATGAGTGGCCTGAGTAAAAGGATAATCTAAAAGAGAAAAAAGAGAAACATTAATTTTCTCTCCTACAGGAGACACAGCTCCCTCCCCTCCCTTTTAGAAATTAGGAGGCTGGTATAGGGGGACAGTTAGGCTAGGAACATTAAAGCGTATTTACCAGGGGAGGGTGGGCAGTCTGAGGTCCAATTTCTTAATAGTGTCATTTTATTTAAACTTTCAGGATGAATAATGACTCTGAGCACAAACTTGCCAGGCATTTCTAAAGTAATGCTTGACAAGCCATAACTGGCATAAATGGACTGACTTTATTACATGTAAACTTATGTGACCATGATTTCAAGTTTATTTTCCACTTGCAGGGTTTGCTCCTTAGTAAGAGTAATACCTCCTTGGAACATTCAGAAGTTTACTTTTTAAAAAATAAGTATAAAAATTTAAGACCTATATTTTAGCATTTTAAATGGGCACACATCTTGTCTTAGTTTTTCCACCAGATTACGTGCTTCTGTTTGACATTTATTTTTAAATTGTACACTGACATTTCTATAGCACATGAATCTTCTCTTCCAATATTATAGTCTGTAAACATCTTAGTATCATCTTCCCACCTAAAAATGAGAGAATGCTTGCAAAACTTTATGGCACTTCAGAATAAGAAAAAGAAAGCTAACGTTCATAATCAAAAGTTCTGCTTACATTCTATTATCTATTGATGCAGAGAAGACAAGTACTTTGATACAATAGAAGTACTCCCTGTGAAAGATGCATCATGCAAATAATTATCATGCTTCTGACTGCTTTTCCTACATATGAATAAAAACAAAACAAAAAGGGACAGGCTCTTAAGTATTTTACTTATGCCCTGCTTATTATTTGGTCCCCTGGATTCAGAGAGGAAAAAAAGTCTGCTAGAACACACACAAGAGAGTCATGTGTTTAAGTTTGGCAACTTGAGAGTAGGTGAGAGAATGGAAAGTTCTTGAACATTTAGTGATGATAATTCTACCAAGAATTATGATAGTCTTTTTTAGAATCCGATACATTGCTAAGAAAGAATATTCTAACTTCCTGTGCCAATTAGGAATCACTAATTAAACCAGATACTTATATTGGTTTTAATTTACATAAAACAAAAATTACTTTTACCCTTGCCAACTATTTGGCTATAGAAAAAGATCAATACAAATCCTTATTTTAAATTAGATAATTAGAGAACAGTTTTGTTCATTTTATGGTTAGTTTCAGTGAGTTATACTGAAGAGTCTACGAGTTAAATAAAAGCCAATTTCAAGGACTGTCAAATCCCATTAAGCCATGATCATAAAAATATTCTCAAAGCCAAGCAAGTTAAAAGTTTCACTAAGATTCATGTTCAGAGTATTCACTATAAGCTGGAATCATAAATTCCAAACTTGTGATAGGCTTGAACAGCTCTGATTCAATCACAGGGTGACTTGATTAGTTGCAAACAAAATGGTTTCAGGTTTTTATTCTGAATACATAAACATTTTATTCAGTATAGAATCAGGCAAAGAAATCTGGCTCTGCCTTGACAAGAATATAAAACATAAAGGGAGAACTCTGTCCAACCTCAGTCTCTAAGGCTTCACCCAAAGTACGTAATTAAAGAGATCATGGTTATGGACTTTTATTTCTATTAAGAAGAAAATTAACAGAAAAAAAAAACACCAAAATATCAATTCAAATTATTTTTGTATTTCCTACAAAACTAACTTTCCTGGAGCCTCTAGGCAACATAGCCCTTAAGAGCATCTTACTGTGTCCATAATTCAGTAATAAACAAAAAATTGCAGTGGGTAATTTAATAAAAACCCAAAGACTAGTCAAAATGCAGATTGTTTTCTGCATCATAGTGACCTCAACCGAAATGTTTAAAATTTTGTCTGTGGCCAAACAACACTGACCGATTATTATATTTTAACCTATCCTAGACTACCATCTCATTTTCGTATAGCCCCTCTAATAAAGATAGATAATAATTTTAGCCAGTCTACTATCAATACTTAGGAATGTCTTTTCAGAAAGAAAATTTAAAGATAAAATTATATTCTAAAATGCAGCTGTTTTCACTAATGCTGGGCTATGGTATATTAACAATGAGCAAGCAGACTGGTCAGTACTGTAACTTACTGTGAATGGGATTTAATTCCTAATCGTAATTTTAAGGTTATACGCCCCCCCCCCCCATTTTACATTTATCAGCCAGGACATCACTTTTCCTAGGAGAGCTCATTAAATTTGGCCTGAAGTCCAATATCAGTCTTAAGAGTGTTCACAGCCATCCACCCCCCCCGCCACAATGTCTGTGACTTCCCAGTTACAAATTATGCAACATTCACATCAATGTTCAGCCTTATAAACTGAAAAGACAACCAAATCTGGCCTTTATCATTTATCAGAAGCAAACAACTCACATAAAGCATTTAAGTTTAAAATGGAATTTACTAAGTACTTGGGGCCTCCTGAAGAGGTTAAAACACAAATAACCTAATCATCTCACTTTTATTTTACCCCTACATTTTTCCTTAATGCCTCTCTACTCCCCCACGTTAAAAGGCATAAAACAGTTACACCTTTAGCTATTTTTTAGCTTGAAATATCTGCAGTCTTCGAGAGTTTATGTAGTTCGCTGTGTCTGCTGACTCTCAGGGTAGCTTGTTTCTATGTATGTCCATTTATATTAGAATATGAGCTCATGTCCTTGGGTGAATCTTAGAGGCCTTGGTTTAAAAAGACTTCCAGAGAAGATATTTTCTCTCCTGCTGGGTTAACTACCAGTCCACTTGAAACGTCTAGCTCTTTTTAAAAAACCCATATTGATAGTATGAATTCTGGCCCCAGCGCCATGGTGTAACTGTGGTCTTGTAGTTAAGAAACCTTTCTGACAGCTCCCCCTGGGAGGATGCTGCCCTGTGAGAGTCCCTACATTACTCTACATTACTCATGGGCCTTCCATCTGTCTTTCTACTCTGCTCTGGCCTCAGCCTTTATCTCCTGTGCCTCATGTTCAGAGCCTTTCAAAATCCAAGCTTCAGGCTATAAGGAATTGGCACATACTTTGAGGACATGCGTCAGATGTACAGCATTAACTGATCCCAGCCTCAAAAGAAGTTCTTTACTCTCTTACCAGCTCAGCTACTTATTAAAAAGATGTGTATGTTTTAAGATTTATCTATTTTTTTAATATATACATACAAACATGTTTAGTTGAACTGTATTCGTGAGCATTTCTAACCCTCCACATTGCCAAAAACAGAAGTAGCCTTTTTAAAAACAAGGCTAGGACTAATAAAATGTCACCTAATATCAATTGCTTTACTAGGAGACAAGAGTTTGGTAAAAACTGTTTTTAATTATAAAGTGGTCAGTGCTCACAAATGTTTCCAATTATTACTACTGCACCAGTTCACTGGGCAAAGTTGGCTTTGCTACAAATTAGAACTTTCTTTTCTCCCTACAAATCATCCCAAAATTGATTCCTAAAGCATTCTAAGACAGAAAGGTTGACAAACAACTGTTAATGGTTACAAGTTACTGAGTACTTTCTATGTGCAGGTACTTGACACACAGCATTTCCACTCTTTACAAAAGTCCCCACGGTAGGGGAGCTGTCAACCTTATTTTACGTATAGAGAAACTGAACTTCCTAGAGGTTCAGGAACTTGCTCAAATCTGAGTCTTCCCAGCTCTTTCCCACTGGGCCATGATTCCACTCCTGTGAATGGCAGGCAAATCCAGCAGCAGCATCATCCTGCCACCTCAGGGCGGGGTACAGCCACTGGAAAAACTGCACTGCTTATACATGGCTACATGTTTGAAGCAAATTTATAAAGAACTTAGACAATCTGTGATAAAACAAATGCAATGTGACAATAAATACTAATTTGTCCTTTCTATACTCTAAAGTTCAAGTAAAAACAAGTCAAATTGCAACATGAGGCATTTTCTCCAAATAGTATTTCCTGATTTATAAATTTTATATAACAGCAAATTAACTTAAAGGACATAATAAATTTCTCTTCTGTGATAACCTTTAAACATGGACTGATCCTGTTCAAGGGTTAAAACATGTCCCATACAAAGGCACATGGGATCAATGACCCTTAATGAACAATTTCCCAAGTAATGGTCTTACTTTATTATAAAAGGATTTTTACAACCAATAATGTGCAAAATGCTTAAGCAATGAGATATCAGGTTATTATCTCAAAAAATCTCACATCTAAGATTCTTGAAGAATCATGTAGATAGGAATGGCAAAAATGGGTACATTCATACTGCACTGATATAAGCACACGGTGGTTGGGCAATATCTGTCTCTATGTGTAAAACATGCATATATTTTGACCCAGTAATTCCACTTCAAGGCATCTATCCTAGAGAAACACACGAGCACAGAGATGTCTGCTGTAACACTTCTGGCAACTCAAGGTCCCCAGAAGATGGTTGTCTCTATTCTTTCTGAATGCTTTAAGTTAGCTAAAATGAGTAACTATGTGAAATAACACAAAAAAATTATCTCTAGGACATACTTAAAAATATGTCATTTATTTAAACTACATACAACTATACAATTTCACACTTAATGTAAAAACATACCGAAAAATGACTAAAATGGTGTACAAACTGTTAACAGTGGCTCTGAGGAAAGATATCAAATGGGAGTTAAGGAAAACTTTCACATGTTACAGAGACATATTCCATCCTGATTCTATATTCAGACTGTACTCATCCTCTAAAATGCCTCTACTAGCAGTTTTAGCATCCTCTGATTTCATGTAGCATTTTATCTTTACACCTTTTACGCATGTGCTACTTACCACCCATAAGGTCCATGTCTCAGCTCCTCGGCAGTGAGCTCCACAAGAGCCACATGTATACTCTGGTAGCTCCCACACTGACTAGGGCTTAAGAGCAGTGGGTATTAGCTGAACTTAGTAACTTCATGTAATAGGCTGAAGCAGTGGTTCTCAGATCAGCAGCCATAGTACTATCTGGGATCATTTTAGAAATACCCCACCCTGGATCCACTGAATCAGAAACTCTGGGAGTGAGGTCCAGCAATCTGTATTTTAAACAAACGCTCCACATGGTTCCAGTGAAACTAGAGTGTGAGAAACAGTGGGGCCAAAGGAGTCAGGGTGGTGTAGGGGTGAGGAAAGAGTCACACCTACAACCTAAAGTGTCAAGTAATAACATTCAGAATAGAGGAGACAGAAAGAGGTGCCAGCCTTGAAGTCACATTCCTTTTAAATACACAAATAACTAATGTCCTTTCATAGTATGAAAGGTCTTTTAAAACCATCCCCTTTCATTCTATATGCATTGATAAAACTAGAAAGTTTGTCTAGTTTACTGATATATACATGTCTGAGAAATACAGATAAGCCTGAACAAATTAATCTTTTGGGAGGCATAAAGGTTTATCCAGTAATGTCTACTATTAGGCCATATAGAGAAGCCATTCTCTCAAAGTATAAAGCAGGTTTTACCAAGTGCTTAGTACCACAGCCAGTCAGTCTAGTTCTAATGGGTTTTCACTTTTATAGGGGCACACCCTCAAACTTCAGGTTTATTAAACTGCATACGGGTTGCATTAAAAAAAAAGAGAGAAAAGGGCAACTATACTTTAATAAAAAATTTTTAAACCACAGGAAGAATAAGCCAAAAATTAATTTTAAAAAAGATTATTTCTTTTATTCAACTGAACATATTGCAGTTAAACATCTAAACAATATAAAGCTGCCAAATTCGAACAGAAATAACTTAGTGTTGACTATAAGATTCAGATAGCCAGAGACTGGACATTTGTAATTAATGAGGAACACTGAGTTTATATCTAAAAAAGTGTAATTTAAATAAAAGCCAGAAAAAAGAAAAAAGTAAATCCTTAAAGGAACCAAAGTTTCTATACTGTACTAGCACAAAAAGACCAGCTAGCTGTGCACAATCTTAAATACACCCCATTTAACAGGGTTAATATCAGCTCTCACATCCTGAGATAGCAAATGTCACACAAGGTCATGTTCCCATAATCTGGGTAACATAAAGCAAGGGTTCTCAAAATGCAGTCCTGAGGTCAATAGCAGCAGCAACAGTAGCATCTGGGAACTTGTTAGAAATACAAATTCTTGGGCCCCACCCCAAATCTTCTGAATCCAACACCTGGAGATGAAGCCCAGAATCTGTGTTTTAATAAGGCCTCCAAGTGATTCTAATGAACCACTGGCATTTAAGTGCCACTGGTCTAAAACTTCTCTAAAGAGAAACTTGACCTGGCAAGGGAACTATTGGTCTGAACTACCTGGGCTCATTGGTAATATTTTTCAAAAATTGAAAGCAATGCTATTCTCATTGACATACACAATGGCAGTTGGATGCCCTACTGTTACAAATACAGCCCCTTTTAATTTATAGTAAATTCTCAGGTATTAATTTTAGACAATGAATAGGAGCTTCGGGATATTACAAGTAATATGTATTCTATGACAGTCCATTAAATTTTCACTTCTATGTTTAGAGCTAAATGGCTACCACAAATGAAGCCCAGTAAAAGTCCTGTGACATCAGTGATATCAGGCAGAGCACAAGAGCATGCACATGTGCAGGGAGGAAAGAAGGAGGAAGAGAAAAAGGAAATAAGAGAATAAACGGGAAAAAAATCAAGACCAAAAACTAAAATTGGAGGAAGGTACTTTCACCCTAAGATACAACTCTGACTCATTTGTAGTCAACAAAAATGATTCATCTTGGGTGCTAATGTTTCTTTCTGTCCAATGTCGAGCATCATAATTTCATAATTAAAAATTTATAGGGAGCAGGCTATGGAGATAAATTTACAAAGTAGATTACACCATAATCCTAATAAACTATAGATAAAGTCTAGACTAAAATGTTTCTGCATTCTTGGCATCCTAACTTAAAATTCAAAAAAAAAAAAAAAAAAGGATTAGAAAAGTCTGTATCCAACCAAACTACGTCCCACAACAAAATAGCAATGCAAAGCCACAGTTATGTATGAACATTATACAGCTCTAAAACTGGCAACAACCAACTCATTCTGGAAACACTGATGAAAACCACGTTTCTTCTCAGGAGATACAAAGTCTTCTTAAATTTTCATTTCTATGACTTTCCTCTCTCCTTGCTTCAGAACCTCAAAGCTTATTAACAGATCTTGTCAGTGTAATTATTTTTAAGGTATATAGCTCTACAACTTGAGTTATCCAGATACTCATGCTGCTTTTGAAGAGGTTGTTTTCCTGACCCTTCCAAAGGACTTTAAGTGGACTATTGCATGGTTGTTGGAATAGAAAATTTAAAGGGTGATAAGTAAAAACATCTAAGTGTACTTAAGTCAAACTATAATCAGAGTATATACCCTATGTTAATTTAGATACACTAGAAACAGAGAGAGGGTATGATACATTGGACTGGAAAATTAATTCTTTTTGTACCATTTTAAATAAATTATATTATCTCATATTTTGCCTAATGGCTAGTGTAAGAAAAAAAAATCTATCAATAAGATACACTGTCATAAGAAAATTTTGAGCTCAAATTTATGTTCCTGCACCTTAGATAAACCTTTATCATTGAAGAGTCGCTACATCCTAATCATTAAAGAAAACTGCTTAATGTCTTCTATTAATTTCTTTAAACACAACTGTTTAAAGCAAAAATCACAACACTATTTTGCTGCATTAATAGTGTATATGGATGTATATATGACAGTAATAGCCCAAAGTGTGTGTGGAGGTTGAGGGCACAGAGCTATCTATACTAAGTACAAAAGGCTAATTGTCATTAATGTGATGTAAATTATGATTAAAAGATGTACACTGTAATTCCTAGAGAAAAATTAACCAAAAAATTTAGATAAAATGTCAGTAGAATACTTAGAATGTCATATTAAAAAATATTTGTGTAATACAAAAGAAAAAAGCATGGCAACAGAAATTAAAGAATTAAAGAAGTTACACCTAAAACTAATATGTTATATGTCAATTATACCTCGATTAAAACAAAAAGAGAGCTGAAACAGGAAACCAACAGCAAAATAGCAGACCTAAATCCATATGGGTAATTATATTAACTGTAAATTAATTGGACACTAATCAAAAAGGGATTTTTCAGACTGCATTAAAAAGAATAAACAAGATCCAACTATATAAATATCCAATAAACACTTTGAAATTCAAAGATTCAAAGAAACTAAAAGTTTTACTTATGGAAAATATATACTAACCAAACAATAAACCTAAGAGAAGAAAAGTGGCAACATATTAACACCAAATGAAGGAAAAGAATATTTCTAGAAACAAAGAGACCCCTTTCATACAGAAAAGGGCACCTACAGCAGAAAAAAAAGAGCATTTGTACATGAATAGCAGAATCACAAAATAAATGAAACAATAGGTGGCAGAAATGAAAGAACAAAGATAACTCAACAATTATAGAGATTTCAAATTCCTAAAGAATTAACAAAACATCTGTAGAGAAAACTCATGAAGATATAGAAAATTTGAATAGCAATATCAATCTTGACTGAGCTTACATCTAAAGAACACTCCATCTCAAAAACATTAGAATATACATTCTCTTTACATGGTACATTCTTGAGGATAGTTAAAATGCAGGCAATGGAACAAACCTCAATAAATTAAAAAGAATTCTAAACATACAAAGTATGTTCTCTGACTACAAAGTAATTAAACTAGAAATCAGTGACAGAAAGAAAACCCATAGATCAAAGTGGAAAACAGAAAGGAAATGATATAATACTTCCAGTTAAATGACAATGAGGATAGAGCATATCAAAATTTGTAACATAACTAGTGACCTAAGTTTTGCCTAATGAGACTACCAAAAAAAAAAAAAAAAAAGAAAGATAAAACTGAAAGCAAGCATTAGTAAATAAAGAGTAGAAATAAATAAAATCGAATACAAAAAAATAGGAAAAAAATCAATGAATCTAAAACAAACTAATAAACAGAATAATAAAATCAATCAACTTCTAGCCAGACCACTCAAGAAAAAGGATAAGGCACAAATTATCAATGGCAGAAATGTAGGAAGGGTGAGCTCTATAGCTTCTACAAACAGTAAAAGGATAATAAGGAGACACAATGAACAATTTGATGCTAATAAATTTGGTAATATAGATCAAATGGAAAAATCCCTTGAAAGACAAATGACCAAAGCTCTTAAATAGATAACCTAAACAGTCCTACATCTATTTTAAAAAATAAAAATCATAGATTAAAATATTCCCATAAGAAAACTACAAGTCTAAGTGAATTCACTGGTGAATTCTACCAAACATTTAATACCAAACATCTGATACCAAAGCTAGCCAAAAACTGTACGAGAAAACTACAGGCAAATAATAATAGTGAACATAGAAATAAAAATCCTTAACAAAATATTAGCAAATCAAATCCAGTTAATATAAAAAGTATAATATACCATGACCACATGGAGTTTATAGCAGAAATTAAAAGTTTCTTTACTATTCCAAAGTCAATGGAATATACTACATTAAAAGAATAAAAAAGAAAAATAATATGACCATGGAGATAGCAACTGACAAAATCCAAAATCAATACCTATAGAAAAAGCAACTGACAAAATCCAACACACATTCATGATAAAAATCTAACAAAAGGCATCTACAAAAAACACACAGGTAACATACTTAATGGTGAATGACTGTGTGCTTTCTACCTAAGGACAGGAAGACGACAATCATGTCTGTTCTCACTATTTATTTCGACATTGTATTAGAGATCTTAGCCAATGGGGTAGGGCAAAGAAAAAATAAATAAAAGTCTATATAGAAGGGAAAATAAAAAGCATAACTCTTTACTCACAGACAATATGAACGGGTACAGAGAAAATCTAGAGGAATCTATAAAAAGTTACTCCAACTAATAAATTAGCAAGATTGCAGGATACAAGACCAATATAAAAACCTGTTGTGAAAAAAAATGTATTTCTAAACACAGTTGGAAAATTCACAACAGCATCAAGAAACACTAAAAACTTAGTGACATATTAAACAAAATGTGAGCAAGACATGAACACTAAAAATTAAAAAATAGGCTAAGAGAAACTAAAGAAAACCTAAATAAATGAAGAGATATACCATATTCATGGACTGGAGGGATCAATATCAAGATGGAATCCTTCACAAATTGATCCACAGATTAGAAGCAATTTCTATCAAAATAAGCTTCCTTTTCTCCAACCAAACCATATGCCCATCCCCTCCATCCCAACTCCTCTACTGTACACTATGGAACTCCAGTTCTATTGTTAAAGTCCTCTATATTCCTTTATGTCTTTACACTCTTCACTGAAGGTTAACTGCAACCCCTACTCATTAAAGAGCCTTCCCAAGTATACTGCTTGGCCCTGGAATGCTATCAAAGCAGAGAATGAGATCTCCACATCCCACACCTTAAGAGTCCAGTGTTGGTATCTTCATCAGTCCTCAAAGCCATTTCTGAATCATTCCCCCTCCCATTAAAAAAATGCTTGCTCACATAACCTCAACTCAACAATACCACCTTCCACTATCTATTTCTCAACCACCTACTGCTTTAGTCACTTTTCCCTCCTTCATTAAAACTTTATGCCCATACCAGTCCTCATATCTTCACCTCAGAGCTCACCATGCAACAGCCCCTCTAATCTTTGGCTTCACCACAATAGGGCGGTTCTCTTCCATTGTCATCATTTGTTTAATAGAAGTCTTCCTTGCTAGACTAAGCTCCATGAAGATAGGAACCAGAGCTATCCTGCTCACTGTTGAATCCTAAGGACATAGTATAACATATACTTGTAGTTAAATAGGTGTTTTTTCATCCCCACTAAATGCAAAAATTAACGATAAGGATAGTAAAGTATCTAAGAATTAAATGTAAAGAAAAATCAAAGGATGTATTACCCAGAGAAAGTATTTATTGAATGATAAATAACTAAGGGAAATAACTGTCTTTCTTAAATTATAAGGTCAATCATATCAAAAAGGTATGGCTAACAATTCTGAAACTTGAGATGAGGAAATAACTTTGCTACTTAATCAGTGGCTTTATTTAATGGGCTTTGGTTTACTCATCTATAAATTAAAGAAGTTGAACTCTGAGTTCCAAACATTCTATTTTATTCAAGCCTGATGGTGCTCTAGATGTAGAATGTAGCCCAACAAGGGTGTTATAAGAAGATCTAGAGTTGTCAAGATATGAATGAAGTTACCTTACAAAAAAATGTACTCTATGAACACTAAGAGATCTAGCAGAGCTTCACATATGATTGGATTAGGTCAGAAGTCAGCAAGCTAGAATATCTGAAGCAGCCACTATTTATGTAAATAAAGTTTTACTGGAACATAGCCACATCCATTCATTCAAAGATTGTCTATGGCCGGTAACCTCCCCCCAATCCCCTCCCATGCCTCAAATGCTACAACAATAGAGTTGAATAGTTGCCTAAGGACCATGTGGCTCACAAAAGCCTAAAATATTTACTCTTTGGCACCTTAGGAAAAGGTTTGCTGACCCTGGACTATTATGTTCTGCAAGGTTCATTTTATTTTATAATACACTGGAAATGAAAGAGTTGCATTAAAATGCTCTTAAATAGAGGATAGGGATAAAGCAGGGAAAAAGAATAAGGGGAGCAAATAGGTCAAACACATGAACTCAACTCACCTCCCAGTGATTATATTAGCTTATCTCTCTAAACTCATCTTCCAGTCACTGAAACCTTCGTTTCCAAGAATACACAAGATAAAACAAGCATTAAACATTTAACACGCACCTGCCCTCCTTCACTTTTTGTGCATTCCCTTGACATATGTAGTTTTCAATGTAACCATTGCTGCAGTTGATTTTTGACCAATCTGGGTCACAAACATCCAAGAAGTGAGGCCGCAATCTGCCTATCGAATACTTGGCAATGTCAGTCAGGGACTGACTAGCAGCTGCACCAAATAAAAATGTTCCAATGGCTTTGTAAATAGTGGCTATGTAGTTATTCCTGATAAAGGAATTCGAGTGCAAGAGGTTAGAGTAAACAGACAGGGTTTCTCCAATAACCATCTGAAAAAGAAAAGAAAAATAATGTTAAAGCAGCAATCAGGCACTTTAAACAAAATCAAAAATAGAAACAATAATGGTAAATCACAATAAAAGCTTTATTTTAAAAATACCACCACTCCATTTTTTCCTTACAAATGGAGAGTCAATTTAGGATATCTCATTCTATACCACAAAGAAAATGATGTCCAATCAACTGTGGATACTGCTTACAAAGCAATGGCTAAGCCAGAATAATTTCAGGGTCTACTCAAAACAATATGGCCTTATTTCCTTTGTTGTATTAAAAAAACTGAGTTTAATAAGTAGACAGTGATGTGTTATGGACAAAAACTATGGTTTATTTGAAAAACACGAAACTCCCAAATTAGAATATCCCTTATACAAGTACTTTTGATGGTCTTCGTTTTTATCAAACATTCCTTTGAATCAAAGACATCTATCATATTAAAAAGGGTAAGATAGTTAAGACAGTTTAAAGGAGTAAAAAATATAAAAGCAGGACTCTAATATAAATGCAGGGCTCTAACGCTGAGGCCAAGGGTACAAAGGGCAGAGGTTAGCTGATAGCCCTCAACTCCCATCCTGGCTCTCCAGACCTTTAGGCCCAGCTTCCTTAAGAAGTCTCATTAAAAAGATCAAACACACACTCGACATTCTCCTTCTCTAAGAAAACATTTCAAGTGACTCTTTCCTCTCTATTTTTGCACCGACTGCTGTAAAATTGGAGTTAAAGCCTTCCCAGATTCAGGAACAATGTGTGTATGAGCACACAACAGTGTAATGAGTTTAAAAGTATAAAAAGGTTTCCAAATACTTTACAACTTCACAGACCAATAACTTGAGAAATTAAAACAATACTGAATGGCAACATTATAAAAAACTACGTTTGTTAATAAAATAAGCTACACTTTAGCTACCTGAGACCAAAATAAACACTTAAACAAGTCTGCTTGCTAATTTATGTTGAGGGTGTATGTGTCACAAAGTTTCGCTTAAGATACATACTAGTTTTGCTGCTTTGTTTTACATAAAAGTTGTTCAATTTACATAGACAATTTTACAAAGCATTCAGACATTTCCATTTAGTGAGGATTAACTGTCTTTAGGGTGAGCCTTACCATAGGTGAATAAATTGTTACCTCCTAAAAAAGGATTTAAGAACCTGATACCATAAATTCTTTCCTCATCTGGGTGGATGGCTCCTAAAATTCCATAATTAGAATGTTATACCTTTGACAACTAGACTATGAAGTCTACAAAAACAAGAATGAATTTTTGGTTGTTGACTAGAAAGCTAGCACCACTACAGTGACGTAAAACAGAATAGGTGGTCAATAAATTTTAATTGAAGATCCTGCCTCTTGAGCAAAAATAAGCACCCTCAGCTTTAACACACTATGCCCTAGAGAAATATATTCCTCATTATGGTCCTTAATGCAAATAATTGAATCAGATGTTTTCCTGAGCACAGGTCTCACATGAGAAGAAAACCACACAACACTTCTGGGGATGCCATACCTGTGCAACTCTGCATAGAGTTCTCCTAGACTGCCTCCTGTGGCTTTGCATTAAAGTATACACTATCTCCTCAGGCTGCTGTGTTCCAGCAATTGCCTTGATAGATCAGCAGCAAGAAAGCATTTCTCTAATGCTCCATTATGAAATTGATCTTTGATCATTTAAAATAGATAGCAACTATATTAATCAACCGCAATAGGAACAGTTGAATCTTCCACATCTCAGCTGTCAGCTGTTCTTGCATAAGCAAGCAACTGTTTTCCAGAAATAGGTATTGATTTTTTTGAGTCTCTCTAGTCACAGTGATGGTTGTAATAGAATCAGTCAAACCCTGGTTGTTGACAGAAAAATCAGCTCACTAGAAGCAATCAGAGCACTGGACACAGATTAAAAGCTGATCTACAGAAGTAGTGTAAGCTGAAACTTAACCTCTAATACTGGTGAAGGGTAGGGGGGCTCTAAAGTTGACAAATGCTAGGTCAACTTACATCATTTTGTATTATATGCTCCATCTTTATTGAGAGAAGTAAACAAGACAAGTTCTGAATCAATTCTAAATTAAATGTTGGGATGTGTCTATGCATTTCACCTACACATGGCAGCCATATTTTTGTTTCATTTTCATATCCCTTTGAGCCATTTATGCCAATTCTTAGCCTTTGATGAAGTCAGCACTTAAGCTAACTGTGGCCTATTCTTACAGCTGAGATGACCTGTCATGCATTACTTAATCAGATTCTAAAGGCAGGATAAATTATTAAAGAACTAAAGATAATGTTTGAGGAGGTAAAATACAATACTTGTGAAGATCAAAGCTAATAATTATCTAAATCAGTGTGATTAAACCATTTAAAACCTACACACCATAGTATTTTCTCTCCATCTCCTTTATATCTCCCCCAATCAAGATGATTTTATACATCTCTACACCATCCCTATAGTAATGTGTCTTCCATTCAGGGCTACCTTCCCAAAAGAATAGTCTAAAATCACTGACATACTTCCACTCCTTCCTAAATATCTCTAACTACCTCTATTCCCTATATTCTACTGAATCTCTCTCAAAAGTCCAAACAGTCTTATAAGATTGAACAAATTTTTATCAACCCTCATTTACCTTAACATTAGTAATCTTTGACATTGCTGACTATTCCTCCTTATTGAAATTCTCCCTTGGCTTCTGAGAAACTACCTTAATTCTGGTTCTCTACTAGGCTCCTTCACTCATGTATTTGTGGCTCGTTTGCAACTTACATCAAAGACTTGGTATGAAGTCTGAATCATAACTAAAAAGTTTTTTTAAAGAAATGATTTATTTCTAGTAAAGTTAAACACATACAAATCTAACCAAGTCCTGCCTAAAAGAAGCTGAGTTACTGAATAAACTAAAATTACTTTAAATTACTACATAAACCCACTGCCCTATTGTCTTTGTTGATATGGTTAATACGAAAATAGTAATTTACAGCACTTTCAAACAGTCTGTTCTTTTTAAAGAAACCTACACTCAACTTACTTGCTGTTTCATTAAATATAAAGATAATTCACACAGGTGAGGCTGAAATAGTAAAAAGTTCCAAGTTAACAAAATATAAACAATGAGTTTTTGCTAACTGAGTGGCCAGTCAGACACTGCACTTGCTGTGCAGGCTGCGCGCCCACATGGTGCCTGGCAGTCGGCCCTCTGTCCTGTTGCGGGCCTCTCATTTGCAGTGAATTTCTGTATTTTTGCTTGTATAGCATCCTTTTTACTGAGACACAAAGGAAATTAGAATTGAAAGACAAGTACATCTGCAGCAGTGTTTGAGTTCTTGAATCCTGCCTGAAATCAGCTACAATTTGCAACACATAGTCCTACTTAAAAAATGATATTTAAATAGTACTTTCTCAGAAACATACATACTTTAAAAAAAAAAAGACCTTACTCCATCCTTAATGGACGAATCATAGGCTTGCCTCTCTTTCTTTTACTAGTAAAAATTCAATGTAAAGATTTGTTCAGATTAAAGAGATCCACTTATTTCTTAAAACTTCATACTGTAGGAGAGTCACCAACGTTAATGCATCACTACTCCAGTTTCATCCTAGCACCTAGGACTTGCCAGGCTCCATGGAAGGCAGCAAGGATACCAAGATGAACAAAGCACCGTCCCTGCCTTCAGGGCACTCATAGTCTCGTGAAGCAATTGTTTGTATAACAGAGGTTTTCTTTTACTAATTATGTACCACAACTTATGAGCTGATTAACTGTCAGTGCTCATAAGGAGCTGTGATCATTTTTAAATAAGACATTAAATTTCTAAATTAAGAAGTGTCTTTTTTTTTTTAATAAACTTCAAAACTGACAAGACATATATGCCATTATCTTGTTGACTTATCTCCTGGACCACATTTTCTGCTTTTAACTAACATAAGTCTTGTTTCTAAAGTTACAAGTTATGGTGTATAAAACTAGTCTAACTCATAGAATCTGTGGGTCAATCGCTTGATGTTTTCTCTAGAACAAATTCTCCAAGCATTCCCACCTGAAATCCTAGAGAATAATAGTAAATACTGTGTTTCAGTACCAGTAAAACTTTTGTGTTCACTTCTATTCATATATAAAACTTTGGCTGGTCTCTCCCGTTCCTGGCATTATCTAAAAATTCTTTAGAGTAAACATGGATTAAATGAAGTCTTAACATTAGCTAGCAATTGTTCTTTTTCTGAACTCAGTAACTAGAAAATAGGTACATATACATAGATTCAATAAATTATGAAATAATATCCTAGGTATAAAGTATGCTAGAAACATTGACAGGAACGTTCACCTATTGCATGATTACTGAAATCATAGCAATTTAGAGCTCTAAAAATCAATTGAAAAGATCAGTATAAAAACCTACATATATTCAGTAAGGTTCTTTAAATTATACATTGTTATTCTTTTGGCCCCAGCTGAAATAGCTGAAATTATCTTGATCAAATAACACCTTCAATTAAAAAACACACATTGTTTTAGAGGGTTATGCATTCAATCATTAACAGATTAACACAAAAATTAAGCCAACTGCTCAAAAGTGATAAATTTGGAAAAAGTGGATTTAACTTACAACGATAATACTGAATGGAATGATTATTCCACCTAATAACGCATAAGGTATGGTGTCTTCTTTGTAAGGGTACTTGATGGACTCATCATTACAGAATAATCCTCGTTGGAAGGGGGTATGCCTTGAAGTAAGAATTGCAAAAGGCAATCCAGCTAGCAAAAGGAATAAATGAAAATATCATTAAAAAGGAAATATTAAAACTGATTAATGGCAGTAATTATCCCAGAGGCTGTGTTTAGAAATACATTTGCCATGAAAATAAATAAGAGCACATGTAAAAAAGAAATGCAGCAATGCATGCAACAGAAGTTAGAAAGATTACAGTTTAGGGCAAAGATATTTTTTCTACAGGAAACACTTCAAAGTCCTATAAATCGCTATAAAGTAATTTAATCAAGAATATATTTTTTCCCTTTGTTTCTTCCCAAATACACTAAATGCAATTAAAAAAAAAAATCCCATCTCATTCTCTTGTTTGTCATTCCATCACAGGGTTTTCAACACTAAACCAACTTGTCGCAGACTTTGCTTCCAAAAGAAAAATAGCATTTTGTCATTCCCCATTTTGTCTCTACATTACTACCACCTTTAGACAGGTCATGGTCACTGGCTAAGTTATGAGAGTATCTAAAAAGCACTTTAGCCAATCGTTTCTGTGCTGTCTATAGCAAGTTTAGAGGTACTGTGAAAAGGAGTATGAACGTAAACCAAGTTTCTTAAGTAAAGGTGGACAATGGACTCAAGCACAAAAGCACCTGAAAGACAGCTGTTTTCATCAGCAATGTTTTCCCTAAAGATCATGTCTCACACTCACTTCCTAAAATGTCCCACTTTTACCTAAGTGCGAATTTTAAAGATTCAGTTCTTTACTTCAATGAACTAGGCAAACTGATAAATATTGCAGCATACTAACAAGTACTACTTTGTAAAAGAGATATAGGTGAGCAGAAACCCTCAACCTGAGGTCTCCTTCAAGATTTTCTCAAGTACAGAAAGCTCTAAATGACTCATTTTCCCAGCAGTAATACCATAACCACTAAGCTAATGTGCTTTATGTTCAAGTATTCTTTCTGTGAAGCATGACTTGACAACCGCTTACAGTTCTCATTTACTCCACAAAGTCTGAAAGGCTGAATGACAACCGAGACTCTGCCACCCTTCCTAAGTGTATTTACTACAAACATCAAATCTGTTCAAGCTCCAAGGGCCAAATAAAAAGAAGTGCATTCCTAGTTCTTTTATTTATCTTCCTGGTTTGTATTTAGACCCTGAAGACATGAACCAAAGTTTATTTCTTTGTGTAAGCCAATTTACCAATAGTGGTAAACTCATTAGAAGTCTTTAAGGGGCTCACAACATTCCTAAATCCATACTTCCAGTAAATGCTGCATTTTAAAAAAATGAAATAGAGCTGACTTTTCTAACTGACCCCTATAGTACCTCTCATATCTGAATTCAGACTATCTCTGATTCACTGAATTCTTTGCATTCAGAGAAATGGAGTGATGTGCCCAAACCTAAAATACAAATACTGTGGCTGCAGCAAAAATCTTTTGCACTTAGCTCACACCATGAAGATGAATACTCAGGGCTGTAGTTTATTTGTTGACTATTCAATACAATATAACTATTGCCTGCAACCAATAACTGTACTCTAACCCAATAAGCAAATTTATCCCTTTTTTTTTTTTACAAAGAACAACCACTTCTATAATTCATTTTACTTGTAAGAACTCTGTACATAATATTGGACACTTTCAGTGTCTATACTGCATATTTCTGAACTGCTTTAATTTTTCAAAGAGCATTTCTTTCTTTTGGAGTAAGAAAAAGATATCTAGTACAGAAATTAAATCCACATATGATTAGTGTCTAAAACTCGGTAGGTTTTATGTCTTTATTCTCAGAAAAAAATTCTTACTTAATAGGCCCAAATATATTGAAAAATGTTTTTAACAGGCATATCTATTAAGCTGATTTTTTTTTCCTTTGACTTCAAAAACTGTTAGAAATTATTCTTAGGTGTTTGTGGGTATTTTTTAGAATAGGAGGAAAATGAAATAAAATCACATACAAATGTAATTAGTCCATTTTCTTAAAATAGAGATATTTTAAGAAATACTGAGTGAATCCATAGTGCAAAAAATTTTGCTAGGTGCTATTAGGAATACAATGTTGAATAACACACAGTGCATAATTATAGCAGAGACTAAACAGAGGTACAAAGAGCTATGAGGGTTCAAAAAAAGAGAGCTGGTGAGGTTCTAAAGTGATACACAAAAAGCTGGTGGTTATCAAAGTCAGAATCTCAGCAGAAGGGGGTCTGGTAGAGAGAGAGATTTGGGGATTTAAAGAATCTCTGAAGCTACAGAGGAAAAAGAAATTGTATGGGACAGCTATAAAGTGAAAAAAAGTGGAGGATGTAGGACGTGGCAATAGCAACACTGAAGGGATGAGCAGAGGAAGAAGATCCACTGAGGCAGAGTTGGTAGGCTGATGGAAGGCCAGAAGAGAGTAATGTCCTTGAGACAAAGTCCAGAGTGTTTCAGGAGGTGGTGATTGGTCCACCATGTCCAACAGGTGTTCAACTCAGACTTAGCAAGAGTGGTTTTAATGAGAAGGGGTGGCAACCAGATCATAGAGGTTTCAGTGAGACATGATAAAAATAATTAGCATGAATCTACCAAAAATGCACAGTTTTTTTGAGAGAGTAGAGACTGTATCACAGAAGGCCTTAGAAATATTTTTAAATAACTAATATTTGCAATCTCTTATATAAACCTATGAAATGTAGTACATCAAAGTCATTACCCAATGTCGTTTCATTTTCACGAATTAACTAAACCTAAATGTTACCCTCCAAAAGTGGAATGGGGAGGAAGACCAAATCACTAGTTGTTCACTGACCCACATAAGGCTCAAAAAGATGAGCTAGTACAGATTCCTGTTCTGGAAATTTAAAAATTAGAACGAAGACTGACTCAGAATTGACACACAGCACTGGGCCACACACAAGAAAGGCTGGCTGAAGAAGAGGCTGAGGACAATGCAGGTCTGCAGAGAAAACAGAAGGGACGAGCCTGACCCCTGAATGCAAAAAATAGAGAAAGTGGCTTTGGTTCCCCATTGCCAAAAGGCCTCTCTGATTATGTTGTTTGGAGTTGGTACAGTGCCTGGTATCCTTTCAACAAAACCCAATTTTACTTAAGCTAGTTAGAAAAGGATTCTACTTGCAACCAAGAGAGCCATAACTAAAACAATTATAAACATTCCCCCTACTTTGAGAGCATGTAGGTTACTATTGTTTCATTACCCTATATAACACTAATTTCCAAATACCAGTCCTTGTTTGTATATCTAATTATTTCCTTGGGATATATATTATTTTGTGGAATTGTAGGCCAAAGGATATAAATATTGAGGTCCTTGACAAACTGCTGGAGAAAGGCTACTTTGTATCATCAATTTATTCTACTAGCCACAGTGTACAAAAGCATGTAGAAATACAAAAATTTAAGCATGTACTATACCTTTGGCATGTACTATAGATTTTTTTTTACACAGTAAAAAAAAAATTACAAAATGAGCAAGACTTGAACCTACACTTCACCAAAGAGAATACATGGATAATAATGCAAAGATGTTCAGCATCAGTTGCTATTAGAGAAAAGCAAATTAAAGCTCTATTGAGATATCACTACATACCTATTAGAATGGCTAAAATAAAAAATTTTAGTGCTGGTGAAGATGTAGAACAACTGGACCACTTTACACTGCTGGTGAGAATGTAAAATGGTATAGCCACTCTGGAAAACAGTTTAGCAGTTTCTTATAAATTTCAATATATATTACCAAAAGACCCAGCAATCTCACTACTGGTTATCTACCCTACAAAAATGAATGCTTATGTTCACCCAAAAACCTATAGACACTTTTTGTAAAGTTTTACCTGTTAATAGTCAAAAACTGGAAATAGCCAAGATATCCCTCGACAAATGGATAAACTGTGATATATCCATATAATGAAATATTACTCAACAATAAAAATATATGCATAAACTCTTGATTCATGCAACAAAACTTGGATAGATCTCAAGAGCATAACTCTGAGTTTTAAAAAAAAAGCTAATTTCAAAAGGACATATACTGTGTGAATCCATTTATATAACATACTTAACAAAAGTATAGTGATGGAGAATGGATCAGTTGGTTTGCAAGAGTTAGGGTCTGGAGAAGGGTGTGACTATAAAGGGATAGTATGAGGGAGTTTCTTAAGGGTAATGAAGAATTCTGAATCTTGATTGTGCTAATAGTTACACGAACCTATACTTGTGATAAATTTCACAGAATTATAAACACCAAAAAAAAAAAGACTGTAAAAACTGGTGAAATATGAATAAAGTATCTTAGTTAACAACACTGATAATTTTACCTTAGTTATATAAGATGTTATTCTTGGGAGAAGCTGCAGAAAGGGAACACAGGAACTCTGAACTATTTTTGCAATTTCTATGTGAGCCTAAAATTATTTTTAAGTATAACATTTAAAAATGTTTTTAAAATGCTGCTGATACATAAGATCAAGACTATTGGATTTAACAACTTGGAAATTGCTAGTTATTAAAAGGAATTATTTCCATGAAGATGGTGATTAGAGGATAGAATGTTTAAAGTTCAGATTATGGGGATGGGTTAAGTTATTAAAAATCGTATCAACTAGGATATAACTATGAGAGGTAAGTAGCTAAGCCAAAGGACAGGACCTTTACAGTAGAAAAGTTAAGGAAACTGTGACTTACTTATTGTATTTGCGGAGGGAAAGGATCAGCTTATTCTTGAAATGTTCCCAAGGAGGCTACTAAACTATATCAAGTGCAACAAGTAATCAAGAATTCTTCTAGAGTTGATTTAAGGACAATAGAAAAGATTATTAAAGCCCTAAAAGAATAGTAAAGACAGACAATGAAAAGATCAGGGAAAGAAATACAAAGCATTTCACTCTTACTTAGGTGAATAATTGGCAGTGCCTTTCTCCAAAGTACAATACCAAAATGGTTTGCTGTACTTGGGGCTGAATCAGTGCACTCTATTCTTAAGAACGATGACAGACTTTGAGACAGATGTGTGTGCATCAATGAAACAAATGCTCTTCTCATGGCTTTCTGACAAACCAACCGAAAGCATCCTTCTTATAGTTAGAGAAATACATCTAAACAGTTTACGTAACTTATACAAGGTTATGCTCAGTTTCAGGATTGGAGCTAAGAAATAGATTCACGTTTAAATTTTCAATCTTAAATTGTCTAGACTCAAAAATTTCTTCCAGCAGATAAAGTTAACCTAGACAGACAAGCCCATGGCATACTTTGGTGACTGCTACCACACTAACCCATTTCCTACCAAGCCTGCCTAATCTAATCTTCTCCATCTAGGCACACATTTATAACTTCCAACTGATAAAAGAAAACCAAAACAAACGAGTTTACAGGACTTACCCATTTCCATCAAAAGAGACCCACTCCACCCTGAAGACAGTGAGGGACTGTCAAAAGAATGTGAACAATGGGGTAAGGCAGACTTGATGGGGTCAAAATCCCAAGTGAGCCTCTTGGTAGCTAGAAAAGAGAAATACCTACCAACTTCAGAGGGTTGTCATGAGGAGAGAAAGACTCTATAACACAGTTGTACTTCCTACACAATAGACAATAACAGGACAAACGAAGCCTTCCATTTACCACATATGCAAAAATTCAAAACCAAACAACAAATAGCCAATTTATAATATTTTCAAAGAAAAAAGGCAAAATTCTATAGTAAACAAAATAAATGTCTTTCCCAGTTGCTCCTTCCATCTCCTTGCCCAGTGATTTTCTTACTGAGTCCCACAGAACAGTGACTCACCACGCTAGAAACACATAATCTGCTGTTAAAATTAAACAGGGGTATATTCCCCAAGTTACAGAGAAATTAATGACAGAAATCTTATTTTTCTTTCAAATTTTTATATCTTCTAAAAAGGTGCTTTTAGTATATCAGAAGACTAACACCAAAGTATAAGAATGTATCTGATTTGACACATATGCATATTTAACTGAACATGATTGGTGCATTGTGCTCCAAACTCCCAAGTATTCTACTGAGAAAATCAATCACTAACTATTCTCCCCACTTTTACTGCCCTGCTAGTGACCCCTGCTTATATTTCCCCTGGATAAAACAAGATAACCAAGTGGATCTTCCCCCATCCCCAACCAACTCTCCAAGCCAAGATAGCTGGTAGAAAGTCATCTTAGATTGAAAAGATTCCTCACTGCTGCTATGTACCATGGTGCCAGAAAGGCACCAATTAGGAACCGCCTTTTGAAGGTAGGTTGCTCTATTACCAGCTCTGAACTAGTGTTGACTATTCATTGTACAAAAATACATGTAAAAACACGAAAAGTTTTCTTTCTATAAGTAATGCAGCATTTCATTTTTTGTCATGCTAGAAACACAGGTACATGATCAAACAGTAAATTGATTTTTGAAAACCCTCATTCTCATTCTAAATATGAAAGCTTAAAGATAATTGACAGAAATGATAGATAAGTTTTTTAAATTTTTATTTAAAGATGGAGCACAAAGGAAATTTTGGCTACGATGGAATATAAAGTGATTTTCCAGCAAGCCAGATATACAACACAAGTTGTTTGTAGCTACAAGGAAACAGCAAAATGTTTCATGAGTGGCTTCTTTCCAGGACACTATTTTTCCTCACACTTCACAATTACTGAATAAGACAGTATTTAAAAATTACTTTATGCGTTATTTTTTATGGCTTACATCACCAACCCTACACTCCAATCACAAATAAGTACTTCACATAAGCAGCTCTAAGCTTACACACTTCTAACCATAGGTCCTGCTCCTCAATAAAAACTAAATTTTGGATTTTCAAATATTTGTCTAAAGCAACCACATAACATAACTAAGAAATTAAATAATTTTAAATTAGCTTTCATTCAAAGGTCCAAAGTCCTCAAAACCCAACCTGAACTTATCTAATGGCAAGACTTATCCTGAACAAATGAACAATCCTAGACGTTATTTACTCCACTTTGACAAGTCATATTTCACCATATAAATATTAATATCTTGATTATGAGATACCCTCAACTCTGCTGAAGGGATTACATAAGGTATACGAATCATATAACATTTCAAAAATTTTAAAATTTCTGGCTCCAAGAGTTTTAGATAATGGACTGTGAACCTGTACTCAGATAAAATCTTCACTATTAAAAGATGCTTCTAAATTCAATCTATTATTTTTCAAAGAGCCAATACAAAATTTTTGATGTATTCAAGGTCATTTGCATAATAAAATTTTAAACAGTAATGGTCCCTTAAAATAAAATACACTAAATATATCCCACACATATGTTTTAATTATAAGACTGTAAAGGCCACAAAATTTCAGTTCCCTGTTTGTCGTTTTTCACTATAAAAATTGAAAACTGGCACTGAATTTGTAAGTACTATTGTGTTTCCCAAATTTAAGTCTTCACTAGATTAAATCAAGTTTATTCTATTTATTAACTGTCAACCAATTTTTCACCCCTTTCCTTTGGTAAAAACCACAAATCTCAAGTCAAAAACAAATACTCTTATAAATTGAGTTCACAAATAGATAAGTTATATGAATCATAGCCCAGAAACTTTACTTTTTAATGTCTTATCAGGTAATCAATCCTTAGCAATGAATGTACAATATTCACTAACTATGAGGATAATTAGTTAAGCAATCTTACTTAATTAACTAAAGAGCATTGATATTTCACCAGATTTTGTGAGCAATTTTTTTCTTTTTAAATTTTTAATAATATATTTTTTAAAGCAGTTTTACATTTATAAAAAAAAAACTGAAAGTAAAAGATACACTGTCGCTCTACAACTATCACTCTTAACTTCTCCTCATAAACATCTTTCATTAACGTAGTACACACTTGACATAACTAATGAACAATTAATGATATATTAACTAAACTCCGTTAGGGTTCATTCTTTGTGTTGTACAAGTCTATGATTTTGGACAATACATAATATCATGTATCCATCATTACAGTATCATACAGAATAGTTTCACTACTCTAAAACTCCTCTGTAATCCAACTACTCATACCTCCTCTGTCCTCCCTGCAACCCCTAGAAAATACTGATCTTGTTATTGTCTCCATAGTTGTGCCTTTTCCAGAATGTCATATAGTTGGAATCACACAGTATGAAGCCTTTTCACACTGTCTTCTTTCATTTAACAATATACATGCATTTAAGATTCTTCCATGTCTTTTTATGGCTGGATAGCTCAATTCTTTTTGGCACTGAATAATATTCCATTTTATGAATATACCACAGTGTATCCATTCACCTACTGAAGGACATTTCAGTTGTTTCCAAGTTTGGGCAATTATGAATAAAGCTGTTAGAAACATCCATGTGCTGATTTTTGTGTAAGTTTTCAAGAGCACAAGAAATGTAACTCCAAATGGGAATAAGTGAACAAGAAAATAAAACTTTTTTCCAATGTAAGAAACCAAGCTCCTTAATACTAAATTTCTTTAATTTCCCCCATATTTTAAGATATCTCTAATTAGGATATATATTCAATATAATAGTCTCTCATTATTTTCCTAAAAAGATGTTTTACTGAGGTATCCAATATTAACAGATGGCTTGGAAACAAGGTATATTTATAAATAAGCTAAATTTATAAATGGTATATAAATATGGTATATAAATAAGCCAAATTTTCATGGTAGTAATTATTATTAAACATAAGTGACAATCATATTCCATTTCACATTTAGCAGTTTTTTGTTAAATTTTCTACCTATGTTTATTAAACACCTATTACGTACCAAGCACTGTGGTTGGTGCTAAGGGTAAAATGGTGAGCAAAACAAACTGGCATTTTAGTAAAGTTTACCTTAGTAAAGTTTATTGCTTTGTGCGTACCGGGGTGAAACTGAAAAGGTAGCACAGCAACTATGTCAACGTGGAAACAGAAACTGGAACAATGCACATTCTAAAGTACAGACAAATATTTCAAACAATAAAGACAATAGAATTTCAAATAATGCTTTCTTTAAAACAATTTAGGTAAAGGATTTTTGCACATTAAGATATATTCACATAGATTTTCCTCTATCATGAGCTAATAAGAACATACAATATAAACTTAGGATGAAGTTCAACATTAATGATAATAAATCATGACCAAGACACTCTCTTTGATGAAACCTTAAGCTCCTCTGAGCCCTCTTCTCAGTTAGGCTTTGACCTTATCCTTCTATATCCATCCTGTCCTGGCTCTGCCTGCATGGCTCAGTCTTAGCAAGAATCCCCCAAACTTGTGGCTGGCATCTGAAGTGAGGGCAGTCTTGTGGGGAAAGGGGGTCACGGGAATTCCTTGGATTTATAAGCAGTAGGTCAGAATTGTGGGTGACCTGGGGACCCTCAAATTTGTAGCTGACAACTAAAATGAGGACAATCTTGTTGCAGACTGTGACCTTAAACCTGTGGAGTTTGACATTAACTCTGGTGGTTAGCATCAGAATTAGATTACAATATATTGCAACATGTAAGACAAACTTTCTGCCTTTAAGAAGTTATTATGTTTATCTGTAGGTCCACTCAAGTCCACAGACAACCCATCACTCCTAAAAGAGACCAGTCAGCCACATAGGATGCTGAGCCCTGGGGAAATGAGTGAGGTTTTGATTTTGACTTATTATGCATATTTAAAATACCACCTTTGAAATCTTTTATTTTGACACATTTCTGGAGACAAAAAACTAAACACACACAGAACAATTAAGCTTCTGGAACAACTATGTGAAATGGGTACAGAGTTAAGACAGAATTCGCATTTATCAAAATGAAATTGGGATAATTTCTATGATGTTTTAAAACTTAAAACAGCTTTCCTTATTTGAAAAACACTATGAAAAAAGGGAAAGAGGGAAGAAAATGCAGGAGATAAAATGAAAATAATACCATTACCACTCTTCTCCCTCCTACCCTCACTTAACATATTACAAAAATCTTTCCAGATCAATAAACATCATCAAATATAATTAAATGGATATCAAAATATCTCATCACTGAGGTCACTCATAAGTAGTCCCCTAACAGCTGAATTTATTTCCAATTTTCTGCTATAAAAAATGCTGTAATGAACAATCTCGTAACTAATTCTCTTTATGAAACTATTATTTCTATAGTATAAATTGCTAAAAGTATAATTTCTAAGTCCAACAATATCTTCTTTTTAATATCGATTTACCCCTCTGCTGGTTCTGTGCATAAGAGCACTTGTTTTCTACACCTAACAAACTGGGAAAGCTCTTATGTTTGCCAGTGTAACAGGTCAAATCATGTTCTCAGTATTATTTTAAAATGAACTTAATTGATTTCTTAAGAATGTCTTTTTTTTTAACATTTTTTGACAACTTTTTTCTTCTACTGACACCTTTTTGTTTGTACCTGTTGCCTACTTTGCTCTGGGGCATTCATTTGTTTCTCACTAATTTATAAGAGTATTTATATGTAAAGGGATTAATAAGCCTTTTTCACATACATCCACATGCATTCCTAGCTGGTCCAGGAGCAATTTAGGTCACTATAAATAATACAATGTCTCTTTAGTTTTATAAATTGGTCATGCACACACAAAAAAACATTGGCTATCTTATTTTATGTTAAATTTTTACTAAAAGATTAAACCATAGAACAATCAAGAGCTAAGAAAAGCAACTACTCACATACTCGTCAATACAAAATAACCTATTAAATACTAAAAAAAAGTTTCTATTCCCAAACTATATACATTTTAAATGCTAGAAAAAGTATACTTATGCATTGCAACAGAGAGATTTGGGATTTATCTTTATGGTGACTATCATTACTCTGAAAATCTGCATACAAATTCAAGCTTTTATCTTTTTCCTAAAAATGTTAATTTATAAAAGTAAATGTATAAGGAACTGCAGAAGGAGATGGTACACTTGTGTAAAGCCAAAATGGGAGGGGAAAAAAATGTAGTGTTAAATAAAAAGTGAATCCTTAAAACCTAAAAAGAAACTTTATGCCCCCTCCAAAAAAAATGAAAAATCTATAATTTTCTGAATATTACATCTTTTTCATTAGCTGATGAAGAAACAGTACAGGATGCATTTTTTTTTTTAATTACTGACCTCATATTGTAAAATTTAAGTCACTGATTTACAATGTTCTATTATCCATTAAATGTTTTACATATAAACTACTAAAACAAACAAATCTACCCTAGAAACATGCTAAAATCCCTTCACATTAATCCACAAGCCATTGCATTTAAGGTCCATACTACTACTTCTTGTAATATAAAAAATTTGTATTAAAATGTCTTTCCAGATCACATCTCTATAATAGCAACCTCACAGGAATTCATAGCCAAGAGCTCAAGGATTCACACCAAATCTTTTTCTACTATCTTTTTAAAATTTAGCTTTACTGCTCTTAATTTAAGCTGTTTGATATTTATAACAACTCAAAAATATTTGTTATAAATGAGCAAAAAACAAGGCACAAAATTATATTTGCACATTGCTCATATGATCTAAAAAACTGTCCAATGGAAGGAAATAATATCAAAATGTTAACAGTAGTTATCTTTAGGTAGTAGAATGAAGGGTGATTTCTTTTTAATTTTTCCTTGATAACAGATTTTCTTAAATCATTAAGGAATATGTATTTTTATAATAAATTTTTTTTAGAAAAAGATTAAATGTATCAAGTTAAATAACTAAAAAGTAACCTCCAAATCTTCAAGCAATTACTCTCAAGTACAAGGTTAGTTTTTAAAAAACTTTTATCAGTCAATAGCTGCTCAAAATAATGGCTACAAGAAATACCTTGAACTTCATACAAATACAGTAACATTGTCTGTTATCATCTAAGTGCAGTAGTAGATGCTTTCCTGCACAATGTTTCATAAGCCTGATGGCTAACACAGAACTTACCAGTTATGGTGGAATTTGTTTTAGGAAAAAAGTAAATATCTCCTTAAACTAAATTCAAAATTTTTCTCTCTCCTTTACTCCTATAAAAGTAGTTATAATCAAATTAGAATGTGTATACTATATATAGAAATATTTAATATATTTTGGAACATAACAAAATTCAAGCCCCCTTTGCCTTCAGAGAATACTGTGCTAAAGATGACCAAAACAAACAAACAAACAAACAAACAAACTTGCTAGACGAAATGAACTCAGACATAAACTAGAAAACCAAAGAACTAGGTCCAATTTCGGGCAAAATAGGGAAAGAAGAGTCAGCTTCTATTGTGAAAATGCATCTGCTGAGTTTGCTTAAGACAAAAATTTTTAAGTAAACTCTCTGGGGAAGACTACTGATAAGAAATAGGTGGTCAGAGGAGAAGTATGGCATGACCTGCTGACTTCCAAGACACTCTAGGAGGTAAATCTCTACTCAGCTCCTTCTATTTCCAAGTCACATAGAGAGATATAAGACAAGGTTCAGGAATCAGAGTCAAGGATAAAGGAAGTAAGCACATCCTAAGTGTCAATCTTAACCAGTCAGTGAAACTTAATCCAGAAAGAAACTTTACAGTTATCTAAAATAATGAAACCCAATATTATCCTACAAACTGATGAACTATATAAAGGTCAGTATAACTTAATAGTGATACAATTCTGACATATTCTGAGGATTTTTTTTTTTTTTGCGTATATATTTATAGCCTTTCTGCGGAGTTATTTTCTCAAATTTAATTTTAAAAAATCTATCCTTTATTATGGCCTCAATTTCTATCTAATAATATGGTAAAACAAGCATAATTTTAGTTTTAGCTCTGCCATAGAATAGCTTACTGGGCTTTAGCAAGTATCTGGGCATAAGTTCCTTCACTTTGAATATACTAAATTCCTTTTAGGAGTTGGTTCAAATTACTTAAATGAACCCTTTCATTCTAAACTATTCATTCTATAATTCTTCATGATAACATCAAGTTGTTCTGGATAGCATCCCCTTTTAACCAGAGAGGCTACTCCTGGATTAAAATAGTGGGTATATTCCTCAAGCAATCATTCACCGCATAAACACTGGTGAGGATAGTGCTTTGGATTTACCCCTGACCCAACTCCACCACTCATCCAACCTTCAGCACAACAAGCCCATTGCTACCTATTTATTAATTTACTTACAGAGGAAATGGGTAAACCAAGCCCCACTGTGCTGAGGACAGAGCTTGAGACGGTACTGTCATGGTACGGATACTGGATGCTGTTGTCTTTACAGAAAAAGCCTCTCTGAAATGGATATATTTGGCCCAAATTTAGAACAGCCATAGGCATGGAAGCTGTTGGGGAAGGGAAAAAAAGACACACATGGTTAAATTCAATTCACTTCATTAGGAAGTAAAGTCTACTGAATGGGGTGCAAATCATAAAATACACCATACCCTTTCTGAAAAACAAATATTCCATAATATCTAAGAATGAAGGTTGAGGAAACCATGCAGCATTAGCACATCTATATCAGTCTCACCTTTATCAAGTATAAATTCTCTTACTTGTGTTGACCTCCAATTGTAGAGACAATTGGTTAAAAAAATGAGGAAAGAGAGCAAAATGAGCCCACAGAAAAATAAATCTGAGAAAACAGCAAGATTTTACATTTTGTAACTAATTCATTTTTAATTGAATTGCTTGATATCTTAAATATGTTTAAGAAAAAAGGGGAAAATTCAGTAAATACATTTAATAATCATGTCATAACAGCCAAATATAGTTAAGGGGAAAAATATAAAATTTGTTTTACATTGAAATTTAAATTAAAGGGTTAGAAAACAATAGAAACCATAAGTATATATGACAATAAAAACAGAAAGAAACAAGCCCTTTATATTCCAAAGGCAAATAAAAAATGGTTTTTATTAGGCCTGGCAAGACTCCAAAATTACTTTAAGAATTTATTCAGAGTAAAGTTATTTTACCCAAATAACTTTAATTAGTAGCTTCTTAACATGTTCAAATTTACCATGTTTTTAGGCTTTGTTCTATAAAATGTAAATGTTCAAGCATCTACTTACTATATGCTCAATATTAGGCTCGGCCATTTATAAAGGAAACAAAATAGTGTAAAACAGATACTAGATTCAAGAGCCTAAATTGTACGTGTAGAAAGAGAATGTATACTCAGGAAACTGTTTAAAAGTAACACCAAGACAGAATTGGGGGAGGGGTGATGAAATATTCTGTAGCTTGATTGTGACAGTAATTCCACAACTCAATGCCTTTGTCAAAACTTACAGAACTGTGCATCCAAAAAAAAAATAAGTTTTATATCCTGTAAATTTTAGAAATATCATAGAAGACAGAAAACATGACTAACTTCTAAAATGGCATAAAAGGTCCTGTAAACGGAATTCAGAAGTCAATTTGAACTAGAGTAGTCAGAAAAGACAAAGGCAACTGAGTTGAACTTGAAACAGCAGGTAAATCATAGGCAATAGAGAAGGGTTCAAGGAGAGCAGTTAGTGGTAGATGGATGCAAGGTCAGCAAGAGCACATCAACAAGATCACAGAGGGAATGAGTTTTCAGGGCACATAATACTTTATAGCCAACAGGTACTACATGCTCACATGTGCTACAGAAATTAACTCAATCTTTACCTCAACCCTGTGAAGTAGGTACTATCACTTCGCCCATTTTTCACATAAACTTATTATGAGGCTTTAAGAATTGCAGAACTTCACTGAAACCAGTTAAGTGGAACCAGGATTCCAACACAGGTTATCTGTTTCTAGTATCAGTGTATACAGGGCCTCCCATGATAGCAAGTGATCTAGCTAAATTAACAAGTTAGAAATGTGACAAGGAACATATAATTGTGCAGGGGGTAGGGGGCTGTCCTTTTCAGAAGCTTGTTTGGTATAAAACACATGTTATGTTCATAATAAAAATCCAAAGTTAAAGGAACAAAATCTTTGCTACAGATTACTCTTAAATCTGCAATTCTGTTTTGTTTCTTTTAATGCGAGGAAGTAGGCTTGGAAATTTTGAGTTCACTAAAAAGAATTATGTATTTAAAATACTGGCCTAAGAAAAAATTTATAGGAAATAAAATATCACTGTCCCCTTTAATTTGGGGTCAGCAACTGGGTAAAATAAGGGGTTTTAGAATTTTTTTTGAAAAACAGCAGAAAGAGGAACACTTATGTGGTGTGTTGATAGTGAAAACAGAAAAGAATGTGAGAAAATGTTTTGAATATAGAAATGACTCAACCTGATGACTGATCAAATTGCTGAGACAGGCCTGGAGACAACACGTCAGGGTTTTGGAAGTAGGGAAAATGATAGTCCCATTGACAGAAATCTGAAGTTGGGATGGGGAGCTAGTTTATATGGAAAAAATTAGTTTAGTTTTGAATGTATTGCCTTTGGAGTGCTCTGACACCTTCTTAAATGCTCAGCCTCATTTTTCACTCTTCCCCATGCAGCCCAAGGCTCCAGACACAAGGAACCATTTGTTGCTGCCTGAACATACTGTTTTCAAAATCTTAGGTGCCTTCAAGTATGTTCAGCTTTCTACTGGAGATACTTGCCCTCTCATTCCCCTTTAAGTCCAAACCAGGCACTCCCTACTTATCTGTCCAACGGCATGCTGTATACACGTCTATCACACTATATCTTAAACTACCTTTTGCATTCTGTCTGTCAGCAACTTGATGGTAAAGACTATATCATTCCTGTATCCTCTGCACCAGGCACACAGTTGGCTCTGAATAAAAATTTGCTGAATGGCTAAATGAATAAAATTCAGAAGCAAAATCAGAAGTAGAGAGATATATGCAAATTGTTAAGAACAGTAACTTAAACCAAGAGAATGAAACAGTTCTTAGAGAAAGCCTAAAGTCAAGACTAACAGAGAGATCAAACGATCAGCCAAGAATTAATCTCCATAGTGAAATCTTGAAAAGAGATTATAGGAGAAAGAGAAAGAAAGGATGATTACATGCTCTAGAGGGCAGGGGCTGTGTGTGTGTCTCATTTGGCAGCACACACTGGCCATTCTTTGAACAAAAGAGTAAGCAATAGAGAAGCAATAGGACAGTGTTGTGATACAAATGCCAATGAAAGTAACTTAGAGTATTAAATCTATGTCTAGATAAATGTAGGATTTCAAATGCTAAGACATTAAGGAAACTAAAAACTGAGTAGACTACAAAATCTTAGGGAAAGGGTATAATTAGTAACCTGTGAGAGAGTATATTACACCATTTCTACTGACACAACAGTATCTTTATGAAGAAATATCAATAGTAATAGTATCAATATTGGGTTATCATAGTTTAAGTATGAATTCTTTCATACTTAGTAGATTTCCTCTACTGCTCATGTTATATATATATATATATATATATATATATATATATATATATATATATATATGTATGTATGTACATATACACACATACACACACACACACACACACACACACACACACATACACACACACATATGTATAACCCTAAGGATTGGATTATGGTCCCCCCAGATTCCTATGTTGAAGTTCTAATCCTCAATTTTATTGTATTTTTAGATAGGATGTTTAGATGCTAATTAAGGTTGAATGAGGCCATGAAAGTAGTGTTCTAACCCAGTAGCCTCATAAGAAGAGGAAGAGAGAAAGACCTTTCTCTCCACATGCACACACTTGTGAGGACACAGCAAGGCAGCTGTTTCCAAGTGAGGAGCAAGACAGCTCTCACCAGAACCCAATCATACTGACACCTGGACTTTATTCTGTAACAGGAGACACACAATCCAATCTGTGCTTTAGTTGAGGAAAAAATTATGAGAAGAGCTATATGAAGGAAAAAGCAGTGTGAAATTAGAATAGAGGGAAATACTGGTGTATATGAGAGATGTCAAAGGCCTGAAATAAGAAATAACAGTGGGAACAGGAAGAAACAGATTCTAAAAAGTTTAGACTGTTCCTATAAAACTATGAACCATATCTCTGAATATGTATATACATGGATGTGTTTCTGTCTCTCTCTTAAACACACACACATACACACACACCCTCAGCCTTTGGTATATCTGCAGAATACATTTTCCATTTTTCCTTCACCCTGAGCAGATTACTATCTGATAGTCTTTCCTCTACAATCCTGCTTATAATAAAAAAAAAACTTCAAGAAATACTTGTTGAATGAAAAAATGAATAAACAAGAGAGCAAAAGCCTCTGAGGCACAAAAATAACATTGTAGAACCATAAACTTAGATACGTATAAAGTTTTAAGTGATTTTTCTCTCCAAAAGACTCAAGTTAAAACAAATAAATCAAGAAAAGATGAAAAAACAAAAACAAAAAACTGGTTAACAATCTAAAGTCCAAGAACATGCCAGGGAAGCCCTTCTAACTCTATAGCCTAACAATTATTTCTCAAGTTTGTTTTTCACTGTGAACACAAAGTGCTAATAAGTAAAGATAAACATACTGATATACCCATGTTGACTGAGAAAACAAATTTTACTTCACAAACTCCTAGAATCTTGAAGGCAATTTTTGTAAAGTCCAGCATTACCTCCAAGCAAAGCTTCAGAATGTCTGTGGAAGCACTTCTCTCAGCAGCACCATTCATTCTTTTCTCAATTGGGAAAAGAAGCTGGAGCCCCACCCAATTCAATTATCTTCACTGACCTCCCCTGAACAGAGAGGTCCATGACTTCCCTGCAGGAAAGTAGATGGACCAGATTTCCAGACGAGATGATAAAGAGTATAAAGCACTAATACTTCAAAATTGGAATTTACAAAAAATTATCAGCTCCAGATCCATCTTTTCCTAGCTTCTTCTCTAGAATCACTAGACAATCAGATCTGAAAGCTATAAGGTTTATGTTAGCCACTGAATACTTGACCTACAGGCCTCCCACTGAGTACATTAGCCACTGATAATATGTCTTTTTAAATAGCCTCTCTTTGAACTCCCATGCTTTGGAGACTTAACTGTTCTTCCAGAAGATAGCATTGAAAAGTGCCATGTTACACTTCTACGCGATCTCTACTAATAATGGCACTTTGGAATTGTTTTAGTTAAATCAGTTTAGATATAACATTTATCATCACTGAGGATCCAGTTGTCAGGGACTGAGTTATTAGTTCTTTGAAGAAACACATTTTGAGGAGGTATGGGAGGAAGGAATTCATTTCATGAAATATGACAATAAAGCTCACAACTAATCTTTAAATAGCAGGAGTTTTAAGTATGCTGTTAAAAATCTGTAATGGACAGTTAAGGGAATTTCCAGACAGTGAAAGAAACATGTGAGCTTGCCAAACAAGCATTTCAGTGAAGATTTTGTCTTTTTTTTTTTGGTGATCTTAAAGGAATGAGTTACAGTTAACATTTGAATGAAAGAACCTGTCATTGTTGTTTAACATCTGGTTGTTACTTTTGCATTCCTTTGTTGAGCCTATATCTTCATAAGTTTTTTAGCAGTTATGTGTTGAACACCAGTTTCAGATCAAGACAGGATGAGAGACCACGAATGCTTACAATTCATTTGTCTGTTTTATTCTTCCTTTTTCTATAACTATATCTATTGTGCCTTGTTTTGATTTATAAGCAAAACCTGAAAAACCTCCAAAATTGTGTTTTGTGGTTTATCTAGGAATACAGAAAATACTGCTGTTGTTTTTGGTGAAGAAAATCAATTTTTGGATAGCTTATTTCAATGTAAATAATATGTGAATTTTGTTAGTTAAAAAAGTCAGATCTTAGATTGTAAAGCGTACATTTACACATCGTGTTCCATGATAGAAGTATTTATTTCCAACCTCAGCATCCATTCTACACATCTTCAAAGTTAACAAAGGACTTTGTTCCAAGACTCCCACGTACAACATTCTCACATACTGTACAATTTTATGGTACACATATATACTATGCACTCTCAGTATAAAACATAAAGCATGTGGTCTCTTATTCACCATTAAAAATATTTGCTCTTACCAAAAGCACCTAAAATAATCAGGGCAGCCTTGCTTAAATAGCAATCCTGCTAGACCTGTAGCAATTTATAAACTTGAATCACAAAACACAAACATGCTTAAGAGAAAGATTAATACCCTGGTTGTTTGTTGACATTTACTTGTGAGTCTTCAGAGTCTCACTACTCAAAAGAAAGTTACTCCTCTTCCATGGCCCTTCTCATATGCGTCCAAGAAGAACCGAAACTAACATGTATTGAGCACCTCATACAGGTCACCATGATACTAAGGCAGTTGCACGTACATTTCAACTATATCATCTTCATATAAAAACATATTTACATTTCATATTTTCTACCATGAAATCTGGGGAAAATTTTAAAAATCTAATCAATAGTATTAGTATGAAAATAACCAACACATACATAAAAATATGTTCAATATATTATTAAGTAAAATAATCTGTAAAAACATATTTAGTGTAATTTCACTTATATAAATTATTTGTGTTTATGTCTAAATATACATTGGAAAGCCTAGAAGAAAATATAGCCAACTTTTAAGTAGTTATCTCCAGGGATGGTATTAATACAAATCAGGTAGAAAACTCATTTCTTACTGTATACATTTCCATGTTTGAATATTTTATAATAAAACAAAAAAATTAAGATTAAAATTAAAAAAATTTTTTTAAATGCTTTATCTTAATGAAAAAGTTTTTTTGTTGTGTTTCCTGAAATTATGCTATATACGCAACTTACCTGAAAGAGTCCTACCTGTGGTACAGAGATTGTCTGAAACCAAAGCAAAGGAAAAGGCCTATTTTTTTGTACTGTTTAAAACAAAAAACAGAACAACAGAAATTATCCTTTAGCTTTTATACCCCATTGATAGGATCTCAGAGAAGTAGGCCTACAGTGAAATAATTATTCTAGGGTTCCAGGCTCTTTCAGAACATGCTTATTATATAGAGAGTAAAAATAATCTTGAGGGTCATCAGATTAGCAGAGGCAGCTGAATATAAGCCATAATGAATACACTTAAATTACAAGTCACCACTGCTTAAAAATCCTATAAAATAATGGCACTCAGGCAGATCATTCTAAAAGAGTGGCACTGTCTTTTTAATTATGTAACAAACAAGGATATTACTCTAGTGAGTCTTTCAAGTTTTTGATTTAAAAAAATCTCAAAAATTAATTACATATTAATATAAATCAACGTTAGTCTGATGGAGCAGAGCATAAAGAAAATAATTTCATTTAGGACAGTGTTATCCAAAAATTTTCTATGATGACAAGAATGTCCAATACAATGTGCTATCTAAAACAGTAGCCAATAGCCACATATGGCTAATGAGCACTTGATATGTGGCTAATGAGAATAAAAGACTGATTTTTAAATTTTACATAATTTGAATTGATCTCACCTTAAATAGCTATATAGGGCTAGAGGCTCTCATACTGCATGGTGCAGATTTAGGTAGTTAAAAACAAACTAAGAAGTTGAGAGCCATCAAATTTCTAAAATTTTATTAACACTTAATACAGCAAAACTGATTTTAATTCCAGAACCTTAAAGAGGAAATAATTATGAAGTACTTGAGGAAACATAGGTTTCATTGTGAGCCAGTGCTCAGAATAACATTCCTCTACATGCATACTTTTGGCTCACTATCTTTAAAAAACCTATTCCTACTGCACCCCCCGATTTTTAAAATCTGAACTGGTTTCTCTCTCCAGGCAACTAGGTTTCCTATAAGGGGAAACAAAAGGGGCTGGTAAAGTATGTCTGGGATCCCTTCCTATTTCCCTCACTGACCTCAGATCATCCCTACTCTTCTGTCCTGGGGTAGGCCTCTTCATCTCTAACCCAGGAGACTGCCTTCCTGTCTATGGCTGCCCAAAGCTCGCCTTTATATAGTACCCCATCTCCACAGCAGCTACCAACTGCTTCCTCTTACTCCCTGGATTATTCCTACCCTCAATAGAGGCCAAGAACACTTGGTTTGGCTGTATAAAAATAATAGTAGTCAAAGAGTTAAGATTTTGTAATTCATACCACGTATCACAATATTTATGCTCATAAAATACCAAGTAATTTTACATTTCACTTTAGTAAAAGCTAAATTCTTTTCTTAGTATAATGCCTGGTCATCTGCTTTTAACCTGAGGAATCATAAAGAACACTCAATCTCTCTCAAGTGAGTAGTAGTCATTATTCTTATTAAATAAAAGCAGGAAAAAAACAGAATTCTTTCCTGGAAAGCTTTTCAAGTTATTCCATATCATCGGGTCTCTAAAACAGCAGCTCTTAACTTCTTGGGTTTCATGGACTGCTTTAAAGGTTCTAATGAAATTACAGTCTCTCTCCTCAAAAACATAAGAATTTTTGCCATACAGTTTCACAACATACACATGCACCCCCTCCCTCCCAAAAAAGGTCATTTATGGTCACCTCTATTACAAAGGTATAACAAATATAACAACACAAAATAAAGTCCTAAAGCCCACAGACCAAAGTGATCAGTAGAATATGACCTCAAAGAAGACTATAATTAATTCAATTTGATATTCCTACACCTTCCCTTAATTCTGCTTCCTTCCTTCCCTCATTCTGATTTTACCCTTTACCTAACATCCCTCTTTGCTCTCTATACTTCATCTTCTTATGTGATTATATTACAGAACTAAAGTCATTTTTACTATTACTTAGGCTTATTGTAATTTTATGTTTCCTGTTCTAGGTTCATTTCTTTAAAGAAAAACAAAAGCATTTGTTGAATACCTACTACTTGCCAGGTATTTGCCATATACTATCTTTAATTCTAACAAGTCTATGAAGGGGGAAAGAAAATCCTCCAAAATCTGTACATTTGAAAACTTGAAAATCACTATCATTGGTCTAGAAAAGTCAAAATGTAAATACAAAAGTTTGAAATGAAAAATGAAAATACAAAGCAAAACAAAGTATACAGCTGAAACAAGACACATGAAAATGTACAGCCATAAATTTATACATTAGAAATTAATGAAATTCAATAACTATATTTTAAAGGCTCTAGAAAGTAAAAGGAATATATAGAACAGAAATTAATGAAATAGAGGAAAAATCAGATCAACAAAAAACCAAACGAGTTTTTACCAGTTAATTAAATAAGCGGTCTAGTTAAAGGCTTAAGAAAATAACAACAAACATGCAAATGCAGCAAATTATTAAAAAATTTAAAAGGTATTAACTATATATCTGGGTTAACTTTTATCAAAAACTCAGAGATACTAAGGTATCACTATCTTTACAAATGAGAAAGAAGAATGACATCATCTCTTAGATCCCTTACAGTCCATGATTCTATGAGCCTAAGCTGGTCTATACACAAACAATTGATTTCCTTCTTTTGGTTAGACCACAGGGCGGGAGGGGGAGGGTGAAGGTGAAATTGCTATGTGTGACCTAGGATACATCATAATCTACTGCACTTGGGTTTACTGAACTATCCTAGTATCTATCTATACTTTGCTGCAAACTAGGGAAGAGACATATAAAACCTCAGCAAAACTTACAAGAAAAATAAACAGTGAAGAAACTGCTTTGAGGAGCTGATGTTTTACCAAAAAGGTAATGGATAAAGCCCATATGTAGGAAATAAGTCTCCCTTTCAAAAAAAAAAAAAAAATCTAGCATATGTAAACTTAACCATGTTTGTGCATTTTTCTACATGTATTTTTGGGTCTAACAAGTAAGTCTAGTTACTTTAGTGAAATTTTCTTCTACAAACCCTTTCATTTTCTCCTTTTAGCAGTCTAAGGTTAAAAGTAAATAAATTTTTTTTTGGATCTTTACTGCTTAGTGTTACCTGAGCAGTTTTTAGAAAGTTCTATTTGTTTCAAACTTAAGGAATGCTCTTTATTTGGTGTCTAATTCAGTTTGAACAAAATACATTTTGGGGTAAAATGTAATATTTTTTCTTGCTCTCTTTGGGAGAGGTGTTACAAATTCTTTCCAAAATGACATTAAAAATCCTCTTGCTAACTGACAGGAGTTATGTGTTATTTCTGAACAGAAAAGGTTTTCTTTCCCCTCTTCAAAAAGGATTATTAGGTGTCCAAAAGTAAAGAAAGTCAATTAAAATTTTACCAACTTAAATGACATTAATAATTTTTCCAGGTAACATAGACTGTTTCCCTGTAGGTCAAATGTAAACACTACTTCCTGATTATTATTTCTAGTCATCTGACAAATGTTTCATGTCTAAGCCAACTAATAAGGAATGAATTATCAGGAAAGTAGAATGGAGGACATGTAAGAATAGTCAGTCTCAGGAAAAAATGGAGGGCCACTTTTTAAAAATGCCAATCATAGTAGGTACTCTTTACTTAATTCTCACCATCTATACTGACAGTGTGCTAGGTATTGTAGCTTTCTAATCCTTCAATAACCTTAAATGGTAAATATTATTTCAACATTTTGAAGATGAAGAAACACGTCCAAAATCTAGGTTGCAGAATTAGGATATGAACCCAAGTCAATGAAGCCGTGTGGTCTTAACAAAAACAGATGACACAAAGAAGCTGAGTAGAAAAATAAAAAGGAGGTTAGTCATGAACCCTGACAGAAGGACCTTAGCACTTAGAGTGAGGCAAGAAAGACTGAAAAGAATTAAGGAGTGAATGAATGAGTGGGGAGACACCTTTAAAATGTCTTCTGATAAAACGGAAGAAAAGGGAGAACTTGGTCCACACCTTGAAGAACAAACAGAGCAGAAGAATGGTAACAATTTTTTTGTCTATAGTGCAAAAGATATGATAGGGAGCTAAGATGATGGAATAGGGATGGGGAGGAGGAAGACTTGAGGATAAAGATAAATGGACAGAGCTAGATTCAAGAGGTGAGCAACCAATACCAACAAGGGAAAGGGCAGCTAGTATTTTTATCACCCAAAAAAAAAAAAGAAAGAAAGCTTCTTATTTCACTTGTATTGCCATGCAATGTAATCAGTGTAATCAAGCCCTGAGTCCTCTTTGGTGAGCTGATGTCCAATTATTAATACTGGCTCCACTTATCACCTGTCACACATTCCCCCTGGCCCTTTGCCCTGATGGAAACAGTATGGCAAAGGGAAAGAAAGAGGGTCAAAACATTGTGAGAACCTCTATATATCTGGCAACACACTGAACAGGTAACATTAATTTTTATTTAATATTCAGAATACTAGAAAACAAGCTCCAAGAAGGCACAGATATTTTTGTTTTGTTCACAGATATATCCCAAACACCTAAGTCAGAGCTTAGAACAAGACGAGCCCTCAACAAATATCTGATGAATGAACAAAGAGTCATCTTGTAAAACAGGTATTATCTCCACTTTAAAGATGAGAGGATGACTCAGAGAGGGTAACTTAATTAAAGCCATACATATAATAAGGGTGAAATTAAAAATATTTAACAACTAATGATGCACCAGCACTGGCCACTCAGAACAGATGCTACCTACTGCTGGAGGGGCTGGGCTCTACTTCAACCTTTAGTTGTGGGATCTTGGGGAGATCCACAGGAGGGGCCATGACACTGGAAGGCTGTGAGTGGGGGAGGGGAAAACTCAGATCTATACTGGCTATTAGCCTTGACAATTAGTGTTACACCAAGGATTCAATTATGTACTTATCTGACTTTAAATACTTCTAAATGAAGTGGGAAATAGTTCCATTTGCTTAAAAAAAAAAAGAGGAAAACGGGGTAACTGGAGATTTACTAGAGTAGAAAAAAAATTCCAAACAACTACAATGGGAAATTGAATTAGAAATGAATTAAAGATTGATAACTGAGCTCAGTATGTTGCCCAATCAAAACAAAACAAAGTAAAACCAGGATGATCCAACTAAGATAGGATAAAGAAAAATGAGGAATAAGAGAAATATGAATGGACAGCAAAACTATAGTGTGAGGATTTTTGATTCTGGTTAAATAACTTGAATGTTTCGATAAGAAACGAAAAATCAACACTGGTTCTTGAGCAAGAAAGGAGTCGGTGAAAGCTATACTTGAGAAGAATGAGTTTGTACAAGGTAGAGTGGAGATGGGGAAGAGCCTGGAGCCAGGTGGGAGGGGTCAGTGGTTGAGAGCAAAATATACAGTAGTTCCCCTCCCCACCTTATCGCAGTTTCACTTTCTGAGGTTTCAGTTACCTGTGGTCAAACTGGGTCCAAAAATATTAAATGGAAAACTCCACTTCACTTCATCTCATTCTGTAGGCATTGAATCACCTCACATTATCATAAGAAGAAGGGTAAGTACAATACAATAAGATATTTTGAGAGACCACATTCACATCTTATTATTGTTATATATTGTTATAATTATCTTATTACTTACTATCGTTACTCTCTTACTGTGCCTAATTTATAAAGTAAATGAAAGGTGTGTAAGAATAAGAAAAAATGCAGTATACATAGGGTTCAGTACTTATACGTGGTTGCAAGCATCTACTGGGGGTCTTGGGATGTATTCCTCCATGAATAAGGTGGGGGCTGTTGTATTTGAGTGTGATTCACAGAAACCATAGGCCAAGTATTCAGGGGCAAAAGGTCAAAGAACAGTGTACCCTCAGCTTCTACAGACTCCTACATTCTGGTCACTGGCTTGTAGTCACCACCTGTCTGTGGCTAACATGGTTTTACTATAAAAAGTTCTTAGTCCTCTTGGTTTTTGTTTTGTGTTTAAGTTGGGACAAAAGTGGAAAAAGGCAGTGTGAATATAAGTGACAGTTACCAAAGAAGGTATTTACTTTTTGTAGCTTTCTGTTGATAATTACTTATAGTGTCCTCAACCGTGGAGTCTAAGGTTTATTAAGACACTGAAAATAATATGTATATATTTAAAGAGCTTTTTTAAAAATCCAGAAGACTATAAGGGCAGGTTCTTTAACTATGGACTCTGAGATTTCTGCACAAAAGAACAAGTTAGACTATTTACATACTCCAAAAATAAAAAGCAAGAAATTGGTCACCTGTTGTTCCCTCCCCAGAAAGGCACACAGTGCCAAGTGGCCAGGAAGAACATTAATACTTTCCACCCCCTCATGGTTGACAGCTGTTCCCTTTCTTTTTCAAGCTGGCAAAGGTCACAAATAATAGCAAACTTCCCATCTGGTGGGTTTTCTATATGCAAAAGATAAGGAGATGGCTGATGTAATAGGGTGTGGGGAGACACAGTTGTTTCTCTTTTTTTAATTCCTATTTTACTTTCTCTTGGGCATTTATCAGGAATCTATTTTGGTCTTCTTTGGTATTTAAAGCTATAACCACAATCATTTCTCAGCCAAAAAACATTCTGCTTATCTGAAACTAGAGTTGGAAATGATATAAGCACATTTTGACAAAGGCAAAAAACTACAGCAATATTGTACAGTAACAATTAGTACATCATTAGTGGTTGCTTAATTAGAAATGCATTATGCTTACTGAAGAGGCCAGACTCAAAAGGGTACATACTATACAATTCCATTCATATGACATTATATGACATTCCATTTATATGATATTATAAGATGGAAAAATGATCAGAGGTTGCCATAGGTGAAGGACTACAAAAGAGTAGTATGAGAGAATTTGGGGGGGGGGGGGTGTGCGGGGATAGTGGGGGGGAGAGACCAGTTCTATGTCTTGATTGTGTCATGGTTACATGACTCTAAATCCTAACTTGAATAAATTCATAAAATTTTATACAAAAAGAGTGAATTTTACTATATATAAAAATTTTTAAATGTTCGCTTAAACCTCATATCACTGCTCTCCCCTCACCTGTTTCAAATTTCTTGCCAAGGTCTACACAAAGACCCTGCCCCACCCCCACCTAACTAATGCCTACTTGCTATTCTAGCTTCTTTCTATTCAGCTACTCCTGGAATCTTTCCTTTGGTGTGGCAGGGTGGGGTCCTGAATAGACCTGGGGCTTTGTAGTCAGATAAATCTAGCTGGGTTTACTTCTGGCATTCTCCCAGTGACTACTTGAGTGGTCATGGGTGAATAAATGCTACTTTACATACTTCCCAAAACTGCTGCAAACTAAGAGCCTAGCAAAGCATGTGACATAGCACCTGACACATTAAAAGAGCTTAATAAATGTTAGTCCCTGATACTTCTCCTCTGCCTACTCCTTCACCACTACTGCTCTTTCTGACTCCCCATTAAGCTAATACATACATAAATCTATCATCAACAAAATTATCTCCAGCAAATAAAATGTGTCTGTGTGTCCCTTTGATCCCTGAATTCACAAAGACCAGCATGTTCATTGCCCGACAGTCAATAAATTGTTTAAAAAATAGTTTGTCCACCTGATCTGGTCTTATTTTTAAAGAAGTGTTGGCAGAGAGAAAAAGGTAGAAAAGCCAGAACACACTGAGATAGTCTGGATAGACAACCCAAGGTTTTCCAGTTTCTACAAGGATGTCGTATAAAAAATAGCACAAAAATTGGAAATAACCTAAATATAAAAAAGTGAAAGTAAAGTGGTTTATGCCAAGTAAAGACAGAATGCCATATACCCATTGAAAGTAATTTTGTAGAAAACTATGCTAAAATTTAAAGAGTATAGAAAAGAAGAACAAGAAAAAAAAAATAACAAAAGACCAAAAAAAGAAAAATAAAGGAAACAATTTTAAGAGTATATGTAGCAATATCCCAATTTAGTTTTTTAAAAGTATGGGGCTTGTTCTCCCTTTTTTTTCAAGTGTGACTTCATAGACATGAAAAGAGGCACTAGAAGGATATATAACCAAAATGTTAAAAGGGCTCCTCTCTGGGTGATAGTGAGGTTAGTAGTAACATTTATTTTCTTTTCTAGGATTTTTAGAGTTTACCAGTTTATTACATTCTAATTTCAGAAAATTTGGAAATCACAGAATAATTATAATTATTTTTAAAGAAAAAAAGCTAATCTAGATCTTACTAATTATGGTATTCCATATCCAAGACTCAAATGTCCAAAACTAGAGGTTAAGTACATTATGCTAAATTCATACAATGAAATACCATGAATTTCCCAAGTCAAAACAGTAAAATATATTACAAATTATGAAACAATAAATGAGAAGCTCCTCTAGTGAAAAAAGTAATTTTTAACTTAGAAAATCCATAAACAGATGCACAGGAACATTTCATCAAATGTTAACAACATGTATTTTAATAATTTTTCTTTAAAGGCTTTTGATAGCTAACAAACTTCAGAATATGATTTAGGATAGTGGATCAAAGGAAAGGTTCCTCTTTGAAGTATAGTTTTCTACAGATTCAGGTAAGAACACCTGGTTAAGTTACTTCTCTCTCTGAACCAACAATTAGACTTCCAGTCTCAGCAATGCCATCTATAAAGTTCCTTAACCAGTAAAGTCTCTCTTATTAATAGCTGGGCAGGAGATAATTTCTCACACTCAATAGTGAGACCTATATTCCAAATAATAACAAATGTGTGTTTACCATTATATTGATTCTTGAATAAAGCTGGCAAACTCTAATGCCCTTATAAAATGTCTACGGCAGTCACCTTCTAGGAAAGTAAATACATAAACCCCTTTTAATAAATTGTGTATGGGGACTGGGGACAGATTTTAAAACCTTCAAAGAGATTGCTTTAGCAACTGAACTTGTAAAAAAGAAAATCATACTGACTTGATTTCACCATGCTGGTACAAAATTAGTTATCTCAGCGATCAAGATACACAAAGGAAATAATAATCAAAACTACAAATAAAAATAAGCTACCAAATAAAAACTAAACCTGAGTCCACAACTGCTCTTAACAGTTTACACACCCCCCCAATAAAAAATATATTGTGTATTTTAAATCTTAAAAGTACTTATGTAGATCTATCGTGTCTAGTCTGAAATCATGCCAAATGGCAAGGGTCCAGAAACTAAAATAAAGTTATACTAAGGTGTGTCTCAGAAGAAAAACATAAAAACTCTTACTCTGGCAGGAAGTCACCAAAACGGCATATCTAAATTAGTAAGCTTTGTTTAAAACACATACACACTGGGGAAAAAAAGGCACATAAGGCCAAAAAAGTTCAGTAAATTTCTTTTTTTAATGGTTATGATTATTGCAGTAGCAAACCATATATCCATTTTCCCAAAAATATATGTTTGTATCACTCAAGTTATTTTATACAGAAGATAAGCTGAAAAAGGAAGAAGTCCCACAAATTATTCCTTTAAGGCTAAACAGTAAGGCAAACATACGATGCTAAAACTACACAATAAACTGCAGCCACCATGGAAAAAGAGGAAAAAAGACAGGCAGACATTATGCCCACTGAGTGCCTATGAAGTGCCAGGTGCTTTATTTACATAGATTCTCATTTATTCCTAACAAATCTGTGAAGTAGACAGTATTCGCTCCACTTTATACAAGAAACTGAAGCTTAGCGAGACTAATCACCTGTGTGACTTGACGCAAGAACATGTAGCAAAGCAGGATTCTGAAATCCTGTCTACAGCTTCAAATCCCAGACTCCATCATACTTGGTAACAGTTACTTTGGAAAACAATATCAACTAATCCACTGTTCTCAGCAAAGAGGATTCTGTAGGAGGAGTTCAACTATTCCTTTACCATTGATCTAAAACTGGCATTCCTCTATCTTTCAAGATATTCTTCCCTCATCCAGCACACGACAGGAAACCATGACATATCTTATCTCAGAATATCAATGTTTAAGCTGATGTCCCAAAGTGATCTTCCTCCTATTCTCGGAAATGATCCTGCTGGCCTATGCTTGGAATCTTCTCAAGAAGGCCTATGAGATGCATTTATTCATTCAGCCAATATTGGGTGTACTACCCCTTAAGCTACTATATTCTCCTTTTTCCGTCAACTTTTTAAAGTAATTACCAATACCCACAATTTCCATGTCTAACTTTTAAAAATAATTACCAATACCCACAATTTCCATTTCTGCACTGACTACCCACTTCTCAGCCCACTGTAATCTGGGAATGGCTTTACTTACATAAGGTTATCAACGACCTTGTGTAACTAAACCCAGTGAACACTTTCCAGACATTATCTTACTTGACCTCTCAGGAGAATGTACACATTGCTACTCTCCCCTCCAGTCAATGTTTTCAACTGGCTTTCCAGAAACATTCTCCTGGTTTTTAGTGTTCCCTCCCAATCTTGGTGTTCTTCCTTTTCCTCCAAACAGCTGAGATGTTGGTATTTCTCAAAGTTCAGCCCTAAATCTTTTCTTCTTCTCACTTCATAACTTCTTCCTGAGATTTCATCAATTCTCATGACTTTAGTTACCACAAATATGCCAATGACTCTCAAAGGTCAGATCACTCCTCTCAGCTCTACACCCATTTAATCAGAGGAAAATTTGATACTTCCTCTTAGAAATTTCACAGGCACCTTAAATATAACATACTCAAAAACAAACTATCTCCTCTCCAATCCCCTTCCTATTTCAAATCAGGTTTTCTCATACTGCTCCCCAGCTCAGTAACTCACAGGAACCAACATCTACCCAATTATATAAGCCAGAACTTTCAGAATTATCCTTCATATTTCTCTCTCTTTGACTCCCTACATTCAATATGTCACCATGTGATCACTGAGAGTAGCACAAGCAAGATCAGAATTTGGCTTCCAAGCCAACTGGTTTCACAACTAGATCGCATTTTGAACCCTTTAAATAAGGTTAATAAATAAACATATTGCCACTCACTGAAAAGTCATCCACAATGTCAAATACTAAGCAAGGGGGAACACTATGCAAAAACTTATCTTTAGAAAAGGTAACTTACTTGTTACTAGATTTGATTATATTCAGTGGCACCACTGAGATTCTCATAGTGTGGAACATAAAGTTAACACTAATGTAGATATCCAACACTAGCTATAAAGTTGAGTGTTACCTATAACCTGCCTAACAAGTTTTGATAACATCACAATTTAAGAACTCTTTTCTCCAACTGGGCCATTGGGTCAAACAGAGACAATAACTGGAAAAGAGCACATTTAAAATTCCTTTCTTTTATCCATGCTGTTTGGAAAAAAGCAAAATACAACAAAGGTCACTTGCTTCTACTGCACTGCACAACTATGCTAAGTATATTTTCCAAATCAAAATGAGATTTCATTTGAAAAATGTTCTTTAAAAAGTTTTTTAAAGAAAATTATAAAAATATAAATTTTAAATACATTTAGTCATGTATTTAACAGCCTCTATGAAGAAGAATATCACCTAAAATTAGGACTATCCCAGAACATTGCAAATAGGTGTATCCCTCTATACATCTTTTTCCTAAACTCAATGGAAAGAAGAAAAGACAAATTCTTATCCATCAAAATAAGTTATGATGAGAACTGGTTATGTTTAGCTCATTCAACCTGTACTGCAACTTAGCTCTTGACCAGTTTATATGTAAAAAATAAAATCTTTGTTTTAGGAGTTGAGTACTAAGAGAGGTTATGACTATCCAAACCGTGCCATTACCACCTCACACATCTTTGTTTATTCCTATTTCTAGTTTGCTGCTCTTTCTCCAACCATGAATGTTCATTTGGGTACATTGCCTAGGAGCTGTGGGAATACGGTTCACCTACAAGTAAAATCAGAATATCTAACTGTGGTATCCGATTCCAGGAAAAAAAAAGGTTAGAAGTAATCGAAACATTTCTTACAGTGATTTGTGCACTAAAAACTGAAATGCGAACCAGGTCCCAATTTCAGTGCTGTTTAAACTGAAGCTAAAACTATACATAAATAATGTTCCAAAAGAAAAGTAACCAGCATTTATCAAATTTAAATAACAGACTGGGTCAGTGGTACCAAATTGGTTAATTAGCTTAATAATAATGAATAATAATAGCATTACAGGCTAGGACTGATAATGATAATAGCATTACAGGCTAGGACTGTGCCAAACATTTCACATACATTGTCTTATACATTATCTAATTTCACAGCACTATACGGAAGGCACTATTAACATCATCTTTTTCCTCATTAGATGAGGATACTCAGAGCTCTGAAGTACCTCCCCAATGTCATTCAGTAATTAGTAATAGATGGACTAGAACTCAAACCCCAGAAGAATGGCTGACTAAAGGATACTGCCTATTCATTCATGTGACAAATATTTGAATGACTACTATTTGCTACCCATTTTCTAAGCACCCTCATTATAGTGTTTTCATCCAGTAATACAGATGGATTCTGAACTATCTAAGCAATTATTTCCAGAATTTAGCACTAGCCAAAAGTAATGTTCCCAAAGGTTTACATTCTCTCTGCTGGAAAGCAAAAGGAATGGTCTTAGGAGAAATTGTTTTAAAATATAGATAGGCATTATTAAAATACCTGCCTTTCTCCTTTTACAAGGCTCTTTGTGCCTCTTGAGAATGGAGAGCCTTTCTCACTTACTCTCAGCAACCTCAGTGCAATGACATATCAGGCACCCAACTTATCATACATAGTATTGTCATTATTTCTTGTGATTCTGTCTTCCACATCCAGCAAAAAGCTATTTGATATGCATGGGTTTTATTTAATTTTTCCACCCATTTTTGTATACCCAATGCTAGGGCATAAAATGAGACCAACAACTCATAGAGTTTTGTGATGATTACATGAGTTTATGTGAGACGTTTTCCAAAGGCTCATTTAGGCACTTAATAAATAATGGTTTTCTTCTCTTTTCATGTATCACTCAAGCACCTAGGCAGCCAACCCATCTTTCTTGCTGCTGACGTAAAGAAACCAAAAGGCAAGGCAGAACCTGGCTTAACAAGCTGCCAATTAACTCAAGAGCTCATCCGCTACACATTTCCTATATGTCATTTTCCTGGGAACTCCACCCTGAAAAAGACTCAGGAAACATTCCAAGCAGTGACAACTGAGAACTAAACCAAGAGGTTCTAACTATATCTGCTGGAATGAGTTACTCAAGGTGACTCTGAACTCTACACACAAGATTCACATGAAATAAAGCAAAGGACAAAGGTCTTCCTTTCCTGTGTAGGAATGCCTACAATGACAACGCTATTTGAAGAAAAATTCTGAATAGGGAAAATCAGTTACATTTTCTAGTATGGTATACCCTTCCTGGCAAACAGTTAGTAGTTATTAAGAGACTGAGTTATAAAAAAGTAAAGTGCCTCCTTTAGACAGCAGACACATGCTCAAAATATAGTAAGCAGAAACTGACTCTGAAGCCACATCATACAGAATTAAAGATAATCATAAAACACTTAGGCCACCTAAAATAATCACTGCTTTTGCAGCCAATTAATTCCCCTAATCCCTCCTTCCTCACCCTCTCCATTTACTACACCTTTCCAGAATCTGGACCAATGTACATTCAAAAGTTACAATCCTCAAAAATGCATTTCCCAATTCCTGACCACACAACTTCTTACCTGGGGTTCCATTGAGAGAGTTTCCCACCTATTCTAGGCCTCAGTTCCATCATCTACAAAATGGATATGACTAAGCTACCCTCCCTGATCAAGGTGACTGGAAACCTCATAGGCCACAGAAGGCCTAGTGAGCACTAAATAAATGTCAGTTATTACTGTTATCCACTCCGACATTTAGAAGTGAATTACAAAATTCACTAGTAAGAATTACAAAATTCCCCATGGATGCATTCTGTATTCCTGCCACACTGGCCTCTTTTCTGTTGCAAAATGCCATTTGCCCCTGTGGCCCTCAATGCCGGCTCTTCACTATGCCTGAACTCATCTTTTTCTGGCTCCTTCTGGCCAACTTATTTCCATTCTTAAATCTCAATTCAAATACCCACTCCTCAGAGAAGCTTTCCTTGAGGTTTCTTGCCCACGATGTCTCACTCCCTTCTAACTTTGCTTTCTTTCATGGCATTTACAAACATCTGTAATTTCCTTACATATTAGTATAGAGACCTTATCTTTTTCACAGTGATGTTTCTAGTTCCAGGCATTGTACTAAGAACATAACGGGTGCTCAAAAAATAAGTGAAAGATGAAGCAAAGTCAAATATTAAAAAAAAACACTGCTCACATAACATAAAAAACAATTTCAGGTTAGCATACATCAAAATAAGTGTCTGACTGAAACAAGGGTAAGAGGGAGAGAGGTATGAAGGAGGTATTATAAAACAGTTTTTTTTCTTTGCTGCCTGAATTGCAGAGAGGAATTAAAATAATAGAATTTACACAAATGAGGATGTACAATTAAGGTCATTCAAAAATTTTAGTACTATTTAAGGTCTACTTTTTACAAGAGGAGGGACCATTTCCAAGGCCTGAGAGTAAAAATAATGAAGGTAACGAGAGTGCCGTTAACTCCATTTTCTTGATTAAGCTGAAATTCAGGAATGACCACTGTATAAGTTTTCCATTTGTTTAATTACACTCTACCACAGACCTATACAGGTCGATTTCTATCACAGCTGGGATTACCACTAAAGATCATCTATGTGGTTTTTCTACATGACTGGTAAAATGCTACTATTTCAAGATCTTCTGTAAACTTCAAAAACATTCCATGAGTACTCATGGGTATTTTTTAAAAGTTTGTGATTTTGTCTCCTAATACAAAAGTGGTTGATGTTATTTCAACTAAAATAATTATCATGTTATAGTTAGTAAAATTACAGAGGATTAATTCTGTTTGACAAACATATATCATGCTATAAGTGCAAGGAACTGCTCTAAGCACTTTACATATTGACCTATCTATGCCTCACAACAACCAAATGAAGTTGGTAATTACATCATTACATAGCTGAGGAAACTGAGGCACAAAGAAAAACTTGCCAAAGGTCACACAGTAAATGGAAGAGCTGGAATGTGAACCTAGACAGTCTGGATCCAGAGTTCATCAGTGAACTATACAGTCTCTCTAATGCTTTAAAAAAAAATTTATAAAGAACAAGTCATTCTCAGTGTTAGATTAGTTTCTGTTAAGTGAAAAACAACTCAGCCATCTGGGCTTTAAACCTAAATATCAAGGAGATTGAAAGGAAGAAAGCAAGCAGGAGGAAGAGAAGCGGGGAAGGGAGTAATGACAACGAAAGATAAGGTAAATAGAATAGGGACAGAAGGAAAGTAGTAACTACTGTTCATAATATCTGAAAGATGAATGTTTTGAGAAGAAAATAAAAGAGAGAGACAAGACAATGCCTATATAATCCCTAACTAGCCTGTTACCAGAATTGTGTATTTCTATACCAAATGCTGACTTAAGCCACCAAAATTAAGAGAAAGCAGACGAGTAACATTACAAATTGCTTTCTATAAAACTGAAACTACATGTTAACTGATTCACTTAAAATCTTGGAATTTAGTGACTTTCTATCAACTTCTGTCTTTTTTAGTAGGGTAAACAGTAACAATTTTAACTTGAATTTCTTATATAAAAGAATCAGAATAATTCTCCAAGCTGAGTAACGCATCGGAAACTTTGGTAGAGCTCAGTCAAAAATGATTAAGCAAAAATGAAATTAACAGTCATAGAATGTTTATGAGTTTCCAAAAGGATGTAATTCAAAAAGAATATAAAGTAGAATTTACATTTCATAAAATCTATAGAGGGAAACAGTTTCTGAACAATTCAATCTCTATTCTAAACAAAGTAAATTTTAAGTTAAAACTCAACTGTATAAAATCAACTAGAGCTAAATCGTAGCAATTTCCTCCAGGTTTCTGCTTTTGTTCCAAACTGGCCATTTAAAGGTAGGAAAAAACCTTGCAATAGGACTCCAGTCCGACCCAAGAAAATGCCAGATGGACAAATTTTTATTCATTTTTTGAGATCCTTTCCCTTTCTCTACAGTTAGAAGGAAAGAGAAAAGTTATATAAAATAAAGAAACTCAGTCAATCTTCATTGGAAGTAGAAGAAGTTTGCTTAATAGAAGTTAATAGAAGTTGAAATGGCAAGTGATCAGGATAAGCATTAAGTCTTGTTTGTCTATTTTCAGATGCTCCTCAATTTATAATTAAGTGCCCATAAACCCATTGCAAATTGAAAATATCTTAAGTCAAAAATGCATTTAATACATCTAACCTACTAAACACCTTAGGTTAGCTTAGCCTACCTTAAATGTGCTCAGAACACTTGCATGAGCCTATAGTTGGCCAATTATCTTGAATTTATCTTGAGTAACTGCCTTCCTCTCCTCCCCCTTCCCAGAAGCAGGAGACACAAATGGGCATTTTGTAGACATGATTTGATGCGAAAACACAAAATCCAAAAACCCCTGGCAACACAGTACACTGAAGAGTACCCACTGTTTACTCGCGAAATCATGAGACTGCCGCTGTCCAGCATCGTGAAAGCATCATGACACATTACCAATAAACTGGGAAAGAATAAATATTCAAATCTGCAGTATGATTTCTACTGAATGTGCATAGTTTCATGCCAGTGTAAAGACAAAAAAGTCGCAAGTCAAATTATCCTAAGTAGAAGACCATCTGTACTTACTTATTTATTTTTATCTTTGGTACTTAACACAATGCCCAGCACTTACTAGATATTAAACAAATAATATTCAATATGAGTGAATGAACAAGTAAATGCTAGGAGAAAAGGGAAGGCACAAAATGCTGAAGACTATTTAGCAGATGAAAATCACTAAATACTTGGGGTTTTTTCCCATAAGAAAGGGGCCCAGATTGAGAGTAAGGAAAAGGACACTTCTTAGGGATACTACTTAAAAGACAGAATAATGTCAACATTATGATAATAATCACTGGGGTAGAATATGTAACAAGGATTCCACAACCACCTAATATTGGCTGCCAAAGGTCTTCACTGCCATATTTTACTTTAAATCTGCTAACTTTGATTTGGCCCAATGGTGACAGAGCATCTGGGGCATTCTGAGGAAACCATGACCCCTGCCATTCTAAGAAAGCCAATGTTGGGTCCATGAACTCTTGTTTGCATCTGCTATCATAGGCAGCTATGATTGGCTACAAGTGCAGAAAGAGAAGCTATATCAGATCTGATAATACGTGAGTATTATGAGTAGTGTCCAGGGGGAAAAAAACAACAGCAGATTCAAATGAGGTATTCAAGGAAATTTCGTGAAGAAACCATCTTTAAAAGTATAGGCAGGGTTTAGAGAAAGCAGTAAGGGAGGTGAAATATTCCCAGGCTAGCAATATCAGGAAGCCACTATCCCCTCTAGGCCTGAAGGGGCAAGTAAAGAGTTACCAAAACCCAGAAAGATCTGTAACTGTAACTGGCTGGCAGAGAGGGCCACTAAACAGAAGCTGTGACCTACTCACAAAACACAGACTGCTCTGATAATACACATCTAGCAAAAGGGAACAGGCTCTTCCAGGCCTCCTGCTGATGCCCCACTGGCCAAAGCCAACCAGAAATCAAAAAGCAAATGCTCAGTTAATACAGTCAATAGAAGTCACTTCTCAAAGCACAGAGCAGGGTGGAGAAAAGATTAGGTGGGGCAAAAGTAAAACATAAAGCACAGAAAGGTATTCTAAATGACCGCCACCCAGAAAAACATAGGCCCATAAAAAGGTTTGCCAGTTTCATCTAAATCTTCTAGACACCATGATACCACCTGCAGAAAACTCATAAATGTAAGTACTTGAGTTCCTACTACCTTACGTCAATTTGGAAAAAATTATGAAAATAATCTCAGATAACTTTTCTCATTTCTGCATCTCTAAAACTAGAGACAACCTATTTATCTATTATGACAACTTCCTTCCCTATACTCAACAGGCACCTATTCCAAAGCTCCATTATTATTTTTATCATGATGTACTATAACCTCTTGTTTGTTTCTCCCTCATTAGACCCTGATCTCCTTTAGGGCAGGAACTGTCTTATTCATCTTTATATCCCTGGCACCTAATGTGGACCTGTCACAGAGTTAGCCTTCAATCAGTATGCACTGGACTCACTGTCTATTAACAGTGGCAGCCTAAAGCCATGGAGGACAAAATCTAGAAGGACCCTCAGCAATTAAACCCCAATAAGTTTTATTCAGGACACAGTTACGCACATTGGACAAAACACACAGCTCCTTTCAGACCAGCCCACTATCATCCTCTGTAGAGCAGCCTTGTCTTGTGTGCTCAGATGTTTATGGCCTTTACTACAATCACAGAACTCATTATCAAGAGACAGAGAAAGATGGCAAGACTGTGTTCCATTTCCAAAAGGAATCAAATATACATCATCTCTCAAAATTCTCTTTCTAAGAATTCACCAGACCTAAAGAATTAACAATTTTAGTATGTATTATATAGAGGAGTTCATGTTTCACAGTGATGATTATGTTGACAAGGGTAGAAATGCTTGCGCGCACAGGCACACACAGAGGATGTGTTTAACGATCATTTCAACAGACGTCACCCTCTGTAAAATTATAATGTAGCCATGTAACACAATCACATAACACTGTCCTATTAAAATGGATATACTATATGATGTTGGGGTGGTCATTAACAGAACATGGAACATATTCACATTAATAATTATAAACCATTTTCACATAACCCTATACTTACAAAGTGCTTAATCATCTTTTTGTTGGAATAGTCAACTCTGACCTGTAGATTCTCCACAGAAAAAGAAAAGAATTAATGCCAAGTTGATAATCTTCTTCAAGCCACCATGACTTTAGGCTGACAACCTCCTACTGCCGGTAAGATGAATAAAAGCCAAATTCAAAATGACCCTTAGACTCCACCAGAAAGGTGAGTTTGCTATAAAAATATATTGTCTTCCAAAACTCAGAATGAAGTTTTTTTTTTTTATCTCTTGCCCCACAATTCTTCATTGCTCTTTGTTCTAAAGAGTTGATATTCTTAAATCTAATGTTGTCAAATTGAAATAAACCAGTACTTCATTTGCTATTTAGAAAAAGAGAATTCTGGGCTTATCTTAACAATACACTGAGTTACTATAAAAGAAATTCTATTAATACAAAAACAGATAAAACATGTTTCAAAGAGATCAGGTATCTTTTCCTAAAACGTGCTTAATGCATAAATCTCCAAAACAAGTTTTTTCCAAAACCACCCAAAGCATTTAAAATCGTAAGCACAATTTTATCTTTTAGAGAGCCATCATAAATCCTATAATTGTTAGAGCAATGCAACAACAATAAATTACCTCTATAGAACTATTGTGTGATGTTTGCATCATGTTGAAAATATAAACCACAAGGACTTATAATTTCTAAAACCATACTGCAATAGGGTTCCTCCATTATACATAAATTTAAAAAACAAAATGTAGATATACTATATGGCTCTATGTTTAATAACATTAACTTCAGCTACTTCGGAGCATTATTGTTTCATTTTTCAAGCAGCAGAGTGCTTGGCTCAAAGATAAAACATAATATTTGTTTTACAAATAAGTAAATCTCATAAGGTAGGAAAGGGGAAGTTGATATATAATTCTGACAGTATAAACATATGGCAATGACAGGATAATATCTAATATATTCAAATTATCCAAATTACTTCTGACCAAACATTTTCCTCTCCATGAAAATATAAATGAAGTTTAACAAACCTCCACTGACACTGAGTACACTAGTACACTTTAAATTTTAACATTTTTTTCTTTTATTTTAAATTTTAAAAAGTTAGACATTTATACAATTCATGAAGTAAATTTAAAATTTAACATCTTTACCAGAGGGGAACTTTTTGTTGCAAATAAATAAATTCGAATATATTTTAACGTAACTATTAATACATCCTGACATCTGAAAGGATCACTTGTGTTTCTATAAAAAGTGTTCCAAAACTGCATTTCCTTTTCCTAAACTTAATTCCTACAATTCACTGTGAAGCAATACAGGTAGTGTCTTGATAAACAATAAAAATGTTTCATAATTAACAAAAAGGTATATTTCCTCAAAAAAAAATAGGTAACAATTTATAAGAATTCACGAAGACTGTAAGCACCTAAATGGTCTGGTTTGAGGCAGGAGAACAGAATAATGGATTAAAACCAGAGGAATTTCCCATCACAGAAAAGCCGTCATGCAGACTTGCCATCTAGTCCCAGACCTCCAACCCTGCGAACCTGCTAATACTGTTACTTCGCTACTTGCATATGAGTCGGGCCACCCAAACCTCGAGAAGGCCTTCTTGTTTGCGCGTGTTTTCCGTAACGTTCTGCCTTACACAACACATTCTTTAACCGGTGAAAGTTACTCATTCCAACGCCTACCCTCATCTAGATGACTTCGATTCTTTCTCGACAGAAGAAAGGAGTAACTGGCAACCAGAAACCCCAGAACTGACTGCAGTCCTCCCTTCCATTCAGGAAGACAACGCCAAACGTGCTGCGGTTAAGAATGTCCAGTGCTCCTGTGAGCTGTCAGCGGGGATGGAAAGCTACACCACGGAAAGGTCTGTGCGGAGACGGGAACAGCAGGTCTGGGGCGTGCCCTGCGGCCCCCCCCCCCAAAATAGCAAGTTTCTTCAGACCTATAGGTAGAAACCTGGCATCCTCACAGCCACTCCAACCTGACAATTTACAGCCTAGTAACACCTTCTAATTAGGAGCGTTCTAGCCTGTTACAGGCGAAAACTTAAAAGTGCTTCCCACAAGCAAGACAAACCCGGCCCCGGCGCCTGCTGCCGAGAAGCCCCCGTGCCAGCGGCCAGGTGTCCCTACCGCAGGAGGAGCCCGCTCTGCTCCGCCGGGAGTGGAAGGGGAAACAGAGGACAGGAGCGAGGCGCCGAGCGCGGCGGGGGCGTGACCAGGGTCCAAGCGGAGAGAGCTCAGGCGCGGGTGGGCGACAGACAGACAGACAGACAGGCAGGCAGACAGCGGCGGCGGCCGCGCGGGAGCCGGGCGCGCACTGCGAAGCGGGGTCCCTCCCCTCCCCGCCCCCAACGCCCCCGGAGGGCACACGCCCGCCCGGCGGCGCCTACGCACCCAGGACCACGCAGAGCACATCGAGGGCCACGTACGGCAGCCGCGTCTTGTCAAACATGGTCTCGGCGCGGGCGGCGGGCGCGGCACCCGCCTCACGAGTCGCGGCCGGCGGCGAGCGAGGGCCCGGAGCTGCGGCTCCTCCCAGCCGGGGAAGAGCGGACGCGGGCGGGCGGCGCCCGGGGAGCGGCCCGCGCAGGTCCCGCAGCCGCTCGGTCGAGGCCGAGACACCGGCGAACGCGCCGCGGCAGCCCGGCGGCCTCAGGCCCTCCTCGGTCGGCCCCGGCGCGCCTCCGCCGCTCGCTGGCCGGATCCCGGCGCCCTCTCCCGCAGGCGGGGCGTCCGGACTCGTGCTTTAAGGATGCGGACCGGTAGGGAGGAGGGACACGGGCTCGGCCCCTCCCGCGGGGCCGCGCGGGGACCCGCCAGCTCCAGGCCTCGCAGGCGGAGGGAGCGCCGCAGGGGCGGGGCGGCCGGTAGGTGGTGAAGGGGCGGGGCCTGGGCGGAGACACGCCCCCTTGTCCGGGGTGCTCTGGCCAATCAGCGCCCCCGGCCGCCCTGGAGGCCCGCCCCCTGGTGAAGGACGCTGGCGGGAGGATTAGAACGAGGGGCTCCTCGGCTGCGGTGCGGGATGGTCCCTCGGACCCGCACTCCCCTTATGGCAACTGCATGCGGCCGCCCCACGACCCCAGAGCTCCTGTCAGCTCCCTCCTCCACAGGGACTGGGTAAGTGGTGCGGGGTAGGCACTGACACACTTCAGGCTACTCTAAGCCGTCTGCTTGCCTAGGCCTTCGAGGCTCACCCAGAATTAGTGTGAAATCTGCTAAATCATCCCCCTCCCTTGGGACCTTTGATATGTGATCGAACTTCTTATCTCCCCACCTTTGATGTGAAGTCCAAGCCCTGCCTTTAAGTAAGGAGCCCATAACCGTTAACGTTTCCTCTTAGTACCTTTCTATCCACTGACCCCATCACTCAGCTTGTTTGTTGGCCGTAAATTCGCAGCGGTCTTTGCTATCTTCAGAGTCAAGCACAATGTCTACTGTTGCAATAGTCTTGAATAAAGTATTCTCACCATTTTAACAAGCGTCAGTAATTTTTCATTAACAGCAGTGAAAGAAAATCCCCAGGAGCTCTGGAAACACTCCATAGGGAAGTGATACATACATTCTAATTTTCCTAACCTTCTCCAATACCAATGGATGTCTTCTTAGGTGAGAAGGAAGTAAGGAAAACAGTTGATATATTAACAGATTGTTTGACCTTTTGGAGGAGTTGCAGATAATAGCTTTAAGAATAGATCGACGGAGCAAAGTCCATTAAAATGTGTTGTCATTTCCTGTAATTTAAAATAGGACCTCTGATTTGCGCAGATTATAAACAATTAAGTCTTCAGTTGAAGTGAGAATGACTAAAAAATGTTCTTTTGTTTTGGGGGTGGAAGTTTTTGTTCGTTTTTGAAGGTGTTGTTTGGGTCTGTTGTCATGGCTGGATTCAGGTGTGATAGCTGGAAGTGAGAATGGGTTAAATAACCTTAAAAAGATAGTGAAAATAATAAAAAGAAAACTGATTGATTAGTGGTGACACCATTAACACCCTTGTGGAGGTGTAGATACTACTAGTGGGTCACTAGACTGAACATGAAACCTCAGAGGCTTTTTAAAATGCTTAACAGAGTTTGTTCTTGGGTTCGTTTTTTTTCTCTCTAATACAGGAATCAAACAAAAGCAGAGTGGGCTTGGAAAGAATAGTCCTGATGACACCCTGCAGAAGAGAGAAACTTTCTTCTCTCATTACTAAGCAGTTTGAAAAGGAGACTATAATCTACATCCTCCATTTTTACTTTTTCTTAAAATACTTCTGTACTAACTCTTCTTTTTGCTCTGTTCTTTAACATCATATTGGCAAGGCTTCCTCTCCTCGTTCTAATGGTGCTTGTCCCAACTTATTTATTTCAAAAAAAGTGTCTGCAAACATTATGAATAAATTCCCTTAGAGTATTTATATTCATATTTGTTGTCTCCTTTCTCCCCACCTGGACTGAAACAAATGTAGTTTTTATCACATTCAAATAGTATTGTAAAACTAAAACCCTAAAAAATGTAAAACATTAAAAAGTGTATTTGCTACCTGCTCCCCCCCAAAAAATTTTTCACACTGTGGTATGTTGTAATTCTTTTAACACTCATTACCAAAGCTACTTCTTATTTTATTGAAGTTTTTATGTAATATTTCATACACAAATATATATAAGTAAGTTATGAAGCATAATAAAGTCAGCAACTATGATTTCACTACTCAATTTAATACAAAAAGCATTTCAGTGTCATTCAATCTATCTGTGTGTTATAGCCTTTTCTTGTTGTCTGCTTCAGGAGAGATGAATTTTTTTTTTTTATCTTTTCCTTGATGTGTTATTTCTTTTTGGAGAAGCACATAACCACATGTGCATATATCTCTAAAAATATATATTGTTTTGCCTTCTTGTTTTTTAGCTTTCAAAACATGCCATATACATAGTCATCTGCTTTTGTTTTTTCTCACTGAGAATTATATTTCTTACATTCATGTTGCTGTAATAATTGTAGGTGTATCATATGACTATATCATTTTATTCATTCTTCTGACAGTAAGCATCTGGTTTGTTACCATTTTTGCTGTTAAAAAAATGCTTCTGTGAATATTGGGTGTACATGTCTCTTGTGTGCAATGGCTAGCTATGGAATTGCTGCATGGTAGGATGTGCCCACATCTAACTTCACTTGATTATCCCAGATTGTATTCCTAAAGGATTATACCATTTTATCTCACCCACACCAGTAGTGGATAAGACTCCTATTTTCATCAACACTTATTTTTGAGGACGTAGTTCCATAGTGTAGCAGTTAGCATGTCTACTTTATATGCAGAAGGTCCTGGGTTTGTGCCCCAGTGGAGCCACAGTCCATGGTTTATGGCCATACCACTCTGAACAAGCCTGATGTCTGATCTCGGAAGCTAAGCAGGAAGCTAAGGAACGTCAGGCCTGGTTAGTACTTGGATGGGAGACTACCTAGGAAGACCAGATGCTGTAGGCATAAATAATAATAATAAAACCACTTATTTTGGGGATTTCTTAATTTTTTCTAATTTGATGGGTATAATATATATTTCAGTGTAGTCTTAATTTGCATTTCCCTGATCACTAATGTGGCTGGACATCTTTTTCTGAATTTTTTTTTTTTTGCCAAAAATGTTTCCTCTTCTGTCACTTACCTATTCATATCTTTTGCCTATTTTTCTATTGGGTTGTTTATCTTATTTCTATCAAAGTGCAGTAAATTTTTATATTCTTTATATATTCTCAGTAGTAATTCTTTGTGTTGTAAATTTTTTCTCTCAATATGTGGCTTGTGATTTTGCTTCCTTTATAAGCAGCTATGCAACAGAATTATTGTAAATGTAATGTAAGCAGAAGTCTACTGACAGGTTTCTATGAAAGTTTTTGCTTTCCTGACCAAAGGAAAAAACTGGCTTCCTTTCCTTTGTTTTCTATCTTCCTTAAAAATGGACATGATATTTAGAGCTACAACAGCCATTTTGTGATCATGAGAGAAAGGACAAGAAAAACCGTGTCACTGATGTTTATGATGTTGTGCTACTAAAACAACTAATACTAGCTACCTCCAGATTTCTTTGTATGTGAGGGAGAAAATGGCTTAGGCCTCCAATATTCACAACTGGTACAAGGCTCAGGAGCATTTTGATTCCTATTACTGAGAAATCACAAGTCATATTATTCTAAGAAATCTTTAACTTGAGCTAACTTAATTGAATTTCTGGTCCTGGAAACAACAAAGCCACAATTTGAGTAGGTAAAAGAGAGTGCCAAGGGAGAATAGATTTTGAAGATTGAAGTATAGTTTGCACCTGGAGATAAAAAATGACATTCTGAAGTTCTTGATTAGAAAAAGCTGTGAAATAAAGAATTCACATTGAGGATTAGTGAAAGATAAGGTTCTGGAAGATCGGTTTATAGCTAAAAAGTGTGTCTGGGAGCAAAGAAAAATGGCTGAAAATGCAGAGTGACTTGCTGAAGACATCCATTTAAAAAAAGTACTGAGAAGAATTTAGTAGTAAGAAGAAGTCATAGTCCCTGCAGTGGGTTCTAAACTAAAGATAAGTAAACCTTATTTTGTAAACCATATTATTTAGTTTTAAGTCCTTTTCTATGTGTATTTTCATTTTGTTATCTTCTGTCTTCCTAAAATCTTATTTAGGGCTTCCAGCCCTTTTTCATCTTTGGTGCAGGGTATTAAGTAAAAAGTCTTCTGTTAACACTTTGACTCGATATACAAATGTGACTACTTTGCAAGAGTTAGTAAAAAAAAAAAAAAAATCATTCAAAGGAAGTGAATCTCTGTGATCAGAGTTCAGGGCCTCATGAATGGGCAACCCAGCCCCACCAGGATATTCTCCTTCCACCAAGGCTTTTCTTTAAGAGGGCCTGGTTTTATGTTGTTTTTTAGGAAGACAATATTTTCTTAATAGTCTTACTGTGATGGTTAAATACAAATATGTAGATGCAATTGCTTAGCAAATGTCTGATCTGTGAATCTACATCTACTTCCCTACCGCCCACTCAACCCTATATCTACCACAGTTCCCTAATCTACCAAAGAAATGGAGCTGGTCTGATATGATTTGTTCTTAGTAAATCCAAACCAACCCTGGTAAACACTACTTCCTCAAGGATGCTCACAAATTATTTCTTTAATAATCTCTTTAAAAATATAGCACCAAAGATACAGAAGTTAATTACCTATGTAGTATCTGTAGTCTTAAAGATATCATATGTGTTTTTCTATTAAAAACTACTAAGATTGTCATCCAGTTACAGGTCTGAAATTGGAATCATAATAAAATTTGCCCTTCTCTCATCCTCTGATTCTCTTTTTGTTCACGAGCCCCAGTTGTGCTCCTCTCACATTGCCCCCTCTTAAATTTCATCACTGTATGGATATGACTCGTTAATTGATCTCCTTCAGCAAAAGGAGTAGGCGGCCTTCTGCATTATATTCCCAGCCCCTAGAGTTGTGAATAAACTAATGACTGAGAAAAAGAAAAGTAAACAAAAGTTCAGGAGATGTGTCCCCACCTTTTTTGTTGCTGTTCTTCTAGCTAAATTTAAGCTTGTCCTGAGTGGAGGTGGGGAGTAGGGTTAAATTTCCTGCCATTATTCTTATAGGTTCATGACACCTCTTTATAACTTGTGTGTGTCCTCAATAATGTGAACTACTTTAAAAAGTGGATCCATTCCCTTCTAAGTGACTATATTATGGAAAACTCCTGATAAGACTGCAAAAGACTACAGACTAACAGGTCCTCCCTGCTTTTCTTCCTCATTAAGGTCAGAGCCACCTTCCATTTCAGTTTCTCACATCACAAATTTCACTTAATTTTCCTTTGAACTTTTAAAATCCTGCTTTTGTAAACTCTATGGCAATAATACTCAGACTTTGCACACCAGGATCATCTGGACTGTTGGTTAAATATACAAGTTTCTGATTTCATCCACAGAGATTCCGAGTCTATAATGAAGGTCTAGGATGGAACCCAAGCACTGTTTTGTTATCAAGTTAAACAGTTGCCCCCAGGAGATTCTGATGCCCATAAAAATTTGAAAACCTCAGTTCTAGTCAGCCCCCATTTTTACTCTCCAGACAAAATTTAATAAAATATAATCACTTTCTTCAAAGCGATTGCTGCACATTGAGACTGCAGTACAACATAGTAACTAAACTCCTGAGCTCAGGAATCCATCTCACTGAATACCCTTGAGCAAATTACTTAAAACTTTCTGTGCACCAGTTTCCTTATTTGTAAGATGAGAATGATAACAATAGTATCTACCATATAGGTTTATTGTGAGGATCAAATTAGATGATATGTCTTAAATACTTAGCATAGTGCCAAGACACATAGTAGGTGCTCAAAAAATGTTAGGTATTATTATTCAAAGGTTTCTGTCACTTCCTCGTCAGAACCAGGTTGATGGTGTGTCCTATTAACCTTGGCCTAAGGATATTGTTCAGGGCCCCTCCAAATCTTTTGCAATTGTATGTTAAATTCTATGTGTATGCAATTTGCTGTGTAATGGATCTATAGATAGCTCTTCTCCAAGGAGGCCTGTGACACTGTTTTGAGCTCTAGAATCTTGCTGCTCAAATAGTACACTCGACTAGCAATGTCTGCATCACCTGAGTCTCCTTAGAAAGGCTGACTCAGACTCCACCCAGGATTTAATTAAAATCTGCGTTCAACAAGATCCCAAGTGATTCTTGTGCACATTAAGCACTGCTCCAGAAATTTTCCAAATTTCCCTGTTAATGAGAATCGCCCGGTATGCTTATTAAATAGGCAGATTATCTGATGTTTTTCTTTGAAATTTTGGTTCATGAAACCTGGTCATTTTTTTTAAATTACTCTTGGTTATTCTCATTTAGGGAGGAAACACTGCTCTCAGAGATGAAGCAGCCAGCCAAACAAGTGAATAATTTTGCCAGATAATCTGTTCATAGCTGAATGAGACTTCCTGCAGCAGCCTTTTTCTCCTTTGCATATGAGAGAAGAGAGAGAAGTTGCTTTTCAGTTCCTATCCACATAAATCCTTGGGATAAATCACTTTGTTTCTCTAGCAAGCTTGAGCCTGTATACAATACCTAATAAATCGCCACTAATTACCTTGGTATTTTTTACGTGCAAGAATGTTTGTAACATATTTAAATTGTAAAGCATATAAAAATAAACAGCTGAAGACTCACCATCCAACATAAGAGCTAAAACCTCTTCAACATTATGACTTGGATGTTCCTTTCCAATTCCATACTCCCAGCCTGCTACGTTTTTCACCACTAACCTGGAGGAGACCACATTCTAAATTTTTTTTTATCATTGCTTTTATTTAAAATAAAATTGTGGTTTTAGCACATATTTGTCCCTAGTCAATATTTTATATATTTTGAGATTTACAAAAACAATAGCATATCATGTACAGTAGTGAGGATTTGGTTTTTCACTCACCATTGTTTCTAATGCTTATTCATGTTTTCTGTTGCTACACATGAGTCATTTTTACTGATGGATACACTTCTGTTTTGTGTGAATATGCCACTATTTATCTATTCACCTATCACTAGACATCTTGGTGGTTTCCTTTGGACTTTTAAAATGCATATGAATACTGTACTTATGAACATTCTTGTATATGTTTCCTGGAGCATTTAGGCAGGGATATATGGCCACTTATTAGGAGTAGAATTGCTAAGGTATTGGTGGTATGCTGACAATGTCCTTCAAAGATATATCCACATTTTAATCCCCCAAACCTGTGACTGTTACCTTGTGTGGAAAGACTCTTTGCATATACAATTAAATTAAGGGTCTTCAGATGGGGAGATAATCCAGGCCGTAAATACAACCACAGGTGTCCTTATATAAGTAGAAGGCAGAAGAGATTTGACTCCAGAGCAGAAGCATGGTACCCTGCCAACACCTTCATTTCAATCCAGTGAAATTGATTTTGAACTTCTGTTAGAAAATAAACCTCTGTTGTTTTAAGCCATCAAGTTTGTGGTGATTTCCTACAGCAGCCCCAGTAAGCTAATACAGGTATTTTTATGTTCAGCTTTACAAATTAAGGCCTAACTATTGTCAACCAGAATTGGCAAAAGTATCCAGAAACGATGACATGATAATGTCATGTATCAAATATTAGCTCTAGTGATTCCAGAATTCTGTGTGGGAGGATTTATGAAACTTGTCTTGAAACCGTATTTACGTAACACTTTAAAAACGATTAAGGGGGAGTGTGGGAATCAAAAGACCCTATCAGAGAATGTGGGTGGAGAGAATGGGTCACCATTGATTGGCACACTCTCAAGTTATTAGTCTGCAGACTTACTAATAATGAAATTCTCTACTTGGTTATATTATTCTCTTGCTGTTGGGGACAGAGATCATTTTGTTGGCTCCAGGTCAGGGAGGTATACCCAGTTTTCAGATGCATGAACAGGTTTTTAAGAACATTGGCATGCCATATATTTACCTGAATGATTTCCTTATTTATAAACCAATTTTCTTGTCATACCAAGAATATTGTCCTGGCCTCCGTACATTGCAGAAACAGCACTTCTGATAGAGCTTCCAAGGACAATGAACAGGTTAAACTGCTTGTGAGCTCTCTGTACCTTTTACTTCTTGCATATTTGTTTTGATTCAATACAGTTCATAACTCTCAGTCTTGCCAAACTTCCAACATTCTAGGATTATTGTTGCTGCTGCTGACAGTGGCAGCCCATAAGGATAAAAGCATGCAATTACAAAAAGATTTGCTTTTCCAACAATCAGGAGAAGGAAAGTATATTAGTTTTCTATTTAAAAAAATGCATTTCCAACCAACAGGGAAGGGAAGATGTATGTTTTTATTGCTGCTATAACAAATTACTGCAAACTCAGTGGCTTAACACAACTTTTTTATCTTACAATAGGTCAAAAGTCCAACCTTTGCTTCACTGGGCTAAAAACAAGGTGTTGCCAGGCCTGTGTTCCTTTCTGGAGAATCTAGGAGATAATCCATTTCTTTGCCTTCTTCATTTTCTAAAGGCTGCCAACACCCCTTGGCTTATGATCTCCCTCTTCCATTTTTAAAGCCAACAATATTGCAACTCTGACCATTCTCCCACACAGTCATATGTCTTCATGGTCACATCTGAAAGAAGTTCTCCAACTGTAAGAACAGATGTGATTTTAGGTTGGGCTCACCTAGATATCGCATTCTTAAGGTTCTTAATTTAATCACATCTGCAAGTCCCTTTTGCCTTATAAAGTAACATATCTATAGGTTCCAGTAATTAAGATGTGGATACTTTTGGGGGTGGGAGTATTATTCTGCCTATCACTTAAGATTTGTTTAAAGAAGGAAATATAGCACAAATGCAACGCTTATTGGGCTGCATGTGCTATAAATATATAAGCCATATAAACAAACTATTGTTCAGAAGGCCTGTTGGAGCATTTCATTCCATTTAGAACATTTTAGTGAAATCTACATATGTAAAAATACACACATCATCAAAGTACAGATGCATTAAATTTTTATAAATTAACACATCATTGTAACCTGTACCCAAATGAAGATACAGAATATGGACAGCACCGCACAAATCCCCCCACCCCCACCCCCTGGTATCCACTTGTCATCACTCACAGCAAGAGTAATTGCTGTTCTAACATCAGGTGCCATAAGTTAATTTTCTGATTGTTTCAACGTGATACCAATGGAATTATGTAGTGTGTACTCTCAATATCACTGGACTATCTTAATCTCAATGGAATTGTCTAACCTGTACTTCTTTCATGCAACATTGTTCTTGTGAGATCCATCCATTTGTTGCATGTAGCTGTAACTAATTTATTTTCATTGCTGTAAGGTTTTTTGTTTTGTCAATAAACCACAATTTTTTTAACCTTTCTATTGTTGTAGGCACTTGGAAGGTTTCCAAGTGGTGGGCTATTGTGATTTGTGCTGCTATAAACATGTTGTCCATGTCTTCTGGTGAACATATGAGTGCATTTCTATTGGGTTACACCTGGATGTAGGGTTGCTGGGCCATAAGGAATGTTTTCAGCTTTAATGAATGTTGCCAAACAGTTTTAGAAATGTTTTTACCATTTCTACCAGGAATGTGTGAGAATTCCAGTTATTCCACATCCTCACCAATACTTTTTCTTTACAACCTATCTTTTTCTTTATAGACCTTCTGATGGATTTGTAGAGTTATTTCATTATGGCTGTGATTTGCATTTTCTTAATGACTAATGAAGTTGAAAACCTTTTTATGCATTTATTAGATATTTATATCCTCTTTTTTGTCATTTCTATTCACCTCTTTTGTGTATTTTTTTCTGTTTGGTTGTCTTTTTCTTACAGACTTTTAGGAGGTCTTATATAGTCAAGAAACAATCTCCTTGTCAGATATATCAGTTTATTGTCTTTTGATGAGCAGTTCTTAATTTTAATCTAGACTAAACCAACTTGTCATTTTTTTAAGGTTAACATTTTTGCTGTCTTTTCTAAAAAAAATAAATTTGTCTTATAATTTTAACTTTATTTTCTTTTTTGATTTAAAAAATGATGAATGTTAATTTTAGAAATAAAAAAGGAAAAGGAAAAGAATCAATTACAATGTAATACTACAAACAAAGATAATTAATATTTTATAAACCTTGTCCTTGATTTTAGAAATTGTTCTTGTCATTGAATAAGACTAATTACATAGAAATTTTGATTTTGTGCAACTCTAATAAATAAAAATATTAAATGTACCAACTTACATTGAAACATTAACCCATTAATCTCAATACATTTTACTTTCTCATGATTCTCAATTTTTTTTCCCAATAATACTAGACTTTTCCCTGTCCTAGGAATGTTAACACTTTACTACAAAATTGTGGTACAAATTTAATGTAACAAGCATCTGACATTGCTTATCTCATTAACATGGATTTTTTGGTAAAAGTAAAATACTACTGCTCATTGCCAAATAGATAAAAATAAATTCTTAGTTTATAGGCCTGGTTTTCTGCATAAAAAAATAGCAAACCTTGACTTAATCCCTAGAAGATATTGTGCAGTCCAAAAAAAGAAAAAAGAAAAGAAAAGAAATTCTGGTGCTTAAAAATAAAAATAAATAGCTCTAGAAAAATAACTTGATCTTTTCATATAGGAAATACTCATTGGATGAAAAGGGGAAAAAATCTTCAAATTCTTCCTTCTAAATCTGATCAGATAGTTTCCCTTACAAATTATGCACATTCAATAATACTAGATTTAACACATTTATTAAGCAGCTACTATGTGTTGGATATGCTAGTGGGATGGCTTTCAGAAGACATACCCCGTGACCTTTTTCGAAGACCACATCCTAAAGGGAGGCACCAAACCTCATTACACTTTTGGATAATCCTAAAGCATATACTCCAGGGCCACACTCATTGTCAGTCTTATTCTTGCCCACCTGCCACAGGACTTATTCATTTCCACCTACCTCTGGAGTTACTGGTGACCTGGTTCTAAATTCTAGCTAGCCCTGTAGCCTGGCCTGTACCAGCTAGGATCCAATAAGGAAAACAGACACTATTGTGAGTAGTTAAAATATAATTTAATGGAGGGAACTGGTTATATGGATGGTGGAGCAGCTGAGAATCCTGGGATAAAACATCCCAGACATTAGCATCAGCAGGAAGGCACTTTCACTTCTAGTCTGCAGGGACAGAGGGAGAAAATGATATGATTAGAGCTCAGGAGCTAGAGTCAGCTAGTGGAAGCACAAGCAACAGTGGTCCTGTCTAATAGAAGCCAAAACTATGAAGACACAATTGCAGCTAGAGAAGGAGATTAAAACAGAAAAAAGGGAGAAAGTGTTCTGGCTTCTCATTTCTGTCCTCCAAATATAAACCAGTACCTCTCATTTTTTGATCCCATAGAAGTCAGTCTATGGGAGCCTAGGAAACAGCCTGCAGGTGTCGGGCACCTGCTGTACTGAACAGAGTAGAGAAAGAGTTAAAAAATACATCTGAGTGCAAGTAGCTCAGGACTTGCACAGGAACGATATGTGTCTTGGATACCAGCTATTTACCTATTTTATTGTTTACCTGCAACTGAGGTCTGGAAACCAGCCTACCAGAAGGCCCTATTATCGCTTGCTAAACTCCCTATTGCTAACTTTTTGCCTGAGTGGTCATTGGAATTACTTGGAGACCATTTGAAAAAGTACAGATTCCTGGCCTTCTTCCTAGATACTGAATAAAGATTTTTGGAGGTGAAATAGAAATGCCTATATTTTTAATATCTTAAGACAATTCTAATGTAGATAGTCATTGGACTTTTTTTTTTTTTTAAGCAATGTTTAAAGATGAGGATACTCTAGTTCCAAATTTCTGGACCCTCCAGGTTTTTTTTCATCCTACTAGACTGAAGCCTATCATGCTGAGTTGGACTGTGGAATGAAGGTAGTCTCCAAACAAACACAATATTTAGTAAATATAAATAGACTGAACTTAATACCTTATTGCTAAAATCCAAATGGTGGATTATTCTCAATATCATTCTTCTTAACTGGATAATGTCTGATAATATTTGTGAATATACTATTTTTCTGGTTTAAATTGAATTAAGCATGGCATTAAAACAAAACTTTCTGTGATCTGATCTTGATTAATTTTGAGATTGACCATTTTTTTTACTTTAGCCATAATTATGCTTAGTTTACATAGTTTAAAAGGCATTAAATGTCAGAAGCATGTAACTATAAATGATAGGATTTGTTTTCTGCAGATATGGTCCTTCTTACCAATATCTGATCTATTATTTTGTTTCATTTATTACTTCTTGTCAACTTATTGTTGACCCAACTGCAGTCTGAGGAAATACATGAAGGACCACAGTACTGAGGGAAGGAGAGGGTGAGGCTCTGAGCCTGGATCTAGCTTGGACTCAAGCAGATTTTTCTTTAATGTTTTACATATTAGGTTTCTATATAAAATTTTATTTGAAAAAATGGTTCCACTTACTCATTTTTTGAAAATCCTGGATCCTAGACATAGGACAATTAATAAAAGTTTCCAGAATTGCAGGATCCAATATGTTGGATATTTCTGGGGAGCAGGCTCTTGATAGAAGTGTGCCTTAATGAAGCTTGGAAGTTTAAGTTTAAACAGGCTTATTAGTGTGCATTTTAACCATAACATTTTATTGATGATAATGGTAAGAAATGATCTGACAGCGGTCAGCAAGGAACGATGTATGCATAAACCAGGGCTGAAAAATCAGCAAACATTATGATGAGGAAACACTGTGGTTTCCTAGATTAATTGCTAATGTACTGTTTTAGCTAGAAACCTCTTCTTGCTTTGACATGAGTATTTTTAAAAGAGATTTTTCACTGAAATCTCAGATGGCTTGGATTTGCTATCAAGAAATAATTTTCATCTTTGAAATGTTGGCTTATTCCCTAGTAAAATTATGGAAAGTGACTCTTTTGCATCTTTTTCCTACCTTTACAGATATAACTCGATTTTAAAAAATCACTTATGTTTTGCTTGTTTTTTGCCTCCAGCAAGACACATTTTATAGCCACACTGAGTCTCCTCATTCAGGATGTGGTTAAAGGCAGCCACTAGTGTTAGTAGCTAAAAACAGTGAGGGGTAAGTATCTCACATATACAATATTCATATGGCTCAGAAGTACTAATTCACTTGGTGATATTAGATAACCATTAAAATGATACTAACTTAATGTGATATCATGAAATGATACACAATCTCTAGTGGAAGTGAAGGACAAAATTCTAGATGATGTAATTGTCATCATATTTTAAAATATAAGCACAATACCCTTTGGTCCAACAATTCCACTTACCAAATAGGTATGCAAAGACAACTACACAAGGATGTTCACTGCATTGTTCTTAATAGCAAAAAATTAAAAACAACACATCTTCATTAGTAAGAATTAGATAAATAAAATATGGTACATTCATGCAATAAAATACTATATGGTCATTTTAAAAATGAAGTAGATACCCATATCTGGACTTCAAAAGATGTCTAGATATATTGTTATGTGAAAAACAAATTACAGAACAGAATATATTGTATAAGCCATTTGGTAAAAATATCAAGTCAGTATATATAATAATATGTAATAGATAAAAGATATATATATATACCTAGATTATGTGTTATTATGTAATAATATAGAATTGTATATATAATAGATAATATTACTATCAAATTTTCCATAATAGTTATCTCTCTATTCTGGGTTGGGGTTATAGGAAATAATTTATCCTTTATTTCTGTATGTGAATTGTTTACAGAAAGCATGTAGATTTATAATACATTATAATACAAACAATTTATAATACAAAATTGATAAAATTTCAGCACAGAAAGACCAGAAGAAAATACACTAACATGATTACAATAATTGTTCCCAGTTGATGGAAGTATAAAAGATTTTTTTAAACTATTTATGCTCTAATAAATTTTATTCTACATGTATATGCAGCACTTTTGTAATTAAAAGGAAGAAGAAGAAAGTAGAAAGTCAGGGATGGAGTTAGGGATTGGATTAGGTCATTGAAAATACCTAAACATCTCTCAGTTTCAATTTACTGTTTACTCTCTTTAGTCACTGCATTTTCAGAACACCAAAAGTGCAATTAGCTGGATCAGGCTTTTTAAGAAGGCCAAATTGGGGGAGGTGGGGGTGAAGCATCACAGATAGATATATCAGTAGCTTTTGCGGGGGGGGGGGGTTTCACCAAATGTGTTCTTACCACTGCGTTAATCATACAGATTGCTGATTCTGGGGTCTCTCACAGCAAAGGACACTTGCTCCTGGGCACAACTTCTCCATTTGTTTGTAAGGTCTCAATGCATGCAACTCCAAGCTACTCAATTTAAAACAAATAGTGACTTTTGCAAGTTTCTAGAGCATTAGTCTTGAGGTAATAAGTTCTTTAACCCAATGATGTCAGCTTACTTCTCAGCAGAGCTCCAGCTGAGATTTTCCTGAGAAATGTTGACCATCTGAGGCAAAGATGTAGACACTAGCTCCTCACCTCAGGAGTTCGTTTTCTGGTAAACTCTCTTGCAGGCAGATTTTTAACATGCCAAGAAAACTTCTGCAGCAGACTTCAGATGCTCCAGGACTTGAATTGCATAAATCACAATCAGTAAATGGTATCACCCTTAGGAGACTCCTACCAAGACCCCTGTTTTCCCAGGGCCTTGTTGATTTTTCACCTTTCTAACAGAGAAGGAATGCAGGACAAGATTCAATAAATGGCAGCCAGACTGAAATTTGAAAGTCACCAACCAAGCCCACAGCAGGTGAGATTTACCACAAAACCAGAGAGACAACCAGATTTATGGCATTCGAGCCACCAAATATTGTTTAGCAAGGAGCTTGTTGATGGAAACCATTTCATCGATGGGAAATCAAGTTATTTTGCTTCTTTGCTGTTGTGTTTTTAATTGGCATGCTCTAAGGCTTTGTGGCATGAGTTGCAGAATACATAAATAAAGTTGTTTCATGACATAAAAATGCCAAAATTAGGATAGGAAAGAAGAATTGATTCAAATGCCACAGAGACAAAAATGTGTTTTTCTAGGACAAAAGGAAATGAATGATTTACTTTTGTGGCAAATTTTAGTCTCATTTGCACACACGCAATAATCTTAAAAAAATATTCTATTCAGCACTTGGGTACAAGACATAGTGTACCCAGGAAGCTCAAGTGTCGATTATCATTATTAATACCCTTGTTTTCCTTGTTTGCTCTTTGCCAAATAAAACAAGAAATTAAATACAAGCTGCTGCAGGAAAACAGCCAGGAGCATGAGTATCCTAGATTGAAAGGCCCTGTCAGCTTTTCCGTTTCCTATAGGGAGGGTTTCTTCACTTGCAAGTATGACCCCTTGGAGGTTACCACAATGTGTCATACTAACTGCTGTCATTGGTTAAAAGAGTTTCCTACATTTCTGCAGATATGATGGAAACAGAGACCAAAACTCCTAAGAGGGTGGTTACCTGCTTGGCAGTCAAAATAAAAAGAGACCTTGAGGGATGCTACTATCTCAGAGGTTGTGTTTTCTCTCTAGAAATACAACATCTGGGATCAGGTGTGGTTTTGTGTTGTTTTTCTGGGGCGTTTTGCACAGAGCTCTCCCATCTTTGTAGACAGCTCTCAGTCAGTCCGAGACAGGAGACTAGAGCAAGGATGCTTTAGTCCCAGAGGTATGAAAACTTCAGCTAAAGTGGCCAAAGGAATGTCCCAACCAGGCATTTCTACCAATGAGGCAAGCTAAGGGATTCTTTCTACTTTTTGGAACTTCACTGAGCTGTGGAAGGAAGAAATGAGTATGGTTTCCTTTTTTTTTTTTTTTTTTTTTAACTGAAACAGGAGCAGGATTGTAGCTGTCACAAGCTGACTAAATATTTTTTTTATAGCACCAAAGCCTTTAAAATCTTTGGAACACTGGTGAGAACTAGTGTTTATGTTGGGACCTTTACATTAGTTGAGGGGTGTGTGTGTGTGTGCAAGTTACATGTGAACTGTGCCAGCCACTGCCCGGGAGCTCCACATCTGAGGAGAGTGGGGAGAGCGAGCTGTTCTATCCATGGTCTGGAATGACTTAAGACTGAAGAGAAATAGACTTCAGCACAACCGTCTGAAAATGAACGAATCAGAATGAGGTTTGCAGCAAGCCCAAGTATGCCCTTGACATTCAAACCATGCACCCTAGCCTCCCTGACTACCAGACATGTAATTCTACTCTCTACCCTGCCTGTGGAAGCTCTGTGCAGTGTCAGAATTCAACCTGTAGGCCTCAAAACCCTGCAAGGATTCTATTTCTTGGAGATATGCCTAAGACCCAGTTGTAGAAGGTTGATTTCAATTCTCTCCTTTAACAGAGGTCAGTAAATTTAAAATATGTAGGAAAAAGGAGACTGTAAATAGCCTGAAAAAGTCACTTTACTCAGATTTATACTAGGATGACTTAGCTTTTATCTCAAGAACCAATTCCTAGATAGTGTGTGTGTGTGTGTGTGTTATTTTTTTTTAAACAAATCAATGGACTGATTGGTTGGAATGTTCACGAGGTACTCTTTTGCACTCATAAAATATTAGCTTTTAAAAGGTTGGTTTTGACCAGTTCACATGTGAGTTGATGCTTAGGAAATCTGAGTGTAATTGTAAAGGTCATTATCACGACTTAAATGACAAAATGGTTTTCTTCCTGTGGTGGATCAGTAGGATCATCTTTCATGAGGGAAATATGGTTGGCTATTATCATCAAAGTATATTTTTAGAAAAGTAAAAGACATGGCCCTTAATGTGAATCGTTAAGCAAGCACATGTCAAATGGAGAATGGATAAATTGTGATGTATTTATATAATGGTTATTACTTAGCAACAAAAAGAAATGACACAAAAGGACATGGAGGAAGCTTAAATGCATATTAGTAAGTGAAAGAAGCCAGGTTGGAAAGCCATTTTGCTAGAGAATTATATAGTATGTGGGTAGACCTGTTAGACAGTGCCAGTATGACACTGAAAGGATGGGCATACTTCTTTTTAAGTTTTAAATATTTTTTCTTAAAGTTGTAACGAGTCCTATTTGCTAGAGTAAACAATTTTACCAAAATTTTTGTCAATTTTACAAACAAATTTCCAAATTCTATCAGTTAAGATTCAATCAGGAGTCAGAAACCATACCAATTTTTTTAACAGAGAATTTAATATAAGAACTGTTTAACCAAGTGTTAGAACTGAAAAGACAAAAAGAGAACAAGATATCACAGAGATAGTAACATCAGGAAGTGATTGACACTCTTAAAACTGAAGGAACAAAGCATAGAGGTTGGATTATTAAAATTTAGAGCCTTGGGGTTAGGGCCTGAAGATCTAAGATGCTGTTTGCGTGAAGCTTCAGGAACTCAGAGGAGGGACCCTGAGGATCTGGGAGCCAGATCTCTGAGGAGTGGGTATGGTTGGGTAGTAGGGTATCACTGAGGGGTGCGATGAGGCTGGTTCTGGGAATGTGGACAACCTGCAACCTGCAATCAAGTCCGGCTACTGGAAGGAACTGCCAATGCTCAGGTGAAGAGCTGTTTCCAGGGTGACAGTGATAGGAACAGAAGACAATGGAAAGAAGCAGTAACTTGTTCCCCTAGTGCCTCTTATTGATAGAACCTATTGAGCAGGCTGGCAAAGGAGAATTGTGGTTTGCATCACAAAGCAGTGAATAGAAGGGTGAGTTTGAGACTGAATCAATAGCTTAACAACCAGCACACTGCTCTAACTGGAACACTTGTAATTTATATGTTTGCTGTTGTAGAAAAGCCTGGGTTTTGAGGTCAGACAGATCTGGTTTTGAAACTTAGTTCAAATGGCTACTAGTGTGTTACTCTGGGCAAATACTGTATTATATTAGTTTGCTAGGCTCAGAATCCCTATATTAAAACAGGAACCAAGAATACCTATCTCACAGGGCTTTTATGAGCACCAAATAAGATCATGTATGTAAATTACCTAGTATGGTGGCAGAGCCAGGAATCTTCAACCCTGGGCAGTGGGATTTCAGAGCCACCCTTAATCACTACATATACCAGCTTTTCAATCTACACAGAGAACTAACTGATAAGTCAAAAAATAATATGGTTTGGGGCTAGGAGGGAAGGGTGTGTGGTTATGAAAAGATAAAATAAGGAACCCTTGTGGCTATCTTGACTGTGTGGTGGATACACAAAACTATACAGATGATAATATTGTATAAATAAACACATGTGTACCCACAAACAAAAGTTAAAAAACTGGGGAAATAAGAATAAGATCACTGGATTGTATCAATGTCAATATCTTAGTCATGATATTGTTCTATACTTTTAGCCTATGTTACTATTGAGCAGTTACCATTCAAACTGGGCAAAGTATACAAGGGATCTCTCTGAATTATTTCTTACAACTGCATGTAGATCTACTATTATGTCAATTAAAATTTCAATTAAAAAATAATATACAGTTTTTCATCAATGCTGAAACTACCTTCCATGATGCCCTTACATTAACTGTAAGATAAGGAAAATGTCAACCGGGGTTACATTTGTATCTTACTGAACATTTTAAACCACATTTCTAGGGCCATAAAATGAAGTGTTTCAGGTTTTGATGCCAGTGGAGTTAACATTACAGACATAGGTAAAAGCTATATTACCTTCAAATAATATTGTGACTCTATAAAACTTAATAAATTGGATATTTTGAAAGATTTTGGACAGTATCCCAAAACATAAATGCAAAGCTTGAAGCCACACAAATTGTTTAGTCTGGGTCCATGTTACCCCATTACTGATAGTAGAACATAACTGAAATGGGCTCCAGGTTACCAGAAGTGTTCTTTTTAGCCCAAATCATCCAGGGATCTCACCCAAATTCTTCCCTTCAGTTTCTGTTTGGACATAGCCGAAAGCTAAGTTTTAATCATCGTTTTGGATGTAAAATGAAGTAACTTTTCAAAAAACTCAGCTGATTCTATAGATAAGAAACTTAAAAAAAAAGTCTAACCACTATACATCTCTGTACACCTGAAACTAATATAACATTGAACGTCAACTGTAATTGAAAATAAACAACTAAAAGAAGCTTTTAAAGAGTGTATGTCAAATAGACCTTGCCAAACAGCTGATGTAGCAGATAAAACCTAGCTAGTTTTCTACAAAGCTTTATCTTCTCTTTCCTTGGGTGTGTTCTTATGCAAGTTGTGGGGGCATTTATTTAGTTTTGGGTATCTTCCTACCCTGTGACTGTGGTTGAAATAATCAGTTGTTCTCAATCAGTTGCCTGTTTTCTAAGGCCTTCCTGTGATTGAAAACATATCCGAATTAACTTCTTCGCCTGTATTTCTGGCGTACGAAGTGATTAAGAGAGTAATAAGAACACAGGGCAGGATTTTTACAGCCAAGCAAAAACAACTATTCTGAGACCTCATTACTCATCCCTGCTTTTGTGCCAGATGCTGATGCTGCACCTGTCTTTTCCTTAGGTTGGAAACATCTCTCCCACCACTAAAACAATCAGAAGTGAGAAGAGGGGAGGGAATGAGATAAACCCTTTCTTTTCTTGGTGGCTTCATCACAGGCCCATCTCATTTTGTAGTAAACTACAAATGTTGACATATGCTATATGATGCCTCATAACTCTACTATTGAAATATAGTCAGTTGCTTGGATAACAATGCCCGTTACAAAGGTAAAAAAACAAACTCTTTTATTGGGTTTATTGAATTAGCAACTTGTTTTGAACTCTAAACAATAGCATACTATTATTGTGCTCTGAACAGAGTGGGTGTTCCAGAAATGCTTAATTGTCTATGATAAGAAGTAAGGAGAAAAATATACACACATGGAACTGTCCCAGTTGGAATTTGATGAAGACATGTGGCTTAAACAAAAACCTACCCTCTTCTCTGAAAATATGTTTCTATTATTGCTTTCATTTTAATTAAAAATCTTCCGTCTGTACGGGAATTGTATCTCAGAATTTCCCCCCAGATACCTTACAATTGCGGCATAAAGTCAAACCACCAAAAAAGACAATGGAGCAAATTGATGAACAGGGAAGGAAATTGCATGTATGTCTGGACTTCTTCCTCTCAGGCTCCTACAAGCTCCACAGAGATGAGGCTGCCAATGGAGTACAAAGGTTTGCCCTTTGCTGCAAACAACTATGCTATTCTGAGGGCATCAAGGCCTCTATAAAGCAAAGAAGCCACTGCATTTGTGAACTGACCTCAATTGTAAAGAATTTCAGATTCCAGAATGGAAGTTTCCAGTGGACTATGCTAAACCAGGGTAAAATTAGAATTACATTAATGCCTTTATAAAGCTGTATGTTTTGAGAGTGGGAAGATAGCAGGAATTCACAATGTCACTCCTCTGAGTCTGAACCCCACAGAGACCAGTTAGTTTGGCCCTGGTCCAAGCATGAAAATTTCTCTCTACTCCTAGTAAACTCTTACCAATGACAGTTACTAGGTCGGGTAGAAAGTAGGCAAGATTATCTCAAATTAATCTTCTACCATTGTGATCATAGTATTCTGGGCCATGCCAGGATATCAAGTGGGTGGGGACAGCTGTGCTTTATCTAGTCAGTACATTTCCTCATGTCCCTATTTTTGCCATGTTGCCATCAATCTAGCCCTGAAACCTCAAAAACTCACCTGAAACACTCCCACACTCCCATCTCTTGTCACATGTCATAAACCAACACAGTCTATTACTTTCCTCACAGTATCTCTCATGTCCATATCTGTTCATGTCTATTCCCACTGCCATTCTCTCACACCTAAATATGGATTTGGCCTTTCAACATTACAGTCATTCCCCTCTGAGAATTCATCTTCCTAACACCATTTCATGCCACTCCTTTGCTCAAAAGCTTTCAATGGCAAATACCTCTGGATTATTAAGTAAAGGCCTAAATTAAACCAAGCATCCACAAGCTATAAAAATCTGGCCTGGAGTTACACTTCCAATCTTATCTTTCTTCATGAATTGTACATTCCTCCCAAATGAGTCTATTTGCTGTCCCTAAAACATGTGACTCATTCATATTGCCTTTGCCTTCCAAGGCTGTGGCCCTGCCTGGGATGCCCTGCCTGGCTAGTATTTAGTCATGCACCATGGAGCGCTTAGTGAACTTCTCATGTGCACAACTCTTGCCTCCCCAGCTAAACATCACACTCAGTACGAGGCTGGTCCCACAGTCTGTGTTATTGGTTCTGAAGAGCTTCTTTATTAGATTTAAATTTTTTTTAACTCCTCATTATTTGACATTGTGGCAGAAAATTATGGAATCCATGCTGTCATCAGTTACTGATCCCCACCTACCAATCTAGACATTCTGGAACCTGGTTGATTCTATATGATAAATGGCATCCACATATGATACAATTTGATTTTAGGTTCAAAATACTGAAATAGGGAATATTAGTGCCAAAAGGAGTTTAAAATGCCGTCTTGTACTTTGCTATTCAAAGCAAGGTCCACAGACCAGCAGCATTGTTTCACTTGGGAACTTGTTAGAAATGTAAGCTCGTGGGCACTATCCTGACCTATTGATTAGAATCTGCATTTTATAAGTGTCCATAGGGGATTTATGTGCACACTAAAGTCTGAGAGGCATGAGGGCAATCCCTACCTTGAGATCCAGAATGATTGCTGAAATGGTAAAAAGAAAGGAAAGATTATTATTTAGAAATTATTCTGAAATTGAAACCAGAAGTTGTACCTTTCATGTTATTTACCAGCTGTGATGCTGGAAAAATCACCTAACCATTTTGGGTTTTGCTTTCTGATCTTTCAGATGGGAATAACATCTCCCTGTTGTTTCATGGAGTGATTGTGAGGTTTGGGGAAAAAATATGAAAGTGATTTTAAAATCATGTAAGTTCTAGGCATATTTTAAAAATCTCTTTTTTTTAAATTGCTTTTCTTAGGATTACCCAACTGGTTTGTGGCAGAGCAGGGACCATAACCCAGCTGTCCTGACTTCTAGTCCAGTCCACAATGAGTAAGGCTCCTGTCACCACAGGTCCTAGAAGGCCCTTGGCACTGCAAAAAGCAGCCGGAAAAAAAAAAAAAATCTCCCAGAAAGGAATTTGAAAATATGCCGCAAGGGTGTTTGAATGTGGTAATACCACATAATCCAGTAGTTTCTCCACTAGGAATCTAGTTTAAGGAAATAATTGAAATGCAGATGAAGAGTTTTAGGTAATTATGTTCATTGCAGATTTACTGTAACAAAATAAAACTGCAAACAACCTGAATGTCCAACGATAGAGATTGGTTAGATTGCAAGAAAGCATAGTATGTTATGTGGCTATTGAAATTTTTGTCTAAAAAGAGTTTTTAAGAATATGAGATGTTTGACATATTGAGCCAAAAAAAAAAAAAAAAAAGAGGTTGACCATAAAGTTATATAAGTATGATCTCAACTTTGTTTAAAAAATGTGGGGAAAAGGTTACAAGGAAACAGGAAAATACTAACTGTGCTTGTCTCTGGCCATTTTTTGTCCTGCCCTTCATTTTTTTAGCATGATCCTGACTCATTCTGATTGGCGTACATGGGAATGCCTAAAATGGATTAGGAAAAGATAGCTTCTCTAACATTGTGCAACAGAAGTGAAGTTGTGTTTGTTGGTTAATACCTTTAGCTGCTTTTAAAATAACTTGTTTTTTTCTCTCGTTCTGTACAGAGGATATGTGCACAAAAAAATATACATATCTTTTCATTTCAATAGTGCAGCATAGTTAGGTACACAATATAGCAAATCTTCTTACCCCACCCCTCGGGGCAGTTACCCTTCCTAGAAGCGACCACTGGTATCAGTTTCTTTTGTTTCCTTCTAGAAGTGGTGTGTGCATTTCTTCCAAAAGAGAGTTTATTATAGACAGATCTGCACCTCTCTTTCTTTCATTTTAAACTTTTTTCTTTTAAAAAAAAAATTCAAGCCTCAGAACAGTTATAAGAGTAGTAAAATAAACTCTTGAAAGCTTTTCACATACATTTGTAGGTTAATATTTTGCCACTATTGCATTCTCTCTCTTTAAAAATATAATTCATCAGTATTGTTATTGTTACTATTATTATAGCTGAACCATTTTAGAGTGAATTCAGACATCTTCACACCTAAATACTTGCTTGTGTATCTCCTAAGAACAAGTACATTGTCTTACCTAACCATGATACAATGATCAAACTCAGGAAATGTAACACTGACACAGTAACCACTATCTAATACATAGTCCAAATACAATTTTAAACAATAATTTCACATTCCACTAAATAAATGAGGCATAATTTACTTAACCAGTATCATGCTGATGAACTTTCAAGTTGTTTCCAATCTTCCATTAATACACAAACTATGCAATGTGCAAATTTCTTTGTGCACATACACTGAGGTGTGTATATCTATTTGAAAAATTTCTCAAAGTGAAATAGTTGTGTCAAAGATTATGTAAATTTTGCTTTTTGATGGATGTTGCCAAAACATAACTTCAAATAGGATGTAGTACTTTATACTTCCACCAAAAAGGCATTGGTTAAATTGTCTTACATTTAACCTAATGCTACATATTGTCAAGTCATTTGATATTGGATAATGTACAGCGAAAAGTGTACTTAATTTATTTTTTATTGTGAGGTTGAAAATATTTCATATATTTAAAACATAGTTGCCTTTTCTTTTCTATGAATTGTCCTTTGTTCTTATTTTTAACTCCGTCTTGAACTCAAGAGCGGTCCCAAGCCAGGTCTCCCAGAAAGTAGTGATTTTTCTAAAAAGCTATATGGGAAGGCAATTTTTCTTTTCCAAATAAGTCCCGGGTATACCTAGAACTTGAGGCCTGGAATGCCTGGAAATCCTAGTGTCCATTCTTAGCAAATGCTTGGCCTACCAACTGTTCTTTAATAAGCATTGCTTTTAAGTATATTCTAGGCCTTTTGTCATTGGCACATATCGCTAGAGTCCAGATGGTACCGGTGGACCCACTGAGAAGCCACGGCTATCATTTAAGACAGATCTAGGTCTATGTTGTCCACAAGGCTGGAGAGCACCAGCTATGCTCTTCCGAAGACCCATTCATATGACATTTTGTGTTCCTCAGGCAACAAACTGGTCTACTTGGTTTTGCTCTATGCCTCCAGGCTGGTCCCTAACATTTGTGGAAACCAGGGCAAGAATATAAATGAAAGTCCACATACCATGTGTCTAAATAGTCAAAGCTGTAAATCAAGCCAACAAACTGTAAATATATCATATTTTATTCTCCTACTTTCATAAATATTCCTTCATAATGACCTGGAAGGTTCGTTTCAAATTCAGCATTATCAGAGTCCCCAGAGTTCCAGGCTGGAATGTGGGAAAACCAGCTTCTGGCCTACTCCTCATTTCATTGTCAGCCCTGGAACAACCCAGGGCCCACTCCTGGGATTCTTGCACACACAGATGCGGGTACCCCGTTCTCCCATACCTACCTCCATAGATAAGAAGAGCCTCTTGGCCTCCTCTTGGGCTTTGAAATTGACACTATCAGCACAGTTGAACCTCTGGAGGTCACACTTGGGGAAGAGGTCTCTGCAGAAAGCATGTACAGGGGACTATTCCAGTTCCCAGATATTTGGAGCATGATCTAGAAGTGGGTGAACTTGGCTCCTTGGATTCCTGTGGGGAGGATGGTGGACAGAAGAAAACCACAGCTGGGCCATCTACAGCATGTGGCTCAGGGAAGGCGCCTCCTGACCAGGCCTAAAGCTGTATTGTCCACCTTCTTGTCCACTTAGTACATCATCACACAATATATTGCTGAAGAACTCCCTGGGACTTTTCTTTTTGTATTTTCTTTGAGAAAAAAATTTTGTAACCTGTTGAGTTTTCTTGGTGGCAAACTCAGGTTGTCCCAGCAAAATATATAAAACTGCAAAGTAGTTTATGGTCACTTTCAGATATATATGTTTCAGTAGCACACGTATTGAGTGAGAGCAATATTTGTTACCATGTAGAGAGAGCCACAACTTATGCTTTGGTATATAGCCATTTAGTTTTTTTTTCTATGGCTACAAACACACATGCTTTTTTTAATATAAGAGTGATATCATTCTATTCATGTAGTATTGGAACATGCTTTTTCTTTCAACAGATGACAGCATTACGATTTAATAAATATAAATGTGCATCATCATTTTTAACGGCTATAGAATGTCTACTATATTTTTCATTTATTCAATAAATATTCATGTATGGATGTCACTGAGCTAGATTTTGGAGATGCAATCATAAGTAAGCAAATCTTTGAGAACACAAATTTCCCACAATTCGTTTAATTAATCCCCTTCAGTTGGACAATAAAGTTGTTCAATTTTGCTATTACAAAGGGTTAAGATGAATATCTTGTACATACGTGTTTGTGCCCTTACGTGCATAGTTCCTTAGAATAAATGTCTAGAAGTGTTAATTACTTGATCAAATGTAGATATTTTAAATATTGACATGAATGCACATTGACTTTCAGAAAAGTTGCTCCAATTGACATTCCCATCAACAGCACTGATTGCTCCATATTCGAGTACTAGTAATGTTTTTTAATCTTTGTCAATCTGAGTGGAAAAAATTAAAATAAAATAAATGTTATCGCTCTCTTTCTTGTAAGCTAACAGCTCATATCTTTTACCTTGGAATGTTCATCTTTTTCTTAGTGATTTGTAAAAGTAATTTTGTACATTAAAGGAATTGTCATGTATTTTATAAATATTTCCCAATTTTTTGTTTGTCTTTAGACATAGTTTGTGGTATTTTTAAACCATATTAAAGTTATGTTTTTCTCCATGGAGGAATAGATGAAGAAATAAAATGGAGTCGCTGTGGTCAAGCTGCTAGATTATTAACTTTGAGGGGGTCACGGCATAAGGAAATGATTATTTTTGTTTTAACTAGCCTGGGAATTTAAACTTTTGAACTTTCCAGTCCCATGTCAATACCTGGATGCACATCAGCGTGTTGTTCATTAATACCTGGGCATACCTCAGACCTTCAGTTAACCATCTGAATGACCACCAGGCATCTGACGATCACCATCCTGGACCAATCCGGTGCTAAGAATACAGAACCAATTCTTCTCAAGAATGTACTTTTTATGTGAAACCCTCACACTCTTTTTTTTCTCTTGGGTATTGCCTATTAGTATTTCCAGTTTGCCAGCCCTAAGACCCTTGAATAAATCTTAGTCATTTTATTTTTTAGCCAAAACCATCTGACTCTTTGAGTTAATTCAACATCTCACAGAACAATTTCTGTGAGGCTCTTAGTAACTTTTAATAATTATTAATTCCTAAGCAGGGCAAGTAGAGGTCCTCAGGAGCATGCAGGAAAAACAGCAGGTGACCTGAAATTCTCTTCCGTGTTGTGGGGGAAGGGTGGTTTCTGCTGGGTGGAAAATGTAAGCTGAGGCATTTAAAGAAACAGATTGGGAAAAAAAAAGATAACCAGTTTGGCTGTAAGAGGTCTGGGGAGGAAGGTGGAGAAGAGGGAGAGAGAAAGAGATGTGGTGGCTGTGGTAAGGAGTGGAAATTTGAAAAAAGAGTGACTTGAAGATAATTTTTGGGAAGTTTTTCAGTATGATAGCCAAGTTCTCACAAAACCTGTGGCAATAAAAACCACATCACTTGTCATGTGTTGAAGTTGGATTTAGACATACTTTTGGATACGAAAGTGGGAGACGAGCCCCAAGGCAGGTGCAGGTGAATGCAGTGCCAGCCCAAGGCACCTGACCATGTTTAGGGTCCCCAGGATAGTCACACTGAGGTTGACTCCCCACACTTAATCCACAGCTAGAACATTAATCCAAACCACTCACAGTAACTATTTCCTTGCCGGGAATCCATCAGAAATTTGTGACATGAGATGCCAGGGAAGGCTTGCTGAAGCTTTAGAAAAGAGAAAGAAGTGTCTCTTTTGCTCAAAGAGGACAGGGAAGCAAGTCCCAGATCATATAGCCTTGAGGGGAACTTGCCTTTGAAAGAAGCTAAATGGCCAAATAGCAGAGAGAGACTCAGAAGCTGGGCCCCTACGGACATCGTTAAACCTCTGAATCCACCAGCCCTGAAGTCCACTCTCCTGTAGTCTTCCCATTGTATGAAATAATAAATGTCTTTAATCTGCAAGCCTGTGGGAACCAGAATCTCTGTTACTTGCAGCTGAAAACATTTTGACACAAAATAAAGTTTAAACAAGCTAGAATCCTGACAGAAGTGTTGAATTCCTGAACTTAATTGTCTGAACTTGGCTCAGACCAAATGTTTAGTCGGGGCCTTTTTTCAAGAGCTGTTCTGAACTGTTTTTAGATCTGAGAATATGCTGTGTTCTTTCCCAGCTCAGGGTCCTTGCACTGCTGTTCCTTCTTCCTGGAACGTTCCTCCCTCTGCTCTTTGATCTCCTGACTCAAGCTAACTACAGGTATCCAGTAGGAGTTGAGGGCTCCAGAAAGATCTCCCTGGGCCCCTCAAGTCCAAGTGAGTGTTCCTCCCAGATGCTCCCATAGAGCTGTGGGCTTTCCTCAGCACAGCCCTTTTCAAACTGTATTGAATTGCCTGTATCTCCCTGTGAAGGAAGGGCTGTTTCTGCATTAGCCATCATTATCTCTGCAATGCTCTGCATTTTGCTGTGCCATGTACTCAACATTTGCTGGATGAACAAATAAAAAAGGCATTTATTCTGTCTACTTGGGCTTTACAAAGATTTTACTTTTTTAAAGAAAACTGCAATTTGTTGTAAACATAGATCAGTAGGGCAACTATTTGATATTTTTCTTTAAAAAGCCGGCTTGTGGAACAAAAAAAATATGTAGGTAAAAACTAAAGATATCTGAATAAAGACTGGACTTCAGTTAGTAAGAGAAAATAAGCAGACTCTTTTTGTGCTGAATGCTTAATATGCAGTAAAGATCCATTTTAAAAAGTTGAAATATAATTCGCACACTATAAAATCCACCCTTTCAATGTATAGAAATTCAGTGGTTTTTAGTATATTCCCAATGTTGTGCAGCCATTGCCATTATCTAACTCCAGAAGATTTCCATCACCTCAAAAAGAAACCCATATCCATTAGTATTCACTCCCCATTTCCTTTTCCCAGTCCCTGGCAATCACTAATCTGTTTTCTGTCTCTATAAATTAGCCCATTCCAAACATTTCATGTACATGAAATCATACAATATGTGATTTTTTTTTTTGGTTTGGCTTATTTTACTTAGCATAATGTTTTCAAGGTTCATCCCAATTGTAGTATGTGTCAGTACATCATTCCTTTATATGACCAAATAATATTCCATTGCATGCATGCATCATATTTTGTTTATCCATTCATCAGTTGATGGACATTTGGGTCGTTTCTACTTTAGGGCTATTATGAGTACCAGTGTACAATTTTGATGTGAACATATGTTTTCAGTTCTCATAGGTATATACCTGGGAGTGGATTGCTAGGTCATATGGTAATTCTATGTTTAACTTTTTTCGAGAACTGCCAAACTACTTTCAGAAGTGGCTGCACCATTTTATATTCCCATTAGCAACATATGAGGGTTTCAATTACTCCACATTCAAGTAAAAATTTATTTGATTAAATTTATTTTATACAAACAGAATGCTGACATGGAGAAATAGGGATGCTACACTTCATACTCATATGATTAATGTGCATGAACCAAACAATCAATAGTAACCTCACCAATCAATCTGCCATTTGACATCGAAGAGCTCTTAAGGACAAGGCCAAAGAAAAGACAATGACTAACTTAGAAATGAATGATTGATGAAACCAAAGTTATCTGTTGAAATAAAGGCATGCATGTTGGGTAAAGAGTCTGCAGTAAATTTAAACTAGAAAACTATGTAGCACTGGCCTTAGCTTAAGCCTAAGCCATCCCCTGCAGGAGTTCAGACGTGTCTGGGCCTGTTTGGTAGGCTGAGCTGCCAGAAACTGATTTTTAAGAGGGAGAATGACCGTAGGAGAGAAAACTCATTTAAGAGAAGAGAGACTGAAACAGAAAAGCTTGTTAAAGCTTCTGGTAGAAGGCATATTCTGAAATGTACAGGACTCCCCAAATCCTAGTCTTACTTCCATGGACCCAGGACTGAGTCCCAGAAGAGAAAGGCTTATGCAGAAAATTTGAAAGCATTATGTTAATGGTTTGAAATACGTTAAAATCCTAATGGCCAATGTGATAGCATTAGAACCTGGGGCCTTTGAGAGTGAATTAGGTCATGAATGGGATTAATGCAATTATAAAAGAGACCCTAAAGAGTTCCCTATACCCTTCTTCCCTGTGAGTACACAGCAAGAAATCAACAGTCTGAAATCCAGAGGAGGACCTTCCCCAGAAACATGCTGGCACCCTGACCTCGGACTTCAGCCTTCAGAACTGTGACATATAAATTTCCATTGTTAATAAGCCACCTAGTTCATGGAATTTCTGTTATAGCACCCACAATGAGAAACGATAATTCTCATTAAAAACCCTAAGATGCTGGATAAAAGGTAGTTCTACTTCAGTAATCTCACATAGATATATTATACAAAAGAGACTTTCTCCCATTTTGCCACCAAACTTTATAACCTCCAGAATATTCATCTCTATGTTGGTACTCTGAAGGTCCCTGTGTATCAGGGGTGGTGACAATGGCAATGGACCTGTAGGGGATGGTGGACTGGGAACACTGGAGGAGGCCTTGAGACATCTTCACTCAGCTGCATAAGTAGTGAAGGCCAGGGTGGTTGACATCACTAAAGAGGGAGAGGCAGAAGAAGACATGAGTAGCAGCCCTTGGTGGTCCTGAACTTTTTGATGAGTCCAGGTGAGATGCTCCTTGGGAACTCCCAGAAGGAATATTGATGGGGACTAGAGGTGAGGATAAGAGTAGGGGACACATGGATCATCACTGTTTGTTTATTAAGAGTGTATAGCATTCTGGCTGGTATGGCCCAGGAAAATACAATCTAACCTCTAACGAAATAGAATGAAAAATAACTAGGTAGCTGAGGAATGAGTCAAATAAATTTAAAATGAATGACTAAAAACACGTTCTTTTGGGATGACTGGTAGTCCTATAAAATAAATTTTCCACCCCAAGAGTCTTTGCTATTATGATAGCTGATGTAATAAAGTTGTTTAGTAGCCTTTCCCACCATAGGTTGTCATGTTGTTCTCACATTTGGGAACTTTCCATGGCTTTAGAGGTGAACTTTCCCACAGTTTTCCATCCCGTATGACGTTTGAGGTTATAGATGAAAATGTAACTAGCGGTCAATGGCAGGAAAAGTAAGCGGCTGACATAGTGTGTAACAATAATAATAATAAAAAGATGAAGCACGTTCAATTGAATCCAAGATGTTGCGTTAACAAAAAGCGTGACAGAACCTGGGAGACGAGTCACACCCTAGGGCTCTCCCATCCCATGAGGGAGGTGAAGGAAAAAATCTGTGAGCAGGACCTTTTCAACCTCATGGAACTGAAAGCATGTGATCACACCTTATTTTTCTAGTAGGATGGAATACATTAAGTTTAGGCCAATGATCTCTTTTGAAGATAGCACTAGTTATGATTAGACTCATTTTCCATCCAAAGACACTTTCTAGACTTTCAAGAAAGAAACAGAACAGATTTTACCTGATAAAGTTCTGGGTATGTGTTGAAGCATGAAAACAGCTTGGGGAGTGGTGGGGAGGTGTTGTTGGAGGAGGATCTGAGAAAGCATGACCAGAGAGCACCCCATATTCCCTCTGTGTGTGGGGAAGACAGAACAAGCCATGGTTTTCATCCCCTAGATTTGGTGGGGTTCTGATAATGCCCTGAAAGTATTCTGGGATGACTGGGGAGGGGCCACGTAGGTTCACGGTGCCCTTGATAAATCAAACAGGCTGAGTTTTGATCTCTTTTGTAAATTGGTTCTTTTCTAAAATCTATACTCAAACATAAGGATTTGTTGCTCAACGAAAGGGAAAAGAGAGATCTTGAGAGAGGAAGAGAATGCGAAAGAAAGAGATTGAAATTGAAAATCACTGGGATTTGCTAGAATCCACTTCTGCAAACGTTATGGTTTCTCAGGAGGCGACTTCTCCAGGCTGAATCCTTCATGTGAATCACAGCTGTAGCAAACCCAGTTGCTGTTTTCCTAACTCACACCGGGAATTCATCTACTCCTGGCTCCCAGCACATGCTCCTGGCAATGCTTGTCACGGCTGCTTTGTTACTGAGGCGCGTGGTGGAAACTGAGCAGAGCCCTTGGCTGGACCAACCCCTGGCTGACCTCCCTCCCTGTACATCTCCACGTACAGGGGAAGACCCCAGAGAAGAGAAGGCTGAACTGCCTGCTGGTCCTGTCTAAAATGTGAAAAGCTCTGCTCAGGAGAGCTGAGATTAAAAGATAGTCAGGAAGGAGAAATCAGAAATTCCTGTAAGGGCCAGAAAGTTATGGAAATGCCAAAAGATGACAAAGCCAGAGGGTGTGGAGGTTGGGTCACTTTAGCACTCAGCAACCTGATCTTTGGAAACGAAGTGTCACACTATTGAGTCTGAAACCAACTTTGAGAGTTGTTGTTTTGGATTTTTGTTGTTGTTTTGTTTTGTTTTGTTTTGCATCTTTGTATTCAGGCATAAAACACTTTGGAGAGCTCTAATGTTTTCCACACGTCACAATGGCATAAAACCAGAAGAGGAACAGGGACCGCCAGAAAGAATTACAAATAGAGAATAGAAGACAAAAAAGATTGAAGAAAGGGGAAAATAGGGTCACATCTGTGGGAGTAATCAGTAACTTAAGCTGGCAATGCTAAATTTAACCAGTTGAGAGCAAATAAAATCCAATTTGGTCAATGCCTCCTGATGAGCCCCTACCCCCACTGTTTGAGTTCCTTGGGCATCAAGCAGACGTGTTACTTCCTGCTGGCTTCAGTCTGTCTGGTCTCTGGAATAATGGCCAAGCACTTGATTATTCAGTATTTCCCAGTCCTGAGCCTCCGGAGTCCACACGTGGCATTATTGGGAGTTCTTTGCGTGTTAGTGGATCTGCATTTTCCTCTTGCTCCCACATCTGCTCTCCAGATGATGAGGCTGACCTGAGGCAGCCAGGTGTACACTAAGCTGCAGGTTCTTTGTGTTTGTGGCCAGCGTGCCTTCCTAGAACTTGGCCTGGGATGCCCTGCCCTCCTAGCTCCTGCCAGCCTCCTCATGCCATCTCTCCTTCTCACTGTCTGTTAACCTGAACTATGCTGGAGCTCTAAACTTGCTATTTTGAAAAGTTTCAACCCAACAGCAAAGTTGAAGAAACAGTAGAATAAATAGCCGTATATCCTTCACTTAGATTCACAAATTGCTAGCATTTAGCCTCATTTGTTTTTCTTTCTTTCTTTTCTACACACACACACACACACACACACACACACACACACACACACACACACACTGCCATACTGGTCCCAATGATGTCCTCCTTTATGGCCATATTTCAATTCAGGACCTGAACAAGGATCACGCATTGCATTTAACTGTCATGTTCTTTAGTTTTCTTTGATCTAGAACGACTCCCTTGATTTTTACACAATCTTTCTTGGCATCGACCTTTTTGAAGAGTTCAGGACAATTGTTTTGTAGAATGTCCATGAACTGGATGTCTAATCTCCTCGTGATCAGATTCAGGGTGAGTATTTTCAGCAGGTAGAGGCTGTGCCCAGGGTCCACTTGACGTCGCCGTGCATCACTGCCCCGTAACCACCTCCTCACAGCCCTACCAGAAAACGAAGCAGCAAAGGTGGCCGAGAAGCTTGTGCCCAGCAGACCTGGGCTCCCAGGGGCCTGGCGGAGTTACTGCCACCAGATACCACTCTGAAAATTTGGTTAGACTGGATTGGTTCAGAAGGGAAATACCTAGAAATTCCCTTTGACTTCACTTTCTTTTGTTATAGATGAGCTCTCAGATATACTGGACTCTTAGAATTCTGTCATAGTCCAGTGGTGGTCAGGCTAAGGGTGGACCTAAGAGGAAACAAATGGAGTTGAGACTCCCCAGAAGCAACATCTAAGAGGCTCTGTAGGCCCAAAGGCTCTAGTTTATAACATTCAGTATATGGACAGAGCTTCTGAATTTGAGTGGAAACTCCAGACAAAAGAACTGTCATGCTGGGCTTTAAATAGAGACAGGAAGGATCAGAAGTTGGGACTGGATATCTGGTTGAGGACAGGAATTTGGCAGATATCCATGCTCTGCTTTAGCAAGGAAGCCAACTTCCTCTCTGGAAAGGAAGCAAGGGTACTGTAAGTTCAAAGGGTCAAAGTCAAAGTCAAAACCCAAATCCAGAGCCCTCATGGGTTGGAGGAGACCTTGGTCTAGGAGTTCCTCTGGGACAGGAAGCCTTTCCTATTATCCTGTGCATTCCCAAGCACTGTGCTTAGTGGATGGCAGACACTCAGTCCTTGCTGTTGAATTAATGAATGGATGAATAAGTAAGTGGATGATTTCTAAAGAAGGAGGACCAGGTTCAGTATCTGAGAGTCAGTATCTGAGGATATAGAAGTGGAAAAATGGCAAAATGGATCATTTTGAGATACATAAGTCAAAGAAAACCCAATCTGGAAATGGGATTGAACCACAGTAAGTTGTTGAATGTATTATAATTCATCTTCGATTCACCTAACTCCAGATTTTTCTTTTGTGATGAACTCATTGTTGTCCTGGTTTTCTGTGTGCAGAGACCCTTTGTTCAGCCACTTTCTAGCCAGGAATGTGCCTGCCTATCAGCTGGGAGTGGGGCTACAAGGATGATTTTTCTTTCTCTCCTGCCCTGCTGCATGTGGCAGAAAGAGAAGGTTAAGATGTAGATACACCCATATAATACCCAGGCTTTTCAAATGCCATGAAGTGGCATCCAAAGCTCCCTAATATCGTAAAAAGCTGGGAGGAAAGTCCAGAAGTGAGAATGGAGAAGTGCTATGGAAAGAAAGCCCAGGGAGCTCCTAATAAAACTTAACCTTAAACGTAAAGGTTTGGCACTTTACTAAGACAAGGAGGAGAGTGGGGGGTCAGTGGCCGCGTTCAACGTCTGGAGTGCTGGATGCTTCCAGCCAGAGCCGCCAAACCGACAAAGTGGCTCTGGAAGATCTCTTAATAGATACAAGCACCGTGCAGGGGGGGAAAAAGACTTGTCAGGTGATTCAGAAGAAAAGTATTTTTAAGTGGAGAAGAGTGCAATTGTATTACCATCCCCTCATTTAGAGATGAATAAAAAAGGCACAAAGAAAGGAAGTAGGCCGTTCCATAACTACAGCCCAGCCTGGCTTCCTTATATAGGTTTCTTTTTGCACACATGTTCTTAGCTTACATTTCTAAAACTGATGGTTTTTATTTATAGGTTAAGCAAACCCCAATTTTTCTAAATACTCACTGGAGACAACGCTGGCCAGACCCCAATATGTTATCACCATGCCTAACTCCCTACTACCTTCCTACTTTCCTGAGTCTCTTGAAGAAGCTAGGTGACCTCCTCATTTCTATAAACTTTTCAAACTCTCTTCCCTTTTCTCCTTCTATCCCACTTCTCCCCCCTTTTTTTTGCCAACGTGTCAGTACAGCTGAGCCCTCCTGATCCCTGCTGGCTGCACAGACTCAGCTCCAGTTCTGTCCTTCTTTTACTGGGGAACTGATGTCAGCCTAGCTGGAGTACAGCCCGGCAACCGTTCTGTTGCTAATGAATTGGCAGGGAGAACAAAACACTGCAGCTCCCCTGGAACTATTTTGTCATCTATCGTTGGAACACATAAAACCTCAGGATTTGGAAAAGAACAAATGCCATCAAGCTTGCTTGTTTGCCTTAGGATGTCAGGAACCCCAGTTCACCACATTCTAAATGTTTGTCTGATTACAGAACTCATGAAAATGACCAAAGGTTAAAGAAAAACTCCACCCTTCCAGCATTTCCCCACTCATTTCCCGCCCTCCAGGACGGGCTGGCAGGCCTGGATCAGGAAAATTCTTATATTTATAGTCCTGTGAATAGGGGGGCCAGGCTTGGCAGCGTTAAAAGGGCTGAAAGAATCTTGGAGAGCTGAGATTGAAAGAGTCCTTAAGGAGCACGAAGGCCAACATTCTCCTCTAAAGAAGAGAAATAAACCAGAGAGGTTGCCTGGTGTTACGTGTTGAATCATGTCTCCCCCCAAATTCATTTATTGAAGTCCTAACACCCAGGGTCTCAGAATGTAGCCTTATTTGGAACTAGGGTCTTTACAGAGGTATAAACTAAAGTGAGGTCATTGGGGTGGGTCCTAATCCAATAGGACTGATGTCCTTACAAGGAGAAATTTGGAGACAGAGACAAGTATATAGGGAGAATGCTATGTGAACAGGAAAATAGCCATCTACAAGGTCAGGAGAGAGGCCGGGATCGGTCCTTCTCACAGCCCTCAGAAAAAAAAGCCCTGCAGGCCTTTGACTTCAGACTGCTAGCCTCCAGAAGGGAGCGAATGTGTGTCTGTGCCACCCAGTTATAGAAGAGCTAGCAACTGTTACACCTGGAATCTCAGTTCTATAATGGCCAAGTCAGTTGGGTCTCCTGACTCTTCTGCCCAATGCTCCCCTGGCCACATTGGCCCCTAGATAGAGATATACCATGAAGTTATTTATTGGAAAATAAGTACTTTTCAAGAGGGACAATTTGCCTGAGAATTCGAAGAACAAATGTCTCTGACCTTCTACGCTGAAATCTGTGTGTGTGAGAGGGGCAGAAAGACGCTCCCCACCTAACTCTATCTTATTCAGTTTTAAAAGTTGTCCCCATTTAATTTATCTCCTCGGATCCAAGAAAATAGGCATTCTCTTTTCATGTGATTGACCTCAATTTATAGTGCTTGTTTCAATCTCTTTTAAAAATTACCTGGCCTTTCTTTTTGAGAGAGCATTCTCAGCTTAGCCACTATCAAAATTGTGTTCCTTATTTGTTATTAATGGTACCTTTAGTTTCTAGCAGTTGAAAATTATAAATGGGCTTCATTTTTAAGCAGATAAACCTTGCTACTTTATTATTGGAAGAACATGTTTGAGGAATGGAGTGAAATGCATAATTTGCAATAACTTTTCACAATAGAGTGAAGTGCTGACCTCAGAGGAGTTAAAACAACAACAACAACAACAACAACAACAACAACAACAACAACAAACACAGCCTTTACTATTAAGGGAGGCTCTTTTCCAAAGTGAGGTCCCCTGAAGGGGTATTGGGAGATGTGGGGATTGACTGAGAACATGAGAACATATTCTTCCTCACATGCTGAGGAAGGGGCAGGTATAGTGAAGCATTTGGACGAGCTTGGAAAGCTTAAGGCCATCCCAGAGAAATCCTGATGGACAGGTAAAGAGCCTGAGAGCAGGCACTGGGCATGAGGGGATAAGGATTAGCCAGTTCACCCCAGAATAACATTCTGGGAGAAATCTTTGCCTCTGGAACCACTGCAGAGGGCTGGCCTATGCTGCCAGGGACGGGCCACTACATTGGCTTTCAGCGTGGCTAGTTTGTATAAACTCCTGCATCACAGAAAGGGTGTTTCCATGTGGGTTTGATTAGTGGCTTTGTGAGTTGAAGTTTAAGACGGACACTGACAAATGGTTGGCAGCTTTTAATTCTGCCCAATGAGAATACTATTTCACAAATAGTATCTTGGATCAACATCATTTCATAAACATGAATATTATAACATGATTAAAGTAAAAAGACAAAACCTAAGAACAATGACAGTTCTTCCATCAAATGACATTTGGCAATCATAAAAAAATCATAATGTAGTATTTTATTTATCACTGCTGGACCCTGTCCCTGGGGTCCCATAAGAGATGGGGAGTTCTCTTAGCAGCCCCAGTTTCCTCACTGCTTCAGCTAGAAGGTGGAGTATGGCAGGGATTCCTTGCCCTGAGAGTCCCCACCTCCCTTTGTAGCTCCCTTGTTTCTACAAAAACAGATATCCTTCTTGCATCTCTTTACATAGTAAAGAATGAAATTTGTTATTGCTTACAGGTAGCTCCTTTAAATGTTTTGTTAGCTAGTATCAATTCTCAAAAGGATATGGCACCCTCCCTTTACAAAGGTGATGTCTCCTGCCTTAGGTTTACCCAGAAGCAGATTCTGAGAAAAAGACTGGCGTGCAAGTAGGTTATTTGGAAAGGGTTCTTGTTAGGGAAATAGGGACATGAGACAGGGAAGAAAAGGCAGCCCATAGAGACGAAGCATTCATAAGCTGGCTACCACAGGGGCAGCTGGGAGACCCCTGGGAATCTGCAAACAGTACCACTTTGAGTGTTGTACCCCGATTCCCACCTGTTCCTGGTTGAGTTCTGCCCCTGAGGGCATGGATCACCCAGCACTTTCACCTGTGCACAAGCCATGTGCACTCCTGCAGCCAGAGCAAGTCCTCAGACAGAGTCACAGGAGCCACCTACTTTTATAACAGGGAGTGCTAGAGGAGGTGTGTGTGGCATCACAGGCATCTGCTAGCCATTTTTCTGAAACCTCTGAACTCCTGATATGAAATCATATCCCAGTCTTTGCCCTGCGACATAGAAAGTAGAAGAAACTGTATGACTCACATCAGCCCTTAAAGGAAAAAGGAAGGGCTTTCTTCCCCTAAAGAGCCACATCCTACTTTTCCATGGGTGGCCAGACCACCTCCAATAATACTTGTCTCACACCTGTGGGTGAGACCATTGATATACATCATGGTAATAACATGAACATATCAACACAAAAATTTCCTACCACTTCACGGAACACTTACTAAAAATAACCTAGTGTTGGCAAACTGATTTCTACCTGTGCACTAACTCTGATCAACTGGTAGTGGCTGCCTAGAGCACTATGTTGAGAAGATTCTGAAGCTTGGGGAGAAAAGCTGTGTTGATTATGGATTAGGGCAGCTAGGTACCAATTCATAAAGGGTGCCAAAAAAAAATCACTGGAAAACTTAAAAACTCCAAGCATAATAAGGTGGAAAAACTGTTTTTCCAGATTCTTTCTGGAGCATACTTTATGTGTTACGTAATTGAAAGAATATTTTTTATAAACTCCTTAGAAGTTGTAGGTGAGGGACAGAATGAAACCTTCAAAAGGGGTGGGAGAACAGTCTAGGTTCATTGTTGACACGGATGGTAAAAATCACTGTAGACAATATTTAGAAGTCCCTTAAAATGTCTTGCAGTTGCCAGTATCTGGGTGCTCAGAAGCTTAAAAGTTTGTGTAGTTAAATCCCAAAATGTATATATGATGCAACTTTACCATAGCAATACAAGGTCCCTAACTAGCCTTCTCAGATGGCCACAGGAGGTGGGTCTGGTACACTATAGGGCTTTAATTTTGAGTAACTTGGTGGTTGCCTTTAGCTGCATTTCTACCCCTAATACTCTGCTCCTCCTTTCATATTAAATATCGACAAAATGAATAAGTTAGGCCCTTATCTCACATAATACATAAGAGCAAATTTCAGATAGATTAATGAGATAAATGTAAAAAAAATTATTTTAAAAATTTAAAAGTTTGATAATATCCAGGGTTGGTAAGGATGTGGAGTCATGGGTACAATATCATGGGATGACTATTTCTGCTAAAATTTTGACTTTATTTCTGGTTATCCATCCTGTAAAAATACACACTGAACTACTATACCTATACAAGGTTATTCATTGCAACATTGTTTATAACAGTGAAAAATTGGAAATAATCAAAATATTCCTCAAAGAAAAATGACTAATAAATTAAAGTACATCTTTATAGATGTACTTATGGCTTTTAAAAGAATAAGGTAAATTTATACATACTGACATGAAAATAGCTCTACGACATGTAACAACTTATTTGAATTCAATTTCTTCATTTGTAAGATGGGTGGTGGGACTAGACTTCTAATTTCATTTCATTTCATTTCATTTTAAAAGGGAAGTATATCATATACCTCAGAAATGTTGTGCTCTAAGAATAGAATCATCCCTTTTTCATCTTTTTCCTTGGGAAAATCTAAAATTCACAAAACCAGTAACCCCATTTCTACTTTTTTTTTTCTCAAGGTCATCTATTTTCTTTCAAATAGCTTTTCTAAGGGGGAAAAAAAACCCCAAATGTGTAGATTTCAGAGTCAATATACTCCAGTCTGGCAATTAAACAAATTACTCTCTAAATTCTCTTTATAATATTTGTTGGTGAAATCTATCAATAATGATCTGTTCAGCCAGTGTTTGTATCAGGAGCAGAGGCCTAAGCAGAGGCTTCTCATAATCCATGACTGAGTGTCCTGTAGAAAATTGGTTCTAATCAGAGGGGATTCCAAATTTCCATGTGTCACACAATGTCCTAGAAACGGATGAAATGGAAAGAATCTCATTTTAAACAAACAGGAAAGATCACCTACGGAAGCAGAAGTTTAGTTTCCATGTAGGCTAGATTTCCATAACCACTTGAGAACCCAGGGTTCCTTTGTTGCCCCAGCTTCCGCATATGGAAAGCAGGTATGGAACTTTTGACTCATATTTCAGGGTCACTTTAGAAAATTAGGTTAATATTAGAAAAGCTTTCTGAACACAGAAGGGAACGCATCAATCACTGAGGGAAAGCCAGGACATAGAGCTTAACAAAAAATTATCCACGGCCTAACGAAGTTCTGGATCCAATATAGACAATCATTTTGTTTCTTATTTAAGCCAGAGAGGCCTCTAAAACCCCTTAGAGTCTGGAATTGCTCTTTATACTGGGCAGAAAATTTCAAAGGAAAATTTCAAAAATCTTTAAAGGAAATTTCCAAATCCACTAGCTGGTTTGTTCCTACTAGACAGTAACTGGATCATTTACATTTTAAAGTCACGCTTAATTTTGCACCGACCGAGCCAAATTTAGCTTCTATCTCTGAGCACCTCTTTCTATTGTCAATGTATCTCTGTGTGTAGACAGAAGAGAATATGGCCATTGTCTCACCAGATGCAAATTATGGTCCCGATTCAACAACAACAACAACATCTGTCCTCCATGCGGGGAAAATAAGAAGACTCTGAAGCCAGATTGATCTTATGTGACATGGCATTCTGCTGTTGCAGAAATTCACATTGTGGTTTGTGATTAGCAAGCAAAAACCAAACCAAAACAAAAAGATTCTGAAACTGACATGATTTGTAATTTTTCAAGCCTGCGTTAATGATAAAAATCTTTATTAAAATTTACTCAGAAAAAATAAACTGATAGATTTTTTTAAAGAGAAAAGATTTTAAAAGAAGAAAATTTTATTCAGATTACATAACTGTACATGACAAAATTGATGCTTCATTTCATCATTCTCTCTGGACCTTTGGGAAAATTGTACCCAATAAAGAGCAGTATCAGTAATATTAATCAACTAATTTCACAATTTTCTGTAGTCACTGATAATTATTTCATTGAAGGTATGGGTGACCGAGATAAAATGTTGGTGGACCACATGTAGATCACACTGCTCAGCTTGATAAAATATATTTGATTTCTACCTGCTTGTGGTAGAATAAAATTTAATATTAACCTAATGTGGTTTTTAATTTTTGTACTACCTTTCTCCCATCATTTTAGTAGAAACAAAAGCTATTTTGTTAAGTACTACTCCTAAGGTAGGGTCTAAACAGCTAAAACGCAGGAAAAAAAATTGACTTAATGCCTAGCTTTGAGTTTTAAAAACTTGGTTTTGAAGATCAAGAGGCAAGTACAAAGGCATATACCCAAGTCACTGTACCCTAGTCAGCAATGAGTACTATAACTGATTTCTTTCTTTTTATTAATAGTTCTTTAAAAATGTTTTTTTCTTTGTTATTTTATGGCTGTTGTTTGTATTTCCCCTTTCGTGAGTTGTCTGTTTTTAATGCCTTTCTCTCATTTTTGAACTGGAATCTTAGATTTCCCCTTTATTTACTTCCATATTGCTATGCCATATATGTAGCCAATATTTTCCCAGTTTGATATTTCTCTTTTTAATTTAGTTTATGATCCTTTGGATCTATAGAGTTTAACAGTTTTATGTAACCACATCTACAGCTTTGTTCCATGCGATGCCCTCCATGGCTCTCAGACTTAAGATCATTGTTACCCATACAGAGTTGAGAGAAACATTCATCGAGTTTCTTCCATTTTGTTCATTGTTCTAACACATTCTCTATTTTTTCAGGTATTTTTCTCATTCCATCAACAAATATTTCCTGAGTACCTATCTGTCTGACAAAGTGTTAAGGATAAAATAGTTACCAAAACACTTAGTGTGGGAGAGAAGAGCAAGTAATAACAGGTAATTTCCATACAGTTGAGGAGGGCTGGGGGAAGGTGGTTTGGCTGACGTATTGAGCCTAGTGAAGTCGGTCAGGGATGGGAACCATTGGAATCTCTCCAAATCTTAGCTATATTTTCTTTCCTGAGAATTCCCGTGAATTAACTTGATAAACTAAAACTTTCTGCAGGCTCAATCTGATTGCCATAGAGCATTAATCATGCTCCAGCTATAAGGCAAAAAGTCATCAGAAATAAAAGAACCGAGAGAACTGTTTAAAAAGGACTTAGAAAAACAATAATTAAATCAAGATTCAGAGTAGCAAGGCTGTCTGACATGATTTAGACTTGGCCTTTGCATAATAAAAAATTAAAGGAAACCTCAAAATGACCAGTAAATGTGAAGGAAAAAGAACAATCTCATTTGTAATTAAAGAGAGGTCCTGAGCATTCCATGAGAGAGCTGTCACCTAAACTTGACCTGAGGCTACCTTTTGGGGTGGGCCTCAGGCCTGGAAGGTCCAGATCCTATCTCTCAGTACTTCGGAGATGCCATCTACTGGACTTGCCATCACATGACGTGCTGTTTCCCTACGGTGGCACACCCAGCACGCCCCCTTGAACGTTCATAGCCTCAGGAAATTCCTGAAAACTGACAAGAAAGGGAGGGAAACTGTTTCCACCCCGCCATTGTGGCCTGTAAATTGGTGGCTGTGATGGTTACTTGTGTCAATTTGGTTAGGCCACAGTATCCAGATTTTTGTTTAAATACCTCTGGATGTTGCCATGACGATATTTCTTTTTAAGATGAGATTAACACTTAAATCAACAGAGTGGGCCTCATCCTACTCTGTTGATTTAAGTGTTAATCCAGTTATTTGAACAAGGCCTGATGAAAAAGACTAACATCCCTTGAGGGAGAGGCGATTCTGCCAGCAGACAGCCTGCAGACTCAAGATGAAATATTAACTCTTTCCTGGACTTCCAGCCTGCCCAGGAGATTTTGAACTTGCCAGCCTCTGCAAATCATCTTAAAATCAATTTCTGTCTCTGTTTCTCTCTGTCTGTCTCTCTGTCTCTGTCTCACAGTCTCTGTCTCTGTCTCTCTCTTTCTCACTCTCTCATATTGGTTCTGTTTCTCTGGAGAACTCTGACTATAATAGTGAGTAAAGAGCTCAAGTACCTTGGGCTTAAACTGAGGCAATAACTGGAGGGTAGGGTATTTGTTAGTTCTTATTTTCTTGTAATACAATCAGTTTTACTGATAAAATTCAAACGAGATAGTCTTGTGTGACATAATTAAATATACCAATATTTTGTTCTATGCTTTCCAGATGTTTTACTACCCATGGTCACTTGGAAATCACTGATCTGATTGTTCAAGGGAGACAAGATTTTACCCCGCCAACCCATCACCTGCTTCTCTTCGCTGTAAAGCCTGTCCGTGGAAGGGGACTGGCTAACTCCTTGAAGTGTTTTCAGGAATGAAATAATGCAGTCCTAAAACTGAGCATGTATACAGTGTATCACAGTTTAATAAAGTGCTTTTACAGACAGTGTTCTAAATTCTACGAGTTAAGTAACAGAGGTATTATTATAACCACCCCTACCTTGCAAAAGAAAAAAACAGCTCTTCTGTGCCTCACCTAGCATTTTTCTTACCTCCCAAATATATGTCTGGCCAGGTAAGCAAACTCTGCCAGATTAGAGTGCCAACTCAGCATCCTCACAAGGAAATTTATTGTTATTGATTTTTGACAAGGAGATAAGAGGAAAGAAGTTCAGGCAGTGTGCACCAGGGCCAACTAGTGCAAAGGATAGCTGGAGAGTTGTAGGTTCAGGGAGTAATTGGTGAATGACCTACACTTTTCTGTGGAATGAATTTCTAAAGCTAGTGGGGAACTCAGACTTTTATTCTCCTCTATTATCAAAATAAGTCAAATTCAAATGGACCCTATTCTGGGAAGCCATCCCTAATCACCCAGTCAAAATCAATCATATCCCCTTTGTGCATTCTTTGCCATCTTTTATTATAGGACTAATATATTAGACATCATCTGTTTCCCTAATTGGACTCTGAGTGCCTAAGGGCAAGGATGGGGTCTTTGTGCACTCATCCAGCTGAGATTTACTGCAAACACTTCTGTCGCAATGTTCTAAAGACAGTGGATACAAATATAAAATTCCTCATCCTGCTGAGGAAATATATGCCAGTCTTTATAACACAATGTGGAAAAGTGCTACAATAAAAAGAATGTGTGAAGTGCCAAAGAGCATGGAAAAAAGAGCATCCAATAGAACAGGTGATTTTCAAGCAGTGTCTTGAAAGATAAAAGCTTGTCGAATGCACAAAGGAAAAAAGGACATTCCAGGCCCAGAGTATAGCATGTACAAAAGCAGATGGAATAAAAAAGTATGAACAGTCAGAGAATACCAAGTAGTTTTGTGTGACTGGTAGGAAGTTGGAAAGGTATGAAGATTGTATTAAAAAGGGCCTTGTATGCCAAGCTATAGTATTTAGACTTTATTCTCTAGGTTGGTCCCTTCCAACTTGCAGACCAGAATTATTTCAAAGAGTTTTGTAATGTAGACTGAATAAATAAGCAGGAAAGATGTGTGTGTACTTGTTTAAATGCCTGTAGATACTATAATAATATATTTAAAGCTATATATAAGTGGTATAGAAGTTAAAGTAGGTTTCTGTCAATCATTGCTTTTTATCAAACAATAAACACTAGAAGTACTATTGTGTGAGGATCCACAGGATTTTTATTGCTATCAGAAAGCAAACTTACAGTTAAAGTGATATGAAGTCACTAAAAGATAATTTTTTAAGAAAAAACTTATATTACTTTTTCTCATAAAACCTGATACACTTTGTTTTAAAAGTTTAGAAAATACAGATAAACAAAATAAAGAAGAAACACCCAATAGTCCCAGCACCCAGAGATACCTAATGTTCATATTTATTATATTAACTTTCAGCCCTTTCTATCTGTACAGTCATGCACCATATAACAACATGTGAGTCAAAGATAGGCCAAACGCACAATGGTGGTTCCTTAAGATTATAATGGAGCCGAAGGCTTCCTATCCTTCAGGACATTGTAGACCTCAAAAGGTGACAGTGCACTGCATCACTGGTGACCAGCCCTCCCTTTAACAGTGTTCTTGTAAGATGTGACTACACCTGGCAAAGTAAAATCACAGCACCGCTCGAACGCAGAGCCTTGTTTTTGCTGGATTTCTCTTTGCACTGTGAAAAAATTTCAATCTGAAATGGAACGGAAGGATGTGACATGGAAAAGCTCACACACGTTCCATTAGAACAGAACTTAAGAACTGAGACTGAATTCCAGTAAACGCCTGAGTTGTGGGAGACCGAGACTTACCTCCTGAGCAACGCACTTTCAAACATCCACCAGGAATCTCTCCCCACCTGCAAGCCGGTGAACTTACTGTTGGACTCTAGCTGGTCTTCTCCCTCCTTGTACACCTTGACCATAAAAGCAGACCTCCCCAAAAGCTTAAAGGACTTGCCTGTAGTTTGCTCAACATGCGTTTCCTGAATTGCAGTTCTGCTATTAAAGAATAAAGTCAGTTTCTGGTGCAGTCATGTGCCGCAAAATGACGTTTCAGGCAGTGAGGGACCACGTATGCAATGTGCTCTCATCAGATTATAATGGCGCTTAAAATGCTTACCCCCTAGTGATGTGATAGCTGTCATGTTGTCATAGAGCAACGCATTACTCACGTGTTAGTGGTGATGCTGCTATAAACAGACCTACTTCACTGCCAGTCATGTAAAAGTATAGCACATACAATTATGTACCGTATATAGTACTTGATAAGATATGACTGTTAATGGTTTATGTATTTACTATACTATACTTTGTTATTTTAAAGTGAATCTTTCTACTTATTAAAAAAGGTTTGCTCTGAAACAGTACGTTGTATTATGCCGCAGCAGCTTTACACATCTTGTGTTTATAGCAACTCTTGACTGCATCGTTTTCTCTTGTGCTTGTGCTCGACTTACTCTCATGTTGTCTTGTACAGTGACATGCTGTACAGGTTCGTAGCTTAGGAACCAAAGGCTGAACCATACAGCCTAAGTGTGTAGCAGGTTTGTGTAAGTGCACTCTGCGAGGTTCGCAGAAAGACAAAACCACCTAATGATGCATTTCTCAGAACATGTCCCCATTGTTAAGAGGTACATGATTGTATAAACATACGTTTTAAATTTTATACATATTTGATTATCTCTGTTCACGTATATTTATAAATGTTTTCGACATTACATATATACATATGCATTATCATTTTAATGATACACGGAATTCTACAGATGGATATTTCATGATATATCTACTGTTAGATATTTAGGTTGTTCCTAATTTTTTCATTATAAATAGTAAAAAGATGAACAGCTGTGCATATATGTCGACACTTGTCCAACTATTTCATTAGGATATACCTCTGGAAGTGAGAGTCACAGTCTCACTTTGAGGCTTTGGTGCATATTGCCAAATCACCTTCAGAAAGTCTGCACCTACTTTTACAGCTACTGCTTGTGTGAGTATCCATTTCCCACACCTCTGTCTGGGTGTTATCATTATGGTCTTGGTATGTGACACGTAGAAAGCATTTTAAACTGTTTCCTTTTCTGTTAGTGAGGGTGAACTTTTTAAAAACAGCTTTGAAGTTTCATTTAAATATCATAAAATTCAACCAGTGCCTGTGTACAACTCAATGATTTTAGTAATTATCTAGTTATGTAACCATTACCACACTCCACTGGAGAACATTTCTATCCCCCTAGAAAGTTCCCTCATGCACATTTACATGAATCCCTGCTCCTAGGAAATTTGTTTCCTATTCCATAAATTTGTCCTTTCTAGACATTTCATATAAATGGAACCATACAATATGTAGTGTTTTTGTGTCTGCCTTCTTTCACTTAATATTTTTAAGGTTATCCATTAGCATGTGTCAGTAGTTTAACCCTGAACTGATTTTTCTTATCATATTTATCTGCAGTTTTTCCTCTGAGAGCTACCTGTTACAAAGGCCCTTGTCCATTTTTCTACTGGGCAGTAAAGCATTTTACAGAGGAGGGACACAGTCAGTGTCATATTAAGTAAAGAGAATCTTGATAGTATTGGGAAGAATAACTCTATTTACATTTCCAAATCTAGGACAATTAGTCAAAGTTTACCGCATTGGATTAACCTTTATCTACATATAGTAAAGGATGATAATACAGTGCTGAGGGGTAATTGTTTGAATGATTTTAGTTTTCTTAACTGTCATGAATTTCTTATTTGTTCTCTAAAAAAATTTCAGTTAATCCTTCAAGAAACAGATTCTGAGACAGAGTAGAGTATAAATAATAATAATAGAAAAACATGGCCTTAATGTTGTTCTTGCTAGCTTGTTTTCTGCATCAAAATTTGAGCCCTTAAAAAGTTCATCATCCCTGATTCATCAAATAGCTATTTGACAATTAAACAGTATTCTTCGAACCCTTTATTAGCTCTGTAAAGATTAATAAAAAAAAAAACCCTTCAAGATCCATCCCCAAGTAAAAACTCTAATTTAAAAAAGAAAAACGTTCTATTTTGATCCCAAATTAACAATTACTAAATTTGTACTCCATGCTATTTTGCTAAATTCAATTTGACTTGTCTAGAAATAAAAGCTCAATCTGGTGAATGTTGCAGTTCTTAAAGGTAGCAGAGAAAGTCTAAGCTTGATATATCAGAGCATCCTCAATTTTCCTTTATTTCACTTCTTTCAGACTCTTTCTAAATCCCCTGCTCATAGAGTGGTTTGTGAATGATTTACCTTAAAGCTAAAGAAGCTAAAGTTAGGGGTCTTCACTTGTACAGACACTTTCCTAATTTGTATGTTTTTCTTTAAGAAGGAACTCCAAATTATATAAACTTCAGGCCCCCTCAAAACCTAGATCTGCCTATAATCAACAATCTTTGTCACCTATCTCAAAGGTTCCTTATATGTTGGTCTTTACTTCATGGGTTGAGTATAGATTTATTTCTGCAAGCCTTCTTTTTCATGACTTACCCCAGACATCTTTTTTAAAGACTCGTCATGCAAAAAACAAGGTAGTAACATAAATGTTTAATCTAGAATCCCATCACCTTGAACGGTCACCCATATTCTTTCTTCTTCTGTGGCTCCTTCTAATTTTTGTCCATGTTTACATAATTTTATTTGATAATAAAGAGCCTGTGATGAAATAAAGTTTTATCTTGTTAAACATGGCTCACTTTACAAAGTTGCATGTATCGCACCATGCCTATAGGCATCTGTTCGAACATGTACAATGTGGCTTCATCACAGTATTCGACAGACTGGGCAGTAAAAAAGGGTTAAAGCCAGGCACTTTCGTGGTACTTACGGAAGTAACCCGCTTCCAGTGTGCAGAAGGGTGGACAAGGATGCTAAACTGGCAGGGCTGCATCTAATTTGTTCACCACTCATTTGTATGCTCTGTGCTTCACACAGGGCCTGGCATTCAGTAAGTACTCATGTATTGACTGAAGGACTAATCCTGGACCCAAATGAACCAATTTTTTTTTTGAGAAATGGAACAAAATCTTAGCAAATAGCAATTACCTTATTGTTTTCCATTATTTAGTTGATTAACTAACCAAGTGTATAGTAAGTACCTGCTATGGCCAAACATATTGGATCACTTGGGATTAAGAAAGGGCCAAAGGAGGAAAAATCTAGTGTGCTCTTTCTAATTCCTGTCACAGTCCCATACTTTATGGTCTGAGATAAGATAGCCTGTTTTATCTTTGCAGAAGAGTTGGGAAATATAAGAAAATGACATTGGAGAAAAAAGGCTCTTAAGAAAGGCACAAAATTAAGAGCTCTTTATTGCCTTATATGGCTCTAGAAGATTATGGCACCAACCTCTGCCAGAAACTGGGCTACATTTATCTGAAGTGTCACATTCATTCTGAAATGTTCTTAGAGGAAGAGGTCACAACAGTTTATTGTCCAAAAGGGATGGCCATTTTAGGTTTTGATTAACATAAAATAGCATATACCTTTCTCCAGGATCAGAACACCATTCTAACTTATCCTCAAGTCCTGATGTGACAGATGCAGCAGTCACTTGAGTGACTTGAGTGACACATGCAAAGTCCCTTGAGAAGTTTGACCCTGCAAAAGATGAATTTCAGCTTCTTTCTGCCCTGGGGTCAGTACTACGAGGCAATAGCATTTCTTGGCAAAATTCAATTAAACAAAGTCCCAGAGTTGTTTTTCTTCAAAATAATTTGATTTAATTTCTTCTTTCATATTAAAAAAGCCCAACAAATAACATTTCAGAGAATACTGTTTAGGTTATGAGGTTCCCGTCAGAGCTGTTTTGCAACACATGTTTACATAATCTGAAGTGAAGTCGGCAGGGCAGTCCACTGTGAAGCTGGGGCCAGCCAGGCGGTCTTGGGCACATTTCACTTTGGATCACAAACTGATGCAGTGTTCTCTTGTTTAGTTGTCAACTAGATTGGGATTTTATTTTGGACATTCGAATTGGGATGAGAAAACAATCCACCACTATCAGATTCTAAAAAGCGATAGGTCAGCGCTTTGCCAAGAAAACATGCAGCATCAGTATTTTCTGCTCTTATCAAGGAGCTCAAACATTTGACATTTTGAATACTGATACTTAAGTAAGTCAAGACTTTGGAGAGAAAATTTTATAGAATCCTTCTGTTTGTACTGCACAATGTGCTACCAATTATTTCCCTTATTAATTGTGCTTTGCTGTCCGAGATTCACAGATGTGAGTAATGAATGCAGTGTTAAAAAGGCAAAGAGGACAATAAATAGTATACAGAAGCAGTTAAACACTTCTCATAAAACTTAGAGAAAATTTGCCAAAATAAAAGCAATTATGTCTTACAAGATCCCATATGATGGTGAATGTATCAAATATCTAATATTCTGGACAGTTATCAGAAGCATGAAAATGGCCTTCCCTGCTTCACCACTTTGCTTGCTTCTTTCACCAGCTTTCCCTGAGGACCCCAACTGGAAGGGATCTGTTTGTCTTTCTCTAATAGTCCCTTGGATTGTAGTTAACTATACACATAGTTCCATTACTAGATTGTGATATGATATGAATGCTGTCTTTTACATCTTTGCATCCTCTAAAGCACCGAACATAGATAGTTCAGTCAATTTCTTATGGAAATGAATTAAGTCGAAATACTGAAAAAAGTTTTCCTAATGGACTCCAAGTAGAAACAAAAAAACTCTTCTACCTCTATATATAGAAGCTGTATTGTATTTACAAAATATATATAATGTAAATAAAATAAATATTTCCCTTGATAAGCCCCTTTTTGTGGGTGAATTTATTCTTTACTCCAATATATTTTTGACTGTGAAGATGAAACTGATTTTGGATGATCACCCATAGATGTCAAATCTCAAAGGACATTTCTTTGTCTTTCCTGGTTTAGTATTAGCATATTGCATATTCATCCAGAGCCTTTCTAAGGAAGACTTCTCTGAAAAACTCATTTTTAATTTTATAAATCCTTAGTTGTGTTAAGTAACATAAATTCAAAGAAACTAAAGTTAACCACATCAGAGAAAAAAGTAAAAGAAATTTAATTAGAAAATTCTAAGAGATGACAGCAGAGCAAGTCTAAAATTAATTATAATGGGATCTGAATGAGTTCATATCTCATCATACTAATGTGTGAGCCAGGACATACACACCCACACAAAGAGTTTCTGACCAAGCTAAATAACAGGCCAGAGGAATCAGTTTCATGAAAAGAAACTAAAGAAGGCAGTCATTCAGCATAAGTCCAAGGCAGGATTTTAGAAGTTCTAAATTATTGAGTCTTTTAAAGAGAACAAAATACGAATACACACATACACACTCATACACACACATTGTTTTTTAGTTTGGTAAGTAATGCATTCATTGTCATATTCACTTTGAACATTAAATGGGCAAAAATGTACCAAATCATTTTTCCACATGTCAAAATATTCAAATATATTGAAAACAGGCAATGAAAACTCACGTTTTTAAAGACAAGAGAGGCAACAGAGATAAAAAAGGATTAAGCCTAGAGGATCTCTCAAGGAGCTACCTAGCTTTTGATTCCTATGTCACTTACTGAACAAGACTCCGAAGTCAAAAAGATGCAGGGACATCCAAGCACAGAGAGACACACTATCTCCATGCACCATACCCCTGTTTTAAGAGAGGTTAACACAAAGATCTAAACACCTAATGCAGAATTTTCTTATTAACCCAACTTATGTCAACAGTTTTTGCTAACAAACACTTTCGAGGCTGTCACTGTCAACCAATATAACTAAGTTCAAAAGGTGATTTTAGTGCATATTAAGGTTTCTGGAGATAAAATGACATAAGATCTGAGATTGGCTTTAAACATTTCAGTGAAAAAGAAAAGAAAAAGAGAATAGGCAAAGCAAACATAGTTTTATAATTACTAAATCTAGGGAGTGGGTATGTGGGGAGGAGGTTAGCATATTATTTTTTCTACTTTTGTGTATGCTTGAAAATTTTCATGACACTTCAAGAAAAAGAAGTTTAGGAAATATAGTTCATCAATATAGATATTTATCTATGGACTGTACTTGAATGCTTTTGCTGAAAGAAATTATGGCTGGTCTAGAATCTGGAGCTCTTTACTAGGTTAAAAAAAGCTATTTACCCATCTTTCTCAAAGGATAGAAATAACACAAATCTATACACTATCCTGGGATATGGGATGTATATTAACACAACATACTTTTTAGTGTTAGCCTAAAATTAGAGAAATCTAACGTTTTCAGCAGAACACTGAGGCTGTATTATATGGAAGATGTGGATTTTCACTCTGGTTTAGCTTTTAGTTTGAATGAAGAGGAGACTGTAAATTCCAATAATTCAGATTTCCTAATCCCTTTCTTAGATCCAAGGAATTTGGTGGGGGGAGGGGGATTTAACCTCTATCCTTTCAGTTACAGAAGTGGGGGTTGGGGTGGAGTGGGATGGTGGGAGAGGTGGGGGAGTTAGTTGATATCCTTCTGGAGGCCATACCTCAGACAGAATTAATCCGTTCGTGTAGTAATAAAACCACTTTTACCCCTCACTCTTCCTGGCCCCTTCTCCACTCCCTTCTCACCTGCCTCATGTATCCGTCTCTGCCATGCTGCCTACATTCTTCCCCATTGGTCCTGTCATGGCATCCTACATGATGCTCAAGGATCCAGAAAGCAAGAACTCCCTGCCTCCCTATGGCCCTGTATCCATCTATGGGGAACATCATACCTGTCCCTATGCAAAATCTGGCTGGGGGAACTAAAATTTCGACCTAAATCACTGATACTGGATTAGAAACAAAACAGAAGTCAGACAGCAACAAAACTCTCCTAGTTCATTTATTGTGCATAATTTCATGACCTTGGGGCCTGTACTGACAAGGTTCCTTTCTTCCTCACTCCCCCTCTGTTGAATAGAGATTGAGGACATAGCTAAAAAATTAACTCTATTAACACTGATGCCATAGAGATTTCTTTTTTAAAATGAGGTATTTGGTTTACTGTCCCAAACAGTAAAGGTTTGGACAAACTGCAAAAATTGTCTAGCAAGTAATAAAATGAAAGTGAATACAGTGACATAAAAAACAGAAATAGGATCTGGCAATACATTGCTGTGTGGCACCCTGAGAATCTATTGTAGACAAAATAAACCCACCCACCATATATATCTAAAACAAAACACAGCATACATTTCTACTTAGAAAAGACAATGAGAATAAATAGGTGAGTGAATATGAAAAAGGGAGAGACACAGATCATTCTTATGTCCCTTTTCCATGCTAATCAAAATAACTTATTTATAAATTGGACTATTTCCCTTGTTATCAAATTATCTTAGGAAAAAATTTAGAATTAGGACATCAACAATATTTACAAGAAAATTTATGTGGAACTGCTGTCAAAGTTCAAAATACTCTGAAAGATCTTAAGAAGATAGCTGAGTATTTCACATAAAAAACTGACTGATCAGGTTAGCCAGGCCCAAAGTGATGATGAAAACGTGAAAGATTAGTTTGGGCCATGTCAGACGCTCTTCTTGGTGGAGATAAATTATATAGGTGAGAGATGGATATATGAATACAAATGCCAGGCCACATGCTGCTCCTGAATATCTGCAAAATAAAAAGTTTTGGGGATAATATTCATCTTGCATCTTGCTTTACAATTAAGGTAAATACAGTACAATTTAAATCCGTTTCAGTTTGATATAATGAAATTATTTTTGATTCATTTGTTGTCAACTTAAAGCATTTGAATTTAAAACATTTTACTTGGTCATTTAACATAAAATATTATTTCCTGTTCATTTTTATGGCATGTGCTTGACAGAGAGATAATTTTTTTTAATTTTTATAAGATTTTATTTAAGTCAAATTGATGACTTTTGCCAGGAAGCAAGATCTCAAATGCTCTCAACAAAGGGATTTTTATTCATTTCTCAAATCTCCATAGTTCCTGAGTCTCCGTGATTGTGGCTACTTCCTCAGAAACATCTGGAGATAGGCTTTCTATCTTTGATCTTTTATAAACTAATTATGCATTCTGGCTTTCTGAAAAACTGCTAGCATCTGCTTAAGAATGAGAACAGATGAGCGCCTTCCTGGCATTCAGGACAGTTACAAAAGATAATAAGAAAAATACCTAAACTTGAGACTCACAGAGGAACCTGCACTTTCTCTTGTTTTCCCCATCCTCAGTTTTCTTGAGGAATGGTTTAATAGTGTACTTAACTTGTAAGTCCATCATAGTCAATAAGCATCAGGCCTAATAATCTCCCCTTTTGTTTCTTGCTTAGGTAAGGCTCTTCAAAAAAAGTGACTCAGCCCTTCTTTCTATAGGTTAAATATGAAAAATCAGATCATTTTAAACCCCAGTGTTCCATGAGAATCTGAAGTCGCAACTTTATTTCCAATCTACTCAACCTATCCCAATGTTTTTGGAAAAAGAATATCAAGAAAAGAGCCATCTGGGATATAAACTCTTGCCTAAACTTTTACTTTCAGACTATAATTGACACTGAAATATGTTCTTGAGTAGAAATGGATTAAGAAAGTTAGGACATAGCCTTGACATATAAGAGACCTCCCAGACACCCAAGAAGTTATATATTATGTATTAAAAATTATTTTTTATTTTGGATAAGGAGAAAGGAATACATTAGAAAATAATGAGAAAAAGAAAACGAAATAGGTGCCTAAAGCTAAGGGATAATCAAGTTTCAAGAGTTAGAAATAAGCAGAAATGAAAGATAATGAGCACTTTAACTGATACTAGAGAACTACCTTTGAATGTAACTGGTTTTAAACACTGAAATTTCATACAATGAAATTAAAACAATATCAACAGCAGCAGCAGAAGCAGCAGCAGCAGGAAAAGCATGAAATGGCTATGTGAAGGAACACAGTTCCCTTACAGACAGTACCTTATGATTCCTCCTATGTTTGGGTAGAAACAGGCCATGACCACTCCAGCTCCCACAATAATTAGATTAAGAATCAACACATGGAAAATGCTACAAGTTGAGGAGACAGATTGGAGGAAAGAATAAAAAACAGGCAAATTATGAGAATAAAATTCATTATTAACATCTTCAAAATGAGAATGTCTTACACTTGAAAATAAAATCATCACAAAAATAAAAGGAGACAATAGTAGTCAATGCTAATGATGGGACGCTTGCCATTTTGTGCAATTATATAAATAGGTTAAGTTTTATAGGAGCAAATGTGTAATGTGTATTAGAATTCATACTTTTTGATCCATAATTTCACATGGAACAGCTTAAGAAAATAATCAAATTTTTAAAAAGCTATTACCATATAAATATTTATAGAAGAAAAGAAGTATCCCAGGTATACCGCAAGGTAATAATTGATGGAATATATTAAAAATTATTAAAAATGCTTATCATTGTTACCTTGATGGTAAAAATCCACTGAGGCAAGCTAGAAAAAGCTAGTTAGATTTTTACTACACTAAATCTGAAAACATTAAAAAAAATATATCAGAAGGAAATATACAAAAAAGGCAGAAGTGATTGTGTTAAGATTTGGGATTATGGGTAAATTTTCTTCTTTTCTATATTTCACAAATTTTCTACATTTTATAATATTTTTAGAAAGTGTTTATTTTGCCTTTCTAATTAGAAAAATAAATTATATTAGGGAACAGGATAAATGGGCAACTTTTTATTTTTCAGATTTAGCCACTTAAAGCTATTCACTATTTACCATGAATAGGATATTTACTAAATACTTGAATTAGACATTAATAATTCAAGGTCTGGGAATCAATTTGGACATACAAAAAATAATGCAGATGAACTCTGATGCTCAAGAAATAACTCCATTTCCCAAAAGCATGATTCTTAAATTGACACATGAAAGCAACTTTTGAGTCCAAGTTATTAGAGGTTAATCAATCCCAGATAAAGATTACAAAGAGAATTAAAAATATGAAAAATATTTTACACAAATAAGTGGTTAGTCACTCACATCTTGATGAATTACAAAGATATTCAGCTTCCAGATCTTACATCTTTCCAGAAACTTCAACCTTAAAATTGCTTCAGAGCTTTGAAACTATTAGTTGGGCTTTTGTGATTTTTGTATTGTAAAAGCAAACAACTTTGTGTATTTTCCAAAGTAGTGGTTCTTAAAGTGTAACCACAAACCCTAGAAAAGTCTCCAATACTCCTTCAGGAAGTTCCTGAGGTAGAAATTATTTTAATAATCATACAAGACATTATTTGCTTTGTAAACGCAATGGTGGGCAAAACTGCTGGCCCCTTAGCATGGACAGAGGTAGTAGCATCTGTCTATATTCTCTAGACTGTATTCTTTCATGCCAAACACTCCAAAAAAAGTTATATTAAAAATTGTTCTTGAGAAAGAAGTAAAAATTACTAGTTGTATTAAATCTCATGCTTGGAACACATTTCTTTTTAAGGTTCTGTGTGATCAAACAGGTTACATAATAAAGTACATCTGCTGCATACCAAAGTACAATGGTTGTCTTGAGGAAAAGCACTTGTAACTGAGTGGGAAGGCACCCAGCCCTTCGCCCCAAAGAAGACTGTTTTTACTTGAAGATCAGACAAACTATATTTTCCTTCAGACTTGGGTATTTGACATTTTCTTGAAAATAAATGGTTTGAACTTGTCATCTCAAGGAAAACAATTAGTATATTTTGTCAATGATAAGACTTGAGCTTTTAACTCAAAATTAGAATTTTGGAGAGCTTGTATTTGCCACCCTGAGTTTGACAGTTTCCCAATATATAAAGACTTTTATTAATAAAGTCAGTGGTGATATAACAATGTGTGTTCTGATACCATATAATGAAATGTGTCAACATTTGGAAGATCTCCAGAACTCAGTATATTACAAATGACTAAACATGATGTTACAAAATCAAGCACAGTAAAAAATCCAAAGTGTAAGACAGAGCAATGTTTTTTTTTTTTTTTTTAATGTAACTGAGTTTCAGATTCAACTAACATTTAAGAAACTACCACTTGTCAAGGTTGGACCTAGTATCAAAGAACATCTAAATTATCTGAAAAGGGGTGTATTTTCTTCATATATTTAAATGAAAATAACATATTGCAATGGTTTGAATGCAGAAGAAGATAGGAGAATCCAGTTATCTACTAGGAAATCAGACATTGAAGAGTTTTGAAAATATAAAACAAAAGTTATTTTGGAGAAAGTTATTCTTCATAAACATGTTATTTATATTAAAGGCAATGGTTTTATTACTGCTTTTAAATAAATTAATACATTTTTTAAAATTCTGTTTAAATTTTTTATATGTTAATTATTGATAGATGCAACATATATAATAAACCAAAGTTCTTAGGGATCCTCAATATTAAAAAAGTGTAAAGGGATCCCAAGGCCAAAAAGTATGCTCCAAAGAATGCAGACTGTGGAATACTTGTAACTGTAGGATAAATGATAGATTGTTCTTAGTGGTAGGGGAAGAAATGTAATGTGAACACAAGGGAAATTCCAGACTTTTTCCAAGTGGAAAAAACATTCTAATAGCCAACATTATGCAAAATAATGGCAGAAAACTGAAATAATGCATTTACCTAGAATATTTTTTCATCTATGACTTCACTGTATCCGTTTTACTTTGGTGAAGGTAACTACAGCACAGAGTATAAACACGACAGGCATCTTCTATTTACTGAAATCTGATCTTTCAGATGAGCAACCATAGCTCCTGCTATGGCCAGTGCTAAAAAACTGCTAACTATTGGCTTACGTTTTTAAAAGTTTATGGCTTTTAAACCAACATGTTGATAACTAATTATTTATTTAATGGGGAACAGATTGCATCTGTTCACTTCAAACCAGAAGTGATTAAGACCACTTGTTTGTTGGTTTCTGAAAATGTAAGTTTTTTCAAATTGTATCCAAAAGTTTTCTTCATTTAAGATCATTTATTCCCAATAAAATAGGTAAGGACTAGGTACTTTTTATTAGGATGAATCTAAAATAAAACTGAATGTAAGAGTAGGAGTTAATCAGGGGTCCACAAGGAAGTTTCAGGAAAACGCATAAGTAGCTTATAGAAATTTCCCTTGGATGAAGGCAACTAATTTTAAATAGATTTTCAAAAGGACTCACAGCTTCTCCATCATCAATTAGAGGTAAAAATTACAGCAGTAGTTACAGAAATAAATAGGAATTTAAACTTGTTATGTATCTTACCTTTAATTATAAACAACTATCATATATGTAAAAATGCATGAACATTAATATATAAGTAAATACCAATAACTAATAATTAAAAGAGTTTATTCTCATTAGCTGTACACTGCTAACACATATATTATTAACTTTTTGGCAATGTGTAGACTAATAGTAAATAAATCATAAGATAAATATAACTGGTATTAGACCTAATATAACTATACTGGAAGGAACTGACTTTAAATCATTCCGGACAAAGCAGTGTCTTCTATTTTTAAAGCTCTTCAGGGAAAAGAACACTAATGTTCTATCCTTAGCAACCATTACATTAGGCAAATTTTTATAGCAAAAGGATCAGTCACATTTTAAACTGACCTGTTTGCACAGTCATTTGTTGCTTGGCACATCTTGCTGGTCAAGAGAAGAGCCCTTACCTAGGATAAACGTCACCGAAGACGTGGCCCAATAGCTGGACACGAGCCAAGTAGCCTAGGAGTGGGTAGACGGTCATCATCTGGAATAGCAGGAATATCCTTGCAATAAAGGACAGGATGTCACTGCTTGGAAAGTTGTCTAAAAAATTCTAATCCAAGAAAGAAAATGAAGTAAAGTTAAAAAATGAATCTAATATATACAGATTTATAACACAAGTATCACTCAAATTGTGGTTTGTGGCCTGCTGCCTGTCCACGAACTGTTAACTATTAATGTTCAATGAGCCAAGTATAAAAATTGAAAGTGAGTGTTTAGAAACTTTTATAGAAATATGACATTGCCATACTTTTATTCTATTTTACAGAAGCATTTGACTTTAAAACAATGACAAAGAACACCTTGTCCTTCACCATAGCTAGTTTAAGAAGCAGGGCTCTATAAGGTTCAAGCATAAATTTGTTTCAATATATTTAAATGGCTGATTTAGCTCAATGCCAATTCATCCTTACTAGCTCTCTTGCTTTCTCTCCACTGAAGCACTGCAGCACTTTCAAAGTCAAAATTACAGAATGAAGTGAGAGTATATCTGTCACCTAGTATCAGCTTTATTTACATTATTTACAGTCTATCACTAAATAGAAAAGGATTTATTTCTATTTCTTTTCATGATTCTTTTCCCCATTTTAGTTTGGCATCTAAAACAATAATCACCCATTCCCCACCCCACTTCCCTTTCAAGTATGAATACCACAGATATTCCTATTCCCAAGGGAGTGGCTTTTATGGACTTGTTCACATCAGGGAAATTTTCAGCAAACGTTTGGTTGCCAAAATAGTTCTGGCATCACGGACCGCAAGAGAAGAACATTTCAAGCTATCATAACAGCAGTAACCAAACCCACTTCTCTTAGAAAGATGAGAACATTATTAAAGGTATTATACTGAAATAATACATATGATTCATCTGTAATAAATCACACTGTATAGTCTATTCTACTCTATTAGAGAAATTTCTTTCTGATTAAAAAGAAAGACACCTGTGAAATGCAATTTTTTTTGTGAAAAATTCTATAGTCATATTAAACTAAGACTGTACCATACCTAAGTTTATGATGGGTCAAATCAAAGAAAATATTACTTATAGCAACCTTTTAGTAAAAGAAAAAAGTTTCTTTTATTCTGTCCCTCCCTTTGTCTTTTTCAATAGCTGAATAGTCTATCTTTGTTTTGCTATCTGCCATGCAGTACCAAAGTGGATGTTACGTGTGTCATTATGAACTGCTGAACTGAGACGCTAATTTATTCAGGACATTTGTAGATCTGGGCTTTGAAAAATAAGGGAGTTGAATGTATTATCTGTGGAGGTTTTATAATTTCATGACTACTATTAGTGAAAATGAACACGAACACAATTCCGCACAAAGAAATACAATATATATATATATAACAGAAATCATTCATTTGAGTATCCCAAGGTGACAGTGTGAGGTAGGTTTTCTTAGAGAGTCCATCTAAAAATCTATTCTACTAAATGGAAGAGGAAACTGAAGTTCAGAAAGCATGGGGAAGGTGCCTAAATTTCCAAATGTAGAATAAAAAGTAGAGAAGGTATTCAAATCTGGTCCTGTCTGCAATTATATCTTGCTCCGGTATCTCCATGCCAGCTCTGCCAATATGAAGGTGGAGACAATGACACAGAGAGGGTACATGTGCCTTACCTGTTCTATACAGTCCTTGGGTAATGGTGGTGAAGGAAATGAAGCAAAAACCAGGATTCCGATATAGAGATAAGTTAATGTCACCAACGTGTAAGCAATGGACAAGTCCCTCACCTGTAAATAGGGAATAAAATTCTCACAATACTGAATAAATTTACAGTAAGTCTGCTTGCATAAGCTAAATAAGAAGACTGACAATACAAGATTTACCTTTTTGCTCTGTGGGTGTGTATGTAACTTTTAGGTATCCCATTTTTCATAGAAAAAAATTGAAACAAAATTCACACACTTTACAATTAGTCTGACTTTTTTTTTTTTTAGACTATTCTGGAGTATGTAGACTAAGCTACCTATTGGTAGACTTAGGAAATTAACATAAATGGTGGTTTAACATGATTGAAACTCTAACTTAATTTCAAAAAGTAATTTACCAAATTTATAAAATATTTAACTAAAACAATACAGCTAAGGGACAACGAGAAAGAATAAGTCACCTTCTGTATGACCTACATAATTAAAATTTTTTCTTGTAGTAAATTAACTTAAATCATCAAAGCATGCCTACACCAAACGAGACTAGTACATAATAAAATATATTAAATAAAGAAGAAAAGCTAGTTAAAGAACAGACAGTAAGTAGGTATTAAAGACAAGCTTAATAAACCTAAACAGTAAACAAAAGGAAATTAAAAGGCAGCTGTTGAGACAGCTGTGCAATGTTATTATTGGAATCTGTAAACAAATGCAGAATATGAAATATAGTGGATTGCTTTCTTCCACTGCTGTTCCCTCCCTCTGAACCTACCATTCCCATGCAAAGTAAAAAGCTCCAAGATATTTAATGCAGCCAGCTGTCAGATCCAAACAGAACAGATCCCACAGCTCAGAAGTCTGGCCTCCATCACCATTAAAGTTACAGCTAAACAATTCAGCACAACTAAATTATGGCAATAAGCCAATTCATTTTTCATTTCAAACACAAATTATTTGAAAGCTAAGAAAACATATAAGAAAAAATTATATAATTTTACTTTAGTTTAATAACACAATAAGAAAACTGAACATTTGGTATTAAGGGCCATTTCTGATTTTTTGGACAACTTTCTTCCTTCAATGGGCTAAAGCAATAGCAGAGAGTTATAAACTTGAGTGTTGATAAATTCACTTAAAAAGCAAGTAACAAGCTGTGAGAAATCCTAAAATCAGGTCTAAGTTGACAATTAGCGTGAAAAAAACAAACCAGGGATTCCTTAATTAATGATGGATAGACCTATAGAGCTATAGGAACCTGAATTATGCATATTGTTTCCAGCCTTTTTGAAGAGCTTATAATTATTTAGAGCTGAGGAAGAAGAGGCTGATCAACCTCCATGGGGGTTTCAAAGTTTTCCTCTTTAATTCATGAAGCTCTAGGGCTTATCCCAGACAAGACTTCAGTCACCCCTAAGGCTGTCCATTGTCTTGTGTAGGATGAACAGAAATGAACCAGGCAACTCTAATTTTCATAACAAAGGGTGGTAATCAATTATGTTTCAAAGTCATTCTCCCCCCAACCTTCTCAATGCCACTCAAGAACACGGTATAGTCTTGTAAAATACAAAATTTTGGAAGCTAAAACAGTTGTGTCAGAGAGAGTTACATATAAAGAGGGAAAACCACCATTTTATGGACAGTCTTTAAATTGTATACTACCCAATCACCACGTTACTGTGGTCAGGCTTCCTGCAAAGATGTGTACCTTAGCAAACTTTGGGGAAAAATCTGATGAAGATGAACAGTTTAAGAAGCAAGGGCTTCACAATTAACAGGGTTTGCCTGTTCTTATAGCACTGTATACATATCTCAAATACAGCATGACAATTGTCATTAATTTTTATTATAAAATTAATCCATATTCATGGTACGAAGAATCTTGAGTGAAAAAAAAGTCCCTTGACACCCATAAAGTAGCCATAGTTAATAGTTCTTTATCATATTGGTATTTTAATTATTCTATGTTTAAATTGGTTTATACCACTAGACTTTGCGATCTCTGAAGACACTGGCTGTGTCTTTTTTTATCTTTATATCCCAATACTTAGGCAATGCCTGCCACACAGTAGGGACTCAGTAAATGTAGATAAAAAATAATAACTACATTGGCTACAATTAGTAGGTGCTTCTAAGTGCTAGGCTCCTTGCTAAACACAGTACATGGATTATCTCATTTAATGTAGTGCAAGTTTTTTTTTCATTTTATAGGTGGGTGAACTAGTGCAACAAGTTACAAAACTTGTTCATGGTTACAAAGTGAGTAGCTGGTGAAGTCAACATTCAAAACAAAGTCTTTCTGGCTCCAAATTCTATGCCCTTAGCTGCTATGATGGAGAATGACCAGTCTCTAATTCATTTGTGTCAGTTAATAGACAACAATCAAGAAAACAATAAAAGAGAGGTAACAAGTTATAAATAACAAAGGATACAATAAAGTACACATATAGATGCAAGAGAAATACTAAAATAAAAAAAGTTCTACTTCATAGTAGTCCAAATGTACATTCAGTAGAAATAGGGCAAGAAATGCATATCTGTTTTTGTCAGAAAATACTCTAATCAACAGAAATGCTGTTTTAATACAAAAGCAGCTGAGGTTTAGCACGATCCTGGGAAATATGCCACCTATGAATAGCATGCACGCATGTGGGTTTTGCTATTCTCTAGCTTGAACAGAAGCCATCACTGTACTAGGCCAGGGCACAGAGCCTCTTAAAAGCTCATTTAATGGAAAAATGTTTAAAAAAAGCTATCTTTTACAAAATTAGGCTCAATGTAAAAATATATATGTAAAAAGAGGCACAAGTGACAATATGAACTGGTAATGTGTCAAGAATCTTATACATTAATAAGGTACCTACTCTCTGTCTCATGAATAAGTAGTGGCTGGCAGGGCTGGTAGCTAGCTGCGAACTGATGACAGGAACAATGCCAACAGAATGAGGACTGGGTTTACAATGGGGCACAAGTGGGTCCGGGAGCACGTTCTCGTTCTCAAATATGGTTTATAATTTGTTCCACATACCATTCATAGTGAAAATACTACCCAGTGGAGCATTAACTAACAAAAATGAGAAAAACTGACCACACAGACCTACTCCAAACATTTACATAAATCTTCTGATGTATAGCTAAGTAAACTACACAGATTCATATGAAGAAGCAAAAAGTAAACAACAAATTAAGATATAAAGCATTTCAATGCGTGAATCAGATCAATTCTCTCTCCTGCCAGAAAAGCATTTCTATTTAAGGTAAAATTCCCTGGAGAAGGGGTGTGCCGATTTGATCAGACACACGAAGGAAATAAATCTCAACTTGTCACTTAAAGTGAAAGGACCGGTACAGATGCCTACCAAGACTCTGAGAGCCACTACAAGAAAGTTCTAAGTTGTGATGAAAGTTCTAAGACACTAAGATTTTCCAAAGTCAGTCCAGATGAAGATCCACAAGCCACTCAATGACATGCACAGTTCATCAGAGATTAAGCAGATCACTTCCTTCACTATTGAGTGGTTGAAGTCACCACTGCAGATGCTTATATAAACTATTTTAATAAACTGATTATCAAGTGTTAAAAAAATGACTGCAACACAATCATAATAATCAATGGGAAAAATTATGATTGTTCTGTGATCTTTACCAATATTTGTCAAAACATTAAAAACTGTCAGTTACAAATGTTTAAGAAAATTAAAACAAACAGTAAACTTGATATTTATTTAGTATACTATTATAAAACACCAGAAACACTGAGCATTAAACTTTTACTTCTTTGTAAAAACTTACAGAGTAGTTTGGACTATGTTTCCCCTGCCATGGCATAATCATAATTTAGAGCAAGCATCTTTTTCATGCCTTGGTAAACTGTCATACTCATTTCTTTTAAGTCTGCATCAGCTTCCAACATTTCATCCTTTGTGCTTTCAATGTTGTGAAGTACCTCTGAGAATTCTTTCAGTGGGAACTTTAGTGGGAAGTTTCAGTATCACTTCCTCTGAAACATCTTCATTGTTTTTATCACAACCACGTTCCTTATTTGTGTTGATAACTTCACCTTCCCTAAGTTCTTCTGGTTGTATATCTAGTCTCTCGAATGGCAGCAGTGTCAACATTTCCACATTCATATTTTTTATGATTCCATTTATGTTTGATTAAAGTTTCATTTCTAGTGTTACCACTCTTTATTTTATTGTTGCACTTTCACCTCTGTCAATTACCTCTTTTGAGTCTCCATTTTTGTAAATATCACATGGGCTTACCACTGGTAGACGAGGAAGCAACTCAACCTTCCACTTTTCAGTCTGAGTGTAAAGTAAATAACAGTTGCATAGTGACCAATCACTGACAGACTTTAAAGGAAGTGACATGATTACTAACTAATCAGGATGTGCATCTGTTATTTATATAGTGATTTGTGAACTGAAAGGCTGGTAGCTACTACCTACTGCAAATACTCATAGTTCCAATCCTGTCGTAACTGAAATTTGAACCATGTTGTTAGGGAGAACTGATGTAATTTAACTAAACCATAGTAACTAAAATTCATGCATATAGGAACTGTTCAGATGAAGACTGCCTGTAATTTAACTCACCATTTTAAGACTATTTATTCCTAGTAAGACAAACTAATTATGAGTAGAATAAAAATATACACGAGTGTTTAAGATAAAATATGAGACTTCATTAAAATTGTGTTGTTTACTCCCAGATTCCCAGGTATACAAGGCGTTCTCCTCTGTTGTTAAAGAGACTTTGGTGGTAAAGTTTGGGAAGCACAGCCTCATAGATAGAATGATCCACTGCATGAGAATCCTACTTCATAAAATGGGTTTCTGGAGTACTTGGTCTAAGTTGGCATATGAGAGCAGTTGATTAGTTACTTAGTTGGCACCAAGGTATACACTATTAATGACATATACTATCCCTGTGAAGATGAAATATTTTTCATATATCTCTCTAAACTTCCTAAAACTTGAAGTAGACAGATTAGTTCAAGTGGCAATGAGTCAGAGAATTTGTGAAGGAGAGAAGGATTTAAAAATAAAGGACAGTAAGTATATCCTCAGTTTCCCTTTATAGCCTAAAGTTCCAAATGCTTATCTAGGATAAGTGAAATTTTCTTCCTATTTTCTCAAAAGCTTTAAAACTGTTGATGACAAAAATATAAATACAATAAGACTAAACATTTTCTATAGTAAATAATTTGGTGACGGAAAGAGGGGACGTAGGTTTGAGGGGTGGGAGAATGGAGTGAAGGGTTAAAGAAGTAAAAATTAGTAGTTGATAGTTGGGCACGGGGACAGGGAACATGGCAGAGGGAATGCAGTTAGCATAATATGATGGCTAGGTGGTGGGGTCAGGGGAGGGAGAGAGCAATCAGGCCGATTGTTTTATGAACTATGTAGATTTCTAACCAATGTACTGTGTACTGAAAACTAATTAAAAAAAAAAAAAAGAGCAAACACTTCCAAGATAAAAACCAAATCTAAAGTGGGAGGGAAGATACAAACTCTAAAAACACATTTTGTCTTAAAAAAGTGTAGCAAATGATAAGAGAGCTCAATCCTTAAGTTTTCCAAATGTCATGGCAGAAAGAAACAAGTTATATAACCCTTATTATCAAACGATAAGAACAAATTCATTAAGAGAAACTTTTCCCTATACTTGAACACAGAGAAAACATCTCTCTATAGCCTTTCTATAAAGTATGGTGAACACTTTAAGAATATCCCAATTATAGATCTTATAAAACAATGAAACAAAATTCTACACATGGCTTTCTTATATTACCATGAGAAGCTAGTTTTAACATGAAAACCTAGTGCAGTGATGAGAGAAGAGAGGAAGAACTGAGGTGGTTCAATTATGAATTTTCCTGGGAATCTAACTTATTAACATCATAGGAAGAAATATTGGAGAAGAGTTAATATATTCTCATTGTCATAAGTTTAAAGGCACTAGAAAGAATCTGAAGGAGAAGATAGTCTCTTCTATTAACAGAAAGATCCACAGTCTAAGTTTTAGGAGAGAAAGGGTAATAGGGGTAGATAAAACTAAGAAAGTCCAGCCTCTACTATATGTGAGATCATGTTAAACACTTTTCCTACTTTTGTAATATTTAATTATGATTAAAACCCTAAGGGGTCTGTGTCAAATGATACTACTTTCATAGGAAGAAAACAAAATTTGAAGATCACCAAATTAGAAAATTTGGTAAATGCAGATTTACTCAATTCCCATTTCATTCACAAGTAATATGAATGTTACCAGGTAATAGAAAAAAATGAAAAAAGAGCCTGACCTCTATTCTTGCCCTAATTTGAGAGCTCATTTCCTTCCACTTAGAAAGATTTTTGCCTTCTTAATGACTCTGCCAAATGTTACTTAAAGTCTTTTCAGAATTCCCAGGCACAGCAAACTCTTCCTTTCTTGGTATTTCAGTAAAATTGTATAGAACAACTCTATTAGAACTTCATCATAATTTTTGGTTACATGGTTAGATGCTATCAAATTGAGTTCAAAATCTGCAGACAAGGTCATAAGTAACTGGTTAACTTTTGTTTGTTTTGAGTTTAGTTTGCTCTTATTTTTCCAGTATGTTAAGGTAGAAGATTAGATTATTGATTTAAGATCTTTCTTCTTGTTTAATGTAGGTGTTTACAGCTATAAATTTCCCTCCAAGCACTGCTTTAGCTGCATCCTTTAAGTTTTGTTATGTTGTCTTCTTTTTTAGTAATCTCATAGTATTTTCTATTTTTTCTTGTTATTTCTTCTTTGGCCCATTGGTTATTTAGGAATAAGTTGTTTAATTTCCACATCTTTGTCCATTTTCCAAATTTATTTTCATTATTGATTTCTAACTTCACTGTGGCCAAAGAAACATTTGGTATGATTTCAACCTCTTAAATTTATTGAGACTCGTTCAATGACTTTGCAAATGGTCTATGTCGGTAAATGTTCCATGTGCATATGAAAAGAATATACATTCTGCTATTTGAGAGAAAACTTTTATTAATTCCAATTAGATCAATTAGGTTATAATTTTCCATGGTTTCTATATCCTTACTTATTTTCTATTTGTTCTCTTATTATTAAGGGAGGGGTCATGAAATCTTCAATTATAATTATGGATTTATTTACTTCTCTTTTCAGTTTTGACAGCTGCTGCTCTGTTTATTTAGAATCTCTGTCATTTGGGTGCACACATATTTAGAATTATTATGTCTTCTTGATAAACTGATCCCTAAAAGTCATTATGTAATGTTCCCCTTTATCTCGTCAATATTCCTCATTCTGAAGTTTAGTATAATATTAAAACAGCCACTCTACCTTTCTTATGTTTAGTGCCTTTATGGTATTATCTTTATATTAAAAGTAAGTCTCCTGTAGATAGTTTATGGTTAGGTTTTTTTCTTATTAACAGTCCAACAATCTCTATCTTTTAATTGTATTATTTAGACCATTTTTTATTTAAGTAGTTATCAATATTACAGGTTTTAAATCTATTATATTGCTATTTGTTTTCTATTTGTCCTATCTATTTTTGTTTTCTTTTTCCTGTCTTTTTAGCTCACTCAGGTATTTTTAAAGATTTTATCACTACTGTTGGCTATTAGCTATGCCTGTTTATTTTTTTAGTGATTGCTCTACAGCAGGGGTTGGCAAACTATGGCCTATAGTTGAAATCTAACCAACTGTTTGTTTTGGTAAAGTTTTCTTAAAAAATAGCCACTACCATATGTTTATACATCGTCTATGGCTACATTATGCCATAACAGCAGAGTTGGGTTGTTGTAACAAAGACCATGTGGCCTGCAAGGACTAAAATATTTACCATCAGAACCTTTACAGAAAAGTCTGATGACCACTGCTCTATGGTTTAAATTTAAAAATTAAGGTCTGGTAAGGAAAATCAGTTCCTCAAGATAATTACTCACATTGTTTTCTTGGTTCTTGTTGTTCTTTAAGAGTGTGATAATACAATTATGAATAAAGAAAGCAAGGGTAAGCACTCCAGTCAGCTGTGGAAACTGAAATCTTATTTCTAGGAGAAAAAGAGAAGGAGAAAAAAAAAATGTTAAAATTAACAATGAATATTAGTAGCTAAAAGCTAATGACTAAAAACCTGTTGCCTCTGTTTGTTCCAGGGAAGGATAATATTAAAATGTCTTTACAAAGTTCCTCAAGGCTAGCATTATACTTGAGCACAGTAGTTGAAAAGAGAAAGAAAAAGAATCAATAAATGACTATTCTGTGAGGGTACTTTATAACAGTTATTCCTGTTTGAGGCCACTTCACTAGTATATGGCAGAGCAGAATTCAAATTCAGGGTCTGTCTGACTCTAAAGATTCTTGTCTTCTAATACTAGAATTTGCCAGAAAAATACCTTTAAAAAAGGAATTAGAAAAAGGAGAATTAGTAATTTAATATTTTTTAATGGCAATGCTAAAAAGCATTGCTTAAAAATACTGTAAATAACTGAAATGTCTGTATAGAAGGGAGTGGCTAAATTATGATACAGTTGCTCAGTGGTATACAGTTATGTAAGAATTATGCTCTAGAGAAAGATTTTATGCTCTTGCAAATGTTCATGATTCATATATTATGTATAGTATGGTTTTATTTTTATTTTTTAAAGTATGTATGTGTATGCAAAGAAAAAAACTGAAGGAGTATCCAAAAGTGTAAATCAGTTATCTCTGGCTAACCACAGGAATTTATTTTAAATCAACCACTTACCTATATTCTCTAAATTTTCTGAAATAAACATAAAACTACTTTTCAATAAGAATAATACAGTAATATATACTAATAAGCACTGCCAATTTATGTCTTGGGGCCTGCTAATATAAAAATAAAAAAAAATGCTTTTATGTAGACTAAAACCATGATTTACTTGAAAATGATGATGGATCTAGGTGAAATAGGTGATAAAGTAGAGAACAACCTATCCCAGAGGATTCCTTAGTATAAAAAGCAGAAATGAGAAAATGAAGCCCACTGACTCTTTTCCATAATATTTTAGGAAAAGAAGTGAGAACAACTAAGAATCAAGCACTAGCTCTAAAAGAAATCAGATCAAAAAATTATGTACTTTTGTTTTCCATAAAGTTTTTTGTTTGTCAGCTTTTATCTGAATTTTTATCTGTAAAGCAATTCAAAGTGTTATCTTTCTTAGGAAAAGTCTCCCCTTTTCTGTCTATAATATTTTACATTTATATATCTCAGCATTAAATAAAATGTGGGGGCAAGTCCCACTTCTATTTTGTTTTTATAAAAATCTCTTAATAAATTGAGACTAGAAGGATATTTCTTAATAAGAAAAAGACTGATTACTTTAAATCCCCAGTCAGCATTAAAATTACATAATTATAATTGAGGCACCAATTCTGGAAAGATGATAACATTATTATTTACATGTGACATCATTTGCAGATATTCTTTGCAAAAAAATAATTGGAAAACTCTTTAGTAAGAATGCGAAGTTGTCAAATCACAAAGGGAGAACACAAGAAAAGAAATAGATAACAACCAGGAATCAATTAATGAAATGGCAATGGTAAATCCATACTTATCAATAATTACTTCAACTATAATGGACTAAGTTCTCCAATCAAAAGACACAGAATGGCTAAATGGAAAAAATTACAAGACCCAACTAGATGCTGCCTACAAGAAACTTAATTCAGCTCTAAGAATACACATAGACTGACAGTGAAGAGATGGAAAAGATATTTCATGCAAATGGAAGCCAAAAAAAAAGAAAAAAAAAAAAAAGGTCTGTACTTATATCAGACAAAATAGACTTTAAGCTCAAGACTGTAACAAGAGACAAAGAAGGTCATTATATAATGATAAAGGGATCAATTCATCAAGAGGATATGACATTTGTAAAAACTTATGCTTTCAACATGGGTACACTTAAACATATAAAGCAAGTATTAACAGATCTAAAGAAAGAAATAGATATCAACACAATAATAGTAAGGGACTTCAACACCACACTTGTAAGAGTGGATAAATTATTCAGACAGAAAATCAGTAAGGAAATATTGGATGTTGACAGAATAGTCCATCCAATAGCACCAGAAGACACATTCTTCTAAAGTATACATGAAACAGGAGAGATCATATGTTAGGTCACAAGACAAGTCTTAATAATTTAAGAAGATTGAAATCATATATAATATCTTTTCCAACCACAATGATACAAAACTAGAAATCAATTACAAGAAAGCTGGAAAATTCACAAATATATAGAAATTAAACAAAATGCTATTGACCAACCCATGAGTCAAATGAGAAATCAATAAATATCTTGAGACAAATGAAAATGAAACACAACATAGCAAAACTTAAGGAATGCAGCAAAAACAGTTCTATGAAGGAAGTTTATAGCAATAAATGCCTATATTAAGAAACAAGAACAACTTCAAATGAATAAAGAAACTAGAAAAAAAACAAAACAAAACCAAGCCCAAAGTAGTAAAAGGAAGGAAATAACAAAGATCAGAGAGAAACTAAATGAAATTGAGACAAAAAAGACAATAAAAAAGATCAATGAAATTAAGAGCTGGTTCTTTGAACAGATAAAATTGACAAACCTTTAGCTCAATTAACCAAGAACGAAAAAGAGAGAGGACTTAAATAGGTAAAATTATGAGACATCACAACTAATACCACAGAAATACAAAGGATCATAAAAGACTATTGTGAACAATTATATATCAACAAATTGGACAACCTGGAAGAAATGGATAAATACCTAGAAACATATAACCTACCAAGACTGAATCATGAAGAAATAGGAAATCTGGACAGACCAGTTACTAGACCAATTACTAAGGAGACTGAATCAGTAATAAAAAATCTCCCAATAAAAAAAAGTACAGGCAGGACTAGAGTACTCCACTGGTGAATTCTACCAAACATTTAAAGAAGGATTAATACTAATTCTGCTCAAACTCTCTGAAAAATAGAAGAGGAGGAAACAATTCCAAAATTATTTTATGAGACCAGTGTTATTCTGATACCAAATTCAGTCAAGGACTTTGCAAGAAAAGAAAATTATAGGCCAATATCCCTGATGAACATAGATGAACAAAGAAACCTCAACAAAATATTAACAAACTGAATTCAACACTATACTAAAAGGATCATATATCATGATCAAGTGGGATTTATTCCAGGGATGCAAGGATGGTTCAACATGTGCCAATCAATCAACATGATATACCACATTAACAAAATGAAGGATAAAAATTATATGAAGATCTAAATAGATGTATAAAAAAGAATTTTATAAATTTCAACATCTGCTTATGATAAAAACTCTCAACAAACTGGGAATGGAGGGAACATACATTAACATAACAAAGGCCATATATAACAAACCCACGGCAAACAATATACTAAAAAGTAAAAAGCTGAAAGCTTTATCTCTAAAATCAGGAACAAGACAAGGATGTCCATTCTCACCAGTTTTATTCAACAATCCTATCCAAAGCAATTTGGCAAGCCAAAGAAATAAAAGGCATCCAAATGGGAAAAGAAGAAGTAATACTGCCTCTTTTCACAGGTGACATGATATTATACATAAGAAAGACTAAAAACTCCATCAAAAAATTGTTAGAACTAGTAAATAAATTCAGTAACGTAGCAGGATGCATAATCAATATACAAAAAAATCTGTCCCATTTTCATACAGGAACAATGAACTCCTCCAAAAGAGAAATTAAAGAAAATTTCATTTGTGATAGCATTGAAAAGAAAACTTAGGAACATATTTAACCAAGGAAGTGAAAGACCTGCACACTGAAAACTATAAGACAATGATCAAAGAAATTAAAGAAGACACATTAAAGAAGATATCCCATGATTATGGATTAAAAGAATTAATCCATAATTAATGGATAAAAAGTCCGTATTATCCAAAACAATCTAAAAATTCAATGAAATCTCTATCAAAATTCCAATGGTATTTTTCACAGAAATAGAACAAATAATCTTAAAATGTGTATGAAATCACTTAAGAACATAATAGTCAAAGCAATGTTGAGAAAGATGAACAAAGCTGGAGATCTAGCACTTTCTGATTTCAAACTACATTATAAAGCTATAGTAATCAGAACAGTATAGTACTGGTAACACACACACACACACACACACACACACACACACACGCCCGTAGATCAATGGAACACAACAGAGTGCCCAGATATAAACTGATATATGTCATATATGGTCAATTAATTTATGACAAAGGAGCCCAAAATATGCATGGGGAAATGACAGTCTCTTCAATAAATGGTGTTGGGAAAACTGGATAGCGACATACAAAAAATAAAACTAGAGCACTAACTTACACCATATATAAAAATCTACTCAAAGTAAATTAAGAATTGGCTCTAAGACCTGAAACTATAAAAGTCCTAGAAGAAAGTATAAAAGGTAAGCTCCTTGGTATCAGTCTTGGCAGTGATTTTTTTTTTTTTAAATTGACACCAAAAGCAAAGGTAAAAAAAGCAAAAATAAATAAATGGTACTACATCAAACTAAAAGCCTTCTTCATAGCAAAGGAACCATTAATAAAACAATAGGGCAACCTATAGAAGGGGAGAAAATGTTCAAAATCATATATTTGATAAAGGGTTAATATCCAAAATATATAAATAATTCATACAACTCAACAGCCAAACAATAAACAATTCAATTAAAAACTGGGCAGAGGAACTAAATAGGTAATTTTCTGAAGACAAACTAATGGCCAATAGGCACACGTAAAGGTGCTCAACATCACTAACCATCAGAGAAATGCAAACCTACTGACCTTCCGGAAGCACAGATGCCTATCTCCTAGATCAGCAAGCCCAAATAAGGGGAAAGGAGAGTCTCATAGCTGGTCAGTTATTTTTAGCTTGAAATAGAAAGGTCTTCATGATATGGCCTTTGCCTCTATCCCTATCTCCTATCACTTCCCTAGCAGTTATTCTTTCACTCTAGCTATTTAATTCTTGTAATTTCCTAACTGGGTCATGTTATCTCAGGCCTTCACTGTTGCTCAAACATGTTATTTCCCTGACCTGGCATACACCCCTTCCTCCAATTCTTCATTTAGAGAATTGCTTTTGGCCCTTAAAACATTTTCTATTGAGAACCTGTCTCTGATTCCAAATTCTTACATGCAACTCCTTTATAGTACTATGGCTCTTGTGTACCTTTGTATTATGATCATTAACTCATGAATTGGCCTTACTGTTCAGCTGTAATTTCCTGGAGGGCAGTGAGCCATGTCTTTTTCCTTTTTTTTTTTTACAATGTATGGCCCATAATCTGAGGCATTCATGTATTTTCAGGATAAAACACTCTCAACCATGGAAGTGGTAAAATTCTACTTTGAAATGTTCTTCAGAACAATTATGCTTTTTGCCAAGATCTATTAGTTTTCTATGAGCACTCGTCAATTTAGCTGATCTTTCCTGTCTCTCAGAGAAATCAGCCTCTATTATTGTAAATGCCTAATTAAGCAACGTATTAGTAGATCATTTTCTAACTAAGGCAGGGGATACCACTCTTGTTTTTTAACTTATCAAATTAGAGTGAGTAAATATCCAATGTTTCCACAATTAACAAAAACTGTCCTTTTGAGTAAATTTCTTGAAAACATGAGATTCTTTTTTATAGATTTTTTGAGATATAATCCACTTACATCTCACCCATTTAAAGTATACAAATAATTTTTAGTGTATTCAGAGTTGTGCAACCATCACCACAGTATTTTCTTCCTTTCTATTGTCAAATAATATTCCTTTTTATGGATATACCATATTTATTCATGCATTCATCCGTGATGGACATTTCGGTTGTTTCCACTTTTTTGGCTATTATAAACAAATAATGCTGCTGTAAATTTTTTTTATGGAAAATATGCCTTTATAAAGAACCCATACATTTACACAATGATCACTGCATACTAAATTAAAGAAGACAGATCCCTTGACAAAGTGGTTTTAAAGAAACACCAAATTTCTGATAATTTTCAAGCTGCCTGCTTTACTCATTTGAGAAGGCATATTAAGAAAGGAAGTAAGCAGAGAGGGAGGAGATAATTGTAATACATTTATCTGACTAAGGATGTGTATCTAGAATGAATAAAGAATGGTTATAAATCAATAAAAATAGAAAAATAAATAAAAGACTTGAAGAGGCACTTGACAAAGGAGGGAATCCAAATAGCCAATGAACACATATAAATGTGCTAACTTCATTAGCCATCAGGGAAATGTGAATTAAAACCACAAGACCACTACATACCCACAAGAAAGGCTAGACTGAAAAGATAGAAAATACAAGTGCTGGTGAAGATGTGGGCAACTAGTAAACTCAAAAGCAAGTAGAAACGTAAATTGGTACAACCATTTTGGAAAGCTGTTTGGCTATATCTACTAAAGCAGAATACATTTATGTATCCTTTGACCTAGCAATTCCATGCCTAAATTTATACATAAGAGAAAGCTCACTAAAAGATATGTATGAGTGCTGCAATAAACATAATAATAAAAACTGGAGACTATTCAAATGTACCTTAACAGTAAAAGGTAAACAAATTGTGGTATAGTTACACAATGAAATACCAAAGAGAATGAATGAACTACAGATACATACAATGATATGGATCATGATCACAATGGTGATTAAAAGAAGACAGACAGAAAATAATATGTACCATATATTTCATTCATATTAAGTTAAGAAAAATAGCCAGCAAAACTAACCTTTGGAGTTAGAAGTTAGAACAGCGGTTATCTTTGCAGGTAGATAATGATTGGTAGGGAGAATGAGAGGGGCTTCTGGAGTGCTAGTAATTTTGTTTTTGATCAGGGTGTTAGATATCTGGTGTGTTCAGATTATAAAATTAATCAAGGGGTACACTTCTGAGCTGTGCACTTGTGTATATATGTGTTACACTTGAATAAAAAGTTCAAAATCAAAAACAAAAAAATGTGGGACAAACACATAAAAATAAGAAAAGAGAAATTCCATTATATTTGGAGGCATTAAATATCAATGAGTGAGTGGTAAAAAGTAGTCTGCTCCTAATGGAAAATGAATAATAAAAGTATTTAAAGCATATGTGGTTAGAAAATTATTTTTTCTGGTTGCAATTGAATACAATGCAGCACTCAAATGGCAAATCACCTCATAATTCTTTAAAATCAGTGTCTGAAGTCTTTTTGAAGTCAGTTTCAAAGCATGTAACAGTTTTTCATTTTAAAAATATAATCTTAATTGCAGTCTTAAATGTGTAGTAATTTTTTCTCTTAAATGTCTTATTCTAAACATTGTAAAATTTTGCAGTTAGCAGTGTTTTCTTTCTTTTTAATTCTAATTTTAAAATTTTTCAATATGGATGATATATAATTTATTGTATTAGTTTCAGGTGTACAACATAGTGATTAGACATTTATATAACTTATGAAGTGATCACCTCAATAAATCTAGTATCCATCTGACAACCATACATAGTTATTACAATATCATTGACTATATTCCCTGTTCTATTCTTTACATCTCCATGACTATTTTTTAACTACCAATTTGTACTTCTTAATCCCTTCTTTTCCACACTTCTCTCAACCCCCTTCCATCTGGCAACTATCAAAATGTTCTCTGTATCTATGAGTTTGTTTCTTTATTTTGTACTTTAGATTTCACATATAAGTGAAATCATATGGCATTTGTTTTTCTCTATATTATTCCACTCAGCACAATACCCTCTAGGTCTGAGTAGTATTCTATCGTATGTACGTACCAACTCTTCTTTATTCATTCAACTATGGACACTCAGGTTGCTTCCATATCTTGGCATTGTAATGTACTAATTGTTGAAAGTTAAATTTTATTAAAAGAATTCTAATAAAAACCAGGACTCTCTTGCTTCATAACTCCCATCCTGAATCCTGTTTCCCAGAGGCAACTAATTCTAATTCTTCTATTTAGCATATTTTAAATTTATAATCTAGCTTATTTTTAAAAAATACACATATTGTTTCCTTTATTTTTAAATTTTAGACATAATCCATTGATGTTCCATCATAAGGCATTAGTGCTTTTATATTACTACCACCACTTACACTTTTCCATTTCCTATTCTCCTATATAATCGTAATTTTAATTTTACAAAATAAATATTCACTGTTTTAATTTTTATGATAATTACATATTATTCATAGTTAAACCATGGAATGTATTATTATTACATTTTCTTTTCTATATAAAAATACTTTTGTTGACCTGTTTTTTCAGAGGTAATCATTGACTTTTTCCTTTACGGTTGCTAAATTTTCTAGTGAACACTAATTCTTCTCCAAACTCTCCAAAAGAATGGTAAAACTCCACTCTTTCTATACAACACATCAAATAATCTTTTCCATTTTAGATTTTTGTTGGAAAATATGCCTCCCGGGGCTATCTGTCTACCTGATATAATCTGGGCTGGCTGCTTTCTTGGCCTGTTGCACAGTTGTTTCCTAGGATCTCCCTTCACCACCGTTGCAGAAATTTCTTGATTTAATTCTTTTGGTGAAGCACATTTTGCAGCTTTTTTCCCCCCCTCAGAAACAGTGCATGGAGAGCAAAATTTTGTGAGACTTTACTTTCTGAAAATATCTTTATTGTACTCTAACACTTGAATGAGAATATAGTGGGATTTTAGAATTTTAGGTTAATTTAACTTATTCTGAGACTTTGATGACACTTCCATTGTCTTCTAGCTTTCAGAGTTATTAAGAAGCTTGGTACTATTTTATCCAGACCTTTTCTATAGACTTGTTCTTTGTCTCTGGAATCTTTTAGGGCCTTCTCTTCATCCTTGGTGTTCTGAAATTTTATGATGATATGCCTTGGTGTGGGACTTATTCACAGTACTGGGTACTTGAGCCCTTTTACATCTGGAAACTCATGTTCTTCAGTTTTGGAGAAATTGCTTAAATTAGTTCTTTGAAAATTTTATCCCTTTCATTTTCTCTCTTCTCTCTGGAACTATTTTTAGATATTGGGCCACCTGAATTAATGCTATAATTTTCTTATCTTTATTCTCCTTTCTTTCCTTCTTTCCTACCTTTCTCCCTCCCTCTCTTCACTCTATCCTTCTATACATACAACTATCCATAATTTCTAGTTTACTTTTTGGAAGTTAGCTTTATCTTCCAAATTTTCTTTCAATTCTTATTTCTATTATATTTTTGATTTCCAGGACCAAACTCCCTCCTTCTTTCCTTCCAACACCCAAATATTGTTTCATGCAGCTGTCACTGTCTTTTGTCACTTTGAGGATATAACTTCTTTTGTTTCCTCTCACTTTCTTTCTCCGTCAAGTTCCTTTTATCTTTTTTCCTTTTCTGTTTTATTTTCATTCTTAGCCTTTACTGAAAAAGATTTACGACATATTTTCAGTCTTGAGAAATTTTTATCACAATAAAGCAATTTATTTCAGGATTGTAAATATTAACACAAGTCTCTTTCAGTCCTCATGATTCTCCGTTCATGTTATTTATAAATGAAGTGAAATAAATGACTTATTAACTATTTAAATATGTTCTCTTTTTCATTTTCTAAACAACTGTTTTTACTCTCTTTTTCTCTCATATTTATCTCTCATGTCTTATCATTAGCAGAAACTTTTATCACTAAGAATCTTAAAATAAATCAATATAGATCTTATTTTAGAAAATAATATCCTAGACTATTTTTATCAATCAATGGAAAAACTAGCTTAAAGTTGCCATTTTCATCAGTGTCCAATTTTAAATTCAAGCTGGGGGAGAGGATGTTTTTCAAGTCCCAGTACTTCCTTTTAGTCTTTGTAGACTACTAATAGAAATAAAACTCAAAGCTAATATAGCCAGATGATTTGGAAACAGTGACTTAAACAATAGCTTCCAATGACCACCAACTTAGTACACCCTAGAAAACCCAGAAATGTATTAATAAAAGAAACAAAAGGAGTTCTAGACAACTATAATTTCAGACTTTAGAGAATAACATCAGATACTGAATACAGACTTGAAATTTTAGACTGTATAAATCAACAGTTGAAGAATGGAAAGAAAGTAGTATTACTAAATCAACAGCAGAATTTTGTACTACTTTCTCCTTAATAGTCTTCAAGATACTAGTGTAACAGTCACTTTCATTTTCAAACCTGTCTCCTCATTTAGCATTATCCATTCATTTTTTTATGATGCTTTTATCCTGTCCTAAATCCTCTAAATTCAGGTGAAATGTAAGAAATTGCCATGGTATAACCATGAGGGAAAAAAGGAGAGAAGGTAAATTTAATATCACCATCTTAAGTAGCCCAAAATACAAAAATATTAACCACTGACCATGCATTAAGTCTCTGAAATTCTAGGGGTATGTTTTCTCAGAAAAGTCTAGAGAATGTATTCTTTTTCAATTGTACTGTAACTTCAATGAACTTCATCTCCCATGTAGAAATGACCTTGATAATAAAAGGGCCCTGGTTACCCCTCACTGAAAGAAAACCAGCATAATTTTACATGTAATTTAGCTTAACAGCATTAATAGAAATGCTCATCATAAAAAATAACATTACTTGTGTTAGAATAGCAATAGTTTAAAATAGTTAACTTAAAGATCATATTATTGTTATTAATTCTTTGTCCCCCAAAAGCTCACCTGGTACAAAAAATTCTGTTGGTATAAACCAGTGAAATTCCAAATGAAATCCCAAGCGAATAGCCTTCAAGGTGACAAGAAAAATCAAATAGACAACGGACACTGTGCCTGTAAGAAAAAATTCAGAAATTATTCATCATTTTTGTATTTTTACAGACTATTTTAAAATCAAGCTTTGTTTCTACTTTTCTCAGCAAAGACTGGAATATTATTAACTTCATTTATTATGCCCACTAAAACCCAGGTGGGATCTAAAGAACAGAAATAAGCTATTTGAGTTACCAGAAAACAAAGCGAAAAACTATGCAGTAGGCCTAAGAACAGCCAGATGAATGTAGTTCATATGTTGCTGAATGCAAAACTGCCTAATTTACATATGAGCTGAATTTAGTGGAGGATACATGCAGAGTCCATTACAAAATTGTTAGTTTACATAGGAGAAAAAAAGACAACATGAAACTGGCTTTTATTCTATTGGAACTATTAGAAATGGTTAATAAGATCGAAAAGTCTGTCACAAGATTTAGAGTACAATGATAAAGTAAAGAGTGAATTTGGAGGATTATAAACCTATTTGAGAAAGGCGATAAACCAAATAATCCATGAACAATCCGATCTAGTATCTAGATGAGGTTCTGATTGGGTATTACTACTTGCTAAATGGAGATTCCAGATTCCATTCAGAGGTATTATACACAGGGTAAAGTAGGCATTCAGAATTTTTTAGTAGTCTAGAAATTACAGGATTATTCTAAGTACGGTCATTATGGAGTTGAATCCAAGAAGGGTTCTAGAGGAATTAGATGCTAATTTCTCTAAAGAAGCTATAGATTTAAAAGAAAGGAAAAGCACAAAGAAAAAGGGCAAAAGTAGAATATCCTTAAGGAAGCAGAGAATAATCAACCTTGTTAGAAGTCCTGTGATAGATTGTTTTGTCCAATTGAGCAAATTCTTCTGTAAATTTATATGCTAACTTTTCATAGGAAAGTCGGCAAGCAAATCAGGAAACCACAAATGAGCCACATAAACTCTGCTGCGGGCTTGGAGATTAGCTGATTCAGAAAGATGAAAACAAGAGCCCAAAGCTTATATAACCACAACTCTTGATTTTCTATGTGTCTCTGTGGCAGACTTACAGTGAATCCTGTTGTGAAGCAAAAGGTATAGAGAAATAACTTCATCTTCTCCTTTGGTCTCCTAGAAACCCAAAAGTCACCTCCTTGATGTGTTGAATAATCTAATTATTTTACACTGTAGGTTGCCTACCACGAGAATAGATCTATAGGGAGAAGATGAAATCCTATGCTCTATTTGGGGTTATCAATTCTTTATGAATGATATCCTTGCCTTTAGTTAACCAGATCTGAGCTTTCATTGGGAATTCCTTTTGCCATCTTAAGATATAGTCAAAATATTTCTTAGTGATTCAGAAATTTCTGAAAATTTTTCAGTGATTTCAGAAATTTCTGAAAAATATGGTTCACAGAAAGAAGTATGTTCCTTTAAGGAGGCAATAATAGTATTCTAAGGAAGAAAAAGCATTGAGGAGGAGAGCAAAAACAGAACAAACTTTAGGAATTTGAGCTAGAGAATGACATCCTAGGTTGAAAGTCAGGTGATAATTCTGTGCTATACTCTTAAGTAGAAACCGTAGGAAAAAATATTCCAAAACTTCCCTTAGTAAGTTCTAATGTTTCCAATCATTAGAATTGAGAATTCTTATAATATCCATTGTGGATCTTTCCTCCTGAAATGTTAGTCTATTTCTCTACTATACCCTCAGAGGAAATAAGGAAGAATTATTCAGTAAGAATAGAATGGGAAACTTGAGACTTGTCTTAAAAGGAACCTGGTCTTGAAATGGTCACCTATACTTTTTCTGTGCCAAGCTTTATAAAGAAAACATATGAGTAAACAAATTATACATAGATAAACAGGCCTGGAGGTACTCTCTCTCCAGCCAGAACATATTCCCACAGAATCCAGCAGGTATTCTACCACACAGAGGATCTATAAAACAGTGCCTCAGCTTACCTAGGATATTAAACTTTGAAAAAAATGAAGGGGATTTGAAATTGAGCAGTGGCAGGAGAAGCCCTATGAGATAAAAGGGCACTGTCTTTGACTTATTCCACCACTTTTCAAACTGTTGGAGTCCTGTGTCATTGGCGTAGAAAATCATAGAGCCATTGTCAGGATGGCCACCATTCCCAGCACTTGGACAAATCACTGCAATAGGAAAGCATCAGATTAGAGAAAACCACAAAGAACAGAAAATGACAACCTCCAGAGACTGACACTTGCTCTACCAACCTCAACTTTTACCATGGATACTAAGTTTCTCCTTTCTGGAAAAAATTGAGGGTTACAGTTAGATATCTTAGAAACCTTTTACCTATAAATAATTAAAAAATGAGGAATGTTAGAAAGTTTTGAGGTATATCCTTAATTTCTACTTGAAACTATAAAAGTATCCCACCAAAAATCTTTTGGTTCAATTGCCAGAGAGAAAATATTGGGCTGGTTGGTGTTTAATCTTATGTATACAATAATATAAGAAATATCATTCAGGGTAATGTATGTTATGCTAGTAACCCATACAAAGGTTAAAGAACAGGTTTTCTCTTACAATAAACAAAAGCTATGTGTTTGGAATAAAAAGCGGATATTACTGAAACAACTGTCATAGTATTGCCAAAATCTAATTACTGATTATAATGTAAGAATCTTGAACTCCAGCAATCCAGAATAATTATCCTGGAAGCTTATCACAGTGTACAGCAACCTAACAGCACAGATGATACCCAGAGAACTGGGAAGTGAGTAAAATGTATTTTCCTAACATTGATCTACAAGTGGCAATTTCTTCTATAAGTAGATAGAATACAAATTGTTCTCACTGTGTTTCTAATTTTATAATAGAAATAGCTCTTTGTAAAGAACGTTTAATGCTGGTGAAAAATACACTGAGTAACAATCATACTCATCACTAGTCACATTGAAAGTGATAGATTGATTGTAGGTTCTATTTTTAATTTTTTTCCATCTTCATTATTTGACATGCCACAAAACCAAACACTTAATTTCTTTCTTCTTCTTTCTTAGTCAGTACACATACTTTTTTCTTCTATGCTCTGGACCAAAGAAAATTAACTTGAATTTTTCTTGTGCTAATAATAGTGGTGAAAAGCATAGGCTATGGAAGTGAAATGGCTGCAAAATGAATCTCGACTCTGTCACCTATTAGCTATACAACCATGGGCAGGTCACTAACTTATCTGTGTGTTGGTTTCTACATCTAGAAAGATAACAGTATCTACCTTATGCAGTTGCTGTAAAACATTTAGAATAATGTTTGTACACAGTAAGTATCCAATTAATGTCAGCTATAATTTTTTATATTAACTGAGGATTGTTTCATACTCTTGCTATATAACATGTAGGTAAAAATAAACAGAAGAAGAATCAAAAAGGGCTAGTATCAACATAAATTACCACTATGCAAAGTAAATTAACTTTGCTGTTGTGCTCTACAAATCTTCAGTGCAATTGTGATATGTATAAACTCAATAATGAACTAACTTCCTGCTGAAGAAATCTTATTGGATATTACTAAACCAGTTTCATCAATTGATAACAGAATAGCTATAGTAATGAATTTCTCTTTAAGGCAGGATATTATTGGTCCTTTGAAATTCTGAAGTAAGGGATAGGATGCAAAAGATATATTTTTAAATTGTACTATGTTTTAGTATAATTATTCAAAGATAGGTGTGTGTGTGTGTGTGTCCACAGAAATAAAAGCTGATACTTCGCTTACTCATTTTCTAGTGTTAACAGAGGTTAAATAGCTAAATTAAGTGACAAAGTAAGACAATAAATAGCTAATACTGTAATGAATGTTTCACGAGGAGAAACTTTTATCTGTTCACTATATACTTTAGAAAATTAAGATTTTTTTGGCCTAAACTTCAATTTATTTTTCATATTTACTAATCTCTGTTCATTACTAGGAAATTATTATTTAAAAGGATACATATTAGTGTATCTTAAATATTAGTAACTAAAGCAATAAATGTCTAAAACTAAGTTAACGAACTGAGAGCTATGCTTCTTGACCGAAACAAAGAGCAGTGATCTAGGTTCTTGAAAATATGTATTGATTATTCATAGGCAAATATGGATACTATAAATGTGAGCTACAATTGTGAATTGTATACTATGAACTAAATATTACTTAGCTCACATTAACACAACCTTTTGTGGAATTTTTTTTTTTAACACACTGATTGCTAACGATTCAATAATGGTCCAATTAACATAATGATAATGATTTTGTACTAATCATTTACCTGAAATAAAGTCACAGGTCATACCTTAAAACATTTTAAGCAAAGTGGGGAATAAAACACAAGTTAAACTTTAAATTCCAAACAACTTACCAGGGTTGCTATCATTGGTACTCAATACAGCATCTGTGTCATTAATGTGATGAATAAAATCTAAAAATTAAGGAAAAAATACAGTTTAATGAGGAATGAAACATACTAAATTGATCACCCTCTAAAGACTTAGCTATAAAAATCTTTTAAGATCTCTGTGTGGCAACAGTAGCTAATACACTGAACCAAAACTACTCCATTGCTAACATGGCTTCAGTTCTTTAGCTTCTCTACTGACAGGAATAATGTCATTGGCTTCACAGTTCCTTTGTGGAAAAATTTTACATGATTAAGGAATTTTAAAAAATCTACTTATAGGCCAAATTTAGTTAAACCCCTGGAATAAAGATAATGTGTACAACTTTTTCCCCCTATACTTTTGCTAATTTATAGAAGTATACTTAACATCTTACATAAACTTCTAAAATCTGTAAAACCATTATAATGGCCAAATTTATCTGGAAATTCATTTAAAGTTTTAAAATTTAGTACATGCTTTTATAGATCAAAGGCTACATAGTAATTATTGCTCATAAGTACCACTAAGTTATACTAAAGGAAGTAGCAAGGTAAAAAGCGTTTGCAGATACTTGAGTATTCATATTGTTCTATAGTGAATGAGAGAATGGGTAAAGGATGTGTTTTCTTGCTAGCCTAAGAGAATTTACTTTACTGGTATGATGTTAACCTTCTATATCTTTAATAAGCATTAATAAAAGTATCTGATTAAAACTCAAATGAGATGAGAAAAATGTTGGAATAGATTTTAAAGTTATAAAATAGGTTAAAATATGTGAATTATTCACCTTCATTGTATGCTTCTCAAAAGAGAATAAAAGAAGTAGTTCAGTGCTCTAGGTTTTTATAGTATCTCCAAAAGTTATTAGTGACTTAAGATTAGAAGTTATAAATGTTTATGTAATTTCTGATGCCAAGACTTACATAAGGCTAGTAAAGCCTAGGTACAAAATATGCTGGGTTGAATAGTGTTTCTCCACTACTGTGTCCACCAGAAACTTTCGAAGTGACCTTAGTTGGAAATAGGGCTTTGCAGATATAATCAAGTTAAGATGAGGTCATACTGGATTTGGGTAGGCCCAATGTTCAAGGATTGATAGACATATTGAGGGAAGATAGCCATGTGAAGACAGAGGCAGAAATTGGAGTGATACAGCTACCAGCCAAGGAATGTCAGGAACTGCCAGCAGTCAATCATAGAAACTAGGAAGAGGCAAGGAAGGATTCTTCCCTAAATGTTTCAGAGGGCACGGAGCTCTATTGACTCTTTGATTTTGAACTTCTAGTCTCTAGGACAGTGAAAAAATTAAGTTTCTCTTGTTGTAAGCCAAACAGTTATGGTAATTTGTTACAGAAGTCATAATACACCAAGGCTCAACGAGGATAGGATAGTATGAGAAAGAAAAACTATAAGTTGATATCTTTTATGAAAAAATGCAAAGGTTCTAAGTAAAATATTAGCTCTGCTCCTCTCAAAAGTAAATTGAATGCAGCAAAAAATTTAAAAAATATATAGCATGACTAATAAGTTATTTTAACTTTTCCTGGAATACAAGAATGATTTAACTATTGCAGAGGTATTCATTTAATTCACCATATTAACAATTTGAAGGAGGAAAGCTTATGACCACTTCCAGAGAAGTATTAAGTATTTGATAAAATCTAGCACACATTAATAAAAATACTTAAGAAAATAACAGGTAGTAACATCTTTAAATTACTAAAGGGTACAACCATTATCTCACAACGAAGTCTGTGGTATGTAATAACATATTTACCACATAAGTTCCATTACTCTACTGTTTTTTAATTTTAAATCCTAATATTTTGAAAATAAGTGACTGACATTTTTTCCCTGAGATTCTGCACATAAAAACTCTTCAGTAACAAATACCAATGAACTTCATAAACTCTGTTATCCTAAAATTTTGTGGTAAAGATTGAAACAATGCTTAAAATATCTGCTGAAACAATATTTTATATTAGAGAATTAGAAAAAATATTACCTATTCAATAATTAGCTTTTGGAAATGAGCATATACATTATATTTGAGATCATAACCACAGAAAACAACTGAATCTAGTATATTTTCCAAAATTACAAGTACTACTTTTTACTTGATTTATCCTAACTCTAAAATTTAAGGCTGAAATTTAAACATTCCAGTAGTTATTGTATCTGAAAGTAACTGTGTGAAAGCATATGATGTGGATACTTACTAAAAATAAACTTTCCAGTATTAAAAAGGAAATTAGACATAAGCACCCAATAAACTATCATTGCTCCAATGAGAGATACCAAGGAGAAAAGGAGGCTTGACCACTGCCCAAAGGAGCCAAAATAATATCTGCAGACATCTGGATATTCCCAGGTAGTGCTATCCACTGATGCTAGATAAAAATAAAAGAAAAATAATAAAATTAGATGTTTATTACATATTCCATATTCACAATTTGTTTTCCCCAAATTAAATCAAAATATTTAATAAAAGACTATGGGTATTCCACCACCAGATATTAGATTATATTATGAAGCAATGGAAATGAAAACAAATGCATAAAAAAATATATAGGTCAATTAAATGATATAGATAATATGAGAAACAGATTATAGTATCATAAAATTTTATAATTAATTGATAAACCAAGGCTGGATAAAATCATCAGTAAGAAACAGAAGACATTACCCAATAATATTTGGCATATTTAAATAACGATATGGAGAAAAGTTTTCTTGAGTCATACTTTATACCATGTGCCAATTTAAATTTTAGACAATTGAATTAAGGATTTAAAAATTAAGTAACAGAAAAGTTAGAAGACAGCGTAAAATTGGAACCTAAAAGGTTATTTTCTTCTATCAACTGAACTACACTGGAAAAGATAGGCAAATATAAACAAACTCATGTAATACAAAAGCCATTCAAATATTGAATGGGAAAGAAAATGACAAGAAATGATAGATAAAGAGTTAATGCCTACATCATATAAAGAAATTAGCAGGTCTATAAGAGTACCAAGGGACTTGTGAATAAAAGAAAAAGGAAATAAATAAATAATACAATTAAGAGAAAATATATCACTGCTTAGGAGAGACAGAAAAAAACTGGAAGCTAGGCCTGGTCTGTTGATTAACATTTGCTAGGATTCAATTAAATAATGTATGTCTATTTAGGTCCTAAACTATTTTAAAACAATCTAAAAAGGTATTTCCCTGATCCAGAATTTATAGAGGTGAGTAAAGGAGAAATATGTTAGCACAATTTTGAGAATTCAGTACACATTTTCATATTTTTCTAGTTACAATTTCTAGTTTTAGGAGATTCCAACATTTAGGCCTTTGAGTAAGGATAGATTACAACAAGCCACCATTAACCGGTAAGAATCATAAATTTTCAATTTAGTTCTGGCAAAGGTCTTAATTTAAAAATGACTTTTAAAATTTACTTATAAGAAAATTAACACCAAAGTGAGTACACTCTGCAAAGAACTCTCAGCCTCTCTGAACTTCAAAGGCAGTCATTATCAGTTCAGCCTATTGCTATGAAATAGGGAAGTAAATCTTTAGGCACACACATGAGAAATGTACACATTAGTGCTCTACCTCAACAGGAAACACTTACTAGTACTAATTCACTTCCACTGTAGCAAATTCTTACCTATCAGAGCTCGTGATTGTACTACTCTGTAGCAGCAATAAAGTGTTAAAAGGCCCATCAGCATGATGATACACATTCCAGTAGTAAAGCCAGCCTGTTTAAAAATAAAAATATAGAATAACACATATCATCATGTTAGAATAAAATCACATGCATCATATTATGCTACCCTAAACGATTATGATAAAAACCCAACAACTAATATAAATATAATCATCTGTTTTCTTTAATAAATTTTATGTAGATATATTAAAATGTCTTATAGGACCCACAACATGAAAAGAAAAAAATTGGGGAAAAAATATGCTGAAAAATTATATTACCTGTTTTATGCCCCAAGGAATACTTAGTATAGATGTTCCCATCATGGTATTCCAAATCATAAAACTGAAAACACAGAGCAATAGCAGTAAAAACACAAAGTTTGACTCTTTAAACATTTTAATCAAGACAAAAATTAAAATAATCAGTAATATTCATTTAAATGTAGTTTCTGTTATGCTCCCAAAAGTAGTTTTACTCACATGGTTACTAAACTCGTATTTTTACCATATCCTTCAGCATAACCTTGAAGTTTATAAGCAGAACCCAATGGACTATATACATAGCACTCTTCTGGAGCTGGAACTACATGATCTGGGGCAATCTGGTAAAAAAAAAAATAGAAAGAAAGAAAGAAATAGAAAAATTTTAGAACCCGTTAACGTGCAAAATAAGATATTTTCTATATATCTGAGTACCTGACTCTAGACGTATTTCTAAATACATATTTCAAGACGAAATAACAGTATGCATCCCTGATTAACAAATATTAAAATTGTTTTTTAAATGTAGTAGAAGACCTAAAGGAGCAAGAATTTAAGGACTATAAATAAACTGTTCATCTGAAATGAGAATGAATTCCTAGAATATGCAAATATCAAAATATTTTTCTCTTCATTTTTATGAGAAAGGAGGAAGAAGAGCCAGCAAAGACTGAGATTAAGGAATTCTAGACGGAGGAGACTTGGGAAATTTCAAAAACCAAGTGGTCACTGAACTCCTAAGCGATGGGTGGTTTTAGTAGAGGTAGACAGGGAACTCAAATAATAAAGAAGTAAGGAGTCAATATGAAGTAAAGGAAGGAATAATAAATGTAGACTATTCTTTTTTAAAAGCTTTGGTAGAAGAAAAAGGTGAGTTAAAGTGCCTGAAGGAAAAGGCAAAGAAGGATTATTAAAGATGGAAGATATAAACAAAAGAGAAGGAGCCAATAGAGGCTGAGGACATACAGAGAGAGAATGACTAAATAGATACATATTTCTTATATACATAGCTTCCATCTCCCCTCCATATATTTCTTTCTAATTCTATCTCCCTATTTTGAAGGGAAAAAATATATAGTCTCCTGATGGAATTCTGCCCATCTCCCTGAGAATAGTTACTTTGAAAATATGTTGTCCCTACATACAGTAAAGACATAGGAAATGACTCACATAAATCACAATCTTTTATATTTAGTACTTACCACACAAATCTACAATTCTGCCAGGTTTAGCATTCAAGAAATACAATAATATACAGCCCCTAATTTAAAGAAGTTTAAATTCTAGTTGGAAGACATATGAAACAATTAGACAGGGCTATAAGACAGAATAAAAATTAGGTGTTCAACTCTGTGGTATACCATTATCACAGGAATGATGAAAAAAATAATGGGATTAGAACAATTGGGGAAGACTTCAAGGAAGTGATGGAACATTAAGTCTCAGTACGGAGACAGGATATGGACTGGTGCAAAAAAGAAAACTTGTTAAGTTCTTCTCTCTTTATGCATATGATTGGATTGGTGGTGTCTTGTGAGTAAAGGATGTCTCAAATGTTATGCCATGATAAACCATGATAGTTACCAAAGTGAGTTCAGAAAAAGTGAAAATCAAAAGTTATAAGAGGCAGGACTAGAAGCTGGAAGATAAGAAGTGGCAAATTCTTAAGAGATACAGAAAAATTGGAGGATTGAATCCCACATTCTGACAGTGTCTAGAGCAGTGTTTTTTAAACCTGAAGGTTCCTGTGATTTACACATGAATCTTGTTAAAATACAGATTCTGATATAGTAGGTATGAAGAAAGAACGAGATTCTGCATTTTTAACAAGCTCTCAGTGATGCTGATACTGCTGGCTATGCAGGACACACTTTTATTAGCAAAGATCTATGAAATCTTGGCAGCCAAATAATTTTCTTCCCTTCCCAATTTTAGAATAAAAATATTAAGGTAAATAGAAAAATTTTTAGAAGTAAAAAGGTATTACTCTGTAAAGACCTGAGATCAGCAGTTCTATTTGTTCTTCCCTTAAAAATCTTTTTTTTTTTAAAGTAATAATTTTGGGACTCTCAGAAAATGATGTAGATGTATAAACATATTCATATCACATTAGTAATTTTAGATTGCTGTTTATATGCTTTGATATACTAGTGTCATCTCACAGTCAGTTAACAAAAGGGATTCAAACAAAAAGGGATTGAGCTTGGAGTACAAAGCTGACACAATCAGGCTTAGACTGGCCCAGCTGGTATCTCTGAAGTTTGCTTCCACAAGCAGAGCCTCTAGGTCTAAATTGGGTCCCAGAGGGCTTAGATAATTGTTATGAAACTAAGACTTAACTACAATTACCAATGTAAAGGCCTAAGGGAGGAAAAAGTGAAAAAAACTGGTAAAATAATTATCCCACCCAGAATATTTTTGGAAGTCCCTTCTTGGACTACATGAAAGAAGATCTTAATACTTCATGTTGCTTAAAATGAGATATCTATGTTCAAGTGACTACTGCAATCCTTACCCCCTTAGTAAATATCTAAAGAATGTTGGTTCCTATTTCCCTTTTTATTATTACCTATAAGAAGGTCATTCATTATCTTTTCTCCCAGAATGTTTCCATTGTTCTTTATGCTTTCAATTTTCTGAATATCTCATATGTGGTAATTTTATAAGCAACCAAATTACTTATGATATTTTTGGTCCTAAAATAAAAATATAGATTTTAGAAGATCAAGAGTCAACCAGCTATTGCCTGTGGGCCAAATCAGGCCTTCAACCTGATTTTTTAAAGTCCCTTTGCTAAGAATGATTTTTATATTTTTAATGTATAAAAGAAAAGTGAAGAATAATATATGACAGTCTATGGCCTGCAAAGTGTAAAATGTTTAGCATCTACCCTTTGTCTCTTGATTTTGATATACAAAAGGACATTACTAAATAGGAAACACACACACACACGCACACACACACACACACACACACACACACACACACACGTATATCTTAGTTTCCTATTCCTGAAGAAAATTTCTTCATTTTTCCCTTGTAGTTTCAAACTTAAAAATTGAACCGACTAACCAGAACTTATTATTATTTATATTAACAATGACCTAAACTACTTCAAAAGTAGTATAGCATCCTCAAAGCTTTTAGGATTGGGATTAGCAGAATTTAATCCAACAAATATCTCGATTTGTTTTTAACATAGATTATTTCAAATCTCTATGCCAGTCTAGGTAAGAATGAAAAGTAGGACATGTATTACTATCTTTGATTTTCCATGATGCCATCATCCTTGGAACATGGCCAGCAAATAAATAGTTCAACGACTGGGAATTAACCTGGCTCATGCTGTTCACTGCTCATTTCAACTTAACCTTAGACAATTAGTAATGCTTTGCTCCTTACCAGTGCCTTGTCTGCAGGAGCAGTGAGCCGGCTGTAGTAATGAATCCTCTTGTTCATGGCAGAGGCATGGTCGCTAACTCTCTGAATGATTTCATTCACACCGACGATGTTTGTGGGCTCTATATAGAATGGCCTAGGGAAGTGAATATACAGTTGACAAAGAATATTCAGCCAGAAATTCTGGAAGTCAGCCATTGAAGAAAATAACTTCTTGTCCTCCATTAGAAATGGGATGTACCAAGGCAAGGCATTCACTTCTCACACGTTTAGTGAGAAAAGAAAACGTCACAAAAGAAGTATTATTCAATCCACAGAGGAAAGCGTTTAGCTCACAATACTATTATTTTAAACACACTTTTTTTTTTAAACTTAAGGAATTTAGCAATAAAGGAGACGCAACAGAAAGAGCTTCAAATGGTTATTTAAAAGAAATATAGCAGCTGTCAATTTTCAACAATAAAACTTAAGACACAACTTTGAATATTCTCTCAAAAAGCGTTTGGCACTAAATCAGAGAAAACAGACAAAAATGTTCCTCTACTACAGAGTGTCTATTTCTTCTTTATGGGTCAAAATTACTTCCTATGATAAATAGAATTCCTATTTCTTGGTTCATGTACTAAGAATTAGTGATCTCAAACATGTCTCTTGTGCAGTTTATCCAAAGTACTATCAAATGGAACATCAAGACACTAGAGGTATTTTAGCCTTATTGTATTTTTCTTGGATTCCAGTGATATACCCTATTATGTTAATCATGTATATGCTTCCTTCTCATAACTGTGTCCCAATCAACTTCAGATTCTGGTTTTCAATCATTATTTTCAGTTATTAACCCCTTCGGTTCCTAACTGAAACTCCTTCCATTTGCTTTCTAAGCTTCCAGTAACACACTATCCAAAACAGAAAGACCAGGCAGAGTTGCATGAAAGAACTACATTACCCTACTGATTCTCAGATTCTTGTCAGAAATGATTCTGTACTTCAAAATGTATATAATTAGCTATTTTGGATTATACACATCCAAATAATGAAGGGAAAAAAGGCCAGGAAATTTATCATTGGTTCTATATTACTCCTCTACACAGTTCTGAAAAAAGCTTAAAATGTATTAAAGTATGATAATCATTTCTGGAGACAATGTTAATCTAATCTTGTGGGAATAACTTGAAAAACCGAGTGACTGAAATTTTAGTTTCTGTCATTTTTCCAACTCTGTTATTAGAGAAGTAGTAGTATAGATGTTAAATTTTGTCTTGTCTCTCTAGTTAAAATACTGAATCTTTGAATCTTTCTTGTATTATTTACTCTCCACCATAAAAGTGGTGGGCATTTTCTAGTTTAATCCAACAAATATCTAAGTAGAACATTTATTAGAGAAAATATGTGGATATAGAGATCAAACATGACTATAAGCATATAATTGCTAAATGAATTAAATTGTGTCAATAAATCTCAAGTAGATAAAATAAAAATGAAAGGGCAGAGACAGAATAAACTGTCTCTACTTATAAATTTGGTAGCTTGGGGTAACTACCTCCCAAAGCATTATGGTGTTCTATACAATTTATATCTCTGCTGTGACACTCAGTAGTACTAAAAAGCAATATAAAAATATTTACGTCCAGGAGATAATTTAATCATATCTAGGGTCACATGCTACAGGACATTCCCTTCTTGTTTTGCAAGAATGATATCCCATAAAATTCAAGAATTACAGCTTTAATGCCAACATGAAGCAGAGATAGCAACTAATCGATTACTAATGAGACTAAGTATAATTTGATAGAAAGAGATGTAGATGTTCTACTTGTAGCTTATTCTGAAAATTCAATGGTATTAATATCAATCACTAAGTTGGCTTAAAGGTCTGCCAAAAGGCAGTCCAGGAAGTGCTCCATTTCTTGGCTCTTGGCCTCTTACAGAAGTGTTAACTACACCAGTATGGTTGGCTTAGGTACTCTGAGAGCAGAATGACTTTGAAAGTTTTTCTTTTCCAACAGTTTTCATCAAGATGCTATGTGCCTATTCAAACAAATATTGTGGAATCTTTTCAAAACAGATTCTCTTTAAAAAACATACAACTCAGCATATTTTAACTGAATCACTAGAAACGTGCTTAAAGCTTCATCCAAGAGAGCAAATATATGAATTATATTTCTAAAATGAACTTTAGTTGGATCTGAAAACAATTTTAAAATTAACACTCCTATATAGCGAACAATATTCAGAATAAAAGACTTGACACACGGGCTTTTTTTTTTCACATGACTGTTCCCTATCAATGTTACTTCCCATTTGAAATGTAGTTCAATTGTTTCACACTGAAATTATAATAATTCATGTAGAAGTTACATTTGTCTCACATTATAAATACTTATGATTATGCTATAGAAAAAATGCTTTTTAACATTTAGCAAAATTTAAAAAATTCTTTAAAAGGTGACTCAAAACCCTATATTTTCATTTAATATACTTATAGACAAAGAAACCTTATTTCCACCTAATGCCTTTCTAGGTTCCACTGCTTAAATTCCTTAAAAATTTTTGGCTTTTAAATCTGTCTCCACCCTTCTACTGACCAGCTTTGCTCCTCTGATGTTTCATAACAATTCCATGACTCATATGAAGACCCTTGACTTAAAACTGTTCCTTCATTCACGTACCTGAAAGCTGAAGATTTCAAATACTTGCCAGATTTGGGTAGTTTGTTAAAAAATGAAAAGGGAATCAAGTATTCAAAATATATCATGCAAATAAACATTCAAACATAATGAAGCCACTGTACTTGTTTCTACTTGGTTGCTAAAACACTGTATGTCTGTCAGGCAGTTTCAGTACAGATGACAGACAAAAGTTAATCAAGCCATTGTAACTAGAAATTCCTTGCTGCTCCAAGAGAATTATTGGTAACCTCTGGCTTGCTGACATGTTTCTCACTTCCTCTGATGTCTATACAATATCCTCTTTCACAAAAATTTTGCTTTGCACTCCAACTTTACTCACTGTCTCCAGAGGCTGAGCCTACATAAGGCTATTCTCTTCCTATTATGGCTAATTGGGTTACCTCGATTCTCAAATTTATTAAATATTATCTGAATTCCAACCAAGTATTAAGCATTGTACTAAACATTAAATGATGAATAGGACGTAGAACCTCAAAGATCATAATTTGCTGGAGGAGATAGGTAAGTAAGCAATTACAATCCAGAGAGAAAGCTAGAAAGAGTGCTTCTGAACAACAACGAAATAAAGAGTAGAGAGGGATGTGTGATGCGGGGTATGTGTGAGGTACACAGAAGGGGAAGCCAAATCATGTCTGGCCGACCACTGAGGATATAACAAGTTAGCCATGGATGGGGAAAAAGAAGGAAAGAAACTGTTTTGAAAAATGAAAAAGCATGTAGAACAAACCAGGAGAGAGAGCATAATATGTTTTTTAAAACTGTAAGTAGCCAGAAGAGAAGTGGTAAGAGACGAAGTAAATCTGCGCCAGTACCTGGAAGACTTCACATGCCAACAAAGGATATAATCCTAAAGGGAAGAACCGTTAGTCTCAGTCTCCTTTGCTGATTCCTTTTCAATCCCCCAACCCTAAAGGTCAGAGTAACCCAGCATTTAAACCATGGACTTTCTCTTCTCTATCTACACTCAATCTCTTGGTGGATTCATCTAGTCACGTAACTTTAAATATAACGTACTGTATATGCTGATAGCACTCAAACTATTATCTCCACCCTGAACTCCTGATTCATATATTAAACTGCTCCCTGCCACCTTTGCCCCACCCCAACTCATGGGCTTCGACATTCACCACACTATCCACACTAGCTTCTTCACCATTCCTGAAACAAGCAGGCATCTACTTCAGGACCTTTGTTATTAATTTCAGGTAAAAAAAAAAAAAAAAGCTCTGGAATTGTTTTCTCTAAACATTTTTATAGCTTGCTTCTTTACTTCTTTCAAGTCTTCCTTCAATAGCCCTTTTCTCAATGAGGCATTTGGCTATTCTTGTTATTATATCTAAATTTCACCCCTCTTCTCCACTTTTCTTATTTCCTATACACCTTCTCTGCTTTTCAGCTTTACCTCTTCTCCTTAGTATTTATACTATATAAGGTCTACTTCTTATTTATTTATTATTGATAAGCTCCATGAGGGCAGGGATTTTTGTTAATTTGGTCACTACTATCTTCCCAGGGCCTAGAATAGTTCCTGGCATATTATAGAAGCACAATAAAACATGGTGAATTAATAAAATATGGTGACTAATACACTATATTACTTTAAGAAAACAGTTTATTATTTAAAAAATTTTAGACACAGATAAGTTGCAAAAATAGTATAGGGAGTTCCCATATATACTTCACTCATGTTACCCCAACAATGACATTTCTATAACTATAGTGTATGATCATCAAAACTTGTATTACTTTATAATCAGGAAGTTCATGAACAATTATGGGGATAATGCTTTCAATTTTTCTGTAGATTTAACATTTTTTAAATAAATACTTGGGGGAAGAAATGATGAAGGGAGTAATCAAAGTATCAAATGCTATACACAATGAGAAGAAGCAACCTATAAGAAAATCTATTTAGTGTCATTTCCTCAAGCCAACTGAAGACTGTTTTCAGGAGAAGAGAATAATTCATTGTGCCAAGTGCCACTGTTAAGCCAAATGAAATGAGGACTGATCAATGAAATGACCACAAGTGATCGGGATGTGAGCAGTTTTAGTGGAGTGCCTGTGTGAATTGTGATCAAGAGAAAAAATTAAATATGTTAAGTATAAATAATCCTTGCAAGGAGTTTTCTGTATGAATGAATGAAAGAAATGCAGTAGTAGCTGAAGGGATAAGCATTAAAAATATAAAAATTGCCTATAATCCCACAACCAAAGTCATTAGTAACATTTTACCAACCTCATTCTCTTGCAAAAAGCAACTAGTAATAACTAGAGCAAATGGAAACTCTTGTATACTATAGTGAGAATGTAAATTGGTATAACCCCTGTGGAAGATAGTTTGGCATTATGCAGTTAAGTTGAATATACACATACACTATCACCAAGCAATTCAACTCCCAGGCATTCCTAGAAAGGTTCTTGCACATGTATCCCAGGAGACACGTACCATAAATGTTTATAGGAGCATTATTTGTGAAATCTCCACACTGGAAACATGACAAAAGTCCAACGTTACTAAAATGGATAAATGACATGCAGATGCTCATAGAATAAAATACTAAGAACCATTGGAACTGAAAGAACTACAGTTACGCACAACTTGGATGAAAATTACTATTGTGAACAAAAATCACAAAATAATACATACAATATAATTGCATTTACAGCAAAAACAGGTAAAGCTGAATTCAGTATCCAGGGACACACAGACAATAAATTATAGTAAAAGGTAGGGAAACAATCACATAAATGTCAGGAGCATGATTACCTGTAGGGAAGAAGGGGAATGTGTTTGGTGAAGAATATATGGGGGAACTTCTGGGGTGTTGTTATTTCTAGACCTTGGTGTTGGTTCGATGGGTGTTGTCTTTATGATTATTTAAAAATTGCATATATGTATTATGTACTCTTCTGTATGTATGTCATGTGACAAACTTTAAAAAACAGATCTTAGATTAACATATTCTTTCAATTTAATAATGAGATCAAGAGGAACCTAAAAAAACCTTTTGTACTATATAAAAATTTGCTCATTGTTTTGCGGCAAAACAAAACAAAACAAAACAAAACAAACATAAAGATTTGTCAAACTTAGATATAAGTTGCCCATTTTTCTTGCATAGAAAGACAACTATTTCAAATTTGTTAACCTTTCTGTGATGACATGTGGCTGTCAATGCTACACAGGTACACAGCAGGTATTAAAAAGCCCCTACATTCTTAACCTATTTCCCTTCAAGGAAAAGATATTTTAACAATGACTGAGAAAATTATTCATTTTTTAAAAACTTATACAGAAAATATTCTGGTGATAGACGTTTAGAAATATTTCCACTGTTACATGAGTTTATTGCTGAAAATGATGTATAGCTGCTAATAAAAACTTATCTGAAATCTTATATTATATACATGAAAGTTTTCTAACATTTAAAAATTTCCAAAAAAAAGAGAATATAAATAATGTTCTTTCAACTATTATTAAACATAAAGAAAAGTCAAGGTAACAATTGTGATAATGAAGCAAATGACAACATTTATTCCATGTAATACAGGTATTAACACAGTATTTGCTCTAAAAAATGTTTAGAGTATAAAATGTTTTAAAAACTCAGTGAAATGAACATTAACATATTTCAAATAAAAAATTTATAAATATTATAATAAAATAAAACATTTACAAAACTTAAATATTAAAAAGTTATAATTCTAATATAAATTATTAAATATGACTGTAGCTAATGCTTTTTTTCCCCTTTGCATCCTTCTGCCCAGGGTACCTTACAAACTGACTCCTCTGAAATAATTGGTCCAAAAAATACTTCAGGACCTTCTTAAAGTATTCAACATCCATCTAGTGGAGCTTTCCAACCAGCTAGGCAGCTCTTCCTCTTTGGGCAGATGCTACCAGATTATAGCAGTTTTGATTTCTCTCCCAGTTAACCCGAGAAGGACAGTTCTATTAATTCCTCCCCTTGCCCCAGCAGAGAGATTAGCCTTCTAAAGGTGATCTCTAAGTCAATGCTTTTTTTCTTATAATCTTTTGTGTGTGTGTGTGTGTGTGTGTGTGTGTGTGTGTGTGTGTGTGTAATTGCTGGAACTGAGTGGTAAAGTAGATCCAGGAGGATATCAGAAATGAAGGAGAGGAGAGTTGGAGCATAAACTGGAGAGGACCAAGAAACATAAACAAAGCTATTGGTTGTTTCTAAACTAACAGTATTAAACAAACAAAAACATTAGTATTTTGGACTTTCAAAATAGCATGGGATACTAGAATATACAAATAAGCACTGTATTCACTATATGTAAGAATTCAATGATATCAGGGAGGATGAAAATTTACTAGGCAAATTTCAAAAAACTTTGACATAATTGTTGAATGAGATTGAAATGAACTTCAAATCAGTTTGAATTTCTGTATGGCAGAGTATACAATTTTCAAAAATAAATAAAGCATATTCAATTGTTATTGATAATATAAAGTGAAAGCAAAAGTTTTAATGTACTGTTAATAAATAAAATTAAAAGTTAATTTTATCAAGATTGATTATTACATCTTACAATTTTAAAATTTCAATTTTCATGTTTATAATGTAAATAATATAAGTACAGAAGTACATGTATATAATTTGCAAATGCATTCACACTGACATACCCAGTCCCAATTTTTTTATATTGTTGTTATTTCTTAACTGAAAAAAGTGGTATGATGAAAAAAATAATTTAATAAACACCTGGTTTAAGATTATGGGTCCCTTACTTTAGAATGCTAAGCTGTTATTAAATTTCATTAACATACGGACAAAGAACTTGATTGAATATTAATTGTCAGGCCCATATATCTTAATTAAATACAGATTTTTACCAAGCATGAATTTCAAATTTTTTAAAATGCAATTCATGCCTTCAAATTTTGGTTTAAAAAAAAAATCTAATTCTACTGATGTGTAAACAATTTCTTTTTTTATGGTCATTTATAAAATGGTAACAGAAATGCAATGGTTTTTGTTTTGTTTTGTTTTCACTATCAGCGTAGAATGATGTAAAAGAATTATATAAACATCAGGAATGTTTCAATCAAGTTAAGATACTAGGAGCACCTGCAAGTAAATACCAACATAACAATTCTTCAGTTTTTCTCTAGATTGATATAAAACAGTAACACTACCACCACCACCAGACAACTATCTTCTATCTAGAAAAAGCAGTCCCAAATGGTGAGTGACAGTCAACAAAGAAAGATTAGAAATGTGGGAAAATTCCAAAGAGGGTACAGTTATCCAAGCAGCTTTTCCTTTTATCTACTTTATGAGAATGCCAAAATAAATCACAAATTGTCTCAATTAACTTAAGTGCAATAAATTAAGAGTATTAACTTAATATTTTGAAATACAGAGCTTGTCTTAATTATAAACAACGGATAAAGTTCAGCTTGCAATGTCATGCCAATTATCACTTTCCTTCTTACACAAATCTATCAAAAGAATTTCTGGAAAAACAATAAAATTTCCAGTTTCGTAACCAAACCATTCCCCATTTAAAAAAACAGCAAGAAAGAAGAAAAATGCCAAGACAGTATTTTAACTAAAATTTCCTTTTCTTAAAAACTGGAAAAGTGGTAAAAAAGGTAAAGAATTCAGTAAGTATATATATTAAGATAAATCTTTTTTTTAAATATATATATGTGATTCGTTTTCTTTTTAATTGAGCTATCTAGAAATTGAAAACACAAAAAACAAAACTCATCTACACTTTAAACAGATCACCAAAGAAAAATAACCTCTTTTTTATTCTTCTCCCATAACTTAAGAAAGAGATACTATACATCAAGCCTTAGAAATCTTCATCATGGCTCTCAATAAAGGCAGATGAGCTAAAAGAATGTCTGCTTTGCTACTGGAAAGACACTAGCAATAAATAGTCTTCACAAAGTGGTCTTTCAGGTGATGAAGGCTATATTTTCAACCCAGATGGCAAATATTGTGGTAGTCTGATCAGAATCCAATGTTGGTTGTATGGCATGGTATTCATTAGATCAACCCAAAAATAATAGAATAGATCGATAAAGGCAAGAGTCCAGTATGAAACCTGCCCTGCTAACTGGGTCCCATCAACTAACTTTATTTAACTAACAACTAACATTTATTATTGTCATTGATTGATTTCTTACCTTTGGTTACTGTGATTTTTAGTTCCAGAATTTCCATTTGGTTCTTTTTTATTCAACAAAATTTTCCATGAATTTGGTTCTTTTTTATATTTCTAGGCTGTGCCAAAATTCTCAACCTTATTTCAATTTCTTTGAACAGATTAAATATAGTGCTTTAAAAGCCTATTTCTGATAATTCTATTTGGATCATCTGTCAGTTTTTATTGTGTATTGAGTCTCTTTCTAATCATGTTGTCTTGTCTCCTCTAATGTCTAATTATTTTTGATTAAGTACCTGACATTTGACATCGTACTTATGAAATTCCAGTATATGGAAAAAAGTATAAATAAGTTGAAGTCTAGAATAATATTATTTTCATTAGAAAGGATTTACATTTGCTTTTGGGAGCCAATTTGAGACACTTGGCAATCCTAAAGTACCTTAATCCAATTTTGGGGATTGACATGAGTCCATGCAAGAAGGCCATTCTATTTCAAGTTCACTCCTGTTTCTAGGCTTATAAAGCTTAGGGTTTCCAACCCAAAGCTTGTAGGAGGCCTACTCTTAGCCTTGAATTCCAATTTTTCTCCCTCTAGCCTTGTAAAGCCTTCAAAAGCTCTGCTCAGTTTATCAGCCTCTCGACTAATGAACCAGAATTGGTGGATACTCTTGAGAACATGCTGGACTCTCCTTTCTGGGTTTCCTTCTTCTAGATATCATTATGATTCATTGTCTTCTTAGTTCTCTCATGTCTCTAAAAGGGTTCAGAATAGGCCTCCCCATGATGTGGTACTTTGGCATGTGAATTATTTTGAGCTAAAGGCAATTGAGACACTGTAGGCTCAAGATGAACTTCTTCCCCTTGCCTCCCCCCACCCCCAACCCAATTCCCCATAGCTACCTAGAAGAATTTAAATTAGAGAACTTGCCCATAATAAGTTAAAACCAGAGATAACTTTTTATGGCAGAGCAAATATCTAATCACTAAAAATCTGCTCTTCTTATCATCCTGTGACTGGCCTCCCTCCCCTCTGAAGCCCCAAAGCATGTTACTTCCTCCTTAGCTAAGAATGCTAAGATATATACTTCATTTTATCTTTCTGTCTCTGAACCTCTCATGTTTCTGCGCTCTCTGACTCTCTTATGTATGTGGCTATTTTCTCTTATTAATCTGTCTCATGTAGATCGAATTATTAGACTAGCCAGAAGAACCTAGAATGGTAAAGTTTCTTCCTCCCCACAACATTCAACTCTTTATATCCTTACCTCCCAACAAAACACACTTTAACTTGGTCCTAGTGAGCACCTGGCAAACTCGACCAGGCTCTCTCTATCTTCAGGCTTCTGTAAATAATAATAAGGGAGAAAGGGAGGGGAGGGGAAAAAAGCACAACTAAGAAAAAAAAGCACAACTAATTTATAGGCAAAATAGAAAAAAAAAATTGCAAAATCAGAACACATGAAGCTAGGTAAAAACAGTGGAAGCAACTCAGGCAAACAAATATGGGTGTAAGAGGACAGTTAAGCAACCAAAGCCATCTGGAAAGTAAGGAAGAAGGAAAATATAAATATGAACCTATGAATTAGAGGGAATAAAAATAAGATATTATTCTAACAAAGTCCATATCTATATTTAAAGCATCTCTAATTCCATGGCCAGGATTGTTCTCTTATTTAAGCATTTAGCAAAAAGAGTACACTGGGGAAAATATGACAGTAGAAAGTGGAGAGAAGAGAGGAGAGAAAAGTGGACAGAAGGAGATAAAAGAGGAGAGGATAAGAGTGTAGGAAGAAAAGGAAAGAGGAAAGGGTACAGATGTAGTAACACAAATAGCAAGTTGGCCGTCTGCTCCACAGCACTAATAACCGCTCAAGGCTTTTATCACACCTACTTAACAAGGATGGAAAGTTCCTCAAAAATGAATTTATGTAGCTCTAAAAACCAACCCTCCTGGAAAAACTACTTTGCTATCTTTTTTTGTAGATCTGTATAATACCCAACTATGAAATTACAAAGCTTCAGTAATCACCTCCAATCACTGTTATTGGACCAGGATCTACCCTTAACATAGTAATAGATAAACTACTCACTTTGCTTTGTTATTCCCTCCCTCTCCTAGAACTACAAATACCAAAAAGTCAATTCAGGCTGCTCTTCAGTGGTAGTATTATTGACAAATGAAAGTGAAAGAGACCATTTTACAGATGTACTGACTAGTAGCCATTCTAAAAACCAGCGGTCATAGTGGATGTCGTGTGTTTGAAGGGCACCAGGAATGCTGCCTATCTTTGATATATTATATCAAACTTTACCCCAGAGGCTTATCAGAGCACTTAAAATGTTATCAGTTAGAAAAATCTAACTTTTAATTTAGACTTTTCTATTTCTAGGATTCTCCACATTAAAATGTAAATAGCCATGAAAAAGTAACAGACTAGGTCTCTGACACATCATTATTTGCCATATTAACACTAAACAGACAACAAAGCCCCACAAGAATGGGACAGAAAGAATAGGACTGGTAAATAAGGGGCAAAAGAAAAGTACGGTTTATAAAGCATTGCAGCAGTAATTCCTGAGTGAATTCATGCCCTGGGGAAAGTTGGGTGTACACAGAGCCCTAGGCTCTGAGAAAAATGGAAGAAAAACAGAGAAAACTGAAAAAAGGAAGCTCTAAAACAAATAAAGCACTCCACAACTGGCTGGGAGGTTAATTCCCAAAGGGGATAATCCCAGAGGAGCAGCAGAGTGTGAAGCAATCCTGAATACCAGCTCTATCTTTAGTTACCAGAAAGTCTGAGAAAAGCAGGAAAACAATCTCTAAAACCACTGATTACCAATTGAATATACAAAATACAGCACAGAAGTTTTCTAAACCTTCTGTTCCTTCACCCACATTCTTCACTTCACCCCAGAGCAAGTGAAAAACTGATGTAGGAGGGTAGGAAAGGCACATAGAGGGGAAAGTAGACTTGTGTAGTTTGTAGAAGTTCCCAAATGATCCAAATGTTTATGACATTATCCTTCCTCTACAGTGACAAGCTCATGCCTCCACATAAGTCTACTTAGAACCCAGTTCCACCAATATGATAAGTGGATCCTGCACACTCTCAGTTCAAAGTTCTTAGATTCTTCCATTTGAATTGACATATGGTTTTGATTGCCACCTAGTGGAAGATATAGAATTAACCAAAAGCTAAACCGAAGGTAAGATACTTAAAAAGTATCAAATACTGGTTTTGGTATTCTGTTAAAAAAAAATAAAATAAAAATTAACAGGCCCCAAATGGGGTCGCTTCTCCTAAGTCCCACTCAGCAAACCAAGACTTAACACTCATGACTGCAGTTTCAGCCTCCCTGAGGAAAGTAACCTTTAACCAGTCAATCTAGAATTATCTAGTCAACACTGGTGAGGTAATCTGCCTGACAAGACTCCTGTTTTCCACTAAAGAAAGCTGACCTTGCTTGCCTGGAAGAATTCACTCTTTGATAATAACTTCATCTTGCCCCCTTCTGCCTATAAAAATCTTCCATTTCACAAAGCTCCTCACAGCTCTTTTCTATATGGTAGGTGGGATGCTGCCTGATTCATGAATCATTGAATAAAGCCAATTAGATCTTCAAATTTACTTAGCTGGACTTTTTTTTTTTTTTTAACAACTCTGATGGCTGAAGAGTTTCCCAAAGTGTGGTTATAGGTAAGATGATTTTAGATAGCACATGGATGAATAATATTTTAACTATTTGGTATTTACTGCACTGCATATTAGAAAAAAGTATAAATGACAATTTATATACATCATTTCATAAGCTTGTGAAGAAGAAGCTAAAATAACTCTAATTTTAAAAAGTTAAATAAAAAATACATTAAATTATAATATACAGGTGATAATGAGATATCATCAAAGTCATATGGTGACTCTGAAGTGGCTGAAGTTTTGGAAATAGTTGTCTAAGATGGTTCATCTATAGAAGATAAATTCCCCTCAGTGTGTCTGAGTTTTATTTACATATATAAAATGAAGTAACATGTTTGAATAGAAATTACAATGTTTTAAGGTACTCTCACTTTTTTCCTCATCAAATACTTTATTTTCAACATATCTTATTTCACAGGCAAATGTAACATTCAATACTGCTAAGTCCATATAAATATTTGTCTTCTTTAAAATATGCTTACCTAGGTAGTTATCCCATAATTGTAAATAGTTGATTCCCTTTCATTTTGACAAGTTTCATTATAGAAAATATATTTCCCTTTAATTTACAGTTAAACAAGCTCTCAGAGAACTGTTTGAACTCCTGTCAACTTATTGCAATGGAATGTACTATAATGACCTATGTTCTATTGTCACAATGGTCAATTATTTACCACAAAATATAGAGGTTTCAAAAAAAATCCTGAGCATTCAATCAGTATTCATTAGTTCTTGTAGTCACTGATATTGAAATGTACAAGTGAATGTTATAAGACCATTATCTTCATTATCTTCTTGATGGCCATTTTAAATGACAATGTTAAATTTCTCTTATGACAAATTTCACATTACCACCTCTAGCTGCAAGAAAGACTAAAAAATTGACGTTTTGGTCAGGGATGGACTGCATATACAATGCATAATGATGTTTCAGTCAGGGATGGACTGCATATACAATGGAGCTGAATAATTTTTATTGCCCAATGACATTGCAGCACAACACATTATAATTGCCTACTATATTCAGCACAGTAACATTGTAGCATAAGAGCAATAGGCTATGCCATACAGCCTGGATTTGCAGTAGGCTATACCATCTAGGTTTGTATAAATGTACTCTCTCCTGTTTGTACAATGAAATCACCTAAGAACACTTTTCTAAGGAGGCATCCCGCTGTTAAGTGACCCATGACTGTATCTGGAAAACAGAAACAGTATTATCAAGACTAGCTAAACCAATTGTCCTTTATCTCCTGGATTGGAACCTACTGTGACCATTAACAAAATTAGGAACAGAATTGGGATTCTGTTGGCATGGAATAGATGGAGTTATTGAATATTTGTTGGGCATTTACCTAACAGTATCCACCACACTTCCCACCTCAAGCACTCAGTTCCTCTGTAAGGAGGCAACTACCTTACAGTTTCCTATTTATTCCCCCAGAGTCATTGAGACATATTGTATGTATGTGTGTGATTATATATAATTTATTGATTTATTTTTACCCAAATGGTGGTATACTATACTATATACTATGTTCTGCACTTCGCTTTTTTCACTTAATAAGTTGAAGACTTGTTCCGTTTCAATATGTAATAAAGTCACTTCTTTCTTTTTAATGGGTAAAAAATATTCCATTGCATTAATATACCATAATTTATTTATCCAGTCTTGTAAGAAAAGATATTCTGGTTGTTTTCAATCTTTTGCTATTATAAAAAATACTGCACTAAATAACCTTATACATATATTATTTGACATTGCGAATTAATGCTTAGAAGTGAAATTTCTGGGCTATATAAACTTTGAAATTGGCTGCTGGCATTTTTGGGGGGTAGGAATCACATTAAATTTGTGGACTGAAATTTAAAGAGCAGGGCATTTTATTTTAGAGTCTAATCCTTGAGAGCAAATCATGCCTTTTTGTTACATGTCATATTTTACTAATTCTAGTATGCACATTTACATTTCTAAAGTATAGATAGATCACATAATCCAGGACATCTTTTAATCAATGTCAACTAGTAATTATTTTTGATGGCATGACAGATAACTGTCATTCCTAGCCATTTCTGTCATCACAATAGTCAAGGACCATTTGAGGAAGAAATTTGAGCCATGGCGTTGTTAGAAAACCTTCTGTGACACCTTCTGGTAAGATCAGGAAAGTGCAAGCATCAAAACTAAAAGTGTCAGTGATTGGGAAGAAAATTCTTTCAAGAAATGCTACGTTATCAGTGCTCTTAATGGTACAAAGGACAATTTTGCGTTGGGGGAAAAACACTGATTTTGATGACTTCAAGTCAAAAGTGATTCAGAAGAATTGGATTCCAAATGTCAAGAATCAGATTAGGACTATCTTAACTGATATACTTTGTTTATATTTTCATTTTTATAGTTGCATAAGGGATATATATGATAAATTACCAGATAAGCTAATGAGCTCTTTCAGTAAATAAACAACAACAACAATAAGAAGCTCCTAAGAGAATATTGCATCAGAGATATTGGCAGCAGTTTTTCTTTGTTTATATTAAAAAAACAAATAGTGCAATTTATAATCAGTATCTCAGAGTTGAAGAAATACTCTAAATCTTATTTTATGTCCCTCAGTAGTATTTCAAAGTTTCTGTCATATGAATTTTTCATTCTTAAGGATATTCCTATACATTTTATCTTTTCCTTCATTACATTTTCTCATCAGAATGTTATTTATTTTTCCCTATTTTGTAAACAGCCACCTTACTGAACTCTCCTGCTATTTATAACAATTTTCACTGGATTCTCTTGGATTTTCCAGGTATGCAATGATATAAACTTTAAACTCAAATCTTAAACTATCTGTTGGAATTTAAGCTCAGTAATGGTTAAGATTGTATATTACTTTCACTTTCTATCCCCAGCACCTAGCATATGAACGTTCACAAAGCAGGTAATCAAAATATAGTTGTTAAATAAATTATATAAATGCATCTTACTTCATAAAACTTACACCTTCCCCACCCTGAGATGTTGAGTTTAATTGAAAAAGTCTAATATAAATGAGGAAATAGTGTTCATATTCATTTCCTCTCACTACAAACATACAGACCTTATACAAAACTGGATATTTTATAATCAAAGCTATATATGTTTGGCTATAATTAATTCTATTTTAATAATTAAAAACCTTAATTATGAAATAAGTGTTTTATTTTAAATATTTACCTTTTGGATCTTAGATCTGATGAATCAAACTGGATATTCATAGGTCCAGGATTTATTTCATGATCTACTTCAGGGATGAGAAGATGCCTAGAATCATTATCCATATTTGCCATTTTTCACAGATTCTAAGAACGGAAGTAGTCAGTCCTATACAAATCAGAAAGGATAAATTTAAAGTTTAATTAAATAATTATTTTATTATTAACAAATAATACATTTGCATAAGTAATTGGAAAAATATGGGAATATATCTTCCTGTGGTATATGCCTAAAACATTTATTAGAAACTTGCTAAGTAAAGTTGGAGTTACTGCTTATGTTTTAGCTTAATAAAAAATAATAATCAATTTCTAGTAATAAAACAGATTAGGCTGTTTGAACCCATTTTCTGCAAAAAACTAAAAATATTGGTTAAAATATAAAAAAAATCTTTTGAAAAGCTTCAAAAGTAGTGAGAAATATCAGGCCATTTGCAGGTAAAATTAAGGAACCTAGAGAGGTAAATAGCTTATGGAAGTTGCTTCTGCTCTGAGAGTATTTGATGTACCAGGAGAAACTGGGCTGAGGTTTTCAAGGTTTTATGCAGTATTAGGAAAATAGAAGACAAAACCAGATTCACTCAAAGTAAAGAATGATTACAATAAGAAATCATCTCCTCCCCTATTTCCCATAATATGGCTGGGACTACTAGAAGTTTTTCATCAGATTAGGGGTTTCAAGAAATAAAAGTGCCTCATTACCTCACAAAGGCACTACAAACAAGTTTTCTTGACACTGACCTAAGCGTATGTGTTTCTATGTGTCTGTGTGCCTGTGCAATACGTGGTGAAGGAAATGGTACAGATTACAAACTGTACCTCATGTGGATTTGGAAGGTGGTCAAAGAACACTTAAAGCTATGAATATAATTTAAGGTTAACTTGCTTGGTAGGACTTCTAGGTAACTGGCAGAAGTAAACGTAAATCTTTTCTGTGAGGACACACCTTCATCCTAGGCCTCAAAGAAGACTTGCTGACAACCTTTCAAGGATAATAAATAGTACACAGTCAAAATTAACTTAGCATGTAAAGAAATAAAGTAATAAGAACCAGATGAAAAACAGCAGAAATAGATCCACAAGGACATTGACCATAGTGTTATCAGAAAATTATAAAACAATTATGTTTCATATGTTTAAATAAAGGAAAAGGAGAATATTTCCAAAATGTCCAAAATATTTGAGAAGGACCAGAGCTAATTTTTAGGCCAAAATTAAAAAAAAAATAATGAAATAAAACATCCAAAAATTTACACTCAATGAATGTGTTTAAAAGTTAAAGATAAAATTAACTAACTAGGAGATGAAATCAGAAGAAACTATTTAGAATGTGGCAGAGAAAGGGAAAAGACAGAAAATGTGAAAAAGAGGTAAGAGACATGGAAGACAGAACAAGGTCTAAAATGCACGTAGTTGGAGAACCAGAAAGAGATGAGATGGCAAAGGTAATATTTAAAGAGATAATGGCTGAGAAATTTCTAGAATTCATAAAAGAACAATCTACAGATTCAAGAAATTTAATGAATCCAAGCAGAAATAAGTAACATATTATATTATAGGGTTGGGAAAAAATAGAATTAAAATTCTAGACCAAAGAGGAAAAAAGTGAAGGGAAGGTCTTGGAATTAAAGTGTCTGAAGGTCCTTGTATCACCCATATAAACATTATACTTTGATATGACGCATGTTCTAATTTTAAAGGTAACTACTAACATAATAAGAGGACAGCGTATAACTTAAAATCTAGTAGAGAGAGAATAGAGAATGATAAAAATTAACTGACCTAAAAAAAGGCAAAAAGCGAAAAAAAAAAAACAAAGGTAGGATATAAAATATAAAGCATAAAATAGATAAGATCCTCACATTCTTTCTTAAATCCATGTTAATCGGACTATCTTCTTCATCACTACACAAAAACTGCTCTTGTTAGATCACCAATGACCTCCAGATGGGTAAACCCAAGGGTCATTTCTCAAGCTTAAATTACTTGCCCTGTCAGAAATATTTACCACAAGGTTATCACTCTCCTTTATAAACAAGATTCACTAGGGCTCCAGGTTTTCTCTGTACTTCTCTGGCCCCTCCTCCTCTGTCTCCTTCACTGTTTGCTCCCTGTCTCCCAGATTTCTTAAAATTGCAGGGTCCCAAAGTTCAGTCTTGGTCCTCTTCTTTATTTACCATATTTACTGATATGGAGAAAGTTTAAGTGGTCTAGATAAAAGATCAAACAAGTCACAACATTACCTAAAACCAAAGCCTAATCCAGAACAAGGCCCTAATTCTCTTCAATTCTGAGAGCAGAAAGGAAGCTGCAGAACAAAAGTCTGCAGGCAGCAGAGGTTAGTTCATAAGGTTTAAAGAAAGAAGCCATTTCCATAACGTAAAAGTGCAAGGTGAAGCAGTAAGTGTTTGTATAGAAGCTGCAGCAAGTTATCCAAAAGATCTAGCTAAGAAAAGTAATGAAGGTGGCTATACTGAATGACAGATTTTCAATGTAGACAAAACAGCCTCCTATAGGAAGATGCTATCTAGGACTTTCATAGGTAGAGAGGAGAAAGCAATGCTTGGCTTCAGAGCTTCAAAGGTCAGGCTGATTCTCTTGTTAGGGGCCAATGCAGATAGTGACTTTAAGTTAAAGCCAATGCTCATTCACCATTCTGAAAATCCAAAGGGCCTTAAGAATTATGCTAAATCTACTCTGGTGCTCTATAAATGAAATAACAAAGCCTGGATGATAGTACCTGTTTACAATGAGAATATTTTAAACCCACTGTTAAGACCTATTGCTCAGGAAAAAAGGTTCTTTTCAAAATATTGCTTCTCATTGACAATGCACCTAGTCACCCAAGAGCTTTGATGGAGATGACAAGATTAATGTTGTTTTTCTGCCCGCCAACACAACATCCATTCTGCAGCCCACAGGTCAAGGATTGATTTTGACTTCCAAATCTCATTATTTAACAAATACATTTCATAAGGCTATAGCTGCCATGGATAATGATTTCTTGAATGCATCTCGACAAAGTAATTTGAAAACCTTCTGGAAAAGATTCACCATTGCCATTAACATAAGTGATTCACTGATTAACAGGAGTTTGTAAAAAGTTAATTCAAACCTCATGGATGACTTTAAGCAGTTCAATTCCTCTGTGGAGGAAGAACTGCAGATGTGGTGGAAATAGCAAAAGGACTAGAATTAGAAGTGGAGACTGAAGATGGGACTGAATTGCTGCAATCTCATGATAAAACTTTAACGGATGAGGAGTTGCTTCTTATGAATGGACAAAGAAAGTAGTTTCTTGTGATGGAATGTACTGGTGAAGATGCTATGAAGCCCACTAAAATGAAAACAGACGATTTAGAATACTATATAAACTTAGTTGATAAAGCTGTGGCAAGATATGCGAGGACTGATTCCAATTTTGAAAGTTCTACAGTGGGTAAAATGCTATAAAACAACATCACATGCTACCGAGAAATCATTCGGTAAATGAAGGGTCAATCAATGTGGTAAACTTCATTGCTGTTTAAGAAATTGTCACCTCAACCTTCAGCAACCACCGTCCTGTTAAGTTGGCAGCCATCGACATTGAGGCAAAAAAAACCCTCAGATGATGGTTAGCATTCTTTAATAATAAGGTATTTTAAATTACAGTATGTACAATTTTTTTTAGACGTAATGCTATTGCACGTTTAACGGACTACCTTACAGTGCAACAACATATGCACTCGGAAACCAAAAAATTCGTGAGACTTGTTTTACTACAGTGGTCTTAAATCGAACCTACAATATCTCTAAGATATACCTGCATTCTAAGAGAGCTAAGATGTCAAGCCACTTACCTATCAAGGCCCTCACTTTCACAACTGAGTTGGGCAAAAGTGGGGAGGAGTTACCTGTCTTGGCCCTCAGCCCATCTGTGGTCCCAGCTCAATGCACAAAGGGGTTTCCTCGAGATAGAGAAAGACGCTCCTATTCGGGAAATGACTGCCCCCTCCGTCTCTCATTCAGGTGCTCATCTAAGGTAACCCTGCCTTTTTTTCTTGCGGATCCAGCAGACACCCACTCCCACAGTCCCTCGTATCCTCTCGGCCCCCAAGGGAGTCCCTGGTTTCTCGCACCCAGCTCTGTGAGGAGCGATCCCCGGCGGACCTCAGCTTTGGCCTCAGCGCTCCCCCCAAGAGGACACTGCTCTGACGCGTTTCATCAAAGAACTTCCCGAAAGACAGACAGACAGCTCGCTCCATCGCAAGCTCAGCCCTTTTCGCCACTTCTCCTCTGATCCCCTCCACTCGCTCCGGAGTGGCGAGTCGCGAGACTAGGGAACGTGCTCTCCCTGAGCAGGCCAAGACCTCAGTCTCCGAGAACTCGCCCAGAAGCTGGAAAGCCCTTACCAAAGCCTCTGAACTTGATGCAGCCAGGCTTCAAGCCTCCCGAGCAGGAAGAGGCAACGGCCTCGATCGCGGGGGCCGGCGGGGATTGCAGTTCCGAGAGCGCTAGGCCAGCCGCTGCTGTCAAACCTCCCGCCGCTGCGGACTACAACGCCCAGAGGTCTTTGCGGCAGACAGCACGCCTCTCGCCGCAGAGCCCAGCCCTGCGCCTTTAAGAAGAGGGTCAGCCCAGGTGAGCAAGTCGCTTCCAAGCCGTCGCCGGATTTCGGGCTAGGGTTCCTGCCTGAGGCTCTGAGACGTCTAGGAGGAGGGACCTTGTCGCCTGTAGTAAGCCTTACAGCCCTGGAGGCCATATGAGAAAGGACTGATGTGGAATCTTCTTCTAGGGTTGCCCTCCCATCATCTGTCTCTCCTCCCGGGCTTTCCTGGCTGGTGCTCTGTTCTCTCGTCACGCGCTTGAACCTTGTGGACACCAAGGGAACCTGTTTTGAAAAACAAAACTTGGGTTTGCACTCTTCCTCCCGTGTCTAGACACTTAGTTTTTTCCCCCCTCTTTCAAATGTGTTGACAATTTGTAAGTTAAAAAAGGGACTTTCGGGGGGAATTTAACACCCTCTTTTCATCCCTAGATATTTCTCCTAAAGCCATCCCAAATAAACATACAATCTAAGGAAAATTAGTGTGCTTGTTATAAAAAAAGGCAGCTCATATGTGTATGGCAACATAGAAGCCTGTCTTACATAGGAAGCCAGTGGCTTTTTTTAAAAAAAGCAAAGCAAATTCAGTAGAGACAACACTTTGAATTTTGATCTTCCCTATGCTAGTGATATGTGATATGGTACTCTTGTGATATGTGGCACAATACTTTCATATGATACTGGAGAGAATAATTTCCTTCATTCTTTGCATTTTAGGCTGAGAAAATAACTTGAAGCAAGGCTTAGCAGCACAAAGGTAAATGGTATGATCAACAAAAATGGCAGAGTAGGGAACTTGAAAACTATCCCTTTGTAAAAGCAACAAATAAGATGGCTAAACTGCCAGAACCAACCTTTTTTTTTCTTTTGAACTCTAGAATCAAATAAAAAACTTAGAACAACCAGGGAACACTTAAGACTGATGAATTTCAGTAAGAGATCTCTGTGATCACCTTGTACTCTCCAGCTTGGAAGTAACCTTGAAGACAAAAGCCTAGAAGGGAAGAGGCTGACGAAGCAAATACTTGGGAGAATAAGTATTTTGAAAAGCTCTCTCTTTTTCTGGGGAATCTAGAAGGCTACATGCATGCCCAGGTCTGAACACATGCTCAGAAAACACCTGGGAAGACCCTAAGCTTTCACATCTAGCTGACTTTCAGGCTCTGTGCAAACAGGAAGTGAAGGCCAAGGCGGAGTTTTACACTAGCTAAGCATTGAAGGAGTGTCACAAAACAGCTGATTGGCAAAGGCTAGGAGAATTATTTTTGCATTTTGGCTATTTTTTCATTTTTATTTTTTGTTTCTAGGCATTTAATAAAGACACCTCTGTTAAATCACTAGCCGACCACTAAGCTAAATGGGACATAGATTTCAGTGGCCACACAACAAAATATACATACTTCATAGAATTAGTAGACTGATAGTTAAGAACCTTGATCATATTCAAACTTGGTTTATTAAATCAAGCTTTTATAGGTGGTGTTTTATATTTCCCATCATATCAGGAAGCACATCAGGTCTTCCCTTTTTTTTTTTTTAATGCCTTCATCACCTGGTATTCGTAGGTTGTCTCCCATCTAAGTACTAACCAGGCCCAACCCTGCTTAGCTTCTGAGATCAGACAAGATCAGGCACATTCAGGGTGGCATGGTCATAGACAAGGCCTTTTATTTTTGATATTAAACTGTTCAGTGGCCTCAAACATCGTCTCTTACAAAAATCCTCTTCAACTTTTCACTAGCTGTGGATGATCAACAGCCACTGATCATCTAGATCAGAGGTTAATGTCACCCCTAATGTCTAAGTAATTTTTTTCTCAGTGTCCTTAGTTTCTATTTACTGAGTAATTAGGTCCAAACAAGTTAATGTGTTTTTGTCCTAACATCTTAGTAGCCATTTAAAAATATATACACAAATTGAAAAAAAATATTTTATTTGATTCTTAACCACAAATGTTTACTAATGGGTTGTGTACACCTATTGGTCACTGCATAATTTCTCAAACCTTTGAATCAGATGGGATGCCACTATCCTCATTTCTTGTTCCACATTGGATTTTGTACAGCACTTGCTTGAGATCATAGCAACTGTTGAAATTCAACTTTGCAAAAGTATGATATTAATCCAAAATAGTTTACTTGATTTAATGTTGAAACTGCGATTACTTCAAGCTGGTATTTCACATGGCATCTGACTGATGTTGCTGTATTTTCCTCAAAACTTAAAATACTCGTGTGTCACCGTGAGTTTCCTGTAGTGCTCTTACAGTTTGAGAGGTGCGTGTCACTAACCATGATTTTTCTGGCCTAGAGCAAAAATTGGCAAATTTTTCCTATAAAGGACCCAATAGTAAATATATTAGGCCTTGTGGCCATATGGTCTCTGCCATTCTGCCTTTATGTTATGAATGCAGCCAACATAGACAACATGTAAACAAATGAGGTGGCTGTATTCTAATTTATTCATAGAAACAGCTATTGGGCTGGATTTGTCCCTAGGACTACAGTCTCCTGATGCCTGGCCAAGAGTGAATATTTTTTTTTATTAGCTGGAACTCTTCTAAGGAGAAATTTGTTGTTTCCTCAACAAATTTGTTACCCTAAAACTCAATTTAAACACTCATTTTTTTTTTTTTTTTTCCAGTTTTCAGGATGGGTTGGTAACCTCGCATCTTAGTAAGGTGACCAACGGGTTTTTTGTTTTGTTTTGTTTTCTATTTTTTTCTGTATCATTATGAACTCACAGAGTTAAAAACATATCTGATGTGTTTCAATCCTTTGAAGATGCATATATTTAAATTTGAAATAATTTCAAGTTTACAAAAAAGTTGCAAAAATAGTGTAAAGAACTCCCATATACCTTTACTAGATTATCAGTTGTTACTATTTTGCCATATTTGTTTTATCATTCTCTCCCTTTTCCCCTCCTTCTATTCATCTCCTCTCTCCCTCTCATCCATCTCTACACACACACACAGACACACATGCGCGCGCACACACACACACACACACACACACACTTTTTCCTAAACCATTTGAGATTAAGTTGTAGACAATATGACTTTTCTCCTAAAAGTTTCAGTATATATTTGCTAAGAACAAAGATTTTCATAATACAATGAACTTTAAAAAATGTATACAATGCTCTTATTCAATCTACAGATCTTATAAAAAATCTTACAAATTGTTCCAAATACATCCTTTATAGGAATTTTCTTTTCTCACCCAGAGCCCAACATAGGATTGTTCATGCATTGCATTTAGTCTTTTGTGTCCCTTTAGGCTCTTTAAATTTAGAATAATTCCTTAAGGCTTTTTTTCTCTTTCATGACATTGACATTTTTGAAGAGTATAAGTCATTTAGTAGAATGTCCCTCAATTTGAACTTATCCAATGTTTCCTCAAAATTAGATTCAAATTATGCATTTTTTTTTGGCAAGAATAATACAGGAGTATTGTCGTGTCATTCTCATTGCTTCACATCAAGAGGCGCATGATGCTGACTGATGCTAAAGGTTCTAGCAGAAATGTGGGGGAGATGGTGTTACTATACCACCAAGCAATTCTTGGACATCAGCTGGGTATCCTACAATTTAACTTAATTATGACACTATCTACCTGAAGATAGCATCAGATCCACAGGTTAAGGGTTCAGTCCTACAAAAATTCTTCCCATCCCCATCCCCTACTTCATGTGGATTGAAAGTCCAAATGTCATCTGTGCTCCTGAACATCCAACTGAAGATCTGAGGTTGCCATGACCCCCTCTTTGGATTCTATTACCTTGCCAGAGTGACTTACAGGACTCAGAGAAACATTTTTCTTACTAAATTATTGGTTTCTGATAAAAGGATATAACACAAGAACAGCCAGATGAAAGAGATTCACAGGGTGAGGTGTGGGGAAAGGGCATGGAGCTTCCATGACATCTCCCAGCATGCCAATCTCCATGTGTTCATTAGCACTGAATCTCTATGAATTCTGTCCTTTTATGTTTTAAGCAGGCTTCATTACATAGGCATGATTGATAAATCATTGGCCATTGATGATTAAACTCAATCTCCAGTACTTTGCCTCTTCTATCTTTGGAGTTGGGGGAGGGCAGGATGGAAAGTTCCAACCCTCTAATCACATGGTTGGTTCCACTGGCAAAAAACTTCCATCCTGGGTGTGGTCCAAAAGTCACCTCATAAAGTATACCTTTGTAGCTCTCATCACAGGAAATTCCAAGGATTTTAGGAGCTCTGTGCCAGGAATGGGGTTGAGGTCCAAATATATATTTTTTATTATAAATAAAAATTTTATTACAGTACACACAATATCACAAATGTGTATTGGTCATCACTGAAAGTTAGTCTTTAAGAACTTTAGCGAACTATGTCTCCATTTTTCACTGCTTTAAATAGTTCCCTCTCCATGAGTCTCCATTGGCTTTTTGATTTTTTGTAACCAATAGAATGTGGAAGTCTTGCAGCTTATGACTTGGTCTACGGAAATGCTGTCTTTGGAAAAGTTTGTTCACTTGGACCTCCAAGAAGCTCAAGTTAGCCACTTGGAGAAAGAGAGGTGTTTGTCCAACACTCAACTGTTCCAGCTATCCCAGCCACCAGATATTTGAGTAAAGAAGCCATCGTGGATATTTAACCAAATTGATATTGACCCTTCAGATGAAATAAGTTCCAGACATCGGACTGTAACCTATGAGTGATCCCAGCTGAGCCCACTAAATCCAGAGAACCATGAAAAATAATAATAAATTGTTTTAAGTCATCAAATTTTGGAGGATTTTGTCATACAACAGATAACCATAATAGTGATTTTAACTTTGATCCCTTGGTTAAGATAGTGTCTGCCAGGTTTCTTCATTCTATGGTTACTATTTTTTTTTCTTTAAAATTGATAATTTGTGGGGAGACATTTCAAGACCTTATTAATGTCATTTTCTTCATCAAACTTTCAGCTTCTAATTTTAGTAAGCAGAATCAAATGTTACTGTAATGGTTAAAAAATGTGGATTAAAAATTTTTTATTCAGTTCTTCTACATGTATTAGCATTTTACTGTAAGAACAAGCTTTGCTTTCTTTTTTATTTCTTATTACCAGTATATTCACATGGGTTCTTATTTTATTCAATGGATTATATTCTGTAACTATCATTGTTTACTTTGATGCTCAAATTGTCTCAGAATTGGTCAGTGGGAGCCCATTTTAGTAGGCTCCATAGCACTTTGGTAGTTTTGGAAAGTTTTCTTGCTTTTTAATGAGTTGATGTTTCAGGCTGGTCTAATATATTTCCTGCCTCAGACCTGCTATCATTTTCTTCCCCCAAGGATATTGGTTTCTTACAGTGGGAAACAATAATTTGAGAGTACAGTCTAGGTTTTCTTCAGTGGACAGTTAGAAAATTCTTTTTTTTTAAAGGAGATATATCATGAGTTCATACTGATATTCCAATTCAAATTTAGTAGTATAAGATTATTTCTTAACCTCTTCATTTTTCTATTTCCATGTCTTTCCTTCACACTGAAAATCTTAGTTCTTAAAAACAACTTAATAATATACCATTTTATTACTAACAATATGATTACAGAATTAGTTTATTTTTTGCAGGATTTTTTTGTCTTATATCCCATTAAGTAGGTACTTATGGTCAAATTACTATATTTTAAATCATTTGAAATAACTCTATGTGGTTAAGCCATTAACTCAATATGTATTTATGGGTATTTTTTTCCTTTTTGCTTTAAATTTAAGATTGCTTTTTAGATTTTGATGTAATTTTGTTTTATAATTTTGCATAATCATAGTTTCACAGTTAAGTCAAGTCACTCAGAGAAGTCTAGCACACACTTTTATCCTTCACCTTTTCCCTCTTTGCTTTTCATAGATAATCATTTTATAAATTTTTGGTTTGTCCTTCCATTTTTTAAAAGTATAAGCAAATGTATTCCTTTTTAGATGTAAGCTAACATACTTGACATACTATTCTACACCTGGCTTTTCCCCAGTATTTCCTAGTGGTCACTCCACAGCAATATATAGAGATAACCCTCTTTCCTTTTTACAATTGTAGAGTACTCTGAAGGGGAGCAGAATATGCCATCCTAAAATAAGCCACTTTGGCATATTGACGATTTTGAATTAAATGTATTTGAGCAATAGCCAGTGCAAGAAGGACACTCTGACCCTCTTTTGTCTCCTTGAAAGCAGGAGGTAAACTTGCCTTGTGAGAGGTACCCCTGCTCCACCTCTTGGAAGGTAGAAAGCATCTTTATTACCAGATACTTCACAATGGACCCAAAGGCTATACCAACAAACCTTGTTTCTTCTTCACCAATTTATCAAGACCAAACCCCTTTGTCTTGTCAATTATTCACAAATTTATTGTTTCTTTATCTGAAAGATATAAAATCTTCCTGCTTATTCACTTTTGAGTCTATTTTTATGGGGATCCTGTACATACAAAACCAGATTTATTTCTGTCTTTTTAATTTGTTTTACATCAATTTAATTATTAGAACAGTCAAAAAACTTGGAAGGAAAATTTTTCTACCCTTGCAACTCTGTAGGTATTTCAGGCAGCTATTCACTTACTTTTGAGTTGTTTTCAGTCTTTATCTTTTAGTTCTGTAATTAATAACTTTGTATATATATTCTTTTATATATTTTTTGCCTGTGTATCTTCTAGATAAATTCCAAAGTAGGATTACTGGATCAAAGGGTAAATACACATGTATTGCTAGAAACTGTCAAATTCCCTTCCCTCAGAAATGAGGTCATGGTGCATCCCCAACAGGAATTGATGAGGGTGCCTATTACACTCTAACAGAATACATTATCAAACATTTGCCATTTTACTAGGAGAAAAATTGTATATTAGTGGTTTTAATTTGCATTCCTCTTAAAAGGAACGAAATTGAACATCTCTTCATGTATTTAGGGCTGTTTTCTTTTTCTGTGAACTGTTTATCTCTTGCTGGTTTTTAGATTTATTTACCTTTTCCTTTTTCACTTTTAGGTGTCCTCTTTATTAGAGATAGTAATCCTTTTTCTAGATTGTGTTGGAGTCATTTTTTCCCCAGTTTGTCACTTATCCTTTGGGCTTGTTATTATTATTTTTTTGTCATGAAAGTTTTATTTTAATCTTTATGTAATTATAATATATAAAGTTATTGCTTCTGGATTTTGAATTATAAATAGGAACATTTTTCTAAGATAGAGGAATTCACCAATGTTTTCTTCTAATATTTGCATGGTTTTATTGTTTTTACATTTGAATTTTGTATGCTGCTATATGGTATGAAGAACTTGTTTTTTTCCATATGGCTATTCAGTTATATACAGAGTATTTGTGCAAAGAAGTAGTTGGCAGTGTTAAGGACTGCTAAAAGATTTGTGAGGTTAAGAATTAAAAACTGTCATTTTGGTTTAGAAACAGGGAGGTCAGAGTTGCTATTTGACCTTGCCAATAGCAGTTTCAAATGAAGCAATGTGGCAGAACCCAGACTACAATGAGTTCAGGAATGAAAGATATTGGGAAAGTGAGAAGAGCAAGTGTGGATAACTCCTTGTGAGGTCCTAAATTTATAGTCTTTTTATTAGGCACAAAATAAAAGATTTAGAATTCTAAGACAGATTTCAGGCACAAAAAAATTTCAGTAAAATCCCTGTATCAGTCAGGGACAAGCCAGAGAAATAGAAACTATTGTAAATATTTAAAATAGAAGGAATTCAACCTTTATGAGAATTAGAAAATGGTACTTCATATGGGTAGGTTTGGCTCTGCAGGTGTAAGGCTTGGTAGGTGGAGGGCCGGCTAAGTTTAGCTCCTTTTTTCCTTTTGGCTTGGTGCCTTTGTGCAGGGTCCAACCTCTAGAACTGTATCTTATGGCCCTAGTTATCCCCATTTTACACAGAGATTAAATAATTTGCCCAAGGTCACATGCTTAATAAATGGACTGAGATTACCAGTGCAGACTTCTCTGCCAATTACCAGTGATTTCTTCCTCCCTAACTGAAAGCTTCAACTCTTCAGTCTTAGGAAGGATAGACAAAAAGAGATTCGTCCCTGGTCATTGACAGGACCCTGTTACTATTTCTCTTCTTGAAGTGAAATACTTCCTCTTTTATACCTAGGATGACTGACAGTGATGACACTCACAATCATTTTTCCTTTGCCATTTGGAATACAGAAAAGGCATAGCTAATATCTAGTGGGAGTAAATGGAAAAGGCTAGATGCTGATATATACTTATTTCCTAGTGACTGTTCAGCAAATTCTACAATTCACTGATGAAACATTGTCTTAAGAAGGATTGTCTGATGTTCCCTGACACAATATGTAACTTTTTACCCTTCACATACTTTAGACTGTCATTACATACCCTTGTAAATACACTTAGGGGCCACTGAATGTATTATGACATCTATGACGTCTGGTTGCCTACAAGTAGGATCTCTCAGCAGCACTAAACTCAAACAAGATTGATTTCTAAACCAATATTAATTCATAATGGGGAACAAGTGAGTCTTATCCACTGCACCTCCTTTCTCAGTATCAAAATACTTGGGGGAGTTGAGAATGAATAATCAGGAAATTGCTAAGCGAGCATGGAATCAGAACAGTTGCTGATGAAATAATTTTACTTCACAATGGAGGAAAACTCTCTAGTGACCTGTCCCCAGAACCTGAGTCGTTTTCATTTGCACCAATGTTTCCTATACTTCATTCATTTAAATACCACCTATGTGATTTTGGCCATTCCTGGTTGACCTCACAGATTGCAAGGACCTTGTCAGCTTCAATCCCATCCAAGTACTAACCAGGCCTGACCCTACTTAGCTTCTGAGATCAGACAGGATCAGGCTTGTTCAGGGTAGCATGGCTGTAGACTCCTGTATACTCTTAATAGTTTTTATTTAATGGAATAAACTTTTAAAAACTTAAATATATACTTTAGACTCATTCTAAGCAATTACATTTCTTAAATCATATTTGATGAGATATAGTTTTCTAATAGACACTAAAATAAATATAAATACTAAAATAATTATCAAAATGAAAGTCATCCATGAATTGCCTAAAATCAGTGGTATGTGTACAACACTTTGGTAAGTAGTGGCTTAGCCATTACTGAAAAAATATGAGATTTTTGTCTCTCTGAAACCTGCTAAGTGTACTGAAAACCCCTCTCTGGTGACTAGCACTGTGGTATCTTTGAGACATTATACCCCTCCCCCCCATTTAATATTGATATACATGGCCCCAATCTGCAACTTTTGTCTTTTTTGTTTTTAAATTATATTATTTTCCTCCATTGTTTACTTTTCCTTTGCTCAGTACTGAACTTCAGTTCTCATCAGAATTCATTTTTTTCTTTACCAGAGCTAGCTCTCAAAAATTAGTGATTGTTTCATCAAGAACGATTTCATTGTAATTCCTGAAAGCAATGAAATCTGTTCTACCCAAGAGTGAATAGCAGAGAATGTTTGCTAAGTGTTTAAAAAAAAGTTCATTTTAGAAAATATCCCCAAATTTTCTATGCTTAAAAAAAACCTAATTGGTTATCATTCAATCTACACAATTTCATATGTTGCTCTCTTCACTTAATATTTTCCCATTACATTATTTTGAGAGGATAACATTCAATTCAAAATGAGTTAAAATACCTCAGAGGATCCTGCATACAAATTAAGGGCACCAGGAGTATTAATGGCTCTCCCCCACACATGTACAGTGATTAGACGTACTCAAGGATGATGTGAAAATTTGGTTAAAAAAAACAGAAATTAAAAATGACAGTTATGTTAAAATATATTCTAGTTTGACCTTTATTAAGTACAATCTTTAAAAACAGTTCACCTTGAAAATAGTTTTAGAAAATTTAGTGATAACTAGGTAAATCCTGACATATTCTTGGCGAAAGAGACAGAATCAATCATGGTGGATCTCGGGCTGAAAAGTACGAAGTGCCTCATCCTCTATGCCCGAGTGTTAGATTAAGTCGGGATTTATATTTCTAAATGAAATACTCAGGAATTTCTTCAAAGGTTTAGGAATTAAAAATAATGGACATAAAACCAAAAATAAAAACTACACTTTGTAAGCAGTCCATTGTCCTACTTTTTGGAGAGATGGGAAAATACTATGGGATTTCATCTACTTTTTGTGGAGCAGAAGAAAAATACCTGATTGATGAGGGCCGGAATACGGAAAGGACCGTCGGTCCTTCTGAGGTGTGACCAGTCCCCCTGGGTGCGGGTGGACCACAGATCCAAGCCTTGATGAACGACCTACACTGGCACAATTTCCTTGTGGGTCAGACGGCGTCTCCTTTCCAGAGTTGGACCTCAGCTCTACAGCAGGCTCACCTCATTTCCCCCACCTCCCTGGGGTGGTCTCATCCCTGCCCTCTCTAGGAGGAAAACGCACCACCTCCGCCGGCCCATCCGCACCTCCATCCAGGCACCGGGAATCCCCGGATGTGAAGCAAGCGCCCCAGAACCACCCAGAGGGGGCCGCGGGAGGAAAAGGGGCAGAGAAAGCCGCAGGGGCACGGTGGAAAGCATCGGTGTTCGGAAAAATGGAGGCGGTCACCGCCGGCACAGGGACTCTCTAGGGCCTCCCCGGCGTGAGGAGCCCACCTCGTCCGCACAGGCCCAACGGGCCCCTCTGCGGAAAGACCTGTGCGTGCCGCCACCGCGGCTTCCTCGGGGGCGAGGCGGGGAGGCGGGGCCGGCGGCGTGGGTGGGGCCTCGCGGCCTCCCGCGCGCTGATTGGCTGCCGCCTCTCGTCGCCGGGTGCCATTTGTGGTCGGGGCTGCGTCCTGCACGTGCAGCCGTTTAGGCCGCGTCGGCGCCCGCGAGGACCCGGTGCCGCAGGCAGCGGGGAGGTGAGTCGGGCGGCAGCTCCCGTCGGGGCGTACGTCTTGGCCTGACCCTCTGGGCGCCCCAGTAGCCGGACTTGGGGCCACAACGTAGGACTGATGGGGCGGGCGGGGGACTGAAGCCGTCTTTGGGGGGCTTTCCGCTTCCTGCATGAAGGTCCTCCCCCACCGTGGGCGCCCGAAGTCTGGCGAGGGAGCCATTGGGCCTAAAGCCTGCGCGGCTTTGTCTCCCTACGGGGAGGACTGTGGCGCTATTTGTGTACAAATGCCCCTTGGCGGAACTAGTCGATTTTCGTTGGAGGGATTTGGCCTGCCTGACCCTACTCCCCTTTGCCGCCAGACTTGAAGGCCTGCGTCCCTACCCCTCCCTCCCCGAGAAACTGTCGGGAAACCCACACCTCCTTACGTACCTCAGGAGGCAGAAACCTTGAGTAGTGTCTGAAAATTCCTCCTTCCCTAAATATCCAGTTAGCCCTTTGGGAACCCTTCGAAGAAGGTAAATTCCATGAGCAGATTTTAGGGAGAAGCCTAAGTAAGCATCGGTGGGGACATGGTGATTGCTAGTGATTCAACGAATGTTTCAAGGTCAAAAGGTGAATGTAAATGCCACCTCGGCATAGAAAACAAAACGTACTTCCCCATTTTTACAAAAACTTGTGTGGGAAAATCAGCACCTAGTTGAGGAGTTTCAGGAAATGTATGTAAAATGATGATAGTGTATGCTCTTAAAGATACAATTATGATCTGATTGAGGCCAAATGTGTTTGTATTTTTATAAAAATAGGCGGGAACCCCACCATGGGCGATGAAGATTGGGAAGCAGAAATAATTAAACCTCACGTGTCTTCCTACGTTCCTGCATTTGAGAAGGTAGTGAAATTGAAAGTTTGCCGTTATTAAACGTTGCAGATTTTATCAAAGTTGAAAATCGCTGTGGTGGGAAAGTGTTAAATTACATAGTCTGTTTAAGTATGCCGCGCTTATCTCCATGTGATTGTTGTTACGGGGAATGAAGAAACACGCTAAGCCTCAATAGAATAAAATGGTCTGTGGCAATTTGCTAATTAAAATTGAAGATATATGTAATAATATTAATAACTTAATTTAAATCTCATTGATTTAGGACTTATTGTGGGTGAAAGCAAGCTTGTAAAGATGTGATTGAATATCTCCGAGAGATTCTTGTGTAGAAAATTGAATAATTTGATTCTAGGTGGCATTTTGAATTCAGAAAATTGGTTTTACACAAGGAGGAATCTCAAGATGAATATGTTAGGCTGATTCAGATGGTTTCATCAATTTGATCTTCAAATGTACACATCATCAGATCCCTTTCCTTTATAGCATTTAAGGAGTTACACTGTAATTCAGAAAACGGGACCCTGGAGTAGTTTTTTGGGTTTCAGTTTTGACTTGAAAATTGACTTAAATAAACTAAGATTAACAGATGTTACTTTAGAAGATAATATATTTTAAAAGATTGTTTTTGCAAAAATGTTATCTGCTTGAAAATTTTTCCAAAAGTAATCTTTTTTTTCTTTTAGAATTTCCAGTATTTTGAGTTTATAGTAGTCAATTCTGACACTTTCTGATTTCAAGTGATGTCTTAGTGGGAGTTCTTATTTCACACAAAAATTAAAATATGTAATCCTTTGTTTTCATTAGATTTGATCCATATGTAAAATTTATATAAAATACCCCAGATATTAATCTGAATTTATCATGTTTCTTGTTTTTGGACTTTAATTTAGAGATAATATCTTTGTGTTATCTTTTAATAGTCTTATCATAAAAATATTATAACAACATTGGGAAAAGAGAAAAATCACCTAACAGCTTTGCTCACTAACACAAGCACTCCTGTTGAATTTTTAGTAAATTTTCTTCTCTTTTTCCCAAACATGTGTTTATATAAAGATTGTAATGATAGTACAGTACAATTGTAAACTTGATTCTGGCTTTTCGTTCTTCACTAATATTGCATTTTACTAATTTCCTAAAAATAATTTTTTGTGCTTACATAATATTTGATGGAAAGGATCTATTATAATGTAATTGATTTTCTGTTAGTGTGAATTTAAGATGTTAACTTTTCACTGTAATATAAATATCTACAGTTTATTTTTTTATTTATTAACTTGAGAGCATTTATTTTCAAAAATGGAATTACTTGGTCAAAGGATATTTATGGTTCTTTCCCTGTCTGCACCCCTCCCGCCCTAGTTCTCAATAGATTTGTTGTAATGTAAAGTTTAATTTACAGATACAGATTTTCTTCCATTGGACTTTAATAGCCACCTTTGTAATTTTTATTCTTAGAGATTTTTGCCTTCATTAAGTGTTCTTCAAATATTATACTACACTGTAGCATATTGTGCATTTATTGCATAGGGTGTGTGAAATTTAGTATGGTCCAGAAATCTCAGTGCTTGGACATTTGTACATTACAGGCAAGCTTGTTAGGATCCGAGTGTTGGAATGAATGAGTATGGTGATTGTAACAGGATATTGGGTTTACTTACTAGCTGGAATGCTTCTTGTTAGTTGACCACGAGAGAAAGTCTACACAGTGATCACTTCTGATTTGTATGCCTTTTTGTGTGTGGCAGAGGCAAATACTCTGTGATTAAAGTGGAAACACCTTGAGATAGGTAGTTCATCCACAGATACATTATTAAACAGAAACAGCACAGTTTGTAATAATTATTTAGATAAGAAAATATGTTTTCATCATCTCTGTTCACATCCCATACTGGGGTTCTGAAGTAGCAGAAAAAAAATGGGGCTCTTGGACATCATTGAGTTGGCAGAGCTAAGGATCGTGGAAGCCTGGAGCCTGAAAAAGAGTCTAGCAATTTCTGCTTCTAGTTATCAATGAGATGTGAGAAGATTTTGTGTCTCTTAATTTAGAATGTGGAAGATTGTATATGCTTAAAAGGAGCAAGTTGTGGAGATGGACAACACACTCATCCCAATGAAAACTCAGGTGATAGCCTTTGGAGGAAAGCACTCCATCCGACTCATCTCCAAAACCTAAATGATGGAGTCAAGGGCAAAGTGACCAAAAAGCATGAGAAGGCCTAGAAGACTAAGGAGATTGCAAACATGGCAGAGATTTTGTTTGAGCTAGTTTGGAGGATAGAGAAAAGTGAATCTTATTGAAGGAGCAAGGAATCTTATTGACTAGACAATGTATTCCAGTCAGTTGATGGAGGTTGGCTAATACCTGGGAGAAACTAAAACCAGGGTCTTTTTTCTTTCTTTTTTTCTCTGTCTATACTGTCCTCACACTAGATTTTGGCTATAGTCTGTGGTTGATGACCTCAGTGTGAGTTTTGATTGTTAAATGTTTTTGTTTGGGGGCATTTATTTGGAAAATGCTCTCACATACAGAAAGTAGGACATGTATAATAAACTCTTGAAGCAATCACATTTGATCCTGGGTTCTGGTTGTTATTTCTAAATTTTGAGGTGCTTTTCTCTTTCTTGTGCAACCTGTTAGCTCCATGGAACTTTGGGTCTGTAAGTGACACATGAGACTCAGAGTTTGAGTTCTCCAGCTCTGATAGTGCTGAAGGAGAGGCTTCTAGAAGATAACTCCACACAGCAGTTGCTGAAGAGACTGAGGAAGGGACCAGACTTCAGTTGGGGTTATGAATGGGGCTGATATGATTAGGATTGATTTGGAGGATGGTGTTTGTATTTTGGGACTTTAATTTCTGTGTGGGACTAAAGGAGGGGAGAACTATTTTGTTCTAATTTAAATTTATGTGGCACATTATCTGATGTAACCTGTTTGGTCAGTTTCTTTGAATGACATTACTCAGCTTTATTTGACGTGGAACCTAGAATAGCAGATGAGGTCTTATTATTCGGTACAAGTTGATGTAATACTCTGGTGTGTTTCAGGAGATTCTGGACATAAAATGAAAGAAATATTTGCAAAGGCTTTAGGGGCTGAGGAAGGAAAATGTGGAACTGTCTGCATTGTACCCTAATCTGCAAAGAAAAGAGGCATCTTCAAGGTTCATGAGTTGTCCAGCTGTAAGTCTTGTTGAGTAGCAGACCTGAAAAGGATTTGAGGTCCACATTTAGAAAGAAAAACAACTTACCCTGTTAATGGAAGTATTCATTTGCTTGGAAAAGATAAAAGAATTTTAATAAGCATGATATTCCAGAATTGAAAATAATGAGTACATACGAGATGAAAAGAAATGTGTTCATGATAATACAAGATTATTTGCAGCTGCATATGAGAAATATTTGTAGCTACATTTGCTCTTATGTGTAAACATTTTGGAATTTCTAAATTGGTTTATTTGGATGGCTTAAAAGGTTGTAAATAGTTTGCAGCTAATTGTTTTAAAAGCAAGCTAATGACGAGACCTATGGTTTATCCAATAAATTTTTATTGAGCCCTACTGGGTGCTGGAGATAGTGGTGAACATGATAAAGTGCTTGCTGTCATGACTTTCTGTTTTATAGGGGAAGACAGAAATAAGCACATTTGAGAACCAAGTAATTATAAATAATGAACAGTGTTATGAAAAAAATGGGGGAATATGTGTGTGTGTGTGTGTGTGTGTGTGTGTAACTGGGGTATGTGGGGTAGATTAGATGGAGGGGAGAAGCTGCCCTGGACAATGACCAGTGAGCCTGAGACATGAAAGAGTCCCAACAGAACATCACGTGCAAGGGTCCTGTGGAGAGAACAAACTTGGGGTATCAGGGCATTAGGAAGTATAGTATGTTTCCTGTGGTTGCAGTAACTATAGACAGGACATTTGTTTTAAGAGGGTCAGAGAAGAAGTGCCATACCTGTAAGGGAATCTGAATTTTTAAATAGGGAAAACTGAATCTCTCGTATTTGTTTTAATGTTTATGGAAATCATAAATTAGAACTTTTAACACCTTGAAAATCTCAAGGCATTTCAAGGATGCTATTGTCTTTCCGCTCTTAATAACTCAGAAAGATAATTGGAAGACTCTCAAGCTTTGTAAAAGTAGTTTTCAAAATCACTTAGTGTCCTTTGTGAAAGAAATGTTAGAAAATAAGTATTACCTGAAGATACCTACTTTGGTGCATTCCTTCTACCGTTGGCTTTGTTTAAAAGATCTTATTCAAACAAATGTTGTGGCTGTTCTAATGCATTTAGTTAATTAAGGTATCTATAAGTTTTAGGTCACTTTTCATTTTTAAATTACTGAATTGTGATTTTCATGTGCAAGATTTCAGAGTTCTATTCTGAAAGTTTTGTTGTAAGTAGAGGAAGCTAATATGAGAGGAAGTAAAGGAATGGGTTGAAGATAAGGACACCATAGGAACTGGAAGTGAGGAAAAAGATGTTCAAGTTGTCCTGAACTCTGAGATACCCTGAGAAATGTTAGAAGGTTCCAAAATTAACTTGACATTTAGCTATTGGTTATATGACAAAAGTTGAATTTTCTGAGTGTGATAGTCATTATGCCACTGCAAATGTATGCATATGCATCAAAAGTGAATTTTTTTTTTTTTTTGAGATTAAAGGAGCATCAGCAACAGACAGTCTTCAACTATTGCTATGACAAGTTTGGTTGAAATTAACTGTGGTTATCCTGATCCTATAGCTGATGTGTACCAATTTATTTGTATATGTAGTGCACTTGCAAGATACGTATATAGGTACATTGTTTCCTAGTGCATACCTGAGGTATTTAAGTTGGAGTGAATTCCTTTTAAAAACATTAATTCCTTTCTCTTTACATAAACACAATTGAAGTTTTAAAAATAAATTTCTTTAGTAATTTATTGTAGACACTGTTATCCCCTACTCCCTGTCTATGCTCTATGTAGTATTGATGAATATACTGAAAAATATTGAACTCTGTAAACTACATTATATATTAGCAGGCATTGATTTATTCATGTATTACTTTGGTTAGTATTTATATAATAATAGTATTTGATTATACTTTTCAGATACATGGGTGGCTAGACTTTCAAGTCAGGTGTTAGCAAACTCTTTTCATAAAAATGCATGATGGTAAATACTTTAGATTTTGCTGGTCTTATGGTCTCTGTTGCAGCTTTGCTATTATAGTGTGAAAGCAGCCATAGATATACCTAGATGAATGCAGGTGGTTGTGTTCTCATAAAACTTTGTTTACGAAAGCCTGTGTCTCACAGATTTGGCTCATAGCTGTAGTTTTCTGACCACTGTTTTAAGTATGTATTAATATGCTATACATACAGTGTTAAAATGAAGATTTTGGAATAATTTATAAAGGAACATTCAGTGACCCAGGAAATCTTACAGTTTATCATTGTTTTGTTTGGACAAAGCCCATTCATTTGTTAAGTTTCTAATATTTGTGAAGTAGATTATACGTACTTATTATTCAAAGTGGAAAACTGGTCTTTTCTTACTTCTTACAGGATAGGTATTCTTCTGGAGCAAATGGAGACACTTTTAACAGGACTCCAGCTTCTTCAGGTATGTGTTAAGGAACCCTTTTTAAGTTAAGGGCTTCATCTAGTGAATAAGAAGCAGACTAGTAGGCATCTTGTTGAGTTATTTTTAAAATTTTCTACTGAGTCTACAGCCATGCTACCCTGAACAAACCTGATCCCATCTGATCTTGGAAGCTAAGCAGGGTTAGGCCTGGTTAGTACTTAGATGGGAGACCACCTAGGAAGACCAAGTGCTGTAGGTGGAAAAAACAATAACAAATTGTAAGCTGACAAGGTCCTTGCAATCTGTGAGGTCAACCATGGTTTTCCTTGCCTAAAAAAAAAAATTTTCCTACTGAGAATTCATTCTTATTTGGATATTTTGGAATGGAGGCCACTTCTAGTTAGAGGAAGGGAGAGAGGAGAGAGTATAGTACTATAGACTGTATTATTCGACTTAGTGGGTTTGTCACAATACCTTTACCCAACCTGGATGTTGCATTTTTGGCTTTCAGGCTGCTAGGGAATTGTCAGGGAGTAGGTGATTGATGATAAAGTTGAAGCAGATTGTAATAATGATGACCTGTCAGGATAATAGCTGTTTCAATGAAACCTGCCGTACCATCACGATACCATGAGTTTCTTTCATATCCAAAAACTGGTATAGGAAAGGCCCTAGGAGAATAAAATAAACAGTCCATCTAAGGGAGCTGGTCTTTTCCCTTCATCACTTGTTTCTAGCTGGTTGCCTAAATATTTTATATAGTCATAGATAGAAACATGGGTAGAAATGATAGGACTTGGGCTGGGGAGTTAAACTCATGGCTGTTGTCTTTCATTTCGTTGACATCCAAAGCAGGCTAAAATACTATTTCTACTGTCTCAAAAAAAGTTTTTATAGTGGTAAAACACCATATCATAAAATTTACCATTTTAAGTATTTTAAGTGTATAGTTTACTGGCATTAAGTACAGTTGACCCTGGAACAAGGAGGGAGTTATGGCACTGATCCCCTGCATGGTCCCTTAGGTAAAATGGCATAGAACAATGCATGCAGTTGGCCCTCTACATCTTCAGATTCCCAACCATGAATCGAAAATTCATACATTCACATTTGCTGTGCTACTAGAATCATCATCTACCTCTAGAACTTTTTCATCTTCCCAAACTGAAACTTCATATCCATTAAACAGTAGTTCTCCATTCCTTCTTTTCCCCAGCTCCTGGCAAACCACCACTCTACTGTCTATGAATTTGAGTTACTATGAAAATACTGTGAATTTCTATGAATTGAGTGATTACTACTTTTAAGTTTTACTGTAGTGCATGGGAGAGGGTCTGGTGGAAAGTGGTGGCACCAACTATCTACATCATTTCTGTCATCAAAATTTAGTGGATGAGATGAAACGTTTTGTAGTCAAGGGAGCTACTGGCTCACTGAAGCCTGCCCTAAAGTGAAAAAACCTGTGGAGAAGACCTAAAATGGGGAGTTAGAGAGTCAGAGTTCATCAGATTAAAGCAAATTTAATTTTCATGTTCACCTTAAGTTTAAAGTAATTCAGATAATAAGAAGTTAAATTTAGAAGGGATGCTTTTGTTATTGTCAAGATACATTTATCTTTCACAAACATTTAGATGCAGGAGTTTAATATAAAATAGTCAGATTCGTAAAAGTTCATGAAATTGTTGCCTGCTGAAACCCCAGCAAAAGGCTAACTCTGCTTTCACTGTAAACTACATGCATGTGTTTGTACCTGAAATATTCAAAAAAAGACAAATGAATAAAGGTAATCTATATTTTTTGCATAGATCATTGTGTAATTGGGAGAAGCCTCATTCTTTGAGGTGTCAGAAGCCAGTTTTTGTAAAGAGATGAAAGAGATAAAAGTTTAGGTATTTTGTATATTAAAGCATAACATTGTTTTGTGGTGAAATCTTCAAGAAACTAGATTGAAAGAAATAGCAACTGAAAGGACTTTTCTTATCATTTCTCTGAATGTTCAGGCTAATGACATGAAATCAGTTAATGAGAAAAATAGATTGCTTGCTTACTTTCTTTTGGATTACTAGTACTTTTGTAGTTTTTTTTAATTAAGAATATTTTTATGAAAATAAGTGTTTTTACAGAAATACATACCAGGCCAATGGATGTATAGTAAATGATTATCTAAATATTCTAATTGCAAAACCCCCCACAAAAACAAAAAGAGAAACTTAAATGCAGAGATAAAAAGAAATCAAATGATCTAAAATCTTGGCTCCCAGATTTCACCAGCATTGACAGTCTGACTTTTTAGATCTTCGCATATATTCCCATATATAAAATTGCATTCCACTGACATATTACATAAATGTTTATCATAAATACCTGTCTTGCTTTTTCTTTGCTGACTTCTCATAGCATACCTTTATCTTTCATACCTTTTTATGATGTTAAAATTTTAGCTATGTTTCTTTTCATTGTCTGTTTCACAAAAATGTAATCTTGTTATACTGCATCTTGCTTTTACTTAAACATGGAAACCCTTCTAAGTTGACTGGTATAATCTGAATCTTTACAGTTAAAAAAAAAATCACATCTGGTTTTAAAATATCGAATAGTAACTTCACAGCTTATAATTGAAAACGTCTAGTCCCTGTTCTCATTCCTCATTTGACTTCTTATTATGGAACATGAGTATTTAGCTCTTGCTCTTCTCCATGCACACCCCATTCACACTTCTTCCCTTCCCACTCACCTAATAGTTATCACACTTTTTTGCTTAAAAGTTCGTATTCAATTTTTGCATCATCGTTGTAAGGTAAACACGTTGACAAGCCGAGAGGTTTTAAAAGCAAGCATTTATTGGGAGAGGTTCTCTGGTCCCGAGAAAAGAGGGGCCAGAGAAGTAGTGCCCTGGGGTGTGAGGGCACAGCTTTTATGGGGTTATGTGGGGGGTAGGGGTATAGGGTGGGGAACGTTAATCAAAGGCTAATTGAGCCTCCGGATTAGGGTGGTGGCGCCTAGGGCTTTAGGGTGGGACCTATTCAGAAGGTATGGATTCCGGGTATCAAGCTGGGGAGCCTCCAGGCAGGCATCTGGCTGGCCCTTCCCTCACGGACCTAACAATGGTGGCTGTGCATATCATTCACATTTGAGCCATGCAATCTGTTATGGCTATATTTCCTTTATTACTCAGCTTTGTTTTGTTTTTACTAGAGTTATTACCTTGTTTTGTTTACTTGCTCTTCTGTGTTTCAGTTGCTCATTCACTCCCTCTGCCAGAGTGTTCATTCATTCTATTAGTTTCATTCAGTTAGTTTCTAACACAGAGTGCTCTATAACTTTCTTTTTAAAAAATCCTCCTCCTTGATTCCTCTATTCATCTCCTTCAGGATAGATTTGCTGCCCTTTAGGCTCTCCTCCTAAGATGGAATGTGATTGTCATATTCCCTTTGCCACTTTGGTGGAGCCTATTTTCCTGAAGCTTCTTGAGAAAGGAAGCATGGGAAATAAATTTGAAATATTGCAAATGTCTTTACCTTCATGCTTGATCAATAGTTTAATAGTAAAATTTTAGGTTGGAAACAATTTTCCTCTCAAACTTCATATTTCTTTACCGTACATGAAATTCTAGTGATGCTGTTGAGAAATTGGGTAATTAATCTGAGTCCTGGTCCTTTAAATGACTATTTTTCTTATAACTTCTAAAGTTTTTAAGATTTTGTTTTATCTTCTGTATTCTGAGAATTTTATAACTATTTATGTTCCTTGATGTGTAGGTCTTTTTATTGTACAAGACACTTGGTGAATCTGTTAAATCTGACATTCATGTTCTAAGACATTTTCTTAATTTTTTTCTGAGGATTAATGTAATTTAATTTGAAGGTTATTTCTGTTCCCTTTATTGTTTCTTAGACATTTTCCCCTCTGTTTGTTTTATTGTTTTAATCTGTCTTTTATATAGGCATCTTTCTTCAAAAGTCTGGAGATCCTTGCCTGCCCTTTTTGTTATTTAAGAGTGGAACATTAAAATGCTGATTGGAAACTCTGTGTGCACGGACACAGCTTGACTGATGGGCTCTACTATCAAGTGATTGGGCGGGGACCAGGCTATTTTGTTGGGGAGAGCAGTTTCCCTAGAGAGAAATCATCTGGTCGTTCATTGTCTGGAGGATATAAGTTTTTTAAACTATGTTTTCTGTTTTGTTTTCCTATTTTATCAGTTCTTCCCTCCCTCTCTTTCCTCATTGTATTGTACAGATTCTATGATGCCTTTGCTGATTTCTTTGTTACCCATTTTTGAATAATTTGAATTCTTCCTAGACTAATTGTGAGAATAAGTATTGGGGATTTTAAAAATCTTTCTCCTTCACCCTTCCATTTAAAGGAAGCACTTTATGGCTTCTCTTTGTCATATCCAAATTGCCAGCATCTCTACTCTTGTGCTTTGGGCCATTATTAAGTAAAATAAGTGCTTGAACAGAAGCATTGTCTTCTAGCGATTTATTACTCAGGCAAGTTTTTATTGTGTTCTTTAAAGAACTGGGTTTTAGCTTTGTTGAGCCCCTCTATTATTTGTTTTCTATTACTTATTACTATTTTTTCTTCATTTTGGTGATTTTATTCTTTTTTCCCCTAACATTCTTACTAATTGAGATGGCTGTTAAGCTCATTAATTTTGAGTTCTTGTTTTCTAGTTTAAAAATTTAGGTACTGACAAGTAACATTTTTATCTTACAATTTTAAGTAGTTTTAAAGTTTCATTGTCATATTTTTCTATGAGTTGTGAGTTATATAGTGTTTTTAATATATCCAAATATAAGAGGATTTTAAACAAGTTTTTTTTATATTTAACGACTTCTCATTAGATTGCATTATGTTTAGAGAATTTCTTGTATATAATATACATTTTTGAATTTCGTTAGTAAATATGCATTGTGGCCTCCTTTGTGATCAGTTTTTATACACATTCTGTCTATTGTTAAAAAATGTCAGTTTTTTAATGTTGGATGCTATATAGTTCTAGGAAAGTGCACAGCATTCTGTCGGTGACTATGGTTTACCTATTTTTCTTTGATCAGTTTTTCTTGCTATTACAGACAATGCTTATAAAAACATCTTACTAGTATACTTTCAAAAAATATATTTAAAAAAATTAGGACCAAGATTGATCCAGTGTGTAGCTTCAATATAGTTTATGATTTGTGCTGTTTCCCTACGTCCTTGACTATTTTCGGTATTAGCAAACTGAAAACACTTTTTCTAGTCAATCATGTGGTTGGAAAAAGGTATCTCTTCTTGATTTCTAGTTTCTTTAATTATGAGTGAGATTAGTCATCATTTATTTTTTTTTGGAGAACTACCTATACTTATTTATAGCCTGTTTTTCTAGTAGGCTATTCATTTTTCTTATTGTTACATAAAATTCCTCCTCAGCGATGTGAGTGGCACATTGAGAAGATGTAAAGTTTGCATACCACCCAAATTCTTGTTATTTTGACTTGCTTCATAATATTATTTGCTTTAGAAATAGATGATGGATCTTCTCGAAGAGATCATTTCATGAGAAGCGGATTTGCCTCTGGGAGGAGTTTGGGAAACAGAGGTAAGTAGCTTTGTCTTTCCTTAATCTTCTTAACAGTTGAATAGTGGAATGAATAGGGGCTTTTATGGCTGTTTAGTGCAAAGTTAAATTTGATAGCTCAGTGTATAGTAAACTGATTTCATCATTTTTTTCAAATTTTGTTCTTTTCAGCTGTTTTACTTTTTTGAGATAGTAGGAAATTGTTTGATTAGACGGATTAGTTAGATAAATTGGTTAAAATTAGTTTCTTCACAGAGCTACTTCGTATTATATTTATGATTATTGATTTCCAGCAATTGGCATGGGAAGAATGCTTGTAAAAGCTTCAGAGATTAGGGTGAAAAGGACCTTTTAAGTTTTATATTTGCATTTCTGTTATCTCATTAGTATTAAGAGGTTATTTTCCAAGCTTGGAATTTTTTATTGTTACTTTTAGAATAATAACCAGTACTTGATCTGACAATGACACAGTAAAATACCTTCCTACAGTACAACTTTAGATTTGATAGTAAAATGCCGAAAATATTCTGCACTATGTGTTGTTATAGTGCAATAAAATAGTAGAATCTCCAATTTATTTAAAAATGCTTATGACTGTTTCTTTTATGGGATGCCATAAGCTAGGACTGATTGGCAGTTTTAAATATACATAACACTTATCGAATTTATTAGATACTATTCTTTGAAAAACTTTGCTATTTCTAGATATTTTTATTCATTGGAAACTAAAGGTTGGTGTGTGGTATTTCATTTGATATTTGGAAAACTTAATTTCTTGTTTAGGTACAGTTAACACAAATGTGAATTTTATATTTTGACATATCCCTGCTACTAATGGAAATAATTTATTCTTTAAATATGCATTTGTATTTTGTTTTTTTAAATCTACATATTAAGAGGTGTTGACATTTTGGACCATATAATTCTGCTAAGAGGTTCAGGGGTGGGCTTTTTTTTTTTTCTTTGCTGTTACTAATGTTAGAAATAATAAATATCTTTATTACACCCAAGGGAATATATAGTATTTAAATATATTTTAAAATCCTAATTTAGGATACTTTTTGATGCAGACTTCTAAACATTGTTGAATAAAGCTTTTTTTTAAAAAATGAAAAAGCTTAACAGACAGATTCTACAACAAATTGTTAATTCCATATGTTTTAGGTTGAAATCTACATTAAACTTCTTATCAAAACTCTTTGATAAATGTTGGTACATAAAAAATTATCTTTATTCTACATGTAATCCTGGAAATTTACAGACTTATAACTTATCTCTTTGTGATTCATCTAACATTTTAATTTTAGTCTCTATGGTATTTTTCCTCAGAACTTGCATAGCTAGTAAGTGCTTTTGAAATCGACTCTTAATTGCTTAAAATATAATATTGATTAGTTTTTCATGTTCTGTGAACTATGACCTAAATAACTTTAACTTCTTGAACCACATACATCTTTAGAATCCTATGAAAATACTGATGGTTACTCATACACAATTTTGCATGTGGCTTTGGAGTTTTGTAGATCCTTAAACTCCCTTGTAATAAGATACTACAGAGATAAGACAATTTATGAGGATCACAAGATAATGCTTTAGTTTTTCCCAGTGATCATTTAAAGTGGCAGTTTATGCCATTTTGGATGTCTGTTGTTAAATTTTTTGGTTTAAATAACCATGGTCCTTGCAATAGCAACTCTACTCTGAAAAATTTTTGATGTAATTTTTGGTAGAGAAACACATGAAAAGAAATATTACTCAAAAGAGATACCGTGGTGTAGGAATATGGAGTAAGGATGGATTATGACTGGAGGACTAAAGGAAGACTGTACAGAAGATAGCCTTTGACCTGGGCTTTTGAAGAATGAAAATCATTTTGATAGGAAAAATAGGAAAGTAGGGCGATGCCATGCTGAAGGAACAACATGTAAGGAAGGTACACAATACTAGAAGTCCATAATGTGGTATATGGGAAATTGGTGTGAATTAAAAGTTGGGTGTTTAGAGTTGTGTAGTAAGAGATAAAGCTAAGAAGGCTAATATGGAGAAATACTGGGGATTGAAGGGGAGGAGAGAAGTGGTATGCATAGCTTTTTTTCCTTTATTATTTAGTCTCTTCCTAATTTGAATATTAAAAGTATAAAGATTGAGAATGATTTAAGTACTAGGAAAATGAATACACAATAAATTGAATAACTAAAAACAGGACAAGACTATAAAATTTTGTATAACAGTGACTTTAACAGGCACACAGTTTAAGTAACTGACACTATCAGGGTGAGGCTTAATATACAGAATATCACAGAGTTGAATTTTCTGATTAAAGATCACTAGAAAAAGAACAACTAATAGAAAGCTGTCTTTCACCAGTAGTATATTTGTTTTTACTTTGATATCATAATTTCAGAGTTTTTAAAAAAGAAATGGAGGCGTATTATATCTTTAAAAGTTTCTGCACTATTTTTCTATCCTTGAAAGTCTCCTTATCCCAAAGATTTTTTAATTCCTAGTTTTGATGACATGCTTAATTTTTTATGTTAAAGAATTTTAACTCTATCTGGACTTTTTCAGATGCTGGCGAGTCTAATAAAAGAGAGAATACTTCCACAATGGCTGGTTTTGGAGTAGGAAAGTCTTTTGGAAACAGAGGTAAACTACTTTTATATCTTACAATCAAAACTTGAGTGAACACAACTTTTTCAGTTTTTGAGTTCATTTTTCCCTTTAATGTCACTGAAAGTATGTGCCTTTCCCAAGAATTTCTGAGGATCACAATGCTTTCATTTTCCCGGTTATAGTTTAGAGCAGCATTTTATACTGCTTTGAGTGTATCTGCTCCTCCATGTAGCTTTTTTTTTTTTTTTTTAAATAGCCATGCCAGTTGCTGCAGCATCTCTTCAAATTGATTTACCCCACAGGTGAACCCCAGTTCTTCTGTACTCAAGACTCCCTTCCCCCGCTCCCCAAACAAGAAATCCACCTTATACTTCCAAAGATGAATTTGAGTCTCCATCTTTAGTTGAGCAAAGAACCAGTAGAAGCTTTGAAATTAATTTTTTTCTTAAAAATTGTAGATCAGAATTTTTTTCCTTAAAAAACTTTAAAGTAGATCAAAAGTAGAGTTTAAGTTCAAGACCAACAGTGTATAGGTGGAAGACATTCCTGAGCTGGGTTTTGGAAACCCAGCACTTGACCCTTTTGGATAGGGGAGTATGGAGGGAAAGGGGCAATTGTAGAGGGCAGTAGAATATAATCCTTTTTGTAATCAACTTCAAAGATTGCCAATATTTAAGTGAATAAATAACTTATACTTTAGGTTTTGTGAAAATATACTCTTTCTGTAGAAATTATCTTTATTTTGAAATTATACATCTGCTCAAGGAAAAACTTTTTTGTCATTTAATATATCAAGGCCTAGGGTACTTACTTTTATATGATAATTGTGTATTAAATTTTCACAGAGTGTTGGATTTTGGTTAAACCTGAGATGTTAAGTGATTCGATATGTATACATTTTGCATGTAAATGTAACATCTGTCAAATAGTAATAGATTAATTTTTATTACAGAAACCATAATTTAATATTTTATAATTTAGGTTAAATACTGATTGGCAGGCATCGTATATTGACGATGAATTTTAAGGTATATTATTCCCTTAATATCTTTACACTAAAGATCATTGATTAAAACTCAACATTTAAAAATTTTATGAAATATTACCGATGAATGCTTTTAAAATTAATTTTAGAGGCAAATTTGTATACTCCAGATACATAAATCTAGACACAGATTTTTATTAAATGAGAAATTTGAAAGCAGAGTTTGATGAAAGATTAAACATTTTTTTATAAACAAAAAGAAATTGGTAGTATTTACTGAGAAGGGAAAAATTACTGAATTTTGGATTATAATTTAGTTGTACTGTCCTTTGGCAGATGAAGAAATTGAGTTAATTTATAAAATTAAAAAAATTTTCATACTTTGAATATGAAGTATTAATGATTATATTAACATATACCCAGTTTTGCTCATGTTTGGATAGAGGGATATATAAGAGGTAATATAACATTCATTGACATTTAACCTTAATAAATTGATACAAGGCATAAATTGTAATATAGTTTATATTAGTCCTTATTCAGTATTTATACAGTTGTATGTGGTTTATCCTATTTTAAAGAGGCATCATAACATAGTCTTTGTGAGGTTTTTGGTTTTCTTTTTAACACTACAGAGGTACAGGTAATTATTGTTTTCAGAAATTTACAATTTTAATTTTATATTTTGTATAGGTTTTTCAAATAACAAGTTTGAAGAAGGTGATAGCTCTGGTTTCTGGAAAGGTCAGTGTTTTTTAGTGACTTATAATTTAATGTCTATAATTCATGCTAAAGAGAAACTAGGATTAAGTATCTTATTCTGTTCCAATTCAATTTATTGAAACCCAGTTTTATAAAGCAGCTATAGCCAGAGCCTTAGCCAAAGATTCAGGCATCCTGATTTGACCTATTTGCCACATGCCTTTGTTAATCTATAAGGTGCGACTTTTGAATGCTGGGCTACTGTACGAAAAAGGTGATAGTAGAAAGAGCAAGTCAAGAATCAAAATTACACTTCCAAATATAAATACAGTTTGGGACATGTAGGCCCTTTTTCAGATTCAAATAAGTCTTGACAGTGAGAAAAGATTCATGAAAATATAGAATGCAATCAAAGACATTTCTGTCAAATGTCTGACACTGGTTTGGAGGAATACAGAGAATGATGAGACGAATATTACCAGTAGATAGATCACAATCATTAACTTTCTCAGGAGAGCATGATTGAATAATTTATGTGAGGCCTTGGAACCTGTATTAAGAAAGCATCCCTGGTGATTTTGATGCCTTTTTTGTTTGATAACCACTGATATGTAGAATCTTTATAACACATATAAGTCTGGCACTTTGGAGTACCAGACTTTGTTTCATGTTTCATGTTTCTTTTCTGCTACCTGAATAACTTGGAGCAAGTCGCTTAATTTCTCAAAGCCACAGGTTTCCTATTCTGTAGAATGGAGGCATCCATTTTAATAGATGGTTAGGTAGACTAAATGAGAATGCATGATGCATGTAAAATAGGAAGTTTAGTACCAGACACAATTATGGTAAACAATAAATGCCATCTGTTTTCAACAAGTATTTCGAGTTGATCTTATACTCTTAATAGTGATACTTAAATTCAAAACCAAACAGACCTGGTCTCCTTAGACCCTTTTGGAATAAGAAGTAGCATTTTAACATATCAAATAAGACTGTTCGGCCCAACCTGTTGTCAATCTCAGTCTCCCAGCTTCTCCCTGCTTGTTCTCCTGTCCCATTCAAATGAAAACATATAACCTAGAGCTAATATTTCAGTGAAGAAAAACATCACCATTTTAATCCTTTTCTATTTTTACTTGACCTAATTTTTAGTTTTTAATTAATATTCAAGATCATTTCCACTTAAAGACTTTCCTCCCCAACTAACTTCTTTCAGTGGCAGAGTGCTTTAGAGCACAAATTCTAGTTTCCCGCTATACATGAGAGAACTTTTCTCTAAACTGCTCTGCTTTCTTTCCTTTGGTTTACTTTCCTCTATTCTCATTTTTGTCTCCCTAAAATTAAAAAAAAAAAAGTGGATCGAATTCTTTTATTCTCACAATTGTTGGTGAGCCTAGGAGTATATTTTGATATATAGTAGGTTTTGATATAATGACAAAAAGCTTTTACTCCACACACAAATGGATGGTGTGTTTTGTGGTTGCTATTTTCCCTCCAGTCTACTTTCCCCTGGCTAGTATAGTGCAGTGATAAAGAGTTCAGATTTTGGAGTTGGACACCCTAGGTTTGAGACCCAGATCCTCCTCCTCCTCCTGTCAGTTATATATTTTTGACAAACATATTAAACTTCTATGTATTTAATTTTCTCCATTTGTAAAATGAGGATATTACCCACCTTACAAGGTTTTTGTGAGGATTTAAAAATCTGATACATATAATTCATTTAGGACAGTGTCAGACAGTAAGTTATGTTACTATTATTTTTATATAATTAGTTGGTTATAACTAGACTTGGGGTCATTATCTCATTTTTGTTGTGCTTGGCTTTATTTTCTAACTTTCCAGAGATTCTTTTTATATATATACATTTTTATTTTGAAATAGTTTAAGTCAAATGAAGTTGCAAAAACAATACAGAGGGTTTTCTTTACCCTACTTCTAATGTAATTGTACCCTTCATCCAACTTCTCCTAATATCATTAACTTATTTCAATCACTAGTGTAGTCAAAATAAATATAGGTTTGTTTTAGGGGAATAATTGGCTAAAGATAATGTGAGACCTCTTCTAGCCAATTAATTCATAGGTTTATCTTCTTTAAAGCAATAAATGTTAGCTATCATTATTAGTCCAGGACTAACCTTCTTTCCAAAATTTATTCTTTCCTGTTCAGCCTCTTGTAGTATTAAATGCTGCTTAGAAAATTGTCTTGATAATAGATGGCTCTTTAGGAATGTTTGTCAGTTGACTTCTGCTCAAATAGGCACCTGCAACAAGAGCTCTGGGTGGTTCATTGCAAATAATCTTAATTGTTAAGTAGATTAGTACTTTTGCACAGGGACTTAGCTGATAGCTTCTGAGACGTTCAGCTATTTGATGTCATCACTGTGATTTAAAGTTCTCATATATTGAACATTAATGACATATACAAAGATCCTTTGAAACCATCTGTGTATTTCCCAAATGTGGCTTTGTTGGAATAGTCTAGAAAGCTTAAAGTTATTACTAAAACCTATATTAATAACATAATTTTTTAATTTTGAAAAATTTTTTATTTCTTGCTATCACTTTACACTTTCAAAATAAACATCTCTGGAGGTGAATCCCAGGAATTTATTTTTAATCAACTTACCAGATACTTCTTAAGCAGCTTCAGTGTAATGATCTTCAGACCTATTAGAAACCCTGGTAATGTTAATCGATAATGTCGTTAACGGAAAAGCCAGGATTTCCTCCATTTTTTTTGTTATGAATGGGGAAAAGTTTGCATATATTTAGGAAAAAACATGAATATCTTGGATTTATTAAAAATTCAAATTACAGAAATAATAATGACATAAAAAGAATAGTCATGTGTTTCCAGTGGTCTGTGGACCACATTTGAGAACACACTTTCCTAATTTAATAGTTTAGCTGTTTCTGAAACCATTTTTAGTCAAATTGACATTTATGAAAATTTTTTTTTTGGCTTGTGCCTAGCACTTGGCAAATAGTGGGTTCTTCATTAAATACTTATTTAATATTTAGCTATATTAGGTGATTTGTATAGGGAATTGACTGAATGTCTTTATATTTCTGTTAAAATTATTTTAAGAATTGTTTATATTTTTCTTACTAATTCAATTTTGTGACTAATTTTTATTTTAAAAATAATTTTAAGTTAATCTTTATTTTTCAATTACAGTTGACTTAGTTTCAGACATACAACAGTGATGTAGTGTAATTTTTTAGATATTACATCTTTAAAGTTAATTATTTAGATGCTATTCACATGTTAAATTTTTATTTAAGAGGCTAATAGTGACTGTGAAGATAATCAAACACGGAACAGAGGGTTTTCCAAGAGAGGAGGTAAGGTCCACCTTTTGGAACAATTTATTCTTTTGATACAGATACTAAACTGACAAAAACTGATTTCAGAAGAGATGAAAGAAAGAAAAATTCTGGTGGCAAAAATCGTGAAGAAAAATATTTTGGCAAATGTTTTATTTTGTTAGTACTTGGATGAATATTCAGTAAATGTTCTAACTTTTCTATCACTGTTTTTTTTTTTTTTTTCCCCGACCCTAGTTCTCTAGAATGTGCTATGAAGTACAGAAACGAGACTGTGTGAGTCTAGGTCAGTCACAGTATAGGTGGTTTGGGATGTCTTTGTCTCTGAACAGGACATCACTGGAGATGTGGGGGGAGGGAAGGAATTGTAGATTACTTATTGTTCAAGTAGTCTAGCACCACTCTACTATACTCTGCTAATCCTGCCTCTAATGAAGTTGGTGTGAGATGGCATAAAAATTGTCATGCTTAATTCTTGATTCTTTAGAGGCAAAATGTTGAAATAGCAACAACAAAAAGCCTAAAAAACTGTAGTGAACTTACCATAAAATTGCTGCAGAGTACAGATCTACTTATAATGACAGAGTTTATTGTTTGGAACTACATAGTACTCAGATACATCAGTATTTTTGCTACAACTTGACATCTTTTTCCCTTGCTCATTAGATGGTTAGTTCATCAAATAACAGACTTCCCCAAGTGAAAGTAAAACTTGCTGTTGATTTTAGTATAGTCTTGTTAGGGATGTAAGGTTGGTCAAATTTGGTGGTGAATGAGATGTTGCTATTTGTCTCACAAATTGAATCTTTTTAATTATGGGGGCATGTATAACAATGGGGAGAAAATTTAGCTAAAGAAAAAAATAGATGACTATTAACATTCCTTTTCTCTCCCCTATAACAGTTCTTGACACTTAATGTATATAAAACATTGCTTTTATTAAATTTTTGGGTGTTTGCTGCAGAACAGTGAATATCTTCCTTACTATTATAGTTTATTAAAATAAGTTTAGTTCATATTTAAGTGAGGAAGTCAAAAGCCAGTTGCTTTCCTATATGCTTGATTCTATCTTATTGATTAGTGTGGGGTGACTAGCAGGGTCACAGTCATCTTTAAGGGTTTCCCTGATTGCTTTTCATTGTAGATATATACATCTGAGAGTAGGAAATTTGCACACGGTGGTCACTCAGTAAATCTCAATACGTTTGTAAATATAAGTTTATATTGAAGTATGTCATAATATAGCACCCAACAGATAAACATATCATAAATGTACGGAGCTCAGTGATTTTTCACTAACTGAACACACCAGGGGTCAATATATTCACAAGCATCCTGATCAAGAACTAGAAATTATTAGCACAGTAAAAGCCCCCTTTCAGCTCATTTTCACTCACTAACCATCTCCTCAAAGTTAACCTCTATTCTGATTCCTAGCAGCATAGATTAATTTTGTCTGTTTTGTACTTAACATTAATGGAATCATATAGTATATATTCTTTTGTACCCAGCTTCTGTTTAGTGAGATTCATTCATATTGTTGATTGCAATTGTAGAGCATTATTATTGCTATACACATAGTACATTTTTGTTTTACTATTCTGCTGATGGTGGGTATTTGATTTTTCTTTTTTTTGAGTTATTTTTAAACTGCTGCTGTGAACATTCTAGTGCTTTTTTTGGTGATATTAGTATACATTCAGAAGTAGATTTACTGGGTCACAGATGTGTATATTTTTGATTTTAATAGCTATTGTCAAATGTTTTCAAAGTAGATATACTAAGGTACTTTCCCACATTCTCACTAATATCTGGTATTTTCTTTTTCATTTTAACCATTTTGCTAAGAGTGTGGTGGCGTATTCTATTGTAGTTTTAATTTGCATTTCGTTGATGGACTGTTGAAATGTATAGTGCTTCAAATGTTCATTGTCTATTTGGACATCATTTTTTGTGTGGTGCCTATTCAAGTTCTTTGTCCACTTTTATGTTGGACGCCTTCATTTTTATCTTTTATTTGTAAATAATTTAAAACTTACAGAAAATGGACAAGAATAGTGCAAGTAACTTCTGTATGACACTCATATTGGGAGTCTTTTAATGGATGGAATTTATTCATTTTAATCAAGCCCAGTTTATCCATATTGTCTTCTACAGTTAGTGCTTATTTTCCTGGTTCAAGAACTCTTTGCTCCCTCTGAAATCATGAAAATATTCTCTTTTATTTTACTTTCAAAACTTAATCTTATTAGCTGTCACATTCAGATCGTAATTCATTTGGAATTAATTTTTGTATATTGCATAAGGTAGGGATCAAGGTACATTTTTTTCCCTGTATGGATGTCTAGTTGATCCAGAATCACTTGTTGGAAAGACTGTTCCTCCCACTCTACACTGCAGGACTGCCTGTGTCCTAAATTAGGTGGCAGTATATATGTAGAACTTTTTCTGGACTCATTTCCATTCTATTAGTCAGCTTCTCTGTTTTTTGCAATACTACCATGTAGGCCAGTTACTGTAGTTTTATGGGAAGGTTCTGATAGCTGGTTATATAAGTCTTTCCAGATTCGTTGTTCTTCAAAATTACCTGGGTTTTTCTTAATCCCTTGCATTTCCATATGATTTTTATAATCAGCTTATGTATTTCCAGAGGGAAAAAAAGCCTAATGGGATTTTTACGGGGATTGTATTGAATCTGTAGATTAATTAGGGGAGAATTAATATTTTTTTACAATATCAAGTATTCCAATTTATGAATATTCTTATTTATTTAGGTCTTTAATTTTTCCTAGCTCTATTTTGTAGTTTTTACTATAGAGTCCTTATATATCTTTCTGTACCCAAGTATTTGATATTTTGTGGTGCATGTGGTTTATCTATATATATATATAAACCCCATCATTTTAAAGTATATATGTCAGTGGTTTTAAATGTATTTACTATGTTGTGTGACTATCTCTACTATCTAATTCCAGAACATTTCGCTTTCCCCCAAAAGAAACCTTGTAACTATCAGCAGTTAGTCCAGTGCCCCATCTCTCTACATCCTCTGGCAAACACTAAACTACTTTCTGTAGCTATGGATTTGCCAACTCTGGATATGTCATGAAATTATATAATATATGATCTTTTGTGTCTGATGTTTTTAAGGGTCATTCATTTTATAATGTGTAATAATACTTCATTCCTTATTATGGCTGAGTAATATTCCATCGTGTAGCTATACCACATTCTGTTTATTCGTCAGCTGATGGACATTGGGTTGTTTCCACTTTTAGACTATCATGAATAACATTGCTGTAAACATTTGTGTATTTGTATCATATGAACACGTGTTTTTATTTTTCTGGAGTGGAAATTCTGAGTTATATGGTAATTCTCATATTCAGCTTTTTGAAAAATTGTCAAATGTTTTTTCACAGCAGCTGCACTATTTTACATTTTCACCCACAATGTATGAGAGTTCCAGTTTCTCCACATCCTTGCCAATGCTTGTTATTGTCTCTCTGTTTTAATTGTAGCCATCTTAGAGGGTGTAAATTTGTATTTCATTGTGGTTTTGATTTACATTTGCCGATTGCTATGATGTTGAGCTGCTTTTTCTGGGTGTATTGGCCATTTGTATATCTTCTTTAAAGAAATATCCAGCCAGATCTTTTGCCCATTTAAAAAACTGGGTATTCTTTTTAATATTTTAAGAATTCTTTATGTATTCATGATACAAGTGTCATCAGATATATTATTTGAAAATATTTTCTCCCTTTTTGTGGATTGTCTTCACTTTCTTGATAATAGTCTTTGAAGCACAAAAGTTTTAAATTTTAGTGAAATTCAGTTTATTCTCTTGTTGCTTGTGCTTTTGGTGTCATATCTAGAAAACCTTTGCCTTTTCCAAGGTCATGCAGATTTTCACCTGTTTACTTTTAAGAATTTTACAGCTTTTGCTCTTACATTTAAATCTTTGATCAATTTTCAGTTCATTTTTGTATATAGTATGAGGTAAGGGTCCAACATAATTCTTTTGCTTATAGATATCCAGTTGCCCTAGCACCATTTTTTTGTGTTTTATGTTGATGCGTGTAGGTGCAACTCTATTTAGATTTATCCAAGTTGGCATTTATTAAGTTTCTTGGATGTATAGATTAATATTTTAAATCAAATTTGGGAAATTTTCTACTCTTTTTCTGTGGTAAAATAACTATAACATAAAATTTGGCATTTTATCTATAAGTTCATATAATTCAATGGCATTAAGAATCTTTACAGAGTTGTGCAGTTGTCACCAGTATTTATTTCCAAAACTTTTTCATCATCCAAGCAGAAACCTGTATACACTGAGCAAAACTCCCCATACCTTCTTCCTCAGTATTTGATAACCTTTATTCTGTGCTCTCTATAAACTTATCTATTCTAATTCATACAAATGAAATACAATATTTGTCCCTTTGTGTCTGATTTAACCTACTTAGCGTAACATTTCCAATGTTCATCCACGTTGTAGCATGTATCAGAACTACCTTTTTATGACTAAATAATATTCCATTGTATGTGTGTACCACATATTACTTATCCATTCATCTGGTGGTTTACACTTGGATTTTTACTGCTGCTTGGCTGTTGTGAATAGTGCTCCTATGAACGCGCATATACAGATATCTGAGTTCCCGTTTTTGCATTTTTTGGGTATACACAATTGCCAGGGTATGAGACTGGAATATGCCACACCCAAAAAATTAACTATTCTTACTGCTATCAGTCTTTAAAAAAAAATTCACTGGGAAACTGCAAATCTTTACTTTTCAGAGTTTGAAAAATGTTAATTCTGACATTTTTGTGTCCATTTTTTCCTTCTTTGAAATAGCAGATTTTTGAGTTCCTTACTTTGCCATATTTGCTGATGTCAGTGATCTATATTATAAAAGTTTTTGTTTGCTAGTATATAGAAATATAATTGACTTTTCTATATTGAAGTTTCAGTGACCTTGCTAAATTTATGGTAAGTACTTTTTTTAAATAAAAAAAGATATTTACATTTCTTTTATACTGAGTTTAAATGAATTATAAACTCATTTTTTTCCTGAAGATTGTTACCTAGCATCTTTAAGAGTGCAAAGAATTGCACTCTTCTGAAATGCAGACTATACCTCATCACTGGACTCACGGCACCATTTAAAAATATGTTATTTTATGAAAAGTGACATTTAAAGGATAAATTTTGAAATAGTTCAATAACTCAGAAAAAGTTCTGAATATTCTATTACAAACACTTTTATATTACTACCTACATTTAACAGGAACCTTTGTGATATTTATTTTATATATAGAAAAATATTACAGAATTGTTAGATGACCCATCCTCCCTTTATATTTTATATCTTCCCCTTCCAAGAGGTAACTTATTTTAACATTGGTGTGTATACTTTCTACTCATATTTTTATAAAAAATTTAATATTATACCTTTTTATGACTTTAACATTTTTTAAGATTTATATATTGAAAGTATACATTTTAACTGCTACAGTGTTTTCTTTTAACATATTTATTTTAACAAAGATCATTATTTTTAGGATGATGTAGGATATATGGAGTTTCTGCCCCTACTTTCAGACAAGAAGACAGTGTAGACTTTTAAATTCTACAATACATCTGTGTTCTTTTCACCTCTAGTTATTAAGCTCCTTATGTAACTTGGAATTGGCACCAATTGTGGAAGAAAAAAAGAGCATGTTCATTTAAATGTTTGAGTTTCTGTTATGTATGGAGTCATTAAGCTATAGATATCAGAGATACTGAGGCATATAGCTTAGTAGAGAATGTAGATTTTTTTTTTTTTTGAGAACATAGATTTGAAAAAGAACCAAATTGAATTTAAAGAATAGAGTGATTAAAACATGACGGATGAATTAAACAGATTAAACACTGATGAATGGAATAAATGACTCCAAAGAGATCTGAGGAAATTCTCAAAATTTGGAAATGGAACATGTGAAAGCTATTAACAGATATGGAAGATAGACTAAAAAGTCCTGTTATCCTAACATGTGACTAAATATGTGCTGAGGAAAGAACAGAAAAATCGGAGGAGGGGAAAGAGGAGAAAGGAGACTATTTAAAGAAAATAGATGAGACTTTTCCAGCATTAAAGAGGTACAAGAATTCTGAAGAAATTAAATACAATTCACACCTTTATGCATGTTTTGAAACTACAATGTTACAAAAGATAAAGACACCTTTAAAACTACTAGAGAAAAAAAGTGTGTTCCACCTATAAAAGAACAAGAGATTGAGAGCAGAACTTTTTTATTCTGTAAAGGTAGAAATCTGAATATAATAGAATTCAGAATGCTGAGGGAGAATAATTCTAAATCCAAATCTTTATATTCGTATAATTTAGGTGTCAAAGAGAAATAATAACATTCAGATAAAAATGATGCTTAGTACTTTCAGGCCACTAAAGAAAGAGCTACTAAACCATCTATAAATAAGAAAGAAACTGAATAGAAAGAAAGGAGTAGAAAGCAATGATGAGTTAAAATAACTAAATAAAATTCTAAAATTAGTAAATGTATTTTTAAACATAAATAAGTGTTGACTGTATAAGCTAGCAATAATGATGATTAATTTAGGGGTTTTAGAAACATGAAGGAACTAAAAAATATTAGCAAAGAAAAGACAAGATTTTTGCTTCCTCAATAGGAAAGAGAATAAATTGAAACTAATTTAAGATTTATTAAATATGATGAAATAGGGAAATCAGAAAAAAGGTAAAATAAAATGTATAAATTACTAGTGGAGGAAATCCCATAGAAGGACAGGGCTTTGTAGGAAGGAGTCTAGGAAAAAAGTAATTTAAATAGTTCTTAAACATTCATGATTATATTAAAGGACATCAGTAAAAGCATAAAATAAATATAGCATTCGGGGAAATCTAATAGGACAGAAAGGAGAATAAAAAGCATTGAAAAATAGTAAACATAAAACATAAGATAGCAGAAATAAAAATCTGTATCAGTAATCATATGTGTAAATATATGCCAGTGCAGAATTGCAAATTAAGAGGAAAAAAAATGTCAGTCCAATATTAACCAAGAGAAGCTGGCATAGAAATACAAGATAAAATAGGCTCTAAGTCACATACATTAGTGATAATTACTTAAAAGACATGCTCATTGAGAAGACATTACATTTCTGAGCATGGTTTGATTCTAACATACATAAAGCAAGAATAGATGAAAAAGTTAAATTCTTAGTCCTAGATTTAAACCATTTTCTCCCAGAAACTGATAGACTAGCAGAACGGAAATGAAGACTATAGATTTGAATACCAGTTGCTAAGCTTGATTTAATATTTCTATTTGAAATAATATACCCCCAAATTATAAATTACATATTCTTTTCAAGCATATGGAAAATGCATACAATTTGACCATCTATTAAGGCCAAAAGGAAGTCACAAAACATACCATAGAATTTATATTATGACCACGTTGTCTTGTTAAAGTACAATAAAAGTAGAAATCAGTAACAAAAAGCCTAACCCTTGTGGGTAGGAAACTGAATTTCTCAGTTTGTGAATAACATTTTAGATGGAATTAATGAAATATTTAAAACTCTGTGGCAGTAAAAACAGAACATTTCAAAACTTGTGGGATGTAACTAAAGCAGCTAGCTTTTAAAGGAAATTTTATAGTCTTAAACGCATATATTTAGGATAGAAATTAGTGAGCTTAGTGTTGAACTTGATTTTAAAAAGAAGGAATAAAACTCAGGATGTAAAAAAGATAATAGACATAAATGAAATAGAAATAGATACAATGTAAATATATTGATAAAGACAAGCACGTAGTTAGTAACATTTAAATCAGACCAAGGAAATGAAAAACAATTCAGGATGTTGGTTGGGTTGGGGAAGCTCTCTGGGGGATGGGGGAGATAATATAGGGCAGAAGACATGCGTGGGCAGTAAAGGTATTGGGAACAGTTTAGTCTTAACTGGATGGTAGGCCTATAGGTTTTCATTATATTTTAAACTTACATGGGTTTTATATGTTCTTTTATTTATACACACATACAAGAAAACAACTAAAAAAAAAAGAAAATCAGATGGAAAAGATAAACTTTCTTGAAGATAAATTCCGACAAGGTTTAAAAGATAAAGAGGCACAAATAAATAATTTAGAATAAAATAGTGCCTGTAAGTATTGATACATACTTATTAGATTGAAGGTAATAGATGTATAACTATGAATCTACTTTGAATTAGTTCTGCCCCATTTTATAAATAGGCTTTAAAAATATATGTAATCTAGTGCCAAGAAATATTGTAGAATTTTTATTTTTAAAAATTATAAATAGTTGCAAATTTATAAACAATCTTAAGTTTTTAAAATTTCCTACCCAGTTGGCATTTTGATTTTGAATTCATCTTATTTTGCCGTAGGTGGGATCACATGTTACCTGAACTGTTTTACTGATTTTTTTGGTATTCAATTGAATTAAAAATGTATTGTTTATAACAGGAGGTCAAACTTTGTATGTAACTACATATCCGTGTTTTGAATATGGTGTTTATTTTCTATAAGGAGCAAATACAAGCATTTTTTAATCCTCCTGTGGGTTGTGCAATTCCCATTAATGGTGCAATTGTGGCAACTTTCAGAATGCTACAAGTGATACCTTTTCCTTTTAATCATTTTTATTTTTGATTCCCAAAGCAAGCAGTGTTTTTTTAAAAATTGTAGCCATTTTGATATATTAGTAAAGTTGAATATTTCTAAGTCCAATATGATGTTTCATTTTAGTACTTGTTAATGCCTTAAAATATTCTTTTGAAGTCATTGAATTATATAAAGTTTAAATTCAATTTGGCCACTTTGTACTCAAGATTTCTTTATCGTTAATTTTTGTGGTGTTCTGTGTGTGTTTTAATATTTTTTAGGCTATCAAGATGGAAATGATTCAGAAGGTTCAGGGTCATCCAGAAGAGGTGGAAGAGGTAGCTTCCGAGGTTGCCGTGGAGGATTTGGTCTAGGAAGTCCAAGTTAGTAGTGGATTGCAAATGGTGTGCTTCATTAACGTGGATTATATGAGAATAGTTTAGTCCAGTGGCTGACATACAGTCACCTACATTGTACATATTATTTTTAGACACATATGTAATTGTATAATGGTTAAATTGTATATGAATCTTCTGTGACTCAGTTTTTAAAGTTACATGTTATTAATTATTTTAGAGACTTGGCAATGTGGCTCACCTTATAAATAGATGGCCTTTTCTGTGGCTCTATCTTCTGATATACCTTCTTTCACCAAAATGGCCTCCTACTTTAAATTTCCCCAGCCATCACTTCTTGGCTAAGGTGTAGTCTTCAAAAATCATTGTTGGATTACATGTCTCTCTTAACAGAGGAGGACTGATTAGTGGTTTTGGAAGCAAAAAACCCCATAAATTTGTAATAATGGTTTACTAGATGTATAGCAAATTAGTTAGTTGTCACTTTTTTTAAAAGTACAGGAATTTCGATGGTTGCCATACAGGACTGGTAAGGTTTGATTTGGCAACAGTGGGAGCAAAGGGTGCTTGCTATTCTGGAGAATAAGCAGTGAGATGAAGCAATATGAAATTTCTGGGGCAGTAACAGTGCTACTTTTGGAGGTGATTTAATTTTTGCTTATATTTTGGTGTAGCACTAGCTCTAAATTCTTTCATAAAATAATTTTAATAAAATTTTGAGGAAGTAATTTGTAATTGAAAGAAATGGAGAAATCCTTTGTGTAATACCTAGAAAAATATTCGTTGTGATTTCTGTTGAACTTCAATGATTTTACCTCACATCTTTTAACTTTTGGCATTCTGGCTTGATTATTTCTTTTTACTGCACAATTTAAAAGCTTCTTAAAAGTAACAACCTAATTTTATAATCTACAAATCTAGATAGTGAATTTGAACAAGACGAGGGGACACAGCACACCAGTGGCCTTTTTGGATCCAGAAGACCAGCATTAAGTGGCACAGGTGGGAAATAGAATTTATTACTGAATATTAATCATTCATATATGCTTTTAGTTCTAGGATTAGTAAACCTAACATATATATCTCAGTATACTAGGTTGGCTCATGTTTTTCTCTGCTTTTTAGATCTGTAGTAAAAATATGTGGACAAGTTTGCCTTCCTTATAAAATTTGTGCACTGCGAATTATTTCTTCTTATCTACCAGTTAATCTGAGGTGTAAATTATACTTTACTAATTGCAGGAAGGAAAATGAGGTTTGCATTGGTTTCAAAGAAAGGATTCTAAGGGGATTTGAGGAGAAAATGAAAAAAATAGCAGTTTTTGAAAAATGTTCGGTTGTGGGTAAATATATTGTGGTACACATCCAGGCAATGTGATATTATTCAGTATGCAAATGCAGTGAGCTACTTAGCTATGGAAAAATATGGTGGAACCTTAAAGACATGTTACTAAGTGAAAGAAGTCAATCTGAAAAGGTTAGATACTATGTGATTCCATCTATATGACATTGTTGAAAAAGAAAAATTTGGAAAAGGGTAAAAAAGATCAGTGGTATCCAGGAGTTAGCAGAGAGAGATATGAATAGGCACAGCATAGAGGACTTTTAGAGTAGAGAAAACATTTTGTATGATACTATAATAGTGAATACATGTCATTATATATTTATCTAAATTCTTAGAATGTACAACATCATGAGTGAACCGTAATGTAAATTCTAGACTCTGAGTGATCATGATGTGTCAGTGTAGGTTCATTTATTGTAACAAATGTACCAACTGGTGGGGGATGTTGATAATGGAGGAGGGTATGCAGGTGTGTGGACAGGAGGAACTCTCTGTATCTTCCCCTCAATTTTGCTGTGAACCTAAATAAATCTTAAACAAGATGAGGAACAGTTTTAAATTAAATATAGAATTAAGAAATGGATGCATTAAGGAACTGGGATTGCTGAGTATTACTCGGTGTTTGAATAGAAATAGCTATATGGTTTATGTGCATGAAAAGAAGCTGTGTTTTCTCTAAATTTTCTGAAACACACTGCCTTACAGGTAATGGTGACATTTATCAAAGCAGAAGTGGCAGTGGAAGTAGACGAGGTAAGTTTTTATTTGTCTTACCTGTAAGTGATTAAATTTATAATCCAAGTTTAATTTTGAAGTTAAAAGTAACTGTTACCACTTTTATAAATACTTTGAGAAGTATACATTTGCGCAGCCTGTTTTGGAGAGTTATGTAATAATCTTCAATCCAGCAATTCCATTATAGTATTTATATATTATAGATGTATTTGCTCAATATGTATGTACAAGGTAGTTCACTGAAGCTTTCTTTTATTATAAGTAAAAACTGAATATCACCTACAAATCATCAATAAATAACTGTAATAAATAATATAATCATAAAATGGGATACTATGCAAATGTTAAAGCTGAGATATTGCTATATATACAAATCACATTAAAACTATGTTTTTTATCATAAGATCGTTACTTGATTTGGTATAAGGGATAATGAAATTTCAGTATATATGATTTGGTCTTATAAAAATATTTTTGAGTTAAAAATACAGAAATATCATATAAAAGTTAAAATGATTTCCTGACTGGTAAAACAATAAACTTGTTTGATATCTCTGAAAAATTCTGTGATCATTATTAGTCTGAGAGCATTCAAAGTGACGACTACCATGAACTGCCTATTTATTATCCCTCTGATTCTTGGATTCTTTATTATAGAGATTCTTAATGTCTAATTAAGCCATATAGTCTACAAATACTCACATGTTCTTTGAAAAAGGATTTCAAGATCTTTTGTGGATAAGAAAATTAGAGGGCTCTCATGTATAAATGTTACATCTAGTTAGCTTTTCAACTCTGATGCTGTCTTTAGTCTGTTTTCTGATACTACACGGAAGTGGTACAATAGATGACTAGTTGGCTAAAAAATCAGAAAGGTAGTATGTAGAAAAGAGTTAATGGGCCTGACTGCAATTCATTAAGTGCTGCTTATAAGATTGGCCTTTGCCTTGGCATCTGGTAAGTTGAATTTGGGGAGAGGTCTTACCACCCTAACTGGTAAGAGTGCCTTGCTGTGCTTATACTGTTTGTACAACAGTATGGTTTATGCTGAACACCTCTTTTCTTCTGGGAGTCTAGAATTTCTGTGCATGCTGGGCAGAAGGTACCTACTTTGTTAGCCCCTCATTAAAAGCCTGGGTACTTAGTCTCTAGTGAGCTTCTGTGGTAGAAAACATTTCTAGTGTGTTTTCACAGCTCCATGCTGGGGGAATTAAGTGTGTCCTGTGTGAAACCAGTGGGAGAGGGTTCTGGGAAGCTTGTGCATGGTTTTTTTGGACTTTGCCCCATGCACCTTTACCTTTGTTTATTTTGCTCCTTATGCTTTCACTATAATAAGTCATAGCCATGGGTACAGCTGTATTCTGAGTCCTAGGAAATCACAGAACCTGGAGGTGGCAGTGGAGACGCCCCCAAATAGATGAATTTTTAGTTCATTTTAGAAAATATTTTCCTTTGCTGAGGAATATAAAAATTAAGTGACATAATAGCTTAAACAAAAAATGGTATTATATAACAGTGTCATCTGCATAAAAACAGCCTTTTGAATGCTGAAGAAACTTACAATGTTCAGGATTCTGTTTATCTTAATTGTCTCAAGTTTTATTTGTACAAAGGGACTTTAAGGACGTCTGTCAATGTCTAGAACTTGTTCTCTTTGAAGATAAGCAATTAAAATAAAGATGTGCACAGCTTTGTATCTTGACTAATTGTCGCTATGGATTTCTTTAATAGGTGGTTATAAAGGTTTAAATGAAGAAATAATAACAAGCTCTGGAAAGAGTAAGTTTTACTTTAGATAGGTATTTGATTTTTATAATGAGTGTCCTTTTACTCCTCAATTTAAAAAAATTTTTATCTCTTTTTGGGGTTGGTTCCCTTTAAGGTTCTTGGAAGTCAGAAGCTGAAGGAGGAGAAAGTGGTGACATTCAAGGTATATTAACGTTTGTGTGATCCACAAGAATGTATATTACATTTTAATAAAAATACAAAATACTTAAAAGCAGAGTTAACTTTTTAAAATTTTAAGTGAAAACTTAAATAGTAAATATTGGGATGTTATATAGTATTTAAAATTTGATTTTGTCAGTCTTTGTTTTTCCTCTAATTTTCCTTCTAGCCCTTGTAATGTAGGTTCTTTTTTTAATTTAAATTCTAAGGACCGAAAGTGACCTATATACCACCTCCTCCACCTGAGGATGAGGACTCCATCTTTGCACATTATCAGACAGGCATAAACTTTGACAAATATGATACTATTCTTGTAGAAGTATCTGGACATGATGCACCACCAGCAATTTTGGTCAGTATAATAATTATTTCTGTATTGACTGTAGCAAGGTTTGTTTTTAAAATACATGGGACATTTTTTAAAGATAATATTAAAGAATACAAAAATTTCATTTTTAGTATCTAATGATTTAGGTTATAAATTTAGAACCATGCCTACCCATTTACAGTAGAATTAATTGCTATTTTGAAAGAGAGGGTACTATATTTCATCTCCACCTCTCTAAACCAGGATGATAATTTTATTTACATTTACTAAGTATGTGAGAGTAATCTTAAGGGAGTGATTTTCTAAGGAGTCAGGGAGCCCTGTTGATAATGAGCCATTGGTTACTGATTAGAGCAATTTGTATCTCACAGGTTATAGGGAGCAAAAAAATGTTTTTAGAATCACTGTCTACAGGGAATACTCCTTAATTCTATAAAGTAATAACATACAGTTTCTGGTTATTACTTTGGGGCATATTCATAAAGTAACAGGTATATAAAGTGGAATTAACAAAAAGTTAAACTAATTCAAATGGAATATGTTTATGGAATGATCTTCATATGTTACATGAAATTTAATCACTATCCTTTTTTTCAGACTTTTGAAGAAGCTAATCTCTGTCAGACTCTGAATAGCAACATTGCAAAAGCTGGTTATACTAAACTTACTCCTGTGCAAAAATACAGTATTCCTATTATACAAGCAGGACGGGATTTGATGGCTTGTGCTCAGACAGGATCTGGAAAAACTGTAAGCCACTTTCCCACATGTATTCTCTATATTCAAGTTGTTAAAGTTTTTTGAACTTTGGTTCTTCTCAAGTACCTTGAATCTCTTTTGTTGGATTGAAAGTTTATAGATAATTTCAATGAGCTGTAATAAATATTCATGTTTTTGTTTCTGATTTCTGGTTTTATTGGGGTTGGTGTATTTCTGAAGAGAAAATTTTGAATTTTTCTGGAGTAGTTTTGCAGTTAATAGGTAATTTAATCTGTTTCTAAATGTGCTCAACTCCTTCTGTAACATGGTAGTATCTGAAACAAAATAATTGAGGGTCAAACACCAGAGGCTGTAAAACACAGAGAAAGGGAGAAAAATAATTTGTGTAATGTAACTGATAGAGTTTTGGAGTCACAATAATGATAAATAGCTATATACATTTTACCTGGTTCTTACTATGAAGTTATCTCTAATTATGCTAGTTCTAAAAGAATTCTGATAAGACCAGGTTGGTTTTAGGACTAATCTGTGGGATTTGTTAAATAAATAGGGTTCCATGAAATGAGTCTTAAAGACTTATTTCCAGAATCATAGAATCTTTGTTCATACTAATTTCGTCTTAGTCTACATGGTTGATGTAGCAGCTGATGTATGAATTAAATGGTTTTAGAGGCAGATTTTAGTGTCTAATTTGCTTAATGAGAAAAACATAACAAAAAAAATTTGTTTTGCCTGATACAATTTCAGTAAGGGTGATGTGTTTAGTAATCAAAATGAATGATTTCCCATTTTTTGCTCTACTTGTGGACCACTTTTTATCATTTATTCTGAATAATAATTTTATTACTTCCCTAGAAGGACTCATTTAGAATACTAACAAAATGTAGTAATTTCCATCAAGTTATATCTGCATTCTCCTCTATAAACAAGTTACTGTTGCTTGATATATTTCGAGTCATGGGTATGCTTTTTTTTTTTTTTAAAGAACTAAACAATGTTTTAATAGGGTAGATTAACTTTATCAAATATTTTATATAATTTGAGCATAAATACCTAAATATTAAAAACTCATTGAAATAAAAATTGTTTTCCTTTCTTATTTTAAATTCACCAGAAAGGTGGAAGAAGACTTTAATGGTTATAAGGGCATGAGGAATGGGTTTCCACAGGGAGGATGATGCATTATACATTTGTAAATTATGCAATTTAACTTCTAGGCAGCTTTTCTCTTGCCAATTTTGGCTCATATGATGCGTGATGGAATAACTGCCAGTCGTTTTAAAGAACTGCAGGAACCAGAGTGTATTATTGTAGCACCAACTCGAGAATTGATCAATCAGATCTATTTGGAAGCCAGAAAATTTTCTTTTGGGTAAGTACATCTAGAATGCCATTCAAAACAAGCCTCTCTTTAGAGATTTTTCTCACTTTCTTCGGGAAGAACTCGGTAATAATGCACTCATGTAATTAGTGTTACTCAATTGAAATGTACTTTTTCATAATCTTGTTTATGGAATCCCTGCTTATTTTTATTTAAAAAAAGGAACAAGCTTATTAAAAATTAGGTGATAATAGAAGTAGAGTGGTAATAGTGAAATATTGGTGTATTTTTCTGGTAGTTTTTAATGAATGTTAAAAAAATGAACTTGTGTTTCTAATAATTTTCTGTTCTTTTACACATAATATGGAAAATTGCTTATTTCATAATTGGACCTTTTAATGACCTTAAGATTAATCATGTGTATATATTTCCCTAATTTGGGGGCATTTAGGTTGCTTCTAATTGGGGCTACTATAAAAAAACTAATGTACAGCTGCTATAAACCTTTCTATTTTTATGTTTTAAGTATTTCTGTAGATTTTTATAAATTTAATGTTAAAGAGCATGAACATATTTTAAAACTTGCATTTCTACCAGTGGTATAAGGGAATGCCCATTTCACTATACAGTTTGTTAATATTTGGTATTGTAATAGTTTTTCTATTGCTGCTTGACATGTTACCCTAAAACCTAATTGCTCAAAACAATAACTATCATCTTACAGTTTCTGGGGGTTAGGAGTTGGGGAACAATTTAGCTGGGTGCTTCTGGCTTGGGGTGTCTTATGAGAATGCAGACAAAGTGTCAACCAGGATTACAGTCATCTGAAGGCTTGACTGTACCTATAAAGAAGGATGCTTGATTGTCCCTAGGAAATGGCAAATGGCTACTCTTAGACTGATCAGTGCAAAAGAGCAAGGGGAGACTGCAGTGGCTTTTATAAAATAGTCGCAGTCACATTTGCCACATTCTTTTCATCACTAAACAAGTCACTATAAGTCTGGTCCATATTCAGGACTGGCTAAATAATTTTCTGGAACTAGTACAAAATGAAAATACAGATTCTTTGTTCAAAAATTATGAATTTTAAGACAGCCAATAGCAGAGCATTAAACCAAGCTCAGGGTTCTTCTCATCTTGGTACTCTGACTACAAGGGTTGCACACCTATGAAGCTAGCCTTGCACATGCTTCAGGAGGAGGGAAGGAGTATTGAAGAATTTGTATACATTTGAAATCACCACAGCTATCTTCATTAAAAAATTTATTTGATTATTAAAAACTTGAACTACTTTTTGAATGCTTAATAATTATTCCTTTGTAATTATCCACTTGTTATCTATCACTTTATCTCTTGGGATCTTAGTGTTTATATATATATATATTTTAGAACTTCCTTTGTAGAAACTGTTAATTGTTTATTTCATGTAAATCAATTTGAAATGAAAGAAGAAAAATCAGATGATTATAATCCCTTTAATGTTAAACTTGATAGACCTTTTGGGAAAAATAGATGTATATTCCTTATACCAGTGTTTGTTTATTGTTAATCACCATGTACTATGTTGCTTTTCATGCTTTTAAATCAAGTTAAAACAATATTTTTTAAAAACAAAAACCTCATAGTAAATTTAGGTTAATATGTATGCAAAAAAAAACAAGTATTTAATGGATATTTGTTTCAACATTGTTGTGGCAAAAGACAAAGTATCTAAATGTATCAAATGAGGACTAGTTAAATTATGGTACATTTAGAATAACACTAAGTTATTCAATACTTAGCAGCATATGCTAAGTTATAAGTGTCTTGTATATATAACTCATTTAGTCCTCACAATAGTGGAAAACAGTGCATTTAAAGCAGTGAGTGTTTTTCCATGGTTTTTTATTTGTTTTTCAGCTTCTTCCTGGGAAGAATTTAATTTTTGTAAGTTGAATGTATTAGGTGTTTTTTCTTTATTATTATTATTTTTTGTTTTACATCTTGTTAGAAACAAATGTTTAATTTTCAAATAAGTAGAAAATTACATTTATTTTTCTTGTCAATAGGACTTGTGTAAGAGCCGTTGTTATATATGGGGGAACCCAGTTGGGGCATTCAGTTCGACAGATAGTACAAGGCTGTAATGTATTATGTGCTACTCCTGGGAGACTGATGGATATCATAGGTAAAGAAAAGGTAAGCCCTAGAGGAATAACAGATTTTTGGAATTGATTAATAATTTTTTCATATGGGAAAGGGAGAGAATGGTGTAAAGAGAGATACATTTATTAGAGCACCATTTATATATTAGGACCCCATTATATTGTTTGAATGGGTGGTTGTATTAATTTTAATCCCAACATAAGATAAATAATATTTTCTATTTCATACTTGGGAATACAATCTCAGTGTGATTGTGTAATTTGTTTTAAACCCCTCAGTTAGCTCTAGTAAGTGATGGGGCTAGGGTTGGAATTTAGATCTGATTCCAGAATTTATTTTCTGTACCCAACAATACTGGAAGAAAATGCGATAAATGCTTTTATCTAGCTTCATATATGTTGTCATGAAATCTTTTTTTTTTCTTCCCCCTGGAGGAAAGCCTTGTGGCATCAGTAATTTTATCTTCTTTTTGAGTATGGGAGTGATATTAACCAGGATTGTTAATTTTTTAATTTTTTAAAAAGAAATTTTAATGCTATGTACTTATTTTAAGTATTCACTTACCACATTATTACATCTCTAAACCAGTACTTTCATGAACTTCATTTGCTTATAGCTCTTCTCTAAAGGGGTTATTTGAAACATGTTATTTCTGCATTAAGGCACTTTTCTTAGAATACTTATTAAGATTATCTAGAGAAATCCACCTTGATTTTTCCATGGTGGTACCAAAGTCACTTGTTTTCTTTATGCAAATGTGTGCCTCTTCTTATAGCAATAAATGTTCATGCAAAGGTAAGAGAATTTTCTAGTTTTTCCTGAATGATTAGAGAATGGAGAATTTATTAAAGAAGTTAGAAATTGCCATTTATAATACATTTGTATACGTCATCCTGTTAGAAAATTTTATTTCTTACATTAAAAAGTGTGACTTTATCAGATAACACAATCTAGATCTGTGCTGTACAACACAGTAATCACTAACTACATGTGGCTCTTTAACTTTAAAAATTAAAAATTCAGTTCTTCAGGCACACTAGCCACATTTCAAGTGCTTTATAGCTAGCTACATGTGGCTTGTAGCTAACATATTAGACAATGAAGATAATTTTTAAGTAATTAAGGTCTATTGATCTAGATGTTTTGGTTTCTTTTAGTCTTATAATATGTTTTACAATAGTAGAGAAAATTAAGAATTGAATAACAGTAATAGTATATTACCTAACAGTTCTTATCAGTTTATGCATTGATTTTTAATCTTTGTTTTTAAGAATATATTAATAGCTAGAATTATGGAGACTATTTCATTTTAATATATCAACTAGTATACATTCCTCTGCTCTAACCTTTGAAAATTTCCTTAAAGATTGGTCTCAGGCAAGTCAAATATTTAGTTTTGGATGAAGCTGATCGCATGCTGGATATGGGTTTTGGACCAGAAATGAAGAAGTTAATATCTTGCCCAGGAATGCCATCAAAGGAACAGCGCCAAACCCTTATGTTTAGTGCAACATTTCCAGAAGAAATTCAAAGGTAATCTTTTTCTCCTTAAAAATAATTGTAATGTACATAAAATGCTTTTATGGAAGCAGAAGCAATATGAATATCCTATTTTTGAGACATCTGATTTTTTTAATTTAAGATTTTAACATAGAAAGTTTAAAAAGTCTATGGAGTCCTAAAAAGTTTATTATATTTTTTCATTGTTTCTTACCCTTATTCCTGGCTCTGCATTAGTACCACATTTTCTTAAAATGTTAATGTGTGTGTTATAGCACATCACATTTAGCTTACTAAATGAAATTATTTTTATAATGGTACCTTTTCTTCAAACTAAGATTATAGAGCCTTTGGCAGAAAATTTACATACCTATTGTTGACAAATATTTGGGTATCATACTATATACCATGTCCTCTGGTGAATTCTGAGATTAGGATGACACATCCCTGTTAGAATGGAGATTCTTCCTGCCTACTGGTCTCTTGGCTACAGGGAGCCCGAAGTGCTGAAATAGAAGTTTTAGCTTATAATTCAGTGAGACTCTTTCTGTTTTCTCCAGAACTATTCTCTTTGGGAACTAAGACTTCTACACCTGCAGAACCTGTAGTTGTAGGGGGACGGAGAGTACAGATTTTCTATGTGGGTCACTTGGATGGTACATGAACCCCTGTTACTTGTATCCCTTGGTTCCCAGACTCAGTCAGCAATTAAAGATCCTTGACTCAGAGTTACTGTCACATTTTATATAGTTTTACATGATCAGTACATCCAGTTGAAATTACTGTGTCCATTATTTGATGCAAATTTTTTCACTAGTAATTATGTGTTTTGCAAAATTTTAACAATTTATACTGACCTTTGAAAATAGTACTTGGATGATATAAATATCTACCTTATAACTGTTATAATCTAAAATTGGAGTAACACTTGCAGGAATTAAGTGAATATTAATGAATATTAATGGAAAAAGATAAATTAAGAAATAATCTTTTGTCTTTCAAGGTTGGCCGGGGATTTTTTAAAGTCTAATTATTTGTTTGTTGCTGTTGGACAAGTGGGTGGAGCATGTAGAGATGTTCAGCAGACCATTCTCCAAGTTGGCCAGTACTCAAAAAGAGAAAAACTTGTCGAAATTCTACGAAACATAGGTATCTTACATTGACATAATTATTTTTGGTCATGATATTGATTTTTTTCTTTTAAAGGCTGACTTTTACAAATTATTCCAAGAATTGTTTGGCATGAATGTTGTTTGTTTTCATTATTTTCTCTTTTTCTAAAGCTCTTTTATAAAAGCTTTTATGATTCAATTTTTAGTGTAAATTATATAGCAATATAATTATTTCTCTTCCATAAAGCTTAAAAATAGGAAGGAATTGAGACTTTGCTTAATAAGATTTGACTAAAAACTATTTCAACAGAAATATATATATTATAAGAAAATAGATTTAGCAACATATCTTTACATGAAACTCTGTTTATTCCACCTAAAATGATTTTTTAAAATTTTTAATTCCCAGGTTTTCTTTCCTAAGGCTTCTTATATTCATAGATCCAAAGAATTTTAGAGCTGGAGGAGACTTTAAAGATCTAATTCCATTCCTTCACAATACCTATAAGAAAACTATCCTTTCTCTACTCCCCACCCCAAATAATTTTTATAGAAAGTCATATATTTCATTGTTAGACATAGATTTTGTTTGTACCTGGAAGTAAAAATTTCTAATATGTCCATTGTAATACTTTCTTTTTACCTTACAGGCTAGGTGTACTTATAGTCTGTACATTCCCCACACTCCCCTCCCCTGTCTTCCATTTTAGTATATATCTTTCAGTTTGAGTATCAGTGTTGGGAAGGGGGAATGAGAAGGCAAGAAATCATCTATTTCTAAAAATGAGAAAAATAAAAATGTTGATATAAAAAGTACTTTTAAAAGGCATCTACTCATTAGTTTTTGCTGAGTTTTATTAAAAAAAATCTTTTAAACCCAAATACTTATTTTGAATTTGAGAAATTTTATTGGTTAGCTTCATAATGTTTCAAAACATATAATGCGGCTTGTGAAATAAAAATGATAGATGTGGTGGGCCACTTACTATTCTCATTGTTTTACATGTATTAACTCATTTAATTCTTAAAACAACCTTCTGAGGTAGGTTTTCTTATCTCTCTTAAGGATGGAGAACATGGAAATAAAGAGAGGTCAAATAACTTGCTTAGTAAATTGAAGCTCTAAATGTAGAAGAGATAAGCAAATATATGGTTTTGCTGAAGTTAAAAGCACATTCTAGTATCACCTTAAGATCTTTGATATATGAATTTGTGGATTAAAGCTTATTTTGAGAATAATTCTAATAAGTTTTACAAAAGTGCTGGTTTGCCTTTGAGAAACCTTTGAGATTAGTATATGAGCATTATTGGTATACTTTTGTATTATTTTAACTGTTACATGTTTTGTAGTTTAAAATTTATTCTTGTATTTTTTTACTCTGCATAGAATATCCGTCCAGTAAATCTTCAAATTTTACATATTTTTGTTCATATAATTTTTCTCTTTATCTACTTTTTAATCTGTCAGCTTTTCCCCTTCTGCCTTTAAATTTTATAGTTTTCATGATTTTATACTAGTATAACCAACTGCCATTTCAATAATTTTAATTTTAAATGAATTGGGTGTCAAAGATTTTATCGAGTTCATTCATTATCCAGGGAATTAATAAGATATCATGGCTAGTTCATAGGAGAATTCAAACAACACATATATGTGTAGGCTATCAGGAAGGCTAAAATGAATTTACAAATAGATGAGAAACTGGTTAATATCCACAAAGCAATAATCACTTTTATTTGAGGGGAATATTTGTTTTTTATTGAAAATAATCATTTGCATTGCTATCAGTTGCAATAGAGGTATAAAGGGGAAAAAAGAGAGTAAAAGGCACAGATAACCCTGAGGGGTATGCTAAACATTTTGCTCATTTCAAAGGGTTTCAGTTTTTCCTGATAGCATGTATCTTCCCCGTGAGCACAGTAATCTCAGATTGTTCTTGATCACAAGAAAGGCTGGTTTCATTATGTTTGGCTTATTTACATAGATGCAGTACGACTGTTCATTAACAATATAGGCCTTCTTGTGTTTGTTCTGCAAATCTAGTATTGAACAATTATTAAAGTTTTAACTTTTGTCTGAAAATTTACATTGTAAATCAGAGATTGAATTTTTAAAGCCTTCATTATTTGTTAACTGAAGAATAGAAACTAGTCTAAGAAACTCTACCATATTTCATTTGCAATTTCTAGAAATTTGAGTGAAACTCTCTCTTATAAAGGTCCCCAGATTTTTTATGTAATTTTTGTTTCATTGGATGTTAGGAGTCTACTTTCATGATTCCATCTGCTTTTGGACTAGTCCTAAAAATCCTGCTCAGTCCAGTGATATGATCTGAAAGTTGTCAAAGCAATGTTGACTTAGAACCTTCTACTCAAGACTCTATTCTCTGAAGTATCAGTAGTTTGAAGTGCCTGGTACAGTCCTTTCCCACAAGGCTTGGAATCTGTCCTTTGTTGAAGATACAAGCTCTGGCTTATAGCACAGCCTTTGGGCAAGCATCAAAAACTATTTTTGACAAAGACTTAGTGATTATGGTTAATTTATTACTGATAATTGTTAAATATGGAAGGTCTGATGAGGTTTTAATAAGAATACTAATAAGGAAATTTGATTTTTTCTATGGCATGCAAAATAAAAGTAATAAATCCATTTCCAACAAAATGTAGACAAAATGTCTCAAATGATGATGATTAAGCCTGTGTTCAAGGCATATGAATGTTACTTCTGACTTCTGAAAATGGGTAGACATAGTTTTTCATACCAAGAATATCAAGTACATAGATTCAGTAAGAGTAGAATAGGAGATAGTCACCTGTATTTTTACAAAACGCCATGTGTATCTAATGTACATCCCCAGTTGAAAACCACTGGCCTAGATGATTCTAGATTCAAATTAAAAAAGAAGATTGTAACCAAATAAAATTTTACGTAAAAAGTGAGATTATGACTGGCAACACTATACTGTTGTATCAGAAATGTACCTTCAGGCCCTTGATAAATATAGAAAACTATGTAGAGTTATTTTCATAAGTGTTTTGATCAGAGTTCTCCTGAAGGTAAAAACATCATATGAACAACAAGGAGATTTACACATCTCCAGAGACTTCCCATGTATCAATATTTTACTTAATGCATTTTACCTAGGGACAGTTTAATGTGTCTTCTGATTTGACAGCTTTTACCATGCAACTTTTAAAAATAGTAACACATCAAACAAGCCTAATTATTTTTAGCCTCTCTTTTATTTTATAAGGTAAAATAACAAGACCTTATATTTTTCCTGGGATTCTCTGGTGAATCTCTTAAGTGGTTTAGGTGGATATCTTTTTGTAAATTTATGATCTGTTCTTAAAAAGGCAAAATAAAGAGTTGTAAGAGGAGAGTTGAATATTGATTAGGGTCATTGGGGTCTGAGTAACAATGTATTAACATTGGTTACTAATTTAATTGAAGTGACAAAGCATTTAAAAATAAACAGCAGGTAACATGATTGTAAAGAATGGTAGCTCTTTCATAAATAAGAGACCTTTGCTATGTTTTTTTTTTTTTTAAATAAATATGTAAGAGAGTCAACAGATCTCTGCTCTATGTCCATGACAAGGAAAAGAATGAATAACCTTTTATGTTATAAAAGAGTCAGCAGAATTAAATTTTTTATTGCCACTCAAGATTCACACCAGGAACCAAAAGATGAAATCAAGGCTTAAGTTGCTCAATAGTTTCTATACCTGACTGGATCAGATGAATCAGTTTTGTTTTTGGGCATCTTGTTAGATGAACTCTGAAACTGTTGAATGACAAGGCAGAGGGAAGAACAAATATAAAGGCTCTGAGACGGGCGTTCTTGAAATCCTCAAAAAAAAAAAAAAAAAAGAAAAAAAAGAAAAAAACCATAAAACATAAAATTATTACTCTCATAAATAAAATGACTATGTCTCAAAGATTTAACTCATTTATTGCAAGAATCAGTTGCCTTTTTGGTTTCTCTACTTGGTTGTGTAAAGTGGAGACATAATTAAATATCTAAACCTTTTTCGTAGTCCTCCTATCTTAATGTTGCATTTTCCAGTTTCTTAGACACAAAATCATGGTGTCATCTTACACATCTGATCTGTTAGTAAAATCTTTTTGGTTCTACATCAAAATATATACAGATTTCATTAGCTGCTCAGTTAAAGATCAGATCTTATCACTTCTTTGCTGAAAGCCCAGTGGCTTCCCTTCTCAAAGTAAAAAAGTTCCTTCAGTGGCCTTCAAGACCCTGCATGAAATGGCCTCTGTCACCTCTCTGTCTTCATTGCTCCTGCTCTCCCTTGCCCACCCTACTCCAGCCATACTTTGCTCATTACTATTTCTCACACATACCTGGTGCACTGCTGCCTCATGGCCCTTGTACTTGCTGTTTCCTCTTCCCAGAGTTGTAGGGGCCACATGGGGGCCCATTTTCTGGGTTTTGTTTGTTTCTTGAGCACATCAAAAATACCCATGCCTCAGAGCCTTTTTATTTGTTCTTCACTCTGTCTTATAATGCTCTTTCCTTAGGTATCTGAGTAGTTCATTATCTTATTTTATTCATATCTCCTCAGATGTCATCTAGAAGAGGGTACATCTAAAGTAACCTTCTTGGGACCATTTATCCTGTTGAGTTTTTCATTTTTAGGAGTTCATGAATAAATTTATTATTTGCATCCCCACAATGACAGCAGTGGCTTTGTTTCATTGCTGTATTTCCAACACCTAGAAAATCTTCTAGGCACTAAGTACTTGTTGAATAAATGAAGCCAGATGATGATAGGGAGATGGGGGAGAGGGATTCTGAACAGTAATACATTCTTTTATTAAGGCTATAACTATCATCTTTCTAACATAAATTCTTTATGTGGAAAAATCTGGTTCATGCTTGAATTTCTGCCAATTAAACTTGAAAGTAAATAATCTTTGTTGCATTAAGACCCTGTGAAAAAGTTATCACTTAATTTTCTTTATAAGATACTTTGGGGGTAAAGAGGTTTGGATTAAGAGATAAAGTTGTGATGTGAAGTATTCTAGAGCACGGGTCCCCAACTCCTGGGCCACAGACCAGTATAGGGCTGTGGCCTGTTAGGAACCAGGCTGCACAGCAGGACGCAAGTGGCTGGCAAGCTATGAAGCCTTATCTGTATTTGCAGCCACTCCCCAGCGCCAGCGTCACTGCCTCAGCTCCACCTCAGATCATCAGGCATTAGATTCTCATAGGAACACCAGTTTCTGGTGTCAAAAAGATCAGAGACCTTTCTTCTAGAGTTTGTCAGCCCTAGGTTGGATGCCATTATTATAAGTACTTTGGGCAATTAATGCATAATGAAAGATTGGATTATCTTGAAAGAGCAAAGGCATTTATATAGAGAGGAAAGGGAGGGACCTGAGACAAATTTGGGATTGCTAAGAGTTGGCAGATAGTTATCACTTATCTTTAACTAAGTGTCTACTTCCTGCTATTGACTTGGGAGGGCAAAGGGCAAACTAATATTTTTAGTCCCTAAAATTAAAAAAAAAAAAAAAAAAAGTCCTTTTCTCTTTATCTTTGACATTCATTATTCAGGAAATATTTGAGTCCCTAATACCTCCCAGGACCAGGCCCAGGTCTAGGTGCTGGGAATAAAGTGGTCGATGAGACAGTTTCCTATTCACCCCCCATCCTTCTTTCCTTTCCCTGATTTTTAAATTTGAGTGTTAATCATTGTTTCATTGTCTTGTAGGTGATGAAAGAACTATGGTCTTTGTCGAAACTAAGAAAAAAGCAGATTTTATTGCTACTTTTCTTTGTCAAGAAAAAATATCAACAACAAGTATTCATGGGTGAGTAGATTTATATGATTTCCTAGTAGGGAGGTAACTTCTGTGTGTCATTTGTTAAGAAACATCAGTATATATAACTAATATGCAATTTGAGGAATAGGATTCAGAATTCTCAAAATCTAAACTTAATCTTTATTTTAAGTTTTTACCAGAACTGAGTGGCAGGGATGAGTGAGTGAGTGAAAGATCTGTTTCTCATGAGGAATGGTAACTTCTCAAAAGATCTCACTTAAGTTTCTCTGGTCCATAGATCTAAGTTTTTCCTTTGCTGAATCTAATCTTTTTGATGCTTGACATTTTATTGGACTGCTTAAGAATATCATATTAACACAACTTTTTTGATGCTTCACTAGTAGTTTTAAAATATTAATCAGTGAATATGTAGAATTCTGAGGTTATAGTTTTTAAAAAATAATCTGTATTTTAAGTAGTTGTATATTTTTTCAAACCTAGAAAGATTATTCATAGAGATTATTAATAGGTGAGATTTGACGTTTTTCATACTTAGTTTATATTTTGACTATATGTGTTAGCTGTTACCTCTTCTGCAAATTGGGATAATTGTTCCACCTCAAAGTATTGTGAGAATTAAATAAAATAATGGCTTAAAAGGGATTAATGTAATACATGGTGTGTAAGAAGTAGACATTAATGTTAAATGTTGCTATTTTATTATTAAAAAATTTATATGTTCAACTTTAATGGTTATCCTTATAATTTTCTTAAGAGTTATTCTAAAATACATGCTTTCTTTTCTTTCAAGTGATCGGGAACAGAGAGAGAGAGAACAGGCTCTTGGAGATTTTCGCTGTGGAAAGTGCCCAGTACTTGTTGCTACTTCAGTAGCTGCCAGAGGGCTGGATATTGAAAATGTTCAACATGTTATCAATTTTGATCTTTCTTCCACCATTGATGAATATGTTCATCGAATTGGGCGTACTGGTCGTTGTGGAAATACTGGCAGAGCTATTTCTTTTTTTGATCCTGAATCAGATAGCCATTTAGCACAGCCTCTAGTGAAAGTACTGTCAGATGTAAGTATTAAATTTTTAAAAATGAATGTAGAATGTTCTTACCTTATCATTAAAAGTAGACATTTTATACATATGTATGTTAACTAAAAATAAGTTGTTCTGATCTTTAAGACTTTATTTATGCATATTGTACATGAAGTTAATTTTTTTAAAGGCTCAACAGGATGTTCCTGCATGGTTGGAAGAAATTGCTTTTAGCACATATGTTCCTGGCTTCAGTGGTAGTACAAGAGGAAACGTGTTTGCATCAGTCGATACTAGAAAGGTTAGTTGAGGGGAAAAATTCAGAACCTGGCTTTTAGTTAGTCTTTGTAAATGTTATGCCTAATATTCCGAAGTAACTGTAACATTCAATATTTATCTAAATCATTGTTTTGTTATTATACCTAGGAGGTTACTTGAATATTTCTCTAAAATGTTAAGTACATACATATTTTTGGTCTTAAAGGATGAAGAATTAACTGCGAGATTTATTGCTCAAACATCCTCCTTTCTCAAATTTGCTGGCATATTTCGATTTGGAATCTTTTGAACTTTCTATAGGAATTCATACTTTTTTTTTTAATTGAGGTGAAATTTGCATAACAAAATTAACATTTTAGCATGAACAATTCAACATTTAGTACATTTACAATGTTGTGTAACCATTTCCTCTCTCTAATTCCAAACATTTTCATCACCCTATAATAAAACTCCGACCCATTTAGCATTTACTCCACAATGCCCCTTTCCCTGGCAACCACCAATCCACTTTTTTTTTTTTAATTGTCTTTGTTTTTTTTTTCAATTACAGTTGACATTCATTATGTTATATTAGTTTCAGGTGTACAGCATAGTGATATGCTAAGTGAAATAAGTCAGAAAAAGACAAGTACCATATGGTCTCACATGTGGAATTTAAAAACAAAATAAACAAAACAGAAACAGACTCATAGGTAAAGAATACAAATTGGTTGCCAGATGGGAGTGGGATTAGGGGATGGGTGAAAAAAGTGAAAGGTTTAAGAAGTACAAATTGATATTACAAAATAGTCACGGGGATATAAAGTACAGCCTAGAGAATATAGTTAGTGATATTGTAATAATTATGTATAGTGCCAGGTGATTACTAATTGGGGATCACTTCTTATATAAATGTAGGAATTTTTATTTTTGGAATTCTGACCACATTATTTACTAAGGTAAAATACTAGAGATGAGTTGTATGTCTTTTCTGATGTGTCAATTTACAGGCAATACTGCCTTCATGCAGAAACCATGGACCATATTAATAATTAAATATTTATGCTTATTCATTTACATGTAGAGCTTTAAGTTTTTCCACTGGACAAAACTATTGGCTTAAAAAGTTTTTTTCTTGAAATATTTTATGTAATTTAGACTTCCCAGATTGATATAGGCCTTTTTTTGAATGGATTGGGTTTAGTGAGAATGAAGTTCTTCATATGTTTGGGGAAGACATGTTGCAAAGCTTGAGTCCCTGCTCTCAGTCTTAGCAGTGTAACTTTAAAGCTGTCATATAATTAAATATTTCTTTTTCTTTCCTTTTTTAAAAGAATTACCAGGGCAAGAGCACTTTGAACACAGCAGGGTTTTCTTCTTCACAAGCTCCCAGTCCAGTAGATGATGAGTCATGGGATTAAATAAAACAACCTTCAAGTTGGTGGTACAGTTGATGCAGAGAAGAAAACAGTTTTGAATTTTGAGTTTTTATTGCAAATGTGAAACCCGACACTCATCTTATCTCCTGTCCTTCTGTTCTTACTCCTACCCTTAAAAAAAAAATCCTTACTGACTAGTTATGTGAAATGCTAAAAGTTACCACGTTGCAGTTGCTGATACAAATGGTGTTAACTGGAAAGATTAAAGCATTCTAAATGTCTTGCTTATTTCTAGTGTATTCTTCAGAGGTTTTAGACATGTTGCATGTCTAAATGCTAAGTCTCAGTATAGCGTTTATTGATCCTATAACAAACAATAGGATATATGGTATCCTTATGGTTAAAAATTATTGGGTCTCATTTTTACTTAAAAGGAGGCTTTTAAAGTAATAGTGTGTCACTGAAATGTTAGAATATGATTTTCATGAAGCAAACAGTGAAAGACATAAGCCTCTAAAGGTGATTTTGATTTTAGATCATCAAATATGTGATAAATATGGTTGAATGTTTGCAATGTAAGCTCTGTACTCAATGACATAACAAATGTTTGTTTTTATAATATACAAACTTTCCTTGAAAATAAAGGATGAAACACTTTCCCCTCTAAGTTTTCCAATAGCACTTTTAATTTTTCTTTGTAACATATCATAGTTCTCAACTTCTATATTTTGAAATTTTGTTTGAGTCTTATGAAATCAATGAACAGTCTACATAAATATCAGTGTATAAGATGAATTAATACACAGGTGTAATGGTGAAAATCACTCATTGAAATCAAACTATACCAACAAAAAACAATGTTGCTCACTCTTGTCATAATTAATTTTTTGATATATTAAGACTAATGAGGAAAAGAACCTTTATTTCATTTACCATTTGTATTTTAAACTTACTATGTCTAGAATGTAAGAATTTCTTAATAAATCATTAAATAAATGAACTAAAACATTAAGACATAAAATAAGTGAGGTGTGAATATTAGGGAGACAGGATTAGTTTTGAGACTATGCTATTGATCACTTAATATCCACAGCAACATGTCCTCAACATATATCTTATTATAAGGATTTAGTTAATAAAAGAGGCAGCACTTATGAAAAGACTATTCAACAGATGTTAGGATAGCTAGTTAGATGCCTACTACATACCATATTTTAAAGAAATTCTGAGTGAATTATAAAAAATTAAAACTACAGAAACTATAGTTAAGTCTTAAATTTATGAACTGAGGATGAATTGACTGCAAGCTCAAAGGAAAAATGGAGGAATTAATGAACAGAATTGATCACTAATTATTGATATAAAAAGTAAACAGCAGGCAAGGAAAAATATTAATGTGATTACAGTAGTTTATCAACTGTAGTTCTCTATACGTGGATATATAGAATACCCATAGACAAATGTGCAAAGGACAAACATAATGAAGTTCAATTAATAAAAATATGGGAAATATTTAAATTTAAAATCTCACTTTTGGAAATGGCTAAAAGAAGACGTTTTGCATTTTTATTGTGATATCTGTGTCTGAACTTTCTAGTTTGTTTTGTTTACAGTGACCATTTGTAGGCCAATTTACCTTTTTGCCTCATTTCCTCAGAGAGTTGCTAGGTCATAGCCTGATTGCTTTACAAGTTTTTTTGAGATCCTTGATGTGTCAAATTATCGTAATCGCATTACTGAATCACATGTAAAAGGGAAAGAAAATCATACATAATCCCACCATTGTTACAAAACAACTATAAATGTCCCTGTGTTCAATTATTTTCCTCATTTCTCAACATATATTTGAATGATTTCTTCAAAAAATATCAAAGTAACAGATGCATGTGATTAGAAAATAAAATGCTATAGAAGTGTTTAAACTAGGAAGCAATATTCTCTTGCCTCTCCCTTTGTATATTGCTATTCCACATCCCACATTGCCCCTGCCTTTAACTTTCCCGTGGTTGCCATCATAGATTTTATTTTTGTCTCACCAAGTTTAGACATATGTTGACTTTATATATGATAAGTAGAGGTTTAACTCACCTCACTCTTCCTCCCTTGGTAACTATATTTTTTCCAGTTTTATTGATATGTTGATATACATCACTGTACATGTTTAAGATATACAGCATGTTGATTTGACTTACACATATTATGTAATGATTACTGCAATAAGTTTAGTTAGCATCATATAGATACAAAGGAGAAAGCAAAAAAAAATTTGGTAACTTTAAATAATATAGTTAGACAAACATCATTGTGAGATGATAGAGTGACATTTTCTCTCCCTTTTTCTTTTTTATATTGCAACATCTGTAAACTGTGCATTTACATTTCCAAAGATAATATTTGCATTCTTTTATGTAACCATAAAACCCCCTTGTTCAATCTATAGTTCGATTGTAAAATTGGAAAGCTATAGGCAGGGTTTATATTATATAAATATTGTTCTCTGAATAGTCCAATTAACACAGTCTGATTACCTTTTACCATTTTTCTAATTTTATGACCTATGTTTACAGGGAGAATTATTTTGTCCAGATGAAAGAAATTGATCAGAACCATTCCACATACCATTTTGCTTTAAACTTGGGCCATATTTTTTTTTGAGCAATTTGTTTACCCTGTAGTTTATCTTTCTTGCTGGGAGGAAAAAAAAAATGCCCTTTCACCATATTATTACCATTGCAGGTTCAGTTAGTGTTCTCTGGAAACTTGATACCAAAAGATGGTAGTCTTAAATTTCATAATGAGTAGGCCTTTTAATTCCAGCTAGTACTTGGTGTGCTTTGCAGATAGATCATCCATTTCTAGAAAGTATATTGTATTCTCTGCTAATTTGTTCTAAATTTTATCTGTTTTTTTAATAGAACTATTAGATATGCTAGAACTGTAGAATTAATTTATCTCATCTTTTTTTTTTGTTTTTTCTTTTTTTGCTTGGTAGATTCTCATAGAACCTTTATTATTGACCTTTTTTTTTTTTTTTAGCAATTATTTTTTTATTTCCAGAAGCTACTTTATTTTCTTTTTTCAAATATTGCTCAATAGTGCATTTTCTGCTTCACTAAGACATTTTAATCCCTGGAATTTAACCTAAGAGTCATTTTTTACATTGTTTGTTTTCCTGCTGTTTGAAATATTAAGCTTTCAATTATATTTTGTATATATAGCTAGCTTTTGTCAAATCCAGTAATCTGTCCTCTGTCACATTTGTGTACATTTCCCTGCAGCTTCTGGAGTCTAGTGCTGTCCTTCCTCTCTCAGTTCATCGCAACCTGATCTAAAAAAAGGTCATAGTTTGAGATAGAAGTAATGAAACTTAGCTTTACTTCCCTTCAGCCCTTTGCATTTTAATGAGTCACACTCTGGCCTAAGCTAAAATAGGAAGTTCAAATGTGAATATCACGTATTGGCTATGCGTATGAGGGTTTGGGAATAATGGTGATGTAGTAGTGAATGAGAGTGAGGAGTGGTCCTGATTTCACACAGGGTAAACAACCTACCTACTCTGTGTGTCCCTAGGGTCTTGGGGTAGAGTAGTAATGGTTTTTTTTGATTCATTGTTCAGCATTGGTAACACTTTGACATAAGGCAGCAGCATTGGTCAGATGGTACCTTTCCCCTAGCTTTACACTTACACATCTTTGCATAGTTCTCTCTTTGGTCTCCCTAATTCATTCTGTATGGATTGTGTGCTCTTCACAGAGTATTACACATATTGAAAATGGGGTACCTATCTAGTAATTAAAGCATCTTCCTAAGACTTTAGCCGAAGTTCAGCCTCTTGCCAGTGTGCATGATGCTGTGGTGGGCAGAAGCTGCCTGCGCTCACTGTCGGCTGGAGATGCCCCCCACCCCCGTACCTCGAGCCTCGGTTGTGAAAACCCGGCCTTGCGTCCTGGGGCCCTGCTGGTGAGGAAAGGAACTCGTCGTTTACGATGTGACCAGGAGAGAGCCGCGCGTCGGGAGTCCGGCAGCTAGCTGCGTGCAGCTGTGGCCACCGCGAAGCTGCCAGGAGTGCGCAGTGGCTTCTGCTTGCGTCTGGGCTCGAGGAGGCGGCCCCCAGGGGCGCCCTGACCTGGTGGTGGTCCTCGCGCCCCTCCCGACAGGACGGCGTTGGCCCGGTAGCCGGACGCCGGCCAGTGAGGGCGTGGAGCGGCGGGAGGCCTCCCCCGGGCGGAGCGAGAGCTCGGTTTGCGGAGCCCGGCGGCCCGGGCCGCGGAGCCCTGCGGCGGCGGGCAGGTGGATGGGGCGCCCGCGGCGGGCAGGTGGATGGGGCGCCCGCGGCGGGCAGGTGGATGGGGCGCCCGCGGCGGGCAGGTGGATGGGGCGCCCGCGGCGGGCAGGTGGATGGGGCGCCCGCGGCCGCCGGCAGCGCGCGGGCACCTCCGCGCCTCTCCCTTCACACCTCCAGTTCCGATCACTTTGGACCTTATAAGCTCATAGACTCAAGTTTGATATTAAGTCGGAGAGATTTGTCGACACCTCTAACTCCACTCGCAGACCCACCCAGAGGGGCGGGCACTCCAGCTCCGGAGGCGGATGGCGGCGCCAGGAGCAATTTCCAGAGGAGCGAGGACGGGCGGCCAGCGCCAGGGTCCGTGTGCCCGGCCCTGCCAGCTGGACGCGGGGCAGCGAGGGAGGCCTGTCCCCCCGCCGGCGAGCTGGCGGTCAGGTACGCTCGTGACCCCTTCCGTTTTTTGCTGTGATTTAGGCGATGGTGGTTAGATCGTCAAGGCAGGGCACTGGGACTTATTTTGTGGGAGATTTTGTCTGTGGGAATTCCTCGAAAGAGCTGTGTCTGTCAGGGTTTTCTGGATTCAGATTCTCACGTGTTTGTGAGATTCTTTTTCACCATCCAGGAACAAAATATAACTTTTCCTCCCCTTCTGAATATATGAACGTATTAGTTATCCCAAAGTCTTGGACATATCTATTTTAATTTGATTTCCCTCTTAGTTTTGGGAGGGTAAATACTGTGTGGGGGGTTAAAAATTGTAACAAATCAAAACATTTAAAATATTCAAAACCTTATGTGCATGAGTTGAAGCTCCTGTATAACAAGGTAGGCATGACTCTTAATCATAGATTGTTGGAGTAGCCTTAACATTGGCTTTATTTCTTGATTTGCGTGGTGCCAACACTATCAGTGACCTGCTTTAGGTCTGGTTTGCTTATATATGAAAGGAAGGCAATAACGTTCTTTTTCCATGTTCATCTCCATCCAATGAAGTCACAGAGTCCATGCAGTTACAATAAAATATTTTTTAAGAGCAGCACCCTTATGCAAGAATGCGGAGTATCATAGCTGAATGCTGGTACACTTGTATTTTAACGTTCAAGTCCTATTGTATTTCAATGTTAGATAATTGAGAAACAAGTCAGAGATCACATTTGCAACTGTAGTGATTGAATTTCTATTATAAATATCACAAAGGCATAAGTGATAGTCATTAATTGGTCATTTTGGCATCTTGCTATATTCCTCATCCATCAATTGTTTCATCAATTTTAGGATGTTCCACCACTGGGGATTTATACATGACAATCCACATTTGCTAATTGGCTAAGTGTTCTTCCTAGTTAAATGCAATGCAAGTTCTGACAGTTTCATCTTAACATGTTTCTTCTTCAGCTGAGTTATCTTATTGGGTTACTAGTCATCTGGAATGGTGGAAAGTTTGGTTCCAATAATTCATTTCAATTTCATAAACAGAATTACTGTTGATATAGTGCCATAAAGTTAATATCAGCAGTTGAAGTAGAATATAGACTGTTTCAGTGCCAAAATAATTGCAGTTTATAGTAGTGTGGATGTTATGAATGAAATATGTAGAGAGTGATTTAAATCATGTATTTAAATAGTAACAGAGATTTCTTATAGTTTTCTCTTCTGTGTATATAATTCAGTAGGAAGGTGAACCCTACTGTAGTGAAACTGACCTAAGTTTGAACCCCAGTTCAACTTCTTACTAAGAAAGTTAATTTAAAAGTTAATTAAAAAAAATTTAAGGTAAAATTTACCTGTAACAGAATCCTAGAATCTTAATTGGATGGCTTAAATTTTTACCTACGTATATACTACTTATAACCGTCATCCAAATCAAAACATGTAATCATTTCATCACCCTCTTGCATCTTTCTAGTCAACTCCCTTGCCCAGAGGTAACCACTGTTCTGATTTTATCACCATAAATTCAATTTGCCTGTTCTTGAACTTCATATAGATGGAATCATAGAGCATGCTTTCTTTTGTTCTTGGCTTTTGATCAACATAATATCTGTGAGATTCATTAATGTTGTGTATATCAGTAGTTTGTTCTATTTTTTTGTACAGTATTCTGTCATGTAAATATACTACAAATTGTTTTTCCAATTTCTTGTTGATGGCATTTGAATTTCCAGTACTTTACTATTATGAATAAATTTCCTATGAATATTCTTCTACAAGTCTTTTGGTGAACATAAGCACTCAGTTCTCTTAGGTATGTACCTAGGATCATGTATGCTGGATCATGGTGTAGGTATATGTTTAACTTTATTAGAAACAGCCAAAGAGTTTCCCAAAACTGGTTGTACCATTCAACATAGCCACCAGCATTGTGAGAGTGTTCCATTTGCACTACATCCTCACCATTGCTTGGTATTGCTGGTGTTTTTATTCTAGCCACTAACCGTGGTTTAAATTTATATTTGCCTAGTGATTACTGATGTTGAGCCCCTTTTCATATGTCTATTGGCCATTTCTTTTTTTCTTAGCATGTTTATAGGTCTCTACTCAGTCACACTCTTGCAAATGGAATACCTGGGAGTGGTAAAGGGTGGAGAAAGATGGAATCAAGGGATGAGGTGCTATCTTGCTGCTCAATGGTGACACCAAGAGTTGTGAAAATGGTTTATTCTTAGGCTAAATTGCAGTCCTTTGAGTCACTGATTGTATCTATTAGGGTGGCACTAGCTGCTGTTAGAACCTCTAAAACTTCAGTGACTTAGCAAGATAGATGTATGATTTTTGCTCCCCTGACTGTTGAAACGCGGTGCCCTACTAGGTAGGTGGCCTCTCAAATAGTTATTTAGGACTCTAGGCTTCTTCTCTCATGTGGTTCTGCAATCTTTGATACATGGCTTGCCAAGGTCTCTGTGTTTCTCTTCGACAAGCCAAAGAAAGGAAAAGAGTGTGGGCAGGAGAGAGAGGAGGTGGACATGTATGAAAGATTTTCTTGAGTCAGGCAAGGAAATAGCATATGCAACTCTTTTAACATTCCACTGTTGAGAACTTAGTCATACCTAATTTTAAGGGATACTGGAAAATATAGCCTTCTGCCCAGGAATCAATTAACAGTCTTTGCCAAAACTGATGAAATAGGGCGTTCTTGGGAACAGTCATTGGTTTTCTTATTAAACTGAGTCAGGACAAAGACTAATTTCTTGATCTGCTTCAAATAGCAAGGAATCTGTATAAACCGCTAAGAGGATCTTATGACATCTTCCCTGTTTTCTGCCATCTGACTGTGCTATGGAGAGTGACCATAGAAGTACAGATAATAATAACTTAATAAATTCATTTTATGATGCCTTAAAATTATTTCATGAAAGCTTTTTGTCTTCATTATAATTTTATTTATCTAATATCTGATATTTATAAAATAAATGTAATTTAGAATAAAATAATGAAATTAATTTATCTTTCATTAATATTTCAGGACTTGGTGATTTTAAAACTTTAAGAAAAATATGTCTAAGAAGTTTTTAGTGACTTTTTAAAAAACTGCTTCTGAGCTTGTCCATGGGGAGATGCAAAGCTATTTCTTTGACACTTTTCCCTTGAGTTACTAAGCTACTCATAATATATTAGAGTTGCTAAGTCATTCCACTGTGGGGTTTTTTTTTTTTTGTAATTAAAATCCTCAAACAACGAGTTAGATTGCATTGAATCATTTAAATTCTGGGTCATTAATCTTTCTAGCTCTTAAGAGTACAGCGCACATCACACTATTAGAGGGAGGAGAGGGAGAAGAAAGCAAGGAAAATGAGGAGAAAGGGAACAGGAAGAATGAGTATGATTTGCAGTATCGCAGAAATTCCTAAGTAGCCCTGTGCTCAAGCGTTCCTCGGGCAAATCATTGCTCCAGACCAGTGCTGTCCAATAGAAATAAAAGGTGAGCCACAAATATGATTGACATATCCCAAATATCATTTCAACATGTAATCAATATAAGGATTATTGGGGTATTTTTCATTTTTTGTACTAAATCTTTGGAATCTAGTGCATATTTTACAATTACCTCACATCTCAATTTGTATGCTGTTTTTATTGGAAATACTTCATCAGTATGTAGGTTATAAAATATATGTAATATAATAAATTATGACTCATATACCAATATAGAATCACATACCCAAGATGTTCTAAACACACGTTTTTGTTTTCCAATAGCTGCATCAAGTCTGTTGTTAAATTTAAATGTAGATTAATAAAATTTTAAAAAATTGAACATTTTGTTTCTCAGTTGCACTAGCCAAGTTTTAAGTGCTCAATACTGATGAAATGGGGTATTCTCAGTAACAGTCATTGGATTTCTTTTTAAATTGAGTCACATGTGGCTAGTGGCTGTGTTGACAGTGAAAGTAGAATCTGTACTGAGATTAGATTGTAAGTTCTAGGAAGGCAGGGACTTCTGCCTGGCACTGAGAAAGTACTCGAGAAATATTTGTGGTTTGAAAATATTATCAAACCTATTTTAAAGTATGCAGAGTTGAATGTGATGTTAATAAATAAGCTAACTTATTTGAACAGTTGGAGGGAGGACAGTCTTCCAAAAGTAAACCTTTGTTTTCAAAACTTAATTATTTCTAGTAAACATTCAGTGTGAAGCTATTTAGACCAGCTTATTACACCTTTTTGTAGCCAGATGCCTCTTTCCAGGACAATAGCTGGCAAGTCTGAAAATTACGTATTAATTGCCATGTAGTGATTTAGGTAAACACCCATGGAGGACAATATTGAAGCTGCCCTTTCTATAAATCTGTTGCTTTGGATTTGAGGAGTATAAACGAAAAGAAAGTGAATGTAGTCAAAACAAAGTTGAATTTCTGAAAAACATCATGCATCCTACTACATGTCATTCTTCAGAGGAAACTATTTTGTTGTTATAGGGGCTTACATATCTAATTTACTAAATAGAAAATATAACCTGCAAAATGTTTCTCTGCGTGAAAAAATGACTCGTATTCTTTGGGAATTTTATATTCCACTAATTACCCATTTTACTAGTTCAGTGTTCCGTCTAAGTCACATTTCTTTCACAAAGCCTTTCTTAATTACCATAGTTCATGATGCTTCCCCCCTTCCTTGAATTTCTTTCTCATAAGAACCACCTATTTTGTCATCCAAATATATATCTTCAGTGTTGTGAATTATTTCCCATTTGATATTTGAGATTTGTCATATCTAGCACATCCAACTCTGTGTTTAATAAGTATCAATTGCTCAACATTTGCTTAAACAAGAACAATATGGAAATTCTGGCTGATAGACTTCTTCAGAACCTCTGACTGTTCCCAAGTTTTGTGTTCAAATTGGTTTACTGCATTCGGCTTGACTGAGTAGTGGCAGAAGCTCAGCTGAGCTGCAAAGAGAGCTGAGCTACCAGATGTTGGAGTACTGGATTAAACAAGCCAAAATGAGTGACAGTCAAGGCTTTAATCACTTACTAAACGACTGTGTAGAGCCTGAAGCAGAGAAAGACCCCCCACCCCCGTTCCACTTCTTCCTGTGGAATGGCCCACTGTATCAGCCCAGATGTGTGTGACGGACACAAACGAAAGACTCCTACAGATGTATGGGCCCTGGGAGTGAGGGCAGAAAGAAGGGAGGGCATGTGGAAGAACCTGATGCTCTTGGAAGTGTCATTCTCTCCACTTTCCCGATTTTGTGTAGTCTCTATTGGAATGCTTTTTGGTGCTTTATTCTGCTGGTGTATGTCTGTCTACTCATTTTTCAGGATTTAGCTCAAATGTTTGCCTCTTTGTGCAGCCTTCTCTGAACTTCCCAGGCAAAGTGAAATGCTTGCCCTGAACATTCCTGTGTTTTCTTCATTCCTGTATTTTTCTCATTGTGTAGCGATTGCCTATTTCTATATATACCCCATGAAGAGCGCAGAGACTGTTAATGACTGAGATCTTCATCTTTGTATCACAGGTCCTACCACAATCCTTGGCACATAGTAGATACTAATAGATGTTTAGAGACTGAAGGAATCAAGTAATCAATCTAGCATATATGGTATTGAGTTCTGATTCAAGGCAGAGGGACCTCAAGCTACTCTATGGAGGGATGTAAATGGTGGTTAGTAGAACTATGCTTGTTTGGTCTCTAGATCTTTCATACTCTTTCCTTTTTCATCCTCTCCCCTGGTTTGAACATCTAGACGAGCCTGAAACAAGCAACATGCTCTATTGTAAAAGAAACCAAGAAAACAAAAAAAACTTGTGTGCTTTTTATTTCGAGAACCTTTTTATTGCTAAAACATGGCTTCCAGCACCCATGACCGGATAGTCCCATTGTCCACCACCATCTAGATCCTCAGTTCCATGTTCCTGGGTGAATCTAATGGATCAGCCTGGCCTATGAATCATATGTAACCTGGGATGGGAGCCTATATTGGTTTTCTGGGGCTACTGTAACATATTACCACAAACGTGGTGGCTAATAACAACAGACACTTATTCTCAGTTCTGGAGACCAAAAGTCCAAAAGCAAGCTATCAGCAGGGTTGGTTCCTTCTTTCTGTGCCACACCTCTCTCCTAGCTTTTGGTAGGTCTGGCAGTCCTTGGAATTCCTTGACTTGTAGACACATCAGTCTAATTTCTGCCTCTGTGGTCATATCACTTTTCCCTTGTGTCTCTCTGTGTTTATCTCTCTTTTTCTGTCTCCTATAAGGACGCTGGTCATTGGCTTTAGGGCCCAGCCTAATCCAGATGGCCATATCTAGAGTCCTTACCTAACTTATATCTGCAAAGACCCTCTTTCCAAATAAGGTCATATTCTGGGGTTCTGGAGGTCCACTCTTTGACTCACCTCAGGACACAGTCAGGTCCTACCGACATGGCTTCTAGGCCTTATCCCAAGGGCCAGTAAATGTCTGGCTCTTATGTATCTCTGCCAGGAATGTTTGTTACTTTATACTGCAATTTTGTACATTTATTTCCAAATAACCTGTTATGCTAAAATGGGATCCACTTCTGCCCTTAGGGCAGAATTACTGGCTCTCATTTCCCATTTCCTGTAGCACTTTGTACACACCTCTTTGACAGCACTCGCCACTTGGGTTTATAGCACCTTATTGACATGTCTTTTTTCTCACTTAAGTTGTGAACCTTTCCTGGGTGGGGTTTCTGCCTTCTACTCTGTTTCCACAGTTCCAAGCACAGGACCTGACACTGGGTTATATTTGTGGAATTGAGTTGAAAGCCCGGATTACATGGGTTGAGTCTCTTCCCTTTCAGCCTCAGTGTTACTTTGGTCAAGTGTACAGTCATGTGTCCCTTAAGGATGGAGGTATGTTCTGAGAAATGCATTGTTAGTTGGTTTCATCATTGTGCAAACATAGAGTGCACTTACACAAACCTAGATGGTTTAGCCTACACACCTTGACTGTATGGTGCAGCCTATTTCTCCTAGGCTACAGACCTATGTAGAATGTTACTGTACTGAATACTGTAGTCAATTATAACAATAAGTATTTGCATATTTAAATATAGCTAAACATAGAAAAGATACAGTAAAAACAGTATAAAAGGTTAAAAATGGTGCATCTATATAGGGCACTTAAAGTCAGTGGAGCTTGCAGGACAAGAAATTGCTCTGGGGGAGTCAGTGAGTGGTGAGTGAATGTGAGACTTAGGACATTACTGTACACTACTGTAGAATTTACAAACACTGTGCACTGAGGCTATACGAAAGTTATAAAAATATTTTTCTTCAGTAATAAATTAACCTATGCCTTCTGTAACCTTTTTACTTTATAAATGTTAAAATTATTTAACTTTTATGACATGTAATAACAGCTTAAAACAAACACATGGAACAACTGTACAAAAATATTTCCTTCATTTGTGTTATTATCCTATAAGATTTTTCTATTTTAAAATTATTATTTTTTTACTTTTTAAACCTTGTTTTGTTGTTAAAAACTAAGACACACACATTACCCTAGGACTACACAGGGTCAGGATCATCAGTATCACTGTCTTCTTCCTCCACATTTTGTCCCACTGAAAGGTCTTCAGAAGCAAAGACTCACAAGGAGCAGTCATTTCCTATGGTAACAATGCTTTCTTCTGGAATACCTCCTGAAAGACCTGCCTAAGTCTCTTTTTGAAGAGGGGCCACTCTTTTCAGAAGTATGTCCAAGGTGGTTTTCTTGGTTCATTTTTTTCTTATAAGCAAATAGTGCACCATGAACATTCCTCTCTACTAATGAAAATCTTTGATGGAATCTATGTTTTCAAACTTTTTAAGGAGTTTGTTGAGGTCCGCAAAAGCTTCTGCTAAACCTTCCACTGTAAACTTTCTTGGGGGATTCTTCTTTTTCTTCTGCAGTTTCTTTTTCTCTTGACTCTTCTTCAGCTATGCATTCCTGTTCCAGTTCCAACAACTCCTCATTAGTCAGTTCCTCAGGAACCACCTCTAGGAGCACCTCAGTGTCACCCTCATCCACACCCAGGTTAAAGCTGTTTGTCATCTCAACCACAGCCTTGTTGGTCTTTGCAACTTGCTCCTCCTCGGTAAATCCTTTGAAGTCATGGATAAACCTCTTGAAGGTCTTATTCCGGATGCTATTCGTAGACTCTTTGGTGACATCACTCAAACCCAAGTGAAGATTCTTGATTCAGTCATAGATGTAGCAGCCCTTCCAGAATTGTACTCATGTCTTCTCAGAGTCTTCCTCAACTAGAGCCAGAGCCTGGGCAAAGGTAATGGGCCTTAAAAGCTGCTATAACTCCTTGATCCATTAGTTGGAAGGAGTCTTGCTGTGCCGAATCGCAAGAGTTTCAGTTTGTAGCCTGCAACATTGCCCCCGAACAAGACTGTTATTCTGTCCTTAAAAAGTCTTGAAACTTGTCATCGACTTGGCCTCCTTATGAATAGAAGTTGTTTCAGGCATTTGTTCCCAGAATAGGGAGGTTTAATCCATGTCGAATATTTGCTCTGGCAAGTAATTTTCATCCACAATCAATTTATCTAGAGTTTCTAAAAATTCTTCAATTGCCTTCACATCAGCATTTGCAGACTCACTGTTTACTTTCACATTATGCAATGGATAATGATGCTTGAATCATTTAAACCACCCAGAGCTAGCAGTACACTGAATATTATAGATGAGTCCAGCCTTTTCCTTCATTGTCACATACAACTTTTTGCTTTGGCCATGATTGTCATGGCCCTCAGAGGAACACACTTCTGTGTCTTGTATTTAATCCTGGTCATTAGAAGTTTCCGCTGGTCTGATATAGGCCTTTCTCAAATTTTTGTTAGCTTCCTTGCCTTCATTGAAGCAGATCCTTTGTCAGCTTCTGTCACTTTGTTCATAAAATGTATGAAGCTAGAGGGGGAGAAAAAATAATGGCGTAGATGATCGAGGCTCTGTTCATCTCTCTGGCTACCGAATCAGAGTTGTGATGGAAACAAGGAGTAGCAGCAAGGAAAAGTCACCTGGAATCTAGAGGAACAAGCTATACAGCTAGGAAGAAATCCAGGAAGTCACCCTGCAATGGCAGAAGGTAGGACGGGGCAAGGATGCGGGGCTGCCTGGTCCCCAAGTGGCTGAGTGAGATGGAGGCTGTGGCAGCGGCAGAAGCCTCTTAAAGGGGCCGTGTCCAAGTGGATTTTTCTGGTGACGAACCTACTTGCTCTGAGCACCAGTGCTGATTTGGCTGTGTGCAGGGGGCACTAGGGACTTACAGGGAGACAGGGAGTGAAGACTGAGGTGAGACATAAGTGCTGGCAGTATCCATTGTTCTTTGTTGAGCCCTCCCCCATCCCAGTACTGCAATAATGTGATGTCATCAAACTGGATAACCGAGGTCACTCCGCCCAGAGGATTTCCTGAAATTTGCCTCCCCCAACTCGGACTTCCACCCAAGCCACATCCAGGCATATCCTTAGTGAGTCAGGTGCTCCTTGCTGAGCAGTGCCTAGACTCACAGTGGAGTCAGTTGGCCTCAGTTTCTGGTGTGGCCTTTTGAGGCAACTGTAAACACAGCATCTGGGGATTGCTTGCTGAATCTTAACAGGTGGCCCGGGAGGTGTAGAGGCTTGGGCTAAGTCTGGCTTACAGCTGAACCCCTCTCAGAACTGTGCCACTGGACACCTACTTCACAAATCCACATTAAGAAGACCAGGAGACTTAGGAGCTTTGCTTAGTACATAGAAACAGACATAGAAAAGCAGCCAAAATGGGGAGACAAAGAAGCAGAAACCATATGAGAGAACAAAACAGAGATCCAGATAGAATGGACTCAAGTAATCTAACAGATGCAGAGTTCAAAACACTGGGTATAAAGATGCGCAATGAACTTTTGGGAAGGATAGATAAATTCAGTGAGAACTTCAACAAAGAGATAAAAAAAATAAAAATAGAAATAGAAATTATAATAGGGAACCAGTCTGAAATGATGAACACATTATCTAAGATGAGAAGTATATTAAATAGAATAAAAGGAATAAACAAAGTGAATAAAGAAGAGGATCAAATACCCTGTCTAGAGGACATGAAAGCCAGTCAGGACATTCAATCAGAATTGTAAGAAAAAAGATGCCAAGACTATAAAAATAATTTAAGGAGTGTATGGAACACTATTAAGGCTCCAAATAGCTGTCTGATCAGCATAACTAAAGAAAATCAAGATATTGAACAGCTGGTTGAAGAAATAACGATGGAAAACTTTTTTAACCTGGTGAAGGAAATGGGCATAAAAGCCAAGGAAGCTCAGAGAATTCCAAAAAACAGGGATCCAAAGAGGCCCACACCAAGACACATCATAATGAAAATGTGAAAGGTTACATACAAAGAAAGAATATTAAGCAGCAAGGTAAAAACAAATAATTACGTATAAGGAAAAACCCATAAGACTGGCAGCTGATTTCTCAAAAGAAACTATGCAGGACAGAACTGCTCGGCAAAAAATATTGAATAGGATGAAGACCCAGGATACACAACCAAGAATAATTGATCCCGCAAAGCTATCATTTAGAGTTGAAGAACAGATAAGGAGCTTCCCAGACAAGAAAAAGCTATAGGAATTTATCACCACCAAGCCAGTATTACAGGAAATGTTAGAGGAACTTCTTTAAGAACAAAAAAGAAGTATCACAAATGTGAAGAAAGAATGATGACAACTACATTCCTGTCAATAAGTACCTTAAATGGAAAAGAATTAAGTGCACCAACCGAAAGACTGAGTGGCTGAAAGGATAAGAAAACCAGACCTCTACATATGAAAAGGAAGAGGATGGAAAAAAATATTGCTTTGATGGACCTAGAAGGTATTTTAGTCAGACAGAAATATAAACACTATATGATTTCACTTATATGTGGAATCTAAGGAATAAAAAGAACAAACTAATCAAAAACAGACTCACAAATAGAGTGGGCAGTTTGGTGTCAGACAGAGGGGAAGGGGGTTTGTGGGGCTGGGAGATTGGGGTGAAGGGCTAAAGAAGTACCAATTAGCAGCTGATGGATGGTCACAGGGATGGGGAGCATGGCATAGGGAATGCAGGTAGCATTAATATGTTGGCTAGGTGGAGGGTGAGGGAAGGGAGGGTGCAATTGGGGGACCATTTTATGAATTACGTAGATGTCTAACCAATGTACTATGTGCTTGAAGCTAAATAAAACAAAAAAACATATGAAGCTAGAAATGCGTATCTTGTTTTAAAGCTTGGGTAGGATTTCCTTCCTTTTGCATCATAATCACTTCCTTAATCTGTTTATTTTTTTTTTTATGATTTTGTCAGTAACAAACAGATGTAAAATTGTGCTCAAAGGGATTCCAGAAATCATTTAATTTAACCTTTTGATTTATAGAGAACTGAGGGTCAGGCTGCCTTGATCCTCTTCCTGGATTCACCAAGTTGGACAAGTTTTTCAGTTGTTGTGACTTCAGTTTCCTCGTCTGTAAAATGCCAATAAAATGACTACTGATGTCATAGGACTGTTTTGAAGAGTAAATGTTACAGTTCTTAGTACTGTGCCTGATACATGATAAGAGCGCCACATATTATTAATTACCATAAATTATCATGATAAGCTGTTAAATCAGTGGCTTAGGTGGGGCACCTGCCTCGCCATTCAGTATGCTTTCCTTCTCTTGGCAGTTCTTTTCCTGGGCAGAGCCTCCTCCTTCCTTTTTTTTTTTTTTTTTTTTTTTGAGTTACTATTATTTTCTTTGTTTAAAGATAATTACATAATTACATATTTCTTTTTTTCAAGGTAAAAGATATGTGCTCTCAGCATTTCACCCCTTACAACATTTATAAAGATACCCTGAATGAAAAAATTTTAAAGTTAGGCATTTCTTTTAATTGTTTGTGGCACTTTCAAAGTTGAGTAATTTCACAGAAGCAGTTTTTTTTTTTTTTTTGTACTTACAATAATGCATTTCAATTCCCTGCATAAGTGGGTTAAGTGCCACCCTGGCTTGGGCTTGGCTTAAAGGAAAGAAAAATTCCCAAACGGCCAGAGAGGAAATATTCACACATCTCATGCACATAAATTCCAAGTCATCCCCATGCCCTGACTTGTGCTATAGGGGACAGAGCACCTTTGATGCAGATTCTTTGAACCTGTGGAACATCTACAGGACACGACCTGATGAGGGGAGGAGGTGAGTACCACACTTATTTAGAAGAATTTGATAATGTTAATTAACCCTTGCAAATTGGGCTTCTTTTACTATTATGTAATGGTCTTTTTCTGCTTTATTTGGTGAAACTATGAATCAGAACCAACTGTCTGATGTATTCCTTGGTTAGACTGGTTGTTGATAGTTACAGGGCACCTAATCTTTTGGTAGTTAATATTTGAAAATGCTGGAGGTGCAGAAGTCATGGGGCTCAGAGGTTAGGATGGGGGAAATAGATGAACATAATAGATTTATTTTCTGGAATTTCTAAGCTAGAGAGATAATAGACCTAGTAGATTCAGAGGATAATCCTTGTGTGTATTGGTGTTTGGGGGAGGAGGACTGGGAGAGAGTAAGTCACTCATAGCCACTGCTTAATTTTGGTGGAGACAGTCTCAGCTTTGGAATGAGTCATGGGTTTGAATCCTGCTATGCCACTATATGATTTTCAAACTGGTTTCGTAATATCGCTTAGCCTCAACGTCTATATCTTTAAAGTGCAGATAATAATACCAACTCTAAAAGGATTTTTAGAAGGACAAGATATAATTTGTGCAATTGTAGACAAATCTAGCATTTGTAGACACTGTCACATCGTTATTGTGTTTTTGCCAACCTTGCTGTGGCCATTTCAAAATGTCCTTTGTATGAAGGCAGTCTGCACCTCAAATGGGTTTTAGACTTCAAAACTGAATGTAGTTGTCTGACAGCTCTTTAAAAAAAAACAGATATAATTGATGTTTAACATTGTATTAGTTTCAGGTGTACAACATCATAATTCAATATTTTCAAAGTTTTCACCACACTAAGTCTAGTTGGCATCGTCACCATACATACTTACAAAATATTTTTTCTTGTGCTGAGAGTTTTTAGATCTGTCCTTTTAGCAGTTTTCAGCTATACAATATAGTCACCATGCTGGTAGCTCTCAAACTCATCTTGAGTAAGGTATGTGATAAATTTGCTCATCTAAAAAGATATTGATTTTTTAGGCTGAAGTTGCCAATATTTGACCGTTTTGTTCTATGAAAATAGCAATTTCATGAGTCAACCTACAAATATCTGCTTCATTTATTTCAAATATGCAAGGATCAAATGAGATACTATGTGTGAAATAAATATAAAGCTGCTATTATTATTATTATTATTATTATTATTATTACTGCAGGCTCCAAATCTATATGTAAACAAGAATGAGAACAGTGGACACTTCAACTTGATCAGAGTTGTAAAACTATAAACCAAATTCTGCTGGTCTGTAAGGAATTTAGAAAGACTGAAAGTAGCTGGGCAGCTTGCTGCTTGCTTCCTCACTTTCAGCATTAGAGTTTACAGGTTCTAGAGCTTAGGGACAGAGTGCTGTCCCTAGAATTTACTCCTCCTACTTTGCCCATTCTTTAAAAATCCAGTCTCATACCATGCACAGTTCCTGGCACAGAATGGGTATCAATATACATTAGTTGAGTGAGTGTATGAATGAATGAATGAAAGAAAGAAAGAAAGAAAGAGAAAGAAAGAAAGAAAGAAAGAAAGAAAGAAAGAAAGAAAGAAAGAGAAAGAAAGAAAGTTGGAAAACCGCATAATGGTACATTTTTATACAAGCGAAATCAGATGAAACTTAATATACAGGACTCAGCCTTGAATGGGAACTTTTGAATCACCAAAGACAGCCTGGGAGTGGGTGGGGGGGCGGTAGACGGGTATGGGGTGGAGAGAGACAGAGAGACAGAGAGAGAGAGAGAGAGAGAGAGAGAGAGAGAGAGAGAGACTGGTGTGTGTGTGTGTGTGTGTGTGTGTGTGTGTGTGTGTTTGCCAACTGGCAGAGACAGTATATCCTTTTTTTTTTTTTTTTCCTCTTCCCTTGTCACCAGCCACTTCCAATAGCCAGCAATAATTGTTTGGATTTTTTTTCTAGTCATTGTATTCCTAACAGTAGCTGCTACTACTAGGTTTATACCTTTAAAGATAATATTCCACAAGTTACTTAAGTGGCATCACTGTATATTGTAAGAGTCCTTTTGTCCAGCATAGAATGTTTATAGTGTTGTCTGAGAATTTTAAGGCTCCATTAAATGCTATATACAAATGTGGTCCCACTAATGAGAAACTGTATAGTTCTAGGAAGTGACCTCTTACTGAAGACCAGTTTTTCAAAGCTCCTGCAATTTTAAAAATTGGTGCTGGTAACTTAGAGAATGCAGGCAAAGATTTGGTGATTTTCCTCAGGAGCACAGCATACTCTTTGTGACTTTCTTATGACCCAGTGTCTTGCTGTACCTAGAACTACTCAGATTTGAGAAGGCTGATACACCTCATTTAAGACTTTAAGACTTTTTGGGCATGCCACCCTGAATAAGCCCAGTCCCATCTGATCTCAGAAGCTAAGCAGGGCTGGCCTGGTTAGTATGTGGATGGGGGACCACCTAGGAAGACCAGGTACTATAGACGTGAAAAATAAAAAAGGATTGTAAGCTGACAAGGTCCTTGCAATCTGTGAGGCCAACCAAGGGTTGCCTCACCTAAACAAACAAACAAACAAATAAACAAAAAGAAAAGACTTCAAGAGACGAATGTGTTTAAACAGGGAGGACAGTCTTTTTGATGAATTCAGAACGGCCTCCCCTTCTGCTAAACCTTAGTAATCAGAGAAAGCTTTATAAAAGCAGAGCAAGCAGATTTTTGGTTTCAAGATATCTTTCATCAAGGCTGTGGTGATGATATCTGATGGTTGCCCTGTTTTAGAGTACATTGTTCCAGTAACAGAAAATTGCACCATTTTCTCCCATAGATAGTACTTAATAAATACTTCCAATTTCTATCTTTCTTAACCATCAATATTTTACACTTTGAGATGATCCCTCCTTTCTGTCCTTAAAGTCTCCCATTTAGGATTCAATTAGTTGAACAGGTTCCTACAACTAAATGACAATGATGACTTTCCAAATCCAGCTGTCTGAGATTATACCCAGGTTTCCTCGGCTGGAGTTTGGAGTAAACTCAAGCTCTTCGGTTGCATATTTACCCAAATATTCTTGATTTATTCCCACAGATAACTAGAATTCCTGTTGTGCACAAATTTTGCTAGATAAACTCTCAGTTGAACTTATTTCTAAGTTCCTGGGAAGCACCTCATATTTGTTCCTCAGCATTTACGGCCAGCAAGCAATCATTTGATGTTGGTTCTCTGGTGTGTGCGGGTAAGTGGAAATGGCACTGAAGGACCAGTGAGCTTAGAATGAGGGGCATCATCATACTTAGCAACACTTGTTGGTGTTCCTCAGTCAGTAACTCACTCCTCAGCTTAGATCCTCCGTGCCCTTCTTGCACTGTTATAATTACAGCACTTACCATACGATATTTGCAGTTACTATTCCTGCTTCTGTCTCAGCAAGTAGATAATGGTTCTCAGCCCTTTCTTCTTCTCAAACCCATTTGAGGAATATGACACAGAACCATCAGTAACAGTAGCTCACTCTAGAATGTGCCATTCTCTTTACCTTCTGACCCCCATTTCCATGTTAAAAACCACGGAACTAGAATGAAGTCAGGGGCAGCCTCTTCTTTTATTCCAAGTACCTAATGCCTGGATGGAATAGTGCTAAATGAATAAGAATGCCTGAGGTCACCAGCTAATGTGTGAGAGTGCTGGGTTCGCACTCAGGCTGTGCCAGCTTCTAGAATGCCACACTCTTCATCTACTGCAACTTTTTTAGCTTTGTCTCTGGGTATAATTTAGTACTGTTGACATTTTTTTGTTTTTAATTTCACAAATAATGATCATTGCAAAGGAGTCAAGCAATAATTATCATTACTTAAAAATATTTTATATATTAATTTTATTCAACATTTACTGTTGATAAGATTTTTAAAATTGCAAGACCTCATATCAGAATAACAGTTTTAGCACCTAAATTATTCATTTATTCCATTAAGACTGTCGGCATTATAGCTTTTATAGCCTCCGTGGTTAGGCCTCCCTCCCTTTCCAGAATGCTTTCAGAACTTGTAAAAGCCTGTCTTTTGGCTAAGAGACAGAGAAAATTATGACAAAGTACTGAATAATTAGACTTTTAAAAGTTCTATCAGTGTTTCAATAAATTTTTAAAAAACACATTTATTCTACATTGAAAAATTAACATTTTTTTCTGTAAGTTTTATACTCATTTACATCAAACTTTTTTTCTTGAAAGAATGACTGCTGCTACTGAGTAACAGGCGTTCACTGTGCCTGTTATGTAATCCATCTCTTACTGTTTCATGATGATATTATTATTATAAATCCAAGTCCTTATTCTGTTTTATTGCTTTAGGCATTTTCAATTAGTTAGGTACGTCACTTGGTTTGTACATGAGATTTTATCCTTGTGGTCTTCTCCAGGAATACTGCACGTGCATATTTCTCAAATGATTAATTTTATTGAACACTCTTCTTTCTATAACTTTCTTTCAGATGAACATGTAGCATCATTTATTTCTTCCTGAAATGAGGTGTTGCTTTTATATTTGCTTTATTCTTAGATTATCTATCCCACCATGTCATCTGGGATGAGAAGAAGAGCCCGCAGTCTTTTTGTTCTAATTAATTCCACAAACAATATTGAATGTCTACCATGTATTAGGCACTACCCTAAACACTAAGGCTTCAAAGAAGAATAAGAGAAGCTCTACTCTTTAGAAGCTCCCTCTGTGAAGAGAATCCAACGGGTACACTGGAAAAACCATTCTGTGTGACATGCTACAGTATAGATGGCAGGGAGGGAGGTGGGACACGGGGAAGGACCAGCTGGCCAACTCCATCTGGGAGTTCAGGGAGGGTTTTTAGAGATGCATATCCTCAAAAGTACTCTGGAAGGACAGATTAATTTGCCATGAATAAGGCAGAAAGGACATTGTAGGCAGAAGAGACCATATAAACAAAGCATGGAGATGTGAAATACCATGATGCATTTGGGAAATTATGAGTCGTTGCATCTGGCTGTAGTACTTTGGAGCTGAGGCAGAGGCCAGAGGATGGTCTCAGATCCACACAACTCACAGTAATTTTTTTCTGGAGTGTATTCTTGGTGGCTGGTATACTTTCCAGATTATATTGTGGAATGAATTGTGGACAAAATAAAATTTCTACTGGGTTTAATGGAGTAATTATAAAGGGATCTATGTGATGAGAGCCCAAATATAAAAAAATAAGATTAAAGAATTAAAAAAATAAAAGCACCCTCATTGAAAATCCCTGGAATCTGTCACTGGAAATCGAGTTGTTGAAAAGAGACAGGAAACTAACTCTTGACTGATGACATATTCAGCTTTCTCCCCAGACTGTCTACGTGAACTTGAGGATGATGTGGGCCTGGGCACTGTGGATGCTTCCTCTACTTTGCAGATTTGGCCTGGCAGGTAGGTTGGCTTGTGCCAGTTTATGGATTATGTGGTTGTTATTGCCTTCGTTGGACAAGAGCTGTTAACTTTAGAACAAAGGGCCACCTGGATCACGGTCACATGAAGTTGGGCTGCAGGGGATTTGAGACCTTTCTGAATTTGTGTGGATGGTGTGCACATGTTGATATATATTTATGCATGTGCATATTTGGCAAGATGGCCTATCAGATTATCAAAGGGAGATATGACCACCCAAAAAGTCAAGATCCACTGTCTTAGAATAATGGTAAGTGCTTATTTCAGTAGTTTTTGTGCTGTGTAATGGTTTCATGTAAAACACACACATAAAAGCAAAAAATATATATTTTTTTACACATTTGTCATAAATTTCCAGGATGTAAAGGGAAATGATTAAACAACATATTTCTGTAGTGGTTTAACTTATGACTGTGGGCCCGAAATTCATACAGTACCTTGTAGCTCTAAGATTCATTAGTTCGAACACCTCTTATGTGGCGGGGGGAGGAACAGAGGAGAAAAAGTGGGAACTGGGAACTGGGAAGGTAGAAAGGCATCATATAGTTTACTATGGCTGCCATAACAAAATACCACAGACTGAGTGGTTTAAACAATAGAAATTTCTTTTCTCCTAGTTCTGGAGGCTACAGGGTTGATTTCCTCTGACATCTCTCTCTTTAGATCATAGATGGCTTCCCTTTTCCTGCCTCTTCATATGGTCATCCCTTTGTATGTCCTACTTCTTTTAAGGACACCAATTAGATAGGATTAGTGCCCACTCTAACAGCTTCGTTTTAACTAATACTTCATTAAAGGCCCTATTTCCAAAGGCGGTTGCTTTCTGAAGTACCAGGGCTTAGGGCTTCACTGTATGAACTTGGAGTACATAATTCAGTCCATAACACGTAGTAATCAGGAGTGAATAGAGGGCAGTTGTGACCCACAGATAATGAAAATGCCTGCCAGTACCTGCCTTGTATTCCTCTGGGGTTATACTTGTGGCACTCAGAAACTTTATAGACAATACAGGCAGGTGAGCCTGTCTCCCTGACTCACTTAGCCTCAACTGGCCAGCTCAGAAATCAACAGTTACCCTCAGTTATCCAATTGAAAGTTCTAGTTATGAACATCATGGCTCCTATCAATGAACTCTTTCCCTCAACTTGTCTTTTTCTATCTTCTATCCCTGCTTTTTTTTTTTTCTTATCACCTTTTACTTATACCATCTTCTATATAACTGGCTCCAGTTTCACCCAACTGCTCTTCTAAAATATCCTTCCTGTAGCCTCTGCTCAGGCTGTCCATCTTGTATTTCAAGACGTTTTCAATACGCTAACTTTGCAGCAGCACCAAAGTGATACTAGCATAGAGGGATGATGGAGAACATCTTTTTCATTTTGAAAAAATATTCCTCTTCCAAGTGTGAAATTCTCTGATAAGCTAGAATATTCTCTAAGTCTTTCTTAGAGAAAAGTTAGTGACTATTTCCTCTTATTTCCAGAAATAGGGGAAATAGTTTTTTCTAGAAATATAGGAATATAGTTATGAAGTTTTTTTTGAAGATGTGAGGGATGGATAGATGTGTGCAAGTGGTAAATCTAGCCTTTAGTTATCCATTTTTCAACATCCATATATCTGAGCATTCATTTTATTTATCACAAATCTCTTTTGTAATGCCAGGGTAGGGCATCAGAGTATGCCACTCTGACAAAAGTATTATTTTGATCTGGAGGCAAATGAGAATCAATAATGCAGAAATGAAGTCTTCCTGGAGCTTCCCTTGTATGACTAAAAGCTGATACTTATGAAAAATGAGGACTGCCATAAATCTCCTCTCCTGAGAAAGTTTAATAGCCACGAAGAAGGCAGAAATTTGTGCCAAGATGGACCTGCACACACAAACAAACCTTACTCTCTTAGTTTCCTACATATATTTACCTTCCCACAGTTTGCCACTTTTGAAAGCCTAAATTCCTTTTCCTATCTAGTCACTTCTCTACAAATTGTTGTATTTTTTTAAAAGGTGCTTATAAACCCATGTTCTAACCACCTCTTTTAGTTACTCTTTACTGAGGTTTCCCCTGTGTAATATGCACTGCATGCTTTAACAAACTTTTTCTCTTGATAATCTGTTTTTTGTCTTTATTTTATAAGGCCCCAGCTGGAGAACCTAGGAGGGTAGAAGGAACAGGATTTTTTTCCTCCCATATACCAATATTAAGTGACCTCTGAAAGAATATTGCTTTCTTGTCAGATGCCAACCAGCAAGGGCAAGACAAATGTATCCCTATAAGAGAGCTCAGGTGGAATGGAAAACCATTTTTAGAAACACTTTCTCTTCTCCTGATACCTGGTAACACTAATGGTTCTGGGCACCAGATGTTTAACTCCCTTTCTGGCTTACAGCATTTTATATGTTAATCAAAGTTTCGGAAGGAGCTAGGGAGACGTATTAAAGAAGAACAGGAAAGTAAAGGTGCTGAATTTGTTGGCGGTGTATTTGGATCCAGGAAGATCTATTCCTACATTGGTTTTTGGTGTCTAGCTTTGGATTCAGCCAGTGCAAGGCAGAGTAAGAATGAAAAGAAAGTTAAAGATAAAATAAAAGATATTTCAGAATTTTTTTTCTGTTATGCCATTCTTCTGAGGAAAAAAATTAGTAATGCATTAGGTTGAAGTGTGGTATAGTTCCATGTTTTATATTTTTCTCTTCTCCCTACATCATCCATTGCGCAGTTATCCAGAGTGGTTCTATCATTTGATGCTTTACTTTGCCTGGTATTTTAATATAATTTTTGCTTCTTAAATGTGGCTTTCAAGTAAGAATGTAAAAAATATTTTTCAAAAACTAGAAATCTAGTTCTTCAAAGGGAATAATTGAAGAGATGGAATTAGATTTTCCCACTGACCTGATTAGGAGAACTTGTTATACCTAGCAACTAACCTACGAATCCAGCATTTGATTAGCCTGTTTTCATCAAAATGTTCAATGCTGGCACTATTTATTACGTATTGAAGTTATTGTGTTTGAGTATGTATATGTTTGTTTGTTTCTTAGTTCTGCCAGCTAAGCCGGAGAACATTTCTTGTGTCTTCTACTATAAGAAAAATTTTACTTGCACATGGAATCCAGAAAAAGAAGCCAATTTTACATGGTATAAAGTTAAGAGAACTTAGTAAGTATGGGAGCTTGTGTGCTGTTAGTGGGAGTAAGGGGGTGAGGCAGAGGCTCCTGGTTCCTTCATGAGTCAAGTCACTTATGAAGTAAAATGTTTTCTCAATTACAGCTTCTAGGTGAGCACTATATACATCCAGTGGCTGGGGTGGCATCTTAGCTACTTGAAGCCATGCTGACAGATTCTGCAGCTACAGGGAGAGGGGGGAGGTATAGCTGCATGATGGCCTTTTCCTACTGAGAGTAGTCACTGGTTATAACTACTGTAGGGAAAGTTGTTTATTTACTATATCCAAATACATTCTTCCTCTTTCTAGAATGTGTTATAAAACTATTCATCCTTTATGAATCCAGATGTAGTGAATAGGGTATAAACCCAGGACTGAGAGGCAGATTTAGCTTAATCTGCCATGAATTTGCTATGTGAGCCGTCAAAAAAGTTTTTTGCCAAGACAATTATTTTCAATTTTTTCACTACCTCAAACATTCCTTTTTATTCTAATACTATTAGAATAAAAATTATAAAAATTTTCATTATAATTCTAGCCCAAAGCTAGATATTTTAGTGAGTACATACGGGGATTTTTTTTTTTTTTGCAATTTTAAAAGCTCATGAAACTCATGTCCTTCATGTTTCCCTATGAATAAGGAGGCCCCTGTTGGGAACTATTGAAAGATGATGTTTAAGTCTTTTCCATTTCAAAAAGAGAGTCTATAGTTCCAGGGTTTGTTTTTATGTATGTATGTATGTATGTATGTATGTATGTATGTATGTATGTATTTATTTGTATAAGATCTCATGTATACTTTTTTTTGTGCTCCCTGAAATTGGTAACTGGTGTTGTAAGGGAAGTCCACTTTATATTTTACAGTTGAAAGGGAAAAAAGGGGAAAGGAAAAGGAAAAAAGCAAATAGTAATCTTTGCAGCACTGATGTGTCAATGAGTATGATGGAACGATGATTTAAAACAGGGGTGAGCAAACTTTTTCTGAAAGGGCCAGATAGTAGATATTTTAGGCTTAGAGAGAGATGGGTCTCTGTCAGATTGCTTAGCACTGCTGTTGTAGCAGGAAAGCTGCCTTATTGATAAACACTGAAATTTAAATTTCATAAATGTTCACATGCCACAAATATTCTTTTTATATTTTTTCCCTAAACATCTAACAGTATAAAACCTCTTCTTAGCCTGCAGGTCATACAAGAACAGGGAGTGGGATGTTTTCTCAATTACAGCTTCTGGGTGACCACTATATGCATCCAGTGGCTGAGATGATATCTTAGTTAATGGTCCACATGATTTATCTCCTTCCATACTTGTTAGTTCTAGGCCCAGTGTTGAACAGAAAGTGTCAGTACAGTGCAAAACCTCAATAGAGTTACTCCTGTTTTTCTGTTTTAAAGAGTCATCCCTTTCATTCCCCTTCCATGGCTCCCTATGGATGGCCTCTATTCTCACCAGCTGCTCATGTAGACTTAGGAACCCCCCTGGGTTTCCTCAGGTCTATGTACAGCCCTTCTTGATGGCTTCAGACCTGCTAGACACGGGCCTCCTTTTCTGTTCTCAGCCTAGTCTATCTCCTGCATAATCCCCAGAGCCGTGTGGACTATAGCTGTACATACCCGTGTGATTCCTACCAATATGTGTACTTGTTCTCATTAAGTGACAGGTTTTAAGTCATTTATCTAGGAAAATAATGGATCTTCTGAAAACAATATATACCAGTGGTAAAAAAGAAAAAATCAACCTGAGAAACAAGAATGTAAAAAATCACCCCAAATTTTACCACCAACAGTAATAACTTTAGCATTTTGATGATTACCTTTCCAGATAACTCTAAATATGTGTTTATAGAAATATGATTATTCTGTATACAATATGTATCCTCTTTTCCATCAACAATAGAGTATGGGCATATTTCCATATCAATAAATATAGATAAATTAAAAACTGTCATTTTAAGTTCTATTTATGTATCTATCATTATTTAACAAATCCCATTTGATTTTTTTTCTTTAAAAAATAAGTTCTCAAGGCTAGAATCTGGGATTTTTAGAGGCCTATTTATTATTTGTTACCAATATGCAATGAATTACAGGTAGCTTTTAGTGAATTAATAAGGTTCCAAGGAGTTCTCCATGGTTTCTAGGATCTCAGGCAGGAAGGAAGCAGTTAACTTCTATCTCTACGTGGAGATGAGGAAGGAATTTAGAGAAAGGGGTACCAAATTCTGGACTGTATAGTATTCAGGAGAAACCCAGAATGAAACTAACAAATACATTCTTGGTACATTAAGTATGGCTGTGTTTCCAAACTAAACTCATGTTGATTCATTTTTTTCTTAAAGCTCTTATGGACAGAAAAATGATATTTGTAATTCTACAAGTGAAAATGGGGCTTCGTGCTCTTTTTTTCTTCCAAGTATAACAAACCCAGATAATTACACCATTCAAGTGGAAGCCCAAAATTCAGATGGTGTAACTGAATCTGATATAACATACTGGCGCTTAGATAACATAAGTAAGTATTGTATTATATGCTTATATATTCTTTTTTTAAAAGATACCCCCCTTTTTAAAGAGATATCTGTGGACTCTAAAGTAGACTCAGCACTCAGGAATATAGCAGATGAGTATTATAGATAAACATAAAAATTTGTCTTCTTATTGATGAAAGAAAAGAAATTGAATTAATTTTTGTATACGGTATGAGGCAGGAGTCAAACTTCAATGATTTTCGTGGGAATATCCAGTTGCCTCAGTACCATTTGTTGAAAAGATGATTTTTTCCCCAGTTGAATTGTTCTGGAATTCTTGTAAAAATGAATTCATCATACATGTAAGATTTTTCTCCCCTTGGCTCTCAGTTCTATTCCATTGATAGATATTTCTCTCTTTATGTCAGGATCACACTATCTTGATTACTGTAGCTTTACAATAAGCTTCAAAATTGGGAAAATGGGTCCTCTAGTTTTGTTCTCTTTCAAGATTGTTTTGCTTTTCCATACAAGTTTTATAATCAACTTGTCAATTGCTGCAAAGAAGACTAGTGGAATTTTGATAGGGATATTGCTATCAATAAAATCTTCCAGTCCACAAATACAGGATGTCTCTTCACTTATTCAGGTCTTTTAAAATTTCTTTTAATGATGTTTTATGGTTTTCAGGGTATGAATCTTGTACTTCTTTGGTTAAATTTATTTTTAAGTATTTTATTACTTTTGATGCCACTGTAAATGGAAATGCATTCTTAATTTCATTTTCAGATTGTCCATTGTTAGAGTGTACAAATACAATTGATTTTTTTGTGTATTGATCTTGGAAATTGCAACCTTGTTGAACTTGTATTTCGGGGTCTTTTTTTTGTATGTGTGAATAATTTAGGAATTTTATATCCAAGATGGTGTTATCTGAAAATACAGTTTTACTTCTTTCTTTCCAATCTGGGCACCTTTTATTTATCTTTCTTGCCTGGTTGCTCTATTTAGAAATGCCAATATAATGTTGAATAGAAGTGGTGAGAGCAGACTTTCTTTCTTATTCCTGATCTTAGAGGGAAAGCATTTAATCTTTCACTATTAAGTATGATGTTAGCTGTGGAATTTTGTAGATGCCCTTATAAGGTTGAGGAAATTCTATTCATAGTTTATTGAATGTTTTTATCATGACTAGATGTTGGTTTTTGTCAAATACTGATTTTGTATACATTGAGATAACCATGCAGTTTTGTCCTTTATTCTATTAAAATTGTGTATTACATTGACTGACTTTCATGAGTTAAGCAAATCTTTTATTTATGGGACAAATCTTACCTGGTTGTGGTGTATAATCCTTTTTATATGTTGATGAATTTAAATTTCTAGGGCTTTTTTTTTAGTCCTTTTGCTTTTTATATTCATAAGGGATATTAGTTTATTTATTTATTTTTAAATATCTTTGGTTTTGATATCAGGGTATTATTAGCCTTGTAGAATGAGTTGGAAAGTGTTTCTTGGTCTTTTGTTTTTTAGAAGAGTTTTCGATTGGTTAGTGATAATTCTTCTTTAAACCTTTTGTCGACTTTTTCTAGTGTAGATATCTGGGTTGGAGACTTTTTTGTGAAGTTTTTGATTTAGGTTTCTTAAAATTATTTTTTAAAATTTCCTTTGGAAGACTTACCTCACACTGTAAACTGGTGTTACTTCATAATGATGGACCTGGAAGGGACAAGATGATTTTCTTTTTCTTTATATACCTTTATTATCTTTATTCCCTTAAAATGACCATGTATACTTTAGCAATTAAAGTATTAAAAATAAATCCAATCACAAGATAGAAGTAAAAAGAAAAACCCCCAAATTTCCTATCCCTCTTTCAACTAAATTTAATAGATATATAAATATTCTATAATTGCCATTTAGAGTGAGGAGAAATTTTGGTCTAAATTAGTAAGACATAGATTTATACAATTAATCTCTGAAGAGATTTTGTTTTATCATCTACATCTAGGGCCTAATAAAGTGTTACTAAATACTAAGATCTATCCAAAAAAGAAATTAAGAAAACGATCCTATTTGCAGACCCACCAAAAAGAAGAAAATACTTAGTAAATTTAACCAAGGAGGTGAAAGATCTGTACACTGAAAACTGTAAAACATTGATAAAAGAAATTGAAGACACAGATAAGTAAAAATGTATCCTGTGTTCATCATCAGAAGAATTAATACTATCAAAACAACCATTTAATGCAGAGCAATCTGTAGATTAAATGCAATCCTTATCAAAATGCCAGTGATACTTTCCACAGAAATTTAAAAAAATATCCAAAATTTATATGGAACCACAAAAGACCCCAAATTGCTGAAGCAATTTTGAATAAGAATAACAAATCCAGAGGCACCATACTACTTGACTTCAAAATATACTATAAAGCTATAGTAATCAAAAGAGTATCATATTGGAATAAAATCAGGTACATAGACAAATGGAATAGAACAGTGAAGCCAGAAATAAACCTATGCTGGTCATGTAGTCTTTTTTTTTTTTTTTTTTTAACTTTCATTATTCTGCTCCATGTATCTGAACCAATCATTAAAAGACCGATTTGTAGAAAATTCATAGGAATATATCCTTTCCTCATTGGACATTTAACTTTGGGGGATGGGGTGGTGGTGGTGGCAGCATTTCTTTGCACAGCCTTCCTAATGCATTTGCATACGTCAGATGACAAAATATGCACTATCATTTCTTTTCTAGGCTCTTTTTTTTTTTCAATTTTGGCTGGATGTTATTAGCACTTTCTGATCTTTTTGCAAATATTAGGACTGTATGATTTTTATTTTCAGTAAAAATCGAACCACCTAACATTTGCAGCGTGGAACCAGTTTTGGACATCAAAAGAATGATTCAAATAAAATGGAAAAGGCCTGTGTTGGCACCTGTTTCATCCATTTTAAAATACATGCTTCGATTCAGAACAGTAAATAGTACTGGCTGGGTAAGTTGGACCATTACAATATTTCTATCAGAGAGCCCAAAGAGGAGAATTACAAATTTGTTGATCTGGAATCATTTTTTCTTTTCTAAATTGAAAATAAAAGTTAAAGAATAGTGAGCACTTTTCTTCCCCAGTTTCTCATTTGAGCCTTTTACATTGGAAAAGTGTTTTACTATGTATTAGTCATCTTGCATTTTGAGCATATGGAAATATTAAAGAGTGAGAAATTTACTTTTGCATTCCATCCTGGTTTATGTTTAGCTATGTTGGCTACTAGAGAGTCTATGGCTTGACCATTGTCTCCTTCAATTTTCCAAACTTTTATGAAGTTGTGATGTAATACACATTTAGAAAAATGAACAAAACGTAAATATTGCAATTAACAAATTATTAACTCAGCTCTCATGTAAAAACAGCCGGGTCAGAAAGAGTATACCAGAGCCACCTGTCTACCCTCATGACAATCTCTTCTCCTTGGAGCTAAATATTATCTTGATTTTCTTGGTAATTACTTCTTTGCTTTTTATTATGATTTTAACATTTAAACCTGCATCCTGATCAACATAGTTTGAGACATATAAATGGAATTCATACATTTTTTGTTTGACTCTTTCAATATTGTGCTTTTAAGATTCATCCTCATTATATAATACTGGAGTTTATACTTTTCATTGCTGTGTAGTATTCCATTTTATGAATGCAATGGAATCATGACTTTAATTTGATGTCAATATATTGACATTGAGGTTGCATACATTTTCATGTGTTTATTGGCTGTTTAGAGTCCTCTATGAAGTGCTGATTTAAGTCTTTTGCACATTTTAGTCTCATTTTTTAATTGGCTTGTAGGATTTCCTTACATATTCTACTTATAAATCTTTTATTTGTTATGTATGTTGTAAACAGCTCTGACTTGGCCTGACTTTTCACCCTCTTTGGTTACTTTGAATGAACATAACTTTTTAGTTTTAATACTGTCAAATTTTGTCGGTCTTTTCCTTTATACTTAATGCATTTTGTATCTTAAGAAATCTTTTCTTACCTCAAAGTTCAGATGATATTCTTGTATTTCCATCAGTGCAGCCTGAAATTACCAACTGTTTTTTTGTAGCCACCTTATTTTGTAGACTCTTAGCCACTTGAATCAGTTAAATTTTTAAAACTTTTTTCCACATAAGATTTGCTAGTAAAACACATCTTCATTATCTTATAACTTGTTGGTTTTTAACCTAAATGCAGGTGTTTTATTTACTCCTACTGAATTTCTTCATGTTGGTCTTATCATTTCAGCCTCTTTAGAATCTTTATTCTAACACTCAAAACTTACAGTTAACTTTCTACTTTCTAATTTTTAACATATTCAGATTTGATAACACTTACTTTTAAAACTTTATTTAATCACTAATAAAAATAGTGACTACATTGGAGCCATGCAGTAAACTAGAGAGAACATCCAGAGACATCAACCTCTCCTCTCTTGAGTATGGCCTTTCACACAGATTTCTTTAATTAGTACTACAGTTAACCTATCACTAAAACCCACAGATACTATGCTAAAACCCAAGATACAATGTATCCTCTCCTAGTCTAGAGAACTCTTTCAGAAAATTGGTTAACTTTCTCTTGTGTTCAAGACAAGAGAAATAATGACGTCTGCTTTTCCCGTTAGCTTCCTTTCTATGCCAGCTCTGGAGCCATTTTCCTTAAACCTGACTACATGTAACATAAGACTCATTGATTAGTAGTCTTTAGAAACCAGAAGGGAACCCCTGAGCAGAGAATCTTTCTTCATACCACATGTCATAGTGTCAGTGAACCCGAGGAACTTCTCTCTGGAGACCCTTGATTTCTTCTGTCTGTCTGGGCCCAAAGTCCTGTGGCTGCTGGGATAGGATTCAACAAGAAAAATAAACCAAGACCTATGTCCCTCTGGAAAATTACTAAACCATGTACAACACTAAGTGTGGGCAGCAAGTGTCAACTATCCTAACTTCCAGTGTCCTGTACCTCCCCTCTGACAAACTCACCTACATCGGTACTCATCTTTGCCTCCTTCCTTCCAGCTTCCAGTTTCTGGGAGGAAGTGAAAAGGAAAGTGGAATGTGTAACCAGTATCTCTCTCCTTTCAGCTTTCACACAAGTCTACACAGTTCTAAGCCCAACTAAACCAACCAGCTTTCTTTGAATGGTTCTCATTACCTATGGATAAAGAGCCAGATTCTTAAACCTCTAAGACCGGACCCCTATTTTGATCACTCCAACCTCGTCTTTCATCTTGCCTTGGGTTCTCTATTAATTCTGAATTCCTAGTTTTCCTTGTATCATGTCACACCACTATTCTGTGCCTCTGCCTAGAATACATCTGCTTTTGTATTCCACTCCTGGTCATACCTTGCTAAACCTATTCACCTTTCAGAACTCAGGTCTGACATATTTCCTTCTGAGAGCCTGAGCTAGCTACTCCTCCTCTGTCATTGCATTTCATACTCAGTGCAGTCATTTACAGCTGTCTATAGATCAGGCTATAGATTCCTCAGACACAGAGACCTTGGTTTTCATATTTATTTTCCCATTGCTTGGCACATATGCTCAATAAATATTTGTTTAACTAAAAGTAGACTATATAAAAACTAATTCTAAAATCCCAATATGTCCATATTCCAAGATGCTAAGTGTATGATGCTATATGGGTTACAGGAGTACTTTCTTATACTCCAGACTATTTAATCCTTGCAAATATCCTATGACAAGGAACCACTTTAAAAAAAAAATTTTATAGATCAGGAAATTGCAATGTAGAGAGCTTGAATTACTTCTCTAAGATTGTGGGGTTTTTAAGTTGCAGACCTGAGCCCAGGTTTTCTGATTCCAAGTTCTGTCGTTCATTTGACCATAATTTGGCAATCTCCTGCAGCCTTAGTCTAAATGGATTCTACCTTTATAAAATGGAACCATATGAACACTCTACAAAAGGACCTCAAGACTGTCTTGAGAGTTTGATGTAGGCTTTGCACCAAAACTTCTGACTCATCCCTTAAAACATAAACATTTTGGATGAGCCAGGATTTGGCATAAAGTATAGATTGTTAGAAACAAACCTGATGAAACTAATTAGTGTTTTGGTTGGCGTCCATTGCCTGTGTTGAGTTGGGAAAGTTTTAGATTTAAGCCTGTATATGGGAGATCAGTCAATCTTGGATTCAGTTTGAGGGCGAAAGGCACCTAGCCTGTACAAAAAGCCAAAATAAAAGAAGCCTTAAAGGCACACTGTGCGAAAGACTAAAACAGCTTTTGTTTCCTTCAAGGCTAGGCCTGAGAACAGGCTTGCACTGCTGCATTAGGCAGAGCTTTCTGAGTGTGAACAAGAGGAGACCCAGCAAGTAGACCAGGCTTCTGCTCAGTGTACTAGCAAAGCAGGAGGAAAAATTAAAAATATTTTTTAAAAGAATAATATATATTTTAAAAAGCACAAAAAGTAAAATAGAACTTTATTAAACTTCTTCACATGTATTTTATGGGTTAATATTGTTTTAATTTCGATTTACATGTGGTTGACCTTCTTCTAAAGGTCTTAATCTGGTTCAGACTGGGCCCCATAACTAAGGTAATTTGGAGATGCTACTTTTCAAAGATGATGACTGTCCCAAGTTATGTTCCCAACAACCCTATTCTGCCATTGCAACATCTCCAGGGGCTATAAGTGGAGGGCACTCAGGGAAACTAGACTACAGCAGTGAAACTGCCCTCAGTTCTGGATCCTACTTTCTTGCTCCAATGCCATCTCACTAGGCTGGGAGTTCAGAAGTATCCGTCTGGGCCTGGGATGCTCAGTTCGTTGCCACCTGTACATGTTCTCATTTTGCCCTATTACAGGCCCAGGACCTATAGTTACATACACATAGGAAATACCAGAACTTCCTTCTCTTGCTGGGTTTTATGGGACTTGTGTGCATGCTCACAAAATGGGCATGCCTATTAGTGCAGTTTATTTTTATTAATCAACTCAGTATAAGTTCATATAAACCAACAGCTAAAAGTTCATACTGCAGGAACAATGACCATACTCAGAAAGAGTTTTTAAGTTTGTCTTGGAGGATTGGGTCCAGAAGGACTTTGAAGATTATTTAAAGCAACATGTTCATTTTACTAATGAGGAAACTGAGGTCTAGAAAAGAGAAGTGCTTTATTTATCTCTCTCCTTACCCCTACCCCTACCCCAAGAGGGTGTCAAAATAAATTTATGCTCCAGGCTGCCAACATCTTTAGCAGCTTGACTGGTCACCCAAAGACCAATAATTTGAAATGGAAGATTTGGGTAAGGGAAAGAGTCTAGGAGTGGGGAAATCTGTGTTCTGATTATAGTTCTGCTGATAACAAATGCTGAGGTCGTTCATGGCACCTTAAGTTTTCTAGGTCTTGTTAATGATGTAAGATTGACCTTAATGCCACTAAGGTCTCAGTTAACTACTGTTTCATGGGGCCTTATTTCTAGGTGTTGGAGTCACTGCCGAAGTTTAAACTAGAGCCCAGGTTGCCCTGAGTCCCAGGACCCTGCATCTCCCAGAAAAACAAGACTCTGCTCACTCATATCCAGCCCAGAGGCAGGAATCTCTGCCTCACCAGTTTAGGGGCAGGAAGTAGGGAGGGTGGTGATTTATGTGGTGACTCACGTCTATTTAGGTACTGATGGTCCCCAGGCATGCTTGGAGTTTTATTTATGAAAAGTATAGGTTTTAAAATTTGAAGGTAAAAGAAGGTTAGAGAAGAAAACTGGAAAGATAACACGTGATCTCCCATCCAGCTCAAAGTTATCTCTGTCTTCTAGGTGGAAGTCACCTTCACCAAAGATATTGACAGAGACGGAACATACAATCTCACAGGGCTTCAGGCTTTTACAGAGTATGTCGTAGTTCTGCAGTGTGCAGCTGAGGACTCAAGGTTCTGGAGTGGCTGGAGCCAAGAAAAAATGGGAACAACTGAGGAAGAAGGCAAGCTGGTCTCTTGTAATTTTTTTTTTTTTTTTTTTTTTTTGCCTGCTCTGGTTTAGGTCGGCCTGGCATAGCTTTTATGGGTTTTTTTTTTTTTCAGTTTCGGTACCTGGCAATCATGGAATCCCACAATCCCAGAGCCTGGAGTGTCTGTACATTTCCTCTCTGTAGGGCACTCACTATACCTACCTGAGCCCACAGGATAAGCTGGCCCTCTTCTGATGGTGTTAATTAAAGTAGCAGCTTTTTGCCCTCAAGGCAGAAGATCACATGTTTAATACTCATAAACATCTTATGCTATATATGTGAAGCAGTAGAATATTTAAAGATGTCCTATGATAAAGATATATATTGTAAACTCTGGAGCAACCACTAAAAAAATAAAGACTAACTAATGAGAAACAGAAAGGTCTCACCATTAATAATAGCAAAGGAATGAAAGAGAAAGAGGCCACACATTGATAGATGTATGGTAATTAGGAACAGTTTGAGGTGTGGTATGGTAATTAGAAACAGTACTTTGAATCTGTGGGCTTGGCTTAAATCCCAGCCAGGCTCTGGAGTAACTTTGGGCAAGATACTTAATCTTTAAGCCTGAGTTTTCTTACTATGTATTTTCCTTTCTCATAATGGATTATAACTTGTAGAATTGAGTGAATAGTATTTATTAGTGTTAATTTAAAGATTGTGAAATAATATGTTTAACCCATAGTAAACATTTAATAAATGCTGGATTTCCTATTATTTTAAATCCTCCTAACAACCCTGTTAAATATGTAGAATCATCCCCATTTGGAGATGAGGGAGCTGCGTTTTAGAGATGATAATAAATTGCACAGGGTTACTCAGTATGTATTGCCATTCTCTGTAAATCAAGAACCTTGCCCAGTGCCTGACCCCCTGTAGATGGCCAATACATGTTTGCTGAATGTATTTAGTAGCTAGCTATACAGCAACACAAACATTTTTTTTTATACTACTGGAAATCAGAAGTCCAAAACGAGTGTCACTGGGCTAAAGTCAGGTGTCAGCAGGGTCATTGCTCCCTGGTCTATATGACAACAATTTATTCTTCTGGAACCTGGTAGAGTTCCCTACAAATTTAAGATGGCATTAATGGATGTTTGACCCATTTGCCCAAATGGTCAGATGTCTAGAAACAATCTGGTGCCTTCTGAATTTTGTATCCTCCACTGGAGATGTTCATGCTTAGTCTACACTACCCATTGGTGATGTGGCTACACAACAAGGATTCATTCAGCACATGGGGAATTGTGCTAGATGGCTTCTGAAGACCCTTCTCACCCTATGTCAGTCAGGCATCCACTCTTCTGTGGCAGACTATAGCAGTACAGGAAAGCCATGAATTTCCAAGTCATTTCATGTTTAATTCTTATAACAGTGCCTTTCAAATGGTAAGGGCTATATACATTTTAAATAGATAAAAATACATGTGTGGTTGAAACAAAGCTCGTTAAGTTGTGGATCTAATGTAAAGTTTTGATTAAAATTACATACAATATTTGGGAACACATTTATGTTCTATAGATATCATCTCAAAGTGTCCAATGAATACAAATGTAATAGTTTACAAATATCGAACAACACATAAATTGCATGGGAAAAAAATGGTCCAAATGTTATAAATTATTGGAGTAGTTCATTATTGTTGCCTATCTCTTAGCCGAGCCCTTCTTTTTAAAATATTAGAATGAAACACATATACTATCATTGAGCAAATTGTCCTCTCCCTTTTCTGTACCTTTTAGCAGGCAGCCTGGGAGATTAAGCTCTATCTCAGGTGTGATCTTGTTTAGCACAGCTCCTCTCCCTGTGGCTGTCACTCTTCTCCCCAGTGACCTGCTGGTGCCATTATGGCCCAGTGTCTTCAGTCAGCTCAAAACTGTCCAGCCACTCTCTAATGTCAGTTTCATCCACTTGTTTTGCTACCAGAAACAAGACTTATTATTTCAGCTGATTTGTTATTTTAGCCAGCTGGGTTTAAGATTAATTAGCAAAACACTAGATGCTGGTGTTCTCTGTGCCTTTTGCCAATTAAATAAAATCAATGCTCATTTGTCAAAGTCACCCCTGGAGAACTTTTGCTTTTGTTTTTCTTCATTTTTTCAGAATCCCAGAGGAAACTGATGAACATGTAGTCCTCCACCTCCAAAAATTCCTAATTTCCCCTTTTCTATTTCACAAGCTATTAGTTTCCCTATTTCACAATGAAATTCCAGTTGTTTAATACATACCACCTGAAACCTTTTTTAATTGTTTAAAAATTTATATTCTAAATGGGACGTGGAGCACTATTTTCTTTTGAATTTCAACACATTAATTGTTAAGTTTATATGCTCACATTTATGCACGACACAGATTTAATTATAGTCAAATCTTGACTTTATTACTTAAAAGTGTGTAGTATCAGACTATTGCTTCACTTCTCTACTTCAGAAATGGAGATAATACTAATGGTATTCTTAATTATAGGGCTGTGGAGATTAAATGAGATAATTTAGGCAAAATGATTAGTACAGTGACACTTGCTAAAAGTTAGCTATTATTGGTCTTCAGCAAGGGCACCAGTGTGTCTGAGGTGTCTAATTGGTGGCTGTTGTGGGGATTTCCAGGTTGTAATAGAAACAACATAGCATCATATTGTTACTATATTGGTCAAAATAATTGATAACTTTGAATAGGGTTTTTTTTTTTGGCAGATTTGAAACAATTTAATTTTGTTTTTTCACAAATACAGAATTATTACTTATTCCCCGTTGATTAATCTGCAAATCCATTATTAACTCATGGTTAATGAAAAATTGGCTGTAATAATTATAGAGGATTTACATGCTAGTTAAGCAGTGGTTTTACTAAAAGCTGCATTTGTGGGATGACTATATTGGGAAAACCATTTCTCTTTGAACCACATCTGTCTGAAATAGTGGCCTCAGTGAAAAAAGACAATACCTGATTAAATTCATTCATTATCGCTACTAAAACTAAATAGCTACCAGTAGGATAAATCTAAGGAAAATTTCACTCGTATTTCTAATCAAGTGACTGGAATGATTTAATAATCAGTTTATATTTGTCCCTGTATATCCTTCAGATGAATATTTTGGACTGGATTGTAATGAACACATTGCCTTTAGATTTTTTTCTTACTCTCAATGTTACTATTGAGTCTCACTTCAGTATAGCTGGAACAGAGACTCTGCAAATAAGAGACAGAGCGAGAGTTCTTCCAGTTTTGTGAGTCAATTTTGAGGGTCTAGTGACTTTGTAGCCTTGTGCTAAGTTCTTCTGGGAGGAACTCTGTCTCTGCTTATATCTCACTGGCTTGTAGACAGGCTGAAACCAGCCTGTTACTCCCTGTCTCCCTGTTGAGTACAGACTGTCCTTTCTTCTGATTAAATAAAGACCTTCAAGAAATCAGAAAACTCTAGGCAGAGCTCATAAGACAACATCTCAATGGAATGCAGATGAAGTCAGATGTAAAGTCTAAACAATTCCCATTTACTTACACGGAATTACAATAGATCTCATTGGGAGATTCAGAGCCTCACAGTTAGACTGTGTTACTCACACTTTGTTTTCTCCAAGAGTAGCTGTAGAAATGGGACTCTCCACTGATGACAAGACAATTTATTATTGACTTAATTGGCACATTTTTTACATTATGAAGTTATCTTTAATTGTAGTTCAGTAATTTCGCTTATCACCGTAAGTTAAAAAGATTCCTAAAAACAATCTCACAGTACTAAAATAGTTTAACTCTTGGCCCAAGTGCAGACCCTGTTCTCTTCAGACCTAATTACATTTTCATCAGCCATGTGATTTTGTCAAGAAGAGATTCAGAGTGAATCAACTGCAGCTTCAGTTAGAGACATTTCTTTACTTCTTCAAATTACAGGCCAACAGACTTCTGCACAGTTTTTTAGAACTCTGCTTTTTTTCTCATGGCTAAAGTGTGTGAGTCATTCTTTAATGAAAAGCTCAGCATCTTGAAGTTTTTGAAGCATGTCTGAGCACTCAACTATACATTGCCAGTAATCTACTCCTTGCCAAACTTGCTTGAGACGAGATAAAAGTCCAGAGATCAAGCGAAATAGAAATTCCTCTTTTTTTGTAAGTTTTATCCCTTCTGGTTAGATCATCAGAAGCTAACACACTTAAAACCACATTGTCTTAGATTATGTTGTTCATTAGAGAAATGCAACAATCAGGTTAACATTATCCCTTTGTATTTTAAATGTCCACATGCTGTATTTCTGTACTTTTGCTCAACTGTGATTACACACATTGGTCTTTAGTGCCCTGTGTCTTTTTTAAAGGAATCCACATAATAAATTCCATTTATGAATTCAGTGCCCATGGCCACAAAATACTTGCCTTCACATAAATTTCTGTGTTTTGTTTTAATCAGGCCATGAGAAATATGCACCTCAACATGATTCTTTTTTACTTTTCCTACTGAGGAGATCAGTATTAAGTTTAGAGCCCAGAATATGCCATTCTAAAAATGATTTCTTTGCTCTTTTCTTCTTTAATTCATTTCTATATTTTGTGACATAAGTATGCAGTTTCATCCTTTTGGGAGGTAGATATGGTATAAATTATATGTATTTCTTTTCAGTTATCTGTGTCATTTCTAGTTTTAATGTATGTAGATATTATATCTTAGAGGACACGAAATGTCACATTTCAATCCAGATTTGAGTGACAAATTATGTTATAGTGGGATCTATTACATTTTTTTTTTTACCTTACATAGTCATCAGATTCAAGAGCAAGTTTTTGTTTTTGTTTTTTAAATCTTTGGTTGATTCCAATCCTCCAACCACAAAATGAAGACATTATTGATCATTGCAGTCTCCCTCAAACAAATCTTTCCTAATTGCTTTTTCTAAAAAGGCAGCCACGCTAATTTCCCCAATCTCCTGTTGCAACTCCCTTCTGAGTTGAGTGCCTTACTCTTGTTTCTCACAGCTCCACTTGGCCTGGATCTGTGGAGAGTTTTGAGACCAGCCACGGTGGATGGAAGAAGGATAGTGAAACTGGTGTGGAAGGTAACCTCGCTCTTGGTTATTTGTTTAAAACCCTGGATCTTACACTAAGTGGTTCTTTCTAGGATAGAGTTCTGGGAGTGAGGAACAAAGGAGAAGTCAGGTGGGTAATGCAGAGAAGAGGAGAAAGGAGGAAGAGATGAGAGAAGAAGTTAGGAAAAAGAACAGAAAAAGAGGGGAAAGAGGGAATAAATAGGAAAGGAAAAGTGCAAATAGAGAAAAATATGCCAGGAAACAGGAGAGAAAAGATGAGGGAGCTGATAAAAATGGGCAGAAGACCTGAACAGATATTTCTCCAAAGAGGAAATACAAATGTCCAATAGACATGTGAAAAGGTGTTCATATGAAATGGTCACTAATCATCAGGGAAACACAAATTAAAACCACAGCGGGATACTTCACACTTGTCAGAATGGCTATCATCAATAAATCAAAGAACAGCAAGTACTGGTGAAGATGTGGAGGAAAGAGAACTCTCATACACTGTTGGTGGGATTGCAAATTGGTACAGCTGCTATGGAAAACAGTCTGGAGGTTTCTCAAAAAATTAAAAATGTATATAACTCTTGACCCAGCTATTGTATTTCTGGGTATTTATCCAAAAAAAACTAAAACGATAATTCATAAAGGTCTGTGCATCCCTATGTTCATGGCAGCACAATTTACAATAGCCAAAATATGGAAGCGACCTAAATGCCTATCAAGAGACAATCGGATAAGGAAGTTATGGATAATATATACAACGAAATACTGCTTAGCCATTACAAAAAATGAAATCCTATCATTTGCAATGACATGGATGGAACTAGAGATTATTATACTGAGTGAAGTAGATCAAACAGAGAAAAATACCATGTGATTTCACTTATTGTGGAATCTAAGGAACAAAAAGAGCTAATCAAAAACAGACTCACAAATATAGAGGACAATCTGGTGATGGCCAGAGGGGAGGGGAGTTAGGAGGCTAGGAGAAGGGGGTGAAGGGTAAAAGCAGTACCAATTAGTAGTTGATAGGTGGTCACAGGGATGGGGGGGCACGGCATAGGGAATACAGTTAGCATTAATGTAATGGCTAGGTGGAGAGCCAGAGGAAAGAAAGAACAATTCGGGGGATCATTATATAAACTATGTAAATGTCTAACCAATGTACTGTGTACTTGAAACTAATAAAATTTAACGGGGAAAAAAAAAAAGATGGAGCTGAGAGGAGGAACGGGAAGGAGAGCAGTGAGATGCCAAAACTCTTTAGTATGTTTCTAAAAGTCTTAGAAAATGTTTATTTTGTTACATCATACTTGCTAAAGTCCAGGCAAGTTTAAAGTCCTTTTGAAAATGGAGAATTCACCCTGCTTTGCCAAGTGACATTTCAATTCCAGTTACTTCAGGCTTGGACCATCCGTATACCTATTTCCTCTCCTTTCACCCCTCTCCCCAGGCTATGGGACAACTTCTAGTTGCAGAGGCAGCAGACAAGGGAAAGCACAGTTAATGGTGTCAGCATATTTTAGGGGAAAGAAAGTAAACAATGGCACATACCCTGAACAGTCAGCCACATAGCAGTGGGTCAGGTAGACCACCTGTGAAATAGATGAAAGGGACTTCAGTGCCCTCCTCCTTTTCCTCCTAGCCTGGGGACTGGTCTTTTTGCCTCAGAAGAAGACTTTTCTAAGAAATAGAGTTGAGTAAAAAAGAATGAACTAATGTTAGGTAGTGGTGATGATTGTACAGCTTTGTGAATATACTAAAAGCCACTGAATTGTACACTTTAAAACTGAATTTTTCGTATGTGAAATATATCTTTATAAAGCTGTTATTTAAAAAAAACAATGAGTGTCTTGAAAAAGAAAAGGCTCTTCTGACTGGCCTTTTATGTCCTGGGAACTGTAAAGGACATTCTAAAATTGGGAGGACAGTATAACTTCTAAAGTCCTGTCTGGCCTTACATTCAGTCATTCTGCTCCATCTGTGGGTGTTATCAGTGACAGAAAGTGAACAACTGGAAAGTCCTCTAATTCCTGGGAAATACTCAACATGCTAATCCCTAGGTAAAATGTCTGGTTAGTGGTCTCAAGTTCAAAGCTGAAAAGAAGAGTTTGGCTTGGAGCCCCTGGGGTCACCTTAGGTTTCCGAGCAAGGATTTAGGACTGATAGGGCAGCCCCGAATGCTTTAGTCCTCTTAACTGGGATGCTTGGGGTGCCTGGTCCAGGGATATGAGCTCTCTTCTCAGAAGGGGAGGTGTGGCGATAAAAGGCAAGGGCGCAGGTACTCTCCAACTCTTGGGGCCTTCCAGGCAAGAGACGACCCAGAGCCAGAACAGACTTGAGATTGGCTTGGAGAGAATGCCTCAACTTTTTAGCTTATATTCTGCCCATGTGGGATAGAGAGAAAGATACAGCCAAAAGGAAACGGGGGTGGCTGGCTTACACTGGCTCAGGCATTCTCCCAGTTTAGCCTCACGTAATTTGACTTGTATTAAGGGTTGATCCCAAGGGTAGCAGATCCCCTCTTCTAGCGCTTGGAGGTGTGATGCCACAGCATCAGGTGTGTTACTCATCCCAGGAGGGCAGTCGCCTGCTCGTAGTTTAACGCCTAGTAGTTTACATTACGCCCCCTCCCATCCACACCACTTAGCACAGTCTCAGTGCCTTTCTTTCTTTCTTTTTTTTTTTTGTTTCTGGCAATAAATTTTGTTTTTTGTGTGTGTGTGTTCAGAAGGCAAAAGGAGCCCCAGTGCTGGAAAAAACACTTGGCTACAACATATGGTACTTTCCAGAAAACAACACTAACCTCACAGAGACAACGAATACCACTAACCAGCAACTTGAACTGTACCTGGGAGATAAGACCTATTGGGTGTCTGTGATTTCTTATAATTCTCTTGGAGAGTCTCCAGTGACCGTCCTGAGGATTCCGGCTATTGATGAAAAGTGTGAGTACAGGGTAAACTTTTTACTTAGATGCCTGACCCCATCCATCCAGCCGTGGAGTAGTTCCTCTTTTCTCAAGAGAAGTAGAGATTTTATAGGTTTTGGTGGGAAGAGCAAAATCTTCTGGTAATCAGCGAGCCCCTTGAAATAAAGCTCCTTTGGAACAAAGCCTGTGTTGAAAATCAAACTTCATAAATCATATGATACCAAGTCACATGCCTGGAAGTTCTGTGTGTGGCTTGTGTTTGTTTTCGTCTGAGTGAATGTCAGCTAGGTCGAACCCTGTCAAACTGTCAGTTCTGCCACATTTGTCCCCAGTGACTGAACCTTTCTTTTGAAATCTTCGCCTCACTGCATGGACCATGTCCCAGCCTTGGTTTGCTCGCTCTCCCTTTTTTTTTTTTTTGCTTCCTCTTCCATTTGACTACCAGGTTAGGAAAAGTTCCGACGTTTCTACTTGGCCAATAAATAGCTCATTATGCTTTTGATTCAGTAGATTTTAACATTCAACAACACCCAGGCAAACTCATATTTTACATTCTGTTCTGTAATAAAATACTACCTTGGATTCTTTTTCAAGGAACTAACTGCAGGCACTAGATGTCCTCTTCCCTGCTTTGTTTGCCTCTATAAATCTTACCCCCCCTCATTCTGTCGATTTTCTCTTTTTATTATCTCTCCCACAATCAGATGTGAGTTCCATGAGGGCAGAGGTTTTTGTTGGTTTTTCTCTTTTCCTCCTTTTTCTCCTCTTCCTATCCTTCTTCCTCCTCATTTATTACCAACACCTAGAACAGGCATAGAGCAGTTGGCATAGAAAAGGCGCTCAGTAACTATTTGTTGAAATACACCATAGTTAGGGAATGCACTCTCGTATTTGCCATCTTCATCTGCTGAGACCTGCACTGGTTCAGGTATTTACACTACCAGCTCTAGACTTGTCTGCTTACACTTGTTTCTTTTTCTTTTCCTTAAACTTACCTCATTTCTTCCCTTGCCTCATTTTAGAACTCGTAGATATATGTATTATGTATTTTGAGCTACACTTGGTACTATTTTAGTTAATATTTAATATTATTCCCCATGGTCCTTAGCTCCTGCCATCCTAGTTCCTGCCTATCCAGCGCTCCTAATGATGAAGTTTCTGACAAATGCATGTGTCATTCTTTCTTAATTCTTTCTTAATTGAGGTACTGCTGTTTAATAATCTTAATTTCCTGGTGTAGCCCCAGAGTGGGATGCAGTGAAGAATAGGGGATTAAAACATGGGCTTTGGAGACCAACAGCCCTGGATTCAAGTCTTTGTTCTTTCACCAGATACATAAACCTTAGGCAAGTTATCTAACCTCTCTAAAATTTAGCTACTTGTAAAATGGGGCTGTTATATAGTAATACCTACCTGAGAGAGTCATTATGAAAAGGAAATAAGATTGTGTATGTAAAATGTTTTGTCTAGCACTAATTACCATTGTCATTCTTAATAACATGTCTGATGAAATTTCTATTAGACATGGATTATCAACTTTAAAAATACTATAATGAAAATTATGCTAAATTCAGAGAGGGTTTTTTGTTTGTTTTTCCCAGTTCTGACGGTACTTGCTTTGTGTCAGAAGCATCAGTACAATCATTAGTTGTGATGGTCCTAGACCAGGTGTAGGCAAGCTACAGCTCATGGGCCAAACCTGGCCTGACACCTGTTTTTGTAAATAAATATTTATTGTTACACAGTCACACTCATTTGTTTACATACTGTTGATGTCTCCTTCTGTGCAACAATGGCAGTATTGAGTAGTAGTGACAGAGACCATCTGGCCTACAAAACCTAAAATATTTACTATTAGGCTCTTTACAGAGAAAGTTTACAGACCTCTCTTCTAGACAGATAAGAAAGCAATGTTTTGTAGAAGTTTTTAAATAAAGTGGAGTCAACTGGAAAATAGTTATCATAATAGTTGTAAGTATAACAATCACTAAGTAAGTGTAATAATCATATTGTCCAATATTATATGTCACACATTATGCTAAGATGACATAGGTTAATCTGATGTTGGCCTTGAAATGGCCTATGAAGTAGATGCTCTTAGATCTAATTTATAGATGATGAAGCTGAGATTCAGGAAAGTTTAGTAATTTTCCCAAAGTCTCTCAGGTGGAATTCAAGCTCAGGCCTCGCTGGCTCCAAATGGGTACAATATAATTTTTCCAGAATCTTGGACTTGGTGTTAATAAAGTGACATAGAATTCTGGTCATGGATACTGTGTGATGCTGAACTGTTATTTACCTCTGTTGGCCTCCATTTTTCCAACTTTTAAAATTAGGGAATGGAAAAGACATACCTTCAGGTATTTTCTCTCCTGAATATCCTCTGAGTTCTAGGAGACCTTAGCCAGCAGGCATCTATGAAGCCGGGCCTAGAACAGCAAAGTCAGTTGTGTGGTGAGGGACTGAGGAGGAGGTTGGGCCTGAGCTGCGGTAGAGTTGGGGTTGGCCTATGACAGCTGACAAAGGTGAGGCACTATCTCAGAGCTCCACTTGATAATCAGCCCTAAGTGACTGCCTTCATGCAAGAAATTAGATTTGTTCATTGTCAAAGCCCCTTTTCCCAGGAAGCTTTGTATTTCCTGCCACCCCTGAGGGAATGTTGTATTTGGAGAAACTGCTCAAAAAGTTCTTGTCCAATGGTAGAGGGATATAGCAATTAGTTTATACTAAGTGGAATGTTGATTTGGAAACTTCTCTTTCAGCACACTTTAATGCTGCCCAGGCCCTTTCATCTTTCAAGGCTGACTCGTGGTTTAATTGAACCATTTCTGCAGTCCCCTGGTCCAGAGCCCGGGCTTGTTTCCTGAGCACGTTTGGCCCTTTTGACTCAAATTCTGCTCCGCAGAGCACCAGTGTTGGTAAAGGGAAGGAGTGTGGGCTTAGGAACCCACACGGGCTCCCATCTTCAGGACAGGATTTGTGTGCAAGTAATTTATTAAGAAAATGCTTCTAGAGAGACCAGAAAAGAAAATGGAAGAAGCAAGGCCAGGGAAGAGGACGAGGCCAAGCCAAAGGTGCTGTTCGATTCTCCCAGTGCCATAGACTGGGTGGCTCCAAATCCAGAAAAGTATTGTCTTGTCATTCCAGAGGTTAGAAGTCTGAAATCAAGGTGTTGGCAGGGCCATGATCCCTCAAAGCCTTTAGGGGAGGATCCTTCCTACCTCTCTTCTGGAAGTGCCAGGTGTTCCATAATGCCAATCTCTTGCCTCAGTCTTCTCATAGGTAGCTTCCTGTGTGTCTCTGTCTCTGTGTCCAAATTCCACGTTTCTTATAAGATACCAGTCATATTGAGTTAAGGGCCACCATCTTAAGTATGTATCTCTGGAACGACCTCATTTCCAAATAAAGTCACATTCTGTGGCATTGAGGATGTCTTTTGGGGGGACACAATTCAGCCCATGAAAGGTGCAATCTGTGATAAAAGTTCTGAGGATGGTTCCAACCTGACCTTACACTGGAGTATAAGTTACATCTCAAAGTTATCCCAACCAAACAAAACACAAAAACAGTAAGAAGAATCTGAGCAGATCAGGGAGCACTACATTATCTGTTACAAGAGGGTAGATAGAGTCCCCACAACTTTCAGCCTGACTGGAATGGAAACTGAGGATGCTTAGAGGCTGTTAGCAGGGGCGTGCTGGGAGGAGGAACTAGAAGCTGGAGGGATGATTAGGTGGGTGAATTTCCTGGCCCTGGCCCCCGCCCCAAGTCTAATTTCAATATCCTTCATGCCTCAGTTCCTCTTCTTGAGCTACCCTGTTCAGTTGACAAATCACCTGGCCTTGCTTCTAGGACTGGCAGCTGGAGTGTCTCATAAAGGCCCACCTTGGGAAAAGGATCCATAAACTGTGGCCTTTAAGAACAGAGGCGCCTGCATATACACATAGCCTGTTGGGGCTTGGCAGGATTCACTACCCTCAGTCCCCACACAAAATCCCGACTCTCAGCCTATGCATCCAGCTTCAGAAAGCTTCTTTTTTTTTTTTTTTATTTTTATTTTTTGAGACATTGTCTCCTCTTCTGCCTCATCCAGGGCTGTCTTTGAAATTCATTTAAACATACTTTTTGTGGATTCCCATTTCGAAGGCTCAGGTGTGTTGTGGGTTTTGAGGAGTAGATGAAGGGAGAGCGGCTCCTCTGATCTTCTGAGTGCCACTGCTTTGTGCCCTCTTTCTCCGCCTAACCGCACCTCCAAATAGTTCTCCTTTCTGCATGTTCAGAACATTTTCAACAAGATAGATCTGATTCTGAATAACTCCTAGATACTGTATTTTAAGCCACACATTCAACTTTTATATTAAAGGAAACCTTGAGACCCGTTTCTAGACATGAGTTTTTCTGGTAGGCAGGCGGAACATGTTGTCATTACACATTGGTCCATACATGGGTGCTTTGGATGGGTGTGTGTCTTTCTGGTACAGACACAGCTTTCACTGCCTTGAGGATAGGAATCCATAGCCAGGTTGTGCAGGGCCAGCCTAGATGGTTGAAATTTAAGTCATCTCCCTGGTATGATTTTCGGGTCACCATCTACCAGCTTCCCAACCGCAGAATTACTGGTGCCTGAAATTGAGCCTTTAAAGATTCATTCTTGTTCTCAGACTTGCTTTCCTTTAGACTTGCAGAGACACCCGTGGAAGGTTAGTCTTTTCAGTCATCAACTCCAGTGAGATCCTTTTCTAGAAACAGATAAATCTTGAGGAGATAAGGGAAGATTAAGAAGGCTTTTAATCATCAAAGGGGGAGGGTAAAGAAAAGAGAAACAATAAAACAGATGAAAATAGCACCATAAGGAGAGGCTGCCAAGAAGACCCTGCATTTTGACCTTCTTTATGATTTGGGCAATGAATAGATGCCAGTGTGGTGGGCACATTTGGGGGATGAGTTGGGTAACTGTGAAGCAGTCTTCTTCTCTCCTTTCAGCATTTCAGTGCATTGAGGCCATGCAGGCCTTCCTCACTCAGGACCAGCTGGTGGTGGAGTGGCGAAGCTCAGCTCCGGAGGTAGACACGTGGATGGTTGAGTGGTTCCCAGATTTGGACTCAGAGCCATCCACCTTTTACTGGGAATCTGTGTCTCAGGCCAGGAACTGGACAATCCAGCAAGGTAGGCAGTGTGGATCCCACGAGTTCCTTCTAGGTAGGATTCCATTTCTATTTTTCATCAGTTTTTAAATCTTGAGAACTTTGGCATCAAAGCTGAAAATGTGATTAATAGCATTTGACAAGCTACTGCAAGCTTGATGAAGTGACACATTTTTTTTTTTTTTTTTGGCATTTCCCAGCAATACTGGAATAAGAAACCATAGGATCAGACCAGGCACCTCGCATATTTTCAGGTGACTTGTTTCCACATGGAAAATGCCACCTTAACCTGCCACCAGACAATCCTTCTCAGACATATTGATCATGTGGATAACACCAGCATTTTATATCTCACCTTTCTTACCCCCTTCAGTTCTGGTTGTCTGTTTCAGAGCTAGGCCTATTCCCCAGGTGATTGGTAAAGGGAATAGCCTTCTTTCAAGGAAGTCTCTGATCCTTGTAAGACACATAAGTGAGGCTTTATCCTCCGATTCCCATCAGTCCAACCTTTTCTTAATTTAATACTTAACAGCATTCATAGGAAGAATTGTACTCAGGCAGAGATGCAGGCAGATAGAAGAGCTAGAATTCATGGTATCTGAGTTATTTGGGGTGATATGCTGTTGACAGGATTAAGTTTATTGCGCATCCCCAAGTGATATATCAAAATCAGTGATAAAGAAAGGATTGGATCTCTTACTTCCTCCTTCCCCAGTGGCTCTATCATTTTTTCAGAGTGATGCAGATTTAGTTTTAAAAATTATTTTAAAATGTTAGAACTGAAATGGATGTTAGAGACCATTCAGCCTATGTTGCTTATTTTCTAGATGTGAAAACGTAGAGAAATAGGATACCTTCTTTAAGTCTAAAGTCATAATTCTAAGTTTAGCATTCCTTCTACATCCCATACTTAATGCTTGTCTCTCCCTCCCTCTCCCCGTCTCTCTCTTTTACAGATAAATTACAACCTTTCTGGTGCTATAACATCTCTGTGTATCCAATCTGGCAAGACCAAGTGGGCGAGCCATATTCCATCCAGGCTTATGTCAAAGAAGGCAGTATGTATGGACAAAGTCCTGTAGCGGGGAGGAAACATTAGGGCCTGTCCAACATTCAGATAAGGCCGAGAATGCCTGTAGCCTTAGTGCTCATCCATGCTGCACCTTCAGCTTGTAGTAAGCTATGTCTGTTTGATACATTGTGGTCAGGTTATTGATTCAATGAATTTCAAAGCTAGAGTAGACATTAGAGATCATCGAGTCCAAGCCCCTCATTTCACAGATGGAAAATTGAGATCAGAAAGGTGAAATAACTTGCCCAAATTCACAAAGAAACTGAGTATAGACAGTGCTATAAGCAGAAATAACATTTAGTTAAGACCAAGTTAGGGATCTACAGATTTAAGTTGGAGACACTAAAAACATTATTTTTGATTATGTAGGGATAGCAAGGGGTTTACTGGTGAACTTCTCAGACTTTATTTTTTCTTTTTGGAAGTTAATATCTTCCAGATTCAACAACAACAACAAAAATGTATCTTGTCACTCAAAGAAAACCCATGGAAGCATACTCTTCAGTTGTTTGATAATCACTATTACAGATGTGAGCGAAAGAGCTAGGTGCCAAATTAGAGAGAGAAGTCTAGAAGAAAGTCCTTTTTCTCTGATGTTTGACACTGCTTCTTTTCCTGGTTAATGACTCCAGAGAACATTTTTTCCCCAAATGAGTTGATTTATCAATTTCCTACTCTGCCCCACCTCTGACCTCCAACACTAATTTCAGTCTGAGTAATGGACAGAGCCCTGTGAGGAGCAGGATCTGCTGGGGGTGATGCAGTGTTTATTCTTTATCTCCCTTTCTCGTAAAGTTCCCTCATCAGGTCCTGTGACCAAAGTGGAGAACATTGGTGTGAAGACAGTCACAATCGCATGGAAAGAGATTCCCAAAAGGCAGAGAAATGGTTTCATCAGCAACTACACAATATTTTACGAAGCTGAGGATGGAAAAAAATTCTGTAAGTGCTTTCTAGCTTAGTTGAAGAACTCCAGGACCCCAAATAGATGCTGTGGGGAGGCTCCTGTCATTGGTGAAAAAACCTTTCAGTCTCTGTCCATTTATAAATTGAGTTATTTGTGTTCTAAGAGTTTTTTTTTTTTTTTTTACATATTCTGGATGTAAGTTCTTTATAAAATACATGATTTGTAAATATTTTTCTACATTCTGTAGGTTGTCTTTTTTACTCTTTTGGTAGTCTTTTGATATACAAAAGCTTTAAATTTTGATTAAGTCCAGTTTAATCTATTTTTTGTTGTTATTGCTTATACATTTTGTGTCGTATCTAAGAAACAACTGCCAAATTCAAAGCCATATAGATTTACCCTGTGTTGTCTTCTAAGAGTTTTATAGTTTTAGCTTTTATATTTAGGTCTTTGATCCATCTTGATAGGCTAATTTTAAGCATAGAGGGATTGTGGTATGATATGGCTGAGCTTGGACATACAGGTTCCAGTGCTCTTACTCCAGTGCTATTAAAGCACAATTGGGCTTGGCTGTGGTGTTTGACGTCTTCATTTTTCCTTTAGCGGAGACAGTCAACTCCAGCATCCTGCAGTATGACCTGGAGTCCCTGACACGAAAGACCTCTTACACCGTTCAGATCATGGCCAGTACCAGTGCTGGGGGAACCAACAGCACCCAAATAAACTTCAAGACATTGTCAATTAGTGAGTATTTCCTTCAATCCCTGCATTTGTCTCCTTACCATTTCCTTAGACCAGTCAGAAATGCTGTCTGCTGAAGGCAGGGGCAAGCCAAAGTAAGAAGGGCGATCTGCCTTCTGGCTCACTTACTTTTCTGGAAGGCATATGGGTGAGGAGAGAGTAGGTAGAGAAAGCAATCATTTGGAAAGCCTGATCATTTTGTTCCTTCCTCATGAGTGGCCTATATCATCCTGAGGTGGAGGGATCAAGTTAATGTCAACTTCACTCTCAGGCCCAAACCAGCTCTTGCCCTGTAGCTGTCCCCAAGTTCATAGTCACCAGCTTCCGTGTGTCGGAGGTTACTGCACAATGGGGCCTTGGAGGGAAAACATTGATTGAACAAGCATCATCATCATTTGTGGAGTTTTTGAGCAAAAAAGCACATAACATCTTTCACTTATCAGCTTTTACGTTACAAAATAGGGAGCAAGAAAGATTTAATAAATATGATAAAATGTAAAAAAAATGTAGTTTCATATGATGATTATGGAGAATATTTAAGAGGTAAAGAAGATGGAATGAGGAGGGAGATGAAGAAGAAAGGGAGTGGGAGAAACAGGAATATATGTTAGTTTTTCTAAGTCCTTGTGTAAAAGAAATTTGATTTAAGGATATATTAAAACTTTTAAGAAATGAATGACTTTGGCCCTGGGTGAGCCAGGCCTTGGGTGTACCAGGCCCCCCGCCCCCACCGAGTGTGCTGGGGGTGCCATTCCCTGGGGGGGCACCAGGCCCCAGGTGCATTCCATGAGCATGTGGGAGGAGACCCCCGCCCCCGCCTTCAGAGATCCGGTTCTTAAGGGAAATGGCAACATCCATAGGTCCGGGGGATGTAGGATGTGGGGGAAATTAAAGTGGGGCAAGGAGATTGGGGGGGAGAAAGGAATGACCTTTTATACTAAAAGTTAAGGAACATTTCTAAATTTTGCAGTGACAGCTAAAAATAGTCCGTTTTAAGTAGTCTCGAAAGCCTCTTGCTCATCACATTTTCAAAAGAATAGAAATAGCTTTATTATTCTGGAAAATGTGAGTATAGCATATGTTTTTACATAGAAAATAGGTTCTATTTTTAAGGACTGATACTGCATTTTTGGAGTTCTTTATGACATTGCTCTTTAAAATTACATTGTATTTTTACAACACTAGGAACAAATTGCATTATATGATGAAATTTTCTCCAGGGGACAAACTGGAGGGAAGAGCCTTCCTTGGAGCCTAGAAGCTTCTTATCCTTGGTCTACAAATTATAGATCTCTCTGCTTCTACCTTTGATCCTGTACAATCTATTCTCCACATAGCAGCTGGAGTTTAAAACCCTAGACCCCCTGCTTACAACCCACCAGTGGCTTCTGTTATATTTAAAATAAAAATCCAGACTCCTTCCTATAGCTTTCAGAATCCTTCACCATCTGTCTGTCCCTTGCTAACCTCATCTCCTACCACTTTCTGCTTCTTATATTCCTTGTTCCCATGTCGAGGCTTCTGCGTCTGCTGTTTCTTCGGCCTGAAATGCTTTCCCCATATTCCTTCCCGTTATTAATATAAGCTCAGTTTTCACTTCTCAGAGAAATCTTCCTTTACCACCCTATCTAACGTTGCTAACCTTTCTCCTACCTTACCCTATTTACTTTCTATCACCCTGTTTTATCTGAAACAATCTTATTTATTGTCTGAATTGTTTTACTAGGACATAAGCTCCATGAGATAAAGGATCTTGTAGTTCTTGTGTATTGCTGTTGGTTTTATTACTCAGAATAGTGTTTGGCAAATCTTAAGTGCTCAGTAAATATTCACTAAATGAATGAACTTGGAGGATGGTTGGTGAACACAGTGTCTGTCAGTGTTATTCAGGGAAATGAGAATGGGATGGAAAGCCACCAACACCACGTTTTTTTGTTTTTTTGTTTTTGTTTTTAATTGAATGAATTTGAATTGAAAGAAAAGTAATAAGGAATGTGTTTCTGAAGCTACTGGAAGAAAAAAATTAATCTTTGATTTTTATCAAGAAAGTGAGGAACTGAACCTGCTACTGATTTTTGTTCTCCTTTTCCCAAAGGTGTCGTTGAGATTGGCCTTATAACTTCTCTGATTGGAGGAGGCCTCCTTATTCTTATCATCGTGACAATGGCATATGGTCTCAAAAAACCCAAGTGAGTTTACAGTCAACAGCATGGGCCCTTAAATCAAGGATGGAAAGGGTGGAAGGCATCGTGGGCGGGAGAGGGTATTCTGCCACTAAGGAGATATTCACTCAATTATTATTTGGTACATATTTATTGAGTTTATTATGTGCCATACCCTGTGGGTCATCAGAATTCTCCCAAACAAGACTTTCACTTGCCATAGCCCCCCGTGCAGGCCTTGGCCTTTTTGAGGCCAAAGGAGTGCCAGCCGCTCCATAGGATTCATCTGCTGAGTTCAGTATCTGAAACTAGGGTCAGGGAGAAGGTCAATGTCTAGAGAGGGTCCCTGGCAGTAGCAGGAGACCTCAAGGCCACTAACATCTCTCTCAGGCAGAGCAGGGATCTGTGTCTGCATGGATTTAGAGTGCTAGCCAGTCATATGCCCAGCATAGACTTGTTCTTTGCTTGTGGTACAGTGTTGGAGGGCTGGCTGCAGGGGCATTTGTTCTGCCTGCCCCGGTTGCTTTGGGGGAAGGAAGCTTATCTTCAGAGAGCCTTGTGCTACACACAAGGGCTCTTTCCCTGGTAGACCTCTCTCTCCAGAATTGCAGTTGTGGGCCTCCTCTGCCAAGCAGCTGTGCTTAGTTATGGTCAAGCTAATGTCAAAGACAAGTTCCCAAATGCAGGTTGTAACCAAGTCACCAATGCAAATTTGTGTACATTTTGCATGTCTAACAAGTTCCCAGGTGGTACTGATGTTGCTGGTTGTGACCACACTTTAGAAGCTAAAGAGTGGGTAGCTGATAAGGTTTAGACTATTAGTCTTTCCAGAGAATAAATCTCAAAGAAATGGCTCTGTGATAATATGATTTCTGGCGTCAGGACCAGGTGTGGAGATGCATGGCTGGGAGAGTGGGAAGGATAGGAATAGCTTTGTGTTGGGTGAGTTTTCTCCCTGTCACGTGCCATCCTTGACTTATAATTTCACCCCTGAAGTACTTTGCTTTCTCAGTTTCAGTCAGGAGACTGGGAGCTTGCCCTTATTTAGTAGGAAGCCATACAATTCTCTCTTAAGCAAAGCCCTATTCTTTTGGTTCGACCATATTGTCCAACTAAAATGCTTCTTGGACTCATTCCTGTTTTAAAATATTATCTCTTAGCAAATTGAAGCACCTGTGTTGGCCTGATGTCCCCAACCCTGCTGAAAGCAGTATAGCCACATGGCATGGAGATGATTTCAAGGTAAACCCTCCTGTATTTGTAAAGGAAATGGTTGAGCAGGCTGGTTGTGGGAGCAGTGCTGGGCCGAGCTTTGTACAGGGTCCACATATAGAGAACTCGGCAGTAAAAACTCCCAGGGATGGCTGGGTGATGGAATCAACCTTCTTTGAATGACTTTGACCTCATTCTTTTGAAAAGAGGAAAGGGCTTCACCAGGTTCACAAGGATCCAGGGTGTTCTGGGCATGGAACTGGTCCTATAAAGGGTGGTATAGAAGAAAGACACTGGTCCTACCCTTACAGACCTGACTATCTGATTAGAGAGCCCAACTGTAAGATTTGCAGCAATTTAAAAACAGCCAAGGCTGATTAATCTAGAGACCACTTGGATACCTGGAGGGGACACTGATGTGCGTGGGTGTCTGAAGGCTGGGGACGGCTGCTTCAAATTGTTGGTTTCAGACTGGGGACATTATAATCAAAGCTGGCTGGCTGGCAATGGAGTTTTCTCGTGAACTAATCATAAGTAGAAATCCTTTTTCATAAGTTTTTAAATTGAAAACCTCTTAAAACTTTAAGGTTTAATTTATTGCTTAAGAGGAAATAACCCCAGTCAAATATCCTTGAAATCCTTATTACTGAAAGACAGTTTCCAGTATTTCTTGATGCAGGAATTTTTACTATAAACCCCTTTTTAACTCAGAAGTCTCTTTTTAACATAGGTATTTTTATTATTTTTATTTATTTTAATTTTTCTTCTTGTGATTTTGATTTCTGTTTTCTTCTTTATTAGTCTTGTATTACCTTATTTCCTACATAATTAAAACTTATTAAGAGACTACATGAATTCACAGGCAGTATGATCTGATATCTAAAATGCTTTTTAAATAATCTATAGGTATGCCCTCCACAGGAAGCACTTATTAATCACTCGCTGTGTGCCGGGCATTGAGCTAGGCTCTGACGATGTAAAGATGACAAAGATGAGACTGCCTCTGCCAGAGGCCAGCCTTTGATTTTCTGGTGATGTCAAGTCATTTATCGTTATGATTTTCCATTTGTAAGCGTTCTCATTTGGATGCTTCCGTCTCAACTGGGGTTATGTGACCATACAATTGTATAAAAAAAATAGCCTTGAGCACTCTAGAAGAAGAAATTATCTGAAATTGTTTCTTTCTCAAGAAACCTGCCTCTCTTGCCAGGCTTCCTATAGGAGAGCGCGTAGAGGTGAATGGTCTCTGGGAGGAATATGGGGGACTTACCAACAGGTGGGGTGTTGGGTGTCCCAAGCCTAGTGAGCTTTTGGTCACATCATATGTAGCCCCCAAATGACCATTGGGGGTTTCCCTTTCTCTCTTCCAGGATAAGCTAAACCGGAATGGAATTGATGACTCTCTGAACATGGAAGGAGACAGGATTCTGAAACCATGTTCTGCCCCCAGAGACCTTATTGACAAGTTGGTGGTGAACTTTGAGAATTTTCTGGAAGAGGTTTCCACAGAGGAGTCTGGAAAGGGTCAGGAAAACATTCTGGGAGGGGAAGAGAATGAGTACGTGACTTCCCCCTACAGGCCTTATTGCTCCCACAGGAAGACTTTCACAGAGCCCCCCATTTCAACCGAGGCTGCCCCCAGAAAGCCCCAGTGCCTGTGCTCTGGAATGCCAGGGGGGCTCTGCTCCGAAGCTGGAGAGCGACCTCTCTCCTCTGCTCAAAGCTCGGGGCCCGACCTCCTCTGTGAGGACAGCACACCAAACCCTTATCTGAAAAATACGCTGGCAACCAGAGAATTTCTCCCGTCTGAACCACTTCCAGACCAAACCAAGTGAGAAGTCTAGAGGTCACCACGGCTTGCGTCCTCGGCGTGTCGGTGTGGGTGACTCCTGCAGGGAGCACGACAGCACAGCCTGGCCGCAAGAGCTTCCGTGGTCCTCTCCCCATCCTGCTGGCGTCAGACGAAGTCGCGCCTGCCCCGTCTGGCTGGGTGAGCTGGGTTGGCCCAGACGGGTAACTGAGCTGTGGAGTGAAGATGGTGTGAGCCTGAGTGTTTGCGTAAGAAAGGCGAAGTGTTTCGTCCAGACGATAAGCTCTGAGGCCTCTGACAGACGCACTTGGAGGGACAGTGGACCCCTGACGTGGGAGTACCGGACCTGCCCCGTGAACTGGGTCATGGTCACGGCCTTTGCCGGGGCTGCTCCTCAGAGCTCCGGGAGACACTTCTCCCATCGCCAGAGGACGGTTGCTTAGGAGGGGAGAGCCCCTCTCTCTCCACCTTGGCCTCCCCCCAGGCTCTGGGCCCCCCCTCTGAGTTAGCCCTGAACCCTTTTAAGATCGTTTCTTCTGCAGCATAGGACAGTGTACCTGAGGCTCTTCGTTGCCCAGGACTCTTGCCCGAGTCCACGGCGCATTGGCCGCTGGTCGAGCAAGGACCGAGGTGAGCCTCAGCAGGGCGCCGGGGCACGGGTATAAACTGGGCCAGCAGGTCTGCCCCACTGTCCAGGCCATCGCCCAGCCCTGGAGTGGCTCCGGGAGGTGTCCCTGCCCCTCCCTCTCGCACCCCAGCCTGGGAGCAGAAAGGCAGCAAAGGTAGCAGTGGCTTTTGTACCTGCCCTCGTGCTGACTCGGAGCCCGGCAGTCCTCTGCCCTTGCCACAGCCCAGCTCAGAGCTGAGGCAGTCAGTGGAGCTGTTAGCCTGAGGGCTGACGGGAGGGTTTGTTGCTGAGAAGCAGGAACTATGACTGGCTCTGGGCTGTAGTACCCTGACCCCAGTGCGTCTGATGACTTCCTAACGGGCGGCTGCGACTCATTGGCCATTGCAGGGAGGTCGCTGACAGCCTGGTGAGATGGGGAGAGGCCAGGCAATGAGTGATGGGCTGAGGTGCATTGAATTAGGTGTTTGCCAGCCAGAGAGGCTGATGGCACTTTTTTCTAGGAGAGCGTGAGAAGTCAGTACTCGGGTAGCAGGCATAAACCGAATAGGCCACCAGCCCAGCTGTGCAGAAACCTTGCTTTAACTTCCCTGTAACTAAAAATTCCAGCCCAGGCTCCTGACACTTTGAAATAACTGCAGCCCAATTTGGTGAGTCCTGTGTCGCTTTATACCTCAGTCACATTTGGGATTTTGACTAACCCTACCCCCGCCCCTCCCGTCTGCTCCGGGACTGATTCTGAGCGACAGAGAATGTCCGTGGAGCAGCAGGGTTTTGTCCCTCATTTGGTGTCTGCCCAGCGCTGGTCTCTGGATGTGTCTGTGGCCCCACCTATACCTGTTGGGCCACTGGCCACTTTCCTCAACCATTTGCTGCATCCTGACCATGGGCACGAGCAGGTGGGGCTGATCCCTGAAAGCTCATTAAATCTCAAGTGTCTGTAGCACCACTGCTTCTTCACTCCCGGTTTACACAACAGTGACTACTGAGAGATCAGGGAGGCCTGGGGCAGGGCACTGAGGAGCTGCTGCTTTGCCCTGGGACTAGAAAGGGACCAAGCAGAAGGCGTACACTGGTTCCTGGCTGTGGTGGGCTCTCTGCCCTGATACCTACCCCTACTGTTGTGAGCTGGGCACCTCTACGAGCCCCTTGTCCCCCAGAGATTCAGGTGGGTACTTTCCACTCCTGCCTTTGGGTTTGTGAAACTGGGAGGTGCTAGCCTTGTGCCCGCTCTGTTCTTTCTTTTCTGTGACCCTCTGCCTACCTCCAGCTGAGGCGTCCTCTCAAATTCTCTAGGAGGTGGATGGGGAGGAAGGTGCCTTGGAATGAGTCCTCCCAATCTTGTCTGTCTCACACCTGGGTAGGCTTTTGAAGCTAAAATCCAAGCATGTGATGGCTTGGTAGAGAGCAGGGGTCCCTGATGGCTCCTGTGAGTGGCTTCCAGAGATGAAGCTGTTACGCCTTGCCCTCCTTCCCTTAATTAAAGCCTGCCCCGTCTTCTGATGGATGGTTTGCGATTGCCACACTCCTGGCGCTTGCTGTTTCCCGTCTTCTTCCCCTTTCTCACTTTCCTTCTTGCCTCCTATCTTCTGCTTTTTTCCTACCACACCCAGCAGCTTCTCACCTTTTTAACTCTTCCTTTCTTTTCATTTATTTTTTTCTCCTTCTTTTCAGCCTCCTTTGGTCATTTTCCATATCTACTTTGCTACCTTTGAGGGCTAGGAAGTTAGGGCTCTGTTTTGTTCTAGATGGATGACCGGAGGTAGCTTCATAGGAGTCAGCATTTCCTGCCAGTAAAGAGAGCAGATTTCCCAGGAACCCCAGAAAGTCATTCAGCGGCCACATACTGCCACGCAGAGCAGATTCACAGGATACAGATCTAAAAGCTCAGAAGCCACTGGTGACCTTCCTCTCCTACAGTCACAAACTGTCCCCGTTCCCAGCATCCTGGGTTGCTGGAGAAGGCCATCTGCGTATTCTCTATTACTATCAAAGAGGCTTGAGGGGACACAAACAGGAAAACTTGAGTTTTAGCAAGGTCATTGAAGACTGATGAAATTCCACTAATTGCTTTCTGGGGCCTGGGAACCATGCAAACAGCTACATTGGCACCTCAATAACGGGCTTTCTTTTACGATAACACCAGAAAAATTTAACAGACGGCAGCGAATCCAGTCTGTAGTTAAAAAAAAAAAAAATAGGTGATACCGCATTCTGTTTTCTCAGGAGATAGCAGTAAGACAGTCAAAACACTGCAAGGGCCTTTTGAAGGAGGCGCAGGAGTTGGGGAGAGGCGGGAAAGAGCAGGCTCCAGCATGGATCCCGGAGACCCTTGTTGCTGCTCCCCTGTGCCAGTCTGCCACCTCCTCAAGGGGATTCCGTCCCCCTTTCCAGCATGTCCCTAGGTGCTGCTGTGCTACAGGCATGCTCCAGGCCGGGGCCTGGCGAATTGGCCCTCAAGTCAAATCTGGGCCCTAGTTTTGTAGAGCCCATGAGCCAAAAACGATGTTGACTTGTCAAAATCAGAAGAACAATGTTTAAAGACATGTGAAAATTCTATGGAATTAATATTTCGGTGTCCATAACTGAGGCTTAATTGGAACATAGCCCCTCATTTACACATTGTCTGTGGTTGCTGTCCCCCACAAAGGCAGCACTGAGCAGTGTGACAGTTTCTCCCACAAAGCCTAGAAGGTTGGCCATCTGGCCCTTTACAAAAAAAAAGTTTGCTGACCCCTGTAGCCCACAGACAGGAGGCAGTTCCTGCACTGTACTGGTCCACAAAGTGTTTTAACTTTAAATTAGCTGCTAATTTTTTAAAAAACCAGGCTATGTCCTTCTGGATTTCTAACTGAATAGAGACTTCCCCCTTTAGAAGGGCACACATTCTAGCTCCCCCAGCCCTCACTATTTTCTGTCCCCTGCTATAGCTGAGGTGGAGAGTTGGTGGCTCCTCACACTTAGACCGGTGGTTCTTGTCCAGCGATGTGCCCCCCAACCTCCAGCCCTCAGGCATTTGACAATATCCAGAGATATTCTGCGAGGGGGAGGTGGGCATCTAGCGGGTAGAAGCCAGAAGTACTGGTAATCAGCCTACAATGGGCAGAACAGCCCCCCAAACAAAGAATTATCTGGCCCAAAACGTTAACAGTGCTGAGGCTGAGCAATCCTGGCTGAGCGTACCTCTGCCCTGGACCCACAGCACATGCCGTGGGTGTGACTCAGAATCCATCAATAAATAACTCTAGGTGACCCCCCACTTTTTCTTTTTTTTGGTCAATTTAAAATTTATTTTGGACTCAACTTTGCAACAACAAAACCTTTTAAATAGCAACTACTTATGCTTGTCTTAATTAATTCCTGACATAATCTTGTGTACCTATATACATTTTCATGTAATTACAAATTATATATTGATTCTATTGTGTTTCACTTATTTCACGTATAAAATCTCGTGAATGAACATAATTCATAGTGGTAGCATTTTGAATGGCCACTCAGAGCTCCGTGGGGCGCCTGCACGTTGTGGTTTGCTGAGGTACCCTTAGTTCATAGGATTGTTTTAAATCTCCTCTTTGTATAAAGAGCAACTTCCATAAACATTTCTGTGCAAAATTTTCTTTACCCTCTTTTGTCCTAATTCCTTGGGACTGTTCCCAAAGGTGGAGTTTCTAGTTCAAAGTTTTATGATTATCACTTATTGCATAACTGTGCCTGCCAAAAGGCTCCGCTGGTTTGTAGTATCAGCAGAGATGTCTGGGATGTCCTTTGTCCGTGTCCTGATAATCAGCTGTTCGCTGCTGTAGCTGGATTTTGTCAGTTTATAGGAAGTAATGAAACATCAGAGTTATCTGTGTTGCTTAAGTCATTGTGAAGCTAAACTTTTCCCATCTGTGTTTTACTATCTACATGTCTGTCTGTTGACATTGCAGAATCTTCTACCTCTTATCGAGGGACCAGCTGAGCTGCTAGGCATTAGAGGCACTTAGCAGGCCTTTAGAACAATCAGTGGACTTAGTCATTTGGGTGACTGTTTAAAATATGTGGGTTTGGCAGGGTATTTTAAAAGAGGAATTTTACACTGACGCATTTTAATTGTTTTATGTAAATCTCAACTAGTGACAAAGCCTATTTGTGATCAAAGCCTGTGGCGTTCTCTGTCTTGTACAAGGGGCCAAAAGAACAGAGCATGACGGAAGTCATTAGCAGTTCTTGTTCCCTCTGCAGCTTTTACTGGACACTGGGGTCAGCAGGGAGAGAGTTTTCTCAGAAGCACAAACAGCCTCTATCGATGTTTGCAAAAGCCTCGAGGCCACGGTTGCCCTCACCCCTGGACTCCAGGCAGGGCCCTTTGTCAGCGCTGCCTTTGCTGGTGACAAGGGTGTGGGAGCGGGTGAGAGCACAGGGCTCCCAGTCAGCAAGCGACAGACAGTGGCTCAAGGGGATCTAGATGCATGTTCTGCTTCAGTTTTAGGAATGGAATTCCCTGTCCTGCCCGCCCCACTTTGCTATTGTGCGGGGTAAAATGCCAAGAAGGTCTCATGAGGCCTGGACTTTGAAATAGAAATCAAACCGTGCAAGCCAGAATGGACATGCAGGATATTCCGAATGATTATCACAGTAAGGAGGAGAACCAAGAGAATCATCTTTGTAGGCTGCATGTTGCCTGTCACACATATTGTTATACACGCGCTGCAATATGTAATGCATATGCATGAACGTTATGTGCTCTTAAGTAGTTTACGAAAATAATGGTTCTTGTAATGGGAATAAATAGTCTTCAAAATGCTTTATTCTAAAGGCATTGATTGGTATTTTGACCTTTCAAATAATAAAGCCATAGTACCATTGTTTTGTAATGCTGTCCTTCCATTTTAAAGTTTTACCTGCTCAGGTGTCAAAAATGAGACTTCAAAGTGTAAATATTCAACTTTAGAGTGTGGGGTGTCTAATGCTGTGGGAAACCCAGAAGAGCTGTAGGTGACCAGGAATCAGACATAGGGGGTCACTCCTGCCTGACCTCCCACCACGGATCATCGCACTGGGCCTCACACCTGAGCTCTCCCTGTCTTCCTATTTTATCCCTCAGGGCAGAATTTTCAAATTCCTTCCAGCTCCTCAAGTTCCCTTCGAGTCTCCCCTCATAGCTCCGCAGATAACATCGTCCCCACTTCATGGAAGATGTGCCTCCAGCTGGTCTCTCTTCTGGCCAGACTTCTGGGAGGTCTCAGAGGTGGACATGGCCCTGCTCTTGTCCACCTTCCCTCTGCATCTCCTGTGCTTTCAACTTCTCCTTCGTGAGCGATTCCTTCTCCTCAGCTCATAAACATGCTCAGGTCACTTCCATCTTAAAAGAAAGAACAAAGGATGTTCCTCAATCTTCATCTCTCTCTGGCTGCCTGCCAACTCTCTCCACAGGCCAGCCTGTGGTTTAGGGGCTGAATGAGCCACATCTGTGTAGCAGGTTCTCCAGGTAGCTGAACTTTTCCTTTTTTTTTTTTTTTTTTTTGGTAGTGAGAGAATTTCATTTATAGCACTTTCTAGAGGTATAGAAAGCAAGCTCTTCAGAACAGATGAGTTTTGGATGGGGGCAAGGACATCTGACTGGACTTTTAAGTACCCAGATGTATCTCCCGCTGCTCATTGGGACTAAGCTCAGCCTGAAGCACAGCAGCAAGGCCCCAGCCAAAGCCTTGCTCCCCATCTGTTAATTTTCCCTTGAGATGTCAGTGTTCATCTACTTCTCAGTGTTTCTGGCCTGTGGACTATCCTTGTCTGAGACCAGAGTCCAGGGGGAGCCAGATAGGAACCAAGCCCAGACAAATATCAAAATGTCATCTTATTGCTAACAAAGCCGCCTCGATGACTTGACCCTGTGTGTGGCCCAGTGGGCTTGCTAATGGCCACCCAGAATTAAGACACACCAGGTCCTAGGCCCAGCTGGATTCTCACAGGCTTTGCTCTGTAGGAACAAGTCCTGTCTCCTTAGGGCAGAGAGCTGACCAGGCTATATCGTCCCCTGAATGGGTTGACTCCCAGGCAGAAGCCTCAGAGCAGACCTGGGGCTGCCATCAGCTGACTACCTGTAGGGGTCTTGGCCCACGAGAACCACAAAAGCAAGCCCCTGGGAAAGGAGCCAAGGTCCTTTGAAAAGCCCGTGGGGCCAAGTCCAAATGAACTTTCATCTCAATTCACAATTCTGAAGTGTTAACGTGACATTCAGGACAGTGCACAGCTCAGCATTCTCTAGAAGCACACCCCCGTTAGTGGACAGCCAAGGTGCTGGCTGGTCAGAAGCACGACTTGACACGTACACACGTGAGCTTCTTTGTTTCAAATCTTTTTTCATAAGAAACCACGCAAAGTATGGAAAAAACTTCCAATTGCCTTTCCAAGTGACAAGTATTTACTGAGACACTAAGCTGAATGTTTTTTCTTTGAGAGTCTGCATGTAAGTCCAGCCCCTCCCAAGATATGATTTAGCAGCCAGCCTATGTTGTCCTGCAGGGAAAAAAACACGAGTTCCAGGAAAAATGGCAAGCTTGCTGGATGTTAATTTCCCGGTGGTAAGAGAACAGCCAGCTAAGCTGACGATTCCGTGACATCTTACGGGTTGGTTTCCAAGAACAGTTTATATTTTAACCAAAGGGAGAATGCTCCATCCAAAGGCTGTGTCTCTTGAACCCAAATAAATATTTTTCATCATAGTTCACACTTCTCTGTCTTCCTCAGATCTGAGTCCCCTTGCTATGTACCTTCCCCTGCCAAAACAAAACAAACAAACAAACAAACACAAACAAAAAACAGAAGCAAAAAACCCAAACAGAAACTTCTAAAAAGAGCAACCCCAACACAACAAAAGGTTCCTGCTGTCCGAATAGCATCCTTTGAGTCCCCCTTGCCCTCTTTGGTCCCTGAAAAACTCATTGGCCTTGAAAACTGTACCTCTTATGCCAGAGTGTCGAATACCTCTAGTTAATGTCATAACTTAAAACCCCACTGGCATCTAAGTGGGAATCGTCGTAGAGGCCAAAATCTGTAAAATGGAACATGTAACAAAACAAGGCGATGCTGTCTCCTCAGAGGCAGGGTGGTTCCAGGTAGAGGGCTCGCGTTGTAGGCAGAGAAGCAAGGCAGTACCTGCAAGGCGGACAGGGTCCAGCTGTGGGTGGCCACGTCCACATTTCACCGGAGCCTGGCATGGGATGCAGAAACAGAATCCCCACGGGCTTTTCTGAGTTTGGTAAACTGGGGCCAGTCTGACCCTTTGTGTCTGCCTCTGACATCACCTGGGCCCTTCCTTGCAGATCTCCCACTCTCACCCCAGATGAAGGCCAGGCCCTCAGGTTCAGAGGAGAGAAGCCTACCTCTGTGCAGGTGTGGTTGGCGGTGGTATCCAAGGTTAATTCCCCAGAAGCAAAACCTGAGACACAAATTCAGATGTAACTAATTGATTATGGGAGTGTTCCCGAGAGAAACTGGTTACAGTGTGAGGGAAGCGTGATGGGGAAGCCGAAGCAGCTAAGTTGGGTGGGATTTCAGACCAAGTCTCGGAAGGTAGTCCAGCCTGATGTGGCAGGGCGCGCTGAAGGTAAGTGACTGGGGCCCCAGAGTGTGTCCCAGCCAGCTTGAGAGGCCTGGGCTTTCACTCCCCTCACCCCTCAGACGTTGCTAAGTGCTTCCCTCCTGGGTGTGTAACTTCCAGGCACTTTTGATTCCGTCCGTGGAGGCCAGGATGCTGGCCATCAGCGAGGAGCCACGGGGTGGGGGTGGTCAGGGACCTGGTGTCATAGGCCAGGCTTCCTTCATTGTCTGGAGAATGTCTCTCATCGGACATATTGTCCACAGCATCAAAAGTAGGGTAAACTCTCCTTCGCCTCTCTGACTTATTTACCCAGCTATACCTCTTTTCTCTCTTTCCTGATTGGCAACGTGGCTTCTGACATGTCTTGTGAACTGCCTTTGCCTTCCTATTTTCTCGTGGTCTAAACCTCCTTCGGTCTTCATCAGCATCAGAGAAATTCTCCTTATCAGTTTCCTATCCCAGCCTTTCCCTCTCGTTTATTGCCCACTCAAATGCTAGAATAATTTTCTCAAAGTCATTCTACTTGCCCAGAGAACTGGCAATACTCCTTGTCTCAAGTGATGACAGAAAGCCCTCCCTCCCCAACCTTTGGCTATACCATCACCAAGCAGGGCAGGGACTAAGGAAGCACCTGCTTACCCCTAGGGTCGTGCACGTCCACTGAGTGCCTCCTTCAGGTGTGTGCTCTGGGTGCCTTGCTGGTCTCGTCCTAGCCCCAGCCTTGTCACCAAGCTCATCTGTTCCACTCACTTCACTTTGTGCGATGGGAGGCCCTGGGCAGGCCCTCCGACATTATCAAATCATGACAGTGCCTTCATCATGGGATCAGGAGAGACTCTGATACCTGCAGAATTATTTGCACAAAGCTTTCTTGTTTTGAAATGGGTCTGGCTTGCTTTTCATGATTCTGGTGGAGGAGAGAGAAACCTGCTCCATGTGCCTCAAATTCAGGGAAAAGGTTGTGATTGGATATCTCTACGGAACCTTCCTTAGGTGAGGTCAGAAGTCTATGATTAGATGTCACCTCAGGAGTTGCTATTTCTGTCCTGAAAGTAGAAAAAGTGCAGGACTACCTCCCTCTAGCACTTGACTAGATGGCGGATCAATCCGAGTGTGGTTATGCCGAGAGTAATGGAGCTACGACAATGGGATGGGGGAGGTAGGGTCTTTGATTGCTTGAGGGAATCTCGCTTTGGGGCAAGGGCAGGTAATGTCTGGGCCTTGCTCAGAGAGGTCAACAAAAACCCTTTTGCCCAATTCTGAAATTTAAATCTCGTGACCAAAAAAATTATAGTTTAGTCTGATCCAGAAAACTGAGGCATCATTAATTTGAGAACAGTTAGCACATGCTGACTGGTTCCTCTTCTTTTCACCAGGCCAAACCCATCACTTCAAAATTCCACCGAAAATTATTTTCTTCCAGGAAGACATGCCTGATGAAAACAGCTTATTGCCTGAATATAAAATAAGTGTTTTCCCCAAAATCATTTCCCTGAAAAGTCCTGTAATACTAATCATCACAGCTTCTCATATTACATGTTCTCCCTTACTTAGTTCGAAAATAAGAGTTCTGTTTGGGAATGAACCCATTCACCAAAATGACCTCATTCACACTAGTTTGGTAAGCATGTGGAGATCACCAGAAGAAGAAAGAGACAGAAAAAGGAGGGCCAAAGGCAAAAAACCAAAGATCTAGCAATTATACCTGTGGCACGATCTCATTATTAAATATATTGGATTTCACTGCAAACAAGTGATACGCAGATACTGACGGTTTGGAATACTGGTTCCAACGACAGCTTTATCATGCTGAGTCTCAAACATCTAGGTGGGAGTGACGGAGATGAGCTGTGGAAAACGGTGCTGATTCAAAATGGGGATCTGGTGATGACAAGGAGAGACCCTGTTGTCCAAGGGCATGTGAAGATCTGGATAGAACTATTTTATGAGGTATCAGGAAAAAAATATTTTATGTTCCTATATTCTACATAGTCTGACTTAAAATATGTACTACAGATAGACATCTGACCATTTAATCAATATCTCTAAAACTGACATTCAAGTTGTCCAAAAATTTTTCTTTAGGGTCTTCATGAGAAATTGGGTCATCACTGTATTTGGGGCTGCCTCATATTTAAGCTCAGAAGTAACTCAGAGCCTGGTTTGTGTGGCCTGTGTTTATTTGTGATGTATACTTTTTAAAAGCTAAGCCAGATTCTAAGTGCCTATTTCATCTTCCTTTCCAGACACTAACTTCCCAGGGCAGGGCTGTCTTCTTTTTCTTTTGTAACCTGCCCTCCCAGTTGAATTTTTTCCTCCTGTGGTGTTGAAAAGTTCAGTGGTCTGTCTTCTCATTTTCCTTGTCTGTGGGATGAGGAGTTGAATACGATGATCTGTAAGGATCCATCCTGGCTTTAATTTTTTTTTGGAATTATTATTATTTTTGACTCACTGAGTGTATATGTTGCCATTAGTGGAAGTGGGGTGGGGATGAGAATCATCAAATACTTTCAAGTTGGAGATAGAGAAGAAAGCAAATTAATGACCACTCACGGCACTATACAACTCTTGGTCAAATGAAACCTGAGACACGTAAAAAAAAATAAAATAATTTATTAACAAATTAAAAAATTGTTCTATCTGTTCATCTACCCATTTCTTCTTATAAGCAAGATTTAGCAGATTATATATATATATATATATATATATATATATATATATATATATATATATATATATGGTGTATATGTGTATAAATACACCAAGGTGCCAGGAACAAGGGAAGGGGAGAGGAGGACAGTGGAAGGTCTCACGCAGGAGGATCTGAGTCTGTTCTTGGTGAATAGGTAAGAATTTTCCAGCTAAACAAGGGATTTTGGCCAGAATATCTAGAAGAGGAAACTGTTATAGGCTGGGAGATGAGCAGCAGCATAGTATGTTCTAGGAACTAAAGCATGTGAATCTGGAGAGGAGTCTATATGAAGCTGGAGAGGCACGGCAGGACCAGGAAAGATGATGGAATCAGAAAAGGAAACGTAGGCCTTGTAGTCAAAGTAGCTGGACGGCAGCAGACCTTTCTGCTGCCTTCTAGTGGATGGGCAGGAGATGGGAGGGACCAGCTGGAAGCCACATTGAAGAAGACCCCGAGGTGGTCTAACAGGCTGCGATGGGTATGTGCACTCAGCAGCCAGCCCCAGAAGTCTGGGGCAGACCACGTGGCAAAGGAGGCGTGCAACGTGAGCACCCAAGAAAGATACTCTGTCCCTAGATCCTTTTGTTACTGGCTGCGGTGGGCCCATTTCCACCATTAGAGGATCTTTTCTTTGGCCAAAGAATGAGACCGAAGGGGTTGTGTTAAAATGCATTCTGCTCAGGAAAGAACACGTTTACCTCCCTTTTAGGTGTAACTAGAGCTAATGCACATGTTGTGGGGCGAGAAGTCTTCAGAGCTGACTCAGATAGGAGCATAATTCGGGATCCGGAACACTGCTCTGGGCTCAAGGCTCAGGGTACTTTGAAGTAGGCAGTTGGGGAAGGGAAGCTTGAGGCCACTAGATGGTAGTGTGGAGGCAGGGACAAGGAAGGGGAAAGAAACTCGGGAAGAAAAGTTAGCAAAGGCGGGAAAAAGGAAGTGCATTACTGTATAAACTGGTCTCGGGCATGCCAGTCATCAAGGTTTTTGTTACAAGTAGTTGGGTACAATCGGTACACACAGTGGTGGTACAAACGGGCTCTGGAGTCGGGTTAGAGCTGGAACTCCATTCTATTTGTCAACTATTATGAACCAGGTTGTCATAGGCTGACCTGAGTCTAAATGGTTCTGATGTTTGCTTCATAAGAGTTTTTAAGGATTTAATGAATTAAAGTAAGCATTTCGTAGATGGCATTTATCTGTATGCACCCTGCACCAGCACGTGGCCCCCAGCAGGTGACCAGGAATGTCTTGGATATGCAGGGAATAGAAATACTCACTCTGGCAACATGAGTATTTCTAGTCAATTCTAAACATAGAACTTAGATTATCTTTCTCATAGGTCCTTTCCCAGGTTCTGATGCAAGCTGGGTACCCAAGTGTTTATGTTTAAACAGCAGGCAAAATCCACATCAACTTTGACCTTTAACTAACTGTGGCTATCTTTTCACTCTTTGAATGCTTGTACAGAATTATGTTAGTGCCTTTGAGTATCTTTTTACTTAAATATTCTTTTTTAGGCCATTCATTTAAAAGCATGATCCGTTTGCTGGAAATGTATAGAACTAATTCCAGAGAAATTTATAATTATTCATTTAAAAGCTATCACTAGTCAACAGGCTTTTTCTGGCTCTAGTCTAACCTGAAGGGAAAACAACTTCCCTATTACAGGGACAGGATCCAGATGTAAACTGATGTTTTTTCTCAGACCCATCTTGAAGATTATCCTAGCAAAGAAAGCCTAGACTGATTCAAAAGGTGTGTTTCATTCACTGTTTGAACAGGTGTTCTAGGAGATAAACTACTTTTGATCACTTGTTACTCTGGCTGCTCTGGCTTGAAAGGACCATCCACAGCCCTGGCTGATAGGCAGTTGGAGAAACATTTGATCTGAGTTGGTATCCCCCCTGCCCCTTTTAATTTTGTGTAAGAATTCCCACTGTATGGCTCACCATGTTATCTCAGTTAAAGATTTCATAAAATGCATAAGTAAAAACCATGCCAGTGGGGGATAATTCTCCCTAGAAAATGTTCAAGAATGATAAGACAATTCTAGTTATACTTTCTTGACATGTGAAATGACATAACCATAGTCAGAAGGAATAAATGTAAAAAAATCAGGTTTTGAATGTCCAGATTTCTAAAACTAAGCTATGCCTTCCCATCTTTTAAAAAAATCTTTGTCAGTTGGGAGAAAATAGCTATAATTTAAAAATAAATGTTGAACTTTGAATTTAAAGGTAGATTTTTTTTTCCTCAATGGAGTTAGAATTGTTTTAAGCTGTTGAGAAACAAAGAAGCCTAAGGACTTTCTAGGTCAGCCAAGAGCTGACCTAAGTGAGCAGTGACAGGGACAGAAGCTATTACCTCGATTCAGTGGCCTGTGCTTCCCTCTGTTTACCTGCTTTCTTTACCTACCTCAGTTCTCTCCTTTTCTCCTACTTCTGTTGGCACTAACTAAAGTCCAGTTGATACAGTTTAAACGTGTATGTAAGAGCACACGATTGCACTAATTTTTATATTTTGAAAGCATGGAAGGAATATTTTATAGTACTTTATAAAAAAAGTTAAAATTGTTTTTCTGCCTGTAGGCTAGGGAAACAATGCTTTGAGGAAGCTCTGTAATCTTTTTGGAAGCAGGATGTACTGGAACCAATATAAATTTGGGTAAGAGGTACCACAAAGTCAGGCTGAGCCTCTAAGAGCCATAGCCAATAGATTTTAAACAAAAGAACACAGCCTTAAGGCAAGATGTATTTCTATATCCTTCAATATATATATATATATATATATATATATATATATACACACACACACACACACACACACACACACACACACATATAATGGGAATTAGCTTGTTTTTTGGTTTATGGATTCTGATTCTGAATATTTTAGATATAAATCACAATGTTAAGAGAAGCAAATCTGAAAGTTCTTCCTTCCAGGTGGAATTGACTAAGTTAGTTATATATACTACTCAACCACCTCAGGGCAGCATACCAACGGGCTTTATGCCTCACTGGGACAAAGAGCAGACTCTAGAGTGTGGGCACAGACAAGCCATAAGATGGTGTAGCACCTCTGTCCTTGGTTGGTCCCTTATCAATTTATAGAGAAAAAAAATCCACTGAGAGACTTCTAGAACTTATTTTGGTAAATCTGGAAAACTGGTAAATGAATTGCCATCTCCAAGTCCATTCTATGTCATTAAGGCAGAGATAGTGTATTTTCTTCTGAATCATTTTCTATTGTGCTAAATGAGAACTTAAAAAGCCACAGAACCCTCATAAAGCATCTCGTTTAGTTTATATGAAGACCCAAAACCAGTAGTGATAAAATATTGTTACCTCAACCACTATTTGTAATGACATCAAATGGCAGTGACTACACACGAAAAATTTGAACAAGTATTTATTTCTTAAACTTACTTAAAGGATTAAAGCTGATATATGAGAACATTTACGGTAACATTTAGAGTTATGTTAACATAATTAGCACATGCAATGCGCTACAAAGGTAAAAATACATACAATACTTTCTCTAGACAAGCCTTCCATAAGAAGAGATTAGGTGGGGATAAAACAGCAAGTGAACTTGAATGGACTCCACTTACAGGTAAATGGGACACAGCTAGGATATAAAGAGGAGACATACCTAATGCTAATTACTGTATTGTAGTACTAGCAAATTGCACACTTATTTTTAGAGTATATCATTCAACATACATATACATCAAGACTAAAGAATTTTCAAATACATACCTTTTAAAATATTCCTATATTTCTAATACATCACATTTTGGTATTCATGTAACAGCATTTGAAACATGTAGTTATCACCCAAAGCTTGTGTTTAAGAGATAAAAGGTCTGGAACATCTTATTGCCACAGCCTTAAATACATTTATTTTCATCTCGATCTGTTGACTGTATTAAAGAACTGGGTAATGAAGTTAAACCAACCAGTTTAAGGACCGAATGACTATAAAAAACTCTTAAAAATGTTGGAACAAGTGGATAACAGAAGAGCTCATCCAGAGCTGCCTTTTTTGCTTTTAATGTAATGTATACCAGACTATCATACGAATGCACATACTAGTAGCATATGATGAAAAAATATATTAGTCCAAAAGATATTACATTTGCTTTTGAAAAATTTCATTTCAACCTACATCTGAATTGTTTATAAATAGTCTAAAAAGGAACTGCTACCAAGGACCAGCCCAAAGAATTAGGCTGTAAGTCTGCAGTTTACACCTTCTTTGAAATCTACGAAAATGCCCAACATTAGGCTAAATATAAATACCCTGACATTTTACGGCTCTACATTCTCTTAATTTACAGAAAAGTGCAAAAAAGCTTTTAAAGTAATCTTACCTGGGCAAGAGAATCTAACATGACCTATAACAGAAAGCTACCCCGATAATTTTTAACAACTGAACTTTAAATTTTATGTATCTTATTTGGACATTTTAACCATTTCAACATTATAGAAACAACTATATGATTCAGATATTTGTTTTTTAAACAGGAGAATGACATGGAATATAGAATACTTCATTTTATTTCACTTCCCTTTACTGCACCTCAGAGACACTGCATTTTCATCAACATCCAGGCAAGACCCTCCACCAGCAAAAAGATTACAACTTGCTGAAGGCTCAGGTGATGGTTAGCATTTTTTAAAAGATATGTACATTTTTTTTTTAGGCATAACCCTATTGCACAATGGGCTACAGTATAGTGTAAACATAATTTTTATTTGCACTGGGAAATCCAAAAATGCCTAACTGCTTTATTGCAATATTTGTTTTATTGCGGTAGTCTGGAACCTGCAATATCTTTGAGGTATGCCTGTGTAACAGAATGGAAGAGCTCTCCTACTTGATTTATACTTGGTCAATATATACCAGTTACAGAAATATTTAAGGGAATTCCACTACTAATTATTCTACCTCTACATTTATGTCATGATATTAACTGGTTAACTCTGGACAGAAAAAAAGACAACTTTCAGAATTTGATTTCTATTTAAAAAGCTATTTTAGATATGACCTTTGATAAATAAACATTTAAAAAGTATTTCAACTTAATTGGCCCTTAACTTCACAATAAGCTAGGGTCATTGAATGACTTCATGTGTAAAATCTCTTACCAAGGAATATGGTTGAAATTAAATGAACTAGGTAGAAACAGATATGAACACAGAACATGTTAAATGATTTTGTTTTTCCTCCTGCTTCTACTTATATGCTGGGTATGTCCCTGAGTGCTGACTGATTCATGTTTAAAACTAAGAAATAAGCTTAATTTTTAGATTTTTTAATGGGTTTGAAGTTAGTTTTCCAATAGTTACTCAGAATCGTGCTTTTATGAGGGATGAGAGTAGGATACCAAAGATATTGGTAACTAAGAGTAAATTATAATAGCAATACATGTCATATATGCTTGGCTATAATTTTTTTTAGTCCTACAAGAGGGCAACTGTATCAGAAGCAGTGAATTAGTTTTGTCCACAAAGAGGCAAATGTTAATTTCCTGAATGGATTTTTGCACAGTAACCACATATTCATTCATTTAAAGTGTTTTTGCAGCTGGGATGTTTTTTTATTCACTGCACCTTATTCTGTACAAGTTTCAACAGAGAAATCTACTTATAAGGTATCATTTCTTACATGACTCTTCATGCTCATTTCCTATTATATTTTCTAACTACCTCCTCCCCATGTACAAATTTCACACTAGAATGTTCTATCTTCTAAAACTGCTATTTGTTATGAGGAAGGTTACAACTAAACAATTACAACATGATTACTTGAGAAAACAAAAAATGTTATATAAATTTTTTGACAGACATTTAACATGATAAATCTAATGCTGCTTTGGACCAGCCTTTGATGACCAACTTAAATGGTGGTGATGCCATTACCTTGTAGTGTGAGTTTGAGGTCTCTCTGTGCCTAATTATTCTCATATACTTCCAATTCTGTCATTCTACCAATCTCATGTTGGTTTTGCCTAAAATAGAACTGGATATATAAGAATAAAGCATCTGCTCTTCTCAAAAATGATCAGATATGTGAAAGAACTCTGAAAAGTATTAGGCAAGAATATAAAGGAAAAGTATAATAAGATGTATAATGTGAACAGAATTCTGAGAGAATAATTAGTAGAATTATAGTTCAACAGTAAATGTATACTAATTTTTCTTAGCCTTTTATTCTTCAATAATCTACAAACTATTCTAACTTGGCCTAATTTCTGTAAATGACAGAAAAACAAACCTATTTTCTTCAAACTTACTTGATAGCTGTACTTAACTACTAATGATTTCTAACTTCTTACTTATTAGCTTCTGTCTTTAGCTTCTGCCTCATCAAACGCTGTGGCTGACTGAGAGATGGCATAAATGAGGAAGAGGGTTTAGCACTAAATTCTGGAGGCCTGGCTCACTTATCTCTTGAAGAATAGAACAGAACATGTGGGAAGAGGTTTAAAATATTCCTAAATCACAAGGTAGAACTAAGTTCTACCTACCTAAGAACTGGCAGATATTAAAATATCTAAGATCAATATGTACATTCTGGGGTGTTTTGTTTTGGTGGATACTGCCCAAGTCCTCTAACCTAGTTTGCTTCAAACACTTAGGAAAAAAAAAATTCAATCTTGGCCTACTTAAAAATAAAAACAAAGCATATTAAATTAAAACACATTTTAAGCTGATGACATTGTATAAAGTGCTTTATCAATCGAATTCTCTGAAATCTTAAGGTCAATAATGTTTACAAAGAAAAAGGTTAACAATCGAAGTCTTTATAAATGGCGAAGAGTTTTTTAAATGCTTAAGACTGGCATTCATTCCAAGCTCTTAGTTGAGTACTCTATTAAATTTGTAAAGAGGACTTTCAAAAACGTTAACATCATCAAATTTTGAGAAATTTAGTTGGATTATATGCAAAATTTAATATTAATTTGCCAAGTTAAATCTCCAGAATTCCTTTTCTTAGTAAGTGGCAGCATCATTACCAATGGAAGAGAACTAATATTTTATGTATTGTTATAATTATAAATGAGCCCCCAATTTTTTTGTTTAAGCAACAAAAGTTGAGCTCCTATAGTTAGGCCACCCGGACCCCTTTTAAAATTATGTTATAAGCTGATATAGAGGATCTAGACCTTGGTTCTTCTATCTCTCCTTAGGTCACTGTATTTGATGGCTATTCACATTAAAACCAATACAGCCATGCTAAGTCTTATCAATGCTTTTAAATATCCTGTTTTCTAGCTAATACAGTTTTACTTTATAAATTTCAGAGAAACTATCTGTTTTACTTCAGTGCAAACAACCTGAAACAGCACAAAGTCATTCAGCTATTCAGGGGACGAAGTCAGTTTATGTAGTGCTTAAAGTAGAATCCCAGATTTTCTGGAATGAAAATAGTCCATGTGGGAGGACAGTACATTCTTGTCCTTAAGGGCAAATGGCCATCTTCAGTGAGTGAAGATTACTTTTATCTGAAATCACAGATAAAATATTTTTAGCTTTTACAGGTACTGCTGAAATTGTAACAAGAACTAGTCTTTCACTGAGGCATGTATCCACCTCGTCTTACAGTCTGCGGTAAGTAACTTTTTGGCATTCCTTCATCAATCACAGCCTCCATCCCAAAAGTTTCAAATCTCTCCACTTGTCCCTCAGTACCTGGACCAAAAGCATCTGCTGCAGAAACTTCCTGAAACATTTTCATTTGCCCAGATCCACAGGACTGTGAAATATCTGAAATCTGCTGCTGTTTAAGTCTAACAAAATCTTCTTCATTGATTGATGAAACGTGCTTTGACCTTTCAAATTGTGAAATGTCTGGACTGGTTTCATGTTGACTGCAGTTTTGTTTGAAATACTGCTGCCTTGGCAAAATGCCATCATTGCCATCTACATTATCTACCAACTGTAGCTCTTCTGGGCGCTCTTCAGAATCTAACAAGGGCTGGGTGGACTCAGACCTTGAGAAGACTTGGACTGATGGAACTTGGTGTCTGTAGCCACTATGTACCACAGTGGAATACTGGACAGTGCTTGAAGTATTTTGTGCAGATTCATTTTCATCACTGCTAGAAATGCTCGGTCTAGAAGATGACATGCACGAAGACCCTCCAATACCACTGCTGTGTCCTTCAGTACTAATTTTTTCCTTCTTGAATAGGTCTAATGATTTCAGATCTTCTGGAAAAGGCTTTTTGTCATTAGCTTCTATTTCCACAACACTTACATCAGTGAAATTGCCATCTGAATATATTTGATCCTTTGAATTAAAATTATGCTAAGAAAGAGAAAAAAAGGGTTATTACCTATGGCATATGTTTAGAAACACCAAAATTTATATGGCAAATATTAAAGCCACAGCGCTAAAGCATCTCTGAAACTTCTCAATAACTTTTAATGGTGCAGAGATAATCTATATCATCAAATCACTGTCAACTACCTGAATTGCAGATATTTGAAATGATTCTAAGTAGTAGTAATCAGGCTGTATTTCCTCAGAATTCCAATCAATATTGTTGGTGTTACATTTTGATAAGCTAATGGTCTACAAACAGTATTTCATATTTCATGCCTAGACTAAGTAGCCTAGAAGTAACTAGATAGAACAACCAGAAAACATTAAGAAAAACCAAACTCAAATGACTGAAGTTTCATAGAATATAAAATACACATTTTAATCTGTCAAATTTCAAGGATAAGAAAATATATATAAATAATTTCCCCTTTAGGGAAGTTCAAATAATTTAGTATACGTTTCCAAAAATCATTTCATCGCTATTAAAATGTGGAAGTCTGTTAAATTTGATTTTAATATCCAACCAAAATGTTTTCCTTACATTGTCGTCACATATTGGTATTAACACTCTAAGTTTTTAATTTGTAATATCAGGATATTAATATCTGATATTAGGAATATCAGAATAAACATTAAACACCTAGAATGTGTAGGTATTTTAAAATTTTAATTAAAATTCTCATTTATGTACTATTTTGTTTTCATTTCAATTCAGTCTAATTATTTTTTGACTGAACTCTACAAATGTATCCTAATATGCCTATGTATTATAGTCAGAAGCATTTTATCTTACCCTAGGAGGTGTGTGAGGTGACCACTGGGCAATATGACTCTTTGAAGGATCTGGAACATTAGGCCAGATGTGTTTTTTAATTCTGGAGAGAAAAGAAAGAAGGCATATGTAAAATCACATGTAATAAACAATGAAGAGTCCCTATTTTTAAAGAAGTTCATCTAAGAATCTCAAGGACTAAACCAACTAAGTAAATAATACCTACTGTATCTCAAGGCAACAAAAAACTATTTTCCTTGTAATCAGTAGAAAAATACTATTTAAAATGCATAAGGACCTTAATCCTAGTCATAATGAAAAACTGTAAACAAAGCTAAAGCTAGTAATCAATATTCAATTAGAAAAATCTCTGAAATCAAATTCTGTAATAAAAACCACTTAAAAACTTTAGCCAGATCACAAAATGTTGTGGCACATCCCTTCCCCAAAACAAAAAAAGCAAAAATGTTCAATTTCCAACTAAAAGAATCAAGAGAACAAAATTTCACATAGGTACCAGATAAGATATGATAAATTTGATTTTTCAAAAAGACCAACAATATTAAAAATACCTAATTCAGGACATCTCCACCATAGAAACCTACTTGTTTGTTCACCTGACTATATTTCATAGCCCAAAGTTAGAGATCCATTAGTGTACGAAGTATATAGGAAGTGAGTCATCTTGAGCATAAGTTTGAAAATAAAAATAAAGATTAGCAAGATCCTACCAGACTGACTCTCCTATAGGAACAACTATAAAATCTGGACATAAAATAAAAAGCAATAAAATTAACCTAAATTAAGAGACCAACCAAACAATGGATGAATTCCTTGAAAAATACTTATTATACCAAACAGAAAAAAAAACTTTAATAGCCCTATATCTATAAAGAAATTAAGTTTCTAATTAAAAATCTTCCCATGAAGAAAATCTCACACCCAGATAGCTTCATTTGTAAATTCTATCAAACATTTAAAGAGGAAATACTACTTCTTCAGAAAGACTGAATGCTTTCTTCCCTATAATCAAGAATTTAAAAAAAGATGTTGCATCTTACCACTTTTGTTCAACAGTGTACTGGCTGTCTTAGCCAGCATTATAAGAAAAAAAACTAAAAGCATAAAGATTGGAACGACCATCTTTACTTGCAGGCAGAACGATTGTGTATATAAAAAATCCTAAGAAATCCAAAAAGCTACTAGAGTAAATGAATTTATCAAGGTCTCAGTAAACAAAATCATAAAAAAAAAAAAAAAAATCAATGGCATTTCTGTATACCAGCAATGAATACTGGAAAATAGAACTAAGTCAATTTACAATAATATAAATACTAAGGATAAATTTAACATAAGATGTGCAGTCCTCTCCACTTAAAACTACAAAACATTACAAAAAAAAAAAAAAAATCCCTTAAAACCCAGATAAGTAAAGAGATATACTCAAAGATTCAAACATGTGAAGTCATGTTCAGATTGCATTTTCCCCTAAATTGATCTATAGACTCAATAAAATCTCAATCAAAATTCTAGCAGGGATTTTTTTCTTTTTCTTTCTTTCTTTCTTTTTTTTTTAATGAAATCAGTCAAAGAACCCAGCCAAAATTATTTTGAAAAAGAAAACACTGGAGGAATTTCACTACCTGCTCTCAAAACTTACTACACAGAGGTATAATAATCAAGACAGTATAGTAATTGCATGAATGAATATATATATATATATATTCATTGGAACAGAACTGAGTCATAAATAGATCCAAGCTACCATGGACAATTGATTTTGGCAAAGGTATCAAGGCAATTTGATAAAAGATAATCTTTGCAAGAAATAATGCTTGAATGACTAGATATCTATGAGAAAAAATGAACTTTGACTCTGACCTCACACTATGCACAAAAATTAATTCTAAAGAGATCACAGACATAGAGCTAAAATGATTGAACTTCTAGAGGAAAACACAGAACATACCTGAGACACTATGTCAAGCAAAGATTTCTTAAACGAAACATAAAACACAAGAACCACTAAAAAAAAAATGCTGATAAAATAGACGTCATCAAAATTAAAATGAAAAACTATTGCTTTTCTAAAGTCACAGTTAAGAAAACAAGAAGGTAAGCCATAGACCAGAATTTGCAAAATAAACATTTGACAAAAATTTTGTAAACAGAATATATAAAGAATACCTATAACTCAATATTAATAAGACAAACAGCCCAATTTAAAAATGGCTAAAAGGTTTCAAAAGACATATCACAAAAGAAGAGATATAAGTGGTACATGTAAAGATCCAAACTAGTTATGAGGAAAATAGAAATTAAAACCACAATGAGATAGCATTACACAGCCATTAAGACAGAGCTTAGGGTTGGTGACAATATGCAACAATTGAAACTCTCGTATTACTTGTGAGAATATAAGATAGTATAGCCACTTTGAACAAATGGTTTGACAGTTTCTTATAAAGTTAAATATGCACTTACCATATGACTTAGGAACCTATTAGGTATTTACTCAAGATAAATGGTAAAGTATGAACACACAAAGATTTGTAGGCAAATGTTCAAAGCAACATTCGTTTTAGCCAAAATCAAAGAATAAACCTGAACTTCCATAACAGATATATGAATAAACACATTTTGATATATCATATACTAGAGAATACTATTCAATATAAAAGAAAAATATTAGTGTATGGATCTCAAAAATATGGTAAGTGAAAAAAGATGTCACACACAATTCTACAATCACAGAAAGCAGATCAGTGATTGCCTGGGGCCAGGGGTTGAGAGAGGGTATAAACTAAGAAACAGAAATGAGGAAATTTTTAAGGATGATAAAAATCTTCACAAACTTTGTCAAACTATACACTTAAAATATATGAATTTTATTGCATGTAAATTATAGCTCAATAGAGCTGGAGAAAACTGTAAAAATATAAATAAGGGTACTTACAGGTCTCGCTTATTAAAGCAGAACAATACTCCCAAAAGGGTTATCAACAGAAATGCTAAGCAAACAGGCACTACTATGGCTTCAATTTCTCCTTGAGCTAAAAAACAAGACATGAGTAGGAAGGAAAATAATTATTGACACATATGCTAAAGAGAAATAATGAAGCTCTCCAACCAAATTATAGGTATACCTTGTTTTATTGCACTTAACTTTACTGTTCTTTGCAGATACTGCCTTTATAAAAAAAAAAAAAAATTGAAGACCCTCCACTAGCAAAAAGATTACGACTCACTGAAGGCTCAGATAACTGCTAGCACTTTTTAGACATAATGCTACTGTGTACTTAATAGACTACAGTATAAACATAATTTATATGTATTGGGAAACTAAAATATTCCTGACTTGCTTTATTGCGATATTTGATTACTGTGGTGGTCTGGAACTGAACCCACAATAACTCCAAGGTATGCCTGTACTATTAAAAAAGATGAAATACCATCCTGATTTTTTTTTTTTACAGTTTTTTCAAACTTAAAGGTTGTTTTTTGCCCCCCCTTTCCCTGGTAAATTGTATTTCAGCCACTTATGCCCATAGTAACCTGCCCACAAAGTAAGCATTATATATGTTGGTTGGGGGAATAAGATTAGTTCAGTTTACTGGATAATCTACCAGTTAGAGCTTTCAAACTTAACCATTTATTATACTTATGATCTGCACTTAGCACAATCTTTTATCTTTGAGTTCTATGTGTACTGGGTAGAAATGGAAAAGCTGCAAAATAATCATAAAAATTAAACTACAAATGGAACCTTCTACAAGAAATAAAAACAAACTTCAGACAAAATTTTAATAGTTATTTACTATTCTCAAAAAAGATAATATATCTGCTATAGGGCTAAGAATTTTAGGAGAACCTTAATAGGCACAAGAGTGACAGAAGTAGGAATATTACCAACTAAAAAAGCAATAAGCCTAAGATTCCTACCACAGGAATCCCTATCTACATTTAAAGGAGACCTTATTAATCAAAAGAATCATTAATTGTGATAATTTATATTAGAGATATTTTTTAATGATTTGCCTTATGGTTGCTTGTGGTTAACATCTCCAGTTTCCTTTTAATTTTTTACAGGAAAAACATATGAAGGTAATATAATCACTTTCACTTATTTAGTCCTATCTTTCCACCACACATATCCTTTGTAAGAAACTTTACATCTTACAAAGCAGAAAAGGAGACCAAGAAGGAAGTAGCAGAGAGGAGGAGACTCAGGATAGTGATATTTGAAAAACTAAATGTTAGAAGAACTAAGGTAAGAGGCGGTTCTAAGGACGGAGAAGCCAACAGGGTCAAATGCTAAGAAGTGCAGGAAAAAAATACAAAGAGTAAAAAGCATGCACTGGATACGACAACTAAGAGGTCTTCTATGGGTGACATCAGAATAGTTTCAGTCAAGTGGAGTGGTAGAAGTGGCTTCAGCAAGCTGAAGACTGAGCTGGAGGAATGGAAGTGGAAATGACAAGAGAAGACTAGTTTTCCAGCTCTACCCATAAATGGCAATGAGAAGGAAAGAGACCACACCCAAGTTTTGCTAGTGGAAAAAATGAACCCATTTACAAAAATACACAAACTCTTTTGGGATTTATTAGGGTATGGGTGAAATCAGTCAGAAATAGTTAATGAAACAACAAAAAAGGTGAGGAAAAATATTTTCTACAACGTAAAGAAATAACTAAACCCAGATAACGTAAATGTTGTAATTTCTGAACACTTCATTTTTATGAATCCAAAAATGCACTTTTAACAAAAATTTAGCATATAAACTAATTTTAGTTATAAATCATTTTTAGTTTGATTAAACTTTAAAAAGAAAAAAGAAAGACCAAATGTCATTATTTCTTACCAAACTTTGGAGTAGTAAATGTGAATTCTGGACCATCCTTTCCACCTTCGTCGGTGTACGCTGCCATTCGTACCATGTATAAAGTGTCACTTGTCAGAGAGGACAGTGTATATTCTGTGTGGGAAGAATCCACATTCACAGCTGGAAGAAATCAAAAGTGTGCTTTATTTGACTATTCAGTCTTTTTGCTTCATTTGGTCTATATTTGATATTGTGAAAGTATTAAAAAGGAATAAAAATATATTTTGCTAGAAAACAAGTTTAATAACTCTGGCATAATATTCTTCTCCTATAAGCACAACATGGTATTTCTTTAATAGGACCATGAAAGCAACTTAAGGCATTTTCTCAGGTGTCTCTTTTCTAAGGATAATATGCTATACTAAAATGTATAAGAGAGCAAGACTTAAAATTTGTAGGTGTAGAGCCAGAGGTGAGAAAGAGCAATCAGGCGATAAAGAGCATTTCATAAACTATATTAATGTCTAACCAATGCACTATTTACTTGAAATTAATAAGATAAAAAAATTTTAAAAACCTTAAGAAAAATAATCTAATTCTTAATAACTAATATAGTTTTATTACCGGTTTCATTTCCAATATTGGTTTTATAAAATATTGTATAATTTCTGATAAATCCATTCTGAACATCAACAGGAAGCTGCTCCCACTCTAAGACAGCTTCATTTTTCCCCACTTTTTTTGTCCGAACAGTAGGTCCTTTGGAAGGTGCTGGAACAGAATAAAGGCATTTGCTAACTGAAAATCAACAGGATTCAATAAAATCATTATCATACAGTTATTTGAACATAATGAAACACCCTTATTTAAAAGAGATAAAATGTCTGTTAATATAAAGCTCAACATATTTCAGAGAAAGTGAGTTTAAACTTACGAGCTTGTTTAAGGTATGCCTTTATAGATTTGGGGCTTCCTGGTCCATCAGCATATACTGGAGTAACTGTTATCAGATAACATTTGCTCTCTGCTAGGTTCCCTAAAGTAAGAATAGTAGATTAAGCATTGTTTTTTCTATACTGACAAAGTCCAATTCCACTATTATTTTTACATTATAATTTCATGACTACTGAACTTTAAGACTGTAGCTTATAAGCATTGCCTTTTGTATACTGGATTTAAGCTTAATAGAATAAAAATTTACAAAAGTAAAAGGTTACTACTGCCAATACAGTGGATAAAAAAATATATTGTCAATAAAATAATTGCATTTATACTTATGATTTATAAAACGGTGATCTCAAATATCTTGAGTCTTACTTATAGTTTGACCATTTTTGTCTAGCTACCTAATTCTCTGAGAACTGCCTAATGAGCAAGATGACACTAATAAGATCTAGAGAAAGCACTAATGACCCTGGTACATCAGGTGACTCGGAAAAAAAGAATTATGTTAGTTCTCCTAGAAAGCGCAATTTTAAAAGAAAAAATTATCTTGAATATTTTATTTATAATCTCTCCAGTTAACAAAGTAATCTATCTATTCCTTTAGCATGCAATAGTAAAATTTTTCTTTACACACCATTTTATCTGTCCATATCAGAAAATAAGGTGTTTGTTATACTGAAGTTTATACCTTCAACCATAACTTACAATTCCTTAACTATTATTCATGAATATATGCTCCTTTGTCTTCTTAGAGTAATTTTACCTTTTCTTGACGAGAAGATAATTTTTATATTCTGCTGTAATACAGTGATGTTATCAGGGCTACTGAACTATACGGGGCTAACTGCACAACCTGAAGGTCTCCAAAACCTGTGCTATGCTTTATTAAAGTTTCTATTGACTAGTTATTACCAATCTGTCTCCTCTCTAGTTGATAAACTAGATAATCAAGTTTATTAAGATTATCTATTTAACAATAGGTTAATGGGGACTAAACAGCCTATTTTACAAACTTTATTTTATTGGTATGGCATCTTTGTCTTTGCTTAGAGCTTTTCTCTGATGAATCATATTATTCATGGCTGATTCTAATGGTTATCTCTTACTGAAAAAAATAAAAAAAAGCTAAGTGGTTTTGTTTTCTCTTTAAAGTTGTCATACCACTTTTAAAGCCACTTAATAAGTAATACCTTTAAAAACAGAACAATTCATTTTGGAGCTCTATAATATCATTACTTTCTGTACTTCACTGTACTTCCAGTTAAAATACATAAGCAGATCTGCGTACTAGGTCTGTTTCCCCTATTCAACAGCTGTGAGAACTTAGCAAGTCACTGGATGCTCTACATAAGTATTTTCTCACTGAAGGATGAGGAAGTTAAATCAGATACAGACCATACAACAGGTTAGCAGGAGAGATTGGATTATCTTATACTTCTCTTTACAGTTTTGTGAATATTCATTTGATGATCAAAACAAAAAAGAAGACAGTATTACCCCATTTTGTCCATCAATAGACCCTGCAATTCAGAGAGGTTAAGTGACTTGCTGAGAGTCACACACCTAGTAAACTAGACATAACTAGCTTCTGTGATAAAATAGAAGTCGCTTCAATTGACCACAATGTCTATAAAGCAAAAAATATGTGAAAGAAACATCTGTCTAAAGATTTAAAAAAAGTATATCAATTTAAATGTGTATTTTAGGTATACCTTTTAAATAGGTGCGGTGTACATTACCATCTTCTTGTTGCCAGTCGGGAATACAGGGCGATTTATCTGATAATATACACCATTCAAGTACATATTTGTTTACAGATTCATTTGGAGCAGTCCATTCTACCCAGAGCATGTTATCTTTAGGAAATGCTTTAAGGTCCGTTATGGGGCGTGTAGCTTTAAAACAAAGTTTAATAAACATTTTAATTTGAAATTGTGATATTTTACATTCATTTTTATAACCATGTGATCTACTTATATAACATGTATTTCCACAAAAACGCACTTTCTTATAATTTATAGTCGATATATTTGAAACTTCTTCCTTTCCCAAAATTCTTCAAACGCTGTATATGCCTATTACAATTTTTCTTCTTTGAAAGCTACAAATAATACATTTAAGTCATATGCATACAAAGTTCCCAAAATCTTAATATTTAAAAAACCAGATAAATACATAATCAGAAAATGCTAATTAAGTAGCTTACAGCAAAGTGTAAGTGAGACATGTAATGATGGAACAAATTTGGCTGCAGACTGATTTCTAAAACTATGATCATCGCTGATACTGAGATGGTCTTAGAATATTAATGTTTTTTACAGGATCTCTATCCATACCTAACTACCTTTTCCCATCTATAAATCAGGCCCCATCTCACAGACACAAACCTTGAAAGTCACAGGCAGGGATAGTTAAAACAGATATATCTGATTTGCCAACCATATTTCTTGCTGTCAGAGTTGCAATATAGTGATCATTTGTGAGATTTACTGTCAATTTTGTGTCATTAACTGAGTAAGTTTGTAAAGGCGACTTCCATCTTGTAAGAGTCACTTCATAATCCAAGATTTTTCCATTGGCTTCAAAAGGAGGCAATGTCTGCAATAAAATATTTAAACATTATATTTCATAAATCTTGAATAAAGTTAATCATTTTCTCTTCACATTCACAAATTCTGCTATTACGTCAAATCTCTAAATATTTAAAGGGATTGGCAACCTTATTTTGAACTTACTACTAAAGTAAAACTACATATTGAATTAAGAGTAAAAGCACGACTTAGGCTGAGAGAGAAGTAGCATCATTCTGTTAGCTTTTAATTCCATATATAATTCTGCTCTGTGGCTATGTGGGACTAAATCATTTACACCAGAGTATTTTCTCTCTACTTGTTTTCAGAATGATCCTGTCATATGCATTTATGGAGTGCACAACAATTTTATATTTCCTATTATTGGCATACATTTGATTACTCCAAACCTTTACTATTTTCGGAGGCACTTAGCTAAGTTCAATAGAAGACAAAGTCCCTTCTTCTTGAACTTAAATAATACTGAAGTATCTATGAGGTATTACCTGCAGTTAATGAACTTGACTTCTAGGTTGTATATATAAAATTTTATGTTTCTATTTGTTAAAAATAGTTATCAAATGCTTTGTGATATTAAGATGAATAAAAATTTAAGTAAAAAATCCTCCACTCATAACACCATATAAAATGTAATTACACGAGATAAAAGAATATAAATATGCATTTTTTTTACCTTCCACACAAGCTGTACAGATCTATAGCCATGAGTATGGGATGGCTCCATTTTATACCAGAAACTTGGTGCCTTGGATGGTCCTAAAGAAATGACAAAAACTTTTTTAAATAAAAGTTTTTATTAGAACCATAAAATACAACTTGAGATTATTCTCTTACTTTGTTCTTAATATTCTTGCCCTTCATTTACATGGTGTCTATCTTTCTTTATATGAGCATTTTTCCAACCCAGCATGATATGTCTAGTTTTCCCTTAGTCAGGGTGATAGCTTGATGATTTAGATTATATTGGAACTCTTTTGTAATCTTAAAATTATAAAGCTACAAATATATCCTAATAACTGAAGATATATCACTATTTTTTATTGCTAAAAATAAAATTGAAAAATCGTACTTAAATACATGCTTCAAACCCAGTATATAAATGTGAGACTATAAAACAAAGTGCAGTAAAATATATTATAAGTTTACTACCTCATGTTGGGAAGATTCAGTGTAATAGAGAATATAACAAATGAATTCACAAGATTGTTGTGATAATCACTGTCCATGTGAAAAAAAGCACTTTATAGAACAAATTTCAAGTGCTAGTAATTAGGTCTTAAAAATTCCTGTAGGACCAACTGATTTTTTAAAAAAAAAATTGTTACTGCAAAATGTGGTATTTAACAGAATTTTTAAAAGGATATAAATTAAATCTAAGTGATATGTTGATCCTGAAGAGGTTATTGCAGTTTATAAAACAGTAAAAAGAGCAAAAGCTAGGGAAAGGCTGACTATACAAGGGTTTCAAATAGATAAATTCATAAGTACAAAAAAAAAATGAGTAAAGAACAGGAAATTAGAAATTTCATGGACTAGAAATATTTCCCAACAGAGTGAACCTAGTGGTTTCATTCACTAAGTTAATGGTTCATAATTTTGGAGGTTCTGGCAATCTCCTTGATTTGACAAAGGTTATGTACCATCTCCCCAGAAAAGGTACACAAGCACTGAACAGCGTATTTTGTCTATATTTTAAAGTAGTTCAGGAACTCACCCAAATTGACTCAAGTACCTTTAAAGGCCCCAAGAATCCAGTTTAAGAATTCCTAGCTAAGACATAGGAATCTGGTTGAGGACTCCCAAACCTGCAATAATAGCAGGACTGCTTTCTCTCCTGGCATTTATGAGAATGAGAAAAAATTCTTAGTGGAGAAGTGTACTTTACTTTTTGCTTTTGATAGTCTCAATTCATTATCTAAACCTCTAGCAGAGCTTGAGTGAAGGGATATATATAGATGGTAGAGGAGATTTTAAAGCTAGGATTGCTGCCATTAACTCATAAAGAATGAGAAAAGAAACATTTATGCCATAGGACTATTTCTTGGTGGCTATAGAAGTAACATTAGCTGCTTTAGAGAGAGATTCTTACTTGGGACTATACACCACTTTATGTCAGACAGCTTTATACTGTATTATCATGGGGGAAAAAAGGGGAAATGAAAATTAACCAACTAAAACATCAGGACTCTTTTTCAGGGGTTTCTCAAGTGCTAGTAAAAATGAATATATGGTACAAATATCTCTTTGATAGGAAGGGTCTAAGGTGCATTTTGCTAGATAGTGTGATTTTAATGATTCAGGATATAATTCTCTAGTTAGGGATATCTTTGGACTACTTTCCTTTAATAAAATGTTCTAGACTTATGGGCTGTTAAGTCAATGGTTTTCTCATGGTATCTAAGACACTATTCCATGATAATTGTATTTAATTAGGTAGCAAATACTTACACTATCAACAATTCACTAAATTTTCTATCTTAATGTCCTTACAAATTAAAGTATCAAATAGCAGTTTGAATAAAATGATCATAAAATAAGCAATGAGGTCTATATTATTAAAAGCAGCCCAAATTCCAACAGCTTCATTTCTTCAATACTTATTTACTTACTATCTTCATATGTAATTCCATGTGCTTCTGCACTCCAGTCACTCCAAAATCCTTTACCATCTTCCTTCATACAACGAATCCTAAACACATATTCTGTAAAAGGTTTAAGATCCTGAACGGTGAAGGAAGACCGGGCAGATGCTGTATCTTCAGGAGGAATCTGAAAACAGCAAAAATCAACCAATGGAAAACCCAATGGTATTTATCACAGGTCTTCTAAATTGCATGACTACAAAACTAACAAACTCGAGCTCTGGAGAGAAATAAATCCAAATCAAAAAGCAGTCAAAGTGAGTAAAGAAAATAGATTTGGGAAGTATGAAAGCATCTACTATTAATCCTTTCTTTTCTTTATTTTTATTTCTTTCTTCCATACAGCCTATAACACTGACTCTCAACAGCAATAAAATGGCATGTTCCAATTAGAATTAAAATCAAGGAGGGTTTACTAAAGGGAATATGAACAGAGTATAGGGAAACCTTAGGTGCAGTCAGTAGGGCTTATAGCTGTTAGCACCTTGGGGCCCAAAGGGATGAGGGGGAGGTACCAGAACCTGGAAGAAGAGGGTTAGATAGAGTTAACTTGAGAGGAGCAGTGACCTGAGGTTTAAAAACACTGGAAGCTCAAGGGAGGAAGCAGGAAAAATAAATATGCTGATCTCACTTCTCTCTCTCCTGCTATTAACCAAACTCAGTAGGTAACTAGAAGAAATGGGAACCCACAAATGGAATCCATACAGGTAGGCATACCAAGATAAAAAGGATGGTGGTGAAGGATCTGAATAGGCAAAAGGGAGATATATCCTGTCCAATCAAGAAAACAAAAAGCTATCATTATATACAAACTTTGTTTTCAGGAAAAAAGAGAAGACCACATATACGTAACTAACTGGTTCTTTCTACTATTCTGGGATTTCAATATACAAAAGAGGTATCAGTCTTTTTATACCAATGAATTAAGATTCTATATTTAAAAATATTCTGAAGAATTTCAGGTATTCTCTATACAACATGAAGCATTAATTCATTTTGGTTTATTACTTTTTCCAATTGTATTCTGAGCCCTTTAGATATGTGGAATGGAGGACAGAAGTAGTAAGGTCATGGGCTCAATTCTCGTATAAACTTATTACTGCAAACCAAGAAACAAAAAGCACACTGTTAGTGATTAGTGGAGTTATAAGGAAGAATAGTATGGGAAGCTCAAAGCTATGGTGATGGGATTTTTAAAAAACTCCAAGTATTTTTGCTGACAGCATCATCTTTGGGTACACTGTCCTTTTCCTTTTCAGTCTCACAAGTTCTCCATCAATCCCTCCTTTTACCTCAAGGGTTGGCAAACTTTCTATAAAGGCCTAGATAGTAAATATTTTAGGCTGTGGGCTGGATGGTCTCTGTTGCACCAACTCAACTCTTCTACTGAAGCATAAAAGTAGCTAGAAATATCATGTAAACAATGTTTGTGGCTGAGTTCCAATAAAACTATAAAAACAGATGCGTGACTGAATTGGGCCCACAGACTTAGTTTGTCAACCCCTGCTCTACCTTATCCATATAGTCTCCTTCACTCCTTCACTTGATTTTTTTATTAACTGTTTTTTTCACCTCCTATCACTTCTGTATTTTACTTAAAAGCTACTGTATTTAGCAAAACTAAATTTTCTATCTGTCTTCCTGTTTGCCCTTGCCTGAAATACAGATCTAGAAGAGATTTCAAGCAAAATATTTCACTTAAGACATTCAGAAAATTGTGACTTTTAGGTTAGAAGGTTACAAGAAAGACTATTTGAATAAACAGTAACTTTTGATTTACCTGACTCCAAGTTGAAGCATCTTTGGTCCTATACTGAATGTTATATTTCAGTCTTATATAACTCATAATACTTGAGTTGATCCATGTCAATTTTAAGATACTAGACAGTTCCTCTGAGTTGCTGACTGATAAATTACGTGGTGGATTGGGCTTCACTGAAGAATAAAATAAATCCTAATGTTTATCAACTTCTTATGCAAACTCAAATACTCTTTATATTTTCTTAATTTCACAATATTCATTTATTTTCACTAAATGAACTAATTTCTCTGAAAACAATGCTATGCCATACTCTTATAATGGAAAGAAAGTTTCTTAAAAATCTTTTTTGTCAGTTTATTACATTGTTAACATTTTCTGGTTCAGATATCAAAAGATATTTATAATATATTCAGTATTTAAAAAAGAATATAATGGAACATGTATACTATGATTATAATCATGTAAAATAATACCTGGACAAATACGAGAAGATAACATTCAAAATGAAAATAACTATGTGGTTGTATTATGAATATTTTCCTTTTTCTAAATTATTTTAATGTTGATAAAATGAATTTGTAAAAAATCACTAAGAGAATAAATGCTTATTTCTACATTAATTAAAATCTAAAAACTTTTATAAACTATTACATATTTTAATAAATTCTCAAATTCAGGTTTATAACTACCTTTATCTACAGGATCAAAATTGATATGATCTGATGTAACCTTCCCAAGGGCATTCTCTGCTTCTACCCAGACTTCAATGTTGACAAAATACACAGGAAAATAATCAACAGTGCATGAGGAAGGGGTGTCACGTTTTGTTTTATTTGTTCTACAATCAGGAAACTTCTCTGTTGCCCTAAATACAAAAATGGAAGAAATCAGTTATTAAAAATAGATTTAAATTAGAGTGAAAAAGATTACTTGAAAAATTTGATGAGACCCAGATTACTGCTTAAAATAAAGTTAATTCCAATAAGTTTGAAATAAATTGCTGAACACTAAAAACTAAATTTCTTAAAAATGAACCCGCTTTTCTTTAAAAATGAGTTTGACCTATATCTTAAACACAAAATTTTCAAATTTTATTCCAAAAATATTACATTTAGAATATTATGCTCTATCCCCACTGGCGTGTCTCCAAAAATTATCTATTTCCTGTGGTCTGTTTTTGATCTATTTACCATTTCTTTACTTTTTTGAAACAGATTCCTTAATGTACTAGCAATGTCTTTCTTTAAGCACAGTATGCTTTTTCTAAGCACAATATGCTCAGAGGAGATAGGATAGTGAGAAGAATTTCTATCAGTCCACAAAATTCCTTCAGCCTCTTTTCAGTCAAATTCAGGCAACCACTTTCTGATTTCTATCACTATAGAAAGTTTTAAGTATTATTACTACATTTACTTATATATTATGCATAAATTATGCATATATACACATTATAAATTATGCATAAATTAAGAATATATATACACATATTATTTTTTAAAATAAACAGGATAAATCAAAACCAAATCAAACCAAAACAAGTACCTCTGGGGGGAGGGAGGAAATAAGGTATAAGAGACAGGGAACTGAAACTTCTGTGAATATATCTTGTTTTATAAATTTGACTTTTTGAATGAACTAGTTTACATTTTTAGGAAAATTTCAAAAAGTAGAACAAAATGAAACATAGGAACTCTTGTACTGAATGGGTGGTATATACAAAGAAAGAAACTATTTCAAGTATCTTTAATACAGTAATTTATACTCTTAGTGAAAGAAAAACAATCGAAAAATTCTGTTTAGTATTCCACTGAAAAGGCCTAAAAACAGTGATAACCCAGTAGCAACAAGTTGCCCTATCATCCAAACTGTAGTCTCTAAATAGCATTTCATACTGAATAGAACCATGGCTACTATAGAGTAGTAATGGGGAAAGAAATATATTAAGATGAACCAGAAAATGTTATAGCAGACATGAAGGAAGCTGATTATCAAAGACTAATGAAGCTATATTAAAAGGATGAGCCAATTTGAATAAGTTCCCACTACCCAAAGATGGGACAATTTAAGTATCAAGAATAATTCCCAGAATGGATTGAAAGACATCAAATACTTTTAAATATGAATTCACAAGGAGGGGAAAACCCCTCATTATCTACTTTGGAAGATACTAGGAAACCAACTCATTATAAAATTGGTTAATAAAAGGAAATATTAACACCATTTTGCTTCTCTTATATGAGTTGTACCTCAGGGTAACCAACTGTTGATGAGGGGAAAATTTAAATATTTCAGGTTAAAAACAAAAAGACAGAATACTACTACTTTGTACCTCAAAAAATGTCACTGACGACTGTTCAAACATTTAAGTCAAAAACTATTTGAAAGCAACATGGTTAAATCTCTAAACATTATGCTGAATCAAAAACTTTTCACAAAATAGTACATATGGCCTGATTTATTTACATCAGGGATCCCCAACTTTGGGGCTGTGGACTGGTGTGGACTGGTACTGGTACAGTCCGCGGCCTGTTAGGAACCAGGCTGCACAGCAGGGAGTGAGTGGTAGGCAAGCGAGCAGAGCTTCATCTGTAATTGCAGCCACTGCCCAGTGCTAGCATCACCATCGCCTCAGCTCTACCTCAGATAGTCAGGCATTAGATTCTCATAAGAGCACTGGTCCCTGGTGTTAAAAAGGTTGGGAACAGCTAATTTATATGACATTCTGAAATGGGCAAAAAACCATAGGAAAGAAAATCCGAAAAGTAATCATCTGGTAGGACAGGGTAGTGGCTAGGATTAACTAGAAAGGGGTATGTGGTAAACTTTCTGGGATGTTAGATGTTCTGTATTTTGACAAGAGTTTGAGTTACAGAAGTGTATATACTAGTCAAGACTCACTAAATGATACATTTAAGATATTTCAGTATATTTTAAGATATATGTAAATTTAACCTGAAAAATGACGATAAACATCTAGTTAATTACATCTAATTAATGATTTGTATATACATATATGCTGAAATATTTAAGAGTAAAGTATACTAATGTCTGCAACCCACTCTACAGTGCATAAAAGAGATGGAATAATAAATGGAGAGAAGGATGCATAGATAAATGGATATGTGATAAAGCAAATATAATACAATGTTAATTGTAGAACTAGTTGATGGGTATGTATAAGCTTTCACTGTAAAATTCTTTCAGTTTTTATGTTTGAAAAACTAATGGAGAATTTATAATGAATGGATCAGGCTGATGAAATCTGAAACCATTGCTCATTCTTAGTATCAAAAATATGGAAACAAACATTATGTGGTGGTCCCTGATGGAAGAACACATCATTCTTATTATTTCTGAAAAAAATAAATCAAAGCCAAATTTGATCAAGTGTCTAGATCTAATAGCAATTTTTAGAAAATAAAAGGACAGAGGAATGTTAAATAATGAATATTATTTGAACAACTGAATTGCAAAAAAAGGAGAGAAGCAGGTGGAGGAACCTATGGTTAAGAGAGACTTACAAGAGATATTAATTTGCAATACATGAAGATTACTTAGATACTGATTTGAATAAATGTAAAAATACATATATTTATGAGACAACTGAAGAAATCTGAATACTAACTGAAAATGTTACAATGTTAAAGTATTTTCAATTATATTTGGGTTTAATGAGGTATGTAGTTATGTCTTTTTAAAAAATGTTCTAATTTTTGAGATATGTATTCAAATATTTATGCATGAGATGATATGATATCTGAGATTTATGTTCAGACAATCTGGGATTGGGGTATATGTAAAATAAGACTGGTCATGTGCTGATCATTACTGAAGCTGGATGATGGGTACATGGGGATTTATTATATTATTTCTACTTTTATGTTTCAGATGTTCTAAAATAAAAGGTTAAATAAAATATTTAAAATTTGTACTTAATATTACTACTTGACAAAATAAAAATTCCGGGCACAAATGACTAACTTAATAAATTCAACATAGAACAAAGTTAAAATAACTTGCCATTCAGATTTTAAAGTGAAGTTTGTTTCCAGGTACGTTTCCCTTCCAGGATCCCACTGACACACCATTCTCTTTCCTTCATTCACAATGCAACTCAAATTTTTAGGTTTTTCTGGAGGCACTAAATGGGAAAATTAAGCAATTTTCAAAAAGCGTCAAAACCACAAGTAATTAATATACAATCTATATACTACACAAGACATTTAAAATCTAAATAGAAAATAAAAAAACCCAAGCAAAAACTATGAACATAATGAAAGACTGGTACCTAAATAATTTTATTTAAATGTGAACTTCTTTTCAGATAGTAATATCTTTTCTATCATAATTGTCATTAACTAGTATGTTTCAAATTAATTTTCTATATAAAATGAACTTTCATTTATAACTGGATAACATCACTGATTTCTCCATTAAGTATGTTTTAAACAGTAATATTTGCATGTTAGTAAGAGGCAACTAAATAGAAGCAAAATGATTCATTTATATTTCTCTTCCTATTGCTTTCCCAAACTCTGCTGGAAAAGCAAACGATAAAATTAGTTTTGGATGATCCACATATTTGATGATCCACTCTTGGATCATACTATTTACTTATTTGTTTTGACATAGAAGAGAGACGTTCTCCACTCTTTATTTATCTGCCTTCTTAATGAGCATTTTGCAGCAGGTAAGGGGTGTTAGAAGTTACTACAAATAAAATCACTGACTTTAATTCAACAACACTTTATTTGGAGGTCTCACGTTAAAGGATTTTCCTAAAAAAAATGACAGATGCTTGGATTTCAAGAAATATATAAAACTTGTGTTACTCTTTTTCTGCATAATAGTATTGAAATTGTAGTTCCACTCCTAAACTTATTTTTTAAAAATAAATATGTCCAAAAGTCAAAGTTGACAAATTAATTCACTTCATAAAGACCAACACATTAAAAATGTAATTCAACAGTTATCACAAAGTCTAAAATAAGACAAAAAAAACTTACAGTCTGAAATTATTCTGATTCCATAAACGGTCCAATCAATCTGTCCAAATGTACGAAGATTGCATGTGAGTTGAATATTTAATAAAGGTATATCTGTAAAAGTGACACTAGATGCTGTTCTGTTTATGACAGCATATTGTTCATGAGGAACAGTGTCATGGTTTGTTTTCCAGAAAATGTAATTAGCATTTACATGAAAATAATCCATACATTTTTGCTTTACCACACAAACTGCAGTGAAATTAGAACCAACTTGTACAACTGGAGATTCAGGGATGATATAACCACATGAATCTAGAAGTTCACCTGAAAAGGAACAGTAATAGAAAATATAAAAATGGACAGAATTTTTCTGGTACAAAATATTTTGAATCTATGCAGTTCTTCAATCTTCACTAAAATATCTCTTTAGACACAAAAAAAGAAGAAACACAGTGAAAATTAATATAGTCAGAATTTAATGCCAAAATTTATAAAGAAATTATACAAATTATGAGAAAGATGGAGTTGGATTAAAAAAAAAACCTAGAGAAGCTTCACTTCTTTCTATAATATTCTAGCTTTGCTTTAGGAAACACAGAATGCCTGCAGCATGATCCATACTTGCTCCACCACCAATCCTGTTCCTCCATTCTGGAGGGTGTAAATTAAACCCTCTAGAAAAGAGGCAGTGGTAGTCTCTGCTCTGCTCTAGTCCTGAATGCAGCTGAGGGTGCAATTGGGGGCATAAAGGAATAGCATACATTGTTCATCTATCAAAATTCAGACAGTAAAGGAAATAGCAAGGGGGCAATTAAAAAACAGAAAAGAATAAGATAGCCAAAAAATACCTTAATTTTAATAATATGTGTATGAGGTCAAATCCCATATTAAAAACAAAAATCAGATTGCATAAAAAATAAAACTATATGCTTTAACTATCACCTACTCCATGCTGATGACATCTAAACCCCTATTCTTAGCTCTAATTTTCTGTTTTCAATAGCATACAAGACATATTCTGTGAGATATTCTGAAGGTACTTTAAAATGAACATGTCTAAAATTATATGCATCACAGCCCCCCTTCATTATCTCTAATTAGCCTCCTCCAACCTCCAACTTAACAATATTGTACTGAGTCTGGTTGGTTCGATACTCTTAATGTGTGTCAGCTTCTTCTTAACAACCCTATTTTTGACTGCTAAAGCTCAAGCAACCATAGTATACCACAGTATGATCTTCCAGTTTAATCTACATACTGCTGCTAGAGTAACTCTACAAAAATGATAATGCCAGTTCCTTATTTCAAATTACTTAATGGCTACCTATTCCCATCAAGTTAAATTCCCAAATAGTTAGGGTAATTCTATTCTCTTTCTCTAGCATCACTGTCCAAAATCTTAAGGCAGCTCTTCCTAGTGAATCCCACTTGCTAATAGGTTCTTGGGTAGTTACCTGCCTTATCTGAGTTTTTCCTCACTTTGAAAATAATGTTAACAATAGCTATTTTAAAGAGTTTTTTGAGATTAGAAATTACTTATGTAAAGCACCAACTATGATGCCTGGTATTCAACAGGCCTCCAATAAATGGTAGCCTATTATTATTTACTCTCTAGATATAAGTAATCTAGCCACACTGATTATCCGGCTGTTTTTGATCTATAAACACAGACATAGGTTTGAATTAATAAATTTTTAATTGATGATATATATATATGTAAAATATTGACTGCAAAAAAAGAGTGTATGCAGAAGTGCCTGTCCTCAGTCCATTGGGTAGACTGTATTTTCCAAAGATGGTCACACCTAATTGTTTATCTCATCCCACGTGCTCTTCTTACAATGTAACTGATATGCCTTCCACAAAGAAATGTGGTCTATATTCTCCTCCCGCCCTCAGATCTGTGTGGCTACTTCTGTCTGCCTCAGACAGTAAGCGTACTATGTGACTTTTAAGGCTAGATCATTAAAATGATTAAAAACCTCTGACTAGGTCTCTTTCTCTTGGGACATATGCTCTTGAAACTTAGCCACATGTTGTAAGGAAACCAAGAGGCTACATGGAGAGACCATGGTGTTCAGGACAACAGCCCTGGTCTACAGCCAGTACCAACATCAGAAGTATAAGTGAATGAGTCTTTAGATGATTCCAGCTCTCAATTTTTGACTGTTCCAACTGAGGCCCCAGAAATCATAGAGCAAAGATTGTAATTAACAACTTGGGGAAAAAAAGAGACATACACTCATCTAATTAGCAAAGGACAAGACTATGAAGGACTGCCAACACTTAGGATGATGTTAGGATTCAAAACTATTTTGAAAGATTAGACTTATAGGCTAAAATTAATAAAATGAACTTTGCAAAAGAAGGTAATTTCTCCTATTTAGGTTGATAAGAAATAAATGTAGAATGAAGTAGAAATGGCTTAAAAGTAATTCATGTGAAAACAACATGAGAATTTTCACTGACCAGTGGCTTAACATGAAACTACAGTATATCTTAGCTGACAAAATATGTTGCTTTAATAAAAATGATGTTCAGATCAAAATAATATTGGTATACTCAGACCATGTCTAGTTCTGGCATTATAGTTACTTTTTTTAAGTGCATTTTATCCAATTACAATAATACATAATTATGATCCTTTTTATAATGCTTCCTCTGGGCCAGAAACTGTCCAAATGCCTTCTATCAACTCATTTAATCCTCATTAACAACCCTAGGAAATAGGGACCATTACTATCCCCATTTTATAGATCAGGAAACTGAAGCAAATACTAAGTAACTGGCCAAAGTCTTACAGCTGGTAAGTGGGAGAGGTGGTAAAATACTGTATTTTAAATATGATATGGGCAACCAAGAAGAGAATCAGGAGGGTAATCAGCATGCTCAAGGCTGGAAGTTGTAGAGGGCTGGAAGCCAAGTGCTATAAAGAATGATTAGCGCAACCAGGTAAGTTTAGTTTAGGGAAGAGAGGGCTTAGAAACACATGAAAGTAGTCCTTCAATACTTGAAGAATTTAAAAGTGGGAAGAAAAAGTGGGTCTACTCTAGATTAGGATTAATAGAAAAAATTTATGAGGAAAATCTGGGTTCAAGAAAAGAAAAGAGGATGTGGTTCTATAGTGTAGTGGTTATCACATCTGCTTTACATGCAGAAGGTCCTTGGTTTGCAACCCAGTGGAGGTACGGTCCAAGTTCTATGGCCATGCCACCCTGAACAAGTCCAATGTCTGATCTCAGAAGCTAAGCAGGGTTGGGTCTGGTTAGTACTTGGATTGGAGACCACCTAGGAAGACCAGGTGATTTAGGCATAAATAATGGAGGGGAGGGCAGAGGAGGGGAGAAGCAGTGCTTCTCAAACTGTCTGTGGTAAACGATCAGTTTGTTTTCCCCAAACTTTCACACTTACTTTTGTTTTATAGGAAGTTCCATGAGACAAGTCCTCTGATTACATGTTTGAACATGATGGCTATTTCCAATTGTTATAAGACTTGCTAAACATTTATTCTTAATTTCTATACTTATCTCATAGTGGACCAGTAATAATCAGTCTTCAGACAGGCCTCAGGCTGTGGACCAGCTTGAGTAGTACCTACTCTAGGTAACCTCTTTATTCTGGTATTACAATCACTGCTGCTCAGTGATACCTTTGGCATTAAGGAGCAAAGTGCTAAAAGTTAAAAGATTTTCTGTTTCTTTATTTAAAAAAATATTTTTTCTCCTTCTCAACCTTAAAATTGTTAGTATAACTAAACAGCATGTAAAACTACTGAGTGACCCTTTAACTCAAATTATACAAATTATAATTTATAATAATATTTTTACTTCTTAAAATCATTTTTAAGACAGTATTTGAAGAATATATAATCATAATTACATAATGATTAAGCATAAGTTTAATTATATAATTATATCAATACAATAAACCTAATTTGTGGGGTTGGGAAGTAGGTATCTCATGAACCTTACCTAAAGATTCAGTGGTGAGGAAAATTAACAAGGCTTTCACTGTCCACGTTTGCAATGTCAACATCTTGCATATATATTTCTGTAAGAGATGCATGTAATATTATTTTAAATGTTTTCTCTTATTACACATAAGACAATTCCTAAAGCTCTTTTGTTTTCATTGTATAGCTGTTTTCTAAAAGGTGGTAAAATTCTTATGAGAATGTAGAAAACAAATTTAAGTCTTTAGAATATTTCTCTTTATTCCTACTGAAGTTATGACAACATGAAATGTTGCTGGAAAACAATTTATACTTTAAGGTGATTTAAAAGAACAATCTGTTATGTGAAGTCTTGCACTATTAGTAAATACCCTGAGATTGAGAACTTCAGAGAGACAAATTTCTGCATGGCAAAACCCACCATAAACAATCTCATGTTACTTGACAAAATGAAAAAAAATAAAAAAGTCTGTAATTCATAGTATAAACGAAAATATCCCAATATATGAAGAATGCCTACAAATAACTAAAAAATTCCAAAACCTAGTAGAAAAACAGGTAAGATGAGTTGAATAGGCAATTTATAGAAAATGAAATACAAGTAATTCAAACATATGAAATACTTTTAATCTCACAACAAAAGATGCACATTAAAACTACCCATATAGGAATACAAGGTGATACCGACACTCTGGAAAATAATTTCTCAGTTCTTTACAAAGTTAAAAGCACCTCATAAGACTTGGCATTTCTGTTCCTAAGAATATACCCAAGAGAAGTAAAAATATACATCCACATAAAAACTTATAATCAAATGTTCATATCAGCTTTATTCATAATAGTCCCAAACTGAAAATAACTCAAATGTTCATCAACTGATGAATGAATAAACAATTACCCAAACAACTGAGCACCACTCATCAAAACAAAAGGGAATAATCTAGTGATAGATGCAATAGTATGAATAAATCTCAAAAGCATATGCTGAATGAAAGGAACCAGACACAAGAGGATATATACTGTATAATTCTGTTTATAGGAAATTCAACAAATGGCGAAACTATGGTGATAGAAAAACGGGTTGGCAGAGGTGGGGAAGGAAAATAAAGGTAAAGGACCAAAAAGGAACTTCTCGGGGTGACTGAAATATTCTATGATCTGACTGCAGTGGTGACAAGAAGTCTCTATATTTATCAAAATTCAATGAATTGTGGCAAGAACTGTGCTGGATCTGAGAGTTTACCCTATTTGCAAAAAACAAGTTAGTTAAGTCTGCCAGTTTCACAGATACTGGCAGAAGACATGAGACTCCTGAGTCAGAGACAAAGGACTTTATTACTCATATCAGGAGCAATAGTCAGAGTAGTATCAGCATTTTCTTGTGTCAGGTGCCTGAATCCAAATTCTCACAGTGTTGTGAAGAGAGTCAGGTAACAACTGTACCCACAGTGGCCTGCATTACTGAAGTGGAAGAAACACAATTATTTTCAAATGGCAGTTAAGTACACCTACTCTTTACTCTGGAGGGAGACATCATCTCTAATTTCCAAGGCTGTAAGCAAACCTGCCCTTTGCTCTATGGAGAGACACCATTTCTATCTTCCAACATCCTTGAAAAACTGGTCTAGAAAAAAGGCAATTGGGGCTTTTGCTCATAAGACACACAGAAATGCAGGAGACTTACAGGAAATTGTAACAAACTGTATGCTAAAAATTAGTAAATTTTATTGTTTATAAATTAGATATTAAAAACATACAAAACCTACCCAGACAAGGTATTTAGCTAAAAGACATGAGTGCTTAACTCCTCCAAAGGACATGTACTAGAATGTTCAAAAGATTTTTATTCATAATCACTGAAAAGTAGAAGCAATCAAAATTCCATAAACAGAACAGATAAATTTTGGTATATTCAAGTAACTGAATCACAGAAATGAAAAAGAATTATAGGCACACACAACAACATCATTGAATCTCACATGTAATACAGAAGAAACCAGACACACAAAAAGCAAACTCTGCAAGACTCCTTTTACATGAAGTTCAAAAATAAGGCAAACAATCTGTGGTGAGAGTGGTCAAAATAGTGATTATCTTTTCTGGGGGGAGAGGAGGGAAAGAGGACAAAGGGAGCATTCTGGGATGCTGCACATGTTCTAGATCTCGACCTGGATGATGGTAAAAATTCACTGAGCTGCACACTTATGACTTGTACATAAGTTCTTAGTAAAAAATAGTAAAGAAAGAAAAAAACTATCGTGATATCACTAAAGTTATCAACACAGGCTGGGAGACTACGACTTAAAGGCATTCTCGTACACTGCACGTTACAGTGTAAACAGGAATAATGTTCCCAACAAGTTGTACAATTAAAACTGAATTTTATGGTTTGTAAATTAGACCTCAATTATAAACAAAAACCTACCCAGACAACGTATATGGCCAGTTTAACACTATCGATCAAAACTGAAATATACATGCATTTGATTCTAATGCTATTGCTAGTATATTATCCATAGACACGAGCAAAACAACAATACAGCAGTTTTTAATAGTAAAAGATTAAAACAACTTAAATGTTCACGAATAGGGAACTAATTAAATTATGGCATATCCAAACACAGAAGACATGTAACCATAAAAAATGAAGCTCTGTATGTACAGATACATAATGATATCTAAAATACATTATTACAGTACAGAACAGTCTATTCATCATTTGTGGGCAAAATCAACAAAGATAACAAAAACCATGCTAATTTCTTATATATGCATAAAATATCTCTAGAAGGACAGAAGTTCAAATATTGGATCCTATCGGGTGTTTGAGACACCAGGTAGACTTGCTAATGTATACCCTTTGCACCTTTCCAATGTTGTACCATGTGATCTTAGTGCTTAGTCAAAAAATAATTTAAATTTAAAAATAATGTGTAAACTTTCTCTCCCAAATAAAACTATAAACTTCCTGATGAGGGCTACGTAGTACTACATTTGGAACATAGTATTCTTTTATTAAATATAAATACTAACTTGACTTTTTGAACTCCCTAATCACATAAATCATTCTGTAACAAAATTATTTGATAATGAACTGTCTAGACTGTCTCAGTAATATGTTGAGAGAAGCTATAAGATGCATCATAAGTAATTCACTAGTATTAATGTTAAAGTAACGAAGTTTGTGATTTACTTAAAAATTAGAATAAATTCAAGATTAAATCTATAGTTGTTCACTCTCATTCACTTTCATTCCCAGAGATTTTCTCAAATGGGAAAAAAAGCAGTGAAATTATAATCAATAAATATTTAATAGTTTTGCCTTTTATAAATATTTTTATTACCTAGGGATTGTGATTTTTGAGTTTATTTTTTAATCTGACCCAAGGACAGAATGAAAAAGGATAAATAATACATTCAGATTTACATTGCATGTGAGGAAGAATGTCAGTATAAACTTTTTACTCTAGTTATATTACTACAACAATTGTAGAACAGTAGATGAACTACAATTGCCAAATAGAAGGCAAAATAATGTTTACTTAATAAGCTGAGGAAGGATCAGGGTGGGGAAATTTTTAATATAGTATCTTTTACATCATATCATACACAGTAGTGTTACTATGAATAAATTTGCAAAAAGTCAATTGTGCCTACATGTTGTTTTTTAAAATTATGCAATTCTGCTCTATTCCATTTGTACTAATTATGAATTCACTTGTACTATTCTATATTCCACAAAATGCTTTCATATAAATCATTTCACTTGATTCTCCTAATATCCTAGAGAAGCAGGTGAATGGAGGGTGGGATTATTTTATTATTTTAAAGGGTTTTTTTAGAGCAGTTTTAGGCTCATAAAAAAATTGAGGAAGGTAGAGATTTCCCTCAGATCCTGTGCCCACACACATGCATAGCCTCCTCCATTATCAACATCACTCCCCAGAAAGATACATTTTACCAAGGATGAACCTACACTGACACTATAATCACCCAAAATCTGTAGTTTAGAGTTCACTGTTGATATTGCACATTATATGAGTTTGGAATGGCAGGAATTACAAAAGAAAAACAAAAATTCAGATAGGATAAGTTACTTACCCAAATCACAAAATTATTAAGTGAAGGAGCAGGAATTTGAAATCAAGTCTTCTGATTCCAAATGTCATGCTCTTTTCATTGGGTTTCACTGTAAAGAGGAGAGCCGTGTTTAGAAAGTTGGCTTTGAAAATACTTATTATATGTGTACTTCTTAAGTCTCTGCCTGCTATTAGGCTTTCAGGTCTTCAGAAAGAACTCTATTTTAGATATATTCTGAGTTTCAGTAGAAAACAATCCCATAAACATTTGTATAAGAGTATTCAAACATCCTATTGTTTTTTTTAATACATACCTGGAAACATTATCCGCTTCTCGATGCCTAATTTGAATTTCCTTGTTGTCCATGTAATGTCACAGAAATGTGAAAGGACATTTTGTTGAATTTGACAAAAACAGTTAAAGCAAATCTTTTAAGGGAACCACACCTTTTGTCTTCCACTAACAGTAAGTTAAGGCTACTAACTCTTCAACTGCCAAACTATTTTATGCACATAGGTGTAAAAATTCACTTTAAGATTTGCTCAATAGGTTAAATTCCAGCATAAATAGTGGTGGTTCCTCTTTGAAATGTAACAAGATAACTTCAAACTGTAAAGTCAATACATAAAGATTAATTCCTTGTAGCCTTTACTTAATCTCATATAGGTCTATCCTGACCACCCTGTACTGCTTTGTCTTCCCTTTCCTAATCCAGATTTTTTTTTCTCAATAGCATTTAGTATCTTCTAAAATGGGTTCGCAAACACTTCTTCTAAAAGGCCAGATAATAAATAATTTAGACTTTGTGGGCCTTAAAGTCTTTTGCAACTAGTCAACTCTGTTATTGGACTGCTAAAGCAGCCATAGACAATATGTAAAGAAATGTGCATGGCTGAGTTCCAATAAAACTTTATTTATAAGAATTAATTTGAAATAGGTCATAGACCTAAACATAAAACCTAAAACTTCTACCTAGAAAACATAGGAGAAAACCTTAGAGAGTCTGGATTAGGCAAAGATTTCTTAGATACAACACCAATTGATAAATTCATTAAAATGAAGGATTCTGCTCTTTAAAAACCATTGGTAAGAGAATAAAAAGACAAGCCACAGACTGAGAGAAAATACTTAAAATTTAACTCTCTAATAATTTAACTCTCTCTTATATCCAAAATGTATTTTTTAAACTTTCAAAACACAAGAAAACAAACCCAATTAAAAAATGAGGTGTACTTGAGCTTAATTAAAATAATTTTTAAAAAGTGAGCAAAATATTTGAAAAGATACATCACCATAGAAGAATACAGCTAAACATACCATATACTTAGCTATTCCACTCCTAAGTATTTTCCTAAGAGAAATAAAAGCTTATGTCCATGCAAAAAGCTGGGACTGGTTAAATTACAGTATATTATTCACTAATATATTATGCATCTGCTCACCAGTTGTTGGATTTATTAATTCAACAAATGCTAAATGCTGGATATGATTTTAGATGCTAGGAATATAGCAAGAAACAAAACATCTTAATTACATCTTAAGACATCTTAAATATATCTGCAAAAGCCTTATTTCCATTTAGGGTAACATTCTGAGGTACCGGGGGTTATGACCTCAACATTTCTTTTGAGGGGACACAATTCAAAATATAACAGACAATAAAGCAACATAATAGTATTTTAGAACAGAGGCTGGCAAACTATGGTCCACAGACTAAATCTACCATGCACCCTATTTTTGTGATGCACCTTGGTATAATTTTCATGTTTTTTAGGCTTTGAGTTTGTTGAGCTACCTGGATCTATTGGTTTATAGTGTTTATAAAATCTGAAAAAATTCTGGCCATTATTTCTTTAAATACAGTTCTGTCTCTGCCCCTTATTCCTAAAAACATGCATATCAGGATACTTCAAGTAGTCCCAGAGGTCACTGATACTCAGTTTGTTTTTTTCCCGTTTTATTTATGATAATTTCTACTGCTGTATCTTTAAGTTTACTAATTTTTTCCTCTGCAATGTTTAATCTGCCATTAATCCTAATTAGTGTATTTGTCATCTCACATATTTCTCATCTCTTAGAAGTTTACTTTGGGTCTTCTTCATATCTCCTATAACTATTTAACTTTTTGACCATATAGAACAAAGCTACAACTGTTTTAATGTCTTTGTCTGGGAATTCTAACATCTGTGTCAGCTCTGGGTTAGTTTTGATTGAGTTTTCTCCTTATACATTGTAACTTCATTCTCTTTGCATGTCTGGTCATTTTTGATTGGATGTCAAACACTGGATTTTAATTTGTTGTGTATCAGATATTTTTGTATTCCTATAAATACTCTTAAACTTCGTTTTAAGACACAGTTAAAGTTATCTGCAAACAGTTTGATCCTTTTGGATCTTGCTTTTAAGATATATTGGGTGGGACTGAAGAAGTGCTTATTCTAGGGCAAATCATTCCCTCTTACTAAGATTCTTCTGTGTACTCTGCCCAATGTCTCATGATTCCCAGTGTGGCTGGTGAAGACAGGTACCATTCCTGACCCTGTAGAGGCACCAAAAGCACTGATACCTCACATCCCTTCAGGAAGTTCTTTCTGAGGCCTTCAGTAGTTTCTTCACATGCATGCTCTGGTCAACTGCATAGTTAAGGGGAACTCTGAAACTTTCAAGAGTTCTCCAGTACAGGTTTTCCCCACTATTCAAAAGTAAAGCATTCCTATGAATTTTTTTGTAAGCCCAAATGGCATAAATAAAAAAGCAATTACCAGAGGACACATCTGGTTAACAAGTACACAACATAGAGATAGAGAAGTGATATTCACAGAGACACATTTCAAAGCTGTGATGCCTGATGATGAGTACAGTTCCAGAAGGAGCATGGCTCATTGCAAAACAAACACTGAACACTATTTTTGCTTTTGCCTTTTTTCGAAAAGCAAAAATCCTCCTTGGATTTCCTTCAGTTAGTGGAAACAGGTACTAATGCAGGTCTTCCTGAGAGCAAAGTGGCATAAAGAAGACTTTTGGAAAGCAAGGGATACCTGTAATTCTGTTCTGTGAATTCTAGACACTTTAGTGTCCCTGATCATCTCTTCAACTCAAGAGTGTCCAATGGGTTTAGCCTGGAGTCCCCTATCTGTGCTATGGTCTGGAAACTCTCTAAAGGTAGTAGGCTAGTGCAATTATAAGGTTCACCTCATTTGTTTCCCATCTCTCAAGATCATTGGCTTTCACCATTTAGTGTATAGTATCTTAGTTGTCACTGTTTCATGTATTTTTTTTGTTTATGGTTGTTTGGGGTTGAAGGGTTAATCTTATCCCTGTTACATCATTTTGGCCAGAAGTACAAATTGCAGAGTCAGTTGGACACCAAATCAAAGAAGCATTATACAATAAAACTATCGCCAAGCTATTATATATACTGGTGTGAAAAAGCCTAACAAAAGTATTTGAAAATTTATTTTAGCAATGTATTTGAAAACAAAACAAAACCAACCCATAAATACTAACAAGAATTTAGCCTAAAATACAAGTATGGTTCAACATGAGAAAAGATAATAACATTACTTGCTATATTTATTAATAAAAAAGAACACTACACACACAATCATTCCAATAGGTGCTTGAACAGCATCTGGTAATATTCAACAATTGTTCACTAAAAATCTAAAAATAACAACAAAGTGTCTGAAAACTAAGACTGAAAGAGACCATCCCTATCTTGATGAAGTCTAACAAAGAAGAGGATGGACTCTGAAATCAGACTGCCTGTGTTCAAATCCCAGTTTCTCTATTTTCTGTAAAAGATCTTAGGTAAGTTTTTAGTATCTCTAACTTTCAATCTCCTTATGTGAAAAATGAGGATAACACCAACAACTACCCACATACTACTGACTTCCATGAAGATTAAATAAGTCAACACCAAGTATTCAGAATCTATCTGGCTCATAGTACATACTCAATAAATGGTAATAGCTGTTATCAGTGCATTTGTTGCTGCCACAGCACTTTATCACAAACATATAGTAAACATCATACTTAAAGATAAAAATTAGAAGCATTCCTACTGAAGTCAGGATTCAAAAGAGATGCTAGAAATTATCACTTATTTGATACACTTCTAGGTGCTTAACTAAAATATGATATAATGAAAATAACAAAAAATTATAGATGATATGATCATTGATCAAGAAAAAGAATAATTAAATGTCAAGCTATTAAGATAACAGAGCTTAACATAATGGTTGAATAAAAGATCATCAAAAAATACAGCTCTCCCATACATCAGAGTTAACCAGTAAAATATAAGAGGAAAAATCCTATTCACAGTAGCATCAAAAACTATAATATACCTAGAAAAAATTCTAATCAAAACTATGCAAGAAGTTTATGAAGAAAACTATAAAACCTTATTGAAAGGTTCATTTGTAAGACCTAAATGTCATGGAATGAATATCTATCCACCTACTTACCTACCTACCTACCTATATATAGCAGAGACATCAGTTCTTCACAAGTTAATGTACTAATGCAATACATTAATCCAAATTACAAAGTGGTTTATTGTAGAACTTCACAAACCAACTTAGAATTTTATATAAAATAACAGAATAGCCAAAAACCAATTAAAAAAATAGAATACTTGCTGTACTATCAAGACATACTATAAAGTTATAGTAATTCAAATATGGCACTGACATCAAACAAATAACCAGTATAAAACAAAAAGTCCTGTAACAGATGTAAGGGTTCAGAACAGGCTTCCTCAAAAATGTGCCACTGTGGCATGTGAATTATTTTGAGCTGAATGCAATCAATACCCTATGGTGTCATGATAAACTTTAACTTCTCCCTTTAAAACATGTAAGTTTGGGGCCTTGCCCAATTAAGAGTTATCACCAAAAATAACTTTTATGACCTATGTATAGGGCAGGATAAACTTCTAATTGATGACCATCTGGCCTTCTTATAGTCCTGCAATGACCTTCCTCCTCTCTGAAGCCCCAAGATGATCCTAGCTTAGACTCTCATATATATTTCATTTTCCCTTTCTGTCTTAGAATCTATCATTTATGTGGGGTTTTGGACTCAAGTATGTGGGTTTTTATGTGTACATATGTAATTAAATTCAGTTCTTTTTCTCTTGTTAATCTGTGTCATACAGATTTGACTATCAGACCAGCTCAAAGAACCTTGTAGGTAACAAAAAGTTTCTTCCTCCCCAACACAGATCCAAGTATATATAAGAATTTATTAATTGATTTTTAAAAATGGATCTGATATCACTGGGAAAATAAAGTATTATTCAATAAAAGTATTAGTACAACTGATTTCATGAGCAAAAATATAAAGAGCCCTACTTGATCACAGATACGTGCACTCCTGACTAAGGATCTAAATGCAAAAGCAAAATTGTAAGAGTATTAGAAGAAAATACAGAGTATACTTATGACCTAAGAGCTAAAAGAAGGCCTTTTACAAATTATCATTGACTGTTTTAGACATATAAAGAGGTTCAAAGAGTAATTTGATGGCTATCCATGTTCTCATTATAGCTTAAGAAATAAACATTACAAATACTATAGTTCTTGCCCTTAGGTTCAAAGTTTAGAGAGGAAGAATATGCAGAGTGTTATTGGAATATCAAGAATACCCAATTTAGACAAGGTCTAGGAAAGCCCAGTCATGAAATATGGGTAAAAGTTTTCTAGACAGAGAAAACAGCATACAGATGAGCTACACGTCATCTTTGACTCAGTCAAGTGAAGATTACTAATGGCAAAATCCCAGAGCCTAGCATGTTAGTGTACAAACCAGAGCTGTGCTAACTGAAACACAGCTCGGATGAATTTACTTTGGGTTAGGGGGCGGGGAATACATACAACAGACATGCAAACAAAAGCAAATTGTGCAGAAGACCAATATGAAATAAACTATTTAGAAGTAACGATTAAACCATCTAATAGCAATAACCTATACTATAACCACATTTCAACAGATGTAGCTCTCTTTTTCATGATCAATTAGCTAACTTAATTCTCATTAAATCTCACTAAGATGTACTAGATATACAGAAACACCTGTGATAATGTCACAGAAATTGTAACCACTGTGACAATATCATTTCCCATAGTTGTTTCTAAAGCATTTCCTATTGTTTACCATATCTGCTTCTTGAATTTCTGAGATCTCCTAGTTTCTATGTGACTGTATCATGTGATTGGATTCTTTTCTTTATCTATCTACTTTACTGTCTCCTTTACTGAATTCTCTGCTAGGTTTTATTTCTGGCTATAAACACGCCCAAAAGTATTTGGCATCTACCATTATTTTAAAATACCAACTTCTGTGAAGACATAAGACTTCAGCTATTACTTTCAAACAAAATAATTTCAAGAATTCTGGCAGGGATCTTTCTTGTAATTCCAGTGATGTATCACTGTCTTGAATATTCTGCCTCTGACAAAAATTTAAGAGGTCTAAAAATACACATGTATATACATGCTCAAGGACATGCTATACATAAAGATGTACTTTAAAAAAATCACAGTACTTTTCTCCTCCATCTAAGCATGCATTCCTCTTGAATTGTCATAGTCAAAAGGGTCTATGTTGTCTTTTACCTATCCATTACAGTCTAGCTTTTCTCAGTTACAAATGTAATCCAGTATCTTTCATAATTTTATCTTTCCCTTCTGTCTCTTCTTTTCTACCCTCTATTATGACCAATCTAATCAGGCACTGATGACTTCAGTTTTAAAACTGCCTTCCTGCTTCTAGTCTTTTCTCCATCCAAATAATTATTGGTGAGTGAATCTCTAAAACACTACTTTAAACTTGTCTCTTCCTCAAAAGCTTTTTAAAGGGTGAATAATGCTGAATATTTTAGCTATTTAAGAACCTAAAAAACTGGCTTCAGTGTGCATGTCCAATCTACTCCAATATTTAAAGTTTATTCTAAAACAAACAAACCTCTACTCAGACTTTTCCCTCAAGCTGCCCCACCACTATACTTCTAGGGAAAATAGCAAGTAATCTGGTTTCTACTACAATCGTGTGGAAATTATTGTGTTTCCCAAATGCAAAGCGAATATTTAAGCTCTTCATTTTACTTGACCTCACCATGCCATTCATGATTTGGTATTACCTCGGATCATTTCCTACTAGCCACCCTTACTGAGTCTAAGCTCAAGCCACAGCAAACTACTACTACACTTTCTCTAACACACTTTATTTCAGAATTTGTGCTTCTACAAACTGCTATTCCTTTCCTGGACTCTGCTTTGCATTGTTTATAACTCATGAAACATCATCTTCTCTGTGGAATTTCCTCCCACTATCACAAACATCTTTGCTCCTAATGTACATAGTTCCATAATAGGATTCATAAAGCTGTACTGTAATTACTTGTTTATATGTCTTGATAGCCTCAGACTCTAACATATTTCGAGGCGCATTATGGACAATTAAGAGTGGGCTTTATAAGACCTTCTGGTATGGTGATATTATTCTAGTCACTGTCACTCAAGAATACTAAATGAAGAGGCAGTATATTATGTATCATGGTTAAGAACCGAGTCTGAAGCAAGGCTACCTAGGTATGAATTTTGGATTTACCATTAGCTGTGTGACACTGGCAAGTTAACCTCTGTGCCTTGGTTTCTCTCTTTGTAAGAGGAAAATAACAACATCTACCCCATAAGGTTATGAGGATTAAGTGAATTAATACAGGCAAAGTATTCAGTATAGTGACTGGCGCAAGACAAGCATTACATATGTATCGGCTTATTTCTAGCCCTACTCCTATAGCCTTCTATTTGGAATGGCTCCCTTCATCCAAATCTTACCCAGGTTTTCAAGGCAGACCTCTGGTAAATCTTTTGTTTATTCCTAAGATTAAATGATTACTCCCTAATTTAAATATCTATAATATCTTCTGCATCATTCTGCATTTAATTAAAACTGCCTTTTATCTTTGTAATTTTCATATTTGTCAACCCAGTTTTCAAAGTCTTGGAAGGTCCTGATGACACCTCACGCATCTTTGTGAATTTCTATAACCAGCAGTAAGTGCTTATTATTTGTTGTGTAAAATAAAGGTCAGTAAAAACTTCAACTCTGATCAAACTGCCTTTGCAATCAAAGAAATGGAGAAGGCTGTGAAAACATTCCATGCTTTTCTAGGAGCCAAGCTGCAAATGTACTAGGGCCATGGAATTCTGACTCCCATTTAAATTGAGACTCTGAAACAGCTTCTAGGGGAAAAAATTCTTCCTGCAGAGGAGTTATGAAGAGACCACCAGCTCCCAAACCAAACTGTATTACTGGATCCTCTAAGAGAAATGTGCCAGCATGACAAAATATCTGAGTACAGGATTTGGAATTACACAGATCTAGGTTTCGCAGGAACAATGAGCCTCAGTTTTCTTCTCTATAATCGGCATCTTAACCCTTCTTCACAGGTACAATAATAACTGACATTCACTTTAATATTTACCTGAACAGCAAATGCCCTTGAGAAAATTTTTAAATAAACTGAAAACATTGCAATGTATAAAAAAATGAGAAGACTGAACACACTTTCCATTGCATAAGAAAATGCATTAAAGTAGCTAGCAGCAGTATTTGTAATATTCTACATGACCTATGAGAAAATTAAACAAGTATATTATCGATGCAGACCTGAAGGAAAAATTCCATTACAAACTTTATCCTACTTTTCTTACACTTTCTCTATCCTGTAATTGTTTTCTTCCACTTGTGATTAAAAACAAGGGTTCAAAATTATCCCCCAAAACACCTGGAAAGCACAATTTAAATACCCAAGCTGGTTCTATAAACGTGGTATTCCATCTTATAGTTCCAAAACACTTCCAAATAGTAATTAACATGAATGTAAGAAATCGAAATAATGGCGAACAGCCCAGATGATGATCTGAGTAATTTCAAATTAAGAGCAGTTCCAACTGGAAGCTGGCAGTCAGTTTAAAGGGTTTACAGCACTGACTAAACCAAATACGCCGATCTTTCAGAACATTCATCCTGGCATTCTAATAATTACCTTAAAGCGTTAAACCAGGGTTTCCTTCTGAAGGAAAAAAGAAAAGAACAAAAGTAGCAAGTCTAATTTTTGATCTGTGATATGTTTTCAGATTAGGTTTATGAACAAAATGCTGTTCTTCTCTGCAAAACAGAACCTTGCTGCTTGGGAAAACCTTTAATATTAGAGGAGGGTGTTAAAAAAAAAAAACTTGGACTTGGGTGCCTTTCGGGTACAGCGGCATGTGGGATTCATTAGGGACCGATGCACATAAGACAGCAGGAAAAGAAGAGACGTTAACAGTGTTTGTCTAAGTACGGTGAACTTTCAGCAGTATTGAAACGTTAAAATTTAAGGATGAAAGGACAGTTTTCGGGGAAGAGAAATCAACCTCTGGGTAGAACATGAAGAGTTAAGTACGCGGTTCGTGTCATCTGAGGGGGAAGGGAAAGGGGACCGGGAAGAAAAACCGTGGGGATTCGGCAAGCCAAACGGGGTACAGTCCAGAAGGAAGTCTGGGGGCGGGGGCTCCAGAAGGGAGACGGAGGGAAGGAGAGTGCGTGCGTGTGTGTGTGTGTGCGGGGGGGGGGGGTGAAGGCTGGGTCTGCGCGGGGCGTTGAGAAATCTGGGTGACAGCGTTGAGGAAATCACCCGGGAGGTGTGGGACGAGGGAGAAGGAATGCGGGGACTTCCAGCCGGGCTGATAGAGCCGCCAGGACGCCGCTCGGGCGGAGCAGGGCGGCCCCCACGGGCGCCGGACCCACGGCACGCCCGCCCGACCCAGCCTCGCCCTCCCGCGACCGCGGCCTTTCCCGCGGCCACGATCCCTCCTCACCCCAGGCCGCGGCGCCTCGCTCCGCCGCGTCGCTCCCTCGGCGCCAGGTCCTGTATCGCGCCGGGCGGCGGTCAGCCGCGCCCGCTCGGCTGCGCCGGGGCGTCCCCTCGCTGGGCTCCCCCGGCCTCCGGCCTCCGCAGCCCGGGTCCGGCTGGCTCCCGACTCTCGCCCGCAGACGCGGCACGCGGCCCTCCTCCCGCGGCGGGGCCAGGCGCCCCTCGACCCCGCCCCGCCGCGCCCCGCCCCCGAGCCCGGGTTCTGGGAGCTGATTGGCCCCCGCGAGAGCCGGCGCGCCCCGGCATTGGCCCGGCGGCGGGGGGGCGGGGCGCAGGCGTCTGCGATTCCCGTAACGCGGCTCCCGGCGTCCGGGATTCCGGTGCCCGCGCCCGCGTCGCCGCGGCCCGGCGAGATCCGAGGCTTCCCCCACCTCCCCGCTGCGGGCGGGAGGCGCGGAATGTTCCATCTTTCTGCGGGAAAACGGGGTCGTGCACTGAAGCGCGGGGGCTCCCCGCGCCCGCCGCCTTCCCTTCTCGCTGGGGCCCCTGCGGCCTCCGCGCGTCCTTCCCGCGGGGGAGCCAGAGCCGCGAGGAGCCGCCGGCCTCCCCGGGGACGGCAGCGGCGTGGGAACGGCTCGGGGACAGTGAGGGGCCCGGCGACCGCAGCTCCGCACCAGATCGCCGCAGCTCCGTCCGCGGCGGCTTCGGCCCACGTCTTATGCAAACGAACCTGGCCGCGATGTGGATACATATTTTTAAGCTAGTAAATGAGTTGGAGCGTGATTGATCAGGCAACCCCAGAGCTGGTGACACGCCGAGACACTAGTTTTTCTTTGTGGTTTGTACCTCCCAATCGGTGATAAAAAAATACTGAGTAAAAACCAATTCCATGACATACACTCACCCACGCCCACACCTGGTAAATGGACCTTCAGGCTCATTTTGATGTTTCCCGCCCCCCCCCAACCCCCAGAGCAAAATGAGAAAATTAAAAGTAAAAGATAAGCTGTGTGTGTGTGTGTGTGTGTGTGTGTGTGTGTGTGTGTGTGTGTGTGTGTGTGTGTGTGTGTGTGTGTGTGTGTGTGTGTGTGTGTGTGTAAAACACACCCAAGGCCAGGGCCTTTAGTGGAAGAATGGCAATAGTGGTTTAATGGACTTGAACAAATTATAGCCATATAGTAAGTAGCACAGTTATAAAATTCTTCATTACATTAAAGATTCTAATAGAGTACAACACATTGCGATCATATGAGTTTTAAAAGACACAGAAAAGTGGATTTGCTTTGTGTTTAGTACTAAAGGAGTCCCAGGCAAGCTGGGGGATGGTGCTGCAGGAGAGACGAAGCTCCCGTGTGTTCAGCTCTTTCTGCTGTCATCCTATATCTAACCTAGGGAGTGTGACTGGATTGCATTCTAGTTCTGCCATTTACAGGGGTGGTTGTTTTAAAACAAACTTTTTAATTAAAAAATTTTATTTAGATCTAGCAAAACATTGATTTAGGGGAAATTTATAGTGGTTAAGTGTACCTTCTGGTTCCAAATTGCCTGCGTTTAAACCCAAGTACTGCAACTTCCCATGACTGTGACCTTGAGGTCTTCTCTCTCTTTTTCTTTTTAATCTGCAAAATGAGAATAATGGCACCAAACTAATAGGATTGCTGCAAGGGCTAAATGAGTTAAAATGTATGAAATGGTAGGCACATAGTAGGTGCTCAATAAATGTCAGCTATTATTATTATTGAATGTCTAATATATCAATGCTTCCTAAACCTTTTTGCATCATAACATATAGTGAAAATTATATTCTCTGGCACAAGTAGACAGATCAGCAATTCACAGCACACTAGCCTGCCTTGTACTGGTCAGAAAAAGGACTGAGTTAGTTATTTTGTGTATATCTTTGTATTGGCTTAGCCCAGTCCTAACTTCTAAGAAACACATTTTGTGGGGTTGGTTGAATTCTAGACTAAAAGAATGAATCAATATCAGAGAAAGATTTTTCAGAACAGCAAGAGCTCTTCTCCCCTCACCTGGAATTAAATAACCTTGCAGATACCTCTGTATGGTATTAGCCCAGAAGTGATCACTTTTAGGGTATGGATTTGTCATTAGAAAGCCTATCAAAATGCCAAGAAAAGTGGGAGGAAGTGGCATATAAATAGAGAACTATCCATTTATGCCTTTGGACCATTTTGGATGTTAGTCAAAAGCAGAGGATGGGGAACTGTATATTGAGAGGGCTACATGAGGATGCAGGTTATATGAGAGTAAGTGAACAATGCTAGGAAGAAATGCTACAGAACAAAGGTGATAAATGTTGAAGACAAACATTGCCTGCCTTGCTACTTGCTTAAATCTGGCTCTGACTTGGATACCATTTACTTCCTTGCCTGTGCCTAATTGCGTTTCTGAAACTCTATGTCAGCCTTGGAACTATCCCCATGTCCTGCAACAACCTAAGGATTTCAGCATCCATGATAATGACTCAGTTAGCACTCTGACCTCACAATTTCTCAACTTTCTTTTTCCCAATGATCTTTGTTTTCACTTTATATCAGAAACTTACAGATGTAGCCACACCTTGAATCCTGTCATCATGAGAGTTTCTGCCACCTTCAAAATTTTGGTTTGTAAGTTACTCTCTACCCACAGCCACCTACCTTTCTACCTTATTCCCATTGAGTCTGCAGTTTTTCCAGTGATTTCCAGTCTTTGTTCTCATAGTTTATCAGTTATTTTCTAATTTCTCTTATCTTCCTAAACTGTGAAATCTCTTAATCATTTTAACTGTACTCGCACTATCTTCAATTCCCTTGACCCTCAGCCATATTTTAAAAACCAAGACCATCATTTGTGAGCATCCTTTACTTTTCTCCATGTTAGCAGGCAACTATTTACCCACCCCCACCCCTCTTACTGCCTAAGAGGAAGAACAATCCTTATTCCCATAAAAGGTTTCCTCTTATGCCCTTGGTCCTACTTCTACTGAGTTCAGTCTTCTGGTTTTATATTTTTTGTTATTAGCATAAAATACCTTAAAATTTTTTTAAAATTATTAACTCAATGGTGAGTTATGGATAGCTTTTCTGTATGTGTTAAAATCTTTGTAACCTAATAGCATCTAAGTCACCAAAGAGAATTTAAAAAGTATATTAATTCAATATGCATCTCAAAGCATTTAAGTCACACTGTAATCCACTTAGGAAAATAAGTTTGAGATGAAATAAGATGAAATATGAAAAATTCATTTCATAGCAACCAAACTAAGCAATATTATGACTCCATTTCAAAAATTTTACTAAAGAATAATATATATTCAGAAAAATAAGCAGACCAGAAGCATATAACTTGGAAAAATTTCACAAACTGAATACAGTCATGTAATTTGCATCCAGAACTAGATAAACAGAACATGACCAGAACCCCAAAAGGCCCCTCCTGCTTCCCTCTATTGGAAGGCCTCTGGTGACCACTATTCTGACTTCTAACATCAGAGTTTTATGGCTATTACTTTAAAATTGAGAATTTAAAGAAATCTCTTAGTGTTATTAGTATTTGCTTATTTTATTTCATTTTAATGAATAACTATAGAAGAGCAAAGAGTTCAAAATGAAATAAGCTGCTTTGTATAAAGGTTAAACACAGATGCAAACTGAAGTGGAGGGAGTCTAACTTCTCATTTCCCAGGACCTCTGGAAAACCCTGTTAAATGACCTTCGATTGGTGACCTTGCATTCCCTTCTTTCACATGAAGCTTGGCTTTGGAGAAGGAAAGACCAGTGTAGAAGTGCAACCAGCAGTCAAGTGTGACCTGTTCTGAAACACATACATAGGATAAGAAAATCAAGTATTGGGACTGCAGCTTTGGAATGACCCAGACTAGCTCCAGAATACCATCCCAGGGAGTCTGAACATACTTTGCTTTTGTTAACTAGTAAAGAAGCAAGAGCTTTGCTCATTTGAAAGAATACTTTTCAGTTACAAAGTAGATTCTTTGGCTCCAAGTCTGATACTTATACTAAAACCAGATAAGTGATTCAAAAGTACCAACATGAATTATTTTATAAACATCTTGTGGGCTTGGATGACCCCTTGCCTAGGATTTAGATAAAAATACCGTACTAGTGGTATTAAATAATGGCTTAGGCAAATGTGTGTCTGTCTCCTCAAGAGAAGATGGCAGTGCCTACTGAAAACACAATCCTAGGGCTAAGAATTCAGTACTGATAATTCTTAAGAATGTACTTTTATAATAAGAACTTCTAACTTTTCCTTCTTCTTTGAAACTCTCTGTGTTTTTGTCTAGCCATGCTCCCAGTTTGAAAACTCCAAGCAAGATCTTTGGATAAACCTTTATTATTTATTTCAAGGAGAAGCCTCTAGACCGTTTTTGAGTTCATTCAACAAGTCATATAGGGAAACTTTGATTTGAACAAACATAAAAAGTTTGAGATTTGGTGAACACTCAAATAGGATTTGTTTATTGTTTAGGGCTAAAGTATGCAAAAAAAAAAAAAAAACCACTTTTTGGATAACTAACTGAAAGACAGACCTGTCCCCTCTTTTTCTTGAGAACCATATACATACTTAAACATTAAGCAAAGGATCCTAGAGAAGGAGCTGAGAAGTTTTTAATTGTTTTACCTTTGGCTGAAATAATCTTACATGTAAAACATACACATTATGATTTTCTTTGTAAAACCTCATTCTGTGTGCAGGGCACATCAGCCATGAAGTGGGTGGACAGATGACTAAGTTGGAGTCAGAACATCTGAGTCCTGGCTCTGTAACTTCCTGACTATACAGCTTTTGGCAAGGCACATAATCACTCTGAATTTCACTTTCCTAATGGATAAAATGGGATAAACAAAGGCTGACCTTGGCTATTGCACAAGGATGATATGAAGGCCAAGTGAGAAAACAGATGAGAAAGGGCTTTCTAAATTATAAAGCATTGGCAAATATAAGATGTTAATATCAACCACAGAACTTTTTAGCTGAGTGTAACTGTGATAGGATCTTTGCATCAGGGAGGTGGTATGAGGAGTGTAGTGCTAAGAAGGATACTGTCAGTTTTTACATTCAGATGCTACGCCACAGCTGCTAGGCGGGCAGAAAGCCAGGACAAAGCGTACTCTCTCTAACTGCCTTTGAGACTCCAGTTTACTCTCTTAACTATTCATTTACTGTCCTGCCTATGAACAGGGAAGCATAAGGCACTCCACCTCTCACAACCACAGAAAGGAGGGAAGCTAGTGCTGAGTGACAAAGAGATTGGATCACTAATTAGAAATACTATTTACTGAGTGCTTACTATGTGCCAGGAATGATGCTAAGTGTTTTACATTCAAGATCTTATTTATTTCTAATGTCAGAAATTGAAGTAAATATGACTTTCACCCCATCTACAGATGGGGAAACAGAATTAGAGAAGTCAAATAACTTGTCCAAGATTATAAGGAGATAGCAGTCTCCATGAAGAGTCAAATCCCCGTGATCTGATTCTAAAACCGACATCCTCAAACACTAAGCTATACTGTCTTCTTAGAAGCCAAAGTAATCTCTGGCTCATGTACACTGTCAGCTTCCTGACACCAAATACAACCACATTGGTGGTATCCAGTTTCTGAAGAAAGCAAATGTAGAGAAAAAGGTTGGGTGCTAATGATGGTCTGGCAAGTCCATTTCCTATCACCACATAGACCATTCCACACCCCTCATTACACTAATGTCCTATTCTGTACAGGTAGCCAAGCATTTATCTGGTAACCTGTATCTTTTTCTCCGGGAGATTCTGGCTAATAGATGCCATAAGTTTGTCAAGTCTAGCTTTAGGCCACAGCAGGATTAGAGTCATAATTAAGTCAAGGTCCTACCCAAGGCATGTCTGTGACCTGGGGTTAGGGGGCAGTTGCTAACCAAATACCTCATTTCCATTGACCAGTGGAATCACCATCTATAGCAAATATTTACTGAGCATCCTGAGCATGTAATTCTGCCACACTCAATACCAGGTGGCAGGTACTTACACATGATAAGGCATGTAAGAAAGCAGTGGCAGTCCATATATAATGAAAACAGATCAGTGGCTCAGAAGGAAGTAAAATTGAATCCTGAAGAGAAGGAGACAATTTGTGGTGGAACAGTCAGGGTGAATTTTATGAAGGGAGGAGTCAACTGGACTTTGAAAGAGGGGTGGAATTTGACTATGCAAAAAGTAGTGCGGATTGAAGGGAGAAATGTGAGAGGATGGCATAGTGGGAGAAAGTATAGTGCAAAGGTAGTTTCAAGACAAGTGGGAATGAGCATGTGTGTGTGAGGATGCTTTCAGCTGGTTCAAACAGAAATGATTTTTACAAATTAATTCATTCACATAATCCGGAGGTTGGGTGGGCTTCTGGATTGCTTGCTCTGGCAACCAAACAGTTCCAGGCTTTTTTTTTTTTTTAATTTTATGTATCTGCTCTACAGTCCACAAGGTCATTTTCAACAGTCAGGCAATATGTTCCTTTGTTCCCATCCTACAAGAGAAAGTGGCATACCTTTCTCAGAAATGCCAAACTAGCCTCTTTTGGATTTTTCATTGGTTCAAACTGGCTTTTTCCTGCCTGTTCCTAAACCCATCACTGATGAAAGAAATAGAATATTGTGATTAGCTTATACCAGCGGCTCTCAAACTTTAGCCTGCATTGGAGCAAACGGGAGGGAATGTAAAACGTATTGCTACCCTATCCTACCTCAGAGTTTTGATTCAGTAGGTCTAGGGCTGTATAGCAGTATATACTTCTACAAGTTGCCACATGATGCTAGTACTTCTGGTGGGGGACCATACTTTGAGGATCACTATCTTAGAATAATTACTTGAGACGAAATGCAGGTTGGAGACATCAACCACAGTGTCCTCTATGGGTATGGCTACCAAATGCCCTGGTTTCCCTGGCACAATTCCTATTCATAACCAGTTAAGCCAGTGTATTTATTGTGACAGCCTCCTGGAAGGTGATAAGGGTAAAAGTTAATTAAAAGCCCTGAAACTAGACAAAGGAAGTCTTTACCTTAGCAATTTTTAACTAGGACAAGAATGCCTAGTTTCTGGGACCCTTAACTGCATCCTGTCTGTCGTGAAACTTGTGACGATGAGCTCATATACTAAGAGCACAACATTCCAGGATACAGATAACAGGACCATCTGCAAGGCCATGTTTAAAGCTAGCAAGTTCCCTGGCTACATTTATCTTTATAATGAAAAACTCCTGCTAGCTTTGTGAAGGACTAACTTCTGTTTTTTTTCTTACTTTGTTCCGGAATACAGTAGGCGGGGAGGCTTTATAAATTGCCTTCCCTAAGAACCCGGGACTGGTCCCTTCTAACCCTGACTGATGTGTGTTAGGAGCATTGTTCTTAATTTATATGGAAACTATTCACTACTCATCATAAATATAGTGTTTGATAACTTTTTTGTTTAACATTCTTTAATAACTCATTTTACTAAAGAGTAAAGCATAAATTGCAGCTATCTTATTTCATGTCTTATGTTTATTGACTTCCATTGTTATGAAAACACGAAACATTTTACATTAAGCTCAACTATCATATTTTAAAAACTGACCATAATGAATCTCACAGCTAAACAGAGTTAGAAATTAATTAATAGTATTAGTTGCCAAGTATTTCTGGTTCACACAGAACTAAAAGTTTTTACTAAAAATTTACTACATCTGGCAGTCATTGTAGGAGGCCATGTAATTTCTGGAATAAAAGTAGTGAAAGAATATTCCTGTTTTTCTTTCTTAATCTAGTTTCTTTTTCTTGGCTCTTTCTACCTAAGGTTACCAAAGACTAGGTTTGAAATGACCTTATATATAAGACACCTTCCGTCTTATTCATGGAATCAGATTTAACCTCTTTAACTTTCTTTAAAAACTGATAACAATAGTGTTTGAGAGGCAGTTTAAGAATTTATGTAAACCACTTCCTCTTAACCCCACACAAAATCATAAACCTAAGCAAAGTTTTTATGAGAATCACAGACATCTCTTTGCTCTTTGCAAAACCAAGAATTGTGAAATTTTACTTAATCCAAATTGTTTGATTTTTGTTGTTTTAAGCCTTTTATTAGACTTTTCTTCTTAGGCCAAAATAACCACATATGGTTTTAATCCTATGAGAGAAGGACACTTTGGGATGAATCTAGTATGAGCAACATTTTAAAAGTTTAAATATGGTAGACTTTTTGAATTGGAGAGATCCTAACAGTCTTCTGTTCTAAACTTCCATTCACTGTAGGAATCCCTTCCTCAATACCATGGAGAAATGGTTCTTTAAACTGAATTACTACTTCCAGTGATAGGAAGGACAGTCTCAAAAAGTAGGCAATTGGTTTTACTGTTGAACAACTTTTGCTCACTTTTACAGTGAATTACAATCTGTCTTCCAATATGTTTATTTACAGGACTATAGACCATGCTGTGGACTAAACTGCATCCTTCCAAAATTCAAATGTTCAAGCCCTACCCCCTAGTGTGACTATGTTTGGAGACAGGGATTTTAGGAGGTAATTAAGGTTAAATGAAGTTATAAATCTGGAGTCCTAATCTGATAGATTCATGGCCTTATAAGAAGAGGAAGAGAAAAAAGTATTTGTCTCTACTGCATGCATGGAGTAAAGGCCAGGTGAGGACACATGAGAAGATGCCCATATGCAAGCTAAGAAGAGAGATCTCATCAGAAACTGAATAGGCTGGCACCTTGATTTGGACTTTTAGCTTCTAGAACTGTGAGAAATAAATTTCTGCTATTTAAGCTACTCAGTCTATGATATTTTGTTAGAGTAGCCTAAGCTAAGGTAGACTATATGTACTGCTTTTGGGATACCAGAACTCTTAGCTATCATGCCCATACTAATACTTACATCCTTTAAAATGAAAATTTGCAATGAGTTTCATGTTCTTTATCTGATACAATTTTCAGATTGCTGTCCAAAATGATTGCACATTTTGAGATCCTTCCAGCTTGTGTTTGTCTCATCAAAACAATGTTGTCTAGAACTGAACATAAGACTGTATAAGTACATTCCAATCAATGAAAAATACATTAAGACATTATTTCTATAAGCTAGATTCTGTATGTTGTCATGGGTCATACATAACATAATGTTGATTTTGTTTTTTCAGAAAACACATATGGACGTTAAACTTGAGGTCACCTAAAAATCTGCATGTTTTTCAGATGAACTTCATTCTGGGCCCTGTAATTAACTAGGCTTTTGGATACCAAGTATGAGACCATATAGAAAGATGTAAATGTTTAAAGAAAAAAACTAATATTTTACCATACAGATATGAACTCCAAGAGCCAGTTGGCTTACATAATATATAAGGTGCTAAATGCTAAGGAAACAAGAAAAAGTAGAGCAGGGTATGCGTTTTCGGAGGACATTCTTCTGGTCACAGCATAGCAAAAAACCTTGGATCTCACTAATGTGATTGTCACTGTTTCTGCTTTGCTACCTCAAACCAAGACATAAATAAATTGATTAATTTAGAAATTTATTACATATATCACATTTAATATTTCTAATGCAGGATTATAATAGACTATGGTAATTAATTTAGCTAAAGAAATAGTCACTGAGTTATTCATTTAGAATAACAGCTTGTGATTCTATATATCAGTGGTATACGTGATTTTGAAAATACCTTCATTTAATCAATTGATTAATTATTCATCATTTAGTCAACGAACATTTATGGACTACTTGTTATGCAGAAGGCTGAATTATATGTGCATATATTAAAGTTATAGTAACAGAATTATAAACTCTAGAATTTCTGGTTATTCATAAAGGTAAAATTAGATGCCTAGAAATATTATTAAGCTAAAAATGGCAGTATTTTCTGACCTAAGAATACAGCAGTGGTATGAACTTTTTTTTTCCTCTTTATGATTATATAAGAAAATGTTATTTGGCCTCACAATACCTCTCTAGATAGATTAGTGTGATTTGTTCATTGTGTATGTAAGGAAACATGAGATTCTAGAAAGATAGGTGCCTTACCCTTAGTCACTTGGGTAATGTTAATATTGAAATGGAAACCTTAGGTTTTGAGGTTATTGTCTAACAACATCTGATCTTGAGCAGATTAGTATAAGATGTCATAGAGCTTTGTCTCCAGTCTCTCTAGGATCCAGGGGATCTTCACTGTAATGACCACCTAGACCTCTCCTGTTTCTGGCATCCACATCCTTGGTGACAAAAGCGCTCAGGTATGAAAAGTTCTCAGGGTGCTATAGGTCATCGGTCTCAGCCCTCAGTGAAGTTCAGTTCAACCCTCTGATTTAGGTTTCAGCAATTACAGAAGTAGAATGTAGGGGTAAAAGAGGGAGCAGGAGCAATGGCTAAAAGAAGGAACCAAACCCGTTCATTCCAGCTCTTTTATCATATTGCTTGTCCTCAACTTGCTAATTATCCTTTTCCTATTTAATTAATGTAAGGAGGAGGCCAGAGAATTAAAATGTTAATAAAGCCACAAACTGAGACTGCAATATGCTGATTAGTCCTGCAGCCAGGCCAGGAGGACACCCTCAGAACAAAGAAAGATTTCTGCTGGATTACTAATGACTCATTCTCCACACTTGCGAAGGAGAAAACAGCCAAGAGTCATTCCCTACAGCTAAAACCGAGGGGAACCTATGGATTAAAGACTGGGAACTGCCAGCAGCCTTTTCACTCTACATAGTCTTACCTTTGAACATACATATTCTTCTCCTTTCCCCTTTGATATGTCCAAATCAAAGGAAATGGGAAGTAAAGAATGACATAAAAACTGAATTTCCTGAACACTTGGAATCCCTCTCAGTGACTTCAGTCTGTCTCTCTCGCTGTCCCTTTCACTCTGCCTCTGAGAAGAGACCACACTCCGTCTGTGGAGTGTCACCCCTTTTCTAATAAACTTTCCTTTTGATTCTAATTTTGGTGTGTGTGTTGAATTCTTTCCAAACTCTCTGTCAAAGGACCCTCTTCTCCTCTCAGTGCAGGGCTGGGTCTCCCTTCCACTCAAGGAAATTTTCCCTGTCTTGCATCACAATCATAGAAAAAATGGAAAACGATAACCACCAAAGAATTCTAGACACATGACCCTGACCATTAAGCTTTTGGCGAAGTCAGATGAGGCCTTAGCTTTTTGGAAGTTTTGGGCATTATGACCTGATGATTTTCAACCTGATTACAAAACGGGCAGAAGTATTATTCCATGGAGAGGTATTAAAAATTCCTGGGCCGAGGGTGTTAAAATATGAATCTGTGCCTCCCACTCTCCCCACCCCAGAGGATCTCATGCTAGCAAAGGTTCGCAACCCTGGCTACACACTAAAATTACTTGGGAAATTAAAAAAAATACCCAGGGCTGGGGCCCTCCTCCAGGCATTCTGAGTCCTTTGGTCTAAGGTACATTCACGACTGATATATTTATTTTTAAAGCTCAGTGTGCTTTTATTGTGCTGTCAGGATCACTATCCTGGTGATACCTTATGACTGACAGGAGAGTGTCCTATCCCCAGTGTCCCTACCTGTAGGTGTGTGAGTGTGTAGAAGAAAGCTTGAGAACCATCAATTCAGTGATTCTCAAAGTATGGTTCACACGCCAGCAGCATCAGTATCACCTGAAAACTTAGAAATGCAAATTCTCAGACCTAACACCAGACCTACTAAACCAGAAACTCACAGGGTACAGGCAAGGAATCTGTTTTAAAAAGCCCTTTAGGTGACTCTGATGCATAGTAAAACTTGAAATTCATGTCCCAACCTAACCTATAGTATTCTGAACTTGTAATTTAAATATAATTAGTCAGATATGTGTCTTTTCTGTTAAAGAGAATATTCTAGTTATAAACAAAAGCATAGATAAGGCTTTGTTTAGATAAAGAAATTAAAGTGTGACAATAGTTATGTCAGACATTATTCTGGGAGTATGGACAGAGGTTGTATATATGTTTTTGCTTGGTTGGTTGGTTAGTTTTTTTTTTTTTTTGAGATGCAGTATCTTTTCTGGGAAATTAAACTGCTTGGGCAGCCATCTTCTCTTGACCTAAAGCTCTCCATTTTCATCTTTATTTTTCAATTAGAGTTAATATTCAAATATCATTTTATGTTAGTTTCAGGTTTATAGGATAGTGGTTAGACATTTATATACCTTTTGAAGTGATTTCCCAATTAGTTTAGTACCCACCTGGCACTACATATAGTTATTACAACATCATTTACTATATTCCCTACGCTGTACTTTACCTCCCCGTAACTATTTTGTAACTACAGATTTGTACTTTTTAATCCCTTCACCTTTTAACCTAGCCTCCCAACCCCCACTCCCATCTGGCCATCACTAGTTTGTTTTCTGTATCTGTGAGTCTGTTTTTAAAGCTGCTTTCGTATCAACTACGAGTTTATATTTTAACCTACTCTAGTTAGATTCTTCCCCATAATCAAACAGGATTTTCAAAGGCAGAGAAAATCAGCAAACAAAACCCTGCCCTAGACAAAGGAATTGAAAAACATTCAAAGCCACCCTGAGCCAAGATGTCTCTGTGAATGTTCACTGGGTTCTCGAATGCAACAATAACATTATTGTGGTGCCAGACTACTGTGGTGATCAGAGCTGAAGCAGAGAATGAAGTTTTCTGATCCATTTTCGATCATACTGATGAGGATTTGAACAATGTCCTAAAGCAGAAGAACTGTGAAATCATAGGAAAAGCCTCGTAGATGACAAACTTTCATGCAGAATCAAACTTCTTTCTTATAGGGAAATTTATTATTTTACCAGACATCTCAGATCACGTTGGATTAGATTGAAACAGATTCAAGCTCTCATCAGAATTTACCTGTTTCAAATAGCTGATAAATTCCTGAGGAATACATGCATCTTACTGGGACCGAAGACACGCCTGAAGTCAGAATGTGATGGTAATGATTCACTCTGAGATTTCATATCAAGCCACAGGAACTAAAAATGCAAGCATATTTCCCAATGTGAAACACAACCTGTAATCTTAATCCATTTAACTTCCTCAAATTGCTGTATTACTCAAAACAGCCTATTTCTTCATTGAGCCTAAATGAATTTCCTGTGTGGTAACTATCATAACTATCATAATCTGACCCAATGACATGGTCAGGCTTTCCTCGCCACCTGTGTGTTCTCCTTCAAGGAAAGTTCGTCAAGCAAGCAGTACTGTCTGGTTAAGAGCATGTGTTTAGAATCAGAGTATCCTGTTGAAATCTACCAACATGGCTTATTAGGGGTACACCTTTGGATAGATTTCTTAATCTTCCTAAAGTATAATTTCTCCACCTATAAAGTGGGGGAAATACTAGTATTGACCTCATAGTATTAGCAATAGCACTGAGTCTGGTATGTTGAGAGTGCTCAATAAATATTAGCTCTTATTTGAGGGAGCTATAGCAGAAAGGTTAAGAGCAGGATCTTAAGGTCAAACTAGTTCAAATCCTAACTCTGCCATGATTAGCAGGGTGACCTTGGACAAGTTTTCTAATCTTTCTGTGTTTATATTTTCTTGATTATAAAATGAGGATAGTAATAATATATCATAGGTTGCTGGAAGGATCAAATGAGTTAATACATGCAAAGTGCTAGAATGGTAATTGTCATATAGTAAGCCGGGATTAAATATTATTTAATACTATGATACAAGAAGCAAGAAAGAAATTCTGTCAGGATAGAGAAGTAATGTGTTAAGAACCTGATCTCAGATTGACTCAAACTAATATTACTCTCCTTAACTTTATTATCTGATTAACACTAGGAAATTTGTCAGAGATGAAGTTGAAAAAGGAGTCCCGAGAAAACTGGGACAACATGCCATCAGGTTTGCTCCTCACATTTGTTGGGCACTAGAAGAGGGCATAAATGAGGCTCACTTACCATATTTTAAATACTTATACGTTATAGATGAGGCTAAAAAAAACCCTTTTAAATAAAACATTTTCTATCCTCCAATGTTGACATATATACCTTCATAACAACCTGGAAGTTCAGGTTAGAATGTAGACTTCTCAGAGTTCCATGCCAGAAATTGGAGGTATACAGAGCACAAGTCCCTTGACCCTGGTCTCCAGCCTCATTCTTTGTCCAGCTTCTTCCTGCACCTAACCTCAGTGTCCAAGGTATACCCCACAGCCTTACCCCAAGTACCTCCCACTGGTGACAATGTACCATCTGGAAATCTCCAGGGAAGTTCCAGGGAGATGTTCTGCAAGGTGGCCTGGGTTCTTTGGGCAGAAAACTCTAGAGTCTTGGGTATCAGGAACTCATTCTGGATCAGGAATTTTATGGACTAAATGTTTGTGCCCTCTCAAAACTCATATGTTCAAGTTCCAACTTCTAGCATTGCTGCATTTGTAGATAGGACCTCTAAGAAGGCAGATTACATGAGGTCACAAGGATGGGGCCCTGACCAGGTAGGATTAGTGTCCTTATGAGAAGAGCTACCTGAGAGCTTATTTTCTCTCTCTCTTAATGTGCACCAACCAAGGAAAGGTCATGTAAAGACATAGAGAGAAGATAGCCATCTGCAAGCCAGAAAAAATTTCTTACCAGAAACTGTCCATGCTCTCATGGTGATTTCACACTTCTGGCCTCTAGAATCTTGAGAAAATAAATTTCTGTTGTTTAAGCCCCCCAGTCTGTGGTATTTTGTTAGGATAGCCTGAACTGACTAATACAGAGTGTGGAGCGAGTTCCTGGTGGGTACACCACTTGGCCCTGCAGACCCCCTGATCTGTGTGAAGGAAAGTCAACCAGAGAAGAGCCGAGTCCCTCTCAAGAGTGGGCCTCAGAGCAAGGATCCCTTTAGGCCCCAAGGATGGTACCTCTTCCCAAAAACACTCAGGGAGAAGTGGAGAAACTTTGAATTCCACCTGTGCTTCATCTAGGGAGAGACACTCAGTATGAAAATTTAGGCCAAGAATTAAGAGGACCTTGATAGTTATGGTCATAGATGATTTAGCTAGAAATTCCATTAAAAGCCATTTAGCCTTCATTTTACTGTTGGAGAAACTGAAGTCTACAGACTCTCCATAGGTCGCACAGAAACTTGCTGAGATCTTGTGTTTCTAAAGTCTTAGACATATAGCCTTTCATTTGTTAGGTTAAGTTTCCCAGTGTTTCAGAGGCTTGCTGAATTTGCTAAGAGAAGAACTTTGAAGAATGCTTTAGAATTCTTGCCTCATTGCAGGCCAGAGCTGCTCATGTCTGCTTGGCTCAAGAGTTGATGAGACAAAAGCATTTGGTTGAAAAACATGCTACCATGTAATTATTTGTGTTTTTCTTTATATGAATTAAATAAAGAAAAAGTGCATCATAAACTTTTTGGAGCAAATCTTTGGATATTTATACATTGTTACACCAATGAGACAAACATATGACTAACAGCAAATACAGTCCTTTGAGGTTCAAAGGCAATTTTTGCTTACATTAAAAATCAATTCAGGTCACATGAAAGAAGCACTTTTGAAATTGGGCAGTGGTCGTCAAGCTGTAGCTCAGTAATGGAGCTTATATCTTCTCACATTCCTGAGGGTCTAGGGAGTTGGGAGAGGAGACAATTAGGACTTCAGAAGATTGCATTCTAAAGAAATAGGGTTAGCATCCAGCACAACTGTAGTTTATGCAGCTTCTGCCCTTCCTTTGAAAATAGGCAACCTATTCTACCAATAACAATGACAGTCCTGTCAGGCAGGGAGAAAGTTCTAATTATAATAATAATTTTCATTTATCTAGGGTTATTTTCATTTTCAAATAACTCCTACACATTTGAACACATTCACATTGATTGGCTGTGTACCTTCATTACTTGTATTTGACAAGTGACACTATTAAGATTCAGAGAGATTAATTAAAGGATTGGCCCAAGTCATAAATTAAGAGTTGAGTTCATGTCATCTGGCTTCAATTCCACTGTAATATGCTGTAAAAATAAATCATGGAACATATCTTTTTCAGACTGTGGCTGTTCTTATCAAATGAAATTATTTTAAGAAAGAAATATATTTTCTTTTCTCCAAATAGGGCTCTAAATTTGTGGATATCCTTTGCTCATAGCCTAGGCAGTCCAGGTAGTTCCCAGACCTCTCTCTTCTGTTTTCAGGAAGACCGAGATGTGGCCCTTTTCCCTGAGCTCTGCCTTTGACAGAAATGAACAAGGGCCACAGCCACTACCCATAGGGTAGAGTGTATAAGATTGGGGGTATCTCTACCATATCTAGTTTATCTCCTGAAAAGAGTAAAATTCACTCTTTTAAAATAATGTTCCAGATAATTCTGTTAAAACATAATCTAATGTTCATTGGATTTTTCCCAATTATAATTTTTTTTATTCATTTCTTCCATGAAAAGTTTAGAAGGTGCAGGAAAATATAAGGAGGAAATTGGATACACCTGTAATTCCACTTTTCCAAGATAATCACTGTGAACATCTTAATATGTTTCCTCAAGCCTTTTTGTTCTGTCTTTAGAATACTTAGACCATGTTATAAACATAGTATTTTATGTCTTGCTTTCTCTAATTCAGCATTATATAATTACTGCATTTTCCTATGTCATTAAATATTTTTAAAATATGTATATTTATTTTATGAGTACACTATCATTTATTTAAATGCTTTTCTTTCATTGAGCACAGGTTTGTGTCTAATTTTCCAGTTTTATAAGTAATTATATAGTATTTTTAACATGATTCTATATCTTTAAGATCCTTAGAATTGAATCTTGGTAGTGAAGTTATTGGATCAAAAACTATAAATGGTTTTAAGAACCTTGCTACTTAGAGTCAAATTGCTTTTCAAAGAAGCATTGGCAATTTATTCCACCAGCAGCAGCACAGAGGGGTGTCTGTTTCGCTACATCCTCCCAACGCTGATCTTGCCTAATGGTTCAGGCTTCCGAATCAAACTGTCTATGATTGAATCTCAACTCAGTCACTTCCTAGTGGTGTGGATGGGGAAAATTTGCTTAGCTGTTCTGTGCCTTGATTTCTATTAAGTGGGCATAGCAACACTACCTACTGCATAAAGTTATTATGAAGTTTAAATGATATATTACAAGTAAATACTTAGAAGAGTACCTATAACATATAAGTACTTAATAAATTCTGGTCTACTATCATTAATAAATTCTTTTTTAATGTGATATGTGAAAAATGATTTCATTGTTGCATTAAAGTGTATCCTCCGATTACTAGTGACGATAAATATTTTTCATGCTTATAGGCCAATTTGTGTGTGTTTGTCAATTTTCTAGTCATGCCCATTGATTACTCTCCACTGGGGCTGGTGTTTTCTTGTTACAGAATAAAACATGCTAAGAAGGTATTAAGGTGCCAAGTTAGACTTCTGGATTCCAGTGGTTGGGGGAGGGTGGGACATGGTGAGGAAAAGCATAATTATTAGTCTGAGCTGTACTGTTTGAGGAAGAACTGCCAGACTCGTAAAAAGCATTCAGAAAAAAAGGATACCACTATGCTCTTTCAATACCTTGTTCTTAAAAAACAAATGTAATCGTTCCTGGAACTCTGATAAGAAAGGTTCCAGTAGGCAGGTCAGCTGAGGTTCAGCCAAGAAGGATATTTGCTTAACATTGCTACTGCCTGGTTGAAGGGAAAGAAACACTGTTTCAAGCTTAGCCTAAGCTATGACACACTGAAAAGGGATTTGTGTGTTTTTGAGAAAGAAACAGATAACTTCAATAATGCACAATAATAATAACAACCCTATATAGCTATTGCTGTTATAAAATTCATGTATGAGAACTCATATCATATTCATATATGATAAATGCCATTTGTTCCTTACATACAGAAAGGTAATAATGCATTTTCAAATTATCAGATAAAGAATATTTGATTTGTCAAAACAAAATTAGAAGGTAAATTCTTTAGGCCAACAGGTGACTATCTGAGACTTCCACCCCCATAGGTTTCATTTTATTCCAGCAAAATTCGTGAAGTGTGTGCCAGGCACTGTGCTGCTGGAAGATGAAACAGACACAGCCCTTGTCCTAACTGAGATTAGAGGCTAATGGGGAAAACACACTTACAAAATGAATGCCATTATCAATACCTCATCGATACTTAAGGCAGAAGTCCCCAACCGGTTTGGCACCAGGGACCAGTGCTCCTATGAGAATTTAATGCCGGATGATCTGAGGTGGAGCTGAGGTGGTGATACTAGTGCTGAAGAGAGGCTGCAAATACAGATGAAGCTTTACCCACTCACCTGCTGCTCACCTCCTGCTATGCGGCCTGGTTACTAGGTTCCTAACAGGCCCCTGACTGGGGTGGGAGTGGGGGGGAGGTTAGGGACCTCTGCCTTAAAGGAAAACAACAATATGCAATAAGAGACAAAAATGGGTAGAATTTAATTTAGGTTGGGCAGCCAGGGAGATACTTATCCTTAGTGGCTCTTTTTACTGCCAGTTAAACACACCCCATTCAACGGTCTATTAGGGATCTCTCAGAGAAAATAACTCTGTAAAGCATCCAAGTGATATAAGTATTATTTCAGAATTCATGGTCGTAAAAATTATTAAATCTCCATCCTTGACATGTGAGTTGAAATTTTTTTTAGTCATAGCACCTTGAAACACAGAAAAATAACAATGTAATTCAAATGTCACTCTCTTTAGATCTGGATAAAGTTTCCTGAAACCTCTCTCATTCCATACTCTGTACAAGTCAAAGCCAATTCTAGTACTTCAACAAATTCCTTAGGAATTTATGGTCTTATGATCGATCACCTTTGGCTCTGAAATCCTGCTTTTGCTAATGGGTTTAGGTTATGAAACATATTTTCTACAAATGTGGTTTCTGCTCTATGCTATGTTAACCCAGATGTGAAGCTCAGCCTCCTTTATGATTGCCACAGAGTTCCACTAACATGTGTATACATAGCAGAATTTTTTGAAGATTTGTGAAGGGATAGGATGAAAAAGTTTGTAAGTCAGGATAAGTCAACTGCCATAACAAATAGTCCCTATTGCAATAATTTAATAACAACAATAAAAAGATAACGATTTCTTACTCATATCACAGTCTAACGGAGGTAGAAAGTGGCCTGATCATACAGTTCTCCACATACTAAGGATCCCCTCATCTAGTTGCTCCAGCATCTTCTGAGGTTGTGGAGTCCTTTACCTAATCCTCTGCAACCAGCCCATAGGAGATGGAAGAAGAGTGTAGAGGATAATGTGGGAGTTACATTAGGCAGGCCTGGAGGTGGCACACATTGCTTCTGCCCATACTCCATTGACTAGAACTAGTTGCATGGCTATACCTTATATAGTTATAATATATACCTATATAAGGGAGGCTGGGAAATATAATCCAGTGTTGAGGCCAGAAAGAAAAGAAAATGGGTTTTGTAGACCACTTACTTAGTCTCTGTCATAGAATTTACACTGTAACAACACAAAGAACTTCAAATTTAATGTTACCTCTCCTTTTTAGAAATTTCTTGGCCTTCTCATTACCTGGGATTTTTAATGTAATGCCCAGGCTCATGCCAACTCTTTCTTCTCTCTCCACTTTGCTCCTTCCATCCTTTTCTCTTTTTCTGTTACTCAATATTCCTGTTGATTTTTTCTAAAAAAGCCTTTTTAAGTCTAATTGCCTTGTTTCTCACAGTATGCCGTGACTCTAACCATTCACCTAATGTCTTATCAGAGAACAAAGACTCAAAGAACAAAGTTCACTAGAGAATTCTTCCCACAACAACAAATTTGAGGTCCTTTGAGAAAACATAACATATGTCTGTGCTTCTCAAACTGATGTAAATATATTCTTGGGAATATGAGGCTTTATGCTTGAAGATAACATGAAATCTCAAGATAAAAATAATCTGTTTCTGGCTCAGAACAATTTCCCCTGGGGCCACATCTGTGCAGTCCCCCTCCTTTTGGGAAATTGTTCCTTTGCAGCCCCATTTCTTTAATATGCTGTCTGAATCTTCTAAATATGATTGGCTGGTTGTGCACACAGGTGTGTTTCACCCATTTTATGATGAAATTGAAATATGGGTCCCCAAGTCCTGCCATGTCCTCCACTTGCAGGGAAAGGCAGAAGCAAGGGGCAGAGAAGAAAAGGGTACCGGCAGTCTCAAGCCTGAACCACTCTTTGTCTTGTCCTTTTTGGTTATTATCTTTGAGTAGTTCAAATGTGGTCTATCACTTATAACCAAGGGAATTCCAATTTATACAATAAACATGGCAATATGCCTGAAGTTATTTTTTACTATAAAATTTATGCAACTCCCTGACATTTTTATTTAAACTATGCATATATATTATTAAACAGATAATATTAAATTATCTATTGAATATTAGATTGTTGAATATACTCTAGGTCCCAAGGCTATACATACTCTCACAAAGAGGTTCTTAGGTGGAAAAGGTGGAGGAATACTCACTATTCATATGAGGCCAGGTCAAATTACTTCTCTGCAGAAGAACTTTTTCTTGGGGACCCATGAAATAATATGTTCTTTAATGTACTTTCTAGTTGGATGTATTTTTGGGGTGTGAGGTAATATAAGAAAGGATATGCAATAGAGTAGCAGCATTTGAAAAGTCTGCTGAGCCATCTGGCATCACGATAATTTGCCCAGCTTGCTTCCTGGAGGCTGTGATAAAATTTATACTAAATAATTTAAACACAAGGACTTCAGGAGAGGCTCATAGGAAAACTCAAGCTATCTCAAGCTGTTGGGAGCAAACTGTAAGTCTTCAGCTACCTTCCCCCCAACCCCATTAAAAAAAAAAAAAGGTACATTTGTATGTTCAGTGACTGGAGAGCACGCCAAGTCTTACCATCACCCCAGACCTCACAGACAGTTTTGAAAGGAAAGGAAATACTTGTAGCTGCATTTCCTCTCAGGCACAAGCAGCTCTAAAAAAAAAAAAAAAAAAAAGCAGCAAAGTGAACAGAATGCTTCAGAGAGAGCTGTAGCTATTGTTTGTAAAGTGATGAGGAAGCAAAGCAATAGTATTTACAGAAATAGTTCAACACTAGGGCAAGCAAAGAGAATTGCAAATTAGAAAATGTTTTCTAGCAGGATAGAAAGCAGATACCTCACTGATCAGGAGATGTTTTGTCTGTCTTGTTCTTTTCCCTTTGTCCCACAGTTGAAATTAGTATTATCTTCTAATCGAAACATTGCCAACTTCTTTTCTTCTTATACTTAGAAGTTTCTGTTTGAATTTAGCTGCTTCTTTTGAGTAGATGATCAGCCACGGCAGGATATGGGTTTTTCTTCAAGTGAGATTGAGCACAAGCTTAGCCCCAAAATTAATGAGGCTGGTTACCCACATAAACATCTATCTATGATTTTCATTTGTCTTCCATAGTTGTAAATTTTCACAAATAAAGGGATCCAGGACTCTGAGACATCTATTGTCAAATGTCATTATCTCACTTTGAATCTTGGCCAAGTAAGTAAACAAGTGAATATAAGATTAAATTTGAAGTTTTTGTTTTTCTTTTTGTAAAATAGTTATCACATTTTATGAAAATAACCAAAATGACTTAACACTGAAGTTGGTTAGGAACATTGGATTTGTCACACAAAAACTAATGGTTTTGGTTTCTGATTTGAAATTGATTTTTAAAATAAATTGTTAAATGTGATGTTTTGTTAATATAAAGCCTCAGTTGTTAAATAGAATGTTTTGTGGTAAATTTATAGGTTTCCTAATCTCCATCAATAGAAATGATTTCCATTTTAATCTGATTAAAATGAACCTGATTAAGAGATAAAGAATAACTCACCATTCTTAAAGAAGGTTCTGATGTCACCACATTTAGTGCAGTGATTTCATTTTGACAAATACTGGCACAAAAGCACTGCCTAGTATGCACACACTATATACTTCAGGGCATGGCAGCTTACTTTCATACTTCTAGTATGTAGAAGTGTCCAATGTACTTCAGTTCATTGGATCAGGAATTTGGGTGTCTCAGTTTTCTAGTCTGTGGAAATGTTCAGTGCTGTAATGATACCAGAGGAATAATAATGGTAAGTTGGCAGGTTCCAGGTGTTCAAAGTGCAACTTGACTGGTTATAGAATAATTAGGTTACCCAGTACTATCTATCCATTGGTTCCCCAAAGAGGCTGCACAGCATAAACATCCAGAGAGGTTAAATGTTTTCCAATTTATTTTTAAATATAAAATAATTTTAGATATGGTAAAATTCACTTTTTGGTATCATATTCTATGAGTTTTGATAAATGCTTGTTACCACCACCACAATGAAGATACAAAACTGTTTCATCACTCTAAACATTCTCTTGTGCTATCTCTTTGAACCCAAAACCTGCCCCCACTCAGAACATACAAATAGCCAACAAATATGAGAAAAGATGCTCAATATTGCTAGCTTTTAGGGAAATGCAAATCAAAACCACAATGAGATACCATCTCACACCTGTTAGAATAGCTATAATCAACAGGACAAGTAATAACAAATGCTGGAGAGGATGTGGAAAAAAAAGAACCCTCATACACTGCTGGTGGGACTGCAAATTGGTACAGCCGCCATGGAAAACAGTGTGGAGGTTTCTCAAGAAAACTAAGAATTGATCTACCATATGATTCAGCAGTCCCTCTCCTGGGTATTTACCCCAAAGACTTGAAAACCCATATCCAAAAAGATATTTGCACACTGATGTTCATAGCAGCATTATTCACAGTGGCCAGGACATGGAAGCAACCAAAGTGTCCTACAACAGATGATTGGCTAAAGAAGCTGTGGTCATATATACAATGGGATATTGCTTAGCCATAAGAAGAGATGAAATACGGCCACTTGCAACAACATGGATGGACCTTGAGATAATCATGCTAAGTGAAATAAGCCAGACAGAAAAAGTTGAAAATCACATGATATCACTTATATGTGAGATATAAATCTTAAAGCAACAAATTAACAGGACAAACAAACAGAGACTCATGGACATGGACAATAGACTAGCGGTTACCAGAGGATGGTGGCGGGGAAGAGGTAGACGTGATGAGAGGGGGTCAAATGTGGTGACAGAAAGAAGGAGATCTAACTATGAGAGCTGAACATACAGTGTTATATATGACTTATTGTTAAAATGTACAGCTGAAACTTATTGGATTTCATTAACCAATATGACCATAAAAATTAATATAAATAAATAAATAAAATGGTTAATGGTTAATTTTATGTTATATGAATTTTACCTCAATTAAAACAAAACAAAACAAAACTAAACAATAAATGCTCCCCAGATGGTTCTGATATTTGGAAGCCCTGATTTGGGAGACTGTTTACAGATGAGTTTCATGTTTGAAATGACTGTACTGGTTAGCAGCTGGCCTCAGGAGAATGGACTGGGTCTTGGGCCCAATCTTCAACTTGTAAATCTGCAACAGACTAAATTTTTCTTTAAAAGTTTGGGGAATCTTAACAATTTTTGTCATTGGAAGATAAGCCTGTAGCTTATGTGCCTTCTTGGAGATTGCTCCCAGTTTAGATGGATCCAAAAATCTGAGGTTATGAGAATGCTGCTCTGGTCTAAGCAGAGCTCCAAGCAATTATCACGGAGCTAGGTATAGAAGTGTGGCTAAGATCTTTCTCACTGGAAGATCACCAAGGACAGTGCAGCCTTGGACTCTGTTGTGACAGTCTACAGAATCATTTTGAAGGCTTAGGAGGGGCTGACTATCAATTCCCAGCCCTCCGGGTTTTTTAATTTTTCACCAGTAGAGATACAATTGCTTATTGTAGTATTTGAATAGATCAAACCTGCAGTGGCACATGATATGCCCTAGAAGGCCTTGAATTCATAATCCTAACTATGCCAGAGTATGGCTAGGCCTGCAGATATGAGAAAAACTAGCCAGACAGGGTTGTGAAGTTAAAAAGAGCATAGAACAATGATATGAGAGACTTTATTGCTGGACTAATCTTAATCTTTAAAGATAAGCAGGGGCACAGATAGAAGACAGATAAGAGAGATTGAAAGCACTCCCTGGGTCTCTACAATCATCCATTCCCCATTCAAATCTTTCTTTAAATGCTGGTTCCCTAGATATCCCTACATTGTTATACTTCCTGTTTTTGTCTTTTCTGTATCATTTGAACTTTTAGCCACCTCTTAAACCAGAGGATCTGTCTACGTGACCACTTTCTTCTGGGATTCTTATGTGCCTAGCTGCTTTGAGGATGAGGGAATAGCCCAAGAAGAGACTTGGGAGGTGGAGCTCAGAATTGAGCTGTGTACCTCTGGGCTTTCATAAACCACCATGGTGAGCTGTAGGAAGTCCTTCAGAAAGGCAGGTATCATTCCAAGCCCTGTGCATCTCATGGAGGACTGAGTCTTGGAATATAAAAAAGACATGATTTGAACTTCTTATTGCCAGCTTCAGAGGCCCCTACCCTAGTGTTCCCAAGGGAGTCTATTCTTTCCCTTTCCCTTGCTTCCAGGAATGGAAGCCTCTTCAGACAGATTAGTCTCCATATCATTTTTGATATTTGTCTTCTCCACTTGCATGACTACCTTTGTCATCTCCCCATTAGGTGAAAGAGAAAAAAGGCAGACAGGATTGCATTTAAAATAAAACAGAGATGGAGGAATGGCCTCAGAGAAAGGGTATTGTGTATTATGTAGGGGAGGGAAAAGGAGGGGTGAGGGAACCTCAGTGAGAGCACAAGGAGGTTACAGCTTTGATCTGAAACAGTGAAGAAGAGATCACTGATTGAACTTCCTGCTATCCATTGTAGACTGCATCTGAACACAAGCAAAAAGAGGGAGTTACAGCCTTACCACGCACTTCTTGCATTTGTCACCTTCCTTCCCCTGCTTTCTCAGACTTACTACAGATGGGGCCATGGGGATAAGGTACAAATGGACAAACTTACAGAGAAGGTCATTTTTGGGCTGCCTTTTTGTCTCCCTTTCTGGACTTCTTCCCCCAGAACTTGGTGCTTTTACAGACTCTCAGGGTGGAATGTTCCATGGCTGTCTACCTCAGTAAGGCTTTATGCACAAGACCATTTCTGACCACTTCTCTTTCCTCAATGTTACTTTTCCTATATCCTATCTTCCCTTGAGAGCTAGTGTGCAATTGAACTTATGATGCAGTGAGTAGTGGGATCCTAACCCACTTACCCTTTCTCTGCTTCCAGGTGACATTTTATTCTCCCCTCACTATTACCTGAAGAAATGTGAAGGGCAGGAGAGTGAGGAAACATGGTAGGACTATTGGTGGAAATATTTTTTGGTGAGCAGAACATTTAGATACAGATTACACAGAAAATTGACTTGAATGTATTGACTTGGGTATATGAAAGGTCAAAATTCCAGAGTATTATATGGAAATACAGAATTAACATGCTCATCAATCTATCCATCAATCCAAAAGATAATTATGGAACCCTCCTATGTATGTGCTTATTGCTATATGATATACTGTACTGTATACTGGGAAGGAGAGGGGGAGTGAAAGATAAAGAAGATAACTATCTAACGGCAGTTAATGTCTGGGATTTATCATCTAAGAGAGGATTTAAAAAATCTTGACTGCCATACACAATGATGATTCCTAAGGAAAACAAGACAACTGCTTCACAGGCTATAAGGGAGAACAAGAAAGCACAAAATGACATCTTGGCAAATCGTATCTCAGAGCACATTTCCCACAAGGCTGTGGTCCCCTGATCTGCATCCCCCTTGGTTGTAATAGTGGCTCGCAGGCCATGTTCTATCATTAGCAGCAGCTCTCTTTGTGGGATAGTGGTGTAATTGTGGACAAAAGTTCATGCCAAGTTCTATTTATAGCTTCTGATGACTCATTAACATGTTACCTTAGCAAAGGCTAGCTCCAGAGCCAGCCAGCCTTCTATTACCTTTTAGTCAAAAACTTTCTCACTGCAGTATTCTGATGAAATAAAAAGCAAATTTCTAGAAAACACTTCTGGCAATTTGTATGTCAGCCTTTTAACTGGTGTAACATTGAACATACTTACACTCAGCATTGGAAACTACAATTGTCAAAGGCACCTGCACCTCCCAGGACTTACCAACATTCAGATTTTGTATCAAGGAAAAAAATAATTCAATGGTAGTCTTTTGAAAAGTTGAAACAGCAGTTGATCTGGAAAATATGTCAACCAACCTTCAAATGTATTTCCGTTCCCGGAAGTCTTCGCGCCCTCTGTGACTATACTCTTTGTGACATTTCCACACATGTGACTTTCACACTCACCACTTTGATCCAGCAGAGAAGTCGTGGTCAGGGGTAAGTCTGAGCTTTGTAGGTATGTTAATGTAAGACTTTGAAGCCATTATATTTTTATCAACTCAGTCTGAAAAACATTCTCTGTGGTTAAGCATTTTAAATCCTCCCGTGTTTTCACAGCGGCTTGGCTAAAGGTTATTACTGTGAAGCCTAAAGGGTGAGTGGAGATAAGTTAGACCAGAGTGCTTTCACTGAAATGAGTTCAAAGCATTTACTCATCTTCTATGCACTTTGGTGGAATCTCATAATCAGATATTATTCTATGCTTTGCATATCACAAACACTACCAAAGCCAAGTGTTAGCAAAGATTCGAAGCAACATGAGCTAACCTATATTGCAAAATGGGACAATTATTTTGGAAAACAATTTGGCAGTTTCTTATTAAGTTAAACCTACACTGAGCATGTAACACAACAATATCACACCTAGAAATTTAAGAAAAGTGAATACATACTGGCAGGGATTGTGGCATGTGGTAAAAACAGAGCATTCAGTCAGAGAAAGCAGAATCTCTGAGAGCATGACAAGTTGGAGGAACTGAGGGTATGGAGACTGGAGTACTGGGGGGAATACAACAAAATGAGGCTGGAGACAGCCAGTGGTGGGCTTTGTGGGTCATAGTGGCCATTTTGATCTTTAATCTGAGACCAATGAGAGATTATTAAAATGTATTAAGTAAGACGGTGACATAATTATATATATCTTTTAAAAAGATATATCTGTCACCTGGAAGGAGGAAGTATGACTTTGGGGATGCTATTGAATTGTCTGAGAGAATTCACAGTGAGCCTTGGGTTGGGATTGTGGCCTTAGAGATGTTCTCTTTTATCCCCCCAAAATACCTGAGATGGTTTGCACTGATGTCTTTTATATAACAATATTTATAAAAGAAACAAGAATGAAAAATTGTTTCTTTTAAAACTTATTATAAAATACTCAACATATAAAAAATGTTATGTAACATTAAGGTAAAATAGAGAATAAAATATATGCAAAGTCATCTTATTTCAGAACTATAACTTACCATTATGAAAACCTTCTTTAAAAAACACTCTGTGTTCAATTTTAAAAAGGGACTGAAAACTGTCCTTGGAATACAGTGATCTCAGAACTTCTAACTTTTAGAGCTTTAAACAATAGAAGAGGCTGCCTCAGGAGGCCATGAGAGGCCCAGTTGCAGTCTGTAAGAGCGTAAGAGAAGGATTCCCACGAGAGGAAGAAGATTAGGCAAATGACCGCAAAATTGCCAATCCTAAAATTTTTTGTCATAATTTTCTGTAAAAAAGAGAATAAACACAGATTTCTCCTGGTATCTGAAAGCAGAGAGTCCCCAGGAAGACTTTCGTAAGCCGATGTGCTGTAAAGCAAACTTTTGAAAAACGGCAGATATCTGTTAAAAGCAAAGCTTTAAATGGGCATTTAAATTGGTTAAATATGGAATTGTGGGTACTTTTGTGATAAGCACTTTTATTTTTGGAACAAAAAAGATGGAACCATGTGTATACATATATATCGATATATGTTGCATCATATGTAGCTGAAGTATTTTTAAGTTCTTATACTCCAAAAGTAGTGGGTTAGGAGTAGGATGAAAAATTAGATAGAATTTTTGAACACAAGGAAACAGTTACAATAACTCCACTTTCTGTTCTGCAGCAAGCTTTGACAGACTGCTGCTTGTGGGCCAGAGGCTGCTTACTTTTGTATGACCCATGAGCTAAGAATGGTTTTTACATTTTGTCTAATTGATGAACTTGAGAAAACAGTAGATTCACACGTGGTTATAATACAAGAAAAGAAAGATAAACTAAATTAATTAAAATTAAAAACTTTTGTGTATCAAGGGACTCTAACAAGAAAATGAAAAGGCAACCCACAGAATTGGAAAAAATATTTGCAAATCATATATCTGATAAGGAATTAATATCCAGAATATGTAAAAAATTGTTACAACTCAACAACAATAAAAAACAAGTGACTCTATTTAAAAATGGGCAAAGGACCTGAATAAATATTTCCCCAAAGAAGATATTTAAAAAATGGTCAATAAGCATTAGAAAAGATGCTCAACATCAATAATCTTCAGAAAAATGCAAATCAAAACCACAGTAAAATACCTCTTCATGCCCATTACGATGGCTATTAAAAATAAGGCAAATTTTAAAAAATCAGAAAATAAGTGTTGTCAAGTATGTGGAGAAATTAGACCCTTTGTACACTACTTGTGGGAATGTAGAATTGTATAGTTGCTGTGGAAAACATTATGGTGGTTCTTTAAAAGATTAAAAATAGAATTATCATATGATCCATTAATTTCACTTCTAGGCATATGTCCAGAAGAATTGAAAGTGGGGAGTTGAACATATATTTGCACACTCAGGTTCATAGCAGCATTATTTACAGTAGTGAAAACAATTCAAATGTCCATCAATGGATGAAAAGATAAACAAATGTGGTATATACATAAATGAAATATTATTCAGCCTTAAAAAAGAATGAAACTCTGATATATGCTACATTATGGATGAACCACATTATTCTAAGTGAAGTAAATCAACATGATAGGACAAATATTGTATGATTCCACTCATGAAATTCTTAAAATAGCAAAATTCATAGATACTGAAAAGAGGTTTTGGAAAGGGGGAATGAGAAGCTATTTTACAATGAATAGAGAGTTTCATTTTGGAATGATGAAGAAGTTCTATAGATGGATAGTGGTGACTGTTGTAAAACATTGTACTGTACCTAATGCTACTAAATTGTAAACTTAAAAATAGTTAAAATGATAAATTTTATATTATGTATGTTTTACCTCAATTAAAAAGAGGAATACAGAGAGATCCCACATACTCTTCAGTTTCTCTCAATGGTCGCATCTGACAAAACAATATACAACCAGGAAATTGACATTGACATTGATATAATCCACAGATCTTGTTCGGATTGCCCCAGTTTTACACGTGCTCATTTTGTGTGGTTTTTACATTTTCTTTTTTAGGTGAGGCAACCCTTAGTTGACCTCATAGATTGCAAGGACTTTGTCAGTTTACAATCTCTTTTTTATTTAATTTTAATTTTATTTTATTTTATTTTATTTTATTTTATTTTATTTTATTATTTTATTTTTTATTTTATTTTATTTTATTATTTTATTTTATTTTATTTTATTTCATTTTATTTTATTTTATTTTATTTTTTACACCTATAGCACCTGGTCTTCCTACGTGGTCTCTCATCCAAGTACTAACCAGGCCCAACCCTGCTTATCTTCTGATTGGGCTTGTTTAGGATGACATAGCCATAGGCTGGTTTTTATATTTTTAAATAATTGGAAACAATCAAAAAATAATATTTGTGACACATGAAAGTTAGATAAAGTTTCAATTTCAGCATCCATAAATAAAGTTTGGTTGGAACATCATCACACTCACTCATCTATACAATATCTGTATCTATTTTTGTGCTATAGTGGCAAGTTTAGAAGTTGTGATAGAGTCATATGGCCTACGAAGCATAAAATATTTACTATCTTTCTTTTACAGAAAAAGTTTACTGACCCCTGTTCTAGAGTACAATCAGCTGCCCCCCACCCTAGAAAAAAGGTAGTGAGTATAAAATAACTTAAGGGAAACTACTGTACAATAATCATAACTTTAGGCAAATGAATCATAATAAAAGTGGTAAATTGTCAAGGGTAGTTTTTATAAAACTTAAAACTTAAGTTGGTGCTACTTGGCCTTGCTGGGAATCTTAATTATTTCCAAAATGTATGCCCTTAGCTCTTTTTACCAGGGTGAGTATTGAGTATTGCCTTTTTGGTTTTTGTACATGTGGTCATTGAACCAATGGATATACTTTCGATGTATATCAAAACACACCTACATATAGTTTAAAGAGTAAGTAAATTATATTACCTCTCATTCAAATTTTAGAAGGGGGATCCAGAGTTAATAATTCAACAGCTCAAAAATGTAGTCAGGGGCACATATTTTTTCTATTTTTATTCTCTGCCATCCTCAGATTATTCACAGGCTCACCTCCCTTGGCTGCCATATTTCATCTTGTCCTGAGGTTGGAGGAGGGGAAGAGGTACATCCTTTTCTTATGTTTTATTGTAAGAATGATGAAGACTCTTCCCTAAGCCCCATACCACAGTGGTCCCCAATTCTTTTGGCACCAGAGACCAGTGCTCCTATGAGAATCTAATGCCTGATGATCTGAGGTGGAGCTGAGGCAGTGATGCTAGTGCTGGGGAATGGCTACAAATACAGATAAAGCTTCCCTCGCTTGCCCGCTGCTTACCTCCTGCTTTGTGGCCAGGTTCTTAACAGGCCACAGACTGGTACTGGTACTGGTCCATGGCCTGGGGGTCGGGGACCCCTGTCTTAGCAGACTCTCTTCCTAAATTGCTTCATAAGCCTATGTGAGCCTTAGTAAAAAGAATAGAATACTACCTAATGATCAGCCTAATCCAGTACATTACTGAATAGGGAAGAGCCCAATTTCTAAAACAATTGATCATCTAATACTTGAGGAAAACTGAGATTTTATTAGCAAATAAGAATGTCGGGGAATGAATGTTGGAAGGCAAAAAGTGGTGCCTGCCATAGTCACAATTTGGACATCTGTAACCTCAGCTGTGGAATGTATGCACCAGGAAGTGGGCTTTCACCAGGCACTGAATCTGTCAATACTCTTGGAGTTCCCAGGCCCCACAACCATGAGAAACAAATTAGTTGTTTATAAACCACCCAGTCTATGGGACTTTATTATGACAGCCTGAACAGACTAAGACATCATTCAATACCTCCTTCCATTTGGGTACTTTTGAGTGTTGACTTTCCTTTCTTAGGTGACTAACTTAGATGACATAACTCAGTAGTAGTCATCTCGATTTGTGGGTGGAAATAAAACACTTAGATCAATGTGGTTCATACAGAATCTCAAATTTACCCACCAACCCACCCGTTCTTTTTAGGAATAAGAGAAAAGGTCTGAGAAAGGTGTCTCTGATTGAAATAGAGAGAAAAGATCAGTGGTATCAATGAGAGGGCTTCTAGGAGAGTGAAGTTAGAGAGGTGGGGAATTCTACAGGGGGCAGTCTGGGGGCTGAAAACATACATCATAGGAACATTGAGAACAAAGGGACATTAGAACTAGAAATTTGGGTTAATGGCGAGTGTCTCCTCTTTAGATTCTGTCCTCTCTCTGACCTGAATCTGAAATTCTAAATGATTAGAAGTTTGAGATAGGGGCTACTAAATTCAGACCGTCCACAGAGAGACTGTCCTGACCAGAGTTAGCCCTAGCAAAGTAACCCCCATCCCTGCTAAACAGAAGCTTTCTCCACCTGCAAGTCACCCTGGTGCATCAGTCTCTGCCTGCTTCTGCCAGGAGGTCTTGTGTCCCCCAAGTGATAGCTCAAGTCTTAAAGAAGGTCTGAGGAGGTTGGGACTCCTTTTCCTATGGCCAAATCTTCCTGTATGAACTATTGTGATGCCATTTCTAGGACCAGCATGCCTTCACATTCTTTTTCAGACTCTTGAGAACTTTTTCGGAGTGCATTTTGTTAATAACCTATGTACAATCTAGACCTTGGTGAATAGTCTCAGGGCCTTATCAGGAACGCAGTGGAGAGAAATAAGTGGTAGGATAAATTATGAGTATGACAAAGATGGGTTAGTAGTAGGTGCCACCATTAGTGTTCCCTGAGGTTAAGTGACAAATGCTGGGATGATGTGAAAGGCACACTTAAAGCTCTTGATGAGCAAGCAGAAGAATGAGTGCAAAGGAGGAAGTGCGAAGGAACAAGAAGGATGCTTTATATATCAATACTCTTCCTTCGACAAATCCATATACCTCTGCTAAAACTGTAACCTGAATGCTTTGGAAAGAATATTTAATTAATTCATATTCCTGTTCTCTTGAGAAAGGATCTATAAAATGTAACAGTATAATATGAATACTAATTTGAAATAAAGGAAGAAATACAACATAAAATAGAGGCAAGAAGGTAACTTCAAAAGCTCACCATAATTACTAGGCATGACCCAGCTGCAAGTTTAACTTTAGGCTTACCAGCAAGCAACACAAAATGGAGAGTGCAGATGATTGTAGAGTTCATATAGTTGATAAGATAAAAAGGTCAGCGGCTCAAAATAAGTAAATCATTCTTGGTACTAAGACCAGAAAAACTTTTTAGAGAGTCTCCTGGAATAGGACAGTGTGAAATGCCAAATGATGTGCTCAACCATATCTTTACATGAGATCCAATGATAAGTTCTTTCTAATAGCATCCTTCAGTACAGCAAATGCTACTACTCAGGGAAAGGGTAGGTGGTGGTGGTTTCTTTGAAATATCAGTGTGTGCCCATTACTTTGAAGAGCCACAAACATATTTTCAGTTTAGAACAGTTTAATGTTTTAGTGAGGAAAAACGAAAACAAAACAAAACTCGGCGAAACAGAATAGTCTGTTTTCTAGAAGAAGGATAAAGTCCTGCCTTCAGAGTCCTAATATCATTGTCCCTTTGGACACACACACACACACACACACACACACACACACACACACACACACACACACACACACACACACATATACTTTTCTAAATTCTCAGTCCATGGTTTTGCTGAATGAAGGGAAGTTTATACTATATATCTATTTTTAAAATAAAAAAGAAGCAATCAAAAAGAAAACTGGGTAATTGAAAAATGATTCACTCTTACACAACAGTACAGCCAGATTGTGTGGGTCCTGATACTTATACAATTTGAGGCTGTAAGTGTTCAGAACGAGTCACCCTACGATGTGCCTCTGTTTTATGCAGATTGTTTTGAGCTAAAGGCAACAGAAACCCTGTGGACGCAAGAAAAACTTCTGCCTCCCTTAATTACCTAAAATAATTTAATTAGAGGCCTTGCCGATGATAAGATTTATCAAAAATAACTTTTTTTTTTTGACCTATCTATATGGCAGGGCAGACTACTAATGACTGAATATTTATTTATATGGTCTTACAATGACCTTTGAAGGCCCAAGGCACCTTACCTCATCCTTCACTCACAGTACCTCTATACCTCAGTTTAACTTTCTGTTCCCAGATCTCTCATGTATGCGGGGTCCCATGTCTAGGTATATCATTAAATTTGGTAATTTTCTCTTGTTAATCTGTCTCATGTACATTTACTTATTAGGCTTGCCAAAATAACCTAGGAGGGTAAAGGAAAGTTTCTTCCTCCCTTACAGGCACTCTTTTTAAGGAAAATATGACTATCAAAACATAAAATTATGACTATCAAAATTGTATAAAAATAAACACATGGAAAGAGAAAATAAATCACAACAAACTACTGGAGCCACGGAGGTTTGAGTCATTTTTTTCTGAGGTAAGGCCATTTATCAGAAATGCTTATATAAAAATGCTTCCTATTGACACCTGCCCTTCCTTTCCTACCAGTAACAAACCATCAGCTCTCACAGGAGCCTGTGAAAGTGAGGGGCCCTGCAGTATTACCTTCAGTATGTCACGGCTTTGTAGAAAATCTTCTCAGTTCCCATCCATAAGTCCATCATCTTTTCCTAGAAGATGAAATTTTCCCTTCCTCTGATAATGTAAATTTTGAACTGTTCTTGACAAGACACCAAAGAAATCAGTGCCTTTATTTCTTTGGAAAAAAACATCATATCCATCTGCAAGAAATAATAGCTCCTAGTATTGTTCTTTTTGAAGAGATCATTTACCCTCACTCATGTGTGGGGTTCTAAATATGGGTGTCCCTGGCTGTTACGCAAGAGGATTTGCAGAGAAGCGTTTTGGAGCCAAATAAGAGGAATGTGAGATCTGTTCTGCTCTGTGAGGCAAACAGCAGGAAGTTGGGAAAGTCAGATATTTCTGAATGTATTTTCTGTACATTTTGTCCTGTATTCAAATCAATTTTACTTTTATTTTGGTGGATTAAGAACTGTAATCAGGTTGCCACCAAAGAGCTATGAGAGTTTTGACTTAAATGTTGTAAGTAATGATTTTGAAAGTGGAAAAGCCAGAAGAAAAAAAAATCTCCAATCTGAAAAGTAAAAAGTAAAATTTACTTTTAGAAAAATGTTGCATGTGACTCAGAGAAAAATTAGAATTATTTAAAAATGAAACCTCAAGCACGCAGGTTTTGCCGAGTGTTTCCATTTTGCTTCTTTGAATTTTATTCTGGAATTTAAGCAGTGTTAGCATATTTGCCAAACAATAGATTTCCTGTAGTAAGAAGAGTCATAGGGTTGAATCTATCTGAGGAAAGGCAAGGCTCTCTGATGATCAACACAAAATGTAAAGTGGTCAGCTTTTTTAAAAAGTCAACAATTGATTTAACACACAAAAATTCCCTTGAATGCTATGATGCCTTGGGGTACCTGAGCTCCTGCATCTGCTTCATAGAAGTGATTCCCTCCAGGTCCCTGGGAGGTGGCATGTGTGTTGGGAAACTAGGAGGAATGTGAGTACCCAGGGGGAAGCAGGGCTCTGAGCCAAGACTAGAAAGCAAAGCCTGGGATTCTCAGGGCTGATTATTTAACCTCCTGGCCCATGGGTCTCTGGAGAAATTGGGGAAGCCTTTTAGAATCGACATCTTTGCTTAGGAGGCCGTACTGCTGCCAATGAGAACATATTGAACTGATCCACAAATATGTTTTATAGGAAACTATGTGTAGGAAAAAAATTGAAAATGACGCATAAAAAGGGCAAAAAAAAAAAAAAAAAAAGAAGAAGAAGACGGAAAAGAAGGCAAATACAAGTTCAAGCCCAAAATATGGAGACGAAACACTGACAGTTTTGAAGCTATCAACTACAATGAACACAGTAACTCAGGATGGCGTTGAAGAGGTCTTATTTGGATTAAAAACTTAAACTGTCCATTAATTTTTAAAGTAAACATAAATTTATTATTTCAAGGTATACTCCTTAACAGTTAAATAGCTGATCAAACAAGTAGATATCCTCTTGGGATTGTTTAAATACCTAAAGGGAAAAAAACTGTGATTGGGTCAATTAATTGTTTCATAATAGATGCTGCTAAAATTACTTTAAGTACTTAAAAACAGTTTGCCTCCTTCAGAAAGTTAAACATGATTTTGTCATTTGTTTTACAAGTCTTATCTTTTAAAATTTTGCTTTGACCAATTTTGACTTTTCTTGAAATTATTCTGTACTCTTTATAGCAGGGTGAGAAAGAATGTGACCTTATTTCATATAGAATATATTAGTCTATTGTAGCTATCATAATATAACAATGGTTCTAATTTATTTTGTATTTACTTTGTAACAAGCTCTGTCTGATCTCTTTTTGCATATGCTCCCTGAGATTACATTTTTTTTTTGAGTTGGCAATCTATACCCACTAAAAGAATTTTAAAGAAATTAAAAGACTTAGAGTGAAATGTACATAAAGTAAATTTTCTTTCCTTTCTTGTTTCCTCATCTTTCCCCACCAGAATCCACTACAGCTCACCCGTCTCTTATGTTTGCCTTCCAAGACACTGTGGTGAGGATTTAAAGTATATTATCTCATTTTATTCTCAGTACAACCACATGTGGTGTGGGGGAGGAAGAAAATTTCCTCTATCCTTCTAGGTTCTACCAGCTGGTCTAGTAATCAAATTGACATGAGAGAGATTAACAAGAGAAAATTTCAAAATTAAATTTTATATATATATATATATCCCAACATATGCGAGAGGTTCAAAGACAGAACATTAAAATGAGATGAAGACAAGGTAAGACACAATGGGGCTTCTGAGGGGAGAAAGGTCATTAGCAGGATGATAAGAGCATATGTTCAATAATTAGATGTTTGTCCTGCCCTATAGATAAGTCATAAAATGTTATCTTTGCTAATAACTCTTATTATGAGCAAGGCCCTTAATTTATATTCTTTAAGAGAGAGGTAGAAGTTTCTCATGAGCCCATAGGGTCTTGATTGCCTTCAGCTCAAAATAATTCATGTGCCAAAGTGGCACATTTTGGGGAGGCCTATTCTGAACCCTTTCATAATACTTACCACAACCCTATGTAGTAACTACTATTATCACCTTTATTAATAGATAAGGAAACTGTAGCACAAATAATACTTGTCCCAAATCATTAGAAAGTAGGAGAACCAGGATCAGAACTCACATCTGTTTCATCACTGCTGTACTTTCCCATTATCTTCAGTCCAGATGGATTCCAAGACTGTATGCTACTCTCTATCTTTCCCCCATCTGCTTGTCTAAATCCTACCCATCCTTCAGGATCCTGCTCAGAATAATAATAATAGAATTTATTGAGTGCTTGCTGTGTGCCAAGCACTAAGAAATATGTGCTATTTCTATCCTCATTAAACAGAAGTGAAACTCAGAGAGTTACACAGCTAGTGAGTGGTAGAGCCAAAACTCAGACAGGATGGTCTGATATCCTTGTCTTCCAGCCCAGACCTACCCACCCCAACTTACAATGATTTCACTCTTCTCAAGAGAGTCTTAACACTTCTCATTACAAACCAAGTTGATATCTGCTTGCATATTGTCTTGTATTGTTCTCTGGCAATTGAACATTCTAGATTCTTCTCTTTCAACTTTGCTGTCTGGACAGCAAAGATTATTTTCAAGCCTCAGTCATAATGCTTAGTAAGTGTCTGGCCAACAGTAACTGTTGGATAACAAATTGGTTTATTTATTATAAAAAAAAAAAAAACATTTTATCTCCAGGTGAGCAGTAGTAGAAATACTAATGAGACTTCACAAAATAGAACAAGAAAATGGATTAATAAAAACTGAATTTTTAAAACTTCTTATGCAGTCACCATATAGAACCTTTGAAAAATCAAATATATGTGCACTAAAAAAAGTAAGACTGAGAAAAGGGCAATTTAGATAGTGCAGTGATTCTGTCCGCCATTGCTCGCCCAGTTCCTGCCTCTGTGTGGGTGGGAGTGCACCAGGAGGCTGGGACCTGCTTTCCGTGGGCTGCTCTCTATTCCAAGAACTTCTCAGAGTGTGATGTACCTTCCCTTTGAAAGTGGCTCTACCGCTTTAATGTGCTGCTGCATTTTCTTTTTCTTCTTATTTTTTTTAAAATACAATGCAGTTTCAAAATATAAATCAACTATTATAACAGGGTTCAAATGCTGGAAGAAAATTTGAATACACACACACACACACACACACACACACACTATTTTTAGGGAAATTAAAGGGATTTTACCTCGAGTGCAAAAAGGTTTTACTTTTGGAGCATGACCCCAACCTAAGAATTGACTGTAATGTATCTAAGGGTAAAGGATGACCCCAAACCAGAAAGACTTCAGAACCTTTTGGTTCACACTCTGACATTGGGCAATAAACTTGGTGAAAAAAAAATTCCATGTGTGAAATGAAATTTCGGTTTTCCTCTCTCCAGTAATATTGTCTCAACTTGCGAGGCCCTAATCACAGTTGTGGCCCTTGTTTAAGAGAAAGAGGTAACACACTCTCTGATGGGTCATAAACTTTGAATTAAAAGGGACTCTTGCTGGGCAGAAAATTGGGTTAGAAGTTCTCCAAATTTCCTTCCAAACCTCACATTCCATGATAGTATTCCAACAGCCTTAAGGCTGTTGTAAAAAAAAGTCTTCTGAATAACTTATGGCCTCTGCTTTCCTTTAATCAAACACTTTGGCTGCTCTCCAGAGGCTGACTCTTCTATTCCTTTTGGAAACAACAGGCTGCTGGATCATCAACGACACTGCAGGCCCTTTATTTGGGTTATGGGGACCATTGCCTGGCCCTGAGAGGACGTATCTAATCTGCTGATTCTGGAGTGGCCCCAGTTCCTTACTGCTCATGTCTGCCTCTCGTTAGGTCAATGTATCATAAGGAGTAGATTAGTTAAACCTAATGAAGATTAAGTTAACTGAAAGTATTTGAACCTTGGAACCCCAAGCAGGAGTAAAGGCTTATTTTGGAGCCCTTTCTGAAAGCAGAACAGACACAAGCACAGGGCCTCTAGGTGAGGGAAGCTGTACACTAGGCTAAGTGATGAGGGTTTGCTGGGGAATGCTCCTAACCCCTGGCTCCACATCTGGGGCTGCCTAATAGTCTCTCTGCCTCCTTATAGCTGATTTTGTCTTGTTGTGACCCATTTTTGGCTTTTCTGAAAAATGACATTTTTGGCCTGTGAACCCCTGCCCAGAGACACTCAGTTAAACATTCTTGTCCTTTCTCAGAGACATATTAAGCTAGGTTGCCACGAAGGGGCTTAAAAAGTCATCTTCTCTGACAATCACTTTCCCATCAACCCCTCTTCCCACCTACTCTCTCAACCTACCCCCAAAACCTGAGAGTGCTTCCTTACTGGAGAAGAAAAGCCGATCCTATAGTTTCTCTGCCTGGTAAGCCTTCTATCAAGCCTCAGCCTAGTTATCATATCCTTCAGGAAGAAACCCCCCTCATCCCAACTTTCAATACCAGCCCCCAATTCACACCCCACTTACGAACACTCTTCCCTTGCCTCCACAGCACATGATTCATTGCTCTATTTAGGACATGGTCTGTATACTTGTATGCCACTGAGCTCTTACCTCAATAGCTGTATTTTATTTATCCTCATCCATAGCCACCACAAACAGTGTTGTAGGGAATAATTGACCTGCATGGGAAGTTTTCTTTTCCCACCTTCCTAGACTTTTTATGTTTATAAACTTTTAAAATTAAACATTTTATATACAGGCAGACCTAGGAGATATTGTGGGTTCTGTTCCAGACCACCATAGTAAAGCAAATATGTCAATAAAGAGAGTTGTAATGTTTTTGCTGGTGGAGGGAATTGCCTTAAATTTGGAAAAAACATAACATCTGTGAAGCACAATAAAGTTAAGTACAATAAAACGAGGTACACTTGTAAAGAGAAAAATGGAATAGTACATAATGAGCATTCATTTACGCAGGTTTCCCTGGATTTACTAATTGATTACCCCTTGCCATATTTATTTCACCTGTTCTTTTCGCCCAAGTATATCTACTATCAGACATAACATTTCACTTCTATTCATTCATCCATCTCAAAAAATAAGGACATCTTCTGACAAAGCCCTAAATACCACATAGCATGATACCATTATCACGCACATATTCTTATTATTCTATCTAATAAAATAAACAATATCGCAAATATCTCCATTGTCTATACCAACTTACAGCAGCCTCTTCCCACCTTGCCTTCCCACGCTATTGGCTTGTTGGAGAAACCTGGCCCATTCTGTTCAAAGTCCCCTTTTTACGGTGCTGCTTAACTTCACCAGATTTCTGAGGCAGAGTTTACCTAGGGAAGAATCACAGCCACCCTGCAGGGTTCTCATTCATGCCAGGGACCCTCCAGCCCCGTCCTCTTTTTTGCCGCCATCATCCAAGTACAGCCCTCAGGGAGCTAACACTCAGAACCTACCGTGCTCTCTCCCATCCGCTTGGATGCCCCTTTCCTGTGTTTGCAGTCAGCTGCTGTGGGCCTTCCAGTGAAGCAGGGACCTCAGCCACCACCAGCAACTCGGAGCCCCGGTGCCTGTAACACAGGCTGGAGGGGGAGTCTTTGAATTTGGGGCTCTAAGTTTTCAGTATGGGTAGCAGCAGCCAGCGGCCACCCTTTTGGAACAAAGTTAAAACTCTCTCCTCCTAATTCCCAAGAATTCAATAAGCCTCTTAAATTCACCCCAGAAACACAACCTGTTGTCTAAGTGATATGAGGTTCAGCAGCACCTGCTGCCCATCATGCCCCCCACTATCTTGCCCCAGGACTGATGGTCTAGTTCTGGACAGAAAGTCATTCTCATTTGCTGCTCCTGCTGGCAGGGGGGCGGGGAACGTTTCCATTGATTTGACTGAGAAATGTGTGGGATTTTGGCCATAGTCTCTGCCACGATGTCAATAGAGAGTTGTTGTGGCCTTGGTGGAGATGCCCCAGCAAATCAGCCAGGAAGAGCAGGAACTTCTTTTCATTTAAGAGGGAGGGAAGGAGTGGGCACTCAGGCTGGGAGAGAGTGGACTTGGTAGGGAGGTTGTGAACAGCTGTGTGTTCAGATCAGAGGCCCTAGGACAGGTGCAGTCAGAGAACTTGCAAATTCCAGGCCCAGAGAGGATTCCTAAACGAGTTAATTCCTCTCAGGTAAAGAGAGGAGTGGAGGAGTGAAGTCATGGCAGCGGGGGTGTGGGCAACTAGAAATCCTGAGGGAGGGTTTCTGGCAGCCTGACATGAAAATCTAGCTGCTCACTTTGGCTCATTGGATTTCTATTTGTGTTTATTATTATTTTTTAATGAAGAAAACTCTCCAATAGCTAATTTCTAGTGGTGGAAATAGGTCCCATTTTATTCTTCCTGAGCATGGTAAATGCTTGATAGGTAACGATGAGGAGAAAAGAGAGGACTTTATACTTCTACACAAATTCTCAATGTAAGGGGTCAGTTAAAACTTTTCATTTTCTGGCTTTTCCTTTTTTTTTTTTTTTTTTTGCCGTGATGCTCCCCTCCCTACCTGCATCCACAGGCCCCGCCCCTCCCCTGCATTTCATTTCAGGGGCTGGCAAAGTCAGAACATTATTTGGTTTTGAAATAGTCACTGCAGAAGTTTATGAAATCTTTTTCTCCAGAGGTTTTACTAAAGCGGGTCTGTGCGTGTGTGTGTGTGTAGGGGCGGAGGGGTGCTGATGGCAGAAGCGGTGGCATCTCAAGGACTCCCCTCTTTGAGGTACACAGAAACCGATCCCCAGAGTGGAGGCAGAGGGTGGGGAGTGGGAGAGGCTTCTCTGTTTCCTTCTCAATATCCAGTGGGAGGCCTGCCTACTTCTGCAGATAACTTGGCCACTGCTTTATGTGGTTAATCTGGAAAGCAGATTGCTGAGAATAGCACGTAAAGCCAGACTTTGAAAATTTCTTTTAAGTGAGGGGCCCCCCTGCAGCCTCTTGGTGTCAGTTGTGTGGAGTGGCATTCCTCTTTCTGCGTATTGCCCCCGTGGGAAGTGGGGCCTGGGAATCTGAAATAGCTTCAGCTTTCTGGAATTATATTATGAAGCCAGCTAGCTAAGTAACGGAATAATCACTTGAGCTTTGAAGCCAGTAAATACAGAAACTGGTCTAATGACTCAAAAAACCTTGAGAGAGAAAGGGAGCAGAGAGAAGTTAGCCTCTTCAAGTTCTGGAAAACATGCAGGGTGGGTTTTAGGGAGTTGATTGTATTAGTCTAAGAGTGGATTGCACTGGCCCTTTGTGGACATCTACCTTTAAGTTAATTTTCTACTCTATAACTTCTGCTTCTCTGAGGTCAGCCCCTACTTCTTCAATAAGCTTTTCCTAGGGCCATCTTTGGCTTCAGAAAACCCACCCTTCTCTGTCCTTCCCCAATGTCCCAGTGATTGAAGGCTCACTGGGCAGATAGCAATCACACCTGTGATCTGAGATGGCACCCAGGACTCATCAATAGCTGTGGTGGTCCCCACACTGCTCACTGGAGCTTGGCTAAGGTATCTCTTGGGCCTAAAGTTGGTGGCTGGGAGTTTAGCTCTACCTATTAAAAGAAGGAAAGTGAATGACTGAATAAGTTTTGTTTTGTTTTCTGCTTTATAAGTGAAATCAACATCAGAGAAAAATTTGTGGCCATTAAAGTTGGCATCTATCTATCTATCTATCTATCTATCTATCTATCTATCATCTATCTATCTAATCTATCGTCTATCTATCTACCTATGAATCATCTATCTACCTATGAATAGATATTTTTTCTCTTATAAAATAGAAGAAAAAATTCAGTCTTAATCAGTCTTCCGTTGGGGACATTTTCTTCTTACTTTTTAAAAGAAAAGCCACAGAGAAAAATGCCCCCAAATTCCTCCCACACACTTACCAGCAGAGATGCCCATCCTTCCTTTCTCTCCATTGTAGTTGAAGAGATTGCTCATTGCCAAGGTCAGTTCTAAGGCTCTCTATTTTTCTTGTAGTTTGATAGACTTTGCTCTGTTGTAGGTCTCGTTTCTCTCCTGCTGTCTCACTTGCTACTGATTCCTTTCTGCAGATTTAAACAAGCCTAAGTTCCCACCCACCCCCTAAAAATAATACCCTCACTTGTTCTCTCATTCTTTTCTAATGCATTAACTATATTTTCATAATTCCATATTCTTGATGGTCTAGCATTTAAAGCCTTGTTGGTCAGGAAGGGACTGCCCTTCCCAGGGTTAGCTAATTTCTAGAGATATAAACAACTCACCTGAGAGTGTATCTTTCTTATGTGAACTAAACAATTTAGAGACCATATCCCCAACCACCTCCTTCGTGGGAACTCTCACAGGGCTCTTACACTTGGCCCCTATTCTCTTGCCCTAATCACCCCAGAGCCAGATACCACACAATCGGAGACAGCCCCTATGCTCCAGAGCCTGCTGAAATTATTTCAACTAGCCAATCCTAAACCTGCTTACGCTGCTTTAACTTGCTTTCCTGTGAAAACTGCAATAAAGTCTCCTGCCATGTCATCTCCCGCCCCAGCCACATCTGCTGATGGACCTTGGTCCTTCCCAACAGGCCACACCAGTCTTTGTGTGGCCTGGTGTGCCTCTTCCTTTTGGGAACTATAACAAACTTTTTTTTTTTAATGGCAGAATGCTCCTGATCTTTTGGCCTCACATCGCTGGAATGCTAATAAAACCTACATTTAAAAACATCTACCTACTTCCTTACTGGTTCCTTTTGGCTTCAGTCAAGTGTATTGAAACAGGTGTCTACACGCAACATTACTACCTCCTTAATCTCCACTCTGAAATTTGTCTTGAATTCTGGCTTCTGTCCCAACATTCTTGATACCACTCCTGCCAAGATCACTAGTAATCTTGTCGCTAAATTTTAAGACTGCTTTTCTGCCATGTTCTGATTTGAGTTCTAAGTAGCATCTATGTAGCATCTAAATTCTAAGAAGATCACTGTCTTCTTAAACTGTCTTCCTTTGGCTTTAGTGATGATATCTATCTTTTTCACCACAACTTCTTAGAATCCTTTGTGGGTTCCATTTCTGTGTATCTGTTCATCGTAGAATCCAAAAAAATTCAACAGTGTACTTGTCATCCTCACATGGATATCCTACTAGCATTTTAGAATTGAACAACCTAAATTGAGCTTGTCATCTCCACCCCCAAGCCCATTTTCCCACTGTACAGTCATGCGTTGCTTAATGACAGGGATACGTTCTGAGGAATGCATAGTTAGGTGATTTTGTGGTTGTGTGACCATCGTAGAGAGTACTTACAGATACCTGGATGGTATAGCCTACTACACCCCTAGGTTATGCGGTATAGCATATTGCTCCTAGGCTACAAATCTGTATAGCATGCTATTATACTAAATACTGTGGCAACTGTAACACAATGGCAATGTTTTATAAACATAGAAAGGGTAGAGTAGAAATATAATACGAAAGATAAAAATGATACGCCTGTACAGGGCAGTTGCCATGAATGGAGCTTGTAGGACTGGAAGTTGCTCTGGGTGAGTCAGTGAAAGAGGGGTGAATGTGAAGGCCTAGGACATTACTGTACACTATGGTGGACCTTATAAATATCTGTCCCACAAGCTGTCCTCCTGCTTCCTCCTGACAGGGTCAGACATAGAACATGAAACCTGTTGATGCTGCTCTATGAACAGGGATGTGGCTAGATTAATTGGAAATATCGAGGAGAAACTGGCTGGGTAAGGCTGAGATCAACATAATAGTGACTGTCAGGAAGGAGTGAAAGGTGGCCTGAGGATCAGTAAGAAATCAAGATGGAGAGAGAAGGAAACATGAGAGGATGTCATGGCAATGTTTTGGCTACTGTATGTTGGAGCAGTGGTTAGATTAAGGAACTTTGTGGTATTCATTAAAAAAAGAGGGTGTTTATCATGGAGAGGGTGTAGAACTGAGGACTCAATATTTTGACTTTGGAAGTCTGTTTTTGGTTTCACTGAGCCTATCTGGCACAAAGGGTTCTCTCTGGCATTGAACTGATAGAAGAAATAAAACTTCTTTAATTTTTACATCTTTACAGCCTGAAAATATTACCAAAGTACAGGGACTGCCTGGCTCTACACCATTCAGAAAGCTTTTACTAAAGTGACATTGGCACTTTTTACTTGTTAAAGTAGCTCCTGTGGACTGATGTCTTTGTATAGGATCTTAGGTCCTCAGCAAGGAATCTATAGCCATGTACTCTGAAGACCATGAAGCTAGAACTGGGAGGGCTGTCGTGCCCTCCGAATATGTAGTGCTGAGGGGACAGGCTCCTCTGTGCTGAAACAGGTCAGTGGTGGCTGATTGGAATGTAATCTGTGCACTCAAAATTGAGGAGCTATGGAATGAGAGGTACTCTATTGCCAAGCCCCGCAGATATTTTTCCTACCAAAGAAAAACATTTTCTTCAGAACCAATAGGCTTCTATTTCTCACAGGAAATTTAGCTCCATTATGATCTTATGGGACCATCTTCATATATATATATATATGGTCCATCATTGCCTAAAATGTCATGATGCAGCATGTGACTGTGTTCCCTTTCTCAGTGAATAACTAGTGTCCTAGTCAGAATCCTGATGTCATCCTTGGCTTCTCCCTTTTCCACATGCCCCATGTGTAGTCAGTCACCAAAACCCATCAATTTTACCTCTTTAATATTTCAAATCCATTTATGTCTCTCTACACCCATGCCCCTATGTTGGTTGCAGTTACTAAATCTCTCACCTGGTTAATGCAACAGTTTCTCCTAGTCTCCTTGACTCCATTTTTTGCCCCTTTCCTTCTGTTCTTCACATTATAGCCAGTGCTCTTTCTACAGATTCACATCAAAACATGCAAACCCCAATCCCCACTTTCTACCCCTTTAATGATGCCTCATTACCCTTTGGACAAAGTTCAGATTTTCCTACATGACTTTCGAGGACCTTCATCTTGTGCTCTTTGCTTATCTTTCTGGTCTTTTTTCTCACTTTTGCTACCCTACCTCATCACACAGAACTGTTCGCAATATCCTGAACACCCTTCTCATCTCTTAGCCTTTGTCTGTGACATTCCTGATATTCTCTTCCCTTTTCCTCTTCCTGGATAACTCAAGTTCATTTCTTAGATCCCAGGTTTGAGATATGAATCCTTCCTTGAAGCCTTTTCTGGTTTTCAGGTGCTCCCAGAACCAACAGAGTACCTCCTTCAGAAGTCTTACCATACTCTATTTTCAGTGCTTATCTCCTTGTGTCCCTAAGACTTATAAGCACCTTGAGGGCAGGACTAAGTTTGGGTGACTGTGCCATTCCCAGCACCTTGCACAGTGCCAACATAAATAGTTGCTGAATAAATGACTGTGATTCCAACCAATGCTTGTGGGCAAGAGTAGTTCAATGACATAGCCTGTCCTGAGAACACTACAGTTATTGTCCTCATGTTTCTTTCGTCATCAAGAATAATATTCATTGAGCACTTACTGTGTGTCATGCTATTTTCCTGGGGTAGGGAAAGATGCCAAACCACTTCCTTATTTCTTCCATTGACTAAATAAAGTCACTTTCATTTTTTTAAAAAAAATTTAGTAGTGATTAAAACTGAGATCATTTTTGTAGGGATTGGTGTATAAAAAGTACCAAGGACTATTCACCGACTTAAAGCAATGCTGACCTCAGAGTGACAGATTTCTTGGTTTTCCGTGATATATTTTGACCATATGCATCTAATCATTTGTTAGATGCCTGGAAATGTTTGTGCCAAATCATCATGACTTAAAAATATAGTCGTTTAGGGACTGTTTTTGAACTTGTTGAGCTGGACCATAAGTTTCCCATCTCTCATAATTAAGTAAATAATAGGCTAATAAGCCATCTTTCTGTTTGCTTGTAGGAATGCAATTGCTAATATGTACTGGGAAAAAGGAAGTCATTGTGGGGCATAACGAAGTCATTATTAGTAGCAGTTTTGATGGTTTCCTGGAGCAAACAGATATTTACATGCCTGAGATTTTGAGCATATCTGGCAGAGGCTGTGGATAACAGCATACCTTACATATCTGACTTTTGCAGTTGCCATCTCAAGAGTCTTTATCCACACTTTTCATAGAACAGTTTGCAAAGCCCTAACAGGAAAAGCCAGACTTCCCTAGATTAAGTTATTCCATTTCATTGCCATAGAGAAGATTTTGTACCATTTCATTTTTCCTTAAACCATTATTCAGACTGGTAAGAAAAAGGTGTCGTCTTAGTTCATTCTGGCTACCATAACAAGTGCAATAGAGCAGGTGGCTTACAACAGCAGAAATTAATTTCTCACAGTTCTGAAGGCTGGGAAGTTCAAGATCAAAGGGTTGGCAGCTTTGGCACCTGGTGAGGGCCTGCGTTTTAGATCATAGAATGCTGTCTCCTCCCTTTGTCCTCATGTGGTCCATGGAGCAATGGAGCTCTGTAGAGTCTCTTAGAAGGACTCTAATCTCATTCACCTAATCAAAAGTAACAGTAGTAGTGGGTAGGTGTCGGTGATTAGGTCAGGAGAATGAAACCCTCATGAATGGGATTAGTGCTCTTATAAGAGATTCCACAGAGCTGCCCAGCTCCTTCTGCCATGTGAAGACACAGTGAAAGATGCGACCCAAAAGAGGGCCATCACCCACCCATGCTGGCACCCTGATCTCAGACTTTCAGCCTCCAGAACCATGAGAAATAATTTTCTATTGTTTGTAAGCCACTTAGTCTGTGGTATTTTGTTATAGTGGCCCAAAAGGACTAAGACAAATGGATCTTGCCCAAGAGAACTCCCTAGAGTAGAGGAGGAGCCCCAGCAGAAAGGTGGGCAGTCCCGATCTCCAGGCTGGTGGAGACTTAAGCTGCTGGCCAGAGGAGAGCTGCTCCCAGCAAGGGAGAGATACAGTGAGATCAACTTCAAGGAGTCCCACTGGGGAAAGAGGCAGCTCTGCCACTGAGAGCACCCAGAGGCCTGAGCACAACTATGTCAGCTTTGTAAGACTTCATCTTTGCTCCTTCCTCCCCTCTCTCCACAGTCTGGCCTTGAGGGATCTAAAACATTTGCTGGGGGTTGGAGAAAAGGTAGACAATGGAGGAGATAAACCATCCACATCTAGTTCTCTACCATAAGTTTCCAAGCCTAAAGCCAACTTAAGGTAGACATTCAGATGTCAATCAGGTTGAAGTTTTGATAGTAGACTGCTCTGAACTTTTAAAATGACAGACTGTCCTTGAGCCTGGGAAAGCTCTGGGACCTGCTTGAGATTTTGTTTAGGGCCTGGATAAATGGTCTATGTTTCCTATGGAGTGGAGGGCAAGATTAACATTGCTTTCATGTTCACACTCTGCTAAGACTTACTTCTTCAGAAATTAGGTCACATATACATTTTGAAATATTTGATATAAATAATCCATCTGGATACTTTATGGCTTCTTTTCACATGTAAGTATGTTTGTATGTACATATCATATATACAAAATACATATTATGTAAACATAATCATAAGCATTTATATTTGGAAGTAGATTTAAAGATGGTCTAGTCCAACATACTCATTTCACACGAAAATTAAGTTCCATTAAAACCACTTTCAGTTCCAAAGTTCTATGATTTTATGGTGTTGACAGATATTCATAAAGGATATTTAAATAAATCACTTTTCTCTGAGGCTATGCATTAGACTACCTTAAAACATAGTGAAGTAACCTCTGGTATTGGCAAGGCACTCAGGATACCAGTTGGCTGGCTCACTGCTTCTGCAGGACATAAGAATAATTGCTTTTTTTTTTTTTTTTTAATTACTGGGGATCTGCCAGGCTAAATAACTGCAATACTTGACCAAGAGCAAAATCTGGGATGCCAAAGACACAGAGTCCAAAGATTACCCTTTTTAAAGACAGAATCATTTCTATTCACCTTCAGAGAACATTTGGGCCTTATGCTGCCTGAGATTTAGGCTTGCAGGCTTCCAGGATGTCAGTCTTTCCACAGAACCATGGCTTTGCATCCCTAAATTTTTCTCCCCATCCTAGCGGCAGAGGCAAACCCAAAAAGATCTTTCAAATATGTTTAGACAGGAAAACAAAAGAGTAGGCAATGACCACACTCCATTAATCTCCTCATTTCTTTCTGAGTTCTCCATTTAACACTACCAAATTGTCTCTCTCTAACAATTGTGAATCACTTATCATGTGTATTATGGGAGGTGGGAAGAAAAGGGTATCTTCTATTACAGCTTAGGAAGCATTCCATGGTTTATAGAGCACCAAAGACCCCAATCCCACTTCCCTTCTCAGGCCCTCAGTGATCTAGAGGTAGCAGCAGTGACTGAGTGGTTGAATATCAGAGTAGAGAGTCAATTGTCTGGAGCTGTGAGTGTAACAAGGCTTTGGATGTACAGGTAAACACTGATAGCAGTGAGGAGTATGTGCAAATTTCCCAGAGAAATCCCTTGGGTGATATGCACAGATAGAATCCACGAGCCCAGTTTCTCAACAATCTAGGAGACTAACGAAGAAGAAAGCCCGAACTCAAAGATCTCTGTTTCAGCCTCAGGAATCCCCCAGCACAATTTCAGGTTGTCTCTACTAGGAGACATGACTTGTACCAGCTCTGGGCTAACAAGCCTCCTTGGCCTCCAAGATGGTACAGATTCCCATTTGCCCAGGTTGCTGGTCACCAAGAATTCTGAAGGAGTGTTAGCTCTACAAGCAAAACCAATAACAGTATAAGTATTTCTTATATACTTACAGACCACACGGAGCTTTTCCGGAAAAAAAGAAGAGGTCATAAACAGCAAAAAGTTACTACTGCAACAAATAACCCCCAAATCTCAGTGATATAACACTGGAAAGGTTATTTCTTGAAAACATTAAAGACCAATTGAGTTTTTGGCAATTGGATGCAGATCACTTCCATTTAGAAGTTTCATCATCTAGGGCCTCAGAGTTCTCTGGGTTCTGTGTATCTCACTCCTGGTGAGGGAATGGAAAGCATGAATAACCTTGGGAGAGGTTTTAGGAAGTCAGACATTTAACATCCCGAATCAACCCATGTTCCCATGTTGCCCCACTGTGAGGGGCTGGAAGATGTAGTTTCACCACGTGCCCAGGAAGAAGAGGAGACCACGGCATTGGTGAGCACGGCGGCTTGGTCACTCTGGGGGGAAGCAGTGTGTGCAGGGACTTGTTGGAGAAAACTACAGGCCCCAAATGGCATTACCTGGCCTAAAGCCCATGATATGGTTGACACAGAAACATCCAAACCTGTAGAGAATTTTTATGAGTTCATCTGGGTCAAGCTGACAACAATCTCTGAGAAGTAAAATCTCAATGGATTGAGAAAATGGTTTGGAGTATGGCAGTTTTTCACCTTATTTTATGCATTAGAATCAAAGCGGGAGATGTAAGGAGGGTTACATAAATTCCATTGGTGGTAGATAAAAAGGGTGGGAGAAAGTACAGCGGGGAAATCCCTGGGATTGGATAAAAAGTAAAAGGGAGAGACAAACTTCTTTTACGTTGCTGGGTACTGGATAGTAAATAATTAACATTTATAACATAGAGATGGTATTCCCGGGAACAAAATAACAATGAGGGGTCTCTGTTCTGGTGCAGTGTGTTGTGGCCTGAGGGGTCTGGAAAAGGAGATCACGCTGACATTTCAAATGTATGTTATCTTAGATGCAAAAAGACAATAGACAAGCTCACAATAAGGTAAAGATTGACCTTTGTCAGGGAGGCTACAGGCCCAGGACTGACTAACCTTCATGACCTGCTTTTAGTTTGGAATTTTTATGTGCAGACCATCCTGTATAGTTACTTATACAGGATTATATACTTATGATCTCTTAGTTTGTAGGGGCAACCATGCTGCCCTCCCCTGAGCTTGTCAGGTTAGTATGTGGCCCTTCTTTTGGTCCACAGTACCAACCTAGATTTAATTCCTGACCTAATTGCTGTTTCATTCTCTCCCAGAAACATAATCTTAATCAGCCAGTCATGTTAACAATTAGGTTATTCGTCGCATGGCCCTCTCCATTCTCTACCACCCCCAAAAGATGTTCCGGCAAAAAATAATTCTTTATTAGCAGCTCCCCTGTCTCACCCTTCTTCCTACAAACACAATTCTGTACAATCCCTGGGAGCACCCTCACAGTTGCTAGTTGGGATGCTGCCCAAGTCATGAATCACTCAATAAAGCCAATTAGAATTAGATCTTCAAATTTATTCTGTTAAAAAAAAAACAACAACATTTTTTTTTTAAACAATCTATGAGGACAGGTTTTGGACACAGAGTGCCTGGGCTTGAATCCTGGCCCTGCCACTTGTAGCTGCATGAACTTCTTTTTGTCAAATGGGGCATAATAATGGTACTTACCTCTTGGGATTGTTGTGAGGCTTAAACAAGATGATGCCTCTAAGTACTGAAGTAGGACGGTGGCTGAACATAGCAAAAGCCTAAGAAATATTAACTGTTTATAATAAATGGGAAGCACTTAGACCAGGTCTAACTAGAGGATGCAAGAGAACATTAGCTGCTATTGTTTCTTCTTTCTCTTATTTCAACTAAAATGTTATTTTCTAATGACCAAGGTCCTCTGCTGACCTCCATCTGCTTCTCCTTTTCGTTACTGTTCTCTTTGTGGCAGTAACTTTGGATGGCAGTTTCCGTTCCTAATTTTTTAAAATTCCTCACCACATGCCCTCCAACTGTAAAAGTCTCCTTTGTGTATGCCCCACCCTGTGGCCTCTGGTTCCCTCCCCAGCAGCAAAAGACTCCTGAAAACTTCCTCTTAATGAAACCTTGTCGTTATTGCCCATTTAAAGAATCTCTTTATATTAAATGGAATGGTCCCCTCTGGTTTTCTTCCTTTTCTCTCATATTGTATCAATTCTCACAGGAAATAAAACTCAGAGGAATCAGGGCTATTAGCTGCAGCAATACCAGTAATTGGGAATCAGATTTTATAGTTTCTGGAATACTGATGAAATAAAATCAGAGAAGAGACCCTGAGATAATTTATAATTGCATTACCTGTATAAAAGCAATCTGGAGAATTCTGGTTGGCATCCTCTTAGATGATGCGTTTTACCAGAGTAGGCAACTTCTTTTATGCATAACCATAGTGCCCTCTCCTATGCACATAATGGGTATTTATAACTTTTTTTTGCTCAAATAAAAACTTTTATCTGGAGAAGGGAGAGTTTGCAAAAGTAAATAGGTAAATGAGAACAAGGAAACATTTATTAAAGACTATATATAGTCTTCTGATATTCTCCACCACTACATTTTATGGAATTTTTAATTAAAATATTGTAGTCATTATTAACCAATATTTTTCTTTGCATTAAAAAGGACACTAGCAGTGTGGGAAGGGCTTACATATCTTAAAAAGACATGTGTCTTAGAATTTTTATAGACATTCTTCTTCATCACATTTTTATTTTCTCTTAAAAATTGTCAAGAAGATTTGCACCAGAATCAGTTAAGTTGAAAAAAGGCAATTACCTGTTGGTGAAATTTTAAAGTAACAACAATAAAAAATCAGAGCAAAGCATTACAGTCTATTAAATGAATCCTGAATTTTTAATGATTTGTGAAGTTAGTTAACTTTTGAATGTTGAAGATAAAATGCACTTGAGAAACATCTTTATGTTGTTGTTCTAAGCTCTTTTCTTCTAAGAACCAGCCATACACTGAACCTCAGCGAGAGACTGATTATTTTTACCTTATATTCAGTGTCTGAGTGTGCACAGAGTTGGGTCTGTGCTGAGTGATGTCAGTTCTCAATCTTTGGAGGGTCATTTTGGATGTCGACAGGTCTTCCAGGCCACTTTCCTTTCTTCTTTCAGAGTTTATCAGCACTCCCACAGGATGGTAAGTGGTTAAGAAAAACGAGAACACGGAAATTGTCTTGTTTTGCTCCTAGTGAGCAGTTATGTTAACAGTTTTAAGTAAAGAGAAAGTAATCGATAATCCATTAAATCACTGTGCCTCAGAAGTAAATGCCTTTCTACTTTTTGCTGGGGTTAATTACCATAAAGGAAAATTGCTGGATCATGCTCCTCCTGTTCCTCCACCCTGAAAAATTCTAATTTTGCTCCTGGATTGGGCTGAGAATGGTCATGACGAAGTGTGGAACTGGCTGGTGTAAGGATTAGCCTCAAGGTTCTCCCCATTCTCTTTCCCACTTCCCAGAATCTCAGAAGTTGGCTCTTTCCTGAATAGATCTACTGATGAGGAAATGAGGTCAAATTGGCATGAAGTATCATTTTGAGAAAGAAACAGTGATGTGAATACTTTTGAGATGAGGGCAACTTTGGCCAATCTTATGATGTCTTTTCTTTCTTTTCCTTCCTTCCTTCCTTCCTTCCTTCCTTCCTTCCTTCCTTCCTTCCTTCCTTCCTTCCTTCTTTCTTTTCTTTCTTTCTTTCTTTCTTTTTTTTGCTTAACTGGTAAAGTTACCACTTTATTTAGCCAGTCCAGATTTCCTCATACTCTGAGCTATAATCAGCTATAAAAAGACTGGCTTTGTGCTTCAGGATCTTGAAAACATGCAATATTAATATTCTGGATTATTGCTTGAAATTTTACTCAAATTTGTTCATTTCTAAAGTCTTTTAAATTTATTTTTATTTTTAGGCTCTGAGACTCTGTAACTTAGAATGGAAGAATAAAAGAAACAATTTTGAGACTTAATATTGGATTTTATTAAGAAATAACTTTTTGGCTTCAAATCACAAAAAAATAAAGAACCAAAACAGAGGGTTTAAACATAGTTTAAATAATGACTTTTCTCTAATAAATATAGAAAAATCCTTATCATTTAACCTCATATAAATTTCCTTTATACTATATATGTTCTTTTTCCTACAGCATGTACAACAGTGCAAGCAATCAATAAATGCTGAAATTGTAAATGAATGCATATATGCATTTCTATTATCTGCTGCTGATTCAGAAAAATCTAAGGCAAGAACAGAGAGCAAGTGCCAGATCTTGACATTAGAATTGAATACCTAAGAGCCCTTCCTGCCTATATGAGCTATGTCTGAGTTCTTGGGTCACATGGTTTAAACTGTTCTTCTTAGCAACAAATATTGCTTATGCAACTGACTAATTCAAACCCATATATATCTATTCCTTCACACACATAAAATCCATACTTTACCTAGTAGATACTATAAATAGAATGTGGCTTACAAATATAAGTAGAACCCTTGTTTATCTCCTTGATTCTGGGAAAAAATGGCCTAAGGAAAGAAACTGGCACATTCATTTTGTGACTTTTACCCTTTACCATGGGTTGGTGTTTATTTCTTAGCTCTGTGGGCAGTTAAGGGGAAACACGTGCATTTTCTGAGTGTTATAGGGTGCGGGAGCAGTAACAAGATTAGACATGAAGTCACAGAGAGTGCCACTTACATTAAGACCAGGCTATCTACCTTAAACAGAAAAACTGACTAAATTGAGTTGTGAGCTACTAATAGGTTCCCAACTTATTGGGAGAAAAAAATGTTAACCATGAATACTCATTAAAGTATGATTTGGCTCATGATAAGCTTTGAGGGGAAATCCCATTCTGAGTACAGTGGTGACTCATGCATGCATATGTTATATGGGTTTGATTGCCCTTGGATTAAATTATATTCCATGAAATATAATTTAATACAGTAAAATCTAGGCATGTCATGATTACTTTTGAGATAGTCATGAGTCCTGTTCTCCAGCATCAGTATTGTCAAAGGGATAGCTTTAAAAATATTAAGATGCTCTTAATTCTGCATGATTTCCAAAAAAAGTCCTATCCAACATTATGCTGATAAACCAGATCTCAATTAAGAGAAAGCCTTGATTTGCAGTGTTTGTCAATTTTCATGGCGTAAATATTCACCCCATGGCCATTTTTAAGTTATAAATGGTTGAACAACCAGTTCACAAAATTTCTGAGTATTGTATCTAACAGTCAACTTTTGTGAACTGGTAAGAGGTGGCTCCAGCACATCTATGGAAGAAAAATCTTATTTACTTAATAAGCTTTTACTAGAATAACACAAAGGGCTTATGGAAGTTTAACTCTTTGTCTTGTGCTGATAGAATGTGGTAAAGAGGAGGTGATGCTGTAAAAGAGACATGCTTGCTAAACTCACTACTAGGAGATTTAATGAGCTAGATCTCAGGAACTGAAGGTTCAGGAGAGGGAAGATTCCTTAGCTCTTTTCAATTCATTTTTTCTTTGTATTTGTATTCACTCCCCCGTCCCCACTGAAGTAACTTATTCAAAGAACACTTGGAGAGTTATCTTAGAGTGAGCTACTTAGACACATGAGAACATTACCTTGGTTTTTAGATTTTCTCAAATTTAAAGGCTTGCTTAACTTGGTTATATAGGTCTGAGAAAACTTCTAGCTATATATCATAATGCCGATTGGCTTCACTTTCTGTTTATTGTTATTCTCTTACATACTTTCAGAAACTTTACTCTTCTCCTCTAGCTTAGCAGCTTGAGTAAGTTATACTTTTAAATACAGTTAGTATTTGGCTCAATAGCGATGTACCTGAGATCCGTTTTTAAGCTCATTTTTGAACTCAATGAAGGAGCATAATGCTTATAGCTCTCCGTCTCATTGATAAACAGGATTCAATTAAGTAGAACTCTTGAGACCTGGTGAGGTGAAGAGGTTATAGTTGGTATCTCCTAGGACATCTGTGAACAGTGTCTTAAGTGTTAGTCAAGGGAAATGGTGTTCATCTTTTGAGAATGAGGTCAGGCCTTGGTTTGTTCATTGCAGAATGATTCTTTGAGCTCTAAGATGTGGTCTTGCTTCCTCGTAACCTTTTTTTTTTTTTTTTTTTTTTTACTATCAGTGTCTAAATAACAAATAAACATAATTAGTTTCTATTTAGAAGCTTTTTTTGGGAGTACTTTTATATGTCACTTGAGTACAAAAGGTGGAGATAATTTCTTTCATTCATTCCTTAATATCACTCACTTCATGGCACTGGTGGAGTTTCGTCTTCAGTGCACCAAAGATATTGTTGGTGTTCATCTGCATCTGGGCTCAGTTCTTGGATTCACTGCCCATGTGAGACCAACTACAGTTTCTTCCACACTCCACCTCACCTTCTCATCTTACAGCTGATTCACATCTCCAAATCTCCAAAATGTCAGCTTCTTATTATGAAAGTCAACAAATTAGAATCTACCTTATCCTCCTAATGGAACTGGCAGTCATTTTTCTGCTCTCAGTTTTTCTAGTCTGTGGACCATTTAGCAAATGCAAGGTAATTTACCATCATTCATCACTAATAAATTTTTTACTAGGAATTTAATAATTAACAAGTTGTTTCCTGTTTTTCACATATTAGTGTGAAAACTACCTTTGTCTTTCTTGTGACAACTGTGCTAGTATAACACAATGATTAGAAACTCTACAGCTTTTCATACAATTTATTTATTGACTTCCCAGATTTGGCCTCTGAGGATTTTGGAACTCATTCAGCTGTCCAAAAGACAAAGGTTGGGTTAAAACAGAAGTCAGAATGGGAAGGCATTTGCTTTAAAAAAGTTTTGATAGAGCTTATAGTTTGTTGAGAGTCTTCATCAACCAGTATTAAAATTTCTATGTCAATGTCTAGGAAATATGTGGTTCTAAAAAAATTTCCAGATTTTAGAATGTCTTCCCCACCACTCCACCAAAAAAAAAAATAAAATAAAAAATAAATAAATAAATAAATAAATATGCAATAAGAGGGTCTAGTTTCTATATGTGAGAGCCACTATCATTTTCCTTGATTAATTTAATTTTGGGCTTGAGTGTTACATTTCATGCTAAGGTCAAACATGTTTAATCTTGATCACCTAATTTAAGCCTACAGTGGATTTCAGAAGGTTGTTTTCAAAAGACCACTTTTAAAATGCCAGGATGCACTTGCTTAGAGATATGCATCGGTGTGTTTCAATGAGTAGGGGCAAAAGCAAAACCAATGGCTATGTTTATTGTTCTGGGTGGTACTATAATTTAAATCAGCTACTTGGTAGGGTTTTCTAAAATCATATTATGTATCAATCTGTGTTCTAAAAGAATTGGAAAGGATAATAAGCTAGAGTCACAGAAATCCATATTTATTGGCTTACTTCAAGAAGACAAGAGCATTGGAGCTAAGTGTTTACTGGTAGAAATAATACCTGTGTTAAACCAGGTGATTACTGAAGGGAACTAAGAACAATGAGGGAAGGAGGCTAATTTCAAGCAACTCTTAACTGATTTAGCACAGATTACTGGACTGGTGGGCTCTTTCCACAAATATTAACAGTAGCTCTACTTTGTATATAGACTAAATGAATAAAGTGAGAAAAGAGGCTTTGTCAAAGATATACCGCATATGAAATTTCTGGAACAGGAAAATGATGATTAGGGATTATATATGTGGACTATAATAGAGGTCTCCAACCTCTAGTCCACAGACAGGTATAGGTCTGTGGCTTGTTAGGGAAAAGGCCTCACAGCAGGAGGTGAGCAGTGAGCCAGTGAAGCTTCATTTGTATTTGCAGATGCATCCCAGTACTGGCATCACCACCTCAGCTCTACCTCAGATCATTTGGCATTACATTCTCATAGGAGCACTGGTCCCTGGTGCCCAAAAGTTTTGTGACCACTGAACGATGGGAGTAGAGAGACTTCATTGTTAATTCTTGCTCTGCCATTTTTTAGCTGTGTGACTTTGGCCTTATTACTTGACTTCTCTCTCTGCCTTGGATACTTAGGGCATATAGGTTGATGTAATGATCCAAATAAAATAATATATTCAAAGCTATAATTTTTATGAGTATAAATAAATTTTCCTTAGCAATGAAAGAAAATATAAGTAGTAAAATAAGAAAAAATCATTTTAGAAAAAAAAATTTTAAATTTGGGCACTAATTGGTAAATATCTAAAATCTGATTTGGTCAATGAAATATTGGCTGAGAAGGAATCTACCCCAAACAAGTAATTTTCCCATTGGCAAAAGGACAGCTGCTATATTTAAAGAGGTGATAGTGGGCAGCATATTACTTCTTCACAGCTAACGAAAGATTCTTAAATCAACTTGGGTAGACAGGCCCAACATTAGATTCTGTGTGTGTGTGTGTGTGTGTATGTGTGTGTGTATGTATGTGTGTGTGTGTGTGTGTGTGTGTATAAATAAAATGTTCAAGTGTTGGGGGATGGTGCCTTGTTTTATAGCTGTATACGATCTCCCTCCCTCCCTCTATTCCTTCCTTCCTTCCTTCCTTCCTTCCTTCCTTCCTTCCTTCCTTCCTTCCTTCCGTCCTTCCCTCCCTCCCTCCCTCCCTCCCTCCCTCCCTCCCTCCCTCCCTCCCTCCCTCCCTCCCTTCTTTCTTTCTTTCTTTCTTTCTTTCTTTTTTTCTTTCTTTCTTTCTTTTTTAACTGCTTTGACCTCTTTGCTATTCACTTGGTAGAGGGCATGCCAGTATGCTTAAATGATCACTTATGGCCTGAACTTTGGTTAGTGTGGTAATCTTTTGGATAAGTCATATATAGACCAATGCTCCTTCCTGACACACAGAAGGATTGCATTTCTCTACCCCCCTTTGAAGGTAGGCATGACTATGTGACTTGATTTGGCAAATGAAATGTGAGAGGGAGCGATGAGACTCACCTCCCATTTTTTTGTGTTTTGGTCACCAAGGAAGTGCATGTCAAAGTAGAAACTACATCAGCCAACTCTGCCACCTGGTGTGAGACATGTGTTGTAAATGAGAAAAAAAAAATGTGTTAGCTAATGAGATATTAGTTGTTGTTGTTGTTTTTTTTATTGAAGCAGAGGTTAGTTTATCTTGACTAATCCAAGCAGTGTAGCGCAACCTACTCATAGGTGGACATGGATTCAGTAGCCTAACTGATACTTACTAAACAACCTAACTGATACTTGTAAAGAATAATTCTACAAAGATCAAAATAGCCCACAAACAAAACAAAACAGAATAGTAAACCCTTCAGAATCTATCCTGTGAGTTCTTTCATTTGCACCAGGGTTTGCCATCCCACCAGCTACTGTCTAGCTTGGGAAGTGATCCATAGGCTCTCTCTTTCATAATCCCTGATTCAGACAACTATCATTGTCCAAAGGAGATTGTACACTAGTACCTCTTTTATTATCACTTCCTAAATCTCTGCCTTGCTAACTTTCTACCTCCCTGCTTCCTTCTCTTCCTTCTTTTCTGAAAAAATATTAAATGCCTGACTGCCTACTATATGCTAGGCACTGCACACATTTCTAGAAGGGTAAAGGCAAAGGACTGTGATTTGGCCTTATGGGAGCTTCTACAGAGTAAATGGCACAGTCTAACCTCTTTGAACAAACAATACTAATATAAAATGGTAGATATTATATTTGAGATATTTACAGAATGACATTCGGGCTAAAAAAATAATGTGGAGTGACTATAATCTTTTATGGCTGAGCTTTGAACTTGAAATTAGCCCAAACAGCACATGAACATCTTTGTTAGGAGATCTGCACTTAGTAGCAGTCTTTCAAACTTTACTAAGTCATAAGTCTGGGAATGTCTTGAGTGGGCAGAGACCATTATTTTGAAACAGAAAAAAGAATGATTAAATACATAGGAATTTGAGGAATGTGTGAGAAATGCCTGTTCCATTCTGTTGGGCCAGGATGTAGACCTTTCCAACTTACATGATCTTCTCACTTTTGGAACAATCAATCATATCTGAAAATGATAATATGTGGAAGTAATCAAATAACAAGAAAGATACAGAAACACTGTCCATTTATAGTGATTTGGACTATAGCCAGGAACTAATCATGTTAGAAAATACCATGCAGAAGACTGTACATTTAAAAGCCATACACTTTGACTAAAGAATTTATTACTTTAATTTTAATTGTTTCATCAGTCCAAGGTAAAATGATAATAAATGTAAAGAAAAGTATGGAATTTTTTTTCTTTTTATTTACCAAAGCATATAATTTTTTTAAAAAAACAAAATCATTCAGAAAAAATAATCATCACGCATGCCACAAAGCAAACCAAACATAGCTAAGTTTCCCTGTTGATAACATATTTTGACTTCTCTTTTGGCATGTAGAGGTCACAGAAACTCACAGAGTTACAACATATGCACAATCAAAGATTCTAAGTGCTTGTTTGGGAAACATCTTTATTTGGAATATAGAATTTTGAGTTATAAAACTGTGAATGGCTTATAGAATGCAATTTTACTAAATTAGTCTCTATTCTTACAAACTAGAGTAATTTCATCCTTTAACCGCTGATTATATATATAAATATATATAATCTATATTTTTAGTCAGTGACCCATAGTTAATTTTTATCATTGGTAAGATTAGCAGAGTTTTCACTCTCTTCAGCAGGTATGTTGTGTCCTCGTTGGCTTGGAATAGCAGGAAGCACTCGATTGGTTCGTAGACGTTCTCCAGATAGAACTGGGTGAAAGAATGAGAGACTTTGAAGATTTGCTTTTCTCAGAGTCTCATGATGAATGGTGGTAGGAGAACTGTGTTATTTCTTTAGGAGTCAAGGCATTTCTAAGAAGCTTGTCTTGGTGAGAGCTAGACTGCAGGTGAAAGCTGTGTATGTGTGTGTGTATATATATATATATATACTCATATATATTCATATACATACATATTCATATATATATATATTCAGACTTACCATATGTAGTCAGGGATGTCAAATATGCACAAATACCAGTCAGGGCCAAGTTTGATCAAAGCATGATCAAGCCGTGCGTGCCTGGCAGAGCTTTCTGTTCCTTGGGTGGAGTAGCTATTGATGGCCAAGTCAGCACAAGGCTCTAAACAAACCCCAAGACATTTGTTGCTGTGCTTTTATGCAAACCTCAAAAGGTTCTCGCGTTTCTTTTAGGGAGAGCACTGTGTACCTTTCCATTTCTTTTTCATAGAGCTAAAATTGATTAAAGGTGTTTATCATCCATTTTCTCCTTAAATTTAATTTTAAAAAGCAAAGCTCCTGGGCTCTACCAAAGAAGATTTCTTCTGTTAGGCTTCTTCAAGCCCCACCAAGATTTAAGGCTCAACAACTCTTTTCTTAATTAGATGTCTTTGTTTAGACATCTTAGACTAGGTTTCTGTTAAAAGACAAGATCAGGCTTGAATTTCATTTAATGATTGAAATCATACCATCCCAAACTCTCATTTTACATACATCAGTAAGGACAGAGGAACTGATATGCTAAGGAAGAGACCATCGTTTCTGCTACCAACTCTTTGTAAAACTAAGTAGAACATGGCTCTCCACCTCTTCTTTTTCTTAACTACAAAAAAGATAGGATTGTTTTAAGACCCCCCTCACCTCATTGTTTTTATCTAAAGAATCTCAAAACTTTTGATTAGTCTGCTCCCAACTATATCCTGGTGCAGAAAAGAAATAATGGGTTTTTACTCTGTGCAAAGAGTTGTCAGGTGTTTTACATACCTTAACTCGTTTAATCCTATAATCCTATCAGGTTGGCAAGGCTGTTATAGGTTAAGTGAGGAAACTGAAGTACAGAAAGGTTAAGGAATTTGTCTGAAATAGTGGGGGCAACTCCTAAATCATTTAACCTCTGCAATTAGGAAGATGTGGAGGGTATGAATGTGTGAGTGAGCGTACGTGCATGTGTGCTTGTGTGTGTTATAGCCAGGTGAGTGGTCTTGGATAGGAATGAAAGTAAGAAAGTGCCTTAGAATCCAGGAAGTATTGCTTGTTTCATGAGGCAGCGGACTCAGTAACCTATAGTTTTGTTCCTGGCTCTGTTATTTACTAAGCAATGTTGAACAGGTCATGTAATTTCTCTAAAGTCATTTTTCTCATCTGCACAATGGGAATAGAAATGGAACCTGCCTCAGAGTACAGATATGAGGATATACAAACTCAGAATTTCTGGGTATGGGGCCTGGAAACTACTTTGTATCAAGTGCCCCAGGTAATACTTTGAAACACTCAAAACTTAAGATCACTAGCTGAAAAGGATGTATTTTATATTATGAGAAATTTTTCTATAAAATATTAACAAAGAAATCAATAACGTCAAAAGTAATACTGATGAACAGCATCTACCTGATTATTCCATTCTGCTTAGGAATGCATAGCCCATGAATAAAAAGGTGACAGACATTTCCATGTGTGTATCATAGTAAGGAAATCAATGTAGAGAGACCAATCTTAAGAGATTTTCAAAGTACCTTCTTAAACCCATCAAATAGTACATAGCAAATTAAGCTCTGTTATAGTTTTTATAGTTTAAACACAAAAATTCCTTAAGGGAAGGAGTGTTGTTGTTTTAAACAGGCATTAACAAGTTGAATGTATCTTTAAAGACTGTCTCTATTCTATTTTCCTATAACAGAAGTTTTGGTGTCTGATTTTCACTTGGAAAATGAAAGTAAACTGAAATAATATTTAGTCACGTCTGGACATGTTAACACTTGCAAAGGAAGCTGAGGAAGATTCATAATACTTACATTTTTGGTCTGGTAGGGGAGCTAGGCTGTTCCGGGTAAAAGGAAGATCCCTGATTTTGGGTCTGTTTGGGGAGAGATGCTGAAAATTTTGTCCTGTGGAAAAACATATCTGCATCAATCATTTAAGACTCAGCCAAGTACAAATTATAAAATCTAATGGATAAGAAAATCACAAAAGTTGTTAGAGATTGCTAAATTTAAGATACTAACAACAACAAAATAATAATAGTTTATACTTTATTGAATTTCTATTATATGCCAGTCACTGTTTAAATGAAAGAAAAAGGTATCAAAAATCATTTCTTGAATGAACTAGTTTAAAATTTTAAACAATTGGCCACCCACTTTATAAAACTTGAAAGCTTGAAAAATAAAATAGGATATAACATCACATTTTCATCCAATCTATAATAAATGAGTGGATGATGAGTACAATATATTCTTCTAGAGCAGTGTTTCTCAATCCTGGCTGTACATAGGAGGTATTATCTGAGGAATGAAAAAAATACACTGCTGCCTTAGCCAAACCCTGAATCAATTAAATGAGAATCTCTGGGGTAGGGACACACATTTGATTTTTTTCTGCTCTCAGGTGATTCCAACGTGCAGCTAGGCCTGAGAATCACTGACTTAGAAGATGGAAACTGGGTGATAGTCTTGGGAGATCATTATTATCTAATTTAGACTATAAGCAGTGCTGTGCTGGAGTCATGCGTAACAGTTCTTGGGAGCCAATGGTTAAATTTTCAGGAATTTTGTGAGCTGGCTGACAACTCACTGGTAGCTTGACATCGGCCATGGTGAAAGGATTTATACCAGAGAAACCAGCAAACACTGATTTTTTTTTTTTTTTCTCCAGGAGGGCCAGTTGTCAAACATGTATCAACACACTACTAATTACAAGAGATAGATGTTCCAAACATCTGAAAATAGAAAGGAATACATGAGTTATTTAAGTCCATTAAAAAGGTTGACCAAGCAGTATAATGAATAGGAATTGGGGCACTGGGATCAGACAGAATCAGGCTCAGTTTAAACCTCAATGTCCTCATATAAAATTGTGAAAATAGTTGTATCTGTCTTTTTTAGTTGACATAAAGATTAAATAGGGGAACAAATGTCAAGCATTTAGCTTACAGGGTTAACACTCAATAAACATTAGCAATTACTACAATTTTAGTCTATGGAGCGTGTAACATGATCTCCTGGACAGCAGGAGTGTTTAACACGATCATTTGATCTTTTTCTTACTAGGAACCAGAGTCACGTCAGCAATGCTCACAAGGTTTGAGTCTTCTGTTCAGTCAGGCAAAGTGGTCCTTAGAACAAGGGTGGGGAAAAGAACATTAGCCATGATCCACCAATCATGTTTAGGCGAGTTCAAAAGTAGATGTATATATACGGCAGCCACCTGGGCAGTGTCATTTGATGAAGATGAAACAAAATTTCCAGTCTCTCATTATATTTTTATCCCTTTGGACTCTTAAGGTCAAATAACTTTATAAGTATTTATTTAAAAAGAAAACCTTCCTGAGTAGAATTACAGTAAAACCTGTATCAGCTCATACATTATTGATCCTTGAACATTTGAACAGAAATTTGTAAAACCAAGTAACAAGATAATGATAATTATAGATAATGTTTATTAAGCACTTACTATTGTTAGGGACTGGGCTAAATGCTATAAGCATAATCTCATGTAATCCTAACAGTCACATTCCTTTGTGAGATAGATATTATCATTCTTATTTTACAAATCAGGACACCATAGCTAAGAGGAGTTCTCAGAAGTGCTCAAGGTCACTTAAAGGAAGTGACAGAGCCTGGGCTCCAACTTAGGTCTCTCTGACCCTAAAATTCATGTTATCCTTCCTTTCTAGGAGCCAAATCGGTATTGATAGGATGGGAGAAGTGGACAGAGAAGGGCTGTGGCAATGATTTGGGAGGTGGAAGGAGAGTTAAACTTCATTGTACACTGGCATTTGGCTCCATTTTGAAGGACAGGATGGACGTGTGCACAGCCTAAAGCTCTCTTATCTGTGCTACAGGCAACTTCGGGGAGTGTTCAGTCTGTGGACACAGGGTTGAGAAAAATTGTCTAGAATAAAAAGGCAGAAAATGTTTCCACTGTTAAATGAAGGAACCAGAAGTGAATGAAGGATTAATAATAATTAAAATAAGCAAATCAATTCAGTACTCATCTATTGCAGGCTCACTGTATTCCTGAGTCTGGAGTACAAAGAGAAGACAAGGTAGGCACCCAGGAGGGGCTTACTGTGTATATTTGAAGAAAGACAAGTAAAGTTGTATTTTTAAAGTCCATGAGTCCTATAAGGGCATCAGAGAGGAAAGGAGGGTCCAGAGAGGTCAAGGTGTCTTGAATCCCATAGACCTTATTTGAATGTCAGCGCAGCCACTTCCCAGTGAGTGCTAGCTCTATGACCTTAGTCAGGAGACTAACCTCTTTATGCCTCAATGTCTTCATCTCTAGAATGGGGATAAAAACTCCTCCCCTTGCTTTCTTGTTGGAGGGGAAGTAGAAAGTTCACTACCCCAGAGGAAGGTCAACGAGGTGGTTTTATGATGAATAATAAGCAAGGGTCACAACTCCTACTGAGGTCAAGGTGACTTCCATGTAGAAGATGAGTTTTGAGTTGGTTTTTAAAATATTGTAGCAGTCTGTCAAGCACACAGCCAGTAGAAGGTAAAAATAACATGGGCAAAGATATCCTAGAGTGAAAAGCCATGGGGGGTTGTTAAGGAGATGAGAGATATTCAAGGAACTGTTCAAAGGGATATGGAAAAAGGATTAGAGATGAGAGATGCTGAAGCTGAGAATGAGAGGTGAGGAGGCCACACTATGGTGGGAGGATTATATTTGCTAGCTAAAGAATTTGCCTCTGTCCTGGAGACAGGTAAATTCGCTGATGGGTTTAAAGAGAGGGGTCACAGGATCAGACATACAACAGGGAGGAGAGTGCATTGTTGCTGGGGTAGTCTAGAAAATTCTGGAGGAGGAAGTTCTCTCTTGAGAGAGAAAGGAAAGGAGCATGTTCTTACTTTCCTTGTGATGGCTTGTAAATAACCAGGCTGGTAGCAAACACCATAGAGATGTCTGTTCCATTTTCTCTAAAAGCTGCTCACAATGAATTAAGCTGATGTGCTGCTCTAAATTCCCTCATTAGGATAAGTGCCTCCTCCCCCATCTCTCTCCATCTAGCCCACTGACAGGTCTCAATAAATGTTAAGAAGTAATCATTACAGCTAAATGTTCAGGGTTGCTGATGAGAGCATAGGATATTGGCTTCCAGGAATTCAAACAGTAGCAACTGCTAGCCCTTATTATTTCTACTAAACCCAGGGAGGAAAAGGAGAAAATCCAAAATTATATCCAAGTTCAAGCCAGTGGAGCAGTGGTATAATTTATAGTATCGAATTGCTTTACCACACTAGCCTTTCACATCAAATATGGGAGCTCAATGTAGAAATCCACTGAGTTTCAACCTGCTTAGACAAACAACTTAAACCACTTAAGTGAACCCTCTCAACTGTAGTCCAGGAGCCTCAGTAATTCTAAAAGCAACATTTCAAATTGGGTTAGAAATGTCCACAGAAATAAAATGTACAGGCACAATTTTTTTTTTAATTTAGGGAAGGACAATATGATTTCTAAGACAAACACATCGCATGTTAACAAATTGGACTTAAGATTTAAAGAAATACTTTGCCAAGGTGATACATTCCTATTTAGTATATCTGGGTTCAAATTCTGAATATGTCACTAATTAGTTGTAAGAATTTGAGCAAATTGTTTTAAGTCTTCTAAGCCATGTGAATTGCAACTGGAAAGGGTCTACTGAAACAAAATGGTCCCAGCCTTCGATCTGGAGGGTAAGGAAACTTTGCCCAGAGAGATGACTTGTCTTGCTTTATTGATCAGGGTCATTGAGGAAAATAGGAACCTCTCTAGTTCTTTGAAACAGAGGGAATTTCATACAAAAAGTTGGTTATGCTGGTGATGGGAAAGTTGAGACACCAAACAGCACAGGGTAGAAGGACATTCTAGACTGGCTGCAGCAGGAAGATGCACCTGCCTCTAGGCTGGAGGGATAATGCAATGAGATGGTATCGCCAAGGCCCAGAAACTAGTGGGAGCCAGAACCCATGGAGAAGAATGGAGATAGAGCCACTGTTGGAGATTCTACAGGAATCAGAGGGACATTGAGTAGATCTACATGGTTTTCCTCTTTCTCTTGCTCTTACTGTTCCACAATTGCCTCCCAGTATTTGGCCAAAAATACCTGGAAGCAGCAGGCAAGGGAGCCTGGGAAGTGTAGTTCCCCGAGGTACAGAGTAGAGCAGGAGGGAGAAGACTAGATTTGAGAGCTAATAGGCAGTTAACTAGCACACTTACTTAAATTTCATCATCTTTGAAATAAAGGTCATGTCTAGTTAGCCTCTAAGACATATTGCTTAACATAGGGCCAGGCACACAGTTAAAAAATACTAAATGTGTGTGTAATATGGTAATATGTTCAAGTCACTGCTCTTAAGTGTTTTGCATGTATCAACTAATTTAATGTTAACAGCGACCCACAACCCTGTGAGTTAGGTACTTTCTCTTATTTTTTCAGATGAGGAAACAAAGGCTTAGAGAGATTAAGTAACAAGTTGCAGAGCCAGAATTTGAACCCAGACAGTGTGGCCTTAGAACTCCTCTCTTAATCACTGGAGTATACTGCCTCTTGATACACTAGGATAATAGACACTTAATGATTATTTAGTGAATAAGTGAATGACTGAGATTCTTTCATTTAAAAAACCCTATGATCTTATATCTGAACATGAGAAGAAAATCAGTTTGAAGTCAGTTACACAATCATTCTAGCAAATCCATATCTCTTAAAGCTCATTTAAAGGCTGCAGATTCTTGGAAAATTTATCTTAATCATGACTCAGTTGTCAAGAATGTTCCTGATTATTATCAGCACTCAAAAACACTGGTTGAAAAAAATAAATGCTTCAATATAGATGCAGCTAGTAATTTAAGATTCTCTTGGAAAATTTTGCTTCTTATTTTCTGCTATTTTGCCATCCCAGGACTTTTCAAGTTACTTCACTGGAAAAGTGAAGCAAATCCTCAAACCAAGTTTGTTGAATTTCTTTTTATTTCAAATAATATTGAAAGTTTTAGATGGCACATCTGACAGAATCTATTAGTTCTCTATCTAATACCTATCCTTGCTTCTCTTTTAGAAACAAAAATCTAATTTTGGAGGGATAGCCATGTGCCCAGCTAAAAGACTATAATTTCCAGCCTCTCTTGCAGATAGGTGTGACCATGTGAATAAAGATCTGACTAATGAGACATAAGCAGATATGTGGGACTTAAGGGAAGATGACCTCTTAATGGGAGCTGATTCAGCTGGGGGCACATCCATTTTATTCCCTCTCTTTACTTCCTTCCTTCTGCTCTGTCAGCTATTGTGGACTATGAAATGATCTGAAGGATGAAAGCCATGTGATGAGCTATGGAGCACTCAGATGGAAGGAGCCTGGATCTCTGGTGATCAAGGAGCCATTGAACACCTGGGAACTACCTACTTTAGACATCTTTCATATGAGAGCAATAAACTTCTATGTTGTTTAAGCGACCGTTACTTTGGGTCTCTGTTATGGGTAGCTGAACTCAATAAAAACTAATATGGCTGTCTTAGCAACAGTAAAAGAACAAGACTTGCAAAAATTTAGAAAGCTTTTCAAAAGAGAAAATATTAGCTAGGACATGACCAACTTCAGAGGGTGGGCTGGGTCGAAGCCCTGGAGGCCACCAAGAGTCAAAAGATGGAAGACCTTCTAGAACAAAAGCAAAAACATTACCCATGTCACCAGCCAAACACCTCAGTGCTTTGTGGAAGAAGTAAAATGTTGAGTGGGGTTTTCTCAAATACCAGGAGAAAGCCTTCATGTACTTACCCACATTTACCCTGTGCTTAAATACATACAAACATGTATGAGGGGAGCCATACTCTGCTCCACAGGCTTTAGACATCAGGCAGATGTGAGGAAAGTGACTCATGCTGCATATTTAATAGGAAGTGATAGTCTTCTTTCCCAAAGAAATATGGCTCTTCCTCCACTTCTTTAAAGAAAACTAGCACATAGCCTTTTTGGTCTTTCATTCTTCTACGTTTGATGGAAACATGGGTTCAAGAGATACATCATTTCCCCCTTAACCTTACTATAAGAAAGGCAACAACGGAAACGCATTGAAAAAGAACTGACACTTCATGGAGACATACTAGAAAGTAGTGCAGGCTGGGTGGAGCTGGGGGCATTTCAACAATGTTCAAGTAGTACCCAAGGGGAGAGGGGTTATTCAGATCCAGCCAATTATTCCTAAGTGAGGATTTGGGTTCAGTCTTGCCAGATTTTTTAATTTCTCAAGAGAAGCCAGAATTTTAGATTTTTATGTAAAACAATAATTTTTTAAACATTAGCAATTAATTCACTTGAAAATAGAACTGGATATGGTGGTAATAAAATGATTTTGGAAGCCATTTTGTAGATTCTGCTTTCGAGCTTTAGAGCAATGGTTCCCAGTCTCCAGTGTGCATCAGAATCATTTAAAAAATATAAAAATAAAATTTTTACTGTGGTACATTTATTCAGAAAGGGGAAAATATACACACATATATATTTGCTTGTATGTGTATAAATTCTTTAGTGTGATACATTTATTTAGAAGGGTGATATATTCATATATGTGTATAAAATATCTTTGGAAGAATAAAAAAAAATTAACAACGTTGGTAGCTTTGGGGATACTAAGGGGTGCTAAGTAACCGAGGTTAGAGGCCAGAGGGAGAATTGCCATGTGACCCTTTGGTATATGTGGAGCCTTGAACCATAAAAGTGTGAATGCATTGTTTTTTTATATTTATACACGCAAGGCATTATCATCTTCCCTCCTCCCTCACTAAGATTTTGGTTCAGTAGGTCTGGAATGGGGATTGAATACCTGATTTAAAAACAATCACGCAAACAAACAAATCAACCTCTCACAGGTAATTTTGCCAAATACCCCTAGTTAAGAATCCTAGCGAGTGGAAATAGTAATATTCCTGTTCTAATATGCCAGTCACCACACATATTTGCTGGGAAGATGAGCGGGCACATGCTTTTATTTACAACTGCCTGGAAGTATTGAATCTAGTGAATTCAAGGAAAAAAGGTGTCCCTAATCACTCAGTTTGCTCTGGCTCCACCCTCTAAGCTACTATCATTCTCATTCCTAACCCAGAACTATATGAGACATTTTTTATAGAGCTTGCCAAGAATGAAGAAGGAAGCCAGGACTTTACCTGATGAAAGATTATGTAGATGAGGAAGATATGGAGGCACAGAGACTTCCTGGTGACTGGATCTGCTGGTCAGCAACCTATCTAGCAGCTTATCAGAAGACGCAGTCCAAGCTTTGCAGAGCACCTGGTTAGAATCACCTCTCCAGGGGTTATCTAACAATGGCTGGCTGCCAGTTCTGTTAGTTAATAAATCTTGCTCACTCTGGCTTTTCTGAGATGGCTGGGCCATGTGATGAGTACCAGAGCTCAGGCCAGCATGGGACATAGCCCCATGGGAGGCCGTCAGGAAGTTATTGCCCAGGGTGATGGGTGGGAGACTCTGCGTTCTAATTGGTGGAAGCCCCTTATGTGCCAGAGGCTTCTTTTCTGGCAAGAGGTATTTTGAATTCTCTGAGGTCCTCTTTTTAAAGTCAACCATAGCCAGCTGATCACCAGGCTGTTCTTGGCAGTTGGGATCCACAGTGTTGTCAAAGGTGGTGATGATGTCATCAACTTCCGAGCTGCTCCCCCCGCTGTGTGCATCCCTGCTGTGATACTTCTGATAGGCCCTCTGTTCTTCTTTCCTGTTTTTGCAGAATATTTGATTGAGTGTGCTGAAACGCCCCTCTTTCTTCTGGGGTCTACTGTTCTGAGAAGGAAGGGGTTGCATAGGCTCCGTTCTATGAGAATATGAAATAACAAGAATAGCATATGAGGAGAGAAAGTGCAGACACCACCACTAACCAAAATGCCTCCTTCTATTCCATATGCTTGAGCAGAATGTCTTAGATCCTTCAAAGATACCTCATAGCCCTGTCAAGCCAAAGACAAAGTGCAAGAACTCACAACCCCTTTCTAGAAGTGGTCCTTGCCATGGTCAGTGCTTTGCATAGTTGGAACGTGTCTTAGATTCTTTTTACTCCCTCGGGGGCTATCCTTTCAAAATTTATCCCTAGATAGTCTGTTTCAAGAGAGGCAATAGGAGTGTAAGTTTTAAGTCAAAGAGATGAAGGCCAAGGGTTGCATTGAAGCTTTAACTAGTAGAAGCAGGGTGGAGGTTGCAGAAGTTGGGGAGAGTGTGGTTTCAGAGGTTCTCTGAAAGGGATTCCAGGCGATCCCGGCAGAGCTCTGACGTTACCCACCTGAGAAAGCCTGCCCATTTTATGCTGTTTGTGTGTTTTTTGTTTCCCTATTGAAAAATACTTATTAAAAAAAAAGTCACTAAAGGAAACCAAGGACAGAAGCTTTTGTCTGGGCTTCAGCTGCATAAGAGGAAGTGTGTATGCCAGAGGCTGGGTGTGGCAGCAGAATAAAAGCAAGCAGCACCGAATGGGCAGGCAAATTCTAAAGAAAAACAGGTCAGCAGTGTTCGGCTGGCTCTTCTTAGGTGGAGAGTTTCCCTCTCCACAGCACTATTCTGTTTTTATTCCTTGGAAAATTCTGTGTTTTTCTCTTTTGAGGCCATAATGGACTTAATACTCTCTGTGGTATGAGTTAACGATGAAACCTGACTCATGTGCAGACCCTAAAAGCCAGACTGCAACATTACTCTTTAGAGTGAGAAATTGTAATCTATAATTTGAAAAACATCACCATTTATTTTGGCTGCATAGAATGAGTTTTGTTTTTTTCTACAAGCGACACAGTGCATAATTGAATCTTTATTCCTATGAATGTTTTTTTATTTTCCTTTTTTTAACCTTCCAATAGGCTTTTTGAAATGTTGAACACTACTTCTGGACTCCTAACACAAACAGAAAAAACCCTAGGAGATTTCTAACATTTTTTTTTCAAGTTTCCTTGTATAGAATATGCCCCTGTTCTAATTAATGCTGTTTCAGCATCTTCTATCGCCTTCTCTTGTAATATGTTGTGCTTTAGGCCAGTGGGTCTCAAAGTATGGTCCACTGAACCCTGGAGAAGGGGTTTCTTACAGTCTTTAAGGGGTTTCATAAGGTTAAAACTATATTCATAATAATATCAAGATGTTATTTGTCTTTTTCACTGTGCTGTTTTTTGTGTCAAGAGTGCAATAGAGATAATGGGTGAAACTATGGGCTACTTGGCACAAATGAAGCATTTGTGCATCACAAAAATTGTTCTTTAACTTAATAATGTTCAGTAAAAGTTATTACTATTATTAAATATTGATCCTTTGATATACATTTTTTGACAAAATAAGAAATACTCATAAACAATTCTACTATATACTAAGGTATGATAGTAGTCTTGAGGTAAAGCACTTGTAGAATTGAGTTGCCAACTAAACTAGATACTTTTTTTTTGCACGGAACATAATTTTTATGACTTATAGACAAATGATGGTTATTCAGAGTGAGATATTTGCAGACATTTTCTCAAAAATGAACAAAGTGAGTCTTCTTTCAAGGTACATGACAGTAATTGTTGCCAATGACGAGTCTAGATTTCAAGCAAAAATTAGAATTTTGGAAAACTTGAATTCACATTGTAAGCTTGACAGCTTCCTGATACATAAAGGCTTTTAAGACAAGATCAGTGATGACATTAACAAATGTGAGTTTTTATATTGTATAATGAAATGTGTCAATTGAAAGATATTCATAACTAAGTGAAGCAATATTTTCCAAAGGACCAAAGCAAGATGTTATATAATCATCCATGGTGTAAGACTCATTTAAAGTGCAGGATAGACTAATGGATTTGAATGTAACAGAGTAGAAAAAGTTCACTGATATGGTGACAGGGTCCACATTGCAACTAACCTTTAGGAAACTACTGCTTGTCAAGTTTTAGTATAATATCAAAGGAAAGGTGTCCATAGTTATCTAAAAAGGTTATTGAAATATTTAATTGTCTAATTACACATTTACGTGAGGCCAGACTGTTTTCATACACTTAAACCAATGTATTCCAACAGATTGAATGTAGAAGCAGAAGTGCGAATCCAGCTGTATTCTATAAACTTCTGTTAGTTACCAGAGATTTGCAGAACAATGTAGAACAATCATTACAATTTTTTTTATAAGAATAGGTTATTTCAACTAAAAATATTGTATTTATGTTAACATGAAAACATAAAGGATTTATTATTACTTTAAATTGAATAACTAAATAAATATTTTATTAAAAATTGTTTTAATTTCTAATGCCATAAACATTGACAAATGTAACACATAAACAAAAGCTCTTTTGGGTTCTCCATAATTTTTGAGAGTACAAAAGTATCATGAAAACAAGTAGTTTAAGAACTGCTGATTTAGGCAAAAAGATTAAAAGAACATGGTATAAAGGAAAGAGGAAAGGGAAAAAACGGAAAGAAGAGATTAAAGTTCAGTGAATGTTAGGCTGACAGATTCAGGCTTACTACTATCATTTTGCTCCATCGAGTTGAAAACATGTTGCTATATTTAGATAATGACAAACGTCATTATTAAATTATTGTTGGTTTTGCACATTGGCAATCAAAAAAATTCATCCAATTTTTTACATCTTTGAGAGGGAATGAAAATGAGTGCCTCCTGCTGCGCTCACCTGCTCTCTTGGGAGAGGAGTTTAACACAGGCCACATGGCCGCAGTACAGGGCGTAGGCCAGGGGCGTGCTCTCGTTGATGTCTCGGAGGTTGCTGTCCATCCCCAACTCTAGCAGTGACTGCACACATTCTGCCTTCCCTGCAGCTGCAGCCCAGTGCAAAGGTGTCCTGGGGACCACATGGGAACAACACAAGTGTGAATGGTATAGGTTGCTTAGCCAGCAACAGCTCCAGCTTAAACTCAGATGGTGGCAGGAAAAAAATTATTGCTTTTTTAATGTAGAAATAGTATGTGTTAAATGGGGATTCAGGATGATGGTGTACACGTGTAGGAACCTCTTCTCCAGCTCTAAGTATTCACTGGCCTTCTGCCTTCTCTGGCCTTTCTGAGAATTTCCTAGAAGAGGAGGTAGTGGGTCAGAGTATGAACAATTTTAAGGTTCTTTATACATATTGCCAAACTGCCTTCCGAGAAAATCGACTCAGCTTATTCTTCTACTAGCTGTGTCCTGACTCCTTTCCTAATATTGAGTATTATCAGCATCTTAAAAAATGTTTTTTTTGGCATTTATGTTTCTTCATTGAAATGGCTCCAAGCCCTTTGCCAAGTTTTCTATTAGATTATTAGTTTTTCTACCAATTTATATGGGGTTGTTGCATATTAAATGTATCAGTCTTTTATGGATTATACTTATGCAAACATTTTCTATAATTTGTTACTTGACTTTTAAGATTTAGTGATTTTCCATTAAAAATTTTTAAAATACTCACATTAATTGCCTCTTTATTTTTTGTTTTTTAATGATTTTATTCTTGGAAGGTTCTTCATCAGCCAAAAGGTAAGTGAATATTCATCGGTATTTAAACTGTTAAATTGTAAAACCAGTGTTTTCTTAAGAAAAATTTTTTAAAAAACCAAGACTGAGAGGAAATGTTTTCAAATCACATATCTGACAAAGGGCTTATATTCAGGCTATCTAAAATCTTTCCAAACTCAATAAGAAAATACACAAGCCATTTTAAAAATTAGCAAAAGACCAGAACAGACACATTATCAAAGAAGATGTATGAATAATAAATAAGCACTTGAAAAGGTGCTCAACAACATCTGTCATTAGGGAAATGCAAATTAAAACCACAGTAAGATACCACTACATAATTATTAAAATGGCTAATATTAAAAAAGAAGACGACGAAAATTGCCATTTGCAACAACATGGATAGACCTAGAGGGTATTATGCTGAATAGAGTAGGCCAGACAGAGAAAAACAAATGCTATATGATTTCTCTTACATGTGAGATCTAAAGAACAAAATAAAGAAACAAACAAAACAGAAACAAACTCATAGATACAGAAGACATTTTGATGGGAACTGAATAGAGTAGGGCTCAGTTGGGCTATGTGTGAAGGAGCTTGGGCTTTAGCAGTTAGAGAGCAGCCATGTCCACAGTATGTGCAGAGTTCTCATGTGAAGATTGTATCCTCTGTCAATCAAGCATCCTCTTGCCCCTGTTATACTATCAGCAGCAATTTGAGAACCCTCAATAGGACCATATATTCTTTCCAATACAGTGATTAATCACCTTGCTTCTTTGAATATGTGACAAGTATGATTTATTCCATTCTACATGAGTGAGATCTCTAAACAGTATTTATTACGAAACTAGGTGAGGCATCAGCAAGATTACACCCTTCTGTTTAGAGAATATGTTGCCAGTAAATTCAGTAGATGGAGGATTGGACATCAATCTAGTCAGGCTTACTAACATGTGCCAGCTTACTTTGGAGCATTGTGAAATACTCCTTTATAACAATGATGGACTGCTTTAATTCTCCCAACCACCAGCATGAAAGAAGAGGTCCAGAAGAGTGGAGGTGTGGTGAGGGGGCGGGGGACTTAAATTGGTCTGCAGAGAAGCAGGGAAAGCATATAGATAACATCTAACTGATATACATAGAGTCTTTGTGAGCAATCTGTAGTATTCAATTTCAGGTTAGCTAAGCTATAGTTCCTTTCTTACCTCTAAGCTTCAGGATAGTCTGGTAAACATAAAGTGGTTTCAGCTATCACAGTGAGGAATAGAAAGTCTGGGCTCATGATTCAGAAGAAATTCGTCAGAGATGAGCAGTGGGCAGATGAAATGGCCTCTGAATGGCAGAAGATGATGGGTATAAGAATGCAGTACTAGTTGAGGTATCAGTGGCCAAGGAATGCTTTATGGAACATATGAACAACCCCTAGAGAATTCCCAGAAATGCATAGGGAGGAGAACTTGATACAGACTGTCCTTCCTAAAGATAAATGAGTTGGGTATTAAAGGAAAGTGTGACCTCAGAGCCTGATGAAATGTAGGACATTTAAGCTACATAAGCTACTTCTAGGTTATTTATGTGTTCTGTGCCATCAATCTTCGACTAGTACCACCATGTTTTAAATATTATAGATTTATAATGTATTTGAATATCTGTTTTCTCTCATCCTTTTTTTAAATCATTGTCTTATTTTTCCTCTCGTCAAAAACTTTCTCTCCACTAGTAAAGAGAGGGAGGAAAGGGAAGTCATGAATACTGCCAATGCTTAAAGCTCTAAAACCTAAAAGTATTTTGAAAAATTCTACTACTAACACAAGCTTACAGTTTTAATGTGAAGACAGAGCTGCACTATGCAGAAAATGTGAAACAAAACAGAGGGCAGGATATGATTAGTGCTCCAAACACGCAAATTAAGCTTTGGAGCAGGAACTAGACTCGCCTTGAGAGTTTACTTAGTTTTGAACTCTCATAGAACCTTATCTTTTGCATTTTTTTTTCTCCTTGATTTTATTCCTTCCCTGAGCCTGGAGAACTGGAGTTTCTTTGCTCAGTGTGTGATAATATAAAATGGGAAATATTCTATTCAGAGCTAGTTCTAAAAGCAATTCAAAGTAGGCAGACTTTTCTCCAGCTCTCCTTAAATGTGTTCCTTTCTTCTCTTTTTGGATCATTCACCTTGCCCCCTCCCCACCCCTACACCCCCATGTAAATGAAGTTCTTGTACTTTCTTACCCGCTCAGGATTAACATCTGCTCTTAGAAAAACGTCTGCTTTCAATGATTTATATTTCACCTTTAATCAAAGTCATCATGCCAACCATCTCCACCTTCTGAGATTCATATGTAACTAAAGAAATTTTTTCCCAGGTTATCAGGGAGTAGGGATGTTTCTTGTGGTATCTAAAATTAGGATTAGTAAGTAGCTCATTTTGTACTTCAATAAAAGGGTAAAAAAGCATAAATAATATATAAACCTTATACTTATTTTCAATAGTCTTTTTTGTTATATTATTCTATTTCCATTAGACTCAATGTCCAACCAAAACAAAGGTTAGATAAACATTGAAACTGAAAATCTCTAATAGTTGATTATGGATTAAGGGTACTGTATGGTGAAAAGCTCTATGTTTGGAAGACAAGGATACAAGTCTTCATTAACCCCTGAGTTAAGTCTCTTCACTTTCTGGACCCAGCTTCCTTTTCTATGCCAATACCTCTTTAATATCTGAATGTTTGAGAAAAAAAAAAAAAAAAGATCCTAATAAGGTCACATCTAGTTCCCAATACAGAGCCTTTATTATCCTCTTGTCAGGATAACAAAACCTGTTGACTTTATGACACGGTTCAGGAATGAAGAAAAAATACGACCTACTGTTCAGAACAAAAAGTGCATATAGCAGGAAGCTGATATACAGAAAGCCTTCTGAGAACACTCAGGACGTTTAGCAAAAAGTGGAAAATCTGACAATACTGTATAGTCACAGTGTTTCTTTTCATAACAATGATTTTTCCTGCCCTGACTAAAATAGAGCAGCTTTTATTGTTACAAGCACATGTGTAAATATTACTGGCAATAAAGATATTGTGATATGGGATAACTCCTTTAACATGTTCTTTGTGTTGCGATTAATATTTGGAGAAGATGAGTAGCTCCCAACACTTTCTGAGTTGCTATGGGTACCTGTCGTCCACATCCAGAGCCTGAAGGTTACACTCAGGGACTCTTGCCAGTTCTGTGATAATGTCACTGAAACCTGCTGCTGCGGCGATGTGCGCACATGTCTTTCCACTCTCATCATCATAGTTGATAATGGTCGGACCCTGGTGATGGCTCAGAATGATGGAACACAGAATCCTATTTCCACTCTGGAAAGTAGAGTCAAAGAAAGCTCATTATGTATAATCCAGCGCTCTTCTCTGTCTATGCATGTAAAGATAAAAATACAAAGTAAAAAAATTCCATAAGGAAAAAAAAGAAAAGGCAAAGAGAAAAAGAAAGAAAATACATTCTATCAAATTCTCCAACAAATTTCCACTGTCGCTAGTCACTGCAGTTTTGTCTCTCAGAAGAGCTAAACTGTCTTCCATAATTAGCGAACCAAATAGGACTTAAATTAAATACAAGTATAATTGCCTGACATCAGAGCTAGCAGGATGTTTGGACCACCTAGACAACAACTTGCTCATTAAATCTATTAGTTTTGTTTTCCAGCTTGTCTAGGGGTTGTTCACTGAGGAACTGGCAGAATTAATTTTAATGTTAACAAAATGACTATGAGTACTGAGTAGGGGCATAATGATGACCAAAATAATTCAGGATTGGTTACATTGCTATGAACTGGATGAAGTTTAATCACCCAAACTCTTTTGTGAAAGGAAGTGGGTCATAATCAGGTAGCTAATAAATAAAGAAATAACCAAGAATGAGAAGGAAAGCACTTTGGGCCACCATCTAAACTGGTCCATCTTTCTGTACAGGTCTATATAAGCTTCTTATATTTAAAGGGAGGCTGTTCTACAATCTTTTTGTAACCTGTCCCAGCTTTAAAAGCCACCAGGTTTTCCTTGAACGTGTCCTGCATCTCCTCAGTTTGAATGAATAAGTAAATGCTATTGTATATTGCTGCTGTTCAATACCATTTGTTGGACTAAAAGTCAAAAAACACTGCATAAGCATTCGCAATTTAAGATAATAAATCTTTAATGCCAATAAAAGAAATTCTAGTTTTATATTACACAAAAGAAAAATCTTATTTTTAGATTTCTCCTGATATCTGTGGAAAGATTATAAAACAATCCACATCATTCATTAGCATTTTCATTTTCTCAATGAATCCATAGGGAGATTCTATAGCTCCATGCACAATGTCTTATGGGTAGCCTGGAGGTTCCTAGGAGGCATGACAAGCAAGTTAAGGGAATGGGGGAGACCTTATAGTTCAGGGAGCCAGGAGGACTGGGCTCAGGGCAAGAAGAGTTAAAATTTCAAAAGATACCATTCTGTTATACTCCAAAGGCTGTTCAAAAGCTACCTCAGAATAATTTTTTCCATATAAAATTTCCTGTTGTGTTCTTCCCTCTGGATTATCTCTGTTTATTTGACCCCAAGGTTGTGTTTTAGAACCTCTGAGTCAGTTTTCACAATTCTATGGAACAGCACCCGTTCATTTTCGCTTTTCCTCTTCCTTTCCCCACCTCTCTCAGCTTACACCTATGGCTCTTCGGATATCCTGTTACTCAGCTTGACACTGGCTTCACAGTGAACCATTATGTACTGAGCCCAGAGTGTGCTTCCACTGTGCCAGGGGACAGCAGTTGACACCAGTTAGGAATCCTCTTGCGGGACCAAGGGCCAGGGGCACTCAAGCTCTCAACTTGGAGCCCCAGCCCAGTGCTGGGGTCCAGGGCACAGTGAAAATGTGGAGCCCCCTGTTCACGTGGGAAGAAACTTATTCCTCACTTCTATGGTGTCTCTCTCAACATGTCATGGTGATTTTGAGTCTGTGCCAGGGAGTCAGGGAAGCTAGACTGTGTGAGCTGTGGCTCCACTGTCCAATCAGACTTCACTTACAAAACACAGATTCGAAGATGTAATTATTAAGCACAGGACTCTCTTCTGAGTGTGGGACCCTCTATGACTGTACTAGTCACATGCCCATAAAGCAGTCCCTGCCTATGACATTTTTCCTTTTCTTCCTCTTACCTTTCCTCTTACATTATCTTTCTCCTCCATCCTTCCTTTAACATTAACTTTTAAAATTTTTGGTTTAATTGCTTAAGCTCTAAGGCATGCTTATCATCAGAAGTCGATGACATGAACACAACTAAACTTTCACGTGCGCTTTAACTTTTCCAAGATTCTTTCATCTGATGTTACCGCTACATAAAGCATACTTTGAAGGGGTCTAAAATACATTTAAAATAATCAAAAGACTCCTCACCCCCTTTAAAAAAGCACTAGTCATTAGAGAAGGAAAACAGAAGCAAAAAGAGTATCATCTCAATGAATTAATTTTGTTTACAATTTCGTGGAAGAGCAAAGGAATTCAGGTTGCCAAGGTGATTCAAAGGGGGAAAATGCTCTGTAAAAGTTCTCTCTCTGTGTGGAAGAGGGAGCATCAAGCACAGATGGAAAAACAAAACTCTACTCATATTCTCTCTTCCACCCTTCTCACCTGATCCTCAGAGGAGCCATTTTGGAAGTGGCAAAATGAACTGGGCAGGGGTCGGGGGCGCTACTGCCCAGAGCCCCTGAGTCTGCCTCCTCCAGAATCCTGACCAGCCAGCCCCTGTCAGCATCTCCCGTGGGAGCCTGCGTATTGCACAGCTTTCCTATATAAGAGATGACGCTCTTACCCGTTAGCCTTTTCCTCTGAAATGCCTTTCATCCTGAATTTTCTAGAAAATTCCTTTGTTTCTATACCTGGCCCTCACAACATTATCATTGTATTTTCTTTTCCTTTATAAAAAGATTCTCCCAGGTATAATGGTGATAGTAACACTTACTGAGTGAATGTTCTGTGCCTGACACTGTTCTAAGCATTTCCATACGTTAACTTATTTAATCCTGACAACACACAATGTAGGGACTCTTATCATACCCATGCTATAAAGGAGAAAATGGAGGCACAGAGGGATTAAGTAACTTGTCCAAGGTCACAGCCAAGAAGTGTCAGAGCCAGGACTGACAGTCTGTCTGCAGATCCCTTGCACTTGACCACTATAGCACTATAAAAGGAACGATCTCTTTATTTGATTCTTCATGTTCATCCTGGTGGAACGAAAGTGAAAACTTCTGTTTAGGCCAGCTGCATCAGTAGAAATGATGTGCGCCTCACCCACTGAGACCTGTTTTAGAAGTAAACATTAGGTGTTTTAGAAGCCTCTCCTAGGAGGGTTGCCATGGTACTCCCTCACAAGAATTTGAGAGAGCCCTAGAGAGCACTAGTTTGTGAGCTGAGGCCCTGGTTCAATGGTCTCCTGGTAACAGCATTCCCTTCTTGGCAAGCTGGGATGAGTGTCAGCCAAAGGCAGGCTCCAGGCCTGGGAGGCCAGGAATGGTCACAGAGAACAAGAGGCACCAGGAGAGAAGAAATGAGATGGTGCTCAGAAGGCCCCTTAAGAAGAGTGGAGTATGGGTTTCTTTTTGGTAGAAATGCCATTCAACAGGGGAAGTTACAATATTGTACAGATTCTATTACCATGCAGCTCTAGAATTCCACATTGAGTGGCTAGATGAGGATTGTGGATTTGTTTATTTCATTTCATTTCATTTCATTATTTCATTTCATTTCATTTCTATTTTATTTCATTTCATTTCATTTCATTTCTATTTTATTTTATTTTATTTTATTTTATTTTATTTTATTTTATTTTATTTTATTTTATTTTATTTTATTTTATTTTATTTTATTTATTTGCTTTGTTTTAATCCATGAGTAATCCATAAATTTCCTTCATGTACTCTGAAAGCTGCTGGGAACTACTGAGTTCTACTCATTTCTTTCTATACCCATGATATAGAATTTATAAGAAAATTTATAAGGATCCTTGCCATGAAAAAAAATTAAAATAATTTATAATATATTTTTTTTACAGGTGGACTCATAAAAACTCAAGATTCTAATATACTGATTGCAGATCTTTTTTATTCTAGGTGAATTTCTAAGGAATCTAAGTGGGAGATTTAGGACTAGAGGTTATTTGTTAATATGTCTGGGAAATTAGTTCTATGATGGCTTCTTCTTGAAGGGAGCTCCAATTTCCTTTCTTCTCTTGGAATTACGGGCCTATTTGCATCACTTGTCCCATGATGGTGACTATAAAAAGCAGAGACTAGAGTTTTAGGTCACACAGCCCTCTTAAAGGGCTAGGTAGCTTTGCAATGTGAGGAGCACACTGGCCCATTAGTTCAGCTGGAGCCAGATGCATTAGGTGGGGATGCAGCTGGAGGGGAAGATCTATGCAACATGAACCTCTGAGAATTGGGGGTCTGGGGCTGCTAACTAGAGGAGAAAGTACCTGATACACTGGCTTAAAGTCTGGACCATCCTCAGGGTTGCCCCTTTGGATGCAAGCTTTCTGCTTGGTCTGACTCCAGAGGCCGCCAATACCTCAAAACTTTGAGTTGACTTCCCTGGAGAACAAGTGGAAGATAAAAAAGGGGTGTGGTGGTGTGAGGTATGGTGACCTTCAGCTGTTGAACTACTTCATTTCACAGGTATTCTAATGCTATCACCATGGAAAAAAATATTTGGCTGTGTTAGTGTGTAGAAAGGGTCTAGCTTCTGTTTCTAGCTGTCTGGGAAGATGAAAGTCTTCAGGATATCTCTGAATTGTCCTTGTCAAGCCTATGACTGTGAATGTTTCTGTTGAGATGGAGCCTAGCAAAGAGTAACTCTTAATAAATATTTGCTAAAAAATGAATAAGTAAATAAGTAAAACAAGCCTTAGGAACTACAGTCAAAGCCAATCGGAATAGACTTTTATTCATCCTTTTAGCTTCTCTCTCTTTTCCTCCTCATCTCCTTCCTTTTACTAACTTTTCACTTCTTTCTTTACCCATATTTACTCCTAGTCTCCGTTTTTTCTCCTTCTACCCCACCCCCTTTCTCTCCGACCTCACACTGGGTAGCTGACACATTCATGCCACTTGAACTTAGGTTACCCTTCAGGACTCCAGTTTCCTAAACAGGTCAGTCTTTGCACCCAGGGTAATGAATTTTGTAAACCTGACTTTTTCTCTATTTACTTTGGGTTTATGTGGCCTTGTAGTCTTCTTCTTATCAAGCACTGGGAGTCATGTGGCCTGGGTGCCTGCGTGGGTGCTAGGTACCTGAGTGGGTGCTGGGTGTACGTGGGCAAATGACAACTTCCCTGTACACTAGTTTCTCCTCCACCTCTGAACTGAGGGGTTAGACTAAATAATTTAATGTGGTCCCTTTCCGCTCGAAGGTTTTTCCCCCTTCTGAACTAGATCCACTAGTATATAACATTTATAATTATCTTTTGGCATTCTGAATATATTTATGGTTAAAGTTATTTATAAGATTTTGACACAATTCAAACAGTTGCCAACAGATAGATAATCACCACCACAGGAAGGAAAAGAATTCTATGCTGAACCAAGCCAGTCTCAGGCACTAAGGGCTTGAAGGTTATATTCAAGAGCTCTGAGGGTGTGTGTGTGTGTGTGTGTGTGTGTGTGTGTGTGTGTGTGTGTGTGTTTAATTTCCTTAACCACATAACCACACGCTGAATAAAGAAACATGAAATAGCTGTTTATACTAGCACAGTTCTTTTCGTCCTACACTCCCTGGAAAAATGTACTAAAAAAAAGTACTGCTGAGAAAGATTCCAAACAAACACATTTTCTAGTAAGTGGAGGAAGGAGCTAGTAGTGAGATTTGAGAGGCAAACCCTCTCATTGATCTGCTTTCATATGTATCCTAGAATTCCTATCATTAGAATTCCTATCATTACACATCCCTATCTCCTGAGAAGCTGGTATCATCATAGATAGGCAAGAACATGCTCTAAGGGACTGAGATGCCACCGAGGGAGATTGATAGGAACAGGGCTCTGCTCAGTGGTAGCCCAGATAGTCTAGCAGTGGGGTTTCCTAGGCAGATGGGTGAGGTGGGTACGGGAGATGGGCCTACTGGAAGGCACCACCAGCTACCAAGGGAGCTGTGAAGTGGGGGCAGAAGTTGAATTTTGCTTAATTTTTAGGCCCAATGTTTCAACTCTTTATTGCTTTAGTTATCAGGGTCAAACACAGAAGCTTTATTTCAAAGTGCTATAGCTTTAAGTGTGGTTTCACATGGTCCAAGAGGAAAGCAGGAAGTTCAGTGAAAGGAATAAATGACAACAGGAAATAGACTCATTCATGTAAAAAACTTTAAAAGGAGCACAATGCTGGTCCTGTGTTATAAATGAACAAGAAGGCTGAAGGAGGCAAGTGTAATCTCGATTTCAGCTGACATTTGGAATTACCCGTAGTCTTCTTTGCAGTGTAAAGGTCAGAACACACCACTTCTGAATTCTGCTGCTAACCACAGGGAGGGAGAGGGTGCCCGGTTCTTCCAGAGTTAGGATCCTTAACCTTTCAGGGTAATCACCCATCCTCATTGAGGAAAGGAAGAGAGCTGTGGACTCCTTCTTCAGAAAAATGTATGTGATGTATTTACACACCCACACAGACAATATTATACACAGTTGCAGGGACTCTAGAAAGAACCTTTCTTACTAACCTTTTTACCCTTAATGCTAGATACACAATAGGGGCTCAAGAAATATTTATTATATAATTGAATAAATAAATGAGTAGGATATTATGCTTATGTAAAATCATGATCAAAATGCAAATATTTGGGGTAGGACTAGATAAGGTTTTAGCATCCACTGATATGAATTCATTTATCATAGTGGTTTCCAACCCTAGCTGTATATTACATCTCCTGGGGGGAGTGGAAGCTTTGAACAATATTGATGCCTGGGCTCCAGCCCAGAACAACTGACTGAAAATTGAAGGGTGTGGGGCCTGGGTATCGGTATTGCTTAAAAGTTCTTCAACTGATTCCAAAGTGCAGACAAGAAATCAATGTAGCTGGTTAAACGTTTATAATTTAGTAGAGAGAAGCTATGAAGATGTGGATGTGATAACTAAGCTGTCATGGAGAAAACCAGAAATTATAATAAAAATGGTCGTCTTTTCCCATCACACAGATCATTGCATACTGCTGTCATATGCACAGTATCATCCATGCCCTAAAGATGTATTGATAGTGAAGCCACACAGGTATTTCCATTTCTAAAAAGCCCAACTCAGAAGGCCTGGAGTGGGGTCTGGGCATCTATCCTTTTATAAACACAGATGATTGTTCCATGGGATGGCCAGTTTTAGCGCTGCAGCTCTAAATTGGGGGGTGGGGTGGAGGCAGGGGCAGTAGAGGAGGCATGCCAGTCAGAATTACCTGGGGACATTTTTTGAAGTGCACCTATGTGAGCTCTATCCTAGATCCACAGGAGCAGAAGGCAGGGGTGGTATTAGAGAGTGGATACACAGAAAATGCTTGATTCTAAAACCACTCTCACCTCAACTGAGAGCCAGCCCACATGGGACACTTCTTGGATGCTCAGCCACTGGGAACGCTGCTATGTTGGTGACCTCTGACCAGCCAGAGGAGTGGACCCTGGGCAGGGACTGGCATGAGGGGGCAGGGAAGGCAATTATATTCTGAAAGTATGTAGGACGGTACTAAGGGCAGGTGGAGATGACAAAAATAATCCTGGCTCACTTCATAGTTTTGCCCAGGGCTGGCCCTGCTACAGAGTAACTGCAGACGAACTTGTGAAGATAAAAAACAGAGCAGTTTCCAAATCACTTCTATTTTCCCCTGACCTCAGGCACACATGTCAACCCTGAAAGTGCCAGGTGCCCATCTCTGCCATGCGTCCACAAGAAAACACCTGAGAGAAACCACCATCAGGGCAGGCAGACACTCCCTTCACAATGATCCTGGCAGCAGTCCAGCTAGGGTGCCCTTTTTGGACTGATGGAAAGAGACAGTAGGGATGTCAAAGGGGGGCACTGGAAGACAGAATAGTTGGCAGCTTGTTTAAAGGAAGCACAGCACTGCTCTCCTCTGAGGGGCGGAGTAGTTAATCAGTCCCCCTGAAATTTAGCTGGGGTCATTCTTTCACTTTGTTCTCAGTTTTACCCTCTTTGGCTGGCAGACTTCTGGGGCCTATTCTGATTTCTTTAGTGGTGTGTTCTGATACAGACTCCCTTTTGAGACAGTGAGGTAGGGTCATGAGCCACAGTTTTCATGCTTCAGCATGAAAAATAGTGAATAGGATTCAGGGTCACCTGGATTACTGTGCTTTGGAGAATTTGGAAAGAAGAGGGTCAGTCTAAAGACCGAAAGGATTGTATTAGTAAGTCTTTGAAAGTTTATCCTGGTGCACTGTGAGCCAGTGACAGCACTGAGATGAAGAAAGAGAGAGCAAAGGAGGTGTGTGTGTGTGTGTGTGTGTGTGTGTGAACCAGCCAAGGCAGATTCTGCCTGATATTCTATAACTCCTCCACCTCTGTATCTTGGTATGGTTTCTTTTCAACAACTGATGCGCCCAAATCCTCCAAAGTGACAGGTTTGCTCTTGCCCTTCTGGATATAAATGGCAGGAAGAAGAGCAGCATGGATCTTCCTTGCTCTATCATACATGTAAAATCTGTATCAATGCCAAGGCTGTACCTTTGATAGTTCCATTTTTCAGGTCTGACACACTCAGAGAATTGATAACACCACTTTACACGATTTAAATTTGAAACAAGTCCTCACCTGGACTGCCCAGTGGAGAGCCGTTTTAAAGTCTTTATCCACAAGGGTGGGGTCTGCCCCCTTCTTCAGCAGCATTTGGGTGTGTTGAGGCTGGTTGTGGAAAGCTGCCCAGTGGAGTGGTGTCATTCCCTGCAAAACCAAAATCGAAGGGTGCAAAGATGAACACAGGTTACTAGGGAGGAAAATGGAGCTCACACTTTCTCCCCAGGCCAGGGAGCCACCATCTGATATGTTGGTTGCTGTCTGTCAGTTCATTCATTTCTTAAATCATTCATCAACTCATATTTATTGAGCTTCTGCTTCGTGCCAGGCAAATAGGTGTTGAAGCTACTATAGTGAATAAGATAAGATCCTTGCCTTCATGGGAATTGCACTGAAGCAGAAGAAGACAGACAATAATTGCAAACGAATGAGCCAAAAGATTTTCCAGATTGCTGAATGCTCTGAAGAATACACATGGAGTGCTGTGACAGAGTAACTGTGGAGGCAGGAACTGGTCAACATGGGCCTCTGCAAGCCAGGCTAGGGGAAGAGACTAGCAAGCAGCAAGTCATGGAGGCAGGCCCCTGTAACTGGAGGCATGCTGAGAGGCCATCTCCCACCACGAGGGCAGGGGCACTGTCTGTTTTACTGAAGTATCCCCAGTGACCATAACAGAGATGAGAGAAATAGCCAGTGAATGAATGACTGAATAGGGAGAGGAAGAGAGCCACATCAGATGAGGTTGGAGGAGGAGGCAGGGGCTGATTCTGGGAGTATGGAATGAGGGATACTGGTCCTGTATAAGGCATTTGGATTTTATTCTAAAGTTAAGGGAAAGACAGTGAAGAGTTTTAAGCAGACATTGATACACTATTGAGCAGAAATCACTCTGTGGCAGCTTGATTAACAGATCTGGATGAGGGAATCCCAGTTTCTTTCAGAGCTTAAGATGACACACTTTAGGCATCATTTAATAATAAAATAAACTTATTGATGAACTCTCCTCCTTGCCCACACCTCTTAATTACATAAAATATATCTGAAACGACTCAAGATAATAGCAAAGGAGCAAAAGGTGTGGGCAGCTTTAAAGCTTCTCTTTTTATATTAATTTGTGCAGATAACATAAAGACAGGAGTCACTACCTTGGCCTTCTCCACCCACGGTAAGCTGAGTGGAAGAGATGCGCCTCGGCCTAGTTAGGAATACAGGGCTAATATCCCAGAGTTAATTTTTAGTAATACAGAGACCTTTGTGAGTTCTTATATGCCTTATCCCACTTAATCCTCCACACAAAGTTCTGGGTTAAGTATTATGCTGAAGTAGGCTACATGTTCACCAAACAAATAGGGTTACTTTGTCAAAGCACTCCATATGCATTCTTCGTAGCGTTCAGCAGTCTAGAAAATCCTTTGGCTCATTTGTGTGCATGTATTGTCTGTCTTCCTCTTCCTCCAGGGCACACAGTCTACATTCCCCGGCCTCCCAGTGTGGGCATGAGACTGAGTCCTGACCACTGCGATGTGGACAAAAGGGATGGAAAGAATGGAAGCTCCCTCCCGGCCTGCCTAGAAAGCAAAACTGACGTAAGCTTAAATGCATTTTCTCTTTCCTCATCTGACAACTGAATGCAGAGGAGGACAACACTTGAGAAGGTGCTGGAATCAAGTGATTAAAATGTCTGGGGCCCTGACTGACCACCTCGTCAACCAGCATTGGACTTGATGCAAGCAGGAAATAAGCTTATACTGTGTCAGGCCCCTGAGATTTTTGAGTTGTTTGCTATGGCAGTGAGCCAACTTTGACAGGTTCCATTCTCCTCATGTTCGGGAAGAGGAAGCTGAGCACTAGAGAAGTCCCCAAGTCCGTGAGTGAGCATGAAACTGGATCTAGGGTTTGAGGTTTGTGGGGCATGGGAATTAAATGTTAAATCCTCTTGACCAGTTCCATATTCTAAATAATTAAATTATGGTCGGTTTTCAAGTTTCAAATTTCAGTCATATAACACTGAGCCTCCAAAGATACTCTTGAGGATATTTTAAGAAATTGGTTCCATATGGAAAAAAATGCTGGTCTAAAAGCAGTGAAACTTTTTTTTTCCCTACCAGCTGAATATTTACTCATGATTCAGAATAGCTTATTGCATTTCAGTGAGTCCTCTTTGTTTTTAATTTGGTCCACTAGGGTTAGAAATCTTAAGCAAAGAATTGCTTCAGTTGTTGGCTTTACCTTGAAGTCCTGCCAGTATCCAGGGTGAAGGACAACAGAAGCAATTTTGAAGTCCCTGGAGTATATAAGCTTCATGAGGGCAGCTCCTTGTCTGGCTGTCAGACTCCCTGGAGCCTAGAGCAGTGGCAAGCATGTTGTACATGCTAGAAAAATACCTATTAAAGGAACAAATGACTTCTCACTATTCTTGATTGAAATTTTGTTTTTGTAAAATTTGGTTTCACTTTTTAAAATCACACACACAAGAAAGGCAGGACCTGACTTTTTTACCGAAAATGAGCTTGTTTGATATGATCGCTGTTACTAAATCATCAATGGAAACCTGTTAGAATTTCTAATGAGTGCTCCAAGTGAGGCAGAGGACAATCACTATGTCTGGAGACGTGACTGGTGATGTGAGAATTCAGTGTAAAAACGTGCATGTGAATTAATCTATGAGTATGCACTGTTAACCCTTATTTTCTAAACATAGTAGCTAGGCTTCAAGAGTTATTCTTTCAAAACAACACCCTCCATAAAAAAAAAAAAAGCATGCAACTCCTGCATGCTTTGTTAAAGGAATGGAGTGAGGAGGAAGGAGAAGCACTACCAGTTTTCATAAATCTACTTGGTACCAAGAGCTTTCTATATGTTTGTTACCTCTTTTATTACAGATAAGGAAACTGAAACATAGACGGGTTAAGTAATTTGCCTAAGACCATTGACATGGCAGAGCTGGGATTCAAATCCAAGTCTTTCCAACTGTGGAGAAAAATATTTTTTTCCCACACATCATGTTGGTAGACTTTCATTTTGGAAATGAGCTCAGATGCTAGAAAATTCTTTTTATTGTACTTTTATCTGGATTTAGAATCTTCTCACTTTATAGAATGGTGGTTCTCCTATGTTATTATTTGTGTCATTTGTCATGACCTCTAGGCCCCTCCTAAATGTGCAGCTGGCAAATATTTATTTTTTGTAAGGTATTGAAATATATATATGTTCTCTCCCCGCTTGACCCTCACCTGGGAATTTGGGATCACTGTTAGAAGCAACTGTTGATCCTCTAAATGGCCTCAAATTGAGACATGAATTACTCCATTACTTCTCTAAACAATAATATATAACATGTGTAAAACTTATTATATATACATTGTGTATTTACATTACAATATAAACAGGTTGCATACATTCAGTCAAGTCAAGTGAAATTTCCTGTTCTTATTTTTTTCGATTTGGCTGATGAGAAATAAAAATAAGTCTCCTTAGAGTTAGTAATATGAAAACCAAAACTTTCAGAAACAGCTCAAGTGCAGCTCTTGTTGTTGCACAATGCTTTGTTTAGGAACTGTTTCCTACAACTGCCTCCTTCTCGACTTCCTTCAGCTTCTGCTGAGCTGGCAGGCATCTTCGTTCTGTTAAGACTCCAGTGGCCTTTTAAGGGGCAGACTTCAGGCTTGGCAATGGGCATGTGTCCTGAGCTGTGACAAGAGATTGTGACTAGGCTGTGATGCACTTAAAGGCAGAGGCAGGGGTTTATTCACTGTGGGATGCTCACTACACTGAGAACATAGTAAGTGTTCAAGAAATGTTTATAGGAAGCATGAGTTAGTGAAGTGCAGGTTTTCAAGGTTCCCTTGAGCTTACAGTGAATGTAAAATACCAGAGTCTGGCCTATATCTAAGCTGTGCATATCCTTGTTATCAGCTACTTGAGGACTTCACTGGGGACTAGGTTAGGCTGTCAAAGCATCTAAGGGCTGAAAATCTAGGAGTCACTGGCGGAGTCATTGCAACACACACCCAGATGGTCCTTGTGACAGTAAAAATCCACTGTTTTGAAAAACAAAAATTAATAGTAAAGAATGAAAAGTAACTCACATTCAGTTAAGAAAACAACTCTCCAGAATATTGTGAAGGAAAATGTTGTTTTAGTTGACTTAGGACCCATCTTGAGATTGCCGATAAGACTGAAGGTATGCTGTAACTGTTGGGTGTATAGCAGGGTTGCTTTGAAACACACTCTTATGCATATGAGTAATTCTGTACCTTGAGACTGTGCCACTCAAATTTCAGTTGAGGGCTTATAAGTCCTATCAGCTTCTCATAACTTTTTTTTCTTTTTTCCAAAACCACTGTAACTTTTGTGTTTTCTGAACCAGAACTCTGATTAAGTGTTTAGCAGTTTTCAGTGTTTCAGAATGGCACTTTTAGACAGGCTCTGGCAGATACTGAAAGGCACAGAGAGAAATGTATGGCTTTTTCTGGAGTTTAATAATCTGATTTCAGATCTGTCATCTGTCTACCACCTATCTATTAAACATATATATTTGGGGAGCTCTAGTATATGCAACTTACTGAACTAAATTCTAGGGATACAAAAATGGAAAAGACCTGGTCTGCCTCTAGAGACTTATGGGGGAGTGGGGGATGGGGGAGAGAGAGAAATGAGGGTTCCTGGGTAGTAGTGACTTCTCCATTTTTCTGAAGTGCTCATTGTCAGGATGAAAATTCTGGCACATTAATAAAAATTGTTCTATTATTTTACCTTTTGCTAAATGTAAAGTAAAAAGATTTCTAGAGTCAGGGACTGATTTTTTTTTCCTTTGTATTGTACAATCTCTGCTTGTGATTATATTTTAGGAATGTTATAAGTGGACTTGGTACTAAGAATTACATCCAAAGGTTCACATCTGTTTTTGTAACTTGGATTTATTTTCTCAACTGCTGTTATAATGAAAGTTTGGATTGTCAAGCCAGTCACAAAACTCTACTTAAATCAGAAAATTCATTTAATATAGGATCAATAATATATCCTAAATACCATGCATAATGGCACTTCTCTGGATAAATGTAAAACTCTAACCCAAATGCCAATAGCTCTTAGCCCCTCCTGATGGGGTGCTCTTTCTGTCCAAGCTAAAATGAGAGCAGGAGAGAGGTTAGATTTCAGGAGTTTAGTAACTTGATAACTTCCTGTTGCTGCAATGCAAAGGCCTCTAAGTCAGTGATTTCCTCTGAGGTCCAGAAGAACAAAGGCGCAAAGAACAATCTGACTTATTTCATTTTTCCCTCAGCGTTAAGCTCTGCAGCATGGATTGTTTCTAAATAAGTTGTTTTATTAGCAGTGTGGTTAGTGCAAGAGAAAAAAAAAACAACAAAACACAGATCATTGGAACAGAACAAAGAGTTCAGAAATGGAACCACATATTTAAAAAAGAAATCCTGTAACAAACTAAAAGCATAATGTAGTCATGTCCCTGGGGGCAGGGAAGGCCTTTAAAAAGATGCCTGAAGCAAAAACAGTAGTGAATAAGAATGATCGTTTTGATTATATTATATTTTTAAATTTCTGTAAAGACATTATGAACAATTCTAAAATAAGAAATAAACTGAAAAAATATTTGCAACCCAACAGCAGACAAAAAAATTAATGTTTGAAATAGAAAATAAATACCTGTGAATCCATAAGAAAATGACAAGTAACCCAAACAGATGAATGGACAAAAGATCTAAACAAGCATGTCACAAAAGAAAATATTTAAATGAACATTATACCTATAAAATTATGCTCAATCTCATTAGTTATCAGAGAAATGCAAATTAAACCAATAACGAGAAAATTCAACCACGGGAAAACAACAAGCTGCCTTTTACCCTGTGGGTGGAACTATACATTGATACAGCCATAATGGAGAATAGCCATGCATGGGTTTAAAAATAAAAATGTACACTTTCTACTACCCAACAATTATTCTTTGAGAGAAATGTTTGTATATAATACTCAAGGAGGCTTATACGAGAACACTCTTTAGAGTAATGTTTGTTGTGAAAAATTGGAGACAAGACAAATATTTATTCACAGGGGAACAGCAAAACAAGAGGTATTTTCATAGCACAGTAGTCCCTCCTTATCCACAGGGAATGTGCTCCAAGACCCCCAGTGGATACCTGAAACCAAGGGTTGTACCAAAACCTATATATACTTTGTTTTTCCTGCACATACATATATCTATGATAAAGTTTAATTTATATATTAGACACAGCAAGAGATTAGCAATAATGACCAATAACATAGAACAATTATGTCAATATACTGTAATAAAATTTATGTGAATGTGGCATTATTAAAATGGGTTTTTTGAGCACAAGTGCTGCTATACTGAGACGGTCAATCTGATAACCGAGACAGCTACTAAATGACTAACAGGCAGGTAGCATGCACAGCGTTGGACAGAAGGATGATTCACGTCCTGATGCAGAATAGTGTGAGATTTCATCACACTACTTAGAAAAGCACACAATTTAAAACTGATTAATTGTTTATTTGTGGAATTTTCCATTTAATATTTTCAGGTCTCAGTTGACTGCAGGTAAATGAAATGTTAAAAAGTGAAACTACTGATAAGGGAGATACTACACTATGAAACATGATAAAGCCATTAAAAGGAATGAGCCAGGTCTATATATATATCAACATGAATAGAGCTCTCTGACATATTCTTGAGTCAAAAACAAAGCTGTAGAACAATATATAGAGTATGATACCTTTTATGTTATACTCCAGAGCATCTATGAAAACATATAAAAGAAAAGGAAAGAGACATAAAACATTGACTGCCTGGGGGCTAAGGTGGCAAGATGGAAGTAGTCAAGGATTTCCTACTATTACTTGTAATATTTAAATATTTAAAAAGCAAATGTGTTCCTAAATATTTATGTATTTCATAAATATTTATGTATTTCATAAATATTTATGTATTTCATAAATAAAAACTAATAATACAAAAAATTACTTTAAGTCACTGAGCTCAGATAAGCATAGCCTCTAAATATATATTCATATTCACCTCTCTGATATAAAGTAATACCATATTTTGTTTTACTTGAGCAGTTATAGAATGAATTCAGAAACATATTTTTTTATCCCCAATCTCTTTCCATTCTTTCATTTTTAATTTAGACTCTAATATGTCTCTCAATGACTTTGCTTTCTATCTGATCTTTTAATCTTTATCTATTATTATGACAAACTTAGGAGTCCAGTTATTCTTGAAAAATAATTTCATTCAGAGTAGGGATATGCCTTACTTACTCTTTCCCCTTGTAATTAGGAAAACTGTAATGCTTCACCAGCACTAACTTACCTCTTCTCTCATTTCTTTTGCCTTCGTTGTTTTTTGCTGCTTGTTTTTTTTTTCTTTTTTTAAAGCAGATATAGGGAGTTGTTTGTGCCTATGCTTTAACTGTTACACCCTCATATGTAATGGAGAATGCATTGTGCTTGGAGCTCGTGGGAAAAATATTGAGCGACAGGAAGAGTAGGTAGGTGATTGCTTGTTCAGAAGCCAAATGCGGGAACTCTTATACTAAGGTACTGAATAAAAAAGAAAGTCTGGGCTACGTTCTTTCCATTTCAGAATTATTCTTATTTCTCAATGGTAGAGAGCTTCTAGCCCTTGCACATTTATAAGAATCAGCATACACTAACAATGACAAATATCTATCTAATAACAATGACAAATAGCTATCTAAACTTAAAAACACAGACAAACATTACAGTTGGCTTCAGATTGGTTTCAGATATGCAGACATGCTGTGACATGGCCCGAAGAGGAAGCTGCAACACTGGGTAGGAAGTGTTCTTTTTCTTTTCTTTTTTAAATTTTATTTTATTATTAGTTACAAGTACGAGGCCCCTGCTCTCTGCATTTAAAAGTCAAGGGTCAGAAAGTTGGTTTATCAGCAAAAGGAAGGTCCTCTGAGAAGTCACTTTGCATGAGAAGAAACTAGAACCTTTCCCAGTATTTAGCACATATTATCTAAAATGTGTTACTATTACTGCTGTTAGGAAGATCTGTGTCTACTTTCATTGTCTGCACCAGCCAGGGGCCTCCCAGGATGGAAAAAAAATAGAGAACTGTCACTTTGCTGGGTAATGTTTGTTCAGCTGAGGGGTGGACAGAGTTGGAAGTCTATAAGGGGAATTTAGCTTGAGGGTATGAATGACTAAATTTGCCCCCTTTCCAATCAATTTGTCCAGTTTTTAAAAATTTGCCCCAAATTTGTTTGGGTAGTAGGAGTTGGAGGTGGAGGAAGTAGTTGGCAACTTGCCCAAAATCTAGTTCATTGATCAGCTGGCATAAACCACTCAAGCTGCCTTTCACACCATGGGGGGAGTGAATGATCGGAGTATGCTTTCTCATCTCTGGTTCTTGTTTTTAAAGCAGAAGTTTAAAACAGTGTCATCCTCTCTCTTCTGGTGTTTTGCTTTAAACCGCTGAGGACAAGGGGAGTGAAAGCAGTGTGTGACCACTGAGTTGGGAGGCAGCCAACCTCAAACCCAGGCTGTGAAGCAGGGGCTTTTTTGGTGTGGTTATTAACGCCAAGCTGGGAGGAGGCCTTGAATGAGAAGATTTGAGAAAGGCTAGGGGTGGGGGCCATTTGGGGGCTTCCTCCATCTCATTGTCTATCGCCAGCTGGCTTCCTTGACAAAATATAATTTGGCATTTTGAGGCATATGCATTTTCACTACTATCAGACTTTATCTTAAAGTTATTAGACATTCTTAGTGAAGTGCAGCCAAACCAAGCATATATTTATAAGAATCTTCCATTAAAAACTAGGTATTTAAATTGGGTTTAAGAAGCTTGTTAAAAAAATCAGGCTGGCTAATGAAAGTGTCTGATCCACTCTCCCTCAGGAACTGTACTCAAGAGCACTGCACTGTCTTCTTGGAGGGCAGCCTTGGACAGGATTGTCTTTGCAACATAAAGGAAACGGTAATTGTGATAACTGGCATTAATAATGTGGCCTCTGGAACAGGAAGCTTGCAATTATTATCTATCTGACATCTTTCACTGTGAGAAAGTGTCTGCAGCCATAACTTGCCATGGAAGTTTCTGGAACTCGAGAAGACAGGAAATGTCCAGAAGGAAATTACAAAATTTCAGTGGTATGATAAATGCTTAAGAATTTAGTGCAATAAACTTTCTCTAGCCGAAGTCGCCCATACCGACAGTAGGGATAAATTTTTCCTGAGGATGAATAGTAGAGACTCAGGGTAGGAACACAAAGATGTGCTCCAACCACTTCTTGCACATTTATGAGAGGAGGCTCGGTGGTTCAGAAAAGGCCCTCCTCTCGCCCTGATGTGCACACTGGGAAATTGCTTTTTAAGAGGGCAGGCTCACCTCATTGTCCTGGTGATTAATCTCGGTGAGATTTGACTGCTGCACCAGGACTGTTAAGAGCCTGTAAAGAAAAACAGAAGAGGTTCAAAAGAACAGAATTTGTATGAGAACACAACATTAGAAGGCCTCTGAATGAAGATGAGCTCTTTTCAATCAGTTAGGAAAAAAATACATAGAAAAGAAGCTTGCATGACAGGGGAGAAGGCACCTGGGAGGAAGAGAACATCTCTGTCTCTTCTTCTTCCCTCTCCTCTGTATCTCAGTGCTTCTAGAGAGGCCAAAGGGAATGGATAGAGTAAATCTTGGACTCATCTTATTCACCAGACCTGTGCCCCTATCTGTGTACTTTAAGAACCAAAGTCCTCTAGAGAATAGTTTTTATTGGTTTCACATTAACTTATAGGGTCCTTTCATACCGCTTCATCACTAGGTACATGTGTCATGTCCTTGAAATGCATAGATTGTACTGAGAGACAGCATTTACAACTTTGCTTATTATTTGTAAAACACACAGACATATAAGCAAGAAGTGACACTAACCAACGTGAAACAACTATCTTAAGTTCAAATTTTTATCCACTTGGGTCCCACACTTGGTTGACAGAGGCCAACACTCTATATGTGGGAGAGAGGCAGTTGAATATATGGTTAGGGGCCCAGACTCTAGAGCCAGACTTCCTGGGATCACATCCCAGCCCTGACACTGACCAGCTTTGTGACAATAAGCAAGTAACTTACGCTCTTTATGCCTAAGCATCCTCATCTGCAAAATGGGGGTAATAAAAAGTGCCTACCCTATGAGTTAATATGCATACAGCATTTAAGGTATGTTAGAACATAGTAAGTATTATTTCCAGACACTAACCCTAGAGGTTTAGCTCTGGCCCTATCTCAGAATCCTCTGGGATGATTTTTTAAAACCACAAATATCTGCATTCTGTATTTAACATTTCTGACTCAGTAGGTCCAGAGAGAAGCCTAGCTCTTACAGTTTTAAAAAAAACTATTCAGCAGACATTTCTCCCCAGAGGACATACAAATGGCCAACAAATATATGAAAAGATACTCAACATTGCTAGCTATTATGGAAATGCAAATCAAAACCACCATGAGATAGCATCTCACACCTGTTAGAATAGCTATAAACAACTGGACAGATAATAACAAATGTTGGAGAGGATGTGGAGACAAAGGAGCCCTCATCCACAGCTGGTGGGACTGCAAATTGGTATAGCCAGTATGGAAAACAGCATGGAGGTTCCTCAAAAAACTAAGAATTGATCTACCATATGATTCAGAAATCCCTCTATTGGGTATTTACCTGAAAGACTTGAAAACTCATATATAAAAAGATATTTGCACACTGATGTTCATAGCAACATCATTCACAGTGGCCAGGACATGGGAACAACTGAAGTGTCCTATGATAGATAGACGATTGACTAAAGAAGCTGTGGTATGTATATGGAAGAGATGGAAGAGATGAAATATTGTCATTTGTGACATGAATGGACCTTGAGATAATCATGCTAAGTGAAAAAAGTTAAAAATCACCTGATATCATTTAATGTGATACAAACCTAAAAGCAACAAACGAACAGGACAAATACATGGTCATGGACAATAGACTAGTGTTTACCAGAGGGTAGGGAGGAGGGAGGAAGGGGGAGAGGTAGACGGTAAGGGTAAAGGGGGTCAAATATGTGGTTATGTGGTGACAGAAAGAAATCTAATATGGAAAGTGAACAAGCAGTGTATATGTGTGTGTGTGTGTGTACCTTACTGCTAAAATGTAGCTGAAACTTATTGGATTTATTTAACCAATGTCACTATGAAATTAATTAATTAACTAATTAATTACTTTAAAAAAGCTGTTCAGGAAATTCTGTTAAACCGTCAGGTTTGGAAACCTCTGAGAAAGGTATTGAATGACCTAACCAATGGATACTCATTGTTATGGACTGAGTTGCGGCTCCTGAAAATTCATAAATTAAAACTCTAATCCGCAGTGCCTCAGAATGCAACTGTATTTGGAGACGGAGCCTTTAAAGAGGTAATTAAGTTAAAACGAAGCCATTAGGGTGGTCTTAATCCAATGGGACTGGTGTTCTCCTAAGAAGAGGAGATTAGGACATGCAGAGAGATATCAGGGGTACGTGCTCACAGAGGAAAGACCATGTGAAGAGACAGCAAGAGGGTGACCACCTACAAACCAAGGAGAGAGACCTCAGAGGAAACCAGCCCTTCTTGTACCTTGATCATGGAATCCCAGCATCCAGAACTGTGAGAAAATAAATTTCTGTTGGTTAAGCCACTCAGTCTGTGATGTTTTGTCACAGCAGCCCTAGCTAACTAATAAACTTGTCAAGACGACAAAGGACTGTCTGTACGGAGACAATGAAGGAAATTCAGGAATTGTTTTTGGAAGAATTATTTGAAAAATGAAATGGTTTTGCCCCCTTCCAAGTCAGAGTTTCATTGTCTTTCAACTAAGATGATATCTAAAGTTCTAAGTATTAAATTGCTGCCTATGATAGAAGAAAACAAAGAGAGACTCATCATATTACATCAGTGATAAATATAAGGAGAGCTTAAATAGGGATGGACTTCTGAGGTTTAAATCTAGTCTTATCACTGTCTTTTGGGATTTAATTCTGGCCTCACCACTGCATGACCTCTCTGAGCTTCAGTATCTTCACTTATGTAATAGATATAATGACAGCAGTGGTGGTGAGGATGGAATAGCATGACAGGCCTCAAGCTCTTACTATATAGTCTTCAAAGGAACAGTGGCTGTAACTGCAAGCAACACATCTCTTTTAATTTCTGAATTCTAGAAGAGGTGTGAAGACGTTATAAAGATAATTGCATTTAGAGTAACACTGATTTTATATTTGTGATTATATTCCACTGCTGGATATATTTTCCCTTATAGCTGCTTTAAGGTGGTGGTGGGATAACCAGTGAGACTCTCTCTCTCTCTCTGTCTCTCTGTCTCTGTCTCTCTTTCTGTCTCTCTCCATCTCTCTCTCCCTCTTCCAATACTGGCCATTGTTTAATCTCTGGGGCTCATTTGGTCTGGGGGATAGTGGGAGGGAAAAGCAAGAAGTTAGCTGTGGGCCAATCTGGTTATCCTCAGCTAACCCTGAGAAGACTGAGATCATCTATTATCTATAGCAAAACAGAAGTGACCCCATAGGAAAGTGACCAAAGTGAGAGGAGTAGAGCTCTGAGAAGGGGGTGAGGACAAAAGGACCTCCTGTCACATCCTGGGTGAGCATCTAAAGACCATGGGATAAACTCTGTATCTGAATATTTCTCTATTTGCCTCTCAAATTCATTTTCTGCCCTGCAACTTCCTGCTCTGAGGCTGACCTCCAATGACTTCATCATCCAGGCTCGCCTTCTGACTTCCCACTGGCCAAACACAGCAGAAGGATTGGCAGTAGGAATCAAGGAGCCACTTCCCTTCCTGATAATGACTTTTTCCCTGTATCAAAGGCCTTGGTGCCTGCCATGTGGCCCCTTCCACAGCTACAACTATAGCTACTGCCACAGCTCTCAGCAGGTTCCAATAACAGCTCTCTTCTTTGTGCCTTTTAGTCTAGGGGTGGAATATTTTCCTGCTTTTTGGGAGGGATGGAAGTGGGGATTATGTCACCATATCTTGGTTAATTTTAAATAATCTTTCATTAAACTTTTTTCAGTTACCTCTTTTAACATTCCATGTCTTCCCTGTCATGACCCTGACTGATATATGATAATTTATATAACTTGATTCCATTTGATTCTTAAGTGTCTAAAACTCATTGATCTTCAATGCTGGACATAAATTTATAGTTCTCTTCCTCACTTCCTCCTCTCTCTCTCTCTCTCTCTCTCTCTCTCTCTCTCTCTCTCTCTCAGAACACACTGCCTGCCAAGGCCATCACACATTGCCTTGGTGATTCAGCCTCATCTACAAACCAGGTATCTAATTTCTACTTGGTGTGTCCATGCCATTTCCTGAGCAGAGGTAATCCACTAGATATCTGTCCCACATCTGTCTTAATTATCAGAGGACTTACAGACCTCCTTTGTTGTTGTTCTTTCAGAACTCCTGTTGTGTGCTATGATAGTCCAGGAGTATTTCTCTCACAACCCTGCAACCCAATTACCTATTAGCACTCTGTCTTGCTCTCAAATCTCCAGGCAGCAATATAAGGTCCATCTCATCCCAGGTACCAGAACAGCAGGCACAGATCCTCACCAGGAGCATTCCCAGACATGATGAGTTATAAAACAACAGATGCTGGGGGCCAGACTACCTCAGTTAGAATCCCTGCTCCATTACCAACCAGCCAGTGACCTTGGGTAAGCTAGAAATTCTCAGTGCCTACATTTTTTTTTATCTATAAAACAGAGGGAATAATTACACCTACTTCTCAAAGTTTTGTTGTGACTTTGAATGAGACAAAGCATATAAAGCACTTAGAATGACATTTACATGGCATAATAAGTTTTATATAATGATTAATTTGTTAAAAGCTCCCACCCTTTATATTTTGGGGGACACTGGTTGCCATTAAGTGATTGGTGGGCTGGAGAGAGACCAGCTAGACATATACTGGGGGCAGTCTGTTTCTGTGAGCTTCTCTGTTTTACTGGCTCCTTGGGCTCACAGCCCTGGAACTGGCCAGCCCAGCGAAGGGTGGGGAAAAGGGTCCCCATGCCAGCTAGCCACCTGTCCTCCTGTTCCCGAAGATACCTGGAAATGAGAGCGTACTGTAGTGAAACATCACTAATATGTGCCCACAGAGTAGAACACATCACCTGGTAACTAGAGAACAGGACCCCGAAGAAATGATTTCCTTCCTCCCTCTGGCTGTAATCAAAAGCAATGAAAAGAGGCAGAGTTGCTGGCACTCTCTCTGGCAGGGAAAGAAAAAAAAAAAATCTGCCAGTAACCATGGAGACCATGAAAAAGGCCTTCAGGAAGCCCTGTGGCTGCTTTCAGAGGAGATCACTGCTTGCCTTCCAACTCTAGCATGCACAGCATTGTACAAATACAACCCTGTTCTCTTTGGAGCTTTGTCTTAATGATCATGCCCCCTCTTTCACAGAGGCGCCCTCTGAGTGTCCCAGCCAAGGAAGCAAGAAAAGCCATGGGGAGCTGAAAGGGAGAAAACCTGGACCTGCTGAGAAGCTGAAGGTTCAAAGCAGGAAGGGGTATCGTGAGATAAATCTTGCACCCCTTTGCTTTTGTCCATCCAACTCACCTTCCTGTTCATAATTATAAATCACTTATCCTTGCATCAGTTTAGATCTCCACTGAGTTGTAGCTTAGCTAAGGCTACCTATGAGAACTGACTGGTTTGCTAGTGAATTGTCTCCATCCGAAAACCAAATCTCTCTGGAGGCAAAAGACTGAAGTGTCCCCCAGGCTCGTTGATAAGCAGCTTCAGTTTGAGGCTTTGTTCTAAATGACCTCTGGCAAACTCTGAGTGGAAGGAGCATGCTGCCTACCAGTTAGTGGATTTTAAAACGAGGATGAAGACCTGAATACAAGGCCACAATGTGACCCATACACATGCTTATAATTAGGGGAAAAATACACTAACAAAGGTAGAGAAATGAGTTTCAGGAGAGCTGAATGGTTGAGTTTGATGTCCACTGGGCTCTAGAGTCTAGCAACCATCTATGTCCCAGAGTGAATACGAATAGGAGCACGGTTCATACCCTGATGGCATTTATAGTCAGCGTGTACGTGTCAGTGGGTGCAGGACTGCACGTGCGTGCACCTGTGTGTGTGGACCTGTGCACACTAAAGTGAAGAAGTTGAGGGTATGAGCTGGTGGGGTGGCACTAGCAGGAATTCATTCTTTAGCACTAGATACATAGTATTTCTTTAATTCTATCTGTCTTCTGTCATCATGATTATGGTCACTATCATTGATATCACCCTCATCATCACCACCACTTACTGAACACTAATAATTGACAGTGTTCAATGTATTCTCCACATTTTCTCATTTTTTTCCTGCCTACTTACCTATGAGGCAAGTACTGTATTATCCCTATTTTTCAGAAAAGAAAGTGAGCTGAGCCTTGGCATGTTAACTTGCCCTGGATAATGTGGTTGGTAAGAGATGGAACTGGATTCAAACTCAGTCAGTCTGACTCCTTAGCTGGCACTTAGTTTCAAAAGGATTTTAGGTGGTTTTCAGATACATATAGCAAAACAAGATTACGAGTGATGAAACTAGGAAAAGAGAAAAGAAGGGCATGGCAAAGATGATGTAACTATGGTTCTACATGTATGCCAGAGGTGGGACACAATTGGACTTTGAAGACTTTGAGATTTCCACACAACAAAGAGAAAAACATGATCATATGTCACAGTGTCCACACAGTATAAATAAAAAATAACTTATTGGGAGAAGCACAGAAATTCCTTTTCCAGTAAATTTTTTTCTTGTGAATTCTCGTAAAGGAGTTTTGGATGCTATAATGAACAAAATATTTCCTGACAATGAGATGATAAGAAGTTTCGTAAGAAATACAGGGCCTCTCAACGTAGGCCAAGGGTTAATGACAAAATGTGGCCATTAAAGTAAGTTCTACAGGGTCTACAACAGCGAATCCCGGGAACACAGCAGGCACACTGGCAAGTTACTTATCTTCATACATTCTCTATGAAATTAATTATTTTCTTGGTGCCTCAGTTTCCTCATCTATAAAATGAGGATACAGATATAACCTACCACATAGATGTGTGGTATGGATTAGATGAGACAGTACACGGAAAGTACCCAGGACATGGTGAATAGTCAGTGCTGTTTCCTCATCTTCACTGTTCTAAGTCCAGACCTATATGCTTTCGTGGCTGTCCAAGACGGCCTGAAGTCGCATTCACTTTGGAAAGTTAAGCAGTCAAATAGGTTTGCATGGTCTAATGGATGGTCACTCCCTTCTGCATGATGATTGTAGAATTAGGAAATACTCACAAGCCAGAAGATTTTTTTTTTCCCCTCAGAAAGCCATTCTGGGTTCATGCTGACACCCAAATGGGTGTGTGAAGCCCAACTTCTCTGCTATGAAGCATGACGTGGTTAGTTTCTGCTTGAAACATTTAATACAGACGTTACCAAGTTCTGTCTGGCCATAAAATTTCTCATTAAATTAATGATAAAATATCTAATTTTAAGCAATGTAATTCCATAGGAACTCTTTCAAGGCATGCTAGTTAAGAATTTTCTTTAGGTAATAGAACCAGTTGATTTACTATGTGGGTTATTAAGGTCTCACCCAATTCATTTTTGGAGAACACTGACTAGAAATGATGATTTTGGTAAATGATAAACTTTGGATTTTATCAGTTACCAAAGCTAAAACAGAATTTTATCTTCCAGGATCAACTAAGTCTTCACTTAGGACAACAAAACTACATTATCAGCATACAGAAGGATGTTTATTTTTCTGACTTCAGCTCTTCTGAAGGTGGTGGCTGAGTCATTAGGTACAATTTCTAGAGAAGGGGAAGCCATAACTCTGTGTTATCTCAGTTACAGTAATTTAATGTAGATCCTAGAGAGTCTAGTGTCATTGCTGGGCATAATAAGACATAGACTAACAGGTCCACATAAGAGGAAGTATAGTTGGATTGGTTTTTAATTTATTATTGCAGTGATTTCTGATAATGAGGTTAATCTACAGACCAAATTGACCTTGAGTGTGATTTTGACTGACTAGGCTTAGTTCATCCTTGAGGTGCAAAGGCTTGATGATAGAGACAGCTTTTCACCAAAACTCATGGCCCCCTTTACTGTATTAGAGTCATTGTTGGTAGGTGGATTCTTGGTAAATGACTAGTCCTTTGCTAATGGAACCTGAGCCGAAGTGAATTGTGTCATTTGCGTGCTGAGGTTTCAAAGAAATGAGTGAGGCTTCTCTATTCTCCTCTTTCTCTAGTTGCAGGCTAAGCAAAGAGGATTCTGTGATCCTAGGGAACGAGAGAACCAGAGATGGAAGAAACTTGGGTCCATGAGTCACCACGTGGAGGGGAGCCACCCTTCCATCCAGGAACAACTACATCGAGTAAACTTGTATTGTGTTAAAACATTGAAGCTTTGGGTTTTATTTAATATAACAGCTATCATTATTATTAAAGTAGGCAGGCATTTATCTTCCAAGTCATGTAGATTTTTAAAAGACCACTTTGAGTGAGGCAGGTAAGAGCTATAAAGTATTGTAAATCAAGGCAGAATAGTCTTAAAAGATACACTTTAAACATTTTCTAAAACTTACTCTTTGAAAAACAGTATGATTTTATGACTAAATATTTTTGTGGGTTGTCTAGAACTGTTATTCTTTCTTTTTTCCCCCTAATTCATCAAAAGGACTCATCCCTTTATGATGTCTATTGATTGCTAGCTCTGAGATTGCTATTTCTTTTCTAAACTTCCTTGTTTTGTTGGGCTTTGAGTAAATCCTAGTTTTCTGTTATTCCTGAATTTAATCCAATGATAACAACAGGCAAGGCTTGGTTAGGAATAGTCTTGGACTTTTCCAAGCCCTTTTGTTTTAGTGTAAAACATATTGAAATGAAAAAAATCTTGTTATCTCTCAGCCTGGAAGAAGCCTTGGTCTCCTCAGCTCCCACAGAGCTTTACTTTTAGTTCTGGATGCAGGACATAGAGGACAAAGCACCCAGTATGTGGCCCTCGTGTTGTTGGACTGTGGCCAAGCTCTTGAGAATGCTCAGTTCCTGTCAGAGTCATGTTCTGTGCATCTGAAGCTGGGAAGCACCCAGAATGCTGTTGATTCCACAGCTGGAAATGCTATTACCAGCTGCTTGGAGGGGCTTTCTAGAGATTAGAGACTAAAGCCATTTAAACACAGGATTGGGGAAGCTACGCTTGGTCTGTGTAAAATTTTTTCCTCTGTTGCCCAATTGTCTTTAAAAAATGTGATCCGCTCAATCATCCAATTTAGATGAGTCTCTTCACATGGTTCCCAGCAGCACACACTCCTGGGTTTCCTTCTAACCCGCTGGTCTCCTGTCTCAGTTTCTCTGCTGGTCCTTTGCCTCATTTCAACCCATAAATGTTGGCATGATTCTGAGTTCAGACATTAAACTTTCTGCCCGGTCAGTACTCCTTTACCTTGTTTGATTTTCTTTGTAGTGCTCATCACTATTTTAAAATTTCCTACTTATTTGTTTAGAGTGCACCACTTAACGCCACTAGAGCATCAGCTCTCTGAGGTCAGAGTTGCTGTCCTGCTTACGGTGGAGTTACTTGGGCCTAGAACAGTGCTTTACCTATGATAAGCATCCAGTAAGTAGTTATTGAGTTAATAATTGATTAATTGGCTGAATATATGAATTCAGATGATGACAAATAGCCTTTCTTCTTAAATCAGACTAGGAGAAAAGGGTTTGAGCCATTAGAGTTTAGGATTATTTCAGGATATTTTATATTTTGATTTATTAACTAGTAGTCCTGTCTGCTCCAAGTTAAAAAAAAAAAAAAGGAGAGATTTTTGTTTTTATTTGCCCCAGAGGGTTGGATTAGATGACCTTCTAATCCAAGTGGGGTCCTTCCCAGCCTGAGTGTCCGGTACACCGGGCTACTTGCCTCACATCGGGTTCTGCAGTGGCAGCATGCAGTGGCAGACGGCCGTTCTTATCTGGGATATTGTGTTTGGCGCCGTTTCTCAGCAGACTCACACAGCCTTCCAGCCAACCCTGAAATATGAGAACAATCACGTCGTTATATAACACAATCTTGCATCACATAGTCCAACAAACTTTCTCTAGTGTTTTTTTTTCCCCCTTTCTTCTTTGGTTTGGCTAAAAACATATTTTATTTGACTTAAGTAATTAAAGGACAATTCTCATTTAGACAGAGGTCTTGAGGGGTGGTTTCCCAAGTTTTCTGGAGGAATTTTACCCAGTCAGATGTAAAATTTCTCAACTCTCTCTTCTGTCGCTTTCTCCCCATTTCTAGGGCTACTCATTGGTATTCTCAGTTCCTAGGACATGTTATAAGGGGGTGATTAATCAGTTCTAGTGTCTCATTCTATGTGTTTAACTTCGAATCATGCTCGTCAATGGTCTGACCTGGATGCTATGCTCCAATTCTAAAATCTGGGCTCATGTATCATTCTTGAGCCCAAGCCTCCACTCTATGCCTCAGTTTACGTATATTGGATAAACAGGCGTTGGTTCTCCCTTCCACATTTCCTTTCTAGTAACCACAAGGACAATATCTTGCTCATTCTAATCAGTCCTCCTTCTAATGCTTAGAATCCTAACCTGAGTCCTACTTCAATGACTGAGACCCTGCCACCTTGTTGATTGATTTTTCTGACACTGAATATGCGAATATTACCAGCACTTTCTAAGGGTTCACCATTGCTTTGTTTTACCCACTTATGAATTCCCCAAGAAACTTCATGTAAACTCCTTGCTGTCTACTAGTTCTCCAGAGTGAGACTGATATAGCCACATTTCATGCTCGTCCTCTCCTTGGTTAGCACTTATAGCTGAGTTATTTCCCCACTGTCTCTCTCATTTCAAAGAGCAGATATAATTGCAGGCTGGTCTCCCTTTCTGCTCAATAGTTCTTTAAGTATCTGACCCCAGTCCTCCTGATAATCAAGTTTGGCTCATTTGCCAAGGAGAATGTCTCCTACATTCATTCACAACCACTTGGGTTACTATAAAAAAAAAGAGAGAGAGAGAGAGAGATTTATATGTAAATGAATATTATTAATTATTAGTAGAAGACTAATATGACAACATTCTCTCTGGCCTTCCTCTATTCATGTATAGTTAAACCTCCAAATCACTTAGATGAGAAAGATGACTGAAGGTTTCTCTTCACAATATTGAAAACAATAAAAATCAAAATGTTCTTAAATGCATGGAGAAAAATAAAGATAATGATGAAAAAATTTTTTGGTTCTGAAACGTCTGGAAAAATTTTTCCAACAAAAGCATAGTATAATTCATAGGTTATAATATTGAATATGGTTTTGTAGAGTTAACCAATAATATCTAAATTGTAAGTAGAAGCAAATATTTTTCAGTCTTGACTGACTCATAGTTTACTAATGTAGTAAATCTGGTTTTAGTTGCAAATGTCAAAGTCATCAAGTTCTCTCATTAGGAGGGAAAAACATGACCAAGAGACCCAAAAAAAAGGCACACTAGAGAAAATTCAGACTTGCCAAATTTAGAGTTGCCAAAATTTTACAGTTTTTGAAAAACAAAACTCATGGAGGAGGGTCTGGAAAATTTTTATCATTTGCACCATTTCCTGGAACTATGTGTACTTTCTTTTTTTCTTCAGAAAACTGTTGAATATATCTGAAACCCACGGTCACTATTCAGAACCAACAAATATATTTTATACCTACTGTGTGCTGGGTGATTCTGCATGTATTTCTATTTCAATTATGATAAACTTAGGGTATTATTTTTATTTCATTTGACAAATGAGGAAAGAGGCGCAAAGAGGTGAAGTGACTTGTCTAAGGTCACAAATCTACGGAAGTTTGTTTACTGAGTTTGGAGGTGTGACTGGGACTTAATTTCTAAATGCCCCCTTTGCCAAGTTTCTCTTTAATACTTGAATTCAAACAATGCCAGAAGGGTGTGGTGGGCTTCACAGTGCAATCCTCAGGACTCCCTGTCCCCCCACCCCAAACCCTTCCCAGAGAGCCTCAGAGAGCAGGGTGAGGGGTCCTATCTTGGGTTGTCACACAAGGTGGAGGCATCGTTAAGAGCATGATGCACATGCTGTTAGGGAGACATACTTCCCTCCCATTGCTGCTTAGAATTAGTTCCTAGAAAGAAATGTCTGCAAAGGTGGTACCTCTCTAGGCTCACTATTCACTGCAATCTAGAGGAGTATTTCTTCCCAGACCCTTAAGCAGCTGCCTAACCTAAGAAATTAGAAAATCTGAATTTTAGAATTTGGAAAGAAGTGTAGCTTGGTTTTACTCTATTCTAAATGCTAGTAGCAGTCAACTTTAGAAACCATCTCTGCTATTTTCCTAATCAAAAAATCTCCTAATCCAAATGTTCTCTTATCCTCAGTTGAAAGACACCAAAACCAAAACAAACGAACAAACAAACAAACAAACAAACAAACAAAAAACTCCATAGCAAGAACAGTTATTAGGGCATGTGTTGAAAGGAAGGGGGCCTGGAAGGGCAGTCCTATGTCTCCTTGTGATATGGAACTTCACCAAGTACTCATAGACCAGTGGTTTTCAAACTTGAGATTTCAAACTTGCCCAGGGAGGTTTAACAGGCAGGACCCTCGCTTTCCCCATTACCCCCATCTGCTCCCCAGTGTCTGACTCGGATGTCTAGAGTGTACTCCCAGAAAATGCTTACGAAACAATCACTCCAACGCTTTGAAAAATTCTTCCTAGATTCGTATGTGGGTCCTTGAGAAAGAAAGCATGCAAATAGAAAATGAAGAAGTAGTATCTAAAGAGAATCTTTGTGAGAACTGGGCAATGGCTTATTGCAGTCCATGCTAGAGTGTGGTAGGAAGTGGTAGTGCTCAGAAGGGAAGTGTTCCACTTCAGCAAGGCAGCTTCGGGACATCATGCGGCTGGCCCATGGTGAATCCACCATCACCAATGGGCAGCAGCAACAGCAAGTGCAAGGAGCTGCTTTGACAGCAGGCTAGTTATAGCGTAGGTTTCCAAGAGTCTCCTTGGATGGAAAAGAGAATAATGACCCTCCTGTGACACTAAGGACTTGTTTGACATGGACTGGAGTCTTCCAGAGGAATTTGGAGAAGATTTGAGAGGAGAGGGGTTTGAAGATCTTCACTAAGGCCTACCAAACTTGCTCTAATGTTGAGAAATGCGGAACCAAAATCTCACAATGAGGACTGGCTCTATATAATTTTTAAATTGAACACTGACTGTGGGTTGAGTTTTATGCTTGGTGTTGCCCCTCAAGAGCCTGATATTTCTCCCTTATTCTCTACCCCCTACTCTTCCCAGTTTCCACATTCCTCACCTTCAACCTTCCATTCAACTAATTCTATCCATAGATATTACCAGCAGCTTTGAGTGCTACTTCTAGTATTAATGGAGGGAGTTCTAAGGAGTACCAAATGTGTCCAGAAATGCCCCAAGTGTAATTCTGATTCAGTTAATTTGGAAAAGAGAATTATTACTCTAATGGTGATGTAATCTTTATCTTAGAGGATTGTTAGGAAGATCCAAAATGATTTAAATCCATGAAACCAACTCTAAGTGGTATTACTAAATGTCAGAGATGATCAGAGCAAAGCCTCAAGTTCTACTTCTACTGTCCAGTTGCATAAATCCAAGAATACTCTTCTGAAAGTGGAACCCCATAAAGACACATTTAGCCCCCTGTCCCAACTCCTTAGTGCCCATGACAGACACAGTTAGTACCAGGTATGTTGCCAGGCATAGACTCGTGCGGCCATAGGCGTCCTGGGTATTAATATTGGCCCCCATCTTCAACAGCAGCTTCACTGTGTCCACTTGACGTCCAGAAACCGCATGCATCAAGGGCGTACACCCTGAAATGAGACATTTCAACAGCTTTTAAAAAAATGTTTGACTTGTGAAATTTATGAGGAGACTTTATTTGCCTGTTCACTTATTATGCTCTTTGCCAGTAAATGAACTGCCCTTAACACAAACCCAGCTGTTGAACTGTATGAGACTGAAGAGAAATGAAGGTGATTGTTGTTACACTTCATAAGCTATGTATATTTCTGGCCCTATTCAATTTTCTGTAATTTTGCAGTAATTTGTTGATTAAAACATATTGCATAGATTATAAAGGTCGCTTATTGCTACCTTGGGAAGAAGCACAATTTGGGAAGTAACAGGCAGGTTTATTCTGACTTGGCTTAGACAATGCAGAATCTGGAGAGCCTTTGGAAAGAAACTCCAGCCAGGCAGACAGGTCCTGCACACTTTTATTGAAAGTGCGTGATAAAGGGCAGTGATGGTAGCCTAGCCTTGGGTTGCACACATTCTTGCTAAAAAGGGCCACTTTTACTGAAATATTTAGTTGTATTTGGAATTAATATAGGCCAAGACATTTCGTTTTTCATGTTTTATTTCTGAATAAAAATTGATAAATGTACACATTTTATCTCTAAAAATTACAGCCAGCAACCCAGTTCTTTCCAAATCTTTCTAATACTTTCAGGCATCTGCACTGGGTAAAAGCAGCAGTGATAGTGGCTCTGCTCCCTCTTTACTTCTCCTTACCCTCCCCCCCTTCCTCCTTTTTTCGTTCTCTCTTTTTGTCCTTTTGCTTATGGGTGTCAAATTGTTCAAGCACCATTTGTTGAAGAGGCTTTCTTCCACTGAATTACATTTGCACCTGTGTCAAAGATCAGTAGAGTATATTTGTGAGTCTGTCTGAGTTCTTTTCCATTGATCTTTGTGTCTATCCCTTAGCAATACTAGAGATTTCTGTAGCTATGTAATAAGTCTTGAAATTGGGTAGACTGATCCCCTGACTTCATTCTTCTTTTTCAGAATTGTTTATTCTAGTTCCTTTGCCTTTCTATATACATTTCAAATGAATTTGTCTATATTTATACAAAAAGTCTTGCTGGGGTTTGACAGAAATTGCATTAAACATATATGAATTGGGGGAGGTTTTCATATTTACCATTTTGAGTCTTCTAATTCTTGAACATAATATGTCTATTTATTGAGATCTTTTCTGATTTTTTCATCAGCATTTTATAGTTCTTAGAGAAAAAGTCCTACAGATATTTTGTTAAACTCACATGTAAGTACTTTTTTATTGAGTGATTTTAAATGGTATTGTGGTTTTAATGTTAGTGTCTATGTGTTCATTTCTAACATATATAAATATAATTTGTTTGGGGATATTGATCTTATATCCTGTGACCTTGTCAAAGTCACTCAGTTGGAATTTCCTAGTAGGTTCCTTAGAATCTTCTATTTAGGCAATCGAGCCATACAAAAAGGAATGGTTTTAGTTTTTGCTTTTTGATATGTATGCTTTTTATTTCTGTTTCTTGCCTTTATGCACTGGTTAGAACTTCCAGCACGATGCTAAATACAAATGAGAGTGAACATCTTTGCTTTGTTTATGATCTTAGGAGCAAAGCATTATGTCTTTCACCATTAAGTAAAGTGTTAGCTCTAAGGGTTTTGGTAGATATGCTTTATGAAATTGAGGAAGTTCTCCTCTATTCCTATTTTTCTAAGAGTTTTTAGTGAATGTGTGTTCAATTTTGTCAAATTCTCTTTCTGCATCAGTTGATACAATCATGTGATTTTTTTCTTTAGACAGTTAATATGATAGATTACATTTATTGATTTTCAAATATTGAACCAAACTTATATATCCTTAGAAAAAACCAGACGTGGTCATGGTGTACAATAATTCTTTTTATACATATTACTGAATTCTATTTGCTAATATTTTGCCAAGGATGTCTGTATCTATATTCATAAGGAGTATTGGTCTGTAGGTTTATTTTTTATATTATCTTTTTCTAGTTTTGATATTAGGATAGTATTAGTTTCATAAACATAACTGAGAAAAGTTTCCTCCTCTTATCTTTTCTGGAAGAAATGATATATAATTAAATTAATAGTAATTATTATGTAAAAGTTTATAGAAGTCTTTAAGTAAATCATCTGGGCCTGATGATTTCTTTGAAAATTTTAAAATGAGGAATTTAATTTTCTTAATTGTATAGCGCTATTCAAATTACCTATTTCCTATTGAATGAATTGTAGTAGTTTATCTTTTTTGAGGAATTAATCCATTTAATCTAAATAGGCAAATTTACATGTGTAGAGTGGCTTGTTGTACTTCCTTATTATGTTTTAGGTGTCTGCAGTGTCTGTAGTGTCTGTAGTGATATCTTTGGTTTCATTTAAATAATGGTAATTTGTGTCTTATTTTCTCCTTGTCAGCACTATTGCTAGAAGTTTGTCAATTTTATTGATCTTTTTAAATAATTAGTTCCTTGTTTCATTAATTTTTCTATTGTTTTTTTGTTATCAATTTTATTGGTTTCTACCTTTTATCATCTCTTTTGTTTGCTTTGGGTTTATGTTGCTTTTCAATTTCTAGATACTTGAAGTGAGAACTTAGATTACTGACTGATACTTTTCTTCTTTTCTAATAAATGTATTTGGTGCTATAAATTTTCCTCTTAGCATTGCTTTGGCTATGCCCCACAAATTTTGATATGTTGTATCTTCTTTTCCATTCAGAGACAGTCAGTACAAGCAAGGATTGAATTCAGTCAGTCTGCCTCTTGCCCTTATCACACAAGGGTGTTTAACCTCTGACTCTCCTCATTTCCACTTCTAGCCTCAGAGCACATGTACAAGTAAGTCTGCTTTGAAAACAAACAAACTAACAAACACTACCATGCATACATTAGGAAACAACTACTCTGCTTTACAAAACACTTTGATGTCATGATAAAGGAATCCAAAGCTTCTTTTGGGACAGGTCAACTGAATAAAAATTATTAATGACTTCCCAGAAATACTGGTATGGATAAGTCAATGACAGGTATTTCGTTATAGTCCTATAGGTTCCTAGGCTCTGTTCTTCTCTTCTTCTTCTTCTTTTTTTTTTTTTTTTTAAGCTTATTTTCTTTTAGTTGTTCAGATTGGCTCATTCCTGCTACTGAGCTCATCCATTGAGTTTTAAACTGTGGTTATTGTATTTTTCAGTTCCAAAAATTTCTATTTGGTTTTTCCATATCTTTTATTTCTTTGCTAAGGCTTCCTAATTTTTCATTTTCAAGCATGTTTGTAATTCCTTATTGAAGCATTTTTTCATGGCTACTTGAAAATCTTTGTCAGATAATTCTAACATCTGTCATCTCAGTTCAGTTTTGACATATGTTGATTGTCTTGTTTTGTTCACTTGAGATCTTCCTTAGTATATGACAAATGGCTTTCTACTGAAATTTGGACATCTGGGATATCATGTCAGGAGTTGCCTGACCTTACCTAAACCCTCTATTTTATTTGGCTTCCTCTGATACTAATCCAAAGGCGGAAGTGAGAGATTAGAAGTGATGGGATTAGAAGGCCAGGTTTCCTACTTCATTGACATCTGAGAGAGAAGTCTCCTCAATACTGCTGAGTGATGGGGAAAGTCCTAATTTTCTAGATGGCCTCTTCAACAGCAGCACAACAGATAGGGGGATGGAGACCTCATTATTACCAGGTAGAGGTGGAAGTCCAGGATCCCCACTTGGGTCTTTGCTGAAATGGGTAGGGCTGGGGCCATAGGATTTTGTTTGTGTGTATGTGTGTGGCGTTTGGCTGTGGTAGAGTCATTGTTGTCTAGAAGTTTTGTCTTGCGGGGTGTTCCTTTCCTGGTTCTCTGGCTAGAGAAAAGAGTCTTCTTTTAGGATTTTCTTGATCTGTGCCTATTGCATTTCTGGGTTGCTGGCTTCTTTAGTTTCAAATGTAGGATATAAGAGGTAAAGGGAAAGCCAAGAAACTCACCACCATATTATTCCTTGGGTGCTAACGTTCTAGCCAGTCTTCCATTTTACCTCGACCTTTTAGGGTATTCTTATATTTATTTTATAAATGATGTCTGGAGTTTTTAGTTATATTTAGTAGAAAGAGAGAGGAAAAAGTACATCTACTCCATTTTCCCAGAGGCAGAAGTCCTTCTCTCTGCCTTCAACAGTCACTTTGTCCCAACATCCATTGCTACCCAAAGTGTTTCTTCTTGCTGTACTGTTTTTCTTGGCCTACATACTTCAGTCATTCATACAAAGACTTTGGAAACAAACTCAAACTAACTGGCTTCATTATAAAAGATGATGTACAATAATTTGAAACTTTGTGTTCAAAATCCTGCTGTAAAGGAATATTGAGGGACCTGCACACAGCCTTGGCTACTCCTGTCCCTCTAGTATCAAAGTGGCCTCTTAGATATAATTTTATTAACATTGCTTACCTCTGAAGGCCCTCTCTAAAAGCACAGAGCAGAACATTCTGCAGGATTCAAAAATGTGTAAATTGCTTACCTTCGCTGTCACAGCATTCTAGGATGGAGGGGTCTTCCCGAATCACTGCAGTCAATGCATTGACATCTCCATTAGATGCTGCCTGATAAACCATGGTCAGGTCAACTTCCTCAGATGAATCACCTTCATGAACCAAATAGTGACAGACTTAGTGTGTGGAGCAAATTCACCGAAGGAATAATACCCAAAGCATCACCCACACAGTGATTCATGAAAACCCCTCTGGTGAATCCAGGCAGAAGGCTGAGTCACCCTGATCACATGCACCCTCACCACTTCTGAAGAAAGGTAGACCAATGTGGGCTAGGCTGTAACGCCATCACATATTTGGGAGGAGCCTGAAGGAATAGATGTTCCCTGAGATTTTATAATTCCCTCCAGGCATCAGATCTACTCAAAATCAGTGAGACCGGATAGGGAAGTGTTGTCCTCATCTTCATTTCAGGTTTCCTTTATTTTTTTTTTTTTTAATCTAAAATGTGTTACTTTTCTTTTCAATGATTCAGTTTACCCACCTTTGAAAGGGACATTGTACACCTTATTCTTTGTCCTCTAGATGTATTCTCCACCGTTTTCTTGCCTTGCTCTGTACCCTGAAAGTCAGCCTTTGCTAATTGCATCACCCAGGCCCTCTCCTGCTCTGGCTTGCCCATGAAAACACTGGCAGGAAACTGATGAGCAGAAGAGAGAGAAATTGGACATTTCTTCCTGCCTTTCCTTAGTGTGGTATCTAATAGGAGCTGCTCTCCTCCCATCAGGAGGTTCCTCCTCTCCAGAACCAGCTCACCTTAGATTCCCTTTGGGAATAAACTTTGCTTTCAGCTCTGCATCATCTCTGTATGTAGTCCTTTCACGAAAGCTCCTCCATTTGAACCTTTGGGGGTTTATGATATGGTGTTTTCAGAAAGAACAGAGCTATATGCAATTCCTTTGAATTTGCTATCCACCTGTTTTATACCTTTATGCACAACTGAACCAATAGGACTGCCAAAGGTGACAAGAGAACTATGGGTCAAGTGACCCTAGGGGAGCACTGAAAGGCTTGGGAGGCAAGTTCTGCTCACAGGGAGACCCCTAGTGAGATCATGTGCAGAGCCCTGCTACTTATGATTTCTCCCATGCATTACCACTGCTCAGGGAAAAACACATATGTAAGAAAAAATTTTTTAATTGAGTTTTTCTACTAATATGGACATTATGCTAAAGATACTTCAGAGTTCTACTTGGTCTTCAGTTGGCTGTGGTCCTAACACTTTGGCTTGGTTTCTTTGTCCTAGTAGTTCTGGAAGTCACTAATGATTTTTTAAACAGTTCACCTTTCCCAGAAGGAGCTAGTTATTAAAAATGATTCATTTATTACAACAAAAGTGAGTAGTTGCTTCCTAATTTATCCACACTAGTATTGTAGTTTTGTTGCTATTGTTGTTGTTGTTTGTTGTTGTTATTGTTGTTAAAGCTGACTCACCTGTATATTTGCCTGGAGGCTGAAAGTGAGGGGTGTCAAGGTCAAATGCCTCCTCTGTGATAAGAAACTGACTCTGGAGCCACACTACTTGGGTTCAGATTCTAGTTTTTATTAACTAGCTGTGTGAATTTGGGCCAATTACCTCTCTGAGCCTTAGTTTCCTTGTCTTCTTTTCTTGATGATGATTAGGACAACCCCCTATCTCCTAAGGTTGTTGTGAAGAATAATATTTAACCATCTGAGCTTTTAGAACAGGGCATGGCATGTAGTAAAGTTTGTGTACACTTTGCTATTGTTACTGTTACTTTTTTTTCTTGTGAATTTAGTCATCATTAGAAATTGGTGACATGTATTAAAAAAGGTCTTTCTTTGATGATGGCTAAATAAAGAATCTATATATTGCACAATGCATTAACTGTCTGTTAGAAACCCTCCCATGAGTCTAGACAATTTGTTAAAATTGCTTATGATAACTTTAGGCACAAGAAATAGGGCCCAGACTTGAGGACAAAGATGGGGCTGGTATCTGGCTGTATGACCACATCCAAAGAAGCTGGTGGTGTGACCTAGAAAAGAAGATCCTGGTGGTGAGCTGAGGAGCTCTGTGTTTATAGCCTGTTTATTTATATCTTACATTTATGTAATGTATAAAAACATGTTTACAATGTGTTCATTACTGACTTCAATAAAATCTATAAGGCACATTCTTCACACTATTGAGCATACACAACTTGGAGAAACAAGGACAGCATTGCCTGATAGAATTAGGAGCCCAAAATAACTTGCCAGAAGGATTCTAATAAGATTGTATTTACTAGAGATAAATGCAGGGTAATGTATCTTAGTTCATAATGTACCAATTGAACTAATTGAAGAATGGTTGGACCTATTGTTTTTGTTGCTCAGCATCCACTCACCCTGTTGGTGACCTTAACCTGATTTTCTCCCCAGGGACTAACCCGTCTACACTTTCAATACATGGACTGAGTTAGTGGAGTTAATGACATCTCTGTTCAGGAGCAGATGTGATCTAGAACTAAGTCATTTGGCACAAGTATTACCCTGGCCACAGAGAGTGGTTCAGGGTGTGCCTCAGCAATAGCCCATGAAAGGTAGTGATATTTTACAATTTCTTGGAATAATATTTTCACTTTGTTTCACTATCCAGGAAACCAAGAGCTAAAGGGGGTATATTATAGATGGAGAGCCTAAGAATAAAGATAATACAAGAGCAGAGGTGAGGTATGAGAAGGAAATAATTGCGACCTGGTGATAGAATTTCAACTCCTGAATCAAGCCACACCTTATGCCAGCACCATCTCTGGAACATTTACATTTTCCAATAAATTCCTTTTTTGTTTAAGTCAGTTTGCATAGATTTTATGTGTTTTTGTTTTAATGACTAAGAGTTCTAACCAATAAAAGATTTTAGAGTGACACATTAGAAAAGAACATAAGGTTCTAACTAGATAGTTAATGCTATAAGAATAAACATGACAATAAAATAGTAAGCTGCATTAACAGTAATCTAGTAACCAGATTGAGGAAAGTAACAGAACTTTTCCATTCTTAACTGGTTAAGGTCTATGGCCCATAGACTAAATGGGTTAGACGTGGCTGGAGAACATTCAGTGGTGAGTGACCGGAATGGGGTATGAATGGATTTCGTGTCACATGATGAACAGTGGGTGGAAACAGATGTGTTTATTCTGGAAAGTATTCTGTGGGGTCGTGATAATATAACTTTCAGATATCTGAAGAGCTCTTTTTTTTTTAATTTTTAGAATAATTGTAGTAAATATATATAACATAAAATTTGCCATTATAACTATTTTTAATATACAGTTTAGTGGCATAATGTACATTTATATAGTTGTGCCACCATTAATACATCTCCATCTCCAGAACTCTTTTCATCTTCCAAAACTCAGACTCTGTATCCCTTAGAAAATAACTCCTCATTCTTCCTTCTCCTTCAGCCCCTGAGAACCAACATTTTACTTTCTGTCTCTGTAATTTTGATGACTCCAGATACTTCATATTAGCAGAATAAACAGTATTTGTGCTTTGGTTACTGGCTTATTTCACTTAGCAAAATGTCCTTGATGGTATCCACATTGTAGCATGTGCCAGAGTTTCCTTCTTTTTAAAGGTTGAATAATACCTAATTGTATGTAGATATCATATTTTGTTTATCTATTCATCCATTGATAAGACACTTGGGTTCTTCCCACTTTTTGGCTATTGTGAACAATGTTGCCACAAATGTGGATATACAATATCTCTTCCAGACTCTGCTTTCAAATCTTTTGGGTATATACTTAGAAGTTAAATTACTGAATCATATGATAATTTTATTTTTAATATTTTAAGAAACTACTATACCGTTTTCTATAGAGGCTGTGCCATTTTATATTCCCACAAACAGTACACAAGGGTTCTAATTTTCCATGTCTTTAGCAATACTTGTTATTTCTTGTTTTTGTTTCTTGTGTTTGTTTATTTTAATAATAGTTAGATTAATAGATTTGAAGTGATATTTTATGGTTTTAATTTGTATTTCCTTATAACTAGTGATGTTGAGCATCTTTTCATGTGCTTTTTGGCTATTTGTACATCTTCTTTGGAGAAATATCTAAGTCTTTTACCCATTTTTTGATTTAATTGTTTTTTTTTTGTTGTTGTTGTCTTTAAGTTGTAAGAATTCTTTATATATTCTGGATATTATTAATCTCTTATCAGATATATGATTTGCACATATTTTCTCCCATTCTGTTGGTTGCCTTGTCACTTTGTTGATAATGTCTTTTGATGTACAATGCTTTAACTTTGATGTAGTTTGATTTGTCTATTTTTTCTTTTGTTGTTTATGCTTTTGTCATCATATCCAAGAAATCATTGCCAAACTGAAGGTCATAAAGCTTTCTCCCTATGTTTTCTTCTAAAAGTTTTATACTTTTAGGTCTTATGTTTAGATCTTTAATCCATTTTGAGCTATTTTTGTAGATGGTGTTAAGGCAAGGGTTCAACTTCACTGTTTTGCATGTGGCTGTCCAGTTGCTCCAGAACTATTTCCTGAAAGACAGTTCTTCCCCATTGAATGGTCTTGAAAATCCGTTGACCAGAGATGCATGTGATTATTTCTAGACTCTCACTTCTGTTTCATACATCCTTATGGGTCACTTCAAGAGGCTGAGCTTGCTGTCTTTGAAGATGGTCATCTTGGCTAGATGGCCACCAATGAAATATACTGCAGAAGGAATTCAGACACAGAGTGAAGCACAGGGTAGGGGGAAAGGAAGATGTGTGAAGCAAAACAGATTGTACTTCAGAGTTTCTTCTCTTCTAGCCCTGAGATATCATAGAAAACCACAGAGCCATTAGGAAATAGGAGATGAAGGGGCTTCCGGAGAGGTTTTATAGAAACAGTACATTTAAATTGCAGTCAGTGCATATAACTAGGTCAAAACTTTAGATAGTCCAAAGAATTTGTGCAGAAATGAATAATGGTGATGCAGAAATAACAGGTATAAGGAGAAGAATGACTTGTGGTCCTTATGGAATCTAAAACAAAGACAAGAAAGATTTTCTATCTATGGTCACAAAACCATTTAACACATGCAGGAGATCTACATCCACAAATAATATGTAAATTCTTCCTTCTCTCCTTATTTATTGTCTGTATGTCTATCTATCTAATCTATCTATCTATCTATCTATCTATCATCTATCTATCTATCTATCTATCTATCTATCTATCTATCTATCTATCTATCATCTATCTACCTATATAACTATTTCATCTATTTGTCTAACTGGTATCATCTATTATCTATTTGTATTATCTTTCTTTCCAATCAGCTTAGAGAATGAGCATGGTTTGAATGGCTTTGGCCTTTCTTACTGTGTGAAGGTTAAACAGATAGACTTGTGTATGGGTACATAAAAGGAAATTCCAGAGTTCATAGGGAGAAAGGGAAACTGAAAGTAGAGAAAGTGGAAAAGAGACATAAAGATTAGGAAGAAAAAGCATGTGAACAAATGTAGATTATATTTTATTAAAAAAAAAAAGTGATGTGTATGTATACATGTGAAATATGTAAAGACTAGAAGACCATCCATCAAAAAAGTCAATAGAGATAATCTCTTGGATATCCTTCAGAACTTTCTTATATTTTCTAAATTCTCTATAATGAATTTGTATTTTTTATAATCATTGAAATAAACCAAGGTTTTTCTTAAATATTGAAAAAGGGTGTGTGTACTATCTTCACATTAATGCACTGCTATTGACAGTTAGAGCCTAATGTATCTGTAACAGATATTTGATATTTGACAAAGTTATAAAAAAAGAAAAAAAGTATGTATTTTTCTAATTCTGACTTTTATAAATACCTTAGTAGATTTTGTTAATCCATGTCACCCCAATATAAAGAAAATAATTAAAAAATAAACAGCTACAATTTTAAATTTGTATTAACTTTTACCTAAAAATTGGAAGGATAAATGTTATCTTCCTCATTTTTTGTTGTTAAAAACCTTAACAGGTTTCAAGATATATCATAAATTATCTAACTTATCCCCAGGGCCTGGCTCTTAAACATTAGGTTTTCAGATATATGACAAGTTGCTGGAAATGTTTTTGATTACATGACATTCTTCAAAGATTCTCAGAATTTGCACAAATGTGGGCCCCTTTCCTAGAGCTTCATGCTGACTCCACCTTGGGTTATTGGGGAGTTCCTTGGGGAAGCCCTTGAGTGCATCAATTATTGGGCTTACTTTGTTGACATTACCCAGAGGTCAGCTTGACATTTGTTCTCCTTAAGCTGTGACTGTTTTGTGGAAAAGCAAGACCACTCTAAGGACAGATTCAGTTTTGTAATTTCAAGAGTCCAGTCCAGGATGGTTTTGAGAGGCTTCGTTTCATTCTATTCTGAGGATCCTAGGGTGGCTGAACCCTCCCTAGAGTCACTAGAAGAGTCTGGATTCACATTTGGTCAACTACAGAAGAGTTTGCAGATCTTTCTTAGATTGTTTCTTGGAGTGGAGTCGATTACTTCTGAAGAACTGCAGTGTAATCATTCATCCATTTACTCAACCTTTTTCATAGATGAGTGAAACTGTAGGTTCAGAGGGTGTAGAGTCTCTGTCCCTAAGATAGACATGTCCTAGTGGGAAGTGTGTAATTTACAATTGTGATATACCAGAGATATTACTGCAGGAAAGAGGGAGAATCATTTGAATAAATAGTTCCCTGGGCATTCTCCTAATTAGATCCATCTCATCACTGGCAGGATTATCCTGAGTGCTTTGGGGATGGTAGAAAAATGTATTTTGAGGGCTGCCTGGAATGACCTATCTGTAAGTTGGTGAGGCCTTTCCACTTTCAGGAAGGATGCCAGGACTGCACTCAGATGGCTCCATGTGACAATATTGCCACCCACTGGTGATAAAGAATCTCTGTGGGCCTTGATCTGGACCCTGGACCAGTAGGGTGCTAGTTCTGCTGGGTAGAATTAAAAGCTAGTCTGTAACACTCTGGTCATACAGAAAGAAGTTTAAGGTCATTGATAGAGTTGGCTGGCTTTAAAACAAAATTACTTTCATGTGACTCATCATATATATCGCACATGGAGACAACGTAGAAAAATGGAAATAGCATAGACCCAACCTCCAGAGTTTAAATCCTGATATGTCACTTACTTGCTTGCTGTGTGACCTTGGGCAAGTTGTTTAACTTCTCTATTCCTATTTGTCAAATGAGATAAGAACAGAAGGGCTATTGTGAGAGCTAAATGAGTTAATCCACCTAAAGTGCTTAGAGCAATGGCTGACACAGCACACAGCAAATATTCAAATTGTGTCAATTATTGTTATCAAGATTACTTCTCTGACAGAGATAGGAACCTCTGTCTTCTTTCTCCTTAATAAGATCTTTGCCTTGCTTAGCAGGCTGTCCAGAGATTTTGTGAGCTAAAACATTTTGCTATTTCTCCTCTAGTCCTACAGGATGTATTGACTGAGGCCTTAACATTATTTCACAAAGTGCCAGTCACATAGGAGAAGGAATAAAGTTTCTTTCTAACATTTTAAAGAAAAAAATAGCTCCAAGCTTTCTGCATGTATCAGCTGAAGAAACAAATACTCAAAGCAATCTTCATGCCGTGGGAGTAGAAAAGAAGGGATTTCATTCCGTGGTGAAGAAGTCTTGCAACATTATCACCTCAAGAGTAAACATCTTGCCAGAATCAGATCTTTCTTCATATCCAGATTTATGATGCAACACATATTGCATTTATTTGAATCTCTGCATTGCTTTGTTCCTCAGGGTGATTCTTCTGACCTGTAAATGCCATTCCACAGTTAGCACTTCTACTGGATAGAGGGGAGCTGGGAAGCAGAATTTGCTGTTGCAAGAAGCATGTCTATGTTGAACTTCAGTAATGATGGCTCTCCAGATGCCTTCCATAGAATGCACTTTTATTTTAATAATATTAATCTTAAAAGGTAAGATCTCAATCTTCAATGCATAGAGCCTTTAGTGTGTATAAATAGATTGATTAATTGATTTAGTTCTCATGTTCAATGAGTTTTCTCACCCATTTGAGTCTTGTGAAAATCTCCTTTATGTTAATTTATTGTGTCAATGAGTTCTTGGTAATTAGGAAGGTATAAATCTTAAATAAATTTTATGAAAGATCGTGTGAGCCTGGTTGGCCTTTGGAAATTAAAAAGTAAGTCAAGTGCTGTTATTTCGATCACCTTTCCTCTGATCTCTCTTACTGTTTCTGGATCAAATGTATGACTCCTCCCACCTCTTTTTCTTTCCAGAAATGGCGGGTGTTTACTCCAGATATTTGCCATTTTAACTGAGGAGTCCTGAAGGTGAGGAATAGATGAAGAAACAGGATTTGTTTAGTTTGAAGAGGAGACTCAGTTGGACAGGACAGCTGTTTTTAAATACTAAAGAAATTGGAAGATAGTTTAGACTTGTTTTCCTTACAACCTGAGGGCAGAATCAGTTCTGGTGGCTAGAAATTGGAATAAGTAAAACTTTCAATGGCTAGAGCTATTCAGAACTAGAAGGAACTACCTTGTGAGCTACAGTGCTCCTTATCACTACCCTTACTTCAGCAAGTTGTGACCAAAAATATCTCAGGATACTCTTGAAGAGACAACCTGCACTAGGTAGAAGGTTGACCTTTAAGGTTCCTTTCATGCTTGACATTCTGTGTGTCTTTCTCATGTATGTGAGAACCAAATGACGAATCACCTATCACTGATGAACAATGACTCCTGAGCAGGGAGTGATTTGGAAAAGGGGGTCTTCTTTGAGTCCTTTAAATGGCATCCTCCTGGTGACCTTCTACTCTGGCCACTTGTAAAACTGTCCCCTGTGCCTTGATCTCCTAAAAATAGTTTCAGAAAACAAATGTAATTTGGGGAGCTGGTCCAAGTGTCAGATTAAACAAGTATAGCTCTACGCACACAGTCCCTTAGCTTTGCATCATTCCTGAAGCCAGTGCAGCCACGTTCTGTCAGCTGGCCTTCCACGGACTTCCTCGCTGTCCTGACTCTGTTTTCTTCCTTTTTGTCAATAATTCATTCCCAGATTGAACAGGATCTCTTCTTTCTTTAAATTTTTCTTAAAATTGCACTGACCCTCTAAGGTATCCACATGTGCTTCCTATTCACAGTCACAGATTAACAGTAGTTCCTGGATGGCTGTCTCATGGGTTCCTAAAGATGTTTGAAGGCAATTAAAATAGAATCATTTCTCATGACACTGGAGTTCATTACTGGTACCTGCCTTGATTTTATTGCTGCTTTATAAAGGCAAAGAATAAAACCCAGGTTCTTAGCCAGCTTTTTTTGTGTTTCCTGCACAGCTTTGAAGTCTAGAATTTTTAGTAGCACATTAGAAGGAAGTAAAAAGCTCAGAACAACCCTAAAATTAGCAAAAATTGCCACACAATCACTTCAACAGCACAACCGTCTCCCTGTGGCTATGGAAGCATTATTGCACTGTTGGCGGGGGTCTCTTTAGCACCATGTCACTGTCTGAATAACAGTCGCATGATGGTCAACACTTACATTGTGCTTACTAAGCATCAGACACTGTGCTAAGCCCTTTTTCTAAATCAGCTCATTTAATTCTCACTTTGGGAGGTAAGTACTGCAATAATTCCCATTTTATGCATAGGGCATAAAAGCCACTTACCCAAAGTCACACAGTAAGTACTGAAACTCACATAGGGCTGCAGGCTGCCAAGCCTCTGATTCCACCCTCTGACTCATGTGCTCTGCTGTCTACAATTACCTGTTGACTCAGGAGCGAAACTTTTGAACTCGTGACCCTTGCTGGGTGCTGGGCAGACATTCCACGTTCCATTCTCTACCCCTCACAGCAGCCCATACCCCACTCTCCACTCTGTTGCCCAAGTGTCTCCTCAGCTTTCTGCTTCACATACATCATTGTGCTAGAGTTTATAATCATTTGTAGCAAAAATAAACTTTGCATATTAATTTAAAATTTAAAACAAATCTGTGAAGACTTGGTTATACACTAGGAGGAATTAAAGTTAATGGTAATAGCATAAAGATTCTGAAGTGAGGTTGAGTGAATTATTTTAAATGTCCTTTAAAAAGCATTAAAAAAGAGTGAACTTTTTCTAATTTATTTCCTAAGGCTAGCATAAGCTGTGAAGACACATACAGAGTGACCTATAGAAAGGTTCAACTTGTAAACACAACAGTCTAAGTTTTAAATTAAATTTGATCAGATTATAAAGATATTTTGATTCTAGGAGATCTATTAATAAAATATATCACACCAATCGAGCAAAGGGGAAATACATGATTACATGAGTAAACAATAAGGTGTTTGATAAAATTTGATATCTATTGCTAAAAATATGCTTAATATGTAGGAATAAGATATTATATTTTTAATATGATTAAGTACATTTATTTCAAATCAACTGCAAATGTCACAGCTAATAGTGAAGCGACAGAGAAAGAAATAAACTTTGATGAAATAAGATGAAGCACAAAGAAGTGAAATAATCATAAAGGAAGAGCAAAATTATTATAATTTAATAATAGCTAACTTGTACAGATGACTCATATTTCATGCACTGACTGGTTCATTTGAATTTGGCTGTTTCTTTGTTTCAACAATTTTATAGATACAGATAAGGAAATCGAAGTACAGAGAGGTTTACTCATTTTTCCCAGTGTTGCACAGCTATTAAGTAGCAGAGCAGGATTTGAAACCAGTCCATCTGACCAGCATGACGCAGGAGAATTACCCACAGAATAATTAGGATTAAGAAGATCGAATTAAGTTAGTCAGTTTAAAATGTAAAACTAGACAGCTCTTATTAAATAACATAAGGAGGAAAATAACTCCTCCTTACACTGAAAACAGTTAATTACGGTGAAAATATAAAATACTCAAAAATAAATATTCAGAATCATAATGAGGAAAGCTACAGAACTTACTGAGGGAAATAACAAGAGTTGAATTTGTAGAGATACATGCCAAGTTCTCAGATAGGACAACTAAATAAAGAGTATACCCAATTGCAATTATTACACCGATTCGTTTGTAAATTTAATGCCATTTCAATAAAAGTTCTAACAGTTCTTTCAGGGTAGGGCTCAGGAAAATGCTTGCAGTTGTAAAAAGAATAGATAACTTTATGCTTTAAAGAAGAAAAAAATATATATTTACATATTTGCTTCCTATACTTGTAACTGCCCTCTGTGGAAGGAAGCATGAGAAACTACTTATGGTCTTTCGCCTACAGGGAAGGGGGAATTGGATGGCTGCAAGGGTTGGGGGGCAGATGGGAAGATTTTTTATTGTATGTTGTTTTATACATTGAAAGTGTTTGAATGTATCATTATTCCAAAATCAAAAAACAAACAAAAAGCAGGGGAAAAAATAGGTAAGATTATCTGATAGCATTAAAAAAAAAAAAAAAACACAGAGAGGTTTACTCAATCCAACAGTAAAACATGAAACTAATAATTTAAAAAGTGAGGTTGTCTCAAACTAGGTATTTCTAGAACAGCACAGCGAGTTCAGAAACCTTCCTGGCACCACCAGCACAGAGTGTGGAAGCTAACAGGTAGCCTGCCTTTGAGCAAAGAGGAGTGTTTTACTAGAAGGCAAATCTTAGAGGATAAACACCAAACAGTGGAAAAGGAAAGGAGAAGTGCTCTAAGGCTTATGTGTTTTTGTGGAAAATTGTTTTCCTTCTGGTGTGGTTTTCCTGCTCAGGCACATTCTGCCCCTTCAAATTTCCAAAACAAAAACAAAAACAAAAAAACAGAAAAAGAGAGGTACTAGGCTGTGAATTCATTACAGAGAGGGAGACAGCTTGAGGGGTGGATGGTCTCTTGACCTGGAAAGACTGGTCATCCACATGACCCTGGGTAAGTCATTTATAGGTATCACTAGCACTTGCTAAGTGATTACTCTGGGCTGGGCATAGTTGCAGGTGCTTTTTATGTATTCATTAATTCAGTCTTTACAAGCAATCCTTTGTACTGGCAGTATCTTATTTTACAAGCTAGGAAAGTGAGGTACACAGCTGTTTAACAGCTGGGCCACACATAAGTGGCAGCACTGGGACTTCAACTGTGCCGTTTGGCTCCAGTGGCTATTAACAGTTCACTACACCGTACTACCACTAATCCCTCTATGTTACAGTTTCACAAATAAAAAGTGAGAGAGTTGGATTACACATTCACTGGGGTTTCTTCCAATTCTGCCAGTAGTACTGTTCTAAGGCAAAACACCTCCAGGACCAGTCCTTAAATTGGTTTCTGATGTGACACTTGAAACCAGACTCATACAAGCCTATTTTGACTCCTTTCCCTGTTCAGGGGTTCATGTTGAGTTAGCCATCTTGTGGCCAAAGCTCTAGGATCCCATTTTTGAATAGCACTAAGTAACCAGAAGGATACAAGTGTCCATTCAGATGAAGTTTAGGTGTTCCTCTCAAGGTCCTTAAAAATAAATTTTTTTACAAAACACCAGACTGTGTTTTGATTTATTGTGGTGCGTTAGAGAGAAAATAAATTATTTCAAGTTTACCCATGATTAAAGCATAGAATGTCAAGGTTAAACTAATTCTTTCCCTTTTTTATCAGCTGTTGTTTATGTGTGACCTTGTTTACAGGGTTGGGGCTCTTTGAACTGTCTCCTGGAAGAACATCAATCTGTTGCTGCACAGAACAAACGGACAGAACAGGAAAATGATAAAGCATCTGCCTTCAGAAGTTTCTGTGATGGAACCCAAGCCCTGGCTTTGCAAATCTCCAGCTCTCATCACATCAACTCCACAGGTCACTTTCCAGTGTAATCCTACCCTTTTAACCTCTTCCTCCTCCTCAGATTCTGATGCCATCTTCCCACCATAGAATGGCTACCATGGAGACTGGATCTGCCCCGACCATAGCAGAGGTCAGCTGTCACTGAGTTGAGCCCTCTGGCCAGAGCTCATTGCGAATGAAAGCCCAGCCCAGGGTTGCTGGCCCAGCCTGAGTAAATATAGCTACCATTGCTTTTCTTTTCCTTCTCATGCCAGGGGTCACGATGGGGTTTTTAGGGTGGGCTATCAGAATCCAGAAAGTATAAGTTGGTGGTGAGGGAAAATGTGAGCAGTGCTCAGGGGTCAGAAGCAAGAGTTAAAATGACAGCCTTGCTCCTTGACCTGTATAGCCTTGGGCAAGTCATATAAGCTCAGAGGAAGTGGCAATCAAATGTATCTCATAGGCTGTGTTGAGGATCAAGTGAGATAATGGAAATGAAGAGTTTAGCACAGAGTCTGGCACATATGCTGCTTAAAAACCAGACTTATTGCTCTTCTGATAATTGATGCTGGTTAATATTCTTGGCTTGATCACTCTATTTCTTTTAGGACGTTACTCTCCAGCTCTGGTGTGGAAGGTGAGTTGCCATGGGTCCATCTTGGTGGCTGAGAGGCTAGGCACAGGCTGGGTGGGGCTAAGAGCCTAAAGAGAAGTTAAGAGAATACATAACACTTTCTATACTGAAATCATTTTTGTATCATTTGAATATTTTGAAGAAGGTGGCATTAATTTTACAGTGAGGAAAAAGAACCCCCGGTATTTTAAAAACTCTGTAAGAACTGGTCAATATCCAATAGTGTTAACACCTTTAAGCTCACATTACCATTTAAAAGGATTTAAACAATACTATACTAACCTGAGATGGATGCATCACCTGCATGGTATCCTGGCTGAGAATGTATAATCTAAATCTAATCACGAGGAAGCATTAGACAAACTTAAAAGGAGGAACTCAGTATTAAAAAAAAAAAAGAGTATAATTTTCAAAAGTGTCAATGTCATAAAAGACAAAGAAAGTGTGGAAATGTCTTAGAATTAAAGGAGACACAATGATGAAATGTGATACCTAATCCTACACTGGATCCTGTACTGAGTCAATAGACAAAATTGGAATGCAGACAAATTAAAGTACACACACACACACACACACACAGGCAGAAAAAAGAGAAGGACACAGAAAAAAAGAAAGAACAAAAAAGCAAATATGGGGTAAAATGTTAATGCTAGGAGAATCTAGGTAAAAGATATACATGTATTTTTTATACACTTCTTACAATATTTAAGTTTTAAGTACTTTTCAAATAAAAAGTTGAAAAATAATTAGAGCATTATTAAATATTATGTATGTATATTTTAAAATTCTGAGGACATATTTAGAAATGGAGATATTTCACCTGTAGCCTGGAACATCTTTCCTTTGCTTCCTCTCCCAGTATACACAATAAAATAAGATTAGCTTCGTCCTGGCGCAAGTAGTATGTTTGAGTTTTACAAAGAGAAGACTGAGGGCCCTTACTAAGCACACAAGCTTATTTACAAGTTGAAAGTTAATATCAGAGTAAAACCACCATGATTTTAAGAGGTAAATCAGAAAATCTGAGATATAGCTTATTTACGATACAAGTGAATTCTCAGAATCAGCAAACATTTTGGACTGAATGATCGCCAGGCTTCCTGAGAGTTACAACTGTGCTAAACTCCTGGTTGGCGAGGTCTTTCTGCAAGCCGGTGTCTAGCTCATACCCATCTTTTACACCAGCCTTGGACCTTAGTGCACCCAGACCCTTACCTTCTCACTTTGTCCCATATTTGGGGACGAGTGAGATGTTTGTTCCATACTTGCTTGGTAATAAAAACAGCTGCAAATTTAGTGACTCTTATTTAAAATACCTTTGCATCCAAAAAAGATTGCATCAAAGAGAAAAATCCATAGATATCAATTATCCAAGATAGTTGCTTAATAATTGTTTTAAAAATGTGGAGTTTATGAACAGAGATGATAGGAAAAACTCAGTGTGGTTATCCAGCTGACTTTTGGACAAGGGGCTGAGTTAAGGGTTTGCCTTCTGAAGTTGATCTGGCTACATTGTGGGACATCAGGGTTAATTCTGGGTTAATTCCGGAGATCTGGCCCTTATTCACTCTGGATACCACACCCACATCTTCCTTCTTAAGATGCATACTTCGGCAAGCCTGAATAAGAACAGTCTAGGGTTTCACTCTAGCTAGGCCCAGGACTGGACTGGTCCGTCACAGTTTTTCCCAGGAGTTGATTGATGGGAGGGAGTTTCCTGTGTGCTGGAAAGGGAGAACAAAGGAGGCAGTAAAAGGGGAGGAGTTGGCATCTAGCAACATGTTTGCCTAGACTTAGCCTTGAGTAGGCAAGAACATTGGAAAAAGAATCCTTCTCCCATCTCTCTTTTCCCTTTTGCTACTCATTTCTGACCAAGAAAGGGAGAAGGCTGAGCATTTTCCCTCAAGCAATAAATAATCTGCTTCTAAACTTGTGGACTGGTCATTTGCCAGCTAATATTCCTCTATCTGGACCATTGATCTGAAAACCAATCAGAGAATTCTCCTCAGTGTTCCTGGGTTTTATTCCCAGGAAGGTCTGTGAATCTAAAATAATTCACTGAGCTCAAATCATCTCTTTCCTTTTTCCTTTTCTTGCCTTTTCTCTAATCTCTTCCCAAACCCCTTTCAAAATCTGCTTATTTTTCCTTTGGAGGCATCTGGTTGGCACACAAGAATTTTGCTTTTGCAGCAATGTGCAAATCTGTGTACTCTAAGTTTTACTTGGTTAGCATTCCCATTTTCAATGCAAAGTTGGAAATTAAAACTAACACATCAACCCCGCTAAGTCCACAACACAATGGAATAACAGCCTACTAATGAAAATATATCTTTCATTAATTTGAATTTTTATTGATGTCTTATTTCTTCACTAAAATTTATGGTTGATAAAGAAAGAGTACTGTAGTAGGGAGAATACAGGTTTTGAAGTTCAGCAGGTTTAGGCTTGAATCTCAAGTTTGCCATTTTGTCTTGCAGTAACCTTGAGTAGTCACAAACTTTTTGAATTTCCTCATTGGTCAAAGGGAGGAATAATAGTGGGGCTGATGTGAGGATTAAATGAGCTAGTCTATGTACAGTCCCCAGCACAAAGCCTAGCTCTGCTTATAGCTAAATAAACGTTAGGTCTTATCATGACGTAATCCATGCAAAGTGCCTGCACACAGTCTGCACCAAATAGATGCCATTTCCACTCCAGGTTTCAAATGCCAAATTTCCTTCCAGCTTAAATGAGAATGGATTTTTACCAAGACCAAGTCATGAGGCTACATATTTTCTGAGAAGGGACTTGAGATTTGGCCTCTTTTCATGCCATATAGCGGGCTAAACAGTGGCCCTGAAGATATATCCATGCCCTAATCCCCAGAATGTGTGAATATTACTTTATATAGCAAAAGAGTGAACATCATTTATATGTCAAAAGATATGAGTAAGGATCTTGAGAATAGTAGTTTATCCTGGTGGGACCTAAATGTAATCACATATGTCATTCTAAGAGAGAGCAGAGAGAGTTTTGAGAGACAGGAGAGGCACACGGAGAGGGCCATGTGAAGACAGAGACAAGTCTGGGGTGATGAGGCCACAAGCAGCCAGAAGCAGTGCACCCACTTGATTTCATACTTCTGGCCTCCAGACCTATGAGATAATAAACGCCTGTTGTTTTAAGCCACCCAGCTTGTGGTAATTTGTTACAGTACCTAGGACAATAATGCTCTGTGTTAATCTGGGCTGGAGGGCTGAGCGCCCCCTCTTATTCCCTCAACAACTCTACCAGAGAAAAACCTGTGAGAGTGGGCCACAGCCCCCACGGGTGCCTGCAAATACACTGTCTAGCAAGCACATTTCTCGCAGAAACTGGGCCAGGCCAGGGGTGAATGAGGCCCTTTGGATCATACTTCTTACTCTCATTTTCTCTCTGAGGCCTGGGGTTCCTCCTCAGGCACAGCAAAGCTCGTCCTTCCACAATTGGAGACAAAGCTTAAAGTGCAAATATCTCCAGTTGCATAACATCTCAGCTTCGGGAGGAACCTCGGAATTCTGTAGTAAACAGTTTTACTACAGGTCCTTTCCTGTGTGTGGGCTTTGAGAGGGAAGAAAGCCAGGAAGAGCATGTGGGACCAGAAGAGATGTTGCTATGGTGAAAGCAAAAAGCACCATGCAGGAGTGGAAATCTCTCACAATTTCACAAAGCCAGTCAGAGACAGGGCCCTGATCCCCTTAGCCAGGCAGAAAACCTAATCTTTACGCCTCCCAGCAACACTGTGACTATATAATATTATTCACATTTTACAAATAAGGAGATCAATCAGTTTGTCCAAGTTCATGCAACTGGGAAGAGGACAGACAGGAAGGACTTGAGCAAATGGCCATCTATTCCCAAGCCCCTGGCAAAGAAATGTCTTGTTACTGCTACTAAAGAGAAATATAGAAAAATGCAATTGGATTTGCAGAGGGATTTAGGCTCATCAGATCCACCTTGTCTGAGCCCTGAAGGTCATTATGTATCATATTTTTCAAGTGCACAACACTAACCATTCTCTGGGCAATCATGAGCCAAATCTGCCTGAATCTGACGCCCAACCCAGAGTGGCTGTTAGGGCCAGAGATCACCCATAAAAGGAAGCAGCCTGTAGTTGTTATCTAGATAGAGAACTCCTGAGTCTCAGCTCCACCTCTCTTACTAATTAGCTGTGTGTTATTATTATTTTAAAAAAGGCCCACCTTCTAACCTCTCCATGCTTTACTTTTCCTATGTGAGATGTTAGGGGGATGGATTGGATGAATGGTTCTCAATCTTTGCTGCGCATTAGAATTTCCTGAGGAATTTTTGTCAGCCCATTACCCACACCAAGTCAATGGAAATCTCGAGGGGTGAGACTCAGGCATCAGCATTTTCAGAAACTGTCCAGGTGATTCTGATGTTAGGCCAAGTTTGAGAATCAGTGGATTACATGACTTTTAATGTCTTTCCAGATATAACGTCTTTTGTCAATATCTACATGAAGAGCCAGTGGCTACTAGAGTTTCGATTCCCCAGATATTCAGAATTCAGACTAAAAAAGCCCCAATGCTCAACTTTTCGAAAAAAAAACACTTCATCATGATTTGACCAATAATATGGTATTTTAAATTTGTATAATGGTCTAAACTTTTAAGAAGATGGAAGGATTAATAAGATAATAGAGCTATTCAGATATCATTTAGTTAATAATTATTCTAGGGGTTGCTCTAAATGGTACCCTGGAATTAAAAAAATATTAACATAATCTAGTCAATTGGCATTAACTAAGCCCTCATTTGTCCTGAGGACTACTAAATTCAAGCTGGAGATAGAGAGGTGAATAGTCTTTTGTACTTGAGGAACTCATGGTCCAGGGCGGTAATAATTATTACAGCAGTAATAATAACATAAGCAGACACAATTTGAAAGTAAATTGCACATCAGGCACTGTGACAGGTGCTTTTTAATATTATTTTAGATTCTCACAACAACCCTGCTAGAGAAGCATCATTTCTTTCATTTTATTGCTGAGGAAATTAGAGCTTAGAGAGGTTAGGTAACTTGCTTAGGGTCACACAGCTAAGAGTTAGTTCATCTGCCATTCCAACTTATATGGCTCATGCTATTGCCACCACTTTTTGAAAGAGAAGATTGAGAAATAGAGGCAGAGATGGCAGGCAAAGGGTTAACTTACTTGGGAGAGAATCAAACCTAGAGTGGAAGAGTTGCTGTGAATTGCTCACTTGAGAGATACTATAAGAAAATAAATATTGTGTATTAACATTTAAACTATGTTTGGGCTCAGTCTTGTTAGGAGTTACACACAGAACTGCTTCATTCATTACAAAGGGCTAGGTCTCTGCAGTCAGTTCCAGCTCCTTCAAATTAGTCTCACAAAATAAACCAATTGTGTTCCGCCTTGGATCGCATAGCTCAACAATGTCATTTTTTAAGCTGCCATGAGGCCTTTGGATCCAGGCGTATTTTCACTTTCGCTGATTGCCATCAGTGATACAAAATGTACAAAGGGGAGAGGATAATGGTGGGTGCAGCTGTAACAATCACATTCTCTGTGGTGTTCGTACCCAAACGCAGTGTGAACCAGCACACACACACACACACACACACACACACACACACACACACACACACTTCAAAATGAGTTAAGACCTGGAGACAAAACTATATGTAATACACACATACATATAGTTACTCAGATATCTAAATAAAAATCTATTAAGTGAGAAAATACTGAGGTAAAATAATTCACTTATGAAACTAGACGTGGTGTAAAGGGAAGTAAACATGCTATGGTCTAGAGCAAGAAAAGGCAAAAAAAATGAAGCAGTGAATTTTCTTAATGAAGCTTTCATAAATCACCATTTTTGTGTTTTAGCCAAAACAAGTAAATGACCAAAAGACCTTGAAATATTCTCAGAATATCCTGAAGAATATTCAGAGATTGCAGAAAGTGGTTTAGATATCAGATATTTAAAAATACATGCTAGAAATATTTATTACACTTACAAAATGAGAATTTCCTGTACATAAATAGAAAAAAAATGCATGATTACCCAGAGGTATTATGTATATGTATATATACACACTTCATATGCAGAATGTACACACATAGACTGCATGGCTGAATACGTTTTTATGAGTCAATTTCACAACAGTCTTTTCATGTGGAAAATTACCTCTACTCTAAAAATTATGAGTAAAAAAGATATATGCTGTCATTGCCAATAATAAATAGTGAAAAGTCATTACACAACCTCAGATGAGATAATATATCAACTACAGTGCAAATCTGGGCAACATCTATTTGTGAAAGAAATCAAGAGATATTATGAAACTATAGCAATAAAATATTGGGTTAACAGATTGAAAAGAGATACATAATTTGTTCTTTTTATTTTACTTACTCTAATATATTTTTCAGATATTTGAAAAAAAACAAATGAGAATAAAGATGCTACTATCTAAAATAGCTGGTGTGCTTGAAACCTAATTTTTAAAAATTTGTAGGCAAGAGCACTTTAACAAGACAAACAGATCACAAGCTTATTTAGAACAGGTTTGTTTTCTATGTGAAATCCTCTTTCCACAACACACACACACACACACACACACACACCCTTCCTCTCCCCTTACAACTGCAAATCACTACTGTTGAATAAAGATGTGAAAAAGCCAAAGGATATATTAAAGCAGGATTTTTACCTTTTTGCTGATCAAACACAGATGGAGTGCTGAAATCCATGGTTGCCTGTCTCATCATTTACCATCAGAATGGCAAAAAGCATCCAGGTCTCTAGAGAGGAGAAAACACCATCTCACACATTACAGGCAACACAACAGTCAGATACAGCATCACTTGACAAGACCTCTGTTTGGGAATTAAATGTGCATTAGAGCTGCAGCTTGTTGTCGAGGCAAATGATAGAAATAGGTAAATGTTTTTCCTACAATACCTGCAGGAAAAGAGTTACTTCTCACAGCCTCATTCGTCAGCTATATTTGTGTGTAAGTATTACATACCCTCCATCCCCGATCAAATATACAAAAAAAAAAAAACAACTTAAACCCTGAAAAACAGTATTCTTGGGGGCCGCCTGCCTTAATGTGGGCCAGGAAAACTCTGGAGGTCATGGAGCTTCAGCAGCTGGGATGTTGCTTTAAATCAAAAGAAATCTCAATGGGTGAGTGAGGATTCACAGGGCCAGACAGAGCATGTGCAAAGCTGCCAATGCAGTTAGGATTCAGCTGTGTTCTTGGTGGAGCGCGAACTGCATTTAGGTCATGTGAGCAGAGAGTGCCACCTCAATGGAATAGGACGTAAATATTGTAGCAGGAGGCTGCTCGCCATGTGCTGGAAGGAGTAATTATTGACTTTCACAGCTCATCTTCAGTCTCCCTTCAGTTCCATTCTCCAAATGACAGGGAGAATGGGAAGAAAGGAAGTGGCATTTGAAAGGTTATATTTCAAGTCTCAAATATCCATGACGATAAAATTAAAACAGGCTGCAATAACAAGTGTGTCTAGTGCAGTATTATATTTGGTAGCAAAAACCTGAAAATCACCAGAATGTACATCATTTGAGGAGCAGTTGGATAAATGGTAGTAAATTCATACTCCAGATTTAAAACTTTGATGTAAAACTGTATATATTTGTCTGGTGAGATGTCTCCAATTTATTGTTAAATAAAAAAATACAAATTACATATTTTTATTTTTATATATAAATATAAATTTTATATAAAAATTATATTTATATATAAAATTATATTTGTGTATAATTATATATTCTCTATATATAAAATATGTAAAATAAGTTTATATATAACATAATTTTTAGATATAAAAATTACATTTTTATAAAACTAGCAACCACTTAATGCATATGTAAATATGCTTACACATGTTCATAGGAACACCAAGGAAGACAGAAAGACACACACCGAACTGTTAATATTGGTTACCTCAGGACTGCAATTAAAGTAGGAAATTTCTAACTTGTTTTTTTCTCCACCTGTGTATTTTTAGGCTTATTATAATAAGTGTCTATTATTTTATACTTATAATTAAAATCTAATAAATTCAAAATAAACTAAACTCTACATTCAAGATACAATCAGATTTTGGGGTAAGTCAAACAGCCATATAACAGATGCTCTAATAAATGCTGTTGATAATGGTAATAACTGTTTCCTTCTTTAACTTAATTAGTTAAATTAGTTAAATTAGTGTGAATGTGGAAATGAAAGCAGGAACTATTTTTATTCATATATGGCTACATTTGTTTTGATATGAACTGATGTAATTTATAAATTGTGTTCTTTGATACACAACCTTTTTGCCTCTCCTACGTCCTCAATGCTCCATCATTTATCTTCCATCAACACACTGTCCAGCCTCAGTTTCCTATGATGTGTGTAATCATTTACCTTCCCCATATCAGCCCCTTCCCACAATGTTTACTAGGTTCTTTTTATATAAAACACAGGCAGAACCTACTTCTTATAAACTGTTACCTAAAAGGTACGCCATAGGTAAATCTCTCAAATTTCCCAATGCCAGCATTTTGCATTAACCATGAAAGCCAAACTGAGGGGGCTGAGAGTGAACTGGGGAAGAAAATAACTTAATTCTAGCAGATATGCAGCTAAGGAGTGGTGGCTCAAACTCATCCAACTGACAGGGCTAAAGGAATTTTAGTCACTTGGTCCTAAATAAGAGAAAAATAAAGAATTTAGATTGACTTACTTTTCATTTATTTGTTCATTAATTCATCAATTGCTATGGAAGGATTATTATGCTCCATTCATTTCTACAGGGACTGGTGGTGCAGCCATGGGTAAGACATAAAAAGTTCTCCACACTCAATGAACCTAAACACTTGGATGAACTTCTGCTTCTGGCCATACTGGAGTAATAGGAACTGGATTATCCTTCTGCTTAAACAACTAGAAAATTGGGCAAAATATCTGAAGCAATGGTTTTCACACAGCAGGCAGTTTAGTGTAGGTCAGCGATCCCTGGGAGGAGAGAAACAAATGAGCTGAGCCTGATGAGTGGCCAGATGAGCACCTGGGGAGTTTCCAGGCAGAAGCCCAGGGAGGGTGTAGTGCACTCAGTGGTGGTTCCTGAAAAAGATGTGCCCACATTCTGATCCTCAGAACCTGTGAATATGACCTTATTTGGAAAAGGGGCCTTTCCATATGTAAATAAATTAAGGATCTTGAGTTGAAATCAACCTGGACTATCTGAGTGGACCCTAAATCCAAGGACAAATGTCCTTATAAGAGATATACAAGAAGAAGGGCAGGCCATGTGACTAGAGATTGGAGTGGTGCAGCCATAAGCCAAGGTATACATGGAGTCACTGGAAGCTGGAAGAGGCAAGGAACAGCTTGTTCCCTAGAGCCTTGGGAGGGAACTGTTGACACTTTGATTTTGAAGTTCTGGTCTCTAGAACTGTGAGAGAATAAATTTTGTGTGTTCAGCAACCAAATTTGTACTAATTTGTTACAGCAGCCTCAAGTAACTAATTAGAGGAGAAATGCTCAAATTAATGCAAAGTCTCTATAATTGTTACATTTCTGTGCCTGTTTATATCATAACCAAAATCAAATTAAAATACAGACAATTTCATGTTTGTAAAAGGGGTGTTTTGGGCTCATTTAGAAGAAAAGCAGCCAAACAGAGTAGAAGAAACATGAACTTAAGTTTTTTTGTTGTTGTTGTTAGCTGTATGATTTGGGCAAATTACATACCTTTTTGAAACTCAGTCTTAATCTGTGGCATGGGAACATTACCCTTTAACTTCTTGTGAGAGTTCTTCTTGTTCAGCCCACTTCTTGGGCTAAAAACAAGATACTTTTTCCATACAACCAAAACCAAGTGTAAGATAACATTTGGTTGTTTCTTCAAGAGCATTTTGAATAAGGCCTTATTTATACATATTCATACACTTGTTCACAGTATCCTGTGCTTGTGGTTCATTAACTCTTATCTATAATGCTGGAGGGGAAAGGAGGAGAAGGTCTGTGTGACTGCAAAACCCAGTTCTTGGCTTCCTCTCCAGCTAATCTCTCACCACCCTTTCCCCATTCTCACATTCAGCCATACTGGTCTCCTTTCTGTTCTTTGAACATCCCATGACCTTTGCCAATCTTCCAAAACTTTGCTATTCTGTTCCTCCATTTGAAATGGCCTCTCCTCAGTTCAAATGCCACCATTTCAGAGAGGTTTTCTCTCTGATAAGGGAATGAGAATGCAATGAGAATACTCTGACAGAGAGAGGACCTTTGTCCATGTTATGACATCTGGCTAGCTCAGTGCTTCTCAGGTTGTGTATGGCAAAGAACCAGGTTTTTAAATTTCCAAAACATCAGGAACCAATTCATTAATAAAATCTGATAAAATTAAAAAGAAATAAGATTTAAAGAATGTAAGCCCCAATTTTTATTAGATTCAGCAGACATGATGTTATATGTCAATAGATGTAATAAAAAAATATAATAAAAAAGATTTATAAAAAATGTACAGATTGTTTATTAAAAATACATTTAGGCATTAGTAGGCTGTGCTATTGAATATGGTAGCCACTAGCCACAGATAGCTATTTTTAATTAAAATTAAATAAAATTAAAATTTTATTTGTTCAATTACAGTAGGCACTATAACTATATTTTTTCATACTTTAAAACATTTGTTCTTTGAGAGATGCTAGTAAAAGAGTGATAAGACAGATCAGAAACAGAGAGAAAATTTTATTAACATATCAATAAAAGACATATACAGAATACACAATAATTCTCAAAATTTAGTAATAAAATATAAACAAGCTTCTCAATAAGTTTAAGAAGATTAAAATCATATCAACCATCTTCTCTAATCACAATGGTATGAAACTAGAAATCAACTACAAAAAAAAAGAAAACACACAAAGACATGGAGGCTATATAACATGCTACTAAACAATGAATAGGTAAACAATGAGACTAAGGAAGAAATTAAAAAGTACCTAGAGACAAATGGAAATGAAAACACAACGAAATGAAAATCTATGGGACACAGTGAAAGCAGTCCTATGAGGGAAATTCATAACAATACAGGCCTACCTCAAGATACAAGAAAAAGCTCATATAAACAATCTAACCTTACACTTAAAAGAATTAGAAAAAGAACAGCAAATAAAGCCCAGAGTGATTAGAAGAAAGAAAATAATAAAGATCAGAGTAGAAATAAATGAAATAGGGTTTAAAAGAACAATACAAAAAAAAGATTGATGAAATCAAGAGCTGGTTCTTTGAAAGGATAAACAAAATTGACAAACCTTTAACCAGATTCATCAAGGAAAAAAGAAGTAAGACTCAAATAAATAAAATCAGAAATGACAGAGGGGCAATAAGCATGGACTCAACAGAAATACAAAGATCATAAGAAAATACTATGAGCAATTATATGACAACAAATTGGACAATCTGGAAAAAATAAATACATTCCTAGAAACATACACTCTCTCTAGACCTAGTCAAGAAACAGAAAATCTGAACCGACTGATTAGCACCAATGAAATTGAATCAGTAATCAAAAACCTCCCCAAAACAAAAGTCCTAGATCAGATGGCTTCATAGGTGAATGTTCATACCAATTATTTGAAGAATGATTAACACCTATCTTCTCAAACTATTCCAAAAAATTCAAGAATAGGAAAGGCACCCTAACTCATTTTAAGAGGCTACCATTACCTTGATTCTAAAACCAGACAAAGACATTATGAAAAAAGAAAACTATAGGCCAATATCTCTTATGAACATTGATGCAAAAATCCTCAACAAAATATTAGCACAGAGAATTCAGCAATACATTAAAAATATCATGCATCGAGAGTTTGGAGAAACATGATAGAGTGAGAGACATCCCCAGATCTCTCCCCTTGAAACAACAATAAGCCGAACATCTAAAACTCAACAAAGAACACCCAAACTGCATACTGGCACATCTGAGTGTGAGATCTGCGCATAAGAGCTACCACAGGTCAGAAGCCCGGGTGTCAGGCGGTGGACTGGGAGAAACAAAGAAGCTGCCTCTCACAGCCAGTGCTCCCTGTAGGAGAAAGGGGAGGGGAGAAGGTGCAAGTGAGTTCCCTGAACAGCCTTGCTTGGGAGAGCAATGAGGTAAAAGACCTATTCTCAGAAAACTGAAGTCATTAAAAAAAGAAATTGAAGAAGAAACAAATAAATGAAAGCATATACAGTGCTCATGGGTAGGAAGAATTAATGTTGTTAAAATGACCATACTACTCAAAGCAATTTATAGATTCAATGCAATCCCTATCGAAATATCAATGGCATTTTTTTCAGAGAGCTAGAACAAATAATCTTAAAATTTGTATGGAACCATAAAAGACCCTGAATAGCCATGGCTACAGGAATCAAATCAGCATGGTAATAGCATTAGAACAGATATATTGATCAATGGAACAGACTAGAGAGCCCAGAAATAAATCCACATCTATACTCTCATTCAATACACGACAAAGGAGGAAAGAATATACAATGGGGTAAAAACAGTCTGTTCAATAAACAGTGTTGGGAAAATTGGACAGATACATATCAGAAACATGTACAAAAATAGACTCAAAATTTTTGATAAGATTAAAGATTTAAATGTAAAACTCAAAACCATAACATTTCTAGAAGAAAACATAGGCAGTTTTGTTATTAGTAATTTTTTTTGAACATATCTTCTCAGGCAAGGGAAATAAAAACAAACAAACAAACAAACAAACAAACAAACAAACAAAATGGGACTACATAAAACTAAAAACGTTTTGCCCAGCAAAGGAAACCATCAACTAGACAAAAAGACAACTGACTGAATGGGAGAAGATATTTGTTATGATAAATCTGATAAGGGGTTAATATCCAAAATATATAAAGAACTCATACAACTCAACACAAAAAGAACCAAACAATCCAATTAAAAAATGGGCAGAAGACCTGAGCAGATATTTTTCCAAAGTGGAAATACAGATGGCTAACAGACATATGAAAAGATGTTCAGGGTCACTAATTATCAGAGAAACAAATTAAAACCACAGTGAGATATCACCTCACATCTGTCAGAATGGTTATCATCTATAAATCAAAAAACAAGTGTTGCCAGGATGTCGAGAAAAGAGAACCCTCATACACTGTTGGTGGGATTGCAAATTGGTACAGTCATTATAAAACATGAGTTTTTCAAAAAATTAAAAATGGATACACTTTTGACCCAGCAATTGCCCTTCTGGGTATTTATCCAAAGAAAATCAAAATAATAATCCGTAAAGATCTATGCACCCCTATGTTCACTGCAGCTCTATTCCCAATAGCCAAGGTATGGAAGCAACCTAAATGCCCATCAACAGATGATTGGATAAAGAAATGATAATTTATATATATGCAATGAAATATTATTCAGCTATTAAAAAAATGAAATTCTACCATTCTCAATGACATGGATAGCCCTAAAGGTCATTATGCTGAGTGAAATAAGTCTGACAGAGAAAGATAAATACCATATGATTTCACTTATATGTGGAATCTAAGGAACAAAAAAAACCAAACTAATTAAAAACAGACTCATAAATATAGAGGACAATCTGGTGATGGGCAGAGGGGAAGGGAATTAGGGGGCTAGGAGAAGGGGGTGAAAGGTTAAAGAAGTACAAATTAGTAGTCGATAGGTGGTCTTGGGGATGGGGATCATGGCATAGGGAATACAGTTAGCATTAATGTAATGGGTAAGTTTAGAACCAGAGAAGAGAAAAAGCAATTAGGGGTATCGTTTTATAAACTATACAAATGTCTAACCAAGGTACTATATATTTGAAACTTATAATAAAATAAAATTAAAAATTTTTTTAAAAAGGCAAAGATTTGAACAGACATACCACCAAAGAAGAGATATAGATGGCAAATAAGTACACAAAAAGATGTTTAGCATTATTATCCATTATGAAAGTATACGTTAAAATCACAATGAAATATCACTAAATACCTATTGGAATTGCTTAAAAAAATTAAAATGCATTGCATGCTGGTGAAGATACTGGAAACTGACACATTGCTACTGGGAATCAAAATGACACAGTCATTTTAGAAAACAGTCTGGCAGTTTTCTATAAAGTTAAGCATAAATATGGTCCAGCAATCCAACTCACTGGCATTTACTTAAGAGAAATGAAAACATATGTTTTCACAAATACCTGTACGTGAATGTTTATAGCAGCTTTATTATCATCAAAACCTGAAAACAACCCAAATGTTCATCAACTGGGGAATGAATGAAGATATGTTATATCTATATGGTGGAATACTATTTGGCAATAAAAAGGAACAAAGTACTGACATATTCAAGAAGTGCATGAATCTTAAATACATGATGCTGAGTGAAAGAAGCCACACACAAAAGGCTACATACTGCATGATTCCATTATAAGGCATTCTGGCAAAAAATGCAGAGATAGAAATCAGAGAACTGCTTTCTAGGGGAGGAAATGGACTACAAAGGGGTTGGAGAGAACATCTGGAGTGATAGAAATACTCTATATCTTGATGTGACGATAATTATACATTCTATATTCATTTGTCAGACTCATAGAACTAAACACCTCAAAGGGGTGAATATTACTACATGTAAATTATATCTCAATTAACCTGAAAGAATAAACAATACAAATTTCTATAATTAAATAATGTTATCCTAAATTTTAAAACACATTGGTTAAAAATTAAAATAATTGAAAATAGCAATTTTAAAAATAAATAAATGCTTACTTTTCAAATAGTACTCGTATAAAATTTTTATACACTTTTAGATTCTAGTTGGCAAATCGACCTTAAAATATCACATAGTTAGAACTATCCCACTGTGCATGACTTTCCATGTTTGATAACACCCAAACTGGTTTACACCATGTTTATTGACACAGGTACTTCACCACAGGCTTGGAGGTCGTGGCAATGTTAAACAGCTGTAATAATCATTTCTAAGTGGTTACATTTAGAATGACAGTTGACCCTTGAACTCTGGGGTGAAGAGCACCGACTCGCCATGCAGCAGAAAGTTAATGGATTATTAAGTTGGCCATCTAAATGCACTGATTCCCAACCTTGGATGAAAAATACAGCAACCTCAATTTTTGTGCTTACGTTGTCTGGAACTGGTAACAAGCAGTTCCTGGACTGGCACCAGCAGTGGCCCTCACTTGCTTAGGGTTGGTCTAACCTCTGTTCCCTTGAGTCTTCCCATGCTGAATTACTTCTTACCACCCAGGGCTCGGCTCAGAGGGGACTTCTCCCCCATCCCTGTTCCATCTAGAGTAGCAGCTGCCTTCCTGTCCAACCTCAATTATCGTTAATAAAATGTCCTCATTTTTCTCTTCTTATAATTGTCACTAACTGTAATTAACTTGTGCTTCATTATGTCTTCATTATCTGTCTCCCTGTAGCCTGTGCTGTCAATCCCTAGACTTTTCAATGTGCTTAGCGGACTTTCATATACCTGTACTTGTATATTGGTTCGAGGGCATTTATCCAAAATGCAGAAGGCCACTTTGCCAGCTTTGGGGACAGGTCAGAAGTGCCAAGGAACTAATCATCCCTCTTCCCCAACCCACAGATGCTCCCAATCAACGACTCTTGGGAGCTGGTCTATAGATCCCAGCCACCTTCCCCTTTGATGTAAATTGCATGCTGTTTTATGCAATTTCCTGAAGTTTCCCTTTCAGAAATAAGCTCCGCTGCCATCTGTGACACCTGGTATAATAATATACTTTTTTTGGCTGCCGTTTCCTTCCTCCTTGTACATCTTTCCTCTCTTTCCTACTGGTATTTCTTGCAGTTCTTAATAAGCTATTTGGATTGGAATCATTTTCCCAAGGTCTGATTAAGGGAAGACCCAAATTAAGACGCTTCTCCACTAGAGAGTAAACTTCCTAAGAGCGGAGCTGTCGTCTGCTTTGTCCACTCCATGTCTCTGTCGTCTAGCACAGTCTAGTACAAAGTAGGTGCTCACTAAATATTTAGTGAATGAATGAAAGACATCGTTGAAGGGCTTTCTTTGCCCAAGCCGATGACTTTCTCACTGACAATGTTATATTAGAACCCAATTAACCATTGGGGTAATTTCATATTAAGAACTTTCTGGTAAAAATTTCTAGTGACCTTGAAATTTTCCCATGTAAATAAAAAGCCATATCTTTGAGAATTTCATATGTGTCGCCATGTGTTGCCACAATGATATCCTGACTGTGCTATGAACAGAGGGTGAACTCACAGAAAGATTTTAGGTAGTTTTCCCCACCATGTTCTCAAGTGAGAGCAATGATGGTGGCAGTGTAGGCAATTGCTAGGGGCTTGGGTGTCAGATGGCCTAAGTTTTTAGCTCGAGCACACTTCTAGCTCTGTGATACTGAGCAGATTACTCAACTTCAGATATAATTGAGAATAAAAATAGTTATCTTATAAGGTTGTTGTGAGAATTAAAATTCAATAATGTATGTAAAGTGCTATTGTAGAAAATTGAGATTATGCATTGTTTTTAAAAAAAATATGTCCAAGTCTGTTATCTATTTCCTGAAAAATGCTTTTAGGTTTGTTTCTGATTTTAGAAGGATATGCATAGTCTTTTTTCCTAGTTGAGTTAATTATATGTAAACAAAAGAAATTAATTAGTAGGTTAATTATTCATAAAACTCATGAGAAAAAGCAATCTCTTAGAACAAACATGGTTACAACTTCAAGTAAACAAATGCAGTTCTCTACCAGAAACTTTCCCAAATCTATAAATTCTTATACCAAATAAAAGTTTACCAAGTCAAAAGTTTTTGGATCTATTAAAACGAAACTTTCGATATTATAATATTTCTCTTTTTCCCCTTTACTAAGTAGACTTGATGATACATAATTGTAGATTAAAGTTAGTTTTATGGTAATTGGCACATAATTTTTTTTTAATCTTCTTATTCTAAAATCCACTTAAAGGCTAATAACTAGCCAGTACTTCACGTTCTCAAAGTACTTTGGTCAACAGCTTTATTAAAACTTTTCATTAAGATTCATGAAATTAATGTGTAATTTCAGTTATAATTTTAATTAATAATGACAAATAATTCAGATTTTAAAAAATAATCCATTTCCACAGTGCTTGCTAGAGACTGAATGTGTGCCTTTCCTCCCCCCTCCCCATTCATATGTTGAAACCTAATCCCCAAGTGTGATATTTGCTGGTGAGGGCCTTTGGGAGGTGATTAGGTTATAAGGCCCTCATAAGATTTATACTCTGATAAAGACTTTTTTTGGGGACTTTAATTGGATCCTTATAAGTAATCATTTCAGAGCTTCCAGAGCTGCACTGTCCACTATGGTAGCTACTAGCTAATACACATGGCTACTGAGAATTTGAAATGGGACTAATCCAAATTGAGATGTACTGGAAGTGTAAAATACGTACCGGATTTTAAAGACTGAGTGTTAAACAAATAATATATCTCCCTAATAATTTTAAATTAATTATATATTATTATGATATTTTAGACATACTAGGTTAAATACAATATATTGTTAAAGTTAAAATATTTCCTTTGTACTTACTTTTGAATATGCCTTGCCTACTAGAAAAAATAATGTTGCTTTCATTTTATTTCTATGGACAGTGTTGTTTTATAGAATCTTGGGTGATTTTAAGGAAAGGCTGTTTAGGTGACTGGTCCAGTCATATTCCTTATTTCCAATAGTAATGATGGATCATGATTTGACAGAGGGCAGAGGAGAAGGAAAGGAAATACAGCTACACTGAAGAATATGGAACTCTGAAGAGCCCAGAGAAGCTGGAAGGTCATCATCATCATTACCATAATTTTCATTATTACCATCATTGTTATGTCACACAAGAGGCAACTCACCCTTCAGTCATCACCTTCCTTTTGTATCAATCTACAGGCTGCTTTGGCTCATGTCACTTTGGAACTAGAGTTTCTTCTTAGTGACAGGTGTTCTTTCCCACCAGTCCCAGAAGCTCCTTCTCACCCTTATCCCCTTCCATCTCACATCATTTCTCATCTTGTTTGGATACTTCTATGAGACTAACACAGTTGGGGCATAAAGAAGCAGTGGCTGCTCAAAAGTATTACTGAATGTACACCCCAAAATTATATAATTGTATTAACCAATGTTACCACAATAAACTTAAAAAAAAAAAAAAGGTATTACTGACTGTGGAAAAGAACTATGGGCCACAAGACAAAGGAGTCTTTGCTGCTATCCTTGGAGTTACGAGGTTTTTCAACTACTTTTAAGGTTTTTCCTTAAAAATCTATTCATAAGCTAATTGGGACCTGTTTTGGGAATAATCTATATACTTAAGAGTTCTACCATTTTTCTCATAACTATTTTATTGTCTAAAATCCTAGAGGAACACTATTGAAAACTAATGCTGTCTATCATCTTGGATTTCCAAGTATTTATTTGTATTATACTCACTCAATTCACGAAGCAACAAAATGAGCTCTCACCTTAGAAAGTGTGCTGTATACTATGGGTATATTTGCCTTTATATATAAAGTATATGTTACATGCTATATAATATATAATTGTATGTTATATAACATGTATTAATATATGTTATCCCTAAGACAATTTTTATATTGCTTTCATCTTACAATTCCTACCTTTTAACATTCATCCACTATTTACTCATATAAACAAATAAACATTTATCATTTATGTGCGAGGGACTCTTACAGCTTAAAATATATCTCCTTTATAAAGAGTTCTTTGACCATTTCAACATTCGTTACACTATTCGGCACCTAACCATAAATTATGCTTGGACTTCTTGTCTGCTGATATTTTGCATTGTGTTTTTTGTTATGTAATAATGTTAATCTCACACTCTCAAGTAAATTCTAAGATCCCAGAAGGTATGAGATGAGTGATAGGTCTTGTATCTTTCAAAGTGCTAAAACAGTGCTGTGCACATAGTCAGTAGCCAGTAATAGATACTGGTTTGTTAAATGTTGAACATTAAGTAACTAAATGGACAAATCCAACCTTTGGCAGAATGGTGCAGTAGATGATAGAAGTCTCCTGACTCTACAGAAGGTTTTCCATTCTTTCTCACCCTCCGAGTCTACACGGTCCCATTTCTAGTGTGGACATCCATTTCTGACTTTGCCCTATGTTCATCTTTTATTTTTAGTATCCAGACTATTATGAACTTTTATTTTTATGTTGTCATGATGGAAAGGTGGTGTCAGGAAATTTTTAGCCGTTAGGTTAATCTGGAGCAATGATTTTCACTTATCAATCATAAGATAAATATTTAATGAGCACTAACTATGTATCAGGCAATAATAGTCTTGGTGCTAGAGACAAGGTGGTGACCAAAATAGGTATGCGGTCCCCAGTAGAGAAAGTTTTCAGTTTTGAGGTAATTTAGGAGGCCATTTTCTGTGGTCTCCTGGCATCTCAGAGTCTTGGGATGCTATTCTTAGTGACCATAGTCTGCATTCAGTAAGAATATGTAACTGGGCGGATAGAATGCTCTTTCTTTTATCCCTCTATCCTGTTGACAAATGCTGCTCTTCTGCCTAAGAGGAAGGTTTGCTGGCCTGTCTTGGCCATATGAAAACTGCAAAGGGTTTTCTCACTCTATTATCCTAATTAAATGTTTTTAGGCTAGTACTGTACTGGTTGGTGGGGATTGCTATTACCATGGGTGTCCATGCATTAGAATAATTTTGGTCTTTATTTTTACTCAAGTTGACTTTTTTGAATTTTTTTCTTTCTCTGAATTGCATTTGTTCCATTTCTAGATTTCCATCTCACGTGGAAAACTTAGGGATTGACATTCAGTTGCATCTGGATTTGGCCACTTCCTCAGCAACCCAGTGGATCTGGGAAAATACAGAAAATAAAATATAACGCAAACCCATTTCCACAATGCTTTTAAATGTCTGTGTGGATGGTGAATTTGCTAAACATCTCACAAATGTTTTTTAGAAGTTCTAACTTTGGCTACATGTCTCTTCCTACTATTTTCAACTCATGAATTATTGGCCAAGTTCAAATGAAGTCTTGTGTTTTGAATTAAGTTAGCATGTCATAGAGATTTGGCTCCAGGAATCTCACTCCTCCTTTCCTCCTCTTTCTGGCAGACTCCAGAGTGTTAAAAAGTACTTTTTTTTTTTGCATTAATTTTTCTGAGAGGAAATTCTTGTGAGGAATCTAGTTGAACTTGGCTCTCCAAATTTTCTTGTACAGTTAGAAAAACAATATTTGAGGTTCCTAAGCACATTAATAGCAGAGAAGCCTTTAGGCATTTGCTTGGAATAGTTACTAATAAGGTTAAGTGTCACTCTGTAGAGTTGCTCTGTTTTGTGACCACCTAACAGCCACAAAGAGGATAAGACAAGATCAAGTCTGTCATTGTATATCAGTGCCAGTCCCTGCCAACTGCAAGAAGAATATACGATATGAGATGCTCTTGGTATATGAGAGCCTCAATATGATTGTTACAGACTAAAGCAATGCCTATTAAGTTTTAATGAGCATACATATCACTTGGGGATCATTTTAAAGTACAAATTCTGATTTAGTTGATCTGGGCAGGGGTCAGAGATTCTGAATTTCTATTAAGTTCAGAGATGATGGTAGTTGGTCCATCCTTTATATAGCAAAGAGTCAGAATATTTTTCAAATACTAAATGAAATTTTTATATTTATGGGTTTTTACAGAAGTTTTCACCTGAACAATAAAAATCTAGAAATATAAACTAAGCCTGAAAGGGCCTCAGAAAATGTATCTGTAACAGAAGTGCGTCAAGGTGGAGATTGGTCAGTGACTGGCAACCATTACCACCCTGAATCTCTATGGCTGTTTTAAGGGTAAAGAAGGAGTGAGCCTGTGGCTAGATGTTACTAGGGTCACATAGCCTGAGCTTTCCTCAGAGCTCTGCCCCATTCTAGTGCTGTGAAAATTATTTGGGCAAATTATTAAAACTCTAGATATTTCTCCTAATATGTATACTGAATATAATAGTAATAACCCATCTTAAAAGGTTGTTGTTGGATGAAATAGGATAACAAATAAGTGGTATGCTGGAGCTAACTGGCTTTCTAGAGCTAACTGTTCAGTATTCAGGAAATTTATGAGGTGATTTTTTAGCTTGAAATTGGCAATGGTGGGAGTATTTGCACCATGAAAATGTGCACCAGAGCTTTTTTTATTTTGAGAGTTGATTTACTAGCATACCACCTCATGTAAAGTGCCTGGTGCCTAAAAGTGCTCGATGAAACTGAATTACTCTTCCCTCAATCACCTTTTCTGAATTTTTCCAGAGTGTTATAGTTTGAGATGCATAATTTAGCACTGGGTATTCTATACCAGCTTCCTTTTCAAAAAATTCTATAATTGGGTTCTTCTCAAGAGCATAGATCTCTTGAAACTAGATGCTGCTGGATACAAAGATCTAACCATATTCTGCCATATTCCGTGAGTGATCAATGATCCTTCACCGCTCTAAGGAAATCACTGAGCATAATTTCAAAATTTTTAAAGTTCATTGCTCTAATAGCTTTGATTCCTTCCACAGGAAATATCAGAGTCTGAGCTGAACAACCTCAGGATAGATCCTAGAATATTAATGTCTCTACAAAATTTGTCCAATAATAAGTGTGCCAAAATCAGAACAGGTAGGAAAAAATATTTGTGAGTACTATAAAATAGGTCTGTGGCCCAGTCACAAGTTTCCACATATATCTAAATAGTTGTAGCTAGTAGAGTAATTGAAAAACGGCACCTGCCATAGCAAATAGGGAGGTAATTTCCCTCTTTGTATTGTGCTGGCAACATGGTTCTGAACTTAAGGGACCTTAAGAATCAGCCTAACCATCCAGTGTGAATGTCCTCAACTTTTCTCCCCTATCCTCTAAATTTCTCTATTTCATCCCTTAGACTCTCCTTATTCCCTTCTGCTAGAAAAAAAAAAAAAAGTGTCTTTTCTCCTTTGAGAAGGTGAGACTATGATTAGTGTACCTCATCCTACACAAAATTTTCCCTAGAGAAGATTTGTACAACTATTAAGAGCATGGACTCTGGAGCCTGACTGGCTAGGTTCAAATCCCAGTCTTGTAAGCTGACTATTTAAGCTGTGCCTTGTTTTCCTTTTCCATAAAATCAGGATAATATCAGTGCCTTCCTCATAAGGTTTTTCAGCAAATTAAATTGATTTAAATATGTCAAACTTTTAGAACAATCATCCACACATAATAATTCTTGTACATATTTATCATTATCATTTCCATCATTTATTTCATCTCTTTGGCAACTTCATCCTTTTCCCTCTTCAAGATCCTCTTAGCCTGAATAACAAGACAAGACAAGACGAGACAAGACAAGACAAGACAAGACAAGACAAAACAAAACAAAACAAAACAAAACAAAACAAAACAAAACAAAACAAAACTGTGATGTTTCTTCAACTAGTTCTATTCTTCTTTTCCTTACATACTTTTGGGGAAAAAAAGTTTACATTTGCTCTTTTCTTCCTGACCACCCCATCTCTCCTTGATCCATTATAATTTCAGCTCTATGGCTGCTGAGCACAAGCACTGCTGTGCAGATACTCTGATGCACACTGGTTCTGATGGAACTTTTAGGATCTAATTTACCTGTGGCTGCACTTCGAGTTTTAATGGCTGAGGGAGTTGATTGGTAACACCTGCTATGAAAAACATGCAGGCTTAAATAATACTTTCCATAAATCTCAGGGTTTCTATCACTTAAGCATTCAGTGTTATTTTGGGGGTGACAGTGGGACCTTGGCAGGTTAGCCTAGGCAGTGTGGTATAGTAGAAAGAAAGGTGGAAAAGATGTTGCAAGACCAGGGCTCATCATGTTCTTTTTCTGGTCCACACATGGTAGATGCTCAATCAATGCTTATTTAACAGAAATGAATTATTTGCCCAGTAAATCACTCAGACTCTTGCCTTTTTATTTTTATTCTAATGTACCATTTTCCAGGTTGGGTCTGCCTCCCACAGAATAAAGCTTGGGCATCTAGATTCACAATCCAGGCCTCTATGTGCAGGAGTTAATAAGTCCAGGAGCTCTGAAATGATTTTCTCTCCAAAGGAAGACAAAGCAGGGAGATGAAGGGTTAATGAAGTTGGCCACAGGATCCAGATCTGACCTCTTAAAGCAGGGCATCCCAACCCTCAGGCCATGGAGTGGTACAGATGCAACCGGTGGCCTGTTAGGAATCAGGCTGCACAGTGAGAGGTGAGCTGAGCGCCAGACCAGCAAGCAAGGTTCATCTATATTTGCAGCTGCTCCCCAGCGCTAGCATCACCACCTCAACTCCACCTCAGATCATCAGGCATTAGATTCTCAGAGGAGCACTGGTCTCTGGTGCCAAAAAGTTTAGGGATTGCTGCTTTAAAGGGAGAAGTGGGCCTCGACCATCTATCTCTCCTGTTGGAAGCCAGTCTGGCTTTTCTCTGGTATCATCTATCTCTCCTCTCTCTAGTTCTGTTACTCATCTCTTTTTCCCTCACAGGAAAATCTTAACCTTTGAATTCTTCCTGTCATATGTCTTGAGAAAATGTCCCCACATTCAGAGAGTTATAAAACCATATTAGGGCAAAAAGCTACCTTAACCACCCTCATTTTACAAACAGACCCAGAGAGTTGCTAACTAAACCAATAATCATCAGAGAAAATAATTGTCTTTTATTTGTAGGAAGAAAATACAGAAGTTTGGATTATTGTTTGGCTGGGTGAGGCAGCACTCCCATTGCATGAAGACATTATGAACAACTTAATGACATCAAGGGATTTGGGGATTTCCTTTACAGGCTGTCCAAAAGGATGTTTTCACATGTGGTTGTGCCAGATAACAGTTTTGAAATGCTGAGTGATACTAGCAAACCCTTTTTTTTTTTTTGATTTTACAATTCTTTCGTAAGACACAATTTTTAAAAGTCTATTTTCTTTCCCCCTATTTTCTCCCCCCTTTCTTTCATTATGTTAGAGCGAATAGATTTATATTAAGCTTACACAGCAGAAAATTAAACATTTAGTCAAACCATCATGTATTTTATTTGATCTACATTATGATAAGCAATTGGTTTGATAGGCTTTGGGTCCCAAAAGTGACCATCTTTTTGGTATCATATTGACACAACCTATATTTTTTTAGTAAAATAATGCCCGAATCCTTCTTTGGATTAATTTGTTTCATTTGTGAGGAATTTGATATAGGAGTTACTCTTGCAGAGATATATAAGCCTTTAAGCACATTTATTTTGGTGGAATATTTCACCTGTCTATAGAATTTGAGCTTCCGGACCTTATATTCTGACATTTCTCCCTCTTTCCCTCAGGAAAAGGAATTTTAGTGAAATTTAAATGGAGAAGTAGTTTGGGGGAGAAGATCTCAATTTTTAGGATGAAATTTTTGACATGACTAAATATAAGGAGACAAAACAATAATTTTCAGAAGCTAAATCTGAATTAATCTCTGAATCTCCAATTAGACAATAAGCTAAAGCTTTCTTCCATCCAGTTAAACAAACAAGGTGAAATTCTGTGGGTATAAGAACATAGTTGTCACTTTCTTATAATATTCTCTTTGTTTTAATTCAAGATACAAAGAACATATTGAAAAAGATTTCAGCTATTTGTTGATAAACTGAAATGAGAAAAGTGATTTTCAATATTAGGTTATTAACAATATTTGTTGGGAACGAGAAGTGGCTATGATGATTTCTGAATCCCCTTTTGGCAATAGTGAATCCTAAAGGAGGAAATCAGTCTGTTTAAGTGCTTTAATTAATGATCATACCGTTCTATTTGTGTGGGACAAACTCCTGTGTATTAAAGTCTATGCTTACTTACCATGCACAAATAGGGATCCAAAATAGAATTCTTACGTTTTCCCCTTAGTGAAAAGCCAACTAGCTGAGTTAGAATGGCTATTAGAGAAGGTCATTCATTGACTACGGATCAAGAAGCATGTATTGGACTCTGATTGAATGCTTTGCCCAATGCCTGGTGTCATTATTCTCATTCCCAGCATGCTTCATAAATGAGCTGCCTATTCTCAGACCTACTGCACTCCTAAGCCCCCAATAATCAGAAAAGAGAAGTATTTTCTCTTTTAAAAAAAAATCCAATTTTCTGTGCATGAATAGGTATAAATGGAGTATACATTTGTCTCTAGCGCCCTCTGTCCATCTTTCATCTCTTTATGTCCCATTTTCCTTTTCTGCTGGCTCTTGAGGCTTATATGACCTCCCTGAACCACTTTTCAGAATAAGTCCTCTGCGCTCAGAACCTTTCCTGTCCCTTGGTCAATTGTATTTGCCCTTCAAGGTTAGTTCCTGTAAGTCAAGTGGCAGTAGTTAGCAACTCTAAGACCTGGCTCTGTGAATATAACATACTAAGCATCCTCTCATTCAATCACAGATTCTTTGAGAACATTTCAGAGGTTTAGAAAGGGACTTAGAGATGTCAGTCCAACACTATGATTTACAAAGGAGAAAACCAAGCCCACAGAGGTGTGCTGACCCAGACCAATGCTTTCTCTCCTGCTCCATGCTGCCTCTTGCTCTGTGAGGGGAAATCAGTATTGGTTTATTATCACAAGTACCTTCCAGGAATGATATATAAGCCAAGTACCCACCACTTTGAAAGCTGGGCAATATGAGGGGGCAAGAATCACTTATTACACTTTTCAAGGCACATATCTGTCTACCACTACGTGTGAGTCAGCCTTATAAAAGGGCTTTGTTGCCCTATTGGACTCCCTAAGAATATTCTCTGAAGGAGCCAACCCAAACCCTTGTTTCTCCCCAATCCTTTCACTTCTCTTTAATTTTCATGATCCCTACCTGCTATCTTGCCTTCAGAATTTCACTTGAAACTCATGTGGATAATAATATGTTCATAATTAACAGATAATTTGTATTAAGGGTTTACTATGTGGGAGATGCTATGCTACTCTCTTTATGTGTGTTTTTTTTTTTCATTGAATTCTCTCAAGAGCCTCATGAGATAGGTAGTGTTAACAGCTTCATTTACAGATGAGGAAATTAAAGCTTGGAGAGGTTAGTGACTTGCCAAGCTCTAAGAGCTAGATTTTGAACTAAGGCAGTCTAACACCAGGCCTAAGTACCGAATCAGACAAAAACAAAAACACTTTGAGCATCAACTATATGCAAAACATTCAGCCAGGCTCTATGAGGACTGGGTTTCTAGCCTAGATGAAATGTCTGGCTATTTACATGGCAGATTATAGGATGCACATGATAGAATAATAAGTCAGTAAAAGGCTAGGGTGGAGATCAAATCTGTGTGTGTGTGTGTGTGTGTGTGTGTGTGTGTGTGTGTGTGTTTGGGCTTCTCTTTGACAGTCTCGTAAAACCCATGGACTCTTTTATCAGAATAAATGCATAAAATAAAAAGCATAAAATTGCAAAGGAAACTAATTGTGTAATAATATGTAAAAAATGTTTCAAAATGTTATGTAATATATAAGCTTCAATATTAACACTTTATTTACATAACAAGACTTAGTGGTAGCTTTGATAACTATAGTGATTTTGAAGCAGTCTGAGCATAACAGGATTTGTAGATATACACAAAAAATTATATGATGTGAAAATATCTGTGATTTCTGTTCGTAACAAAGTTATCTTAAATTTAATGTCATTGTAATTTGTGACCAAGGAAAATGCTACACTCAATTAGAGGTTAGTGAAAATAAAGATGTCATTTTTTTTTACCACTCAAGTTTTATGGATCCCCTGAATTTTATGCATAAACATCTCAGGGGATCTGTGAACTTTAAGCTGAGAACCTCGAGTGCTTTAAAAGAAGGAACAATCACTTGTGGTCTGGAGACCCCAGGGAGTAGATATTATTATTTTTTATCACATTGTTTTTTATTGTAGAAAAAAACACATGACATAACATAAAAAATTTTAACCATTTTTGAGTGTATAGTTCAGTAGTGTTAAGTATATTCATATTGGTGTACAACAGATTTCCAGAGTATACTCGTTAAATACTAAGTCTCATTTCTCCTTCCTCTCAGCCCTTGGCAGCCACCATTCTGCTTTCTGTTTCTGAGAATTTGGCTACTTTTGATACCTCATATAAATGGATTAAGGCAGTATTTGTCTTTTTGTGACTGGCTTATTTCACTTAGCGTAATGCTGTCAAAATTCTTCCATGTAGCATGTGACAGGAGAGAGAAGATATTAATAAGCTATTTTACAGTTACGTAGAAAGAGCAAGGGCTTGCTAAATGATGCACAACTAATTAACTCATGCTTCCACTGGTTCTTCAGTTTCTCAGATCCCTGAATCTTCCCTATACAACACTAATAGGCTTAGCAAGTAGCCTTTAACCATATGGTAACAGAAAAAGTCTCCTTTTAAAAGAATCAGATTGTGAGACTTCATAACGATTGCAGTTTTGACAACCAGCGACATGGAGGACAAAAGCAGTGGGTACTGAGGGGCCAGAGCTGGGGGAAACCAAGTGGACGTAGCCTCAAACTGCTTCTCATTTCTATAGCTCACCTAACCCAATGTTTTATTCCTAGAGAGTGCAAATTGTATGCATTTTTACTGTGCTATACATGTCCATGTACTGGATTTTGTGATTGCTCAGGACTAAATAAATTTTCTCATCGCTCACTAAGGAGATACATTCCTGCAATGTTATAACATCTTTTGGGACTAAATCCCATATCTTGAAGAGATTATTTAGAAAGATTGTGCAACCTTGTTTCTCCAATATTTCCTCATGAAAAAGCAATTGTAAAACCACAGTTTTGAATACCAAGAAGTGAATTTGGATAGATTTCAATAACTGTAAACAGTCATGTTTAATTTCAAGAGCGAGGTTTCTGTTATAGCATTTCATATTTTTATGGTTCTAGGCTGGCAAGAGTAACTTACATAAATACAATGGGGAATTGAAATCCATTTCACTGCAAGATGAAAATCTTTAACAGAAACCTCACTCTTTGAATTAAACTAGGCTGTTTATAATTACTGACACCTAATTCACTTTCTGGTATTCAAAGCTGTGGTTTTCCAATGGCTTTTTCAAGGAGAAACTCTGGTGTGTCTGAACTATAAATAACATATGGTATCAAGATGTGGATTTAATTTGCACTTCTTCATGAGTAATGATGCTGAGAACTTTTTCATTAGCTTATTGACCAATTTGATATTCTCTTTTGTGATGTGCCTGCTCAGGATTCTTGCCCAATTTTGAAAATTGTATTGTCATTTTCTTATCAATTAATAGAAATACACACACAGATATATATATATATATATGTATATGTATATGTATATGTATATGTATATGTATGTATGTATGTATGTATGTATGCATATATATCTCCATTGCTAGGGTATGTGTGTGTTTACAACTCTAAGATTCACTTTTGTCATTCTCTTAGTGTCTTTTGTGGAATAAAATTTCTTGATTTAATTAAACTAAATTTATCAGTGTTTCCTTGTGTTCTGTTTAAGACCCTGGGGTCTTAAAGATAGTTCCTGTGTTTTCTTCTAGAACTTTTATTATTTTACTTTTCACCATCAGGAAAATGATCCATCATGCATTTTTTTTTGTACGTATGGTGTAAAGTGAGGGCCAAGGTTTTTTTTTTTTTTCTATTTGAGTCAGTATCATTTATTGTAAAGACCAACTTTCTTTCATCGAAATATTTTTGTATCTTCGTCATAAATCAAGTGATTGTACAGGTGTGGTTCTGTTTCTAAACTCTATTCTATTCCATGGTGTACTGTCTATTCTTGTACCGATTCCATACTGTTTTAATTGCTCTATCTTTGATATCTGATTTAGTTTTTCTTCTCCAAGATTGCCTTAGTTATTCTAGGTCCTTTGTATTTCCATATAAGTTTTACAAATATTTTGTCAATTTCCACCAATAAAAAAAGAGTATGGAAATTGAAATTATCATTAAAGACCTACCAAAAAGTAAAAGTGCAGGACCCTATGGCTTCACCAGTGAATTCTACCAAACATTCAAAGAAGATTTAATACCTATTCTTAACTTTTTCCAAAAAGTCAGAGAAGAGGCAATACTTCCTAACTCATTTTTTGAAGCTAATATTACCCTGATACCAAAACCTGGTAAAGATAACACACAAAAAAGGAAACTGCAGACCAATATCTCTCATAAACACAGATGCAAAAATTCTAAATAAGATACTGAATACATATTAAAAAGATTATACACCATTATCAAGTGAGCTTCCTTCCAGGGCCACAGGGGCACAGGGATGTTTCAACATGCACAAATCAATTAATGTGTGACACACCATGTAAACAAAATAAAACGTAAAAATCATATGATCATATCAATAGATGCAAAAAAAGCCTTCAACAAGATACAATATCCATTTATAATCAAAACACTTAACAAAATTGGCATAGAAGGAAAGTACCCTAACATAATAGAGGCCATATACGACAAACCCTCCTTTGGGTATTTATCCCAAAGACTTAAAAACATATATCTGAAAGGATATTTGCACACTGATGTTCATAGCAGCATTATCCATGGTGGCCAGGACCTTGAAGCAACCGAAGTGTCCTACAGTAGAGGACTGGATAAAGAAACTGTGGTACATATATGTAATGGAATGTTACTCAGCTATAAGAAGAGATGAAATACTGAGATAATCATACTAAGCGAAGCAAGCCAGATAGAAAAAATTAAAAACCACATGATATCATTTATGTGTGAGATGTAAACCTAAAAGCAACAAACATGACAAACAAACAGAGACTCATGGACATGGACAATAGACTGGTGGTTACCAGAAGGGAGAGGGGAGTGTTGAGGTAGATGGGGTAAAAGGGGTCAAATATGTGGACAGAAAGAAATCTAACGATGGGCAGTGAGCATACAATGCAAAATATATATGATTTACTGTTGAATTATAAAAAGAAAATCGACATATTTGTATTTAAAGAAGATGCTGGGATTTTTATTGAGATTGTCTTGAATCTATAGATAAGTTTGGAGAGAACTGATATCTTAAAAGTGTTATATCTTTCAATTACATGTTCATAGTATATCCCTTCATTTATTTAGGTCTTCTTTCACTTCTCTCAGTGATTTTCTGTAATTTTCAGTACAGAGGTCTTGTATATCTTTCATTAGATTTATTCTACATAAGTAATGTTTTTGGAGATTTTAAAATTTATTAATTGTTTGCTTCTTTTAAAAAATAGATTAACTTCTCTGATGAAATTCTTCAACTTTTCTTCTATTTTGACTACCATTTCTACATTTGTTGAACATATTAATTACAGTTATTTTAAACTCTGTGTCATTTAATGTCAATATCTAAATCACCTAGAAATCTTTTTGTATTAAACATATTTTTCACTTGGATTTCAGTAATTGGGTCTTTTTAATTTTTATTATTTTTTTTACATGTATTGTAATTTTTGGTTAAATGCCAGATGTCATATATGAAAAATTATAGAGACGATGTTCTCTTGTTCCAAGGTTAAGTTTCCTTTTGGCAGGCAGGTAGTTGAAATCGTATGAAAACTTTATTTTATGCTTTATTTTAGGCTAGTCTATTTCAGTTTCCCATGCTCTTAAAGATTGGTCCTCATTCCTAGAGCACGGCTGTTACTCTTAAGGCATGACCCTTCTCAAGTTTCCGTTCAAAGACTGGGATATTTACCAAGCTAACTCCACCTTAGTAAGGCTGTGGTTATGACTTCTGCCCTAGTACTACTGGACTTTCCGATTAAACTCTTCAGCTATCCAGCTGCCTTCTGCCCCCACCCTCCTTTTTTAACCCTCTGCACACTTAGCTCAAAAATTCAGCTTAGAAATGTGTATGTAGAATTTTAGTCTCCTCATTTGTTCACCCTTTTCTAGGATTTTGCTCCTCATGTAGCAAACTCCAAACTACTCCAAATTTTGACTTCTGACTTTTTTGCCCAGTAGGAGTGTTGTTTCATATAGCTCCATTCTGCAATTTGTAAATGGCTTCAGGAAAATATCTGGGACAAATGTGGAACTCATGTCATGAGCTTTCCTTTCTTTTTCTTGCCTGTATTTGTTGTCTTCAATGCCTTTACACAATTGCTTTCTGTACTTTGTTCAACATTTATAGTTGTTTTTGAAATCAGAGTTAGTATAACACAAGTTATTTCATTATGGCTGTGTAGCGCAGAACTATTTTTATGGAAAAATAAAACAAAATTTTTTCTAAACTCTTTTTCCAGATAGTATTGAATCATCTAAGATCTGAGGTGGGTGTGGGATGTAGGGGATAATAAGATCAATTATTATTCACTCAAGATGAACTGAGCTGAAAAATGGAGCTGAGGTAATGCATAAATAAACTTCTGGCATTTGAAAACATTATACAAATTATACTTAAAGATTAACTATATTAACTTAATCAAACTAAAGCTGCTTTGTATTCATTTTCAAAGGCAAAAAGACAATCACATATGGCTCCAGAACTTTCTGTTCAAAATTATTTTTAAAAATAGGTTGTCATGACTCTAGTCAGACAGATCTATAGTGGTCTGTCAAAAAGAAAAGCCTATGTAACCATAATTTTTCTAGAACTTTGGGACAAATGTAATTTAGAAGAATTTAACTCTTAAAAATTCAGAGGTATGGCAAGAAAGTTTGTATAAGCAATGAAGTAGAGAGGAAAAGAGAAAATAAGAAATTCCTAAGGAGGTGAGTTTCTCAGATCTGGAAAGCATTGACGAAAGGTACGAGCTGCTATAAGAGTCATCCCAGATGATCCGGTCCAGTTTTCTCTGTCTGCGATCTTTCTATTCAGTCATTCTCCAGAGGCACCCAAGGTCCTCATGCCGCTCAGTGTTCCACCCCTGTGCTCCCAGGCCTGTCATTAGCTAGGGGACTGGACTGAGAATGAGATGTTTAAGAGCTGGATCTGCTGTTTGTTGGAATGTGACCTTTACCAAGTTACTTAATTAATCCTTTAAAAAGCTTTTGATCGCAAGTAACAGGTAACCAAGCTTTGAAGGCTTAAACGAGAAAATAACTTATTATCTCGTATATTAAGAAGTCTAAGGTACAACTTTAAGGTTGGTTAAAGTAATGACTCAATAACATCATCATGAAGAACCCAGGTTCCTTCTATCTTTCTACTTTGCCATCTTCAACGTATCTGTATTGTCCTTAGCTACTGTTCTTCGTTCCCTTTGTCATATCCATATATAACATCTGATGAAAGAAAAAGAACTTTTTCTCCCCATGTATACCTTTTTATTAGCTAATAATTATTTCTTAAAAGCTCTCCAGCGGACCTCATCTTATGAACTATGGAACATAATTTGGTCTCTTGTTCCTGCCTAAGCCAATTTCAGGAAGGAGAGTGGGGTTCCTGTGACTGGCCTCCCAAATCTGTATACAAGGCAGAGCTACTTGGGGAGAAGTGGACATCTGAATAAATTGAATTTTCCCAACAAGGAAGGAGGGTGGGATTTGGGTAGACAACCCCTGGTGTCTGCTACACTTAAACTTGCCAAGTCTTATTTTCTTTGTCTGCAGAATGATTTATAGGGGTGTTATAAGGATTAAATGCAATAATTCATAGATTATTCCTCAAAAAATTCCTCTAAGGTTTGACTTTAAAATCTCTGTGTGTCTTTTAGACACACACAAATGGATAGCAAGTCCTACCAAAGTGTATATAGCCAAACTGATAGCCACTCTTCCTCTAAATCACTTCCACTCTATTGATAATACCTCATAGTTATCATTTATCTTTTGTCTTGGTAACGTGTGGTACAATAGGTGTTTTACATATATTATTTTTATAATCCAGCCAACAAAAATGTACTCTCTTCATTCATTCAGTTAACATATATTTGATTGCCAGTAATCTTATTTTAAAGAAAATAAAACTAAGATTTAGAGAAGTTGAATAACACATTCAAAGCGACACAGCTAGTAAATGGCCACGTTAAATATGTGCTTTGATCTAGCCGATTCCACTGCTTGTAAATCCTGTATGACTTTCTTTCCTGAAAGCTTCCTCAGTGATCCATCTCACTAAGCTCAACCTATTAAAAAGGGTGGCTGGGAGCAGTTTCAAGATATCAACTCACACTCTAAGGTCTGAAGGCGAGAACAGAGTCTAGTTTGATGGTTCACCCTCGTGGTTATGCTTCCCTGGCACTTCAGGTTAGTTCTGCTCGGCTCCAGCAGGTGGCAGGCTGGTATCATTCAGGGCTTGTCTCCTTTTCGTAAAAAGAAGCGACTAATTTGGTGAAAGTGACTTTCTTGGCCAACTGTAGAAATCAGACTCATCCCTTTTTGGCCCCACTCTGTAGGAAGGGCAACTGACCCTTTGCAGTTACCCTGATGCATGAAATGAAAGATGAAATAAAGTACATTTAAGTTAATCTTTTTACTTTTGAAAAGTGCTCTCATGTATTTTATACACATTTATGCCAATAAGAATGTTGAAACTTGAGACAGGTATTGTCACCTATCATTATCAATTCTATTGTTTTATTCATACCCTAAAGCAGGCAGTATGAGTTATTTATCTCCGTACACTCAACGTCTAGCACAGTGCTTGATGCATGGTGACTCCTCGGTCAGTATTTGTAGAGTGCATTTGTGAATGGCGTGGTGTAAGATGATCTGAGTTTGAGCTTTGTCATAGTCATTTCTTATTTGGGAGGAGCTTAGTAAGTCATTTGCTCCCTGAGCCTCAGTTTCTTCATCAGTAACACGATAATGGTGATAATTCCTAAATTTATATGTTGTGAGAATGAAAAATATATGAAAAAGACTTGGTAAAGTACCAGTCACAGATAATTATCATTTTTAGGTGACTGGGCCCGAGTTGCAAACTATATTAGTGGTTGATATTTTATGATAGGAATTAGAATAAAAAGTGCCTGGGGCTATAATTTAGCCAGACCCCACTGGAAACATCTCCTGTCTGGTTGGTATTCCCAGCTCACAGCTCAAGCACTTACTCTGTCACCTCACATGGGAATTGGAAGTGATCTAATTGTCTGTCCTGGCTCCAATTCTATCTTCTTTGACCTCAGTTTCTAAAGGTGTGATTCAAGGAGGCCCTTCCACAGTCTGGCTTGGATTCTCATATTCTTAAGGAGGCAGTCAGCTTGTATTCAGGGACCATATTTTATGTTTAATTGTGGCTCTTGCATTGCCTTGTATACTCCCTTTACATGATAGGTATACCACAACTTTGTATTCTTTGACCAGTCTTAGCTAACATTAAGAAGTAAAAACTGATCCTGAAGTTAATTTTTAGCAAAGCCACTTAGACACTGATTGAGGATACCATTGCCACATGCAAAGAATCTCTGTAGTTTGCTGTTCATTAGACACCAACATTTGAAGTTCACAGGATGGTTTGTATGACGGTAATATTCATTTTATTAAGACAAAGGGATTATTTTCTACACAGTCTGGACATTACCTATGGGATAGGGAGGAAACAAAACAGTGGGAAAATGTGGCAATAACAATATAATATTGATGAAGAATAGGACTTTTGTAAAATTTATCAATCAAGAGAGCATAATGAACTTGAGCCGGTCCCTGATCTCTGAGTATCTCTCTTCAGCTCCAGGGCTTTGTGGTATCAACGATGAATAATGGCTTAGCTCCAGGATTCTGCCACTTTTCTCCTTTACTTTTCATGATTCTCAAAAGACGCACTAAACTGCTTTTTCTTTCCCTGCCAGGGGTGGATGTGGTTGCATAGCTCTTCTCAGCCCCAAATAAAGATGATTGTACCTGTGGTCCCAGGAGATATTAGCTCTTTTTCTCAAGCCTTTTGTTTGTGTGCTGGGAAACCCTGAGGGTGAAACGTCATTTCTCCAGAGAGTTCAGGGATCTTTCACTGCAACAAAGTAGCCTAGTCTCACATTCGGTCTGAGCCTTACCTTGGGGTCCCTCTGCTGGCCGTGAGAAACAAGAGCAGAAAGCTGTTTATTTATTTATTTTTTATTTATTTATTTTTTAGGATAAGGAACCCCGAGTTTTGTCTTTGAAAGTAATACAGAGAGAGTCAAACATTTCAGTAAGGAGCAGTAGTAGTACTTGGGTTATGGTATAAAATGGTGAGGGAAGACTAGGCTAGCAATAGTGATCTGTCTCCCTTTGTAAAGTGCATTAACAATTTGATTCAGGTCTTGTTCTAAAATCAAACTTAATTTCATAGAGTACTGAAAAGAAATCTCCTTTGGAGAATACCTGTAATGTATAACTGTTGTTTTGTTTTTGGCACAAAGTTGGAAATTAGTGGCGATTGCTAAATCCATTCAAGCAAACCCACTGGAAGGCATGCTCCTCACCCACAAGCACTCTGCCTTTCTCCCAGCTTGCTTTATTCTTGTCCAATTCATGAATCAGATTACCAAGGTTCCATGGTGAGAGATACCATAGAAATACCAAAATGAATGGATGGAATCAGACACTCAAGTGCATTCAATAGGTGGAGAATCCTGATAATTGACTGGCTTTGTGGCCCACTGGCCTGAGGTTTCAAATGCCCTAGCACCCTATGGAGATTTAGGCCTGGCCTGTTCTTGTTTTTGTGGTTGTGGCTGGTGCTTTTGCTGTACCAGAGAGACCACAAGGTAGATGGGCTTCAGGTGTCAACCTGCAATAGATAGCTGAAGGGCTTCTTATTAACATAAAAGCATTTCTGGTATTTGTTTCCAAAAGGACTGGAATAAGAGAAATCAAAACCAACCACATGCGTGACAACTTCAGGCCTTCTCCTGGCTCATTTTTCAATCAAATGAAAAATAAATCTATATGTAATATCGAGACAGTAGAAATATCTACCACTCCAGAAGAGAAAAAGATAGAGAGTTTTAAAAATGAAAGAAAGTTGATGAGATTTAGATGGCACCAGATAGAAAATTTTGACAATACAGCAAAAGAGAAAGCTGTCAGTCAACTCCTGAGGAGGACTCACGCTCAGGGAAAGGTGACGCTCCCTTGGCCATCTCCCGAGATGCAATACATCCCACCCGCCAGTGGGGGACAGAGGAACTCCATGTCTTCGTGTAGGCTGTGTTCACTGCTCGGCATCTTTAATCCTTAGACCTACAAATCTGGCTATCAGGAGCCCAGCTGGAACGTCCTTGGAATTTGCACTTCTCTCCAGGAAGAGGAGAATAGTGAAGACATAGGAGGTGGCCAATCTCAGACGCTTTCCCACAAAGGTCGGTTTTGACTTCAAAACAATTTGCTTACAAAACAACATTTCCTTTCACCTGTTCTCTTCCCATCCCACTTGCTTCCAGCAAAAAGCCCTCTGTTGGTCATGGACATGGGACAGTCATCTCTAAGCATGTGAACACTCTCAAGCAGGGACTCTAGTCTATTTCCTCAACTGTTATCTCCGCGGAGTGCAGACTTATCTTTTTAAGACAGTGGCAGGTTGAAGACAATGCTTAAGTGGGTGGGTGGGTCTGATTGGTTTCTGGGTATACACAGGGATCCAGCCTGGAGTTGCTTGTGTAAGTCCATAAAAGCCAATGGTGTACATCTCTTTCTTCCATCTAGGCAAGTGTATCTTGTTGGTGGCTTGACACTGGATATGGTGGGAATGTTTACATCACATAAATGAGCAAATATTGCAAATCGGAGCTCTTTCTCTTAGAAAGCTGACTTTGTTAAACATGTAAGTACAGCAATGATTCCAGGGCAGTTTTAAGTATAAATCATTTACCACCGTCATTACTCAGGCCAGAAGAGAAAAAGGAATAATATCTGATAGGCCATGTTCTTTCAGTATGAACCATTTCAGAAATTATAGTCAACAGTCCCATAAAGATGCCTTTCCTAACAATGACTAGCAACAAATGAAGCAACATTTTCTTAAGTAATTTTTTAACTGTTGAATTGCAGTGTTAGGTGGCCTGTGAAGCCATGCACCCTTTCTAACTTTGGGCCTTGGAGAAAATGTGAGCCTTTTTATAAAACCCATAACATCAGTTTCATTGTTTCTTCAAACTGAAAATCTGAAAGAAATAGGGTCTACCTTTCTCTTTGGAGTCATACCAGGAGCCATAAACAGTGGTTCCTGTTATATATTGTTTGCAAAACTCACAGACTTAAATTCATAAAGTAGTTAATTTTTCTTAGAGAAAATACTGTTTCACAGCCACAGACTTTCGCCCTAGCCAATCCATCAAAATTGCTGGAAGAAACACCTCCAAAAGTATCTGTTATACCATAATATTTGTAGCATTTTCTACAAAAGAAATGTGTTCAGGCTATTGTTTCACAATCTATATTTTACTCATTTCAATTAAATGTTTTAAATAGATTATTGGCCTGGCGGGCTTCCAGCAATGTAAGGAAAATGACATTTCAATGGGCTTGGGAGATAGATTAAAAGCAGAGGACAAGGAAGACTGAGAAAGTAAGTCAGTATAATGGGATAATGAGAATCAGGTTTCTCACTGTAAGAGAAGGGAGTAAAGAATATAGAAAGAGAAAAAGCTAGAATGAACCATGAGGTATGGGATTAGAATTGGAATCTTTGATGTAAACTTAGAGTTTTCGATATGTAGAGTTAGATAAAGACATAAATATTGATGTGCATGTCTGTGTATGTGTGAACAGACGTCTATGTCTTCATAAGTATGCTTATGCATACCCATGCACAGACATACATAAATACATATATTTCCTAGCTCTGTCTGTGAGTGAGCTTGGGAGTATTGAAACCCTCATAACCAATGAGCCTCCTAAAGTCCAGATGCTGATTTCTAAATACCATTCTCTACATAAAATAAACAGCACTCTTTGGAGGAAAGGTTGATTCTAGGACTAGAATGGGAAAAATGTAAGATGAGCTTAGAATATGTCATTATTCCAGAAGATAAGCAAATAATCAAAGAATAATGAAGATATATTCAAAGGACACAGAAGAGAGCTCAAAGGGTACAGCTGGCCTAATCTGGGCTGATTTGAGTATTGAAATAACTATAGTATCAATTATATCCCACTGAGTAAAATAGGCATCCATTAGTCTATCCTGATAGAAATAAGTAAATGAACACATAATGAGAAGAGAATACTCTTCCCTATATTATAATGCTTGCTAATAAATGTTGAAGAAATCATGAAATTAGAAAAGCATAGTTTTGAGACCCATAGCGATAATAATTGTAGGCAAAAAGTATCAATAGATACTAAAACTGAGGATGAAAGTTGGATGAAGAATGGGATACTTACATAGTCTCAAAATATCTTCCCACAGAACACTTATTAATCACAAAGGAAAAAAAGGAGTAACTTTATAGGGGAGAACCCTAGTAGACACCATAGTACTCAAGGGATCAAAGTTTACATCACCAGCCATAGGATAAACTGAGATCATGTGTCATGTTGTGGGATGGAATAAGAAGACCACAGCATCACATCCGCGATATTCCTGCCCCCAATTCATAAACTCATCTGAATCGAGTCATGAGGAAGCAGCAAACAAATCCAAATGGAGCCAATTTTTTGAAACAAATCTCTTAGTATATGTATATGTATGTGCGCGCGCGCACACACACACACACACACACACACACATACACACACACACAGTCTCTGAGTTCTGTTTCTCTGGAGAACCCTGACTGATTTAGTACCAATTTTGGATTCAGAAAATTTTGGACATCTAACTTACAATTCCAAGTCTTTGCTCAAATATCACATTCTCAGAGAGGCCTATTCTATTAAGAATGAAAATTAATTATCTCTCCATTCCATATAGCTGCTCTCCTGACCCCACTCTTTTTTTTCCTGTAGCAATGCTACTTTTCACAGACTGTGTTACTATTTGTTGTTTATTTTCTATTTCCCTCCTCCAGTATATAAACTTCATATTGACGGGTGTTATAGGATGAGTTCCCTGGGAAAAACTCTGAGATGGTGACTTGTGTGAGACTGCCTACTAGTGGGGGTGGAGGTGGGCAGGGGTTTGTTCTCAGGAGCAGCAGCCGTAAGGGATTCAGTCCTCTGCAGGACTGGGCAGAGAGTGGAGCTGCAGTTGCCACAGATCTCAAGGGGGTGCCAAACCTGGGGTAGTGCTTCAGGGACGTCCTGAATTAAGACAAAGGGGGTGAGGACTTTGTACTCCCACAGCAGCCAGTCACTGGTTGCAGGCTGCAGGAGTGAAGGGGTGCTGCCTTGGATGACGCAGCTCCCTTTAGCCAAGGGCAATTCCTGGGAGGACTCAGTAGTGGGTCCTCAGCCAGTTACGCACCTGGCAGCTGGGGACTAGGTAGAGTGGTCCTGAACTGGAGATCTGGGCACTGTGCCCTGGCAGCACCCACTGGAGCAGGATCTTTGTCTCTTGCTATATCCTGGCTCCCAGAACTGGGTGAATGAATGAATGAATGAATGAATGAATTCCTTTCCAAAAACATAAGCATGCACAGACAGAATGTGGCCACAGTTCTCAGCTGACGAGCAGAATGGCAAGAGTGTAAAAGTAGAAAACAGGCAAATGTTATCACAGAAACCCTGAAGACAGTTAAGCATCATTAAAAAAAAGTAGTAAATAGGAGAAGAGAGGAATGTGGCTGTTGGAGGGAGTGGCAAAGTTGAATATGACATCGAATAAATTTATATTGGTGGCAGTTTCCAGGTCTTGCCCACAGATCCCAGTCCGTCGTAGCACCCGGCTGTGCTGTTGCAGGCCTGGGGTTAAAGAAAGCATTCCGCTCACACAAGGAACAACTGGCTCCCGTGACAGAACTTTTAACAAGCCTTTTCTCGTATCTGTTGACTTAACGCAGACCAGGGAATTCTTTGAAGGGCAACGTGGCTATAAATCAGCAAGTCCTGCAATGTGCATTCCAGGGTCTTGAAGGAAAGGGCTGTACACAAAGGCACTTCTTTAAGTCTTTAGGAATGCCGTGGTGAGTGGCCCTGGCTGACTTGGGGTTAGACTCTGGGGCTGGGAATGGGAAACATCCCGAAGAGAGTGACAGGGAAGTACCAGAGAAAGCAGCACAGCATGTTTCTAATAAAACTTTGGGCACCCAGCACCCAGAATGGTGCCTACAGGGTAATCATCACTCATCGAATATCTGGTGAATGACTAAGTAATAGGCGCCTGGGTTCTGGCCCTCATCTGTCATTCACTGGCTGTGGTGACGTTGAAGAAGTCTCCTTATTTCTCTGAATCTTGGTCACGCTGTGTGTAATGTGTTGGTCTCAAACACAAATGGAATCGTTGGGAGTAAAGACTCATAAGTTTTAAAAAGCATTCAAAGAGGTGCCTAAAGTTATGAAAAGGCAAGAAACAGAAATACGGAAAGACTGCATGGCAGAGAGAACACTGCAGATTCCTGAGCTAACATGAGCACCTGAGATGGTGAGAACCTGCTAAAGAAAGTGAAAAAGTCCTTTTGTGGCTGCCCCTCCAACCCCAGGGGGATTTGCAGGGATAGCAAGAGGCTGTTGCATCCACCACTCCAGGGGAAATGCCTCTTCCACAGTGCCTAAAAACAAATGCCTGAAACATAACAGATCCCTGTCTGTCTGAGGCAGCCTGGCTCCAGGCAGAGGGGGAAGAAGCAAATGCTGTCTGATGCCCATTACAGCTTCCATTATGTCTGGGCCAGACCACCTCCTAAAGGCCCTGAGTCAGGCAGAATAAATTTTAGTCAATTGTGTGCTCACTTCCATTAGTGGCTTGATGCAATGGAAAGGACAACAGGCTCCTACTATGAATATAAGAGTTTAAACTCTAGCTTTTCTGACACTTGCAAACTTGGCAAATGACTTGACTTCTCTGGATCTGTAAAAAGGGCATGATCATCCCAATATCATGGATAGAAGTTTCATGAAACCAGCCCATTTGTTTTCTCCCTTTTCCCTCTTCCTTCTTCCATTCTTTCCTTCCTTTCTGTGCAAGTTAGCCCAGCTAGTTGCATAAGCAAGGCCAAGAGCAAGAGCATGAGTTTGATGCCTGTACAGAACCAGAGTCCTGCTCCTTGTCCTGGTCATGTCAGTCCTGAACATTCAACTTGCAAATTGTGTGCTCGCACCTCCTTATCACAGAGCAAAGGCAGTTTGCCATTGACTAGTATCATTGTGGATGAATACTGTTTACTTAGCAAGGATGCCAAGCATTTTTAATCCCTGACTCATCAGAAAGAGGAATCTGGCAAAAGGAGGGGTGGCAGGGAATGAATGAAATGAAACCAAGTGAAGTAAGAAGGTGATTACAAGAGTCAGATTCTGAGGCACAGAGGAAGAGGGGAGGAGATGGTCCTTCCTCTTAGAAGAGTTAACATGATAACCCCAATTTAACTTTTGTGAAGAAGAGAGGGCCTAGATACATGTGTGGGGTTTTTCTTCTCTCTCTTGGACTTGCACCTTACACTGAACTAGAGGTTCCAAATCCATGGGTTGGATCCCTGCAGAGTGCTGACATCATTGAAAAGTGCCCTCAAAATCTACCCAGCACTAAGCAGTATTTGTGTGTCATGCAACTATTCGTCATCATCTCTTCTTCACCTTTCTTAGACGCTAAAGATGGTCTGGTGGTACCTCTCCACCTCTCTTCTTTTCCCAAGATCGTTGCATCTTCTTTCAAGTCTTTCAGTCAATATTTAAGTGCAAAGATTTCTTCCTCTGCAGTGTTGCAAGATGCTCTTAATACCATTTTGCACCTCCCTGGGCCCAGTGACTCACCTCAGATGAACAGACACCGAAATGGTCCTGAAAATGGAACAAGTTGCAAGTGGCATCAGTGGAACCCTAACTACATGCCAGGGAATTTATGTGCAATATGTACTTTGTCTTCACAGCATTCTTTGGACATATTTTTACTCCCATTTTGTGGAGTAAAAGGGAAGGGAGCAAAACAAAGCTCAGAGAAGTAAAGTATGTAAGCTGAGATCTCAGCAAATGATGGAGATAAGCTGTGCCAGGTCTGCTGACTCTGGAGCTCACCATCGTTTCTACATTTTGGCCCCTCACTGAGTCCACAGCAATCTTCACCATCCACCTCCGGCTAATTCAACTCCATTTTACTTTTCAGGAAAATCTGATGTGTCAGTTTCAAATTTAATCACAGAATCCTATAAATTATAGTTGGAGAAGCAGAAATAAATGTGTCAAGATGATCTGTAGGATGATAATGAGACACAAGCTCCGATAATTTGACTTGAGTTGAAATATGCTGTCTCTGTGTGCTTTGTTGTGTGCGTGTGTAATAAAAGCATCAGTCTGGGGCCACTGGTCTCAAATGCTGGGACATAATGAGAAAGCAGCTCAGGAAATGATTTTAATGAACAGAGACTGTGACCTGGGGGGAATCCTGCTGCCCAGGATCAGGAAAACCTTAAACTCTTCTTGGCTAGCGTTTTATTCTAAAGAAATACTGCATATATTCATTATTGTTAGAGAGATATATTGAAAAGGTGTCTTTAAACAGAAACACATAAAACACATATAAAATGAGACTCTGGATTGATCGATTGTGAGCAGAGTTGCATGCAGGTGGGAAGTTAAAGGTTAGTAGAGTTTCGGGCCTTAAGGAGATCCAGGTATTATAAGACCAATGATCCAGCTAGCCCTGTCTTAGCATAGCTAGTTGTTTCTTGAATAAGCTTCTTATTTGTGGCTTAAAGCCTTCTCTAGGTGACAATGAAGTAAAATATAGTGAGGTTTGTTAAGCATTATGTATATGACAAAATAAGAATATTAATCTCATAGTCAGACAAATACAAGATAGTCATCCCTTTCTCTATACGTGTCACAAAGCCTAATAGAGTAATTATTTAAAAGAAAATTGGGAAAAGTTTTATATATATGGACCAAGTGTGGTATGAAAGAAAAAATGTCTGGGCTCAGTTAATGTATCCAAGGATTTGTCCTGGCTCCGTCAGTAACTAGCCTATAATGCTGGGCAGGTTTACTGCTGTTGGCTGCAGTCCTCTTGACTGCAAAACTGGGTGGGTTTTGATATCTAAAGTTACTTCTGGTTCTGAAAATCATAGCATTTATATGATTCTTTAAGAAAGTGGTACTTGGACCTGAATAGAAATTTTCTAAAGAGGACATACATATGGCCAACAGATACATGAAAAGGTGATTGATGTTACTAAACAGCAAGAAAAAGAATATTAAAACCATGATGAGATATGACCTCACATCTGTTAAGATGACTGTTATCAAAATTATAAGAGATAAGTGTTGGTGAGAATGTGGAGAAAAGGGAACCTTTGTGCACTGTTGGTGGGAATGTAAATTGGTGCAGCCTCTATGGAAAATAATACGGAGGTTCCCTCACTTCCAAATTAAAAATAGAAACATCATATTATCAGCAAACTCTCTTTTGGATATATACCCAAGGAAGTAAAATCAGCAGCTCAAAGAAATATTTGCACTCTCATATTCATTTCAGCATTATTCACAATGACCAAGATATATAGGGACAACCTAAGTGTCCATTGATGGATGAACAAAGAAATTGTGATTCAAGAAATTAGAGAAATACATTCACATATACAATAGAATATTATTCAGCCTTAAAAAGAGAGAGATCTTGTCATTTGCAACAACATGGATGAACCTAGAGGCTATATGCTGAATAAAATAGGCCAGACACACAAAGAAAAAAACGTACTGCATGCCCTCACACGTGTAATCTAAAAAAATATTGAATACACAGAAGCAGAGAGTAGAATGGTGGTTACGAAGAGCAGGGTGTGGAAAATGGGGAGATGCTGGTCAAGGGGTCCAAAGTTGCAGTTATGTAGGGTGAATAAGTCTAGAGATCTCACAAACAGCATGATGTCTCTAGTTATAATACTGTACTGAATACTAGAAATTTGCTAAGAGAGTAAATATCATGGGTTCTCATCACACACACAAAAAGGTAACTATATGAAGAGATGCTATGTTAACTAGCTTGATTGGAGGAATCATTTCACTAAGTATATCAAATCATCATGTATGTTTTAAATATATATTTTATGAAAACAGTAAAATAGTAGTAATAAAGAAGTTATACTAGATAAAGGCCAGAAATAGAACCTGATGGGCTGACAGGCCCCAGGAGCCCAGCCTGAGGTGCAGTGTTTCAAGGTGATTGCAAGCTGATGTTTATGAGCAGTTGTCCTTGAACTATCCTTCCACTTGCTGCCTTTGATGCTGGCCTCCTCATCATACTTCAGGGCCTCATCTCCTCAATTATCTCCTCCACCTTGTAACCCCTTTCACACAGGCTGAAAAAATGCTGAAGTCTGTCCCATGCAAAATTATTTTTTCTTGATCTCTTCTTCTTTTCTATCCCTCCATTTCTCTTCTTGTCTGACACACCAGATTTCTAGAACGAGAAACCCACAATTATTGCTTCCATATCTGTTCTTCCCAGTCCCACTTCATAGTCCTCTGTGTTCAGGTTTTCATCCCTAGCACGCCATACCTGTCTCGTAAGGATCACCAAATGGTCTGTACAATCCAGTGTCTTTTTATTGTTTCTTAATCTTCTTGCCTTTAGGAGGAATGGCACTTGGCACTGTGGGCCATCCCTCTTCAGACCTCTTCTCAGCTTTGCCTTTAGAAACGACACCTTGGAGTTTTCTCTGACTCATTCTCTACATGTCTTTCTCTGGTTCTTCTTATTTCTCCTGTACCCACATGTCATTGATCCCAAGGATCTACTCTTTGCTCTCTCCTCTTATCTTTCCATACTTTCTCCCTTAGCACTCTTTCAGTTGCATGGTTTCAGCCTTCTTGCAGGAGATTTAGTTCTTTATCTTCAGCTCTGACTTTTATCCCTTGCTCTAGTCTAAATTTTTGTTTGCCTCTTGGACATCTTTCCAATATATCAAATTCATTATGTGTAAATCAGGATGCAAAATATTATCTTTTTCTCCCGCTGTGTTGCATATTTCTGTCCATTGGGGCATTATGCTCTCTGTCACTTGAAGTATTTTTCCTGCAAGTAACAGTTACTATAAAAGAATCATAGGGTCTTGGAGTGTTTGATCTTGAAGGGATCTGGAGGTGGTACTCACAGTAGGAGGCACTTGGCTAGGAGCAGATGTGGCCTTTGGACTTGAGTTGATCTGGATTTGAATGCTGGCTTGGTTTCTTGCTTGCTGAGTGACTTTAGGAAAGTTACTTAACTTCTTTGTGCCTCAGTTCCACATTTGTAAGAAAGAGATAATGGCTTAAAAGATTATTGTTACAACAATTAGATAATGTATGTAAAGTTCTTAGTAGAGGGCCTAGCACTTACTGAATGCTCAGTGAGTGATAGAATAGCTACTATCAAGGAGTCTACCCCTTGGTTTTACAGAGGTGAGACTAAGGAGAGATGATATAATTAAGTAATAGTGAAAGAGTTGGGACTCGAAACCAGTTTGATGACTTAAGACCCAATGTGTCTTAAGAAAATAATAACTGGAAACAGTAAGAACATTATCAGTGAAGAAGCTCATTTTTAGATTGTTAATGGGGAAAGGAACCATGTCTCCTTAACTTGCTGTGAAGTCTTAATTATTCATGCTAAGTGAGACCAAGAAAATTTGATGAAGTGAAAGGCACAATCTCCACATGCCATTTAAATAACATTTCAACCTGTCCCTCAGTTATTGTTTATCAATTTATCGGAAGTGCTACATTCAATGTGGAAACAGAACATGAAAAGCAACACAATGCTTGAGTCGCAGATTTCTAACTTGGTTTCAAAACAGTCAAAATATCATAAATAACTTCATCTCAAAAGAAATTTCAGAGGAAATTTTGAAAAATAGAAATGGAATAAAAATAGACAAATGAAATTCTGTATTTATTGTTATCAATGCCTGAATGAGCTCCATGCTTTGGAGAAAATTATTTCCTGCTTCCTAATGCTGTTTTTCATATTTACTTATCTTGTTAACTTTATTAAACCCAACAGGAAATAATTTCAGCATCACAGCTAATTTGTTTTGACGTGTCTCAAGAGAGCTATTTTTTTCTTCTTTTAAATAGTGCCTGCTGCTTTCTATCAAACCATTCCCCAACTGAAGGGGCATCTGTTATCGGAATGTCTTTTCAAAAATAACAGTGGAGTCTGAACGTCTGGAAGGTTTACATAAAATCTTCTATTTGAAGCTCACATTTGCAATGGGATGCTTGGGTGTATTTTTATTTATTTTGAAAGTCTTTCCAGACTTTTGAGAAAATCATCATGTGTGATCATGTTTCTTTAGCTGAACTGCATCGATTAAATCTGGTTCACTGATGGCTGAATAATGCGAGTTCCCACAGGAGATGTGAAGCAAATAGGAAGTATCTAAAGCCCACAAAAGGGGGTGCAATTTGAGTCGCATGATTTTTAAAGGAAACTCCTCAGTTTTACCTAAAGTCAGCTTCCAGTAGCATCTGTTTTGAATGAACTTAAGCTAATTTGGTCACCCCCCAAATTTAATATTCTTTTGATACGCATTAATACTATAATAGCATCCAGTGCTGATAAATAGTTGTGGACAGTACCTCAGGATTCCTTATTAACAATCTCACTACCAGAGAGTATGATATGTTAAAATAAAAGTGTATCTTGGATCAAATTTTGGCAGATGTGTTAATAATTATCTATAAGGATGAAAAACAAATGCAAAGATATTTCAAAGGCAGAATGGGTCAGCTTTGTAAGAAGGTCAAGTTCTTCATAAAGTTAAAAGATGTAGGACCAGTGGGACTCAAGAGTTGAAGCTGGACACACCAGAGTCTTACTCCTAAATCATCGCCTTTCCAGTATACTAAGTAACACACTCCTTGGGGTAGATTTAGACAAACTGGTTAAGGCGCTAAGTAACTGTTGGAACATAATGACCCTTAACTTTTCACCCCCTCAAACCCTGTAACTTTCCATTTACCTGAAGTGAAGCTGACGAAATCCCCTATCCCAGGATGCTTAGCAACCCCACCGGCGCCAAAAGCCCCCTCCATCTTAGTGAAGGTCCAAGAGACCTATCAACACTAGCCCCCCTACCACAATCCAATCAACACCCTACACGAACACTAGCCGTCCCCAACCGGATCCTCCCCCTATATAAGTTCGCTCCTCCATTTAATAAATTGGAATTCCTCTCGGACTGCCGCGCGTTCTGGTGATTTCTTTCAGTAACCTCTGAAAGGTATTGATTCATTATTGGAATTCCCAACAGCTAATTAACTACACCTGAAGGGTAGATTCCTAATTAGGATATCTTGAATGTTAATTGCTGCTAAATTGCTGGCTTGGACTTAACTTGTATATGTACATCATACTGTTTATAGCCAAATATAGCATTATTATTCTTCCAAACTCCCAAGCTAGGCATTGCAGAGGCATGCTTGTCTCGGCCAACTGCCTTGCCTATCAACAGATTTTGACAGGCCTAACCGAATTATCATCTCTAACATTTGGCTTCTCCTCATACCTCTAGAGCCATTGGCTTAGTTTTAGTCTTTATCAGAAACTCTCCTTGAATGACTATCACAGCATCCTAACTGCTCATCTCAACTTTCTTCTCTTCTATCATTCATTCTCTTCTCCAGAGTTCTTACCATAAAAACAAGTCTGAACCTGTCACTCCCCAGGATAAAATCTTTTTTAGGATCCCCATGACCTATTGTATAATATCTAACCTCCTTAGTTGAACTTAAGCCATTTATCCATATGTGCTCCAGCTTTCATAAACTTTTCATAATTTCCTAAACATTCTGACCTGTTTTATCCTTCAGATCACTAGATGCAAGGCCTTCCTGATTTCATTACCTGGCAAACCTTGTTCCTTATTTTAAGGCCTCCTTTAGGTTGCCTGCTCTGTGCAGGGAAGAGGTACTGTTTGTTCAGTGTTTTGTGCTCCCACAGCCTTTTGTTTTCATTGATAGTAGATATTGTGCTGTGTTGTGTAAATTAGGATTATCAGATACAATACAGGGTGCCTAGCTACATTTGAATTTTAGATAAATAATGAATACTTTTTGTTATACATAGGTCCCATGCAATATTTGAAAAATAGTTACACCAATTATTTGTTATTTATCTGAATTTCAAATTTAACTGAGCATCCTGATTTTTAATTTCTAAGTCTGGCAAGCCTAGCAGTGCTATTATTCAACTGTTTGCATGTCCATCACTTGCACTACCCTGGAGCAACTTGAAGGCACTTGTATCCAATCAGACTCCAGGACTGGCACCAAGCTCTTATTGAATGTTTCTTAAATAGAAGAAAGAAGGAAAGGAAAAAGAAAAATCAAAAGAGAAATGAATGTCATTGTTTGTCTTTTTCCACCTGGGAAAATTAAACAAGTAAAAACTTTGAGCTACTCCAAAGGTATGGGTAATAATGTTCCTTTTACTTAGTCATATTTTGGAAGTCAAAAACTGTTCCAAAATGAGGGACAAAAAAATAGAGGCAGAGTATTTTCTAGTTTGTCTAATATAGAAGTGATAATAATGACAATGAAATAATATTAATTATATTGAACCCAAATCAATACAGTTTAAAGATATTCTCAGTGAATCCTCACAACCCCTGTGAGGTAGGTGTTTATTGCAAGAAGCTGGACAATTCCACTCCCCAGTTTTGTGCCATGTTAGCTCTATTTCCAAACTCTATTCTGCTTCCATCTTGGAGACCCCGGGGGAGCAGACTTGATGGAGGTTGTTCAAAGCCTCACCTTGTAAATGGAAAATAATGGTGAAGTTGCCAGGTTTCTGTGAGGGATTTGGACTCAATCCCATTCCTTCTTTGGGAAACTTTCTTTGCCTATAAGGGATTCTCAGACTTCCACTTTTGTCTCAGTCTTCTGGTCATAAAACTGCCTTGACTGAAAGTTTGTTTTAAGAGCTTATGTCTCTAGGACATAAAGACATGTTTGAAGAAGGGAAAGGCAAAAACAGCATGCAAGATTCTGTATGGAATAGACTGTATGGCACCCCTCCCCCAACACACACACACCTCCCTTCCTGGAGCCCATGGTGGGAAATCATTCAAAAAGCCAACAACTACTTGGGTAATAGCCCTTAAATTGACATTGTTTGGATATGAATGGATCCAACTGGCTTTAAATGTTTTGTTCCTCACTTAATTCCTATTTTAGGCAGATTGGTTACTATAGAGACTAGAGCTACCATCATTATGGATGGGCAAGGGAGGACATGTTGACTAATGGTTAGAGTGGGGATTTAAGGTCCAAGGTCCTAGTCCTCGCCCAACCACAGACTGACTGTTAGTTAGCCTGTCCATTACTTACTCCCTGTGCTCCAATCCTGTTTTAGTTAGGCAGGAGTAAAAAAAAAATATCTTTGCTGGAAAATGATGGGGGGTGATATATATCTATTTTGTTACTGAGACTGGGTGAGGTGGAAGGAATGGGAATGAGGGAAAGAGAGAGAGATTCCAACATAAAGTGAATTTAAGAAAATATTAAACTTGGAAGACTGTTATTGACCTGCTTAAAAGTCAAATGGCAAATGGGAAGTGACTACTTATCACAGCGTCATCTCCGGGCTCTGGGATATGAGCAATGGTGTGTCTCAGGGTGTGAATGTGTCAAATCTCAAACTCCTAAAGGTAAGATATAAAGGCTGCAATGTACAAATCTACAGAAATGATTTATCTCTATTCTTTAGAAATAATTATATTATTCTCAAGCACTCCTCTGTGTGCATTTTAATTTTTAAAAACAATTTTCATTATGAAGATTTTTCGACACAAAGTTGAAATGCTAATAATATAAAGAACTCCAATATACACATTACACAGCTTCAACAGTTACCTACACTCTGCCATTGTTGTTTCATCTCATTCATCTTTTTAAAATCTTTTCTGGACTGTTGGAGCACATCGCAATGATCATTTTACTTGTAAAATATGATAAGTTTACTTTCTTTACTAGGTCAAGGTTCTGTTTCAAAAAACCACAATGCACTATTATCACACCCAACAGAACTAAAAATTCCTTAATATTATCTAATACCTAATCCATGTTCAATTTTTCCTGATTGTCTCAAAAATATCCTTTTTATAGTTGGTTTGTTCCTATTAGGATTCAGATGTGAGCAGGGTATTACATGTGTTTACGTCTCCAGAGTATCGTTTCATCTATAACAATTACCCTTTCCTTTCCTTCTTTATTTGGAAATATTTAAACCATTTAAAGAAAAGTTGCAAGACAAATGCAATGAACACCCATTTACCTTCATGTTTTACATATTTGCTTAATATTCCCTCTCCTCTCTCTCGTCTTATTAACGCCAACATTGCTATTATTTTGCTAAACTACTTGAGTTAGTTGCAGACCTCACATTTATTTTACCCTTAAATATTTCAACACATTCCACCTAAGAACAAGGTCATTCTCTGACAAAGTCACAATATACAAAAAATCACATTGAGTAAATTTAACACTAATGCTTTACTATTATCAATTATTCATTCTGTATTCAAATTTCCTCAATTATCTTAATAATGCCCTTTGCAGTTTTTTTTTTTTTTAATCTCGGAGTAAATACAGAATCAAACATTGCATTTGATTGTCATGTCTCTTTAGTTTCTTTTAATCAAGAATACTCAGCAGCCATTTTTATTCGTGACATTGACATATTTTCGTGTCTAGGCCAGTTGTTGTGCAGAATGACTCTCATTTCGAATTGCCTGATTGTTTCCATTTTCAGTTCTTAAAGGAACTAACAAAACTAAGACTAGTATATTTCATTGTCATTTAGAGGAAATTTTCCACACGATGAGGCTGAATTTTTTCTTTCTCTTACCGTTTTACATTCTCTGTTCACTATTTGATTTTGCAAATGTTTGTCCTCAGAGAGGCATTTATACCTTATATTTTTTATGTCCCTATCTGGAATAAGACAGGTTTATTTTCAGAGGCTTCTGCATGGTCTTAAGGATGCATCTGAAGCATTTATTCTCGGTCTTGCGCTTGAGATTCTCCCTTGTTTCGATTCAGAAAACAGTAGAAAATGTGTCCTAACCACGGTGCGGAAGAGACAGGAGGTGGGTGCCAGATGTTTCTCTCCTTGAAATATGGCCTCGACTCTCTCACCTGGAAATCTGGAGCTTCTCCTACTTCCCACCCTGTGAGAACAGAAGGCACAGCAGTCCTATGTGGACTTCCAGCCAACCGTGCTGTCTATGTCCGCATGTGTCCCTGGTGTAAATCCTGCCCTAGCCTGGCTTGTGTTGGTGCTTGGCAGCTACATATGGCTTGTGTGGATGAACCATGGAGGAACTTATTATGTATTTTCTGCCCAGGTGTCCTAGAACTGCTTAGCAGATATTGAATTAGGATTCCCTAAAAGGGTGTTGGAGGTTGGGAGCAGGGCACCCCTGGTGAGGTCTGCCATCTTCAGAAGGGTCTTTGCATCTATGCCGGGAACCTCTTTTCTCCCTTTACTGTGGGTGTGGATTTTGTCAGATCCTCACAAGGAGACTGCTGGAGCTGGGGAGTGCTGATGGTACCTAGCTCAGTTACTCTACAGTCAGTTTGTTTGCCGCCCACAGGGCTGTACCTCACCTACCAGGCCATTCAAAGGAACAGTATGGGAAAGAGGAGGACAGGGTAGGAAAAAATGCTCTCTGGTAGCATAAACAGTCAATGTTTGAATCACCAGGAGATCCTAGCTTCCCATCAACTCTGTCTCAAGCATCATTCCACACCATACTGACAGACGACTAAGCAGGAAGGGCTTTTCTCCTCCAAAGAAAAACTGGGCACTTGCCATGGGACCTAATGGCAAGTCTTCACTGTTTATTCTTTTTAGAATTTTATAGGAGACATGGAAAGGGAAGAACAGGTGCAGGACAATAGTGACCTGCTACCCCTAGTGACCTGGTTCAAAATTTTCATTCTTACAATAACTGTTATAGCTGCCATACAATAGTTATTCCATTAAATTTTCATAGCACAGTGACAAGGTGAGATTGCAGTTCTCATTTAAAAGGTGAAGGTGCTAATGCTCAGAGAGGAGCCTGTCCATGGCCATTCCGATGGGCAGTAGTGAGCTAGGATGCTGACCTAGCTTTCCTCAACTGAAAAAAAGTAACTGCTTCTACCATCGCTCCTACTGCTTCTTTGAGGGGCTCTGTTCTGCTGACTTGGGGAGTGTCACAATGAATTTTCTATAATTTTTGTACCTGATCTTTCCACCATCAACCCCATTATATCAAACGAAACTTCACAGCCAAAAGGCTTTTTCAGAGGGCAGAGCACTTACTTGCCTAGGATTGTTGATAAAGATATAAAAATAAATATAAAGAAATATATATCTTCATATAAAATTGGAGTGTGTGTGTGTGTGTGTGTGTGTGTGTGTGTGTGTGTGTGTTACAAGTACACATCTCGTACTAATGAGTCTAGAGATAGGATGGGGGTAGGGAAAGGTGAATCACAGCAATAATTGTTTTTAGCATCCATGCTTTCCCCAAATAAGTAATTTCTAGTGTCAGGTCTGCTGAATGATTTCAGCTACTGGTGACCTGAAAGGTGTACCACATAGAGTCAGAAGATGGAATTGAAAGGAGGTAATATAAGAGAGAAGGAGTCCCCCAACATAAGATGGGCAGCAAGAAAGGCCAAGGCTGCCTCTGTTTCCAGTTTTGGGACTCCCAGCTCTGCAGAGCTCCAGCTCTTGGCCTGAGGGGCCTGAAGCTGGGCCAGAGTTCTGGCCAGATCAGAGACTGAACCCCTCAACTGCTAAGGGAAAGGGATTCTTAGAGTTTGGAGCCTGGGAAGTTCATTTAGAGAGAGGGACTTCAGTATAAGAAAAGGCTTTCCAGGGCTATCTTTATTCATCTTAGGCCTATACCTTTCCCGAAATCATATTCCTATGTTCTAATCTTTGGGGTCAAAAGACTGCAAATGCCACGTCTTAGCTTTCCACAGCTCACTGGGGCCCTGGTTTTACAGCGGTGATCGTTATTGCTGGAGACACTGAGGCAATTTGAAATCCACAGAATAAGTAGCAGGATGGACTCTGCATTTTCCATGCCTTTTCCAAAAGTGTCCTAGGTGGCCAAAACACCAAATTGCTTTTGAAAGGGACTCAGAGAGATTATTGAAATCCAAGATTTTTGATTTATAAGCTGTGTGACCTTGGCCAAAATTCTCAGCCTCTCTGAGCCTCAATATTCTCATTTGTAAAAGGTAAAAAATAAGACCTCGTTTCCAGGCTCGTGACATTGAAATGACATAATATATGCCAAATGCCTAGGCCTGTTCCAAGCACACAGGGAGGGTTGATTTTTTTCCTCTATCTCCCTTGTACCCATCCTTCCCTTTTTGTCTTTTGTTATAGCTCACACTAGCACAGCAGCAAAAAAATTATCTGCCTTTTAATTTCTCCTGAAAAGACTGTGTAAATCTAGCACTGTCATTTGATAATGTTTATGAGAAATGTATAAAGGAATGGAACAGTTTCATCCTACCTAAGAACTTATTACAGCTCAGAAAAGGGGTCAGATAGTCCAGCCCAGGTATACACAGGTATACTCAGGCCAAAGAAGGCCAAAGGTGCTAACAGAAGCCAAATAATTTCCCCACCAGGCAGAACCAAGGGGCCTGAATTAAAAGAACAGGATGTTTCCCAGACATCTGTTTCTCTTGGGGTTCACAGTACTGATCCTTGCCTCAAGGATCTGAATGCCTAATTGCTGGAGGCAACTCAAAAGAAATTTAATCAATGGAGGCAGAAACAAATCAGCAGACAAGCTGGCCCAAATGAGGTGCCCTGCACTAGAATTCTGTAATTGCCTGAGTTGGATTCCCATCAGACAAGATACCCAATGAGATAGTGGAAAGCTTTTTATATCTGGAGTGAATAGGAATCCAGTGTCGGAAAATTACTAGAAAACTGAGGAAAGCAAAACAATGGTGAATATTTTAATGTAGCCCTAGGGTGAATTTTTGTTTCTGGTCCAAAGTTCTGTGTTTCTCTCAGTAAACCTGTAATAAGTTTGTAAGAGGAGGATAATAACAATGACTGTTGGAGCAGAGATGAAGGTAACTAAGAGGAGAAGTAAAATTCTAAATTAGAGCTGTATGTTGGATGATGTAAATCTGGAACTTTGTGGTTTGAAGAAGTAACTGCCCTAAAGTAAGATTGCCATGGGGCAGAAAGACAGTAGGTGATTTGAAGGCATTTCCAAAATAAGGCATGTAAAAGGCTTTTTTCAGCAAAGCAGAGCCCATGAACAAGTGTATAAAACCCACTCTGAGCAAGACCCTCATCTGAATATATGAATTTTGGGGTGACAGTTCAGAGCTTTAGAATTAGAAAGGACATTGGAATCCCATTACAGACAATATGGCTTTGGGCAAGATTCTTAGTTTCTCCGAGTTCTGATCTGTAAAATGTGGAAAATAATCCTTACCTCGTAGGACTGTTTCCGGGTTTAAACAGATAATGTTTTTGTTTGAAGCTTTGTTTTATTCAAAGAACTAGACCCATTTCTTCTGAATACCTTTCTCCATGTCTCTCTTCCAAAACCTCAAATTTCTTTTTCATCATTCCTTTTTGACTGATCAGCAAATATTGACCAAGCACCCACTGTACATTCTAACCCCCACATAGCCTTCCTGAAATCAAAGTAAACATCAAATCGCTGTTCCTATTCTAAAGTGAAGAAGTCATGGGGAGTTATCAGGAGGTGGGTGGTAGGGCTGGACCTGGCTCAAATTGAGGTATAGATGAAACTGGGCTTTGGCATTCTGCTGCCTCTCCTACAAGTATAAACTGGTTTCATCCTGGGGCAGGCACTGTTTATGGTCTACTCAATGCCATTCACTCTGCATTTCACTCCCTGATTTTGTAATAGGTGGGTTTGCTTTGTTATGTGGAAGGGCAGGCCCTTCCCCTAACCTCAGGAGAGTGTGTCATCATTGCTCTAAGCCAAGGGTCACCCCTTCCCACTTTGCCGGTGGTTTGTCTAAGGGAGGCAAGTTATCCAGTTCTGACAATCAGGTGCAAAAAGTCTGAAACCTGCTGAAACCTGCTACAAATTTTATTTTCCTTGTAAAAGGTACAGATGTGGCTTTCAAAAGCTTCTTCCTTTCCCTTCCATTTTCAAAATGGAAGTGATGCCTGAAACTGCGGGAGCTATTTTGGGGCCCTGAGGCAATAAGTACAAGAATAAAAAGCCAATAACCAAAAATAGAGACTCTGGGGGACAGAAGACAGAAAAAGCCTGGATTCTTGGTGATACGATAGAGCCCTAAGCTGCTAAATTTCTTATTAGGTGAGACACATAAATGTCTTAATTGGGTTTTATGTTACTTGTCACTCAAAGCATTCCTATCAGATATTTTTCTCTTTTGAACAGCACCTCTTTCTGAAGTGAACACACTACAACTTTCCTTGTGGCTCAGTTCCTACCTTTATTTCTAGCTGGCTTCAAGGATCCCTGCTTAGGTATTTCTAGGGATTATAGTATTAGTTAGACTTAAGGTATGATTCCATCAAAGAGTATTTGCATTTTAACAAAGGATTCCTGTGATGAGAAAGCTTTTCTAGAGACCAAGACATAAAACCATGATGGCAGAATGACAGGTTGGGGGATAGGTACTTTGCAGAGGACTGGGACCCTTCTTTCTGCCCCTTCTGCCCAGCATATAGGTGACCAGCTGGTTTACCTATGCACATTACCCAGAGCTTTGCTACTGAAAGTATAATCCACCAGCAGGTGAAGACTTTTAAAAATGCAAAATGCCATGCCCAGATCTACTGAATAAGAACCTGCATTTTAACAAATACTGCCAAGTGACTCATGTACATTAAAGTTTGAGAAGCACTTCCCCAGAGGACACAGAATTGCCAAAATTAGAAATAAACTCAATTTTCTAGTACCAGGTGTTGAGTTGGCAAGGCACAATGTAATAAGAAAAAACTCTTACATAGTCTTTTTATCTGGTTGTAGAGATTTGGGGTAGATCAGATGTGTTGAATAAAGAAACATAATTCAGAGACATCTAAACACGGAGACCAAAACTACCTAGCAGAACCACACATGATCAAGGTTATATCTTATTTCTAAAAGAGATATAAGTTGTGAAGAAATTGAGAGACAGAGATGGAAATAATGTGGTCTCAGAAGGGCCTAACATGTCACATTATAGGCCCTCGATTAGGTTGCTCTAGGTCAGGACCCACCTGCTCCCTCAGAGATTCAGAATCTCATTACATGGAGTGCCTCGTGATTAGGCTGTAAGAATTATCCTGTATGAGACACAAGGATGTCAAAAATTAATTTACATGAAATATATAGCCATCACCTGGACAGAAAAGCTCCTCTTGGCCTAGTCCAGAGAATTTTCTCATGGAAAGAAGCTTCATAGGATCCCAAGTCATACTGATTTATCAGGAGACATCCCTATACCAAAGACCAGAATGCTTTAAAGTCCTTACAATTAGATAATTTTCCCCTTAAGACAGACTTACATGGGAGGCAAAATCAAATGAGAAGGATGCTTTATGCGCATGGAATCAAGATAATAAGGAATCAAGATAAGGAGCTTCGGATGAATACGCATGAAGAGCACCAGGCCAGATAGCCAGCCACAGCCATCTCACTAAGGGGACAGGATTAACAAACGCTAATAGCAAAGGCTCCCCTGTCCCTGAATAGTTTCAGCTGATATTCATCCTACCATTTTCTGAACTTCTATGTTATTTCTTTATATGCTTTTAGTCAAGATATAATCAACAAAGCTTCCTGGGCAACGTGCTATCTTTTTTCAAGTGAGTTCTATATCCTTCTTCCAGTCTAATATGTATTGATCTTACCATTTAAAATGCAGAAGTCAACATTTCACTTAGTTCCCAGTTCTTAGTAGGCATCTCATGGTTGCCCTCAAACACTAATGTAGTATAGACAACAAGGTATATTCATGGTTCTACTTATTGTCATTAATAGGTGCTGGGGGCGGGTAGTATCATGGTCCCCAACTTGCATGCCTCCATAGGAATGTGCCAAAGTTACCCATCCCCTCAATCCTTGGGAACGCAGGCAAATTCGGAGTGGCAGTTCCCTCTCCACAATGGCATGTTAAAAACCACTATAACATCTGTGTGTGTCAGAACATGAAAACGGCTGGAAACCCCTAGTATGGTGACCCTTGAAGTCAGGGTACCACTAGCTATGTAGGCAACCTTTTGCAGCCACTACACTCTCTGAATCTCAGTATCTGAGATGGTAGACCAAAGCTTACTCGATGCTGAACTCACAGGTTTGCGTACATTCACTTAGTTCATCCGGGCTGCTATAACAAAAATACCATAGACTGGGTGGCTTATCAACAAAAAAAAAACTTATTTCTCACAGTTCTGGAGGCAAGTGCCTCCAAGCCCTCAGATGATGACAAGCTTTTATTCCCTCACGAAGCTGGGCAGCTATTTTGATAAGGCTCCTCTAAATGCTGGTGATACTGTGACCATTTTCAGACCACAGGGAAAATGATCCCACAATCAATTATCATGTGGGCACTTTTCACTTGTCAGGGAATTTGGCATGTCCTTGGGTGCTCCGTTCCAGCTTGGGATCTCTACTCTTCAGATTAAAAAGTCATCACGACTCTGTTTATTTTGGAAAAGATTAATAGCTCCTCTTCCTCATTTCTCAAGAACAGACTTTCATCTGTCTAGAGTGAGTCATTAAATGTATTGGCTCAGCCACTCTGGCTGCAAGATTACAGATATAAAATAATTTGATTTGGACAAAAAACAGCTGGAGCTTTCTTTATGCTATTGAGTCTACACTCACATGTGGATAGAGACAGAGAGGAAGTGTGACCAGTAAAGGTTTCATGATGGTCAGAACGACACAAGCCCTCCACTCTAATCAGCAATCTTCCCAAGACCCTCCGACTTGTCGCCTTCACTAAGACATCTCTCAATTAATTCACAGCAAGTCAATTTAACCCAGGTCAGTTAACTCTTGCAAGCTACTCCCATGAATACTATGAAATATAAAAATGAACAAGAAGGAATATTTATGCTCAGGAAGTTTATGGCCTACCAGTGGTGGTTAACAAAATCCATGAAGGACTGACACTGATTGTGGTAAGTGCTATGGCGTTTGAAGAAAGGGAGCATAGAAAGGCAAGCTCAGTCCTTAGACGTGACTTTCTGGAGGAGGTGGTGTTAGAGCTAATCTTGAAGTAACTTGAGTGGTTGTGTGTGTGTGTGTGTGCACGCAAGTGTACATGTGAGTTTGCACACACATGTACAGACAGGTGTGTGGGGTTAACCAGAGGGGAGGTAAAACATTCCAGGAAAAGGTACTTTATTAAGTAAACACATGGAGGCAGAGAATTGCAGTGTATGGAAAATGTATGGGAAAATCAGAGTTGGAGGGGATTTTAGGTCCAAGCATTCACAAACTTTGATGTGTGTTAGATCCACCTGGGTAACTTGTAAAAAAATCATCAGCCTGGGTCTCCTTCCCAGATTTTATAAGCTAGGCCTCCAGGACTTGGAGATGTTAATAATTAACCAGGGTCATAATGCTCTTAATTAGCAGTTGAACCAACTGAAGAACCTGTTTTTAGAGAAGGACAAGAATTTTTTTTTAAGGAACCTGAGGTATAGGATTTGTGAAGGGAGTTAGAAGAGAAAAGACTAGAAAAGTAAGTTAGACTCAAATTATAGATCAGAAGAAAAGTTAAGGAAATTGAAATATTTCTATCGGTATACAGAGTTATTGAAGGTTTCAGAAGAAGAAGGGACGTTGTTTTAAAGTAATCAGAGATGTGATCTAGGAAGAAAATTTACAGATCAGCCTGTTGACTAGAGATAGTGCTCCCTGATAGTCTGCTGAGCCCTGCATGGGAGAGGCTCACTGAGACCAGTGCCTGATGCAGCCCTGGGGAGAAGTCTCTTGTGTTCTAGGCCTCTGGTACAACCAAGGCTCCCAGTGTTCCAAACACTTTGGAGAGGAAGATAAAAGAAAAAAACAGTGATGGCAAATTTTGTGTTACCTTCTTCTACCCTGATGCTTCCACAGGAGGTCTCTCAATTCTTGCCCATGTTTCCTCTCTTCTAGTCCAACCTCTTGCCCCAAGGCAGGCTTCGGCCTCACATATCTCAGACACAATTAGTCAGTGGTTGACTTTCACTCAAATAATAATAAAAAATCAGAAGGGCATTGTGTTCTTTGAAGATGAACTTGATAGGCATGAAATCTCAAAAGAAATCCTGCAGGCGTGAAGCCTGGGGTCCTCAGTGGGCCTCTCTCTGATTTCTAGGCAGAGCTTGCTTGTCACAGTCAGTACAGAAGGAAAGAATTCTACCCAAATTTCACTCTTTCTTTAGTGGCTCTGGGTTTTTACTATCACCCATGTAGAATTCAGTATTTTATAAGAAAATGCCATAGAACAGAACAGCTACTGCTCAAGTAGGCAATTCTCAAGGCCCCAGAATTTAAAGGGGTTCTAGACATCATACTCACAGGGTATTCAGGGACATGTGTAAGGCTCACAAAACATTTTTTTTAATTGAGTGATATTTACAGAATGCAATCAGAGTCCCAAAATTTCAAGAAAAAACACAACCTTAAACTAAACATCTTCAGCTAAATAAACCCTCCATACTTGCAAGTGGTACTTCACCTGTTGGTTAACCACCTCTGGAAGGTAGATCTCCTGAATGGGGTATTTTAATGCAACTATGTCATAATGTTCATACTGAAGTACTTTAAAATAAAATGCCACGCAGACAATATAACACACAGGAACAGTGGAAAGGCAACAGTGAGTAAGCTAGAGCTCGAAGTAAGAGAAACAGTCTTGATTCACTAACTTCCTGCATTGTCTTCAAGAACAGTAGGTGCTAAGTTCCATGTAAAAACAAGCGGCTCTCTTTGATTTATTTAGCTAGAAATAAACCTTAACTGGACTCTTTCTAAATCTTTTTATTTTGAAGACTACGATTTCACTGGCCCAGAAGTATCCGGAATAAATCAGACAACTGTATTCATGCCTTTCATAACTTTAGGAGAATATGAGGCAAGAGTCACAGAAATGAGTTTATTCTAGCCAATTCTGCATCTCCACTCTCCTTTAATGATGTTGAAAAGCAACAAAACTAAAACAAACAAAAACTCTAGTATAATAACATCTAATGGTGAAGAAGCATATTTTAAGTGTATTATCAAAATTCCATTGATTAACAGAAAAATGTTACTGATAAATCCTGGCTAAAAGGTAAAAGTTTACCAGTTTTTTTAGACATTCTCCCTAAAGTATAAAATTATACCTCTTGCTGACTTAAATTTTTTGTAAGGTGTCTCAAATCCTTTACAGAACAATGTGGAATATAAATAAAACAACATTTATAGGCACATGCCTATAAATATATAAACATATAAAATTGTAATTCTCATTGATATTTTATTTTAATACAAGGTTTAAAGTTAAAATCAGGCAATTAAAATCTTAAAATAATTTCACATTAAACCTTGATAGTTTTGAAATAATGCCTTTTATTGAACTCCAAGTACCTAAACTTTGAGAGTAAATCTCTTCTCTAGAACAAAATTCCATGAGTCTTTCCTATTTTGAGTCCTTTTTTGGAACAAGATGGGGTGGAAATACACATAATAATAATAATAACGAAATAATATGAAAGTAAATAAATGAATGGCTCGATCTTATGAAATAGCTCCACCAAACTACAGGAATTTCATTTTGCTAGGCTTTCTTTCAGCACTTTCATTTCTTAGATGTCGCAGGGCTTCTGAAAAATGCCAGAAATAAATCAAGGTGCAATACAAAAGGTAGCAAAGGCAAGACCAGTGATTGTGTTTCTGGTTTCACTAAGCTAAGGCATTAGCAGACCCTGGCATTAATTACTCGGTATTAGGATAATTTTTTTCAAGCATCAGATTTTTTTTTTTTAAAGAAAACTCTTCTAGCTAGAGGGGCAGGATGTGCACAGATTATGTACAGGGCCTGTATGGAAGTCTGTATTGCCTGAATGTTATGGTGGAAGGCACCAGAAAACCCGTCTGTTTTCAGAATATCTTCTTCATTACCCTGTCATTTAAGCTACAACACTCTTGCATTTAATAAAATTTTGTTCAGAGGTCTAATAAATGAAACAGAAAAGCAGAGATGCTGTAGCTAAAGTAGGTGATCCATTGAATCAGCCCCTTATTCCCTCTGAAGCACGACTGCAAACTGGTAAGGCATTGAGGCACAGTTGAAAAACCACTGAGTTAAGACAGCTTTCCAATTGATGTGCACAAAGGGCTATAGAAGTTGGGAGGTATCGAATCCTTTAGCTCTCAGAGGTCAGAATTGGGGGACAGGTGGAGTTGTGGTCTGGCCCACCCTTTGTGGCTCATTGTTTCTCATCTGTATTGATCACTGTGTACAGTAAAATTATTGTCATTTTCTCTGTGTGCCAGACATAAAAAAAGCTTAAGGAGCAATAGGCTATTAATGCATTTTATCAATGTTTCTGATGAACTTTTTTCCTGCCAATTCTCTATGGAAAGGAAATATATATTAAGCCCATCTTGATAGGGGAGATGATGAAAATATGGATTATAAGCCAGCCTTTTCCGGAAGGAAAAAGTAGAGTGGGAGGCCATAGGAGAAGGCTAGAAATGGGATTCCAGATGGCATGGAGCCAGAGGGTACAACACTAAGACGAGAGAGAAAGGATGCTCTGAGAAGAATCAGGAGGCCTCTGGGGCCAGAGCCATTCTCTCCCACTTGATAAGGACCAGCCTGCCTGCGTCAAGATCAGGCATGTAAACAGATTTTATTTCTGAGAGATTTTTCACATTGGTGAGAGCCAGATATGTGGATTATTCACCTGGAAGCAGACTTGGGTTAATAGAGGGTTGATGAGTAATTCTAAGTGGGAACCCATCGCAAAGGAGACAGGCCCTGACAGTCTCCCACTAAAGAAACAAAGCTTCTTCCCAGCGTCCTGTCCTCAGTTTCCTGTCCTCTTCTTCTGTTTCTCAACTTCTTTTCCCATGGTTTTGACTCACAAGTGTCAGCCACTGGAGCAGCTCCCCATCTCCCAGCCCTTAGAGATCTCATTGTGAGCGCTTTCTTCTCATCTCCATCCACTTAGTGCTGGGCACCCATCCAGACACGATCCACTTTTCCAAAGGCACCCCCTGAGGTGCAGCTTCCTGGCAGGCACCTTCCACAGGCAAAAATGATTTGCCTCTGAGGATTGACGCGCCAGACGGACAATCCGTGGTTTATGGTTTTCCAGCAAGGGGTTTCACAAAGCTTTGCCAATTCCCCTCTTGCCATTGGCCAATTCCCTTTCACTGGCTCTCCCTGCCTGTCATCTGCTTTGTCAGCCAAATCCCCTTTCATTTTTCTCAGCTTCGTCTTGGACTCAGGCCTAGTAAGGCCTGTCAAGAAGATTCCTGACATATGAAGTTTTATGTCTCTTCCACCACCATCCTGAGAGGCATTGCTTGTTCTTCACCACTGTGATACGTTTCAGAGGAGTGCATTCTCATGGCTTAAGTGGTGTATGTCTGACCCGGCACCAAGAGGATAAGAGCACACGTAATTATTTTCAAATGGGAATTTGAATCAAAACGTAGAGCAATGGAAATAGAATCCTCAGGAGAGATTTGGGGGAAGGGAAAAACGAGTGAAGGAAAAACTAAAATAAAGAATGTCCTTGTAAAAAATGGGAAATCTCTTTAGGGAGAATCAAAAATTACACTCCAAATGGCACACTTGTTTTGGAATCAGGAAGCCTTGATTTTTGTCTGAATCTACTCTTCACCCAAATCCTTCTTCTGAATATTCGCAGCCTGTCCAAAATTCACTTTAAAAAAAAGTCAGATTACTCATTTTTTTAGCATGATCCCTCAGTGTATGAGAGTATACAGATCGCCATTGCGTGCGCAAATCTGTATCCATCCCAGGGACTTGCCAAATGCAGTTCTCTTCCCCAAAAATGACCCTGGCACCTATTTTGGTATTTATTTATTTGTTTAATCTAATATTTATTGAGGCTTACTAGGTGCCAAGCACTTTACACACATTAGCTCATTTAATTCTCATAACAACCCTGTGATATAGATATCATTATTGTTCCCAGTCGAGTGTGATAATGTGAGGAAATGAACTGAAAAATCTGAGCCATTTGCTCAAGGACACACAGCTATTACTAAGTGACAGAAACAGAATTCTAATTTAGGTGTGTCTGACCACAGAGCTCAAGCTCTGATCTGGTTACACTCTCGTTGTCTCCTCCTTTGCTGAATGGTTTTAATGAGTTTAACGTTTAAACTACTTTGCAGTTTTGGGATAGAAATGCCCACCACACAGTTAGACTCAGAAAATACAACTCTCAAGCCCACTCTTGTTCAGATCAGCAGGAAAACCAATCTCTCTCTTAGTGGAGTCCTTTGAGGCAGGGACATCTTCGGCAGCCAGGCACCAGAACTTATATGGAAGCTGGAGAGCCGAAGCCCAGGGGGTCTGCAGAAGTTTTCTCCTTGCACAGCCAAGAGTGCATGCTTCCTGGAGAGGTGATATGGCTGAGCTCTGCATCTAGCCTGCCATGAGTCAATGCTGTAACAGTTCTTTAGGAGGAAAGGAAGATGAATTCCTCACCTCCTTGCTTCCCTCCCAGGCCCCCAACACCCACACTCTTTGGTGCTACTCTCTCAGTCAGGAGGGTTCCACATCACCCCTGGGCTGACTAGCATTACCGTCTTAGTTGTGCAAAGTCACATCCCAAGACTCCAGACTTCTACCTAGAGGACAGGTTCCTCTGCTATTCTTTCATCAGCTGCTCAGACAGGGGCCAGCCTTCTCTTCTGTCTCATCCTTCAAAGTACATATGGTAGTTTTGTTTCAGGGGCTTCGTTGCTTTCCATGTCCTTGGGTCATGACACCTATTGGCCCTTAGTTCACCTTGACAGGTTTCAATAACTTTGACTCTCAGGTCAGAGGTACTGGGGCTTTTGCACCTTCCCTTATCAAAGCTCCATAGGGTGCTACGGCAAGTTTGCACCCACCACTCTCAGAGCAGTTTGAGCAGTGCTTTTCAAAAGTCTTAAAATAGTCAAGCTTCACCTCTTTCTGTTACGATCACAACTCAGTTCTCAGGGTAAGCCTTTGCTTTTGCCACTTAGCTCTCAGATTAATTTTGGCCCCACAAGCAACTTGGAGGTTTGAAATTTGTGAGTGCCTCCATGGCTGTTAGTAACTCTCAGAGCCCAGTACCTGGTGTTCACAGACTAGAACCCTGGAACAACCTCTTGTCCTTTTGTCCCTTTTCCTTTTCTTAGCAATGTTGGGAACAAGGATGAGTATTATTGGCAAAGCTGTTTGGACTCTTCAAATGAGAGATGTCAAAGGCAGGATCCTGTGGAGGCTGTAATTATTTTATTCTCAACCACCCAGCAGCCTTTCTGTACTGGACCTCTGAGTCATGTTTCTAACAAATCTATCTTCATCTGCATTCCCAAGGGACCCAGAGAGTATGGACTGGAAATTTACAGTGAGCCTGGGATGGTTCTGAGTCTTTCAAAGGAGCTGATTAACATAGCATTAGGGAGAGATTCCCTTCCCCTCTCTGCTTTCATTTTATAAAATCCCATTGGCCTCAGCAGGCCAGCCAGCTCCCAGCCTCCTGGTCCAGCAGCTACTTCCTGCCTAGGCAAGTAGGGGCATCATGCTAGGGAGATAGATAGAATTTCTCTCTAACCTGTGTGTTCAGCCTGTTCTTACCATATCCGCCATGGTAGCTTTTGCATTGCCAAGGCTACAAAATGTGACAATGTTCTTCCCCACTTTGAGTACTACATTTTGAACACAGTAAGCCATTGTGAAGAGACACAGATAATAAAAGTTACGATTTCTTAAGTGACTTCTGTTGTCAGGCACTTCATATACAGTGTCTTAGTTAATCCTCACAAAAACACTGCAAAGGAGATTTTATTTTATTTTCCTATTTAGAAAATTAAAGATGAACAAGATACACCTAGTGAATCACTTATCTAGCACATGATGGAGCAGGAATTTGAATCTGAAGTCCATGGTCCTTCTACTGCTTGACTCTCCCTAATAGGTCGTGGCCTATGGCCTGGGCAATGGTCTTCCCTTGGGGAAATTAGCTAAGGAAAAATCAGCCTTATTGATTATTCTTTTTATCTATCAAAAAATATGAAAATGGTAAATGCAAGTATTACATAATATTATAATGTCATTTCAATGGATGATACAAATTTTAAAACACAACTAAGCACTCCTCAATGTAATTAATTCACTCATTTTCTTCTCTAAGTATGAGTAAAACCTGATTTTTTTACTAATTCTAAGATTTTGGTTTTGGAACCTCCTCCATTTTCTCTGTATCACTAGAATGTTCTGCAGTTTCAGTGTTATCATCACACTGTCAGCATCGCTACAGTTCTTTTATGGTAGCAAGAGATACAGACTACAGGCCTGGACTGTGGGCTCAAAGCCTGATGGCCACGTATTGAGGGCTAATCACCTCATTGGATTATTCTAAAGATTAAATGAGTTACTAGATTCAAAGTGTCGTAAGTACTGTTTTCAAGCATTCTAGAAAAAGATATGTATCCATGATTGCTTTCTAACGTTGTTGCTCAGCGGCAAATAGAAGACAACCCATGCGTCATCCACTTGAGGGAGCTTTGTCATTTCTGGGAGGACAGCTGAGAAGTCCCATCTTTGGGCAGAGACAGAATTAGTGTGGATAATAGCTGAGTGTTGCTTAGCATTATAATGAGATAGGACTCAGAGGAGAGGGAGACCCTTTTGATCCATCTCTGTCTTTAATAATAAAAGTTATCTTATTTTAATAAAAAGGAAAAATCAAAATACTGTCTTGCTAGAGTGAGGGGGCATTTCTAATTTCAGCAGCATGATTCCCATTGTGGAAAGGAAACTATTTTATACTGGAAAAAAATAAAAATATTAGCAGTGGTTGTCTCTGGATAGTAAGACTATATAAATAGTTTTATTTAGTTTTGGGAGCACTTCTCCATAATTTCTAAAATCTTTGATGAATATACTTTACTTTCTCAATAAAAAAGTTATAAAAAATAAAGTTACAGGAATTGTATACATTAATGGCCAAGGTTCCTTTAAGCTTGTCTATTCTCTGTCAATAAGTCTTTTGATAGCAGTCCTGAAGTTTTTCCCATCATTTTCTTTTGGACATATTCATGAGATTGCTAAATTTGTGCTTGTCCTAATGAATCTAACTTTAGGAACAAAACTCATCATCTTTCTCTTCTGCCCTTGTGCCTATGGCTGAAATCAGACAAATTCTAGGGAAAACATAAAGTTTAATGTAAAAAAAAAAAAAAAAAGGAAAAGAAAAACCAATAGAAACATCAGCCCTAGCCCAGGCAACCTAATATTACCCATTTGGGTTGAAGCTACACAAGTGATTCAATCTGACTTCCTCTTGATTTGTAACATTTTGCTCAAATGTCTAGCCCTTACAAAACCTACTGAATTTTGTTAATATATCTCTACCTAATATTTCAAGCACTTATCAGCCTGTATAAGTCTTCCAAATACTTGTAAAATAAACTGAAGTTTTAGATTGAACGATGAGTTCAAAAGACTTTAGAATCTTCAGGATCAAATGAGAAGCTAATGAAAGATTTTAAAAAGTGTGGTCTTTTCTCACTGAATTTAGTTTTTTTCTTTTCTACACACAACTTAGAATTTACTTTTTAGAAACATACCCAGAAATGCTTAGAATTAGTGAATGATTCAGGAGTGCTTCTCCAGAGGAGAAAGTCCATTTGTTATTTATCCAAATCATTATTTAATAATAAACAGGCAAGGTGAGAAAACTTAGCATTAGTCATGGTTCCAGCCAAGGAATAATTATTGTTAGCATTTCTGCAGTGTAGATGCTGGTCTGAGCATGTCACACACAATTAAATCATTTGATCCTTACAACAATGTTTTGAGAGAGGATTCTGTTACCTTCGTGTTATAGGGAAGAAATGAAGACCCAGAGAGGTTAAGGATGTTGTTCAATTTCATAGAGTCATCATGCGGCAAAACTGGAATTTGAACCTTAGACAGGCTAGTTCTAGAGTCTGTGTTCTTAACTACTAGGCCATGTTACCCCAACTTGATTGCTAAAGCTAGAAGAAAGGGAGTCACATGTGCTCTGCTACACCCACAGTAGCATCACCATCACCATCATCAGCAGCAGCAGCTTTAAATAGTGTAGATATGTTCATGTCCTAATCTCTGAACTTTGAATATTACCTTGTTTTGAAAAAGGCTCTTTGCAGATATAACAAAATTAAGAATTTTGAGATGAAGAGATCATCCTGGATTAGAAATGTAGATTCTAAATCCATTGACAAATATCCATCTAAGTGAAAGGCAAAAGGAAATTTGAGACAGATAGAAGAATAGAATACACAGATAAGAGGAAGAGGCAACATGACCACGATAGATAGATAGTTAGATAGAGATTAAAGTGACATGGCCTCACATAAGGAAATGGTAAAAAAGAAGCTGGAAGAGACAAAGAACAGGTTTCCCCAGAAGGAGAGGCCCTACTAGATTTCAGACTTCTGGCCTACAGAATTGTAAGAGAATAAGCTTGTTATTTTAAGCCACTCATTTTGTGGTAATTTATTCCTGAAGCCTCAGAAAGCTAATACTGTGCATTGATATAGTACTTTCCAGTTTTTAAAGTGTTTTGACACACATGACCTCATATGATCCACATACTCCTACACCCCATAATAGTTTAGCTGGAGGACCCAGCTCTACCATGAAATGGCTGTGGGACCTTGTGTGAGTCAACAGCCTTTCTGCTCTATCCTTTTATCTGCACAATGTGGCTAATCACCTCACGAGAGTCTGTGCCTCTCCCTCAAAAGGGTCATGAAGATCAAAGGGAAAAAACACGTGAATGTACTTTTTATACTGAAAAGTTGACTGACTCAGCTATTTTTGCTTCTTATCTTTGAGTGACAGCTAAATCATTGCCTGGAGGAGGATGTAGGCACTGTGAACACCACCAGGAGTGGCATGGGCATACTGTTGTACCTGCTTCACTATCTGCAGTTGTAACCCTTTTGAAACTGAGAGTGAAGGCTGGGAGTGGAGGTAGAGAGAGAATCATTGGGAAACTAGCACAGGGAATGGCATAATCTGAGAATTGGTATCCTAAGGATGACTTCTCAAGAAACATTTAGCCTAAGAATAGAGAGGCAGTAAGGTCTGTTCCCCATTGGCCCTTCTTCTCTTCATGATCTGAAGCCAAGGACCACCCCAGAAGGTGTAAGTGGAAACTGATTTTCCTGCTGACCTTTCAATCCTGAGCTTTTGGGTGATGATGGCTCTTCAAAGTAGTAATTAGTGCTAATCGAGGTGATGCTTTTGTGAAGCTGACATTTCTCCATTAAAAAATGTACTGAGGCCAGTGGTCCAGCCACTCAACTAGGGGACAAATAACTAAAAAATCAATACTTGGCCAACCCCTGCTCAATTAGTGTCTTCCTCCAACCATGCTAGAGTGCACAATGGGAGAACTTGCAAGGGTGGGAAAAGGGATCTTCAAGGTTGAATGCTGCCCTAAGCATTGGAATAGAAACATAAGCAATGAGGAAGAAGAGGCACAATGGGAGAGAGAATAGGAATGGGGACAGGGTAACTCAGTGTGATTTTATGCGGACAGAATAAACCTAGGTGGAAGAGAGTAGCATGTAGTAAGTCGAAGGCACCCATCTAAGTTCAGTACAAAGCAATTCACTGATTTTTCATGCGTTATGTCACTTGTATTCTGTCAGACTTCTTGTCACCTGTTCAGTTCCTCTGCTCTTTATTTAATCTCCATAGGTAGCCAGAATTCTGCTAAAATATGGCATCATCGAGAAGTGGAAGTTCCACTCAGATTATTATAATAACCTTCTAACCATTCTCTTTTTCCTTATCAAACCTTCTCCACACTTAAACACAAACCATCTTTTAAAAGACAGATCTGAATATGTAACTCCCCTGCCTAACCCTTCATTGGCTTGCTATTGCTATTGGATTCAATTAAAAATTTAAAATTCTCAACATGACTTAGCACAAGCTCTGGCTGCTGCTGACCTCCCCAAATTCACCTGGTGCCACTCTCCCCATTGCTCTGTACTCGCTTTTCTACCTCTCTTTTCTGGCTTGGGGTCTTCAAACAAACCATTCATATATACATATACGAACATATATATATGTGTGCGTGTGTGTGTTTATGTATATGTTTATGTATATATATATATATATATATATACACACATACATACATACACACATATGGGTATATATATGCTCATATGTAAATGGAAACACAACAAAGTTTTACATATATCCAATCAAGCAGGATATATTCCCTTTGACTAGAAATCTCTTTCCTCTGCAATGTGCTTGGCTAACTCCCACTTCCTGCTCTTACAACACACAGAAAGGTCTTTCTTCCAGATCCGCCAACCCCTCCACTTTTACCATGTTCCCTTTAATAGCACTTACCACAAGTATCTTTCCTTTCCTTTCCTTTCCTTTCCTTTCCTTTCCTTTCCTTTCCTTTCCTTTCCTTCCCTTCCCTTCCCTTCCCTTCCCTTCCCTTCCCTTCCCTTCCTTTCCTTCCTCTCCTCTCCTCTCCTCTCCTCTCCTCTCCTCTCCTCTCCTCTCTCCTTCTTCCTTCCTTCCTTCCTTCCTTCCTTCCTTCCTTCCTTCCTTCCTTCCCTCTTCCTCCCTTTTTCTCTTTCTTCTTCTTCCTTCTTTCTTTCCTTCCTCTTCTTCTTTCTCCCTTTTTCTCTTTCTCCCTTCCCTTCCCCTTCTTTCTTTCCTCTCTTCTTTCCTTTCTTCCCTCCTTACCATCTTTTTTCCTCTTTTCTTTGTTTTCCTCCCCTTTCACATATAATACATGTATAAACATAGAATGAAGATGTATGTAAGAAGGTCTAGCAATTGCTAAAGCACCAAAAGACCCCCCCGCCTCTCACCAGCACTTATTACTGTCTGTCAACTTTAAATGTCACCCAAACATCTCTAGGTAGTATATTTTGCTCTGCCAAATGAAAGCATTTCATGGTGCTCAATCATCAAACAGCTACTTAAAACAGCTCTCAGAGCTTCTCCCTCCCTTGGGCATACATGCTTGTAACTCTGTCAAAGTGCTTATTTCCTGGAGTCTGGTTTCAGCAGACTTTCCAGATGTTGGTATGCCAGACTAATCATTTTTCTAAAGCAGCACTCGAGTTCTTGGGATACCAATTGACTTTGATTCATGGGGGAGCTCCGTGAATTACAAAATGCTAGTTACGTGGAACTTAGGCTATTGATATTTGTTTGTTTGCTTGTTGTTTGCACAGGCCAACCAAAAGATGAATTTGGGGGTAACTCCAAACATGGTACTGGAGTGTTCATTTTATCTTATCTCACTAGTATTTCCTATCTTTAAGTTTTTAGCAAATCAATGTTAGAAGGAATGGTTCACTTGTAGAAGCATGAACTAAGCAGAAAGACAGAAAATCAGAGAATTTTTGAGGATGGGATTTTGAAGTTTACCTCGTCTAACTCCCTCAAGGGTATTGCTCATTTAATATTTTGTTAATGTAACAATCCACCAAGAAATCCCTCTAACATCATCATTGTCCATCAAATGGTGACAAGAGGACTTAGAAAGTAAAAACAGCTGCAGATTTTGATGTGGGAGGGTAGCAGGTCGGTGAGGAGGAATAAATATGTGTAGTGACATGCCAGGAAGAGGCTAGGCAAGGAAGGGGTAGTCCAGGATGATTGGCAATCAATAAAAACATTCTATGAAGCCATAAAAGAGAATGAACTATTTTTATTTAAACAAGGATGAATGTCAGAATAATTATGTTGAGAGAACGAAACCAGACAAAAAAGAGTACATACTGCATTCCGTTTATATAGAATTCTAGAAAATGAAAAGTAATCTACAGTGACAGGAAGCAAATTAGCAGTTGCCTGTGACTACACAATCACCATTCAACAGATTCCTCAATTAACTGGCATCACCCGTGAACCTTGCCTCGCCCACCCGCTCCCTGCCCCACTAACTTAGTTGCCATGTCCCACAGATTCTATCTTTTTAAAGATGTTCATAATCATTTTTTTCACTCTATTTTAATGGCCCCTTTCTTAGGTCAGAGCTTCAAATATCTTATCTATACAGGATTTATGGTAGCCTCCAACTGGTCTCTTTACCTCTCTATTTTCTGCCTGTTCTAATTTATCCTCCATTCTGTTGTCAGAGTAACTATTAAATGTTTCCTATTTTTTAATATTAAAAAATATATAAGACATTTACATATAGTTTTAAAATGTAGATACAATTACAAACATCTATGTGTCTATCATCCAGATTTAAGAACTGTTCACATTTTGGAATTTCCACTTGGTATATCTTTCAAAATGAAATCTTACAAAGAAGTTGTATCTGGTCTTCTCCCCCATCTTCACTCCACCGATATTTTCCCATTTCTAACTTTGTCATATATCTGTATGTATCTATTTAGCTCATGTTTTTATAATTTTACTAAATATATGTATTCCTGTATTAAAAATCAATGGTCTCTGCAACATGCTTTATTACATGTCTTTAAGATTTGTATTTTGATAGATATAAAGATGAAATTGGCTATATTGCTATATAACATCCAGCATATGAACAAATTATTTTTTATCCATTATTATATGGGTGGAGCATTTGTATTATTTCCAATTTTTTCCTATTAATAGGGGCAATTCTTAATAAACATCATTGTACATATCACTGTAATGGGATGAGTGGTGGCCACAAATATATGTCTATGTTCTAATCCCTTGAATCTGTGGATATCACCTTATATAGCAAAAGATGAGATTAAGTTAAAGATCTTGAGAGGAGACCCTTATCTTGGGTTATCCAGGTGTGCTCTAAATACAGTTATATGTATTTTTGTATGAAAGAGGCAGAAGGAGATTTAACATCATATACACAGAGAAGAAGGCAATGTGATGATGGAGCTGAGAGAGGGAGAAGCGTGGCCATGAGCCAAGGAATGCCAATAGCCCAGAACCTGGAAGAGGCAAGGAACAGATTCTCCTCTAGGCCCTCTGGAGGGAGCTTAGCCCTGCCTTACCCTTGATTTCCAACTTCCGGCCTCCAGAACTATGAGATAATGAATTTCTTTTGCTTTAAAGCACTAAGATTGTGATAATTTGTAATGGCAGCCAATTAGAACTAATACAGTCCCCTATTACATTGTATAATCATTTTCTAGGATTTAAGCTCAGTAGTCACAGGGTATGTACGTATTCTACTTTATTTAATACTTTGAGAGTGCTCTGATTTACACTCCCCACAGTAATGTATAATGTTTTTGACTTTCCACATTCTTGCCAATTACTGATATTTTTGAACTTTAAAATATTTGCCAAAAAAAGGCATGAAATAGTATTACATTGTTATTTTATTTGCATTTCCCTGATTGCTTGCAAGGGTGAGAATATTTCTATGAATCTTAACCATTTGCATTTCCATCTTAGTGAGATTCCTGTTCATAATTGCCACACATGTTTATTGGGTTGTTTATATTTTCCTTATTTTTTCAGTTCTTTACGTTTCTGAATACTAATCCTTGGTCTATTACCTATGGCTCAAATATTTCCACTAGTCATTTTTTTTAACAATAGTGTATTTTGAGGGATAAAAGTCTTAAATTTTAAAGATGATCAAATTTTTAAAATTTACTAAACTTGTTATTTATAAGTTATAATTTTTATATCTTGCCTAAGAAATCTTTTCCTATCTCTGGTTAACAAAGACTCTTTTACACATTTCTTTTTACAATTTTCTTAAAGTTCTGTTTTCTATATTCGCTCTTCCATTTATTTAGAATTCATTTTATGAGGAGTTAGAATATAACTTTATTTTTTCCCACATAAAAGTTACTGTACCAGGTCTCCACTGGTTAGTAGTGCCACTACCATCACATATAAATCCCATAACCTATTGTTTCTGGGTCTCTATTTAGTTTCCCAATCAACAAATCTACATGTCCATGTCAATGCCAGACTGTCTCAATTATTTAGATTTGTAATATGCCTTATTATTTTCCTTTTTCAAAATTGTCTTTTCTTGTAACTTTAAACTTACGAATGAATTCTAGAATTGTTTAGTTTCATAATATATTCTGTTACTACTTTTATCAGTATTGCATTGAATATACAGATTAATTTGGAGGAAATTTACAGGAGTACAGCATTGAGTCTTCTTATCATTATTTTAAAAGACTTTTTGTCTCCTTATTCAGTGGCTTTAATCCATTTCCTAATGGAGAGGTGTCACCTGACACTGTCCAATAAGATCACCTACAGGCCTGGAGGGCACCTGGTGGGCAGAAGCTCAAGGTGAATGCTGAATTCCTAAGGGTTCAGGAAGGAATTGCAAATGACCATCAGCTGGAATAGAGATAAATCTGCCTGAATCAAGAAACCCAGGGAGGGATTCCAAGGATGTCATTTCTAAGGAATCTATGAAAATGCCCCATGAAGAAGAGTCAGCTTTAATCATCTGCTGAGTTCAAAAATGCAACCCTATGTGGCAGACTAAGAATTGCCCTCTCCTTTTACTTCTCTCCCTCACACCCTATTCAGTCCTGGCTGGGCTAGAAATAGAAGCTAGTAAATGGGGGAGAAGGTGGTAAGCAGAGAGAGCTGAATTCAATCAAGCCCATGTTGCCAGAGGCAAGCAAACACTATCCAGGCCTTATTATAATGAGCGGGGAGAGGAAGTCCCACCTTTCAATGAATTTTAAAGCCTTTGAACTGTGTCTTAGACTAGACATTCTAATTTCCTAAAAGAAATTATAATTGGGAATTTAAAGTGACTCTAATATGATCCTTTGCCTAGGAATGAGCAGGCAATGAAATTATGATTTTAGACCTTGTGTTCTTCATGAATAGGAGAAAATTATCCCACTAAATAAATGTGGAAGGGCCACTGGTAGGGAAAAATAAAGTTGACTTGTTCACCTCCCATAAGTCATGCAGTCAGCACACCAGTTGCATATTATCCTCATCTCCCTCCACTTTAAATCTCTTCATTCAATCGTACAGAGTCATTGACAGTTCCTCATACCTACCCCACTGGTTGATACCTCCAGGTGTTTGCACAGACTGACCCCCCAGCCTGCAATGTCCTCCCTCCTCCTCCTTCTTCTCCATCTGGCTAAATCTTAACTATCTTTCAGAGCATTGTCTCTCAAATGCCACTTTCTCTGAGATGCATTCCTTTAACCTCCTCCTTTCCAGCCACATTTAGACACACCCTCCTCTGTAGTAAACCTAATCACATTATTATCATGTTGATTTTATGTGTGCCTTCCCCACTCCTGAATATGTCTTATCATATCCTTGGTGCTCAGTATAATGCCTCCAACATAGTTGGCATTCAATAAATAAATAACTGCCGGTAGTGGGTGGTGACGGTAAAGAACAGATGAGGAGCCAACTCCCAGGATTCTTCTGGGAAAGCCCCAAGTTTCTGGAGAATTGTAAAAGACCTCTGGAAGGTGTAGGTCTGTGAGTCAGAAGAAATAGCATTGGGTAGCTGACCACTGGCATGGCATGTTCAGAGACACCATCTTTGAATCCTGAAGGAAATTTTATACTAGGAAAGGTTTGAAGATTATCATCAATTTTTTTTTAGGTTTTCTGGAAGTTTGAGTTGAGGGTAGGGCAGAAAAAGCTAGCGTTTTATTGTCATCATCAAAATTTTTGTTGACTTGCTCCTGAGTATGTATGAGATGAAATAATTTGGATATTGAAAGGATATTTTCCCCAGGTTTCTACAGACATGCTCAAGACAATATAATAAAATCAAAAAGTTTTAAATAAATGTGTGGGGTGTGTCAGGCACTGTGCTTGACACACAACTTAATTCAGGAAATAACCAAGAGTCCAGAAGAGGCGACAAGCGTCTCCAATAGAAATTCCACATAAAGAAATTCATTAACCTATGCAAAGGAAGTCAAAGAAAGATATAAAACTTTTATGCACATGCACACACACCCACACAAACACACACATGTTTATATCAACATTTTATCACTGCCTCTCATGAGTAAGTGCATTTCATTACTGTCTCTCATGAGTAAAGTGCTACTTTCTTTTCCTCTGTAAATGATCCTTGTCATAATGTTCATAACAAAATGCAGCAGTAATAAAATGCAATGCAAGATAAATGGATGTATTTTAAAAAGCATTGTACAAAAGATTGTTTATGTTGCATGGAAGGCCATTTTTCATGCTATATGTGGCTAAATTTATCTACATAAAACATGATCTTGTTCACTGCTTTTCCTGTAAAGACTTTATTGATAAATGCATTGGCTTTCTTACACTTTTTCATATTTGACCTCCAGGACTGGTATGTTGGATACTGTATATTAACAATTGACTTATTATTGGCCTTATCCACTTCTCCGCAGGAGAATCCTAACTCCTAGGAAGCCCACTGAACTATATTTTTAGGGAAAACTCTTAGTCTTTATTTTGGGTCTTGACACAAAACAGAATACTGGGTTTGGATCCAAAAGACTAAAAGTGAAGAACCTTAAGAGAGATTATGTTTTCCCTATTGTGGAATAGAAAGAGTTTCAGGAATGGCCTTTATTGCTCTTTTGTGGGCTTTTCTTTCTCAGAGTGAAGTCAAGTGAGGGAGAATTATTGTTTGTTTGCTTCCATACCATCATTCTCTCCCACCTCTTCCCACCCATCCCCTCTCCAACTGACTACTGAAATTTAAAGACATTTATCAGGTATTTTTCATCACTGAACTAAGGTCTTTGGGGGTGAAATCAGAACAAACTGGTCATACACATAAGTCTTACAACAATCATCACCATCATCTCCAATTTTATCATCTCCATAAATAAGAGCATTGTAATAGTCTCTAACTTTTACTGATTATTTACTATGTTGTTGACACTCTCTGAAGAATTTTTCATGCATTATCTCATTCAATAATCATCACAACTTTATGGACTAAGTAATAAATTGTTTTCATTTTATACTGAGGAAGCTGGAACTTAGAAGGCTTAAATGGCTGGCCCAAGGTCTGAGAGTGAAAGTAGCAGAGCGAGGACTGAAAGCAGGGCTCTCTGACTCCAAATCCATGTTCTTTGGCACTGCGTCATACACATGGACACAGCACATCACAAAACACTCTTCACTGTTTATGGCTTTTTACTTTGAGAATGTTTTCGCGGCAACATCTTGATCCCAGACCTAATTTCATGGCCATCCAGAAGCATATACGTATCTTACAAACTCATGTTAAGGTTTTTCTAAGTAAAATATAATTATGTTGGTAAATTTTTCTTTAAATACACTGTTTAAAATGTGCAACAGTTTTTGCTCTCTCTATATATGAGACTGACTTATGGAGAGCTGATTATTTGTCATTTTAATTCTATATTTTCTGTACCTTACTTGCTTTTTGAAAAAGTCTTTATTTAGAAGCACTAAATCAAAGAGGAAAAAAATCAATGTGATTTTAAGGGTAGATTGGTCCAGATTGATTTTTAATTTTATTCTATTTCTATATTTGAACATCATTTAATAGCCATAATATTAGTAATATTCTTCTTGACAATAAGAAATAAATTATAAATTTTTATACTCCCTGAAATAGATTCTACAGAAACTTTATTTTTATAGAAGTCAATTTTAATCCATTCACAAAAACAACAAAAAAATTCAGAAAATATTCATGTATTTAACAAAAATGTACACTATTGTCACTGAAAACAACAAAACATTGCTGAGTTAAAATAAAAAGACCAAATTCTGCAGGCAAGATGGACTACATTTATGGACTGGAAAACTCAACATTGTCCAATTTCAGTTCATTTATAACAGAGGCGTGAAGAGGTTCAGAGCATGTGACCCCAAAATATGCCACTCTGGATTATTGCCACTAAGGATTAATTGCTGAAGGCAATTAATAAAAAGTGGACATAGGATGAGCTCTCTGTGCTCCCCCTACCTACCTGAAAGCAGAATATAAGTTTCCCTTGTGAAGGTGCCCCGACCCTACACACATATCCGTACCAGGAAAGGGGGACAACCTTTGCCCCGGTGGTGAGATGGCACTACACAAAGAAACCTTACTAAACAGACCTTATCCTCCATGAGTTTCCTTATTTATCTACCTCCCACAGTTTGTCACCCCTGAAAGACTCAACCTCTTTTCCTTTGTCTTGTAACTTCTCTACAAGTTTATTGTCTTTTGTTAAAATGCTATCTAAGCCTCAAATTCTAACCACCTCCGTTATTCATCACCGAGTTGCTCCCACACGCATATTCACTGTATGTGTTAATAATCTTTTGTTTGTTTTTCTCTTGTTAATCTTTTGTCTGTCTATATTTCAGGTGCCTTGATGCAGAACCTAGGAGGTAGAAGGTTAAAGTTCTTCATGGCGACAACATCAAGAAACTATAGCTCATAGGCCAAATTCAACCTGTGGACTACTTTTGGAAATAAAGTTTAATTGGGACACAACTAGGCTTATTCATTTACCGATTGTATGGCTGGTTTTGCACTCCAAACCTAAAATACTATCTGACCCTATGGAGTAAATGTTGCCAGCTTCTGATCTATAGATTTAGCACAACTCAAACAAAATCCATCAGATTTTTTCTGTATATAGAAATTTCAAGCTGATTCTAAAATTTGCATGAAGATGTGAAAACCAAAAGAAGAATAATCAAGAAAATAATAAAAGCCACAATTGTCTGACTTATAGAGCTCAGCTTTTTGATCTGAAAACACCAAAAATATTTATAACAGACTCAATATCTGTTTGGTTCCATGCTCTCTCTCTGATCTATGTCATCTCCAGAGAATTTCCAAGTACTTAGAGACTTATCTAGATATTCCTGAACATTTCTTGATATTTCACCCTAAAGACTGGAGACTGATGCCTTAAAAACCAAACTTTTTCACAGTTCAACCTCCTCAATCTCCTGGGGGGGGGGGTCTCCCATTCAATGTCTATTTGGAGAGGCAAGACTAGTTCACAAATGACTTAAAGAATAATGCTGGTTGACACTTACCATTCCCTATAACTATGTAGCATTGTTGATATGGCATAGTAGTTAAAATGAAATGATTTTAAAATCACACTGCCTGGTTTTCACTTCTAGTTCCACCTTTGCTAGCTCTATGACTTTAGGATAGTAACTTAACCTCTCCATGCCTCAGTAAAATGAGGAAAATGGTGCTTGCCTTGAAGCCCATTCTTGTAAGGTCATGCTGAATATTCATTGGGATGATAAGCCAAATATAGTTAGGAATCATGAAATATTTGCCACTGTGTTGACTATCATTAATTTTTTCCAGTCCTAGTTTATCAGTTCTGCCCACCTCTGAGTTAACACTGAACAGGTTAGGAGGTAACTCACTTTCCATAATACCCAACTATCTAGGGAGAGGGGCATATTTATCTATAGAAGTAGAGAATCTGAAATAGGAGGTGGGTAGCATGGTGAGCAAAGAGCAGTATGATCAGATTACTAGAGATTCACTTCAGATATGGGCAGGAGCAATTACAAGAATGTTCCCCCAGCACGCTTTAGCCCCTGCTTAACTCCTCTTCAAAGAGTGGAAATAGAGTCACTCTCCCCGCCCCCCTCGCCTTTCCCCCCAAAAGAAGCAGAGCCCTTTATATACTCGGAAGCTGGGCTCACTTATTTTACAGGTTTCTTTCTCTAGGTAGGTCCTATTATCATTCCCTTTATTCGAGTTTGTGATTCTCCTCTAAACTCTAAAGTACTGTGTTTCCTTTTGCACTACGGACCACAGCTAGACATGACATTCTACCAAGGGTCTGACTTATGGTGAGTGTGATAAGAAGACTATCACTGCTCTATGCTACACTCGTAACATATCATTTGGTGTCAAATCTAACCACAAGACTACATCACTACTGAGTATGAAATTGTATTTTCTGATTCTGCAAGAATTTTATTTAGATATGTATGTACACCACCAGTATACTAAGTCATTTGAAAAATATCTACTATTATTATAAAAGTCGTTTATTTTGTTTTTTTATTTTATGATTTTTTAATAAACCTAACCTCTGTTAAAAATGAAATTCTTCATTCTGATAAAGAACCAGAGGTGTCATAAAACTGCATTGTGCATATTTTCCCTATTTGCTATGCATGCATGCTTACCGATTTAGAAATTATTCAAGCTTCCAAAAGAGAAAAATATTTTAAATAAAAATCATTTAAAAACTTTTACTTCATTAGTATTTATATCTGGAGTGAATGTTAAAAATAGAAGTTTCAAATACTTTAAAGTTGTAAAGGTAGAGACAAAACAATTAAATGTAGGAGGGAGAGGGTAAAAGCACTATAACTTCTACTCAACACATGGCTATTCAGACTACTCAAGAAGTGTTGGGAGTGTAGGTCAACCATAATATGAATGTTAACCTGATGGAGAAAAGGCCTGAGGTTACAGTTGTGGAATGCAGTCATTTATTTTGGCTGTTACAGTACTCATTGCAGAGGAAAAGCTTATTTTCTCTAGCAGTAAAGCTTCTTAATGAAAGCAGTTTGAATACAAAAATATATGGCCCTTTGCAATCTCAAAAAACAAAGTGAACATAAAATCTTAGCATTATTTCTTTTCTACCACTTCAGCATAATAAACAATTATGTCGTTGCTTTATAGATTTCACTGCTTAGAGATCAAATTGGCTAACAAACATCATTATTGACAAATAAAAAGAACTTTCAGCAACCTATGTTAATAAAGGTTAGTTAAGCATTGTGATAAGTAACCCAATATCACAGGGCTTTAAAAAGGATTTATTTCTCCCTCTCATCTCAGTCCAGTGTAAGTCTCTGTCAGGGTTGGGGTATGGCGGGAGGTTCTCCTCGACTCTGTCATTTGGGCTCCCTACATTTGGAGGTTTTGCCATCTTTGAGTACCTTGGGGCCCTCCTGGATTCTCTGCATCTGGCTGGCAGAGAAGGAGAGGGAGGGAGTAGAGGATTGAGCCTGGCAGTGATGTTCATTGCTTCCATCCATATTCATTTGGGCTAACTGCAAGAGAAATATAATTTACTGTGTGCTCAGAAAAAAGAGGAAACAGGTTTGGTGAACATCCAGCAAGTCTCTATCATTAAATTTAAGGAGCTGAATGTTGCTCCCAGTTGTGGTTCCTTTTGCCTTGCAGCAAATGCTTTAAAAATTCAAATTACTCTAAGAATTTGGATATAAAAAGAGTTCACACTAAAAAAAAAAATAAAATCTAATATTTTGGGTTTCAAAAAAATTAGAAGATCTAACAGGTCGTCTGGGCCTGCATTTCCACTTGACATTAAATGGTCAGAACAAAGTAGCAGCTATCCAAACAGTCAGGGGCCGGCTCCTCAGTTCACCCTCCAGCCTGCTCTACTTGCATTCTCTTGTCTGCATGACAATTTAATCTTGTCTATATTTTATATCGTCATTAATTTTTATCATAACAATTAACTGCAATGGATTGATATGGGTCTGTAGTTGTTAGCTATGCTTTAGATCATGGTGAAAACTACCAGCTAACTCTATCTGAAACACCTTTTCTCTGTAGAAGCAATGTCCAGACTGGTTATGAATTCATTGAGACGCTACTTTTAGCTTAATCATTTGTTTAGTCATAATTCATATTTTGAATAGAAATGGCAATCTATCAGAAACACTTTGTTGAATGTCAAAACTTTGCTTTTCTATTTCCTCCTAGGATTAACACTTGCTGGATTTATAATTTTAAAATCCGTTGAATGAATTAAGACCCTTCACAGAAAAGCAGTCCTCAAGCAACATTACTGTCTGTAGGTTGATAGTAGAACAGTTTACAGAAATATAATCTACTTCATGGTTGTACATTAGCTATTTGGGGGAGGGGTAAGGTGAGATAGATTTAGAATAGCTATAAGACAACTCACCTTAAATAAAACATAGATCCCAATATAGCTCCCGTGTATGTGTGTGTGTGTGTGTGTGTGTGTGTGTGTGTTTAACTGAATCTGAAATTGCCGCACAATTAAAATGTAAAAAATCAAGTTATATCTAAGGGGGTGGTGGTGGTGGTAGTGGGTATATTTTAAATAATAGTCCAAAGCAAAGGAAAAATGCTTTGTTCCTTTGGAGAATTTCACTTATAAATATTTCAGAGTTGAGTGTTAGAAGTTTTCATGTCATTCTTCAAAGAAGAAAATAAATTATCAAACTTTAAACTGAACAAACTGTTTGTAAAGAAAATATCTCTTAACAGTCTAGACAGGTGGGAAAATAATATAAACACAATTAGCGTCAATTAACACAGAATGAAGACACAAAATCATATCAAGAGCTTTATCTTTTTTGTTTGCTTTTTTTTTAACTGAGCAGAAATCAAACTATTATTTTAATCACCTGAGGGTATCTTAATATTTATAATAAAATTACTTGTGAACAAAATGCCAGCCTTTCTACCACATTTCACTTCACATGTCTGGATTTATATAGAAGCTAAATAAATTCTGTGGAGAGAAAATTTAAGTGAATTTGTAAAAAAGATCTACAGAAGAACTGACTTTGTTTTTTATTTTTATTATTGATTTGGCATCTGGGAATAAGGAAACAATCTTGGTGAAGACAAAGGGAAAAAAGGTCTCAAGTGAGAGTAAATGTAGCTAAAAATTGGTTTAAAATCACCTTGAATGTAGAGCAGAAGGGTTGTCCCTGGAGGAAAAAGAGGTTATTGGATGATGTGAGCTGAGAGAGGCCAGCTGAGGAAGACTAGCTCCTGAATTACTCACCCAGCCCTAAATCCTTACACAATGCTAAGAAATGGGACTTTCCCCCTTGTCCCAGATGAGGAAACAAGCTCAGAGAGATTGATCAGCTTGACCAAAATCCACAAACTAAATAATTGGGGTGAAGAATTCAAGTTCAAGGCCCCTGGGCGCTGAAGTCTGAGCTGAGAAAAACAAGGAGTGAATGTAGAAAAATAGCACACTGTGAAAGACTCAGGTTGAAAGGAAATGAACTACAAGCTTAGGTTTTCAATGTGGTTCACTGACTAGGTGACTAAAAGGAGGAAATTTCAAAAGGCCCTTGGCAAAGTGGGTTGAGGATGGAGCAATTCTCCCTCCAACTCCTGGAGACTGAATCCAAAAGTGTGGGTTTATCCAGGGCACTTTGGTACCAGAAGGATACATGCTGGACAGATGCCAATAGAGCAATAAAAACAATAAAGAGAACAGAGATTTATCTGTCGGAAAGATACACAAATCTAAGTACATCTAGCTTGCTGGAATGGGGAGGAGGGTACTTGGATAGAAACTCTTTGAACTTCAAGAGTGATTAGCCTGTAGCAGGGGTATACCTGGGAGTTGAAAGTGATAAAATATGGACAAGAAACCTCTAATCTGACAGCAAAAAATGCTTTTTGGAAAAGTTGCAAGGTAACTCCTTGAGGTTATAATATTTCTCACTTTTTCTGACAATCTTTCTCTGGGAGTGCCAATATCTTCTGAAGAAACACTTTTTCAATGTAGCCAGCAACTGCAGGAGTGGGACTGGCCTGGCTGGCCTTTGGGGATGCTGTTCCCAGGAGCACAGAGGCCGGAAGATCCAAATGGGCTGGGCAAGGTGACTCATATGCTTTTCCTCTTTGGGTCATTTCTATGAGTCATACACTTTCATCCAGTCCAAAATATGGGAAAATAACATCAACAAGCCTAAGATGTTGTTATCAAATATCTAATGAAAAAGAAAAATCCCCTCTTGTGTGATCCTTACAGAAAATGTTTATTTAGTATCTTCATACATTGCTATTTCTTTGATTTATCAACATCCAGCAGGCGGGGTGAGGAAAACAGAAGCTGTAAGCAAGACAGAAAGATTAGGGTGACTTGGTGCTGCGGCTCCCAGGCAGTGAGTGATTCAAGGGGCTCACCGACAAAAAGAAAAAAAAAAAAAAAAGAGCAAATGGTTCTGATATTTTCCAATAAGCAAGGACTCCTTCTTTGAGTGTTAGGAGTTCTAGTCAACTGAATATTCTTCAGCTTTGTGGTGACTGTGTCTAGGTGGGCAGAGACAGGATAAGATGGTGGGTAATTTAGAGCATAGACTTTGACATCAGATGCATCCAGTTTTGAAACCTGGATCTGCCACTTACTAGCTCTGTGATCTTAGGCACGATCTTCTGCTCTGGGCTTTCGCTTTCAGATCAATAAAATCATAAATATAATAAAAAATAATAGTAAAGAATAATGCTAACATGTCTATCATTGATTGAGGTTGTACTCTGTACAAGACATTGTTCTTTGAACTTTACATATATTATCTCAGGTAATCTTCAGTACAACCTTAGATATAGGTACTAATATTGTTCTTACCTCACAGGAGTGGAAACTGAGGTACAGAGAGTTTAAGGAACTTGCCCAAGGACATGGGATTAGAAAGTGGCAAGGCCAGCATATCTCCCTCCTCAGGTTGTTCCAAGGCTACTAGAGGTGAAACAGCTAAAATTGTTAGTTCCCAGTAAACATACAATATTTTTGCTTATTTTTTTAAAACTAGAAGCAAACAAGGGAGAACTTTTTTAATTGTCTTAGTTATGTTTCTTTTTAAATAAATGAATGATTTTTCTCTACTGTCAACATCCTATGTAAGAGTAATTCATAGTATTCCTTATTTTTTATCCAAATTATCCAAATACATGAAGATTATTTGCAAAAGAGCTGTGTTCAATACCTGGTACTAGGCTAGTACATACTCCTCAGCTCTATTTAGGAAAATTCTCTGTTCTTTCAATCAACAAAATAAACTTGCAGAAACCATTGAAAGTTTACTTTCAGTAAACATGTTTACAAATCCATGAACATACTTCAGAGGAAAACATGTCTTCTCTACATACACACTACACAGAAATGCACACACACACACCTCTAATTTGATATTCAAGATCATTTTTAAAGATGATGTTAAGCAAAGCTTTCTTACGCAGCAATGGTACTCTCCATCTCGGTTAGCCTGTTCAGCTGCCATATAATATCACAGATTGGGTGGTTTAAACAACGGAAATTTATTTTCTCACAGTACTGGAGGCTGGAAAGTTTAAGATCAAAGTTCTGCTAGGGTTTAGTTTCTGGTGAGAGCTCTCTTCCTGGCTTGTAGATGGCCACCTTTACTCTGTGTTCTCACATGGCTTTTCCTTGATGTGTGGAGGAGTGAAAGAGATTAACTCTCTTTTCCTCTTCTTAAAAGTCTATTGGATCAGCACCCTACCCTTATAAACTCATTAACTTTAATCACCTCCCCAAATCCCCATCTCCATTGACACTTACAATTAGAGTTAGGGCTTCAGGATAAAAACGAAGTGGGCACAATTCAGCCCATAGCAGTTGGCTACTCAGAAATGAATTCTATCCTGGGCTTATGTATCTCAGAGATTCATTCATGATTTGTTCAAATTTTCTTTGGATTGTGGTCATCTCTAGACCAACAATTGCCAAAGGGCTATGAGTCAGAGGTTTGTGTAGGCCATGAACAGATTAAATGTAATAGATAAGATCTCTTGGTAAAGCAGAGTGAAAAGGGTTTTGAAATATAGGGTGTTGTGTTCTTTCTAAAAATAAGTCTTGGTGGCTATTGTACTCCTAAAACTGAAGGCATTTCAGAATATAAACAAGGGCCTAAAAGTAAAAGTTACATCTGGAAAGGAAAGAGCCCATTCTGCAGAAGGAACATGTTCTTTCCAAATGGTTTGCATAGTTTCCTATGTTGCCTTCATGTTACAGAAAACAAATACTGAGGCTTTCTGGGTAACTATGTACCCCAATTTCCACATTATCTCTGAAATCTCATTGGAACTGGATTAGTTAATTTAAGAAAGCTTGTGAACTTTCCTTCCATGAGTAATTTAACATTTTGGAAAACATTAATGTGCTCCTTTCTTGCTTTTGATCTTCATTGGTTTTGCCCTTGGGCCATAGGAATGCTCAGATGGTGATGGTATCTTTATTTGGGGTGATGGAGGAGTGGGTTGATCAAAAAAATTAGAGTTTTTCAATTATAAAAGCCCAGATGATATTTAATTTCTGGTGTTCAAAATGAGACCTTTAATAGGACCAATAAGGCTATTGTCTTGAGAGAGGATTTTCAAGAAAATAATTTTAATCTCTCCTTTAAGAAACCAAGGCCAGAGACCCTATTGGTTCTTCCCACCAGGTAGAACAGACTTCCTTTTCCAGGATAGTAAGGCCATGGATTTGCTACTAAATTGTGTAAAGCTGATAATGCAGGTTAAAACTAAGTCTTAAATCAGACAGGAGTAAATGTTAAATTTTCTTGACTATGCACTAGGAAGGGTATCAAGTCAGAGTAGTAAAGGAGTGACACCTTACATTCTTTCTGTAGCTCTGGAATATAGCATGAGTGTGAATTTTGCTTCATTTGCTTCCTGTATTATGAATGGCTCTGTGAGTGTGTGTGTGTTTCTTGGGTGTGGAAAGGAAAGGAATGAATTGAAGTATAGTTTCACTGAGAACATGCTTGCAACACATTCATCTGTTAAAATGGAATTTCAGGAAACATAAGAAATATCCAAAACAAAACACTGTAGAAGATCTAAAACAAACATACATACATATATAATGTTTTTATGTATGTGTATGTGTGTGTGTATGTATACATTATTTATGCAATTACTTCAGACATTTCAGCACTGAATATCCCATTTTTCATTGGCTCCTTAATGGCAGAGTCAAACTAGAGCTCTCTGACCTGTGCTCTATTGAATATAGCAGCCCATCTCCCAAAGTGAGATTTGCAGATGGTGCCCAAAGGCAAACCTCTCCACCACCATTACTAGTACTTGCAGCCAGCACCTGCTGAGCTCTGTACCAGGTTTTCACTATTCTCTGTTAAATGCTAACACACGATGTATTTATTAGTCAATATCTGCAGCAACCCTATGAAAGAATGCTAATACCATCTCTATTTTAAAGATGAAGGAATTGAGGCTCCCAGGTAAACTAAGTATTGAAGCCAAGACTTAAGACCATGTGGCATTAATTCCAAAGTCCATGCATATTTTCTCCACTCTACTGTGCTATTTTCACACTTCTTTTAAAAATGACACTTTTAGAGAACTTTTCAGTATCTCTGAAGTTCAACTTTTGGGCTTTATATTCTCTGGGCTCCATGTTGATGAGACTCAGCCACTGAAATGGATGCAGATGAAACCTTGTTCACTTCATTTTCCATGATATTTCAACAAAGTCTAATAAAACACCAGGGTGTTCCATGCACTTGCTGGAGGAAAACTGAAGTGGCTCATTAGCTCCAACATTGTTGAGTATTTACCACAGCATAACAGGCCTTATGCTAAGCCAGTATATGTGTTACTTTCTTTACTCATCCCAACGAATCTGAGTATGAACTAGTGTTATTCCCATTTTATAGATCAAAAAATTAGGCACAAGTTTATATAACATTGTCCAAGTTCACTTCTTAGATTTAACCATTCTAATACTATCACTTATAGTTCATTTATACAGGCATTTATACCTCATGCCTGCTCACTCAAAGCCATGCTTACATGAGCAAATCCCTCAGGGATGATAAGCTCTTTTTAAAAAGTTTAGCCCTACTCAAGACCAAAGCCAGATCTTCCCTACTGCAGGCCTGAACTGCTTGCTTTTGCTTGGTGTGATAACATGCTTTTGTCCTTCCCTCCGTGAAAAGACAAACATGACCCCCACCTACCCCCAGGAAGAATTATATAGTTTTTTACAAGGACCTTTCTTCCTCAGCCTCCTCTATTCACAAGCTTTTGCCTTTTTTTAAGGAGCTCCCTTATTCCCTTTCATATACTCATATACCCTCTTGTCCTCATCACTCCACACTTCCTTCCTTGGACAGAAATAAATGTCAGAACACCAGACATTTTGTGGGGATTGTTTATACTTTGCCTGGAACTTATGTGTGCTGAAAGACCACACACATTTATGTACATACTCATATTTTGTACTTTTTTTTTTAAGTGATTGTATTGTACAAGAAGTTTTTGGCATCCACGAATACCTGGGAGATCCTGAGGAATAGTCTAGGGGGAGCTCTCAATCCTTCTAGAGAGTTCACCTAATTTAACCTATTCATATAAAAGTTGAGGCTTTATTTCAGACACTTTTTACATCCTGATAATTCCAGCATGGTGCCCAAGGCTATGGAAACTTTGTTCCAGGGGACCCAAGCATCCAGTTAGCTCGGGTCTTGTCAGCTCTTCAGCTGGCCCTATTGTAATTCAGCATCTCTTCTCTCCTACCTCTGCTTCAAGATCAAAGAAGACATATTTTAATATTTTCTGGCATGTTCATCTTACTTTTATTTGGTAAAGTATTGAATGAATTTCCTTATCTAATATCATGAGACACATCTCTATACCTCTGTATTATTTTTATCCATATCTAGGTATAAAGTTTCGGATAAAAAGTGCCATTAGGCACTACCTGTTCATTAGCAAAGGTTTGCAATATTTTAATAAAGTTTCTCTCTGAGAATATTTTACAAATTTCAGATTTGAGAATCAATATCTAATATTTTCAATCCATCAAAGAGACAGCAAACATCAGCAACTTTCATCTGGTCTGGCTACATCTCTTATACAGGGTAAAGCAGGAATGTACTAAAATGTAGTCAGAAAAATGCCTGCTGACTTCTGTGAATCCAAGCGCTTCCAGCCAAACACTGACAGCTTAGAGCTTTTCCTCTTACCAAGGCAAAGGATTTTGCTTTGAATCTCAGCTTTAGATGCTTCTTTTTTCTTTCTCAATCTCAGTTATCCAAACTTTGCTCAGCCTGTTGCAAAGATATAGTGTATTCAGTTGTGCTTCCTGGCTAGAACACCTATCTGCTCCCTGGTTCATTATGCAAGTCTCGATCATTCTTTAAATCCTAGATCTTGGTCTACTCTTCTGTGAATCTTCCAAGACCCCTTTGGCTCCCATTCATTGCTCTCTCTTGGGAACCTTACAATATCCTTTAGGTGAGTAACTTGTTTTTGGCATCTAATCATGTACTGACTGGATGGACCTATTACTTTCACATATGGATCATTTCTTGTTTCAGTAACACTGCCTGTTACTCATATGAAGTTAGTTTTGTTTTCTTAAAAACTTAAGTTCTTATACTTAAGCAGGCATTTAATACATGCAAACTGAATGGATAAAATGCACTTGAACTGTCTCAAAGGGATGACCCTAGAGTTCATTTGATTCACAAGAAAGAACAGCTCAAAGGAATGTTATTGTTTTGCCATTTCCTGGTAGTGGAAAGTCCCAGCTAGTTATCAATTAATAGTGAGTATCAACAACAGTTCACCTAGTACTTAACAGGGGTTGGTTTCTGGAGATAATTCCACAGACAGAGCCTGTTGTGAAACAGGCTGAGTTGTGCCACAATTTCTTCCCTTAAGTAATTAAGACTAATTACTTAACACCTGCAATGCCACATATGAAAACTATATGCTGTTGTCAGTCTTGTACGAGTTAACAAGCCTGCGCTCCATGTTCCAAAGATGTAACAGGCTGACACAAATGTCACTGGGCTCCTGGTTTGGGGAGTTTGTGCATTTAAAGTCTTGGGTAAAAAGCAATAATATAAATGCAAAAGAACCATAATTAGGATCATCATAGTGACGTACCCATATTGTATCCGGTCAGGGGAGGATGAGACACGGGCAAGACTTGAGCAAGCAACAAGACAACTAGCAGTGGGAGCAACCACGCTGGGTAAACAGTTGTAAACCCTCAACTCTGAACCTTGTTAACATTTGACAGAATGCTTTGTCCTTTTTAAGCAAGCTACAAAGCAAAAATGAATTTGTGCAGCCTCCTCGGAGGTCAGGGAGATCTCTCTGTTTCTGTGGAAGATCACTAATTAATCACAAGCTAATTTGATATTCGCCAGGCTGGATTTGGAACCAGGCACCACTTTGCTGAGAAGCTTGGGGAAGCAGTTGAACATAGATTTACCAGACTACAACAATGCCTGGCTTCCCCAGTGCTTGAAAGAAAACTGCAGTTGGGCTAAGGAGAGGCACGCATCTCACTTTTTTGTGTTCCTTTGATGATTTGTTTTTGTTCTTCCTGCTCCCATTAGCACCTCAGCCCCCTAGGGTTCCAAGTCTCTAATGGTATCTTCTCAGAAGAACAGCAATGTTGTGGGTCATCTCTCAGTGGGAGTAATTGAGGAAGGAAGCTTACTCTCAAAAAAGATGCAGCAAGGATATGATTTGGGGGCAGAACCCAAGAATATTAACATTTTGTTGAACATAAATGGCCAAGGAGCTGATTTAAATAAGAAGTTTGTGGGAGAACTTTCAAACTATTCTGACTGCCAAGTAGTAAGGGGCAAGATGCCACTAATTCCCAGCAGAGTAAAAGCACTGCTAATTCTTCTTCGGGACATTTCAATTTTAGAAAGGGTGTCAGTTTAGAAACACAAATTAAATGCTGTCTTTGAGATGAAATAAAGCCTCAAGGAATTAAACACTTGGCCATTAAGTGGGATTTTTCTCAAATAATCTTTAAACTATGTGTTCTAGAAAGAACTGTGTGTATGTGGTAGAGGGAGAGGGATAAGGGAGAGAGGAGTGGGGGAGGAGGACACATCTCTGAGGAATGTGTCCTTGGGACACTCAGACAAATTGCTACAAAGGAGGAAACTGATGGAGGAACTGAAGAAATGAACTTAATCTCTAATGGTGTCTGGGCCAAAACACGTTTTCTAACTTTGATGATGAAAAAAAAAACACTATATATTTTGAATGTTAAGATAATGAAGATCAAAGCTACAAAATTTGGAAGAAAAGAAGATTACTGTCATGTTTCAGGTTTGGAAAAGAAAGGATGTAATGACCTTTTGATCACATGGCTGAAAGTGAATATTTGAGTACCTCAAAAAAGAAAAAAAGGAATGGCAAATCTCTATTCAGAAAATTTATCATAATACTGTAAAAAAGCACATGAATTCATAATGTATGAAAAGTAAAGTAGGAGTCGACCATTAATAAAATAGCCACTATGAGTAAGAATATTCATAAAAATATTAAAAATTCATAAAATTGTTAGGTAAAAATATGCTACCACAAATACATAGGACTTTTTTCATCCATTTACTTATAGAACTACTTTAATATCCGTGCTTAACTATGTTCATATCACTCCTGAGAAATTGCTTAGAGCAGGTTTGATCACCATTTTATAGTTTGGGGTAATGTCAAGCCTCGTTGACAGCATTTCTGACTTTGGCCATTAGACATCCTAATTGGGATTCTCTAACAGGTCATAAGTTGCCCCCAGACCAGCCCCTTTGAAGTATCCACACCTACCAAGTACAGAAAGAAGGGGTTAGAGAAACTGTGGAAAGGGGTGGTTTGTTGTTGTTGTTGTTGTTGTTGTTGTTGTTGTTGTTGTTGTTGTTGTCATCATCTTACTTCTGTCAGTCCTTGGAGACCATGAGATTATAACAGAGCAAGTTCTAAGGACGAGCTTGGCTGGCGTTTGGAAGACCTGTGACTTCAGACACATTATATAACCTCCCTGAACATCCATGTTCTCATCTATAAAGTGAAGAGGTTGGACTCAGGGATATTCCTCCCACACTAATATGTTATGGTGTCATGAAGCAGGTCTTGATTTAGCACCTAGAAGTATCCTCAGCCCACACAAAGTAACTTCGTTCAGAAGGAAATTGCCTTTATGTTTTGTTTCAACATTTTAGAGATTTACCACAACAGTTAGGGTTGGACACTGTTGGTTGCCAACTGTCTGGAGAGTCCTAGAGTTGATGCTGGCATTGTCCTCAGCTGGACAAGTCAGGAAAGAGCAGCAGATGCAAAGGAGGGACACTGCGGGAGAAAAGTGACTCAGAAATGAGTCTGTTCTCTCTATTCAACTCTCAGTCCTCAAACTGGGCTCCTATTGTAGAAATTAGACCTTTGAGCAGTGTTCCATGTGTTTATTCTACTTGTATCAAAGAGGCTTTCATCTCCCTAAAGCAAATTATTAACACATTCCACCGAAGATGTGAGGGTGGAGGCTGGCCTTGGAGAAAAAAATAATCACATCATAATAAAGAGCTGCCCGAAATGTGAACTTAAAAAAAAAAAAAAAAAAAAAAGCTAGCATAAAAGTCCCTACTTTTAATAACAGTAGCTGGCAAGATGCCAAGGTCCTTGTGCCCAGGGGAGCATGGCTGGCAAATTCCTTGTCTGTAGGCTGACCCTTCTGTGCCCAGGAATTTTCCATTTGAAGGCTGGTGGTGTGGGAGGTGGGGGGCTTTGCAGGTTCAGCAGGTTGAGGCACTTAACAGCCGGCTGCCTTCACCCTTAGCTGGAGACCAGATTTTGTTGGCTGAGTGTACAGTGACTCTCGGTTTCAGGCGGTAAATCTTTGCTTCTCAAGATTATTTCACTGGAGGGAGTTGGGGCGGGGTGGGGGGAGGAGGGACCCAACAACTCTCAGCTAGATCTCAAAGGAGAAACAGACATAAAATAAGTAGAGACATGTTTCAGTTTTACTAATGGATTACTTACTCCCCAAGGCAAAAGGCTGTGGGGAATAGTTTCTAGATAAAGATTACACCATTTTCCATAGCAAGTTCACTTAATTTATAGGAGCCATTTGGTGCTCAGTCACCTCCTTTGAGATATAGCTTGAGTCGATATGGTAAAAAGGGCCAAGCGCGGAAGAGAATACAGGGAATTATTTATCGCTGTTGAAAACCAGGACCCAGCATCTGACATTGTTTTTGTTTGCCTTTTTAAAAATATTTCCAAGTAACACAAAAATATATACTTCCACAAATCTCATGTCCAACAATCATGACAGCCAAGATTCATGAAAAGCCAGAAATATGTTGTTTGACATTAACATGAGTCTTTTTCCTTTTTGGGGATAGAGAAGGAGCAGAAGGAACAGAGAAACTGAGAATACAAGTGGAACTTGAAATACTTTATCCTGCTAAACAACCAGGGGATCCTCAGGTAAAAACAGTTTTGGAATTCTGGCCCTCTGCTTTGCCTCCTGAAATCAACATTTGCCTATGGTGTGAGGACTGAGTGCTAACACCAGTGAAGATGACTGAATATCTTTTGTGATGACCAAAACACTCACCTAATGAGAAGGGATCTCAAAAATATCACCGTTTGACCTGTTTCATATATTGATTTTTACACTTTGGCTAATTTTGATAGGTATCGTTTGTTCAGCATTTCACTGCTTTGGAATATTTCTCAGAATAATACCTATGCCATGGCTGTAATTGTTTACAATTAATGTATTCAGGAGCTGAGGCTCAGCATGTATATAATTTGCCTAAGTTTCCCTCTTCACCTTCCTTACTCTACCCTCATGGTTCTCAACAACTGGCCATTCTCTATTCCAGACCCCTCCCTGGGGGGGACCTCTAGGGAATATCTAGAGACATTCATAGTTGTCTCAGTCAGGGGGGAAAGTGCCATTGTCATTTAGTAAGTAAAGGCCAGGGAAGCTGCTACACATCCTAGAATGTACATGACAGCCTCCCATCATCAGCGCCAGGAATTATTCATCTCAAAATGTCAATAGCATCAAGGTTGAGAAATCTTGGTTTACATATTTTCACTTTAAAGACCTTTGACTTCAACTACCATTTCTATACTGACAACTCTCAAATCCTTTATTTTTCTTATTTTCCAAACTCCATACCCTTATTACTAATTGTCTAACAGAGACCTCTACCTGGTTGTTATGTGGGACCTTTAAACACAACCAAAATAAACCTTTTCCACCTCCTATATTCTGATCTTTATCATAGGCCCTGCCATCTCAGGTTTCTCAAGCTGTAAACATGATTGCTATTCTTGACCACTTCATTTCTGTTCTCTTCCTCACTCACCCCAATCCAATCAGCTGACAAAAATTTCTAATACAAGAAACATCTTTTGCCATTGGCTTCTCCTCTCCTTACTACTGACACCCTTTTAGCACTGGTACTCATTATCTCAAGATGAACTGTTGCCTTAACTTGGCAAACCATACCAGGCATTGCTCTTAGAACCCATGAGCTATTATCATCATCCCCATTTTACAGATGAAGAATAATGCATGGAGATTAAACAGCTAGTCAATGAAGGTGCCAGGGTTTGAACCCAGACCAAACTCTCCGCTGTCCACCAATACACTCTGCTACACTCTCAATTCACTCTCAATTCATTCTTAGACTCAACTTCCATTTTTTCTTATGAGTCCAGTACTCCAGTTACTGTGAAGATTTCCTTACTTCTGGAACTTTTAGATTTTTTCACATTTCTGTGCCATTGAAAATGTTGTTTTTCCCCCATCTGAAACACCTATTTTTTTTTACCCCTTGCTAGCTAGCTTCCCCCCATCCTCCAAGACCCAGCTCAGATAAGAGCTATTTAATGGCAGGAGTCATGCTTTATTCATTATTTTTTCATCTACAGCACTGTATTCATTTCATAATATATACCTAATATTTACAAAATAAAAGAAAATTGCTTTCTCTTTTTACTATTTCCAAAGCAAAGTTACTTTGCAAATACTTTCTAGTGAAAGTAGCTCCATGAACATTTCAAAAATTGGTCAGAAGTTAATGCTTGCATATGGGTGCATTAAAAGGTAACCTTCTTTAAAATTTATTGACTATATGAGTCAATATAAATATATTGTATTGACTCTATAAAATCAAAGAGGACACAGCAGCAGTGTTCTGAAGAGCACTGAACATGCCTAAAGCTTGTTTAGGGCCCCATATTTCTGCCTCAATTTAAAAAGAAATCTCTTCTTTTGGTCAGATCAAACAAAAAATTTATTATAAGAGTAATTTGCTTCAGATAATTTATTTCAGAGTATAGATGAAATTCAAAAGATGTTTACATTGGAAAGTTTACCCCAAGTTCACATTAACTGAACAAGTTTCCTCTACCTCTCCTCTGTCACCCAAAACCAAATGCAGTTGAAATAAAGACACAATATGGAACAAGGAAGGATCATTCTAATTTCTATTTCCATCATGACTACCATCAGGCATACAAGAAGGCAAATATTTCCTGGCAAACATAATTTTCATCTTCAGCAAAGAAGGGAAATATATAGTGTAGAAAAAAAATCCTTCGGAAAGACCATAAAGTTGTTATGCTCAGAAACAAAATCTTTTATCTCCAACTCCATTAATTCTCCCAAACCATAAGCAATAGAAAGACAAGGACAAAAGCCGAAGATAAACAAATAATGTTTAGAACTAGCGGAAGGGAGAAGTGAACATCAATCAAACTGGTCCCCAGACATGATTCCATTATGAACAAAGCCATGTTCAGAAGCTGAGAGGGTTACAATGATTACTGAGATATGGCTGCAGCTCCTTAGATGAGGAGAGTATCATAAAGATCATTCTTTCCTGTAGGTTTTTAGTAACAAGAGAGTCAAATCTTATGTTTTTTTTTTTGTTGTTGTTGTTAATATATCTTCTTTTCTAATCAAATAGGGGAACTGTTCAGGATGAACATATTTTTAGGTGATAGTTCCTCTATCCTGTATCTAGAGAATCTTAGCTTTGTCTCTGAAAATCCATTAAATTAAGGTGGAATTTTATTCATGAACACTTTTTCTCAGGGGTCCTAAGACATGGGTGATTTAGTCTTAAACATAGTAGTAACATGTACAAAAAATGTGAACCAAATCTGCTTCTATCCAGGGAAGTGAAGACACCTAGTCCTTTTGTTATCTTCATACTCTGTTATTCCCATGGCAGTGCCAGCTCTGTTTGATGGTGAGTTTTCTTTAGATTATTTTCCATACGGCGTTGTGGGAAATCAGGAAGTAAATGTTCTTTGGGGCACAAGTCCTCCACCCTAAGGAATAGCTAAAACGGTTATAGAGGCTGCTCTCTATGCTTTCTAAAACCAGGACGTCTTGTATTAGCATGTATTTCATGGTTATTCCCCTTACCTGAAATGCTCCCTCACCCTACCTTTCTACGACCCGATTCATCTAATTCACTATTATGTCAATCTCAATTTAAAATCTGTATCTCAGTGACCTAACACCTTAGGTTAGAGGTTTTGGCTAGACCCAGCTGTTCACTAGAACCACTTGGAGTACATTCTAAAAACTACTAACAACCAGGCCTACCTACCTTGGATCAATTAAATTCAATACCTAGCGTGGGTATGGATATCGGTACTTCCTAAAATACTCCCACGTGATGCTACTGGGCAGTCAGTGCTGAGAACCTCTGTTTTCGAGCATAACTCCCTGTACATCTCCGTGGTATTTCTGAACTTCTTACAATATCAGTTCACTGTCTCTTTATCACTGTGTCATAATAAAGTGGGAAATTTTGTTCACCAGGGAATCTGCATGTTTGAGAAAAATTAGTTTTTCAGGTGCCTGTTCCCTCCCTAGGAGCCAGACAGGAAAATTGTGGTAGGGGGTGGGGGAGAGGTGGGTGCTGAATGAATCTTCTGGGTGTTCTTCAATCAAAAATAAAGACTGGTTCATTTTTAGATTAGTTTTATTTGCCTACCTGTGCTTGTTTGAAAATGACTCCACAAAAAGATTGGGCTACATGGATATTTAGTGAATAAAAGAATAAATGAATGAGAGAGCAATTGAGAAATAAATACTTATTCTATCTCATTCAACATCTAATTCTCACATATAGTCTGTCATCATTAGGACTATGTTAAACAACTTTGTCACCCCTCACAGGCATTGGCACATATAACTGACTATTGGATCTTTCCACTTGTAAGTTTCAAAGATGTTTCAGACTTAAAGTCCAAAACTGAGCTTCTCGTCCTCCTCCTCCCCAAATCTGCTCCCACCAGAAGTTTCCCCACCTCAGCTCTTTAGACTAGAGATCTGGGAGCCGTTCTTAACTCTTCTCTCTCTCCTGTTTCTCTCCTTCTGTCTCTCTGTTTCTCTCTCTCCTTTTATAATCTAGCTGTTAATGCTGTCAGCTCCACCTTCAAAATGCATCCACATCCTAACACTTCTGGCTACCTTCATCACCCTTACCTTCCTCTAAGTCACTATCATTTCTCACCTATAGTATCGCAAAAGCCTCACTATTGATCTTTCTGCTCCTGCCCCTTCAGTCATTCTCTGCCTTGCAGCCAGAGTGATCCTGTTAAAATGTAGGTCGGATATCACTCCACTTAAAACCTTCAGAGTTCCCCTATTTCATGTACAGTAGAAGCCAAGCACTATCAAAAGCTTTTAAGACCGTATAAACTGTTTCTTCATTACATCTCTGTCCTCTTCTACTACTGGGATCCCCCCTTGATTGACCTAGCTACACTGATCTCCTTGCTGATCCTCAAATGTAGTCATGCTCCTGCCTCAGGACCTTTGCACTCATTGTTTCTTCTGCCTGGATACTTGTTCACACAACTCACTCCCTAATCTCCCTTGGGTATTTACTTAACCGTCACCTTCTCACTCAGGCCTATCTTGAAAACTCTACTTAAAATGACAATGCCCTAAACATTCCCTGTTCCCTGTCCCTGCTGTATTTCTTCCACAGTACTTCTACCACATGATATATTTTGTTGATATGTTGTGTTTATCTTCTACCTCCTTCAGTTAGAATGTTTGATCAATGAGGACAGGATTTTTTTTTTTTTTTTTTTGCTGCTGTATCCCCAGAACTTACAACAGGGTCTGGCATTTGGAAGGCTCTCAGAAATATTTAACTAGATTAATGAAATGAGGAACAGCAGGTTCTTTCTTGCATAAAAACAGAGAGGTATAGAGCATTCTGTATACTTCTCTTCCCTCATCCCTTATCCTTATTTCTCTTCTCAGCTTACATTTGCTGCTTATTTCTTAAACCTGATATTTCTTGGACATGTTGTGACCAGGGACGACATTCCAGTTTTGGGCTACAGGCCTAGTTCTTGAACTAGAAGTGCACCTGGTACTGTATTTCACTAGGGGCAAATCTACTCCAAACTCTTTTCTATGTCTTCAGCATATTTTTATGGCTAGCATCTTAGCTCATGTTAGATCTCTGCTTGAGAAGCCATAATTGAAATTTGGGATTTAGTATTCTGACAGTCCATGACAAAAACCCAAATAAATCCACCTGGAGTTTTCTAAGTGTTTTTATTTTACTGCTATTCACTCAGTGAAGCACTGTGATCATAATGTAGGTACATAGTTCTTGAAGACATAATTCTCAAAAATGTGATACTATTTGTTATATTCTGATTTGCTTCTTGTCAGAATAACCCATTGACAGGATGGAGAAAACAGATTCTAAGTAACTGGGATACTTTGATTAAGACTGAAGAAATGGGACACAGAATGAATAAATTTTGAAGGGAAAGTAGGGGCAGGTCAGAAGCTTAGGGTATAAATCAAGCCTGTTGAGCTAGCCAGTCAGTAGTTGGTAGTAGATGCCAAGCTAGGTGCTTTCCAATGTCATGGGACATGTGATGTGCAAAGAACTGCACCAATGACTGCGATCAACCTCTTCACTGAAAAAATAGGCTCCAAAAAGGGGAAGTAGCTGGGCAGCAGGAAGGGCCCTAAAATAAATTCTTCTGAGTTTTGCTCAGGGCCAACTAGTTCAAAGTAGAGACAATAAACCCCCTAGGGTGAACGTAAGGCCAGCAGGTGGTATTATGGTATGACTACAGAAGCCTGGCAGGCAAACTATTTCAAGACAAGAAAAGACCCCATGTTTCAGAGGCCTCTGAGTAAATCTCTCCCAAGTGAAGCTGTCAGCCATGTCCTGGGCTGTAGTTCTCTTTTTAAGGCTGAGAGTAAGGATGAGTATGTGATGGTGCAGTTCCAGGTTGGGAAAGTTGAGGACCTTCCAGTGAAACAACGGATTGGGTGGAAGCTCTCCCATACTTGGAGCTGCGCATCATTACTGTTCTTGCTGCAGCTGTGTTAGACAATGGTGCTAAGGGGCTGAGTGTGGTGTGTTCTTTCTTGACATTGATTATGATAATGGCCTTTAAAAAAATGTTTTGGACTTCATCGTCACTGCTTGCACACTAGCATCCTTGAATTTTCTATTTTTGGTGACTTCTAGTCAACAACAAGCCTTCCTATTTCTGCATAATTGCCTCATGACTGGGGTTGGAAGCCAACATAGCTGAGGCCCGGAGGAGACTTGCTTCACGAGGGATAATTTTTTGTCCTTGCAGCTCCCTGCAGTCCTCTCAATTGGGCTTGCCTCTCTGCTACTCCAGCTCTGGTCAAGCACTATTTTGGATCTTGTTACCAACTTAATTCCAACCAATAGACTATTCTTGCTGAAGCAGCTCTCTTTAATATTTATCTATATTTTTTTACTTCAAAGCACTTAGTGCTTGAAATTACCCTATATATTTATTTGTGCTTTTATTTATTTAATTTATCTATCTATCTATCTATCTATCTATCTAGCTATTATTTATTTATTTATTTATTTATTTATTTATTTACTTACTTACTTACTTACTTACTTACTTACTTAATTTATCTGTTTCCCCTCCCTCTCCAGAATGTAAACTCTTTGAACCTAAGGATTATCTGATGTTCATTACTCCGTCCTTATCCTCTGGAAGAGTGTTTAGCACATAATAAGTGTTTAATGAGTTTTGTGGAATAAAAAAAAGAAAAGCGACACAACAGAGAGTAAGGATACTGTGGATTTATGGACAAGGTAAGGTCAAAGGTTTCTATACCAAATGAAGAGTCTAAAACACTGATTATAAGGAAGCTTAATGATCTCAGTGAGAACTTCAACAAGAAGAAGAAGAAAAAAAGAAAAATATGAATAATAAAATGGCAATAACCACATATATATCAACAATTACTTTAAATGTCAATGAATTAAATGCTCCAATCAAAAGATAGGGTGGCTAGATAGGATAAGAAAGCAAGACCCTTAGACGCTGCCTACAAGAGACTCACTTCAAATTGAAAGACACACAGACTGAAATTAAACAGTTGGAAAAAGATATTTCATGTAAGTGGAAACAGCAGCAGCAACAACAACAACAACAACAACAATAACAACAACAAAAGAAAGCTGGGATAGTAATATTTATACAAGACAAATCGACTTTAAAATAAGGATATAACAACAAAGAAGTGCCTAGTAATTTATTTCTCAGTATTTATGCGAAGAAACCCAAAGCACTAATTTGAAAAAATGTGAATCCATATGTTCATTGCAGCGTTATTTACAATGGCCAAGAAATCGAAGCAACCTAAGTGTCCCTCAATAGATGAACAGATAGAGAAAAAAGTGGTACATATACACAATGGGATATTACTCAGCTATAAAAAAGGATGAGATCTTGCCATCTGTAATGACATGAATAGACAGACTATAGGATATTATTCTGAGTGAAATAAGTCAATCAGAGAAAGACAAATACCATATGATTTTACTTATATGTGGAATCTAAAAAACAAAATAAACAAACAAACAAAATAGAAATAAACTCAGATACAGAGAACATTTTGATAGTTGCCAGATGGGAAGGAGGTTAGAGGGGATAGATAAAGCAAGGAAAGGAAATAAGAGGTATAAATTAGTAGTTACAAGAGTCACAGGGATGTAAAGTATAGCCTAAGGAATATAGTCAATAATATTGTAACAACATTTTATGGTGTCAAGTGGGCACTAGATTTGTTGGGGTGATCATTTTGTAAGTTATATAAATGTCTAATCACTATATTGTACACCAACTGTAATTGAAAAACAAAAAAAAATTTAAAAAAGAGTGTGTCATCATCTACTCATTTCACCACTCCCCTTTGAAGTCCAATGACTTTCAAGGCTCAAGAGGCTTCTCTAGGCCAACAAAGCAAGCTTGTGCAAGGCCAGGATTTGCATGAGACTGTTGGTTTTCTGTCTTTGGTGATATATTGATATATAGATTGAATACAATTCCAGAATAGGTAGCAATCTGGAAAATAGAGAGCAAAGTTGGAGAACTTACACCTCCCAATTTCAAAATTTACTACAAAGTTATCAAGACAGTGTGGTACTAGTGTAAGAACAGACTTATAAATCAGTGGAACATAATTGAGAGTCCAGAAATAAACCCTTACATTTGTACTACAATTTGTTTAGCCATCATCTTTAATGGATATTTGGGCTGTTTCCAGTTTCTGGCTGTTACATATAGGGCTTCTATGAACATTTGTACAAATGTGCTCTCATTTCTTACGAATAAGTACCTCGGAGTGGAATGGTGTTATCAGGTAGTAAGTATGTTTACATTTTATTTTACAATGTAAAATTTACCATCTTAAATATTTTAAGTGGGTAGTACAGTAGTGTTAATTTTATTCACATTGTTGTGAAATGGATCTCCAGAACTTTTTCATCCTGCAAATCTGAAACTCTATATCCATTAAGCAACCCAGGGTAACCACCATTCTACTTTCTGTTTCTCTTAATTTGACTATTTTAAATAGCTCGTATACGTGAAATCAGACAGTATTTGTCTTTTAGTGACTGGCTTATTTCACTTAGCACAATGTCTCCAAGTTTTATTTACGTTGTTGCACTTGACAGGATTTCCTTCCTTTTCAAGGCTGAATAATATTCTATTGTATGTATATACCACATTTTTTTTATCCATTCACCTGTTCATGGACATTTGGGTTGCTTCAATCTGTCAGCTATTATGAATAGTGCTGCTCTGAGCATGGGTATACAAATATCTCTTAGTATTCATTTGGCTTTTTAAGAAACTGCCAAACTGTTTTCTAAAGCAGTTAGTCCAAATTATATTCTAATCAGTTGTGTATAAAAGTTTCAGTTCTTCCTTATCCTCATCAACATTTGTTATGGCCAGTCTTAATCTTTTTTAGTTATTCTTATAGATGTGCAGTAAAATCTCATTGTGGCTTAATTTGCATTTTTCTAATGACTAATGAAGTTGAGCATTTTCCATGTACTATTGCTATTTTGTATCTTCTTTCGGAATGTCGAAGACCTTTAGATGAAACAATGGATTGGAAGGAAGCTCTCCCAAAGTCAGAGCTGCTTGTTATTACTGTTTCTCCTGCAGCTATTGTAGAAAATGGTGCTAAAAGACTGAGTGTGGTGTGTTTTTTCTTACCACTATGATAATGGTCTTCTTTTTAAACATCTTGGATTTAATCATCTATTCATATCTTCTGTGTATTTTTGAAATTGTGTTGTTTTTTTATTATTGAGTTTGAGAGCTTTTTATATGTTTTTGATACAAATTCTTTATTAGCTATGTGACATCTATTATGATTTTAAATATTTCTTCTCCCAGTTGGTGACTTGTTTATCTGTTTTCTTAAAACATGTCTTTAAAGGGGATAGGTTTCAATTTTTTGATGTTTAAGTTATTAATTTAATTGATTATATTTTTGGTCTGATATCTAAGACATCTTTGCTTAATTCAGGTGACAGAGATTTTTTCTTGTTTTCTTCTAAAAGTTTTGTATTTGTAGGTTTTATCTTTCAGTCTATGACTCATTGGAATTAATTTTTGTAAATTGTGCAAAATGTGGATCAAAGTTATATTTTTGCCTATGGATATCCCATTATTTCAACACTTTTTGTTAAAAAAAATACTTTCTTCCACTGAATTGTCTGTGTATCTTTGTCAAAAATCAGTTGTCCATATATGAGTGGGTTCATTTCTGGACTCTCTGTTCTCTTCTATTGATCCATCTTCATAGCATTGCTACAATATTTTCATACCGTTGCTTTGGAAGTCTTGAAATCAAGTAGCATAGGTGCTCCAACTCTTTTTTTTTTCAAAATCACGTTGGTTATTCTAGGTTCTTTGCATTTTCATATAAATTTTAGAATTAGTTTGTTAATTTCTACAAAAACATGTGTTTGGATTTTAATTAGATTTCACTGAATCGGTATATCATTTTAAGGAGAATTGACATCTGACCAATATCGAATCATCTGATGTGTGAATATGATATATCTTTCCATTTATAATGGTCTTTCAGTAATGTTTTATAGTTTTATTGCACAGGTCTTGACTATCTTTTGTCAGATTTACCTCCATTATTTCATATAATAAAGGTATTTTTAAAGGTATTTTTAAAAATTTCAATTTCCAATTATTTATTGCTAAGCTTGTCTTTTTTAACTTTCAGATTTATGTATTAGATGTTTTTGTCTCATTTCTCATTACTAAATAGGTGAGCAGCTCAAAGGTGTTTATTTATTTTGAAAAATTTATTGACTAAATCCTATTTGTGCGGGTCTGGGAAAGGAAAGATTCACCCTGACTTCTTTTCACTACCTTTCAAATAGGCAGAATCCTTTTCCTGTATTTTTGGATAAGGAAAACACTTCTCTTCAGTTCTTTTTTGCCACGTCCTGATTCTCTGTAGTTGCAAACAAAACCCACAGAGACCGAGCTCCTGGCACAAATTCTACCAGTTTTCTAATCACTTGGCTTTGGCCAGTGAAGGTCACAGAGTTTCCTGGCAGGAAGTGGGGCACAGACGGCAGGTGGCTCTACCAGAGCAGCTGAAAAGAGTTCTATTCATAGCAGATTGTATATCGCCAACTCGCTGTGACAGCACCACATACCTGCCAGCCTCTGGGCGGGCTGATTAGGGTAATTTAGGTTTTGTCTTCAAGCATAATCATTAGAGCTGTCAGCAGCATCTGTGATGTTAAAATGAAGAATCATGGCCAGGGAATGGCAGAGAAGACCCAAATGGTGCCCATGTAGGCATGGAAGGCTAAGAGACCATGGATTCATTTCAACCTCAGGAAAGCCTGATTTGGGCACAGTGAAAAAAGAAAATGCAATCATGTTCAAGGGAGTTTATGGCATCCTAAAGGCTTACAAGGCTAACATAGTTCAGAGGTGATGTTTCAAGACTTAGAGAAGAGCCTCAAGGAAAGGATTCACTTTCCAAAAGCTTGCAAATCACACCTATCTGAAAATAGAACATGTTAAGATTAAATTATTAATGTGCTTGGCCTGATGTCTTCTCACAAAGGCCCCAGAAGCTTTTTAGAGTTTCACAGAGGCATGTCGATGTAAGAAACGTCCAAACCTGTAGAGAATTTTTGAGTTTTTTTGAGCCAAACTAATAACAATTGCAAGGAAGCAAAACTACAATGAACTAAGAAAATATTCTGGAGAATGGCAGTTTTGCAGCTTGTTTTATACAGTAGAATCAAAGGAGGAGACATAAAGCGGGTTATATGAAATCCATTGGTGCTAGATTAAGAAGGCAGGAGAAAGCAAAGCAGAGAAATCCCTGGGATTGGATAAAAAGTAAAACAAAGAGACACAAACCTTTTTTACATTGGCGGGAATAGGAAAGTTAATAACTAACATTTATAGCACATGGAGATGGTATTCAAGGAATAAGATAACAAAGGCGGTTCTGTGTTCTCATGCTCTGGTGTTGTGGGCGTGCCCAAAGCAGTCTAGAAAAAAAGGTAACTCTGACATTTCAAAGGTATGTTATGTTAGATGCAAAAAGGCAATAGACAGGCTCACTTAAGGTAAAGATTAACCTTTTTCAAGGAAGCTACAGGCCTAGGATATGAATACCCACTATGACCAGCTTTTAGTTAGAAATTTTTATGTTCAGACCATCCTACATGGTTACTTCTGGTTTCTGAGTTTGTAGGGACCACTATGCTGGCCTTCCCTGAGCTTGCCAGGTTTAGTATGTGGCCCCTTTTTTGTCCATTGGCATCAATGGCTTTTGTAAATTAGATCTAAGACTAGAATCTTTAAATAGAATTGGAGTTATTAACTTAGTGTGATTTCAGAAACAACAGAAAGGCATTTCATGCTCCCAGCCCACTATGCTCATCAATCCCTGAAATTTCATTAATTCCTTTGCTTTCTTTTTACCTACTGAGAAGCTTATAACTTTAGTAGGAGGGTACATCATTAGGTTTTATTAGTCATTTAATCTCCAGTGTGAATAAATTTATCAGAAAAAAATTTGTGATCCTTACGAAGTATAGTATAAGAGAAATGAAGAAACTGAGGTCTGACTACAGACAGAACTTCAAATTTCACATAGAGCTAGCTTTGTAAAAGCCACATAGAAGTATCAAAGGACACTAATGGTGAAGCAAGGAGATTTGACTTTGGGTAGTGAACACACAATGCAATATACAGATGATGTATTATTGAATTGTACCCTTGAAACCTACATAATTTTATTAACCAATGTTACACCAATAAATTTAATTAAAAATAAATAAAGTTGAAAAAATCCACAGAACAGGAGAAAAACCTTCAAATCACATATCTAAGGGTCTGGTATTTAGAATATATTAAGAACACAACTCAACAACAAAAGAACAAAATCCAATTAAAACAATAGGCAAAAGACTTACATAGAAACTGCTCTAAAAAATAAGTTATTCAAATGGCCAATAAGCACATAAAGAATGCTTAACATTTCTAATCATCAAGGAAATGCAAGTCAAAAACATAATGAGATACTACTTTACATACTCTAGGCTATAATAAAAAAATGGAAACTACCAATGGGTTGGTGAGAATTGCAGAAATTGGAATTCTCATGCATTGCTGTTAGAAATGTAAAACAGTGCAGCTGCTATAGAAAAGTGTTTGTAGAGGCCTCAGAAAGTTCAATATAGAATTACTATATAACACAACAATTCTATACTTTGTATATACACAAAAGAATTGAAAACAGATGTTTAAATAAAACCTAGTACTCGAATGTTCACAGCAGTACTGTAAAGAATAGCTGTAACAGCAAAAGGGTCTAAACAGTCCAAATGTCCATCAACTGAAGAATGGGTAAACAAGATATAATATATCCACAGAATGCAATATTATACAGCTATAAAAAGGAATGATATATGAATACATGCTACAACATAGATGTGCCTTGAAAACCTTATGGTAAGTAAAGAAGCCAGACACAAAGATTACATACTATATGATTCCCTTTACATGAAATACCTAGTTCATAGACACAGAAAGCAGATTAATGGTCATCAGGGGCTAAGGTAAAGGGAAAATAGGGAATAACTGCTTAAAGGGCTTGAGGCTTCCTCATGGAGTGATGAAAATGTTCTGAAACTAGGTAGTGGTGCTGGTTACACAATGTTGCAAACATACTAAAAGCCATTGAATGATGGTTAAAAAGAAAAGCTACTTTCAGATGGTTAAAATGGTGAATTTCATGTATATGAATTTTACCTAAATAAAAAGAGGACGTAAGTCACATAGAAACTCCATGCACCTTTTGGTTAATGGCAGTAGGTAAACCCAATCTTCGCAAGTGACCGACCATTCATGGCAAGACAATCCTGTGTTATGGGTAATATCTGAGAGCATGTTACAAGCTCCACTTCTGCAAAGCTTAGTTAGGCAACAGAGCTTCAAAAATATAACTCCTTTTATTCTTCCTGCTGTAGTGTCAGGCTGCAACATAGGAATTAGAACTAGAGCAAAGGAATATGGGCAAGGGAAACAGATTTTTAACAAAAGAAACATAAAAGCTCTGAAGAATGAAAGCCTGTGCCATTGGTATTTGTCACAGTTGAGGGAAGTGCCAGGAACTAAACCAAGCCAAACAGAAAAGGCCCCGTTGTCTACCCTTGAAACAAATGCTTTTTTTTCTACCATTTAACCAGCTATATATACATATATCTTATAATCTGAAAAGCTATTTCAGATTTGTCCAGACATTAGAAAGATTCAGTGGCTGATTTCCCCCTTTTCTCCTTTTCTAGGCATGGTTGAAACATTTTCTTTTAATTGGGAAAAAAATAGAATTCAGTGCTGAATCAGAAAAAGTTTGTTGCAAGTGTTTTGACTAAATTTGGTGATACAGCTAGTGGTTCCATAATTTAATCTTTACCACAGTTAAAAGCACTGTATAAAAGGGTTGTGTTTGTTTGTTTTTTTTCCCCCAAGAAAATTCATTTGGCTGAACCATAATGAGTTGTGTCAAGGGTTTGGTGGTTGTACGGACTAATAAATTTCTCTCTTTCATTGCTTTATATTACCCTCTAGGCAGCCTTCTTGAAAATAGTACCAGATGAGTTGATCATTGAGGCAAGAAAAACATGTTTAAATCTTAATGATTTCATTGTCACCTTTGTATGTTAAGAAAAACCTAAATTTCCTGGCAGCAAGTGTGAGGTACTTGATATATTTGTGGTAAATGAATGATTCAGGCTATGAAGAAGAAGACATGAAAGATGTTGCAAGTTCTGCATCAGAAATAAAATTATTTTCCCCCAAATCAGTCTGGTACCTCTGCCCACTTCTGGCATAAAGACATCTGAATAACAGTAGAACCAATTTATAGTTGAGATTACAATGTATCTGATGGAAGTTGAAAAAAAATGACATGCAAATGTTGGTTTGAGAGATCATCTACGTTGGGAAAATTCCCTGAATCATTTCAGTGCAAAGAACAATTAAAAATATCTTTTCTCCATGAAGAATGGAAAAATAGATATGTATACAATCTAATTTTACAGATAAAGTAAAAAAAATTCCATCTTGTGACAATTTTTTTACTATACTATTATTATTATTATTATTATTATTATTATTATTATTATTATTATTTAGGTGAGGCAACCCTTGGTTGACCTCACAGATTGCAAGGACCTTGTCAGCTTACAATCCCTTATTTTTAATTTTTTTACACCTACAGCACCTGGTCTTCCTAGGTGGTCTCCCATCCAAATACTAACCAGGCCCGACCCTGCTTGACTTCGGAGATCAAACAGGATTGGGCTCATTCAGGGTGGCATGGCCATAGATGGGTGATGCAATTTTTAAAATACCTTAAGTCCTCTCTCAAAGGAATAACCTTCAACCAGGTGATCCCAAGTTATTCAGGGTATTATGAGAATACAAAACCACTTTCAAAAATCTTTGATGTACTTTACTGTTTGCCAGTTAGATTTACTCAGCTGAAAGTTTTCTTATTCTTACTGGAATGCCCCAGCTTGCAGCTTTCAGGGACAAAGTCCCCTTTCTTGGACATGAAGCAGAAGCCTTGGTGGGAAACTGTGTGATTCTGGATTCTGCTGATGTTGGTTTCCATTAAAGCTGTGGCAAGTTGTTTTAGCTCTGGGCCCAGTAGGTGGTTCTGGTTATGCAATTACTGGAGCTCTAGTTTTTTCATCAACAAAACAGTCTTCATTTTACTCTTCCTTCTCAATTCTGCATTCATGGGACTTAACAGATTCTTTTTGACTGCTAATGTAAGTTCTATACTTTTATAATAATTCTCAGGCTGTATTTTCACTAACATTTCCATTAAATATTACCTATTGGAGATCAAAAAGATCATTTGTACTTTTTATAACTGTGTTTATGGATACATTATCCATTTTTTCTCTAAATTGCTTGTACTTAAGCAACTTAATAGTCTGTCAAGATATGTTTAATTTATTTCAATATATATGTCCAGAAATGTGAGTGTTAGAAACAAATTGATCCTCTGAATACTTTGAAGTGACCTCATTTCTACATATTTTTCCTTTTGATGCCTTGTACATAATTTGTGCTATAGATGCGCAAACTACCTGATGCATACAAGCCCGATTTCCTCATTTTGTTTTAGATTTTAAATTCTCCACAGAAAAGTATCCATTCCAGTAACCAATCTCAGAGGCTTGTTCACTTTGCTTTATAAATTCCTAACCTTTTCCTGATGAAGCAGAAAGTATGCAAAGCTTAGGTTAGGTCAATAACAGAGTCAAGGTTAACTGTGGGAAAGTGACATGGGAAAAAAAACAACTAGTCCAAACATTAAAACATCAATAGGCAACTTAGACCATCTTTAGCAGTAGCCATCACCTCAGTACTTGTGTACTTAATTAATTTTGTTAATAGATTCTAAGGCTCTTAATATCTGCTTTTTCTTTTTGCTATAGAGGGCATTTCATTGTTCTTAACGCACTGTATCTTCTGCTGGGGACATTTCTGTTCTTGGCCTCTGGTACAGCTATAAATTATATCTCCTGAGTTATAGAGTACAGCAGAGAACAAAATGGTTTCCTATTTCCTTGGAAAGCCAGGTAAAAATAGCTATTTAAAGAAATGATTAAGTTTAAAACTTTAGGCACCGAGAAGCAGTAGACTCAGGAGCTCTTTTGTTTACATTTGGAGCTGTGTTTATTTTGGCTCTATCAATTCATACATCTGAGAAAAATGCAGCCCCAAGTTTATGTCACCAAGGTTAACTGTGGAAGAAAGAGTTAGAAGCCAGCTTTAGGGGCCATAGCACCTCTTAGCATATACCCATCTGACAGAGCCACTCTGGCATTCCAAATCTACTCCCATGCTTGAATGAAGAATACCTTCACACATGGAATAGAGTCTTTTAGAAACACACTTGGCCCCACTTCCATACGTGATATCTTGCTCAGGGTTTGTCAGGTCAATTTAACCTCGGAGAATTCCAGTGCTTTCAAAGTAGGAAAAAAAAATTGTAATCAAATAATTTTGGAACCACTGTGTTGAACAAAAAGGTAAATAATGTTCTTTATTGAAAAACTATTAATAAATATGCTAGTGTCTTTTGTGATTCTTTAACAGTAGAGTATCGTCTTCCAAAGATATTTGATCTTAAAAGACTTTTCATTCAGAATATCTCTTAAAGCATCATGTTCTACAAGGAATCAAGCCACAGTTAAATTTTAATTGAAAGCTTGTTTCAGTCATTTACATTCACTCCAGCACAAATTGGAACCTTGATTTTGCTGACTTGGTTGAATTTCATGAGCCATATAGCACTTTGGACCAGATCCATAGCTAGTTCCACTATCCCATCATGAAAAGACTGTCATCAGTCTATGAGATAAGGTGTGTTCATTTGCTTTTTAAAATCTAAAGCTCATAATCTTGAAAGAGTTAGTTATTTTATTATTATTATTATTACTATTATTATTATTATTATTATTTAGAGTTTCATCAGGTTCATGCAGAATAGAGGGAAGATTCATGGGAGAAAGAGAAGTCCATGGGAGAGCACAATAGTTGGCCACAGAGACAAAGTTCTTGAAATAGTAAAGGTGCAGTTATTCCCTGGCTTCCTTGAAGAGTCCCCTATGAATCTGTCACCTAGAAATTAACATAAGTTTTTGTATCATATCTCAGTGGTACTACAGTATTACTGCTATGATGTTTAAAAATTATTCTGCGTGGGGGGAACTTGCTCCCTGGCACATGTCAGTTTGGCTCAAATAAACCCATGTAAAAATTTTCTTAAAAAGTTATTCTGTTTATTTGAAGAAAAATAATATTATTAAATCTTCGAGGGATGATAGAATGTTAAGGTTGATGTTTTCTGGTATAAAGAAGTTTAAATTAGAAGAGAGTAACTGATACCTCCTGATTTGACTGTGGTCTGGCAATGCCTTTATTGGCAGAACTTGGAGGCTGCTTCCTACTCTGCATCCACAGGGTTAGAGGTAATGGAAAAAAGATTATAGTAAGATGGGATAACTCATCAGTCTAAGACAGGGCTAGGCCATTTTTAGCCATAGGTTCATCCAAATCAGAACTTAAAGGTGACTTAAAGGGCAATGACATAAATTACTTTGGTCAATTTTACTCACTTGTTATATGAAGTTCCTTTAAGAGGGTCTTGGGCTATATATATCAGAAGTTCAGCACTAGAAGACATTTAGAGGTCATTTAGTGCAAACCCCTACACTAGAAACCAGGGGACTGAGGTCTAGAAAGGTTTGTGAGGTTCTGTAAGGGAGCTCCAGAACCAGAATACAGTATCTTTGAGAAACAAACATTTAATCTGTTTTTCCACTATAGCAATAAACATCTGTTTCTGATAGAACAGAAACAAAGCTCTGCAGATTTCCCATGGGTTTTTATAGTCAGATAAACCTACATACATACTACAAATCATCTTGTTTTAAAAATCAGAAAATGGCTAGATGAAGGAAAAATATGGAAAGATACAAAAAATAGTTTTGGCCAGAGATGCAAACCAGGCAGGAGAAAGCTTGCAGTAATACTCTGCTCTGTACAGATATAATGGCTCCCTGCTGAGAGTAGAAGGTTGTCTCACAAGTATGACTCTGTCACCTGGGTCATGCAGTGATGCACCAGGAAAGAGTAATCTGTTTTAATGACAACCTACTTCCTCTGAGGCTTCTGTTTCTGGTCAGGATGTAGAAGGATGCTAAAGATAGTCACTCCTTTGGTAATAAAAAAAAATCCCAGACAAAATAAAAACTATACTTTTCTATAGGCAAAGGAAGACAGAAGTATGTCATAAAACCTTGATGATGAATTTAATTCCAAGAGAAGTAAGCTTTTCTTAGGTGAGTAAGGAGTTGCTGTGACAACTTCTGTACAGAAGTCATGTACCTGGTCTGAGTACAGATAGAAACTGGGTATAGATGGAGATACTTTTTAGGGATGGAGAGTAATTGGCCAAGCTTTGTAAAACATCATGATTTGGCTAATTGCATTAGGGTCTGTAAGAGTCTCAAAGGCAAGTGTAGAACATGTGGACAAATAATTTTTCTGATATTATCCCCCCATAGCTCACCATGAGGTTTGTTGAGAAAAATAACAGTTGGGTGAGTGAGTGGTAAGCAGAGAGAAATTATACAAATGCACATTCTGAGGCCTTGCCATAGCTTAATTCAAAGGGAAACTAAAAATATCTGAAACTTCAGCCAATCCTCACTCAGTTTAATTACTGACAAAGTCAAATAGTCATCAGCTTAGTATGAGGGATGTTGGGCTAAACACAGGTGAATTTAATAGTTAAAGCTGTGATCCAACCCAAGCACAATTCAACACAAGAAGAAATATGAATTATCAACTCCTCCTCCTAAACACCTAGGAGAGAAAAATCTTCCACTTTTGAAAATAAACAAAACAAAGTTATATTTTGGTATTCACTGTTCATTCACATACAATGTCCAAAAATCAATTTTAAATATTACATTACATGCAAGAAAACAATAAATATATATAACCCATTATTTAAGAAAAAAACAGCCATTAAAACAGATTTGCAGATGACACAATTATTGGAAATAACAGACGAGTACTTTAGAACAACAATTACAAATATATTGTCATTTACCGAAAAAAGTGATTAGTATGTGAATAAATATAAACAATGTTGTTTTCCTTTTTTAAAAATTATTTGAAAGAAAATTGACTATTTTTGAAAGCAAAATATTTTTAAATGTATTGTGAGGTTTACAAAATATGTAGAAGTAAAATATTTGACACAATAACAAAAAATGGGAATAAAGAAGTATACTGTCGTAAATTCATATACGTGAAGTAGCATAATATTAATTCAAGGCAGAGAGAGGAAAGTTAGTTTTTTCTGTTTACACACATGATAAAGCTGAAGTTCAAAGAGGCTTTTTGACTTGGCTAAGATAACAAAGCAAGTTAGTGACCAAGATTAGCTTAGAAACAGGTCTACAGATTCTATTCTGTTGCTTTTGTAGCAAGGTTGAGATTAAGTTAAGGATATTGCATGTATGCTTGATGGTTAATCTAAGGTTTTATATAACTAAATGGATTTTATTTCTTAGTCTACAGGGTTTTTTCTTATAATGGCTCATTTAATTTATCTAAGATTTTTAATTTCTATTTGTTAGATTTATCTATTATTCTCCTATGGGTTGGCATATTATTTATAAAATTCATAAAGAAAAATGAAACATGCATGATTCTGTTTATAGTTTCCTTTCTTTGTTCAGTCTCTCTCTAAGGCAATTTACCTCCCTCACACTAAGTCTAGTTATCACTTCCCTTGTCAATCAAGAACAAATGAAGGAAGTAATGTGGGGTTAGGGGAGATTAAGCAGAGCATCTTTTGAGGGGCATTCATTCAACTAGATGGTGTAAAAAGTAGTGAAAGTCCATTAAGAATAAGAAAATTATGTCCCTTTGTTTTTCACTGACTATAATATGAGCTTTTACCTCTTGGTTTGCATCTAGTGTATCTTTACTATGACGGGGGTATTATGTCATTTTGGCACATCAAGTCAGAGTTTAGCATAAAACAAGGTGACCTTTAGAAGTCAAAGGCAAAGAGTAAAAGTGAAATTCTTCCATCTCTGCTGCTCCTCTACTGATACCAAAGAACCAGTAAACGTAATAGACTGATGCCCTCTGCCTGTCCATTTACAAAGATCAATCCATCCAACAGCCCATTTTTAAAACAAATAACATGGTAATGCCATTCTCATCAGTTCTCAGTTTTGCATGGGCAGAGAGGAATCCTTTAAAACCTAGATTGCAAGAAAAGGTGACCGGGATCTTGAATCCACCCATATTAAATTGCAGCTTGACATAGCCAGGGCTACTAGGGCAGAACAATTGTAAATAGCTGCTCCACAAGTTTAAAGAAAAGCAACTCCATTTTTGTCTTGGTGTCCAGTGTACTTCCTTTGTGGGTCATTTAGAGGCAGCACAGCCTTCTAAACAGATCAGCTTTTCTAGTTGGGCCAACATAGGAATTCAGGAGGAAATGGTGGTGAAATATTTCAGGTGTGTCAATGAACTGCACCCAAGAACTGAGGTTTAGGCAATACCCATGTGCATAGAAGGTCATGGGAAAGGACCATACAGTTTTCCTGGTTCACCCTGATTTAAAAATCAGAGCATTATTCAAAAGACCGTGATAGAGTTGTCAGATTTATAGAGACAGCAAGTATAATGGTGACTGCCTGGGACTGGAGGAAATGGGAAATGGGGAGTTACTGTTTAATGAGGTTGGAGTTTTAATTTGGAAGATGAAAAATGTTCTTGAAGTGGATGGTGGTGATAGTTGCACACAATGCAAATGTACTTAATGCCCCTGGAACTGTAGACTTTAAAAAAGTTAAATGGGCAATTTTATATTGTGTATATTTTACCACAGTTTTTTTTGAAGACAAAAAGAAACACTGTGAGTGAGTGACTTAATTAGTAGTTGGCCCCAGTTGGCTTAGAGAAATTGATAGGAGGTCAATACTCTTTTAGCATCTGACAAACCTTGTGTACTTCCCCAGTGCATCACCCAGATTCTCTCAGCCATTATGAACATAGAGAATCCAGGTCTGTTTTGGAGAGGAGAAGGTAAGTTTGGGAGGTAAAGAGATCTAAGAGATCCAATAATAAAACTAAATATGGTGTTAGCATTAATATTCTGTGCCAGACATCATGCTAATAATTTTATCTATAGTTTATTCAACCCAGGACTGAACAAAAGACACCGATTGGTCTGAATTTAAAAAGAATTCTAACATAATACCTGAAGTTCTTGAAATTAACCTGATTAACTTGCATCAGGAGTAGCAGATATGTTTTGGTGAGCCTGAAGGTCAACCAACTAGGAAACAGATATTATTGCAGCTCATTGAATCATAATGGTCTTTTTAAAGAAATAAAACTTTCTCCTACCCCTGAGAATAAATCCATAGATCTTTGAGAAACATTGACTTAAACAACTGAATCCTTCTTTTCCACAAAACTGCCATGCAGTTGCAAATTACCACTGCAGAAGAGTTTTGTCTTCCTAACTGATAAAAATATTGTCATAAAGAAAATACCAAATTAAAAAATTTTTAATTTTTTTATAATTGTTGGATTCCCCTACCCCTTCAAGAATATGCACAGGGACCTACCTCTGTTTGAGAAGTACTTCTCTTAGAAAGTTTTGGGAGCCTCTGACAGCCATGGTGGTGGACAATATGGAGATGCTGGAAAAAAATGAAAGGTTTTGGTAGTGGTGGTGATTCTCAACAAAGTGAATTATTTTGAAAATGAATTTATTTCCTAAAAATTGCAAGTAGGGTAAGGAAATAAATACATGAACATATAGAGGAAAAAATAATTTTTAAGCAGTAATTTTTTTTTTAGTAGATAGTAGGTGGCTTGATCTAGTACATTCAGCTATTTTAGAAAATGGTGCCTAGCAAAAATATTCTTCAGCGACAAGACTTGGGGTATCTCTATTTCAGTGTACCTCATTCTTCTCAAACAATTTGATTTGGGGTGACTTGTTTTGGAAATTTAGAGAAAACTGCCACCTGAGTATTTATATGAACAGATTTTGTTTTCCCCTTGGGCTGTACAGCTGCCAGCCATTTATTGCCTGCTTGAGCCATGGGCAGGTTTTTTTTTTTCCCCTTTCCCCTCTTGTGGTTCCTACAATAGAAATAATCATTTTTTAAAATGGAAAGGAACCCACTCCCTTTTCATAATCTCAGCTACAGATCTGCTTTTGATTCTGTATGCTTCATTTTGTTCCCTGAAGGATAATTTAGAGATTTGAGTAATTAACCCAAGACTCATAGGAGGCCGTCTTTCGAAGGCGGGCAATTTTGCTGTGGTGGAGTCGACTGCTGTCAAGCATTAACTTCTTAATAATGAACCCTTTCAGATCCTGGGCTATGGGCACAAAGATGCACTTGAAGCTAGTGGCTTGGCTGAGTGTAAGCGGACCACTTCTATTCTTTCCATGGACAAAATAGACCTCTTGATCTCTGGGTTGGAGCTATTTTTATTTTAGTTCAGTTCTTTTTTGCTTTTTAACTTGGTGAGCATGTCTTTCACTTATATTTTGATCCACTGCTTAATCTATTGCCTTTTCTCAAAAGACCTGCAAAAAGACACCCTTCCCAATATCCAGCAACTAACTCCCTCTTCCAGTATATTTAGAATCTCCTTTTTTAGAAGGGCAGTGACAACTCCTAAACTAAATGGGAGCTTGCTTCTCCCATCACAGTACACTTACTGCTATTAACATGTAATGTCTCTGGTTCAACACTGGGGACAATCACACCTGCAATTAACAACCAAATTAGGATGTATCTTTTCTAGGCAAGTGGAATCCACCAGAAATTCAAGGACAGCTGCTGCCTTCCCTTCCCATTCCCACTCTTCTCTTTATGCCCCCTTTCAAGCTCTTAACAGAGAAATAAACTAGACATTTTTGTTTTCTATTTGATAAAACTGTATTTTAACTGATTCAGCAAATACCTACTGAGTGGTTATTATGTAACGGTCACCGAGGCAGGCAGTGATCTTTTATCCACTTGTCATCAAGGGTACTGTGCCCTGGACCTCTGACCTTTGAAAAGTATTACAAAAATAATAGACCTAATATATTTACGTTATAATGTATCTAGCAATTATATACATATATATTACAACCCTAGAAGCACAAAATTAATAAATAGTTGATTAAATATCAACCAGCAACATATCAACACTTAAAAATCCTATTACATTTAGAAGCAATTTATAAGTACATTTTTCTCACTTTTCAAAGATTCGCAAATATTCTGCATGTAAACAAAATTAGTTTTTCATAGCCAAATAATTTCAAAAACATATTTCTCTTGTTTTAAAAGGAATTTCAATTTTTTTTTTTCAAAAATAGAGTTAAAGTGAGATGTATAGGTATCAAAGTGCTTAATATGATAAAAGCCTCTGCAGGCTTTAAAACAGCCCAGAGAGAGCAGATTCGAAGTTTAGGGATGTCGAAGAGGAGCCCTTTCCCTTTCAGAAGCTTGTGATCCTGGGTAAATAGACACAGCTACCTAGAATGCTAGCTAGTGCACTGGTAGGGGAAATGCAAAGAATGTGTGTTACGAACCTGCTGTGTTAATACTTAGCTTTCACAAAATATGCTTCACTTCGAAATTAGTCCAAATAATGTCTCTGCAGCTTGATGCCCTTCAGAATACGTGAAGACAACTCCCATGCTAACCTAAAATCCTTTCTTTTCTGCCTTTTTCTGTTCCTTATATAATGTCATTCTGGTCACTTTTTTTTGATCATTCCTAAATTTGTGTCTCATAAAATTTTGTGCCCAAAAAGGAAACCCACATTCCAGATGTGGGATAACAAGTACAAAGTACATGGGAGTCTGGCCACCCCAACTAGAGTTTTATTCTTATATTAATTCAGCTGCATCATGATTTTCAAGAATATTGGGCTTGTTCTCAACCAAAACACAGAAGCCCTCAGGTTCTTTTCACGTCAGTGGTGCCAAGCAGATTGCCCACAACAGGTACTTTTGAAGGTGGCTTTCTAAATATCTTCGCATTTCTGTTTGTTAAATATAGTTTTGTAATTCACTTCTCTTGAAAAAAACAAAACTTGATTTTGTTATCTGGCCTAGTTATTGTCTCTCTTCCCAGCTTTGTGCCAGCTTGAAGTCGATAGGCTCACCTTCTGTATTGTAGAGGACAGAGCTGAGAAATTACAGAATGGGGGACTGCACTCTAGGCACCACCTCAAAATTACTTCAGGCCCTGTGGGTCATTTGTTCCATTAGCTACAAAATTTCACAATGGTAGGATTCTTTATTTTGTCAGTGAAGGTGCCACAAATTATTTCTTTTAGCTTTACTGAAATAATGACATTTGGATTTTCAAAAACCACCTAGGCAGGAATATTGTTTTTGTAACAGTTTAATATTATATGACCTAAGACTTATGTGTACTAACTCATTATTTATCATAGAGACAAAATGTGTGAGTCTAAGGCGATGAAGTTAAATTTATGTGACACCAAAGAACATGTAGAGATAATGGCATGATGCCAGTGTGGTATAGCTATAAAGTTGAATGGGACCTGAACAGGTCATTTCATCATCCCTCTGCCTCCAATTAAGCCATACTGCAGGCCTATCTTCATTTTCCTTGGGCCTTCCTTTGTCTTTATCTTTCAAAATTCTACATCAATGACATCATTTTCTAAGTTGTCTTAGTCATTCTAATTTTTAAAGTTCAAGAATAATATCCAATTCAATATTCCTTGTTTGGCTTTGCTTTTTGGCCCAAATCTAAAGTAACTGGATCTCTGGTAAGTATTTCATGGCCTTGGGACATACACACAAGTGTGGGTCCTGCTCCAGATTAAAAGGCTCAGAAACTCAGGGAAAGTACCACATTCCTTAGCTGTGTTAATTAGCTATGCCTGTTGCTAATAAGTCTCTAGAGGTATTTTAGCAGGCTCACAAAAACAATTTGTGGCAATATCCTGGCTTTATGAATCTCAAAGAAAAGAACTTTACCTCTCTACTGAACCATTCTTACAATTTTGATGTTTTTCCAAAACCAGAACAACAGAACATAGAAATCAAACCTCTGTATTCAGAGTGAATTATGGAAATGTATTTCTCTTTCTCCAGTTGTGTAATTCAATTCAGTGTTCTTATCCTTCAACAAAACCCTTACTATTATTAGCTGAAAGCATGAGTTTATAAGCAATTTTGAAAATTCTGTGGATTTCATCCATGGAATTTATTTTCTCTTCAATACTATCTTTCCCCTGAGGGACTCATTACTCATTTACTCATCTAGAAAGTAAATAATGTGCCATTAACTGGGAAAAAAATGCAGCCTCCAATTCATGGCACCAGGATATGCTTTTCCCTCCCTCTCTCTCTCTCTTTCTCTCTCCCCTCCCTACCCACTCTTCCTCCCCTTTCTTCTCCCTCTCCCCTTCCCTCTTTCTCTCATCAAGACAAGCATTTGGAAACAGAATACTTTAAAAGGAAAAGACCAGAACTTGTTTTTCAATGAGTTGAGAACAACAGGCACCATTGTAATCCAAAGCAAGGTTCTTACATACAATTTTTGGGGGGAAAAATTTATAACAGACTATTACATTTAAATTTAAGATTTAGATTAAATATTCTTAGGTTCTAGAAATTAGGTCCTAATTTCTTTTTTAATATATATATCTATTTCAAAATTTAGTTCTTACTTTTTTTTTTTAAGACCTCATTGTTCTGATGAATTAAAAATATTGGTAGTAATCATTTAAACTAGAAACTGGGGACATAGGGAAAATTCTTCTCAATGTTCTCTGGTTTGGGGATAATAAGACTCAATCTGGTTTCATCAAAAGAGTGTGGATCGGGACATAGTTCATCATAAAGAGCAGCATGAATTCTCGTCTGTGTATGGCAACTATATCAAAGAACAGGCATCTGCAGACACATGATCGTTAATCTTGTAAACATCTCAGGGATACAAATGATTGATTCTATTTGTGTTGATTGATAATGGCTACCCTGGGCTTCCCTGGAGAAAAAGATAGAAGAAGAACCAATGAAGTTGTCATTTTTTTCTCATATAGGACCAGGGGGTGATGTTAGAAATAGTAATATCTAACATTTAGGGAATCCTTATTTCTTGGACACACTGTTTTCAACGCTATATATTTGAACATATTTATTCCTAATGACAATATTAGGGAGGTCATGAATATATCTATTTTAAAGAGAAGGGAACTGAGACACAAAGAAGTTAAGCTACATCCCAAGAGCAAGCAATGAGTTCAGGTCCAGGTGGATTATTCAAAAGGAATATAATGTGAGGAACATATGTAATTTTAAATGATCTATAGCTACATTAAAAAAAATTAACCAAAATAAATAAATTAATTTTAATAATATGTTTTCTTTAGTTCAATATATTCCAAATATTATCATTGCAACAGCAACTATAAAAATTATTAATATTTTAAATTTTACTACTTCTTCATTTACTGTGTACTATATACTTATAGCACATCTCAATTTGGATCAGCCATGTTTCAAGTGCTTGATGTCTACCCGTCTTGAATTAACTTTCTAAACATCCTCATTTTACTATAAATGATGTGCCTTGCCCTGCAGTATTACTTTTCCTCTAGAAAGTTCATGGCAGTATTATCTGCAAAGGCAAAAGAGATGAAACCCAAATGGTGTCCATAGAAAGTTGGTTTAAAAATTTATGTGTAGTCATACAATATACAGTACGTGTATTGTATGCAATAGGAGATGAGAATGAGCAAACACAAACATACTGAGAGTTCTCTCAAAAATAATGTTGAGTAAAGGAGGCCAGACACAAGAATACATGCTACGTCATTTCATTTACATTAAGTCCAAAAACAGGCAACACTAATCTATTGTTAGATATCAAGCTGTACATTATATATCGCAACTGACAACATGTAGCAATATATAACCGAATTGAAAGAATAATGAAACAGTTCTTACTCTGACTATGTGTAGTGCACTCTGATTTTTTTTTCTGTTCTATTTTTCTGAAGCCTGGTACCACCCATTAAATAGATTTTATTATCTTTAATGGATTGTGACTTGTAGTTCGAGAACCTGTAGTCATTAACATAGGTTAGGCTCTCAGAGTAACCCACAGGCTACATAGGCTCTAAGCCTTAGTTTCTTCCTCCTTAAAAAGAATAGTAACGGTACCCATCTCCTAGGGCAGCTGTGAGGATTGATTGGTTAATGCATGTTAAGCACTTAGCACATGCCTGCCACAGATTCGCACACACACACGCACCTACACATGCATACATACACACACGTGCTTCTTTTAGCAGTTTTATTTCCAAATACTTCTAGATCTTTTCTTAGGCAGACAAATCTTTTAAATCTCCATATAATACCCACTGATAATGTGAACTAATCTTCTAGTGGAGGCTTAGAGGTGACCCGTTGCGCCAGGTTCCTTGTAATTAGGAGTTCTGGGATTTCTATCTAGAAATGGGCTTTTTTACCTTGCTTGTGTGTTCCCACACCATGTTCCACTGGGCTGTTTTCTTGTCTGCTTTGGTTATTAGGCAGGGCCTGAAATCATTTGAGCATGTACAGTGTAACTGTATTTGCACAGTCCTTGTTTTTAAAGTCATTTTAGCTTGGGAAGTGCTGGTCACAGCTAAGAGCAACCCTTCTATTTGGCCAGGGGGTCTGACCAGCCCCCATCGCTTCCACCAACAACAAGGGCTTTATGCTCTCATGCAAAAAGACCAGCTGTCAGCTTAAATTTCCCTAATCCAGCCAGATCCCAACTCGGCCAATCAACAGTCGCTATCTGGGGGAAGCCCATCTGTGAAATGCAGCAGTGCCCTTACTGGAATGACATGTCATAAAAATTAGTTTGGGCACTAATCTAAGGAAGCTTTGTGCTGAGTTGAAGAACTGCTTGGTGTCCTTCTCTTTGCCAAAGAGCTGGACCAGATGAGCAGTGCAGACCTTGAAAATACAGCAAGTTGCCCCCTGCCCTGCCACACCCATGCAGTGCTGTCCTCTCGATGAGGGAAGAAATTTACCCAAAGCCCCAGTCCTCTCCTCCAGGTAGCTAGTTGCTCTGTCACGCAAAGAGGATGCGAGGATGGGTGAATGGAAATGTCACGTTGCTGGGGAAGTTTGTGTGCATTTGTAGTTGCGGCTGTTGTTTTTTAGCTTCAAAATTACATTACTAATACACATTGGCCCAATTTGTTTAAAAAGGACACACAAACTCCTCCTACTAAGAAAGCTTCTCCTAGTGTGAGTTACTCCTCTCACCTTTGGGAGAATAGTTGCTCCCAAAACATGTGTTTTGAACTGCTGAGGAAAATAATTTCTACTTTCATTTTGCTATATTTTAATGGCCCATGTGATTTCTTCCCTATTGGACCTCCTATTCTGACCTCCTGACCTGATTGCTTCCTCTCAGTTTATACCATACTCTCCTCTTGTCTTTTTTTTTCCCCCCTGGACTCATCCCAACTTCTAGTCTCCATCACAGGACCACAGAGAGACCCAAGGGATGGGTAGTCAATGTTCAGCAGGGGGCAGAACCAAACCTGGCATCCAGGGGTGCTTGTCATGGCCAGAAATGGGAGGAGGCCTCAAACATAGCCCTGACTTCAAGGATCCTTCAATGTAGGGGTATGAAATGGTTGGCCCTCGTGTAAGACTGCTATCAATTCATGGAAGAGTATGAATACCTAAAGAGGGTACCAGTATAGCAAGGGTGTGGAATTGTCTGCCCAACTCCGCATGCAGTGTCTGGTGATCTTATTTCCATTACTTCTCCATGTTCGAATTACAATTATTCAGTTTTTCAATGATGTTTATTGAAGGCTTCCTAGTTACTCTGCATTGTTCCAAGTGTCTAGGGATACGTCTCATCAAAGGAAATGTACCACTCAGGTAGCCTGGAAGGGTGCACAAAGTTGACTTTGACCAATTAAAATGTAAACTTTACAGACAGGAGCTCAAAGGATCAGGAGCAGGCTTTTTTTTTATACCCTTAACTGACTAAATAGTATGCTTTATCTGTGCCATTTTAAAAAATCACTATGCCATGGTTCCCAAATTTTGAATTGTATTTTCAGACAAGCACGTGGGCATTTTCACACTTGCCTGTTTTTATGGAGTTTAATTCCTGCTTGGGAAGGTTTTGGAATTTTTCCTGAAAGTATAGATCCTACCCCAGAAGTTTAGGAATATGAATTCTATAGTAAAATTAGAAAAATAAAGAATCTATCACATTCCTATATATTTTTAAAAAACTACAGATTTATCTAGAAAAGTCTTTTTCCCATATTAAATAAGAATATTTTCTGACTTTTAAAAAAAATTTTAAACTAATCTTTGGAATAAATCAATGTTTTCCAAAGCAACATAATTAATCAGATTGTCATTTTAGGTCACCCTAAACTCTGGGCAGCCAGCTGTATAGCCTGAGAAACCCAGAGTTTTCTAAAGACTTTGTACACACATTGTATGTTAGACCAAAAGAAAAACAATCAATTTGTTAGTTAAAACCACATGCTTACACAATTTTATATGGTGAAATTTTTCTATTAAGCCATTTAGCAGCAAGTCATAAAAAGTCTCATGATGTTTTGGGAAGGGATTATTATAACAGTGTCTAAAACAAGACTAAAATGAATTAAAACCAATAGAGGAGTTGAGGGAGAAGAGAACATGATAGGACAGATACAATAAGTCTCAGGTTGGAAATCATAGCGAGTTTGAGAGAAGTCTAGATAAAAAAAATACTCCATTCATTCACTCACTTATTTGATTCTTCATTAAATATTAATAAGGGCTCATTAATACAGTAGCAGGCACTCTAAGAGTATATAAAGTCTAACATTTCTCCCAAGCTCACACGATCTTTTTAAAGCTACCCTTCTCCCCTTCTCCACTACAGCTGATTCTCGTTCCTTCTAAGTGGGTCCCTTCTTCAAACATTCCAGTCTCTTCCAACCTCTTCCACTTACTCTACCTCTTGCTTTTGTTTCATTATTTTTCAGTTTATTTTTCTAAACCTCACCCTCTTTTCTTCATGTGATAGCCCAGTATTGAGCTCCAACATAGAGCTGTGAGGGTTATTGTATAAAAAGAAGTAAAAGAAGCAACCAGGAGCTATGATTCATGCTTACGACAGAGAATTTGGACAGCGCGTCCCATGTGCACAATACCAGTCAGCTGATGCATGTGATGAGTGCTACAGGAGTTTGTGGGATGGAAATCACTGGAGGTTCCTTAAGGAATTGAGACTTAAGTCTTGAGAGTAAGAGCCAAATGGTTGTAAAAGACAACAAAGATATTTTCAGAGAGATGAAGAGCTATGCAGGCCAAGAAAGCCCAGCCCAGTGGCTGTTGATTACTTGGTGCTCTGTGTGTACATCTTGGGCATTCTCCCTGTCAGTGAGTTGAGTGCATGTTCTTTAGCAAAGGCTTCAAAAAGCAAAGGTGTGCTAGCATGTCTCTCTGGCTTTTCTGTTTTCTTCATCCTATTTATTTTAAGTCCCTTGAGCAGAGGCTCATATGTGATGTCTAGTTCAAAGGGATCAGTGTACTCAGCCTCATTTGACGGACTGTGAAAGGACTAGCAGGTTATAAGAATTTAAGGTCCTATGAGTATATCTGCAACAAGCAAGCCTAGGTCCCTGTGTGAAATGAGAAATAAAGAGATAAAAGAAAAGTGACTGAGTTTTATACAAATAAAGTGTGAAAAACACTGGTTATAACACAGAATGACGCAACCAGAAAATCAGAAGAAAAAATAACAAAAACAGGACTGAAATATCAGTGAGGGTAAGTCAGATAATTAAAAAGGAGGTGGCCTACCGGGTCCTGGAGGAGGGGCTGGGGCCTCTGTGAGCTTGTGCTGTGCTGGGACCTACAATGAATGGGAGAAGCCCTGGGGAGGGGTTGTGCTGGGTGAGGCAGGACATACAGACGCCAAGCACTAGTGAGCATTGTTGCTGGCAGGAGATCGATCCTGAGAGAGACCCCAGCTAGAAAGGTGGTTGGGTTTAATTTCCTGTTTAATTTTAGACTGGTTGACTTTAAGTATTAATAGCTGTATTTAGGCAGGAACTGTGAAGCAAGGGAACTCTCAATAAAGATTTCCTATTTTTGTTGTCTTTGTTCTATGTCTCTACCATGAAAATTTAAAGCCAGCTAAGCCAGGTTAATAAAAACAAGAACAGGGGACTCCCACTAGAAAATTCTGGACTTTCCTGCATCTTTCTCTAATGTTCTTTAAGAAGAATTAACCAAATCTTGAAAATAAAGCCCAGATTCTGTAAAGTTAGATGTGATCCTATAGAAAATTGATACATTGCAGTGATTTCTGTCTAGAAAAAGAGGTTACTCCCATGGTTATGGCTTTACTGCTCTGTAAGAAATAACCAGTTTGGTGTCTAAATGTGCAGTCTTATCCCAGAATTTTTCTTCTCACTCATCTGTTCTCATATTCCTTTGTGTCAGCTTTGTCATCCCTCTGGTTCTATCATTATGGATTTAATCTTTGACACATCCCTTTAAGAAATCTCAGTATGTTTGGTTATATTGGTTTATTGTTCAATAATCACATCTCAGAATCCTATGATTTCTCTGTTCAAATTTCTATATTTGTATGAACTATGTGTTTTTACCTTTTGGAAAATTATAACCTGACAAGTCTTAGAAGTCTGACTTGGTATTATAGGTTTAATTTACTATAATACCAAACACCTGGATTATAATGTGTCTCTGGAAATATTAAGTACCCTATATTTTTACAGGAATACTGGAAAGAGATACTGAGAGGAACTAGCATTCGTAAACCACCGAGAAAGTCCTGAATGGGTCAGCAACAGAAACAATTTTCTAATTTACAAAGAAAATTCTTCCACTCTTCTGCAGAACTGGTCTTCTCTACATCCACGTGATTATGAAATTCTTGCAAGCCATCAAATTAGACAGAATTTCAAACAACAACAAAAACTTTAAAAAATGCTTCCCTAGGGAAAGATTTTTTTTCCTCCCCCTGCCCCAAAAGGACTTATAATTCATTTTGACTGCTTTGTATTTTCACGGCATCATCTTTAAAAATAATAAGGAAAATAGGATAATTGAGACTTTATGGAGAGGCATCAAATACAGGGGCAAGTATAATTTTCTTTTTGTGAGGTCTAGTTAACTTTCAGTGTTTAAGGTATACAATATTTTATTTCGTGGGACTCCTGAAACATCTGAATTTTTCTTTAATTAACCTGAAATCAGCTAATCAGTCAATGGGCCAACCCTAATTACGTTTCTGCTTTCCAATTATCCTTTCTTTATAGAACACGGCACATCTCTTATGATGTAAAATTACTGCATAATATATACCACTAAAAAAAAAAGATTATTGAGTTTCTGCAGTATATGACGCTAGATAAAAAGGTGTAAGTTAGTCTCCACCTGATAGGTGCTTACAATTTAGTTGTAGAGGAAATAACCAAATAATCTTCATTTGTAAAAGGACATAAAGATATGTTTTGACATTATTAGAATTTAGTTTCTAATTTAGCAAAACTTGATTATCTTTGAGCTATTGCTGGATACACTATGGTATGAATTCTCATATCTAGGGTGAAGCATGTCATAATAGTGTCTGTGTGTGTGTGTTTGTGTGTGTGTGTGTGTGTGTGTGTGTGTGTGTTCTAGGGTAGGATTGATTTTTCATAGGGACAATTTGAAAGACAAACTGAAAAAAGGCCAAAGAAACAGGCTGAGATTGGTCAATTATTTTGTTTGTTCATTCATTTAATAACCATATGCCAGGAAATAATAGGTCTTATGAAGGAGGCAGAGTACCAGCCGAGTGCCTGGTACACAGTAGGTATTTAATAAATATTTGCTGAATTAATTTAAGAGAGATCAGAAGTAAATCTTGTCTCCAGTTTATGATCTAGGAGGGAAGCTGCATCATATATTTAGTCAAATAATTATATTGCAAAAGGAAAAGAAGATTCTGAAAAAGAGATATAGATGAAATATTGGGAAGGCACAGAGAAAGCAGAGGTTTTTTTCCAGTTAGTGTGCCAGGCTACACTATGGGGAAAAGTGGTATGTGAGTTTGATATGGAAAGATGGGTTAGATGCTGACTTATGGTGATGAATGGAGAGACTTTGTAGGCAGAGGAAGAGCATGGGCCAAGGCACAGAAGCAGAACAAGGTGGGACCTGAATGAGGAAGCCTGGTTTCAGCATAAAGGGAAGTGGTAGAAAAGCACTTGAAAAGGTGCTGTGGGTTCAAGCAGTGAGGATCCCTTACACCACGTAGAGAGTTTGAACCTCGGACTGTAGACAAAGAAAACAGATGGATTGTTTCTCATCTTTGAATAACAGGTTGCTGCTCCCAGCAGAGAAAAAGTTTGTATTCTATGTTGAATTCCTTTAAGCATCGTTTTAAGAAATTTCAGTATGTGTGGTTATATTGGTTTAATTTGGAATAATCTCGTCTTAGAACCCTATGGATTCTTTGTTCACTTAGAATCACCTTTGGCCCACAGGATTTCCTGCTCCAAAATGCTCTGTGCACAAGGGACCTACAACTTATTTTCCCGAGAAAGTTGTTGCTCATGTTTTGACTATAAAAAATCTGGGGCTTAATCATCATCCCTAGTCTCTCTGCAGATAACTGGCACAGAGTACATAGTAAGGAATCTAGTGTAACCCCTTACACTAGGTTCTCTGACCAGAAGTAGTTCTTCAGTAATGAAGGTCAATTGCCTTTTGCCTGTGGCTAGTTTACTTTGGACATTTGTTAGCAGTACTATTGGAGAGCCTTTGATGCTCTTCAGTCACCATGCTATTCTGATTTATTCCTCTGTTATTAAAGCTGACTCACCCCAAACCTATAATAATGAAATGTTGATTACCGATATATTAGTGAGTTGTGGCAGCAGCTGCGTTAATAATATCAGATAACTGCTGCCGACTGAACACTCATTATGTCTTAAGTTGCAGAGAGAGTGTAACCACCCAAGACCAAGATAAGAAATGTAATCATCAACCCCCATTTACCAAGGAGAAAAAGCAAGGCTCTGAGGTTGATGAAACTTGCCCATAGTAATAAAAAGAGGAGCAGTAATCGGGTCATGACATTCTGATGTGAGTCTGAGCAGTTGGCCTTTCCATAGACAGAGTTCTTCCAGTCGTTGCCTCTAACCTTCCCATCCCCAATAAAGTTTCACAGAGAAGTAGATGATATAACTGGAACACTGCCCTGGGCCTTGGGTCCCACTTTCATCTGGAGGCCAGTTATCATCTACTTCTCAAGAACTTCTTTCTAGGCCATTGTTTGCATCATTTTAAAACCAGAGAGTGATGGAGTCTCTGTCAGGCCTCTCCCTGGGACCTAGAGGTTGCAATTTATGGCTGAAATTTGCCTTGATTGTCACTGTCAATTCGCTCTTCCTTTTATTATCTACCAGCTTTGAGGGCCTTTTAAATTTTCAGATATATCTTAACCTTCTTTTCAGAGAATTTAACCTTTTCAGATCTTTAAAATGGTTTTGTTCTTTCTTTGCCTTTTCTTATCTAAATTTGTACTAGAGAGGGAAGTATACAGGGGGGAAATTTTTAAATAATTTCTTCAGTTAAATAAACAAACAAATAAAATTTAAAATAATAATAAGTAAATTTCTACTAGAAATGTTTTCTCAGATTTAATTATTATCCCTCCTTGGATTTTATTGTTTTAGTGGCTCTTTTTTGAATTTATCTAATCTTTCTGTATATCTATAGAATTTAGGAGATTGATGCCCAGAACTGACTATGACTGTTCTAGTGGAGGATCCAACAACTATACCCAAAGAAGTGTCTCTGTCACCACAACTTAGTTTCTCAGATATGGTCATCATATGCTAAATCCAGCCTTTAGCATCATAATCTCTGGGTCTTATTATCATTCTTACCTTTCTCCTTTTGACAAAATAAGATGATATTCCTCTAGATTTATTTATTGAACTCATTAAATATCTCCTTGCCCTTGGAGTATGTATATAACCATACACAAAGGAAAGTACATTGCCCTAGGCATCTAAGACTTCACAATTTTTTTTAAAAAAAGGAAAGAAGAAAAAAAATAGAGGTATTTCACCTAAAAGAAGGTCAGATGAAAAAGTTGTCTTTTACCAGTGATAGTAGGTTAGCAAGATCCCACTCTGTACCATGAAGTCTCTGCTTGATATGTAACACGTTTTGGAGCAATCAGTAAAGGGCTTAGCTTGTTCCCATGAGATTACAGCACCAAGAAAGCAGGAAAACCTCTGCTGTGCATATTTACACGTAATGAAACTCCACTGCCATCTCCTCCCTTCCTGTATTCCATCCATTAGTTTATTACTCAAATCATTCCTTTCTTTTTTCATTCAACAAAAATTATTGAGTGTATATTATATTCCAGAAACTATAGACTAGACTCTGGTACACTCTACACACCAGAGCTGACTATCTTTCCATTGGGTAGAACCTCATAGGATCTCAGGAATCTGAAATCTATTTTAGATAGGAGTAAGGAAAAAAGGCCAGAAAGTGAGCTCTTGGTTAATAAAGATATTTTTAAAAATGTTTCATGGTTGTTTTCCATTCATTATAATATTTAAAGTGCCTTAACATTCATCTAGCAGTTTTGTAGTTTTCAAAGGACTTTCATAAACATTCTGGAGATAAATGTCCATTTCTAGGGTTTGGATAGCTTGAGAAGGCCTTACTCAAAATGAACTTTGTGAGTGTAGAGACTGTGTTGTATTAGAGCTTCCAGCTCTAGGGTCTTGTCTAGGGCTGGAATTGACAATCAGTAAGTGATTTTTTTAATGAATATCTTTACACTACAGGCATATAACATTTCTTTTGCTTGTTTGTAACTGGAGGCTGTTTCTACTATTTCCTTTTCATGTGCCTTTTCACATGCCCATGTTCTCATCAGACAAGGTTCTTGGTTGAATCTGACCCAGGAAAAATGTCAGGCTAGACTTAGAGCATCAACTAGGAAAATGCCATGTTATCTAGCACATCATTGCTCCTTGAAGTCATAACTGAGGAGGTTTCACGTCATCCTTTATAAAATAAAAATTTGGTAAGAACACAAAGCTGCTATGGGACAAATTGGAGAACTAAATTTCATGTTGGTAATGGTAGTTTCACAGCAACAATGATTAAGCTTTCAGAAATATTAAGACAGATTTAAACAAACAGTAAGGTGGTATCTGAAGCAAGTACTTCGTCAACATACCTTCTTCAGCTCTCCCCTTTCATAGGGGACTTAGGGATTATTTCCTCCTATATTATATATGCCAGCTGCATGGGTTGCTAGTTAAAAACACTAAGCTATCTGATGAACACAACATAAGAAATGGCAGGAATAACTGTCTGGCATTTTGGTCCCTGGAAGAAAGCAAGATAACAAGCCCACAAAGTTTATTATTAGAGGCAAGGGACAGATATAGATTTCAAGAGTGTTAAGGTCTTAGTTCTGACCTTGTGGTAAGACTTTCTTGCTATTTCCATCTCGCTTCCTCAGAAATCTTAAATAGCCTGATTTTCAATTGCCCTAACTATGAAAATGTTACTAAAAGATAACCCAAGACTTAGAGGTTGAAAACATTTTGTCAATGGAATGAATATTAGCAGAAAATGTTAGGAGAGAACTTTAGACTTATGTATTTTCCTGTGTGATCTTGGGAAAGTCACCTACCTTGTCTAAACTTAAGTTTTCTAACTTCAGTAGCAATATTTTTTTATTGGCCCCTTTATCTCTTCAAATGGATGATGTAGGAATAGATTTAGTAGAGATAAAATATTTGAAAAAATTAATAGACCTATTCAAATGTATACTGTTTTATTGAATTAGGATAATTTTCCTTTTTTTTTTTTTTTTTTGGCCCCAGCTCAGCTCCAAGTAGAAAAAGTGGTCAATAAAAAAAGATTGGAAAACTCAGTTATGAAAAAGTGAACTCCAGATCTAAGAGAAGACTGAGTTAGTCGTCAGACAGTCAGCAAATCTAAAACAAATTAACCATGCCATCCTAGCTTCCTGTTTCTTTTTCTGTTTGATTTTGATGGACATCTGTGTGGCTGGGGTAACCTTAAGTGTTTGCGGTGGTAAAAATATTGTGAAAATATTGTGCTTTTTACCTTGCCAACGTGAGAACCAGAAGGAGGAAGTGAAGATGAGTTGAAAGAATGAGCTGCATCAGTAAATACAAGCTGAGCTACTCTGAATCTTGGCAGAGCCCAGGGATTCCTGAAACCTTTGGTGCCTGTTACACATGCACACACACTGTATGTACAACGTGTATATGTGTTGACTCACCACTATGTGCCCAAAGCATTGAGGTTACACTATTGAATGAGAAATACTGTCTTTCTGCTTTCGTAATGCTTTTATTCTATTGTGTGAAGAAATAGAATAGTAAAGTCAGAAAATAAATTAAGATAAATTCGAATAATTGTATGTGCTATGAAAAATATCCAAAACACTTAAATAGAGAGTAATAGACTGGTGAGAATGGGGCAACGGTCAGACAATATTTCTCTGAGAAGTTCACATTTGTACTGAAATCTGAATACCCAGAGGTCCCAGCCAGAGGAAAATCTGGAAGAACTGAAAGTGCAGTTGGATGAGGAAAATCCCCAGGAAAATGAGATTGGAGAGGTAGGTAAAAGCCAGATCATATACATTTTTAATGCGATGTGCTTGGGGTTTATCCTTGGGGGAGTAGGAAACTCTTAAAGGATTTTGAGAACTTTAATTTGTTAGTCATTGTTTTCCATCCACTTTGAACAATTCTTAGCTATTATCTCTACAAGTATTTCTTCTGCTCCATGCTCTCTCTCCTATCCTTCTGTGACACTAATTAAATACATATTAGGCCTGTTGATAGTTTCTCACATATCTAGAATATTCTATTTAGTGTTTTTCTTCATTCTTTTTTCTCTTTGGGGTTTAGTTTGGACAATTTTTATTGAACTGTCTTCAAATTCTTTGATCTTTTCTTCCTGTCTCTAGTCTTATAGTCAAACACATTGAAAGAATTCTTTATTTCTGATATTATAATTTTCAAGTTCTATAGTTTCCAATTGATCCTTTTATAGAGTTTTTATTTCTATGCTCAAGTTCCCTATGTGGCATAAAGTACTTTTCTAAAAACTCTTTGTTGAGTGAATGAGTTGTTTTTGATATTGGCAATAAGGGTATTTTAAAATACAAGGGAAAAAAACATTTGTAGAACATTCAATTTATCACAAATTAACTATCTTTCACTAAGACTCAATAACTTCTGGAACAACCATGGGACGGCTATATTCATTTGCGTATTTTGCAAAGGTAACTTTGCTTTGGGGACAGCCAATGTTACAAAGCACTTTCACATTATCAGTATTTTTATACTTGATCAATTATCTCTGGAAATTCATAGGACTAGCCCCCCAGGTATATGAATATTAAAGCACTTTGCTCAATAGTGCGGAACCAGAGCAACCATAATAAATGTCTCCCTTTTGTGAATGCTTTGAATGAATTCTTTGGTTCAGTTTTATTCCTGGGATAAAAAAAAAAAAAAAAGACAAATCATTCTATTGGCAAGATGTAGAATATGGCCTTTGGATTAAATTGCACATGACTTAAATTCCTTCTCTTCAGAGAATAGCTTTGGAAAATCTCTCCATGTGCAGAGGTGAAAGGGAGACATGGTTTTCATCTGGAGAAGAAAGCCCCAGAAGTCTATTCTACAAAGAGCAGACACTGGAGTGATAAAAAATAAAAATACAGTATGTAACAGCGAGGATTCAAAAGAAAAATAAAAGCGAAAAGAGGAGGTCTCAAGTAGTCTATTAAATGTTTCTAGAGCAGACAAAACAAAATAAGGCAAGGCTATGGAATTGCATAATAAGAAAAACACGAATGTACATTTTCCTGAAAGCATTAGACTCTCATATAAATTTAAAGAGACTGATGCCTCTGGCAGGGAGTTATACATAGAGTTGCAATCATTGTTATGTTTTATTAGTGCTTATTATTTTTATGGCCAAACACAATGCTACTTGCTATGCTGGGTGTATTTTGAGTGCAAGCAAAAAGATTTTCTTAAAGTGAGAGACGCACACTGACCCATATTACAACTAACAACACTCGTGTGTGCATGTGCACACACATACACACTCAAAGGGGTACGGCATTTTAAACTCTCAGTGGAAACAGACTCTTTCAGATTTATCTGTACTTTCCTGACATTATATGGAGAGACAGACATCTGAATTTGGCCGGTGGGAGGGCTGCCCAGTGATTAATTAGATCACGGCATGGGCTGGGATACGCTGATCTTTTCTGTCCCTGCTAAGCCCAAGGCCTCTGTTTCTGAGTGTGTCCCTCTCCTAAACTACAACAGCAGCATTCCTTTCAAAGTGCTTCACGAAATTTACTTCTCCTTGCCCCAAGGAGAGGCTTTTATTAGTCTCTCCACTTTGCTGACTGGAGTGAACTGACCTGCTTAGGGTCCAGTTGGAATTAGTGCCCCAACTGGAATTACAACTTTGGTGCCTTTGCACCAAGTCCCACGCTCTGGCCACTTAGGACTAATCTGTAGTGGGTCTTTTCTCCTCCTGCTCTCACCCTCTGCAGAGGTAGCCCACCCCAAGGACATCCTCTTATCAGTCTGTGAATTTTGATTTTGCCACATTTGTAGTATTTTTGACGTTGTCAAGTGTTTTTGTGCTATTTGTGAAAATAGCAAAGGTACAGTTGGTTAAAGTTAAAGAACTAGTTCCTACCAGTATCTATATACATCCTGGGACTTGTGAAAGTCAGACAACTGAATAATGTTAGATACTGGGTAGAGGGATGTGGAAATTAAAAAACCCCTATGCACTGCTGGTGGGAGATATGGTGTTTCTATTTACACTTCACAGACCAGAACTTACTCCCATGGCCACATCTTCCTGCAAAGAGAATGTTATCTTTATTCCAAATGGCCACATATCTAGCTACAATACAGGATAGTTTTACTATAGAAGAAAGAGTAAGTACTGAAAGATAGCTAGATATTGCTGCCTCCCAAATCAGATTTTCTTTTCAAATGATTACTAATAAGGAAGCAAACAATCAGAGAGAAAAGGAAGAATTAAATAAATCTGTCATCAAATATTTACCTTTTCCTCAGTCTTTAGATTTAAAGGAAACATTTAAGATCCTTTATTGGCTTATTTTATTTATGTTATTTTATTTTACATTATTTTATTTTATATATTTGTGTTGGACCTCAGATACCGGGGGTTAATTGAATCCTTAACCTCATTTGATGACATATTACTATCATCACTAACATCATGCTCCGTTCTTGTTTCATTTTTAAATGTATCCCAGGTAGTCCTTAATAACCACTGCCATCTCCATCCCTACATTAGGCTACACTCTGAATATGTTTGATACTTATCTTTGCAACGGTGTGTTGTCCTGTAAATCGTCTGCTAGTTTTCACAGCAGATACTGTTGTGCTAAGAACAACTTTGCTCTTGTTTTTTTTTTTTTTTTACTCATTACTATGTTTCTAAGATTCATTTGTGAGTGCGTATTTCATTTGTTGCTTCTAACTACATATTGTATTTCACCGCATTTTGCTTGTTAATTTCCCTCCTGATTGGCTCTGTGTAAGAATTTCTCAGGAGTGGTATTACTGCATTAAGTAAGACCCATGCACATTACTTAACTAGACCCTGCCACATTGCTTTCCAAAATGTCTGTGCCAGGTTATAGAACCAGAACAGTATACAAAAGTTTGTTTCATCATCTACTCCTCCTCTATACTTGACATTATCAAATTTTTTATTTTACAAATTTGCTGAGAATAAAGCAGTATATTACTGCTGTTTTAATATGCATTTCTTTGATTACTATTCATTTTATCATGTCTTCACATATGTGTTAGCCATTTGGATTGCCTCCTATATGACTGGCCTGTTTATACCTTGCCCACTTTTACAATGAATTTTTTGTCTTTTTCTTATTGATTTGCAGAAATTCTTATACATTCTCAATTTAAAACCATTGTCAATTAAGTTATTGCAAATATTTTATTGATAGTGGAATCCTTCCCCCAATCTGCCACCCATTTCTATCCATTGTGGTTGAGGATTTCCTGTCTTTCTAGAATGCCTTTCTCCATTCTAAGCCACAAAAATATTCTTCCCCATTTTATTCTACTGACTGTATAGTTTTACTTTATATTTAGGTCTTTGATCCAGCTGAAATCTTCCTTTGTATTGGTATAAAGTATGGATCCTGTTTTGTTCTTTTAGATAGAGCCCAAAATTCCTAATACCACCACTAAATAATCTGTCATTTCCCTGTTGATTTGGATTAACAGTTTTCTCAAGTTCTCTAATATAGTTTTCATCGTCTTTCTCTCTCTCCGAAATCTCCATTTCATTCCATTTGTTGATTTGTCCTGAACTCTTGATCTAGTTTCATATTTTTAAAGAGTATATAGTGTGTACACACACACACACACATAGCACTACATATGTATTCTGAAGCATAGTCCTCAATGCTGATTTAGCTGAATTATACTGGAAAATGTGAGATTTGATAGGTGACTCTATGTGCCATATCAATGGGAAAAAAAGGGGGGGAATCAAATGTAAACCAGAGCCCCAGCATCTATTTTTGGCACCAAAGGTGACATCTGTGGTGACTATACCCAGCTTCCATGTAGAGAGGAACTTACTTCTTCTATATTTTTTCTTGCTCCTTGTCCACAGATACATATTTCTTTTTCATATTTTCTCACTCAACCTTGTTTTATAAAATATTTGGAATGTCTTACAAAAATGCAATTAACCAAACAAAAATAATAACACCAAAACAAGTGAGGGAAAACAAGCCAAGGGAAAAATTTAAATTGTGTCTTATTTCATTTTGAAGTACAAGTTAGTTTAAGGCAATCTCAATTCACCTTGGATTTTTCTTCCATTTGCAGTTTCTCTCTTTCTAGGTTTTACAAAGTTGTTCAACATTTTGATTTCCTTTTAGGAGAGGAAATGAAAATTTCTGAAGCCCCATGATTTAAGAAGCTGTTGGAAGAAGGCCTATGTATATATGAATTTCCTAGACCCTGTGCAGTTACCTGATACAGGTGGAAAGAGTTTTGTAGAAAAAGCTGAAGATTAGGACCCAGGAGGCCTGGGTTCTTGTTCCTGCTCTGCCACTGACAAGCTGTGACCTTGACTCAAATACAAATCTCTCTCAGGTTTATTGTCCTCAGCTGCCAGGGGAAGAGGCTGCCCTAACCGCCCAGTGCCAACATTCTCTGATTCTGCAGGTTTTTTCCCTCTGAGACATCAATCATCGACTCTCTCTGGAGACATTTTATAGCTAATATGCTCACTGGGCCAGCTGTTAGTCCCATAGCTAAGAAAGGTCACTCTCGGCAGGCTGATCAGTCTGCTTCCATGCCTCAGAATAATTACTCCACAATAGTCATATTGCTTTTTTTTTTTTTTAACATCAGAAATTCCTATCCTGTGGAGAATCTAACAAATGTACCTTATACACAAAAGAGAAGAAAGAGCAAATGCATATCATGGCCAAGTGGAAATATCTCCCATAAACTATACTTTCCAGCAAATATCAAAAAAAAATTACTGAATCAAAGAAACCAAACCATAGTCATAGAACTGTTGTCTGATCCTCCAGCTTTCTTGGGTCACCTCTTTTTATAATAACCAAATGAATGAACTCAGGCCCCCCTTCTGCACTGACTGCTGCCATTTAGGCACCTCCCGGTTATATCAGATACATCAGGAAAGAGATTCTAATTATCATCTGACATTGTTCTAGCTCTTGCCCCTGGCTCCTCCGTCATCTCAGACATTTATCAGCTGTCCTCCCATGTGCTCTAGCTTCACTCAAGGTAATGCCACCTGACATTAATCCTACCAGACTAGAACTCCACTCTATCATTTCATTCAACCTTAATTATTTCCTTAGATGTCCTATCTCCAAATATAGTCACATCCGGAATTAGCGCTTCAACATATGAATAGGTGTGGGGTAAAATTCAATCTATAACAACCAATAAGGGGATCCCTATGGCGGTCTTTGGTCAGGGGTCATCAGGGTAATTCCAGGCCTGAAACTTGATTTTAGATCATTTCCTATATGCTGGGCATACTCAAGCTATGAGTAAAGCTCTGTTATTAGCCACTACAGGTGACATTACCTTGAGGAAATAACTTCCATCTCACACCAGGACCTGCAGACACCTGGATCTTATGTAATTCCTGCTGAAGCGCTCTGCCCCCACCCACCACAGGACTTTTGCACGTGCTGTTCACTCTGCTTGCGATGCCCTCCTTCCACCTCACTTCACCTATTACCTGCTTAACTCTTCCTTTAGATCTCACCTCAGGTATCTCTTCTGGGAGGAAGCTTTTCTGGTCTCCTAGTCTAGTTCAGATTCTTTTGTTACATGCTTGCACAGAACCATGTTCCTTTCCTTCTACATTTTTAGCAACACACAGAACTAGCAGCAAGTATATTTTCCTCGATGGCCCCATAGGTCTCAAGTTGAATTTTAAACCAGATCTTGAGACTTGGATGCCAGTGCTTTTCTCCCAACCCAAGCTAACTAAAAGGGAAGTGGATATTTTCCTCATTCTTCTGCCTTATAGTATGTCTTTGAATAACCCAGTGCTCCAAATGACACATTTTAATCATTTCATAGATTCCTGAGTTATTGCCATTCCTAATGAATGATCTAACATTTATAATCCTAGAGCTATAAAATAAATTGAAATTTTGGGAAAATTTTAGCACATCTTGAGGATTTGATTTTACTTTCCAGTGTTTCTTCAAACTCTAAATCTTCCATTACCTATACTGAAAACTTTATTTACAGTATGAAGATTTTGCATGAAATTCTACTTTAATTTTTATTATTATCTCTGCTTTCAAGAAACCTTTCTTTTTATTTACATTTTTTGCTTTTTATTATGAAAAATAGAATAATACACTGAATTTTCATATATCACTACCTCCATGTACCATCAAAATAAACTCATGGCCATTTTGTTTCATCTATACCCCCACAAATTACGACTTTTCAAATAGCCTATTATCTTTAAAAACAGACTATTTTGCTATATTAGAGTATATTGGAAAATTTTACATTGGCATCAGTTTGAGTTCCTTCATCCACATCTTCCTACTGAATTTATAATGGCACAAAAAATGCATTGTAAAAAATACAAGCTAAAATATTAAAGTCTTATATCAGTCAAAATGTCGACCACTCCCATGAAAAGGAATTAAGGAAAGCTTAAAGTTCATGTCCCTTATTCTTTAGGAGGAGAAATAAATTTGGGTGGGATCTTTAACTTCATGAAAACATTTCAAGACAATTTTCCTTAAAAAAAAAGTCACTTGTGGCAGAGTAGTGTACTCCTCCCTGTAAATTCTGAAAAGCATGGATTAAAAATAATAATATAGGCTTCCTGGGTCTCTTAAAGTCTCCTCCTGCTCCATCAACTGGCTATCTTCTTTGGAAAGTAGATAACCTGAATATAAATCCGGAGGTAAAAAGTCTGAGATGACTGTTGCTATGATTGAGATAGAGTCTGGGCCGACACTCTTGATTGTTTGCCAGACAAGCAGTCCCCCTCTGTAACTCTGCTGAGGTGTTGAGGTCAGTGTGGTTAGAGAAGAGTGGCTGCTTCCCTAAGCCAGGGAAAGCTCGGATTGTGGAAGCCTCTGAGGGCAATTCCATTCTGCTTCATCATGATCCCATAGAGGAACCATGTGATCCATGCTGGGGCAATTAAGGTGTAAGGGAAAGTGCACTGAGCCTTCTGGGGAAGATTTTTTCCCTGATGAAGAATAGAGAGAAAGTAGCAGGGATCACCCTTGAATGCAGCTGCTGGTTCTTGGAGTTATAGCAGCTATGTTATGACCATGAGAGGAGACAATTCTGACCCAGTGAGGAATAAGCAGTGTAATAAAGGAAAAACCTGGCTCCTTGACGTTATCATCATCAGGCTTCAGAGCATACCCTACCTCTGGCCTTCTTGTTAGGTGAAGAGAAAGAAAAAAATAAATAAATAAAAAGCCTCTATTTAAGCAACTTTTAGGCAGAGAGTCTGTTGTTTGTGCTCAAGAGCAAACAAACTAATAAAGAACCAACACCACTCTAATCTGTTTTGCTTACATAGATTTCCTGCACATAAGCATCTGTACTAAACTGAACATTAGAGATAGTTAAACTGGTGTGGTTATAGTCACCCAGTTTAATTTACTAAATATTTACAGAGTACCTACTATGTGCACTTAGCTGGGAACTTGAACATGAAAGAGAAATAGTCTCTGCTCTGATAAACTGTTTAGTAAAATTTAAAAGAAAAGACTGAGACTTCCAAGGAATATTGTATTTTCTTGGACAAATATAACCACTCTGGACCCAATTGCTAGATTTAGTGTCCTAGAATTGGGAAGGATGTTTGAGAAGCCATCTGACTAAGACATGCTAAAATCACAGATAGGAACATCTTATAAGGAAGACTGGTCTCAAGAATAGGTTGATTGGTAGGCACATACATGGCATGATTTCAGAAGCTCTAGTAAAGGCTCTTACCCCAGAGTAATCCCTCCTGGTGCCTAAATTCCACACCTCGAGACATTCCTTTGGCTTAAGGATTTGTCCCTTGCTAAACTGCAAGTATCTCTGAGAAGCAGGACATTATGTTTTTGTTGTTGTTGTTGTTGTTGTTTATAAGGTAAGTAAAACGAGAGCCATCACAAAGTTTCTGGAAACCTGAATAAAAGTGGATAGTAGTGGAAGGAGGAGAAATGGGCAACTATGAGGAGTTTGGTGACTGAGGTAATTCATATTTTTGTTCAGGGCTAGCTCTGAGTCTGCTGAAATAATATCTAAAAGGGCAGGTGAACTGTGATTTTTCAACCCATTCCTTCTTTGCCTTGGTTTAAAAAAAAAAAAAAACACAGTGTGACAGAAAATTGAGAGTGTCCTAAAGAGTGTGGAAGTGCTCAGATAAAGATCTAATTGGCCACTGTACTGCGGAACTCAAGTAGGGGAGGGTCAGGAGGGGGAGAGCCTGTCTTGCTATTCATAGCTCTTCCAAATAAACCCAGGGAAATAATCTGGAGAAGAGAAGCCCTTTGCATTCCAGCCCCTAAACTGGGAATGCATAATTATGCAAAAAATGTAAACAAAAAAGTAGCCAACTGAGAGGGAGGCCAGGAGTGGTTTCTCATGCCTTGAAGGTTCAGGCTAGACACTTCTAATCATCTCAAGACTGCTTGCAGAACACTGCAAGACTGTCCTCCCACCTACACTGTCCCCTCCTCCCTTGCCTACAGACCTAACTTTCTGGCATTTACCTCTGTTTCCCAAAGGAGCTCCACCCCGTGTCTACATGGTGCTTTTTCCTAGAAAGTCTGGTCTACAAAAGAGATCAGCTTTAAAGGCCTCATTGTGATCTAATCATTGGAGTCAAAATGAGGTACAGAGAAGAAATTTTCAACATGTGTGGATGAGGACATCAATGACCTATCTATGCAAAAGTGAAGTTTTGCCTGAATTATCTGAATAATGAATTTTTCTTCTTTTGCCAGTCAGGAAGCTCTGACCACTCATTATTTTTTTCCTCTGGTAAGCATTCCTTGGATGCCTACTATGTGCCAGGAAGCAAGGTAGGCAGGGAGGGCATAGTGGTGAGCCCCGTGGACACATCCTCCTGCCTGGAGCAGCCTTCCCTGTATTGAGGAGACCACTGAAAAGGTATAACAAGTGTTAGAAATGGGAATTCTTGGAATGTATATCAGAAAACCCCACAAAATGGTTGATGCACAATTCCCCCAAAGGAAGAAGGAAAGAGACATTAGATAAATAAAATCAGTAGCTGTCTATTGCAGTGAGAGGTTGAGACCCTAAGTGTGGGAGAGTTAACTAGGAAAGAGCATCCATCCAATGGGAAAAATGACTACAGAAGTGAGCTTGGCTGGGCCAGAGGCAAAGGGAGGGAGAGGGTGGGATGTTCATTCCTGGTGGATGGGGAGAAGTCTAAAGGAAGGCAGAGACAAGAGCTAGTTAGCACAGTGGGGAATAGTGAAGAGGCCTGAGCAAGAGAAGCCCAGCATTGGAAGCAGTGGGAAAAAATGTGGCATGGGTAAATGCAGCCTGTGAAAAACGTTTTTCATTCAAGTCCTCGTAAAAGTTATATGACTCTTCTCAGCTGGCAAATGGTCAGCCTGCTCGTGAACCATAATGTCTCGATTGTTGGAATAAGGATATCTACTTTTTACTTGTGATGAATGCCTAACAGCATTTTTCAATGAGTTCATTCGCATACACCATGTTCGCCTTCACCAGGCAAGCAGATCATCTCACACTTTCACTCCTTCCTCTTAGGGGAGGCAAAGGGAGAGAGGGGTACGGGTTCCCAGGAGGAGGAAAGGAGTCCTGCAGCAGCTCCCTCCAGCCTGATCTCTGGTTCTAATTAGCCAAGTCCAACCCGTCAGAGATCTGCCTTTTAAAGGGACAAAAACAACACTGCCTGAGGCCCCTAAAAGCCATTAATGCATTTTCTAAAAGCCAAAAAACACATAAAATTCTCACGTTTTATAAACCAATGCTGAGAAAAACATGATGAGAACCAGAACTTTCAGCAAGAAATGCCACTCCAACCTAATGCTAAGCTGCCTTTCAAAGAGTTCCTGGACCCCTACGTCCCCAGTGGAAATGCTTGTGAAGTCCAAGTGCATTTTCCTGCTTAGAGGTACACTTAGCCTGAAAGTGTTCATTAGCTGCTATGTCTTAACAATGCCTGGGAGGCAGCAGGCAAGAGAGGGATACTGGCCCTTTCAAAAAAGCAATAATCTCTTTCTATGTTCCTGTCACATGGAGTATTTTGTAATTGAACTGCACAGAGAAGAAACCCCACCATCTGGAGTGCTGGGTCTATGGGCACTCGGTTTTGTTCCTGCCCAGGATTTTCTTCATGGCCTAGGGATTTTCAAGGTTTCTTGCTATGTGCGGTTTGACGTGAGTGGACCTTCTTTAATAGGTCGAAAGTGGCTTGGGGCATCGCAAGGAGGTGGGGGCAGAGGAAATGAGGGAGAATTGAGAGGAAGGAGGGAATTGTTTCTCTTCCTGAAGGAATTCTTTTGGACCCAGGACACTCTTTATCTGAAGGGCTGGGGACCCAGTACAAGATTGAATCGAGACAACTAGTTCCAAAGCCAAATCTTCCAGCGGTTACTTTAGTTAGTCACTCCGCCTCTCTAAGCCTTATTTCCTCATTTGAAAAATTCTTCTGTAGACCAAAGGAAGTCGTTTTCTTCCAACTCTAACATGTTCTGATATTGCAATCCTGAGGCAAATCCTAGAGCTGTTGTTGAAGTGAGACAGGCAATATCCATCATGAGTATACTCACAGGGCTCGGAACATAAGGCATTTCTGATGAGGAGGAATTTTCAGGCAGTGGAAGCTGATAAGGCTACGAAGGATTTGTAAAGAGTTACTTGATGGTGATGGCTGAAGAGGGTACATTGCTCCCCTTCCTTAGAAAGCCCATCAGATGGCCTTCATGTGCTGAGGCCCACCTGGGCACATCTAGTGTTCAAAGCAGCACCTCTGGTAAAACGGGCATGAAAGTTACCTTATATAGCACTAGGATTCTTGAAAGCATCCATCTGTTTCCTATCAGCCTCACGAACTCGACTTGACAAACATTTTCTTTTCAAAAACCTGTGAACACCTTCTACCTACCTCTCCCCAGATCTGGCATTATTATAATAATAAGCATCCCTTCCTAATTATCTTCCTTGTCCTCTCTGAAAACCAGGAAAGCATCAAAAAACAGTCTGAAAGCGCAGCTGTTACCTTGCTGTCATTCTAAGATCTCAACCCCATTAAATTTAAACTAAAATAAGGCAATCATTTTCATCAGTCATCAAGCTGAGTGAAAAAAGGAGTCCATTCCCCTCCCCACCCCACCTAACCCCAACCTACCCTAATTGCTAACAAAGCTCTGCAGGTAGATGAGTTAAACCATAAACCCTGGGCAAGCTGTCCCACCTTGCTCATTATTTTCTTATTAAACCCTTTTAACCTTCTTACCTGATCTAATAAGGCCTCAGGGTCAGGTCTTACTGTTGGAGGTAGAGAAAGCAGTTGCCCTTTCCCTGGGGCCATTCGTTCACAGAGTGTATAAAACCGAAAGAAGGATCTCCAGCCAGCCACACAGACCAAATGTACCTTCATTCAAATATATACAAGAGCTCAGGTTTGGAAGCAGTGGAAAAAAATAATTTTCCTTTGGTCATTTTTCAAAACCACTAGGGCAGGTTTTAAGTTTTTATTTGCCTATAACGATTGGGTGTATAAAAAGACAAATCTATGGTAGCCTGCGTGATAGTGGTAGGTGGATATTGGGGATACCTTTTTGAGAGTTAACAAAAAGGACACTGCTTGTGATAATACTTCCCTATTGTTTCCAACATCGCTCAATTAGATTAATTCCCTCCCTTTGAGCCTTTGTTTCTATTGCAGTGCAGTTATATTTCGGGCAGGGGTGAACTAACTTTTTCTACAAGGACCAATTCAAGAAAAATAAGGTACATAATATTATATGTATATATACACACAACACAACAGCAACAGAACTTTAAAAAAATCAGGAAACCCAATAGCTGCAACTCTGAGCATTTCAGTTTCATTTTACAGCGAAACTCTTAAGACCAAACTCTCTGAGCCTGCATTGCAGAATCTGACATAAGTATTTGAACTGATTTGATTGCTGAGTAAAATGTTTTTGGAGCTGGTTTATTTTGCCTTTTCCACGTTGATCTCATAAGCTACTTGGATCCTCTCCTTGTGCCTCTAAATTTTGTTATTAGTTGTTAAACGCCAATGATTACATTACAATGCCTTCACTTCCAAAGAAGTTTTGATCATGTCCACCTGTTTTGAGTACATAATTTTAATTAGTTGCCTTTCTCTTCCTATTGGCAGGCATTGCAGTTATTTAAAAATTCATTCAGAAAAACAGTTTCTTCATGCATATTAACGTAAATCTTTTTTTTTTCTATTTCTCAGACTAAGTTATTTAACATTTACCACATACCTGTATCCTTGTGGAAAGTGGGAAGGATGGTGTGTATCTTCAGCTTTATCAGATGCTGCCAAATTTCTTTCCATCATGGTGGTTCCAACGCATGCCCCACCTGTACGCAAAAGTGTTCTTATTTCTTCACATCCTTGTTAACTTTTGTTGTTATATGTAATTCCCTGATTACTAGTGAACTGGAGCATCTTTTTATATGTTTATTAAAGATTTATATAGCCTCTTCTGTGAAATGTTAATATCCTTTTCAATTAGATTGACTGTCTTTTACTTGTTATGAGATTTTTTTTTATATAGAATCCTAGGCTATTTTTTCATTTTTCTTTGTTTATTTTTTTTTTACAGAAGTTTTTCATTTTAATAAAATTCAAGTTTATACATTTTTTTGTCTATGGTTTATAATTTTTGTGTCTTGTACAAGAAAATTTTCCCTATTCCAATGTCAGAATAATATTCTCATATGTTTTCTTCTAAAAGTTTTAAAGTTTGATTTTTAATATTTAAATCCTAATATATCTGGATTTTATTTTGTATACAGGGTAAAGTAGGGAGTTAATTTAATCTTTTTCATCCTCTCACACATTTTTTAGTGTCTTTTCTTGTGGTTTGTTTTTTCTTTTTATGTCTTTAATATTTTTTATGTCAAAATTATTCATCTTAATCAAGTTATTAATCAATTATCTGTAGTTTTTAGATTCTAATCCTATTGTCTCCTAGCAATTTGTAATTTTAGATTGTGAGTTCATCTTCAGCAGGACTTATCTGTGGGTCTGTGTAGACTGATTTGAAAAGTTTTCCCTTCCACTTCTGTCAGGCACCCTTGGTGTACCACAGCCCCAAGACCAATCTTTAACACAATTCCTCATCCGATATTTCTAAGACTGTATAAATACAAAAATAGTTAACCTCAAACTCATTAAATGAAGGCTTGTGAGTACAAATTATCATAGAGTTCAAATTGCGTAGAGTTCTGGCAGAGACAGACAAGCTTCCCTGTGTTATCGGTGGGATGTTTTTCATGGTTCATTTTTTTCACTGAGGTATAGCCCCTTAGAGTTTGGACTATTTACAACTGAGAATACATTTACAGGAAAAAGATAATCACTTGCTAAAAAGATGGACCTGTAATTAAAAATCACTCAAGGGCTACTTTAATTTATGTGCAATAAGCTAAACAAAAGTTTTCTGTCATGTATAATAATGCTAGAATTAATTCCTTTATACATATTAGGAACAAGTAGTTGTATTGTCAACTGCCACATTCTATGACTTGCTGCTAAATTCAGAGAACCTTGGTCTGTGGGTTTTAAAGACATACCAAGAACCACGTGATTGCTTAAAGAGTACTTTTGTACTTCTTTTGCCATCCACTAGCCTTTCCCCCATACTCCAAGATCCTACCACCCCACCTGCTGTGATGAAAATGCTACAGGAAACACTCAGCAAGAGGTTACTTAGGAGAAATCTGTATGAGAATAAGTGCCCTTGTTTGGATATGGGGGAGTGTATACAAGCAGGGACATCCATCCAATAAGTGCTTCTAGAAGTGCACTCCCTGTTTTTTTTAGGAGCATATAAATCACTTTTACGCTCTCCTGACTCTTAAACACAGGCGTTTCCAGTGTTGTCAAAACAGTGCCTACTTACCTCTGTTTTCTACTATTGGCTTCCAGGGAGTGTTTGTGAATGAGGAAGAGAACAAGAGATTGATAGTCTTGTGTTGACATTTTGGGGCTGTTTGGAAATGAGAATAATCTGTGTCTGATGTTGTAATTCCTCCTTTTATGGGCAAAAGGCAACCTCTCAGCATGAATGAGCATAACCAAACATGCTGGTACACACCCCAGAAACAGAATGCACTCCATGGACACTCACTCACCTGCTTTTTGTTGTTGCTGTTGTAGGTCAAAGGGCAGTAGACAATTTTGCTTCCCCACATCCAAATCTTCTACCCGCAATGAAATGAAGAAAATGTTGTTCTTAAAGAGAAAAAATCCAGACGTGTACGTATTTCTTTCCTTTCTCTTTTTACTTTTAAGCTATAATCTTAATCACCACTCAGCATGATATTGAATTAATTTTGAATTACATAAGTGATAGATTCTCACTGATAAAAATTAAAATAATACAAATAAAATAAGATTTCTCAGCCTATTTCCCTAACATTACATTGTTCTCTGATTGTATAACCTTATGATACATTCACCATGTATCCTTTTAGATTTTTTCTAAGTGTATAAATTCACATCTATATTCATATATAAGGAAGCATATCTTTTGTTTGGTGAAAGTTTTGTTTAATACATAAATTGTGCCGTACTTTGCATATTGTAGTACAACTAGCATTTCTTACTTAAGAGTATATGTTGGACATATTTTTATATTAGTACCTATTGACTGGTCTCACTATTTTTAATGGAAGCATAGTCTCCCAAGAATGGATGTATAGTAGTTTATTTAATTATTTCCCTCAAAATGGAAATTTGAATTATTTAAAAATTTTTCACTATTACAAATAATGCTATGATTAATTCCTTTATACATATCTTTGTGGGCACATGTGTCAATATTTTGTCTAGCATAGGTACTGAGAAGTGAAATTTCTGGATTAAAGGGTAATGATGACTTCTTTAAAGCAATGATGAAAAGTATCTATCTATCTATCTATCTATCTAGGCAATAAATACTTGTGATTTAAAGAATGTCAAAGTCAGGATAAAATAAAATTATAAACCCTAAAGCGGGTATAAAAAGAAACGATGCATTTTAATTAAGCCATAGCCATAAGCACACTAAATGTAAATAGTCTAAGTAGATCAAATAAAAATCAGAGATTGTCAGGTTTAATTAAAAGAAAAAAAGCAAGACTCAGCTATATGCTACCTACAATAAATCTATTTTAATCTAAAGATGTCAATAGGTTAAAAGTAATCAAAAACTAAGAAAAAGAAAGCCAATGTACCTATAGTAATATCAGATAAAGTAGACTGAAGAATAAAGAATTGTTGCCAATGTTGAATGAATATTACATTATGATAAAGAGATAGATTCACAAAGAATACATAACAATCCTAAATGCGTATACGTCTCACAAGACAACTTCAAAATATATGAAGCAAAAACTGACGAAACTGAAAGGAGAAATAGATAAATCTACAATCATAGTTGGAGTCTTTAGCACTTCCTTCTCAGTCATGAATAGAATAAATAGAGAAAAAATTAGTTAGGCTGTAGATGACCTGAACAACACTATCAACCAACTTGACCTATTTGGCATGGCATTTATAGAGCAAGCACTTCATCCAACAATAGCAGTACTTTAAAAATATTAAAAGATTTTAATCACCTAAGATACATTCTCTGACCTTCATAGAACTCAAGAAGAAATCAATAACAGAAAAATATCTTTAAAATCTCCAAACATTTGGAAATCAAACTGTATGTTATAAATAGCCCAAATGTGAAAGAAGCCATAAGTAAAATTGGAAAGTACCTTGAATAAAGTTGAAGACACAATATCTCAAATTTGTAGGATGCAGCAAAAGCAACTCTTAGAAGAAAATGTTTAGCATTAAATGCTTATATCAGAAAGGTTACTGAGACACTCAGAATTGAAAGGAAGACTGGAGAAAGAGATTCACAAAAGGCAAAAACAAGGGCAAAGACAGTAGCTAGGCCACAGTCTATATCACACCTTCTACCAGTCCTAAGAGAGCACCTTTGCATCAGTTGTAGGCCACTGACCATCCTGGGCTGTCTAGAAGTCTTTACTGGCTCTGGAAATGAGCTCTTATTGAATTATTTTTAATTCAATAAGTTATAGCTGTTGCCATCTGTAACTAGAATAGTTTTTCTTATTTCTAACTTCCTCTTTGTATTCTAGAGTTTCTGGATGTGATTGGCTGAGCCCAATCACAAAACTACAAAAGCAGTTGGGAAAGTAAATGGTTTACGTGTTTCAGTTTCTATGATGAGAAACAGGGTTTGTCTCTCATAAAAACTTGGATTGATTCAGAAACTAATAAGATGTTGAGTGAGAATTTTTTCCTGACACTATATATCTGGTCAAAAAGACCCAGACTTGAGAACATAGGTAACCCCATATTCTTTTTCTACTTTTGTTTTTTAATTAGTGTTGACATTTAATATTATTTTATATTAGTTTCAGATATACAGCATAGTGATTAGACATTTATATAATATGAAAAGTGATTCCTCCAATTAGTCTATTATCCACTTGGCATTATATATAATTATTACAATATTATTGACTATATTCCCTATGCTATACTTCACATCTTCATTACTATTTTGTAACTGCCAATTTGTATTTCTTAAACACTTCATTTTTTTCACCCAGTCCCTCAACTCCATTTCCATCTGACAATCATCAGTTTGTTCTGTAATGAGTTTGTTTCTGCTTTGTTTGTTCATTTATTTTGTTTTTTAGATTTCACATATAAGGAAGATAATACAGTATTTGTCTTTTTCTGCCTGACTTATTTCACTTAGCATAATATCCTCTAGGTCCATCCATGTTTTTGCAAATGATGATTTCATTTTTTTGTTGGTATGTATGTGTGTATGTATGTATGTATGTATGTATGTATGTATGTATTTTTTTATTTAGTTTCAAGTATATAGTGCATTGGTTAGATATTTATATAGTTCATAAAATGATCCCTCCCAATTGTACCCTCCCTGCCCTGACCCTCCAACCAAGCCAACGTATTAATGCTCACTGCATTCCCTATGCCGTGCTTCACATCCCCATGACGATCCATTAGTTACTAATTTGTACTTCTTTAGCCCTTTACCCCACTCTCCTAGCCCCCCAACTCCCTCCTCTCTGTCCATCAATAAATTGTTCACTATATTTGTGAGTCTGTTTTGATTAGTTTGTTCTTTTTATTCTTTAGATTCCACATATAAGTGAAATTATTTAGTATTTATCTTTCTGTGACTGAAATACCTTCTAGGTCTATCAAAGCAAAATTTTTTTCCATCTCTTATCTTTTCACATGTAAGGGTCTTGTTTTCTTATCCTTTCAGCCACTCTATCTTTTGGTTGAAGCACTTAATTCTTTTTCATTTAAGGTACTTATTGATAGGAATGTAGTTGTTACCATTCTTTATTTCTGTTTTTGATACATGTTTTTTCTTCTTAAAGAAATTCCTCCAATATTTCATGTAATACTGGCTTGGTGGTGATAAATTCCTTTAGCTTATTTTTGTCTGGGAAGCTCTTTATCTGTCCTTCAACTCTAAATGATAGCTTTGATGGATAAATTACTTCTTGGTTGTATATCCTGGGTCTTCATCCTGTTGAATATTTTTTGCCGAGCCCATCTGTCCTGCATAGTTTCTTTTGAGAAGTCACCTGTCAGTCTTATGGGTGTTTCCTTGCAGGTAATTATTTGTTTTTCTCTTGCTGTTTTTAATATTCTTTCTTTGTATTTAACTTTGGCATTTTAATTATGATGTATCTTGGTGTGGACCTCTTTGGATCCCTGATTTTGGAATTCTCTGAGCTTCCTGGGGTTTTATGTCCATTTCCTTCACCAGGTTAGGGAAGTTTTCCATCATTATTTTTTCAAACATCTGTTCAACATCTTGATTTTCTTCAGTAACACCAATCAGATGACTATTTGGAGCCTTAATAGTGTCCCATATGCTCTTTAAATTATTTTTATAGTCTTGGCATCCCTTTTCTTGCCATTCTGCTTGATTGGCTTTCCTGTTCTCTAGGTAGGGCATTTGATCCTCTTCTTTATTCACTTTGTTTATTTCTTTGTTTATTCCATTTAATATACTTCTCATCTCAGATAATGTGCTCTTCATTTCAGACTGGTTCCCTCTTATAATTTCCATTTCTATTTTTATGTTTTTAATCTCTTTGTTGAAGTTTTTACTAAATTTATCTACACTTCCCAAAAGTTCATTGAGCATCTTTATAACCAGTGTTTTGAACTCTGCGTCTGTTAGATCACTTGGTTCCATTATATCTGGATCTCTGTTCTCTTCTCTCATGTGGTTTCAGCTTCTTTGTTTTCCCATTTTGGCTGCCTTTCCGTGTCTGTTTCTATGTACTAAGCAAAGCTCCTAAGTCTCCTGGTCTTATTAGTGTGGATTTGTGAAGTTGGTGTCCAGTGGCACAGTCCTGAGAGGAGGTCAGCTGCAGACCAAACTTAGCCCAAGCCTCTCCCTCCCGGGCCATCTGTTATGATTCAGCAAGAAATGCACAGATATTGTGCTTATAGTTGCCTCAAAAGGCCACACCAGAAACCGAGGTTGCCTCCACTGTGAGTCTCAGCAAAGAGCACCTGACTCTCTGAGGATACACCTGCATGTGGCTTGGGTGGAGCTGTGAGTTGGGGGAGGCAGAGTTTCAGGGAATCCTCTGGGTGGAGTGACCTCTGTAGCCAGTTTGATGACATCACAGCAATGGCAGTACTGCGTCCACACAGGGATGGGGGAGGGCTCAACAGAGAACAATGGATACCGCTGGCACTTCTATACAGAGTGAATCTTGTCTCAGCCCTCACTCCAACACTGTCTCCCTGTAAGTCCCTCGTACCCCTTGCGTGCAGCTGAATCAGCAGTGGTGCTCAGAGCGAGTAGGTTCATCACCATGAAAACTCTGCTCGCGGATGCCGCCCCTTTAAGAGGCGTCTGCTGCTGCCGCAGTCTCCGTCTCACTCAGCTGCTTGGGACCAGGCAGCCCCCATTCTCACCCAGTCCTACCTTCTACTGTTGCAGGGTGCTTTCTTGGATTTTTTCATAGTTGTGTGGCTTGTTCATCTAGATCCCAGGTGATTTTTTCTTGCTGCTGCTCCTTGTTTTCATCACAACTTTGATTTGGTTACCAGAGGGATGAACAGAGCCTCTATCATGGAAACCATTTTTTTTTTTCTCAGTCTAAGATTTCATTTTTTTATGGACAAGAAATACACTATTATATATATGGACCACAACTGCTTTATTCAATTGTCTATTGTTGGGCACTTATAGCTGCATTCCTTATCTTGGCTATTGTAAATGCTGCTGCAGTGAACATAGGGGTGCAGATAACTTTTTAAATTAGTGTTTTGTATTTTTTTTTTTCAGATAAATACCCAGAAGTGCAATTGCTGGGTCATAAAGTGGTTCTATTTTGAATTTTTTGAGGAATCTCCTAATTATTTTCTGCAGTGGTTGTACCAGTTTGAAATCCCAACAACAGTGCTTGAGGAAGGATACCCTATATTTTAAAGATTTCTAGACATCTACCTCTCTCAGGATTTTTCAAGAGGCTGAATCACTGGATTTTCTACTCTAGCCATTATCCTGGCTGCACTCTTCCCAGGCTATCCAGGACAAGTGGGGAGGAAAAATGAAAGAGGTCAGAGTCATCAGGAATGCAGTATTCATGTTGTGAGACTATTTCTGGACTCTACCCAACAACTCCATACTCTTACCCCATCCTTATTCAGGCAGGACTTCCCAATGAACAAATAAAGGAAGTAGATACCTAGGGAATCAGTGATAGAGTTTGAGAGTTATTTGCAAGAAAAGTGAGACTAAGTCTCACTCCCTGCCTGCCGGCCTAACGTGGGTAGACAGTTGGATATAATATTTAAAAAGGACACGAATGGGAAATCTAAAGTAAACTAGACTGAACTTTTAATTATAACTATAAGATCTGTCCAAGACTTCATTAAATAATGGTAAAAGAGCATTCGACAGAGTACAGTTGAAAGTATTTATTTTGACAGTGCTTTGCAGTCAATAGTTAATAAAATCCACCTTAATTTTAACAGAAAGGGATTTATTCAGGGATATGGAAAGCTCACAGAAACGTTGATAGAATTGATAAAACAGACTCCAGGCTGAGCTCCAAAGAACCTAAAGAGTTTCTGCCTTTGCCATAAAATAAAAAAAAAAAAAAGAAATAAAACCAAAAACAAATCAGAAAGCTACCACAACTTCTGGCTTCAGGACACTGCTTCTGCTGAGTGAAGCAAATGGATGCTCTGTGACCTGCCTTTTTAAGCAAAAGTTAGTTCGTAAATCACAATCTTTTCTGTATCTTATTTATGGAAACTAAATGATATGTCCTCTCCCTTGGGGCATGGGAAATGGTAAAGCAAAGTTGTTTTTTGTTCTACATTGGAAAACTGAGATGTAAACTGTGGGAAAGTATTAAAATGTGGAAAAGATACATTTGTGGCAACACAAATGACAGTATCTACTATAGTTATCATTGAAAAAAAAATTTTTAATTCACATTGAGCTGAGACTGTGTAAAAAATTGGTTGTAGAAATACATAACATTGATCCATATCTTGATTTTCTCACTTAAAATACATCTATATCGATTACACATAGATTTGCCTCATTTTATTAAATGGTTGTATAATATTTAATTCAGTGGATAAACCCTAGTACAGGTTTCCTCCACTCTCTGAATGTAGAGTGTTCCCATGAAACTTTTTGTAAGTTGAAATGGTGTAAAGAAGCAATTACCATGAATTTATGTGAAAAAAATTTTGAGCATTCTCAGACCTAAAATTTAATGCCTGCTCAACGTTTTTATTTTGTTCACAATGATCAAAAATGATTGAAACACTGAACTTAACATGCTTATGAGCTTTTAGGCTTTTCTGATACCTTAGGACACATCTTTCCAACAGACACACGATATAAATTGAGATAAAGTACAGATGCTCACAGGCGCAGTTCAAAGCTATGGAGGCTCAATGCCGAAGTCCTGAGTGTAGTTCCTGGGGAAGGAGCTTGGCAGTGCCACTCTTGTTGCTCAAGGTCCATTCCACCTCTATAATGCTTGCTGCAAAACAAGTGCTGAATGCTATTTTGGATTTTTGCCTTTTTAGTAAAAGCGAAAATCCCTCTTTGAATTTCCTTTAGTCAGCAAAAACAGGTACTAATATAGATCTTTCATAAAAACAAAGTGGCATTCAGTGAACTTTCAAAATATGGGAGATACTGATATATTCAGAGTATTGCCTGTATACTCCTCTGACAATAGAAATTCAGGTTTTTTCTTAAATTTTATTATTATAAAAAAATGCTGCAATGCAGATGCTGGCAGCATGTGAAAACATGCCTCTTCCAAATGACAGGCTGGGATTTCTTTGCTTTGTTGTTGTTGATTTCTGCATTGAATATAGAGTTTTCCCCCCTTAAATGAATATCCCACATAGTTTAAAATCACTCTTAAATAAAAGTAACAGCAATACAAACAGACTCTTAGCAAAGGTAGCGATGACACCAGTTACTTCTGTGACCTTAGGCAAGTCACAAACACTATGGGGCTCAATTTTATTATCTATAAACAGTAATGGTTAGAAAAGTTCATCCCTGTGGTCTTGAGTAGTGTCCTTGAGATACCTGATGTTGCTTTAACCATTTAGGGCATTAATAACTGTATCTTTCACTTCTCCTGGAAGTTGCAAGAGGGACCATGGCTTTCAATTTCTTCTTATGTCTCCATCTGTTTTCACCTTCAAACCGAAGAGAGCAGATACTTAGTAAACTAATTACCAAGTGATGAGACAACATCACTGAATGAGGTGGTGGTGAATGAAGTTGGACAAAATCCAAATTTATCCATCCATTATTCAGAATAATCATGCCCATGTCTTCTTCGCATTTAAGTTCCAGAATGTTTATTTCATAGGAAGCTCTATGCTTCCCTGTGGTTGAAAAATTGAACCATTCCCTCTTGATTCCATTCTCTCTGAAGAAGTTACGTAATTTGTACTAATCAACTGGATAATTTTCCATTGTAAACTGTGGTTTATCAGAATAAGTAATTTGCTTTTAAAATTTGTTTTATCAGTGTGTACTTTCTTTAGTCCTCTGGAAATTTTGGAACCCTGAAAGACCCAAATCTGCTCATGGAAATCAGGCAAAATCCACTTGGAAAAATTTCTCTTTGTTGTATCTGAAAGCATTTTGTAAATGCCACACTTTTATTGGCTCTGTGATTGTGGCCAAAATGAAGAACAGTGGGTTATAATGAGGTGAATAACCTTGCAGCTTAGTGGAACAGCATAGGCTTTGTCAGGTGGTCCAGGGTACAAATCACATTTTGCCTCACTAGCTGTGTGCCCTTAGGGAAGTCGCCTTACATCTCTGGGTCTCGAGTTAATAATACTTTCTTTGCAGTGCTTTATTATGAAATTAAAGAGTATATAAAACATGTCTGTCATATGGTGATCTCCTTAATATTTGTAGTTGTTAATATTATTAACCATGTAGAGTGATGTTACTGAATATGAAAGACATTCTAGAGTAACTGGTATTCAAGTGACAGCCTGAAACAAAGCCACACTGTAGAATGTAAGCATAACTTGGACCAGGTATAAGGAACTTTAGCTTCCACAAAGCTGGCTGAATGGAATTGCCTGATGTCAGCTCACCAGACACGATCTATCTCCAGAGGCTTATATAAAAGCCAGTTAAGCTTTAATATACTTGATTTAAAAAATGTTAATTGTCTCTCCTGGCATGATTTCTACACCAAAAATATTATCAGCTATCCATGCAGAGGTACCTGCAGCGTGTTGGATCACCCTAGAATGTCTCCTAGTCTTCTACTCCACACAGACCACCAATTCTACATCCCTTCCTCTCCATCCCAACTCTGCCTTCACTCAGCCTGTCATTCTGTTTCCTGGACTCTTGTAGTAGCCTTGTCTCTAGTCTCACTCCCTTATAAGTTGTCTTTCATCTTGCTGCCAGAGTGATCATTCTACTGCTTCCCTGTTGTCTAAAGCATGTCATATTCTTCTGCAGCACGTATACACAAAACCCCCTATCATCTCTCTCATCCATCTCCTGCCTGACCTCCCATTGTTTCTTGTCATCCTCTCCCCACTCCCACCTTCCAGTCAAACAGTACCGTCCCCCAAACAATGATCTATTTACATGTCCTGGGACATTCTATGTTTTGCATTGCACATGCAGTTAGTTCCTCCTGGCTGGAATGTCTTCTGCTGACTTGTTTACCTGAGAAACACCTGCTCAGCTTTTATAAAGCCTTTTCTGGCTCCTTCACTTGATTAGGGCCTCTCCTCCCCTGCATTCACCCTGCCCTCCAGACAAACCTTGCTAAAGCAATTACCTTGTTATGGTGTAATGGTTTGCCTCTTGGTCTCTCACAGTTGGATCAGATGGCTCTCAACAGGTTCTTTGATAATAAGAACTACACATATTTTTATATTTATAACACCAGGACCTACCATAATACCTGGCACATAATAAGTGCTCAATAAATTATGGTATGGTCTGTATCAGCTAGAAATGAGTTTGGTTACAAGTTATGGAATACCTGACAAAGAACAACTTGAAAAAATAGAGAGTTATTTTTCACAGATAACAAGAATTCTCAAACAAGTAACAACATGGTTACTGATGTTGGCTCAGTTCTTCACTGATGCCATCAGAGATCTTGACTTTTTCCATCTTTCCCTTTATAATCTATTCTTAACACACCAGATCTTGTTAAAATGTAGGTCAGGTCACATCACACCTCTACTCACATCCCTCCAGTGATTTTCTCAGAGTAAGAGCCAAAGTCCTTATATGAGCATTCAAGAACTGACCTAGGGCGAACACTTGCTTTTCTTTTTTCCATAACACTTATTATCATGTGATATACTACACCTTTTACTTATTATATATTATATATTGTATTTCCTCTTACCACTAAAATGTAAGCTTCAAAAAGGCAGGAAATTTTGTGTGTTTTGTTCACTTCTGTATCTCTAGCAATTACAATAGCGACGAGCACTTAATAGACACTCAATAAATATTCATTGAATAAATGAATGACTGGATCATTTTGCTCTACCTTTCTTAGAATGTTGACTTTTTTGACTCACAGCTACATGATGGCTTCTGCCTTCCAGACACCATGTCTGTGTCCAAGGCAGAAAGCAGTGGGGGATGGAATGGGTGGTGTGAAACAATTGAGTCCCTCTTTACCAGGAAAGCAAATCTTTCCCCAAAGTTCCAAGCTGACTTCATCTTACATGTCATTGGCTCCGATTATGTCACAACTTCTGCCAATGAGAAAGAACAGAAAAGCAAGTAGGTAACTGGATCTATTGCTATCCTGAACACATTTGGGGAAAAGTGAGGGGTTTGACACAGGATAAGTAACTAACGGAATCCGCTGTGAAACTACCTAAGAAAGAACCCAAACCTTAGGAACAAAGTGGGAACTGCACCAACCTCTCTTCAAACTGTCTCTCTACATCTCACTCTTTCTTTTCCCAGGTTGCCTGGCCATGGCCACTGGAGTAACACAAAAGGAGAAGGACGCCTGTGGTCTGAAGCTTGGGGAGTTCATCAGAGGCATTAGTGTCTGCTTCCTCAAAGTTTACCAGAAAGCAAACATGTAACAGTGTTCACAAGATTGTATCTCTTAAGCTCACAAGCATGCTTGGCCTTGCTCAAGCAAATATAGCTCCTTCAGAGCCTCTGAACTTCAGTCTCTCTGTGTGTTCTTCCCAGAAACAAGAGAGTGGAACCTGGAACCTCCTCTGCCCAGCAGGCCTCCGGGAAGTGACTGAAGCTCATTGGAACTCGGGGGAATGGTGTGATGCTGTCTTGAGCTCTGATTCTCATGACATATGTAGCAGAAGGCATTCCAAGGGGAAAAGACAAGTCAGAGAAGGTGCCAGGACCTTGATACTGAGGCCTGAGGTAAGATGTCATGACGAAATTCCCCTGAGTTATTCCAGGTCTAACTTAGATTCCATCATGATACTTGTCACTTTGTTCCACTAGGTGAGGGGCTCAGTGAGGACAGTGACAGTGCTTTTCATCTTTTTGTACCTCTAGAACTTAGGGCACTGCTCAGTATATAGTAAGTGCTCAGTAAATGGACACTGAACAAATAAATGAAAGAGTCCCTGAAAACAGAATGTGACATGAGTATGGGAGAGTGGGGCCTGCGGACTGTGGGTGGCACAGTGCTTTTCCACAGCCTTTACATTAAAATCTAAAGATTTTACCCAACTTCAAACTTAGATACTTAGATAGAGCTTCTTTTCTACTTTCGTTGGCCTAAGCTCATTCACTTCAAGTTCTGCTGTCCATGGTTGCCATTATAAAGAAAGAAAAAAAATGTCAACTTGTCCACGAGATTTGAAAAGTTATTAAATAGTCGTCACATATCAAGGTAGGTTACTCACAGCTCAAAAATTTAATGATTCTGTGATTCTTCCTTAGCTTTTCTAATGTGAGGATAGTTAAATATTTACCAGTAAGGAAGGTCACCAATCCAAGTAAGCTTGTTACTGCAATCCCTAAACATCTCTAACCGAACATGCTCACTTTAAAAACAACAAATGTAGTGTTTTCAGTAGCTATTCTTCCTCTCATTAACTAAAATATCTGTCATCTCAGACATGACATCTGAAGGCTAAGAGTCCCTGACTTTGCCAAAAGAGAAGAAAAATTTTCCCTGTATTGTGTCCTGGAGTATTTTTCAGGGCTCAGAATGGTTAAAAGGAGATCCTCTCCCATCTTCCATGCCAGTCAGTAGCATTCTGAACAGACTGTTCCCACACATTCCCACTCAAATGAATTGTATTTAAAGAGAAAAGGTCCCTTACCTGAACACTCCATCTGATTTGGAACCCTGGCTTTTGCTGGCTCAAGAAATCAGAAAGAAAGAAAAGCTATAATTATAATCCTCTATATTCATGAGCATCCTTAGCCTTGGGAAATTTGTCAGTGTGATGGAAGAAGATAGTTGCTTCTCAATTTCTGCCACATTAGATATCCATGTGGCCACTGTTCCTGCTATTGTTTCTCTCCGCTTTAAGGAAAGGTGCCCATGAAGTTGCTGGCTACACAGGATTGTCCTATGTGATGTGATGCCATGGTTTGGCTGTCTCTTACAGTACAGCTTTTCATTCCAGGATAGCCATTGTGCCGGCTGTTTTGGATGCACCTTGGCATGAACACAGAAAGTCCATACAGTCACCCACAACTTGATCTACTAGTTGTGAACGGAAACTTTTGAACATGTTCCACCAGCTGCACAATGGTACCATTTATTACTTTATTCTCAGGGGAAAACGTGTGCTGTGTGAATAATACCAGGGATTTATGTAAGCCTCTTCATTTTCAGGGAGCTTTATGGGTGTCAGCAAATTCACACAACACCCTGGTAAGGTAGCAAGGCATTGTTACGCCTCTTTACAGACAGAGAAACCAGATCACAGACTCAGATTTTCCCAAGGCCAAATGGACAATGAGTGGTGTGGACTCGTTTCCAGAGAGGTCTATACTCTTCTGCTAGAGAGCACACACAACCTCCCACTTACAGGAAGACTCCAAGGGTTTTATCCTGGATCTAACACTTGAGGATAACTACCCTGACTTTTGACACATCTTCTAATGTTGCCTAACCTTGGATTTTGTCGAGATGGATAAAAAGGGCATGACAAGATAGGGGGCACTCATGTAGGATAGTGGTGAAGGTTTTGCAACTCTCACATGTTTTGTCATTGAGGAAGCATCCAATCTATAATCACAGGATCATAGATGGAGGAGCTGAGTATTCTTAAAGCCTCACGAGATAAAAAAACAAAAACAAAAACAAAAACAAAAACAAAACTCTTTCTACAATATAGGTCAGATAACTAACTGCCTTAGTTCTTTGCTGATGCCACCAGAGGTCTTGACTTTTTTCATCATTCCAATTTTAATCTATTCTCAACACAACAGATTGTTCATTTCAATCACTACACAGGAGATTGAGAAATAGTTTTTTCCATCAGCTCCAGGAACATGCTAACACCTTCTAGAGTGGGTAGAATGGTGGTGTCCAAAAAGGCATGTCCAGGTCCTAACCTTCAGTATCTGTGACTGTGACCTTATCTGGCAAATGGGTATTAGCAGGTGCAACTAAGTTAAGGATCTCAAGATGAAATTATTCTGGACCGAGAGTAGACCTAAATCTATTGACAGGTGTTCTTATAAGAGAAAGGCAATGAGAGATTTGATACACAGACAACAGAGAGTAAGTCCACGTGAAGATGGAGACAGAGACCAAAGTTATTTAACCAAAAGCCAAGTAACTGCAAGGGTTGCCAAAAGCCACCAGAACCTATGAGAGGGGCATGGAACGAATTCACTCTCAGAGCCTCCAGAAGGAACTAACTCTGATTTCAGGCTTCTGGCCTCTAAAACTATGAGAAAATAAATTTGTGTTTTCTTAAGCTATCTTGTTTGGGGTAATTTGTTATAGCAGGAAGAGGACACTAATACACTCTTTTTGAGTCCTCAGAATATGTGTATTTTAACTCGATTTAAAGCTATTACTACCAGGCTAAATCTTTTAGAGTGTGTGTGTGTGTGTGTGTGTGTGTGTGTGTGTGTGTGTGTGTGTGTGTGTGTGTGTTCGAAGGTATTGTAACTCTAAAATGGTTGAAAATTACTCTCCTAGATAACCAACATTAATGAATTATTTTGACTTGTCCCACTCTAAAGGTAGAAGAGACATCATGAAGAAAGAAAAAGTCAAGAACCAGTGGTATGAATTCAAATTCTGATCACAAAGCAATAGTTTTCATATTTTACCTTCTTCAGGCCCTGTAAAGGGCCAGAGAGTAAATATTTTCAGTTTTACAGGCCATGTGGTCTCCATTGCAACTACTTCACACTGCTGGTTTAGAGTGAAAGCCGTGGTTGGCATGTACCTGAGAGCATGGCTGTTGTATCATCATTATATTGCTGCATAGCAAATGACCATAGTAGGTACTCAATGAGGGAATAAAGGATCAAATATTGAGTTCCAGAAGAGGCTGGAGAGATCAAATCCTCCCTAAATTGCTGGTGTGGAGTTCACTACTTTGGGTGGTGTAAAAACAATCCAGCCTCTCCTTTTGAATATGAGACCAGGCATGACCTGAGGGAGGCCCAGGTGGCCAGGAATTCAGATTCCAGGACCTGTGACCTTTCCCTCGGGCTCCAAAGTAAAAGCATTATAATTACATGGGTCATGTAATAGTTGAAAGTCAACCAAGCACACTTTATCTGATCAATGGACTCAAAACCCAAGCAAAGCTCTTCATTAGTCTTCCCCTGAGATTCTGGGCTCAGCATCAGGACTCCAGTCTCCTTAATGATAGGTTGATTTGTCTGGTTAGGCAACAGTGCCACAGTTCAGATTGTGTTTCTTGGTGGGTAAAATGGATGGGATGGGAGAGGCTTGAACCACGCTGAGAATCAAAAGCACAGTAAATAGAGTACCATGGGGAAACTTAACACTGCCAGTGAGATCTCTTATCCAGTTAAAAAAAGATCCATCCCCTGTCTTTTCTAACTGGAGACATTCTCTGGGAAAAGGAGGATCATATGTTTGGCTGAGGCCATATCAGAGAAACAGTATCTACTCTGGAAAATCTGGGAGGAAATGTTCCAGTCTACGAACTACATAGAACCCCAAATTCACAGACTGTCAGGATGAGGGATCACCTGTTTCAACTTTCAGGTTCTACATGAAAAGAAACCAAGTCTTAGGGACATTAAATGACTTTTTTAAATGTATTAAAGTAGTGCAAGTGAAAAAAAAAAAAGCCTATTTATTGCGATTCCCACTAAAATGTTACTTGTGATCCATATCCTCTCTTCTTCATTTGTCCTAAGCTGTTGCGTTTTCCTGCTGGTTAGCATATTAACTAAAATCGTGCCAGAGGTTATTGTATCTTCCGGCTCCCTCTATAGTCACAGCATCTCCCTGGACTGTTATTACTTTCAACCTTGTATTTCAGAATGTTGAATAAGGTACTCCCTGCTTGAATTATCATTGATCTTTCTCTCTGGTTTCTATTTTAGCTAATATAACCAGCCTGTTGGTAAGTAACTGAGTCTGAGCTTCAATGCAAGTTGGTTTGGTTTGTAGATAGATAGTCCAGCTGAGGTCATAGCAATCTTTGCATTAAATATCAATATCCAAGGAATGTGGCAGGAGGTTCCCAAAAGACTTATTTGTATTTCTACTTATTTATGGCTGAGTCGTCTTTAAAATGGGGAGTTCTGATTGCCCTGTGCCACTTTAGCAACATCCTAAATACATGAGAGCAACTGCTTCTCCCTGGATCTCCTTCTTGTGGGTGACATCTTTCCTTGCTCTACCTGTCCACAGTGTCTCAACACCCATGTTGTTTCTGCCCCTCATTCCACGATTTATCTCCATCTCCAGGCCTCCTGTACATCAGCTTGAGGGAGCATAATCTAGGGGTCTTAAGTGCTGAATTCCCACAAGATAATCCACTGGACTGCAATTCCCCCAAATCCCTTCTCTCTTTCAAAGGCCTCAGGATGGCTCGAGCATGATCTTTAATGGTCTCTGTACCAGTGATACCCATCCCTCTGTTCTGTAGCTTATTTCTCTCAGTGCTGTTTGCTACCCCTCCCTAGCATGACAGGGAGGCCCCATCCTTTCACCAACAGAGGGTCCTTCCAGCTCCTCTACCAACATCATGCACCAGTTGTTCTCACTTGTGCCATCTTCAGCTGTGGAACATAGTGTTTCTCATGGCAATTTGACACTACTTGTTGGGCTTTTTGTTTTTACTCATTTATTACATCTGCCTTGCTATGTTTTTGATACTGTGCCCTGTGACACCACTTATTCAACTCACTCTTTTTTGTTTCTCAGAGCAATTGCTCTTGAAGAATGTGGGACTAATGCCCCCGGGTAGGTCCAGAAACACCATAAAGTCACCTGCAGAGAGCTGTTTCCCTGCAAAGAGGTGCAGGAATAAATTCTGCCATTTGCTTGGTCAGGTGGGGCCTCTGCTCCCACTCCCTGCCCAGGGTGCCATCAATGGAGATTAGGAAGCAGTTTCTGTTCCCCCTGCTCGACCACATGCTCCATCACGGTTTCTTGAGGAAGGCTATTGCAAGCCTGTGGCTGCCATCTCTGCAGGTTCTGGGATCCCCATTCTGAGACCCCTTGCTGGACTCACTGTCCTCAATATTCTTTCTCTTTCCATTTTCCTAGAGTGATCACATTCATGCAATGAAGGCAAAGCCTGAACTGTTGAAGCCATGTTGTCTTCACACATAACACTTACCTTTCTTCATCTCTCGAGTCCTGGACCTTGGACCCCAAACGTGCTCCTCCCACCTTGTCAGGAGGACTCCTGCCTCAGCTCAGTCAGCTGAAGTCTCATCCTACAGGAGAGACACAGGCATTTTCTGTTATTACCTTTGCCCAGAATTGTTTTGAACCTTTTCCCATTTAATAAACAAAGATGTCATGCTGGACCACCCAACGAGATCTTGGCATGGACCACCTAGGGAGAAGAGACCCCCACTCCCACCTGGTGCCCCCTTTGAAGACTTACTGATGCAGATTCCCTCCAGCAAAGAGGGAAATATTACTTTCTTTGTTTATATTTTGACAGCAATGGTCTTTTATTGGTTTCCAAATTATAAAATTCTATTATAATATGAAATGCATTTTTTAGAAGTATACATCATTTTCTTCTAGAAATGCTGATATACATTCCTAAGGACTTTCTCTCCCCTTGTTAAAAAAACCAATGCTATAAAATGTTAGGGGAACTAAAAGGAAGGGTGAAAGCCACACAAAGAAGAACATCTTTATGGGACCCAGAGAGAAACAGAGAAGACTTCCATCATGAAACTACCTTTACCAGTGCTTTCTAGGCCAAATGATATTCTCAGAAATTGGTATGTTCTGTTTCAACATGTACACCATACCCATTATGTTTGTAATAGCACAGCTTTATGCTGCATATAGTTGATACTTCAACAACACATGTTTGAATTACATGGGTCCACTTATATGCAGATTTTTTAAAGAAATACTATATTTATTGTATTCTCTCTTCTTATACTTATCTTAATAACAATTTTTTTCTAACTTACTTTTTGTAAGGATACTTTATATAAAACTATGACATACAAAATATGTGTTAATAGACTGTTTATGTTGTTGGTAAGACTTCTAGTCAACAGTTGGTAAAATTTGGCTAAAAGCACTCAAAAGGTATACATGGATTTTCAACCATGTCAGGAGTTGGAGTCCCCAATCCCAAATAAATACAGTTGTTCAAGGGTCAATTGTACTTCCCAAATGAAAAAATTTCATGTCCAACATCCAGAAAAGCCCTTCTTTATAAATATCTTGTTTCTCATTCAGTGAGTTCAATATAACACTCTCCTGCGCCAGCTGGTCAATTTTGTCATTTGCCGTTAGATCCTTGAGAAGAAATGTGAAGACTTCTGGTCCAGACAGTCCAATAGCAAACATGTGTATGTACCCAGAGCCCCATCCAGGGGCACAAAAGAGATGTGTATGTGTGCATTTGGGGAGTAAGGAGTGGGGACTTTGTGGAATCCTGCTACAGAAACAGAGATGACAGCTTCCAGTGCTCTCCTGTGAACTTATTAATATTTTTTATCTTTGCCTCTCCCTGAGCAGTGGTAATGAGGTCTAGTGAGACATGTCATAATCCCAGGATGTGGACAGACATGAGATTTCTATCAGTTTAGCTCAGCAGAGGCAAGGAAAGAACATCAACCTGTCAAGCCCACAAACATGTTAACATGGATCATTATCCCAGCCAGCAACTCCATGTGGTCTTGTCAGCCTTGGCCCCGCTAACCACCACGGTTCAGTTTAAGACACCTGGACTGGCTCTGCAGTGGCTAAGGCTGTGCTAACTAGTAATGACTTGAAAGAAAAAGAGGAAAAAAGATGATATTAATGGCCTCCTTTCATGTCAACAAGATTCAGCGAAAAAAGAGCAAAGGGCTTAGTCAGTTTTTAATACCCCCAAATTTTACCATATATTCAGGATATTTGGGGTTCTATTTAGTATTTGATATGTTTCAACTATGTTAGCAGTAGACAAAGTAAAACAGGAATGAATCACAGGCACTAAAATTATACAAACTTTTCCCTACCTAAAAATAACCAATAACTTTTAGCTTACATTTTACATGAAGAAAAACAGGTGTTTCAATGAAATGTCCCAAATTCTTAGAAGAATTAGAGATAAGAAGCTCCTGCCAGCAACTTCAGTGTCACTGGCCCATTTTAGTAGTTTGGGCCTTGGCAGTGGTCCCACTGACAGGACAGAGGACTCTTTGGGAAGACAGAGCTGATTTGAAAGGCGAGTGTTATTCATAAATTATCTACAGATGGTCCAGTTTCTATGATTCTTAAGCTGCTCAGATTTTCAGATGGGAAATTTTAATCATTGACCATTCGAGATTCAGTTGGCCTATGCTGGGGATGATTTTGAGAAGTGAAATGAGAAAAAGAGGAAAAGAGTGTCTCCTGTGATTGCTCAGGATACTTGCCCTAGCTTGTGGTGCCTTAGTTAATCACCATTTGCATTCTGCTTTACAACTCACAAAGCCTTATTCTCAGATGCTCAGAGAGGCCTCCACCCTTCACACAGGGAGGAACAGATGAAAACATCTTCCAGGAGGGAACCAAACTGAATAGTTAATTAAGTGTTAGAGCATATCTACATATGGCACAGGTTAGGTATTGGAGTTCCAATTCTACCTGCTCCCTTAAGCACTTCCTCAGATTGGGAGCTGTCTGAGCTACACTTGGCCATTGTACTCCCTTCCTCCATAGCTCCCTTTCTCTTTCCTCCTTTCCTTCCTTCCTTTCTTCCTTCCCTCTTCCTTTCTATCCTTTCATCCTTCACAGGTTTTTTCATTATTTCTTCTATTTATCCAGCAATTGTTTATTAACAATTACTTTGTGCTAAGCATGAGATTAGGTGCTATTCAGAGGTCAAAACACACTTCCTTCAGATGACTATAGAGAAAAAAGTAAGATCTGAGCCCTCCTTCATCACAGAACCCTGTAGAATTTCATACATGCCAGTGCACGAGGTCCACTTATGCAAAGAAAAAAACTCTTTATCATCTCTACTTCAACCAATCATAAATGCAAGACTCTGGGGAAAGTGAAGCTGGTGAAGGGATATCTTAGGCCTTCAGACAAACTGTCCATGATTCTTCTGCATATATGTTTGGCTTAGCTGAAGAAGGACAGAGAGGCAGAGGGATGGTACCAGGACTGCTTAATGGACCACAGCTGAAAGGATGGCTTTGAAACCCAGACAATGCCTGGCTCAAAGCAAGCATTTGGTGATTTTATAATAAGTGATTCAGAAAACCATTAAGAAAAAGTGATCAAATTTTCCTTGCTTCATTGATTTGTATGCAGAAAGTACATAAAAACAAGACAAGAAAAGTTTACCTAAAGGAAGAATGATTGATATAGCAAAGAAATCATAGGAATATAGAAATCTTATTTATTTGGAAGGCCAATTGATGGCATAAAAAATATATACTTGTAAAATTAATTTATAAATTAATTATCTAGGAAGAATAATACAACAGTTATTCTAGCAACGATGATTGCCATAGATGTAAGAATGCAACAATGAAGAAAGTGGAACAAAGAGAGCTAGCCCACAGGCTCTCAAACCCTAGCTTGCATCACAATTGCCTAGAGGGCTTGTTAAGACCTAATTCAACAGGCCCAACCCTAGAGTTTCAGATTCAGTAGGTCTGGGGTGGGGCCTGAGAATTTGCATTGTTAATAAGCTCTCAAGTAAAGCAGAAGCTTCGCCTCCATCTGGGAACAGAGTGAGAGAACCCCAGAGTTAGAAATCAGCCTGGGGAAGAGCACGAAAGAGCATGGGGCAGAGAAGAGGGTAGCAAGAGGTACATGACCGAATGTAACGTGGTATCTTGTGTATGGGACTTTGAAAAGGGTTTGGACAAAGTTGCGGAGAATTTTGAAGGCCAATTTTAAAAGAAGACATTTTCTAAAGAGACATAAATGCTTTTGATGAGAAGCAGGATGGACCTCACAGTCTATGTTTCAGAAAGCTAACTCTAGTGACAGTGTGCAGCGTTTAGGTCTCTTTGAAAGCAGAAGAACTTATCTAGGTGGAATCTGTGGCTATTCTGTTTAATTTCATGATACTATAAACGGACATATAGAAATTCGGTGAAATTATATAAAGCACACTGAAATCATCTTTTTAAAGAACCTCCAGAATTATCCTCTAACAATATAATGCTATTGATTTACTATTAAAGTATATTTTTAATTTAAGCAATATATATTTCAATTAAAATTTTGAAAAATACAAAAAGAAAGAGAAAAGAAAAATCACCCATATTCCTACCACTTCCAGAAAACCGTGAGTAAATTTTAGTGTATTATTTCATCTTTTTTATGCACAAACTTTTTTACTCTCTGTATAGGGATCACACTATGTATAAAAGTCATATCCTACATTACTTTATAAAACTTTTCTTAAATCATTATAAACTCTTGTGAAATGCAGTAGTTGTATATAGCACCTACTGATGTTTGCCCATCTAAGAGTCATAGCTTGGCTTTTCCCCTGCTTGTTGAATCTCATTGTCTTTAGGCCAGGCCTCACTTATTTGACTTAAGCAAATCTTGATTAATATAAAATAATCATGGTAATTCCCACTCTTCTGCCAGTAATTGATTTAACGGCTCTCTATTACTTCAGAAAATGTCAGGGGTTTGTTTGCTGTTTGTTTGTTTGTTTGTTTTACTTTGACAATCAGAGTTCCCCATACTGTAGCAGGCTGAATAATGGCCCCCAAAGTTTTAAGGTCCTATTTCCTTGGAACTGTAAACATTCTCTTATTTGGAAGAAGGGTCTTTGCAGATTAAAATAAGGATTTTGAGATGAGTAGATTATCCTAGATTATCGGGGTGGGCCCTATATGCCATCACAAGTGTCCTTAGAAAAAAAAGTACTCCATTTAAATACAAGCAAAAAATAAAAGAGCCAGTCCATTGATGACAAAACATTCTGTCCAGCAAATACATCAGATGTTTCATCTAATTAATGATCAAGAAAAGGCTTACACTTAGAACTAGTAGATAAATTCTGGATTAGCACAGTACAGTGATGATAGACAATAATATTGCATTATAAACTTGAAACTTACTAAGAGACTAGATCTTCATTAGTCCCACCACAAAAAAGAAATAAATAGTAATTGTCTGATGTAACAGGTGCTAACTAATGCTACAGTGGTATTCATATTGTAATATATAAATGTATCAAATCAACATGTTATACATCTTAAACTTATATAATGTTTTATGTCAAATATCTTTCAATTAAAAATAAAATGTATACAATTTTACATGTATTATGCAAAAATTTCAGTTTGCTACTATCAAGTACTGGCAAAGATGTGACGCAACAGGAATGGTCATGCACTTTTGAGTGTGAATAAATGGGTATAACATTTTGAAAATAGTGCAGCATTATCTATTACTTTTGGATATAATTATACACCAGCAGCAAATTCACTGTTAGTATATACACTAGAGTAGTTCTCAAACACATAGGTTTCAAGACACCATTTTATTCTTAAAAATAATTGGAGGCACCAAAGTTTTCTGTTAATGTGGGTTAGACTTATTGATAGTCACTATATTCAGAATTAAATTGAGATATTTTAAACATGGTTTATTTATTTATCATATAATAATAATAAGCCTATTGAATGCTAGAATAAATATTAAAAAAGCATAACTAATAAAAAAAAGTGTAAAGAAAAAGACAGAAGAGTAGGCAATATGAAAATGGAGCAGAGAGAGATTTGAAGATTGGAGTGATGTGGCCACAAGCCGAGCAATGCCAGCAACCACCCGAAGGTGGGAGAAGCAAGGAATAGATTCTCCCCTAGAACCTCCAGAGGGAGCACAGCCCCATTCAACCTTAATTGGCCCCATGATACTGATTTTGGACTTCTAGCCTCCAGAACTGGGAGAGAATAGATATTCATTGTTTAAAGTCACCAAGTATGATGACATAACAGCCAAAGACAACGAATCCAATACCGAGTCCAAATGCTTTTTAAATGTTCTATTCCAGCTCTGGTCAGTAAGAAAGGAAGCTATGAAATGGAAGTTCTTCTTGGAAAGATTTTCTTGCTCTTAAAAAGAGATACATGGATGGAAAAAAGTCTCATTTCTTCTGCTAGATGTTGTTGCATCTACATGTAACATTAGAACTGAGGCTGCCTTCTTGTGAAAATGAGGCATGTCAGCCTGAGAACAAACCAATGAACCAAGCAGGGAGAGCAGAAAGATAGAAAGAACTTGGGTCTTTGATGACATAAGTGAACTGCTTTAATTAACCAAGCCTGGGACTTTCCTATTATGAAATCTGTTACATGAGTTAATCTTCTTACATGAGATTAACGTGATTATTAGGCTATCTTTAGCTGGATTTTCCCTTATTTTCAGGTGAAAGCAACATACTAGATGCATGCATCAAGTGAATTATACCATAATTCAGGACTTGGCACACAGTGGACCTATGAACAGTTGCCTGGTTTTGTAAATAACATTTTTTTTGGAACACAGCTTCATCCACAGACCACTACTGTCTGTAGTCTTTTGCACTACAATGGCAAAGTTGAAAGTTGTGAGAGAGATCGAATGGTCTACAGCCTAAAATTATGCAATCTGGCCCTATAAGGAAAAAATGTGCAAACTTTTGCCATTCTTGAACACAACCATTTCCTTATTGCTAAATGTTGTTTTTCTAGTTTCTCCAAAAATTGTCTTCTTTAAGCAAGTTTTTAAAGCTGTCACAATACCAAAGCCTATACATAGAGAAAGAGTCCAATAATAAAATAAATACAGGCATGGAAACAATTTGCAGTCATCTCCTCTCTCATCTGGGATCTTATCAGAGTCTGCCAAAGGTTGATGTCAAATGCATGAGACTGCATTTTCCACATGTAAACAAATATAGATAATTACAGCAACTAAATCAAAACTGTAGCCTAATCTAGAAGAAGAAGAACTACAACAAAAAGCGTTTCCTTCCCTATTTTAAGTTTAAATCAGCCAAACTAAACTTCCTCCTGGGCTGAAAAATATTGGTGGAACTTACATCACAGAGAATGTTATTACAGCTGAGAGAAAAAGGGTCCTGAATGGAGCTTCCAGTAGGCAAGCCTGAGACACCTTACTTCCCAGTTAGCATCCTGTACTGGAGAGATAACTTCAGTTCACAAGGCAGGACACAAAGTGTGTCATATAAATGAAGCCAATTGTATATTTAGTAGATGTTTTGACTTCATGCCACATTGTTTGACTCTCCTTTTCAGAAAGTTCCCTATGCTGCCTTGTACTCCGAAGGTATCTTCCTATAAATGAACTGGGTGGCAGGCAGTCCTGCCCTTAGAATAGTAGCTGCACAAAATCAGATTTCAGGAGGGAGAGCCACTGACCAAATAATCTTTTGAACTTTGTGAAAGTCAAGCTGCCACTGCCACTGCCAAACATTTCTACTTGCTTCCCTAGAAGCCACTTAGGAGTTTTTCTCCTGGTGCAGAAAGAGCAAGATGTCCACATCTTTGTCACCTGGGGGCTTCCAGGTCTTCCTGGGGCAAAACCCAAATAAATCGGCAGAGTGCATAGTGATCTGAATAATCTTTGAGGATGAGCCTTGTCTTTGTTTGTTTGTTTGTTTGTTTGTTTGTTTGTTTTTCTGGGAGAAGTCATCTAGGATGAGGCTGGCATCCTGGAGAGAATCCAGAGTAAACAGCCCGTAAAGCAACACTCCATAAACGCCCAGGATCTGGCCACACACGCTATGCCAAGTGCAGCAAAAACATCACCACCGAACCCTCAGGAAAACAACCAAAAAACCAGTGTGCCAGACTCAGAGAATGGACCATTAGAGACAGAAACTTTCAACTCCATGAATATTCAACGAGAATCAATAAAAAGCTACTGTCTGAAACTTGCGGCCTATTCCACAGTTACCTTCTTTCCAAAACATCTGATACAAGAGCCTTCCACTTCCTTTCCCAAAGGATGCTGGATGTGTGCTAGGTTTTCCATATCGACTGTGCAAAACAATGAATTCCCCCTGCCCTCATTTTTTAACTGAGACATATTAAAATCTGGCACTGAGAAAGCACTTGTGTTATTGAAAGTTTTCAGCCCATGTAATATTTAAAGTAATAATAACTCTCAAATAACTAAAGTAAATACAATTTTTGATTTAAGAAGGTAGGAAAAGAACTATTAAAACGTAACGCCTTTCCTTTTATAACCTAAAGTGTTTTGACGCGTGTTATCTGCTCTCTCACTTTAACTCAGATAGACAGCCCTATAAAATGAGCAGAGATAGGCACTATTTATTCGATAGCACCTGCAGCTCAGAGTAATTAAACAACTTAATAAAGTTACATTATTTTCTTGTCAACCATGTTTATGGTCATTATTAAAGTAGTTTATGTTTCTAAATGTTTTAAAATACAGAAACTGAAAAATTTAGAAAATCATTGTCTCATAATTAAAAAAAATAAATAACAAAACAAAACTCAACCAAACAAGAGGAAAAGCCCGATTTGACAAGAAAAAGCAGATTTTACTGTAAGATGTACATAATGAGCTAGTGCTTCAGAAAAGTTACCTGGCCTCCGAGTCTCATTTTATCATCTGTAAAATGGGCCTAGTAATGTCTACCATGCAGGATTGTTGTGAGAATTAGAGATAAAATATACAAAGCCCTAAAATATGGTGAAGCCATAATAAATGGTAGTTATTCACATTTTGGAGTATTTGCTTGCAGGATGGCATTAAGGTTTCAGTTGTTGGGGTTTTATGTAATTAAAAATATTTCTTATATACAATGTTCTGTCACGTGCATTTGTCTTTTTATAGATACATGCTGCCTAATAGAAAACACATATACCATCTTCCATTCAAGCAATCCCTATCATTAGACATGTAGGCAGTTTTCTGACTTCGCTCTTACAAATAACACTGGGAGGAATCTTTTGCACATGAAGCTTCATCCACATTGAATCTTCAGGGTTAATTTCCAGAAACAAATTACTGGGTCCAAACCTCATGATTCTTGTGTTGAAATTGCTTTCTAAAAGAATTATAACTATTCTCACAAGCAAAAGTAGTTGAGAAGAGGATCTTCTCACCATGTTCTCATCAATCTGTCTCCATCACTCTGAATATCTGTGCAAGCGTGATCACAAAGAGAACTTGTCTCTGGTTTTGATTTACATTTCCTTGGCTGCTAGCGAGGGTGAATTTTACCAAATATTTGTTAAGTTCATTAGCAAATAAATTGGATTTTGTTTCTCCTTTTTGAAGTCTAAGTGTTTTTCCTATAGATTTGTATGAGTTCATTATTTATGTGAAAAATGTTAACCTTGAAGAGTGACCCTACACCTAAATCAAGACAGAAATGGCTGTGAAGAAAGGACAACATTATAGGAGTCATAGGTAAATCTATCAGGGTCTTGGTAAAACTGGACCCCATGATTTGTTTAACCCTTTGAAGGTATATGGCATTCAAAAAATAAGAAGAGAATCAGTCTACTAACATTTTTTGAATATTTATGTGACTATTCAATCTTATATATACCAATTATGTATGGAGCAACTGCTATCCCAATTTATTCTAAATACCTGGATGCCACAATGAAGAAAAGAGACAAGGTCTTCACTTTTATGGAGCTTATTTGTTGAATGCTTTTTTAATATCAGCTGTATTTTCATTCTCCCCTGTCATCTCAAGAACTCTATGTGTAAGTATCATTATTTCTATGTTTTTCAAATAAGAAAACTGAGTCTCAGATAGGTTGGTGTACTTGACCAATAGCAGACAGCAAGCAATTTAGTATTAGAGTGATGATTTAAACCCAGGCACACAGGCTCCAAAGCCTACGAATTTTCACTGTCCTAATAAATAAGGTAAAACCTCAAGTTCAGGTAGTCCTTATGCAGGAGTGTAGTGCAGTAAAAATAACATGAAGGCTAAAACCAACCATGCAAAGTGATCTTAATCACAGGGGAAAAGGAAAATCTTTCTATAGATTTCTATATGAAGAGTGGTTAGGGCAGTGCTTGCCTCTTGTCATATTGTGTAATACAGAGCAAGTAATTTTTCTATGCCTTGGTAAATTGTCAGTCTCATTTCTAAATTTGGACTAGCTTCCATTTTGTCTTTTGTACTTCCAAAGCCATGAAGTATCTCAGAGTTCATTTAATGTATTTTTTTTGGGGGGGGGCAGCATTACTTTCTCTGAGACATTTTCATCCTTTTGTCACTTTCCTCCTTTATGGCAATAAGTTCACCTTCACTAGTTGTTTTGGTTGCTTGTCTTGCGTCTCTAGAATGGTTCCAGTGACAACATTTCCATGCCCAACTATGTTTTCTAAACTCCACTTACATTCAATTTGAATTTCACTTCACGCATGATCACTTTTTATACCTTTCTTCTCTTCTATTTTTGTTTCCTAGTTTCCTCTATTGACTATCCATTTTTGTAAAGTGTCACATGGGTCATCACTTTAAGTCAGGAAGGCAACATAACTGCACACATAGCTATCTGTGTGAACCACTGAGTAGCAGATGCACAATAAACAATCACCAATAGACTTTAAAATAAGTGATATGGCTGGTAACTAACTGATCATGATCACATATTCATAAGGTGATTTGTAAATTGAAGAGCTAGCAGCAAAGTGTGTACTTTACGCAAACATTCATAGTTCTTATACCACGGTGACTGAAATTTGAACAGTGTTGTTGGACAGGACTAGTTTTATTTAATTAAACTCACTGAACTGTGGTGATAGAAATTCATGTATATTAGAATCCTGCAAAAAGAGGACAACTGTATTACCTTTGAGCTTTTTGGTGCTGGCTCTTGTATAACTGTCTAATACTGAAATGATAGCACATTTTAAAGAAGGCAACAGTGACTTTATTTCACCAAGTTGTTTTTTTTTCCGTTGTATAAAATAACAGGGTGTGGCCACAGAGAGCACTATTGTTTAATAATTCAGTTGAGAATCCAGCCCACATACCTTCCCTCCTCACCCCAGTGGACCTGCTCTTTTAGGATAATTCCATCTAGTTAACAAAGCAGTAGTGAAGATATTTCCTGTCTTCGTGAAAAACACTTCCATCCTCTCCCAGCCCCAGGGAGGAAATGAAAAGAGAATGCTTATGCATCACAACAGGATGTAGAGCTGTGTACCTGGGTCCTTCCCCTTGTCTCAGATTTAATGTGCAGTCATGACCCAGGCACAAATTTAAGCAATATGCCATATGTGCAGGCCTCAAGAGAAATCAGAACAAGCCTGAAGGAAGCTAGGCAGGGCAGCAAACCCCAAAGATGTTAAATATTTTTGCCACAACATTTCATTTTCTTTGTGGCTTGGTTTTTGTGAGACTCTGTGTATCAGTTGAAGAGGTGGGTTTGAGGGACACGTGAGTCTGCATTTCTTTCATTCTGGTGTAGATTATTGTTAAAGTGAGAAAAAGATCCTGGAAGGTGGAGGTATATGAAAAGGGAAGGGTTAGGGCTTTCAGCATCAGATTATATCCTAAAGTCATCATGCTTAGATAAAAATGTATAGTAATAAGGGAGAGTGTTTTAGTTGGGGGTTTCCCAGAGGCTGATCTTGAATACAAGCAGTTAATTTGGGTAGTAATGTCAAGAAGACCAGGAGTGTAGAGAAATAAACCATGGAAATCAAGGAAGCAACATGGAATATGCCAATGTGTAAGCTGTTAATGTGGGCTTCTGGAGCTCATCTGCCCTGGGGACATTTGCAGGGTGATGTAGGACATGTCTGAGAGTCATCTCACCCAAGGAAAAAGAAAACTGCTGAGGACCACTCAACCTCCTGGTTGAGGGCTACTTGTTATCTTTTAACTTCTCAGTACTCGTAGCCTGCCCTGCATGCAGTGGAGCACATTCCCAGAGGCCAGAGGAAGCCTAGAGGCAGAGTCCCAAATTCTTGCAATAAAAGGCCATCCAGAGTTTACAAAATGGTAAGTACTAATGGGCATGAATAAGGCATCAACAGTGTCTGCTACTGGATCATAATTGGAGTCTAGGAACTGCTCTAGCACTTTGACTATGTTAACTCATTGATATATGCAAGCCTACAAGAAGCCTACCAGATAGGTACCATTATCCTTTTATAAATTAGGTACAGATAGATTAAGTTGCCCAAGCTCACAGTCTAGCAAGTGGCAGAGGAAAAATTATAAACCAGATGAGAAGGCTCCATGTAATCTCTGCACCATATTGCTAACATCCACTGTAAAATATGCTTGGTCTTCTCCATGTCCTCCCTGCACCCCACAAACTCTCTTAGATCTTTAAGTCTTGCTGTGTGGCTGTGAAATAGCTTCATTTTTAAGTAAGACAAGATAATTTAGTGGAGCAATGCGTTTTATATGAGCAGAGTTTCTACTAGCATGAGTTATCAGCCAACTCTCGACAGGATACTTGAACTTATATATGAGAATGAAATACTCCTTAATTATTTAAGCTACTCTGTTTAGGAACCTTTTCATTTCAACAGCCCAGACTGTATCCTAACTAATGCACAAAATAACATTAGAGTTTTAGTTACAGCTCCTGAACACCAAACACAAAAGAATATACGGGGACCCAGCCCCGCCCCAACACTGAGACCTTACACAGGAGGTGCTGAGTTAGCGTCTGTGTATCTGCATTCCCACCCCAGTCATGCATGTTTCTTCTCTTGCTTTGACTGAAAGAGGGCCCAGCCTCTTCCATAACTTCCTTTCCTTGTGCAAGGAACTGGTACAAGATACAACATGATTGAGTCCTCTTTGCCTTCTCCATGAGTCACTGCTTGATTTTGAGTCTGTCTCACCAAACCAGTACTGAGGTCTCAGTGCCCAGAGCTGTCAGCAAACCTCCCACTCCCTGTTTTTGTTGGCTTGTGCCACCCTGCCACGCTGGAGGTGTCAGCTAAAGCTGTTTACTGGCTTTATTTAAAAATACCTTGAGGTATGCTTAAAATTCTGCTTTGAGCAGCAATATGGACATGAATAGAAATGAAGCAAGAAAGTAATGGAGATAAATTGAACATGATAAAACAAAATTGTAATGAGATTATATGAAATAGAATCTTTGAAAAAGTGGTATGCTATTTAAACCCAATATTACCCCATACACATATATGTAAATGTATATACATATATAAGTTCAAGAGATCTTATTACCTTTATGGAGCTCAACCATTCATACCAGAGAGGTCAGGCCATATCCCAGGCTAAGTGCAACTCTGCAGCATATTCTTCTAGGCTAAAACAATGACTGAGAAATAGTAGACTTAAAATATTAGTGTAATATGCATGAAAAATAATAGCATGTACAAACAGACTCCTATTGCAAAAGCCACCACGTGATCATTGTTGCTGACTTTTGTCACGTCAGGGATCATTGGATAGTGAGATGTGGGCCAAACCAGGCTATACAGATTGAAGAGTTAAAATTGGCTCACGTAGAATGGCCAACTTCCTAAGTTGGGTGAGACCTTAGAAAACCACTTGTCTAATCTCCCAGAAACGAAGGCTGAAAGATCACAGAGCTAGTCAGTGGCAGAATCAGGGCTCCGATCTTCTTTCTTCAATGCTCCACAACACTTTGTGGTTTCTCTATTTTAGTATTCTTACTTTACGATGGCACACTACAACACCACATTAGAGGGGAAACCCTTGAGGCTTAGACTCCCTCACTGTCCACTACCCTTTTATTTCCTAGAGTCATGCCACCCTGCCACCTGGCTTACCCAACACTGACCCACGGGGCCCGGCCACCTGTCTTGGCCTTTTTTGTGGGTGGAGATTAATCAGAAGGGAAAGTTAAAAGGGAAGTGGGGTGTGCTCCTCTTTGCAAGAGGAGAGGCTGGAGTAATGAGGGCAGAATTCCAGCACTGCCTTCCTTCTGCAGCCCAAGAACAACATCCAGGCATCCACGTCTCTGCCCCCACCTCCCACGTGCTGACACATAGTCGCTTTGTCTTGGATTTAACCTATGAGCACTAACCTCACTGTTTTTTTCTCCCAAGAGTTAAGTGGATAAAAGTCAAAGAAGGGAGGCTTGCAACTCAAGGCAGAAGAGTGCTGCCTGGGTTTTCCCCTGTCTTTGGAGTGACTCTGCAAGAGACAGGCTTATTAGAACCAAGGCACTAAAATCCTCCAGCCCCTGGGTAGGCACAAAGTCTCTTACCAGAGGGATCCACAAAAAGCCAGTAGTGATGGTACATGAGTTCCTTATACATGAAAAAGATGGGCCTTGCTCCTCATTGGCAGCAGGGGACAGGGCAGGAGTATGGATGGTCTTTGGTATGCTGTCATATCAGTAATAGCATTTGTTTCCAACACTTAACCCAGCAATATTTCTTAATGTAATATTTATCATTGTATAAATAGTTATTACAATAAGGCCCCCTCCGCCAAAAACAAAATGAAACAAAACACTTAGAAGCTTGTAATCATGATTATCATTTGGTAGTGGGTTTAGCTTACAACTTTAAAATGTAATCACATGAAAGTAAACCCCACGAAAGACAAGAAGTGGAGGAAATTAACATGTCGAATTGGTTTTTGTCTAATTTTCATTAATCTAATATGTTCTCAAAGGACTTCTTAAAGGGAACCAAAGAGATGTAAAACGTTCAAAGTACCACACCCTTAATTCCTCTGATTCTCAGTTATGGGTCATTAGGCAATTATTCATCCCAGGCATACTTAGGAAACTAGTGAAAGGACTGACATATATGGAAGATCTAAAATGGATATTACATCTACATGAGTCTGAATTTCATTAAATGACTATAAAAAGGGAGGAAAAAGGGGCGATTAAGGAAATAAAGTTTATTTAATGGTTATTACGTGTCAGGCATCATCCTGAGTGCTTTATATATAACTCTTTACAACTCCATGCTCTAGGTATTATTATTAATTTCATTTTACAGGTGAGGAAATTGGTGTCCAGCATGGTTTAGTAACTTGCTTAAGGCTACTGAGCTACTTAAGTGACAGTCAATTCATCCAAGAAAGTCTGACTCCAGAGACCACATGTTCTTAACCAGTATGTTAGATTGCTTCTCAGAGCGTAGAATACAAGTGTGATTTTTAAAATAAAACATAAAATTTTTGAGATGTGTTCATTCATTTTATCTATATTTATTGATGTTGTATCTGTGCCAGGCACTTCACATTAGGATCTGAAGAATCAGACTATTGAAACTGACTAGCTTCCTGCCTTCTGGAATTTACATTCTCGTTGTATAGATTAGAATTATATAGAACAAAAAATAATCATATAAGTAAATAAAATTAAACTGTAATAACTGCTATAAGGGAAAGAAGATCCTAAGATATTAAATAAGGGAGAGGAATCTCTTTACCTAAGTTCTCCATGGAAAGCTTGGCAAGAGATTGCATGCAGGTAGTTTATTTTGGAAAGTGACTCCAGGGAAGAAAAGTGAGAACTAGGGGAAAAATAAAGAGGAAAAGCTGAAACAAGAGTATAGTCTTAAGGTGGTCACTGCTGTGGCCCAGGGGGAAGATCCTGCTATAACACTGAGGAACCACGTAGAATATACCTCAAAACTGCCTACTCAAGGGGCGGGAGAGAGAAGCAATGGCCCACTAGCTCCCACTGGTCTTGAATTTGTCAATTCCCTCCCTTTCCCAGGTTGTGCATGCAAAGCTCACACTGCGACATCGGAGAAACCCTGGAGCACAAACCAAAAGAAGCCAGGTATAGCTGAGGCAAGGTGCTGTCAGACGACACCTGGACAAGGCTGTTGCCATTACGATGGTTGGAGTAAGAAGTGGGCTGAGAGAATCTCAGGCACAAGAAATGATCTTCTTAGGTGCGTGGGTCAGAGAAATCATCTCTGAGGAGGTGGCTTCTAGGCTGAGATCTAAAGAAGAGGAGGAGCTAAGAATAGCAAGAGCTGGGAGAAGAGCATTTCCAGGCACAGGAAACAGAGTGTTGAAAGCTCTTGTATCTTTCAAGAACTGAAAAATCAGGGTAGCTGCGTTAAGTAACGGCAAGGCAGCCTGGAATATTAAAGTAGGAGGGGCAGTGGCAAGATCATGCAGAGCCTTGGAGAGCGTGCTAAAGATTTTAAGTGAATATGAACTCATTCAAGGGTCATAAAAATGTAGCCTATTTATCTCCAGGAACCACAGGCATGAAGTGAGAGGTCCTTCTACAGCGTAAAGGACAAACAGGTTGACAGTACTACTGACCAAGTGTCCTTACTAGAGCCAAGAGTGAGGGCTTCTCTCCAAGTCAGGGCAGGACAGATGGTTTGTTCTGGGTTGCAGAGTTGGGGTGAAGAGGCAGGAATCTAGTCTCCAACCCATTGTCCATGAGAATAATTTAGAACCGAGGCTAAAATGAGACCCGGAGCAGGACTGGATGGCTCCTGCTTGGCGAACTCTCAAGAGTCAGGGCATGCTTGATATGCTTTGTTTGGTGTCAGCATTGGTCATTGTTTTAGGAAAAAAGTCTCAAATCTCTAAGACTTGGGAGAGAAAGAATTATGAAAGGAACTCTTCTACTGTTGGCTCCTGACTACCCTTGAGCTGCATTTTCATCTTCACTGGCAAGTCTTTCTCTTTAATTTTTGCTATAACTGCTATGCTGGGCCCAAAGGGAGGCATTAACATTATGGTCCAACCTTCAAGAAAACCCCTTTCCCTTGAGATATTTGTTGAACAGGAAGTACCCATCTCTGTTTATTTAAACATATTTGCCACATGATTAATGAGCAACAATGAAATACTTCCACCTGGGAGTCATTATACATCTAATTTCCATTTCCATTGCTTACCTGACCTTTTCTTAGTTTACAGGTACATCAGTATACACCCTGTTTCTGTAACACCTTTTATGGTTGTGTTAGTCAGAGTAGGCTAACTGCTTAACAAGTACAAAATTCCACTGGCTTAATGCAATTAAAGTTGATTCTCATTCCTGTCATAGTCCCATGCAAGACTGTAGTAAGGTTCTGTTCCATGCAGTCATTTAGGGATCCAGGCTCATTCCTTCTAATAGTTCCACCTTCTTCTAAGCCGTTGGAATACTCTGCATTTGGCCAGTAGAAAAGCAAATAGAACACATGGTAAATGTGTCAATGCTATTAAATGAGGCACATTTACTCTGATGAGAACTAGTTTCATGGCCCACCTGGATGCACAGGGTTTGAGACATGCCATTGATAAAGAAACCAAGAAAAAGAAGAGACCCTGGATGTCAGTGAGCACCAGCAGCATCCAACACAGTGGTGAAGAATAACGATGTGCCTTTCTAACCATTCATAAAAAATATAGAAATTGTGAATATGATTTTCATGTATTAAAGGGCAGGGATGAAGATGTCTGCTTGGCTTCCTCAAATACCTATAACAACAATATAGAGTACTCATAAAGAGTGACTTTCTCCCCATGACTCTAGTTGTGAAACTTCTGATCCTGTTAAGGCTCTTTTTTACCTTTCTTTTTAAGTGCACTAAAATATATATAGCATAATAATCAGAATTTACCAACTCTTTCTCCTGTTTCAGGTCACCCTTAAGTTTCATCCAGAGGGGAGCCAGCAAACAGTATGTCACATGGCTCACTATTCAGCTCTGGACCTCCTTCAGCTCTGGAGCCTCCCACATCTGTCCCCACTGCTGATACTGGATACCTGCTCCCACGGCAAGACTGAGAGCAATGACCTGGAGACTATCACCTAGGAAATGCCCTCCAGGCTGTGATTCCTCGTGATGTAGGAGCAGCTGTTGCCATGGACCAAAACCTGCCATGATGGGGGCATAACTGCAGAGCAAGGCTCTCTTCCATATTTCCCAGAAGCTGGAGAGCCAGCTCCCCATAGGATACATCACCAATTGTGGGGTGAGCATGGAGAACAGTCACTGGCTTAACCTCTTTATCCATCCCTTACTCTCCAGGCTCCTCTGAGTGCTAAGCACAAACCTCACCCTTGCTGGCTCTTTTTTCTTAAAGGAAAGCAGCTGAAGGAGGTAGTTGCCTATGCTCCCACCCCTGTCAGTCACTCATGCAGGCCCCTCATGTCTGAGTCTCAAGTTCATGTACATTTCCTTTTTGATTCTCCTTGGACATCATAAGCTTCCTGAAGACAGATGAGCCTGTGTCTTATTTGTCCACACCATAGAGTACCACTGCTATTCATTGGCAGATAATGAATGAATGAACAAACGAAGATACCTACTTACCCAGTTTCTTTGATAACTTTGCCATTCCCAGACAGGTAGTGAAAAGATGCCATATTATTTCCAAAAATGTTATACACCTAGGTATTTTATTGATACAATTTACCCTGTTTCTGATTTCTCTAAATTTGACATTTTCCATTCAATAACTAGAGGTTAATATTTACCTGCCCTATAGGATGAAAAATCTTATCAAGTTCCACTGAAATAATTTTAATTTTTTGACAATAATTAATAATAATAATAATAATCTTTTTTAAAGTCCAACCAACCAGATTGCTTCTTCTCTGTACTAGGGACCAAGCAGCAATGGCAAGCCTGGTAATTGGACACCTGAGCTCTTCACAATGTAGCAATGAATGATCCTTTTCTTTCTCTTTTGTTGGTCTTTTCTAGTCTTGCCTTCCATTTCACAGCTTTGTTAAACATTCAGGTCAAGGTCAGAGCAAGGGACTATTTCAGGGTGGGAGGAACTGAATTTAGCCACACAGGGCCTCTCCCCAATGAAAACATTAAGCACCTAGCCAAGAAGTCTCTATTCCAGCAGGAAAAAAAAAAAAGAAAGAAAGAAAGAAAAAAAAAGAAAAACGAAAAAAGAAAGAAAAATATTCCTTAAGAAAATGCCATTGTTCCTTTGTTTTGACCCAAGCTAACCCTGTTTCAGGTTACAGAGAGGCAGCTCCCTGCAGAGGGGACAGTGCTAGACCTGAATTTTATTTTTAGCACTCACTCTGACTCTCTGTGACCTTATCCTGCCCACTTCTTTAGCTTTGACCCCCTCCATTTGTATTCTGGTTCTAAACCACTACTTTTCGCCGTCCCCTCCTTACTGCAGTGTTGTGTGTAAGACTCAGGAAGATACTCCAAAGTCTCAAACCCAACAGGTCTTTAAAACAAGGAGTCACTAGAGCTAATCAGCCTAAATGGATTTCTGGGAATGAGCCTCAAAGGCTGTCTTCCTGCATTTCAGACATGAAGAGTTTAAAACTGATCACTAAGAAGTAGACATAAGGGTTCATGATCTTCCAAGGAGATAGAAATTACAGATTATGGCGAGGCATTTGAATGCCCACAAAATCTTCTCCTCCAGGAAGCCATGGCAAACCACTCTGCATCCAGTTCATGTTTTAGGAATTTACTCCCCTCTCATGGGAGCCATTAGTAGCCCTGGCGTCTATAAATTGTTGAAGAAAAAAAAATACAACAACAGCAAAAACCTGTGATCTTACTGGTAAGGGGAGAACAAACCACTACCTTTCGGAGGTGCTAGTGCCAGTGTATTTTGTGAAAAGGAAGGTGATCGTGTGAAATAGTAGATGACATCTTCTTGATACTTTCTTGAAACCATGATTAAACATGGTGCTGCAGCTGTGTTTTTGGAGGCAGTGTAGCCTTCCTGGAGAAGGAATGCTTTGGAGAAAAGATGGATCAAACCCTGACACTACCTCTTAGAAACTGTATGACTTTGAGCAATTTACTTCATGTTCCAGTCTGTTTTCTCTATTCAATGAGATTTCTAAATGGACCGAATTATCATATTTTCAGACAACTGAAAAAGCTTATATAATGCTTACACTGTGTCTGAACATATTAATTACTTTGAGAATATTATCTATTAACAATAACAATAATAGTAAGGCTTATGAAGAAAAATATTATACTCAGGGGACTCATGAATGATAAGTAAAGGAAATTTACTCTATTATCCCCTCTATGGCCCTAACACTTCCTGATAAATACAATTGACTCTTGAACAATGCAGGATTTAGGGGTGCAGTTGAAAATCCTAGTAAAACTTTTGACTCCCCCAAAACTTAGCTATAGTCATCTTTTGGTATCCATGGGGGATTCATTTTAGGACTCCGAGGAATACCAAAATTAGCTTTCTACAAAGGGATCAAGTCCCTTAAAAAATGGCATAGAACAATGCATATTATATAGTCAGCTCTCTGATCCACAGATTCTCAACTGTGGATTGAAAATACTGTTTTCAACTCATGGTTGTGTTGGTTGAATTCATGATGCAAAACCAAGGATGTGGAGGGCCAATTAAATATTTATTGGAAAAAAATGAACCTATAAGTAGATCTCACGGTATTCAAGTGTCAACGGGCCTTCTGTTTTAGCACCTGTAACATGTTATTATTCTCTTCGTTTAATTTTTTATATCCCATTCTGAACCCTCTGTCTTTTGTTGTATCACAATATCTCCTCTAGTACTTGTCTTATAGATTCTTTATTGAGTGAATAAAAAGCAAAGTTGAATCAATGAGCAAAGGAGTAAGCAAATGAACAAATACCCTCTTGAAGGAAATATTTGTCTCATTAAGCCAAAACAGTCATTTCATATATAATCTATTTTTAGAAAAATAGCATTTTGCTTATTTATTATGAATTTTCCCCCACTTCCCCTCTCCTGTCTCTTAGGGATGCAAAGTCTCAGATTCAGAGTAATTCTCCAACGGTTTATTTAGGTGCTGAAAGTGTTAAACAGTCTCCAAAACTGTGGGAGATTTTTAATAGGATGAGTTGATTTTCACCCCTGCTCTGACCTCCAGATGTAGAAGCCAGGAATTTCAGACTGGATGAAAAGAAAGAGAAGTGATTACTGCACAAATGAGCATCTCATTATGGAAATCACTAAATCTTTGAGGTGTGCACATTCTAAGCTTTTTAAAGTAAGAACTGTGAGTAGGCAGAATGATGCAAGTCTGGCCTGGATGTATTTTCTTGTTCTGGCAGAGGGCAGGCACAACTTGCTGCAGATGCCACTATGCCAGGGGGGGCCCAGTTTAGTTTGCAGAACATTCTCTAATTCATCAGGACAGTCGCAGTAAATATTTTGAAAATTAAGAGAATCACTTCAGCAGTTTATCTCAAATAGAAACTTATTTAAACCATTTTCCAAGCTTATTCAAATGAACTTGAGCTCCTACTCACAGGCTACATGGTTTGCAAGTCTCATTGAAAAAATGAAAAGGTAGAGTTTTATTCAAAAATTATTAAGCATTTCAAGATGCTGACAGCAGAACATTCCACCAAGCATGAGCCCTTCTGAGGAAGGGACCCTGGGCAACTGCACAGGTGATAGGCCCTAAAACCAGCCCTACCTGTTAATGATTACCTAATAAGACAAGTTCCGGGAACCTCCAACCCCTCTATAGTCAGGCCAGCAGCTGCAGCAGAAAAACAAAAAAATTGTCACTGTCAATGCCTCAGCATCAGCTCTCCCCAGAAATACCACCCTTCCTCACAGCCTCCATCAGATGCCCAGTTTCCACTACTGTTTACCCCACGTCAAGTCTTCAGTGTCCATACAGCAGTTTAAAAGAACCAAAAAACACACGAACAAACCCCGGCTAGACCTACAGCCCTACAGAATCGCCTTCCTAGTACTCGCCATTAATTGCGTTCTGAATGTTCCATTCAAAACTGAAACACACACACACACACACACACACACACACACACACACACAGGCTTACACACTCACACACTAAAACTCACACACACTCACACACTCACAAAGGCTCACACAGCACACATGCATACACTCACACACATTCACACACTCACACTCACTCACACACACACACACTCACACACTAACACGCTCACACTCACTCACATGCTCCACACTCACACATTCTCACACACACTCACACTCACTCACACACTCACACTCACACACACACTCACATTCACACACACACTCACACTCACTCACACACTCACACTCACACACACACTCACACTCACACACTCACACACACACTCACACTCACTCACACACACACACTCACACACTAACACGCTCACACTCACTCACATGCTCCACACTCACACATTCTCACACACACTCACACACTCACACTCACACTCACTCACACACTCACACTCACTCACACACTCACACTCACTCACACTCACACACTCACACTCACACATTCACACTCACACACACTCACACACTCACACCCACTCACACTCACACACACACACTCACACACTAACACGCTCACACTGACTCACACGCTCACACACTCACACACACTCACACTCACACACTCACACCCACTCACACTCACACACACACTCACTCACACTCACACTCACACACACGCTCACACTCACTCACACACACACTCACACTCACTCACACACTCACACACACACACTCACTCACACCCACACTCACACACTCACACCCACTCACACTCACACACACACTCACACTCACACACACACACACTCACACACTCACTCACACTCACACACTCACACACTCACACACACACGCTCACACTCACACACACTCACATGCTCACACACTCACACACTCACACACACCCCCACTCGAAAGGCTGTCACTCGGTGTGAGAAGGGAGCAGCCGAGATGACCGCCAGCAGGAGCGGGGTGGCTCGCCGGCTGGTGGGTCGTTTGATAAGGAACCTGGGTGGGGGCGGCCTCACAATGGCCTATTGATTCAGCTCTCACGCACCCGGCAGCCCGGGCTGGGAACCCCGGGGAGGCGGCCGTGCCCGGACCAGGGCGGCGCGGGGGCGCGGCGGTGAAGGGGTCCGCAGGCGCGAAGCGCCGCCCAGGCAGCCCGAGGGCTGACCTCGGCGGGGAGGGCGGTCGGTGGAGGGAGACGGGGAGGGGGAGGCGGGGAACCCCCACCCCCCGCCCCTGCGCCGAGTTGCCTTTGGCGAAAGCATCGCCCCGGTGTGATCCAGGCAGAGTCCCTCAGGCAAGAGTCCAGCAGAGCTCGGGCTGCGCATCTCCCCACGCCGGGGCATTAGGGGGCACGGGCCTCCGCGCCACCCCCACCACCTTCCCGGCCCCCCTGCCCTTGGGCTGCAGGTGCCTTGGCCCTGGGCTGGGAAGGTGTTTCGTGGGGGACAGAACCTAGTGGCTCAGCCCTCCCCGGCTGTCCCTCGGGGTGGCCCCTCCCTAAGGCCTTTGGTCAAGAGCAGGAAAAAAACACAGACATTTGTGTCACCCTATTAAGCACACAGGGCTTTGAATGCTACAGCGGGCAGAAACTCCTCATCCTTCCTCTGGCAGAGTGGCCGGGTGAATACAATAAAAAGCGGGCGGCAGCTCCCCAAAGTCCCCGCCCCTCCTTCCCTGGCTTCAGGAAACCTTAACATAATTTCTTCTGTCTCCGTCTCTCTCTCTGTGTCTGTCCCTCAGTCTCTATCTGTCTCTGTCTGTCCGTCTATCTCTCCCCTCCTCCCCTTCCTCTCTCTCCCTTCCCCCGTTTATTCTCTCTGTCTCTATCTCTACCTCTATCCCCCTCCCTATCTCCCTTTCTTTGAAGTGAAAACTGCTCTTTTCATGTTATCATTTTAAAAAGACAATGCGAAAATTTGGCAGGAGGTCAGGTCCCAGATTTTGAGATGCTCCAGGCGCTCCCCGGGAAGCTCTGTTTTTTGGAGAGCTGACCCAGCAGCTGGTCCCTGCTGCTCTAAGATGTGTGCTTTCGCTTTTTCACTTCCCAAACAGCTTAGACTGGAGTCTTGAGAGAGCCCTGGAAAGAGCTGCCCAAGCAGGAAAAGGTCTGGAAAGGCTATACCACAGGAGAGCAGAAACCCAGGGGGGTGGAACCTAGCTCTGTGAACTTAGGGCTCTCTGCCTGTGACTTGATGGGGTGATCTCCAGGCCTCCAGGCCACAGGTGGGGCCATCAGCTGGGAGCCAGGAGGTCCTTGATCTGCTTCCAAGCTGTACACCACTCCCAAAAGGGGGGAAAAAAAGGATCTGTTTGTCCTGCTGCAGGAGGTGCTATCACCATTTGCAGTCAGTTCACTGACCCCTATTCCAGAGAGCTCCAAGGAGCCTACATCCTTCCTCCAGGCAGGATCCTGAACCTCGAATTCCTATCTCACGAACTGCTCTTACTCAATATACTGCCATCAACAACCTAATCAGCTCTCTGGGTGCGAGGTCCAGAAGGAATTTCATCTAATTTAGTGTCTGCAGAAAAGTGCTTTCGAGCACTTTTTTCTTTTGAAACCTAAATGAGGTTTCATGCTTAAGTACACAAGGTCTCCGAGCTGACCCTTCTGTAAACATTGCTCTATTCCAAAGGATAGAGTTACCTCATGACCTAGAGGAATGAAGAAGCTTCAGAAAACACCCTGATGTTCTGTGGTTGTCTGGAGATCTAAGTTCTTTAGCCCTAATAAATAAGGCGTTCACAACCTTCCAGGAACTACCCTTCAGTCAGCCTGAAGATCCCCAGTCAGATCTTGGGACTCTTCTAGACCCTCATGAGACTTCTCACATCTGGAGCTTTGATGGAGTTGGCAGCAGAGAAAGTTGTGAAGGCAGTAAGCAATAGTCACCTTTGGCCTGAAATGAATATCGTGGGTTTTTATATCCACCTACATACTACGGGCCATTGTTTGCTTCAGTACTTTAGGGAAAGGAGATCTAGCTCCTTCTTAGGAATAAATTGATAACCCTGTTTGAGGTCCAGTTATTCATATTATTGGTTTTGGACAACATAGAAAAGAACGTGAACTATAGTCACCATTTTCAAAAGAAGGAGACTGCAATTACCAGGTCACAAGTTTTATCATCTATTCTTGATATCAGTATTTTTGCAAAGATATCTGGGTAAAGCTGAATCCCTGAAAACTTTAATAAGCTTCTTAGGGACAATCCGTAAGAAGAATGAACTCTGGTCATCCAACCCCCATCTACAGTTAATGCCTCAACTAGAACACTTTGTCTCTGCCTTACTGGATTGCAAATCTGGCCCCTGATTCCTGAAGGCTTGCTCTGTCTCCTGCTCCCATTCTGTCCTTATCCCTCATATTTAATAACAGACATGGAACTTTCCTGGCCCTGACCCTCCACACTTATCCTCAAGTCCTTCTCTTCTTTCTGTTCCAGTAACGTCCTTGCTAATGGGGTACCTTGGCTTCTATGCCAGACAATCCTGGAAGGCTTGATATGCTCGTGCTCAACAAGGAGGGTTCAGACACAAGCTGCCCCCTATTGTAACATGCCATCTCCCTTGCACTACAACACATCAGACAGCAAATACCTAAGAGACTTCAGGATTATGGTCAATCACTACCATGAATAAATGTGTAATAATACCACAGTTCTCTATCAAGAAATTGATTAGGATTCAAAACCATCTATACATAATCTTATTTAGACTCCGTCATGTTCAGAGTCTTCCACACTCTCCCTCCCACTTCCCCACTGGCCAACCTGGATCAGCTTTGCAAAGGGCAGAGTTCCTGTCTTCCTACAACTAAGGATTAAAGAGGCAACAGAGAGATACAGGTCCCAACCTACTGTCTCTACAACCCACTGGGCAGCCTAGATCAGAAAGATGAAATTCCAAATGCAGGGAATGTTTTTCAACATCAAAGTTTTCCTACTGCACATAAAGTACTACAGCAGATATAGAAAACAATTTGGTAGTTTCTCAAAAATTTAAACATAGGATTACGACATGACCCAGCGATTTAACTATTAGGTATCCAAAAGAATTACAAACAGGTATTCAGACAAATACTTGTACACTGATGTGGCTTAGCAGCACTATTCTCAGTAGCTAAAAGGTGAAAGCAACCCAATATCTGTTAACAGATGAATGGGTAAACAAAATGCAGTGTGTGTGTGTGTGTAAAATGAAATACTAGTCATCCATTAATAGAAAAGAGTGAAGTATCTGCTACAACATGGAACACCTTCAAAATTTTATGCTAAGTTAAAGAAGACACAAAAGGCCAGATATTTTCTGATTCCATTTACATGGAATATCCGGAATAGATAAATGCATAGAGACAGAAAGCAGATGAATGGATGCCAGGGACTAAGAGAGAAGAGTGGGAAGTGACTGCTAAATGGGTCCGGGGTCTCATTTGGGGGTGAGGAAATGTTTTGGAACTAGATAGAGGTGATGGTTACATAACATATCAATATACTAAATACCACTGAATTGGTCACTTTCAAATGCTTAATTTTATGTTATGTGAATTTCACCTCAATTAAAAAATAAATCCTCCTATACCTTTGAAGGATGTTCATTTCAACCTTAATGCTTATTCTTTGGGGAACAGAAGACTGGATGGGAAGAGTTAGGAGGATGAAAATGATAAATGTCCACTTTATTTCTAACTAGCCTATCATAGTGATGATGATGGTGATTTATAATGACAAAGATGATGATGATGGTGATGATGATGGTGATTTATAATGACAAAGATGATGATGATGGTGATGATGATGATGAAGGAAAGAGGCTTAAAAGGGGTCTAACAGGTCAGGACAATATAGCATCCACAGATTACCTGAGATTCCTCAGCAATCCTACCCCTTAAGCCACTATTACCCCACGGTTTCTGTACCCTTGCCCAGAGTCAAGGCTGATAAGTGACGAAACCAGGATCTGCATCCATGTTTGCCCAAGAGCAGAATTAATAGTAGTTCAACTGTACCATACAATCTCCCTAAAATATCAGTGGATATTATAAGATTTTAATTGGGATCACTAGAAGACCTTCTCCCTGGACCTACATATAAGAAGAACAGTAGCTAACAGTAAGTATCTAGTACCTACCACCACAGTTTTATGTCATTTACACATATTAAGTTGTTATTTCCACTGCCCTGTGAGCTAGGCACTATTATTATCCCCATTTCATAGATGAAGGAACTGAGGGACAGAGAGCTTACAATCGTGTTCAATGTCCCACAGCTGCCAGGCAGTGGTGTCTGGACTGACACTCAAAGACATGTCTACTCACTACACTTGCTGCTGCACAGTTTGCTGGATGAGCACCTGACCGATGACTCCTTGCTCTCCCCACCCTTTTGGTTTGCAATGAGTTTCTCCTTTGTTCTTTCAAGGGGATCAAGCCCTCCAACATCTGGCCCTGCTGGCTTTGGCACCAAAACTATCTACCTACCCTGAAGCAGAGACTTACAGAGTTTCCCTAACAACATTCTCATGCTGTTTCCTACAATAGTGATATAAATACAACAAAACAATAGCTTGTCTTCTGTTTGCCTTTGCTATTGTTGTGTGATGAGCTCTCTCCGTGAAAGGACATTGAGACAGTATACAAATAGCTTTGGCTCTGAAATTAAAGGCTCTTCTTTGCTGTAGCAGGAAGTCCAAAAGAGATTCGTATTTTTTCTTGGGGAGTGGGTAAGAAAGGCTGATTCATGATTTTGTTTTACTAGTGAGTTCACAGAGGCCTGGAAGACTCATCTTGGCACATCATTTTGCTTTTCTCTTCCTTTTTCTTCACTTCCCAGAAAACCCAGTAATGTTGTGCCATAAAGCCACGAAGTGAATTTGGGGTGCTGGAGAGAGACCTAGCTGGGGAAGGAGGCATGAGTCTGAGGAGGAGCTGGCTATAGCTTTAGTGATATCTACTTTAATACTTTCCCCTCCCCATTCTACAGATGAGGGACTTGAGCCCCAAATGAAAAAAAGATGGCCACACTTTTAGCTCCTGGTAAATGCAGACTTAAGACCTGGCCAACTTTCTAGTCCCATATTCAAATTTTTTCACCTCCATGTGGTCTCTGTCCTCAAACTGCTCCTGAAGGCAGGAGAGCACTACTGCAGGAGTCCGTGGATGTCTGGCCTGCCTGGCAGAGGTTCAGCTGACAGCCAGTATTAAAGGTGGTAGATGCCAAAAAGGAGGAACAGGATTCAAGACAAGGGTAATAGAGCAAAGTGCCTGGTCTTTGATCCAATGAGTCATCCATTTCAGAGATAGGTGGTCCAAAATTTTTTATTGTTTCTTAAGAAAACAATAGGTCTGGAAGTCATACAAGATGGTGCGGAGCATGATGCTTCTTCACTGAGAACTCACAGTAGTCCTGGCACTGTACAGGGAGTATTCTGTGTGTCACCTCATTTAATCCCAGAACAATGCTAAGATGCAAATTTTATTAATCTCCTTTCACAGATGAGTAAACTAAGGCTTAGCGTGGTCACACAGCCAAAAATATCATATATCCATACAGTTTGTTTGACTCTAAGGTTAAAGGCTTTCCACTAAGTCACAAAGCCTCCCCAAAAAGAGCCTGAGGGCTCTTCTCTCAAAATCCTGAACTTCCTCAGTGGACTTGTCCTTTCAAAGGGAATTTTAAAATTGTTATTGGTATAGTATCCATTTTTGCTAGACTTGCTCTCAATAGGACCCGTGGGAAAACTTAACGGGAGGGAGAGCATGGCTCTTTCTCTAAACTCACTTATGACATCCTGGGGCAACATGTACGTCCCTAGGCCACTCAGCAGACCATGTGGAGGAGAAGATGAAAGAATTATCCTCTTCCCCTTCACTAGGTGAGTCATCGAAAAGAGGAACCCTGGCCGAGTGGCCAAGAACAGGAACTCTGGCATTGCCCTGCCTGAGATGAATATGTGCTCTCGTTTATCAGCTGCAGAGTTTTGGACAAGACACTTAGCCTTTCTGTGCCTTACTTTACTTCATCTGTAAAGTGGGATAGTGGTACCATCTGCCTCATAGGATTGCTGAGAGAACTAAACTAGTTAATATATATAAAGGGCATAGAGGATTAGTTGGCACACTAGCACATGTGAATGTTAGCTTTAAAGAGCCATTCCCTCTTTCTTGGGTAGGCCTGAATAATTACCCGAATCCTAGAACCAGTTTCCATTTTTATTGAGTGCCTAATTGCTACTAGGTGTGTCGTATACATACTCTTTCTAAACCTTACAGAAACTTTATTAGATAAATATGGCTCTCTTCATGTTACAAAAGAGGAAACTTAGGTTCCAGAAGGTCAAGAACACTGCACCAGGTCACACAACCAGAAAGCGGCCAAAGAGATGTCCGAATCTATGTCAGCCATGCCACAGGATCTCTCCTCTGGCTCAGCTGCTTCCCTGACACTGGGTGGATGGTTTCAAGCAAAAGCCATCTTTAAATATTACTTTTCATTTCACTCTTTGGTGGCGGTAAAGGAGGGTGGAATTGGTAGTGAAAAGTCAACAGTGTGACTATGATAAAATGTTGCCTAACAAGCCCCTTGGAAAACAAAATTAAGGAAGAAAAACATTGTCATTTACCAGAGCTGCTGAGGCTAGAGTGACCATGCCTGGCTGCACGCCCACTTCTGGTGAGTTTATCCTGGACTGACCTAACCTCAGCCCACATCTACGGTAACTAAGTGGATTGAAGTTCATGATCAAGCAAACACATTTTCCTAAATTCAGGATCCAACCTCTCAGAAAAAGAGCCTCAAAATGATCTTTGTCCAAACCACTTTGTTCTACAAGTTCTGTTATGGAGAACTGGAGGTGATGACCATTTATAAGAGCTTATGAAGTGCCAGACATTGTGCTAAGTGTTTTAAATATATCATCTCATTGAATCCTCACAACCATCTTTTACAGCCCACATTTTATAGTTGAGGAAGTTAGATTGCGAAAGCAGAGTCTGTATTTCAAGGTCACATCGTAAGACATAGAACCAAGATTCAAATTCCTGCTTGACTCCTATCCTAAATGCCTAACAATAGGTAACATGGCCTCTGTACAATTTTCTAAGGGTCTGAGCACTACAGAGGCTAGGGGTGAGAGGTATCTCTCACTTAAGTCAAAAAGGACAAGCCAGACTCTAGTTTTTCCAAAAGAAGACAGAGCTGTCCATCCCTTATCTCCAGATGCCACTCAAATGCTACCCTGAATTCCTGAACTCTGGTACAGAGGACAGGTTCTATCTGAATCTCCCAAACTCTTTTGAATGTGGAAGAAATAAGACTTCAATTACTGACAATTGTTACAGTTGGACTGGAAGGCTCTTAAATGATAAGCGGGCTCACCGGAATAACTCTCCTTTATCTTAATATATCCTGAGTAAAGTGTTAAGCATTCTAATTTGTTCCTTTGTTCTGACTCAGCTAAAATATTGTTACCAGAATTAGAAACAAGAATGAATTTATATATGAAAGCACTTTTACTTTTCCAAACTACAGAGTACTTACTGTTAAAATAAGACAGCAAATTTATCCATCCGTAAACCCATTCAACCATATGACAAACCTTTATGGAATACAGGGTATTTCCCCAGGACTGTGCCAGGAAGAAAATAAAGAAAAATAAGTGACAGTCTCCTATATCAAGTTGTTTATGAATTTGTATGTACTGGCAAAGATTTCAATCTTTTTATGGCTGAGTAATATTCCATTGTATATTATTTACCACATCTTCTTTATCCAATCATCTATTAATAGATACCAAGATTGCTTCTATATCTTGGCTATTATGCAAAATGCTACATTGATCATAAGGATGCATATATTTTTTTGAATTCACATTTCCATTTTCTTTGGATAGATGCCCAGAAGTAGAATTGCTAGATCATATGTTGGGTCTATTTTTAGTTTTTTGGAAGCATCTCCATACTGTGCCACTATGGAAAACAGTTGCAATTTTAACAGCAGTGCACAGTTTCCTTTTCTCCACATTCTTGCCAACTTGTTACTTGATAACGGCCAATGCGAGAGGTATGAGGTGATATCTCACTGTGGTTTTGATTTGCATTTTCCCGATAATTAATGATGCTGAGCATCTTTTCATGTGTCTGTTGGCCATCTGTATTGCTTCTTTGGAAAAATGTCTATTCAGGTCCTCTGCCCATTTTCTAATTGGATTGTGCTTTTTTTTATGTTGAATTGTGTGAATCTTTATATACTTTTTTTATATTAACAACTTTCTTGCACCATATACAAAAATAAAGTCAAAATGAATTAAAGACTTCAGTTTAAGACCCAGAACCATAAAACCCCTAGAAGAAAATAGGCAGTAAGCTCTATGATAATGGCCCAAGAAATATTTTTTTGGATATGTTTCCCCAGGCAAAGACAACAAAAGCAAAAATAAATAAATGGAATTGCACCAAACTTAAAAGCTTTTGCACAGTGAGGGAAGCCATCAACAAAACAAAAAGGCGACCTACTGAATGAAAGAAGATACTCACAAATGACATTTCTCTGCTTTGTTTTACTCCCTGCCCAGCTGACTGACCTATGCAGGGAGAATGAAGCCTGCCATTTTTCATGGTTTTGCCTTTCCTGCTGTTTATTTTGTTAAGACTCTTAAACCTGTCAGCGAAGCAGTTTTGAGCCCAGTTTGTGTGGTAATAATCTCCCTTTCTAAGAGATAAGCAGTCTGAGTAAGTTTGGAAGACAAACTAATACACCAAAGCTGCTGAGTACACATGATTGTTTGAAGGTGCCTCACTGCTCAGGCTTTATTAACTTCAGAAAAAAAGAAAAAAGGAAAGAAGTCTGTCTCTGAGGTTTCAGGAACTTACTTAGAAATTACTAGAAACTGGTGAAAAATGCCAATGCATGTGCTTGAGGCAACTGTAACTTTTTTGCAGCCAAGGGGCAGATGGAAAAAAGTGGGCAGGGAGGACCTGTTGGAGACTTCCACAGGAAGGACCTTTCTGGCAAGCCTGGAGTTCACTAAATGCCAAGTTCTAAGAGGTAAACTAAACTTCTGCCTTTTGGAGAAGGAGGCATGCATTTTACTACCAGAAAATGGAACATAACACTCAGATGAGAAATGTTACTTTTTTATTTTCTAAAATCAAATGAACTCCTTTTCTGCAAGGCAGGGCATTTATTCTTGGCCATTAGAAAAGAGCCTCTTACCAAAGATAACACAAGATCCCTTTGGCAGGGGTCTTGTCTCCTTTCCACAGCCTGTTCAGGAGCTTCTCCACAGTTCTTCTGTGCTGATAGAACACTAATTTTAATCCAGTGCGAGACAGCAATATACACAGGGAAGGTGGACCCTTTCCCAAGCCCAGGCAAATGGAACATGATTAGTCTATTTCAGCAAACCTATCCTTCTGTCCCATCTATATTCTGATATGAGCAGGTGATGTTGAATCCACAATCTTTGAGGGAACAGTCTCCATCAATTGCAACCAAAGGCATGTGAAGCAAAGCTCTCTGCCTTTGAACACATCCATGTAAAACACAATGCTTGGATCTTGCTATCTTGCGCTGACGGGATCCCCTGACATGACTGTGTTGTTGAGGTCACTTACCCCGAAATCTCTCAACATGTGTGATAACATTTGGGTACTACCACTCACTAGCTCAATTTATCCTACATTATACAGTCCCTGAAGTCCAGAACATTGGGAGAATCCTCTAGTCTTCCATCCATGCTGGTCACCACTGACATTGTCTGCGCCTCCATGGTCCATTGTACCAGGATAGGTTCACTCTTTCAGCACCAGATGTAAACGACAAGATGGGGAGTGTGAGGGAACAGTGCTGAAGATTGCCTCCCAAAAGCCTAATGTTCGACATCCCTGGGGTACCACACAGCCACAGCCCTGTCACTGTTCGGGGCTGCCTCTAGAAGCTGTAGAAACTCCTGAGTAGCAATAATGCTGTAATGACCTTGTTTCCAATATTCTTAAGGTTTTGAGGAATAGGCAGCACTGACTTGCAATGAAGTAACGTTTTGATCGAATAACTACCTGCAAGACTCAGTTCACCCTACACAGTTCCTGCACCAATCTACACCACCACAAATTTGTTATACTGATGCATTTTCAGTGTTCCCTCATCCTGGCACAAGACATCTGTCCCCAAGGAGTCTTCCAGTGACCAAAGACTTTTTAAAAATTGAATCAACATGCATATTTACCTTAAAAAACTAGCCAGGGAGTAAACTGAAGGGAGGTCAAAAGACTTGAAAGGTTGGATCACAGGGTGAAGATTCTGTCCCCTCCAGCAGTTTTTCATTACAGCTTTGTTGTCCATGTCCTAATGTTAGGTAGCTAGTTAGACATTTGGAACAGGGGACAAAAGAATGGAGGCCCAGCCCATGGACTGCCCAAAGAACACCCCATTGGTAGTAGAATTCTGGGTAAGCACATGTGCACTAGGCAAAGGGTTATATAGCAGCCAAGTGTCAACCAAAATGACCTCACCTGGCAATCACCTAGGAATGCCTTTGTAACCACCCATCATGGCCCCAATATAACATAGACCTCCAACCTCTGGGGCGTTACAGCTCTCTTTCCCTGCTGTAACCTGCTCCTCATGGGGTGCATATCCTCTTTTTCACATGGTTAGCCAGTTTAAGTGTGATCATTTTCTACCTCAAACTATACCTTCAATAAATCTTTTTCTAAATCTCACTGACCTGTAATTGTTTGCTGCATCAGTGGGGAAGAACCAAGGAAAAATGTTAACTGCACTTCTACATGGTTAACCCTCTCATGCCCAGAGGGCAACAATGGAGTTCAAATTACCCCCTAAATGGTAACACCAACAAGGGCATTTCTAGTTCTTCAACTGGTGTTTTTAGAAACAGTGTTGTCACATACAATGAGCATAACATTAACCTGAAGAGTTTTTTTTCCTGGTGTGTTTTTTGTTTTGTCTTGTTTGTTTGTTTTTTAGTATATTTCTGGAGTCCAATTTCTTGCAATTCTAATTTCTCAGACCTGGGGTAGGGCCAGCAAACTTCCTTTGTGCTACGTTCAAGAGATCCTGACGTGGAGAGTTCATGGGGTCTGCTCCAGGATGAACTGCCCTGAAGTTGGACCAAGGCATTTCATCTCATCAGAAGTAGCCTTTGCTTTCTTATTATAAGTAGCCTTAAAAAAAAAAAAAAGAAGACTAAAAATAGCCCAGTTAGAATCTTTGCCAAAGCATTCAGCAGAAATGTCTGAATTTACAGTTTGTTGATTTCAGAATCTAAAAACGTTAGAGAAAGGTTCTAAAAGAAACCCAATGTTACTTTTGAGAGGAGGCATTCTTTAGTTACTCCACATTGTGTAGGAACTAAATGGGGCTTGTGTTCTCCAGAACACACTTTTTGGCAGCTTCATTTACTCTGTCTTATTTTTCACTGCTTCTCCCAGCACCCAGGGAGTGACCCAGGAGAGCACCTCTATGCAAATGAATATGTTGCCTTATCTAGTCCTTAGATCCTCTTTCTAGTGAAAACCACTCTGAAGCTGGTTGCAGACCAGGGTCTGGATTAGAGGCCCCAGCTGGGCAAGTACCTCTAAGTAAACAAAAGGGGTCACATGATTTATTGGGTGATGAGTGTTTTCTGGAAGGCATGTGGTGCAAGGTTTCTGTCCAGTCAGAGGGAGAGAAGAAGATAAAAAAACTACTGGAAAACTCCTACTTGCTTTTGTTTTTAAGGGAAACTCCCCTCTTGTGTATATACTCCTCGGGAGGCTCTTTCTGAACCAAGCTCTTTCCAAGCAAAGACTGAGAGATGCTTTCGTTTGCTGTAACCAAGCCCAGCGGGATGAGGGCTCTGGGAACACACTGCTCAGGTGGTCATGGAGGAGAGCAGGCAGCCCTCTCCTGGATGAGTCTTCTTTCCAAAGGTTTCCTGAGAGTCTGCTCAGATGTTCTTGTTTAATAGGTCTTCCCCTTGATCAGGTTCCTTTTTCAAACGGTGTTCTCAAAAACATTGGCTTGCTGCTTGAGGGCAAATCAAGACAGAAGAACCCACTTGCTCTACGCTTTTTTTTTTTTTTTTATTTATTTTTTTTTATTGGAGGGTAGGGTGGGAAGGTCCAAGTTTGCAAGTTAAACAAAAGAGAAGGAGGCTGTGGGCTACTCAGATCATGCTCCAGGTTTGAAGCTGATTGAGCTGTTACAACTGAGCTGAGTTGCTTTATCCTTGCTGGTTTTCTAGGGTTCCAAATGCTGAATATTCAGTTTCAGGGGTCAACCACACTTGGTAAATTCCAGCCTACTGCTCAGGTATTTTCTACTATGGACTGAAATTTCTCTATCACTTCTACAAATCAAGGAGAAAAACACCAACAGTTTGACCTAAAAACGGGCAAAAGATGTGAACATACCAGTCCAGAGAAAAAGAAGTGTCAATGGCTCTGAAACACATGGAACTATGCTTAACTTCTGTTAAGCCAATTTAAAACTATTTCAGAAGAAAAAGACATGATTTTTAAAAGATGTAGGCTTTCAGTTATAAGTTAAAAGCAAAACTACAAAAACTAGAAAAAAGCATAAAGAAGGTTTCTGGCTTTAGGTGCTATGCAGTTTCTTGAACTTGTGTTCATTATACAATGTGTTTAATTTATGAAGATTTATTAACTTGTACACTGATTTCAAATGCACTTTTATGAATATATTTCCATTAAAAATATAAAAAATTACAGTAGGATTTTATTTTCTTTACCTAATAGAATAGCAAAAGTAAAATGTATGATAACATACTGTGAGAAACAGACATTCTCATATATTGTTAACAGGAATATAAAATGGTACAGTTTCTATGGAGATCAAATAGATAGTATCTATCAAATATACAAATGCACATACCCTTTCACAAAGTGATTCCACTTCTACAATTTATCCTACTCACACCTGCACATAATGACATAAATGCAATATCATTCTCTGCAGTAGTGTTTGTAATAGTGAAAGATTTTAATTTTAGGAAAAAAGATTAAATAAGTCATTGTATCCCTATACAATGGGATATTACCTGACTATAAAAGATTAGAAATTCTTGATGTACCACAATAGAATAATCTCTAAGATACATTGTTGCAAAGAAAGAAAAGCAAGATATAAAAAAGTGGGTATAGTATTCTGTCATTTGAATAAATAAGATATAATTACATACATCCTTGCTAACATATAAAAAACTATATCTCTGGAAGAAGATACAAGGAAATGATAACACAGCTTCCAGGTGGGAGAACTGGGCAGTTGGGGTACAGAATCTAGAGGGAGACTTTTGCTATATTCTTTTTGTACTTTTTGAGTTTTTAATTATATAAAGGTATAATCTAGAAATAAATAAACAAAACAACATTTAAATTTTAAGCCTGGATTTTCTGCTACATGTAATATATTCACTTTTAAATTGTTACTTGGAGTTCACGTTTATACCTTCTCTCTCTAAGCTACCCCATCAAATCAATAACATCCTCTTGGGATCAGGGAAAATTCTACTATGTTAGTTCTACACATCAATTATTATAAGACAGAACTTGACTTCAGAAATGTTCAAGTGGGAAAATTGCATGTCCCATTTCTAGGATGGAGAAAATCAGTTAATCTGCTTTGCTGACTACTCACTTATGCCCAGACCATGAACTGACATTAGATAGAAATCATTGACATCCGTTTCACATTAAGAAAGTATCAACATTTTCAAAAACCTCAGGAAATACCATATATGGCTTGTGAGTTCCCAGGAAGGGAGGTATACCTAAAGAAATGCTGAACAAACAAGGGAGGGTGAGAGAGGGGGCTACCAGAAAGATAGGTGCAGAGGAGACCCCATGCGTCCCAGTTTGGCTAACCGCCAGCTGTAAGAGAGCCACTTCCAAAAACAGTACTGAAGGAACCGTTTTAGGGCCATGAGGGTTTTGAGGAATTCCTTTTCTCTCAGTTTAGACTTAACCCTACAGAAGCATTAAAAAAAAAAGACTCCCACCAACCCAATCCCAGCTGTGGCTGTACCTTTTCTTCTCATCAGAAGCTGATGGAGGCTCATGCTTGGAAGTCTGCTCATGTTGAAACACGACAGCAAAAAGATTTCTTCTCCTGCTGCTTTTTAAAAATGTAATGCTTACAGAATAGGATACCTAGAAGCCACTCCTGTCCAGCATGTAGAATAGAGCGTACAGCATCTTCCAGGAGAGGAAAAGGGAATCTTACCTGGGGAAAAGTCAAACCTCTGGTGTTTGGGGGTCACTACTGGTGCTGGCTGCACTGCAGGCCGGCTGAGGTGCCTTCTCCCCTGGCTGGCCTCCTGACACTGAGGCTCAGCCGTGAGACAGGATCTCTACAGATCCTGTCCTACCTTAAACAATGTTCTTATGAGTGAGACATGACCTTGCCTTACAAAGTAAAAACACAGCACTGCTGAAACAGAACCTTGTTTTTGCTGGATATCTCTGCTCTGTGAAAAAATTTTGATCTAAAATGGAAATAGAAGATGGGAAATGAAGAATCTCAGACACCCGCCCTCAGAACAGAACTTAAAACTGAGACTGGTTTCCTGTAAATGGCTGATTTATGGAAGACGGAGACATCCCTCTTGACTAATGAACATCCACCAAAATCTCTCCCCACCTACAAGCTAATGAACTTACTGTGGGACTCTGGCCGGCCTTCCCCTCTTTACGCTCCTTGCCCATACATGTAGCCCGCACCCTAAATCCTTAGTGGATTTGCCTGTTGCTTGCTCAGTATGCATTTCCTGAATTGCAGTTCTGCTGTTCCCAAATAAACTCAGTTTCTGGGACAGTCACATACCGCAAAACGACATTTCAGTCAGTGAGGGACCACATATGCAATGGTGGTCTCGTATGAATATAATGGGGCGGAAAAATTCCTATCGTTTAGTGACATGAGAGCTGTCAGTCATGACGTCGTAAGGCAATGCATTACTCACATTATGTAGTGATGCTGATGTAAAAACTCTACTTCTCTGCCGGTTGTTGAAAGTATAGCACATACAATTATGTTCAGTATATAATTTTTGGTAATAAATGACTGTTACACTGTTTACGCATATACTATACTTTTATCATTATTTTAGAGTGAATGCTTCCTACTTATGTTAGAAACTTGTTGTAAAACAGTATGCTGTGTTACGGCAGCTGCAGCCCCATACGCCTTGTGTTTGCCATGCCTCTTGATTGCATCATTTTCTCTTGTACTTGACTTACTCCCTTGTTTTGTACAGTAGCATACTGTACAGGCTTGTAGCCTAGGAGCAATAGGCTATATCGTATGTCCTAGGTGTATAGTAGGCTATACCATCTAGGTTTGTGTAAATGCACCCTGTGATGTCTGTACAGCAACAAAATTGCCTAATGGCACATTTCGCAGAATATATTCCAATTGTTAAGCAGCGAATGACTGTTATTTGAGCTTGCCTCAGTTTACCTCTCTATTTAGGTTGACAGTACCATCTCCCTTTTGTTTCAGGGACAACAAATCAACAGTTTTGGATCTGAATTTTGTTTCTTTCTTATTAGGGGCTGGTCATTGGGAAAATTTCCCTTAATAGAGGACAATAAAATATTTCTACATTGTTTAATCACTAGAAGAAACCTCAAACATGTTTCCTGGTCTATGTCTTAACCTTCAGAGAGATCAGCTCTATTTGAACTTTAAAGACCTCCAAGGATGCAGTTTCTAAAATTTCTTAAATTCCTTTGTAAGTTTCTTTAAGTAAATAATTATTCATCCTTATGTTAATCGAGGAGTTTTTCGTGTACTGGAACTTTCTGGATGGTGAAGATGGAGAGTCATTAAACAATATTTTCCTAGAACTATCTCAATTCTAGAGCTGGCTAAGAGCCTACTTAATCCATACCATGTATTTAATGAGTAAGCAAAGTGAGGTCAGAACAGAAGGCCAGAGCAGACCCAAGTCCAGAGGTGGGCTTTCTGGTTCCCACTCAGTCCAGCACACTCTTACAACTGTACTAGAGTGTTTCTTACCCATCACAAGTTGTTAAATCTCCCCACTCTTCTCCAGGATAGAAATCTTTATCTCTAAACCAGTGGTCCCCAAACCTTTGGCACCAGAGACCAGTGCTCCGATGAGAATCTAAAGCCAGATGATCTGAGGTGGAGCTGAGGCGGAGATGCTAGTGCTGGGGAGCGGCTGCAAATACAGATGAAGCTTTGCTTGCTGGCCTGCTGCTCACCTCAGGTTATGTGGCTTAGTTTCTGACAGGCAGCAGACGGATACTGGTTCATGGCCCCGGGGGGGTTGGGAACCCCTGACCTAAACTACCCCCCCTTTTTTTCCTCCTCAGTATCACTTACTAAGTGGTGGTACCACATAACTATTCCACTAGCTTTTGGTCTGCTATGACTACCTTATTATTTTCTGCTTTTCCCACTTGTTTCCTGAATAAGCTTTTGTTTCCTTATTTAGGGAACTCTGTTTATTCTCCCCTCCATTGTACTATCTCCTGCTTCTCATTAATAAGCTTTATCCTGTTTTTGACAGACCGTTCTCTGTTTGACAAGGTAAAATCAATCAGTGAATTAAATACATGTAAAACATCTTAATACAAACTCACTAAAAGAAAGATTTGAATACTCACCGTTTCCCTTCAGATAATAATTTGGAAGACAGTTTTAATAGCCAGATGAATTCTAAATGGAGTGTTCTATTTAAACTTTGTGTTCCATAAATAGAAACAAAGTGCAGACATCCTGCCTCTTGACTTGATTTCTTTTGTCATTTAAAGCTTTCAGAATAGGTATTATTCATTTTCTTGATTCCTCTCTTCTTTTGCATGTGAGATGGTAGCCAGGGGGCAGCCATAAAACACCTTTCTGATCCAGGTTGGCTGGTGGGATGAAGGGACTGTACCTCTCTGCTGCCTCTTTAATCCTTAGTTGTAGGAAGACACAAACTCTGCCCTTTGCAAGGCTCACTTCCCTGCTGCAGGCGTATCCCTTGTGAGACCTTGGTCAACTCTCCACTACCTTTTGAAGCTGAGTCCAGTGAGCCCACATCATGGATTTGATAACTTTACTCTAAAGCAAGACACTGCATTTGACCAAATGGACATTCCCTATGAACCAGTGTAAAAGGTTAGATCATTCAAAAATCCGAAATTGCATTTTTAAGTTTGTCTCACAGACTCATAGACTTTCAGAAGTAGATAAATTTTAGATGTTATTTCGACTTAGGGTTGTTAACCTGGAATCTGTAGAAACCTCCAGTGTCCAAGGATGGACTCAGGGGTTGTTTCAGTCAGGATGGGATAAATTATTCTGTGGTAGCAACCAACTGCCAAACTCTCAGAAACTGAAAGCAACAAAGCTTTATTTCTCACTCATGCCACACGATAATCTAAGGTTGGGTGGGAACTTTACTCCTGCACTATTGCCGTCCTCATTCCTGGGCCTGATGAAGAAGCTACCATCAGGAACACTGCTGGCCTCAGTACAGAGGGAAAGAAAGCATTGCCCTGAATTCTTCAACCCAGAATTGTCACTAGAACTTCTGTTCACATTCCATTGGCAGATGCTGGAGTTCAACCAGGTGAAGAAGTATAATACTCCCGTGAGGAGGAAAACTACACTGGAGAACTATTTTCTAAAGGGTCCACGAACTCTTGAAAGTTTGCAAAATTATTTGTGAAAAAGCACAGGTGTCTGTTTCTGGAGAGTGGCACTGTAGCTTTCAGCCTATTCTGAAAAAGATTTTTGACTACCAGCCCTCACACCCCACCACCGCCACCAAAGTTCAGAACCAATGATTCTAGTCCAAACTCTTTGTTTTACAGATGGAAGAACTTGAAAGCCAGATATTTAAACAACTTGCCAAAAACCAAAACAACTTCCTCAAACTTGCCAAAACAACAATTAATTGGGAGCAGAATCAACCTCTGAGACTGCATCAGGGAGAGGCCACACTTCCAGGCACAGCAAAAGGCTCCAGCCTCTGCTTAACCAGCTTTCAGCATCCAAATTTAATTTAGAGAGGAAGAAAGAGGTCATGGGAAGGGGCTTTGTTTCCCGTAGGTTTCAAATCCCAACTGGAGGCTGGAAACTGGTAAAGGATCCTCCTTGGAAACTTTTGAAAAATAACTCATTTGAAAATAGTTCAATGCCAAGAAAAACGTGACCCCTTGTCCTTCTCCCTCACTGTTCTCTTTCCCTTGAGTCCTCTTTCCTCTTGTCAGGTAACCGGGGCATCTATCGTATCCTTTTAGCTTCCTCATGTCTCAGCTGAGCTTCCTGTTGGGGCCCAACAAAAGGCATTATCCTGGAAGAACTGGTTTTTCCATCTCTTTTCATAACTCCATTTCCTCTTCGGAAGACCATGTGTTTTCCTTAATTCATTTCAACTGCCCATCCTGCCACCTCCCTTTACTATACCCCCACGTTCATCTCAAGCTGGAATATCACTTAGCTTCTCAACCAGCATGGTTATATTTTTTTTCAGTCATTAAAACAAACAAAAGTTTAGGAATCTCCTCCTTGTATCCTTCGGGTATAAGGACCAAGACTAGAATATGTGAGAAAACTTGTCAATTTATCTACATTCTCAATTCTCTTTACTTTTCTCTTTCCTCGGCTTGCTATATTTGCATTTTTCCCATTTCCTATTTTTCTTACTGTTGTGTCAGGCTATGATGAGAGACCAGGAAAACCAGGCATTTTGTGGAATTTAGAAGTTAATGAATATCAGGATGGAAGGGAAATAAGAAATGAGAGTAAGAGTTACATGAGAGTTAATTGCAAGAGGCCTAGATTGCAGGGACACCTCCCATCAGGTATTGTGAAGCTTGAAAAATGAGAGGGCTCTCAATAAGAAAAACATTTTAATTTTCAATTATATAGTTAGGTGTCAAAGTAAGTTATAACTTAGATGTGAATCCAACTGTAAGTGAATATTTATTTAGAATTCCCCATTCTCACCGCAACATCGATCACTTACAGGTGGACAATTATAAGGAAGGGGATTTTAGAGTGGAAACAGACAGCCATATCAGCCAATTTAAATAGAAATATCTTACATCTGCAAATTTTGCAAAGATACACAAACACGTCAATGCATTTCTAGGTCCCCTCCCAAGGCCTTGGAAGGGGCTCCAGCCACTGAAGGGCCATACAGTGTAAATTTTATTACCTCTGAGGATCAGTCTGCATTAGAGATTAGTATAGGCAAAATATCTGAAAGGCAAGTCAAGCCAAAGAACCAGCAAGCAGTACCCACAGTTCAAAGCAAGAACTAATATGTATAAACTTTAAGAAAGTCCTCATTAGTTTTTTTTCTACTTCCTCCTTCTCCAAAAGAAGTTTACTGATTATGTCATCATGCCCTGGACTTCGATGAATTTGTGTATTGATGAGAGGTAACCTAATTGAAAGGAATCTTCCCCAAAGAATTGATTTTATGTATTACCTATATTGACAGGGGGACAGATTTTGGAGGCTGGGACAGAGAGTCTTTTCCAGAGTCCCCCAGGTTGCACTGTGGTGCACCAGAGGTAGAAAGAGGAGGGTGAATGAGATTCTCAGTACAGAGCCTTGGACAGCCATCAGGTGAAGTAAGAGCATGCAGACCTTTCTTGGGAGCAGAAGGAAAAGGGAAGGGCAAATTCCCTTATTTGGCTAAAGCATTCAATTCCTGTTGGATAAGAACTGGCCTGGAAAACATCTTACTGATCCTTCCTCCTCATCACATATTCTAATTTGTTCTACTCTGAATCATTACATGGATTTTTCCATTGTAAGATTAGACAAAGGGATGCTCTCTTCCTTCCACATAGGAATGATTGAGAGTGGGAAGTATCTTGGAGGTATTGTTTAGTGAAAATGGTATAAAGAAGGAAATAAATTAGCTTCTCAAAGCCAGCAAGGGAAGATATGAGAATAGTATGTTTGGGTTACATATCCATTAGAACCTGTGATTCCTTTTAATTCATGAATTTTTTCTAAAGCTGATATCAGACTTTGATTGCTATTTAAAATAGAAATCCTTGGACATCTGCTCTTTAGAACTGTTTATTAACACTCTTCCTGAGTAAAATAGACCCGTGTTCTCATTAGAACACAACAGGGTGCTTGCTTCCACATACATACACCCAAGCCCTTTCCTCTGCCCTACCTCTACAGCCTGGCCCAATACATATGGAGAATATATAAGCAGTGATACACCTGAGATCTGACTCTCAAATCATGGTCACTCCACCAGCAACTTCCACACTTCGTATTTCTTCATAGCAACAAGACATCAACTACATTTGAAATTCCTCTGTAAGAATTTCATTAACTTACTTAAAAACAGTAGCTTTTTACTAGACAATGGAAAGAAATTTTTTCCTCCAATCTAAATATAGATACAAATGAGACCTGTAACTAGGGACTGATAACAAAACTGTAGTTGATTCTTTTAAAGACACTATCGGGAGAGAGAACCACTGGGAGTGTCCAGTGGGGGTAGGGGTGAGGTGGAGAGAGGGTGTCAGAGAATCAAGGAAATAGCCAGATCCCAAAGCCAGAGGCATTACTTGACATTAATACTGTCTGGGGACATGGTTGACTTCTAATTAAGGTCTCTTTATTTTGGAAGAAAATCCCTCTTTGGCAATTTTCCTTTGTAATAATCTTTTTGTAAAGTAGTTAACTGAAACAATCTGTCTGAATAGTCCTAAAATTTGAGGTATTTGGTAGCTTTTGAGAACACACAGGTGGGGAGTGTATAAAATCAAAAGAAATAGATCTAAATCCCAGACTTAAGGTCACTCAGGACTTGACCAGTGGGTAAAGGAGAGTGTCTCTTTTCCTTTTTATAATACTGACTTGTCCTGTATTTTAGCTCGAGCTAACTTATGTGTATGGCCAAGTCTTATTAATCACAAACACTGTAAGATGAGGGGCCTTTCTAGCATCCTGGGACTGGGAACAAAATCATGGAAAGGGAATTAAAAAGTTCCCTCAATTAAGAGCAGAGTCCAGGACTATGAACCAAACCTGCTTCCCACCATGCATCTTGGGTGATTCTGAGTAAATTGGCTGGTGGTTTCTGTTGTCCAATATGGAGTGACCAACAGAGACAAGACCTGAGACAATCAAATGATAATTTGTGGTTATGACTCAGAGGTTATCAGGGACTGGATGACCCTACAGAGTAGAGGCCCACACAGGGCCCTTGAGCAAGTATCAAGGAATGGGAGTTTAGATACAAACTCTGCTACTCACTAGCAGTGACACCTGAGACAACCACTGCATTGTTCTAGACTTTAGTTTCCTCACTTTCAGACTAGTACTGATGGACTACATGATTTTGGAAAGACTCTTCCAGCTTTAAAGATCTGACTCTAATCAGAGCGGTCCACCAATGGAAGGACATTTAATGCTAGAGGTGTTTGGACTATAAAACCACTCGACTGAGAAGTTGTGGATAAAAATTAAATAGTAGGGTGATAATTGGAAGCTACTGCTATTATGATTATAGTCACCCTAAATCCTTTCTGAATCCCCAATAAGTGTAAATACATGATAAGGATGATTATTATCAATAGAGTTACAAAAAGTGTTAGGGACATTGAACTGAATTGGATGGACCAGGCTACCTCTGAGGCTCTTTTTTTTTTTAATTAAGTTTATTAGGGTAACATTATTAATACAATTATATAATTTTCAGATGTACATTATCATTTGACGTCTGTATATATTCTATTGCGTGTTTACCATCCAAAGTCCAATTTCCTTCAGCTACCATATATTTGATCCCCTTTACTCACTTCACCCTCCCCCTAAATCCTATATTTTACCTCCTTAACCCTATTTACCTCCCCCTTCCTCCCCTGTCCCTACTGGCAACCACTAGTCTATAGTTCATTGCCATGAGTCTCTGTTTGTCCTGCTCATTTGTTGCTTTTAGGTTTATATTCCACATATAAGTGATATCATGTGATTTTCAACTTTTTCTGTCTGGCTTATTTTGCTTAGCATAATTATCTCAAGGTCCATCCATGGTATTGCAAATGGCAGTATTTCATCTCTTCTTATGGCTGAGTAATATCCCATTGTATACATGTGCCACAGCTTCTTTAGCCAATCATCTTTTGTAGGACACTTCAGTTCCTTCCATGTCCTGGCCACTGTGAATAATGCTGCTATGAACATCGGTGTGCAAATATCTTTTCGGATATGAGTTTTCAAATGTTTGGGGTAAATACCAGTAGAAGGATTGCTGGATCATATGATAGATCAATCTGTAGTTTTTTGAGGAAGCTCCAAACTGTTTTCCATAGTAGCTGTACTAATTTGCAGTCCCACCAGAAGTGTATGAGGGTTCCTATTTCTCTACATCCTCTCCAACATTTGTTACTATTTGTCCTGTTGATTATAGCTATTCTAACAGGTGTGAGATGGCATCTCATTGTCGTTTTGATTTGCATTTCTCTAATAGCTAGCAATATTGAGCATCTTTTCCCATATTTGTTGGCCATTTGTATGTTCTGAGCTTTTTTAAGCAAAATTCTCTCATGGTTCCAGGATACTCTTTAAGAAACTTTAAACAAGGTAAGGTCCAGCATCTTTAGAAAAGAGATACCTGTCTTTATTTCTGTTTCTTTTTCTCCTATTTAAAAAAATTATATTGTCTTGGGGATTTGTATCCTCTTGGTAATAAGAATCCTTTTGAATTAGGGTCCTACCCTTATGACTTCATTTAACCTAACCACATCTCTATAGACCCTATACAAATACAGCCACATCAAAGGTTAGGGCTTCAACATATGAATTTTGGCAGTGTGAGTGGGGGATATAAGACATCCTCACTTCCAGTCTAAGTTTCCCTCTGTAAGAATATGCTGTATGCCAACAGCAAGGCCAATGCAGGAGTGGGTGTGCATAGACAGAGAAGGAAACTAATTTCATTATTAAGTTGCAAAAAATGGAGCACCAATGATTTGGAAAGACCAATAATTATGACAATCTTTGGTGTTCAGAAGCATTTAATAAAAAGGTAATCAATGAAAAGATAAAATGTCCTCCCTTACTCTGATTTTAAGCCTGCTTCAAGGATACCTTGAGGGCCCATCTTTTGGCAAGCTCACAGGATTAACAGACTTCAATATTTAGCTGTTGAACTTTAGCCTGGAAGAGAGGAGACTGATAAGGGAAAATGCCTGTATATTAGATATTTGAAAGACTATTAATGAGAAAGCAGTTTTGGATCACAAATTACAAGTATCTAGTATATGCGACATCATTTCCCCTTTTTCTATTCTTTACAGTCATTACTTATCAGGACACTCACAAAACAAAGCCTTAGAATACTCTCAGTACAGTGCTGGAATAAAAAAGATGTATAAGATGAAAGAATAAATTTAACATTGTCAATACCTAACATTAATTGAATGCCTACCAAGTACCAGACATTGTTCTAAATTCTTTCCTGTATAAACCTGTTTTTCTTTTTTCTTCTCATAACCACCCTATAAGGCAGGCATTAATAAAATTCACATGTTTCAGATGAGGACACTGAGGCACAGGTATTCAGTGAAGATGGGAAAGAACTTGGATTTGAACCCGAGGTCATTTGGATCCAGGGCCATGATTATCATTTCTCTGCTATACTATTCACCCTCCTTGGGTTGGATTTATTGCACATTAACTCCAGAGGCAGAACTACAGCCAATGGTGGGGGGTAGGGAGGTGTTACAGAATCAAATTGGGTCAATATAAGAAAATAACTTTAAAAAACAATTAAATTATTCTAATAATAGCATAATGGCCACTTGCAATATTGAGCGCCCTATCGCTGGAGACATCCAAGCAGAATTGTAGAACTACCTGTTAGAGTTGTTACATAGTGGATTTCTGAATTGGATAAAAGAAGAGATGGGATTGATCATGTCTTCTCAACTTCTCATCTGGCTCTAAAATTCAAAGATTCCTTCATTTAAGCAGTTCCAGCAAAAAGAGAGGGAACTGACAGCAACATTCTTCTGGAACCTTTCTTTTTTGCCATCTCCCTTAAACTCTAGCATTATAAAGAAAGAATGTTGAGGATTTGAATAAATGACACTGCATTTTAAAAATAGACACTCAATAGATGGCATATAAAAACCACGCAGACCTAAAATACAAAAAGTAGTCTTGAAAAGACTGAATTCTATAACACCACTGTTGTTCAGTTGTCTGAGTGGGCTTATTCTGCTGCTTAGCATCACTTTCTGGGAAAGGGAACAAAGTTATAGTACCAGTAAAAGATAGGTAAGCTTGTTAGTTGCTAATGGAATTGACAACGTCTTCAAACATTAACTCTCTATCTCTCATGAAGAATGGTATGCTTTGCAAAGCAAGCATCCTTTTCTGGAATGTGACCTTAGCTGTTCCTAGCAGCAGCAGAGAAAAATGCCATCCCTCTGAGGTTACCATTTGCTGATGGGGAAAAGATTTAATGACGGGTGCCACATCATTGGAGAAGAAAATTCACATATGGCAAACACTAAGAAATCTTCTAATACTTTACATGTCATTCCTTCAAAACTTTTTATCTGAAAGACTCTGCTATGTTTCTCAGAGTTCGTGGCATTACACTCTAAGCCAGGTGTGAATGGCCTATGTCATTTTTGCACAGCTCCTGAGACCTCCTATTTTAAGATAAAGCCTGACCCTTTCATTAGCCTAGCTTCATTTCAGACTACAGATTTACTTCCTGAAACTTAGAGAAAACTCACAGAGAAATCCCTTCTTAGTGACTAGCCAGTGTACTTCAGAGGACTAGCCACTAGAATCAGCTTTAGTCCAAACTTCACTACTGAAACAAAATTTATGACCTTGGGAAAATCACTTGTGACCTCAACCTCTCTGTCTCTTAGTTTTTGATCTATAAATTAAGTGCAGTCCCAATCAAAAGTTCAGCAAATTATTTTGTATCGACAAACTCATTCAAGAGTTTATATGAAGAAACAAATGGCCCACAATAGCCAACACAATACTGAAAAAGAGCAAACTCAAACTTGGAATATTGACACTACGTACCTTCAAGACTTACTATAAAGCTATAGTAATCAAGACAGCATGGTACTGGCAAAAGACTAGACAAATAGGTCAATAGAACAGAATAGAGAGCCCAGAAATGGACCCACATAAATATAGTCAGGTGATCTTTGAGAAAGAAAAAAAAGCAATGCAATGGAGCAAAGATTGTCTCTTCAACAAATGGTGCTGAAATAATGAAACATCTACAAGGAAGGAAGGAAGGAAGGAAGGAAGGAAGGAAGGAAGGAAGGAAGGAAGGAAGGAAGGAAGGAAGAGAAACCAGTCTACACACAGACCTTATGCCTTCACAAAAAGTAACTCAGGATGGATCATAGACCTAAATGTCAAACGCAAAACTATAAAAATGCTAGACATTAACATAGGAGAAAACCTAGGTGACCTTGACTATGGGGATGCCTTTGTAGATACAGTACCAAAGTCTTCATCTGTGAAAGAAATAATTGATAAGCTAGGCTCCATTAAAATAAAAAAATGTCCTGCAAAAGGCAATGTTAAGAGGATGAGAAGAAATCTGGGAGGAAATATTTGCAAAACACACTTCTGATATAAGACTTTTACTCAAAATATACAAAAAACTCTTAAAATTCAATAAAAAGAAAACAAACAATCTGATTAAAAAATGAGCCAGAGACTTTTGACAGACAGCTCACCAAAGAAGATATATAGATGGCAAATAAGCATATGAAAAGATGTTCCACATCATATGCCATTGAGGAAATACAAATTAAAATAAAACAATGAGATACCACTACAAACCTATTAGAATGGCTAAACCCCAGAACTCTGACACTCCAGATGCTGATAAGGATGTGAAACAATAGGGTCTCTCATTCATTGCTGGTGGAAATGCAAAAAATGGTACAGCCACTTTGGAACACATTTTGGCAGTTTCTAGCATAACTAAACCTACTTTTACCATACAATTCAGCCATCAGGCTCCTTAGAAGTTAAAAACTTATGTTCACACAAAAATCTACACAAAGATGTTTATAGCATGATTCATACTTGCAAATCATAAAAGCGACCAAGACATCCTTCCACAGATGAGTGGATAAACAAACTGTGGTATATCCAGGCAATGGAATATTATTCAACACTAAAAAGAAATAAGGTATCATACCATGAAAAGACCTGAAGGAAACTTAAATACATATTACTAAGTTGAAGAAGTCCATCTGAAAAAACCATATACCATGTGATTCCAACTATATGACATTCTGGAAAAGGCAAAACTTTGGAGATAGTTTAAACATCAGTGGTTTCCAAGGGTTGTGGGTGAGAGGAGAAATAGACAGAGCACAGAGGATTTTTAGCACAGTGAAAATACTCTGTACGATACTATAGTGGTAGATTCATGTCATTATACATTTATCCTAAGCCATAGAATATGCAACACCAAGAGTGAACTGTAATATAAACTATGAACCCTGGGTGATTATGGAGGTTCATCAAATGCACCACTCTGGAATGGAGGGTATGAATAATGGAGGAAGCTATTCTAGGTGCAGGGACAGCAGGGATGTGGAACACCTCTGTGCCTTCTGCTGAGTTATGCTATGAACATAAAACTGTCCTAGAAAAATAAAGTCTTTAAAAAATGTTTAATAATGTTCAGAGCCTTGCCAAACTTCTTCCTTTATTAAAGCCATTAGGTAACCACTGTTTGCCTCTGAGACTGTGATAGGGTGTCAATTTTATGGTCATAAAGTGCTTGGAAACAGTTACATAAAAGCTAAAGAGGGACACAGCCTGAGGTCAGATGCAGCCACAACAAGCAGCAATTATCAGGTCTTATGGTTTTATTAATTCAGTTTAAATGTTCATTTAGATTTACTGAAAGTTCATTCAAATAAGCAACGTGGTTGATAATGGAAACCAGGATAATTGCCCTGGATGGGACCTCTTTACCACCAACATCTTTAGGTGGGTGAAATTTATATCCAATAATTTGAGAAGTGCTACTCATGGAATGCTCCCTCTTAGAAATGCATCCTGCTAGGACAGTAAAAAATCTTTTGAATTTCAAATGATCTTCTGGTTTCCAAACACGTATGATTATAGATCCCTGATTCCCTGTTAATATTCTCTATATGTAGGTTCGACACATAATAATTTGGTAACGTGCTACAGGCACTCTGGAATAACTGATACACATACTCCAAACTTTCTAGTTTTGCATACATACCTCCAAACCTGAAGACTAATTCCAAACTCCTTAGCCTGGCTTTTTAAGGTCCTCCACAATATCTTCCCAACCTAGTATTACATCTTCATTTCTCATCATTCTTCTACATAAATTTTCTGCTCTAACAAAGGCCTCCTGTTCTTTGTTTCCTAAATAGTCTGTGTTCATTTTTGTCTCCCTATTTGTGTGCATATTCTTTAAGAGAGTCTTGAATTTCATTAGGACTGGGGGAAACGTCAGAAGTTCTTAATTAGTCATTTTACAAATATTTATTGAGTGTTTGCTTTAACATTGTATCTCTCAGGATGCTTTGTTGCGCGCAACAGAAATAGGTTCTAGCTAATTTAAGAAGAAGAGGAATTCATTGAAAGGACATTGGGTAACTCAAAGAATTTCTAGGGTGTCCAGAGAATAAAGCTTGAAGACTGCGCGGCCAGGAGCTCTACTGTAAATCTCACTGCAGAAATCATCCTGAGAAAACAGCGCAGCTGCCGCCCTGTGCCTGCACATCACAGCTCGTTCTGCCAGCCTGGCAGCACTGTCCCTGGGGTGCTGAAGTTAGAAGCACTGACCCTGCTGCCTCTGGAAAGTTGAGTAGCTGCCACTGTGTGCAATGCTCAGCGCTAGAGAGGGTTCTGTATGTTCCCTTCTTCATGCCACTAGCAGATTTGAGGACCACCTGCTGGGTAGAACCTTGATCACACGTCTGTGTCTTAACAGCAAGGGAGACCAGGAAATCCAGTCTGGAATTTTCAGCTTCAGTAGGACTGGGCTCTGCTTCATAGATAGGGGATTCCCCAAAGATAGAAAGGAACTTCAGATAATGAGAGCTCAAAAAGATGACAATTGTCTGTTATAGTTATGTGATGAATTATTAAGAAACAAGAGAAAGATTCTTTTCCATACTTCTAAAACAGTTTACCTAAGCAGGCAAACAACAACAACAACAACAAAAAGACAAGACGATTAGAAAATAAGATAATTTATAACAACATGATAATAAATTGCTTAATTTAAAAATATAAAAATGATGTTGAGCGTAGAGTTCGTGTATTTATACTTTATACTTTACAATTGATACTTTACAGCTCCAAACTATCACTTTCCCAACAGATTTTTCTTCCAGAGTAAAATTTATGTAAACAAGCTCTGTTTCACCTGGAATATTTTCATCATACTCCCAGCTCCATATTCCAAGCTTTTTTACACAAAGACAAGATCCTTGGTCACCTAACAAGATGCATAGTGCCCAGGATTGAGCCAACTATAAATACATGTATTTTGCTAAGCAGAACACCAGCTCTCTTTCCCTCCCCTGGGCAGAGAGGTAGGCCTTAGAGCTGAATAATTAGAAAACAATGGCATTAACTTGGGAATCGATATAAATTCTGTATTTAAATAGGGCTGTTGTGACTTGGAGTCAATTAGGTAGAGAATATGCAAAATCCAACCGCACTCTTCTGCACTGTGTGTTTATTCTCTTCCCTGGGGGAGGGCAGTGCTAGCTGAGCTGAGGAAAAACCACTGTGCAGAGAGAGAGTGGAGTGCTTTTCCTATGCAGTGTCAAGCTTATTGCTGCACAGAGCATTTGGAGCTCTGCTTCTGCCGTCAGCCAAGGGCCACTCACAATTAACAATGGAAACCATGCGGGTAGAGCTGGAAAAAAAAATGGGTCACTTGGCTGCTTATATCCAAGGTCAGCAGCCAGGGCCTCCACCCATAGCAGCCACCCAGCCCCAGGCCTTTCTGTTCTTCCACCTTTCTTTTTGATGCCATGCAGCTCTCTACTTCACACTCTTCATCTTTCTAGGAGTCAATTTGGCTTCCAGACAGAGGGTGGAAGTGAAAATAAAAATAGAGAGAAATAATTAGGTGAAAGCTTCATTCCTCCAAGAAAAAAGGCTGAAGCAATACGATAGAAAACGAACTCAGGAGCTTTCCCTAGTTAGTAGCTACATAACCTTGGCAAATTGTTCTTCCTCCATGTCATTAATAGTAAAATGGAATTATGAGAGACAAGGAGTACAAAATAACAACCGCTATAAGGAATGAATAACTATCCTTCCACCAGCAGCTAGGTTAGTTCAGAAACTATTTATGCTCTTTAGTTCTAAGTGACACTTAGGAGCGATGGCAGCGATGGAAAAAACTCTTCCATATTCAGACTGGTGGGTGCCCCCAGAGCTAGGACAGCAAGAGGAGCCTCATGCAGCCTGGGTATCTACCCTCCTGCTTAGATTTGCTTCTTTCTATCACACACACACACACACACACACACACACACACACACACACACACACATCTAAGAAGTACATAAAATGTGACAATTAAGTAATGACTAATACTCTAACAAGTACATATAATGTTGTGCCAAGAATATAGACTCTGGACCTAGATTCTCAGGTTTGTAAATTCTAATTCTGCAATTCACTTGTTCCATGACCTTAGACACATTGCTTAATCTTTCAGTGCCTCTCTTTCTATATCTAAAAAATAGGATAACAATAGTGCCTACCATATAGGGCTATTGTGAAGATTAAATAAACTAATGCACATAAAGCACTTATAGGATTCCACTCACAGTGTTACTCACATTATTATTATTATTACTATCACTATTATTTCCATACACATAAATGAATACAGTTGTATTCAAAGGATCAGTAAAAAAAGAAAAAGTAACTTGGCACATGTGTGCTGGATGCCAAAGAAATATAGTTTTCTTGAGTCCTTACCTGAACCTCAAACTCAGTATTAGTCCTCTGACTGATGGTCAGACAGGACAAGTAACATGTTCAAGAGAGCAAGAATCCGGGAGTTGGATTTCAAACCCAGGTATTTGTGGCCCCAGAATTCCCACAATGCCATGCTCTTCCTACCCAGGGAAGCTGAGCTATTACTCAAAATGTTCAAAATTCCTCTTTAGAAATTTTCTCCTTCAGAGCTCGATGACCTTGTTTAGAATTTCCTTAGCACTGGAAAAACTTCTTTTGAAAATAGGTTATCAGAAATTTTCAAAAGTCATTTATTGTCAAGGTGAGTAACCCAACTGGATTTTATGCTAAAAAACAAACAAACAAACAAACAAAAACAGGTGTAATTAATGTCCTTAGCTGGCTGGTAAACTGGCTCTGGAGACAATGTCCCCCCAAAAGTTCTAAATTTCACAAAAAAAAGTTTTGAAAACTTCAGGATCACAGGAAAACTGCATTTCCCAGCTCCCATTTGGGTTCTGACAAGCTTTTTAACAGTTTTTAATGGTTTGACTGTAGCTTCTTATATGTGAAAGAATATAGAGTAAGACTAGCTTAGTATAATTATGAGGAAGCTTTGGGGTCTATCTTTCCACAGTGGTCTCCTCTTCTGTGGTCTCTGGAACATTCTTGTGTTTCTTGCTTTTCAAAGCCCACAGTTATTGTGGAGGTCAGCATGATAGGGTCTGAAGAAGTACAACATTGAGCTTGGTACTTTCTCAAATGTCATTTGAACTAGGTTGTGTTTTTTGTTTTTAATTTACTGCTCATAACAGCCTGTTTCACAGGGAGGAAAATGAGGCCCAGGGTGGGTCCATAACCTACTACAGGTCACACAGTTAGTTTGACAGAGCAGAGGCAAGGATGTCTCATGTCCCCTGATTTTCCTTTACCCCTGTTTATGGCCAGGGCAGTGTTCCAATCAGCTCAGCACCAAGCACCTCCATTCTGGTCCATTAAAGCAACCTAGATTCAGAAGCAGAGAAGTGTAGGCAGGGGTATAATTAAGTAATTATTGAAACTGCTCAGGGCAGGGCCAGGCCCTCTGGCCCACTTGTTCTTGGCTCTAGCAACATGTTAAGATACCAGGAGATCATCCCCTTTCTGGAACTGGTTTACTCAGAGGCCTGTACTTCAATGAGATGGATCCCTTTGCCACTTCCTCCAGCCTCTAGGGCTTCTGCTTCAGAGACTCTGTCCCCACATGCCACTCCTTCAGAGGTAGCAGCCTTGGAGAAGCTGCTCATTGTGTTCGTGCCCTTGAAATGGTAAGACATGTTAAAGTCCAGCCAAATTGGCAGGTTAAACAGGGAATAGTTCTTTTTCTCAGGTTCTACTTTATCTTATATCTTATCTACCCCAGATGAACTAATCTACAGAGAAACAGGGAAAGAAGAGTGTTGGGGAGAAAGATGGAGAAAAATGGTAGCCGAGTTTATACTTTCATTGGAAAAAGTCAAGATTGCTCCAAGGGAAAATTACTTGTAGACAAGAGCACATGTTCAAAAAATGAGGTGATCCAAATGGCATTATCTATTATATTTATTTTCTGTTCACATAACTTCCAGATTCTTGACTTGTTCCATTATGCTGGTTCTTCTCACATTATATCTCTTATAATTCAGCTGTTAAAAGAAGGGCTTTAAAGTATTGCTAATATGTGACTCCAGGAAAATCCAAGGTAGGGAGGAAAATTCAACTCCTCAACCACACTGAGGAACTCGGATCTCTAAGGAAACATGGTGTTGAAATTAAGAACAGGTCTATGGCCATGTCACCCTGAATAAGCCCTATCCCATCTGATTTTGGAAGCTAAGCAGGGTCAGGCCTGGTTAGTACTTGAATGGGAGACCACCTAGGAAGACCAGGTGCTGTAGGCATAAACAAACAAACAAACAAATGGACAGATAAATAAACAAATAAACAAACAAACAAATAAATAAATAAATAAGGGATTGTAAACTAACAAGGTCCCTGCAATCTGTGAAGTCAACCAAGGGTTGCCTCGCCTAAAAAAATAAATAAATAAAATAAACTAAGAATAAGTCACAGATTATTAAGTTCAGGATTCACTCTTTGCCTCCCAAATCTTGATTTCTAGTTTATTAGAGCTAATTTTAGATGATCCCCTTTCCAGGTAATCTGGGGCTTGGTGTGGGTTTCTCTTGGAGGAACAGTCAGGAGATGGGTCACAGTGAAGGAAAAAGAACTCGTTTCATGAAGCTGCCAAAAAGAGGTTCACGCTGGTAACAGCACGTATGATACAAACTTGCTCCTACACGCAGAATAATCACCTGTATGGGAAGTTCTTATAAAGATGATGACATATAGAGTTTGGCATCTCAGCAGTTTTACTTTTGATTTTGGAAAACTGCCCAAAGTAACCAAGTTATCCACAATCTGGCTTGCCTGTCATTTTAATTATTTTGAGGGTGGGGATACCCTTTTGCCTCTTAATTGGGTGGAACCAGAAGCCTACCTCCTGATCTAAAATCAGCAACATGGAAGGATGTCAGAATCTCTGACTGAACAACAACAGCGCGAACTTTGTTATGCAGTGACATTATTTTTACTTCAAATCTCAGCTCATGGCAGATCATGTGTGACAAATTTTAAACCTCTTAAAATAAAGTCTAAAACAGAAATTCAATAGGTCTTTAATTACATTTGCCCCAGAGGTAACAGCGAACATTGCTCATCACAGGGCTGCAGGTAAAGCTGGATTCGCACTCCACTCAGCCACTCAGGCCTCTGGGTGGGTGGAGGCTGGCCTGCAGATCAGGCCTCTCTCAGCTCCACTCAGGCTTTTTGAGTGGGCTGAGGGCAGAGGAAAACATGCTTGGAGGTCTAGAATGGCAGCCCCAGTAGGGGAATAGGCCACTTGGTTCTTCTGGAGGTCCTGGCAGGTGATGAGAGTGGGGCAGGGAAGCCTAGGGAGCCAGGATAGGGGTACAGGGAAGACAGGAAGACTGAGAGGAGAAACTGTGAGGACAACCAAATGTCTCCTTTGCTCTTGAAGAGAAAACACAGAAGAGGAAGCAGTAGATATTGCTCCTTGAGGGCAGACAGATGTGGCATATCTGGGTTTTGGGAGTGACATTGCTGCTGAGAAGAGAAGGCCAGTCCAGAAACAGAGTTTGATCTATGGCTCCAAATATAGACCTTGTAGTGAAAGACTGCAGATCATGTCGCCCCTGTTGTTGATGCCAAGAGAGGATTTTAAAGATTCCATGAAACAAACAAACAAAAATTCCTAAAATCGCCGGGCATTCTAAGCATCAAAAGTTTGAGAAACATAACTTTAGATTTTTCCTTCTCAGCCAGCAGATATTAGAGAAAGCTCTTACTCAGCTTAAGGACACCCTGTGTGTGTGTGTGAAGGGGCTTGAACCCAAGAACAATTGCCTTGTTCATAACATACACTCACCTCCTTGGATGAACTGACTATGTGAGAATGAGGATTTAGTCAGAGCTGGCTGCCCAGGTGGTTGGTACAAGATTGATTTCAACACTGTGTACTTCCATCATAAAAATCAGGTTACGTTATTAATATTTTGGCCATTCCATATATAAGTGGTCATAATCACATATTAGAAAGTCAATGCTTACATATTTGAAAAACTTTTCTACAGAAACAGAAAAACTAATCAGTGTTTAAGAGAAATTAAATTATATTTACTCATTTCTGCTTTTTGGGAACTATAGTGCATACCCTAGTGCATACCCTGGTGGTATAATGATCTTTTTATGTGTCGACTTGACTAGCCTATCATCCCCAATTATTCAATCAAACACTAATATCTATATCACTGTGGAGGTATTCTGCAAATGTGATTAAAGTGTAGAATCCATTAACTGTAAGTAAGGGAGGTGATTCTAGGTAATCTGGGTGGTCCTGATCCAATAGGTTGAAAGAGCTCAAGAGGAGAACTGAGAGGCTTCTCTGAAGAAGAAGCGAAGCCTGTGAGCAGCAGCCGCAGCCTAGGCCTTGGAGTTCCAGACTGTCCTTTCTAATGACCTTCTCTTTGGATTTTGGACTTGTCTAGCCAGTCCCCATAATTGTGTAAGCGAATTCCTTGCAATAAATCTTTTAATATATATCTCTTAGTCATTCTGCCTCTCTAGCTGAATTCTGACTGAGACAATTATGCAGACTGGATCCCCTTTCAAACGGAGAGATTTGTGGCTTCAGCTACTGGGAGTGCTGCTAGCAGGAGCCCCCTCAGCTATCAGCCAACCTCAGGGATTGCTTTGGCTGAAAAGAATCTCCTTGCCCTGGGTCAGACTCCTTTCCCAGGAAATCTTCCACCCAGTGATAGACTGGTGTGGGGATAGAAAGGTCTCGCCCCCTTTTTCTAACTCTGGATAACTCTGAGGGCCTATCCCAACTTCAGAGGTCCCCATGAGCTTGGCTAAGGCCTTCATTGCGTCTGTAACATGGCCCAATTTCTCCTTCTACCCCAGCCTCCTGCCTCCTTTCTTTACATAGGCATTTATTCTAAGAGCAATACCTAATAAACCTCTTGTCTATAAATCCTTGTCTTCTTCCCATGGAACCCCTCCTGCATGGGGACCTTCCTCATTCAGCTCCCCTCTATTTTCTATATCTTTGACCATCCTTTCTTATTCATCTCTTTCCCCTCAGCACAAACAAATATTCTAAGCTCTTGCATGTATAAAAGAAACACAACCGAAAGAACATAACAACTGTTCCTGAAGTCTGTGTCATCTCCAAGTTAGGCCTGTTTTTTTCCCCACATCCAAACGTCTTGAAGAACAAAGTAGACGCTGTCTCCACTTTGCCTTCTATGCACAACTCCGTGTGCCTTTGGCCATCATTCCTCCTCTGAAATTGTTTTCACTAAGGTCACCAGTAATCTATTTATTAAAACCCTGTGGGCATTCCTCAGCCTCCCCATAATCGACGTGGTGGTGGGCCATGCGGCCTTCCCATTCTTTTTGAAACTGTTATCTGACTCCAAGAGCCTTCGTGACACCTCCTGCCCTAGATTTCCATGGGCCTCTCTGGCTACTCCTTTTCAATCTTCTTCATGGACTCCCCTTGTCATGTTTTCCTGAAGCCTCTTCTCAGTCTACACTCTCTCCTTGGGCAATTTGACCATATCCATAATTCTAATTATCACCTAGGTACTAATGACTCCCAAATCTATATTTTCAAACTACACCTATATCTTAGGCTCTAAACTCCATATTTCCCCCTGACTATACTGCTTATCTGACATGGAACTCCCTCCTACACGTGTTCCTCCTTTCTGAGTTAATAGCACAATACCATTCTTCCTACCAACAGAGCCTGTGATGATCCTTTATTCCTCTTCCACAGAGACAACTGCTCATCAGGGCTTGTGCTTTCTTCTTTTTAAATAGTGGCTTCTCAGAAGGATCCTTACCTCTTCCATCTTATCATTTTAATTCAAATCTTCACTACTTACACATTTTATAGAGAGATGAACGTTCCGTCCTTGGAAGCTGAATGAGCTGGGCTCCATACTTTAAATGGCTCTGCTCCCTCCTTTCTCTGGTCACACCCTGAACCAAATGTCAAAGAGTCTGTAGAGTCAAAGAGACATTGCCACCATAGCCTCATATACCCTAATTCTAGGCCATGTTTCTGCACCCAGGACTGCAGAGTCCCTGTTCAAATCGTCCAAGCCTGCCTACAAAGAACTCTCTACCTTTCCAAGAATATACTGCTTCACTGGAGTATACAGCTCGAAGGTAGCCAAGAGGTGGCTATTTATAGTGGGGAAGGGGCGTGGATGGAGGTTGGACTTAGGGACTGGCTTGTCTGCGTGTACATATGTGCAAAACTCCTTGTGGTTCTAGGTAAAGCTGGAGTGTCAAACTAAAGGAGAATAGAGGGGAGCTAAGGGCCCGAGAGCTCTTATTATACTCTTTCCCTCAGCCCCACAAATGTTAGGAGTGTGCTGGTTATGAAGCATCTTTTATATGCCAAGTATGAAGCTAAATGATGGGAATCTAAGATGAACCAGATAGAATCTCTGCCTTCAAGAAACACAGAAATAAATAAAAAGGGGAACATTATAAAATAGATAAAGGCCATTTTAATAAAGGCACGTTTAAAGAGTTGGATGAGGAGGAAGAGTTAGGCCTTCCAGGTAATATGAGAAGACTTCCCATAGGAGATCATATTTGAAATGAAGTTTGAAACTTGAGAATAGTTTTTCGTGCTTGAGGAAATCACTGTAAGCAGAGAAAACAGCAAGTAATCAAGGAATCATGGAGACTGAGTGAGCTGGAAGCATGGGGGGAGGTGGCTAGAAAAATAGTAAGGACTATCATGAAAGGTCTTATAGAATTTCCCAAGGAGCTTCTGCTTTACCCAGAAGACAATGGGAAATAAAATAATTAAAGGCAGGAGACCAGTATGGTCTCACTCACATATCTGAAAGATTTCTTCTCTAGACTAGCCTCCTAAGGGGTCTCTGTTCTTCCCCACTGCCACTCCTCCTTGAGAATCCAGGTATCACCCTGCTGCCAAAATGATGCTTCTAAAATTCAGATTGGATTCTGTCACTCTTCTGCTTCTTCTCATTCTGTACAGGTTAAAATCCAAACTTTGTAGCACAGTTTCTTAGGCCCCTGCCTGTCTTCCCAATCTAATTGCACATCACTCTCCCATATGCTTCCTCTATCACAGACGTACTCAATGTCTGGCCCCATCTAGAAGGTAGCAGGCTCTCTGATTACTCTGTACTTATGCCCATCCCCACTTGTCAGCCTGAACAACTGCTCATCATTCAAGCAGCATGGTATAACAAAAATGGTGCAGACTTTATATCAAGATCAGTCGGGGTTATACTTTTGTGTCTGTCACTTCCTGGCTCTGTAATAATGGGCAGGTCTCTTAAACTCTCTTAGCCTTCGCTCTCATCTCCTTCAGGGATATAACACCCGCTTTCTGAGGCTATTGTGAACATTACATGCAGTAACACAGATGAGTACCTGTCATGAACACAGCAGGCTCCTCTTAGGGTAAGCCCTCTGGACCACACATCCTGAGATGCAGCTTTTCCCCACAGCTAGTTGCAGGTGTGCTTGCTCATTTTGTATACCTGGAGTGTACCTTGGTTCTTTGCTCTGACTCCAGCTTGGTTCCTATTAATATTCTTCATTCCAAGGTAGATCCTGCTCCCTCAACTTCTAGCAATTGGCTAATGTCCTGTTTCAAACCCAGCAGAATCACAGTGCTGTCATTTGCCCACTGACTAGCCAGATCCTGCTACTGTCCTTCTCTCCCATCACACCAGCCCCTGCTTGGAGGCTGATGCTAACACCAATGTAAAGGAGCCTATTGCATCCTTTGGAAATAATTTTGGTCTATTTACCTAAGAAGTTGTCTTAGCTCTTAATTCCAAATTCTGCCTATTTATACCTTATTTTCACCCCCCCCCCCACCAACCAGTAAATGAGTATAAACTCCATGGTTTATGATTTATAACCATGGTAAAATGTGTCACCCCAAATCATTATATTTTCGAGACTGAAAGGGTGCAGTAGGAATTAACTGGATGTGTGGTCACCAAAATATAACCCAAGTAACACTGTCATTTCTTTTGGAGATGTAACAGTGAAACTAAGAAAAAAATGTCCTTATTCATCCCTTTGCCTCCCCCATGGGCTATGGCTATGTTGCATTCAGCTGTAGAGATTTCTATCTTAATTTTAGTTCGCTCTAGTCAGTTGATCTGTGCTTATGGCCCACCCAGAGAAGCATCTAATCTCTAAAAGAGAGAAGGAAGAACAGTTTTCTGCTGCCTGGAATGCCCAAGGCAAGGAGCGGCTCCTAGCTGCTCCACCAGGAAGTTCTGCTGTGACATGGTACCAGTGTGGGATGTGGGTGGGAGGTGAGACAGCTGCATTTTGTGGAACTTGTCATTCTTATTTGACAACTGTTTTGGTTTTAGAAACTCTTGGCACTTAGAAACTCTTGGGGCATATAATACCCCACCCACTCTGTCTTGGTAACCACAGTTTGTCCTCCTTGCAAGAGGTCATGCCAACTCCCAGATGAGGCAAGGCCAAACCAGAAGCTCTGGCCGACCCCTGCTGTGGTGCTTAAGGGCTTTCTCTTGCCTCTGGTCAGACCCACAGCTTCCTTTGGCCCTCGAAATCAAGCACTTAAGAGGAGGGGTTTCCGCTGTCAGATGCTGACTCTCCAGAGACTAACAATTGGGATAGAAAAATTCCTTCTGCTTTTAACTTCTAATCAAATGTTAAAACGATCCTTCATCACTGTGTTTTGCTGTGAGAGTCTGAGGGTGTGCAGTAGAGAGTGTGAACAAATTTCTCCTGGCATTCGATAATGCTTCGGCATTTAAAGGAAATTCCCTTCAGCCCTTTTATTTCACCACCATGTATGGCCTTGAGCCAGCCCACCACATGAATCTCCCATGAGTAGGGTCAAAGAGAAAAAAGGAATCAGGCCCACTTTGCCCTATAAGCATGACAAAGATCAGAGAGGAGGGGGACAAAAGTGCACTGAGGAGCTCTGGTAGACCCATTAATGTGTCTCCCTGTATTTTTTCTCTACTTCAAGACTAAGAATTATCCATATTATTTAACTTCTCCTAAAAAAAATAGTAATCACTAAACAACTGCTATGTGTCAGCAGTTTCTAAAATATACAGCCAGCCTATGAGCATGTCCTATTACCCTGAATTTACAGATGTGGACACAAAGAACCAGGGACAAGGAAGTGGTGGTGATAGTCAGGACTCAGAGCTAGGTGTCCGCTTTGAAACCCACTCATTGTACTCTATACAATATTCCTCCCAATTTTATGCCATAGACCTCTGGCACAACGGAGAGATACAATCCCTCCCTTATAATGACAGTCATTTCAGACAGAATAAGCAAGGACAAAATCTCTATCCCTTCTCTTAAAAAAAAAAAGAAAGAAAGAAAGAAAAGAAAAAACACACGTGTTTGTCCTGGAATAAGGAACAGGGGGGAAAGTAGAAGTGTTCAAATGGAATTATAGAGATGTAATAGACTGAGTACAAGACAACCAAAATCTTTGGATTTTTATTATTTTATTTAGATTATTATTTAATTTGCTGGGACCCCCAAACGTGCTTAGAGTTAATGTCAAAAACCTTGCATGCAGGAAGATGGACTCATGATGAAGTTAATAGAATGAAAAATTCTAATTCATCATTAAAAATTCACCATTTGCTTCAAAGGCATATTTTAGGCTAATTTGTTATGTAGCTGTTTGAAACTACAGAATTCGTAAAATAAAGCAGTAAGTCCTGAATCTGTGACTTTTCTGATAGGACACACCTGCCTTAGATGATTATACCCACAGTAAAGTGTGATATCACAGCCCTCCCTTCCTCATAATCAGCTTTGTAAATAGAATAGGTGAAATGATAGAAAACAGTTAAGAATCGCTCTAGTCAGAGACCCTTCCAAGTTTGGTGAAAGACAGGGAAAGGGGAAGAGAAGGGAGAGGCTCACCTTGGAATGGAGATTTCAGGGTCAAGAGAGGACTGTGTATGCCCTCCCTGGGCCAGGCCAGGTCAGTTCTTGCCAAATGTTTTCAACCCAGTGAATCGAGAACGGGCTTTTTCCGTTCCAGACTGTGGGAATGTGCCTCTGATTTTATAACTGAAATCAATAGAACAATGGGATTTGCTTTTTGAAAATTTGCTTTTTAGACATTGGTGCTGCAAAACACCTTTTTCTACTGGCTTACCAGTGGAGATCCTAAAAACTGATTTTTTTAAACACTGGGTTCTTAGTAAATAACACAATCATCCTCTCTTCCTATAACTGGTATCATGGTTGGCACCCTTTACATTTGGAGCTTAAAGCCCTGCCCGAAGACTGTTATTCTGATTTATCCATGCATAAGGGCCACATTGATAGAAAGGTAGAGGCAAGCAAACAATGACCACGTCACTCAAGTTTGCCTTTGGGTGCTTGAATCAGAGTAGAAAGGATAGCGTCTAAAAGCTTGAACTATGGAGAGAGTCAGGTCTGGGTTCAAATCCCAAATCAACCACAAAAGCAAGTTACTTAAACATTCTAAACTTCAATTTCCTGTACCAAGATTTGATTTGTTGTGGGAATTAAATGAAAAAGTGCATGGAAAGTACCTGGCACAGGGAAAGTAATAAAACCATATTGTCTACATGCAGAACAATGCTGAACAGAGGACTCTTGTGTCCACTGTGTGAGGGTGACTGACTCCACAGGACTCTGACTGATATTGTTGCTTGCCCCTTTTTCGCCTTCTTATAGAAGAGCAGTGCTAATGACTGGCATTTCTTAAATAAAGCTGGCACAGGAGAACTCCTAGACATGATTGATTAGGAAGATACAGTGATCCCTGTGCATTCAAATCCCAAGTTTGAGGACAGTCTGGAGGTGTACTCTGACTTTGTCTAGCCGAGCAAGCTGACCCAGATAGTGGCTCCAGCTACTAATTGTCACTTCTTCAGAACATATGGTCTTTTTCTAAGTAATGGGCCAATTAAATTTCAAACCCAGAATTCTTTTTCTTAAAACATAGTTTTTTATTACTGCTTCAAAAATATCTAAGATCTGTAAATATAATGATTTATAGCCTTGTAAAAATGTGTGCTGGATGAATAAAAACGGCTGCTGGTTTCATTGGTTTTACTCTCTCACTGTGGCACCTTGTGTGATTTAGAGCTGTTACTTTCTTTCTGTTGTTAGCAACTAGGTATTGTCTAACCAGTGATTAGAATTGAACCTCTTTGGTTCAGTACACACACACACACACACACACACACACACACACGAGTTCTCCATACAAATATAATCTAAATGTCCCCTTGGTGTGTAAACATGTGGAGCTGTCACAGTTGGAGTATTTGTTTCAATGCTTAAGTTATAGTTATGTGATCTCAGGCAGAAAATTTAGCTTTTCTAGATCTCAAGTTTCTGAAATATAAATAAGTAGACAAACTTAGGCTCACAGATGTGTTTTAGTTGGCCAACATTGTTTTATAAATATGAATGATTTTGCTAAGCATCCACTTTCCAGTTCCCACAGTCTTAACCACTCCTAATATTGTCCAGCTGACTGCCTTCTCACATTTGCTTCACTAGCTGGACTCCTGAAAGTATGTGGATTCCAGACCCCTGATGATCCAGAGGGCTTCTTCCAGCTATGAGACTGCTATGTTGATTCTATCCACTTGCTGAATTGTTTAATCTCTTTGTTGAGAGAGTAAATAAAATTGTCACTCTTTTACAGTTAGGCTTCTGAATTTGTCAGGAACAATTGAAGCATGGCTCAGACAAAAATAAGAATCATTACTTTTTGATCGGAAATTAAAGTTAAACCTCTTTGCAAAATTTTTTTTAATATCCTTGTTTTGAATATCCTTAGATTCTTATCTGCAAGGTACCCTGCATTTCAGCTAGGCAACAACTTCCTCTCCTCATAAAGATTTTTGTATCTGAGACTCTCCCAAAAGTTTCTGTTTGTCTTTCTTCATCTTTGGCTCTCCCATTAAGAATATTGGGCAAATATCACTGACAATTTAAGCCCTGAATGTGACAGATAGAGATTTAAATTGTGTGATTAAACACCACGATCCCATGAAGGAATAAACTGAGCTTTCAGCTCCTTTGGGCTTGGAGCCAACAGAAACTGAGCCAGACCCTCCTCTTGAATGAAGCCTCTAGGGCCCAAGCTAGAACAGAGAAGAGTCTGCAGAACATTCTTTCTGAACGTAGGTCTTTGCTTATAGAATTTTTCTCAGAGAATACAACAGCCCTCCTGCCAAACCAAGTTTAGGTTCTACCATCCAAAAATCATCAATTTTATTGACCCAACTCAATTTTATCCCTCAGAGAGCACTGTCCCATTTTGATCTCAGAAACAATACTTTTGAGGCGATGATTTCAATTTTGAGTTCACTACTGAGCTGCTATATATCGGAGACAATTACCTCAACTTTCTTTGCCTTAATCTCATTCATCCCTAATAGCAGAGCCACCAGCCCCAAACTGACAATGGCCTGGCACAGTGCACAGAATCACCTAGGGATCTTAATGAAATGCTGATTTTTATTCAGCATTTCTGAATCTCTGGACGGGGCCTGACATTCTGAACTCTGACTGCTCCCAGTTGATGCCCAGACTCCTGATCCATAACCACAATTGGAATAGCAAGGACCTAGAGAACTTTGTTCATTTCAGTGAGATATTTATTTGCTTCTCAGAGCCTAATTTTACACTAGGCACTGGAAATACAAAGGTGCTCTGGACACAACCACTTTCATCAAGGATTTTCTTAAAATCATCTGGGAAGCTTTTAAAAACCACAAGCCCTGGCCTGGGATCTACATTTTTTAAGTTCCTCATGAGATTCTAAACTAAAGCTAGGATGGTAAACCATTGCTCTAGCATTCAAACTTAAGTATACATTCAAGCCATCTGGGAATCTTGTTAAAATGCCAATTTTGCTGCAGCAGGTCTGGGGTGAGGCCTGAGACTCTGCATTTCTGGTAAACTCCCTGGTGATGCAAATGCTGTTGGTCCTTGAACACACATTGAGCAGCAAAATTCTTCATCATTGATTCTTCACTTTGACTGATTATTAGAGTTACCTATGGAGATTGTATAAATTTCCTATGGCTGTTGTAGCAAATTACCACAAACTTTCTGGCTTAAAACAACACAAATTTATTGTCTTTACAGTTCTAAGGTCAGAAGCCAAAAGTCAATTTCATGAAGGTCAAAAATGACATTGTCTGCAGGGCAGTGTTCCTCTTGGAGGGTCTAGGGGAAATTTCATTTTCTTGCCTTTTCCAGCTTCTAGAGGCTGCCTACGTTCTTCAATGTGGGTCCCTTTCTCCATTTCAAAGTGCATCACTCCAATCTTTGTTTTCATTGTCACCTGGCCTATTTTCTGCCTCTGACCCTTTCTCCTATAAGGAATTTTGTGATTACATCAGATAATCCAGGATAATCTCCTCATCTCAAAATCTTTAGTTCAATCATATCTGCAGAGTTCCTCCTGAAATATAAAATAACATTCACAGTCTACGGCCATGCCACCCTGAACGTGCCTGATCTTGTCTGATCTCAGAAGCGAAGCAGAGTCAGGCCTGGTTAGTACTTGGATGAGAGACCACCTAGGAATACTAGGTGCTGTAGGAGTTTTAAAAAATAAATAAATAAAATAACATTCACAGGTTCCAGGGATTAGTATGTGGACATGTTTAGGGGCTGGGGGCCATTATTCAGCCCACTGCAGAGGTTTAAAAAAGATTCTGAAGCCTGGATTCCATAGTAAAGGTTCTGGTGTGTTTGGTCTATGGCCAGGGCCAGGAAATGCAGGCCTTATTCAAAGCACTGGGGTTGATAGAGACAAATGGGAGGCTTGAGAAATGCTGCTCCAGGTCGGCCAAGGCTGATGGATGCTGGGTCTCCCACCTCCCTTTCTATTGATTTATTCCTGAATTTCTACTCAGAGACTCTGGTACATAAACCTGGGCCTTAAAGGAGAGGCAAGGAAAATAAATTTGGTCATTCTGCCTCCTCAAAAGGCCTTTGCAACTAGAGACCTGGTTCTTGCCCTTTGTCCCAGTAAGTTCAAAGACCCAGAGCAGAAAGCGTAGGGTTGACTCAGCACTTCTCCCTGAGTAGCCCTTAGATATTGGTGAGTTTCTTTTTAATTTGGTATTTTATAGTATTCCCAGCCACTTCTCAACCCTTATAATTATAACAGATCTCAGTCACCTTCTTCGGCTAGGGTTTAAAAGCTAAGAGCTTTCTTGTAGCAGCCAACTATTAAAACTTCGTGGCCTTTTACAAACTATTGGTTGACAGAGGTATTATGAAATACTGCCTAGTATAATTAAAATTACACTGCAATTGTCAACACCCACAAGTCAAGCACAGTGTGTGAAGTGACAGTCTGTTCCCTAGCTGGCTAACCAGACCTGGGGCTTTCCTAATCCATCTCTGAAACCTGAGGGCCTTGCCATCAGCTACAATTTGCAAAGGGCAGCCATTCAACCCCAAAGTGGACCAGCCCTGCTAGTGACCTCTGCTCTTGTCTTCATATCTGATAGGAATGCCGGCTCTCTACAGCATCTTCCTGGGGGAATTCAGGAATGACTTTGAACAGGAGCCAGGTGTTCCATTTTTCCTTTATGCCTTCAGCAACAGTGGTGCAAATAAGCCTTAGTTTGTGACTCTCAGCATGACTGCCTGAGTGTCTGAGATGAGTAGTCTTGGCTAGCAACCTTGAGAATGTTCTATCTCCTTGCTCCTTGTATCACCAAACTTCTCCAAGAAAGGGTCTCCAGATGCTTCATTCCTGCCCCCCCCACCACCCGCCAAACTGCAAACTAACTTCAGCCACTATCTATCTCCTCTGGTCCCTTGAAGATCAGTCCCATTCTGTAACTGAATCTCAAGATCTTCTCTCAGTCCTCACTCTCTTTAAGCTCTGTTTTCAGTTTCATTGACCTTTGCTCTTACAATGAAGTTCAAATTTCATTCTCTGGGCCTACATCTTATGGTCCCTTTTGGTTTTTCTCAAGTATCTTTCTTCTTCACTCTTTAGGCTCCAGTCACTCTAGCCATCTGCTAGTACTTCCCCCTGCCAAGTTCTTTCCTGTCTCAGGATCTATTCCACATTCTTTCCGCTGCCAGAAAGCTCACCCCACTTTTCTTACACACAGCAATGTTCTTCTTACCAGCTTTCACCTCAGCTGAAATAATAACTGCTGAAAGCGGTCTTCCCTAACCTCTTCCCTAAATGGACACATTGCCCACTCTTAATATTCTCTATCACAGCATCTATCTTGTTTCTTTTATTGCTTTTATTATTTATAATATTGATTAGTTTCTTTGTTTACTTGCTTCATCTTCTTTTCTAGTGGATGAGACCTCCATGAGGGTCTGGACCACATCTGCCTTATTCATTAATCAATCTCCAACAACAGTATTCGTTAATCCATCTCCAACAACAGGAGCTGAATGTAGAGACTCATTGACTAGTCCACCCTACATCACTTCTCCTCCCTGGTTCTGAGGTGTTTTGTTCTTTGGGTCTTCTCCTGAACCTACTTTCCTTCATCTGTTTCCTCCATCATTTCTTAAAAAGTATTCTAGGCCCCATCTCTTCTCCAGTACTTAGTTTACAAACAACCTCCTATTCAGCTCGGAGAGCTACACCTCCCTCCCACTGCTTCTTAGTTCCCAATGCCTTCGTTTCATTGTACAGGACATTTCCATCAGGATGGAAGCTTTTTTCAGAAACCAGCCTTTTCTCTCTCCTTTCTTTTATTCGTCTCTTCGGTCATTTAAGCTTAGAATCTCAGCATTGTTTTTTACTATGACCCTCTCCCTTAATTCAATGAGCTAAGGAGCTACACAATAGCTACTCGTTTGTCTCCGCCACTGCTCTTGTTCAAACCCATACCACCTCTTCCTTGGATTACAGGAATCACCACTTAATTGATTTCCAGCATCAGCTATCTCCACCATTATTTAACTTTCTGTCACTAGACTAATCAACATTAACTCAACTTCATCATACAACACCAGGGCTCAAATACCTTCAATAGCTCTCTAGTGACTACAAAGTGAAGTCCAGATTCAGGCCCCAGGTTACCTTTCTTGTTGGCTCATAATTAGTGCTCTGTCTTCAGTTTTCATGTTTTAATCAGATAGTATAGTTTCCTATTCCTTGCTCCCTCTCTGAAATTTCCACTTCTGATTCTTAGCTTCTGCCATTTTCTTCATCCAAAATGCCCTCCTCCATCAGCACCTAACAAACTATTACAAAGCCACTTCCAAGGCTACTTTGTCAGTAATTTTTTTCTTGATTCTGTTCAGCAAGAATAACTGCTTTCTCATCTTAATTGGCATGCATACTTTTTATATCACTTTCCTTTTTTAATTTTATTTTTTTGTATACCTGTGTCTATTTTAGACTATATTTATGTTCTACAAGGATTAAAAAAAAAGAACTATGTCTTAATCATCAAGTGCGTGCACACACATACACAGAGCCATGTTAAAAGTCTATATTCTCTTTAGAGCTTGGATCTGTAATCCTAAACTAAATTAAACAGCCCACCTGATCATGCTTCTAGCCATAATTTTACTACATCCTCCTGGGCTGAATTCATGGGAAGAAATATGTCTTAAAAACACCAGGCTATTTGCCCAAGAGGTTGGATGCAGAGCTTGAGAGCATTGGTATCCATCAATACTGACCCAGTAAGGTGTAACAGGCACATGTTTCTGAAGCAAGACGTGGAATGGTTGCCAAAAGAAGCTAGAAACTTTGACCAGCAAGAAATTGTTCTCTCACCCCTGTGGCACATTTTACCATTCATCTTTAGAAAACTTAATCAGGAAACATATCAAATAACTATCATAGTCTCCAGTGGTTAGCACTCATCTGACACATAGTAGACACTCAATATTTCCTTAAAGAATGAATAAACTTCTGTATTTCCCTTCCAACTGGGGAAGCTTATATATTTTAATACTAGAGAAAATTATCTTCTTTCCCACTAATGACATCTCATAGGATACCTCCAATCATTACTGCCCACCTGGAAGCTTTGTCCAGGCACCTGGCATCAAATGTCTCCTGCTCTGCAGAACAAGTCCACCTCAACCTAAAGTTCTGCATAGGGGTAGGAGAAAAGAAAAAGATTTAAAACCCAAGAGGCTTAGTGTTGCATCCCAGCTCTGTGATGTCAGACCTATGTTGTCTAATATAGCAGCTACCAGCCTCAAGTATCTATTTAGGTCTAAATTAATTAAAATTAGATAAAAATAAAAATTAGTTCCTCAGTAGCATTAGCCATATTTTAATGCTCAATAGCCACATAAGGGTGGTGGTTTCCATATTGGACCGCACAGAAATAGGATGTTCACAATGTAGCTGAAAGTTCTATTAGAAAGCAATACCATTAACAAGTCATTTGCTCTCTTTGGAGCTTTAATTTGCTCATTTGTGAACAGCAAGTCAATTGGACTAAAGAGTACCTAAGGTTCTTTCCTTCTTTGAAAATTTCAAAAGGCTAGAATCTAGGCCTATTCTATTCAAAGCTCTGCAATATGACTAGTTTACTAGTTATTACAATAGAAAATGGCCTGAGCATACGGGCAAAAGAAGGATTACCACTCTGCAAGCTCAGGGCAAGACTTGGGGAAAGAGAATTTGGCTTTAGCCCAGGTTCTGGTTGCACTAAAGCCATTTCTGCACCCTCACCCCTATAGCTGTATCTCCCTCCCAAACCCATCCCCAGTTTCAAAAACTATATTCTGCTTTTTTGGGGACAGTTGACTAATCTGATCAACCAGATACCACTGACTGTTAGCACTGATGCCTAAAGGGCACAAAGTCAGGTCTCAGCATGCCGCAGGGCAAGAGCACAAGGCAGGGCTTAGCAGAGCTTGGAGCTAGTCCTTGACCTGTCACTGCCTGGCTGTGTAACCTGGGGCAAGTCACCTAATGGGGCACAATTTATTCATGTGTAACATTATGTAAGTCTATCGACTCCATGGACATTCCCAACTCCAATTCTAGATTGTAGCATTAAGTATTCCAAACCAACAACAGGCCTGTGGGGAAATTGCTTTTGAAGGTGGAAGGAATAGTTTGCACTGGCCTTTGGAAGGATTAGCTAGATTGTCTGCTGGTGAGACGGGCAGGGTCTTGTGGAAGAGGGGCACTCCCCTTCCTGAAGGCTCGGTCCAGGTAGAACAAAACAATCTGCTCTTGTTTCTGACTGAGCTTCCTCCTGGTGATGAGTCAAGCGGCAGTAAAGGTGTGTCAGGTGTCTGCCTGCTATGTCTGGTTAATGGAATTCCTTATAAGGCACTTGTTTTTCTGACAGGTGATAGGTTCCTGGACAGGAAGCTTATTTTAAGTCAGTTCTTCAGATGACATTCAGAGAATGTTTGTTTGTTTTGTTTCACAAAATATTGTCTCAAGGGTAAAAGCTTTTTCTCTGGGAGCTTTCCTTCTGGACGTGTCCAGCTGCCACAGCTCCTAGTCCCACAGAAATTACTCAGATTCAGGGACCACAGATAAGGTCTTAAGTCCCCTTCCCCTTCTAAAAATTGTCTCATGTTCTCTAAGAGGGCTTCATAAAGGCAAGAGTTCAGACAGCTAAAGCCCCACTATAGCCAGTGGCTTTGCATTGCACCCACACTAGGTCTGTGTGAATACAGTGCCTCACGCATGGACTTCCAACCATCTCCCTCTTCTCATGGCACATGAACTGCTGCATGCCCATCTGGCTGAGCAAGGACACTGATGAGATAGTTGCATCCTGGTAGGAAGGTTGGGGTGAACACAGCCCTGTATAGTGTGGGCAGTTCACTCTGCTCACAGACCACACACCTGGCCTTCTGCCTGTGTGCCCCCCACCAGAAAATACCAGCCTATCTCAACTGAAGTTGATACTCCAACCCCTGGCAATGAAGACTGTTAACCCTGCCTGCTTAATCCTGGAGTTTCCCCAAAACTATTTGTGAGGCCCAGGTGTATGTTGTAGCCATGTTATGTCCAGGGCCAGATGTGTGTTACAGCCATGTTATGTCCCTTACCATATTGTCTCTAAGCCTAACAACTGCCCTGCAAGGTAGAAATTATTCTCTCTCCTACTTTACAATGAAGAGAATAAGGGTCAATGACTGACCCAAGGCTACCCAAGCAGACAAGTGGCTGAGCTGGGACAAAAATAAGTTCTGGGAGGCTTCAATACACATGCTCTGGCTCCTAAAAGACTGGAGCCCTCCTAAGGATATTGAGAAGTTTAAGGAAAAGTCCACAAAAAATAATGAATGTATTAGTTTCCTATGGCTGCTGTAACAATTACACAGACCTAATGGCTTAAAACAACATAAATGTATTCCCTTAGAGTTTTTGAAGCCAGAAATTCTAACTCAGTTTCACTGGGTTAAAGTCAAAGCATCAACAGAGTTGGTTTGTTCTGGATGTTCCAGGGGAAAATTCATTTCCTTGCTTTTTCTAGCATCTAAAGGATACTTACATTCGTTCCTCATATCACGCCAACCTCTTGCTTCAGTCTTCAACATCTCCTACTTCCTCCTTTGACCTTCTCGTCTCCCTCTTTTGGACGCTTTTGCTTACATCTAGGGGTCAATCAGATGATACAGAATAATCTCCCCACTGCAAGGTCTTTAATTATATCCCCAAAGTCTTTTTCCAGATGACAGAGCATGTTCGCAGATTCCAGGGATCAGGGAAGATAGGTCTTTGTGGGGCAGGTGGCACTTATTGAGCCTGAGGATTTTTCATTTACTTTGAGAACTAGAAATACTTGCTGGAGGTACTTTTGGGTTTCTTCCTTTACCTGTACTTAGCCCTTTTCTTTTCCCCTTGGATGGGAAGCAGATCTGCAGAGATCCCTGGGGTCAGGAGGGGTAAGAGGAGAAAACTCTAGCATAGAGGCTCTGGGCACATGCCCCCACTTTTCTCCTTGTCCCTGTATGCCACATTTCCCCTGTGGAGGTAGGTGGTGGCAGGAGAGGGAGAGGTCAGTATCACCAAGCAGCTGGTGGCCTGAGAGTCGATATATTAACTTTGCCAACCAAGTAAGGCTTCTCACATGGAGGAGAACCCACTCCCTTCACACTGTCTCCCACCCTCACAATCTTGCCAGGAAAAAGAACACATATTTGCTTTAACTACTCTGTGTCCCAGTGCATTTGAACAACATCCACTTTCTTTCCATGATCTACACAAAGCCCTAAAAGATGAAACTCCTGCCCACATTTCCCACCTCAATTCATGCCACACCCCTTCTCATCTGCTGTGTCCCAGTCACATCAGCTTGGTTGGCAAAGAGGGGTATTTGTGGTTTTGGCAGAACTAGCCATTGCTTTCCTCTGGTACTGCTTGATGAAAAGACATGTCTTCAGTGGCTCAGTTAGTCAACTTATGTTAGAGTCATGGTCTCTATAATACATAGGTTTTCTTTGAAAACAGAGAGGTTATCTTAGCAACCAACTCCCTAATTGAATGAGTATCACACACACACACACACACACACACACACACACACACACAAGCACACGCACGCACACGCATGCACACACACACTTTAATACTTGTAAGTCACTCTAGTTGCAGCTGGAGATTATTAGAATGGTTTCTCCCTTCAAAGACTATACATATTTTGCAAAATTGTTTTTGTACCTTTATCCAAAAAACTGTGTGGTGAATATCATCTTTACTTTATAGATGGTAAAACAATTACAAAAAAAAGTCAAAGGACTTTTAAATGATAGTCTGAGGATAGAATCCAGTCTTTCTAACTAAGAGTACACTACCAACCCACCCCACACCTCCCCACTCCCCACAAATTGATAAGGTGCCTTGTAAAGCGAGACAGCAAGAAAGGCTTATAGAATGATAAGCAGCACAAATTGACTGCTGTTAATTGTATGTTAATTGAACACAATTCAAAAAATACATCACTGTGAGGTTCAGCTTGGCTGAGGGAGATAAAAATCAGAGAGTAAGAACTTGCAGAGGACCCCCAGCCCACTTGGCCTACTACCTTCTGCCCATATGTGCTCTACACCCCTCATGCCTTCCTGGCAAATTACGTGCTTCTCCCTCAGACTCCACACTCTGACCCAGAGATCAGGAGGCAGCAGCTGGGACAATGAGACAATGGGAAGGGCAGAAGGATACCAGAAACCATCTCCTCTCTGTGTCACACACACTTCTCACAGCCCTTCTGCAGGTAATTAACACTGCCTAGCTAGTTTTTGGAATGCCAGAACTGGAGGGCAAGAATAGAGGCTCTTCTTTCAGAGTTTTCAACGGGGTGGGACTTCCTGAAGCATTTGCAGAACTGCCAGAATGTAAACTATTAAACTCTAGCCAGAAACCAAATGTTTTGTTTGTGTGTTTACTTGTTTCCCACATCCAGAAGGTAGTGGAGAGCATGGGCTCTGCAACCTGAGCCTTAGTTTTCTCATCTATACAATTGAGAACCTAAAGAGGATTAGTTAAGATAATTAGATAAGATAATTCATTGAGTAGTTTCTCAATAAACTAAATTTATTATTGAGTTAATTGAGAAACTTCTCTTGGCATTCTCCTTTCCCTTCTCAGGGATAATTTTAATCCTCAAGACCTGTGTATAATGCTCCTTGCAAGCATAGTGTCGATTAGCAATAGTGATCACTAAGTCTTCAGGAGGATCCAGGAGCCCTATTCCTGATCAGGTTACAACCAGTCTCAAAGAGTATTTTAAAAAATATTTCGAATAGAAAACACCAGTATAAGGATACATTTCATTAAACTTTTGCTTCTTTTCCATTTATTTATGGATATTTGTTTATGAGTGTTTATGTAGACACATGAGTATAGCATACTGAATTTAATGCCATATAATTCCTACTGTGGGTTGTGATCCAAAAACTTTGAGAGATATTCTTTTTGGTATGGGCATAGCCTTTCCTTGATATTAATAGAGCGGTAGTTACTGTTTATCCTCTTTCATGGCTTTTTCAGGTTGTGTGTTTTGATAGAAGAAAATAGCAACACTGAGTATGAATATGAGAACCCAAGTTTAAAGGAGACTCATGTTCTCAAGCTCCTTGCCTAGGACATCTCATTTCTTCTTCAAGGAGCAGAGTTAATTGTGCATTTTAACCAGTGGAAAAATAAAGCGATTGATGGTTGGGGAGTTAAGATCAGTGGGGATATGTCAAAATCCCCATATTGCCTGCTGAAATTGCTACTGCCCATGTGTATGGCACAGGTTAGACTTCAAAGAAAGATCAAAGAACACAGTGTTCTCTTACATTTCTTGTCCTGCAAACCATATCTTTAACTCGGCATCTGGAATTTCCTGAGCTGTGTGAGAGCAGTCACTGTGCTCAAGGAAAGACTCAGAGCAGAAAAAGGAACTTTGTATGAGAGGTAAGAAGCACACAGCATCTGTGATCACAGGAAATTAATTACCTCTCCTAGTAATGCCAATTATTATTGTGAGCAGTACTCTAACTCTGAGATAAGTACTCGTGTTGGTTGCACTAAACAGAGCCTGTGGGAATAATAATAATACCCACTTTTCAGGAGTCGGAAAGAGGATGGATTAATAAGTTAATATGAAATTCAGAGCATTTTGAAGATGCAAACTGATGAAGGTGGCCTTTTCAGGGTCAAGCAGTATGGCGTTGTGGAAAAAGCAATTGTCTAGGAGTCAGAAGGCCTGACATACAGTCCTAGCTCCACTACTAACCAGCTGGGGCTCCTTGAAATGTAATAACCTCTCTGGGCTTCAGCTTCCTTTTCTGTTAAATGAAGTAATCTGTATTGGTCATCAGGAGGAAGCGGGAGAAAGTGTTTCAAATCATTATTTAAATCAAATAACTGCTCATTGAAAAATTGAAGAAGTCACAAAGTAGAAAACCAGTGAAATGAGGTAATTCTAACTGAAGAAAACTGGGGAAGTCCAGTGCCACATGGTATGCAGAATTACGCTATGGTATGCAGAATTCTAAGATAGCCCCCGAAGATTCCTCACCCCAGTATACACATACTTTCTTCTAATTATTCAATCATACATCAATCTGAGTACTCCTGTGAAGGAATTTGGAGATGTATTTAAGATTTCAAATCCATTGAACATAAGACAGGGAAATTGTCTTGGTTGGCCTGACCTGACCTAATCACATGAGCACTCTAAGAGCAAGTTTGTTCTGGCTGATGGCCAAAGAGGAAGATGGAGATTTGAAGTACAGGAAGGGTTTAATACATTATCGATGGCTTAAAGATGGTGTTGACCACATGGCGAAGAATGCAAGTGTAGCTAGGAGCTGAGAGCAGGCCCTCTGACAGCCAACAAGGAAACAGAGACCTCAGTCCTATGACTGTGACGGGAATGAGCTTGGAAGTAGAATTTTCCCCAGAGCCTCCAGACAAGAACTCAGCCTAGCCAAGACCCTGATTTCAGCCTTGTGATATTCCAAGGAGAAAACTCAGCTGTGCCATGCCAGACTTCTGACCTACAGAACTATGAGCTATTAAATGGATGTTGTTTTAAGCTGTTGAGTCTATAGTAATTTGTTATACAGCATCAGAATACTAATATACTCTCCTCATCTTATGGTGGCTGGCAAGGACCACCATAGTATGCCATCCTCTGAGGAGCCCTTTGGAGACCTCTAAACTAAATTGTGCCTACCATTTCTCCTGATTACCCCATTCTACTTTATTCTGAGAACAGCTTTATGGAAATCATATTTTAAGGTGTAAGTTACAAGAAGTCTTCATATTTTTTGGTCTAGTGTCCTGGCAACCATTATAAAAAAGTGAGAATTGCTAAGCAATAATTGTGTAAACAAGGAGCAGGAAAATAAACATTTTGCGGGGTTCGGGTAGTCTGATGGTATTGAAAACTTATTGATTTAAGAAGGAAGTTACATATCACACCTCGATAGGCATCCGACCAGATGAAGTAGTTCACCTTCTATCTAAAGCTCCACTCTGAGAATGAGTTTCCTGGTCACCCCACGATGAAATTACAGTGGGAGTATTATATTCAGAGAGAGTAGTCAGTTCGCTGAGGCCATTCACAATACGTAAAGAATGAAAAAAATGTGGCCTAGGAAGCTAGTAGAGTCCATCTGTATCCGTTGGTTTTTTCCCGTTGAATGTTCCATGATGGAAAGGAGGAAATATATGAGTGACTGTAAATCTCACCAGTGTCCCAATGAAAACAGAATACTGCCTGTGGAAACACTTCCTGACTCAGAAGAACAGTTATGACCTCTAAGACCCTAATTATCCCCATCATGTCCCAATACTGCCTTGGTAGAATTCCTATTCCAATATGGAGAAGCAGAAAAAATATTTAAAGTCAGAAACCTGGGCTTCAATCTGAGCTCTGCTCTTACTAGCTGTATGTCTTAAATAAGTTACACAACTTCTTTGAGCTTCAGTTTCCTCATCCACAGAGATGAACAACAAGTGTGCCTTACTGCAGTGCTTACTTAGAGTTCTGCTGAAAATTCCACAAGATAACATATATAAAAGATCTCATACATTATTCAATAAATATCAATATAGTAGTAGTAGTTATATTTTTATTATCATTTGTTCTTTAATAGTTTCCATATGTAAGCTCTATTAGAATCACTTTTTCTCTTCTGTGGAAACTTTATTATCTTGCCCCTGGCCTGGTATGCACTTATTCCTGCAGAATTTACGGAGTGCCTACAATGTGGCCAGGGCTCTCCTAGAAACCAATGTCAATATAATACAGAAATAACACTTACTCTCTAGGAGCTATATTTTTATATTAAGAAGATATGCAGATTATATAAAAAATGGGATAAGTTAAAGTCCTTAATAAACCATAAATTGCTATAGTAATCTTCAGTATCATCATCATCATCATCATCATTATCATCATCATGATTGTTATTATTGTTAATACTCTGAGCAACCATAGAGTAACCACAGGATTAGGTGTTTAATGAGTATTCTTAGAGCTAAGAAAAGGTAAAGTTCTATGTGAACCTGTGGGTTGGAAAAGGTCCTGTGTAGGTTGATCAGGCAGGAATGGTGCCTGAATCACTCCTTGGAGGGATGGGCAGACTAAGGTGGACAGAGGGAAGAACAGCTCATAAGATACTTAAAGTTGAGTTTGACCGTAGTGTGATTGGGGCAAGTGAGAGGTTTGGCATGTCAGAAACTAAAAGTTTTTGTTAGAGCATTGCAGTTAAGAAGTTTCATGGGTAAAGGAGAAGCTATTTTAAAAAGCTTTGAGTATCACACTTGAGTGACAGGGACTTAGCACTCAAACAGTTCATGGGAACCCATTTACATTGTATAAGAAATAGAGCATGGCAGGTGGGATCGGCTCTTGATGATTAATCTCAGGACCAATCAGCAGTGTGTGGGCTGGGTGCTCTGGCAGGGAGAATGGAGGCAAGTGGGTAGCAGGAGGCTGCTCTCAAATGCCTTCTGACAGAGGTAAAGAGCTTCTCTAGGGCAAGACTTCTCAAACTGTAATGTGCTCTCAAATCCCCTGGGGATCTTGTTAAAATGCAGATTCTGACTAAGTGCCTATATGAGAATCTCCAAGATGACACTGATACAACTAGTCAGGGACTACACTTTGAATTAACAAGAACCAATATTAAAATAGTCACAGTAAAAATGGAGAGAAAGAGGTGCACGTATCAAAGGAAGATTCAATGGAAGTTAGTGTTTGATGAAGTATGATAATTGCCACAACACAGATAAACCTCCAAAAGGTGCTCAGTGAAAGAATTCAGACACAAAAGAACACATACTATATGATTCCATGTATATGAATTATCCAGTGAAAGCAAATGTATAAAGACAGAGAGGAGAGCAGAGAGTGGAACAGAAGAGACTGTACATGGACATAAGGTCTTCTACAAAGAGATAAAAATGCTCTAAACTTAGGCTGTGGTGATGGCTGTATAACTTTGTAAACAGAGTAAAAATAATCAAATTGTGAATTAAAATAAGTAAATTTTATGGTATGTAAATAAAGCTGTTAACAAAAAAAAGGTTTATCGGAAGTTTATGTTTGAAACATAGGAGATAACAGGAAATACAAGAAAAACTAACATAATAAGCCTGGCCCTTGCTTTCTCTTGCTTCTTCATCCTGAAAGTAGTGAGCCTGGAGGGATTTGGATCTCAGCTCAGAGCTAACTTCAATATTTTAGACGTGTACATAGCTAGAGAAAGCCCATTTAGTGACCCCCAAATTATACCTTGTTACAACTACCTTCGCTACAGAGTCAGTCAGGTTAGTAATCTGGAAATGCATCAATGGAAGAGATATGTTTATATATATAAAACACATATATTATATGTAATATAGATATAAAATAGATGACTCAGAAATATATAAAATAGATGACTCATGTAAAATCGATGACTCATCTACTAATTTTTTAATTTATTCTTTATTCAGACTTCTATAATAACTCTCAGATTGTAAAATTTTACATTTTCAAATTTCCTAGCACAAAAGTATACACAGAATTTCATGGCTTTTACTACAATCTGTGTATAGCACCAGCACCTGAAGACTCAGATGAGCATGGTCCTAGGACCAGCAGCATCAGTATCACCTGAGAACTTATTAGAAACACAAATTCTTAGGTTGCACCCTAGACTTACAGAATCAGAAACCAAGGGTGGGGCCCAGCAATCTTTTAACAAGACATCTAGGTGGTTATTTTCATGCTAATGTTTGAGAACCACTGGTCAGGTCCTGTTCTATATATGTTTACCAGCCTCACTTAGAAAATAATGTCAATGCAAAGACAAGAACTACTTTGTTGTGAAGGCAGAAGTTATGATGGCAAATATGGAGTATGAGGGCAACCACTTCTATCTTCCCCATCTGTACCAGTTACCACTAATCAATCATCTCACTCTTCCACAATGAGCCAGGGTAGCAGGGGCCTTGGGTCAGTCTTCCTATTTAGAAGTCTAGGAGGAGACAACCTCACCATGTGCCCTGCTCTAAAGTGAGCCTGGGTAAGGGAGGCTGAAGTAGACAAGAAATTTTAACATGGAAGAATTTGGCAGAGAGCGAGAATCCAGTATAATGTCACTGATTACCCAAAGTCTTGGGTAGCATATAGAGGATTCAGAACTCCCTATTGCCCAAGCTTGAGAACATATACTGAAAGATTAGTATATCAAATAAGGCCTAGAGTTCAAATAAATAAATTTATAAAGTACCAGGACCTCAAATCCAAAATTAATGGCAGTGCCAGATATTAATATGAGGTCCCAAAAGTCCAGGTAGAATCAGCCATATCTGGTGGAAACCCATACAGGTTATCCAGTGACCAAGTAGGACAAAGCACATCTCAGCAGAGGTCAGAAAAGATCCAGAAAAAAAGCTCAGAGCAAGGACCCCTCTTCCAACTCTCATGTTCTAGGAGTAAGCTTCCCCCTACCAGAAGCGATTTGGGAGAAAGGAAGTTAGGAGGGGATTTCCCTAAGAGAGATACAGTATTGATAGGGAGTTTGAACTTTAATATAGCCTAGTATTTACCCGAGGAAACAGTTATAAACTGGAAGAGACTGGTTATCTGTGAGATGTGAGCTAGACAGCAATTTTAGATCAGTTAGGAAACAAAAATATTTTGGTGAGTATCTGGTTTATAACTGTTCATAAAGCTACCTACTGAAACTTATTGATTCAGTGGGTCCCTCCTTGTCCAGCTAAAGCAAGTGGGCATAGGAGGCAGAAGCAAATTTGGCCCAGGCCTTGGAGAGTTGACTGTTTCCGGGTTTCAACACGAGGTGCCCTTGGTCCCATTTCAGAATGCTTCCCCTTCAGCCTAAAACATTTCGACAGTTAGTGCCATTTGGTCCAGTCACATACTCACAGCTGGTAACTAAAGAAGGTGAACATGTGCTTCCAACATTCAGTTTTCATAGACTCATTAGGTCAAAGATCAACTGGCCGAACCCTCTCAATTTACAGATGAGGAAACCAAGGTCAAAGAAGCTAAACTAAGCTACTCGTGAGCTGTGGACAAGGCCGGCCTAGAATCCAGATTGCTCCAACTCCAAACCCACTGCTCTTTCTACCACATGGAGCTGTTCATAAACCAGAAAGGACTATTAATTCCATTTACTATAGCCATATATCAAAACCCAAAGATTCAAAAATAATATCTTCTTAAAGTGCCTATTTATGTTTGCTCCCCTTCTTTCTGAATTTTTTTGAGAGATGTTAAGAGTCTCCTGATGAAAAGCTATTCTGAGAGAAGCTGAGACAAAGCGTCCATGATCTATGGCTGCCAAAGTTAGCTCCTTCACAGCTGTACCAGCACATCGAAGGCTGTGAGGCAGCCAAGCTGTCTTTGGTGCTGAGTTAAGAGGGGTGAGTGCCTGAAATTCTGCAATCCAAAAAGGTCTTCTGGGTGGCAGCTGCCTTCTCAGTGTTTTTGAAGGAGCATCCTGGTTTGAATGAAAAAAGGATTTTGCATATGTCATGGGACATGCGTTTCAAGGAGGGCCGGAATCCAAAGCCTCGGCTGGACTGATCCATGAAAATGTGGACAAATCTTAGACAGGATTTGGTGACAATATGATAACACATCTTATTTCTTCCATCACCTAAAAAAATTTATCTTTAATTCATGTGAGGAAGAAAAATGGAAATCAAAGCGATACCTGGATAATTTAATCCAAAAGCACATACTTGATTTAGTCTCCTGGAATGACTAGTCACGAATCAATTCAGATGCAAGTGTTATCTGCTACTGTAAAATTAATCTCATGGATGAGATGCCTGGCTCAGGGTACCAGTTTAGATGGCTAATTACAACTCTCATCCAGAACCTTCCCAGGTGCCCAGAGTGAAGGATCCCTCCAACCCTTTCTCTGTCAGAGACAGAGAGTAAAAGAACCAAAGAGAACCATCTCTTTAAATTGCATGTTCAATGTTGATTTTACTCTGGAATGGTGCTGTTTATATGTTTGTTTGTTTGTTTATTTTTAAATTTTCTATCCATGTACAAGATCTCCTCATCCACAATAGCTGGCAAGATGAACAAACATGAATCACTTTCTCTTTTTTAATTCTTGGGATGTGTGCCTGACTCCCATTGGCTCCAGCATGAGAGATGCAAATAAATGTAATAAAGTGTACCTCAAGTCTTGCTTGTTATTCAATATTAACTATTTAATATTATGATTACTTTTATTTAGCATAGAGGCAATATATTAGCTCAAGGATAAATGGTGATTTTGAGAACATCTTTGCTATTAATTAACATGTTTCAGCTTCTCCAGAACTTGAGAAGTTTGGACAATATTATATTTGTCTAATAGTAAAGTTTGTAGATATTTTAACATCAAAAGTTCCTCAACAAATGTTAATATTGCCTTGCTGTTGTCTAGCATTTCAATTTAAAATTCTCATATTGATCTGAATCAAATAGCTAAAACTTTCTCACCTCCTACATAAATATTTCTCCTTATTTTCCAGAAATGAGAAAAAAATACAACATATGGCACCTCTCTTCCCTTTCTCCTCTACCACCTATGCCTTTACCTTACTCATTAATGCTGGGTGGGCAAGTTATCTTTATTTTTATTTTATTCCAAGTCCTTGGAAGGGTCACAGGGAGGCAAGCAGTGTGTATTTGCTCTGGAGGGCAGGTTTCCTAGACACAAGCTACTTCTACTCACTTGGGTTTTCCTTCCTCACGCAGTGTGGAAACCCATGGTTCTGCTGGGTATTGTGGAGCAGCTGTCAGCTCACAGCCATGAGCAGATGGGCTTCCTGGCATATTCATGCCTAGTGAGCTCAGTGATTGGAAGGAGAGTAGCATGATAGAGAGAAGAGAGGCAAAAACAACAACAACAACATCAAAAAACAACTACAACAAAAAACCAAAACTTCTCTAAGATATCAGGGCCAAACCACAAATGGTGAAGGGTTACATACCACCACCTGCACTAGTGGCAAATAAACAGGTGCATCTTATAGAAAGAGTAATATTCGTTTCTAAAAATTCTACCCAGTTTTTCATGTATGATATTATTTGTATGACTGAAGGATTTTTTTTTTTTTACTCTGAATGATTTTTCACATGAGAACATAGACTTAAGGAATTTAGAACTAGAAAGTATCCTGGCTCTCATCTAGCTGAACCCACACCTTTTGACAATAAGAAAAACTAAGTCCAAAAAGGTTAAATGGTTTTCCCAAGTTCCCAGACTAGAAGAGACATGGTTAGAACTAACTGGACCCTATGAGCATAATTCTTTAAACAAAACAAAACATTACTTTAATTATTAGTAAATACATGTTGAGAGAAAGAGGCAGTATATGATAGCATACAATAGAGGCAATCTAAACAGGCCCCAAGTGGAGTCACTTATGCTAAGTTGCTTATGCTCATGCTAAGTCACCAAACTGAGACTTAACTTAGTTTCCACTGTCCCAGAAATGGAATCTTCAACCCAATCAATCAGGAATTACCTCATCAGCACCAGTTGGGTAATCTGCCTCATAGACCCCTGCCATCTCCTAAAGGAAAGTAAGCTTATAATAATCAATCTGCTTTTTTGCCCTTTTCCTTACTCCTGCTCCCTTTTACCAATAAAAATCTTTTATTTTCTATAGCTCCTTGAAGCTCCTTTCTACCTGCTAGAGTGGATGCTGCCCAGTTCACAAATCATTGAATAAAGTTAATAAGATCTTTAAAATATACTCAGTTGAATTTTGGTGTTTTCATTTGTTTGTTTGCTTTTTACCAGTGGTTAAAAACATAAATAGGCTTAGGAGTAAGCAGACCTAATTTCAAGACTCAGCTCCACTCTGTACTAAGCATGTGTCCTTGGGGAATTTATTAGACCTATCTTACCCTCATTTTGCTCCTCTGTAAACATTTGGACAAGAATAATATAGCAGACAGTAATGTAACCCATTTCTTCCTTATTTGTAGTGGAACTCTGATCCAGGTGACAAGGGTGAAGAGACAAATTCCTACCCATGGTTCTTAAGAGGGCCTGGAGCAATTTCGATGCATATCAATATAAATTTCTTATAAATATTTTTAGTTGATAGCCCTGTCTGGGAATAAGCGTGAAAAATGACATATCTAAGGGAATATGGCAGACTAAGTAAAAACAGGGTTTGCCACCTCTCAGGTCCACATTGAAATTACAACCAAATTATAAAATAATCAACATGGAGAAACACCTGATGTCCAGCTGGTCTAAACATATATGTCTGATAATGTAAAGAAGAAGCTCGAAAATGATTTTCCTCTAGCTCTAACATGTTCTCACAGCCCTAACTGATTTTTTTCAGTTCTCTGTCTTCTTTCTCCATATGCTTCAGAGACGCAATGAAGCTTTATTGGCCTGGAAGCCATCCATGGTAGTTCCTTTCTCCTTTGCAAAAGATGGCTGGTTTAGGCATAAGCATGTGAAACAATTTTGTGTACTATCTTGGAGAGTGGGGGAGTTCTGGGAAAGGTTTCTAACAAGAGGCACATTGGGAAAGAGACTGGGGAAGCCATGTGTGAATGTAATGCAGCAGCAATCTCGGGTCCATGGGGGAATCTCACTTAAGGATACCTGCCATGTTGACGGTGGCAGAGCAAAAAAGACAGAGATAACAGATCTTTACATCTATGAATTTATCACTCCTGGGTCCACTCTACTATGGAATCTCTTATGATGTAAGGTGATAAACTTCTTTGTTGTTTGAGCCAGTCTTACGTTATCTATAGCTAAATGCATCCAAACTAGAATTGTACTACTCATCATATAAGGTTATAGTGCATAGTAAATGATACGTGTAGTAAGAGAAATAGTATACAATCAAACGACAAAAGTAATAAATATTAGCTGTCCATATTATTGCAGTTATTATTGTAGGAGAACATAAAGTGAAAATAAATATCTCCCACAACTTCTTCATCCTATTCTCTAGTGATAAAACCTTAATCACTTCTTATGTATCCTTATTTCGGTTTTTAGAAAACAAAAGTAAAACACCATACATATTGTTTTCAGTTTCAAGAGATTTCCCAATAGATACATTGATGCCTCTAGAAACTTGCCAAAAAATTTAGAAATTACCTCTAAATGCCAAGTGTGTTTCCCTTAATAATCTTTCAAATATTTGGAAATACTGCCTTCTAGTTAAATATATTTGGTTTTTTAAAATCCTCCTTTTAAATGCAGAAAAAAATTCTTAGAAATGTCAAAGGACATAAATAATCAGCATAGACAGCATAACGTGCACATTAAAGGCCAGTAGCTAAGAGAGCCAGGACCTGACCGTCCTGGCAGGGGATTTTGCTGGAACTAAGTTTTACAGTATCTGTGGAAGCAGAGTGGCAGTTACCATATGGGACTGTGGCAATGACTGGATCTGTTTCCAATGACATGTCACCCTACTTATTTCATAAATGACCATCGGGACACAGGCTGCAGCTCTTGCCCTCTAAGGACCATGCTCTGTTCTCTGTGGTAACCAAGTGGGTCATAGAAATTCAACCAAACAGGGAGGAAAGAAGAGGAAGCCGATCAAACGTCAGCCAAAATTTCCTCTGGAAACTATGGGCAGAGAGCATTTCCGAGCAACGAATGAGATTTTAAAAAATGACCATCCAGGAAGATCTTCATAGATCTCTTTCTTCCCTTGGAATTTGTAGTAACAATCATGCTTCTAAGCTCTATGGGCCATGGGAGCCTAGAAATGCTTGACAGGAGTAAGAGAAGTGATTAAAAATTTCCCCAAAGTTCAAACCTGTCCAGAAATTTCCTCTTTCCAAAATGTGATTTGGAAAACACTTTCTCATGTTTAATAGGGGAAAATTTGTTATCTGGGTAGAAATGTGGTGTAGTGACTTTGGAATTAAGCCAAAGCTTCTCATCCCAGCAGCACTTCAGAATCATAAGAGAGCTTTGTTTAAAATGTTGACACTAGGACTCTACCCCAGGCTACCAATTAAATCAGAATTTCTGGGACTGCAGTCTAGGCCTATATAAGTAGGTAGGTATTATATATACATATATATATATATATGTATATACACACATATATACACATATACATATACATACATATACATATACATACATACATACATATATATATATACATATATATATATATATATATATATATATATATATATATATATATATATATGAGTTTTCTAAGCTTCTCTAAGAGTGCAGGGGTAAGAACTTACTGAGTTCAGCCCAGAGTTCAAAGCTGGCTGCCCAGCTTTTAAACTGTATGACCATGGACATTTATTTCCTTAGTTTCTTTGTCTGTAAAGTGAGAATTGCAATAGTATAATAGATTAAATGATACATGTAAAGGACTTAGTACAAAACTCAATAGGTCATGTCAGGTCTATCCTCTCTATATGGGATTGTTACTGCATTCCCCTGCAGAGTGAGGTTTGCACTGGCAAAAAGAACCAGCAGAGTTCTGGGAAAATTCACTGGCCACTTTCTCTTATCTTACCCATCAAATGAGCTTGTGAATTCCTGGAAGAAAGTAAGTGTCCTGAAATAGCCACCTAAAATGAGTCCATTAGAAAGGATTCCACACTGAGGCCAAAAAAAAAAAAAAAAAATCCTTCTCCATTTCTTCTCTAGACGTAGAGGAAGATATAAAAGAGATCTATGCCCTGCTATGGACATTAGCCAACCTGTGACAAATATCCATAGGCAGTAAATAAATATGATATTGACCCCTGACATGAAAGATACAGAAAATCAAGGAGAGCAATGTTTGTATATCTGGCACCAGGCACGGCCAGTGAGGTGCCAACACCAACAGGCCAGTATTTCCATGAGATTCTAACTTTATATGCCAGTCTCCACCTCTACGCTTAGTATCCCTGGGAGCTAAGGATTTTATCTTTTTAACAATAGCTACCACTTATAGAATGTTTTCCAAGTCCTAAGCGTATTTATAATTTATTTCATTTAATAGTCACAACATTTGAGGGAGACACTGCTATTCCTCACTGTAAATAGGAGAAACCTGAGGCTTGAGAAGATAAATAATGTGCCCAGGTTCACATAAATCATGAGAATGGCTAGATTTGAACCCAGGTCTATGTCTGGCTCTGAAGATCTTATGTCTTCAGGACTAAAAATTCCCTAGCATATAATATGCCATAATGTTTCATGAATGAAGAAAATTAGTTTTTCCAGAATAAAATCAAATGAACTGAAAGTCACATCTATATCATCCTTATAATCTCTACCAACCCTTCCTGTTTTTTTTTTTTTCTGAACTACAATCAGGTAAAAAAATCCACCTAGGGAACAGCCAGGGGTCTCCCCAAAATTGCTATGGATTTTTTTAACCAACTAGAAAAAACTAAACTTAGTGGTTCATAATTTTACTTAAAATGTAAAGGTAAAATTAATACATATATATAGTTCTTATCTCCCTGACTTGATTGTAAGCCTCTGAAAATAGAATTCTGAATAATACATCTTATATTATTCCACAAGCCTAAGCAAAAATATGTGTCATCTGTGAAAAGTTCAAGAGTTGGCTAAATTCCTGTTATAAACTTGGCCTTCTTCTAACATTTTTATGGATGTGAAGTCAAATTAGAATGAGCATTCAGGGCCGACAAGAAGGGGAGAAGAAGTCGCAAATGGCAGCATGAGGCATGAATGTAAAAGGGCAGAGCATCCCTCCCTGCCTCTGAGCTGTAGTGGTGGTGGAAATTTTAATATAACATGTTAAATGTCCAGTTACCTCACAGCCCACCCCCACCTTCTCTTTTGCTGCCTCTGAAATCCCATATTTGAGGTAAAGGCAATAGAGAGAGAAGCGGTAAGAGGAAGCAGACTACAGTCCATGAACATAAACTTAGAAGCTTTGGCTCAAGCTCCTTAGACAGTATATAAGTCAAGCCTCTCAGTTTCACAGACAAGAGAAGACTCCAAGACAAGAATCAGGTCACACGATCAACTAGTGCTGAGGCTAGAAATTGAGCCCTGGCTCCTGGCTGGCAATCCTCTGCTCTTTCAGCCTCCCTAGGCTGCCTATTTACAAAGTGAGTAAGGGAACAGCTTACAGACTGGCTAGGAAAAGTCAAGAGACTGCCTACAAGTGGGGTGGTGACAGCAGCATGGATGAGGAAGCCAAGTGCAGGGTTGCCTAAGATGCTCCACAGGTTAGTTCAGTCTGTCCTCCCCCAACCCACCCCCAGGGCCACGATTTCCCCTGCACACACAAGGTTAGGTCAAGGGCCATTCAACTGATCACTGGGATTTTAAGAAAAGGTGGTTTTGACCATGTGATCTTGACCAACCATGGTTGAGAAAACAAGAATCCAAGTGTTCAGAAATTGAAGCCCTCCTATTTTAAATCTAGAGAGAAAATAATGGTTTTCAAATTCTGACCTTTTGAACTTGTTAGAAAAAGGCACTTTTGATGCTAACACACACATATAGTCTTCTTTACAGTCTGACAGCAAGTAAAGAAAAGAAAAGGACTAAATTACTCATGTATATATGTGAAATCCCTAGCTTCATAAACCTGAAAAAGTAATAGAAGCATAGGTTATCCAGAAAAAAAAAAATTCCTTTCCTTAGGCTTCAAATACTTAAATCTTTTCTATATGCAATTCTGTCCAACTGAAATCTTTCTCAGGTTGCCCCAGAATAGCTTTTCTTGGTAACCCATGCCAGTCTTGAATGAGTCTTACTTTAGCAGATTTTTCACTAGCTAACATTTCTCTTGCTAGTTCATTGCCTACACTCCCCTCTCACGAGGAGTGCACAGAGAGCAGGTCCTCACCCCTACACTGGCATTTGTTTATTATGGACGTGTTGCCTTGCTGATGAGCCATCAGCTTTCAGATGAGCTAGATGTAAAGGCACCTGAAAACCAAGCCTTTGGTCTGACCTGGTTGGCCTGATCTGCTGCTGTTTTGGAGGGACGCAAACATCCAAGATGAAGGCATTGTCAGTACCTGCCTGATCTTGAATGATCTTGGCCAGCCACATTTTCCCTTGTTTTTCCAGCAAGACCAGGTTTCATAAATGATCTTGTAATTTTGTTTATCATCTGGCGCCACAGCTGTCAAACTTTGCAGCATAAATCCATTCATATTGTGAGATATATAACACACCCTGTAAAGTTGGCATTGACCCCTGAACCAATCCCTCACATGTGAACTTCATACCTTGGCATCCAGAGATAGCACACTCACTAAAATCAAATCCTTTTAGAGTCTTTTCAGAGACATCTAGTGAAAAGTCAGCTTATGCAGTGGTGACGACAAAGACCTTAAGTGGGGCTACAAGCCTACTCAAACCATTTCTACTGAAGTGGAAAGGGAGAGATTTCCTCTCAAATCATGTTCACACAGGTGTTTTTTGATAGATAAGAAAGAGCCACCTCTGGAATGAGGAGAGCTGGTTCTTCATGCCAATGGGATTTTTATCACCTCAAGAGAAGGCATATTGCTTTAGATCTGAGACCAAACTCTTTAAAGACCAAACTATTTAAAGTCTTTAATAGCAGACTTTAAGTCCTTTTAGACACTTCTGCTTATGTTCATTTTTGATAGGCAGTTTTTTTTGTTTGTTTTCAGTTTAAGCCTTGATAAATGACCCTCCTTATGTTTTCCTTCCCTAGATCACATAAATATTAGGCACTTACTATGTGTGAGGCCTTTTGCTTAGAGTTTTAAAAACAAAAGTTTATCTTTTGGAATCAGACTCTTGGTCTTTCCCAGCAAGTGCTTTGTCTCTAATGGTACCACCAAAGGGGAAAAGAGCATGCGTGGGGGAGGGCCGGGCTGAGGGAAGGTAGGTGGTATAAGAATGACCTTATAGGTGGCATAAGAATGACCTTATAGGTGGCATTCCCAGAAAAAAAAAAGCTGTAAAATCACAGTGTCTTCATTTCCCTTTAGAGTACCCTATGCTTTTATCGTTCTATTTCGAATCTAGTAAATTTGCTCTATAACACCTCAAAAACAGTGGGGTTTGCAGATAAAACATCACTATCTTTAAATTGTCCAAAGTCTATTTTCTCTCTAGCTTCAAAAGTGGGCTTTGGTGAAGTTGTCTATGTAGATACTATTTGAACCCATTAGTTGTTACAGACAGTCCATTTGCCAAATATCCCAGAGAATGCTCTTCTCCAACTAACATTTTAGGTATCAAAAGCTGATTTTATTCAATAACTCTGGTGATACCATTGACACTGAGCTCCTCCATTCATGCACCCTTACCTGGCCCTTTACCGTGCATAGAAATACAATATTTGCAGTCCTATTCAAACTACCATTGACCATGTGATGCCTTTTACCTTCATTTATCTTTTGCATGGATGTCCTTGATACCTCTGACTAGATCAGGGAAATAAACCAATCTTCTCAGCTTCAGAGAAAATAGTCCAGTCTTTTTCCTTTTCTTTTCTTTTTTTTCTTTTATACCTCTTTGAATACTTGGTTCATATTCAGAGTCCAGATGCCATTGTTCTTGATAGTAAAGATGCTAATGAGATCAAATATTTTCCAGATTGGGTTGCAGTGTCCTTTCTCAAATATCATATGTCTAAATATCAAATCTGCAACTTCCAAAAACATTCATTCTAAAAAATGATCAAAGACCTAGAACATTATTATAGTTGAGAGGAAGCTAAATATTCATGTGGTCCATCAACCTCCTCTTATAGGTGAGGGCACTGAAATCTTCCTGAAAGGAGCTTGAATAAAATCTCCAGTGAGAGTGCTTGGACATGGCTATTCATCTTTGAGAGACTTAACTACCTTGGCAAAGATGTAGAGATGAATAAAATTCTAGGCCTCTTTCCATGCCCCCAGGGATAATTTCAAATCTTCATTGGATTATAATAAAAATAAATGAAAACCATTATTTGTATGGATGGGTTGTTCTTCCAAGGACCTCACAGCAGAATATTATTAGGGGAGATTTTTAATTTCTGAGCTAACAGCATCTCTACAATGATTGAAAGAGAAGAAACAAATACACCTGCAATGTGCCTAGCACTGTACAGTAGACCAAACAGCTTCACCAAAAAAGTTATTTTTCTTATAAATTCAAGTATCAACCAAAATAGAAAGTCTTTCCTTTTAAATTTATTACAATGAATGAAAAATGTAGATGAATTAATTAACTAAATAGCTAACTAATGGTCTCCTAGACCAGGCCCTTGTTGGAAGGACTCAGAACAGATTCCCTGCATATGAAACTGCACTCTACAATCAAAAACTGAGTTCAATTTTTTTTACCTCTAAGTGTGATTGTTTTAAACCTCTAAGTATAATGGCAGAATACATTATAGTTAGCAGCAGTATACATTGGTATAAATGTTTTGGAAAGCAGTTTGAAAATGTGTATCAAGAAGCCCTAAAAATATTCATGCAACCTGATTTAGCAATTCTACTTCTGAGAATCCATCATCAAGACATTAAGTGAAATATAAACAAATTTTTAAGCACAAAGTTTTTCATAACAGCATGATTTATAATAGTGAAAAATTAGAAACAATCTTAATGTCCACCAACAGGAGAGTGCCAGTAAGTTATGGTATAAGTACTCAATGGTCATCAATAAAGCGATATTTATAAGATTTTTAATGACATGTAAAAATGTTTATGATAAAACATTAACTAAAAAGAGCAGGGTGATATATATGTGTGTATATTTATATGAGTATATATACACTTATTCTAAACATTACATGTGCATGTAAAGAGACTTGAATATAATAAACTAAACAATACTTATATTTATTTTTGGTAATATTTCTTTAATCTTTATTTTTTATCCATTTCTATGTTTTCTAAATATTCTACCACTATTAATGATACTTTTATAAGCAAAAAATTTAATTTCAAAAATCAAAAAAGGTAAACTCAAGTGAATAATAAGAGTATGCACAGTGAGTCACAGCTATTGCTTCTTCTTGATTCCACGCTTATTTTATTGAATTGATTAATAAATATGAGTGAACAAATATCTGTGCTTTATTTTCAAAATCCACTTGAAGCTATCCCCAGGGGATTATAGAAGATGTCAATGAATGGGTGTCTTTCATATACAAAGATGATAATTATCAATAAGCCTGGAATAGCAAATCTGACTGTCCAGCATTGGGAACAGACTATGCTGTCAACCTGAACTAACGAGTCACAGAATTAACCAAGAAGTTTTTGCTTCAGTGCTTCAGTGCAGTAAACTTTGACAGGCATCTATTATGTATAAATTTCACTGGACTAGCTGCTACTGAGACTATAGGAATAGACATAATTTCAGCCCTCAGTATTATGTAGGTGAGACAAACCTACGTAGGTAACTGTAACTAAACACAGGTGTACCAAAGGCTCTGGTGGAGGTAACTGGGAAAATGATGTAGGAATGTAGAGAAGTAAGAAATAATTCAGATACTCTTAAATGGCAGTGTTTTTTGTCCATGCCTAGACACCTGGATAAAAATAACTCACTTTATTCAGGGAAATATTTTTGCCTAATCCATGGAAACTGTAATATTTTGCAGCCATGACAATATTTTGCTTTTACAGTGTTCTGTAATATTTTTATAATATTGTTCTAGGTTCTAAAGAATTTATTTTATTGAAACACTCACATATATTCTCAATAGATTTCTTTTCATAAGAATGAGAACTTATCCTGTCACCATTAAGTGAGGGACAAAGAAAAAAAGACTAAGACCAAGATTTCCGTTGAGTCTTTTTTCTCACTGCTGTATGTCTATCTGGAGGGTGGAGACAGCAGAAGTCTCTGAGCCAGGATCAGGAACCCAGGTTTGTTTAAACACTTTTTATTCAAGGAACTTTTCTGCTGAAGCAAATAGCCTACAAAATCTATAAAGCAACTTTTGAGTCTTAATTTTAAAAAGAATAAAGCCAGGGTTGGGGTCAGGGAGAAGGAACCAGAAGGTTATTTTAATCAATCCCCTCTCTTGAAACTCTGACTCCCTCTGTTCCCAGACAGTCTCCAGTCTTGGAAAGTGTGGAAGGAGAGAGATCTTGGGAAAGCTGATTATTATCTGTCTGGGAAGCGAAAGAAGAGCAATAAAAGTGTCAAAAACCTGGAGTGTCACACTGAAAAACCTTTTTTTTTTTTTTTTTACTTTCTCCTCCTTTCTCATTAAGAAAACTTCTGGTGTAGACACAAATCAGAGACGCCAGTACCTTAAGAAGCTGATATTATAATAAGACAAATTTCAGTTCGTGTAATGAAGCTTGTAAACCTGTATTCACAAGCACAATAGGACACAGTGTTCTGAGCCACTCATGGGTTCACTATTTATGGATAGGGCTAGTGAAAGTTAGTTCATAAAGGACTTTGAAAAGGAGAGATCTGAGTTGCAGCAGAGGCCAAACATCAAGTTTATATTAAGAAGAAATTAAAAACGTCTTATTCAATTTTGATTCAGAATCAAAGATTCTAAAGGTCTAGCCTTAGTTTCAAGTTAAGCCAAGTTCTGTCATTTTAATGATGCATTTTAGGAAATAGGAGGAAAATGGAGTTAAAAGGAGGTCTTTGGTCAGTATAAACACAAGTAAGATTGTGATGTTGAACATAGTTCACTATGTCAAAATCTGCCCTAAATATTTAAAATTTTGTGTGCTTGTGTATCTGGGTGGTCTGAGCTCATAAAGTAGCCTCAGTATAGACACAGTGCTTCCACTTCTCAGGGCTCTGAGCAGTTGCTCATCAGCCATGTTGGAGGAACAACATAATTGCCAGATAAACCTTAGTGATACTGCAGAGTAATTGCTTTAAAACAGTCCAATTAGCGTTAGTCTCATGTTTGGTTAAAATCATGCCCTTGTAAAGGTCATGTGAAAGACTCAGAAGAAATTAGTGGAATATTTGATGAAGCCGCAATTCTCAGAAAGCTATCAAGCCAAGGAGCTAAAACCCATTCCCTCCTCCCTCAGAACCATGGGTGGAGCTTCATCCACCAAAGCTTTGCTACCTGATCAGCCCAAAAGCTAACACAGCATTGTGGACGTAGGTTGGAAGAATAGAGAACCTAATGAGCAAGCATTAAGCCTGTATTGTACATATAAAAACAGACACCCCTGTCGTAAGCACCACTCCAGATTAGAGAAGGCCCAGAATTGTCCCTTTCTCCCAAGGCACCAGCATCAGCATTAACCTCTGCAACTGTTTTATTTCTGAGTTTCATGTCCAGCCCCAGATACCATTCAGTGCCTTCTTTGTTCACTTGGATCTCCACAGTCCTTCACCATCACACCTTCCATCTGGGCAAGAAAAGCATGTCTATTTCTTCTCCAGTCTGTTGATCTTTCCCTTCAGTTTCTCTCATTCTAGACCCAATAGATTTCTCTCTAACCTAGCAAATGAAACTTGGAATAAGAAAATAAAAGATTATGAATTTATAAAAGAATAGTTGGGGCTCTCTTATTTAGCACAGTCAGGATCAGGCAATTTGTCAGTTAATTAAAACTCAGTGGAAACAGTACTGAGAACACCAAAGAGCAGCCTTCTAGCTGCTAGGAAGTGGGAGATAGCATCTTTGTACAGAACGAGTGATGAGTGTCAGTTTTAAGCTGGTGAGTTGGTTAAGTGGAGGCTAATTGATAAGGCCTCTACTCTAATCTTCAGTTTCTTCATAATACCCAGCAAGATTTACCTTCTAGTCTAATATAATACAATTTATGTTAAACAATCAATTTAATCTTATGACACCCTCTGGAGCCTCAGGTCTTGGGAAATAACTTCTTTAGAAGCTCTGTTCCACTCACCCGTGACCCAGAACACTTTCTGAAAATTATCAGTAAACTTGGCTGAGGCTTTTTACCAAATGCAGAAGATGTTGAGTACAAATAATGCAAATTCAAACTTCAAAGTAGATTGAACATGAACTTATACTCTACTAGTAACTCAATAATAGCATCCAATAATTGAACCAACTCACAGTAGTAATTGCAACTTAGTACATTATTCACTCGTGTACTTGAAATCTTGGAAGAGACCCTGCCCAGCAGAGTCAGGAGGCTTTGAGAGTCTAAGCCCTTTCTGTTGTTTCAATGGTGCCAGCCACAGCATGTTTAAACACCGCTGTTGCCAATGAAGTTTCACTAGCAAGTGTGGGCAAGGATATTTTTTAAAAACTGAAAACGATTGCTGCCAAACCATGAAATAAACCGCTAAATCTATCAACTCTAAAAAAAATTACTTCATATTTAGTGAATCTGTGCAAAAATCCTTCTTGTCACAAATACACTTAACTCAAGGGCCTTAGCTAGATACCCCTGGTGGGGAGCTTAGAACTATAATTAAAGTATTAACAGATCTTTCTGCACCTTTTCCTTCATTCTCCTTGTTGGCAAGCCAACAAGATGAATTCTCAGGAGCACATTCAGATGAATCTGAGGTCCTGAGAGGAGAATTATGTAAAGGCAGACTAACTGGGAACTATCATGAACTGTTGGAAGTGAAATTCATTGAAGAATTTCACTTTGGGGGACTTGTTTCTTTCACAAAAAAGAAAGAAAAAAAAGGGAGTGAATTTAGGGATGCATAAAGCCAAATCCACAAGTGTCCTTGTGATTATAAACACTAAGAAGTATACATAAATGATGTGCCTAGTTAGGTTATTCTCTTCCTCTACTTCCAGGTCCTAACTGGATTAATGATTTCTTGAGAGCAAGGACATTGCCTTCTCATTCTTTGCCCCCACATCCAGCTTTCACCAAGATTTTACATAATACTCTATCCCAGGAAGCTGCTCAGTATAGTACAGTGGGTAAGAGCAAGGGCCCTAGGCCAGATTGCCTGGGGTTCAAATACCAAGCCCATCACTTGCTATCTGTGACCTCAGGCACACCAAAATAAACTTTGTATGTCTCACATTTATCAATTGAATGTAAACACTTAGAAGAAGTGTTTGGTATATGGTAAATGTTCAGTAAATGCTGGCAGTTATTACAGACTATAACTTGTTACCCTTTGTGTGTGAGTGACCCCATGATTCACTAATTCCTAGAAGAAAAAAGTCTAGAATAAAAGTAGTTCCCAGTTAGTAAAATGGAGACATAGTCTCTTTTTTTTTTTCAAATCAGGAACATGGTATCAGAGTGTGAATAATCTGAAGCAATCAAAATTGTGTCTCTAGAAATAACAGAGGGGAGGCCCTATGGATCTGCAAGTGTCTTTGTGGACAAATGGATAATACTTTGGCATAGAAATCAATAAATCAAATTGTAATATAATTCTGTTCTTTTAACTAGCTGTGTGACTTTGGTATAATCATGTTACCACTCTGGACTTCAATGTTTTCATATATATAATCTGAAGACTAATCAAGCAGTATTATCCAATAGAACACTCTGCTGCAGTGGAAATGTTCTATATCTGCATTGTCACATGTGATGGCCACTAGCCACAGGTGGCTACTGAGTACTTACGTATACTGAGTGTAACTAAGGAGGAGCATCTAAACTTTTTAAAATTTATTTCTAATTAATTTAGATTTAATTTTACATGGCCACATACAGCTAGTTACTTTCTAAGACCTTTCCTGGTTCTAGCATTCTGAGATTCATAGGGATTCTCTAGGCAAAAATGTAGAAAACAAGCATTATTATAGTAAACCTGAAAGCTTGTTCAGTTTCCTGGGTCTGTATACTTTGGAAGATGACTCAAAGCAAATACATAAAAAGAGACTTTTAGAAGGACATAGATCTTGAGAAAGTAAGGGCAATTCTGCTTGGAGGGAAAGGAATACTCTAATCCTCCCCCTATGATATTGTCCAAGATTTTTATTGCGTCAGGTTTGAAACATTGCACCTTCTGAAAAACAATAGCCAATAATAATTAACATTTGTTGAGTACTTACTATAGTCTAATTTAATTCACAGTAACCTCATGATATAGATTTATTATTATTTTTGATTTATAAATGAAGGAAGTAACTTGTTCCAGGCTATCCAGCTAGAAAATGAATGAATAAGCCAGGATATGAACCTAAGCAATTAGCTCGAGACTATCTTTATAAAAAGGAAAACAAAAATTCTTAGTGAAGAATAACACACCACACACACACGCAGAACAATGCTCGAATCACAAGTCTACACTTATGAACATTCACGAAATGAACACACCCAGATCGTTTCCAGAACATTACCAGCATCATTGCCCTATTCACCCTATTCCTACTAAGAACATCTACTACACTAATTTCTAATATCATAGATTATCAGGGCTTGTATTTTAACTATGATGTTGTTTATCCCTGATGATAGTATTAGAAGATCACATCCTTGTAACCAAGGGGAAAAAATGCACATACAGTGAGAGCAAAAGCAATCTGGTGATCTCAAATTTATCAATGCAAAAATAGGCAATTGATTGATAGAAAAACTCATTCACTAAATATGTATTTATTGAGTACCTACTGTATGGCAAGCACTGTGATAAGCACTTGGTGTTCAACATTGATTACAACAAAGTTCCTGCTTCGTATAGTATTTAGTCCTTGGTCCAGCTCATCAACCAAAAGGAGGCTCAGAGTAGAGGAGGTATACTCAGCGACTTTGGTGGTAGCCAATAGATGCAGTGGCAGTGCTGATGATAGTGCTAACACCCCAGAGAAGAGATATTCTGGCTTTAGTCCCTAGAATTTAGCAGAATTCCCTTCAAGCCGCCTGGAATTTTGGAAAGGTGACAATTGGAGCTCATTGCATGGCTTCTCACTAAAAATAACTTTATAAACAATTTCTAAATACTGTCTTTATAAGCAATAACTTAAGAAAAGTCTGAAGGCTTAATGTAACAAGAGAGATTACAACATGAGATGGGAGATGTGGGAATATTGTGTAGACAGAAGAAAAAAAAGGCCACCAGGGAACTTCACCCCAGCCGATGGGGAATGATTGCTCTCTACCAAAGGAGCAACTGAGCAACACTCACTAATAATTTCCAGAGCAAGAAAGAGCCTTATGCAAGACAGTGAAGAGTCCAGGGGCATTTCCAGCAAACATATTCTGGGATATACACAGGCAAAGGGACAAATGACAGCAAATCAAAATAACAGCAACAGTTTCATGTGCCACTGAGAGTTGCGCTGTTTCTATCACTGTGACCAGGCACATCTAAGTGTACCTGGGCCTACTTCAGCAACTGTTCTCTTCTGGTTCAGGGAGATGGTAGATGCAAGCTGAGTCTTAAAGGCACCCAAGTCTTGTTTTTTCCAAAGTCGGCTTGATCTCCCTCATGAAATGCATATGCTAATATCACTCTAGGGAATTGTGCAAACCTACCAACACACCACAAGGTCAGCTGTTTAGACACTGTTGGGTTTTTTTAATGCTGAGAAAATAGCATGAGAGCCCTGCAGGAACTGTGCCATAACTGTGTTTTTCTTATCCAAGCTTGGTTCTCACACTTGCTGGAGCTCTTGCATCTACTGTACAATGAAAACATACTGTGGGAACAACTGAAATTGCATCTCAGGGGAGGAGAAGGGGTACATTATCTCCTGTTACCCAACTGCATGCTATCCAACCAGTCTCACCCATCCTTGCGTCAAATCCTCATAGCTAATGGCGCATGACCGGCCCTGAGGGCCCCAGTCTATTTATTGTAAACAGTGAATGGGAATAAGCAGTAAACAGGACTTCCAAAAGCTGATTGGGGCTATTCAAAGGGCTTGCAAGGAAACCCAAGTCCAGAAAGGGCAGCTAATGTGCAATGAACTGAAAGAGTGGCCCCAGGTTCTTTCCTGTAAATGAGCAAACAGGCAGACTCCCAGGAGTTTTGTGGTGCCAGTAAGAAGCAGCCAGGCTTAACCAAGGAACTCTGCATGGCACCGGAAGTTCTGACTTGATGAAAAGTCTGAGCAAAAGAAAAGCCACACTTCCAAACAGAAAGTGTTTGGACATCTAAATCCATTGCTCCCAATCATTCCTTACATCGGCCTTGGCTGGAATACAATGAGACTTGGCAATCTTCCCACTCGTGTCTCGTGCCTTTAACGAACCACAGTACAAAACCTGTTGCTTCATTTTTAGACTATGTAGACCACACTCAAGGCTACTTTGTAGAAAGCAAAGGTCTGTGAAATTACCTGCTCCCTGGAGCCCTTGTAATACTGTTTTGGAAGTTCCCAGAGCCAGCAAATCATTATTTCTGCCTCTATAGCTAAGAAATGGTATGTAAAGGAGTATCCTCTTGGTTTTCTCTTCCAAGATCTTACTGCCCTGCACCCTGATCTTCTCTTCAAGAGGTTAGAGGCTAGGCTCTTCAATTCATTCATTCATCCACTCAGCAAATATTTATTGAGCACCTACTATATGTTGGGCACTGTTCTAGTTCCTGAGGACACTGCAACATATGAGACAAAGTCAATCCTTTCATGAAGCTTACATTCTAATGACGGAGAAAGACTAAAGACAAGTAAGTAAATGCATCACTTAATATCAGGTAGTGATAGTTGGCATGCATAGTATGATTAAAGAAAATCCCTCTCAGAAGATGGCATTTGAGCCAAGACTTAGTAATACAAGCAAGCCATGTGGACCCCTAGGAGAAAAACAGTCCAGGAATAGAATGGTAGTAGGACTAGAAAGTACAAAAGCTAGAGAATGGGAACATGCTTGGCATGGAGGAGAAACAGCAAGGAGACTACTGTAACTGGAATATAAGAAGCGAGGAAGAAAATAAAAGATGATGTCAGAAAAGTAGGCAAGCTCCTAATCATGTAAAACTCTGATAAGAAACTTGCATTTCATTCTAAGAGGATGGGAAGCCATTTGATCATGGCTGAGATATGATCTTGATTGCTAAACTTTGAGATTCTCAGAAGCCCCACTAAATCACAGAGTAAGACTGAGAACTAAAGTTCCAGCTGGAGAATAAACAGGCAGTGAGGAGTAGGAAATGACATAATAACCACAACAGTTCCAATGGATTAAAGCTCAGATGTGACAACAAGACCTGGAGAACTCTTTGGTACAATTTCCCATCCTCTGCCCCCTCTCTCTAGAAGGGCCCAGTGCTCTTGTTGGGCTATGGAGAGATTCTGGGGTTCATCATATATGTACCCCCAACTGGCTATAGGTCCCTCCATGATATGCATGTCTGACCCATGCCTACCTTTGCTTCCATTTTCTGCTATTCCCACATGCACCCAATCCTCCTGTCACAGTGAATTACACAAACTCTTTAACTATTATTACTCTATGCCTGGAATGTGCCCATTATTCTGCCACAAGTGACATTTTCTGCCTTGTATGCCTGAGGAAATACTTTAAGAGTCAGCTTAAATAATACTCCTCTGTGAAGAATATATTGTGTTTTTGTTAACATGGATCACACTTGGAGAGTGGATGAATATACCAATTTCAAAAGATGCTGTTCTTGTTTGTTGGAGTCGGGGGAGAAATTCATAAATAGAAATCTAAATTTTTATAGTGGAAGAGGCCACCACTTTGAAGGGAATATACACTCCTACTGTCTTTCACCATGAAGTAGGTAACTTCTGGGGTAGAAAGAGGGAAACCAGAAGGGGAAAAGATTTCTTAAGGACTGTGGAAATTGGACTAGACACTCAAGCTTGGAGAGGTCTGAATTGGCTCCACTAGGTGGGTCCGAGCTGCTTCTGGCCATGGTGGTTAGTCAGGGAGCTGGCCCAGGAAGCAAATATGTATCTTGTTGTCTGTGCCAGTTCTGCCTTCTTAGAGTGAATTGATGAAAGGAGCGAAGTTTCTACTCCCCTGAGTTAAGAATTGCAGGGAGAGCTGCTCTGTCAGTAAGCCAGGCACAGAGAAAGCAAAAGTGGATGGCTGCCTTTTTCAGGGATTTTTTGTGTTTGTCGTTTTGTTTGTTTGTGGCAACAGCAACAAAACAGCCCAGAACATTTTTTGTTTCTTGGATCTGAGGTGCCCAGTCCAACAACCACAAATTTCTTATGGGTAGGGGGGAAAAAAGGTCTAGATTCATTAGAAAGACATGGGAGCATACAGTACTATTTAACCCTTTTGATACAAATAAATACCTTAGAGATTCCTGGGTATCTTAGAGGGAGGAAACCCTGGGGAAGGCTGCACTTCCCACTCTGATGGACAAATGAAGCTTAAGGGCTGTTCAATTTTGGGCCATGGTTGTATCATCAACAGCACCCAAAATCTGCAAGTCTGGTCTCACAGTTTTGAAAGTTTTGGCTTCTCTGCCTCAGACAAGTAGGCAAGCACAGAGAAGGCATGTTATCCACTTCTTTTCTCCTGTAAAAATTACGGTGTTTGGCATGTACTAGGTGTTCAATAGATGTGCGATGAACAAACAGATGAATGAATGAATGAAGAAGAAAAAAAAAGATAAGGAGTGGGGGTGGAAGAAGATGAGCAGAGTCAGCCACATGGGAAAGCATGTGCACAGACCAAACAGTCCAGGTGCTTTCCAATACTTTAAATCTATAAAGGCAGGTGTTTCACCTTTAAAATGATATACCAACTTTTATCTTTCCAGGTTAGGTCTTTCTACATTATTAATAAAGGAAACGGCAGTTTTCCCGGGGGCAGTCATCTCCTAAAGAATGAGATATGCTAAATAAAACAGATGTCCTGCATTGTGGACAATCTTCATTCAGGAAGAAGATAACAATTATAGCCTAACAAACAGTAATCACTACTTCTCATCATCAAATTGAGGTTAAACCCTAAGAAGCTCCTGGTGTAAGGTCAAAGTTGCTGAAATTTCAAAAATAGCAACTAAATTTTGAACTTCTTATTGACTCCATTTGGTAGCTGGAAAGATCCTTATTACTATTTTGATGACTGAGAAGAGCCCTAGATTGTTATTTAAAAGACATGACTTTGAGTCCTGATTCTACCATCGTTTGATTGTGTGACATTAGGCAAGTCATTTGGCCACTTGAAATCTCAGTATCCTCACCTGTAAAAGGAAGATAATAATAGTTAACTTGCAGTGTTTCCGTGAAGATTAAATAAAATGATGTATGTGAAGTAACTTTGTGATGTGTTAAATATGATATAAATATAAGTTATTTTGTAATACATTTTTGTTATTAGAATTATAATGCAGTAAAACAATGTGCTTACAGCTTATTTAGAATGTAGCCAAGGAGCAATGTTGAACTTTATGCAGGTATGTGTATTCTAATCAACATAATGGAAAAATCTTGACATGTTTTCTTTGATGTCATTAATCAGAGTTAAGGAAAGGAAGAAGTCTCTGGGGGCAAATGTGAAAGCTATGTGAGTGAAGAGTATTTTTATAATTTATTGTATTTCACATGTTGCTTTCCAAATCTGCCTTAACACATTGGTTCCTGTGGAGATCTAGACTTTGTAAAATCATCTGGCCAGAAGGAAAGTCCTTTCTAGGCACACAAGGTCAGAAACCATAAATATAAAGTTGGATAGAGTTGATGACATAAAAATTCTAGATGTCAACAGAGCTAGAAACCAAACAAATAAATTAAAGCACAGTTGAAGGACAGATTATGAACTGGGGTAAAATGTTAAATTCCTGCATTTACAAAATTTATAGTAAAAATATTATAAATAATACAATGGAGAAATTGTCTAATGGCATATAAAGGTAATTCATAAGAGAAGAAACACAAATGACCAATAAGAAAAAATGCCAAATTTCCTTAGTAATTAAAGGAGTTCAAACTAAAACAACAAGATGCTATTTTTCACTTATCAGATGGGCAAAGCTTTAAAAGAATGCTAATAACCATTGCTGGCAAGGGTGTAGGAAGTGGGCACTTATTAACTGTTGGTGGGAATTAATTTTGGTACAACCTTTCTAGAGGGCAATTTGGCAAGAAGTATACAAATCTAAAGTATGCAAACTCTTTAACCCTCCTGTTCCACATCTAGAGATTTATGCTAAAGAAATCATGAGACAAATGTACATGATGTCTGTACAAAGTTATTTCTTATGAGATTGTTTATAACAGAAAACTGGAAGCAACTTAAATATTCAGGAGCTAATTTTGAATAAATAATGAAAAATATTTGGGGGTTATTTTTAATAAATAATGGAACATTAAAAACAATAATGATGACTTAGTTATTGACATGAAAAAATATCTATAATTAAGAGATGAAACACATTACCAAACAGTAAAAGCTATCAACCTGGTTATTGCCACTGGGTGGGATTAGGGGTAATACCTACTTTGTATAATTTTCTCAATTGTTCTATCCATGTTATTATATCAAGCATGTAATAACTACTTTCACATTAAAAGAGATAAAAGCTATTTACAAAATGTTTATTTAAATATCACTATTGTCACAATAATTGTTTTTCATCACATTTTAAGTGACTTCATCTTTTCTTGGTAGGTCCTAATAGAAACACAGATCAGATTAGGCCAACATACTATTTTCTCTGGGAGAGCCCGATTTGTTTTAATTCTCAGTCTGATATGCTGTCATAAAAACTGAAACAATAAATCATCCTTTCTCACCAGCATCCTTTCTAGGAATTTTTGCTTCCTACCCTACTTTTCTACCTCTCAGACAAATCTCAGCTCTACATTGAAGAATCCAAGCAGAGAATATGCCTTTCACACAAGGCTGCTGGTCTCTTCTCTGGCTTTTGCCTGTCTCTGGGGTGACTAAGGACCCAGGCCTGGAATTACTTCATTCATTACATTCAAGAGCAAATGTAATTCCATTTGAAAAATTGGTCAGTTTAGAAAAAAAAAATGTATTCTGTATGACAGAGATTAGTTGATAGAGGTGGCTTATCTTGGTCCTTTGGATCTCTCTCAAGGCTACACTCAAAGTGTCAGCTGGGACTGCAGTCCCCTCACAGGAAAGGAGGGGAAGTATCCATTCTCAAGCTAAGGCAAGTTACTGAATTGTCAAGGTTTCATTCCTCATAGGCTGTTGGACCGAGGGCCTGTTTCTCAGTGAAGTGGCCCTCAGTTCTTTACCACTTAGTAGGACCTCTTAGGGCAGCTCAGAACAGGGCAGTTTGCTTCATTAAAGTGAGCAAGAGAGAGGACAAGAGGGAGTGCCAGGCGCATAAGGGAGAGTGCTAGCAGGAAAGAAATCACAATCTTTGATAATCCAATCTTGGATATCATAGTCTTTCACTGCCACCAGATTCTATTCTGTAGAAATAGGTCACTAGACCCAGCCTACACACAGGGGAAGGAATTCCACATGGGGGCGTATAGAAGGAGTTAGGGATCATGAGGGATGCCATTTTAGAAATCACCTACCACATTGTTATCCAAGCTTTTTAAAGAAAATACTAACTTTTAAGAACTGTATTGTGTGGCATTTGTAGACTTTTGTAAACCTAGACAAATTGCAAAGTGTCCAGTTAGACCCAATGGGTCATTCTGTCTGAATTATTATCTATGTAAAATGATGATGGGGTAGTTCACAGAGAGCTTCCACCATAAGAGAAAGCATGGGTGCTTCTCTGGCATTTATATTAGAAAGACAATAGGTTTTTTTCTGTTTTCCAAATATAACCCAACTCTCTGCCCTCTAAGATATTTCATAACTCTTACAGGCATTAGATACCACCTCAGCAATCAGGATCACCTTTTTAGAGAGAAAAAAAAATCCATCTAAATCACAGCCTGCCTCTTACTGTCTTCTGATTCCTAGCTGTCCTGGGTTGTTGTTTTAGCTTCCCAATTTACCCCAGGTTGTGAATACCCCCATTTTTTTCACTCCTCAAAACACCAGAAAACCATTCTGTTACTTGATTTTAGAGAACAATTTAGATCTCTCTGGGTCTTTCAGTTTTCTTTTCAGATCATGCTGTATACTACCAAAAACCAAAAAAAAGTAATTCTCTTCCTGAAAGGAATTCTATGCTCTGAATAAGGCAGTCAGTTGTAAAAATTGTGATATTCTTTCTCATGACATGAATTATATTTTAATATTAAATATTATTCTTTCTTTTATGATGTCCTAAATAAAATGAAGATTAACTATATATCACATTTGTGGATTGGGAAAAGTTAATGTCTCTCTCAATTGATTTATTAGACTTAATTCAATGCCAATAAAAACCCCAACAAGCATTTTTAAAAGAGAAACTGAAAAAACGATTGTAATATATAAACAAATACAAAAGCTAGTAGAATAGCCAAGATAACCTTTAGAGAAGAAACAGAAAGTAGAAGAACTTATACCACCAGATTTCAGGATTTACTGTAAACTAATTCATAGCAATTAAGATAGTGAGGTGTTGTCTCTAAGACAGACTAGAAGAGAATCTGGGAAGAGAATAGAGAAACCAGAAATAGAAGTACATGTATGCAGATGCTTGATGTTTCACAAATGCACCAATGAAGGTCAATGAAGAAAGGACAGGTTTTTATAAATGGTAGTGGGAACAACTGTAGATCAAATCAGAAACTGTTAACCTTGACCTCTACTGCACCCCATACCAAAAATTAATATGAGATGAACCTTAACATGATATCTAAAAATGATAAATGATAAAAGGTCTAAAAGAAAACATGAAAATATCCTCGCTAACTTGAAACAGGCAAAAGTTCTTAGACACTAAAAACATTCATTATTAAAGAAAATTTATAAATAGTACTTCATACAAATTAATTACTTCTACTTTTAAAAGACAGTGTTAAGTGGAAATATAAGCCATAGTCTTAAGAAAATATGTATAACATGACATCTATCAAGGGACTCATATCTGTGTAAAAAAATCTATAATAAAAAAACAACCCAACTTAAATTGGGTAAAATACATAAACAAGCACTTCACTAATGACAGTATCTAAATGGCAAATAAGCATATGAAAAAACTAAAAATCATTAGTCAGTGAAATACAAATTAAAACCAAAATGATATACCACAATATGCTCATCAGAATGGTTGGGGGGAAAAGACTGACAATACCAAGTATTCTCAAGGATGATGGAAATGAAAATGTTATAGCTACCTTAGAAAATGCTTGGTGAGTTTTAATCAAGATAAACATCACCTACCCCATGACTTAGAAATTCTACTGTAAGGTTTACACCAATGACAAATAAGTACATGTGCTTACAAAAGACTTGTATAAGAATGCTCACGGAAGTTTTATTCATAACCATAAAAAAAAAACTAAAAATAACACAAATGTCTATCAAGAGGAGAATGTAAAAAGAAATTGTAGTATATACAATGCAACTACCTTCCATATGTGGAATACTACAGAGCAATAAAAAAGAAATAAACTCATTGGCCTGCAATGACATGGATAAAGTTTCAAAGAAATTATGTCTAATGACAGAAGGTAGCCACTAACAAGTACAACTTTCAAATTCTATATGATTTTGAAGAATAGGAAAAACTAGTTCATAGAGATAGAAATAAGAATAATTGCCACTCTAGGCTGGGGAGGTTGAGTGCTATTGAATGGAGAGGGGTATGGGGTGATAGAAATATTTTAGATCTTGGTCTAGGTGATGGCACATGGGTATATAAATATATAAAGAGTCTTTGATATACTTAAGATACCTGCATTTAGAATATGGAAATTCTACCTCAATAAACAATAAAAGAATTAAAATAATATTGAAAATATCTTTTTTAAATTAGAATCTTCTATTCCACTTCCATGGAACCCCCAGAAAAACTTTAACATTCTGTCATGTGCTGTTTGGAGGATTAAATACTTGCACCCTTTTCTGTGGAGAATTACTAAGTAATTCATGTATTCAACTGCTATTTATGGAGCATTCACTATACTTTCCAAAGAGAAGAAGTTGACTTGTGAATCTACAGATCACTAGAGTGCATTTGCCCCATAATTGGCTCAGCAATGGAGTCAGGGCTCCTGAGTGGAACATAGGAGAAGAGCCAACTCCCTGTTATGTATGCGAATTTCTGGTTTAACTAGAAATTCAGGGGCAGGCACATCACATACAGACAGAAGAGTGAGTAAAATGATGAGAGCTCTTCACCTTCATTTGAGCTCTTGCTCTTTACTTCATGAGCTTGCTTGACAGAGCAGGTAATGGGGGTTGTGGAGATGGGACTCATTTTGACAAACAAAAAGTTGCCAAACTACCTTCAAAGGCGTTGAGATAATTCAATAGGAATGGTTTCTTCCCTGCAGAGTACCAAGGAACCTATAGCATCTAGGGTTGACTAGTGCAGGGTGGGTGTCAAAGCCAGTGTTGTAGATAAAAGGGACGAGGTCGGTAAGACAGTTTTTCCTAGCACAGGGTTACATGGGGTGTGGAGGCAGTTCTGTGTATTCTCAGAGTCTGCACTGGCTGAAGGTATTTGTTACCACAGTCCTCAGGAATATTCTCCCAAATATTTTCCAAGTTTCCTATTCTGTGAAACAATTAGATGTAGGCTTTGGTACTAAAGGCATAGTCACCATGTCATTGGTATTCACCAAGAATTCTTATCATTGTTTCTAAATGAGCCAACAACCAAAGTTCCTTTTTTTTTTTTTTTTAGAAATTCCAGGTTTCAATGCAGAAAAGTAATGTTATATTTAAAACTTGAGTGAATCCCATTCTATCATTTCTTATCCACTGTCTCATTGTCCTCAACTTCTAAGGTTGTAGGTATCTTCTCTTACCTTAAACATTTATAATCTTACAACAAAATATGCCAACAACATTTAAAATATTATATATTTGTGACATTTTTATAATTATGCACTTTGATCTTTAAGACTTTTAGGAGCAAACACTCATACACACGTACACATACACATACACATATACACACATATAATTGTTCTGATCAGCTTAGAGTACAAACCCTTGGAAAAAATGCACATAAAACAGAATACCCTAGAGTTTGAAAAAAAAAGAGGCTAAATTAAACACATATCAATTTTAAATAAATATTGATTCCTTTAAAATAAGACCTAAGAAAATATTTATTTTAATAAAAATTCTTTGGAATTGTTCTTAGAGCTAGTTTGTGATCGGTATATAAAACTGATAGCTAAAATTAAACTCATTATTTTATAATTAGGACTCTGTTTAATTAAGAAATATGTTGGCCCAGCTTACAATCAAAATCAAAACTACCCATAGAAGAATGGAATGCTATAACTAAAGCAATTAGAAAAATCCTCAGTTTAAAAAGTGTGACTTTAAAGTGTGGTAAGCAATGGCAGCTCTATAGGAATTGCTTTAAAGCAATGCTTTAAAGCAGACAATAGTCATTTTTGATAAGACCTTTTTTATAAATTTTAAAGAGAAAGGCACCTAATTTCATTATATTTTTACCATTCCTCCTTCAGTTGAATATATACACACATTTATACCATGTATTATATCATTATAATGATATAATAAACCCTTTTTACTTTTTAAAAAATAATTAAAAATTTTTTTATGTTAATAACTCAATAGAAAATAATTAAAGAGTTCAGAAAGCACATATGCATATAAAAAAGAAATGATAATTCCACCACAAGAGAGTAATTATTTTAAAGGTGAGTTTTATATATTACCTTTAAAAAGGATTTGGATAAAGCCGAGATGGCCCAGCTGGTTGAGGAATAACACTCAGGAAAATTTGTATTTATCTTGTAGAAACTGAATACAAGGTAGAGAGTGGAAAGAAATCAAATCATATTCTGTGTATAAGACATCAATGCCAAACAGCATTGGGGATTCTTAGCATCTGAGAAGTAGTACCTTTCCCAGCTCAGAAAGCTGTGTCACACAGAATGGAGCAAGCCAAGGTCTGTTTGTCTTTTCAGGCAAGTTAACCTGAGTAAAACAAAACAGAAGGTGCAATTGTTAGCTTTCTGCAATCTTTTATCCACTAGCCATGGTCATGGCTAAATCCAAGAAATCCTGACAGTACCAGGTCTCCAGGAAAAAAAAAAAAGGCTCCACTCTTCCTAATGGCCCTGAAGTTTACCTGTGAGTGGTAAGGTAAGTAAGAATTAATTATTGATAAATACTCTCTAGAATCCTAAAGTCAAACCTAAGTTTATTCACTAATCATTGGACTTGTGAGCCTGCATTCCTTCAATTATATTACTAGAAATCTATATAGAACCAACTGAAAGGGCATTTCCCCTTTACCATCTTCCTATATTTCTTTGGTCATCCTGATTCTGCTCCCTTGTGTCTCAATCACTGAGCTGAGTGCTGACTCTGTGAAGCTAGAGCAGAGTAGGGGCAAGTCTGGGTTGGAGAGACAAACTTGGAAAATATTAGCATATAGTCAAGGCTGAAATACTAGGTCTGAATCATGTCTCTAAAGGAGAGCAATGTAGAGTGAGAGGAGAAAAAGACCAAGATGGAGATCTGAGAAATCCTAAATTCTGACAGAATGTAGAAGAAACAGGGACATACATTATAGTCCCCATATTTTGAGTGTATACTATATTTTCATATGGTACCCATATTTTGACAATATGCTGTATTATGATTATTTGTTTGAAGGTATCCTTTATTGAGCATCTCAATGGCAGAAACTTTGTTTTATCTTTAGGTCTTTCTTAGTACCTAGCAGGTGCTTAACTGATATCTGGAGGAGAAATAAAGTAGAGGAAAGAGGAGAACAAAGTAGAAGTGGAGAAAGCGAAAATGGAAGCGATGGAGTAGGAACAAGAAAGGTAGGCAGGAGGAAACCAGCCAAAGCTGTAATATTTCCACAAGAACTCTCTGTCCAATATATTTGTTATAAACTTAGAAATTTAGTGACAAGAGCCTGAATATAGAGCACATCTGAATGCATGTTCAGCAGAATCTACTGCTGAGAGAACTCAAACATAGCTCCAGGAAACCAGCCTCAGAGCAGGTATGAGAAGGCCTGCTCCCATTCAAGGAATACGCTGTTTTTCTAAATTTACACAAGAAAACAATGGTAACTTCAATAAAGTCAAGGCTTCTAAAGTGACAATATCTTCATAGGTTCTTTGGGCTACTTAAAGAGAAAGCAGTAAAATAGTTCTTGGGAGCTCAGTTGGCCCAATATTGAAAAGAAGGCACAGAAAACTTGGTAGTAGCCAGATAACTATGTGTTTATGATTATCCATTCACCCTGGTGCACTGGATTTCAGGAGGTAAGAATGTGAAGAGGCAAAAAGAGGGTAGAATGGTGCTGGTACACAGGGCACGCATACTGCACTGATAGCAGATTCCCCGAAATTATGGCAAATGACAGTTTCCCAAATGGTTATGGTCTGCATTTTCTAAAAGCTCCTATTTCTTTTCTCTAAACTGAAGTTTTTATCCATTTGACTGTAGGGTCCATAAAGCTGATAAATTATAAAACTACTTGCCTAGAAAAATGTATCTTATGGAAAGAATCTATTATAATCTAGAGGAAACACTCACTGTCTGAATTTCACTAAACTTGTTCCATGATATGGTTGAGTTCTTGATCTCTGCCCAAATCCAAGAGACATACTATGAATAGAAACAGCTCAAGGCTCTTGAAGCAACACTCATTGGGTTTTTCAATAGAAAGGTGAGGTGAAGGATGGGAGGGTCAGAAAATTCTTTTTATCTGGCCATACTTGAAACTCTTTGTTTAGTCTGAAGAAACCCAAATGATACATTTCTTAAGATTCTATACTTTTTCTTTTTGGCTTTTTGTATGCTATGTGCACCAAAAAATTGTCAAAATACAAAATTCATTTCTAGAGCAATTTAAAGTCTGTTCATGCTAAACAATGAATTAAAATAGTGTGTTGCTTTCATGTCATTCCTTTCGAACACATTAAGTCTCTGGGTACTTGTTGGAATTTCGTTAACAACTTGCTCCCATTTTTTGAATGAAAAAATATTTTGATAAACAGCACAGAGTGGCCTATTCCCTTTGATAGAGGCTTCATTATCTGCCCAACTTTTCCTCCATTGTCTGTCCTCTTCTTCCTCTTCCCAAGAAGGACATTAAACACCAATTATTTCTTTACAGAATGCATGTGCACACACATACAAATATTCACACATGGATATATGGATATATTTTCCTATTTTCTTGATGCTCTGGCATTGATCCTGGAGAAACTGCCCCTCCCAAGCCTAGCTAATTTCTTGAAATAGCAAATGACGCCCCCTGGAAGCATGTCTTTGATATACAAACCAGGCATTCCAAAGTCCACACCCCCAATCTTCTCCCTTATCAAACTCACACACCACACTGATATTCTCCCAGCCCTAAATCACCCCAGGGCCAGATACCAGACAACTAAGGATCTTCCCTATTGCCCAGGGCTCCTGAAATTATTCAAGTTATCCAATCCTAAACTTACCCAGCCACCTACTCTGCCTCACCCATTCCTTCTCAGAAAACCCCAGGAAAGGCTCTGAACCAGGCTCTGCCCTTCCTTTCTTTGCCTCCTAGTTAATCTTATAGCTTTCCTTATATGGTCCTGTGTAACCTTGTGTGCTGTGCCTCCTGAGATTTCTAAGGATCTGTGAATACAAAATTCTTTCTTCATGACAATCATTTCTGTGTCTTTTTTTCTTACTATACCTGATCAGAACAAACCCCAGGCAGATTTTTAACACATATTCTGATAATAGCCAATAATCAGTGCTTTAGAATTTAGTTACTTTCACTAGGTCAAAATAGAGGGACAAGGACAAGAAATTCTAGTTCAAAATTCTAGTTCAAGGCTCTAATCCCTAGGGAAAAAAGAAATCTCTAAGTACTATCTCAAATCTCATCCTATCTTACTGAGGAGAGGCCTTACTTCAAGTACTGAGCATGTAAACCCAATTGAGTTTTTATGAAACTGTTCATGCAAAGTGTATATACAGGGGTGTCATGAGCTTTGCAAGGTCAGGCATGACACTTCACACTTTTTTGCTTCTGTGATAGCTCTTAGCACAGGATAGGATCACACTGAATAAATGATATTTTGTAGTGATTAAGACATGGCTGCTGAAATTAGAGTTTGAACCAAGTTGTGGATCTGCCATTTACGACCTTGAGTAAGAAGTTACTTGAGACTCGGTTTCTTCAACTGTAAAATGGGTGTATATGGCATACCTCATAGAGATGCTGAACAATTAAATGAGTAATATATGTAATCAACTTAGTAAAATATCCTAGGACATAGTAAGCTTTCACTAAATATTTTCTAATATTATTGAGATGGCTGCTTTAGAGTAACGGTTAAATTAAATAGCATTTAAGACAAAGTCTCTTCTTGTTAAGGTATAATTGATTACATCTATCTATCAGTCTAATTAAGGAAAACAAAGCAGAAAGGGAACATTTATTAAACCAGACTCTGACCTAGACTCATTGCATTATTTATTTTATCTAAACCTCACAACAACACTATGAAGAAAAATATCTCTTTTACAGATGAAGTTTCTGAGGCGTTAAGAAACTTCTCAAGATAACCCAGCTTTTAAGTAGCAGAGTCAAGATTCGATCAAAAATATGGCCGACACCCAAGCTCATTGGTCCTTATTGCTTTCCGAGTAGTACTTAAATCCAATATCCTTGAGAATTTCCATTATTATGGGTGTTTCTGGGAACTGGTAGAGGGCAGAGATGATATAGTGATGAGATTCTTGGCAGAGAGAAAATATCTGGGGTTGCCCCTGTGAATCAAGAACACGAAGTAGAAATACAAGCACTGAGGGACAATATGAAAAGACAGAGTAGATGAAACAAAAACTGAAAAAGTTTAGAAAAGTAGAAGAAAAAAGTATAACATCACAAAAATGAAGTTCATAGTAAAAATAACACTAAGGAGACTAGACTCTGATGCAAATGTAGTAAAAGACATGAAGGATGTGGTGTCAAGAGTGAGTGAAACAAAATGGAAATAAATATATGGTTTTTTAAAAAAGGTTAGATAAAAAGATAAATATGGAAGAGACTGAGACAATATGAGCAAAACTGGCATCCCTAAAAAAGAGCATCCAAGCAATGGAACCGTAAATATTTCGAGATACACCCTTGCTATCTCACATGACAGCACCCCCAGGATAAGGCTGTCCTTACAGGACAGGTCTGCCATTCTACAGAAAGTTAATTAGATGAAGCTTTTCTGTGTAATATTTTGGACAATAAAATTGATTCTCTGGGCATAAAAGCTACATATTTTTCAGTAAAAAAAAAAAAAAAAAAAAAAGGAAAGTTTCTGAAAGGTATGTCTTGTCCTCAAGAAAAAATATCACAGAACTACTATTCAACTTCAGAGATATAAAAAGAATCTCTTTAGTATCCTTAAAAAAAAAAATCTAGTCACTTATAGAGGGTAAAAAAAAAAAAATCAGTCTTAGAAAACAATGAAGCTACACTGAAGTCCCAAAGGAAAGAAATTGTGACCCAGGAATTTTACTATCCATGCCATAAATAGAAGGGTAAAAATGATAAGTTAGCATTTCTGAAAATGCAGGAGCTCAATAAGTATAGTTTTTCATTTGAGGAAGCTACTAGAAACCAATATTATCCAACCAAAAGAACAGAAAGGACTTATTGAAAGAACTCTCGTTATTTTGTGCATTCCATCCAATTAATTGAGAGAGAGATAGAACAAATGCAGGCTTTTTTATTTACACAACAGAAAGTAAATGTTACAAATCCTGAGTGTGTGTGTGTGTGTGTGTGTGTGTGTGTGTGTGTATAACCATAATTAATAACATTTGCAGTGTGAAGGAGAAAGGAAGGTGTGTGATGACTTAAGTATACTGAGTTTTTCTCTTTTATAGCCAGAGTTAAAATCTCCAATGAAGAGTCCAAGGAGTGGACCCTGGCAGCCAGGACCTAAGGGGAGAGTTGTAAGTAGCTCTTTCCCAACAGGCCTCAGTCATGACAAGAGAATTATAACTGGAGGTCCTTAGGGAACTCTGCACAATTTCAACAGTGTCCCATGAGAGTGTCAGTTATTAGACATGTGCAGTCCTAGGTTGAGTTCCTGAGAAGCAGACCCTGAAATGAGAGTTCCAGTGCAAGTAAGTGATTTATTAAGTGAGCTCAGAGAATCTGGTAAGAGGACGGGAGAAATCGGAAAGGGAAGGAGGACAAGCGGGGGAAGGATGAGATTTCTGGCACAGCCCCAGCCTCAGCGTGATCCCCCAGGGAACACTGGAGCATAACTTACGTCTCAGAGTTTGTCCCACTTTGCAGTAAGGGAGCTAGGCTTTTGCTCTCCTGTTCTAGTCAGTCATCCATTGGCTGCAAGGGAAAGTGGGAGACATAAACTCCCAGATTCCCAGACACACCCAGATCTCTACACCTATAGTGAAGAGTCTGCAGCAGCCCACGGGTGTTCCTCTAAAAAAGCTGCAGGTGCAAGTCACCCCAGCCTGCCAACCCAGAAGGGCCAGAGATTACACTGTGAGTGCAGAGGAACAGCAGAAGGCAAGGCTGGGATACGGTGCAGGGCAGCCTGTGCCCCCAGGCACATCTGGGCTTTCTCAGACCCCAGCTAGCGATGGGGAGATGTTTTCACTGGGAAGAGAGACTGATGTTTTGACTCTATATTAGTACAGACTTTTCAATTGAAAGTGACACTATCTATTAATACTTGAAAGTGACTCACAAAAAACAGAAATCTGCTAGAGAATTTATCCATGGGCAGGCAAGGAAACAGCAAATTTCAAGTCATCAATGAGCAAGTATAAAGTTATTTTCTGTTTACACCCTACTAACTCCCACTTGTTCAGCAAACTTCTTACATATATGCACTACACACCCCACAAATATGCTTATATTCCCATGGATTAACTCTGGAAAGACACGCAGCAAAATGAGTAACAGCAGTTGCCTGTGGGGGAAAGGGAACCAGGCAGGTAGTTTTAGGGCAGGAATAAGAGAACACCTATGTGTTTTAAATTTTGAGTATAAACATATACTTTTAAAAAATAAAGTCATTTAAATGTAAAATCTTTTAACTAATAAGGAAAGTAAAGCAAATAGAAAATCAAATAGGCAAGTAAGCTGGACCCAGAAATGGCTTACTTTGCAAAATACCTAGGATGGAGTCTGATGAACTTGTTATGGAGTAGAAGGCAGATATGGCTTTATGTTCTTGGTTACCAGTTTGAAGAAAGGAACACCACAATTCTCAGGGGCCATCAGGTGAAAACAAACCATTTGTTCAAGAGAAACAAGCTATTTCTATAACTAAAATTAGAGTTAAAATTTCTTTTATGAGGACTCTCTTTGATCTTAAAAAGGAGTGAATATTTTTACTAATCTCATTATTATTAACACAGCAATTTAATAGAGTTTCTAATCTTATGGTGATTTTTATTAGTAGGAATAAGACCTAACAGTGATGTGGACCAGGGATCAATATTGGCTTATAGGTGAAGTAATGAAATTGCGAGACTTGGGAAGAAAATTAAGGGATCATGAGGCTGCAGCTGCTTGAAATTCACAGTCTTGTGAGTCAGAAGCAACCAACTGTGCACCAAGGATTAAATTTTACAGCTGTTTGTCTTCAGATAATATTCAAGCTTTGAAGCTTGTGCACAATGCAATGAATGAATGAAATAGCTTCACAGAATGTTCACCTAAATATCTTCATTGAAACCCAAAGTAAATGTGAGTTACCTACCACTACATACCTCTCAGAATAGATAAGTTAGAAAGACTGATCATACCAAAGTGCTGGCAAAGATGTGGAGGAAAAGGAGCTCTCATACACTGTTAGTGGGAATGTAAAATGGTGTAACCACTTCAGAAAATAATTTGACAGTTTAAAAAAAATGTATACATACAATATAGTCGATAATATTGTAATAACTATTAGAGTGCCAGATGAGTACGAGACTAATTGGGGGATCACCCTGTAAATTACATCAATGTCTAACCACTATACTGCATACCTGAAACTAATATAAAATAATATTGAATGTCAACTCTAATTGAAAAATAAAAATTAAAAAAATTATACATATACCTACTATATTATCTAGCCATTCCACTCCTAAGTATTTACCCAAAAGAAAGGGAAAACTATGTCCCTACAAGACATACACAAATAGTAGCAGCTTTATTTGTTATTTGTAATAGCCGAAAACTGAGAGCGACCCAAATGTCCATTAACAGGTGAATGGATAAACAGATCGCACCCTATCTACATGAAATAATGCTTAAGAAAAAAAGAAATGAACTATTGATACATGCAATATCAAGGATTGAGTGGTTCTTATGCGCCAGGTATTTATATTGTTTCATTTTAGCCTCACAGGCACCTTTTAGAGTTGAGAAAACTAAAGCTTCGAGAAGGTAAGCAGTTTGTCTGGGGTCACTCAGCTGATAAGTGTCAGAGACAGGACACACACCATGCCAGTCTGACAGTCCTCACACATGCTTTGCTCAGCAAAAAGTACTTGGGTTCCTTGCACCCATCAGCCTCTACAAGGTGAGGCAGCACCTTCCAGAAGATAACCTCCAAAAATGAGAAGGGGTTCAGAGTTGGTAGGGAGAGGGTGACTTTGAAGAAGGAAGAAACTTTGCCTTTTTTAGGTAATGCCCCAGATGACTCACCCTTTCCTGTCACTCAGCTCCAAATCCTCAAGTCTTAATCTTGGTGTGTCATATCTGGGGACCCATTGGAGAACTCCCCAGAGAGGCTGCCCTTCTGTCTCTAGGCACAGGTTTGTACAAGCAGCAGCTCCACCTGGGCACCTATTACTGAAGCAAGCTGCAATTTGATATTCTCTTACTGTTTACTTCTGCCTTAATTACAGGGTGGGGAAAAGAGCACCTAAGGTTTGCCAAAAACTTTGGTGATTTTTAAAAAAGTTCCTTTCTTTCTTTCCAGTTGTTCAACTCTGTTGGGAAAGGCAAGAAGAATGCTTTTGGAACTGAGCTCACTGCCGAGTTGCCAGGGTTTAGAGATCTATGCAAAGGTCATTGTTTTCTGTGAAGGTCATTGTCTTTTCATGAAAACCCCAGCAAAGCACGCCAATACAGGAAAGCCACGAGCTTGCCAAATGTCCAGTGTCCCAGTCACCTGCTCTTCCTGCTCTAGGAAGGATGTGGATGATCTCTGGAGTAAAGACATCTGATCGGGTTTGTTCCTTTCTTGCTCTTAAATCAGCTGCAAAATGCAAGAACAAAGCACACACAGGACGATTCTCAGAGCCCTGTGCCGCCTCCTCATTAAACTCCAGCAGCTGCTGGGTGTTGCACAGAGAGAGATAAGCAATATGACATTTGTGGCCATTCACATCCTGAGTGTAGATCATTGTGCTTTCAACAGAATTTCTGAGGTTTCAAGCTCGGAAGAGCACCCCACCAGTGAAAACATGAAGAGAGGGTGAGTTCTGGGCAGGGGGTCCGGGGTAGGGTGCAGGATGTACAGCAGGAGTGACAGGCAGAATCAAGCAACCAAATCACGAGTTACTTGCTCTTCAGAAAAGCGGCTGTGCCGACAAGAGAATTAGGGCAGGATGATTTTGGCAAGCCCAGTGTTGTGTTAGCTGCACAAACTTTTCCTTTCCTCTTATGCAGCCTCTTAATAATTGGGTGGGAGCTTCTTTTCAAATTTCATGGAGAGGCAATTCCTGTCAGATGTTTTTCAGAGGGGTTCCACCTTAGGTTTGCCAAGCACACACATTTCCAGATGCAACTCTGAGTCGATTTAGTTTGGGAAGATTAAAGTTGGCAACTTTTGCCATTTCAGGTTTTCACTTTTACTCACAGTTTTCTCACATTACTTTAAGTGAATTTTACCTTTATCTTCATACCAAGTCTTAACGAAAAATATAAGGGAGTAGAGAAAAACCCAGAAGGTCACCAGGAGCAATTAGTGTCTACTTGGAAACTGCCAAACCATGTGACTGTGTCCTAACAGGGCATTTCCCTTCCTCCTGTGGCTGCCCCTAATTTACCTTTCTATAGGCAGATCCTAATTTCCATACTCACGGAGGACTTGTTGAAAGAAATTATTTTAAATATTTGCCTTCCATCTTTCTGCCTATTCCAATACACTCTGTATCCTCATCCCCATTTTCCACAACCCTGCCTCAGTCACACATCATCAACAAATAAAAATATAACTCTCAGTAGGGGCCCTACATCTAAAAGACAAGTCCCTCAGAAAGTCTGCAGGTACCCACAACCCCTGTACCCAAGCGACCACCCCAAGAGCATTCTCATCATTATCTGAGCATAGGGCCAGGACAGGTACCTCAAACATAGCTGGACTATACTGGCAGAAGATGCTTCCACATTGGTCTTGGCAAACACACAGACACACAGACACAGACACACACAGACACAGACAAACACACAAACCTCTTCAAGAAAATACCCCTATAAAATTTTTTTAAAGATAATTAAATACCTAAAAAATTAAACTGAATGCAGATTATTTCAATATATGTATGTATATCATTTCTTCCATTTATTCACTCATTCATTTGCTTAACTTAGATCCATTTAGACACACTATATGCCAAATGACATTCTAGGTACTAGAGATTCAATGAGGAAGGAAACAAATTCCCTGTCCTGTAGAGTTGACATTCTGGTAGGGTGAGACAAAAAACAAAAACAAAAACAAAAAAACAAACAAAAAACAACAACAACAAAACACATAAATGCATATTTCAGGTCATAATAAGGGATTCAAAGGAAAAGTGAGCAGGAAGATAGAAAGCAATAGAAATTGGGAATGATGTTTTAGACAGGCAGTCAGGAAAGCACTGAGATGACAGCTGAGTAGACAGCCAAGGGACGCAGGGCATGAGCCATACAGATATCTGAGGATAGAATACCATAGGCAGAGAGGAGAGCAAGTTCAAATGTCCTGGGGTAGCAGCATGCTTGATACATCCAAGGCGCAGCAAGGAGCCAATGTGGTTAGAGTGGAAGGAGCAAGCAGAAAGGGATAGAAAGCATGGTCATAGAAGAAAGGAGCCTGATCAGGTAGGCTCAGAATGAGATTGGCAGACGCTGACAAGTTCTGAACAGAGGAGAGATGCCATCTGACTAACGGTGCAGAGAGATCACACTGGCTGCTTGGTGGAAAGAGATCAGGCAGTCAGGGTCAGAAACAGGAAGTCCAGTTCTGAGGCAACTGCAGTAACCCAGGAAAGAGGTGGTGGTGCTGGAACCAGATAGTAATAGTAGAAGTGGAAGAAAAGAAAAGTTTCTGGATATACTGAGAAGAGAGGGCTGCAGGATTTTGCTGAATTAGGGTGACTGGATACTATCGGTCCTAAAACTTCTGATAAAGGAGGGGACCCAGCAGTAGGTTCAGAGAGGTATAAATGTATCAGAAACGAAGGCTGCTAGACTCTGGTCTTTAGGCAAGATCTTAGTAAAAGCCCCATTAACTGAATACCTACTATGTGTCAGGTACAGCTTTAGGTACTTTCACAGAAACTTTCTCCTCACACGTCTTTGTAGTTGGTTTGACTATTTCTACTTCATGGGTAAGGAAAGGGACAGAAATCTGAACCGGTGACTGCCAGACCCCAGAGCCCTAAGCCCCTGACCCTTAGGTCCTTATGGAGGGACAGCCCCTGGGGATGTGCTTAGCAGGATGGTTCTGTGAAGTTCCATGAGCTCAGCTAGGGGAAGTACCAGAATGACGGAGCCCTGACACCCTCCCTGGCTGCCACAGCTTCTCATCAGAGATCCAGGGCAGAGGCACAAGTCCCAGGCCTGACCCATCACCCAGCTTCCTCAACGAGATCCAGGATGCAACTGCTGGGGCTTCAGCTGCCAATGGAAGGAAAGCCAAGTGGGGACAGGCAGGCAATCACAGTGACCCATCCCAACCCAGCTTTCTTACAACACAGGGAGGACACCACCTGGGCACTGTCCACAGCCTCTGTCATCAAAGCCCTCTGAATTCAGAGTTGCCACATTTCAATCTCCACACCCCAAAATTTTCAGCTAGCCATCTTGGGAGAAGCTCTGAGGTCACTGTCTCTGGGCCAGCCAGGGCTGCTTAGAGGAAATAGGCCCACTCAACCCAAGTGCACCTGCACTGGGACTCGTCTATTTCTCCTCTGGTTGCCAGAGCAACAAAAACAACAGTGACTACAGAAACCCCCTTTACACCACAGCCCAGGCTGACCCTTACCAGTGGAAGCCAGACTTTGCATCTTGGTCTCTTCTTTTTTCTCCCACCCACGTAAAAGTATCTGCTCTAAAACCAAGAACTTGCCCAATCCACCACTGAGCTGAAATTGTTTTCAAAGCTTGATTAGCTGAGCTCTTCCTGGCATGCCTAGGTTTCTCTGAACACCAGCTCTCCAGGGAGAGGGTGGGAAGCCTCTGGATCCAGGCTTGGAGCAGCACGTCCATCTGGGGGAGAGAGCCCTGGAGGCTCCTCATCAGAACCAATGCACTGGATACTTTACTCCAAATTCAAGTAAAGTGGGCAGTTTCCCAAGGTGTGGCCACTGCGGCTGACCCTAGGGTTCGTACTCCAAAACAGGTAGATCTGGCTAATACCCTTATTAACAATCCCATCTCATGAGGGTCTCTGTTCATGCCATAAAAGGAAGATTCCACTTTGAAAGAACAAATGATTTATGGTAAATTAGGACACTAACCGATTGCATGGAAACAGACAACTTGTCCCGCCCAATAATTCACACAAGGAAATTATGAGTCAGAGACACACTTGCTCTGAAGCAAAGCACAGAGCCCCAGCCTCGAAAGTGTAGTATATAAGGCATTTGGCTCACTCTTGTTTCCTCTCTCAGGGTGCTGGTAAAGCTGCAACAGGACCTCATGCTGCAACAGGAGGAGTCAGGGCACCAGGGGCCTTTCCTCTACTCTGTTAGGAGCCACCTGGGAATTATCCTTGAGAATGAGGGAGGAGAGCACCTGTATGCTATTTCTTTAATCCTCTCTGAAATCCTGCAAATTAGACGTGACATTTTCCAAATATCACAAATGAGAAAATCAAAGTTCAGAGAGGATAAGTGACTTGCCAGAGATCACATAGCTGGCAAGCAGCAGGACTAGGACTTGAATCCGGCTTTCCTATTTTACATTATACTCCAGTGGCTTATTGAAAGGATGAAATAAGCTATGTTTCTTGATTATTCCACACAATAAACCAAGGCATGTATACCAAGCTCTATCTTTTCAGTCCTTTTATTTATTTATTTATTTGTTTGTTTGTTTGTTTGTTTATTTTTAGCTCTTTCTATAATGTGCTCTGGATTTTAATAGGCACTTAAATGGGTGACAAAATAAGAATTTTTACTAAAAATTGACTTTCAGTTTCCATTCTGCTTACAAATTTTTTCAGAGAAGACTTTTTATGTATAAACACTTTGGTCATTACAACGCCATATGATACATAGTTTCTCTCCTCATCAAACTTTGAATGGGGCTGGGAAGATGAGACATGGACCCAGATAAGTACCATATAAAAATAGTGCCCTGTAGGAGATTGGGATGTCCAAGGGATAAGACATCACTTTTATTTGGCATAATCATGGAAGGCTTCCTGAATGAGTGACTTTGAAGCTGGGCCTTAACTGTTGCATGAAATTTTAATAGACAGTGATTGAGGATTTTGGCTTTAAAAAAAATACTCATTTGGATCTTATATTTAAATTTTTAACCCTCCCCCAATTTTATATAAATAAAAATAAGAATAAATTTACAATCACATTCTGCTACATGTTCCTTGATAAAGAAAATCTCCAAGGAGACCAGGTGAGAAAAGGGGCAGTATCCAAAATATAGACCCCAGCAGCCTGGTTTATCGGCCTCTCTATCCTAAGCCCGTGCAAAAATGGCTGACAAGCTTCCCGTACATCATGCCACCCTTTCTTCCCTCACTGCCTGCAGCAGCCCTCAAAAAGCTTGGCAGCACTGCTGTGGGGAGCTGTGTTCTTTCCTGTTTCTCATTCTCCATTCAAAAATCAGGACAGGCCTTGTGCAGACAGGTGGTCCCTGGACCATTTCCCCCCAAGAAAAAGGTTTTTCTTTCATCTTCTACAATGACTTTGAAACTCTGGCACTTTTTCTTTTATTATTCTCCTATATCTGTCTTTAATAGAGCAGATGGCCATTTAAACCACAAAACCAGTTAATTATACTTCCTGAGTATCAGCTTTTCCTTTTGCAAAATGAAGATACCTATATCTATTTCATAAGACTATTAGGAAAAATACATAGATGAGAGGATCTAGCTGGCACTTTGTGAGTGCTCGCTCAGTAATATACATTTTCCACTTCTCTTGTCACTTGAACTGGCTCACCATGGCTCATAGGGCGCCTTTGACTTTGATCCGCAGGCCACGCAGACCTCTTTCTTCATAAATGCACCCCAGAAGTCTACCCTAGAACTCAAGATTGCACATGCTCTCTGGGGCTCTCAGAAGCTGAGACAAGAGGTTACATTCATCCTCTGTGCCTTTTGAGGATTCTGAGCTTCAAGCAACAGAAATCAACTCTTGTTCATTTAAGCAGAAAAGGAAGTTATAGAAAGCAAATAGGAAGCTCAGAATTCCGAGGATGATGTGGAGCCAGGTTCAGAGGCTCTCCACCAAGAACAGTGTTCCAAATCAAGCCACAGGGCTGACCCACAGCAGCCATCGCTACTGGGCATAGACTCTGCAACTGTTACTACGTGCAGAGCCGACACTGCATGCTGGCTATGGAACCACAGGCCTTATTACCTCTAAAAATTAAATGTAGTATCACTGATGTCCCAGCTCACCAAAATAGGGTCCAAGTTGAAGTCTAGGAAAGACACTTCTTATTAGTGGTGCCCAAGTCAACACTTCTGAAACCTAGCTGCCAAGTAGGCTGAGAAAACATGAGTCTGCCATGTTCAGCTTCTCTCTGAAAGAAGACTCTGCCTCATCAGGTTGGAAATTGCCCCCAGAAGATGAGGGATTCAGTCTCTGGGCATCTAAAAGGAATGACAATTGCATAAAATTTGCCCAGCTCCTATTGATATAGAGTTTTTCCATATCAATCCTTTCTAGCCTCATGGACTAAGCCCTCTAACTGCTTCCCACATGTGAGCATTTTCTAGGTGACTCTTTCCTGCCCTATATCCTTGTTGATGTCAAATATTTCCATTTTTTTAACTCCTCTCTCATCCACTTATATCAGTTCTCCCCATCCAAAGTCATGTGCCTGGCATTCCGCATTCATGGAACCCACAGTCAATCCATCCCACAGCTCAACTTATTTTTATTTCTAAAGTTCCATTTATTCTAGAGTTACTCATCCTATGGAGAATGGAAGCAATTTCACATTTACTTAGTATTTTAGGGAACAGTTTTTCTTCTCATGTGGCTACCAGTGTCAATGTCAAAACAGCCAATCTTAGCAAATGTTATGCTCCTAAAAGTATTCTTTGGGCAAATAAATATGAGAAAAGTTTTCCTCTGAGCATCGCAATACACATTAGTCAATTGAATGATCTGAAAAGTCATGAAGAAACCTTAACAGGTTTAACAATTTTTCATTCCAACACTCCAACACTTCTGAAGCTCATCAGAGTACCAACCAGCACCACATTTTTATTCTTATCCTCACAACACCATTTCACACTGAAAATATGCTGGAACAGAGATTCCTGGAAGTCTGTTCAGAATATTCCTCATGATACCTTCTTCTTGTCTTTCCTGCCTCTCAAATTTAAATTATCCCAAAGTGAATGAATCTTGACTGGGCTTAGAGAAGGGAAACAAGGATGATGGAGAGAGGCATAACACTAGATCCTTCCTACTCAAAGTGTGGTCCATATACCAGCAGTATAAGCATCATATGGGAACTTAAAAAATGAAGGCTCTCTGGCCCTACTCCAGACCCAAGATTAACAAGATTCCCCAGGTGATTCTTATGCACACTACAATTTTATCTACACAGGCATAAATAGCTTCTACACCTACAAACCCCAATTCCAGGTAATAAACATTTAGGGATTCAACTCACTCCCAAATTCCTTTATTAAAAGTGTCTCTACCCCCAAGTAATTTGGTTGCTACCTTTAGGATTTTACAGAGCTCAGCATTCTTTCACACAGAGGGCCTACACCCTTTGGGATTCTGGGACTTTAAGGAAACCTTAGCATTTTTTTGTGGTTTGGCCACAGAGAAGCTGAGCTGACTTCTATAATCTTCTTTAAAACATCCTGCAGGAGCCCCTGCCCCTGATGCCAACAGATGTGCTGTGCTGTGCTGTCCATACCATTGTCTCACCCCCTACCCAAGAAGTACTATTGCAACTATCTGTAGTCCAGGTAGCATATAGAAATCCAATTCTGTAGAGTACAAAAGGAATTCTAAACAGAATACTTAATTAGTTTTCTGCAAAAACTAGAATCTCTAAACCACCAGCCTGTATATTAAGATCTGGTGGATTTTTTTTTTTTTTTTTTTAATGTAAACTGTAAATAAAACTAACATTGACATCTGGACTTCATTCTACCTGCTACCTCATTCACCTGCCTTGGGTTACAAAAGGTCTTACTAGCTCCCATAATGCCTTGCCTTACAGGGTAGGATTTCAAGGGATCTGGAGTGAGAAGACTAGGTTCAGGTATGGGCGTAGCTACTTACTAGTTCAATGGCAGCAACCACGTGGCTTTACCTCTCTTAGCTGTGGATTTCTCTATGTAAAACAGAGCTATGAGGACCAGCTTCACAGAGCTGTTGTAATGAGGACTCCATCAGTTAAGTAGGAGGAACACCAGCACAGAGGCTCCAACCACATTAACCCTCAGATGTCCTCTCTCCAAGCCCAGTCACAGAGTGTCAGCTCAGGACTTCCCGGCTTACAGTCTTCCAGTCTGAGGAGACCATTTTTTTAGCTCTGTGAGCTGTAGAAATGACAACCTGGATCATCCCTCACCCTCCAACCACTTTCCCTTTACCCTCCCACTTACCACAGACCACAAGCTCCACAGGCTGCCTGGAGATTTAGCAAATTTCTTTCTCCACCTCCCTAGCAACCCTGCTAGGCCTCACTGAACCTGCAAAAGCCTTGGGGAAGGAGGAAAAGGAAGGAACTGGGGAGGAAATAGAAGAGGAAGAGCTGGGGGAGTCCTCCCACCACCGACCAACAATCTGGGTTCTACCCCCTTTGCTTCTGGGGAAAAAAAAAAAAGGAAAATTCACCATGCTTTATTTTTAAGCCATTGGAATAAGGAAAATAACAAACCTGTGTTCTTCTATTTAAACTTGGAGCTGATAGAAGTTGATTCTACTGACCAATTCCTACACATAAATACAGACTCAATCTTTGGGGAGGGGGTGATGTTGAATTTAGAATAAATATATATTTGGTTTGTGTCCTTTTTTCTGGCACAGAGCTCCTAAAACCCTTGAAATTTCCTAAGTGATGACAGTTATAAAAGTGTATTTTGTTATGTTAATGAGGTAGCTTTTGGATCTCACCTCAGGAGGGGCCTGGTTGCTAGGAGAGCCCACCAGGTGACCTTTGGGGAGCCTAAGTTCAATCACCACTGGCCAATGACTAAGTCAATCATGCCAATGTAATGAAGCATCCATAAATACCCAAAAGGATAGGGTTCAGAAAGATTTCATGTTGATGAACAGGTAAAAATTCAAAGAAAGTGACATGCTCAGAGAGCAAGGAAGCCCCACATCCTTCCTACATTTCTTGCCCTCTATATCTCTCTCTTCTGTCTATTTCTGAGTTCTGTGAGCTGTTTGAGCAAACAACTCAAATACAAGGTGGAGTCATTGAAACCTCCAATCTATAGCCGGTTGGTCAGTTAGAAGCAGAGGTAATGTCCTGGGCTTGAGACTGGTGGCTGAAGTACTGGAGGATGGGAGAACTGGGTGGGGCAGTTTTGTAGGACTGAGCCCTTAACCAGTGGGATCTGATGGGACCTCAAGGTAGATAGTATTAGAATTGAGTTGAATTGTTGGACACCTTACTGGTGTCCGAGAATTAATAGGTGGTATGAGAAACCAACACCCTCCCCACACTCACACATTGGAAATTGGAATAATTTTCGGAGGGGACAAAAGAAAATTATCTGTAAGTCATTCATCCCTTACAGGGAAGAGACAGACATATGACTATTAGATAACCAGACTCCAAGTGACATGCGGACTGAGGCAGGAAAAGACCACAGGCCACCGACTGACATTTGTTGCAGATCTCTTGTGGCCTCATTGTCAGTACTAAAAGAACATTATTGTTAATCATCCCAGACATGAGTGGTTCCCAGATAAGATAATTTGTTTTGTGAAGTGACAGCACACACATTAACAACACTAACAAGGTGAAGATGGCTGGTGTTAACAAACAGCAAGTCATATGCTTAAATGTATTGACTAGGAAAATGGTACAATAAGATTTTTTATGAAATATTTTCTACAAATAACTGCATTTTAAATGGTCAATGAAATGATTTTTTAAATTCAGCAACAGTTCTCAGTTTCTTGAAGTACTTGAAGGAGGCCCAGGGCTGAGGATGTTATCCAAGGATTTAATGTAGATCCCAGACTGGGGACCCACTCATAGCTGCATCTTACAGAGCGATTCAAAGTGCGACTCATGGACCAGAAAGGTTGACATCAGTGGGAGCTTATTAGAAATGAAGAGTCTCAGGCCTCACCTCATAGCATTAGAATCAGAATCTGCATTTTAAGAAGATATGCAGGGACTCCAGGCCCTTGTTATAGTTTGAGAAGCACTGTTTTAGAACATCAGAAATTAAAGGGGTTATTACATAGGTTACTCTCTGGGGGTATTCAAGGAAAGGTAGATTCATTCTGTCACAGACATGAAACAAGTATAAAGAGACAGTGCTTTTTTATGTCATTATTCATCATGGCAGGAGATCAGCACCTTTATGCAACCCCCCCTGCCACCATCCTACTTGGATAAATTTATGATCTCAACTCAGCAGTGAACATCAATTCACATGCCAGTGCACCATGGATCCACATGATCCCTATGAGAAGCCTACAAACCTGTCCTAAGGCTCACAAGGCCTATGAAGTAAGCTTGTCTTGTTCTTCATGGCCACACTCATTAACCTCCAACCAGCAGCCATAGCACAACATAAATGTGCTAGAAAACTCAATGATAACAGATTGTGCAAATCAGTGAAAAGGAAGCATGAGACGAAAGAAGAGGGAAGTAGGAGTAGCATCTTGTAGCTTCTACATAAATCATGACCAATACAACGTGTGGACTTTGAGGCTTGAGATAGGGATGAGAAAATGTAGAGAGGGGTTAACAACAAAAAGTGGTCTCTGGCTTTTTACTGAATAAATTCAAGTGTGTCCTGAAGGCCCTCTGACTTTCTGAAAATTTCTAACAATTTATGATTAGTGTGTTTGATAAAATGGCTTAAAATGAGCAGCAGATGAATGTCCATGCCAAAACATTTTTATCATATTTTTTAAAATACACCCAAAATTTATGTGCAACATATAAAGATGGGCATATGTACTTATAATATGAAAGCAGACCAGCTCAATTCATGTCACCAACAGCCTACCTCTATCTGTCTTTCTTTACCCCCATTTCACTCTGCCTCTCCAACAACAGCTAGAAAATTACAATAGTCAATTGACCTAGCATCTCTCAACTTCTGATTTCTATAGTGAGAAAGATAGCTTAACTCCACGAAATATTTGAAAAGGACTGAAAATTCCTTTTTAGGAAGGCCAATGTGGTTTCTTAGTTTTAAAAGTGTCTTTACATGGGAAAAAGGACTTTAATGTTTAAGATTGCCACTCAGTGGTACTTATCCAAATTTTATTTTCCATATGTCTTCCACTTCAAAATCCTCTCCCAAAATTTCCAGAAGAAAATTAACTTCTCCTATTCTGCCCCATCCCCTTAGGAAGAAAAGGGAGCCTCCTAGGGTAGCAGCCCTGAAAGGATCCTGACTTGGATAAGAGGAACTGAATGATGTATAGTAATGTATAGCATTTGTATGACTCCTCTCTTTATAAAGGTCTTTAATAAACATGTGTCACCTCAAGCTTCTGAAGAGGTATGAATTGTGTTTAATTAAGGCCTGAGTGATAGAAGTAGATGGAAAGTTATTTCGAGGTTGTTCACACATCTTCAGCCCCTCTTATCAAGCTTTCAGAGCTCTATTCTAAAAGGTTAGGGGGTGGTAGGAGGCAATTATGCCTCTTCTCTAGCAGCTGCCAGAGATTACTGCCGTCAGAGTAATTATCACCAAATAATTGTCCCCTTTCTTCCTTGCTGACGGGGCAGAATGGGAACAGAGACTCATCTGAAATAGATTTTGTACTTGCTGAATACAAGTTAGATAGCTCAGGTCAATGGGCACCCACTGAAGGATTTCGGTGTCATGCCTGTTGACCTTAGAGAAAAATTAAAATTCATCTTATACAAAAGGGGAAATCATCAATGTCACCTGCTCGAGGTTATCCAGATTTTTTAAAGTTAAGCAATTGTGGTTTTAGACTGGTATATGTACTTCATTTAGCCTAAAATAAAATTTCCTCTGTTGAGGATAATTCCAGAAGAAGGGGACAACAGTACTTTCTGGAACCCTGCACTTTGAGACGAGTACCTGCCTTATCTCTGTAGTGGTAGTTGTGAAAACACAGTGCTAACAACCCCTACTCCCTTCTCGCCTTTATGATGTACACAGAGAGGTTATTAAAAGTGTTTACTTGGCTGGTCTCTGGAGCAGTCACAAAGTCCAGATTCTCTAAGGGAGTCCTCAAAGTTGTCATAGGACTGCAGATAAAATAGACCATAATGTGAGTGAAGAGTTCTACAAATTCAATAGTGTCGTATTTCAGGCTGCTGTCTACTCAGTAATGCGCAGACGCTGGGAAATAAAATGTTCCATGCAAACAAATACTGATGAGCAGTTCTCTGCATGGCGGTGAGCAAGAAAAGTAAAACGAGTTATCATTGGAATACTTAAAGTCTGGTAATGTAACAGTGGGGAGGTGGCCATCTCTTTATTCTCTCTCATTGAAGCACTTTAATTTCAACCAATAAATCTGCATTATTGCTTAATGTGCATTTTGCTAGCATCTGGGTGAGCAGAGAAGAGCTTGAGGTGTCCAAGCCAAACTCTCTGCCTTCAACTGGTTTGCAGTGCAACTCCTCATTCATTTCTGACAGAGTCAGAGTAGTAATGAGACTTCTGAATTACAAGCATCACATGATCAGAGTTCGAGATTTGGCTTCACTACTTGCTAGCTATTGACCTTGGGCATGTCATTAACCTTTCTGTGCCTCTGTTTCTTTCTGTGTAAATTGGGGATAATGATATTCTAGCAACCTATCTCACAGGATTGCTGTAGAGACCAAATGGAATTAAACATGCAAAATCCCTAAATTACAAAGCATTATGCAAATCTGAGCATTATTGTAACCAAGGGTCACAGTGAATTATTAGATTCCTAAAAACAGTAGCACTTGCTACATAAATAATAACCCTATTCATCAACTCTCATTTTTCTAAATCCCCTAAAAATCAGCACATGAGAAAACAGACCTGCTTTCCTTCAAAATCTAGGGTATATTATAAACATTTGTGTGGCCCTAGTGATGAGAGCACAATAGATGTTGAATAAATAAAATTGTTATGTGGCTGCACAGTTGGAATAAAGAAAAGGACACCAAAGGGACTACTCCGGCTGCTGGTGGTGGGAAAACTGGGCTCAGGACCAGACATCTTGATGGCCACAATTAATCAACTTCTCTTCTTATGTAGTCATACAAATACATCAGTAGTAATAGTAAATTTGACATTGTCTACCATAGACCAACTGTAAGAAGTTCCTCTTCTTCCTTTCTCACCACCATAGCAAGACTTCTTGCTAGGAGCCTTGATAACTGCATAAGTTTCACCTAGACTATAAAATCATAGTAAGTAGCCTGTAGGAAGTGTTTGAGGAAACTACAAAACCATGGATTCTTTGATAATTGGAAGCCAACTTCAAAAGTATAGAGTTTGAGTTAGAAAAGAATTTAGTGTCAGAGTCTAGATTTTGTAGGACCTAGCACAAAGACCCAAGATGCATGTCAAACTATGGGGTATTGATTTTTTTGAAGAAGAAGATGATGAGTGCAGTTGTAGTTAACATGGTTCCATTTTTGACCTTTGGACAAATATCTTAAATTCTTTCAACTATCTTTCCAACTCTATAAAATGTATGTAGCACCTTTCTTAATACACCACAAACACAGCAAAAGCAAACATCCTAGAGGTCATAAAAAGGGGAATGGGTACCAAAAAATCATATTTGTTCATTTAAACCAATACTGAAGTTGACCAGGAAGAGGGTTGACCTAGAGAAATGATTCAAGAACCTGGTTGAGGAGGAAATTGGCCCAGAATGAAATTCCCTGTGTGTAATTGTGAGATATATACCTCTACTTAGGAAATTGAGCTCAGAATAGACCAAGTGATTTTTATAAGTTTGCCCACCCTCTTACAGCCAACAGAAGAGTTACATATGTGAGAGGATCAATCATGAACCCCTTGCTCTCTGCTCTGCCATCTTAGCGCCAAAATTTATGACAGCATCTGAACAGAACTCTCCAAGTGCGGAAAGCTGGGACATGGCATAGGTCAGGCAAAATGCTTGACCCACACAGGTCCCTCACTCTCCTTGCTCAAGCCAACTTTTCCTTTTCCTTTCTGCCACTTTCCAAGGACAGAGTGTTAGAAAATTGCCTTAAAAGGGGGAAATTATCTTGAAACCAAAGATTTTTGTTTAAACTTGAACAAAGGTATTTGGGAAGATACAGAAATAAAAACAGCATAGGAGAAGGGGAAAAAAATCATATAAATGTAACTTAGGTCAGACTCCAAATAGTTTCAATTAAAAGGATTTTCAGAAAGTTTCTTACATCCTCATCTCTACCGAGGCCAAATTAATCATGTGTTTAATCCAAGCTCTGCCTTATGGAACATGACCACATCAGCAGGTCCCTCCTGGCCAGCCTCTGAAATCCAGCCTCTGCAGACCCAACTACCTCACCTTGGATCACAGAATTCCAGGAACTATTCAGGATGGCTTGGCAGTCCACTAGTTTTACAGGTGAGGAACAGGTGGATGGTGAAGTAACTTGCTCAAAGTCCCAGAGCTGGTGAGTTACAGCTGAGATCTTCTAATACTTTCCACCTACTCCTGCAGGCAAAAATCATTGGATAACAATTTTACTTTATTTTTTGTCTTGTGGAAAAACCTGGTTTCATTTTCAAAAGGAACCTCTTCACCAGTCTGTTGCCAAATTGTCAAATCCAGGGAGCAATTTGCGATTATTTTTCAACTCTATGTTTTCAGAACAGTGCTTATGTCACAGCACACATCACAGAATACCTTTAAATTGATCCCAGGAATGGATCTCTAACCAAATAAAGCCCATTCAGAAAGAGACACATGTGTACATAGCAGACCCCTTCCATCATCTAGTGGCTGGTCTTCTCCCTTCTCTTTATCATAGGCCCTCTGGATCTATGAGACTGCCACGCCAAGTTACAAGACTAAGCATATGCTAAAACTTTGTCTGTATTGATAGACATGTAGAAGAACACTAGTTTTACCTAGTGTTTTGCCTTGTGCTTCAGTTGAGACAGGTAGCGTGCACACACACACACACACACACACACACACACACACACTTTCACTAAGAAATATATATAAAGGAGCTAATAGCATATAAATTCTACTTTGCTGGGCTTGAAACTCAAGCCTAATACTGTGTTCCTAATGGGCTACCTTGCCATAGAGCTCCAGTTCCTTTCCTACTACTCTCTGCCTCCCACTTTCTTGGATTTTGCCCTGATATGGCCCAATGGACCCCAGCCAATCTAGGCTCTAAACCCTCCTGTGCCAGATAATCAAGGCCTCTTCCTCAGCCCTCTCCTGAATATTTCTCTGGCTCTGAGTTTGGAAGCTCTTTCTTCTACAACATCATATTTCTCCTCTAAATGTTTAGTCTGTCTGAAACATTGTCTGGTTCTAATCCTCAATGAGTTTTTTTACCTTGCTATCTTAGGCTCGCACTTTTACTTTTCTACTTTGAGTCTTTCTATAAGGCATCGGCTCCGTTTCCTGGCTATAAGCAGAATTTCAGTCTCTCCCTTTTAAAAAGCTCTAGGCTCACCAACAGAATCCTTTATTTCTTATGTACCTTTCCAGCTCATTATTTTGAAGGGCAGATATGACAGGTTCTATCTATTGATCCTCATTCTCATTGTTGGTCTAGTCATCATCTCTAGCACTTTTTAATTTTTTTTAATGGTCTTTGTTTGGATTCTGCTGTGGTGCTTCTCTAAGGCAAGGACTTGGGTGAAGTAGATTACTTGGCTGTTGATCCCTGGAAAACATAGTGAAGGAATGTAAAACAGTAAAGGGAGGAAAGCAAATGGAGTGTGTTAAGAAATAGTATGTAATAGGGCTTCCTTATGTAGACAGGGGTTCCCAACCTCTGGCCTGCAAACCAGTACCGGTCTGTGGCCTATTAGGAACTGGGCCGTATAGCAGGAAGTGAGCAGCGGGCAAGTGAGTGAAGCTTCATCTATATTTGCAGCCACTCCCCAATGCTAGCATCATCATCTCAGCTCACCTGAGATGATCAGGCATTAGATTCTCATAGTAGCAATGATCCCTGGTGCCAAAAAGGTTGGGAACCGCTGCTCTAAGAGACTGTGTAGAACATTCTTCAGAATAAGGGCAAGGAACTTGGGTAATTTATATAACCAAGCCTGTCTCACCTTGTCCAAAAGTTGTGACTCTGGAAATGACTCCCAGGCATTTACAGCTTAACCTGTGTGCTTCTAATATCAGAGAAGGCCTTCACAGAGAGAGAAGCAAGAGGTTGTCCATTTGTACAGCAGCTATCTACTGTTGAACCTGGGGTACCTGCTACAAAGATGGTTATTGCTACCCTTCAGAGTGCCCCCTCTCCGTATGATCTTTCAGAATTCAATTTAATTTAACATGCATTGAGTACCTACCATACATACTATATTAGACTATAGTCAGGTAAATACCAAGATGTATAAGACATAGTTCTTCCCCATGTAGAACTTTAGATCTGACATAGGAGACAAACAAATAAAAGTCACTGTAGAATAAAGTAGAATATGAGAGGTGCTATATTAGAGCCACATGCTATGAGAGCTAGAGAAAGATGACATTAATTTTGATTAGAGGGAAAAAAGGCTTTCAGTGCAATTTTCCAAAGCCAAAATATTTTAAACTTAATCTAAATCAACAAATATCTAATTCCCATGAAAAGCAAGAGAAGAAATATTCTTTCGGAGGGCTCTTAAGCTGAAAATAGCAAGAAAATAAGAACCATTTTATCTCATCTCATAGAAGAAAATAAGTCAGCTATTTCACCCAGTCTCATAGATACAACATTTAAAATCAAATTACAAGAGCAAGATGCTCTTCTGCTTCATCTGTAATTGTGCATTTTTAGTCTATTCTCATTTGTAGAAATGAGGTATTAACAGTCTTTGTGAGGCTCCCGTACTCAACAGGTGTGACCTTCTCTTGTTTTCCCTGCAACAGGCAGTTACTTTCCATGTCCCTAGATCTGAAGGGCAACTTTAGAATGAGGCTGAACAAGACCTCAGCAGTTTTCCAAATCCAGGTGAAGAAAGTAGATGACTTCAGCATGAAAGACAAGGGCTGGGGAGAAGGCCAGTGGTGAGGGGGCGGTGGGTGGGGGAGAGTAGAAAACAGATGGATGAGTCAGCCCACATTCATGGAAAGCTGGGGTTCGTTGGGAGAATGTCAAGCTTTCATTTTGTGGTTTTGGTAGCTTAATTCTCAGCTTATAATTAAATGTATAAACTGTAATCACAGTGGTATTTCACAGTCAGTTCCTTAGATCTAGAAATGGTTCTATGAACCATTTTTAAGTGGGGGAATGAGGGGAGAAGTATGAAAAAGGAGTAGGAGGAAAGATAAGCATCTTGGGCTTTAGGAAGCTGCCAGCTGACTAGGTGCTAGGAATTTCATACACCAATTTTAATAATGGAGGACTTAGATGGAGAAGAGTGACAATGGAGGTGTGGGGTGGGCTCTTCTTGTTCTTTTCTGCCAAGTACTGCTTTCCTGACTCTTCAGGACTCCCTTCCTTTCCCCACTTCAAACTAGAGACTTGGAAATACAGCTGGAAGTTTGGAAGTTTGGGAACAGAGCTAGAAACAGCAACCATACCTCCAAGTCATGATTCAAGTTCTATGAAGTCATGCCCCTGCCACCATGTCAGAAAGAAGATGCTAATGAACAAGAGCGAGGACAGAGGTGGGTCTATGGGAAAATGGGAAAATGGCAGACTAAATTTTCCTCTTCTACTATCAACTCCTTCAGCTGTCAGCTGAGAACATGGAGGGAGATACTTCTTGAGCTTCTCTTCTTTGACCACCTGCAGAATGATTCAGCAGTGTCATTATGCCCAAATCAGCCTCAAACCAACCACTCTACTATCAAAAAGGAGAATTTTTTTTTCAGATACCACCATGTACTACTGGCCAGAAGTGCCAAAGTCCTGAAAAGGATTGCATATTTTCTAGAGGGAAGAAGAATCCCATATTTGAAAGTCCAAGTCAGAGAGAGATCTGGGGTATTGAGCATTCCCCCATGGTTGCTTATCACTCAGCTGCTCACTGCTGCTGAACAACCATATCAGAATAATTCCCACTAAGAAATAAAGGGAGAGATCAAGATACATAGAAACAGATGAGAATAAAAATACAATCTATCAAAACTTGAGATACAGCAAAAGAGTTACTAAGAAGGAAATTTATATCATTAGAGGCCTATCTCAAGAAACAAGAAAAATCCGAAATAAATAACCTAACATCATATCTTTAAAAACTAGAAAAAGAACAAATGAAACCCAAAGTAAGCAGAAAAAATAACATAATAAATATTAGAGCAGAATTAAATGAAATAGAGAACAAACAGATCATAGAAAAAAATTAATGCAACAAAGAGTTGGTTCTTTGAAAAGATAAGTAAAATTGACAAACCCCTGACCTGACTTATTGAGAAAAAAAAAAGACACAGATAAACAAAAACAAAAATGAAAGAGAAGTTTGATGGATGCCACAGGAAAAAAAGGATCATTCGAGAATACTAGGAAAGACTATATAACATCAAATTCAATAATCTGGAAGAAATGGACAAGTTCTTAGAAACACATAATCTTTTTAGACTGAATTACGAAGAACTGGAAATTGAAATAATCATCAAAAACCTCCCAAAAAAATAAATATCCAGGACCAGATGACTTTACTATAAATCCTACCAAATATTCAAAAATGATTTAATACTTATCCTTCTCAAGCTCTTCCAAAAAATTGAAGAAGCAATACTTCCTAATTCATTTTATGAGGCCAATATTAGCCTGATACCAAAACCTAGTAAGGATCATACAAAAACAAAAAAACTACAGACCAATATCTCTGATGAATACATGTGCAAAAATCCTAAACAAAATACTAGTAAGTCAAATACAACAATATATTAAAAAGATTACACATTACAATCAAGTGGGGTTCATTCCATAAACACAAGGATGATTCAACATTTACAAATCAATTGTGATATACCGCATAAACAAAATAAAAGATAAAAATCAGATGATCATATCAATAGATACAGAAAAGGCATTTGACAAGAGACTGCATCCATTTATGATTAAAACACTCAATAAAATGGATATAGAAGGAAAGTACCTCAACATAGTAAAGGCCATATATGACAACCCCTCAGCTAATGTCAAACTTAATGATGAAAAACTGAAAGCTGTTTTTCTAAAATCAAGAACAAGACAAGGATGCCCACTCTCACAGCTCTTATTTAATATAGTATTGTAAGTCCCAGCTAGAGCAATTAGGCAAGAGAAATAAAATGAAGAAGTCAAAGTGATACTTTTTGCAGACATGATTTTTTACATAGAAAACCCTAAAGACTCCACCAAAAAACTATTAGAAACAGTAAACAAATATAGTAAAGTTGCAAAATATAAAATCAATGTACAAAAATCCTTTGTGTTCCTATATACTAAGAATGAAATTTAGAAAAAGAAAAAAATTCCCTTTGCAATTGCTACAAAAAGAATAAAACACCTAAGAATAAACTTAACAAAGAATGTGAAGAACCTATACACTGAAAACTACAAGACATTAAAAGAAATTGAAGAAAATACCAAGAAATAGAAAGATAGTCTGTGTTCATGGATTGGGAGAATCAACGTAATTAAAATGGCCATATTACCCAAAGCAATATACAGATTCAATGCAATCCTCATCAAAATCTCAAAGGCATTTTTAAAAAAGAAATAGAACAAAAAAAAATCATCAGATTTGTATGGAATCACAAATGACCCCAAATAGCCAAAGCTATCTTAAGAAAAAAGAACAAGGCTGGAGGTATCACACTCCCCGACTTCAAATTATACTACAAAGTGATACTAATCAAAACAGCATGGTATTGGCGGAAAAACAGACACACAGACCATTGGAACAGAATTGAGAGCCCAGAAATAAGCCCGCATTTATAAGGGGAAATAATTTTTGACAAAGGAGACAATAAAAATACAATAGAGGAAAAAAGCCTCTTCAGTAAATGGTGCTGGGAAAATTGGAAAGCCACATGCAAAAGAATGAAACTGGACTTTTATCTGTCACCATACACCAAAATTACCTCAGAATGGATCAAAGACCCAAATATAAAACATGAAACAATAAATTGCATGGAAGAAAATATAATGACTAAACTTATGGACATTGGTCTTAGAGGGAATTTTATGAATTTGACCTAAAGGTAAAGGAAGTAAAAGTAAAAGAAATGAATGGGGCTTGATATCAAACTAAAAAACTTCTGCACAGCAAAAGAAACTGTCAACAAAACAAAGAGGAAACCAAGTGAATGGGAGAAGATATTTGCAAACAATACGTTTGAGAAAGGAATAATATCAAAAATACATAAAGAACTCATAGAACTCAACAACAACAAAACAATGCAGTTAAAAAATGGGCAGAAGACATAAACAGACACTTCTCCCAAGAAGACATACAAACAACCAACAGATATACGAAAGGATACTCAACTACTAGGGAAATGCAAATCAAAACCACAATAAGATGTCACCTGACACTTTTTAGAATGGCTATCATCAACAAGACAAGTAATAAGTGCTGAAGAGCTTGTGGGGAAAAGAAACCCTCATCTACTGCTGGTGGGATGTAAATTGACATAGCCAATTTGAAAAACAGCATGGAGTTTCCTCAAAAAATTAAGAATTAATTACCACATGACCTAACAATCCCTCTTTGGGGTATCTATCTTCAAAACTTGAAAACATTTGTTCATAAAGGTATGTGCACTCCTATGTTCATTGCAGCATTATTAAAGTGGCCAAGACATGGAAACAATTAAAGTATCCTTCAATAGATAATTTGATAAAGAATATGTAGTACATATATACAATGGAATCCTACTCAGCCATAAGAAAAGACAGAATACCTCCCCTTGCAACATGGATAGACCTTGAGATTATTTTGCCAAGCAAAACAAGTCAGACAGAAAAAGTTGAGAACCATATGATTTCACTCATATGTGGCACGTAAAACTGAAAGCAACAAATGAACAAGAAAAACAAATAAACAAAAACTCACAGACACAGACAACAGTTAAGTGATTACCAGAGGGAAAGGGGTAGAAAATGGTATAGGGGGTCAAATATATGTTGATGGAAAGAGATTTGACTCTGGGTGATGAATACACAATGCAATTAATATACAGGTGATGTATAGTAAAACTGTACACTTGAAACCTGTATAATTTTATTAACCAATATTACCCCCAATAAATCAGAAAGAATAATCTCTCTTAAAGACAAGTTTTAAATTATGTGAGCTTGATCCCTAAAACCAAAGATTATAGATTACTAGAGTTTCTAAGCCTGGCCTGTCTCCTTTCCCGTGCTCTCAAAACATTTTGTGGTGAAGAATAGAAATGAAAGCAATAACATGTGTGAGTTTTAAAGGCCTCCAAAGTGGCAGCTGCTTCAGAGTCATTACCTTGTACCACAACAACCCTGAATGGTAAGTATTATCATCTCCGTTTTATAAATTGGCTCAAGAAGTCAAGATTAAGGTACTTGCTTCAAATCATACAGTTCATAAATGATAGAGCCAGCTCTGAAGCAAGGTCTGCCTGACTGCAAAACCTGTGCTCTTTCTACTCTGTGCTCAGAGCATACTCTGTCAAATACGGGGACTTTTATGTCTGGGAAGCGGTGGCAAGGTTTGTTGTCAGGCAGATCTGACTCTAGTTTCATACTCTGCCATGGGAATTTAGACAAGTTATTTAGGCCTTCTGGGATTCAATTTCTTCATCTATAAAATGGAAAAGAAAATATTACTTCTTACCTTATAAGATTGTTAAAAGAACTGAATAAGATATTGTTTGTAAAACATTTAATGTAGTATCTGGCACATAGTACATGCAATAAATGTTGATGATTATTGTTTTTAGTGCCTGGAATCAGAGCTCCTCAAAAGAAGTTTTATTTAACTTGGGTGCACAGAATTGAATTAATTATAATGCTTGGTTTACAACATAGTCTCATCATGAATCCGTGTGTGGTTCTCTTTATTAATTAACCAATGTATTTATTTTATGCAAAATACTCACAAAACTACCACTGAACATGATACTATACCATTAACAATAACTTTTTTACCTCTGGTGTATAAAAGGGATTCCATAGATATATACTTGTATATATCCATACCTATATTCTAAATGTATTAGCATATTGACAGTATTAAATGTTCTTTGAATAAATGAAAAAATTAATACATGCAATATTTTTTTATTGATCTCTTGTATAATGTTTCAGAGTATTAAGACAGAAATCTCAGTGTTATTGGACTAAGGGACAGGACAATAGCCACCACACTCTAAAGGGGATGTGATATTATAAAGTAGGGTTTGCAAATACATTACCTGAAAACCAGTTTTTAAAATAATTAGTCACTCATCACATTAAGAGCACGTCCTACTAAATTAAAAGGTAAATAGGCATTTCAGAGAGGAGGAGTTTTGAGAGAACTACGGGTGTCCCTTAGGGAGAGATTACGATTTATTTTATTTTTTTTTTTTTTCTGTAGTGAAAGGAAGGGGAAGTAAATACTCTCCTCTAAAAGACTAATACATATGGCTTGAATTTGTGGGTCACAGTGGATTGGTGTGTGTCTCATGGCTGAGACAGGTAAAGAGAATGGCAGGCTACTGTCCCAATGGAATAAAAGGATGGCTGCATCATGATGGGACAAGTGCTCCCAGACAGAGTAGAAGAAGCTTGAGTGTTTCCCACGGATCAGATGTCAGCCACACAAAAGAGGTGGCTAGCCTGAGATCATCAGATCCTTAATAAGAGGACAGTCTGGAGGGGCAAAGTGATACCGCAGGAAGGTGGATCACCAGAGTCCTAAGGTGAGAAACAGTAAGCTACCACCAGCAAGAGGATTGCATAAGGTCTCCCCAGCATGGATAGACTATCCCTGCAGAACTGATCATGTGCCCCATCTGCACCTCAGCTCTGCATGCTTTACTCCTACCTGCTCTCATTTGCAATCTTCTCCAGAGACCTACCTTGAGCTTTAGGTGTCACTCAGCCTGAGCAGCAGAGCTGAAAGTGCCTAGAAGTTTACCTTCCCACCATCCAGAGGCTCCTAGCTAAGGACAGCCTGCTGCAGCAGAGTGAAGCCCGGCTCACTTGCCTCAAGCTAAGACAAACCGCAGTATAACCGACTGAGACTTCAGCACTTCTCTTGAGACCAGGCTAAGGATGGACCTCACTTCAAGTCACACACTTGCTTAGCTTTTTCATTTTACCTGTCCTGCTTCCCACCCTCCCTCCTGGTTACTCCTTAGGACACTTTATTACTAAACCATTTGGCCTTGAATTCTTTTCTCAGGGTCAGAACCAACCTAAGACAAGAAGTTAGTCCCACTCAGTTTTCTCAAACTAACCTAACCCACTAACTCTTCTGTAAAACAAACTGCTCACCAAGCAGCACTGGAAGAGGACAAGAAAGCAGGTAGGTCCTAGGCTGGAGCAGCCTGATTAGCTGGACCATGATCTCACCCTGGAGCACCCCATCTCAAACAGCAAACCTCTTAAGAAGTCAGAGTGACTCCTTAGGCTGTCTTTACAGCATCTAAACTCAAAGACATTAGTCGCAAACAAACATTTATTCAAATTTGTTTTGACTCCCCCTCTTTGTTTTTAAATCTGTTTGCCAATCTTTCCTTTAGTGCCTGAGGGGATTAAATAAACATTTCACTTAAAAGCTCACATTTTAAATGCTGAATACCTGTTGAAAGTTAAGAGACAGATAATGGTCAGGATAAGCCTGAAATGGAACTCTGATTGAAATTCAACACATTTCTTTATATGGAATGGTGCAAAGCTAATTTGATAGAACTGGTTGATAGAGCCATTGTCAACAGAAAAATCGATAGAAGTACATTGTGCACCAATATAAAGAACATTAGCCCATAGAAAAGACCTATGCTGTGGAGCTCAGAGTCCCAAAACAGAAGGGGGAAAGGACAGCTCCTTAGAAAGCTAGAAGCGAAGGGCTCTCACTCCTGGGGGTAGCCTCCCCAACGTGGGTGCACCAGTTTTTTTCCTGATATCCCCCTTGGAGAACACTGATGAGTCACAAAGAATTTATAGGGAAAGAGAGTTAATGAGAAAAATGATAACAAGTTCCCCCATTGAGTCCTGTCCTCCCCTTGGGAGCTGCTCACTAAGACCAGAGTCCTTATCAGCAAGTATCCAAACTTACTTTTTTTCATCTTTTTCCTGGACCATCTGAGTTAGTGGTGGGGCAAATGTTCACCAGTTAAAATCTCAGGAAAATGTTTCTTACGTCTCTTTTCATAAATTGAGAGAAGCATCAACTTAAAAATACTGAGAAGCAAAATAGCTCAGCTAAGAGATTAGGTACTAGAGCCAGATTGATACCTCAAATCTGACATCAATGCCTAACAGCTGAACATCTTTCAGCAAACCTCTTTGACGCTATATGCCTCCGTTTCCTCATTTGTCAAATTAAGATGATAATACTAGTACCTACCTTACACGGTTGTTGTGAACATTAAATGAGTTAATATTTGACAAAGTGTTTCAATGAGTATTAACACATAGTAAACAATTAAACATAAACCTGGACTATTGTTGCAATTCCTATTGTTATTTATATTATCTATATCATCATCATTATCATCAGCCACCCCTTCCCTACGAAAACTTACAAACTTGAAGAACTATCCATTTAATTCAAGATAAAGAAACAACATCTGCCCTGCTCCGGAAGTCCCTAATATCTGAATAAATCCTTCTGATTTTCTCTACAAGTGTCTTGACCTAAAATCCTATTCTGTAGAACCCTTAAGCTAAATGTATTTTGTATTCCATTTTATGCAACTCCTTTGATGCCTCAGAAACTCAAGAGATTCAGGATAAGAAGATTCAACTAATATTGGATATTGAACACATAGTAAGAAAAGCACAAATCAAATAAATCAATTAAGTGTTTTCTCTTATCCCTATGTATCGACTCAATGCACCAGCTTTTTAGCTTTAGACAAAGCCAGGAATTAAGTACTTCCCCTCCTTTTATTCCACCAAGCTAAGGTTATTTTATATCAACTGATATATAATAAAAATGCGTCATTTTCTCTTTGATCTCTTGCTTTCTCCAGTCTATCCAACATATAACCTTGAGAGTATCATTGGTCTAATACTCACAAACTTCAATACCGGTCTAATACACAACTGGTATAACCCTCACTGCTAATACTTGTCTAATATTCAAACACTGAAGCAGCATAAACAACAAATAAAATACCTGGTTTAATCTGGCTCCATATTTGCAAGGTTCAGTACACAATGAAAATGTGGGCACCTTGTTTAAAAAATTAAGAATTTCAAGACGGTGACAGTAGAGTTTTAAACCAAGTACAAGACTCTTCTAAGTTCAGGGCTCTGTGTGACTGCAAAGGTCGCTATGCCCATGCAGCCATGGCTTCCACCACCACTGCCACTCTGGCCCAACACTCTTAAAGCGGCGCTCATCTCTTGCTTCAAGGCAGCTCTCTGCTCAAGCTAAGAAAATAATTTTGTTGTCACCCTCTACTGAAGTTTTCCATGACATCCACTGCATCTGCTGTGTCCTGGTCACCCAAAACCCAACCTCTTCAAAATTCTGCTTGATGTAATTTAGATGGAACATGGCAAGGGCAGAGAGAGCTATACCCCCTGCAGATGTCAAGATGCTAGAAGAGTAAGGTGAGATGAAGATGTGGCAGAAGATGAAGCACGGAAACATCCTGGGTGAAGCCTGCAGGCCCCATCTCTAGAGACTTACATCAAGCCAGAATTCTCCCTATTTACTTGCATTTCTCACTGCTCAGAGGATATAGCTCTGGTGTATATAACTCTGAACAGGTCAGCAGTGTGACTATGGCTGCTATTTTGCTTTTACAAACCTGTTTGTGTTTATCCCATGTCCTCACAATTAAGATTTCAAGGTATGAAGAAGAGGCTTACAGTCAGAGCCTTGATTCCTAATCTTGACTCTCACGAGCTGTGTGATCCAAAACAAGTCCCTTAAGCTCTCCACGTTTCAATTCCCTCACCTATAAAATGGGATAATGAACACCTACCCTGCCTAACTCACAGGATAGCAAATCTCAAATAAGATATGGTGTGTGAAAGCAAACCCCAAAGCAAGATCTGTGCCCATTCGCTCTTCTTCATTCCCATTCCTGTAAATATAGCACAGGATAAATATTCAATAAGTGTTGGAAGAATGAATAAAAAACAAAAACTACTATAACATAACATAAGTCAACTTTGTGAAGGCAAAGACCATTTGCTTCCATTTTTAATTCTGATGTCAAAGGTTACAAAATACCTTCCAAAGAATATAAGAGTATTCCATTTTTAACACAAATAATGATTTCTCTTGCCTTGGGTTTCAGAACTGTAATATGAGTACACAGTCACTTTAAAATTCTTTCCCATTTTCCACTCTAATTACATGGTATCATGCGCCAAAAGATAGACCATGAGATCCTGATGTTGCTACAACTTGCAAGTGACGCACATTATCATTAGCAAGCTGCATCTGAAACTGAGCACACTTCACCCAAAATGATCCCAGGAGAAATAACCCATTTTAATGACAGTAAAGGCTGAGTTCACAGCTTAAGGAACACATGTGATCAACCTGTAGATATTTCAAAAGCATTCATTATTTCTATAGCAGGGAGTAGAGAGAGTAAATCAGCTGCTCTTATCTGTAATGATTTAAAGAAAACAAAAAAGGAAAAAAAAGCTGCAACCAACGCATTTCACACGTGCTGAAAACTCCAGGCTAAATTGGTTTCAAGACATAAGGCCATCAGTGCATTCAAAGAAATAGTCTCTGCAATTATCACTAATTAACCAGCCCTAACAGTTGGGAGCCAGTTGGAGAAGTTTACCCTTGAATGTAAATGAGAGAGGAGGGACCTGCCGGAATGAGATGGTGTGGCATATTTGTTTTGGTTTGACTTCTTTCCAGACATATTTCAGTTTACATAAATATTTGAAGGTTGGATCAGACGGGATTTACAGCACAATAGTATTAGGAATGCCTTTATAAAAACTTTGATATGGTCTAAATTAGGTTTCAGGAAGGAGGGGCAGCCATGGGAGCAGGAGTCTTTTTCAGTATTTAACTTAATGCCCTGATCAGCACCTCATAACACTTAATAAATCACAGGTGCCTCTGACTTAGAATGAGCAAGCAGTGTTTCCATGGCTTTAATTTTAGCTATAGATTTCAGCAGAAACAGACACTGCCTAGAGTGAGAGCTTGCCAAGCCTCTGGCTTAAGCACTGCATATGTGACCTTTAGTTGACCTTGAGTTCTGGGATTTGAGGGTTAAAGTTGTCTTTTGGCATTTGAGCCTGATTTTTTTTTTCCAAAAGTGTTTAGAGAAATAAGAGAGGGCCCCACCCTCTGCAACAGGGCAAGCTGCTTCCTGTAGAAGCAAGATTTAGTGACTATCTCAGTTATTGCCTTGTGAAAAACACTTCTTCAGGAGAGGAGCTCTTTCTCAAAGGGTCTGTTTCTGTTTCTCTTTCAGCATCTTACTTTGCAAAGAGCTCATTCAGAATTAGCACTTACTTCTGCATAAAGGCAGATAAAGCAAAGGCAATGCATGAATTGCCAAAGTCTATGTGTTTTCAAGGTGAGAATTGGACCAAAACTGGAATCTGACTGGTTGAACCAAACAAAAAGCCCTCGCCTCTCTGAATATGGAATTTCTTAGTACAAATTCTCCCCACCTGAAGGTGGATGGTTGAGGGGCAGGTGGATTATGGGAACTTCAAACTACATAAACATCTCTTTCATAAACACTCGTTTTTATTGAGCCCGATGTTTGATTAGGGGTATACCATGAAATGTATGAGCCTATTTCTGAGAGAAGCAGAAAAGCTTTCATAGAGAGGTTTTATTGTTTACATTCAATGAAAGGAAAAGTCTGACTTGAAGTACTCAGATTTAATCTCTCTGAATTAAAATGGTTCTATTGTACTATTACTGCCAGTGCTGTTAGGAAAGGTGAATCCAGATTTTTTGTCCAGCCATAGAATCCCTTTACACAAGGGAGCTTATATATGTGGCCACAGACAAACACGCCTGGTTTATTGGCAGCTGTCCTCAGAGTTTATTTTCTTTTAGGAGCCCACAGTTGAATAATGTTCTGGTGCCCTGGCATTTCATAACTCTCCATGTAATTAAGCAGTTGGCATGACCTTCTGTAGCAAGATAATAACAGGAGTTAAGCAAAGGCAGGTTTTGTACACAAGGACACTTTGGACTGCTCAGGCTTACAAATAAAGGCTTTCAAATAAATGCAAAACTGTCTTTTAAATCCTAAGAGTTTCCCAGTGCAGAGACACCCCCCACATACACATGTACATACTTTGCAAGTGAACATGGTGAAATTTCCTGTAACTCAAGAACTGCAAGGTACAATTGAAAGATGGGAGGGGGGAACAGCACTGACTATCGTTTCTCAAACACCACCTCTACTGTCCAGATGAGCTTAAGAAGGAATATCAAAGCCAGTCATTTGCAAAAGGTAAATCACTATAGATTGCCAATCTGGTTTTGAAAAAGATATTACAATAAAAAATAAAAAAAAAAAAACATGGTCAGAAGCATAAATTACATGGCCATTGAACACCAAGTGGTTTAAAATCAAGATTCAAGAGATGTACACCTGAATTATGCGTTATAGATTTATGGATTCATTTCACATTTAAATCTGTCATTCACCAGGAATTTAATTTCAAGTAGCAATACATAGTACATAGTATGATGTAAATGTGAGCTATTATTGTTGCTTTTACATACTGCTTTTCTCTGTGTACCTGAGTCTGTTTCTGAACTCTGTATCCAGTTTTAAAAATCTGCCTCTTTTTGTTTAATAGAGCTTCTCCTTATAATTGCTGTTTTTATTGTTTTGGGGTCAAAATGAAAAATCATTCATTTTTTCCTATTGAAGGTTTTACACTGAATATTTTTTCTAGATATGTTTACTTGCATTTTTGTCAATTATAAAATCACTTTATAACCATTTTATTATAGTTTTTAGTTTAACTTTCAAAGTGTTTGTTATTTAAACTAAAAGTGAGTGTGTGTGTATATGTGTGCTCTGACATTGTAAGCACCTATGTGCTGCTCCCTGATCTGTCTTCCTCCATGCCTTCAAGTTAATTTTATATTAGCATTAATGATTTTCTCACTTTTCTTTACAGTTTTACGTGTTCATTTTCCTAAACAATATATTTTTTCAGTTATGCCTGGTTTCTAACGTTTTCTAAATAAAATCATTCTGTATGTATTTTTCTCTAACTTCCTTTTACGGTTCCACACGTGTGTGTGTGTACATATATTGATGTACACAATGTGCTCATATGTTTTTTACTACTATATAAAATTTTACTATACATATATCCCCAATATTTTTATTTATTCCAGTGAAGATGAATATTTGGATTATTTCCAGATTTTTGCTAACAGGAATAATGCTTCCGGGAACATATCCTGACTTGTGTGCAAAAGTTTCTCTGAGATATATACATAGGAGGCAAATTATTTGTTCACAGAGTGTACACGTAATCAACTTTACTAATTAATGCTAGATTATTTTTAAAAGTATACCAAATTACATTTTCTCAAGCAGTCTGAAAATTTCAGTGTCTCCATATCCTTCCCAACACTTGGTATTAAATTTTCAATTTTTGTTAATTTAGTAGATAGGAAAAGAATGTCACTGTGGTTTTATTCATTGTCTTGACACAAAATGATGTTATTAATATTTTTTGCATATTTTTTTTTGGCCATTTGTGTTTCCTCTTCTGAAAAATGATCATTTCTGACAATTGCCCATTTCTCTATTGGCTATTCATTTTTTTCTTAACATTTCAAAGGAGTTCTTTTTTGTATTCTAGATACTAAAGTTTTGATTAGTACCAAGTGGTCATGTGGCAAATATCTTCTCTCTTAAGAATTTTATTTTCTCTTTATTTTAGATCCTATAATGATCTAAAATTTTGATTTTAATGTACTCAAATATATTAGTTTTTTCTTTTATTATTAATTTCTTTTGATGTCTTATATAAAAATACTTTCCCTACATGAAATCCCAGAGATAGTTTCTATTTTTTCTAAAAGCTATTAAATTTTACTTTTCAATTTTTAAGTCATAAATTCATCTAAAATTGATTTTTATTTAAGCTGTGAAGAGAAAAGCATTTTTCATTTTTTATTCTTCATAAGGACAACCAATTGTTCCTCCCCTTCATACACACTTTAATTAAATAATCTTTTCTTACATCATTTATCTTTTATCCATTGAAGGTAACAACTTTTAGAAGTCCCAAATTTATGCAGCACTCTTTAATCCACCTTCCTCTTGATTGTGCTCCAGTTTTTGCTCCTATCTCTTGAGAATACTTGGCCAGTATTCTGAATGGATTAAAATTCAGGCAAAATTCATCAGCGATCAGCATAAGGAGATGTTACTCAAGGAAGACACCAATGTGAGGTCCCATCCTCCTATGAAATCACTCTTTCTTCTGTTTCTGGCCTCTGATTAGTTTTTTTATTTTACTACCAGCTCCATCATTGCTTTATAAATATTTATTTCAGTTGTCAGTATAATTATTTCTTTATGTTTTTAATTTAAAATATTGTCATTAATTTTAAATCTAAATTAATTTTAGGCTTTTTTCCAGTTCTTTTGATTTTACTTATAAATTGATTTTCTTTCTTTTTAATTTTACATTATTATTATTATTATTATTATTATTATTATTATATTAGCTGAGTTATGTTTTCAAAAAATTCTCATGAATGGTTTATAACCAATTTCTTTCCTGAAAGACAATTTGGCTGAATGATGCTCTTTGCCCCTCAGCACTCTACAGATTTTGTTCCATTGTCTTCCATTTGAAAATGCTCATAAGAGTTTAAGATCAGTCTGAATTATTTATCTGTTTTCGTTTTTGTGAGTAGAGGTTTATGGAAGTGGTGGGGAGGATGATAGTGGCCTGTTTCTATTTTTATTTATGGATGATGTATAAAACTTTTTTTTCTTTTTTGATGTTACTTAACTTCACCAGAATGTATCTTGATGTGAGCTGTTATTAAATTGTCTTGGGCCACCATAAGTATTTTCTTAAAATCTTTTTCCATTTTAAAAAAGTTTTCTTCTATTATATCTTTGAATAGTTTCCTCATATCTCTTTTCTTATCCACAAATTGTTATTTTCTGTGTCTTGCATCTCCTTTAATTATTCTTTATATTCATAATTTTATTTCTAATTTTTTGCAACTTAGTCTATTTTCTTAACCATTTATGTAATTTTTCTCAATCATCCTTTATCTCACTAATTTTGGTAATTTGCAATATCAATATTATTCTTTTCTGCTTGTAATATAATTTAAATTTCTGTAACAAAATGGCAATGCTAGTCAGGCTGTAATCACAAATACTCTATGGTATTTCAGATTTAAAATGGCTTTAATCTCACAAATTTTGAAAAATTATGAGTGGGGAAAAATATAATTTGCTTTGTTCCAAAGGGAAAAATATAAATAAAGTGATAATTTGGCATTTGTAATGTCTTTACATGTTCTTATTTTGTTTCTTTTCTCCAACTGTACATTCCAGTTTTAGAAAGAATTTAGGAAAATAGCCAAACATGAGTAACTTTGGCTATATCTAGAATGAGCTGACAAATTCTCTTTCCATTCTACAATACTGTAATATACACTGCTGTTCAGATTATTAAAAAGTCTCAACTCCTCTGACATATTGAAGATATTTGTACATTATTTTTTAAATGAAATAACCACTGTTCTCTATCAAAGCCAAAAGATCTCAAATAAATTTAAAAGAAAGATATAACAATCATAGTGTTTTCTATGCTTAGAGTCTAAATGAAACACAAAGAAAACCCAGAAAATAAGTACCTTCTGCATATGTTGAAAGACCCAGATGAGCTCACTTTTCCCATTTCAAGGGATGGGAGAATATAAGAGTACTTAATTCTGATATGAAGTAATTTCGCAGATTCTAATTTCAATTATTTTTTTGTGCATGAAGAAGTAGTGGAGAGAGATCTCTAAAAATAGCTAGTGAACTGAGAGTTGTATAAAAACCAGACCCCTTATTTTTAAAAGTGTATATGAAAATGTCTGTGCAGGATACTCCTGCCACTTAAGAATAGGTGGAACTACTACTGCAAAGTTGTCATTTTCAAGGGAAAATCATGTGGGCAGCTTCCTTTATGTCTGGACAAATTAGAGCTGTGCAGGAATTTGCTAATTAGTATGTGGTGATGGTTTCCTTCAGTAGCCTTGGCACAGGGTCCGATCAGGATAACAGAAGAATTTTTTCATCATTTCTTCAAATATAAGAAAAGATAAACAGAATGAGAATTATTTAACTTACAAAGAAAGAATTGTGTAAATTAAGAAGAGAGAATACAAGAGCTAAGCTTGCTATTTTCAGATACCTCAGAAGAAATAAAACTGTATGGCCCACAAAAAAAAATTAGATAACTGTGGGAGAGAGTGTCAAATTACATTAAAAAGGAACTTTCCTATTATAAAATCTAGGGAGGAATTTATCAAAGAAATTACAAAATAATAATGATAATAACAATAATAGTTATCATTTACTGAGTATATATGTCATTTTCTGTTTTGAGGATTTTATAGACATAATCTTATTTAATACTCATAATAATACTCTATGATTGGTATTGTTACCTCCTGTGAACATTCATTTATTTAACAATTATTTTTAGAGGGCCTACTATGTGCCAGACACTATTCTAGGCAGCAGGATTAGAAAGCCATAAGACTAAACAAAGTCCCTCTAATCATGAAGCTATTAGTCAAGAGATTGGAGTAGATTGACAAAAAACAAAGAAATAAGAAAAGTAACATATAATGAAAAGTATTACTCAGAGAATTTAAAATAGTGGAATAGAACAGTCACTGGGTAAACTAGGCAATCAGAGATCGTATCTCTGAGGAATGAGAAATCTATTTGACAAGAAGGAGCCAGCTAGGAAAAAGGAAGTGGCAAGGATGTGTCTGACAGAGGAGAAGGGAGAGGCAAGGATCTCAGGCAGGATCAAATGTAACAGCTTCTGAAAGACAAAAGAAGGTGACTGTGACTAGAGCACAACAGATAAGGAGAAATAGCATAACAACCAAGGGGAAGTCAGAGAATAGGCCATGGGCCTTTTTGAAGGTTAAGGATTGGATTTTATTATAAGTATGATGGGAAGTTCTTGGAGAGTGTTTAAACAAGGGATTGCAAAAATCAGATTTATCTTTATAAAACAATACTCTGGCTTCTGTGCAGAGAATGCAGCCATAAGAAGGCAAGAATGGAAGTAGGGAGATGATCAGTCCTTTCCTTGGAAGCGGGAAGAAGCTTCCTCCAAGAAAATGAATACAGAAGGGGACCTGGATGCTACTGTTCTGTAATTCAGCCACAGCTAGAACATATTAAATTCTCTCCCACTCCACAGTGGTTAGACCATGTCAGTTAGACCACCAATCTGCTATAAACTTCACAGGTGATAGTGTCTTTCTTTAAAAAAAAATCTTAAGTCTTGGAAACAGTTAACTTACCTGCCAACATATTCTAATTTCTACCACCAACAAAGGCAAATAAAGCAAAAAAAAATTACATTGTGCACTGTTTTTAGTCATAAGGAAATGCCTTCCAATGAAATGTGTCTGACTTGGACCAACTGTTATCTGTAATGCAAGTCTGACTCTACCTAGAAAAATTTTTTTCTGACTTTCTAATAGTGTCCCTGAAGAATCAGCATAAAGGAATTCTTTAGAAACTCCCCATGACAGTGGGAAAACTCAGCCTGTCAAAGTTATTTACCAAAAAAAAGTGGTCATTCCTCAAATTTTGTTGCATAAGGGACAATTAATAATGTGGCATATAAGATATAATTCCTTGATGAAGGAAAAAATCAAAGGAATCATTAACATTGCTGTGTCCATAATAAAATCATCTATGTGATCTCTCATCCTCCTCCCATGATATTCTCAGCTTTTAATATAAGCACCTGAGAGATGAGAGCCCAAAACATCTAGCTTTGAAAACAAGTCACATCCACGAGACCCACAGGGTATAACAATATGAAGATGTGCTCTTAAAATGCTCATACAATAGGTCTCATCTGTCCTACAGGCCACCACAGAGGCAGCTTGGAAGGACACGCCAGGAATTCACGTGAAGGAGGCTCATCGGCTAGTCTTCGAGCGTTGGCTTGAGAGATGAGCATCTAACTTAGCTCATAGCTAGGGGCCTGCCAGCTGGCGAGCACCATCTTCACTCTCTCCCTCTTCCTTGCTCTAGAGAGTGGACACTATATTTTTTTCTTTTTAATGTGACACTTTTTTTTCTTATTCTTTTTTTTTCCTGTGGGCACCAGCTATACTCTCTACATTTGCTTCATTGCAGGCTGCAGGCTCTATACTTGCTCTCTAGCTAGTGTCGTCTTTTTCCTTTTCCTTTTCCTTTTTCCCTTGGGCACCATAGTCACACATTTCCCTCTGCCATCCTCTAAAGTGCCAACACCTCCAGAGGAGAGCTTGCACACGAGTCTGGTGGTGGAGTAATGGCATGGGGCAGGGGAGGCAAGAGTGTAACAATCAGAAACAGTTTTTGGCAGGCCATGACCCCCAGGGCACTACACAGATAGGACACTATGATACACTCCTGATCTCTCTAAGAGGCCTATTTGCTTGTCCTGGAGCTTTAGCCGGAGGGGCAGGCTTCAGGTTTGCCTCACAACTAGAGGCCAGCAAGTTGCTGTCAGGGAGCACAGGTGGGATGCCATCTTGGTGCTCTCCTCCTGCCTTGCTACAGCTCACAGGCTATCTCCCAGAAAAGGACGTATACACTTGTCTAGAGCCTGGATTTTTGTGACTGCCCTCCAGAGGACACCTCCAGATTGCCTGGCTCTCATGGCCAGTGGGGCTTATGCTTGCAGTCTCACAGGACTATATATATGTGCATATGTTAAAAGCTGCTCTCTGAGGGTCTGGCTTCTAATAAGCCTGAATCTAGGTGCTGACTTTGGGACCCTGACAGATCTTGGCACATCCTCAACCTCTAGGAACCATTAAAAATAAAATAGGCCAGACAATCACAAAGTTTCGAGACAACCAAGAGCCATAAACTATGAGGTTCATCTTCTGCACAAGGCCACTCCTTCAAGACAGAGGGAGGTGGCTGTTTTATCTAATGTATATAAACCAATAAAGGGTCAAGCAAAACAAAGAAACAAAGAAATATATTCTAAGCAAAGGAACTAGATAAAACCTCAGGGGGAAAAATAACTTAATGAAATAAGGTAAGTTATTTACTGGCTGTTGGAAAAACAAAAGTAAATAAACCCCTGAACTTTAATGATTTAAAAAAATAATGATAATGTAAAAATCTTAATCTGTTTCTTGAAACAAATAGGCCACTCAAATCACATCTACTATAGGACATCATTTTGGTCTATAGATACAATGATTTAGTAGTAATAAAAAAAGCAATATCAATAATAATAACAATATCTTTTGAGAACCTCCTGTGGATCAGACTTCAATTGCTTCTAGATCTTTTCCTAAAAATAAAAAATGCTTCTAGACCTACTGTTGATGTGTCCCCAAAATTGAAAGAAATCCCTGAAATATTCTTTGGGACTCACTAGAAACATTTTCTCACTATGGAAACTTGTTAAAAAATAGTGCTTTGTTCTGCTTTTCTACCCAAGAAAGAGTTGAAGGGATTTAGTCTGGATGGAAAGAAGAGCTTCATAATGCTGAAAATATTAAAAACAAAAACAAAAACACGTATTTAAATTACAAAGATTTGGTTTTAAGCCAGAAAAAGAGGGAGGAAGATATTTTAACACAGAAAGCATTTAATTCCTTCCATGGCATAAGCAATGTACTTTGACTATAGCAAAGATCCAAAATTAATGAATCACGTGGCTAATGTCATTATACAAGAGCTATGAAAACATATGAAGCAAAATAGTATGCTTTCTCTTAATACTTGAACAAAAATGAAGAGCTTTCACAAGAAGATAATCACTAAATAAGTAATAATGCCACCTGTTCTAGGCCTAAGTAACTGTTAAATGTCACATTTACATTTTTACCTTTTCTCTTTATCTGATTGTAAATGTATATTTGCTCATTAAAGCAAATCTGAGAAATTAGGAAGATTCAAAAGGGAAATCACCCATAGCTCACTTCCCAGAATTAATGACCTTAATTGTTTCGGTAGATTTCATTCCAGCCTTCTTTTTTTAGACAAACTTTGTTTTTTTGAACAGTTAAGGTACAGTAAGTTACACTTTTTAACTTACTTTTTTTTTTTTACTTAGCCTTACACTATTCTTTTCATAACATTAAAATTTTTTTCATAAATATTAATAGGCACAAAATATTACATTTTCAACTAATCCTCTATTTTCAAACATTTATGCTGCTTCCAATGTTTTCCTATTATAAAAAGGCAGTAAAAATGATGTCACAATAAAGCTTATAAAAGTAAAATAGCTCCTATTCCATAAATAGGCAAGCAAAAGTATTTTTCCTCTATACTTTCCTCTCTCAACTTGGGTCATAAAGCAATTGGCAGACAGACAGACTAGAAAGCTCTCCCTGGGTACAGAATACTAACAGGGTCCAAGACTTTAGTAGCGACATGAAAGTCTTTCAGGACTTCGTTTTGCCTATCTTAGTATCAGTCACCATTTTTCACCTCTCCAAGAAAATTGGAAGTCTATTGGCCAAACTGTTGAATATTCATCCAGAAATGTCTCTGTGTCCTATAACCTCCAACCAGCTTCTCAAAAGTCCCAGCATTGGTCTACAATTGCCCTCATTCAGGACCACTGAGTTGTATGACCCAGAGGTATCATTTGTATGGTTTTCTGTGTGAAGATCTTCCCTGTAGTAGTGCAGCATTTCCCAAGACTGTTTCCTCACATTTATACAAGAGCAAAATGACAACAGAGGAAGCACTCCCTAGCTATTTAAGAAGTGCCGTTATTGATCTCACCCCGATGCTAATGTTGGAGTGTTTTCTATTTGTTTTTTGTTTATTTTTTACTTTAGTGTCCACGTCTTCACTTATTGAATCTATTTGGACATATTTTCCACATAGAAATGCCTTTAAAAAGATCATCTAAGACAAAAACTGAACAGAACAGCAGAGAAATCCCTTGCTCCCATCACCAGGCTAGCAAGTACCAATGGACAAGAAAATAAGATGAGAGTTAGGTGAATAGAGAGAAACCTTCTCTGAGGCATGGGAGTACAGAAAAGACCTAAAGTTGAAGACAGAGCAAAAACATTGAAAAAATCCTTAAGTAATTCAACCTCCACCCCATGCACAGGTAATAGTAAAGGAATTTGAAGCCAGTTAACCATAGCAATAATAAAAACAAACACATTTCAACTCCTGATTAGATTGAGTCACTACCACCCTTTTTCCCAACTAATGGCCTAGCAAAAGAAGAGAAACATCCATTTTTAGGCATAAAAATTATTTACCTCAGTTTCTACTAAACATTAGATCAGGCAATCAATCAAAGATTAGAAAAACCACAAAAAGTCAAAGAAAAAGAACTTATTTTCGAAAAACAAAGCAGGCAAAGGACAGACTCCAAGGCGAACCAGATGTTGGACCTATCAGAGAGAAAACTTAAAATAACTGACTAATATCTTAAAAGCTGTAATAGAAAAGGTGAACAGCATGCAAAGCCAGATGGAAAATTTCAGCAGAGCAATGAAAAATAATGAAAATGCTAAAAATAAAAAATATATATATAATAGAAATAAAGGAAGCCTTTTTAACTGGCTGAACATTAACTCAACAAACCAAAGGGTAAAAATCAGTGAACTTTAAAAGATGTCAATAGAAATTAACCAAATTGGAATACAAAGAGAAAAAAAAAAAAAGGAATAAAATCAGAAACTAAACAGACCCATCAGAACTATGGGTCTAACATATGTGTAGGACAAAAGAACTATTTAAAAAGATAAAGGCTAAGAATTTCTTCCAAAATAATGAAATATGTTAAACCATAGGTTCAAGTAGCTCAGAGGGCCTCCAAACAGATTCAATAACAAAGTGAAAAAGAAGGAGAAGGTGAAAGAGAAGTAAGAGAAAACCAAATCCAAGCCATCCTCATACATTCTAGATCCTTCATAGTAAAGTGACTTAAAACTAAAGATAAAGAGAAAATCTTGAAGACAGTCAAAGAAAAAGAAAGTATTATATATAGAGGAACAAAGCTAAGAATGATAATAGACTTCTCACCTGAAACTATATAAGCCAGAAGATAGTAGAAGGCTACCTTTAAAATGATAGGAAAAATATAAAATAAAATGTGTTTGTGTGTGTGTGTTTGTGTGTGTGTGAGTTCTGCAAGTAGAAGGAAGATAATACTAGATCAATACTTTAAATATGAAACCAGAGAGATCCCCAGAAATGGTTAAAATGAAGGTGTTCCTAGCTTTGGGTGAATTAAATTATTTTCAATATAAAAAGTCTAGTAGACTCTGTTGAAAAAATTTCAGGAAAACATTTCCCACATTTATTCATATAACCATATGATTTTTCTCCTTTATTTGGTTAAAATGCTAACTTATATATAACTTAGAATCCTTGGAATAAATGCAACTTGATCACAATTTTTTTTTAAATAATCACTAATCTATTAATTTAACACTTTCAAACTGACTGTGAAAAGCAAGGTTTACTGTTTTTTTTTTTTTTTACAAGCGTTCTCTTCTAAAGATTAAAGGAAAGAATACTCATTAAGACTAAGCAGGGAACAGCAGGAGAAATCTGAAATACATTTAAACCTTCCAAAGCTGCTAACCACAAGAATAACACTGGCACATTTTATATTCAGCAAGTTTACACTGTGCTGGGTCTGCAAAAGAAAGAGGCTTGCCTGCAGGCAAGGATAGAATGAGAGGGTCTGCAGCTACTCATCGATCTTCAGGCTTCTGAAACCAGTTTTTGCTTAAAGAGCCAATAAAACTCTATGCTTCAGGCCCTGGCTTCAGCCTTTCGGAAGATCAAACTACTTGGCTCATCAATCCCAGAGGGTTATGAGAGTAGAAAGTGTAAATGAAATGTGTAAAAGAAATCTATAAACTGGTACAGGGGCTTTCAAAGAACAGATTTAAAAATAACTATTGGCAGATTAACAGATTTCTATCACCGATATGTCATAGAATACCTTCTCATCTTTGTTCATTTTAGAAATTAGAACCTGAAACCAATTGCTAGTCATTTTATTACTAAGTCCCTATATTTATTAATAAAAAAAAGAAATAGCCATCAATATTCTAACTAGAAAATACACGAGTCTTCATGTATGAAATGATGCCACCAATCTCACAATTCCTCTGCCCCCAAATATACAAATTCTGGAATAACGAGTTTACTCTGGAGTGATGAGTTTACTCTGGTCCAACTAACTCAAATCTCTTGTAATTCTCATTTCTGAGATGGTTTTTCAAACCTGGTGACACAGTCCTTAAATGTAAGGTTAAAAGATTTTCAAGTTTGTTATTCACTGTAAATGTGTTTTTGCATTCTCTGCTAAATTCTACATTCCTGCAAGGCTATGAATGTGTCTTGTATCTTATTTTGCCTTGTCTGGCAAAGTACTAAGGACACCAGAGAATTAGTCAATTATTACTGAATTAAAGACAACTGGCCCAGGGAGATCAGCCCAGGGGGATCAACTTCATGAACACCATCCTTTAAGCAGATGTGCTCCTTAAGAAAATACCCATAATAGCATTGAATACATAAATACTCTGCCAAAATAGAAGTCCTTAAAAACTCTGAAATCATTAGCTTTCTCAGAATTTCTATTGTGCTCCCATGTATTTATGAGGTCCTATGCTTACTGGACACGTTTAACCTGAAGATCTAGGCTGCTAAGAGTAGTTCTGAAATAAGTGATTGGTTGTGAAATAAACATTCATGTGAGTTGATCATTTGAGTTGCTAACTTGGGACTTGATTTTTCAGGAACTCTCCCATGGCTCGATTTAATTATTTCACCAAAGAAGAGGTGCTATTTGTCAGCTCAAACCACTGTCAGGAGAAACTGTCCTCTCCCTTAACTCTCCCAGACTCAGTCTGTTCCTTCCCACCCTTCATAAACACATTTCCCTGAACAAACTTATAGGAGATACAGTAGGTTTTGATTTGCCACTAGTAGGTTGTTTTTTCCCATGGCCCTTGAATCACTCCAATTAGGGAAGCAACAACCCCTGGGAAATGGCCGCTCTCCTTTGCATTCTTGGCTTCTAACGTATACTAGTGCTCTAAGCACTATATCAAGTTGCACCAATTAATTTTACTTCATAGATCTAAATTATCAAATTTTTGGAGCTAGAAGGAACCTTAATGACCAACTAGCTGACTCCATTTTTACTGAAATTTAGCTCCTGAATAAAAGTGTTAGCCTGTATCTAGAGGCAGAACCAAGATGAAACAATTCTGGACTTTTTCTAGTGAATGTAATGTTTTACTCAATATGCATGAACCAAATCTGAGAAAATGACCTTGCAGGTTCATGCCCAGCAACATGAAAATATTCCCAACTCTCTGGAAACAATAGGATCATTTAAGCAAACAAGACCTCACTCCAGCCCCATCCCCGCCCCCCCCCCCCCAAAAAAATGAAGTGGCAGGGCTGCCCTCAACATCAAAGCCTCCTCCTGAGGAATTTCCTGCTATGTCCTGAGGAAGAAGAGGGTCAATGGCCCTCTTCTACAGATCTTTTTCTACATTTCTTATCCAAGGTTCCTCTTATTCCTGACCTTATTAAGGTCCACTGGAATAAGTCTCAAACTCTTTATCAAGCAACATTTTAGAAATTTTGCTGTGCTGTTTCCTGCCCAACCCAGCCTCATACCCTTTCCCTCCAAGGATGGCTCCTTGGTGAGCAGAGACCTCACTTCTAACATTTAGGAAGGAAACCTGCTAAAAATCGTCCTCCTTCCAATAAGAAATTGTTTTTTCTCATCTCTGTGTGAACAGAACTTGAAAACTTGAACTTTGAGTTGTGATCCAATACCTGAAATTCCTTTCATTCCACAATTAAAGATAAGGCTTTCAGGATAAACATAGCAGGACTAAGCATTCTCTGGACTCACTAATGCACATAAAGGGATAAATGACTGACCTGGATCGTTTCCTAGAGCTGGTCTTAGAAAAGGAGGAGGGGGAAGGAGAGGTCAAGGGCACTGAAGGGAGTGTGAACATAGGAAAAAGAAAGGCTGGAGATACTGAAGAGAAAGTCTGCCCACTTCACCATCTGCCCTAAACAATGCTGTGTTTAATTGCTTCCTGAACTGTTCCTCACTTTAAAAAAAAATCAACTTTGACCACAAAAAAAGCTGCTATTGGTTTTTAAATGGATAAGGATGTCTTTGGGTGGCATCTACCTAGATGAAAATGAATGAGAAATGAAACGGGTTCTTAGAAACAGGCATACTACCTAATCAGGATGACATTTTATATTAATATGATCATTTAGACCAGAGAACGCAAAGCAAAATAGGAACCATAAATTTATAGAAAACAAAAAAATCAGCTTCCTGTGCATCCGAGTGTCATCTGTACTAGAAATCACAAAAAATGAAAGATAAAATTAATACTCATGTTAAAGGAATTTCCCTATTGGTATAATTGTTTCCATAAATGGAAAAGTGAAAACAGTGATGATATTGAGACAGTGGCAGAGTGCAATCCCTTTACTTTTTCTGGGGGAAAAGGCAGAGAAAGAAAAGGGGGAAAAAAGGAAGCTGATAGTGCTCCAGTTCACACACTGCCTGGATTAATATGTAATTGACAAGATTAATAGCTGCATAATAATTACCTCTATTGTTTACCATCTGGATGGTGGCCAGCCATCCTACTGCTCTGCCTGCCAGTAGGTTTAGGTTTGTAAGGAATGAAGCAAGTAACTGATAGTGTCTATGTGCCAGGTGTAATCTTCCTAAAGATATTCAGGAAGAATATACAGGGAGACCTGGTGATATTCCCTCTGGTGAGGCATGCCTCTCTGCACTTAGGAAAGTCTCATTTCAAAACTGCTGCATGAGTTGTGGCGGAACAGAGCCAGAGTGAGCCCAGCAAAACCACTCTGCCTGAGCAGGGTAAAGAAAGGAAAACTCTCAGAAACCATTGAAAGGTCTCATTTCTGTCCCATCCAAGCTATAAAACAGCAGAGTTTCCTTCTTGGCTGTTCTTTGTCATGCCCTGGAACATGCTGGGAAGCATTCACCTTTCACCTGCCGATTTGCAGGAATGTGAAAATACATCTTCCCCACTATTTTCTGATCTGTTTTCTAAGGTTCTGCTTCTTGCCTTAAGCATTGGGACAAGTAAACTCACCAAGACTTTCAGTCATGAATTATAGAAAGAATTTCCATGGAAAGGTACCATAAGTCCACCTGCTCTTCTGCTGATCTTGTCTGGTCTTGCCTCTCCCATGGACTGGAAAGGTCTACATAAGTCATTCTCAGATGGCCTCACTGTGGTTTCGGTCACAAGTGTTCTCTTTAATTGCTTCAAACTGTAGCTTTCCTCATTTTCTAACAAATCGAGTTCAGATTCCTGACATCCAATGAGGCCCTCCTGGGGCTGGTACCAATACTTTTCCTACCTTCCCTTCCATCCCAACTGACACTGTTTTATTGTGTAGCTCCAGGCTTTCTTCCTTCCACCTAGACTTCTCCCTCTACCCACTCTCTCTCTGTACATTCAAATCCTAACCCTCCGGAGTGGCCCTATTGTATCTTCCTATTATCCACTCTCACACACCTCACATACCTTGTACTCTCCTTCATAACACTTACCCCTGCTGCCACTAAATACTTACAGCTTACTCATCAGTAGGCTGACTTTCTTCCTTACTAGATAATGAGTTCCCTGAAGGTAGGAACTGCATGTATTCTGTCCTTCGACATATATCTAGAAGTGGGCCAGTAGTAGGTGCTTAGATTGTCAGGTTAATAGCTATATTAATGAATATAAAGACCAGTTAAAATTTCCACTTCCTTCATGAGGCCAACCTTCAGCCTCTCTAGCTGAGGATATTCTTGTTAGTCATCATTTGAAGTAACGGGTGAACTTTGTTCTTTCTACTAGCACTGTAATTTTAGTGTTTTGTCATTATCTGGATCTTCGTCTTATATCTCCTGCTATTCTGAGGATTCTTGAGAGCAGAGACTCTCTTCCATTCTTTACATCGGTCACAACTCTGATCACAAAATTTTACCTAGCTAGAACTCAAAATTTGTTGGCTCAGTAGTGGATTGTTTATTTATTTATTTATTTATTTATTTATTTATTTATTTATTTATTTATTTATGTAATGTCTACACTCCTGTATTCTGCACATACATTATTTTTCCTACATTAAAGTAAAAAAATAAAAAAATTATCTAGTCAACAAATCTTCTCAATGCCTCAGAATGTCAGCCATGCAGCATATTCTTCTAGGGGCATTCCATTCCATTGCTCAAAGTCTTAAGTTTAAAGATATGAAGACAGGTCATGAAGGAGTTCTAAGTTTTTAGCCAGAGACAAAAGAGGAAGTAAGAGGCTGGAGCAGTAGAAAAATGAAAACAGCAGGAATAACTACTTGTAATAGGTGGTATAGGTAGAAAAAATAGAGAGCTCTAAGAAACTCCAAGGAGTATAGGCTTTAAGCTTAAGCCTTTATTCTGTATAAATTTGAGCTAAAGCTTTGTTCTGTATATATTTTGTGACCTTGGGAAAATCACTTTCTCCCTGGGTAAAATGGCACAAATGATGCCTATCCTTCAGATTATTTATGGGATTCAAGTGATAATATACAAGAAATTGCTCTGTCAGCTCAAAAGGATTAGGCAAGGGCTATTACCTAAATGGCAGTTGAGGACTGAGAATTTGGAGTGAGACAGACCGCAGAGGGTTTAGGAGACCCTACACAGGAGCTTGGATTTCATCTGGAGTGTAAGAGGAATATCAGCATAAAGCCTATTAAAAGTACTGGGGATTGAAAAGTGAAATGGAGAGGAAGAAATCAGAATTTGAGGAAAGAATTTTGGGAGATGTGGCAGAAGGAACAATTAACTTGTGTATGAATGAGGCATAAAGAACATAACATCGAAGGTCAAACCAGAAGGGTCTTGGGGGAAGGTAAGAGAGGAATATCTAAGAAAACAGGAGAGTTGGGCAATGAGGAGGCTGAAATAAGAGGAAAGAGAGCTTGTTCTCCTGTGAAATATAAGGTACATACAATAAGAGAAGATTGAAAAGAGAAAATTCAGGACCCCATAGATGCAGCACTTGGGATGGAAGAAGGTTGGCTGCCAAGGAGCTTTCATAAAAAGTGGGCCTCCTATACATCTTTATCTCACACAATATGATATTTCAGTGATATCCCAATAAAACTGGGGGCAGGGGTCGGGAAGTATTTGCTAATTCTGCTTATCAAATCCAATCAGCAATGTGGTAAATCAACATGAAGTTTTGTGAGATAGTAAGATAAAAAAGACCAATTCATAAAAATGGAAAAGAGAAGTTGTTGGGGGTTGGGAGAAGGGGAGAATGGGAAGTTATTGTTTAATGGATACAGAGTTATGGTTTTGCAAGATGAACATGTTCTGGAGATGGATGGTAGTAACAGCTGTACAACAATGTGAACATGCTTAATGCCACTGAAATGTACACTTAAAGGAGTTAAAATGGTTTTATGTATATTTAAATTTTTTAAATAAGTAAATAAGCAGAAAATAAATTAAAAATAGAAAAATAAATAGAAAAAATAGAAATAGAAAAATAGAAAGAAGACATAAATAGAAAATAGAAAATAAAACAGAAATAAATAATAAATAATAATAGAAAAAAATAGAAATGAAAAATAAAAATAGAAAAGTAAATAGAAAAAATAAAGGGGAGTCACTTGTATTTTCTACTGAGAGTATATAAGAAGAAAGGTAGAAAAGGCATCCATGAAGAACTGATGGAAAAAGAAGGAAGCATAGAAACCAAAGCCAGAGAAAGTGCCCAAGCAGGCTCTCTGGTCAGATAACAATCCCATTTCTTCCTCCTAGACATTCAACCCAATCCATTTTTCAGACTTCCTTGCAGTCGGGTATAGACATGTGACAAAATTCTACTGCCATTTGCGACAACATGGATGGACCTTGAGATAATTATGCTAAGTGAAATAAGCCAGACAGAAAAAGTTGCAAACCACGTGATATCACTTCCATGTGAGATACAAACCTAAAAGCAACAAACAACCAGGACAAAAAACTGGAGGCTCATAGACTTAGATAACAGACCAGTGGTTACCAGATAGTAGGAGGGAGTGGGGAGGGGGAAGATAGATGGGGTAAAAGGGGTCAAATATGTGGTGACAGAAAGAAACCTAACTTTGGGAGGTGAACACACAATGCAATATATATACATTCCTTACTGTTGAACTGTACACCTGAAACTTGCTGGATTTTGTTAACCATAAAAAAAAAATTTAGCCAAAGAAATGTGAACAGAGTGATGTGGGCCACTCCCAGACAAGGCACACAAAAACCTTCCACTTGTGTTCCTCCGTGCTGCTTTCCCATCTGGTGGGTGGGTGCACATGCCCAGGGTGACTTTGGAAGCCCCATGTTGAAAATGGTAAAGCCACAAGACAAAAGGAGCCCAGGTTCCTGCATCACTGCTTGGAGGATAGAATTCTATCAAGCAGACATCAATTTTTAACTTTACATCAGCAAGAAAAAAAAAGTTTATGGTGTCTAAGTTAATATACCATTGGGGGTGAATTTATTATGGCAGCTACTGTTGCCTTAAACACAGTACAGATGAGGCCGGGGAGGTGCCTGAGGAATCCAATGGCTGAATTTTTTGAAAAATCAAAGTGAGAGTTATAAGGAGAGGAAGTGGAAACACTTGGGAGAAAGAAGAGGATGGCAGATGGTATCTATGGATAGTCTTAGAAGTCAGGGTCCCAGAATAAAGAATATCAAAATGTGGCTTTTAACAAAGCATGTGCTGTTGCACATCATGACCTAGTCAGTCCTTATCCATCTGTAATAGATAGCCCCACCTATTTTATGACCCTGATCATGACCTCTAATCTGTCCTTAGCTTTCTATTTACAGCCAAAAAGAAAAATATCAACCAAACTTCTATAAAAGTTTTTCTATAATTCCAAATTCTCCTTTTGCTTAATTGTTTAATGTGGGAAATGTTTTATGAGAATTGCATTCCCTTCTTAGCCACTGCCTGGGTCATTTAAAAATAAACAATAGACAAAGGGAAACATAAACCTGGGGTACTTTATAATAATAGTCTCCAGGGCTGATCTAGGATTGGTTAAGAAGATAAAAGGAGTTAGAAAATTTGTGGCCATTCATGCTACATTTAGAAAATTCAATTTTCCCCTTCCTTCTCCCCAACAGGTATGCTTCAAATGGAGATGAGGCCTAATTAATTCTGTGGCCATGTCAGTTCCTATTATTGCTAGAATATTCTTAGATGCTCAGACAAGTTGTAGGCCAATGAACAAATATAGTTACGAAGGGCTAAAGTTTGCAGAGACTCTGAAACCATTCAAGTGAGGACAGGTGTAAACAGGATATATCATAAATACTATTATTATTTTTATTATTTTAAGCATATAGGTCTGTCCAGGACATGCAAACTTAGCTTTTGAGTCTTCGTCATAAACCTTTGGGCACTTTCCTAGGCCTTGTTATAGCACCAATGAGAGATTAAACTAAAAAACAAATCTACAAATGAGTAGCTATCTTATAATTAGTGAGCTCTTTTCTTCATATAAAATTCCATTCCAGTCTCTAATAGCTACACTTTATACTCACCTAAAGACTTTCATCTGAAAAGCTCAAAGTAATTCTTGCTAATACCAGTGCCAATTCTTTCAAAATGCCTGAACTCAGGGAACTAGAATTCCCATCCACAAAGCATTATGGCCATTGCTGAGGTCTGAGCCTTTCAGATCTGATGTAGTTGTAAGTGATATTCTTTTCCCAGGTCACAGCCTTACCTCCAGCCCAATGAAGGGAAGACGAGTCCTATCAGAGCAAGAAATACTGTTTTCAGTAATGAGGTGAAAAGGAAAACTCAGCTTTAGATTTAGACCTAACTACAAAACCTGACTTTAAACAAAATAATTTGTTTGGATTATTTTCAGAAAGCAAACACTTTAGTTCTTTCAACTATTTGAAGACAAAAATTATACCTTCAATTATGAATATCATAACTCTACCAAAACTATAGCCAAACCATTTGTCAGTCAAGAGCTATAAGGGAAAAGGAGTCCCTAGTCCCTGGATTAAAAAAAAAAAAAATTTAAGCACAATTTATACATTTACTTGGAAGGCCATGACAGTAACATTACTTGCTTAGAACTTCCACCAATTCAAAACATGGTAATAACAAAACAGTAAGGACAGGGATTGGGGAAAATTTCTGAGTAGGCAAAATAGATATCTAAAACATTTATGTCTAATAGTCATGAATTTCATTCATAAAAGATATTTCAGATTATTACTTAGAGCTAAGTTACCCTTACTTTGTCCACAATCTAACAAGCTTTTCATTTGATTTTTCTCATTGTCAGCAGGTGAAAAGTAACATATAGTATATAGACATTAGAAGGAAGTGTGTAGATATTAGAAGAAAGAGTTACAGCTGTCAGCCAATAAGCCAACAAACCAAGTTCATTTTTGAATGTTATCTATTTCTCTAGCACTTTAGCACATGCTGAGGGACAGAAAAGTAAGTTATTATCCTTGCCCTTCATAGTTTGTTCTTTGGTTGTAGGTTTAAAAAAAAAAGCCCCACACATGAAACAAATTGAAGCATATAAATTACACAGCACTGACCAAAGCTTTAAAGAATTCAGATAAGGGAAAATTCAACATAGGAGAGAGTACAAAAAATTTCATGGAGGCCGAATCTTTTTAAAATATTAGAAAAATTAGAGCAACCCTGTGTTTAAAGACAAAAAAAAATGTCTAAAATGTGAGGCCTTGAAATAACTGTGGGACACATGTAAAAATTTAAATAAATTTGCTCAGAAAAGATGATCAGGGAGTTTTAAAAAGCTTCATAATCTAAAACACAATAATTTGTTGCAGATACCTAGAAAACTAAATAAGAAGTCAACTTACAGTAGCTAAGGAAAGATTTATATAAGGCATTCAAATGTATTTTTAAACACAATTATGTTTTTTAAAAGGCTTTTTTTATATGCTGCTCTTTAACTTGTTTCGATGTAAAGTATGGAGGCAGAATAATGGGTTCAATGACCCATTCAGTAGTCCTGGGTTGCATGACCTGTGCAGAGTCACCCTCCTCTGTCGCTCCCTACCAGCAATGTCAATGCACAGGAGCAATGACGCCTTCCCAGCAGAAGTGGCTCTCCTTAAAGGAGGTTCACAGAGATTATCATCTGTTATCAGGTTTCAGAACAAGAACCTCATGAACTGCTTTCCCAGGTTGGGAAAAAGGGCTAAATCTGTCTGCCAGCATCAGTGGAAAGCAGTGATGATAAAGACTTTGAGGCAAAGGTTCTGAAGAACAAATATGCACACATCAAACTTGCATCCTTGGAGATAGACTTGGCTTAGGTTTGAGGGGCACCAAAATAACCCCCAAAATTCTCTCCCACAAACAGGAAAAGCAATGCAGTTTTAAGAAAAGCATTTAGTTCTAAGGATTAAATGAGATTATTTATGTATATATCACATATACAATATATATGAAAAGTTCAAAGCACTTATTGCTAATACCAGTGCCATAGTATATATGATATAAGTATGATATTATATGTACATATATGTATGTGTGTGTGTATATAGGTATGGGTATATAAACATACCTATTATAACATATAATGATGTGATTTGAGAGGCACCAAAATAACACCCCCAATCTCTTTCCAAGCACCAAGAGAGCAATGCAACATGGTGAAGAGAGAGTAATGGTTACCTTAGCCACAAGTGAAAAACAGGCAATAAAAACAGAATTCTTACTAGCTAGACACAAGTAATGTTATATGTTCTAGGTAAGAGGCCATTTGCAAATCTGTCCTAGATCAAAGATTGAAAAGAACAGTTTTTAAATTTTTTTTCATTTATTTATGCCATTCACAATGTAACAATACAGACACAACAAACTTTTAAGTTTAATTTGCATTATCAACATTTTCTCCATCACTTCCTTTAGTCTAGACTTTAGACAACCAATAAAGCAATAAATCAAGCCCCAATTCATAATGTTTGTGAATTTCTATGGTGTCAATGCTTCTACCATGGCCAACTTCAAGCTTCCAACATAAAACATGGAAAACAGAGTTGCAAGGAGATAGGCAATAGCACACCATTCTGTAAGGTTTCAACTATATAGATACAATATAGATATAAAGAATCTCAAGAGCATAGATAATAGAAAAGTACAGGCTACCTCGCTCCTCCTCTCTCTCTCCCTCCCCCTCCTTCTTTTTTTAAACTGGGCTCCCCACCTTGTTAAATGGAATTTTCAGCTATGAAAAACCTAGCCATGCCATGCAATGGTCCCTTTAAATGCCTCCCCCAGATGAAAAATGTTTGATCAGCTGAGCTGAGCCTGCAGGCCCCACAGGAGCGCAGGAGGATGTTAACAGCTCACAACCACTCCTGCCTGTTCCCAGGAGCCCCTGCAACACTTTGTGAAACTGCACAGGGTGGAGCACAGGCTTTTCCCTGGAGAGGAAGTGGCTGCGGGAATGCCAGATGTGCCATTCCCACAGCAGCTGGTGGAGAGCCCAGCTCCCAGGGTAAGGGGCAGCCTCTGCAGAGGCCAAGCCCCGGAAGTTTGCAAAGTTTCCACAGGCCAGGGCAGCCCAAGTCACCCAGGGCCTGAGGCAGCACAGGATGAGAAATAGATGCTCCCACCCACCTCCTTTGTTTCCTTCCACCAGTGTTTGGAAAACCTGTTTAAAGAGTTATTCCAAGTGTTTTTTCAAGCCTCTAATCTGTCTTCAAAAATATCCTTGAAGAGGAAACAAAGATTGTTTGTTAGCAGTTGACGAGGGTAGAAATAGCTAGGAAAAGTCTTTCCAGCACACCTAGAAGAAAGCCGCAAATTAAGGTTAGGAAGGGCTTGGACATAAACCAGCCAGGCCGACTAGTCTGCAGTGCTCTGTTTGTCCTGCACTTTTTAAACAAGGGGGCAGCCGATGTGCTCTGTGTGAATGCTAGGGGTTGGAAGATGAGGGCAAGAGGGGGGAGCAGGGATGGAGATGTTAGAGATGATTGCAAAGGGGGAGAAGGCTGGATGTGGAGAAACAGCAGGGAAATCAAGTGTGCAGTTCATTTAAAATCTTGTTTAATGTACATTTTCTCAGGGGGTTGAGCTGAACCCTTCAGCCATGCATCCAAAGTTGATTAAAAACCTGAAATTTCCCGTAATTGGACCTCATTAATAAATTCCTCAGGGTTCCAGGAGGCTCTCAAGAAGTAGAACAAGGGTTTGGAGAGATGAGAGCGACAGGAGGTTGTAAGATCCCAGACGGTGGAGTTAATTCCATTTAATCAGCTTGGAGAGAGTTCACATTCACAAGGATCCTGGGACTGACTGACACTGAGCGTTCCCGCCTCTGCCACAGAGCTGGATTTTCTCTCCTTCACTTCTCGCATACTTTTTAACCCCTACTTCCAACATGACTCATGAGCTGCCCCACAACCTCACAAGTTCTGCAAGGTAACTGTTAGGAACTAACGCTGCTCTTCTCTCAAGGACCCTCACTTGCTTCTAGGTAGGTGTGTTTCAGAAGCTGAGGAGGGAAGGTTGTCACCTCCCAGGCTCCTCTATTCATTTTCCACCCACCATGCCCACCAGCACCCTGCATCACCCTTCCCTCACCCTCTCATCTTTATTCCCACCTTTGTTCTCAGTTGTTAGCTTGACCCCAAATTTATCCATAATCCCAACCTTTGAATTTAGACATTGGCCTTGATTTGTTGCCACACCAAATCTTGACTGGTTAGTAAGTGGCAAGCTTGGTTAATTTGTAATATACCTTCTCTTTTTCCTCTAGTAGAAATGAGCCTGAGCTGTAAAATGCCCCTGAGGGTCAGGTACCTAAGAAATACGAATCAAAGCCCAAACTGGGGAAGTCAACTTCTGGAAAGGAAAGGGCAAGGGTCAAATGAAGGATTTTGCCAGGGCTTCAAATGACTCATTCTCATAGTATCTACATCTTGGAAATTTTTCCTTCCTTTTCTGGGCATTTTAGTGAGAAGAGTATTTTATCTAGTAAGATTAGCGTGGAAGAGGCATACCAGTATTCAACCCCCATCCCCAAAGATCATCAACCTCTATCCCTAAAGACCCCCAAGGTCACTGTTCCTCAGAGTGGGACTCACCCTAGGTCAAGAACAGTGTCTTTATGGGATGTAATTTTTGTTGTTGTTGTTCAAGCTAGAGCTGAGCTGCAGAGAAAAGAAGATAAAGATGGAAGGAGAAGTCACAAAGGGTCAACTTACCAAGGATAGTGGAACCCAAGGAGATGGTCATCGCAAAGTTGCAGTTGTCTACTTACTACACCCCAAATTCAAGTTTGGGAGCATGAGAGCAGGCTGTCTTCTTCACTTCCAACTTAGACTCTAATTCTCCTATTCCCTTGCCAGGCTGCATTTGGAGATCTTCTTTCCTCTCAACTTTTCATCATCCTTTAACATCCCTTCATCTCCATACCAGTATAGGGAAAAATAAAAGTTTTTTTATATGGCTCTTTCTTATAATTATAGAGAAAGCTCAGGTGACCCAGTGTTGTTGTCACAATGAACTGGCAGCTAAGCTGTATCTCTCCCTCTCACTGAAGGCCTTCTTTGTGTTCTTATATCAAGCCTGGGGCATTATACTCTGGCCATCATAAAAGAAAAGGTTGATGAATGACTATCTATAAAAAATAAATTAAAAAATAAATTTTCATATGGCAAATATGGTACATATCATAATGTCAAAACACAAACTAAAAACTGGAGAAAAATTCTTGCAACATATCTGACTGATGAAGGTCTGGTTTCTTACTAAACAAAGGGCCCTTATAAATCAATAAGACAAAAGTGCAAAGGAAATTATCCTCTCACTTTTTAAAAATAAAGAATATACAAATATCGAATCACATTTGTACACCTGAAACTAATATAATGTTGTATGTCAATTATACCTCAATGAGAAAATGAAAAAATAGAGTTACAATAGGTGTACACCACCACTTAATATTTAAAAATGAAAATCAAAATGAATCACTGCCTTTTCTCATCAGATTGGAAAATACTAGAGGTTTGGTAATCCCCGGTGTTGGTGAAGATGAGAAACAGGCAGTCACATGTTGTAGATGAGAGTCTCAATAAGTACTTTGTAGATTTGGCAGCATCTACAAAGTTAAAATATGTGCATATACTTTCACCCAGAAATTCTGCTGTAAGATTTGTATTCTCTCGATATAAAGACATACAAAGATACATGTAAAAAGATGGTCAATGTAACTTTTTTTGCAATCAAAAAACAAAAATAATATATCCACGTATAGGCTATTACATTGATTTTTAAATTTCTGGAAGGACACTGAAGAAATTGGGAAAGGTAGGTGTCAGTCTTTTTTGGCTGCTATAACAAAATACCACAAATTGAGTAGCTCATAAACGATAGGAATTTATTGCTCACAATTCTGGAAACTGAGAAGTCCAAGGTCAAGGTGCCAGCATAGTCTCCTTTTGCTGAGGGTTCTCTTCCTGTTTTATGGCTGGAAACTTCTTGCTGTGTTCTTACGTGGTGGAAGAAGCCAGGGAGGGATCTCTTTTCAGTGTCTTTTACAAAAGCCCTAATCCCATTAATGAGAGCAATGCCCTCATGCCTTAAGTACATCTCAGAGGATTTCCTTCTCATTTTTGGGGGTTAGGATTTCAACACGTTGAATTGAGGGGACAGGGGAGATGCAAATATTCAGACCAAAGCAGTAGGATTAAAGGTGAAAAAAATGGAAGGCTTTTATTTATTTAATTTTTTTACCTATAACTTTATTGTTTGTCTAATTTTTTATTAACTGTATTTTTTAAAAAAAGAAGTCATTCTCTTTAAAATCAATCAATCAATCAATTAATCAATAAAACTCTGGCCATACCTGCTGGTTCCTAACTCCTTTCTGTTGCCCCAAGACAAATAGAGTTCACCTAACTGGTCCCAATTAACCAATCCTTCAAATCAAGTGAAACCTTCAACAAATGGAAAAGGTCTGCATCAGAATAATTGATAAAAGACAAAAATGTCATCATCCCCAGGCCCCTTCCACAGTGACTCGCTTTAAAGGAGTTGAGAAGGGCTGGGTTCCAGGGAAATAAAATGGGGTTATGAAGTTAAGTGGCCACTGGCTTCACCCAGTTCCTCGTGGTGGGGGACTGGCCTCAGTGGGGCTGGAGGCAGATCAATAGGAAAGTTGGTAAGCGCAGAAACACCCATTGCTTTGACACCAAATGGCCTTGCTCCCTAGACTATATCCACTATGGGAAGAGGAGAGGAGGCTTGAAATCCTGCCCTAGGGTATGATGCCAACTATATGACATTCTGGAAAAGGGAAAACTATGAAGACGGAAAACAGATCAGTGGTTGCTGGAGTTGAGGTGAGGCGAGGGATGATGAAGCAAAGCAGAGGATTTTTAGGGCAGCAAAACTACTCTGCATAATATAATACTCTTATGGTGGATACATGTCATTATACATTTTTCCAAACCTATAGAATGTACAACACCAAAAGTGAATTGTAATGTAAACTATGGACTTTGGGTGATCATGATGTGTATTGCAGGTTTATCAATTGTGAGAAATGTACCACTCTGGTGGGGGATGTTGATAATGAGGAGGGCTTTGCAGATATGGGGATAGGAAGAGTATGGGAACTCTATCAGTTTCTCTGGGAACAAACAAACAAAAAAAATGTCTTAGGAGATAAAAGATAAGGTTTAATGAATACTTGTTAGATGCTAAGTCAAAACAAATCCTGCCCCAGGTATTGTCATCGCATCTACTGGGAGGAGGGGCAGTGTTGTAAGCTCATTTCTCACCTGCTTCCTACGGCTTGGGATGCTTTGCTCTCTCAGCTGGACTGATCAGGGATTAGCCAGGTTACACCTGGAATTTCACCCTCACATATTTGAAGAGAAAGAAGGGGCGTCCATTTTTTTTTAATCCACATATATTTATAACCTAGAATTTATAAAAATACTTTCATGCATTGCCTCAATAAAATTAAAATAAATATAACTCTACAATATTATCTTAGTTAAGTCTATGATTTCACTTACAAACCAGATATCTGCTTGAGTTTTAGATTTGTTAAACTTGGCCTGAACCCCATTTTTGAGGCATAAGATAGGTCCATCTCTCCCGATTTTCCTGCTTTCATTCCTCACACCAAGTTGTCCTCTGACCTTACCCCGACCTCTTCTCCTACAAGAAACCTGGGCTCACTCAGCATTTCACAAGTTTAGTAACTCTCTGGGGAGTTACGAGAAGGCATTAGCAGGGCTCCATTCAATATCACCTACTCCCCACTTTTTTCTGCCTCTTTTGGAGCAGAGTCCCTATTCTCTTTGCCTTCCTTAGCCTTCCTCAGAAACTCTATTTCTTTCCTTTTTAACAGAAACAAACTTTAGCTAACTTAAACCAAACAGAGAAGTGCATTATAAGGATATAAGGGGTCTCAGGAAATTCTGATGGACTATAAGAACTGGAAAATCCCAGGCAAGCCTGTCTGTGTCTCACCTCTCTGCTTAACTATTTCTACATTCTTCTCTCTCTGCAGTTCGTTTGCTTTGCTTCTCCATCTACAGAGGAATATGGCTGTCCCTTAGTATCCAAGTGTCCAGTCACATAGAAAGACAAGCTGGCCTCCTCAGAACCTCAATCCAGATTCCTGGGAAAGAGTGTCAGATTTACTGTTTCTTGTCTTTTTATCTCCAGCCAGGAGGAAGAGGATGTTAGATCAGCAGGTCACATGAAAGGAAAATTGCTATGGCTAGGCACCCTTCAGTATTACCTCAATCTTACAGAATGGATAAGTAATATTTCTCTGTGGATTTAAGATTTAGATATATTTGTTTTGTTTGATTTTACTAAAGTGAAACAAAGCAAAGACTTCAGAATGAGACCAACTTGGTTTTGAAATTTTGCTCACTTAAGAACTGGGCAATATCGAGAAAGTCACTTAACCTCTCTAATCCTTCATTTCTTCATCTATGAAATGCAGATGACCCATCCAGAGGGTGGTTGTAAGTGTGGGTTGCTATCATTTATCTGAAGCATCCACTTCACGGTAGGTTCAGTAAATGCTGATTCTCTTCCTCCTTTTATTTAAGCTCTTGATGCCATGAGAGAAATCTTCCTGCCACACCAACTGGCCATGTCATTCTCTTGCTTAAACCCTTTCTGAGGCTCCCTATAACCTTCAGAATAAAGTCCTGTCTCCTAACATTCAGATAACAATAAAAGTCCTTAAAAATCTCTCTGTTCTCTGCACTATGCACTCCCCATCACTCTGTACCCTAGCCATTCCAAAACCACTTGCAGTTCCCAGAACCCATCATGTTCTTTCTTTCCTTTCCTATTCTTCTTCTCATCACTCACTTTTTCAACCTCGTGTGCTAATGTCGACACCTTCTGGGGACTTTTTCTCGGAAAATTGCTTGACCATCACTTCCACCCATAAGGCTACTCAAGAATTCCTCCCATACACTCTTGAATAGGAACCCTCCTCAGCTTCCCTTGGAACCAGCCCACCTAGCTTCAATAGTTCTAGAGACTCTGCATTGCAAGGCAGTCCATTCCACTGCTAATTTCTAGAAGATTTTCCGCCCTATTCTCAACTGGCAATAGAGTTGAAAATGCCTCTGCAAAACTTCTACCCAGCGGTCTCAGCTTATACCCTGGAGCAACCATCAAATTATTGAAAGCTAGCATAAGTTACCCTCTCCACTTTCCCAAATCTATCTCTCCATCTCCTTCACTTGACCTCAGGAGATGTGGTTCAAAGAGCATTTGTTCTCCCATAACATCCTCTAGTCTGTCTCTATTCTTCTCAAAGCCTGGTGCTTAAGTGTGAGTTCAACCACAACCTCCCTTGTTATGTATCCTACAAACCTGTACCGCCTCAGACTGAGTGGCTTTTTCACTCAGGTGAGCCACCTTCCTAGGTCCTGTGGAGCTTCTGATTAATCACACCCCCTCCAAGTTCTTACCACCTGAACTACTATCATGCCAAGTCCTACCTCTCCCCATCCCCATACCTACATGAGTGACTGAAGTTACATACAAGCTAAGGGCCGACACCAGCAGCCATCTCGAGATTTATGATCTCTAGTCTAGCACTCTTCAGCAATTTCTTTGTCCATAATTCTTTGAATCAATGGCCTTCTATTTGTTGATAATAAAAGTATATCTAATGCACATTGAGTGTCTACTGTGTCAGACTGGGCTAAGCAATACACATGCATTTTATCATTTAACTCTCATAACAAAGTCCCTGAGGATTTTACAAATGAAGAAACTGAAGTTTAGAGAGATTAAGAAATTTAATCAATAGCTCAATAGAATGGAGGATTGGGTTACACAACAAAGCAATAAGGTCTCAGAACATACCAAATACGGCAACTGTGTATCCCTATAATTTTTCCACAATTAAGAGACTCCTAATTAAAACCCTCAGTACCCAACTTTACTTCATTTAAATAGAGGAGGAAGAGGACTCACACTAATCAAGTGAAGCCTGTGGGTCTAGAGAAACAGCTTATCTGTCATGTGTTCATCTTCTCTGGAATTCAGGTCCTTTACTACAAGATGTTTAGAAGCCATTCAGCTTTTGCCTCATCCACCCGCTTCTTTTATTAACCTGAATGTGGTGTGAGAACCGATTTTGTAGATTTGCAAGCTTCAGTAGACATTTGTTGTCTCTCTGACATTGATATAAAAAGGCTGTATCTCTGATTAATTTGATAATCTCCAGTCAACCTGATGTCAGGACTGCAAATTGTGATAAACTTTTGTTTACTTATTTAATACAATTCCAAGAGTTTCTTGTATTTAATTCATAAAAGGTAACAATGACTTATTTTTATAGCTAAATCACAAAATGAGAAACCAGCATTAGTTAGCTTGATTGCCAGGTAAAGATCTCTTAAGCCTAGTGGCCTTCTTATGACACTGATCAGCTTGAGTGGCAGGTAGAGAAGTTCTCAATCACGTCATTTCCCTTTGAATAACTCTATAATGAAGAGAGTTTTGTCCACCAAACCTTTCACCCACTCCTGGAGCTCAGGGGGACCAGAAGCTGCCTGCCAACATTCTGGGCAAAGGCTTCCCATGGAAATTTCTGCTGGTTGAACTCAAATCTTGCCTTGCTTGTTCTGAAGCAGGATCAGACATCTGACTGCTCGCTGTGTGGCTTCCCAGAAGATTCGGAAACATGCTTGATGTGGGCATGGAATAGAGACAGGGGAATTCTTGTGGCCTAGGGGGCAGATGAGGGCTCCAAACACAACATTAGGGTTTGGCAAAACCTAAGAACATCATGCCAAGACCTTTTCCCTTCACTGTTAAGCCCATATGCGTTTCAAAGGGAACTTAGTCCTTATTTCAGGAGTGAGTACACATTAGTCATCCTTGTACAGTGACATTAGCTCTAAGGACTGATACCTAAAATGTCCCACTTTTTTTTCCTTTTTTTTTCCCTATCCAATTTCCACATATCCATCAGAATCTAATTCTTTTCCAACAAGATTTCTCTATCAAGTTTTCCGTGAACACTCTAGCCCACAGTAACCACTAGCCTATGACGACATAATACTCATTGCTAGTAAAGTGTCTCTGTACCAAGGGACATCTTATGTCATCTTTTGAATTGTTTTAACTATTGTATATACATATGTACACCTATATACATGTTACAAATTTTAACACACTTACTCAAAAACTGTTTACTGAGAAACTACTACTGCCAAACCCAAGGCTTGATACTAGAAATTCAATGAAAACAAGATGAGCAGGCCTTGGCCCTTTCAGACCTCACAGAGAACTGTATCAGTCAGAGTTCAGTGCAGACAACATGACTCACTCTAGGTATTTCAAATCAAGATGGATTTAGTGTAGAGAAGGGAATACTTACAAAACCATTACAAGAGCTGAAGAAGTAGTCAAGGGCCAGCACCAGACTTCATTTCAAGAACATACAATTCTAACGTTAATTCAGAAGTAGAAAGATTGCTGCTACTGCTGATACTGCTATCTCCCCACAGTTAATAAGACGGAATGCTGAGTCTGCCCACCACAATTGATTCGAACATCTATGGCCTTGTCTACCATCAAGGGAACTTTATACATATTTTGTGAACTTTGGAAACAGAGGAAGAAAGGGACAAGTGTAACCCCATATTTCTGTATTCGAGACAGCATAGCACATCTGTCACACATCTGCTAAACACATAAAACCAAACTGCCTTCTTCTGACCTGCAGGTGACAGATTTTTAAGCCAGATGATAGCCCCTAGTTGACATCTCTCACCTGAGCTCAACTGTTACGTTTTATCCACACTTATTTTCAGCTGAAAAACCTCTATTCATTTTTGAGGATACATTTCAAGCATAGCCCCTTCTATGAGGACTTGCTTCATCTTGCTAAGATAAGAACTGGTCACTACCTCCTTGGGCTCTCCATGGAAGCAGATTCTCATCATGGTGCCTGCCATAATTCTGACTGTGAGCTTGTTTAAGGAAATTCTGTAGCATGTGGTAGTTTATAAAATTAATGATCATTGAACAAATGGGCAAAGCTGGAGGCTCTTACGACAGACCCAAGATTCAAGCGGGGATCCCAGTGGAGCATGTTACCTGGCCTGATCAAAGAGTAACTCCAAATGGAGTGAGCACTTCATCTAGGCTGAAATTCTGGACGATGTTATTACATTTTAGCTCTAACCATTTTGGACAATTGCAAGACACTGTAGTAAGAAATTAAAAAAGAGTAGCCTGAGCAGGGCATAGCAAACAGAAAGAAAGTTTAATATCTATTAGGACTCTTAGTTGCAACTAGAAGAGTTGAGCTAACAGAAATTCATGTCAAATGAGATAAAGAAGCAAAAGGGAATGTACTGACCAGCATAACCAAAAGATTGGGGTGCTGGTTGCAGGCATAGCTGGTTCAGGCTATATCTTATGTCATCAGGGATCTGTCACTGTGGCTCAATTTTCCTCTGTGGCCTATATTCTCACTATGGCTCTTCTCATGTGGTAGCAAAGGTGATCAACACAGCTCCCAACTTATAACTCACCAATTCAGCGACCTCAATAAAAAGAATCTCTTTCCCAATACTTCCCCCAAATCCTTCAAGATTGATTTTGACCTGGCCCAGTCTGAGTCCCAACTACCCTCTACCCAGGACAAGGAGGATAGAGTGCTGGCCAGAGACTGGTACCCACCATGAAAACAAGGGACCTCTGTGATCAAGTTAACCCCATGGGCTAAGTATAGAAGGAGGTGACCCTCAAAGGAAAATCAAGGTGGTATTACCAGAAAGTGAAGTATGGACAGTGGGTGGGGGGAAAAAAAAGATGTTTCTTGTAGTAGACATCTAGTACTTTGCTATCTCCCAAGCCCCACTTTTTATTTTGAAAGAGACCTTGAACTACTCCAGGGCTCAAGAGCAACAGCAAAACTGCAGCCATTTGCAGGGTGCTTCTTGGATGGGCTGTCCAAGAGTATTGCTGCAAAACAGAAAAAAATGACCATTTCTAAGTTTCAGTTGAGATTGGGGAGAAAAAGGAAAAACCCATCAGTTTAAGATCTTGAGTAGTAAAACGAGAGTAAGAAGGAAGAGGAGAAACGCTTGGGATGTAAATGTAATGAGCAACAGAAAATAATTGAAAAGGAAGTGGCTTCCTCTCGTGTGTCAGTCGGGCCTTGTGAAGAACAAGAGAAGTACCTTTTCTGGAGCCTCAGCTGCTCTGCTGCCTTTCCAGCCGCCTCCTTGGGAAGAATGAGGCTTTAACAACTAGCATGGTGTCAGGGCTGGCTTCCACCCAAGTATTAACAGTGCCCCCATTGAGGGACCCCAGGGCCAGCCCTGGATGCCGCTCCCTTCTCCTGCTCCCCTCAATGGGCTATTTGTGGGACAAACAAGGACCGGGAGACACATTGCCATCTCCTATGAGGCCCCAGCAGCTGCAGGATTCCTCAGGAGCTCCACCGGGCCCCTGCACATCTCTCTGCAGAGACCAACAGGAGGGGTGCAGATTCAAAAAGGGTCCCCAAAGTCTCCTAGATGGAAGAGAAAAATACTTCTTAGTTCTCCCTCCTAGACCTCACTCCCATTCCCTGGGATGGTGTCACTTTACCACGAAAATAGGTGTTATCCTGCTTTCCTGTGGCTCAGAAACCCTCTCTGCACCATCCTCTTTGCCAGCTGAGAGAGAGAAGAGTGAGGAAGAAGAATCTTCCTTTAAAGCTGAGAGTTTATGATTGCAGCCATATTCAAATATTTCATCATTGTTGACCACTTCCTCTGCTGAGATAAAGTGGTCTGGAGTGGGAAGTGACAGCTAAAAAATTCTCATCAAACACCAAGATCAAAGCTGTTCTTATTGATCATTTAACCCCAGAACAATGCAAAAGAACAGTAGACAATTATTGTCTATTTTCCTATGCCCATTAGGTAACGATTGCTATTGCCCTAGAGAAATAGGCCAGCATATTGTCCAGAACAGACAAGGATGCCTTGTTCCCAACTTCCTACTTTCATAGGATACAGGCTTGCTTATATGTTTTGATTTAAGAGATGTAAGTTGACTCCTGCCCAAATCTCTTTCTTCAGGAACTTGTTATTGCACATGAAAATCTCCCATTCTTTACATTTCCTTTATTTGTAGATTGAAGAAGCATTCCAATTTGAGGGAAATTTGGTGAAGCATAAATTTCTCTAGGCTTCAGACATCAACCTTATAAGTAATTAAATCATGGTGGGACATAGGATATACTGGCCTTCCAAGAGTAACAGCTGAAATAAAGGGGAGATGGGACAGCTCCAAAGACAAATTTGCTGACTTGACAATAGACAGAATCTGAAAGGGGATCTAGTACAACTTTAGACATCAATCCTTCCACAATCTCCTAGCCAAAAGGTGGATACCTGGCTTCATTCTTCAGCATAAGGAGACTCCCTTCCGCCCATGCCAGTCCATTTGACTTTTGACCAAATCTTATTCATTGGAGAATTCTTCCTTATGTCAACCTCCAAATGATTTCTGTGCATGTCCAGACATTAATCCTGGTCTTGCCCAAGTGCTAGACACTCTAATTCCAGAAAACCCTTATCCTTCAGATGAATATTTCCACTCCACCCAGCAATCACTCATGACTCCTTCTGATTTTTTCTCTTTGGGTTAAATTGTGGATCCTGCAATTCCTGCAAGTTTTCTTTAAGACAGAGGTCCCCAACCCTTGGGCCACAGACCTGTACCAGTACATGGCCTGTTAGGAACTGGGCTACACAGCAGGAGGTGAGTAGTGAGCGAGTGAGTGAAGCTTCATCTGTGTTTGCAGCCACTCCCCAGTGCTAGCATCACCACCTCAGCTCCACCTCAGATCATCAGGTATTAAATTCTCATAAAAGCATCAGTCCCTGGTGCCAAAAAGGTTGGGGACCGCTGCTAAGATACAGTTGCCCGATTTTTTCCACCCAGTTAACTGTCTCCAAACTCAAATTTGTCTTGGACCCTTTTAAATAAATGGAACTCAGCTGAGGTTTGGCCAGGGTTAAAATACAGGCCCATTACCATCCCTGATAGAAGGAGTCTACCTCCATGAATGCTAAGAGTTGATGCTCATCATGTGACACTGGACTCTCACTGAACTTCCTGGTGATGAAACTCATGAGACTTTCCACATGAACTTCTTTTAAACCAATCATCTCCAGTCAATTGATTTTTTGTAACCTAAGATCTAACATTTATTTTTTATTAAACTTTATCCCCTTAGTTTCAGTCCACCAATCTACCATGTAGAGATCTCTTAGGAATATTGATTTAGTTAGCAGATTCTCCCCAAATTATGTAATCTATAAATACCCAAATATGACTTGTATATTTTCAAATTATTAATAAAAGTGAAGTTAAACTGACACACTAAGATAAAGAGCTCTGAAACCTTATGTTAGAGATATTGCAGTGCCATATTCAAACGATGTCCACGTAATAAAAATAGATGCCAGTGCACTTAGAGCTCAGTTCTGCTTTCCATCCCAGAGACTCCTCACATAAAAGAATATCTCATTGTTGGACATAAGGAAGTATTTTTAGATTTTTTTTAAGTTCATTTGGATAGGGGTGGTTAGTATTTTTTTTTCACATTATGCAAACATAAGATTTAATGGGTGCAACAGAAGCAATGACCTTTTAACCTAATTCGTGCATTAGGTAATGGGTCTCTGATCTTTAAAGATTTTTTTTTTATTATCAAAACAGCCTCTTTTCTAAGATATATTCCCAAATAAAAGCCTACCCAGTCAATGTGACAATAAAAGCCACATCAAAACCTTACCTCTATATTTCCCTGGGGATCTTTAAACCCTGACTAAAATAGCACTATTTTTTTTTATTATTATTTCCCAGAGGAAAATAGAACCACTCTATAAATTATTGGCAGAAACTAGCTTAAATTTCATAACCAAGTTCTTACAAAGCAGATCTGAACGTTAAGTTAAGGCAGCTCTCAGGGTAGAAGCTGTGCAGTTTGAATGCAGAAACGACTTTTGGCAAAGTCATGTGAAAAATGCAAGCATGTCTCAATCAGATGTTTTTCCTAAACCATTCCCCTATTTGTGTCTAACAGAGGTTGAGTGTGAACTGAAAAATGGATTGGATAATAACATGAAAATAAATAAGTCACTTATTTTGGGGTTTCTAATGAAAAAGCACTTGAGTGAAAAAAATAGTCACAGCTAAGTTCAGGGTTTGAACTAGTCTAATCACGGGACGAACAACCATAAAGGAAACCTAAGTAATTCTATCACTTTTGAAGTTCAAAAATATTAATCCATTCCCTAGAGGGGACTATTACAAATAATAAGATGGATCATAACTTGCCACATTTCAGCCTTATAAAAGGGGGTTTATGTTGAATCATTATTTTGTACACCTGAAACTAATATCATTTATATAACAATAAAAGTCTTAAATATTAAAAGAAAAAGAAATTTACCTCTCTCCAGAAGGGGTTTACTTCTCTCTCTTTCCAATAATCCTTTTCAAATTATCATGTACTCTTCTCAATCATTTTGCAGGAGTAGTTCTGATAAAATTTTACTTTCCTATTTCCCACCCAAGTCACCAAATTCTTCCCTTATAGTATCCCCTCATCCATTTCCTCTGTTTTCCCTTATTAATTCCTATTAGAATAACATATAACCTGAGTCCTTCAGGCTTTAGGGTCACCCTTTCCTTTAATATACAAATGTAATTAATTATTGGAACTACGAGAAGTCTAGTGGCCATTTCAATTTCTTGTAGTGATCAGCCACGGTTTGTATCTCCTGGGGGTGTCGCCAGTCACCTCTTTCTCCTAACCCTCCTCTTGGCTTCTCCTAATCTGCTCTGCTCCTCTAGTCCACTTCTCACAGCGCTTTGTCCTTCACACATGTGCTATTCTTGCTTCTTCCTTCCACGAGTCACCGCCAACATAAGGCCATATTGCATAAGACTTATACTGAAGGTCTGGAAATTTTGGAAAGGAATCATAGCATGACATAAAATTTAACTCAAGCATCACTGTTGCTGTCTATCCATAAGGAGTCTCTTCCTGGCCAAGTTACAGGGCCTCCCTTCAGAATGGAGTCTCAGGCACCCTTTCCTCTTTTCCTCACTCACAAGAGAAAATTCAACATGTTTAACATTAAAAAAAAGAAAAAGAAAAAAGAAAAAAACCACACACCAAAATCTATAATAATTCAGCAATCCTGAAACACAGATATGTCTACAGCCAGGTTTATTAATAGTAAGTTTTAAAATTTAACAAGCAAAAAAAATTTTTAATGATATAAAAAAATAAAATTACTGGAGCATTTTGTTTTTAAATCACAGTACATCTCTATATGATGTGATAGCATTCAGTTCTGTATGGTTATTCTGCTACCTCCAAAAGGAGCAGCCTCCCAGTAGATATTTGCAGTCTCTTTCAGTTAAGAGAAAATTGTTTATTATATGATGTTAAAGAAAACCGAGATCTGAAATTATATATAGAATATAATTTCAACTCTGCAAAAATCTGGAGAAAAACATGCCAGATTATCAAAAGGGATTATAGGAATCTGGATGATTACTGTTTTATTGTTTAAGCTTCCCTGTGCTTTTTAAAACTCACCGAACAATTACTCTCTTCTATGACCATGCAGGCTGTTGAGATTTACTTATACAGACACCTGCCTGACAGATGCATAACCATTTTCAGGCCAAGGTTTACCCTAATCCCATGGATATATCTCATTCCACAAGATTCAGTTCAAACCTCAACCATGAATCTCTCTATGACCACCCATCTTCCCTTCCTACTGGGCAGTTAGTTGCTTCCTCCATTTCCAACCTATAATACTCTGTACAACCTTTTTAGTACTTCTCACATCTGTATCACCCAGAGTCTCAGCAAGAGACAAATAACACCCTTATGCTGAAATGAGTTTATTACAGAGATTCTTTACAAAGAAGCAGGGTATAAGAAACCACAAAAGATAGTACATACCCCAAGGAAAATAAAAGGGAGTTCTGTTACCATCCCTAGCCTTAAAGAGTAACAGGAGGGTAAGTTTCCCAGAGCCTAGAAAAAGAATGAGAGAGGCTTGGCAGGAGCTGCAACTGTCAGCAGAGAGATGCAACCAGCCTATAACAAACTGTCTTTCCAGCTATCTGTTGGTGCTCATCATTGGCCAATCTGCCTGGAAGCCAAGTCATGAAAAGGCCCTTTGATATGATCCACAGAGGGCAGCATCCAAGGAAGAAAGCAGAGAGGATGGTGAGTGAACTTGTCGGAGAAAACCAAAGATCCAGTCCAGTAACACAATTATTGACTTACAGGCATGGCCCCAATGTCTGTTTTCTGAGCATCTCTCTTTCCTTTAATATTGCAAAGCATTTAGAGGTTGTATCATATGCACTGCGAAGTCCAGACCCATCGCCCCTTCCAGCTTCTTCTCCCCAAAGCATTTCAGGGAATGAGGCTTCTCCTGAGTTGGGCCTTGCTACATCCTGCCTGGTTCCTCCATCTGCCCTCCTCTCACTAAACCACTTCCCCCAACACTGGACACCACCCTTCTTCCTTCCTTTTTCTCAAATCAGCATGAATTCAAGGATTATTGTATATATCAGACTTCTAACTGAAGAGTGGGTGCAGAGAGAAATAACCACACCACAGCATAAGGAACAACTTCAAAATCTTTATTAGGCATCTCTTTCGTAAATATTTATTAACTATTCTTTACCATGAAGAATTTCTCAACTGTGCTCACTACCATCTTCCAGGGACTCCATCTCCCTCAAGAGTCTTCTCTTCATCCTCCAATGACAACTCTCCAAAACCCTAAGCTCTGTATACTTTGCTTTGCCTAAGCCTCAATGTAATTTAATGCAATAATTTTTAAAAATCAAATTGACAAAAAGTTTTAAATAAAGTTTTATTGAAAACAGGGCCAGAATTAGTGTGGGGAAAGTGAGGTAAGATCATACATAGGCAGGATCCGGCACTCCCTTTATCAAATCTTCTCTTTAAGATTTTCATACTTTATTTAATATGAATTTTTTTCATTTACTGATTTTTAAATATTATATTAATATTTATCTTTATCACTAAGTTTTTTGACATTCCTTTATTTTTAGACCCAAGGCAAATACTTCATATCGCCCTAGTTCTGGCCTTGCCAGAGAAGTTTCATCTTTCTATATTAAAGATGTCCACTAAGGTACTTTTCCAAACCAAAAGAAAAGTTCTTTTTCTAAGCAGAATTTTGCCTTTAAACTCTTGTTAATTTTGAGAATAATATTTCCTTGCTACCACTTCCCCATTGGACCATGAGATTTTTGAGGGTAGAAAATGATGCTTCATCTGCTTCTATGTCCCTGGTGCCTACATTTAGTTAAGAATTATAAATATTTACTAAATACAAAGGCCTAGTACAAAAAATATGTGAGTAAGTAAGGTAAGCTTGTTAATTGTTGAATGTTTTTAGAGCTTTTCTTTTTTGGTGGTAAAATATAAAGTCAGAGAAAACTAGCTGGCAAGGGCCTGAAGAGATCATTTAATCTTTTCATTTGACACATTAGGAGACTGAGGCCTTTGTCTACAATTGCATTTACAGGCCCGTTGCTCAGGGTATATTCAGAATAATTAATATTTTCTACTGTCAGGGTGCCATCCCATTTGAATAATTTTGATAGTATCCTAGGTGGCAGAACAGAGTAAAATTCTCCAGAGGGTACAGGAATCCCCCCACAGCGCTACAGTGCTATTCTTTTTTTCAACAGAAATCTCCAGGTATGGAAAAAGAAGTTTAACGTGTGAACACATACAAGAGATGCAAAATAGGAAAATTACTGACACCCGACCCAATGACCTAAGTTGGAACAGCTTTTATCAGAGTGAGATACAGAAATACTAATATCAAGGAAAAGCTGGACTCTTAAATCAAAGCCAGAAAATGTATTTGCCCAAGGTAAAGGCACAAGTGAAAGATTTACAGAGAAAAGGACAACGGTGATAAGGAAAGCTTGCTTCTTTACAATGAACTCATTGTGTCAAATTTTGAGACACCCAGCAAGCTGACAAGGGTTCCTTTACCCCTGCGCTCAGGACAGTTTGGCTGAAGGACATCTAGGGTGACATGCCTCGAACAGTCAACACTAATCTCTTATCCCGGAATAGCCCAAAGAACCTGTCGAACCTGACGGGCTGCCTTTCAGAAATGCCTCTGGAATTCTTTGTTCAGTCCTGCTTGGTTTACACTGGACTGTCCCTTATGGTTCTTCTCTGGTGTTCACAACGACATCCCCCCAGAGACCCGCCAGCCCCCAGATTTGTCTAGTGGGTGACACTAAGATCCACTTAGAGGGAATACATTCAAAACAAGCTCATATTCATACACGAGTCAGAGCTGGCACAAAGTCACCTCTTCCTCACAATATCCCTCTACCACAAAAGAGGTTGATGTGACCTTGAAAAAGAAATGTCCTTTTTATATCAATTACCATGGCAACACAAACCCTCTCTCTCTCCAGGGCACCTGCCCACCGGGTTTGCACCTGCCAGCTGGTAGCAAGAATGGCCCAGCAGCCTTAGTTCTCTGTCACTGGGTTCATTTCACCAACAAAGGTGCCCACAGTGCCAGTTGGCTTCATGATATGGATACCTGCCCACTAAGCATTGGCCGAGAGATCGGGGACTTTCACAAAGGCCAGCCAACAGCTGGCAGGCAGGCACCGCCAGGTCATTGTCATCCTGGACTGAATTGAAGACAAAGACTGTCTGTAACACAGCATTCCTCCCTCCCTTGGTGTTTTATTTTCAGCTTCAGGTCCCTTCTTATGGGAGGGCCATGTGGTTAAAGGTGCCTTTCTTTTTGTTGTTGTTGTTGTTGTTGTTGTTGTTGTTCCTTTAGCAGTAACCTGCTTGTGCACCCTGATGTAGAAAAGCCTCCCCAGTCCTGTGTCTCATCTTGTTGCAAATCAGAAAGCTCGCCGTAAGTCACCTCAGGCCAATGGGTTCAGATTTGGAGCTGGTAACCAGAAGCCGTGTCAGACTTCCTCCCCTGGCTCCACACCAAGGCCTCCGAGGATTTCTTGTCACATGAGGTTAGTGTAGTTTCACATCCTCTAAAGCAAAGCTCTGTCGAAACTCTCCAGTCTCACATGGCTCCAGCTCAAAACAACCACCCCACTCAGCTGCCTTCCTAACCATTTGGAGCAGCAAGTCAGGAGACCTGGTTTACAGTTTCAGCTTAGTCTACATGACCCTGAGCAATCCCTGGTTCTCAGTTGCTTCTTATGGGAAATTAAGGGCCCATATAACTGTCACTAGGTCACTTTAACTCTTTTTTTTTTTTTAAAGTAAACTTTATTTTCTGCACTGTTTTCTGAAGTGGCTGCTAACTCAAGAATATCTCAAGGCTAATAGAAATTATTTTTGTCTAAAAACTAAATGAATACACACAACATAAATGAATCTAAAAAAAAATTATTGGATTGAAAGAAGCCACATACAAAATTCTAGAATAGGCGAGACTAATTTATAGTAAAATAGGCAAAACTAATCTATAGTAAAAAAAAAAAAAAAACACTCACTGGGGATGGGCTGGGAACAGGAATTACCCAGGAAGGGACATGAAGAAACTTGCTGAGATGAAGATTATTTTATATCTGATAGAGGTTTGGGTCACACAGGTAAAAGCCTTCGTTAAAAGTCATAGAATGATATTGTTAAGATGGATGGTTAGAGGGATGGAGAGATAGGCAATAAAATAATTATAGTAAAATGTTCATTGTAGCATCTAAGTGGGTATATGGGAGTTCATTGTGTAATTCCTTCAACTTTTCTACATGTTTGAAATTTTTCATAATAAATTATTGGGGGAAAATATAATGTAATAAATAACAAAATGTCTCCCCACCTACTTCCTTCCTCTTTCTTGATCTTTTTTTCCCATTAAATGATTCAGTGAAAAAGGGAATATTTATAGACTTGAGCAGATAAGTCAATGGTGCTCTGTGATTTATTACTTTATAACTGCCCGTGGCCTTCAAGGAAAGAAGACACAAGTTCTGTACATCCAGAACCCATCCTTTGGTATCACCATCCTCAGCACAATTATCAGAAACAGGTTCCCAGAGAGGCTGGTAACTGCCCACATCAGGGGTTGGTCTCTCTTCACTCCATGTGCACCTCTGCTCTTTGGTCACCAGTATCCTTAACAGTCTGACAACGAACACATTCCAATTAAGGCATTTAATCCAATTCTAAATGTAAGGGGAAAATAGATTTTTAGAATCACTCTGGCTAGGTAAATCAACAACCAAGGGACAGATTATGAGTGTGTCTTTTACTAGACTCACTACCCTATTGCTCCATCATAAATATGTCCCTGAAATATTGGCTTTCTTGACCATTTCTCTTTAAAAATTCAAAACATATTCTTTGTTCCTCCCCAACTTGATGTCTTCCCTGAAAATCTTCAAGCCAGACACACACAAAAGAGTGTATGTTACTGGCCTATGCTGGAACCAGCAGAGACCTAATTCACAGCTAACGTCTTTTGGGGACGGAAATTAAAGGAAAGAAGCAATTACCAAAAGGCAGAGCAAATCTGTTCCTTAGGGGTAGAATTCATGACTCTTGTTTATTTTTGTCATTGGCTAGTTAATCAACTCTAACAGACACACATGCATATGTTCAAGGACTTGAGTTATCCAAGGAATTAGATTACTATTTTCTTTACCTCAAACCAGTGTATAATCTAAACTAATACAGGAGAGAAAATATAAGCTTATGCGAAGTTGGACAATAAAATATCTAGATGGTTATTTCATAGATCCGTGGGAAGGTACCCAAGCTCCATGAGAAATGAGCTGACAACTGAATGGTGGGAGCTCTGGGAGTTTAAAATAGGACATGTTGCCTCTGATAGAGTAAGGGATAGAGGCCTCTCAAGGTGAAATCTCAGCTGTATGAAAGAATAGGTAGAATTTGAGAAATGGAAGATGGAGAGAGACTACTCTAAGCAGGTAAAACTAGGTGATTAAAGGAATACTTTTGTTCACAATACTTAAACACCAAAGCATCATTTCATGTGTGAAAGGCCTCTGTGATTTCATGTTTCTTGAAGGAATTCTTCACCCACTGTTTTGGGGATATTCTAAGATAAAATTTAATTTGGAAAGTCAACCTCAGTCTGCCCTAATGTCTCAAAGCAAATAAAAATAGATCACTTCATCAAACTGAACTGCTGAAACATTAGAAGGATCTCACTGCTCAGGAGGGGACATCTCAATGACCGTAGCACCCCAGAAGGACACACCTGGGGAATGTTAGTTCTTCTAAATGAGGTTTTTTCCCACAGTAAAAAGAAGCCTCTGGGTCATTGCTCATTTAGCTAAATCATGGCAAAGAAGGGTGAGGCTTAGTGCTCTTCACAGCCATGGTCAACCCTTTTGTGTTAATTCTTATGTCCATATTAATCCTAGATTTCCATAGAGCACTCCACAAAAAGGAAAAAACATTCTATAAAATCATTCAGGCACAAAAAAAAAGATGAAATATTGCCATTTGCAACAACATGGATGGACCCTGACGGTATTACACTAAGTGTAATAACTCAGAAAAAAAACAAAAACTGTATGATTTTACTAATATATGAAATATAAAACAAAACAAGAAACAAATGAACGAACAAAACTAAACTAAAACAACAACATAGATACAGACAATAGATTGGTGCTGGGGAAGAAGGTGGTGGAGAGTAAATAGGTAAAGTGAGTCAAATGTGTGGACATGGATAGAAACTAGACTGTTGGTGGTTGGCACAATGCACTGTATACAGATATCTGATTATAATGTTGTACATCTGAAAATTGTATGAGGTTATTAACCAGTTACCTCAATTTAAAATTTAAAAAGTCATATTTGATCTGCATATGTAGAATCGATGTATATTCAAATAGATATAATAATATTTTCCAGCTTTGATATAATTGACATAAAACATTGTGTAAGTTTAAGGTGTACAAAATAATAAAAATATGATTGCTGGGTTTTTTAATTCACATCTGTTCCCTCATATACCCTTTCTACCATACAACTATCACACTGGGGAATGAGCAAAGGAGCTGGAGGCAGAAATTGGGATTTCAATCGCAATTTTGTTCTGTGTCACTTTGGGCCAGCCTCACAACATTTCTAAGCCTGCCTTTCTTCAGATATAGGTGGAAAATATAAATAGCTACCTCAGAGGGTTAATGTGAGAATGAAATAGAATAATGGGTGTAAAATGCCAGAGGAGAGGATGTTGGCCCACAGAAATGCTCTCTATACATGTCTATTAAATTAAATTTAGAGGAACTTGTTTTGTGAAGTGAAAATCATGTTAAAATTATAAAAAATCAGATGTGAACCTATAATTAACCAGCTATGTCATTGTTTTTCTCCATTCCATAATTCTCAAAGAAAGTTTCCACTTATAAAAGTTTGTTAGAAAGAATAACAGATTTGATAAACATGTTTTAAGAGCTCTGCCCCGCCCCCCCCAAGCACGCACAGTTTGTTAAAAATTAACATTCAGTCTCTTTGGTAAAAACTTTTATCAGGAAATCTCAAACACTGTGCTGAAAGGAGGTAGCACTTCCTATTCCCTCTGTTTCTCTGTTTTTCTTAGGCTGACTGACTTAGAAACTGCGGCACAAAGGTAAGACAGGTGTGACCAGGCCCTTTGAGTTGTTCAGTTGAATGAACTGTTTCCAAGCTAGAACCATTCACCTAGATGCCCTAAAACAAGCCAAAAGACTAGGAAGTAAGAGAAGTAAAAATTCAGAGTTTTAAAATCCTGCAGTTTCTGATGTGAATTGACCAGAATTGAGGTTAAAGACAGATTTCAGCATTTTTTTTTTGTCACCAATTTCTCAGTGGATCATTTCCTGTCCCCTCACTGTCAAGTTTAGGGCATAAAACAAACCACAAGGATACATCTCTGCTCCAGTCTTCCTCAATGCAGTTAGTAACAATCAACAACAAAATACATACACTACATCTACAAATGTATATGACACGGCCTCACATTGTGTGTGTGTGTGTGTGTGTGTGTGTGTGTGTGTGTGTGTGTGGTCACAACCTCAAAGAAACCAAAAAGAAAAAAATATGATGACAATAAAATAAGTGAGAGGTTTTGTGTGTTTTTTTTTTTTTTTCACCAGAGGAAGGGGGAAAAAATCCAAAAACACAATGGAAGCAAAGAATGTTAGACCTGTAAATGACATTAGCCAAACTTATTTATTTTACAGAAAAAGAAACTGAACCTCAGAGAGATTTCCAATTTAAATAGAAGTTACATCTGAGAGTCTAAATCTGAGACTTTTCATGGCACCACTTGGAGATAGGGTTGTAAATAACCTTATACATAATGTATATGAAATTCCTCATGTCCTTGATGAGAAAACTGAGACTCAAAGAAATTAAATGACTACTTTAAGATCATACAGTTTACTTAGTAGGACTAAATCCCATATGCGTACGCTTCTCAGAGAGATCCTTGGTACCTTCTACCTCTGTCCCAAACCCCATCCAGCAGCTTTCACTGCTCTTTCACTCTATAAATTGGGCAGTCGATGTTTGTCAAATGTTCTTATATAAATAACCATATCAATACAGTTTAAAGACCCATATCACCTTCCCAACCAGATTAGCAATCCAATTTAGAAATTCAGGAGCCACTATTTAAGCTCAGCCCAGTGCAAACATAGCTATGTAGCATTTGCGCAACTTTAAATATCTTTCTGTGTTTTACAGCCACCCAAAGTTGGTCAGCCTCAAGGAGATCAAGTAGGACCATTCGGCATTTTTTTAATGTTGTATTCTGTCTCTATTTACCAAAAGAAACAAATTAGGGTACTGAAAGACTACAGTAAACAAGATATTTTTTTACCATGGTGACAGTGGCTTTGTTGATCTTCTGCTCTTAGTGGTAAATATACTGAGAAAATAATATAACTGAAAAATCAAATATAGAAAGTTATATAAGTTCTATGTGGTCCTGTAGAGAACTATTCCATTAATAATTCAGAAAAACTCAAGTTTTAGAGTCATTTATTTTATTCATTTAATAGTTTGACAAAAATTGTTTACCATGTGCCTGGAATTTTCTAGGTCTTGAAGATATAGCAGGGAATAAAGTTTCTGACCTCTTGAACCTTGACCCCTGTAATAGTACTCTCTCTCTCTCTCTCTCTCTCTCTCTCTCTCTCTCTCTCGATATATATATATATATATATATATATATATATATATATATATATACAAATAAATAAGTAAATGAACAAATAAATAAATGAAGAAAGATAAAAAAGAAAGCCTTTATTTGTTCAATGTTCATATGTGCCATGGAGAAAAAGAAAGCAGGAGAAGTAAGACAGTGGGTGCCAGGTTGAAGAAGTAGGGAATGATGGATGTCATGTATTAAAGATGGCTTTGCTGACAGAGATGAAAGAAATAAGTAAGCAAGTTTTGTGTGTATCTGGAGGAAATGCTTTTCAAGCAGAGAGCCAGCAGGTGCAAAGGCCTGAAACAGAGGGGCATCTTCTTGGAACAGCAAGAAGGCCAATGTGGCTAGAGCAGAGTGAGTGAGGGGACAGCAGAAGGAAATGATATCTGAAAGGTGGTAGATGTCAATTGTATGGAGCCATTGGAGGGGCTTTGCCTTGTACTTGAGATGAAAAGGCTTTGGGAAGTGTGGAACAGAGGATTGACATGATCTGATTTCCATTTAAAAGGATCACATTGCCTGTGTGTTGGAAAACTATTATCACCTATTATTGGCTATTACAATAATCCAGATAAAGATGATTGTGGCTTGGGCTATGATGGTAGTGGTAGATGTGTTGATTCTTAGAGGTAGATCCCACAGAATTTTATGGCAAATTGGATGTGGGGTATGAGGAAAAGAGAAAAATAAATAACTTCAAGGTTTTCTACCTGAACATCTCTTGAGTGGAATTGCCATTTGCTAGAATGAGGAGACTATGGGAGGAGTAGGTTCAGGTTACAAAAAGAAGATTATGAAACAGAAGTTCAACCTTGACTTTGTTGGGCTGGTGATGCCAACTGGATGTTCAATAATAGACACATCCTTTTAGAGATGTGTCTCAGGAATGTGGCTATATATGCAAAATAGAGCTCAGAGCAAAGATCCAGACTGGAGATGTAAGTGCTGATGTTGTTAGCATATGGATGATATTGAAAGCCATGAGACCAAATGAGATCACCTAGTAAAGGTAGATTTAAAAAAGAAAAGAAGGTCCCTGAGACTCTCCAATGTTTGGAGGTCAGCAAGGTGAGGAGGAACAAGCCAAGAAGGTGGAAGAAGGGACCAGAGCGGTATATGAAGATCAGAGACCACTCTTCCCAAGTCAGGTGAGTGATGAGCTATATCCAATACTGCTGATTCCAGATATAAGAATTACACTGAGAAAAACAAAAAATAGTTAAAAATAGTTACCCATGTTTTCTGCTATCACATCCACAGCTTCCTGTTAATAATAATAATAATAGCAAGAATATTAATAATTAACAATTACTACCTGCTGAGTATCTATCAAGACCCCAAGATTGTGCTTTGGCAAATCCCACATGCCAACTCTGATGGATTGGTAGTGACTACCTAGAGCATTGTATTGAGAAACAGTCTGAGGCTGACTCTAAGCTCAGGGAAAAAGACATGATTTCTGTCATGGACATAGAATGAGAAGTTGGCATCGCATTTACCAGGCATTCATGACCCCTGTAATAGGACTCTCTCTCTCTCTCTCTCTCTCTCTCTCTCTCTCTATATATATATATATATATATATATATATATATATATATATATATATATATATATATCATCTCTAGGGCTCACAACACCTCAATAGCAGTGTAATCAGCCTAGTTCAGGGACTTTCACTAACATCTCTGAGGTGTCAGAACTTGGTGTGGCAAAGGGGAGACATGGCCCAGGTCAGTTGGCCTTTCCCGCACACTGCACGGTTTCTCTGTCCACCCCATCAGAAAAGTGCACCGAATTTAAAATCCCCAGGGCACCTCTTCTGATTTAAATTTATGACACAGAAAGCATATAATCAAAAATATAAACCTCAAAAGTAATGGTTTTTTTATACTCAAAGAAAATATGGTACATTTGGACTCGTGAACAGATTTAGAGATATGTTAGCAAACTTAAATAAAGGGAAAAATAAAACGAGACAAGAGGAGTCAAAAAAAATTCAAATAGAAAATTTTTTCAACCTAGGATGTAGTTGAAGATGACAATAAGCACAACCATTAAGAATATGACTATTATTTTGTCTTCATCATTCCCATAGCAACCTAGTATAATTCTCTGCCAAAAAATAACTCAGTAGGCACCAAGAATTCTCAGCCTCTCTTTTAGTACCAAGCCCTTCCCACAGTCATTTGTATTAACATTTGCAAAAGATTTATTTCCCTTTGATTCAAATAATTCCACATTCTCAAGAATATCTGGACTGGAACGTGGCCAGCTGCCTGCAGGGCCTGCAGCCGTCTCCCTGGTCCTGGGTGCCATGAATGGCTCATTGTTAAGAACAAACCCACTGCAGAGAACAGAGAAAACAGAAGAGGAGTCAGTATCATGTTCTGAGGACTGGTCTGAGTTTTGAGCAATGAAACCAAGTGGGAGTGGCAAGCACCTAAGACTGTAGTGAGTCAGTGATTGATGCCTTCAGGGGCAGGCCTCCTCTGAGATGCTGCCCAGATCTCCATCAATAATCAACTCACTCTGAAGCGGCTCCTTCCCTGTAGCCAAGCAGCGGGCTAGGCCCCAAACTGAAAATCATCATCATCATTATCCCCAAGCATTCGTTAAGTACCAACTGCATGAAAGAGTAAACATTGACATTCAGAGAGAAGTTTGAGATCACCTTCAAATGGCCTGTATGGCTTGAACAACTGGCCAAAAAGCTAAGAGAAGTGTGATCTTTAGGCACATATATGATGGAGACTAGGAAATCATATCTTGCTCTAATTTTTGTCGCTTCTATATGTTTTTTTTATCTATTTCAGCTGCAAGGGCACTTTGGTAAAAAGTCCAACTACTCACTTCAAAGTCCATTGAAATCAAAGATAAAGAGTACTATAATTTTAGCATTTCTTGGGATTAATCAACCTTTTGCTAAATTTAGTTACAGAGTGAATTACATGTCTTCCTGATATAAACTCTCTACATTTAGACCATATTTATTACTTCAAAGATGTATTGATAAACCCCACAATTAATGCTTAATAAGTATAATTTAGTAGCCAAAAGCATATAGTTTAGAATATGATTATCTTCAAAAAGTTGCACCTTCTTGCAACTATTCAGGCCTCTCATTATCTCTATTTAAGCTTCTTTTTTAATAGTCAAAAAAAAATACCATATTTTAAGATAAAATTCTCATTCTCATTCTCATTTCTTCCAGATTCAGACACCCATCAGACATATTAGAGAAAAGCAATAAAATGATCCAAAAACAATAGACTATTTTAGTTATGATGACAATTTATTTGCAAAAACAATAGCTATATCTGCTTAAGTGCAATTATATCTGAGTTTATGCCACGGAGAAAAATAAGCATAACTTGCTAGGATGCCTCTTCCTTCAACTGCCCTAGTTATCATTCTGCAAATAAGGCAAAAAGGCTATCTGGACTCTGAACTTCTACCCTATGGACACCTCTCAGTCTTCACTGAGGCCATTAATATATTTAAAACACTGATGAAGGGTTATTTGTTGGGTAAAGTTATTTTCCCTTGACATTTATTATCAGTAGAAAAGTTTTTCTGTTTTAATACCCACATTCTGGCATATAATTACTGTAATAAAGTCTACTTCTCTACTCTGGGTGACTACTGCCAGTATTATGAAATCATGGCAATGGTTGTAAAAATAAGGGAGGTCACAACCTTTCCACACACACACACACCCACTCTGCAGCTGATATTAAATAGCTTTGGTGGGAAAATGCAGACCTTTAAACTTTCTCTACCAAATTCAATGCATTCTGTATTTAATTTCTTTAAAACAATTTGTGCTGTAGAATTCAAAAACTGCATATGGCCATGGAAAAAAAAAAAAGAAGGAGCTTACACTTAATTAGCTACTAAGTCCGACTTGGATGAAGCACAATAACAACCATTTCTTTGTACTAACTATTTTTAATGATATGCATTACATGCATTGGCCTGTCTACTGCCCAGACTGTTCCAGCATCAATGCTGCTTTAGTGTTATGCTTTTGGCAAAGGGAAGCATGAAGACAAGTCTCCATTTCGATGTTTTGCCATTTTAGTAGGGATAATAACTCCTCACAGCATGAATTTCCTCTAAACCTTAAACCACCACCATGGTTTCATGACAAGATAGTCAACATCCAACTATATCAGATGCTGTACAAATATTCTACTTACACCTCCAGCAGTACTCAATATTTTGATTCATCCTCTCTAGGCTTACGCTGCTTCATCATTTTAATGTAATTGCTTTCAGGTATCTCTTACATAACTGTTGGATATAATTTTTCTACTTCCACTGTATCTATCATTATAGCATCACAAGTGGTATTTTTGCTATCCAGAGTATTTTCAAGACCCAAATTAAGCTAATTCAGGAACAAAAGGACAGATAAGCTGAAAAGGGAGTATCTGATGCATTTTTTTCTTTTTAATCTCCTAGTTCTTTATAGAATAGGAATTTCCTTAGGGAGGGTCTAAGGAAATACCTGTTTCAAAAGTAGAATCTTGGGTTTCCGACTTAAAATAATCCTGAGTAAAGATGTTTGGGGGAGTCAGAAAGTCAGGAACTCTTCTTGCTCTTGGAATGGGAAATCATTGGAATTCTTTGTCTTCCAAAACAACATAGAGAATATAGAGGCAAATAGATTGTTGGAGAACAAGGTGTGTGAGGCCCATGAGAAAGCACCAACAGAGCACAGTACAGAGAAAGCCAAGCCCTGGGACTGCTTGCTCTTTCTTACTTCAAACAGAGCAGTTCTGTGGTCCACTACTTTATTTCCTGGCCTTATGCGTCAGGTTTTGTTTAGGAAGGAAAAGAGCTGCTCTAATCACTTCGCAAAGCAGTTTGAGGTATGCATATCCTGTGACCAGCAATTCTGTTCCTAGATATGTATCCTGGAATCATTTGCACATGTGAGCCCCATAATGCACATATATGGATATTCACAGCTCTGTTGTTCTTAATGACTCCAAGTTAGAAGCAACCCAAATGTCTATCCTCAGTACAAAGGATCAATGCAGTGGGGTGAAGTCCTACCGTGGAAACCTACATGGGGGCAGAAATAAAGCAGAGGTGTGTGCCACAGGTGGATAAATCTTACAAACAATTTTGTATGAAAAGACACAAAAGAAAACAAAATTACTCCATTTATATAAAGATTAAAACAGGCAATATTAATCTATACTGTTTAGAGGAATACATATAGGCAATAAAACTGAAAGAAAGCAAATAAATTCTCAAAGTCTGAAGAATATTTACATTGTGGGTGAGAAGATGGCAATCAGGACTCAGAATAGGAACTATGGAAAACATCTGGCATGCTTGTTTCTCATCTTTTAAATTTTTTTTTAATAAGAATATATTTTTCTTCAAAATTGCTGAAACCAAAAAGCACCACTCTTAAAAAAGAAAATTTAAAAGTTCACTGCTTCAATTCAGCTTCTTCATGGTAAAAATAAGGAAATGGAGGCCAAGGAGATTAAGTCAATTGCCCATTTCTCTTGTCATCTCAATGTGCGGATCCCGGATCTAGGGCTCAGTCACAGAACCTCTTCTCCACTGCTTTAGGGGGTTCCAAGTTTGGTAGTCTCATAGAGCCTGTCATTGTCTTCTCAGGCTCTTCAGCACAGCTTACAAGTTAACCTACTCCCCCCTCCTTCTCTCATCCCAGCACCCCTCCCCCTCATGTCCAGCCCTTAGCATCTCTTCTTGTGGGTTCGCAGCCAAGGTCTTCCTCTGAGGCCCACTGGACAGATGCATATGACATACCCATGCCCACTTGTAATTCCTCTTGAATACATGTTTACCTGGTTTGTAAAACCTGTGAGGACAATATCTAATATTTAAACTATACTTTAAAACCTACTATATTTTGCATTTTATAGATTTTTAAACCCAAAACAAAGTTTATTAACTACAAGTATTAAATCCAAGGCATGTAGATACTTTTAACCACTCTTCCAATAAACAGTAGAAGTGATAAGTAAGTTATAAACTTGTACTTTGGTCACTTGTGTGGGGTGGGAGTCTCTTCTGTAACCCCTACTCCTCAAGCTGTGCAGCAGATATTGCTTTTATAATGAAAAACGTTTTAACATCTTTATTATCCTCTTCTTAAAAAAAAAATCAGTTGCTGAGAAATATCTGGCCAGAACTTTGTTTAGAAAGTAAAACTGTGAGTTAAGAAATTCCACATGAGAAATGTGGGGAAGCCATATGAATAATATGATTTTCAAAGGTTATATTTGCTAGATTTCTCCAAGTAAATGGCCTTCTTGGATTTTTTCCCGCTATATAACGACTTTTTGGGGGAGCCATTTTAGGCTCACAGCAAAATTAAAAGGTATAGAGATTTCCCATATCCCTCCTGTCCCTGCACGCGCAGCATCCCCCATTATCCACATTCCTCTTCAAAGTAGTACATTTGTTACAACTGATAAATTCTCATTGACATATTACTACCACCCAAGTCCATAGTTCACTTGGTGCACTCTCCACTCATGGTGTACATTCTATGAGTTTGAACAAATGTATACTGGCATGTATTCACCACTATAGCATCATATAGAGTATTTTCACTGCCCTAAAACTCCTTTGTGTCTACCCATTTATTCTTCCCCCTTCCTTCAATTCCTAGGAATCTCTTTACTGTCTCCATAGTCCTGCCTTTTCTAGAATACCAAATAGTTGAAATCATATAGCTTTTTCAGATTGGCTTTTCCCTCTTAGTTATATGCATTTCAGTTTCCTCCATATTTTTTTCATGGTTTGATAGATCATTTCTTTTTAGAACTGAATATTATTCTATTTTCTGGATGTACCATAGTTTATCCATTCACCTACTGAAGGGCATCTTGGTTGCTTAAAAGTTTTGGCAATTATGAATAAAGCTGCTATAAACATCTATATAAAGGTTTTTTGTGCATATAAGTTTTCCATTCCTTTGGGTAAATACCAAAGAGCGTATGATAAAAGTATGTTCAGTTTTGAAAGAAACTGCCAAACCATCTTCCAAAGTGGCTATACCATATTATATTGTCACTAGTAAGAAATGAGAGCTCTTGTGGCTCCACATCCTCGCTAACATTTAGTGTTGTCAGAGTTCTGTATGTTTGCCATTCTTGTAGGTGTGTAGTGGAATCTTATTGTTTTAATTTACGTTTTCCTGATGACATATGATGTGGAGCATCTTTTCATCCATTTGTTAGCAATCTGTATATCTTCTTTGGTGAGGTATCTTTAAGGTATTTGCCCAATTTTAAATCAGGTTGTTTTCTTGTTGAGTTTCAGTGGGTTCTTTGTATATTTGGAATAACAGTCTTTTACTAGATATGCGTTTAGCAAATATTTTCCCTGTCTGTGGCTTGTCTTCTCTTTCTCTTGACATTATCTTTCATATAGTAAGTTTTTAATTGTAATAAAGTCTACTTTTAATAATTTATTTTATGAATTGTGGCTTTCATGTTATATGTAAAAAGGCCATAGGTCATCTAGGTTTTTTTCTATTATCTTCTAGGAGTTTCATAATTTTTCATTTTATGTTAAGGTTTATGATACATTTTAAGATAATTTTTATAATAGATGTAAAGTTTATGTCTAGAATCATTTTTTCCCCACATGGATATCCACTTGTTCCAGTATTATTTGTTGAAAAGATTTTTACTTTATTGTATTGCCTTTGCTCTTTTATCAAACATCATTTGACTATATTTATGAAGATCTATTTTTGGCTCTCTATTCTATTCCATTGATCGGTTTCTCTATTCTTTCTCCACCCTATGCTGTCTTGATTATTGTAGCTTTATGGTAAATCTTGAATTTCGGTAGTGTCAGTACTCCAACTTCACTATTGCGGATCTTTTGCCTCTCCATTTAAACTTTAGAATCAGTTTGTAATTATCCACAAAATAACTAGTTGGGATTATGTTTGAAATTACACTAAATCTGTGGATTAAATTGAGAAGAATTGACATTTTAACAATGTTGAGTCTTCCTATTCATGAACATGGAATATCTCTCTATTTAGCTCCTCTTTGATTTTATTCATCAGAGTTTTATGGTTTTTCTCACATAGGTCTTATGCATTTTTGTCATATTTATACTTAAGTATTTAATTTTAAGGATTACTAATGTAAATAATATGTGTTTTAAATTTTAAATTCCAGCTGTTAATTGCTGGTATATAGGAAAAGTGATTGTTTTTTTTTAAATTAACCCTTTTATCTTGCAAACTTGCTATAAGCACTATTTCCAACAGCATTCTTTTTGTTGATTTTTTTAAATCCATTTTACATAAATGACGATTTCATCTGTGAACAAAGATAGCTTTATTTATTCCTTCCCAATCTGTTTTTCTTTTATTTCCTTTTCTTATCTTCTTGTATAAGCTAGGCTTTCCAGTATGATATTAAAAAGAGTGGCAAGAGGGTATATTCTTGCCTTGTCCCTTATCTTGGTGGGAAAGTTTCTAGTTTCTTACCATTAAGTATAATTGTCAGCTGTAGATTTTTTTATAGATATTTTTTATCAAGTTGAGGAAGTTTTCCTCTATTCCTAGTAGATTTAGAGTTTTTATCATGAATGGATGTTGAAATTTGCCAAATTTTTTTTCTGCATCTGTTGATATGATCATGTGATTTTTCTTTTTTAGTCAATGGATGTAATGAATTATATTAATTGATTTTCAAATGTTGAATGAATTTCTTGAATACCTGAAATAAATCCTACTTGGTTATGGTGTGTAATTTTTTTTATACTTTTTTGAACTTTGATTTGTTAATTTTTTGTTGATGAGTTTTGCTTTTATTTTCATGACTAATGTAGGTCTGTAGTTTCCTTTTCTTGTAATGCTTTTGTCTGCTTTTAGTATTAGGTATTACTTTCCTCATACAATGAATTCAGAAATATTTCTTCTGTTTCTATCCTGTTAAAGAAATTGTAGAGAATTAGTAAAATATCTTCCTTAGAGTGTTTAGTAGAATTTACCAGTGAATTCATCCGGGTCTGTTGTTTTTTCTTTGGAAAGTTATTAATTTCTGATTCAATTTATTAAATAGATATAAGTTTATTAAGTCAATTTCTTCTTGTATGGGTTTTGGAAAATTGTGTCTTTCAAAAAATTGGTTCATTTTATTCAGATTATAAAATTTGTGGGCACAGAGTTGCTCATGGTATTCCTTTATTATCCTTTTCATTTTCATTGGATCTGTAGAGATGTTTTCTCTTTCATTTTTGATATTGGTAATTTGTGTCCTCTCTATTTTTTTTCTAAGTTAGCCTGGCTAGAGGCTTATCAATTTTATTGATGTTTTGATTATGTTGTTTTTTTCCATTGGTTTCCTCTTTCTAATTTTATTGATTTCTACTTTAATTCTCATTATTTCTTTTCTTCTGCTTAATTTAGATTTAATTTGCTCCTCTTTTTCTAGTTTTAGGAGATACATTCTTGGATTTTGAGAATCTTAATGAAATTGTAGGGAAAAAAATGAAACTTAGAACAGAAGAGAGAATCCATGGAAGTGAATAAAAAGGTAAAAAAAAATCAAGAAGTGCAGGTAATTTTATTTTTTTGTCCAAGTCATTATACCAGTAAGAAAACTGCAGCGCAGAGCTTGACCTTGGAACAGAAATCTCAGCCACTTTAAAGATCCCAACCCCAACCTAGTTTTACCTGTCAGAGATAGAAATTATAACAAATTTGCAGGACAATAAAAGAATATGGAGAGTTCCTGAATGTTCAGGGTAATGAAATTCAAGCTGCCTCTCAACATTCACATCACTCCCCTGAAGCATGTTGGCTTGATCACAAAAATCCATCCAAGTATCTTCATTCCTGAATCAGAAATCAGACTTGACAAGGTAAAGATAGAAAAGTGACACTCTGTCCCATAAGTGAGGAATTCTAAGATAATTCTTCTAAAAATGGAGTTACAGAAGGAGACAAAAATTCAAGGTAGCCTACACCACCAAACAGAGCAAAAATGCAGAAGAACAAGAAAAATGTGGGAAACAAAAGAAAAATATTATGTAAGAAAATCCAAATAAAGGGATAGAGGTCTTAGCTTATGAACAAATTCTCTTCAAATAAATTTGCTACCATTCTCAGAGACCCATAGGTATGTAGGAGTTTTCCAGCCATGAATAAGCAAGAACAACAACAACAAAATTTCATTTGAAAAACTGCCCAGGGAAAAAAATATTTTTGTCAGAAGAACAGTATTTCTAATCTCCCACCTTATGTGTCAAAGGCCAATATCACCAAAAACATCTGAAGAAGCCAAAATTTTCTGTGTGTCATGTTGGCATATGTCAGTAGCAGATTAACCAAAACAAAAGAGGGTGATTATATTTTTACTGAAACAACCCCACACAAAAAAAAAAATTTGCTTCCTGGTGCACACCTTTGATGGGATGAACTCATTTAGTTATAATTCCAGACTGTCTCACTTCTTTAAAGACCATACACATGAAATTTGCTCTCTGGTCTTCCTACCTGTGCCTAGCTGTATGCCCGTTATTCTTCAGGGCACTATTTGAGCCCAGCAGCTCACAATGAGAATCTTCTGTCTTTGAATTCCTGGCCATACATTACTCATTCGTACTCTGTTCCACAGAGAGCTTCATGGGCTTATCCAATGCTCAAGTGTGTACAGTTTTTTTCTCCACCCAGACTCTAAGGTCACAAGTGACAGATCTCTTGTACTTTCTTATCCATCCCCTAGCACAGTGCTGAGCTCATACTAGGTACTCTAACCTTTCCCAGTGGTTCATTCATTCCATGTTGCCTTTCCCTCCATAGTTCAGGATTGTCACCAGAAATAGATTTTCTTCCATCACTACTCATCACAGCAGCCATGGCTTTCCCTTTCTCTATTACTTCAGTGCCTCCTCTTTCTCTGTTTTGCTTTAAACAGATGGTGAACAGAAACTAAAAACATGTTCAGGTCAGTGAGTGACCAATATGTAGAAAATGATAGCTCTCAACACTAGAATAAAAGCCAAGTCACCACTAAACTTTAACATACTATAATGTTAACAGAGTTTATAAATGGGTATTAACATGGGCCGTATCACTGTGAACAAATGAATGCAGTAAATAGATTGAAGCTTTTATAGTAATTTGAAACGAGACTCTCAAAGTTTTCTATAGTACTATTTGTTCTACTATTAAGTTACATGAGGAGTTCTAAAAATAACCTAGTCCGTCAAAAATTGCGATATTGAAATAGTAACTGTTCTAGTGGAAGGGAAAGATGTTAAGGCCAGGATTAGAGAGTTTTAGACATGATAACCAAAAATGGAGGAGTTTCATCATTATAAGTAAATTTTATAATATAAAATATAAAATGTATATATTAACTGATCAAAGGTGACAAAAAACAAAAACAAAAACAAACCCCCTACTGTTCTATTTTACATACTCAGGACCTTTCTACTTTTTTCCATGTCATTTGGCTTTTTTTTTTTTTTTTTTTTGAGTGATTTGTTAAGCCCCCAATCTTAAACGAAAGAACAAAGTAAGATAAGCCAAACTGCAGAACAACTCACCAAGAAGACAGGCAGCATCTTCCCAGGCTTTGAAGGAAGGGCTATAACTTTTCTCTTTCTTCTCAGGGTCCTAGTTCCTTAGTCACCCACTATAAGCAAAAAGCAAAATGCAAAAATACTTCTTAATTAGTAGAAAACATAATATCTAATTTCCATTATGAAAATTTTCAATGCCAGAAAAATGGTTGAACTCCAGGCTCAAAATTAAATTCGTGCTTTTCACATCAATCGCTGACTTTCTGGGGCCATATCTGTGATGTTTCTACAAAGGACCTACTGCCATAGAGACATTACCCTTGACCATTTCCAACCGCCCCTGCCCCCCTGCAAATTCACCAGTACAGGAAAATGGTTATTGTACAATTAACGAAAAATTCCTCCACCAATGCAGGAAAATGGTTATTGCACAATTAACAAACAAACAAAAATCTGGTAGAAAAGGCCAGGAGTATTTCCTGAAGGTATATGCACCTTTCCACAGCAAGAATGATTTTGGAAATGAGACTGACAGCTCCTGTGGCCATGCCTTCAAGAAAGCTCTTCATGTCACATGTCTCTTTAGGATACAGTTTCTTAAAGGAAAGTCATTAACAGTGAAAACTAGCAGATTCCTGCAGATGATGAGACTAAAAATCTAGTGAAAAACAAGTCATCAGATTTTGGTGGATGCTGTAGAATTTATTCTAGATGAAGGTGAAAAGTCTAACTTCCATGTCGTCAATTAAGACCATCAGTCTTCTTCCAGTACTGACATATAGGTCTGGGCTTGTGTGAAATTTTGATTGAAAGACTTATACAGCAGGTTTTCTGATTAATTTATTCTAAGTTATTCTGAGGCCCTAGGAAAGTCAAACCTGGATGCTAAGTGTTTTACCTAGATGATATAGTTCATTCTTACAACACTCCACAGAAGATTAGGAAAACAAGGCCTAGTAGTTTTATTTACTCAAGAACCTGTGTCTAGTAAATTTAGTGGAATCAGGATTCAAACTCAGGCCCTCTGGTATAGATTCATGTGCTTAACAACGACCTCACACTGCCTCTCCTGCATAAGCCACAAGGACAAAGGGTAGAAAGGATGACTGGTGATTTTTGGTACCCATATCATATCCCCTCAGTCCACCTCTAATTTTAGTCACAGTTTTGGCAGAAAGTTCCATGAATTGCAGGTCAATTTTCTGCTTTCATGCTTCAGGATCTCCTCTGAAAGTGCAAAAACCTACTTAGCCCATGTTCATTCCAACTCAGAAATCCTCAACCAATGGAGCATGGGAACCAGGGAGAAATTTCTCAGCCTTTTAAAGGACAATCCTGGAGACATTCATATGCCTCTAAGAATACCAGCATAATCGAGTTCCTGTTGCCAGTAGCAGCAACCATGATAACACACCCTTATATTGTCTTGTTCTGCTTCTTGCCACTCTCTCCCTGTTTCCTCAGTCATGCTTCTTATTTTCATTTTCCGAACAAACTACTTGCACCTCAGGTCTTCTCACAGGCCTGTTCTTGGGGAATCAAATTAAGACAATTTCTTATGTCTTGCCAGTCTATTATTCAGGGACATTTGGATCACTCATAAAATTTCAATGACCTTACATTTAATTGGTCCTGAATGAAATATATCAAGACATATATTCCAGAAAGAGCTACTGTCATTGAAGGAATGTGAAAACACAAACATGGGACAGTTTCCCTACATTATAATTTACTAGGGTGTGAATAGCTAGATCTGCATTTCCACCTAGATTTGCAGAGAAGTGACTTTTTATCTGGGAAAACTCATTCTCATTGGTCTGTACAAAAGGCTTGGCATAAGATTGTATTAAATTATGCAGAAAGGTCTGGGCCCTCAAATTATCATTTTTATATGTTTGTATACAATCCAGATAGATTTTGAACTATAATTGACAGGTTCTCTTCACCCGAGTAATATTTTCTAAGGCCAACCCCTTTCTCATTACGGGACCCTATGGGCATTCCTATGACCCTATGTATAACAGTCCCCAGAAAACCCTGAGGGTATGTCTAAAGAAAGATTAAAGACAGGATGAGAAGTAACATAAGGTTCATTCCAAACCTATCTTTCCACAGATGGAAAAAGTGAATTGCTCAAAGAGCACGATGCTACCCGCCAATAAGAACTAGAAAGACAGCCCAGGCCTCCCCAGACTGCACTGCCTCCTCTGTGGAAAGCCAACTATTGAGAAAATCCAGCCTAAAAAATTAGCCATAGTCCTTGTCTCCAATCACTCTAGAATCAATATGGTATACTACCTTTTGCAAATATCATAGATTCCAAGCCTACCTGAGTGAATAGTAATGAAAAAGCCAGCCTCTCAGAAGTATACTAGGGAGTCAGTGGTAGAGACAATCATTGTATAATAATCTCAAGTCAGAGTTTTAGAGTTAAAAGAGGCTCTGGTTGATGGTTGCCACTGTTAGGTGTCATTCATTTGGAGAAACTACATATTTCTATCTCAGAACTGGCAAATTGCTTTTGTTTTCTTTGCATCTCTCCAAATATTTTATTTTTCAAGAGAGCAATAGGAATAATTTATTATGTGATTGTGATTACTATGCTAAATACCTTAAATGTATTATACATTCCCTGTGTCACAGGTACAATTATTATCCTCTTTAATCTCTATAGGTGCACCTTGAACTCGGAGTAATAACATTCAAGAAAAATAAAATCTACGTTTACAATTCTTCACATAAAGAGAGATTATAAACATTTCTTTAGAGTTCTTTGGCAGTAATGTTATTTTAGTTTAAGACCGATTTTTAGTACACTGATCATTTTTGGAGAATGTTGATTTGTAGTAATAAATATATGGAACATGATATTTACCATCTTAACCAAGCTTACATGTACAGTTAAGTAGTGTTAAGCATATTCACACTATTGTGCAATCAATTTCCAGAACTTTCTCATCTTGCAAAACTGAAACTCTGCACCCATTAAACCAAAACCGCCCATTTCCATCTCCCCAGCCCTTGGCAACCATTATTTTATTTTCTGTTTCTAGGACTCTAACTACTCAAAAACCCCATCTAAGTGGAATCGTACAGTATTTGTTCTTTTGTCACTGGCTTATTTCACTCAGTATAATGTTCTCGAGGTTTACCTGTATCATAGCCTATGTCAGAATTTCCTTCCTTCTTTTTAAGAATGAATAATATTCTTTTCTGTGTATATATCATATTTTGTTTATCAACTCACTCATTGATGAATAATTGGGTTACTTCTAATTATTGGCTACTGTGAATAACACTGCTATGAAGATGGATATACTAGCAAATTGCTTTTAATTAAAATACAATGTTCTGTAGTGTCCCTTCCAACTCACAGTCTTATTCATGTCCTCAAAGGCTAACATCTGTTCCTCTTATTTAATTATTCACTCAGAATAAAGCTTAACCTGTTGGACAGTCATGACAAGGTATAGCCATTCGTCTCACACCACAAATGAAAAAGTGACCTTTTTAGGATGAAATAGGCTCACAGAGGGCTGGCCTTGCAAAACTCATTTTATGAAGTGGTAACAAAGTTCTTTGGGGAGATAAGACAACCATTGTGATTATGAGTATGGGTCTGGGATCAGAATCCCAGCTCTAGCACATACCACCTGTGTGACCTTGAGAAAGTTACTTAACCTCTCTAAACCTCAGTTCCTAATCTTTAAAACAGGGGCAGTGACAATAATAGTGCTTATATCCCAGAGTCACAATGAGGATTAAATGAAATAATCTATGTAAAGAATTTAGCATAGTGTCTGGCATACAGAAGTGCTCAATAGATGCCAGCCTTCATTCTGTGGTTATAGGTCATCAGTACCAACCTGCTCAATTACAGAAGAAGCCAAGAGATTAAACAGCTCATGTTCCTACTGTCATAGCCACAAAGCTCTGGATGGATGGGCAGAGACCCCTTGTTTGACATGCAAACCTGAGTGATCAGGCATTCACTATCTTTGTAATCATAAAAATCTGGTTTGTTTCAAAACTTTGATTAAAAAAATTCATCACTTAACCTAAGGTTGACCCTTTGAAGCCTACAGGCTTAAAAATAAAAGCTAAGAAACAGGAACTAAAAACTTTATAGAATCTGAGCAAAACAAGTAAACATCACAGGCAGCTTTCTACAGAGGTATCCCCTTGACCTTTTGTGTCTTAAACCTCGTTTAAAACATATTTGGGTTTGTTTGTTTGTTTGTTTGTCTTGCTTTTGCAAAAGATGTGGATGATCTCAGAAATTGCACAAAGACCACATTTTAAATAATGACCCATGCTTTTACTTGGCCTTTTCACAGGCTTACCGAATTTCTCTCACCTCAGAATTTCTGCCTTTGCAATTCTGACTTAGAGTTTAACACACTTAAGCAGTTTGTTGGACAACAATTCCAGGTTTCAAAGGAACTAGGGAGTCAAATTAGGATGGAACACAGAAATTTCAGCCTGCCTGCTGAGCACTTTCCCCTGAATTAACCTCACTGCTGAGCAACTGCTAGTCCTAAAGAGGAGTCTCTTATCTCCAGTGTCCTCTATCAGCCCCTGAACCATAGCGCCTTTCAAGTATGTAGTGTGCTTCCTCTAGAAGTCTTGAACCATTTAAGGAAACGTCTTTAATCAGATTTACATTCCATAATATCCAAGTTTCACAATACAAAGCAATATGAAAGATTGTTTTCTTTCTCAGGTTACCTGCTTTGTTCCTGTGCACTGCTGATACCCTTAGCTCAAGAACAACCCAGCACAGGTGTGGTTAGCACCCCAGAGCACTTTATAAAACTGTGAATGTGTGGATGGCACCCCAGACAATCTAAAACTGAACTTCTGGGGATGGAATACAAAACTTAGCAGTTCTCAGAAGCTCTACAGGTGACTGTGATGAATAGTGAGGTTGAGAGCCTCTGCTCTAACTAAAACAGAAAACCAGAGTACAGCATCAGGTACCAAATTCCAAGGTTAAGCATTCCTTCCTAACGTCATCTAGGAGTCAAACCTGCAAACTCATTTCTACCTGGGGCTATTGAGGGCCTGATCCCACACTCTAACCATCATCATACCCTGCATGTCTTAGCTGGCTGAACTCTGTTTCCATTTGTCTGCAGTGACTATGCCCACACAATTCAACTTTACTGCAAATAAGCAAAGTCACAGAGAACCTCGTACAGTCATGGCTCTACAGGAAATTTCAGAGACCACCAGCAGGGTTCTCTATACGCAGCAGGACCTATAAACATGAAATGGTTGAGACCCAAAAAGCGAGCAGAGAGCTGAGCTGGACATCACTGAAAAAAAAGATGAAGTAGGCAGACCTGCTGAGAGTATTCAACAGCGAGACTGAAAGTAGATGAACATATAGAAGGCCTGTCCCATTACAATCAGAGCAGCAGACAAGAACAAGGGCAGAGACTAGAAGCAGGGCGGAGAAGTAATGTGGCATAGTGAATTCACAACTGGGCGCTGGTAATAAACTGCCTGGATTGAACCCTGGCTCTGATCTGTGATTTGTTGCAAGCAAACAAAACAAAACAAAACAAAACAGCAAAAAAACCACACTCTAAGCCTCAGTTTTTTTCACCTGCCAAATGGAAATAACATGATCTTTCTAATAAGGTTAAACAAGGCAGTGAGTTTCAGTACCAACACAATACCTGGTATACAATCAAATATCAGCAATATCATTTTAAGAAAAGGAGGCAGCTCCTGGGACCCAAGACAGAGGTTTGTTTAGTCAAAAGGAAACAAGGCCAAAGGCCAGTTACAAGTCAGAGCAGGCCACATAACAGAGTTAAGAAGCAAAGCCACCATAAGGGCAGTGGACTAGAACCCTTGGTTCTAGTTTCTTTGTAAAATAAGGGTTGGCTCCAGAATCCCGGACAGACTGAGCAGCTGTGGCCTTAGCTGCAAAGGTTAGAGGCCTGGAGGCTAAGGGAGCTAAGCTGACCATTGCACTGATTGGCTTGGCTCAGGTTCAAAGCTGAGATCGCTCTTTGAGCTTTTAGAGGCCAGTTTCCTTTCAAACCACGGGCTCTTCTCATCCTCTTCAGTAAGGCCCTTACTTTCAGGAATTTCTTTCTTTCATTCTTTTTTAAATAACTCCTCTAATATTTTTTATTTCTAGTTCCAAGTTCTTGTCCTGGTCAGTAACTTCCCTCCTGCCCTCTAGCTTTCTAGTCATTTTAGTTTCTCTAGCACTTTCCTCATTTTGCTCAGTCTCCCCTCCAGCCTTCATTCTAGGCCCTTTACACAGGCCCACGAAGTCCCAGAGTCCAAAAGAAGGCTTTCTTCCCTACCCTTTCTCCCTCATCGCACCCAGTTCCATACCCTGCTCGCCCCCAACTAGCCAGAATCTTATTAGTCGCCAACTCTATCTTATAAAGCCTTCATTTAGGAATTCTCATACATATTTTCATGTTAATAACACCCACCATCTTCCCTGGAAAGTTCCCATTAGCTTTTTCTTAAGCACTCAAAATACAGTAAGACTTTACATTAATGTCCTAACACAGAAACTTCTGTCCTGCTGACTCTTCAGTTCACTGTCATTGGGAGAAAGGGAGGCATTTGACCAAACTCTGAGACCAAATCAAATCAGAAAGTGAATAAATGGGGACTTTTTTTAAACGTGTTTGTTTCTGACCTTCTCTCCTCCTGGCAACAACCACCCTCCCCCACCCACCCTTGTGAAGCTAATAAACCCATCTGATTAGAACAGCACTCTGGGGGAATTCTACTGCTGCTTCTCACTGTAGAAGAAAGTTATTTGAAGTCAGTTTCCAGCACAGACCAATAGATCTGTTCTTTTTTAGGACAAGCTTGAACTTTTAACACTGTCCAGCCATTTCACAAATTCAGTTATATGTCAGTTATAGATCTATGATAAGGGGGCCAATCAAGAGAGCCCACACAGAACCATCCAAGGGCATCAGTGTGGCTAAAGATAGACAGGCCCAAGCGGTAATAGCCAAGAGGTAATTATCCATTTGGCAGAAAGTACTCCTATCTGTGCCTATGGGGTTCTATCTTCTGCTTATTTTCTGCACTCATGAAGAAGAACTAAGGGAAAAAAATTAAATAATACTGTGGTCAGTCGCACTCTTTGGGTTAGCCAGTATTGAAAGAACATTTCTATTTTATAAAGATACTAACTCTTACACTATTTTCAGAGCTGGTATGAACCTCAGGAATAATCTCTCTAACTGCTTCTTTTTAAAGATGAAGAAACTGAGATCTTGAGGAATAAACAGACCTATCAAAAGTCACCAGAGCAGATTAAAAACTGAATTCTCTCTTCCTTTGTTGTATCCATTGTATCACACTATTCCACAAATATTTTTATTTTGGCTGTTTACAATATGCATTTTTTTAAATGTAAATATATAACAGGGACTGAAAGGAAAAATATGAGTGAATTTTTTTTCTTGAAAAGTATTTCTAATGCCACAAAAATGTTTTTATCCAAAAAATACATACCTGAATTGTTCTTAGAAACAGAGAAAGCACTAAGAGTCAAAGAAGTAATTTAGTTGCAGGGAAGAGGGGAAAAAGTCAGATGGGGTGAAGAAAACCAAGATGAAAGGGCCAAACTGTATTGAAATTGAACACAGTATCAAGAAGAAAAGAAAGAGGCTGAAAAAGGACATACATGGGAAAAGGATATGAGCAATTGGAAGAAGCACCCCAGAAAATCCTGGAACATGCTTTTTATAGTAAAGTGTGAGAATTCTTAATGCTAGAGATTTAAAACACATGAGAAATGGTAAAGGACAATGAGAAATGACCTCTGGTAAGCAGATTATTTACATATTTTCTCATTCAATCTCCACAAAAAATCCCGAGAAGTTGGCATTATACCCATTTTACAGATGATAAATGATGTCTCAGAGAAGTTAATTCTGAGAAGTTAACTTGCCTATGGCCATAAAACTAAAATGTACTAAAATCAAGATTCATTCAGGATTGACACCAAAATCCTGACAGTCTGGGTCATGGCTTCGTTTCCATTGAAAACAGTCACACAACTTATGGTACAGAAGTAAAATCTTTTCTTTCAGCTACATTTAAAAAATAATATTGACATATTATATTAGTGCATCTAAAATCACAACCTGGATATGTGCTATTCTACAAATCTTTACTTTGGGCCAGAAGAATTATTTCCAAGCATTAAAGAAACTTGGGTTTTGGGCCAATCAAAAAATGATTGATGTGAGAGGTCCTTTAATACTCCCAAGTGATAAAAAGATTGTATTAAGGATTCATCTCTTCATTTCAAAGTAAGACAATATGAGTCCTCGCCTAACAACTATAATTTCTTTTTCTAGTTCAATTCAGATTAGGTTTTAGATGTCACAGTACATATTCAGTCTCAATTCCTTCATTTTTATGTATTTAATTAAAGTTTGATCATATTTTCAGTATAATTTTGCTCTAAAAATTCAAATAGGTCCTTTATTAAAAATATATCCCTAGTTAAATGTTGGAAAAATGCCAAAGAATTGATTTAAAGATCAGATTCCCTTGCTAATAGTTCTATTCCAAAAAAAAATTGATTAGATGTCTGGTAATAACTTCCTTAGCAGGTACATTCTTCTTTCCCTTATGATTACAACACAGCTTGGCATTAATTTAATTTTTATAATCTCTTGCATAGTTTATTCTGTTTTGTTCTACAGATCACTTCCTAATACTCCATCTTTCCTTCAAAATTACAATATAACTGAATTGATGTCATTTTTAGGTCTTAACATGATAAAAGAATTTTAACAGTTACCAGAGTTGATTTTAATAGGTTTTGTTGATTTCAATAATTGGTTATGATTTCAAGTAATAGTGAAAAGGAGAGTAAGAAAATGATCATAAGTAGACAGAAAGAAAATTTTGTTTTAAAATGTTTTTAACCCAAGATTGAATTCACTTTTTATTCATTTTTACATTACATTATAAACAACATGTTTTGAGGTGTTATTTTTAGATGTTTTTGATTTGTCTACTCTAATGTACAACTAAAAATTTTCCATTTAGGGCGTGACGATGCTTAAAAACAAAACCAAACAAAATCTTTTTCCTGTTCTGTTTAATGTGGGTGGATCAAAGAATGTCTAGGCAGATAAGAGAGCTTCAGATATTGAGCAGTCTCAGTTACTGAGGATAAAAAGGAGGGTTCTTACAATCATGGCTGTAGTTTCTTGCCCAAAAAGGCAAGAGAATTCTCCAAATAACTGTTGGTAAATGTTTCATTCAGTTGGCTACATCTCACATTTTCTCAGTCTTTAAGGCTACAAATTTGAAAAATTATTAGGTAGGAAGGTTTTGAAACTCAAGTTCTATTTATTCTTGGCCAAGTCTAGCAGTCTGGTTCCTGGGATGGGACAGGGAAGGGTCACACTGTTAAAAATAGTCTCTAATAATCTCCCCAGCATTTAAGCTTCCCAGAGAATGAGTTTTTTAATAAACAAACAAACAAACATGTTTTTAAGTATGGGTCTAAAATACAACAAAAAGAGCCATTTTGGTTTGGTTTGTTCTGTTTGTATTTCAGCAGCCAAGAGCCAAGGTGTTCTGATTCTGTAGTCTGAATCTCACCTTTTTTCTTGGGTAACTTTTGTTTGGTTGGTTTGTTGGGGTGTTGGTTGATTAGTTTTGTTTTTACTCTGAGCACATTGCTGCTTTGAAATAAATTTAGCAAGGATAAAAGAAAGAAGATATTTAGAGTAGGTTTATTAGTGATCTATTCCTTCCAGCTTAAAGTAGTAACCATGTATTATCTCACAGAGTTTCTGAGGGAGAGAAATTCAGAAGCAGCTTACCTGGGAGTTCTGGCCCAGAGTCTCTCATGAAGTTAATCAGTCTGCTGAAGGCTCATTATCTACTTCAAGCACATTCAAATGGTTGTTGAAAGGCTTCAGTCCCTTGCTACTAATTTCATTTCCTTACCATGAGGGGCTCTCCATAAGGTTGCTCACAACAGGGCTTGCCTCAGAGTAAGTGATGATTGATAATAGTAATGATTGATGATTGATGATGATGATGGAAGAGGTCATGATACCCAAATTAGAAGTCACAGTCTTTTACAACCTAATCTTGAAAGCAACATTTTATCACTTCTGCTATATCTTCTTAGTCATATAGACCACCTCAGCATATGTAGCAAGGAATTACATAAAAATATCCATAGCAGGTGATGGAATTGTTGGGGCCATCTTGGAGGATGACTACCACAGAAGGCAACTCTCAATACTTGCCAGTCCATTGACCTTCTAATTTATATTTTATATTCCATTATTGAGATTTCACACAGAACCTTGGATACTTGATAAATATTAAATAAGTGGCTTGAAAAATAAATGTTTCAAGCTATTGTGCCATGCTACTATCTTCTAGACAATAATTGGCATCATTTAATTAGGATTTCAGCATTTATTTCTGCAATTAATTGAATATTTTACTGAACTGATTTTCAAATGATATGCTCCAAGGGTTCTTGGGTAGAGCATTCAGAAGGTATACCCTCTGCTCTTCTTCAATAAAAGCAACTCCCCTGACATCTATTTTTACACATCGAGCTTCCTTTGAAACACAATCATTTTGATAAAAAATAAAAATGAAAAATAAGGGTTCGAAACTCACCCTTTATTATATTTTGCATGTTATTTTATACAAAAATAATAGAAAATGGAAAAAAATACAAGTGTGGCTAGCACCAAATATTCTCCAGATTTAGTACATTAAAAAAGAAATAGAGAGAGAGGAGTAAAAACGGTGTAGATGAAAACCAAAACAAAGTTGTGATGGAAACGAGGAGCAAGCAGCAAGAAAAAATCACCTGGGATCTTGATGAACTAGGGAGAAATCCAAGAAAGCACCCTGCAACGGCAGAAGGTAGGACAGGGCAAGGATGCGGGGCTGCCTGGTCCCGAGCAGCTGGGTGAGACGGAGGGTGCGGCGGCCGCGGCAGCAGAAGCCCCTTAAAGGGGCTGCGTCTGCACGTGGATCTTCACAGAGAGGGGCCTGCTCGTTCTGAGCACCAGTGCCAATTAGGCTGTGTGCAGGGGGCACCAGGGACTTACAGGGAGATGTTGTCGGAGTGAGGGCCGAAGCAAGGCTCACTGGGTACGGAAGTGCCTGAAGTATCCATTGTTCCGTGTTGAGCCCTCCCCACGCCCTATGCGTGGACACAGCGCCACCATAGCTGTGATGTCATCAGACCGGATAGCAGAGATCTCACTGCCCAGAGAATTCCCTGAAACCCCGCCTACCCCAACTCGGGCCCCTCCCAAGCCAGTTCAGGTGTTTCCTCAGCAAGTCAGGTGGCCTCGGTTTCTGGTGTGGCCTTTTGAGGCAACTAGAAGCACAGCATCTGGGAATTGCTTGCTGAATCTTAACAGGTGGGCTAAGTTTGGCTTACAGCTGAACCCCTCTTAGGACTATGCCACTGGACACCTACTTCACAAATCCACACTAATAAGACCGAGAGACTTAGGAACTTTGCTTAGTACATAGAAACAGACATGGAAAAGCAGCCAAAGTGAGAAGACATAAAAGCAGAAACCATATGAGATCCAGATGTAATAAAGTCAAGAAATCTAACAGATGCAGAGTTCAAAACACTGGTTATAAAGATACTCAATGAACTTTTGGGAAGGGTAGATAAATTCAGTAGAACTTCAACAAAGATATAAAAAACATAAAAATGAAAATGGAAATTATAAAAGAGAACCAGTCTGAAATGAAGAACACATTATCTGAGATGAGAAATATATTAAATGGGATAAACAAAAAAAATTAACAGAGTAAATAAAGAAAAAGATCAAATGACCTATCTAGAGAATGGGAAAGCCAAGGACACGCAATAACACTGGCAAGAAAAAAGATGCCAAGACTATCAAATAATTTAAGGAGCATATGGGACACTATTAAGGCTCCAAATATTCATCCAATCCGCGTAACTGAAGAAAATCAAGATGTTGAACAGCTGTTTGAAGAAATAATGATGGAAAACTTCTGTAACTTGATGAAGGAAATGGACATAAAACCCCAGGAAGCTATAAGAGAATCTAGAAAAACAGGGATTCAAAGAGGCCTACACCAAGACACAACATAATTAAAATTTCAAAGGTTAAATACAAAGAAAGAATATTATAAGCAGCAAGAGAAAAGCTGATAGTTACCTAGAGGGGACTACCCAGAAGACCTGCAGCTGATTTCTCAAAAGAAACTATGCAGGACAGAAGGTCTTGGCAAAAAAAATATTCAACAAAATGAAAACCCAGGATCTACAACCTAGAATACTATATCCAGCAAAGCTATCATTTAGAGTTGAAGGACAAATAAAAGCTTCCCAGACAAAAATAAGCTAAAGGAATTTATCATCACCAAGCCAGTATTACAGAAAATATTAGAGGAACTTTTTTAAGAAGAAAACATGTGTCAAAAACAGGAATAAAGAATGGTATCAACTACATTCCTATCAATAAGTACCTCAAATGGAAAAGAATTAAGTGCTCCAATCAAAAGATAGAGTAGCTGAAAGTATAAGAAAACAAGACCTCTACATACACTGCCTACAAGAGAGTCACTTTAGATTAAAAAATACACACAGATTAAAAGAAAGGGGATGGAAAAAGATATTGCTTTAATGGATGTAGAAGTTATTTCTGTCAGATAAAGATAAATACTATATGATTTCACTTATATGTGGAATCTAAGGAATAAAAAGAACAAACTAATCAAAAACAGACTCACAAATACAGTGGACAATTTGGTGACGGACAGAGAAGAGGGGGATTTAGAGAGGTTGGAGAATGGGGTGAAGGGTTAAAGAAGTACAAATTGGTAGCTGATAGATGGTCATGGGAATGGGAAGCATGGCATAGGGAATGCTGTTAGCATTAAGATGTTGGCTTGGTGGAGTGTCAGGGCAGGGAGGGAGCAATTGGGGGAATCGTTAATATAGATGTCTAACCAATGTACTGTATACCTGAAACTAACTAAAATAAATAATTTTAAGAAAAGAGAGAGAGAAACAGAAATCTTCAGGAAAGACGAAAGCAGTAAACCTTTAATGTCAAATCATACATTACGTTCAGACTGGTTGACTTTGAATTCGGTTATACAAACTCACACACATAACAAGAAAAAATTATGCAAAAATCTAGAAATATGCAATTGAAGATTGTGTCTTAAAAGTAAGATAAAATAAGAAACAATTTTTTCCTAGTTCTTGAAGAATGAGGACCTTCTGATAACATGTTAGTCTATCTTTTGAACTTTGTGTCTGACTCTCTTGTTATCTTTTGGGTACAAATTACACTGAGAAATAAAATGTTGCCTACCTGTATGCACCTAAATTTACTGTGATTTATCATCCATATATAACATTCACCACATTTCAATGTCTAGCCAGACTCTTCGCTAACACTGAAAGTATTTCAGGCCCTTTGCCTCACCGTAAGCCAAACAGAATATTTGAGTTTTTATCAAAGTGGCCTTTCTTCTTCACCCAAGTTCTCAAAAAGCACACATCTCTTAAGTATCTTCTAAAGGAGCTCTGTTTTGTGTTCCACTTAGCGTAAGGCAAGGGCCATGTACTTTACCATTGGCCCCATGTCTTAGTGTCTTGACATTTCAATTGATTTTAAAGACCCTGAATATCTATACATTTCCTATAACATTTCAGTAAGGTATATCATATCCTATTACTAGTCTCATGGAAAGAAACAATGAAAAAAAAAATGAATTAGCCTCTTCTTATAATGAAAACAAAGACCTTAACTATTGAATTATGCTACCTAAAGGTGACTGTTAGGGGTTGAACTGTGTTCCTCCAAAAAGGATATGTTGAAGTACTAGACCCCAGAATCTCAGTGTGTGACCCTATTTGGGAATTGGGTTGTTGCAAGTCTAAATAGTTAAGATAAGGTCATACGAGAGCATACTGAACCACTAATCTTTTATGACTGATGTCTCTATTGAAAGAGAGCCATGTGAACACAAGAAGAACAAATATCATGTGAAGACAGTATTGGGGTATTCCATCTATAAGCCAAGGAATGCCCGGGGGCTACTAGAACCTATGCAAGAACAAAGAACAGATTGTCTCCCAGAGCCCCCCAAAGAAACCAACCTTACTGACACCTTGATATTAAGATTCTAGCTTCCAGAACTGTAAGACAATTAATCTCTAGTGATTAAGTTACTCACTTTATGGCGCAGTAGTTCCCTCTTATCCAGAGTTTCACTTTCAGTGGTTTCAGTTACCTGTGGTCCAAAAATATTAAATGGAAAATTCCAGAAATAAACAATTCCTAGGTTTTAAATTGCACGTCATTCTGGGTAGCGTGATGAAATCACGCCAGTCCCAAATGGGACTTGAATCCCATCTCTACATCCCACCTGGGACAAGAATCCCATCTCCGTGCTGTATGCACTCCCCGCCCATCAGCCAACTAGGTTATCAGACTAACTGTTGAGGTGTCTCAGGGCTTGTGCTCAAGTAACCCTTATTTAACTCAGTGACGGCCCTAAATCACATGAGTAGTAATGCTGGATATTTGCACATGCCAAAGAAAAATTGTAAAGAGCTTGTTTAATGTGAAAAGGTACAAGTTCTCAATTTAATAGGGAAAGACAAAGAACTTTGTGTCGAGGTTGTTAAGATCTACAGTACGAACAAATCTGTCTGAGAAATAATGAAGGAAAAAGAAATTTGTGTTAGTTTGCTGAGAGACCCCATTCACGTAACTTTTATGTAGTATATTGTTACAATTGCTCTATCTTTTATTAGTTATTTTTAGTCTCTTGTTGTGCCTAATTTGTTCATTAAACTTTATCATATGCATGTACATAAAAAAACATAGTATACATAGGGTTCAGGACTATCTGGGGTTTCAGGCATCTACTGGGGGTCTGGGAACTTATTCTCCCAAGGATAAGAGGAACGATTGTACTTTGCAGCCCTAGTAACCTAGTACGGGGAGCTAGCCTCTTACAGCTCTAATCCAGTGTCCACAATGCCATCTGCCTTGCAGACCAGTTTCATTTTGCCTGTTTTTTGTTGTTGTTGTTGGGAGGGGGGGTTGTTTTGTTTTGTTTTGTTTTGTTTTGTTTTGTTTTGGTTTGGTTTGGTTTGGTTTGTTTTGGTTTGGTTTGGTTTGGTTTGGTTTGGTTTGGTTTGGTTTGGTTTGGTTTGGTTTGGTTTGGTTTGGTTTGGTTTTCGGCTCCACGTGTAAAGCTGGGAGATTTCTCATTAAAATCTGCATTCCTAGCTTCTCAGAATTTTTGGCAGCAAGCTCGAACTCAGTAAGACTCTAATCCTCCTTTCTGTATGTTATCTTATCTGCCTTGAATTACATTTATTTTTACACCTGCTTTTCCCTCTTACAGACTTAAGTCTCACTCATCTTTTCATCCTCTACCATAGTGGCTCTCAAACCTCAGTAGGCATAAGAGTCACCGAGAAAGCTTGCTGAAACCCAGATCTCTGGGATCCACCCCACAGTTTCTGATTTAGCAGGTCTAAGGTGAGGCCAATGATTTGCATTTCTAGGATCTCCCAGGCGATGCTGCAACTGCTGGTCTCAGCAGCACACTTTGAGAACCACTGCCTTACGATATTGTGTAGGGCCTTGCACTTAAAATATGCTCAAAAAAATTGTTGAGTTATCATGGTTAAGAGCACACAAATACTTTTTGCAAATTTCAATTTCACTGCTCACTATGACTCTATACAAGTTACTTAATTTCCTCGTACCTCTATATCCTTGCCTTCAAGAGAAAAATAATAGAACCTATGTACTTCAAAGGGCTGTTATAAATATTAAATTATATAATACATGTAAAATACTCTATCTGATAGCCAGTACTTAGGAAATATTGGCCATTTCCTAGTCTGTAAAATTTGAAGCCAGAGTCTTTCTCTCATTTTTCTTCATGCAATCCCCGCCTCAGGACCTTCACCAATATCTAAAGCTATGCATCACACATAATAGGTACTGAATAAATACTTTTGAAATAAATAAATGAAGAAATAAACTAACACACATTCAAATTTCATGGGTCAAACATGTCAAATAGGGTATAAAACCTCAGTCAATACTTAATAGAAACCTTTACAATTACAACATGAAGCCAAATCAAAATGGGTATTTCTACATTAAACTACAAACTCAGATAATTGATAAATATAGTAATTTTCCAAAAGGGGATTGACAGTTATCCTTTACACACACTCTCACGGTATCAGGCACTGTTTTCTGTCGTCTGTGTGTATTCAGGCACTGTATTAGGACCCAGGTAATGTTAAACATCAGATCAATATCTCAGTTAGAAATTGCATTTGGCTACTCATGACAGAAAGCACCAAAATAGTGACCCAAACACAGAAAGGGTATTTTCTCTCATTAAAAAAAAAAAAAATCTGGAGGAAGCAAGTCAGGTCTGGTGTGATGACTCAGCAAAGACTTCAGGGACTGAGGCATCTTCTGTGTTTCTCCTCCACATCTCAACACTTGCCTCTCTCTCTCTTCAAGGTCACCTCAGAGTCTGGTCACTAGCCTCGTACCAGCTTTCTAACCAGCAGGTAGATGGGAAAGGACTAAGGGTCAAGTTGTCCTTTTTTTCCTTTTAAGAAGCCTTCCTGGAAATCCCACAGAATATTCTGCCCAAGTTTGGTCAGCCAAAGCCTGGCCACACAGCCACACCTATCTCAAGAGAAATGTGATCTTTGAGCTGAGCACATTGCTGCCCCAAGAAAGCAGGCTTCTTAGTAAGAAGAACCTGTACTGTGTTCTGTCTCTGTCTCTGTTTCTGTCTCTCTCTGTGTCTCTCTATCTCTGTCTCTGTCTCAGTCTCTCTCTCTCTCCCCGCTCCCTCCCTCTCTCTTTTTCTCCATTCTCAATTCCCATTGAACAGCAAATCACATATTTAGAACACATTTCCATCTTTGTTTAGTAAGCTACTATGAGTGTAGGTTTCGCTCACACATTTTTGCTAGCACATTTTTGATGAGGCAAAACATGAAACAACCATATCTCAGCCTTAGGGAAAGCAGTTGGCCCAGAAGCAGGGCCACATGCTGCATGTATGCGGAGTGTAAATTTGGATGATACACGCTGTGGTGATGCTGGCAGTGGGATAAAAATAAGTATCTTCCAACACACTCTGCACTGTGATTATAGTATTCAAACTTTGAGCTGGAGGGTAGTGAAAGGAAACAGCAGGAGAACAAACACAGTTATACCTCCTTCAAGGAAAGCTAATGTGATCTGCAAAAAACAGGGCACATCCTTTAGTGAGAGAGTCTCACTCTCTCTCTCTCTCTCTCTCTCTCTCTCTGTGTGTGTGTGTGTGTGTGTGTGTGTGTGTGTGTGTGTGTGTGTGTGTCTCAGTAGCTCTGTCTCCCTCTATCTAAGATGTGTCAGGGCTGCCATTTTACTTAACTTCTGCAAGCTCAATTGTAAAGCACTTACATGCAGACCTGCAAAGAGAGCCTCCTACTTGAAACACTCCAAGCCATCAGCTAACCTGGATTTGCAGCTCCTCCCTGATTAGAGCCTTGCAAGACAGACAAAAACTCTTTTATAAAGAAGCTCAGAAAGAGCTGAACTCTGAAGCGATAGGGTCCCTGTGTTCTTTGTGTAAGTAGGCAATTTCCCAGCAAGGTTTCGGGTTTTGCAGTTAGCTTTTGTAATTACAATAAAAGAGAGATAGTAACCTTTACAGTGAGTGGCAGCGCACCCTAACACCAGGCTGTGTGAAAACAGATTACGTTACCTGGAGCCTCACATTGCAGCCTGGGATTATTGTGCAAAAGTGGGTTCTGTTGTAGGCAACCAGGTAGCCTTTCTTTATCAAGGCAGGTCATTGCACCTGTGCTAAGCTGATATTTTTTCATTAAGGGAAAGACTCCCCTTCCCTCAATTTGATTGACACTTGAAGTCACTGCTAAGTGGATTTGTGAGGGGAGATATGTGGGAACAGGCAGGGAAGGAAGAAATCTTGTAGCGGGCAGAAGAAAGTGTTCACAGGCTAAGTAAACTACTGAGTGAGCCAGCTCAGGTTGAAACTTCTGTGAATCCTTTGGGTGCTGTGTGTGACATGCTAGAGAAGATAACTCAGGAGTTTGGCTGCCTTGATCAAGCCCCTTGACCAAGAGCATTTGCAAACAGCTGGCCAGCCTTTTTGCTTTCCTGTGATGAGAATGGATGCTTTAAACTAAGAACTGTTTTCAGCTCAAAAGACTATTTATTTATTTGTTTATTTATTTATTTAAAATTTATTTTTTAATTAGAGTTGACATTTAATATGATTTTATGTCAGTTTCCGATGTACAGCATAGTGGTTAAAAATTTGTATAATTTACAAAGCGATGCCCAGTTAATCTAGTACACACCTGGCACTATACATAGTTATTATAATATTGTTGACTATATTCCTTATGCTGTATTTCACATTCTTATGACTATTCTATAACTACCAATTTGTATTTCTTATTTCCTTCACCTTTTTCACCCAACCCCCTCTTATATGACAATCCCCAGTTTGTTGTCTGAATATGAGTCTGTTTTCATTTGGTTTGTTCACTTATTTTGTTCTTTAGATTCTACATATAAGTGAAATCATATGGTATTTGTCTCTCTCTGTCTGACTTACTTCATTTAGCGTAGTACCCTTTAAGTCCATCCATGTTGCTGCAAATGGCAAGATTTCATTTTTTTATAGCTGAGTGATATTCTATAGTATATATGTACAACTTCTTTATCCAGTTGTCTATTGATGGGCACTTAGGTTGTTTCCACACCTTGGCTGTCGTAAATAGCACTGCAGTGAACACAGGGGTGCATATATCTTCTTAAATTAGTGTTTTGGTTTTCTTCAGGTAAACATTTAGAAGTACAATTTCTGGGTCATAAGATAGTTTTATTTTTAATTTTTTGAGAACTCTCCAAACTGTTTCCCATAGTGGCTGCACCAATTTACAATCCCACCAATGGTATACAAGAGTTCTCTGAAGACTTTCTTATAATTTAGTTCATGAAACATGAGCATTGCACACAATTATATACTATCTAATGAATACCAATATTAAAAATCACTTTCTAATAGGAAATCATCCTTCAAGATGAACTTCTGCTAGAAGAAGAATTTCAAGGGCATTGTTCCTATCTACCACTGTTCATTGACCTTCTCCACTTCACCATGGAGGGATTGGAACTGTGTGGAGGAGGTGGTGGATTGTGGATATTCAGTGCTAGTAAAGGCTGCTCAGTTGACTGAAGGCACAGAGATGTGAGTGAAGAAAACAGTAATTCAGTCAACAACTTGCTATTGAATGCCAGCTGTATATCACTGTCAGATACTAACCTAGTGTGAGACACTGTTCTGGGAATGAAACAGACAAGATTCCTACTCTGGTAAAGCTAACATTCAATCAATCTTTCTTGCACAAGACATACAGGCAGGTTCCACATTGGGCATTGTTGGAGCACAAAGATCAGTAATACACAGCCATTGATAATCCTCAGGTCTCCTACACTCTAGTGAGGGAGATACCAATGCCACATTCGAGCTTTAAGAGGATATTGTCAGAGCTCAAAGGAGGTGTGTATACATGTGAAGGGGTCTGAGACTAATAAACTTGCAAGAGCAAAACCAAATTGGCATCAATTTGGAAGTGCTAAGAAGTTGCAGAGGTAGCAGGATAAGGTGAGGCAAATAGGAAGACAATTTGGGACTAAGCTAATATTAAATTGAGAGTTTAGGGCAATTAGTCCCAGGTCCCTGCCAAAACCTATAAGTGAGCATTGAGAAGGTGCATTTCTTTGTGGAAGGAAAAAAAATTCCAAAGTATTTAATATAGAGAGGGCATTTGTGTCAACAGAAGTTAAGACCTCAATATGAAATAATCAAAGTAAAAACTGTGGAACAGCACACAGAAAATTGAGAACTAATCTTCAAAAATCCTGCTTTTTAAATGATTTTTTAGAAATACATATTTTTAATTTTTATATTTATTCCATTGGAGAGATGACCAAAGTCCAGTTTAATATTAGCAATCTAATTACATTTTATTATTAGTGACTTACAGAATAGGTAACACCATCTCCATTCTACAAAGAGGAAGCAAGGCTCACGATGGTTAATGTTCTTGCTTACAATAACACAGTTACTAAGTAGTAGGGGAAAAACAAGGCTATTCCAACTCCAGTTCTAGCATCTTTCCAAAGCTAATGTTTTAATAATTTCCTCCAAAGCACCTGTAACAAGAGTAGAGCAAAAGCAAACCTGGATTGAGGAAGTGAGAGGTACAGAGATTTAGAGATACAGGACGTGTTTTTAAGCAACCAGCTCTAGATACAAAATTTCTTAATGATTCATATGTTACCTATGAAATGCATCCACATTTAACATTTATTGTGTAATATAGCCATATTTTCCCAATTTTGATCAAATAAACACACTACAGAAAGATGTGCTGTGTGTACTTCCCAGCTTTGCTTGCTATCTTCCAAACACAGTGAGCACACCGGTTTTGGAAACAGCACCAGAAGGCTTGCAGAACTTTACTAACAGACAAGCAGAACCAGAGCCATTGGGGAAAGGAAGACCCAGCAGTGCTATAGATCACAGTGTCCTACATCAAATGCATAACTATTAAAATACATAAAAGTACTTCTAATACTCTCTATACTACAAACATAAGCAAGCATTATTACAAAATGGGATTCAAGTGATGAACATTCATTTTATTGACTTTTGTGCAATTTGCAAGATGTTGTGCACATCTGGAGATAAAATAGCACAATCCAAGAAAACTGGGGATGGTAAGATCCCGTGCCATCCAAACCAAAGTTATAAAATACAAATCAGTAGATTGCTGAGACAAGTTTTTCTCTACTGAATAACAATTTGTTTCATTAAGGGTAAAATACAACGTTACTATTCTGGAATGTGTCACATAGATGATTCCAAGGGTTGGTGTCTTTGCAGTCTTCTAATCATAAGCTGTTACAGATGTGCTTTCTGGGGTACTGTGGATCACATGATGAAACTAATTCTCCTTTGCCTTGTCTTTCAGTTTTTGCATAATTGGGTTTGTTACTTATCAACTTTTGGCTCATCTATAATGGAGAGACTCTCTTCCCTGGCTTTTCCCTAAAGGACTATATTTATATTGCACCTGATATTTTACCCAATCTCCAAGTAGAAGAATGAACTTGGCGAGCATCTTTCCTCAAATCATTCATCACTCTTGCAAATGACTGGCATGAGTCCACACTATTTCCTTCACATTCCAATGCACATTGTTCCAAGACATCTTTTCATGTACTGTGTAGGAAAGAGCTCCACGTATCTAAAAAACAACAACAACACACACACAAAAAAAAAAAAAAACCCAGCAAGGAATCTAATATTCTGTCCAAAGACCTCTGAAGGAGATGCTAATGTTAGTTCATGTGAACCAAAGGCTTCTAGAAATGGATTTGGGTGTGGGTGTGCATTGCCAGAGGACTTAAAAGGGGGGTGCAGAACAGTTCTTCTAGGACCCATTTCAAAGGAGAGGGGGAAGAAAGACTCGTTTTATCTGCAGGCCATTTGAAAAAATGCCAGAAGGGTAGTTCTCTGTAAACACTTCATCGTCATGTTGTTGTCACCCGTCTCAAGAGAAGAGCTGCCTTCTTCCTCCATTCTCTTCCACCACCCCCTTACTTCCATCCTTTAGAAGGACTGATTATGGAAACCACTGTAGACCACACTTGCTCAATTGCCCTAGGTCAAACTGTCATTTTTTCTCACCTCCATTGCTGGAATGCCTCCTAACCTATCTGCCTACCTCCTGCATCTCCTCCCTCCCATCCACCCTACCCACAAGCCACCAGAGCAAACTTAGTGAAGCACAGATCTGGTCCCATCCCTCCCCTGATTAAGTCTCGGAGGCCCTCAGTTTACCTTTTGCTCTCATCTGTGGCAGTTCCCTACCCCTTGCATTCTGGGCCCTGCTCTTCTGTCACCATACCTATGCACTTGCTGGTCTCAGGATGGAAAACCTTCTCCTCTCTGCCTGAGTTCTACTCATCCTTCAGGACTCAGTTCTCTTCTCTTAAGTATTACCCCATTTCCACTCAGAACACCTCAAACATATCTCCAATTTAGCAAGTATGTTTTAATTATTTTTAAATCACCTCTACACCTCACCAGCCCTCAGAGGATAAGAACTAGGTCTTCATTATCTTTAATAACCCCACCCCAAGGAGTATTAACTCCCCTGCACATCTAGTCTGCCCTGTTTCAGAAAAATAACCCAAGAAAGAAAACTGAGACAAGTTTCAGCAGGTGGTGGAGCTGGACCACCTGTAGCAACTTTGGACCTGCCCCCTGCAACTGCAGTAGAAATCAGGTGGGCTGAGGGCTTGTGGCTCGGGGCACAAAATATGTCTGTTGCAGACACATAGATTTCAATAATCTTGGAAATTCAGAGTTGGAGAGCACCTTGGAGGGCCCATGCCCCAGACTTCCACGCGGCACAGGGATGCTTTCACAGATCACTGACAGGCCATTCTGCTCTTCCCCTCCAGACAACTCATTGCTTGCCATTTCTGACAAACATAAATTGATCTGCTTTTAATAATAATAATATTTTAAAATTAAATAATAACACCATTGAGTGCTTATTATATTCTAAGAACTGTACAAGGAGCTCAGCTGGCAGCATTTAACCTTCACAAGTACTTTATGTGATAAATACAATCATTGTCATCTCTGTTGTCCAAGGTAAAGACTATAGTTGATGTTGTCAATACCCTCACCTTCCCCCTCAAAACTCCTATTTTAATGTGAGCTGGCTGGACTTCCCAGTACCTGCACCTACATCTCCGGTACCACCTTCCTGCAGGATATCTGGCCAGAAACTCCAGAGAATCAGCACCTTTTAGAAGCATTCCTCAACCAGTGACTGAGCTGGCTGCTCCTCATGTGGTCTGGCTCTGCAGTGTGCAGTCTACACTGGCTCCTCAGTGAGCTGAAGCTCTGGCTGCCACAATTGTAGCTTGCTTGATAACTCGCCCTTTTATTGTCCACTTCACTTTCCAGTGTTTGCTGGGATCTCTGCCCAACATTGGCACTTGAATCCTGATCTTTGGGTCTACTTTGGAAAGAACATAACAAAGACATGGAGACAAAGGCACAAAGATTCAGGGACACGTCTAGGATGCTGTCTCACTCTGGGATCCACACTCTTCTCCACTACCCTCTACTGCTTCTTCGACCAGCTTTCCCACTGGAGAAAAAAATGCCAGTTTCTCCTTCTTCTGTATTAAAATATATGAATAGAGCCATAGCAGCTCCTATTTTTTCTGCTGTGACTGTTAAATGAATGTGGTTTCCATACCCACCATCCCACTGTGATGTACCTTATCTAGCTCCAAATTTTCCACTTAAACAAATGGACATTTTCTGCTTGTAACTTTTCATAAGTCCATCCATATGTTACTTAATTCTGTGCCATTACAGAATCAGAGAATTCAGAATTAGAGAATTAACATTGAATAGTAAGCTATTCAATGTTATTACTAGTTTAATAAAAAAAATTCTAGAGTAATTTCTATGTACAAATTAACATCTATACACATAAAATGTTGTTGAATAGTTTCAAGGAATCTTATTAAATTTGACGATATAAGTAATAATTTTGTTAATAAAGTCTTATTAATTTAGCAAGATATAAATATTAATATCTATGTATTCATTAACAAAATAAACACTCTAATAGACTTCTGCATAGCTCAGTGAATTACACCCTCATCCAAAAGTTCTGGGTTTATTTCTGACATACCTCCCCTTCTAGCATCTTTTTTTTTGTTCAGCTATAAGCAAAAAATTCAGATACCATATATTAACTGTTACAGAAAACATTCCCAGAAGTAAGCCACTCCACAATGGGGTGTGCAAAGCATATTGTTGTGAAGTTTAAGGTTCTTAAACTTGAAGTTGTAGTTCTATAGAATCAATCTAGGTACAACATAGTCAATATAAAAAGAAAACTGACAAGTTTAGAAATCATAACACATCATAAACAGATTATGAAATGAAGTTTTATAGAACGTTAGGACAAGAGGAACTTTAAAGAATATCTATTTTAATTTCATCTTTTGCAGAAGACCACACAACTGACTAGATTGTGACAATTAGAAATAAAGCCCAGGTTCCTAAGCTCTTGATTCAGTGCTTAGTTCCTTTACCACAATCTGTCACATATTCTGAATAATTCACTTTTCATCCCAATCACATTATTTATAGTCACTAATTCATCTCTATGATAACCAACACCTGGTTTGAAACAGATAAGTAAAACTGATCAAACATGTCTCAGGAACTTAAAATTACAACAATGAGTGACTGAGTCAGTGGAAAGTGCTTGAACTGAGAGGTGATGCTAATTTAGAGTTAACATTGAGTGCCATGTTGGGTCTGTGCAAAAAGATCACTGTAACTCACTGCAAAGTTCCCAAGAGATGGAGAGTAGCCTGAGTCCCACTTTCCTAGATTAGTTCTTCCGAGGCCTAGAGAGAGAGATTTGGACTTCATAAAGCATATGTGTATTTTTAAAGTAATATCTCTCAACCAATTTACTTTAACTATTTTTAGCAGACTTCTCTTCCCTGTAACCAAAAGTCCTTGGGCAGACAATTGCTTCTTTTTGCTACTAAACTAAGCAACTGTTAAAAGAAATAGATGTTAAATAATGGGATAATAAGAATGACTGTCAGACCCAGCATGAAAAACTAGAATAAAGCGGAGACTAATTAGCAAAATGCTGGCTGTGGTGGGAGAAAAAGAGGCTGAGCAATCCTTCTGTGACTTCTTAAGCCAGGTTAAGAACAAGTCCCTTAATATTACAAATGTATGGGTTTTGAATGATGAGTTTTTCTAACCCCTTTCTCCTTTAGACTTGCTCTGCTAATTTCAAACCAGAGAAGCAAAGGAGCCTAATTTATGAATACGAAAGAACAAATGCCCTTTCCCACAAGCTACTCTTCTGACCATAAACTTGTAGTTCTGAACTATCTACTACTCTCACTTTTGGGGGATAGGTCAGGACCTTAAACCAATAGTACCTCTTCCAATTTTCTACTAGTTTTATTGGCTTCCTATAAAACTAAGGCAGTCAATATTCCTAAATCAATAAAGTATTTTAAAAGGTCTTTGTTTCAGTAGCATTAAACATAATTTTATTGGCCTTTTTTATTTTCAGCCATCAGCCATTCTCCTACTTCTTTGAAGACAGAACCTTGATTATCTATTTGCACAGGAAAGATAACCCTATTCCCAGCTCACTAGTTCAGAAAAAAATCCAGATGAATTTTAAATAATCATGACAATGCCATTCATTCTGTCAGTGACTGGGACAGGCATGGGCTCATGACATAAATCTAGCCAATGAGATGATGGTAGCTAATACTCATTAATGCTAACTACGTACCCTATTCTAAGTGTTTTACAGGAACTCCTTTTTTTCTTCATTATGACTTTATAAAATAGGATCTATATTTGTCTCTATATAACGTCTTCTTGAAATTTATCTTCTTCATGGCTTAAACACTTTTGATTTGTATTTTCTATGTTTTGTCACTGAAAACGTCTAAACCAATATGCCAATTAATTTGTCCTCTTCTCTTTAGAATCCCATGTAAGCACATGTACAAAGATAGCAAAAGGGTATATAAATGCCATACATACTACCGCAATTCTTTCATTCTCACTTTCTGTAAAGGTTTTTTCTAATTCTTCACTACAAGTAAAAAAGAGGAAGTGGGGGGTAGCCTCATTTTCATCTATTAGATTATTATTAGGATACCTCATTATTGGCTTATTTTATTCATGAAAAATCAAACTTGTATATAAATGTTATGAATGAAAATAAGTTTTCAGTACAAGCCATATTAAAAAGATAAACAAGAAGCTTTTTCCAAGCTTGTATTATTTCACTCAGGACTATCTCTTGCTGAGGCAGTGACAAATCCTTCAGTTTCTCATCCTAAGACCTCTGACTGCATGGCTATAGAATGAAATCCAGTCTTCTATTTTATTATAATTTATATTTTATGATTTTAATTTTTGAACCATTTTTGGATCATTGTTTACTAACTAATCATATAAAATGACATTTTCATTGGATTTTTCCTGGTGCTTTGGTTACATTCTTACATACTTTTGAAAATGTAGAAAAAATAATATTTAATTCCTTTAGTTGATATAGAAAATAACCATAATATAGGCTCTTGGCTGTAATATTTCTAATACTATATGAATGAATTAGTATTCAGGTATTTTCTTGTTGCTCTCAGGCCAAAAATAAGGCAACTCTAACAATTTTTATTATTATAAATAATTTGGTTATATTAAAATAGTTTAATATAGCAGTGGGACAAGATGACCAGATGTAAATTCCAACTCTATAATTTTTTATCTTTGTAACATTGCCAAGTTAACATCTTTGTGTCTCAGTTTCCTCAGATGTAAAATAGGGATAATAACAACAACTACTACCTCTTAGGGTTATTGTGAGGATTAAATGAACCAATACATGTGAAGCACTTGAAAAGTTTCCAGAACATAGTAAGAACTCTAAGTGCTGTCATTATTGTTATTAGTAGTAGTGGTATTACCAGGGTTAGCCTATAGGTAAGAGAAAACTTGATTAATAGTGGCTTAAACCATAAGAATACATTTACTTAATAAGAAGTCAGTTACGCCAAAGGTTGGTTCATAGCTCAAAGATATCATGAAAAACTTGGCCTCCTCCTACCCTCCTGCTTTGCCTTTCTTGTTGTGGTGACGAAGTTTCCTCTTATAGTCACAAGACAGTTGCCTGAATTACAAGTTCTTCAGACAACAGACTCCCAAACAGTAAGGTGAGGGGATGAGGGGAAAACTTTTTTAAAAAGGGGGTGGGTGGGAGCTTTCTCTTGTTGCATACTTATCTATTTAGAAGACAAATATTTCCCAGAAATAGATGACAGATGTCTTCTTTATGTCTTATTGGCCAGAACTGGGTCACGTGACCACTTCTAAACCAATCGCTTAGGGAAAAAAAATAGAATTGCCATGACTGATTTAGACCAACTATGAGTCATTTTCTGGGACTGGGCCTCTTGTTTCTTGATCAAAACCAGGTTTCTATCACCAAGGGAAAAAAGGAGAATAGCCACTGGGTATGTAACCAATAGTGTGTGTCATCAACAAGCATTCATTTGTTGCCTGCTATGTACTCTGCTTGTGCTCCTAATTAAACTGTAGAAACTACAAAAAGAATAAATAATATTTTCTTTGCCCTTGAGGTCCTGTTTGCTTGGCATCTTTAGAATGAAGGCTACTTCTGCCAGGCCCTGCCAACTTACTAAACCAGAGCCTTTAGGGCCTCTTTCCTGATCTACTTACTCTGAGTGGCTTCACTTATTCCCCGCCAAATGTGTTTGATCTTCCTTTTCTTGGTCAAATCTTTGCCTCCCATCTTGAAGTATTTCAGACTCTGTATTGCTTCTTCATTTTCAAGTAGTGCTAACTGAAGGACAGCACAAAGATTTAGTGATATAAAAATCCATGTATAGCATCTCGGAGCACCCTAGATGCTATACACCCAGGGAGTTGAGTCCATTTACCATTTTTCCCCTTTATTGAGAGCCTACTGTAAATCAGGTACTTTCATAAAATTTTATCTATTTATTTTATTCTCACAAAAAAAATACATGAAATATAGGGAAGAAAAATTAAGATAAAGGAAAGATTGATTAAGACAGATTAAGTGATTTGTGCAAAACCATCAGCTAGAAATAGGAAAAATAGTTACCTCTTACTGACAATATATGCTACATATAAGCTAAGTACTGTCCTAAATACTACTTATGAATTCATTCTTTTAATTCTCCTAACTACCCCGTGAGGTAAGCATTCACTCACAACAAACACTTCTGCCTGCCATTTTATAGATAGGAAATCTCCAGCTTCAAAAGCTATATAACTTCAAGTTTATCCAGAAAGAAAATAACAGGTATTATTTAAAGCTGGGTCTGTCTAATTCTAAAAGCTTTGTGTTGAAGCCCCCACCTTACCCCTATGCTGCAGGAATTTGAACCTAGGCCTCTGAGCTCCTTTGCCATTCCATAATCCCCAAATCACAGATAGAATATTTCAGTGTTTTATTCCAACCTCTTGTCCAAGTAGTTCATGACTGGTCTAACTGTCCAAAATGAAGTGGGAATTTATCATAAAATATTTAGCAAATTAGAAACTCCTCTTCTTCATTTTGAGAGTGGAGAGGCAAAGCTAGCTGATCCCTATTGAATTTAAAGAAAAGGGCTTCTAGGGAAGTAGATTATCAATATTTATCCCATTTCGGCTCTGCCTTCAAGCCACAAATTAAATGTTAATACTTGGATTAAACAAAATCCTGCAGTTGCCCATTTTACCCATTATAAATCTTGTTATCTGCTCTAAGTATTAGAAATAATATGGCCAAGGGCTCTTCTATAAACCAGTAAGACCTTTTATTTCCTGTCAGTCCCAGATTAGAGCTTGCCAGGAAAGAGATTTAATAATTGGTAATTGCTTCAAATTTGCCCCTGAAGGAAGTCTTCTAGCCCTGATTCTCTATTTTATGTAGCCTTGATCTGGATGCCTCCTACTCAGAAATCAACTGAGGCCCTATTTGGAGAAACATAGGGTTCAAACAATCTTTCCTTACCTGTTTTCAGTCCTGCTAGAGACTCACAAGCAGTAGGAGGTTTAGAGAGACATTTGTTTTCATTTATTGTTGTTTTGCTTTAGGTACCTAGGCTTTAAACATGCCACAGGTCAAAATAGTACCAAATTTTTTTCTAAAATGAATTTATTTTCATGGAATGAGGTTTCAGAAGTGAAACCCCATGTCTGAGCTCTGATACTAACTCCATAGCTCTACAGTACTGGTCCCCACTAGCTGGGAAATCATGTTTTAGGGAACCATGTGTGTATTGATCAACACAACTGCCTCAACTATCCACCAAGTTAAAACAAGATGGGTATGATAATCCTAGTGACCAAGATCTTTCACAGAAAGTCCAAAGGACTGTGTAAAATGAATGATTAAAGAAAAAGATGTCATAAAGCAATATTTACAATTTTTTTTCATTTGGACATTTGGATCCCAGAACACACACACACACACACACACACACACACACACACACACACACACACATCATTGACAAAGTCCATGCAGGTGGGACAGAGAGCATGATGTAGGTTTTTAAGACCTTTCATGCAAATGAAGATATTGAAGTCTTCTTAATTCTGAGCCTCAACTTTCTCTTCGTGAAACAATTTTTTAAGAGCCTGGAGAATTGTCTCTAAGGTTCCTCTTAGGTCAAAACACTTGCTCTTCAAACACCTGCTCTTCATCTCACTTCCCACACTCTTTACAGGTCCATCTATTATGACACATTATATTTCATTGTTCTGTAATTAGCAGGAATATTTTCTTTCAGTCTTTTATTACTAGATATGAAGGCAAAGCCAGCTGTTAACCCAGTTAGTGACCTAGGACATGTTTTATGGTGGGAATGTAGTAAATGTTTATTAAAATGAGATGGGATGGGGTAGGGGTGGGGCATCTATGAATCTATTCATTTCAAAGCCTCAGTCCAAATTTTGAATACTATTGCTATAAGAAAGTTTTCAAAATCATCATGATTCTAAAAGTTCTCAGGAAGCTCTCTGCCAACTATTACTAAAAAAGGGGGGGACTTCAATAATACTTAGATAAGAACCTTGGGCACTTATCTAACATTCATTGAATATAATTATAAGGTGTGTACAATCTTGCTTTAGTCAGATGAGTAGATTGACTTTTTAAGTGATTTTTCTATGGGATTATGACAGCCCATCCCAGCCTTTCACAATTATTTTTCATATGTTTTCCCCATCAAAATTACATAAATCACAAGCATCACTTAATCATTGTTTCTCATAGCTCATTCTACGTACTATGAACCACCCAGACTGTTTGTCGTAAATATAGCTTCCTGAGCCATTCTGCAGCCCTGATGAATTAGACTCTCCACGGGTGGACCCTAGAAGCTGCATGTTCAATAAAATCCACGGGTGATTCTGATGCACCCTCAAGCGTGAGAACCACTGCTCAGGACCCACGAATAGAGATCGAAGGACAAACAGAACGAGACTGTGGGGCTCTTTTGAAGCAATTAAGTGGGCTGAGGCTCCATTAAGTTACAAAATGGATTTTTCCCCTGAGAGTACCCTATTCCAATGAGAGAGAACATAGAAATTTGCAAAGAAAACAAATGGGAAGTCCTTCCCAAAAGAAACCACCCACTGTGGTATATTCATCAGTCTCCTGCACACATCTTTTTCAGCAAAGGGTAGGCATATCTGAGATACAGAACTAAAGGGATTTAAAAGGAAATTGCATGTTTTTGTTTAAAAAGGTAAAGAATGAGTGAATTAATGAATAAGAAGTATATGCCTCTAAAAGAAAAGACAAAACAAAAAATGTACAGGAAGAAGAAACAAAAAGAAAGAGGGAAGAAAGAAGGAAGTCCCATTGTAAAAGGAAATGAGGAAAAAAGATGGATTTTAAGAAAGAATATACAGTAATGGAAGAGCACAGGAGAGGGATAGTCTGTTAATTTCTCTACTTCTATTGCATTGGAAGAGCCTCCCCAGACAGATTCCTCATACCCTGGAAGAGCAGCTCTGAGAAGTAGCTTTGCCAAGGATGTATGGTTCTTTGAATTTTGCTTTTCAACTGCAAGGTATCAACCACATTAATGAAAAAAAGTATCAAACTTAATCATGTTATCCCCACCCATCTCACCCAACACAGAATGTAATGAGTGTCTTCTTTCCAAGAGAGACAGGCATCTTCCAGTCTTCCCAGTGTCCAGATCCTGTCTGCAGTGGATAGCCTCCAAGCCTTCAGATTAAAAAAAAAGAGAGAAAGAAAGAAAAAGTTGAGTAAATAACCTACTAAGAGGATTGTTAATGAAACAAAACGCCCATCTCCCTAGGTCATTGGCCACATCCCTCTGGCCATGCAGAAGAGAGCTGAATTAAGCCCATCCCTTCATTAAGAGAAAATTTCTCCAGGTAGTTATATAGTTGAGTCATTCCATGGAGTCAGAAAAGGGAGGTGGCCGGGACAGAAAAAGTCAAACGAAACATATTATCACTGCCCTCCTTTCCCCATGACCAGTTCTCCAAGAGAAAATGTTCTTTGTAAGAAGCTCAAAATATGAATACCATAAAATCTTTGGAGTTAAGACAGATATCTAGTCCAGAAACAAAAGCACCACTGCTGTAATTATAATTCTTCTCTAACACAGAGGAAACGCAGCCCAGTGCTGCCAACTGAGCCCCAGCACTGCAGCTAACCACAAGAGTTTATTGAGCACTTACTGTATGGACAGAGCACGTACATGCATTCTCTCTTTTGCAAATCATATTTGGAAAAAGGGTTCGTTACTTTCATGTCAAGAACACAGAATCTATCATAAAAATCATTTCAGAGAAATTATTTCACCAAAATAAACTTTAGCCATTTTCACAGATGCTTTCCAAACCTTGACTTTTTTTTTTTTAATCTTAGTTCAAAAACAAGCCAAAAGAGCATACATAGCACAGTCCTCTAAATCCAACCTTGAGGTTGTTGTTGTCTCAATCAAGTGCTCTTGTTTGCAAACAATCTTTACATTAAAAAAAGGCCAACTTCAGTGGGTGCGGCTGGCATGCCCAGACGGGAGACCTGCACATTTCTTTTTGGGGCAACTTCAAAGCAGTGTCCCCATGTGGTTAACATCCTAGATCTCTGGATGAAAACTGAGGTTCCAAATAAGCTGAGTAAGAGAATATCTGGAAGCAAAACAGGGGGAAACCTAACCAAGGTTAGTGTGGAATGATTGTCAAGCCTGGAGGTAGGGTCAGGTTGCAGGTGCCATGCAGTGTGATAGTATGGGCCATGACAAAATCAGACTTGGTGTTCCAGGGTGCCTGCTGGTATACGGGGAAAACCAAGAAAACCTGTGGCAGTGCCGCATTAAACCAGCTCAGGATGGCTGCCCAAAAAGTGGCCCATGAAGCAGCTTGTGCAGTCAGCAATCCTGAAACAAATACCGCTCACAAATGCAATGCCAGTTAGGCCACTTAGTCAGAAGCAAACATAGTATTTCTTGCAATTATTCCAGAAACTTGCCTTCCAGAGATTAAAAGAAATCAGCTCTGGTGAAGTTGGAGGCCATTGTAGAAAGAAAAATGCCCAAGCTTTGGAAAGAAAGTTGTACATGTACTTGACCCAGTTACAATCTTCCTTACTCTTTTTTCCCTGCTTGTTCACGGTCCTCTTTCCTTACTTGAAATTATTTTCTCTTTGCAGTGGGATTTTCATTTTAGGGGTAGAATACATTTATTTTCATTTTCTTTTATCCAATAATACATTTTTTTCTTTAAAATAAACTCTGTGGAAACAAGTTAAAGTTGCCCGTTATATTATATACAGAAAAATACAAAGAAGAAAATTAAAATTACATCTAATCTTACCACCTGGATAATCACTGTTAATCTTTTTCTTTATTAATTTCAAGTATTTTAATTTTTCTTTGTGTTTGTTCCAAAATAGTTTTGCAATCTGCTTTTTTCACTCTTATAATAGTATAATATTCTCAAGCCATTAAATATTCTTTAAAGACACCTTTTTTTAAATGACTATGTAATTACTATTCTTCAGGCTTTGACATTCTGAGTGCAGTACATTAAATGGAATAATATATGGATTTTTCCCCTTTTAATGTAACTTTGAACCATTTGTATTTGATTGCACTCATTTAATGTACTTCTCTATTGTTTTTCGCGATCAGACACTTTAAGAGCAGCCAATTAAATTTAAAACAGTAGGACTAAGAACATCAGGAAACATTTATCGATGGTATAAATCACTAAAGAAACCTAAGCCAGTTGTATTTCTCAAAGCAGCCGTGCATACCTACAGTCGAATGAAGTTCACCTCACATGAATAAGAGATTGCTTATTAACATAGGTTGGCTTAACTGTGACCGGTAATGGCATGATATCCTCAGCTATTGGCCATTCACTTGCAAACATCAGAAACCTCTTATAACATTAGATGGTTCAGGCATACCTTGTTTTATTGCACTGTGCTTTATCGTGCTTGGCAGATGTTTCATTTTTTACAAATTGAAGGCAATACCCTCCACCAGCAAAAAGATTATACCTCACTTTATTGCAATACTCGCTTTCTTGTGATGGTCTGGAACTAAACCCATATATCTCTGAGGTATGCCTGTATTTGTTAGCCTCACACTATCTGGTGGTTTAGAAAAATATGAATTATTGACTGCATTATCAGTAGGACTTAACTTTCAAATAGCTGTGTTTGGTTCTCAATGTCTGATTTTAACCTGGTTGCCTGTAGTCTCAAAAAGATATTTTCCCAAAGAAACAAGCTCTAAGTGGTAAATAGCTGACAAGAGACCCGAGGTATTATTATATGTCACACTGGATATACTATGCAACAGCATAACAATGAAACCAGAAGAAAATGAATTCAGGATACGTTAATGGGATCTGTGACTTTCTTTCCTATCTTTCACCCCAGCTACCAGACGCAGGAGTAAGAATCCCAGAGGGCAATCTTGGGACACTCACAGAAGCAGTCATGACAGGAAGGGTTAAGGGTTCCAGGGAAATCTCTCTCCTCACAGCCTTTTCAGGGTGGGTCAGCTTTCAGACACTCGGCTCTGAGCACCTCAAGGTAGGTCTACCTGCTTCATCTTTCTACTGTTACCATCCTTTGACACCTCTCAATGTTTACCTCCCACCATAGCCCAGTTCCCAAATTTTCTTGCCTTCCTTTTCCTATAGCAATTTCAAACCCTTTCTTGAGGGTTTCCAAGAGTTTGTGTTGCTAAGAATACTAAGAAAGAGAAAGTTGAAAGTTCCCCCTCTAAGTCCAATATTCTATAGTGAAAGACAAGAGTGGCAATAGGGGAATAAGATGGGTTTAGAGGACACAGAGGTTTGCATTTCAGAGGGATATTCAATTTCAATACCCCCCTGACCACTGGGGCTCCTGAAGAGTAAGAAGGAAGAGTTAGATAAGGGAGAGACCAAGGATTCCTCTGTGAGGAACCTCATGTAAAGCAAAGAGAAAATCCACAGAAGAATCAGCTTCCTCTTTTCCCCTCTTTTACTATTATCATTTCTACCACTTATGTGGATGGGAACGAGGGTATATTAAGAATGAAATGGCTGTGGGTGTCATCAAAGCAGTGGACAAGAAGGCCTCAGAAGCTGGCAAGGTCACCAAGTTTGCTCTGAGAGCTCAGAAGGCCAAATGAATATTATCCCCAATACCTGCCACCCCAGTCTTAATCAGAAGTGGAAGAACGGTCTCAGAACTGTTTGTCTCAATTGGCCATTTAAGTCTAATAGTAAAAGACTGGTTAATGATCGCAATGCACCGTAAAATCTTCAGAAGAAAAGGAGAATGTTTTGTGGACCATTTGTTTTGTGTGTGTGTGTGTGGCAGTTTTTAAGTTACTAGTTTTCAAAATCAGTACTTTTTAATGGAAACAATTTGACCAAAAATCTGTCACAGCATTTTGAGACCCCATGAAAACAAAGTTTAATGAGAAAAAAATGCAAAAATGTTTTCTAAGCTCTTATATGGTCCAAGCACTGAGTTTTACAAATGAGGAAACTGAGACTGGGGCGGGGTGGGTGATGGAAGCTTGTACATTAGAAACACGGATAAAGGGAAGCGGGAAGAGAATGCAGTTCTTAGCAGGAGCAAAGCCAACAAAAGCAAATTGGAGGACAGAAGGAAGTCCCCAAAAGTGTTGACTGAGAGGGGAAAATAGGCCTCTCTTCCCTGATCGCCATTCCCTGATCCCAGCCAGTAATGGGGCAGCCATCCCATAGACTGTTCTTACCTGTGGAGTGGAGGTAAGGCAAGCATCTATAGATTGGGGCTGTATTCTGATTTTTATTCAGATGTTCTGGCTTCATGTACACATCACCATAGCATGTTTCAGTTTCCACCAAAACAAAAGCGGCTCAATAGAAATTATTTACAGTTAAATGTCTCCAGCCAGACAACCACTCCTCCCTCTCCAGCCTGCAGTGTCAAGCTCTGAATTTGGTTCCCGGATCCCACTCAGAGTCTATAGCTTTTAATGCTAGAAGCAAGCCATGATTTAAACATGAATTCTATTATTTTCAAATTAGACGGTACATATCTTACTTCTAGTTGTTCTTAAATAAATTTAACAGGATTTTTAGAGGGTAGAGGGATCACCCAATTCTAAATTTAACTTTTTTCTTTATCCTTTAGCTGGTTATATCAGTTTTTTCAGTGTTTTTAAGCTTATTCATTCTCAAGCCTTCCAATAAATCTAAGTTGTAGACTCTTCCTGTTATCTCTAGAAAAGTTATCTTTCCTTTGGTAATTAATTTAGAACTTTATTATCTTATTTTAATAAATCATTTAGCATTTGTTGTTTTTCTCATTGAACCATATTAACAACAATAAACAACAACAAAAAAAATCCCTAAGAAAATGAAATGGATTAGAAAATTCAGGCAAGAATTGATATCTTGATAAATATTCTCTCATACTTAGCAAATTCCATGTCATTGCTTAGTTCAGAACTTGGCAATACAAATGTTGTAGAAACAAAAATATGAACATTCCTGAGAAAGCCTTATTTTAAGAGCAGGGAAACACTTGACAATCATGCAGAAGAGGTCCAGACTCTTAGCAGTGAATAATGAGGAGGGTGTAATTCTTACCAGTCCCAAAGCCAACAAATATGACATCTTAGAAGAGTACTTGGACTATTACAAAGCAAAAATTCTTTGGGCTTCTTCTTGTGCCCAATTGTCCCCTCAGCCTGAAATATAAGTAACCTCCTCGTTAGCACCACATCAGAAGTTCTGTACCATCTATGTGTATTGAGCAACATTAAAGCTGAAGGCAACAGGATCTATCTCCCCTGGCTATAGCCATGCCAGTTCCCAGAGGCAAAACAAGATTTTTTCATTGTTCTGATGGGACACACAATGTTTCTGAGATTTAGAGTACAACTTTTACAGGTACTTCCCTTTTGACTTCAATTATTTTATACTTAACACAGTAAGTGTTCCTTAATTCCTACTGGCAAATTTATTTTCTAAAAAAATAAGTCAAAAAGTCAAAGAAGACTAGAAAGCTCAAAGACTCCAGTCCAGAGACTTCTAAAGATTTTGGATTTGATTTATACATTCTGTACCTTTGGGTTATTATTTGTGTGGGTTTGGTTATCATGAATAAAGAGAACTTATTCTTAAAATTAGGTGAATGTGAAGTCATGACAAGTCAATGCATTTATAGCATGTTTGTATAGCCTAATATGCACCAGTGCTTTACTTTCACTATTCAATCACTAATTAATAATCATCTCTTAAAATTATAAACCCCACCTTTTATGTGTGCATATTTCCAAGGCACAATATCAAACACTATAGATTTCCTTTCTTAAAATTTTTTCAAGTGGTATTTCTTAAGTGAGCCTGCTCTCATTTTTCAGTATTCAGTTTAATTATTGTTTCCCCTTATTTTATTTCTTTAATTATTAAAATATATCATAGTGTCCTAAATTTTATATTACTTTATAAATTTTTTTTAAATATTTGTGCTTCTGCCATTTCATTCTATGGTATGTGGGGGGTGTTTTGTGTGTGAATTGTGTATCTGTGAGTTGTAGAAATGTACTTAGAGAATGATTTTGAGGTTACCTCTAAAGGAAGTCCCAGGGAGTTAATTAGTTAACAGTCAATTTCTACATTAATTTTTCAATTTCAGATTCCTCAAGATTCAGGTAAATTTGAATTCTACACTCATACATAGAATACTCACAGAATTTTTATCATGGAAGATAATCTTCTCACCAGAACCCAGGGTACTCATGAGCTTCCTTGAAGCTTCCCTGGGCTAGTGGGTAGTTTTATTGAAAGAGCAAATATCCATGGCGTTCGCTTCGTTCTGGGATGTCAGCAGTTTTGAGTAACCCAAGGACATATCTTTGGGCATTAAAACCCCTTCACCTATCTAGGCTTTGAGGGCATATATAAAAGACTAATCCTCCCTTGGGCCATGGTCACATGTGCTCATGAGCTTATCGCTCTTGTCTTGGGTCCCCTCTTTGTTTCTGATACTTGGAGATTCCCCTATCTTTCTTTTGAGTACAGTTTCCTATTTTTTTTTCATTTTTTAACTATTTTATGTTAGTTTCAGATATACAGCACAATGGCTAGACATTTATATAATTTATGAAGTGATGCCCATGATTACTCCATAACCTATGTGGCACTATACACAGTCATTACAGTAATATTGACTATATTCCCTCTACATTTCTGTGACTATTTTGTAACTACTAATTTGTACTTCTTTATCGCTCTACCTTTTTACCCAGCCCTGCAACCTCCTCTTTTCTGGCAATTTTGTCCTGTGTCTGTGAGTCTGTTATTGTTTAGTTTGTTTGTTTCTTTTGTTCCTTAGATTCTGCATATAAGTGAAATGATATGGTATTTATTTTTCTCTGACTTATTTCATTCAGTGTAATATCCTCTAGGTCTATGTGAGTTATTGCAAATGGTAAGATTTCAATTTTTTATAGCTGAGTAATATTCCATTATACACACACACACACACACACACACACACACACACACACACACACACAACACACCATAACTTCTTTATCCAGTTATCTATGGATGGACACTTTGGTTGCTTTCATATCTTGACTATTGTGAATAGCACTGCCATGAACATAGGAGTGGATGGATCTTTACAAATGAGTATTTTGATTTTCTTTGAATAAATACCCAGAAGTACAATTGCTGGGTCAAAAGGTAGTTCTATTTTTAATTTTTTGAGGTACCAACAAATTTTTTCATAGTGGCTGCACCAATTTGTAATCCCACCAACCCAATCTGAGAGTTCCCTTTTCTCCACATCCTCACCAATACTTATTTTTTAATTTATTGATGATAGACAATCTGAAAGAGGAAAGGTGATATCTCATTGTGGTTTTAATTTTCATTTCTCTGGTCATTAGTGACCTTCAGCATCTTTTCATGTCTATTGGCCCTCTGTATTTCTGTTTTGAAGAAATGCCTATTCAGATCTTCTGCCCATTTTTTAATTGGTTCGTTTGCTTTCTTCTTGTTGAGTTGTATCAGTTCTTTATAAATTTTGAATATTAACCCTTTGTTAGATGTATCATAGGTGAATATCTTCTCTCATTCAGTAGGTTGTCATTTCATTTTAGTGATGGTTTCCTTTGCTGTGCAAAAATTTTTAGTTTGATGTAGTCCAATTTGTTTATTTTTTTTCCATGTTCGAGGAGGTATATCAGAAAAAAATGCTAATAGCAATATCAGAGAGCTTACTGCCTATGTTTTATTCTAGAATTTTTATGGTTTGGGGTCTTACATATAAATCTTTAATCTATTTTGAGTCTATTTTTGAATATAGTATAAGATAGTAGTCCAGTTTTTGTTTTTTGGTTTTTGCTCTGTTTATTTGTTTGCATATATCTCTCCAGTTTTCCCCACACTGTTTGTTTAAGAGACTGTCTTTACCCATTGTATATTCTGGTCTCCTTTGTCATAGATTAAGTGACCATATGGGCATGGATTTATTTCTGGGTTCTCTATTCTGTTCTATTGATCTATGTGTCTGTTTTTAAAAATTTCAGTACCATGCTGTTTTGATGGTATAGATTCATAGTATGTTTTGGTATGAGGTTGTGATACCCCCAACTTTGCTCTTCTTTCTTGAGATTGCTGTGGTTATCTGAGATCTTGTATAGCTCCGTATAAATTTTTAGATTATTTGCTCTAGTTTTTTGAAAAATGCCATTGGTATTTTGTAGGGATCGCATTCAATCTGTAGATTGCTTTGGGTAGTATGGTCATTATGACAATGTTGATTCTTCTCAAACATGAGCACAGTATATGTTTCATTTATTTGTATCTTCATTAATTTTTTTCAATGACTTATAATTTTCCAAAAACAGGTCTTTTACCTCCCTGGTTAATTTGATTCCTAGGTATTTTATTGTTTTTGATGCAATCGCAAATGGGATTGTTTTCTTAATTTTTTATGATAGTTCGTCATTGGTGTATAAAAATGCAACTGACTTCAAACATTAATTTTGTATCTTTCTGCTTTACTGAATTCATTTATCAGTTCTAACAGTTTTTTGATGGAATCTTTAGGATTTTTTATATATAGTATTGTGTCATCAGCAAATAATGACAGTTTTATTTCTTCCTTTTCTGTGAGTTTTTTTAAATGTATTTTTTCTGTGTGCTCGCTGTGTGCAGAGTTTTCATAATAATTTAGTCTGTCATGTCGCTGTGACTAAAATTCCAAAGAACTTTCATGTAATTTTTCATTTGCTCACTAGGACAGTGAAGTAAACAATTTATTTTCTCAATTTTACAAATGAAGAAATAGAAGCTCAGATCATTCAAGTCACAGAACTAGTATATGACGAAGCAAGGCTGGAAGACACCTGTATTCTTTTCATTCTGCTAGAGGTTCCTAAACAGAGGTCCTTTATTTTTTTTGGCACTGGGCATTGTCTTCAGGTTGAATAAACAATGCCTTAACCCATATATTCTATTAGTTTCAAATGTATCTAGATCTTGTGATTAATAAAATGTAACTTTATTTAAAAGTTAAAGTACCAGCCATTTCACTTTTTGGTATCTACCCCAGAGAACCACTGGCCACGTAGTCCCAAGGAAGTGTGTATATATACAAAGGATAGAACAGATTTTTTTCAACACTTTTTATAGTAGCAAAAATATGAGGGAAAATGTAAATGACCCACAGTAGAACAACGGAGAAATAAACTATGGTATTGCATGAAAGTTAAAAAGAGTAAGTGGGTTTCTCTGTGAACTGACATGAAATGACTTCCAAGACAGTTTTGAGTTACAGCATAATGCATTTATATGATATAGTTTGTGTTAAAAATACATATACCACACTTAAAAAAATCAGTACCAAATATTTTTATAGATGCATGTGAGAGGAGAGAAAATGTATGGATAGATACAAACTATAATACTAATAACAATTTCCTCCAGGGAGGGGCCTAATATTGGAGCTCAGGTCAGGAGATGAGAGGGAGGCCTCACCTTTATGGGTCATGTCTACCTTATATATTTAAATACACTTAAATAGAATTGAATTCATAATAGCTTCTTTCTTTTTTTTTACATTATGCAAGTTCTCAGTCAACAGATAGTAAAAAGATAATATGCTAATCTGAGAAAATTGCTGAGGCACAGTGGGTCTTATAATCACATTAACTGGTGATCTCTGTCCTTAGCCCCATGCCTCTTTATGTAATTAATGGCTATGCTGGTGAGGCTGGAAAAGCAATCTGGCATTGTGAACCTGGAAATTCTGGATTCATGAGGTCCATGACTAAGCTAGTAGATTACACCAAGGTAAGTATTAAGTAGGAAATTGTCATATGGATCTTCAAATTTTAAATGGACCCAATGCAAAGATCAAACAACCAAAATAAAAATTTACATCTTTCTTTTGTCTTATCACATTGTTTCCAGTTTTTGAAGATTCTTGCTACTTAGTGTAGAATAGGCATTCTGGCTGTTTCAATTACCACTGAAAATGCAGTACTTATCTTTTCTTCCTCCTTTTCTCTGAGTTTTCGTTAAAAAAAAAAAAAAGTTGCCCAGACCTGTTGAGACTTAGCTTGCTATAAATGACAAGTTCTTACCCTTTACAGATTTAAGCACTTTACTCAGTTAGCAAATACAGCAAAATTATTTCTCAGACATTAGTTGAAAAGCACAAAAACTCCAGAACCTTGTGGGAGATCTTTTTTTAAGTAAGATGCATTAACTTTAGAAATACCAACCAAGCAAAGCCTTTCACTTTTTTTTATTTCCACTTTCTTCAGAATAAGCACCATTGTGTACTTTGTCTACTCAAAGTTTAATGAGTTCTAATATTTTCCCTCCAAGCACGGGAGCGTCCTTGAAATATCCTTATTAATTTGAACAAAAGTATTTCATTTATTGTCTCCCACTAGATACAATCTTGGTTTAAAGGTTGCAATGAAAAGTTGTATTGCATAGGAAGTTAAACCTTGAGTTCTCATCCTTTCCATATGGCTTAGTTGTTCTCAGCTGTGCATTGAGATCTCTACCTGATGTCAGATGGGTTGGCACTTTTGGCAGATATGGCTAAAGTGTAAACAGGGAGTGAGAGTTAGGGCCAGGATTCCATGAGAGCATATGTCATCACACAAGTTAGAGACTAAGCATCAAAGTAACATTATTGTTGCAAAGGTCTTTACAAATCTACTAATTTTTTCATTTGACAAAGGAGAAAATAAATCATAATAATGATAGCACTATCATGGAGCATTTTGCTTTAATGCATTTTCTCACTGAATTCTCAATGCTACCTTGTGAGACTATCATTATCTGAAAATACCAGATATTATCATTATGCCATTTAGAGATGAGGAAGCTATGGCTGGGAAGGATTAAGGACCAATTTTAGCTCTCCATTAAAATGTCACCTCTGTGAGGTGTCACTTTTGTAAAAAGAAACTCCTCCCTGCACTCCCTCAACCCCTCATCTTGCTTTATTTTTTTCCCTGCCACTTATTTCTATCTAAACATTATATATTTATATTTTTGTTGCCTGTCTCACCCTTCTATTATATAAACTGCATGGAGAAGGGGCTTTGCTTTGTTCACTGCTATATCTCCAGCACAGAAACAACCTGAAACATGGTGCCCAGTGAATATTTGGTGAATGAAAAAGTTGTTAAAGGGATCTACCCAAAGATTCAAACCTAGTAATTTGTGGGCCCATTATTTGGACCCAGAACTATAACTCTCAAGCACACACTTTTAACCATTTTGCTATTGCTGAGGTCACTTCATTTTTTTCCTTTCTAAGGAATCAACTTATTTTCCAAAATATTTTCAGAAGTTCCAAGCCATCCTTAATTTTCTCTGGTTACTTCCCTTGCTGTGACTATGCTATGAGAATGCTTATTTGAAGGAGACAGAGATTTTAACACACAAGCTGGGAATACTGGGTGAGGCTCTCTGCTCACCTAACTGCTTATCGAATCTCTCTACATCTTGCTTCAACAATAATGAGAATTCTTTCTGTTCCAGCTCTAACCTGATTATTCTAAATTCTTAGAACATTATTTACAATATGGCAAAGAATCCCCAGTGACTCCAAACAATGGCAGAAGCCTCCTAACCACATTAATTTTAATTGAATTAAATTGAAAAATAACTATTTATATTATGTCCCACATTCTGCCCACCAACTTCCTGCCAAAAAACAGAAAAACAAAATGAAAAAAGGTCTTGACAGAGAAGTCTGTAAGAAAATATACAAAAATATTAATAGAGGTGGTTTTTTAAACCAGGGGTAATTTTTTCTTTTACTCTTCTGTATTGATCATATTATTTTTATAATAGAAACATATTTTATTTTAAAAATAAAGTTATATACCTTATATAACCTTTAGGCAAATAGAATTTTATCAAGAAAGCAACTGTTTATTTGCTCTATAAGTGCCATTTTTTGTGATAGGCACTATATATTATTCCTCAAAAGAAAAAACTATTAAATAAAAAGAAGAGAGATGTAGCCACATACTCTGGCCATTTATAACATTCACCTTTTCCATAAATGCCCTATAATAACTGCTAGGTTTTGTTCTGATTCAGATGAGTGTAGTCATTTGAGTAAACTTAACATTGATTCAATCCAAGGTCTTGATCAGAGAGTGGACAGATTTCTAACTAATATAAAGTGGAATTCTCCCTCTATCCTTTTTCCTGGTGTGGTGATACCCTTGACTCTCATTCTCCTGGTCCCTGGAGTCTCTTCCCAATCTGATAATGTCTTTATCAACCAGTGCTCTCAGCCATATCAACAGCTAACTTGATGGTGCATAACCTTTCAGATTTGGCCACAGCAGGACAACATGCCTCATGGAGGAAGGGCCAAGAGGAAAGCAGTCAGGCTCTTCTGCAGCCCCAATTTATTGACTCAGTAAGAGTCTTGGTATCACATAGTCTTCCAAAAACAATAGGACGGTAATTAGCTTGGCATAGCCAGTCAGCCAACCCTCGATAAAAGGCAATAAAATGAAAATAAATAGAAAGACAGAAGGTAAAATAGGTTTACAAGTAACATACCTTTAAACATTTTATTATCACTTAAAATGAGAAGGTTTAGACTTTTAATTACATAATTAATAGCCCAGAATCTCTACTTGTCTGGACAGAAGGCATACTAACTTCAAGCACCAGAGTGAGAGTGCCTAGGAGCAACTTGGGTATGGCAAGGTACAAATTATAAATTCTTTTATGGGCAGCGATGATGTCTAAAATCCTCTGATCTTCCTCACGAATCTGCTTCCAGAGAGTAGTAAGTGTTCTGCTATCTTGGACAGAGCCGCCGGTCAGGAGTGACAGCCTAGGAGGCTCACAGGACAAGTAGCAGGCAGTGCTTTACTTTCATTGGAAGCAACTATATTTGTTTCTGAACTTGGTGTCCGCTTCACAAACACCCTGTTACATTTCCAGTAAATGTGTGTTTGTATTTATATATCAGTATATATGTATGTATATATGTGTGTGTATAAACACACACACACACACACACACACACACACACACACACACACCACAAAGCCAAATATACATGTCACTTCAGTTTAGCATCAATGCTGGATTTCAGTTTAGTTATTTAGATTTTTTTTTGATGGTCATCTTGACTTTCAATGTTATGAGGCAACATTGGACACAGTACCTGGAAACCCCAGACAGACAGGTATCAGCACACTAATTAAAGAACATCCTGGTTCAAAGCAGGATCAAGCCCAGAAAAAAAAGTGCCTAGAAGTGTTTAGGTGTATGCGTAGACTGCAGCTAGCAGGCTACACTTCAACCCTAGTTCTCAGAAGACAAAAAGTACGGCATGAGGAGAAAGGCCACAGCTCCTACGGCAGTGCTCAGGCCCACCGCCATCCCAGGAGCAGGGAGAGCCAGGAAGGCGGGAAGAACCAGAGCTGCTAACATGATAATACCTTCCAAGACTTGACCACGGTTGGCTCAGAATCCTATCCTCTTGGTGGAAGGTCCTTGGTGTTATAGCAGAGCTGAGGGGCAGAGCCTTGAGGAAAATCAGGGACTGACCTGAGATTCATTGAGATTCATCGGTGAAAGGTTCTCGGCACTTTGGCTGAGAGGCCCTGAAAGGCCCCAATGGAAAAAAAATGTACTGAAATAAACACTCCAGTTATTATAATTTGACATCTTCCCTAGCCTGAGGATTGGTAGAAAACAACTTTTAAACTCTTTCCTGTTTCCTGAAAGTGAGCATTTATGTGCAAATGAATATACTCTGAATTCCTCCCCCCTGTTTCTGCTGTAAATAGACTGGGAACATGGCTCCTGAGGCACAGATCTTGGTTTTATCTCCTTAGATATCAAGATTAGGGGCAAGCGCACTGTCTTCTGGGTTATTTGTGGAGCCCCCTCCAAAGCTAGAAGAGAGTGATACTCAAGACTAAGATGTTTAACAAGCTACCATCTTGACATTTTTGAGTGAATCCAGTGGAGATGTCTGCTTTTGACCAGGAGTTTCCTAACCTTAGCTCCTGTAAATGCTTAATTAGCATTATTTCCACTCCATCTGAATCTAAAAGGTTAGTGGTGTTTCATTTTACAACGAGGGGAATTTGGTGCCTTGGAAACAGGCGTGTCTAACCCAGAGCATAGGCACGTGGTTTTCAACTCAGGCTGCACATAGAATCATCTGGAAACTTTTAAAAAATACCGGTGCCAGGGCTCCACCCCCAGAGATTCTGACTTAGTTTTTCTGCCAGGGAATAGTTTAAAAGCTCCACAGGTGATCCTCTCATCCAGCTAAGTTGAAAGCAATACTTCTCAAACTCTCATGTGTGCATTATTCCCTTGGGATCTTGCAAAACACACAGATCCTGATCCAGTAGGTCTGGGGTGGAGCCTCAGACTCTGTATTTTTAATTAGCTTCCAGTTGATGCCCTAGCTGTTTGTCTGCAGGCTGCACATTGAGGTGACAGAAAATGGGAGGTGGGGATACAGAAAAGGGTTCCACACTCATTTCCTCCCAAGGGTGTTAGCAGGTTACCCTCTCTGACCAGGGCAGACCCCCACACCCAGGTCTGTGGCTCTGCTTTAGCCATTTGTCAAATTGAGTAGATGCTCACAGAGCTCAAAATGGCCTTCTGAGTTAACTGTGAAAATGAGCAATCACCCAAATGTCCAGTAAGGCCTCAAATCAATTCTGGCAAGACGAATGAGCATCCAAAAGTGAGCAAATAAGAGTCGAGCAGCAAACTTTTAAAAAAATAAGTCTGCCTTTGTTTCACTTTGGCTCTGTGCTTGTGTAGAAACTCCATAAGCAGAAGCTTGCCCAGCCCTACGTAGTCAGATGGCAAGCAGAGGGTGTGAAGAAGGACGTCAAAGAAGGGCTCTGCTTATACAGAGTGGTTTAGTAGAAACCACCACACAGTCTCAAATGCCTACAGACCTAAGCCTTGGCCACTTGAAAATAGGGCTTTGTGAGATCCCCCTGCAGTGACTGCCACTCTCTTCTGCCTTCACCTTCCTGACAGACAGCTCTCCCAGTCTCCCTTCTCTGATCAGAAATGAACTCCAAACTGTGTACTCTCCAGAACCGTGTGATTCTTCAGCCTCACCTCCCAGGACATTTTTTTCTCAAATCTCAAGCTCAAGGGCTGCCTGCTTGCCATAGCATCTCCACACCTGGAATACTCCCCCTTACTCATTCCCAACTAGTGAAATTCTCATGCCCTTCAAGGCCCCCCTCTAGTCCTGTCTTTCTTGTCCAGGCTTCACTCACCCACCTACCCCCATACCTTCCTGGTCACTTCTAGGTCATTCCCTTGCTATCTGTGGGTTTGAATGCTCTGGTGCTCTTCACTTGTCATCTTTTCACGTTATCTCTAACCACATCGTGAACTTCTGGATGGCAGTACTGTGCTCATACTTTCTTGTACTTCCTGTACCCAGTACTGTTCTGTATAAATAATAGATGCTTAGTTAGATATGTCACACGTTTGCCACAGAGCTCACCACAGTTGATGAAGCTGAGATTCCCGGAGGCAAGATTCTCAGGAGCTTCCATGCACAGAGAAGATTTCCCACCATTAAAAAAAAGTATCCATCGCCTCAATGCCTTTGATCCCTCTCTAATCTGGGGATGTTTGCCATTATGTGGCACTCATCAGTCCCTGTTCTGGATTCCCTCAAAGCCCGATACTTTATTCTCCATCAGCCCTCATGCCCAGGCCAACCCTCATACTGGAATGTGCATCCAATTCAATAACCTAATATTCAGGCCTGTGCAATTTTCACTCCTTGTAAGGAAGTCAAAGGTCTTTGGAGGATCAGATCATCAGTCTGTTCCTCTAAAGAGAAAAACAATAGGGTGTGGTCAGGAGAAAAGTAGAGACCCAGCCAAACAAATGTCTCCTGGAAAAACCACTCATACAGCTGGAACAAACAGGTATGGCCACTCCACTAGCTCTGAGCAGAACTCTGCACAATACAAGGCTGCAGATATGTCTGTAGAAATGCCATTCAATGTCATCTATCCAGGAGCCACCATCAAACTTTTCTACAGAAAAAATATTTGTCAAAACAATCAAACAAACAAAAGCAATAGAAACTACGGATGTGATCATTACGATGCACCATGGGAATGCTTTGAAAGCAGAACCTTGCTGAGGGGTCTGAGGAATATCTCAGTGTACTAAGTCCTTGCCAAACAGCAAAAGAGACATGAGATGTGTTTGCTGCACATCTCTGATTCTCCCCCAGGGCACAGTACACAAAGTCACCTGCTCCTTTCTCTTCCAGGACACAGGGCCAAAAATGCTGCCCTTGGTTTCACACATGACTTGCCTAAACCAGGTACTGTGTTGATCTGGGGCACTAAGGCTGCTCTGAATTCCCCCACACACACTGCCCTTGGGGTCCTCTTGTTTCAGACCTCTCTCAAGTTCCAGTCCTCCTGCATTACAGAGAAGAAAGTTAAATTCAGTCAAGTTTAAGGAGGGAGGAGAAGACTGCAATTAAATTGCTAATTAAGGAGGTACCAACCTGAAAGACGCTGATTTGCACTGACCTATTTAAAATATCTAGCAGCAGATCAGGCAGGAATTGAGGCACAGCCTTTATGCATCAGCCAACTGGCTTTCCTTCAGAGCAGCAGCTATCAATAATTCCATGCTGAGGACCATCTGATAGGAAATCAACGACTGGCCTCTGGAATGCCAGCATTCCCCACTGCTCTGTTTTCCCAGTTGTCAAGCTCTGTTTATAAATTGTCCATTTATAGCAAATCCAGCACCTGCTATGAACACCTCATCCTGCCAAGTGTTGGTGCATCTCAGAAAGAGCCACTATAGACCTTTTCAGTTTCTTTTAACCTTTTCCCAACCCTGGAGCTTGAATATTTGCATAGAAATTCTGAGGGAGGACGTATTCTGTATGGAAAAGGCTAGATAGTCTATTAAAAGGTAGCATTTTGCTCCACTATTAAAAAAAAAAAAAGAGCAAATCATCATTCTCTAGGGAGACACAATGCTCTCCTTCTGAACAAGTCTGACATTGGGACACATTTAAAATAACACCTAAAACAATTCAGCAAGGTAAAATTGCTCTGGAGAAAGCTTAAGGGAAGGTTTCTTTTTATAACTCTATTATATAGCTTTTTAGCTCACTGTCGATATTGCCACTTAGCAGATAATTCTGCCTGTTCCCCAAAACCATTATGTAAAATATATTTAAAGACCTTCTCAGCACTGTAAACCTAGATTTCATTGTTTTGTTTTGTTTTTGTTTTTGTTTTCTAGCCAAATATCCATTTGCAAAATGCCTAGAGTTCCACCCCTCCCCACAATATTCGTTTTGTTCTTCACAAAACAAAATAAAATCGATGGCACACATAGAATATTCTGAATATTTGTGGAATGTGGGTTCACGGTTTCCAGAGGATTGTGAAGCTCAAGCCAGGTGCTATGATAAATAGAAATGTACGGGTGACCTTGGGGAGGTGGTGCAATCCCTGGATGCTTCTTCTTCAGTTTACACCTTCCCAGGATAATCCTTTTCAAGTATATGATTAGCACCCTTTAAAAGCCATGGAAGGAAACCCTGATTAAGACCACACTGCAGAGGCAGCTGGGCTGAGGAGGTGGCATTCTTAATCTCCAGATCTGCATTCACCCAAATAGGAGGATCCATATTTGTATGAGAGGAGATTCGTTTTTTTGTTGTTGTTTTTTTTTTAATTGAGATATCTGTATATAAAAGACACCGTACAAGGTTGTTATTATTAGTGGGCTAGCAAAATTAGGTAGTCATGAGATCAGGAAAAATGAAGTGATTTCACAAATAGAATTAGAGGTTATGAAATTAAACATTCTGAACCTTAAAAAGCTTGCCCTGGGCAATGTGTTTTCCTTTTCAAGGACCAGGGTCCTCAGCATTCCAGTACGGGATAGCTTGTAGCTTTTTGCTGCAGTCCGTGTAGATTAAGCTAATCTTAGATTACATAGGTATTCATTATGTCTCTCCAGAAAGGGATTGTGCTTAATCAGTTACAGGCTACTCCGATGCAAATCATCTTTGCTTACATTTTGGTCACTCGATGGCCATCTGTTTAGCAACCAGGATTCTTTCACTCATCACAGAAGTCAGGCTCCATTACTTGAGATGATCCCTGAGATGCCCCTGCTGCAGAAAAGAATTTGCAAATTAGGAGACAACAAATCAGTTTGAAATCTCAATGACTCCTTTCTATAAATCTGTGTCCTTAATATTAAAAAATCATTTGGAGGTGCTGAAAAAAAAGAGAACTGATTGCTACCGAAAACAGCAGCCATACTCTCTTCGGGGCACGCATTATTAGTGGAGTGGGCTCTGCAGATCTAAATCCATATTCTACTACCAAAAATAGAAAAGAGGAAATCTTTGAAGCCAAAGACAGCCTAAGAATAACTGTCAGCGATGAGCTAGAACTACATGAGCAGGAAGCAATGCTCAAGTGGCAGTTTTGTGCTGCTTTTTTTTTTCTCCCTGGTGCCTTTCACATTCATCCTGTTAAAAAGATAGCTTTCAAAGGCTTCCCTTCAACACAGACACGGAGGCCCTCACAGCCACCCTTTCTGCAGAAGCTCAGGGTCCTGGCACTGAACATCACTTCCACAGTCTTTGGGTCAGTGTTATTTCTCCCCCCATGGATAATTTCAATCTGTTTAAGGCTGAACAGTGAACTCTTCATACATCATGTTACACAGAGAGCCTTCAATAGGAAATGGTTGGCTGAACAGACATTTGTTTCCTGTTTTGCTTTTGATAATTTTACATTTCAACTCAATCTAACTTTCATCCTTTTATAGTCATGAAAATCAATGCACCAAACCAGTAGTTTGCTACCTTCCATGTGTTTTAATAATGCTCTAAAAACATACACTTGAATCTATCTTACAAAAGGTATTTGAGTTAGAAGAGGTCCTTTACAAAAGTGTGAGGGAGTTTTGGAGTAGCCTGTGGGACAGCTAAAGAAGCCCTGAGGGTGACAGCATGACTAGAAAGAGAACAGGTTGATGGGTGGTGATGAGGCAGCTTAAGAGCCCTAAAATGGAAATAAGGAATAGAGAGGAATACAGACTTGAGGAAGATAGGTGAGCCTCTGATAGCCATACAGCACCTTATGTAATTTGACAAAAGGCACCACGTCTTCTGAGCACACACAAACCTACTTGAGGACTCATGGCTGGATTTCACCCCTCACTCTTCCCTTTGGCCAAATGCCCTTTTGCAAGGCACGACCTGCACCCTACTGTAATATATGGGGCTTGGGGAAAATATGGGCAAGAGATGGAAAAGCCCAAATGGGGAACTTTAGAAGAACCATCAAAAAAAAAAAAAAAGGAATCAGTAATGAATACTTCTGGTAGCACACAGGAAATCCTGTTTTGAACCATGTAACACTGCTGGTGGGTGGGGGTGGGGGAAGGATGATTGGCAAAATTTAAATCTTCAAAATTGATATCTAGCTATATCAAAATCCCAATGGAGGATTTCATTCTTTGTTATGTTTCATGAGATGCATGTATTGTTAATTTCAAGAGAGCTTTGTGCTCATCACATTGAATGAATAACATCAAAGATTAATACAATTTATATTTGTTTGTTAGGATCATGATTTGTGCCTATACACAAATTGCTATGACTAATAATCTGAGCACAGCCCTCAGCCAATTCATGAGTATATTTGAATTCCTTTATCTGAAAATTCTTGAATGTTTTATTGAAACAACTGGTAAAATTTTAGCCAAAAGAAAAAATATAATAACTCACACTACTCAGACATTGCTTTTTCAAGGTCATGGCCTCATTTGTACTACAATCCCTTATTAATATGCTCAGATTAGGCCCATGAGTTGTATTATAGTTAGCAAAATTAAAGTAGGCAAAAATCAAAACCTCATAGAAAATAATCAAGGAAAAAAAACAGTAAAACATGGCATTGCATGCCTATTATTAATACCACAGTACCAATTATTGTGAAACAATTAATATGTAACAAATGTTCCCCTTTGGGAGAAACCGATAGTGGGGTGGAGAACAAGAGATAAATGAGAACTCTGTACTTTCTGCTCGATTCTGCTGTGAACCTAAAACTGCTCTAAAAATAATAAATTCTATTAATAACACACATACAGAATCAATAAAATTTCTGTCATAGATACAAAGAACAGATCAGCAGTTGCCAGAGGGTTGGGGGTAGAATGGGCAAAGGTGCTAAATGGTACAAATTTCCAGTTATAAGATAAATAAGTTCTGGGGATGTAATGTACAGCCTGGTGACTAAAGTTAATGATACTGTATTATATATTTGCTAAAGAGAGATTTTACAAGTTCTCATCACAAGAAAAAAGAATATAACTATGTGGCGATAGATGTTATAACTAAATTTGAGATAATCATTTTGCAACATAGACATATATCAAATTATTATGTTGTATACCTAAAACTAATACAATATTATATGTCAATTATATCTCAACAAGATTAGAGAAGGGGCAATAAATAAATACAAGTTCTAAACAGCTTCTCTTCCAAAACAAATCAGACTCATGGGCATTAGAACCAAGCCTGGTAGGAAGACCCTTTCTGAAAACTGTGTTGCCATTTTACCCATTGAGACAGATTCTCTTGCACATTCATGGAATGCAAGCTGTATCTTTTTCATATTTTAATATCATCTCCAAATGTAATACCTTTTGCATTAAATGTTCACTACTGCTTTATTTAAGTTTAAGCAAAATTCTCAAGTAACCAACAACCTGGGCTTCTCACTAATTACTTCCATGTTTAACTCAGGCCGGTTTTTCTGAGCCTTTTATTCTTACATGGAAAGTGTCATGGACACAGATCACTTCTCTCCACACTTTTCCAGGGAACAGCCTTGCCATCTATGGAGTAAGGAGCAATAATGATGCTATTTTCTGTTTAAGGAAACAGAAAACCATCTAATTTAAAAACAATTTTTTTAAACCACTTAATTTAAAAAAATTTTTTTTGCATGCAAATATTAAAACTACATTAGGTCAAAATCTCCCTTGGCAAAACTAAAAATGATGAAATATTAATTAAGTGTAACTACTTTTTGTTGCATTTTAAATTGGAAGTTCTCTTATAGTAGCTGAAGTAAAAACTCCACTAAGTGCTCTAGTTGAAATTTTGTTTGTTTGTTTTTACCAGATTTCTCTTCACTGTCTCTGACAGTGACCATAGTTACTGTTCACATGCAGAGCCTAACTGAGCTCTTGCTCAGGACCTGGGCATCAGTAATTATGAGGGAGTCATTAATGTTTATGTGATAATTCACAGATTTTATTGTTTCTCGACAACTATTACATGTATCATCTCATTGAATCCTCAGAACTATCCTTTGAAGTAAGTATCGTTTTGTCATCACTTTTTGATAGATAAGAAAATTGAGAATTTAGATAAGCTGAGAGACTTGTCTAAGACCATCCAAATAATAAGCAACAGAACCAGGACTCAATCCAGTGATTTTGCTCATATACTGGCTCATTAGTTGAGAGACATCTCCTGATAGCCTTTTGCATCATGGACAGGTCTACGTACTTCTGGGATGAAAAATATTCAACTTGACTAGTGAAAGGATCAACAATGGTTAATTTTGGCAACATCAATGACTTTGCTTTTAAATATTGATTTTGCCTTCTAAAGATTTTGGTCTGTAAAACTATATTTTTTGTTGCAGTTGACCCAGGGGTATAATGATCAAAAGATTCAATCAAGTCTATGTAATTAAAAGCCAATATCAATATTATTAAAATTGTGTTTTAAATAGGACAGCATTCTTTATTTTTTAATTTTGTTCACTTATTTTTAACAAATAAAAATTGTATATTTTAAGGTATATACCATGATGTGTGTGTGTGTGTGTGCGTATGCTGTGAAATGATTAACACCATCACTAATTAACATAGCTATCATCTCCCATAGTTATCTTTTTGTGTGTGGGTATTTGTGTTGAGAACACTTGAGATCTACTCTCTTTGCAAATTTCCAGTATGTGATACGTTAACCATAGCCACCATGCTCTACACTAAATTTCCAGAAGTTATGACTGAAAGTTTGTACCCTTTGATCAGTATCTTCCTTTTCCTCCACCTGCCAGCATCTGGTAACTACCATTCTACTCTCTAAACAGTACATATTTTGTTTGGTTTTATTTTAGTTGTCTTTTGGCTAGTTGGTAAATGTTAGGGAGTGTGATGCTTATTTTCACATGAAAACATTTAATGAAGCTTAAAGTGGGTCTTGCAAAAAACTCATAGTCAAAGCTAATTTTAAAGGTGGACCTATAGTCGATCAATTTTCCTTGTTTGACTACCTATTATCCAGGTGAAAAGACAGCCTAGTGTACTGGCTCGCCACCCAGATCAATGACTGTATATTAAAGGCTAAGAATACGGTCCTTCATGTAGTCTCTCTACCGAAGATGTTTTGGGAGACGATGCTAACTGATTACAGTTAACAACAGCCTCTGAGTTGTCTGCTTCTATGATAACCTCTCTCTCAATCATAATTCAGATTTCTGATTAAAAATGAAAAACTATTTTTAAAAATTGAGGACACCTTTGTATTTATCATTTCAGGATGTCTGAAACCAGTTTGATTGGCTTCAGAATATTATAGCCTCAAGTTGTCTAACAAGTGACAAAATAATTTGATAGGTTTTGAGGCCCAAGGCTGGCAATGGTCCATTTGAAAGCCTGCTTCCTAGAAGATTCAGCCAAATGATGACATCAGATGGTCAAACTTTTCCATTATCACATCTTTACAATAAAAAGAGTAGCCACTAGAATATTCTAGAAGAAATGACATATATAATCTAACCAGGTAACTAGTGATAGTTCTAATAAATAGTCCCTTATTGATTTTATCTACCTCAGTCCTGAATGTCCAGTTTACATTGTGAAAAGTTACCATTTCCCCAACCTACTCTATGATACCAACAACTTCACTTCTAATTTGCTAGCCTCGAAAAATTCCTTTACGTGTGAGACATGTGCAAAAATTTTATGGCAGTGCTATTTGTTATTTTTTTAAAGTTAAAAACAACTGGCCCTCATTGGATAAATGGATTTAAATATTTTGAATCAATGTGAAAACAGCAGAATGATGTATGGCAAAAAGAATCAATTAGATGTACACAATTTAGGATGGCTAAGTCTCAAAATATATTGTAAAATGAAGAAAATCAAACTAGAAAAGGCTATGTTTAGTATGGTAGTTGTCTTAATTCATTCGGGCTGCTACAACAAAATACCAAAGACTGAGTAACTTTTAAAAAACAGAAATTTATTTTTCACAGTTCTGGAGGCTGAGAAGTCCAAAATCATGGTGTCTGCATGTTTGGGTTCTGGTAAGAACTTTCGTTCAGGTTTTCAGTTGTCTACTTCTCGCTGTGTTGTCACATGGTGGAAGCAACAAGTCTTCTCTCTGGAGCCTCTTTTAATCCATTCAGGAGGACTCTGCCCTCATGACCTAATCAAAAGCCCCACTTACTAATACCAATACCCTAAGGGGTTAGGATTTTAACAGTAATCAAAATAGTATGGAATTGGAATTAAAACAGACATATAAGCCATAGAATAGAAATCCCAAAAATAAACTCTTGCATATATGGTCAATAATTTTTGATATGGATGCCAAAACAGCTCAGTGGGGAAAAAAACAATCTTCAACAAATAGTGCTGAGAAAACTGGATATCTATATACAAAAGAATTATGTTGGACCCATATCTTACACATTTATAAAAATTAACTCAAAATGGGTCAAAGATCTAAAATATAAAAACTAAAACTATAAACCTTAAAGAAGAAAATACAGGAAGAAGCTTCATCGCATTGGACTTAGTAATTATGTCTTGAATATAACACCAAAGCATAGGCAACAAAAGAAAAAATAGATAAAATAGACTTAATTAAAATTTAGAATTTTATGTATCAAATGATACTATCAACAGAAGGAAAAAGCAACCCACAAAATAAGAAAAAATACTTCCAAGTCATATATCTGACAAGTGATTAATATCCAGAATATATAAGGAACTTCTACAACTCAACAACAACAAACTATTAAAAAATGGGAAAAGAACATGAATATGCAGATATTTCTCCAAAGAAAATATACAAATGAACAACAAGCACATAAAATGATGTTAAAAATCACTAATTATTAGGGAACTATAAATCCAAACATAATGAGATCCTACTGCACACCCATCAGGATAGATTATTAAATTAAAAAATAATAATAATAACAAGTATTGGTGAAGGTGGATGTGGAGAAATTGGAACCTTTGTGGATTATTAGTAGGAATGTAAAATGGTTCAACCACTGAGAAAGGCAGTATGTTGCTCAAAAAAAAAAAACTATAAAATTAGCATATGATCTAGCAATTCTACTTCTAGCTATATACTCAAAAATGTGAAATCAAGGACTTAAACAAAATTTGTACACCAAAGTCCTTTGCAGCATGAGTTACAAATAGCCCAAAGGTGGAAACAACCAAAATGTCCATTAACAGATAAATGGATAAATCAAAATTTATATAGATATAGATAGATAGATATACATATACACATATATACCTATATATATGCAATGGAATATTATGCAGCCTTAAAAAGGAATAAAATTCTGATGCATGCTACAACATCAACGACTATTGAAAACATTATGCTATGTGAAATAAGCCGACACACAAAAAAAATACTGTATAATTGTATATAAAGTACTTAGAATAGCTAAATCATAAAGAAAGTAGAATAGAGGTTATACCTTCCCCACCCCCAAGGGCTGGGGGAAGGAGAAATGAGAATTTATTATTTAGTGGGTGCAGAATTTCGGTTTTGGGTGATGAAAATGTTCTGGACGTGGGTAGTGGTGATGTTGTACAATAATGTGAATGTATTCAATGTCAGTAAATTATACACTCAAAAAGAGTTTAAAATGCTAATTTTAGGTTACATATATTTATCACAATGAAAACATGTTTTTCAATAGGAAGGAGAAATGAACCAAAAATGGCAAAATGATAAAATTAAAATCATTTTAAGTCTATTTATAGATTTACAGGTGGTCCATTTTATTAGTTTCTGTGCTTTTCCGTGTATTTGAAATGTTTCAGCTTAATTTTGGTCAATTTTTTTTTGAAATTTGAAGAAAATCTTTTCTCTAAATTATTCTGACCTTGACTGTCAAGTAGAATGATTAGAAAATGAGATAAGGTATTAAAGGCAGTCTAATTATTCAATTAGTTTTCTGTGATCTAAAACATAGCTTCTAAAATTTAACGTGCATACAAATTACCTAGAGATCTTATTACAATACAGATTCCAATTCAGTTGGTCTGGGGAAAGGCCTGAGATTCTCCATTTCTAACAAGCTCCTAGTTGACATCCAAACTCTGGTCCGCAGACATATCAATCTGAAGAATGACAGCATTCTACATGTATTGTCTTTTACCTGAAAGTTTCTTCTCAATTATGTATTTCTAGATGACAAAGGACTGAAACCAGACTTGATTACTCTTAAATAAAAAATTCGTGTTATAATTTGATAAAGCAAAATTACAAACAATTTAACCTTAACTACTGAAGATATTTCACAAAGACTACATTGCCTTTAAAAATCCTAAGTTCGAAATTTTGATTCAGCTGCCCAAACCTTAATAAATGCATGGTTTGGGACATATTCTTAGGATTGAGAACACTATTACAGATGTACTCTATCCCATTGCCAAAAAGAGAGAAAGCCTCTACATCCCCCAGTTAACCACCAGCCCATGGGGTCCTTTTCAGAATCAAACAGTAGGGTTATCTAAATGAGTATAGTTGATTAAGAGTAAGCACATTTCAGGCATAATTTTTCCACCGCTGAGCTTGTTTTTGTTTTTATCATATCCAGCAAAGTTTTAAATAACGTAATGCTATTTTTGGCATGCACTAATCTTTCATCAGCTTGTGATTTCAGAGGCATGAATCGTCGTTAGTCCAAACCAAAGTTTTGACACATATTCTAGGTCAATGGTTCTTTGGAATCTGTATCCTATTCTTCCAAACAGAATAACAGTTACAATAACATGTGCATAACACCTAACCTTGATTGTGCCCTAATTCTTCCCAGCTCCATTCCACATGCTTTTCATGGATTATCTCATTGAATCCTTATAATAACCCTGTGAAATACATATTATTATCTCCAACTTATGGGTAAGAAAAAGGAGGTTCAGAAAGTTAAATAACATGTCTGAAGACACAAAGTGAGAGGCAGTTTCTGACTTCAGAATCCTGTTCATCACCATGACTCCCAATTGCTCATTTTAATAGTAATTGCTAATCCCAGTCATAAATGGTGTCAAATTGGTCTGCTCCAAACTGCTTGATAGAACTGCGGTAAATTAGAAGCATACCCCTTTCTTATAGCAAGCATCCTCCTCAATAACAGGTCTTTATTTGCTCTCATTAGAAACATATGGGCTGACTAGCTAATTTCTGTCAAAAAAACCAAACAAACAATTTTATATTTAGCAAGGAGTCTATGCTATTTAAGTGGAAGATTACTAATGCCTCTATTGAATCATTCAATTTAGTTTGGTCACTTAGGGTAGTTCATAGCATGAAGGCTAAAATCTAGGAGTGCACTGAGGTTTCTTTTTGAAGAATAGCTATCTGTAATGCAGGCCTGGAAATAAAAAAGCTAGAGCTTGAATAATATCAACACACTTTTATTTCTAAGGTAAATGAATTCCTTTCCAAATGACTTACTTCCCTCCACAAAAACTAGGTTCTTCCTTTCTGGGCTTGATACTTCAACAGTGAATAGAAGGGTTCTATATACGTATAAAATATTAATAGCTCCAAAGCAGGTCAGATTGATTCAAGAATCATCTGTTGCTGTGCCAATGTTGGAGAGCACATACTCTGGGAGGGTGGGAGGAAGGAAGGATTGAAGGGTATTGATATAGTATTGAGTCAGAAAACAGAAAGTACAATCTATTTCAATTCCACGCATAGTTTTTAATTACAACTTTTTACTGACAAAGTCACTATTTCAAAAAGATTTCTCAGTAAAATGTAATTCAAAGCTTAGTTGCTTGCCAGAGGTCAAATGACTATCTTACTCTTCCAGATTCTAATAGCACATATTTCTTAGATCTGAAGGCATCAAAGATATATTTAACTAAAGAAAGGGGACCAAGAGGCTTCCTAAAGACACAGAAAAGTGAGTAATGGTTCTTTTAAAATTAGCAATTACAAATCAAACACTATCAAAGAATCAAACAAAAGTAATTGTGTCATTAATCAAAGTAATTAATAAGGACCTTAAGTATATTTCTCTTAATTATCTTCTTTACTCTCACAAATATAGGAAGAAATGGCAAAATTAAAAGTTGCATTGTGAATGGAGTCAGAACTACAAAATGGTTATTATATTATTTTTTTTTTTTTTTATTTACAAATTGGACCCCTTTGATTACTTCTTTCGGGTTATACTAAAGGCGCTGGTCTATTTAATGGAAACCAGAGTCACGTTCATCTGAGGCCAGTCATCTCAGATGTGTGTGCAGAGATAGATGGAAATGCTTGATTAACACACAGGTTTGTTGCAACTTTGCACAGAGAACTGAACTATGCATTGCTGATGAGGAGCAACGTGAGGAACACATCATAAATTATAATATATAACAAAAGTAGTTTATGACTTAGATTTGCTATATTTCCAGACTTTATGATTTCTCTGTAGAATTCAACCAATTATTCTAATAAATTTGTTGTCAAATATTTTGGTATTGGGAGCTTTTTACACTCTTAAAAATGACGTGAAAATCACAAAGAGCTTCTTATGCAGATTATGTCTATCAATATTTATTGTATTTAAAATTAAAACTGAGAACATTTTTAAATATTATTAACATTTTAACAAAAAAAAAAAAACTGTTTTCCAGGCAGAAAAAATTAGTGAGAAGAAGGGCATTGTTTTACATTTGTGTTAATGTCTGACTTAGTAAAAGATAGCTCTGTCATCCTACTTTTTCATTCAATCGGTTCTGATACGTTGTTTTGGTTGAAGTATGTGAAAAAAATTTACCCTCGTGCACATATGTGTTTAGAAAAAAAGGAACATTTTAATAACTTTTGCAGGTAATTGTGGATATTCTTTTTTTATATTATATCAAAAGTCAATAAATATTTTTAAATATTAGCTTTAATATGGATTCAAAACCATGTTAATAAACTTTTCATACTATTACCTTAAAATCCATTAACTTTATACACTTTAATGGGTCTTTTACCCATGTTCTAATGTAACACTATACTATGCATTGCCATTTGGAATGTGTTAGTTCACTAAAGTTATGAAAAATTTCCAAATATTGCCACATTTCTTTATACAGTAACAAAAATTTTCATTTGTTAATATATAATATTGATAATCCTAGAATATATTAATATTTGTTAATATAACACTGATATAATTTTAAAATCTTTAAATATCGGAAAGCTGCCAAGCTCATAGTGATGAACACAAGTTTTTCTAGAATTTTAATTTTTGCTTGAAATCTCAGATTTGAACATCAGCAAAAATATTGCCAGTTGTTTTCTTAAAGTGTCAGCTTCCCTTTGTTCAATTTTCAGAAAATGTCTGCCAAATACCCAAATTTGAACATTCATGATTTGTCTGTCAGTCGTTCCTCCAAGTAAAAATGGTGCTCCAAAAATAATGTTCCAAGTCAAACAATCCCATACGTTCTTTTATTCAAAGCAGCATACTTTGATTGACAGCAGAGTGCTTCATGAAGCAGACTTCTCGTATTATCAGACAGAATGTTAAAAAATTCTGTGCACTAAAGAATAAATGCAATAACAACTAGTACTATTTGGTGTTTTTGCCCTGATTTGCGTAAGGGCACTAGCAGTTTTACCCACCACTGCTTTTGTGCCATCAGTGCAAACATTAGCTAAGTTAAAAAGCTAAGTCTTTTATATTATTATCAATACTGTTTTGATCTTCCAGACTCCCTGAAGAGCTCTCAGGATCCCCACCCCACTGGAGTCAGTACATCTCACTTTGAGAACCCCTGGAGTAGACTACAGCTCACATAAAAACTCATCACATGAAATATGTGTTCTTCAGAAACAATGGCTCCGCAGTTTACTGTGTGTGATCGCTGAGCAGATGACCTGCCAGAAGGAAGACTCTTGACTGAGGATCAAATGTGATGTGTTCAAATGACATTTTCTTTTGAAAAATGGTGTTACTCTTAAATGTCATCACATGGTAGATGATAGTAACCATGAGTGTGGGGACGGGGATGTTGCAGCAGGAGATCAGGGAGAAGAGACTGGAAAGACCCAGGATTCTCAATGACAGACCTGTCCTAGTGGTTGGGAGGCAGTGCCCAACCCCCACATTTGGCAAACAGTGGAAACACTAGGAGCAACTGCAAGGGAGAGAGGCCTGGAATCTGGCATTCCACATAGCCTCAGGCAAGAGGGAGCTAGGGCAGAGATTGCTGACATCTGTGAGATGAGCATTTCCAATGAGAATACTGTTATGCCTGAGGCCATGGGGGCCCCGGTTGTTCTTATGGCTTAGTTGGCAGGACTTCCTTGTCAGCATCCTCCTAAATCCCTTCCAGCACATACTTACACACTCCAGTCTTACATTCACAATGAAATTTCAAGGAAAAAACTAAGTAGCTTCTCTCCTCTTCACACCCCAAAAATGGACCTCCAGATCTTGAATAAAGGTCTCAGGGTTTGGCTCTAAGAACTCACATTTATAGTACAACCTTGCACTTTTTATTTTTGTGTGAATCACTCTTTTTCTGATGCTGTATGTTTTAAACTCTCACCCTTATTGTTCAGAATTGGCATCTCTCTTTCCAATGATTCTGCGGAGATTTTTTTTGCTCCTGTTTAGTTCACAAAAAGGAACATCTGAGGCAAGGAGTCTACAAGGTCTTTCGTGTTGGGAACAGAAGATACATAAGAGGCACTGTGAAAAAGTTCTCTCACATACCCTACATAATTTTATCTGTAAGCAATTTTTGTGATGTTAATAATATCTGTAAGTAATTCCACTTTATAGCTGAAGAAACAGGCATCTAGGGTTTAGTGATCTGGTTGTATCAGTGAGCAAATGGACATCTGAATACTCTCAGCGCAATTTGTTTCCTCTTAGGTCAGTGATTCTGGAGATTTCAGGACCTAGGCTCATATTCCACCTCCCTGTCTACCACCACCTCCCACAAAAACATCCAATTTAATTTTTATTTATGTGTTGATATCTGGAATGTTAATTAGAAGAGTAACAATGACAGTAAATATCAGTCAGCAACAAGAGAGGAAGTAAAAGTTTACTAGAAAAGCTTTTTCATGGTGGCTTTTAGTTACAAAAATATGCTCCAAATATGCACTTTTTTAATATAAATATTGAGTATTGATTCACTAGCCCTTTGTACCCTACCTAACAGATACCACATTTAATTAATGCCTGGAAGCAGAACTCTTAACTTCTTTCAATTTAATTGTTGGATCTATATTTGTATTATAGAAAGTACTCTATAATTTAATACTTAATTTAAAATGTGCTACTTTGAATTGATCCGTGACCCCAGTCGCCTTGTTTCCCCTATCTTTGTTCTGTAGAAAGAGCGTCTGTTGGATTTTGATTTATAATACTAAATGTACTCTGACAGAATCATAGCCCAAGCCCCAGTGTTCCTAAGGTTTCATTCAATTAAAGGTAGAAATGAAATTAAGAAGCTTCCTGCAGCACAGAGAACATCCATACTTGGTGAAACATTTTATTGGAATAGCGATGGCTTCTCCCATTGCTTATTTCTACCTTGTCCAGGCATTTAGCTCATTATGGATACTTAAATTATTGATAATAACTAATTATCACTTAATTAGAACATTGTGAAAAGAGGCCAAAGTTGCAGCCGCCTGCCTGTTGACGTCATTGGTTTCACTTTGCACCAGCCCCAATTCACCATCTTGCATCATGGTTTCCACAGGTTCACAAAGGGGACTAAGCAAGAAATGAGAGCTAACTCACTAAAAGCCAACGCTGTTTTCAAACACCTTCCAACATGCTTTTTTGTTGATAAGGAATCAAAAGCATGATTTAAAAAGAGTACGTAATTCTTATTATGTCTTGAATTTGTACAGAGCATATCTAACTGAGGAAATCAAAGCACCATTAAATAATCTTGAATTGTTTTAACAACTATTTATTCAGTGCCTATAATGTTTATGACATGCTAGCCACTATGGGGGATATAAAATTGAGTAAGTTCTGGTCCCTGCCTTATTGAAGCCTAAATTAGAGGCAAGAAGATAATAATAATTATAAAGTGTATGTCATTGTTAAACCTTAGGTTGAAGATACTGCTCTAAGCACTGTATGTATATTATCTTATTTTCTCTCTAACTATTTGAATAGATATTATTATCCCTAATTTACTGACAATGAAACTGAGGCTCAGGAAGAGTAAATGATTTACCTACCAAAAGGTATTCAGTGCCTAAGCTATGACTCAAAAGCATGCCTCTTTAATTCCAAAATTAACCATCATGCTACAAAGTATAAAGACTTAAAATAGTAAAACAGAAAAGATAAAAATATAGCCCAAGTATTCGTATACTTTCTCAGAACGTGCATACAATAAGAAGTCACAGAAATGTCAATAATGTTCAAATTCTGTTTTTTCTTCACTTGTACCCATAAAGTATCTGGCTTCTGCCCCTCTGAAATGTATATCCCTTCTCAGTTATTTTTAGAAATCCACAGAAGAGATTCAGTCTCGTGTGCTCACAAACCACCTGATCAGGAGATACCTAGCTGAGGCCTAGGAACATAAAGAGTTAGAATGAGACCTTGAAGGACAAGTTGTCTTATCCTAGCTATAACAGAAGATAACCTCTCTATTGGCTACATCAGTGGGGTTGAGAGAATGCACAAATAATTTTATTAGTCTCTACTTAGTTTTGGGGTACCCTCAGAGATGGTCACTCACATTTACACTCAGAATGAACATGGTCCCCCAAATTTCTGTCATTACTAAGGGCTTTCAAATGGTCATGCTTTAATTAGAGCTTGAATCAAAAAAAAGAAAAGCATATGCAAATGTAGAATTGAGGAAGTTGCTATTTTTTTGGAAAACAACATTTTTTAGTTTGGTTTCTGTGACAAAGACAATACCACATGCTCACTACACTTTCTGAGCATAGAGAACAAATGCATCGCCCAACGTTCTTTGCAGAACAGTTGTGAACTAATGAAATACGAATAAAAGTAATTAAGCCATTTGTAACCTTGGTCACCAAAAACATCTCCCTCAATTCTAACACACTCTCTTTTCCCTTCGTGGTGACCTTAGAAACCACATGTCCATACAATACAGTCTAACTAAGAAAGTTTGACTGGATCCTTGAGTCATAGCCTGGAGACAAGCTGCTGAAGAAAACCACCTAATCTGAGTTAGACTCTGATGTGAACAATAAATAAATATTTGTTCTGTGCAGCCAATGAGATTTGAGGGTGTATGGTACCAAAGCATTGCATAATCTATCCTGACCCATACAATCCTTTAGTAGAACCCCCAGGACCCATAGAAAATATCACCAACATTTTTTTCCCAGAGACATCATTGTTTGTGTTTGATACTTAGGATAATAAACAACTGGGATAGAAACTGTGGGAGACATGAAATTGTGCCACCCAAATATTCCTTGGTGCAAAGAGCATAAGAGATGAAAGGTACTACTGGAGACTCTACCACAAAGGAGAACCAAGAACTACCTGTGTGTGTAAGCAGGCCCAAGGGTGGATATGTAGGAATGGATTCTAAGATATTTGATCAATGGGGCTAGAATATAAAATTAAATAGTGAATAATGTGTTAACTCAGGATTGTTTTTCTGAAATACAGGATTTATACCTTGGAAAGGGCCCCAGGAGATGTTGCAAACTCACTAATGTAATGACTCCCAGAAATTTGGAAAAAGCGATGAAAATGCTGAGTGAAGTTGAAATGTCAGAATGGGAGACGGTGGATGAAGCGACTAAGACGTTCAGGGAAGTGAGCCTGCTAACGTGGATATACTATACATGCCCAGAAGATTCACTAGAAGATTACATTTCACAGGATGATCCAGAGGACACACCATTTGTCAAGCCATAGGTATATGCTAGCAAGAAGGGTAAAAACTTTGGTGGCGGCTCCATTCTGTAAACCAGAGCTGAATGGGGTAGGAGATATCATTACAGAACTGTATTTACTAAGAACAAAGAGAATTATAGGACTTTAAAGCAAACACCCCTTAACCAGAAATCAGAGGTTTGCAATAATTGCAGGAATCAGCGAGGTTGAAGCGGCAGTGTAGGATGCCTAACTGTGAATGGAGCATTGAAAGAAACAAAATAATAAATAACAGACAAGGATACAACTCAATTTACACCAGCAAAAAAAGTTAAGGACAGATGACTGGGAAGCCAAGGACACAATCTCAGTAAAAAGTCACAATCTTTGCCTAGTTTCTGGACCTGAGCCAGTTTTCAGATCCACAGTTGGAGATGTGGACAAGTCCCCAGGAGGAAGGACCCAGATATACCATAAAGAAGGAAGCATAACACCCAGTGAGCCTCCTATCTGATGATAGCATATTCCACATTGAGGGAGACTTTGCCAGCCCATGTACTGGACGATATAAAAAACTGCCCAATTTTTGTGTGGCCGAGAGCAAAAAAGGGTTCTACAGGAGGTTCAGTCTATGGTAAAAGTAGCCCTGCCACTATGAGCTGTAGACACTTTGGTTTAGGAAGTACCAGTACAAGGAATACTTTGTTTTATTGAGCTTCACTTTATTGTTTTTCATAGACGTTACATTCTTTATAAATCTAAAGAAGACCCTCCACCAGCAAGAAGATTATGACTCACTTTATTGTGACACTTTATTGTGGTGGCCTGGAACTGATTCTACAATATCTCTAGGTATGCCTGTTCCTGAAAATCAATGGGATTTTACTTTTTATCTTTGACTTTAGTCTTTTCTATTAGCATCTAGTAGGGCTGATATAAGTCCATCAGAAAGGGACAAATGATGATGGTCATAACTGGAAAATATGCTAACAAAATGGATTCAGGAAAAAAGCATTGGCTTGTCTTCAATGAAAAATAGCAAATAAAATACTGTTCTTCAATTCTGTAGAAAGGTCTTTGGGTGAAACATCACGTCTCCTTCCTGATGTGCTTCCCTTCAATTTTTAACTGAAAATTTAATTGAATTTAAAAGAGCAGAATAGGCCCTCAACATTTCTTGCTTGAAGTATAATCAGCTTTTAATTTGTTTAAATGCATGGCTAAATGAAGAGGCATTACATAATAACATAATAACACATAGCATATGTTTTTATCATTTTTCCATCTAATATTTATGGCACAGAATTAGAAATAATATCATAAAATGGTGGGTTTAACTTGATGACTTAGAAGCCAAATCAGAACAACCCAACTCTGATTTTTCTTGAAATGATGATGACTCAACTTTACCGTACTTGAAAACCCACCCCAGAATTGATGTGCAAGTCTGTCTTTTCCTACTGGGCCCAAGGAAAAAAGAACAGACATGAGGCAAATACAGAGACAACTTCCAACCCATTTACACCTTCTTATAACCACCAGTATAGTCCCTTAGGAAGCCTCAAAGGATTGGTGACTTGATTCTAGGATAGGAGAAGTGAAAACGTTAAGATGGTGTTTGGTTTATTAGTGGAACAACAGAAAGAGCAATATCTTTCCATTGTTCAGCAGATATCAAATTTTAGCAACAGGAAGTGGAACAGGTAGGTTTGGTGGTGGGAAAGAAAGGTCTCAAGTAGTAAGGCATCTGGTCATCAAGACATATCCCTTCCATCCCTTTAGTGACTTGGCAACCCATCAAGCCATGGCAGCCAAACCAGTAATTTAGAGCTGCAAGATCTCCCTACAGTCCCAGAGCAGGATTTAAAGTAGGTATATTATACCATGTTCCATTGTAGTGGGGAATTGTATGCTGGAACACTGAGTTAGAATTATATTAATTATTTTTCTTTAACAGTATTAAACATATTAGTTTGATTCTATTGAATCATTAGCCTTTTACTGAATATTTAAGTTACAACAGGTTTTTGGTTACTAGTTTTTCTAAACTGTAGGTCATAACCAGTTGAATGTTTGGGAACTGTGTTGTTGGTTTGTACCAGCATTTTTAAAAAAGAGAAAAAATACAATAGATAATAGAATACATTGCTTGAACTAAGAGCAATATGAATCTTTTGTTTCCTCTGTGCGTGTGTGTGTATGTGTGTGCATGTGTGTGTGTCTGTGTAGTCACATTCCAGTTCTAGATGTTGAATCAGGCCCATGGAGCAAAAATCAGTTCACAGAAAGTGAATTTGCCCCTAGCCAGTTCACCAAAAATCAATTCCACAATCTATTCATTGACACATCAGTTTATTTCGTTTACTGAAAACATTTCTCACATTCTAGTTTCCTTTAGCTACAGATTTATTAGACTTGTCAAATGGCTATCAATTTTGGCCACCAATCTCACAATTTAGATTCTTCTGTCCATTCCTTCCCCCTGACCATGTGGATGGCTCTTGTAGTAAAACAACTGCAATGAATTTTCTAACAAATTTCAGCATATTTATTTCTCAATAATTAATCTTAAAAATCTTTAAAATAATGTTATTAACCAATGTTACCCCAATACATTTATTTAAATTTTTTTATTTTAAAAATTATATTTTTTTAATTTTAGTAAGTTTGTCATTTAGCAAACTGACTTATAGCAAAATGACCTGTGATCTGCTCATACCCTCTCTCCTTAGGAAAGACATTTCTAATCATTTTCTTTCATAATGGCCCCTCTCTTCTCTGGTCTCTTGCACATTCTTTCTTTGAATTACACTGTAAATTATAATATGCTGTGCTATTCTCTAATTCTTTATACCACATAATAGTACCATAATACATGGGTTTAAACTATAATATATGTATATGATATGTATGTGTGTGACTGCAAACTTTGAAGTAACACTGCCTGGGTTTGAACCTGACTCTGCAACTTAGTAACTGTGTGACCTTGAACAAATTACTAAATCTTGCTGTGCGTTGCTTTCCTGATTTATGAAACAAGCGTAATAAAGGTACCTACTTTGTGGGGTCATTGAGAGGAGTGAATAAATTAAAATATGTTAAGTACTTAAAATAGTTCCCGGAACACAAAAACTACTGTATGTGTTAGTTATTATACGTCTATATAAAATAACATATATAAACAACTTGTAAATAAAATAACTTTAGAATTACAGATTTGAATTTCTTTTTATTAATGAGCTATTAATAATCAAAGTCTAATGTTATCTATTAAACATGGACTGTTTATAGAAAAACTACTATATCCCCGGCTGTGAGGTACTGAGGGGGCATTCAAAAGTGGTATAAAACAAAGGAGTTTACAGTATAGTAAAAAAGATACTGACATGAAGCAGTTCATGAGAATGACGGCCTTGTACAGATAAAGTGCTCAATTCTACAGTTGCATAATTAGAAAACAGTGCAGTATATAATAATGCACTATTGTAGGAGATGGACAATGTGTGCAATGTAATATTATATTAATTATAATATAATTGTATTATTACTATACTATATTATAATTATAATAAATTATAATTTTTTCTAAGTACACACTATTCTCTTAATAAACCAACTTGAGATTGCCACCTTAGTGTCTCTCCTCCACAGTCATGCCCTAAGCCTTTTCTAGTTTTTCTTTAAAAATTTTTTCTTTCAATTTTCTCCCACTTTTTATCCATTTCCAGCCTCTCTACTAGAGTTCATTTGTTCCTGGATATTGCAATTGTTTGCTGAGTTATTTTCCCAGCTCCTCACCTCTTCTCCTCTTTCTTTTTTCTTCCTTCCTCCCTCTTTTTCTTCCTTCCTTTCTATTTTTTATTTTTTAGTTTTATAAATAAAATTAATTTAAGGACTCAAATAATTTAATAAGTTTTTATGAAAAACAATGGTTCCCTGCCTTCCTTCTCACTATTCCCCCCTTATTAAACAATTGTCACCTTCTTTATCTGCTTATTTTTATGTTTGTCTCGATGTATCTTTTAGCAAGCTATATTACTACTTCTTAATTATTCAGGTTAGGGATTCTCTGATGTCTTTCCATCAGAATTTTAGAAGAAGATTTAATTCCCTTTCTTTCTTTTATCCTCATCATACAGACCCTATCCTCCCAGCAGAGTTAAATTGTAATTTGGATTATCTAAAAATTCAATGTTTATGTTATTATGGTCATTATTTACAGTTAATCTATTTTAAAAAATTGTTTTCTCCGAAGGTAGTGTAAATTGTTGTTATTATGTTTGGGGCTTCTAAATATCTTAATTCAATTCTGCTCCTCAGAAATAGTGATTAATTCATCTTTTAGAAGCTCAGGATTTACCTTCAACCACTATATACACAGAAGTTTTGTTCCTGGGAATGTGTATTCATCAAGATTATCCCTGCAATGCAACATTTTCTTTCAAATGTTAATGTCCACTGTCTTGCACTCCTCTGGAAGGTCTAGTAAAGGAAGCAACTTCCTGCATTTCAATCCTAGGAATTCCCAGGTGGCCAACACTTGCAAATGTCCTCCTTTGTCCATAGGTAGGTGAAACCACTGGGGTATTTGTAATTCAGGCCTCACAATGAGCCTGCCATCAGAGAATTTCATCAAATGTGCTCTTGTCAGTCTATTCTTTAAACCTCTTACTTGTGCTGGTGACTGACTACTATCACATAACATGCCACAGTAGCCACCTGAAAATCTCTGCTTATGTTCTTACCTTCTCCCCGTTAAGCCTATCTGAAGATTGGCCCTTTGTTAATTCCTCTGGTGGGAGACAAAAAAATTTGTTTTGCTGCAAGTTGTATTGCACTGAGATTGTAGAACTCCCCTCACTCCCAGCTAAGCTAATAATTCATCACATTTCCAATAGATACGATTTAAACATTTGGTCAATATTCATCTACTGGGAATGTAGACCAAACAATGGTCTACTAATAAAATTTAAATACCTCAGTTTATATTCAAAATACTAAGGGTATTCAAAAGTGGTGTAATACAGTATTTATCTTATTTGGACTTGTCAGTCATGTCTAGTTTTCTGTCACTTTTACTTGAATAGCCTTGGTCATTTATGTTTGCTAAGGATAAGTGGACATCGTTACAAACTCTGTTCAAAATAGACATGGGGGTCTTTTCCACACACCACAACTTTTATATTAGGACATGACCCACTTTTTCAGCTTTTTGTCAGCTTTTATGGAAAGTCTTTTTGCTGTTTTTCTAAACAAATAATTTCTTTAGATATATATTATATGGTTTAAATTTAAGAAAATAAATCAGTTACAAAGACAACTATTAATAAAATATTCTATTTGAATTCCCCACTAAAAAAAAAAAAGAAAAAAAAGAAAAAAAAGAAAGAAAACAAATCAGTTTCTCATTTCAGGTATCCACTGATTATGTATCACTTGCTTTCAGAATTTTAGCTAACAGTCACAGAAGGTGTCTGGCAACCACTGGCCACTTGTCTCAGGGTTTGTGCTGTGGTGACATCAGGGAACCTGTGCTCCTCAGGACATAAAAACAGTCAACAGAGACAGTCTAATGTCTGGTGAGAAAAAATGTTTTGTTTGTAAATTAAAATTTACGCTCTACCTAATTGGAGAGTGAAATCAAATGTATATTTCGTAAATTATGAAAGGAGTTGTGTGTGGAAAATTTATGTGGAAAAAATTAAATTATATCTATATCTCACAATTATCATTTGTATAAATTAAGAATACACACACACACACACACACATACACAGACCTATAGCATTTTGATTTGTGCTTCTTTCTGTGTGCATGTTTTATAGATACATATTTTAAAAGTATACCCAAAAAAGCCTATTATTAAAGCATTCTCTTAGTTTCAGTTTGAGCAGTTAGACTGGAATTAGCAGAGATAGAGCAATTGTTCTGAATGTCTCAAATTTTAAAAAGCAATGCAAAGAGAGGAGACCTAATCTAAGATTCTTTTTTGAGGAAGAAGGAAGAACAGTCACCCTCACAGAAGGGCTTTGTTGGGAGTATTGCCTCATTCAGTTCCAGTAACAGCTTTCACATTTACATCAATCTAAAGAAGAAAATGACAGGACACCTTCCCAAAGAGGAAAAGGCAGCTTTTATATAGAATTATCATTAGTACTGTTTGAAAATCAGTTATAAAAAGATATGTAGATTAAAAAATAAAATATGTTGTAAATAAAAAGTACATGCACAAATATAATTTGAAAAAGAACAAAGTTGGAAGAGTCGCACTTTCAGATTTCAAAACTTATTAAAAAGCAACAGGAAACAAGATACTGCAGTACTGCTGTAAGGGCAGATATATAGATCAATGGAATAAATTGAGAATCCAGAAATAAACCTTGACATTATGGCCAATCAATTTTTGAGTGCTAGGAAAACTCAAGGGGGACTGAATAATATTTTCAGCAAGTGGTTCTGGGATAACCAGACAGCCACATGCCAAAGAATAAAACTGAACCCCTACCTCATAACATATACAAAAACTGACGCAAAGTGAACCAAACATCTAATTGTAAGAGCTAAAACTATAAAACATAGGAGTAAATTTTTTTTAAGCGAGACAACCCTTGGTTGACCTCACAGATTGCAAAGATTTATCAGCTTACAATTTCTTATTTTTTTTTTACACCTATAACACCTGTAGACATAAAAAAAATCACATTTATTTCAATAGCAAGTGTAAATATACCAAATCGGTTCACAAATTTTCAAGATGCAGCTTAAATATAATAAAAACTTGTTTTTCAGGAGTGGCTCCATGGTGTAGTGGTTAGCACATTTGCTTTATATGCATAAAGTCATAGGTTTGCACCCCAGGTTCTCCAGACCTCGGGTGCTCCAGGCCTCGGGTGCTCCAGGCCCTGGGTTCCCAGGCTAGCGCAGGAAAGAGGATCCACTTCTTAAGGGGAGACAGTAACATCCTAGGCCAGGGGTGAAAGTGTGGGCGAGGGGAGAGTTAAAAGAGGGAGAAATAAAAAATCCTGATTTTCAAAAATTAAACAGTAAATGGCAGAAATAAAGCTTCATTTAAAAAAAATTTCAAGCAACTTGAAAACATTTAAACCAAAATATTCCACTTACATCTATTTAGAATTGCTTTAATTTATAGATGCCAGTAGTACACTGGGACCCATAAAGACTTCTTAAAGAAAATCACCCCAAATTAATCAACTCCAGACAAGAGTGAAAACTCTTGGTGTTGGCTATTCCTGATTTTGCAGCCCCACTCATATTGTATGGATTGGTGTCATTCGGCCCATATTTTGATCTTTAAGCAAATTTTAAAAATTGTTTAAAGTTCAAGATGAGTACAGCATCCACTATTAAGAGTTTTTGAAATGGCCACTATATATTTTAAAGAATTAAAGACCAGTTTCAATTTCAGGCCTATAGTATTACTGGGGGAAAGACATAAATTAATCCTTCTTTCATTTACTTTATGTAAACCTTTCTGTAAAGTTAAGAACATGGCCTTTAAAATGTCCTTACTTATTTCTACATATACAGAACTTGAATGGAAAGTAGAAAAAGTTCCCACTAGGAAGATAAAGGTTATTTTTTTCCCATCATTTAACAGCCAAGACACATGTTTATTTCTACTCCCCAGAAGCTATGTTAATTACTAGTTTTAATTCAGGAAAAACGTGTATCTTCAGGAAGGTTTACATATTTATTCAGTATTTTTCATCTCAACCTTCTTCATCGTTTTAGGGTAAACAATAAATTGAGAGTCTGTTCCAAAAATCCTATCTCACCATGTGAATATTGAAGCATAGTTTCTAATGAAGATCATGTGGTGAAAATCATGATGCCAAGAACCATCATAGAAAGGCATGAGATTTAAAGGGTTGAGAGGAATATCCTAACCACTGTGGACATCAATAGTTCCTAGTAAATGAATGGCCATCCATTCCCAAAGAACTTCATGATCACATAAAAAAAATAATTCCAATGAAAAATTCAGTTCCAAAAATTAGAGTTTCCAGGGGATGTGCATATTCAGCTTCCATCCCAAATGGAGCCTGAAATTCACGATGACCTTCATGAATATATTTATATATTTTTTTGTTGTGCAAAAGCCTAAGTACGAAATAGTGCCAGGTAACTTCAATCACTGAAAAACCAAGGCATCTTGCCAAAAGCCTATACCATCTTGGCATTCTTTCCGATCATAAAGAATATTGAAATACTCTAAAATAAGTTCCACAAATCAAAGGAATCTGGATACCAAAGGATTAAAGGGAAGTACTTTAAAGCATTTCCATTGGCCTTCCCATGTTTCTGGTGTATCCTTTTGAATTTTATACTTTTTCATGTAAAGTATAAATTGAAACAAAAATCCAGGTAAACTGAGCAAGAAATAAAGGGCCTCATAAACTATCAGGGATCCCCATATTGCAATCTAAAACTTTGTATAATTATCTAACATATAGTTCCAAGCATTTTTAAGTGGTTTTTGCAGAGGATTCTCAAGTAAAAGTGAAACTACATAATCCACAGTCAAGGATGCTGAACTAAAAAGCTGACACTTTCATTTATCGTCATTTTTCAAATCTCTTCAGACAGCTTTATAATTCTAAGAGCTTCTCTTCCTGACTCTACCTGGATGATCCTGTGGAGACTGCTTCATAATCATTTTTTAGATATGGCTTCAAAAGCACAAGCAACAACAACAAAAAATAGACAAATTGAACTTTATCAAAATAAAAGCTTTTGTGTTTCATGGGACATAATAAAAAAAATCAAAAAAATCTTGATAAATAATTTGTATCTAGAAAATATAAAGAATTCTTTTAACACAATAATAAAAGACAACCAAATGTAAAAAGGAGCAAAATATTAGAATAGACATTTCTCCAAAGAAGATATACACCAAAAGCCACATATTGTATGATTCTTCTTAGTAAAATGTTGAAAAGAGACACAGCCATAGAGACAGAAAGCAGGTTACTAGGAGTTAAGCAGAGGGGGTTTGCAAAGTAACTCCTTAATGGGTACAGAGTTTCATTGGGGATGATAAAAATACAGTAAAATTGATTCTGGTGCTGGTTGCACAACTGTGAATACACAAAAAACCATCGAATTGTACACATTAAATTAGTGAATTGTATGATGTATGAATTATATTTTGATAAAGCAGTTACAAAAAATACATGCAGACAAAATGATATCCATTTTGTAAAAACACATGCAAATGTAACCATACATGTTAAACACATCAAATCCATCTGAAAGGCTATCTATGAGAGAGAATGGAAAAGGGAGCGAAACATGCGTGTAAAGGGATAAGTAAATGCAAAATTTAAAAAGAAAGAGGGAGAGAGAGAGGAGCATTGCATCATCTTTGATAGCATATCATCAGCTGAGGTGCATGATTATCTCAGCTCTCTACACCTGTGTTTAATAAAGAGAAAAGAAAAAAATTTCAATTAAGTTTAATTGCACAATATTTTCAATATTTTCGTGGTAGATGTTTTAGGTCTCCCCAGAGACTGACCCCTTGAAGACATATAAATAGCCAAACAGTTTTGATTTAGTATTGTCTTAACATCAGAGCAAGAGAACCCTCTTGCCTAACTCGTCTGCGGCTTGCTTGTCCTTTGGTGTTTCTTGGTTAAATCATAAAATTTTCACATACAAAGTTTTGTTTTGCAGTGATTTTTTTTTCTTTTATGAAAGCATTATGTTTTAGAGTTTGTACCACTGATCATATATTGCTTCTGTCTGCTTTGCATTGTTTTCTTATGTTGCAATTTATGTTTTAATGTACGTAAGCCTTTTCTTCTTTGCTAAATTATAAATCTCTTCAAGGCAAAAACCTTACTTTATGCTTTTTATATTCCCCGTAGTAACTGTTAAGATTTTTTTTCATGTAACGGATTCAGTAACATTGATTAACTGACAAGCTGATTGATAGAGTTGTTGGATTTACTAAACTGATCTGAAGTCTCAAAAAAAGAAAAGTTTTTAATAAAGGTCTCAAGTGGTATTTCCTACTGTCGTGTTGCATGTGATTCCTTTGGTGCTTTTTTTTTTTATCAGTATTTTGACCTTTTAGAAGTAAGTGAATTTATGTGAATATATACGTTCCTAATGTTTTTATGTAACTTGAAAACAGGTGACTTATGATTTGCAACATAACAACTGAACGTTTCATCCACCATCTCATTGGGTACAATGCAGAATATCACAGAGAGCCAGTCTCTACTCTCAACAAGATAGCTAATACGAGTTTAGAAAAACATAAAGCCCTTTAATAAGATTGCATGGGCTTAAAATTAATTGGTTTAAAGCCATCCCCGTAGTTACAATTCATCTTTTAGAACCCTAAATGAACATATTTTTAAATGACCTTTATTTGCAGAGATCTGTAGCATTGGCTAGGAAAGGCATTTCGGCAATCTTATTTTAATCATTGCACCATATCAAACACAACAAAAGCTGTCCTGAAGCTGAAGAGCACAGTCTTTTCAAAAAGAGTTCATGTACTGTATTGAGAAGGTTGTAGGTCCAAATTCCACTGATGTCTGACATTCTAGTTTTGTGGCAAAGGAAGAGAGAGTGTAAAAGAACGTTTTAATGTTAAGCTTCAGCCATGTGGGGCTAGTCATTCAATTACTTTAGTGTCTGCTGTTTCAGACTAAAATCTGAGTCCAGAAACCAGTGAGAAAACTTAGAAGCCCTACTAGCTTTTTCTGTCACTTAGATTAAAATGATGGGTTGCCTTAATGAGCCTGTTAGCTTATTGATAGCTGAGGCAGTGCAGGACTACTCAAAAGATTATGATATGCTCAAAGCATCCACAAAGTAAGGGCATCCTCTCCCTAAGAATAAAGTAAACTTTGACATACTTTCCCAGAATTTCAGAAATGCTGAAATACAGAAAATATAGAAATATAGAAACTCTTAATTTCAGCATGCATGGAAGTTTTATGTCATAATAAAATTTTGAATTACCAATGGAGTGGGAGAACTGTAATCTTTTCAATGTTTACGGTCACCAAAGGGCCCTGGCTCCAAGAATGCACACATTACATGTAAAAAATCAAGTGAAAAATTTCTAACTCCCCACACATAAGTTAGATAACCTAATTTCTGCGGGTGAAATTAAGATAATATTTTTAAAAATATTTTTATTAAAATGTAGCTAACATTCAATATTATATTAGTTTCAGGTGTCCACCAAAGTTATTCAGCATTTCTGTACCTAAAAAAGGGATCATCATGATAAGTCCACTTGACACCACTTGACTAATTTCCCATGCAGTACATTCATCCTCGTGACTTACTTGTTCTATACGTGGAAATTTGAACCTCTTATTTCCCTTCACTTTTTTCTCCTTTTTAAAATTTTTCAATTACAGTTGATATTCAATATTATTTCATATTAGTTTCAAGTCTACTAAGATAACATTTTAGAAGCTGAGCACGTAGGAATTTTGTCCTACCAGGAAGAAATCAGTTGGAATTAAGGGCTAGATGTGCCTGAAAGCCAATTATCCTGTTTCAAATATCAAGTGTCTAAGTTAGTCACTCAAGTCCTCTAAGAAAACACTGAACAACCACTTCTAGGTTTATTTAAGCAGTGCATTCTAGATGGGGATAAATCATGGTCAGTTTTCCCTGATAGCTTTCAAGTTCATTTCTACATCAGATAAAGATATAGAAAAGTCTTTTTTAAATTTTAAAAAAGAATTCAAAACCAATTTGAAGTTATTCTATATTTTATTTATACATATTTTTGCTTTCTTCACAATTTTATATTTTATATCATAGTGACAATTGAGAAAAATAGTTTGTTACTTTTTATTGTTAATTTAAAAACTATCTTTTATTATTAAATATTATATTAGTTTAAGGTAGTTTGACATTTATATAACTTACAAAGTGATCCCCCCCGGTAAGTCCAGTACGCACCTGGCACCCCACATAGTACAATACTATTGCCTACTTTTTCTATGCTGTATTTTATATCCCTATGATTATTTTGTAACTGCCAATTGGTACTTCCTAAATCTTTCATTTTTTTGTCAGTTTTTAAAGAATACTTTTCGCATATGTGCTTAAGGAATGTTAATTTAGCTGATGACTTAAGAATTTGAGGAACACAGAAATAAAGTTTGTAAATATTGTTTTTTATATTATTAAACCACATAAAATTATAAAAATGGGTGGCAACAGGAGAGATTTAGATACTCACTAATGAGTTAATATGTGCTGACATTTTAGATTTAGATACTCACTAACCATTTAATGTGTGCTGACATTTTGCTGCTCTTGCCTTAAATTTCTTTTAAGAAATAAAATATAACGGGTAAAGATGAAAACTTCTCTTCCTTATTCACTTCCCTGAGCCTCAAAAGTAATCACCATTCTAAAGTTATTCTATATTTGTATACTCTTACCATATTTGTTTGTAACCATAAACAAAATATAATATTGTTTCATGGTTTGTAAAAATATGTGTAAGTCTATCTTGACACATTGTTTTTGAGATTTGTTGGTTTTGAAATTTAATCATGTTGATACATTTAGAACGATCTCATTTATTCAAAGACGCTCATGTGCTACAGGGTAAGTATACTTCAATCTTTTTTTAATCCATTGGTCTATCAGTAGACATTTAGGTCACTTCCAAATTTTTCCTAAAATAAAGAATGTTACTTGGAATATCCTTGTATAGCTTTCCAGTGGAGATGTGGGAGTAGGACTCTAGGTAAATTCCTAGAAGTAGAATTGCTAGTTTGTAAGATATGTGCATTTTCTATTTTACCAGATATTGCCAAATTTTTAAATTTACACTAGGGTACTTGTTTCCCCACATACTCTACAATGTTTGAGTTATCAGACTTTTAATTTCCTGCCAGTCTTTTCTGTGTAAAATATTGTTTCGTATTTTTTTTTTTGTTAATGAGAAAGAGAGTCTTTTCATATATTTTTTGATCATTCTTATGTGAATGATCTATTCATCTTTTGCCCATTTGAAAAAAAAAATAGTCTTTTTCAAGTTGATTTGCATGATTCTAGGAAATTTGCACTAGAGATATTGGATTTTGAGAACTTTACATTATACTTGATACTAACAATAAAATAAAATGCTTTTAAAAAGATAGATTTGATTGAACAGCTTAAAAAATTGACATTGCATGTATTTTCTCTTGGTATGTGATTTTTCTTTTAATTTTTTATGTGGCATCTCTTGTTGCCTAAACACTTAATTTTGATGTAATTAAAATTTTTTTTAAGTTTTTAAAGTTTTATTTTCATACTTATACTTTTAATCAGCATAGATTTAAATCTGTGAACTTGTGAGGTAAGGCCTAATTTATTGTTCCTAATTTATTTAGGCCTAATTTACTATTTCATATGAATAGCTATCAGACCAGTATACCCTTTACTGTGTAATACACCAAGTTCCTATCCTTATTCTTCTTCAAAATCTTGAATACGCTTGTATTTTATTCTACCTTCTTCTCGTCCCATAAAAATACCTGTTGAGATTTGTGGTTAGCATTGAATTTCTAGAGTAATTTGGAATAGAATTGACCTTTTTATTTTACTGCATCTTCCCATTCATGAGATGATGTGTACTTTCACTTACTTAGTGTGTACCCCACTCTCCTCATATGCAAAATGAAGACTAACAATAGTATCTACCTCAAAGTTTTTTGGGGAGATTAAGAATGTTAATTCACAAATATACTTAATATAGTGCATAGTACCTAGAAAGCACTCAGTAGTATTATTATTGCTAAGATTTTAGGAGATATGAAATAAGTCCCACCTTTTCCCTCCCAGATTGCTCTATAGGAGATGGATAAATGATGATCAAGATATCACTTTTGTTATTGATAAAAATGGTTAGGGAATGTTGCTGTAGATCTGTAAAGACATGATTTGCAAACATTCCTCTACTCTCTTCCCCATACAATGGAGAAGACCTTGGGGTATATGGAAGGTTTGGGCCTGCAAAGTAGACACACCATTCATCTTTGTTACTTCATGTCAGCTAAAGTTATGATGGACAAGAAAAGAGGGTAAATCTCCTCTGCTTGGAGCAGTTTAATAGATTACCTCCGTTGAGCAGAGAAAATGGTACCCGCAGGTGTCAGACTTAGCATCTCTTTATCAAAAACTCACTTACGGAATGTGAAGAAAGTGTTACCCTAGGGAACTTTACCACTGGAAAGTATGATGGAAGATTTCTACCAAATATTTAAGTCTTCATTTGTCTTAAACAGATGTTTATAATTTCCCCCATAAAGGTTTTATACATTTTTTCTAGAAAAAAATACCATTTTTCTAGAATTTAAATTTTCATCTCAAAGTATCCCATAGAATCTCTTACAATTATGAAAATTTCTACTATATCTGTAGTGAATATTCTTTTCTTGCATTCTTAGTTTACATTTGAGTTTTATTCTTAGTCATAACAGGAGATTTTTAATTTTTCACCTTTTTTAAAGAAATTTCAAACACCTAGAATTTAGTTTTATTCATATTCTCTTTTGTTTTCTGTTATTATTTATTCTTACCCAAATTACTTTCTTCCTTCTATTTCTTTGGGATTAGTCTGTCATTCTTTCCTACTATCATGTGTTGAAAACTAGTTCATTAGTTTTCAATTTCCTTCTAACAAATGTATTTGAGTTTGTGCATTTTTTCATGTTGGCTTTATCTTTATCCTACATGTTTTTCTTATGTTTTATTTTGTAACAATTTTATTGAGGTATAATTTATACACCATAAAATTAACCATTTAAAATTGTAAAATTCAATGGTATTTAGTATACTCACAAAATTATGTAACCAGTACCACTGCCTAATTTTAAAACATTTTTATCACCCCCAAACAAAACCCTATGTCTACTAAGTCAGTCTCTACTCTTCCCCACCCTCAGTTCCTGGCAACCACTAATCTACTTTCTCTATATATACATGTACTTTTTCTGAAGATTTCACATCAGTGGAATCATGCAATATGTGGTTTCATGGCTGACTTCTTTCACTTACTTAGCATAATGTTTTCAAATTGTATCCATGTTGTAGTATGTATCAGTATTTCATTCCCTTTTTTTGTTAAATAATATTCCATTTTTATTAATTCACCTGTTCGTGGACATTTGAGTTGTTTCATCTTTAGCTATTATGAATAATGCTGCTGCTAACTTTCATGTAAAATTTCTTGTGTGAACACATATCTTCAATTCTCATAGTTCTTTACCTAGGAGTGGAATTTCAGGGTCATATGGTAACTCTCTGTTTAAAATTTTGAGGAACTGGCAAATAGTTTCCAAAATAGTTGCCAAAATTATTTTACAATCCTACCCTAAATGTATGAGGTTCTAATTTCTCCACATTGTCATCAACCCTTACTGTTATCAGTTTTTAAAATTATAGCTGTCTTAGTGGGTATAAAGTGGTATTTCATCGTGATTTTGGTTTGCATTTCTCTAATGTCTAATGTTGTTGAGCATCTTGTTATGCTTATTGGTCATTTGTTTATTATCTTTGGAGAAATGTCTATTTTGTTCCTTTACTCATTTTTTAATTGGGTTGTCATTTTATTGTGGTGTTGTTAGAAATCTAAGTTCAATTTCCTTGACACTGAGGTCCAATCTCTTGTGGCTCCTTTGGCCAAGGTCTTTTGGATGACGGACTCTCCTTGCTTGAAAAATATCATTTTTCACACTTATTTTCTCCCTCTATCTTCTGGTGACAGTCTGCTCCCCTGGGGCTGTGAAAGCATCCCTGCAAGAAAGTTTCATGTTTGCTTCTGCTTTCAGGTGTTTCACTTTGGGATCTTCATACCCTTTAGTGGTGTTAAAACAGAGTCCACATTCATGCATGCCCAGCTGGGAACCAAAATCTACACAATCCCTCTTTTTGCTACTCAGAGTCTGAGGAGAAGACCAGCTTCCTTGGGCAGAGGGCAAAGTTTTTCTAATTCTCCTTTACTAAGGGGTGTCCCAACTTTATGAAGTTCTCTACCTCATGAGGGTCCAAGACACATCTCTGTCACCATGTGGGCATTAAATCCCTCCCTGGGACATAGTAATGCCTTTATTACTGTTCTGCCTATGAATTTGCACACACATATCACCATCTGCATAGGTGTCACCTGAGAGCTCACTGAAGTGAAGGATCTCAGGCCCCACCCCAGGTCATCTGAGTCAGAATCTGCTTTTTAGCACAGTCCTCAGTTGGTTTAAATATAAATAAAGGTGAGAGTTTTGAGGTTCTACATTTCTAAGATGCTCTTAGGTGATGTTGATGCTGCTCTACTGGACCACTTAAGTAGCAGCACTCTCTACACTTTAAAATGAATAATACCTTTGAGAAGTGTTACCTTTGCTAAATAGTTTAATAGTGATCCAATTCAGTAAAGATTTATCAGCACCACAATGGACATTATCTTGAAGAGGGAAAAAATAAAGACAGGCAAGCACAGCTCTCAGAGAGGGAAGTAATCAGTTTGATAGGCAATGTTATAGAACAGTGGTAATTGTATGCTATTGCTATGAGAAAGCTCTAAAGAACAACACTACTCAGCCTAAATCAAAATATATATTGTATGTGATATGTATATATAGTTAATATTCATATGCAATTATATTACATATAATTATAACAAAGTCCAGAATTCAACTTTTACAAAGCCATCTTTCATTTGAAAAACTATAAAGCAGTAAAAATGAACAAAAGCATATATTCATAACATATTAAATAAATTAAATAATATTTAAATGAAACCCATCTCATTACATTAAGTACATCATTTGATTTGTTAAAGCAATTATATAATCATTGTATCATTGTTTTGAGTCAGAAGCTTCTGTACCTTAAGAAATATACAGAAATAACCAGTGTGGAAGAAACACACATTTTTTTTTATTAGAGTGTGTGCTTGGGTCAAAGTTCCTTGGAGCTTTTATAGCTTCACATATAAAAAGGAACTTGCCAAGGTTTGGCTAACATATTCTGCTGCTGGCTTGTGCCACTCAAAATGAAGGAAAGAAAATATCCAAACTCTCATGTTTTGAAGATAAATGTCAGTCTGGCAGTCCAGGTAGTTTGTGTTGTGGCAAAGCATATTGCTGATGGAAGTGTAACCACAAACCCTAGATTAAGACAGGGTATCTGGATTACGTTTCATAGAAGTCAAGGCCATCATTCATTCAGTCACACATCTTTCGTTTTTTTCCCCTGCAAATATCCAGGCTAAGTTAGTAATAAAATAAATGCCCTGTTGACAGCAGGGCAGAAGAGCAGATTATCTTTTTGTTTTGTTCTTTTTATGAGAGAAAATAAAAGTAAGGCTCCTTAGAGACATAGTGTTTCCATAAACAACATTTCTATCTTTCTATTTTCATCTTTTTGGTTTCTCTAAAATTAAGGGATTAGAAGGCTAATGGGTAGGAGAGTATTTCTACATGAAGGGTCTTGGATAACATAATAGGTTATTATTTTTGATGTGTTGGTTTAGCAGTGAAGCAATACCTTGTTGAGAAAAAAGTTTGAGAATATCTTTGTTGGCAGGATAGCTTCCTGTTCCTATTTCAAGGACACCCAAATTTCAGTGGATATCTAGTATTTTACGGTAAATCCATTCATACACATTTTTAAAATCTCTTTTTATTTCATTCAGCCATTCATTCAAGTACCCACCAAGTACCTTCTAGATACTGGGCACTATGCTCAGTGCTGAGATACAAATATGAAAATACTTCAGTCCTCAAACTCAAGGAGTTTTCATTCTAATGGGAGAAACAAACATTCGAAGAAACTACTATAACCTGGTGAGATACATGCCATCGTGCAGGTGTTATGGAAACTAATGCATAGGAATCCCTATTATTTACTGGTTATTATGATAATAACTTGCCAGGCCTTCAGAATTTCAGATTAGCTTGAGTCTAGCTCTAGACTGCCTGGGTTTAAATCCCATCCCTCCTACTTTGTAATTGTGTGGCCAGAGACATGTTAAGTGACCAGTCTGTACCTCAATTTCATCATTTGTGAAATGAAGATTATAATTATACCTCTTGCATAAGGCTGATACCAAGATAAAACAAGTTGATATATGTAAAACACTAGAATTAGTAATATTTAGCAGTATTTACATATTGTATGTAAATATTAATTATAATTATCACATCTTATTTTCAAGATCGAATTAACATTCCATTAGGACAGTAGTCTCCAAAGATAATTCATTGGGAGCAAGGAGAAAACACTAGAACTTCTATTCCTGTTTATTTTTGATTCTTTTTCAAATTTCATTTTTGTGTGTCTTATATATTCTAGTAGAAAAAAAATATATATATAGTTTATTAATGAACAGATAATTATATATAGAGATATGGGGTAAATGTTAATTTCTTTTCACTGGTACTCAAACAAAAGCTCAGAGATGATTGCATTACTGAAGTATATAACATCCCTGTCTACAGAAGGGAATTGCAATTTATGATGTACAATATATACTTTACATACATTACCTTCAGTGCCAAGAGGACACTGAGCATCTTAGTAACTATGTACTTTTCGTCAGCTTATGATTCTTGCCACATCCAAGTGTCTAGAACTGAAGAGTATGAACACAAGCATGCCAGAGGAAATGACTTAAAAAGTCAATCTTCACACCGCTGATGAGGCATTTGGTAGGCTTTGCAGGGCCTCAGAAAAGTGGCCTCATGTTATGCTAGCCTATGTGTTCACATACTCTCAGCTATAGCATGGTAATGCCACATAAAATACAAAATCCATTAGAATATAAGTTGAACATATCACTGGCCAACATTTTCTCCAGTGTGATGGTTAATGAATGATCTTTTTTGATGTTTCCTTTTCTGAAACTTTAAAAGGTCTATGAGACATGCATGTGAAAATATTTTCTATGGAAAGCAATCTGGTCTTCCTGCCCACATGACTCATTTTCAAATTTTCTTGTGAAAAAGAAACTGAAGATGCCACCAAAACAACAGCTGCTTAGCTGTAAATTAAAACAAGCTCTTCCTCGCGATTATTGTTGAAGGGCTTTATTTAAGACAATTTACAAATCCACGAAGGATTTTACTTAAGAGATTTACATTTCATATAGCCTTTGAAGCCGTTTGGAGAAGGTCTGGGAATTATACAGGATTTCCTTTGCTGAGAATTTGAAGATTAATTATGTAAACAAAAAGGAAAGCCATGTTTGCTAGAACTTTCATAAGCTCACCACATATTTAATTGGAGTTTCATAAGAACCTGCTCATTAAGAAGCAAAGCATGTCAGGTCGAAAGAGAGAGAGTTATTATCAACCTCTTGTTGACTAGAAAAATTACATAGAGGAGGTGGTGGTAAATAGCAGGAACCTAGGGGGCATGCAAATTATTAGCTTGCGTTCTCAAGTTTAAAAATATATATATTCCTTTTACAAAAGCTTGTTTTTATAAATTGAGGTATTTTCTCCTTTGGTTTGGTTTTGTATTTCTTGATTTTAAAGAGACAAAAATCTAAAGCAATTGTCTTAACATAGCATCTACTCTGCATTCAGTGCTAACTCAGCCTGCCTTGGGCAAGTCAACTACCTCCTCCTTACTCAGTTTCTCCATCCACAAAACAAGGATAATAATGCCTGCTTCACAAGTTTGCCATGTGAGTCCATTAGCTAATGTCGATGAAGCATTTCCAAAAGATGAAATGTTCTGATTATCATTGCTTGTGATATACTTATTTATATAATTTGGGACTCACTCTAAACATTTTATTGAGAATTAATAAACCTCAAGTTTCTCTTCTCTTGATTGTGTATATGTGTCAATGTGATCTGGTCTTTTAAAAAAAGCAAATACTATAGACTACTGGTTATTTTGTTAGTGAAGCATGCTTCACCTTGAATGTTAATTGACAGACTATGCTCGTAAAATTCGTAACAACCCATAAGTGTAGGGAAGCACGAAGCACACCTTAGTTTCAATGAATCTACATACACACAGTGAGCATATTCTATCTACTAGATGTTGTGAAAATGTTCTGAAAATGTAGTCTCAGGACCAGCAGTACCTGGGAACTTGTTAGAGAGGTAAATTCTTGGATCTCACCCAAGACCTTAAAATCAGGAACTCTGAGAATGATGCCCAGCAATCTAAGTTTTAACAAACCATTTTGGTGATTCTGATGTTCACTAAAATCTGAGAAACACTGCTCTGGGGAACACAAAGTTTAGTTAGATTGTTTGTAACTTGCAAACTGTCTGCATCAGTCCTTGTTGCCCACATTTACACTGACCTAGTCTGTCGGTGCACACCTTCCATACAAGTGCATCTATTTACTAATTACGTACTTGTTCTTTCAGGTTTAGTGTTAGAAATAATCTGTGTTACCACTTTTTGCACTTCCACTCTACAAGAAGTAGGCATTGAAGTCCTGGGAATGGCTGATTCTCTCACTTGAATTCAATTCTTCTTGGATTCATGATCAGCCCCCCACTGTGGGCATTAGGTAAGGGCCCATGCCTGTGCAGAAGGACAAAGGTCTTGAAGAGGGCACCCAAGCATCTGAGAGCAGGCACAACGAGGGGCTGGCAGCAGGAGGTGGGCCAGCTCTTGGTTTTTTCCCATGCTTTCTGGCTCTGGATTTTTGGTGCATGGCATTTTAACAGGATACAGCCACTGAACTGTCCCACCCAGATTCTGCGTTCCCAGGTAAATAAGATCTTTTCTGCCGGCCAATGCAGCTTTACCCCTACATGTGGAAGTAAATAGCTAAAGCTCTGGTTCCTACCAGGAAAGGAATCTTCCAGAACCTGCCTGCTAGCATTTTGTGGGGCTGGTAAGGGAGTGGGATGCAAATGACTGCAGATGTTTGGGCCTCTTGAGGGTAGAGCAAGAGTTAGGGGCAGGAAATCTTCCTGCCTGGTCTAGCAGGAGAGGAATCTCTTTCCTGGTCTCAGCTCGGCAGGTCTGAAGAGTGAGATATTCTTAACCTTTTGTGACTGACGTCTTTGAAAGTGTGTTCTAGAGTGGAGTATGCAGCTGGCAGGCTGAGCAACTACAGTTGTTAGGAGACATGACTGGGCAAGTGACTTGTCCTGGGTGACTGGGATGTTTGTCAGCCCTAGTGGTGAGCAAGGGACGTAGAGGATGCTCTGTGCATCCTTGAACACTGTGGAGTCAAGAACTTGCTTTGTGGGTAGATGTACATGAGTTGAGCCTGCAAAGTCTCAGCCCTATCCTGTGAGTGGGGAAAGAAGGACCCAAAAGGGTGGTGGCGTTTGAATAAGCTTCCTCCATGGGACATTTTGTGATAGCTTCCTGGAGTGTCCTCTGTGCTTCCCTACAGGCTCCCAGTTCCTATACAGTTGCTGACTTCTCCATTCCAAAATAGGCCCCCTCCTTGAGGATTTCCTTGATACAGTATGGGCCCCCACAGCACTGAGTTGGTTCTAGAGTTGGTGGACCATCAGAGAGACACCAAAAATTTCCTCCTGGGTTCTTTCTCCATTATCTTTCCCTCCTATTAGTCATAGAGAGAATAATTATTAGAGATCTCCTATTTACTAAAGTATTGGATGGAGCTGATGTCTGTTCACTGATCTAATGCTGCTGTTGTGTCCTTGCTCCTCACACAGCCACCACTGTTTCACTGCCTAACATTCAGGAATCCTTTCAGTCTGACGTGGAGCAGCTGGTCCCGGGGCCTCCAGACCAGGGTCACTAGGAGATAGAGCCTGGCCAGGCTAAGTCTCCAGCAGAGAAGCTCTGTCATCTGCAGGATCACAAGGTGAAACTTTACAGAGCTGCTTGCGGTGAGTATATTGTTGCATCTAAGACTTTCAAGTTTCTTTACTGTCAGGGAACCTGCCTAGCCCTGAACAGTAAGCACCATCGGGCCAACTTCAAGTGCTTTAAGGTAAGTTGTGGAAACTTTTTTTTCTCTCTCTCTCTCTCTTCTGGTCTTTCTTGGGAAAGCACTTAGTGTTCAGTTCTCCAGGCCTGCTTCCTTTTTAGCCAAAGAAGTTGTTGAAGGTAGACTAGTCTAATCTAGCATTGATGCAATATGCCACATCTTCTCACACTGTGACTTTATTCCCTATCTTTGTCCAAAAGAGACATTGGTTTCTTAAAGATTGTTCTGAAGTAGCCCTGCCTGATCCAGGAGCTTCCCCCCTACCCTTTCCTTCTCCTTGCCCATTTATCCTATAAGTGTGGGCCTGTGGCTATCATAGCTCTGGATGATGAACATAAGATAAGGATGTACCATGCAAGCACATCTCCAATGGAAAAGTATGGCTGCATTTTTTTATTATTATTGTTAGTTTTAGGTATACAGTACATTGGTTAGGCATCCCTGGTGTCTCCTCAGGGCCAGTCCAATCTCAGGACAGTAATGTGGTCTTCACAGCTCTGAGAGCTCTTCAAAGGGAAATGAGATTTGGTTTCTATTTCTCAAGCACAGTTAGAAGGATGGAGTTATAAGAGTAACCCCTCCTAGGACACTTGTCTTTGATGCGGGCAGAGGGGCTTCTAGTGCTATTCTCACCACCCCTTCACTGCAGTAGGTGGCCTCTATGTGTCTGCATGTCTGAATATTACTCTGTCCTAGAATGAGCATTGGCCATGCTCAGTACCACATTATGGGGACACTTAAGTGAGCAAGGAGGAGCTGGAATGGGTATGTGTCTGCCCTTGGAATGGGGCTTAAACTATTACTGGTGTCGAACAGGGCTCTGTTTTGGACCCTTTCAAGCTATTTCCCTGTTCTTGTCCTCTCTAATAGGCCTGGATGTGGTTCAAGGTTGGCCTGGGCCTTGGAATGTCCATTCCTTCCCACTTAGCATTTCTGGTCTCTCTCGAGTGAGTGAGCACTCTATCCAAGGGAGCATTCTGTCACCAGCTAGCCGTAGGTGCAGGACACCAAGGCCTTAGCTATGAGTGAGTGTCAGATGAGCTCCTAGGGATCACTAGACATGGAGAATGTCCATCTAAACTGATTCTTGATGGAGAGAGCCTTTGGCCTTGGTTAAGTCTCTTCTTGTCATTTAAAAAACTTACTGCATAATGACTGTTTAATTAGTTTTTTTACTATCTTTAATAAAACTCTTTAACTATAGTACCAGTGTTATGGGTCTCTTATGTTAGATATTAATTCTAAATGTCCTTGAGCATCTGAATCAGAATGTTGAATCTCAAATCTTATTGTCAAGGATTACAGAAAAGAGAAGCTACTCAACTGCTCTGCTGAAATAAATGTTTGTCCATTGTGATGTTTACTTAAATGACTTCCAGTTTAAGTTCTAAATTGTGGCTACAGAATAAAATATAAGGAAGTACTACAGTGTGGATATAAATGCAAAAATTACTTGTTAGATTTTGGTGCAGAAGAGAAACTGAAAGTTAAACATGACACTGCATCTACTCAGCACCTTAACAATTTACATGATCTGTCGTAAAATCCTAGGAAGGGAAAAAAATACATGGATTGCATTTGGAAATTTTAAGATTGCCATATTTAACTTGCTCAGCAGATGTTCCTAGTTCACGTGAGCCTGTGTCTTGCAGCATAATCTGTGGAGTTGATCCCTGGCTCCTTCCTTTCCCAAGTTGTCTCAGCTATATGGTGGGTTTCATGAAGTGGGGATGCACTCACTTGTTGATTTCTATATTTTTAGTTATTCTGCAACTTAAGTTCTAACAATGGAAGTAGTTTGTGCTTTAAACTTAAAGAATAGCACAGTATACAAATACTTCAACCATCAACCCTATCCCGAGGTAATTACTATAAGGTTTAACATGTGCCCTGCCAGACTGCTTGCTTTGCATACAAATGAAGTGTAGAAAAAAAAAAAAAAATCTTGTAACTCTTTAAGCTGTTTTGAAGACATTTCAAAATTATAGCACTTTATTGTTCCATAATTCATTTAACTGATTTCCTTATTGGTGTACACTCAAAGGATATTTAGTGTTACATGCTGTTACAGTACTAAGATCATTTTTTATATTTATCTTCAGGTACTAGGAGAATTTCTATAAGTGGTAGATATAGAGCTGCTAGTCAGAGATGTGGGTTGATCTTGCTATACTATAGAACTTCACTCTAAAAATTCTCATCAGCCATGAGTCTCCATTTCAACACTGTCACACCGGGCAAGTTAATTTTTGTTAATTTGATTATTTCATTATTGTAAGTTACATCTTTAAAAACAAAAACTTTAATACCTCTTATAGGACGTTTACATTTTTTAATTTCTTTATCAATCATTTTTGTGGTTTTTTTTATAAGAACTTGACAATATGGGGCAAATATACTCCAGTTTATCTTCCCCAAGTTTAAGTTATCTTCCTACATGGAGATTTTATATGGATAAGGCAATCACTGCCTCTATGAGTTCTAGGTTACACATTTACATTTACTAAGTTTTCCCTATTAAAAAAAAAAAATTACATTCATTCTGTACTTTCTGGCTTTTTGTTTATAGTTTTGTTTATATGTTTCTTCTGAAATTGGTTTCTGAGTGAGGAGAGGTGGAGGTCTTCCAGACTCTCTGTATCTAGGGATGACTATGTGATATTTTGGTCAATGAAGTATAAGTGAGAGTTGGCAAACTTTCCAGAAAAGTTTGACTTTGGAACGGGGACCTAGTGTGTAGTAATAAAGTACTACATTGATGGGGCAATATAACAAAGATGGCAAAAAAGAAAGCTGAAATTCACTTGGGTCCCTTAGGGCAGAGATGGATAAGCCTCATCTGTAAAGGACCAGGTAGTTCCTATCTCAGGCTTTCTGAGCCACACAGCCTCTGTCACATCTACTCTTAATCTGGCGTCTTATGGGTGTGTGTGGTTTGTGAAAATCCATCAAGCTGTATACTTACATGGACTTCTGTCTGAATGCTATATTCTAATACAGTGTTATCCTGGAAGAAAAGGAAATGGGAAGTCTTAAAGAGAAGAATTCATTTGCAATAGCCTACACTGTGGAGGACCAGGTGCAAATCACTCTTCTATTTATTCATTTAACACTCTTACAACACTCAGAGGGAGGTGCTGCTTTGTTAAAGAGGAAACTGAGGACCAGCAGTTTTGTTTTGTTTTGTTTTGTTTTTTGAGAAAAGCATAGTTTTTTTTTTTTTGAGAAAAGAGTAATAGGGAAGTCAAAAATCTCCAGTCTTCTGGGTATACACTCTAGAAGGCCATTCCTTTGCCTACTTAGTTTGAAGTTTTCCTATTTTTACATTAGAACTTCTAATTCTTAAAAAATAAAATGAAACAAATTTTTAAAAAGGACTTGGTGTTAAAATGTGTGTCTCTCAACCAGAAGGAAAGAAGAAATTCTCTAATCTACACTAATAGTAAACTTTCTCATTCATGTTAATTTCATGACAGTGTAAGCTGGGGTCATACAATGGGTACTAGCTCTGGGTAGTTCAAAAGCAATCATGATAAGCTTGTCTTTAACTAGGTAAGTTTTTAACAGAATTTGTAAATGTTTTAGGAGACAGGAATCAAACTAGAAATTCATTTGCAAAAGAAAAATTTGGTGTCTCAAAGCATATTTCACAGATGTTTAGGAAAAGGTACTTTTTTAAATGGCATATAGTGCACAATTTTCTATTAAAAATTATCTTTTTGTTCTTTCTTCATTTCTACGTATTTTACGAAGGCAAGAGACATTCTCATAAGTTTTTTCTTCCAGATTATATCCTCCTGTGTCTGTCTTCTCTATCTGCCCCTTTATATCCATCATTGTTTTTCTTAGGCGTGTTCTTCCCTGCTTGGTTTTCTTGAGATTCACAACAACACTCCATCCACTTTAAGCCTCTGCACATCCAGTTATCTCTGGCTGGCTGGTCAGAACTTGGAACAGCCGTGGGTGGGGGATCCTGTGCAATTCAGAGAAGCATGTGTTCCTGGCTGGCTGCTCTGGGCCCTGTTCTCTGTCACTCTCCATCAGATTTTTGAGACTCCATTTTGCCTCCAGGATTGGGTCTGGTTAAAATAAACTGTTTAGAACACTTTCTAAAAGAATGGTTATCTGGGAAGGTTGAAAAAAAAGAAAAAAGATAAAGGAAAGGAAGACAGGAAATGGGGTAGAGACAGGAGCAGAGGTTAGTTCTTATCACAGCCAAACTGGTACATCTCGCTCTTTATAGGCTAAAATATCTCCCCTTTGACCAGCATTTTACAGGATATCTGCTGGTAACTGCCACATATTACGCAATCCTGAATTCAAGAGAGCCCATGAGAGAAAAATATAGTCTCTATTTGAAAAGACTCCCATCTGAAGCCCATTGTGCTATCCCCTAATTTTAGCTTGAATCCAGCATGCTGACCTATTTTAAATGTGGGGGGGGGGGGGCGGGTTCTGTATGCATCCTCATTCACAGCATACAAGCCATTCTCCTGCTGCGTGGAAATCCCTCATTTCCCTTCCCTACTGTGTCTTTGGTCCACAGTTATAAACTCTCTCAGAAAGCTGGTTGTGTATTGAAGTCTATAACAGTCAATGGACAACTGTTTGTTTATGGGGAATCATGACAATTTTTGCTTAGGAAGACAATTGGGGCATTTCTTCTGTCGTGGAGCAGGTTCAACCGCTGGACTCCACAAACATTGCCTCATTTGTCTTCATACAGTCTATGGTCTGAGGTTGCCCTGAGTGCTAATGGTGAATTGAAACCTAGCACAGATGGTTGGTTTTTCAGTCAAGGTTCTTGGGGGTTGGACAATGGAAAATATGAAACAATAATACTTTATGAGGAACAAAGAAGCACAAAAGTACTCATAGCTCTGAGAAACAACATGCTATACTCAAAATCTACAGTAGACTTCATGAAACTCTTTCAGAACTTAAAAAAAAAATTAGAACACAATTATTGTCAAAGCTAAAATCTACTGGTCATGATTGGGCAGTGGAATAAAAATACTAATTGGCATAATTCTGTTGGGATTCTTAGGGAATTTCTTGCATAACGTTTTTCTACCAGCTCTAACTTTACCATGATGGCTTTCTTCTTTCCCCAATTTTTCAATAATAAAATATGTAATGATATTTAATTTTAAAAGAGTATGATTAGGTCTTTAATATTAGGAAGAATATAGGAAAAATTAAAATAAGATATATTCTCACTGCTCAGATAACACTTTTTATATTAAAAAGAAACTGTTAATAGTGTATGATTAAAAAGCTCAATTGAACAGCTTTAGACTGCACATTAAGTGAAAAGTAAACATAACCATCATTCCTAGTTATAAATTCATAAAAAAGAAATTGTGTGTGTGTGTATCCACACACATATAGATATATGATACTCATGGAGGAGCTTTAAATAGTATACTTAAATACCACAATGATCTGGTCCCCCCCCACTCCAGTTCACTGATTCTGATTTCAGTTTACTCCATGTCACATACAACTGATTACACCTTATTTGTTTTGTTGTGTCTTCTCCAGAAGATGGTAATAATTACAATAAATATATGATTTTATGAGTGATTTTTAATAGACAATATAAAGTTATATAATTTATAAATAAGGATTTCAAAAATCTCACTTTGTTTTTCTTATAAGTAAGTTATCCCTAAGTGACCTGCTTATCCAAGTTTAGATGCTTTTGCCTAATTTAGTAACTTTTTGAAGCATTTCTTAACCCTTATTTTTCTATATTTTAAAGGCCAGTTTGGAAAAAAAGTAGGCTTGAGCTGCTGAAACAATTTGTTCTTAATTCTGTGCTAGTTTGGAACTGCTTTCTGGAAACAGCAGGGTAAACCACATCCATTTTGTTCAGTACGGCCTCTTTGATATTTGGTCCTTGGGCATTTTTCTTTTGGTCTCTGCTACAGCAAAAAGTAAATTAATAATGAGATGCAGACAAGTTAAGCCAAAAGTCCTTTCAAGGGGAACCTGTACCAGCAATATTGCAGCTTCAGTTCTTACATTCAGCTTAAAGTCTCAGATCCTTGAGGGATGCAAAACTATAGAAACCTTCCGTAGAGGCTGGAATCAGTTTCAGGTTGTTCAAAAAGATCATCATTCAAATTCCTGGTTTCCACCAGAGGCAGAGCTGAAGGTTGAGCTATTTAAAGCTTTTCTCGTGGCCGCATAGATGTTAAACTGTCAGAGATGGAGCGAGAGAACAATGAATTCATCTCAAATAAAAGCTGCTTTCTGTGAATTTATCAGTGAAAAGTAGCAAAAGTTTTACATTGACCGATGCCTCTGTGAACTATTTGAGGTAGAGATAAACAACTGAAATGGGAAGATAAAGACTTAAATAGGTCAAAAGAAGTATATTCAGAATTTTATTCCACATGTGAATATAGAACCTGCAGAAGGAAGTAGTGAATAGAAACAACAACAACACATCATTTTAAGCAAAATACCTAAGTACATTAGTTTGGGGCCATATTTTAATATGGTTTTACTAGTTAAGAAATCAGTGTGGTTTTTCCTGCTGGCAGTTAGAAAGTCTGAGATTTTAAAGAACTGAACACTCTTTGTGCAATAAGATCTATGTAATAAGAGTCTTCCACGAACTATGTAATGTAACATTTAAAAGACAGAACCTACAACTCCTGAGGGTCAGCTACCTCTTAAGATACAGAATGCCTCTCTATCCAGGAGAATACACTTCTAAGAAGCCGGCAAAATTCCTTCCAGGCAATTTTGGGGGCAAGAAGGGTCTGATGAATTTTCTTTTTTTTATTCTTGAAAATCACTGAGAGGGTGGGTTCTTAGGAAAAATGAATAGTGATTTTAATTATCCTTTTTCTTTTCTTTTTTTTTTTTTTTTACCCCATTTTATTGTTAAAACCACAGAAAGAGTGCTTTCCCAAGCTCCCTGAAACAAAAGAATAGAACATGCTTTTACAAAAGCTTTCTTGGAAACTTTGGAAGGGGGTGGTTATTCAAGAAAGTGACTTAAAGTCATTGATGACAGAACAGAGAATCAATGAGAGAGAGAAGAGCAAACCTAGCACAAAAGCTGTGGGTGCTGCTGGATGGAACAGGATTCACTGGGGAACTGAAGGATGCGGAAACCACTTGAGAGTCTGTTCGGGAACAGTGGGTGCTCCTGGCAGTGCTTCTCCATGGTGGCTTAGGCCAAGTTGGGCCTGGGGCCATTCAGATGTGCTTATATTATAATCTCTACAGAGAGGGGTTTTTTCTATTTAAAATCCTCTGCAGGTCATTTTAATGTGCAGCCACGAAATCAGCTTCTGAACAGGTAATTAACATATGTGGGATATGAGGATGTGACTATTCCAGAAAAGATCTTGTAAATTCCAGCATAGAAACCCTCTTAGGTGTAACCTTGGGTAACACTCCAGGTAATGCTATCTCATAGAGTTTGTTGGGAAGACAGTCCTTGTGGTTAAGCTCCAAAGTTTGGAATAAAACACACTGGGTTCAAATTCTGCTTCGCCCTTTTACCAAGTGTGAGTCCTTAGGCAAGTTGTTTAATTTCCTCAGTTTCCCCATTTGTAAAATGGGGTAATAATACTTGTATGAAAGATTCAGTTCTACACCTGCCCTGAGCATGCTGCTTGGCAAGTGAAAAGCATGCAAAAATTGTAGTTGCCCTTCTTTTCCTTCCCTCCACCTCCTATTGTTATTATGTTTAACACCTGACAAAATATATAAAAACCTAAATGTTGAACTTTTTTCCCATTTCAAAAACTCGCTTTGTTAATGCCCACCACAGGATACTAGCAGACTATGGAACATTATGTTATATGATAGACATGCTATATAATTTATAATGCCTGCTGCTTGGTTTTTTCCCTAAATTAAAATCTTTCAACATAATGGGGGCAGAATATGTGCAAGGACTAAATGCTGATTTGTCTGGGTGAGGTTTAAGCCAAATAAAATGTAACAACACTTTCTAGAAAGAAAGTATTATGATATCACCTTTACCTAGATATTAACTGAATGTGCCTAACACATCACATGGACGGCCCAATTAAATCTGTAGAGCATCCCTTTGAGTTCATTTATAGAGTTGTCTTTTTTTTTTAGATAAGGAAATGGAGGCTTACAGAAGTTAAGTCATTTGCTCAAGGTCAAAGATCCAGCCTCAGGAGGAGGAGGAATGGCAGTAGCCCTGTCTGTACCCTCTTTACAAGCCTCACTTGCTATCAGTGGGTATTAAGTTCAAGGTCTTCCAAGGAAGACTGGCTACCATAAGGGAATATGCAGCAACAAGAAGACTTTTTCTCAAAGTTGCTAAATATAGACTTTCCTAATGTATGAATTACTGCTTAGTGGCACAGTTCTTACAGTTATTTTGGGGCAAAGAACACTCCTGTGGTTACATTATCTTCATATACCTGCACATCTCTGTGAACTTAAACGTAAAGGGAGAGATAAAAGGCAATGAGATGTTCTGAGAAAAATTACATCGATTTTATGTTTTAAGGTTTATTTTTTTCTGATTATAAAACAGGTACAAAAATCAGTATACAAAACAGTGTATATAGTATCCTGGCCTATTTTAACATGTGCATTTATACATAGAAATCTACAAAGGAAAAAAATCCAAAATGTTAACACTAAAATGTTCGCAATGGTTTCTATAAGGTGGGCTTAGGTTGACTATTACTTTGTCTTTATGAACTTGTTTCTTGTCTGAATGTTTTTTCCTGATGGTAAGTGTTTATTACTTTTATGATCAGAAAAATTTAAAAAACTAAATGCACATTGTAGAAAAACTTGGAAAAACCCAGAGACGAATAAAGAAGATAACAATCTTCTCATTCCTAAGACTCAGCTAAAAATACTAACATTTTTATCAAATTTATTTCCAGTGATCTTTATATGTGTGTATGTAATCATACCGTATTTTACAATGTTTACAATTTAGGGACTTGTCTTTTATTTTTGTTTACATATTATAAACATTTTATTAAAAATACTTCTTAAGCATTATTTAAATGGCTACATAATAGATTGTATGTATACTTAATTATTGTCCTGTATTTGTTCTACATTTTTATAGTGTTTATCAATGATATACAGTAAATATCAGTAAATATTTATTAGTAAGTATCTTGGTCCTTATTTCAGACTGTTTTCTAGATTCCTAGAATTACTGGGTTAAAGTAAATGATTGTAATTTAATTATCTATTGCTATGTAACAAACCAATCCAAAACCGAATGACTTAAAACAGTAGTTTATTATTGTCTCTCATAATTCTGTACATTGAATGGCTGAACTTAGCACTTCTTGCTTGGGATCTCATGCAGTCAACTGAGAGTTATCTGAAGGCTTCACTGGGCTGGGCGTTCAACAGGGCTTCTTCATGCACATGTCTGATGTCTCAGTGTTCCTCCACATGGCCTTTCTCCAGTGAACTGACCTGGATTTCTTTCATGGCACTCTGGGATCCAAGACACAGGAAGGAAAGCTTCAAGACAGGGTCCGGAGCTGACACAAATGTCATTTCTACCACATTCTGTTGTTTAGAGCAGTCATAGGCCAGCCTAGATGCAAGGGCCTAGAGGAATAGATTCTACCTCTTGATGGAAGAATGGCATGTGCCAGTGGGGAGGGAAGGAGTTGACGGCAGCCACCTTTAGAATCAAGCTGCCACAGATTATTTGTGAAAATGTATTAAAGAGTATAGCACCGTTTTAAACAAATGAGTGAAGTAGCTGAATGCTTGCTAAGTTCCACAGAAAGAGATTTCTGTCGGAAATTTTGCTAATGACCCTTGAAGGAAGATGAGTGAGGGAAGCAGGCCTATCAAGGCTTAATCGTTATCACCCAAAGTCCACAGTTTACATTACGATTCCCAATTGCTATTATACATTCTGTGGTTTTTGGCAAATGTATAATATAGTATCATAGAGCACAGTTTTGCTGTCCTAAATGTATGGTGAGGACACTTCTGAGATAGAATGCTAACTAGTAAGAGTTACTGTTGAATGACTTGTTGAGCCTCAGGAAAACATTGAACTTTCTCATTCTCTGAGGTTCAATTTAGGCTGCCCCTGGCCAGTCTGGACCTCCAAGGCCAAACCACAATCTAGACAGAGGTGCTAGGAGGAGGGGTGTGAGAAATGCTGGCGGAGCGATGTCCTGGTCAGCCCTGGAGGGGCAAGGATGACAACTCATCCTGTGAAGGGACTTGAAATAGAGAGGGTTATAGGAGGAAGAAAGAGGGAGGCACAGGACAAAATGACTAACTGGAGAAAGACCTCCAATTCTGGCCTGAAGATACAGTATACCTACAATGTTTAGCAGTGCTGGGCATGCTTCAGCTATTACTGTCATTCTGGGAAGGGCTGCCATTTAACATGGTATGAACCCTATACCCAAAAAACAGAAATCTAGCAGTCAGCCCTTGTGGAAATTTAACCACATAGTATTACAAAACTTAGAAATACTTCAGGAATGGGAAAAAACGAGGTCTATGCTTATCGTTCATCTACCTCAGATGTTCCTCTGCCCTTCTCATATCACTCTAGCTTCCCTCTTCCCCTGCCCTTCACTGGACGTGATCCCTCCTCTTTAGCTGTCCCAAACCTGCTCAAAGGCAGGGTACAATAGTGCTTGAGAGTGTGGCTTCTGAGCTCATTGCCCTGATTCAAATGCGGGCTCCACCATTTACTTACTAGCTGTGACTTTGGGCAATTTACTTGGCTTCTCTGAACTGAAACTCCCTCATCTATAAAAGGAGGATTTAAAGATAATCTCACCTCATTCTGTTGTGATGAGTATTGAATGAGTTAATTCATGTAGATTCTTAGAACTATGTGTGGCACACAGTAAAAGCTCACAAAGCATTTGTTGTCATTTTAATATTGTATCAACTTTTTAAAGCTATTTAAAAAACGTTTTGAGTGTTAAATATTTTTAGAGTAGTTTTTAAATGTTATTTTTTTAGAGAAGTTTCAGGTTCACAGCAAAATTGAGAAAAAGGTACAGAGATTTCCATAGATTCCCTGCCTCCAAATACACACGGCCTTGCCCACTATCAAAATTCCACACAAGAGAGGTACATTTGTTACAATTGATGAACCTACAATTGATATAGCATTATCACCCAAAGTCCATACTTTACATTATGGTTCAAGATTGGTGTTATACATTCTGTGGGTTTTGATAAATGTAAAATATAGTATTGTACACTATAGTTATGCTGCCCTAAAAACCTCTATGCTCCCTTTGTATCACTTTTAATTACAGCTTGCCTCAAATTGTAGATAACAAAAACATTTCTTGAGTATGCTTTGTTTCCTGTTATGAACTAACTAAGCTGATTTCCTTTATGTGACTTGTACTTGCTTCACATAGCCAAGCACAGCGCTTAGCAAAAGAAGGTGAAATAAATGATAGTTGGGCAGATGAATGGATCAGCCCAGAGAAGTTTCTGTTTCAGTTAAGGATGGTTGAGGGTCTGTTGTGTCCTGCCTTTTTCTACTGACACACCCACAGGCTGACATAAAGAAGTACAATTCTGACAAAATGAGCTGCATTTTTAATATTTCTACAAATCTGACTTTAGACTTCTGCTACCTTTGAACTAAAGCTCTCTTGTAATATAATAAACATATCAAGAAAATAAAGATTAAAGATTGAAGGACAAGCTAAATTGTAAAGGGAGAACCTGCTCCCTCCCTTGATCCTCTTTTCACCCTTTAAAATAACAGCAAAATGTCATAGGCAAGACTGGAATGCTAGTTGGGTCATTACTGAGAGCATTAGGTTAGAGATGGTCCAAGCAAGTCTTGTCGCCCTATATCCCAGCTCATCTTGACATGAGGTATGAGAATGTGTGTGGTTGCAGGATATCACCCCCAGCCAACGCACCAAACATTAGATTCTTCATTGTTAGAGAAATATTCAATGTTGTGACTTCTCCCAGTCAAGTCAAGACTCAAGTCTAAATCCAAACTTCTTAGCTTATTATTATGCTTCTGTTAGCCTGAGTTTTCCTCAAAGTTCCTACATTTAGCAAGGTTTGATTTGGCCAGTATAAAGATCTCAAAGCAAAACAATCCTATTTGTAAGAAATGGCTGATGTGCTCCTATATGAAGAAGACTATTCATTCAACAAACATTATGAGCAGATACTAGGCTCTACATGCTGAGATAGGCATTGGGTATACAGAGGTGCACAGGCCAGTGAAAGTTTCTCTCCTCAGGTAACTTCTAGTCTGTCAAAGGGTTAATGATTGACTAGTGAGTCTCTAATGTCCAGTGCCTTGGCATCAAGAGCTTAAAGTCCCATACCCTTTGCCTTTTTCGAAAGTTATAGAATTGTTTCATGTGATTTGAGGTCAAAACTCAACTAGGAGTGTATAATCAACTTTCTCTATACTCTCTCTTCTTCACTAATCCCTCTCTCCAGATCTTTGCCACACTACCTTCATGTTCAAAATCAGGGACAGTGTTTTTTGGTGAATATATTAGTCTGATTCTTCAGAGAAGCAGAACGAATAGGTTAATTTATTATAAGGAATTAGATGATAAGAGATGCAATTTATTGTAAGGAATTTGACTGTGAGGAATTGGCTCACATGGTTATGGAGGATGAGAAGTCCTAGCATCTTCAGCTGGCAAGCCTGGAGATCCAGGAGAGCTGATGGAATAGTTTCGGTCTCAGTCTGAAGGGAGGAGAAGATAAATGTCCTAGCTTGAGGAAGGTCAGGCAGAAAGAATAAATTACTCTGCCTTTGTGTTCTATTCAGGCCTTCCATGGATTAGATGAGGCCTACCACGTTAGAAAAATCCATCTACTTTACCCAGTCTACTGATTTGAATGTTAATCTCCCCCAGAACACCCTCACAGACACACTCTCGTAGAGATGCCTAGAATATTGCTTAACCAAATATCTGGGCACCGTGTGGCCCAGTAAACTGACACATCAAATTAGCCATCACAGAGGTATTTAAGTCATGTACCCAAATTCTAGCTGCAAGGGAGGCTAGGAAAATAAGTAGCTGATCTTTTAAACTTTATACAATGAGAAATGAGTTCTGTGTCTTGAGATGATAGATTTCTCAAACCTGTAAAGTAAAGGTCAGATCCTAGGTGATTAAAACAAATGGAAAATGTTTTCTATCGTCTGGAACCCAGTTTTCCTGATTCCAAGTCTAGTGCTTTCTTCACAACATTGTGCGTGCCACAATTTTTCTTCTTTACTTTCAGAAGATAGGCTTGTGGGGTGAGAGAGCACTAAAAATTCCATCTTCAGTGTGCATTTAATTATTTCTACACTGGAGCAAATGCCATGGACTGATGTTTTTTCATGGGAATTCAAGCCCTGCTCTCTTTGGCAGAAAGTTCTAACTATTTTTGGAAGTCAGAAAAAAATTCAGAGAATCTGGTTCACTTTTGGTCATGTACAGTAATGTTATTTTTATGTTTCTAGGACAGTGACATGGTCAATGCTTATTTTTAATTGGCTTTCTGAGGACAGAAGAGTGGGCTAAGAGGTCAGGAACAAGGCAGGAGAGTCACTGGCAGTTGGCTGGAATCCTGTACTGCTGGTCTGTACTAACTAGCAGAAGCTTTCTTTTCCCTGAGTGCCTGAGAGTGCTTCCCTTCTGGGCCTACCAGGCCTCTCGCTGGTCTTATTTCCTTTGATTGCAGCTAGAATGTTCTCAGGACTGGCAGAAAGTGCTTTAGTCTAACAATCAGGATACCAGCATTTGAGTTGTAGCTCTGTCACTTAATCACTGTGGGTACTGAACAAGTTACTCACTCAGTCTCCATTTCTTTATCTGTGAAACAAAACTATTTCATTAGCATATCCAATCGGGGTGCCTTGGGTTACAAATCAGAATGCCTAAGTAAAAATTACTTTAAAAATAGAGACATATCATGTCAAAATCAAACTTCTGGGCTCAGAGTTATTTTATAGATTGATTCAACAACTCCTATAATCAAGGACACAGGTCCTTTTTGTCTTACTGTGCTGTCATCTTTAGTATGATGTCTCTCTTGATGATTGCAAATGGCTGCTGTAGTTCCAGGTGTCAAGAGTACATCAGATCAAAAGAGAGAAGAAGGGATTACTTCATCATGAGTCTTTTCATTAGGGAGGACATCTTTCTAGAAGACCTCAGCAGATTTCTCATTAGGTCCCATGCCAAAGTCCAAAGGAAGGTGGGACAATGACCATCAGGCATTTGAAACCTCTCCAGTATGAATGAAAGCTTCTATCAGTGAGAATAAAGACCTCAAAATCTTTTCCATTCCCAGCCCCTGTGATTCTTTGGCTCCATGATGGTCTTCGTCAGTGAAACCAAGGACCAGGCTTTGATACTGGTGCTTGAGTGTTTTGTCTTACATGACTTTGGAAAGATTACAAACAGTGATCTTGACAATACTCTGCAGAACCTTTGTCACAGGAGAAGTAATGAATTGCCTGTTTGTGGGTATTTTTTCCCTTCATTAAACACAGAAACATCATATAGATATACCTGACACATTCTTTCCATGAAGTTTGTGTTTCTATCTCCTTCTATATTGCATCTTTTTCATGTGGTAATGTCAGAATCATCTCATTTACCCTGATCATAGGTTGGATTTTGTGGGAACTGGGAATCAACACTTACACCTCTCTATAGTAGAATTCTTCCACAGAGACTTGCCATCAGTCCCACATGGCATCTTTTTCTCTTACAGGCATACCTCAGAGTTATTGTAGCTTAGTTCCTGAGCACCACAATATAACAAGTATTGCAATAAAGTAATAATCTTTTTGCTGGTGGAGGGTCTTGCCTCCAATTTGTGAAAAACAGCACATTTACTGTGATGCACAGTAAAGCAAAGAGCAATAAAACAAGGTATGTCTGCGTTTGCAAATTTCTGGAATTATATCCTTTGCAGCTGGAATTTTCCATACTGGACTTAGCCCAAACCTTAATTTAGGAAGAAAGTTTGATTAGCATTCCTTCAGTTATGAGGCTTTTATAAAGCAAAGTGTTTTCTTGGCACCTTTGTTAGATTTTTTTTCTTCCTTATCCATGTGAATATCTTTAGAAGTAAAAGGAGAAGAAAAAGCTAAACTTTGAAACAGACTTACTAAGAAGATGAATGTGAAGTATCTAGTTTACAAAACTGAGAAAATACAAAACTGAAAGTATTATATCAGTATTTGAGTATCCTGAATGCCTACCATGTATGTTCGATAATTCTAGTGAAATACCTAAGAATCTGTTATGAAACTTTAGTGTCCCACTCTCTGGTGTAGGCCTGGTACTTCGGTGAGTTGAAGCATAATGCTAATGAGGTGACATGGCAGACACTGGCCCTCCTTAAGTTACTCAGCATCATTCAAAAAAAATTCTGTTACTTTGCCACTAACCAAACTTCTAACCCTTGTGAATAACTGGGAAATTTTGTGCTACTGCTCAAAATAGTACGGTTGAGGACTGTGAGTAATTATTACAATATCGCTACTCAAAAAATCTTTAAAAACATGGTACCTGATAGGCACTTGATGAATATTTGTTGAGTGATTAAGCAATGTCTCATTATTATACAAAGAATACATTTATTCTTCCTGGAACCAGTGATTTATAGCGGGAAGAACACCAAATTTAGAGTTAGCAGCCAATCTTGCCATTTTGCCAGCTAAGTAATTTGAGGCAAGATTAAAAAAAAATCTCCTTAAGGCTCTATTTTCAAGTCTATAAGATGGGAAGAACTGTCTGGAAGAAGAATTGTGAGAGAACTAAATGAGGTGACACTGTGCAAAAACACAGGACCCTGTTGGTTAAATGTTCATTGAATTGAATCCAAAATTATTCATTCTCATGAATGAGTTTGTTCCTAATTTTAGTCTTTCTATTATACATATGTGTGTGTATGGATGTGTATGTGTGTGTGTGTATCTGTGTGTGTGTGTGTGTATCTCTCTCTGGATTATCTAGTATCCTTCTCCCCTTAAAAATAACTCTTTTTCGGCAAAGTATAGAAGCAAGCAAAAATAATAAGAATATTAAATATTAAATGTCACTAAAAAGGATTAAGATAGGAGTAAGCTCACAGAGCAGCCCCAGGCTCCAGAGTATACGCAGTAAGAGGCAGGACACCCAACAATAAGTTCTCTGGGTAAGGAAAAGTGCAGCTTTTCACAGCGAACACAACTGATTATAATTTTATGTCATTCTCTCATCAAGGGCAGCCTCTTGGCAGTTAGCTGAGCTGACATTATTATTATTCTTGATTAGATTAATATGAAAAGTTATGACAGATGCTGAGATGCTTCCCTTCAAATAAAATTAAAAATAGCATCTCAGGAAAATGGAGGAAATACAACTGAAGGGGCCAAAAATCAGCTGAGTTAGAAGAAGCCATTCTAAACATATGCTCAGCCTCTTAAGAGACTGACAGCTCCAGTATGTGACAGGCCAGACTGTCTGAGAGCTGCCCTTTCTCTTCTGCCTGGCCAGATGATGATCAGTAACTGTCACATGAATAGGCAGAGCTGGGCCTGGAGCTGAAACTGCAGTGAAGGACACCAATCCCAGCCAACATCCTGCAAGGCAGTAGGAGAATAGAAAATGCAAATGTCCTGGATCTCCTCAGCCCTCAATGCAGAATTAAGTACCAATACAGTCATCTGTTTCAAGAAGATAAAGAACTGCTTTTCAGAAAAGATGGCAATTTAAAAATTCACTTCGAAATGTTCTTATATTTCAGAAGGTTTTGATGTCCAATGATATCTCTATATAATTTTCATTTCTGAACATTTTAATATTTGAAAAATAAAAAACCCTAAATCATTCTTGATTTAGTTCAACTCATTCTGTCAATATCCGATTTCTAAAGGAGATGTCTTTAAAACAAAATTTTGAGACCTCTGAGATATCAAAGGTAATTGAAAATAAGATGAAAAAATTTATTTCCATGGTCTCACTCTCTACCTAGTCCAATGTTTTCTTGCCTTAAAATGTGTTGGCATTCCAATGTTTTTGTATATACTAATGAGCTATACCAATAATGCTCATCCAGATTTCACTGATCTATTTAGTAATGAAGAAGATAGCCTTGTGATTGTCCCGCCATTCTGAGCACTTCTCAAAAAACAGCCACTGTAAGTTATGCTTTGCCTCTCTCAGGTCGAAACAGGGAACAGCTTGCTTTGGGGTCTACAAACCTAAAGAGAGTAAATGCTTCTGTTTATGTTTCCACATATGGCCATATTCTCTTACCACATGGCCCAGCAGATTCTTTGCCCACTAAATCATCTGTAGCAACAGATGTATCCTGCAACTGCCAATAAATATGTGTGAAGGAGAGGGCTCTCTGCAGAGATTTCCTGTGTTAGAGTAGTTGCTACAATGACACTTAAACTTTTTCATCTCAGAAATTATTTTTCTTTGTAATTGAGTTTGAGATGGAAGTCAGTGATAGGTTTTCCTCTTAGGAAATACAGAGTGGCACTAAAATAAGTCCAAAAATCAAGATTGTTTCCTCAACCTCATGCATTTTATTTTTAGTTTTCTTCTTTTTAACTTAGCAAAAACACTTTATTAATTACTCAGTGTACTGAAAAGCATACTGTGTGTATTGTCCACAGCATACACTGAGCATAGTGCTAGGATCATTCTCGTCACTGTTGTAATTTCAGACTGAAGTTTGAAGGCTTCATTACTAAAATTTTTGCCACTGAAGTTTGGGGACAATAAGTAAATAAAATGTTGTAAAATATTTTGTTTCCAAAAGAGAACCTGACATTTTAGCATTTATTGTAACATTCTTACCCCAGGCCAAAATGTAAAGTAAATAATGTTCATAAATTGGTGAACTTCTTATAGAAACTTCTATTTTCAAAAGTTAGTTAAATTATATGAGTCTAACTAAAACTTAGCCAAAACAAAATCATTGATAAAAAGATACATGTTTTTAAAAGATTTATTTTATATTTTATGTATTTACTTTAGATGATTTCTTATTTATTATTCATTATTTTAAAAAAGAAACATGTTTTAAGATGTACGAACAACATAGGAGTAAAAAGTGAAAGTGCATCTTACATGTACCTGAAACATAAAAATTTAGATCATGTTATATTAGCATTATCTAATATAAATATATGTAAAATAAAATACATGTATAGATTTTTTTTAAATGAAATTATATAATATTCTGCCACTTGCTTTTTCTACTTCACTACATCTTAGACACCTTTTTTTGTCAATATAATAAATAGGTAGCTTGAGCAAGCTTTTCCACTCTCTTCATTACTGAATTTTCATTTAGGTAGCATAAAATTTTAATCTAACTGCTATTAATTGGCATTTGGTTTATTGTTACTCTTTCATGAATATAAACCCTACTCTAAAGAACATTCTTGATTCCCTGCAGAATAGAAATGGTTCTCTGCAGAGTAGAAAAGCTGCTTCAAAGCAAAGGTTTATTTAATTTTTGAAAGATATTGCACATTGCCCTCTAACTATGTACTGCATTGGATACCTCTTGTGCCCACTTCACATCTTGGCCTGCTTTTTACTCTCACTATTGCTGTAGCTTTGTGCAGCTGTCTGCAGCCTGACAGGCCCTCACTGGAGCTTTAGTCTCATCTCATTATCTCTCATTTCTCCCCCAGAGTTTCTCATAAGGGATGCCTATAGGACCCTGATCAGCCTTTACTCATGCTTAAACCTTGAATTATTAAAAAGCAATGAGGACAGGAGCTGATGGCTAAATGCTCCCTCCCCTGTCTCATTCTTCAGGTGGGCAATTGTGAGGAACAGTCTATGTAACTCCTCAGAAGGTCCCAGAGGGATCCAACCCGATTGCCAACAAAAGTGGTGACCAGCTGAAAAAGGCTGCCCTGACTTGACATTTTTTTTCCCCTTTGCACTCTCCCACTCCTGTTTCTGTCTCCAGCTCTGCTTTCTGGGAAGACCTCAACTAAAACAAGTACATATTAAATTCTGCCAATGGTGACTTTCTTCTTGTCTTCAGCCACACTGGATTATCCTCCTTTAAAATGTTCTTAACCTGATGGGAATAAATAAATCTCATTGTTTTAATTTGCATGTCTGATTAATAGTAAGTTAAACACACTTTTAAATATCAGCAATAAAGAGCAATCAAAAATTAATTATTTCTTCTAATGTTAAAATCTTAAGAAGAAACACTGTTACTTCTTTTCTTTTTTACCCCTAGATGATAGTTCTCATTTTCACATAGTAACCAACACAACAAAGACAGTAGCAAGGAAATATGACCAGAAGTCTGTTTCCACTGCATGATAGCCCTTGAAATGTTATGACAAGACCAGAAATAATAGCTACATAATTTGAATTTGGGCCTTTGTCCATATGAATCAGACTTTCATAAAACGTTAAAGCTGAAATGTTAAATATCATCTAATTCAAGATCCTTCCTTTGAAAATAAAGACACAAAGACCCAGGAAGGAGAAGTGGATAAATGATTCATCTAATATGACATAGACCGTAGAAGTGCCAACCTGGGCCTTCTGACTCTCAGTTTGGTGTTTTTCCTACTAAATCATGCCGCCTTTTCTTCAGAAAATGATTATTTAGCTTTTCTAAAACATTCTCAGTCCTAGTATTTGATAAGACCTCATTTGTTATTGAAATACAATGAGGTAAGAAATGTTATTTATAATTTCACCATAAAAACCTCACAAAGAACTATTTTTAAAGAAAAATATTCAGAGAAGTTATATCTTTGTAAGCAACTTCACAATGTTGAGCTTCTGAAAGAGCTTTCCAATGGCTCCGAAACTGCCATTTATTATTAGAACACTGGGATCCTGGCATATATCACTGTTCAGGGGTGACATATAATATGAGGCTAACACAAGTATCTCAGGTAAAAAATGAAATAAAACTGGCAGTTGCTAATGCAAAATCAAAATCGATAAAGGGGTGAGAGACCTTAAATTTATTAGAAGCCTATAGCTACCAGCAAATAAATAAAGGGAACTTTGTATCTTTGAACTTTGTATGTTAAAGATTTACTTTAAGTCTTCATATGTGTAGTTTTATTTATTATGATAAACTATTTAAAATAATGAAAGTTTTAAAAAGTCTTTGGATATGATTTGTATATTTAGGAGACTGAGTTTTAAATGCACAATTTCAATTCCTATTATAGTTAATTAACCTATAATAAATAACTCTGCAAGTTTGTTTTAGCCATATATATTTCAACACAGGATTGGGGTAATATTTGTAGATCACCTACTAAGTGCCATGTACTTTACATAGTTTCAACTTTATTTTATTGCCAGTCTCTGTCCTAGTTTGAGTTTCTAGAAAACCTAGTGACAGGTCCAATGCCAATAGTTGGTCTGGAAAATAAAGAAAACACTTGCAGATAAGTGGAGAAGTGAAACAGGGAAGGCAACTAATAAAGGTTGTATTTCTACGTTGATACCATTGTGAGTAACTGGAGCTTAGCCCTTCTGGGAAAGATAATTTAGAAACCATTGTAGAAGACACTCCTTAGTTAGATTACCCAACAAGTAAGAGAGTTACTGTTAGTCAGTGTTTTACAAACAGCTCTGAGAGGTTTGGAAAATTACTAATTCTAGTGGTATAAATACTCCCACCCTTGCCATTTTTTTCCCCACTGAAAAATGATTCTTATTGGGATCCCATCAGCTGTTCCTGACATTAAGTTACTCCTTCCTCTGCAATTCAGTCTTTCTTAAGTGGTCCTATGAATGCTTTCTTCTCCTCCACAGTCTGGAAGCAGCCATGGCCAAACTTGGAGATGTTCTTGATTAACTTATGATGAATCTTCTCCAGGTCCCGGCGTTTGGTCTGCACCAGCAAAGACTTGTGGAGGGAACACTCTCTTTTTGGTTTCTGCCACACAGCCTTTCAGCCTGACAAAGTCATTGGTCATGTCACCACAGTGGACAAAGCCACCCTAGGAAAAAGTAACCATCATGGTCAGTTTTAAGCTACCAACGTGACATCACTGAATTTAGAGTTGGGAAGAGATGTGCACTTGAGGTTCTCATAAATTGGTGTAAACCATGTGCAGTATACCACTGCAAGTCCCAATTATTGCTTAAGGTCAAGGGGTATGGGGCCTACTTCCAGCTGGCCATACAGTAAGCCACTTAACTTCAGAGGCCAGAGAGATGCAGTTGCTGGCATGGAAATCTTATTGGTGTGCTACAAAGTAGTGGTAAGGGTAAGAGGATACGGGCAAGGCTCCAACAGTACATCCCCATATTAATATGATGACTAAAGTGTATCCAGCTTGCCAAAGGTTATATAGCTAGTAATGGAAGAGCTGAGATTCAAACACAGACCTGGCTGATACTGAAGCCTTCTTGCCTCTATGTCATGCTGCTTCTCTTATAGAAAGCTATAAATATCACAATGCATCAGTGAAAAAAGAAAATTAGATTGTATTGCTTAGCATAGAATAAACTACTATAACAAATAGATCTAAACAAATAATGGGTTCAAGTTTTTTAGAGGGGCTGTCCTCTATCTAGACATTCAGGGGCCCTTTTAGTCTGTTGCTCTGTCACCTCATGGGGCATTGTAATCATCTGTACCCAGCCAGTGACATTTCATTAAAGCCATGGCTAATTCTACTCATAAGGACTAGTCACATGGCCATACCTAGCTGCAAGGCAGACTGGGAAATGCTTCTAGCTGGGCAGCTGCTTCCCATCTACAGCTATATAGTAGTGGTTGGGGAGAGGGAATTTGATGGGCAGCTAGCTGTCTCTACCACACCTTTCCAGAGAATATTCAGGCTAGATATCGTTTTTCATTTCTTTATATAATGAATTTTAAGATCTATAGTAAGTCAGGGGAAATTTTTATATCTAGTACACAAATTTTTTTTCGAATTTAAGGTTTGAAACTGTTTGGAACTTTGGTTTAAAAAAATAATACAAAGAAATAATAATACAGAGTGTAGTACCCCTTTCCCCATTCAAAGTGGTGTGTTAGTAAAGACTCATATGGTAAAATTTTCACTTGAGACGCTTAAAGCATTAAGGAATAAAAACTGCATTGACGCAAGAACTCTTAAAAGATCTCATAAATATTTTTATGTTCACTAAGAAAATAATAACATACAGCCGTAGGAAAACAACAAAGATTTTTATATGTTATATTAGTAATAATAAATATAGCAACTTTGAGGTTAAAAGAATGGGCCATGGAGCTGGAGTATCTAAGTTCGAATCCCACCTCCACCACTTCCTGGCTAGGTAACCTTGATTAAGTTAATTAACCTCCCTGAGCTTCAGTTTCTTCATGTATAAAATGATAATAATACCTATCTCATATGGTTACTGTGTAGATTAAATAAGTTAATATACATGAAGCCTTAATCATTGTACTGGCATATAGTAAATTTTCAATAAATGTTTATAATTTTTCTTGATAATTTTTAGCTCCTTTTACTCCCTATAAAGTTTTCAGGATTCTCTTTGCACAAACTTGTTTTTTGTGTTACTGATAGTACACTCACCTAGAGATGATCTTTCTCTTTATGGGCTTCTATCCAAATGTTCAATGCCTTTTTAATTGATAACTCCCAGCACCACCCTTACCCCAGGCTCCTGCCTCCTGCCACAAATAGTCCCTTCTTCCTCACAGAGGTCCCTGAAGTACAGTTTTAAGGCATGAGTTTATCACCTCTCATCTTCCTTAAACTTCCCCCAGGTATCATTGGAAAACTTTCTGCTCCTTTTCCGTCATTCTCATCTCCTTTTTTGATCCCCACTCCCAGTTCTTTTATTCTCTACCTCTCCTCTCTCCTTGTCTTGTTCCCAATTATCCTCAACAAGAGACCATTAGATCTCACATTTTCTAAAGGGAGTGCACAATTAAATTTGCAAATAAAGTCCTATCATTTTAAGGAAAGAGAACTTCCTGTTAGGAAAGGAATGTTGTGACAGATGGTCTAATCCTAAGGAGTCTTAGACATTTGGTGTTTTGTAACCATTTAAATCAACTACTAACTGGGCACTACCACATGCAAGCCACTGAGCTAGTGACCCTTAGGAGACAAGGATAAGGAGAGATGGTCCCTCTCTCCAGCGTCTCATAAGTAGGTGGAAAATGTGGACCTGAACTAAACTGGCTTTGACACAAGGCAGGTTCTACAAGTTCTTCAAGGAAAAGGGCACTCACTGTCTCATTTTCTCTATTCCCAGCACCTACAACAGGGCCTTGCCTCTTAGCAGGTATTTAGTAGTACCTCCCTCAGACTTGGGCAGAAGGAGGCTTTGCCATTGTCACTGTGCTTTAGAGTGTACCATGTGACATAAATTTGGAAAAACAAATGTATTAAAGAACACACAGCAGCCCTGGTCACTTGCGTCTGGTGCGAAGTGCCAGTTTAGCATGACCTATAATCCTAAACATCTGCTCTCTTGTCTAGTACTTTTCAGGCCCTAGGGAAAGAAACACGGCTTCCTGTGCCTTGTCCCATGGCTTTGAATGTTGTTGAGAAGCTCTGTGGCTGTGCTGTTTCTGATGTTGGAGAACACCACTACTTAGGAGTCCAAGAGGATCTTACTAGTAGAATGTTTAAGAGAAGAAGAGACAAATGAGCTAACTTGTCAAATCCATACCCTCAGAATACAGGAATGCACTGGATTCCTAAATAATGACTTAGTCATCTGCTTCCTTTTAGGTTCCATTCCATGAGACCTAAGCTGCTCACCTATTAGGGCAATATTCACAGTAGTTGCATACAAATGCTGAGAAACATTTTGCAATATTAAGTAATACATATGGCTTATATTTGTATTCATGTAGATATAAATAAAACTTGCAAAATGTGCTGCTATCCCTTACACTGGCAAATTTATGGATATTAAATTCTAGGATTACAAATAGTTTTATTTTAATAAAATATTTTATAACATTTAATTAAACTTTCAAGTTTTTAAAATCAGCTTTCTTTAAATAATTTTATTTAAAATTTTAACATTCACCAAATTTGTATTTTAGAATAGAATTGTGCCTTTTAGTAATAATTTGATTGTTTCAAGTGATCACAAATTATGTGACAATCTTAATTATAATGACATAAGTAGTAATTCTGTTGAGATAAAAGCTAGGAAATTAATGTATGTTTTTATTTCATTCTCCATCCAGTCACCTTATCAATGGAATACCCATATGTGCAATTAATTAAATACAATTGTTTTTGATGTTTTGTCATGTGAGTTATATAAAAACCTAACTTTACATATAGTATTCTGTTTTGTTTTGATAAAAATGTACTTAACAAGATAGGAGCCTAGGAGATATGTATTTTTTACTGTTGATTTACATTTTAACTTTTAAATAATTTAAAATGTTGTATAAGGCCTCCATCTGTATTCAGTCTGGCCCTTCGGATATTAGAAATTGGCCTGGCCCTAGGTTGTGGTAAGCAGAGTTTGTAGGGGTTGGGGTGGATTTAAGAAAATATTTTCAGAAGAGGGCTCCATGGGTGAAAACCTGGAGAAAAGAGATCTGACCTGGCAAACAGATATTTGTGGCTGGAACCCAGGCCTCAGGACAGGACAAGCTAAGGTAAAAACTGAACGAACAATCAAAGGTGGAAAGCTGAGGGCAGTAATAGACTGGGCGTTCCATAAGGGTAGAAGGCATTTCCATGCTGATCTCTAAGGTATTCTTGGGTCTTCCATAGTATCCAGCAGAGGAGTTAAGGACTTAATATTTGTTGCACAAATTAAAGAAGAAATCTACATTCTATACTCTATGTAATGTGAAACCACTAAGGAGTTTGAAAAGAGGAGACAGAATTAGAACTATAGTTTTAGAAAAATAACTCTGGTAATGGTGCCTAAAATTTATTTGCAAGGTTAGCTACTGGAGGTAGAAAGACTAATTTACTTAGTTATGTGTTATTAATTTATATCTATTGTGATTATTTCTTGAACATATAAATGTGGATTTTGTTGTTGTTGTTGTTGTTGTTATACGCTAATCTGGCCTAACTACGTATTTAACAATCCATAAATCTCCTAAGTCTTAGGTACGATGGCTCAAGGGCTTTGTCTGATAAACTAGCCACTAGCTCTGTGTCTTTTGAGCATATTCAATCTGTTCATGCTAATGTCAGCGATATTTATGCACAATGAGGAAATGAACCAATTTTAAGCTGGATCCTCCAAATGAATGTGGTATAGGAACTGAAGTGTGACTTCGGTGATTCCCAGAAGCACTATGTGGCAGCAGTGATCTGTAAAACCCTGCCATAAAGGTTAGTGAAGTTGTCACATATAAATGAAATCATTGGAACATTTATATCAGAGAGGATGTAAATACAGGGCTTGCAAAGAGTAACTGAGGTTTTCAGTGTACAAGCAATCTTCGAAGAGACACGTCTCCTTTATGTCATTAAAGAAATCAAATTAAGGCAGTTTGACACATGCCTTTATGCTTTATGAGGTAATATAAAGCAGGATCCAATGGCACCAAAACCAGAGCTAGAATCTTACTCATGCTTAAGAAAGAAACTATGGTACCATGGGGTTAAATTCACCTCAAAGAAGATTGTATTAACATATGGCAGAGGGAGAACACCTTTCAGTCAAGCATGTCCTTTATTTTTCTCTCTTTAAAAAAAAATCAGTTTTCAGTGTATAGATGCATAATGACAACCCAAATATTTACACAAAAGATTAGGGGGAAAATGACTCAAAGCACCAAAAACTAGGTGAAAGCCCAGCCACTTAGATTTCCCCATGGTGGTGTGTGGTGGATGGAGGAGGTCAGAGAACTGCAGCTAGTTGGTTCTGTTGCATTTAGGACCCCTCTCATCTGGTTCCCATTTTCATCCCGGTGTACAAATAAAGAGGATAAAAGTAAATGTTTTACTGGAATCCTTTCTACTTTGTTACTCTGGCCAAACTTCAAAACTAAAAGAATTTCGATAGCCTAAAGACATCTACTTATTTTTTTCATTTGCAGGTGCCTGAGTATGTGTGTGCAAATTTATAGGTTTTTCAACTTAAATAGAAAAGAGAAAAGTATCATTTCGATTTAGAATTTAGTGGGTGTGGCAATCCGGGAAGACCTGGGAAATAACTACTGTTTGGTTTGGATGATACACTTGGCTACCATTAAAAGAGCGTATAATTATAGCCTAAATGTGAACTTAAACTTTTAACAGATTTATCTAAACTTTCAAAATTTGTACCGTTGGAAGTTAATTATCTAAAACTATCTCATGGCAGATGTTGTAGAAGTATACAAAACGTTAAACTAATATGAAATCAGGACTGTTTTTAAAAATTCCTCGTATATCACCGTCCTCCTCAGTTAACATTTCCACCCGGGAAGGGGACTTTCATTTCATCTATTTCCAAGAAGTCAAAGCAATTATTTTGTAAATAGTTCGGTCTTTTGTCTGCATATGCGAAGACGAACAAACCGACGCTCTTCTTTCTGTTCATGAGGGACCTTCCCCTTCTCCCCCCTCCCCAAGTCTTAAAGTCTTAAACTAAACAAAATAAATCTAGGGACACTGCTCCGGGTTGTGGGAGATTTCCCATCACAGACCGACCGGCTCCAGGGAAAGGAGGGAGAGGAGAAATAAACGCGACACAGGAGTTCTACCCTGCTTTGGAGAGGTCGAAAAATCATTAACTTGCAAATGGTCATTCTGCTATTCCAAAGCACCTTGTCTATCACCAAGGCGCCCCCAGGGGCTGGAAGGGTTCGGACACGCCACGTGAGGCGACGCGGGCGCTGCAGGGTTGGGGGCGGAGGGACCCGGGACTGCAGACCCCGCGGGGCAGAGGGACGTGCCGCTAGAGGCGTCGGGTTCGGGAAGGGCCAGACCCTGGCGGAGGGTGACACCCCGAACACTTGCTGGCCCGTCCTTGGTTCCCTCCCCCTACGTGCTCTCTGCAGTCCTGTACACCGCTGCCTTTCCCAGAGCGCGGAGGGGAAAAAGGAGAATGTACAGGGACCCCGCCCCTCCGGGTCTCTCTCCAGCCGGCCGAGGGGGCGGAGGAGGGGGTGAGATGGGTGTCCCAAGTCGGTGACTTTATCCTAGGGCACTGAAGTTTTACGAGAAGCACGAGGGGGGGGCAGAGGGAAAAGCTTTATATAAAAACTTGGGGGTTTTTTTGGATTTGCGGCAGCCCGTCTGCTGAACGCCTGGTTTTTTGTTTGTTTTTTGTTTTGTTTTTGTTTTGTTTTTGTTTTTTTTTTTGGTTTACAGCAGGCGACGGCCTGGGAGCCACCTGCGCGTCCCGAGCGGAGTGGGGGTGGGGGTGGTGCGAGCCCGGACTCCCCGACGTCCAGAGCGAAGAGTGTACGAATGACAGACCAAAACCCTCTCGCCTGCGTCCCCTTCGACGCCCCGCACACCTGAGTGCGGACCGCCTCTGCCGCTGGGCGAGCTGCAGCCGGGAGGAGGCGGCCGCCGCCGCCGAGGCCCCTCCTCCCGCCGGTGCAGCCCGGGACTACCTGGCGGCGCGGGCGGCGCGCGAGGTCCAGGGCGCCCCCCGCGGCGGCCAGTGCGCGTCCACGTCGCCGGCCCCGCGCAGGGCCGGGCGCGCAGCCGACTCGCGGCACCTGGGGGCCCGCAGCCCCTCCCGGCGGAGCCCAGGGCCAGCGCGGCCGTCCCGGCCGGGGGCCCGGCGCCCCGCGCTCACGCCGGCGGCGCAGCGGCCCTACGCCAGCGGCGCCGCGGCCCTACGCCAGCGGCGCAGCGGCCGCCCGCCCCCCGCGCTCTCCCCGCCCCCCGCCTCCCTCGCAGGGGCCGGGCGAATGTAGCCCGCGAGAGAAAATGGCGGCGGCGGCGGGCACTCGCGCCTCGTCGTCGGGATTCGCGGGCGCCGGGCCGGCACCCCCCGAGGCGGGCGGCGGCGGGGGCCCGCCGAAGGCGAGCGGCGTGCCCGGGGCGGCGGCGGCCGTGCTGCGGGAGGCGGGCGGCGGGGGCCGCGAGCGGGCGGACTGGCGGCGGCGGCAGCTGCGCAAAGTGCGGAGTGTGGAGCTGGACCGGCTGCCCGAGCCGCCGCTCTGCCCCGCCGCGTCGCCGCTGTCCTCCTCCACGTCCCCGTCGCCCGAGCCTGCCGACGCGGACCCGGCGGCGGACGCGAGCGGGTTGCAGCCCGCGGCGATGCCGCAGCCCCCCGGGGCCGCGAGCCGCGGCGGCGCCCCAGCTGCCGAGTCGGCGGCCGCCCCGGACCGCGGCGCCCCGAGCCCCGCGGGGGCCGAGCCCAGCGAGAAGCGGACGCCCGCCTCGGAGCCGCCGCCTGCAGCGGCCCCCGCCGGGTGAGCAGCGCGGCCGGGGGCGCGGCGGGGACTCGGGGGGACGGACTCGGGACGAGGGCAATGAATGAAGCCGGGGCCGGGCGCGCGGCGTCGTGGGGCGCGGCGTCGCGGGGCCCCACGCGGCACCGCTGCGCCGCAGGACCCGAGCCCTCGCGCACCCCGGGCCCCTCCGGCGTCGGTGGCGCCCCGGCCCCAGCCCGGGGAACGCCAGAACGGGGGCTCGGGGCGGGGACGTGCCGGAGAGTTTGTTATTGTTTGCAGACATGTGACAGGCGTGCGAGCCGCGCCGCGGGCACCGGCCGGCGCTGTGGGGCTCTCGGAGGACAGCGCTGCCCCCGCGGCCCGGCTGGGTGCGGGGCGGGGGCGGGCATCGGGACGGGGATCTCCGGGGCGCTGCGGGTGAGGCCCGGCGTGCAGGGAGGCGGTGGTCAGAAAAGGGGCGCGGCGGCCGGGCCGCCGCAGCCCGAGGCCGGGGAGGGGGCGGAGAGGTCCGCGGGGCCGTGACAGGCGGAGCCGCTCAGCGGGGACGTCCCGGGGCCCGGCCCAGCGACCCTGTCAACGCGGTGCGGCGGGGTGGGCTGCAGGTCGCGGGGCTGGCGGTCTCGTTTAGGACGTGGGGGTTTCTGATCGCGCCTCCCCCCACCCGGGGGGGGGCGCTCCGAGTGTCCCCCGCACGCGCCCCGCACCGCTGAGGCGCGAGTGACTCTCTGTCGGGAGTTTGCGTTTGGCCTTCTGAAGGTCGCCTTGGGCGGAGTGGTGTGAGCGCCGGGACCGGATGTGTCAGCCATTCGGCCTCCCCGCGGCCCCTGCGGCGGGGCTGGCGGGCGCGGGGTGCGGGGTGCCGCGCGGCGGGCGCCGGGGTCGCAGCGGCCACGGGGCGAGTGGGCGTCGGCGGCGCAGATGCTGCTGTGCGGCTCGGGGGGGTGTGTGTCAGGTAACCCAGACCAGTCCTTGGCCTGACCCTGCAGGCAGCTGGACCCTTCTGTGTGAAAGGAAACTCCTGTAAGGGTGACGGCGGGCATCCTTGCTCTGAGGACCGAGCTCGCCAGTGCGAAGAGCCGCCTCGACGGGTGTTTTGCGTTGCTGCGGCCGTGTGTGTGAGAGTCGCCCGTCGACCTGTGCGGTTCCCGGCCTGCCTTCTGAGTGTTTCCAAGGCTGTGTCGCACGTTTGTTCCCTTGTTAAGCCGAATTCGACAGTACGAGTCGTTTGCTTTGGTTCATTTTCGAAAGTGATTTGGCCCTTTTTTTTGAACTTCGTTATTTGTTTAAATCACAGTGTATTGCTTGGAAATTGCTCCTCCCATCCCTCCAAAAGACATATACTGTGCCATGGCAATATTCAGAGGAAGGAAGACCTGTGACTGATAGGTTTGTGTGCACTGTCCATGTAACTTAGTCTTACAGGAGTTATGTTCCTCTACATCTTCCTGCTTCTATGCATTTTGGATTAAAACTTCACAAAACTGAAGCTTTGAAGACAATTGTTACTACAAATGAGCTCCAGATAAAAATATTAACCCTCACATTTGAAAAACTAATTTATCTATTCACAGGAGACCACCTTTTTGAAGACAGTAAATAATTTAGCTAGTGTCAGCATTCTAGTCACCTTAGTAAGCTATGAATGTAATAGAGGAGCAACCACTATAAAAATAATATATAGAAGTTGTTTAGTGTTGTCTCCACACAGAAGACTAAGGTGACTCTATGCAGAGAGAGTACTCTATGCTTAATTTTTTGCATTTTATAACCTATGTCTTCCCCCCTCCCCTTTGTTAGGGGTGGATTATAATTGCATGGTATATGAATTAATGAGCTAATCAGCATAATCATTTTTTAAAATGAATTTTACTAGCCAGAACGCTAATGCATTCACCCTATATGTCATACCTAAAGATTTTAGTAAAATGTTGATTCCCCATCTTTTGAAATACAGTGATCTCCTTTCCCCCAGTTTCCTTGTCAGTGGGTTGAAATTCATTTGAATCTTTTGGTATAAACACTTATAAGCAGTACACTAAAATCCTAATTTACTTTTTTTTTTTTTTTTTTTTTTTTGGACAATAGCTACATTCATACTTTCAGGAGGAAAATCTAATAGATTTTTACAACTATTTTTATGTTTCAGTTGTGGTATGGGTCTGAGGACTCCTGTTTAAAGACCTGTTGCATTTTTAAAGAAAATTCTATGATATTTTCAATTTCAGAATTTCCATCAGTTTTTCATCTTTGGTTGTAGAAATTGAGAGTGTAGAAGATACATTTATGAAGTAAAAATTATATAAATAATCATCAAAAATAGATTTTAAGTCTATCTCTTTCTTCAGGGTAATAACTGAAATCTATGAAAACTTTGTGCCTGTAAGTGGCGCCCAAGGGTTTGGAATTTTTCCTTATATTACAGAATTAGGGACTTTTTTCTCCCTATTTACTGTCTTTGAAGAAAAATTACAGTGTTACTCTCCATTGAACAGGCTTTTGTAAGTTTGGTAGATATAATTACTTCATCCTATTTTTGTAACTTAAAAAAACCTAACTATCAATTTGCTGGCCCCATGAAAGAACAAGATATGCTGTACTTGTTAATGTTAGTTTTTATTTAAAACTAAAGCTATTTCATAGGCTGCTTTTATAGTCTCATGTAGCCCTCAGCTTTCACTCCCTTTTAGAAGCTGCTAGGCTAAAAATATGATTTAGTGATTTTTTTTTTTACTAGAGGAAGTATAGGAACATTATCTAAAAATAAATTTTAAAAAATTAAGTTGGTGATTTTATAAAACAATAGAAGTAATTACATAAGTTAGTCTTAACATGAATTTGTGACTTTTGGAGTTATGAATTGTCTCTAAGTTCTGTTTTATATCAGGTAAGAGAATTAATGCATTCTTCAGAGATTAACCTTTTAAATATAATTCTGAAAGAGAAATATCAGAGCTAGAATTGTTGGCAACTTCTGTTTTCTTTTCATATCTGATTTTGGCAAGGGTGACTGGTTAACCAACATTCCTTAATATATGATTTCCAATACACTATAATAACTCCATTTTGTTAGATACAAAAAACAGGAAGTCGCCCGTTCATTGATATTTTTTCACTTCTTCCATAGCACCTCAAGCATATGTCGCATGTTTTAAAAATGGTCACTAACTTGTCGACTTGAAGATTTCAAAATTTGAAAAGAAAGGAGTGTTCTTTGCTTTCAACCATAGCAAAAGAACCAGCTACAGCTTGTCTAGGCTGTCTGTGATCAGTCCTTGACACTGGCTGTGAGCATTCCAAAGAAGAAATGATTGGGTGGCAAGGCAGTTAATGGGAAATGGATTCCCCTGAGGAAAAATTATGGGGCCTTCAGAAGTGCTCTGAGTTTGAAAGCACAACTTTTGCATTTCTATAACTCATTTTCTTGGATTAAAAGGTATTTCTTTTTGAAAAAGGCAACGGAAAAATGTGCCATGGAAAAGTAATAGTCTCCAGAGGCTGCTTAAGAAGTGCAGTATATTGCACCTTTAACCTTGGATTGCTTTGCTAATATCAGGTATACCAAGTATATTACTTAGACTTGATTGTATTCCTCAATCCTGGCCTCTGTTATATTCTGTTAAAAGTTATAGCTGTTTAAAAATGAAAATGAGTAGAAGTTTAATGTCAGGAAATGTGCTTGGTTAAGAATAAATTCAAGTTGTCTTTAAGGAATAATTTAGGAACACTTTCAAACATGAAAGAAGTAATCAGGAACAGAATTAAAGCAAATGGCTCATTGTAAAGCAGTGAGATTAGTCAGGTGTTCTCATTGCAAGAAAATGAAAGAATTTTAGCTGTGGCTAAAATGTTTATTGAGCGTATAGGTATTTTTAGATACCTTTTATATACTCATCTTCCTTGCCTTCTATGTGCCAGGTGAGTTATATATTTTTTCTCATTTCATTGTCACTGCAGCCCTCTCAGGCATTGTAATTTCTGGTTTCCAGAGCTGGAAACTCATCTGTGACGGTAAAGCCCCATTGTCACACATCTAAAAGACAGAGCTAGGCTTCAAACTCAAGTTGATCTGACTCCACAGACTATTTTTTTCTACTACTCAATGCTACCTCCATTGTCTTTTTCAAAATAATAATAAAGTAATTGATTTTTAAGGGGGAAGTTGTTCTGCAGGAATCATAATAGACTGATAGGTCTCTATCTAGTGCCATTGCCAATATATTTGTCACCCAATATGTATAATATAATGCACAGTTTTCTGTAACGTGGCCTTGTAATACAAGTAAACTGTACTTAGATCACTTTATCATGTTAGGCAGGGAGAATCATTGATTAGTGCTTAGTGCTTCTTTGATTTCTTGATTTGTTTGGTATTAACTGATAAGTAGAAGAAAATGAAGCCGACATTACATCACTCATTCATCTTAGTCATCACATGTGGAGAGAAACTTCCAGTATAGCTGGACCCTGCCCCTTTGTTATTCTAGATTTCATTCATCCAACATATATGAACCTCTATAAGGTAGTGATGGTCTGGCTGGTAGAGAAAAGGATTATCATCGTACAGCCTCTGTTTGTGTTGGTAGATTGTAGTGGGAACATGTTTTACAATACCAGGTTAAATGCTCTGAGAGAAATGGGAATATAGCATGGCACCCAGAAAATTAGTGTTCTGAATCTCATCCACAGCATTCTACACTGTAATACAGTAAATACAGTGGTACCTCTCTATAACTTTCTCAGAAATTAATTATCCTTCCAGGTTTGTAACTAAGGGTGATAGCTTTGTTCTACTTTCTGCTTGTCATTTGGTTTGCTAATGTTTGCTCTTTTCCTTTTTTTTTAGGATAGATATATGCTATGGTTTTTCAATTTCCACAGTAATGGATAAAGGAATCTAAATACAGATTAGTTTCAAAGTATTTCTGCCTACACTTTTAAGAGGAACGTGTATATGAAACTGCGAGTTCATGTGTGATTTCTTTTTCTTGAAAGAGGAAATAAAAATGGGGATGTGGGGAGCAAGAAACTCAGTATCTGCCAATGCCAGTTTTAAAATTTAGTCTTATTAGAAACAGCAAATCTACTACTAAAGAAAACAATGTAGAGAAATGTAAAATATGCTCTAGGGCGTAAGGTAACCAAGAAGATCTCCTTGTCTCCGTTTACTCTGTGCATATCACAGTTGGTCTAGGTATGCTTGGTATGGAAGAGAGTTCTGTATCGTTAGTGATTGAGTCCTTCGGAAGACCGGTCTGATTAGTTTGGTTTAATAGATTGAGATGTCGTCAAGTGTCAAGAACTATTAAGTTCATAAGACCCACCAAGAGTATTTTTCTGAAAGTACAGTATGTTACCTGGGAATTAATAAGACAATCAAACCTTTTGAAGACTGGAGGAAGTCCCTGGAACTTACACAGTGATGCGATTAGTGCATTAACTAAATTTATCACATGTAAGCATAATGATGATGAGTATGTGGAGTGGGAAGAGGGTAGATATTGAGCACTAGGTGGAGGCTTTACTCTTGACTATAAATAGGTGTGATCATTATCTTTCTTTATTGCCTAAATAATCATTTAACTGATATATTAAATAATTTTCAAACTGGTTTTATAGCATTCCAAATAATAAGTATCAGTAGTTAATAGACAAGGAACTTTCTTGTTCTTTATACCATTGCCCACCACTCAGAATAATGTCTTGCAACACTGAATATTAGGTGCCCATGAATGATAGGAAAAATTAATTTTCTCAAAGTGGTTATTTTAAAATTAGCATATTAGAAGTTTACAATTAAATACTGTGAAGTGAGTCTAATTGTGGTCTAGCTTAAGGCAAGTTTTGAAGGCAAGAGCTGTTTCTTATGCGTTTTTTGTACATTCCTTGATATTTAGTAGCAGTAGTTGGTTTTTAATAAGCAGAGGTTGATAATATTGACCAATTGTAAATAATAAAGTTTACAATAAATAGTTTAATAACTAAGTGTAGTTACAAAATAACTGGAGCCATGCTCAAACTGTTAAATATTAAGAAGATTGAGTTTCTGATATTTGAAAGTGTCTAGTTATTTGGGCTAATGAGGAAGCCCACTTGATTTTTCTCAACCCTGGCAATTCTTTTTTGATGGTCCATCACCATCCTCTTGAACATTAATATTATTAGATGATCTTCAGGATGGTCCTAGGGCTTCTGTTATTCTCTCTCCTCCACTGCCACTCCAGTCGCAATGCCTTTAGATCGATTATTGGCCATTCACAAATGATTGCAAAATTTATTTTTCTTGCCATGACCTCTCCTAAGCTCCAGACCTATACCTCACTGTCTGCGTGGCCCATCCATACTCAGATATCTAAAACCAAATTTAGGATTTTCCCTACATCTTGTCCTACTGATATGTTCCTTGCTTATGGCAGAACCAGAACCTAGGAGTTGTCCTTGAGAATTCCTTGTCTTCAGTCCATCCTCAGAGGCTGGTAGTTTGACCTGTACACATCCCTAGTGCAGGCTTCCATGATCTCATTTGGTAGTAGCTTCCTAACTTGCTCTTTATATGCTACTTTCCCTCTTCCAATCTGTTCTCTATATTATGTGGCCAGGGTGATCATTTAGATATGACTATAACAATTTTCCTCTAGAGAAATAAATAAATTAAATTTAGAAACTTTCAAATGCTTTTTCATGTGGATAAAGACCAAAGAGAGAATCCTTACTATGCCCTATCTAGTCTCTCCCTGCCTGGTCTGGCCCCGGCCTTCCTCTCCAGGCCTATCTCAGGGCCTACTTGTCCTTGTTTTCTGTGGAATTACCTTCTTTCATTTCCTCAAACTCAGCACAGCAACTCCTGCCATAGGGCCTTTGCTTGTGCAGCATGTTCCTGCCATGAACACTACCTAGTCTCAAGTCAACTCCTAACTCCTCATTGTTCAGATTTTAGCTTATTGATGCTTTCCTACTGTCAGTGTTGTGATATTTATCTCATGTCTTTCCCAGAAGACTATAAGACATGAATGGACAGAGCCTATGGCTGGGTAGGGACACAGGACCTAGCAAAATGGCTGGCAGAGTAGACTTTAAATAAATATTTGTTGAACAAATGATGAGGATGATAATGATGCAATTAAGTTTAGCCTTGTGGATCATCTGTTCTTCTCCTTTGGTCAGATGTAGGCTGGGACCTAATTGAGATGAAGTTACTGGCAAAAGCATAGACAATTGGTGTTTCCAATTTGTGATAGATTCATTGGAAGGCACTTGGATTATTAGGCACACCAAGTACCTCAAACGAAGTAGGACAGCTTAATATGGTATAGAGCAGCAGTCCTCATCCTTTTTTGGCACCAGAGACCAGTGCTCCTAAGAAAATCTAATGCCTGATGGATGATCTGAGGGGGAGCTGAGGCAGTGATGCTAGCACTTGGAAGCGACTGCAAATACAGATGAAGCTTCCTTCGCATGCTACTCACCTCCTGCTCTATGGTACCAGTCCATGGCCCAGGGGTCAGGGATTTCTGGTTTAGAAGAAATAGCTATATTGTATGATAATTTGCTATAGATAAGCGTTTTCTATCTATATATAATTCTTTTGCACTTGCTAAGGAGTGAGAGAGAGAGAGTGTGTGTGTGTGTACATACATAAATTTGATTATATGCATAAAAATGTTATGCATTAATATAATGATTCCTTTTTCAAGTTCTCAGAATGTTTTTTCTAAACATGACACTTTTAGGATTCTTGTCCTAATAACCATACTTCATCCAAAATTTACTAATTTGTTATTGATAATAATTCAATTGGGGATAAGTGAAAGTTCACATTTGTATTAAAGAAAAGATTTGCCAGGCAAGTACTATTTGAGATTTCAGGAGCCAAGAACCCATGCAACAGAAAACGTTTTAAAGTTTACTGATGGTAACCGAACACTGCAGCCTCCCTTATCTAGAACATGGTTTAGCACTAACAAGTAAGGAAAAAAGGCTCTGAGCCACCAAAGGGCTTGTAACAAAATCTATGCTTTGAAGTTCTTTATTTTACACTGAGAAAAGTTCCAAGGGATTCGCTGACACTTAAAATTTATTCTTGCAATCTTATCCATTTGGTGTCCCTATTATGTGGCAATTAAAAGCAACCAATGAGAAGAACTAGCAGTGTGAAAAAGAGGTTCCTGGACAGGAAGAGAGGAGGGAGGGAGGGAGGGAGAGAAGACATTAAACATTGCAATCGGGGGCCACCTGGTGTTGGAACGTTTAGTTCCACATACCTGGATAGCCTCTAAGATCATACATTTATTAAATAACAGCTCCATCCAACATTATCTTTTGGTCATCAGTTTCCTTTTTTTGTAAAACGAATACGATCAAGATTTATGTATGATTTTTTGAAAAACAATGGCTACTGTGGCTCATTATTACAAGACTGTCATGTTTCTATCTGTTTAGCGAACTAAAGTTAGAAACTTTGTAATACATTAACATTTCCATCCAAGATGGTTGTAGAAAGTATTTGATCTTTAAAGTGTTAAATGTCTAAGTTACCTGAAAGAGGTAGTCCTGTAGCCTTGTTCATACTGAATAAATGAAGTATTCTTTAAAATTACATAAAATTGGGTGCTGCTTATTAGAATCATCTTATGGATTGTTTATGTGGGAAATTTTTTTGTGCTTTGATTGCTGGCCTGAATTATATTATACCCCATGACTTCTTTAGTTAATCATCACCACCATCACCCATATAGATTGACTTTTCTCCTAGTTATACTATGAGGAGTCAGGCAGTGAACTCCAATTTTGTAACACTGATCAAGTTATTAATTACTGAAAGGTTTTTGGTTTAATAAGATGGCTACCTGTGAAAGCCTTCATAATGTCTGTGTACTCTAAGATGATAAATATTTTGAAACAGACATTTCACATTCTTTTTTTCCTCCTTTAAAATCTTTAATTGGCTACATCTATTTATTTTTTTGATTTCTATTGGTATTCTTAAAATCTTCTTGAGTAATAAATTATTTTATGGAACTTTAGATTTTTTTAGAAGGTGACATTAATGTAGATATTAATATTTCTGAAAAAGTTTTAGAATGAATTTAGAGAATTTGTTTCAGTTATTCTGATACACTGTTGTACAAGGTCCTTATGATGTTTCTGGGATTCCGAATTTACAGAATTAAACTTAATGAAATAATTGATCAATAAGTTAGAAAGCAACAGAACGACTTAAAAATTTTGTATCTTTATCAGTTAACAAAAAGGACTGTACTTTGTTAGACAGCTATACAATTTGCTTTTTTCTTAATAGTATTTTGTTAGTGATGAATATAGAGTTATCTTTTTAATGACTACATAGTACTCCATAACATGAATTTCATTAATCAGTTTTCTTTTTTTAGACATTAATATTGTTTGCTTTTTGGTTGTTATATTAAACTTCAGTTACTACCGCTGTATGTACATTTTGATGTGTTGTTTAGTTCTGTAAACATTCAGAAGTGGATTGCTGGACATGCATGTTTAAAATTTTGATCATATAGCCAAATTACCCTATAAAACATGTATCAGTTTACATTTACCTCGCAGTTTGTAAGAGTGCCCATTGCCCTATATTCTTGCCAACACTGGATATCATCAATTCTTAATTTTTGTTACTCTGGTAGATGAAAGATGATTTCTCATTTGCATTTCTTGGCTATTTAGCATCATTGTATAACTTGTCTGACAATTTCAGACTTCTTTTGTGTATTTCCTTTCACAAGTGGGAAGAATTGTTCATTTTTCTTGTTGATTTGTATGGATCCTTTTATATTAGAATGTTAACTCTGACATTTTTTACAATTATTTTCCTCCATTTTTGTGCTATAACTTATGGATTTCAGTTATGATATTTTTCTTTTATTGTGTCTATGTTCAGGTCTTAGAGGATGGCCTTCTGGGAAGGCAGTGCTATGTAGAAGTTAAGGATACAGATGCCTGAGTTCTAGACAGTTTAACCACAGTCAAGTAGTATAACTTTGAAGTTAACTTCTTTGCACTTCAGTCTCCTCAACTGTAAAATAAGAATACTACTACAGCGTTGTGAGGACTGAAAATATTTGTATAATTCTTAAAACAATGCTTGGTGAGTGGCAAACACTGTATTAGCTGTTATTATTTCCTACTGCAGAGTTATGAAAAATTCATCAGTGTTTTCTCATAATATTTTGGTAGATTAAAAAAAATACTTTGATCCATCTGTACTTCCAGGGTGATAGGGGGTTCCAACTTTATTTTCTCCAAATGATTGGCTAGGTGTCCCAGCACTATTTATTGATTAAAACTATCCTCTTTATTACTTACTAGATTTTCAGATATTTGGAAATTTCCAAGTACATTTTTTTTCAAATATTTTTTTTTTCTCCAAGGGCCTAAATTCCTAAATAACCCCATTTCAAGTTTTGTGCAAAGATTAAATAAAGTCATTGATTAGAGAGAAAAGGATGTGTGAGGAGGTTATTAGTTGTTTCTTTGCTGACTTGTTCTTATCAATATTTTGATGCCTAAAATGTCTTGGCTTCAGTGACAGAACCTTGTATCCAGCTGCCTCTGGGACATTTTCTCCAGGAGATTCAGCTCTGCCAGGTACTGCAGTCACCAGGGTCCAAACTGAATCCTTGTCCTCCCGAGCCACTCCATCCTCCGCTCAAATCTGTTCATATTGGGCGCCCATCGCTCATCCCTGCCACGATCTCCCAAATTGCTGTGTTGCCACTTACCTGCCAGCCTTGGAATCCACCCCACAGCTGCTGACCCAGAGTCAGGCCGCCATCACCTCATCTAATTCTTGCAAAGCCTCCTTCTAACCAGCCTCCTGCTTTTTGGACATGTCCTCCTCTCTGTTTTCTCTAAACTGTAGTTAGAATGAGACTTCTACAGTGCAGGTCTGATCTCGATACTTCTAACCATGAAGCCTTTTCTTCATTCTCAGAACAAAATTCAGACTCCTTCATATAGATCAGAAGACCCTGCTGATCAGCCATGCTTCTGTCTCAGCTCCCCTTTCCAGGAGACTGTTCTCCAAACGTTCAGTGCCACGTTAACTTTTTTGTTGCACTAGCTGGCACTATTTCTTTCTCGACTGTGGTAAATGCTGTTTCCTTTATCTAGAATACTCATTTTGTCTCCTCAGTGAGATATTTTTTAATATGATTTTTTCTTTGTAATAGTTATTGGTATTCTAGATATATAAATGTGGCTATTTGCAAAAGACAGTACTGTACTGTGAATTCTGCTGAACTATAGTTTAGAATTCCTCATTGTCTGAGTTAGATTTGCTACTTTTAAACCTTTTCGGTTTTTCCTCTGTTGTCACATATGCAATTGTTTTGCCAAACAAATGTTTACAGTTTTTTATAAAGTATATATTATTGTAAACTGAATTAGATTTTCCTATTAATTTTTGTTAAAATTTCAAAGGTGTAGTCTCCAGAAAATGTTTTGGTGCCAAGCAATATATTGCTCTAATTGAGAATAATCCAAGACCATCTCAACTCGGAGAACAAACATAATCAAATGTTTCAAGCATAGAACTTGCTTGTGGCCTGGGCATTTCTATCACAAGTTTATATCAGCTGCCAGGCTTCTGTGGGCAAGGTCCCAGGGAGCTGATATGTTGTAGGAAAACAGGTACATCAGATGTGGGATCGTTTCAAGTCTCTTATCTGTTCTATGGGCAAAGTAGTGAACATGGCAAGATGAATGCCTGTTGTCAGTGCTGTCATCACTCCAGACATGGACAGAGATCATGCCTTCAAGAACACTCAGTGACTGCTGTGAACCAGGTACCAAGGTGTGGGGGACTCAGCAGGGAGAAAGCCTGTGAATTGTCTACTTGATGATAAGGGTGGTGCTAGACTCAGTCAGCTGGGAATAAGTGGGGTGCAGGAAGTGTTTCCTGGTAAACGGAAGGTTTCTGCCCATTCCTGAAGATTGTGGAGGAATTTAACATGTAGAGGGACCTGCAAGGAGGTTTTGTACCCTAGGGATGAGGGTGGAGGGGTATGGAGAGAGCACACACAGGCCTGCAAGGCCTGTGCTGATCTGGAGCACTGCAAATGTAGTCCAGGTAACTCCCTCTAGGTGGAGAGCAGGGTGCAGATTGGGCTCAGGAACCTAGCTGGGGACAGATTTCTGTCTCTGGCCAGAGAACATACAGGGCTTTTTTCCTCCTTATTGCTCCTACTGGCCAATCCTTAGATCTCCATGCTTGGGACAAAATAAAAAGCCTTTGTAGTTGATAGGTAACCACAGTGCACTAGGAAGTGGGTCAGGAGGCCCAAAGGAGGAATTATATCAGAGCTGATACAAGACAGTCTGAGGCCCCAAGTCTGGGAGCTGTAGCTTTTGCTCTTCCAACAGCTCCTCATAGTTTCAGAGGTTCACAGATTGGGAAATTTTCTCATGGGGAATGAATCCCATTCACTCTCATCCTGAATGTAGTTTTGGAACTGTACATTTACATTTCAGAGACAGATAGCACAGTATTGTGGTTAGGAACCTGGACCCTAGGAGTCAGACCTGTTAGCCACTTACTACCATTGGGCTCTAGGGAAGGCACTTCTCTGAACCTTAAATTCCTTATTCTAGAAGATGGGGTGAGTGGTGGTGATTAGATGAAATAATGAAGCACGGTTCTTGACCAGAAAGCAATCAGTGAACATTAACTATCACTAATACTATTGCATATAACTATGTAGACGTACTACTTAAACCTTTCACTATACAGATGGTGAGATTAAGAGACTCAGAGTTACCTTACTGGTTATTATTATTTTAGGAAAGGCAGTGTGTACAAATTATGCATCATCTCAAGAACAATTTACGTTTCCCCATTATTTTGAAATTATTTACTAGAATAATGGAAAATTTTAGCTTTCAGAATTATGTGATATGGAATAGGCATGTCCTTGGGAGTACATAGATAGGATTCTCATCACTTGGTGAGGACCTAAGGCCAGTCTCCGGGGTCATTTTTTTATCTGTGGAAAGAAGAGGTTGGCTTATATAATGTCTTAGTTCCCTTCAAGCTCTAGCAACTTTCCAAAAATTTAATTCGAAAATTATTTAGTATGGATACATTTAGTTATAATTAATGAAACAACAATTAATTTTTTTGAACTTATAAACTCTTGGAATTTTAAACCTGGCTACCAACTATATGGAGAAATACAAATGAAAAGCAATGAAGCCGAGAAAAGAGAGAAATCATAAATGTTAACTGACATTAAATGATGCAAAAATATATTTTTAAAAACATTCCTATGCTGGGGGAATAGTATTTTGAAAATGGAGAAAATAGGGCAAAGTAGTTAGCATATCTGTTTAGGAAATACGATTAGAGAGCAGTTTTGAAAATAATTTTAAATCTAATTTTGGCAACGTTACAATTAAAAACTACCTTTTTTCTCTCAACATTAATTGTATAAGAACGGACATTACCCAAGGATAATCTCCAATAAACAAGGCAACCCTTTGACTTTTCCTGTTTTTTTATAAAGACTTTTTCATAAAAAACACACATATACAGACTTTTACTTTGTTATATATTATGTATACGTAAAATACATTGTTCAGTGACACTTGTATTGTTTCCTAATGTTGAAACTTAAGATTTAATATTATTTTGGGGGTTCTTTTCCCATGATTTGGACATAGTTTACAGTTACTGGAAAGTATTTATTTCACTGTGAATCTTTTTCTTTTTAATCTAATAATTTGGGACTCAAACATATTTAGAATAGGACTTTTTAACTGTTTTAATCGTGTGATAGTACTGAGTTGGACCATATTTACACCAAACTCTCTTGCTCCTTGATACTCTTCATACACAGAACTAAAGTTGCTTATAATTCATTGCTGAGCACATGGACATCCAACAGTAGTTAGTATTTGTCTTAATTTCCTGGTAGTAAAGAAAACTTGACCCTGCCTGCTTCTGTCACAACTCACGCAGTTAAGTTATTCAGATATTTGGGAGCATTTACTGCATGGTACCAGCATATGATTTCCAGACAAGACTATGATAAGAAATAGAACAAAGAAAGTCCTTTTGACTTTTGAGTCTTAGTTGCCTTAGCACCATCCTTCTAGCTTGTTGTGACTGTGCTAACTGGCTATGTCACCAGTTGGATAACTGGATAACTAGTTTTGTCACCAGTAAATAAGGCAGCTAGACTGTCATTTGCACAGTGCAAACTGAAATCATCTTTTTTATAAGTGGATAAGAGAACATTTTCTTCACTACAAGAGGATTTGCTAGGAGAGTTTTAAATAGTGCCAAAGACACATGGGAACAAAGCCTTCTCTTTTGGGGCTTAGGTCCTTGAAGGCCATTTGGCATCAAAGAGAAAAGGTTCATGCTCAAAAACTTCTTGCTTGCTTTTTTCTTTCTTACTTCCTGGGCCAAGTTTTGGTGATAAGATATAAAACCATTAGTGTCTGAAGTCAGCTTATCTCTAAATGCAGCAACTTTGCTGAAGAAATGTGTTCAGAATTACATTGTGTAATGTAGTACTTTATACTTGTTGAAGGCTCCCCAAAATGTTGAATGTCACAGATTTTAATTACTAAAAACAAATTAGTAGAACTTTCTTATCTAAGTAGAGCATATGGTTGGCCATACTCTGAGCCAAGATGAAATTGTTTTTACTGAGTTCTTTTTCTTACCATCGCCCCACAACACGTACATGTACGCGCGCGCGCACACACACACACACACACACACGCGCGCGCATCTTGCTAAAATGCTGTCTTGATTCCACACTGGCAAATTATTGTTGGGACTTGCTGTTTCAGGGTCTTCAGTGAGCCACTTACACTGAATTCTGTGCTACATACAGCAAGATTCTTGTGGCACCAATACATTCACACTTTTTCCTGTATTAGTTCTTTATTAAAAATAGATCTCATTTTATAAATCATTCATTGAGCATTGATGGGGTTTGTACTTGTAGTCAAATATTTTGTTTTGTACTTTCGTTTACCTGTCCCTTACTTTTTTTCCTAGGCTGACTTTCTGTCTTCATACTGCTGAGTTACCTTTGCCCCCCATATATCATTTCATGTGAATATAGAGCATGTGAGCTACATTTTATATTGGTCAAAGCCAGAGAGTTCTTAAATGTCACAAAAGTAAGCCCAAAGACATCAGGTATTGATTTTTTAAATATCTAATCTAGGATTAATTTTCTTTTTTTCTTTTTTTTTTTTTTAGTATACTCTGGGAGATTGCCTACATTAAAAACATTGATAATAGCACTTATGTCTTGTAAAAAGTTTCTGCTTAAGGAGTATATTTAAATGTTGATTAATTCTTTCCCATATGCTTAGATGGCCACATGTGTCCATCTAAATACAATATTGTCTTCTTTCCACAAACTATGAAAATGATCCTTTAAATTTCATAATTTCAGCATTGCAACTCTTTTTCCCACAACTTTTACCTATGAAAGTTGGATAAATTTTTTTTAAGCTCATGTGTGTGAATCTAGGTTCAGAGACTGTGGTCACCGTAGAGACCTGATAGCAATCACCAACTCTCCTCACTTCCCAGTACTGTACTATGTCACCTGTGATTGTCATGGCAGAGATGATGGTGTCTGTGCTCTTAGCTACTGTGGCTTTCATGTTCTCCCCTTCAGCCAGTAACTATTTTGGAGTCTCTCCTATACATGTGGGAATTGAAACATTGTGAGGTCTCACCTTGGACCCTGGGCAACAGAGAGATTGGCTGCTATGATGCAGCTGAAGCCAGGGTGGACTTCCTGGCACAGATCATTCCTGATACCACTAAGGACTACTTATTTCTTCTGAATTAGAATTGTTTAAAAACATTGACCTTTTCTTGCCTATTGGAGCATGGAAGCAGCCAATGGGACATTTTGGGGAGCCCAGGTCAGGAATGGGCTGGAGAACAGGAAGGGTTGGTGGTAGTGGTGGCAGCAGCTAGAGTCAATCCCTAGAATCAGTAAACTTCAAAACCTAATCAGGCTTCTATTAAGGTAGGTAGACTTTGAGAGAGGAAGATGGACCACAAAAGACATAGAACTAAATTTTTTTAACCCCTGATTTATAATTTAATGTTTTCCTTATTATTTATTTTATAATTCAAGTTTAATCAAACCATCAGATGGGCCTTTAGATTGTCATTTCAGAAAATTGGTAGCATGTTAACTTCTGCACTTATTAAAAATGGTATTTGTAATCATTGACAATTTCTTTCTCTTAGAACTTTAAACTTAAAAAAAACCTTTGAACATTCTAGTATCAAGATATTTGTGATTGCTTCTATAGAACTAATGAAAAAAAAATAGAAGCAGATGAATTCCTTGAGTATTCTTCTTTGAATTCTCAAAAATCAAGTAGCCCTACTTGAAGGTGAGACAATATGAATATTACTTTGAAAATGAAAATTATTCTGTTACAGAATTTTACTGTTTCCTTTATTATTTCAGTTAAAATGAAAAGCCTAATCAAATTGCAGTTTATATTCAAAAGTTCCTTATGGACATACCTGATTTCTTCTTTCTCCCATAAGCTCTTGGATAGGGAATTGCCAGATCTCTTTAGCTGAAAGTTATTTAACCTGCTCTCCAACTGCTTATTGTGGTAAGATGTTATTATTTGCTCAGGCTTGTCATAGCTGGCTCCAGTACTGTCCTACCACCTCTGCAGGATATTGAGTAAAGCTACTTAAACCACTTTAAGTTTGACTGTCCTCATCTGTGAACTAGAAATAATACCTCTCCTACTTCCAGAATTTGAGAAGATCTTATGAGATGGTGGATGTGAAAGTGCTTTCAAAAGGTAGAAATAAATTAGAATTTCAGGTTACAGCATTTTAGAATTAAAAAGTACAGCCTCCTGGCTCCAAGTATCACGGTGGCATTAGAGAGGTGTAATCATTGTCAGGAGGTGGGGCACTGAGCATGAGCAGGGACAGACCACCCTTAGTTCACCTTAGTTCATCCTAGTTCAGCAGTATTCTCCTGCTGTCTTAATGAAAGTAGGAATAATAGTTAACTTCCTCCGTGCCTAGGTGCATTGTATAGCTTGTTTCATTTAAGCCTTGCACCATCCTTTTGAAGTAAGTGCATTTTTGATTCCCATTTTATAAGTGAGAAGGAGACTCTTAGAAGTGAAGTAACTTGGCAACTAGCAGGTGGTGAAACCTGGATGTGAACTGTGGCAGTTTGACTATAATACTGTACTCCAACTTTTATGATAGTCTTTTATTCTTATTTTTTTTTTTATTTGGGAGATGGGTTTGAGTTACATCAGAACACAAATTTCATGATCTATTTAAATTACTTTTAGGTTTTCCAGAATATTCAGGGAGTATCAGTGAACATTTTTAACATTTTTTATTGCTACATGAACTTGTTATAAAATAAGGCCAGTTATAAACAGATTTAGATTCAATGTGTTTATTGTGCCAGAGAAGAGAGTAGGCTCCAGATGGGAAGTATGGTTGAATTTCCTGCATGCTCAGACCTTTGCCAGCAGAATGAGGGATGTGCTTGTAGTGTGTGCCTGTTAAAAGTGGTCATTGTTACTACTTGGGGAACCTTCATCCTTTACAGAGTGCTTGCAGTCATCCTTTCCCTGTGACACAGGCATCATTAGCATTTTGCAGTTAGTTAGAATAGCTCAGAAAAATGAGGAGGCCTCCCCAACCAAGTGAAGTAGTGAGAGCCAGTGTGAAAACTCCTGGCCCTCTGCACTTTTCAGCTCACACCTGTGTCCTAGTGCATACTCCAAGGTCACTTCCTTGGCTACCACAGGCATTTTGAAATTTATTCATTAAAACTAAACATACTAGTTATTAGAGATCTTTATAAATGGGTCCTGGAAAAAAAAAACTAGTTTTCATTTCCAATGGTTTTATATTTAAGCTCAACTCTGACTTCAGCATTCTTTTACTTGGTATATTTTAACTGTTGGTTGTGCCTGTTTACTATGTGAGTAAAGATATTAATATCAAAGGCTAATATTCAATATAGAGTTGTACCTGAATGAACTTCATTTCATTTATTCTTACTGATGTTTCTTCTCTACTAGTAAAGCCTGCCTAAGTGTCTGGTCTTTATTTTGCGTTCAGCAAGCATCTCCTATGATAATTAAAAGAGCTTAGTGGCTCTGAGAGAATTCAGTAATCTCCCTGACTCTGTGCCTCCCCAGCAAACAAAGGAGATTATCTTTTTGTTTAACTGTAGAAAGGTCACGTAGGTAAAACTGAAATCTCCTTCAAGGCAAGATGAATATCTTTGCCCTTAACTGTGTCTCTGATATTCCATTATTTTGTTTTCTTAAATTATAATAGTAATGTGTTTGCTGGCTGTCACATTCGTCTTATACAGTATATGTGCTGCTTATGGAAACTTTACACCTATCACTTCAACTCAATGTATGTTTACTGACATTTCTATGTGTATACTACTGTAGTAGAAACTGAGTTATCCCCAGATAAGAGCTGAAGAAGTAACAAGATAATCAGTCTTTCTGTTCTCTAGCTAGCTATTGATTCCTGGGTAGCTAGTTTCATGAGAAACTCTTGGAGGAAACTGAGGGGTAGGTGTAGGTTCTGCCTGGATTTGACAGTATTTACGTATACATTGGCTATAAGTGCAGCTTCATAATTGTCCTTTTAAGGTACAGGTGATGTAGCAATGAGGAAAAAAAATGAAGGGAGAAATAGTATTGTGCTTTAATAAAGTGCTCTTAATAAAAATGCTAGTTGACCCCCCCAAATCAAAAATCATTCTGTGTCAGACTCATGAAAATAATTTTATTATATATATTTTATTTATATACAGTTTTTAAGAAAATACCTTTTGGAAAGTAAGATATGCTTAATTTTCTACTATATTACATTAGTGATTCCAGTTTGGGGTTGAAGTTGCATGATTTCTCACGAGTGTTTCCTGCTAATGATACCTTTGCACAGTTGAACCCTGTGTTACTCAGAATCTTTCGCAGTTGCTGGAGATTGAGGAATGAATGGGAGTTCCTGTGGGCAATTTAATTCCTTGATAGATAGGCCCAGGTTCATATCTATCTCTCTGAAATGGTAGTGGAGAAATTCTCATTTGGATTCCTTCCTCTAAGGAGTGCCAGGATTTCCTGGAAGAGAGTAGAGAACCCTCAGAGATGCCTAAGACAGGTTGACACATGAAAGGCAAGGGAGAGGACTTTGTCCAAGGAGAAAATGATCAGTAGCAGCAGTGCCACTGGGCAAGGAATGCAAGGGTGGCAGTGGCTGCCTCAAGGCAAGCAGTTTTAGTGTAGTGATGGTGTGGAGCCACTGCTTTCTTAAGGGATGACGGGGTGATGAGGAAGCACAGGCTCACCTTGAGAAGCTGGAGGAGAATGGAGCAGGGGAGAGGTGGAAGATCAAGCATTTGCAAAACAAAGAAGCGTTTGGGGTTGGTTTGTGTTTTAAGGAGAGTAGAGGGGAGAATGCTTATAGGCTGAAGAGATGGAGCAGAGAGAGGAGGTTTTGTTAAAAGTAGTGAGTGTGCTTTTCTGAAACACATTTCTCAAGGAGGAGGCTTGGAGGGCGCTTGACTGATGATGAATAGAAAGCAACACTGTGATTAGGTTTGCCATGGTCATGAAATACATAACTAGGAATGCAGCAGTGATGAAACAAAAATCCCTGCTCTCATAGAGATTATTTTCTAACAGAAACATGGTGGTAAGTGTGCTTCAAACCCATTTTATAATTTCTCCTTTTTTTTCATGTTTTATGGACTTCCCTTAGGATGACATGAACACTTCTTTTAAAGTTGACTCCTGCCCCAAGTGTTCAGATGATTGTTTTCTGTCCAAGCCCTTCGGGTGGCTCTAGCATTTCTGTGCCCTCTTCCTAATTGTCATGTGTAGTAGCCTCATAGAGATACTGTCCCGGTCCCATTTTAACTTGGTCAGCATGTATTCCTAACTGTAACCAGTTAGATTTTTATGCCGAAAGTATAGGTGAGGTGACACACCTGGGGATGTGATCCATGAGTACTTTCTTAGTAGTAGTAAAATATCAGTTTTAAAAAGTTTGGTTTTTTTTTAGAAAAATAATTTAGGACATATTTAGAAATATTCCTATAAATATTTTTTACCTTGTATAACTGCTAGTCTGTCTTTTATGGAAAGTGGTGGAGATATGGCTAATACTTAACAGGCAGTTTATCATTTCTCTGCCTGAGGTAGAGGGTGACTTGTTATGTATATATGGTTAGTTGTTATGCTTTTGTTAAGGTATGTCTCCTAAACAGTTTTTTGAGGTTTTGTCATATCTTGTGTATGTGAACATCAAGTAGTGATGGTAAAGTTGTTGAGAACAGCTGCTTTAGTTTATTGGTGAACATTTTGGTCATCTATTGAACTGACTTCCGTTGAATAGAAAGGATCCAGGAGCATTCTGTGCAGCCTGCCATCCTGGGAATGCTTACTTGGGACAAAGGACAAAATTGGTTTACGTCAGTCTCACAGTTTACCTTAATTCATTTGAATTTTATATTTTAGTTGTATTTGTGTTTTTAACACAAAACTATCACTACACCCCTCTCCCAAATCTTGGAATAAAATTGACATTCTTGAAATAGATGCTCTGTTTTTCATGCTCATGCTGTGGTTTCAAAATAGATCATGCCAGTTGTATCCCCCCCAAACTAAGAGAATCCAGGTTGAGGAGTCTGAACTTGGGGATTCCAGCACTGTCCCTGACCTGGACACACCCATTCATTGACCCTTCATCTAGTCCCCTTTATTTCTAATTTCCTTTATAATAGGACGCATTCTCATGGCTTCTGCCTCTTCCCTCCCTGGCACAAAATATTTTGGGGTTTTCTTTCAGACTTTTCCTATTAACCAGAGAAAGCCAAGAGGAATTAACAAATTAGAGATATGGATATGTTACGGGAAAGTTTTTTTGTTTTTGTGTTTTTTTTCTGAAATATAGATATGTAGGCTCATGGCTTTTAGCTTTTAATGACCACCTCAGTATTTTACTGGAGATGAAATCTGCCAGTCTTCTCAGGACTGGTGTTTTCAGCTCTCTTTTTTCAGTGCCCTATAACTTAACTCGATTTACAAAAAGGCCTCACTTAAGTTTTATTAACATCTTAGAGATCTTTCTGGTCTGGAGGCTCATATGGGAAAGGCATTGCTTCCTCATAGCCTGCCATGTATAAGTACAGATATTTGGGAATTAATACTGTTAGAATGCAAGTAAGACATGGGCTTGCCCTCAAGTAAAATACAGCCCAAGGGGGGAAAAAATCAGGTTGTTATTGAGTACCTGCCATATGCTAAGCTTTCTGATAAGGCAGGAGACATAAAGTTAAGACCCATTTCTGTCCTCAAGGATCTCAAGTATTAGAGACAGAGAAGTAAGAGGCCATTATAACAGAGTGCTATTTACTGAGTGGGGGCAGAGGAAGCCCCCAACCCAAGACTGAGTTTTAGAGGGGCTGTGACCAAAGGGGAGGCTGAAGGCAGCATCTGTGACAGTTTCTCCAAAAAAATGGGTGACCCTAGAACTTGAGTGATGAGGTGGAAACTATAGTGATATACCTAAGGAAAACTAGACAGATTTTATTTTTATTTTTTGCTTCTTCTGTATACTAGATAAACTCATATTTTATCGTCAGCTTTGTTTCCATTGATCAACTTAGAGGTTTTGAATTTTGTATCAGCCAGAATGATAACAAATTGAGCCCAAGTTATTCTAGGCAAAAAGAATATTCGCATGCATGCTTACGAAAGAGTTCTTGTCATGCTTTAAAGCAGAAATAATACAGTAATATTTATATATTACAAGTACAACCATTTGAACCATTTCCATTCCTATTATTTTTTATAATTGAATTCATTATAATTAGAAAATGGTTATGATGAATGTCTTTTGAAGCATATACCAAACTAACTCATAAGTCAAAACCTTTCAGTTTAAAATATTTGTAGCTTTTGGTACAGCGAAAAGAAAATGACATTTATGAACACCTTCAGAATTCTGTTGAAATGAGGAAGACATTATTTACGTAGACAGAATGTGATGATTCAGACTCTATTTAGGACAGGATGTCGGAATTAATGTGCCTTCCTTTTCAAGTGTTTAGGTGGGCAGATGACATCTCTGATGTTAATATTCACATAAGTTACATCTTCATGGAAAGAGTGCCACCTACTGAATGAAGATTTTTTTTCCCTTCTCTCCCATTCCAATCCTAGATGTTCTGTTTCATTTTGAAATCTTAGTTTCTCTAACTCTTGTGCTATAGTTAATTCAAATTCATAGTTTATGCCAGACAATGACCAAAGAAGATAGGATCACTGCTGATCCCATCTTCTAATGGATTAACTAGGATGGTTAGTATTCTTAGAGGGAGTTTGTGCCTTCAAAACCAGTTATGGAAATAATCTAAACATAAGCATGATTTAGCACTTGTGAGTTTCAAGTCTTCACACTGTTTTAATGTATTCAATGGCTCAGAGTTTTTTTGTTTTGTTTTACGATTGGGTATATTGACAGTCAATGACTAGGAATACGTGAACAAATGGCTGGGAAGAAATTATTTCAAGGAATAGTTGAAGGGGATTGAGGAATATATGTCATTGGTCAAAGTCTACCATGGACATCTCAGTCTCCTAGGGAATAATGAGATTATGTGTTCACAACCTGGCCATAGGCCATTTGAGGAGATTCTGGAGTTGCAAATCCAAATACCTACTTCTTCAAAATAATCCACATGATACTTTTCATTAATTCTTAACAAGAAGATATTATCTCACTAGTAAAAGATCAAGAACACACATACTAGAAAACATACTAGTATCGGAATTAAAAGATATTATTTGAGAATTTTACATGGCCGCCATTTGTGGTGTTTGGCTTAAGTAATTGCTTGACAGTTTTTTCCACTTGTTTATTAAAATGCAAGTAGAATGACTTTTTGAAAGGAGGTAGACTATATGCTAGATTGATTTATGCTGATGTATACAGATTAATTGTATGGCCCACCACGGGATGAGATTTTATATGAAATTCCTGACATAAAAACAAAATATACATAGTGTAAGTTATTAGAATTCATTCTGTATAAAATGTCTATATTGTTCAACCCAAATATATCAAGGTTGTGTTCTAAACACCAGATGTAATTAACGAAAGGTTAGTCACTTTTTTTTCAATTTAATAAATTGCATCTAGGAGAGTAGATCTTAATTGTTTTTTTTTTAATTGCAGTGACATGTTCTCATGTTTCCTAAGTACAGAGTATTGGGTGAATGGAAGACATTCTATGAAAACATAAGTTTTTAATAATACTAAAGCTAAACTATTTTAACAGTAATTGTGTTTTCAGATTAGCACTCAGTTATTCAATAAATATTAACACCATAGCAAACCTTTTCTCCATTTAGAAAAGGCAAACTAACACTTTTGTGACTTGACACAGATCAAGCATTTCTGAAATTTTGATACCAGATGAGAAAAGTAGGCTCCGTGGCTGTGGGGTTAGTTAGAACACACATTGGGACATTGTCACAAATGGAGCTTACACTTGGCCAGAGAGCCACCACCCTTCATTTCTCATTTTAAGCTACTACATCACATCTTTTTCAGTCATAGCACTTAAACGTACAAAATGGTTATGTGTCTTTTAAAGAAAATAAATTTGTGGTTTATTCATTAAAAAAAATGTTAATGGTTTTAGTGTAAAAAAAAAAACCTTAAAATCCATGTTTTGTGGTCTTCGTTCCCGAATGTTCTGCCTGACAGCTTAATCTTTCTGAGAGCTTTGATAGAGTCCCTTGTACATAATGCTCACTCCTTTTAGTAATTAGATTTGCATTACTGTTATCATAATGATTATCACAAGTACTGAGTCTAAAAGTTTAGTATTTCTCAGTCTGAGTTTTCATGGGTCTGTGGGTCCACATGTGTTCCATGTAGATGGTGATGGGAATGTTAAGGATTCTCCCATTTTAAAACACCTAGGGGGTCACTGGATTATAGAAACAGCAAAGTATATTTTATACAAATGAGCTGTTGGGAGGTACTGGCTAGATTTAACAATTAAAGGGGATTTGTGGGTCCTGTTGAGCTTCACATTTTTTAATAAATCTTCCTTGCAGAACTATAGCATTTAGATAGTGGCATTAATAAATGAATCATAATGTTCACATTGGACCACCCTAAAATAACATTGTGTAGTCTGATCTGATTTGGTAAATTCTTGAATTACAGAAAGGTTGTGAATTACTTAGGACCGTGTAGCTGCTTAACAGCATTAAGTTAGGACTTGACTTGGAATCTCCACATTCCCCAGTCCTATCATATTTCTTTGGTTCCATAAAGCTTCCCACAATGTAGAGTAGTATAGTTCAGTAGCACAGGTTTATTTTTAAGAAAATATTTCAGGCATACAGAAAAATACAGAGGGAAAATATTAGAGAATAGTATAATGAACATTCATAAAACCTTTGCCTACATTTAATAAATGCTGCTACTTTAATATATTTGCTGCAGTTTAGTGCATGGGTGTGTGTGCTTTAAAGAAATGAATGTTAAGTGGGAGCCTACTTTGTCCTCCTTTCCTTGTGGCACCCACAGATAATGGACAATGCAGTCACCTTGTAGTAGCAGTCTTTATATTCTGGATGTATCTAGTCAACACTTTATCTGCTGAAACTAGAAAAAATAGTTGTTTTTTGTTGTTTTCATCTGTTTTTCAAGTAACATGTTGTTAAAACAAATTACAAAGCAACATAGTGTAGAAGGAGGAGCACAGGGATTTTGAAGCCAGGGTGACCTGGTTTTGAAAATCAGAATTTCCACTTACTAGATTCTTAGTCAGGTTACTTAATCTTTCTGCAAGAGTTTCTTTACCTGAATGATGAAGATGAGCTATCTTATCTTGTAGCCTTATGTGAAGCTTAGAACCAATATAGGGACAGCACCTAGTACAGACAAGATGCTTCTTAAAGAATGGTTTTCTTCATCTTCATCATCGTTAATAATAGTAGTGGTTGGTTACATTTGTCGTGTGCTTACGATGAGCTTGGCACTGTTGTAAGTGCTTCATCCTTGTTCATTCATTTTAAAACTCTGAGAGGTGAGAACTATATGCAGAAGGCTTAAAACAGTGAAAGGCACATAGGAAGTGCATCATAAATATTAGCTATTATCTCCATTTTACAAAAGAAATTAGGGAAAATTAGGTTATCTTTTAAGCATTGTACATATATATTAACATATTTAATACTAACAACCACTCTATATGGTAGGTATTATTGTCTCCAATGAGGAAGACAAAGTACAGGTGGCTAAATAACTTGGGCCAAAGCCATGTAGCTAGTAAATGTCAAACCTTGGATTTGAATCCAGGCAATCTAGCTCTAGAGCTTCATGCCCTTGATCTAGAGCTTCATGCCTTCTTGATTATGCTGTGGGATGACTTCTTACTTTATCTTCCCTATTCTAGGAACATGTCCTTCAAGTTTCATCCTCTCTGTTGAATAAGAAACCCTTTTGGTTTTGTTGTATGTACAACCCAGATTACTGGTTCGGGTGGTTATTGCCCCATCAATACACCACCATCACTACTACTACCAGTACTATCTAAACTCCCTAGTGTGGGTCTCGCATGTACTAGTAAGTAATTTTGGTCATTTGCCTTGTAGCCATCTCAGGACAGTACTGCCTCCTTGGCCATTGTCTCCGTCTCCTTTGGCCATGTTATTCTTGCTGCCTTTTCTGGGCACTGGTGCTTCTGCTGTGACCTGCTTCCCACCAGTCACTGCCAGGAACAAGGCATCAGTGCTGAAGACACACAAGTGCTTCCACTGTGCTCCAGGGGTTTACAGTAAAATGAGGACCTTGCTCTAGGCCCCCTTTTTATTTTATGTTCTGGGAATTTCATCTAGGCATATAGAGATTTTTAAAGAAAATGGCTTATCGGGTTTTTCTTTTTGTGGGGGGGGGGGGTAGGGGGACTAATGATTTTGTCTTCCCCTTCACCCCAGGCTTAAGTCTTTGGCAGAGAGTGAGCGGACTTGGCAAGGGGCAAATCTTAGTGACAGACTCTGTTCTCTGCTAGTGGTTAGGTTGTGCCAAGTTTGAATGTCTGACACCCACTTCTGAGGATGGATTTGTACCAGGTGATTTAATCTGTCTCTCTAGCTGGTCGTCAAATCTTTTCCCTCTATATTTTGAATTCTCGGAATCTTAGTTGCATTAAAGACATGCAGAATTTTGTGATAGCTTGAGAAGACTTTATGACAGCTGGTGTTAGTTTCTTCTCTGGGTTTTTCTTTTTATACATGTTAATTTGAGCCAGAAGGGACTTTAGAGACGATCGAGTACAGATTTCTGACAGTATATGTCAAGTACCACCACTCCACCAAAGAGATTCTGTTAAGAAGGACTTCTGTGGTAAATAAGTGTAAGGAAGGCTGTGCACCCTTTTTTTCTCTCCCTTTTGGAGAATATGGTGTATATAGGTCTTTAAATAAACCATTTTATTTTATCTAGTAATTCCTAAACAGCAGAATCATAAGCTGTTTAGTATTTTATAGAACATTATTTTCACCAAAGCTGTTTAGAAAATCTCCTTTAGTTCTTCATCAGCTCCCTGTTTGCCAGTCCTATCCTATCTTTTAAAATTATTCAGGCATCATCTCTGTGGTGGATCTTTTCAGGATTCCCCCAGATAACATTAAGGATGGAGATCCGCTCCATCCTTGAAACTATTTATGATATGTTAAAATACTTCTATTATAGTAGAGATGGCATCGTATTTTCTCTATGTGTTAGACTAAGCTCTGGAAGGATAGAGATCCTGTCTTATTTATCTTTTGTTTCTTTATCCCACTTTGTATTTATGTTTGTTGCCTGGGCCAGAGCTTACACATAGTAGGCGTGCCAACATTCATTGAATGGAGAGGTTTTCTAGCATTAAAAGCATGGAGAAGAAAAGCTACATTTGTCAGGAAGTCATTCTTCCTCATTCTGAGCATCCCAGTTAACATGCCTTTCCACCAGCTAGAAGGAAGTACTATAGAAATAGTACTAGCTGTTCTGCGGGGTTTGAAAGAAATCATTCTCTTAGCGAAGGCTGTAAGAGGGCTTTGTGCTCTAATTCAGCACTATACCCTCTTCTCCATTAATCTGGGAACATTAAAAACAGTCCAAGAGTTTTTATTAACATAGGAGGTACCCAAAATGATACATTTTTAACTTTAAACCATTTTTTATAAACTGTGGGAGGTGAATATGTTCAGTAATAGACCATTTCACCATTTATTAGCTTGTTCATTTGAACTCTTAGAATACTCAAATGGAGCTGTCACATTGCTTTAAAGATAATTGACCTAGTAAAAATGTAGTCACACACACATTGGTGAAGGTTTCAAAGAAAAACATACACCAGAGCCTCCATATAACACTGACTTGGGATCTTTTTGATGAAAATCAAAATGTTGAAGGAACAGCCAATCCCCCCCCACACACACACACAAGTACCTGCTTCGTGCTGTGAACTATATGCCAGTGCTCTTAGAGGACAAGACACACTGTTTTACTGAAAACCTCCCCACAGTGGCGGTGCATGGAGTTCTGATCTATTTTTCTAATGTAGTGTAAAAAGCTCAGTACATGTATGTAGGCGTCAGTTGTCTTTTAGACATTTTCAACTCTAAATTTGTCAAGTAGTATAAACGGGGAATTCTTGTAAGGAAATACACATTTAGACACATACTGTAAAAAATGAGCATCCTTTTCCTTGCTTAGTGATCTAGGTTCAATAATTAAGGAAGAGGATGCTCATATGTCCCATTTTTTTCCCCAAAGGTTTCTAAAGTTTCTCCAAGTATCAAGGACAAACAAAGGGAGGAATAAACAGTGGAATTTTTAGCACTGAATATCAAAAGAATACAAGCCTACAGGATTAAAAGTATTTGAAGCTTTCATGGGTTTTTGTTGGAAAGGAACAAATTAGAAATGGGACCAGGTTGGTCTTAAACTCCCTCTATGAACATTAGCTCTCAAGTTTACATTAAATCTAATAGATCTTCCAAGTTCGTGGGGGAGAAGAAAACAATAGTGTGAATCTTTTTCCCCAGGAAGGTGGGTGTAAGAATTATAGTATTTAGAAATACTGTTAGAAAGGTGCTTACTTAGATGAGTAAGAAACCTATTTTAGAAAAATATTTAATTCAAGTATTATACATTCCAGGGACAGCTAGTAACTTTTCAGTCCATTTGTTTTGTCATTGGCAGCAGAAGGCATTCATTGTTTTTCTGTCATTAAGATTTTCATATACTTTGTGAGAGGATATGTCTTACAAAATCACAAAACTCATTTCTGTCCAGTTCTGACCATTTTTACAATTTTGACTTGTCTATGTAAATAATTACCATAAAATTTCAGTTAGTAATTTGTGGCAAGTCAGTGAATTTTATTGAGCTTGATAAGTCATTATAGAACTGACAACATGTTGGTTTCACCTTAGTTTGATTGTTTTCTTCTGTGCCCACACAGGAGGGGTGTTAACTTGAAGAGCTGTCTGCCATCACCTCCTCCAGTTTATCACTTTGACTCCTTTTTAAAAAATTATATTTTCTGATTTTAAGTTGCTAATCTTCTCATCAGTAATGCACATTAGACTGATTTATTTGTGGTACGTTAATAACTTGAATGTGGTGGCTTTTGATAGAATCTGCCAGCTACCTTTCTAAGAGAATAGGTGTACCAAGGAATAGCTAAATTTTTGCATTGCTGCTTTATATTCCTTCTGACACTAGGCAGATGTTAAGAGGTAACTTAGAAAATCCTTTAGCATTGTATGTTTTTCTTGGTTTATCTGGTTCTCAGTCACAGGAAACACAGGCCCATTAGTTTCATGATATTTACTCATATGTAAGCATGTTCATCTGAAAGTCTAGCCTTGATGTTTTACCTTAAATGTGTCAATAACTTTGAAGACTATTAAAGTCCATCCAAGTGTTCATATATTAATTTTACAAGGTTTACTTTTCCTGCAAGGAAAAATCATTATCAAATTAACTATTCTGTGAATATTCATGGTCAAGAAATCTGCCTTTTAAACATTAGTTTTGAATAGAATTAAAGAAAAATGCAATTCATAAAAGAAAACAACCTAGAATTTTTTTCTTCACTTAATAAGTATTCTTTATTCATCAAGTTAGTAGTTATCAATATTTTATGTACATATTAAAAATATGTTAATGGTGTCTGAATTTGTAGCCCACTGAGTTATATGTAATTACCAGTAGAATATTAATGTCTGTAGAACAGCACTTGTTTTGAATATACTCATACATTCTAGCATACATATAAGAACATATAGTATAGGATAACTGTACAGTAAATACAGTTTTCTTTGAGTCAGTTGTCTTCTCTAAAGGAAAATTTTGAGGCATTTAGTTTATTCCATATACTAGGTCAAAAGTAATTAACAGCAAAAAATTCTATAAGTCCCAAAGCCACTAATTTGTGGTAGAAGTTATGGGTTAAACAGGCTGTGTGTGTCCATTATGTGTGTTTACTACATCTGCCCAGTGTTATCTGCCCAGATCTTTGTTGATTAGAAGTGATAACCAGCTACTCTGACCCCAAATCAGTGATTGTTTATCAAGCCCATGGCATCTAGTGCTCTGGGTGTTTTGTTAGTAGCCACAGGACATGCAGGTGGAAAAGGCCCTGCCCTCAAGGAACTTGCACTTTTTTTGTTTAGGTTGGCCTAGGCCTGCTAGTGAGTGAGCATTTGCAGTATGATTATCCATGAATACATTCTCTTGGTTTATTTTGGTTAATTTCACATGTACTCTTCATGTTTCTATACCATATTCTAGATTTCAAAATCCTGTGATTTTTTGCTAGAGAATAATTTTAATCTTAAATTTTAAAACTTAAATGGGATATTTTAATAAAAAGTAATCCATGATGTCAGAAAAATTGATTTTTAGTACATACGTGACAATTTAGAATAATTTATAAATATGAATCAATCACTAAGGTGGTATTAAACTGCCTATGATCATTGTTGATAAGTTATATTATTGTCTTTGTTTTTGACCTCCATCTTATTTAAGTTTTTATTAGTTAACAGTAATTAACCAGAACATGAGCTTTTAGATGACGAAATTCTGTGCCTGTATCCCTCAAAGGACTAAATAGGAAAGTTTGCACACAATACTAGAATTAACCCCTCCCCAATAAAGATTTCTGTAATTCAACATAGCATTATAAAACTGACTAGACCATGGCCTTACCCATGTTAAGAAATCACAGGAGCTGTTGTGCACTAGAGAAAAGATATTTACTCTGTAGGGAGAAAAGAAAAAGTAGTTGTTCATTTCTCATTGTAAATAAATGGGAGTTGTGCCATCTTTATTGCTCACAGTCAAACATTACTGAGTATAATCTGGAGTAAAATCTTTTGGGGGCTAATTTTCATAATGTGAGCCATTTTTACATACTGCCATTTCTAATGTAAAATTAGACATGTTGTCAGTGTTGCATGACTTAAAGATGGAAGAGTTGCCCTTACCAATAATTTTATTTAATTCTTCTTGCTCCCAAGAGGAAAAGGCCGACAGTCACCAGTGACAGTATATCTCTGGAGAAGTCATTTTATGGGAAAAAAAGAGTTGTTCTAGTATTGAGATACATTTTTTGGCCTTAGATCTAGGTTAATGAATTTTAAGTGCTTGTAAATACTGATTTTCCTTTTGCCCTATAGGAAACGAGAGACTGTGGAATCATTCATATCTGAGTTTAAATCTTATATCTTTCACATATAGACTACCACCTTAGACACGTAATAACTTCCTTGTCATTTTCTTTTCTGCCCGTTGAGATAGTAAGAGTCCCATCTCATGAGATATGATTGAGATGACCCATATATGACCCATGTGAAACTGTTAGCACAGTTCCTGTCAGTGATAAAAGATTGTTCGCCTGTGTTATTTGCTGAAGTCGTTCCTTCTTTTGCCTTTTACCTGGAAACTTGAATTTGAAGGATCTCACAGTGAACTAGTTTTGTTTTGGAAGATAGTTTGTCCCTTATTCTCCTCTCCCCGTGGTAACAAAGCTTGTGGGTTTTAGTATGTGAATTCCTGCTGCTATGAGGACTTCACAAGTAGGCCTCAGTTGGGTTGCTCTGAATTGTGCGTGTTCTAAATAATTCTGTGTACTTTCCAGGGTTCCTTGAGATTCCTTGTACACTGATAGAATTGAGAATCTCTCTATATAAAGTTATCTGTAATCTAAAATGTTCTGGAAATCTTTATGTACTCTATGGTTAAGCCCCATTAATTTCCAGAAAGATTTTATATGATCATTCTAGTCTTTATTCTATTACAGTGAAGCGCTATACTGATGAATAGAATGTGCTTTAATTCTTACAGTCAAATAGTCACCATTGTAAAAACTTGTTTAAACTTCATGTTCTCATCAAAGAGATATCAACATAGATATCTGATGCTGACTTGTTGTAAAAACAAACTCAAATTTGATAGCGACCTGCCATACCAATGAAGAGCACAGGCTTCAGTCAGATCCACCAGGGTTTGAATCCAGGTCCTGCTGTTTACAAACTGCGTGACTCCAGGCATATATCCCAGCTTCTCCCAGCCTCAGACTGTAATGGTAATGACTTCATAGGGTTGCTGGGAAGGTGAAGTAATTTAGTACATGTAAAGCATCTAATGCCTTGCCTAGCATGTAACATTAAACTTTTTCTGTTATGACATAAGTCTGGCAATTATTTGTCATTAATATAACATTTCCATGTTAAAGATGAACCATTTAAGAAATACCTTAAAAATTATAGTACACTTGGTAGGATTCTATTTTCGAGTGGTTATTGAATATCCTCTGTGTGCCAGGGCATGTGCTGAATTAGTGTTTTAGTCAGGCTCTTTGAGGGTGCCTGAAAGAGACATGAAAGGACCCATGAAATTTCCTTTATTGCAGTACATGCATGCAGCCTCTGGAGAACTTGGTTATTCACTACCCAGGGAGGTATAAAAGTAGCTATGATTATCTATCAGGGGACTGGTACAACTTTTATGTTTACTTGTATTGCTTCTCCCCTTCTCTCCACCTCTAACTGCATCTTCTGTCTAATTTATCTTCTCCCTTCTGTCTCATTGCTCCTACTTACTACTTTGCTCTTTTACTCTATTTTAGTGCTGTTCTTTCTATAAGTGACACTATCTGTGTATCTCACCTTCATACCCCCAGATAAAAGATCTGGATGCTACAGTAACATCCAATATAGAGGCTCTTTGGATCAGGGCACATTGCCAACTGTGGACTGTGGGGGATGGGTTCAAATGTATAAAATGTGGTGTCCTAAACATCAGACACCACCCTTAGGAGGGGACATAGTTGTGACCAGATAGACCCTCTGGCTTCACGTTGGGTGCCTTTTGTGGCCTGTCCAGGACATGTGGCACTGATAATAGAAAAGTGAGTAAAATGTTTAACCTGTCCCAGAAGAGTTCCCAGTATGGTGAAGGAAGCAGATGTGTAAACAAATACTCCAGCTTATGCTGTATTATAATTAATATCAGCATATGGGGGAGGGAGTGGCTAACTGCTGTAGAATGGTGGTTGGAAATTCTTTAATGAAGGCATATGAGATGTCAGGAAATAAAATCATCTGCAAATGCAGAGAGGTAGGAGAAATCTCGCTGTGCTTAAGGGAATAATTTTAGTGATATGGGAAGAGGGCATTGACTGGTATTTAAAGGGCTCTAGGAAAAGGATACCAGTGAGGTTAATAGGAATGTTAGAAACAGAACTAGGGGGAAAAAATCATCTCCTTGAAATCAAGAGTGAGAAGATGTGTAAAGTGCCAATCCAGTCAACAGTGGCTGGTGACAGTGGGTCATGTAAAGGTAGAACCAGGTGGTTTCACTGAGAAGGGGTCATTGAAGTACCTAGTTTTTTAGCAGGTAAATTCTGTAGGTCTAGAAAGACTCTAGAACTAAAATCCTAACCTTAGGGGAGAGAGATTCTTAGAAGCTTCGGGTCAATCACAGTTTTATTCTGAGGTTTTGGTTTTAGAAACCAAAAACAGCAAGAAACTTCATGTTTTCTAAATAATAAACAGGAAAGGAAGATAAATTTGTAACAATGTTTAAATTTTCATATTTATCTGGCTAAAATTTTATTTATTTTTTCAATCTTCAAAGCATTCCCAAAATACATGTTTGTTTTGCTAAAATGTCAGATATACAAGCTATTATTTTAGTCAAAATAATAGACATGGTTCTAGACAATAGATAGGACAGAAATAACTCCCCCAAACACTCATATTTAACTGACATGAATTAGAGACCCTCTAATCTAGTGATTTTGCAACTATCTGTTTAGTGTGTGTATATGTAGATGTTTCCTCCTATAACTATTATATTAATTGGATGACAGTCACTGCTAAATATATGTATGCATACATACATATCTGGTAAAAATAAAAACCTTCTATATGCCTATAAACTATATTTTAAGATTATAACAAAACAAAGAATGTAAGAAAAAGTTTTTCTTCCTAGTTTGGGTTCTATTTCAGAGACACATGAAACTAAGTAGGTTTGATTTTTTTTTCCCTAACATGTAGAGTAGGATTTGTTGTATATTTCATTGAATCTAAGATCTAGTTGTAAATTGTACCATTACTTTTTATACTATAAAGAAAGGAAATAAAAACCCTTGCCAATTCAATTACAACATTTGATTGTAAGGGGCATTTAGATTTCAGAGATATTAAAACATGAAAAAATACACTTTTTATAATTATACTGAGGTATTACTTATGAAGACATTAAAAAGAACACCTTGGTTTATATTTATAGATTAATTTAGGAACAACGAAAACTGTTCTGAATAACATCTAAATTACAAATTTAGTCTTAATTAAATACAAAACAATAAAAAGATTAAATAATATGACTAGTCATTAAATTTTAAAACTAGGAAGGTCATTAGGTCTGCCAAAGATGTTCATAAATAATCATTCCTTTAATATGTTTTAATGCCTGTTATAAGGCAGACATTGTTAGATGTTGGGTATACAGTGATAGATGAAACACTGGCACCTGTCCTCATGGGGCTCACATTTGTTGACATGGGGAAGGGGGGTTTGAAATTGTAATGAACACCTTAAAGGAAAAGTAAAAAAATGGAGCTAGGGGTACCTAATTGAGATTGCTAATGTCTCAAGGAATTGAAGAAAAGCTTTCAAAAGTCCATAGAAATTAATGAGGTGAAAAACAGACAAGTGAGAAACAGTCTGTGCAGAAGCCCAGCGGGAAGGAGAGTTTTTCAGGCAGTGAAAGAGAAGGATGCTGGGGGGGTGGAGGAGTAAAGGGGTGTTGGGTAACTTCAGTTGAGGTACGAGCAGATGGTATATGGCCTCATAGGCCATGTTGAACATTTTGGATTTTTTTTTAGTCTAAGTCCAGAGGGAAGCCATCTGAGCATTTTAATGGAGAAAGTGACTTGGGTGCTCTGTAAAGCTTGAATTGGATAAGAGTAAGATTCAAAGTGAAGAGGCCCTCTTAGGAGTCAGTTGCTGAGTTCAGACCAGCTAAGCTGGCAACTTGACTTGGGGAGTTGTGAAAAGAAAAACATTTTCTTGAGGTAATTTGCCATTATTATCAAAAGTCTTAGTTAATATACCAAAAAGTGTACCTTTTGACCCAGCAATTCCATTTCAGAGCGCTTATTCTAAAGAAATAATCTTAGATGTGCACAGAAATTGAGCTCCTAGTATGCTTATTCCACATTATTTATAATAAGAAATTGGTTTAAAAGATTATATTATTTTCATACAAGTTGCAGTGAAAGAGGCAAGTCATGCTGACTTTAAGGAGGCCACATCATCCAGGAAGATTTGTTTTAACAAGGAGAGTTCTCTACCTGTTTGGATGGATGAGTTCTCTACGTGTTTAGGTGGGTGCCAGGAAGAGAGACACTGAAAATAAAGAACAGAAAAGAGATATTCAGTGAAACAAACCTGGGGAAGGAGAGACATCTATAAGAAGTTAATCACCCTTATTGGGTGATGCAGGAGCTCCTGTTGTGGAAGTGCACACTAGTTCTACAGTGTGACTTACTTTTGAGAACTAACCTGGGAACCTAGCCTCACCTTGCACCATTGTTACTATGGGGAAAGTGTTTGCTTTTCAATCTAGAGAGTTGTAAGCAAATTTTTAGTGTGCAGTCAGCCAGTAAATTCAGTTGCCTATAAATCTGAATTTCCTTGGATAATTATTGACTGAGCAGGATGAATTTTGGGGAATATATTTCTCTCACTCACTCTCTCCTCCACCCTCCCTTTCCCTTCTCTCCCCTTATCTCCCTCCCTCTTCTCTCCTCTTCCCTGCCCTTCCTTTTTCCCCTTCCTTCCTTTTTCTTTTCCCCTCCCCCTCCTCCTCCCCCCTCCCCCCTCCCCTCCCCTCCCCTTCCCTTCCCTTCCCTTCCCTTCCCTTCCCTTCCCTTCCCTTCCCTTCCCTTCCATTTCCTTTCCATTTTCTTTCTTTGTGACAGTTTTTTTATACCTGTGTGGTGGAAATATCCTACATGGTTTTAATGCCCATTTGCAAGTTTCAAATGTTCTTTGCTCTTCCCATTCCTAAAAATATCTAGGCCAGTCTCTAGCACAGAGGTATTTAACATATTGGTTTTCAGTGCCTAACAGTATTGATGCTTCAGTCAAACCAGTTAACCCTTTCTTTTCTAGTGCATATTTAGTTTTAAGTAGGTTTTTTGCTGGTTCTTTGAAGATACCGTTGCTTTTAGTTACGATTAGCTGGAAAATTCCTAGAAGAGTTTGAATTTGATTTAGTAAGCTTATGGTTATCATCTTTGTTATTTCCTTGTGTATTTCCCTTTCTTATCAGTGTGGAAAATCAGTTTGTAGCTTTATAGAATTTCTGAAATAGTTGCTAAAGTTAGCTTAGTATTTTTTAAATTGTTACTTCTCCCAGAGTGCAAATGCTTTGTTTGCTTACAAACCAAGTTTTAAAAGCCATGCATATGCATGTTGTTTGTTATATATATCCACATGTGGGTGGATACGAGTGTGCTGTATATGGAATACCCCAAATACTTTGTCATGGGAATATTCTGAGAATAGAATTTAGTCTTTTAGGCTTTGGGGAAAAAAGGGATCATAGAAGAGGTGATTAGGTTTCACCTAGCTTGTTAAATATTGAGCTTATCTACCAGATTCTATTTATATTGACCTAAATTACTGGATAGTCTGGGATAAAGAAAGGGTAGTAAAATACTCTACTAAATATATCTGAGTGTGTTAGAGTGGTGTCATTAGAAACAACACAATCTTCATAAATGTATTTGTTAATGTAATGCTTCATGTCTTAGGATCCGTTTTGTTAGCTACCTGGAAACAAAGGTCTGAGTTAATATTAATGTGCCTGCACCTTCTAAATGGAACATTCTTTTTAAAGGCATTATTAAACTCAACTTGTTATCAGGCAACATTCAAAACTAACCACATTATAGATTCGATGATAGTATAATATATGTTTCACAATGATATTTTCATACCTTGCTTACATTTGAAGTTTTTAGCAGTTATCTTTTTAGTTACATGTCCATGGAAAATATAAAATAGAACCATATTGTTCTATTTGTTCTTGTAAGTTATTTTTCATTTGTAAATTTCATTCTCCTTGTTCTCCTTCCATTGTAGTCGCGAGATGGAGAATAAGGAGACTCTCAAGGGTTTGCACAAGATGGATGATCGCCCAGAAGAACGAATGATCAGGGAGAAACTGAAGGCAACCTGTATGCCAGCCTGGAAGCACGAATGGCTGGAAAGGAGAAATAAGAGAGGCCCTGTGGTGAGTGGCTGTGGGTGACCTGCTATAAGGAAGAAAGCATAGGAGGAAATAGAAAATTAAGCATAAATAAATCCTCTTGTAAGCTTTTTGTTCTCATCTTCATTTTAAATGCAGTCGTTTATTTGCTTGATATTCTAGCCACTTGGAACAAAATATAGGTAATATGCTCATTAAGCAGCTTAAACCTTTCTAAAAAAAGCTGGTTGGTTGTATGGAGAGGTGTAGCTTAAAGCAACACTGCCCTCTAATGTCAGTATCTAAAATCCTTTTGTTAGAGATTTATATTGTACTTAAAACTTTAAAAGGAAAAGCAATTCTTAATTTTATTTTGATATTTTTTCTCTAAGGTGGGATCCAAGGATCTTAATTCCAGAAATCTTCCAGGAAAACAGAAAAAATTAAATAGACTTGAGATAAGTTAAAGATATGCCCAGAATATGAGGAAAGAAAACCTAGATTTCTACATTAGGGAAGGCAGGCATAGGCATACTTTATCCTTTGCCATTGGGTTTCTCTTTTAAAGTTCAGGCAGACCTTAGAGATATTGCGGTTTGGTTCCAGACCACTGCAGTGAAGCAAGTATGCAATGAAGTACATCATAACTTTTTTGCTGGTGGAGGGTCTTGCCTTCAGTTTGTAAAAAAAGTAACATCTGTGAAGTGCAATAAAGCAAAGTGCAATAAAATGATATGCCTTTACATGAAATCTATGAAATGTGCTTCTTATAAAGGCAGAAGTAGATCTCAGTTGTACAGTGGCCTAGTACCAATCTGTACCACAGTTTTTGCTTTTTTGTTTGTTCTTTATAAACAGAGATGACGATTTAAGATTCATTAGATCTGTTTGTGTGTATCAGGGAGCAAGGGAAGGTGAATCATAAAAGTTACTAAGCAAACCACTCGTTTGATATTTGAAACTACTAAACTATACTGCCAAATGATTATACCACCCTGTATTCATCCCATATGCCCATTTAAGTTTAAACTTAATTAAACATGAATAAAAGTAAAAATTTAGTTCCTCAGTCACACTAGCCACATTTCAAATGCTCAGTAGCCATATGGGGCTAGTGGCTTCTGTAAATGGGCAATGCTGTTATAGAACATTTTCTTTCGTCTCTTCAGAAAGTTCTGTTAAATGTCTAACACTGACTAGCCTCTTAAATATCTCAAAAACCTCTGAGATTCTGTATATCCCTCATCGTTTGCTGAAATCTATCTTGCACATTCTACCCTCTGGTTCTAACCTATGGAGCTAATTTTTCCTTTAGATACCAGCTTTTTTAGCTGCCACATTACCTATGAGTCCTTTCTTTTCTAGCAGTGCTTCCATACTTTTTCCATTTTTTCCTCATGTGAAGTAGATCTCACCATTTTAGTAATCATGTTAGAGGATGAAGATAAAGAAATTAAAGATTTATCTTAGAAAGTTTTGTTGAAACATTTCCTAGAAGGTGGCAAATTTCTACCTAATTAATATAAAGAAGAACTTTTGAACAATTAAAGCCATCTGAAATTTGAATGTGTTGCTTTCTGGAGTTCCTGAGCTGTTAGAGAGTCTAAGTATTTTGAGAATGCCATAGAGCAGAAATTACAACTTTTTAAAAAGAAGCCAACTGTTTATCCTTTATTACATATTAACTAAGATCTAAGACCAAATTTTAACTCACTGTCCCCTTTCCAGCAAATACTTAAGTACCTTATCTGTGTATAGGACAGGGGTGAAGAGAAAAGAGATGTGAAGAAAAAGACAACACATAGTCCTTAAGCTTCTTCTACCACCCTACATGTTATAATTTACAGATTTTGTATTATCTGTAAGAAGTTTATATTCTATTTGGGAGTTATTATTTTGTTACTATGTTTTATGATACACCAAATCTTCCTTAAAACTTTAGAGATGTAAATAATTTCCAACAGTAAAAATAAGATTAATGCACAATAAATAAAAATAAAGTAAGGCATGAAATATCACAAAGCAGTTTGTGACTATGAATCAAATATGTTGGGTGGGCAAAAGAGCAGTAATGACTTAGCAATGAGGAAGAATGCCAGGCTGATAGAGTTAAGGGAGGTTCCGTAGAAGGTAGAATTTTAACAGAGCTGTGAAAGATGGGCCTTTTTCACTGGGTGAAGGTATGCTGTCTGGAGTGCTGCAGGCTAGAGATGTGGATTAGGAGGGAGAGTGTAAGTAAAAGCTCATGAAGAGGAGAAGTTAGGCATGTGGTAGGCACAGCTACTGGTTGGCAGATCGAGTAGTGGGAGAAAGACCAGAAAGGTCTGCTGAACTGTAACTACTAAGGCTACAGAGTTTGGCCTTTTGGTCATAGCTAGATTAGGTCTGAAACCCCTAATCATTAGAAGTATCATGTTTTAGAATCTGCATTTCTGCTTGAGGGGTAATCTTTAAATTTGTAGATTCGTTTGGTGTTTCTGACATACATGTCTAGAGCTGTTGTACTTTAACAGTGCCAAGAAAAATCAAGCAAAATGGTTTTATATTAATTAGACTATCTGACTACTTTAAATTATGCCCAGTGTTGTTTTCAATTCCTGCATTTTTTCAATACAAATGAAAAAGAAAACATGTACTTCAATGTAATTGAAATTAACTATAGAAGTTGTGAGTGCTTATTTTTCACATTTATTTTCTAATCTTTGTTGATTTTGAATGTTAAATGATTTTAGGGCATGTAATAAGAACACCAGATTCTAAAGTTATGTATGATAACATTTTAACTAGTGCTTCAGCCTAAATGACAAATCTGTGTGGGAAAAATAGTCTTACATTTATGGCTCAAAGTAATACTAAATAAAAGTTGATATGTTGTCTCACATTTATATAATGCATAATAAAACTCACTGAGTTCATTTCTTAAGCTGTTTTGTTCAAATTTACTTATTTTTTTGTATTTTTAAATAATTAAAGTATTGGAATTTTAATTTAGGTGGTAAAACCAATCCCTATTAAAGGAGATGGATCTGAAATTAATAACTTGGCAACTGAGTCTCAAGGAGAGGGCCAGGCGAGTACCACTTCTCCAGCTCCCAAAGGCCGACGCAGCCCTTCCCCCGGCAGCTCCCCATCAGGTCGCACAGTGAAACCAGAATCTCCAGGAGTAAGGAGAAAAAGAGTTTCTCCCGTGCCAGTAAGTTAACATTTTGATAAATATGTTTCTACAACTTTTAGACTCATTTATAACAGAAAAAAATTGGCTTGCCATCTGTTAGAGCAGCAGTTCTCAAAGTATGTGTGGTCTACAGACTCTTTGAAGGAGAGAGAGAGAGAAGGCAGGTCCTGAAACCCTTTCTGTGGATCCATTAGGTCAAAGCTAATTTTGTAATAAAACTGAGATGTTATTTACCTCTTTCATTACATTGACATTTACAGTGGTGGGTAAAGTTTCTGGTGCATTCACCTGACTTAAAGTTATAACAGTGGAAATTATATTCTTCATTTGGGTATTTGGCAGACATTTTCCTTTAGATGAATTGAGACTCATTTCAAGACAAACAATTGAAATTTTTTTTTACAAATAGTAAAATTTGAGATTTCAAGCAAAAATTAGAATTTTGGAAAACTCTACCACTATAAGTTTGATAGTTTCCAAAACTTAGACTTTTAAAATGAGATCAGTGATAATATCAAATGTAATTTTTTTTCATATAATGCAAATTGAAATGTGTGAACATTTGGAAGATCTGCATAAATTAGTGAACCAACATTCTTCAAATGACCATCAAAAAGAAAATAATAATTTGAAAAAGCTATTAAAATACCTTTTCTAGCTACATGTCTGTGTGAGGCCAGATTTTCTTCATATACTTTAACCAAAATATCCTATCATAGCAGATTAAATGCAGAAGCATCAGTGAGAATCCAGATGTCTTCTATATTGTCAGACATTAAAGAGATTTGCAAAAAGATAGATATGAACTTTATGATAGAGACTTCTAGTGACAGAAATGCAAGTTAAAATACCTCACCTTGAAAAGCAAATTAGTGAATAGAAAAATAATTGTGATAGTGACCACAAGGTGGAGTTTTGGTTTTCCTCAGACCTGAGGTTGTGAAAGCACATAAATCCTTCAAAGAGTAAATTTTAAGTACATTTTGTACCGTAAAGCCAAAGATACCCAACCGTATTTATTGGCTTTATATTGACACATCTTTAAGTTTTTTTTAAAAACTTAAAATCAGTCATTTATTCGCTCATGAATCTGAAAATTGGCCAGGACTCAACAGGAGTGGCTTATGTCTGCCCCCCCATGGCATCTGCTGAAGCTGGAATATCCAAGACTGCTTCTTCACTCACAGTCTGGTTCTTCAGCTGGCATGCTAGACAGTTAGGGGCTGTTGGCATCTCTTCGTCATAGCAGGGAAATTGGGTTGCAACAAGTATTTCAAGTCAGTAGAGAACATGAAACAGAGTCTCTCTCATAGCCCTCAGAAAGAACCAACCCTGCTGACGCCTTGATTGTGGACTTCGAGCCTCTCACATTATAAGATAATAAATTTCTGTTAAGCACCGCCCCCCTCCCCCCAAAAGTGTTTCAACAGGGCAAGTCCCAACATGGAAGCTTTTGTGAAGCCATCGCTTGCATCATGTTTGCTATTTATTGTCTTATTGCCCAAAGCTTAGTTACGTGCCCTATCCAGAATCGGTGGTAGGGATATAAATACTGGGAGGTGTGGTTCATGGGGGCAGTCAAAGTAAAAGTCTACCACAAGTATATACAGAATTGCCTCTCTTCCTTGCCTCCCACCTTCTTTGGGTATATGCTAGACAGATACCCTTGCATTTTTTTTTAACAGATACACAGCATTTTATCACCTGCATAAATTATATTTTAAATAAACTACATACTAATAGATATTTATATTCCTTTTTAACCTTTTATTACTAAAAAATAAAGATAAAAAATGTTTTTATGTATATATCATTTTGTACATCTGATCATATCCGTAGTCTGAATGCTTAGTAGGTCAAATAGCATGTGCATGCATTCTCGTTTTTGTTTCTAGTTGTTTTTTTTTTAACTGCTCTTTTAAAAAAAGTATGGCTTTATTGAGATATAATTCACATACTATATAATTCACCTGTTTAAATTAAACAGTTTGGATTTTGGTATATTGACAGTTGTACCCATCACTATAAATTTAAAAACATTTTCATCATTCCAGAAATAAAACCCAGAACAATGAACAGTTTCTTCCTAGCCCTAGGCAACCACAGATCTGCTTTACGATTTCATATATATTTATTCTGGACATTGCATATAAATAGAATCATATAATATGTATGGTCTTTTGTGATTGGCTCCTTTCACTTGACATCATGTTTTCCAGGTTCTGCCATGGTATAACTTCTATCAGTATCCCATTCATTTTTAATTGTGGAATAACCTGTTACATGGATATATACATTTTAGTTATTTGGTTGATGAACATTTGAGTTATTTCCAGTTTTTGGCTATTATGAATAATGCTGCATAAAAACATTTGTGTACAAGTTTTTGAGTGGACTTAACTTTTCATTTCCCTCTGGTTTATACCTAGGAGTGGAATTTCTGGGTCATGTGTTTTCCAAAGCATCTGCACCATTCTATATTCCTACAAGTACTTTATGAGAGTGTTCACTGCTTCATGTTCTCTTCTTCAATATTTATTATTTTTAACTAATCAGTTAGGTATCAGAAAGAACTGGAATGTCTGTTGGGCACTGATAGAAAGACAAAATTTTGGAGTGAGAGGGACATATGGCACTCTCACCACAGGAGACTCTATTTTTTTTTTGTCAGCCCCCAGTGAGAAATGTCTTAATTTGAGAAGAGTCATTTGCCATTAGTTTTCTATATAGTGTACCATGGGAGGAATTCCATGGTGGTTTTTGTAAATTACCAGTTACAAAACAGCATTTAGTAGCACCTTAGGTGGAAGCCAGGAAATCAGATGTTTAAATTTTTCAGTGGAAATAAGTCATTTTGCCTGCTTATGAGGTGAATTTTTTAGGCTTTTTATTTGGTTTACATAATATTTTTCAAAAAACTCAGATATTTATAATGAATATTACCATATGGTTGTCTCTCTCAACCAGATTTATCACTAGTTTTAGGGAAGACTGGAATTTTTGACGTTTACTTATAATGAGTGTGTCAGACAAAGCACTTGCAAAATACATTTTGTTATTATATATTTTATTTTTTCAGAACATAAAATGCCACAGGGCTTTCTAGGATGACTTTTTTGGGGTAATTGTTTCCTAATTAAGAAGTCAGCAATTTCCCTAATAAAAAAAAAAAACAATATTGTGAAGTTTCAGAGTGGGAGAATCACACCACCTCGAAGAGCACCTTCACCAGACGGCTTCTCACCATACAGCCCTGAGGAAACAAACCGTCGTGTAAACAAAGTGATGCGGGCCAGGCTGTACTTACTGCAGCAAATAGGACCAAACTCTTTCCTAATTGGAGGAGATAGTCCAGACAATAAATACCGGGTGTTTATTGGGCCTCAGGTAGGACTTGTCACCATTTTATATTTTATAAGTATTTGATATTAACTCAAATTCATATACTATAATACTCTTGAATTTAGATCAGTTAATTCTCTTTAGTAAACTAAATTTAAAATATATTTTGGGCTGATAAACATGTTTAATGTATTTATGAAGGTTTTTATTATGACTTAATAAACTTTAGAATACAAATTTGACGTTTAATAAATTCACTAAAAATAAGCTGTAGAGTTTTCTTGCGTATTCTTATATGTTTTGATATATAAAGATAATGAAGCAAATTAGTAGAAACTTTAGTATATTTGGTATATTTGGAAATATAAAAAAGTGATAGACTAAGGAATTCTAATAGAACCACATAACTCATAAGTTTTTTGTTTGTTTGCTTGTTTTTTAAACTTTTTAGAACTGCAGCTGTGGGCGTGGAACATTTTGTATTCATCTGTTATTTGTAATGCTCCGAGTATTTCAACTGGAACCTTCAGACCCAATGTTATGGAGAAAAACTTTAAAGAATTTTGAGGTAATTTTAAAGACATGCTTTAGAGTAAAATTGTCAACAAATTTTTATGGTATATTTCTAAAATTTTTTTCTATGAGCTCTACATCTAAAAAACAGTCATTTTGAAGGTGTATAAGAATTGTTTGATGCTTATAAATAGTTCTCTTATATAGCCCATTGACAAATTAATCTTTTCTTATAGACTGAAAACAAGTAAAACACTGACCTGTAAAAATATTGCTCTTAGTAAGCTGTATGTATTCTTAGTTTTCAAGTTCTTAAATTGCCTTTATGAAAAACTTTTGAAATAAAAGACAAATAATTCAACTTCTAGAACTCTTTGTGTATATATTATGGCACAAATATTGTTACTGTCTCTTTTCAATGTTAGGTTGAGAGTTTGTTCCAGAAATATCACAGTAGGCGTAGCTCAAGGATCAAAGCTCCATCTCGTAACACCATCCAGAAGTTTGTTTCACGCATGTCAAATTCTCATACATTGTCATCATCTAGTACTTCTACATCTAGTTCAGAAAACAGGTTAGTACTTTTTAAGAAATTAAAAGCATTAATCTGGTGTTACTTTTTAATTTTAAGGGTAATTTTTTATATCTACTTGTTAATTTGCTCTAAAATTATTTAACTTGCACCTTGGCTTTTGAGTTTAAATCAAGGGTAAAAAAGTATTAAAGGTCCATATATATGTGGACATTTTGTCCTGAAAACAGTGTTAGTACCTTATATATCAGAATATTAAATAGTTGAAGGTATATAATAAGCTACTGCTATTTATCAATCATTACTTTGTGTCAGGAATCTAATATTGTCTAATTTTGTTTTTACAAAAACATCATCAGGTAGGTTTTATCACTGTTTTGCAGAGAATGACAGTGAGGCTGTGTAAAGAATATATCTCTAGTTCTTTTATAAACACAAGGCAAAGTGGTTTCCCCAAATTGCTTTCATGTTTGCTGGGGAGCAGCTGCAAATACAGATGAAGCTTCGTTTGCCTACTGCCTACCTTCTGCTGTGCGGCTCAGGGGTTGGGGACCCGTTTCCGCAAATCCTCATTATAGGCCATTGCACCTCTAAAGACATAAGTATGATCATCTAAACACATAGACTAATCAATTGTAATCAAAGAGATACAGAAGCTGTTAATCATAGTTGTTACTTAAAATCTGTAGTGCTTCTCAAGCTTTTCTATTACCTAGTTGCTGATAAGAATGAATTCATAACACTGAAGGATCTGAGATGTAGCCCAAAACGACAGGTGTGAAAATTTTTCAAGTCTCTAGTGTGTGTCATGCATGTGCTATTAAGTCAGCTCTGGTTCCTGGTGACCTTATGAATGCGTGATATCCATAATGTCTTATACTCAACATTCCTGCTCATCTCCTATAGAATCATGCCTATGGCCTCTCTTATGGGGTCAGTCCATCATTATAATTTCCAGCTTACCTCACTTCATGCTTCTTACATTCTATGTTGTGTGTTGTGCTTTCTTTTTGCCTTTGTGCATGTTGCCACTACACATCTTTCCTGTTTTGGTCTAGTTATGTCATTAACAAACAGTGTGATTTGTACTTAATCTCTGCTCCTCCCCTTTTGGAGTGGTTTTAGACCTGGGAGTGCCATCTTTTAGCACTATCTCATTTTATTTTGGACTATCTCATCATAGGGGTTTTACAATAAAACAAAAAGGAAAAAAAATATGAAAATGCAGCAGTGGTTTACTATTGCCTTCTGTTACACAGCGTGTGGGTCTCTAGTATTAAAAAATTCATGTAAATTTTATGTTTCTAAGATTTCTTTACTGGTTTTATTTATTGCTTTCTTCACTGGTTTTAATGAGATTTTTAAATCACTCCAGAAAGGAGTGTTGCTTCTCTTACAAAAGCATCGCCTATATGATCCCTGTGTACCCTAGTTTGAGAAGCATTGGTCTAAATGATTAAGTCCCATCTCCATGCCATCAATCTTTTAAGTACTATAACTACTTCAAAATTCATGAAGGATAGAAAGTGATATCTTGACAAGAGCCTGGTGAAGAAATGAATTAAGTCAGAAAAAGTAAATGTTTGAAATTTCTTATTTTTGATTAAATAAATAAGTTTTACCCCCAAAACATTAGAGTTTTTCTCTCTTATACTGTTCAACAATAAGTAAAGTCAGGCAGCTGGCTCATTTAAGCAAAGGTGGAACCAGAACCTGAGTATCTTGACTTCTAGTTCAAGAATCTTTCTCTTACCCCATGTCTCTTCTAATTAGAATGAAAAAACGAGCTTTATTTCTCAAGCTTCCTGCCCAAAACTTTTTCTAGAGCCTTTCTTCTTTTGATGGACATTGCTGTAGTTTTATGTTTTGGAAGACAAATAACAAATGCTTAAACCAGATGCCAAAGTTAAAATAGAATGTATCTCTCTAAGGTGAAGGATAGGTACCTTCTAGATACAGGCTAGCCATAATTTGAGGAAGGGAGGACTGTTATTGGTTCATTTGGATTAGTGTATTCATGGGGGGAAACCACAGAAAATGTAATTTTGATATACTGAGATTATACTTTGTAAGTAAGTAGGTTAATATTTTTCATGTAATCTCAAAAAAAACTTATCTGGATATCTGATTGCATTGTATTAATTTTAAATGGTATATAAGAAATATATTTTAAAAAATGGGGACAAATTGAATATCCTTACAAAAAATAATTTAAAAAACCTTACCAAAAAAATGAAAACTGCAAACAGGAACTTAGGGTTCTAGTACATACATGGACAAAGAACACGAAGAGAATATGCACAAAAGATTTTCAAGGGCTTAACAGACATGAAAATTGTCCACTCAACCTAATAACTATGGAATTGCTCATTTAAAAAAAAAAAGATACCAGATTTTACAGAATTAGTGGAGACTTGTAATGAGCCAATTGAGCTCTTGTAAGGATATGCCTCGTTGTATGTAGTGGTATAACCTTTCTGGAAAAACATAAAGTGGCTTTTTAAAATGTTTCTATTCATTGATCCAATAAATGTACTTTTTTTTTTTTAAGATGAAAATTTTAATCTGAGAAATGCAGAACGTTACATATATGGCTATTTCTCACAGTATTATGGTGAAATATTTTGAACAACTTAAATATCCAGCAAGTGAATGGTTAAAGTGTGCCCATCTTGTGCAGCCATTATACTTATAATTTTATACTTATATTTTTAAATGTATAAAATTATAATTTGAAGACTGTTGAATGGCATGAAAGAAAATCCAGGTTATAATACTATATGTTATGCATGAACCCAGTTTTTATTATAGAAGAGGTATTATAGGTGCATAAATATTGGAATGAGTAAAAACTATAATAGTTATTAATATATCGTGTTATTCCAGGGGACTTTTTTTACATTTTAAATACTTTGGGCTTTGAGGGCCAAAGGGTCTATGTCATAACTACTCAGTTCTACCCTTGTAGCTGAAGTAGTTGTAGATGATATGTTAATTAATGGGTATGACTGTATTCCAGTAAAATTTTATTTACATGCATATTTTGATAGCTTTTCTGCATTCCATGTAGTTAAGTAATTATGAAAAGAGATAAAAAGGTGGAGCAGATAATTGGGAGGGAAAGAATCAGCAGTGTGCCTTCACCTCAGGAATCTCACATTGTGACTTTGCTGAACTATTTGTAGCTTTCAGGAAATTTTGCAGAACTGCTATTTTGCTGTCAGAAACTCAGACCTGTTCTTTAGGAATTAGTGCTTAAGGTAATGAAAGTATAATATTGGGTCCAGGGAAAAGCCTGAGCTAGTAGAGACTCTGGAAATTATAGGGTTAGATAGGTTATGGAATAGTCTTCTCAAATTAAAGCCTAATGATAGATCTACCATAAACTGATTTTATGATCTTAGGCAACTTATCCAACATCCCAGAGCCTTGACTTTATGTTGCAATAGAAATATTATTATTGATTTTAAAAGCTGCTCATTACATCATGAAGGTTCAAACAAATATTTGTAAATTAGAAAACAAAACCCCTCTCTCTAGTCTGGGTAAAATACATTAGTATTTTAAGAAATAGTAGCAAATTCCTTTCCAAAAATTTCAGTTTTTATTCCCACCAGCAGTATGTATGATAACTTGTTTTCCTATGGCATTATCAGGGCCAGATGTTACCAGCCTATTTAATTTTTGTCTATCAGACTTTCAGAAAAAAAGACAAAAAGGCTTCATTATTTTAATATGAATTTTGTACTTTTTTCATGTTTTTTGGCTATTGGTATTTATATTTCAATTGCATTTTTATCTTCTGCCTATTTTGCTACTAAATTATTAGTATTTTTCTTACTGACTTTTCAAAGCAGTCTATAATTAGGAATATACAATTTAACTCAAATAGACACAGTGAAGTTGTAATTTTGCCATAAATGGTGTCACTCTATACAAGTTAGAATTTTATTATCTGCTTTTTTCTTTTTTTACCACATAGTATATTGTATATAATTTCTTATTATTTATGGATCTCTTTGATCATTTTTAAAGGCTTCATAGTGTCTGGTATACCATTTTTTAACCTCCTTTTGCTATTCATTTGGTTTTTTTTTTTTTTTTACGCTAATACTACATTCAGACTGAACATTCTCATACATATTAATCCTATTATATTTTCATTTTGTGCTTAATGCTTTCATTTCTCCTAGTATAAAAGATGAAGAGGAACAGATGTGTCCTATTTGCTTGTTGGGCATGCTTGATGAAGAAAGTCTTACAGTGTGTGAAGATGGCTGCAGGAACAAGCTGCACCACCACTGCATGTCTATTTGTATGTGGCTCTTTTTCTTCCTATGCTTACTCAACATGGTTATTCTATAAGCTAATTATAGTTGAACTTGAACAACACACGTTTGAACTGCTCAGGTCACTTAAATGTGGATTATTTTCAGTTAATACTGTAAATGCATTTTCTCTTAATGATTATCATTTTCTTTTCTCTAGTTTATTATAAGAATATAGTATGTTATACATAAAACATACAAAATATGTGTTAATCAACTGTATTATCAGTGAGACTTCTGGTCATCAGTAGGCTATTAGTAATTAAGAGTTTGGGGGAGTCAAAAGTTACACATGAGTTTTTGACTGTGGGGTGGTGAGGAGTGTCACCATCCCTAACCCCTGTATTGCTCAAGGGTCAGCTTTATCATTTAGGATTTTAACATGTTTTAGAAAAGATTGGTGAGAGAAGAAAAGGATTCTAGGCCTTATGTGAAGTTTTCAACAAATTGGAGTTTAGGATCTGTTATGAGATAAGCTGTGTTAGCAAAGAAATATAATAATAGAGTATGATGCATATAGTAATAAAAGGAGTGTACAGTATTAGAAACTCTCTGATCTTTAAGGTGTACAGGGAGAGAAAGAGGTGGAAGAAGGCCTGTGTAGGCATTATAGAAAAGGTAACATCAAAGCAAGGTTTGGAATAACATCACCAGGTAATCAAGAGGACAGATGATTAGAAAAAGCAGAAGGCAAAGTACATTATAACTAAAATATAGCATTTACAAAAGTTACAAATATCAGAATAATTTAACCTGCTGTGTTTGCCTGCTTTCAGGTAAATATTATCTCAGCTTTTTTTGAGGTTTCTCTATATAAATCCTGTACTAGCCATTATGAATAATTATTACATATAATAATGGTTTTTTTTTTTCTTTAATTTTTCAGGGGCAGAAGAATGTAGAAGAAATAAAGAACCTTTAATATGTCCCCTTTGTAGGTCTAAGTGGAGGTCACATGATTTCTACAGGTAATAGTTTTGATGAGTTGGAAATGTTTAATAAAAAATAAAAATGTTCTCAAAGTGTTATTTAAATCTGTTATTTTTAGCAAGCTTTATTGATATTTCATTTAGTCATGAGCTGTCAAGCCCTGTGGATTCCCCTTCTTCTCTGCGAGCTGCACAGCAGCAAACCATACAGCAGCCACTTTTGGCTGGACCACAACGAAGGAATCAGGAGAGCAATTTTAACCTTACTCATTATGGAACTCAGCAGATTCCTCCTGCTTATAAAGATTTAGCTGAGCCATGGATTCAGGTAAGTTGTTCTTGTTCTTCATTTCTCAAATATTTATAGACCAATTAATGTAGTTGTCTCCCAGTTGTCTATAATTTAAGAAAGTACTTTTGCTTTGCCTCCATCATAATTCTTACTCCACTGAAAAATTTAATTTTACCTTTGATGTTAATACAATGCTGCTTATTATAGGCTTAAGCTTCAGAAATTCTTTGTAGTTTCACCTCCCATCTCTAGAAAAATCTTTCTGAACTAACAAAATGTTATACAAAGGTAAACACTAGAACTCTTCTTCATTGCTAACTTGTTCTAATTTTTAATGCCATTCCCGCTAAGAACTTGTCATTTTTCTTATTCACTGCCATTTAAACTCAGTTTCTCCTTTCTGTATCCTGACATGTAATAAGTGCTTAATAATGGCTAAGTGGATTAATATATAGAATATAAGTGGAAACTATATGGTATTTACCATATCTTAGTCATTTTTATTTGTAAGGACAGTTTCTATTGTTTACCTTCTCTTCTGATTAATGCTTTTTCATCCGCAGTAAATTGGAACTTCAGTTGGTTAGTTGGTTTCTAATGATTTTCTTTGTTATTATATGCTTATAGTTCATTATTTTTTAAAAAGTAGAATCCAAAACCAGACGGTGTCTTCAGTATACAGAAGGGGGGGAGTAAAATATTTTTGATAATCTGTTAAATTGTTTAATACTTTTAACTTTGTAAACAAATATACTAACTCATTAAGCTTGTTTATCATTAGGATTTGTTTCCTTTTTTTTTGTATCCTGAAGCTTTTGAATTCTCTTAGCATGTTAGTGACCTATTATGAATCTAATAAATTTGCAAAATTAATAAGTATATCATATTTATTTCATCTAGTTCATTAATGGTATTTAACACAGCCCTCACCTGCCCCTTCATGAGTCTTCAAGAGAACTCTCAAGTTGAGACTGAGCTGTTAGATGCCATTCGATCAAAGCAGTGGTCTAGATTTTGTTGTTACTTAAGCTTTAGGTTGGGCTAGGCTATATATTCCTAGTTTTTATTTTTATTAAGAATATCATGTAAGAGAATTAAGACAATAGGATGCTATTTAACAGGAGTACAGAAATAAATATATGTAAGTTCATACATAATAAGTTCACTATATTCTAGTTGATTTATTCCCCTTTACTATCACTTTATTACAAAACACATATAAATATTTCATGATTTGTTTTCCTCAAAATTATGTTTATTCATCTTTAGTATTTAGAAATTTTTCATATGATAAGTTATCTTAAGTATTAAGTTTACTTTTAACTAATTGGCCCATAATGTCAAGACCATGTACCCTTTTCTTTTTTGAGAGACTCTGGCTTTGCAAGCCTGGTAATGACTGTAATGACATACACTTAAATTATAGGTATATTATTATCTATATCATTATCTTTGGCTGATTTGAACACAAGAATTTTTTTCTTTAGTCTTGGTTTTCCACTCCATTAATTATAGTTTTAACCATTTTGTACAAGACAAAAATCAAGTAAAAGCCTTTGACTTGCCATTATCATCTGTAGAAGAAATACTCTACTCCAGTGCCTTTCTTGATTTGGATTTTTTCTTTTTTTTTTCTTGTTTCACTTTTTTCTTTGTAAACTGCCTTAATACATATACAAAGCTGGGGTTCTTCACTGATGTGTTGTTTTTGTGGTAAGCATAGGAGTACAGAATAAGTATGTATATACATATATATCCATCTAATTACTTAATGGAGTTTACTCTTAATTTTACTTGAGTTAATAAATATTAGGGACTTTTTGATAAACTTGAGTATAAAATTTTCTTTTGTGATTTTTTAAGTGGCTGGATATATTTGAAATGTGTAGTATGGGGAAAGTTTAAGAAATGTCCAATTTTTAGTGATAAAAGTCATGCTTAATTCAAAATATGTAAGGTTCATTTGTTTTTTCTTTCACAGTGAATTTATTGTGGTTGTTTGATTATAGGTATTTGGAATGGAACTCGTTGGCTGCTTATTTTCTAGAAACTGGAATGTAAGAGAGATGGCTCTTAGACGTCTTTCCCACGATGTTAGTGGGGCTCTGCTATTGGCAAATGGGGAGAGCACTGGAAATTCCGGGAGCAACGGTGGAAACAGCCCAAATACCGGAGCTGCCAGTGGGTCTTCCCAGACCAGTATCTCAGGAAATGTGGTTGAGGCGTGCTGCAACGTTTTGTCAATGGTCTGTGCTGACCCTGTCTACAAAGTGTACGTTGCTGCTTTAGTAAGTAGCTTTATTCTGTAACCATAGCTTTATGGGTTTGTTTTTGGTAGTTTATAGATATCATTTCTACGATCCAGTAAAACTACTTTACCTAATTTTGTAAAATCCAAATTTTGTTTTTAGTTCATAATCCCAGGAAATTGCAATTTTTCACTTACTCTCTTCATTTGGATTTTACTTATTTTAATCTGTTCAAGTTTCTTTATACTATTTACTTTTCTCCTCTAAAGTAGCAGTATCTTGCTGTTCATTATTTTACATTTCCTTGCCTTGCACATGACCAAATTAAAAACACTTCATAGAATAGCGAAATGATCAAAGTTCCTTTGATTTTTTTAAAGTTTGCTATTAGTAGACATTAAAGAGAACTGGTTTTTAATAAACGTTTAGAAATTCGGGAGTGTTTTCACCGAAGAGAGTTCCATGACTTAGATTACGACTGAATTGTTTTTCTAGTTTAACTTGTTAGAAGTTGTCATTCATGAGTGGGATGGAGTGATGAGGAGGCTGTTCTGTTTGTAATTTTGGAAGTTAATTTGACTTTCTTCATCCAGAGTATATGTAAAAGAAAGAGAGGGAGAGAAGGAGTATGTGTGTGTTTGTAATCTTTAGAACAGGGTTTCTCAGCCTCAGCATTATTGAGCCACAAAGTTATTCATCGGGGCAGGGGTGCTGTTTTATGCACTGTAGGATGTTTAGCAGCATCCTTGGCCTCTGCCCATTAGATACCAGTTGCAACCCCTTCTTCTATACCCGGTCACGACAACCAAGAATGTCTCTAGACATTGCTCAGTGTCCCCTGAGGGTCAAAATCACCCTAATTTAGAACCACTGCTTTAGAATAATTCTTATCTAGTGTGGTTTTAAAACTCAGTAATTTCTCTGCTTTCACTTTTGATTTTTTTCTAATATATCCTATAACAACTGTGCCTAATGAATCTTCTTTTTGAGAGATTGTAAAGCATTATGAACATGAGTTGGAGTCATAATTTATGGTCCAAACTGTGATACCTGAATAATCTGCTAGTTAAATAGGGTCTAGCACAGTCAATCTGGACATATCAAAATTATAGTGACCTTGATTCAAATTCAGGTTCTCATTTGCTAGAAGAGTGACTTCAGAAAACTTAAACTTTAGCTTTCTCACCTATAAAATAGGGAAAATGTTTACCTCTTAGGTTTGAATTAGAAACCTCTAGCTAAAATATCTGGCACAGTGTAAAAGCATTGACTATGTATTAGCCACCATTATTCCTGAAACACTTCTTTGATTATTCCCCAGTAAGAACCTGTTAGAGGTTACTGTTGTTTCAGAATTTCCTAAAGCATACTCTGTGGAAGTTTGGCAGGATTGTGAGAAGTCCCCTGAAGAAGAATTCTGTGCTCTCTTAAAATTGATGAATACTAAATTAACATGAGGTTAAATTAAATGGGTCTGTTCACTGAAAGGCTTCTAGGAACCTTCAGTAAGCTAATATATATTGAGATAAGATCAAAGGGTAGGATGCACTATTTCCCAAATTTATCTTAACATGCTCTGTTTTTTTTTCATGTAGCATCTTAAAGGACCAACATACTACAGAATAGTATAAATATCAGCATATTGTAGAACAAAGACCAAAGTTCTTGGCTCAGCGTTTCACCTTCTCTTACTATTTCCCGTCACAAACCTTCAGACATTATTTGACTGCACAATATACTGCCTTACCTGTCTGATTGTTTCTTCTTAAGTTCAAGTGGTTTCCCAGGTTTGTGAGCTCCTATATTGCAGGGACTCTGAATGATACTATATTCTGAGTCCTCTACAGTTATTTAGTGTTCCAGATACAGCAGAAGCAGAAATCATTCCTACTATTAGAACTTTTCCTTTCCTCTTGCCCTTCCTTTTTTCTCTTCTCTCTGCATATACAGTTTTTTGCTGAACCATTTGAGAGTTATTGTAGGCATCATGATACTTCACCTCAAATAGTTTAGAGGGTATCTCTTAAGAAAAAAATACATTCTTCTATATAACCACAGTGCAATCAGCAGAAACAAGAGATTTAGCATTAATAACAATACTGTTATGTACTGTAAAGTCCACATTCAAATATCTCCAATTGTCCCAATAATGTCCTTTACACTTAAACTGCAGGCTTTATTCAGATTTCACCAGTTTTCTGTTCTAGGGTCTAGTCCAGGATCTCACATTGCATTTAGTTATCATGCCCCCTGTGATAAGTCCTCAGTCTTACCTTGTATGTCATAGACTTTGACACTTTTGAAGTGTACCAGCCAGTTATTTTGACTACTGTCCCCCACTTGGGGTTTATCTGATATTTTCTCATGATTAGATTGAGTTTATGCATTTTTTGCAAGAATACCAAAGGTGATATTCCCTTCTCAGTGCATCCAGTCAGAGAGTATATATCAATGTGTCTTATTACTGGTGATGCTACCTTTATCACTTAAGGTGAAATCTGCTGGGTTTCTCACTGTATAATTACTACTATAAATGTCATGGGGAGATACTTTGGGACTATACAAATATCCCATTTCTCTTCAAAATTTTGCCACTAATTTTAGCATTTGTCAGTTGTATTGACTACAGCAGTTATTACTGTGGTGTTCTAATGGTGATTTTCTCTTTCCTTCATTCCTTCTACATTAATTAGTTGGAATTCTATCAAGAAGAGCTGTCTCTTCTACCCAATTTATGTATTCATTCAGTTTTTTATTTATATCAATATAGACTCATAGATATTTATTTTGTGAGTCCTAATCCACTATTAGCTATCATCATTTATTTTGTTGCTCTAATTATGCCAGCTTTGGTCTTAGGGAGCTCTATGAAATTGGCTCCTGTTCTCATTTTCTTTTTAAAACATTTTTTTAGACCTTTTGTTTTGAAACTGGTTCAGACTTTCAAAAATTGCGGACATAGTTCAGAGTTCCTTTCTTCCCCATCTATTTATTTATTAAATTATTTATTTGTATCACAGATTCTTGTTTTATTTTTGGGTTACGATCTATTCTTATCATTATTTTTGTTTCTCAAATTGTCTCAGATTGAGCTTATTGTCTCTGATGCTTTTTAAATGTAATTAAACCAACCTTCAGTTTTATTTCCCCTGCAGAAAACGTTGAGAGCCATGCTAGTATATACTCCTTGCCATAGTTTGGCAGAAAGAATCAAACTGCAGAGACTTCTCCGGCCAGTTGTAGATACCATCCTAGTCAAGTGTGCAGATGCCAATAGGTAAGGCTTTACCAATGAACTGCTTCAAACCTCCTTTAGCACCTAGTAAGTACTTCATATATATTTATTAAATGAGGCTTTGAACATTATTTTCTTAGTGAGATTTGAAATTAAAATATAACATGTGATGCTCTTAAGGATTAGAGACAAGTATTAATGGCAAGTAAAACGAGGCTAACAAACTGCATGGACCTCCACATTATTATACTGTGATTGGTTCCTTTTTATTTTAAAGTAATATTCTTAATATGAAGTCCAGTTGATGAGAACAATAGCTGATATATATATGTATACACACCCACACACCTCATTTTAAAGAATGAGTTACACAGGATAGGAACCAATAAAAGCGTACCTGCTTTGTTTTATTGTCAGAACCAAAAAAAAAAAGAAAAAATTTCATTATTTTCAGTATAATGGAATTTTTTTTTTAATGATAGTTTATGTCAAATAACAACACCCCCACCCCCAAAAATTCCTTATATCCCTGAAATACCCTTAAAACTCTACAGGGAATAAGAATAACCCTAACTGGAGGAGTAAAAATATGAGATAGAGAAATGAGGTATATAAAAATGAGCATAAGGTATGCTTTTATTAGACTACTGGTTCTTTTAGTTTTCTCTTTTCATAAAGTGGGAGGAAAAGATCACCTTTAATTAAATAAGCATAGCTACTTTGGTAGCTATGTTGTGTGGTAGTTCTCATCTCTTCATCAGTAAGAAGTATTGAATATCCCTTGTTTTGCCTCTGCCATTACACCCATTTAGAGCTCTCTCAGTCCAGCCTTTGTCTTCCTGCCTAAGTCACATACTGTAATTCATAGAAGGTCTCAGAACTTAGCTACTTAGCTTTGATTTGTTTCTCATCCCATGAAGTGTTTTTTGCCTCCGCTGTTTTCTCAGCACAAGCCTACAGATTGAAAATATTGAGACTTTCTTATTGCTTATAGAGAATACTGTAATATCTGAAAAACATTAGGCAGATTAACAATTTGTAAAATGCATAGAAAAATCCTGTCATTTTTTCAATATTAAAATAGATATTTTTCTGAGAACTTCAATGTTTTTGTCCACTTTCTGAAATTTTAAAGTTATGATTTTTACCTGGTTGCTTGAATGAACATCATAAGAAATACTTAAGAGATATTTTGATATTTGAAACTCTCTTTGGGTATATAAGAGAATATGAAGGTTTGGAATAAGAAGGTTTTGTTTTTAATTCAAGAGAAGATTCTTAGTGAAAATTCAGAAATCAAAACAAGTGTTCTTTTTTTATTGTAACAAGATAATGAAAATAGGCCTTTTTTATCTTATCTGGTTTGATATTTAAATCAATACTTGCTATCTAAGAGCCAGAAGGGTAGATTCTATGCTTAACATAGAGGATAAGGTAAAATTTATGAAATTAGATCTAATAATATTATTAATTTTAGTGACACTGTTAATGTGAATTCAGTGGTAGATCAGCAAACTCTCCTGAAAACATTTTTCCCAAGGCATTACATTACATTTTTTAATGTATATTTTATCCAAGATTCAAGTCTGACATTGCTTTCTTTCACTTTTAGTCGTACAAGTCAGCTGTCTATATCAACACTGTTGGAATTATGCAAAGGTCAAGCAGGAGAGTTGGCAGTTGGCAGAGAAATACTAAAAGCTGGTAATAACTTTTTACTTAAAATCAACCTAGCATGTTTTATCATTTTCCTTAGCAGACTGTCATAATCTCATAATCTCTTATAGGGAAGTTACAGGATTTCAAAGTAATTTTGTAAGTTGATTCATTTAGCTGTAACATTAGAAATAGAATATGAATCAGAGAAATTCTTAAAATGAATATAATTCAGTGTTTTTGTTGACCTTTTGTTGCCATTTGATCATGTTTTGTTTTAGATTTTAATACCACTGTTTTTCAGTTATTTACTTTTACTTTACCTTTTGTAGGATCCATTGGTATTGGTGGTGTTGATTACGTCTTAAGTTGTATTCTTGGAAACCAAACTGAATCAAACAACTGGCAAGAACTCCTGGGCCGCCTTTGTCTTATAGATAGACTGCTGTTGGAATTTCCTGCTGAATTTTACCCTCATATTGTCAGTACAGATGTTTCACAAGCTGAGCCTGTTGAAGTCAGGTAAGCTTTCTTCTGAAAATATATTACTTTCCTCTTCCTAGCAACCCATTCCATATCCCAAGAAAGACACATTTTAGATTCATGAGACTCAGAAATTACAGTGTGTATGTAGGTTTCTAATACCTTAATATTTGATTAATATAAACCTGAAGTCTAAGCTCGTTAGAAATTTATAGACCTTTGTACTGAAGTTATATATTTTTTTTCTCAACATGTACAAGCTTTAAAGTAGAATCATCTTTTTATTTGAATATATTTTGCAGCAATTTAACTTGTCTAGTAATTAAATGGTTTTTTTTTTCTTTCAGGTATAAGAAGCTGCTGTCCCTCTTAACCTTTGCTTTGCTGTCCATTGATAATTCCCACTCAATGGTTGGTAAACTCTCCCGAAGGATATATTTGAGTTCTGCGAGAATGGTTACTGCCGTACCCCATGTATTTTCAAAACTGTTAGAAATGCTGAATGTGTCCAGTTCCACTCATTTTACCAGGATGCGTCGTCGTTTGATGGCTATTGCAGATGAGGTGGAAATTGCCGAGGCGATCCAGCTGGGCATAGAAGATGCTTTGGATGGTCGACATGACAGTTTTTTGCAGGCATCTGTCCTTAACAGCTATCCAGAAACCACAGAGAATAGTTCCCTTGGGTGCACAGACCATTTAGAGAAAACTGGAAAAGGACTGTGTGCTACAAAATTGAGTGCCAGTTCGGAGGACATTTCTGACAGACTGGCCAGCATTTCAGTAGGACTTCCTAGTTCAACAGCAACGATGGAGCAACCAAAGCCAATGGTTCAGACAAAAGGCAGACCCCACAGTCAGTGTTTGAACTCATCTCTTTTATCTCATCATTCCCAATTAATGTTCCCAGCCTTGTCAACCCCTTCTTCATCTGCCCCAGCTGTACCAGCTGGCACCACAACAGACGTCTCTAAACATAGACCTAAGGGATTCATTCCCTGCAAAATACCTTCTGCATCTCCTCAAACACAGCGCAAGTTTTCCCTACAGTTCCAGAGAAACTGTTCTGAAAACAAAGACTCAGATAAACTTTCCCCAGTCTTTACTCAGTCGAGACCCCTGCCCTCCAGTAATATACACAGGCCAAAGCCATCTCGACCTACCCCAGGTAATACAAGTAAACAGGGAGATGACTCAAAAAATGGCATGACACTTGATTTGAACAGTACTTCCAAATGTGATGACAGCTTTGGCAGTAGCAGCAATAGTAGCAATGCTGTTATACCTAGTGATGAGACAGTGTTCACCCCAGTGGAGGAGAAATGCAGATTAGATGTCAATACAGAACTCAACTCTAGTATTGAGGACCTTCTTGAAGCCTCTATGCCCTCAAATGACACAACAGTCACTTTTAAGTCAGAAGTTGCTGTCCTCTCTCCTGAAAAGGATGAAAATGATGATACCTACAAAGATGATGTGAATCATAATCAAAAGTGCAAAGAAAAGATGGAAGCTGAAGAAGAAGAAGCTTTAGCAATTGCCATGGCAATGTCAGCGTCTCAGGATGCCCTTCCCATAGTTCCTCAACTACAAGTTGAAAATGGAGAAGATATCATCATTATTCAACAGGATGTAAGTATAGAGTCTAAGGTTCCAGAGTTTCCTTGGACCATGCTAAAATTTAATTCAGCAATGCTGCTTTTAACATGAGTTTCTTGTTAGAAAAGCAGGTTTTTAACATAGAATTATACCATGTTTGTAACATTTGAACACAAATACTCCTTATTTCAAAGACTTTTCTGGTTGATACTATAATAATCACTTTTGCATTTGACATTGGTCACCAACACTGTACATTCATTAGTCAAGTTTAGAGGTGGTTTGAGAAGCCAGACTGAACAAGAATGATACTTTGCCAGGGTATTTCACAAACTCTTACTCTTTTAACTTAACAGTAAAAAGATTGCTTTCATTTGATATGTAGACACCAGAGACTCTGCCAGGACATACCAAAGCAAAACAACCTTACAGAGAAGACACTGAATGGCTGAAAGGTCAGCAGATAGGTCTTGGAGCATTTTCATCTTGTTACCAGGCTCAAGATGTAGGAACTGGAACTTTAATGGCTGTTAAACAGGTAAATATCTAATGAGCATATAAATAATTAAAATTATAAAAATTAAACAAGCAAATAAAAAGAATAAAGGATATGTCCCAGTGTATATGTACTTTGCTTTCAGAAACCTAAATTTCAAAGTAGATGTTGCCAAAGCACCAAAAACATGATGAATTCTATTTAAAAGTTGAAGTGTGATTATAAAATGCAACATCAGGATGGGCTTTATACAGGTTGTTTTGTTTTTTATGCTTTTTATAGTTAGTAGAGGTATCATTTCATACTCTTTTTAGCAATGTTATTGGTGCAATGTCACCTTGGAATTTCTATGGTTTACTTTTTATAATGAACATACTCATCAAGATATGAAAATTATAAAGCTTTCATTTTTAAATCCTGTTGGTTCTTCTCCCATGATTGGGCTTTTCTCACTTTTTTTTACTCCATTTTCAGATAGTTTTGGAGGATTGTCTGTATCCCAATTTTTTTGTCATTTTTCTGATATTTCATTGCTTCTTAAGCTAGAATCTTATATAAATGACTTCGAATAGGTTTTTAAAATATATTTACATTGCATGCATGAGTATAAATGCCATCTGCTATTATATGTTCATTTGGATTTGTCCATTTTAGATCAGATTGTTAATGAAAACTATAAATAGAAACTCATTAGAAAGCAAAACTTTGTAATATGTTTATTGAAACAGGTGACGTATGTCAGAAATACATCATCTGAGCAAGAAGAAGTAGTGGAAGCATTAAGAGAAGAGATAAGAATGATGAGCCATCTGAATCATCCAAATATCATTAGGATGTTGGGAGCCACATGTGAGAAGAGCAATTATAACCTCTTCATCGAATGGATGGCAGGTATGTCCAGGTTTTAAATTACAAAATTAATACACAGGTTTAACTTTGTGTTGATATTAAATTTAGGAAAAACATTGTAATGAACACTTAATTTTATTAAACAGTTTAGATTTCTAAAAGTAAATCACTCCTAGCATAGTAGGATGAACTGTAAATACTATGTCTTAGTATATGTGCACTGAAGCGAGCATTGTCTTTCATTTAAATATAAACATTCATTACCCCTACCTTTTAAGCTTTTTTAGTATTTCTTTTAAAATGATTGTTTAGCATGGTTTTATAGGAATGATTTTTTTAAGCCTGCTATGTATAAGATCCATATTTTTCTAGGTGGCCCTCATTAATTGGACAGGTGTAAGATATGATATATTTTAAGATGACAATATAAAAATAAAATCAAGATATAACTTGAAAATTTTATTGTAGGTTAACACTGAAGCATAAAGTTAAAACTTGTCATGTACTTGAACAAGTAAAGACTGCATTTTGTGATGTATTATGCAGAGTACACAGTAAAATAAGTGACAAGGTATAATGAATGGATAAGTACTTGGTTTAACTTCTCATACACTTTTGTGTTTGAAGAGTATTTCTATTTACAAATCAATTTTTTTAATTGAATTACAATTGACATATTAAATTCATTTCAGGTATACAGCATAGTGATTCAACATTTATATACCTCATTATGCAGTTACTACACTGTTTAGTAATCATCTATCACCATACAAAGTTAAGATGTTGACTTTTCCCCTATGTTATACAGCAGTGGGTGAGCAAAGCTTCATCTGTATTTGCAGCCTCTCCCCAGCACTAGCATCACCGCCTCACCCACCTCAGATCATTAGTCATTAGATTCTCATAGGAACACCAGTCCCTGGTGCCAAAAAGGATGAGGATCGCTGCATATTACATCCCTGTGACTTATATTATAGCTGGAAGTTTGCACCTCTTATTCCTCTTCACCTTTTTTACACATCCTCCCACCCAGTTCCCCTCTGGCAACCATTACTTCTATGTATCTATGAATCTGTTTCTGTTTTTTTATTAATTTTAGATTCCACATATAAAAGAAATTATATTTAATGGTGTTTATTTTTCTCACTTATTTCACTTAGCATAATATCTTTTAGGTTCATCCATGTTGTCGCAAATGATAAAATTTTCATTCTTTTTTATGGTTGAGTAATATTCCATTATATGTATTATGTATTATATATATGTTTTATACACACACACACACACACACCACATCTTTATCCATCCATCTAGTGTTGGACACCTAGGTTGTGTCCATATCTTGGCTATTGTAAATAATGCAGTGAAAGAGAGATGATTTCTTTTCAAATTACTGTTTTCATTTTCCGCCCATTTTTTAATAGGATTGGTTTTTATATGTTGAGTTGTGAGAGTTTGTTATATATTTTGACTATTAACCCCTTATCAGATATATCATTTGTTAAAGCTTTTGTATGGTGTGGTCCCATTCATTTTTGTTTCTGTTGCCCTTTCCTGAGGAGGCATATCCAAGAAAATATGGCCAAGACCAATGTCAAAAAGCCTATATTTTTTTCTGGTTTTATGATTTTAGTTTTACATTTAAACTTTTAATCTATTTTGAGTCTATTTTTGTGTATCGTGTAATAGGGTGGTCCAGCTTTATTTTTTGGTATATCTGTCCAGTTTTCCTAACACCGTTTTTATTGAGAGACTTTCTCCCATCATATATTCCTCCTTTCTTTGTTGTAGACTGACCATGCAAGTGTGGGTTAATTTCTGGGCTGTTGAGTCTGTTCCATTGATTTATGTGTCTGATGATCATGATCATGATTATTTATGCCTACAGCACCTGGTCTTACTAGGTGGTCTCCCACCCAAATACTAACCAGGCCTGACCCTGCTTAGCTTCCGAGATCAGACATCAGGCTTGTTCAGGGTGGCGTGGCTGAGAGCATGGACTATGACTTCACTGGGGCACAACCCCAGGACCTTCTGCATATAAAGCAGACGTGCTAACCACTACACTATGGAATCACATCCAATGTCTCTGTTTTTTTATGCCCGTACCATACTATTTTAATTATTATAACTCTAGAGTATAGTTTGACATCAGAGATCATCTTTCTCAAGATTGCTTTGGGTATTCAGAGTCTTTTGTGATTCCATATAAATTTTAGGATTATTCTAATTCTGAGAAGAATGCTGTTGGTACTTTGATAGAGATTGCATTGAGTCGGTATATTGCTTTGGGTAAAATGGATATTTTAGCCATATTAATCCTTCCAATTGATGAGCATGGTACATTCTTCCATTTATGTATTGTCTTATTGATTGTCGAAATGGTCTATCCATTGATATAACTGGCTTGTTAAAGCCCCTTACTATTGTTGTATTACTATCAGTTTCTCCCTTTACATCTCTATAAAATTTGCTTTATGTATTTATGTACTCCTTTGTTACAAGTGTATATACTCTTCTTGGATTGATCCCTTTATCATTATGTAATGTCCTCCTTTGTCTCCTGTGACAGTCTTTATTTTAAATTCCGTTTCATCTGATACATTGCCACTCCAGCTTTTTCATTTCAACTTGCATGAAATACCTTTTTCCATTCCTTCACTTTCAATCTGTGTGTCTTTATATCTGAAGTGAGTCTCTTGTAGGCAGCATAAAAATGGGTTTTTTTAATCCATTCAGCTACCCTTTGTCTTTTGATTGAAGCATTTAATTCATTTAAATTTAAAGTAATCATTAATAGGTATGTACTTTACTGCCACTTTACTAGTTGTTTTTGTAGTTCTTCCCTGCTCTTTACTGTTGCACTCTTCTCTTGTGTGTTGATGGTTTTCTTTAATATTAAGTTCGGATCCCTTTTTATTTTTTTAATATATTGTTGATTTTGGTTTGTGATTGTGATGAGCTTCCTATATGTCAACCTATCTTTATAGCAGCTTATTTTAATTCAACCGCCACTTAAGTTAGAATGCATTCTAAAAGCACTACACTTTTACTTACCTACCCCTCATGTTTTATGTTGTTGACATCTTATTTTACATCTTTGTGTGTGTATATATCTTAATTATTGTAGATACCCATGATTTTACTACTGTTGTCTTTTAACCTTTATACTAGCTCTATAATTGGTGATCCACTACTTTTACTAAATGTTCACCTTTATCAGTGAGCTTTTTTCTTTCCTATATTTTCTTATTTTTAGTTTTGGCCTCCTCTTTTCTGCTTAAAGAAGTCATTTCAGCATTTCTTTTAGAGCCAGTTTATTAGTGAACTCCTATAGCTTTGGCTTAAACTCTTTCTCTCCTTAATTCTGAATGATAACCTTGCCAGGTAGGGTATTCTTGAGTGTATGCTTTTTCTTTTTGTCACTTTGAATATATTGTACAGTTGCTTCTGGCCTGCACAGTTTCTGCTGAAAAAAAATCAACTGGTAGCTTTATGAGGGTTTCCTTATACATAATTAGCTGCTTTTTCTCTTGGACTTTTAACTTTTGGCATTTTAATTATGAAATGTCTTGGTGTGGGTCTCTTTGGGTTCATCTTGAGACTTTCTGTGCTTCATGGATTTAGATGTCTCTTTCCTTCATCAGGTAAGGGAAGTTTTCAGTTTTTATTTCTTCAAATAGATTGTCCCTTTCTCTGTTGTCCTTCTGGGACCCTGAATGCGTGAACGTTGGTATGCTTGATGTTGTCCCAGAGGTCCCTTAAATTAACCTCATTTTAAAAAATTACTTTTTCCTTTTGCTGTTCTGATTGCATGAGTTCTAAGACCTTGTTTTCCAAATTGCCGATTCATTCTTCTGCATCATATAATCTGCTATTGATTCCTTCTAGCATATTTTTCATTTCAGTTATTTTATTCCTTAGTTCTTCTTGGTTCACCCATTCTTCTCCTGAGTTTTGAGCATCTTTATATCCACTGCTTTGAACTCTATATCTGGTAGATTGCTTACCTTTGTTTCATTTATTTCTCTTTCTGGGGTTTTGTTGTTTCATTTGGAAGATATTCCTCTATCGCCTCATTTTGCTTATCTCTCTGTGTTTGGTTCTATTAGGTAGTTCACCTATCTCTCCCAGTCTTGTAAGAGTGATCTTATGTAGAAGGTGCCTTGTAGGGTCCAGTGGCACAATCAGTCCCTCTTAGTCACCAGAGCTAGGTGCTACAGGGGTGTCCCCTGTGTGAGTTAGGTACACTTTCCTGTTGTAGGCCATGATTGCTACAGGCATGCCAGTGGATAGGATTTATCCTTAGGCTATGGGTTATGTTTCTCATAATATGGGGAGAACCACCATGTGGTTCCTGAGGGAACCACCATGGTTATGATATCTCTACCATTTGTGAATCACCACACTAGGGGGTGTGGATCCTGACCAGACCATATCTGTGCCCTTCCTACTCATCGCAATGTGTCATCATCTTTATATCCTTGGTTGTAGAAATTCTGTTCAGCTAGTCTTCAGGTCATTCTCAGTAATGGTTACTCTATATTTAGTTGTAGTTTTGGTGTGGCAAGAGGTAAGTCCAGGATCTACCTACTCCCATCCATCTTAATCTCCACTTCTACAGGTCAGTTCTTTCATACATTTCTCTAATGTTGGTTGTAGCTGGGTTAATTGTTATATTTAGGTTGATGATTATAAACTTCTAAATGCAGCTGAGTTTGTGACTTGTGCCAGATCAGAGGTAGTAAATAGGATAAGAGGTCTAAGTCTAGGTCTCCTGTTTCCTCCCATTCTCTTTACCTTCTGCTAAATAACAAGTTAGCTTTGTTTACTCAAGCCCTTAAGAAAGGCATTTTGTACACCTTGGTTGAAAAGAGAGGTGAATTGTACAGTTCATAAATATTTGCATCCAAAATTAACTTTTAAAGCTTTCTGAAATCTTGATCTTCCAGAAAACTAGTTCATGATGGTTCCATGAAAATGTCTCATAAACGATAGGTTTTGAGATTACTGGAATGTGTTAGTTTTCAAATCAGTTTCATTTCTGATGCAGAATATAAATCAAATATTTCAAATGTACATGTGAGCTCATATAGTGCAACCTCATATAGAGTATAATAAATAATTTTAATATGACTTAAGTTTATTATAATTATTACTATATGTTTGTCTTGTAGGGGGTTCTGTGGCTCATTTGCTCAGTAAATATGGAGCCTTCAAGGAATCAGTAGTTATTAACTATACTGAACAATTACTTCGTGGCCTTTCATATCTGCATGAAAACCAGATCATTCACAGAGATGTCAAAGGTAGGAATTCTTTTATTTACTAGCAACAAGTAGAAAACAAATGTAATTTTGAAACTTGGATCTTTGTTGATTTTTTTTTTCAGTTATTTCAGAGAAGCAGCATTAAGGATTCATGTCATAAGTTTATTTACAAACGTATCTAGTATGTTAAGTTCAACAGTGTAATCCATTCTTCAAAGGGACTGCACCTTTTCAAATGCTCTTCACATCAGTTTCATGAATTAACTAAAACATCCTTATTTCTTAAGCAGCTGGTGTCTTACTATAAAGAAAGGTGCAGCAAATCTAGATCCAAAGTACAAAGTCATCATAACTAGCAACTGCCGTTTATTTTCCACTGAAAATGGCAAATTCTTCCCTGGGCTCTCCTCATAGTGCATCCTATGGACCACTGAGGTTGTGAACCTCTGGATGCTCTGACCCAACATGGTGCTGTTGGAAGCCCTGCAGAAGGAGGAGTGACCCAAAACTGAAGTAATGGCAGTAGCACACTAGGTCCTCCTTTTTCACGACCTGTTCCCCTACGTGCAAGGACCGAAAAGGCAATAGTTTCTAACATGAAATCAACTAGGGCATTGTTTCTCCTGAGTTAACTCAAAGAACTAGAATTATTAGAAACAAAAGAACCTTCTGGGTCACATAATCTTACTTCCTCAGGGAGTCTGTGACTTTTTCACAATCTTACTGCCAGGTGATGGCAAACCAAGTATAGAATCCAGGTCTCCAGATCCTGTCTTGGTCTCATGCTATACTGCCTCCCAAAAGTTCTTGTTCCCAGTTTTATTTAAAATAATTGGGCTGTTATAAATATCTTTTAAAAAAAATCTTTTCAAACTTTTGTAGTTCAGTTAAGCGCAACTTTGGCTTTCTGACGTGAATGTCTTTAATATTTGACATAACATATACAAGTAATTTAATAACATTTTTATATTAAGCTATAATTATGAAACTACAGTAGTTTGAATTGGTCTAGGTCAGTATGTTTCAGCAGAACTTTGTCTTAAAATGTTAACTGCGCTAAAACTTGAACTTTCTCTAAGATTTTTGTTAGAATCATTATATTAAAGATTTTCAGCACTTAAAAGTTTCACTAAAACTCTGCCTTTATCTCCTTGTGCCTTGATACTTTATCAGATTTTTCCCTCTGAGGCACTGGGTTTTATTTATTTTATACTGTAGAAACCTGTATCCCTTTAGCAAAATGATTTGGGAGGGAGAGTAGATTTCTCTGAACCTCTTACAGGTAGTCCATTTCTTTCATCATTGTCATATGTAATTAGTAGTATTTTACTGAGTTTTTAATCTGTCCTTTTGTTTTTAACATACAAGGTCATTTGCTGTTTTTGTTGACAGGAGCCAATTTGCTAATTGACAGCACAGGTCAGAGACTGAGAATTGCAGATTTTGGAGCTGCAGCCAGGTTGGCATCAAAAGGAACTGGTGCAGGAGAGTTTCAGGGACAGTTATTGGGGACAATTGCATTTATGGCACCTGAGGTGAGAAGCAGCCTTGAGTATGATGAAAGAAAATATTTTTGAGTTCTGTGTGACAGCATTATACCAAATTATTTTGCAGTGTTATCCAGTATGTGCTTACCAATTAGAAGTCCATGGCCCTAAAAATAGGGTTTTAATGATACTCTTGATATTAGAACTTTAACCCTTTGCCTTAATAGATTTGCTTAAAGTCTGTTTATAATAAAGAATTTGTTCATTTATAGTAGGTATTTTGTATTAAACCCAAAGTACACATAATAGAAGTTTTAAAAATTGTTCTCTAAGGGAGATGAGTACACAGAAGCAGGTCTTATTAACAGTAGAACAAGTTTTAAACATTGGCCTCTTCTGTTGTGTTCAGAACTCTTCATGTTTATGTAGAACTCTTCATATTTATCTACTGTGATTGTTGATTGTCCTGTTGCCCCATGGTTTACCAAGTACACTGCGATTGCTTTGAAATTCTATGATTTCATGTGACTCTTCAGAACCTCACAAGTCTTCTAAATACTTTTGTGCTACATAGGAGATTAAACTTTTTAATGAGAAAATGAGACAGCACATCATCCATGAAATTGCTTTTGGTACCTTTGCTTTGCTCTAAAGTAAAAGCTGGAATCCATAATTATAGAGTGACTTTTTCATTTTTTAATGAGTCATTGCCAAGTTAACTCTCTGCTTTATTTCAGGTACTAAGAGGTCAGCAGTATGGTAGGAGCTGTGATGTGTGGAGTGTTGGCTGTGCTATTATAGAAATGGCTTGTGCTAAACCACCTTGGAATGCAGAAAAACATTCCAATCATCTTGCTTTGATATTCAAGGTAATTGTGAGCTAAGATTGACAGGAGGCAAATTTTCATGTTAGGTTCTCCTTAACTATCAGTCTAACATAAAGGCATAGCTTCCCTGAAATAAGTATATGTGGTGAATGGCAGTACATACAGTCAGTTCTGATTCTTCCCAGCAGTTATGTTTTGTAAAGTGTGAACACTGAACTAGTAAATACGGAATCACTGTTCTTGCATGAAATATGTACAGATAAACATATCAAACTTTAAATTCAAATACTTGAAGCTCTTTATGTATTGTACACCATCCACATTTTTTTTTAATTCTTATTTTCTATAGTTAAAAGTTTCACACCCAATTGCCAAATCCTGTCCTGTTTCTGACAGCTCTCAAATCCATTCTCTTCATTTCCACCAGAGAATATTGCACGATTGAGATTTTTAGCTTTTGACTCAGATGTGTGCTAGCTAAAAAACTTGGGCTAAGGAGTTATAATGACCTGGTTTCAAATTCTGGCTCCATCCTTTAATAGCCATGTGACTAGGGAAATTACTTATATCTACTCTGTTTCCTTTCATAAAATGTATAATATAGCATGTGATTATTATAAGGATAAACAAAATTACCTCTGGGCCTAAGTAAAGCACTTACCACACAGTTACCTCTGTGCAAAGTGGCTACTTGTATCAGTCTTCTAAGCTAGCCCCCCAGCACCTCACACTTATATAACTTCCTCAGTACCTGAAAAAAAAATAGTGCAATTGTGTTTCTGATATACTATATTGACTGGCCAGATTTAGTCTCTCAAACTGACTAGGTTTCTCTGCTGAAAAAAGTAGAAAATTAGCATTGAAACAAAGGAGATAAAACCATCTTGTAGAGTGAATATGAAGAATGCAGAATTCATTTCAGTGAACACTTTACCTATCTAATCATTTGGATGCAGTTAGCCTTGTTCATTTGAAAAATTAAAGAATAAAGTAGATCTATCTGACCAGATGTATTTGATCAAGTTAAAAAATCCTAAAATTTGAAGGATATTAGAAAAAACTCCCATTGAATGGGTGAATTTTTCCATAGACTCCTTATTACCAAAAAGTCTACTCAGTTCTGCTTCAGTTTCTATTCTCTGTACAGATGCATATGATTATGAAATATATGCACTTATACTTCTGTATCAAAAGTTCCAGTTGTAGAAAGTATCAACATTTTGGTGTTTCTCCTACAGATTGCTAGTGCAACTACTGCTCCATCCATCCCTTCACATTTGTCTCCTGGTTTACGAGATGTGGCTCTTCGTTGTTTAGAACTTCAACCTCAGGACAGGCCTCCATCGAGAGAGCTACTGAAGCATCCGGTCTTCCGTACTACATGGTAGCCAATTATATAGATAAACTATAATGGAGACAGGATGCTCAATAAGAGAACTTTTGTGGGGAACCACACTGGCCCTTGTGCCACTGAACAGCTATGAACGAGACCAGTGAGGAACCCTACCTAAGTATGTGATTGACAAATCATGCTCTGTACCTAAGCTTGGTATGCAAAAGTCCACAATTTGTGCAGAAACTGTAAACCGTGCCTTTCAAAGAACTGGCCCTAGGTGAACAGGAATGAAGTTTGCATGACTAATTAGCAGAAGCATAATTATTTTATTTTTTTGGAGCACTTTTTCAGCAATATTAGCAGCTGAGGGGCTCAGGACCTATTTTAATGTTTCAATTCTTCCATTTCATATTGTGATAACAAGCAGAGGATTCTGCAGTTCCGTTCAGTTTTTGTCACTGGTTATAAAAATCAGTATCTGCCTCTTCTAGGTCAGAATATGCTATAAGTAGCAGTAAATAAATATATTTTTAAAAGTTGATAACTTCTTTATGACCCACAGTTGACCTTTATGTTTTTAAATGCCGGGCAATTGTGGTTCATTGTGCATTTTACTGTTGGCCCATTCATTTCGTTTTTGAAAATTATGGTTCTATATATTCATTTCACCTTCATTTTTAATATTCAGGGAAAGGTGAGCTTTTCAAATCAGAAAAAAAAGTAGAACTAGGTGTGAACTAGAATTTATTAAATATCTTGCTATTGCAAGAGTTTTTTTTAAATACAGAATTCTGTTTGTTTTTAAAATTGGAATTTAATACTACCTTCACTGAGTCAGTCACTGCTCTTCTCGTGCAGGTTAAATATAAATTAAGTGAAAATTAACTATTCTCTGTGAGGCAGCTCACAACCAAGATCAAGATTACCTTGAAATTTATTTGAATTTTTAATGTAGTAGTTTCTTTTGTAGGAAACTTCACACCATTTAAATCTTACTCTGTATGTAACAATCCATCATTCATCATCACCACATGTAACTGATAATAACATGTAACTGCTATTTTCCTTCTGCCATGTGTTATCTATTTACAGTCAGGCTGGCTGATAATTAAAGTTAATTTAATTATTCAACTACCAATGAGTAATAGTATTTTTAAACAATAAACTTGCTTTGAACTTCGAAAATGTGTTTAGAAATTAAAAAGTGAATTTCATTTACTTACTAATTCCTTTGATTTTGCACAGTTATCTAATGGTCTTCATCTGAAATGAATTCAAATGCATGGATTCCTGAAGGAAAATGGCAGTTCTTTTATCCCTTTTTTTTTTTTTTTGAGTCTTTTAAATCAAGTACTGATTAAATATTTAATACAACTTTTTAAGATGTTAAGTTTTAACTCTTCAGAAGCCAGCTGAATTGTTGCAGAAATGAAATAGAATTGGTTATTTCAAAGACTCAGGATAAACTAAATAAGCTATATAGAGTACATTTTAAATGTACAACACAAATTAGAAAATATTTCAAGTTTACAGGGATACATTGCATATAATTTTTTAAAAAGCAGTTTTTCTTTAATGTGAATGTGTTTCTTAGTGAAATTTTACATTCCTGTGTTTGGAAGATTGGCAATATTTGAAGAGTTAAAAATAGTACCGAAATGTGAAGTTTGGTAGCTCTACATGTGTTGTACTTGACTTTCTATTTTCTTTTTTTTTCTGACTACTTAGAATTATCACAGTTCTAATAAGACTGTTTCCAAGTCTCTCATGTGCAAGCTTTAAAGGATGCACTCTTGCCATTTTATGTACTGGAAGATCATTGGTCAGATTAATACTGTGTCTGACAGAAATGTAAACTGTATAAACTGAGGAACCTCAGCTAATCAGTATTACTTTGTAGATCACCATTCCCACCACATTTCAAACTCAAATAGCCTCTAGATGTCAAAATCCATTGTTTGAGTTTGTTTGCAGTTCCCTCAGCTTGCTGGTAATTGTGGTGTTTTGTTTTTTGTTTTGTTTTCAATGCAAATGTGATGTAATATTCTTATTTTCTTTGGATCAAAGCTGGACTGAAAATTGTATTGTGTAATTATTTTTGTGTTCTTAATGTTATTTGGTACTCAAGTTGTAAATAATGTCTACTGCTGTTTATTCCAGTTTCTACTACCTCAGGTGTCCTATAGATTTTTCTTCTACCAAAGTTCACTTTCACAATGAAATTATATTTGCTGTGTGACTATGATTCCTAAGACTTCCAGGGCTTAAGGGCTAACTTCTATTAGCACCTTACTGTGTAAGCAAATGTTACAAAAAAAAATCTCTGGGTTAAGAAAATTTGGCTTAAATATATCCTTTGTTATTTTAAATATATCGATATTTTAATTAAAATTTTTACCCCATTGAACCAATTTTATAGTATTTGTACCTATTTTGGTGTTCTGTCTTTATAGCAAATAAAAGTTTTTGAACAAAAGTTGTTACTTTTACTTATTTTGAAATAATTTCATACTTGCGAAAAGTTGTAAGATCGCCACAAAACTCTCATATACCCTTTACCCAAAGGCCCCACTCAGGTTTTGCCAGCTGCCCAGATATGTCCTTTATAACAAAAGGATCCAAACCAAGATCACATGTTGCTCCTATTTGTCATGTTTCTTCAGGCTCATTCGATCTAGAACCGTTCCTTAGTTCTTCCTTGGCCTTCTCTATGCTATGTCCTTTCTCATAAATACTACCACTGTTCTCAGTACACATTAAAGTCAATTGCTTCTGTTCATGTGACTCTATATAATAAGGTATTAAAAAAAAAAAACTGTCCTCTTTATTAAATTGTTGGGAAGGAGAAGATTCATTCACCTGCTACTGTTTTTCAATTCTTTGAAACTGTGATTTTACAAATGAGGAAAAGCAGTTTCAATCAGGCTGCAATTCAAGGTATACCAGAGAACTCACTAGGCCTGCCCCACAGTTTTATAGTCTTAGATGGTACTTGTGTGTGTTCCACGTTCAGCCATTTTTCTGCTCAATAGTTGTTTCTCACATGATCAAACTTAATCAGAATCTAGGTGATCCAATCCTATAAATTAAGAAGTGTCACTGAATAACTGGGTTCAGAAGCCATTTTGTATCTATACATGTGTTTTAAAATTTGTGTAATTTGATTTAAAATGTACATCTTTTAAATAGGCTCTGGATATTTTTGCTAAAATGTACACTATTGTCATTTTAGCAAAGTATCACTAAGCTAAGCTATGAGACAGTCTTCATGACCCAAAGTTCTCTTCATACAATACTGAAATTTCTATTAATAGACTTTATTTTTTGAGATAATTGCTATTTTCCTTTAAAGTCTATTTGCTAAATTAAATTTTTCAACATTATTCAGTCATACCGAGAGGATGAGAGTTCTAACAAGGGCGAAAAGGAAAGGAGAAATATTGAGGTATGATGCCATACTGAAAAATCTTTCACAGGAAGTGGCATAATCATATTTTTATTTCATAAAAATCACCCTAGCAGCAAGCATCTTGAAGCAAGAAGCAAATAGGGCAGTACAAGAAGCAGAGAGGAGGTCAGAAGACAATTGCAGTATCCAGAAAAGGAATTATGAGAGTCCATGCAACTTCTAATCAAGAGGGGGGAGTGCTTACCTCCTATGATCACATGAAAATTACAACAAATTATAGAACAATCATCATTGAGAATGACCTGAAGACTAGCTGAACAGAAGTCCTGTAACTGGTAGGAGGAACAGAGATGCAGATCAGGCAGTCCCATACCATGTGTGGTGAGATCAAATATCAAGGGATAGTTCCATTGTGGAGGTCACCCCTGAAGAGTGAGGGGTCCCAGCCCCACTCCGGCCTCCCCAGCCAAAGGCACAAGTACTGGTGAGAGGAGTCCCCTTAATATTTAGCTGTAAAAACCAGCATGGACTGTACCAGAGAGACAGGGTTGTGGGAGACAGACAAGCTGCTCTTTAAAGAACTAACACAGACTCACTTGCTCACAAACTCATTCTGGCTCTAGCACCAGAGCAGCAGCTCCAGTTGGGCCAGGGATATACAAGGAGGAACTGAATTGACTAATCTCAGGGCAAGGGCTGGAGGAGCATGAGTTGGGGCAGCTCTCTCCAGGGACGGAAGTGCTGGCAGGTGCCAATATCCCTTTGCTGAGCCCAACGCCCACCCATGCAGCAGGTGCAGGTAGATGCCAAATCTGTGATCTGTGCTCTCTATTAACCTAACACTGTTTGCCCAGTCCTGGTGATTCCTTGAGACCCACTCCACCCAACTTTCTTAGCCCAAACCTTATAGCAGCTTTTCCATACAAGCAGCCTGTCTGGGATCATAGTGTGTACTTTCCCAAAATCTCTCAAAAGTCCACAAATCCCAAATAAGCAGTGGTTGGCCTTGGCATGCCTTGTAGCTCTTGCTAAGCAGCCGAAACCCAGCTCAAAGAGTGAATGGTCTCAACTCCTATCAAGTTGCCGCAAGCCTGGAATAAGCAGTAGCTTCAACTAAGTAGCCACAGGCCCAGCACACAAGGAAGCTGGCTTCTGCTCTCATCAAGGTGCCCACCAAAGGGTCCCAAGCCAGGCACTAGTGGCAGCTGGCTTCAGTTCACCAGGTAGCCAGCCTCTCCCAAGTGCCTCCAAGCCCAGCACAAGCAACAACCAATGGCAAGATCAATTTGTAGCTGCTAGCAAGCAGCCCCAACCCTAGGATAAGCAGTGCCTGCCCTTGGCCTACACCAGAGTCCCTCTCAAAATACTCTAGTCCTCAAAAAATTAAAACTAGAATGACCATGCTACCCAGCAATTCCACTCCTGAAAAAAAAAAACAACAAAAAGAACTAATTTGAAAAGATAACATGCCTCCTATTTTTATGATAGCATTAATTACAATAGCTGAGATAGGGAAGCAACCTAGGTGTCTAACAATAAAAGAATGAATAAAGAAGACATTGTATATAAATGCAAGGGAATATTACTCAGCAATAAAGAAGAATGAAGTATTGCCATTTGAAACAACTGGATGGACCTACAGGATATTATGCTAAGTGAAATAAGTCAGACAGAGAAAGATGAATCACATATGATGGAGTGTAAACAACAGGGAATATATCCATAGTATTTTAATAACTACATAGTGATAGGTGCTTACTAGACTTAGTATGGTGACCACATCATAAGGTATATAAATGTCAAACAACTATGTTGTAGACCTAAAGCTAATAAAATATTGTATGCCAACTATACTTGAATAAAAAAAAATTTTTAAGCAAAACACAAACAGACCCATAGGTATATAGAGAACAAGTGGATGCTTGCCAAAGGAAAAGAAGGTTGAAAGATGGGGGAAATTTTTTAATAACTAAAAATTTAAAAATAAAAATAATAATTTCCTTTATTCTGCTGGGGAGGAAAAAAGAAGAAAGAACCAAGCCTGATTTCTTCATAAAAGTTTTAAGTCGTGAAAAAGAAATGGAAGCAGGGCATAGACTAGACTTGATTAAAACGGACCAAATGCAACTTAGATTCAATTTAAAAACAAATAAGAAGAAAAAGCTATAAGAAGGCAATTTTGAAATGAGAGAAATTTAAATAAGGACTATATATTAACAATTTTGAATTAGTGTTCATTTTTAAAGCTGTGATAATAGTATTGGGAAGAGAAAATGTCATTCTTGGGAAGCTGATGTCTAGAATTTACATTCAAATGCAAAAAGAAAAAATATATGTATATGTATATATGAGGGGAATTGTTAAAAAATGTTAATGATTGGTGAACCTACATATGGTTGCTTGTTATATTTTTCTAGTTTTTTTTTTCCATTTTACCTTAATTTTCTTTTTTGTTTTTTTTTTCCTTCCCTGCACCTGAGTTTCTGTATTTCAGTGCCCTAGGCTAACTGACACCAATGGAAGAATTAATTAGGCAACTACACAAGACCCAGAAAGGGGCAGCAGAGTAAAACTTTTCTTTCATTAAAAAAAGGATGATCTTAACAGTGTGTGAACTTTGCCAAATATCTGAAAATCAGACTTTACCTCACCTTTTTCTCAGGAATAAAGCAGTTAACTCAGTATTCTTCTTAGAAAATTGAAAAACAAAACTCAAGGCAATCATTGAGAATTCCACTTTCCAGTCTAAAACCTAGATTTGATGTTTACCAAACAGGACATTCCTACTCTCCCATGCCTTTCCGACACTCACTACCGAGAAGAGGCTATATCCAGATACTTGATATCTTATTCCCTGGTTTTCTGCTCTCAAAACCACACTGCTCTTTGAGCGGCCATCCACCCACCCCACCCATCAATCCATCATCCATCTATCCATCTACCTATCCATCTACCCACCCATCCACCCACCATGCATCCACATCCATCCATCAGTCCTACCACCCACTATTCTTCTGAGCTTCCCAAACTATTTCTATATACTAGTATTCTACTTAAGGACCTTTAATAACTACCTACCACCTACTACACCAAATCTCAAGAATTTTCAATGATCTGACCTTACTCTGCCTGAAAACTTTCTTCCCTACTATTTCTAATGTAAATGTTACTCTAATCAGATCATTACATTCTCTGAACCCACCGTGTTCAATCCCATTTCAACACCTTTGCTCATGCCAGTGGTTCTCAACCTTTTGGTGTCATAATTTGGTCTGAGAAGCAGCTGACAACCAATGGCACTGAATCTTCCAGCTGATACTCAAAGCTACCACAATCGTGTACTACATAACTCTATGCATCACTCCCACCTCAGTCCTAATAGATTTGTATGTTTAGTATAATTATTTTCCACTAGGTGGCAATAAAGTGGCTGGAATTAGAAGTGGCTTTTGCTAATTCTCACAAAGACTAGCAGAGACCCTTTTTTTTCTTTTCATGCAATATTTTTAGGTCCTACAACACAAAATAACTTCAAAATATTTTGAGTCTAATTTTATCAATATGCAATATACTACTGTAATTCATAGAATTGGCATTAACGTCAATGTCCAATTAAATGCTTTGTCACATACTTGCCTTCTCAAACTTTTGCATAACAATATGTAGTTCTAACACTTGATTCTCAAACATTTTCATCTTCAGACCCCACTACACCTTTAAAAATCAAGTTTCCAAGAAGCTTGTTTAGGTGGTTTATATCTATTGATAGTGTATCATATTAAAACATACATTTTAAAATATTTAGTTATTAATTCATTAAAACAATTTAAAAATCTTTTACATGTTAAAACAGATAACATCTTTATGAAAAGTAGATAACTACCCCCCGAGTAGTGAGGAAAATGGCATTTTTTATATTTTTGCAAATCTATTTCATTTCGGATTAATAAAAGACAACTAGATTCTCATTTCAGTTTCTGATTTCAGTCTGTCTTATCACACATCATGTAACCCCCTAGAAAACTCCACTACACCTTAGTAAAAGAATGGGACTAAATAAAGACAAATAACATCTTAGATCTATTATGAAAATCATTTTGACCTTGCAGATCTCTAAAAAGGTCCTAGGGACACACGGTATCCTCAGGCTACACTCAGAACTGTGGCTTATGCTCTCCCCTTCCTTCCACCTCTCTTCTACCTATTTATCTTTGACATACTCCTAAACTTTAGTAACTCACACTGAAATTCTCTCGTAATTAATATTTAGTTTTTCTAAATTATATATTTTCCAACTTGACTGTAATCTTTTGAAGCTGTACATTTATGAGTGAATAAATATTTGCCAGTTATGTTATCCACTTTAGACAATGAAGCTATTCAAATAGCCTCCAGAATACCCACTATCTTTAAATATACTCTTTCATCAGAGAACTGTGAAATCAAAGTTCTGTCTCTTACTTCCTATACTTCCCTCCCTCTCCACACACACACACACACACACACACACACACACACACACACACACACACTAAAATTTCACTCAAGAAATAAGTAAAGGGGACTAAAAATGTATCATCTGATTCATGCAAAGTAAGCCTATCCTCCAGCTTATAGTTTGAAAAACACTTTTTTCTTGGACAAAAAGTCAAAGCTCTAAGTTATTTACTGATCCTTCCCATAAAAAGAGTAAATAAATAATGCCAGGATTTCATTAAATACTGGATATGTGCTAGTTTGTCAACATAAACCTAGTCTTTTTCCAGAGAGAAAACCTTAACTCCCTCCTCTGAAGGTGGAAAGAAGGAAGAGTACCCCTTCTTGCTTACCTAGTAGCAGATAAACATTGGTAGGTTCACTCAAAACAGTTCAGCAATTCCTTCCTGCATTTCCCTACAAGGTTGGTTTTCCCACTCTTATCTTCTCATCCGATATTCCCCTATAACTCTTCTCGGTTGAAGTAGATCTTGAAAATACAACTTATCAAAATTCCTAGGATTCAACTAAAATAGTGATCAAAAGGAAATTGATAACTTTAAATGCTTAGATTATAAACAGTGGTCTTAAACAGTGATGTACTACTTTAAGAAGCTAAAAAAAGAAAAGCAAACTTACCCAAAGTAGAACATATAAAATAATAAAGAACAAAAATCAATAAAACAGAAAATAGACTGAGAAAATTAATAGTCAAAAGCTGTTTCTTTGAAAAGATCAACAAACCCCTAGTTATAACAATGAAGAGAAAAGAACACAAATCACCAAAATCAGGAAAGAAAGTGGGGTTATCGCTATAGATCATACAGAAATTTAGACGACAATAAGACTATATTTATGATCAATTTTATGCCAACAAATCTGACAACTTAGATGAACAAATTCCATGAAAAATTTAATTTACCAAACTCGAAACAAGATAAAACAGAAATTTTGAACAGCTCTACATTGACTCATTTTGAGGTCAGCATGAGCCTAACACCAAAACCTGTAAACTACAAACAAGCCATAAGACTGAAAATTTTAAAGTGCACTTTAAAATAAATGTGATATGACAACAAAAGTATATAAAAATCTATAGGGTCTGACCAAAACATTACTCATAACCAAGTAAGCTTATCTCAAGAATCCAAGGATGATGCAACATTTGACAAAGTCTCATTATAACTCACTATATTAAAGAAAGAACAGAGAGAAAATATGTGATCATTTCAATAAATAGCAAATAAAAGTTTTGATAAGTCATCATTCATTTAAGACAAAAATTATTGACAAACTACATAAAGTATACCTACCAAAAAATTACAGTAAATATTAAACTTGACAGTGAAACTTTAGAAATAGAAGAATGAAGTAGAGTTTTACAAAGTAATATGGGAGGCTTCAAAAATATTTTTGAATAAATAAAAGAAGTTGCAGATAAAATATAATATTTTAAAAACACACACAATTCTCTAATTTTCTATAGAAACATACACAGGTATGTAAATACACAGAAATGAGACCGGCATAAAACACATCAGGTAACTTCTGTGAGGCGGTAAGGACCAGAAATGGTAGAAGCACAGGTTATAGGGAGTGAATAAAGGAGAGTGTAACCTTATCTACCATATTTCTATTTGTTATAAGGAGAATGTTCTTTTTATTAACTACTTATATAACTAAAAAATAATTTTAATACCATAAATTTAAATTCAATATAGTACTGAAAGTCCTAGCCAGGGCAATTAGAAAATAAAAAGAAATAAAAGAAATAAATTGGAAAGGGAGAAGTAAAACTATCACTAGTTACAGATGACATAATATTACATATAAATATTATATATAGAAAACTGTAGGTTCCACCAAAAAATTATTAGAATAAACAAATTCAGTAAAGCTGCAGGATACAAAATCAATTTACAAAAAAACTGTTGTTTCTATATACTAATAACAATCTATCAGAAAAAGAATTTCTTTTAAAAACCCTATTTACAATTGCATCAAAAAGAGTAAAATACCTAATAAAAAATTTAACCAAGGAGGAGAAAGACCTGTACATTGAAAACTGTAATATAGTAATGAAATTGAAGAAAACACAAAGAAATGGAAAGATAGTCTGTGCTCATAGAGAAGAATGTTAAAACTACTCAAAGCAATCTACATATTCAGTGTAATTCCTATCAAAAGTTCAATGGCATTTTTCACAGAGATAGAACGATCATAAAATTTGTATGAAACAAAAAAAAAATACCCCAAATAGCCAAGCAACCTTCAGAGAGAAGAACAAAGCTAGAAGCATCACACTCCCTGATTTCAAACTACATTACAAAGCTACAATAATCAAACCAAGATAGTATTGGCATAAAAAGACACACAGATCAATGGAATGACGTAGGGAGTCCAGAATAAACCTACACATATATGGTCACTTGACACATGAAAAAGAGCCAAGAATAAACAATGGGGTAAGAATAGTCTCTCCAATAAATACCGTTGGGAAAACTAGACAGTCACATACAAAAAATAAAACTGGATCACTATCTTATATCATACACAAAAATAAACTCAAAATGGATTAAGGACATGAATGTGAAACCGGAAACCATAAAGCTCCTAGAAGAAAACACAAGCAGTAAGCTCTTTGACATCAGTCTTGGTGATAATTTTTTTGATAGGACACCAACAGTAAAGGCAACTAAAGCAAAAATAAATAGCTGGGACTATGTAAAACTAAAAAATTTCTGGCAGCAAAGGAAACCACTGACAAGATAAAAAGGAAACCTACTAAATGAGAGTAAATATTTGCAAATAATATAAATTATAAGGGGTTAATATCCATAATATATAAAGAACTGATAGAATTCAATAGCAAAAAAAAAAAAATCAGATTTAAAAAATGGGCAGAGATTCTGAATAGAAATTTTTCCAAAGACATACAGACGGCCAACAGGTAAATGCTCAACATCACAAATCATTCGCATCAAAACCATAATGAGACATCACCTCATAACTGTTAGAATGGCTATTATCAAAAAGATAATAAAACGTGTTGACAAGGGCATGGAGAAAAAAACCCTTGTGCACTATTGGTGAGAAGGTAAATTGTTACAGTCTCTATGGAAATCAGTATAAAGATTCCTCAAAAAATTAAAATTATAACTAATTCCACTTCTGGGTATTTATTTTAAAAAAAACAAAAATATTAACATGAAAGGATAAACCTCTGTGTTCACTGCAGCATTATTTACAATAGCCAAGATATATAAAAAAAACCTGTGTCCAAAGATAAATAAATGAATAAAAATATAATATTCATGGATACATTTCTATATTTATGTATTTATATATTATATATAACATACAACAGAATATTATTTAGCCAAAAAAAAAAGGAAATCCTGCCATTTGTAATAACATGGATGGACCTTGAGGACATTATGCTAAGAGAAATAAGTCAGGCAGAGAAAGACAAATACTATATAGTCTCATTTATATATGGAATCAAAAACAACAAATAAAAACAAAAACCAGGCTCATAGATACACAGAACAGATTGGTGGTTGCCAGGAGTGGCGATGGGTGAAATGGGTGAAGGAAGTCAAAAGGTACAAACCTCCAGTTATAAAATTATTTAGTCCTGGGAAGGTAATGTGCAGCATGGTGACTACAGTTACTACTACTGCACTACATATTGAAAAGTTAATAATAGAGTAAATCTTAAAACGTTCTTATCACAAGAAAAAAATTTGTAACTATGTATGGTGATGGACGTAGACTTATTGTGATCATTTCACAATATATACAAATATCGAATCATGTTGCATATCTGAAGCTAATATACCACTATAAACCAATTATACCTCTGTATATAAGGTCTAGACAAAATGTTCCTTTCTATTGGATGTACCCTGAAGATGATTAAATTATATGATAAAAATTAAAAATAAAAAGGCACTGATATATACAAGTTTTTTTTTTAAGGTAAGTATGTTACTATAGGTAAGGATTCAACTTGTTCCTTTGGGGTCCTCTTAAGTTTAGAGACCATAAAAACCACTCTCTTTGAATGCCATTTATTAATACAACCTGGAACTGAATTCACTTCATTTAGCAAATAAGGTCAATCTGGATAGCAATTTACCAAACCCAGCACCCGAGGGCAGAGCCTTTAGAGTTTGCCAACTTCCTATAAAAGTAGTATGAAACTGGGACATTGGAATTTTTCTTTCTTTCCTTGTATTCCTTTCTGGAATAGAATAAATGTCCTGAGCCCACTTGCATGTACCTGAATTGTCACTAGCTCTGACCTGTTCGATTTAGACGTAGGATTCACCCTGACTCGGTCCAGAAAAGCAGGAAAGCCGACCTTGCAGCCGGAGGCAACGGCACCATTTATTTCTTAATAAACACTGCTGAGTTAAAGATGGTTGAGGGATTCTGGTGCAGTTTGCCCTTCCTGGAACCAAGCGTCGTCTACACTGTCCTAAGTGTGTGTTAGGGGTGGGTGGGGGGGAGAATACACCAGCAAATGTTGAAAGAAAAAGAAATACGAAGGCTTCCTGCAGCTCCACGCACCTGTTCAGCGGGCGCGGAGCCCACCTGCGAGCGGAGACAAGGATGCCCGACACTCGGAGCCAGAACGGAGGGCGGAACCGAGGAGACCGGGCTCGGCCCCGCCCCGGCCTGGGCGGCCCGAGGCCGCGGCCCGCCTCCCCCGCGCCACCCCCCCCCCCTCCGCGGCGCCGCGCGCGGCCCAGCCATGCCCGGCCGCCTGCTGCGGGGCCTGCGGCAGCGCTGGCGCCGCTACAAGTACCGCTTCGTGCCCTGGATCGCGCTGAACCTCAGGCACAACGCGAGGTGAGAGACGACGCGACCGAACCAGGGACAGCTTCCTGCCGCCCCGCCGCGGCCTCTAGGCCCGAGGGGGAGGGAGTCCAAAGCGGACGGAGCCTCGGTCAGGCGGAGCTTCAGGCGGCCCCGGGCCCAGGCAGGCCGGCTCCGGTGGGCGGAGTCTGAGGCGGGGGGGCTGAGTGGGCGGGGCCCGAGGCAGGCCGGCTCGCGGTGGGCGGAGTCTGAGGGGGCTGAGTGGGCGGGGCCCGAGGCGGGCCGGCTCCGGTGGGCGGAGTCTGAGGCGGGGGGGCCGAGTGGGCAGGGCCTGAGGCAAACAGGGACCGAGGCAGGCCGGCTCGCGGTGGGCGGAGTCTGAAGCGAGAGGGCCGAGGGGGCGGGGCCTGAGGCCCCACCCATCGTGCCCCGCGCTTCGAGGCGTGCGGCGCAGGGGCTGCCGGCGGGCGGCGGTGTGTGTGGTCCGTCTTGCAGTCCGGGCTGGCCGTGGCTCCTGTGGGCAAAAATAAGAAACTTCTGAAAGAGAAGAAAACTCATGTAGTGGGAGGGTGCGTGATCTTCCCAACACCAAGGAGGAGTTGGAAGCTTGCCATTCCTTAGAAAAGCCAAACCGAGGCTGATCTGCACGGCTCTGTGGCCCAGGGCGAAAGCAGCCCTGGCCGCTGCGCGAGAGCAGCCTGAAGCAGCTGACGCATAAGAGCGAACACAAAGCCACCAAGTGGGCGTCCGAGTAAGGGTCTGAAGTAAGGAAGCCCCTGAGTGGAGGACGGTGGGACCGCTGCTCTTGCCGGCTTCAGGAAGCGGCGAGCTGCGGACCTGGAAGACGACTCCGGTAGGCAGGCTAGCGCCGACAAAGGCCAGTTACAACCGAAGCGTTTTCCTGGAGCTTCATGCTACGGAAACGTGAATTCAGGCGCATCACCTCCTATGGCTTCCTTTTTATTCCTATTTATACCGTTACGGGGGTAAAAGTGATGCCGTCATTTAAGTAGTCCTGGGAGAGAATGTGATCAAGTGCATGTGAACTTAAATTTTTACTTGAAACTACACGGCTAGAAAAAGCCCTTGTTTCTGCTTCTGGCTTTGCTACCTTGGACGAGTTCCCTAATATCTCCTAGCCTCGGTTTCCTTGTCTGGGAAAAAAGGTGTAATCAGTGTAAGGACCCAACAGCATTTGTGCCTTTCGTAAACATTTGCTGTTTTTAACTTGTTTATGTATTGTTGGAAGTTAGGTAACTCGTCCAGACAACTCTTCTACAAACTTTCTGCCCATCACACATGTGAGCATAATCTTCATTAAGGCCACTAACCCAGAAGGCATTAAGACAGTCTGCCTTTTATCAGTTAAAGAGTAGTGAATAGAAACTTTTCCCATTTTCAGGACCCTCCGATACGTTCCAGAAGAATCCAAAGACAAAGTTATCTCAGATGAAGATGTCCTAGGAACATTACTGAAAGTTTTCCAGGCTCTATTCATAAATGATCTCAATAAACAATCAGATATCTTGACTATGCTTCCAGAAGCTGTTAAATCAAAATACCAAGACCTACTGTCAGTTCAACATCCAAGGGTGAAACTGCTTGAATACAGACATCATCAGCAAAGTATCTTTAAACCAGAAGAAATTCTTTATAAGACACTGGGTTTCAGTGTTGCCCAAGCAACTAGCTCATTGATTTCTGCTGGAAAAGGTGTCTTCGTTACTAAAGGATTGGTACCAAAAGGCGCAGTTGTATCTATGTATCCTGGTAATGGCACAATTAGTACTTTGCCAAGATTTCCTTATACGCCTATAAATACAAAGTTAAAAAATAATAATAAAAAAAAAAACCTAACCTTGTAATCCTTAGAGTAAGAAGTTGAGTGGAAAACTCAGATTTCCATAGATTTTTAAATCCTGGTTTGGAAATTAACTGTAAATTATGTGTTAGAAAGTATTATGTGTGGAATAAATGCATTTTTCTTTTCAAGGAAAATTTTCTAATCAGTGTTTAGGAGAATATGGTATGGCCTACTTTGATCACACTTAGAAAGCACTAGAGAATAAGTCAGTTTGGCTTAGATAATTGATAACTGAAGATATGGGTTGAAACATGAAAATGGTATGGGTTGAAACATGAAAGAGAGAACTTAGGACCTTCCTGCTATTTCTACACTTGGAAAGTAAAGCAGCTTCTTTGCAAAAAGATTATTGACTAGAATGCTCAGTAGAATATGTTGTTAAACTAACATTATTTGGTGTAGTGGAAAATATATGTGTGGATATTTGAGTCAGATACACCTCTGTTTTAAAAAAGTCCTTCTATTTTCTAACTTTTGTTCCCAAGCAAGGGAGGCTCAATTTCTACACAACTAACTCTGTAGAGAATAAATAGAACAAGCTAGCAACAAATATTAAAATAAATGTATAGCTTAACATGCCTGAAACATAAAGGAGAAACCACCTGAGTGTCTAACTCATCTATTCCATGTTTACATTATTTAATTGGTTATTAACAAAATACCTTCTTAAAAGACTCTGATGTCAAATCACATTTTACTTAAAAACAACACACACACACACACACACACACACACACACACACACACACACCTTTGTAAAACTGAGCCTGAAGTGTGTTCACATATTTGTTAACCAAGTCATACTTTTTTCTTCTGTGTGGACAAGTTGGTTCTGTGCTCCATCTGCTATCGGGTAGTCTTTAGGGGTAAAGTAGCCAAACAGAATGTGATGATCTAGATTGAATGTGAAATATAAGAAAAAGGTAGAGAAATTAAAACATTCTTCCTTGTTATGTTTATGTTGTAGAAAAAGGCCCTTATTGTGTTTATGATCTTTATATGTTGTTCTGTCTTTGTCTTGTTGTATAATAGGTACAGTATATCAGAAATATGAGCCAGTCTTTTTCCAGTCCATTGGAAATCCATTTATTTTTAGATGCTTGGATGGGGTACTCATTGATGGAAATGATAAAGGAATATCAAAAGTCGTTTTTAGGTAAGTCGGTGCTCATGTTCAAATTTAATTAGAGGAGACAGAACTACACCACCATGACTATGACCACTAACCTTAGTTGTCCTATTGATTAAAGTTTTTAGAGAGAAATTGCACTTTTTCAGTTGTAGGGTTAATTTTGAATTTTTGAATTTTAAAATACTGAAGAACAATCCCTTAGCTGATGCTTTCACATCTTTCAGATCTTGCAATGGGAGGGATCAACTTGGCCCTTTAAAAATGAGTGATAGTACATGGCTAACATCAGAATTTCATAATCCACTGGCTATAGGACAATATGTCAACAATTGTTCAAATGGTAAGTTGGCACCATAGGACTGTGAGAAAATATATAAATAAAGCAGTAATAATTCTTTTTCTTTGCCATATAACTGAGTACCAGAGGCAATCAGGTTTAATATCTCAGCTATTTGAAGCCCTTAAGTAAACTATAACTTTTAAAGGCATATATTAAAGAGAGAATTTTGGGAAATAATGACATACATTAATTGGAATTCTTTAATTTACTTTTATGGTTTTGTAATAAATATAGGCACTTGAACTGACCTTTTGATAATTATTTTATCATTTTTTAATATTTAATCTAGAGATTGTTTTGTGTGTGCCTCAATACAGCCTTATAAACAGTAGATTGGTATGCCCACTCTGTTGCTAAGTTTGTGTCACTTACCTTCTTTGGGGCTTGACTTTCATATAAGTACATCTGGCTACACTTAGCATAGGCTTTGGTATTAGGGAGATATGACTCCTCTACTTAACCTTTTACTTTCAGAACCTATTCCCTGATCTTTAAAAAATAAATAAACATACACATATACATGTGTGTGTGTATAGCCTAGCAGTGCCTAGAACATAATAACAATTATTTGAGCATGTTCTGATAATTTTGAAAACTATACACTGTCATAATTATTTTCCATAACTTTGTAAAATGGTTCTATTTCTAAAAATTATATCCTCGTTTCTAGACAGACCAGCTAATGTTTGTTACCAGGAATTTGACGTACCTGCAGTTTTCCCTATAGAACTGAAACAATATCTTCCAAACATTGCCTACAGCTTTGATAAAGAAAGGTTAGTCTTCTGGAAGAGCTCTTCCTATCCTATCTTATTCTATACTTTAAAAAATATATTGTCTTAAAAAAAACTATGTAGAATTTGGGGTAATTTTTTTGAGTGAAAAATTGTAACAGATTTTTATGTAATCACACCTTAATGCATAAATGTAGACTTATTTAAAAGTAAAAATCTTCCATTAGCTTATTAGTTCATTCTGCTTATTATTGCCATTTTTTATTCTAGGTACTTTTATAAGTGTCAACCTTAAAAGTTTTTTATCAAGTGATTCTGTTGTTTTTCCTACCTACAAAATCCTCAAAAACATTTTTATTTTAATTATTTTAAGGATCATGTTCCTCACCTCACATGAGAGCACCCAGTTGAAGAGGCCAAATTATACTATTATTTCTTTTGCCCATTTCACTATTAGATTTGGAACCTTAGCAGTGAAAGAAAGGGAGTATACCAACTATACTTAAATTTAAAAAATTAAACTTAAAAAAAAAAGTGAAAAAAGAAATATTTAGAAGATATACATTTTAATGTAACATTTAATTTTCTGTCCATTAAGTGTAGTCTACTGAGAATACTCAAGTAGCAGTTTTAAATATGACAATGTTGTAGAAAGATATAACCTTTATATCATTTCACTGAGTCGCAAACTTATTTTGTATGGGTCCTATTAAACTGTCCTTTTAAAATGAGTGATACTTAAAAAACTTAAAGTATTCCCTGTACTTAAAACTTGGTAACATTTCTCTATATATGTGTGTTTTTAACAATTAGGTTTTTAGCCATATATTCTGGGGCATAATGTCACTAGTATTCAACAAGGACAGGAAAAGTTAAATTTAATAGGAACTTTGAGGGTTACACATCTTGCTGTATCCATAAAAAGTATTTTTTAACTCCAGTTAATTTTAAGTAATATTTCCAGCTTTGTAGACTACAAAGATACAAATTAATTTAAAAATGTTAAACTATAATGAATATCATTTTAAAATGCTTTTTGTGTTACCAGGTTTAAGGACCTGAGCATAGAAACAACATGTTCAGAAGTGGCAGTTATATAAACTTGTTGATTTATGATCTTTTAAAATGATATAGAATAGACATACTCTACTTTAAAATACCTTCATCAGGGATAAAAATAATTTCCTCATGGAAATGAAATGCATAAACTAAGATGATAGTAAAGAATATGAATAAAATGACATCTATAAAACCCATAATGGTTAAATTAAAATATGAGCTGGTATCTGTTAATGCTTATAACTTTTGTATATTTTTCTTTTTGTTTTCAGCCCACTTCGATGTGTTGTTCTTGTCGCACTCAGGGACATCAAACAAGGAGAAGAGCTTTTTTCAAATTATTATACAATTGTCAGCTAACTCTATTAAAAATTAGGTTTTTTATTCAGCTATTGTTATGTTTTTTGTTAATTATTTCTAAGTTCCACCTATAGAATATTTTGAGACCTAATTGGAGTGTGAATGGTTATATATACACACACACATACACACACACACACACACATATATGTTTCAATTCTATGATAAAAGCTGTTTGCTTCATTTCAATTTTAAATGTGTAATGCAATTTCAATTTTATTTGGTTTTCACCTAAATACAATTTATTAAATTAAAAAGTACTGCCTGAACTTACAATTTCAATGTTTTTTATATAATTTTAGCAAGGTCATCAGCAATTCTTGTACTGTCGATGTACATGAACTTCTGTAAAAGCTTCATTTTTGCAGAATAAACTAAAGCCAAAAATGTTTGGTGTTACCATGAGTTAACTGGGTGTGTGTACCATTAGGGTGCTTGTGTATGTGTAATATAAAGATTCCTTTAGCTGGTAAGGGAGAAATAGGGGGTCATTGTATTTTCTCTATTTGAACATTTGCACTCATACAGTTTAAAACAGAATGTGAGATTGTTTTGGCATGGGAATATAGTTAAAAGATAGTGGTGGTGGGCAGAACACCTATTACCCATTTCTCCTGTTTCCATGTGGAAGTCTTCCATTAGTAATGCTCCTCCTGACCTCTTCTCTCTGCTCACTGGAGGGAGATTGATTTTCTAAGATTACCTCTGCAGAAGAACTAGACACCTGTAGCCCAGGCCCCTCTAGTTCCTTCTCTTTGGACTCTGCCTGTGGAGGAAAATGTGTCCCTAGGCTGCCCTGTGCAAGGAGTAGCCTGTAGTAAGCCCGGGTAGTGATCGAGTGAGTCTAGAGACGGAGTTTTAGTAAGCTAACTTGGCCACAGCTCCGAAGTCACCTTCTCAAGAGTTTTATTAGTAATAATTACTTTGATATCCACTGACAGGACTCCTGCATCCAACTCTCAGTTCTAAACTTGGATAAGGAAGAGGGTGTTTTTTATTGTGCTCCTCAAATCCTAACATGGAACCTGTTTAACCAGATTCTAACCAACTTCGCTCTCTACACTAACAGTTTTTTATTTAATTGAAATTTTAATAGCTTCCTGCTCCCTTTACAAAATAGATCACCAAAATTTATTCTTTTGTCAGATCTTGACCCATCTCTACTATCCTGGAGTATATGAAGTCCTTCACATACATAATCTAGCTGCTCACTACCTCTGAACTTATTTCTTGCTTACTCTACCAGTCACACCTGCTTCCTTGCCACTCCTTGAACCTACCATGCACACTCCCACCTCAGGACTTTAGCACTAGTTCTATCTACAAAGATGTTCCCCCCAGATAGCCATAACTCAGTCCCTCCTCCACCTTGCCTAATCACTGTATTGAAATTTACAATCCCCACCTGCGACCACTGAAACTCCCCATTCCATTTCCCTTCTTTTTCTCTATAGCATTTATCATTTACACATACATCCATTAGAGCTTCTCTGATTATTTTTCTCAGACTCATTTGTCTCTTGTGTCATCAAGATCCTAAGAAACCAGGAGGGATTCATCTTGAAAAAAGCCAATCTACTTGATCTTGTTACCCAGAACTTTATGTAAAATTTGGAAACTAACTCCTTTGGACATATTAGGAGAGCTGAACTATTTAGGAATGAACTGTTGCAATGCCAATTACTAAAAATAGTTCAGAAAAAATATACACATTATACAGAGATCAAATATGGTAAAATATTAAGTTCATTCTGGACTGTTCTTTGTATCTTTTTAAAAAACTTTTATTTGGTGAAAAAGTCACCATTAGCTTGAGTAATATATGCTATCAAAGATTTAGTGAATATCTACCTAGTATGTGAAAGGTCCCAGGAGATTCAAAGAAAACAACATGGTTCCTGCTCATAAAATACAGCAGGAGTGTAAACCTTGCGTACCACAACTTGGTCTGGACTGGAAAGGTAATTTTTTAGAAATAAAACATTGATATTTTAAAAAATAGAACACGTTATTACTAGTTTTTTAGATTTATAAATAGCTGATTTCATTTCTGACATGCTGAAGAAATGCTTTTATGAATTCTACACCAGTAAATAACTTTGTGGCAGTCACTGCCTTTACCTCCATAAAAAAAAAAAACTCAACAAAATTGAGGTACACAAGAGTACAGTACAGAGCACAGACTCTCTAAAATGAACATTAGCTAGTTCATTAAACCTAGAAATATGTGAGTATTTCCAGTCTAGAACCATGAATCAAATGGCCTGGACAGTGTTTTATCAGAGAACCCACACACAGAAACATGAAGATTAGCAATCAGCTGGATGGGAAATGGGAAAGTGCTATGTCCCGAGGACTAGTTTAACTTACAAGTGTATAAAATGAAATGTCCAATTTACAGATACCACGAGGCCTTTGAGAAGTCACAGAAGCGGCAGACTCAAAAAGCATACCATTGATGGAAGCTATGGTCAAAGCAGTAAGGTCTAGAAGTCACTAGAGAGACTGCTCCCACAAGGGTCTCCTTCTACTCCTAAAAGCCTAAAATACTTTGCAGCTCTCACATAACATTTAGCTGCACTCTTGGCTGCATTCCAAAGTCCCCCGTTAAAGGCACTTATGTGTATGTGTCTACCACAGAGCCGTGCACACCAAGGCTCTTTGGTGTCTATGAATGAAAGAATGTGGTTTTAGACAAGTAACCAAACAATCCAGGTGTGTTTTCATTTTATCCTCTTCTTGTCCTTATACAAAATCTGGACATTATATGCAATCTGATCATTGCATACTGAGAACGATGCTAGACAGAGAAAGCTCTGGTAAAAGCAAATGAAATATGGGGACAAACGTTAAATTAGGCTAAAAGAACTTTAGCTTGAAAACATGAAGGTTTAGGGAAGATATTTCTAGTGTCTACTAAATTATGAATATTATAGGTAAGACTAGTTTACCATGTAGTGTGTCAAGTAACGTATGATCAGATTGCAGATATCATGTCTTCCTAAAAGACATAGTTACCTAGCATGGTGTTGGAAACATAAAGATAGTCAATAAATATTTCCTGAATTTAATTGGAAAGTATAATCCTCACTTTGGGATAGTCACCATTTTAAAGGGAAATAGAGGATTTAGAGAAAACATTTTATGTACCAACTTTATTATTTACCTATCAAATATTTACTGCATCTAAACCCAATTTAGTAGTGGTTAAATATCTACCCATGTGTCATAACTTGAGATTCATTAAATAAAAATCTATTTGTGGCACATATTCACACGAACCAAGAAGAAAAAAAGATTTCCAGATTTTTATTTCTGGAACTGTACACCAGGTATTAAAGTACAACAAATACAAAATAATGCTCAAAAAAATCAGTGTTTATGTACAAATATTAAAATCAATGCAACAATAGCAACTTCCTCTTGAACATCTGATACTAAAACTTGTTCTGATTGTCACTAATTAATCTCATACAGGGTACTTATTTCAAACTGGGACCGTTGTAATCATTGGTTATCTAAGAGGTATTTTAATATCTACCATATTTAACAATAAAACTAATAGTTTCCTCCTTTTAGTGAAAAAATTAAGAACTTTTTAAAAAACATAGTAATGTCAATATTTTTATAAATTATTTCAATTTCCATTTGTAGACAATGTGCTTTGAAACTCTGGGCAAACAATCTCCTTGGTGGTCAGGTTTATTCATTAGTTTACATTCAAAGTTGAAATATTTACTAGAGACTTTGGTTAAATTAAATAGTATCACTATGCTCTATTAGGTCTGACGTTCTCAAATATTTACGACCCTCAATTTTAAATATTAAAAAGGAAACAACTGCACAATTCTTTGACCTAATTGTACACACTTTAGTATTGTTTAAACAGTATTCTACATCCTTCAAGTAAATTCAGCAGCTGACCATGACAAGAGGAAAACTGAACATTTAAAAAGCTAGCATGAAAAAGATGAAATACAACTAACAAAAGTAAAGTATTGCTATAATCACAGCACCAGTTACACTTCTAAATGAATCTACTGTCCTCTTCAATTTTTCTGTACATAAAATATATATCAGCTAACACTGCAACTGCTCACCATGGATTTTTGGTTTGTTCATACAAAAATAATGCAGCAAAGGAAAAAAAAAAAACAAAAAGAATTTATCACAGTTTGTTATAAGAATTGTGCTTAACACTAGATAATAAAGGCATTATTTCTTCATATGATTCCAAATCAGTTATTTTCATGCTCTCAAATGCAATTCTTCTAATAAACAGTAACAAATTCTTTGTTAAGATGCTTAACGAAGAGGAAAAAAAAAACAGTAAATCCAGCTTTTAAAAGAAAATTCAATAAATAGCTATTTTACATGAATAAAGTCATAGTGGTACAATTTATGAATGTCACATCAAGCATGCACAAAAATGGTATTATACATGGCAGAAGCAGTCAGAAAATATTGAATTAGATCTAAAAAGGTATGAAGAATTTACACATATATACAAAAATCTTGCAAATTATTGCCTCATTTTAACAAGGAATTAAAAGTAAACGTTACCAGCTAGTTAGCACTCTCTAAGAGGCTAAAATCAGATTGGCATTTTAAAAATCTATTTTAACTAGCTGGAATTTATTTTTCTCTCATATCATTTTCTGGATTTTGGTCAAAAATCTTTACTTAAATAACTAAAGTGTCCATTCAACTTGCTGATCATCAAAACTTGAGATAAGAAACACTGTTTCCATCTTATATCAAGATCCCAGCAATGCATAGATAAACTGAATATATTACTGCATCAGCTACTGAGAATGGGCATGTTCATTTAAGTGCAACTGGTATTCCATTCAGTCATCTTTGTGTAAATTATTTTATACAGACCAGCCCCTGTAAAGTAAACCCAGAGTGAAAATTAAAATAACAATGAAAGATTATGGCCAGTATCTTACTAAATTATAAAAGTTGTACTGATTTTTAACAAAGGAAGTAAGGTTCAAAGTTTAGCACATCTCAGCAATAAGAAGCTGACAACTTGGATAAAAATATCGGAAAGCAACATACAGCCCAGGCTACCCATTATTTACTGTGTGCATACAGGAATGCTAGACTTCAGATGTATAAATTAGAAACTAATTTTAAGTTATTAATTTATCTATTTTTGTCCACTGTGCTAAACTAAATTTTAAAGTAAATGTGCTACTGCGTAAACACTTCAAAGCAATCTTCATTAAAATGCTGCAAAGAAAAACAAGAATACACATCATCCAAAACTAAGGATGTCATTGCAGTTCACAGTTTGTATAATAAATACCCTCCCTTTCCATCACTACTAAGGTCACTACAATCTATCTACTCATCAGCACAACCTTGAAGTGACTTATACTTACAAATATCAGCAATGCAGCCAAACATTTGTGTTTTCTGCAAAGCAACACAACTAGTATAAAATGAAATTTTTAATTAAGGTGGTGCAAAAAAAAATTGTTTTAACTAAAATATAAAAGCAAAGCTTATTACATCCTAATACTGTATTACATATTGTTTGAATTCACCTTATAACTTAAAGATGCATATCTATAGAGCAAAAAATGGCCAAAGTTTATGACCATGGCTTCTCATTCACAATGTTTGCAACAAAAATAAAAGTGAGTTTGAGATGCATCTGAATGTCTATCACTTTTTAAAACTTAAAGTGGTAACGTACCATTCTATTTCAGATAGGAACTCACATTTTTCTTGCCAACTGTTCAAGCTAAACAAGAGTTTAAATATACTTCAAGGTTCTACTGCATTATGTGTTAAATCTAGAACTCCTTCCTAAATATTAACACTTTGAACTGCAGTGCTATAAACAACTTAAGAGGTGTCCCAAAATGTAAACCATTGAGTGGCAACATCCTAGGCTTTGTAGACTGTGCCCTGCCAGTCAACTGCCTCAGGATAGACTAAATTATCAATGACTGGTATGATTTTTACATTTGCAATCTTGACAACGGTGGACAAAACCCCATTGGAATACCACATCTCAAATTGCCAAATTTTTAGCCAATAAATGAAGTTACACAAAAATCTTCTGACAATAAAATGACAGATTCTGTCTGTATAAGGTAGCCCTGGTCTAGTATTTTGAAACAGGATCCAAGCAAGCGTCTTCATAATTTGCACACAATTCCTCGTGCTGGCTTCCATAAAGATGGACTTGCTGTTTTGTAAACTGAAGTGCTCTAGTTGAATAACATGAGAGAAGTTTCCATTTTAAAAAAATCTTGCATGTTTGTGCAGTTTAAAGAAACCTACCCCTGCTTTTATTTAAGAAAATAAAACCAAAAAAATGCTACATTTAGCAGGGATCAGGATTGGTACCTGTAAACATTGTTATTCCACTGCATCCATTACGGCAAAAGGAATTTACATGAAAAGAAGCCATCCATTCAGTTCAGAACATCTGTGCTGGTTTTGAGTTGGTGGCCTCTGTCTACAGGTTTTAAAACTGGGAGTGAGGGCAGTAGGGAACAGAAAATAGAAAAAGAAGGGAGTGGGAAAGAGGTATCGGGAGATGAGGAAGAGATAAGCAGAGCTTAAAGCTGCACCACAAAGTTCAATCTTAGTTCCCAAATCTGCTGAGTTCATTTCCACATTTATGGATTGAAAAATGAAAATACTCTTGATAAATCAAGATATAGTTCTATACATACTGACATCACTGATGTCATAGTGAAAAATGTTCAAACTTCCAGTGAAAGACTAAGCAAACCTGATACTTTCCTCAAGTTTACTGGTACTGCACAACCACTGTTTCCAGGCCCCTCACTTGTGTCACTCAGAGTGGAGGGCGGCATGCTGATGCAGAGCGTGGGCACTGATGAAACCATTGGTCTCGTTGGCAGACAAACTGCCAAAGTCAGCCACAGAGACAGCCATTTTGGCACTGGTGATGTGATGTGTGTGATTTTCAAAGTCCACACCCAAATTATTTACAGAAACCTCATTCATAAAGGATTCAGGAACAGTAATGCCCATTTTTAATCTCTTTGCTGGTCTTTCTGACTCTTCACTGCACATGTTCATGGAGTTGAGCTCTGAATGATAAAATCCAGTCTCAAATAAATTAAAACAATCACTTTCCCCACTGCTGGGCAGGGCGAGCAACTCCTCCGTTACAACAGGCACGTGATTTACTTGTCCACGGGGTGTGCTGCCCAGTGGAGGAAAGCTATCATCCAAACAACTCACATCAGTGGGATTACAGCCGGTTGCTACACTGTTGGTCAAAGCTAAAGAAAAAAAAAAAAAAACAGTTTAAGTAAACGATACTGTCATGAAACAAAGAGGAAACAATTTTGGCCCAACTAAAAGAATACAAAACTATGCCTATTTAACCTGTTAAGTCACTGGCAGTGAAAGAGTTGAGAATGTTTAGCTGTTGATCAGGAATAGGCTCAGGTCGGTTAGAAGTTAAGGCTGAAGAATTTACTGTTCCACCCAAAGCTTCCGTTTCATCCACCAAACGATCCATATAGTCCCTGAAAAATACACCCAATAATTTTATAACTGCATATCACAGTTAAAAATCAAAGTTCCTGAAGTCAAGCCTGTAGTACTTACGTAACTCCAGGGTGATGGTTGTATCGTTTCTTTCCAAATCTTGTCTGTTGCGCAAAGTAATCATAGCGTTCTGATTTCTTCCACATATAGTAGAATGCTACACATTCAGCAACTGTTCTAGTTCTCACCTACCAAAAAAAAGTTGGATTTTTAAAAGCACACTCAACATATTTTTAATTAATTTTTTTCCCTACAACACCATACCTTCAATGTATGGGACATTTTCTATCCTCCCAATTATGAATTCTGAACATATTATTAGTGAACTGGCTTTACATTTACACTACTTAATAATGAGGCTACCTTCAAAAGCCCAAGGATTTTTATCTAAATCATAATGCATTAATTTATAAAATAAATGTGTATCCAGGGATTCTCTCACACCTGTACTAAAAATCCTAAAAAACTGACATCCTTTTCTTTACTGAATCCTCATTGTGATTCTGACTATAGCAGGGTTCCTTCTTAATCCTGAGGGGTCCATGAATGGATTTCATTGGAATCTCTTAACTTGTAAAATTATATGTAGGTACACTTTTCTGAAAAGAAGAACTGCAGCTTCATCGGACTACGAGAGTTCCTTGACCCAAAAGAGATTAAAATACCTGGAAAAGAAATCGGCACTCCATAGCATCTTGAATTTAAGATGATTTGTTAACTAAAAGCAGGTTTCTTCTCCCTCATGAATTTGGCACTTAGCTCCAACAGAGTTTGGTAAGAACAACAATAATAAAATCTGGGCCTCATCAATTTAGCTTTACATCCAGACCAGGGATCCTCTAACTACACATAGCTATAGGTATAAATTCAGACATACAGACAAAATTCTTTATCTTTATCCAACAAACATTTTCTCCACTGCTTAATCAGTACCCAATATGGAAGTTTTAGTATCTCTATCCTGGTTAGTGAGCCTGATATAGGATAATATACAAAAAATAAAGCATATCTTTCAATAAATATTACTAACTTTAAGTCCTCACAGAGAATATAGGATTCTTAGGGACAGAAACCATTCCTGTCTTATTCACTGATATATCTCTAGTGTTTAAAACAACATCTAATAAATGATAGACCTAAGTCTTTATGAAATGAATAGATACAATTCATAAGTCACTGCAAAACTGATGTTTTGGGGCAACCCAAACTTCTTTAAAAATATTTTATCTATTCACTAAATTACACACTTCATCTTATCTCTGAGAAAACATTAGGTTTTCATAAACACACACAAAAAAATAAAAATATTCAACATCACACTGGAAGGTTTAGCTAATGCAATAAGACAAAGAAATAAAAGATATACAGAATGAGAAAGAAGAAAACTCTGTTCACAGATGATATAACTGTCTACACAGAAAATCCCAAAGAATCTCTCCCTCCCCGCCAAAAAAACCACTCCAGGAAATTATAATAGAGTTACAGCAATGTTACAGGATACAAGATTAACATACAAAAGTCAACTGCTTTCCTATATACCAACAATGAAAACTGATACTTAAAATTAAAAAAACAATACCATTTACATTACCATCCTCAAAAATGAAATATACAGGCATAAATTTAACAAAATTAGAGTAAGGTCCATATAAGAAAAACTACAAAGTTCTGATTAAAGAAATCAAAGAAGGTTTAAATAAATGAAAAGACAGTCTACATTCATATAAGTGGCCAGACTCATTATTATTATGATGTCTGTTCTTCCCAACTTGATCTGCAGATTCAGTGCAATCCTAACAAAATCCCAGGAAGTTACTTAGACACAGATCTTACATCTTTCACAAAATTAATTCAAAATGAATTATAGACCTAAATGTAAAATGCAAAACTATAAAATTCTTAGAAGATAACAGAGGAGAAAACCTAGATGACCTTTGGGAAGGCAATGATTTTTAGATATAACACTAAAAATACAATCTATGAAAGAAAATTTGATAAATTGGACCTTGTTAAAATTAAAAATTTCTACTCTGCAAAGACACTATTAAAAGAATGAAAAGACAAGCCACAGACTGGGACGAAATATCTATAAAACAAACATCTAATGGACTGTTATCTAAAATATACAAAGAAATTTTAACACTCAACAATAAGAAAAAAAAACACAACACCCAATTAAAGAATTGGCGAAAGATCTTAACAGATACCAAAGAAGATATACAGATGGCAAATGAACATATGAAAAAATGCTTCACACCTTATGTTATCAGGCAAATGTATATGAAATCAAGATACCACTCCATATCTATTAAAATAGCCAAAACCTAAAACACTGATAACACCAAATGCCAGTAAGGATGTGGCAAGAGGAACTTTCATTCATTGTGAGTGGGAATGTAATATGGTATAGCCACTTTGGAAGACAGTTTGGCAGTTTCCTATAAAACCAAACATACTCTTATCATACGATCTGGCAATTATACCTACTAGTGTTTACCTGGAGGTGAAAACTTATGTCCACAGAAAAACCTCCACACAGATATATATAGTAGCTTTATTCATAATTGTCGAAACTTGAGAGCAACCAAGATGTACTCTAATAGGTGAATGGATAAACAAAGTAGTATATCAATAGAATGTAATAAAAAGAAATATGATATCAAATATAGAGGATAATCTGGTGACTGCTAGAGGGGAAGAGGTTCAGGGGACTGGGACAAAGGGGTGAAGGGTTAAAGAAGTACAAATTGGTAGCTGATAAGATAGTGGTGGGGATGGAGAGCACAGCATATGGAATGCAGTTAGCATTAATGTCATGGCTAGGTGTAGAGCCAGAGGAGAGAAAGAGCAATCAGGTGATCATTTTGTAAACTATATAAATGTCTAACCAATGTACTGTATAATTGGAACTAATAATAAAATAAAATTTAAAAAGTCAAAAAGAAAATTAAAAGAAATGTGATAAAAGAAATGAGCTATCAAGCCATAAAAAGACATAGAGAAACCTTAAAACACATATTGTTAAGTAAAAGAGGTCAATGCAAAAAGACTATTGCTATGTAATTCCAAATACATGACATTCTGAAATGGCAAAAAAATAGTAAAAAGCCAGAGGTTAGGGTGGGGGAGGAGGAGGGTGGGAGGAACAGGATAGAATAGGTTAGGGCACAAGAGATTTTTTAAGTCAATGGAACTATTCTGTGTGATACTATAATAGTGGATACATATCATCATAGGTTCATCAAAACCCACAGAATATATATCTCAAAGAGTGAACCCTAATGCAAACTACAGATTTCAGTTAATAATAATGTATTAATACTGGTTCATTAACTGTAACAAATGTATCACACTAACGTAAGATACTAGTGAAAGCTGTGTATATGTGGGGAGGAGTATAAAGGAACTCTGTACTTTCTGATCAATTTTTCTGTAAACCAAAAACTACTCTAAAAAATAAAATGTATTTATTAAAAAGAGAAAGGCATAAAATATTGAACTATCCACCTAAATACTTCAGACTCTAAGTTCCTTTAGGATGAAGGGAGATAAGTAAAAAAGCAAATTTTAAGGAGACTTAATTCCAAACTATTACAATGTATGCACATACTTTTTAGAACACACACTGTATTTTTGAAAGCAGTTTTAGGTTCACAGCAGACTTGAGCAGAAAGTGGAGAGTTCCCATATACTTCTTGTTCCCAAACATGCATAGCTTCCTCCACCATCAACAACCACTACTATCAACATCCTCCACCAGAGTGGTAGATTTGTTACAAAGAATGAATCTACAGACTCATCTTTATCACCCAAAGTCCTTAATTTACAGAAGGGTTCACTCCTGGTATTGACAAATACATAATGACATATATACAATATTATAATATCATACAGAATAGTTTCACTGCCATAAAATCCTTAGTGCTCTACCTTTTCATCCCTCCTTCCTCACTAACCCCCGGAATCATTGATCTTTTTACTGCCTCCAAATAGTTTTGCCTTTTCCAGAATCATATAGTAGTTGGAACCATACAGTACACAGCCTTTTCAGACTGGCTTCTTTGGCTAGCAATATGTATTTAAGGTTCCTCTATGTCTTTTTATGGCTTGATAGTTCATTTCTTTTAGGAGCTGAATGATACTCCACTATACAGATATGCCACAGTTTATCCATTCACCTCAAAGGATATCTTAACTGTTTTCAAGTTTTTGGTAATGATTAAAGCTGCAATAAACATTTCTGTGAAAGTTTTTAAATGGACGAAAGTTTTCAACTCCTTTGGGTAAGTATCAATGAGTACAATTGCTAGATTGTACGGTAAAGGTATGGTTAGTTTTCTAAGAAACTGCCAAACTGTCTTCCAAAGTGGCTGTACCATTTTCATTCCCTCCAGAAATGAATGAGTTCCTGTTGGTCCACAATCTTATCAGCATTTGATGTTAATAGAAACCAATGTTTCTTCAGCAATTGCAGTTCTTGCCGAAAAGAAACATTTTTGAGGCCATAAACTTCTGAACAATTTAGAAAGAAAGTCAAGGAAAATGGTAGAAGAGTACGACTTCCTGAAAAATAGAGTAAATCAATTTTCTGTAAGTAGAGTATAACTGTATATGTCAAGAGATACGTGAGTATAGTATTAGCCATTCCATGAGCAGGCAGTAGCACCTATGAGTAAATCCCAGTCATGTTTAGGAGCAATATTAGAAATGTTAATGGCAGGGAAGCACCAACAAGTTGCTGCTTCTTTTCTTACTCAAGTGACTTGAAAATTACTTATATTCATTGTAATTACTGAGTAATCTCTCTGAATTAATTTCTTCAACTTACCTTATTCTTCTGTATAAGATGAAAATCTTTTCCAAAAAGCATGAGTGCGTGTTCAAAGCTCCTGCATTCTTCCTCTGTCCATGCAGTCATTCCCTCTAAGGAAATTTTAAAACAAAATTCACTGGCCTCAAAACTCTTATATGAATCACCGATTTAAATGCAGTTTGTTTTCCCTATTAAGGTCATAAATACACAGACTTTCTACACACACACACACACACACACACACACACACACACACAAACACACACTCTACATGTTGGGGGATTTCAGTTAGGATTATCAAAAATATGTATACTATAAATCTTTTCAAACAGCCTATAATACTAAAATAAAAATACTTTTTCTCTGTATGGTGGAATAAGAATTTAATGTTTTTCTATAACTTATGCTGGTTAGAGTTCCAATTTTTTAAAACAGTGAGCATACATTTTTTTAATTAGAAAAAAAGGGTTATTATCTGTATGAAAAAGCCTTATATTGATCTTATATCAAAACCATAGTAAGTTCTTTAATTAGAGCCCATAAGTAATCAATTCATATTTATTTAAAGTCCGTTTTCAGAGTATTATACTCTGGAAATACAATGGAAATAAGAAACAGCCCATGCTCTCAAAAGACTTAAATCTCATTCAAAATCCCAGTAGGAGTTGATGGTGTATTCAAAAGTAGTTGGGACAGGAGACATGAAGTACCTCACTCAATGACAAGGGACTAGGTGCCCAAAGACATTAATAGCAGTCTACCATAAAGTGAAAAAACAGTTTAAAGTAAGAAAGAAAGCAGCATTTTAATTTTGAGAGTTATGACAGCTGAAAATAATTTTTTCAAACAAGTAGCTTTTACAAGGAAACATTTCTGTATACTGTTTTCAGCTTTTATATTTCCCAAGCCATTTGTATTACTAAGTATTACTTTACCCTAGATATCCTTAATGAAAACTATGGGGTATGCAAAACTACTGAAATTAAAGTTAATCATCTTCCTTGACACACAAAATAAAACCTAAGCATTGTTAAAACATTATTACATGATTACTAAAAATACACTTCTTGCAATTAAATGGAATATATTTCACATGTTTCTCTTTTAAATCTTTCCTCTCCTTTCATCTCCTATCTGGTATTAAAAAAAGAAAAAAAAAACATTTTTTTTTTTCAATGAAATCATAAAATCATTCTTCTAAATTACTTTGGATATTGTCATCTCTGGGATCTGCTTTGTTCTTAACTATTTCATCAAGAAAATGGAGGTAACAGGGGGATAACTAATTTGTATTTGAACAATCTCAGGTATGTCTAAAAATAGAGGGCAAGAAAAAGGAAAAAATTATTAGCTATGAAGATGATCAGAGTTCTTACAAGTGTTGTAGGATTGCTCTGTCCTTCAGATACTTTGCTTATTCTAATCTCCAAATGACCATCCCCACCATTTCCCTCTCTTGATCCCAAGTGTTTCTTACCTTGACATGACTTTCCATTGCAGCAGTACCTTTCAATTGCTTCTTTTATATTATGGTTACACTTGAGAAGTTCATATAAAGCCTAGGAGAGAGGGGAAAACACTCAATAAAACAACCAAAGTTTGAGACTTAAAAGCATTCTTAAAAAGAGTGCTGTATTATAAAAGTTCTGACAAATACTGGCAGAAATGTTCTCTAATTTAAGAACACTTTTGGTCATATTTACTTATATTTAGTCTACATAACTATCCTGGCAGACTGATTCTGGCATCCCAAGAGTTCATTGTTCATCCTCACTTAACCTCTCAGTAGTTATCTACCAGTATCATTCTTGACTTTTTTTTTTATTGCCAGGCCTTTGAGTTGGGGGAATTTCCCTATTTTATATAATTTTTGCTGTTGTTGTTGGGAAAAATCAGAACTACAATCTTCTCTATCACCTACTTCCTGTTCTGACAGTTTTAATAACATGGATAGCAGCAGACCTAGAATAGAAGTATGGGTAACGTTAGTACTGGGATTCATAATGGTCTCAGTTTTTTCCATCTACTATGATGAGTGTCATTTTTTAAAAATGAGAATTTCTTCCTATTAAGTTTGAAATTTTCAATACGCTAAATAGAAGTAGACAGAACTAAACTGAAAGTTAAATAATAATCTACCTTCCCAAGTTGTTTCAAGAAAGGAAATAGGTCAGCATCAGTAAGCCCATTTAATACATCAATGTTAATAATCAATAAAATAACCAATCATTAAAAAAACAATCTCAACAGCTGCTTAAAAAGTTTAATAAATTAGCATCCACTTCTAATTTTTAAAAAGACAAAAACTATAATAGTTATAAGTAGACAATTACTACCATACTATAATAAAGGTAGCCTATATCAAACCAAGAGCTGGTATCATTCTTAATATAAAATCCTCACATATATTACCTTCCATCAAAAGCAGGCCTCAAATCACTATTACTATACCAAATGTCTCTGAGAGTTATGGCTAATACAGTAAGACACAGAACAGAAATAAGAGATAAAATAATGGTAAGTAAGGAATAAAGTATAATTCAATGACTTTTAGACCAGAAAACTTAAGAGAAACAACTAAAAATCATTCTATTAGTTTTAATAACTAGAGAAAAAAACTAAAGTAATTAATATTCTCTATATCAACAATATACAATTACAAAACCAAGATCCCATTTATAATAGCATTAAACACACATATACATATTTAAAAAGTAGTGAGGAATTAGTCAGATGCATGTAATGTTCAAACAAACACAAACATCTGAGTGATTTAAAAAAAGTCAAACAGGAGAGTCAGACCATGTTTTTGAAATGTAAGGTTTTTATGTTTTAAAGGTTCTAATTCCTCTAAAATTAATTTACAGTTTTAATGAAATATAATACAAAAACCCAACAGGATTTCTTTGTCACAGCTGACAAAACTTTGAAGTTCAGCTGGGATGACTTCTTTATGTTACCTGGAAATTCAAGTTTAAGTCTACCTACTCATTTGTCAGGATCACCTAGGTTGGCAATACAGAGTGAAATGGCATAGGAGAGGGGCAAAATGCTGTTAGAGGGCAAAACAAAGGGTATCCAAAAGACCCTTAATAGGCAATATTCATACTCCTGCGACACAGAATCAGGAGAGTGTTCTGCATCTACAGATACACAGTTCTTAACAACTGCTCCTAAAGCAAATTTATACAATCTAAATATAACATTATGTTTAATCACTTCCTGAATGAAGTTCAAGAAAATCCAAAAATAACTTAATCATTAAACCTAAAAGTCCAACCATAGAGAATGTTTAAATAATACTATAACTATAGGCTGGAATACAGTCATCAAGAATGAGGTATTAAAGAATTCCCACTGTCAAAAAAAATTACAATTAAGAGATAAAAGGATACAATGTAGTATCCAAAGTAAGGAATGTGTATATGTATAAAAAAAAAAGATATGAAACAATATATAGCGATTACTGCTAGATCTTGAGATCTTTTTTTAAACTGATATTTTCCTAGTTTTAAAAACCTATCGGAAAAAGAGCTATCCACTTGACAAGTAAGAAATATCTGAATCAAATAATAAGAAAATCAGTAAGATACTACTAGTTGGCTGTTGTTTCAAGAGAAGTTGAAGTATACCTGTTCATTATCCCTTGTGAGTGTTCCTGCAGAAATCCTATCCATTATTTTTTCATTTCCAGTTCTTAATGAGGTCTCAACAAGGTATTCCTTAACTTTGCTTTCCAAAACCACACCAGGACGCCAAAGTAACTGGTCTTCATTTTCATATGCTGATAAAAGAAATCCCATTAACACATTAAAAAAAGTGAACACACTCAAATATGTCTACAAACTGTTCTTCCTCTTCCTTGATAGGCTATTCAGTGGGACAAGTAACTAACTTTGAGAATATTAATAACTTGATCATCTGGAAAGTTGACCCTTTCATTGATAAAGGTTTAAAATTTTTTTTAAACTTTATTAAGGGCCAAATGTTCCAGTGGCTAAAGCAAGTAGATTTTTTGGTGGTTAGATTTACTAACCAACCAGAAGGTTTTCTGTGCCTAGCAAAGTCTAATGTAAAACACCCCATTAGTGGTGTCTTATATTCTCCTAATGAAAGGGTAAAAATAATCTGTGTGAAGTTTTTCATAACCTCAATTTTCTACTGAACTCCAAGAATGGCTCTATGAAATGTCTCTGTTAAAAATTGACAAACAAAAATAAGTAAAAACCAAAATATATGCCAATAATAAAATACCTAACGATTTCTTCCCAAAAGATTTTTTTTATTTATAGGAAATAGATTAATCAAAAATAAAAAAGAATAATAAACAGTAAGGGAAGTAAATTTTCCATAATCTCTTAAAGAGTGATGTATGAATAAGCAAAATATCACTGAAACAGGTATATATTTTATTACTGTACACATTGCTGCCATACTCAAAACTTCTACCTCACACAATACAAATGGCCCAAGTATTTTTCCCATTGCTTCAAGTGCAGTCCATTCTAAATATAGCTTAATAAAAATTTTCGTGAGAGCTCACTATGTACCAGAAACCATGGTATGTGCTTTATGTTCACAACTGTATAAGGTAGGCATTATCATTCCCAGTGAACAGGGAAGTTAAAAATAACATGTGTCTATGAAGTAATGAGACTGACTTTTATGTTATGTTTTTAGAACCAGTTTCTTTACTCTTTGGTCGAAACTGAAATAAATAAAATAGCTTAGGTTTATTCCTTCAAAAGATAGAGAGGTATACCTTCCCTCCTGAATGTATGTATAGAACTGAGAGATTGCCTCCATTATCTTTACTCTAAGAACCAACAGGTGCTGAAAATTTAACTGGCTCCAAGGGTTTCTGTGGCATTTGGGTGGTAAGAGTGCAGAGGCTCAGGCATCTGAAGATGATCAGTTATTGTTTGCTTCCCGAAAACAACTGTCTTCCAACACCTTGAAAGCAATTTAAGGAAATGGTGTTGCTAAGGGCTGCTAAGGCTAATGACCCCAGGGTGGCAACTTCTCTCTTCATTTAAATTGGGGATGTCTTGAAAGAGGGGAAAGAAAGAACAACTCAGGGAGTATTGTGGCGCTGTGCTGTTTTGCCCTCATAACCTTGCAGGGAGATATCAACTCGTTAGAAAAAAGGCCAAATCCATGTGGCCAAATCTACTTGGCTTCCAAGTTCAACTAGGAAGCTATAACTGTATTTTTATTTCCCACCACTTCATAACTCCATATTTTTAGAACAAACTACAGTTGAAATCTACCAAAAATGTGAGGAAAACTAATTACACTTAAGGAAGAGTGTACAACAAAAAGAAACAATCTTTATATTCCACTACCTTCTCTTTCAAGGCTGCGGTAAGAAAATTTCTTCTGGTTTTTCATTCAAGAGTTTTCTAACAGGATTAATCTCTTTAGGTAATTCTGATTACCTAAAGTGATAAGATTCTAGCCAATTCTTTTGGAGCAGGACATAGGCCACACAGCTGCACCTTAAGAGGTGCTCTACTATTTTAATAGGTACTGAGCATACTGGCCAAGAAAGAAGCACTGTACAGAGAAAAAGGTAATTCCGAGTCTCATGGTTAATTTTGATATGATTCCTAAGTCAGGCCTACATTTTCCCTGACTCCAAATCTATCTTTATGCTACCAAGGCTGCTTTATAATCAGATATTTAAATAAACTTATCAAGGGGTAAATGGCCTACCAAATATTATCATAACCAAAAGCATTCCTTACCTTTATCATTACCATCATACTCTCCAAGATAAGGGGGAATCTCTGCCTGATATTGTAAACCAATCATTATTTCCTACAGGAAAATTCAGAAGTGAAAACAATTTATTATAAAAATAAATACTGGGAAAAAAAATTCCAACTCATTAATCAATTATTACAGATCAAAAGAAACTTCATCTTGCAACAACGACAACAACAAAAAAACATTCTTAAATTATTTCAAAAATGTTTTAAAAAGCTACTTTAATACTTTAGTCCAAATGGTCTACTAAGTTATGATAATTCAACTTACCTTCCTCAAATCTTCAGGTGAGTTACCACTATCTGTTTCAACATCTTCAACCTCTGATTCCTTATCCCCATCACATGTAGTATTTGCTTAAAAGAAAAAAATTAAATTTTAAAAAAGTTTTTTAATGCTTATTTTTGCAGCACCTATAAGTATCTACGCATAATTTTTTATAAAAATTTGTTGAATAAATGAGATCAGCACAAATATACTAAACCTCTTTTACTAGTCTCATACATTTTGATAAGTCAAAACAAGACACCAAAAATACTTAAGATAGTGTATAGTATTCTTATAATTATTTAGTGTTTGATCAAGTGGTTTGAGAAGGCAAAAGGCAAATCACTAAGGTCACCTTAAAAAATTTTTAAAGCACTGGAGTTCTAATTATATTAATCCAGACTGAGACACATACCAAGAGGTACACATTAAGTTATGTTTTTGTGCATGCATATGTGTATGTATGAATGTTAACTGAGCAGTTTGTCTACCATAGAAATATCTGAGAAATAAACAAGGTTGCATATAAGATATCTTTCCAAAGATCTTTTAAATATTACTAATAAATATCAAGGGATAACACTAAGAATTAAAAGGAAAGGATTAAATAAAATTTAATTAAATAAATCACTTAAAATAAAAAATACTTTCTGAGCAACTGAGAGCTTTCAAGACCAGGGGAGTAAAGAAATCCAAACAATGTCTATAAAATTTAATGGTTAAACTAAGATGGATTACCATATCAACAGATAATTCTTGAAAAAAGAATAGCCTTGAAAAAATAGCAAATATTTTAATTTCTAAACAGAATATTAGTTGACCTCCATCCCTATAAAAAGGTTATATAATCTTATTCAGATTATAATAGCATTTTATTTCAACCAAGTAAAAAACTCAGACTATTTTGACAAACTATTAAATGTAATAAAATGTACACAAGCTAGATTATCAATACTACTATTAATTAGTAATGACTGGGTTTCTCACATCGTAAAGGCCTAGGGAAGAAATCAGAAGTTTCATGGGAAGTCACAGATGGTGTCAGATCATCTGCAGAAGACTGAGTTTCCTCATCATCACCTGACAATAGGTCTTTTGCTATTTCCTCCTGTAAGAATGGAAATACAGTGCTAGAGTTAGAAATAATTACATCTCATCAGCTTTAAAAATGTCTTTTTATAACACTATTCATAAACTTAAGGTGTTATGATATAATTAAGAACTAACTGAAGCTCCCTTAGTTTTGAGAATTTGAAATTCAACAATTTAGTTCAAGTAAGTATATAACATTTTAGACTTATAAATATTTAATAGCTATACTACTACTATATATGTATAACAAACAATTTGCCTAATTTATGGATATGTAGAGAGCTTATCTGAAGCTACAGGCTAATTTTTAGTGAATTTGCAACAAAAATCATCTTACTTCTAAGTAGTTAACAATTGAACTAACTTTCTGCCAACATAAATAGTCAGTCCTCAGTATTTGAGGGTTCTGCATCCACAGATTCAACCAACTGTGGAATAAAAATATATTTTAAAAAATGTTATATTGTTGCTGATGTGTATTATGTAGTTAGGTCTACAATGGCTGCTTCTGTACTGAACACAGACATGTTTCTGTCATTATTCCCTAAACAATAATTGTTACAACTATTTACATAGCATTTACATTGCATTAGGTATTCTAAGTAATCTAGAGATGATTTAAAGTGTATGGGAAGATATTCGTAAGTTATATGCAAATACTACACCATTTTACATAAGGGACTTGAGCATCTTCAGATTTTGGTATCCAAGGGGGTTCTGGAACCAATCCCTCTCCCCATGGACAAGCAAGGGACAACTGTAAAACAAAACCTAAAGAAGTCTCCAAACTCCACCCTATGATAATTTAAAAAGTTCAATTAATGAACAGCTCTGACTTGTGTCTGGTATATAGAAGGCACTCAATATCTGCTGAGTTATTATGGTCTTTAAGGTCTGTGGTACATTAATATCACATTTGATTGAAAAGTGGGAACATAACTCACAGGAAGAGGTTCCAAGATGTGGATTCCTCTCCCTGCCTGAGATCGGAAAGACGAGGGAAGCTTTCCAGGGATCTGTTAGCAGAGACAGTGGCTGTGTAAATTTTCCTCAGCAGGGACTAGGCCTTCCCCACAACCAACCTATGTTAGAGATGTATCACCAAGGGCTTGGCTGCTACAGCGGCTGTCACTCACAGAGCCCAAGAAAACAGAACTTCTCTCCAAACACTCCATGCCTACGCCAGCTTGGTTTGAAGGCTTGTGGGTGATTTATTAATCAATGCATGCAAGTGTTCACAGGATCAAAACAGAATATAGGGCAAAATCTAAGTTTAGACAGAAAGTATCTACATAAGAAAGGTGGAAAAATTATGGAAGAATACTCAAACATGCAACATATTATGAAGCTACCATTGCTTTTAAAGTACTGTGATCGAAGTCAAAGAATACTTAAATCAGTCACCAAAACAATAACGGCAATGAATTGATAAGTTTCATTTCAGAATTATGAAATTTTTTAAATTAAGGAAACTCTAATGAAAATAGTCAGTGGTAAGGTAGCTGGAATTTTTCTTTTGAATGACTGTACTTACTTTGTCTAGTGTCATATCTGGTAGTTCATCTGCAAGTTCACTTGGGGAGCTATTTGTACTGGAATTTGCAACTGCTGGAATTGTAGGTTCATAGCCATAGAATGCCAGTAAATCTTCTAGAGGCATGTTTCCTTCCTATCAAGCCAGGGTACAAACAAGAACTTAGGAGATGTCACAATACAGAACTGCAGATAAACTGTGATGCCCTTAAAGTTCATAACGCGCATTAGCAAGATAGCAGTATCAAATCAAAGCTGAGCTTTAGTTTTTCTTTTTTGGCTATTGCCAGAAAATAGTCTCAAACACCTAGAGCTATTATTAATATATTAATATAAGCCTAATAATTAATATCTTAGTTTTTATTTTCTAGCATCACCTCATTTTTCAAAAACTCCTCAAATTTTTGCTTTAATGAAGACTTTTTTTTTTTAGCTTTCACACCAGTATATTTTCCTTGAAAACATTCTAATTAATCAGTCAATAAGTTCATATAATTTTCAGCTTGTTTCCCTACAATTAACTGTTTACCACTTGGTTCATCCTTCATGTTAATTAGAAGGTACCTGATGGGAAACCTCTGCTCAGCATTTACTAACATCAACAATATTTATATATTAATGTTCAAAACACAATTATCCGTTTATAATCCTTTTACGTCTATCTTCTATACATCCCCCCTGCCTTCAAAAACTATCTAGTGAAGTTTGTAGTATTACCACCATCTAACAGGTGAGAAAACTTGAGTCTTAGTACTAGGTTTGAATCCCAAGACCCGCAGTTCTCCTACTGGCTACATTGCTTTGATAAAATTACATACTCTGGCTATACTGCTGCCTGTGTTATGAGTATCTATGCGTGCCACATGCTGACATCCAGTCACTGTTCTTGCCCCCACTAATCCATCTGAAAATAAGTATTCTACAGTTGATCCTTGAACAACATGGGTTTGAACCGCATGGGTCCACTTAGCCATAGATTATTTTCAACAAACACATTGAAAAAATTTTTAGAGATTTGTGACAACTTGAAAAACTCACAGACAAATCTTATGATTTTAATAACATTTTTTTATTCTGTAGCTTATTGTATTATAAGAATGCAGTCTATAATACATACAGAATATATATAACTGACTGTTTATATTAACAATAAGACTTCTGGTCAACAATAGCCTATTAGTAGAGTTTTTTAGGGAATCAAAAATTATACATGGATTTTTGGCTCTGCATCCCATATTATTCAAGGGTCAATGGTATTTTAAAAAATATTTTAATTAAACTACTAAAGTGTATAAAGCTATTTATAATTATTCCAATAAATACAAAACAATATATCCACAGACAAGTTAATTTGTTAAATATTTTTAAGATGTACGGGATGTAAATATTTTATTTTGCCATCAGTTATTTTTAAAAATGAAACATATTTGCCTGAAAAAATATTTTTAATGTTTATGTCAATCCATTGTTTATTGGTTTCGTTTAAGACAAAATACCTAAGTCATGAACCAAACAGCATGAAAATGCTAAAGCAGAGTATGCAAAACATGTCCACAACTGGTCACAAAGTATGCTGAGATGAGCCAGTGATGAATCCTAGAGACCGGCTAACTTAACTGCCCACCAGGATTCATAGAAGATGCAGGAGTTGGGGGATCCCCAAGAATCTGGCCCTCACCTTTGCAGGTATGGAACTTACACTTTTTACTGTGCCTGACTAAAGCAGATTCATGCTTAATAAAGAGAATAAAGTATAGAACAGAAAGTGCCAATTTGTAAATTTGCAGTGGAAAATGTGCCTTTCCAATGACCACACCAATCATGTCACACATGAAATCCTTTTAGCTTGAGGCTGAAACCAGTAAAAAGCTACTCTGGTAGCAGAGAGTTAGCATACGTTGAGTTGGATGGTCAGGATGGACAGAGGTTCACTTAATGCCATGGGTAAGCCTCATGAATTATTTTTCTCCCAAATCAAAGAACCCCTCAAAGGTGCCCAGAACTAGATTTAGAATCTCTCTAGTACTGCTCCTTGAAGAGTCCATGTAGCCCATCCCCTTTGGCTCATATTGGTTATCATATAATAGAAGACTAGGTTGCAGTGTTTACCAAACACCTGCCAGCAGTATTTGTCCAAAATCTGTTTCAGTTCCCTCCATGAGCTGCAGAGATGAAAATCTGCACTCATCATACATGCATTATCCGCCTTCCTATCAATACAGCATTTACTAGGTTCTATCTAGTACTAGGTGGAAAGCTACCAGCTATGAATATAGAAATGTAGAATATAGAATTTATAGAAATATTCCTGCTTTCAAGGAATACAGTCTTACTAAAAGAGACTGATTAGCTAATAACTGTAGTATAATGTGATGGCTGCAATAATCAATTCTGGAAATGGTGCTATAAATTGGTATAAATAAGGAAGACTTATACTCTAGGAATAACAGTATAGGGTAGGAAGGTACCACACAGAGGGCAAAGACAGCTAAAAGTTGAAAGATGAAGAGGCATTTCATAGATGAGGGTTGTGTATTAGGAACTTGACTGTCATCAGAAACACTGAGTAGTGACTGTGTGCCACGAGGCCACTGTGTCAGGTGCTCTATGAAACACAGATCTTACCTTTCTACCACTCACAGTCTAAGGGGATACTGATAATACACAAATAGAGACTACCAATTATTATGAATACAAAGGAAATAAACAGGGTCCTGAAATACAGAATAGTATAGGAGGCCTATTTTCATAGGGCCATAGAAGACAAGGAGCGGCCTTTACTCCAGGACAATGGGAAGCCCCTGGAGAATTATAAAAAGAGGTGATGACTTTATTTCTTCTTAAATGATGACAGCTATAGGAAGAAAAGTTTGGGGAGGCAGAGAGATAACAGTTCTTCCTGGGAGATCATATAGGACCATCATGCTGGGTTATGGCAGGGATGTGGGTTATGGTATATATAGAGGAAAATGGAGATAATACATATTCTGAGGTGCGATCAAATGGGTTACTGGATGTGGGAGTGAAAGGGAGAGGGACAGACGACACCCAGATTTCTATTTAAGCAATTACTTAGCAAATGGTAGTAACTTTTACTAATACAGAAAAGACTATAGAAGGGAAAGAGCTTTAAAGGAAAAATGAGTTCTACACAGGGCACAAGTTAATTTGAGAGGACAACAAAATATCCAAGCGGAAAAATAAAATTGGCCAGGAGCCTGGAGCTCAGAGGATCAGGCTGGGCTAAACATATAAATCTGGCATTCATTAGCATCTAGATGATATTTAAAGCCATAGAACTGGTGAGCTCACTCGGGGAGAAGGCAGAGAGAGAAGGGGATATATGCTTTCAGAATTTTCAGATGTATTACCCTATAGCAACAGAATATGTCTAGAAATTTTAAACTTGATTTGCATTCTGGAAATAACATTCTAGGGAGAGTAAAGAATAGAGAAGCCTGAATTTAAAAAGGGAATTATCCAAACAAAATTAAAAAAAAAAAATGTTTCTTAACTTACTTGATAGAGTGAATGAAAGTAGTACGGTGTCTAAATGAATTGCCCATTTCTGGCCTGAGAATGCTAAGTAGCTATAGCATCATAAGACAGAAACACAAGACAAACTTGAGGGTGGATGGTAGGATGTTAGACAATGATATAAGATAAAAATTGAAGTAATGGGCTTGAACTCAATTATCCAGAAAAAGAATACACAGTAAGAAAACAAAAGCTAGAACCCTGGGGAATACCATCAATTAAAATGTGTGTGTGTGGTGGCGGGGAGCCCATAAATATGATAAAGGAAGACACCGAAAAGTAAAAGTAGAACTAGAAGAAAGCAGGATTATGAAAGTTTAGGAAGAAGCAAGTATGGAGATACTAAGGATGGTGACTTGGATCAAATAACGAAGAGAAATCAAGTGAGATAAAGACAGATACGAATTCTTAGTTTCTGTCAATTAGGAATTTGGCCTTACAGCCTGTTGGGAGAAGCAAAGCTAAGGACTGAATGGAAAAAGGGAAAGTACATAACTTTAAAAAGAGAATGATTAAGGGCAACACAGGGTCAAAAGAGAATTTCTTCCAAATGTAGAAAATGTACAAGTAAGATTCTATGCCGAAATAAAAAATAAGTAGAAGAAGAAACTGAGGGCAGCAGGGATGGAATCTAGGCATTAGCCTGGGATGTGGCAAATACTTCTGGGACAAGAGAGAAAGAAGAAAGAATGAGTATAGAAGTTTAAGTTTGTATGTGTGGGGCGAAAAAGAGAGGTCCAGGTAGTCACTTATGAAAACCCTACTCTATACAACATGATCATCTGTTGAGGGAGAAAGTGACCACCTTAATGGACACCTCATTAATACATTCAAGGGCTGACACGGCATAGTCTACCCTAAAGAGGCCTGGTTCTAAAACACAGAAATAATCTTTCCTAAAACTTTTAAAGCACAGCTGAAAAAGGTGCACTCAGTCTGTGAGGCACTTCGTAAATGAGCTTTCTATTAGAGCCTATTAATAAAGCACTTAGTGCTTTAAAGCATAAAAGACATTTTTTCAAACTAGATTAGTAAATTTCAAAGTCTCTGAGGATGTGTGGTGCCTAGATCAGCTTAGAAGTTTGACCTAGCATCTTACCCCAAGTATAAAGATTTTTCTGTCTTTTTCTCAGGTATTTTGTTGAACCTATTTAAATTTTAATGAACACATTTAAGATTAGGTACACTTATAAATGAACTGTTCCGTAAGTTGAAGAGTTTATATCAGGAAGAGAACAAGATTTTAAGACAGAGTACTCAGTCATAAGAAGAGATGAAACACTGCCATTTGTGACAACATGGATAGACCTCAAGGTAATCATGCTAAGCAAAATGAGCCAGACAGAAAAAATTGAAAATCACATGGTATCACTTATATGTCAGATATAAACTAAAAGCAACAAAGGAACAGGACAAACAGAGACTCATGGACATGGACAATGGACTAGTGGTTACCAAAGGGTAGGGGGGTGGGGAAATAAAAAAGGAGAAAAGTAAACTGAGGGCAGTAGGGATGAAATCTAGGCAGGAAGGGGAAGGTAGACAGGGTAAATGGGGTCAAATATAGGGAGGTAGGGGGAAGGTTAAGTGGATAAAGGGGATCAAATATATGGTAGCTGAAGGAAACTGGACTTTGGGTGGTAAACACGTAATAGAATATACAGATGTCAAATGATAACATACACCTGAAAATTATATAACGTACACCCCAATAAACTTAATTAAAAAAAAAAAGATAAAATGAAAAATAACAAATAATAAAGGCAGAGTACTCGCTAATTGCTATTACTGTGGGCAAATCACCCAGCCTTTCTCCCCTCAATCTCTTCATCTATAAATAGAAAAATACCACAATTTCCTTGATTCTATGATACATATCCTCACATATCAGAAACCAGGATGCATTCCAATATCGATGTACAGATTTTTCATAGTAGTGTTTTTCCTTACCCCATCTATTGATTTCTAAATTTATGACATATCTCACAATCAACAAGGCCAAAGAAGAAATGCTAATACTCATCTGACACACCTGACGGTTGTGTCAGATGAGGTTGTCTAAGTGATGTGCAGACCAATTTTAATAGACACTAGTCTGATATCTTAAAATATGGGCTGCAAAAAAGCATACACATAACTTTTTTAAAAGCTTTAAAAAAAAAAAAGAACCAACACCAATGTCTAAATGGCACAAAAGGTGATTTGTACTTTCTCGTTTCACTATAAATATCAGGGGGAAATCTATATATTAATAAAAAAAAATATAAAGGACTTTTAAAAAGTTATAGCTCTAAATATAAAACCTCTCAGGAAACAGTAACACGAATAAATTAAAATATAGAAAGACACGATATAAACCTTATTTTAATATTTAATAACAACAATCTAGTCATATAATCTTTTATACTTACCAAAACGTTGCTATAGGCAAATTGATTTTGTATCTCTAATTTTCCATACCAAATAAGGTACTAAAAGTCGCCAAAATATAGGTCATATTTACATTCTACAAACTACTGAGTTTATTTGCAGCTAAAGAAACACTGTAAATTTTGAAAATAAATATTAACATCTAGCCTGTAAGACTATCAACATATACCAGTACTTAAATCCTTGTTTCAATACATTATTTTAAATTATGTAGAAATTTCAAATTTCCTCAAAAAATTAAATGATCCTTACTCTTTATATTTGTGACTGTACTTACTGTTTCTGTTATTAATTTTCATGTTTCATTAAACTATAAAGAACCTAGAGCACATCTACACAGTATGCTTTACTACGGAAAAGAATCATAGTTCAGGGGAAGTGGGTATCAATCATTCTTAGAAATAGCTCCCCTTGACCCTTGCTCAATGAGAGAAGGATTAGTCTTCTGTGTGGAGACACAGCTCTTAAGTCTTCACTAGAATTTGCTTAAAGACCATCTGTATTATTTTGTCCCGATTACCAAGAATTTGATAAAAAGCCAAGAAACAAAACTATCCAAGTATAGAGAAGCTGAAATATTTAAAGGTCTATAATTTTTCTGAATCTACAAATTCAGTAATATCATTACAAAGCAAAGATTTAATTACCAGTGTTTACTAAACAACATGAAAATCACAGGAATAGAGCTAGATATTTCTGTGAACAGGTAAGCAACTCTTTGCTATTGATTATATCTTCTCTAATTTCCTTTTAAAACTCACTAAACACAGATCAAAGTAGTTATGACTACAATCTCTGGAAGAATAAAACCTATAAATCTGAAAATTTTACCAGCCCATAAAAACCTCTACAAGATTACTCATACTGGAATAATCAATGAGTTAGTACATTACATGAAATTTTTAAGACTTATTACTTTACTGAAAAAAACAGCTATTTGCATGGTTAAAATGCAGTCTAGCACATTTATATCATTTTTTTATGTCATGCTGTAACTAGACTACTATCTCCCTACCTTTAACAACACACATAATCAAGGAAGGTGCATTATGAGAACATCTGAGATTTTTGTACCATGCGCACAGCAGTGTCCTGACTTAAAAATCTACAGGAGAAAAGTGACTAAGAAGCCTTCCATGAACTTCCACATACGGCTAAACATCTTTTATTAAATATGTATGTCTTTTCTTCCATAGTTCTCACTGCTTACCACTTTCTTAGCTCTTAGCATACCATATTAAAAGTCTTTGTTCTCATTTGTCACTTCATACTAAACTATAAGCTTCTAGAACTCAGAAACATTGTCAAGTTGCTCATTTTTGCAATCCCAGAACCTACAACAGTCCTGGGCTTAGTGTTCATGTTAACTGGACTATAACTCCAAGTTATCCTAGGTTACCCATGCATAAGAGATAGGAAAAAATTGCCTGAATAAAGCCAAGGCAGAGCTCAAGAATCTTTGGTATCTTTTCTTATCAACAAGCAATATTTTATCATCACCCCTGATAGAAGCAATAGGGAAGATTTCTCTTCTCAAGGACTTCCTAACAACTTCATCTCTATTTTCTCAAGTATGTATATTTACAGGAAATGTATAAATATTTTTTAAATGACTAATATCTAACTGCAACAATGCTAGATTAATTTGCCAAATGAATGAACGTGTTTAGAAATTTTCAGGCCCACCAATGCAAGCCTGGGGTCTAAGCCCTAAGTCTGCCTTCTGTTTCCTTGTGCATTAACATAAAGGAAGAAATGCAATGATAGCCCACCCCCTGCTTCACAAAGGTAGCAGAAAAAATTATGTAAGAATGTGCTTTGTTGTCTCAAAGATAAAGAAGTATGAAAATGTAAAGGTTTATTACTATTCAACAGTATTCCTGAAAGGTTTTGTTATTTAGATCTGATGAAAGATTTACAAGTAGTTAATTTATAGATAAGTACAACTTTACATTTTTCAAAATGACCTTTATGGAAGTCTCTCTTTGTAGTCCTGGTACAAATATATGTTTAAAATCCAGTTCATTTGAATTTATATTGATTTTCGGTTTAAAAAGTTATCAACTACAGTTATTCCTGCCAACTTTTGAAAAGATGACTGAGAGTAGAAAATGGGCTATCATCAATTTACATTTTTTTAAAAGAGTAAAACTTTTTTCTTCTTTAATTTTCTTATAGTGTTCTAGCAGATAATTTAAAGGAAAAGACTACTACCTGTATCTACTTTAGTGCTTAGTCAAATTCAAGTTTAACCCTCAGTACAATAGTGTGGTATAATGCAAAGAAGGCTGGGCTAGGATTCAGAACTAAATTTAGGGCCTTCTGCTGTCTATATCTGTAAGATGACCACATGTAGCTATGTCGTTGTACTGGTATAAAAGTAAAAATTAGGTTAACAGATATAAAATAAATTTGAAAAATTAAATAAATGTGCATATTAGTCTATCCTCCAAAACAAAGAGGAAAATCAGTGACATTCCGTAAAAGGTTAAAAACAAAGATGCTGATCCTATTTTTATTTCAGGTAGACTATAATTTACAATAATTTCAAAATTATTACTAAAAGTTCGTATTAAAATGCTAAAGTGAAATCCTTTACCTTTTCTAAGTCTTCAATTTCAGAACTGAAGTTTTTACCCTCATCCATCATTTCCTCTTCTTCAAGAGTTCTTTCATCATCATAGTCATGGACCAACATCTCAGCAGTGGGGTCAAAATCATGATCCTCAGAGGACAAAGACCCAACTGGAATAAAATAAACTCGATCACTTTATAAGTTCATAAGACTGTTTACAAAAATATATATAACTTGTGTTCTGCCAGTTTCTTTTAATGTTTATAGGCGAGCTTTATTAAATGCACTTACTATATATTTTACAGCTTATAAAGACCATAGTTTTGAAAAGATACCCAAACCAGCAAAAGAACAAGGCAAAGTAATTAAACACCTTTTTATAAGTCCAATCCATGAGAGTAAGACTTATATTTGCAGCAAAGTGACTTATAAATGGGACATCCCCCAAAATAAATGTTCTAATAGAAAAGTCAAATTTGCTTTGTATAAATTTAATACATTTGTCCAAAAGCAATACAAAAATGTCTGAAGGATCAAAAGATTTCACAAGAATCTGTTATATACTAAGGCTAAACACTTTGTGATAAGAGAATATAAATTTTACTCAAAGGTGCAAAACACAACAGAAATATGGTTTTTGAACAAATATAAGCATCTGTGAAGCAGCTATATATACAGCAATTCAGCCTTTAAAAGCACAGTCACTTTTCATAACAATATTTCAAGCTCCCCAGTTTTAATCAAACAGGCATTAAACAGTAAGAGTATACTTTTTCTTGGATTACTAATAAAATTCTTAAGATTATGTGAAGAGAATATAGAAATTCATCTAAAAGTTTTGGAAGATGTATCCCATTACAAGTTGTTTTAGTCAAAACATACTTATTTATAAAATTATAATTCATTTTAATGGCAAATATGAAGTTAACAGGATACTCCGAAAGCAAGTGGGAAAAAATAAGATCTAAAATCCCAAGAGAATAAAATCAAATTATAAAAAACGAGAATGTCTCCATTTGTTTTATCCAATTCAATCAGACCAATGACACTCAGAGCAGGGAAGGAAAGTATCAGAAACTTGGGGTGAAGGAACACTGAACACTGAACACTGAACATAAAAAATCTGATCTATTTTTAGTCAAGCTATTTTACATTTTGAAATTTCAAACATTCAAAGACAGTCTGAGATCATTAACAAAATATTGAACTAGACAAAAAATTTTCACTATGGAAAGAAGTATGGATATAATTCGGTGTTTTTTGTAAGTTTGAAGAACTTTGATCTTTAGTTCCGAAAATAATACAATTTCTATGGAACTTAATTATTTAAGAGATTTATATTATATTTTTTAATATTGAAAAATATTATCTGCTCATTTTAAAACTTAAATTATTGGCAATTTAACTTAATTTTAAAGAAAACGTTTATTAAATAGCTCAAGAGCAGAATATTCACCATTACTTTTTTTTTTTCTTTGAGGAATTCCTGGAAACCTCTCTGGGATGCCAGAGTGTCAGGGAGGGAATTAGATGGTAACTTTTCTACCTCTCTGAGGGCAGAGTTCTGCCCTCTTTTGTAATCCTTGTATCACTTGGTGCAGCAGGCTCTCTATTAAAGTGGAAGGTATTCAATAAGGGCCAGATATGAAGGGCCTCAGGGTCTACTCTTGACTTTGTCCTGGCTTTCTAGGACCTGAGGCAAGTCATTTAAACTTTCTGGGCCTAGGTCCAGTTTTTCATTTGTAAAACACAGAGGGGTGGCTTAAATGACCTCAAATCTCTTCAGGCTATAAAATTCCCATTAAAATGGACTAATCAATTAAAAGCAGGTTATAAATTTGTTTAAACACCAAAACCAAATGGTTTTGCTTTTTAGATTGCAACTTCTTAAAAGTAGACAGTGACACAAAATGGAAAAATTGCATTATCATCCAGATGTTTGGCATCGTGTAAATATTCTCTTCCTGAAATGTCATAAAAAGTCTCAAAATTAGAGAAATGTTTTAAAATTATTTTTTAAATGTAAAGAGAGAGACAGCTATTTTAAAAATAACCAGGTAGAATTTCTTCTACTTGGTGTTAACTATTTCAAAATACCTTAAATGATAATCAAGGGAAAACCTGAAAGAAAGTCAACTAAATACACAAAGTAATACGCAAGGAAATGGACTATTCACTCTAAAGCGACATGTTGCAATGTAAAACCTGGAAGCTCATCCAGGCTCTACTAAACTAGGGAACTCTCAGTAGTTACTTAAAAGTCTCCTCAAGTGTAAAATAAGGGACTTGGACTAGTCCAGAGGCCCTTTCCTGGAGACTATGTGAGGGAAAAGAGGCAGCCAAGAGGAGGCTGGAAAGGGGATGAGAAACTGGAACAAAGCTATCCTTACATTTTAGCTTAAGAGGAAAAGTCCTCACCATGGATGGGCTTCAAGGGTTCCACAAGCCCCAAATTGTGTGTAATTATAGATACGTACAGAGTTATGGAGAGGGTTCCTTGCTTTCATCAGATCCTAACAGGAGTTTCCAGACCCCAAAAGGCTAATAAACACTGTCCTAGATGATCTAAGATTGTCTCACCTACCTTCTTGTGACAAACTTGGAGATTGTTTCATTTGATTAAGGCAGCTTTACCTAACTCTCAAATTTCAATTTTAACACAAACTATAGGCATTCCTCAATTATGAAAAATACATGAGACAAAATAAAGGGAGATGAGAGTCATGGTTAATAAGCAATATAAGCAACCCCAAAGTTCTGACAAACTAAAGAGCTGATTTCTCGAAGAAAACAAAATTAAAATCTAAACTAAATTCTTAACGTGGAAGGATGATTTAGGATTAAGTGTTTCGGGCATGGAGAAAAAGAAAAACAAGTGCGGAAGTTATATTACTTAAAAAGAACAGTTGTCTGTTAGCAGCTTTGTAACAAGTATGCTTTCAACAAACAACAACAACAACAAAAGGTAATAGAACTGTTCCTTCCTCAAACAACTTAATTACCAAAGCGTAACACTGAAACTCTTAAAATCAAGTGACGAAAAACTCGCAGGACAAATTTTTGTGGGAAAACCTTTAGCGAGAGATCTTTGAGCCCCCATTACCCTCTGGGACCCACTGAAAAAGTAAGAAAAAGGACAAACCTGGGCTCGAACTTCCAAAAGAAGCCTAGGAGAGAGAAGAAAACGTGCGGTTAGATCGCAAAGCCGGGGGGAAAGGCAGCGCCGGCAACAGGGCGCAGGGGAGGCGGAGCCCAGCGCTCCACCGCAGCTGCCAAAAGTGCAAGACGCAGCTTCGTTCCAGTCGCTCCCGGCCCCTTTCGGGCCCCTCTTGGCTGCCTCGCCTTCCTCCCCGAATTCCCAGTGTACAAACTCGCAGACTCGGGATGAAGCCGGGAATGTAACAAGCAACTCTAAGCAGCCCCTTGGAGCTCAGGAAGTTACAAAGCGAAGATGCAAAACCCAGAGCAGTAGATTCGCAACATCGGTCCCCCGCCCCCAGCACCTCGGCAGTACCCCAAATCCCACCCGGCTCTGCACGGCCCCAAACACCACCTCGCCACATACTCCTTCTCCTGAAAGAGACTCGCCCTCCGAACACCTGGTCCACCCCCTGGGACCCGAGGGCCCCAACTTCGGGGCTGTCTTCTACCGCCGAGCGGAGGCCAGCTCGCGACCGGACACTCTCCCCCAAACCAAAGCGCGCAAACCCCCATCCTCTCTCCCGAATCCGGAGACGCAGCACTTCAGTGGCCGAGACTCTGGTTCCTTCCAGGGTATCCAGTCCCCCCGCCCCCCGGCCTGCCGGCGAGCCCCCCGCCCCGCCGAGGTCCCGCCGAGGGGCTCCTGGTGCGCTACCCCCTCCCCCCACCCCGGCTCACAAGTCTCGGGGGACACCGCCAGGACAGCTTCGCTCGTCCTGCCTCCCTAGGTAGCCCAGAGGGAGGTGGGGCTACCGAGAGCCCCTCGAAGCGTAGAGAGTCTCGATCGTCCCCTGCATTCCCCAGGGCTCCCGCATCGCTAGGGCTGCGGAACCGGGATTCCCGCTCGCCTCCCGCGGAGCCCGGCGGCCGCGCATCCCCGCTCGCCTCCGCGCCCGGAGCCAAGTGGGATGTGAGGCTCCTGGGCACCGCAGCCCGGACCCGGGGGGCCGGGAGCACGGAGCACCCTCCCGCGGGGCACGGGCGCAGCCCGCTCCCGTCTTTGCAATCCGCTGGCGGAGGGGTGGGGGGGCCCGGCCGGTTTCCACCCACCCCGGCCCGGGGAGGCGGCGCGCAGGCTCCAGCGGCCCGCGTCCGCTGCCCCGGGGCGCGACTCGGCGCCGTGCCCCGACCGAGGCTGGCCGCGGCCGGCCCCCGCCTGCGGTCTGCGTCCGGCGCCCGGTCGGGTCGGGGCAGGAGCCGGCGCGGCCTAGTCCCGGAGGGAGACCGCTCCCGCGCCCGCTCCCGCCCCCCGGTCGGCCCCGCCGCGGCCGGTCGCCGCCCCGCGGCCCCCGCTTCGCCGCGCCGCCTCCCGCGGGGCCGCGGGCGAGGCCCGGAGGCGCCGGGCCGGCTCGGGGCCAGCGGGGGGCCGCCGGGCGCCCGGTCAGCCGGCCGCCCCTGCCCGGTTTCCCTGCTCACCTCCGCCATATTGGTACCTTTAGGGCGAACGAGCAGCGCCGAGCCCAGTCCCCGGATGGGGCGCCTGAGCCAATCGCAGCCGCCGCCGCCGCCGCCGCCGCCGCCGCCGCCGCGGTCCGTCGGGCACCCGCCCGGCGGCGGAGGCGGCTCGGCCCCTGACAGGGGAGGGCGGCCCGCGACGCCCCCGGCCCGCGCGCTCGGCCGCCCCGGGGCACCCCACGGCGCGGCCCGCCCCGGCCGCGGGTCCCGGACTCGTCCCCGCGCTCCCCGCGCGCTCCCTCTCTCCCTCCGCGGGAGTAAAGTTCACGCAGAACCGGGCGCGGGACGGTCGGGGCCAAAGAGCCGGCCGAGGCGGCTGAAGACCTGACGGACGGACAACACCCCGGTCCAGGAGGGCTTTGGGGAAGCGGGCGGGAGACTTGGAGAGATGACAGACGTCCTTCAGGAGAGAGGAGGTGGTCGAAGGAATCACAGACTGACGGACGAGAGACCCCCGCCCCCACCCCGCCCCCGAGAGATGGAAGAAGTGGCTGATGGACGTCGGGGTCAGTCCAAAATGAGAGAGAGGATAACGACCAGGCACTCGGAGCTTCCTGGAAGATACCTGCCCGAAGTGGAGATGAGTACAGCGGCCCTGGGAGTGGACAGTAGAAGTGGTCATCTATCTGCCAGTCTCTGGAAGATAATAGCACAGAAGAAAAGGTAAAAGGTCAACAGGGCAAAGAATTGATGATAGAGTGGCACAATTCAAAGAAGACACCCATAAAATATAAATTGTGTATGTACAAAAGAAATTTAGAACAGTACTAGGGGGTTGTTAATCGCCAAATAGTGATTAACACAGGGGGTGACCCAGAAGTACACACTTGATAGACCTATGGAAGGGCAGGAATAGCAGCATATCAAAGTCCCCGGACTGAGTCTCAAAAATCTCAACCTCCCACCTCCCTCCCCAAAAGCCAAACATTTGCTTAGGGTCAGGATAGAAACTAGTCCTGTGGGCAGGTGAATGGGTGAAGGAAGGAGGACAAGGCTTAATAGCTATACTTGCTCCTACACATGTCTTATGGCCATTTGCTCTCCTTGGGAGCCGTAGTCTTAACTCCTGGCAGGTCTGTATCCATACTGAAACAACTTTGACCAAAGTACACAAAAATACTCACTAAAAATTCATTGGTAGCCACCGAGGTAAATCCTACAAGAAGTTCAAGTCATCGTGCCCTATTCCCTTGCCATGGGATTGTCTTGAGGCCAGAAGCCAGAAATAATTATGTATGGAAAAGAAAGTCGAAAAATGTGGAAGCGACTGCTGTAAGTTTCACGGATAAGTGAGATGGCTACACAGTCAGGAAGGTATACTGCAGGGCCCTACAAAGAACTGGAGAAGATAGTGATCTCAGACAACATTACTGTTACTGAAACATGTAATATTAAATGATAGAATTGAATTCTTGCTGTAATCTCACAAATAGACTTTTTAGAAGGTAAAACTTTCTATATCCTTGGTCTAAACATGAAAGTTTAGGATTTTTGCCTGGGATCACCTTTAATTCTCACCCTCTAAAGGTATATACTGAGGATGAGGCTGGAGACGAGTATGGATAGGATGGAAAGGGTTACTTTCAATATGTTTGCCAAGGCATCTCAAAGTTACTCCACTGGTAAAATTTATTTATGGAAATTTTATGGAAAAATTATTTCAACTGTTTCCAAATATCATAAAATCATGGAAAATTACACTTTCTCTGCTGTGAAAGATATCTTTCAACCTTTTGTACAGTCAAATAACTCAAAATCAGCTGAACTTTGAAACCAGAGGGTTGGCACATGTTGTAGGTACTGTCCTCAATGAGGCATTTAGAGTTTTCAAGTAAAAAATGGCTTGAAATTAAGTGTAAGTGATTAACTTTAGAAATGTGCCAGTGAGCATGCATCTGTGGACAGAACCATTGAATGGTGCCTTGAACTTGTCCATAGGGCCTGGGATCCCAGTCATGAAGAAAGTTCTCCAACAGCCTGCTTCCTACCTTAACACTAAGGAAAAACATTTTTTTCATAGTAAACTATGGCTAATCCAAACTATAAATATGGCCTTAGGTTCCATTTTGCCATGTTTACAAAATATACAGACTCATGCCCTTAAGTAGAGTTTCCACAGTCTCCTATTAAAGTGTAAAGATTTTGCATAGACATTTATAATTTTTATTTTTTATACTTTGTCCATCATAATACATAGTTTATGTAGTCTGTGTCAAGGGGATTAAATAAGGGTTCGTAGAAAGATAAGCAAAGCTAAGGTAATTCACAGTTGAAGGCAAGAATGCTACTTTCCCACCCCTAATCGCTAGAGAAAAATTTTATCACCAAGTTTTATATAACACATTCCTTTTATGATAAAGTATGTAAAGTCTACTGTATGTACATGGATGTTTCATTTTGATGACAAGCAGTTGGTACAGATTAAAAAAAAAAAGTCCCCGTATTCCAAGGAATTGAAACAAAAATTACTTTTTACTGTAGGTATTATTATTGTGTCACTACACAACAGGTGGCATTATATAAAAAGTAAGCACTATGCTGGACCCTGCAACTGTGGGATCACCATAAAAGTCCTGGTCCCTCAAAAGTTTACAATGTAACTGAATAATTTTTATGTGCAGTGGATGGGAACAAGAGCAAAGAAAACTCAAAACTGAAACCATGATAACTTCCTAAGAAGAACTGAAATATAATAGATTGTCCAGCCATCTTTAGAAATGAAATAAATCAAGAAAAGATTATGAATGTGTGATTTGAGATGTCTCACAATAAATACATACAGTTAAATAGGAAAATGCAAATGTAAAAAATGAGGACCAATGAAACTAGGCTAGTAAGTTAACACCAGAGAAAAGGTTAGAACAAGTATATGCAGGTAATTCAGTGTGATACATAATATGAGAATTAAACCATAAATTTGGCTTAGAGATTTCTGGAGCCAGAAAACAAAACAAAACAAAACAACAACAAAAATAAGTAAATACAAACAGTTTCTCATTGTCTTTGAGGGGAAATACACAAATTCTTCAATGGAAGCAAAACTTCTCAGGACACTTTAAAAGAAATGTCTTGCCTGAGCTATATAGTAATTTAAAGGGAAATATTCTCTACCAGAACCTCAAACCCACTAGCTCATTTTTTAGTGACCATCCTTGTATATATGACCTACTAAAAGTTTTAATAGGGCCATGGTAATGTATTACAAATATTTAGTTTTCTACAGATTTCATCTAACCCCAGGAAAAACAATTAACTATCTAAAGTTAATCTCAAGTGTCTATAGTAGTCAGGCAGGCACAATGAATGAGTGAAGCAGGCCAGTGTGAAGACGAAAGTAGCAGCAACAGCAAACCAGCAGAAGTGATCCTGCCTAAATGGGGTAGCCACTAACTTAGGCTCAGCAGACTGGCTCTTGCCTTGTGAGAATGTGAGCCCAGTACTTCCAGACATTGCTATTTTCCAAGAACAACTGAAAAGCTGGATTTTTATGTGAACTTCCTTGGTTTTTAAAAATTGTCAACCCAAAATTTTTAAACAATTTAGGCCAAATAAATCACATTAAGTAAATCATATTGACTGTGAGTTTCCAGTTGGCAGACTAACCTAGGACATCCTCCTAATATCGCCTCTCAACATGGCTTTGGATAAGACCGTAATGCCACAATTCAGCTCTCCATCACATCAAACTTCTTGCATTTTTCTAAACATATACAGTTAGATGTGAAATTCAAGTATTTTTTGTTTGAACATCTGCTCTATGAAAAAGCCAATTTATTGCAGTAAGCTTTGCTTAAACAGAATTTGTCCACAGAAGGTTGATGGTCTGCATGGTGCCTAAATAAAGCAAGAACTTTGATAGAGATAAGAAGAGAGAGTGAAGCAACCAAAGTGTCCTATGATAGATGACTAGCTAAAGAAGCTGAGGTACATATATACAATGGAATATTACTCAGTTATAAGAAGAGATGAAATACTGCCATTTGCAACAACATAGATGGACCTCGAGATAATCATGCTAAGTGAAATAAGCCAAACAGAAAGAGTTGAAAATCACATGATATTACTTATATGTGGGATATAGACCTAAAAGCAACAAATGAAAGGGACAAACAGAGGCTCACGGACATGGACCATAGATTAGTAGTTACTAGAGGATGGGGGAGGGGGATAGATGGCGTAAAGTGGGTCAAATATGTGGTGACAGAAAGAAACCTAACTTTGGGAAGTGAACACAGTGTAAATATATATATGCCTTATTGTTAAAGTATACAACTGAAACTTATTGGATTTCATTAACCAATGTCACCATTAAAAAATAAAAATTTAAATTAAAAAAAGAGATTGAATCCTCAGTTTATTATTAAAGGAAATGGGAACCTGCTCCATAGATATGTGAATTTATCTGACCTATAAGTCAAGGCTATCTTTATAATCAGAGGGATGAATCAGACTAACTTACCTTTATAAGACAAACCAGTTAGATCTTACAACTCAGTGGCTTTAAATTTAAGAATTATTCTCAAAAGAATTCTGAAGAACTATACCCCTTTCCATATATACAAGTTGACATCTAATTTCATCATAAGTTTAAATAGTTGCAAAGGATATAGTTTCCAATATATTGTAATGGTCATTTTAAAATAAAGCGATTGTACAATCCTTTAAAATGTATGCAATGGACTCTAAATACCATAGCAATTTTATATATCAATCATTCTTTTTAAAAAATGAAGTTTCTTCTTTAACAATACAAAATTTTATGATCCTTTTTTCTCCCTGAATTCACATGCCCATTCTCTTTCCTCTAGAGAATTTTATCCTAGTGTAATACGCTTCATGCCTAGAAGTCTTTTGTTGATACTTTACTATCTGCAACAAAAATATCTCTATAAATTGGCACTTAAAATTAATACTTTTCCTCTAAATTAAATTACCAGTATAAATATTATTGACTCATAATTGATTGAAATAATATGCATGTATTACAAATTTGATTAAAGCTTATTGAACAAAATATCAAAATTGAATTGGAAATCAATATCTTAATAAAATGAATGGGACCTTAAAAAATTAGTTTATATACCTGTGGATGGATCTTAATGCTAGAAAGAGAATGAGCTTAGCATCAATTATATTCTTATTCTTTATTTTTTTTAGAAGTAAGCTCAGAGAAACCACATTCATACAAAAAGTAGATGGGATGGGAAGAGTTTTATTACTAAACTATCGGTCAATTCTTTGAACTCCTTAGGAATATACCACGATGTGATCTTCTGCCAAACATTACTTTTAATGTTCTTACACTGATGTTTTTATTACTTCCATTTTGCTGAAAGGAGAGAACTAAAAGCTACCTGATATGCAAAAGGACTTGTTATCCAGTCATTACAATATTTCACTATAGTTCACCAGAGACAGAGAGAGAAGAACAAATATCCCAGCTTTTCTCTTCCTCCCTCTGATTTCCCAGAAGTGCCTCACATTACCTGAATCCAGGAAGAAGTCAGCTGACCCAGGAGCCTGGGGAATACAGCTTGCAGGAGTTGGCACCCCTGTCATACTGAGCAGTTCAAGGGAAGTATATATAGAATAGAATTAATGGCACAGGCTAAGGACTGGCCCAGAAAACAAGAAAGGGTAACTTGGAGAAATGATTAGAAGGTCAATAACTTTCAGAGTCAGGGAAGAACACCTTGAGAGAAAAAACAACAGTGACAGCATAGTGGACATTAGAATAAAAGAGATCTGAGTTCAAATGTTATTAACCTGTGACTTGGATAAGCCATTTAATTTACTTGAACCTCAGTTTCCTCTTTTCAATCTGTGTTGTAACCTTCTTAGAGACAATGTGTAATACTTAACTGAAATTTTATCTACTAATTCCCAACCCCATTGAAGGTCACTCCTGGCATTAACTCCTAGGCACTTATGGCCTGCCCTTTAGGAGAAACAACCCCAATTTCTGAGCCAGAGAACACCCTTAGGCAAAAAGAGACAGAAACCAGGTGCATAGAGGTGCTGTCTGAAGGTGACTCCAGAGTAGACTGAGGAACATGGCTAAAGCACTGGCAGTATCTGCTGCTAATGTACCGGTGAAAAAGATCTGAGAATCACAATGGGCCTCAATCCAGCCTTAAATCAACATTACGCTTTCATGTTTCTCCAGATCAATGCTTTTCAAACTTTTCTGACCAATATTCACAGTTAGAAATATAGTTTTACATTGTGACCCAGTACACATATGTGTATGTTTTTATACGCATACATATATAACTGAAACAAAAATTCCATGAAACAATAATTCTTTCTAAGTAGCACGTACTCTGATATTTTTTTATTTCATTCGATTTTTTTTAAACAAAGGTTGCCAGTCCCAAAATTAATTTCATGACCCTCTAAAACTACTCAAACTGTTGACTGCTGCTGTGACAAGTTAAAGAACTGGAGACAGAATATAAATAAACTATGTCACTATGCACTAAAGTCTTTGAGCACTAAATTCAGCTGACATTTTTTTTCAGAGCAAGATATTCTCAATGACGGAAGCAGTATGTTGATTAATATTTTGGCACAAGCATCTTCTCTAGTCCCAGACGAGTAACAATTCACGGACCCACAATTTGAGTAGTGCTGCCCTAGACCATACTTGAATGGGGTTGAAAATAATGACTTATTTTAAGAACATAAAATAATTTTTCTAACACTTGCTCTTCTCTGTTGTGAAAAGATCCCTAGACCTCCAAAATCTTTCATTTATTCCTTGGGATCTCTAAAGGACATCTTTGATGATGTCATCAAACTTCATTTCACCGTATCCTTAGAGCCAAAGGCTAGAAGGAAGGGTGAAGACCACTGCCTATGCCCTCTGCTCAGCCCTGCAAGGAGGACCACTTAGTCTATACTTGCTAGCTCCTTGCCTCCCAACTCCTGCTGCCACCCAGACTATTTGGAAATGAAAGTCAAGTCCTACTTCTGTGGACTAAGCAAAGAAGGAAAAAAGGGACCCACATTGTGACTGTGGTTCCCCTTTCTGGGTTGCGGGTAAGTTCTATGAAGCTACTATCTTCCAGGACAGCAGTCCTCAAACTGGAGTACCCTAGAACAGTGGTTCTCAACCAGGCGTGATTGTGCCCTATCCCCAAGGGACATTTGGCAAGGTCTGAAGACATTTTTGGTTGTCATAATTGAGGCGGGGGGCATTGCTACTGGCATATAGTACGTAGAGGTCAAAGATGTTGTTAAATATCCTACAATGCACAGGATAGCCCCCACTTCAAGTAATTAAATGACCCAAAATTTTAATAGTGCTGAGATTGAGAAACCCTGCCTTAAGAGTACACAGAGGCTTCCCAGGGGTGAGTAGGCACAGATCATTTTAAGCTGATTGGTTATATATCTTTAATTTCAATTTGGTCTGCCACAGTCTTGTAAATTCTCCTTTTCCGCCTCCCTTTCACAATGACCCTTCTCCCAGATCCTCAATATGTGTTCCCAGGTATAAAAACTTCCAAGGCACCCAACAAGGAACAATTTGAGAATGTGTAACTTCCTCCTGTAAGGAGGAACTTGAGGCAGTTACCTGAGAATGAAACAAAAGAGTTTCATAAAAATATCACAGCAGAAGTGCCTTGTTTCAGGCAGGTAATAAACTCCTGGTAAGTCTCTGGGCCTTATGTCCCTATCTAAATGTCTTAGATTTAGAATCCAAAAGTAAGATAAATTGACATCCTTTGCAATTATTTAGATTTATAATAGAAAAACTTACATATTAACTTTGGAATGTGAGAAGATGATGACCGAAGTCATAATAGTGGTTACATATGGGTAGGAGAGGGCAAGTGCTGAAAGGTTCTACATCTAGATCTTAGTGGTGGTAATTTGGGTGTGTAAATATGGAAAAGTTCAGAGGCATATACTTAAGATCTGTATATTTTATAAAAGTTACATTTTCATAAAAGCAAAAAAAAAAAGTAAAAGGTTTTTTCAAAATTATTTTGTGAGAGTATTCAAGCAAAAATGTTAGAAGACCTCTACTTTAGGAGACAGAGAAGACTAAGTTTTCCTGGCCTTGTGTCCTTGTTTTCCTCTACGTGGCCTAAAATATAAGTCTCTCCTGTTTTCCATCCTTAGGACCTTTTCTTCCTAACATGTCTTTCTTTCCTTCCAAACCCTTCGATCAAGCCCCTGGAAGTCATACTCTGTGATCACACACCTCTCTGACCTGGAACCACTTCCCCAGGCATTTCCCTCCACCTCCCTTAACTAAAATCTGCCCCTTCTCCTGATCCCCCAGGGCATCATCCTTTCAGAGTACACAAACCTCAGGATCAAGAGGTGAAGTCCAAGTCCTTGCTCCTCTGATAGGAAGCCAGGAGGCTCCACCCTCTGAGAATCCTTGCACTCATTCATATCACCTTCACTCCCAATCACTGTCATTTACTAACTGCCCCTCACGGGATCTGATGTATACATAGCCTTCTCCACCCCAATTCCTACTCTACTCTTGGTTACATTTATACTTGAAAAACAGACTTTAATTTTAATGAAGTTCAATCATTTTTTTTCCTTTTTGTAGCTTATGTAATTTTTGCCTACTTTAAGTTGTTAAAGATTTTCTTTGATATCCTTTTTCAAAATATGTTATGGTCTTAACTTTAATATTTAGGTCTATGATCTATTTTGAGTTAATTTTTACATATGGCATGAGTTAAGGATCTGGTTCATTTTTTTTTATGTAGATATACAGTTGTCTCAGCACCATTTGTTGAAAAGCTCTCCCTATTGGCACCCTTGTCAAAAATCATCTAAATATATATATATATGTATGTGTGTGTACATATACACACACACAATACACACATATATACACATACACATATATACATACACATAGATATATATGAATAGGCTGAGATATATGTTTATATATATTATATACATCATATATACAATGCCTACTCTGGGCTCCATATTTTGTTTGGTTGCTCTATATGTCCTTAAGACAATCCACACTGTCCTGATGACTTCTAATAAAAATATTTATAATAAATTGATATTAGGTATAAAACCTTCAATTTTTTGACTATTCTTCTTTTTCCTATAGCAATTTTAGAATCAGTTCATCAATTTCTACAGAATGCCTGACAATATTTTAATTGAGATTATGTTAGGTCTTTATATAAATTTGGAGAGAACTGACATCTGAACAACAGCAAGTCTTACAAACCATGAACATGACATATTTCTACATTTATTTAGGTCTTATTTACTTGCTCAATAATGTTTTATAGTTTTCACTGTGCCAGTCTTGCACAACTTTTGGTAAACTCATCTGTATTTTATGTATTTTTGATACTATTTTAAATGGCATTTAAAGTTTTTCATTTTACAATTGATTGTTGCTAGTATATAGAAATTTAATTAAAATTTTTATATTGACCTTGTATCCAACTTTGCTAAACTAGCTTTTTTTTGTAGAATCCTTAGGATTTTCTGTGTTCACAAACATGTCATCTATGGATAAAGATGATTTTACTTTTGCCATTCTGATCCATATGCCCTTTTTTTTTTGTGGGACCTCCAGGACAATGTTGAATAAAAATGTTGAGAGTGTTTATTCTTCCTTGTTTCTGATATTCCTGAAGAAAGCATCTTACCTTTTACCATTGTGGTGGTTTTGAACGATATTTAAAATTTCTCTGATACTCCTCCCTACAAAAAGTAGAGCTTAATTACCTTACCCTGGAATGTGAGCCGCAGTTAGTGAATCGCTTCTAATGAATAGACTCTGGTGGAAATGACTGTATGGGACTTCCAAAAGACTAGGTTATGAAAGGCACTGTGGCTTCCTCCTTGTTTTCTCTTTCTCTTGGATCACTTACTCTGCAGGAATTCATTTGTCAAGCCTTGAAAACTCTCAAAAAGCCTTATGGAGAGATCCTTATGGTAAGAACTTGAGGCTTCTTACAAATAGCAAGTAATAACCTAAAGTTTTATCCCAACAGCTTCATGCATAAGCTGTCTTGGAAGCAAATCTTCTAGCCCTAGTCAAGGCTTCTGATGATTATAGCCCCAGCTGATAGCTTTAGTGCAAACTCATGAGAGAATTTCAGTCAGAACTATCCTACCAAGCTGCTCTCAAAGAAATAGTGAGATAAGTGTTTATTGTTTCAGCTGCTAAAATTCAAGGTAATGTTTTACACCACAATACACCATAATACAGTTGCTAAGTATCATGTTTCCTGTATATGCCTTTTATCCCATTAGAACATTCCCTACTTTTACTACTTTGCTGAGAATATTTATCATTAGTGGGTGTTGACTTTTGTTCAGTACCTTTTCTCCATATATTGAGATGATCATAGGGGTTTTCACCTTTATTCTGGTAATTTCAATGTTTAACTTTATCATTGTGGTAAGTCCATACAATGGGAACATTACTGAGCAGCAAAAAGGCATGAACAACTGACATATACAATAATATGCATGAATCTCAAAAATACTGTTTCCTTTTATACAAGAAGTTCACAAAATGCCAAAACTAATCTAGTGACAGAAATTAAATTAGTGCTATCCTGAGGTCAGAAAGTGGGTGGGGAAAGTGGGACAGTGAGGGACAGAGAAAGAGTGATAAAAATGTTCTATATCTTGTTTATGGTAGTGGTCACACAAATGTATAATTCATTGATCAGTACCCTTAAAACAGGTGCACTTAAGTGTAAGTGAATTTCACATCGAGAGTTGATATTTAAAGTTTATACTTGAAGTCTACAAAACTAAATAGGTTAAGAATTTATTTCCTAGTCATGTCCATTAAAATGCAAATGTTGAACAGTAGGTCTACATTATGTTTAAATGTGGTTTCTGTGTTACAACTAAAGCTAGCAATTTGGTTAATGACTACGGTAAGAGAGAAAACACTGGCCTAGTTAATAGATTTAATCTATTCCCAGGTCTAAATGGTCGTTAAATAAAGGCTCTGCTGTGTATAGAATGGTTACTGTAGGAAAGTTTACTCACTGAGCCTACTTAAATATACTTGAGAAATCCAAACCCACGTCAATTTTGCAAGAGAGAAAACTCTACTTGAGTGATCCCAGCCTCAGAACAGAGGATTAAACAAAAACACAATTCATGACTTTTCTGATGGTTTTTGTCTTTGTGCTGACAGCATTTCTTCTTTAGCTGTGATAATCTTAAAATCAGTCTCATCCTGAACTAGGACTCTTCAGCCTGGAACAAATAGAAATGGTACAAATGCCAACAATTGTTTCCAAATAAACGAGCCATTAAAAAAAAAAGTCATTGATAAGAGAAACAATTAATGTTATCAATTATGTAACTGTCAGTAAAAACAGTGATTTATTACCATGCCTAATGCTAACCATTCTCTTCCTTATCTTTGCATTTGCAGAAAATAAAAAGACTGAAAGAAACAAGAGTCTACCTCTAAATTGGTAACTGTACTGCCACACTGTCATCCTTGTCACTCTCAGGCTGAAATTTCAGAATGGCTGCTATCCCCTGGTTAGCCAGCCCCTCCTGGACTCCTCATCTTATCAGCTCAGCAACCGAAGCAGAAGAAAAAGAGGACGAAGGTAACTGTTAGTCACATTCAACTTTCCTCGTTCTCTATTTTTTTGGGAGGTAGAATCTGAGAATCTCATTATCTGCAAACCCTTTTCCTTAGTGGGGGAAGTTAAGGGCTAATTCTGCCAGTGTGATATTGGATGCCTTTTACATAAAACCCAGAAGAGTCCTGAAATCAAGGAATTATAGGACAAGTAAGTTCAGTGGGCCCAGGGGAGCCAGGAGCCAATAGCAAGAACTAAGGGACCAAAAAAAAAAAAAAAAGACAGATGATAACAAATGTTGATGAGGATGTAGAGAAATTGGAAGAAGCTAGTCACAGAGGATCACATAGTGTATAATTCCATTTATATCAAAAGTACAGGACAGACAAATCTATTGAGACAAAGTAGATCAGTTTTTGCCTAGGGTGAGTGGGCATGAGGGGAGGGAGAGGTAGCACATGGAAGGACTGGGAGGTTGATGGCTAAAAAACACAGTATTTCTTTTTAGGGTAATGAAAATGTTCTAAAATTGATTTGTGGTAATGGTTGCACGCCTCCGCGAATATCCTAAAAGCCATTGAATTGTACACTTTAAATGGGTAAATTGTATGGTATGTGAATTATATTTCAATGAAGTTACTACAGGGAAAAAAAGAAAAGAAAAAGAACCAGAGCAGAAATGAAAAACCAGAAGTTAGCCAGAAGGGAGTGGTTGCAGTAGAGAGTGAGCAGGCAGGTGGCTTGAGGCAGTTCCTATGCTAGGTGCTGTGTGCTGTGGCTGCTGCTGCTCTGTATTTTCTGCAACATGAAGCACTGATAGGATGAGCTGAATTTAAAGGGCCAAGGATGGGATAGAAAAAGAAGATTGCTTTTATATTTGCTGTTTAAGAATTCTAAAGAGTCTTCTTCTATATTCAGGTTTCTTTATGGGCAGGTGATGGGGGCACTGTGTTGATTTGATTTATTTAGGTCCTCAGGATCAGAAAATTGAGTTACTCATACTAAGTTCAAGACACTTTATCCTCATTGATCTCATGTAAGACCTTTTTTTGGTATATTCCTTTATATTTATTCTTCTTTACTCTCATATCCTACCCAAGAATCTAGTGAGTATAATGAACATCTTTTAGTTTATACATGTATACTTGTATGTTGAGTGTTATTGTTCTACATGCATGCATTCTTAAATTTAGTAAATCTTATTGCATTTGATATCTCACTCTGGTTCTTTTCTTTTTTCACTCCACACATTGTTTTCAAGACCTATCCATGCAGTTAGGTATGCATCTAATTTTTTGCTTCTAACTGCTCACTGGCATGTGTCTACTACATATTATCTATCTACTCTTCTCATGATTGACATACAGGCTGCCTTTCTCTCTCTGCTATTCCCAATGATGTGTGGCATCCATGAGAATGCTCCTAACAGACCTCCAGTCACAGGGAGTGTAGCTGACCAAAGGCCTCCGTTGCTGTGCTCTGAAATCCATCTGTGTTTTACTCAAGGTCACACTTCCCAGGGGCAGTCCCAGCCAGTGACTAAGTGCAGCAGGGGCACTAAGACAAGCCCACCACTGGAAAAGACGGGATTCCTCTCACAGCTGACTTGGCTTGAGGACTTCCTGGTGAACTTGAAGAACCTTCCTTAGACAGTACGGCAGTCTAGGACATTTCCACCAACATTCCGTTCCTCTCTCTTTCACTTGGGATCAGACTTGCATTGTGGAATAACAGTCTCCTCTGAGCTTTCTCCATTTCCTCTGTCAGGCATCTACCAAACATCCTGTACATATCTCTTCATAAAGCTGTATAAATATTTCTTGGGGATGTACATGTAGGAAGGAATTGTTGGATCATAGGGTAGGGCCAGACTGTTTCCTGGAGGAACTGTTCCCATTCCCATTCTCACCAGCAACATATGGGGTTCCTCATCTTCTCATCCCTGTCTCTTTGTAGTACTATCCAGCCAATTTCCACCTAACAGGTATAGAGTATTTCTTTGTTGTTTTAAATTTATTTTCTCTAATTATTAAAGTTATTGATCATTCTTTATGTGCTTATTAATCTCTAGAGATTCATCTTCTATAAATAGCCTGTTACATTCTTTGCCCATTTTTATGTTGGCATTGCTTTCTTTTTCTTTTTGGTTTCGGGACTTCCTTGTATACTCTAGATACTGAACCCTTGTTGGTTTTAAACATTGCAAATATCTCCCAATTTGCCATCTAGTAACTTTGTTCATAATGTCCTTTACTAAACAAAAATTCTTAATTGTAATATAATCAAGAGTGTCTTTGGGAAAGGGAAGGGTTGCTAACATCACTTCATGGTCACAAGCTTAAGCCATGCCAGACACACTCAGACTTCATTACTGGCTCACCATCTCTTGAACGTGTACTTCTAGGCAAAGTAACCTAATTCTCAACTTTTCATCTCCAAAATGGGGTAATATAATAGAATTCCTTCATGTCAAGCAAATGGGATAGGTAGTTGATCAACTAAAAATGGAGAACCATAAAATGCCATATACACATTAAACATTTTTTTAACTTAAAACATAAATATGCATTTATTTATACATCTTATGTAGAGCATAGGCTTTTTCTTTGGCTAACTGTACTTCACAAAAAAATTTTAAAAGTTAATCCAGATCCACAATGAATTGGCAACAGTTTCTAGTTTGGGATTCTTTAAGGTATAGCAAGAACTTATAGGTTCTAGATATTCACAATTTTTAAAAAACTGCTACAATTGTTCTTACCCATTTTTGATTGAGAAAAAGATTTTTTATCATATCATTCCTGAGCATTAAACTTAATTTTATTAGGAACAACTCTTCACATTCTTATTCAATGTCTATGTACTACTTAATTAAATTGCACAATTATAACAATTACAATAGGCACAAACAGATTTGAGAACAAAGACTATTTCTTTTTGTAAGCAAATAATCCATCATACGGGAGCAGAAATGCATAGGCGAACAAGAGTTATTGGCTATAAATAGTCCATGTGCCCTTGAAATTTGTCCTTGTGGGTCATGAAGAAAATGGAGAGCCTTGCAGAATCTAATGAGTTGTTTTAGTGGGTCTGCTAAGGAGTTTCCAATGTTATCTACCTTTTGCTTGGTTGTGCTGAATGCTGTGCCTGGTACCTAGTAAGTGCTCAGTATTTGTTAAGCAGTTCTCAGCCCTGGACGATCTGTCCCTTCCTCTCCCCACCCCCACCCATTTGTCAATGTCTGGAGACATTTTTGATGGTCTCAATTGGAAAGATAGTACTAGTATCTAGTGGGTAGAGGCCAGATATACTGCTAAACATGCTACAGTGCCCAGCACAGTTCTCACAACGAAATGTTGAGAGAACCCTGTACTCGACTGTGCGCTTCTAGAGAACAGTAGCCATATAGGTGTTTATTCACAATTGTACCTCTAGCACTTAGCTTCTTATGGCCCATAGCAAATACTCACTAAATATGTGTTGGCACCTGCATGCAAACTGACTAAATGAATTAAAGATCTTTGAGAATAGCGAGGGCACATCCTCAGAGCTAGGCCACAAGCCTCCAAAGGAGCCTGATCCAACTTGTATATATTTATTGCACCTGGTTAACTGCAATCGATATGACCCTGATCTGCTTATATAATTTTTGCCTGTCATATTTACCCACTAAGAGTTTGGGTTTTTAAAAAATCTTTGGTAGCTGACCTCTGGCTAGATATCTGAACTTTGTTCTCACCCTGAAATTCAACTTTGGTCCACTTCTCTGGAGAGGCCAGCCTTCCACTCATCTGGTAGTGTTCAGTATCTTGCCCTCCTGCCTAGTACCTGAGAGCTTCCCTCAGCTCTGCAGCTGCTGTCCCAGAGGAGATTAGACAAAGGGAGAAGATGAGTGTTAGAGCTGGTTAGGCCCTGAGTGAAGAGAATAAAAAAACCTTGGCCTAGGGAAGCAGGAAAACTGGGTTCACACTCTGGTTCTACTGCTTATCAGCAGTGTCTTGGGTAAAATCGTATATTTATCATTTAACTTCAGTTTTCTCACCCATAAAAATGAAAACCATAATGCTTTTTCAACATATTTCACAAAGTGGTTTATAATAAAATGATGACATAAGGTAATTTTTAGAAAGGTTTACAAATAACCTAAAATAAATGTCTATGGTAACAATGTCACAAAAACCTTCTTAAAAAAAATATATATATATATATATTATATATAATAACATAATATATAAATATATGTGTATAAATATAAACAAACAAACAAACAAACAAACATGTTTATATATTCTACCACAACCCCCAGCATTTTCCTAGGTAGGCAGAGAAATGCTATTCACATTTCACCAATGGGAAAACTGAGCCCCTCAGAGGTTAATGCTTTGCATAATTTAAATAATTGGTATGTTTCAGAGAGAATGCACCAGGACACAGCCAAATACTCTTTCAACCAGGATACCCTGCTACTAGGTAGGTCCTCTGAAGGCCTATGAAAATGATTTTGATAAAGTAATACAAAATAATCACATTATAAGAGGGTTTAGCATAAAAGGAAGCTGCATAGCATATGCCCTGAGGATACTTTTACAGTCATGTTCCAGAATGTAAATTGGGAAATAGTAAAACTACATAGCTAGTTGTCTCTCTCTCTCTTTTTTTCTTTCAAACATTTCACTTAGAAAGGATTTTATGCAGCCCTGAAATTTTCCTGGTCATGCATGTTTTGGCTATTCTTTCTGTGGCACAGATCTACAGAACAGCAAATGCCATAACCTTTAATTCACGCATGACTGTTGCCTGTGTCACTCTGTGGGTTTCAGCCAGGCCTGGCAATACTCATGAATAGATGGAAGGGGAGGAGGCAGCAAGGTTTGAACAAATCTCTATCCTGAGGAGTCGAACACAAGGGAGCTTCAGCAGCAGTGAATTCCAGTTTTGAGCATGGCCCAGGGGGAGTGCAAATGCAGATGGCCAGAGCATGCAGTTGAGAGAGAAGAGAAGCCCAGCATATGTGGGAAGCATAGAAATGGAACATTCAGGGTAGATCACCCTTAGATGTTCAGGTCACCAAGCCATAAGTTTATCAGCACTGGGGTACTTGATTATTTTTGTTGCCCCAACTGTGAGCACACTACCAGACACACTAGAGTCTCTAGGCTCCAGGACATACCTTTCTTTTGCTGTCCCTGGAATAGTCTTTAATAACAGGTTACTATTATTAAAAAGATAAAGGAAAACTTAGGAAACTCTCTGAGTTGAGATTTTAAATATTTACAGTATTCTCTGAAATTGATTGTTAGCTGATTTCTATGGCTCCCTGGTGCCACCCTGCACCTGCCACTGGTCTGCAGAGCTCTTTCTAGGCAGCCAGTCTCAATCTTCTAAAACTGAGGTATCAGAGTTGTCTCAATGGGAGAGAGGATGGGATGAAAAGAACAAAAGATGGTTAGAAGGGAACCAGCTCTATCCGTCTTAACTGGAAGAACATCGAAAAGAAAGTGGTGTAAAGAGAGAAATCAGATTTCTCTCTGAAGCGTTTTGTGTTAGGATTGAGTCACCCTTGTATGTAAAGCTTTTCAAAGCTAATCTACAGAGAAATGAATAAATGGCCGAACAAGCAAATCAATGAATGAATTAATGAATCAATGAATTGATAAATAAATGAATGGTGAGGAGAAGAAAATGGCAATGTACCATTAACTATCATTATACAGGGGTGTGTGTGTGTGTGTGTGTGTGTGTGTGTGTGTGTGTGTGTGAGTATGTGAGTGTGTGTGTGCATGTGTGTATAAAGGATGAGTTCAAAGTGTTGATGAATGTAATAGGTACACAGAGGGCGATTCTGGCTCTGAGAGAGGGACTGGTCACAAACTAAGAGAGTCACAAGCCCAAAGTACTTCAGAAGCCCTCACCCTTAGAATGGCAACAGACTTGTGTGGCAGCTGCACCCTTACAGACAACAGCTGTCATGTTCAACTCTCTCCTTCCCCCATCAAACCAGGAGATGTGTAGCAAAGAGGGGCCCAAGCCAAAGGACACTCCATTCAACCAGTTCTTCCTCTAACAACTCCCTTATGTTTACTCCCTGACAATACAAAGAGACAGAATCTCTCAGAGAATATATAACCAACGCTTTAACACAAATGAAATTCTGTGCCTCTGAAAGACCAGAAACCCAGCATTGGCTAGAAGAATACACACGCACTGTACTGTGACTATACAGAGTGGAGTGACCTCCTGCTTAATTTTATCTAGCCAATCTACGGGGGAATAATGTGTCCTAAATGCCTATTGTGCCTGCCCTTTTCAGAGTGAATATCAAGTTCTCAACTGATAGAGGGAGCAAGTACCAGGATTTCCTGGGGAGCTTTGTCAAACTTCACATGCCCCAGGCACCCTCGCCCTAATTCTGTATTCCTTGCCTGAGATACAAGCTGCTAGAGGACAAGGAACTAGATCTGAAGTTGTTTGCAGTATATCTAACACTCAACACAATGCAAACCGCGCAGTCAGGGTGCAGTATGTGTTTCTTGAATAAATAGACGAATAAATGAATTCCGATGTTTTATAATCACAGAATTTGCAGCTTAAAGCTCAACCAATCATCTTACTTAATGGCGGGAATTAGGCCCAAAGTGGTAAAGTGACTTGTTCAATATCATACCTCTAACAAATGGCTTAGCATGGCTACTAAAATTGCAGGAGAATTCAAGTGGTCAGTATAAAAATGTAAGTTAATCAGTAAACATAACTGTTTTCTGCAAAGGGCAAAGCACCAGTTTTAGAGGACTGGTCAGAAAGGACATGCTAGGATCACATGTCAAGTGTGGGGTGTACGGGCCATAGATCTGTCCTATCTTTATGTTCTGCCCTCATTCTAAAAAGCTGTGCTGCCTACTGAGCCCTACCTTAATTCTGAGCCTACAAAGTATAGTAGATGGTCATGATTTATCAGAGAAGTATTTTTATTAGAGAAGTTTCTCTTTATTAGGAAAAAACAAAGAAGCATTGAATGTCAATTCAGTGTGTCACGGAAGATTCTGAGAGATATTCACCAAACAGGAATATTTAGGTGAGATTCCATTTTAAGACATGATCTCTGTTATAAAAATCCTCATCACCATTAAAATATCTTTTCCTGAAGCAACAGCAAAGTGTCATGAACGTGGTTACCAATTTCAGGCTACTTTTTACTACTGTCAAGAGCCAAGAAGTCATTCAGCATTGCAGCAGTTACTGCTTTTTCATTGGGCAAAGGCCAAAATAAAAACCACAGCCTCTATTTGCCTAAATTCTCTTCACACTCCAAGGACTTATACATTAATCTATTTGGCTTTGAGTTGCTAAAAAGCAGGTTGTTATTTTAAACAAGCGCACCACCAAGAGTGACACTTTCCACGTGGCCACTAAGACGCCACCTAGAGAAGATATTGAAGCACAATCATCTTCTTAAACTGTGTTTTGGTGATACAGCAGCTACAAAGAAACACTGGTATGTAAGGGGAGTGGCTTTGTCAAGCAAATGGCCCAGCCATTTTGTTACTGTTTTGATAGTAAGAGTTTATTATGAAACGGGGATCTGTGAGGCGCTTACATCATCTGTCTTTAGACTCTACCATCCATCCAAATGGCTTAAACAAAATCATATATAATATTTTAAAAATACGTGTGTAATCTTGATGAAAAAATATTTAGGGCAGCATGTTCCTAGCCATTGTAATTCCAAAAATAGCTTTTGCACATGCTAACAATTGAGCACACAACCTGTGCTATCTGTGTCTTCAATCAATTGCACTGTTCTTCATCTTTGAAGCCAGCTGTTGAAGGGCATTAACTGCGAGGTCACTCAACCTCCAAAGAGGATTGTTTGACAATGGCACACAAAGTCATCCACAGATGGAAGACAAGAGTCTTTGAAACTGTGGCCTGCATGGTTGCATAATGTCAGTGAGACCAGAGAGGTATTAACAGGAAAGTGGGGACTTCTTTCTGAAATTAAAAAAATGCATACTATAGCCTTCTTAGCCTAGAAATAACTGATTAGTGAAATCTACCAGTCCACTAAGATTTAAAAACTTTCAGATGGCAAGGCTTGCAGTATATACAACATGCTATGAGTTATCCTAAAATAAATTTTTAAAAAGTTTTTTTTAACCAAGTAAGTACTCATGCAAATTTGAAAATAAAAACTTCGTTTACAGAGACTCATGGACATGGACAATAGACCAGTGGTTACCAGAGAGTGTGGGGTTAAGGGGGAGGTAGATAGAATAAAAGGGGTCAAATATTTGGTAACAGTAAGAAATCTAACTGGGGGAGGTGAACACACAATGTAAAATATATATATATATGCCTTACTGTTAAAATGTACAGCTGAAACTTACTGGATTTTGTTAACCAATGTCACCATAAAAAAATTAATTAACTTTTTAAAAATAAAAAGTAACAAATAAACAAATAAACATATAAAAGTTTCTTTACCAGATAATTTCTACAGAATGTTAAATGTGGCACTTAGGTTAACATGTACCTCAGTATGTAACTGCATCCTACCAGGCATAGAAAAATGTGAAAGGAATGGCAAATATCCTATCGACCCCAGAATAGGCTCACATCTCATTTCTAAGAAATTCTAGTTGTAATAAACCTCAAAAACTTTTTATGGTGAGAGATTGAAATTCTAAGCAATGAGACTCAACATTTCCTTCTTCTGTTCCCATGACATAATGATTAAAGTTGCAAGCCCTCCCTTGGTCCCATTTACAATCTATGAAATTAAAATATGGTTACAGTTTTGGTCAAAGTCAATAAAATAAGGCAACCCTGTACTAGTTATAGGAATAAAATGTAAAATTAGCGAAGATTAATGTTAAAGAATACTCATAGCAGGATTTGTTTTACAGGAAAAAATTGAGAACAATCTTAATGCTCAATAGAGGGCACTAAGTAAATGATGGTACAGCCATTAAAAGTGAATATTGAAATGTAACGTCTACATTAAATGCTAAGTATTAGGAAAGTTATAAAATACTAAAGATGGATGAGCTTGTTTTTATGGGAAAAAATGTATCTACATACACATAGAAAATAGTCCAAAAGAATATATGGTATAATTGTGGGTTATTTTTACTTTCTTTTTTTTTTTTTTCTAAATTTTCTAGAATAAATTTATAAAGACTTGCATAACTTCATTTTAAAAACATGTTTTATAATTAAAATGTCAGAGGCCAAAAATACTACTTGGCAGATGTCTGTCATAGATAATACAGCCCCTCCTTCCTAGTTGAAAAATCAGGATAGGCTAAGTGATGAAACAGATATACTCGACATCTCAGTGACTAAACCCAATGAGAGGTTAATTTTCGCAAACCCAATGATTCAACACAGCTATTCCTCGGCAGCTCTTCCATGAACAGTGACTCAGGAACCACCATGCTTTCAGTCTACTTGCTGTACTGAATGAACTCTTTACATCAGGTCAGCTGGTGAGGGAAGAGAGAATTTGTAGGGGTGCACAGCAAGTTTTCTTAGACAAGCCCAGATGTAACTCACAATATTACCCAATTCCATTGGCCAGAGTTAAGTCATATTACCATGTCTAACCACAAGGAAAACTGAGAAACATCTAGTTACGTGAGGAAAAAGGAAATAATTTGGTAACCAACTAGCTGGTTGCATCACACTGGGATAACCAATATGGTGATGACTTCCATGTGGTAACTCCACTTGGTCCATGGAGGCAGGAGGGAGGCATCCTTCTGAGAACTAGAAATTGAGGAAATGAAAATTAACCTAGCTGAAGCCAACACAAATACATGAAATATATCCAATTCTCACCTATTTGACCAATGTGAAGAAGAGAATTAATTGGACATTGTGAAAAAAGGCATTCTCACCTATATTCCAGAACTTATTTTTTTTAACCATCTATATCATGATTGGGTTGCCAGATGGAATGGCTTCCTGCTGTATATAACTGCCACCCAATAGATTGCTAGAGGCAGATGATATCTGATAGCACCCAGGAAAAACTGGGCTGACTTGGGTCTAATCTTCAGAAACATAATTGTACCAGTAGATCTGAAATTTTAGCACACATATTAATGTAGTAAAATATTTTCATCTGAAACTTAATAATATGAAGCACTGTATCTGAAGAAATGGTGCATTAATATAAAGAGGTGATCTTTAGAAAAATTTGTAAGAGAATTAAGAATAAGAATTTTGCAGTTTATTCATCACCATGTTTCAGAAAGAAACATTAAATAATTTTAACTAATATTCATTGAATTCTGTGGCTCTCAGACTTCTAAATACTTCACATACATTATTTCGCATAATTCTATAACAACTCTATGGAATACCTTCTCTTGTTATGTCTTTTCAGTGGAAGAGGAAATATATGGTCAGGGAGTATAAGTGACCTGCTTAAATTTTCAGTTTTAAGTATCAGAGTGAGGAGTGAACCAACGGTTTCTGATACCAGAAGGCGAGAATCAGAGCACTCATAGTGTCGTGTGGGACATAAGAATCATGGTCACCTAAGAAGTGTGCCCTGTAATAGGGCAGGAATAATTTATTAGGTTCCATTTTGGCCTGAATAAAGTATTTCCTTGACCAATTGTTCTTCAATTTGGCTGGTGTCATCTGGGACCTTATAAAATTACAGCTACTATGGGCAGATGACCTGAAGAGACACTTCTCAGAAAAAGACATACGAATGGCCAATAAACATATGAAATGATGCTCAACTTCACTAGCGATTAGGAAAATGCAAATCAAAACCACAATGAGATATCACCTCACACCTGTTAGAATGGCTATTATCAACAGGACACATAATAACAAGTATTGGAGTTTGTGGAGAAAAAGAAACCCTTAATGCCCTGCTAGTGGAAATTTAAATTGGTACAGTCACTATGGAAAACAGTATGAAAGTGCCTCAAAAAATTAGTACTAGAATTACCACATAACCTAGCAATCCCTCTTCTGGGTATTTACTGAAAAAACTTGAAAACATTTATCTGCAAAGTTGTATGTATCCCGATGCATTACGCACAGTGGCCAAATTATGGAAACAACTTCAGTGTCCTTTGATAGATAACTGGATAAAGATGTGCTACATATATGCAATGGAATATTACTCAACCATAAAAAAGGTGAGATACTGCCATTTGTGACAACATGGATGGTCTTGAAATTATAATGCTAAGAGAAGTAAGTCAGACAGAAAAAGTTGAAAACCATATGATTTCACTTATGTGTGGGATATAAAACTGAAAGTGACAAACAAACAAAGACTCATGGACACAGAGTGGTTACCAGAGGGAAGTGGGGAGGGAAAGGTAGATAAAAGTAAATAAATGGTGATAGAAGGAAAACTGCGTGGTGAACACACAATGTAATATACATGTAATGAATTATCAAATTATACATTTGAAATCTATATGATTTTATTAACCAATGTCACTGCAATAATTTTAATTAAAAAATAAAGCTTCTGAGCCCCAATTAAATGAAAAGTCTCTCGGAGTGGGCCTCATTGATCCATATTCTTACAAAGTTCCTGTGGTAATTAATACTCCACACTTTCTCTTCCTTGGCTCTGATTCACATACTTGAAATATTCTCTTTAAAAATTCAGCCATATTGAAAATGGGACAGGGCACCCTAGATGGCATGCATAAATTCCACTGAGGAAAATTTATATATTTTTGTGAATTAATACATTAGCTTTCAGTTTTGTAGATTAGTCTTCTAGAAAGTTGATCAACATGAAGGAATCTGCCTCCTCCTCCACAATTTGTTCATTTCACTTTGTGGTTTGGGTCAGGTGACCCAAGTTGGCCCACGGTTTTCCTGCCTTTTTTTTTTTTTTAATTTATTTTGAAGTAGTTTTGGCTTCAAAAGAAGGTGTAAAAGTATGGGTTCCTAGTTTTCCCCAATTATAACATCTTACATAACCAGAATATATTATCAAAACAAGGAAATTGGTATTGATACACTGCTATTAACTATAGACCTTATTTGGATTTTTATAATTAAGCAGTTAAAAAAAAGCTATTCAACATGTCTTAATTATTGTCTTTTAAAATTAAATTAGTGTGATTAATAAAATTAAATTACTGATGAACAAAATCAAATAAATTTCAAGTGTACAATTCGACAGTAATGTAGTAAATATACTGCATTGTGTGTTCACCTCCCAAAGTTAAATTTCCTTTTGTCACCAATATTTGACCCTTTTACCCTTATCTACCACTCCCCCTCCCCCCTTTCTCTCTGGTAACCACTAATCAATCCACAGTCTGTGTCCATGGTCTCTGTTTGTTGCTTTCAGTTTTACATCCCACATGTAAGTGAAATCATATGGCTTTCAACTTTTTCTGTCTGACTTATTTCACTTAGCATGATTATCTCTAGGTCCATCCATGTTGTCATGAATGGCAGTATGTCATCTCTTCTTATGGCTGCATAATAGTCCAATGTATACATGTATCACATCTTTATCCAATCAGCTACTGTAGGACACTTTGGTTGCTTCCATGGCTTTTAATACTGAAAGTCCCACATCCTGGGAGATTCCTCTGGTCGAACTGGTATAGTTGGTAGGGTGATCAACTCATCCCATGTTTTAAAATTGAAGGTCCTATCTTTAGAAACCTCTGAGTATTGGGTATCCTAATTGGTATTGGTTGCTCACTCTAATTGGGCAAAAATCACTGCCTCCTTATAAGAAATATCTTTGTGTGATGGCCTGAGACAAATTTCCTATTTTATTTTTTACTAAAATATATCATTGCAAGACTCAAATGATATCCAGAGTTTTCAGGAAATAAGGATTTTGTTCCTAGTGAGGACTTATAAATATTAAAATATACAACTTATAGGCCACTGTAGAGTCTTATTTAGAGACAAGAAAATGGTAGGATTTCTCAGAAATGGATGCTCTATAATTTCCTTTCAACCTTTCACGAATAAGACTGAAAAAAGACAAACCAAACGTGTATTGATACATAGTTCCAACTACTGATAGGGAGGAACCCAAGGCCAAATCAAAAATGTTACCAGAGAAACTCCAAGGTCCCTGGAGCCTGCAGAAAAGACTTTGGTGTCACCAAGTATTCTCAGTCTAAAAAGTCCCCCAATGCTACCCTTCTTGGCCAAATGCCTCTCTGACTTGGGGTTCATGCTTCACTCTCCATCTTACACATAGGTTATGTTTCAAGTGAGTGACCCAAGTAAATCAGTTTGCTTAATAAATTTCTACTTTGTTTCTGAGAACATCATGCAAGAATTGGTCACTCGTTTACACATTAGCACATCTGAATATTCATAACAGAGTCTGCTTTAGTGTTCCCAAACTCTGGTCATGAATAATTCACATGTTTAACAGCAACCTGTGTTATTCAATTTATTTAAAGACTACAATCAATATAACACACTACTCCAAAACACAGCAACCAGTCCTTTAACTGTAGTGTGCTTTAAAATTTCTTTCCAGTTATTTTTCATCACATTGAACCACAAATATAGAGTAATTACTAAAAATTTTATCTCCATTTTACATGTCACCACAATCAACATATTGATTGCTTTTTGATTATAATAAATGGTTGGTTAAATTGAAGGTTTATGATTAAGAATGTTAAGCTCTGATATTTATTTAATTCAGCTGCACCAACTTAGTTTCTACATGGTAATTTCATAAAAAGCTATTGAGAATCAGAGCAGTTATTTGAATAAAGTTATAAAGAGACCCCAGTTTCCCAGGAGAATCTGGCATTTGAGTAAATTACACCAAGTAGTGGTTTGGTTTTACCTCCTGAAGCATACAAATCACTCCAGCATTATGCTCATTTTGATATGTAAATAGAGTGGAGGAAATTTAGGAAATTTTTTAGGTTAATTTCTTATTTTAAGATTTAAAGAAGCAAGTTCTAGAGAAAGACTAAATGAAGACTCATTTATATAAAACTTTGCCCTAGGTATAAGCAAGAGCCTAAACTGGCTGGGTAAAGATGAAAACAAGAATTATAAAAGAAATATGACAAATAAGTCACTTTGGTTGAGAAGTTGAGCAATTATCAAGGTTTTGGTTTACATCCAGGAAACCCATTTCAAAAGAATGAAAATTCACTGTTTTAGATTCCCCTAAGAGTATATAACAAGTCTTCATATAAACCCAGTTTTGTGATTAACAAAGATCAGCCCAAACTAGAATGATCAATGTTAGGAAATTCTTACTAACATCACCCAAGCTCATCTCATTTCCTTGTACCCTTGTTGGTGATCACTCAATACCTTCATCATTTATTCATGTGATAAACATAGTGTGTTCTGATGAGGTCTGAGGTCTCCCCCTTTAACAGCCAGGGACATGATGAAGTTACACAGAACCAGCTATCTTATTTTCTTGACTCTAAGGCATACATGTTTCATACTGTAATGTTTCTGAAATCAGGACATATGATTAATATATTCTTGCCTTTCTCACCCTAAAAGCTGTTGTTAATTACGTGGTCAATTCATATCATCTTAGAATGAACTCTGGTACTATCTTTGTTCAGGGGCTCATATAGATTAGTGTGAGTTCCTTGAAAATAAAATCGACCTGGGCCATAGATGACTTTTTACAGAAACTAAGTAGGGATTAAGTCATGCAGATACCCTACTTTTAGTGCATCATGGTTTACTTCCATGTCAACATTGGACACCCCTGAAGATAAAACTTCTTTGTTATTGCCCCCAGGCTTAGACTCTCTAGCACTTTCATGGCTAACACACGTATCAATATATTTCAACCATAACAGGGCATCAGAATCCTGATGGAGCTCTTTAAAACCATATGTACCTAGATCCTGCCTCCTGAAAATTTTGATTTAGTTGGTTTTAGACAAAATTGGACATCTTATTTGCAAAAAGCCCCATAGGCAATTCTGATTTGTAGCCAAGTTTGGAAACAATGATCTTTATGTTGATCATTTGTTCTTTTCAGTCTAGATCTCCATCCTGAGGTCCAGACCCATATGATCAACTGCCTACTGGGACTTTCCATTTGTATATCCTAAACTAAGGTCAATATAATCTGTCCCAACCCTCTTCCTGCCTTCCTTATTTCAGTGATGCCAATACCCTTCCTCTTTCAGTGGTACAAACCAGAAACCATGGAATCATAATTGATTCCTCACTCTTTTATTCATCATAACCACTTCATCACTAAGTCCTGTTGATTCTGCCTTCTTGATTATTTTGTAAATTTTTCTCTCTACTCCTGTGTCAGGATGTTAGTTCAAGCTATCAATTTGCTTCCATTCTGTGCTAATTCTTCATACCACAGTCAAGTGATCCTTCCCCAATACATATCTGATAATGTCGCTCCATTTTCTTCTCATGGTTCTCAAGAAAAAAATCTAGAATCCTTTACATATTACACAAGACTTTACACATTTGGAACCCCACTTATTTGCCCTGTCTTATCTCTTGCAGTTATCTTACCTCCTGCTGAGCTACTTTTAGTTCTGGGAGCTTTCTAGCCCTTTATATCAGCGGTAACTTCTTCCACTTGTTTTCCTTGCTAATTACTAGTCTTTCAAAACTCCATTTAAATTAACTTCCTTTGTGTCAAGCCTTTCTTAATATCAATGTTTTTTTCACCTCCACCAAGATGGGTTAAATCCTCTTGGACTCCCATAGCATTCAATCATTGTGTGTTTCACAAGGATTAATGTCAGCCTTGAGGCCATGGATCACACAGTAATATGACAGTGCTTAGCACAATGTAGATACTCAATAAATATTCATGTATAAATGAATGAATGAATGGATGAGTGAGTGAGTGAGTGATGTTTTGGCCTCTGTTCTAGACATCGAAGCTCTAAGCTATGTATCATGAAGGCTATGAACAGTAGAAAGAACACAGGCTTTGAATCCCAGCATGACCTCCTTCTAGATAACCTTGGACAAATACCTAACCTCTTTGACCTTCACTTTTCTCACCTATAAACTGAAAAATATCTCTGGATTGTTGTAATGATTAAATGAATTATTATTTAAAACATGGGGCTTGTCATATGTAAGATGCACCCTAAAATTCTATTTTCTTTATCCTTTTAATTTCATAATATTTCCGTTTAACTCTTTATCTAATTGAATCCAATATGCCTTCTTCATTCTTTCCCTTAAAGCTGTTTCCTTCCTGAATATTAGACCATCTTCCCACAAGTCATCTACATAGCTACCTTCCTCTTTTTTTTTTTTTTATTTCTTCCAAGAGCTGATTCCTGTACCTTATTGCTGAGGCAGACACCACTAATGTTTTTTGCAGAAACTGTGGCGTCAGACACAGCAGCAGATCCATAAGTTACAGCACATCCAAGTGAGCAAAGGATAAGGCTTAAATTCCCAGGTGGGAAATGATAAATATAATTGCTGATGTGGATACCATTAATGGTTTTTGCAGAAATTGTACTGTCAGATTCTTCATCATATGAACACATGTACTCCCAGGAGCAAACAGAATAATAAATTCTGGTGTATAAGAAGTTCTTAGCCAGATCGTGGGCATTAAAACACAATCTCATGTAAGCATTTAATGGAAACAAAGCAAAAGCTAGATACCAAATCCTGCTCACCCAGATGCTCTGGAAAAAAAAAAAAACTTAGGATGCCTGTTCTACATAGATTAATTAATTAGTTAAGTTTTCTAGTATTTACTGAGTGCCTTCTATGTTTAGGCACTACGAATGGTCTAAGTACAGTTTGGGACCAGAAGCAGTTTAGCACAGTAGTTTAGTGCATGAGCTCCAGCTCCTGTCTGCCCAAACTTACATGTAGGTCTCATTACTCACTCCTAGTGTGACTTTAATCAGTTAGCAACTTCTCTGTACCTCAGTTTTCTTGTCTGTAGATTGGGAATAATGATAGTAACTTCTTGGTAAGGAAGAGAGGAGAATGACAGTGGGATACAACTCTCCTGGTTCCCCTCCTACAGGGTTCCAGTGAGTCACAGCTCCTTTCAATCACCCATCCTTATCCAGACATAGAGAAAGAATCCCAGTCCAAGAAAACGTCTGGGGAAGGAAGTCACCAAGACTGATATTCTTTGGATCATAGGATATTTCTTACATCCACTGGATGTTTGTAACTCTATCTCAAGTGTCAGTCTAGAGGAACAAAGAGAAAAAAACTCTCTTTCTCTTTTTACATATACCCCTTCTTTCCCTTAAAATCTCAACTTTTCAACTTTTCACTTTCTCTATGTTATATCCTCCTTGTTTGTTTGGGCAGATGGCTTCATTGCCTAACCATTTGATGGAAGTGGGATCTACTTTATGCTATGGCATAAATCTCTATGTTCTAAATGCCTCAAGAGTGGCTCTGAAAATGGGATCCATTAGATGACTTGGCCCCAGGTATTACCTAGGACAAAATATATCCGTTTAATATGTTCATGATATTTTACCTGTCACATGAAGATTAGAAATGATGTGCAGATAATGTAGTATATAGTGTTTATCATATAGTCCCTATTACTATTTTGTAAGTTAAAGGTGATGCAGTGATGTGATTATTATTCATGCTTAGGCACTGATTCTAAAGGGCTCTCTTTACTGCACCCAGATGACTATAACCCTTTCATGCACAGCCTTTCATGTATTTTTTTTTTTCATTTTATAGTCTTTAACCCTGCATCTGGATTCTTATGTGTTTAGCTGTGATAGAAAGAGTTGTCTCAATCTTGTCATCACTGGTCAGGCTAATCTATTGGCTGTTCTAGTTCCCAACAGCTCTCTGTTCTCTCCTTGGGAAGCACATCTCCATGCAGGAATGGGTCAGCCCCCCAATTCTTCCTGATTCCAGCCCTGCAAAACTCTCACCTATATAACTTCCTCAGGGCCACAGGCAACTTAAAGGTTTGCCAGGTGTGAAAGCTGCTGACACAACCAGTTTGGGCCTGTAGGGGCACTCTGATCTCTCTGGTCCCCAGAGCTGAAGTGGTTAAGTAGAAATCATAGAAATAGGCTCTTCTACACAAAACAAGTTCTTGATCCTAATACAACTAGAAAGGCCCGAGACTGGTTTTGTTTTCACAGTTAGTTCCTAAGGTTCATAGGAACCTGATACTATCCCACTTCAGTGGTAGACCAAAGTGCATGAACTCTGCTTAGGACAGTTTGGGGATATGACTGGGGTAAGACAGGGTGGTTTTCTAAATCTTATCCAGAATTCTCCAATCTTCATTCTCAGTGTGGCCCACAGCCCATCCTACCTATCCCTAAGCTGCTATGCAGCTGCTATGCACAGCTGCTATGCAGCAGCTCTGTTCTCTGGAGGAGGAGTATATTCTATTTTATCTCTTGACTTTCCAGTTCCATCTCCTGGACATTATGAGGACATCTAGACACTGGAAATTCTGACTTAGCTCATCACCTGTTTCTCTTAGTTCTGTTAATTTTGCCTGACCTAAATCATTAGCTAGTTGTTAGAGTGAGTACTGTCTCTACTTCAATTCAACATCTCTCAAAGTGTGGTATGGGGATCACAGATATCTGAGCCACGTAGGATGTTTGTTAAAAATGACCATGTTCTTTACCTCAACACACACAAACACACACCTGTATATATTAGATACAAAATTTTAGCAAATAAAATCCAACAATTATTAAAAGAATAATACATCAAGGCCAACTGGGGTTTATTCCAGGTATTCAGGGCAGGTTTAGCATTCAAAATTCAATTAATGTAATCCACTGTATCAACATGCTAAAGAAAAAAAAAGTATGTGGTTATATCAACTGACACAGAATAAAAAGTTTATGGAATAAACTCATGAATAAAAAAAAAACTCTTTATACTAGAAATAAAGGGGAATTCCCTCAACCTCATAAAAAGCATCTACAGGAAAACCTACAGCTAACTTTATACTTAATGGTGAAAGACTGTATGCATTCTCAATAAGATTGGAATGGCAAAGATATTTGCTCTCAATCCTCTTATTCAATATAGTACTGGAAGTTCTAGCCTGTGCAGTAAGGCAAAGCAAGGAAATAAAAGGCACTCAAATTGGAATAAAACTGTCCCTTTTACATGATTGTCTACCTAGAAAAATCCCAAGGAATTAAAAACAAAAGACCTCCTAGAATTAATAACTGAGTTCATCAAGGTCTCAAAATACAAGAAACTCATGTAAAAATCAATAGTATTTCCATATACTAGCAATAAACACATGGTCACTTAAATTAAAAATATAATACCATTTAGAATTATTCTAAGACCAATAAGCTACTTAGATATAAATCTGACAAAACATTAACAAGCACTGTCTTACAGTTGCATGTGAATCTATAATTATATCAAAATAAAAACATTTGATTTAATAAAAAAGTTAATATTTCACAATTGTTCAAATTAACATCATTTACCAATATTGATCATTACTTATTTTCAATTTACTTGTTATGCCCTTATTAAAGTCTTTTCTCTAATTAAAAAAAAATGACATAGCCCCATAACTCTAACATACACACACATGCACACACATACACATGTTTACCCAGAATTAGATACTCTTAGTTTGCAGGTCTGGTACAATACCTAGAAATCTGTATTTCTAACAATCAGGTAATTCTGATACACATTAAACCATTGTTTTAGGTGAAATTTGGTATTGTTCTCCATCATTCTATATTGATGTTCTAAGGTCACCTGTAAGTGACCATAGTTGTCAGTGGTAGAATAGATAAGTCCTTGAGCTTTACTACACAAACATCTAGGAAAGTCTGGCTCCTGCTGTTTCATAGTACATGCTTCCTATTGGAACAGACCATACATAGCCTTCTACTTCCTGTGAGTGTAATGGCTTCATCTTTGTTCACCTCTTTAGGCTGTGCCTTGTGACCCATTTTTCCTGGAGGAAAAAAAACATGCCATTAGAGTCTTAGGATCAAAATGGAGATCTTTTGAATAATACAAATGAGTTGATTTTAAAATAAAATTTATATCTTTGCAGTTCCTGAATCCACAAATGATAAAGAACAAGAAGAAAGTCCCTTGTCAAAACAAAAGCTCAGGACTCCATGTAATTACACATTCTTGTCTTGGGGTGAAGGCCCACAGCTAAGTTAAGGGACATCATTTCTTCCTAAAATCTATTTAAGGAAAACAGGCATTTTAAAAAAGACACACGTTACCTCTGATGCCAAATAGAAAGAATTAAAACCTGTAGTAGACAGCTGCTTGCTTCCCAAAATGTCTTGGCAGCCTCACAGCTGCAACTTTTCTGAAATCTGAGGAATTCAATTCGAGAGGAAGTGGGGGGCTAAAGAATAGAGATTTTTACCAAAGCATTAGAAAGTTGAGAGGAATTTTTATTGACTAGGCAAGTAATCCACACCAAATAAATCTATGTCAAGGTAGGGAGCAAGGCATTGGGAATGGGGACAGGGGGTGGATATACTTGGGGTAAATCTCACTTTTACATTCTAGCACTTGGAACCTTTTCTAGCATATTTCATGGCCAAGGGTAGACTCTGCTATCAAGCAGTTAGGCTTTCTCTCAGAGGACAAAGGGATAATCTGCATGTTTTCTTCTGTTATAGGCAGATAGGGGAAATTGGGAAGGTACTGAACATTCCTGAAAACTCCACTTGTTTTTTGTACTGGTTTGAAGACTGTTGAATACAACAAAGGTTTTGGATGATAGATAGGTTTAAACAGAGTAGGAATTTATCATCAGAAAACCTGAAGAAACTCACTCAGAAAAGGAGTATGAACCAAGTGGGGCAAGCAGCTGGGCCCACTGCCAAGATCATGCCAGCTTGGTTAGAGACCAGTGCTACTGCTGCCACCACTGCTATAAACTGAATGTTGTTAATGGCTCTGCCAACCTCTGGACCCTGGGAGTCACCACTGTTGTCACCATTACTGCCTCCCCTGAGAACAGAATGAATCAGGATGAAAAAATCAAGATCTCCAAGAGATTCTAATGACTCAGGACCTCCATGAGTGTAGCTTATACATTTGTAGTTTAAAATAAACTTCCCATGGTGATTTTAGCAATCCATCTGATTTGGGAAGCAATGACTTAAATGTAGAATATTGTGTTATTGCCCTGTTCAAAGGCTTCCTATTTGTTTTCTGTTCACAATTCTTCAATGGCTTATTATTACCTATAGAAAATTAAGTTTTGATTACTTAGACTGGCATTCAATACTCCACATTCTCTGGCTTTTTTAATGGAAGTGCTGGGTGGTCAGTGAGTTTGGAGTTTCCACATAGAATTCAATCCAGATTCAGGAAAGAACTGTGTAAAAAGGCTCAACATAGGATGACTTCATGACTCTATTCATTTGTTCCACAAATATTTACTATGTGTCTGGTACTGCAGGCCTTGAGATGAATAAGACATAGTCTATCTCCTCATGGAATTTACTGTTTATTGAAGGAGATAAACAATTAACAAATAATTGTACAAACGATTACTGTAGTGACACTGATTACTATGAAGGAAATGTATACAGCCTGAGATTGTGTAACAGGGGTCCCAACCCCAACTCGCCTCTTGGACCCCAGACTTCAAGTATTTACCTCTATTACTTGTTTCCAATTTGTTTAGTTCTCTCTTTACTCATCATGTCAGTTGCCTGTTCCAGTCCACTCTCCTCCAGAGTTCTGACAAATTGTTAGACCTGTTTTATTTTCATGCATCCATTTACATACAGACTGGGAAAATGATAGTCTTTTTCTTCAAAGTATCCTATCCTGGACATAACTTATTAGAAGAATGATCATGGATGATCCCAGACAAGATCCTTTTGATTCCTACCTTCCAAGAGCCCTCTCTTCTCCTTTCAATGGCAATGGAATTGTCACCATAGGCCCTTGGAGATGATACCTCAAGTGAAATTCTGATAGCCATATTGTTTTTCTGCTGCACTCTCAGGGGTCGGGAACATTGCCCCTGCTCAGGCATATATACTTGGGTCAATATCTATAATCTTGGCTAGGTAAGATGATGTCCACAAACTTGGAAAGTTCTTAGTTTTTACATTAGTTGTTATCATTTCATTTTAGGTCATGAAGAAGACATTCTATGACCAAAGATTTTATGACTGTGGACATTAGTCTATGGGAAAGCAAGACTGGAATGAGGGGATCAACCAGTTGTACATGACACATTTATTCATACATCAACATTTGTTCATTCTTTCTACATATCTTGTCTGGCTTTCCTGGTAAAAAGGACTGAAGATGAGAAGATATACTTACAATTTCTAAGCAATAGGTTGGACTGAGCAGATATAAAAGGATCATCCACAAACAATAATATTGCTGATTTAAAAAAAATTCTAGGAAAAAAATTAATTCATAGCTAAGCCTGAAATCAAGTAAAGGAAATCCCCAGGTGCTAGGTACACAAAATAGGAGTTGGAGTCAAACTGCTCAAGAAGATATTGACAAATCAATATGTCTCAGAGGCCAAGGACTAGGGTCTTAGTGGTTTTATGGGGATGAGAGATAGGGATTCTCACAAAGGCTGCTCTGCCTGTGATACTGAAATGGAAGGACACTGACTACTGTCCAGAGAAGTTTCATTGAAGCTATTTATCTACCAAAGGAAAGTGGCATCCATCAGAATCCAGAACTCCAAATCTGTGCCACAAATGTGAGAGACTACCTTGTGGAAGAGAGAACACCAAACAAACCAAAAGATTAAAAATGATAAATCACTAGTCAGATTGATCATAAAAAGAAACAGAAAGAGGACACAAATTACCAATATCAAGAATGAGAGAAGTGATATCACTATAGATCCTATAGATATTAAAAAGATAGATTAGACAGATAGATGATGATAGATAGATAGATGATAGATAGATAGATGGCAGCAAGACTAGAAAGAAGTGAAACTATCTTTATTAATAGAGGACATGATTGTCTAAGAAAATCAGAAGGATTTTAAATATATTTAAAAGTTACTAGAATTAATAAACGAGTTTAACAATGTAGTAGGACTCAAAGTCAATACATGAAAAAAATCAACAATTGCAAGAAATTATATATACTAGCAATGAACAACTGAAAATTGAAATTAAAAATAACATTTAAAATAGCATAAAAATATGACATACTAGGGATAAATCTGAGAAAAGATGTGCAAGACATGTACACTGAAAACTACAAAACATTGCTGAGAAAAATTTTGAAAGAGTTTAATAAGTGGAAGAGTCCTGGTGCTCATGGAAGACTCATTGTTGTTAAGATGTCGGTTCTCAAACTCAGCTATAGTTTCAACACAATGCCAATAAAAATAAACACAGCAGGCTTTTTTTTTGTAGAAATAGACAAGCTGATTCTAAAATTCATATGGCAATGTAAAAGACTTAGAACAGCCACACAGTTTTTGAAAAAAAAATTGGAGGACAAATGCTACCTCACGTCAAGACTTACTATAAAACTACAGTAATCAAGACAGTGTGGCATCAAGAAAGACAAATAGATCAATGAAGTAAACTAGGGAGTCCAAAAGAGACCTACAAATATACGAACAACTGATTTTTAACAAAGGTGCAAAAGCAATGCAGTGGAGAAAAGATACCCTTTTCCACAAATGATGCTAGAGCAAATGAATATTTACACACACACACACACACACACACACACACACGTGAATTCTGATCCATACCTGGTATCATTAAAAACATTAACTCAAAATGGATTACAGACCTAATTATAAAACCTAAAACTATAAAATTTTTCTTAGAAAACAAGAGAAATTCTCATACTGCTGTGACCTCATAGGCAAAAATTCCTTAGATATAAAGCCAACAAAAGAAAAAAATGTATAAATTGGACTGCATCGAAATTAAAAATTTCTGTTCTTTGAAGGACATTGTTAAGAATTATTTAAGAGGTATAAAGTTACAGTTTTTCAAAATGAAAGGATTCTGGAGATAGATTGTGATGAAAGTATCACAACAATGTGAAAATACTTAATGCATTGAACCAGATACATAAAAATGGTTAAGATGGTAATTTTATGTTACATGTATTTTACCACAATTTAACAAAAACTCAAAACATAAAAAACTATGCAGTTTTTAAAACTGGGCAAAATATTTGAACACACATTTTCAAGAGAAGATATACAGAAGAAAAATGAGCATGTGAAAAGATACTCAACATTGTTAGTCATTGGGAAAATGCAAATTAAAACCACATGAGAGATCACTAAATACCTTTAGAATGGCAAAAATGAAGAATAGTGACCATGCTAAGTTTTAGCAAGAATAGTAAAGAACTAGAATTTTCATATAATGCTGATGGGCATGTAAAATGGTAAAACCACTTGGGAAAATATTTGGGTAGTTTTTTAAAAAGTAGAACATATATTTACCATATGTGATCTAGCATTTTGACTCCTAAGTATTTACCTAAGAGAAATGAAAGCATGTGTCCATACAAAGACTTACAAAAAATATTTATAGCAGTTTTATTTTTAATGGCAAAAAATCTGGAAACAACCTAAATGCCCATCAACATGTAAATGGATAAACAAATTGTAGTATATCCATGAGATAGACTACAACCTAGTTCATTTTTATTACTCCTTTTTATTAACAGAAGGAACATGGGTGGATTTCAAAATCATTACGCTGAGTGAAAGAAGCCAGACAAAACAGTAATACATACTGTATGATTTCATCCATATAACATTCTAGAAAACGCAAACTAGTCTATAATGACAGAGAGCAGATGGGTGGTTGCCTGGGCATGGTGGGGACAGAAGGAGCAGAAGAGGAGGGAGGAATTACAAAGCGGCATGAGCAAACCTTTGAGGGTATTAGCTACGTTCATTATCTTGATGGTGGTGATGGTTTCATGGGTGTATACATGTCAAAACTTATCAAATCATATGCTTTAAATATACACAGCTTATTATACGTAAATTTTACATCAATAAAGCTGTTAATAAAATCAATAAAGGAGCTTTGTGAGCTCAGATTTGATCTGCCTCTTTGAATTCCAACTGTTGGTTGAGACTCAAAATGATGGTGACAACAAACCTGGAATTTTCACTTTGGGAAATGATCAAGAAAGACAACCTGGGATGAGAAAAAATATTGCTGAGCCTTGTGGAGACTTTTGAAGGGGACGAAATTGTTCATTTTCTCTGCATTTAATTAACATAGAAGGCTTGCGGGAGGGGGTCACAAAATATTGGAGCAGGTCAGGGTTGGGGGTGAGACTCTTAGAAGAAATACACTTCAGTTTCTTTATTTTACAGAGAAGGAAATGAACCCAAGAGAAATAAAAGGACTTGCCTTAGGTCCCACAGCTTACAGAACTAAGGACAAAAAGTGAGTCCTCTGAGGCTTACTCTAATACTGGGTTTGTTGTTGTTGTTGTTGTTGTTGTTGTTGTTGTTGTTGTTGTTGTTTGGGGGGTTGTTTATTTGTTTATCTAGCTATCCTAAACCCTTGAGTAGTTGTTAATATAGGTTACTCTATGAAAATATAGAATAAGATAACACCTATAAGACACTGAATTCCTTCATGGCCATGTGGATAGAAGAGAACACCATTATCTCTACCTTCATATTTTCAGTCCCCAAACCCTCTTAAACAGACAATACTTGAGTGTAGTAATGTCCTCCTAACTATTCTCAGCGTCTAGGGAAATTGAAACCAATACTTTGATGTGAATTCCTTATAGGTATGTCAGTTCTGCTATTATGCTTGTCTTGAAAACACAAATTTGTTTCAATGTGATTGATATATTAGGAAACAATATGAGCATAATGAAAATATGCCTTTGCCTATGTGGGATCTTACAAGCAAGAAACACTAGATGAAAGCAGAAAACTGCACCTAGCTGAACTGAGCTGCCTGGGAATACACAAAATGTGCATGTGCGTACACACACACACACACACACACACACACACACACACACACCTCAAATATGGACCAGCTACCTCAGATCACTGCGTGTGTTATGAGTTGGGCCCATCCACAACTGGTATTACGAAGTACTACAATTTTTCCTCTGATTTTAGATAACTTACCTTCCTACAACCTTATAATAAGCTACAACTCTTCCAATGCTCACTTCTTCGAACAAATTTCAAGTCTTTTTGCAGTAAAGTGTCACATTTATTGTATTATTTATAAATTTCCTTAATTTTTGACTTGAAAGCTGTTTATTAAGTGACCAGATTATAAAAATGATGCCTTTAGGTCATCTTTCTAACAAGTCTGTTGATCTTATCTTTCTTATTGCCAACATCTCCACCTTCTACAAAATATCTGGTCTTTTTTCTTCATTCCACCTTGTGGAGAAGATAATTAGATGGGCCACAGAAAATTGTTTGCTTCTTTGAAGCATTTCTCAGTAGTACAGGTCTCACAAACTAGCTCCCAAGAAATCCAGCAATCAAAGTATTATCTGTCAGCACAATTAGCTTCTTGTTGATTTTGCTTTTACTGTACCTGTAGATCAATTCATTTACTGATTTCATGTTTGGGTGCCCCCAGGCAGTATGTAGCTTCACAATCCTCAGCATGTTAACTGAAGCCACATTGAGTTTTACAAAGGTGTCACTGAAATGCTGACACAGGTGAAGAAGCTGCAACACTTTTTGGATCTTTGGGCTCACATTGTTGATACTTCCAATCTTGGAAACAAATTTCATTTGGGTTCCACAGTTAAGTTTCCTGCTTTTCTTGCCATCTTCACCATTCAATTCTCACTTCTGTACATATGTCTATTTTCTTTATTATGGCACTTACCTTTTCATGGATAAGCTTCCTCCTTGCCTTTTGAAGCATCTTTGGGGTAACCTTGTTTCCCAGGTGCTTGATCTTTTCTTTAGCTCTGTAAAATTTCTTTGCTTTTTCTTAATGGTTTCTGGCACAGCAGGAACCTTCTTTTTTTATCTCTTCTATACCCTCCAGTTTCATCAAGAAAAGAGACTACTTATGAATTTCTTAACCATTTAACGTGTATGAAATTGTGCTAGCATTTTTATTAAGTTCCTATATTTTTTTTTTAGTGTTTCACTGATGAAGTTTTTGAGTGCTGTCTCTCTAATCCCATCTTTTCTCTTAAATTCTGGGGTTTTTATTGCACTATTGTGTACAGCATGGTAATTTTATGAAGTCACATTATAGCAGAACTATGTCTGAGTATAAGGCAGACCCATGAAAGACTAATCTTGAGTTCCAAAGCTGTGCATGTGTGTGTGCACGTATGCACATACACACATTTAAATACTAGTAGGCACATGTCCTGTCATATGATTGTTTCAGGGTTGACAGAAGAAAAAAGTATCTTTTTCAGAGTCAACCCACACAATGGTTCTTAGTTGCAGGAGATGAGTCCCTTGTTCCTTCTGGCCAGTGACTGATCTTAGATGGGATGGAGACCATCAGCACTGATCAACCAGTGCTAAGCAAAGACGAGCATTAAATCAGCTCACATACAATGGATCAGGCTGAGCAATGATCCAACCTCAGGCCATCTTAGGTGCTCGAAATAGTATAGATCAAAGCATGTTCCATCTCAATCTGCATCAGAATTACATGGGGGAACTAAGTAGAATGAAGATTCCTGGGACTTACCCCAGATCTGCCAAATTAAAACCTCTAGGATCGGGACCAAGGAATTGGCATTTGACAGGTACTCAGTTATTCTTAGGCACTCAGAACTTTGAGAACCACTGAACTAGAATGTCTACCTGAATTGCAGCAAGACACACAATGCAGAGCCAGGTTTCTGGACAGTCGATATACAGCCTAACTACTTTTTACCTAAAACAGCTAGCTCCTCCTTTGTTTTATATATCATTATTGTCCAATTACAATGGCTTTTGTCTGATTTTAGACCATTATTGTTGAGGATCTGTTATGGATACCACATGTTGACCTATTGTGTGGAACAGGGAGTTGAGAGAGAAAAAGGAAGGTGCCAGAGAGGGGTTTGACATATTAGAGAGTGTTGCTCAGTAGCTGCTTCATTGAGTTCATATCTCATCTGTCTGTCAAAAAACTTATTATAACTATTTTTTTAGAACTTTGAATTAAATTATCTGGTCTGTTCTAAAATGAAGACAGGACATCTGTAGCTTCCCAATGAACAGTTTCTCCCTTCTATCATCTAGACACTGATTAACTGGCACTAAACTCGTGTTTGTGTACAAGATGGCCTGGGAACAAAATGGCAGTTAAAAATTGCTGAGATATTATGATTGCATTAAAGCAATATTATTTTTCTGATAAAGATAACCATTATTATAATGTACTGTACAATAATGTCTTATAAACATCAGCAAATGTTCATCTGACATTTAATACATTTTTCACCTTGGAAAGTATTTTATTATGATTCAAGTCATGGGTAAAATAATGAAAGATCTTAACGCTCTCTTAATAGTGCCAAACACATATTATAAAATAATGCTAGTACTTAGTATGCTAAGAGGAAAAAAGCAAGTTCTATCTCCTAATATGGATCTTCAAGTAGCAAGAGAACATCATAATCTAAGATGTGTTTTTGAAGTAAACAATGAAGAAAATAGACATAAAAGTACAGAATTAAAATAGATTTGCTTTGTCTCTTTTTAAATTATTGAAGCAAGAACTACCAAGATGAAATGTATTATGCATGTTTTGTGAAATGGCATCATGCATCTATCAGAGAATCAATGTGAGAATTAGCTGAGTGATAGAAACCTCCATTCCAGAAGTTATGCTGACAATTCATCTTGCCATCCTTTCTAAGCAAGACTACTGCTCAAGAAGTCTCACTTTCTGATGGGCATGACAAGTGTCAAGCTTGGTGAAATACTTAGGAGTGAAATATCATACCTATAGCTTATTTTCAAAGGTTATAAATATATATAATGTCCAGATGGAATAAAAAGCAAATATGGCAAATATTAACCATCAATGAATCTAAGAAGAAGGTATATGAGTATTCATTAAACTATTCTTTCAACTTCTCTGAATGCTTGAAAATTCCATAATATAAATTTGTAGGAAAAAAAAAATGAATGCACAATTTAACCACTTAAGGTCAATGAAAATATTTAGTCACTCCAGAACCCCTGAAATCATACTCAAGCCTGTGATTACAATTTAGAGTGTAATTCAGGTTTTATGGCTTAGCATGGCACTCCTCTAAAATTATGGCTAAAGGAGGAAGTGAAACCTGAAACTGCCCTACCCACTGTAATTCTTTTGATACTGAGTATGTTCCCCTCCATAAGTATGACTTGTATATTAAAAGTTACAATGCTTTTCTACCTTTAGGCTCATTCTCATAAAATTATCTCTCTTTTTACAGTTGACTAGAAACTGAATTTTCATAGTGTGGAGAGCAAAATGAGGAGCCTCTGCAGAGAAAAGATTTTATATAAGTCTTCAAGCCAATGAGATTGTAAAGAGAAAAAGATTTCTAAATAGACTTCAGCCCATGAGTAAAATATAATTTATCAAAAAAATGATAAGGTGGATTTATTCATGAAGTGAAATCATGGAATCAGAATTATTTCCTGGAAGAGTCACAGATGTTTATATGAGTATGTATTTATATATTGTGTATATGTTATGTACATTTGTTTCAGAAACCTGAAGGAACTAATCCATCGCAGATCCTCTCCCTGTCATCATCTTTCTTCTCCATTCCTCATTACTTCTGTCTTAACTTTTCATACCTGATGTGTGGCTTTGGACAAAGGACCATATTTCATCTGCAGAATGAGGATGGCTAAAGTATCTTACAGTCCTCCTGGATCCAATATCAGCCTCATTTTCACTTGAAAGTAAATTTTCTAGTTTTCTCTCCTCACCCCGTGGAAACCCAACCAATAATTTAAATCTCCCTTTTCTGTAACAAGAACCATTTTATTCTCTTTCCTTTTGTTTCTCCCTCGCTTTCTTTTCCTTACCAACTTCCACTTCTGTTAAGTTCAACAAATGACCACTTTTCAAGTTTCTAATATTAGCCATTAGGCTATCGGGCCTATTAACCCTTTCATAGCTGGCTTTCTTCTGCACCTGCTGGACCTCCTTATGGGTCTACATTCCGCAAGAACTGAAAGATTCTTAAAACATACTTAGTAAGTACTGGTTTGCATTCTCTTAGTAATGCAAGTTCATGGCAGGTGGCACATCTAATGTGGTTAGCTGGGCATAGCTATATTTTCTGTTGAATAGCATATAGACCTACGATTTCCCAGATACCAAATAATTCCATCTACCTCATCATGAGCATCTGCTTCCAAATGCATGGTTAAAGTTATGACCAGACAGACACAGAAACACCTGTGCATAGTTTCCTAAAGTACTTTCAGGATGACAGGTATTATGTATGCTCATCTGCTTCTACTATTATTAGAAGCACTTCATACTGACTAAGATGTTGTTGAGAATGAAGTGGATTAAAACTTATGGAGTCTGGGTGGTAAACTTATGACTCAGGGCTTTTGAAGCAGGCTGGGTGGCGTACAGTTTTATTCAGCACCACACCTCAAATGATGAGCAGGGCAGTCTGCCTCAACAGCCCTGTCTAAGAAGCAGCAAGGCAATTCAAATGTTTGAATGACTCATGCAAATTGACCTTCCACCAACTAGGCAGAAGAATCACCTTGTCCTTTTGTGCCTCTGTTTCCCCAAAAAGTTCAAGGACAAAAACAGCTCCCTCTTACTTGCCTTGTGAGGTTGTTTTGAGGACTGCAGGTAATGCTGGCCTAGTGCTTAGAACTGACATGTGCTAGAGTACAGACACAAATGTAATAATGTAATACCAAATTACAGCGGATAGTCATTCCTAGGCCCTTCTGTTGATAGACAGAGGTATGTCAGTTAGGTTGTTTTTTTTTAATGCAAATGTCTTTATATTATGATCTAATTAGCAACTAAGGAGCCATTAGATACAAAGCACTCACTAAGTTGCAATGTGGCTGCCCTTCAAGTCCTAGAGATAGGGGCAGGGCAGAGAGAGCAAGTGCCCTTGAAATGTGCATGCAGGAGATAGTATTCTTTTATGAACCACCTCTGTCCTGAGTGTCCTGAGAGAGCCAACAAATAGGTATAGAAGATCCTGTCATGTTCCAGCAGAGATGTTTGATGAAAGACTATTGAACTGAGCCAGAAGCAGTGTGCATCTGCCAGCCATTCTCTGTAGATCTGACCTATGAACCCTATAAGCACCCATGTGAAGAGAAAACATCAATGAGGGCAAAAGGTAAATCCAAGTGAGATCTCTGAGCAGATCTTGCTTCTTCAGAGAATATTTAGAATAAACTACAAAATAACAAAATTGAGCCTGTAGAAAAATACCAAGAACATGGGAAGGGGATTCATCCTCAAACTCAAATAATTTGCAGGCCCCTGAAAAGATTTCCTACAGGAATCAGAAAAAAAAAGTTTGGAAAGTTTTACCTTCCAAAAGAATGCAAAGTAACTGACATTTTGAAACAGATTCAGAAAAGCATAGGATGAACTGAGATAGAAAAAAAATGGAATGATAGGAAAGGGAGGTGAGTGCAGTGAACTCTGAAATAATGAATTAAACTATAATAGAGACAATAAAGAACTAGCAATATGGTGTCACTTTTCTTGAAGGCAGTTTAACAGCATGTACTATTATCCTTAAATAAGAACATAGCCTTTTACCTAAAATTTCTATTTCTAAAAAATGTAAGGAAATAATAGTACAAATTGGCAAAGATATATATAGAATGTGAATGGAAACATTTTATAGTAGAAAAATAAGTGTCCCCTAATAGGAAATTGCTTAAATAAATTATAGTATTGATATATCATAATATTAAAAGTAATAATAAACATAATGATAGCAACATGTATTTAGCACAGAAAGATACTTATTTAACACATGCTATATTAAATAATAAAATAAAGCAGCTTATAAAATAATACATAGAGTAAAATCATAGTTCATTTTTTTTTAAAGTATATGTGTGAAGCACAGAAAATAAATCTGGAAAGGTTGTATTGTTAATGTTTGCTGCATAACAAACCACACTAAAACTTAGTGGCTTTAAACAAGCATTTCTTTAGCGCATGATTTTGCGGACTAACAATTTGAGCTGGGTTCAATCGAGCAATTCTTCTGACCTTGGGCTCCCTCATGCATTTGTGGTCAGCAGCCAGTTGGCTGGAAACTAGCTAGTCTAAGATGGTCTCAGATAGACAATTCATCTCTGCTCTGCCTGGCCTCTCATTCCCATGGAAACTATTCTGGATTTGACCATGTGTACCTCCCCCATTTCTGAGAACAAGAGTAAATCCTAAACTGAGAGCTGGCATGTTACTTTTGCCACATTCTGTTGGCCAAAGTAAATCACAAGGACAGCTCAGATTTAAGGGGAAGGAAAACAAACTCTACTTCTTTACATGAAGGAGCTGCCAAGTCACATTGCAAAGGGATGTGGATACAGGGAAGAAAATAATTGTGGCAATTTTTGCATGCTATCTACCACAAGGATATACTAATATGTAGTGGTACATATTTAGGACATGGAATTACAGGTGATTTTGACTTTATTCTTTATATTTTTCTATACTAGCAACATTGTTTTACAATAAGTATGTATTACTTTTGTTACCAAAATCAAGTTGTATTTCCATATTAAAATTTCACTAAAAGTTTTTAATGGCATTGCAAAATGATCATGACATAACCTTGAGCAAAAGAGCAAGGAATGAAAGTATAAAGCATATACAACACATATTCTAAAATTTAAAATGCACAGAGAAAAGTCTAGACGGAATTATCAAAATGTTAACAATGGTACCACTGGGTGTGGAGTTATTGGTATTTTTATATTTTACTAAACCTCCCAAATTTTATATAGTTATAAGAAATTAATTAGAAAAGAAAGCATGGAACTGAAAAATAAAAATTTTAAATGCCATTTAAAAGAAGGCTAAACATTAATGTCTAAATGACATCCTATAACTAACAGTAATAGTGTCACACACTGAGAATGATTAACTCAGTTCTCTACACTTGAAATATAATGATAGAAACATCATTTTTGCTGAAAAATAATGATGAACTTGTATGTCTACTTACACAGAACCATTCAGAAAAATGTCAGTTACATGAATTTGAAGAAAATTATACTGTAAGTTCTACATCCTCCAACACAATTTAGTAAAAATCCTATATTTTGGAGTTGTTGGGTGCTGCCTAGATAATATTAAAGCTTCTGTTATATTGTTTATATCTATGACCAATTAATTGTGAGTCCAAATGCAGGAGTGATTGACTAATTCCCTCTAAGCTACAACAGCAAGGCCAGACAAGTGCAAGGAAGGAGTGAATGCCCCTTAAATGTCGCACCTAGGCCTTTCTCTTGCCTCACTCTCATCCTGGACTAGCCTTAGAAAGCCAGTCTCAGTTTTCTTTACCAGAATAGAAATACTCTCCACTTATGGCTCTTATGTCAGCAGTACTAACAGTGTCTTAGCCCAGGTGCACAGAAAAAAGAGCCTAAAGCCCAGGGCTTACATGTAGGTAATTTACTAAGGAATGTAACCCAGAAAACAGGAGCGAGGTTCCACAGTAGTGAAGCAGGGAAGAAGAAGGAGCCACTGTGAAGAGGACTTATTAAGCTGGCCACCAGTAAGTAAGTACAACTGATAACTCAAAACCATGAGATCTTGCCCTTGAGAAGCCACATAAATGGCATCTCAGCATTATCATGAAGAAGAGAGAAAAAAAAGGGAAGAATTTATCTATAAGTTTCCATATTTCATTGGTCAAGATTTCTCCTCATGAGGCATTAATTCTGCCACACTGCAAGGGCACACTTCTCCAGTACTACTCGTAGATCCAGACAAGAAGTACCTCTGTCCTGGGTTTAATGCTTTAGACCTGCCCTAAAGACCACAGTCACTGTATAACACACACACACACACACACACACACACACACACACACACACACACACCACACAATTAGAGAGCATTTTTGCCATGTGGCATCTTACCATCAGCACTGGCACAGCACAACTTCTAACCTTAAACATCTACTTCTGTTCAGGCCCTAAGGGAATACTTCTTTACATGGTCTGCCCTGTATGTCCTCAAAGCAGGAGGCAACTGTGTCAAATGCTATGAAGATGTGTGGGTAGTTCGACTGCCCACAATGGAGGCTAATATCTTTTTGGAATTCAGGATAGTTCTGAACAGAAGTGCTTAGGTTAAAAAAAAGATAAATTCGTTAACTTGTCAAACCCAAATCCTTCTCACAGAGCACAAAGACAATAGAGTCTCCTGTAGTAAAACCTTTCCCAACAGTGCCAAGCATTCTTGTTTTCCTTTGTGTTCAATACATGGTTCTGGAGAAATGGATAAATTAATGTTGTATTCACAACAATTGCATATGGTGGCAGAGGAACATTTTATAACATTAAACTAGTTGTTTTATTCTTACATTTATATTGTCCTTCAGATCCAAACCACCTTCTATATTTTGCTTTGTGAGGCAGTTACTGGGTCTTTGCAAACTACATTTCTACTTTCCACCAATAGAGAATGCTCCAGGGAGACTGCAAGGCAGAAGGAAGAGATTTGATCCTCCTTCCTGTTTGCTAGGTGTTCCTATGGCATCACCTCCACAATAGCCCTTCAGCTCGGCAGTGACAACTGCTTCATGCCCAGCTTTTATCACGGTCCCAGAAACAGTATCCTGCCATCCACTGGCCAAGCAACTCTCCCTGTTCCAAAGTCTCCATCCCAGTTCAGCAGTGCCCTCCTCCAAGTTTCCAGTTTCTTTGTTCGCCCAGGCCTGGGCATGGTAGCTTCTATAGATACTATCTTCATGTTACCTTCATGATCCCTTTTCAGTTTTTTAGCCCTCTGATACTCAATTCCTTAAGTTTTTGCTGTTAAAAAAATTGGTGTTATTTTTGTTTTCCTAAATGGCCCTGACTGATATAACAGGTCTGAATGTAGCAAACAGGAAGCATAACAGTGATCTTTACAGTGCAACTGATGGACACTTAGTGCTGGAATGTGAATTCTTTATTTTTACTAACGTATTTCATTAAACTTGCAAAAAACTAAAGTACAAGTTTATTTAAACACTTTCAGTTTTTTATATTAATGAATTCTAATTTGTACTGGACCTTTTACCTTCAATAATCTTGAAAAATTTTTTAAAACACTTTATTTTTAAATCAATGTGTTAGGATCTGAGAGATGGGGAGGGAAGGAGGAGGGAGAGAAAGGGAGAGGGAGAGAGGGAGTGGGGAGAAAGAGATAGAGATAGAGATAAAGATAGAGATAGAGATAGAAAGAGAGAGAGAGAGAGAGAGAGAGAGAGAGAGAGAGAGAGAGAGAGAGAGAGAGAGGAGAGAGAAATTGGCTGATGTGATTGTGGGGCCTGGCCATTAATGGCAAGTCTGAAATTTATAGGACAGGCTAGCACAAATTGGAAGCTCTTGGGCAGAAACTGATGCTGTAATATTGAGGCAGAATTTCTAGCCTAGAAAACTTCAGTTTTTGCTCTTAAGACTTTTCAACAGTTAATGTGAGACCCACTCACATTATTGAGGATAATCTATATTTAAAGGCAATGACTGTAGATGTTAACCACATCTACAAAGTATCTTTACAGCAATGCCAAGATTAGTGTGATTAAATAACTGGGTAATATAGCCTAACCAGTTTGACACATCAAATTAAACATTTTTATATGTAAAATATAAAGTATATAAAATAATTTTATGTAAAATATATTTAAATATATAATATTTTAATTTTAAAATTTCATTTTTTTTTAATGCCTACAGCACCTGGTGGTCTAACCAGACCCGATCCTGCTTAGGTTCTGCAGCCAGACAAGATCAGGCACGTTCAAGGTGGCATGGCCATAGACTCAAATTTCACTTTAATTTACATTTTTATAAACATATTCAAAATTTGTGTATCTTGAATACTGTCATATTTGATTTAGAAATGATACTTACATAAATAGGTCCTAGGGATTTAATGAGAATATAGTTAATAACACTGTATCATATATTTGAACATTGCTAAAAAAATAGATTTTTTTATCAAGTTTATTGGGGTAACATTGGTTAATACAATTATATAATATTCAGGTGTACATTATCATTTGACATCTGTATATTCTATTATGTGTTAAAAGTCCAGTTCCTTCAGCTACCATATATTTGATCTTCTTTACCTGATTTTCCTCAACCTACTGCCCTATATTTGACCCCCTTTACCCCATCTACTTCCCCCCACGTCCCCCACCCTACTAATAACCACTAGTCTATAGTCCTCTGGTAACCACTAGTCTATAGTCCATGTCCATGAGTCTCTGTTTGTTTGTCCTGTTCATTTGTTGCTTTTAGGTTTATATTCCACATATAAGTGATATATGATTTTTAGCTTTTTCTGTCTGGTTCATTTCACTTGGCATGATTATCTCTAGGTCCATCCATGTTGTTGCACATGGCAGTATTTTCATCTCTTCTTATGGCTGAGTAATATTCCATTGTATATATGTACCACAGCTTCTTTAGCCAGTCATCTACCATAGGACACTTTGTTTGCTTCCATGTCCTGGCCACTGTGAATAATGCTGCTATGAACATTGGTGGGCAAATATCTTTTTGGATATGAATTTTCAAGTCTAAAAGAGTAGATCTTAAAAGTTATCATCACAAGAAATAAAAATTTTTTGTAACTATGTATGATGACATATGTTAACTAGACTTATTGTGGTGATCACTTCACAAATCATACAAATATGGACTCGTTATGTTGTACATCTGAATGTTAACACCCCTTCTCTGCTCTCACAGATCCACCCCTAATATTGGCAGGTCCAAGGGCAAGAGTATAAATGAAGTCTACTTGTATTTGCACTTTTAATCAATAATTAAAATCATCATTTGTTACGAAATTTGAAGTTGAGGAAATTTCATCTATTTGCTCAAGTTGTATATTTGCTGAGAATTATTTTCTTACTCATTTTCATTGTTTTTGATGAGTAACTTTGTTAAACATAGAATTTGTAATGTAATGTCTTGTTTGCTTAATTTGGTCATATCTACCTGAAGGCTGCTTATTTTCATCATTTGCAGATTTTGAAAATTTAAGCAGACTACCTCTTTCCATGGAAAAATATGGAAAATCTTGAATACCTTTGCTGAGCATGCTTTGACTTGGTAATGTCCTCAAAATATGTTGCGATCTGAGCATCAAAATGTTTATGGCTGTTGATATTTTCTGTCAACTTGCTTTGTTAAAAAATTTATAACAACTTACTAAAATAAATATTTTTACTTGTTTATTTTTTTGGCTAATTTGGTAGGCCAAATTGACAGTAGGCCAAAAATGATATCTTGTTTTTATTTTAATTATTGCTGAGGTCAAACAGTTTCCCAAGTATGTACTTGAACTAACACTATAAATCATGAGGCATAAAATTTATAGTCCTTAATCAAGTAATTCTACCTGCTAATGTATTCTAAAGAAATAATCAATATTAGGTATTGAAAATATTTTTTCTGGAGTTATAAATTATATTGGAAAAATTGAAACTGATGTTCAATCTTTGGGGACTTATTGTTTAATTATAATTAATTTATTTATTAATTTTATGCAGCACCTAAAAATTGCTGCCATTTTAAGGTGATATGCCATCATAGGTGGTAAAGCAGGAGAAAGAGATGGAGACACTCAAATGAAAACAAACAAAAACACCCTCAAGATACTAAATACTTGTACACTTTGAATACATTAAAAATTTTTTAATGCATTCAAAAGACTAGAAAGAAATTCATCAAAATGTTAAAGGCAGTTATGTTAGGGTCACAAGATCACGAATATTTATTTTCTTCTTTAATTGTCTTAAATTTTTTTCTATAAGGAGGTAAGATAACTTTCTCTTTGGAAAGAAGTTTTTGTTTTTTAAAGTATTATATATATTCCATTAAAACTTTTGAACTTACTAAAAATATTGATTATTCAGAGGTAAATGAAATATTCAACCCACTTTCTTTGGATAATCTTGCTTTATGATTTACTGTAAAGGTAGAAAACCTGATGGAGAGAACTCCATTGAAGTTTTCTTTTATCACCTCCAAATGTCTTTGTGTTTTGTATTGTCCTTTCCTATTGTCTTGAAGAAATACCCTATTTTTAAAAAATAAGTCTTCCACTTGTATCCTTGTTTTGATTTCCTTCTTTCTCTCCAAACTTTTAGCCTTTTAGCCTTTCTCTTATGGATTTGCCTCTTTCACTTGTTCCTTCCCTGAAGGCTAATGATGTTGAGCACCTTTTCATGTGCTCACTGGCCATGTGTATATTGTGTTTTGAGAAATGCCTAAGTCCTTTGCCCATTTTTAAATTGGGTTATTTTTTTTCTAATATTTGAGTTGTAATAATTATTTATGTATTCTGAATATGAGTCCTTTATCAAATATATGGTTTACAATTATTTTCCACCACTCTCTGGTTGTCTTTCCTCTTTTTTGATGGTATTATTTATAGCATGAAAGTTTTTATTTGGATGCAATTCAATTCAATCCAATGAAATATATTTTTGTTGCTACATTTCAGAAGGCTTTGCCTAATTTAAATTCATGAAGATTCATTCCTATGTTTTTCCTAAGAGTTTTATAGTTTTAGTTTTTGAATTTAGTTCTATGATACATTTGAATTAACTTTTTAGGTGGTGAGAAAACAACTTTATTCTTCTGCATGTAGCTATCCAGTTGTTTCACTCTGTGTAGAAAAGACTTCTCTAGTATTGGATGCCAGTTGTGCCAGGGCAGTTCAGCTCTCTTCTGCCAGGGCATCTCTCTGAGAGGGATGGAGGTATGAGCAGTCAGCAACCAGCTCTTCTGATCCCTCTTCTGGGATAATGAGTACTTCAGTTCTAAAGGGTTATCTAGGTTGGGTGGCACACCAAAGTATCACTACAGCTCAATGAGTTCTCTGACACCAGCTGGGTGTCCTACAATTCAATTCTGATACTAACTTCCCAGAGTTAGCACAGACCCCACAGTTTAAAGGTAGGGTTCTCAGGACTGCCCCGACTTCAGACACCAGCTGCAAGTCTCAGGGACCACTGCACTTCTGACTGACCAGCTACAAAGTTGGGGGTTAATACAATCCCCTGCATTTCAATAATTCACTGGAATGACTCCCAGAACTCACGAAAAGCACTGTAGTTTTGATTACAGTTTTATTATAAAGAATACAATTCAAGAACAGCCAAATAAAAGAGACACATAAGGCAAAGTCAAGGGGGATACAGAGCTTTCATGCTGTCACCTTGTAAAATCTGAGCATATCATCCTTTCAGCACCCCATATTCACCAACCAGGAAGCTCCACCGAGCCTCTGAGTCCAGAGTTTTTACTGGAGTTTCATTATATAAAACAACAGATTAAATCATTGGTCATGTAATTGAACTCAAATCCCTAGCCCCCTCCCTTCCTTGGAGGTTGGGTGGCCAAAATTTCCAATCTCCTAATTACATGTTTGGTGTTTCTGATGATCAACTCCACGTTAAGGCTATCTAGGCACCTCTTATATTATGTCATTAGCATCACAAGGACACTCCTATCACTCAGGAAATCCCAAAGGTTTGTGAAGCTCAAACCAAGAACAATGACCAGATAATTCTTTCTTATACCACAGCTTGTTAGCATGTTAACAATTCTGGGATACCCTGCAGTTTAAAACAATAATTTAACTTTGTTTAACCTGATATTTCCTCATTTTATTTGACCATGAAGCCTTTTTTTATGGACTCTACTTTCCCTTACCCATGACACCTATTAACACGCCTGAGAAACACACTTTAGGGACCATTACTCAAACCCTTATTTTTCTGAGCTCCAACACTACACTCCCAAATGCTTGATGGCAGGACCAACTATATAATCTGAGGCCTTGTGCAAAATCAAAATGTGGAATTTCTTGTTCAAAAATTATTAAAGCCTCAGCACCAACAGAGCATTAAGCCAGTGCTGGAACCCTTCTGAGCACAAGGCCTGGTGTGACTACACAGTTCACATGCCCATGAAAGCCAGCCCTCCCTGATGGATTCTCTCCTACTGCATTTTCAATGAATGGCATCATCAACCCAGTTTCCCTGGTTATCATTCTTGATTTTTCCTCTCTCTCATCCCTCATATCCAATAAATCACCAAGTCTTGACTTCTCCCACTTAAATCTCTCTCCAACTTGTCCACACCTCTCTATCACCACTGCCAATTTCCCTAATTCAGGCTGTCATCACCCTTCACCTAGAAGCCTTCCACCACTCATGCTTCCTCCTGTCTCACTCCTCCACAAAAGCAGCCGGGATAATCTTTCTAAAAATGCAACTGTCATCATGATCCCCCGCAACTTCAATGACATCCCTTGCTTTTGGGATAAAGTTCAAACACCTTAACATAGCTGATAAGGTCCCTGCTTACTTTCCAAAGTGTCAACTCATAATTTTTTCTCCTGGTGGCTCTTCTTTCTCCTCTGTCCTTCTGTATCATAAGATAAGACCCTCAGACATAGAACCAGACCTTGTAAAATCCCAGGACAAGTCGCACAGATGTGCTTCATGAAGAACAACGGGAACAGCCATAGCACTGGGCCTGAATCCTGTAAGGCATAGGGCACAAACTGCCTCTGTAGCTGAACCCCCTCTCCTGGAAGGCCATGTTGTGGGACAGGTAGTAAAGAGTGGTGGCTAAAATCAGGTCCCCGGGAACCTGATTGCTAAGAGACTTAATGCTTTTCTGCCTCAGTTTCCTTATCTGTAAAGATGAGAATAGTAAAGTATCTACCTTACATTAAGGATTAAATAGTGTATGTAAAATACTTAAGGACATTCTCTGGCAAGCAGTAAGCACCAAATGAACACTAGTGACACAATTCAAAGCCCTTTCTACTTCTTCCCTCTCCTGTCAACCAACTATCCACCATCCTTTCTCGTGTTCATGGCTTCTACTAACTGATGGCTTTTGCTTACTCATGGCTTCCACTCCCTCATGGTCTTTGCATGTTATTTTCTCTCTGTGTGAGTTGAGCTTCTACTACAATTTGCAAACTGCTCAGCTTTCTCTTGAAACTTTGCAAACTCTCCAGAGTAAGTATTTGATTGGCCAAGGAAATCACTACAGTTCCTCTGGGAAAACCTACTTCAGTCAGCCAAGGCCAGACCACCACTAGGCTGTTTCCCGCTGTGGGGGTTCAGGGAAGGAAACTCTCAGGAGGCCTGTTGGTAGAGCTAGCATTCCAGGCAATAGTCTGCTCAGTTTATCTGTGTTCACTCACGCCTGAAGCTCTGTGCTATCTGTAACTGTATCAGTGCCTCATCCACTACAGCCAATTTTTATCCTTGTCTTTTAAAAAATTTTGTCTTCATATGTTTGTATTGGAAAGCCATGCTTTACCTTCATTTTGTTGTTGTTGTTGTTGTTGTTGTTGTTGTTGTTTTTCAAATCCCTGTACATTTACTTCTATGAAAATATTCACTGTATTTTTGGGTAAAAAATATTCTAGAAATAGTTCAAGTAATATAAAAAATTTCCAACTTAAACAGCAAAGAAGGACATCCAAATTATTGCTGACTACAGTTATTTCTGTATTTTCTATGTTTTAAAAATAACTATCTTATTTGGTAATATGCACTCAAAGAGTAATTATAAAAAAGTCAGACAATTCCATATACTAAAAGTCTCACAGAAAATATCACGTTGGCTTTGGATCTATCACAGGTGCAGCTGCAGTAACAGGATACACATATGCTTCTTATTTTTTTAAACCATGTGATAAAGTAAAATTCATGATTTATTAAAATATATATACTAAATTTAAAAATATGCAGATATGCTATACGAGACATAAAATAGAAATGATTTTATATAATGTGATACGTATCCTTGCCAGTTCACAAATTCATTCCAGATCTAAATACGCAGGGATAATTTAAAAGGATCTTTAGCACCCTGTTATGTTTGTTTCTTTTCTGTACTTTTCTGCCCAAAATCTTCTTATGAAAAATTTCAAAAATATAGAAAAGTTGAAAGGACTGTCCTGTAATTACCCATATGCACATGGTTTATTTATCCATTCTACTGTTGATGGACACTTGGGCCATTTCCAGTTTTTGACCATTATGAGTAAAACTGCTATAAATATCCTAGTACAATTCTCTTTGTAGACATATGATTTTATTTTGCTTTTTTAATGGTGCTTTTGATGAACAGAAGTTTTTAATTTTGATGAAGTCTCATTTGTCAACTTTTTATTTTTCATAATTAATTCGTGTCCTAGTTATAATTTTCTCTACCCTAATTCCATGAATATATTGTCTTATATGTTTTCAAGAAGTGTGATAGTTTTACCTTTCACATTTAGATGCATGATTTAATCTCAAATTAATTTTTCAGCATGTTCGAAGGCAGAGCACATTACTAGGGTCTTTTTATTTCATGTAAATATTAAATGTTTCAAAACCATTCATTGAAAAAAAAAAGTCATTCTTTTCCCATTGAATTGCATTGGTGACTCTGTTGTAAATCAAATAACTATATATTCATGGGTCTACTTCCAGACTCCTTTCTATTTCATCAATCTATTTGTCTGTACTTATGCCAATAGCACACTGTCTTAATTACTTTTTTAGACTAAGTCTTAGATAAATTCTTGATTTCTGGCAGGTTAATCCTTCAAATCTATTTTTCTTTGAGACTGACAATTATAGATCTTTTGCTTTTTTCATATAAATTTTTAAATCAGCTTGTGAATTTCTCTAAGAAGTCTGCTGAAGTTTTGATGGAATTAACTTTAAATCTATAGATTGACGTGGGGAGAACTGACATCTTAACAATATTGAGTCTTCCAATCCCTGAAATGGTATAACTCTATTTAATCAGGTCTTCTTTAATTTCTCTTGGTAGTGTTTTATAGTTTTCATTTTCAAAGCTTTGCACATCTTTGATTGACTTCCTTCCCAGGTATCTGATGTTTTCCTGTGTTATTGTAAATGGTAGTTTAATATGTGAAAATTTAATATTTTTCCTATTTATCTTGTATCCAGATACTTTTGTTAAATTCAACTTATTTTCTAAAAATTTGTCTGTGACTCAATTGGATTTTCTAAGTAAACAATCAAATCATTTGTGAGTAAAGAGAATTTTACTTCTTCCTTTATAAATGTATGCCTTTTATTTCTTTTTACTCTTTTATTGCTCTAGCTTGGATCTCCAGGACAATGTGAACAGAAGAAGGGGAACATTCAATAGTTCACTGTTAAAGTAAAATTAGCTATTGTTGTTATTATTGTTTTGTGTGTGTGCCTTACCAAATCAGTGAAGTTCCCTTCCTAGTTTGTTGAAAACGGCATATGCTTTTCTTAACTTCTTCGATTTTATATATCGCTTTCCTCACGCTGAAAATATGGGTACTTAATAATGTTAACAGATTTTTTTGTTTTATCTTATGATATATTTGAAGTAGTTTCAAAATTATATCAGTAGTAATACCAAAGTTGCTACTAAGTAAAGTGTTAGACCTCTTTGCCATTTTTTTAACTCATGATATATCTCACTAAGATTAGATAGTCAGAGTTCCATAGACAGTTAAAATAATTCTTTCCTCTTTATGGTATCACCAGTTTGATATACAGTTAGAATGGTAAGTTTCATTTGTTTTCAATTTAGAGTTTTTTTCACATAAACTATCATATCTGGAAATAAAGATGGTTTTGCCTCTTTTTAATTTTTAACCTTTTAAAAATTGTTTTCTACAGAATGTTTGTGTAGTCTGATAGAAATAACTTGTGGAGATGGTGATCATATTTTCCTAGTTACTAACTTGAGCAAGAATGTGTACAGTATTTCCCCAGTAAGTAAGATCCCATGTTAGAGATGACTATGTCTTTTAAAGTGGCTCCCTCCTCCATATTCCCACAAATAAAACGCTAAATCTGATATTCCTTTTCACTCTAACTACCCTCTACGTTAGATCGTGTTCAAAACACTCCTGTGATAATACCACTCCTATGCCTATTCTATAAAATGAAAACAGCTTTCCTCGCCATGCAAGCCCTTCTGTATGAGGTGTAGTTGTTACAAGTATTAATAAGACATGAAAGGTCTGGTTTAGGTCTTGGAAAGAGTAAAAATAGGTAGGATGCAAAAGTAGAGATAAGGGAAATCAGAGTCATGAATAGTTCTGGATTGTAAAAGGCATTGAATCCTGAGCAGCATGAGCTGTAGAATAATAATCCAGAGTTAAGATTGTGATGGTCAAAGAACAGAAGCAAAGCTTGGAAATTCAGCCCTTGTTTAAGGGGAAAGAACCTCTGAAGAGCTGAGGTTCCTTCCCACTAATAATAAAGCACAATTATGTGGCTCCAATTTATTTTCCCAATCTTTTTTAAATTATGGCCTTGGACAAACTCAGCTAAACTTAAATTATTTTCTGTACAATTTCTGCACTCGAGATTTCCAATTAATGATCATTTCACCTCTGAGATTTTAAGTTTGTCCGCTGTAGCCATGTGCCAAAATCTGCTGGCCACAGATATTAAGCCCCTAAAGACGCAGACACATCACAAGAGATCTGAGCATGTTCTCTACTCCAGCTATTCCTCCTGCTCAGTGAACTTTTATTGATCCCTAATCCTAAAAATAATCACTGACTCCTCTGAATTTACATACAATTTTACCTGTATCTCTCTTATAATACATCAATGCCTACCTTCTGCTGTGGTTATTAAAGTACAGATTTATCCTCTGAATAAACTGGAATTTGTCTGAAGTAATTCACACCGATCCATCTCTGGATTCTCATAACTTCTAGAATGATGGCCTGAACCATAGTAATAAATAATCATGAATGACTGTGGTCCAGTTATTACAGAAAACATTGGGCTTCATTCTTCTTTTATTATACTTTTATTAATCTGACCTAGTAAACAATCAGGTAACATAAACTTAACATCAGGAAAACCCTTTGCTTTTTTAAAAAGACTTTTTTTTCTCTATTCTAGTTCTCCCTCAATTTCTGTTTGTGAGACTGATATTTAAAATTTAAGTGCAGACTTATTAAACCATGACAAATTTTATCTTTTAAGAGTCTTTCCTGTGGTCTGTGAAGATCTTGATTCTATCACCCACTCTGTAATCTGTTCCTCCAGTTTTTAGTTATATGTCTATTTGGTAAACATTCCTTCTAAATTGTTTTCTAGGTAGTAATAAAAACACAATTAATTCATGATTTTTGCATAAATCCTATCCCTCCCCCCCAAAAAAAAACTTCCAAGCCAATATGGGTTGATTAATAAGAGATGTTTGACCACTATTAATTTAGCTAAGAATCTAGTCCACACGATCCACCATATTATTTTCCACAGAACATTTCCTGGGCCCATGCATAAGAATATCATAATTTTTTTTGTCAGATGTCTCATTAAACCATGAAATAACTATCAATAGCTTTCCTCTCTCATACCAATCTCATGAAAGAAAGACAATGAGGTTACTGTGGCAGGCCTTGCTCTTAACCCAAGTTGGCGCCTACTGCCTAATAAAAGGACTCTGATTTGTTTAACAAAGCCTAACATAATCACACTCACCAGTCTCTCCCCTTGTCAAAGGGAAGGTGTTACTCCTGCAGAAATAAAACAACTTGGTGACTCACTCACAGGAGAGAAGTTACACCTTTTGACAGCTAATCCCAACCTGTCAGCCTACAGATAAAATAAATCAGACTGACATTACTCATCCTAGACTGCCCTTTGGTGAGAAATGAGGAAAGAGGGCTATGGCCTCACCCCTGCTGTTCCCAGCACCCACACACAGTACACAAAGCTCCACAGCATAAAACCAACCTTTGAATAATCCACTGATGCCTTCCTGGTTACATTTTCTGTTCACCTTCTAACCACCAGATCGTACTCAGAAATGCAAACTATCAACTGTAGAAGGTTCGTTCTTAAGGATGTTTCTAAAATACAGGACTTTCAGCATAGCTTTTTTTTTTAAGTATATTGGGGTAACATTGGATGATACAATTGTACAATTTTCAGGTGTACATTTTCATTTGACATCGATTATGTGTTTACCACCCAAAGTCCAGTTTCCTTCAGCTACCATATATTTGATCCCCTTTAACCACTTCATCCTCCCCCTATCCCACCTATATTTGACCCCCTTTACCCTATCTAATTCCTCCCTCCTCCCCTACATCCTACCCTCTGGTAACCAACCACTAGTCTATATATAGTTCATGTCCATGAGTCTCTGTTTGTTTGTCCTGTTCATTTGCTGCTTTTAGGTTTATATCCCACATATAAGTGATATCATGTGATTTTCAATTTTTTCTGTCTGGCTTATTTTGTTTAGCATGATTATCTAGAGGTCCATCCATGTTGTCACAAATGGCAGTATTTCATCTCTTCTTATGGCTGAGTAATATTCCATTGTATATACGTATCAAAGCTTTTTTAGCCAATCATTTATCATAGGACACTGGTTGCTTCAATGTCCTGGCCACAATGAATAATGCTGCTATGAACATTGGTGTGAAAAAATCTTTTTAGATATGAGTTTTCAAGTCTTTGGGGTAAATACCCAGTAGAAGAATTACTGGATCAATTCTTAGTTTTTTGAAGAACCTTCATACTGTTTTCCACAGTAGCTGTACCAATTTACTATTAGCAAGGTATGAGGGTTCCTTTTTCTCCAAATCCTCTCCAACATTTGTTATTATCTGTTCTGTTGATTATAGCTATTATAACAGGTGTGAGATGGCATCTCACTGTGGTTTTGATTTGCATTTCTCTTATAGCTAGCGATGTTGAGCATCTTTTCATAAATTTGTTGGCCAATTGTATGTCCTCTATGGAGAAGCGTCTGTTCAGGTCCTCTGGCATAGCTTTTGATAAATTTTTTCTCTTCCAGAAATTGTTTTGGTAGATGGTATTCAATACCTACTTGATTTGGGGCTTTGTTTCTTGCTTGAACTAAATTCACTGGTTTCAGGGGGAATTTTAAAATTTCAATTTGGGTATTGGCTTTATCTACTCAGATTAAAGGTAATTTTTGAAAATATAGTTAGTTTTGAAAACATAACTAAGAATCTCCTGGCTCTCAGCTCTCTTTCTAGGCAGAGTTCATAATTCTTTTTTTTTATATTTATGTTTCAATTAGTTGAAATTTAATTTTATTTTATATTAGTTTCAGGTGTATGGCATAGTTATTAGATATTTATATAATTTACAAAGTGATTTCCCTGATTAGTCTAGTACCCACCTGGCACTATGCACAGTTATTACAAAAGTATTGGCTATATTCTCTATGCTGTACATGCTGTACTTCCCATCCCCATGACTATTTTGGAACTACCAATTTGTACTTCTTAATCCCTTCAACTTTTTCACCCAGCCCCAACTCCCCTCCTATCTAGCAATCACAAATTTTTTTTTGTACCTATGAGTCTGTTTTTGTTTGTTCATTTATTTTGTTCTTTAGATCCACATATAAGTGAAATTATACAGTACTTGTCTTTATCTTTCTGCCTCATTTCACTTAGCATAATATCTTCTGAGTCCACCCATGTCATTACAAATGGTAAGATTTCTTTTTATGGCTGAGTAATATTCCATTGTATATATGTACCATGACATTTTTATCCAATCATCTATTGATGGGCATTTAGGTTGCTTTCATATCCTGGTTATTATAAACAGCACTGCAGTGAACATAGGGGTACATATGCCTTTTTGAATTTAGGGTTTGGGATTTCTTTAGATAAATACTCAGAAGCACAATTGCTAGGTCATAAAGTAGTTCTATTTTTAATTTTTTGAGGAACTTCCAAACTGTTTTCCATAGTGGCTGTAGCAATCTGTTATTCTACCAAAAGTACATGAAGAGAGTTCATAATTCTGTTAATTAATTTGTGCATATTGGAGGAATCTTTATTCAGGGTAATACTGTATATTCTAATAAATTCCTCGAAACTCTAAGTTGAATTGGATCTGGTCCTTACTATTTGTGCTTTCTGTAGGAACTATAATATAAAATAATTCTATTTAATAACTTTTTAGGGGGCATGAAAAGGGATAGGACAAAAATAAAGTTTATAAGTAAGATTAAGTTTACTTTGGGACAATTTCCAATATAAAATGGCATTTGACTAGCAGATCCTGACATACCTTTTCCAACTTCCAATTGAAATACTTAAGAAGAAAAAAGATAAAATCCAAAATTAAAATAAAAACTGACAATCTATAGGCAGAAGCAATGGAGAAACTCTACTAAGTATTAATCAGTTGGATTGTTTAGAAAAATTTAATCAATTGTTTTCTCTTTTTACACCATTGGAGAAAACAGCAAACTTGCAGACCAGAAGGCACGTCAAAAAGCCCTTCCCTTTGCCCTGACTAAAGAAATTGAAGATTGTAGCAATGAGAAAACTTCAACAGCCAGCCTTTCCCATATAGAAGCTGTGTTTTAAGGGAGCTGGAGTGTTCTCTCCTAGTCCTCCCTTCCTTCTCTTCCTAAAATATTTAAATTTCATGATAAAAACTAGGCAGAAACTGGAATGATACCGGGGGTGTTGTCGTCCCTAAGTAAACATTCTAGAGACATCAGGACAGACAGAGCTGTGAAAATAGAGGAATCCGCAGTTGTATGTTTCACAGATCCCACTAATTGGAGGATGATAGAGGCAGTGGGGGCAGGAGAAGATACAATCTTAGGCCAGCATAGTCTTACTAAATGAAAATTTGTAAGAATCAAAGTGGGAGCTGTGCATTAGATTAGCTACAAATCTGAAAAAGGAACATTCAAACTGAAAACCAAGGGCAATGGTGTGCTGACAAACAAATACTGACCACCTCTCAAAAGCCCTATTTGCAGTATTTGCCAATTTCTCTGGTGCAAATACTTCTACCATGATGGACCTCAGCTATCAACATCACTGAACCACAAGTTGGGAAGAGAAGCACACAACACTGAGTTTGTGTAAGCCAGATCCACCACATTCCTAGGCAAGTACTAGATGGGGATGAATTTTACTTGACTCCAGAATGAATAAAGAATGGCCTGTGAGAAAAAATCCCTCAGGAATAAGGAAGGAGAACAATAATAATAGCTAACAAGGATTGAGTATTTACTATTCTCAATATTCCATACTTTACAAGGAGCATCTCATTTGATCCTCATGGCAACTTTGTGAAATAGGCAGTATTATCATAATTTTACAAAAAACAATCTGAAATTTTGGCAAGTAAAGTAATTTGTCCTGCTCATGCAGCTATTGACAGATCTGGTCTTTGGACTGCTGAAAGCCAAAGCCCGTACACTTCAACTCTATCCTGAGCACAAAGTAAACCTGCAATGAATGCCCTGATTTCTTGACTCATAATATTACAAAAAAAATGTTCACCTTTCTTACAAATCGCTGTTGTTTTCACCTTTTTCTCTTTTGAATTAATGAGGGATTTGTGTTTAGGAATTTTGAATTGCTCTTTCCTAATTTAAAATGAGAGGGGCCTCTGGGTGTGTGTGGGGGGCATGCACTCGTGTTGGAAAAAATTTGGGGGTATAGGGGGGAGCAAGATCAGAGTCTTTGAATTCCTCTCCAAGAGACCAGAGGCTGGGACTAATAGTCCTAAATAAAAGCACCCTGTCATATATCGATCTTCTGGTATTCTCCTAAATTAGTGCCCAGGTGTCTTTCTTTTTGATGCCATCAGTGTTAACACCCATATGGATAAGTCATCTAGCACTCTAGCTTCATGATAATTTGATATGTTCAATGACCTTTATTTCATAACAACTGCTTCCTCCCATAGGCACACCTGGGGTCCTTTGCAATCTATGTGCTCCACCTCTGATAGATTCAATTCCAGTAAATTGCTCACTAACTACAACCTTTTGGCTCTCCCACATCATACTCCTCCAACTTGACCTTTGATCTAGTCAGGCCCTCCTCCCCCAGGGACTGTCTCCTATGTTTCCCCCTAACTTCTATACCTTTCTGTCTTCTTTCTTTACGCAGCATAGATCCCATGTTGTATCAGTTCAGTCACTGTCTCATCAGTGATCTCACCACCTCTGCTCCTTTGCCTCCCATCTTACTCCGGTCTTTATCTATCTACCCTCTCAGCCCCTGAACTCAAGTTGCCTAACGGCTGCTGAGCAAATCATACAGTAAGGCTCTACAACCTCAACTTACTCTTCCTACAAAAGTCCTACAAGGGATGCTTTGTCAGATTACTTTTCACTCCTTGTGGCAAGTATTTCAAACTTCTACCACTTCCCTTGACTCCCCTACTCTACACACCTCTCCTGAGCCTCAGAAGAGGATACTGACTGCACTTCACAAGTGTATTCAGTTGGAGGTGCTCTACATATTTGTATACCAAGGGACTGCAGAGCTCAAAGCCCATAAGCCTTTTTTGCAGGAACTTTGGTATCTCCCTCTTGAAGTTTTCACTTTCCTTCTGAATTATCTAAAAGTCCTAGGGGTTTTCACAGCCTAAAGAGGATCAGCGTACCTTCCATACCCAAGTAGAGATGGCTCTGGAATCTGATTAGGACCACATCCATGACGTCTTACTGGCATACATATTGTCGATGCTTAATCCTATATGATCTAACTTATTAGATCATGACCTACTGTACTGCTCCCAGCCCCCTTGGTGATCCTGCAAGAGCTACCTCAAAGCTCCAAGAGAGGGCAAGTTCCCTCACATAATATTGATCTATTTCTAGCCTCCTCTTCCCTTAGGTTCTCAAAGTTACAGACCTGGAACAGAAGATTTTTTTTAAATGTAAGCTCCAAATATCTTTAATTCAGCCTCGATTAAAATTACAGTTGCACCAGAGGTGCCTTATGTTTCATAAACAGGAAACTTGGGTAGATGAGATGTTGACACAGACATTTTAAGGTTGCAAAATTCAGGGCTGGCCACTGTAGCTTGTTATAAAGATTAAAGAAGAATACTATTAACCAATAAGATGTTTTGAGGACACCAAAAACGTAAACATTAGCTAGGTTGAGGTAAAGGTTTCTCTTGATAGATTTATTTCTTATCATGATCAAATTGATTTTTGGCTAGTTTGCATTTAAGAAGTTCTCCAGTTACATCTTTATTTTTAACTATAACAGTTTATTGTGATATTACCTTTAATTCTGAGACAGTGATGCTTATTTTATGTTTAAAGCAATTTTATTTTCTCATTGTTTGTTACAGTAATTTCAATTTTAATTTTACTCATCAACATTTTAACTAATCTTAGTATAATTAATTCAATGGTTATAAAGGAATTGTCAGATTTTCTTGGAGTCAGGAAAAATACCTCTAGTTTCTTTTTTTGGGGGGCTGTGATCATCATAAAATAAATGGTAATTACATCAGAACCTTCATTTTACAGTATTTATCTTGAAAAAATGTTAACCTACACAAAGGTAAACAGTACAACAAACCCCAATATAACCATCATACACATTCAACAAACATCAAGAAGTCTCTATAGTTGTAGAAACATTTTAAAAATCTGATGAACAAATATAGCTGTATAGTCAACAGTGCAAACCAGTCTCTTGATCAACTAGCTACCTCTCAGGTCCAGGACCACTCACAGCTCAGGCCTCTACCACACACAGAGACAGCTATTTTCTCCCCAGGGCACATCTCAGGATGAATATTTCTATTCCTTATTTTAATTTACTTTTATGCTTCTTTGGTTATGTGAGATTTCTAAAGTTATTATTACATAAATAGTATGTACACATTGCAACCCATCAAACGCCACATGGGTATTTTTGTTTTTGTTTATTGGGTTTTTTTATTTGTTATTAAGTTTATTGGGGTAACATTGGTTAATACAATTATATCATTTTCAGGTGTACATTATCATTTAACATCTGTATATTCTATTACGTGTTTACCACCCAAAGTCCAGTTGCCTTCAGCTACCATATATTTGATCCCCTTTACCCACTTGTTTCCAGTCTCTTCTTACCTCTGAGGTTAACTAACGGCTGTTCTTATGAGCAGATTGGTTTGTATCATTCAGTGCTTGTCTTCATATCCACAATTATGTGCGAACATATGGTGTCACTTTTTAAATCTTTATCTCTCAGCTCCAACCTCACTCCTGTTTTGTGATGCTGGGATTGTACTTTGCAAATCATATTTCTCCTTTGCTCTCGGCTTCCTATTAGAATCTTTGTTTGCTTCTGGTTTGCTAGTGGATCCCAGGAATCACCCAAGCAATGCTTCTTACTTCTGCATCTGCTTCTACAGTTCCTGGCAGTAGCTGAATCTGGCTTGCAGTTTTCCCAAGGATTACAGAACCAGAACCATCACACCTGCTTCTAGATATTAGGACCAGCAACTGGAGCTCCATCAAAGTCTTATCCTAGGCCCTGGGCTCCTTCCTCTGTGCCATATCACCAATACCTTGTTCTTAGAAGTCTGTTTCGGCTCTACAGGCCCCTCCCCTAAGTTCCTAAATTTTAATACTCCAACATCTTCCTTTATCCACTCTAGCTTTGGAGGTGGTAGCTGCTAACCGCAGTTGCTATTGCAATGTTATCAGAGTTCTCCAAGTTCTCTTTTAGTTATCTAGTTAGCAAGTTGATACCTAATTCATCATGTTATACCTAATTTTTCTTTTCATAAAACTAATATGATTTCTCTCTTCTGACTAGGCACTAACAGAGAAATATGCATATGTTGGAATTCTTTCTTCTCTTTATTTATGTACTTATTTATTTATAATAAATTGGACAATACCATGCCCATTTGTGACTTGCTTTTTTCACTTAATATTTCACAAATGTCTTTCAAGAATGTGTATCTGGCAATCTTGATTCTCTTATGTTTTCTCTGCAAATGATAATATCATCCACAAGTAATGACAATTTTCTCTAATCCTTAGACATATATTTATCTTTTTTCAACCTTATTTTATTGGTCAAATATTACGGTCAACAGTGTGATGATACAGAAGACATCTGTATTTGGTTCTCAACTTTAAAGGCAATGCATCTTGAAATGTTTCATTAACTATTGCATTTGCTAGGGGTATGCAACAAATACCCTTCCATCAAGTTAAGAAAGTTCTATTCACATTTCTAAATAGATTTTTTTTAAACATATATAAGTGACTGATTTTATCAAAGCTTTTTCAGATCTACTGAGATATTTGTAGGATTTTCCTCCTTAATCTATAAATGGGGTGAATTATATGGAAAAAATTATCTGATGTAAAACAACCTTGTATACCTAGGCTAAATTTTTATTTAAAATTTTGCATCATATTGATCTACTTAGGATAACCGATTGTCCCAGTTCACCCAGAATTATTTTTTTCAGCGTTAAACTGCAAATCCTATGTTCTAGAAAATGCTTCAGTCCCAGGCAAACCACAACAGTTGGTCACCTTATTTATCATTATTTTTTTATATACCATTAGTTGTAGGCAGAACAATGGTCTCCTAAAGATGTCCACAACCTAATACCTGGAACCTATGAATATGATATGGTACATGGCAAGGGGAAATTAAGGTTGCAGATGAAATCAAGTTTGCTAGTCAGCTGACTTAGGGAGATTAGGAAGATTTTCCTGGATTATCTGGGTGGGACCCAATGTAATCACAGGCTCTTAAATATGGAAGAAGGAAACAATGAGTCAAGTCAGAGTGATGTGATATGAGAAAGACTCTACAAGCCATTGTTGGCTTTGAAGATGGAAAGGAGTCGTGAACCAAGGAACACAGGTGGCCTCTAGGAGCTGGGAAAGTCAAGAAAATGGATTCTTCCCTGGAGCTTCCAAAAAATAAAAACACAGCCATACTAACAACTTGATTTAACCCAATAAAACTCATTTCAGACTTCTAACCTGAACAACACATAGGTCCGTGCTGTTTTAAACCACTAAGTTGGTAGTAATTTATTTCCTCAGCAATAGAATACACTGTTCTTATTCAGTTTAGGTATTAATGTTATATATTAAACATTTTCTACTAATCCCTATAAGTACTATAATAGACATCATTGATCTTTTTTTAATATTTTGTCACATCGCATGAGTGATAAGTGGCATCTCATTGTTATTTTAATTTGCATTTCACTATCAATGAATCAAAATACTTTAAAATATATTTGTTGGTTATTTAGATTTATGCTGTTTTGCAAATGTTTCTAAATCTATTACTTGACTATCAACTTCTTCATGTTTTTATTTATGCTATCTTTTGCTATAAAAAGTTTTTTATTTTTATGTAGTCAAATGTGTTTACTTTTTTTGCTGCTTTTGAATTTCCAGGCTTGATTAAGGTCCACACGCCTTTAGATAGTTCTTAAAATTCTTTGTTGTGACTATGCTGGATTTATGAAACTGTAGTGAACACATTCATTTTTTAAATATTCTGGAATAGTTTAGAAGACATAGGAATTGTCTGTGACTTAAATGTTAGAGGGAATTCAGCTGTAACACTGTCCAGACTTGTAGCTTTTATCATTTTTTTAAAAAAACTTTATTATGAAAATTTCAAATATATACAAAAGTAGAAAAAATAGTATAACTAACCCTATGTACCTGCCACCTAGCTTTGAAAATAATCACAATTTTCTATTCTTATTTCGTCTAGCATTCTACTTTTATTTTGACAGAATATTTTAAAGCAAATCTCATATTTCATATCATTTATCTGTAATTCACAATGTATCTCTAACAGATAAGGTCTGTTTTTTTTAAACATAGTTACTTTATCATATCTAACAAAAATTTCCTGATTGTTTAAAAAATATCCTTTTACAGCTGGTTTGTTCTAATCAGAATTCAAACAAAGTCTCCAACATTGTATTTTGGTTGTTCTGTCTCTTGATTTTTCTCTTAATTTGTAAAAGTTTCCTCTGACTCCGCCAACCCCATGCCATTTATTTGTTTAAAAGTCAGGTTGTTTGTCCTACAGAATATTTCACATATTGGATTATTCTTTGATTGTTTCTTTGTAGTGTTGTTTAACTTGTTCTTCTTTCCCATTTTTTATTGATTAAAAGTTAGATAATGGCTTGATTATATTGAAATTCAATTTTTTTTTTGTCAAGGATTCTTTATAAGTGGTATAATATACTCCATATTGTATCACATCATGATTACCCTTAATGTCTGGTTGTCCATCTTATAATGATACTGAGATAGATGGATGAATTCAAGTACTGTCAGCCACATCCATTCATTATAAAGTTCCTCATAGTTTCACCTAATAGTGTTAGCAGCCACTGATGATCATTTCTTAGAACCATTGTTTTATTAGGGTTTACAAAAATGATGTTTTTATTTTATTATTCTACCATTCCTTCTGCATTTATTGGCTGAAATTCCTCAACAGGAATCTGCCCTTATCAATTATTTGATTGCCCTTATATACAGTTCATATAGGAAAGACAAGCTGGCACCCTTTTTTAAATAGCAGATTAAGTTCTCCAGTATTTTTTGTGGTATTGGAACTGAGGTTTTTCAAGTCTTTTAGTCATTTATATTTTGTCAGGCAAAATTCCTTCACTCTAGATTTTGAATTTACTACCATGGAATGCACAAAATATTCTTTTATAATTCTTTTGACCACAATCATATCTCTTTCGCTGTTTTTCTTTTCTTTTTTTTTATTAAAAATTATTGGGGTGACATTGATCAACAAAATCCAATAAGTTTCAAGTGCACAATTCAACAGTATGTCTCATAAATATTTCATTGTGTGTTCACCACTCAAAGACCATATCTCCTTTTCCAAATCTAAAATGGTATATATGTGTGTATATCTGTATCTGTGTATTACCTAAGGTGTTTGTATTTTGTCTTTACAAATAACCAATTTAAGTTTTATATATTCTTTCATGACACCAGAAGTGATTTTTCCTTAGGAAGGGGTTACTTCCTAAGTGATTCTAAGAACTCACCCCTATCTCACATTTGGAGACAGTCTGAAGGAAGAGGGGAGGAGTTTCTTAAGTCATTTATAATTCCATATTACCTTTCTCATACATTTCTCCAGTTAATATAAATTTAATTGTTGGTACCTCATTATACTACACAGAGACAAATTAGAAGGCATCAGGAAAAACAATTCCTACCTTTTTTTTACTTTTCTTGTCAACCTACAAATTTATTTGCATTCTTGTCTTTTTATTTTTTTAACCCACTCCCTCTCACCACAATGAAAGAAGTTAATTGTTCAACTAGGCAGTGCATCTATCTCTTCCACAATCTTAGAAACCTTAATATATCAGTTAACACTTCTCAAGTATCTTTAAATGCTATCAATTGATTTTCTTCCCTCATTCTGTAAACAAGCTTAGGTCTCTCTCATCTTAGTCAAAAATCCCCAGAAACCTCTTCTTGTTCTATGTTCCCTTCCAGTAACCTCTATATCTTTTTTTCCTATTATAGCTAGCCACTGAAAACTTAATCTATGATTCCCACACACAGTCTTTCCTCAACCCCAATTACTTCTCCAAATCTCCTATTGCCAAAATCATCAGTGGCTTCTTCCTTGCTAAAACAAAAACAAAAACAAACAAACAAAACAATGGACTCACCACAGCTCATGATGCATAGAAGGTGAATCATACTTTTCTGGCTATTTCTCTTATCTTCCTCTATAGGTTTCTCTTCCTTTCCAGAACAGAAAAGACCTTCAAAGGACAGACTTCCCATCATCTCTAGCTCTCTTTTCCCATTTACCCTGGAAGAAAATGGCACCAATTAACTTTTACAGGGAGGTGGCTTCTGGAGCTGAACTCTGGTCTGAAACATTCTCATAAGGTCTTCTGTGTCTACATTGGATTTGCCTAGGTGCCCTAAAGGTACCACAAAGGCAAATGTCAAAAATCTGAACTCACAATTTTGCCTCAAAACTTGTTTTCCCTCTGAATGAATGGCACTTCTATCCTACTATCAAGCCAGAGACCTGGTATAATATTGTAAATAGTGTGATTACAAAACAGAAAAGCTACTTGATATGACAAGTAAAAAGACTTATCATATACTTAAGGATAATTTCATGGAAGACAGTTATAAGATATAAAACCAGGCCTCAAAGGAATCTCTCTCAAACTCTCTACCTCCCCTCAAACACTCTATCTCCCAAATTAACCTGAACTGTTTTTTCTAGGATTTTAACTACAGCTGACCATTGAACAACATGGGTTTGAACTAGTTGGGTCCACTTACACAAATTTTTTTCAATAAATACAGTCAGCCCTTCATATCCAATGGTGTCACATCCACTTATTCAGCCAACTACAGACTGAAAACTGTATTTCACATTCCCAGTGGTGGATTCCTAAGCACAGATTCCAAACTGCAGATCAAAGTTGAATCAGCAAATGTGAAGAGTGAACTGTAGAGTCCAATTTTGACTACAAGGGGGTCAACACCTCTAACCCCTGTGTTACTCAAGAATCAATGAATTTTGACTACAAGAGAATCAGCACCCCTAACCCCTGTGTTATTCAGGGATCAACTGTGTTTACTTCCTCAGTAAACTAAATTTTTCTGCTCATATATGGCTCATTAAAGCTACTATAACTCTGACTCAGTGTGACCTTTCAGGTCAATCCCAACAACATTTCTCTGAGGTCTTTGAATATCCTACTTCATACCAAGAATCAGTTTGTCCTAACTTACCTGGGTCGTGTGATACAAACATGTCTTCCCATGTAGCTGGATCTGTAGATGAGAATAGCCTCTTTGAAGGAGTTATGAGAAAAATAGACTGTATGTCAAGTGTCAGTCCTTAACCTTTTAAAAGTATAACACATACAATTTTGTACAGTATATGATAGTAGTTGATAATAAATGACTATATTACTTGTTTATGTATTTATTAAACTATACTTTTCATTGTTATTTTAGAATGTACTCTTCCCACTTATAAATAAATATTTGCTGTAAAACATTATGCCACATTATGCTGGGAGCAGCCTCATACATCTCCTGTTTACTGTATATCTTGATTGAATCATTTTTTCTTGTGCTTGATTTAACCTCCTGTTGTTTTGTACACACACATACTGTACAAGCTTGTAGCCTAGAAACAATAAGCAATGTCATATAGCCTAGGTGCATAGTAGGTTATGCTATCCAAGTGTGCATAAGTGAACTCTATGATGTTCACACAATGATTAAATCTCCTAACAATGCATTTCTCAGAACTATACCCATTGGTAAGTGGCTCATGACTGTAATTTTAATTGTTGCCTCATTTTTGTTTGAGGTCTCTTTCCCCAACCCTTTGCCACCCAAATAATCATAAAGGGGTCAATCATTTCTTGTTTATTTTGGTTTGTTTTTATAATCTCAGTGCCTAACACAGAGCCTAATAGGCACTCTACAAATGATAATAGAATGAATGAATGAATGCCTTTGAAAAGTTGATATAAGGTAAGATTTTTCCAGGTGTTAAAATTGATATGCAATAGCATCTGTGGTGGCTCTTTATTCAGGTTTGTCCTTTAAAGAGAATAATAACTTTGTCTGAGGAAATTGAGGGAAGCATTTCGTGAATATTGAATATTATATGAGGCAGTATTAAATTACCCCATTTAGTTTTGGTGTTGCATATGTTAAAAACCCACTTTAATCTGGCCATAGCCTTATTCATTTTGATTATCCTTTATCAAATAACGTAAGGTTCTCAATTATAGCTATAAATTTGAATGATGGAATTACCATATGAAAAGATTTGAATTTCATATAATATTACCTTTAAAGAAAATTATGTGGGTGTTTTTTTTCCTAAAGAGAAGAAAAGCTGCTATTGAAATTGGAAAGCACATATAACTACAGGTAAAAGAACTAGAAATAGGGCCTTAAAGAAAAGAGAGAAGTTAAAGTAGACAGTACCATCACTTATAGAATTTAGATTATATGGGCCCCTTGAATAAAATGAAGAGAGAGAAACGTTATTAAGAAGATTACATTCATTTTTGGGGTAAAAGTCTCCCAGGATTCTCGAATGCTTTCCTTTTTGGTTGATATAACATCAAGGATTATATAAATATGTAGCAGGTTAGCTGGGTTGCCTGGAAGAAAAGAGCCTGCAAGCCTATCAGTGGTTGAAGGCCAGCAAGAAGGAGGGCATTAATGGCAGGAACAGTTCCTGGAGGCTCTTGGCCTCCTGAGGAACCCTGTGGCCCAGTCTGAAAAAGTTCTTCTAACCTGTGTTTAAAGAAGTTGTAAGAACCTGCCAAAAGGCAGCTAGGGAGACCAACTCACCATACCTCATTGGTTTCCCTAGCTGCCTTTTGGCAGGTTCTTACAACTTCTTTAAACTAACACAAACTCAAGCTCCCAAAGAGCATCAAGAACAAAATAACTCAGAGATGGAAGAGGTGAGCAGTGATGAAACCAAGAAAGGGCAGTTTCCAGTGGCTGCTTGGTCTTCAGGTTGTGCTCTGGGAACTTAGCAAAGTGAAAGAGAATGACTTATAGAAAGACTACCTTTTTCCTTCTCTTTTTCCTTCCCTCTTTCATCTCTCTGCAACTCTGTCTCCATCTCCTTCCCCTGCCTCTATCTCTCTATCTCTTTGTTGCACTGACTCTCTGTCCCTCTATAAATTGTCAGAAGGTAGAAATAAGAGCAAGACAAATCTGTGCTATTCACATATCTTTTCCTGCAACCTATCTCCCGGTGAGCAAAGGCCATAGCTTGAAAGAACCAGATGTTCTCTCTTAACTCTCATTTCTGGAAATCTATTCATTCCTTAGGGTTTTTTGTTTTTGTTTTGTTTTGTTTTAGCTCAATTATTTGTTTATCATCTATCACTTGGAAAACATTTATTGAGTTTGTAGTGTTCTAGGTATATAAATTATCTTCCAGATTAATTCTTTTTAATCCTTGTTATTGTTGTTGCTAAGCCATGCAAACCTTTTTGCCAATAAGAAATTGCTAATTTTCAGTATAAAAAATATAAAATCTATAATAAATGGATTGGGGTGGGGTCACAAAACTTGGCCAACTCGTACCCTGCTCTCTCCTTCAGTCTCTGAAAAATTCTGTTGAGCATAGCACACACACCACTGCTCTCACACGTTAAGATGGAAAAGTGAAATTGTACAACTTTGGAAAATGGGTAGATACATACACAGAAAAAAACAACTAGAAAGAAAAACAAAAAAAAAAGTTATTACTACAAAATTGGGAGAAAAGTTACTTCCAGGAGAGATGAAAAAGGATGTCACTGGGAAGGGTCACGGGTACTAGGTACTTTGGGGGTGCTAACAGTGTCTTATCCCTTGCTTTAGGCAATGATTATACTACTTGATTCTATTATTTCTTGACATAGTAGGATTATTATACTTGTATGTCACCTACTTATTCCTACCAAGGAAAAAATAGGTACCTTTCCTCTGGACTTTCTTTCTCTTGGCCTTAACACACACTGGGGATGGAAAGAGTGAGAAGAACTCAGAGAATTTTTGTTAGAGGAAAGAAGAAGAAGCAGGAAAAGAGAGGTCAGTAGGACTAGGAATGCCAGGTCTGCCCAAAGAGGGGAGGAAATGGAGATAGAATGACAAGTTAAGAGAGGTTGAGTCCTGGATGGGTGATATGGGATTTCCTTTCGGAGGGCTTCCATTAGCATTCCTATATCTCAAAGGGAAAAGCTGTCTGCCTTACCTTCTGAGGAATCTTGGTCGTGAATATATATATATATATATATATATATATATATATATATATATATGTAATTGGTGTGCAACATCTAACTATACCGCTTTATATAGCTCCAATTCGTGATGTGTTAAACCAAAAAATAATTCTCTGGATAAGAAATACAATAATTTGTGATTGTGAGAGGGTAAGAGGAAATGTGAGTGAGAGTGAGAGGGAGGGGGAGAGGAAGAGGAAGTGAAGGAAGAAGAGAGGGAGGGAATAAGGAGAGAGAGAAATCCTTCAGAAAGTCCACTAGAAAGAAATATAATAAAGATGAAAGACCAGATTCAATGCCATTTTTCTATAACATATTGGAACATAAAATAAATCAGTATCTCAGTCCCCAGATAGTTTAACACATTGAATAACTCACCTAAGGCAATGCATGACTAATAGAAAAGGCCCAAAAAGAAGCACTGATGCAATTGAGAATGAACATAAACAGCTTCTGATATTAGGTGTATTGAGTGTGATGTGTTTTGGGAAAATAGCTCTCTCTGTTTTTGACAAGTACCACATTTGAGATGACATCTGAATAATTAATATATTTAGGCTCAATAATATATTTTCAAAAAAATGTGTTACCCTAGATACAAATTTTTCAGATAGTAAACATCATTTCTTGTTGTCACCTTCCATTATGTGTCTTTCATCACCCATTTAGCCAGCTGTACTGCTATGTAGGCAAAAGCAAAGATGTAACAGATGTTCCTAGAACTTAAAGCGTGAGGTGTTTTCAACCATGGCTAGCTACATCGGTTAGGGATGAAAGGTGTCTGTACTGGAAAACAGATTAGTTTTCCCATTAAGAATAATAGATAATATAATGAAATCCACCACCTGCTAGCTATGTGATCTTGGGCTAAATTACTTAAACTTTCCAAGCTTTAGTCTTCTCACCTATAAAATGAGAGGTTATATGTATTAATAGTATGCACTTCCTAGGATGGTTGTGGCGATTAAACACGAAAATGAATGTAAACCCTTGACAACAAACATTCCTGGAACAGGGTAAATGTTCAATAGATGTTAACTATTTATTATTTCACTTTTATTGAACTGCAGGAGTTCTGGAGAATAAGGAAACAGTTTGAAGTAAGCAAGTTGGTTTGGTGCAGTGGTTTTCCTACCTGTGCTCTGAAGAGCTGCTGCTGAGGTTGCTACTTGGCAGCAAAGAAAAAAAAGCTGTGTGAGTGGGCTCCAAAGCTCTCATCTCAGCTTAAAACAGAGAAGTTCAATGTTTATCCCCTATTTACTGAAGTTCTGTGTAACTTTTCAAAAAAAAGTAAATACTACTCTTTTTTAAGTAATTAAAAGTAATTGATAGTGAGTAGAGCCTCTGATTTCAAATCAATATACATTTCACATGTATATTGAAAGATTTTCCTCTAAGAATGAGAGATGTCTCCTTTCCAGTCAATATTATGCTAGCCAGAATAAAGCAAGAAAAAGAAACAATAGGTATAAAGATTGGAAATGAAACAATGTGTCATTAATTTCAAGTAACATGACTTTAAATATGAAAATTTCAGTCTGTTGATAAATTAGATTTAATGAAGTCATTAAAATTGATGTGTGCAAAGTCAATATACAACTCAATTCTATTTCTATACCCCAGTAACAAAGAGAAAATAAGTGTTTTAAAAGGCATAATTTTCAGTAGTTTCAAAAAAAAAATCAAGTAAATGGTAATAAATCCAGCAAAAAATTTATTAAGATAAATTTTAGAAAACTGAAATAAATAGATATAACGTGTTCTTATATTGAAAGACTCAATGTTCAAAGAATGTCAGTTCTTCCTAAATTGACTTACAGTTTCATGTGATCTCAGTCAAAGCCTCAACAGGAATTTTGTGAATTAGGAAGGTGAAATTAAAATTTACAAGAAAATGCAAATGGCTAAGAGTAGTAGAAAACCACTGAAGAAGAATAAAGTATGGAGACTTGCTTAACTGACATCAAGACTTATTACAATAACTAAGACCGTAAGGTATCGGTGCAAGATTTGAGTCCAGAAACAGACCTACATGCACTTGGACACTAATTATGTTAAAGATGGCATTGCAGAGAAGTTGAGAAAATGTAGTATTTTCAATGTTGGGTTTCATTATAGGAAAGAACAAAACCTAACTTAAATCTCACACAATTCACAAAAATTAATTCCAGATAGGTTTTGGTTCTGAATGTAAAAGGTAAAACAATAAAGTTTCTAGATGGTAATTTAGGAAATTAGCTTTATAGCTTGCGGTAGGAAGATTTTTTTAGGCAGAACATTAAAAGCACTACCCATTAAGGAAAAGATTTAAAAATTCACCTAAAATAAACTTTCATTTATCGAAAGATACCATAATTAGAGTTAAAATGTAATCTATAGAGTGGGAGAGGATATTGCAATACTTGCAAGGGACAAAGCAGTATATCCAGGATATGTAAACAAACAAACGACAACAACAACAAAAAACCTCCCTCAAATCAATTTTTTTTTTAAATAAAGATATCTCAATGGAAAAATAGGCAGTAGACTCAAACTGTCACTTCACAAAAAAGGCTATGCAAATGGCCAGTGACATAAGAAAATATGCTCAAACTCTCTAATAACCAAAGAAATACAAATTGAAGCCCTAATGAGATAGTACTACACATTTAAATATAGCTTCAATTAAAATACCTGACAGTACTAAGTGTTGGCAAGGATGTGGAGCAAAGGAAACTCTCATCTGCTGCTTGTGAAAAATTTCAGATGCTAGGCTGGGGAGGAAATTCAGTACCCTGAAATCCTACCTCTGGGTTTGGGCTGTGCCTGAGTAGTTTCACTTTAAAAGAGATGTTTGCCTGGAGCTTAAACTTTCCAAGCTTTAGTCATATAAAACGTAGAGGACTCTAAAGTTTCAGAAGTTATTCTGAGGGAGGGGGATATTACTTATCAACTTGGGTAGAGTGAGCAACTGTTTTGGTTTGTCCGGGACTGAGGGTTGTCAGGAAAGCCCCTCTAGATTGGGGATTGGAATCATCTGAAGGCGTACTTACCCCATCCAGTAGTTGATGCTATCGGCTGGGAACTTCGCTGGAGTTATCAGCTATAACATATTTACATGAATCCTCTGTGTGGCTGATAGGACATCCTTATAGCATGACATCTAGGTTCCAAGAACAAATGTCCCAAGAGAACGAGGCAAAGCTGTATCACCTTTATGGTCTAGCCTCAGAAGTCACATCATATCACCCAGTCACCCAGATTTAAGGGGAGAAGCGAGAGATACCACCCCTCCATGAGAGAAGTATCAAAGCACTTTGTAAGAATGGTAGGTAGGGTAGGAGATTGTTGTGGTTATCTTTGGAAAAACAAAATGTGCCACAGTTGTATACAGAGCCCACTGATGTGTGCACTGATTGGTGGGGGAAAGCAAAAGAAAACTATTCTCTCATATCCTTCTCATTAGCTCCTATGTCAAATAAGTCAATTTCTATTCTGTGGGTTCTAGTTTTTTATATAAGGGCTGGAATTCTATAAAAAGATGGCAAAGAGCAAGAGCAGTGTGGCCAGCAAGGTTATCTGTTTACAGTTCATGTGTACTTTATAACTTCAGATGACATATGAATGCAGAGTAGGGGCTGGTCACCTGATGTGGTAAAACTAACAGCTTAGGAGTCAGCAATTCTGTGTTCTTCCGTTGGCATCTCCATCGATTCATCTTGTGACTTTGCTCAAGTCACTTTTGTATCTCAGGTGCCTCATTTTTGAAATGAGAGTGGTAGCAATACTTGACCTATCTACTTGACAGCTGTAGAAATCAAGTAAGATGAGAAACTGCTGTGGAAACATAAGGCTTTACAATACTATATGAATGGATCAAGTTTAACATTTGCTGTTTTCAGGAAGGCTAAGTATAGAAGCAAAGGCAGGAATAGCCTTGGATGGGAATGCAGATGACCTTTGAGGCCCTGTCAGATCTGTAATGAAGACCTTGAACCAAAGTAGTTACTTATCACTGACTTACTGAATTAAACTATTTTTGACAAAATAACGACCAACTAACAATTAGATGACACAAATGTGTTTAGTGTATTAATACAGTAAATCTATAGATTCACTGAGGTCCAAGTAAATAACAGAGAAGCATAGTTCCTATGATTTGTATAAAATCCAGAACTTAAACTTTTAAATTTGTTTTCATTTTATTTAGCCAAAGTTCCACTCTGCTGAACTTCATGATGCAGAAAATGGACCATATTGTAGAAAAAGCTATACTGGGAAACTTGGAATTAAAAAGTAATGATCACAAGACATTGGCTGTAAAGAATTAAATGAAAAATGAGTTACACCAAAAAAGAGGTTAAATCTCCAAATTTAATAATGAGTCTAGTAAAGAAGTCACAGACTAAAGAGGCGATCATAACCTCTTTGATGGATGATGAAGTTTTTCTGTTCTTAGGACAACAAGTTTATGAAGAACTCACAGTAGTATGAAAAATAATTTGAAATACATGGTAAGTAAATCAATGCTTGTTTTATGATTGCTGGACTAGGGAAATTTCTTGCCCAGAAAGAGAGATGCTCTGGATTTCAGCTTCCACTTTAGGCTTTGAGATCTTCTCACCTACCTTTTCTCTTCAATATGTCTCCTAAGGTTTCAAATTATCCCTTCAATACATCTCAGCTTTTCCCTTCAATATGTCTCCTAAGGTTTGAAATTATCACCTTTACATAGGTATCTCCTTCTGTCACCAACTTCATCCATTCTCTCAGCTCCAGACTCATGTCACTAATGGCCAACTGATTACAGGAGTGACCAACTGTCCCATTTTGCCCAGGAATAAAGGGATTTCCAGAATGTAGACTTTCAGTGTTAAAAATGGGCAAGCCCAAGCAAACTGGTCACATTACTACTAAATAACTCTACCTGGTCACTCCTAAGACACCTTATACTCAACATATCCAATTCATCTTCCCTTTCAAGATGACTCCTCCCACTATTCTTTTCAGCAATGGACAGCATCTCTGTTCATTCTGACTCCCATATTAGAAAACTTGGAGTCATCACACCAAATCGAGTCCTCTGTATAACTCCTTTGAAATCTATTTCTCTTTAGCTGGTTCTCATCATCTCTTGTGCGGACTACGGCAAAGGCCTTCTGTTATAAAATGAAATGACACTTAAAATATTCATCCCCTAGTATATGTCTCATTACTTGTATTATTTGTGCTCTGTATTTGTGTTTTTTATTGATAAAAATTATTAATATACCTTAGTTTCAATGAAAGGGTAAGGCAGCATTCCAAAGTAAGGAGACATAAAAGAATCCTAGATTAGGGGGTGGGAAGGAGTTGCTATAAAGGATATCAAAACAATTGATGACTGAAAATGGACTGTATATTAAATAATATTTTATCAATATTAAATTTCTTGAGTTAGATTACCACTTGGTAGTTATGTATCTGAATGTCTTGGTTCTTAAGAGTTACATCCTGTGGAAGTGACTGGCCATTACCTCAGCAACTTAAATGCTCCTTTTCTCAGCAATTTTTTAAAAATAAAAAATAATATAAAATAAAAAATTTAAAAGATATCTTAGGTGTGTGTGAGTACTGGGAAACATTAGTGAAACATTAACTAGTCATGGACTACTCAGTGTCCAAATGTCCCACATCAGATAGTGTGTTCAAAGGTCCCATTCATGACAAATTCAATGAAGATCTGAGCTCTTGTGTCAGGCCACCGCAAGTTATAAAGTCAAAGGCATTCCTGAAAGCTCTTTGTGGCCTAAACATGGAGCTTAGAGCCAAAGTGCTGTGGAAGAACAAAGGGATTTGCCAAGCACATGCTTACCAAAATAGTTTGGAGGGTATCTAACAAAACAGAAGCAACAGATGAGGTCTGTTGCTACCACCATTCTGTTTTCCATTGCATCCATGGTCTATTGCCAGCCAGTCCTTCGCTCTCCGAATTTTGCATCTCTGACATTAAGAAGTCTCAAAAGGGTAAATCTATAGTGTAGAGTCAGCTGGCTTCATGTCTTAAAGAAACCAGATCAGACCTGAACTTGCTGACAATACAGCCCTTAAGTAACTGAACTAGAGATTTGAGTCAGTGACTGGAGACTAGGTAATAGTCGGGCAATGGGGTTGGCCCACAAGAAAAGCACCTATTTTTTTTTAATTTGAGGACTCTAATAGTTTCCTCCACAGGGAATCACCTCCCAAAGTGTGGAATAGGAATAACAATATGTTGTCTTTACATTACATCAAAGTTTCAAAGCCAGGGTTGTTTCTCAAAAACCCAAGTTCCTAGCCTAAATGTTTGCTGCTACATCCAGACCCTGAACAATTTGGCCCTAAACTGCTGTCCCATATCCCAACTTTATACCTATTATTCCTACAAACATAGCTCAATTTTCAGCTATATCTAAATCACCTGCCCAACACTTGACCCACGTACCCTTTTCTGCTTCTACGTCTGCTCATGTTTCGCTTTTACTCAGATCACCTTTACACACCAGGCACTCAAGAAACCGCACCTTGCTTCAAGTTTATCTTAAATGTCTTCTGTTCTTTAAAATCTCTACCAAACTCTTTTCTAATTACGCTAAGCAGAAGTTGCATCTCTCACATAGGACTGTATACAAATTTCTATCATAATTTTTATTTTGTACGTTATGTTGTTAGTTTTCATGTCTGTCTCCTCTGATAACTCCTTCAAAATCAAAATGGTGTTATATCTATCGTTTCCATTCCCTATGGTCTACCATTTCAATTCCTCTTCTGTAGGCACCTGTCATCCCTCTTATTTCTGTCTTTATACAATACCAGCATTCTGGTGTCTTGTTCTGCCTACTCCCAACATCCACATCAGCCCTTTTCATGGAACTTTTTCCCTTCCTTTTCAGGCCTTGTGCTTTACTAGCTACTGGCCCACACACACCTAGACTAAGGGAAGAATGAGGGTAACTCTGGTAACTCTAGGGCAGAATGCTGGCATGTAGCCTGGAGCATCCTTGGAGTAGTACTCTTTTCCTTTTGGATCACTCAGCTTGGTTTTTTCTGTACAATAGTACTGGCTATTGTACTAGGTGCTTTTGATACTTAATGCCCAGGTTGGTCTAAAACACATATCCATTTCCCTGCTTATTATAGCAGATTGGATAGTTTGGGATGAAGTCCCTCTGTTAAATGAGGCTATAGACAAGGGCAGGGTTGCAAATAGAAGTGGAGATAGGGAGGTTGGGCGGGGTGGTTAAAGGCCACTGTGTTAATCAGTTTGACTGCTGAGAATATACAAAACACATAGAAGAGACAAGAGGTACACCTGACCCCCAACCATTTGTTGTATGTGGCTCATTGGATGGCACTTCTTTCTCTCTCTCAGTCACTTGTGAGGTGGTCTGTGAGCTTAGTATGTGGCTTGAGTAATTTTCTCCAGGAATAGTTAAAGGGTGGAGCCCTGTGGAATGGAAAATACTGGGATATATGCCATAATTACAGTTAAAAGAGTATCTGAATGGGGGAGTAAATTATAGGGCAATTCTGCCATGGAAATATGGATAACCAGTTTTCCTGGCAATAATAGATGGAATAAAAGAAATAGCGATTCTTACAATATGCCAATCTTTTGCATTATCTGAATCCTTAAAAAGGTCCAATGAACCATGTATTTTCCTATTTCATAGATGTTGAAAGTAAATCTTCAGCCAATTTATTAATTAGTCTAACAGCAAATTAGTAACAGAGCCAACACTAAAATTCAGATTTGTCTAACTCCAAAATCAAAATCACCATGACATAACACCCCCAGGATAACCAAAATACAGTTGATCTATTTATTTAACAGAATTTATTGTAGACCCACTGGAGGCAGGCACTCACTGGATATATAATAAAAAGGTAAGCATAAATATGCCTATCCTCATGGGGCTTGCAGCCTAGCATAAGAGATGAGCATTAATCAAATTGACAAATGAATAAATCAAAATTTTAGCTGTGAATAGTACCATGAGGGAAAAGTTCATGGATTTTTAGGAGTGGATATCTATTTTCACCTGCCCAGCATTTCCTCTGCTCCTAGAAACTGCTCTTCAGTTTTCCTCTGGTGAACCATCCCTTTTACATTCCTTGACAATGCAGTTAAGGTGGGGCTGACCCCACCACTGACTTCATTGAAGGCCACAAAACCCGGCTTTGACTAATGAAAGTTCTGCATCCCCATGACCACAGTGATCAATTTATGTGATTCAGGACAGACTAATGAGAAAGCTACAGGGACTTTTCCAGGAAACATTAAGAATGAGATGCATGTAAGGTATGTAAATGTCTAAACATTACATTGTACACCGGAAACTAATATAACATTGTATGTTAACTGTAATTGAAAATAAATTTTTAAAAATGAGATGCACTTTTTCAACTGAGCAGCTAACCTAACACAATGCACTTGGAGCTGCTGATGGCCACAATGCGAAGAGAGCATACTTAAGAATGACACTGGCAGAGGAGAGCAGAGCCAAGAAATAGAGATTCTAGAGGATATTAATTAATCATACAGACCGAGCTTCATATCAACTAAACATTTTAGTTATGTGAGCCAGTTAACTTCCCTCTTTCTGCTAAAACCATCTGATTGATTGCTTACTTGAGTTTTTTCCCTCTTCACTTGGAATTGAAAGAGAAAAGAATCCTATCTATGCAGTCAGGGATGGCTTTCCTGAGGAACTAAGGTGGTCGAAAATCTGAAGAAGCAGGAATTAATTAGGCAAAGAAAGGAGGGAAGAATGTCTCAGTCAGAGGAAATACCAAGCCTCTGGAGCCTTGAATGAGGAAAAGAACATAATGACTGAATGAGACGAGACACCCAGTGTGGGTGGAATATGGTAAATGTAGTACAAGATAAAAAAGGAAAAGCAGTTTCCTCTAACTACGTTAAGTATTTCAGTCTTTGGATTTAGAATCACAAGATGCAACTGAGAGTTTTCAAGCATGGCAAGGGTAGGGTACTAGTGGTATTATCAGATTTATATATGTTTAAAAATAATTTGGTTGCTACACAGAGAATAGACTGAAAGATATTAAGAGTGCATATAAAAGATGAAGTTCATAGCCCCATATATGCCAAGAAATTTATCTTAAATTTAATCAAGCCTCTACATCTAGTTTATGGAAAATATGAGAGCTAGAAAACTTTAAACAATGCCACAAGGATATAATCAGCCACATCCAGACTGTGGGACATTTTGTAGGAATGACCAAATTTCTTCAACAAATAAATGAGATGAAAAAGAAGAGAAAGGAAGAGGAGGAAGAGAAAGTACTGGATATTGTTTGGATTCTGATTGAAACAAAACAACTGCAAAAAACATTTGGAGGCAACTGAATAAATGTGAGTATGGAATTTAGAAATAATTGTTTTGCTAGGTGTGGTAATGGCATTGGAGTTGTTTAAAAAAAAAACTGTCCTTATCCTTAAAAGGATATTAGTGTGCAAATGTTAGCGATTAAAATGTTAGCGATTATTGAATCTGAGGTAAGGGTAGCTTATATTATTTTCTTTCTACTTTTGTATACTTGAAATTTTTCATAATAAAAATATTTTAATATAATTATTAAATAATTAATTTTAATTAATTATCAATTATTAAAACAACTCTATAAGTATCATCTTAAAACAAATAAATAGATTAATAAAATTTGGGATTAAACCTGACTAAATTTTAATAACTTAAAGTAACCACAAAGCTGTGAAATCTACACAAGATATCACTGAGGGAGAGAAAAGCAAATTTCAGCACTACCACCACCAAAAAAAAATGATTGGCAAAGAATAAAACCATTTCATTTGCATGCCCTTCCCTCTGTCCCCTCCCCCCACCCTACCTCCCAAAAGAGTGGATAAAGAAAAATAAATTAGAATGCTATTCCTGTTGTCTAGTGAAGGGGAAACCTGCACTGGGGAAGTGGCAAAGGAGAAAGATTAAAAAGCACATGGGTTCACTTACAAAGCTGTAGATGTGGGGAAATCCACAAAGAATAGCACAGTGATCCATTGTTGATGACAGTATGGACGTTAGCTCCCTCAAGTGTAGAGATTTGAGGAGAGGGAACATTAACTGGAACCAAGATGCAAGCGTCATGTAGGTTGGCCTCCCTTAGAGAAGTGGCCTTCAGTGAGGAACCCGGCCAACTCAAGGCCAGCTCACAGGGAGGGAGCCAGGGGAATCAACACCCTGACCTACACTCATCTCTCAGTCCTCTGCTGAAGCCCAAGGGAAGATGGACACACAGCCTTTCACACTGGGCCCTGAGCAAGGCAGAGCAGGGTGGAGAGTGGTTTGAGAGGAGCCAACACAAAGCATCTAGCACAGGCTTCAAATTTTTTTGCATGATCTCTGCTATGAGGTTCACTATGATCAGAATACACCCTACCTATCTTGCCTTTCCTCTAGCCACTCTCCTGTAAAATGGGGGTAATAAATGGTAACAGTGTCCAAATCATAACCACTAATCATGTCAGAATCAAATGAGTTAGCCTGTGTAAAGCATTCCACTTTGGCAACAGTAAGCACTCAAAAATATGATTAGCAAGCCCATCTAGACATAGTCCTCATTTTCTGAACTGTTTTTCTCCTTAGATACATACACTAGGAATCAGGCCTTTTTTTCTTTCTTTTTTCTTTTCTTTCTTTCTATTTTTCTTTCTTTCTTTCTTTCTTTCTTTCTTTCTTTCTTTCTTTCTTTCTTTCTTTCTTTCTTTCTTTCTTTCTTTCTTTCTTTGTTATGTTTTGTTTTGGTTACCTGAGAAGATATTCAATAAATATTTGTTCAATGAATTAATACTCACTGAGTATCTGTGCTAGACTTTTTACCTGCATCATCTCCATTTTACTGATAAGGCTACCTGAGGCCCAGCAATGCCCCAAATTGCCCAAAGCAGACCAGAGATTCAGAGTCAAGGCTGTCTTACTTCTAAAACTGTGCTCTTTGCCCTGTACTTGTGGCTTCATGCAAAGGATGGTTTTCTCCATTGAATGACCACTGGCCAGTGGAGGGTTACCCCAGTGTGAATCTGAAAGGATAAGTCTCCACTTACCAGAAGCCAGGCAACTTTATGCTCCACATCTGACAATAGGTTTTTGGAGCAGAGGTCTCTGTTTGTATCATCTTTGTATTTCGCAGGCCGGCCATTTATTGGGTGCTAATTAATGTCTGTTGACTTAAATAATACAATAAAAGGCTGTCTTCTGTTGATATGCTGCTTCCGACTCACTCTGATCTTTCTGGAGAGCTCAGCCTCCAACTCCCAGTCCAGAAGAACCAGGCCTAACATACATTAAGTAATTTCATTGCCAGGCATTGCTCTAGGTACTTTACAGGTAATAAGTCATTTACTCATCATGACAAACTATGGGATGAGAACTATCCTTTCCCCTATTTTAAGTTTCAGGAAACTGAGGTTCAGAAGAATTAAATGAACTAGTTCAAAGTCACACAACTAGGGAGACAGCTATAACTTTGAATTCATGCAGTCCGAATGTTAACAATGATGAGCTTACAACTTTCCATTTGGCTATCCTGCCCTTTTCTGTCCTCTCCATCTCTTGTACCTCTGCCTCTTGCACTTCCTGACCTTCAGCTGCTCACCATTAGCCTAAGGGGATGCCTTCAAGGTATCTCTGCTGTTACTAACTGTTCACAGTTAAGAGCAAAACAAATTGAAAGTAACTTGCCGGCATCTTTGTTGCCCACTTGCTTGACACAGATGAGTCTCATTTCTTTATCTTTGTCAAGCACATTTAAAGATGAAACTGCTGAAAAGGTCTGTGCAGTTTTTTGGCCTGGATGCTCCTTATAGCAAACCAAAACTCAAACCTTCACAGCAAAGAGCTGTTGATTAACCCATTTTCTATTTAGAAGAAAAATGCAGCTTGCTGCCAGCATTAATTTCACATAATCATGCTCTTTGAGGCTGAAGCAAATCTGACTGGTTTTCAATGTGAAAATGGAATATAAAAGCTTTTAGGAGTTATTTCTAAACAGAACTTGTCTCTAACCCTAATGTAACAGAAATGTCTGCATAAGTCAGATTCATCAAATGAATTTTCGGCTAACAACTGTTTGAGAATGATGTTAACATCACACGTAGGAATGCTGTTTTCTAGGACTTGACGTTTTCAGTGATCAAGAATTACTATATTTTGTAAGTGAAAATACCACTACTAAAAATAGAATGTTATAAATAGAATGATGTCATTTGTTTCCAAAGATTATCAATATACTAGAACAATGAGAAAATAATAATAAAAGCAAGATATTTAGTGGCAATTTTGGGGGGTAAGGTTAGGACTGTAAACCACGAGTTATCTTGGGGTAAACGCTGTAGCTACAAGCACCACCATCAAGTGGGCAAATGGGAAATGGATTAAAGAAAATTGAGGAAAGAGATATAAAGCAAACAGCACGAAAGCTAGAATGGTCTGCAAAACTTGGCTGGTATGATGTTAATTTTACTGAAATAATAGCTAATACAACAAGTTATTTAATTTAACCAAATTGTAATAAATTCAATTTTAAATTCGTGACACTAATTTGTATTATTCTAGAATTTAGTAAATACATCCATCTTTCTTCACTTTTATTCTCACTGAATTTATATCACAAAATTAACATAAATAATGTGGATTTGACACCTCTATTGTCTGTATGAACAGCCACAAATTTACAAGGAAATAGTAGTTAATCGGTATGAAACCTTTTCGAGATTGAGCTTCCCAGAAATCAACTCTGTGAGAGAAGTTAGCATGAAACCTCTTTATTAAAGTATGCTCTTACTATCAATACCTGAGAAAAGGGTAGGGTTGGGGTGGGAGGAAAGAAACCAGGATTAGAAAGTCTACTTTGATATAGGACCAACAAAGGCCTCAGCTGTCCACACTGGGTTGTCCTTAAGACTGACAGCCCTTCAGAGTTGCCCAGAGTTAAGGAGAGTCAACCCTTTATATTCCCACACTTGTTAGTCATTGGCTGCAGGCCAGCCCTGAAAGGACAGGTGATCTTAGCCCTGAAAGGACAGGTGATCTTAAGCAGTTTTCTTAAAGCCCAGGCAATCACCAAAGAGTGCTGGCAGCTGAGAGCTGACTCCTCCTAGCATTCCTGACAGCTAGAGAAATAAAACCTTTGCTCCTGAAAGAGGACTAGGTCGTGCATGAGAGTGTCCACCACAGAAACTAGTTCAATACAACTCATTGTTTGGTTTTCAGACCCAAAGAAAAGTCACATCAGTGCATCATTTCATCACTCAAGTCCAGTCAGCCACCACTTTTCTTATTCCTATTCTGAGACCAGGGCAGAAGCATAGATCACAAGGCGATGCTCATCCGTAAAGTGGAGGGAAACATATTTAGGAATAATAGGACACTCCATGAAGAAACACGGTACAGGCAACGTATCGTGTTCCTAGAACAGGAGGGAAAAAGATACATTCTGACTGGAATTCTAGGCTTTTTCAAAAGATGATAGGTTTTTGGTAGGCAGAAATGAGGGTGGGGAGGGACATCCCAAAGGAGAGAACAAAGTAAGCAAAGCCTTAAGAGGGGATGTGAGAGCACATAAAGGAAATGGATTATAGTCTGGCCCTTCTGGCTCTGTCATCAAAGAACATAGAGTAATTGAGTTCAGTTAGCATGCGGGTGGACTGAAGTAGAAACAGTTGCAAAATAGGGCATAAACCCAATTACAGAGAATTTAGATATCTTTAATTACACAACGAGCATGAATCTCAGTCCATATACTCACACCTAAAAGATATGTCACAATCCGTTACTTTTATGAATGAATTTAATTATTTTTTTAAGCCCCATCCTGCTGGGCTGATAAGAAATGAGCCTGTTATTCTTTGGGTTCCACCAAAGAAATGAAGCTCTAACAGAGTCAAAGTATCAGGAGTGGGGTAGGGACCTGTAGTCACCGGTCATCTCTGCACACGAGCCACGGTGGAACTGGCCCTTGTTCCTGTCCAAGTAGTTCCATTCCAGTGGCACTGTGCAGTCATGTCACACTCAAGACATGAGACTCTGCAGTTGATTTTATTTTGGTCCACATAGTGGCATTTAGACATGTGAAATGCAACATATAACCATCAGGAGAGCTGATCTACAACATCCAGATTTATTCATCTTTTTAAATGGGAAGATTTGGTAACTCTGGTTCTGCATTCTCATCTAACAACACTAGGCAGCAGCTCAGTAGTAGCTTGACCTCTGAGAGCCCTTCACTGACTGGCCCTGCAGGTATTTGAGTTTGCAATCCTGCCCCACCCATCCCAAGAAATCACTCCTCAATTGTTGCAGGCTTGTTGCAACCTCTGAATACTGCCTAGGAGCATTAGGGGGGCAGGGGAGAGCTCCAAAACACCCGAGGCTCTTCCTCTCTGCCCTGCAGCATGGGAGATCTTTCTGCAGTCTCAATTAAGAAAGTTATCTTTCAACTGCTTCGTGCAAGTCTTTGTCCCCAAAACTCTTTTCTACCTCCTCTGGAAAACTCTCAGTTCTCCTATGGGACTGACTGAGATTTTGGAGATAAAGAGAGGATGTCTGACAGGCTTCTGTTTTCTGCAATGTTCAGAAGCAAAGAGCCAGCTATCTGCTTGAATGATGGAAAAGTGAGTGGAAAATATGGGAGAAATTTAAAACTAATATTTTAAAATATCATGAACACTACATACTAAAGAGTTTGGATATTTTCTGTTGGAAATAATTGTTCTACTCTCAATGTGTAAATGCCCAACTTTTTTTTTTTTTTTTTTGATGATGATGATAAAATGTTTATGACTGTTTAGATGGTCCCAGTTTTGCTGGCAGTATTGAGCCATCATGGTCAAGGACTGGGTCAATGTATGCCTTCTCTGCTCTGTCAGGCCTGATCAGGGTGTTGACTTCAGCCATGTCAATGTTATGTATCTTTTTCCTTGTGCTTTATTTGAAGCTTTTTGGCCTTGGTATCTGTAGTAAAAACCAGTATATTGTTCTCTACTTTGTGGTCAAGGGGAACTGATGCTGGCATTCTGGTTTAGTTTATTTCTTGGTCCTGGGCTGCCTTTGGAGTCACAGTGCATTATATCACAGGAAGGCAGGTAAATATTGGGCCTTCTGGAGGCTGTGGCTGCCTCCTTTCCACATGGCCTCCTTGGCCTTCAAAGCTCTTGTGCTTTCTTTAATATCATAAGAGGCAGAGTTCTCTTTCTTTGCCTACAATGTTACCTTTGTACAAAGGTCATAACTCATTTTAACTTCCATTTATGATGACTGATCCTTGCTATGTTTATAAGAAATGCCTAGTGAGACAGAGATGTGTTGCCTGGTGAAAGGCCACACATAATGGCAGAACTTTGCTGTGTTCACCACAATCTAGAGTTGAGCCCTCAAATTAAAAAACTCCACCTTTTTTAATATATCAAGAGAATCAGTTTCTATTGTCCAGAAAATACACAAAAGACTGAAATCAGCATCCTAAAGGTGTTAATTTACAATGAGAACCATAGCTGCTAAATGGAGAAGCCATTAATATTGTTTGGTTAGAGTTTCTGTACCTTGAAAAAATATGTACATCGGTAAAATCAGAAGTTAACTGGTTGAATGTGGAATTCAAACAAGGGAAATTATGATTTTACTATCTACTGTCATCAAGTTGTAATAGATACACCTATTTATGAAAGATACACATACCTATGAAAGACAGACACACCTGTGTATGAAAGACAGGTCCACCTATCTGCCCTATGGATCCTCTCTATGGATAGTTAGTGGGGCCTCTTTGCTGCTCAGAACGGAGGCATGGTACCAGCTTTATTCCCTGGGAAAGCAGAATAATGCCCCTCTCGAGATGTTCACAGGCTAATCCTTAGAACCTGTAAAATGTTAGGTACTGTGGAAAAGGGAAATTAAAATTGCTAATCAGATAGCCTTAAAATAGATTATCCTAGATTATCTGGGGGACCCAATGTAATCTCAGAGTCCTTAAATGTGGAGTCTTAAAAAACTGAAACTCTGTACTTATTAAACAATTCCCCATTTCCCCTTTCCCTCCAGCTCCTGGCAACCATCACTGACTTTCTCTCTCTGAATTGGACTACTCAAGGTACCTCATATAAGTGGAATCATACAGTATTTGTCTTTTTGTGACTGGCTTATTTCACTTAGCACAATGTCATTAAGGTTCACCCATATTACAGTATGTGTCAGAATTTCCTTCCTTTGTAAGGCACATTAATATTGCATTGAGTGTATATACCACATTTTTTTATCCACTCACCCATGGATGGACGCTTGGGTTGCTTCAGCCTCTTGGCTACTGTGAATAATGCTACTATGAACATTGGTGTATAAATATCTGTTTGAGTCCCTGCTTTTAATTCTTTTGGGAATATACCCAGAAGTGGAATTGCTAGATCATATGCTGAATCAAAATATTAGGAGAAATTAAAATTTTTAATTTTTTGAGAAATTGCCATAATGTATTCCATAATAACTACACTTTACATTCCACCAGCAGTGCAAAAGAGTTCCAGTTTCTCCACATCTTCACCAATACTACATAAACACTATAATAAATATGCTTGTATAATTGTCCTTCATATACATGCAAAAATTTTTCTGAAATACATATACCCTGAGATGACTGAGTCTGAGACATGCACTAACTTATTTTCACTGAAATCTGCTGGTAAGCTTTCTAGAATTTTTTCTGTTTACACTATTTCCTCATATCCTTGCCAAAGAATGATATATATCATTCTTTCTAATTTATGCCAATCTGATGAGTATAAAATGGTGTATCGTCCTTGTTTTAATTTTTTATTTATTTGCTTACTAGTAAGGTTGAGTATATCTTCATTATTTACTAGCCCCTTGGACTTCTCTTACTTCAAATTGCCTATTCATATCTTTTATCTGTTTTTTCATATCATTTCTAAATTTATTTTTGCTGATTTTCAGGAGCTCTTTGTATATTCTAGTTTTAATACCCTGTAGATTTTAGTCATTGCTAATATCTTCTTTTGGTCACCTGACTCCCAAATTTGTACTTAATTGAACAGATTTTTTTTTATTTTATGCAATCACAATAATCATTTTTCATCTCATGTTTTTTTTTAAATCCAAGTTTTCCCCCTGGTTCATAAAGATAGTCCTCTGCATCTTCTATTGCCTTACTAGGCTATAAAATCAATTTTGAATCCCCTTTACATGTGGTAAAAAATGCAGGATCAAGCTCTATTTTTCTCTGTACAGTGAGCCAGTTTTCTCCTGCTACCTAAGAAACAACCTTTCAACATTGTTTTCTGGTGCTACCTTTATCAAATGTCAAGTTTCATAGATTTCTGAGCTCTCTATATTGTTCCACTGGTCTGTCTTTCTCCATGAGTTCTATACTATTGTTATGACTTTGGATAAATGTGACTAATTCTATATTTGTGTTGTACTTGGTCAATTTTTAATAGATTTTCAGTGAAATTATACTATCACTAAATTTTCTTTTTTCTTGTTGCAATAAGAACAATTTATCTTGTGGGAAGGGGTACATAGTGACTTCCCTAAGAGTAATAAAGAGCAATAAGTTTTATTTAATCTTACCTGTTTTCCCCTAGAATGGAAAAATTATTTATTACGTTAGAGTTTCAGAGGGTCTTCAGATCCATGTCAAGCAGCTAAGGTATTTACTTAAATCCTTTTAACAAGAATTTTTCAAGTTTGATGGTTTCATCCATCTCCTTCAGGGCCCCCAACACAGGTGCCAAGAATATTGAGCAAGCTTATCAGGTCCCCCAGTAATTGCATGGAGTTGTTTGATTATCTTATTCACTAGCTCCATTTTGGGGGGTGGGATTTTTTCTACTCTTTCTCTCGTTTTGTTTTGGATAGAATTCTTCACATACCTCATTCCTCTGAATTCCTCTAGGTTTTGGGTTTGCAAACTGAAACAGCCATGTTACTGCAGATACTTGTTCTCTAAATGTTAATCCCTTCTCCAGGATGCTCCACTTCTCTTCCAGTTTATCTTCTTCTGGGTAGCTTCCTGCTAAATCTCCCTCACTCTACCTGCTTTATGCAAAGAAGAGGGGGGGGAATGAAATTTACAACCACGACATTCTTAGAAGGAGAACCCATTCATGGTAAATAAAAGCCTTTTTTGTTCTGCTGAACATCTGGATGGGTTTGAATATGTAAAAGTGGGTCTGGACTCTAGCTTGGAAGTAGATATCAGTGTTCTGAAAAAAGAATGAGAATTTGCATTGGGGGCTGCAATCTAGGAAGAAGAGGACTGTAGGGAGATAGGGATCCAGGAGAGATAAAGAGGAACAAGATAGCTACTGTGTTGCTGAGCCCCTATATGAGTATAAAGACAGAAAAATTCCTGGGAAAAAGACTTTTAAGAAGTGCCTCGTTTTCAAGTGGAAGGCGTTCACATTATGGAGCTATAAATATTTTCATATCCCATTTGTCTCCCCAAATTTTCACTAAATTCTAATTTTAAAAAATGTCTCATGTTAACAGATACATTTCTGAGGGGGACAGGGTGGTGGTGGTGTTATAAGTATGTATCAATTGATAAAGGTAATGGAATTGACAAATCAATTTACATGGTATAGAATGGGACAACCTGCATATGAAGTGGTGAGATAATCCATTCACTGACCATGTTCGGTGGAAGCCTGAACTCAGAGCCAGAGGTCATAACAATAGCAAAGAGAAGGAGGGGGAAGCAAAAAAGGAGAAAGAAATGAAGAACAGTAAGTAACTATCGCTTGTTCCAGGGTTTGTTCTAAATGCTTTGCTTTACATATATATAAAGATGACCAAGAAAAGTTAATATCCAACACCTGCCTCATCCCTCCCAGAGTCACAGAAATCTTAGAGGGCTTTGGACTTTCCACAGTAAGTAATGAACATTCAAGCCAATCTTCTCTAGAGCTCATAACATAGAAGACCTCAGCTAATATCTGGATAGCTTTTAAGCTACAAAAATACTACAAGAGAGGCTTAAGCTCTAGTATGGTATATCACAACTTCCTTCTAAACCTAGAAGTGTCCCCAAACTCATCATTAAAACAAACCTTTGTTGTTATTTCTAGGAATCATAATGATCATGCATACTTTAAAATGGAAATATATATGCTTTTTTAAATAGAGAAAGCTGGCCAGTCAATCTGTTCCTTTTGTAGATCTTCATCTTGTATTATTATCTCTCTCTTGTCCCTGATTTTAACACTTGGCAACTTCCTACTTTTCCTTAATCTCACTCTAAGATACCTGAGCTGGTTCCTAGCTTCCTCCACTAACTTTTATTTCTACTCTAGTCAAATTTGAACTCATCAAGTCCCAAACTTGTCATATATCTGCCTGGGAATTTCCATGATGGACAAGAAACTCTTTCATAATCACCTTTGAAGGTCTCAGCAGATTTTCTCCTCCACAGTGAAGGCAGCTCTTGGCTGCCCTCTTCTGGGATCAGGTCCTGAAGCCGCTCACGGCTGTTGACCAGCAACACTGTTAAGTCCCAGCTGCCCTTTGAGCCAGTGCAGGTGAGGTATCACAGCTGTACATTCATGACACTTCCATGGTTGAGAAAGGGTGTTAGCAATGCTGTTTCACACACACGCACACACTTTTTTTTTATCTCTTAAATGTAGCCATTTTACCAACAAGGAAGATTTTATGGAAGGAAATAAAAATGCCAAGGCCTCTCAGATAATAAAACATTAAGCAAACTCAATAAAACCAGATAACATGATCTGGCATTATCTTTTAAATTATCTCTCCTAAAAATGTCACATGTAAATTGCATATCATAATCATTAATAAATACCTCAAAGTTTTTGATAAAATAATTACTTACATTACCCTGAGATGGCTAATCTTTAAAGATTAAATTGAAATATCAAGAGTAGAGGAATATGTTCAATGTTCCTAAAGTTCTCAATTCCCAGTTGGTACCATGAATTATCTAAGAACACATGAAGAACACACATTCCCTCTACACACACACACACACACACACACACGTTCACACACACTTTTCTTTCTTTAAGATATTACTAAGAATTAAATTGCTTAGGACCTTCAGATGTTCAATTCCTTCTCTTCTCTAGCCATGAACATAGTTTGTTCCTAAAGTATAAGCTCTTTTTGTAATTATAAGGAAACAATTATGAGGTTGGGGAAGTAAGAGAGCAAAACAAAAAGAAAAAAGAAGAAGCAAAAAAAATGAGAAAAATTCTCATGCATTGCTGGTGGGAGTGTAAAATTATATAACTACTTCAGCAGTTTCTACTCCAGTAAAATATATGCCAATCTATGACCCTAGAATTTTCACTCTTAAGCATTTACCCAAGTGAAATGAAAACAAATGTCTACATAAAGACTTGTACAGGATGTTCATAGAAGCTTAATTTATAATAGCCCCAAACTAGAAACAACTCAACTGTCCATGAACACTAGAATGGATAAACACACTCTGACATATTCATATAATGGAATAACAGCAATTAAAAAAAGAATACCTGCAACGATATGGATGACCTCAAAAACATTGGTTAGAGTAAACACAAAAGAATACACACTGTTTGGCTCAATTTTTATAAAGTTCTAGAAAAGACAGATAGGCAAATCTACTCTAGAGTACCATAAGTAAGAACAGTGGTAAACTCTGATGGGAGTTTTTTGGTTACTGACTGAGAATGGGCACAAGAGAACTTTCTGAGGTGATGAAAATATCCTGTATCATGCCTCAGCAGTGGTTACATGGGTGTAAACACAGGTAAAAAGTCATTGAGCCATATACTTAAGATTGGGCATTTTACTAAATGTTAATTATATCTCAATCTAAACTCAAAAAATAGAATAGATAAAGAAAAAGAAATTAGAAAATCAAACAGTGACAGAGCAGGGAGCAGGAAGAGAGCTGCCTATTAAAGAATGTCTAACTTCTTAATGCTATTAAATACTCCATCCCATTTCAAAATAGAATAATTTTTAAAAATTTATTTTAATTCCAAATGATGTCCCCAAATATCACAATAGTTTGCTAGATGATGCCTCTTGCTCAGACTGCCTCTTACACATACTGAGAGGGCTGAATTTGGACCCTGGATCCAGTGGGCTTCATGAACATACAACCTTCACAGTAGCACAAGACCCTGCACTCTGAAGGATTCCACACTTGATTTAATGCTCTGCTATCATAGTCTTAAAATTCTTAATAACTTCATCTTTGAACTTTCATTTTGTAGGTGAAGTTTGATGGGAAAATGAAAGCTGTGCAGGAACATTGAAGATATGAACAATATATGTGTCTGCTGTTTATTGCTGTCCCTTTTCCACATACCATTCTTTATGCTCATAGGCCCAGAATTTTGTAGTCTCACAGTGTGTGGGAGTTCCACAAGACTCAAAGCAAGTACAAGGTAGCATATTACATCTATGACTGAGTAAGGAGGGAGGCCCTGACAGCCCCTAGAGGCTATATTATCTGTTTGAACCAGAACTTTTCTGTTTTTCTTTTTTTTGGTGGGGGGGATAGTTTTACACTTTTTTTTCCTTTTTTACTTATATTGAATACATCCGTAAATCAGCAGTGGCATTCTGTTACCATGACTGTTATGTTGAAAGAGGAAGAAAGAGGAAAAGGGGCAAATGCTTTCTTAGAATAAAAAAAGAGGGACCCTCCCTCAAAAAATAACTGATCAGAAGAAAAAAATAAAAGCTGGAAAATAAAAATTAACATCTCCACGCCCAACAGAGCTCAAAGGAAAGAAGAAGGAAGATAGCAGCTAGGTCCAGAAGCTAAGGCCAATCCAGTTCCCAAGGGGGCAGGAGAAGGACGAGAAAGCCTGGAGAAATGATTTCCCCAACCCCAAGGCAATGAAACATTTTCATTTCTGCTGCACAGATAAGGAATTTTATTTTTAAAAGACTTGGGAACCATTCTAGTTCTTCCGCTTGTAAAGATGCATGGGTGCTGTTGGGTGCTGAAAAAGTGGGAAATGTATTTCAGGGTCACAGGAACTATGGCTGTCCCTGTAAAAGAAAGGGAACTGAGGCCCAAGTGGAAGAATCGAAGCTGAATCCTTCAGAATCTCAGCTTCATGGATTTCTCAGCTACTCTGGGACAGAAGGAAATCTTCAAGCCATAAAGGCAGAAAGCTTCTAATACTAGGTCACTGGGGCCTTCACTATCTTACTTACCCCAATTTTCCCAGAACTGTAGCCTGGAAAAAGGCAATGGTGTTCTAAGCAACATTAATCACCAAGGAAGCTTATCCTTGCTTCCTTGTATTAGCCATGTGAAAATGATGACATAAAGGAAAGAGAAATATAAAGTAATTCACATTTTCTTCTTTTGTAGTTGTTCCTTACTCATCAGAAAGCTGAAGGTAGAATGTGTTGGTAGAATGTATGCATATCAAGAAATGAAATAGTTTGCAGCCATCAATCACCTCCATCTAGTTCCAAGATATTTCTATCACCCCAAAGGAAAGTCTATAACCAGGGAACGAGTCATTTGGACCTCTAATTTACTTTTACTCTCTAATTTCTCTTTGGAAATAAAGAATCTAGGTTTAAATTACAGTATTAAAAAAGAAGTGAAATAAAAACAGATGTTTTGTTCAGTATTTCACTGTTTCAGTCTTAGTAAGAACAAAATACTTATGCAAATACAAACTCTGAAATACTAATTGTATAATTTTGGTGATTCTGCATGCAAATTGAAGGCTCTTTGCATTTAAAATTGACATTGCAAACCACTTAAATGAATGGTAAAATTCATGCTAATATTTTAATTCTTCTTTACTTAGAACAGCAAAACACCATGGCAAGTCAGGAGAGAGACTGAAGAAAATAAAAACTATACTTTGGCACCTTTAAGAGCACCTATTTCCTGCTCTTTGAACAAGGGTCCCACCTTTTTCATTTTGCACTGGGCCTTGCAATTATGTAGCCTGTGTTGCCTGGAGCTGAAGCTCTCAAACAAGATATGTATTCTGGAAAGAGTGGCACCTCTTAACCTCATAGACTCAGTATAACAGGTACCAAAGGGACTGACTCATCCTGAAGTAGGAGAATGAGAGAACACAAGCAGGAACAGAGGTAGATGAGTAGTAGCTGAGTAGTTTGATTTTGAGGATTGTATTGTGTGTTGTTTCTTCTAGTGTCTTCTGACCCAGGCTTACAAGATAATGGTTCCCAGTGGGATATTGTGAAAAATAACAGAGCACTTCAGAAAAGTTTCATAACAAGAAGACTGTTATAAGTGGCCGGAGGTATGGTCTAAGGTTTGAGGTCTAAATACCTCTAACAACACTGGTACAACATGGGAACTGGAGGATTTTTTTTTATTTCCCAGGTCTTCCAGAGTGTTGATGAGAGAAGTAGCTTTAGTATGAAGTCTAAAACAGAGCCCCAAGTCAGCTCATTTCCATGGGGGACACAGAGTCATCAAAAGCTGGGAGATCACAGCCATATAAACCTAGAGATGATGTTAGGTACTGTGGAGATTTTTAAAACATGGTCTCAAGTGCTTTGGCACTTCTCCCATTGAGGTAGAGTTCATGTTCCCTCCCCTAAATCTGGGCTCTCTGTTTGCTTGACAAATAGAATATGGCAGAAGCGATGCTAGGACAGTTTCTAGCCCTGGGCCTTAAGATACTGTCAGACTCCACTTCCTGTCTCTTTCCGGATGCTAACCCTTGGAACCCAATCATTATGCCATGAGAAAGTTGAAACTGCTTGGAGAAGCTTACATGGAAAGGAATTGTGTCCCCCAGTTGTCTTTCCTACCTGAGTTCCCAGCATCAGTCAATACCAACTGACCAACCATGAGAGTGAGCCATCTTGGAAGTGGATCTTCCAGCCTCCAGCCAAGCTGCTCCAGATTAAGATCCTTGGAGCAGAGATGAGCCTTTCCTGCTAAACCCTATTCAAACTACAGACCTGTAAGCTAAATAAATGATTGTTGTTTCTCAAAACTACTGAGTTTTGGCATTTTTTAAAGAAGGCGATGAAAAACTGATATACTCCTGGGGTTCCACTGGGAGAAAGATGGACTTGATGTAGGACAGGGGTTCCAGCATTTCTACACATTGGAGGTCAGCAGAGTACAGATGTTAAGCATATAGATCCTGGAGTTAGACTGTCTTGGCTAATATTCCCAGTTCCACCACCAATCAGTTGTGTGATTATAAGGAAGCCACTTATACTCTCTATAACTCAGTTTCCTCATTCATAAAATAAGACATTAATGATAATCATGATAACCCTACCACATTGCTGTCAAGGTTAAATGAGTACTTAGAATATTATTTGGCACATAGTAAGTTCTACACCATTATTTTCAGAGAAAGGGATCTTAGTTATCTTTTGAAGTTATTTCTTACCTATGATTTTACTCTTTCTAGAACAACTGAGCTTAAGAAAACACAATTTTAGTTTTTACATATTTAATAATGACCTCTCTATTCAGAGTCCACCGTCAGTCTGCCTCTTTCCATTCTACAAGATAATGTTTTACTTTACTTATAGTCAGACAAAGTGAAAGAAAAATTATGGGCAGCACAAAGGTTATAGAGGTGGAGCTCATGCTGAAAGCCCACTCTTGTATATTGGCTTAATATGATTTCAAATCCACTTGTTTATGACTTCGGTTAAGTTGTTTTAATCCACTTGTTTATGACAAAGACAAAAAAAGTTGCTTTGATATAAGTATGAACTAATTTGTGTCAGGATGTCATCGTTCTACATCTGTTGTCCTTGATAAGCAGTCAGCAGCAGCCAAGCTGCTGATGGGCCTCACTGGGAGCTTATCGATAAGAACATGCAGAGAGAAGTAACTATGGCAAGAGGACATTTAGACTGTAAATTCTGAGAGTTTGTGGGGCTTTTTGAGAGTTTCAGTTTGAAAAAGATGACTCTTTGCTAACCTAAAAATTCTCTGAAGATGCTTGGGACTCTCCTAGTAGATAGTGGTTATGAACCACAGTACCCCTATGAAGAAATCAACCCACCTACCAACACTGGCATCTTTGTTCGCTAGCAACATGCTCTTGTACCAGCTGCAGGAAATTAGCTCTTGGGTTTGTCACCTACTCTCTTAAGTTCCTCCTTGTTGCCTCCCAGAACAAAACAAAAACAAAATACCCACCAAGTGGATCTGAGGCTGTCAAATAGGCACATCATTTCATGCACCATTCTGCAGCCTATACTAATTTTGTGTTACTTTGTTAACTATAAACATTATAGGTGAGCCCTGGGTTATAGGAAAACAGGTATTAGTTATATTTTTCTCCGCACTTCTCTGTCCTTTTAATGTCTCTCAAATTAAAAAAGAAAAAATGTAATACGTATTTATTGTTCAAAATCTGGAATATACAAAATAGTAAAACTATCATTCGTAATTTAACAACTTGGCAATAATTATTCTGAAAATGTCAGTACCTATTTCTTAGTAAAGAGAAATTTGACCAATCTTCTACAGGTTTTATGAAACTTAAAAAGATAGTATCTAAAAGTACAAAAAACAAGTGATACAGGATTCTCCAAAATAAGTCAGGGGCCTTAAAAGGTTCTTAACAAATAAGATACTTAACAAAGGGCAGAAGATTAAAATTTTAAGATAATCAGATCATATAATACAAATAGTAATAATTTATGTAACACTTTTAATTCATATGAACATATTTCAGAACTTTGTGATTCTAATTAATAGAACCATTCATTTCAAAGTCTATTCACTCTCATAAAACAATTTTCCTTCTCCTTTGGATCTGTAGGTAGCAGAATGCTTTTTGCAAACGTATTTCTTCACCCAATTTATCAGTAACAAAGTTCTTGCTACGAAAATTTTTACCAGTTTATTTCCTCTGACCCAAGTGGATCTCTTGGGTGACTAAAATTATACTCCAGGTTCTTTCTAGATGGAGGCAATGGCATGGATATTTTAGTGAAAAGAAAGCTGGTTTTAAATCATAGTTTGGCCACCTAGTTTGTAGAAGAGGCATATGGACAGAAATGGGGTCTGTATTAAATATAACTGAAAATAGCCTCACAGAATGACCATAAATCCCTAAACGGGTATATCATGGTGAGTAGTCATGCCTCTTACCTCTAACTTTCCTACTGGAAAGGATATCTTTGCCTTAAACAAGTCCTGTCCAATGTTTGAGTGCATCTAGGTTAACACACCTTTGAACTGCCTCTTTTTCAGACCCCTGGGAGATATAACCACCCTTAATGGAGCACATAATCTTGTTACCTACACTGTACCTTGCTTTCTCCCACCTTCAATAATCTTCCTTACATTCCCTCCTTAATTCCAAATGTATAAAAACAACTGTAAAACCTTCATTCTCTGGAATATTTGAGATCTTGTTTCCTGACATGTGATCAGTTTGGCTCAAATAAAAATTCTCTACAGGTCTGGATGTTTCATATGTCAACAGGCAGCTAGAAGTTATGGTCCTGAGGCAGGAAACCCACAAATGCAGAGGACCCCGCTTCAGCCCTGCCAAGTGATTGCTCACAGTAACACGGTTCTAATACAGGGTATAGTTTCTGGTTTGGGAGCTTTAAAACACTTCGCTTTCTCTCTCCCAAAACTCATCCCTAGAGGCCAGACTCAGCTGAATCCAGATGCTCCTACTTGGCAGTAAAAATTCGCTCAGTATTCCATCTTGGGTCCTTGTTAATTTTCCTCCTTAATGAGTTGTTAGTATGTATGCTGCTATAGAAAATTGTTTTGGTAAGTGAGAGAGGCAAGGAAATAGAAGGACCGTATAACTTTAAATATTTCAGTGAGCTAGTTACTGAGTTTTGCAGTTTGAGTGATGGATTGGTTAGAATGCCTAAAGTAAGGGTTGGAGATCAGTGCTGAGGGAACCCATCTCTCAAGAAGCTGACCTGAGAAATGACACAGATCCCTGAGATTGGAGACGAAAATTTGTAATATGGCCAATCGGCAAAGTTCTGGGATTTTCTGCAGGAGAGTCCCCAAATGTAGAGAGATGATGCTCTGAAAACAAAATTACTACCAAAGAGTGGTTGAGAACCTGGGTGATTTGGGGGAGTTTTAGAACACCCAAAATTCAATTAAGATTTGGCCTTATTAGATAATCAGATCAAAAGATTTCCTTAATTCATTAGCATTTCTAAAAGAAAAAATACAGTAAAGAGATGATTTTGAGTCCAGGAATTCCCCTTTAGGAGGAAAGGTAGGAGTGAGGAATAAGCAGGAACTGAGGAAGCCTGAGGGAGAAGTGAGACAAATGACCTTCATAAACCCGCCCTGTTCAACAACACTAATGTTCCTGGGGGGAATTGAGAATTTGTGAGGGTGTTTTTGACTGTTACAAAGATAGCCATTTAGTAAACTTAAAATCAGTCAACTTTTAAACACTTACTTGGCCTCAGTATATACTGAATTTTCCAGGAATGTTAAGTATTGAATAAACTGAAGGAAAATTGTATGTTCTTTTATGGAAAGCTTTACCAAAAGATTTCAGAACTTTAGAAAATATTACCACTAGTAACATGTCAGCTAATGTTATTTAAATTAATATAACACAGTTTTTAGTCTATAGTTGTAGCTTTTATAATCAATGGTTTCACATATGAGAACTCCTAAAGATAAACTGAGGCATGTTAAAAATTTGAAGTTTATTTGAACAAAAACTGATTAGAATCAGCAGCATCCAATCTAACAAACAGAAAGCAGCTCTGAGGATCTGTACAAAATGACTTTTGTAGGCAGAAGGGAGCAGGAAGGAGGAAGGTATGCTTAAAAAAAGAAAAACGGTTAATTATTGCAGTTACTTTCCTTTAGGGTATGGCAGAAGCTTTCAGGCAGATTACCTAACTAGTGTCGATCAGGCAAGATTAGCTGATCTTGCTGGTTTAATTTCCATTTCTGAAAGAGTCAAAACTATAGTAAAATTAGGTCTCAGCTTCGTGATATGGGGCTTAGCATAAGCGACTCCATTTTGGGCTTGTCTTGATTTTTAACAGTACAGATATATGACTATTTCATTATGCATTCCAGTGAAACTGTGACTAAGCATTTGCACATTGAATTGTGTTTTATTATAAATTACTTTCAGTTTATCATAGTCAAGGGGCAACACAAAAGATTAATATTATTAAAGGGAGGGGAGTATAGATACGTAGAGCTAGAGCCTAAGTGGCCTTAGTGTGAGAGCTTTTCATTTTGGGATCAATAGACTGCTTTCAGAACATGATGAAAAACAGAACACTTTCAATGTACAGCTAAGCATAAATATCTGCAGAAGCACCCTGTGCTCTAATATATGCAAATGGACTCATTCTTAGGGAATATTTGTAAGATGAGGTAATGAAGGAAGGTGTATGACTGTTTAGTAAACTAGACGTGATAGGGTGCAAACAGAAAACGACTTTATTACTTTCCAATCTTGTGCATTTAAACCCTCTCTCTAGAATGTTTGTTTTTTTTCCGAAGACAAAATCTTGGGCATGTTAAAAAGGCCAGTCCAGTCCAATAATTTACTATCTCAAGCTTTCACCAGTTCTCCACTACATCAAGCTCAACACTTTTCAGGTTTTAAACCTGAAATTATTATATTAGAGGGGAGAGGAGTGGTTAGTTTCTTCTCTATTTTCTACCCTCCTACCCCCAATTGCAAGGTTGCATTGCCTCCTCATGTTTTATTCAGAGGGGGATGGGGAAAGTAAACAGGAATAAGGAACAGGAATGTCTTACACAGTTGTGATCTGTATTGGTGCCCTCTACATTTGATTCCAAGTGCTGATTCTCTTCCACTTTTCTAGGTACTTCATAAATTCTTCCCACTTTAAGAATGTCTAACCTTAAAAACCATATTTGTAGGCTCCTATTGGCCCCTGAAGCTAGCCAAGTACAATCCTCACTTGATTTCTGGTTTTGACAAAGATTCTCCCTTTGACCAAATTCTAGCCAGGTTCCTGAGCCCTTTCTTGATGAGGCTTCAACCCTGGACAATAAATACTTGAAAACAAACACTGACATTGTTTCCAACAGCTCAAGGCTGCATCCCCAGGATGACCCAAGCCTCAAAGTGCCTGCCTAAGAAAATTCAATGCTGCCCAAAGAATTGACTGTTGGTTCCAGCCAGCATCTGAAGATAGGACCCTGTCTACCAGTCTCCGTGGGAAGGTAGAAGTTTAACTTTGATAAGTTAACAAACACAGGTTTCACAAGGACCAAATCCGACTTCCAGCTTTCTGTAATTTTTCACTTCCCTGAATCCACTGAGCCCCTACTCTCCCTGCTCCCTCTTTCTTTCTTTGAAATGCCCAGGCACCTCAGTAGAAATCGAAGTTCAATTCAGTTCACACTTGACTTTTTCCCCCGTTTTAACAGTATATTACTGATTATACTCTGTCATTCCACTTTACCTAGTGTCCAGCTTTATTTTTGATAGTTTCCTCCAGTTTCCAGTGACCCATCTCTCTGTTGGAGTTGCCACACCCTTTCAGGTATTCTTCTTCGGTCCAGGTCCCTTCATTAAGGCCACATCTGGATCATGCATAACTCATGCATCCTCTACCTCCATCGAACTCTGGGTGCAGGCCATTCCCAACACAGTCTGCTTACTTAGCTCTATTGTCAGAAAAGCAGGTCATCTCAGCCTTGAGACTTTTGGGCCTGAGTCAGATATCGTATGTCTTCTAGGCTTTCCTCTTCACTGTTTTAAGTTTGGCCTAAGCACCCTTCCCCCTGCCCATTGTCCAGGGCATTTGGGTAGTGGGGAGAACATCACAGTATAGTGGATGTTTGATATTCATTTATCTTTCCTTCTTAAAATCAAATTTTTACTTTTAAAAATACAGATGGAGTCATAGGTATCTTACTCCTCATTGCATTCCTGGCATTTAGCCTGGTACCTTGGTCAGAACAGGCTTATTATCTTACTATTTTTAAAAATAAATTAATAATTATGTCATTGGTAAATAAATTTTCTACTTGTAGGTTAAAGCAAAGAACAACAAAGAAAATCCTAAGTAAGGCTATTTTCTGTTTTATTTTTCTCTCTTATCCAGTTTTATTTTCTCGTTCCAATTCTACTATTCTCTCACTCTGAGTCACCAACATTTTTCCCCCAAAGTGATTACCTTCCTTCACCTATATCATTTTACACTTCTAGAAGTTTGGCTGAATTCATCTCCTGCAGTAGGAAAGAATGCTAACTGTAAGGAGACTTCCCAGAGACTTTCTCAGGTTCCCTTTTTATTCTACTGAAGAGAAAAGAGCTTCTGCCCTGAATGATAGAGCACTGGATAGGATAAATAGCTTCCTTTTTGATTTATTTTCCATGAAAGGGATTCTGCTTTAAAGGGAAACTTATTTGTAGATAGAATAAGTGAATTTGATTCTTCTTTGGGCTAGCCAGTGTTGCCACAAAAAGAGAGAAAAACACCAGAATTGTTACACTTACCCCATTGGTTGTTTAAGATGGCCAGTTGCTTTGCCAGAAACTGAAGGTCTTTCACAATTTATTTTGGACATTACGGCTGAAAGAAAACATTGCACGGTATCAGTCACTTTACAGGACAAAGACCTTGAATTCATAGGTATTCCTTATACTGAAAGTGACTGAAACCCCACTCAAACTAGTAAAGCAATATAGGAAATGTATTTGCCTGCATTACTGTGAAGTCCAGAGATGCTTTGGAAGGACTAGATCCAAGGACTAAAAGAATTATGTTCGTCTCTGAAAGCTACGTGGTGGCAAGATAGAAATTTCAGAATTTTTCCACTAGAAATTTTAGATTTAAAAGCTTTGTTTTAGTAACCCCAGTAGAAAGAGAATGGCTTTCTGATAGCATTCGTAAAAAAAAGTCTCAGGGAATATTCTTTTGGGTCTAGCTTGAGTCAGGTACCCCAATCAAAACTGTGGCTATGGTAATACTATTCCAATTATGCAAATATAGGACACATGACCACATCTAGAAATTAGTGAGCAAGGGACAAATGGATAATAGGTTAGGGTCTGTCTCACTCATACTACACAGAATAGATTCCCTCAAGAAACCAGCATTCTGTTATCAAAAAAAGAACGAAGTGCTAGTCAGGTCTCTCCTCCACTCAACTAAAAAAAAAATAATAATAAAGTCTCCACTTTAATCTCCTTTCAAGTTTGAGCATTTAAAAGATGCTAATTTCTCAAACTACTCTGTTACCCATTTCAATATTGAATAAATTCCTTTTTATCAGAACTCATCTTTTTTTCTAATCAATATCATTCATGCTCTGATTTATAAGCACATTTACTCTTGTTGAAATCTCGATAGGCATATCAAACAACTGTGAAAATTTTTACTTTCATAATTTTATGGCTAGAAAAAAAATTAGAAAAAGAAAAGAAAATCAAGGGGCGTCAGGGAAGACAAATAAAATAGGTTCAAAATAACTCCAGGAAGCCAACTGAGATGAATTGTGAGCCTTTATTAGTCGGCCTGCGACTGACTCTCCACCACACAGGGTTAGAGATCAACCCCCGAGTTCCCAAAAGAGGCAGTTTATAAAGCCTAGAACCACAAACAAGTAAACAGATTACAGAAGCAGAAATTGGCCGTTAGCATTTCTATGAGCAGATTACCACACCCTGGGTAACATCAACAAGCAAGCAGGAGTTGGCTCACTTGAAAATTTTCTACCCTTAACACCAAACTAAACTAAATTTCCATCTTCCACCTAACTTTTTCTGCCTTGGTTTTCTAACTCAGGGAGTGCCACCAGAATCCACCCAAGTGACCAAATTAGAAACCAGGTATAATCACTGACTTTTTTCTTGCTTGCTCTTCACAAACATTTAAACATAACATTCTCTGTATCTACTCCTGAATCTGTTTCATATCTGCCCATTCACTTATCCTCTCATTAAATTCCTCATGAAATCTAGAGTCAGTAAAAGAGACATATCTCCACAAATAACCATATAAATGACTGTTCCTAATTATGATTACGGCTATAGGGAGACTACTGGAGGAATCAGGAGGTCAGGGAAGGCTGCCTAAGGACATGACATTTAGGCTGAGATTTAAAGCTTATAGGAACTGGTTGCAGAAAGTGAGAGAGCACATATGTTCCAGCTAGAAGGAACAGTTTATGTGATGATTCTTCTTCACACAAATGTGGTATGTTAGAAGAATTATGGAGGAGAATCATATTATGTAGAAAAACAGAAAGATGGTAGGTGTGGTCTCAACTACCATTATCTTTTTTTACCTGGATTACTATAATAGCCTTTTTTCTCTTCTTGGAATTTCATTTTCCTAATCTCTTCTCTAGAGGATCACAAGAAGTCTCTTTGGAAAGCATGAATCCAATCATGGCTCTCTCACTTAAAATAAAAGTCTCTCCAAAGCCTTCAGGATATATATCTAATCTTCCTAGCACAGGGTCAAGGCCCTTGTGATCTGGTCTCTGTGTTGTTCTGCAGCCCTCTCTCATAATTTCAAGCAGCCTGTGTGGTGGCAGTTGCTTCTTTTCCCATCTTTAGAAATGCTTTACTCGGGCTTATTTTAATTCTTGCACCTACAGTTGTGCAACAGCTTCTAACTAGAGGGCTCTTCCCTCCTGGAATCCTGTTCAACTCATCAGACTGTCTTTTAAAGGCTGCTTCTTGGAAAGACACTTCATAGCACTGTGTGCATGCCTCTGAGGAAGCACTTGGCACAAAGTTTTGAAATTCATTCTCTTGGCCAAATATTGAATGGTTACTATTGCTAGGCACTGTTCTAGACACTGGAGGATAAATCACTTAACAAAATACATATAATGTCAATTTTATCCCTCAGGCTGTAAGAATCTAGAAAACACATATATCTCAATCATTTCTGTATCCTCAGTGGATAGTACAGCAATAGCATCTAGCATAAAATAAATCTGAATTGAACTAAGCTAGTATTAAAGCCCAGATATAACTCCAAAACCTATGCTCTTTCTACTACTATGCAGAATCCAAATTAATCTGAGTATATTAAAGTAAAAACAGAATCACCATTAAGAGAAATGGCAAAATGAATCATATCTAACTAGAACTTGGTTCATCATAAGTGCTCAATAAATAATATTAGTTTGCTAAATCTTCCTTTTAAATTACCATCTTTGGCTCAATAATTCACTCACTGGCATATTACCATAATTTTCCACTACTTTCTTCTCCTTTCTTTCCAAACACATTCTCTAAATTCACAAACATTCATTACTATATGGTTTATAGAAGAAAAATTAGATACAACTTAAATGGCTTTCAAGAACGCACTGGTTGAATACGGTAAATTCTTCCAATGGATTACATAATTCTTAAAAATAAGTTAGTGCTAAGTGTACTGACATGGAAAAGTGTCTATACATTATTAAGTTGAACAAATTGCAGAGGAGTATGCATAAACAAATTTATTAAAATATATGTGTGTATATAGGATATATATGCATAGGAAAAATATCTAGAAGGATCACAACAAACAGAAGTTTAACTATGGAGGTATAGGACTTTTCTTCTAATTTATATACTTTTGTATTGTTTGCATTTTTAAAAAATTAAAAGCTAGTATTATTTTCATAATTAAAAAAAAAAAAAGCTTGTCTACGGCCATGCCACCCTGAACAAGCCTCGTCTCATCCGATCTTAGAAGCTAAGCAGGGTCGGGCCTGGTTAGTACTTGGATGGGAGTCCACCTAGGAAGATCAGGTACAATAAGGAATTGTAAACTAACAAGGTCCTTGCAATCTGTGAAGTCAGCCAAGGGTTGTCTTGCCTAAAAGAAACTCAGTTTCTCCTCACATTCCCAGTCTGTAACAAAGTGTGGGCAGTGGAAGCAATTATACCTCCAGGGTTCCTTGTATGCCATTTCCAGAGATGATAGATATATCACTTATTGAAATAGCACCACAAATCCTTTTAAAACACTACAAACTGTACTCTTCACTTTATCTATGACAATTTACATGTTTATATTCCTGCTGTAGGTATAAATTATAAATGCCATGCAAAAAACAGGTTGTGTTTAGAAGTCACTTATTGGAAAAAACATTTAAAAAATTCTGTTGGCAACTGTGGTAATAGTGTTCTCCAGACCTAGTACAGAAGGGGGAGCACAAGAGATGGAAGTGCCAATTAGGGAAAGTGGGCCACCTGTAACCGGAGTCTGGAGAAATATTTGCCAATCAGTTTTCATTAAGAGTAAGTGGTCAATTCCCCAATAATTAGTTCTATGTACAATTTTAAAAAACTCATCAAAAGAGAGAAAATGCTTGGTAAATTTAAATTTATAATCATGGATTAAATTGAGCAGAAGTTAATAGGATCAGGAAACTTTTCTAGTGGAGGGCATGTTAGAAAAGTGGCTCAAAGTAGTAACCATCCTTATTGTGTTAAAATAAAGAGATCATAAGGACTAGTAATAAAATGTTTGTTTATTTATTTTTTAGGTGAGGCAACCCTTGGTTGACTTCACAGATTGCAATGACCTTGTCAGCTTAAAATTCTTTATTTTTTTATGCCTGCAGCACCTGGTAATCCTAGGTGGTCTCCCATTCATGTACTAACCAGGCTTGACCCTGCTAAGCTTCTGAGATCAGATGAATTCAGGCTTGCTTCAAGGTGGCATGGCTGTAGACTAAAACATTTTAAATTAAGACATGAAATGTTAATTCTTAAAATGGAACACAGACAAAATAAGGAATGTTTAAAATATGGGGAATTTTAGAACACATGAAATAAAATTAGATGTAAAGCTATACATGCATATGACAGATATAACATGCAAAGAATATGTGAATTAATATTCAAGAACCATCATTTCTGGGTGGTGAATTATAGGTAATTTTCATTTTTTTATACTCTTCTGTATCTGTTAAACTTTCTCCAACAATATACTACTTTTATGCTTAAAAGTTGAAATTAGTGAACACCAAATTTATTGACCAATTTTATCATCAGATGTCATGATTAATGACAGATTTTTTTAAAGCTTAAATTATATTCTATCCATTTTCATTTTTACACAACATTCTAATTAAAAAGAAAACTTTTTATTTCTTGTAGAGTGGGGTTCTGCTTGAAACATTTAATTTTAAAATGTTTTTATTTTCATTATTCAGTCCTTCGTTCATCCAGGTAGTATTTATAGAAAACCTACTCTATGTCCATCATTGTGCCAGGTGCTGGGGACACAACGGTGAACAAAATGGGTTTGGGCTCTCCCCTTTTGAAACCCATTGAGAGGGATCCATTAAACAGATCAGCACAAAATTGTGAAACCTGCCAGAAAGACAGAGGAACATGCACATATTTTTATTATATCAAAGAGAGAGGCTGTGTGTTTCTGATTTTCTCTAAGTGAGACATTTGACCCTCAACTCAGATTGTCTATGAACCATGGGTACAACTCAGATTGTCTATGAACCATGGGTACAATAGCAGAACCATGGGTACAATAATCAGCAGGGAACAGAGAATAAGAGAGAACATCTGCACCCTGGTCAGGCTGAGGGGTTCTGGATTCTTCAGTCATCCATCCATCCAGTCAGTCATACTTGTTGAGGCCCTTCTATGGGCTGAGCATTGGACTAGGGACAGGAGATGAATAGAATAGTGTCCCATTTAGAAAAGTGGACAGAAAGGAGAACAAATAGTAAAAGTGAGTATATACCCATTTGAGAGCGCATAGAAGGAAGTTCTGAGTTTTAACTGATTGTTGTTTACTTGAGTGTTATTTGAACAGGGGCTCTAGGGGTAAGAATACAAATTGAAAAGTAGAGAGAGGGGAGGAAAAAGGCAATCCATAGTCAGAGTGAATAATATTTGCACAGCGTGCTTAAGACCAAGGGAAATTCTGAGAACTGCATGCAGCGCATGGCTAAAACAAAGACTAAAGGTGGGAACGTCACGTATCTAACAAATATTAGAGAATTTACACCATGGCTGAAACTGTACTAATTGCTATGAATAAATATGAAGAAGACACAATTACTGTTCTCAAACCTCTTTGAGTCCAGTGGTAGAAACAGGCAAAAAAATGACAAATTACCATCCAGTATTATTATAGGTATAGGAGGAATGATAAAGAGGGTACCGAACACCTGTCTAGGATCAAGGTAGAGATAGAATTGGGTAGATAATTAATCATAGAGCTATTCACAGGTTGTACAATGAGAACACAGAAAAGGGACACCAGATACAATTTTGAAAAATTCAAGGTTTCTTAGACAAATTTTTTATTCTGCTCTTCAATTGTTGCAGATTTTAGGACAAACAAGTTTTAAACGTTAAATTATTAGAAAATAGTATATTTAAATAGTACAGCAGTGTATAAAACAGAATAATCCCAATTTGATGACTATTAGTTACTTTTTAGGCATGGTCTATTTCTATGTAAATGTACATACTTAAAAAAATGTAATAGATGATGATATACATATATGTACACACACACATGTTGTTTTGCCAAATATTTTTATCTCTTTACAAAACATACTGGACATCTTTCTATGTCAGTATATATTTATTTATTCTTTTATAACAGCTGCATAGTATTCTGTTATGGATGTTTTTTATTTTTTTAAAGCACACATTTAGGTAGACATTTAGGTTTTCTGGTTTTCAGTTTTACAAATAAATCAAAAATGAATGCCTTTGTTCATACATCGTTGTGTACTTGGGCTAATATTTTGGAGCAAGTTATTTAAATAACTGTGGTTAATATCTATAAGAACACTGAGAGAATTATCAAACTATTTAAGTAAAATTTCTTACATAGAGTTTGGCTAAAAAATAGTCCTTTCAAAATACCATGTTTATTAAAATGTTTATTAATTAAAAGAATCTATAATGTGATAAATCCTTTGTTTAGATTTCACTAAATGAATAAATTAATGAAAAACATGTTACTGGTTGGATTAAAAAAAACTTGTTAGAAAAGTAACATAGGCCTTTAACAAATATTAAGAATATTCTTTATTATTCTGCCACCTAGAAATAAGCATTGTTAACATTTGTATCTATTCAGACTTTGTTTTGACATATATATTTTAAAAATACATCATTATTTTTTAATGGTTTCATGTTCCATCTGTGGTTGTACCATAATTTATTAACTCAATGTCTTTATTTATTGGCGTTTGGGTCGTTTCCAATTTTTTTTGTAGTTGTAAGCAATTTATCAATGAATAGCTTTATACATTGTTGGACACATTTGCTATTATTTTATTAGAAGAAATTCTAAGATGTAGAAGAGCTGGGCAAGGGTTTTTTTTTAAAGTCTTTTCCTTTTAATGATAGCCAAAGGCATTCCAGCAAACTATACAGATTTTGATTCTTGATATGATTAACTCATATGCCTATTCCTTATAACTTCAGCTAGGTTTTATTCTTTTTAAGTCTTTTCCAATTGGCTATGTGAAGTGGTATCTCATTGTTTTATTTTTTCTGATTTCTAGTGATGTAGAACATTTTTCATATAATTCATTACATATACATAACTAGTTCGTTCATGTCATCTTACTTTCTAAAAGTTGGTTATCTTTTCCTTAGTGATTTATAAGAGTTCTTGATGTATTTACTGTAAGTCAAATATTAATAGCAACTGAGTATATATACACGTACATATAAACTGTCATACATGTTACAGTTCTTCCTCCATTTCACTACTGTATTTGTTTTTCAGCCTTGTCTTTTGCCATATGAAAAGCACTATTCCTGTGTGTGTTCAAATTATCAATAATTTCCTATGTTTCTTGAACTGACACCTTGTTTAGAAACAGAAGCATAAGTAGGTCCTGCCTCAATAGTTGTTACTTCTATGGAAGCAATGTGGTGTGGTGGAATGTGGATTACGATCCAAACACACTTGAGTCTGTGTGGAACAGCCAAGTTGTGGCACCCAACTTCAATGTTGTGTAACCTTGAGCACATTACTTAACCTGAACCAGTTTCCTCATCTGCAAAACGAGGAAAACCAACACCCACTTCAGGAGTTGATTTTAGGATTAAAGAAGTACCAGTCAAAGACAAGGCATCCAGCAAGTGTTAATTTCTCTTTTCTTTGCACTCAGCAAGACATTATTAATTGCCAAAGTGTACACCTCCCCAGAAGACTAAAACAAACAAAAACAAACAAAAACACTGGGAGACCTAATTTTTAGTGTTTATATTCAACCATTCTTTCACGGAGATTTTAGTCCATTAAACTACAAACCCCACAATTCATATGAAAGGATCATTACGTTTCTGTGTATGAGACTTGTGGCTTGGGGGAGGGCAAAGAACCACGGACTTCGGATTTGCCCCCGTTAAAGCACTCTGCCCGCTCACAGTTCCCCTGGTCGGAGTTCCTCTTCTTCCTCTTGGAGGGCTAACCTGACCGGTGGCAAAGGGGTCCTTCGGTTAGAGGGAGAAATTCGGCGACTACCGCAAAATTCTTTACGAAAACTCTGTGGGACGGAGCCCCTACTGCAGATACAGTTCAAGTAAAACCAAACGCAATCAGCGCGCTTCTATCCCGTAGCCACGTTCATTCCTGGAGAATCTGGGCTTCGTCTCGAGTGAGTCCCCTCTTCTTAGCGGAGGCCGCTGGTCTGCATCGTTCCTGGCCCACGCGGTCTCGCACGTGCCTACGGCGGTGGCTCCGCGGCCGCAGGGCGACCAACGCGCCCCGCACGGCGCCGCCGCCGCCGCTCGGCCGGCGCAGGACCGGGCCCCGGCGGGCACGTGACCTCCCGCCGGCCGCGGCCCGCGCGCGCGGCTGCCTCCAGGAGCAGCGTTTCCCCCCTCAACGACCTCCGAGCAGCCCCAGCAGCTCGGGCTTCGGGGTGGCCCCGGCAGGCGAGGGGAAGGGCGGGAGGAGGGGGGGCTCCGGGAGGAGCGGCGGGGGATTCCCTCTTCCACCGAACGTTCCCGATTGTTCGCCGACTTCACGTCAGCAGCAGGGGGTAATCCCCGACTCCCGCTGCTCCCGACGTCACCGCGCGGAGGCCCCGCCCCCCGCGCCGCTGCCTCCGGGGCCTCCGGGGAGCCCCGCCCCCACGCGTGGCCCCGCCCCCAGTCCCTCTCCCCGGCCGCCCGACGTGGGGGGAGGAGCTTCCTCAGCCGGGGCGTGAACGGTCGCCCGGGCCAGAAGGTTCTCTGGTGGATGCGCTCCTCCTGCCGCCCCGCCCCCGAGGTTCGTTCGCAGCGCGTCTTCCGCACCCTTTCTCCCTCCTCCTCCTCCCGGCCCCGCCTTCCCCCTCCCTTCCCCTCAACCTCTCTAGTTCCTTCCCCGCCTCGCCACCTTCCACCATCTCGCGAGACTTGGCCCAGAACATTGCGGATCGGGTCGGCGCCATTTTGGGACTGAGACTGGTTGTGGGGGAGGGAAAAGCGGCAAAAGGGGATTATTCAAAGTACCGAAAACCTCCTCCCGGGATCCAGCGCAGCGGCACCCCCCAGGCCAGGGGCACCTCTGGTGTGGCCGAAGGTAACAGCGTCCTCTGTGCTCCGCGCTGGAGTCTGGGGGGCCGGGGGGTGCCCGTGTTGGCGTTTGGGTTGGAGGGGTCGGGAGCGGCGTTGGCGGCGCGAGGTGTGAGGCGGACCTGGGGGGAGGGGTGCGGAGAGCACGGAGAGAGAGAGAGAGGGGGAAGCTCGGCACGGGGAGGCCCTTCTGGGTGTTGACTCGGCCCTGGCGGAGCGGAGGTGGCGGTTGTGGGGAGGGGGTGGGCGGCTTAGCCTGGGCGGTCGGGCTTGTGGGGGGGAGGCTTGGCGGAGGCTGGGACCCGGTCCGACGGCCTCCGCGTTCGGTCTTGCTTGCCCCGGCCTCTCTCGTACGCCCGCCTCCTTTGGCACCGCTGCCTCTGCGCGGAGAGCCGAGCGAGTCGAGGCCGAGTTGTGGCCTTCGCTGGTTTCCGCAGCGCCCGCTCTCCCCGGTCCGAGGCTCTGGCCGTGGACCGAGTCGAGTGCTACCTTGTTCGCTCCGAGTCCGGTGGGGTCTGAGGGGACCTGCTCTGTTTTTTGGGGGAGAGGACCACGCTTAACGTGGTTTGCGAGAAGGCTCGATGCCTTCCACCCCCTCAAGTGTTGGGAGAAACCTGTTTCCTTAATTCAAAGAAATGGGAACCGACACCTTTACCCCACTACTGCTCTCGGAAGCTGGGGAAGTCTTACCCTCAGGCGGATTTAGGGAATGATCTCGCCCGCTTCTCGTCTACCTGCTTTCTGCTCTTAGTGGGGGAAATGTTTTCTTTTTTTTTTCTCTCTCTCTCTCATTCTCTTAAGTTTCATTTACTAATGTTCGGTGACACCACACCTATTTGTTTTTCTTGGTACATTGAATAGAAAATGAGAGACCTTTTGTAACATCGTGTGCCACTTTCATAGTTTAACATTTACTTAAAAAGTATAAGAAGGTTTGCTTATATAATTCTATATTATATCCGCACCCCTTCCCAGTGGAAATCAATACTTGTCTTCCATAACGTCTCCCACCTCCTCTCCGTCCCTCCGCCCATTCTGAACTCCTTTTTATACATTGACTTTTTTGGGTGCTTGCATGGGCATAGCTTTTTTTCAGACCCAAGTAGTAGTATTTAGATCTGAACTGAATTTCTCTGCAGAGTTGACTCTCTTAGGTGGGAATTAATTTTTAGCTCAAAATTAACTCTGTGTAATTTAAGTTTTTTTTTTTTTTTATAACTTTTACAGGTGATTGAATTACTCAGATATGAAGATCATCTTCTAGGTTTTGTGTAAAAGGCCCCGGATATTTCAAGTGGCCATTTTGGAATTACAATGTTTTTGGATAATTTTGCCCCAGAAGTTTATTAAAATTGGCAAGAATCATCTCTGAAGTGAATTTAGTAGTGAACAGTTCTACAAGCTACTTAAAAAGAAACCCAGATATTTCTTCAGTGTTTTGGTTTCAAACGGATTATATAACTGGTTAAAATATTTCAGCTGGTGGTATTTTTTTGCCTTCCCCCAACCCCTTCCCTGTTGGTGTTCTTCAGCCAAAACTGTAAGATATGTTTAATTTGTGTACTGAGTAGTTTCGGCAGTTTCAAATTACTGTTTAAATATTGCTGAAGTTTCATGGCAGTTTATTTTTACCTGTATTAGAATTTCTAGAAATTTTTGACCTCAGCCCTATTCATGTCACAATGGGGCAGGTTTTCTAAATGAAGACATTGAAAGAATACAGTTTTTTTCTTTTATCTTTTATTTACATGGAAATTTAAGATGTTGCAGTTTCCCAGCAGCATGGTAGTATTGAGATAGCTATGTGTCTCTGTTTGCTGATATTTAGGAATGCTCTTCAGATGTGAAATTTTCTTTTTGTTTTTGCTTTTTCGCTCATAAATTGGATATTTCATCTGGAGTGGATAAGTACAACAGTGTCAAGTACATGGAATAATAAAGAAGACTTTATAATCTTAAATCCAAGGAACTTGGCTAATTCTGGAGATAGCCATATGAAAACTTTTAAACAGAAGTATGGGCAGCTGACTTGAAGTAACTCTATGTCAAATAGTCATAGGTTAAGTATCTTCAGAGAACTTGGATTTTATTTCAGAGGATACAAAATAAAACAAACTGGAAAACATAACAGAGAAAAACCCAACACCTTCCTGTGCGGTCCTGTTGGAATTTGTAAGTACTGTGTGGTGAACAAATCAAATGATCATTTGTAAAATGTAACGAGAGTCAAGTTTATCCTCTGTTATTGGAAGCCTTTCAGTTTCTTGCAATAATAATATTGCTTTGTCTTAGATTCCTGGACTGTCTGAAAGCAACTTAAGTTTAAATGTAGAAAGAGTTAAGATTTAAGAGTATTTCAGACCAAACTGTTCAGTCTTTAAGTTTTCTTGCTCCTAAAGTAAAAAACAAATCCTATTGTCATTCACCCTTAGGCTTATGGATTCTTAGATTGGAAGAAGAAATACCAACAAATTATTTCATGTTTGAAACAAATTATAGGGCTTGGTTTTTAATATGATATTTCATGAAATAGCTTCTAAGGAATCGCTTTCTAATATTTAATCCATCATAGAAATTGAGTTTTTGAAATAATTTGTTGAAGTGGTTTTATATTTCAAATTATTCCTTGAGATCTCAGTTCCAAAAAGTCGGGTCATTAGTAAACTGAGAACTCAGTAAGATGCATTAAGAGCTTTTCAAAAAACTTAAACAATGAGTATGCTCTTTTCCTTCTAGAAGGGTAGGCTTAAGTTTATAAACCATTTTTTTAAATTAATGAACATTAATTGCTGTAATAGAAATCTTTTAGGCAAATACTATCTTTTAATAATATTTGTATTTATTAGCATCAAATGATGAATTTTGTTACCATTAGTTACTACATTTAGTTTTTCATTGACTCATAGGCGTTCACTAGTGTTTTTAAAAAATTCACTAGAATTTATTTTTTAAGCAATTACTGTTAATGAATATGTCAGCATAGCTAAAATTAGAGTTTATTTCATTTAATTACCTAAGATAAAAGATTGTAATTTTTGAACATTGACGTGATGACCTTACACTTGTCTGTTGATTATTTTGAAAAAAACTTTTCCTATACTGTTGAATCTTGCTAGCTCATTTAGAGTAGAAGAGGTGGTAGTAGGGTCCGCAAGAATATGTATATAGATGTACGTACATAACACTTGTTTTCTGATTCAAAATTGAGATTAGAGTTTAGTAATTCTGTTAAAATAGGTTATTTGTGTTTTCTGTCAGCACTGTGTAGCACTTTTGAGTTTCCACAAATTTGATTTATATAAAAATGTGAGTACGTTCTCCCCTGCCCCTTGATTCAGGGAGCCTGTATTTTATGTATTCTCAATCTAATGACTTTTCAAGTTGTCTAAGAGTATGTATTTTAAGTATAATAACGAAGTTGTACTGGAAATGAATGACCTTTATTCATAGAAAAGCACTGCATAACATTTATTGTTTGTGATTATTTTTCTTTAAATTGCTCGTATTGATGATGTTACCCCAAGCAGTCTGGTATCAAGATAAAGATTGCTCCAGAGACTAGGGTTTTTAACAATTAACTTTAATCCTCGAATATTTGTGAATGTTGCTTACAGTAATTGTTCAAAGATAGATTTACTTATTTGAATGTTTTGATAAACTATTTTATTTTCTTGGCATGAAATATATAGTAGCAGTAGTAATTGGAACAGTTACTGAGCTGCTGCTGCTTTTCCCACATAAGTACCTTTTTCTCCTATCAACTTTTCTCCCATTTTTCCTTTTTTTCTCCTGTGCTTTAAATATAGGTCTAAAAATAACAATCAAAATGACTAACATTTATAGGTGATGATGTGTCATATATTTTGTTGTGTACTTTACATGGTATAACTTAATTTTTATAATCTTCTGAGGGAAGTACTATTACAATTAACAGCAGTGTTGCTGAGAAAATTAAGATGTAGGGAGATTGAGACTGGGAGAAAGTTAATTTGGTTAAGGTTAAGGTTAAGTCTGGACCAAATCTCCAAGCCCCATTCTCTTCTTAATCATTATGGCATACACTGCTTAGTGGATTTTACTTTGTTAACTCATTATTTGAGCATTATCACTGATATTTTTTTCCTTTCATATACTGCTTCTCTGGTGGTTAATCCTGCGGGATCTTGGAGACAAGTTAAAGGACAAGAGAAACTATTATTGGTTTTGCTGTTCGTTAGTAGCTATTTGAGTGATAACTTTGATTAGCTAAAAATTAAAATGTGATATTCAGATCTCATTCAGTACCTCTTTGCACAGGTATGGAGATAAATGCATGTTACCTTTTAAACAGTTTACATGGATTTTTGTGTTTAGAGCTGTTGACACTTTAGAATTGAGGAAAGGAGGAATAATAGGAAAATAACAGTAATGGGAAATAAATAGGGAAAGAATAGGAGAGATCAAACAAAATAAAATTTAGAGAGTTACAGGAGAAGGCAGTAGGGATGGGGGAACCTCTAGTCTGAAAGTAAAATTAGTACAAAAGGGTAACCTAAACTCAGGCCAGGTTGTCTTTGATCCAACCACCTTTTCTGTTTAATTTCATTTCACATAAAAATGTTAGGTAACAGTTTAGATCCAGGGGAGGATAATAATGTAGAAAATGGTTGGGAATTAGATTTTTAGATTAGGATTTTGAATTTCTAGAACAGGGCCTATGTGACCTTGTATATTCACCTAAGGTCTTTTGGCCTCAGTTCTAAATAAAACTGATGGAAATATTTCAATATTTTTTGTTAATTGCGAAGTGTAATGTAGATGTAAAGTTTTAATCTAATGTTATGAGATTTAACTTAATACATTTCATGTATTGATCACAATTGCTGAAGTTATTTTTATCCCTTGTTTGCATTAATGGCATTACCTGCAGAACCAATCACTCTTGGCTTCCCCACATACAGTTTAATTTTTTATTCTAGCTTGGTCTTTGACTAAGGAAGTAACATTAACTCTCCTTTTTGCCTTTAGTTTTATTCTCTTTCATAGAGTCTCCTGTGGCCAGAGAATCTATCTAAAGTATAACTCTTGCTTTTGTTACTTTCAGTAGCCCTTAAGGGTTCTGTATTTGGCATATCTATGTGTAGAGTAGGTTACAAAGAGAAGTATTCCGTCTCTTCCACACTCCCTCTTAACGTTTTGTGTAGGGTTTGTAACATGAATTCTTTATGACTGCATGGGTGGGTGTGGGAGAAAGTAGTTTGAGAATTCTCTGAAATTGATATTTTTAGAGGTGTTCGCATTTTCCTGGGGAGCAGGTCTATTACTTTCAGTAGTACCCTTGTGAGAAACAAAATATACATTTTTTTCCTTTCAATTTTACCTGCTTGCCTTTTTTTTTTTTTTTTGGATCAGCTGCCCCACCCAGCAGTTACATGCTTTTGCTCTATATCCCTTCAGGTAATTGCTAGTTTCTACATCACTCAGTTTCTTGTTCTTGAGTCATCTTTCTGTTTACAGCTTGGTGAGTGCAGTGTTTTCAGTGTTTCATTTTCTGCCCTTTAATTCGTTTTCAGATTGTATTTTTTAAAACCATATTTAAATTTCACATATTTTTATTTTTAACAAGAATGAGAAATTTGAAACCCTAGTTAAATAGGTTGTGTTTCCTTTGAAATTTGGAACTTACAAACAAGTTTTTAAAATTCTTAAAATGCGAAATTGTTAGCAATTGTTTTATCTTTAAATATGCATACCAGTAAAAGAAATTAGTTTGCTTTTCAGTGAACATAATATGTATTCTTCTAGTGAGTGAGTTTAAAAAAAGTATTTATTATCCCACATTGTTTCTGTTTGCCAAAAATATGGGAGCAGTTTAGAGTGATTCTGATTCCTTTCAAGTCTTTCATAATAAAATCTCAAGACGTTGACCAGGACTGCAGTCATTTGAAGGTTTGACTGGGACTAAGAGGGTCTTCTAAGGTGGTATACTTAGTGGGCTGGAAGGTTGATGCTGGCTATTTTCTGGAGGACTCAGTTCCTTAACCATACGTGGGTCCCCCTATTGAACTGCTTGAGTTTCTTTATGGCAGTTTGAGTTGCATTTGCATCTCCCAGAGCAAGTGATCTGGAAAAAAAAAGAAGTGCAGTGACTTGTAGGACCCATTCTCAGAAGTCAAATCTTTCACATTCTTTTCACTAGAAGCAAGTTGTTAATCTAGCCTGCAGTCAAGGTTAGTGGAGTTGAGTTAGGCTCCACCTTTTGTCAAAAGAATTCGTGGACATTTTAAAAGCCACTATAGAAAGGAGGTAATTCTGAATCAGTAGTTGTCAATGTGACTAGCCAAAGTTTTAACCCCCAAAATAGGAAGTTGGACTATTATTACAAGTTTAGGGGAAAAAGTGTGTTCTAAATTTAAATTAATTTAGAAGATATAAATCTTTTTATTTTTCTAGCCAATGTATGAGATGTGGAGGGAAGGACTGCCCCCCACACCCCCATACACAAATTACTGGATTTATTAATCCAGTATTGTATGAGAGAACTTTTTTTATTGTGGTAAAATAAAATTTAACTGTTTTAGCCACTTTTGAGGGTACAGGTTATTGACATTGAGTACTTTCACATCGTTTCGTAGTCATCACCACCATCCATCTCCAGAACTTTTTTCATTTTCCCAAACTGAAACTCAGTGTACCGAGTTAACGTTAACTGCTCCTTTCCCTCCTTTCTCAGCCCCTGGCGGTCACCTTTCTATGAATCTGACTACTCTAGGTATCTCATAAGTGGGAGTGGTACATTATTTGTATTTTTGTGACTAGCTTATTTCACCATAATGTCCTTGAGATTCATGCGTGTTGTAGCATGTGTCAGACTCACAATTTTCTTTTTTTAAGATGGTATAATCCATTGTATGTATACTATATATTGTTTATCCATATATCTGTTGATGGACATGACACTTGGATTGCTTCCATTTTTTGGCTGTTGTGAATAGTGCTACTGTAAACATGGGTGTACATATATCTGTTTGCATCCCTGCTTTTAATTCTTTTGGGTATATACCCAGGAGTGGAATTGCTGGATCATATAATTTTATTTAATTCTTTGAGGAAACACCATATTATTTTCTATAGTGGCTCCACCAGTTTTAATTTCTATCAAGGGGTCCAATTTCTTTACATCTTTTCTAACATTTATTTCCTGTGTTTTCGATAATAGCCATTCTAATAGGTGTGAAAATGGTATCTTGTGATTTCAGTTGCATATCCCAAATGATTAGTGATGTCATTTCATGTACTTATTGGCCATTTGTGTATCTTCTTTGGAGAAATGTTTATTCAAGTCTTTTGCATTTTTTAAATCAGATTTTCATTGTTGAGATGTACTTTATTCTGGGTAGCGACATTTATAGTGAGTAAATTTTAATAACCAATATTTATTAATGCTTACCATGTACCAGGCAGTGTTCTAAGCCTTTTAAATATGTTAACTAATCCTAATACACATTGTGAATGGGAAGGTCCCGTTGTCTTCCTGTTACAGATGAGAAAATGAAGGCAGGAGTTTTTAAGTTGCTTGCCAAGGTTACACAACCATTAAGTGTATTTCTGAACCCATGTATTCTGTGTCCAGAGCCTAGACTCCCAACCATTAGGGCTCATTGTTAGTTTCTAAGGTGTTAATAGGAGGAAAGTAAATTCTTTTCAGGAACTTAGAAAATGTTTATTTTATCCTTAGCAACTAAATTTTATTTTCCTTATGGTGATATAGTTGTGACTTATTTATAATATACCCTTCACATGGTTTGATGTCATTCAGGGATATTTTCCTTTTAGATCACTTTGTACCTGATGTTTATATAGTATTCAGTTTAGAAAGTGCTTTTTCTAATTACCATGTGAAATAAATGCTGTTTCCATTTAACAGTTTTAAGAAACTCAGTCTGAGAATAAATAATTTACCCAAGGTCCTCAGTAAGTAGCAGAGCCGGAATTTGTATTTTGTTATCACTGTTCTTCTGTTTCAGTTAACTTCCAATAGAAAGAATTTTGTGAAACGGTGAGAGTGTTTTGTGTGTAAATGGTCATCACTAGCCATCAATTATTATTGAGCATTGAAATGCAGCTACTACAGCTGAGGAATTTAATTTTGGTGTAAATTTAAATAATGTGGTTACTAGCTGCCATAATTGACAGCACAGTTCTAGAGCAATGGTATAGAATCTAGTCAGATTCATGTACCTTTTATAACAAGTACTTTTTAAGATCTCCTTTATTATCCTGAAATAAAATACCATCCTATGCACAATCACAATAATATACAACTGTAATAAAAAAAGGTGAAAGACAATTTGTAATGTATTTCAATATTTAATAGCACAGGGGTGATAATTCTGTAAGATAACCACCCACACACAAATTTCTAAAATACCCTCTACAAGTCATTCGCTCCCCCTTAAAAGAAACAAATGATCTGTTTTTTAAGGAAGAAGAGCATTCATTAGAGTACTTTTATTTTTCTAATATTTTCTGTCTGTAGTTGATTGGGCAATTAGCCAGCATTAAAGCTATTCTTTGATGTAGTGATAATGATATTCCTAGGAATGATCAGAAGAAATCATTAGTTTCTCCCTACTATAAATTGACAGTAAAACTAAACCAACTTAGATTACGTGAGTCAATCCTTAATGTAGAGGAAAGCTTTAGGATTAATTTATTAATCCTCAGACTAGAGAAAATACATAGGGTCAAAGTAATACAAACATATCTGGTTTTATTGCACCATCGATGTTGCCCCCCCATCCCTTTTTTAAACTGGAGGCAAAAAGATTATGACTTTTATTGTGATACTTTATTGCAGTGGTCTAGAACTGAACCCTCATTATCTCCAAGATTTGCCTGTATATGGGAAACACTCTTATTTCTCTAGTTTTGTAATAAAAAACACTTTAGTAGTTTGTTTTTGTAAATCAATACCTGCCTAATTTTTAAATGGAGTATTAACCCATTTTTAAATTAAGTTTATTGAGGTATGTATACAATAAATGTACTCTTTTTAGTGTACAGTTTGAAAATTTTTGAAAAACCCCACCACAATGAGAATATAGAACATTTTCATCACCCCAGAAAGTTACCTCGTTGTCCTTAACATTTACTCTAGCCTGCAGCATCTGCATCATTTGTCACCTCTGTTTCTCTGAAACCTTGCCGCCTTTCTCTAAATACACCAGGTATTTTTCTTCCTTTCTTAGGGCCTTTAATATTTGTTCCTCCTCCTGTTTTTCCCTTGTTACCTCATTTTTGGCTCAGATGTTACATTCTAAGTGACATTCTCTAACCATTCTATGTAAAGTGGGCAACTCCTTTACACTCTTGAATTTCTCTTATTACTCTATTACCCTGTTTATTTCTTTCAAAGCACAGTCTCTGTCTTTTTAGTCTTAAACTTTCCTGAGGGCAGGGACCTTGTCTCATTGATAAATTCTCAGTGCAGTTATTTGTATAATAAAATAATTATTAACACGTGAGATAGCTGAACTCCCCCCCCCCCCAGAATTGAGTATATGTTGTTGGTATTTTTATTATAAAATTGCTGTGTAACTGTTTGGGACTAGGTGAAATTGTTAGGGGATTATTTATAGCCAAGTTGATTTGTTGTTAGCTCATTTAAAAGCAGTTTTATCTGCCTAGACTTAATTTGTTACATGAGTTTCTAGTCTGTTAGATTCAAGACTGGCTTTGTTTTTGCTCTTAGCTTTCTGAAGGGACTGTCTGATATGATTCTTACCTTCACAGTTTTTCTCCAGTTTTGAACTTGGAGAGATTGAAACCTAGTGAAATTGTTCTCTTGGGTTTAAAAAGATAAAAGACACTTTAGGTTTCAAGGAGTGATTTTTAATTATATGGGTGAACAGGATTTTAGGCTCATTTTGAGAAATCAGGAAGGCTATGACAGTTCATTTATATTAACTGATGTCCTTGAGGAAGAGCACAGTTGTTTTATGTTTCCTCAAAGATATAAATGCAGATTTATGCCCATAGAGCTTTTATTTTAGGTATTACAGATTTTCCTAGTGTGATCATCTTGTTCTGATTCTTTGTATAAGAGCATGTTATATATAGATCCCTTGCAAGGGGACACATTTATGAGATTTCTAGAAGAATGCTAAACTTGAGGCTGTTACAGTAAGTAACATCAGGTGAGTGATGAAATTAGTATTTCATGGAACACTAGTGATGTTGAAAAACTACTTGAATAGATTCACCTGAAAAGAGGTCATAAGGACTTTTCCAATGCAAACTTAGTTGCCCTAGTTTTTTCCTAGAACTCAACTGGTAGTTTAATATTTCTCACATAAATTACTCTATAGGGTCTCTTTCATTAAAGTGAGTTCCTTTTATAGGAAATGGGGAAAAGTAAGTGAAAATGATTCACCTTCTTTAAATTAGGACTTTCCATGGACTGAATTTGATAAGAGAAGAGTCTATTTGGGAAAGCCAAGTTAGTGGTAAAACCAGTTGTGACTGTAGTGGTAGCTCAAAGTACTTGTCTTTTACCTGTCTAGAAGATTGAGATGTGTATTTTGTATAGTTTGATATAGCTATAGCTCAAGACAGTGCCTGACAGGTAAGACTTATTCAGAACTAAGAAAATTACTTAAATACCTATGATTAAATCTAATATTCTGTAAAGTAAGATCTCTAAGGGATCCTGGGTTATTTACAGCATGTATATGTGTGTACTATGGTTAAGAATTTTAGCTGCCACTGACTAGTACTGTGACCTTGGCAACTTCAAAATGTGCTTCATATCTATATAAAAAACCTGTTTTTCTTGTTTTTAAGGAAAGATAATATCAACCTCCTGAGGATGTAGTGAGGACTAAATGAGGACTAAATGAGGTAATAGCTAGCTGTAAAGCCCAAAGCAAATTGCCTGGCAAGTTGTTCTGTGTGTACTCAGTATATTTATGTGTTATCTTCGTAGCTTTATATCTTTAAGGTACTTGAATTTTCAAATCTTCCATTTCATATCAAGGGTCCTGTCTTTGTTAGTACTCCATGAATTGACTAGGGTTAGGCTCATTTCATACTTCATTTGTTAAAACTTACTTGCTGCTCTTCAACCTAACTTGGCTTCAGAAAAAGATGGATTATATTAAGAGTTTGAGAATTCAGGAAATGGTAAAGTTGAGTCACACTAAAGAATATTTAAAATTATTTTTAATACATTCAGTAGGTGCAAATTATAAAAAATACAAGAGTTTTTAGAGAAAAGTCACTCACTCATTCCTATTGCCCAGTAATGGAACTGTATATGAAGAAACCACTGTTTTTTTTTCTTACTATTTTTCTAGTGACTTTATGTATACATAAACAGGTTATATATTTTTTTCTTCATAATACGGTCCACTTTGCCATTTTTACTTAAGGAAACATCTTGGAAAGTTATTCCATACTAATATATGTGAAGCTACTCCATTCTTTCTATTGGCAGAATTATTGTCTATTTAACCAGACCTCTATTGATGAACGTTAATTTTTTAAAAACTATTAGGAACAGTGCTAGTGAATATTCTTGTATATATTCTTAAAAGTGGAATTTTCGAGTGTAATTTTTAGTGCTGTGCCAGATTGCTCATCAAAGAGCTATACAAACTTAAATTTCCAGCACTAATGGGGTATAAGACTTTTCTTAGGCATTTTGCCTTGTTCTTTTGAATGAGAATAAAATATTTTCATGTGCAAGATCCTTTTCTGTGAACTCTGCTTATGTTCTTTCCCCATTTTTCTGTTGAGTTCTTTTTTTCTGCTGACTTATAGGAGCATTTTATGTATGAAAGTCAGCCGGTCCTTTATAAGTGTTATGTGTGACTAGTATTCCCCTCCCCCCAGTGTGTTGTTTCCTTTGACCTTGGTTGTGAACTGTGAATTTTTCACATAGAACCCTATTTGCATTTATGTGTACACTTGAATATGTAAATGTATTTTTATCACTTCTTTTACTGTGTCATACTTTATTTTTTTAGCTTATAAAGATGTTTTACTTAATTTTGCCTATTTATTTAAAGAAATGATTTAAAAATTTTCTCTCCTCTACCTCCGCCTGTGTGTCATGCTTTAGAAGAACTTTCCCCTTCTGATATCATAAAACATTTTCCCATTTCTTCTCTAGTGACTGTATTTTTCTCCTCTAAATCTTTGATCTGTTTGATGATTATTTTGAGTAAGGTTTGATTTAGGAGAGTTGTCCTAACTTTTCTCACTTACTAAATTTCTGTATATGACTTTCTGTTCTCTTCCACTGATACTTTTTATTCATTTATTAGTGCTATGTCCTCTTAATCATTGTAGCTTTTAAAATGGAATTATATTAAAGGGTGTTAAAAAGCCATTTAATCTGGAATTTAAGACACTATTCTTTTTCCCCCAAAGGCCTGAGAGCGTTTCTTTATTGTAAGTCACTAAATAAATAAATAAATTAAGACAAACTTTTCTCTAAAAATCTAGATTCTGTAGGACACTTAACCCATTACTCCTTTGCCCTGAGAATACTCCCCGGTAGTTCTTGTGGCTGCAGTGTTTACCCCAAGATAATTCACGGATTGCAGTCCTAATTTTACCCCCAAAGATTGCCACGAAATATCTCTCTTTTATTATTATTTTCTCATTGCTCTAGTATATCGATGGTTTTGGAAACATGACATTCAGTTTTTAGTAGTGGTATTTCCATTTACAAAATATAGTAATTTTCAACCACTGATGAAAATGTCAATTTCTAGAAAACACAGCATTGCTGTGCATGATATTCACATCATTCTAAACAGTAGTTAGCAGAAGATTCATTTGATGAGTCTGATTTATGTATACATTTTCTGTTACATTAGGATTAGAGACAAGTTCTTTAGAAATAACTCCAACAGTTTTTATATTCTATTTTCATATCAAAAATCAATCAGATTTGCTTCAGCTTCAGAGTGTATTTATGTAAAATTAACTCTGGCAGCAAGCTACGCTTTATTTTTCTAAATGAGAAATGGGTTAAACTTTCTACTGAGGGAAGGACATTGTATTCTGAATGTTTAATTTTACAATTTCCTGATTCTAGAAAGTGGAGTTGCTTTTGACAGGTAAATTATCAAGCCTGTTATTTTGTTGTAAATAGTTAGGAAAGTTATATTTTTAAAAAATGCACTGTGCCATAATTTAGATGAAAAGACTGGAATAAGACATAATTTGTATTACTTGAAACTCATTAGGAACTAGCTGTGAAACCTGCACAACCTTTTTAAAGTTTTAAATTTGTAAAATGGACATTTAAATACCTTTTTTTATTAGGATTAATTGAGACATGTAAAGTGTTAACATGATATTTGCACAAATAAGAATTCTCTTTCCTTTCTATGTGTTTACTTTTGTCAGTAATTTTGTACCTCTAGCTCTTTCAGCCCTCAAAATGAAAATTTCTATTCTTTGCTATAAGTCTACTGATGTGGAGTTTCAGCACAAAGTTACCAATTATGGGGTTAATTTCATATCAGATTTACACTAATTTACTCAGATGGGTTTCACATTTTGATAATTTGAGGCTAATTATTACCATTATTGCACGTTTTTTTTTTTTTTTTTAAATCTATAATTGCCACTCCTGATACCAGGGAAAATGAGTTAATCTCCCTTGTTCCCTCCTTCCCTTTATTCCTCCATGTTTCTTCGTTCCATTCTCTTGTGGAGAATATTGTTTAAAATGCTGGTTTGGAGTAGCCACTTTATAAATATTTATTGATAATTAAGTCATTCAGAAAATAAATACATCTGAAATATTTTCTTGTTGGAAGCTTACTTGCATTTAATGGAATAGGATATATAATGCCAAATTTTTTGATAAGTAACTAGTAGCAAAATTGGTTAAATTTTTTTATGCCTTTAATTTTTTAAAATTGTTTTTAATATATCTTTGATCTTTAAACATTATTGGTATGCTTTTAATCTTTTTCTCCCCAATTTTATTGAGTTGACAACACTAAGCTTTAGGGTTTACAGCGTAATGGTTTGACTTACATATGTTGTGAAAGTTACTGCAGTAAGTTTAGTTAGCATTTATCGTCACATATAAGTAAAATAAAAGAAAGTAAAACAATTTTTTTCTTATGATAAGAACTTTTAGAATTTACTTTCTTAACTTTTACTTATAAATGTATCACACAGCAGTGTTAATATGTGCTTACACCATTAGTGTTTATCTTGTAACTGGAAGTTTGTACCTTTGATCTCTTTCAGTGAGTTTTTTTTTTTTAAATGATTCCACATGTGAGATCATATCATATTTGTCTTTCTCTTTTTTCACCTAACATAATATCCTCAAAGTCCATTCATGTTGATGCAAAAGACAGGATTTCTTAATTTTTGTATGACAGTAATATTGCACTATGTGAATGCTAACACACACAATACAGCTTCTTTACCCATTTATCCATTAATGGAAGATTTTTAAAAGGATGATAGTTGCTTTATCACATTGAATTAAGTTTCGAATTCTTGACATTTAAAGTAGAATTTAAATTCTAAGCCAGTCTTAATGTATATTTATCCTACAGTACCAAATAAATTCATACTGATACTTCCAGTTCAAGTTCAGGACTACAGGGCTTTTTTTTTTTTCCCTATCTTATGTATGTATTTCCTGTCTCTAATACCTGGAACTTCAATTCTCAAGGACACTTTGAACTGTTATTTTTTTGTAATGGAACTCTTTATGTTTAGGTTTTCTCTATACTTGAGACTTTTTTTTTTTTTTTTTGTATTTTACTTTTAGTTTCAGGTACAGTACATTTCAGATGCAGTACGTTAGACATCTATAAAGTTTATGGAAAGATCCCCAATTATCTTTCTCTCCCCTGGCTCTACACCTAGCCATTAATAGTACTGCGGACTGCGTTCCCTATGCTGTGCTCCCCTTCCTGTAACCATCTATTAAGTACTAATTTGTACTTCTTTTAACTCTTCACCCCTTTCTTCTTGCCTTCCCAACCCCTCTTCATTCTGGCCATCGCCAGAATGTCCTCTATGTGAGTTTGTTTTTGATTAGTTCTTTTCCTTAGATTCCGCATATATGTGAAATCATATGGTATTTCTTTCTCTGACTTATTTCACTCAGCATAATAACCTCTGGGTCCGTCTATGTCATTGCGAATGGTAGGATTTCATTTTTTTAAATGGCTGAGTAGTATTCTGTTGTATATCTGAACCATGACTATCCAGTCATCTTTTGATGGGCATTTAGGTTTCTTCCATATCTTGGTTTTTATAAGTATTGCTGCCATGAACATAGGGATGCATAGTTTTCTTTGGATAAATACCCAGCGGTGCAGTTGCTGAGTCAAAAAGTATATCCATTTTGAACTTCTTGAGGAACTTAAAAACTCTTTTCCATAGTGGCTGTACCAATTTGCAATCCCAACAACAGTGTATGAGTGTTCTTTTTTCTTCCTTCGCATCCTCACCAACACTTGCTGTTCTTTGATTTATTGATGATAGTCATTCTGACAGGTGTGAAGTGATACCTCATTGTGGTTTTAATTTGCATTTCTCTGATGATTAGTGATCTTGAGCATCTTTTCATATGTCTATTGGCCATCTGTATTTCCTCTTCGGAGAAATAGCTATTTGGGTCTCCTGCCCATTTTTAAATTGGATTGTTTAGTATTTTTTTGGTTGTTGTTGAGTTGTATGAGTTCTTTATATATTTTGTATATTAACTTATCAGATGTATCATAAACGAATATCTTCTCCCATTCAGTCCATTGTCTTTTTGTTTTGTTGATTCCTTTGCTGTGTAAAAACTTTAGTTTGATCTAGTCCCATTTGTTTAATTTTTCTTTTATTTCCCTTGCCCAAGGAGATATGTGTGAAAAGAAATTATTGTTAGCAGTATCAGAGTTTACTCCTATGTTTTCTTCTAGGTTTATTATGGTTTCAAGTCTTATAAATCTTTAATCCATTTTGAGTCTGTTCTTGTGTACAGTGTAAGAAGGTTGTCCAGTTTAATGTGTTTATTTTTGCATGTATCTGTCCAATTTTCCCAACACCATTTATTGAAGAGACTGTCTTTACTGCATTGTATATTCTTGCCTCCTCTGTCGTATATTAAATGAACGAACGTATAGGCATAGGTTTACTTCTGGACTTTATTCTGTTACATTGGTCAATGTATTTGATTTTATGACAATACCATGCTGTTTTGATTACTGTAACCTTGTATAGTTTGATATCAGGTAGTGTGACACTTCAAACTTTGTTCTTTCTCAAGGGTATTTGGGGTCTTTTATGGTTCCATATAAATTTTAGGATTATTCTAGTTCTCTGAAAAATGCTACTGGTATTTTGATAGGAATTGCATTGAATTTATAGGTTGCTTTGGGTAGTATGGCCATTTTAATGATGTTGATTCTTCCTACCGATGAGCACAGTATATGCTTCCATTTAATTGTATCTTCTTCCGTTTCTTTTTTCCATAACATAATTTTTCTGAAAACAGTTTTTTTACTTCTTAATTTGTTTCTCAGGTACTTTATTTCTCTTGATGCAGTTGTAAATAGGATTGTTTTCCTAATTTCTCTGATAGTTCATCATTGGGTATAAAAATGCAACTGACTTCTGAATATTAATTTTGTATTCTGCTTACTGAATTCATTGATCAATTCCAACAGTTTTTTGGTGGAATCTTTAGGGTTCTGCAAATAATTAGAGTTTTACTTCTTTTCCAGTTTGGATACCTTTTATTTCTCTTGTTGGATTGCTGTGGCTATTGTGGACTTTCAATACAATGTTGAACAGGAGTGGTGAAAGTGGCTATCCTTGTCTTGTTCCTGATCTTAAGGAAAATGCTTTTAGCCTTCCCCATTTAGTATGATGTTAGTGGTACGTTTGTCATATATGGCCTTTATTTTGAGGTGTGTTCCCTCTGTTCCCAGTTGGCTGAGAGTTTTTATCATAAATAGATGCTGGATCTTGTCAAAAGCTTTTTCTGCATCTATTGATATGATCATATGATTTTTATTTTTCAGCTTGTTAATGTGGTGTATCACATTAATTGATAATAAGCTCTTGTACCAGCCTTGTGTCTCAGGAATAAATCCAACTTGACATGGTGTATGATATTTTTAATATACTGCTGTATTTGGTTTGCTAATATTTTGTTGAGAATTTTTATATTAAAGGTAATGGTTGCCTTATAATAGTGAGTTAAGGAGCCATCCTTCTTTTATTTTTTGGAATGGTTTGAGAAGAATAGGTGTTAATTCTTGGAATGTTTAATAAAAATCGCCTATGAAGCTATGTGGTACAGGACTGGGTTTTTTGGGGGAGAGGGGCATTGATAACTGATGCAATTTCATTGGTGGTAATCAGTTAGTTCAGATTTTCTGTTTCCTTTTGATTCAGTCTTGGGGAATTGTATATGTCTAGGAATGTATCTTTTTCTTTCAGATTTGCTGCTTTGTAATTACTCATAGTGTTTTCTTATTATCTTTTGTGTTTCTGTGGAGTCTGTAGTTATTTTTCCTTTTTTTGATTTCTGACTTTGAGACTTCTCTTTTTCCTTGATGAGTTTGGTTACTGGTTTATCAATTTTGTTTATTCTTTCAAAGAACCCAACCCTTGGTTTTGTTAATCTTTTGTATTATTTTTTTTTAGACTATTTCATTTATTTCTGCTCTGGTCTTTATTATTTTCTTCTTTTTCACTTTGGGAATTGTTTGCTGTTCATTTTCTAGATTTTTAAGTGTAAGTTTAGATGGTTTATTTAAGCTTTTTCTTGTCTTTTGAGGTGGTAGGCCTGTATTGCTATGATTTTCCCATTTAGGACTGCTTTTGCTCTGTCCCATAGATTTCGAGTGGTATTTTCATTTTCATTTGTCTCTAGGTATCTTTGATTTCTTCCTTGATATCATTGTTAACCCATCCATTGTTTAGTGGCATGTTGTTTAGCCTCCATGTGGTTGTGTATTATCTAGTTGTTTTTCTTGTAATTCATTTCTAGTTTCATACCATTGTGATCGGAGAAGATGGTTGATAATGATTTCAGTCTTAAATTTCTTGATACTTGTTTTATGTTCTGACTTGTAGTCTGTCCTAGGAAATGTTCCATGTGCACTTGAGAAAGTATATTTAGTTACTTTGGGTGAAATGCTCTGAAAATATCTATTAAATCCATCTGGTCTAGTGTGTCTGTTTGGCCCATTGTTTCTTTGTTGGTTTTGTATGGAAGATCTGTCCATTGGTGTCAGTGGGGTGTTAAAGTTTCCTACTATGTGAGTATTACTATTGATCTCTCCTTTTATGTCAGTCAGTAATTGCTTTATGTATGTAGGTGCTTTTATGTTGAGTATATATGTTTATCTAATCCGCTGTCAAACCTGTCCAGAATATAATTTCAGAGATTACATTTTTTTCAATAGAAATTCTGTTTGGGTGTTTTATATCTTCTATTATGTTCGTGTTTTTCCTCAAACATAGAATAGCTGCTTTAGTGTGCTTGTCTGCTGATTTTATCACATCTGTCATTTCTGGATATTTTTCTCTAAACTGGTTTTTCTTGTTATTGGATGCTTAAAATTATGAATTTCATTTTGTTGAGTGCTAGATTTTGTTGTTGGACTTTGTTTTGAGAGACAGTTCAGTTACTTGGAATTGGATCCTTTCAAGAAAAAGTCCATGAGAGAAAATATGTATAAGCAAAACATTCAATTTGGTGATAATACTGTAATGTTAAAATTGAATTGACTTCTATTTCTTGTTGTGGTGGAATAATAGGAAACCAGATAACTAGGTTTTTACTCATCTTAGAAATCCAAAAATCCAGGAAAAAATACATGAAATAGGCTTGTAGATGTTGGATAACAGAGGATGGTGGTGGAACCTATAAATTTTCTAGCCTATTGCTTAAAAAAAATGAATAGTCCATAGACCGGGGATGGTGAATTCAAACATAGCCTACTAGTCTTACTGAAAGTTTAAGAGACACCTGAAAATTTGAGGTCAAAATAGGTAGAATTTACATGGCCATATAATAGAGAACGAAGTGCTGTACAGGGAGAACTCAGAAGAGCCTATTCAGGGCTTTGACTTAGGACTGACTTGTGCATTTGTATGTGGGTGCTACTGAGGCGAGGGCTATAACTGGCAGAAAAGAATAGGCGGAACAATTCCTAGCATAAACCTTGGGCCTTTAGAAAAGTTTCTGTTCCCATCAGCCAGTGTGGAAAGACCTCTGAATAGATGGAAAATAGGCAGAGTCTTCAAAAGGATTTTCTCCAGTTGGACAAAATTAACCTTAGACTGACTACAAGCTTTTCTGGACCCACAATCCCTGGTTTTTGCCAGTCTGGTAGGTAAATAGTTTCGCTATTTTAATTTGTGTTTGTATTTCTCTTGTTATGAGTATTTCTTTTCCTGTGTTATGAACAGTCCAGACATTTACCTGACTAAAAAATGTTGGTTACTAGCTTTTTTCTTTTCTCTCAGTTTTAGGAATTGCTTGTCTGAAAAAATATAGGATTCAAGATCTAAAATAATTCCCCTCAGGACTTTAATGGCTATTTTGTGCGTTGTTTTATAGTATGACATGATTAAGAAGTTTATGCAATTGATTTCTTTCCTTAATTGTGGGAGAGTGTTCTCCTCTCTAGAAGTTGCTCTTTATTCTTGGAGTTCTGGAAAATTTATTGGCTTGGTTATTTCTTGAATTGTTTCCTTTGGGTTCATTGTTTTTGATGGTCTCTTGTATATTGCCACTTTCCTTCAAAAGTTTGAGATTATTAGTTTATATTTAAGAATAGGGTGTTAAAAAGCTGTTTGAGAGTTTTGCCTATGTAAGCAGTGCTTATTGAAAAGCTGTTTTGTGGAAGACCCTGAAAATCCAAATGTCTTTGTGGTGCCCGTGACCATGTTCTTTTCCTAGAGGATCTTCCTTTATTTTTTTATTTTTTAAGTGGTTGCTGTTCTATTTATGTGCTTGTTTGTATATTTGTTCATTACTCACACCAAGCAGTTTTCTAATTTTCTGTAGACACCCAGTGGGTGTCTTCTAATTTAATTCAGTTAGGATTTTCTGACAATGGGGATAGACCCTGTAGGTTAAAGCCTTAGTCCCATAGGACTGTCCCTCTCCCTCCACTTCAGATGCCAGTCTCAAATAGTGGATTCCTAGATAATCTCCATTCCTCCTGTCCCATTTGGCTGCAAACTGAAGATTCCCATGATCCCCCTACCTGCCCCCCCCCCCCCGTTCAGTAATTTGCTATCGTGGCTCACAAAACTGAGGGTAACACTACTTACTATTACCAGTCTCTTGTAAAGGATATTATAAAGAACGCAAACAGACAGACGAAGAGTTACATTGGTTGAGGTCTGGGAAGGGCCCTATTGCAGAAGCTTTGTCCCTGTGGAGTTGGGGGTATACCATTCCCTAGTTCTTAGACACGTACATTTACCAGGAAGCTCTGAATCCTTTTAGGAGTTTTATGGAGGTCCTATTATTAAGGCACAAATGATTACATCATTAGCCATTGGCAATTAAAGTTACCAAGCTAAGTTCTTGGGAACTCTTCCTGGTTTTCTCTTCATTTAAACGTCTTATTAATAGTAACACATACTCAAAAAGTGTATAAATTCTAAGTATAGGGATTGATAAATTCTAAGTGAACACACCTTGTTAACACTTTTTTGATATCTCCAAATCTTCCCTCTTTGTATTCCCCTCATATCGTAACAAATGTATTCATCTTTGGTTTTGTACTCTCCTTTGCTTTCCATATCCAATCCTCTTCTGTCATCCAGCTGTAGATTGTTTTTCTGTGTCCTTTTCAGGCTCTGTCCCTGCTCCCCCACCATCTGTGTCTCTCTGCCTTTTTCGGCTTCATATTTATTGCTACTACACCCCTATTCCTACTCTCTTTACTTCCATTCTTTAGAATTTTGAGTTGGCTTTTATGTTTTTAAAAAATCGAGGGAAACATTTAAATTGAAATTAAACTTAATGGGAAATTCAAAGTCCTTTTTAAAAATTTTCAGTAACATAAAACTTGTGAAAACTTGTCATGAATCGCTGGTGCTGGGAACCAAAGTTCTAGATTTTAATACCTTTCCTTTCTAAGTTGATCTGCTGAATCCCTCTACCCCGTTCATTTTAAAACAAGCTACCAGATTTATTTTTTGAAAGCAAGTTTCCAGACATTTAATTGCAACTTTAAAACTTCTTTGAGTACTTTGCCTTCATATTAAGTTCTGATTTCTTAGTCTTGTGTACTGTTAAAGGCCCTCTAGATACCATCCACAGAGTACTTTCTCTAGTCAAATTTAGATAATACCTGGCAGTAGTGATCCCTTACTACCTGTTTGTTACTGGCTTGACATCTTGAGAATATAGAGATTAGATTCATTAGTTCAGATATGTTTGTAACAAATGGTTTTAGTACTATTTAGAAAGGAAGCCTCCAGTAGAGTTTAGAGAACTGTTAAGAAATATTTTATACTTTAAATTCTTAACACAAAGTGACTGATTAAGGTTTTGTCCTGTTTGTCTGAGCGTTAGAATTAGTTACTGGCCATGGTATGTTGGTAGAGAGGGAGAAACAGTGATAAATTACATTTCCTTTCTGTATTGGTTCTTGAGAGGGTAATTTCATTTTCTGCTTAATTAAAACAAAATATAAAGCATTTTGTGTCTTGCGCTAAATAAGCTTGAAAAAAGTTACAGAGGTTACCTTTGTATCTTAAAGGATGCTATAGTAGTGGTTTCTTGATAATTGATTTTAGTATCTGATACCCTGATTTAAAAAAAATAAATTCTACATTATATGATACATTGCCAGTTGTAGTTCGTTTTAGCCTCACCATAGTCAGTGTTGATGTTCTCGTTGAACTAAGCCATCTCTGGGATTTTATAGAGTATAGCAGTGCTTTCTCATACATATGACTTAAACTCGGTTAACCAACCACCTCTTGCTGCAAAGTTATTTTGCTTGATGGTAAGTAACTTAAAGATTTTTTTTATATTAAAACATATATGAATACTTTTTAGTATACTGAAGAACTTTCATAAGTTTGTAAAATAAAATGGGACTTGAAGTTATTGTGGTTATTTTCTGAAAATATATTTTGGGGGGGCAAGAGAAAGGATTTGTTAACTTTCAGTAATTTCTGTGATAAGATTTGAGAGAAAATTGGAAGTAAATGGAAGAGGTTGGTTTTTGAGACAAAGATTTGAGTTCATATTGTCCAGGTTCTGTCATTATTGGCTGTGTAGTTTAGGGCTAAATTATCTCTTGTAATTCTCTTTTTCAGAGAACATGTTTTAGCTGATCCCAGTATATCTTTTTTTAAAAGTGTGTCTGTCAGTTTACTTCATTTGAACTCTAATAATATTGGCACTTTTCTCATGGTAAATATTTAAGATGAATAAGTTGCTTATACTCTAACATTTCTGATGAAGGATTTGAGGCAGCAACACCTTGTTTTACACTTATTTGTTAGCTCTGTTAGCTGGTTACTTATATTAGAGACAGGACTGCCTGCTTCAGTTTTTAACACTTTGTTTTGTCCACATTCGCTGTTCAGTAAATGAGTTGATTTGAATTAAATTTTATCCTAATTAGCCATAATGTTTGCATTATAATTCTAAATTAAAATGTACCTTTACTAACCCTTAAACAAAGAGGATCCCATAAACTGGCTAAGGAAAATTTCTGGATGTCTTAACCTGCTTTAATGAGGGAAGAGAAGCTCAGTGAGAATTTGTTTACATCACAGAATAAGGCTTATGTATTTTTTGTAGTGAATTTTATATGACAAGTCAGTTCATTATAATTTTTGAAGTTCTTCAGTTCTATTTTATATATAACATCTTTAATAGTCTAAAAACTTGACAACTAAAAGCATCCTGTTTTCAGTAATGCTTTTTGTCTTCCCTCAAATTCTTTTTCGAGGGGGAACATAGCAATTTTCATATGTAGCAATTTAACAATTATAACATTCCTGTTCTTTTTCTTATGAGTTTTTTTTTTTTAATGTAAGTAAAGCATAGGAAGGTTCTGAACAACTTAATAAAAGGTAAACTGAGGGGTCTAACAAAATTCCAGGTTATAGGAAGCAGTAAAATGAAATTTTTTAAAGGATGGAAATACCTAATAACTCTAGATTTCTTATGAAGTTTATTAATGTTATTTTACATTTGAGAAAGTCTAACCTATAATTTTAAGTGAAATTATAACAAGATATTGGACACTGTTTCATGACCATATAGTCAAAGCAGCAGAATGTTTTGCTACCTTTAGAAGGCAACTAGTTATATAAAACATCCTTAGGCAAGGTTTTTTTTCCCCTCTTGAATAATATTTATTACAGTATTTTCATCTTTTTTTAGTGACCATTCTTAAGAACTTATCTAAAAACACAATTCTAGGCGCTGATTAAGACCTATGGAAACAATCTACAAGGGATGAGCCTCTTTTACTTGTTGGGGAAGTCTGGAAAGCACTTAGCACTTAGTAAGACACCTACTAAATATTAATATCAAGTAAATATCAAAAGTTAAAAATGTGACTTTAAAAATAATGAAAGAACATGTATCACAGCCTGATGATTTTTTAAAAAAAATATTGTCCTTGACTTTTGCAACGTACTAGAAGTTATTTTAGTATAACATCTCAAGTTGGCTTTTTAAATGTTTAGACAGGCTGTGCTGCTTCAGGTTATATGCATCTTTGACTAGGATATTACAGATGTGAAGCGGTGCTGTTTTATTTATTACATACTATCATTTGGTACACAATTTCAATTTGTTGATGGTGTTTTCTTTGATGTATATTGATTAAGCATTTCCTAGGCTATTTGCCAGGCTATTCCAAAACTGCTATAAGTATTTTTTTTTTTTTTGGAGATATTTATAAATTGTATAAATAACCTCTTCCTCAAATTTTTCAGTGTATACATTTTATATATATCTGGGTTCTTGGCATTTTATTCAAAGGCTTATAATGCAGCACTCTTACTATTTTTATTGTGAAGAAAGTCATTCAGTGAAATTCACTATTTTAAAGTCTACAAATCAGCGGCATTTAGTACGTTCACAGTGTGAAACTAACACCTCAAATTTAAGAACAGTTTTCATCACTCCAGAAGAAAAATCTGTATTCATTTAGCAGTCACTTCCCATTGCTCCTTCTTAACATTTCCTGGCAACCATTAATCTGCTTATCCTCTCTGGATTTACCTATTCTGGAATTTCCATAAAACTGGAATTGTACAATATGTAATCTTTGTGTCTGGCTTCTTTTACTTAGCGTGTTTTTGAGGTTAAGCCTCAAAACGTATGTTAGTACTTCATCCTTTCTTCATTGAATGTGTGTACTACAATTTTGTTCATTCATCTGTTGATGGACAGTTTGGATGTCTCCACTTCTTGGCTATTGTGGATAGATCTGCTAGGAATATTGAAGTATGAGTATTTGAATACCTATTTCCACTTCTTTTGAGGATGTGTGTATATGTGTGTCTGTGTGTGTGTAGTAATGGTATTGTTGGGTCATATGGTATGCATTAAAGTTTTTGAGAAACTGTAAATTGCATAGTGCCTGAACCAACCAGTTTACCTTCCCTATGAGAAGTATGAGTTTTTTTCACATATTTGCCAACACTTGTTACTTTCTTTTTCTTTTTAGATGGGGGATGTTTATCCATGTCCTTTGCCATTTTCTAATTGGGTTATTTGTCTTTTTGTTGAGTTGTGAGAATTCTTCATATGTAGTGGATACTAGACCTTATCAGGTGTGATTTAAAAATATTTTTTCCCATTTTTTTTAGTTGTCTTTTCATGTTCTTAGTAATATCCTTTGCACAGAAGTTTTAAATTTTTATGAAGTTAGGTTTCTTTTTTCTATTGTTACTTAAGCTTTCAGTGTCGTGTCTAGAAATGCATTGCCACATCCAAGGTCATGAAGCTTGTAACTTTTTTTTTTTCTGATTTTATAGTTTTAGCTTTTATAGTTAGGTCTTTGATCTATTTTTGCTTTTATTTCTGTATATGTTAATGAGTAGTGGTCCTAGTTGTTGCAGCACTTATTTGAAAGACTGTTCTTTATCTTGGCACTCTTGTTAAAAATCTGTTGGTCATGCATGTTTGACTTTATTTCTGGACTCTTCAGTCTAGTCCATTGGTTTGTGTGTCTGGCCTTTTGCCAGCACAACACTGTTTTGATCTCTGTAGCTTTGTAGTAAGTTTTGAAATAGGGAAATGTGAGTCCTGTAACTGTATTCTCCTTTTTGAGTATTGTTTTGGATATTTGGGGTCTCTTGTAGTTCCAAATGAATTTGAGAATGGATTTTCTGTTTCTGCAGAAAAGATGGTTGGAATTTTAATAGGGATTATATATGCTGAACCTGTTATATTACTTTGTTTATGTTGCTGGGTTAACATTAAGTTTCTCAGTCCTTGAACATGGGATGTCTTTATATTTGGTCTTTTAAAATTTCAGTAATTTCTTTTAGTATTTTGTAGTTTTAGTGAACCAGTTTTATAACACCTTGGTTAAATTTATTCTAGATATTTTATTGTTTTGGATGTTAAAGTGAATAGAGTTGAATTTTTTAAATTTCATTTCTGGATTGTCATTGCTAATGTATAGAAATACAACTAAGTTTTCTGTGTTGATCTTATATTCTTTAATGTTGCTGAATTTATTAACTCTAATAGTTTTTTAATGGATTTTTTAGAATTTTCTGTATGTAAAATCATGCCATTTTGTGAATAAATATAATAGCACTTCTTCACCTTTCCAATGTGATTGTATTTTATTTCTTGTCTCTAATTGCTCTAGTTAGAACTTCCAATACAATGTTGAGTAGAAGCGGTGAAAGCAAGTATCTTTGTCTTATTCCTAATTTTAGGGCAAAAACTTTGAGTCTTTCACCATTGAGTATTACGTTAGCTGTGTTTTTGTTTTTTTTTTTAATTCTCTATCAGCTTAGGTTCCCTTTCAGTTTGTCAATTATCTTTTTTATATAACGAAAAGACGTATTTTGTCAAATACCTTTTCTGCACCAGTTGAGATGATCATACAGTATTTTTCCTTCATTTTAGTGTTTTACGATTGATGTTTTAGATGTTTTACATCACTAGTTGCCTCTATAGCTTCTTTTAAGATTTTTCTTGTGTTTAGCTTTGACAGTTTGATTATAACCTGTGTGTGAATCTTTTTGTGTTTACCTTTCTTGGGGTTTGGTTAGCTTCGGATACAATATTTATGTTTTTATCTAATTTGGTGTTTAGCAAGTATTTCTTTAGGTAACTTAACAGCATTTTTTCTCTTCTGGAACTTCTGTTATGTGTATATGTTGGTATGCTTGAAGGTGTCTTGTAGATATTTTCATCTCTTTTGAGGGTTTTTTTTTTCCTTCTTGGTTCTCAGATTGATAATTTTAAGTGACCTATCCTTCAAATTATGTGATTCTTCTACTGGCTTAAATCTGCTATTGAAGCTGTTCAGTGAAGTTTTCATTTTAGTTATTATATTCTTTGGCTCCAGATTCTCTCTCTCTCTCTCTTAAATCTTATCTCTTTATTGATACTATATTTGTTGAGAATAATGATTCTCCCGGTTTCCTTTAGCTCTTTGTATGGAAGACAATTGATGTCTGTGCTTCATCAGGGATAGTTTCTGCTATTTTTTTCCCCCTGTGAATTGGTTATACTTTCTTGTTTCTTGGCATACTTTATAATTTTTTTTGGTAGAAAATCGAACATTTTGAATATTGTAATTTATAGACACTAGAAATCAAATCTTCTCCCTTCTACCTCCCTGCCCCTGAATCTCAGTGTTGTTTGCGGTGGCTGTAGTTTTGTGTTCATTATTTTCTAAATTTTCTGAATTATTTTTGTAAAATCTGTATTCTTTGTCCTGTGTAATCTCTGATCCTTAACTTGTGATAATCTAGATTTTTTTGTTATTTGAGAAAAATATTTTAATGAACAATTTTAAAGACATAAAAGCAAAGAATTTATGATGAACAAAATTCAAAAGTTTACCGTCTTTCAAACATGGGCAAACCAAGGACCAATACTTAACTGCTCACAGCACAGCTGCGACAGGTTGCAGCCTTTAATAAGACTTTAGAGTTTCAGTAGTTACAGAAAATGTAATTTCAATGCAATGCAGTAGCAGTTTTATTTCCAATGTTCATGGAACTTCTGCTCTCAGAGTTCTTTGAACAAGATCATCTTTATTTGTTCCGCTAGTGTTTTGTTGCAGGTGCCTCTTTGGAGCCAAAAAGTAGTAAATACAAAGTAAAGGGAAAAAAATAACTCTCATTCTTTCCTTACTGAGTGTGTTTTGGGGGCATTTCTTTAATGTTTAGTTAGCTTCACCATTTGTTACTATCTTAGCCTCCATGTCCCTTTTGTGCTGAACCTAAAAGATCACCCAAAGGTGAAAGCTTAGGGTCCTCAAAGGAGTTTTTTTTCTTCTTCCCCTGAGCATGCATCTTAACCTTGGGCATTTGCGTAGTTAGTTCTAAGTTCCCCAGTGTAAGAGTTCTGAACAATGAAGAAATTTCCCAAAGAAATTCTCTCTCAGCTTTTCCTCCCAGGCCTTGGGTGTGCTGTCATTTAAACATTTGTGAATTTTTGTCTCAGGCAGGGGGTTGTTTATGCTTTACAAGGTTTTGGGTAAATGCCCTCTGCATAGCAGCTTTTCTTTTCATGTTAGGAAAATCAAAGGTAAGGGCCTCTTGTTATTACTCAGGTAGCCACAGACAGGTTTACACAAACAATTATGTGAGAATAAAGTCTACTCTGCTCACTCAGAAACTAGAGATCAGGGTTCCACCCTGGGTCTTAAAGACTTCAGCTGTGCCAGGGAGAGGTGACGGGCAAGTAAAAATTCCACAAAGCTTCTCTGTCATTTTTTAAAGTTTTTGTTTGCTTGATGGCTATACACTTTTGACTTTTTCAGAGTTCCGACAGTGTTAGTTTTTATAGATTTTGCCATGGTATTTTGGCATTTCTATGGAGGGATAGGTTCTCGGAATTCCCTATTTCATGATTTTTGTAGATGTTCTTCAGTGTCTCTTCTCATTTTTTTAAGGCTCAAACTTTCCATAATTTGATCAGTGGGAACTCATTCAAGATCGTTTGTGTCCTTTAGATATTCTTCAGTCATCATTTGGATACTTCCTTGCTTTTTGCTACAACAGAATATTTCAGGCTTAATTTCTCATCTTTTCCCAACCCTGGAACCAGCTGTTTCTCAAAACTCTGGTTTCTTTTAGTGGAAAATGGTTTTTAGAAGCCAAGACCTAGATTGTTTAGTATGCTCGTTGCTATTGGAGTGTCACTGTGCTTCCAGTGCATAGAGCTGGGGGTGGGGGGAATATATATATTTGTAAATAGAAACATTTACCTTTGTTATAGATGAACACTAGTATAAATACTATTAATAAATGATTGTGATTCACTAATCATACTGACACAAGACAGTACCACGCAGAGCATTTACTCTAGTTTTCATCTTTCCCATTATTAGTTATTGCCTTAAGAGTATGAAATCTAGCTTTCGTTATTCTAAATATATTTATTCGATCATTTCTCGTGTGTGTGTGTGTGTGTGTGTGTGTGTGTGTAAAACTAATCTTACGTAGCTGCTGTCACTTCCCCCATGTGGACATCTTTCTCTGCTTAGTCTTTTGACTCCCTATTATTGCTGTTTCCTTCTCCCAGCATGGATGCCTTGTTCTTTTGGACTCAGTGCCCCATCTCTGGCTGTCCTTCTGCATGGATGCTCTTTCTCACCCTGTTTTGATGCTGATGTCCTGGGCTTTTCCCATGTGTTAATACCCTCTCATACCTACTCTGGCTCTAACACCTAATGTGGACACTTGGGCTTCTTTGCTCTGCCCTATCTAATGGCTTTAGGCCTGGATTAGGAAAAAAACCTACTTTTTCAATGAAATTTGTTAATGTATTAAACTAATAAGCTTATATACTAAAGGACGATTCCACAGTTTTACTATAAAAGAAAACTAAGGATGATTTTTGAAAAGTAATATTCTGTGTCTTGTCATAATGAAGGAATGTTAGCAGTTTTACTACATGTTTGAAAAACTTAACCATATTCAAGGTTTTGGATGTAGATAATGGTTTGGATGTAGATAGTCCGGTAGTAAAGGGTAAGTTGTTTTTATAGCCTTAACAGTTTTCAAGTTGAATCTTGCAAGGTAATTGGTAGTTATCTCAATTTTAATGAAGAGAAGAAGCTGAGACTGTTAACTTGCCAAAATCATCCAGCCCAGTAATGGGTTGAGGTGATTTGAATCCAGGTGTGTTGGACTCTGAAGCCCATGTTTTTTTTTTTTTTTTAAATTTATTGCTCAGTGTGTAGTTAGAATACTTTAGCCATTGGTTGATTTTGGGTGTTTTTGAAGGATTGGTGATTTTTTAAAGCTTAAGTCATCTGAAATATAAACTATGACAAAGATAGTAAGTATAATGCTTATTCTGATTGAAATAATTTTAAGTTTTATTGAAAACATTTGGCACAAATTTGGAGGATTCAGAAGTAAAATATTAGAAGAAATAGGGTAAATCCCATCTATTTGTGTACTTTTTGCCAAAGCGTATTATTTTTCAGTCAGAAGAACTATAAATCAGTGATTTTTTTTTTAATGGTCAGGCTTGTACACTTAAAAAGGTACAGAATTAGATTAAGATTTTTTAAAGAACCAGTTTTCCCCTAGGGAGTTTTTATTGTTGATGAATCAGACTTTGGGCATAGATTCGTAAACAGGTTGTCAGTTGGATGAGATGAGAAATTAGGGTTTTCATAATGTCAGCATTTGACTCTTAACCCTTTATGTAATCTGGTAGAAGATTCCTAATACATTTGAATCCCTGGGGTATTAATAGGACTGCTGACTTGCACTTCCCTTCCTCTGTTTTTGGTGGTAATTCTCTATGTACCAGTTAATACACATATAAAGGAAATATATAAACATTTTAAATTAGTGTATTTGTAATATTGCTTACTTACATTAGTTTGTGAGGGTTGCCACAACAAAATGTCATAAATTGGGTGGCTTAAATTAACTTTATTATAGTTCTGGAAGCTGGAAAGAAGACCAAGATCAAAATGCAGTGGAGGCAAGGTTGGTTTCCTCAGTGACTTCCCTCCTTGGCTTACAGATGGCCATCTTCTTGCTGCCTCTATAGACTGTCTTTGTGCTGTGAAACTGGTGTCTCTCAGTGTCCAAATTTTCTCCACTTACATAATAAGTACAGATAGAACCAATCAGCGTCCTTTAAGTTAATCATTATTTAAAGGCCTTATCTCCGGATATGGTTATATTTTGAAGTAAGTTATGACTTCAATATATGAATTTGGAGATGGGGGGGGTCACTTAATTTGGCCCATAACATTATTCAGGGAAAGGACAATAGAATGAAATGAGATGTCACAAAGAGTGCTTAAGAGAAAATAAACAGAGTGGAGCCTTTGAAACTTTAATTTGCCTTTACACACGTAGGGGAGTAAAATTTCTTTTTTCTTTCCTATGTTTTCTGGCTAGGGCCCTGTAAATTAGACTAATGACAGATTAACAAGAGAAAACAAGTTTATTATTAGCATGTGCTCACATGTGGGATTATCCAGAGATGAGTAACTCAGAGATGGTTAGAATATGGTATCTCTATACTTAACTTCATAAGGGAAAGGGAGGAGAGGAAACAAATTTAATGGAAAAGCAAATGACTTTTTGGAAAGATAGATAAATGGGCCTTTAGGAGAATGATGGGAGGAATGATAGTTTGTGGCAGTGTCTGGGTGATGTGCTGGTTTTTTGTTTGTTGGTCTTCCAGAAGATGTTGTAGGAACGGAGATTGATAAATTATTTTGGGAGGCTGTGCTTTTAGGTAGCTAAGGGGTCTCAGGAACTCATCCCTTCAGCTCAAAACTATTCTTAGGTCAAAGAAGCATATTGGTGTAGCATATCCTGACCCATCACATACTTGTGTAAATGCCATAGTACTAACTAGTATTTGCTTCTTACCTTTTTCAGAACATGAAAACTTCTGCCTTCCATTAGCTATTCATACTTTATTTAAAAACTAAATTTAAATTAAAATTCACAAAGACAGCACAAATGAATAGATGATGTTAGTGGTTTGCCTCTAGGGGATAGTTTTTAGTGCGCATAACATCTCACTTAATCATTTTGGATGAGACCCTGTTTAAAATATGCTTTAAATTATTGGTTAATTTCAGTCCTCCAGAGTTCCTTGTGAATTTCCATGTGGTACAGGCTGTAAAAGTAAATTTTTCATCCCCATTGAGTTATTGGAATGTAAATTTAAGAGTTTCAAAAAAAATTGTTGGAAAAGTAACATCACAAACATCACAAAGCAGTTTAGTATTATAGCTTCCTGTTAAAATAGATAATAAAAATCCTTTATACATCATAAGACTTAAAAATGTGATATAAGATGATAGTAGAATTGGAGCTCAGAATTCCTGAATTTTTACATAGTTCATTTTGATTAGGTACTCTTAAAACCTTGCATTTATTTCATAAGTGTTTTCTTGGAATTTGTGTCAGGTTCTTTGAATTATATCAATATTTTTCTATCCCCAGCTCAGGTGAGAATTTACAAACATTTTCATTATAGTGAGTTAACTTAGTTGTATCTATTTTTTGTATCTGGTCACTCTCACTCTTAATCTTTAGTAATAGACCAGCACAATTTGGGATGGTAGAAGTAGAATATTTATGTAATGTCTTGAGAATACTTTAAAAAATATTTTAGGAAATTGGTATGGCTTTAAGAAGTATGGACATTGTACTCAGGAGACATAAAAGAAAGATTAACAATGGTATATTGATTTTTAAAAATATTTTCACTGTTGAGATGACTATGCAATTATAAAACATTTGTTACTAGTAAACTTAGACATTTTGATGTTCAGTAAATTTGATTTCTTCATTGACTAATAGTCTAAGTTGTATATTGACATGAGTACAGTTCAGTTGGCTTCAGCCTTATTAAAAAAAAACTGAATTGGCTATGTTTGGATTGTGCTGGCAACTTGATACTTTTATTGATGCAATTGATAGGGGCTCCCAAAATGTCAAATTGAGAATTCAGAAGAGCAGTAGTTTCTAAAATACTTAAGAGACCTATTGTGATAATCATAATTAAAACAAAACACCAAAACCTTTTAATTATGGAAAATTTGAACCATACCTATAAATAGAAGAGTATATACTTTTTGAGCACAACATATATAAACATATGGATAATTATGGAAAATTTGAACCATACATATAAATAGAAGAGTATATACTTCTTGTGCACAACATATATAAACATATGGATAACCTTGTTTCAACTATAAACCTATTCAGTATTTCCTGGTTTGTCGTAAAGCAAATTCCAGATGTATCAATGTAATTGTAAAGACTTTAGCGTGTATGTTTTATATACCATCATAACACTAACCATTATCACATCTAAAATGATCAATATCTTAATGTTTAACATTCAGATTATGTTCAGATTTTTTATTTCATAATTTTTGTTTTTTAAGGGTTGAAGATCTGTATATAGTGTCCATGTATTTATCTATTTGCCTATTTAAAGCCATTTATTTGTTGAAGAAACCATATCATTTGACCTGTAGACTATCCTCTGACCTGGATTTGAAAGAGTATTTCATCAGAGGTCCTTCAACTTTTTTCTTTTTGGTGGATTTTCTTCAAATTGGTAGTTAGATCAGATTTCAGATTCCATATTGGGGTAGGAACAAGTGTACATCATAGATGGTGCATACTGTCATATGACTTTAGGAGACAGTTGATGTCTTCGTAAGACCATTGTAATTTTTTTTTAAAAAGCTTTATTGAGATATACTTTATAATAAAATTAGTTTAAAGTGTACAATTTGAGTTCTGACATGTGTACATTTGTATAACCATCACTACAATTACCATTACCTCTAAAATTTCCTACTTTTGCAGTGGTGTGTCCCCCCCCCCCCCGCCTCCCCAGGCGCTTTACCAACTTCACTGGTCTATTCTGTCACCATTTTTTTTTTTTTAAATAATTTTATTGTAAATGGAATCTTAAAGTAGTAAGATAATTATAATTTAAAGGAGAAAAAGAAGATAATTTTGGCCAGGGGCTACAGATCTAATTCCTTGCATTTTTATATGACAGGGACTTGCCATGAGGTGTTGAAGCCTTGTTTCATTGAGTCGGAGCGACTGGACCTAAATGGCGCAGCATGACTTTGCTCCAGCCTGGCTTAATTTTCCCACACCACCATCATCAACAAAGGTACTCTTTCTTGCATCTTTCTCTTTTTGCCTTTCTCTCAGCCACTCTTTTGTCACATTCTACACAAATATAGTTAAAATGTAAAGGGTTAACATTTTTGCAGAAAAACACTTTTTGTATTACCATCTAAGTTAGTTTATATTTAGTCTATTGGTTAAAAAAGTCAAGTTTTCAATATACCATCAACATATGAAATCATTTACTCCAGAGTTGACTTTTTACTGATTAAAGGTCCACATATTTTATTTCAAAACAGTTAGTTACATTAAACATTGTTTTTTTATCCTACTTTTTTCTATATTTTCTGATAACTTCCCTTACTTTTCTACTTACTTTCCAGTTGATAATGTTTTAAATATTTGGAGGCTTTTAAAGTCTTTTTATATAACCAGAAGACTGCTTTTTCATATAAGTAAAACTTTGCATGGTACATTACTGAAATTTCAGGAGTGGTATTAGACTTTGTAGCATTGTTACATATCAGGACTTACTGATTTAAGAAATGTTAATTTTACTTAAATACCAAAACGGAATAGTTTATATAAGACCTGCTAGGCACTGAAATTTTCATTCACTTATAAGGTATTCTAAAAGGGAGCTTGGAATTGGTTACAGTCAATCTATTTGGCTTAATAGCTGTCTTTCACTTTTTTTTTGTTTAATGCTAAAGGAATCAGGGGTGGGTCTTGATCATCTACTTGACTATTAATCAAAATCTACCGGGTACAGGAAGTATTATAAAACAGTTTATTAAAAATAACTCTTATGGGAACAATTAATAATTTTGAAAGTTGTTCTCTTTTAATAAATAGATCGTAATAAATTTGGCCCTTACTGTGTTGCAAAAGCTGTATTAGAGAGACAGAATTCTCCTAAACAATAGAATTTTAATGTTTGAAGATAGATTTTAATGATCATGTAAACTGATTTTATACAGATAGGGTTTAGTCTGGAAGGTTAATTGGCTTTGCTTTTTGTCATGTGATTAGTGTAAGCCTAAATTAGAATCCAGAATCGATTTTCTTTTCTAAACTCCTTCCACATGACTCACTTTTGACATTCTGTAAAATAATTAAACATTCTATTTCGTAGACTATAAAATGGGATTGAGATTTGACTGATTAAGCTCTAGAGATCACTGCTTAGTTACAATAGACTTCTCTGTCCCTTTTTCTCCTATGTGTAGTTCTCTGGAATTTGATTTCTTATTCTCTCCTCCCTGCCTGCTCTCATTTATATTCTTTTAGTGGGTCTATTTTCTAGGCTTACTTCAAAGCCAGGATGCATATGAACTTCCTATTCTCCTCCCCCCCTTATTTCCTTTTTCTCTTTTATTCATTTTTTCTGAAATAAGTATAAGATTTGTTTTCATTTTTAAGTAGATCAATAAGTTACCAGCACCTTGGAAAGTTAGTTATAAAACATTAAAAAGCTTGAGAATAATTCTTCATTCAAATGTTAATCTGAGGTTGAAGATTACCTGTTGTTTTGTGGTGAAATCCTTACTGCATTCCAGAACCTGACTTTCCATCTGAATATTGCCTTTCATGGATGATGCTGGTTGTGAGAATTGGGATTGCCTATTCAAAATTCTCAATAAATATTCTAAATGATCTCCAGAAAATTATATCAACTATAGCAGTGTTTGGAAACCATTTCCTTAGATCTCACCTAAAGTAGTTTCAATAAATACATACTTCTAGTAATAACTTTTTAAAAAATTTATTTTTAATTATATGACTCATACTTTCACCTTTCATCTCAAAATCACTATTTATGGAGTCTCATTTGTAATTAACTTCTTGTTTTCTGCCAGAGTCTTTTAAATCTTATAATGAATTAAGTGGAACAGATACTAATTACTGTTGCATTCTCTATTTCATGTATTGTTTGAAGGGATGATATGAGGACTTGAATTAAGGGTAAAAATATTTTCAAGAACTGTACTTCTGTTTTCTGAAGTATATAGAATTTTAGCCCCATCATGTGGTGAAATTTTAAACTGCATTGATTATATGTCTGTTGCATAGAGCTTTTGAAATGCTTATTGGGACCCAGTATTAAGTAAATTTTTACATGTTTTTCTATGCACACAGATATAATGAAAGTCATATATCTGTGATGCACTAGTATTTTCTCTTGTGGTCTTTTGTTCTTGTTTTATTAAATATTGTAATTTGCTACTAATTTATCATCTTTTGATAGGTTCTGACTTACAATTTGAAAAGTAACAATTTTATTATTGAAGAAATACTAAACTGAAATTCTTTTAGACACTGAAAAATCTAGATAACTTTTTAGAAACCGCTTGTTAGAGGTGCTTCTTCCCATTATCTTACCATAGGAAGTATGATAAAGTGAATCCCATAATCAGGCTGAGGCAATATCTTGAAGAAGATCTCAGGGGTGCGGTATTAAAAGAGTAAAAGGTGGTAAGAAATAGAAACAGAAAGTAGGGAAATTTTTATCTTTTTTAAACAAAAGTAATAATGTTATAAGATTGTATGGTAAACACATTTCTGTATTTGTATTTAGTATTCTGTAGTTATTTTTATGGCTAGATTGTAGCAGTAGTGCTTTATTGATTTCTTTCATGGCCATATTTAAAAAACAGTGATTAATACTGTACCAGAATTTTTCATTCAGTAGTGTAAGCAGTATCAGCCTCCGTGGAAAGTGTGTATACTATTTATAATACTTCAGGCCAAGAGAGGATCAAAAATTCAGTCAGACTAGTAGTAAAATTTATTGAAACTTTGTTTACTCTGTAGAGTTTATTGTTACTGTTTCAGTCAGCTACTCTAGGGAATCCTGTGAAATGTGTAAGAGGGAGAAGGGATAGAGATTGTCTCTTTCTTGCTCATTATTTAATGTTTTTTGAGGCATTACTACATTCCAGTTACTATGTAAAACACTGTGAAGGCTAACAAAAATCATAAGGTAGATACTCTGTTTTTTTTTTGTCCCAATTTATAGATTAGGGAGTAGAGGTTGAGGGAGATGAGTATCCTTTCCCAAAGTGGTGCTAGAGCTAGGATAGGAATCCATATGTGCCTGACTTTAAAACATTCCATTTTAGTTATGTTTTATTTTTATTTCTTGATTACTAGGAGGTAGACTGATTTTCTGAAGTGAAATGCCAGGATACTTTTATGCTTAGACCAGAATATATTTTTATCCTGTTTTGGAAAACAAATGAAGTTGCAATTTTTTTCTTTTTTCTTCAAAGTAGGCATCTTTACTGTCATAGGGATGTAATTGTTTACAGGCTATATAATCTTTTATTGAGTTGATCTACATGGATAATTTAATTAGTTACCTATTAATGGACTAAGTTGCAGGAATGTCTGAGCATCTTGAATATATTTGTTGGACAAATTCCTAGCAATAGAATCGGTGGATCAGCAGGTTTGTACATTTGGTAGACAGTGCCTAATTGCTCTCCAAAAAAGTTGGACTAATTTATAATCCCATCAGAGTTTTATGAGGAGTCTGGTTTTTTCAGTTTGGACTATACTGGGTGTTTTCACATTTTTTAATATTTGAAATCAAATGAAAAATGGTACTTTGTTATTTTGAGTTACAGTTTTTAATTATGGTTGAACATATTTTTTTGTGTTAGGGAAAGTTTCTAAAAACTACTTGTTCATGTAATCTATTTCTTCACTTTGAGGGATTTGTTTTCCATATATATTACACATATTTTTCTATACCTTATCTGTTTTGATAATTCTTTAAAAACATAGAAATATTTAAGTATTCACTAATATTTAGTAAACATGCAAAGAATAGAGAAAATTAAATGAATATTATTAACAACCAATGATAATCATATCAATATTTTGCTATATTACCTTTATCTTTTGGAAATAAAACATTATGTGTACAGTTGAAATCCACAGTTTATATCTTCACAGTCCTGTTTTAGGTCTTCATTTTTTCACCAGAGGTAGTGTCAGTGCATGTTCTTATTACGTATGTGAATGTCAATAGTATTCTCTGTGTTTAAAAAATTTATGCAAATGATCATCATTTATATGCCTGTATCTGGCTTTTACATTCATTCTCTGAGTTTTTTTTTTCAATGTTGCTATCTACAGATTTAATCTTATTTTAAAACTGTATTGTGCCTCTATACAAATTTTTATTTGTTTAGATAGTTTATAACTTTTGATTATTACATACAGTACTGCACTGAGTACTTTTGTAGTATCTCCTTATACACACAGATAAAAATTTTCTAGGCCAGTGCTCCTCAAACTTTAAGATAACCTGGGGATTTTGTTAAAAATATGATTCTGATTTCAGGTCTCTCTGGAGCCCTCATTTAAACACTTTTCAGAGTGATGTTGATTTTGTTTGTAGACCAAACTTCAAATAGCACGGCTTTAACCTGTAGTTACAAAAATTTCTGGAACTTGATTAGATACTGCCAAAATCTTCTATGTGGTGTACTGAGGTATACTTCTATGTAATGCATATAACTATTCTCTTTACTTTATACTCTTGGCAAAACTTGACACATTATCAGTTACTATTTTTGCTAATCTTTGTTAAAAAAATGCATTTTCACTGTTTCTTAGGCATTGAATTACATATATCTGAATTCCCAGTTAACATCCTTTGTTTATTATTTCTTTTGGGTTGCCTTTCTTTTCAAACTGGTTTAGGAAATATACACTTACATACATGTGTGTGTTTATTGCATCCTTAATGTCTAAATACAGTTACATAGGTTTTTTCCGTCTTGTATGTATTTCACATACAAGAGCACATCTTGTAGATGTGCTCAGAGGCACTATAATACTTGTTGCTATTTTAAAAAGCTTTAATTAAGTCTTTGTTGTGGATATGTCGTATCTTGTATGATATCTAGCAACCTTAATTCTTAATCTGTAATGTCTTTTGGATTTTTTGAAATACATTCAGTCATTTGTTCACAAATACTGTCAGTTTTCTGTCTACCTATTCAGTTCTTTTACTTGTATTTCTTATTTATATTTTATTCTGCTGGTATTGTGTTAGTCTGTAAAGGGTATGGATTTCATCCTACTTGCAAGCTAATAAGCCAGTCTGTTATTGTTTTATGGATTCTGGTAGAAGACATGAGACTCCTGGGGGTCAGAGACTGAGAAATTTATTACTCATGACACAGCAAGCAGCATAAGCATGATGTTGGCACTGGTTTTTCATGCACCCTAAAACTTTTGGGAATTGATGTGGAGGGGCCCAGGTACCCTTGCACTGAATACTCTACCACATTTATGATAAGCCTGTTCTTTGTCCCAGAGAAGAACGTTACCTATTCCTTACTGTTGCTTGCTGCAAACATAACCTTTAGAAATGTGCATTACAAGTACTACTCAAGGCCTTACATTGTTGATACACAAGAATGTTTGAGTTTTTTTTTTTCTTTTAAGGGCCTGTGGTGGATTGCCTGTCTCAATAGACTACCCATCAGCCCTAAATGTTCTTGGCCAAACTTTAATTTTCACATGACTGTAACATTGCTAGGATCAAATCCATTTAATTTCTCTTTATAAATAATATTTTATTAAGATTGCTGTCAACAACCCAACCCAAGCATCAGGGTGAGGCCAGGATTCAGCCAAATGTAAGTAAGTTTTAGATGGAACCAATAGATGATTTTTTTTTTCTTTTCAGCTAGCCAGTATATGGTATAAGGGCACTCTGTTACCCAGTAAGAGTTTAAACTGACCTGAGTTTTGGTGTCATTACCTGTAAATACAGGGATAATAGGAGAGGGGGAAAGCAACCCTTATCCTCAGTAAAATACATACTGTGGCTCATTTCCTCTACATACAAACATATCACCTGAAAGAGGCAGAGGTCACTTCAGTTTGGGATTTGTTGTTAAACTTGATTTGGATTAGTATTACATTAGGTTGGTTAAAAAACGTGGACTTTGTCACCATTAGTTGTAGCCTCAGTTGCAATATGTGGCATATCCTAAGACTATTCAGGTGTTAATAGAATTATCTGTGTTTTTATAAGCCAGATGAAACAGGATTGTGCTGGTTTGAATGTTTTTATGCATTTATGCCCTCTTGACATTAGGCACATCAAAATAATTAAGGACTCTTGATGGCCACATGAACTTTTCTGATTTCAAAGCGTATAGATGGGGATAACAGATCTTGCAGTGGGTCAGAGTGTTCTCCACAGCTGCTATTTGGATTCAGGGAGTGGTGCTGGTTTTAGAGGTTAGAGAGAACATTAATTGTTCTTTCTTCCTGTACCTGCTGGGGTCAGAGAAGTTCCCTCTTTGGGTGGTGGGGTTTTTGCACTCCCTCTGCAGCCATGAGATCTGTGTGTCCCAGTCCAATAGCCCTGATTTCACTTTTTAAAAAATCCCCTAGTTGCACCCAGATATTTTATCCCTAGGAGTTGGGTGTGAATGGAACAAGGGCAATTTTGCATATTATGCAGAGACCTTTGTAGCCCTCACTTTGGTCCACATTGAACACTTATAGGGGGACTAAGCAGTGCATTCAAGCAAATGTTCATGGTCTACAGATCTAGGACTATGTCAGTTCAACAAAAGAACTCAGAAAGGCCAAATCAGACTATCTGAATTCCTTAGGCTCTTTTTTGTCCAGGCCATCACCCTGAGGATAGGTTTGGCCTGCATTTGCTTATAGGAGAAAGAAACGAATACCATGTCTAGGGATATTCAAAGCAGAATCCTTAATTTTTGAAATAGGCCCATATAATATCTCATCTCTTTACTACTTTCATCCTGATTACTACCCAGGAAGTGGCTGAGGAGGTGGTATCTTTTAGGCTATACTGCATTCATTGACTAAAACTGTTTTACTAAAGTGTTTGAAGAGGTGAGGGACTTAGAATTGTAGATTGTTCTGAGTTGAATTTTGAGGAGATTGTTTGAATGCTTGACAGTACTGGCGCCTGTAGATAGTAGGGAATATGGAATGTCCATTGAGTACTTTGAATATTTGCCCATTGCAGGATAGCCTTTTTGACAAAAGATGTACTGTTATTGGACTGTTATTGACCTGAAATGCTAAAAACACGACATGGATTAATTTTAAGGATCATGAGAATGTGACCAGAGTGAGTAGATCTGACTGCAATAGCAACATGGTATCCTAAAAAGTTTTCAACAGTGATGAGACACAGATCACCCCAAGAAGTGCTCACAGGTTTCATATAGTTTCCCTTGTATAATATGACCTTCCTCACCAACCTTGAGACAAACGGACCAACCTTGGCAGGAATCACAACTGGCATACAGTGGTAGCTTCTGCATTAGGAAAACAAAAGTCCTTTAATCTGCTAGTCTGTAGTTTTTCAGGTGACAAGTTGTCTAGGCCATTGGCGCAACAGCCAGAGTCTGAAAACCAAAATGTTTAGTTCTTATGAATGTTATCTAAGGCAGGGGTCACAGCTTTCATATTTCCCCATTATGTGACTGACACTTAACCCATTTAGTTTTTCAGAGTTATTGGGAGCTGGATGGCAGTTGCCACTCATTGTACATTACCATCTTTTAACTTAGTTGAACCATCAGCAAATAAGGCCCAGACATTTAGGAAAACTTCTGTGATTTGAGAACCTTATTGAAGCAGCATCTTGTTACATATGGCAGGGAGGAGAATAAGGTTAACCTCAAAGGGTACTTGCCACTTCTTCACGCAGAACTGAAATGTCCCTAGGATCAGGCCTGTTGCACCCTTGAACACACTGTTTCCAGTTGATCAAGAGCTCTAGTGGGCCCTTTTTTTGGTTCTTAGTTTTGAGTTCACTTTTGATAAGAGCTCAGTGGTAGGACAAGAGCCACATTTCTTTTAAAAAGGTAACGTACTTGGTACATTTATGAGGCAGATGGCACTGCTATACTGAGGAATAGCCTCTGTATGTTCCAGTAGCTATCAAATCTTCATCTACAACTATATCTCTTGATTTCTTTTATTCTGGGACCCTATACAGTTTTTGCTAGACCATCTGGAAGGGGATGGATGGCAGGGGACTCACTTCACTTGTCAACTTGTATTCACCACATAGAAGAATCCTGAGCATTTTCAGTACAAGCATGTAATAATACTAAAACAACTGTAAAACACAATAGTACGTAGGATTGGCCTAAGAGCCTCACCTGTAAGATCACTTTAGTTTCCTTTTCTTAACTGCTAAATTTTCTTTAATCTCTGTCAGTCAAATTAAGACACTAGAGCATGTTTTCCCACTGTGGGGACACAAATTAAGGAGTGTAGTACTTGCATATTGGATTTGCAATCTAAACTTTCAGGAGGCTAAATAAATTATTTCTTTAGATCAGAATGGAAGAAAGTGCAACGTGGTGAGGAAGACTAACGCTCTAGGGATTGCATGGGTGGCTAGGAGGCTTTTTGTTTTTCTTCTGTCTCTTCAACCTAGGAATGGTGTGGCCTCTTCTGTGTACCTCCTGGATCCAGCAGACAGCCAGGTTGGGGTCTTTCCTACTGCTATGTGCCACACTGCCATGATTTTGCCTCACTTTGTTCCCCTTATGCTTAGTAATGTCCCTGCCACAGTAGATACAGTGGTGACTTGGGTGCCTGTGTCCAACAAAAGTATACAAGTTTGTCTTTCCTTTTCCTTCAGTTTCACATACTTGATGTTTTCATTAAAGCAGCTGAGTTCAGTGCAGTGGGCAAGGAAGGGATGAGGAAGTATAGAGGGCACAGAACACTTACACTCCAGGGTAGGCAGCAGCAGCTCAGCCTTAACAAATTTAGCAGCCACAACCATATTGCCTTTTCACTGGGATCCTATCATCATGATAAAACATCTTTTCCTTTTCTTGCTCAAAGGAGAATTAACAACCAAAGCACCATTTAGGTCTCTTGTTTCAATCCTACCCCTTGCCATTTGGCTGCTAAACAGTGAGAGAGACCCGTAATTCTACCTACCCTTTGGACAAGAACAGTTGCTACCAGAGGCTTGAGAGCCTTGTCGTGTGCCATAATCTGACCCAGGAGACCCCTTGTCTTTTTTTCCTCCAGAAAATTTTAACTGTCATCATCATCAAAATTGTTAGGGTTTGCTAAGGGTTTGGTTTTTACTCTACCTACTTGGCAACCTTAGCAAGCTAAAGCTAGTGTTTTATGGATACTGACTGAAGATATGAGATGATCAAAGGCTATCTTAAAAGCATAGCAAACAGGATGAGGCCAGAGGTAGTAGGGGAACCAGCACCAATAAGTTTCACAGGGGCAGTCTTAGACAATATGGGTATGTGTTGTAGGTTCATATTGCAACGGGGGAAATCCTCTCTTTGTCCTGGAGGAAATTATAACATCATTACAACCCAGAGAAATGATCAGGGCATTAAAAAAAAATGTTCAAAGTTATGATTATGATTTTATCAGATTAATATCAGGGAAAACCAGCAGCTTTTATAAATAGTTGGTTTTTATACACATAATTTTTAAAAATAGTTTTTACACATTTTACACATTGTTGTGATAGATTTTTTAAAACATTTTTGGGTGAGAGGAGTTTGGAAATCTAGAGAAGTTAACACTGTAGCTTCATTTGCTGTACCTTTCTGATATTGAAGAAAATATCGAGCTTTTTAAATCAAGTAGTGTATGATACAGAATGTTACATTTTGTTGAGAAATGCACTATATTTTGCCTTGTTTCCCTTAGGCATTTTACCTTTAGAGTTTTGGGGTAAGTAGATATAATCGTTGAGCTCTTTCAGGATGATGCTCCTATTTCCATTAGGTAGAAGAAAATAGACCAACGATAGAATCCATCTTATAAGTTACCAGTCACCAAACACATTGAAAGTGATGACAGTGTTTTTTTTAACCAAGGAAAATTCTTGGAAGTAAATTAAACCATTGTATTGTTAGTTCTAAAATTATATTTAGGTTGTAAATGTATGTTTACCTACTTTCTCTTAATATTTCAGTCATCATTGAATTTTGAGAAGCATTCTGAAAACTTTTCATGGACAGAAAATCGTTATGATGTGAATCGTCGACGACATAACTCTTCAGATGGCTTTGATTCTGGTATTGGACGTCCTAATGGAGGTATAATACGCTAAGGAATGATAGAATCTAAAGATTTTTCTTTTAGAATGTTTTAATTGTGATTCAATCTTTAAGCATAACCATTTTCTTTGAATTTGTAATACTTTGCCATTATCTAAAAAAGGTAACTTTGGAAGGAAAGAAAAAAATGGATGGCGTACACATGGAAGAAATGGTACTGAAAACATAAATCATCGAGGGGGATACCATGGTGGAAGTTCCCGTTCTCGTAGCAGTATTTTCCATTCTGGAAAAAGCCAAGGACTACATGAAAACAACATACCTGACAATGAAACAGGGAGGAAAGACGACAAGAGAGAACGCAAACAGTTTGAGGCTGAGGATTTTGTAAGTTTCTTGTAATTTTAGTTACAAATGAGATTTCTGCAAGTGCCATTTTAGTATCAAGGCTCTTATGACGTTTTTTCAGGACAGTTCATTTTCTACAGAGATCACCCTTTACAGGCCCAATTATATTTAGCCCTTACATTTTGTAAGCTTTTGTTCATAATTCTCCCCTCCCCCACCCGTTGTTCTCCCCTCCCTCCTCCTACTTATTCCTGTGTCTCACTTACCATGTGGTCTTTTAAAATATTCCTTATAGAAATCTAAACAGCCTTCCCTAAAAATAATGGCTGAGTTTAGAGGATTATTTGCAAGTATATCATACAATCTCTTAAAAGTTGCAAATTTTTGAAAAGAATATTTTAGCAGTATATTTTACTTAGATTCTATCTTTTTTAAATAACACTTTAACTCTTAAGCTGAGTAGCTCTATGAGTCTAGCTGTTCTTGGTGCTCAGAATACATAGGTGAATAAGATAGGCAAGATCCCTACTCTTAATGAGTTTTATACTATTAGGGACTGTCAGAAAAAAAAATTAGTATTTTGCAGAGAATTTAGATAGGAAGAGACTGGATGGCGACTTTGGTTTTTGAAAGTAAGGAGAGGTTTCTCTAGGGAAGTGTCATTTAATCTAGGACTTAATTGATAAGCTTTTTTAAGACTGGGGAAAAAGGGAAAGAGCTAGTATGTATGCCCTAAAGTGGGAGTAAGCTTTTCATGTTTAAGGAATGTAAGTTAGGCCAATATAGATAAAGATAAATATAGATAAAGTAGTAGACCATGTTAAGAGGAGTAGGAAAGGGTTTTAATTGAGTAGGACTTTTAACTACAAATGCAGCCAGAAACCTCTGGTGCAGCCATGTGAGTTGATTTTAGGTTTTTAGACTATTCTAGTTGTTAGATCTTGAATGGGTTAGAGTGAGAACAGGAAAACCAAGTTAGGAAGCATTGGCAATAGCTCAAAAAATGATGGCTTGACCTGGATAGCTGTGATAAGAAAATGGTTTTGTATATAAATTGGTAGATGGAGTGGAGAGTGGAAGTGAGAGACTTTGATTAGATTTATGGCAGGGGAGTTGTGAGGGAAAGAGGAGAACAAAAGATTATTCTTAGGTCCTGTAATCAAATAACCTTGGAATCTCTATGTCTTTTCATTTCAGTGGCCCATTTTTATCAACTTGCTAATACCATAAAATGGAATTTTTATAATCAATAATGATAAATAGTATACTTTCAGTGTTGTGAGGGTTAAATGAGTTGTACAAGTAAATCACTTAAAACAGTGCCTGACACATAGCAAGCATGCAATAAAACCTAGTTGCTGCTATTGTTACTATTATACCCCACTCTACTTTTGTGGTGGTGCACATCAGTTTTTACAATTCTAGGCCTGGAATATACACATGTATTGTAATTTCTTATTCCGTATTATTGAAAAGAGTATATAACCTCCACCAAAGTCCTCCCAGTTCTATTTAGTTTATATCAAGGAATTCATACTACTATGTGTGTATACTCTTTGAGGCTTTATGGTAGTGTCAGTAGAGGTAATAATTCACTTTTGTGGGTAATTAAAATGTATTAGGACTCAACTTATTCAACACAAGTTAAGCACCTTTATTGCAGGCTACGTCGCTAGGCAACATGAAAAATATTGATATAATTACTGGAGATTTAGGATTTTAGAGGGCAAACATGTAAGATTAGCTTTAGAGTATACATTTAATGCTCAGCTCAGTTCTCTTTTTAATACCCTGAGCATCACTTGTTATAAATAAAAATTTATACTTTGCTTTGAGAATGAGTATGTTAACTAAAGCACCCAGCAATGAAAACATAATGAAAGAGTTGGAATGGTGTGATTTTCCTCTTCCCCACTCTTTCTTGCCCTTATTTATTCTGAGAAAGGATATTTCTCATATCATCTTGTGTTTACTCTGTTGTTGTTTTGTAATTAACATTTTTTCTCAGGGAATGAAGAAAATATATAAAGACACTTTCCTTGTTTTCCTAGACTAAGAGTGAGAATAGATGGTAACCATTTTAATAGTAGAATAAGCTGAAAGTAAGGTTTATGAATATAATTAACCTTTATTTGTTGAGTTGATTATATCAGGTATTTCAGTATTATTTTGAGATGACATTTAAAAGGATGTGAGCAGTTTAAACATTTTTTTCTTTGTATTTTTTCCATTCCGATTTTCTTTCAGCCTTCTTTAAATCCTGAATATGAGAGAGAACCAAATCAGAATAAGTCTCTAGCTGCAGGTGTATGGGGTAAGTAAATTTTGATCTATCTTCCAGGGGTATAAAATGTTATTTGTAGGTTTCATTTTTTTTTTTTATTTTAATAGTAGGCTAGAATTAAACTTTCTCTTTTAAATAGTTTTTTTTGATGTGCTAAGCTACAAAAAAGAAGTGGCACTTTTAAAAACAAGATGTTGGGGATAGAAGAAGAGTTTGAGTCGAAATAGTTGATTTGCACATGTTAGTACCATTAAGTATATACTGAAATGAAAAAATTTTTAAAATGGTTGTAAGTTAATGTAATGAATGGATGTCATTTGAGGGCAGCCCGATAATCTAAAGAAACAAAGCTTAGTTTAAATTTTTAGTTTTTCAAAGTTGAAAACTTGATTAACTTGAAAGATAAGTACTTCTAATTATAGTGTGACATAAATTTAATCTTGTTAGCTATGAAAATGATTATACAAAGAAAGTATTAAATATAATCGTATAAATTTGCCTTCTAGAATGAGTCTATTTGAAATTATTTGCCTTTTTGATTGTCAAAGCTTAATGACAGTTTTTTCTGGTAATAATTCCCTTTTCTTTAAAACTTCTGAGTTTAATTTGATAGCATCTTACAAAAGATTAAACTACACTCATGTATAAGTTAGATAGCTTTTTAAAGATTCAAGTGAAGTTTAAAATAATGGAAAAATTTATATGAATATTTGATATCTGAAAAATTTAATTATTTGATACCAAATTCAAAGGTGATGTATTCACTTTGGAACTTGTACACATGTTCATTTGTATGTTTCTATTGAAAATCAATAACTTAACCAAAACAAAAGGATTGTGGCTTATGACAGCATTCTAGTCCTAACAATAAAGGCATTATTTTAAACTTTGCCACTTCCTGTGCTGTTCTTTATTGTATTTATGGGGTGATACTCTGGGGAATTTTGTTTACTTTTAATCTCCCTATTTATTATGGGCTTTTTGAGGGTGGGGGTGGGGGTGGTCAGACACTTTTGTTAGAACCATGTGAATGGCATTGTTTTTTCTGTATTGCAAATTAGTATTTCTACCACTCTCCCCAGGCCTACACGCCCAGACACACACATACCCAACCAAAAAAATCTCCCAAGCTCCTCTCTTAGGTATGTTTCCTTATTATTCAGTTTTTCTGGGAACAGCTGATTGCATAAGAATATAGAATCACCTGGAAGGTGTTAAATAGAATCTCTAAGAAATTAGGAATAACTTGGATTTGATTAGAATGAAAGTAAATTAAAAAGTTGAGCATGTCAGTGAGCGTTTGTCAGATAAAACTACATATAGATACTATTGGTATTGATCCTTGGTTAATTTTAATATTAGAAATAATTTAAAGGCAAATAACATCTTTGAAAATATTGAGAATACAGTGTATTAATATAAAAATTTTTGTTATGCTGTTTCATAGTTGGTATAAGGGTTTTTGAGTACTAATTGAAAAAATGTTTAAAAGGAAGATGTACTCAATACTGTGTCTTAGGTATACTAAGAAGTGTGTCTGCATTAGAAAAAAGAAAATGGTTAATGTGGTTTGGTTGTTAAATTCCCAGTACTTTCTGTAGGAATACAATGAAATTTTCATTGTATTATACTTCACTATTCCTTTCTCAGTTTCCCCCCTGGGTTCCCAAATATTGTTTTACCCATTGCAACATTTAAAATAGCTATCTATGTTCCTGAGGAAGACATGAGAGAAATTTAGGAAAGACTACAATAGAACTTTACTAGTGCTACTTCTTTCCAGGTAAGTAAAAATTTAATGGACATGTACTATATAGTAAAAAACCAGTTTGTCCCTGAAACTATCCTTTGATAGACTGAAAATTACAAGAATCTAAACATATCCCAAGTTAAAAAATACATTGAGGGAAAGTAATTAAGTCATTAAAAATATAGTTACATAAGTTTAATTCTGCTTAGAACTTAATTAGATTTTTGAGAACACCTCATGCAGCTTATATCTATAACTTCTGATCTTAACCAGGATCACTGTCGTTTGGTGCATAGGATTAATGCTTAGGAATTAATATTGTTTCCATGTTCTTAATAATTTAAAACTAAAACAAAATTTCAAGTTATCTCAATGTGCCAGTGAGAATTTTAAAATAATTTAGTTGTGCGATTGATTTGTTTTGGAGTTGAGAAAGAAGAGATAAAATGATCCATATTTATTATGTGTTTGTATGCAATTTGAGACATAATTAGTGACTGATTTGTGTGTTTTCAGGAGTTCTGGCCATTTTTGTCTTGACACAGCATATCAGCAGTATGTTATTGACAAAGCCTAATGTAGTGTTTAAGATTCTAAATAATGAAATATTTCAATCATTAGTAGTGAAATAAAACATAGTTTTGGTTTAACTCAGCATTTATATTTGTGTCTATTCCTTGATAATTTGATGATTTTTGCTCATACTTGATAGACTACTTAAGAGCCTTAAAATTTATTTTTAAGAATTTTATTTGTTTAGCCTTATAAATCAAAGCAAGTAAATGACTAGTTCTTAAAGGTGGGTTGTTACAGGAAAGTATATATATCGTTGCCATTGACTTGCATTATAAGTTAGTGAAACTCATTTGTTAACACTCATACTACTATAAAACAAAACAGATTTGTACATTAAATTAAAAATTCAAAACTAATATAATCAAAACAGCTTTAATCTGTATAAAAATCTTAAAACAAATTATTTTTCTGTATTAAAATCAGTGTTCACATCACAAATTTGTATTAGTTCCTGTAGTAGGGATTCTTCAAGTTTGATATTTGTGTATTGTATCTTCTGTCTTAGTTTCCCCAAATTGTGTGAGAACTTAATTCAAATAACTATGCACTCTTCACTTGGCTATATGCTTTTGTTGACACAGTAAAGATGTTTCGTTTCTTGTGTCAAGATAATGAGGACACTTAACTTGATAAACTGGTATCAGTGTGATGGTGGAAGGAAAGATTGGACCCTGATGTCATTTGATAGTGCAAACTTACAAGTCCTTTATTCTCATCATTCATTATAGGCTTATTATTTTTAATTGGAAATGGTAAACGTTTTAAAGTATCTGGATAGGAATAGTTTAGTTTCCATTTTCTTCAGTAGTATATTATAGTGGTTAAGTGGTTATGTTGGCTTTGGAATCAGATCTGGGTCCTAACATTAGTTCTTTTACTTACTGGTTCTTTAGACTTTGGGAAGATTGTTTTTAATTTCTGAGTGAATTTTTTTAAAGCCTGTGAGATGAGGATCATCACAATAATCCTAATGAGAAAAGCATTATTAATATTTGTCTACTGTGTAAAATCCTTGATCATGTTTTAGGTGTTTAATAAATGTTAGCTAATAATGTTGTTCAAGTTCAGTAAACGAGAGATTCTTGAAGGCTTATTAAAGGCAAAAAAATTTTTATGTGATTAAAGCATAAACTAGTTAGGGATCGAATCAGAAAAAATATATAGCACCTATATGTAGGATATTAGAAAAGATAGAAATTGAGATGTCAGTTCTGAATCATGCATGTGGCCAATTTACTTTGTATTATATATGATGATGATGTGTGTGTGTGTGTGTGTGTGTGTGTGTGTGTGTTCACTTTTATTTAAAGAATGATTTTTTTAAAAACGCTTACAGCACCTGATACTCCTGGGAGGTCTCCTATCCAAGTACTAACCAGGCTCGACTATGCTTAGCTTCCAGTATGAGACGGGATCGGATGTACTGATATTTTAATTCTCATTTTTCTTCAAAGAATTGAGCCACTCTCCCATTACCATTGACTTCCTATTTAAGGAATAGAACTAATATTCACAGATATTTCACAGATAATAGGGGAGCATTAATAACAGGATGATAAAGGAATGTTGAATATCAGTTATCGACAGATTATAGTTGTGAGGATAAAGGGAAATAATGATAGGAAAATCCAAAATCATACATGCTTCAGGTGTTTTGAACTTAAATTTGAATGGGAATACCTGCTTATGAGCTTGGGTTAGTATGCACATGTAATTTGTAGAGGAAAGTTACCAAGGTCACTTTCTAATTCTTTTGTGTAAGTGTTAAAGCTTTTCATCAATACATAAATTTTCTCTTTAAAAGAATTAGTAATTTGAGTCTTTTTCATATAGTTTACCAAATTGACAAAGTAAATGGGAAAAGTGTAGAAGGAGACATTGGATACTGTTTGAATCCAACAGCTTCAACACTTAACTTGAAAGGTTTGTGTCAGAATTTTATAGATAATCTATGAATAGATGACCCAGTTTATATGTAATATAAAATGGATATAAATGATGGAAATTAAGTTTTTGGTTATTAGTGCTGCCATTATTTCTTCCATTACTAAAATAACCATTATCATTAGGGACACTTGTTCTTAAATGGGCAGTTTATGTAACACACACACACACACACACACATACACATACACACACATTCTACAGGACATGTTTATATGTGTTAATAATTTTTCTCATCCGTACTCTTGTGGGTCAACCTGAAATTCTCAAAAAGACACCATTAATTAAAGTATATTTAGAAGCTATTATAGTAAACATATAATTTTTATGGAGACTTTTTCTAATATTTTAAAATATCAGTAATTTTAAGACATGAACTATTTTCCATTTTATAGATGAAAGATTATAAGGTTGGTGGAGGCATTAAAATTATAAATCTAGCACAAAAGCACATGTTAATCTCTAAACTATAATATTTGAATGTGAATGTACTTAAGTGCATTAGTACAATGTCTGCTTCCCTTCCCTCCTAGTTATATTCCTTTAGGTCCCTTATTTTTTGCTACTTATTCTTCTTGTTTGATTTCTTAGGCTTCACTTTCTGCTTTATAGGATATTCTATCATTGTTTGCATTGAAGGCCTCTTTCAGGAAACAGCATATTTCTTACTCCTACATGTCTAGGAATCCAGTTGTAGGAATGGAAAACTTAGTAGTCATAAACTATATTAAAGCTTAAAGATAACATTCCTGCTTGCTTATCCACTTCTCTTCTGCCTTTATAATTTCAATCAGTAATTGCTTATCCACAAAAATGTTTCTCTTGTATCTTCAACCTTACATGTGGGATGTAAGGTTATTTTTTTTTTTTTCTGCCAACAGTACATCGTTTAAGATTTACTTTAGTAAGGATCTTTTCTTGGTGATTGATTTTTATCTTAAAAAAGTTTTATTTCTGTCCTCTGTTATAAATGGCATTTCTAAGTCCCAGTCTACAGTACAAGATTCTACAGGACAGATTAACTCCCTGTTCAGTTTGGTTCCTTTGTGCATACTCTGAAGTTTTTTCCGTTATGTCTCTTGAAATATGTTGGAATTACTCCTTGCTGATGACTCTTTTTATGGTCTTTACTGTTGTGTTTGTTTTCTTCTCTGAGTTCAGTAATTTTAATATAAGGCTCTAGAAGAGAAAGAAGATAAACTTGTGTGCTTATTTGTTGATGTTGAATAGAATTGGACGTCTTCATCAGTTACGTTTGAACTTATTTAAGTGGCATACTGGTAGAACTGCCTCCTGCTTCAACACTTGGATTTTCCTGAGATATGAGACCTTACAAACTCCTATCACCTTTTGCATTTCCTAGTATCAGTCATTCCTAAGATTCCTAAGATCATTCCATTAGATTCCTAAGTTGAATTTATTTTAGAATTTGAGTACCAGCCTGTTAAGGTTTTCTCTTATATTTTAATTTCAAGAATCTTTTTTCCTTACCATTTCATTCACACAGTCATCTTTTTACCAAAAGTAATAATTTCAAAATTTAAATTACTTTAGTACTATTTATTATTAATTGACCTCTGTTTAAGATCTTTATTCTTTATCTTTGTTTTATTGACTTCTTTTTGTAAGTTTTTCAGAAAAGTTGTATATTGGTGATATAATGTCTGTATTCTTGTTTGTCTGAAGATATCTTTCTTAGTAGCATTCATATCTTGGGCCTTTATAGGCAACCAAGAAATTGGAATGTTTGTCTTTGTAGATTAACATGTGTTTAACTTTTGGAAAGATGAATCTTTTCTCAGTTTAATTGTTGTTTTATCCTTCAGCATAACAATTAATGAAGCACCATACCAGCTCTTTATTTTAAAGAATTTGTAGCCTCAAATGAACTTTGAGAGTCCCTCCATGTCCCTCAGAGTCCTTGTTTAGTTTTTGAGGTGATCCAGTGTAAGTTTGGTTTGTGGGAGGTGGAGCATTATCACAAACTTAACAATCTCACAGGATCATATATTTAATATGTAAACTAATTTTAATTTAGATTTTCTGGGATTTCTCTCTTCATTTTATTTCTTTTATCCTAAAAAGATTTCTAATTATGAAGTGAATGCTTTCAGAATTTTTCCAAAGGAAGATAGGCATATGGTGAACATGCTTATGTGTCACAACTGTTTGATTACACATATACTGATTAAACTCTAGGAGTAGTTTTTTATATTTTAACAACTGCAGTGGTCTTGAGAAAAGCTTTTAGTTAGCAACTGTTATTCTTAATACTGTCTTCAGAGACTAGGATTGAGTTGGTTACCCTGAAACTTGCATAATGCCTTCAATATAGTTAGATGATCAGTAAATATTTGAGTGAATTGATAATAGGAAAATAGAACTCTCAGTCATAACTTAAGTACAAACTTAGAATAGAGGAACTGTGGTTCCTTGCTTATTTGTAATTATAAGTGAGATAAAAATAAGGGAATTAGGAAAATTCTCTTTTCAAAATGGGAAAGAGAAAAATATACTTTATAGTCCAAATTTTAAGTGGCATTACAATAAAAATTATAATTTAAAAAAATTAATGAAAAATGTTAGAATGTAATTAATTTTAATTTGGTTGGTTATAGTTAACCTCCTAGGGCACTGTCAGCTGAATTCATCTGTATTACTTGACATTGCTGAATTCTTGCTATGATTTGTTCAATTATGTTTTAGCTGTATTTCTTAAACAGCAGTGTAGTTTGTACTTTTTTAGTTTAATTATTTTACCCAGGAAGCAGCTGTTATTTTTAAAATATAATCAAGTTTTGGAACATACTATTCTTTTGGTGGTTTAATTTTATGTTAAAATTTTAAACTGTGTGTGACTCTTGCTTATACTTTATTTACGCAGAATATCCTCCAAATCCTAAATCTAGAACTCCAAGGATGCTGGTCATTAAGAAAGGTAATACAAAAGATTTACAGCTATCTGGATTCCCAGTAGTAGGAAATCTTCAGTCACAGCCAGTTAAGAACGGGACTGGTCCAAGTGTTTATAAAGGTTTAGTCCCTAAACCTGCTGCTCCACCTACAAAAGTAAGTTTTAAATTGTTAAAAATACAAGCTTTAAGTTTATTAGTTGAGTTATTTTGGGAAAATAATGTTAAAATTTTTACATGTAGTCATGGGGATATAGTTGGTTATTGACTTATAAGTGGAAAGAGTTAGCTTGTGTGTGATTAATTTTAATTATCTTTTAAATGATGTGTGTGTTTGCTTGGTCATGTATGTGCTTTCTTGTAATAATTAATGAAAGCTATAAAATTTTTGTTTTGTATCTATGATATAATTGCTTAATAATAATATATAAATACTGTTTTCTTGGTGTTCTGTTTTAGGTTTTTGAAACAGCCACTTTTGTTTTCTTGATATTAGGCAAAAAACCTAACTTTAGGTTTACCAAATTGAAAAAATAGCAATGTGGTCAAATGTGTTTATCTGAATTCCAACTTTTGATTTTATTTGTAGAAAAAGATACAAGAGTATCATGTAGGAATGATTAAGATATACTACAAAACTAATTATTTTTATGAGCCATCTCTTTATTGTATTTCCTTTTTTTATTTTTCTCTAATGTTTTTGATTACACATAGATGTCTTTGTGTTTTTCTTTAGCCTACACAATGGAAAAGCCAAACTAAAGAAAATAAAGTTGGGACTTCCTTCTCTCATGAGTCCACATATGGTGTTGGTAACTTCAATGCTTTTAAATCAACTGCCAAGAATTTTAGTTCGTCAACAACTTCGGTGAAAGAGGTATGGTATTTAAAATTTCTGAGGAATGCAACATATGTTAATCATAACTAATAGAAGGCATAGATTTATTAAATATGTTAAAATGAGATATTTTATACTTTCAGAAAACTTGATTTAGATGCTCCTCCATTTGCTAACATTTTGCATATTAAGTAGGAATAATTTTAAATAAAAGTTTTAATGCAATTTCCAAATATCACAAATGTAGAGAAAATAATACAGTGAAACTCATGTTCCCATTGACTAGAATAATTTTAAAGGAAAGAATTATGACAGTTGCAATTTTTGACATTTGTGGTAGTTATGCATATGATTGAACCTTAACTAAAATTGAGGATTTGTATTATATTCTTTTGGGGCTGGTGGATATTTTACTAGTGTTAACTCTTGGGGATAGAGGGAAGGAAGAGAGGGAAAGGTACACACTGTTATTGAACTGACTTCATATAACTTAAGTATTTTCTCTGTCATTTGATTAGGTTTCTGAAACTTCCATACCAGGTGTTCTCTGACTGGTTCAGTGTCAAAAGACACTTGTGACTATATACGAATACCTGAGATTGCTCTGGGTACTATTTTGGAACAGCATAGCCCCTTATATACTAGTTCTCAGTCACAGAATTTTAGAACTTTGATGAAAGGACTAGCATTCTTAGCTGGTTAATTGAGGTTTAGATTGATTCTAGTCTACAGACATTGCCCTTATTTAAGCATTATAGTTTATTGCCTTAGTTAAAAATCTTTGTGATGCAAAGATCTCACATCTTGTTTTCTATTGTATTCCACTGTCAAAACACCAAAATCAAAAAGATGTCAATACATGTTGCCTTTTTCTTTCCCTCCTGCTCTTTCACAAAAATTTTCCCCAGTGAAATCCTTCCTGATTAACCAACCCTATGTGTACCTGCATGTAAATAATTCTAAAATAGATCATTTTGGAGCTGTTATTAGAACTACAGAACTCTGGAATACAGTTTTAATAACTGCTCTTTTATGTATTAAGGAAATGTTTAAACAGTTTAAGGATCCATTTTATAAAATAGTATTTAAACTTCTAGTTTAGCATGATAGTTCTTTATTTTACCAGGCCTTAATATTTCTGGGATAAGAACTGTTTTTTTGTTTACTCATTCAATGAGCTAGGTAAAACATACAGGGTGAGAGAAAAATAGTCTTTGAAATAGACTTTAGAATCAATTTTATATTGTGAAGGTGAAATGAAAGTTGTAATTATGAGCTTTATATTGACATTAGTTTTCTGTCTACATATTTATCAATATTTCTGAACTTTTTCTTAGTGTAATCGCTCAAATTCCTCTTCACCTGTTGACAAACTTAATCAGCAGCCTCGTCTAACCAAACTGACACGAATGCGCACTGATAAGAAGAGTGAATTTTTGAAAGCGTTGAAAAGGGACAGAGTAGAAGAGGAACATGAAGATGAAAGCCATGCTGGCTCAGAGAAGGTAATCGAACTTGCAATAAGTCTTGGTTTGACATTAACATGTCATTAAAATATTTGGGCAGATATCATTTAGGACCCATGAATAAACTTAAGATTTTTATCTCCCTGAAAGCAAGTCTGGCTAGCTAGCTATTTGCATAAGTAATGACTTTCTAAAGTAGATTTTTTCTTTAGTTGCTGTGCAGAAATTAAAAAAAATTCCCATTAATGTGTTATCTGTTGTTTTTCCCATGCTGTCTAACTTTACTCTTTGGGTTTTGCTTTTGTCGTATAAATGTGAGTAAATAGAAAGCTATGGGTATCCATCACAATTTAGTTTTTCTACCTTAGGAGAATTTCTTCTACATTTAATATGTATTACATTTATGTATTATCAATGAACATTAACCAGGATCTATTAAAGTTTTGAACAACTGTATTCTCTAACTTATTCTTTTTGAACTCCCTAAAAATCAGGATGACGACTCATTTAATTTGCATAACAGCAATAGTACTCACCAAGAAAGGGATATAAACCGAAACTTTGATGAAAATGAAATTCCACAAGAGAATGGCAATGCCTCGGTTATTTCCCAACAAATCATCCGGTCTTCAACTTTCCCACAAACTGATGTTCTTTCAAGTTCACTTGAGGCAGAACACAGGTTAATATTTATTTTTACTTTCTTCTCTGCAGTTTTTATATTCAGGATTTTGGTATTATATAAATGTTGTGATGTATTTTTTAACAGCTTTTTTGAGATATAATTTATATACCATAAATGTCACCCGTTTTAAATGTACAATTTAGTGATATTTTGGTATATTCATAGTTGTGCAACCGTCATCACAGTCTAATTTTAGAACACTTCCATTGCTCCTAAAAGAAACTCTGTTCATTTGCAGTTACTACTCATTTTTACTCTCTGTCATAGGCAACCACCAATCTACTTTCTGTACCTATAGATTTGCCTTTTCTGGATATTTTATGTAAGTGGAATCATACAATATTTTGTCTTTTATGTATGGCTCTTTCACTTAGCATAATGCTTTCAAGGTTCATTGATGTTCTTTTTTGTTGTCAAATAGTACACTGTATGGCTCTACCACATTTGTCATCAGTTGATGGATGTTTAGGTTCATAGTTTTTGAGTATTCTGGATAATGCTACTATGAACATTCATGTGCATGTTTTTGTATGGACATGATTTTATTTCTTTTGGATAGATACCTAGTAACGGAATTGCTGGGACTTATGCTTAACATTTTGAGAAATGCCAAACTTTTTCAAAACGAGTGTACCATTTTACATTCTCATCAACATATAAATATTCTGATTTCTCTCTATTCTTGCCAACACCATCTGTCTTTTTGATTTTAGCCATTCTCATGGATATGAAGTGGTATATTTTTGCGGTTTTTAACATGCATTTTATTAACCTAATAATTAACCATGTTGAGCATTTTTTTTTTTTATGTGTACTTATTAGCCATTTGTATATCTTGGAGAAATATCTATTGAAATTCTTTTCTCTTTAAATTCCATTATTTGTCTTTTGGATCATTAACATCCTTTATATATTTTAGATGTAAATTTCTTATATATATAATTTGGAGATATTTCTGTTCTGAGTTGTCATTTCAGTTTCTTAGTGGTGTGTTTTGAAACACAGAAACGAATTTAACTAGTCAGGTGTCAGTGATACAGTTCTCAAGAATGACCATTCGTTCAAACATAAAAACTAAATATAAAATACAAAATAATCAAGCACACGTATTCTTATTGTCAACTTTCAGTGTCATTCTCAAGGTATTGAGGATAGCTTCAATGTCAGAGGGATAGTTATTTTTTTTAAGTACCAAATATACTAGGAGAAAAGAGGGCCAGAGAAGTTCAAGGGAATTTGGAGGTAGATTTTTATGGCATGAGTACTGGTGGGAAAGGTTTTAGATTGGGGCTTAAAATTAAATCTTAAAGGGTGAGACCTTAATCTGGGCAAGGGTATTGGGTAGTCAGTTTGGAAGGAGGGGTGTGAAGAGTTGAGTAGTTGAGTACATACCTAGTTTGTTTTAGGGGCAGTGGATGAAATATCTTGACAGGAATGTAGAGTCCTTAATGGAATTAGAGAACCTTGAAAAGGTAGAACCTTAGAGATCAGTTCAAGCTTCTTCAGTTTTTCAGGTGAAGAAATAGCTCATGGGAATGAAGGAATTATCTTGTGTTCTTATACTTGGTTTGTGATAAAGTAGGAATTGTGACTCTCCTCTTCTAACACTGTGTTTTTTCTAATGTAAAGGATTTGAGTTTGTGGTCATGGCGTGTAAGGAGTTTTTTTTTTCTTGGAAATGGAAGCCTTTGGAAATATTTAGAGAGTAGTAATTGTGAAAGTGATATCAGGGTGATTTGGTGGTAATAGCTTGAGGGAGAATGGGAAGAAATGCTAATGAAAAAAAGCAAAGTGCAGATCACTGCTAAGGCATATTCTAATTTTTGGGAAAAGGGAAATAACAGTATTTGTTTTGAAAGCTATTCCAGACAGTTAAAATCTGAGGAGCTGGGTAAAAAAGGTGAAAGGATGAAGTGCAAATTAGTATTTACAAAACAGTCAGGTATTTAGAATATAGCGTAGGAAATAAAGTAAACATTATGTAATGGCTGTGTGTAGTACCAGATGGGTACTAGAGTAATAGGGGGATCACTTCATAAATTACATAAATGTCTAACTATTGTAAAGTATACCCTGAAACTAATATTAAAAAAAGACTGACAAAAGTAGCAGGCAACTCCATGGAATATAAATTATTATAGGGTAATTTACTTACTTGTGGAAAGATTGGGTCAGCGAGAAGAGATGACCCAGAAATTCTGTGCAGATCAGATTATTCTCCACTGACTGACCACCAGATACTAATGTTTGACAAGACAAAGGGACAAAGAATGCAGTAGCACCACAGTTCATACCACCTGATAGTCTTGTAATAGGTAATGAAACTATTACCAGTTTGATACTTATTGCAGTTGTTATGCCATTCTGGTGATTACTAACAAATGGTTATGGCTGCTTTTTAAAGAAAATAGGGAAAACATTTATAGTCTGCAGGGGAAAGGGACAGAAGAGAAAATGGACAGTTAGGAATAACTTGTTAACTGCTTTATTGTTGAGATTCAGTTTTTAACAGTGAAAGAAGTGAAAGTAAGGATCTAGTAAAAGCATTTAGATTATTTTACCACTGTAAATCTGTATACAATGGACTAGGTGACTTTGGGAATGGAATACCACTCCACAGGGAGGCTACCTAGGTTAAAGAATGGAGAGAGTGCAGTTGGAAAAGAAATGTTAAGTGATTAAAAGAATAAGAGAAATAGTAATTCTGATTATGACTGTGACATTTTGGTTCAGAGGCAGCAGAGTTTTTGTGCAGTCAGTGTATAGTAGCTTGGGTGGCTAAAATCCAGAGTCCTGTTTCCTTCTCTGCCATAAGGTTTGTAAGTTACTTTATGACCTTGATTCTTTATCTGCAAAATACAGGTATAATGTTAAATTTTATTCAGAGTCTCTGAGCATTGATATTCTGTGAGATTATTTAAAAGTATAAAAGTCTACAAAGTAGCTAATTTGTGGTGGGCTCCAGTTGAAAGATGAATAGGTATAAATAGGAATAACAAATACTTAAGAGATGTAACTATTTTTTAAAAAAAATATAGTCAGATAGTATAAAATATTTGGCCATATGAGGAAAACTTTGGAGTCATTGACTCAAACACATTAGCAGTGGCTGTGCTGTTCAAGTTTGCCCAACTAGAGAAGTGGTTAGTTAGTTCTGTTAATCTTTTTCTCTCTGCCTAAGATGGAAGTATTCTCTTTAAAAATTGAAGGAAGGAAAAGCTAATTACCACGTTAGTCATTTTACTTAGATCTTGGTTGGGAGCTTTTTTAAAAAAGTAATTTTTCTGTTATTGTAGAACATAATGCTTCTTTCAGGTTGAATTATGTGTTGAGGACAATTACTGGCATGCACAATAAAAGGTGATATCAACAGATAAATTACAAAATGCAAGATAGGGTAAGATAGCTCAGCCTTTTTTTTTTTCCCAAAATAGAAAGCCTAATGAGTAGCTAAAAGTGTTGGAGGTGGTATTAAAGCAGATGAGGATGAATATTGCTCTAAGTACATGAATTTAGCAAATTTTATTCAGTTTCTAGCCTGGAGAACCTTATGCAGGTTTCCATCCCAGAGACCCAGTGACATCAAAGATGAAGCAGTTCATGCTGATCTTATCTAGAACATTGAGCTTAATCCTATTTATTTATTTTCAGAAAGACAGTCAAAACATAAAAGTTTTGGGGACTTTGTGTAATGCATAATGTTGTTTTGCATGTAACAAATGGAATTATCCTATGTGAGTGAGGCTGTAAATTTATTAATTTCTTTCATTCTTTTCAGATTGTTGAAGGAGATGGGCTGGCAAGAAGACAGTGAGAATGATGAAACATGTGCTCCGTTAACAGAGGATGAAATGAGAGAATTCCAAGTTATTAGTGAACAGGTAACAACAAGTCCTGAATCATACAAGTTCACTTTAAATTGCCTTTCCTTAATCAGAACAACCATATTATAACAAGAAGGGAGAGGTTTACATAGTTTTTTTAGGAATTTATTGGACATCACATTTTAAGGTCACAATTGCCTTTGTTTTATGTTTTCATAGTTTCCTTTTTGAAAGATTATTAGGATATCAGGAAGTTGAGAAGATTTTCCAAATTAGAGGTTGTTTTTAGTAGTTCTGGTCATGCAGAGGTGATTTTCTATATGGATGTGTTATAATTGATATAATCTTCAAAACACTTTTTAAATGTTTTGAATGAAATATATTCATGATAAAATGGACATGATCACCCTAATTTAAAAATGTTTAAGGATGAATTTAGTATTGATTTTTTTTTACAGTATTTAAAAAATTTGGGGCAAAATACACATAGTATTTTGATCCATTTTCAAGTGTACAGTTCCATGGCATTAAGTATATTCATATTGTTGTGCATCCATTACCACCATCCACCTCTGGAGCTCTTTTAATTTTGTAAAACTAAAACTCTTTACCCACTAAACCATAACTTTTCATTCCCAGCTCCCCACAGCCCTTGGAATCCACTGGGTCTACTTTTTGCCTCAGAATTTGACTGCTCTAGGTATCTCATATAAGTGGAATCATATAGTTTTTGTCCTTTTGTTACTGGCTTTTATTTTATTTAGTATAATGTCCTCCAGGTTCATCCATGTGATATGTGTCAGAATTTCTTTTTTAAGACTGCATATTTCATTATATGCGTATTCTACATTCTGTTTATTCATTCATCTGTTGACGGACACTTGGGTTTCTTCCATCTTTTGTCTATTGTGAGTAAATATGATGTGAACATATTTATATGCTGTGAACATATAAATATCTTGAGTCTCTATTTTCATTTCTTTTGGATATATTCCCAGAAGTGGAATTATTGGATCATGTGATCATCTCTTTTTAACTTTTTTGAGGAACCACCATACTATTTTTCTATAGTTACTATACCATTTTACATTGTCACCAATGGTGCACAAGAATTTTCTTTTTTAAAATTTTTGATGGTAGCCATCCTAAAGAATATGAGATGGTATCTATTGATTACATGTTTGTTGATTAGTGATATCGAGCATCTTTTCAAGTGCTTATTGACTGTTTTTCTTCTTTGGAGAAATATCTATTCAAGTACTTTGTCCATTTTTTTCCCCTTTTGCCCAATTTTGAATTGGGTTGTTTTTTTTTGTTGCTGAGTTGTTGCACTTCATATATTCTGGGTATTAATTTCTTATTAGATTAAGTGTTCATTTTCATTCTTTTACATTGGATTGGATATCCCTTTCCCCTAACACTGTTGAAAATCCCTTCTTCATTGAATGGTCTTGTCATCCTTGTCAAAAATCCTTTGACTCTATGTGCAAGGGTTTATTTCTGGGCTTTCTACTCCATTGGTCTTTTATGTCTTTTTATATGTCAATATCATTGTTTTGATTACTTCAGCTCTGTAATAAAGTTTTCAAATCAAGAATTGTGAAAAACCTCCAACTTTGTTTTTCAAATGTTGTTCTGGTTATTGGGAATCTCTTGACATTACATGTAAATTCTAGGACGATGTTTTCTACTTTTGCTAAAAATACTTTTGGGATTTTGATAGGGATTTTATTGAATCTAGATAGATTGTTTTTGGAAGTATTCACATCTTAATAATATTAAGCCTTCTAATCCTTGAGTCCGGGGTGTCTTTTTGTGTATTGGTGTTTTCTTTAAAATTTTTCAACAGCAGTTTGTAGTTTTTAGTGTAAAAGTCTTTTGCCTCTTTGGTTAAATTTCTAACCTAATTATTTTTTAAAATTGTTCATTATAGAAACACAGCTGATTTTCATGTGTTGACTTTGTATCTCATAACTTGTATTTGTTCTGTTATTTTATGGATTTTTTAGGGTTTTCTACAATAAGATGTCATTTATAAACATAATTTTATGTCTTTTTTAATGTCATATTTCTTCCTAGTTAAAATTTCTTATTCAGAAGTTCTTAGAGAACCATGTTCTTTTTTCACAACATAGTTGTGAAGCTGATGATGGTTAGTTAATAGTTTTGAAGAATTTTTTGTCATGTTTATTATATTGTATAATTTACATACAATAAATTAAGCATATAGTTGGATGAGTTTTGACAAATGTAAATGTACACTCATGGGGCTCATAGCAGCATTTTCATCTGTGATGTACAGAATGTACAATGGTAGTCCCATAAGATTATAATGGAGCTAAATTTTTTGCAAGAAATGGAAGGATATGTCATTCAGGACCATTAATCCAATAGGACCAATATCTTTGGAGTTTGGCAGTAGATTCCATTTACTCATAGCACCTCAATATTGAGTGCACAAATTATATCTCACTCAGTCACCGCTGACCTTATTTCAGCACAGAGGAGCCTGTACCCCCAGCACTACATATACAGACTACATGGCTGTAGATTCCTTGCTGAGAACCTAAGATTCTGTATAAGGACACAAGTCCACAGGAACTACCTTAATAAGTAACAAGTGCCAATGTCACTTTAATAAAGGTATTCTGTATAGTGTGGAGCCAGCTTGTCCCTGTGCTTTGGAAATATTTTCAGATTGTAATGATATTAAAGTAAGATAAGTTTGGTTTGTTTTTAAGTTGGTTGGTTTTTTATCAGTTCAATGCCAGAGAGAGCCCTTTGTGCCAGATAGGGTCAGTGGAATCAAAACCAAATTTCTAAAGTTAAAATATTGAGTCCTCAGTTTAAACACTTTTCTTTTTTTAATGAATACCACAGAGTTCCTTAATCTTCCCATTGTTCCAACATGCGGTAGCCAAAACCACATTGCTATGACAATTCCCTATCTTCTTTTATCTGTCCATCTTGATTTCTTGATGATCCACAGGCCACCTGTTACTCTCTCCTGACAGTCATCATTGTGGTGATCTGTGCCTTACTCAGCCAGTTTCTCCAAGATACTTCCAGTCATTTCAGCTTACATCCCTGTTCATGGAGCAGCATGGACAGCTTTAATGTTCTGTTTCTGACCCTGTCAGAAGTGGAAATGGGGGTGGTCGGAGGCAGGGGAGGCTTGTGAGTGGTGTTTATAAAGTCTGCAATAGTGTACAGAAATATTCTAGGCTTTGACATTCACTCACCACTTACTCACTCACTTACCCAGAGCAACTTCCAGTCCTGCAAGCTCCATTCAAGCTCTATACAGGTACACCTTTAAAAATAATCTTTTATATCAGATTTTAATTACCTTTTCTATGTTTAGTTACATAAATACCATTGTATTAGACTTGGCTACATTGCTCAGTACAGTAACATGCCATACAGGTTTGTAGCCTAGGAGCAATAAGCTATACCATATAGCTAGGTGTGTAGTAGGCTATACCATCTAGGTTTGTGTAAATGCACTGTGATGTTCACACAACAGAACCTTATGACACATTTCTCAGTACATATCCACCATTAAGTGATACATGACCACATATGGTTGTGGAACCATCATCCCCAAAAGTTCCTCCTTAATCTCTCTCTGCATTCATTTCTTTCACTCCCAGTTCCAGCCTCTGGCAGACACTGATTCATTTAGTTTTTTCTAGAATGTTTTAATAATTGAACCATAAAGCCGTGTGGTCTTAGATCTGGCTACTTTTATGCTTTTGAAACTCCTCAAGTTTGGTGATTAGTAGTCTACTGTGTATGATTTACCAGTTGTGTATCTGTTTGAAGGACTTGTTTTGAATTTGAAAAGAAGTGCCAAGAGAAACTGACCAGGTATCAATCATTACCATAGGTAGTAGTTTTAGGGACAGCATAATATTGTCTGACCAAGATAATTGGCTCTAAAACCTTGTTGATGACTAGGATTGCTAGATAAAACTATTGATAATAAAATAATTAACTGATATATAAAAATTGCATACCTGAGTTGGGAAGCAATGGTGTATAATAACCTTATTTTTCTGAACTAATGATAAAGACATGGATATATTAATACCAACATTTGACATTTAGATTTCTGAAAATGCATCAGGGCCTGATGTTTATAAAAAGATTTCTGTTGTATCTGATAACAGAGGAGACTATGAGTTCAAAGTCCCTCTCTTAAGTTCAAACATTTATTGAGTGTTTACTATGCCTAAGATATTATGGAGTTTTAAGGATGAGATTCATATGGCTAACAGTTTAATAAGGGTAGATAGATTCCATATATAAAGCAGAATGAAATAGCAGTTTTCAAAATGTTTAAGGAGAAGACAGGAGAGAGTGTCAGGTAATTTTATCAAATGTTTCACAGTTGCCAGGCTGTGTTCTGGAGTACTAGGGAAACACAAATTTTTTGCTCAAATAGGACTTAACATTCTATTGATTATCTGGAGATTAATTCCAGTTGCAGTGATCTGGGAAAACATAATTGGTGAGTTGGATTTGAATTGGCCTTTGACAATTAAGATGAGGGACTAACATTTAAGACAAGAAGTAAGAGTACAGTGTATGCTGGGGTCCACAGTGGTTGGAGCATGGAGTGGAAAGTTTTTAATTAAAGATACTGATAATAGGAAGGGTGACTCTGAGTCTTGATTTATTCATGTTATCCCACTGTAGTAATTAATAGCCAAGTGCTTACTTTCATTCTAAAAAGTTACCTGGTTTGAATGATAAATCACAAAGGATTTAGTTGTAATTAATATTATGTGAGCTCTTCAAGCCTCCTAGGTATTGTGCTAAGGGCATTTTTTTTTTTGTAGCTTTTGTATGAAGGAGGTACTGTTCTTAGTTCTACATAGATGATGAAACTAAGGCTCAGAGAGGTTGCATGCTTTTCTGTAGGTTATATAGTTTATCAGTAATTTATCAAGAAGTTGAGCCCAAGTCTGGTTGACTTTAAAGCTAGTTTGTTTAACCATGATATAAGGTTGAAAAAATATATAGGCTCATGAAGGTCTGTGTCAAAAGTATAGCTTGTATTCCATGTCAAAAGTATAGCTTGTATTCATTCTATGAAAGGAAACCTTTGAGAGTTTTTTAGGGGTGTGAAGTCATTATTCGTACATGGGAAAGTACAGGTATAGTGTAAAGTGTACATTGGAAGGGTAATTTAGAAGACTAGAATCAGGATGATATGATTAGTTGGTGATATATTGTAATAATTAGGGGAGGATAAATGAGGCCCTAAAGTAGAGAAGTGATAATAAAAAATGAGATCTTGATGAGACTAAGAGATCTGAAATAGAACCAGCAAGTTTTGAAATTTCAGTCTGTGAACCGATAGTCATATCATTAATATGAACAGGAATATGGAAGGAAGGGCTGATTTCAGTTACATTAAGTTAGATTCTTGGGGATGATGGCAGGTTAGAGAAATCAGAGATAAAGATTTTAGATTTGGTTTTTGTCAAAATTCTTTACAGCTTTCAGACTTTAAAAGATTCAGTGGTTTTAGGCTATACATCAAATGAAGCAAGAATAGAACTTTGGGGCTGGGAAAGATGTATCTTTAAAAGAGTGACAGGTATATTTTTAAGTGTCATAGTGGTTGAGGACACTAAAGGTGAACTCATGGCTTTTTCTCTCTAAAGATGGTGATGTAATTTGTTCAAAGTGAAAGGAAGTAACTTACATTTTAGAATTTAGGTAAAAAAGAAAATTAGCTATGGAAAATACATAGGGAAAAAGGAAAAATAAGAGGTAAGACCCTAAACCTATGATTTCTATTTTCCAGGTCCATAACAAAATTAGTAGTTATGATATAAATGGTTTCTTGGGTTTGTATCTTATCCAATTCTTCATGATTAAAAAAATCCTCTAGAACATGAAACCTATATACAGTTGCAAATATTAAATTATTATTTATCTGGATTTGGTCTTATGGAAGATTGTATTTAGAGATTTTGTTGAAAATTTTCAGGGCATCGAACATTTTTTATGAAAAAAATCCAAAAGGCTGAAGTTAGTAGAATGTACATTATTATTATTAAACTTAATTTTTTACATTCAAATTGTTTCTAATTTGGGCCAAAACCCCAATTCTTATTACCATACTAAGCTTTTAGATCTGATTTTTCATTTTCAGAAATAGAAACTAATTTTTCCAGTATCTTAATTTCTGTGGTTAAGAAAAGAGCTCTATTTGATTTTGTTACTTCTGTATACCTTTCTTGAGTACTACTAGAGTAGTTTGTGTTCTACTTACTTAAAGTATGAATAAAGCAGATTGTAGGGTGTGTTAACAGCTCAGTTAGGTCAGAATAAAAGTAACATCTGTAGCTGAATGGTTGCTGACTATATTCTAGGCAGCATCTGAAGGTATTTATTACAATTTTCATAATGTTTTGATAGATAGTAAATGAGGTTCTCCCAAAGGCAGTGATATATTTCTAGGAAATATTTTATTAGATCAGTTGGATCACTTTACCTGAATCTAACTAGTTTTTCAGAAACATTGCCATAATCTCTGAAATTTTCAGGATAGGATGCAGTTTTATTGACTTAATTGTATTCATGGTTACATTTAATTATTATAACAGTAACTCTTGAAGGATAATTTAATTAACTTATTTTTGACATTTTAGTTACAGAAGAATGGTCTGAGGAAAAATGGTATTTTGAAAAATGGCCTGATCTGTGACTTCAAGTTTGGACCCTGGAAAAACAGCACTTTCAAACCCACCATTGAGAATGATGACACAGAAACAAGTAGCAGTGACACATCAGATGACGACGATGTGTGAAGGATTTCCTTCCTAACAGCTTTAGAAATTTTAGTGTGATACATCTCTCATACAGTTTGGGGTGAATTGTAAAAATGAAGAACTATAATTTATGTAGTAAAATACCCCATTAGAAGATGATTTTTTTGGGGGACTTCAATATGAAGAAAACCAAGAATGTTGTGTTGGGCTGTGTTGAACATTATTTCTTTGTAAATGAATGTTGTAGAAATGAGGACTTTGGTTGATCCAACATTGACTTTCTTCATCACTGCAGCATTTCTCTGACTAGCAATGTGACGATGTAACAAATGAGATTTTCTCATTTAATAATAAAAAATTGTGTAATGTTTTGCAAAGCTTCTGTCTTAAAATGTCCAGGTCTTAAGAAAAAAAGGCAGCTTACACTGTTTTGCTTGCAAAGTCATATCTCTTTCGTACAATGGAAATCCTCAAGTCCACTTTGTGCCCCTCCTCCCCCAACTTCCCCAAAAAGGACAATGTAGCATGTTGGCTAAAACTGGAGCAAAGTGCACTAAAACATTAATTTCCTGAACTCAACTGTTGTACTAGTCACCTTTTAAAACATAATAAATTGCTCTTTAGCCATTTGTAGTTCAGTAAATATTACAGGAAAACGTTGCCACACTTCCAAATTTTAAGAGGTGATTTTCAATAGCTTTATTTGGGTATGTTGTCAGACCAGGATTTTCAGAGTTGATGGAAAAGAGTTGTTGTGGGAAAACTTATTTTGATAAATTATTACACGTGCAGAAAAACTGATCACACTGACTGGATCTGTCCACAACATGAAAAATAAACTGGATTTTCAGAATATTGTTGTTCTCTGTAGTGTTCAAGGTATTGGTGTCTAAACACAATGTGCTTTATTCACTTATTAAAACAGTTATACTTTATTAAAGATGGTGATTACTTTCTGAGTTTAGAAAAAGCTTTGGAAAATACCTTTTTTATTATCAACTGCGTAACATCAAATGAATGTTAAACAACCACTTTATTTTTCATTTGCACATTAATTTTAGAAGCATTTCTGTTTTACTGCTGACTAGAAGAGTAATTTGATTCTGTATGTTTGTATTTTGATTTTTTCCGGTTTCGTTTACTTGCATTTGCTTCTAGTTTTCCCCACTCCACTCCCTTTTTTAAATATATTCTAATTGGAAAGAGCATAATTTTAGAGAGTAAAAATACTCTAGATTTTATGTCAGATTGAGCTGATCCGCAGTTTTTCTTTTGAAAAATTGTATTCTCAAAAAACTGCAGTGTTTCTACTGTTTCCACCTCACTATATCCTGCCCAGGCTCCCCAGCTTTCACCAAAAGCCAGATTTATTTATTTATACTGACAGTGGTGGTGATGGGGAAACTAAAATAAAAGCTTAACACAGTTTCACTTCCATAAAACTTATGAGGATGAATTAGAGTGGTAAAAAGTATTACATGTATCTTAAAGTTACCTTTTTTATAATAGGTTTCTATAGTATAATACACCACAAGATGCAGTCATCTGAAATTAAATGTGTTACCCAGAAGGAAACCTAAAAGTGTGCTTTGATAAAGTCCTGTCAGTATCACATACTGAATGTGTTTGGGATTCTTAGATTGCACTATTTGGTTAATAGATTAATGAAACCTTTAAGATGCACATTGTATTTGCTAACATGAGCTAGAAGGGACCTGAGAAATGTAGTCACATTTAAAATCTCTTTTATTGTACTTTCTAGCTTTTAAGAAAGATTTTGTAATTTTTAAAACTTGTCTGACATCTGCCTTATATTCAGATTTTTTTTTGCTTCTCATTTATCAGCAGTTTAATAATGTATATTGTGCATTCATATGCATTGTGACACAGAATGTGTTTAGTAGTTTACCTTTTATAAGCATGACAAGGTACACGGGTTTTGGTTATTTTATACATTAAATGATAGCATTAGCAAGACTGGTTACTGAAGGGGTGGAGCAGTACAAATGTATGTAAATAATGGACAACTGGTAAAGAATTTGGATCATATTTTAAAGAGAGCCCACTGGTACAGAAACTAGTGTGGAAATGCTGAACTCAGAAATAGGCGATGGAGGTCAGAAGGAAAAAAAAAATTTTGCTTTAAATTCAGTTTATTTGCAGCAAGTTCTTTATAAACCACGTTATTGATGTGTAAATTGAAAACTACACATTTAAAGTGTATAATTTGATAAGCTTTACCTGTGAAACCACTGCAAATAAGGTAGTGAACATTTTAGTGTTCCCTCTTTCTACTACCTCGCCTTCCTCCAACATTTTTTTTTGTGGGGGGGGATGAATTTTGTGAGCAAAATTCTTGTAATAGCTATGAAATAGCATTTCAAAAATTGTATCTTATTTTATATTAAGAATTAGAATAATTATTTCCATAATTGTTTTATTTCAAGTCAGATCTATTTGATATCAGATTTATATTAAGTTAACATTCAGTATATTGAAGGACCTGGTACCTAAACAAATAATTTTAGTTCCTTTTGCTAGTGTTTGTTGCATACTGTTAGAATATGTTTAAAGATTTTTAAACTTAGGAATATGTCATGACTGGTTTTTGACCCTCTTAAAAACATAATTAAGCTTAACCTGATATCAAATTCTTCTTAATCTTCCATAATTTCACAAACTTCATAAAAGATGTATTAAAATATGCTTTTTTTTAGAATTTAATACCTGGTTTAGAAAAGGCACACACTTATGAAAATTTTTTTTTTTTAAATTGAGATTTTTATTTTTTGGCTTACACAATAAACTCAGGGATATATTACTAGGGCTTTTAAATAATAGGTTGTCATTAACTGTGAGTTGGATATGGACTTTTTTGAACAAGTATGTTTCTGGAGGTTATAATGAGTACTTGCATGTTGTAGGTGGGCTAGGCAGGGCATTTCAAGCAATAGCAAAATTTTTAAAAGCCTCTAAATGCTGCAGAGAAGCATTGGTTATTCTATTAATGTTATTTCCTTCTTGGGGTAGGCAGGTAAGGCAGTGCCGAATGCTAGAATTTAGAAAAATGGGCTCCAAAAAGTGCTCTCATTGTTTTAATGTATAATTTTGTGCACTATAAGACACATGGTCTTGAAAAGTCTAGTCAGAGTTTGAGAATAAGAAATTCAGTAATTACCTACTTTAAAAGGTGGTGTGAATTTTTTTTTGTCATGAGACATGCAGTTAATCACTGATATTTAATTCTGTAAATTTACTCCAGTTACTCTCATAAATTTGGTAGAAACCTAATCTGGCACAGTGATGGAAGTTTATAATGTGTCAAATCAGGTATGCTGGAAGGACACTCCTGTGGTATGTTTAATGCAGCAGTGTCCAACTCTTGGTATATGTGTGAGTCCATGTAGTAGTGGTTCCCAATTTTGTCTGCACGTTGGTGTCAAAAGAGAGTTTCAGAAAAATGATTTTAATGAATTGATATGCAGTACGTTAGAAAAAGTCACACCTACATTGGAAGCTTGGCTTTACCACTTATATGAGTTGTGATCTTAATCCAGATAACCTCTTCAGACAGTGTCCTGTAGAGTTACTGTGAGGATGAAAACATTCATGAAGAGCACATGGTGTAAATCCTGGGCACATAATGAGCAATACATATAATTTTAGTTATTTCACTACTGTTAACACCATGTTATTCAAAGGAACTCAGTAGCATGTAGTATCAGTATTAGTCTTGTATATGGTGTGAAACCACTAGTTGAGTCAGTGAACTAAAACAGCTGTTTAATATCTGCTTTGCTTATGGGCATTATGCTCCATTGTGAACTAAACTTACTTTGGTTTTAATCTTTAAGGTTTACTAGTTTTCTGAAATTAATGAACTTTAATTCTAATTATATTCTTGCAAACTAATTACAAAAATGGGTTTAGCACAGTAACATCTTTTTATGCTATTTGTGGGAATAATTCTAAGATCAAGTGTGACTTGCTACTTTCCATTTCTCAAGGTCTTTTTCTTGGATGTTAAAGATGAACAGAGAGAATGGTTTGGAGAACTGTGATGAGAGAATTTTTCTTTCAGCTACTTACCTTTAAATGGGTACCCTATCATACTTGGTACTCTATCATACAAGCAGCTAACCACGGCTAGGTGACATTGATGAGAAAATCAGATTACAGGTGTTGGCTTCTGTGTAAGAGGTTTGTGATTCCATAATGGCCTTTTTACCTAGAATGCCTTTTTTTTTGGTAGGGAATATACTTTCATGAACTTAATGCTATTTTAATACTCCCCCTCCCCCCCTTTAATGACTGGCCAAGCTAGCAGTTGATTAACCCAAGGAAATTTCCCTTTAGTTAGTCTGAGTACTGTGATAGATGCAATTGCTTTATGAGAAGATGATTTGGTGAAGTGAAAAAGTATTCTTGGTTGGGGGTGCATGGGGGGGTAGTGTTTTCCTAGGTATGGATTTGTGTCCTGACACTTTAATGTTTTTTTTTTTCCTTTAATTTTGGTGAAATGAGTTGTAAAATGAGTTGTAGATAAAACCTGGGCACTGAGAAATAAGGTGTATAGAGACCACCTCTATGTCCAAATACAAGCATAATGCCACCTATTAAGATGTCTGCAATTTCTTTTCAGGAGATTATTTTCTAAATTGGGTGTTGGCATACTTTCTGTTAGGAGTAGATAGTAAACATTTTAGGCTATACAATCTCTTCTGTGACTACTCAACTGTCATAACATGAAAGCAGCTATAGACAATACCTGAACGGATGTGTCCATGTTCCAATGAAGCTGGCCAGCTGGGGGCATAATTTGCTGTTCCCTGTTTGAAATCTCTAGGTTGTTTTTTTTTTTTTTTTTTAGGCTAAAACAATATATATATATTTTTTCTTTTTTAAAGTTTATTGGGGTAACTGGTTAATACAATTATATAATTTTCAGGTGTACATTATAGTCTGACGTCTGTATATTCAAAATCTCTAGGCTTTTGGAGAGTGAAATTTGTGTTGTGTTTGATCTTTACACCATTACCTGAATAATTTTTCAATTTGTTAATTGCATAACTTTTAAGAAAATATTTTCTTTTTGTAAACATGATTATAGTATTGTATCCACAGAAGGTAAAATACATTGCATCCTGAAGCACATGGAAAGCAGTACAAATTTATCAATATACATAGAAACTCACTGGAAAACTTTGAGACAATTTTTTTAAAAAAAACCAGTTTCTTTTTCTTTAGAAGGTGAAGTAATTCCTTTCTTGATTTGTGTTACTCTGCCAGCATTGTCTACTGTGTGTTATAAAGATAAAAACTTATGTCTTTTTCATTCTTAACTGGAAGGTGCCAACAATACTTTGGACCATTTATTTTAAAGAAAGAGACTTTTTCTTTGGTGGAAATTAATCTGAGCTTTTCTCTGAAGTGATGGGGAAATTTTGGTTAAGAGTATGTTACCCTCCTTGTTCTGAACATGAGGACCAGAAGAATCTCTACCAGCAATAGGACATAAAATGGGAAAAAAGCATTGAAACGAGTCCAAGGATTGATATTGTAAGGTGCTAATATAAGGTATCAGGCTACCATCAGAATTTTGGTGCGTGTGCTTGAAATCTGATGGTGCTAGTGAGAGTCCAGATAATGGTTTAGACTTAGCAGAAAGCAGTAGGTGAGGAAATTTCTTCATAGTGCATGCTTCCTGCTAGCTACTAGGCACAGAGGGCAGTACTAATTCTAACTAGGGCATAGTGAGGGAAAGATTCATGTCTATGATAGAGGAAAAGTAGTATCGGTGTACTACTCTGAGCCCAGGAACTGGACATAGGGAATACCTTCCTCAGCCAGTGAAGCTGCAATGTGATGATGCAGTTAGGCCACTCCAGAGGTGCCACATGAGCTATAAATGCATAGAGGAGAGTAAGGAACAAGATACTGTAGCAAGGACTGAGAACCTGACCATAGCTAGCTAGAGACGGCTGAAAAAATGTGACTGACTCCAAAAATTCAAATAGCCTTCTCTATCCAACCCAGGTAAGGGATCTGATCCAGGATGAAGAGTAAGTGGAATTAGAAAGCATCCACTAGTTTACATTTAAATATGATAAGTGACTTCTCTAATAGTAAATGTTTCTTATGTCTGTAAATTTCCAAGTTAAATAGTAAAGGTGGTAAAATGAGGATCTATTAGGACAGGCCCTCTGCTGAAAGTACAAAGAGAACCTCTGTGCTGAAATTGATCACAGCCTTGTAGGATAAACATACAGCAAATGAGTTTTCAAGTATGTGCGTGTATAGGGTTAGTATAGGGCAGGATAAGAAGGTTCAGAGGAGGCCTTCCAGAGGATGTCATTGCATGGTTTTAATGAATGTATAACAGTCTACTAAGACACAGAAGGCAGAAGGAAATACTAAGTACAGGAGTTAGCCTCTACAAAGGTATGTTACAGTTTACTGGGTTCAGGAAAACATGGGATTCAGTGTAAGTTTAGGGGAAGGAGGAGACGAGGCTGGTGAGGAAGGACCCTGTTTACCATGTTGGCCAAATGAGCATCAGATTCAATGTTCCTTCTGTTTAGCTTTAAAAACTCTTCAACATCAAGGTTCTTTAGTATGATTGCTTAAAACTACAGGGGGCAAGTTAGAACACTTGTGAATGCCTCATTCAGGTATGACTTTAGGCTAAGGTCACCTAGATAGAAGGGTATATGTTAGCAATGAAAGAGGCAAGCTATTCCTGGCATGTTGGGGCTGAAGGTTAAACAAGAATCTGACCTGCATTAGATCCTTTTTAAAAGGGTATTTAAATATAGGATATCTTCACAAAGATACTGAAAATAATATGTATGTCTTGACTTTGGAGGACATAATCAAAAGAATGCAAAAGTGCTCTAAGCAATGGTAGCATCATCAAAAGCATTCACACACAGCATCTTCTATGTGCCTGGTGCTATCCTGGGTATTACTGGTGCAGAGCCTACCGATGTGACAACTCTGAAGGGAACAATAGTCATTTGGGTGGTCAAGTTCCAGTGTGTTTGTTAAAAAGTAAAAATCTTTGTTTTATAAGATCTGATCTTAGTGAAAAAATTCTAGAGTAATGCTGGTTATTTGCTCTGAGTTTTAACTATTGATTTGGTAGCAGTTCTGCTGAAATGCAGTTGGTAACCATGACACATTTCAAGCTATTGTTTTTAATTTGAAGAGAATTATGAAGAGAGGTTAGATTCCCCTAGTATATCTTTCAGTGCAGGCTGGGTGACTTTTCATGGATAATTTGTCTTGCTAAACCTGATGAACAAGCATTCCTGGGTCTCAGAAGGTCCATTGATAATTGCTTGAAATCCAGGATTCTAGGCCATCTTTCTGGCCAGGCTATTCTGAACAAAAGATATGTGTGCATGGGTCCTTAAAAGATTTAAGGCAAGTAAGAGCTGGTTGGAAAGCTGTCTTCAAATATTTGAATGACTATTAGGAAAAAATGGGATACTCTTTGGAGCTATCATAAAATTTTTATGAAGACTAGAAAGAAAAACCCCAAACAAAACACACATGTAAAGCCTTTATGAGAACTTGGAAGATACTTAACAATACTCAACAATATTAATTTTTGTTATTTTTTTTCTGTCTACCTCAATGGAGAGAAATTAGCAAGGTCTCTTTGTAAATAAATGTGTGTTGTATGGATAAACATTTTTCTGTTTACCAGAGTTTTAAACATATTCTCCCATGATCGTTGTACCAGTTGCTGGTGTGTAGTTAAAAGAATCTCCATTTGTACAAGTTGAGACTCAATGATGTAATTTGCTCCGAATCATTTTCCTAATATGCAAGTACACTGAAACTTGAAAGAGGTCTTGTAATTTCCTAATTCAGTTTGCTTTCCATTGTATCAGGCTACCTCAATAAAGCAATTAGGGACAATCCAAAGATGTGGAGGGATGCAGATTTCAGTTACTGAATAAAAAAATCTTTCTACTAGAGTTCTTTGCATGAGAGAAAATGAGCAGTGGTGGCGGACCAATTTTAATATTGCAGAGGACTTACATTTTGGAGAATTTTGACCTAGATGACATTTTGACTTAGATTTTATTAAGAAAATGAAATTTATTGACGCGTACTTTAAAATTTTTCATTTATTTTTCACTGTGACTCATTACAAAGTCATAAGTAACTTATGCTGCTTTTCTCTTAGGTACTCTGTAACTTGCCTCTTGCTGTCTAAGCACAATACGAGTCGCATGAGCTGGAATATTTAGCTTTACGTGTGTGTCCCATTGCATCACACAGAATATTAAAAAGACATATGCTCAAGCATTGAAATTGGTAAAATGAATAACTTTTACTGTTTTATACTGAACATTCTTACGTGAAATTGGCATTTTTTTCCCTTTACTATTAGTGCCTGGAAGTGAAAAAAGACTGATTACTAATACTGTCTGATGGTACCAGCTCGATTAATGCTAAAATACCAGCAGTTGTACCTATATATTTTACCATAAGTGCAAATGTTCAACACAATGTTCTAATGTAAACTGTGATAAAAAAAGAAAAAGTTATTCAGTGCTTTGACTATTTCAGCACCATTTATGTTTGTTGGCAAGCATTCACGTAAAAGAAAATATTTTTTAATAATTGGTGCTTATACCAGGTGAATATAAAAAAAACAGCAAGTACAGCCACATCTATAGGTTCATCCATTTGTGAAACAAATACAGTTTTGAAGATGAGCTATTAACTAGGTCTTCATGTTTGCAACTACATTTTTAATTCGATGAGTTACCATATCATTCGAAAATGTCACTCCTGTAATTTCTTTATGGGATTTTCAGGCAGTCAGTAGTGTCAATTGTATCAGGCCTTTAAATTAGTCCCTCACCTAATGTGTGGGTTTCTCCAGTCAGTGCAATACGGAAACCTGTAAGATGCTTCAGTGACATTTTCATTTCTAGTTTGGAAAAGCTGGAACAACTTTTGGATTTTAAAGAACCCATCATGTATAAAATATTTGTATAAATATTTTATGTATAAAATATTTGTATTAGTTCCATAGTAACATAAACTAGGTGGCTTTAAACAACAGGAATTTGTCTCAGTTCTGGAGGCTAGAAGTCTCAGACCAAGGTGTTAGCAGGGCACTGTCCTTCCTGAAGTCTCTTGGGGAGGATCCATCCTTGTGTCTTTTTAGCTTCAGGTGTTTTTCAACAACCCTTGCCATTCCTTGATTAGTGGCAGTGTAATCTCTGCCTCCATTCTTACAAGACTGTTTCCCTCTGTGTGTATGTTTCTGTTTTTCTATAAGGACACATCATTGGATTAGGGCTTAATCTCTAGTATGATCCTATTTTAGCTTAATTACATCTGCAAAGATCCTATTTCCATAAAGTAATATTCTCAGGTTCCGGGTGCACAGGAATTTTAGGAGCACACTATTCAACCCAATAGAGTATTTAATTCCTTTCCTTTATATAAAGGTTTAAATCCTTTCTTTAAACTCTGATTTCAAAGATGCACCTTAAGTAACACTATAAAACTATTTGAAAATGTTCTGCTATACTTTTGCTTAGTTATAGTTTTCCCAGTTTCTTTGGAGCAGATTCCTCTCTTCCATGAGTTAGAAAACACGGGTGTCAGTTTCATCTCCTTCAACAACTTTAGATGTAGATGGTGCAGCTGTGGATTGAGAAAACCAGTCTTTTAATCTCCCTATTTAAGTCACCTACCTATTCTTGAACATAAGAAAAATATGTAGTTAATTTTAGTATAAAAATATTGTTATACTTCAGATAAAATTTGTAAAATCTAGGAAAGTTTTCAAGAATTTAAAAATATTGTGAAACAAGATATCCAAGTATATTTAGTAGTGTTATTTCCACAGATGTACAAGAAAAACTTGTGGACTTCAAAAATCACTCCCACCAGACATTGAACTCACCAAAGCCAGTGGTCAAGCTGTTTGTGTTTATCTTTGTATCCTTATTTTAGCTTCTTGTTCATAAACAATAACAATGCTCAATAAATACTCATTGAGGAAATTTTTTTTAGCAGAAAACATTTAAAAATCTTTGGTGCCCTCAGGTGGCATAATATTGCAAAGCAACTCAAAAAAATTTTTAAATGGAGACCAATTTGGGTTTAAATCGCTACTTCTATGTTTAATAAGACTATTCTTCTACTCCAAATTGTATTGTTATTTGGATATATTTCATCCCCATGTCTCATTTCGTGTTAAAACAGAGTGAAATGACATTATTCATTACTGATTAGTTTCGAGTTATTGATCTAATCAACTTACCATGTTTCTTACTCTTCTGTTGCCAAGAAAAGTTGAGTGGTTCACATTGTTGCAGTTAGTTTTCTGATGAGACCGGTGAAAGGTGTACTTGGTAGCCGTCTTAAGCTACCTCTGGCCTTGGAGTCAAGTCTTCACTACTTTATCTCCTATGGATCTGCATTTCTTTTGAGAGCAGACATTTATTTCAAACTTTAGGAATGTCCAGCATATTTTTGTATTTTTCTTTATTTAAATTTATTTTTTTTCTTGTTATGTCTCTTTCAAAACATGAGTTTTTTTCTTCTTGAATTTGTAGGTTCACATACTTCTAACCAAAAGAGAGTGACCATATTCATAGGGAACTCTTAGATAAATGGGAAATATGAGTGTTCTTCCCAGTTATCATTAAGGAATTTGGTAAATCTGATAACATTCCTTAGAAATATTGAATTATCTTTACTATCTAAGTTGTTAAAAAGTCTTTCAGATTACTCAGTCTCTCTAAGGGTCAGTGTAGTGGAAAGAAGCAGGAGTGAGATACTAGCTTTTAGGGATGCCCAGTTCAGGTCTAATGTAGGATGAAGAACCTGGAGAGATTTGCATTTGTGATGTTTCACCAAAGTGATCAGAAGGAAAGGTTGGAAGAACTAAAATTCATTATCTAAAGAAAAGTTTAGGGCAGAGGATCCAAAAGGGACATTTATAATATGGCTACTCTTTCATTCTTTAAACATTTTTTTTTCACTCATTTTTTCAACAGGTATTGATGGGAAATCTAATACATAGCAGACATTGTGCTGGGCTTGTAATACAGATATTGAAAAGGGAGTCCCATCATTTATGGAGCTCTGCAGCTAGTGAGGAGACAGCTAAGTAAAAAATAATAATAAAAAAAGGCAACATTGTGAGTGGAATGACATGCATATAGGAAGGTCAAAATTTCCCTGCAGCAAGGTAAAATTCTGATCCTTATTTTGTGGAGTAATTAGGTGTTAGCTGGATGGTGGAGGAAAGAGTATTTCAACAGAGGGGCTAGTGTGTGAATGCTACTGAGGGAGTGTGTGGGATAGAGGCTAGAGTGGCAGGCAGAGATCTTGACAATCAAACGAAACATCTGGGATGTTTTCTTGTAGGCAGGGGAGGATTTTAAGCAGGGGAGTCATATAAGTGGATATTTATATTTTAGAAAGATCACTTTGGCCACAGTGTAAAGAAGACTGGTAGCAGGTAAACTGAGAAATAGGGAGACAGTTGAGAATGTTGCAATAATACTGGCAAGGAATGAAAAAGTGAACTAAAGGCAGTTGTAATGAAATCGAGGTGCTAAGGATCTGAGAGAGTCTATTAGATTTGGTTGGTAAAGGAGTGAAGAGGTTAGCTCGGCTTAGCTGTTTGTGTCATCCATCAAGATAAGAAATTTAGAAGGAGGAGTGTGTTTTAGGGGTTAGGAAAAGAGTTCAGGCTTGGATGTTGAATTTGAGATATTGAAATGACAACAACTAGAAAGCATACAGATTTGGAGGTCAGAAGGGGCACTGGAGAGAGACTAGCCAGCAAATCTGAAATTGGGGTTGACCCTGGAAAAAATTAATAGCACTGAGCTTCCTGTTTTCTTAGCTTCTAGCCAATGTCAGGCTCTAGTTAGGAACAGAAAAACCCAACTGGAAACCTGCAGTCCTTCTGGCTGAAGAACCACAGGACAGAAAGTTAGAGGGGGATTCCTGAAGGAAAAGATCCACAGGAATAAAGCTCCAAATTCTGTCCATAAACTCTGCTTAAATTTATTGAACAGACTTAGGTTTGAGCCTTAGTGAGTGACGTGTGGCAAGGTTCTTCACCCCATAGAGCCTTAGGTTCTCCATTTTTAAAATGCAAAGACTAATATTTTGCAAGGTGGTTATAAGGATTAAAAAACCCAACTGCACATGAAGTGTTTCATATAGTGCCTGCCAAATGGTAGACTCTCAATAAATTACTGCTGTATTAATTGTGATTCTGCTAGTGGCAAGCGACAGGAATTGAAGTTTGCTCAAGGAGAAAACGAACTTGATTGATCAATAGCAAGGAAGGACAGAAGATGGAGTCAGGGACTCTGTCACCAGGGCTTGTGAGTGTCCCCCCTCCCCCTCCCTCCCTCCTTCCTTCCTTATCCCATTCTCTTTGTTCTATCCCATATACACCTTGCCTTATCTCCTGAGGTTTACCCTTACTCTGCCTTCTGTTGATAGCTTCCTCCTTTGGGAGTGGGTGTGGATGTGGGTGTGAGTGTGAGAAGCCTGGTGCAGAGTAGGTTGGGCTTTGAAGATGGAAGAAGAGCCTCAAGCCAAGGAATATGAATGGCCTTTAGAAGCCAGAAAAGACAAAGAAACAGCTTTTCCCCTAGAGCTTCCAGGAGGAATACAGTGCTGACTCTGAGTTCAGCTCAATGATACTCATGTTGGACCTCTGACCTACACGGCTGTTATATAATCAGTTTGTTTTGTTAAGCCTCAAAATTTGTGTTACATGTGAAAGCAGCTAGGTAAAACTAATCATCCCAGCTTAGTTGGGGTGATTCAGGTTTTGTGGAGCCTAAAATGTAAGCAATTTTGGAGATTCCTGTTAAAATTCAAAATTACAAAATAGACTACTTAGAATGAGAACAAATCACAACGAATTGCAAAGTTAAAAAAGGCTGACAAATATAGACTCAAAAAATTTAGAAAAATAAATTTCAAATTAGTTAAAATTTAACTGCCGTTACCTCTATAATTCTTTTTTTTTTTCACCAGTTTTGGGCTGCATTGTCTCTGATCTCTTTATATGACAAGATTCTTACTGTTTCCTAAGGTGTCATTAATTTAAATATCTTTGATTATTGATAATTTAGAAAAGTTTCAGTTTCATAACTTGTGCATTTTTAGAATTGTTAAAGTGAGATAATACTTATTAACCAACCTGTTGTTACTCTTTTGTAATGACACTGTAAATTATATATTTATAATTATGACACATTGTAAATTATGCATTTTATTTGTTCAAGTTGGTATTTCATTTAAAATCAGCAAGAAATTAACAAGGACCTGTGCAAACAGGATTGGCCCAGAGAGGAACATGTGCAGAGGGGTGACCCAGAAAAAGAAGGCCGGATACAGGGTACATGTAGGTCTGTGGACATGTGGAGCAGCAGAAGACATTAAACCAGGGAGAGAAGTAGAAATGGTGTCAAATGCTGGCAAATGTCTGAAGAGAGATTGTGTTTTAAAAAGTCAGGTCTGAGATTGGTCACTAACCACTTGAGGAGCATTATGGGAACTGTTAAGATCATTAACACGAGAGCTGGAAAGTTTGGATTTGAGCCCTAACCCCACCCTGCCCCAGCCCACCTCCTCATGACTGGCCTGCTGCCATTTGGGACAGCACATATGACCTGCACAGCCAGGCTGAATTCCTAAAGCTGCCAGACTCTCTCTGCTCAAGGTCATGTGCACACATTCTGTTTTCCATTCCTACGATCTTCTGGCCACTGTCTTTCTCTTCTATGGCCTGGAGGCTGTCATAGCACACGTGGAGGCCTTACAAAGTTCACCCAGCAAGTCTTAAATGGTAGCCAGCAAAGCCTGTCCTTACTGAACTCTGAAACATCTCTAAGGAGAAAAGCCGTCCTCCGAAATAGACCGACATTATTACTGCCTTGTAAGGAGGCACCTGTGCCATTATCCAAAGTGTCACGTGTTCATTCCTGAGTCTGCTAACATATCACCTTTATGAAATCACATGAGGGCACAAGTGAAGTGAACACCTTGAGTGATCTAACTCCCAGCCCAGGCGACTTCATAAATCAGTGGTTCAAATCATGAGGCTCTTGGTAGAAAAAAGTTACTTATTTGGGGAATCATTACCTGATCTGTTTTCTCTTGCGCGTGTCTGTTGCTGCTGTGGTTTCTGCCTCCAGTACAGCCAGATCGCTGCCGAGAGAGCCCCCTCCATGCTACCGAAACCCCTCCCCGACCACTCGACTTGGGACACACTGCAGAAGGGGGGTGGGGCTTTCAAGCTCAGAAGAGCAGGTCACGAGGTGACCAGTAGTGGAGAGTTGCAGGTCAGCAAGAGGACGTGACTTCTGGTTGACCCGCGAGTTCACCCCGCCCCTGTCCTCGGAATGAATGTAAATTCTGCCAACCGTTCCCACAGTAGGAGGCATTTGCAAGGACTCAGGGTTGAGAGAGTAAGGTGTTGAGACCACCTGGATGGCATACATGACTGAACCCCATTAAACTTCCCTATAGACTTTTAAGACTGGCAGGCAGGTGCAGGCATCTACTCATTGTGCAGCTGCTGAAGACAAGCCTCATAGGTAAGTTCTCTTGCTTATTAAACCTGCCATTTCCCAGTCGGAGGGGCCGGCTTCTTTCTCTCCTTGCTCTCTGTGTCACTACGGGGACAGCTTACGAACCAACACCTGTTCTTTGCTTTTTCCAAGGAAGACACCCACTTGCGGAGGCCTGGGGCTTCTGGTCTTTTCTCTCTGCTCTGCCTACAAGCCTTTTTAGAGCTTCAGTATCCCAGAAGAAACAAACGTTTCCTTGAAACTGTTTCTCTCTTCCTTTTGTTCTTTGTATGTTAGCAACTTGAGTAATCCTTCACAATTTGGGTCCCAGATGATTTAAGAGATTCTTCTATTCTGCAATTGCTAAGTCTAACTCTTCCAAATTACTCACTGCACTCTGACTATATATGTACATATACACATATTCACATTCACAATCTCACCCTCCAGGCCTGAAATCATGCTGTTTCCTCTTGCTCAGTTGCTTCAGTGCCTAACCTTGTGAACAAACACCTCTGACTTTCCCAGCTAGGGTTAGGTGGCTCTCAAGGCATTTGGGGAATTATAACAAAAATAGTTAAAAGTTAAGAGCCAGCATTTATTAATTGTTTACTATATATTAGGCATGGTGCCAAGCATTCTTGATATATTGTTTATTTAAATGTATAACTCTCAACTCCCTTATCATGCTGTGCTATGTTTGTTTATATATCTGTGTTTCTGAACAGACAGAAAGCTCCTAGAGGTGAGGGCTTGGATGTTCTTTATACCAGCACCTAGCACAGTGCCTGCATGTAACATGCACTCCAGCATTATGGCGTGTTTAGTTGGATGTGAGGGTCTAACCCAACTTCTGAATGAAACAATATTCCCTAATCTTCCAGCTCAAAGGCTGGTAAACTTTTGCTCTAAAGGTCAAGATAATCAATATTTTTGGCTTTGTGAACTATTTGCTTTCTCTTGCAGCTATTCGACTCTACTTTTATATTGGGGAAGCAGCTATAGATAATACATAAATAAATGTGTGAATGTTTTCCATAAAATTTTATTTACAAAGACAGTGACCACCCTGTTCTAGATCACTAGGCTCATATCCACAACCATTAGGCTGGTTTAGAGTATGAAGTTTTTTGCCTAGGGTCAGAGCACGGAGCCCGAGGCACTACTCATCCTGGTGTTTGTCCTCAAGTGGTTTGCATATTCTTAAAGATTTCTGGAGAACACTATTTTAAAAATATGTTTATATCTCCCTTAAGGTTTTTTTTTTCTTTTTCTGTCGAAACCTAAATTAATTCCACTTTCAACTGAAACATGATCCTTCTTATTGTACCTAGGGAAAGGAATCCACTAGCCTGGGAGCTTGGCTGCTGCTTTATCAAATAGCAGTTAATCTTGTACTTTCAGGTGGTTCTATGCTTTTGTATAGTTTTCTAGTATATCAGTTGTTTTCAAAAGTAACTTAAAATTATCTCCAGAAGAATCATAATGGCAAAAACATATGAGTTTGGTGAATTAGTTTTTTTTTTTAAAGGCTACGAAGGATGAAAAACAAACTGAAGTTGTCTCCAGTTTCATACCACCAAGTGTTTAAACAACATTTTTGGGAAGGGAGTCTGTCTCTCAACTCTGTCCATCTCTGTGTTGTTCTGGTCTCAGGCACCCTTTCTCCTCATGGAGCCCTGGGCAGCTCCAAACTTATATTCTTGCAAGTAAAGTCCAGTGAAAAATAGAAATAGAAATTTTGTCTCACAGACAGTTCCAATACAAGTTTTAGGTCTGACTTTTATAGGCCAATATTGGTGACCTGCAATCTTTTTGCTCTTTTCCTATAAGTACATACCTCTGTATATACATTTGCATTTTTGCCATTGTATTATGTAAAAATTATATATTATCTCTCATCTAACTATATGATGTGGTAGCAAAAAGTCACTAGAAACAACTGAAATATTGATAAATAATGGGGTTTTGAATAAATTATGATACATTCATACTATGAATTATAATGAAACTGTTAGAAAGAATGAAACATATCTATATGTTATTTGAGGAGGTATCTTTGAAATATTATTAAGCGAAAAAGAAAATTGTAGGACATTATGTATAGTCTGATCCTGTTTTAGGAAATTAAAAAAAGAAAAAAGTATATGTGCATGTATATTTGTATATCTTTGTATGAACATAGAGAAAGTTATAAAAGGTCTCTTAAGGTTGGTTACTTCTGGGGAGGTGGGAGTGGGTTGGGGAAAGATGATTATCTTTAGATTATAGATTAATTTTTAATTACTCAAGTAATTAACAAATCCAAATGTTTGTAAACAGGCCCCTTTGAATACCACTCCTGAAACCATTCCCTTTCTTCTCCCTTATTATCTGTTTAGTATGTGGCCTTTCCGATATTTGTGTATTTACATGGTTACGTATGTACTTGGAGAGAGTTTATAGTACTTCAAAAAATACATGATACCCTGCTATGTGGATCTTTCTACAGTATACTTTTTCACTCCACAGCATTTTTTGGATATATATCTCTGTTAACACATGTAAACTACCTTATTCTTTTAAGTTGCTGAGTAGAATTCTATGGCATAAATAACTGACCATCTATTTAGCTATTCCCTTGATGATGGGCAGTGATTAGTTCTTATGTTTTTAGCTATTACAAACAGTGCCACAGTAGCCACTCTTGTGGCCTCGGACATGTGTTCCTGTTTCTCTAGGAGAGTTACCAAGTAGTGGAATTACTAGGTCATAGGGTATGAAATTAAAAAAAATTTTACGATAGATTCTGTGGGATTTTCTTTAAAAGAGATTGTGCCAATTTAAAATAATTTTTTTATTATCTAAATTTTAAGGCAAACATGTATTAGGTAATAAAAATAAAGAAAATTTATAAAGGCATTTCCTTACTCTATGTCCTTCAGATATGTGGATGAGACCAGGTGGATTTTCACCTGTCTGGACTCTCTTCAGGTAGTCCTGTCAACTGAGACAAGAGGCAGAGAAAGTTGCCTGGGACAGCAAAGACTTCTTTCTGTTCATGTGACATCTGGAACTTATTTAAATGAAAAATTTATAAATTTACTATTTGTTGTTCTCTTTACAGTTCTAGCACTAAAGAAAATCTTTGAATGCTTTTAGACAAAAATTTTGAGTATGTGAAAATATTGGCCTAGGGGAGAAAAAGGTCTTTGTAATTCACAGAAATGTGTGAAATGAAAATGTTTCCTTCTCTGACATCACCGGTTACTGTAGAACATAAGCAGAGAGCTTAACGGGATTTTAAACATAAATGAAACTACTTAACTAATGAATTTGTTAGTTTATGCGAGGGTCTTGGCTTAAGACTTAAATGTTTCTCTTTTACAAGTGTATCACTTCCCAGCAGAGGGAGCAAAAGAGCTCTCCATGATTTGGAAACTCGCAGGCTGTCAGGATGGCCTTTGCCTGCCCAACGGGGCAGCATAAGTGTTTAAGTTTGGTGTGCATAAGCTTTCACTGAAAAAATTAATTTTAATTTATATATAAAATAACATACGCATATTGCTAGGGATATGAAAACAAAAAAATTAACACAAAAGGCTTTTTGTATATGAAAACATAAAATGATACAGAAGGCCCCTGCCCTCCTCTTCATTCTCTCCAGTCCTTATGAAGAGAAACCATGCGTTATTTGATAATAAAGCAGTACAGATCTAAAAAGCATTGAAGGATGCTTAGTGAAAAATGTTTTTTTCTCTCGCCTTGCTTCCCCAGCGTCCCATTTTCCTTACTAGTGGCAGCCACTGTAAGCAGTTCATTGAATATCCTACCAGAGAGATGACATGTGAGTCTTTTAACAAAATAATAATTCCAGAAAATGCATTCACATGGTTCAAAATTCAAAAGTTTCTAATACAAATTCAGAGAAATTTCCTATTTCTCACCTCTGTCTCTCAGAGGCAACTTATTAAGTCATATTTCCCAATTTATTAATCTAAGATATTAGCTAGTGGCTTTATTTTATGGTAGATGAAGGTTTGCCTCTTGTAGTCTCTTCTTGTACTCCAACTACCTGAAATAAACATAATAATTACATTATTTTATAGATGATATGCTTTACTGATAAGCTAAATACTGGAGTAATTTTCTCCTTTCTTATATGGTATTTGGTTTTCCTGAAGTTAATTGACTCACTTTTCCACAGGCTTAGCTTTTTAGGCATTTGTCACTGATTTTCTATGCACATTATTAGTTTGTCAAATGCCAGCAATATTTCCAAATTACCAAATGTATCGTATCTTTTTCCATTCTCTGTCTTCTTGCTCAAGGCTAAACAATTTGAGCTCAGAGCCTGCACAGAGTTCTCATCCTTCCACTTGCCTTTGCCCGTTTACCCTGTTGGATCTTCTCTTCTTTGAGTCCCATGTGTTAAATTAGTTAAACAAGGAAGCCATTAGACTCAGCTGGCTCTAATGCCCGGGCAACCTACGTAAACAAACCAAAATCTAAGTCTGTAAATGCCTCTAGCTTATAAAAGCAAAATGCCAAGGACAACCAATCACAGATAGGAAACCAGGCTATAGCCAATCAATTTCCGTTGTTCCCTTCAGCAGTTTCTCTGTGTTAGTGTTTCCCCTGGCTCCTGATCACTTCCGATTTGGTGTTGCCCAATAAGAATTAATTTTTGCTCAAATATCTATCTCTTAAAAATTTTAATGCGCCTCAGTTTTTCTTTTAACACATTTCCTCTTTCCCTGATTTGCTGGAGTCCATCTTTCAGGAACTTCCCAAGAGAGGGTATGTAATTGATATTTTGAGTTCCTTGTAGGTCTGAACATGTCTTAATTCTTTTTTTTCATTAAAAAATTAAAAAAAATTCTTTAATGTCACCACATACTTGGCCCCTTTTACCCCATATACCTCCCTTCTCTCCCTTTCCCCTGTCTTCTTATAACCACTAGTCTATAGTCCATATCCATGAGTCTCTGTTTGTTCCATTCATTTGTTGCTTTTAGGTTTATATCCTACATATAAGTGTTATCATGTGGTTTTCAACTCTTTCTGTCTGGCTTATTTTGCTTAGCATAGTTACCTTGAAGTCCTGAACATGTCTCAATTCTTGATATGTATATACTTCGGCTGAATATATATTTCAGGATTGGTAATTTTTTTCCCGAAGAATTTCTTCATTGCCTTTCAGTCTCTCTAGCTGCAGTTGAGAAGACTCATAGCATTCTGTTTCCTGATCTTTTGTATGTAACCTGCTTTTTTCTTTCCTAGTCTCATGGGATTTTATGAAGATGTTACTTTGGGTCTTTTTAAATTTATTTTTCTAAGCATTGAGGAGGCCTTTTCAGTTCTTGGAAAATTTTTGTATTTCTTCAGTGTTTCCCTCCAATGGACATCTGTTTTTGTGTCCTCCCCTGTTACTTTGTCCCTGTGGGTCAAAGTTGCATCTCTCACATAACTTTCCCATTACTTTAGTGAAGTTGCAAAAGGATTGAGGAGATAATATGGGTTCTCATCTGGCCATGGTAAATGAGGTGTCTCTATCCCATTACTTTCTGAAGGTTTACTGAAAGAGGAGCCCAGTGTGAACCTGTGGAAAGTATACTTTGGAACACCAAAAACAGAACCAGTGGGATATCTTTAAGTAAACGGTTTTGTAAGGGGAATGTTTTTGAAAAGTTCCCCTTCTCCTTTAACTACGCTCCTGCATTGATACTAGAATTAAAGTGGGAACTGTAGACATGGAACGGTCACATTTTAGAGAGATTGACAAGGTAGAACTAACAGGCCTTGGTAATTGCTTGCCTGTGGAGAAGAAGATAAAAAATGGGTGCACTGACTGTGAGGAGTGTGAACCTTGGGCCCTGGATCAGCTCGGTGCAGACATGCAGCATAAGCCACCTTTCTTCAGTGCTCTCCACTCTTCCCATAATGGTGTTCCTTTCACCAATGATGCTATCTCCCAAATCCAGGTATTACTCTAGATGGCCCCCTCATTGGCTCACATAAAATCCCAAACTCTAATAGCCTTCTTTGCTTTTCTCTGACATCAAGACTTTATAAAAAATCTCTCTTTGGCCTGTTAAATATGCATCAGTCTTTGCTCATATAGTAGTTCAGTGGTTCTCAAAACCAAAAGTGTAGCGGAATTAGCTGGGGGCATTTAAAAGGCTACAACTATCCAGGACTCTGTATTTTAAATACTATTCCCCAGGTGTTCAGTTTGTTTTGGGAATGGGGTGGAGGGAGCTAGCCAGTGGATTCCCTCAGGTAGAGAATTACATTTTCCTTAAAGAGACTCTGTTGGAGTGACATAAATGGTGACTTTTGTAGTTTAGGTTTTTTGATACTTTGGATGCCTTCCCACGTTGTAACAGTTCATGTTGATGAGCGCTGACTGGATAAGAGGCAGTGAGATCATGTTTCAGTTCTAAGTGACTGTCATGTGTGTGATGAGAAGACCTTTGCTTTTAATTTAACTTAGTTGTAATTTAATTGAATTATGCAGTGACAGTCAAGGGATGGTTTTCATTGGAAATAAAGAGAGAGAAAGGAAAACGACTCCAGTGATGTGTTACTTTTTTAAATAAAAATACGAACACTAGGGGGCAGCAAACCACCATCCAGAGGGGGGTCTGCACAAAATTCAGCAGGGAAAAAACTGTTTTCTTGGAAATGTGATGTGTTTATTAAATATCTTTTTAAAAAGGCAGCCCTGATGCAAGAACCTCTGTTATATGAATTACATTTGAAGAATAACAAAGATTGAAAAGTTTCAATCTTTTCAACGTTTCCCTACATGTTATCCTGATATACCCATATCTTTTCATGATACATATTTGCACACAACACTCAGAGCGTTTCCACACACTCGGTCCCTGCCAGAGAACCCTCTTCATTACTCTTCCAAAGACTCCTAGTGTTGGTCCTCAAAGGACACACTACATCTTTTTGAAAGAAGCAGCTTGAGTAGTTTGTTTCCTCCACCTTGAGGTATGAGGAATTAGAGGTCTCCCTCCCGGATCTCTCAGTTAATAGAGAGTCTGCCAGGCACCCCTGCCCCAGCAACACACACACACACACACACACACGTGATTGCACTCTAAGAGACCAGCCAGGTGAGGGTGTTCACAGGCATGACTCCAAGGCCCTTTGCTGACCCAGGGACATTCTGCATAGCCAAAGGCTAAACTGTGTTTGGCTAGATATTTTATTCTAAATCACAGATGTTCATTTTCTCCACCCTGGAAATTATTACTTGAGATAACTTCTTAACTAGAACTTTTCATAGGCCTTCCAACCAGGGGAAGAAAAAGAATGTGCTGAGTTTTGATTGTTCAAGTGGATAAATAAGGTTGTTTTTGGAGAGCTGAGCTTTACAGCTAGAATTCATGGGGGCCTTGGTACCATGTGACATTTCCTGGTAGGTGCCACCAGGACCTGGAGTGTTGGGTTATGGTTTTGTTCTGCCATGAGCTGTATGACTTTGAGCAGGTCACATAACCTCTACTTCCTCACTTGTAAAATGAAGAGCTGGCCTAGTTAGTGGCTCTCAGTCAGAAGTACATCTCTGAATCTGATTTGAAGCATGCAGTTTCCCAAGCTCCGTCCTCTCCCACAAAATCACAATCTCAGGAGGGGGGGCCCTGGCATGTATATTTGAGTAGTGGGGATGGGAAGAAGGGGAACCCGGCTCAGTCTAGGTGATTCTAGTTAGCTCCCAAGGATATGAACATCCAAACTAAAACATTGCAAGTGTTCCTTCTGACGGACATTTATTCATTTACTTATTCATTTATTTTTCAAAAATTAAGCAAATACATACTGATGTTTATAAAGGTCTTTATGAGTCCATTTTGAGTTTAGATCTAGTAAAAATTTGCTAGGATGATATGGATTGTAGCACACACACCACATGCTTCTAATTCGTATAGTGACAGGCACTTGGTTAGGTTACGTGAATAACTTATTTGTTTTTCTGAATCTCAGTGACCTGATAGTAGTTGGCAAAATGAAAGCTCCTGGGCCACAAAAGCCAAGAAGTGAGTGACTTTGAATCAAGCAGCTGACCCATAAAGAGCTCTGAAAAGAGAGTCTGAAGTCCTAGTGCCAGATGCCACTCTGCCACCGACTGGCTGTGTGATCTGGGCAAAATGTCTGGAGTTTCTTCATCTTTGCTAATTATTACTTTCCAAAATGGATTGTAAAACCTCTACTATTTATTGCCTGGGATGAGGATTAGGACTAAATGAGATAATGTGCGCAAAAGCACTCTGTAAATTATAAAAAGCCATCAACTTTACCAGTAACATTGTGATTCCTGCTCTTACCTATTCTTCCAGCAGGAATAGTGGGATTTTCCGCTTGGGCTTCAACTCTTGGAAATGGCAATACACTGGGCTGGTTTTTAGTCTGTATGTGGTGAATGACCTCTCCGGGTTGTCTCTCTTTTGCTTTCCATGAACCGTAACAACCGCCATCCTCACGTTCTCGGCCTCAGCCAGCTCCACTCTGAAGCTCCCTTCACTCAGTGTCCATTTCATCCACCATAAAATGTATCCCGTGGTCCAAAGTGCCTCTGCTGAAGCCTTCTCTGTTGCTGTTATTTACTTTCTCTGTAAATGTTGGGTTTTGTGGTGAACTGTGGCTTCAGAGTTACAAAAGCTCCATCCTGGTTTGTTGGGTAGGCTTTCCAAGAAAACCGAGCTGAGTGAGTCTGAGAAACGCTGGCTTCAGTGTGCCCTGCCTGTCCCTTCATCCCTCTTTGAATGTACAAGGGACTTTCATATTCCTGTCAGGGTCTTTCAGTAAAGCCTTTCTTGCTTTAGATATTGAGGGTCCTCTACCAGGCTCGTTTCTTCTTTTCCAGCGTGAGGAGGGGGTGGCTGCACTGTGTCCTGTTTTACCAGGGGGAAGGAACAAAAACACTGTCCTTATTGGGAGAGGCATCCTGGAATCAGACCAATGAAACAGACCTGGAGATGTCACAGCGACTGCCATTGTTCCTGGGGAACGTGGTGCTCTGTCCCCTCATATTTCTCTCCCTCAAGGGAAAGGGGAGGCATTAGATGACCTCCTTCAGGGTCACTTGTAGTGCTAACATTCTACTGAAAGCTCTGTAAGATGCTGAAGCACAGTTCCTTCCTGATTTTACACACCTACTGCAGGGAAGGTTGTAAAATCACCGAAGAGAACTTTGGAGAGGCCAGCTCTGCACTCTTGGACCCCCATCTCTGGGCCCCTACATTTTCTCAGGGGTCATTCTCAGCAGGTAGCTGTCTTTTTCACAGGACATGTGCTCTGCCACAAATAGTGATTCCCTGCGGAAGACAAATGGGGGGTCAGAGACCTAATAGTGCTGAACCTGGGTGGTCTCTGAGCTTTGGGGTAGGTGCTACTCACAATCTCTGTGGCGGAGAAAAATCCCCAGTACACTGTAGATTGATACTTAGTAAAAAGGAATTTTTACTTTTGTAGAAAGTGAAATTAAAAAACCCAACATGAGGCCCATTTAAAAAAATGATTCATTTTTAAAAGATATAATATTACTGTCAAATTTCTATGATTCAGAAACTTACTTCCCACTGCTACCTGAAGTGGTTCAGTACCAGCTCTCCACTGGGACAGGTGGGAAGCACTTCTCTGGAGGACTTAGACAGTTGTTAGCCTCTGGCTGTGGGCCCAGCACCAAGTGACTGTGCGTCAGTCACCTCACCTGTAGATAGAATAGGGTAATGGCAGAGCCTACCTACTTCATGAAATTTCTGTGAAGATAAAATATTTAGTGCACTTAAATCTTTTAGAACAGAATATGGCTATTATCATTAAAGTGTGAGCTCAACACAATCAACCCCAGCTGACAATCAGCTCCTTACTCTGGAGGCTGTGTCACTAGATAGCAGCCAAGTTGGGAATAAGGGCTGAATTTGAGCCACTTGCTCATCTCACTAAATACCAAGACTTTCCTTTTCTTATAAATACTCATTTAGGTGAGTTGGAACTGTTGGAATTGCAGACATTTCAGGCCTTTTGCTTTTTCTGCTTTTTTACAGTTTGCCTATAGTTTTGCTTGGAAGATGAGAATCTATTAAGCCAATGTGTTTATGTTCTTTATTTCTGGTTAGTTTCTCTTTCTAGTTAAAATATACAATTTTTTTAGGCTCATAGTAAAGCAGGAAATGTTTACATCTAAAATAAACTGTTTTGTCAAAACTGAAAAACAACATGGACTCATTTAATCCATGTACCTTTTCTTTTAGGATCCTACATTTTCTCTTAGACTAAGAGCACCGTTCTTTTCAATTAGTATAAATAGCTTATTTCTGGTGACATTTTCAGTTGGATGTGTTCTAAGGGCAGAACGTATTAGTGCGATGTCTTAAAATGAATCATTCTTATCAAGTCATCAGCCTAAAGCTGTAATTTACAGCAAACATACACTTAAAATGACCATTTTACCATATTCCATCAGGACGTGGCCTCATGTTTATGTTAGGTTTGCCCTAGAATACAATAAAAAACTGAGTGGGAAATTCCTGTTAACACTGTGAATTCTGTTTCTCCACTGGCTTCTGTTTTAACAGTTACCTATTCACAGAATCTAGACTTGAGCATAGAATAAAGGTGTTGGAGCGTCCCATCAGATCTCTGAGGGAAAGTTGGTCAGATGAACAATCGATCGTTGGCTCTCTGTGCACCTGCAGGGTAAATAAACCACAGTAGGCTGCTTCACAGGGATCTCTTTTCTCTGTGGGGAGTCTTAAGTACCTCCCCCCACCCTGTGTGTTGATAGGCCTCACCTGCTCATTGAGCCAGGTGAATGGACTAATTCATAATTCCTAGGGTTGCTTGTCCACTGCAAATGCTAGAGGGCATTTGCTTCACAATAGCTGCTGCCATTGTCCCTAGAAGCCTGTGCCCAGGGCTCCTCATTTGCTGTTCCTTGGTTGCCCACCAACTGAGCCATTCCTTTAAGTCCTGACTAAGCAAATGCCGAGCCATGCTCTTTGATGAGCTGGGGACTGCCACACTGCCAGCTCTGAGCTATCCACAGAGCCGTCTGCCGAGCTCTTCCTGAAAGCAGATCCCTCTGAAAGCCCTCTCTGACTGGGGTCCAGCCCCGAGTCTGACTCGGGAAAGTGGACAGAGTGTGCTGTTGGCCCCTCTATGTCTTTCCTCTCAGGCACAGCCACCTAAAATGCCTCAGATGTACATATTCAGCTTCCAGCCCTCATTCAAATCAACTCTTCCAGAATCTTTCTTCCAGATCAGAGTGTTGGATAATGTATTGAATTTATTTAAAGTAATCATAGCAGAATGATTTAAATATTTAAGGCATTTCAGTTGTATTGGTTGCAAAAGTACTTATTTGAAATGAGTAAATGTGATTGGTCCTGGTATTACTTACTCCTTCCCCTTCAGGTACAATGTCTGTCCCTTAGCGGGAGCTATAAGATCATGTCCAAGGATCCCATGAGTGATCACTCTGCCTGATAGAACAGGACAGTCAGTTGCAGCCTATCTGCTTCTGCCCCATTCTCTGTCCTCTTTTTCTGGGTCTTTAATTAAACATAGGTTTGATTTTCTCACTGTGTCCTATATGTCTCCTCTCTGCTCCATTCTGTATTTCATTCCTTTTGCTCTCTGTGATTCATTCTGTATTGTCTGATGTGTCTTCCAGTTCATTAATTCTTTGTTCAGCTTTCTGTGATCTGCTGGTAAACCCACACAGGCTGACTTTATTGCACTTGGCTTTATTGTGGTTCACAGATGTTGCGTTTTTACCAATTAAAAACAAGATCCTCCACCAGCAAAAAGATTACGATGCGAGAAACTCGCTTTATTGCATTTGTCTGGAACTGAACCTACAATATCTCCGAGGTATGACTGTACATTGCTTTTAATTTTGGTTACCATATTTTTAAGTTCGCGCATTTCAAATTGTTTACTGTTTAAATCTGAAATGCCACTTTCTCCCTTTTCTCAATTCCTTGCTTAAATTCTTTAGTTTGCTTTAAGTACCTCAGTCATAGTTTTACAGTTTGCATTTGGTAATTTTCATATCTGCACTACCTGTGTGTTCATTTCTATTGTTTGTGTTGGTTGTTGTTTATATTGCCCCGCGTCCTTGAGGCCTGGTTATATTTGATTGTGTGTGGGGCATTATATTTGAAAACATTATTTGTAGAAATGATTTAAAGCCTAGAATGATATCTTTCCTAGATAGGATTTTCTTTAGATTCTACTGGGTGCCTGGAGGTACCTGGAGGTGCAACCCAGGGTCATGTTAATCTAATTGCAAGGCTTGAGACTCTGGGCTGCCCGATGACTTGCAGTCTGGCAGCAAATGAGAGCAGGTTTCATTGCAGTTCTTACTTATTTCTAGAGTGGAGCTCTCGGGATACCAACCCCAGGCACTGGGTGGCTCACTGAAGCCCCCTTTTGTAAGGTCTAACCTTTTGCCCTGCTATCCTCCAGAGCTATCAGAAATACTGCTTTGCTTTTTGTCTTTCTCTTCAGGGCAAAGGCAGGCCCAGATGTGGAGGCCATGTCTATGAATGTTTATTATTGTTATTTTTTACTAGACTATGGCCAGGTAATTCTTCACTCTCTTGTAAGCTATTTGATCTTGTCATGAAATTTTTTTTTGTGTGTATTTCTTCCAGCTTTTAAATATTATCTTCAGCAAAAGAGTTAGTTTGAGTTACCTCGTCTGTCTTTAGTGGGAAAAGAATTTGGGAGCAGTTGTTCAAAAGCTGGCCTAGTGCCTCTCTCTAAAGAGACTCGTGGCTGCTTATTCATTGCTCTAAAGCCCATCAACAGTCAGCTCTGAGCTCACCAGAGCCTTCCAACTGCACAGGCTCTCATGGCAACAAAGGAAGCATGTTACCTACAGACCTGTGGTCCTGTCATCCTGCATCGTATACCCGGGGCTGGCTTGGGTGTGAGCACAGTACAATTGCACTCTTAATCTGGAGTCCAAATCCTGAACCTGTGAAATGTGAGGAGAGGACCTGGTGGCTAAGAGAAGGCAACAAAACCACCTTCTCTAGGCCTGAGCGCAGGCAAAACAAGTCCCTTCTTCCACATTATCTGGTGATGTGGGTTGTGCATTTGTGTGATCATTTTAAAACTTCTTGCCTGCGTCTACCTACTGGCTTTCAAACATTAGCATATATGAGAATTTAAAAGACCTTATTACAACACAGGCTGCTGCTACCATCCACTTTCCCAGAGTTTCTCATTCATTAGGTCTGGGCTGGAGCGGAGAATTCACATTTCTCACGAGTTTCCATGTAATGCTGCGGATTTGGGGACCACACTTCGGGAATCTCCAGTTTCCTCCATTCTTCAACTAGATTTAAATCTCTCGAAGGTTGAGAGTATAGCTCATCCCCCTAGGTTTCTCTCACTAACTAGCCCAGTGCCATGACCACATGGAAACTGTGGGTGTAACACTCACTGACTGAATAAATTCAGGTGTTCTTGTTTTTGTGTGCTGGGGTTGCCTACAGTGTACTGAGGATTCCACAGTAGCTCTGCCATCTATGGTCACATCACCAGGACATGTGACCTGTATGTTCTCTGTGTTTCAGTTGTGGCAGAGATGGCTTTAGGACCAAAAACTACAACCACAGCACTTTCTTCCCAAGGGCAGTTCTTCACTTTTGCTGGGAGAAACTCTCTCTGACGAATAAATGCTGGCAGCGGCAGGCCATATCGCTAGATATGAGGGATAGTTAAATTTAATCTAATCACACAGATTAAAACACATAAAGTTAGGAAAGGAAGCAAAATAAACTTGAAGATAAGCAGAGAGGGAGGAAGAACCTTCAGAGTCTGAAGCAGGTGGCTCACATGTGGCCTTTGGCTGCCACCTGACTGTGTCTGAGATAGGGATCTGGGCAGGGAGGCCTTGGTGTTTACTGTCCCCAGCTAGTGAGCAAGGAAGAACTGCCCAGTAGAATAGGTAGTGAAATAGGCAAAGCCTTTCTTAGTCTCTTGCTGGTCTTCTTTAGGGCATTTTCACCCTCTATGGCTCAGTGTTTTCCTGATGGTAGGGGGTCTCTACTGTCTGGTGAGCTGATAAGTGATTGAAACTAGAGTGTCATGACTGAAGGGCATTTCAATTCAATTTAATTAAGTTCAACAAGTTATTGATTAGCTGCCACATGCAAGTATCTCTAACCACTGGAAGTAAATGTAGCATGGTCTCTGCCCTCAGTTCTAATGGAACATACAAGGCACTGTGGTAGGGTAGGCAGGAGCAAGAATTAATAAATTGATCATGCATGCTGTCATTCAAATTGGGACAGAGAGTGAAAGGGGACACTGAAAAAGTACATTAGAACAGTGTAAAGGAGGATATAGGGTCCCTCTATCTTACCAGAAACTATAGGAACAGGGGAAGGGGCCATTTAACCCACCCTAGCCAGTGGGTTGGAGGATGGAGGCTTGGAGTAAAATTCCAACAAATTACTTAGGGCACATTGTTCTTGAATTATGTCTTGAAGCCTGAACTTTTGCATTTTAAAGCAAGACTCCAGGAAAAGGAGCAGGTCTTTCCCCTAAATGACTCTCCCGGTGGAATGAAGAGTGCTACGACCCCTCAGAGTGCACAGGGAAAGAGCTTCTAAATTATACTACTTTGGTGGCCACCTGTAGACCTTTGCTTAATAAGCATTTATCATTTCTCAGGGCAGCAAAAGTCACTTGATAGTTCATTATTCCTCATTTCAGAAAAATAATAAAAGGTCAGTTGATTCACTCAGAGCTCTTCGAAAGCAACAGGGCAACTTGCCCATCACCCTCTTCCCTTGCCCTCCTCATGCTTTCCTCTTTCTATTTCTCTCTTAGTAAAAAGGAAGTAAACCTGATTTTTGATTCAAGGTTGTAACAAAGTCAGTCCCAGGCTGGGGAACAACTAATCCCATCATATAGCCCTTAATATTTAAACAAAACGACTTTTTTTTTTTTTTTTGCATTAGATCTAGGTCTATTCAGAGTCTGCGTTCTCTGACCTGGTCTCTGCCCCAGCTTCTGCCTTCATTGGTGATTTCTTTCCTAATCACCTTGCCTGGGCTCACTTTCTCACCCTTCTCACCTGCTGGGAGTGCACTCCCACAGTAGCATAATTGCAGAGCTGTGGCTTATGTTTTGCTACCCATTTGGATACAGTTTGGTGCAAATAGGGACATTTACAACCCTTGAGAGATGTTGAAATAGTCCCAAAATAGCAGACATGCAAATACTTTGCCTGATTAGCTGCTACTTATTAAAACATATGGTTTAAGGACTGAGTTACCATTTTATGTTTCCATAAAGTACTGTATGGTCTTGTATAATGAGGAAAATTGCAGAATACTGATGTTTATGGAGCAGTCAAATCTGTGGATTTCACAGGCACAGACCATGAATTCCAATTTGGAGTTCATGTTAATACAAGCTTTTTGCATTATGTATTTTCCATATTTTTACTCTTATAAGGATTAATCTCTACCTATTTGTTTCCTTCATTGAATTATACCTCAGTCTACTCTTTTTGCCCTTGTAGCAAGAGATATTTCTGGGTGCACCCAAAGTAGGAAAGGCTTAAGGTTTTCTTTTCAAAATTTTTTCATTTAAGGCCCAGTGTCTGGTTAGGTAGATGGTTGTTATGAGTTGAATTGTGTTCCCTGAAAAAAGATTTGTTAAAATATTGACCCCTAGAACCTCAGAAGGTGACTATTTGAAAATAGGGTCATCTCAGATGTAGTTAGTTGAGGTCATACTGGAGCAGGCTGGAGTAAGGAAACCAATGTGACTTGTGTCCTCATAAGAAGATGGCCGTACGAAGACAGACACACAGGGAGAATGCCATGTGAAGATGGGACTGGAATGACACATCTATAAGCTGAGGAGTGCCAACGATTGCTGGCAAACCACCAGAAGCCAGGGAAAGGTAAGGAAGGATTTACTTACAGGGTTCGGGGGAGCATGGCCTTGCAGAGACCATCTTAGATTTGTAGCCTGGAGAACTATGAGACAACAAGTTTTCATTGCTTTTGAAGCCACCAGTTTGTGGTACATTGTTACGGCAGCTTTAGGAAACGAATGGCTAGTGATGTCTGGGCCTGCGGTTCCCTTCTTTGGATGTGTCACTCACAGAAATGGCTCAAGGTGACCTGAACGCTGTAACATGATGTGATAAAAAGAGACCTGGGCAGGAAGTTCAGACAGCTGTCCTTCACACACGTGGTTCCTCCGTCTGGATTGTTTTAAGCCTCTTATAGTGGTGACTGTTCTGCTCAGTGGCTTTCCCATCCCCCTGCTTCTTGGTTTCAGCTCCTTTGATAATGGGTTGCAGGGTTGGCAGGGTGCTCGTGATCCTGACAGGGCAGTCATCATGCTGCATCCCTTGGTCATGGTGGCCATAACTTAAACAGAACCACAAAGAGCCCTTCTCTGTGATGGACAGAGAAGCACTGGGAGGGAAAGTGCTCTCTCCCCACTGCTACCACTGACCTGCGCTGCAGGCAGCCATGTACATCTTATTCTGAAGTAGAGAGGGGGTTTCCTTGCAGTGAGTGAACCCTGGAAGCCTGTGTTTCTGAGTCCCTGGGCTTCATTCTCAGGCCCTGATTCTTGCAGTTCTGACCTCCATTTTGTGAGCTACTCTAAGATTTGCTGCATTTCGTTTCTGCTTGAGCTAGGTGGAATTCCTTCGTGTTGTTCATAACAATCCAGCCATACCTGTACATCTTTCCTGATTCTTCCTTCTTACCTCTTACCTCCCTCCCTCCCCGCTTTCCCCACCATTTTACCTAATAATTCCTCTATTAGAGTATCAGACAGTAACTTTTGGTTTGTATGTTGTTGGATTCCATTCGATTATAAATTTCTTGAAAACAGAGCCTGTGTCTTACTCATTTTTATTTTTTAGTGCTGTGCCTGGATTTATATCAGCAACCTGCAATTTTAGAGGGAAGTGACTGGCTAAATGATCAAATGCATATTAAACCAGCTCTAATGAGATCATAGAATATTTAAATAGTAAAGGAACCCAGGGTTGTTCCTAATCTCGTGGTTTTCAAATTCTAGAAGCTGACTTCTTGCTTTAGGTAAAACATTAGATGGAAGCCCATACATAAAGTACTTGGGAATGGAGTTGCTCTGGTCAAATTTGCCCAGGGTGCCACCCTGTCATTCTTTCCTCTGATGCCCCTGCCCTCCATGGTGGCCTCAGCGAAACTTCTAGAGTTTGGTGGATTGGTGTTAGGTAACCATCTTCCTTAGACTCGTTGAGCTTGTTACTCTGTGTGGCTTCCCTTCCTTGTAAAGTGGTTGCGAGGTCATAAGGCGATACTACTGTACCACTCCCCCTGCCCCCACACCTCTGCCTCTCTAAAGTCCTGATGAAAATACTGAAAAGGAAGATTTGCACAGCTCAAAGTCTCATAGGGAGATCTATGAGGTTCACGATAGCTATGGGCCATCTGGGAATAGGGTCACCTCAAAGGATTCAAACTTGTTTAAAGTTTATATGAGAGGAACTTTCTTTCAAATTATAACACCTTTTTCAAACCCTTCCTAATGCACTCTTTAACCTCCCATCCAACACCTGTCATGAAGGATTGAGAAGCGCCATGGGAATATGATTTTCCTCCTCCATTAAAAAAATGTTCTTGCTAGGGTTTCAACGTACCTTGCATATTTTAGAGTTCTTTGTATTTGGTGTCATGTAGCTCCTTATTGTTTGCAACAGGAAAGTCCTCAAAGAGATGTGAGCACTCTTGCCACCAGGATGACTCTTTTCTATACCCAATGTTAGCAAATAACTGTAAATGTGGAGGTTGCCAGTTCTATCAACAGGAGACTGTGGAGTTCACATTAAGGTGGGGTTTCTGAACTCATTTGACCACAAGATAGTCTTCAAATTATAATGAGTTGAAAAAGTATCAAGAGGAACTTATAAAATAAAATTTACATGGGATTTATAGTAGCCAGCAAATATGGAATCAATATAGATTGATTGCTGTAAGAATACATTTTATTTAAAAATTTAAATAATATAATGGGACATTATATGTAAAGATAAAAGAAAAATTTATTTTATATTCTTTATTGAGAGCAATGGTTTTGACTATTTTTACATGTCTGCTCAATTTTATAATGAAATTGCTGAGTTGGATTATCACATCAGAAGCAGTATAGAGCCCATTCTTACATATTTTTAAACTGCAGTCTGCTTTGGAAATTTCATTTTTCATTAGGAGTGAGATGGCAAAATGAAGATGAGTATCAATCTATATGTTTTATAATAGATTAATGTGAATGAAACTACTTTGAAATTCATGAATTGTTTTGTCTTGGACAACCCATTTCTCAGTTTCTTAGAAATCAAAGAAAGAAATTTTTAATTTTTACTTTAGAAAATCATGAACTTTTGCGTGTTTGATTTAGCCATAGTTTGAGAGCCACAAACATCATATTTTTGTACAAAATATTTTCTTTCAGAAATAGCACTGTGGGAAATGGGTTGTTTGAAGTATACATGTTCAGTATTCCACAACAGCAAAAATTCTGTTGATATTTTAAGATCAAACCCATGTCTTAGATCAGCCATCATTTAGGAGACAGCTTTTGGTAGGACAGCCTGCTTTGGAGATGTGATTTGGTCTGCCAGGATCACTAAGAAGTGTGCGGCAAACTCACCATTTGCATTACGAATGCCTGGCACCCTCACTGTGGGTCAGGTTTGGTGACCTCTCTTATGGCTACATAATGCAGTATTTTATTGCTTTGAGACACCAGTGGTCATACCATTGATTTAATAATAGCTTTTGGGGTAAAAAAAAGTGCCACACATCAATTGCTAAGATCAGATCGATTTTAGATATATTAAAATGGGAAAAAAATTTTTCGTCTTAGAATCAGAGAGATTATATAAAGCTACATACATGTAGCATTTTTAGTATATACATGTTTAGCATTTTTCTAATTTTTATACATTTAAAAGGAAAATATTACCTCTCTCTATATTTCCATCTCTATCTAATCTATCATCATCATCATCATCATCATCATCATCATCAATTCATCAATTGATCGATCATCTGCTTGCCTGCTTTTCTGCCTGCCTGCCTACCTATTTATTCATACATATTTTATTTATTATTTGGAACATAGTTGGGAAACATTGCCGTAAGTTACAGAATGTCACTGAGCAGCAAAATAACCCTCATAAAAGTAGTATGGCCAAAGGAACCCAAACCGTTGAGGAGAGCAGGTTAAAGGAAGTTTAAAATATTTCCTGAGAGCAAATCAAGGCCTCATCAGCAGGATGCATGCACAGTATGCTCTGCTTCCATGGAATATCTGCATAAAAAATTAGTATAAAATATAGGCAATTGTTTTTAAAAACACAAAAGGACATCTGAATCTTCTGCTGTTTTCCATGTTTGTTCCTGGTTGGCTGAGAACGGGAAGGTACAGATGGTCATTGGTCACATGAATTTTGTGGTTTGGGAGCCCTTTCTTGGCCGTTAGGGAAACTTTTGGGAATGGCCAGATTCACATAGCCCCAAATTCAGTTACTGTCCTCTCTCCTCTCCCTGGTCCCATCCTACCAACCCAAGGTGCCCTTGCTGCTGTTACTGTGCTAAAATACGTCTTGATGGTGTGTGTGTGTGTGTGGGGGGTGTTAGAGAAAGAGGAGATTTCTCAGTATATCTCCATCCTTCTTAAGTCTTGGATTCTTTGGAGCCTGGTTGGCAATTTGGAAGACTACCGATTTCCTGCCCTCTACACCTAAGCTTTTAGGTGTTCTAAGTTTCATTAGAACTTCTTACAGAAATTTGGCTCAAGTAGGGGAAGAAGGTGGTTTTAAATGTACATATTTTAAAGTATCCAAAAAAATGATTGGAGAAGCAAGGTAAAAATAATGAAAATCGTTTGCAGATCTCATGTTAGGATATCAGCTGACGTCAGGCAATTTTCAGGATTCAGCCTGGGGCTTAGGCATGTGTGAGGATGCTCTGTCTGAGAATCTGCAGAATTCTGGTGCGTATGTGCTGCCCTTTTTAAAAGACAAGACTAGCTAGTGATGTCTTTCTCCCTGCTTATTGCTATTTTTTATCATTATCATCATTGTCGTAAAATCTATATAACGTAAAATTTACTATCTTAACCATTTTTGTGTGTACAATTCAGTAGGGTTAAGTGCATTCACATTATCGTGCAACCACTCTTCATAACTCTTTTCATCTTGTAAAACTGAATCTCTGTACCCTGGATAGTCACAATTCTATTTTCTGTCTCTGAATTTTACTCCTCTAGATATTTCATACACGTGGGATCATACAGTGTTTGTACTTTTGTATATGGTTTTTATTTCACTTAGGGTAATATTTTCAAGGGCCACCCATGTTATAACATGTCAGAATTACCTTCTTTTTTAAGGCTGGTGGGACCCGTTTTTAAAGAACTTAGAGATCTGGCCACATTAACTGGGTACATAGAGGGCATTTACCCAATACTCAACAGATGATTTTTATTTTTCTGGCAATCTTTTAAAAAGTCTTTTAAGTATTTGTATTTTTAAGTTTTAATAAAGCAGGACCAGTCAGAATTCCCTGCAGACATTTACTGTGGGTGAAGGAGGAGACCAAATGATGCTCTGAGAGTTCCCGAGTTTTCTGCAGATGGTCTCTTCCCTTGCTGGCCTTTATAAGAAAAACTTTCTTTTAAACTTTGAGTGGTCCTCTCAGCTCAGGTGGGGCATGATTCTGCCCTTTCCCAGGAGACATTTGGCATTGTCTATAGGCAGTTTTGATGATCACAATTTGGGGGATGGTGCCACTGACATCTCGAGGGTAGAGGCCATGGAGGCTGCTAAACATCCTGCCACGCACAGGATGTCCCCCCACGACAAAAAATGATCTAGTCCAAATGTGGATAGTTCTGAGGTTGAGAAACCCTGACACAGAGGCAGAAACTCAAGAGGGTCACGTTGTATATGTAGATCTAGTCAACACAGAACATCCAAGTCTTTATACATACTGATGATGCTTCTCTCTGAGCAGGTCTGGCATATACCGAAATAGAACAACGTCCATCTACATACGTCAGATGCTCAAAGTTGATACAAAAGATCATATCAACAGCGGCTTTCTTACCTAAACACCATTTGTCTAAACACAAAGCCCTTCAAACAGCTGACATTCAGGGAGCACAGCATCTGCCCTGCTGTAGGATCCCAACCCAGAATATTTCACGCTAAGGTAAACAGAATAAGCCTCTTCAGCTGCAGTGCTGTTTACCAGGAACCTGCTAGAATAAACTAGGTTGTTAAGTTTAATTTAGTCAGCAGCTATAATCACCCATTTGTTGAGAATCAACAAATGTGTGGGGACATCTGACAGATGCCATAATCTGGATTTGCCAAACGCCGAGGAACACTTTTTACCAAGTGAATGATGAACTTATTGATGACAAATTCCGTTCCTGATGAGAAAGAGCCAACTTAAAAGTGAAAGAAGCAAGAGTATTGGCTTTCTCTTTCTCTGAGGGTGGAATGGAAATGGCCTCTGGAGGTTTCTGTGACAGCTGGAAATCAGTGAGTCAGTGACTGGGTTGCAAATTAAATACAGAAGATTTGGATTTTTCTTTTTCTCCCCAGTGGTGGAGAAAATACCATGTAATAGAAATTATGTATGAGACTTTTTGTGTTTACCACATTAGAGTTCCCATTTGAAGAAGAACATGAAAAAAAGCCCCAGACAGTGAGAGGAAATACAGCAGGGCCTCGCATCTCTCAGAGGTCCAGGATTATCGTACTTCAGAGCAGGCACATCTCTTTTAGATAATCCTAACTATGCTTCAGTGCCAAAATGGGCTACATTTTGTCTCATCTCTGGCCAGCCTGGTGTGCAAGAGAAAGGTTGTTGTGTTCAAGTACAAAAAATGACTCACAGGGAAACACAAATGAGTTCATGCTGGAGCAGAGGCAGAGGGAGTCACATCAGCTACACCTTTTCAATTATTTTCTTCTCTTTTTTGCTCCATTTGACTTATTGAAGTTATAATTGGTCCTCAAGGCAGTGGTTAGGAGTCCAGACTCTAGATTAGACCACACAGGTTTAAATCCTGGCTGTGCCCTTGGGCAAGTTCCTAACCCCTTTTTGCTGGTCATTTTCCTGGAAAATTAGAATGAAAATGCTTAAACTTACCTCATGTAGTTTTGCTGATTTAAATGACTTAATATCTGTAAAGCACACAGAACAGGTCCAGTCCAGACAAATGGTAAATACAGTATTTGCTAAATAAATAAAGTGATATTTGACAACTTAAACTGGAAGCTCTAAATTTATGCATTAGATGGTAACTTAACAGTCTTTGGAGTCTGGAGCTAAATCTTTACAGGGGGTAGGTGTCTTAAAAGTTAATATGCATTTACCCAATAGCCCCCAACTTCCCAGGGCTGATGTTAATCAACTGCAAAGAGTTCCATCCTCTCAGGCCTGCCCATGCTGAGGGTACCAGATATCCTGAAAAAAACTGTCAGATGGTTTTCATCAAGTCAGCACTAGACTAATAGTCTGCCTTTCCATCCACGGGCTGGGTGTGATGTTAGACTAATTGCAAGGTGGGTGAAATAGAAATTTTACTGGAGTGGGGAGCTGGGTGTCAGAGGACAAACTCTGAAGGTTTGCTGACATGGTGGAGTTTACAGCAATTCAGTCAGGACTTGACAGGGTCTGGTCAAGGGTATGGTTAAGATTCACAGGAGGGGCAGCATCAGGAGCTCACATAAGCTGCAGGACAAGGCTGTCCTCATGGTCAGCAATGATGAGAGAGACAAGAGCAGCTGACCTGTTCAGTGGAGAAAGGGGAATTTTGAGAAGGGCCATATGCTGCCTCTGTGGATGTGTTTTAATGTTCAGTTCTCCTATCATACCCTGCTGGACAGTGAGGGTTTTACTCTCTTCCTCTGCTGGATCCCTGGAATCCTTCATTTCAAGCTTACATCCCCCAGGAGGAAGAGAGGGGAGGCATCCTCTCTGGGGAAACTGGCATTTGGGGGTCCCTCAATGAAACAGAAAGTTTCTGCCTGATTATCCTACAGCAAAGCCCACCAGCTGACAAGCTGTGTTGGTGCACCTGAGCTTCTGGTCTCCATTTCAGTGTTGTCTTAGATGTGGAGGTGGGTCAGGGACCACTTGGGCCAAGGCTCAGATGGGCCTAGGCCTGGGCTTGGCAATGGTAAGGAAGAGGCCAGCATCTCTGTCTCATTCCTTTCTCTCCTCCAGAGCTCCCTTCTTCCTTGATGTAACAGAGGGATGAAACAGATGCTTTGAAGGAAATAAACAAAAAAAATGACTTGGAAAACAATTCTACACAAATAGCTTGCCAACTTTCTTAAGTCCTGTGAAAGTTCAATCAAAATACAGAATTAAAACATCCCCAGGTCCAGGTTCTCATGTGCAGGCAGCATAGACAGGGCTTTGCGGGCTTTGGAGTGCAAGAGGGAGAGGACTCAGAAACATCAAACCCATTGCTGTCTGTGAAAGTTTTGCTTTCTTGCTTTGCCATTTTCCTTTGAATTTACCTATGGCCAGCAGCATTCTTGGTATTCTGGGGAGGGGAAGCCTAGCACTGGGAAGACCCATTGCTTTCTCAGATTTTTTTTGCCGATTTTCTTGTGGAGAGAAAAGACCAGGACTCTGAGAATCAGAGGGCTCAGCCATACTGCTCCGTCTTGAATTGTCCATTTCTTCACTCTTAAAGAGGACCTTTCCCAAGTTAGTTCTTCCCAGAGGAAACTCGCAGCTCAGAAACCTGCTCTCTACAGCCCAGGATGGCCGTAGATTTTTTTTTTTTAATGCTGACAAGCAGTCTTCTTGCTTGCTGTTCATTGGGCACAGTTACCAACTTTGTTGCCAGAATGCTTTATATTGGGAAACTATTATGGGTTGAACTGTGCTCCTAAAATTTATATGTTGAAGTCCTAACTGCAATTACCTGTGAATGTGATTTTATTTGGAAATAAGGTCTTTGCAGATGTAATTAGTTATCAAGGGGGACCCTTATTTAATGTGACTGATGTCCTTAAAAAAAGGGAAATTTGGAGATGGACATACTCACACAGGAAGAATGCCCTATGAACATGAAAGCAGAGATCAAGATGATCCTTCTGCAGGCCAACAAATACCAGAGAATTCATGCCAACCACCGCAGGTGAGAGGCATGGAACGGGTTCTCCCTCACAGCCTTTCATAGGAATCAGCTCTGCTGACACCTTGATCTCAGACTTGTAGTCTCCAGAGCTGAGACAATAATTTTGATGGTCAAAGCCACTCAGGCTGTGGTACTTTGTTACAGCAGCCCTAGAAGAGCGATACGGGCACTGACTTGAAGGTTTGGACTTCCTGGAATAAACAAAGTCAAAGTCATCACTGCAGGGTTAATTGGCCCCACATTGTTCATTTAACCTTAGATTTGGCTTTTGCCAGTAACGTTTTGTTAAATGATCCTTGCTCTGGTTCTGCTCTGGGTCCTTTAATATCTCTACCGTGGAAAACTTCCTCGCTGCTTGAGGGTGTGTGTGAGGGACCAAGAATGGAGCTCTTTGTTTAGAATTTGCGTGGTGTACATAAATAACGAGCATATGGGGAATTTTCAAGCCAGAGGCATTTCAGAATTAGGCAAGGGAAGAGAGACTTTATTTGTTAAAGATATTTCCTGTTAAAATCTATCAAGAGCTTCCCTACGTCCTCCTTTCTCTGTGTTCTGCTCCCTCCATAAACCCCAAATTTGTAAGAGGCTTTCTTAGCAGCATAGGCCCAACAGGATGTTGAGAAAAATGGATAAGAAAAAAATAATACATCAACCAGATGAATGGAAAAAGGCATTTCTTTTTATGCATATAACTTCATAATGGTTAAAAAGAAAAGACTAAGAAAATTTCTTCTAAGTGAACATGCCATTTAGTGGGTCTAAATTGTTTACAAAAGCTGGCTTTTAGAAATTAACCCTGGTTGATGCGTGCACCAAAATTCCACCTTCAGGCTTTAAATGGAGACTTATATTACAGGCTTATGTGCCCATCTGCCCCAGACTGTAATGTAGGGTGAGTAGGTCAAATTTAAGGTTACAAAAGTTGGTCAGCCTTAGCCCAGCCACTCCAAAAGAGAAAGAGGTAGACTTGGCCTGGGATGGGGGGAGGGGAGTGGAGGGAAGGTGACTCCCTGTCTCTGAATGCAGGATGCCCCTTAATGTTATTTCCTATCATCACGTTATTGTTCTATAACAACTTCATCTATTGACTCTAGAAAGGCCCTTTTAGATTAAAATATTGAGTTAGCTGCCAGAGAATTATTAGTGAGGCAAGCTAAGAAAATAGCAGTTCCACTTGCTGATGTCTGGGAAGGAGGTTGCCTCCTGGTTAGCACAAGCATCCCAGTTTCACACCTTATTAACAGGGTGTCCATCTGATTTCTCCCTTTCAACCCAAACCACAGCAGTGGGGAAGCCAGCTAGCCTTCCATTAGCTTCTAGTGCAGATCTTCATGGCTTCATGGTCTGACTCAATCAAAGCGATTTCTTACAAAAGTTTCAGAAGAGGCACTTCCACATTCAACTGTAACCACAGAAACACATTTCAATGACATAGATACATTATATGTTCGCTTCATATTTTGAATTATGGTGCTTTCTGAATGAATCTCCTGAAGACCAGTGGGTATAATTGTAATATATAGTAATATTAGAAATATAGAAGTAAAAAAAAAAGTCATGATTTTTACTAGTAAAAACATTTATTAGATTGTATGGTACAAGAGAGAATTCAGAATATAAGGTATAAAACTGAGGAAGTCAGATTTGGGGAAAATTTATTACAGACTTACAACGTGCCAGGAAATGCACCTGGTTCTTCATCATGTACCCTTATGGTATGTGTGTGTGTGTGTGTGTGTGTGTGTGTGTGTGTGTGTGTGTGTGTGAGAGAGAGAGAGAGAGAGAGAGAGAGAGAGAGAAAAGAGAGTTAAATTCATTTGTGAAACTTATCCTGTATCATTGAAGAAGAATAATTTATATGAGTGTCATGAAAATTCAATGAAGAGTTTTAAGGAAAGCATAAGGGAGGTAATAATGTATCCAAAAAATAAATAAAAGGCATTTTTTTTTTCCTGATTTTCAGGGGGTCTAATACTTGAATAATGTTTTCAAGGTCAAGGCCTAAACTTGGCTTTGAAATAATTGGCCTATTACCTAGCATCAGGAGTTTGGTTTTTAGAGACAAATACACTAATCAGAAACAGCTTTCATGAAGATTTTATTCTGTCCCAAGCCTACTATAGTGACTGGCACATATAGTATACCCTCAAATAAGAGTTTGTCTAATAGATGGATAGAGAGAATTTTATATTGAAAGATTGTTTGTAGCAGATAGTACTTGTACTTCCTTTTTCACTAAAGATGAAGAGGAACTTGTCTGAATTGCAATAAAAGAAATATAGGTTACAATTCCCAGCTGCAAGCAGAAAGAAATATTGGTAAGAGTTTCAAGAGGGTGAATAAAGTTCTTTCTGGAGGTATCTATAGCAACAGAGGTTAAGCATAGCCCCCCCCCCCCATAGAAGAAAGAAGTAGAACTTTGATGCTCTGTTCCTTACTCTCCCCACACACAGCCATGCCCAGAATGATACTAAATCCTCCTGGATGATGCTATTATTTTGTTTCTATAGTCAAGATACTCTCCCATTTTGACAACACAGGGGTCACTCAGCTCATATTGCCCGAACCATGTTATGGAATAAAAGGGACACATATTAGTTAGGAATTGGTTCAGCTGAGAGTGAAAGAAACACCCAAGTGAAATGGCACGAACAAAATAGAAATGTAAGAAGTCCAGCAGTAGGTATCTAGTTCATGATGTTGTCAGGAACCACCATTCTCACCATTCAGCTTCTAGCTCATGGTTCAAGATGGCTTCTTGAGCTCCAGCCATCATATCTACATTCTAGCCAGGACCAAAGAGAGGATGAAGAAACACATGTCCCATTCTTATATGAACACTTTCCAGAAGCTTAAAAGGACACTTTTGCTTGTATCTCACTGGCCAGAACTTACGTGCACATACCATAACTTTAGAGTGGCATAGCAATGTGGTCTTGATCTTGATCTGGGCAGTCATGTTCCAGGCACACACCAGATTTCTATTAAAAGAAAGCAGGAGAGAATGGCTAGTAGGGGACCACTTGCAGTCTTTACCATAGGGGTAAAATGGATAGCTGGGACCTTTAAGGGTATCTATGAGCTTGATAAACTTATACTTAAAATAGTCATGTCAAATTCTGTATACCATGAATCCCAAACAATAGATTACTGTGCTCTCCTGAGACTGAATTGCTAATTAATGAAGCAACCCTCATTTGGTTGCTTCTCTAGTGGACCTGATAGCTCCAGGCTCTGTTTACTGGGAACTGAATCCATTTATCCTCTAAAGAGAGAAAAGTACCAGGGCCCTAGAGGCTCATTTTTATTTTCACCTTCTAGTAGTTTAGCAGAGAGCTGGCTCAGCAGGACTGAAGATCAGGCTGAATCTGGCCTCCAAGCTCCAATGCTGCCCTTTCTAACAAGGCTGCTTCCTTGACAAGGGAGCCTCCGGTGTTATATTCACGTAACTATTCCCTGCCCTCTGTTCCTGCAAATGTTTGGCACTTGGTGATTCTGGGCTCTGCTTTGCTGGAACCTGATGTATATGTTTTACAATTGTCTGTGTAGTATGATGTTTTGACATAAAAAATTTTTTTAAAAATCTTAAGAAATCTTTCTGCATGGGGAGAGACTGCCTCTTGGGTCTGGGGGGCGGGTAGTGGGGAGGAGATGGTGCTAGCCAATTTTTAGAGATAGCAGGTGGTATGCCTTTGATAGCCAGAGCCATATTTCCTCTATCTGGCCTTTACACCCCAGGGGACAATATTTCTCTGTCTTCATCATCTCAAGAGCAGATACCACCCCTGTAGCCCAAAGCCTACAGAAATTATTCAAACTAGCAAATCTTAAACTTCCTATCCTGTCCTGCCTTGCCTTTTTTAAGGAAACCCCAATAAAGGCCCTGGCTCAGTGCTCTCTTTGTTCCTGTCTTCCGTCTCCTGACTGCACTGGTGTTTTTCTAAGTGGTCCTGTGTGGACATGGCATGACTCCTGTCCCTAGGGCCTGCGAGTATAATCAATTTTATTTTCCTGAGGCTCTCCTGTGTTTCCTCTTGTGCCTGCAGCTGACTGAACCTTTCATAAAGGAATATAAAACAGCTGACCATGGGGCTCGGCATTCACACATGTCTGCACAAAGTTTGGGGGATAATGAGAACTTGGGGTACAGTATGCACTCTGCCACCTCTCAGCTTGTCATTCTCCCAGCTCTCATAAACCCTATTTTCTGTTTGTATCGCGTGATTTAAGTGAAGTGTGCCGTGACCTTTTGGTAAAACAGTTTCCAAACCTTGGTCATTAGCCATTCCTACATTTGAGGACATAGTGACTTGTATGGTGACAGGAAGCTAATTTATTCCTGTGATAGACTGCAGACTAATAACAAATGTTGGAACCAGTGCCTTTTTTCTACTTAATAAATAGTCCATGAATAATTGAAGCTTATTGAATTAGTTGGGCAACAAAGGCTACTTCCTCCTTTGCTGGGAATGCAGCCAGAGTTGTGCTTTAAAAGACACGTGCACATGTGCTCACGCTGACCAAATTCCCTGGAAGAAAGAAAGTAGGGTAGGAGTTAGAAAAGCTGAGAAAAGAAGAAAGCAACAGCAGAAGAAGGAAATATATTAAAACTTTAGTAGATTATATAAAAGGAATGGTGATATAGTCCCCAGGAGAAGGAGATGATGTTGTTTGTGGCTTTGCACATCCTGTGTCTTTTTGTAATTTAACTGAAAAAAATGAATAATGTGGGGAAGGAGGGAAAGCTGATTAAGTCCAGAGCTTGATACCTTGGTGTCATGATGTTACCTTTGGCCTTGTCTTTTAATGCCAACAGGGGTGGCTTCTCCCACCTAGTGGCAAAGCAGAGCTAGTTTCCATGCAGCCTAGAACAGCTGAGATGGGAGATAAGGTGCATTTTCCCCTTTTTGGTTCAGTAGCATGAGCCTTTTCACCAACCTGGGTGGGGGATGCTGGAGATAGGAGTGTGACTATCTGCTGAGTTATTCAACCAAAGAGGCAGACTACAAGCACAAAATGCACGACATTTATATTCTGCTTCCTCAGAGAGAGAGAAGGACCATCTAAGAGGCGGTCCTGTGGGATGCACAAGAGGGAGGACTCTGGAAAAAGACTACCTGGGTGCAAATCCTGCCACTTGGCAGCCCCAAGACCTTAGGCAAATTCCATCATCTACTTGCCACGTAAAGTTTTGGATGCTGAAGATAGAACGGTGAACAAAGGAACTTGGATTCTACTGAGGAAGATAATCTAAGGATAGGTAAAGAGAAAACGAGAGAATAGTAAATTACAAAGGAAGCACAGGGCTGAGAGAATAATGGCAGGGGAAGCAGGTAAGGGGACTGCCATGAAAAGCCATGAAGGAAACAAACAAGAGGCCTGAGAGAGAAAAAGAAAGGTAGATATGTAGGTGGGTTTAGGTGAGGTCAGGAGGGACAGCTGAACCAATAAAAGATGAGAAAGTGCTTGCCCTTCAACAGTGAGAGAAGAATATTCTGATTCTGGGAGGCAGGAACAGCTTATACGAAGAGCTTGAGGAGAGAAAGAGCTTGGAGCACTAGAGGAAGTGAAGGAAACCCAAAGCTGGAGTTCATGAAACAGGATGTCTGAGCTGGGGATGAAGCCAGGGAGCCAGGTGGAGGTCTGAGCACACATGGCTGTGCAGGCTCAGATGGGAATTTTGGCGTCTAAGTGTAGAGGAAGGCAGTGTATGTGAGGAAGTGATATAATCTAGTTCAATTTGTAAATCGTTCATGTTAGTTGCCGTTTCTTCACCTCTGTAGAATGAGAATATTAATAGTACTGACTTCAGAAGGTTGTGTGAGGATTAAATGATGTCTGCGTATAGAGTGCTTAGCCCAGAGTCTAGCACACCGCATGTGTAAGGCATGTTACCTTTTATAGTTACTACTCTGCACGTACAGCTGGCTTCTGGTACCATTACACTCATTTCATTCGAACTGGTTATTTTGCCCTAGCTGCTCGGAAATGCCTTGTGGGGACAAGGCCAGGTAATACTACGTCTGTCTACCTATCTGCCTATCTTAATCGTCTTTATATATAAGTGGAGTATAAGTAGAGTTAAGATTTTTCTCAGAATTTGGATCAGGTCTCACAAATGGGCAGTCAACTTCCAAATTCCAAGGCCCTTTCTGATTGTAATATTCTGTATCTAGAGGCCATGGCATGTCTACTTTGGTCATCAAATTATCATAAGGCAACCTCCTCTGGGTTCAGGTGACCCCCTCCCCACCCCTTTCCTCTTACATCTCAGAAAATTTCCTGCTGTTGCCTTGAGATGCTTGCTGGTTTCTCTTAACCCTGCACATATTTCAATAATAAAGGTTCTTTATTAAATTTTCTTTAATCAGTGCTTTTAATATGTACTATCTGTTTCCTGCTGGGCCCTATCCATATGCCTTCTAAACATCAAATGTTTTCAAAATGTATCCTTGTTATAAAGGACTAGCCAGTTATGTAGGTATATTTAAATAGATATCATATTTCAATGATTCTAAGATGTACCCCCACCTCACTCCTACATTTCAGCATCTCCAAAATCAGGATGAGACTTGCCAATGGTGGTTTTTACTGTTGCTACCAGCAAGGCAGCTGTTGGTGTTTTCCTGTGCATATTGTGAACCTGGTCATTGCTAGTCACAGAATCCTCATTTTTAACTGAGTTGTGTTCATTGTTGGTTCAACTCAGTGCTGTTTAAAATATTTTCATAAAGTTTACACTATGATTCAGCTCTGGAATGAAGCAATTGTGCACGCAAAAGCACAAAATAAAGCGGTGAGGCATAATTTTGATGTCAGTGAAGCAAATATCCATCTTGGAAAATGAAGACAATTCATATTTTTAAAGGGCTTTATGGAACTTAAGAAAGGAGTAGTTGGAGCCATGCTATGTGCTACTGCGTGTTACTGAGTGTGTACAAAATGATTGCCTACAATAGAATAAGTGATGCAACTGAAGGCACAAGGAATCCTCAAATCACTTAGAATAAATCAAAGAAATTTCAAAGAAGCAAGGAGTTGCTGTCACTGGTTGGAGGTAATTTTTCTTTTTTAGTGATATATAAAATAATGGTATGTCCTAAAATGGTTGACATCTTAGATTTGATGAAATGGTATTTCCTAGAATGTTATTTCCCTATCCTTAGCCTGTTTAATCACTCCAAATTCACTTCTTTGTCAAATTTACAGAAAAAAAAAAAGGCATAGCATTTATTCCCACATCAGTGGAGGCTGTGTTTCTGAACTGTCCCGCTCCCAGCCCCTGATTCTACACATGATAAAGGTTTTGATTTTAAAACTTGATGAGTTATTGATCCTCCAGAAAGGTCCAAAGGCTCCCTGGGTGGCCCAGAGTAGAATGGGAGGAGACGGCTGCCTGGGGGGACAGTTCTCCACAGCTGGGTAATAGGACTTTTTATCTTCAAGTCTTCAAGGAGTAACTGAGAATAGGCCCTAAAATATGATTCCAGAAAGAAATCAGGGTTCAATCAAGTAAAAATTTACTCAGTGAAATAGAAACATATGGCCCATGACATTGCCATGTTTTTCTTGAAGCTTCCAACTGCTAAGACCCCCAGTGTGTCATGGCCCTGCCGGGTAATCTGGGAAGGGAATCCCAAACTCAGGGGTTCCTTAGATGTGGGTGGGGACTTATAGCACTTAATTTAAGGAGAATCAAAAGTACTTAAACACACCTATTCCACCAATGAAAATAAATATGATATCTTTGTGCATGCATTTAAAAGTTAATGCTCCTTTTTGAAGATGATCTTCCCAGAGACCATATGCTGATGGATACATGGCTTGAGTGTGGATTATACTCATGAAGATGGCTTTAGAATTCTGTCCTTAAAATTTAGAGAAAAACTTAAGTAAAATCCAGAGGTCTCTCTCTCACTCTCTCTCTTTTTTACATTTATTGGGATAACATTGATTAATACAATTATATAATTTTCAGGTGTACATTATCATGTGACATCTATATATTGTATTGTGTGATTACCACCCAGAGTTCAGTTTCCTTCACCTACCATATATTCGATCTCTTTTACCCACTTCACCCTCCTCCAAACCCCCTATTTTTGACCCCCTTTACCTTGTCTACAACTTCCCTTCTCCCCCACCTCCTACCCTCTGGTAACCACTAGTCCATTGTCCATGTCCTGGAGTCTCTGTGATTTTCAACCTTTTCTGTCTGGCTTATTTCACTTAGTATGATTATCTCAAGGTCCACCCATGTTGTCACAAATGGCAGTATTTCATCTCTTCTTATGGCTGAGTAATATTCCATTGTATACATGTACCACAGCTTCTTTAGCCAATCATCTGTTGTAGGGGCACTTCAGTTGCTTCCATGTCTTGGCCACTGTGAATAATGCTGCTATGAACATCAGTGTGCAAATATCTTTTTGGATATGGGTTTTCAAGTCTTGGGGGTAAATACCCAGTAGAGGAATTGCTGGATAATATGGAAGATGAATTCTTAGTTTTTTGAGGAACCTCCATACTGTGTTCCACAGTGGCTGGACCAATTTACAGTCCCATCGGCAAGGTATGAGGGTTCCTTTTTCTCTGCATCTTCTCCAACATTTGTTATTACTTGTCCTGTTGATTACAGCTATTCTAACAGGTGTGAGATGGTATCTCATTGTGTTTTTGATTTGCATTTCCCTAATAGCTAGCGATGGTGACCATCTTTTCAGATTTTGTTGGCCATTTGTATATCCTCTAGGGAGAAGTGTCTGTTCAGGTCCCCTGCCCATTTTTTGATTGGATCTTTTGTTTGTTTGTTTGTTATTGTGTCATATGAGTTCTTTGTATATTTTGGATCTTAGGTCCTTATCGGAGACTTTGCTTGCAAATACATTTTCTCATTTGGATGGTTGTCTCTTTACCTTGTTGATGATTTCTTTTGCTGAGCAGAAGATTTTTAGTTTGATGTAATCCCATGCATTTATTTTGCTTTTACTTCCCTTGCCTTTGAGGTCAAATTCATAAAATCCTCAATTTCCTTTATTTCTGCTCTAAATTTCATGATTTCTTTCCTTCTGCTGACTTTAAATCCAGAGGTCTCTTAATGGGCCACGTACATAAAAGAATCAGAAAAGAAAAGAGAAGAATTGAGAAACTATTAAGGTAGAAAATGCATTTCAAAGGTAGTTCAGGTGTTATGCCAGCTATCCTTTTTTACCTGGTCCCTCCCACCTCCCCTTCCTCCATTTTCTTCTTTCTTTTCTCACCTGGCTCTATTCTGAAAAGTTGGCCTGTGTGGACCACACAAAGTCTCCTGGAACTCCTTCTGTTCAATGAGGAGTTCTAACAGGAGATCAGGAGAGAGAGATTAATAAAGTTCAGTCTTCCTTCCTTTGGCTTTCTGCCTGTCAAGTTGCCTGGAGTGCTGTATCCATTCATTGAGTCACAGCTCTTACAGTATGTGGTCTCTACACCTTCCCTCCCTTTAGTTTCTAGTAACTTCTCCTTCTTTCTGTAGGCCTAGTTGGTAACAGCCTGGCTACTATTAAACTGTAGGTCACTGTGTTGTTCCTGTGATTACCCTATGCTCACAGCTTTGTAAGTAAATCCTCCTCACAGAATCTCACCTCAAGTATACCATTTGCTTTTCCCAGATGGTTATAGGTCCAGATACTTCCACTTCCATGGGATATATCATCCTCTGCAACACTCGAAAGTGGAAAAGTAGAATAACTCTGGTTTGGTTCCTTAGCCCTAAAGGAGGTAAATGCAAAGATCTGACTATGATAATCTAATTCCCTGACCTCTCCTGGGTGTCAAGAGGTTTAGATGAGTTCAGAGCATTAGCTCCTCAAGGATTTGGAGCTCTAGATCTGGGACAAGAAGGGTGATTTATTTGGAAAGGAATGAGTTGGCTTCAGAGTTCAACTAAATAAATAATTTAGTAAAGATTATTTCCACATCTTTTATTTTTAGCTTCTTGGACCCTCCTCAGAATAGCAAAATCATAGATAACTTCCAAGGAAATTAATGGTAAAAGCCAATTTTTTAAAAAATTTCTCCACAATGAACCTTGAATAATAGCCCAAACTTGCTGAATATGGAGTTTGGTGTTTCTCTTTCCAAACAGAGTTGGATTTGAATATTTGCAGTCACAATTGCAAGTGATAGCCAAGGGTGAATAGGGCTGCTGTGGATAGTTGTTGAGGATGTATACCAGCGCCTGTAGGGGGCACCATGCACACATCCTACTATGCAGTGCACAGTGTGCTCAACTGTATGTCGTGGCCCAATGGGGGGCCAGGATCACCTCCTGCACTGATATGACAGAAATCAGGTGGAATTTAACTATTGTTCACACTGCTTCAGGCCCCTCTGCATTTTAAGTTAACTTTAAATATCTGATTTAGGGGTCTGAATTTTGCTTTTACTTTTAGTTCTTTATATATGGCAGCTAAATGTTTCACTTACAATATTTTGATGTTTGATATTACACTAGGTGAATTTAATTTGGAGAACACCAGGATGAAGAGAAGGATGACTGGAACTAGTGTTTGGGTACCTGGATTCAAACCTTGGATGGACTTTTATGAGAGTCCTTCAGGAAACTCACACACAATATATACTTAGTAAATATTAGTTTACTCTTACAAGGCAAAGCCTATAAAAGTAATATAGTTTCTTATAATGCTGTTGTATATAAATTTTAGAAAGACAAGCATCTCAGATGCCAATTTAGGAATGTCTTCATGCAACAAGAACTATTTGGGAGACTCAAGAGGGCTGTTTAGTTGTAGTTGATGCAGGCTCCACAGGGCATTCAGCTCCAGGGGTGGAAATTGGAGTCCTTAGGTTGAACAAAAACTGTTCCTGGCTTGTGTTTTTCTCTCTGACATTTTGAGTTTTTGTTTCTATTTATAGAGCCATATGGTGAGGAGACACTCCTCTTTGCCTTTGAATATTTTCACAGCTTCCTTTCATGATTAGGAAAGTCAGATAGTTAGAGCTGGAATCTTTGCTCTTTGCCTGATTGATGTAGGATATGTCTACATTTGAGATATATCTCATCTATTGATGCTGGATCTTGCGGAGGTGATGTTTAGACCAAAGTGTTGTAATTGATGCCAAGATGTTGGGCATCCCCAGTGGATAGAAGCTCTCAAACACAAGAGGTGTGAGTTTTCCCCACCCAGCCCCTAAAATAAAACCGTTGGGTACCACCCCTATGAATGGTGGGAGTCTCTCAATGGACTCTCTCAGCACCTTTTGGTTGAATCTCTTGGACATTGTTTACTCTGGTGTTGGGATTGTGAAGTAGAAAGTGAAGAATGTTATAAAGCAGGAAGGGTTTGACTTGAAAAGGCCCATAATCTGTCTGCACTAAGTGATGACTCCTGATTCTTTAAGCCAACTTGTTCTGTCTTCTGTTATTCCAAGAGCCAAAACAATCAAGGAAGACAGGTTTCAGTAATAATAAGGATGTCTCATATTTGTATAAAGCTTTGTACTCTGAAAAGCAGCTTACCCTCTGTAATCTTATCCAACCCTCATATAAATCCAATGAGGTGGTTTGGGATACATTATATTTTAATTTTACAGCTATGAAATCTAAGAAGACATTAAGCGTCTTGCCATGATCTCATAGCATGTAAGTAAGTGATAGGGTCCAGGTCTCCTGAGTCCTAGTCTAGTATTTTTTACATTATACTGCATCATCTTGAACATTCACATTCTTTTCAAAAATTTAAATGAATTTTTAATGATTACATAATGGTTTAAAATTCAAAAAACACAAAAAGATATATAATGAAAAATAAGTCTTCCTTTCTCTTTCCTACTCCCTCAGTAACATGTTGACCCTTTCTGGTTGTAATCACCATTCCCAGTTCTCATGTGTTTTTTTTGGTGATATTCTAGACACGTATATATTACTCCTCCCCAGTGGAGTTAAAAAAAGAAGGTAGTAAGAAACATCCTAGAGAAGTGAGCTTGGAGAAGCTGGTAAATTATTTCACTAGGGGTTTTATGAGAACTATAGTTTATCTTTGCATTTGGGAATCTAAATGGTACATTTTACCTTTTCACATATAAAAGACAATTACTTCGTACTTTAGATCTTGGAAGTAATTGAGACAGACATATCAAAGGAGTTCTTACTGTGGAGTTTTTTCCGTAAATGGTGGTAATAATAATAATAGATAATAATAGATAATAGTTATTAAGAGATTTAGTAAAAGCCAGTTACTATTCTCAGCACTTTTTATGTAATATTTTCTTAATCTCCATAATAATATTATGATAAAAGGTACTATTATTATGCATTTTTTTTTCCAGCAGAGAAAACTGAACCTCAGAAAGGTTAAATAATTTGCCCCAAGTCACAAGCAAAGTAAATAGTGGAGCTGGGCTTCAAAGCCTGGCTCTAAGGCTCACATTCTTAACCACTTTATCAATGTGAAAAAGAGAATTCTGCACGTTGAATGGCCCTTGGGAATGACTCCATCAAGGAAGTAGAAATATTTGGAGAGTTTGCCAGTTTCACTTCTGGCTTTCTTCGGGTGTTAAAGTTGTCACTTAATCTTGGTCTGATTTTGCTTTCTGTCTGGAGTCCTTCCCTTCTCCTGCCTAATTTTATGCCTGGGGATCAGGAATTTGCTTTCTGGGTCGCAAGGTCATTTTCCATCTTTTCCGCAATTCCTAAACCAGGCCTGGGAGAGCTTTCTCCCTTGTAAGTATACAGCATTGTTTTCTAGAACACAGAATTTCAAGGTGTGACAGGAGAAATGGCAGGTGGAGAAGGCCACCTACATAATAGGTATTTGGGCCTTTACATTACGAGTTTTAGAGTGAGCTCCCTATTCCGTAATGTCACAGTGTGCCAGCTCTTCTGACATAGTGTATTGTTTATAGTTGTGCTCAAACTCTCTGAGTTGAAAAACCAGGCGGATTTTTTCCAATTCATTGCACAACAGTGCTAACACTGTTCATTTTACATGAAACTCATCATGAGACTTCCACGCCTGAACTGGTCCACACCTTGTTCATTGAGATGAATTCCCTGGCTGTGCACTTGATATCACTATCATGTCATTGTCAAATTGCTATAGAAGTTTCTAGGTACTGGCTCTCTTACAAATCACCAAATTGGGGGACAGGCAGCAAAATGAGGACCACACTTTGAGTAACCATGTGTATAAGATGCTGTAAACTGATTAGCCAAATAAGTAAGTGAGCCATTGGCTGCTTCATTGGGAAAATTAAAGCTAGAACATTCATCTTTTTATTTCTTTATAGCTTCTGATGAGAGGGTGCCCGTATATTTGTGGTCTTTTCTTTTAACTTTTTATTTTTATTTTTGAAGGGTGGACTGATGGATATAAGTTGTATCTGAACTTACTAGAACAGAAAATCATGTTACAAAAGTGAAATAAAGTTGCCCAGTATTTGAACATGTAGTTTTCAATTGTATGTGATACTATGCCAAAAAACTAATTAATTAAATAAAAATCAACATGTGCCAGCTTGGGAAAAACGAACAGAAAAAAAGCAAGAGAGAAGCGTGGGAGTCAACACACAGAAGAGAGATACCCAGCCATTCATTCATTCACTTGAGAGCTATGGAAGGCTCAGCCTGCTGGGTATCTGTCATCCCTCCCCAATTGCCAGGTTTACACCCACTAGGAAGAGAATCTATCATTTATTTAAATTCTGAAATCTAGTGAGCATTTAATTTCTATATTCAAAAAACTGATTATTGCATTGAAAAACTTAAATCCTCAATTGAAGTTTCATTCTCTTAACTAAGTGAACAAATTTCCCAAATATTGTTGATTATTTCTGAGCATTTTACACCTGTGAAAACCATTTTACACCTGTGGATACCAGAGACATTTATTTATTTCTCTGGAAAGAAAGTAGTCCTTGTGATGTTTTGTTGTAAGCCTGTACCACTTAGGCATGCAAAAGACTCTGAGACCTAACTGCCTACTATTGCAAACTTTCTACTGTATGTTTTGCCCATTTTTGCAAACTTCCTGCTTCCCCAGCCATAAATAAAACTTAAGTTGAAATTTCGTGAGGATTAGCAGGGAGGCTGAAACCACTTTTGATGAAAGGCCAAGAGAAGAAAGGTCTTCCAAGAGGGTTGTCAAGGTTAGATCAGAGTACTGTCCATATCCCATCACCTAGTGCTTGTAAAAACACAGATACCAGAGGTGATGAATCAGAATTTCTAGAGGGAATTGTAACATCTATTTTTTTTTGCCAATTACATTTATCATTCATTCATTCATTCATTCATTCATTCATTTATAAAATTAAGTTTATTGGCATAACATTGGTTAATATGATTATATAATTTTCAGGTGTACATTACAATTTGACATCTGTATATTCTATTGTCTGTTTACCACCCAAAGTCCAGTTTCCTTCAGCTACCATATATTTGATCCCCTTTACTCACTGCATCTAAATTTTTAACAGCCTTCCTATGGAGTCTCAAGCAGATTTAAGTTTAATAACCACTGGTTTAGGGTAACATTAATTTTATTTTAATCCTTAGGCTCTGCCTACATACCTATAGGTCTTTCTCTAGACTCCATTATCCCACATATGCTAAAATGAGGGAATTTAGGTCAAAAGACCACTAGCAGCAATAAAAAGGCCTAATTTTCTTAAATGTCCCAAATGTCTCCCCCGCCTGAGGCTGTCACTATTGCTGGCTCCCATTTCTGGTAACTATGCTGAGCTGTGCTTTGCCCTAGCCCAGACTATTGACACTGTCTTGTGAGTTTATCACTAGCTGAGTTGCTGTCTCTGTAAAACCTCAGATCTGGAGGTCTGATGGACTTGGGTTGTCTCCTGGCATTGTGGTTTACCATCTGTGGCCTTGAATTGGTTAAACTCTCAGACTCAGTTTCCTCGTTTCTAAAATAAAGAGAATTATAGTTCATTACCTCACAGGATTATGTCAGGAATAAATGAGATAATCCATGTGTCTGACACATGGCAAGTACTCAGTACATTTTAGCTGTCAAGATTATAACACTAAATGTGGAACCAAAACATTTATCATTATCATTACCAGCAGCCCTGGATATAGGCCATATTCTTAGGCTTGAGACTCAGCCTAGTCCCGGGGCAGGGCAATTCTTGCCTTTTCTGTTGGGCATGATCTGATTTGGCCAGAGCACGGTTCATGGACAAACAAATCCACTAGTTATCCTACTGCCTACTCAACATCTTTATCTGAATCTCTCAAAGGGCCCTCATTCCCACACATCCAAAGGTTAGCTTGCCATCTTCTCCTTTCAAGCTGTCTACTTCCAGATTCTCCTTCTCAGTAAAGCACCCCATTGTCTCCCCAGTTGCACACACACAAAAAAGAAACTGAAAGTCATCTTTCATCCCTGAAACTATCTTATCTCTTAACCCCAATATTTAATCTACAACCAAGACCACTAAATTTTAATTTATAAATTCCTCTTTAGCATGACTTCTTCTCTTATGTCCACTGCCACTGCCCTAATCCAAGCTACATCATTAAAAAACAAAACAAAACAAAAATACTTGCGCCACCTCAGTACTCTAACTGGTTTTAAAATTCTACTCTTGCTTTCTCCAATATATTCTTTTCATGCAAGCAGAGTAATTAAAACACAAATCTGATATAGCACCATCCATCTCTCTCAAGTCATTTAGTATATTTTTGGCATTTATTTTACTTGATGTTCTTTACAAATATATTACTTGACATTGTATTGCATATCTTTTGTTTATTGTCTGGCTCCCCACCTTCCCCCAAATGTAAGCCCCATGAAGGCAAGAATTTGTTTTGTTCACTATAGTGTCTGGCATGTGGTAGGTATTCAGGGAGTATCGGTTCAGTGAATGACCATATTCTATTTCAGTACTTTCCCATTGCTCTTCAGATATAGAGCAAATCTGTAGCATGGCTCACCAGGCCCTGTCCATTCCGGCCCTTATAATCTTTCTGGTGTTAACTCCCATTCCTTCTCTTACCCTTGAGCTTTGGGGAAACGTACCTTTCTTGTGCAGGTCAGGTTACACAGGCCTCTGCTTCAGAGCCTTTGCACATGCTGCTCACTTGCCTGGAGCCTCTTTCTTCAGCTAGGTAAGCTATTCCTCAGTCACATCTGAGCTCTGCAAAGATGTCTGTACCACTCTCCTCAGACTAGGCTGTTTCCTTGTTAGGTGCTCTTAATCCAGTTTTCCTTGTAGTATTCATCACAGTGTGCAATTATATACCTGTTTAACAGATTATTTAATTAATTAATATCTCTTTTGTTTCAGTAGACCAGAGATTGTCAAACTATGTTCAGAGACCCTATCTGGGTCCCCACCAGTTTTGTACAACCCACAAGTTTAACCACACTAAAGAGTGTTTGTGTTAGGTATCAATTCATTACCTTTCAGTTTTATATCCAACCTTCATTACTTGCTATGAGATAATGAACCTGGACCTTTTCAGCATTTCTCTTTTGCAGCAGGAACAATAATGTTGAGCTGGAAGGACATTGCAGGAGGAAGGGGGCTTTTCTTGCTGGTTACGGTATTTTCAGCTGACCAGGCTTCCACTCTGACAGCTCTGACAGCTGAGTATTAATATTATGTACCTGAAATGAAGTTTTGCCAAGTTAACCTGGTATCAGGCAGCATGGAGAATGATAAATCAATGTGCACTCTACTCCCAGTGATCAAAATATGCCACATAACACTGTGGTCATTGCATCTGGCTCAGCCATGAAAATAGTTTGTGTGCCCCGATCCACTGGCCCAGATCAGTTGGCATCTACTTCTTCCTAGCCTTTTCCTGTTGTTCAGGATGAACGCCATCGTTATTTTTCTTGCCCTTTTCTCAGAACCAACAGAGAGCAAAGAAGCAGGGCTTAGAAATACCTGTGATTGCCCCACACCTGGGAGTGTAAGGGTCAGGCTCTTGACCCTCAATACAAGTAACCCCATCAACCAGGTAAGCGACCCACCTGTCCCTTTTTATCTAGATCTCTTGAATTTTTAAGGTTTCTTTGAGCTATTCTCATCCCATTCCATTCCTGGTCTTGCTGGTGAGGTCCCCTTGCTTTGTGCCTCAGAAGGTTGATAACAGCCCATTTTGTGCTTTTGTGCCATCATGTCTCAGGCCCAGACACCATTCTGTTATCCATTTCTGATTATCGAATGGAATTTCTGAAATGATGCATGTCTCTATCTGATACTACCACTATGTCTGTAACATACTTCCAAAGCTATACTCCTGCCCTGTGCTGGATTGGGTGTCACTGGTTCTCCGGGTAAAAATGGGATTAACCCTGCCCCTGTTTGGTGCGGTCTCCGATTATGAATGTTCACCTGAAATTCAGAGTGTTTATCCCCTCATTGCTTTTATTAGCTCCAAGCTAACTCCCTGCCCTCAGTTCAATCTCTCTTTGTTTCAGGCTGAGTATCCAATGCCACTGCCCAGAAGCAGAGAACTAACCCTGATTCAGTCTAATTACATTAGTTGCTGTTACAGAGTCTAACAGAAAGTCGTCTGGGGATCATATGCCAAGATATTAACAGCAGTTTCCAATGAATGGTGCAATTGTGGGTTTTAAAAATTCTATTTTTTTCTTGCATTAAATTTTCTATAATGAATATATATTCCTTTTATTTTTTAAAAAAGTATTTTAAGTTAAAAAATGTATAGCAACTCTTCATTTCTGACAATTGAAAACAATGGCATGCATCTCTGGTTCTTGATATTTACATTACCATGACAGAAATAATTCAGAGATAATATTACTTAGCTGTGATTAGGGAAGGGAAAACTTTTCAGGCTCTCTGAAAGAGGTCAATCTTATTTTTGCTATTTTGTGTTGCTTTATTTTAATTGCCATATGCACAGCTCTAAGGCAAAGATATCTTTTATTGGATATTTGAACCTCCTGAACATATCCTAATTAGAATAAATAGGCTTGGTCGTTAGAGGGACCTCAGGGGCTCAGTGTTAATGAGAATTTGAACATGTTCTCCATTTTAAAAGATACTCTATATTAAAGACATGTCTACTGTTGTCTTGGGACTTCATTTGGAAAACTTTCCTGTCAGACCTGCACTTTGGACTGGGTTCATGTGCCAAGGTGTATGATGGAAGATAACCAGACCCTAAATAAACCAGGCAATAGAACAAATTTTGAATTTGAATGCATATTAAAAATGTTACCCCATCTTGGGGCTGCATTTCAAAGAGAGGTAGAAAGATAAAAGTAGGTCTTTGAAGGTCTGTTTTCCTAGATGATGTGTTACAGTGCAATAAAGTTTGACAACTGCTGTGCTGGATGGCAGCTACTTAGGGACTCATCACCACTAGTTTATTTTTGAATCCATGAAGTATAGGTGTTAAGAGCATGGATTCTGAAGCCAAAGTGCGTGAGTTTGACTCTGTTGAGTGACTTTGGGTAGCAGACATTGTTTGAACCAGCAGTCATTCTCAGTCCTTTTCTCTTATACTTTTCACTAGAGAGTTAAGAACAATATGTGTTGAGTTGCCCTTGTATCTAGGAGGACCATTTACACAGTTCTAGCAAATGAGAGAGCAGTGAAAGTCTACAGGACAAGTTCTTGGAATATTTTTGGCATCACCATATAATTTTCTCCATGCTGAGGCCAGACCCTTGGTAGAGAGCATGTAAAGGGATTTGAAACAAATAAAAGGGACAGTTGCAAATGGCACTGCTCACCCCTCTTTCTGCCTTGAACATGGATGTAATGTCTTCAGCTACAGCAGGCATTTATCAACCATGAGGTGACAAAACAAGTGGAAAATCAAGAGAATCTGAGAGAGATGCCAGCTCTAACATCTTTAGGCTGCTGAACCAGTGCCAGCACCTACATAACATCTATACACTTCTTGCTTATAAACCTTGAAAGGTCAAACTTCCTGTTACTTACAGCAAAAAGCATTCTTAACTGAGACACATGGTAGATGCTCCAGACTGATCATTATTTATTTTGGCCTCCTGCCTTGTTTCTCAAAATGTGGTTTTGGAACACCTGCGTTAAATTCACTTTGGGCTCCAGTTAGTGATTCAAATATCTCTGGGAGTGGGGTCTTTGAATCTGCATGTTAAACAAGGTCCCCAGGTTATGCTGATGCACATTCAATTTGAGAAACTGTCCTCAGGTATTGACTAATTAAATTTGTTTCATTGGACACTCACTGAGTATTTACTAAGTGCTAAGCATTATATTAGGCACTGTGGATGCAAAGATGAATAAAATAACAACTTTGACTTTGAGGGACTTACATTCTGGTGAAAATTTCAGTACTAGGTGGTACTTGCTTAAAAAAAAAAAAAGTTGGCAAAGTAGCAGACCAGTCTGGGATATCAAGAAAACCAACTTGGAGGAAAAGGATATATTGATCCTTCTACCTGGCTAACTTGACTTTGTGAATGTTCCCTGCTTGTATTTGTGAATGTAACATTCACAGTTCAATGTCTTATTCAATTTTAATTTAATAAAAATTTTTCACTATTTCCCATTATTATTATTATTTTATCAAAATTTTTTTCTTTGGAGTAATTCTTTTTTGTAGAGAATTCACAAGGACAATTTAACAGTTTATTATTTTATTTTGTGGTAATTCTGTCCACCAAGCTCAGTTTGCCCAATTAAAAATATTTCATATCTAAATTTAGTAAGGAAGGATTGATTTTTTCTGTCAAATTTTAGTCTCTAAAATTTTACCATGTGAAATTTTACTTGTGGCTAGTATCATATGCTTTTGATTAGTACTTCTCCCAGGACAATATTTAGTTTTCAACAAAATGTAATTTTTCAAACAAGCTTTTAAAAATAATCTGTTAATTTTTTTCTATGTATTTTTTTTACTTTGTCAGTTATTTTGACCTGATTCTTTCTACCAGTAGAATTTAATATAAAATTAATAAAAATTAAGGATAAACACACATTTATAAGCTAATTCATGAGGAAATTGGAGAAGTATTTCTCAGTCATCCCAGGCTGACCTGTTAGGCAGGATTAGCCTACTGTTTTGAGAATCCCATTATTCTAATTCAAACCCTTTTACATGCTGGATACTAAGGGTCTGGCCTTAGCAGAGAGAAAAGTAAGTGGTGATGCCAAAATGCTGTGAATCAAAGAAGGTGGGTCAGGAATGGAGATAGTACTTTTCACGGTTCAAGTCACTGGGAGGGAAGGGGCAGTGGAGACAGCCAGGTTGCTGTGACATTGAGGGAACAATGGGAAATAAGTCCAGAGAGTGAATTGTACCTCTGAGAAGCTTGACTGAGAAGAGGAGGAGAGATATAGTCAGAAGCTAGAACTTTTTAGGATGGTGCAGATTTGACATGTTTATAGGCCATTGAAGAAAAGACTGAAATGCAGAAAAAGGGAAATATTGATAGAGCCACACCGATGAGGAAAAATGATGGAACAGGACCAAGGGCACAGGTGGAGAGCTGGCTTTGCACTGGAGGAAAAGAGATAAAAATTGGTAGGTGTAGGTTAACATCCATAATTCTTTTCTTTTTCTTTTTTAAAATATATACATTTTAATTAAAAAAATTAAAAAAAATTTTAATTAGTTTCCAGTATATAGTACATTGGTTAGATATCTATATAGTTCATAGAATGATCTCCCCAATTTCTCCCTCCCTCCCCTGGCCCTCCACCTAGCCAACATATTAATGCTAACTACATTCCCTATGCCATGCTCCCCACTCCTATGACCATCTATCAACCACTAATTTATGCTTCTTTAACCTTTTACCCCATTCTCCCTCCCCTTTAACCCCCACTCCCCTCTGTCCATCACCAAACTGTCCATTATATTTGTGAGTCTGTTTTTGATTTGTTTGTTCTTTTTGTTCCGTAGATTCCACATATAAGTGAAATCATAAGATATTTTTCTGTCTTATTTCACTCAGCATAATAAACTCTAGGTCCATCCATGTGGTTGCAAATGGTAGGATTTCATTTTTTTCATGGCTGAGTAATATTCCATTGTACATTTGAACCATAATTTCTTTATTCAATTATCTGTTGATGGGCATTAAGGTTGCTTCCATATCTTGGCTATTGTGAATTGTGCTGCCATGAATATTGGAGTGCATAGAACTTTACAAATTGTTTCTTTTTTTTGAATAAATACCCAGAAGTACAATTGCTGGATCAAAAGGTATATCCATTTTAAATTTTTTGAGGAACTTCCATACAGTTTTCCATAGTTGCTGTGCCAATTTGCAATTGCACCAACAATGTGTGAGGGTTCTCCTTTCTCTGCATCCTCGCCAGCTCTTGTTTTTTGATTTACCGATGATAATCATTTTGACTGATTTGAAGTGATATCTCATTGTAGTTTTAATTTGCATTTCTCTGATGATTAGTGACTTTGAGCATCTTTTCATATGTCTATTTGTCAGCTGTATTTCCTCTTTGAAGAAGTGTCTGTTCAGGCCTTCTGTCCATTTTTTATTTGGATTGTTTGTTTTTTGTTGTTGAGTTGTATGAGTTTTTTATATATTTTGGATATTAACCCCTTATCTTCTCCCAGTTGGTTGTGTTTTTGTTTTGTTGATGGTTTCCTTTGCTGTACAAAAACTTTTTAGTTTGATGTAGTCCCATTTGTTTATTTTTTCTTTTGTTTCCCTTGCTTGGGGAGATGTATCTGCAAAGAAATTCCTGTTAGTAATATCAGAGAATTTACTGCTTATGTTTTTTTCTAGAAGTTTTGGGTCTTACATTTAAGTCTTTAATCCATTTTGAGTCTATTTTTGTATAAAATGTAAGGAGGTGGTTCAGCTTCTCTTTTTTTTGCATGTATCTGTCCAATTTTTCCAGCACCATTTATTGAAGAGACTGTCTTTATTCCATTGTATAGTCTTACCTCCTTTGTCATATATTAAGTGAGCATATAGGTGTGGATTTATTTTTGGGCTCTCTATTCTGTTCTATTGATCATTTTTTTTTTTTGCCAGTACCATGCTATTTTGATTACTGTAGCCTTGTAGTATAGTTTGATATCAGGTAGTGTGATACCTCCAACTTTGTTATTTTTCAAGATTGTTGTGGCTGTTCAAGGTTTTTTATAGTTCCATATAAATTTTAGGATTATTTGTTCTATCTCTCTAAAAATTCCATTGGTATTTTGATAAGGGTTGCATTGAACCTATAGATTGCTTTGGGCAGTATGGCCATTTTAATGAAGTTGATTCTTTCTACCCATGAACACAGTATATGCTTCTATTTATTTGTTTCTTCTTCAATTTCTTTTGCCAATGCATTATAATTTTCTAAGAACAGGCCTTTCACCTTCTTGGTTAATTTGACTCCCAGGTATTTTATAGTTTTAGATGCAATTGTAAGTGGGATTGTTTTTTTTAATTTCTCTTTTCTAAAGTTCATCATTGGTGTATAAAAATGCCACTGACTTCTGAATATTAATTTTGTATACTGCTACTTTACTGAATTCATTGATCAGTTCTAACAGTTTTTTGGTGGAATCTTTAGGGTTCTCTCTATGTAGTATCATGTCATCAGCAAATAATGAGAGTTTTACTTCTTCCTTTCCAATTAGGATGCCTTTTATTTCTCTTTCTTGTCTTATTGCTGTGGCTAAGACTTCCAATACAATGTTGAAGAGGAGTGGTGAAAGTGGGCATCCTTGTCTTGTTCCTGATATTAAGGAAAATGCTTTTATCCTTTCCCTATTGAGTATGATGTTAGCTATAGATTAGTCTTTAATGGCCTTTATTATGTTGAGGTATGTTCTCTCTATTCTCATTTTGCTGAGAGTTTTATCATAAATGGATGCTGGATTTTGTTGAATGCTTTTTCTACATCTATTAATATGATCATATGGTTTTTATCTTTTTATTAGTTAATGTGATGTATCACATTAATTGATTTGTGGATATTGTACCAACCTTGCATCCCAGGAATAAATTCAACTTGGTCATGGTATATGATATTTTTAATGTATTGCTGTATTCGATTTGCTAATATTTTGTTGAGGATTTTTGCATCAATGTTCATAAGAGATATTGGTCTATAGTTTTCTTTTTTGTAATGTCTTTGTCTGGTTTTTGAATCAAAGTAAAAGGAGTTAGGGAGCCTTCCCTCTTCTTGAATTTTTGGAATAGTTTGATAAGAATAGGTGATAATTCTTCTTTGAATGTTTGGTAAAATTCACCTATGAAGCCATCTTGTCCAGGACTTTTGTTTTCTTTTAGGTGGTTTTTGATTACTGATCCTATTTCATTGGTGGTAATAGGTCAGTTCAGATTTTCTGTCTCTTCTTGACTAAGTCTTTGGAGATTGTATGTTTCTAGGATGTGTCCATTCCTTCCAGATTGTCCAATTTGTTGGCATATATTTGCTTGTAGTATTTTCTTATGATTCATTATATTTCTGTGGAGTCCATAAATATTTTTCCTCTTTCATTTTTGATTTTATTTATTTGAGTCTTCTCTCTTTTTTCTTTGGTGAATCTGGCTAAAGTTCTGTCCATTTTGTTTATCTTTTTAAGGAACCAGCTCTTGGTTTTATTAATTTTTAATATTGTTTTTCTAGACTCTATTTCATTTATTTCTGCTCTGATTTTTATTATTTCCTTCCTTCTATTCAATTTGGGCTTTGCATGCTGTTCTTTTACTAGTTCTTTTAAGTGTAAGGTTAGATGGTTTATTTGAGCTTTTTCTTGTTTCTTGAGGTAGGCCTGAATTTCTCTCTTAGGACTGTTTTCGCTGTGTCCCATGGATTTTGAGCCATTGTATTTTCATTTTCATTTGTCTCTAGGAATCTTTTGATTTTTTCTATTCATTGTTTAGTGGCTTGTTGTTTAGACTCCATGTATTTGTGTATTTTCCAGTTTTTTTTCTTGTAGTTGGTTTCTAGTATCATACCATCATGATCAGAGAAGACAGTTGATATGATTTCAATCTTCTTACATTTATTGACTTGTTTTGTGTCCCAACATATGGTTTATCCTAGAAAATGTTCCACGTGTACTTGAGAAGAATGTATATTTTGCTGCTTTTGGATAAAATGCTTTAAAAATATCTATTAAATCCATCTGGTCTAGTGTGTCTTTTAGGCCCATTGTTTCCTTGTTGATTCTTTGCCTGTAAGATATGTCCAGTGGTGTCAATGAGGTTAAAGCCTCCTACTATGTGAGTATTACTATTAATCTCTCCTTTCATGTCAGTCAATAATTGCTTTATGTATGTAGGTGTTCCTATGTAGAGATCATATATGTTTACTAGGGTTAAGTCCTCTTGATTTGTCAATCCCTTTATCATTATGTTATGCCCTTTTTTGTCTCTTATTATAGCCTTTGTTTTAAAGCCTATTTTATCTCATATAAGTATTGCTACTTCAGTTTTTTTATTTCATTTATGTTTGTGTGAAATATCTTTTTCCATTCCTTTACTTTCAGTCTATGAGTGTTATTTGATCTGAAGTGGGTCTCTTGTAGACCAGCATATGCATGGGTCTTGTTTTCTTATCCATTCAGTTAAGAAATACTGGATTGTTGGTGATGAATACCTTAAGCTTTTTCCTGTCTGGGAAGATCTATCTCACCTTCCATTTTAATCGAAAGCTTTGCTGGGTAGAGTATTTGTGGTTGTAGATTCTTGTTTTGCATAACTTTGAGTATTTCTTGACAGTTCCTTCTGTTCATTGAAAAATCAGCAGACATTCTAATGCGGGTACCCTTGTAAGTAACCAGCTTCCTTTCTCTTGCTGCTTTTAAGATTCTCTCTTTTTCTTAGACCTTTGGCATTTTAATTATGATGTGTTTTGGTGTAGGTCTGTTTGAATTCCTCCTGTGCTTCCTGGACTTGTATGTCTAATTCCTTTGCTGGGTTAGGGAAGTTTTTTGTCATTATTTCTTCAAATAGAGTCTCAATCTCTTGCTCTCTCTCTTCCTCTTCAGGTACTCCTGTGATCTGGATATTTTTATACTTCATGTTGTCCCAGGGGTCTCTTAAACTCTCCTCATTTTTTTAAAATTATTTTTTCTTTTTGTTTGTTCTGATTGGGTGTATTCTGCCAATTCACTGATTCAGTCTTCTGCTTTGTTCAATCTACTGTTGAATCCTTCAAAGGGGTGTCTAAGGTTTCAGTCTTTTCTGTCCCTCACCTAGATGGCTGGAATCCTCTCTGGTTTTATAATCAATTATTGGGTTGGGACCCTGGGCTGGGGAGCCCCCAGATGAGACCAGGACCCTCCCCTCCTTCAAGGAAGCCTCTGCACCCTTGCTTTCCCTCCAGGTGATCCTCTGTCACCTGCGGGTATGAATCCAGCCTGATTCAGGACTTTGTCCCTCAGCTTTGATGTGGCTCCTTTATATTATCAGATGTAGGTGTTACTATCAGCTGGGCTTCAGGTGATTCTGCATGTTGATTATTTTATAATTTGGTTGCAATTTCAATGTGGACCTGGAAGGAGATGAACCCTGCTTTTACCTAGTCTGCCATCCTCCTCCCAATCCATCCTTAATTTTTTCACTGAGTCAGGAGACCAAGTGGCAAGCATAGGTTAGGGCTGGGTTAAGTAGTAGTCTACGAAAATGAATGCGTTTGGCTCAACCTGGAGGTTTGGCCATCTTCTTCTGGCAATAGCATTCCTTTTTATTTGTGGAGCTTTTCCCCCAATGAGGTCATGGGATTTCATATGTTACCCAGACTGGCTCATTTATTGAAATGAGGGAAGCCTGGTGTAAGAGTAAGTGAATAGAATCAGAAGATCATCCTGAGTCATATTAAATTTAATGTCTATTATATCATCCAAATGGAGATGTTAAATTTAGATCTATCAGGGGAGATTAGACATTATCTGAGTAGATGGCATGACCTAGAACTGGCTGAGATCACCTAGGAAGTGAGTCTTCATTAGTTGGATAGAGGGCCAAACAAGGAGTCCTGGGGTATCATCCAGCACTAACAGATAAGGGAGAGGAGAAAATGTTCTGGGCTAGGAAGAAACCTGTAGAGCATAGATTTTATGGAAGCAATGTAAAGAAAGTGAAAAAGAAGGGAGAGATTAGCAGTATAAATGATGCTGGAGGTCATGTAATTTGGGGACTGTACTGATGCTGGATTCAGTAAGGTGAAGGTCATTGGCTTTGACAAGAGTAGTTTCAATGGAGAGGTGGGGATTGAAATCCACATTAGAGTGGGTTGAAAGAAAGGTAGTGTGGATTGAAGAAGAGAAGAGAGAAAGCATAAGTCATCTTTTGGAGGAACAGAGAAATGGAATAGTAGTTAAAGGAGAGGTATAGTGTTAAGGAAGGGTTTAGTTTTGTTTTCATTTTAAAAAGGAAATATTACAGCATGCCTATATGCTGGTGAGTTTGATCCTATAGAAAAGGAAAAGTTGAAGATGTAGGAAAGAGAGAATATTTGAAATAGTAAAGACCCGACAAAGTAAGAGGGAATGGAATGAATCTCAAGTGGAGGTTTTGGATTTAGAATCAGGGACAGTTCATCTTTTATCATTGAGATAAAGTGGAGTATGTGGTACTGATGAAGCAAGATTAGAAGACTTATTGATAGGAAGACGAGGCAGTTTTCTACTGATTGCTTTTGGTTTCTTAGTGAAGTAAGAAGCACGACCATTAGCTGTGGGATTAGTTGCAGAGTTTTCCTAAGTGGACAGTCAATTTGAATAACACAAGTAGTGTAAATAAATTGACCATTGGATTTGGAAAAGTTGAGGTCATTAGTGACCTTGATCAGGAGCTTCTCTGAGGCAGTTTGTAGGGGTAAGCGGGTGGTGTTGAGGCTGAGAAGGAACTGGCTTACAAGGAGCAGCAGCTCTATGCTTCTCCCTGTTATCCTACTGAGGCCAGGATTCAGACTGGAGGCAGGGTGGCCGGCAGCCACCAGCAACAGAGTTGGTTGAGGATTTTACCAATCAGAGTAGTTGAAAGAGCAAAGTTTTTTTTTCTGCTCTGGTTCCTGAGCTATACTATGTGAGCCTGCTATTTTGTTTCTCTGCATAGAAGCCTGACTCAAAAGGGGAGAAGAACAGTGATACTCAGGAGAAAGTCTAAGGTAGGCGATGAAAAGAGAGAGTTAGGGGCACATCACTTGGACTGCTGTATCCAGCTGTGCCATCCATTCATCCTCCCATGCTTTTTGAGCTGTGGAGAAGGATAAAGGCCACCCAAATAAAAACAAGGAAAGCATGTTTATTCAGAGTTTGCTATGGCAAAACAGTCAGCTACCATTACTTGTGTTTGGCAGAGACTCAAAGGCAGGCAGAGGGGTGGGAAATGGAAAGGTTTCAAATGTACCCTAATTGGAGGTTGACATGGGGAAACTGGAGGCAGGCTAACTAGAATTGGGGCATCTTACATGATGGGTTAATGGAACATACTGGGTTTTCTCTAGTTAGAACAGTCAAAAAATTAGGGTAGTTAGAAGTTATTGACCAAGCCTTGAATGTTTTGAGCTGATTGCTACAGAGGTTGTGGTTTGACTTCCTGAAGTAATTTCTACAGGGGCTGTATATCAGAGTTCTCTTTTTACATATGATCTGGCCATTGTGCATTTACATATTCAATTTCTCAAAGCCTGTATATACTCTTTTCACTTTAACTAGTTTATGTTGGGTATCTGTTGTTTGAGATTGAAAAAATCTTGACTACCACAGAGGAGTTTGGGGCAATATGAAAATGAGCTTGGAGGTTGGAGGGTTGATTTGGTAAGCAAAACAAACCTCAGGGATGATAACCACTACTTTTAAACATCTATTTCTACTAGGACCCTATGTACATCATCTCATTTACCGAGCCTGTGATACAGGGTTATTCTGTCCTTTTTTCAGGTGTGGAAATGAGCTCACACTAGGCAAGTAAATTGCAAGTTATACAGTAGCAAATTCAAGATTTCAAACTTGCGTCCTCTGTTCTGAGGTCCAGTGTTTCTGCTCTCAGATCATGTTACTTAGGCTCAAATAGAAAATGGTTTTTACTCTTTTAAGGGACCATAAAACTCAGAAAGGCACCAACAGATTTCCTGTATGTTTACAGCATCATATTTATAGGATTCCTATGAAGATGTGTTAACACAAAAGTATAGATCATTTATTGGGTGCATGTCTATTTTATAATCATTTCTTTATTAAGAGCAATTGTGATATGGGTGAAAACTTAATTTTAAATCCTTGGCAGAGTTTTTTCTCTTCCCCATCATATCATTTTGAAACTCATACAATATTTAAAAATGAGTTATTGATGTTAATAATTATGATGGATGATTCTTCTGTGCAAATTGATCTATAAAGCTCACATCTTATGATCCAAAAGACATCATGTCTTGATGTTAGTAGATATGTGTTAAAATAATAAATAAATAATAAAAAAATGGTATATTAGTGAAAGAGCATATGGTGGGAAAGTGATTTCCAAATGTGAAGAAGACAGTCTATCCCTTGGGAGGGTTGTGGAGAGGGAGAGAAACAGTCTTTACGTGGGTAGAACAGTTTGTTAGAACCAATTAGAAATTGAATGACTTGATTTGAGGGCTTCTTTTTCCACTAGGACCAGATTACATTGCTTTAGACAGGAAAGAACCTGGGTTATTTATTTACTTAATTTTGTTCCATGGATGATTGAGAGTTCACTGCTTTCTGGATCTGGATGGAATAACAAAAATAAACTCAACTTTTCTTTTATGTAAAATCTGTGTTCAGAACTCTCAATTTCCTCCTCTCCCTTTAATCATTGTTGCTTTTTGTGGTAAAGCTAACACATTTATTATATGCAGGTGATAAAATTATTGTTGTTCCTAAGGAGGCACTCTTAATGTTTAGACGTAGAGGATTTTTTTTAAGCATTTACATGTATGATAGATCAAGGGTTTGGTACATGAATACATTCTAGGAGGGGAGGAAACATGCATCTGGGGTGGGGGTTTTACAGTAGTTGGCAGGGCTGCTTCACATCCTCAGACCTTGTGAATTTGTTGTAGTCTTTCATGTGTGAATTTGGTTAACATTTCATTAATTTATTAAAGCCAAGAACAAAAAACTAAATAAAATAATGAATGTGTTCTTGGAACAATTTCCCACAGATGGCTGAGTGAGTCTTGTAAGCAAAATAACACAAAACAAAAATCAAGGGTATCATTTGGCCTGTCTGTTAATGGAAGCCTCTAAAACTTCATATCCCCTTTTTATTGCCTTGGAAATGGAATGAATAACTAGCCAACTTTCCTGCAGTAATTAGTATTAGTTTCAGCATTATTATTTGTGATAATAAATATCCTAGGTTAGACTCAGGAGCCTTCGCTGGATCTTGTATGCTCAAAGTCATAGTGGCTTCTTTTGGGGAGATTTTACCTGGTGTCCATATGGATAGAAGTGCTTTCAAGATGATGACATGTAAGGTTTACTATATAAATATTCTTGGATGTAAAATATAAATATTGATATTTTTCTTAAAACAATTTATTGGCTTGCTTTAAAATTGTGAATTTTTCATAGATATAAGCTAATATTAATGAGTATCAAAATAACTCCCATGTTTCTCACTATTTAGTTTAATAAGTAGAATATTACCAATATGAATTAACCCCTCTCATATGAATTAACCCATGTGAACTTCTCTCCCCAATCTCATATCCTTTCTATTCCACTCACCCTCCCTTCCCCATGAAACTGCTGTCTTGACTTGTGAGTTTGTCATTTCATTGATTTTTTAAAAATATTTTTCTGCTTATGTTACTTAGTTTTGTAAATAGTTTTACATAAAAATGTCTATTTTTTTTGCAGTATAACATTTAAAAATTTATTGTTAGTTTTAAGACTACAGTACATTGGTTAGACATTTATATAGTTTATAAAACAATTCCCCTGATTGCTCTTTCTCCCCTCTGGCCCTCCACCTAGCTATTACACTAATGTTACCTGCATTCCCTATGCCATGTTCCCCATCCCTGTGACCATCTATCAACTACTAATTTGTACACCTTTAACCCTTTTTTAATAATTTGCTTTCTCCTCCTTCCATATAATGTTTGGCAATTGGTATTTGTTAATAATTCTGGGATTTGTATATAAAGGACTGTGAATCCAATGGAGAGAAGAGGCAGACACACAAATTGATTAAAGCCTTGGGAAATAGAATCTGTGAAAAAAGAATTAAGGTATTGGGATAATTTATATGCAAACTAAAAGGTGGCTGGGATGTTCTAAAAACAATACTTTTATTATGGATTTTTATGAAAGACTGTATTTAAGCAGACTTAGATTCAAATCCTACTTTATCACTGCAGGGGGATTCCTAAAGAATATTTTGAAAAAAGTAGTGTGAGTCACCCTGAAAAGTTAGGTTAAGATATTGAATATGTTTTGGGTTTAAATGTTTTGCTTTGAGTAAATAAAAAATGACTGACCTCCTAGATATCTGACCTGAAAAATTTGTTCAGACTGAAAATATTTTGTCTTAGGGTCCTGGTGGGGGATGGGGGTCAGATGATGGGAAGGGGTCATGGTTATGAGGCATTTAATACATTTTCTTTCTTTTTCTTCTTGAACTTTTTTTTTTTAAAATTCTGTAGTAATAAGAGCTCAATTCAACTGGTCTTGGTGGATGAGTTAGAGGAAATTTGAATGTGCCCTAACTGTTGTTTCTCCACCTCATTCTTTGAAATTGTTTGGAACAACTATAAACTGGCAGTGTGATCTTGCTTTTTTGAAGCTTGGTATCCTCACCTGTGACATAAAGATCCTGTCTGGATTGTGATAAAGACACATGAGAAGATGCATATAAAAATGCTAGGTGCAATACCTTATTTGTATTTGTGCTGTTATTATTATTATTATTATTAAGATTACTTGTTTTAAAAGCTCAACTCAGGAGTCATTGAACTGTGGAAGTCTTCCTTGACCTTTTTCTGTTTTCCGTTTCTCTTCTCAAATCTCTTATGTGGTATAAATATTGTATATACATTATATATAATATATGACATATTGTACTATATATTATATATATTATATGCAACATATAATTTGTATATAAAATATACAAATTTGTATAGCCTGTGAGTTCCAGTACCCTACTGTAGGCCCAGGATATAAAGCTATTCAATAAATTTTGCTATATGATTAGGTAAAAATTAACATTCCTTAAGATATGACTATTATATTTATTAAATATAAATTCAGCCAAATGACTCATTCATTTTCAAATAATTTATTAGCCATTTGTTAACATTAATTCAGCATTTATGTGCTGTTAACTCTCCTAAAAACTCAAATCAGAGAGCATAATGGGAAATACTAGCCTTGTGTCACTGTGGAATGGAGAGACAAAAAAAGACATGGGACACAACACTTGGAAAACATATATTGCCCTCAAAGAATGACAAAAACAGAACAAATTAGACCTCAAAATCCACCCTTTAAGTGAAAATACCTGTCTGAATTTTTTAAAAGTCTGAAAGTTTTAAAATTTATATTTAATTAAAAATTGATTAAATAAATCTGGGGAAAATCATACTCATCTCTGATGAACTACTTTCATTATCCAAAAGGTATAGCTGTAAATGGGAAGAAAATTTGCTAAAGTTCTTAACAAAAGAAATTGTTTTAAAAGCTATTTTTGGCCATCATTTTCATGAGAGATTGGACTTTTCATTTTTTTAAAGAACGGAGAGGTGAAGCTCAGGTGGTTAACAAGTTAATCCAAGACAATTTTCAGGATGAGCAAATCATAGTTTTGAGTTTTACATTACCTTTCTTCATTTGGTCAAAAAATTTCAGTCTGTTCCAGTCTGTTCCAGTGAGCACAGGCCCTCAGACACTAGAACACTTGGGAGTGTCTTGGAGGGTCCACATCTGCGGTAAGATCCTCTGGTCCATGAATTAGCACTAAAATATTCTTTACAATTAGTAGCTGCCTTTGTATGGATGTTTTTAGGGTACAACTTAATGGCCCTCCCCCCATTTTACAGTTAGTTCTCTATTTCTTTCTGAGAACTATCTCTAGCCAGAAGAAGAAAGGGGTGAACCAGTCACATCTAGGAATGAGATTAGGTCCTATTTGCATAGCTGGTTAAGGGAATAGCGTCCCATGTGAACTCCAGAAGGGTTAGTGAGTTATATGGAGAAACAAGGCAGTCTCTTTGTTTTTTAGAAAACATGCCAGGAGAGAGACAACATCCGCTCAAGAATAACATTAATAAGTGGCACCTGTCATCCAAGAAGCTCAAAGCATTCATGAACAATTACTGAGCTGTGAGCCACACCTGTGTTGTACTATGGCTCATTTAAAGATTAAGAAACCAAATTTTAGCAGGTTTGACCCTGCAACTCAAAGTTAGGATGGGAATAGATAGATAAGAACAGATCCCAGGTTCTAAGACTTCTCATTCAGAATAGTCATGGTGTAGACTGGATGTTAAGAAGTGACAGTAAGCACCACTATTATCTTTATGACATTTATTGGCCATTATGTTGAACTAGGAGGATTATGGAGAGTCAGGAGAAACTGCCCTAAAGGAGTTTCTAGTTCCATGTGGAAGCCTTGCCTCATGTGCGAAAACAAACAAACAAAAAGAAACAAACACATGTTTGTTCCATGTGCCACATAAAAAATACAGACAGGAAGTTTAGAGGAGGGAACCCTCACCCAGGCCAAGGCAGGCAGGGAAAACTTTATGCAGAAGGGCCTTGAGTAGGGCTTTGGAGGAAGGTGCAGTTTGGCTGGGGGAGAGGCATAGGCAGGTGATTTCCAGGATGAAAGACGTGAAGGGAGTTGGGGGAGTGCATGAAGTGGTTGAGCAATACCCTAGAGGGATATTGCGATGGACAGGGAGGTACCACCTTTAGCAAGTTTTAAAACTCCTTAGGCTCCCTGATCAGATGATAAGCTCTTTTCTCTGAATTTCTTGGTGTGTAATTTTTTTTTTCAGTCTGAACTAATTGTCTGACCTGGCTGCGCATCTTCCTTGATGGTTATGGTGACCAGCCCAAGGTTCTCCCTCATTCACTGAATTTCTTACTGGGAAAAATATAGATTAGAGAAGTAGTCTCTCACTTCCTCTTCCCGAGTGGTGAAATTGTTAGCTTACAAGAAGTGACTTGAAGCAAACTGGGACAATACAGTTTTGTGAAAACTGTAAGGCTTTTGAGGAGAGAATGTTCAACAGTTTTGACCGATGGGGAGAAGTCAAGGATAATGAAGTTCACTGAGTCTGATTTTTAATGGTTAATAAAGTAGAACTACATATTAGTTTCTTGTGGATTAAGGGGATGCTGATAATATGAGTCAGCCATTGCCAGCTCTCCTGCATAAGCTTGAATAAACTTTTTAATGATTCCTATGTATATTATTAACACAAATTCCACTGTTATCCACATCTTAAAAATTAAACTCTGCTTTAATTTACCCTTCCTCAAGATGCATATATCTGGTACATGTGTTCTCTAGGCTTTTATTATGTTAAGGAGTTACTACTCTAGCCTGTTATTAAAATTAATCAGTTTATTTTAGCATTAGAGAAAGAGGTGTGTGACTGATGCTAGTTGCTAACCTCCCAGTAGAGTTCATACATTTTTGTAGGAAAGCTGGAGGACTATCACTAAAAGAAAGAACCAATTTGATTTGGAAGTTTAGCAAAATCAGGAATAAATCAATGAGAAGAAGGGATGTTTTGAGTAAGGGAGTAGAAGAAGAGTGCAATGAACAGATTTTTTTGGGAAATATTTAATTATAATGATAAACTATCACAGAAAAAATTTGATAAACTCTATTGCACTATCATAGCAATTATTTTTGCTCTTTGGAAATATTCTGCCCCTGCCTTGCAAGTTTGTTTCATAGTCATATATAATAATTTTTAATCATTATTGTAATGTAGAGTACTTAAAATAAGGTGTTCTGCCTTTGTCTTAAGATGCACTTGATATATGTCAATATTTCTTTAGTCTCCATCATTAAATTTAAAAATCGATTCAGAATATTCCAGTGGAAGTTTCCTGTAAGTTCTTGTATCTGACCAGTTACTTCCATATTTCATTGTCATCTCACAGCCCAGGGACAAATCCAGTGGGAAGTTTGTGTTAAGGATCATGAAAATAATTGGTTGTAGTTGATCTTGTCAGAAATATGCTGGGAAGAGACCACGAAGGAAGAGAGACAGGACTGTAGAGACCGAAAAAGAGGGGAGCTCTCAGGGAGGAGGGAGAACTGCCCAAGGCAGGGGAAGTGGCTTCATTCCTTGTCCTCAGCCTGCCTCTTTCTTCTTTTGACTTCCTCTTTCCACAGTGTTCATGCTCTCTCTGCACCCATCCTTGCTCATTCTCTCTTTTGTTCTGTTTTGTCTTCACTTCTCTCTCCAGGGCCCTTCCGCATGAGCTTGGTGTAGTTTAGAGATTCTCAATGGCATCAATGCTACTTTTTAATACTTGCCGATATTTTGTAATATTACCCTTATTATCTTGAAATAAAATTTGTAGGTCATAGAAGCTTAAAACTCATAATTAAAAAATAAGTATAATGCTCTCACTGTAATATAAAGAAGAAATAAAAGGAAATTAATTTAAAATTAAATGATTTACACATGCAAATGCTCAGGTGCTGTACCAGAAGTGTTACTGAAGGAGAGAGATGCTTACACCTCCTGATAATGAACATGTTTGGTGTGAAAAGAAATAGACAAGATTCAGCTGGATATTGTTCACACTAAAAATATTTGACAGGGCACTAAAATATGTGTGTGTGTATATATGTATATATATACACACACACATATATATTATATTTTATATATTATAAAAATATAAGGGCTAGAGAAACACAATGTCTTTCAATGAAAGCCTCTCTGGCTCCTGCCCATAAAATGTCAGCTGCACTCCCTAGTCATTGTGACAATCAAAACTGCTCTGATGAAGTTTAAAGCCACCTTTAAGGTGTGGTATCACTTCCACTGAAAATCACCTCAGTGGTGAAAGGAAGACTGAATTTTGAACTTAGGAACCTAGACTCCAAGTCCTATTTTTCTCCAGTGTGGGTTTATCATGGCTGTTGTCACGTCCTGACTGGTGTCTGGATAGGACTGCTCAAGTGGGAGCCAATTCTGGAGGGAGATCCTCTGCCCTGACTTCTCTGACACAGTACAACTGTGTGCTTGGCCTGGTATGCATGCGTTGTCCCTGTTTTTGGAAAGCAAGCCTCCTCTCCCCTCCAGCCATGAGGTTCTAGAGTTTGCACTACAATTCTCAGGTACATAGTACACAGTGCGTAGTACTGGGCATGGCACAGAACTACAAGTGTGATTTGCATCTATGGGATTCAAAACATAGTACCCTGACTCTGAACTGTGTGGGTGGACATAGTATGCAGATGGGACTAATCAGAATGTTTCTCTGGAATTTTTCACATTGAAATTGTTGGAGAAGAATGCCCTCTGTTCTGGGCATGCTATTATCAAATGATATGAGTCCAGAAGCTTCTAGAAGTTGTAGTTTAGCTTGTGGAGAAAGCTGGTATGTGAAAGCAGAAATAAGAGATATTGATATCTGGTAGTGCTCTTTGAGGCTGAGCAGTAGCCCTGCCCTATGTCCTCCCTGCCTGTGCCAGTTCAAATTGTACTTCTGAGATGGGCAACCCAAAGAATCCTGGCTAACACAACTGCATTTCCATATTATCCTAACTGCATCCAGGGCTGTATTACAATGCAGCTCTTCTAGAACTTTACTCTTACATATGGTAGCCACTAGTCCTATGTAACTTTTTAAATATATACTTTATTTTTTTAGAGCAGTTTTAGGTTCACAGCAAAACTGAACAGAAGGCATTTCTCATACATGCCCCCGTCCCCACACATGAATAGCCTCCCCCTTTATCAACATCCCACACCAGAGAGGAACTTTTGTTATAGTTCATTAACCCACATCAACACATCATTATCATACAGGGTTCATAGTTTACCTTAGGGTTCACTCTTGGTGTTGTATATGCTACGGGTTTGGACAAATATATAATCTACTTATCTACCATTACAGTGTCATGCAGAATACTTTTATTGCCCTAAATATTCTCTTCAGTCCACCTATTCATCTCTCTCTTTTCCTTAACCTCTGGCAACCATTGATATCTTTACTATCTTCATACACATGTAAATTTTGAGCACTTGAAATGTGATTAGTCCAAACTGAGATGGAAGTGTAAAATATACACTAGATTTCAAAGACTTAGTACTATAAAGAATATAAAACATCTCAATATTTTTTATATTGATTATATGTTACAATGATACTCTTTAGGATCATTTGGATCTATTAGATTAAATTAAATATATTGTGGAAATTAATTTCACTTGCTAATTTTACCCTCTTCAATGTGGCTAGAAGAAAGTTTAAAATTACATATGTTTGCATCTATGGTTTGTATTATAGTTCTTTGAAATTCCTCTGTTCTAGAATAGCTACCCTCAATTCTTACCACCCGCTATCAAACTTTCCTAGTAAGTGGGTCAACAGGTTAATTTTGTAGACTTGTATACTTGTATAAAGAAGCATTTCCATAAGCTGATCCTAATCTATGATCTACTATTTGTGCATAAACTTTGGTCAGGAGACTGGATGAATTTCAAAGACCATGCAGAGGCTTAGCTTCTAGTCCCTCACTAACACCTCTGTTTATAGTGATCAGCAGTGCCATGGTTTAACAATCCCAGCTAATGACATGTTGTTGGTTTCCAGCCAGTAGATAGAAGCAGTTTTCTAAAAAAAAGAAGCCTATAATCTTGATCCTTCAGCCATTGACATTTATTAGTGCTTTTCAAAAGGGCAGTGACACAGATTATCGAATCCAAGTTGCAGGTGCAGTTTTCACTATATTTTAGAGACATGTTGATGAAACAAGATATTTCATGTGGCTGTCAACACCTTCAGTTTAGTCACTGAAAGTAATTGTGGGGTTCATGAGCATCAGAGATCCCTAAATTATAGTTTGACACCTTGCACACATTAGGACCTGATTAGCCCCGGGAAAATTTTGTTGGTAATTGATTGAGAAAGGTGAGCTGGCACATACACACTCTTACACAGATACACAATGTGTGTGTGTGTATACATACTCTAAAATGTTCCTCATTTCTAGAAAGTGTCTAAGGCTCTGTAAATGAGCATGTGTAGTCTAGGGTTCTCGTAAATTCGTTTATTCAGAGAATATTTATTGGGGCGATAAGCCTTTGTTAGGGCTTCAGAGTGAGGCAGAGTGCACTGATCAGCATATTCTTGGCTGTTTGGGGTTTGCTGAGGGTAATAGGCACAACAGAGAACTTATTGCATGATTCCACAGAACCACCAACCTAGCAGAAAATGAGACCATGCTGGAAGATTTTGCTGAAGAGTCAGTCCAGTGCGAACATGAACTATTGAGCTACAAGACCTGGATTTGAGTCATAGAAACCATCATTTACTAGCTGCGATGACTTCCAGGAAGTTGATTAGCATAGTTTTCAAACTTATAAAATAATAATAATATTAATAATGAAAAAAATAATAGCCCCCAACTTGCAGGGTTGTTTTGAGGATTTGAGATTTCACTCCTGGTTAATAAATACTTTGGCTATAAGGAATTGCTTGTTATAACACAATATATACATATAGGGTGGCAATTTTTCAAAAACTGAATATGATAAAATACATTAATTTAAAATTCCACTGAACATTTAATATTTTTGGATTATTCTGAAGGCATGTTAGAGTTTAGGCATGCCTCATAATTCTAAATTGCCACACCATTTATTTCAGAAGATATAGGAGAGTAGGATAATCAGTTAACCTTGGGAAAAACAAACAAAAAAAACCCCTTCTATACAGTGTTTAGAAATGGGCTCTGCCCTTCCTATGATCTTCATAGATGCTATAGTGATAACCTGTAACTGTAGTTTAGTTTAGAGTGTTATAAACCTAACACTCATTACAACTTCCTTGGCAGTAACTGCTATGCTAGACTAGACTGCAGAGACTGGTATGTGTTCCAGGATTGGTGAAAATGATGCCTGGGATTTGGTTCTTGGTGCTTTTACTTGATTTTCTCCTATGGTAGTTTATCAGCAGTGTAAAAACTACACATCATATAGTTCATGAACAGATATTGGTTGTTTTTTATTTCATGGAGGTGCCCTGATAGTTTGTTGGCCTTGATAAGTAGAAAGTCTATCAGTTTGGAAGAGCACAGAATCAACTGCCTTTTATACCCCAGCATCCAGAAATATCTTTTTTGGGTAGGTAATGCAAAAATTTGCACCCTCAGCAACAGATTCTCTGAAGTCCAGATTCTGGGCCTTGGAATTCTTGCTGGGTCAGTACTGAAGCAATGTATTCTGGCTCAGGTCATGACCTGCCTCATCCTTATAGGATCAGTTCTTTCAATGACTGCCTGTGTGGACTTACCATATCTCAAACATATGTGGATCCGCGGTCTGCTTTAAACTCTGTTGTCTGGTTGAGACAGAAATAGCACTAAACATTCCAGAATTAGAATCAGTTCCTTGGATTTGCATTGTCCTTTCTTGGTGAGCCTTTTTTAAAATAGAATCCCCCTTGAGAGGGCACCAGCATATCATTGTAAATTAATTTTTATCTGCTTAAAAGATTTCTTCCTTCTCAGGAACAAAGCAGCATAAACACGTTGGATTCCTGTGGGATAAAAATGAGGTTTAGAAAGGTGGGGAAACTGGGTGGAAAGGGTAAGTAGAGGTCACTGTAAATATGTTTACCTCCTCTTTGATTTTGTTTAGGGACTGCCAAGCCACACTGACTGCTTCTTAGGCTTTTTATACAGTTAATCCTGCATTTGTTATCCAGGAGCAAATCTAGTGGACTCATTCACATCAGAGGACTAGGGCCTGCTCTGGGTAGTGGCTGAGCAGGAGGTCACTGTCTCCCCAGCTGGTAGCTCTCAGACATTCTCTGCTGTCAGAGCTACGTTTGCATGGCTCACAAGACATCCCCTCCCAAACAGCTTGTGTCTTTCAGGAAGGAGAGTTGGGTTTATATGTTTGTCACAAATGGGTCAAAAATTTCCTCTCTGCCCTATTTTTTATCAGTGGACACTGAAGAGTATTACTTCTTTCAAAGTGAGTTGGCAACTAGGCCAAAGACTAGAAGAACTAATAGCCAAGGAACTTTAGAGAAATGTATCAATTCTCCCCATCTATTCATTTTTCATCTATCTTTCTTTCCTTCCTTTTTCTCATCCATTCATCCATTCATCCATATATCTGTCCGTCCGTCCATCCATCCATCCATCCATCCATCCATCCATCCATCCATCCATCCATCCATCCAAATCTGGCACCTTATTCATTTCATAAATGTTTATTGAGTACTTGCTGCTGTTCAGGACACTGAGTAAGTGCTTTGAAGGATATAGCAGGACTTTAATATGGTCTCCGCCATCAAAGATTTAATGGGAGAGATAAAACATATACATGCTAAACTTAAATAATCAGTGAACATTTGTTTAATCCACTGCACATGCCACACATCATGTATGTGTTAAAAAGTTGAGGAAAACACAATCTCTCTCTGACTTCAACAAGCTTACATTGTGTGATTGGATTAGTCATATGTTCAAATAATTATGATAAAAGGCATATGATGACACATGACATGAAAGAAACACAAAGAAAGTACCTTGGGAATGAAAGGGGGAAGGTCATGCATTTAGTTGAGAGGGGCTGAGGGGAAAGAAAGAACAAAACTCATGAAGAAAGTGTATTTGAGCTGGGCCATGAAAGATGAATTGGATTAGAAGGGATGGAGAGAATTGGGGAACAGAGATATAGAAGCAGAAAACCACAAGGCATGTGCCTGGCTGATCTAGGGTAGTCTCGGCTGGGCAGCTTGAGCTCAGGTCCACTCCCCAAGTGTTCATACTGGGGTCTCAGGTCATAGGGCAGCAGCTACCTGGAGGAAGCTCTTCTTGAGGTGATGGCAGGAGCATTAGTTTCCTTGGGCTGTCACAGCAAAGTACTGTAAACTGGGTGGCTTAAGATAAGAGAAATTTATTTACTCATAGTTCTGAAGTCTGGAAGTCAATATGGCTACATTCCCTCTGAAGGCTCTAGGGAAGATTCCTTCCTTACCTTTTCCTGGCTTCTAGTGCTTCTAAGTGTCCCTTAGCTTGTGGAGACACAATTCCAAACTCTGTTTCCATCTTCTATGGCCTTCTCTTCTATATCTGTGTGTCCTTTTCTGTCTCTTATGAGGGTACTCTCATTGGATTTTGGGTCTACCCTACTTCAGTATGATCTCATCGCAATCCTTATTTACATCTGCAAAGATCTTATTTCCTCATAAGGTCACATTCTCAGGTTCCAAGTAGACATAAATTTTAGGGGGACACCATTCACCCACTATAAGAGGACAAGACCAGCCAGGCAATTATGTCACATCCGCTCATGATGTCACATGGCTAAGTCACATGGCTAGGGCTAAAGGCAAGGGACAGGAAAACAGACCCCACCTCTAGTGGGAGGAATTTCATAGTCATTGGCAAAGAGTGAGCACATGGGGGGAGGTAAAGAAATGGGCCAATTATTCAATCCACTACAAAAGCATAGTTTGCTGTGAGCCCAGAAGAGAAGAAGATTGGTTGGTGATTTTGCATTACTTCCTAGCCCTCCATATCCTGATCTGTATAAATGAGTTTACTGAGAAGTACATGCCTCATGGGGATTATGATGGTTAAATGATAATACATGTGAGCTGCTTGGCACAGGGTATGGGACTGAATTAATGTTAATTACTGTCTTCACAGAACTCCCATGCCTTCTCTCCCATCTGCTTCACTTCTCTTTATTATTCCTTAAGTTTTTCTCTCCTTTTTTGCTAACTTTTATCAATTCAAGTAATTTTCATTTTGCATAATTCATTATTCATATAAACCAGAAAAGAAATTCTGGTGATAAATCCTGTTATGTTGGAATTTGGAATACAGGAGTCTCAGTTATAGGGAGGGAAATATTTAAGACATTAACTGTTAAGACAGTGCATAATAGTGGGCAGTAAACAAGCTGGACAAGTGCTTTGACCTCCTGGAAGGGAGATTGTTGTGGGTGGAAGTATTTGGTGACGTTCTCATGAAAACAGTGGGGATCGAGCTGGATCATAATTTTGCAGAGCGGAAGCGATCCAGCTCAGTTTTGAAGCAGAAGCTGATCAGATAAGGACAACACAGTCAAAGATGCTGCGTCATCCCCCAGGCTGGCCTCTTGGCCGAGAGATAAGGATGGGTTCCCCGGGAGCAATTGCACTCTGTTTAGAATATGAGTTGTTCTATGCTAATGAGTCATATTTATCATTTCCGGGAGTTGATGCCAGAGAAGAAACTTTCGTCGCATGAAACCTTTTTATAAAAACTGTTTATTTGGTGGAGGCTTTATGTTGAACTTTTGTACCAAAATAATTTCTGAATGATGATTCACTTCCAACCTACATGGCATGCACAGACGTAGCTAATATGTAATGATGTTGATGCTTATTGTGTTCATTTAAAGCACCAGGATGCAGCTTTTGCTAAGGCCTCAGGATTTCTTTAGTTTCCTTTGAATGCAGTATTGCAGAGGTGCACCCTGGGGAGCAGGTGATGGGATAGAGGGTGGCCTTTTAAGAACTACATGGTAGTTCTTGTTGTAGTGCACAGAAAGCCTAAACATTGCAAATGGATTCAGGTACTCTGCGTTTGTTGCCTGAAGATGGTCTTGTTATCCTGAAAACTTTAGGAAGGAGAGCAACAGTTTCCACCAGCTGCATGGTTAAAAATTTATGATGGTTTAAATGTAAACTTTTATATTAAAACAGGTATGATTAGGAAAATGAGTTCCCCTGAAAAGCCTGGAGCAGGCTTCACTTTGTTCAACACATTACTGTGCAAACAACAAATTCTCCTGACCAAGTAAAGTCTGTGAGGGTCAGCAAACATGAAGTCCTTGGCTAGAGAGGGAGAGGGGCTCCTAGACTTTGGAGTAAATCAACAAAAAGAACCTGCCTTGGTTTATCTACCTCTAGACTTTTTTATTCTGTAAGAAAAGTGTCCCCCACTCCAATAAATATGATCCACTGTTACTCTATTTTTCTGACACTTTGGCTTAGTTTCACTCTTGGCTGTTTTTCTAAGGACGACGACACGTGAGATTGCCTCTGATGCAGGGAATAGGTGTTACTGGGGAAGAAAAGAAGAAGGCAGTCCCACCAAATGGTGCTATCCTCCAGCCCACCAAAATCTCGAGGTGCTACCCTCCGATTATAGCACATCTATGACAATGTGATACTAGATACGTGTAAGCGCGCTGCGGTAAGTGGAGGCTTTAGGTTGGTTGAGAAGTAAAAGCCTCTAAAGGAAGTGACTCTCTGGCAATGGATAGTGAAAGAAGGCCTTGTTTGTTCTCAGTGTGTAAATTGCTGGATTCAGTTTTTGTTTTTTAATAAAGAGAGCTTTGTTATGCAAAAATTCTTCATATCTCTCTCACCTGTCCTCTCTGGGTCTGTATCTGGACTCCCTCCAGTACCTGTGGCCCCATCAGTAAAGCCTCGGAGAATGACTGCATGGTGCCATTGACAGAAGATTTTGCACTGAAAGACTGTTCTTGAACAAGTTCATAAAAGACTCACAAAATATCTGTGACTACTTGGTAACACGGAGCCTGATATAAAAAGTGGACATCTCAGTGTAGGGGATATAAAATAAGGGGAACGTAAAACAGATGGAAGAGGACTAGACTGGATAGGAATGTTCTGTTAGCCACAGTATTAGAGTTATCAATTCTTTAAGAAGAGAAATTAAAAGTTGGTATCAGAATTCCTTTAGATATCTACATCAAGTTCCAAGTTAGAGTTAAATTTGTTCATGTTTTGGCTCTTGTTAGAGGGGTGAGTGAATAGGTGGGTACATAAGTGAGTGGACAGGTAGGTACCTGGCTGGATGGTACCTGGTTGGATGGACCTTCAACTCGGTGAGAATTGAGATTCTGGTGATTCTATGGGGCTAAAGCAAGAAGCTGCACATCTCGTGGATTCCTTTACTTCTCTCTAAATGTGACATATGCTCTGCTTGTTAGATACGACATGAGAGAGAACTCTTATCTGCCTCTGTGTAATAGTCCTATAACATACCAAACAAAGTGAGTATGATACAATTCTTATTTGAGCTCTTTCTTAGTAACAATATTCAGAATCAACAATATGTAATACTGCATCATACTCCAGCATCTTATTCCCTTATCACATTAAAATCCATGGGACCCACCTACTATAACCAAGGCAGCACAGATGGGTCTAGGCCTGGCTCTTGTCTACAGAGTTCTTCTGTCTGCTACAGTGATATGACGGCTTTTTTAATGTTTATGATCAGTTTTATCGATTATGTTCTCTTTAACTAGCTCTCCCCTGTAGAGATACTTCAAGGAAGAAAATAATTTTGATGATGCCTTCAGCATGCTATGGAATGACTGTGTTTCTAAAAGACCATAAGCCCACTTGCCCTTGGTGGCGGTGGTTGTCGTGGGGTGAACAGCATCTTCCAAACTTCATGTCCACCCTGAACCATAGAATGTGGCCGTATTTGGAAGAAAGGTTTCACAGATGTAATTAGTAAGCTCAAGGTCACACTAGGTTAGAGTGGCCCCTAGATCCAATGACTGGTGTCCTTATAAGAAGGCCCTGTGAACACACGCACATGACGTCATGTGATAATGGAGGCAGACACTGGGGACACCAAGGGTTGCCGTAGCCACCAGAAGCTAGGCAGAGCCAGGGAAGAATTCTTAACCAGCACCCTGAGGGGGAGCCTGGTCCTGCTGAGTAATTTGTGTTGTTTTAAGCTACCCAGTTTGTGATAACTTGTTACAGCAGCCAAGGATGCTAATACTCTGAAGTTTTCTTCACTGTTTCCTGTCATGTAATTCCTGTTCCACTAGTAACACACCTGCCTCCTAACTCACTCACTCACTCACTCACTCACTCACTCACTCACTCACTTGCTCAGTGACACAGGGAAGGAAGAGTGACTTACTCTGACCGCTCACTTTGGAAGGATAAACTGAGCAGGAATACTTCATGCCTTTCTTCTCCTTTTGTGTCTTGGGAGAGAGCTGTCTAAAGGGAGTGTGCCTTCTGTGTGGGAGGCCTGCAGTGGCTCAGCATGAGGACGCCCACTTGTGAGCAGTATTAGCCACATCTTCTATCACTCTTAATGGTAATAAAGTTGATATTTACTTCTCCCCACAAAGCATTTCTCTTATTTTTCAATTTGTTCAGTACTCAGCATGTGTATGATAGAAATGTGGAAAGGAGAGCCCCTTCAAAGACCCAGTTCTTTCTGTTCTTAGTGAAGGTGTGTCTAGTTTCCACTGATGGGAAGAGTATGGAGAAAAGACATCTCTAGAGATGAGTGAGTCCTGTTTTCCGCCTCACACAAGATCATGGTTCCTCCATCACACCCCATACACACAGAACACGCCCACATTTCACGTCTTCCAGGAAAGTGACTTCAATAGCTTCTGAAAGACTTTTTGAATGTTTAACATACTTTTAAAAAAATTTATTATTTCTTATGGTGACATTGGTTAACAACATCCAGTAAGTTTCGGGTGTACAATTTAACAGTCAGGCATATATATATTGCATTGTGTGTTCACCTCCCTTAGATTTCTTTCCATCATCACATATTTGATCCCTTTTATCCAATCTACTTCCCCCATCCCCCTACCCTCTGGTAACCACTAGCCTCCAGTCCATGTCCACGAGTCTCTGTTTGTTCGTTCTGCTCATTTGTTGCTTTTAGGTTTATATCCCACATATAAGTGATATCATGTGTTTTTCAACTTTTTCTGTCTGGCTCATTTTGCTTAGCATTGATTATTTAGAGGGATTATTTAGAGGGATTATTTAGAGGTCCATCCACATTGTTGCAAATGGCTGTATTTCATCTCTTCTTATGGCTGAGTAATATCCCATTGTATATGTGTACCACAGCTTCTTTATCCAATCATCTATTGTAGGACACTTTGGTTGCTTCCATGTTTTGGCCACTGTGAATATTGCTGTTATGAACATCAGTGTGTAATTATCAAATATACTTTTTGTCAGAGAATTCTTTTTTAAATTGCTAAGCTGATAGACTAAATATCGTCTGTGATGGGTTACAATAAAAAAATAAAATACTTATCTTAGATTTTATTATGATAATTATGTTTTGATTTTATATTTTTATTTTGAAATAATTATGTAGTCACAGTGAGCTGCAAAAGAACGTAAGGGATGTCCTGTGTACCCTGAACCCAGTTTTCCTTGATGGTAACACCTGGCATAACTATAGGATCAAAACCAGGCATTGACGTTGGCACAGTCAGCAGAGTTTATTCGAACTTCCAGAGCACTCCTAGACTTTCTCCACATTCTAGCTGGATAGGAGTCAGTCTCTTCCCTAATCTGCCCACTTAGGAGTATTTACTTTCTTAGACATGTTCTTAGGCTTTTCTGGAGATAAGAGGGGGAGAGGGAAATAACTAATGTTTGGAGAGGTTCTTCACCTCAGGGTATTTTGAGGAAAGCTGATCTGTCGTGTGAGAGAAATGGGTAAGGAAATAAAAGGTTTATTTAAAAAAAAATATTGCTGTAATCTCTGAATGTACCCGCCCCACCCCCGCCATAATGTTAGAGAGTTTCAAGTAATGGTCTAAATTTTGCAACTGTTTACAATTGTTGTAATGGAATCTTTTAAATGTTGTCTTGACCCAGTTTTGAAGCCCTGGCTAGAGGCCACTCAGTTCCCTGTTTTAGTCAGGTAATTAAGTCTACACTATAACCACCTACCTTACTGGGCTCTGACACTCTGGATGGGGCTGTACCAGCCCTAATAAACCAGGGTCAGGTATCAGGCCCCTGTGCCCCTGAACCTGATGAAATTATTCACATCAGTCAGTCTTAAGCTTGTCTACTTTGCCTGGCCTATTCCTTCTTGCAGAAACTGAAATAAAGGTACTTGCCCACACTTCCCCCTTTCCTTATACCTCATGACCAACCCTGGTGCTTTCCTGTGTGGCCCCTGTGGCATGATGTATATTCCCTTTTTTTGAGTCTGTGAATATAGTAAGCTGTCTTTTCAAAGTCAGACATCTTTTGATCTGTTGGCCTTATCACACATAAATACTGAAACCTATTAAATAATACTAAAACCTATTAAAACAGGTGCACGGACCCTCTGACTGCATTTTACCCCTGGGATTATGACTTTATGGGTTTTAGGCTAGAGAGTTGCAAAAAGAAAGAAAGAAAGAAAGAAAGAAAGAAAGAAAGAAAGAAAGAAAGAAAGAAAGAAAGAAAGAAAGAAAAATAAAGAGCATACCTTGACTGTGTTGTCATGTGGCTTTGTTTTCCTGTGCAATTCTGGCTGGATCATAGGGTGCCAGGGAAGATGTATGGACTGGGCAATTTGGGTTGACGTGGGGGAGCATTGTCACTTAGTAAGCTCTTATGTGAGAGATCAAATAGTTGGTTTCAAGATTTTTAGAAAGGTGTATTTTTCTCTCCTCAGTGGGCTTCATTAAAGATAGTCAATATGAGAACCAGTACCAACCATTGCTATTATTTTATTTCTTCCTTATCTTTTTCTATGCACTTATTTTTTCTTTACATAGATAAGATTTATCGTACATCTATACTTATATATTATTTTTTCATGTAACATTAGAATTTAACTGTATCATAAAAAATCCATTATTGTAATTTATCCATACTAATAATTTAAACTACTTTACGATATTTTATGGATATACTCAACTATCATTCTGTTTTGTCATTTTGGGGTTTTTGCCCCCATGAAAATAATGCATCTGTGAACATGTTTGTGAAAAAGTCCATCTGCCCTTGGGATTGTTTTAGAATAGGTTCTTTGAATTAAAATTAAGTTAAAGGATATTAGTATATCTTCCCTCTATACATATATTGCTCAAATCTGCATCTACTTTATACTTTGAGAACAGTAAATATACATTCCACATTCCGCAATACTTAAAAATTAAAAAAGAATTAGAGAGATAGAAAGTTCAAAGTTAAAAATAAAATCACACACACCTATTATGTTGTGTATAATATGAAATCTTGGAACTAGATGTATGGAAAATAAGATTCCTGACCACTGAATCAAAATCTCTCGGAATGAGGCATGGTAACTTACATTTTTAACAAATTCCTCAAGTGGAAGTTTATTTTATCCTGCAGGCGAAGGGAGGCTCCAAGAGATAGTATATCTTACCTAGAACACAAGCCCTGTTTTTTAATGTAGACAACTTTTAGCATACTGTGAGCAGGGTAAAGCAAAAACTATTTCATGGAGTCATTGATTCATGCTATCTCTTGCTCATAAGAGACATCTCCTGATCTAATCTGCTATAATTAGAGGTCAAGAGATAGTCCCATTACAGTCTCTTTTTAACTTGGGATTGTCATCCAAGCTTATCTTTGCCTCACTCAACAGAGGAAGCATATTTATTAAGCCAATAGTCAATTTACTCTTTTTAAACGCAGCTCATGTCTTTTGTCTTTTCTAGAGGCTAAGTCTCCATTTTCTCATTTTGGAAACTTATTGTTCGAGATCTGGCATTGAGTCCAGTAATTTGGAGGAGATTGAAAAGCATTTAGAAATGGGGAGGAGAGACACCTGGTCTTACAGTGAAGGTTATGTTGAGTCTAACAGTGGCAGCTCTCATTATCTTAGATGTCTTCTGGGGTGAAGGTTGGGGAGACCTCAATCAGCAAACATATTTTAGGACATGATTTTTTAACTCTATTTCTGAAGTCCCATTTCTGGGCCTTAATCGGGGCCATTTCCTGGGAAACTGATGATGGAAGAGGACATGATTCTTACATGTTAATTTCCCGAAATGGCAAGTTTTCTGAGAACTTTAAGCAGTAGGAAATATAGGGAACAACCTCCATTATGGAGGCATTTTTTTTTTTAAATACCCACACATGTTCTCCATTGTCTCTCACTTTAAGTTTTTTGGGAGTTACAGGGAGAAGCTACCCAACATTTATGGGATGGTGATGAAACCTCTTACTAGGAATGAAGAAGGCTGTATGGCCAGGCATCAGCTGAGCTAGCATCTCTACCTCCACCTCTGCTCTGCCGTTTGTTATATCTGTGATCCAAATCAAATGAAGCAAAAGAAACTTGATTGCATCATTTGCCTTGGAATTGACCCCCAAATATTTTTTTCTTAGTTCTACTTCTAATCCTTTGGACACTTAACCCACTTGATGTAAATCTCTTGCTTTTTACTCCTGAGTTCTACCACATGATGGAAGAAAAAGAAATAATAATGAACACCAGTTCCATGAATCTCCTCTTGCAACTAAAGTTCTTAATTTGAATACAAATATTTTGGTCTTTCAGTGGTTATTTTGAAAAGGACAGTCCTGTGATATTAATGGATAAAATTTTAATCTCTGCCTGCAAACACATAAACAAGTAAGGAATGGGCATTTGTGTAAATGTCTCTGAAAAGTTTTTTTTTTTTAAAGATAATGAGTTATGTAAATCATGCATAATGAGTTATTTTAAATATTAAAGAAAAAGGTAAGAAAATTGTTGTCATTAATGTTTCATTATTATTCATAACATCTCAGCTAAATGATTAGTTTAGGCCAAAGTCATGATTTTATAAGTTGTTGTTATTATTATTATTATTTATAATTTATAATCTATGTACTCATTAGTACCTTGGGATTACTTATGTTATTATTTAGATCATGTGTATGCTAAGTCTTATAATGGAGGACACAATTTTAAATTATAGTGTTGTTCCAATGGGAACACACAAGTTGCTTTACAAAGATGTTTTTTGAAATGATCCACCTTATACTAATCCCTTTTACAATGATCTACTTTGCTATACTCATTTGAGGCATCCGCTGAGTGCGCAGAGCAATAAAAAAGCTCATAGGCTTTGAAAAATTTCACCTATCATTCACTGCAAGCCCTACATTTGGGATCTTCATCTTTCCACATTAGTAGTTATAATTTCTTTCAGGATGTACTTATATATCCATGTTATTTTGTTTCTATTTTTTTTACTAATTTTAAGACAAGAAATGTTAAACAAAATGACATTTAAAACAACTGAGGGGTATCAATTTTGGGGAAAGACATTTTGAAACTGCATAGAAAGGGAATATAATCTCTTCAACTTAATTAAGTTCATGTGTCTTCACAAAAGATAAAAGAATTTCATATCATAAAGAAAAATAAATGTAACTCTAAGAACAGTGTATTCTTTCTCCCAGACAGTTCGTTCATTCACTGTTCTTAGTATGTATTTGATCTATAGTGTTTTTCCAAAATCTGAGCCAAAGTGAATATTGTCAAAAACCATCTTATTAAATGAGTAGATGACTCCCTGCAGGCCTTCAATTTAGTGCCACAAACATTTGTTAATTACCTCTTCATGCAGAATGGTGATACAGATTAGAGAGATACAATCAGGGCTTTCTTTCTGAGGGAAAAGGACTCTGTAAGAATATAAGCAACAGTAGGACGATAGAGTTAAATGCTGAGTCCAATAACAAGCACTATTTATTAGAATGTGAGAAACACTGAGCTAGTTACTGTGTCTAAGAGAATAAGAAGACATGCCTTTGCCCCCAAGGGTCTTGCAGTTTAATAAGAGAGTGGGAGTGAGAAGGGAGAGGAGGAGGAAGAAGAGGAGAAGGAGGAAAAGGAGGAGGAGAAGAGAGAAATTAAATACAAAAATCAATATAATTACAAACCATGATAAGTACTATAAACTAATAGGGTGCCAGGGCAACCAAGTCTGTGGGTCTGTTTCTCTGAGGAAGTGACAGTTAAGCTAAGATGAAGGATGATGCATCAGTCAGGGTATCAGCGCCTGCAATTAATAATATTCAAGGAGAGTTGAACACACACTCTTTACAAAGGCCTGGGTAGGTGAAGAAAGCCATAAGGAATAGTGAAGCATCTCAAGGATAGTAACACTGGGCTCATCACCTCCCTAGGGTTTGAAGAATGAGGAAGCAGATTCATAACCCATTAGGAGAGATTCCCACAAAGAGGAGTTGAGGCCTTTGGCTGGAGGGCAATTTAATCTGATGTGACCCTGAAGGGAAGGAGGTGAGGAAACAAATGCTGCAGCCTCGTGGGAGTGTGTAACTGCTTTTAAGGCCTCTCTGTCCTAGCAGAATAGATCCCAGCTCCTCATAGTTATAGTCATGGGTTCTTTGCTGGGAAGGGCCTTCTGGGGTGTTGGTGCCCTGGAAGTAGGTTGGAACAATGTCTCTCCTAGGACTCTTGTGCCAAAATAGTGTTGTGTCTCAGTTGTTCTGTCAGGCAGTTCTCGCCTAGAGATGGTTTGTTTTTTTTTTCAATTGCTATTTTTATCCATTGGATGGTGTGCACTTTTCTAAACTCTCACTTCATTTTTTCAAGGTGGTGTTTAAAATATCCCTGCCATTCTTATTGCCAAGTACTATTGAGGTCACAAGAGTGAGCCTCATAAAAAGCGTCATGGCAGGCTAGGCCAGTTCCTTCTGGAGAGATCTGTGATCTCCAGAGAGTACAGTCAGCCCTTAACAGTCATGGGAAAAGTTCAGGGCAGAGAATACAATCGTGGTGGATGTATATGAGTGTGGTGTCATGTTCAGGATGCAAGTTGCTTATTCTAGATGTCACTTGTAGAGAGCTGCATGAATTTTAGCTTAACTTTAGTTCAATTAGTGGTAAATGAAAATACCTACCACTCAGAATGATGTGAGTTTAGGTGACATGAAAAAAATTTATTTTTAAAAGAGAACAATGTGGGGAAATTACAGTTAATAACCAATGGATACATTAGTTTTTATTGCTACTGTAATAAATTATAAACAGTAGTCTAAGATAATACAAATTTATTATCTCATAGTTTTATAGGTCAGAATTCAGTTTTCTGCATTTGTAGGACATACAACTCATTTTCTTGCTGGATCTTTGCCGGAGGTTTTTCTTAGCTGCTAGAGGCCACCCACATTCCTTGGCTCACGGCCCCCCTTTCTCCATCTTCAAAGGCAGCAATGGCAGGTTAAGTTTTTTTCACACTTTGAATCCCTCTTACCTCCTCTTCTGCCCCAACTCTTCTACAGTGTCCTCTGAGAGACATTTCTGCCTTCCTCTTCTGCTTTTAGGAATTTATGTGATCATCTGGAGCCCACCCAGAAACCCAGGATATTCTCTGTATTTTAAAGTCAACTCATTGGTGACCTTAGCAGTGGTATCTAGGTCAGTGTTTGATTGAATAGCTAGAGGATGGAAATCTTGAGGGGTCATCTTTAGAACTCTGCCTACCACAGTGGGTTAAGTGGTACCTTTTCCCCTCAGTGGATTTCTATAGGGCTCTTTAGAAGTTCTTATGATTCTTTTAGAACTTCGGAAATTCTCTTATGTTTATAGAATTGGAGACTTTGATCTGTAGTAAATCTGTGAGAGAATAGAGAAAAATACTCCTCTGTGTGTGTGTGTGTGTGTGTGTGTGTGTGTGTGTGTGAGAGAGAGAGAGAGAGAGAGAGAGAGAGAGAGAGAGAGAGAGAGGAAAGAGCATGCTCTTCCTGAAGTTGCCTGATGAGGCAATTTTCTGGACTTAGAGGAAGGTTGGCAGAGGCAGGCAAGAGCAGTACCAGCACAAATCTGCATCTAGGGTGGTTAGTAGAGGCAAGTGATACAGCAAAGAAGACAGGCTGTTGGGTTTTTTGGTTTGTTTATTGTATATGTTAAAGAGGTGTTATGGGCTGGCTTGTGTCCCCCCAATTCATATGTTGCATTTCTAACCCCAGTACTCCAGAATGTGGCTATATTTGGAAATAAGGTCTTTAAAGAACAAAGTAAGCTAAAATGAGGTTAACAGGGTGGGCCCTGATCCAGTATGGCTGGTGCCCTTGTAAGAAGAGGAGACTAAGACACAAAAATATACAGAAGGAAAACCATGTGAAGGCCCAGGGAGAAGACAGCCATCTATAGATTGAGGAGAGGGGCCTCAGAAGCAACCAATTCTGCTGATACTTTGATACTGGACTTCTAGCTGCCAGAATTATGAAAAAAGGTTTTGTTGTTTAAGCCACACATTCTGTGGTACTTTGTTAGGGCAGCTGAGCAGACTGATACAGGAGGCTTTATTCCTACCGGGGAAGCTGAAAGTCTCGGGCAGAGAAAAGCTTGTAGCCCCAGCCTGCGGCAAACACCCTTCCTTCCTCTGGTGGCAGGTGAGGTTTTCTCTGCTCGCATGGCTCCGGAGAGAACTCTCTAAAACCTGTTCACATTCACTCAGGTTTCCTAATGTTGGGCTCTGACAATTCCTGCCCCAGTCATCTCTCACGAGTGTTTGGGCGCATTCTCAGAGTGGGAGTGGGAGGGATGTGGGCTCTTTACTGCCGATTTCAGAGTCCGCCAGCATGGGTGACTTGCTCTGTCTACTCTGGCTCTCTTCTCTCCTCCTTCAGGGTCCTGTAATCTGTAGTGTTGTGATTCTGGTAAGAGCTATGGCACATGTGTTTTGGAATAAAAAGAACACTAAGCTGGAAGTTCAGGTGATCTTGTCTCAATGTTGCAAATAATTAGAAATTTAACCTTGGATAAATTATTAATTTTCTTCACTTGTGAAATAAAATGGTTGTATTTCACATTTCTGTAATTCTGTGAATCACTAATAGACATAGATGACCCAGATGACTTAAAATGTGGAACCTGAGAAGCACCATCATATAAAGCTGAGGTCCAAACTCTACCTTCTTTTCCTAGGAAGTGCAGAGAACTTCATAACTTCCATGGCTGTGGTACTTCTATTACTGTTTCATTTAGCTATTCATTTGTTTTAGCTAAAAAGAAAGATTTCACAGTAACGAATTTTTGGATAGGATCAAAGTTCGACTCAGGAGATCCCAACAATTGGCTACTAATTTGCCTTCTATTTTTAACTACACTTCGTTTCAGAGAATAATGTTTTCCTCTGTGTTTGAGTGGAGCTATAGAAACAGAATTTAGCAATGAAAACATGTTTCTCAAAAGCCCACATTGTCCTAATGAGCACCTACCCCGAAGGGCATGCTCAAGTTCAAGATGTGGAACTCTGAGAATGTAAAATTTTCATCTGTTGTTAATTATTGCTGTATGTATTCAATTTCCTAAAGTCAGATGGTTTATGTTAGGACATTGAATTTTCATGTTCAGTAAATATTTGTATGCAGATCCCCCAAATGTGTGGATAAACAGAATGATTTTCAACTTCCTGCAAATTAAGCTTATTTTGAACTTGAAAGTACTTGGGGAGGAAAAGAATCATGGAGGTGACATTATAAGGTTCAGTTTGTATTTACCTATCTTAGGATTTACTCTAGCAAAAATGAAAACATGAAGTGCAGAGTCTGGACATAAAACTAGAGACTTTGCTTGGGCAAAATTTTCATTAGCTTCACTCTGCTCTTTAATTGGAATGTGAAAATATCTTTTGAGCTAGCCCAATTTTATTAGTTTGACAGTTCATTTTACCCTAATGAAAAATGATCAAAATGTGCAATTTTTGACATTCAAAATACTTTACCTCTAGACCATGAATTTCTTTGGAAAAATTATATTTCTTTGATGAGATATACCTTATAAATTAGAAATTTTTGGACTTTTACAGATTCAAATATATAATTTGCAATTGTTCATCTTATATTTATTGATATTATGCCAGGGCTTCTCAAATTCTTTATTATTTTGTCTCCATTAAATGGGTCTCACAGTTTTTAAGGAAAATTTTAAGAGAAAACTGTGATTTCCAGGGAATTAAAAAGTAAACATTGAACAATTTTTTTTAAATTGGTGAGAGTTTAGTGTAGTTAGGGGAAAATTTGAAGAGCAGGGAAGTGAAGGGGAATTAGCCATTTACTCTGGCAACAGGAGTAAAAATAGAAAATGTGGCCTCAAATACCATTGAGAGCAATGTTGTCAGTGAGGGGCTTAGGTATGAAAAAAGAGGGCTTTCAATTGATCTTAAGGTACTAAGTTGAAGCTTTTAGCTGGAGCCCCAGTTGGACCTAAATGAATAAAATTTTGCCACCCTGTGTGTATGTGTTCGTGGGGCAGAGTATTGGGAGGGAAGGTTTAGAGGATGTATATATAGGGGACTTAGTAGAAAGCAAAGCAGCATGACAAACTTATTGGTTAAAAGTGAATAGAAGAGTTACTGGCATTGCTTTAAGCAACTGTGCACTTTCTAAGAGAGAAGGGCAATCTAAAAGGAAGAGACATCTTGAGCAAAGAGCTAAATAAACAGTTTTAGAGAAAGTGCAAGATTTTGTGTGGCCTCAGTATGGGATATTTGGGGCAGTGAAGTAGGAGAAAGAGCTGGATGTGAGGTTGTGCTCAATGGCAGAGCCTTGAGTAACATTTCAAAGATTTTTTTTTTCCTGCCAGGCAATGAGGAAACATTCTGGATTTTTGGATGTAGAGAGGTAATGTGATTTGACTAGTGATTGTAGGATAAGTCTGGTGCTGTCCTGAAGCAAGGTGTGGAGAAGGGAGACACTGGAGGTCAAGGAACAGTTGCAAAGCTGCTGTGGTACATAGATATGATGACAGGTAAAGAGCCAAATAAGCAAAAGCAGATATGGGAGATATTTTGGGAAGTGGAACTGCCTGGGTATTGTAACTGCTTATGTGTGGGAGTAAGGAGAGAGTTTCTGTGTCCACTGTTTGGGATATAGTGATCTAAGCAGCACTGGAGCAAGAACCTAAGAGGAAGACTGTGTTAGGTTTGAAGCACATTAGTTTTGAGTAACTGTGAAACCTCCAGATAGAGGTGCCCAGTGGGAATGTGGAAAATCTGGGTCTAGGGCAGGGTAGGAGAATTTGGCAGACACAGCATAGAGGTAAGAGTTGATGTCATGGAACAGAAAATGGGACAAAAGTAAGGAAGACCAAGGCTTGATCTCTAAAAAGTACCTGGCTTTAAAGCAGTAGGTAGATAAATAGGAATCAGTGGGAGAAGGCTTAAAATACACAGTCAAGAAGAGGTCTTCCCCGAAGTATCCTGTTCTAAGAGAGTTTCAGAAGGAACAAATTGTTAAGAGTGAGACCCAGGTATATAGCATAAATTCGGAAAAAAAGATCATTGGTTTAGGCCAGTGTTTCTCAAATCTTTTAGTGTCGGGATTCTTTGCCTCTAAAAATTATTAAAGACCCTGTCTTAGTCAGCTCAGGCTGCTATAACAAAATAACACAGACCAGACGGCTTAAACCATGGATATTGATCTTTATTACAGTTTTGGGGGCTGGGAAGTCCAAGGTCAATGTACCAGCACATTTGGTTTCTGGTAAGAGCCCACTTTCTGGCTTGTAGAAAGCTACCTTCTCTTTGTATCCTCACATGGCCGAGAGAGAGAAAGCTCTGTTTTTTCTTCCTTCTCTTATAAGGTCAGGAATCCTGTCACAGGGGTCCCATACTCATGACCTCATTTCAACTTAATTACCTGTCAAAGACTCCACCTCCAAATCCCATCACACTGGGGCTTAGAGCTTTAACATATGTACTTTGAGGTATACAAGCATCCAATCCATAACAGAACCCAGAGAGTATTGTTTATATGGATTTTATCTATTGATATTTACTGTTAGAAATTAAAACTGAAAAATTAAAAAGTTACTTAAAAGTAATAAAAACTCATTACATGTTAATATAAAATAAATTTTATGAAAATATTTTACAAAGCATAATTAGTGAGAAAATGGTATTCTTTTATATGTTTTGCAAATCTCATGTCTGCCTTAAAAGATGATGGATTTTCATAGCTGCTTCTGCATTCAGTCTATTGCCATATTACACATCATGAAATCTCTGGAAAACACAACTGTGTCCTCAAGAAAGAATGAGAGTGAAAAAACACCCCACCGACTTGTCTACTTTATCTTTTCTTCCTCCAACCTGCTATTTCTATTTCAGGTACTAGTTTGTTGCTCTCGTTTGATTTCACACATTTGTAATTTTTTAATTTAGTCACTTTTTTGTTTTTGGTCAGTTGCTTCTCTTAGACTGTAACCTCTACAGGGAAGGGACTATGTCTTATATCTGCCTTGTTCATCATCATTTTACATTAGCCCACACCCCAGAGATGCTCAATATAAAATTATCAAGAAAATATAGTCAACAGAAGAAGGCAAGTATAATCAAGGGGGACATAAGTACAGTAGTTGTTGAATGTCACTGAGGACATCAGGTGTTGGTTGCAGTGAGGATGTTAAGTGAAAATTTTCTTGGTTCTCTGGAATTGGCAACAAGAACCCATAGCTGAAGACAGTCCTATTGCCATGCCCTTGCCTCTGCCCTCAGGGCTATGTAAGGAGAACACTGGGAGCAGAGGGCAGTCATTGACAGAGTCAGAACATACAGAGTGTTTATGGTGAGGAGCCTCTTGCTTCTGTCTCCGTGATAGTGGAAGAGCTGGGAATGCTCCCAGGACCCTCGCAGATCCAGAAAATCACTCTGACTGAGCGTGTCAGAAAGGGAGATTGGAGTGCTCCTCCTCAAATGGATGCTTTCCAAGGGACAGCTCGCAGCTGTTATTGGCACAGAGGAGAGTGTGCTGAGGGGGTTTTGGGGAGAGCATAACCTCTGTGCTTAAATGAAAGAAAGGGAGGATTCTTGAATATTGAGATGAATGCTTCTCATCTGGAGATTTCTGAATCTGATAGTCCTGTGGAAGGTGACCCTAGCTGGGGGAAGAAAGAACTGGGGCATAGTTTCTTGGGAGAAAGGGGAGAAAGGGGGAGAAATGCTCCTTAACTGCTCATAGGCCTTCAGAGGGTCCCAAAGGGATGTAAATGATTTCTCTATATCCACATGAAGGAGCACCAATGTGTGAGAGTCAAAATGTAGGCTTGCCCAGCTATCCTCTGGACCAGGTGAGGCAATGCTCATCTGTAGATGTGAGGAAGGCTCAACAGTAAGAAACGATGCACACACTGTTTTTGTGAATACCACCATATCAATAGATGGAACCACACTAAAACCAGAACAAAATGGGGCACTTGTCTCTGCCACTGGGCCATCAGGGAAGATGACCTTTCCTCCCTTTATTTCCCAGGCCCCAATTCTGAAAGGCCTAGCTCTGGGAGGAGAGGGTGAGGATGGGAAAAGGAAATGCCCCAGAATAAGATCATTTCCCTGCCTCCCTTCCTAGGGAGCTGGGTGAGAGGGGAACAAATGAACTGATTCCCATCATCTTTCTTGTCAAGTTCATTGAGCCATCACATAGAGGAGAAGGTTTTGAATCAGTTGTGGTATTGGAGTTTTAAACAGAATTGGACTTTTAATAATTTCAAGAGACTGAAAAATATAAAATGTATTCAAAATGTTACTCTAGGAAGAGAATGTGGGAAGTGTGGCTGAATGCAGGAATTAGAGAAAAACTAAACCATTTCTTGTTAGTGCCTTGGTAAATTAAGATCTATTAAGGATCCAATTATAAAGTAATTTGTTCACTCTCAGGTTCTATGAGCTTTTAAATGACCTGTGGGCAGTAACAATGCCTTAGTAATTTGGCTCCTGGGCATCAGTTAGCAAAGCCTTATGCATAATGGGAACCCTATAGGTATTGTTGAACTGAGTTGCAGATTACTGCTCTGGGAAACAGAGCACAGTGGGCTAGGTGGAAAGGGTCATGGGTTCCTTTAGCCTTAACCTCCTTTAGTGGCAGACCCAGGAGTGACATAGCAAAGAACAAAGAACCCTTGTGACCAATTTTCCATTAGTTTTATTCTTATCCTTCTAAATATCTCCTTTTTGCATCTGCAACAATAAGAATGATCAGGCCAAAGGGAATAAGTGAGTGGGATTAGGATGGGAAACACACACAAACTGCTTATAGCATTTTTAGAAAAGAAAGCCATCTCAGGGAAGGAAAGGCAGGTGGAGAGATGAGAATGATGGGTGGAGAGTGGCTTATTGATTGAGAAAGTACCTATTCAGTTTTTTTAAGTATTAAGTGGACAATATATTGCCCATTTCATGAAGGTTACTTGAGAATTGTACGTGTTTTGTAACCCAAGGGATGTATTTACAGAAAAACTTGGCAATGGTAGTTTTAAAATGGCCTTCCTGTCACCGGACATAACAGACATATTCAGATAAGGAGAGCTAGAAATAATGCAGTAAGCAGCTTTTCAATGTGATATTTCTAAATCTAATGACCAATTAGGGAGGACTGACACAATCCAGGTTCCTCTAAGTTCCAGACCCTGTGGAGAGCTAAGCTAATGGGTAGAATGGAAGAATACTTAACCTCTGGGTGGAAGACTAAGACTGAAGTGTTAGATTTTGAAGATATTTCGACTATTGCATAATGGGGGAAAATGACTGTAATTGGATCTATACTTCATTTTCTGCTTTCTGCATTAGAAGGGTTGATAACAGTTCAGTTCATGCTCGAGTGCAGTGGACATTGATGGCTTTTATTTAAAGGCAAGAGATGATGTTGTTGACTGGAAGCAGTTTCATTTAGGACCAGATAACACACAAGATACCCAACTGAATTTGAACTTCAGTTGGACAACAAAGATTTTTTAGTATAACTGTGTCCCATGCAAGATTGAGGACATACTTATATTAAAAAATTTTTGATATTTATCTAAAATTTAAATTTAACTAGATATCCTATGTTTTTATTTGCCAAATCTGACAAGCTGACTTAGGAGGGAGCCTCTTCACTGAGAAGTTGCTTTTCTCTTTTCTTAATTCAAACCAGAATCTGGTCAGGTGTCAGGAAAACTTAACACCACATGTTTGGATTGGTTCTAGATAACTTCTGTTGTGTACCAACCTGAGGTGGTGAGAAATACCCTAACAATTGGTAGATTCGAAGTTACTTAGTGTTCCTCTGGCTTTGCTTTTATAGATGTAAGTTTTAAAATTGCTATAAAACATGCATAACAGAAAATTCACCATTACACATTTTAAATGTACAATTCAATAGTATTATGTACATTCATATTATTATGCAACTGTCAGCACTATTCAACTCCAAAAGTTTTTCATCTCAACATGAAGCTTTGTATTCATTAAGTAATAACTCCCCATTCCCCTTTCCTCCCCAGTCTCTGGTAATCGCAGTTCTACTTTCTGTCTCTATGAATTTGACTTTCCATGTACCTCATATAAGTAAAACCAGACATTTTTTTTACATCTGGCTTATTTCACTTAGCATAATGTCTTCAAGGTTTATCCATGTTGTAGCATGTATCAGAATTTTATTCCCTTTTAAGGCTGAATAATATTCCATTGCATATATATGTCACTTGTTTATCCTGTCATCTGCTAAAGCATGTTTCCATGTTTTAGCTATTGTGGGTGATGCTGCTATGAACTTTGGTGTACAAATATCTGTTTAAGACCCTGCTTTCATTTTTTTGAATATATACTTAGAAGTAGGATTGCTGGATCATATGGTATTCTATGTTTAATTTTTTGAGGACCCACCATACTGTCTTCCACATAGGCTGCACTGTCTTACATTTCCACAAGCGATGCATAAGGGTTCCAGTTTTTCCACATCCTGGCCAACATTTATTATCTTCTATTTTTTGATAATGGGTGTGTGTAGATATAATTTTTAAGGATGGATGTTGCTTCTGTTTAGTTTAAACAAGAAGAGTTCATTCTTTCTTGTTTCAGAATCACAGTAGAGTTTGGCACTTATGTCACATTATGTATTTATTGCACAAAATATGTCTGTAAAGTTAGGAAATGGATTTCTCAGGGGGGCTTTTAAACTAGCTCTAAAGATACTATCAAAAGAGAGTTCTAGAAAAGTTTTAAACAATGATGACTTTGTTGGATTAAGCATATACTACCTTCTTACTTTATAGGACATGGCATGAATTTCTTTATGCAGGTTCTAGTTTATTTGCTGAAACACACAATCATGCTCAAACATGCATCGTGATTTTGTAGTCAGACCTCATCGACCCATACCAAAGGGTTGGGATAGATTCCCAATTCTTGGAATCTAGACCTAGCATCTTTTTCTGGATGTTAGTTCTCAAGAAATGCTGAATTTTCAGTAATAACACCTAGGATAATGGTATCAGAGTCAGGAGTGAGCTGAATTCAAGTTTGAAATAGAATTTTCTTTCTCCCAAATCTAATTATTAACCACTTTTCAGGAAATAGAGGGTGACTGTTCCTATGGCAACAGAAGACTTAAAGCAAGAAAGCATTCAGCGGCCTGACATTTTTAGCCAGCTCTACACTGATCCAACCTGCTTGAGGAAGGGCTAAGAGCCAGGGCTAAATGTAGCCTGCTTGGCAGGGGACTTTTACTTCACAGCTCCCCTTTCTCCATAGATTTTCAAAAGAAGTCATTCTGGGGCTGGCTGTGATGCCTGTCTTCCAGCCTTCCCAGGCCCCTTTCCCAACATCCTGGTATGTGCATATGTGATTCTATTTTTATTCATATTCTATCTGTGTTACTCATCTCTGTGTAGAGCCAGATTCATGTTCTTCATAGTTGTAAATGAATTATTCAAGGTGCACTTTTAGCTCAGAATGGAATAATACCATAGGAATAAAAAAATATTCTATTATTAAATGTCTCTTGAACAAGACCTTTTGGATTGTATGTTAAGCACAGGTTACATTTTCTTAGCTATTCTTTATTTTCTTTTATTAAAAATAAATTTCTCATGGGTGAACTCTTCTGAATCTGTTAGTTTCATTTTGATTGGCACTATCAGTGCTTCTTATTGCTGTGTCTTTACTTCTAAGTGAACAATGTGAGCAGCCTGCTAGCAGATTCCTCAGTTACAAATGCCATGTTATTTTTAGCATCCTCAGTCTAACTAAATGAATTCAGTTTTATTTAAATTATATGTGAGTTTGGACTCATTGGTTGCTTTATGTTTTTTAATGTCATAATCTGGCAATGGTATGAGTAATTAAATATTCAGCATACATGGTCACAGTTGAATCAAATAGACTTTATGCCAGAATTGATCTGATGTGTCAGGAATATGCCTAAAGGTGACTTTGGGAAATACAAAGGGTACAGGGCCATGGTAAATGATTGTCAATGGCATTACCTTTACCCAGAAATGTTAGTTCTCTAGAATCTACAGTTGGTCATGAGTTTTTCATGATACCATGTACACGTTAAAGTTTCTATACATAAAATGAAATACACATAAAATATTTCTCTCTCTGCCTAACCCTCTGCCTTCAACAACACATAATGCTCTAGAGCACTATGTCTGGTAAAGGACAAAGATTTTGAATTCCATTTTTTAGATGTCAGGTTTTCCTTGAATATAGAGGTAGGAAAGAGTGTGAAGCGATGATTTTAAGTCCAGTTGAGGGATAGGACCCCATGCATTCTGTGTCCACCTTTCTAAACTCTCTTAGTTTTGTCTCAAAGGCAATACTGAAATTTAAAGCAACTTGAGTCTTAAGGAACTGAAATAAGGTTATTTTTATGACTGTATGTGACTAAAAAGTGATGAATTAGTCTGGGGTATTGTTTTAGGAGCCTGCTATGTAGAGGAGATGATGGTTTGGTAGAACATTCTTGGTAGCGATTACTGGAAACAGAATTGTACCATGTTTAAATCTAGAGAGTCGAGACTCTTTACTGACCTCTTCATATTCCTTTTTCTGGGTCTACCTTTCCTGAACTGAAAAATCTTAGTGGCACATCTAGTTATTATCTGTTCTTGGCCAACCAACCCTGAAGGACTAGGCCCAGTGCTTGAGGGACTCCAGGACATGGAAACACGGGGATAAAGTGCTGATCAGATAACAGGCCCCAGTTCTGAAAAGCAAACTTTATCAGCTTGCTGGCCAAGGGAGCCCTGCATTTAGGAACAGTCTCTCTAAGCACTGCTTGAGCAGAACCTGTGTATGTTACTGGGAAAGCACAGGCGACTTTGGTTAACTCTAACAAAAGTGGTGACGAGGGTACTTGCTGATTGATGCCTAGGCCAAAGCAGGTTGCTTTAACACACTTGGCATTTGGTCTTTTAGGTAAATGCTGGTATATTTTGGGCTTGTATTTTCTGTTATGATTTTGAACAGCATGGTTCTCACCTTTGGTGCTAATGGGATTTAAAGAACAAGAGTCTTGAGTTTATGTCCTTGATGCTTCCTAGCTGAGCCACTTTTTAGTTTTATTTTAAGGAGCATGGGTGCATGGGGGAGGTGGAGAGGGCTGGCCGAGGGTAGAGTAGAGGGCAGAGTGAGACATGTTGAGAACAGACCCTGGATAATGGCCACATAAAAATGCTTGTGCAAAAGGAAAGAGCAGAGAATTCACGTGCTGCCTGAGCACAGGGTTGTTGAGTTTCTCTGCATCCCCCAACCTTAGCATGGTACATGGCACAGAGCTCTTTAATTATTTGCTGAATGAATTAATGGTGGAAGAAGATGAAGAAAACAGACAGACTAAGAGGAGAACAATTCCAGACAGTCAGTGGTTTAGGCTCCGAGGTTGTAGCTGGGAGACTTAGGTGAGAACTCAAATTCTCTGGCCCCCAGCAATTCCTGGGACAACTCTGTTGGCCCTGCGCCTCTGGCATGTTCACATCTAGCCTGACTGATAGCAGGTCACACTTTGCTCTCATGATGAAATAGGGGTGGGGAGTGAAGAGAGGAGAAATCACAAGGGAGTTGATAGAAAATGAGTAAAAACAACCCCCTCATGTCTTTTTTTGAACCTGCTGTACACTTACCTGCTCAGGCACAACCAAGTTCACAGACAGGTTCTACAGTTCTTATCTTATCATCCTTACATCAGGGAGTAGTTATCTCTGTGTTACCTACCAAGGAGGAGCTTGCAGGTCAGCGAGGTCATGAAACTCACTAGTGCTCATACTGATACTTAGCACAGCCTGGTCTGGTCTGTCTGGTCCCCAAAACTCTTTTTGTCCCCATGCAGAACAGCTGCTTGGTCCTGGCCCTCTTGTGCCCTCCATTGTCTCTGAGAGGAGCTGTTCTGGTCACTGTGATATTCCCCGAGACCCCCCAAAGCCACTGCTGTCTGAATTAGGAAGCTTACAGGCCAAGTGGGATGCAGAGAGGCTTTTGCTGGGCTCCTCGGAGTCTGATGGTGGGTAAGGAGGATGAGACGTGCCTTTTAGACTTGGCTCTGTGGGCCTTGGGGGCCTGTTTTTTTGGGATCCTGGCTACTCCTACCACATAGAGTTGGCAGAAACCCGAGACACCAAACTCTTTATTTCTCTACTCTTTTCTTGTCTCACACAAAAATTAATGAAACTTGAAAACCTGATCACAAAGTTGGCCTGAATGAGACCTACATTAAGGTAATTTCAAAAAATATGAATAATCTATGAGGGATATAGGGACTTTTTTTGTACTACTAGATATAAAAGAATACATAAAGGCAGAGAATTAATAATTTTACATTTTTAGATGGTAATTTGTTAATATTTATCAAAAATGACAGTAAGCAGGAATTTCATTTTTAAGAACTCTTCTATAGAAGTACTTAAAAATGTTCATAAAGGTACGTGTGCTAGAATGTTCACTGTAGCATTGTTTGTCATAGCTTAAAAGTTGAAATTCTCTGATTGTCCATCAACACAGTAATGGTTAAATTTATTTGGATATAGTCACAGTATGTAATACCATATAGGCATTAAGTTGAATTAGGCAGACTCAACATGCTGATGTTAAAATATCTGAAATACATTGGGAAAAAAAGTCATAGAACAATAATGTGCGTTTAGATTATAAACACATTAGAAAACACTTAGAAGGATACACATAAATTTTCAATGATTAACTGTGCGACTAGAGAAAAAGTGAAGGATGAGTCTTTCACATTTTACTTGATACACTTCTGTGTGGTTTTACTCTTTTATAATGAGCATATTCGTATGGTTAATTGTGTATTTAAAATAACAATGACATGGGAGAAAGCAGCCTGGTGATTTGGGAACTGAGGGAGATAGGTGAATTAAAGATTATTTTAATGTTTCACTTATAGGTAGATTGACATGAAACATAAAACCTATTGCTATCATTGGTCAGGCCCATCTGAAGGCAGAGCATACCTGGGCCTAGTGTGAGTTAAGTTTTTGTGGTCAAGAGGACTCTAGAGCCTTAAAGTCTTCTGGGAGCTGTTAAGAAATATCATTTTATTGCAATCAAATTTAATACGGTCTTAATGGCTATTATTAAAAAAATATTAGTTAGCACATTGAGAAAGGACAAAAGAAAAAGTAAGTTGAAATGCAGTAACTCTAGCACAAATAAGCAAGGCAGTATCCACTAGGAAAGTATCAGGAGGCCATGCCAACCTCTGAGATGGGGGAGAAGAGCTCTTCCTGTCATAGCTGCAAAAAGACAGTTCTATTTTCAAACAGAAAATGGGCTTGATCACTCACATGACCTGAGCGGTTTGTTATAAAATGCTGCAAGCACTATCGAAGTACATAGCCTAAACAGGAATCTTTCATCTTCATTCCTACTTCTAATTCACTCTCCTTTCCATCAGTCACCTCTTTTATAGTTTGGTGTAAATGCTTCTAGATAGTATCCTGAGCATTCAGGTTCATATATATGGACACATAAACACGCAGAAGCACATACACACACATCATACATAGGTAGAATTAAAGCATATCTATGAATGGGACGTCACTATTGTATCACCATTCTGAGCCTTGGCAGGAGACGGCAACATGCCAAGCCTGGCATCCCTGTTTAGTGGAGCCCTTCTCTGCATTTTTTTATGGGACCTTCCATGACTACTCTGGAGAGGAGGACTTAAGCATAAGTCTTCTGTTATTTTCATTGAAACACTCGGGAGAGTGCTGTGGTGGGGTTAGAAATGTCCCTGAAGGGATGGATGTTTCTGTGAGTTCAGCTGGAAAGGAGTACAGAGTTTTTGATTTAGGTGAATTATAGTATAGTGAATTTATGAATTTTGGTTCAAAAAGTTGAGTTTGAATACAGGTTTCACACTAATTACCTATATGACCTTGGGAAAATTATTTAAGGATTTAAAATCTTAGGCCACTCTCACAGTCCAGTTTAGGAGCCCCCATTTCATATTCTTATAAAATGAGAATTTAATGGTACCTATCATTATGAGATAGTTTTGAGGATAAAATGAGGTGATGCTTGCAAAATGCTCATCACATTGCAAGGCATAGGGTAGCTACTCAATAAAGTCAAATATTATTTCTGACTTCATCTTACTCCTGATACAGGGTCATTTTTGAATACCCAGAGTCCTCTTCTCGTCCATCTGAAAACCCTTTTCCCAGAGGCCTTGACCTACTTGCCTTTATTTTTGATTCTGGACTTACACACATTGTCTGTTTTCTATCTATCATCTCCATTTCAACATGCCAAGCCTCCTACATGGTGCTTTGGAAATGAGCCAAAACCAAACCAAAACACTTCACATGCAGCTTCTTGGGCTTTCCCTAAATTGAGTGAGAGCTGCTCATTTCTTGCCTCTTTTATAAATTTTTATTTTTAACCTTCATTTCTTGGTTGCTTTGATGGTGTAAATTTCTGAGTTGACGTTTGGTTCTTGATGTTAAGAATTTAAGAGTTTCCTTGTGTTTAGGCCTGTGAAGAGTTGGCTGCTTTTTTGCTTGTCATCACTAGCTGACTCCTGACTCGGTCAGCTCATTAACATATGGAAGACTGCCATATATTAATTTGATATTAAATCACATTAGCCATAGTTATACATCTATTTTATCCATTTATCTATTTGTTCAATAAACACTTGTTGAGTGCACCAGGAATTGTACTATGTTCCTGGGGTGTGGTGGCAGGTACAGTGGAGATGACCCTCCTTCCGTGAAGCATAGGGTCTAGAAAGCGCTACATGTATCACATGTTAAATTGCTAATGTAGCAGTGCTCTGTTGGGGCTGCACAGTGCTCTGGAGGCTCCTCAACTGGACTGTGAGAGTGGCCTGAGAGAGCCTTCCTGCAGGAAGTGACACCATGTCACCGATAGAAGCGTGAGCCGAGTGAGAAGTAGACCATTTCAGGCAGAAACAACAGCATATTCAAAGATCTGGATGTGGGAGAAATCTTAGCATTTGAAGAACTGAAATAAAACTAACTATTGGAGAGGAGAGAGTGAGGGTATTGAGAGCTGAGATGGGACTAAAGCCATATGAAGGAGTCATTCTTTCCAGAAGTTTTTTTCGATTGGTTCTGATGATAAGTGGTTACATAGTCTAGACTGTTGCTAAGTTCAGTGATTATGACAATATGTTTGGACCTTATTGAACCCAGCTATATTTTATTGTTCTTTGGTGATTAATGAAATCTTGTCTCTGGCCAAATAGACAGTTCTTAGCATGATATATTTTAATTCAAGTCAAGACAAAAGCACAAATGCTAGTGAATACCTCAAGTTTATATACAGTTTGAAAGAACTTGGAACTAGAGAATCTTTCCTTTGTTTGAACAGTCTTTCTCTACTCTCCTTTTGTTAGTCTTCTTCTCATATGTTTTGACTTTTTCAACTTTGTCTAAGTGTTGTCAAACAGAGAAAACAACAATAATGGATATTACTCCAAATCTATGAGACTCATGGCAACATCAGTGATTCAGTGGTTAGACTTTTCCTTTCAGTAGCTGCACTTGCAATTATCCATCGCACTTTCAAGATGTAGTTGAGAGTCATGTTTCCGAGATGCAATTTTCAAGGGGTGAGGGAATGAGATACTACATAAAAAGAAACTCTAGCCTTTTATTTTATGTAGAATTTAAAACTTCATTAGCTAAATCCCTAGACTCTTAGAATATTATTTAAAAAGAGCAATAAATATAAATACATTTAAAAAATATAATGCTGTATAGAAAATCAGATATACATTTTAAATTTTAATTGATTCTTAATTGTACCTAAAGAATTTCACCTATTTTTTTGGGAAGGAGGTTCTTACTCAAAAATCAGAATAAAATTTTTTCTTTTTTTTTTTAGAAAAAAAATCACTTGTTCCCAGCTACCCAGTCCCATTCTTCTTTGGGAATCAAATTTCTCTTTCTAGCCCAGATTTCTCAGTGAACTCTTCACTATGTGTACAGTTCTCCCTCTAGATATTTTGAGATCTGGAAATCATAATCTGTCTTTAGTGGAGCTACGAAAGCCCATGTGAGTGCTCCCAACCACAGCGGAAAGAACTAAATTGTGTCTTAATAGCATATTGGTTTGCTATCAAGAGCTCTTTGGATCTAGCTTTCTTTTTCTGGATGTTGGGGCCTTGTGAAAACCTATTTTAAGATAATAGGACATAACAAAAGATACTGGTAGAAGAATGTTTACTGTTAAAAATCAACCTATGACAAAACTGGTCATTTAACACTTTTGTGACTTGTTTATTTATAGGTGTATTTTCCTCATATTTACACTTTGTGGGGGGTCAGGTAGACATGACCAGAAAGATTTGCATAGTGATGGAAATTTTACAGTAACAGTAAAGAAGTGAATTATTCTTTAGAAAAGATTCCCCAAACACAACATTCTTGGCAGTCCAGAAAAGCATTCTCCTGGGACAGAGGAGAGTATGGAGATAAATTAGAATAAAGTGAGTGAGAAGAGATCCAAATAGCTAGTAACAAGGCAAAGAGCCTAGATTTTGATGAGAGAGCAGAGGGAGAGTTCGAAATAAGGTGTGAGAAAATGACCATAGGAAAACTGGCTGGAAAGGAAAGCTGACTAGAAAGAAAGCCAACTTTGAATTTAAAATGGACCAGGGGAACAAGTAGTGTAAAAAGTAGCGTGACTGAATAACATCCATTGTGTGAGTGGGAAGCTGATAAAGAATAGACTGCAGAGAGAGGAAGGTTAAAATGATTAAGGTAAAAAATGACTCATGATTAACCGTGACTGATGGAATTTTTGAAGGGACAACTACAAGAACAATTATATTGCTACTTTATTATTCTTCTTATACACTGGCTGTTACAAGAATTAGCATTTTTGAGAGTTAGATAAAGAATTTTTGCATGGATACTGCAGTGCCCATCAGGGCACTTTTTTCTTAGAATCAATTAAATATTTAGACTCATGTGATGACCACCTTGTCCCCAGTCTGGATGGGAACCACGAGGTGCTGGCTGGCCAGCGTCAGTCCACATGGAAGGCATTCAGCTCTCACCCAGAGAGTAAAGAAACAGCCCCAGCTTAGAAGCCTCATGTCCCACAGGAGTCAATACCTCTTATAACAACTCCCATCCCATGTTTATAGTTTATTTATAGATCCACCCAGTCCAGATACAATTTACCAATCAGAAGGCATTTTCATCATCAGCAATGTGTCCTGGCAACAGAGTTGACACCGTTTTTATCACTATTAACAGGAACAGAGAGAGAAAGCCAACTGAAGGTCAAATTCTTATGTAGAAAGAAAAGCATTTGGTTAACCCTTTACTCACAGATACAAAACAAGGCTCCAAAGCTGGGAGGTTTTGGAGTTTACTGGCCCATGCAGATACTATACATGAATGTTGATGTCGGAGTTTATCACTGTAGAATAGATTGCCTCTCCACGCTTTGCCTTCTGCCTGGGACTCTTATCTTCATCTCCTTGTCCCTGGATTAACCTAGTTAACTCAACACACGTAGTTTATGTTGGATATAATTTGGCTATAGGCTTGGATATAACTTGTTCCAGGAAGCCTTATCTGAAACCCTTTACCTTAAGTCTGGCCTAGGAACTTCCTACATATACTCCAATGCTGTCCTTACAATTCTGTATTTTATTGTCTGTCTCCCCTACTCTTGTGAGCAGTTGTTAATTCATTTATTCCCAGAATCTAACTAATTCCTGGCACATGATAGATGATCAATAAATAATTTTTGAATTTATTCAAGTTAAATTGATAGTCTTCAAAAAGACATCTGGAATTGTCCACTGAGCTGAACAAGGAGAAAAGGCCTGAACTCACTCTTGGGCTGGGTTGGTAAAGAAAGATTATGGAAGTTGAGAAGGACTCTTAAAAGATGCTAAAGTGTGTGTATGTGTCGGGAGGGAGGGAGAAAAGGAAGGGGAAGAGAGACAGAAAGAAAGAGAGTTGAGGAGGGGAGAGAGAAATTAGTTGTGCCTTTTCATTTAGGTCCCTCTTTGTTTTTTTAGAGGCTAGGACATAAACTATATTTCAGTAACTTTTTATTGTCATGTTATCAGTGAGGACTTTCCTGATGTATTTAAATTGCAGCCTCATCTGCAACCCAGCACTTCTCATTCTTTTTCCAATTTTATCATAGCACTTACTGCCCTCTGACATACAATATGTAATATTTATTTATCTAGTTTCTCCCACTAGAATTTAAACTTTATGAAAGAAAGAAATTTTATTTGTTCCCTGCTGTACCTGAATTGTCTAGACTAAGGCTTAGCATGTAGAAGGCACCCAACAAATATATATTGAATGAAAAAATGATGATGGGACTGGTTTTATTTAAATGTAAGTCTATGATGAGACTGAATAATATAAAACTTTAGGGTTTTGTAATTTACAGAAAGAATATCCTAATTTCTATTTTCTTTATATAAATGTATGAAATTCCAAGTTCAACATTTCCCACAAATAAAATGTACCTCCTAAGTATGTCTAAAAATATGGAAAGCAAATACACATAAATAGTTTACTCAAGGAAAATTAGTATGTTCAACTGCAGTACTGGTGTCCCCTTTACTAGGGTAAGCCAGGTAGCTGGGAACTGGGGTCTGTAATCAAGAAAGCCTCTTGTGTATGTGAAGCTAGAAGCATGCCTCACTGTAGTGCTGTCCTGGCCCACACACCTTGGTGATCAGTCAATACCTACGGAACTTACATGTGTGGTGTAATGCAAGAAAGGAAACCTGAGTTCTCTGAAACCAAAGGGCTGAAACTGGCAGTTCAAATATTCAGACCATGCTCATACTCCACACGAGGTCTGTGTAGCCAGACTACATTTTCCTTAGTTATTCCTCATAAAAGCCTGCAAAATGGATGCCTCTTCTCTTATTTTTAGGTAAGGTAAGAAGTGGAAAGTGAAACATACCAAGAAAATTTTCTTTCTGAATAGATATTTTAACAATGGCAACATTTAAAAAATAAAGAAATTATGCTTTTATGTATACAATTTTTACTATCTTGAAATGAATTTCTCTGCCTTTTCTATTCTGTTAGGCAGCCCTTTGAGTATTTCCATAACCAGATTTCTGGAAAAAAAATATCCTTGAGGCAAGAGAAATATCCTAGCCTTTGGATGTCACTTGAGCACAGTAATGCATCCCATGGGGCACAGACAGTGTCTGCTGTAGCAGCCTTGCATACTCGGTCTGGACATGACATGACAAAGCAGCTCTCTTTTTTGTCCATTGAAAAATAAGGGCAAAACTTTTAATCTGATGTAGATGAAACAGTACAACAGAGTGATTAAGTGCCCTTGGAAGTTTTCTACTCCCTAGGTTTAAATTCTATCTCTGCCCCTTGTGTAGTTAACCTGCGTAATTTATTCAAGTTCTGCAACCTCTCTGTGCCTCAGTCTCCTCATTTGTAGAACCGGCACAATAAGATTGATCATGAGGATTCAATTAAATGAAATAAATATAATATTGAAATAGTGCCAGTTGTTAGGGTCAGAGAGTTTAAATTTTAATGGGGAAGACATCTGAAGAAAAAGATTATCTTAATATAACATGATACCATTTAAGATTGTGACAAGCACAAAGTATTCTGGTAACACAGAGAAGGGGTGTTCAGTGTACCCTGAGGAACCGAAATGGCTTCCTGAGAGAGATTATGACTAAACTCCCAGATAAGAAGGGCTGTGTGGAGAGAGCCTGCCAGGCAGAAGGAATCATGTACTGCATGTGAGGGAATGTGTACCCCATTTGCCTATTCCTCAAGTCGTGTGGAATGCAGAGACTGCAGTGTGAACTGAGGCCATCTCCTCAAAACCTTAGCACACTGAGACTGGGGAGTGGGGTGCAGGGTAGAGGTTGGGGTACTGAGCCCTGGTGTTCATTCTACCACTGCTTCTAACTACCTATGTGACTGTAGGCAAGTTACTCATCCTCTCCAAGGCCTGAGATCGCCATCTGAGCAATGAAGGACCCTGCAAAGTGATAAGAGCTTATGGCTCTGGCCAAGCACACACCATCAGAAGCTTTGGTTTTGTAGACAGAGTCTGCAGTTGGTTGTATGGCTGATACACCCAATGATTTAGAGGATTTGTCAAGTTCAGAGCATGCCTGCTCCCTCCTATGCTTCCCATCTAGAGTTCTAAGTTCTTTGCCAAATTCTTCTCAGCTCCTTGGTGCAGAGGCTACCACAGCTTGGTCCCAGATGTGCTGTGCCTTAGATACGGGATTTTTGGGGTACATTCTCCAGCTCAAAACTGTTATGTGTTCTTGCTTACCTAGTTTTCATCAGAGCCTGCTGGAATTTGGCCAGCAGCCCAGGAGTCCAGACTCAGGATAGAAGAAAATGGGAGCCTCTTACAGGGCTGCACCCATTCATGGAAGGACCACACTGTCAGGGTCTTGGGTCTCCGTTGTGGTCTTTAATGCATGATCTGGTATCAGAACTAGGCTTGGTATTTGGGAGGCAGCACCACCCCCAAAATGTCATATCATAGGAAAGTACAGACATACCATGAAGGTATTGTGAGGTTGGTTCCAGACCATTATAATAAAGCAAATATTGCAATAAAGAGTCGTGCAATATTTTTTGAGTTCTCAGTATATATAAAAGTTATGTTTACACTATATTGTAGTCTATTAAGGGGTAATAGCATTGTTCTAAAAATATACATATCTTAGTTAAAAAAATATTTTATTGCTAAAAAGTGCTATCACTTTTTTCCTGTTGGAAAAATGGCGCAAATAGACTTGCTTGACGTAGGGTTGCCACAAACCTTCAGATTGTAGAAAACACAATACCTGTGAAACACAATAAAGTTAAGTGCGATAAAATGAGGCATGTCCGTATCTTTCACCTCCATGATTTCCCCTTCCACTGGATTTCTACTTAGTGACGGCTGACATTTAAGAGGTTGGATGGCTTGGTTTAGAGGGAGGATGTTAACATAGTTGCTTCTTCACCCGAGAGGACAAAGAGAGCGAAATGAGTTTCAGTGCAAATTAATTGATCAGATGACTGTGTTAAGCCCCACAGAAGTCACTTCATTTTTCCATCTCAGCTGGCCATTTGCAAAGTCATTCTGTCTCATCATATAGTTTCTTTAGTCATTTATTTTCATCATATTGCAGAGAAGGACTCAAACTGCTTATCAGTTAAGATTTACTTCTTGGTTAAAATTAGGTTCAATTATGAGTAGTAGTAAATCAAAATAACAGTAGCTTAAACAAGGCAGGAGTTTGCTCTTTCATCTTATGGTATTTCTCATTTTAATGTCAGGATGTAGGCTGTCCAGGGTGGCATGGCTGCTTTGTGCTTCAACGTCTGCAGATACCCAGTCTCCTTATATATTGTGGTTCTGCCATGCAGGACCTCTATGGCCAGGGTTACCTCATGATCCAAGTGTCTGCTCCTGTTCCTGCTATCACATCTGCTTTCTACTTAGTAGGAAGAAATGTGTGAAAGGCTGCATGGTTCCTATCACAGGCCCTTTCTGAAAGCTGCATATGCTTTTTTTCCTTAAATATAATTGGAAAAAACTCAATGGCATTGTCTCACCCAGCTACAAGGCAGTCTGGAAAATGTAGTCTTAATTCCTGGGTGGCCATGTGCCCAGCCAAAAGTTGAGAGTTCCATGACTAAATGAAGGAAGGGAGAGGGAGAGATAATATTAGGGGAGAGCTGGCATTTTCTATCAGTAACTGTACTGGACTCTTTACTCTGGTGTGTGATCTTGGGTTGCAGAACTAGAATTCTTTGAGCCTCAGTTTCGTTATCTGGAAAATCATTATAAAACCTCACTGAGTTTTTGCAAGGATAATAAAAAATTAAAGAAAGTACTATTTGTGAAAATGTTCTCTGTACCAAAAAACACCATATAAGACGTTATTAGACATTAATTTATTTTTCATATTTTTTTAATCATTTAATTATGAAAATGAGCAAAAGGAGGAAGCATGGCATGCACATTTTGATTTGAATAGAAATTACTTTGGAGACAGAGCTGATATAGGGGCAAATGTAGAGTTTCACTTTGTAAAATTAGGCAGAAAAATCTCAAAAGCAAATGCTCAAATGTGAGCTTTTCAGTTCAATTGGAAAGATGATGTACTCCACTCAAAAGGTTTTTCCTTTGGTTTTCAGCATCATTAGCCTTGGCTCAAGTTTGTAACAGGAGGGGCACTCATAACTAACAAGTAGTAACAAAATCTTCAAAGAGTTTTACATCAGAAAGGCTTTATTTGAGTTGAGGGAGAGGGTCTTATAAAAAATACAAATCCATTTGCCTATTTTGCCTAATAAGGACACACTTTATAGCATAAGATGCAGTGCTCTGGGAAAAAGATCAGCATTTTTTCCCTCTTGATTTTAATGGGACCTTATGTAATAGGAATGGACTGCAGTAAATATTGCATATAATTATTTATTAGACTCGTAAAACCCTCCTATTGCCAAGGCCCCTGGGCATATGGACAAAGTTGAAATATTAGGTAGTAAATACAAGCAGACAGCAAACTCAGTTGCAAGGCCATTCTATTCATGGACTCATTGGCGACGTTGGCTCTCAATGGGACCCCTAAGTAGGCAACCTCTCTGGAGAGAAACATCACCGGGTTAGGAGGTGATGACCTCTTCTTTGGCCTATATTAGTGCTGAAAACTACGCTTTGCTAGAAGGAGGATGCCTCTGTAACTCTTTGAGTACTGGCCTTTGCCATATTGGTCACTGAGATCACAGTTCAGCTCACAGAAGGGGTGACTCCATCACCCATGGACACAGGGAACCACTGAGGTAAAGTTTTCTCCTTACACATGGAGGGAGCAAGAGGTGGTGAGAGTAAACTATCCTTTGATTTTCTTGTCATGTAAAAATAGTCATGTTAACAAAGAGATATTTTAACTGAACCTTGAATCAGGCATAGCTGTATATAAATCCAGATTCTGCTAGTTAATACCTAAATGTCCTGGGGGGAAATTTCCTATATTTCTAAATTCTACAGGGTTATTTAAGGGACCTTATAAAAGCAATGAACACATAGTAGACACTCAATAAATGCATTTGAGAGCTTGCTGAGGGATATCATGAAGAAAAAGGTCAAATGCAGGTGATTTATAGTTTTTCTCTATCCATTGAAGCAAATGGGGCCATCTGCTAAGCACAGTGATGTTCTTAAATTTTGAATTTTGAAGGCACCATATATACTTATTTGTCCAAAGTGTTCCAACTCAGAGAAAGAGGTATGTTTGTAAACCAAAGCACTGTTTATGAAAGAAAAATATCTTTCTGACCAAATTTCTTTATTTTCTCTTATCTACTTAACCTTCAATTTTGATTATTTTATGAAATCCCAATAAGGAATGGACATTTTCTGACAACTGTCTAGAAATGCTTTGTCTTTGGGTAGAATCAGAAGCAAATCATGCAAAAGAGTTAAGGCTCCAACTTCCCAGTGAGATGCTTGGGTACCATGATGTATCTGTGTAGCCCCACTGTGTGGTACTTGTGCCATCCCACTTGGAATTATTTTTCATATATAATTTCAGCTCCTTATAGTGTCATTTAGGTTCACTTAAAAACTGTTCTCATTTGATATATATTTATTGAAAACCTACTATGCTCTTAACACTGGCAAAGCACTGGGATACATGTTGGGTCTTTAATGGAACCCATCTGTCTCTGGATTCCATTTTAAATAAAGCCCTTCTTTTAGTTTGATGTAGCTCCATTCTTTCTTCTTCTTTTTTTTTCTTGTACTTCTATTGCCTTTGAGGTCAAATTTATAAAATTGTCTCTAAAGCCATAAGTTTAGTACCTATGTTTTCTTCTATGCAATTTATTTTCAGGTTTTATATTTAGGTCTTGATCCATTTTGAGTTAATTTTGGTGAATGGTGACAATAGAAGTCTTGTTTCATTCTTCTGCATGTGGCTTTCCAATTTTCCCAGCACCACTTATTAAGGAGGCTTTTCTCTCTCTCTCTACTGTATGTTTTTGGCTTCTTTGTTGAAATTGTTTGCCCACATGTATTTTATTTCTGGGCTCTCAATTCTCTTCCATTGGTCTGTGTGTCTGTTTTTTTTTTCTGCCAATACCATGCTGTTTTGATTATTGTCACTTTGTGGTATAATTTCAAGTCAGGGAGTGTGATACCTCCAGCCTTGCTTTTTTTTTCTTAGGATTGCTTTGGTTATTAAAGTTTTTTTTTGTGGCTTCATACATATCTAATGATTTTTTTTCTATTTTTTAAATACTTTTTGTTTTGTTAATGTTGTGTACCCCATTGATTGATTTGCATGTGCTGAAACATCCTGGCACCCTTGGAATGAATCTCACTTGATCATGATGTATTATCTTTTTAATGTATTATTGTATTTGATTTGCTAGTATTTAGTTTAAGATATATGCATCTGTGTTTATCAGAGATGTTGGTCTGTCATTTTCTTTTTTCATGTTATCCTTGCTAAGTTTTGGTATAAGGGTAATATTAGCTTTGTAAAATGAGTTAGGGAGTATTGGCTATTCATTAAATCTCAGGGAAGAGTTTGAGAAGGATAGGTATTAAATCTTTGAAGATTTGGTAGAATTCACTGGTGAAGCTGACTTTTACATTTTGAGAGATTTTTGATGATTGTTTCAACTTCCTACTGTTGATCAGTCTACTTAGTTTTTCTAGTTCTTTGTGATTCAGTCTTAAAAGGTTATATATTTCTAAGAACTTATCCATTTCTTCTAGGTTATTGAATTTGATGGCATATAGTTTTTCATAGTGTTCTTGTATGGTTCTTTGTATTTCTGTGGTGTCTGTTGTAACTTCTCTTTCATTTCTGACTTTTGTTTAGTTGAGCCTTCTCCTTTTACCTTAGTGAGTCTAGCTAGAGGTTTGCCAATTTTATTAATATTTTCAAAGAACCAGCTATTTGTTGCATTAACTTTTTCTATTGTCTTTTTGTTCTATATTTCATTTAATTCTGCTCTAATTTTTATTAAAGCTGACTTTGGGCTTCATTTGTTATTTTTTCTAGCTTTTTAAAGATGTAATGTTAGGTTACTTATTTGGGATTTTTCTTGTTTCTTGAGATAGATTTGCAATGACAGAAACTTCCTTCTTATTTCTGTTTCTGTTGCATACCAAAAGTTTTGATATGTCAAGTTTCTGTATAGCAAAAAGACCATCAACAAACTAAAGAGGCAGACCACAAAATGGGGGAAAATAAATTGCAAGCAACACCTTCATTAAGGGGCTCATATCAAAAATATATAAAGAACTCACATAACTGAAAAAACAAAAAAACAAATGATTTAATTAAAAAATGGGCAGAGGACCTGAACAGATAATTCTCCCAAGATATAAAAATGGCCAAAAGATACAAAAAAAATGCTCAACTTCATTAGCTTTAGGGAAATGCAAACCAAAACAACAATGAGATACCACCTCTCATCAACAATACAAGTAATATGAAGTACTGGAGAGGTTGTGGAGAAAGAGAAACTCTATAACAGGTGATGGGAGTATAAATTGGTACAACCACTATGGAAAACAGTATAGAGGCTCCTCTAAAAATTAAGAAAATTTACCATATGACCTAGCAATTTTTCTTTTGGATATTTACTCCCCAAATTTGAAAATATTAATTCTTAAAAATATGTGCAACTCTATGTTCACTGCAGCCAAGACATGTAAACAACTGAAGTTTTCTTCCATAGATTATTAGCTAAAAAAATGTGGTACATATTAACAATAGAATGATACTCGCCCATAAAAAAGATGAAATACTACCATTTGTGACAAGATAGTTGGGTCTTGAGATTACAGTGCTAAGTGAAATAAGTCAGACAAAAAGTTGAGAACCGTATTTCACTCACACGTAGGATATAAAACTGAAAGTAACAAATGAACAAGACAAAAAACCAAAAACTCATAGACACAGACAATAATATGGCAGTTACCAGAAAAAAGGAGGTTGGAAGAGATAGAAAAGGCTAAAAGGGGTCAATGTATGGTGATGGAAGATTTGACTTTGAGTGGTGAATACACAGTACAATATACAGATGATGTGTCATAAAATCATACACTCAAAACCTATATAATTTTATTAACCAATGCCACCCCAATAAATTTAATAAAATACAAAAAAATAGATGAAGCTTTTTATGTATTGGAATAAAATAATTAAAAAAATATTAAGTATTCTTCAATTTAATTTTTTGAAAATTTTTTTAGTCTTTACATTCAGGTATTTAATAGTACCTGAACCTTGTCTATTTTCTCCATTTTTTTCTTTCTATGTAGATACAAAAACTGCCAATTCTTTGACCTTCAAATAATTGATTTTTCTCTTTTTGGAAAAAAATGCTCCCATTAAGAGACCAGTTTTTTTCCTATGGAAATGTATTTTATAACACTAGCATTTAAATGGAAAAAAAACTGAAATAAAAAGCTATAATTCAGTCAGGAAATGCAAATGAACTCATAAAATACAACAGCTTGATTGAATTATTCCATTGCTAGTCAATTCTCTACCCACATAAAATATTAAATGAAAAATACTTTTGTCAAACAATTTGAAACAAAACTTAAAAAATGGTAAAGTCTCCTGATCAGTGGGGGAATCCTGCTTTTACTTTATCTTCTCCTCTATTGATATAACTGAGAAGTAAGACTTTGAGAAAAGTACTTATAAAAAAGGTTCATCTAAAACTGTTTGGATCACTAATCTGAAGAGTGGAGAGAAAAGCAGACTTATTTCAATGTGAATAATTTTCCCACTTGAATATTTCAGATGGTAGACTTCAAACTTCGAGGCAACTTTATCAGAAACACAAGGCTCAAACTTATGTTTTAAGTTGCTGAGACCATTAAGAATACAATTTTATATGTCTTAATGGTACAACAAAAGAATTACAAAATATACATTTCTAGAGAACTCTGTAGCTTAAGGAGTGTCTTCATCTTCCAACACAGTGTACAATAGGTCAGGGAAATATTATTCTTTTTCTCAGATAAATAAATGAAAACTCAGAGATTGAGTCACTTGTCCTTGGTCACCCAAGGGGGATGGCAGCTCTGTGAACATAATTGGGTTTCCTGTGTCTCAAATTCATGTCGATAGCCTATTGTACTCAAGCCTGTGAATGCCCTATTTCAGCATATCCATGGGGACATTTGAGTCATTTCCTATAAAAGCCAACCTTTACCTTCGGAGCTGCTTTGGCCAACTTTTGTTTCATATGCATGTGTTGCTTATCACAATGTCTTATGTTTCTATTGCTTTTTTCTCTGAGAAAATCCAGGCACATTCCAGACGCTCAAGTCTAATCAGCTCTGATAGCATGGAAGCAGGAGTAGAGTAACATGGGGGTTACTTGGCACTAGCCCAGAGGTTGTGGGGTAACCTGCTCATTTCTGGCATTCCTGGAACAGGAATAGGTCTCAGTAACCTACCACCCCTGGCATGCTGGGTACTTGACTGATTTTTCTCTTCTTAAAATCATGCTCATGTGTCCCCTACTGCCGACTTCTTAGTTTTTATCTCTTTGTGACAATCTTCTGCAATTTCTAATTCCTCTGCCTGTCGACCTGGCACTAGCTCTGACCTTTCCTCTAAATTGCTCTCTCCAAAGGTGACCTCCAATATGAAGATCCTCATATGTTTTCTCAGGTTTCTTTTTTCTTAACTTAAACTTGGCTGTACTCTTCATTTTGAAACTCTCTTTCTTAACTCTCCTGCTCTGGTTCTCTTTCTAGATCTTTATACATTTTTGTTTTAACTCTTCTGGCTCCATTTTCTCCTTTCATTTTATAAAACTAGATTTAACCAGTGGTCCTCTAACCTCTATTCACTTTTTCCTCCTAGCATTCAGTTGCTTTTGTGTTTTCATCTCTGAATTTTGAATGACTCCATATCCACAGTTCAGACTTTCCTTGTCTTCCGCCTTGCTTCCCCAGACACTTATAGCACAGCTCTTCCTACATGTCCAGACACCAGCTTAAACTTAGGTCTATATTTCTGTTGGTGGCATCCTTCCCTCTTTCACCTAAGGTCAGTGTTTTGTATTGTTTTGGGCTCCTCCATTTTCTTCCTTCAAGCAAAATAGTAGGTCTCTTCTTTCCTAGCATCACTAGTACCCATATTCCTCTCTTCTGCTCTCAATGCCATTGTAATGGTTTAGCTTGCTCCTATTACAATGAGTTATCTGTCTCTTTTTGGTGTCTATGAACTGAACTGTTATCCTTCATGTTGTTGCCCCTGACTTGCCCTCTTTTATTTTCATTCGATATGATTTATCTCTATGCCTTGAACTGCAACTCCCTGCCATATATTGCTCTATGTGCTTCTTCGTTCAATTTAAAGAATGAGAGAGGTATGATATAACTCAAACAGAAACCAGTTGTTCTTCCACAGAAGCCATAGACTCCTATAAATTTTAATAGTATCTTAGCTTCCTGAGATCCTCTCTTATTTGGGTTGAAAGCAGGTGACAAGGAAAGCAAAATCTGTCTGTTAGTCTTATCTTTCTGTATTGTGATTTCTCTGGGCTGGCTCCTCTGGTTGGAAGAAATGGCTCCTGAAGTTAGGTTTGATAAATGCTGTCTCTAGGGCTGTAATTGTTCTGTATTAGACATTAATGTATGTGCTTCCCAGCCTCCCAGACACGCTTTACAGAATTCTTTATTGTTTTTCCCTTCTGGGGAGTGATAAGGTATAACATTTCTTATTGATTTTGGAACTGTTTCTGTAACACAAACAAATACCTATCTGAAAAACCTTGTACTAATCACAGAAAAATGTGATCCTGTGGGTCCTGGAGTGCAAGAATTTCTACAGCTGTAGGTCCATGGAGAGTTTTCTTCTTATTATTCAGGGGTCTGTTAAAAATAGTTTTCTCAGTTGAAAATGAACAATGCAGAAGAAGGGTGTTGGAACTCTTTGGCATTAAGTCTATTAGAAAAACCTTTTCCTGCTCCATCTCCTTGTTGGTGAATCAAACCCCCAGTTTCCTTGGTTGCTGAATGTAGAATCTTAATGAAACTTCTTGCTCAGGAGCCTGAAGAGGTCTCTGAATCCCAAAGAGTGGCTATTTCTGGTCCCAGGGCACACAGATTGTCAGTGACAGAACGTAGACAGACCTTCCTTCCTGCCTCTACCCCTACCTCCACCATATCCTGCCCTTGGTTTAGTGCTTTCCTCCTACTTGCATGAAGAGATTTTAGTGAAATCCAGTGGGCTCACCTTCAAACTCATGGAACCCAGGACAAGATTATGAATGGAAGCCTATATACCCTATATCTAAATAGAGAAAGATATAAGTCAGGCTACAAGATGTTCAGTAAAATGTGTTGACAAACATATCTTGATAATGAACTGAAAAGCCACGTTTAAATTTTGACTTCTCAGAACCTTCAGGTTTCCTATTACAATGGGGTAGCGGGGGAGAACTGGTTCCCAGACATGACCCAGCACTAGCTTCAACCACACTAGGAGGGTCTGGTATGGCCACATCCAAGTTCTACCCACTGCCCCCTTCAAATAGTTGTCCCTTACACCGGCTGTGCATTCTCTTAGTAGTACAGACCTGGGAGGAGGTCCACACCGGCACAACAGCAGACCTTCTGGATGTTTGGGCAAGAAATTCCAGGATCTTCAGCACAGAGAGTGGTCCGTAAGGAGGATGTGAGCGTCCCTTGGCCATGTAGACTCCTTGCTTCATAGTAACTGGTCACAGCTACAGTTGGATGTTCAAGGCAGGACCCCCTAACTCGGGTCTATGAACAAAACTGAAATAAATAAAAGATATTGGACACATAGTTTAAAGACCCTTTTTACTCTGACTGCATATCATCTGTTAGGGATAGCCCTTACCTGGTGTAGACAACACAGACTCCAATGACTAGCCTCCAATGTAGGTGGGAAAATTGCAGCCAATTTTCCCCCTATATTACTGGCCTGAAATGGCCCCTTCTGTATTTCTTTGTTTTAAGTTTTGCCTTCCAGTCTCACTGCTAGAAGTTCATGTAAACACTGGTACAAATCCAGCCTTTGACAAGCTTCTCTCTGTTGTGATCTGGTGCTTCTTCAAAGAGTAGCTAAGCAGTAAAAAGATGGAGAGTTCTCAGGTTGCCTTTCAGTCTTCTCTTGCCTCCCAGAAGATCTTTTCCACAACTGTCAGATGCCCCTTCTCTCATGTCTCTTTTGCCTCCATCACCCCACCTTCTCAGGCTTTCTGTTCTTTGAAAATACCACGCCCCCTTTTTATTTGCCTCTTTCTTAAGCTGACAAAACCCTCTTTGCTTCAGAGGAGCTGTGTTAAGTGCGTGAAGAACTTTTAGCTAGATTAATCCAAAAGGACAATTTTAAAGGCGAAGAAGCTTACTAAATTGTCTTTTTCCACCTTTATGTTGTCTCTATTCTCTCTTCTTCTCTCGGGAAAGAATACTAGTAGATCATACATGGCATCTTCCAAAGGCAATGTAGCTGTGGAGGCAGAGAGTGGTGTTCTGGGGGCACTGGAAAAGGGGCTGGATGCCTGCAAATTGCTCTCTTGCCTGCAGGTGGGAGACACTCCATGTCCTGAGGATCACTTTGTAGAAACAGTGTAAGGGCAACAATTTATGCCCTGTTTGTGCAGATCAGGATTGTGTTCTACTCAGGGAAGCGAATTGTGTGGAAGCTTCTATTGAGTCTGAGCACAAAGCGTTGAAGAGCCTGTTTCCAACTGGTCCAACACTGCTGTTTCCTTCTTAGCTTTGCACCTCCTCACTCTCCTGACACTCACTTCTGGAATGGACCCAGCATGCAGATGTCGCTGCGGGACTCTGATGTGGTGCTTCTCTGTTTCCCGCCATGTCTCCTTTCAGAACTGATCAAGAGAAGAGGAAACATAAAGATCATCTTTTCTTTCTAATATAAACAATCTGTGGCTGCAGGAAAGGGGCCAGGAACTGGAGACCTAGATATTAATTACATTGATAGTCTGCTTTTGGCAGCAGTGACATTTTCTGCCTGTTTATTCTGCCTGTGGAGAGAGAGGCTGGGAAATGCTTTCAAAGCGTGGACACATCAATAGCTGAGGACACATGTGCTTGTGCCCAGTGAATGTTCCTCTCCCACCAGATGAAATAGCATGCAGCTATACTTCTGCAGTTCTTACAGGATAAATAAAATTACTCCCTTACTTTTTCCAGGGAAGAAAGTAAGAAATAACTTTAAGTATTAATATAACAGAAGTCTTGAAAATGCACACGGTGCTTGAATTTTCAAAAATTATTTTTCCTTGTAGGAAACTTTGGAGGCTGAATGCTAGGTATAGAGTTGAAGTTTTGAAGTTAGATATGGTTTAAATCTGTTTCCCCGTGTGAAGAGCTATGTTGCTTTTCCTCTCTGATCCCATATCTTTATCTATAAATATAATGGTAACTTTCAAATCTTTCTGGGTTATTATGAGAATCATATTGGAAAATTTATGTGACGTGTCTGGCAGGAGCTGATACTCAGTAAAATTTGGTGCTCTTTTATGGCTGAAGACTGCCAATTGCCTAATCAATATCCATATCCCCTTTTATTCAGTATCAGAACACTGAATTTATTCAGATGGCTCAGGACTGAGGCCACATTTTCCAGCATCCTTTGCTATTAGATATGGTCAAGTGACTAGGTTCTAGTCAATGAAATGTAAGAAGTTGTTAGGCGAGAATTATGGGAAAGTGTCTTAGAAGGGAGATAGTTAGCTAATGTAGGCTTTTTAAGTCTTTAACTCCCTACTTCCCCTGGAAAGTAGACATGAGGGCTGGAGTTGCAGTGGCCATCTTGGGTCAAAAGGCAACCTTGAGAGTGATGCTAAGGACTATACAGAAAGATAGGTATCTGGATCCCTAATGATACTGTGGAGCTGTAGTACCAGTCTAGGACTGACTACCTTTGTCACCTTTCTTTCTTTCTTTCTTTCTTTCTTTCTTTCTTTCTTTCTTTCTTTCTTTCTTTCTTTCTTTCTTTCTTTCTTTCTTTCTTTCTTTCTTTCTTTCTTTCTTTCTTTCTTTCTCTCTCTCTCTCTCTCTCTCTCTCTCTCTCTCTCTCTCTCTCTTCTCTCTTCTCTCTTCTCTCTTCTCTCTTCTCTCTTCTCTCTTCTCTCTTCTCTCTTCTCTCTTCTCTCTCTCTCTCTCTCTCTCTCTCTCTCTCTCTCTCTCTCTCCCTTCCTTTCTTTTCTTCTTTCTTCTTTCAATGTGTGAGCTAAATATATTTCTTACTCATTGAAGCAACTGTGATTTCTGATCTCTCTTATTAAGCAATGGAGTATAATATCTAAACTACTTTTCTCCTATACTTATACACTCTTATTTAATTCTGACATTTATCTTGTGAGTTAGTACAGTTCTATTTATTTTACAAGTAAAGAAACTAAAGTGGAGAGAGTAAAATTGCCCCACATCAAACAGTTATTTTGTGCCATTGCTAATTTCTGACTTTATTTATTGCTCTTTCTTCTATGAAGAATGATCTTTGGGTTTCTCCAGACCCTTGTTCCCCATATCTTATGGAAAACCATTAAATAATGGCTCAGAGTTGAAACCCTGGAGTCTGCCAGCCTGAATTTGAATCTTGCTTCTGCCATTTACTGTTGAAAAACTCAAGCACACACTGCTTAACCTCTCAGGACCTCTATTTCCTCCTCTGCAAAATGAGCATAACATAGAGTATGTTTCAAAATTAAATAAATCAAAGTATATAAAGTGCTTAGAGAAATATGTGGCATATAGAAAGCAGTATTAAATGATTAAATATTAGTTATGATCATTCCTTTTTTCTACAACAGGTGACAAATTTACACAATGAATACAAAGCCTCTTTTAGGACCATTGTTGACCTTTGAATGATTTACTGCATTTCTATCAGTGTTATAGGCTATGGGTCTTCTTAGCTAATCTTGAGACCTTCCTTAGCCCACATGGGGAGAAGTGGAGGCTCCGCTTAATGCCAGTGCAGAAGGGCTGGGGGCAGGAAACTTATGGTGGGAAGTGAAATCTTTTATTGAGGACATGGGGAGAGGGAACATGGGACTGATGGAAGTCAAGGTGGAGGACAGCAGGGCATGGGAGACTAAAAGGGAAATATAGAGTAGAGGCTCAAAAATCCATGTTGACATCTTTGGGTAGAAAAAGACAAAATTCTAGTATAGAGGCAGAGGGGGGGGGCTGGCGGGCGGAGGGGGAAGCTATAGGAATAGAAAGGAAGGAAATGAAATCGTGAAAGGGCAGGGAAATCCTCCAACCTGGTGAGTTATGGATTGCCTAGACAAGCCGTTGGGGTTTCAAATTATACCAGCCTTGCAAGTAAAGGAGGAAGGATTAGAGGAACAACGGTTTCCTGTGGGAACATTCTCTAATAACGTGTGTGTGTGTGTGTGTGTGTGTGTGTGTATTTATTTATTTTTTCAAAGATAATCTGACCATAAAGACCATGGTGAAGGCTTCAAAGGAAGTATCCCCAAAGCTCAGCTGTGACCAGCAGAGAAGAAAAGACAGGGGTTGATCCTCTTTGAGGGGCATGTTCCTCTGTAAGCCCTGAGGGAGGTTGTGGCCAGCCCCTTCCCACGCAGCTCCAGCTCCGTGGTTCAGCTCCACCGTGAGATGTTAGAACTTGGTAAGATTTCTGGACATCTTTTACATCCCTAAGTTGATCTTTTTTTCTTTTTTGAGATCCTCTCTCAGTTTTCTCATAGAATTCTCTGTGAAACCCTTAAATTAACACGGGCCTTTGCACTTGTCCTTATAGTCCTTCAGGGGAGCAATGGGGAAGATGTCCCCGTCAGGAAGCTGAGAGGAGCAGATAAAGTGACAGTGACAGGAAGCAGGCCTAGTCCTGGGGTTTGCCCAAAGAGAAGCAGGGCTCAGAGAGACATAATAGCATGATAGCAAAGTCTGAGAAGGTTTCCTCCATACCTGCCTTTTTCGTTTGCTGAGCCACACTGGGCCAATCCATGTTTCTCTACCATCTCAGTTTTAAGTTCCACTGAAGTTTATTGTCCGAGGTAAAGGGGACACCTCTGTTTTCAATGGGCCCAGATTGGCCTCTCCGAGGGTAAAAATACATTTTGTATACTTGACCACTGCATATTAAGCCTTTTGTCCTTATTTTCAAAAAGTTCAGGACACCCCCCCCCCCCCCGCCCCGTAACCAGTCATAGGGCTGTATTATGTTCTGGCTCTCCCAGAGGGAGCACATTAGGGTTGAGTCAGTTCCTATGGGACAGGAGATATTGCTGCCCAGAAGCGTTTCTTATCAACTCCTAGGAGTCTGCCCATGTGCCCCTGGTAGAGATGGCCCAAGGCAGGTGGGGAGTCAGATGACCACACAAAACAGTGAAGGAGGGCTTTGGGAGCCACAAGGCCAATAAGGCATTAGTTGCTAAGATTATTCAGATCTCCAGGTGCTAGGCATGGCCCTTTTCCTCCCCCAACACCTTGAGAGTTCAAGGCTGGTTTAAAAATACTGTAGCACAACTATCCTGTTTATGCCATCTAAGTGGCTCCTGGCTCTATTGGAAAAGAACTCTTCAAGTTGAGCTGTAAATATTGAAAGATGTCTTTGTTAGTCACATAAGTAACTTTGCAGTGCTGTTGCTGTGTGTGTATATGTGTAGAAAACTTGTCCCAAAGATATTTGCCAGGGAGTCTCAAAGCACAATAGGTGCTTTGGAAAGATGCTCTGGAGTTTAGGGCCTGGAACAAGCTCACTGTTAGCCTCCTGCATGATACTATTGGGGTTGGAACTGAATCTGAATCCCCAAGTAAATCCTCTGCCCCTTCCACATTGCTCATGTCTCAGTTCTGAGGCAGCCACACTAAGCCATCATGCAGGAGCCACTGCTTAACAATCCGTATTATCTCCTTTCTTCTGAGAATTTCTGTTTGGTTTAAGTTATCTATTGTTGTGTAATAAAAGCCCCAAATAGAGCAGCTTAAAACAACAACCAGTAATTTAGTTTGCTCAGGAACTTGCATTTTAGCCAGGGCTTGAAGGAACAGCTTTTCTTGCTCCACACAGTGTCATTTGGGGACATTGAAAGCTGGAGGTGACTTGCTGCCTGGAGGCTGGAATTATCTGAAGGCTCACTCACGTGTCTGGAATTTGATGCTGCCTGTGGCTGGGACATTAGTTGGCGCTGTGAGGCAGAACACCTACACGTGGCCTCTCCATGTGGCCACTTGCCTTCCTCACGGCATGGTGTATGGGTTCCAAAAGAGAACATCCTGACAGAACAAGGCAGAAAACAGATGGTGTTTTTATGGCCTGGCCTTGGATGTCACTTACCACCATATTCTTTTGGTCAAAGTTATCTTAATTCAATTCCTAGAAATTTTTTTCTTTCGTATGCTTTTTATAATACTTCTAATTTGCTTATTACTTCTAATTACTTCTAATTCAGTTATTCTGGCCTATACTGAAAGTACACTAATCATCCATGAATTGAGGTGCTTTTGTCATTAATACTAATAATTCCTTCTTTCCACATTATTTCCTCTCTTTGTCATTTTCCTCCAATTCTGGGTGAAATTCTGGTGTTTACCTTCTACATATGTTTTGATTTTCTGCGCTTTCAATTCTACTCTTTCAAACATTGATTTAAATTCCATTTGGGATTTTTATTCTATCATTTCTTTAACTCTGTAAGCTTCTTGTATTACTTATTTTTATGTTTAATCCTTTCACCTTTTATTTCTTAAAAATCAAGATTTTGTATTAATTTTGTTAAGAAGAGCAGCTACTGCCTAAGTTTTTTTTTCTTTTTTAATAGTAAATCTTTTTCCCAAATTCTTTTTTCTAATTCTTTGTGCTGTGTCTACCTCTTTCTTTAATGCTACAAAAATACTTTTATGGTCCTTACCTTTTCTTATTTTGTTTTCTGTTTGCTCATTCTTGGATGAGAAGACAACTATTCCAGCATGGTAGTGATTTTAAAAAGTATGGCTATGTTTGCAATTAGATTCATTCTCCTACATGTTAAGCTCAGGGCCTGGTGCTTTTTGATTATGCTTATAGAGATCTTGTGGACTGGGGAGATACAGAGAAGGACCTGGTATCTTGAAGAGTCACAGTGAGGAAAACTTATCTCTGTGAAGTTTATTCTCTGTGCTTTAGAAATTGCTTCACCCACTGCCAATTTTTTGGCAATCAGAGTTAACCTAAGGACATGGGCTGGCACCCATGGATGTCACCTCTGTCCTGGAACAAATGGCCAGTATGCTGAAGGAGGTCCCAATGAAGGAGGAATGGAAAGACAAAGTCCTACTGGATTGAAGAGGATCCTCATGCAGAGAACTCCCTTCTGTTCCCACTTCTGAGCCTTCAGTTTGATGCGTCTGTATTTGCTCTTAAACTGCATGATTTTGCTAATCGGAATGCTGCTCACCAGCTGGGGCAAGGTGGACACTGCGTGGAGGCAGGTCTTTCTGGTTGCACCTCAGCCCAGCCTGCCCCCAGCTCTCAACTCTCTACAGGAGGGACACTAGAGTATTCTGACATATTTTCCTTTGCTTAGATGAAGTGAGTTGCATCACTTTCTAGGGAAGGAAAATCAGAATTTGGCAATCAGTGATTTTCTTCAGTCTGGATCCATCTACCCTTTCACAGAAACTCCTTTTCTTTTATGTGTATAACTAATGCCCTTCTCTCATATGAATGACAAGGTTTTGTTTCTCTCTCCACTTTCAGGTTAATATTCCTTTATAATAAGTTCAGGTCATTTCAGGGTCCAGAGGTGTTGGGACTTCTGTACTCGCTTTAGCATAAATCCTGCTGTGATTAATTTAGGCTTCTCAATCTAAGCACTATTTTAGACCAAATAATTCTTTGAGGGAGCTATTCTGTACATTATCAGCTGTTTAGCAGCTTCCTCTATGTACTAGATATCAGTTGCACCCTGTTCAAGCTGCTTCCTATTATGGCAACCAAAAATTACCACCCACCCTGGCACCTAGCTGAGGACCATCACTGTAGAGCTCTGGAACATGACTTATTCCTGCTATTCCCAAGCCAAAGTATGGATTCTGATCTGGAAGGCATCTCAGGAGATCACTTGGTTCAGCCCTGTTTTCTCAAACAAGGAAGGTGTTACTATTTGCACTCAGTAAATATTAGGGTAAGATGATGAAGAAGAGGAGGAAGAAGCAATTAAAACTTGCTTATTCGTTTATGAGAGTAGGACTCAGTTTCTTATCTTCCGGAGCTTCCCCTATATGCTTCTTAGTTCCAGCTCATTAGTAGATAAAATCTGTTCACACAGGAATCTTGGTTGGCAGGACTTTTCTAATCTTTCTCATTTGAGCAAGAAGAAAATGCTGAGAATGATTTAATTGACTTATAATGTATACATGTGAGTGTTTTTGTCCTTGGAGTTTATTTCCTCTGAAAGCCATCAATTCCTTGTTCATTCTGCTCTGTGGGAGGGAGAGAAGATGAGTGATGGGGAGTGATGGATGTGGATATTTCTTTGCTGACTTGCAACTGGATCTCATCAATGTCAGAGAAGAGCTGGTTTTGAAGAAGTAGGAGGTAGAGGGAGTGTTGCTTAATTTAAATTCAGGGTGTTTGAGAGAGAAGCCACAGCTCCCAGACAAGAAAATCCTGGCTGGCCTGTGAGTAGGGAGTGAGCAAAAAACTTGTACTGGATGGACGTAAAAATAGTGCAAGGGAGAGAGCTCAACTCTGTATGACCTCTGAAATGATAACTCTTTGGGAACTGCATAATAATCCCCTGAGTGTTGAGTCCCAAGGGTGTCATTTAAGAGCTTTTTAGCTTTGGGGCCAGGGGCAACCCTCTGTGGTATCAGGACCTACATCTTCTCCTGAACCTTTCTTCTCCGGGGAAGAAGAAACCACTTATCATATACATTCAGAATATACTGGAGGGAGAACAGAGCAATAAACATATTCTTCCCTTATTTCTGCTGATCTCTTCCCTCAGCAGTATCTGGCAAAATGGTTCCCACTCCATGGGTAATAAAGAGAATCATCTCAAATTGGTTGTTTAGCCTATGAGATAGAAGGACACTTAGCCAGAACTGGCACCCACTCCCTGGCTGTGGGCAATTATGATTGTCTCTCTATTGTGTACACTGCTCCATGGAACAGGAAGCTTCTGGAATATGTAATTTCTGCCATTAGGGGCTTGCAATCAGGTAAGAAAAGTATGAATAGTTGAGAAAGCCAAAATAAATCCCTGCAAAACAACAACCAAAGTCTCAAGATGGTCCATGCTAAATTCCTGCAGATTGGCCGGTGGGGAAGGCATCTGGGGTGAGCGGTGCTGTGAGTGAGGCTGAAGAAAAGGTGGTAACAACATCTCATCACAAAATTCCTCAAGGAGGATGTTATTAGTATCCTCATTATATGGATGAGGACGCAGAGGCTCAAAGAGCATGAGGTGAAAAACTTGTATATCCTAAGTGCCAGGGAGGTTTTGTTTTATTCCCACAACAATCCTCTGATATGTTATCATCACTATTATCATGAGCTTTACTATTCTAATTTTACAGCCAAGGAAATGAATACTTAGCACAGTTGAGTATCCATCCCAAGACCCTGCATCTCATCTATGACTTTAAGTCCTAACCTTTTCCCTTTATGTCCACAAAAATGCAACGTTAACAAATAAAGAAGAAGTGAGGAGACAGTCATGGCAGGGGGAGTAGCACAGGCTGAAATGTACCTAGTATGTGTGGAATATACCTGGTATGTTTGGGGAACAGCCCAAAGTCTGTGATGACCACAATAGGCTTTCTATTCAGGAATAGTCAGAAGATAAGAAGATAAGTTTGAGAGGTGTTAGGGTTCAGAGTTATTTTTTTTTTAATATAAATTTAGCAGAGATGCATTAGATGGGTGGAAGGGATGAATCTGGAACACAGCCAGGTCACATGGGCAAGTACTACAAAAGTCCAGGAATGAATGAGAGGCAACAAAAAGGGAAGCCAGCTAGCCTGGATTGACTGCACTTGGCCGAAGAGGAGAGGGTGGGTGTTAAAGTGAGCAACAAAATTTTCAGTACCAGTGACTGGGGGAAATGATGAAGGACAGAACAGGAAAATTCAAAGAGGCTACATTTTTTCATTTTCCTAAGAACCTCATTTTAACTGCTGGGCTGCTCTAGGAGTATCAACGGTCAACACTACTTGGCATGTTTTGATGGAAGCAGATACTATCAGCATTGCTGTATCAAAAATCAAACAATGCCCTTAGAATAAAGGAGACACTATTGGCCAGGAAATTTGGTTCTATAGTGGTTGAGCATTTGGCTTTCCTAGGGTTGGTTAGTAGCCTCAAAGCATCTCAGGAAGGTGTGTTTTATCAATCAAGTCATTGTTTTGAAGTTCCTCTCATTCATTATCTGAACAGGATCTTAAATTGGCTGTAACCACTAGTATTAGAATTATTAGAAAGTGGGTGGAGGGGGACACAGAGGCATGAAGTGAGTTTGCTGATATCCTTATTCACTCATTTATTCAATATTTATTTGTTGAGCACCTGTAGTCTTCCACGAGCTCTTCTAAGTCCTGGGCACACAGCAGTGAACAAAATGTGCATGGAACATGCAGTTGAGGACACACTCCCTCAGCTGACTGGGCCGAGAGGAGGACTGCAGTGTGAGGTGTTCAGGGTGTGAGCATACATCCCATGATAATCTCACAGATGTGGTAGGGACCATGCTGAGGAAAATGTCTGCTCTTTTGAGCTGCACATTTTGGCCTGAAAGTTAAATTTAGACTCATAGCCTCTGCTTCGGAATAGGGTGTTCACATGCCCCTTGTCCTTTGCAGGGGGAATTGTGATAGAAGAGACTGAGCTGATCCTGGACTCTTACTCCCACCCACGCCTGAGAAGCCCTTTTCCTTCCCCTCTTGCATCTGACACTTCTGGGACCTGAGTCTTGTCTCTGGGACTGCAAGAGCAGAGTACCAATCAAACTTGGGAAATAATTTTCTTGGAGAAGCTTAAACCACAAGAGTTTATATAAAGGGCTCTTTATACCTCAGCACACTGAGTTTAATTTGGAGGAAGCGTGCAGCCTCCAGATAAAGCATCTTATTCTTTATATATTTATTATCTTTGCCATGTTCTATTTTAGTGAACATGAAAAACAAGCCTTTAGCTTAAATGGAGAGCCAGTTTAAAACTTATAAATGCCATAGTCCTCAATATTTTTCCCTTTCTCCTCCCTCCCTTCACTCCCTTCATTCCCTCCCTTCCATCCTTCCTTCCTTCCATTCTTCCTTTTTATCCTTCCTTCCTTCCATCCTTCCATTTTTCCTTCCTTCCTTCCTTCCTTCCTTGCTTCCTTCCTTCTTTCCTTCCTTCCTTCCTTGCTTCCTTCCTTCCTTCTTTCCTTCCTTCCTTCCTTCCTTGCTTCCTTCCTTCCTTCCTTCCTTCCTTCCTCCCTCCCTCCCTCCCTCCCTCCCTCCCTCCCTCCCTCCCTTTCCCTTTCCTTCCATCCCTCCACCCCTATTCCTCTCTCTCAAATTTCTTGCTCAGTTAGGGTTTCAGGCTGCTTCTGGCTTGTCTAGTTTACACTTTGGAAAAAATAGATGACCCCTGAGGCTGGTCTTCTATAAAGAAGAAAAAGTTTCTCTTCTCATATTCTTTCCACATGCACAGCAGGTTTTCCTTGGCTAAGCTTTTCCTGTCTGTCTCCTTGAATGCCTGCTTGTCCTGGAGAGACAGGCACACTTATTGTTTGGAGGAGGAAAGGCTTGAATTACAGCTTTTCTCTCTGAAGAATCACGTTTTCTCTGAAGCCTCCAATGGACTGCTCAGGCCCAAGGGCAGTTGGGCTTTCCACGTTGCTTTTCTTTCCAGGCCCCTACCCTCTCTGTGGGTGGTTGAGTAGAACTAGCACTGCACTAAGAAATAAAAGCCCAGTGTTCAGTCCTGGCTCCTCCATTTATTAGCATCATTGGACAAGCTGCTTAACTTTCCAAGTCTCACATTTTTCTTCTATAACAAAGGAATGATATCACTTCCTCAGAGAATTACTGTGAAGACCGAGTGTGACAATTGATGTGAAAGGCATGTAAATTGCACACACTTTGTAAATGTTTGGGCCCATTTCAGTTTGCTCTGATCTAGGACTCAGATGATCCACATGTTTCAGTGTTTCTTATGGTGGGGTGGCACTGGCAATCCACTGGCAGTGATTTGGGTCAGTTGATGGATATAGGAGGGTAGGGGTCTGTGAAGAAGAAGGCAGGAGGAAAGTGATGAGAAGTATGAAAACAAATGAAAAGGAATTTTGTAGAGAAAAGGCAGCAGGCAGATGCTGGGGCTTGTTTTGGGAGGGTCTTTGTGAGACACAGAGGTTCAAGTGGTGTTGCTTTGGATCTTAATACAGAGCATGGAGAAAGCTCTTTGCACCTCTGCACAGAACTCAGCATGGGTTGGGCTTGGTGAGGGCTCCTGGGAAGGAGGTGTTCTTCTCGGGGGTGTCAGAGGTAGCCCTGCCTCAGACATCATGCTGTCAGAGAGCACAGGCAAGAGCGGATGCATCAAACTTGAGTCACTGTCTTTTCAAGTCTTCCTAGGAGTGGGCATGATGGGTCTTTGAGGAGAACAGGGTGAGGGCTATTTGTAAACTCTCAGGAGACATCCTTTGGGTCTCATCAGAAATAACTGGTAAGACTGACAGGAGGCTGAAGGGCTTGTGCTATTCAAGTGGAAGTAGAAATTAGTGAATTGGGTTATCACTCATCTGTTACATGGGATAGTGAAACCTGAAGAAATGGAATGAAGTAAAAATAGGGAATCATCAATTTAGGCAGCTCCAACACATTAAGGTAGATGCAGAAAGTAGATTTTAGAGTTAGATAAACTAGGTCTCAAATCTGTGCAACTCTGGGCAATTCATTGTCTTTTTAATGCCCAATTTCATCATCTTTAAAATGGCAATAATACCACTTACCCCATAGAGTAATTAGGAAAATTAGAGATAGAATATATGGTCGGCACAGCAGAATACCTATCGTGTGAAAGCTAGTCAAGAAATTATACCTCTCTTTATTAGTGGCATCCTGCAGGCCAGGTCATGTATTCCAATGGTGGCACTGCAGGGAGTGGAGCCAATGCTGATGGGCATGAGATGATCATAGAGGGAACTTGTCACACTCTTCAGAACCTGGGGCAGTTGGAGAGCTCTTAGAGATTCCCTGGTGTTTAGGCCCAAGAGCAGATCTGCAGTTGGACAGGTTGAATGTGTATCTGTACTTCAGCCCACCATTCAGTCCCCAGGAAAACCATGTGTATTAGCTTCCTATTGCTGCTGTAACAGGCAATCACAGATTTAGGGGCTTAAAGCAACATACATTTATCTTTTACATTTTTGGAGGCCAGAAGTCCAAAATGGGTTGGCACACTGTGTTCCTCTGGAGGCTCTAAGGGAGACTCTATTTATTTACCTGTTCAGCTTCCAGAGGCCATCCACATTCTGTGACTTGTGGCCCTTTCCTCCATATTCAAAGCCAGCAGGATAACATCTTCTAATCTCTTCTGTGACTCTGCTTCTGTCATCACAACTCCTTCTTCTGACTCTAGTTATTCCGCCTTTCTCTTTGCTTTGCAAGGTCTCTTGCAATCCCTTTGGGTTCATGCTCTAGACCTTCCCAGCTCTAGACCTTCAATTTAGTCACACCTTCAAAGTCCCTTTTAACATGGAAGGTACCACATTCACAGGTTTTGGAGATTAGGATGTAGACATCTTTGGGGGCATTACTCTGTCTTTCGCATATGTTTCTAGGGTGAGACTTGAAAGCAACTCTCTACTCTGAGAACCAGTTTTGGACCCGGGGAAAAATAGTTTTTGCCCTAGCACTTTCTCTGCAACCCTACTGGTATTTGAGTGTCTCTCACTCATCATAAGTAACTTTACATGCAGTGATTGTGTCTTGTTAATCAACTTCTTAATCTTTTCCTCTTAGTGCCTAGCATTGTGCTTTGTCCATAGTGGGCATTCGGTGCATATGTTTGTCAAACAAATAGAGAAATCACTTGAATTATGCTTGAGTAATCCTAGGCCATGACTAATTTTGAGGGGGGAACCCTGAAAAAAGGCAAAGGATTCTAAGTATGGATGGTTTATACAAAACCAGGACTCACTGAACTAGTTCTCTAAAGGGGTCTTGGAATTACTCATCTTCCAAAAAATCCTTCTGATTAGTTATGTTAAAGACACTTGTGCAAGTGATAGGCTGCCCTCTCTCTTTCAAAAGGTCCCTAAGGAAGGAACAGAGTTGTCTGAGTTAAGATGTAAAGGTGATAACTTAAGTGTTTCTCTTAAAACATTGAGGAGATCTTTTGAAGTTGCTTTTAAAATATAAATATATTTTGTAACATTATGGTAAAACTAGTATGAGGACTATAAAGCCTGAGGTAGCCAGTCTGTGGTATGGAAAGAGTGACTATAAGAGAAATAAAAGAAAAACTACATAGAAATAAAAGAGAAGAGGCAATGAGTAGTCAGAAGGCCTAAGAAAGGAATAGCGGTGACCTGTGTATCAGTGTCCTCTAGCTGCTATAACAAAGTACAAAAATTAGGTGGCATAAAACAATGGAAATTTTTTCTCTCACATTTTGGAGGCTAGAAGTCTACAATCAAGTGTTGACAGGGCCAGGCTCTCTCTGATAATTCTAGGGCTGAATCTTTCCTTGCCTCTTTGAGTTTCTGGTGTTTTCTGGCAATCCTTTGTGTTCCTTGGAGATGGATCACAAACTCAATGGCCATCTTTTCTCTATGTTTCTTCTCATAGTCTTCTCTCTATTTATCTCTATGTCCAAGTTTTACCTTTTATAATGGTACAGGTCATATTGGCTTAGGACCCACCCTAATGACTTCACTTAACTTGATTGCCTCTGTAAAATCCCTATTTCCAAATAAGATAGCATTCTGGACTTCAATGTATCTTTTTGGGGGAGACACAGTTCAATGCCTAACAATCTGTTAGATCCAAGATGGCAGCTCAAAGACTAGATTGGGAAGCAAAGTTGTCAAAGACAAGTGGACAAACAACCACACAGGAAGAATGAATAATCAGGATGATTTCAAAAGAAAGAATGGGTCAGAATGAAGGACCAATTGAATATAGTATTTCTCAGTGTCATACCTTGGTTTTATTGATTGACATGATTTGAGATGGGACTATAGACAAATAAGTAGTTACAAAAGCATGGAAATAAGTGGGTGTTTCAAGAAACCAGGCAGTCCATATCTGCTGGAGGTAGTTCTTAAGAGGGAGAGGGAGACAGGGACAGAAAGGTGGATTGGGGTCAGATAATGAGGGGCCTTGAATGGCTATTAAAGAATCCAAACTTCAGTGCAATAGGGAGTGGGTCCAGGAAGGGTTCTGTGTAGTTCAATGATACAATCAGATGTGAGTTTAAAAATTTTAATCAAAACATGATGGAGGTTAGACTGGAATAGGGAGAAATGAGATGTGGGCTTCCAAAGAGAATTGGTGAGAGATGATGAGGGCTTGCACTTTGGTGATGGCAGTGGATGGCCTACAAGGGGGGCCATATAAGGTATTTTATTTTTTTCCTAGGGCTGGGTTTGCAGCTAAGGGAAAAGGATCTGAGTGTTATTCACTTTGTGCATATCACTAGAAGGACTGATTAGACAACCAGCACCATTAGACATTTGAGGCATTCCAGCTAAGACCAACCTTTTCTGAATTTGTCATTAGGAGAGATTCTTGTATTTCACTAAGTAAATTTTGAGGCAGTCAAGAGAGATTAACTGAAGAAACGAGAACTGGGGAAGAGGAATGAATGATCTATGTATTTGAAGTAAGCCAAGAAGCCAGATAATGTTCTTTGATAAGTTTCCTGTATATGGTCCTGTCACACTAAATTAGAAGATTTCACAGTCGAAGAGAACCTTCCTGTGGAATGTAAAGACTTCAGTCCATCGATCCAAAATAATCAAAATCTCGAGAAACACTCATTCTTATTGTGATACCATGTTATTTATTTTTCACAGAAGACCAGATGAACAAAAATTTGTATTGTACTGAATTTTTGCTTTATTTTCTTTGGACTCTTGGCAGGGTACAATGGATGAAGTGACAACTGCTAACCCTCATCACTGGTCAAAATAAGCAAAACTTTGAATCAGAGTTGGGAATTTTCCAAGATACATTACCAAAGGACTTCTCATTCTATGATTTGAATTCCCTTCTATCCTGTGACTAGACCACTCTTTTTGCTGTGTTTTTAGTCCTGATTCACAAGGACTTTAACACAGTGTAAAAGACAACATACATGTTGCTAATATCCATTTTTAGAGCCTGAGAAATCCATTTATGTTTATTAACTTCACTAGCTCTGCCAGGGAAAACCACCATCAGGGTATAAGCTGAGAACACAGGGCTTGGAAGCATCTAATTTGGCTTAGGTGCTATTCATGTAATGAGTTATCTCTGACGGCTCCTTGTCTTTTGTTATTAGTCCCTGGTGGAGAAAGGCAGGAAACGATATGCTTCCACTGAAGAAGCCGGGGCAGGGTGTGCTGCTGGCTTCTGGTCTCAGGCGTGGGTTAACAACAATAACTTTGCATTTGGAAGTTTTCTGTCAAATTAAATTGTAGGGCCTCAAGATGTGCCAACCATACTAATTGGTGTACTTCATTTTGGAATGTTGCCCTTTTAGATACTGAGTTCACTACCTTAGTTGTGCTTTATTGCAGAGATGAAATCATTGATTGTTAGAGTGAATGACAAGAGCTGATTTACAAAGGTCGTGCCCAGCCTGGCCAGTGCTGGCCTGATGCTTACAAATTTTGTAGCATGAAGAATCATGGGAGCAGCCGACGAGGATGGGATGCACAGAGAGAGGACCAATCTTTAGGAGATTTTTCTTATTTAGAAAGTATTGTTCCTCCAGTTTATTGCCAACGTCCATTGTCTCTCCACACCATCATTGATCAAGTATCCACAAGAGAGAAACGGAAGGGCTTCTAGGAATAATTTGTGAGCAGTGGTCAAAGCCCAAGACAAGGGACACCTATTCTGGTTCTAGCTCATGGCTCTAGGTTTGCTGTAAGTAATCATGCCACAGCTTCTGTTCTGGTTATGCTACCAGGGGCTCCCAGATGGGGCCGTTTTCTATTCTTGATCTCTTTTCTCCTAAGTGGCATGTCTTTTAATCTCTATAATTTCTCACAAGGCCAAGAAGAAAAAGAACTAGTTTTTGTTGAGAGCATACTATTTAGCAAGAATTCTGGATGCTTTAGTTATCTCCCTTAATCCTAAGCATGTCCCTTCCCAGTATAGCTATCATTATGTAATTTTAAAGATGAAAAAACTGAGGCTTGGAGTGGTTGAACCAATTGTCCATATTCTTAAAAGTTTTAAGAAGCTTTAAGAGCTCAGGTTAGGGTCTGGGTTTGGCATTTCTCTATGTCACCGTGCTGCCCCTATCACTTTGCCCTCTGGGCCAGCTGACAGAAACCTCAGTTACCAGGAGCTTTTACCATTAGCCTATACAGTGCTAGATGAGTCTGCCTATCTTTTGTGCTTGGTTTCCTGGTTTAAGTATGGAAATTTTGACTTGCTTCATGAAGATCTGCCAGAACTAGAGTTTGTTGTGAAGAATGAAAGTTTTAGAAAATATTAACTTAATGTTTACTTTAAGTCCACCAACATTAGATAGCATTGATTGAGTGCTTTTCTTTTTACTTTCCTATTCCACGTGCTCTGCAAACCAAGTGAAACAGGTCTGGTTTCAGACCTCTAGGCACATGTGACAACCACTTAAGCCAGATTAATTTTAGAGAATAAATAAATAGGAAAAAGAAACACATCAGTGATTATACAAATACAAACAGATAGAAGCATAAACAAACTGGTTAGAAACAAAATGTTCTTGTAGAGAGAGGAGTAAAATTATCCTGCAAAATCTTGAAAGAGAAAGAGGATGCTTTGGTTAGAGTGTGTCCCAACAGGGAGAACCACTCATTCTTGTTAAATTTTCTTGGAGGTCATGGGCAAGTTCAAATAAAGGCTATTGGTGGGCAAGCATCTAGATATGAAGAAGGAAAGGTCTGATAACATGCTACCTTCTATGAAATAGCACATTCTAGGTACTCACATAGGCTGTTTTATTTATTTCTAATCCTAAAGTGGTATTATTAATTCTATTTTATGAGGGAGGAACTGGAAGCTCAGAGAGGTTATGTATTGTATTAAATATTACACAGATTGTATATGGCAGATATGGGATCTAACTTGGGTGTTTCTGACTCACAGTTCATGTTGTTGCCATGCTATGTACTATTCTGCTTTGAGAAAAGAACAGGACATGTTGGAAAGAAAGAAAAGAAAGGCATGATCAGGAGAGTTGAGTGATCGCAGAAAAGTGCTATAGTTGGGGCATGTCTTAGGTATTTTGAGGTGTATGATTTATAGTCTAGCTTCTGATCTGTAGGTGCTAAGAAAAGAAAACCAGAACTGAAGCCTGTGAGTTGGGAGGTGCATTAGAATGCAATAAGACATGAGAGGACAGTGTGGCCCCGGCTGGCAGAAGGGAGGCAGTGGTTGTGAGGGTGTGTGGTAATGTCACATCATGATGTGTTAGGGTGTCCTCTCTGTTCCCTAAACTCTTTATCAAAATTGTAGCCAACCTCAACGTCCACCTTGAATATCACCTTCTCCACAGACCCTTTTTTGATTCTGCCAAACTTCTGCCTTGTCTCATTTCTCTGGATACGCATGGCCCCTTTCACCCTTTCTTCATGGGCTTACAACATTCAGCCTGACTTCCCAGTTATTATTATTATTGTTACATGCTATGTACATTCAACCAGTAATCTCCTTCTGGGCAAAGGAGTACTTTATTTATTTTGGGGTTCCCATGGCAACAATGTTTGAGGAACTGAATAGAAGAAACAGTTGGTGGAACAATTGGGATGTGGGCCACGTGAACAGCAGGGAAGGAGACAATAATAGTTCTTGACTGAGAAGGGGCATATATTGGTTTAACCATGACTTCAAAAATCTGAAGCTGTTTTTGGCCTCAAATTTTTCTTATCATCCCTCCTCAAGTCCACATAGAGGCAGAATCAAGAGCTTTTTCAAATTCCCCAAGGTTAGTGGATATCACTGAAAATGTCACAGGAGAGAAGTGAGAGAGGACATGTGTTGCATACCTACAGCAAACAGCTTAGGAAAGGTCATTGCGCATGTTCATTCCTCCCAAAATCCCTTTCTAGGCACTTTTAGGGGACCCTTTGGCTTCTCTTTTTCTTAGTGACACCCATCCATGCATGCTTCTTTCCCAATTCCGTGACTAGTCCCTAATGTAAACTTATTCCTTTTTTTTAAAAAATGCAGAGTAGTTCAATTCTGTCCTGTTTACTCCTAAAGTCTCTCTCTCTCTCTCTCTTAATCACCATTCACCCTCTTTCAAATTCAGCTATGCAAATACTTTTTATGTTTTGAGTATGCCCTTTGGGATCTCACTCTAATCCCCAATTTTCTTAAAAGACACTGACTTATCTTCAAGACACTTACTGAATGATTTTTTTTTGTCATTCAGCTAAATGTATCATCTAATGTCTTCCTTATGTATCTGTGCTATAAAGTAAGTATTGTTATTCCCATTTTCCAGACAGAAACCTTCTGCAGAAAGGTGAAGCAATTTTCTAATTAGGGTGGCAGAGTCAGGATTCAAATTCAAGTTGGCCTGACTTTGAAGCATGTGCTTTTTCAATAATGGGGAACTGCCTTGTAGCATTCATCTGTGCTTAGTCGTCTCTGTATATGAACACCCATTTCCCTTCCCTAGGAGGCATCAAGCTCTCAGTCATTCTATCAAATGCCAAACTCAGAGCCTACTGGACCCAGAACAGGCTCTGGACTAGAGAATATGTAGGGGTAGGGGCAGTGTGGGACAGAGATAAATGGTTTTTACTCTGAACAAGCTTTTGATCTAACCAGGGAATTGGAAATTGTTCTGAGGAAATAGTGAGACTTTGAATTTACAATCTAAGGCAGTTGATGTTGAGAGAAAGAAGACTCAGCAGCCTCAGAGAGACCTCATAGAGGGAAAGACAACTGCACCGCTAAAATGAAGTGGTTGATAACTCATGGGCCTTGCCTTCTTCCAGTCCTCTTCCACCTGATGAAAAGCCTGAAAAATGGAAGAGGACACCTTTTTTTTTTTTTCTAATTCTAAAAATGTGCCCTTGGATAGAAAGAGGAGCCTGTACTCAGGAGCTTTGTTTCAATCTTGAAGTTGAGAGTTGGGAGACATAGGATTTTACTGAGCACTTCAGAAAGCCTACCATTTAGCTTACAAAGAGTACATTGTTTAGGAGAGGAAACAACTTTATACTACCTTGTCTGTGTTCTCCTGACCTTTCAGAAGAGCCTTGGGGCTCTGAGGGGGTAGAGTGGCATGTCGTGAACTGATTGTTCTAAAGCCAGTTCTTGTATGCAGAGGCTGATTTTTTTTAAAGCTCCAGGCTTGAGCATTCTCTTTATTTCTTTGTTCCTGTGGCATATTCCTTTCCTGTGATATGCCATGTGCATCATTTAGACATTTGGCAAGAGAAGTCAGAGTGTTTGCATGGTAGGGTTTGAATATGAAGCTGGGGGTGGAGAAAATAAGAGGAGATAGAATTGAACATTAGAGACAAAAGAGATGAGGAAGGACAGTAATGAGAGGTGTGTCCCTGGGCTCCCAGCATGGTTGACAAGGGGAATTCAGACCCTGTACTGTCCCTGGATTGTAGCTGCCCTCTGAATCCGCATTCAGGTCTTCCTGTGGTGATGGCCTCTTTTGCTCCTCTCCCCACTCCTCTCTACCACATGTGTTCATTTATTTTCTTGGCTGAAGGGATGAAGTTTTTCTGCCTCCCATGCTTATTTCTGATGGCTTTGCTACCCCTGACTGTTTTCCTTTCATGAGGTACTTTCTTAGAAAAGGCATTTTATTATATATGGGCAGCAGTTTCTTAAATGACACTCTATAGTGGAAATGTAAAGAGGATGGCTTGGGACAATTGATCATGGGTAGTCAGCTTCCTGGTTGAACATTGGGTCTCAAGGCCCAGAAATTGGCAGGGATTTGAGACGGCAGGAGATGAGAGTTCCAGAGGAAGCCAGCTGCTGGCCTCCCAGGGTTTTATCAGGCACATTTTTCCTGAAATCACTACTGAAATGACTCAGACACCACAGCCTTTTTGAGAGGAAGACCATGTGACACAAAAGAAGACTGGATTTAAAGGATTTTATGGACATTCTGTTAACATAATTCCAATTTCCTTCATCATAGAGGATGTGGTTGGAACTCTGAATCTGTTTTCTCTTGCCTTCGGAGAGAATTCATAAGTTGATATGCAGAGAAACTATATGTTACATTTCTAGGACTGAAGGCACTTTAAGTTATTTGAAAGGTGTTCCTTCTCCAGCCGACTCTTCTCTGTTCAATTCTGTTCTCAATACCTCCCTGTCAAGGTCTGTGTCTGTGTTTGGAGGAGATGGCTACATTGTACCTATCTGGTTCACTAACATCCCTAAGTGGTGGATTTAGTGATGACAGAAAGAAGTACTGCCTTCTGTCTGCCCCTAACATTTAGGGCACCCAGGGCATGAGTACAACTGGAGGTGCACATACCATATGTCTAAATATTGAAAAACTATAAACCAAACTATGGTTGAAGATTGGCCAGCTTCCCACTTGGGAGCCCTGCAGTTTGGTCCCTGGGACTGGAAGCTAGTGCTCTGTAAGTTAAAAAAGAGTGCTCCATTGAGGACCAATCCTGCTTCCCGTGAATCTGAGCAGTAGTACTGTTCTGCTGGGGTTGAGTGGAAACTGGGCCCACGCCTAGTACAACTCTCCAGACTCAGGGGAGGAACTAAAGAGGAGATCTAGAAAGGGCATATTCCCCCTTACTGCACCTCATGTTTTGGGAAAAGTTTCAAACTGTACTACGCACCTCTAAAATGATATCACTGGAGCAGAAGAGAAGAGGTAGAGTTTGTGGTTATTTGGGGAAATAAGTTCGCCCACACGCACCTAACAAACAGATAACCTATTGTTTCAGATATAACCAAAAGCAAAGGCAGAGGCTGTGATCCTTTTTCTACTCTCCAGTCATCTAACACAATCACTTCCCAGGGCTCTCAGTCCCTAGTGCCACCTTGCCTGGAGGGCTCATTCAGCCATTACTTCTTCTCCTTTGATTTTCCTTTGCTCAATAAATTATAAACTTTCAAAAAATTTTCTCATAAGACTAAGAAGAAAAAAAAAATCTTGGTGTTTTGGGATAGATCTAAGGTACAAGGTCCTGACCAGAGGTCCCTATGCTGACCAGTGTGTGGGCTCCAGGCCCATCAATGGCACCTTGCCTCCTTCTAATCACAGCCTCAATCCCATTGCCTTTGGGTTGCCTTTTTAAATTTCCTGATTAACTCAAATCAGTTTTCAATTTTCAGTAACACACTGTGGCCTCATTCTCTTTTGTGCTGTGAAAAGTTCCAACATGCTCTCCAGTGTTTAGGGAAAGAGAGCCTATGTTCTATGAAAGTGTCAGTGAGCCAGCCAGACAGGCAACTAAATGTGTAGGGACCCAAAGTGGCAGGCCAGGCTGTTGGCTTCTGAGGAACTTGCCAGAACTGGGAAACCTGATGAGTTAACTGCATGCAATTCTCTCTGTTGAATCACTTCTTGCCACCTCTAAGCCTTGAGTAGTCTCTTTAAAGCATTCCATATGTGCTGCAGCTGTGCTACAGGCTTTTGAGGAGAGTAAAATGACTATGTTTGGGCCAGGGTGGTAGAGGGGAGATGGCTCTTTTGAAGCCAGAGGGCAGGAAGTAATAGTGATTATTTACTTTCTCAGGGAATGCTCACCTGCAGGGAAGAACCCACAATACTTATCCTAAGAGAAACATGTCTTGGCCATAAGGGTTTCAAAATTAAATTCCTTTATGAAGTGAATGCACTTTAGTGAACGAATCACTACTTTTCAACTGTAGGTCTGGAAAACATGCAATAAAAGAAGAGGGAACTTCTGAGCTTCGTGAAACTGAGGACAGTCAACCCCAGGAATAAGCAGAGGCTGCCCATGTGAAGTTTGCTTCCTAACAGGTGGGTCTTTGCTCCCAATATACCCAGCCAGGGGCTCAGTTACCTTTATCACAAGGAACTATGACAGTTACATAGCGCTGTCTTTTGTTATGTCCCATTGTAAGCATTAGGTATTCAATGACTGCTCAATACCAATAATTGAAGAATATGCAAAGCATTTTTGATCAGCTATAAAACAGAAGCCTGTAGCACAGCTGCAGCACATATGGAATGCTTTAAAGAGACTACTGAAGGCTTAAAGGTGGCAAGAAGTGATTCAGCAGAGAGAATTGCATGCAGTTAACTCATCAGGTTTCCCCTTCATAATGTGACATTTGCCCTCTTTTAATATAAAAAAATGGATTATGACTTGTACGAGTAGACCAGATCTGGCAATTACATGCTACACCCCAAATCTTGGCAGCTGTATCTATAAGTATAAAGAAGAACAAGTTTTTTCAACATAATTATAATGCTGACTCGAGCCCAGGAAACAGTTTGATTCTTTAAGTAATATTTTGGAATTCAAGGGTTTATGCTAAAACCAAGTAGGTACATGTGGGTAGTTTAGTAGGTGGAACTTTGTAATTTATCAACTACCTACCGAGTAGTTCTTCATCTTTAAAAGGGGAGATTGGAAAATATGAAGGTGGAAGGTATGAAAGTGTGATTGATTTGGAGTTTGTGGCAGTTGTGAAAATATAACAACAGATTGAAGGTGATATTGGAGATGGAGCAGGTGTCTGACAGGGAGCAGAGATAGAAAAATAAGGTAGGAAATGGACAGTCTATTCAACAGTCCATCTGACCCATGTTTCAGGAGCACCGATATCCTGGGGATAGCATAGCAAGAAGACAGAGACAGTAGTTATGCTGATTTTCTTCCATGTGCCTTCCGTTTTATCACCATCATAACCCCTTACCACATTAACTGATTGAAAATTATAGTGTTTCAAAAGGAATTGATAAATTAAAAAAATTTTTTTACTCAAGAAGCAGGTTTTATATAAATAAGCACTCAAATTGAATTTGTGAAGAAACTATCAAAATAATGTCTATAGTGTCACAGATGCTCAATGTGTGCTCATGTCACAGCACATATCAATCCTGTCATTTGATTTACCCCAGATCCTTGGAAGGAGTCACAATTAATGGCTAGACAGGAAGCTATGGCATGCCTTCATTTCCTCAAGGCATGAGGAAGAGCTAATTTCAACAAGACTTCTTAACCACAAGTTAATCTATATCCTAGTAACTGAATAGTACATTTTTGAAAGTTCAGTTTTTCTGGAATAATTCTATATGATTTTGGATTTATACCTGTTTGCAGATGACTCTTGAGTTTACCTTGTCTCTCCTAGAAGCATTCTGGTTTCGAAACCCAAAAAACTAAGAGCTAAACTTTGATGTTTTAGTATAATGTGCAGTTATTGTAAGAGGAATAGAAGCACTTGTCAAAAAGAAGTAAGTAAATGCTGAAAACACACATGGAGCACAGAATTAATGGGAGCTGCCTAGTTGTTTACAACTTGCATTGTAATTTGAAGCAAATTCAGTGGCTTCAGAAACAGGTTTTTTCTCCTTCTCTGAAGTGTGTTTTGTATTATTGTGGATTTACTAAAATTCTAAGATGCTCTTAGAAGTTTCATGCTAGCCAGATGAAGGAGCCAGAGCACATTTGTATGTTCATCGTATGGAGAAGTAGAGAAGCCACCAGAAGTCAGTTTCATTATTCTCTTTTCTCTTTCTCATTTTATTATTCCAGCCAAGGATGTGGAATGTCTTGGTAGATTGAACAGATGCATCTATCAACTCAGAACTGAAAGACACAATTTCTAAGATTGCTAAGAAAGTATTGTGATGAGATCATTCAAATCACTTAGCAAATATAAGAAGTGGAAAATGCCATCATAAATTCAGGAGCAAAAACAATCATTTTGAGGATTGTCTGCTCTTAACTGAAATGATAAAGTTGATCTGGTTGGAGCACTTTTATTGAAAACTCTAGTTTTATGTAGTGCCAACCTATTTTATATAATTTCCTTGGATTAATTTTCATTTTCAGTTTGAAGTGCTCAATCCGTTTTGTCATTTAAATTTAAGCCTAGTGATAAAGAGTTGAATTATTTCTTAGTTTTATTGGATTTGGATTTTTTAAAATGGGTAGTCCCAGTAGTCTTTCTAGAAAAATTCTACATAAAAGTGCTTCTTTATACCACTTTTCTTTATTTTCTGAAATAAATCAAATATAGCTAAATATGTTATACCTCATTATATTAGTTTTGGCAATGTGTAATAGGTCAATGTGAAAAGAATCACACAAAGAATTATTGAAAATGTTGCAGATTTTCCTTTGGAAGAGGATGAATCATTTAGGTTATCTGTACCCTTAAGCCTTGTAGAGTTATATTAAGTTACTTAAGCATATTCCCTGGAATGGCCTGATATTTCATCACATTTTAAAGCATGTGTTTCCTTTCTAAAGCTGTGAGCCTTAATATTGCTGGGGCTGGAAATAAAAATTTCAAATGTCAAAAATTTCTCACACTGCATTTTCGAAGAGAACAGACTTCACTGATATGAGTGGTTGATGCTTTAAAAGTTCCAAGCAAATGTTCGCTTTCAACTGAAATTCTGTTCCATCTGCTTAGTGAATCCACATGAAGCACGTTATCCTCATGCCACACTCATTCTTCCCTCAGCATAGATCCTCATCTAAGGACCTGGGAAAAGTACCCCACTGGACAACACACCAAATAAAAATCATTTAATAATGCTCTAGGTTTCATTTCAGTGTGTTTTTCTATGGCCTTGGTGAAACCTGGAGTGTCTAGGGTTCCTAGAGACATAATTAGGGCTTGTGGGAAAAGGAACCTATGACTAATCTAATCTGTTATTCCTAGCAGGCAAAATCTTTTGATTTCTTCCTCTATATGATAGTATGAAGTTTCCAGTATCTCAACTTCACCTAATAGAGCCCACCTCTTAGTCTAGGTTTCCATCAATAATTATAGCACAAAATTAGAACCACAGTTAACTATTAAAGCTGCCACATTAAATCCAGTACCCTCACAAAGAAAATTTGTAAGTGCAACTTCAGTGTGATGTAAAACAATGCTTTTCCTCTTTAGTAGAGCACTCTTTTCACCAGCTGTTTTTTTTTTTTTTTTTTTTACAAAGAATAGAGCACTCGCTGTACACAGATTTCCAAGATTTTTTTTTGTCTTGAAAACTTAGCAAAGTCCTATAATTCCTTTTTTTGCGTGTGAGCCCTATTCTCCAGATTTTGACTTCAGAAGTAAGCACCTCAGACATGTTGGGATCTGACTCTAACTCTAGAAGTAACAGGGGTGACCATGGTATGAAGCATAAGAAGAATTGGTGTGCTGACCATTGTGTGTTTGCTTCTTCTCATTCATTCTATATATCATCTGCATTGCTCTATGCTTTCTCAAGCTGCTCTAAGACTACATCATCTGGCCTCCCTCCACCTCTGGCTTCTTACTGGTTTAGATCAATGGGAGATAGAGGATCTCAGCAGGTGAAGGAAAGTAGAGTTCAGAGTTTTATTTTTCTTCTTCCTTCTTTGCCAGGGTTTTGGCTGGAACTGTATTCCTCCATAACCTGTTGAGAAGCCCTCTTCTTCCCAGACAGCTCTCACTGTGTTCTGGTTGTACCTCTCCTTTTTCTTGCTTTTCTGGGCTTTAGGCATGATAATGACTTTCTGCTGTTGTTGGCATTGGGTGCCTCAGCATCCCTTATTGGTTTCTCAATTCTGTCAGAGCTCTGCAAATAATTTTAAATTAAATTCTCTTCAGTGAAAACCCTTTGGGTATTCTATATGCAAACTGTAAGGACCCTAACTGATAAAATTAGCTTTTCATTTTCAGATACCTCAATTGGGTAAGACTGTTTCAGTTATATTTGTGTAATCAAATGATAAAGGCCTCATCAGATAAGAAAAAAAAAGTTGCTTTTGGGTGGAGCTGGATGATTGGGGTCTCCTAGTTCAAATTCTTCTAAATAACACCACTCCAATCCTTGGGGTCCCATTTTTTTCCCTCAACATTACTCTAAATTTAACATGAAAGTCCTGATGAATCTGTGAATTCAATCAGTGGAGTTTGTTTTTTAGGTACTTTGGCCTTATGTCTCTAAAATATAAAAGATTCACTTAGCTTGGTCTGTCCTTTGAAAAAGGTCTAGTTATTTGAACTTGTTATTCTCTTTTAAACTGGCTGGAGCCAATAGAAAGAGCCATCTACCCCTCCACACAAAATTGCTCATATCCTTTATATTATTCCATAACAGTGAAAGCTTGGTTCCCCACAGCCTTGCTTTGCTTTCAAAAAGCACTTCATTTTAAGTGATCCCAGAAGATATTTTAATGAATCTTTTTTCCACTGTGTGCTATGAGCTGCCAGATTCCCTTTATTGAATATTAGTGGGATTTTTACTGCCTTTAGCCTGAACTGAGCCAGATGACCAATTCTAGATTTGCCGATTTTCTTAAGGGTCTATTGCTTGTAATTCCATTCTCTGGTATCAGAATACGTTTCAATCAGCATACTTGATTTCAAGCAACAGAAATTGCCTTTAGATTACTTAAGCCAGAAAGGAAATTTTTGAAAAACTGATGAGTAGCTCACAGATTCCATTCTTGGAAAATAAACAAAAATAGAAAAAGTCTGGAAAAAAAAATAAAGTCATGCCGAAGCAATAGTCTGGTTAAGATTCTACCATGGGACCCTCCTATGGGTTTTGATGGCTTTCCTGTGTCACTGAAGCTGTGAATAATTTCTCAATAGTTCTTGAATCTTCAGGTCACCTTCCCAGGTTCCAAGTGTTAAAATCCATGAACGGAGCACCTGATAGACTGAACATCAGCTTTAGATGCTAGTAAATGAGTATGAGCCTGTCTTGCCTCCCACCAGTGTTCACACAAGAGGAAATTCTTGCTTAATTAAAGGGGCATTCAGGTGCTGGTTAGCTAAAAATCAAGATGAAAAACAAATAAAGTAAGCAGTGTCTACTATACTCACCCTGCCCATCTGACTCTGTGAATGGTGACAGTCGCTTTGTGGTGCCAATGTTTGAAGAGCAGTCAAACAGACTGGCTGCAGTCTTGCCCACAGTGACTGAAATATGGAGGAAATGTCTGCATAAAGTGGTGGTGGTTTGAGCATTGTGATGGGTATCATTTATACTCTAAACTTCTCCCCCTTCCCTCCTTCTCCCTAATACTTTAGTTCATCATAGAGCTTTGTTGATTCATTTTTCACACCACCAAAGAGATTTGATAGTTTTAATTTTGATTATTTGCAATTTTAGCTGATTACTCAAATCACCAAGTGGCCTAGCTAGTGTCAAACAATAAAGTAGCACTGAGACCAGGTAAAGAGAAAGTATGTTCCCTCTCTTTTTCATTGATATATTTTCCTTTTCTCTGCTCCAAGTTTTGTTTCCCTGAATCCATCAAAATTTAAAAACTGTACATTTTGTATTTCTGTTGCTGCAGATAATTTCTTCTACTTTGATAAAATTAATTATTTATCCAAGGTTGTACTGCTTTGATTCTCATCATTGTATTAATATCATTTTTATATTAAATAGAGGGCATGTCCTATATTTCTTCCAGCACTTTACCAACTCATTGCCTAGATATTACTTACATATTTCACATACAATAAACTTTTAAATTACTTTGGTAATCAAAGACTTATAAAAAGCTTATCTTTCTGTGGAAACCTTCCACTTATGAACCATTAAACACTGTGACTGCCCTAGAGGATTCCAGCATCCCCTCTGGTAAGCATAAATTTATCCAGTTATAGAAAAAATAAACAGTTTAATTTCTCATTTAAAATAAGAGGGGATGATACTTAGGGATGTTCTGAGTGAGTCACTGAGAATATGCAGGAGCCATGAAGTTAAAATGCAACGTTGGTGTCTGGCTTTCTTTGTTTGCCCTGCAAAATTGCTAGAAAAAAAAATATATATATATATATTTTTTTTTGCTGTAGTACATCTATATAGGGAATGTGAGTGGAAACTAATTCTTCTTGCTGGGTCTGTGTACCTTCTCCCTTCTTTACCACACACTGTGCCGTATGGTTTGTGTATGGTTACAAATGCCTCATTTCCAGTTCCAAAGAGAACAACTTGGCTTTTGACTTACATGTTGTCATGTAGATAAGATTTTCCATTTTGTTAAGTGGTGTTAGGATGTCGTCTAGATAAAACATCTGTCATCATATCACACTGGTGCATCTGGTGACTAGAATTAACCGAACCTAAAATTATAAGGCGGTTAGGACAGCAGATTTGGAATGGGATGAAAAACAAGGCAGGCAGCTCAAGGAGCCTCTACAGTCTTCATTACTTATGGTGTTAGCTTAAAAAAATGACATTTATAGTTCAGACAGATCCTTTCATATTTAAAAAGGAAGTCTTAAAGTATCAATTAATTTTAATGAGCAGTCTCTCTACTGATATGTACATATATATCCCTAAAGACATTCCAACTGTATTTATCAACATCTGGAAGCAGTATTGGGAAAACCACATGTTTAGTTCCTAACTTCAAACATTTTTTGAAAGGAACCTTTTGTAAATTCTGGAAGAAGGCTGTGAATAGTTACCAGAAAAACACACTTTTCGATATGTTATAATGTCTAAGTTATTAGGGAGTCAGATGCCTGAAATTCAACTCTAGAGCAATTTGAAATTTAGAAAAAAATATTAGCAAGGATGAGAATAGATTAGAAGATCTGAATATACTATTGTACTCACTGAAAGTTTCGCCTGCTTGTTTGCTCACTTATTTGCTTGCTTCCTTCCTTCCTTCCTTCCTTCCTTCCTTCCTTCCTTCCTTCCTTCCTTCCTTCCTTCATTTTTTCCTTCCTCCTTCTCCCTCCCTCCCTCCCTCTCTCCCTTCCTTCCTCCCTCCCTCACCATTCACATAGCAGCACAGACTCCAAAAATGAGAAAGATGAGATTGATTGATTCTTTGACCAAACAGAACAGAAAACTTTTAGTGACAAGCAAAAACTTTCAAAATCCAGCTGTAAATGTTGAGAAGCATGAGAGACGGATAATGGCATAGTGCAGTGGAAATATTCGAGAAACCCTACCCACCCCAATAAATAGTGAGCATAATGGCACCTGATCCTTCAAAATAAAGTTTTTATATTCCATACAAGTTGTGTGTCCTTCAAGACTTTATTCAGTGACTACTGACAGCTCCTCTTGATCACCCTGGCTTGAACTGTCCTGATTTAAATTATTATGGTACCTTGGACATGTTTAGTCTATGAACCACCCTTAGGCCACACTGCTTTTACTACACATAGTTTTCCCCACTACTGGACTGTAATTTCCCCAAGGTCCTTGAACACTTCTTTAGTAAATTCTGGCATAGGGCATTCAATTTATAGTTGCAAAATGGAATAAATGTGGTAAGGCCCTTATTGCCTCAAAAAATGATTCTTTGATTTTCTGGAAATGTAATACTTATTTCCAGTGTCCCGACCCGCGGGACCTAGTTATTCGCGGGCTCGAAGAGGGTCCAGCCTGAAAGAGAAACGGGCGAGAAAAAGGAGCGGAGGCAAGACAGTATTCTGATCAAGCCTCAAATTTTTTATTTTAGAGCAGGTATATTTATACACAAGAACAAAGGGAGGCAGGACTGACTAGGCAGGGGGATACTTGTTACAATTTCATTGGTCCTTGAAGGGGTGAGGGGGTACAAAGTGAAAAGAGGAACAAGGAGGAGAGGGGCTCCTTGGGCAGGTCCACAGCCATTCAGTAGGTCCTTCCTTATCCGGCGGGTATGTTAATACATTCTGTGGTTAACTATTCCCTGGAGCATTATCTGCTCCTGCATTCTTTAGATTGTTAACGGCCAGGTTCTATGCCGGGGGGCTGGGCGGTCAGGATGAGGGTCTTTTGGCTCCCAACATTCCAGACCTTTCTCTATTATAGAATTGTGAATACAAGGCTCAATCTGAATCCTAAAACTACTGTATCTCATTATTGAAAAATAAGCACTCCTGGAAGTTAGAGAAGAAGACTGCAGGTATTAGTTTTAGACCATGCATACTTTAAAAAAATGTTACCTGTCATTAGAAAATAACACTTTGGGTGAAATTGTGGTGCATCCATAGCCCTAGATTTTTTGTTCAGGGTGAGTCATTGAGGAAGAGTGGGCATAATTTACAGTGGTATGAAATTTATCTGTGAAGGCTACTTTATTGCTTCTCCGTCATACAAGAGAGATAGATAAGTTGAATGTCCACAGTCCTGTCCTGCCTTTGGAGTCTGTAATATATTTTAGGTTCTGGTTGTTCAGAGCTCTGATTCCTTGAGCTGGCTGCACAATTGGATTCTTAGTTCCCACTCTATACCCACTGAAATCTGTATTTATATAACGTTCTCTAAGTATTTTGGGTGATGAACCAGGTTGGCAAACCACTGGTGAATAATAAGCCATTTGTATTACCTATATAGATGGCATTGATTCTAAAATCTAAAATTTTGAGATGGGCTGTTTCTTCAATAATTCACCCATAAGTCAATGTTGACGAATAGGAGAATATCCAAAGAACCTAAATTGCTGTTTGCACAATGGAATTCACATTCTCATTTAATGATCCGGGGCTCAGTAGTTTTCTCTCTGGGAATTACACCTTACTTGTCTCATAAATATTCTGTGGGTGAGGAGATGGATGTTTTCTGGTAATTAAGAATGTAGGTCAGAGTATTTGTGAGAACTATGCTACAAATGGAAAAAGTTATAGCATATAAATCTAGTATATTATTATTATGGCTATTACCTTTGCCTACTAATTACCTAAAAACTAGTTCATCCACTAAAACCTAACTTTTAAATTAAGATCACAAGGAATTTACAACCTTATCTGACTAGCTGTAATTCTTTTTTTTTTTTTTTAAAACAATTTTCCTTTTAATGTTTTCATGGTCAAATATACCAGCTACAGAATAATAAGATATGAATGAATGAATAGGACACATATATAAAAATTGATTCTCTCTGGGTCATTCTACATTTCTCTGGGAAGGATGAGGAAAAATAACAGGAAATGAAAGTATGAAGCAATTTTAATTTATTTAAAATTAATTACAGAATAAAGGAAACTCCAAGTTTTATGAAATAAAGTGCTTTGCAGATTAATTTCGATTGAATTAATTCCTAACAATTGTGTCGTCAGGTAAAGAACATAAGGAACAATCAAATTCTTTGAAAAGTTTTATCTTAAGCAAACAATGCTTGAAAACTCTAAGTTAGAGTTTTAAAATACAAGTATAAGTTTCCCAACTAAAAGGGAAAAACAAGAAATTCCTCCTTAAGTACCTGATAATGCTTTCATAAGCAACCCCCCCCCAATATTTTTAAATTTCAGGAAAAAACCCTATATATATATATTTAAAAATATATATATATATATATATATATATATATATATATATAAACAATCCCTGTATCCAGATAATCAGAAATCACAGCATATATTGAAATAACACTAGTACTTAAAATTGGTTGAAAATTATCATTAGATTCATTAAAAGTGTTTAGACATTAAGGGGTGACACACTGACATTTTCTAAGATGTTAATATCTTAGACTCTGCATTAGGAGATTTAGCTACCTACTAGACATAATAATGCAGAATTATTCTAAAATATTTCCAAGAATAAAATTGGAATTGCTATACTTAAAATAGAATTTACAATTTACAAAGAGGCTACAGCTATGTTTTTCCACAGTAAAATTCTTTTTTTTTAAATTTATTTTTTATGGTCACATTGGTTAACGAAATTCAATGCTTCAGCTGTTCACTTTAACAGAAAGGCATATATATATATATATTTACATTGTGTGTTCACCTCCCCTAGTTATGTTTTTTTCTGTCACCATATATTTGACCACCTTTAACCCATCTTCCCTTTTCCCACTCCCTTCTACCCATGAAATTCTTGATAAGAGAAATATCCAAAATTTCAGCTACAGAAATTATTCAAGATACGTTATTATGCTAAAAAGTTGAAATAAAATTGTTCATGTCAAGCATAATGACATTAATTTGATATTGCAAATCTCTCTATTTTTAAAAAGTAGGCATTATCTATAGTTTAGATGTTTTACAAGTAGAATGAAGTTCAACAAGTAAGGCATTAAAATATGTGTTTGACAAGCAGAACCTCACTCCGATCTGAAAGTTTAGTTGATTTTTAAACAGTATTAATGGAATGTTGGCTGTTTCATTATGCTTATTTAATCAGGGAAACAATTAAAATATGGACCTACTAAAATGGTGACTGTTGGGGAGGTAAGAAATTCACATTAGCTGGTTAGATAGCCAGATTTATTATATCTTAAAATATTTTATTTCCCTGGTGATTATGTATATATAAATATTATTGATGCTTGCAATTTATTATCTCTGTACAGAGAAGTAAAATAAAACAAAAATACTAATTAATAAGACATGTTTGCTAAATACATACACATTTTTTATAGGATTGTACAGCCTGCTCCTGTGAAATATGTTAAGCAAGGACTAGTTTTTAAAGCTTGGAAATTCTAGTTATCCATTCTGTAAGGACATTTCTCAGGAATTTACTCCTTGTCACTCATTTTCATTTAAGCAGATCTATATTGCTTTGAACCCTACAAAGTGAGGAAAATAGAATACAGTATCAGAATTCTTCTTAAGTTGATAAAAGTCAAGATGTGGTTAGTTGGGCAGGAGCCCACACACTAAGATAGAGACGAGTTTGCTGGTTTACATACTAGCAAGAGTAGACTATTACCTTGACTCAACTGGCGGTGGTTAAAGGCAGTGCCATCACCATGACCTAGAAAAGGAGAAAATGTAAACCCATGAGCTTGAAAGCTAATGAAAGATTTTCAGAAACATTTTCTATGAACAATGGGAGGACCGGCCTCGTCATATTCCTGCTTACTGATCCACATCTGTTGGAATGTGGACAGGCTGGCCAGAATGGAGCCCCCGATCCAAACGGAATACTTCCGCTCTGGAGGAGCTATGATCTTGATTTTCATGGTGCCAGGGGCCAGGGTTGCAATTTCCTTCTGCATCCGGTCAGCAATGCCAGGGTACATAGTGCTGCCTCCAGACAGCACAGTGTTGGCATATAGATCCTTGCGAATATCCACATCGCACTTCATGATAGAGTTGAAGGCTGTCTCGTGGATCCCACTGGACTCAATGCCCAGAAAGGAAGGCTGGAAAATGGCTTCAGGGCATCGAAAGCGTTCATTCCCAATAGTGATCACCTGCCCATCAGGAAGCTCATAGCTTCTTTCAAGTGAGGAAGATGCAGCAGCACTGACCATTTCTTGCTCAAAGTCCAGGGCCACGTAGCATAGCTTCTCTTTGACATCACGAACGATCTCCCGCTCAGCTGTGGTGGTGAAGTTGTAGCCTCGTTCTGTCAGGATCTTCATGAGATAATCAGTCAGGTCTCTGCCGGCCAGATCCAGACGTAGAATGGCATGGGGCAGGGCATACCCTTCATAGATGGGCACAGTGTGAGTGACTCCATCCCCAGAATCCATCACGATGCCTGTGGTCCGTCCGGAAGCATAGAGAGAGAGCACAGCCTGGATGGCCACATACATGGCAGGTGTGTTGAAGGCCTCGAACATGATCTGAGTCATCTTTTCCCGATTGATCTTGGGGTTGAGGGGTGCCTCAGTGAGGAGGATGGGATGCTCATCTGGTGCCACTCGTAGCTCGTTGTAGAAAGTGTGGTGCCAGATCTTCTCCATATCATCCCAGTTTGTGACTACTCCATGCTCAATGGGATACTTCAGAGTCAGGATACCTCTCTTGCTCTGGGCCTCATCCCCCACATAGCAGTCCTTCTGGCCCATGCCTACCATGACCCCTTGGTGCCGGGGTCGACCTACCATGGAAGGAAACACAGCCCGAGGGGCATCGTCACCACCAAAGCCTGCCTTGCACATCCCTGACCCATTATCCACGACCAAGGCAGACAGATCATCATCAGTCATGATGCTGGCTGGAATCTTCCAAGCAGGTAGGCAGAAGTTAAGCGTAGAGTGAATTCCAGGCTATGGTATGCAAAAGAGAAAATGAACAGGCTGAAAACACTGCCTTCAGAAAGGGGAACCCGTGCTGTCATGACAGGATTTTAAAGGTAGACACTGGCCCCACCCATGTCCTATCCCACCACTTCCCAGCATTTTCGGGTGGTGTTGCCTTTGAGGTATTAATAATTATGATGATGATTACCTAAATCATTAGTAGACCTTCCTTCATAAAGAGAAAATTGGCTACCAAGTGCTCATATCTCAGGTTACTGTAATTAGGCAACCCACACATGGCTGTCAGCCTGCTTTGGAGAGGTCTCTAGATAACTAGGATGATGCAATGAGACATGTAAAGTAAGATGAAAGAAAGCTGGTGCTAGGTATGAGTAACACTGCCAGAAAGTCACTTTCTCTTCAGTTTATCCCGTGTCCATTTTCTACACCCATTCTCAAACTATTGTACTTGAGAAGTCTGACTGTGAACTTCACTTTTTCAAGATTTTCTTTCTCATTACATTTCTAATCCCACAGGGTATCATGGTATTTAAAATACTGTTTTAATGAATGAAAATAATGAATGATCAAAGGTGGCCTGGCAACCTAGTTGTAATGCATTTATGTTGTGAAAAATTTAGGGATATTTAATAGACTTCTAATCCAGCAGATCAAGTAAAAACAATAAAATAACTAATAAAGTAAACCACTATAGTTTTTTTTTCTCTGATGTAAATTTCATTAAGTATTGCTAAGCCTAGACAGTGCTCATAGAACTAAGTTTATGAGGCTCATATTGAAACTACATAGAGGCTGAATGTCTAACTATCTTGCATGATTTATCAGTTAAAATGTAGGTTTTAAAATTTTAATTAATTTGGAATAACTCGAGTTATACAACCATGAACAGATAAGATACATTTTAAAATAATATACTGAACTGATCTTTAAAAATCTTGATCTTCAAGATTTATATACTGAATTATATCATTAAACCATTTTGTAGTTATGAAAGCGTACACTATTGGAATAATATTAGCTTTCCGTCAATTTTAGGTTATATTATTCCCTAATTATTTCTTAGGAACAGGTTCTTTGGATTTTATTTTTAATATAGAAATATAGACAAACTGGTAAAATGTGCCATATGATAAAATGTAGGATTATAGCAATGTGATATGGAGGAACAACAATTAAGAAAGTCCGTTACGTTGCTTCCATATGTGTTAGATAATTAGGATATAATTTCCCCATCCACTCTTCTAAAGAAAAGCAATTTTTTATGCCACCTGAATTCTCTAAAATCACCTTGATTTTGCTTTATTCATTTGTTTATTCATTGAGTAATGGTTACTTTGTAAGAGGTAGCAACAGCCCTGCAGTACTAGACAGAAGTGCACCCTTCATTTCAAGGCCAGGAGAACAAGCCAGTGTCTTGGTCCACAAACCTCTTAGAGATTCATGATATGCTGTGAGTGTCTAGCCCTCTTCTTTCTCTACAGCTTGATGTAGCATTATTTTTATTTTGGATTTATCCAGTACTTTCCCTTATAATGTGCCTTCAAAACCTTCTTGCTGACAATCAGTCATGGCAGAATGTGTGTTTCACTACAAAATCCATACTTTTGCTTTATTTTCCTACCAGGAATGTCCTTTTTCTTAATTTTTTTTTCCTGCAACTGCAAAATCAATTCTTCCTTCAACAGAATTAAAGAACTCACCTTTAAACTTTCACATTGAATGGTTTTGTGAACTTCCTTTTTATGTAGCACAACCAAGCTTTTGGTTAAAACAATATTTTATTGCTAGGATGCTGCTTCTGAGAAGGTCTGTTTTTTTCTTTTTTTGACCTATAAGAAACTACATGAATATCCTACAAAACAGATGAAAACACATTACATTTAGCACCCATCCTCACTCAGGAATCTCCTGTCTGGAACATAAAGTCGTGTTAGTGGAAATGTCAGTGGTGGGGCCCATATGGTATCAAGTGCAACCTCTAGATTCTAGATTTACTAGTATTCTCTCCTTGGAATTCTCCTTGACTTGATTGCTGTAAAAAAATAAGTAAAAAAAAAAAAATAGCATGAGAGTGATTTCAGGAATGGGCCATAGCAAAGCAAAACCTGAATCAAGAAGGCAAATGCATTCTTTGAATTTTAGCCACATGGGAAGTAGAGCCCTTCAGGCCTCAGTTTTCAGATGCCAAATGGCATTGTCTTCAAACATCCAGACTTGACCATGACATGCCAAGGATTAGGAATAGGAAGTATGATGAGACGAGAAGCCTGGGTAATTGAATAAATCTGATGGTCCTCAGCACAGGTCAAGAGTTTCGTGAAGGTTGCAAAAGTATAGAATAATAAAATATAAGTCAAAACAAAGGCTCTAGTGATCAGACCACCTTAAAGAGTATGCGTTGGATTCAGGGAGGGTTCACTTGGGAGTTGAGGTAATTGTCTGAGTGTGAGGGACCCAGTGACAGAGAAGAAAAGACTCTAAATGCAGGTGTGATCTGATATAGGCTGGAGCTAATAATGAGTCAAGTCTTTCATAAAAATACAAAGAAACAAACATGAAAAATATGCTGCAGCTACTGGATTGTGTTTGGTGTTTCTTCTTCATTCTGACTCTGTGGATACTCAAGTTCCACACCTGATTTCTTGCACATTTTCATTCAGATTGTCTATAAGCCCTTGTCTAGTTACAACTACGAGATTATGGATTATCAAATAATAGAACACAGCCTATCTCTCTTCTCTGAATGAGTGCTTGCAGCTATGAAAATGCATTGCCCTGGGTAAAGTACATAGAAGGTGGATGATGCAGGACATAAAGGTGTAATTCAGTTTTAAAAGTTGCATACTTCATTTCCAAGGGAAATCTTTTGATTGGTCAGATATGACTCACTGTAGTTTTTTTTTTCTTTTTCCTTTCCTTTTTTTTTTTTTTCCAGCCAAGGGAAGCAGCCTTTCTGGGAATCTCTGGAGACACAGCTGGGAAATTTACTTCAGGTATCTGGGACTAGTAAGACCTCCTGAGGCCCTGGGTATAACTTCATTGACTTACACAGTGTTCTATGAACACTTTCGAATTTTTAGTTTTGAGTATTTATGAAGTAAGGAGATTCCTGAATTCCTGCTTATCTTGAAAAAAATAGAAAGATCAAGCAATATTGGACCTCATTCTCAAACTACAGCTGAATAAAAGGCGTGTGAGTTCTCCCTTCTCCCTTAACCCCTGTGTCCCCTGTGTCCCCATAGCATTGCTCCCAGCCTATGGAATTTAATGTCTTCTGAAAAACCAAAGAGAAGGATGCATTTCAGAGGCGTGAGGTTGGGAAGAAAAGTGAAAGCCTGTGTTCTATGGTCATTTCTTGTTTAGGGGATGGTTTTGTATCTATGAGAGAGTAAAAATACTATGTGGCTGTGCTTTAATTACACGACAAATGCCCAATTGTAACACATCTTTAGGAATTTAAGAAGGAATGCAATTCAAAAGGTGGTAGGGCTGGGAGGACGATTCTGGTTTTCATTATTTAATTGAGGATGATATGTGATGGAGTGGGTTCTTGTTACAGAAGAAGGCATTTTAACTAAACAATTAGGAGAAAATTGCTGTGAACATAATGAATTGCAACTTTGTTTTCTGGTGAACTGTCTGTTGCTGCCTTGAAGGGAAGATTCAAAGATCTGGCTCTGAGAATTTTTTCCTGTTCTGGTTGGACAGATTGAAGGAGACCGAACTGGGTTTTTAAGTGAAATCACATTCTAGGGCATTTTTTTCTCTCTAAAGCAGGAAGGCCATCATTATGAGGGAAATGGATACATTTTCACTTCTTCAGATTTCTTCGTTCTGAAACTATGAGCTCGTTGAAAAAAGATGCCCAAAGATGCTATAAGAATTTGCCAAAGAAGGTGTAGGTAGAAGCATTCAGAACAAGTCTTCCTTTTGTTCCATCTGGCTACAAATGGAATCTGGGTCAAACTAGTGAAGTATCAGAAATAGACTTTGGGATTAAAATAAAAGAGAAAGAATTCCTCTGTTGATATCCCTGGTTAATGTCACCTATATTTACAGTTTGAACCAAAAAAGAAAGAAGAAAGAAGCGCTTCAGGTTAGATAAAAAGTTAATTAAAAATATCATATGGTACATAAAAAAATGCAAAAGAATTCAGGAATATTGCCAGGGAAAGATTTGCCAAAGAAAGTACAGTTGATCTTTGAATGATGTGGAGATTAGGGGCACCAAACTCAATGCACCTGATATCAGTGTGCAGCTTTTGACTTTCTCCCTTGCCCTGGTTTAGATACTAATAGCCTACTGTGGACTGGAAGCCTTACTAATAACATAAGTACTTGATTAACACATATTTTATATATTATATGCATTAGATACTGCATTCTTACAATAAAGTAAGCTAGAGAAAAAATATTATTAAGAAAATCATAAGACAGAGAAAATGCATTTGTAGTATTTATGGGAAAAAAATCTATGTGTAAGTGGACCCATGTATAAGTTCAAACTTGTGTTCTTTAAGGGTCAATTGTAGAGTGGTTGGAAAAAAAAATATATATATATATATATATATCAGAATTTAATTTATTTTATACAGATCAAACATTCATTTATGCAAATAAAAGATTAAAATATGAGTCACATATGAACCTGTCACTCTTCTCCAAAGCTTTTGATGACTCCCGTTTACTACAGGATGAAGTTCAAGCTGCTTAGTACAGATGTTAAGGCCCTCTATTATCTGGCTGTGACCTGCTTCCCTATCCTGATATTTATCATCCTCTCCTACCTCATCCAGGAACCTTATGCTCTAGTCCTGGACTAATTGCTATTCTTATTCCTTAGACCTGTTGACATTGCTTACTCCACTAAAAGTGTCCTTTCCTACATTCTCTGTCCTTTGATGTTCTATTCTTCTCAAATGCTCATCAGTTTCTCCATAAAGCCTTCTCATTTCCCCAGAAGGGATTAATCTCTTGCATCTCTCAAGTCCCATAGCCCTTAGCTCATATCTCAATTGTAGTTCTTATCTTCCTGTTTAGTATTGTTTATGTACATGCTTGTCTCTCTCACTCTACTCTCTAGATCATGTTTGCATTTTATTTCCACAAATATCTATAACAGGGGCTTATAACTATAGTTGTATAATCACTGAGTATTGACCTGTACTTCCAAAGTTTATTTTTAAACAAATACTTGATAGATTGGGCTATGTTAACATTTCAATATGTTACATATATAAGTTCTAACCTAACATATTCAATACCAAATTCATCAACTTCTCCGAAGCACTCTGTTTATATCAGTGGCCTCAACAGTTTCAAAATTACTTGATTTTCTAACTTGGGAGTTATTTTTGACTTGATCATTTTATTTTTTAAAAAATATAATGTGGTATGGCATCAAATTCTATTGAATATTCTGTTATATATATACATATATATATGTATATATATACATATATAGGTGTGTGTGTGTGTGTTTGTGTGTGTATAAATTTTTTTTTCTCATTTCTGCCCCTACTTGCTGTGCCTTAGTTTAGGCCTTAGTTGCTTTACAGGTAGCTAAGTTCCAGAGCACTTTATAACTATTCCAATCTCAAACCCTTCTGATGACCACTGCCAGCAAACTCTTAAAACATGTATACTAAATCTCCCTGGCTCCAAATTTGCTGCCACATAAAATCTAAACTTCACTGCTTTTTTCTGGTCCTACAATAGCTATCAGTGGTTAAGAACACAGTTCTGAAACTGGTAGAGCTAGATTTGCCCCCACACTTGCTAGATATGTAAATGGAGGCATATCAGAGTTTCCTAGTTTCAGTTTCCACCTCTCTAAGCTGAAGATAGTTATATTTACCTTCTAACATTGTCTTGGGGTTAGCATAAGATGATGTCTACAAAGTGTTTAGCAGAACATGTGGTAAGAGCAAGAGTTCACTAAACATTAACAACAACCTTTGCATTTCCCATGACTTTCTAGGATGCTTGCTCAGCTCTGGCCAATTGTGCTTCTTTACTGCACAGGAGGGTGAAGAGCCATGAGCAGAACATACTTGGAAAGGGTCCTAATGGGGATTGAGCAAGCTTATGAGTGGGGCTGACATCTATAGTTAGCACTAAGAAAAGGGAAGCTAGGGATAGCTAAAGGGAGGTGGATAATTTGTGAAAGACCCCAAAGCCAGTTCTGAGTGTTCTGAATTTGATAAGCTAGGCATCCTATTGTGTCAGAGGTGGCTATGCTCTGAATAGAGATGAAAGCTAAATTGTTTTTCAGGATTCAGTGATTTCGACAGAGTACAAGCATAGAAAAAAACAAGACAAAAGATGACTCTTAGTGATCTTGTAGTAGTAGTGTTTTCTTATTCTTGGGATTGGAGGCAGGGGAGGTTCTGTTTGTGCCTTTGACCCCAATTTGTCCTGATGCCTACTGGAGTCATGTGGTAGCGCTGAGCATGGTCCCTAGGCAGGAAAGATTATGATAGCCTGTGCAGGCTTCACATAAATGATCCCAACTTCTGGATCAAGCTCTTCTGAATAATCAGGGATTATTATTAGCAGAAACTAGATACCTGTAACTGGTCTGTGAGCCATTAGACATCAGAAAAAGTTCTTGTTCCAAAGTGCTAAGTTCTAGCTACTTACTGACTCAAGAATCATCTACTTGCCCAGCAAGACCACTTTATATACCTTGTAATTTTGTTCAATTTAGAGCACAGGCATTTGTTTATTCAGTTAAAATTTTAAACATTTATTGAATATTTTTTTATTTTGTGTCTTAGAGTTTACACATAACTTGTGAGAATACAAAAATTTACAATTCTATGTGAATGATGGTTTAAACCTCAGCAGAGAGCATGTATTTATTTATACAATACAAAGTATACTTTTATTATATACTTCAGAATGCTTATCGAATTGGTATATTACATTATTGTCAAGGCTAGAACAGACAACAACCCTGCAGAATCTTCTGTTCTGTACAGAAGAAATTGCAATGATGTCCAACAAGAGTGACATTTAGTGCTGTTACGTGACATAATCAAAGAAGTAGCATGGCAGAGAGGAAAAAGAACTCTGTACTCTTCACAGGATTCTGGATGGTTTCAGATCTTTCACTAGTTACCCAAGTGGCTTTGGGAAAACCACTTAGCTGCTACAACCTCAGTTTTCTCATCTGTAAAACTGAGTGAAGAGACTTCTTGATATCTCTGGAACATTAAACATATAGGTTTGTCTATACTTTCTTTCAAAACACCACTAAACTTTGCAGTAAGAAAATAAAAGGCATTAAAAATAAGGACAAAGAGAGCAGGAGAGAGGACGTCACAGAAATAACATGTTAAAATCAGGAAAGTAGTAACTTGATTTGAAGAAACCTCAGAAACATTGGCCAGGAGTAAAGAAGGTCCAGAAGCTATATTGTTGTTATTTCAGAGTCCCAGAAAGACTCTGTTATCTGAGACCCCAGGTATTTCTAAAACTGGGATCACATTGGTGTCAGAAACAGGAAAATTGACTAAAAATATGGATCAAAAGCAAATATAGCAAAGATACCCTCCCTGCCACTGCCCCATATCTCTGGGGCTTCAGCTGGGAAAGCTGGGCTGACTCATTTCTGGTCCAGATGGTCTTTCATCCTCCAGCAGGCTAAGTAAGTTCAGGTTTATTACCTTGGCTGGGCAGCATTCCAAGAGCCAGCTGAAGCATGCAAGGACTCTTGAGGCTAGACTTGGAAATGTCTCTTCTGTATATTTAACTGGGCAAAGCAAATATAAGGCCAGTTCAAATTCAAAGGGAGGAGAAATAGTAGATTCTATCTCTTAATGGACAGAGCTGAAAAAAATCATATTTGCTGCAAAAGAGTATAGATGTAGAGAGAGGAAATGTGACTAGTTTCGCAAACAATTGACCATAAGACAGAACAAGGATGAGATTTATGAAAAAATTCAGTTTTAAAACTTGCGCACTGAAAATAAAAGGCTATATGCAAAAAAAATAAATAAATAAAATTGGGAAATGAGGCAGAAACATATGCAAAGCATTAATAAAAACAGTAATTGATACTCAGGGAAATAACTTGGACTATTGAGTAGGACAGCTTATTGTGTTTGGTGCCTATTAAAGGTGGTAATAAGAAGTCAGAGAAATAACTGAGTGGGAATGTTGGTAATACTTACATGAGAGCACAGCTGCTAGAACTGACACAGAGCAGAGAGAAGTGCTGTTCTAAGTCAGTGTGGCTGCCCTTAAGGTGTCCCAGACTACAACCTGCTTGGGGGCCAAAAGCCAGACAGGTCTGTGCTGTAGCCTCTTTTGGACAAAAGCCCAGGTATAGGCATTTGTTTTTAATTTTTGAAATATAAATAAAACTGTTCTTGTGGCCAGTGCAGCAACTGATTTGAAAGCTTTTTTTTTCTGTTGAAATATATAATTCCATTCCTTGTTTTATTCTTCCATGCCTAGATATATTGCATGTGAATTAATGTGACTTCTTCATCATACTGATGTAATTTTTCTATGTACTAACTGCATAGAGCCAATTTGTATTGTAGAACCACATCTTGTGGTTGAATACACCCTACTGAGAGAGTAAGGAAAATAGCAGCTAGGCAAGACAGCAGAGGGTGAAAGGAGCCCAAGAGGAAAGATCTACAGATATTGTTAGGGATCTCTCACATCATCCCACAGTGAAGTCTATTACTTCCAGCACACAAAGCTTTCAGTCAGCTTTTTATTGCATTTCTCTTAAATATGACTGATGGCCAAGAATAGCAGCCATGTGATAAAAGCTTCTAATATGAAAGACGGACTCCCAAAGAGAGAACAGGAAAAAAGCGAACATGAAAGAAGCTGAGAAAATACAAGAAACAGAAAAAAATAAAGTCTAAAAAAAGTAAAACTATAAATAATATCCTCAGAGAGATAAAAGAAGATATTTCATGTATAAAGCAAGAACAGTATGATATAAAAAGAAATATTCAGAGAATGAAAAGAGTTCTTAAAACTTAAAACCAAAATTATGCACAAATAAAAATTTTAATAGTATAATTGGAAAATAAAGTTGAGGTAATCTCCCCAAAATTATAATAAAATGAGATAGAAGTAGAAAAATAGGAGAAAATAAATAAAAAAATAATTACAGAATTAATACAGTCAGTACAATATCCAATTAACAGAACATACAGAAAGAAAAAAAATGGAAGGGTATTATAAAGAAAATAATTAAGAAACAATTCTCAGAACTAAAAGATGCAAACTACTAGACTTAACTGTTAAACTTACAAATGAACAGGAGAACCCATATCACAACTCACATAATTGTGAGATTTTAGAATACTGGCATAGAGGAAAGGTCCTAAAAGCTTTAAGTAGAAAAAAAGAACTAACAGATCACAACTAAGAAATGAGAATCACAGTATCATCAGTCTTCTCAATAGAAAAATGGGGAATTCCGTGGGAAAATGATATCCAAGATAGAGTTTTATACCCAGCCAATCTCACAATTAATATGAGGGAACAATAAAAGCCTTTTCAAACATGTAAGGTCTCAAAATTTTATCTCCCACTTATCTCATTTTAGTTAATGCTAGCATATGTGGTGCAAGGAAAATCAGAGGATTTATAAGAAAGAAGAAAGCTTGAGATCTAGAAAATAAGAAACTCAACTCAGGAGATAAGTTAAAGAAATGTGATGGTGAATTCAGATACAACAACTGTGAAACAAGCTTAGAGAGCAACAAATCCAGAGAAAACTGGGGCACAGACAGCTCAAGAAAGATGTTACAAAGGGAAGGACAAAGCTCACAAAATTCTCAGTGTGCTTGACTGTATTGAGAAAATATTTATTTCTTCGGTAGAAATTTTGGGGATGGATACATAGAATATTAATTGAACAAAGAGATTTATTAACTCAAAAATTATGTATAAGTGGAAATGTGAATGATATTGAGATGGTCATATTACTGTAAATACTGAATAATAATTTAATAATAATAAATAATGTTATTATACTGAAGGATGGGGAACAGGAATTCATGAGTACGCAGAGGCATTGAGAGTGCTAAATCTTCTTTCATAATAGAGAGATAGATAAATCTAAATATGAAAGATCAAGATATGACTGTAAGTATAAAATTTAAAAATAAGGAGTCAAAAACCAAATGAAACATCTAAAACAATTGGCATTCGTTGCCTCTGAGAAGAGAAACTGGTGGCAGAAAAAGGTGAAACAGGAAAAAATGTTTTTTAATCTTAAGCTTTTTATTACTAAATAACTTTAAATATGTATATAAAACTGATAAAAATCAAAGATAAAAAAGTATTGAACCCTCATTAAAGCAGGAAAAAACCTAATCTCACCATCCAGAGATAGTTACTACTATTATTTTTACATATTTTTTCTACATAGTTAAGAACTTGTATATATACAATTATGTTTCTTGTTTTCTTTACATATTAGTATAGCATAAACATTTCCTATATGTTCCCATAAAACACAAACAGTAAATAAACTGATAGAGAATAGCTTCTGGTAGATATTCTTTAAGAGTCCTTTCTCTCTATAAGATCAAATAATTTAATGAGTTGTGTTAGATACCAGGACCATATTTTCTGAAATTGCGTAGGGGACAGTCCCAGTTTCAAATTATGCTGTTCATTTGTCAAATCATATTTCTTTTTTTTTGAGAGTGTAGTGGGGGAAAGGGTAGTTCAAAATATGTGGTCTTTGAAGAAATAAGCATGTGTGTCCATGGACACTTGCCATCAGGAAAATTGTCTCTGTGACATATGGGTTGCTTCAATTCAGTTCTACTGTATTTGATAATAACAATGACATCTTATATATGCATAGTGTGCTTAAAAGAATTTTTAAGAGCTTTCTTTGCCTTATCTCACTTGATTTTCACAATAGCTCTCTTTGGTAGGTAAATAGATGATTTTTTTTGGTACAACCTAAATACATTAATATTTAATAAAATGTAAATGTGTATCTAACATAATAATAGTATCTATCCTAAATAAAACTTTACATTTGTCGAAGAAAGGACTTTCTCATGTAGTATTGCATGAGATTCTTTGTTTAGGAGATTTGGGCTATAGAATGTTCATGGAAATGCTGGACTTCTAATGGAAATTTTGTGCTATCCATTCATCCATCCGTCTGTCCATCCGTTCATCCATCCTTCCATCCATCCATCCACCCACCCATCCATCCATCCGCTTGTGGTCTGGGGTCTGTAAAAAGAGGTCGCGTAGATTATCAGATAATTCTTCCTTTGGCTAATTATGGGATCATGTCTTAGCTATAACATGAGTTTCTCTTCTCTTGCTCTAATGATTGTTTCCCTCAAGAATTTTCCCCTTAAATAGAATAAGCTCTAGATTGTGGTATCTGCAGGACCCCAGCAAAGTTAGAGAGGGAGGTTAGGCTGCTCCATCAAAACAGTGAGGAGGAAGAGCCATCTCATTTTATGCAACTGGCCTGAATTATGAGCTGGTTTTCTAGAGGCCTGAATGAGTCAGGACAAATTGCCTTGATCTTAAAAAAACAAATAATCTCTTTTTCTAAAACACAGAAATGGAGTTCAGAACCTATTCAAAAGGCACATTGTGAAGGTTACAATGCATTTTCTCATTCTTTAAGTTGTGTAGGAATCCTTCTGGTGAAGAAGTCAGAAGTTTTCTGCCTCTGACACATGAAAAATAGTCTAGATTCAACCCATTTAGCAATGATAAAGCTCGAAGAAGACCACCAGAAAGAATGGAAAGAGAGCTTATAACTGCATGCACTGCACTCCTCCCGCCTGAGGTCCCTCTTCTCTGGGAACTGCAGGGAAAGTGGTATAAACTGCCTTTTCACTCTTTTCAAAGCTCTTAGAGAAATTCTTTCAGCACTGTTATCTTTATAAACTGGTGTGTGTGTGTGTGTGTGTGTGTGTGTGTGTGTGTGTGTGTGTAATAATGTGTTTGGCTGGAGAAAGATTTCTGTCTACACTCTGGTTCTTCTTAATTTCCACTTAATTAGATTCAAAAATTTTAATTTCATATTTTTAAATTTTATATATATTTTAAAAGCAAAGAAATTTCCTTAATTTATGTTACCTAGAACTTACCATTGTCTTGCTGTGATGCAAAGAAAAGAATGAGTGGAAAGACGGGCCCTCCCAGAGAATTCTGGGGTCATTGATCTTACCTCTTCCCCAGTTACCAGTGAGAATAAAACAGCCACAAACTTCTTTCACCCTTATTAGAAGCTTTCCACACACATGAAATGGAAAAACAAATTAACTGAAGGCACCGTAGACTCTTTAATATGTTTTGTCAAAAAGTTGTAAACAGTTGCTTGCCATAAAACCCAAAGTATTTTTTTTCTTTTCAATATTATGAATGTGGGAAATGTGTGCCTTGTATGCCTGCAGATCTTGTAGCTGTGCCCTTGGAGCTAGGAATGAGGTGCTTTTTAGGATCCTCTTTTCATGCCCTAGGTGGCAGCAACATACTTTAGTGGCTAACTCTAAATTGCTCTGTAGCACAGTTAGCCTTTATTAAAAGGAAAAGAGGGAAGTCCCACCTCTTTAGTCTTTGCACTCAAAAAATATGTAGTACCTTTAAATTTACTGCTATTTCTATGTCTGCCTGACTTAGTGCATCTACTATTTATTAATGAGAATACATGATTTATTCCTTTTGTATGGAAAAATAATGGTTTCATATTTCCAGGACTATTCATAAATCTAGTCCAGTGTGAACTCAACATTGATGTTGACATTTTGGGCTGGATTATTCTCTGTTGTGGGTGGGGACTGTCCTGTTCATTCTAGAATATTTAGTAGTATCTCCGGCCTCTACCCACTAGGTGCCAGTAGCTGCCCTCCCAATATGTGGCAACAAAATGATGTCTCCAGACATTGTTAAATGTCCCCTGGCAGACAAAATTACCCTCAGTTGAGAAACACTGAAATAGGTGATTTTAAGTATCTTCAAAGACTGGACCCTACATTCCTACCCATTTAATTTTGTAGGTAACAGTAGATAAATTAAATTGTATCTACTTAAAATTTAGATATATTCTTTTTTTCTTCATTTGTTTGCTTAGAGGGTACTTCTTTCTGGAGCAGAAAAAAATGAAGTAGAATAGACAATTAAAGGTGCAAGTATAGATGTTATACATCTCCCTCCCATGAGAAGATTTAGATTTTCAAATTATAGTTGCCTCTTAATAATTACCTCAGATAATGTGATTCTGTTACTTTTTATTCCTTTTAATTTTAACCAGCCTAGCTGAATGTGAATCATGAAAAGGAGAGAAATCATAAGAGGTTATACTTGCCAAGTTTTTTTTAATATATGAAAAAGTTTCAAAAAATTGAAAAAAATGTTTCAAATAGGAAAGAACTTTAAGGCATCTCTTGGTCTAACCTCTAAACCTCTTAAATCTGGGTGCAGAGGTTGGGGTGTAAATTGAGTAGAAGAAAGGGCAGTATCATCACAGATTCTCAGGTCTATGGCCTCTTGTAGGTGAGGAAGGTAAAAGCCAATTTAGAAGAGGGGGTGTGGGGTAGGGAGAGAGAGAAAGAGAGAGAGAGAGAGAGAGAGAGAGAGAGAGAGATTTGGTCATATGCCAAACAGAACAAAGCAAAGGAAAACACACAAAACAAAGGTAGCCGTCCCCTGACCCATTCTTACATTGTAAGTTCCCAGAAGAAGCTGGCACTAAGATGGGAGGACATTATTAGAGCAGGACTCCTGAATCAGGCCCAGTTGAGAGGGTGATGGGCCCCAGGTGTGTGATAACAAAAACTCCACCAAATATTAAATGGGAACTTCTTTTTTTCATCTGATCCGAACAATTCACAATTATTAGAGCATCCCAGTGAGTAAGTGGAAGGAAGAAGTGAACATGAGACCAGAACCTAAATATGAACAAATTCAATAGGTGAATTCTCCACGTCTCCTTCCAGTATTAGAGAAGAAAGGTAATTCTCTGGGCAGCCAACCAAATCAGGCTCAGGACATGTACCCACAAAACCCTATTGGCTGTGAGGAGACCATGTTCCTACCTTTAGAATATATACATGATTTTCAAATTAGAAGGGATGATTTTACCCATGAAGAAAAAGACGAAGGCCAGAAATAAGGTTCATATGGAACATTTGGGTCACCTTCATCTGAGATATAACAATTGTGATAGAATCACAGGATGAAACATGGTATTAAAGGGTTGAATATTGAGTGAGACCTGGAGAAGGGATAGTAAGGAAAGAAAGAAAGCCCAGTTCAAATGTATAGGATGTGTCTGTTCTTTGAAGATGCAGTCACGTTTTAAATGAATTTTTCCAAACTGTTGGGTTAAGCAGTGTAGGGAATGTTTATTCCATTGGGAATTTATATATTTCCTACAGCCCTTTTCTCCTCCCATGAGTCTCATTGAATTAAGGACTGACATCCAAACAGCAGCTGAACAGCCTCAAAGAAAGATCCCTTGGAGAGCTGGACCCCAGGGAGAGGAACATCCGAGGAGATCTCCCAACACTGAGTTGCCTTTGTGGCCTCTGTTGAAGATGTTCAGATTCTTTCAAGTAGCGTCTCAATGATCTTTGCACTGCACTATGGGTCACAAAGCACTGTGGGTGCTCTGGTGGTCTGAGGGTCTGAGGTTCAGATAAAGTCAACAGTGAACTGGTGCCAGGGCCAGGGATAAAACTCGATTCCCTAATTCTTGTTCCAGAACTCCAGGAGCCTGGCTTCAGTGGGGCCAGCCTGGTTCTGTTCATAGAGCTGTCATTTGATTTATATGCCATTTTCTAACTGTTCATAATTCCTGTGCAATTTTGCTCAGAACATGAGAAACAAAAACAGCAAAACAAGGGCCCCTTATGCTTTTCTCTGCTGTCGTCAGTGGATGAAATTGGCTTTGCAGAGTGAAAGCTTTCTCTTGCTACATTTGATGGGCTTGTTTTTTCAGTCACATGAGCATTTTTAGGAAGAAAAAATATGTGTGCAAAGTAAGTGCAGAATGCTTTGTGATATCTAAAATATAGCATTTATTCATCAGTTTTGGCAGGAAGATGGATTAGAGTCAGTAGATTAATCACTCAGTCAGCAAATATTTGAATAGATACAAATTAATCATCATTGTCAGAGCTGCTACACAGCCTACACTGAACTGTGCAAATTAGAGAAAGTGGGGTCCTCTGGGCAGAATGAACCCTGTACCAGGTCAAATGACTTTAGCCTCCATGCCCTTTTTGTTAGTTGCTTTTGTGCAGGGTACACACCCTACAACTGTACATGACTACATTGAGGTGGGAGCATGGGCCATCAATTATGTCACTAGAGTGGAAAATTTGCAAAAGAATTAGGCATAGAGCAGACCTTTAAAGGAGACAGCCCTCTCTTTTGGGGCTGACAGACAGGAAGAGGTAGGTTATTTATTCTGGGGGAAAAACTATAGCGACCTGCTGGGTTCTTGACTCTGAAATCTTTACCCCTGCAGCTGGGTTAATACAGCCACCTGTCATGGTAGGAACAATTCTGACTGTAGGAGAAGGAAAAGAAATACCTGGGAACTTAGCATTGAATGAATTCCCTCTTCATCTTTCAGCTTCATAGCACTACCTTGAACCTGTCAAGCACAGCTCCTTGTTTTTTTTGATTCTTGCTATATCTTCAAGTTTTCTTGGGATGGAACTTGATGCCTGGTTTCCAGTTTTCTCCTCATTACCACTCGCTGCCACTCCTTCCCCTTCATGGAGTCTTACTCGAGCTCTGTACTGGAGCCCTGTGACTGTACGGTACATTTCCTGACTTTCTGGCAGCCTGCATAACTCTGCATAACCCCATGGACTTCTGACCACTGGCCTCACCTGTTTGGGTGATGTCCTGCCTAGATCGAGGGCTCATTTTATACTTGTGAGTACTATTTATGCTTTTCCCCTGTGACTCTATCTCCTGGTTACAAACTAATATTTAGAGCAATGATTCTTGAAAATGACTGCTCGTTAGAATTGCCTAGGGAACTCTGTAAAATTTGGATGTCCAGGATACACTCTGGATTGATGAAATCATAATTTCTGGGGATGCACCGGCGCCAAGATTTTTTGTTTGTTCCAATGGGCAAGCATGGTCGAAACCACTGTTTTAGACTCACATGTTTGCATCTTTCCATCCTTAGATTAGTCAGCCTTTGCCATGCTTCCATGTTCAGACCTGGGGAATTTGCCCAGCCCCGTGAGTCGGATTGCATCCCTGGTTCCCAGTTTCCCTGGAATGGCCTGGCTCACCACCAGACAACCTTAGATTATGAATGTATTTTGGAGCCAGAGGCTGCAAGGGATTTTTGAAGATGCAAAGTAAGCCTTTTGTGGTTTCTTTAGGCTGTAATTCTAATAAATGCACTCCATCAGCCTTGTCTTGCATAGGAAAGATCATCCATTATAGAAAGTTCTCAGCTTATGAATGGCTTGCATTCCGAAATTTATTTTTGGTCACTTGTTAGGAATGTAGAACCCAATTCCCATAGTAACAAAGTTACAAAGCCAAGTGGCAGGTCACAGTATTCTCCCAAATCATTGAAAAGCTGAACTTTAGTATTAACAGAGCTAAATAGTTGTCACCCTTTATTGTTAGGCTGAACCATTTGAAATTGACATTTTTGAATGTCAAAGATGATTGAATATTGGCAGTTTTGTATGGACTCAACTTTGAATATGTTTTGCTTTAGATAGGGGACAATAGTTTTAAGCATTAGATTGGAATGTTCACAACACGTTCACCCTTATGAGGATTCTAAGAGGTTCATTGCCTCCTATCTCTCTACCCTCCTACTCTCTTCAGTCTCTCTTCTAACCTGGTGGAATGTAGGCAAAGAGCATAGGCCTTACAGGGAGCTAGTATACAAATAAGAGGGCTTTGCCAGGTGTGGACTTCTATTAATCCAGTTGATAGATAGGTGGAGGTGAGGTGCCAGGTTGTCTAAATGAGAAGGAGAAGGTGGGGCTTTGATGTCAGCAACCACAAGCAGAGCAGACATTCCCACAGAAGGCATTAAAGTACTGCATGGAAAACCTAGCTTTTCTTAGGGCTGTCCTCAGGGAGTCGGGGGCAACAGTAACTGGGGTTTTGTCAGGAGTAGGCCAGACTACAGGCAAGAGCCAAGGCATAGCATTAGTTCCACACACAAGGACCAGGTGTCAGCTGAGAGGGTGTAGGTGAAGCCAGTGGAAGTTATCTGACTTGATGAGAAATGAGCGTGTCCAATGGATGAGTCAAACCACATGAGACCTGCTTTGTGTGCATTGTCCTACAATAGAAGCTGTATGTTTAAGACAGTGGATTGCTTTACGAGTCACAAAGTTGCAGTGTATCTTTTCCTTACTAATGCAGGAAAGGCCATTCTGTTTTTAGAGCTCAGGATATATACCTGACACATAGTAGGTATGCAGTAAGGGTTGCCTGGGAACCAAGCAGTACTGATTATTTTTTTCTGTTTTCTATGAGAAGCTCAAAGATCATGAATGTGATTTCTCTGAAAGGAAATGTAGCAGTTTTCAGAAAAATTTTCATATATTACCTAGGAAACCAACTACTTTAGAATACAGCTGTTTTCTTTGTTTCAATGTTAATTGTGTGTCTTATAAAGGAAAACACCATTTTCCTTGATGCTTATCTTTTCTTCAATAATCCAAGTTCCTATTTTGATTCTATATAAATTAAAATCCTATCTGTATCCAACATTTAATCACTGAAGCAGCTTGAGATTTGTACTGCTCCAGATGAATTGCAGGTCAACAGGGGAAATCTCTGAGCTCTGCTAGAACTGGCTGGCTGAGGACAACTGGAGATTTACATTTAAAACTAATGAGAATGGAAATGGAATATAAAAATAAAGAATACTTGATTGTGTGGACTGCAAAGATTATGAAAGATCTTTTTTTCTCTTTAGCCAATAATAAGTAAATTAAAAAAATCAGAGGAATGTATATATATATATATATACATATGTATATGTATGTACACACATATATGTATATATACACATACATACATACATACATACACACACACACACCATCACAATAGTCTGGGACACATCTTTCAAAAAAAAATAAATGTAACAGCAAACATGATTATAAATTCCACAGACAGAAAAGTAGGCTGATCTCTTAGCTTTTTCAAGTGATTTCCATAATGCATTTTCCTTTGCCATCACATTTTAATTCCATCTGTTGCCTGTTTTCATGCATGAGGTCAATTCTGAATCACTTTATGCAATTATGCAAATGTGGTTCCTGTAAAGCACAAGAAAGTAATGTTGCCGTCAATCATTTTGGATGGCCTTCCAGTGAGAATCTAACTTTAAACTAGAAAACCTGTATTGTTCTTTCAATTGTTTAATGTATTTTGGAAGTAAAAGTTTGTAAATATCTTTTAGAAATGGTTTATAATATACCTTTTTTAAAGGTTTGTTTAGTTTTAAGATAGTCTGGAATGGTCTTTCATAGTTTTTAGTTTGTGAGCATTGCTAATTGGCTATTTCCAGACTGGGGCTCATCTGACTATAGTTCTATTCCTATGTACTAGCCCCAGCAAAACACAGACACACTCTTATCCATGCTGTGATAACCTTCTGCCTCAGCCCCAAAGGGAGAAATCATGTGGAGTTTTCTCATCTTCTTTCTTCTGTGATTATGCAGCTTATACAGCAGTAGACATGGGCTGATCCACAGTACAATACAGGAAGTGACATCACAGCAGTACGACTGTCTAGTATTTGTGGCGGTCCAGTGCTGAGGTGGGGGATGGGGGCAGACAGAGATAAGAAGAGAAAGTATTTGCTCTTTAGAGTCTTAACCAGAAGAGTATACTCCTCTCCAAAAGAACACAATAAAAGTACTCTTTACATTGTGGGTGCATAGGCTGTACTTGGACTGCTTAGAAAACAGAGTATTTAGATAAAAATGGCAGAGATGCAGCATTTAAAGAATAGAAAGATAATTGATTCTAGGCATGATTAGTGAAGTGGTTAGGTGCTATTGAAGGGCTAAAAATTTGAGAGACAAGAGCTCCAAACAAAATGAACTTTGGGCAGGTTTGGACCATAGTGCTATTAATGGATTTGTTAAGAGGTTTGGACTTGAGGCATATTTTGAAGGTAAAGTCAACAGGATTTGTTGATGGATTAGATAAGAGTTTAGAGTGAAAAGAAGTCTCATAATGACTCAGGTTTTTGGACTTAACAATTATGTGAAAGGGGATTCAGTTTATTAACAGTGAACTTTTAGTTCTGTTAAGTTTCAAATGCCTGTTAGATGCTGACAGATGATGTCAAGAAGGCAACTAGATATACAAACCAGGAATTTAAAGGAGGAGTTGAACTAGAGGTGCACATTTTGAGGCCATAGTGCATAATGTCATTTAAAGTCATGAGTCTAGATGAGATAAATTTGGGGATAATATAGAGAAAAGACTGGTCCCGGAGCACTCCAACATTTAGAAGTCAGATAGAACAGGGAGCAAAGGAGACAGAAGCAGTTGAGAGTATCCAAGTGCAAAGCCCCAGCAAACGGAGGGAGGCTGTTTCAAGAATGAGGGAAGTATTAACTCTATCAAATGCTACAGAGAGGAAATGCAAGATGGTGGTAGAGATGTATAAGGTGGTAGCGATACATCACTAGATTTGGCCAGATGGATAAAGATCTCGCTCTGTGTCTCTCTGTGTCTGTGTCTATATGTATGTGTGTGTGTGTGTGTGTGTGTGTGTGTGTGTATGTATATATATATATCCATATATATGTATATCCATATACACACTGAAATTGAGTAATATTATTGAGTAATTTGTTTATTGAGTAATAGATTAATAAATAATAAATTTAAACATATTTTTACAGACTTTTAAAAAACTTTATTGAGCTGTGGATTGACAATGTATTAGCTGTTTCAGGATAATTCAAAATTCACATATTCACATATTCAGGGGGTAGCTTGGATCTCATATTTTTTAAAATGTCAAGACATGGGGGAAGTATACATTTTTATTAGAATTTTATTGCAATACATGATGCATTGAATATGCTTTTATTTATTTTGATCTCCTTTGATAACAGGTCATAGGGCATGTGGATACAATTCTTTTTTTATATTAGAGCTCAACTATTTTTTGCAATAAATGCATATATCAAATTATTATGTTGTATACCTGAAACTAATATAATATTATATGTCAATTATATCTATCTAAAAAAATAATAAATCACTAAAGGAAAGAACTCAAATATCATGACTCTACCCAGCATCAGAATAATATTAGAATTTTAGACTAATAAAAATGAAGACATAGAGGGGTCTTAATAGTTGAAACAGGAAAACAATTTGGGTAATAAAAACAGCATTGATTTTAAAGTTTGAAAAATTTGGATGTCAGTCCTCACTCCACAACTTGCTGTTTGCTCTTCTGTGAATTTGCAGTCTCGATTTTCGAATCTATAAAATGGGGATAAATAGCACTTACCTTACATGCTTGTGGACGGGATTAAATAAGATAACGTATATAAAGCACATAGTGCATGCCTGACATGGATTAGGAATGCACAGCGTGTTGGCTGCCCTCCTTTCTGTTCCTGAAGTCACAAAGGTAAAACAGCAGGGCCAGGACCAGAGTTCTGGTGTGCTGACTTGATTTCCAAACCTGCTCTTTTCCCAATAGTGGTTGATTTTGCTCATCATTTGAAAACTGAATTTCTCCAGTGAGCCATCACGGTCCTGTGTGGAGGTGAAGGAAGACAGGCGTGCAGCTGCCTTCCTCTTGGCTCTGCAGTCATTGTCATGCAGACTCTCACACAGGAGTTGTTTGTAACATGGGGACAGTCTGTAAATGATCAGGAAGAGGCTGCTCTGCCGTTCAAGAGGTTCCCATAAAATATGGGCATCTGCGTTCACTTGTGTAGGGAAATTTAAGTAAGAATCAGTGTCTAACATTCACTCTGTTCCAAAATTACTGGTTACCAAAGCACTGAGGAACCTGAGCTAGCTTTTAAGCATTTATTCCCAAAGGAAAAATGATGTTTTTTTCAACAGAGGAAAGAACTGATCAAGGTCATGCTGTCTGTCATCATTCCCCTGTCTTCCAGCCTGGCAGGCTACTAACATGATTTTTAGTGATGCACTTTTTTGTGTTTCCTTCTCTACATTTTTGCCCATATCTTTCCCATTTTCCTCTACCTCCACCCGCTGGAAATAATCTTGCACTCTTTTTGACACTATGTGATGCACCCATCCTCAGAAGTTAGCTGTGTTCCAGCATTTTTCTGGAAATCCCACCACAAACAAGGGCTCTCCCTCAGAAAAGTGCTATTAGCAGTAATGGTTCAATATGTAGGACAAAAACTATACAAATTTGACAGAAAAAACACAATTTCCATGTGGATGGCCATTCTTCTAAAATTTATGCTGATGATACACAGGCCTCTTCAGGAATCATTTTAACATCCAATAATGGCAGAAATAAAACCTGTAGGCCTGGATCATTTCTATTCACAAAATACATCCAGCATCATAAATGCTATAAAATGACATAGACAAAAGATACTTCTGAGCCACTTGGTCCCCTGTGAAGAGTGACAGCTCAGGGATAGCTCAGGACAGTGCTAATGGTCAGCAGCCCATTGAAGTGACCAATGTATGAGGTCTTTCTCACTGGAAAGACCATGTAATTCCTGAAACAACTCATGCTCCCATGTAAACCAATACATTTGTTATGCAGTAAAACCTAGAGGCTAAAATTAGAGCTTAATTATGAGACCACATTGGAGAGTGTGGAGTCTTGTTCAGCTCCTATGCCCACATGCTGACTAAGCCTAGACTATCCATAGTGAATGCTGATGCAGGAGGTTACTGTGCAAAGAGCATGGGCAATGAGAGAAGATAGATTCAAGTTCAAATCCTGACTTGATTCAGCAACTAATTTTGTGTTCTTGGACAAGAGTCCATCTTTGTGAATTGTGTGGTCTCTTCATCTGTTCAACAGTGGCAGGACCAGCTTCTGCTGGGATTTGGGTGCACTTGACACTGTATTAACTGGCTCATCAGCTGAGGGTTGGTTTTTATTTTCAAATCTGCCTCATTCTTTTTGATTTTTAGGTGAGGGAAAACCAGAAAGGTAGGAACTAAAAGCAGAAAAAAAGTCTGGATCATATTCTGCCTGTATCTATTCATTTGCATCCAAAGAACTGGATATTAATAGGGCCCATGAAATTGGAGGAAGATGCTTTGTTATTAATTGAGTTGAAATCAAATTAATCTAAGTCTGCAAAGTAGAGGTGACCCCTATGGCTTCACCATGTGGAGCAGCTGTGAAGTTATTTCTCCCAGGGCAAACTGACGGTTGCAGAACTATTAGAAACATTTCCTCCTTAGATGTCTAGGATAGATTTTTAAAAACTAAATCTGTCTTAATCTTAATGTCATTACTTATAAAATATGGACAAAAGTTCCTTCCTCTAAAGATGGCTGTGAAGATTCACAACAATAAAATTGAGATGCCTTGTACATAGTAGATGTTTAGTCAATAACAGTTACTCTGTTTATGAGTATGAGAAGGTATATATGCCAGGAGATACCAGAGTTCATAGTTTCTTTTCCTATTTAAAGAAGAACTGTATTCTTGTAGGAATGTTGATAGAATTAGCCCAAGACAATTTTTCCATCAGCAAAGAACTGTGTGGCTCTGCCTGTTTGACGACTATTCATTCTGTCAACTGATGTAGTTTACTGTCATGACATTGTATCTGGCCATGCCTCTCTTTAGGATGCTAGTCTCCATAGGTGAGGGACATGAGTGGCTTGGTAGACCCGCTTCTTCTATTTTCTTGACCTCAAACCAGAGCTTTGGGTGTGGTCCCTGATAAAGTGGAGGCAGCAGTGGGTGTGGGTTGGGCATGCCTGCTGTGGGTCAGCCTGTCCCTCATGTGCTTCTGACATTCTCTTTGAGGTAAATGGAGCCACATTTCTATCCTGGCAGCTGCAGAGCTCAGCGTCAGCAGAGCTTTGAAGTTTCTTGGGAAGAAAGGGCATTCGCTCTATAAAGAAAAGGAATTGTTATTGCTTCCTGACTTTGGCGAGTTAGCAATGGTCTGGTGAATTTGGAAAGCATCAGTTGGCATCACATTCAATTGTTTTGACTTATTTTTAATCAAAAGGAAAACTCATTTTAGTTAAATGTGATTAGCAAAACCAAAATAATATAGACAAACAAAATCCTGACTTTTTTTAATCCAAGAGCTGTACAAATATATATTTGTGCATCCGAAATAAATAAAAGCAAATAAAGAATGGAAGTCATTATATAACTCTTTCATAACATACAGCAGAAATTTAAATAATATTGGATTTATTAACATGCTTTTTTTTTTTATTAAATGGCATCCTTAGAACTTGTTTTTAACCCTTCTCTTTTTGGGTGGAGATTGTTTGTTTAAGACTGACCAAGTTCAGCCCTCCACCTTTTCCTTTTCCTGTTGCAGCATCATTATTTTTTTCTTTCTTTTTCTAATATTGGATGTTTCCTTCTCTTCTGTCTTCATGTGAGAAATAGCTCTCTTTCCCAGTTGCATGCACCATGGAGTTCTATCACTTTATGATGGCAATAAGAATGATCTCATGTAGATATGGGTTTTATGAATGTAAATTTATAGTGGGGTCTCCATTGACTCAAAGGAGACAGAGTCGATGTGGCTGATGCAGTTGGCATGCTTGTTTAGCATATCGATATCAGCCACAGCTGATGAGGCTTCTATTGATATGAAGCATTGTGTTAGGTAAGATGAGATATTTCAAAATATAGAAGACGCTCAATGAGTATTTGCAGAAGGTGTGTCAAAAGTGATGCAGATCATAGAAGCCCAGAGGGGTGACGTCTCTTCTCACTTTAGTGATCAGGAGAGGCAGTTGTTATGCAGGAGTGGGACTTACCTATATCTTCAGGGGCACAGAGGCTTTGAGAGGAAGAAACATAGAGAAAAGCTAATCAAGGCAGAGGAACTACAGAGAAAAAGTTAAGAAGGTGAGGAATTCAGAAGTAAGCTGGGAATGAATAAATAGATCCCTTAAACTAGGGCAGGATCAAGAGTTAGGAGCTTGGAAGGTGAGTGAACAGTGACGTGGGAAAGGCAGAAGTGGAGAGAACATCTGCGAAAAGGAGACCCAGGCCAAACATCTAAAAACAAAACCCTGATTTAAATGAAGGAATCAAGGATTTGGGGAGAACAGAGCAACTGATTTAAGATTTGAGCAGAGGAAGAATTAAGAAATAGCCTTACTTTAAAGGCAGTATTGAGAAGAGGATCAAGAGATGTGTTCCTTCCTGACCTCAGACACTGGCCTCCTTCTCTTTCCGCCTTCAGACTGGCAGTGCTTCAGGTCTCCTGAGGACAGTTTAACCTAATGATTAAGCACATGGATTTTATTAATCCTGGCTACATCACATTAGTTTGTGACTTGGGGCAAATTAACCTCTCTGTGCTTCAACTTCTCCATCAGCAAAACAGGGAAGAAATTCATAGCACCTAAACAGGGTTTTGAGAGAATTAAAAGTCAAGGCATAGGAGGTTCTCAATCAACCATGACCTGGGCACCGGCTGTTATTATGGAGGCTCTCCTTTGCTGCAACATTTCCTGGAAACGAGATTGATGGTTTAGCACACACTGTACATAGCAATCCTCTGTTCTGTGAGTTTCCAGGTAACAGTAAAAGAAAGTATGTGAGTTAGAGTTTAGTTGAAATATACAAATAACATGAAAAGCTTGTAAGGCTACTAGGGAATTGAGAAGATATCACTTGCTTTCTATATGCAGAATGCTATACCGAGTATCTGTACCTTTCCAAAGGGGAGAGAAAATTAAATTTAGTGTCTGAGTGCTAGGTGCTTTCCCATAAATTAATTCATTTAGTCCTTATCACTATCTCATGGGAAAGGAATCATTATTTTCATTTTGCAGACAAGGAAACAAATTGAGAGCCATTAGGATACACATCAACAGGCAAATAGCTCCTAAGCAACTCCTAAACTATGCCCCTTGTGATAAAAACATTAGAAGCAATGACTTCATCTCCTCTCTCCAAGAAGAATAGGGATTTTTTTTTTTTGAAATATTAGAGGGCCTGGATGATTGCTGAGCAAATATCTCTGACTTCCACCATTGTGATTAGACTTCCTGAATCTCTGCTGATCACAGTAGATGGCAGACAAGAAATGTCCCTGGGGCAGTAGCGAATCACTCTGAGTAATGTAAGTTGTGTGTTCATCAGTTAAGGGCATGGTTTTCAACACTGTCTTTCCTTGTCTATGAAATGGAGAAAACAGATTTCATCAGGAGGTAAACTGGTCTGTGAGGGTATAGTTTGTAAAACTGTGTCATGGAGTTAGATTTTTCTGAGGACCAGCTTATTAAAAAACTGTGTATGAACAGGGAAAGGTTTTTGGTATAATCGTTAGTGCCCAATTCAGATGGTGATAACAGGCTGCCCTGCTTGGACCCTCACCCTTTGGTTGTTTGGACTCCAAGTGGGCACCAGTCTCAGAGGATAACAGGCTGCCCTGCTTGGACCCTCACCTTTTGGTAGTTTGGACTCCAAGTGGGCACCAGTCTCAGAGGATTCTGCATCATCTGTCAGAGAAGCACTTCTCTGCTTGTCACTTGTGTATGTGTAGAGAAAGAGAGGATCTGGGAAATCATGTCACATTTGCCCAAGGGGAGGGTAAAAGGGCTCGTGGTCCATCTGCATCTTAACTCTGAGATTTACACACTACCATCTACCTTCCTGTAGAGAAGGGCTGAAATGAACCTGGTTAGAGTGTGATTCTGAGAAGAAGGTATTGAGGTGACGTCCTTCCTTCCGTCCTCAGGGTCAGTGTTGCTCATGGGGTGAGCCTTAAACCCATTGTAAAAGGCACCAGTGTATCACTTTATGTTATAAAACTCTGGTCAACTACTCTCTGTTCCAGCTCACAAGCTGAAGAGTCTTCCTAAAAATGTCTGTTCTTAAAGTTTGACAGGGATTTTTAGACAAGAAATTGTCATTTTTATTCCAAATGCATTTTTTGAATGGAAAAGACATATTCAAAGAAAAATAACTAAAGGCTGTCAAAAGGCATAATGTAAAAACTATATTTTCTACCTACCCATTACTCAAACCCCAAATTTTCCACTCCTGAGGTCCTCCCTGTTATCTGTTTCTTGTTCTATTTTCTAGAGATATTCTGTATATAAATAACACTACATGGTTAAAGATCTTGTTTTTATTCTTGTTGTTTTGCCTTCTTTTTCTTTCTTTATTTTTCTTTGTTTTATTCTTTCTTAAAACACATATAAGTCTTCTGTACTTTAATTTTTTTTTTTCATTTAAGAAAATATCTTGTATGGTTGGTAATTCTTATAGACCTGTGCATTAGTCAGTGTTTTCCAGAGAAACAGAAAAATAGACTATATTATAAGGAACGAAAATTATTTATTATAATGAATTGTCTCACGTGGTTATGGGGGCTGACAAATCCCAAGATATACGGTCAGCAAGATACAATAAAAGCTGATATTTCAGTCTGATTTCAAAGCTGAAAGAGAACAATTTCCCATCTTAAGGAGTCAGGTAGGAGGAGATTGCCTTATTTGCATGAAGGCTAGCTTCTTTGTTCTAGTCAGACCTTTAACTGATTGGACGAGGGCCTCCCATCTTAGGAAAGGCAATCTGCTTTACTCCTTATACCAATTCAAATATTAATTTCACCCAAAAACACCTTCACAGACGTAGTCAAAATAATCTTTGAATAAGGCTGGATTTTATCGCACTCAAGTCCTTGTTTTGAGAACACATACTTTACGTTTCTCTTTCCTTACCTATGATCTTCATTCAGCAGAAAATAACTTTCTGTTAAAGTAATCTAGAAAATAGAATTGGCTACATCTTGAGTACCTTTCTGTCCTTGGAAATGTTCAAATAGAGATTGTCTCATGGGTTCTGGGAAAGTATTTTTTTCTGTACTGGTTGGGACAAAAATCTAGAGCAGTGAGATATGGGGCCACATATTTAATTTTACATTTTCAAGTAGCCATATTTAGGGAAGTAAAAATAAATGGGTGAGCTTAATTTAAAATATATATTCTATTTAACCCAATATATGTAAAATACTATTTTAACCCATAATCAAAATAAAAATTGTTAAGATATCTTGTATTTTTTTTTTGTGCGTACTGTCTTTAAAACCTAGTGTACATTTTACCCTTTCAGCACGTCCAAATTTGGACTAGCCACATTTGAAATGCTCAATAATCATTGAACATTGGCTGTCACAGGTCTAGATAGGTTCCATTCCAGTGATGAGTCTTGTTTCTGAGGTCATTCACAGAATACCCTGGAAAATGGTGCTGGACCATTTACAAGATGGCCAAGTGTGGATGAATGTAGAGAACTCAGGGCTGGAGACAGGAGACCTGAGCTCTATTTTGGATATAATACAAACTAGCAGAGTGAATGTACTAACTTTGCTCTACTTTTGTATTTCAGTTTCTTTATGTTTGAAATGAAAGTCATAATACTTGTTTTACTCACCTTGAAGAATTGTTGTGAAATTCAGAAGAGATAAAAGGTGTGAAGGTGCTTTGAAGAGATGAAAGCACATTAAATGTGATGTAATTGCTTAAGCAGAGCCAGACTTTCAGTCGTGGCTCTGTTCCCAGTTCCACCACAGGCTTGTTGAACACTCTTAATCTCTTTGTGACTCAGTTTTTCCAATTGTTAAGCAGGAAAAATATTTGAAACAATCCTTTGAAGTGAATGATATAATGATATAATAGTCAAATGAATTGTAACGGTGGTTTTTGGGTGGCCCATTATAGCTCCTCATCCCCAAAGCATATCAAAATACAAGAGACATGAGAATCGTAGACATTAAAAGATAGAGGTCAGTTGAATAAATGAATTGTGGGCTGCTTTGCTTCAAATTTTATCTTTGTACTATGCTAATTATTTGACGATTTTTGTACATATAAATTGGGGATCTTAATAATACTTCCCTCAGAGATTTTATATGAGGTTAAAAAAAGACAATGCACATAAGGAACTTATCACAGAGCCTGGAATGTAATAATCCTTAAATATTCACTGTTATCAATGTTATAGATACTGATAAGAGATGGTACTTATAGTCTATATTAGATGTCTATGGCTGCTGAAATAAATTACTGCAAACTTGGTGGCTTAAAACAACATACATTTACTCTCTTATAGCTATGGAGGTCAGAAGTCCAAAATCAGTTTCACTGGACTAAAACCAACAGTTGGCTGGACCATACTTTCTTGGGAGGCTCTAGGGATAAATCTGTTTCCTTGCCCTTTCCAATTTCTAGAGAGTCATTCTTCAATTATTTGGCTAATGGCCCCTTTTTCCATCTTCAAAACCTTCCAGGTAGCATCTTCAAAACTTTTTATGCTTTACTATCACATCATCTTCTCTCTTCTGTCTCTTGCTAAATCTCTGCCTGCCTCTCTCTTATGAAGGCCCTTTTGATCACACTGAAGGCTCACCAGGATAGTGTCTTCATCTCAAGACTCTTAACTTAATCTGTGAAGTTCATTTTGCCATATAAGGTAATAGTTATAGGTTCTAGGTATTGGGACCTGGATATTTTTTTTTAATGGGGGGCCATTTTCAACCTATAACATAGACTGACTTTGTTTTAGTTTTATCTTTGCTCTGTCTCCTTATCCTCCCAAAATGATGATGTGGGTATTGCTATAAGAAGTAGAATGGGACACGGTTCACTTCTGATTTCATAGACTTTTATGTTTAATTTCTTATCTCAGTTTGGAAAGTTACAATGTTTTTCTTCTCAAAGACTTTTCATCACTGTATAAATATTTATCAAGCACCTATTATGACGCTAGGAACCAAACAAAACAGACAGAAACCCTACCTAACCTTATGGACAATGTGGGAAAAAAAACATAGATAAAACCACCGCATGAACATAGGCTATGAAGGTGACCATGGAGCACAGAGCAGGCACTTTAAGTTTCAACATGATGTTTTGTATATACTGCAAATATTATAATCTGGGGAGACATTATGATATAGATGCTGCATAAATTGTTCATAATTGAGTTTAAATTTGCCTGAGACTATGAAACTCTTGTAGGTATGCAGGGAGATGGTTGTTGCTAGTGAGAGTAAAGAAATTCTGACAAGAGGGCTATCTAAACAGGAATAAAGTAAGAGACTTTTACAATAGTCCAAGCAATGGATGTTAAAAGCCAAATAAGTCAGGGTAGATGTGGAGAAAGAAGTGGATTTATTATAGAAATTGACATAATTGAGGGATCAATTGTCAATAGTGGGATGGGTGGTTAGTGGGTGATACCTAGGTTTCTAGGTTGGGAGAATGGATGGGTAGATCATCTCATTAATCAATATGATACATACTGGAAGAGAAACAGATGAGGTAAGTTAAATTTTGGACATGTGGAATTACAGGTCCTATCAACAATGCTTTCTGATGTGGTTTCTAGATCTTTCATGTACTGGTTGTTCTCTTGGATACATTCTAATGCACATTTTGAATGTTTTGTGGATCACAGTAAACCTAGTTCTGGAAGTAATCAGAGCTCAGGAGAAGGATGAATACATATTTTAAAAATGTAGCATAAGACTGCATTAGCTCTTTTGGCAGCAGGCTTATACTGTGGGCTTATTTTGAGCTTGCCATCGACCGAGGCCCTGAAGTCTTTGTTACATAAAGTGTTTTCAACTCAATTCTTTATTCTGGTATTGATTCTTTTTAAATAGGTGCAATATTTTTCATTTGTTCCATTAAATTTAATCTTGTGAGTTTGGAAATATTATTCCAGCCTTTCAAATATTATTTTCAAACTTTGATTCTCTTAGTCTTTCTAGTAGTGATACTTTAAGACTTTGCTATGACTTTGTGTTTAAAAGTATATTTCATCCTAATCATTGATAAAACAGAACAGGTCTGATTGACAGCTTTGCACTACTCAAGACATCCTTATTTAAAAGAACTCTATTAGTCAACTCTTTTGGGGAGCATTTTTTCAACTAACCACGTATATTCATTATGATTTTAAGAATATTAAGACTGACATTGCCAATGTGTTATTGAACTCAGATGCCCTTGGTCTCCAGAATTTCTGTGGCCTGCTGTTTTAGTGCTCCTATCAGAAGTTATGAGTTGTCCTAATGAGCATGGACTGGTACTCAGTACTTATTACTTTCTTTGCTATGTTCATAAATTATCTGTTAGGACATGTACTTTCTGGGGTTTGGTGTCAGACTCATGGGGATGTCATTTGCAGAATTTTCTTTTGTCTGTTTTTGAAAATAAGAATCTTTGACCTTTTTGAGTTTTTTGATTCTTATCCTAGTCTTATGTACTCTCCCCCCGGTCCCAGCCTCAACCCTGAGAATAGTATTTTAGTTGTCATATCTGCAGGTTCCTTAGGAACTTAGTATAATGTAGTGGTGAAGAGTGCAGTTAACCTGCCTGGGCAAGAATCCTGGCCATGAAATTTCAACTACTTATTTACTTTTCTGAACTCTGATTCCTTAATTGTGAAATATGGTTAATAATAGTACCTATCAAATAAGTCACTGTGAAGATTAAACAAGCCAACCCATGTAAAGGACTTGGAACAGTGCCTGCTGTATAGTGGGCGCTCAGTAAATTTAGTTCTATTATTACTTTAGGATGTCATTTGGCTGCATCTTACATCTGCTTTCTTAACTATTTCTTTGAACTGTTTTCTCCCCAAGTCCCTATTTACCATGAATATTCTTTTTTTTTTTTAGAGTTTTAAGACTGTTATTTTTGATAAAGAAGATGGAGCTTTAACTGTGGTGTTAAACCAATTGAAGGCAGATAGATTTTAACCAAGTTAACTTGGTTTTCTTTTGGCTTCTATGTGCAGAATAATTTATTGACTCATTTTCTTTCATTTTGATGGACCAGTACTTAAATATATTTTGGAATTAAACTCTTTTATTCTTCTGGAAACATTGCTTGTTTGTATGTGTAGTATATCACCTCTCTGGGAGATGTTACTGAGTGTCGGAGAACAGTGTGTAAATGTTCTGAGTGTCAGTTCCCACATCTGTAAAATGAGGACCCTGGAAGATTTTAGTATGGACTGATTCTGTAGAGTGGTTGGAATTCTACTGTAAAGTCTAGATTTAGGAAAAGGTTTAGCTACAAAGATGCTAGACCTAGATTCCTTAGGGAGAAAAATATTAAGGCTTGAGGAAAAGGAAGTTCCTTCATAGATTCTGGGAGACTCCTGGCATTAAGGGGTAGCAGTTTGCTCTCATCCTACAGCACCTCTATCAAGTGTCATGCCAAGGGTCCTGTGGTTGCTTCTTAAAATTGAGCTGAAAAAACTAACTGATTCTGGGAAGCTCAGAATCAGATTCTGTGAATTCTCAAATATATAAAACCATTCTGTGTCAGATCTCTGTAAAATCATCCATTTAAAGCAAAAATTTCTTTCATTTTATGAATAAATAAATGGCCTTATCCACAAATCAGACAGCCAAGAAATAGGGTGGAGGTTAGTGGATGGAAAATTACCAAGAGGAAGTACCAGGGGTAAGGGGATTTCTGACTAAACTGAATTAACCTGATCCTTGCAGGAGGTTACCCAGAGTGGTCATATACCAAGGAGAGAAGAGGGGACATTTGGTCAGGTATTGGGGGTGGAGATTATTTCTAAGCTGATTTAGCAGAATTCTTGCTAAAACTGGGGTCTTGAAAACATGCTCAAGGATGAGGCCTAGTTGAAAAAGGCCACTCAGAGAAGTTTGGCTAAAATTTGGTCAAGGGAGATGTTTTGTCAAGCTCTAGAATACTCCTTTGTCTCAAGATAGTTTTAATAAAATTTTCATTGCCCATTTCCTCTAATTGTATTCAATATCAGACTTGTAGATTTTGACTACCATGGAGGTAAGTTGGCCAGAGGATGTTCTTTAATTGATGCAGCAATTTTTTTTTTTAAATCTTTCCCTCCTATCTCCTTCTCCCTGAATGATCTTGTGCTACTGCTTTGAATAAAAGCTCAGGAGAAGTCTTTGGAAAATTAGACTCAAGTCTAAACTGAACTACAAAGTTTCAAGGCAACACTAGAGACATTAGAGGAAAACTTATCTGAGACTTAAAATTTCATTTTTCCTGTTTTCACTTGGATGCTTTATTTATAGAAAGAAATCAGATACTTCTTTCCTGGAGAAATAAAGACATGGTATTTTCCCTTTTGTCTCTTTCTGAGATTTATTCAAGGGTCTCAGGAGATGCAGGATGTAACAGACACTGTAATGATTTATTTAGTTAAACGAGAAATTCTATTTTCTTACCTCCACACTCCACTGTGGTCAGTGGATCCCTTCCCCCAAGCCCCTAGCTGGGCATATTATTAGTGCTCATTCAGAGCCCAGACAGCAACTCCTCCCAATGCTGCTTGTTGTAACTGGAGTCATAAAACTCTTTGAAATCTATCATTCCAGCCAAACCCACTTCTACTTGGTGGAATCCCGCAGACACCTTTTTACTCTCTCCTTTTAGTTCTTCAGGGGATATCATCATGGCAGCCTTTATTAATTTTTTTTTTTTGCCTTTCTGTGCTTGGATGGGAGCCAGCTATTGCCTAAAAACCCTCTGAACTACAAAAGGGCTTAAGCAGCTGGGGAAGCTTATTCCTAGAAAATTTAAAAATCATCTTCTATTTCATAGTACCTGAAAATGATTTTTCAAAATGCAATCTCTGCCATTTCTGGTTTTAATCTGAATGCAAAGGGAATTCCCCTGCGAGGGTCTTTTATTAGAAAGAAAAAGCAGTTGCTTTCCCCAGACCTCATTCTGCTTAGTTTCTGGTTCCTTAAAAATTCAGAGAACTGTTGCTCCTGTGTCTTTGTTTCTGAGCCTCAGAAACTTGGTGGTGAAAGAAGACAGCCTGGTTTGTTGTTGAAGAAGAGGTGAGGTCACAGGGCTTGGGGGTTTTCCCCCCTAGATCCTCAACCAGAGTCTCTGGATGAATTGTCTGGCTTCTCACTCAGTCTTCATTTATAAGTCTAAGTGGGTGAATGCATGGAGTGCATTTTCCATTTGTCCTAAGAATTGATTCATAAAGTACCACTAACCAGCTCATTTTTTTCTCCTGTACTTGTCTGCATGAAAAGTACTGATTTAAGTCTGCTCTTATTTTCCTTAACCCATAAAAAATGTCAAATAAAATAGATAAATCGCTATGATTTCATTTCCATTATGCATTACTATTGAGTTACAGTTGAGACTTTGGAACTTATTTATTTTAGAATTTGAAGTAGATCATTTCTCACCCTCTATTACTCTTTTTCATAGCAATCTCAGTAGACCTCTGTCTGTTATATATCAGTGGGCTGTATATTCCTGTAACTTAGTGAAAATCATATGTATAGATGTCATTGTGGATTGTTTGATAAGGATGTCTAAAGGGCAAATATCCAAGCTAAAAAAGCAAAAGCACAGCAGATTAAAAAATAAACAACCAACCAACCAACAACGCGGAGAACAATAAATGATAAATGTACAAAATGCTTAGGCAAAAGACTATGTTCTAGATTTAGATTTATTTTGGCTTTTTGTTTTGTCCTACCTCTGCTTCTTTCACATTACAAAAGCTATTCTCAGACTTTCAGATAACTAGGTCATTGAATTTCACAGACCATCCTTGAATATGGTCTCCCGGAAATGCCTTTACTTAGAGTATGGGTGTCATTTAGCTGATTTTCATGGAGCTAGGCTGTTAAGCAGGCAGTTCAGTATGACTCCATAGCCTGGTGCTCCCAACAGGACAGTGACCCTGAAGTTGAGTGCTTTCAACCAGGGTCAGATAGCCCTCAATAAGCTCCAGACATCAGAGAGATACCAGCTTTATTGAATAGTTAATATCAACACATGTTTATACATAGAATATATACATTTTTACATATTTATATCTATATATATATGCATGTATATTTGTAGGTACTCCTCTATACAGCAAATTAAACTCCTAATATGTAGGTATCATTTATAGCCATTGGTTTTCAAGGCATGCTTCACTGAGCCTTAGGACTCTACAGGGGTGCCGCAACTGAGCCAATTTATTGACTGAAGGAGACCATGAGAGGGTGAACTTCTAGTCCATTCTGCCACAGTTGATCTAGACTCCTTTTTTTTTTCCTGTTTATACAGGGGCTGTGACGAGGTTTTGTTGGAAGAGCACTCTAGCTCAAATTTTAAAAACCACAGACTAATGTGAGCTACCAATCTTTTTTGACTAGGGTATTGATCAAGTTTTCTTGCTGGAATGATTGGGGTAATGGTCCTCTTTTGGCCCTAGTCCTGCTACTGGCTTGGATTCTTTTCTTCCGTGACTCTCCCTGTTGCTATCTGCCAGTGTGATTGCACAGTCCTCTACACTACAGAAATTTCTATAGAAACTGAGACAATCCTCCAAGGAGACTCTGTCTAAATGTTTTATAAAGCCACAATCCTCCTTTATGCAAGATATTTCTAATAGAAATAGGTGGTTGTCAGACCACCAACCTTGGGGCAATGTCTTAATTTGGATTCTTAGGTATACCTTTCTTTTTGCTTCTCGTATTAGTGTTTTTTTGTTCAGACTATATTTATATTTATTTATTTATTTTCTGATTATAAAATGCTAAATACAATTCTGGAAAAGTTAGAGAATACAGAAAAGCATAAAAGACCATCCTTAGAATTTATCTTGATATCTTTTCAGTCCGATTGGTGTTATCTTTGACTCTGAAGAGCTTTGCTCTTCACTGTCTGAATTTACTTCTCAAATTCTCTTTCTTGACTGTTGCTTTAACCACATATGTTTTTTTCCTATATAATTAGAGTAATGGAGCTTCCTTTTTCCTTGAAGATTCAGATTAGACATGAAGTTCTCTCATCCTCAAGTTGATCCTTTAGTTCTGGTTCACATTCTTTCTTTCATCATCTACAATTAACCTCTCCGGTATTTTGGCTCCAGGCAAGGGAATGACTTTTCTTTTTAATCTTTATCCATTCCTCATATCCTCTTCTAGTGTGCACTTTCTCCTGAATATTTATCTGTCATCCCTCACTTGACAAATTTTTTCACTCAGATTCTCCAACTCGAGTGACTTTTTTTCATTAGTAGTAGTACTGAAAAGTTTTTTTCCCCCCTTTCTAATTTAATTTGTGATTTCCATTTCATATATCTCTCTTCCCAAAAGTTCAGAGGCAAGTAAACAAACAGAACAATGATTTGTATAAAGTTACAAAATAATGAATGGAGAATGAAGACGAAACCCTCCTAGCACCAAATTTTAGTTCCATCATCTCTTAAATGATGGTGTTTTATTACTTTCTCAATGGAAAACTAATAACATTTGTGGATAAAATTTTGATTAATCCTGAATAATATAAAATACTGACTCATAAGCATTCAGATAACTTATTATGACTTTTTTTTCAGAAGAGCAATAGAATAGGTAGTCAGAATAAAGAGTGTACTGCCTTGTTCCTCCTGAAAAGTACTCTCTTCACTTATCTGATTCCCAGCCTTTGGGAAGATGCAAACGGTGGAATAGTTTTAAATTTTTTTGCTCTTTAGCAGTGAGAACTTCTCTGATCCCTTTATTTAAACAGAAAACCACCCTAGCATTTTTTATTTCTCTTTCAGACATTAATTTTTCCTTAGCATTTTGTATATTTTGTCATATATATTTTGCTTGTTTGTTTACTGTTATGTCTTTTCTCCCCTCCTCACCTCTGCCACTTCTGACTATCAGCTTCATAGGGTAGGAATATTTATTCACGGGTGTATATCATTCTCCTTCCTCCCCATGTCTCAAACAGTGGTTGACATATAGTGTGTGTCCCATAAGGAGGGTAAAGTAATATTGTTATCACCATTTAACAAATAGAGAAATTAATTTATCTCAAGATTATGGTATTTGTCAAAGGTCTCAGAACTCAGAGACCCTTTTCATCCTGTAAGTAACTAAGCTTTGCAACTGATAAAACAAATGATGCAGTGATGCTCATAATTCATGAAAATGCCATGGAATTCATTTTACAACTGTAACTAACCCAGATGTTTGATGAGAACACTACTTATGACTCCAGTATATGCAGATTTGGTTAGATTCTTAAGCCAAATGACAACCATGAGCAAATGGAACACATACCCTGTGCATTAGAGCAGTGTCTGATGGCTGCCCCAGACTTAATGAGTCTGTCAACACTCATACTGATGGGCTCATTTTAGAGATCCCTGGAAGCATTTGTCATGCCAGGAACTTGGCAAACGAAGTCTCTATGGGAATAAACAGTGAGGTTGATTTGATTTTGCTCCAGCTGGTTGAAGCTCCATTACCTGCTAAGTCTGTTTCTGTGGTTGTTATTGTCCCTTTGTTCTATAGCTACATTGTGGCTGTGCTTTGTGATGTAGATTATTACTGTTAATAACCACAGTTGGTTTTTAAGCCAGAATCATTGTTATTTTATTACTATAGGAATTTGCTTTCACTTGAAATGGTAGTTAAATATCCATGTCAATCATTCCAAGACTGAATACTATTTATCCTGATAAACATGTCTGATAACCTCCATTTTATCTTCACTTTTTTTATTTCCAGACATACTCTGGTTTCATTGATTAGTTCTAGTTTAAAGGTAATATTTAAATACAAATTACTAAAGAAGAGAAAAAAATCAATAAGCAAACTTTCATACTACTAGTAAAACTTTTTTTGCTGTAGAAGCACATTGCTTATTCTATGAAGAATAAAAGAGGAATATGAAATTATTTGTTTATTATGGTAGGATTACTTCCTACAGGTGAAGAAATCTGGTGGGATTCCCTGTGTTAAACTGAGAACAGTCAGCTAAAGAGGTTTCTGAGAACTCCCACTACTCTGCAAATTTCCAAGAGGCAGAGGAATGCACAAGTTTAGTCTTGGAATAATTTGCAAAGATAGTAAGTCCCACTAAAATTATGCTAGGTCAAGGAATGACATATATCCCTTTTATGTCCTGGGCTTTGCCAACATAGGCATACACTCAGACACACACTTGCACAACTCCTCTTATTCCAAATATTATATATATATTTACAAAATACCCCTTTACACATATGTCCTGAATATAGTTCCATTTCTCTCTTTTGGAGGCAAGTGAACACTGAGGGACTGTGTTAATGTCCTGACCTATGAGTTAGAGATCTCAGCTTTTGGTTTTGGCCCTTCTATAATCAATCACCCCCATCCCCTCCTGTCCATTAATCTTCTCAGCCTTAGTACTGTTGTTATAAACAGAGTTGATAATCTCTGTTGTACTAACTTCACAGGGTTGTATGAGATTCAGTTGAGATAATTTATGTAAAAATTGAGACAGAGTATTGCACACATAAAGTCTTTATGGTTGTTTTGAGTATTACATTGTTGTCTAGTCAATGCAACATGACAGGGAGGGGAGATTCATGCTGCCTCTTAGGGGTTTAGGACACCATTTGGGAGTCCTAAGTCCCCCTTCATTCCTTGGGACTTTCCTATGGAGGGAGCATGTAGTAGGAAATGATTGCAAAATGGGGAACTGAATACTGTGTGTGATGACTAATTTTATGTATTAACTTGATTAGGCTAAGGGATGCCCAGATAGCTGGTAAAACATTGTTTCTGGGTGTGTCTGTGAGGGTGTCTCTGGAAGAGATTAGTGTTTGACTCAGGAGATTATGTAATAAGATCAGCCTCCCCAATATGGGTGGGCAGCATCTAATCCTTTGAGAGTCTGAATAGAACAAAAAGATGGAGGAAGGAAAAGTTTGTTTTTTACTGGAGCTGAGACCTCTATCTCCTTCTGCCCTTGGACATCAGGGGTCCTGGTTCTTGCACTTCAGACTTAGATAGGAACTCTCACTAATTGGTCCCTCATTCTCAGGCCTTTGTACTAGGACTGAATTACACCATCCACTTACTTGGTTCTCTAGATTGCAGAGGGCTGATTGTGGGACTTCTCAGCTTCCATCACCGCTTGAGTCAATGCCTACAATAAATCTACTTATATCCTATTGGGTCTGTATTACTGGAGAACCCTAACTAATAAACCACTTTATTAATATTTGATAAGCATATAATAATCTCATTTTATAAGAGTTGTACTGAAACATTTATTGGGCTCTAGGGCTAAGTGAGACTTCCTACTTGGTTGCTGTTGAATCTGAAAGCCTCATAAGAGACATGTGAGTGAAACTTTGCTTGTGGTTACTTAGGAAATACATTCACTGTCTTGTGTTTCATCTTATAGACTGCACTGCGGGACACTACTTCTGTGAGCACAATTAGAATGTGTCTAAAACAGCAAAGGTCTTTCTCAATGCTTATGACAATACAATGTGGATTTTATTTTCTTTTTATTTCTTAGAAATAAAATAAAGAACTAAAACTAAAGAAAATGGCATCTTATGAACTGAAAGGTTACATGTGGTTTTGGTTTTTTTATTCAAAGTTGCCTAATAATGGATAATGTAGACATTTCATTCACATAGAAAGGAAGAATAGAAATGACTATATCCTATTAGTTAATTGACTTTTGCTTATTTTTGATATTTTGAAAGTTAAATATTTTATAACATTAAAGAAACTTGTTTCTTTTTTATTGAGGTATAATTGACATATTATATTACTTTAAGGAGTACCACATAATGATTCTATATTTGCGTATATTGTGAAACGGTCACTACAATAAGTTTAATGAATGTTTGTCACTGTACATGGTTACAAAATTTTTTCTTGTGATAAGAACTTTTAAGATTCATTCTCTTAGCAACTTTCAAACATATAATACTGTATTATTAACTATATGCTGTACTTTACCTCTCCATGAAATAACTTATTTTAAAATAGGATGTTTGTACCTTTTCACCCTTTATCCTTCACCTTTCACCATTTTGCCAATCCCCTCCCCTGCCTGGCAAGCACTGATCTGTGTCTATGAGCTTGTGTTTTTGTTTATTTGTTTGTTAGATCGTACAAATTTATCTTTATCTGAATTATTTCATTTAGCATAATGCTGTTGAGTTTTATCTATATTGTTGCAAATGGTAGGATTTCCTTTTTATGACTGAATAATATTTCATTCTCTCTCTCTCTTCATTTATCCATTGGTGGACACTTAGGTTGTTTCCATATCTTGCCTATTGTATAAGATGCTACAATGAATATAGGGTGCATAGATATTTTTGAATTAGTGTTTTCATTTTTTTCAGATAAATATCCAAAAGCAGAACTGCTGGATTGTATGATATAGTCCTATTTTTAATTTTTTTGAGGAAACTCCATACTGTTTACCATAGTGACTGTAGTGATTTACTTTCCCACTGATGGTGCACAAGAGTTCTCTTCTCTACATCCTTGCCAAGACTTGTTATTTCTTGTCTTTTTGCTACTACCCATTCTGACAGGTGTGAGGTGATATAGGGATTTTGATTTGCATTTTCCTGATATTTAGTGATGTTGAGCATCTTTTCATGTACCTGTTGGCCATCTGTATTTCTTATTTGGATAAATGTCTATTCAGATCCTCTGCTCATTTTAAAAATGATTTTCTTTCCTATTGAATTGTGTGACTTATTCATATATTTGTATATTAATCTCTTATCAGATATATAATTTGCAAATATTTTCTCACATTCAGTCGTTGTCTTTTCACTTTGTTGATGGTTTCCTTTGCTGCGCAGCATTTTAGTTTGATGTAGTCCCACTTGTTTATATTTGCTTTTGTTGCTGTTGCTTTTACTTTTGGTGTCAGATTCAAAAATTATTACCAAGACTGATGTCAAGGAGCTTACCACCTATGTTTTCTTATAGGAGATGTTTGGTTTCAGGTCTTAAGTTTTTATTCCATTTGGAGTTAATTTTTGCGTATGATAAAAGATCATGTATACTTTTTATGTGGCTGCACAGTTTTCTCAACACCATTTATTGAAGAGACCGTCTTTGCCCCATTGTATATTCTTTGTTTCTTTGTTATAAGTTAATTAACCATATAGGAATGAATTTATATCTGCTTTTCTATTATATCATACTGATCTATGTGTCTGTGTTTATGCCACTACCATACTGTCTTGATTACTATAGCTTTGTAATGTAGTTTGAAATCGAAGGGTGATTTGTCCTCTAGCTTTGTTTTTTCTTAATATTGCTTAGACTATTTGAGGCCTTATGCATTTCCATACAAATTTTAGAATTGTTTTATTTCTGTAAAAAATACCTTTGGAAATTTGATAGGGATTACATTGAATTCATAGATTGCTTTGGGTAGTATGGGCATTTTCATAATATTAATACTTAAATTAATGAACATGGAATATCTTTCCATTTGTCTGTGTCTTCTTCAATTTCTTTTATTAGTTTCTTACAGCTTTCAGTGTATACGTCTTTCACCTTCTTGGTTAAATTTATTTCTAGGTACTTTATTCTTTTTATGCAATTGTAAATAGGATTGTTTTCTTAATTTTTCTTTCTGATGGTCCATTTTTATAGTATAGAAAAGCAACAGATTTTTGATATTGATTTTGTATCCTGCAACTTTACTGAATTTTTTAAAACAAAATTAAATGGCACTAAAATAGAAAATGCTCTACTTTCTATAGTGAATTCTGTTAAGTAAAAAAGCTAGTGGGAAATAAAAATTGGATCAAACATCTAATGATTTTACACTATTGATTGTAAAGATCCAATGGGATTTCATGACTTTTCAACTAATTTTATCCCTTTACTCATTTAGTAGGTTTTACATAAAACTCCCAAACCCTGAAAATGATGGGTGACATAGAAGGGTTTAGATTAGTACCTTCTGAGAAAAATATGAGTCTCTGAGTCAAGAAATTTCAGTTCACCAATTTTTAATTAAGTAACAAAATCAACAAACAACTCTTTTATAAAAATTGAACACAGAACTAACAAGACTATTATTTATGAGGAGTTGCTTCAGTCCACCTATCTTCGTTTAGAATTTTGGATGAAGACCTGCACACAGTAGGAGCTCAATAAAAAAAGAGCCAGTCATCAATTTATGACATTCATTTGCACTCACACTCTTTCATCTCACTGTACTTTTTTAGACGAATAAATTACACTGAAACTACTGCTACTACCCAGTCACTTAGAAAAACCTATATTATTTTTACTTATTTTTTTAACTTCCTCAAGTATAAGTGAATTTAGATTCTAGTGGTTAGTTGAAAGGATGATATAGGAGTGTATTTTTTATGCAGTATCAGTGAAATGAATTACAATTTGAAAACTTTAATCAATCTGTGTATGTGTGTGTATGTGTGTGTAAATAGTGTTTGATAATCCAAATCATTACATTTTTCTCTTGAACTGATTATTTTGATGTCATATGGACTCTGTAATCTTTTCAATATTATCATAACCATTTTAAAAGAATTCGTCATGTTCTTATTGTGTTTTTAACTTTCTATATATATTGTTGATTTTTTTAAAAATTACATCTTTTTTTCTTTCTGCAGGAGCCCTTGAAATGACTCCAATATGTTTGCTTAATTGTTGAATATTCCTGGGACAGAGAAGGCACTAATCAGCCAGCCAAAATGTATTGGCCATCTCTGCAGGCTTCAATTAGGTGAGACATTGTGGGTGATCAAGCAAAGCATGGCGTGTGGCTGTAATTGATGAGCCTGTATGTCCTGAGTGGTTTGGAAAATTACTCATTTTTCTCCAGCCTTGCCTTATGAAGAATTTATAGTCTCTTTGAAATGGATAAGCTTAATACACATGAAAGTAATTGATAAAAATACTCAATTTTATGTAATTGTGTTAGTTGAGGCTCAGGCTAAGCTCTTTTATCTAGTGTTTCAAAAGTGCAGTGACTCAAACAAGACAGGATTATTTCTTGCCAGCTATCGATTGGCCAGCCCTCAAGGGGAACTGGGCTCCTAGGGTCTAGTTTTTTTCCCCTTGTTCTGTCATGGATGAAGCTGGCTTGTCCCTATCTTCTCCACATTTCAGTTCACAACAAGCAGAAGGGAGAAAATGGAGCACGAACAATGAATGCCTTAAAACAAAAAATAATGACATTATCAAAGTATAATTTACAGAAAGTAAAATGAACCTATTAAGTGTACAGTTTAAAGAATTTTGACAAATGTTTACATCCATTCAACCATCACCCCAATCAAAATACTGAACATTTCCATCATCCCAAAAAGTTCCCTCAATCCCTTTGCAGTAAATACCATCTACTCTTGGCCTAAGGCAGCCACTAATCTGCTTTCTGTCATTATAGATTAGTTTTGCCTGGTCTAGAGTTTCACATAAATGGAATTATATAGTAAACATTTTCAGGCTGGGACTACGGTAATGCAAGTTAGGTGCCTAAGATGCAAATTTAAGGAGAAGCTCATCCTCAGTTTCACTCTATGTAGACCTTACAATGTACTCTGTATTATACTCTTTTGTAGTTGTTTCTTTTGCTTTGTCTATTATTTTCGAGACGTTTATTTTGTTGTGTGTTTCAGTAGTTCATCCCTTTTCACTGCTGTGTAGAATTATAACTATAGTATATTTATAGTTATAATTATACTATAGTTTGTTTATCTATTCTTTTTTTGGTGATCCTTTAGGTTGTTTCTAGTTTTGGACTTTATGGATATAGCTGCTATCAACAATTGTGTATAAGTACTCTTGCAAATGTATGTTTTCATTCTTTTGGAAAAATCCTTGCTAGGTTATCTGGGAAGTATATATTTGAACTTCATGAAACTGTCTAACTATTTTCAAAAGTGGTTGTCATACTTTATACATATTCACCAGCCATGTGTGAGAATTCCAGTTGCTCACCAGCCTCACCAATACTTCTTATCATTAACCTGTACGTTAATTAGCTAATCTAATAGTTGATTAATAATGTGCATTGTATTTTAATTTGCATTCTCCTAATGATTACTAATATTGAGTTTCTTTTTATAGGATTATTGCCATTTGTATTTTTTTGTGTGGGAAATATCTGTTAAAATATTTTGCCTATTAAAATTAGGTTGTCTTCTTAATATTAAGAAGAGTTCTTTTTAAATTTTGATATAAGATCTATGTAACATAAATGTATTACAAATGTCTTTTCAGAAGTAGCTTGTCTTTTCATTTTCTTAACAGGATCTTTAAAAGACTGAAGTTTTTAATGTTGAAAAATTCCAAGTCATTATTTTTTTTCATGGTTCATGTTTTATGTAACTTAAGCAATTTTGCATAACCCAAAGTATCAAAGATATCCTATGTTTTCTTCTAAAATATTTAGGCCTATGATCCATTTTGGGTAATTTTTATGTATGCTGAGAGGGAAGAGTCAATAATTTTTTTCCATACAGATATCCTGTTGTTTTAGCACTGTTTGTTGAAAAGGCTATTCATTCCTCATTAAGTTACCCTGGCGCCTGTGTAAAAAATAAATTGTTCATATTTGTGTGGGCCTAAGTCTGTTCCATTGATAGAAATGCCTAGCCTTATACCAATAGCACATTGTCTTAAGTAGTGTATATTTATAGTAATTTTTGAAATCAAATAGCGTAGTCCTCCAACTTTGTTCTTATTTTTCAAAATTGTTTTGACTATTCTTAGGTCCTCTATATTTTTATATGATTTTAAAGATTAGTTGTCAGTTCTCACAAAAAATACTGCTAGGGTTTTTATTTTGATTTAAATATATAGATCAAGTGTATGTGTGAGGGGAAACTGACATTTTAAGATCTTTAATTGCACTCAACAGTGTTTATAGTTTTCAGTATACATATATTTGTTAAATTAATCTTTATATATTTCATGTTTTTGCTGTCGTTTTAAATTGTTGTTATATATTATTCATTTTCCCTCCTATATATACTATAGGAAAAGAAAAGCTTTTCTTTACCCTCACAGATTTATGTTTGGGCCTGTGAATTGAACTGACAGAAGACATATTTTTATATTTATAGAAGCTCATAGAAAATAAGTAAAACAAAGAAGCAGTTTTTATTTATTTTACGAAAATGAAAGACAAAACGTTTTGGATAGTGTCTTTTTTTTTTTTTTTTTTTTTTTACAGGATGTGAAAAAGTTGTATAATTGATTTTAGCTTATATCTTTTTGGGCAGAATTTAAGTTACATGCTCATACAGAAGTTAGAAAGTGCAGTCCCTGGATGCAAGTCACGTGTGTGTGTAGCCATAAAAGGCAATTTCATTAAAAGAAAGAAGAGAATGCTAGCAACTAGGGTAAATTTTTTACCATATCTGCCATAATAATTAAATAGTAACCGACGTAGGACAGACCATAAATTTTGTAGGCACTGAGAGGAAGAGTCTTCAGTGCAAGAGGAAGTTGTTGGGTGATGGGACTTCAATCCCACAGACAGGGGACTTAATAAAAGCAGTAGGAGAGTCTCAGTGGTAGAGATGAGCATGATGTGTGTAGTATAGAGTAGGATAGAGATTAAGTGGGCTCAAGCAGTGAATTAATATCGGAAGTTAGTGGGAAATAAGGTTGGGAAGGCACATTGGAGGATCAAGTTAGGAACAGTCTTAAATAATGGTGCTTAGATTGGTTTCAGCAAGCAGGAATTGAAGTATTTGAGCAGGAAGATCATCTGATGAAAGAGGCACTTAGGTTGATTAAGCGGCTGCAGCATATCCTGAGGTGAGACCAGCTGGTATCGTATTCCATGCATGAGGTGATGAGGTGTCAGTGGGAATGAAGGAAAAGCAATGATATTGCTTTTAATTTTTGCTGGACGTATTGATATGGGCATCAATTCCTACTCCCACTATGGCAACTGGAGTGAGTCACATAGGTTAGTGAGGTCTAAGGGATTAATGAGGAAATTGCTTGGGCACAAAGAGGATATGGAAGGAAGAAAGGAAGGAAGTTGAAGGCCTTGGTATCTCCTCTGGTCTTCCTAACCACAGTATATGAAGGTACTGAGCCTCCTTTTCAGGGGACACAGAGCTCTTTTAGAATCACAGTTGCACAAATATATCAGAGAGTTTTTATTATTCAAAATCCAGTTCATTTCCAACCATCAGGTTTTTTAGATTCATAAAAATGCTGTAAGTCACATCAGAACAATGAATAAGCCAATAGGAACAAAAGTTGAGTTGTCTGCCCACCCCTCCCCCCCGCCCCACCCCACCTCCTTTAGGTAGAAATCAGCATCTGCTTCCCAGGAGCACGTATTCCCAAGGAGTGTCAAATTTCCTTCCAGATGCAGCAGGCTCCAAACATGGCTGCTCTGCAGGCTTCCCCGACTGAGTATTTCCATTCAGTGGCTGAATATCTACCATTCTGTGCTTATTATTCTGTCGGGTTGCTGTGAGAAATAAGGGAAACGTGAGGCAGCTAATAACTATATCATGGATGAGCCACAAGCATTTGAGTTTATGTCTAGTTCCTTAGTGTCTCTGAGGGAAGACATGGTCTCAATTAGGTTAGGAATGAGGTAAGAGGGATGGAAGAGACAGCCTCTCCTTGATCTATGACTTCTGGGTGGGATTCAAATCCACATCTCTCTCTAGACCTGCATACTGAAGTCAAAACTTTCTACATGAGTCATCTGTGGGCTGCTTATTTTGTTTCCCAGAGCTTAATTCCAAGGCTGTATTCTCCCCCAGCTCTCCTTTTCTCTTCTCACTATCATAGCAAGTTAGAAAATTGCTTGGGCACACAGTGGATACACAGGAAGAAAGGAAGGAAGGAAAGAAAGGAAGAAAGAAGAAAGAAAGAAAGGGAGAAAAAGATATTTTATCCTGAAAAAAGCTGCAAAGAAATGCTATTGGTAAAAGAAGACAAGAAGAGTGAAGACACGCTCACATTTTGTTATACTTGTATTTCCTTTCCTTGCCCCTAGAATTATTTAAATCTTAAGTAGAAAACAGACAATTTCCCTTTCTAACTCCTAACCTGGCAAAGATTGTACATCAGTTTGCTGGTGTGGTTCTGGTAGAGATACCTTGGAAAGCAATAAGACTCCAGCATTCCACTTTTGACCCTAGTCTTCATGCAGAACTACCTGTTTCATGTGTATGCTATTTGGTCTCTTAGACCTTCCCTAAATGACCGCTAGTCTGACCCAAATCAGCTTTTATGAGCAAACATCAAGAGTAACAAGTTAATGAGAGCGGCACACTTGGTTAAGCAAGTTTTATTTGGTCTTTAGAAATCTACTTTATAGATGCAAAGGAGCTCACTTTAACATTGTGTGGTTCTGATTAGCTGGCTTTTGGTTAACCCAAACATGCAGTTAAGCAAATGTGAACCAGCTTACTCTCCAGCCCTGAGGCCAGCTTCCCCAACTCTGGTGTTAGCAATATATCTCCAAATTCCAAGGGCTTTTATAATGCAGAGTGAATATATTTAATGATGAATTACTGCAGATGAAACTTTCAGTAATGTAGTAGCTAAACGAGAATCTACATATTGACCAGGAATTAAACACATTAATATTTCCTCAAATCTGCAGTTATGCATGTGAACAAAGCCATGGGATTTTACTAAGTTAATAGGTTAAAATAAATGTCAAGTTGATTAGGGAAAAATACTATATATATATTTTTTCTGATGGAGTAAACTCAAGTGCCTGGAAAATCATGAAACTAGCTTTGTGATAGTTGTACTTACAGTGGCAACTTTCTCTTCTTTTGGAATGTTAATATTCTCTTTAAATTCTACATTATTGTCTTCTGGTGAGTGCTCTTCCTTGTTATATCCAACTGGGATGGAGGGAAGTGGTCAGTCATCCCATTCCACCTACTAAAACCTTCCGTAGCAGTTTGGAATATGTACAGTGGCCACAGAAGGACAATTCTGTGAATGTGAAAGTTGAGAGAACTGAAAGAATGTGTGCGGTTTACTTTAGTGACATTCAGAAGAACAGTATCTTGGGGAAACTGATGAAGACCACGCTCATAAGTATGTATGGTGGGCTTTGCCCTGTCTTGTTTTTCATTCATTGATTTTTTTTTTTACTTGAGAATGCAATTAACTGCGCAGAAATAGGTTGATCACTAAGTTACTTGGGGAAGCATGTTGATGAAAGCCTTAGGGCAAGATGAACATGGGTTCAATTAAATTGTGATTTAGCCTCTGAGTTTAAGTTTCTTCATTTGCAAAATGAGTGGAATAATAAAACTATGCTGTCAGGTTGATGTGAGGATGAGCAGTACTATATAGAAGGGCTTGGTGCACAGTATGTACTTTCTAAATGGCAGCTGTTATTATCTAATGGGCAAGTTGGTGTTGTCTCCTTTCTACAGGGGTATTAACTAGGAAACAGAAGCTAGATGGCCTGCAATAAGTCTGGAGTGCTGAGAATGCCTTAAATATGCTGGATAACAGTTGGCTGTGTTAAAGAGAATAAAAGAGAATGTTTTGTATTAAAGAGAATAAAGCTTTAATGTGCAGGACTATTTCAGGACTATTTATGCCTTTCAGCTGTGACAGAAGTACTGTACACAGTAGAGTGTGTGGGATCTGAGAGGCTGCTGTGCTGGCGATTTTTAAGGCAAAAATGTCTAAATGCATGTAAATTATAGTTAAAAAAATTTATGTATATCTGGGTCCTGTGAAGGGCATTTTTAATACTGCTGACTTAGAATTTAAGAGGGAAGTCATTATTCCTTCTTCTCCCAAGTGCCTTACTCCAGTGTTGTTAGTTTTTTCCCCCTTTCCTCTTCCCACTCTCTTTATAATTCTCCTGGGTTCCTGGCATATGAAACAAGGGTTTTCCTTTGTTATTACCTTGAACAAACTTGCAGGGCACACACCAATCTTAGGTTACCTTATCCAGGCCGGTCTAGCTCCTCTAGGAAAGCTCTTGATTCCCACTTGCCATGGAAAAAGAATGTTTAAAGCTCTATGAGATGGAGTGACTTCAATGTTAGAGAAGTCTGCCTTGGTTGACTATCTAATACTGGGAACTAGGGGGAATAAAAAAACTAACTATGACAACACTGTCTCTGAGATGTATTGGACAAAACATGACCACTTAGGCAGCAAATTCTTCACAGAGAGGCAGACTACAATGTGCAGGGGGGCAGTTTGCTAACAGGAGCTTTGAGAGGCTCTGGTGACTCTCAGGTGGGAGTAATTCTAGAGAAAGGGAGCTGGTTCAGCAGGAGTTTTGGGAGGGTCACTGTGTGGTGGAGAGACTTAAGGGGTTAGAGTAAAAAGAAGTTTCAAAGTAGATTCAGCACTCTAATAAGCATAGGTGATGAAGAAGTATATTTTATCCATCTATCTATCCATCCGTCCATCCATCCTTCCAACTATCCTTCCATCCTTCTATCCTTCCATCCATCCTTCCATCTTTCCATCTGAATCCTCATTTTGGAGAAAGGCAAAATACTCTTCTGTGTTAATAATACATTGTCCTAAATGAAAAGGAGTGCGTTTTATGAGTGTCCTGGAGTTGAAGGACTGGGATTCTTCTAAATAGGCTGTTTAGTCACTCTGGAGCTCAGGGGCTGGACTTCATAAAATGCTGTTTTAGGAAGGGATGGAACTTTTAGGTTTGGGGTGAGCTGCAAGGGATCCTCAAGACACCATCCGAGTTTCCTGAAATCTGTGTGGATAATGGGAACTAATTTTGTGATTTGGAAAGGACTCTCCATTTCATTGTTGAGAGGCTCTCCTTAGCCATTCACAGACAGTTGTCTTTGAAATGACAACATAAAAACCTTAGGAAATCACACGTCACATGATTACATAAATGTTTAAATGGGCATTTTGCCCTTGATGAAGCTGAGACAAAGGTTCATTCCCAAGCCCATTACATTAAATCCTGGGTTCATGGACTTTGCTTCGGGCTCCACAATAATTCTATACCCAGTCTTCAATCATGAACAGCTGTGGTTCTAAAAGTCCAGTTCTGATTATGTCACTTCTCTGCTCAGGAATGGTCAAAATCTTTCTAATTTTTTGAAAAATAAAGTCGTAACATTTTTATTTACTATTTGAGGTCTTTCAGGTTCAGTTCTAGACCACCACAATAAAGCTAGTGCCATAAATTTTTTTTGTTAGTAGAGGGTCTTACCTTCAATTTGTAAAAAATGTGAAGCTCAATAAGCGAGGTGCGATAAAACGAGGCCTGCCTGTACTCTAGGTAAATGACATTACTTGTATTGGTCCCACTCTGTGCCATAATATTCTAAGGCTTTTTGTTTTACTCTTTCTAGTTTTGTTCTGGAATATTCTCCTCTAGATATCTCTAGAGACCAATCTTACTCTTTTTTTTTTCCAAAACCTGTTTCACAGGTTGTCTCCTCTGAGAAGCTCTTTCTGACCTCTCTGCTGGAAATAATCTTTTCCTCCTCGTAACTCACATTGAACTTGGTTTCTAGGACTCCTATTCACAATAGTGCTTCCCACACTTTTCTAATAATGAAACTCATCTTCAGGTACTTGTTAAAAAAAAAAAAAACCCAAGCCCTTGGGCCCCAGCCCAGATGTACTGAATTAAAGTCTCTAAGGGAAGGGACTGAAAAGGAGTATTTTTATCATCAGAGAAGAGAAAATTCCTATAACACTCGCTACTCAAACTGTGGATCTCAGGCCAGCAGCATCAGCATCATCTGGGCACTTGTAAGAAATGCAAAACTTTGGTCTCCATCCCAGAACCACCGAATCAGGATCTGCATTTTAATGAGATCTCCAGGTGAATCCTATGCACATTAAAGTTTAAGAAGCACCATCTTACCATATTTATTACTGGCTACTTTGGTTTTAGTTAATTAGGCAACTGAAACCCTTTTATTATTTTAGGAATTGTGCAAAGCAACTATTATTATTTCTTTTTTTTTTTTTCGGATAGGTGACATATCAGTTAAGTTAACTATGTGTAATTGTATTAGATTGTTTTCTGTCTCACCTACAAAAAAGACAATTTCATATGTTTCAACTTAGTAAGTAGTAGCAGCACTGGGACTAGAATTTGGGTAGTTTGGCTCTGGAGCCCTTTCTTAAGCTTTATACTATTTTTATGACTATTGTATATGCCAGTAAATGTTGGTTTTCAAGAAGAAAAATCCTCAGATTAAAATACATTACTGAGTTCCAAAGTCAGTACGTGATACGGTTCTGAAAACGAAAATGTGCTCATAAAAATGGTATGAATAGAAGATGGATACAAGGGGTAGGGGAATAAGAGCATAAAGGACGCATCTGAAATTACATGCTTTTACCTCTATTTAGTCCATGTGGAGGGGGAGACTACAGGTATTAAAGCTAATTTTCTTCCAGACATATGGGACTGTAATATCCTTTGTTCTGATTTATAATTTTCAGCTTGGTTTCAAATTGCAAGAACTGCAATTTTAGACTATGACTAGAATATAAAGTTGCTCTGTCTATTAATTTTTAGGCAGAGTAAGTTTACAGTAATAGGCTTGTATGATTTTGTGTGTTCAAGGGCCAAAGTCTGTAAAATCTGTGGGAAATAAGAAAAGGAAGGAAAGATTTCTTGCCAAATTCTTTGCTATGTTTGATCCTTCAGAGTGACTGAATACGCAGTGAAGACACAACAAAGAACAAACTTCCATCAAGAGACCACATGTAGTTGCTTCCCTGCCCCTGAGACAGGGTATAAAATTTTTTCCTACTTGAGGATTATAATCAACTAATTTTTAGTGTGTGTGGTTCACAGAAGATTGACACTTCTTACAAGGAGCATTTGTTTCTCTGTGATTTTTGCTGACAACTCTTATCATGCTACAGTTCTTTGTCTTAACAAAAAGTCTTTGTATGAAAAGTGCTTGCAATATTTTAACATGATAAATGAGTCAAGGTGGTGATGACTTAGGCATAGGAGAAAAAAATAAAGTATGCGTTAAAGATGCTTAGGATTACCGGACTGGGACCTGGCAGGAGTAATTGGAGATAACTTCAAGATTTGTAGTTGGAAAGGAGTTTGTGAGAACCCCACTGAGGGAGAGTGTTGTCATTTTAAGTAATACAGCCAGATTGTGAGATGCATGTGCCTGAGTCATGCCATCGGCCACTTGGTATTCAGGGGCTAGCTGAAAATGTTAACTGTGGAGAAATATTCTGAGCCTCTGCTCACTTTTCTGTAATGCTTCTTATAAAACATCTTGCAGTTCAAGAAAATTGGCATGAACCGGTTTAATCACAACTAATTTATTCAAGTATCACAGGTTACTCTCAATATATTTACATTGTATATACTGCTCATACATTTCCAGAAGAACAGGAATCATAAAGGTTAAAAAATGACAAACAATTTCTTTAACAAATGAAGCTAATAGTTACTGGTGGATTTTTCTTTTTATACGACTGATTGTTTCTAAACATGAGAAGAGTGGCCTTGAATAAATTCAGATTGCTCTAGGAAAGTGTTTTTTAGGAGCTATGACCTAAGCGCTTTCAACTTTGATTTGGTTAAAAATGCTTTTGTATTTTTGTTTTATTTTTATATAACTGAGAAAAGGAATATGTTCCATATGTTTGGTGATTAGGCCTTTGAATATTAATACCTGTCACATATAACCATATAAACACAGGCATTTCTCTGGGCCTCTAAGTGTGTGTCTGGTCCTGTGTTTACTGGTGATTCATCATATGATATAAGGTACTATGTTGTTTTTGAACATTCTATTTCTTTTTTTTTTAAATATTCTAAAATAGTCTATGGCCATGCCACCCTGAACGAGCCCGATCCCATCTGATCTCAGAAACTAAGCGGGGTCAGGCCTAGTTAGTACTTGGATGGGAAACCACCTAGGAAGACCAAGTGCTGTAGGTGTAAAAAAAATAAAAATAAAAAAATAAAAATAAAAATTCTAAAATAAGCTCTTCTTGAGAAAATGTAGAAGAAATGAATAAAAGTAAAGAACAAATAAGAAGTAGGAAAATACATTAAGAACTTAATAAATTAATTTCTTTAAACTCAGAGGCATAGTAGTTCTACTTCTGCATTAATAATAATGTGATCCTGGATGTTTTCATTTGTTGAAAGTGTGTTATCATTTCTTATTCCTGGTATATAGTCCTGAAAATATATTACCTTTGTTTTGACTTCACAGGAATTGGTTGATAGCAATATACAGCTTGATCTCACTAGTTCTCCGTGACTTTTACTTTATAAATAATAATAAAAGGAATGTAGAGGAGAATCCTCAATCTGTTTTAGCATCCTCAGGATTAATAAGAAAGATTTCTCAAAGTCGCTATTCTCATTGACAAGAACATTAAAAATGGAGAAAATTGTCATTTCAGTCACATGAGTTTTGTTTTTGGCACTGGCACAAGAGAAACCTGTAAATACACTGTAAGTGAAATGTCAAGGAGTGGAGTCTACAAACCTAGTTGTATACTGGCATTAAAACTGTGATTGCCAAAATGCTTACCTTGGAGAATAGAAATTGTGGGTTGAATCACATTCCTACATTCCCAAATTCAAACACTGAAGTCTTAAACCCTATTTAAAAAAATGTAACCTTAAATGGAGACTGGGTCTTTACAGAAGTAATCAAGTTAGTATGAAGCCATCAGGGTGGCCCCCAATTCAATACATTTATTTCTTTTATAAGAAGGGGGAAATTTGAAGACAAACATGCTGCAGAGAGAACACCATGTGAAGATCAAAGCAGACAGAAATCAGGGTGATGCTTAAAAAGTAACACTACAGATTGCCAGATTCTCCCACACAGCCCTCAGAAGGAACCAACTCTAGAAACACCTTGATTTTTAACTTCTAGTCTCTAAAAGTGTGAAATATAACATTTCTGTTGTTTAAGCCACCCAGCTTGTGGTATTTTATTATGTCAGCTCTAGTAAACTAATACAACAGAGTAGTAATTAGATCTTGAGATTCAATTTACAGGGGCCAGTGGCATGACTCCAAAGACTATCATCTTCCAGAGCTTGGTAAAATAAAGTTCAAGAACTATTAGCTTATTGAATTATTCCAAATGATGACCTCATTTAACACATCTCAAATAATTACCTCAGCTGCAGCAATAAAGCTAAGTAAAATTGGCAATAAAGATCTTTCAGTTTACACACAAAAAACTGAGTTCTGATTTGCTAATGAAATTTATGTTGATTGAATAAAGAAGTCCTCACTGAACATAGTTGCTCTCATTTTTCTAGGTCATTAGATCAAAGAAAGAGGCTGACTGATTCACACCTGTTTGGTACCAATTTGTATAAACTAATGAAATGGCAACAATTCATTATGCTGACAGGAACAGGGCATGAAGGAAGGGAAAAGACTGTCAATTCATTGGAAAGCCATCAATCTAAAGAATATAGGAGAGGAGTTTAAATGTATGAATCATCTCAACCACTGGTGAACAAGAAACACTAGAACAGGAAATAAATATAAGCAGACATCAGGAATATAGCTAGTTCTTAAAAGGATCCAGCTCATAAAACATAACTCACATTGGATACTTTAACACAAGGAGTTTAATATGCTAAATTTGCTATAAAGATGTCAGAAGAGCTGCACCAGCAGACAGGAAGGTGAGGCCATCCAGAAATGGGACAGGAGGAATAAAGTGAGGTGGTGGTGTTTTCAGAAGTTGTGACCATGGGCGGTATGATAGGAACTGAGTCCACAGAAGGGCAGCAGAAACTGCTAGAGATAGTGTACGAAGTAGTGAGAAGGGAAAATAATAGCCTGGTTTCTCTTTTCCTCCCACCCTCCAGACCAATGCTGAGATGGAAGCAGAGGGTGGAGAGGAAAGAAATAGGGTTTACTTCAGTCCAGGGGCCTCTGGACATCAACTAGTCAGAATTTAAATGAGGACCCTGGACGTAAACTGAGTAGTTGTCAAGAGAAGGACCTTGGTGTCTTAGTGTGCCTCTTATTTTTTATTTTTAGTTTTTAAAAATTATGTGTGTTATATGGGAAGCAAACTAGCAGGAGCCTTCTAGTCTTTGGTCTTGAAAACCTCTCCTTGGGATGGCTGGAGCAAGCATGACCTCCCCAGCTGTTCCCACCCATCCCACATCGGCCACACACAGATATGAGCTGTGTTTGGCAAAGGGGAAGACCCAGTTAGACAATGGATCTACTTTAGGCAGTTGGGAAATGTGGAAACATTTTTAAGAGAAAACAAAACCAAAGCTTTAGTACCGTAAAGTTTATAAATAATTGCTTTTCTCCTTCTTTACTCTTTCATGCTCTGAGAGTTTTCTGACTACTGTCTCTCTTCCATTGATGAAGTTCAAAAGAAGATTCTGGTTTGTGGGTGGCAATGCCTTCCAGATGAAGTTTTCCAAGGAAAAGCCCATGAGATTAAGTATGGAGAATACAGTATTTTTCAAAGTAATCTTCTAATAATTCTATCTGGAAATTTAGGAAGAATGATAACTGAGAGATAGTTTAGACAATCAGACCTTACTTCAAGGTGTTTTCTTTTACTCATTGAGAATAGTTTTTTCAATCTTCATCTTTGTAATTGTTGTGATCTAAACTATGAAAGAATGTTATTTTGAGTCTAAGCATGGGCTATAAGCAGAGATCCAAATTCTCTGAAGAGTGTGGGTCTTTATATTTTAGGGACATGATAAGCAGTCACTCAGCCAGCTCTCCAGCAGAAATTCTTATGGTTACTCTCTGTTTCATATGCTATGAAGCCTGACATAGGAAAAGGCATAGGTCATGGATGCATTTACAATCTACTTCAGTCTTTGGAGTGGGACTTAAGGAGAGAGGGCTGAGATTATGAAAGGGCTTGGGCCTCATGTGAGACCTTGCTCTAAGCAGTACTTATGTTAGCCCACAACCTTCTAGCTGTGACCGTTTGGCTAGGAAAACCCCTTCTGGGTCTAATTTAGGATTGTGAGGATCCACAAAGAGCTGGCAGAACAGTTTGATAAATGAGGAAGGAAGGATGCCCTCTCAATGTATATAAGGATTATGGTAGGGAATGAGAATTTTTAAAAGCTGGTTCAGCCCTCCATGTTTAGTAGGCCATCAGAATCTTGTAGAGGATAAGAAACATTTGTTTTTAGAGGTGTGTGTGTGTGTGTGTGTGTGTGTGTGTGTGTGTGTGTGTGTGTGAGAGAGAGAGAGAGAGAGAGAGAGAGAGAGAGAGAGAGAATGAGAGGTGCACAGGAGTCTGTGTGTTTGGGTGGCTGAGAAAGGGGGCAGTAGGACAGCAAATAATAATGTCTTACAAGTAGAATCTAAAAACACCTTTTTACTGAAGCTTTCAAGGGTCAAGTGCTCCTGTAATATCCTCCTCCTTGGCTGTCGGGGTGATATAGGTCAGCAAGCAAGAAGGTATCCCTATGACCCATTGAACTCAAATCTTAAATGAAAAGTTTATTCAAGTCTATGTGTAACGATTAATGTTTTTTTGTTTTTGAGCAGCTTGAAAACGTATTGGTTTTAGATGCTTAGAATCAACTGTGTTACCTTGACAACTAGATTGTAGGCCTAGAATCTGGTTTCTTATGAACACCTCAGTGTGTGGTATGTGGTGATGATGGTGGTGGGGTATTTGTGTGCAGAGGAAGGTTATAAGGGAATTATGGAGATAAATTATGGTCTGTGTATTTCGTGGTCTTTTGTTCAGATTAATAAAGAAAAGATTTGATCAAGAATCTCATTTTCTTCAAAAATAAATCTTTCTGAAACTATTTTCTCTTGTCGTTCTATACACTGAGAACAAGGTCTGCATTTCCCCATCCCTGCCTACTTATCTCTGAGATGCAGAATGTGCTATAGTATTCTCAATACTAAATGAAAACTCAGAGAAAGGCTAATGATAAGATAATGATAATAATGTAGTACAGTTTCTTGGTTGGTTCAAATAAATAGTGAATGTAAAAATGCTTAGTAAACTGAAATGAATTTTTATATTTAGTTTAAATTCAAATGCTTGCTATTTTTCAAGAATGCTTTGTGAAATAAGGATGGGATTTAAAATTGAGAGACTGAAAACAGTGTATTGACCTAAAAATTAATTGTAGTAAGATACATATAACATAAAATTTACCATCTTAATTATTTTTAAGTGTACAGTAATGTGAAGTATTTTCACATTATTGCACAGCCAATCTCCAGAACTTTTTTATCTTGCAAAACTACAACTTTTTACCTAATAAATACTATTCACTATTGTGAGTAGTGCTGCTAGGAACATTCACCTGCAAGTATTTGTTTGACAACTTGCTTTCAGTTCTTTTGGAATTTCTGGGTTGAAGGGTAACTTTATGTTTTTAACTTTTTGAGGAAGCATCAAATTGCTTTCCACAAGGCTGATCATTTTATAACCCCCCCCCCCCCCAAATGCATGAGGGTTCCAGTTTCTTCAACACTGGTTATTTTTCATTTTTTAAAACTATAGCCATTCTAGTGGGTGTGAAATTATATATTCTTGTGATTTTAATTTGCATTTTCCTAATGACTAATGACGCTGAACATCTTTTCATGTCCTTGTTGTCCATTTTTATGTCTTCTTTGGAAAAATGTTTATTCAAATTCTTTTACCAAAATCAGGTTGTCTTTTGTTGTTGAGTTGTAAAAGTTCTTTTTATATTCTGTATATAATTTGTAAATATTGTCTTCTGTTCTGTACGTTTTCTTTTCACTTTCTTGATAGTGTTATTTGCTGTCTCAAAGTTTTTAATTTTGTTGAGGTCTAATTTATCTATTTTTATTTGGTTGCTTGTGCTTTTGGTGTCGTATCTAAGAATCTATTGTTAAAGATTTATTCCTATGCTTTTTTTCTAATATATTCATGGTTTTATCTGATATATAGGATATTGATCTATTTTTAGTTAATTTTGTGTATGGCGTAAGGCAGGGAGGTAACTTTATTTTTTTTTTTTGCATATGGCTCCCTAGTTTTCCCAGAAGTATTTATTGAAGAGATGATTCTTTCCCCATTAAGTGGTATTGATGTTCTTGTCAAAAATCAACTGGCCACATATATATAGATCTGTTCTCAAACTCTCAAATCTATTGTTTTGGTCTATATATCTATTCTTATGTTAATATCACGCTGGTTTGATTACTGAGGTTTTGCAGTAAGGTTTGAAATTGGGAAGCCCTGCAACTTTGTTCTTTTATCGATATTGTTTTATTCATTCTGGGCTGCTTACAATTCCACATGAATTTGAAGATCAGCTTCTCCATTTCTGTAAGAAAGACTGTTGGAATTTTAATATTGATTTGAATCTGCTATTTTAATAATATTAAGCCTTCCAAATATCAACATAAGCTGTTTTTTAATTACTTAGGTTTTCTTTAGTTTCTTTTAGCAATGTTTTGTAGTTTTTAGTGTATGAGTCATTCACCTCTATAGTTAAATTTATAATATATTCTTAATTGAAAATTTACTAGTAAAAGATTTTATTACTAAAGTGTGTGTTTATGGCCAAGACCTTTAAAGTGAAGGTAAGGGAGAGTTACTAATAAAACGTAATTTTAAATATTTATGCAAAATATTAGATAACTGACAACTTCCTTACTAAGGGATTTTAAAAAACATATTAACAAAGAGGAGAAAACTGAAATTTTAGATATGACTCTAATAGCTATAGGTCAATTGCAGATAAATTTCTTAATTTTTTATTGTCCTGAATTTCCATCTTTGAAATCTGATTCATCCCATCTTGCTAATTTGCTAGAGAAAATGGTAGACTGAAAACACTGCTAATCTCTACTCCCACCCAAAGGTCTGAAATGGCAGACATTGGTTTTGAAAATGTAATGAATTTACAACTGTGCCAGAAAACACAAAAGGTGATAAAAGTGATCCATAAACTCAACATTTATATCAGGATTAATGTAATGTAAGAGCAATGAAAACAAAATCCAAAAACGTGTGGAGGGAAGAATCACTGCAGATAAAAGAGCACTTTTGGAGCTTCTTCAAGCTCAGAGTTCAAAACATCAAACACAGAGGGGAACTGGGGCAGTCACAGGGAAATTAATTAAAAAATGATACATAAATCCTTTGTTCTTTCTCCTTCCTCAGTTTAAATGGAGGAGCAGGCAGAAGTAGAATTTTCTCCTAGGATAAAAATAACTCAAAGAATTGTCTTCAAAGTGAAATAAACTACCTGAGGAGCACTCCCAGCATGAGTGTTGGATCTACACAGAGAAGAAAAGCAGGCTGAAGCAATATCAGATCTCTACAAGGATACTGGAAAGGGGAAGTGAGAAGGAATGGAGTAGATGACTTCAGTGTTTGCTTCTAGAATGAACTTTGAATATAACACTTTGAAGTGGGAATTTCATCCAATCACTAATTGGATGGTGGGCATGAGAGACAGGGCTGAGTGGCATGCTACAGACCACCTTCATGAGGACTGAGAAATTTCCATACTTAAAACAACCTACCTGTATACTCCACCAACTTCATGTATCACCTCCCCGTGTGACCACCCCAGAACTTCTCTCTGAGGGTTTCCCCATTTGCTCCTGTATCAATACATGTCCCTTCAGTTACCCTCTGTTCCACCCCAAAACTCTCGTAGCTTTCCTTCCTTCTACAACAGACATTTTTGGGACAGATATCTATAGACACCGTTTCTGCTTCCTCACTTCTTATTCTACCCATACCCACAAGTTTTTAAAACACAGATTTCACAACATCCACTCTTACTTGGTCAATAATAATCAGCAAGCTGTCAAATCCAGTAGCCAATTCTTTGATCTTATATGGATTCCCCAGAAACATGGTGTGGAGGAAACCCCTCCCTTCTTATTATATCTCTTCATTTCTTGGTTCCCAGAGCACTCAAATTCTTATTTTCTTCTTCTTTACTGAGTGGCCTTTACTGTCTTCTGTATTAATTCTTTTTTGTCTGCTTCATCTCTATATTTCAGAATGACCTTTTCCATATTCATTATAGTATACCTTTTGAAAAAAGAAACTCATTTTACAGTTGAAGAAGGCAAATATAACCTAAAAATAAATTATATAAATATTAGGAAAAGGGAGAGGGAAAAATGGACCAAGAAACATAAATATATACACTTCAAAGCAAGAAAGAAAACGTGCATAGTTACTGTAGTTCTTGTTTCTTCAGCTGGTCATGAGACTACAGTTGGGATGTATAACTGTCTTCACTCATATTATCTTTGCTCTCATCTGGAAGCTCAATCAGGATATATTTTACCTGATGTAACCATCTCCCGAAAAGTCTGAGCTCTCAGTCGTTTTAATTATATTGAATATCTTTAGGGTCTGAGTCAGTAGGGGTACTATTTATATTAGATTATTTAAAACTTATATCACCAGGCATAGATATAATATAAGTTGCTCTAGAGTAGCAGTCCCCTGAGCCATGAACTGGTGCCATTGTATGGCTTGTTAGGAACCAGGCCACACAGCAGGAGATGAGCCACTGGTGGACTAGCGAGCGAAGCTTCATTTGTATTTGCAGCAGCTCCCCAATGCTAGCATCACCCCCTCAGCTCCACCTCAGATCATCAGGCATTAGATTTTCATGGGAGCACTGGTCCCTGGTGCCAAAAAGGTTGGGGACTGCTGCTTCAGAGAATTTCCTGGGTTCCATACATTATCTTCTATCCCTTTGGTTCAGTAGCAACCCTAATTTCCTTTGATAATAAGGAATGGTAATTCCAGGTGGGAGAGTAATCTCCTTCTTTGATGGTTGGTTCATTGGCATGGGAGGCCTTGGATGACCAGGAGGCCAGTTGTAACTTCCCATTAAAGGGAACACTTGTCTCCTGGTGGGACTGCTTTTCCCTTGGGAGCTAATACTTCTGTCTAGCAGACTCCACAGACATAAGAAAGGCAATGAACATCTCATGACTGGTTCAGAAGCTGTGTTAATGAGAGAGCCATTCCTACTTCTATCCTTAGGTCCTGGATTTATTTTGACTGGAGTAGAAACAAGACCATATTGAATATTCTTTGAGGGATGAATATGTGGTCCTAAAGCAATTCTGGAAATGTGGGAAATACTCGGATATCTATTAAGTAAATGAAAGAGGCAATATAAGCAAAGAAACAATTAATACTTTCAGTTAAGCAAAATTAATATATCATAATGACTCTAGAATTTGATTCAATGATTTTAACCCAGGAGACACAGCAAAATGAAAAAGAAATTTAGAGGTGTGCTAAGATTCTTGTCTTTTTTTTTTTTTATTGTCTTCTTTTTATGTGGGTATGTGTGTGAGGATGGGATATAGATACTCTTTAACACTGGAGATTGTTAGGGAAACTTTTAAATATGTGTGTTAAAACTTAATACTAGGAAGCTTCGAGTTAAAGTTGGTGAATCAAACAATTCAGTAGTCTCTACTCCATTTTGTAAACCCACTATAATTGCAGGAGAAATATTTTTTAAAGCTATCATTCCACAAGGGAAAATAGACCTGGAGAGGAGATAAGAGCAACAAAAATATTAGGGAGCTGGAAAGAAGAATGGGGGGTTGCTGACCCAGGGAAATGAAGAGACTTGAATTTTAAATTGGCTGTGGGGAACGTGAAGAAGAAACCTGATAGATAGCATGGAATTTCTAGTTTCGGGATTGGCAGTGCCAGGTGCCCCTGCAAAAGGGAGGGGAAGGCAGGGCTTAGTCCAGTATGGTGTGTTGAAACCTTGTTTATTAGTAGTAGGCTCCTAGACCCTAATCTAATCCATCCAGCTGCAGCCTGCCCCCACCCCCTCCTCACAGCGGCTGAAAGTTTTTTGTCTGGAGTGTATCAACAGAAAGTCTGGACAGCGGGCACTGGGCATGGTTGAGGGTAGGGTGTCACATTGAAAACAAGGAGTTAAATGAAAGTTTACATCCTGATTGTTAAAACCACCAAACTTCTTCCTTCATGTGTGAATGTTTACTTAGGATTATGCCCTTTTAGTGTGTCATCTAACCCATCCAAGAAAAGAACTAAAAAGCACTGATGGTGGGGATTTCCTCAATAAGGTGGCGTGGGCAGACCTTCCTCACATGCAGCCCCATGCACAGGGCATATACCCAACTTTGTATCACCTTGCTCTTCAGTGTGAGTGGATGGCAAGGTTACTACACATTTAGAGAAAGCCTCTGACATGAAAACCAGAGAGTAGAAAAAAAAAAAAAAAGAAAAAAGCTATTTAGTTTAAACAGACTATGCAGGAAGATAGAAATTAAAAAAGATAATAAAAAGAACAAATTTATTCCTTGGAGAGATAAGGTATTCCACTTATGATATAAAACAACAGGAAGCTATAAAAATAAAATATTTAAAAAACAAAAATAAGATTATTCAGAAATTAAAAATAATGAACACATTCAAAATTCAGTTGAAGATTTGGAAGGTAAAATTGAGAAAATCTCCCATAGCAAAAAGACCAAAAGGTGGATTAGGGAGAAAAGAGAATTTAAAGGATCTTTTCAAGAGTTCCCAATGTTCAAAAAGTGAGAATGGAAAAAGTGGAGGGGAGGACATTTTAAAAATCATCCAAAAAACTTTTTAAAGCTTAAGTACTGTTCTAGGTTGTAAGAGTATATCAAATGTTCAACATCATGGATGATCAAGAGCCATGTGGACAAAGAGAAGTTAAGAGAGAGGAACAAGGGAGAGAAACGAGAGAGAGAGAGAAGGGGGTGTTTTAGACTTTTGTAAGTTTCCATACTTTTATAATTATTAGATTTCAAAAGCTTCACATATTTTACCACATAGAGATTAAAAATGCATATCCACAATGAAACCAATTAATAAATAGCAAGCATGAGACTAGGAGAAAATGTTTGTAATATGTGATAGAAATGAGGTCATAATCTCTATTATACAGAAATTATCTACAAATCAATGAGAAAAAGATGTTCCAATAAGAAAATGGGAACATGCTGAATGGCAAGTTGAAGAAGAAATAAAAATGCTCTGAAACATGAAAATATGCTCAATCTTACCAGTAATCATAGAAATCTAAATTAATATAGTCAGATACCATTTTTGCCTATTAGACTGGGAAAACATTTTAATGATGAGTAGTACCCATTGCTACAAGGTGGATAAATACAAGAACACATATATTGGGTTGGAGTGCAAATAGGTAGTCATTTTTAAAGTGGGTAGCTATTTAAAAAAAATTTGGTAGTATCTTTTAAAATAATAAATATGTAAATCCTTTGACCAATCAAATCTACTCAGCCCCTGTCCTACAGAATACGTACTCCCAGAGGGACACAGAGATACTTTTATAACCCTTCAATATAGTGTTGTTCATAATGGTGAAACAATGAAGGAGTTAGTCTTAGTGTCTACCAGTAGGGGATTCATTAAAAACAATGGTAGATTCATGCAATGAAAGAGTATGTTCTCCTGGGGGGAAAAAAAAAATAGGCCTTTTTCTATATACTAAATCTTTACTGGAACAGTTCAAGGAAAATTCAGGCAGTATTAACAGATACTGAGGATCTATAGTGTTTTGCTGATGAGCATAGTTGCTATGGAAATTTAAAGTAAACTAAGCTCCTTTGGGGAATGAGTTAGTCTAAATAGGCTTTCTTGAAGAAGTGAGTAGGTGGGAAGTTAATTGTTGAGCTAGAAAAGCAAGCATATCAGGAATGCAAAATAAGGATAGTATGCAAAAGAGCAGAAAAAGGGAAAACAGATTCCACTTACAGAGGATGGACTAGAGACCTACTCACCTCAGGTGAAGGATCTTGGTGGAGATATGCCTACAAGTCGGGAAATAGTGACCTACAGAATGTTGCTGCCATGCTACTATTTTTCCCTTAAGAGAAGCAAGAGACCTAAATAGAAGACTTGACTTTGGCCTTAAACCATGGAAGAAATTATGTGCAGGAATTCTGTAATTTCCTCCCACCCACCCCCCACACAATTTAAAATTAAGGTAATTGATTGCCTCTCTCTTACATAGATTAGATCAGGTTTGGGAAACCTTGAAATACAGTGTTAACTTCTTACCTGCTGGCAGTAAGAGGGCAGTGAATCATATCCTGCATCCTGATTCCCTAATGTAGGTGTGAGGAGGGGAATGAGAGGGGAAATTTTGGTTTTCAAATGGGCAAAGTTATGCCACTTGCCCATTGTGGTCTTTGAATGCAATGAGGACAGGACAGTGATGGCCCACCTGTGCAGGGACGTTGTTTGCCAGTCCAGGTTCAGCTCTTCTCTTTCAACCCTGCTTTCTACTCTGGGAGGCTGACCTGCGTGGACTATATCAAAAACCTACTTGCCCTTGGATTTCTGGTTGGGTTCAGCCAATAGAGGCACCTGCAGGAGATGGGAAGGAGGCTGACAGGGAGTTCAGTGCGTGATTCCTCGCTCTCTTCCTGCTAGGCTGCCCCAGGCTGGCTGTGCCTGCTTCTCATAGAGCAGTAATCCGTCTTTGTGTGATAGCTCTCTCCTCTGGGCCATTTTACTGATAAGAAATTTTTATAATCCTGTGCCATTTTATTTTTATCTCTGCCATTTACTCTATGTGTGACCTCAAACAAATCTCTAAACTTTTCTAAACCTCAATTTCTTTATTTATGTACTACTACTACTACTAATAATAAAATGTTACCTGTCTCATAGGGTTCTTGTGATAATTAAATGAGAAAGTCTATGCAAGGGTTAGCATGGTACTGGTGGTGCTGGTGCATATTTTATGTATCATATGACCTATAAGCTTCAGCTTTTTTTTTTTTGTCCTCCTGTGTCTCTGTTATTGGTGTGTGATTAAAACCTTCCATTCCCTCCCTGATCACCATTCTAACAGCTTCAAAAGTGAATTTTCACTCATTAGTTGTTTAGAAATTCACTGTTACATTTTGATGTCTTAGTAGGCTTTTTCCCAGAAAGCATCTTCTAACTTCACAACTCTAAACAATGCAGGCAACATAGATAACCTAACTGAAAACCCGAAAGACACTATCAGATTTGGGGATGGTGCTGGTGGGCAATATCAACAGTAGTATAGGTCAAGGAGAGCTAGGTTGAGTAGAGAAAATGGTTTGTCAGTATAAAATGTTGTCTAAATGCCATGTTTGAAAAAAAAAATTAGTATTTCATTGATACATTTCAATATCCCGGAAGGGAAGCTTGTAATTCTATGAGGAAGAGATGGCTATTTACCTCCCTAAATCCATTCTCTGCTCCTTCTAAACTGCTGTTAAAAGATGAACTGATGCATATTAAAACTTTTGAGTTTTCTGAGCAAAAATGGATTTAAATTGGGCAGCAGATGAAAAAGAATTCTATGGAGTTCTACAAAATGAAAGACTTTTATAGGGAGAAGGGAGCAGGAAAAAGGAACATATATCAGGCAGAAAGCAGGTCCTTATTGCAAGTTTACTTTCCTTTAGGGAATGGTAGGGGTCTTTCAGGCAGATGACCTAACTCGTGCTCATCAGGCGATTCCTGATTGAGTGGTTTAAGGTTCCATTTTTGGGTGAGTCAAAACTGTAATTAAGTCAAGTCTTGGTTTGGTGAGGTGGAGCTTAGCACAAGCAGCTATATTTGGGGCCTGTTGTCTTGTTTTAGCACTGGGCACTTTACTTTTTGATAAAAGTGTATCTTCTCTTGCTTCCTTGCGACTCAGCTGTGACCTTGTGACAAAATATGGATGATAAAATGTGATCTGGAAGTGTGTGGTGACTTCCAAAGCGGTCTTTAAGGGAGAGAACATGTTTCTTCTCTTCTTTATTCTTTCCTTTTCCCTACTGTTTGAAATGTAGACACAGCAGCTAGAGCTCAAGGAACCATCTTAAACCATGAATTGGCAATCTAAGAATGGAGAAGGGCTACAGAGTAGAAGCCTTGGCCCCTAACTATGAATTTACCAGATTAGCCCTCACCTGCCTGCTCAGGCCTTTGTTATGTGTTTACACCTCCTAATATTATTATCTTTTTTTTTTTAATAATGCGGCTCAGCCTAATTTTAACTGGACCATCTAATCTCTGAGTTTTGGATATAGAAGATAAAAGCTTAAGGATGTTTTCATTTTTCTTGAATTTCAGTGAAGTACTCCAAAAGGTAGACTTAATATTCATTTCTGGATTCTAGGACTTTTTGCCACTGACATACTACCTCCATAATAGTCTTTCTTTCTTTTCTTTTCTTTTTTTCAAATGCCGAGGTTCAGCGTTAAATACTCAAAATCTGGTCCTTATTAGGATTTGAATTAAAGTGTTAATCTTTTTATTATTTTTTTTGGAATGACATTGGTTAATAAAATTATATAGGTTTCAAGTATACAATTCAATAATACATAATCTGTATATTGCATTGTATGTTTACCACCCCAAGTCAAATCTTCTGTCATCATATATTTGACCCCCTGTACCTTTGTCTGCCCCCCTTCCCCTTTCCCTCTGGTAACCACTAAGCTATTGTCTGTGTCTATGAGTTTTGTTTGTCTTGTTCATTTGTTGCTTTCAGTTTATATCCTACACAGGAGTGAAATCATGTGGTTCTCAACTTTTTTTGATTTATTTTGCTAAGTGTAATGAAATACTGCCACTTGTGACAACATGGATCAATCTTGAGGTAATCACGCTAAGCAAAATAGTGTTATTTGAGTCTCTAATGTGTTTTCAAAGCCACTGTCTAATTGTAGAAATGAAGTGGCAGAATACAATAGAACCCTGCTGTAAGCAAGAGTTCAAAAAATTATTTGGAGTTTTTAAAGATGCTTTTTCATCAGATGTTTATAGTTTTATGGCCTAGAGAACAGAGAAGGAACACACAATTGCCCTTTAAGCCATCTTCTTTGTGACTGTGAAATGTCACTACAAATCTGCTGCTTCCCTTACTGTTTGCTCTCCCAGGGATTTAATGGAGATGGTAGCCTAATTATTACCAGAAGCCCACCCAGATAGTTAAATACAGGTCAATAATAACTCAGTGAAGAAGGGGGAGCTGCTGCAACACAGAATGGGGAACAATTAATCTTTTTCAGGCCAGAGAAGGACCAATATTATAACATAAATTCCTCAGTTATGTAACATGATCACTTATTCTAATTCATCATAAAATGAACCAGAATCTAAGGAAAATAGTGAAATGTGTATAATACTGCAACACAAAGGATTTACAAACAAGTGTGGATCAAAATAATTTTCAATACACAACCATGTGATTTGAATACCAAATTAAGCCAAAAGAAAGAAAGAAACCTGCAAAACAAAGCAAGAAACAAAACAACAAAAAACCCCAAACTTCCCACCTAAATAATGGTGTCATAGATAATTTGAGATGTAAAACTACTGAGTGTTTTCTTCCTTTTGCTTGTTCAAGGGAACTGTTTGTGTGCTGCAGTTTATAAAACAATGACATCAGTCATTTTTATATAGATGATGTATATATTTTGTTGTTTGTTTATAATGCAGGATTGACATGCTTTAAATAGTAGAGATATTCCTGAAAAGGTGTGTCAATAGTTTTCTCAAAGATACCAGGCCTTTTAGGAGACAAGACCCTGATGTATTAATTTTCTCTAATTAGATGTGTAACACAGTACCTTGCTTCTTAAATAAATCCTATAGGAAAGAATCATTTTATAAGAGAACTTAGTCCTTCAATAGCAATTTTTAAAATATAATTTTTTTTTAATTTTCATTTTTAACATGGAGTCTGCTTAAAGTAAGATATTGGCATATAGTTTGTGCTGCATTTATACATCTCTTCTTGCTCATCCTGTACATGCTGCTCCCTCCCACTGGGGCCACAGTGCTCTCTGTGGATGATGGTGTAAGTAGCTGGCTTGCCAAGATTTTGGGAAATGCATCATCTTTAAAGTTGTAGAGACATTTAATTTAAATAGGCCTCTGCATTTTCCTGGAATATTCCCTTTTTGAAAAAGCACCGCATTTACACTATTATAGGACTCCTCTAATCAGTGATCTGATTACCCCTTCTTGATAAACCTGAGATGAATTCAACTTCATAGAATATTGTAAATTATTTTGAGTAACTGTGCACTATCTGTTAAGTTTTTAAAAACAATTTTTTTAAACAGATTAAAATTGGGATGAAATTCTAATTACATTAAAGAGAAACATCTGAGATGTCTTGAGTTTCTTCTTTTAACAATATTGAAACAGACTGAAGCTGTCATCTATGAAAGAGAAAGATAAATCACTGGAAAAGACTTTAAAAGTTTATAACTATTTGGTAAAAGTATTTATGAAATCTAAAAACTAGAAAGAAAGAACAGAATGAATCAATCAGACATCCTCCTCTTTGACACATGAGGTAAAACTTATTTATTCTTTATGGACTGATTTTTAAAATATAGAATTTGATGAACTGTGAACTTTGAGCTAATTAAAAAAAATTCTTTCAGCAAACTTGATTTCAAAGGTGGACTCTTTTTTAATGAAGTATCTATCTTTTACAAATCTTTTAATGAGTGTAATTTTTTTCTATTGAAAATACAAATTCTAATATGTATTTCACATTTTACACAAAAAGTTCTCTTTTCTAAATTCTTCCCTAATTGAAAAAAAACAACTGAAACATAATGTATGTATGGGGCACACACTAAATTTAAACATTAGTTTCTTACATGTACTTAGTTGAAAAAGATGAATATACTCCTAAGTGAAAGGAATGCTATTGAACTCAGGATTTGTAGCTCCTTGAAGTGGAGAAAGATAAAAGTAAGCCTCTTTCACAGCTAACATGGATGGATATCTCCATTGATTACCCTCCATACACACATGTGAGATGGAGAGTAGGACCATCCAAAGGAAGCCACAACAGCCTAAGATGCTTTCATGGCCCCTGGCATTTTGTTGGCACGCTGTGATGCTATTTAGCAATTTTAATTGTCGTTTCATACAGATATGGCCTTATGATCTTAGCCGAACCCTGGGCGGAAAGTGGGGACTGTGGAGTAAAAGCATGGAATTCTATCCTTATGTGGGTTGTGAAACCATTTTCATTACTCTATAGTCATAGTGTCATTAGTATTGCAACCCAATAAAACTGACAACCAAGTTGATTTGAGACATTCATGGAAGACCAGCTCTTCTTATGAAAATATAATATATTTAAAGCATGTTTCCATAGTTAAAACAAATTTTCATTTTAAATTGTATTTTCTTTTAATGTCATTAATTTTCTAAATAAGGGTTGATAGTGACCTTTTCCTTTCATTAATGTGCAGAGACTCCAAAGGTTAAAGGCCTCGGGATTGGCCTATGCTCTTCCCTTTTTGTCCCATTCCATCTGTAATCCTCTTTCGTAAGCATTCTTTTTTTTTTTTCTTACCTCCAAGGAAAAGTTTTTTAAACAGTATATCCTACACCCAGGTAGGGTTAGTTCTTGGGCCAAGAAAGGGACAGCAGAATCATAGCAGTATACTGTATACTCTATTCCCAAGATAGAAGTTGGGGCAGATACCACGAGGGAGCTGGGTAGGATTGGGCAGGGACAGAGAAGGTAGAACTAGGTTAAGATAAAACCTAGGGAAAAGGGGATGCCATAGTGAGACTGAAAAGTTTTGCATATTGATATTCAGTGATCTTGGGACAAGGGAATTGGAAAGAATTGGAGAGAAAAAGAGAATGTGGGAATCAATAAGTTAGAGTCCAGGCAAGGAGGATGCTAGGTCTCAGGAAGCCAGAAATGCTGAAGCATATTCTGTAGAGCAGGAACCAGCTCTTGTGTTAAGTGGAATAAAGCACCCCCACATCTCTCCCTTTGTCCCATAGATGTCCACATCTATATTCCTGAAACCTGTAAATATGTTACTGGACATGGCCATGCATTTACAGGTGTGATTAGGTTAACGATCTTGAAATGAGAGATTATCTGAAGAGACTTTTATGTCACAGCCACCAAGATCCCGCTTTTTTATCTCCCTCAACTCTTGCAGTGCAAATCACTACTTCAGAGGCTGCCTGAACCTACAATTGTGTCAAAGGTTCAGGTACAAATGGCTTTTAATGGTCATGGTACCACCTACCCACCTCTTCTTCTATGCCAATCTCTTCTAGAATGTATTTTACCAGTCGAGTTACAATGATCTGCTTGAAGTGCTGACTCCCAATTCTTCAGTATTGTTAAGTTTCATCACTATTTCCCACTGAAAGGAAGAATGTCGACTTTTAAGTTATTTAGACTTTTGTATCATTTATGTTCATTTATTTGTTTCTTTTGCATGAAATAAAAGACTTAAACCTATGAATTTTTAATTTAGAAAACAAGTGTTTTTCAAATGTAATAACCTATAGCATGCCTAGTAATTATCCTTAAGATTGATTTCAGTTGCCCCAGAATTTTTGCCATAAACTTTTACAATAAGAATTAGGAAAGATGTAATATGGACTTCATTTTTAAGTCTCTCCAGCTTTAGGCTCTTACAGTTCTTCAATGATGAATAGAAGAAATGTGTCCAATTAAGAATAAAATAGAATTAAATATCTTCTTTGTTCTTTTACAGAAAGAATTATGAGGCTTTATTGTCTTTAAAAGTTTCATAGTAAGTGTCTGTCACATTATGAATAGGGCATAAAGTATAATAGTCAAACCTCACTAATGTGTATAAAGTTGAGGAGAAAAACCAGTGGGAATTAGAAGACTGAATTATAGCATAGCATAAGTAAATAAAATAATTTCATTTTGAATAAGTTACACAGAGTAAAGCTTATATTTAATAATAGCAATAATGATGATGATCATGATAATAGTAAAGTTATAATGGCCGGAGCTTATATAGAGTTTATTATGTTCCAGGCACTGTTCTGAGATCTTCACATTTATTATGTCATTTGGCCCTCACCAGTACCTGAAGTTTGTATTATTATTACCCAAATATTATAGGTTAGAATATCGATGCACAGATAGATTAAATAACTTTCCTAAGAGGTTAAGTAGCTTGCACAGTGAGGGGTGGTGTTTAGTTACCTTACTTTCAGTGAATTAATGCTTTAAAGAGCATTATAAATGCCTTACTTTGGCTGTTAGTGAAATGAAATAGGCATTTTCAAGACCAAATATAACTTAAACATACACATGGTTCCGTGAGTGACTATTTCTCAGTCCGTGAAGCATTCCAAATGTGTGTATTATTTCCTAGTAAATAAATGTGAAAAAATGCCATTTTTTCCAAACCCTCAAATAGAAAACTTGTATTGCTGAAATTTAGAGAGATTGATAAAGTTGGCATTTACCTTTCTGCTTCCTGTGGATTTCATGTACAAAAGAAAGCCACTGGTCATGGGCTGACCTGTAGGAGGGGGAGTAACTATGGGTGACACAGTTCTCTGTGAGTGGAGGGAATATTTAATAATAGCAATAATGATGATAATCATGAGAGGTGCAACTGTGAGCCATCAGTAGCTAATGTTCCCAGCAGCTGGAAAATGAGTGATCCAGCCCAGAATCTGGGACCAGGTGGGAGCACTACATCCATTAGAAAAAGTGGAAAAAGTCACAGATAATTGACTAAAGGAAAAGATACAAATGGCAAAGGAAAATATGAAAAACAGTGCTCATTATCAAAGACATGTAATCAGGACAACCATTTTCTCCTAACAAATTGGCGTAAGTGAAAAAACATTCCACTTATATTCAACAGGAGTACCCCAAGGTAGGTATAATTTTTATGAAACAATTTATTTCAAAATAACTTCAAACTCATAAAATGTTGCAAGTACAAAGAACCCTTATGTCCCTTTACTCAAAAGCTCCGAGTTACTATTTTGCCACATTTGTGCATTATGTGTATGTCTCTCTTCTCTCTCCCTTTCTCTCTCCTCTTTTTCTGTCATCAGTTGCTCCTTGTAAACAGTTTTTATCTCTAAAGCCAAGAAGTTAAGAGCAGAGACAACTGAGTTTGAGTCCCAGTCACTTAACTTTTTATGTTACCTTGGACGAGAGAGTTTTCCTTAGATTCTCAGTTCTTTCAGTTACCAGATGGGGATAATGTTAATTCTAGTTTTCTAGTTTCTTTTGGTGCTTAGATCCTCCACGCAGACTCAGCACATGGTAAGTAAACGTCACTGCTGTTACTGTGATAATTGGCCCCCTGCGGTCACCTAATGCATCTCTGTGAACGCTCAGAGTTTAGTGCAGTACCTTTTGATGATGAGTCCTCAAGATGCATCAACACGTTTTGAGGCTCAGGCACATGGGGACGGTGGGTGGGGCCTTGTTCTGAGGGCTAGAAACACCCCTGGGACTTCAGTGGGAGAGGCTGGAAAAAATGAAAGCAGGACTCAGAAGCTGGAAACTCTGTTAATGACTCTCCTCCAGCCAGGATAGAGGATTCATTGGCTGACCAAATAAAAGGGGAGTAGTCAAGAAATCCCCCTCTCTCTCTACGCCTTTGAACCTCTTCGTGAATGTTTGGCCTGTGTCTATAGTCTGCCAAGCAATATTCTGGAATGACAACAAAAGCTGGTGAAACTGAGAAGAGGAGAAACTTTTGTCAGTCCTTAACATTCTTTCAAGGAAGTTTTATATTAAAAAAAAAAATGCTCAGTCTGCTGCCTGTCTTTCCTGCTCTCCTCCACATTCAGTGGCTTTGGGGACACCAAAAATGTGGTCGTGGCAGCACCTGTAGAGGAAAAGGAGGACAGATGCTGGCAGTAGTGAAGTGGCACGTTAGAGAATATGGTATACGAGGTAAAGCAGGAGCCTAGATAAACTTGGCATTGCTTTTTGTTACTTGCTAAATAAATACCCAATGCTTTGCCAGATTTTTTTTGTTAACAGTGACAGGCAACCAATTTCAAGTCGATTGAGCCACCAGGGGAATTATTGGTGTAGCTGGCGAAATATAAGGAAGAGCTATGCAAATGTGGGTGACTCCTGGGATCTTTGCGTGTTGTCCCTGAAGCCTGGCACCACTCTTCCTGTTTTGTTTTTTGGGAAGGATGGGAGAACGATGCAGTGGGCAACCTACGTCACATCCGTACAGCCAATACCTCAGGAGACAAATTGTTCTCTCCCAACACCTACCTGAAAAATCCTTGGAGAAGGACCGTGGTCCATCTGGGACTATACACACTCACCCCTAGCACAGAGTCCTGTGGACTGAGTGAGGGAAGCTGCAATTTGCTGAGCCCTGTGTTGAAGGTGAGGAGCCAGGAAGCCACCGCAGTCTGGAGAATATTATTTCTGCAAAGATAATGGGCTCATTATTGCCTTCCTAGTATTGCTTCTGCTTTCCCTGTAGTAATTTAACTTTAAGACAGAAATTTAGAAGGCTTCTCCTTGACTCTAACTTTTTCCTTCCCTGAGCAGCGTGACCTGGATCTATCTTTAAAACTGGCCACTCACCCATTCCCCCAGAAAAGGTCCAAACTAAACAAGCCTTGGCCTCTGCATCTCCCTCAGGGGAGATGTCTTTGGCTTTCTTATTCCTTTCTGATCTTACTTTAGTACCCCTCCCTTCCAGGGCTTCCTGCCTTCTGACCTATTTGACTTTTTCTCAAACTTCTCACCCTGAACTGGACTTTTGGACTCAGCAATAAAATGTGGCTTCTTCTGAGGCCACAGATCTCAGCATCTTTAGGGTCTACTTTGGGAGCCCTCCCCATACCTTTGATCTGCAGCCTCCTGGCTCAGCTCTGGCCTGAAGGATGCCACACTGACATTGTACTGCTCTGAAGGCAAGGGCTAGGGAGATTCACATTGTTCTCCCAGGACACTATCTATTAAGGCCATTCAGGGTGTTACCTATAATCCCTGCTCAGGTATATGGATATCATCCTGAAGTTCAAAGGACAGATCTGTATTTCTATAGCCACATTGCATACTCTTACCATAAAGAAATCTTGTTGATTTTTAAAACATGTTCTGGTATAGGGATAACACCTAACCATGAAGTTAGAGGGTGCTGTCATTAGTTTCCTTTGATTGAGGATCCATCTAGGAGATGTTTAGATGGGGCCCTCATTTTATATCTTTTTTATTTCTTGATTCATTCTAGCTAAAAGATATTTATTAAATGGGTCAGAAGTCTGCATTAGGTATTACTGGAGATGAAAGAAGGAAAAGATAATCTATACCTTGGAGATGCTCAGAGTCTAGTTAGATAGCAAACAAGAATATTATTATGGTAAAAATTAAATATATATGTTATTACAAGTGTAATAGAAGGAATTGCAAGAAGGAAGTGTGAACATCTCAGTGTGTGGTAGATATTGATAGGGGGAGTCATTTATAAAATGAGGTAATGGGGTATATGAGTGTCCTATTGCTGCTGTAATAAATTACCACACATTTAGTGGCTTAAAACAACATAAGTTTATTCTCTTATAGTTTTGGAGGTCAGAAGTCTAAAATTTGGATGTTGACAGAGCTGCATTCCTTCTGGCAGCTCTAGGGGTGAACCAATTTCTTTCTCTTTTCCAGCTGCTGTAGGCTGCCTGCATTTCTTGGCTCAAGGACCTTTTCCAGCCAGCAAGACCTCTGCTTTACTCAACACACCCCATCTCTGACTCTCCTGCCTCCCTTTTTCACTTATAAGGACTCTTGTGATTATATTGGGCCCACCCAAATAATCCAGGATAATCTCCATCTCAGATTCTTTAATAACATTTATAAATTCCTTTTGTCATGTAAAGTAACACGGTTATAGGTTCTGAGGATTAGGACACAGACATCTGGGGTGGGGGCATTATTTTGCCTACCACAGAGGACTAGATTGTCTCTGAGGTCTTGTCTAACTGCAAAAATTCCTTGGGTCGATTGCAGCCATGTCAGCATGATTTGTTTCACTTAATTACTAGCCCCGACTGTGTACTCTCACTGTGTTTCATTGTGCTCAATGAAGAGACAACTTTGTGGAGTTCCAGTTTCTTCTGTATATTTTGACCTTTGGGGCTGCTACAGAAGGAGTCATGTGGGGGAATTAGAATATTTAATGCCAAGAGTTTTAAAGCCCAAGCTGTTTTTGTGATAAACACAACAGTAACTAAAGGACAGCTTTTGTCCCCTGCTCAGTTACGAAGCAAACCCTGATCCTCCAAGCTTACTCTTTCCTCTTAGATAGTGGTCTGAGGCTTGAGAATCAGTCTCGAGAGAACAGTCTCATTACTGTGACCTGATAAGCATGGGGACAATGGGAAGGCAGAGAGATGGAACATAAAGATGGGCTAATATGTCTGCTGGAAGTGGAACAAAAAGCTGAGTAAGGATTATTTGATTCTTCACCACTCACGCAAATAAGCAGAGGCAACTGAGGTCCAAATGATACCAAACAACAGATATTTTGCAAGTCATTGATATTCAGCTTTGAAATAGAAACTTTGTTTTTATAATGCTTTTACTTTCACAGCGACCTCTTGCTTTGGCCACTTAAAATTAGGTGGTTTTCGCTTCGCCAAACCAGTTGTGGGGCTGACAGAAGCTGGCTCAAGATTAAATAATTGGCTGGCAGTATTATTCCCCTTCTTGTGTTTTTAAGCTTTCCCCTATGGTCTCCTTTTTTTTTTTTTTTTTTTTTTTTTAAACTGAGAATCGACATATAACATTGTATTAGTTTTGGGTGTACAACATAATGATTTGACATATGTATATATTGATCACACAGTAAGTTTAGTTAACATTCATCACTATACCCAATTAACATGTTTTTTTCTTGTGATGAGAATTTTTTAAAAATTTTATTTTATTATTAGCTTCAAGTATATAGTATATTGGTTAGACATTTATATAGTTTATAAAATGATCCCCCTAATTGCTCTTTCTCTCCTCTGGCTCTCCACCTAGCTAATACATTAATGCTAACTGCATTCCTTATGCTGTTCTCACCATCGCAGTGAACATCACAGTTTTTTTTTTTTCTGAGAGTCCACATAAAAGTGAAATCATATGATATTTATCTTTCTCTGTCTGACTTATTTCACTTAGCCTAATAAACTTTAGGTCCATCCATGTCATTGTCAATAGTAGGATTTCGTTTTTTTAATGACTGAGTAATATTCCATTGTATATATGAACCATAACTTTATCCAATCATCTATTGATGGGCATTTAGGTTGCTTCCATATCTTGGCTGTTGTAAAGTGTGCTGCCATGAACATAGGGGTGTATAGATCTTTACGAATTATTGTTGGTTTTCTTTGGATAAATATCCAGAAGTGTAATTGCTGAGTCAAAAGATTTATCCATTTTTAATTTTTTTTGAGAAAATTCCAGACTGTTTTTCATAGTGGCTGTACCAATTTGCAATCCCACCAATGGTATATGAGAGTTTCCTTTTCTCTACATTCTTGTCAACACTTGTTTTTTGATTTATTGATGATGGCCATTCTGACAGGCATGAGGTGATCTCATTGTTGTTTTAATCTGTATTTCTCTGATGATTAGTGACTTTGAGCATCTTTTCATATGTCTGTCTACTGGCTATCTGTATTTCTTCTTTGAAGAAGTGTCCAGTTCTTCTTCCCATTTTTTAATTGGATAGTTTGTTTTTTGTTGTTGAGCTCTTTATATATTTTGAATATTAACCTCTTACCAGATGTATCAGAAGCGAATTATCTTCTCTCATTCAGTTGTTTGTCTTTTTGTTTTGTTAATGGTTTTGTTAATGGTTTTGTTTTGTTAATGGTTTTGTTTTGTTAATGGTTTTGTTTTGTTAATGGTTTTGTTAATGGTTTCCTTTTCAGTTTGATTTAGTCTCATTTGTTTATTTTTTCTTTTGTTTCTCTTGCCCAAGGAGTTATGTCCAAAAAGAAATTACTGTTAGCAATATCAGAGAGTTTATTGCCTATGTTTTCTTCTAGCAGTTTTATGGTTTCGGGTCTTATATTAAAGTCTTTAACTATTTTGAGTTTATAATTGTATACAATGTAAGAAGGTGGTCCAGTTTCTTTTTTCTTTTTCTCTTTTTTTGCATATGATGAGAATGTTTTAGATCTACTCTCTTAGCAACTTTCAAATATATGATACAGTGTTATTAACTATAGTCAGTGGGCTGTGCATCACTTCCCCAGGACTTATTTATCTTATAACTGGAAGTTTATACCATTTGACCATCATTGCCTCTTTTACCCACCCCCTTACTTTCCGCCTGTGGTGACCACCAGTCCGTTCTCTGTATCTATGAGTTAAGTTTTCCCTTTTTTAAAGAATCTACACATAAGTGAGATTATACAGTATTTATTTTTCTCTGTCTGACCTATTTTACTTAGCATAATGCCCTCCAGAGCCATCCATGTTGTAATATATGGCAAGATTTCCTTTTTTTTTTTTTTTTTTATGGTTGAAGAATATGCTGTTGTACATGTGCAACACATTTTCTTTATTCATTCATCTCTTGATGGTCACTTAAGGTGTTTGCATGTCTTGGCTGTTGTGAATACTGATACAGTAAACATAGAATGTAGATATTTTTTTGAGATAGTAATTCTGTTTCTTTTGAATAACTAACCAGAAGTGGAATGCTAGGTCATACTATAGTTCTATTTTCAGTTTGTTGAGAAACCTCCATGCTGTTCTCAATAGAAGCTGCACCAATTTACATTCCCACTAACAGTGCACAAAGGTTTCCTTTTCTCCGCTTCCTTGTCACTGTAGCTCAAAAGTCCTCTGACTTCAGCAGCCTGAGGCTATGAATAAGCTCACATTAGTTCTAAGCCTCTGCCTCCTAACTCAGCAACTGCCCTCCTTTCAGTCTCCTGTTAGTATTTTGGGCATTCTAGAAGTTCTAGAGTCATTTTGAACAGCTCGTCAATGCTGTTCTCTGAATTTCTGAACTGCAATATTTCTATAGGACTTCAGTTTTTGCTTGGCTTTCTTTTTTAAAATTAGAAGAAGAAGATTTTCTTCTTGTGTTATATGCTCTGTTGGTGGCATAAGTTGTCCCCAAAGTTTCTTTAGCTTTAAAGCATTAAAGAGATTAATAAGCCAGCTTTATTTAAAAAAGAATTCAGATACACAATTTTTAGTTGACTGTCCTGACCCGCGGGACCTAGTTATTCGCGGGCTCGAAGAGGGTCCAGCCTGAAAGAGAAACGGTCGAGAAAAAGGAGCGGAGGCAAGACAGTATTCTGATCAAGCCTCAAATTTTTTATTTCAGAGCGGGTATATTTATTACAGAAGAACAAAGGGGGGCAGGACTGACTAAGCAGGGGGATACTTGTTACAATTTCATTGGTCCTTGGTTGATGGGGTTAGGGGGTACAAAGGTTAGAAGTGAAAAGGAACAAGGAGGAGAGGGGCTCCTTGGGCAGGTCAACAGCCATTCAGTAGGTCCTTCCTTATCCGGCGGGTATGTTAATACATTCTGTGGTTAACTATTCCCTGGAGCATTATCTGCTCATGCATTCTTTAGATAGCATACAGGTTTGTTAATGGCCAGGTTCTATGCCGGGGGGCTGGGCGGTCAGGATGAAGGCCTTTTGGCTCCCAACAGTTGACTTTCAGGCTCCATAGCTAAGTTTAGCTTAAACCAGTGCTGTCCAACAGAAATATAATACAAGTTATATGTATAATTTTGGGTTTTCTAATAGTCATCTTAATAAGGTAAAAAGAATCAGATAAAATTAATAATATATTTTATTTAACTCAATATATATATATTTTTTTCATTTCAACATGTAATCAATATAAAAGCTATTTATGAGCTATTTTATGCCATCTTTTAAAGATCAAGTCTTCAAAGCCCAGTATACATTTTTCACTTCTAGGAGATCTCAACTTGGACTTGCCACATTTCAAGTGCTCAATAATCACATGTGTCTTGTGGTTGCCACACTGGATGGATAGGGCTAGACTCTGCCACAGTGCTTTCCACCATGGGAATTTAGTCCAAGGAGTCACTTCATCATTTCTTGAACTATGATTTCTTTTCTTTACCCTATCATCCCACACCTACCTCTTTTCTTATTCTTTCAGACATGTGTCTGCATGTCTGAACTCTAATTATAAACATGGCTGGAGTTAATTTTTATTTTTTTCCCCCAGAAAGCTCCTCAGATCTCATTTAAATCAATAAATTTAATTGTTATAAAAAGAAGTGAGTGGGGAAGAACTGTTTATGAATGCAAACATATATTGACTTGAGAGAAAGGTGTTGTCCAGTTGAAATTTCCATCACCAAGGTAACAATTTCTTCTCTCATATTAAATCCAGAGGATGCTTTCCAATTCCTTTTTATTGGACTTGTCTGTCCATTGATCTTGTTGACACCATTTTCTTCCTGGAATTCTCACTTCTCTTAGCTTCTGTGACATTTGCTTCCCCAGCTTTCCACTGACTTCTCTGACGACTCCTTCCATGCAGCTCCTCTTTTTCTGCCCTTCCTCAATGGTGATGTTTCAGTGGCTCCAGTTTTTATTCTTCTGTCTTTATACTCCATATATTCACCCTGAATACTTTCCTCCACTGATGGCTTAATCATAATTTATATACAATTTATTTTTCAAACATGTCTGTCTAAACCATACCTACCTCCTGAGTTCCAGGCCCATATAATAAATTGCTTACTAGTTAATTCCTTGTAGCTGTCCTTCAGGCATCTCTGAGTCACCATCTGTAAAATTCATCACTTTCTCTCCTGTACACCTGACCTTCCACCTTTGTTTCCTGTGTCATTAAATGGTACCACTAACCATTCAGATGCCTAAGTCTATAACTTAGTGTTCTGAATTAAATGCTTCTCTGCCTCTTATCTCCTACATGGAACAATCCTCAGGTCCTCCTGATTTAACTTAATTCATATCTCTTTATTGATTCACATATCTCTACCTTCTCATGGCCTCTATTTTGCCTTTTCTCAATTGCTTAACATCCTGACCAGTTCAATGTCTTTAGTTTTGCCCCTTCTACCCAGCCTCTGTATTACATTTAGAGGAGCTTTGCTCAAACAAATCTTGCTAGTTAATCCTTTGCTTCTTTGCTTAAAACTAAACTCTTTAACAATTTATACAAGTCTTTGTGGTCTTGCTGATCTGGCTCCCACTCTCCTCTCCCATCTTTCTGCTCCCTGTATTCTATGTTCCACTAATGTTGAATTTGCAGCTCTTTTTTTGTCTTTGTTATACTGTTCCTCGGACTTGGGCAGTCTTTCACCCATTTTCTTTCACTAACTTTCGCTATCTCAGTCTCAGGAGTTCCAAAACTTTTTTGTCTCAGAACACTTTTAAATTGTTAAAAATATTGAGGACCCTTAAGTATTCTTGTTCATGGGGGTTATAACTATCAATATTTACTATTTTAGCAATTAAAGCTAGAAAATTTAAAAAAATTCATTGATTTTAAAAGAACCATGACAATAACATAAATGACATATTTTCTAAAAATGACTACACCTGACAAGTGAGAAAAGTGGCATTTTAGAAACATTTTTACTAATGCTGTAGTGTTTGGCTCAACAGACGACACTAGATTCTCATATCTGCTTTTGAATTCAACCTCTTCAATATGTTCTTTTAGTCTAGCCTCAAACAGATATGTAATTGTTCTGTACTAGTTTGCTAGGGCTGCCATGACAAATTACCATAATCTGAGTGGCTTAAACAATAGAAATTTATTGCCTCATAGTTCTGGAGGCTGGAAGTCTGCGATCAGGGCTGTACTTCATCTACAGGTGCTGGGGAAGGATCAGTTCTCTCTTAGGTTCTGGTAGTTCCTTGGCTTGTGGTAGCATAACTTCAGTCTTTATGGCGTTATCTGTGTGTGTGTGTGTGTGTGTGTGTGTGTGTGTGTGTGTGTGTGTGTGTATGTGAGAAAAATTTCTCCCTTTTATAAATACACCAGTCAAATTGAATTAGGGTCTACACTAATGACTTCATTTCAACTTCTCTCTCTAAATACTGTATCTCCAAATAAAGTTTCATGCTGAGGTAGTGGATGTTAGGGTTCCAACATACATTTTTAAGGGACACAATTAAATCCATAACAACTGGAAACGGCAGGACTTCTCAGGACCTCTCTAAGAGGGTCTCAGAGTCTCCCAGATATTCTCAGACCATACTTGGAGGAGTGTTGTTTGACCTCATTCTGTATGTCTCTGTTTAGAAGTTGCTATTCTGTGAAGCCCTTTTTGACCCAAGCCCATGTCAGGTGCTTCTCCTGTGTACTCTGCAGCATCCTGGGCTTCCTCTCTTTTTCACAGCATACTTTCTTGGAATTCTTTGTTAGGGGGTATATTAGTTAGCTTGGGCTGTCATTAAAAAAAGACAGATTAGGTGGTTTAAACAATAAAAAACACTTTCTCAAAGTTCCAGAGGCTAGGAATCCAAGATCAAGGTGCTGTCATTGTTGGCTTCTGGTGAGGTTTCTCTTCCTGGCTAGTGGATAACTGCCTTCTAGCTGTGTCCTCACAAGTCCTTTCCCTCATGGGCAGAGAGAGTGGGCTGAAGGGGTGGGTGGAGATATCCCTTTTGTCTCTCTTTTTATAAGAACAGCGTCCTACTGGATTAAAGCCCACTCTTATGACTTCATTTAATCTAATTGTCTTCCTAAAGAGAGGTATTATCACCAAATATTGTCATATTGGGGGCAGGGCTTCCACACATGAATTTGGGAGGGGACACAGTTCAGTCCATAACAATGGGTCACTCACTTTTATTGGACCTGATTATAAAAATTAGTGATTAATTGACCAATGGTCAGGAATCACTATTTTAAAATTTTGAGAATTATGGAAAGGTATAATTTAATATACCTTTTGTAGATTTAAATCTCATATTAAAAATTTTCGTAAACTTTTTTTAACAGAACTGTTTAAAATAATTGTCTTGGTGAAGAAAGTCTCTTACATTTCTTTAGATCAGTGATAGTAAAAGGTAATTAAAGAGTAAGTTATTAATATGCTCATTAAAATTCATAACATCTTCCTGTGGCAGATATATTTGCCAGTGTTTATAAAATAGTTTTTATAGTTTATAAGAAGTTCTTAAAATATAAATTGCTTAGAGAAATGCATGAGAATATAACTCTGAAGTGATTCTAATTTTCTACAAAATAATTGGGATGTCACGTTATTAAAAGTGAGATTATTTATATGCATTTTAACTGTAGTTTAATGAAGAGTGCACAACAATGCAATAGAAAAAAACATGATTTGTTTATTCTGGATCAAAAATGGTGGAAAAGTTTCTGTCTGTGCACAGATAATTCTAAATGTCCTACTCCCATTCTCCTCCTTCTTTTTAATATGTGAATGCCAAAAGTAGTTAAATCTCTGTGGCAGCTTGGATCATATAATTCTATGGCTACCCTCCTCTCAGCTCTGTTCACGAGCCTGTCTTCTTTAAAGATAAAACTTCAAGTGCTTCTCAAGCCAAGAATGTCAGCAACAGTGAAGATCTATGAAAACACATTTTGATTAGAAACATATTTGTTTTGAACTGAACTTCAAGTGATTTAAACCTTATTGGCTGTATTTGGCAAGATGGTCACTGTTGAGGTTACAGCTCCTTTTGCTGCTTTAGTCAGTCCTTTTGCTTTTGAAATCAGGGTCAAAATCATCCTTGTGGCTGGTGTGGATAGCAGAGCATTATGCCCTACATCGGTTCTAACTTTCAGTAGAGGAATGTTGTCAAGTTCTCCATCTCGTCTACTAGATTCCTTCTTTGCTGCCACAACCTACAGACAACATGAGGGAAAGTCCTGGAAGATTTCATAAAATTCCTGTAGCCATACCCTCTGCTTATTCCCTTCTTTCTTCTTCTCCAAGACAATTCTCTGCAATACTCTCCCAAGTGTAAATAAGTTTTCTAAAATTATTTATCTGTTTGTTCTTCTGCCTACTTGGAGAATACCTGGATTTATGTGAATGTGATGTTGGTGATTGTTATTCTGATACTCAGTTTTGGAATGACTTTTGAAATTTTTTTCTTGTTTATTTTATTGGATGAATTAAAAAAAAAACTAGCAAGTATTGTTATTACAAAAATAATAATAGCTTTACTTTAAGAAAATTTATTGATTAATGTATTTTTAATCAACAGTTACTAAAAGTTAACCTATTATGTTTGAATGTCTTAAACTGGTTGGAAAAAAGGACCCCTCAGAACTAAAAAATATTGAGGCTTATTATGATTTTCAGAGATTTAATTAGGGAGAATATTAAATTAATTAAGGGTAAAAATAATAGAAACAGATGCAGATTAATAGTTAAAAGTTTCACTCAGGGCTTCTGTGGGATCTTACTGAGTAAATAATGATACTGGCCCTTTATACAGTGTTCCCACAATGCTATGCACATAAAATCCTCACAATTATCCTGTAGACACACTCTTGCATTCTCTGTTGTACATCTGGAAGGCAAAGCAGGGTGGTAAAGTGGCTTGCTCAAGGTTGCATAGCTAGAAAGTGGTGGGGCCAAGGTTCAGACCTCAACATCCTGGCTCCAGAGTCTGTGCCCTTAGAAAAGCAAACTACCAAACATTCTCCAGAGATACACTGTGAGAAGGTCAAATTTTATAATCAATGCCTCATTATCGCATTTGGAGGGAATATGCAGGGCCCTCATTTTGACTTCTTATTGCTTGGGCAACCCTACCAGGCCTGTCTTATATATCTTTATTCTTCCTTCTCACTTTCCTATCATCAAAATTTGTCAGTCTTTTTCTCTGCTTCAGAATTCTGACATTTGTAGGTTGGTTTTGATTAGCAAAACCAGGCCTGATAACATATTATTAAAGATGTGTAAGTGTTCCTGGTTAGGGAACATCTGATAATTCATAACGTGCTTATATCCAGAAGGCCTCTAGTAAATAGGAATGATAATAAAACATCATGAGGATTTCAGGTCATATTAGTAGCTCCTTTTTATATTAGGCACTTTCTAGATGTCATGGGCTTCTATAGGATTTCTAATGTTTTAACCACAGTGTGAGCTTGGTGTTGTACAGTCAATCTATAAATGAAGAAATAGGCCGACAAATAAGTTCCTTGCCTATGGTCACAAAAGTGTAGTTAGACTTTCAACTCTCGGCTCTCTCCCTGTTTCACTCTGACTGTCTTCTGGCTGCTTCCACTGGGCTCCTAAGACATGGATCTGAATGTTCCAGGTCTGAGGCTGCACCTGAGATGGCCAGTAACCAGAAGAGCACAGCTTGCCTCCTTTCCTCCTTTCCTCTTTGCCCATATTTTCTTTCCTTTTTATTTAGGAAACTCTTTATGAAAACGTTTCTCAGTACATTCTTCTTCTCTAAACACAATATACTCATATCCTATTTCTAAAAAAATTTTTATATGAAATTAATGTTCCAGAAATGTTGCTTTACTTACAAGTGTTTTAATCATTTGGTTGTATTTTTTTTCGAATAGTTGCCATTATTGCTTTAAAATTTCTATTGGTGTTTTAAAATTTTCTTGAAAATCTTAGCTTTATTTGAACAGTGGATATAAATGGCATTTTGCTTCTTATCTTTATATTTTGCATGAGCAATCTGAAGCTTTTATATATGAATTAAAAAATTTGTTTAGTTGTCAAATTATTTATAAGTAATGGAGTAACTAGGGGGAAACCTGCTATGGGATAAGGAGCAACCATTTTTTAGAGGATGAATAGCATCATCTAAATTCTCTTACTACCTGCTGGAAGGCCTGGAGGATATGTCATTTGGAAACCTGTTTCATTCTCTCCAGCTATATAGTTCTACAAGAAAAGGAAAGAAAAACCAAGAATGTGGAGACACGATGTGTTCCCACTTTGGTCAAGGTTTAACCAAAGAGATCAGTGGAAGTTATATATTAAGAGATTTATTGGAAAGAATTGGCTTATATAATTGTAGAGGTGGGTTGTCTAAAATCCATGTGGCTGGCAATGAGGAAGGGCAGGGTGGAACGCTTAGATATGAGATGAAGCTGGGGTCCACAGGCAGACTTCCTTCTTCAGGGAGGCCCCTCAACTGATTGAGTCAGGCCCCCAGACTATCTAGGATAATCTCCCTTCCTTAAATCTCCCTCAACTGATATGGACTCCAATCACATTTACAAAATACTTTCGCAGTAACACCTGGATTATCGCTTGACTGGACAACTGGAGACTATAGCCCAACCAAGTTGACACATAAAATTAACTATCACATCTACCTCATACTTTTTAAATTTTTAAGTGTATAGTATAGTAGTGTTAACTATGTACATTGCTGTGCAATAAATCTGTACAAATTTTTCATTCTGCAAAACTGAAATTCTATACCCACTGAACAAAACTCCTCTTTTTTTACTCCCCCTGACTACCTCTGACTTTTACTGCTTTTCTGAAATACCCCTGAAGCTGCTAGACTGCAACAATTCAGAGCAGAAAGAGGAAATATGCTGTGAAGTAAGTTGGCTAAGGTGTCCCATTGTTTATAATCATTCTTCCAGCCAGCATGACCCTGGAACAGCACAAGAATGATGGGAAGACCCAGGCTTGGCACCTGTCTCTCCTGTTAACGGTGGAGAGATGCAAGGGGAGGAAGATGGACAGAACAGATATTGGGGAGCAATGAGCTAAACTGCTACTCAGAGCCTGTGGACTATACAAGAAACGTACTTAAAAGAAGCTGGAGATCCAATTATAATTTTGTTTGGGCATTTGGGCGTGAGACCTCGATTTTTTTTAATTGAAAATGCACTTACGTTTTTTTCTTTAGGGTACAGGTGGTGTTAATGGAATTGAGGCTATGAGTGTGATTTCTCTCTGAGTCATTCAGCTCTACTGCTTCACAAGAACAGATTGCACCCCTCACCCTGTAGAGTCCTCTTAAATGCTGCTATAACTGCTATTCACGGAGGAATATAAACAGCTTCACAGTATTTATTCCTAACACTGGAGGAAAAAGTCTTTTCCAGATTCACAGCTTTCTGATTATGTTATATACAACCTTTGCAGAATGAAAAACACCCTGGGCCAAGAGGTAAGAGGCACAAATGCCTGTCTGGCTCCATCGTGAGCTAGTTGCGCTTTAGTCCACTCATTGGTTAAAATGATGAAGTTGCTTGAATTGGAAGGTGTCTTTCTAGCCTGCAGGCTCCATGATTCTAAAGGGCAGTGTTCTCTGTCCTAAAGTGTTTAGAGGATAGGAGAGCAGGATGATTAGTTGGCCCCTCAAAATTATTGGGTCCCTGTCTTGTGTTTAACACAGTTACTTCTATAGCAACTTCTGTTCAGGACTGGTACGAGCCATAAGCCAAAGAGTTTTTCCTCTACCTTATATTTGAACAATAATCTTGTTCAAACCTGGGATACTTTCGAGAGGGAGAGGCAGTGCTCTTAAGTATTGCATCAGAACAATGGGTGTAAGTTGTAACTCTCTTGGGCAAACTGAAACTCAAGGTCACCTTGGTTGTAAGCAATGGTTTAGTTTTTTTCAAATTAATAATTAAATAAGAAAGTATGCATTAGCATATGTGGCAAAGTCTAGTATGCTTACTAGTTTTGCTTAAGGAAGATGCATCTGTTGCTTAGTCTTAAATGAGTCTTTCAGAGAGAAAGAGAGACCAATAAGAGATTAACAGAATAATGCAGGCAAGAGAAAATGAGGAGCCAACAGTACTAAGGAAAGGCCTGGGAATTATTATTTAGATGGAATCAGAAGTCTTGGTAGCAAGAAAGATAAAACCCACCCAAGCTATTCAAAAGAAAACCATTAGCTATATGTGACTAATAAAGAATGGTATGATTTTAAAATATCATAATTCGGTGACTTGAAATGTTGAGGTTGGTTCTGAATAATTGTTTATTTCTCAGCAACACAAAAAAGGCAGCTCTCTAGCTTTGAGATTTTTCTCTTGCTTTTTCTCAAAATAGAACCAGTTGGTCACTTTCTCAGCTGAATGCCCTCAGTCAAAGTCCAGCCGGTCTAAGAGATGAATTGGATAAATGTTTCTGGAGGTATTTGGTCATGGGACTGTATCATTAGGACTTGTAAAGCATGTCTAATTTACTTAATGGATTATAATGTCTTGGAAATTGCTATAATGGCCTATTTACACAGAATGCCTGAGTGCCAGACCATTTGTATAAATAAGCAATTGTGTTTCCTGCTGTCAGGATATTTTAGATCTGAAGACCAGTTACCTGATGCCTTTTGTCTACAGTATTAGCTTGAGTGGTGATTATATTCTGCATATTGTAAATCTTCAAATAATCACTGTGAATAGCAGCTGCTTGGGTCTTTAATATTTTTACCCAGATGGAAATGCCTGCCTGCAAAGTCTCATTTAAGATGGGAAGCGATATAGAGAAATCCAAGGGAACATTTTTGGTCTGCTTTATGTGCAGTTGATAGGACCTGAAGAGTGTGTGTGCTTTTTCTTTTCTGGAAAGGAATGAAAAAGTACCTAGGCTAAAATGGTCAATGCTAAGAACCACATCTGCATACATGCATTCATTTGCTGTGAGTGCCCCTCCCTCAACCTGGGATTTTTGTGTCTGCAGCTCTTGGCCATACTCACCAACAGCCCTTCTTTACTGTCTGTCTGTAGGATTAACCAGAAAGTGGATGGAGACCTAATGGAGGTATGATAGAGGACTCTTTCCTTCTTTATCTGACTGGTATACTTCAAAAAACATCCTGACTTAATGGAAAATATGTTTATCTCAGTGTTCTCAAGTTCACTTCTGATTGCATCAGACCTACATTCATACCTTTCTCTTCTTCCATTCACTCTTGCCAATAGTACTGATTGTTGATAATGATCATTTGTTTATTCACTTACTTATACCCTATTGTTTTTCAAAAGGGTCCTAATTTTGTTTTTATAGTTGTATATGATGAAAAAACAAATTTAAAAACAAATGCTTATAGAAGGAAAAAAAGGTAAAAAAATACAATGGAGTCAGAAGTGAGTTCCTAAAAGGCTCATTTAAAGTCCCACACTGTGGTTTCAGGTGAGCCACAATTTGGGCTCTAAATTTCCCAATGGCCACTGGGAAGGGGAAGCATGACCGAAACAAGTTTTGCAATATCTCTTAATTTTAAACCAGTCAAATAAGTGAAACATATTTTTTTCTGATACGGAACTCAGAAAATTTTCGTTATGTCCTTATAGAGAGGACACTATGAAAAATGATAAAAGGCAGCTTTGATAATATTTTTTACATCCCATTTTTGAAAAATGAAGTACTTTACTTGCCATCCAGGCTCTGAATTGCACCCTCATCATTCTTTAGTTTTATCAGGATGCCCACATTTGTGCCCGTTGAGAGCTGGTGTTGAGGCAGGTTGCCCTCGGTGAAGGAGTCATCACTTTTTTCATTCATTTTGTTCTCCCATGAGTCCATGGTACCTATGATTCTCCCAGGAGTGACCACAGTTTCTTTTAGGATTTCCTGATGCATAAAGTGGGTGACATTTGCAGGATATATTAGTTTCCTATTGTTGCTGTAACAAATTAGAATAAACTTTAGTGACTATAAAGGATGCAGATTTATTATTTTACCATTCTGAAGGTCAGGAGTCCTACATGGGTTTCATGGACTAAAATTAAGGAATCAGGAGAGTCTTAAATACTCTAGGCATTTCCTAGCATCTAGAGGCTGCCTGTATTTCTTGGCCTCTGTCTTTCTCTAGCAATCACATCACTCTGACCTCTGTTTCCATCAGCAAATTCGATCTTTGACTCCCCTGCCTCCCTCTTTCACTTATAAGAGGTTTGAGATTACAGAGTCCACCTGGGTAATCCAATTTAATATCTCCATCTCAAGACCTTTAACTTAATCATATCTGCAAAGTTGCTTTTACCATGTAAGAGAACATAATCATAGGTTCCTAGAATTAGGATGTGGATAACTTGATGTTGGTGTGGGTATTATTTTGCCTACTATACCAGAGAATTGAGGACACAAGGGTTGTGTGCCATCCTACACTATATGAGCTTGCCTGGCAAGTGTTTCAGGCAGGATCCAGGTAGAAAAACTGGGCTGTGCCATATAGTTCAGTAGAGGAAAGTGAATACGGGGACCTAGACATAGAGATGCTGCAGGAGCTAAAAACAAGGGAAGGTAGTTCAACTCAGAGATTAACTACTGAAGAGGCTGCTAGCATCTCTAGGGAGGAGGGACAACAGGAAGAGAGAGTGCTACCAGAGACCAGGAGCCAGGGCTGCCAGGTTGGAGCTGAAAACATAGAGAAGGCATGTCTGGCAGGAGCTGAGATCATGAAAGAGGCATAGGTGCCACGGGAGACAGTGCCTCCAATGTGGAAAGTGGGGAGAAATACCCTGTATTTCGTTTTTTCCCAATTGCCCATCTCCTACCTGTGTTTCTATTTCTTGTCCAAACTAACTAGAAGCTAGTAGGCAAAGGGATAGGAAGCTGTAGTTGGCAGGTCCCTGTGATATAAAGCCTATGAGGCAGACTCTGGATCTGAGAGCAAACACGAAAATGGCCTACACATCTCAAGTCGTGAGATAATGTGCATCTGAATAACATGGAGTAAGACATCTGTTACTCTTTCCTTTAAATCTGTACATAAGCTCTGGCTGTCAATACAGTGAAGAAAAAAAGGTGTTTGTGTATGTGTGTGTGGGTGATGGGGAGAGCAGAAGCAACTGCTTTCATTTTGGTAGGATTTCCCCAAGGAATATACCTGAAACATTCTCAGCATCTTTGTACAGGGAAAACTTATTTGTGTCAAACTGAATGGATAATTTGGTGCCTCTGCTTCCGCATCTTAACTTCTCCTCCCCTTTCTCCTTCACTTCTCACCTCCCTTCTTTTTTTCCCCTCTCTCCCTTCTTTTTTCCTCCCCCTCCCATTTCTCACTCCCTCCTGTTCCTCCCTTTCCTCTTTATTCTGTCTCTTCCTCCTTCCCTTCCCCATTTTCTCCCGACTCTTTCTTTTCTTTTCTTTTTTTTTTTGCATTTATTTCTTAAAACACTGCTTTGATTAGTCAACAGGCACATTCTTCTAAAGAGTTCCTACTGGTGACTGTCTCTTCCTTTCTCCCCTAACCTACTATTCCCTTTACTAATTGTGGTGTTCTCATGACCAGAGACTATAGAATTATTTTCATTAATATCTCTATTTAACCTTTTGCCTTAAGAAGCATTTTAGGACTTCCCCTAGTGCCCAAATCAATACATAGTATTGAACCTCTCTTAAGCCCAGATATTTCCCTAGACATTCCAACGTATCTTTTAATTTTTTTTCTCGAGGCCCATTTTTAAGGGGTAACTGTGAGACTCATATCTAAGATGCAACCCAGCCAAAGGTCATGCCTTTGTTTCTTAAATAAAAGAAACACACAACAAAAAATTACAAGCTTCTCTTGTGTTTATAATCATTGTTCAACTATCATTGACTACACATGTAAAATTATTTGGATTCTAAGGCTGAGGAGAAATGAGGAAAATATTTTTCATGAAAGAAGAGCTTCTGGTGGAAAGAAATTGAAACTTTCAATGCAATCAGCCTTGTCCAGATATTCTCATTTGATAATACATAAATAAATAGGTTGATTAGTTTGGGGACTTTAGGACAGAGCATTGAGGTAGTAATATCCCTCAGCATTAGTGCTGCTGTTGATCTGAAGCCCCAGGGGAGGCAGCACAGCATGAACTCTCATTCCAAATTTCCTAGGTTTCAGCCTTGGCTCTACCACTTATTAGCTGTGTGACCTTGAGCAAGACACTTAACCACTCTGTGCCTCAATTTCAACTGAGAACTAAGGATAATAAAAACCTCTAAGTACTATTGAGTGAATTAAATAAGCCAGTGTAAAGCTCTAAGAACCATGCTAGGTACTTAATAAGAGCTTAAAGCTTTTGCTCATTATTTTATTTTCCCCTCTTCCATCCTGATAGCTACTTCCATAGGCACCTGTTTCTAATGTGTTTGTGTTCTTAAGTTTGTATCTATTCTTCTAATATATGTAGTGCTGTGCATGTTTCTGGGAAAAGGGGCTTGTTATAGTCTTGAGAGGTTAGAAACCTTCTGAGAAGGGGTAGAGAATTGAACCCAATACTCTGCTACCAGTTTTCCCTCTAGACATTTGTTGAATACGAATGCTAAGTAGTTAGGAGGCTAAGAAGCTAAGCAGAAAAGCTTCAGACAGAGGAGAATTTTCAGCAGGTCTGTAGGCTGAGAAAGCAAGGACTATGTAGTTCTAGACATACCAGATTAACACCAACAGCTTTTCATCTAGAACCCCTAGGGTAGTTAGTATAGGAGCAGAAGTGTGTAGAGATAGACAGAGCCTTGTCAGGAAAGGAAAAGGATAACCTTATCCAGAGTCTGTATAATTTTTATATACAACATCTGGCATTCAATCAAAATTTACCAATCATACCATGAATCAAAAAAAAAAAAAAAAAAAAAAAAGAGAGAGAGTGAGCGCATGCACAGAAACAGAACTAAAGGCGATTTAGACTTTTGATAGGCAAGAACATCAACATTGCTATGATTAACATGTTTAGATGAATAGGCTAGTGTACTTTGTTATTTTTAAATTAGATTTCACATATTTTTCCTGTTTTTTTTTTTTTTTTTGGTGTTCTTAACATATTTCAGCTACTAATCCATTGTTCGATTTTAATTCTCAGAAATTCCTAAAATCTTTTTTTTAATACCTTTTATGAAATCACAATGGTCAGACCATTAAAAGACCATACACAGGGAAAATACATTAATTTTTCACTTTTAAGAAGAAATAAGTTAGAGTAATTTTTAACTATAGTGCCTGTGTTTCTGTCTGTGGGTTTGAAGTGCTTTGGTAACTCTTTTCTCTTGTAGATACATTGATTTTCTTTTTGTTATTGCTTAATTTAGAACATACTTGGGATTTTGAAGGTCCATAGTCAAACTATGTTATTCATTTCTGATATTTTTATCTATAATTATTTATTGGATTGTAAAACAGATGCTTTTTAAAGCTTATATTACTTCTTTAAGAAGTGTCTATTTTTGGTCAACCATCAACAATAAATACAGGCTCTGTGTTTCAGGCAAGCTGATATTTACCCTTAAAAATGATTTAAAAACAAGATATTCAGGGTAAACATTTTTATGTTTATGCTGAATGACAAACAATTGTTATTGCCTTCATTATATAGATATAATTTGGATAAACTGAGCATTAATTTTTGTAACCTAAGCAGTGAACTCAGCTCATCCTCAAAAGACTTAGGATACAGCCAGTAATGGTAGTGAAAAATAGTTGATAATGAGAATACCATCCCTTGATGGTTACCTGAAGGAATGGTTTTGGGTTAGTTCTCAAGGAATGGATAATTTTCTCGGAATATTTCAAATATTTGAAAATTTTAGAGCCATTTGGAGCACTTAAGTCTAAGATTGCTTCTGAGCTGTATTCTGGTCCTGATACTGTGCGAAGTATGTGTAGGAATATGAGAAGGAAGAAATAGACTAGAAATGGAATTCCGTTACTTCATTTCAGCTTTTTTACTCCTGAAATGGTTTAACCCCCTCATAGATAGCTCTTTTCCTATCTACATCATATCTGTGCTTCTCCTTTATTTTCTCTTTGCATTAATATTTTCTAGAGCTATTCAAGTATTAAAAGCAATGAAATGCCAGTATGTATGTATGTATGTATGTATGTATGTATGTATGTATGTATGTATATGTGTGTGTGTGTATATATATATATATATATATATATATATATCTATATATAAAATTTTAATGTTTCTTAGAATAAAACTTTAGCTTATAGGCATGTGAGTATAACATGGCCCTCCACCTGCAATCCCAAAGGCTTTTAAAACCTTGATGAAAGTGATAGAAAAGGAAATAACTGTCATTTCAAAGCTTCAGAAAGTGTTAATCTTAAAAGAGGTAGAAATGTGACTACTCTTTTGGGGCAGATCTCTGTATTTGTTCAGAGAAAGCTAGCTAAATAGACTCTTTAATAAAATACAAATGCAAAAGCAAATGTTCACTTGGGAAAATCTGAGAAGAAACTATTTGATTATAAGTGCTTTAGGTGGCTTAATGATAGAAATTATTTTGTACAGTTAAATTAGGGATATATTTCATGATATTTTTTTCTAAAAAGAAATAATTTTTTTAAGTGTGGTATTTGATATTGCTATGTGGGTAACTTATTGCTTGTTCTAATGAAAGAATATATCTATATCCACATGCATATCTATATATCTATATCTATATCTACATGTCTATCTATATATTTATATCTATTTCTATATCATCTATTCTATCTCTATCTATCTCTATCTCTCTCTATCTCTATATATCTATATCTAATCTATATCTATATCACCTATCTCTCTCTCTCTCTCTCTCTCTCTCTATCATCTCTCTATCTCTCTATCTCTATCTCTATCTCTGTCTCTGTCTCTATCTCTATCTCTATCTCTATCTATCATCTATCATCATCTGTATCCATATCTATAATCTATATCTATAATCTATATCTGTCTATATCTGTATCTATCTATATCTATCTATCATCTATATTTATCTATGTATCTATAAAGTTTTGTTTAAATGCTGACAAGTACCCAAAAGCTGAGATAAAATAGACAGCAGAAGAGATAGAAAACCTACTCTTCACTACACCCTGTAGGAACCATCTCACAAAGAAATGGGACTGGACTAGGCAAAACTCCCGCACTTCCTTATAGCTGGACTTCTCACCTAGCTGTTCAAGTGACAGCTCAGGTACTCAGGTAGAAGTTACCAGCCCTTTTAACCATTAGGCCCAGAGCTGGCAAAATATCGCTTCTGCAGTTCCCTATTGGTCGAAGCATTAAAGACCAGACCAAACTGACGGGGTGGAGGAATATCCTCCAGCTCTCAATGTATGTGAATGACCATAAGACTGAATAACCCAGACTATGAGAAATGGAGGGATGTTATGCAGTGGAATTTTGATATTGTTGGCTCTGGGGGCTAAAGAGGAGGTTACAGTGGGTTGGAGGTGTTATCTCAGAAGGTGAAGGTGAGGTTTAGACTATGGAAACAGGGCAAGTTCCTTTTTATTTTTCATTTTCATTTTTTTTTTGCCCTCATGGCTATTTTGACTCTGACTGCTCAAATTTACTCCAAGCAATTGGAATTAAGTTGGGACCTGACCTGTGGACCTCCGTAAGGGAGCCGTAGTTCCTTTAAATAGATATTGCTCTCACAGGGAAATAAAATGTTTTAGTTTTGGATTATGTATTCTATATGGACTCTTCTACAGTTTGTTAGACATGAAGATTTTCAGCCCTTCTGCCATGTAGGCATTACTTGAACCTCACTTACCAGAAGTAGGGATTGGAATGAATGCTATGCTTAAGGAGCATTAGTGGGCTTTATTGCAATTTCATAAAATTAATGAGTTCATTTTGCAGCTAGTTAGATAATTCAAGTTTTTCGAAATGTCTCAGCTCCTGGGAAACTGTTCAGCTAACTTCTTGGTTGTATAAGTGTGCTTAAGCGTTAACTCCTTAAGTCATTTGTGTGTGTGTGTGTGTGTGTGTGTGTGTGTGTGTGTGTGTGTGTGTGTGTTTCCATTAATGTGAAGAATAGATTGATCTATTTGCAACGAGGCTGATTGTTTATCCTTTTATAAATATGGTAAGACAAAAAAGAAGCAAACATAAAATATACAACAAAAGGCAACTAAAACAAGCATAAGCAAAACTGTAGAGCTAGAGACTTATTTGAAAGACTAATGTTTTATAGCTAGGCTCGAAACATATTTTCCTTCTGGTTAACTTGGCGTAGAAAAGTGCCATTTTCAAGTGTTACTTGTGTGTTCTCTCAAGATATCACTGTATTAAGCATGAACATATTAAAATTTTGTTTCAGCTCCTGTTCCTGTCTTCAAGATAAAGTGTTTTCTTACTAGTACGACGTGACTGCCATTGTTGCACTCCATGTTTGGCAGAGATAGAGAGACCTGAGATTTCCAGTTAATTTGCATAATAAAATTCTCATTAAATTATGGTTCAATGAAGGAGAAAGTATGAGACTAATTTGATTTGTCATTTCTATACTGAAAGTTTCTGTGTTGCCAATTTCTATTTGTACACAGAGGTGGTCTGACCTGTTCTGGAGTACAGAAGTGGAGTTGAGTCTTTTCCTTAAGATAAAAAATAGAGAGAGAGAGAAAAAAATTGTTTTTCATAGACTTGAAAATAGGCATAAATTTCAGCTGTTTTTTAGACCCTCTGATTTGGATTGTGAGAACTAGTCACTACTGCTAGAAGTTACATGGCTGTCACTGAAAAATATCTGACTTTCCTCATCTTGTGGATTCATTCACAACAAGCTCTGTCTTGTATCTTGAGGGTAATCCTCCAGCTGTCCCAATGCTTAGCCTTAGTCTACATAGAATTTATCTCCATATATGTTGGCTGGAGTAGTGAGCAGATATGTCACTCATGTGAAGGCACATTCTTACTACAGATTCCTCAACATTTGAGTGGAGAGTAAACCTGGAGATGTACACCAGGTAAAAAAAGCCCTTAAATAGACCGTGCAAATAGGTTTTTTTTTTGTTTGTTTTTTGTTTTTTGTTTTTTTTTGCATTTGACCATTTTAATCCTGTGAGAGGGACAATTTCAGTATGGCTACATGTTCATAGGATTTGGTCAGTTTGATTGATTGACTTGATTAATTAGTGTTTTTAAACAGCTTATTAATCTTTTTAACTACCCATAAATATTTGATTTTCTGTTCTAAAATCCAAAACAGTAAGTATTAATTTTTTTCTTCATCTTTGGGATAGTCTAGAATTATTGAGTATACCCATGGGAGGGAGTGGCAGATTTTAGAGACCATATTTATCAGATGTTAGGGTTAATAATGCCATGTATTAGGTCCTTAGAAGCCCATTGTCAAGGTCTACTTTTTACATATTTTTTTTGGATGAATGTAATTTATTTTGTTCATATTTAACATATTCTGGAAAAATAATTGAAAATGCTCAATTTTTTTTTAATCTCCTGCTCCAATAAGAAGCTTCTATCAGAACTCTCTTTTAGAACATAAATTCTAAGGCAAAATTTTTGTCACTTTCTTTGTTTTTAGTTATTAAGCTAATAATTAATACATTTAGCTTAGTGTGTCAGGAGATATTAGAGCTATAACAGACCTGAGATTTCTCTATCTATTATCTCAATTTATCATTGAAGAGCATAACATGAAGCAAAAGATTAGGCTGACTTCTATCAAATTCCAAGGTCTAGAACTGTAATTGGAGAATGACCATAATTAGAATTAGAAATAGGTTTAAAAGGAAAAATTAAGGCAGTGAAAATGATTCAGACTGGAAAGGGCTAGTAAGGACACTTATAATAGTGCTATATACATGAAAAATATGTTAGCTCTGCAAATGATTTTTGAAAATCATGGCAATGCCAACATTTTATTTAGCCTATAAAGTGTGTCTTGGTTCCATACTCAGGTATTTATCGTTCTCACTGTCCATACTTTGCCTCACTCCAGATCAAACCTCACATTTCAGTCTAGCCCTTTGACATATATTTGAAAAGACAAATGGCCCAGAGAGCTCAAGACACAGTATCAGGGACTGCTCATAATTGTGGAGGATCCAAAGCAATGCCAAAGTGGAGTCTGTTTGGGAAAGTAAATAGAGAATGGAAGCAAAGTGGAAGGGGTAAGCTGAGGCATTAACTAGGAGGCTTAAATGGAAGGGCCAAGGAAGGAAGAGTTAGATAAAGAAGGAATACATCTCATCCTTTCTCTCTGAATGTCTCCTCCCTTTTCTTTCACTAACCAGGTGATTTTTGCTTTCACTGTTTCCTTGCAGTTTCTGCTGCCTGAAAACATCAACTTAATATGGCATCATCTTGCTGTGTCTCTGTGGCTCCTTTCTGCGACATACCATACCTTAATGCCCCTTTTAGCTCAGCCCTTATTATTAGCTGCCTCAACTCTGGATTTCCTAGTGCTGAAACTGAAGAATGGAGTTTGGCTGGTTCAGATCATTTTTTTTTTCACCAACTCAAAGAGCAAAATCCAGACTGTGAATGGATTACTGTATTTTTAAAGACACATACTACTCCTGATTCAATTGGCTGAGGGTCAGTTGGTACAAATAGGAGCTGTGGGTAGGCATTTTTCTTCAGAGGGGTTGTAGGTGGCAATTCTCATCAGTCTAGTAGTGGCTCAGAGGGGATGGATGACTCAAGTTATGAATGGTGGGAAGGGCTCTCATTTCTATCCCAAGGCTTTTCTTGTCCAACTCAGTGCTTCTGTTTAAATAAAGTTGGGTGGGTTAAAATTTCTTAGTTTTCCAGGAGATGAAAAAGAGCTTTTTCTATATGTATAGGTTTTTCAGATGTTGCTTACTCCACAAAATGAAATGTCAAGGCAAAACAACTCATATATATTGTACAGCGTAAAAAATGTCCTAAAGAAAAATTTAACTGCTTGTTTGGTTTTCCTTTTAAACTTGCTTTTCAGCCCCTCTCTTACTGCAATGAGATGGGGTTAGGATTCAGAGAGAGAGACTTCTCAGTGAGGCAGGAGAAGATGAAGGTGACAGATGTTTCTTTGGCATTTTGGATCTCTCTAAAGGTTGATGAGAGAAACTTGGGTTGCCTGGATGGTATCTGGTATGTCAGTATGAGGAGCATCATGTTCTAAGCATGGCATAAATGTAGCTGTCATTTTCCTCAGACATGCTTTCCTTGCAGTTCGATGATGTTACTGTCTGCTATAAAGATGGAGAACTGGGAATGTGGCTCAATGTTAAGGGTGTGTGTGTCTTTGTGTGTGGTGAGTGTGTGTAGCGTGTGTTTATATTAGAGGCCTGGGTATTTTATAGACATTCTGACTATCAGATTTCTGACACAGAACATCTGACACATTTCTACTAGTCATGTGAAAAAAGTTTTATTTTTTTATTATTATACTTCAGATATACCTCAGTTTTGTGTAAAACAAAATATTCTTAGGGTACATCATAATAATAACAATTATAATTTATTAAGTACTGTTCTAAATTATTAAACAAATACTGTTTTGAATTATTGACACCTCACAAAAACTTGATGCATTGATATATTTCCCATTTTACAAATTTGGAAGTTGAGTATCAAAATGTTAAACAACAGTCTACATTCCAGATGCAACAGTGACAGGGCAAGTTGACATTCAAACATGTCTGTCTGAAATTACTCTTTGTCTCTGAGCCATGCCATGTGTCCATAACTGTGAAATTCAGTTATGGTCTTTGGGGTGGACAAGATGGTTAAACATTAACACAGAAGAATTTGAAAATTTTGGGAAGACTCCTCCTCTTCACACACATAAGTTGAAAACTATCTCCCCATCATCTGCAGTAGTAAAAAAAATGTCATCATTAGAGACTTCAGTCCATTGGGTATAGAAGTTCTCCTTTGTCTTCCAGAATGTCTCACATGAATCTTTCAAATGAAAGCCTCTCTCTTGCTCTGTGCTTCCATAGCCTTTCCCATAGCTTTCTTTTACAATTCTTATCTCAGGCTAAGAATTGTGTTTTCGGCTTTGTTGAGATATAAGCTTTTTAAGGGCAGGAACAGTTATCTTAATACTTTCAGGTCTACATTTGTTGTACTGTTAGAAGAAAGTACTAAAATGTATCTATCACTCAACAGCTATGCTTAGGAGATATTTGGCCACAAGGGTAGGAAATACTTCTCCTGATGGGCCTTGGGTAGAGGGGGAAATGGAGGTAGAGAGGGGAGAGAGGTGTAGTAGGGGCATTGTTTAATCTGACAAGTTTCCTAGGAAAGTGCCCCCTCCTGTTATGTTTCTGAAAAATTTCATTTATTTTTCCATTCTGAATCTGAAAATTCTGGTGCTCAAGTTATCATTCTCTGTTAACTCTATTGTTTGTTGAAGGGAACAGTTGTAAAATAGCCCATCCATAATTATAGACTGGATTTCTTGTAATCCAAAGGGGATGGTAATAAAAAGAAAAAGAGAAGAGGAGAGAAAGGAAGGAGGCAGGAAGAAGTGGGGGAAGGAGAGATAAAGGGCAAGAGAAAAACAAAGGAGAAAGGATATTGACTTTAGACTTCAAAGATTAACTGATTCATCCTCCTTTTTTTTTTTTTTCAAAAGTAACTTGGAGATATTTAATATCTCTTCAGATCACACGAGGCCAGAAATTCTAGGATTCTATTTGATCCTAATTTCAGGCTGTGATGTATGAGGAGAAATGGCACAAATCACCTCTTTTGTATCACTATCCAAGCTATTCTGTGATGAGAGAAATAAGGAAAAAAATTCTTATAGTATCCCGAGATCTGAACTTTTAGTGACAAGGAGGAGGGGTATGCTTTTGTTCTTTTCAAATGAGCAGCTGAAGAGGATGCCTCCCAACAGGGCAATGGACAGCAAATTGCTATATCCTGGAATATAGGCACGGAAGCAGGAGACAGGACAGACACATCATGATTTTATTTTAAGAGTAAGGCATTGGGGAGATTCTGCTTCACCAGATCACATAACATACTTGAGATTATTCTCTTTGCTTTTGTCCAGGTGCTAACTGTTGACTATTTCTCCTCTTTAAGATATTTATAAGGGAATCATCTCATGTCATTTGTTCTCAGGGTTGTATTTGACCTCAGGCTGCTTCAGAGCCCTTGGAAATTTCTCAGGAATTATTTTCATACTCCTCCATCCAACAAGAAGATGCTTATCTTTGGGATTTCTAGAATGTGTGCCTTCCTTCCTTCCTTCCTTCCTTCCTTCCTTCCTTCCTTCCTTCCTTCCTTCCTTCCTTCCTTCCTTTTTTCTTTCCTTTCTCTTTTCTTTTTCCCCTCCAACATAGATGAATAACCTCTGGCAATATTTTACATTATGTGCACTTTCAGCAATTGCAACTTGGGTTTATTTGTATCTAAGCATTTATTTCTCTTTCCCAAGGCTGATAATAGGTTTTGGAGAAATTTATAAACAGGATTTAATTTATTTTACTCAATCTTCTTTGATTGCAGTATTGTCAACAAAATAGCATAAAGAACAGAAGACTTGAATTGTAGATCTGCTACTAACCTCCTGTTTGACCCTGAGAATTCACTTTACATGAATTATGAGTTTTTTTTTTTTTTTGAGATGAGAAAGGTAGAGTAGATACCTCATTTAAGGTCTCTCCCAAGTGCTAAGATTCAGTGATTTTGTGACATCAAAAAAAATAAAAATATTGCAGTGTTCTCCTGCATGGATTATAAATGGCAAGGAGAAGGTTGAATCTGCTGTAAGATTATTTTTGTAAGTTTTGTTTATAATGTCTTAGGGGTCTCTACTTTTTAGGAATATGATAGAAACTTTAGGATAAGACTTGCTTCGTTGGAGCCCACCGTAGGGTATCCAAGTCTATTGGTAATAATTTGAGCTTAGAGTTCTTGAAAAAAATTTTACAAGTAAAGATATTTGATGTAGAAATTATAGATAAATAGGAAGCTATTTGCATAAACCAGAATGTATGTGTAGAGAAAAAGATGTGGGGGGAGAAAGGGAAAGGAAACCACTCACTAGTTTATTTATGTGTATTATTTAAGAGAAAGGCACTAGCTGAAAAAAATGTTAAGCATAAGACGAGCGCTTAGATAGTATCTACTGCAAAGTTATCTGTACCGTAAGTTACAGTTGTCTGTCAAGATAGGGACTGAGAGAATAGAGCAGATGGATGGAAATGGCTGAGTATGAAGATACAATTCTCATCCTAAGGCAAAGTTCCAACAGGTGAGATTGATATTTCAGGCTTGTAGTAATCATTTTATTAAAAAATGAATCATACCATATCCAAACTTTGAAAAGGACACCCAGGATAGAACAGCATTAGAGACCACTCTGATATCATTTATCATCCCCATCATCTGCTGATGAATCCAGAAATTCCCCAGGCCTATTTTGTTATGCATGGGAAGGTACATTTTCTTCATCAACATCAAGGTAATAGGGAGCCACCCAAAAAGCTGTTCACTTTATTCCAGGAAAATAGTTTCAAAGAGAGAGAAAACATTTTAAATTGTTTAAAAGAAGACTCAGATCTCTGAATATGTTTCTCAGTTTTGTCCCCAAATAACCTTATCTACTGTGGAATCAAGTTAAGGAAACTTAATTAGGGTTTTAAAATACAAGAGAAGACAAGGAATGAAAATTAAGTATATCAGAAATCTGTAGATCTTTAGGCAAACAATTGTACTCACTGGGAAGGAGAGATGATCTTTCATTTAGATGGAAAGTCGAATTCTAAAGGTCATTCATTATGGGAGGACAGTTACATTAAACATTTAACTGATTCAACTGCAGAGATGTAGAGCAGGTAGAAAATTTGAGCATTTGTCTTCAGTTCTCATTTTCCCTATCATCTTTAGTTATAAGCTAAACTGGACACATTTTTTGTAATTTTGTATATCCTATATCATAGATCTGGAACATAAATCAACCATTTGGCTATAATTGATAGAATTGATTTAACAAATTATAAAAAGACATAAATTTGTCTAAAATGTAAAAATAAGACTTAAATTTTTAATTTAAAAAATAAAAATAGTTCCCAAAAACTCAAGTATTAATGGTGTAAACATTCTACATTAACTTAGAAGGATAAAATAAGAACTGTAAATATAAGGAGAAAGTTGGGTGCTTAAAATATTTAATTTGGAGGTGACCTTATGAAATTCCAGATTGCACAGGAAAATTTTGTTTGAAACATCTAGGATTTCAAAGTTATAATAATAAAAAAATGAATTATTTGAGACCAGACACTGTGTCAAGAGAGTATGCTATAGACATAATATCATTTAGAGGAAGGAAAATTTACATTGTAAGGTGGAATTGGTAGAAGTCTGTTTAAGACAGAGAGTTTTGTTTCGAGCCTTGAAGGAAGTGTAGAATAGAGCTCAACAGAAATTTGGGGAGTAGCATTCTGGTTCAGGGTAAGACCTGCAGGTGAGAATGAAAAGGATAGAAAGTATATATGTGGAACAGAGGGCCCCTGGCTGAGACAGACTGGAGGAATGAGTGGTAAGGTGGATAGTTAAGGTGAACATGATTTGTCAGGGTACAGATTGCCGAATAAATCTAATTTGGAATCATTTTGCAGTAAGCAGTACCATCTTATTAATGACAGACCTCTCTTGCCTCCTTTCTTTTGCTACTTAACTATATGTCATAGAGAATATATAAGAGAGAACACAGAATAACAAAGCAACAGTTTTACTGGTGGATATGTCGATCAAAGGAGAAAGAACAGTTGACAACTCCAAAAACTCTACTCAGAAATTGATAGTTTTAATTTTGCTGAATAAAAACACAAAGGCTGCTATTTTCTTACTTTCCTTTATAGCATTGTCCAGTACTCTAGCATTTCTTGGTCAGGTTGTCATACTTTTCAGTCACATATTTTGTTTTCCTCCATCTTATTCTACCAGACATTCAACACTTTATTTACATTGTTTATGCTATATTTTATGGTTGTGTTACTCTTTTCTGGAGCAAAGAGAGAAAAGGCAGTGAAGAGAAATTTTCACTCAAAAGGCCATTCAGCTCTTTGTTCTGCTTCTGTAGATGTGCTTGCTGTGTAGGCCATACTTGAAATTAACTAAAGACTCATCTTCCCTTTTGTTTGTTCTGTCTAAGCAACAAATGTTAACTGCCTACAACCCATAGCAACTCTCACACTTTGTAACCATCTGAGGACAAATTAACCAACCAGCTCTTGCTAAATAAGTTCTATATAGGGAATGTTGCAACTGAGCTCAGGCCCAGATCTTCAGAGCAGTAGCTCCTCTGGGACCGCCAGCATAATAAACCTGAGTTCTCCAACTCTCTGAGTGCTGCTTGGTTTCTTGCAGGTCTGATTTTTGCAACTTTTCTGCAACAGTAAGAGAGTAACTTAAAGACATTCCAAGAAGAAAGAGGGACAGAGCTTGTCAAGATGGAAAAATAAATGTCTTATATAACTGCTTATTGTGGTATGAAATAGAAACATCTTCTATAGCAACAAATGATTCAGTACCGGGTAGAGGAACTGCTTTGAATAAAGAAAGAAGGTGCCTTCAGAGATAACAAACCTCAATGCATAATTGGAACTTTTGTCAAGAACATGCTATCCCAAACCATTTTTTAAAAAATGCTTTTTTTTGAAACTTCATAATTTCAAGAATGTTTATTATCTACTCATTTCTTCTTATACCTTTTTGAATCATGAATCCTGATATCTAGTTGACTAGAATCATTAGGTTTCCTATTCCCCAAGTATGATTAGTTTTATAGCCCATTTTGAGGTTTATTCAGAGAACTCCAGTGAACTTTAATATCCAGCTCACTTTTGTTTGGTTCTAATAAATGGAAGATGTTTCTTGATAGTTTACCTGCCCCATCTTCCTCAAAGATGGCTGCTCTAGCCTATTTTGCTCATGTATAGTTGCTCATTAGTAATCAAGCTGATTATCTGTTGCACATTGTGCATTTTCTATTTTAAAAAGGCCAAAAGACCACATGCTATTATGCATAATTATGATATAATTAAATAGTGGAAAGAAGGCAAAGATTTTCATCTCGACATTCTCTGAATCATTTAAATAATTTCCAACTTGCTTTAAATCATTTGTTTCTTTAAACCCTGGATATTTGGTTTCTAAATTTAAAATTGCCTGTGATACAGTGTATGCTGACTCATAGACCTGCAGTAAAATAATTTTTTAAAACTTGAAAAAAAATATTGAGGCATCAGCTGTGAACGTAATAGTCCAATCATCTACAAAATTGTCTTTTAAATAGAAGAGCTATTTTAAATTTATAGGAACATCAAGTAACATAAAAACATTAATATTTTAGCTCTGTGCTCATTTCAGCTTATATACAACATCCCATTTTCCAAAAAAAATTATTACTTGATTCTAAAGCTAGGCATATCAAATTTTAAAATGGAAGCAAATTGTTTGGACAAATACAAATTCTGCCTCCTTGAAAATATGTGGACAATACAAATCATGCACATCCTCAGTATTGGACTAAAAATTCAAATTGCAGTATAGATCATAAAAATGGAGGTGATGTTTTTTTGCAAATCATTAAATAATAAACAGGTTCAATATCCATATGAGCTATCCCCCTATAAACAGGAAAGTAACCAGGCTTCAGGGCACGATAAGACTAAATTTTGGAATATGAAACAGTACTGGTACCAGATAAACTTCCAGCCAGTGCTTTGCTTGTTGCAATGACAAGTTAATTGTACCATATAGATGACTATCACTAAAAAAAAATAAGATTTAAAAAATAATAAGAGATGCATGAACATATATAGAATTGAGAGCCCTCAGAAAGTGGAATGTGGCATACAGATCTAGGTTTTCTATAATATTATGTGTGGTATGATTTAAAGTTCTTCATCCGTAAATATTTCTTCTACTCACCTGTTACAGTGGAGGTTGAGCTCCCTAGAAGGCATCACCATAGATAGATGGGCTACATATAAATTTGCTCTAATCATGAATTTAGTGAGCATTCATGGCTATCAAAAACCTTACTCAAGTTTGGAGAGTAAGTCAGGGGCCAGATCTTTGAAGTCCAATGTGACAGCTGACTACGAATATATTTGTACAGACTATATGGACAATAGGCAAAGAGAAAAAGGAAAACAGATGTATGATAGTACTTCTCTAGAAATGTGGGTGAGGAATAGCATGAAGATACATGAATAGGGCAGGGCATAACATTACAAGGAGAAATGAGAAGGTAAGAAAAGCATGGCACCTACTTTCTAATGTTTCATATGGCTTTGTCTTACTTTAGGGGTCAAGTAAGAGATGAAAGTGCTGTCCAACCTAAATAGAATAGAAGTAGTGCCTCTCAATCTCACCATAGATTATTGACTCTCTGTTTCCCCCACCCCCTTTGGTTTCCTAAACCCTACACATAGTATAGTTTAGCTTAGACTCACTTTCTCAGATGTCTTTTCTTTGAATTCTACATTCTGTATTACACTATTTAGGACTTAAATGTAGACCATTTTATTTTTCAACTTATCATTACTTGGTTTGCATTTTGTTGTTGTTGTTTTCCTATATAGGTTACAAGTTATTTTGAGGTCACATATATCTCACAGAATACCTAGCATAGTGTTAAACAATAATAAATTCTTAATAATTGCTATATGGATTATAATTTTAATGATAAATGACAAATATCAGGGGATGATTTATCTGTAGAATGTATGATTTCTGCTATAAATCTTACTCTTTCTACTTTTAATCTAAATTTTTTTCGTTTTTTTCTATAATTTTTAAAATTAGATTTACCAGGGTCACACTGGTTAATAAAGTTATATAGGTTTTAAGTGGAGAAGTCGATAGTACATCATTTGTATACTGCATAGATAAGGGTAAAGAGGGTCAAGTATATGGTGATAGAAGAAGATTTAACTTTAGTTGGCAAGTAAACAAACCTCAATTATTTTTAAATGGTGAAATAATAGCCATCTGTCATAAATATGTGTGAATGTACATTAATTCCCCGAAGCTCTACAATGATCACTATTATTTATCTCAGGCTATATCAGTTTAAGCTCTGGGTTACAAAAATAAGGGTCCAGTCTGATTAAGGAGAATCAAATTTTATTGCAAAGATTTAAGGTGGCTCAAATAACTGACAAGGACTTTGGAGATTCCAACTGGGCCTGAACTTGAGAAAACAAAACCAAGTCAAGAACTTGCAATAAGACCAGTATGTGAGAATCTTCTTTGCTGCTGTTGACACCACTGTTGCTGGGCTTTCCCTACCATGCCACTGGACTCTCATCTCTGTGGAAGCCATTGAAAGGCTGAAATCATTGACTTACTGCATCTTTCCATCTGACTCTTAACCTTAAAAATTCTGAGAATATCTGATTGGGGCGTTTGAAATCAGAGAGTGGGACAGATAATATTTTCCCCCATTTGCTTCTGCAGTGGGAAGTGTTTCCCATTTGCATTAGAATTCTCCTCAGATTTAAGAATGCTTAGATTCTAGGTAGATAATATCACAAGAGTCTCCTGTATAGAAAAGAAAAAAGGGGAATTAAAGATGAAATCAAATGCAAAATGACATTTTCAACTCATGACATAATATTGGGCATGTTTATAGTGCCATGTTATTTATTTACAATATCAAATACAGTGAAGAAAAGCTACATTTCTGTGTGTTTATCCAATCAGAAATCATTTTTGTCATCTTGTAAAGCTACTGCTGATTTTGCTTTGTCACTTTGCCCAGCAGCAATTTGACTGTGATAGTCATACAGGGCCTATGCAATGTACATTTCTATAAAGCAATACCCAGATGAGATCCTGGATGAGGTCCTTTAACTTGGGACATTATGAAGGCCCTGAAGGGTTAGTTTAAAATGAAATAACTTCTGTTTAATATCATAGAATATAAACACACACACACACACACACACACACACACACACACACACAGACATTACTCTAGAGAGATCTCAGATATACATAAATGCCACAAAATATAAATGATTTATAATAGAGTCTCTGTATAAACCTTATTCCCCTTTTTTAATTAATTTTTTTATTATGGTGACATTGGTTAATGAAATCCAGAAAGTGTACAACTCAACAGTAAGTCATATATATTTTACATTGTATGTTCATCACCCATAGTTAGATTTCTTTCTGTCACCAAATATTTGATCCCCTTTACTCTGTCTACCTCCCTCATACCCCTCACCCTCTGGTAACCACTAGCCTATTGTCCATGTCCATGAGTCTCTGTTTATTGTTTTTAGGTTTACATCCCACATATAAGTGATATCATGTGGTTTTCAACTTTTTATGTCTGGCTTATTTCATTTAGAATGATTATCTTGAGGTCCATCCATGTTGTTACAATTGGCAGTATTTCATCTCTTCTTATGGTTGAGTAATATTCCATTGTATATATTATATATGTACCACAGCTTCTTTATCCAGTCATCTATCACAGGCACAGTTGCTTTCATGTCCTGGCCATCATGAATAATGCTGCTATGAACATTGGTGTGCAAATATCTTCTCAGATACATGTTTCAAGTCTTTGGGGTAATCAGTCCCAGTAGAGGGATGGCTGGATCATATGGTAGATCAATACTTAGTTTTCTGAGGAAACACATACTGTTTTCCATAGTAGCTGTCCCAATTTTCAGTCCCACCAGTAGCATATGAGGATTCCTATTTCTCCACATCCTCTCCAACATTTGTTATTACTTGTCCTGTTAATTATAGCTATTCAAAAAGGTATGAGATGGTATCTCATTGTGGTTTTGATTTACATTTTCCTAACAGCTAGCAATGTTGAGCATGTTTTTATGTTTGTTGGCCATTTGTATGTCCTCTAGGGAGAAGTGTCTGTTCAGGTCCCCTGCCCATTTTTCAATTGGATTATTTGTTTTCTTGTTATTGAGTTGTATGAGTTCTTTGTATATTTTGGATATTAAGCCCTTATCAAAGAGATTACTTGCAAATATATTTTCCCATTTAGATGGTTGTCTTTTGACCTTGTTGATGGAAACCTTATTTCTTTTTATTAACAAGTTCACCACTTGTTCTTAGCTATAAAGTTTGTATTTATTTAGGTTCTTATTTCTCTTTTTCCAGAAAGGTTCTGTTAGTTCTCTTTTGTGAATCTCACACTGTTTTTGATACTCACTTGTACTAGGAAGTTACTTTGTTGTTTCAGGGCAATATTACTATTTTCAGAAATCTCTGAGCCCATATTTTTATGCAATACCTTAAATGTCTCTTCATGAAGTCTTTTTTTTTTTTTGCTCTGCAAATAGTAGTAGTTTATTATATCTTGATCTATCTGATGCTGTTCACTTGTCTAACCACATTTCCCCATGCTCTGACCTTTTCTCTTTAGTTAGTTCTTTCAGTATGGTATGCTCTGCAGTGATGAAATAGGTTAAATTATAACTTATTTGCTAGAAAGAATGACTCCTCTACTGTGATTTTAGCTGAAGATTTATTTTTGTAATTAAACAAAAATTTATTCTTTGTTAACCCCTCCCATATACCACTGTTTAGCATTCTTTCTGGGAGCGGACATCCGCAGAGGTAAATGGTGAGGGTAGAGGCCACTACATGCATTGGACAGAATGGGGAGGAGACCTGGAGGACATGTCAGAAAGCAAGAAATGAAATAGTCTACTTTCTAATTTTTCCTGCATGCCTATTTTTTTATGTTCCAAGTTTACTGGGGTAGGGAATGCTTATTCTATAAAGCCTAGGCAACATTTATAGCCACAGAAATTTAACATTCATGGTTGGCTATCTTTGGAGATTAGACCGACTTTTGCCACTAATAGTGTGTGGCCTCGGGTTAATCACCCCACACCCTGAATGTCAGTTCTAGGATGTGTGAAATGAGGAGATTGAGGGAACTCTCTATATTATATAATATACTATGAGTCTATGAATCCAAAAGTCTCATAGAAAGCTCAGAGCATTTTCCTTATTTTCCCTAAGCTGATCCAGTTGTACCCTCAGTGAGAGATACAACACTGAATGTTAATTTTGTTAAATGACCTATGAATCGGATTCAGCGATAATATCACCCTGGTTTTCCCCATATCTGGGACAGTTCTTAGTAAAGCCAATGAAATGGAGCAGACATCGGCAAACTATGACCCGCCCCCACCCCCAACCAAATCAGCCCTGCTCTCTGTCTTTGTTAATACAGTTTAACTGGAATACGGCCACACTTGTGCACTTGTGTGTTGTCTGCAGCTGCTTTCGCACAATGACAGAGTTCTGTCATTGTTACAAGATTGCCAGGTAAAATACAGGAAGCCCATTAAATGTGAATTTCAGATAAACAACCAATATTGTATAAGACATACTTATACTAAAAATTATTTGTTGCTTATTTGAAGTGCAACTTTTACTGATTTTTAAATTTTTTTTTATTTGCACAATCTGGCAATCTTATACAGAGATAGTATGCCTCACAAAACCTAAAATATTTACTACGTGACTTCTTACAGCAAAAGTTTGCCAACTGCTGATGTGGAGGAAAGCTTTTTTAACTAGTGAGAAAAAAAAATCTAATTTTAGATCTGATTTTGCTTCTAATCCGCTGTTTACCCCTGATCTTATTTTTCATATCTACAAGTTAGTCTATTGATACCTACTTACCTGTTTCTCAAGGTGTTGAGGGGATAGCTGGTGTATTAGGGAAGAAAGGCACTTAGAGGGGTGCACAGATGAATGGAAATAAGGTTTATACTAGAAAGAAGCAAAAGTATATTTCTAAACTTTACACTTATGGATCCTTAGTTATATTCCCACGCCTACCGAAACCTACTGTATCTAGTCTCTGTATTTTCTCCTGGGTGTGGAGACAAAAGGAAGTAATAGCACAAAGTTTGGTGTTAGCTAGAAGGAAGGGTGATCACCAGAAATTATTCAGGAAACCCAGCTGGCTAAACAAATGCTAAATGTAATTTCAAATAGATATCTTTTTATTTCTTTGATTTATCTATGTGGTAGATAGTATTTTATTCTGTGGATTAGAAATGAATGTAACTGTTTTTTTTTTTCCTGTCTTGAAAAAGTGACAGTCTTTAGGAATCATAAATGAAAGTGATCAATCCTATTTTCTATTTTGACAGCTCTAGCATTAGTGAGAGCAGAAGCTATATTGCAAAGGTGTGATAACCTTAAGAATTCATTTCTATACAGAGGCAGAATGAAAAAAATATGGAGAACATAGAGGAAGGAGACTAATGCTAGTATTATGCTACCTTTAGAAAATAATTTCAGTATATTACCTAGTGTTCTGCTATAAAATATTTGACTAGGAGCTTACTAAATTACTCTTACATGCTGCACTAAAAATTTGTTGCTAGTTCCATTTTTAAAATATGTGCTAATAAAACCTTTCGGGAGAGTTAGATGCTATCTTCTATGCTCCCACAGCACTTTAAAAATAGTTCTACTGTGGTCTTAGAATTTATCATTCATTTGTTTTTCCTGTAGATGGTGATTATCTCGATGTCAAATTTTTACTCATTTCTATATTCCCTCGCATTTAACATTATGAGAGTAGGCACTAGATAAATGGAGATTGAATGGACTGAATAAATATAAAACTGATAGAAACATTTTTGTCCTAAAATTCTTTACTGCTTCACTTCAGCCTCTGTTTTTCAAAATAATTTTTTTAGTGACTTGATTGTAATTTGTTGTGAGATGCTTAAGTGAAATTATAATCTGACTTTTATTTCTTATAATCATTTACTTTTTTCTCTGTTTTTGGTCATCTGATCTACCAACATGGATCCCAGTATTGTCTTAATGTGAATAGTTCCTAAGTGTGAGACTCTGAATCCTACTTATCTTCCACATTCTGGTCTTAGATATCTTTACCTGGATGTTCTCCAAACACTATATATAAAAGGTGTCCCAGAAAATGAGGTGGGCTGGGAGGCAGAGAAATGATTCTTAATCCTACCTCTTCCACTAACTGGCTGGATGACCTTGTAAAATCATTTTGCTTCTCTGGAAACCAATTTTCTGAACCTAACATGAAGTAGTAGTGCAATAATGGTTTCCAAATTGTCCATGATGAAGCTCTATAGAGTTCTGAAATATAACAAAAAGCATTATAAGTATTTAGCATTGGTTGTGCATTTACTCATATTAGGTTGTGAAAATGTAGAACTTAAAGGAGATTGCTGAGAAATGCATTATAATTCTCTTAAGCAGTTCTTTTCAGCAGTAAAATGGAGGCTTCGTTTAGGAGATCTGTTTGAATTCTGCCATTGCAGCTCCATTGATAATGAAATAGAGCTTTGGTGTCATGAGAGTACTATGAAAGCCAACGCAAACCATGCAGGCAACTTTCCTGGGAATGACTTATGTTACTGCTTGTGACAGTTATTTTAAGAAAACCCGTTGTCAACACTTTCTGTGATGATCACTGTGCCTTGCTGAGCTGCTTCATCTAGAATAGCCTGCTTCAGGCTGTGTTGATGTCAAAGCACACTGCTCTTCATTACAACTTTCAAAATTCCGTGTGTCAAGGCCAAGATATACTAGAATGTGAACACAATGCCCACTTCACAAGAAATGCATGTTATCAGAGTAGGGGCCTACAGCTTCACTGTCTTTAGGTGAGGATAGGTGGTTTAACATGAATGTGACTTGGCTTCACAGCATGCAAAGATACTAACTTCCTGGAGCTATTACTTGGCAATAAACTATTATGTTTTAATACCAAATATGTCAAAACATACCATTTGTTTTTATGTATAACTGTTTTCTAAGTCCTTTTCTTGATTGCTTTTTTCTTTAAAAAAATGGGATGAAAACTTTTTTATCCAGGGCTAACTCAAACCTTTCTGAACATAATCCTGCCCATTGCATATCTGGTCTTTATTATCAAACCAACTACCCACCATAGTATGAACCCGTAACCTCATGGAGGCAGGTCACAGATATACTCTGATGTTTAAGGAAAATAGGTTTGTAATTCCACTGATTTATTCCTCCCTGATCATCATTGTGATCCTAGCTTAGTGCCACTTCAAATTATTGGGTATATGACTTGCACACAAAAACACCTCTGGCTTGAGTCCTCTTTTAGGTATGTAGATTTGAGGCATCTGTGGAGTGGGACTTTAAATTTGCACCTAACTAGAAATTGGAAGCATCTACTTGAAGCCCAGGAGAGAGATCTGAGCTAGAAGCATGAAATTGGGATTCACCAATACTAGTTATTGAGATGATTGGTGTAGATGAAGTAGCCTAGGGCATGTGTAGATGAGAAAGGGTATGAGAAAACCAAGAGACTTTTAAAAGATGAGAGACATTTAAAAGATGACATTTAGTCTATGGCCATGCTAGCCTTAACAAGCTTGATCCCATTTGAACTCAGAAGCTAAGCAGGGTGGGCCTGGTTAGTACTTAGATGGGAGACCACCTAGGAAGACCATGTGCTGTAGGCCTAAAAATAAATTAAAAAGAAAAATAAGGGATTGTAAACTGACAAGCTCATTGCAATCTATGAGGTCAACCAAGGATTGCCTTGCCTAAAATAATTAAATATAAAAAAATAAATAAAAAATGACATTTAAAATTTATTTTTATTTAAGTTTCTGGTTCAGCACATGTGTCAAAGACTAATCAAGACAAATATGTAAATAAGATAATAATTAGAAGTCTTACATCTCTCTAAACTCCAACCAAGAGTGTCAAGATTGCCACTATTATGAAAACACTAATCTAGTCAAATTGTAAACAAACTATCATGAGCAACATTTGCATGGCTATGCAGAGGCAAAAGACATGCTAGTACTTGGCTCTTCTCTCTTCCTCACTGATATCTTTATGTTTGACACTTTACTTTTGCTTTCTGTGCTAAATTCCAAATAAAGTCCAAAGAAGCCTCAGGGTCTACCTGATTAAATACTCATCTAGAAGAATAAGACCAAATACTTATTCTAGAGAAATGAGAAGACCAAAAGTGACCCTGAGGTCATTGTATTGCTTCCTAATAAGGTAGGCCCTGACAGAGAGCTGTTTTTCTGCTTGCCTTCTGAATGTGGGCAATGACTAGTTTTACCTCCTTTCCTGTTAATCACAGCTTTGGATTGAGCTGTATTGAATTTGTCATTAACTCCCTTGCTGATCTTTTTCTTAGTCCAAAGATAGAAAATTTTCCCCTTGTTGGTCATTTCAATCATTTGTCTGGATTCCAACTAGCATTTTAAAAAATCTTTCTTTGAAGATTTGCAGTAGCAGAGAAATCATTCAGTAGTAGAGAAATAATTTATGTTTAAAATATGGAAGTTTAGATTTTTTTCACATCAGTAAACCACAATTCTCAACTAGGAGTGATTTTGCCCTCCATGGGATACTTTTAAAAATGTTCACTGTTTGTGTGTGTGAGTGGGTGGATGCTTCTGGCATCTGGAGGTAAAAACCAGAGATGCTGCTAAACCTCTTACAATGCACAGGACAGGGCATCTCTCCCGCTCCCCAACAAAGAATAATCTGGTTCAAAATGTCAATAGTGCCAAGGCTGAGAAACCCAGGTGTGAAGAGATATTGAAAATTTTTTTAAAAAGAAAATTGTATCCTCACATTTTTTATATATAAAAAAATCACTTCTTTTTTGTAAAAGAAGTAGTTTGGTGGCAGGATTGGTAGGGAGAAGAATAGAAACCGAGAGTGGGTAGGATGCCATGTAGTTTCCTAGGCAACTCATACTGGCTTCTTGTGTTGTTGTGGTGAAAATGAAGATGGAGAGAAGTAGATGGAATCAGAATATGTTTTAGGAGTAGAAATGTTAAGACTTGCCAGTGATTGAATATGAGTGTTGAGAGAGAGGAGTGAATCATGCTGGACTCTCAAATTTATATCTTGAGAATCTAGGAGAATATATATTGAATGAGATGGGGACAATGGACAAGAAGTAAGTTTTGAGGTGGAGTTAAAAGTTAATTTCTAGGTCTATTAAGTTTGAAATGCCTATGTGGATTTCAAGCAAGGATGCAGTTAGATATATATGAGTTGGAAAGTGAGAATGCTTAGAATGTGGTTGCATAAATAATATTTCTGTGTCCTGAAAGAAGATATAACATGTTTAAGAGGCACACACCTTGACCGAGAGGCAGTTTCTAGCTCTGCCACGAACTTTCTTTTACATATAAAGGAAGTGGTGGTATTTTCAGCTTCCCCTCACTGAAAATACCACTTCCTTTATGTGTAAAAGAAAGATGTTAAGTTCAGTTAATATTTTTCAGCCAATTTACCACTAACAATTTTTTCTATTAATTTTCTCTCATTAGTCCCATGTTTTGAAAAAATTTTGATCATCCTAACATATTGCATTCATTAAGAAATCATACTCTAATTATATACATCATCAATGTTTTTCCATTTTAATATTGGTTCAGATTTAATGGCTTTGATAATTATGGCTTATGGGTATGATAGTATGAAATCTCAGAAAGGAAGTTTAAATGCAGATACATTTTAGTACCATTAACTGCTAGTGGTTATTAACTTTCGCTCTCTCTTTTTCAATCCAGGGTCAGTTACATACTAGATGTGTTCAGTTTGAGTACTGAGATCTCATTATATATGGCTATGTTAACGAGTGTGAACCAGCTATCACACATAACTAATCAAAGTTCTGATCACTGTTATTGTTCTACATAGTACTCTACCCATCTGATAAAATTCCATGCCAAAGGAAAGACCCTGACATTCTAGTCGGTTGAATATCCTTATTGCAAGCAAATATTCCTATTAAAATATATATATTGAAAATACCTAAAAAAATTTCATGATTACTATTGCTACATTTATTGGCCTCAGATGGGAAATTGTTGGATTTGACAATGTCTAATGCTTCTACCTTTGTTTATCCTTTGATTCCTCTCACTATTTATATTGTATTCTGGTTCCTATTCCTGAGACTTTTACATTTAAAAGACATGTAGCCATGTATTTGCTTTGCTTCCAGATGTCAACTTATAGCATGGCAACTCTAGCAGTGGTGCTTTGTCAATAATTTTAAGGTGATTTGTCTCTTATTTCTTAAGTCAAAGTTTTATTAAGTCAAGTTGTATCAATTTCTTATTAAAAGAATTGTAGGATATTGTATCTTATAAATCAAATAGATATGGCATTGTTACCTGGAGAGAGATGGGGCAAGGTTTTAGGATTACAATCTGAAAACAATCGTGGTTGGGGAAGAGGCAGGTACTGGTAGGGTAGTGGGAAATCACTTATTGTTGATGAGTAGAAGAAATTCAGATTGGTAGAAATAGAAAGACACATCAAGAGAATATGGAAACTGATAATAGGAAAGCATGAAACAAAGAAATTCTCAAGCAAAGTGTCAGCAGCACTGAACAACCAGGTCTTTGAAATGTCAGGTGGTTTTTTAGGACTCTGAGATGTAGTCAGTCAAGCTCAGTCCTGGAGCAATTATCACAGTGGGGTGTAGGCACAAACAAAAAAGTAAGAAACTCATATATCAGGTGTCATTTCAGTCTCCAAAAAAAGCTGCACGTTTTAGAATGTGAAATCAAGGTCAAAACTAGAGAAGGAATGAGCATGATGATGCCAAATCTCTAATTGTTAACAGCTAGTGGTAGAAATTCAGTCCAATCTACTTCAAGAGATAATGTAAATAGTAGGGTCATATAATTTTGAGGACGAGGGGAGCTTGGTGGTTTTAAATGTCCACAAACAGTTTGTGGACCTTGACCTTAATTCTCCTCTCCTTGGCTAAGGGCTGGATTTATTTAGTGGCTTAACAGTTGCAGTACAGTGTGGAACTTTGGACTGTGACTTCTTCCTTGCCCTCACTCTCTGGTCACTCACTCTGGGGAGTCATGCTGTGAGGACACTGAGACAGCCCTGTGGAAGGACCCACTTGGCAATGAACTGAGGCCTTTTGCCAACATCAGTTTTTGAAGTAGATCATCTAGCCTCAGAGTAATACTAGTATTATTATCTTTATTTTGTAAATGAGTAAATAGAGAGCCAGAAATATTCAGTAACTTACCCAAGGGCTCATAGTAAATGGCATAACCAGTTACCAAACCAGGCCTTCTGTTTTTCAAACTTGAGTTCTTTCTACAATGCTATTTGGTGCTGGCCACATCTGGTTGAATTTTATCTAGAGACCAGAGCTAGAGGCAAAGGCAGCCATCCACAGAGAGCCAATGACTTATGAAGTGATCTGGTGCAATATCTCTGTTCAAGGAGAATGACTCGAACTGGATAGTGATTAACAGACATAGTCAGATTCTCAGTGTTGGGAATTTGGAAGTGAGACACTGAAAGGGACAGAAACCTAAAGGATTGTGAAAACCCAGATTCACACAAAGGGAAGTATGGAGAAAATGTAGGGCAATAAAAGCCATGTACATGAATAAGCAGGGAAAGAAGAAAGAGGGATGGGTTGGTAGCACTAAAAGAGTAAAGGATGGAGTGAAAAGAACAACTAGGACAACCTAATTGGGGGATGATCTCAAGTTGAGAAGGTGAAAATGAACTCCTGAGGCTTTGGGATGGAAGAGTACCAGATCCATTCTTGGGTCATCATTCACGTATTTTCCCTAAATCACTTCATATTAGCATGACAAACATATGATTTACTTCATTTTAAAAGCATGGGTTCAGAATTTTAGGTAGAGGGCATAAAGGGATCTTCAGCAGTCAGAGAAGGCATTCTATATCATCTTGACAGCCTTATAGGTCTATGCAGCATCTTTAAAGGCCAAGGAAGCCTCCTTCAGTCTGAAGCTCCCTTAAGTGCGCGCAAGAGATGTGGGGCACAGCTGATGTTTATCACTAACAGGCCTCAACTGAACATATCCAACAGCCTTGTTTCTCAGTCACCCATTAAAGGCATCACCTCTAGACTTGTTGAACACAAAGACCCTTAGGCCCCACCCATGTCTACTGAATCCAAATCTGTAATAAGGTCCTTAACTAATTCATATGCACATTAAAATTCAATTGCATACATTATTCATTCATGGCAGGCTGCACATGAACACGTGCCAAATTCTTTTACCTGGTGATGACTATACTAAGGGATCCACAGTTTCATTCCACTCACTTTATGATCCCCCATTTTCCTGTTCCCACAGGGACTACGAAAACTGGGTCAGACAAGATGAGCTTTATACCATGTACAATAATCTAGTTCCCCATGAGAGCTGGCATTGGGAATGCTAAGCCTTCTTAAATTTTTTTTTTTAATATCATCCTCCATTAACCATGAGTCCTGAGTACATGACTGTTCCTTGCAACCTAATGGATTGTGACAAATAGCCTGGGTTATTTAAAATACAAAGCCACAAAGATCATAAGTATAGGAAATTAAACAAGGGAAGAAGGGCTTTTAGAAATGGGTACACTGAGAACAACAGGAAGCTGCTGGTAAGAGATAAACAAGCCCCAAATATAATGATCTGTGCCATTTTCTGTGGGTGAAAATAGCCCCACAGGCCCCCCTCAAAAGGATCTTTGACTCTCTTGTATTTCAGAATGTGCAATACATGATGATGATAAAGATGGTTGAGTCATAAGAAAAAGGTTTATCTGCTTACATCATACTGATTAGGCAGGCAGGGAAGTTTAAAATATGTGTTTAAAAGATTTTCAATAAATATGACAATAATACATAATTTGGGGCTTATGTAAAATCTCGGTTCTGAAAAACAGATTTCCAGAATGACTCATTCTCCAGGCTTTAGAGTACAAGGTGTATTGAGATGCTCCTAATTCCTTCCTACCCTCAGGGAGTGTGTCTCCCATGGCACTAGAGGAAGCAGCCACATATGCTACAAAATCCTTTCTTCATGAACATGGGCCCATCTGGGCCCATCAAAGTCATTCTCTCAGGAACATGATTTTGGGACAGATAGCCTTTAGTTGGTTATTGTCAGGCACATGAATTGAGAAACTATATAAAATGGGTCTGAGTCCACTAGGTTTGCCAAAGAATGGAACGTTGGCTGCAGAGAGAATGTAAAGTAAAAAAAGATACCCAGGGCCATGAATCTGGAGAGTGAAACTTCTTTCAGTTGCTCTCGCCTGTTCTAATCCTTCTTGATGTCATATTATATGATCTGGGTAACATGAAATACCCTGTGCCCTTCCAGAAAAGTCTGCTATTTTTGGTTAAGCTAATTTGAGTTATTAGAAGCTTTTCTCTACTAAAATCCATGATGGCCTCTAATATTTTACCAGCAACAGATTGTGGTGGCTATAGGACAAAAAAAGGTATAAGGGACAAGGACAGAGGAGGAACTCTTCATCATCATTTGGGCCAGGCTGGCCACACAAGGAATGAGTTGTTATGGTGACCAGAAAGCAGGCCATGCATACCAGACTGGAGGTCCAGGCAGCAGTCAATGACTGACTACAATGGGTAGGAGGACCTAGGAATGTGCCTGGCCTCAGGGTTCAAGCTGGGCACAGGAAATAGACTGAGTTAGATATGGAATCCGGACTGTTGGGATAGTTTTAGAAGCAGCATCTTAGGATGGAGCACAGGTGCAGGGAGGTTTACATCTTAGCAACCAAAAGGACACAGTTCTGCCCTGATTGTGGCAGCTATTTTAATGTAAGTGGGAATAAGGGATGCTGTAAGGTGTGGAGATGACAGCAAATGCCTGAGCCCTCTCGGGTCCACCAGAAACATCAGAGACCATAACTTCCACTTCCCCTGGCTCTACTTTGAGTAATTTTCTTTGGAGTGCAGGCATTTTCTTTCCAGGCTACCCATCTAGAAGCTATTCATTAGGCGGTTAGGATCTATTTCATAAATTTGACTCTCTCCTCTGGGAAAAAAAGCAGCATATTATTTATTTACCTTTTCCAAGGGAAATCTAAATCTAAACTATGTTTCATTCCCACCCATTTGATTACTTAGTTCAATTAGTATCTCTTAAGCCGGGTCTAAAGCTGACCAGCATTTTTTTTTTTTTTTTAATGCCTGGCATTATCCCATGAAAATTCTGAATAACTATTGAGAAAACCCATTTAAATAAACTCTAAATAGCCTCTGTAAACTCTCAAGTATTTTCTGCTTTCTTACTGTGTGTGACTCCATTGGGAAGAGAATGTTAAGAAAATGTCCTGGATGCTATGAATATGTATGCGTACGTGTGTTGGTAAAAAATTCAGAGGACTCAAGAAAGTGTATTTTCAAAAATTTCTCAGGAATTTCAAATTTATGAAATTCATGAAATTAAATAGTGGGAATGCTCAATGTTATGACATTTATTGAGACCAATATTGGCTTCTTGATGTGCTATTTAGATCCTTTAGAATTTATTTCTGCCTGACAACTTTGACTTACCATTACTCTGATTTTTACATAATAACAAATTAGATTTGACAATTTTAGATTGTATCTTTTTTTTTAAAGCATAAAAGTTTTGAAATTCTCTGACAAATAATTGTCATGTGTTTTATATATCTACATCCAAATATCTGTATAAAAGAGACAGTGGATTTCTATCTACTTTATTCAAATAGCCTTTCATTTCTTGCAAAAAGAAAATAATTTCTTTAACAAGCATGTATTAGGTACCTACTATATAGATGCTATGTGTAGGGACAGGCCTAAACTCTTCTGGAAGTATACCATTATAATTAAGAAGATGGACTTTGGAGTATGTCAAAGGATGGGTTCTCTCAGAAGTTGGTTCCAGGGCAAATGCTTGTGCACAAGTGGTTTATGAGGGAAATACTTCTGTGAAAGACAAAGGAGTTGAAGCAGTAGGCCAGGAAGAGGAGGAAGGGAAGCAAAGTTGTGAGCTCAGACATGCATGTCACATAGGATGGCTTTGTCCTGAAACCCCTAAACCACACAGGTAAAAGAAAGAGAAGATATTACATCTATGAACAGTAGACTTATAAAAGGGAATATTCAGAAATAAAAGAACACTTTTGAATTAAAAATATGATGGCTCAAACAGTTCAGTAGAAGGGTTGGAAGATGAAGTTGAGCATAATTCCCAAGAAGTAGAACAAAAAAATAGAAGAATGATAAATAAATTAGAAGATCATCCTGTTTGTCTATCATCCAATGAATTAGAATTACAATAAAAAAGGAAATAAAAGAAAATTTTAAAGTAAATAATTAAGATGATTTAAAAAGGAGATAAACATGAGTTTTTAGATTAAAAAGATCTTAAGCTGTATTCATTTTAATGTATAAAAAATGATTTGCAAGGAAGCATAGCACCGTAAAATTTCAGAAAATTAGAAATAAAGGGAAGTAGAAGATTTTTGATAAATTAAAGAGGGGAAAAAGATTATGTACAAATATTAATGAATAAAAATGGTATTGACTTCTCAACAGCAACGCTGGAAACAGGACGATGTGGGGTTTATTGTTAAGGTAAGAACTGATGCGAAGGAGGTAGCAACAGGTCAGTTAAAGAAGATGCATCAAGGACCTCTGAAGAATCTGCGAATGTGCCCCCAAGAAAAAGAGTTAGCTCTGGTCATCCAGCAAACAACCAAGACCATCAACATTGAACAAATCAACTAGGCCTTTTCCTGTTTCTTATTTTTTCTCCCTCTTCTCCTTGTAACCCTGGGGATTTGGATATGGAGTGGAGAGGTGCTGACAGAAAAATTGAATTTATTTTTCTTCTTTTCACCCAGCATGTTTGTTTCCAGACCCAGGCAGGCTTAAGCTAGGGGAGTACAGTTTGCTGCCCTATTTAAAGCACAATTTCAAGTTATTATGAGGATGACTAAGTAGGAGACAGAAAAGGACTGTGTCCCATATTTTTTCTGGAAGTCACTAACTGATCATGTACAGGCAATAAACCTAGTTCCATAAGCTTGTCAGCGACTAAGCCACATAAAACAGCAAACTATTAGTACCAAATCTCAAATTAACTACTGGATTTTTAGAGCTGGGGATGAGAGCCAAATGAAGAAATTTCTTCTAAATCTATAACAGTTCCAGGCAGCTGAGTGCCACCAGCCACTGGTCTTATAAACAGACATTCTGAGATTTCTATCTATAGAGGCCGTCTTGTCACATGGGCGAGCTGTGCTGTTCTGGCATTGTTCCTCACAGTGTCAGGGAGCTTAGCTGGTGGATACACTTCTTTCAGTATACTTGAATGGCTTTTTAACCAGGCCAGTATTGAATCCTGGAATACAAAGCTTAAAGGGATATTGAGGCACTAACCCTTCCATTTTACGGAGAAGGAAATCAAGGCCCCCAGAGATTAAAACAGAGTTTCAGAGTTAGGAACATATCCAGGCCTCTTGGAGCCAAGTCTGGTGCCTTTAACATGAATTTAAACTAAAGACTTTGTTTCGTTTTGTTGTTTTGTTTGATTTGGGGTGGGCAAGTTTTGGATAGGATAGGAGCTGAAAGTAGTTTTTGTTTAACCATACATTTAAACAAACAGTTTTATAACGTCAATTTATGTAAACCAGAGGAAAAAAAAGATTTATACTCTCTCTGGGTAACTTCAAGAGAGACTCATTTCTGCTTATCAAGAACGGTTTGAATACCTGTAGGTATATTAGATGGCTGTAGAGTCTGTCACTTAGGAGGTGTGTGACTGTATAAGCCTCTAAACTTTCCTGAAACTATCTCCTCTGATGTTAAAAAAATACGAACCAGATTGGGTCATATGTTGAAGATCTTTAAAATTGTAAAGCATTTATGAAAATGTAGTGTTACCCTTGTTTATAGTCCTTGCTATGTGGTATTCTAGAGGGGCGACCTGCCTAGACACTTATTACTAGGACCACTGCTGGGGCAGCTTTCAAAGACTGGTCTTCAGAGTTGTGCCCCAGGGGTGCAATTAGCATAGGCCACAATACAAATGGTGCCTTCGGTGCCTTTGAGCTATGTGGGGCCCTGTTAACTGTAAGTGTTTATCTCTTTCTAGACTCTCAGTATGTACATTATATAGTCATAAGCATACTCTGCAGAATATCTTTCTGGTTAGAATTGTCTTAGAAGAATGCTTTTAAAACTTTAGAGGACAAAATGCTTTTCACAAAATAGTACGTAGAGATGTCTCTATTTATATTCTAAACTCAGCTGATGGGAAATCAAAATCATGTGAGGACAGTTTGAAAATGCACAAAATGTCAACATGAGGGAGTCTGAAGGTTTTAAGAGAGATATTTGGATATTGATGGTCTCAAAAGAGGCATCACAGTGTTACACCTCATGGAAGCCACTGTCAGGTGCTTTTTGACATTGCATTTCCAGTGGAACTAGTTCTGCACTTAATTTGTCTGCGTGAAGTTTTTCAAGAGCTCTTTGAAAACCTTATAATCCTCTCAAAATCGGCCTACTTTGAAAGAGCAACAATTTTCACTTTGGCTTCAATCCCCTCTTCAAAATCTGACATAGGCCACAAATTACAGTGTTGCTTTCTGACATGCACGCTCTTCATTTTTTGTGGAGAAACCTTTTGCTACTTGTTACTGAACTCTAGAATTATTTCTTACTCGTAAATATTTGATACTGTTGGGAATAGATAAGTGCCCAGCAAAATAGCATACAACTGAGCCTCTTCTGAAGGTAAGGGGTAGCCATGTGTTGGAAACTAGTCAATGGGACGTAAATAGGAGTCATTGGGAAGCAACTCAAAAAAGAAGTGTGTGTCTACTCATCTACTCTAGTTTTTTTTTTTTTTTAAACTCTACATTTCCTTCCTTTTGTCTGAAACATGGCATGGTAATTAGAGCTAAAGCAGCCATCTAGAGAACATAAGAATATGAGGGCCACATCTCAAGGATGGTGAAATAGAAAACTAGAAAGAGACTGGTGACATCAGGGAGCACTGTACCAGACCTGAATCATCTCCCTTTAGATTTCTTTTACATAAAACAAACAAACAAACAAAACAATAAATCCTGAATATGCTCAATAATTCTATTTTTTTTTTGAAATTTGGAACCCCATTTTGAAGTGATAAATACATCTTGCTTATTTTTGTCCATTTTTTTTCCCTCTTCAAAGCATTTCCCCAACCCTAATTTGGAATGGCCTCACTTACCCCAGTTAAGCCATGTCTTCTATTTCCTTCAAGACATAACTTAGACTCATATCCTGTGAGGAACGTCTTGTTCCTCTTCTTCTTCTATGATCAGGCTTATAATTAAATGTCTTTAATTTTTTTAAACGTTTGAGTCAATCTCTCCTACATACAATATTCTATGTCATCACTTTTGTGTGCTTTACATCCTTCAAGTTAGAAAATCATTGGAAATAAATATCTAGTCTAGTTCATCTTATTATCTCCCATGACTCACCAGCAATTGGGCATAACAAGTGGTTAGTGCTCCAAAAAACTATGAATGCTGATTGAATGCATTTTGTCAAATCTAGAGAAACATGAGGGTGAGGGATGATACTTGAACAATTCTTGATCTTGTTTTTTCCTGTGACTCAGGCTTTTGTAGTAGAGTAGGTGAGGGTCCTGCTGCCTCATCCTATACTTGGCTTCACCATTCACCATTTTCTACAGAAGAGAGGACTCCTGCTCCTTTAGGAGTATCCACCTAAATCTGTCCCTGGGCTTCCCCTACAGCTTTTAGAGCCCTGTTCTTCTTTTCCTCCTCTTTCCTTCCTCTTTTTCCTCTTCTTACTCTCCTCTGCTCCCCTCCCATACCCCTGTCTTTTCCCTCCTTCCTCTTCTTTCTCCTTATTCTTCCTCCTCCCCATTGTCCTCTTCTGTCTTTCTCTACCTCCTGCTTTCTTTTTTTTCCCTCAAACTCATGCAGTTATTTTTTAAAAACAAAACTAGAAAGCAAGTGTTCCAAAATGCTATGAGAAATTAGTTATAAATCTGACCCTTTCCAAGCCATTTCTCTGCCTGGAACCTCCTCCCTTTGTGTGAACTCACCATCTGGTATTTGACATTCAAATAGCTCCTTAATTTTTTTTTTCTCCAGGAAGTCTTCTTCAACGGACTGACAGTGTGAGAAGTTATCTACTTCCTATTTGTTCATTCAGTAAAGATGGGTTGAAATCCATTATGCTCAATACTCTGAGATGCTCCTGGGTAGTGGGGGTCAAGTGTACAACAAAGTGTGATTTTTGACCTAAAGGAATATTCAATCTGGTTAGGGAATTCACATCCACATCATTCAATAAGGCTATGCATTTTTTCATAAAGAGGTTAGCATTGTCTTAGGGACAAGCAGTAAATTCATGAAGTGACTACTGAATTCTCTTCTTACTGGTCAGCTCAATTTTCACACTGACTCTTCAGTGGCCTATAATGTAAGTTCTACATTATATATTCATGCATTTGTAATTAAATTATTGTTTCAGACATTACTATATTAATCAAAGAGCAGGTAATAAGTACATATCTGGCTAACATTGGGTTAGATATTTTTGGAGTGCAGAAAGGGCTGACTATATGATTTGACTTTGCCTCCTTTAGTCATCACCTCTTCTAAGAAGCCTTTGGTGACTCTGTCCTGTCCCTGCCAGAGTTATTCATTCTGTGTTTCCATACAAGTCGTAATGATGATTAATGTTAATCAATGTTTAGTAAGTGCAAGATATTGAGAGAAATGCTCCGAGTATCACATTTAATCCTCCCAACAAGCAAAAGATGTACTATTATTCTAATTTTACAAATGAGGAAACTGAGCTACAGTTAACCACCAAGGCTGTATAACTAGTAAATGGGAGAGAGACATTCCAGTGTGGGTCATCTAATATAATCACCCCCAGCCTAAAAGTCAGGGGCCTGTGTCAGTCTACTCGGGCTACCATAAGAAAATACCACTTATTGTTTGGCTTAAATCAACAGAAATTTATTTTTTTTATATTTCTAAATGCTGGAAGGTACAGGGTTAAAGTCTGGCAGGGTTTCGTTTCTGGTGAGAGCTCTCCTCATTTGCAGATGGCCACCTTCTCACTTGTCTTCACATGGAAGAAAGCAAGCTCTCTGGTGTCTCTTCTTTTAAGGACACTAGCCCCATCATGAAAGCCCTACTCTCATGACCTTATGCAACCCTATTACCTCCCAAAGACCCCAATCTCCAAATACCATCACATTGGGGAGGGGGGCTTCAACAGATAAATTTTATGGGATCACAAACATTCAGTCCATAATAGGAACAAAGGTGTAGGGAAATTATACATAGCCAAGGTCACTGTTATTGTGGCAGAGCAAAGATTGGAGTCCAGATTTCTGGAGAAAATGGACCTCTGTGTTACTCTGAGTCAAAGAAGTCAAGAGGATTAAACAAACAAACAGACAAACACACAAAAACAAGGAAAATCTGTGGTACTATCAGATATTAGGATTCCCAAACAACCTTGTAGGTCAGGGCACCTTAACCCCGATAATTATAAAAAAAAATATTTTTTCTTCTGATATACTTGCAACATTTTTACTTCTGTGGAAATAGACCTTTTTTTCTTCATCTGAATAATAATTAAAATAATAATTAAACCCCAATAGATGAAAGCCTGGTCTTTGGGAAAAAGCTCTCTGTTTTAATTTTTGAGATTGCATCTTAGATAAGGATTTTACAGACTGGTAATGTTTTTGTAAGGCTTGTAGATTCTTGCCAACATTTTCAATATTGTATCAGTCAAGATTTTAACAGGCAACAGATGGGACATTAGGACTGAGTAATTTGAGAGGAGTTTTACAAAAGGTCTATTTACAAGGGTGTAGGCATGGCTTAGGAGCAGCAGCAATGATGAGGTGTATCCCTATGCTTGTATGAGTTCCTGTTAATAACGCCAGGCCTGAGGGAACAAGTGAAAGGAGTGGAAAGGGAAAGCCAGAGAGGGAGGATAAAAGGGAGGGGAGGAGAAGAGGGAGAAAGAGACAGACAGACAGACAGACAGACAGACAGACAGAACTGTCTGGAGAGGGCTTCCTGAAGGGCTTTGCTGCCTTCAGTGGGGGAATGCAGCCAAACCAGGGTCCACGTGGGAACTCTCCCTGCCCCCTACAGGGCAATAAGAACCTGCCCTCACTGTCTTGGGCTTCTAATCTGACACTGCTTCCCACTGGCTGAATTTGACAAGAGCCAACGTCAGGGAGTTATGTTGATGCATTCTGAACATGTCAGCCTCCTGGGACAGAGAGCAGGGTTCAGAAAGGTAAAGAATAAACTAGAAGGATATCATCACAAGGACCATTTTCAATAAGGTAGAGATTTAGGAAATAATCCTGACTGCCATTTAAGTTCTGCCTTTTTCTGTTAAACTTCAGATGTGGTAGATAGCTAAATTATTGGCATGGTTCACTTTATATGTGAAATGAGAGAGAAAGGGAGTTTGGAGACTTTAGAGATCTTCCTTACTCAGTGGGAATTGAAGACTGGGTATCCCACCCTACCATACTCGTGAACTATTTAGAGTATAAATCAGCAACACGTTGAAAATAAACACAATTTTTTTATTGTTTGGGCAAATGAGACAAGATTAAGCTATTGATGAGAAATTCAAATCTGTTTATGAGAGAGTATTTTGTAGAAACATCTCTGACAGCCGATCTGAAGATACTTGGTCTGGTAACCTGTGACCTTAATTTCTACACTGCCAGGAAGCAGCAGTCCCTGCCATGGCTAAAGGGTCAGTTTCTAGCTCTGCACTCACTAAGGCATGACTAGGGCAAATGACAACAAAAGACAGTTGAGGGCTCTGTTCTCTCTGCCAATTCTTTTTTTGACTGATAGACCTTGTTGTTACCTTTTCTTGCCGAATCAGCCTCATCTCCCAGCTCCAACAATGTGAACCAGCATCTTATTTTGACATTGAATAGGTCTTCTTTCTCAAAGAGAGAAGAAATGAAGATGCCAAATGAGCAGGAGAGCCAGACACATGCTTTTCTTGGGATTAGACCTCAAATTTTTTTTTCAGGTCATGTTATCTAACAGCCAGCAAGTGGCTAGCAAGAATTCACTTGGACATTGTTCATTTTTTCTCTTCTAGGAAGAATAGATTCTACCCATTCAGTAAAACCCAGAAAGTCTCCATGCATCTTGAAAATAAATACATTGGCATTTCTAAATGGTTAAGAGTCCTTGCAGAATTCCAAGTATGCATCCTCTAAAGAAGATCTCTGTTTGAAGCTCTGTGGCGATAAAGACAAAACGTTATTGCCCTTTGTTTCTTCATATGCTACAACAGAAATATTTTACCTTTCTGTCTGATCTTTAACTGACTTTTGTTTTTTGTTTTCCCCAGCCCCAAATCACTTCTCCTTTCCTTAAATCCCTGTAGGACAAAAAATAATGATGACTAAACAAATACATATGCAAGTAAAGTTTGATTAATTTAACTCTGAAGTAAATCTTATTTTAATTTTGTATACAGCAAAGACCATTTTTTTTTGTAAGAGAAATAAGCATTACTTCATTGACTGTTTTTAATCACTTTTTAATGTGTGTTTTTTTCAGATTATTTTTTTGGGGGAGGCACTGTTTCTAGTAGCACTCTGTTGAAGATCAGATTCTCAAGTAAGCAGATTCTGAGAAGAAAATAGAGTGTAGATGTGTGCTAGAAAGGAAGAAAACACAATAGAAGTTGGCTATGATACAATCTCAATAAGGCCTCAGGGAACTGTATGAGGGAGTGCTGAGGCTGGCTGACGCTTCAGAGTTTTCTACATTTTATACATCTACATCAACCAGCCATGAATTTCAAGTCTGAGCACAGAGGTAGCTAAGAGAAAGGCACTTGGGAAGATAGGTGTACATGGTGGGCTGTCCACAAGAATCCACATAATGCCTTCATATGTAGACCTGTGGAGAGTGGGAGAGCAGAGCATCTGGGGTTGTCCATTTGTACTTGTGCTCTAGGCCCTGTAAATGTTAGGGGTCTGCTCTATTTTTATAGCTAGCTTGAAACCTTCCTTACAGCTGGAGCAATGGAAATAGTTAGGAGACTAGTCTCTAGTTACAAGGGTTAGAGACTGGACTGAAACTCTGGTTATTGCCACTAGACCACTGCTCTCTTTACTGAAAAATATTTAGTCAGATATAGATGGCTAAACCTCTCCACAGAAGGCTCGTTTTCTCAGAAAAAGTAGGAGAACAATTGCTGTGCCTTACTAAGCCCTAGAACTATTTGTGAGGATTAGAGTAAAAGTCTGTAAGTCCTTTGCAATTCCCTGGAGAAAGATGCTGTCAAAACAAGACATTATAGTGTGGTTCTCAGAACACACTAATGCTAGAAGCCAGGGAACAGAAACTGAATCATGGGTTCTGCTCAGCTCGCTCAAATGCCAGGTTTAGCATCAAAGCACTCTATGATTGATAGGTCAATAGCAGCTAAAAGATTATGAGCTTTTGTAAATGGGTAACTAGCTACTAAAGAAAGCCATGTATTTTACATAACAACACCTATTAATAAATCAAGGAATTTTATGTCTCCAAATTTGGTGCTACAAGTTTTTTTTCAGTGATCACTGCTAAATCTCCTATTTACTGAAAACACCTTCCAAAGTTCTCTGGAGGTTAACTCAGTATGCCTGGCAATCTATAATTGGCATCTCTTGCTTCTGAATGACATTTCTCAGTAGACTTCACACCAATCAGATGACTCCTCCAATAAATCTGCAGAAAGCAGGGGAGCCTTTTGCACCCTGTAACTCCACTCAAATAGCAATAAAGCTGCTCCACTCCAGCCCATACCCCTGGAATGCATCTCCACTCCTACCCCACAATGGTATATGAGGTTCTAGTGTCCTTTAAGTTTAGTATCTTATTTCTCAGTTTTCTGGCTTCTTTTTTGTTTTGTTTTATATTAGTTTCAGGTATACAGTACAATGGTTAGACATTTATCTAATTTATCTGATTACTCTAGCACCCATCTGGCACTGCACATAACCATTACAATAGTATTGTAATATTCCCTACACTGTACTCTACACCCCCATGACTATTTCGTAATTTGTACTTCATCCATTCACCTTCATGCAGCCCTGCAACCCCTCTTCCATCTGGCAAATGCCAGTTTGTTCTCTGTATCTGTGAGTCTGTTTTTGTTTACTTTGTTCATTTCTTTTGTTCCTTAGATTCTACATTCAGCTTGCTGATATCTTGAAGATTTTATATTTAATGAATAAATAAATGATTTAGAATTATGAAAAAAAACCACCCCGTTAAATATTGTCCTTGCTTTATGTAAATGGAAATAGCCAAACATTCCATTCTATATCTCGCCTCCTTAACAAAATGTGAAAGGAACTACGAAAACTCAGATTTCCATATACTGTATATGTCCTATATATATAGGCATTTAAACAAATAATTGGCCCAGAATTAGTTATTGGTAAACTATATTTACATAAGTAAGTAGATCTTAGATACTGTTATATCACAGAGAAGTATTTCTCTAGATGAAGCGGAATCAAGAGGAGTGGCTCTAATCCTGTGTTGTCACTTACTAGCTCATCCTGGCCCTCAGTTCTCTACCTATAAAAATAAGAGCTTGAGGAATTAGGTAGGTCAGTGGTTTCCAGCCGGAGTGTAGAACTTGAGTCTTTATGCTATTTCTGTATTTTAAAAAACCTAACTGAAATAGTAGTTTGTAAAAACAAAACAAAACAAAACTATGTCAGGGCTATATAGGCTAAACAAAATAGAAAATTCCTTTTTTCAGCATGTCTTCTTTTATTTATTTGCTTGTTTATTTATGTTTTAGTTTCAAGTACATAGTACATTGGTTAGACATTTATATGTTTTATGAAATGATTCTCCTGATTACTGTGTCAGCCATCTGTATATTTATACAAAACACCTTCAAAGATTTTGATAAGAATTTATGTTAAACCTAAACCTATAGAAAAATTTAGAGATAATTGATATCCTTACTATATGGAATCTTCTAATCCTTGAACATGGTATATCTCTCCAAGTATTTAGATCTTCATCAATATTTTGTAATTTTTATCATGTTTTGTTAAATTTGTACCTAAGAATTTTATTGTTTTGGAGCAATCGTAAATGATTTGTGATTTAGTTGCCAGTATACAGTAATTTTTGCATATAGATTTTATATTCTGTGACTTTGCTGAACTCACTTATGAGTTTCAGAAAATATTTCGAGGGGGTAGATTCCTAGAAATTTTCTACAACCAATAATATCATCTGTGCATAGAGAGAGTTTTATTTCTTCTTTTCTAATCTGCATGCTTTTTATTTATTTTTCTTGCTTTATTGCAGTGACTAGAAGTTCCAGTAATATGTTGACTACCATGAAGAACACATATATTTTTGTCTTATTCCTGATCTTAGAGGAAACATATTCATTCTTTCACCATTATATGACATTAGCTTTAGGATTATTTATAGATGCTCTTTAAGAGATTAGGAAGTACCCCTCTATTTCTAGTGTACTGAGAAGTTTATAATGGATGAGTGTTGAATTTTGTTAAATGCTTTTTATGAGTCAAATAATATGATTATATAAATTTTCTTCTTTCACCTGTTTATGTGGTGGATGAAAATGATTGATTTTTGAATGTCAAACTTTCCTTGCATATCTAGAATAAATCCCACTTAGTATATTATTCTTTTTAGATATTGTTGTATTCTATTTGCTAAAATTGTATTGGGGATTTCTGCTCAACTTTTAAGAGACTTTTGTTTGGCTTATTAACCTCTTTTTCTGTGTAGCTTAAAGTTTGGCAGATGCCTGAAGGGGGAAATGTTTTACATGTGAAGTTTGTGTTAGATTAGTTATCTGCCTGTAACCAAAACCGCTTTAGCTAGAAAATCACACAAGAAGGTAAACTTAACTGTTTTTTGAGAGCACACAAAAATAAAATGATGTAATTGGAAAGATAAAACTTTTCCTACTTATTTAAGGCAGAGTTTAAAGATTGAAACTCGAATGTTGCAAATGAGACTGTGACATGCTCACAGTCATAGCCCATAATTCCTACTTGTACATGAATTCATTTTGTGATGAGCACTGATTCCATGCAAAGCATCATTCTAGGAGTATCAAGTGTGAAGCTTCTTTAATAATTTTCTTTAGTATGTAACAGGTAGAACTCTCTATAGTCACAATGAGGATGTGTCCTACATGTTTTTCTTCAACCAAATAAATCCATGTAGACATATCAGAGGATGATCAGATCCATTATTTCCTCAATGTGTTCTGGGAGGAGACCCTCCCAGGTGACCCTTGATCTGAGCCACTCCACATGAGTAGGTCATCGATAGAGTCTGCAGTTATGTATAAGTGAAGGAATCAAGGCCCAGGAAAAAAGACTACATTTTATAGTCTCCAACTTATCATGCTGGCTTTGTCTTAGTTACTTATAATTCTAGGTCACAGGTTTAATGAGCCTCTCTATCTGAATAGGAATTCATTTATACAAACAAAGTATTTCTTTGGAAGCTGGATAATTTACTCGGCAATTATTCTAATTAGTCCAAGAAAATAAAGGTTTTTGGGTGAATTGCTGGTCATTAAAAGAATTCTCTTACTAATTTAGAATTCATGGGAACATTTTGTCTTTATGAGATCTGATAAAAATAAACCATATTTTTTATTTTTATGCAGCTGGACCTGTAACCACACAGAGATATAGACTTTTAAATGATAAATGTTTCATTGATTTGAGTAATATTCTCTTTGTCCCTTAAAAAAACACAGCAGAACATGAAAAAATGGCTTTGGCTACATTCCATTTTCCAGGATTACTTTCTTCAAAGAAGACTGATTTCAGATGACTTTGAAAGCTCTTTTCAAAGTACTTCCTGGAAATTCTCTTTAATGCTGTTTGGACAGTGCCTGACACTTTTGTACACTATTCACAATGCCTCGACCATTAAACAAATGTGTTATAGGCTTATGTTCTTGAGATTCAATGTGTTTATTACATTTTTAATAGCACAAGGATATTTCTTTTTGCTATTTAATGACTATCAGAAGAAGACTATTAATCTAGAGACAGAATGAAAACAGGTTAATTTGAGATTTTCCATGGTACTTCAAAGCCTGAACTCTCATGTATGTTTGTCTGCCTACCATCTTCTTCTCTAGACTACAGAATGATGAAGTAAAACTTTCTAATATACCAGTGGCAAAAACCATTATCACCGTGGATGATGTCATTATGATAGGAGAACATGAACTCTCTGTAGATTCAGCTCTCTTCATAAATTCTTAATGGAATTACTCCTGGTGTCTCACAGTGAAATAACTATTCTTAAAAATAAAGCTTTCTCCTTGTTTCCAGGTTGAGTGGTCTTTTGGAGACCTACATTTATAAAGAGACCTCCAAGAAGAACCGTGCTTTCTTAAAAAGCCAGATGAATTTCTATTGTCTTTAAATGTCCTTATGTGTTTGATTATAGATATCCGTCTTCAACTGCAAGCATAAATTTTTTCTGTGGAGTACTTTTTTTTATTTCAATGACAAGGGCTAATTAGCAACAGATATTTATTTAGCAGCACAGATGTACGTTGCAGGATTTATGCACTAGATTCAAGATAATATGGATGTTTAGATAAATAAGCTCACAGTTATCTATACATTAAAAATTAATTGATACTAATCATTGGCCAGTCTTCTTTCTGGGTTCCCTTAAAATGACAAATAGAAACAAGAATATAATCAAACATTAAAAACATAGAATTAGATATACTTATGGAACAGGCAACTTCCCCCAAGTCCTGGGTGAGAAGATTCCTGGTAAAGCTGAACTGTAGAACAAAGCTATTTCTTTTTCCTGAATCTAAGGGAGAGTTAAAATTTTCATGTCCAATAGTTATCTAGCTAGGTAAAAGGACAACTGTGGCCTGTTCCACAAAAATCTAATTGCTTACAGACCCAGAAATAACTCATCTTTTTTTTATAATGCTGTGATCTTGCCCATAGGTTAAACACAGCTCAGCAAATGTCGGCCTTATTTTGATGGTCTGATACTTTTGTAAATAGTAAAAAAAAAAATAATTATTAAAAGAAGAAATAAAAGACAGAAAATAGAAGCCAAAATTTCTATAATTAGAATAAACAGATCTAAAATTACTTTGTTAAATTGCAATAACAGTTTCTAAATTCTGTCTGTACTTACCTCTTAGTAGACCCATAATGGTTCTTAGACTGGCACTGGTCCAGGGACCACACTTTCCGTCAACCTTGTACTAAAGTGCACCAAACTGAGTTATGTCTACTTGGCACTGGTCCAAATGGTGGAAAAGTTGAAGATTCATACCACCAAGTTTCTGTTTCTTAAGGCTGTGGGGTTTCCACATGATCAAGGGCTAGTTTGAGTGGGTCACTGAATTGATGGGTTTAATTGGAGGGAAACTCTGTCTACTGTGCTGTGGGCTTGAGAAGGGGGTGGGTGGTTTAGGTTTTGGTCACAGAGAAATACCTAGTTTGTGGTTTACCACAGAATATTTTTTTTTAGTTTTAAGTTAGGTTCAGGGCAGATACATGAAAATCCCCAGAGATTTCTAGCTATTTTAGAACCTGGGGCTGGAAACCATTTTTCTCCCTGATCCCGATTCTTCTCGTCTTACCCTGGTTTCTTAGGTCCCTTCCTTGGAGTTGGGAGCCTTGTAAATTTTGTGTTCAGGGGACCCTCAGTTTGAGAACTCAAGTGGATATGTGGTCACTTAGGATAGCACAGCCTTGCCCTTTCTCTACTTTTGTACTGGTTTTTGAAGTTTAAGTGCTAACCACAATTTATACGAACATGTAATTTTGACTCTACCTTATGGTTAACAAAGCTGTAAGTAGAACCATATGGAAGCTCATTGGCAATTTTAAAGCATTAGAATGCCTTCACTGGGGCCTTGCCCCTGCAGTGAAAGAAGCTGCTTTTGCTTCTTTTATAATTATATCATTATTTTGAGTGGACTCAAAATTTTGGAGAATATTAAATTTTCACAGTGCTTCACAGTCATTTTTATTTATTTTTGCCCTTTGTTGAAGAGTAGAATAATATGTACTAACAGACATATATGGCTGTACTAATCTAATCGACTGGCTCATGCTCTGCAAACCCATCACATTATATTTGCTAAGCAGGAAAATAAAACAAATAAATATGAGGGGAGGGGTTGGAAAAGGTGGATTGCAGGTGGGGAATTAGGTTAGAAAGAAAGAAAATTGGCATCAAATCATTCCTCTGCTGTGGAAAAAGATACAGACACAGAATGGTCAATACCTACTTTTTTTTTTTTTGGCTTCTAATGTCTGTAGATGTGCACTTCTCCCTCAGCACCCTGAAGAGGTGTGGGCAGCCTGGAGCTCATTTGTGGAGTGCCATCCTGGGAGTCAGAGAGCTGATCCTCACTGAAAAGCCATTTAGTAATATAATGTCAGGAGGCAATTTGCAGCCTAGACAATCAGCTTGTTTTGAAGCCCTTGAACTTTGGTAGACCTCACCCTGTGCATGCTTTTCCTGTAAATAAAAATTGCACAGCTGGAGAATAACAACTTTTTCATCACATACAAATAACCAATAATATTGGGCTTATAACAAAGTCTTTTTACTGTTTTATTAGATGACCCTATAAGAATACATTAAACCTAACAAAAAGGATGAATGCATCTAGACATGGCATCCAAAATATCTGAATGAATATATTTCATTTGTGGGGTGTCCATTTTAAGCTAAGATAGCAGGAGCTTGACTGGTTATTAACCATAGAGCCTTTCACTGAGGGTCTTTAGTAGGGTTATCTATGTTCAGAAAAGAAATGACAATAGGAGAGCTGAATAATTTGCTGGCTCATTAGCTGAGAGAATGTATTTACTACTTTTACTAGAGATAAATCTGTTCGCTGTGGCAACCAGAAGATTTCTACTTTTAAATGAAACTGGGATTAATGAAATAGCACACATTATAAGCAGGGCATATCCCAAAAATGTTTGGTGTGAGTCATTCTTAGTGAAATATGAGCCATTGTCTTTTGCCTTCCTTAAAATTCAGCATTTAAAAGACCAAACTGTGTTCATTGTGTGTTTGTTAAATGTTCATATTCTTTAAAGCTTTGATTTTCTCAATTATCTTATACTCAATAGACTAGGTAGATTATGTATAAAGGCTGAACAGTATTTTGCAATGAACTTACAGAAAATGACGGTATGAATAACTGACAAAAAAAGTGTCTTTGAGAGTTGTATTTCTAAACGGTTATCCCAAATTTCTGTATTGGGAGATAAGAGGTGCAGAAGAGATTGTGGTGTATGACTGGAACCCAATTTTAAACCAGGCATTGAAAATGTGTCTCCTTTGAAATATTTTTTTCTTTGAGCCTCTTCTACCTTCTACCATTTTTACTCTAAACTTATTCAAGGGTTATATAGCCTAGATTTCATGTTTTTCAAAAATTATTTTGATTCAAAGAAAACAAATCTAGCCCAAGAAAGAAATGATGCTTCATTTTTACAACAGGCTTAATCCAACCTCTCACAATTTTTGCCTTACAAAGGAACCACAATATGAAGACTTTAAACAACACAAAAATCTCTTAACAGATCTCTGCCTGATTCCTTGGGGGAAATTCTACTTGTTTCCCTTGACATATCTGACCTCCAAGTGAAGAGACTTGGAAGGTAATTCTCAACCTCCTTACTCTTCTACCCTCAAAGACACTGCATCATGCCGATGGTTGTGATTTGGAAAACATGCCAAGTCTTTGACTTTGAGAACTGATTAAACATGCATGTAAAATTCTCTATATCACGTCACTGAAGAGTAAAATTAAACAAGACTGAACAGTTGGTAAATAAACAAAGACTGTTGTGAAAAGTGGTGTTTACAGAAATAGCAGCCTAACTAATCCTTTGAAATATGATTGTAAAGACTTCAACATATTTAAAACCTTGGATATCTCAAGTCCTAGGCATTTCAAGGTTTCTTACTTTATTTATTTTTCCTCCATCATCTTTAAAAGCAGAAAAGAACAAAATAATTTTCCTTCTCAAGGTGAGATTTAAAACTACCCTTAGATCTTGCTCAGAATTGGAATGTGTATTCTCCTTGACCCAGTGAAGATACTGTAATTCTCCAGAAATAACAAATGTTTTCTTGCAGCTCCCAGAACAAACCTCAGTCAAACCAGACAGTCTCTGAAGAGAATGACTTCAGAAGCCATTTTTGAAAATGAACATAAACTTCCTTGATGATAGGAAAAGAAATGAATTTGGCTTAACTTAGTAAATTGAGGTGTGTGTATGTGTGTGTGTGTGTGTGTGTGTGTGCGTGTGTGTACGTGCCCCTTTCTTCTTACCTCACTTTCTAAACCATACTTTTTTTTCCAGTTCTCAACACTTCAGTTAGATTCATTAAATGTTAATTGTAAAATGTCTAGTTTTAATGAGAAGGAAGTTTCTATGCTTTGATACACTAAATGCTTATCTGGAACCTAAAGCTATTGAAAGAATAGCATCAGAGTCAGCAGACAGATATGTTGGCATTCTCATTATTTTAAATTCTGTTTGTAACAAAGCAATCCAGAAACTAACCAGGACTTTTTTGAGAGAAGAAGGGAGGAGAGGAATGGAGTTTGTAGCAAAGAAAGGTAAATTTGCCCTCTGTCTAATCCAGAGAGCATAGCAGGCTATACCAGGAGCTTAATGAAAATGAGGAATTAAACAGAGAGAGGGGACTAGTTTTTTATCATTTCCCATTTCTTCTTGGTACACAGACTGCAGTTGTCACAACTCTGTGACTAGTTCTGACCAAAGGAACATAGGTGGAAGTTATGTAGGCCACCTCCAGGCCTGGCCCATATATTCCTCAAAATCTTCCATATGTTCTCTCATCCTGTATCTGCTAGCTGTATACCAAAGACCCAGTAGAAGACACTGGGTACTAAGGAATAGCTGAGCCACTAGACTTAAGGGAACCAATTTTTAACATCACAGTGTAGACCGGAGCCCTTCTTACCTAGAAGGACTCTGATATGACATAGAAGTAAACCTATGTTGTGCTAGGCCAATATTGAAGTTTATTTGTCACAGCAATGAACCTCTCCTGGCCAATGCAGGAATATGTGAAGTAGGCTTGTAACTGGCAGTGGGAGGCAGGATTCCAAGATGACACCCATAATCACTGCCTCCTGGTGTTGCTGTCATGATTATGCTATGTTTAATGGCAAACATATTTTCCAGATGTAACCAAGGTTACAATCAGTTGATAGAGATTTATCTGGGTGAGCCTAACCTAATCACAAGAACTCTTTAAAAGCAAAGAAGTTTTCTTGAGCTGGTAGCAGAAGAGGAGTGAGGGAGACTTGAAGTCCACATAGAGCTGACATTGACATGGAGGGGATCATATGGCAAGTAGCCTGTAGGAGATAAGAGCAGTCCTCATCCAAAAGCTGGTGAAATAATAAAACCTCAGTCCTAGAGCCACGTGGAAATTCTGCCAACAATCCGAGGGAACTTGGAAGTACATCTTTCCCCATCCAAATGAGGATGCAGCTGGCTGACATCTTGATGTCAGCCTTATGAGACTCTTAGTAGAGGACTTAGTTAAAAGGTGCAAGGCTCCTGACCCCATGGCAATGGTGAGATAATAAATATGTGTTGTTTTAAGCTACTGTTTGTTGTGATTTGTTTTCTAAAAATAAAAAACTAATACAGAGGATTGATAAGTACTGTGTCTAAGGTATGTAGCAAAATCTAGATTGGTCCAGGCTGGTGTCAAAATTCAAGGAGTTGGATCTGGTGGACAGGATCTAGCAGCAGTACATGGTACAATGGTGACATTAACAGTGAAGTGGCTTCTTGTGCTGTGGTGTAGTAACATTGAACCAGAACTCTGACAAGATCTGAGCAGGAGCTTTTTGCCCAAACTAAATGAACTGAGGTCACAGATTGAGTCAAAATCTCAGAGATAAGAACTGAACTGGAGTTTCTGATTTAATGAATGAGGCTTGTGGTTTCAAGGCATTTATTTATTTGTGGTTCTTCAGAATTATCTCAGAGGGGTCAGAGAGAGGCTGAGTATGCATTGCCTTGGCTCCCCATCTCTGGTGTTTGTATTTTGGGTTCTACATAAAACACATTTGAAAAAACTCTTCATTGCTAAAACTGTTAGAAATGACTTAGTTCAGAGAAAAGCTTCATATCTGAGGAAAATGTGGGATCTTATCAAACATAGGGCAGCAGAGCTAATTCTAGAGCACAAAAGGGAGTGGCAATGGGCCCTAAGTTGATCACCAGGCCTGGTATCATAGCCTAAGGATCTGGCCTGGACTGATTCTGAAGGTTAATATTCTCTGGACAGGTTGGGGCAATCAAGGAATTATCAAAGTCTTGTTTGGCTTTAAAAGATCACCTATGTGATCCCCAGTGAGGAAGCAGAGATTATATGTGTAAGTATTATATGTAGTAAACTTCATAGATATGAATTCCCTGACCTACTCATTTAATCTGGCTCATTTTTTATTGTTTCCAGAGTCTCCATTTCTAAGCAACACTTATTAAATATCTATGCATGTCAGGCCTTCACTTAGAACTGGGGATTCAGAAGTAAGACCAACAAGGTCACATGCAGGGGAGGGGGAGGGAAAAATGGGAGAACACATGATGGCTTCAGGTTCCCATAAGAAAACTAGTTTCACATTCTGGCTGTGGTAGATCCATGGCAAAGGAGCCATATAATTTCCAGTTTGACATGGTGCTGGCATTCAGGGATAGCACTCTGGAGTGACAAGAAACAAAGGCAATAGGCACCTGGAAAGCCCAGGCCCCTATCTTTTAACTCACTTCATGGGAGGCCCTAATCCTGCTGATTTAGTTGCCATTAGGATTGTTAGCATTAAGTTAGTTTTAACTGTAGTTGCAACTGCACTTGCTGAAATGAGTTAACCTCATGGGCAACTTCCTGTAAGGCAGACCTGCTAAATCACAGCTGGCTAAGTGTGAACATGAGCTTTGTAGAACATAGAGTCAAAGTTACACTCTGCAGACTCTTCCTCAGGTGGTGTCTTCATCTCTCAGGGGCTTTATTGTGCTACTGTCTGTGTCATTTTCTTGTGCTAGTTTACTGAAGGGAAAATAAATGGGAGAAATCCACTTGCTGGTTCAGCTACCATCAGAACTGGGGTGACAATTTCCCTTGTTCTGACACAGAACTTGGAAGGAAATGGAGGTCTTCTCATTGACTGTTTTCTGAAGTCTCAGGGGACAGTGATATTCTGTTTTACTGCTCCAAGTGATAAAATAGGTAAAATTCTTTACTACTCAGTGACAATTAGCAGTAAAAATAGGTAAACCTAACCTGATGAAATATGTCAAAATGAAAGGCATCTTCAAATATGATTTTTCTTTTGAGAAGCTAATGACCCAAGTTGTAGTGGAGAAAGCTATTTTCAGTTTGCTATATGTCTAGGTATTTAGTGATTTGAAACTCTTACATCAGACCTTATTTCTAGGCTTTTCATCTACTTCTCCTTGTTAGTGTTCCAGTTGTCTTTGCCTCATAACAAATACCCTCAAAACCTAGTGCCTTGGCATGATAATTTGGTATTATTGCTTATGGTTTTGAGTTGACTGTTTTTACTTGGAAGTCTCTTATGTGGTCACATTCCGTTGTCAGCTAAGACTGAAGCCATCTGAAGTCTTGACTGGGCCGGACATCCAGATATGTCTTGTGCCTGGGCTAGGATGACTAACCAGTTGGTTTCAGCTGGAATTGTCAACCTGAGTGCCTATGTGTGTTGTCCCCAGCATAGTGGTCTCAGAGTAATCAGACTTCTTACATGGCTGCTCATGATTCCAGGCAAAAGCTGCAAAGTTTCCTTTGTCCAAACCTCAGAAGTCATGCAGCTTGACTTCCTCCACATTCTGTTAAGCTAGTCACAGGGCCAGACTGGATTCCAGAGGAAGAGACTACAAGGCCAAGAGTGTGGTAGATGTGATTCATTAGGAAGAAGCATCTGTAATATTTTGTATGAAATCAAAGAAGAGTTGAGGGATTATAAAATCCTCAAAACTTATTGTCGGTAAACTGATTATGAGGATCATTTAGTGTAAAGTGCCCAGCCCTAATGAGATCTGCCAAGATCGTGAACTTTACTGGGAAAACAGACAATTTACTCTGAATTGGAAAATTTTGTCCATACTTTCCTGGGCAGCTTTCTCAGCAACAACAAAATCTGCTATTGTTCATTTTGTTACTTAAAATAAAGATGTAGTGAGAGAATCATTGTTTCTCATGCTAATCCAATTTAATACAGATCAGGCTTTGCCAGTTTGTCAATCAACAAATATTAGGGAGGGCCGGGCGTGTGGTAAGTGGCCCCTCTTTGAGGTGCTTGGGAAGGAGAAAGGACACTAAGTCACCATATTTTCTGTTCTTGAGAAACTGACCAATTCTGAAACTAAAACTTAGAAGTAAGCTTTGTACATTAGAAGTAAGGTTGCAGCCTAAAATTAAGTTGATATAGCAAGACATTGCATCTAGGGAGGAATAAAGAACATAAGAAATTGCTCCATAATGCAGTACAGCTTTTGTGGGTTTTGTGGCTTTCTAATCATTCTTCATCATTTAAACTATAGAACTTTATGTTTTAGATTGGAGATAAACAGGTATTTTCTTCAGTAGTTTCTGTTTCTGGCATTTGGGATAACTGCAAAAAAAAGCATTTGTCTTCTACATCCTCATTTATGATCCAATTGAGTTTAGGTATAAAGCCAGTTTATACTTAAAAATTGATGCCTGGGAGGAAAGTAACTTAATGCCACAATGACATCCACATTGATGGTTGTTGATAGAACACAAGGCATTCTCTGCCCAAAGAGAGGTTGCAAGTGTCCAGAATTGTTAATCAATAATTGAACCAAAGGAGAATTAAGCTTCTTCAGTGATGAGTACAGCATTAATTCCTTGGGTCACAGAAATAATTAGGAATTCCTGCCCTAGAGGGAATCACAGTTTACTAGAGAAAGCAACATGTAAAGATACTGCCACTACTGTTACACAGCATGCACTATAAAGAGATATAATGAAAATTTATATCTGATGACTGGAGGATGGTAACATTTGAGCAGGTTCTTAAAGGCTCAGTAAGATATTGCCAGCACTGAAGAAAGTTATTTCAGGCAGGGAATTACATGAAATGATGAAAAGACCCGGGGTGTGCAAGGCAGAGTTAGAATCACATGGGGGGTGCATGCAAAGTGTGTTTGTGGCATGGGATAGTTTTGGAGTACAGGTGAGAGAATTTGTTGTAGAGGAAGCTGGAGAATAAAGCAAAGGCTAACTGAGATATTTGGTGTGTTTGCCTCAGAATAAGATTTGGATAGTTGTGGGTTGGCTGGAATATAGAGGCCTGCAGAATTTGACAAAACTCAGCTGCTGAAAATTATGACTAGGCCAGGATTTGGTAACTAATCTCAGATGGCTCCACATATGGAAGGGCCATCTAGGAGGACAAAGGGCAAGCAGGATGCAAGCATCACTAGAGTTTGAAAATGAGTCCAAGATCAGGGCAAACCACAGAGGCTCAAGCAGCAGACACAGAGACCCGTCAGCTGCCTTTAGTTATGTGAGCCTGTCCCTCAAGGGCAGGAATTCTAGCCCCTGTAGGAGCGTGGGGCTACTTGGAAGGGACTTGATTAACTGAGAACCTAGGTACCAGGTATTCAAGATCTAATCAGATTGATGATGTGGTGATCCAGTGAGCTCCAGACTTAAAGTTTATTCAGATTTTGTGCATTGAGAGTCTATCCCTGGAGTATGTTTATAGGCTAAATCTAAGAGAAGAATTAACAGTCCTAATGGCTGGAAGTGTGCAAGTATATGAGACATAGCAAAGCACAGTTTTTTATAGACAGGTGTATTAGTCAGGATTCTCCTGAGAGACAGAACCATTAAGATAGGTGTAATATAGAAAGAGATTTATTTTAAGAAATTGGCTCATGCCATTATGGTGTCTGGCAAGTTCAAAATCTTCAGGATGGGCCAGCAGGCTGGAGATGCCGGGTAGAGCCAATATTGGAGTTCAATTCCTTTTGCTGGCAGAATTCCTTCTTGCCCAGGGAAGATTAGTCTTTTGTTCTATTCATGTCTTCAATTGTTTGGGATGAAGCCACTCACATTTTGGAAGGCAATCTGCTTTACTCCATATCCTCCCATTTAAACGTTAACCTCACCTAAAAACACTCTCAAAGAAACATCCAGAATAATGTTTGACCAGTCTGTAGGCCAGAGAGCCAATGTTTTGTGAATAAGCTTCACATGCGGATAATAGAAATAGGAAAATAAAAAATATTCAAATTAAATTTCTTTGCTGAGCTGCCTTTTATTCATCCTAACCTCATGTATAATATGGAATTTATGTTTTAGCGTGTATGAGTTTTTAAAACTATCCTAGAGATTTTTGTTTACTTAATAATTATATCTCTTGAACCAAGATGATTAAAGTATTGTCAATCAGCTTTAGTTATCTTTAATGATTGATACTAGTTGTTTCCTCTGGTTGGCTAGTGATTGATATACCAGCGAATGTGTCAATCTTTCTAACTGGTACAGTAGTATGGGCTAGATCCTTTCTATTAAGTGTAATCCATGGGTCAGTATCTCAAAATATTTATAGACTCAATCACCTCACTTAAATCACCTGGACATTTTAAGAAAACAGAATCTTATGGACTTGCAAATCAGAGTCTACATTTAAGCAAGAACCTGAGATAATTCATATACGCATTAAAATAAAAATTAAAACAAAGCACTGGTGTAGCATACCCACTGGGTGCATTAGTCATATGGCCAGCTCTCTGAAGCAACTTTTTTTACCCACAGAAGATGATAATACTATGTTACACTCTGTTTAAAAAACCAGTATATGAATCCCACTAACTTAAAGCCTCTATGGCCAAAGCCAGCCCATGATGGAATGCTCTTGAATCTGAGTTACTATTGTAATTATTTTGCATCATACAGTCCAGTCTTTGGCTATAAACTGTGTTTTATTCTTTAGCTGTTTTACATAGATATCTTGAAAACCATTGATTCATATGGTAGATTCTGTTCTAATTCGCACCATTCCACGGCTCCAATATAGCCTACAGGACAAGACCAACATTTCTCAGCCTGGTATACAAGGCCTTCTGTAACTAAAGCTCTCTCCAGCTTCTGTATCACATCATCTTTACTTTCATTATTGTTTGCCCTAAGTAAGCACCATATTTGTTTCTGCCTCTGACCCTTGTCCACTCATTCTCCAGTTTTGAGCCATTCTTCCACACTTCTTCTGCCTCTAACCATTTCTTTTATCCTCTGTTATTTTTCTCACATTCAGCTCAAGATACCTACATTTTTAATTTGCCCTTTTAGAAATAGATGCAGTCTCTTACCACAGGATTTAAGACCATTGAAGTCAAGAATTGAGTCTCACTTTTCTCTTTTCTCATTGTCTAGCGCTCTGTGCACAATTGGGACTTAATGTTTGTTTGTAAAGTAGTGTGGCCTGTGAAAGAAAAGACAGTGGCTCCTCCATCCCCAAATTAATCATTTTATAAGGAAACTAAATAAGGACCTTAAATAAATGTAATTGTTTTAATGAAAATATTCCACAAGGCATAAACATTATCTAACTAATTGACAATAGCCAACTAACCAAACTCTATATTAAATTTAAAAATGTCATTCTGTATATTTTCTGTTAAGTTTAATTCACTTCTTATTTTTATTCTGTTAAAAGGAAAACTGAAAGTGCAAAACAAATGTAATTTAAAGACATACCATAAACTAGAAAAGTCTTCCTTATAATATTTCCCCTCCAAAATCTACTTTTTTGTTTTGATGTCTTTAATTTCACTTTTCCTTTTCTGTCCTGTGCCTCTGACTATTGTGGCTCTCAGTGATGACAAAACATTGTTGCATAGGATTGCACTGTTAGACATTATTTAAGCACCCTACATGTATGGTTTCATTTAATCCTCTCCAAAATCCTCTGTAATAGAATCCATTGTTAACCTCATGATATAGATGAGAAACTGGGTCACAGAGAGGTTTCCAAAGGTCTTATGCTATCATGGGTAATATGTGCGAAAGCCAGGATTCAAATCCAGGTAGTCTGGCTCAAGTCTGTATGCTGTGTATACTTCATAACATATTAGAAACTGCAGTGGACACTACATGGATGCTAATTGAATGAAAATTTTAAAAATGCCTCTTTCTAAAATGTTCTTCCTTGATAAAATGATGACAATGGTGATGATGATGATGATTATGATAATCTTTTGAAGTCTTGACTAAGACAGTTATATGCAGGGTGTATATTGCATTTTCTACTTCACATCTCTTTCTGAGGTGTCCCATGATCCTCCAGGCAGTGCCATGCCATGTTTAAATGACTGAAACGACTACATAAAGTACTGTCTTCTATCTTTATTTGTTTGTTTTTTGTTTATGTATTTCTTTTGCCCTGTAGTATTCAGTAGAGTAGAATACTTAGAGTAATTGTACTACTATCAAATTCTAATAATTTTATGATAGTAAATAACTGGTCCTTTGGATTGAATTTTAGATTCAAGCATAAAAAAATAAACTAATGTTGGAGGTTATTCTTCGTATATCTTATTTCTCATTAGAAAAATTCAGAAGCAAATCAGCATAGATTAAATCTGTCTACTTGTTTCAATGAATAGTGCTTGAGGAAGGCCTTATGAGTCTTAAATTAAAAAAATCTGGGGAAATGAAATTACTCAGTTTTTAACTGAATGTAAAACTGATGAGAGATTTTTGACAACTAGACTATCAGCTAAAAGTCTGGATATGCTGGATATTTTAAGTCTGCCTCTCCAGATCCACTCTCTACCCTTTTCTATCTTGCTCTGTGCCTGGGGAGGCTGGAATCTAAGAACAGACCTTCTTGCCCTCTGACTTTCTTTTGAGGTTGGCCAATGGGAAAAACCATCAGGAAATTGGAGGGTGAGCAGAGAGAGAAATGTGGTTGCTGCCTTAACTCCTTCCCTGCCAGGTCCCTGGCTGATGGTGGCTGTGTTCCTCCATTGAATATTACAGCTCCTGTCGATTGGCCCTCTCCTACAGTTACAGATCTCACCAGATGCCAGTAACCACTCTGTCCCTCACCTCCTTACACCTAGTGGTTCATCACTATTGCTAACTGTGAGTTGCTGCCCATCTCGTCAGTAAGAAGGGTGTGATGTGTGATTCACAAACTGCTTCAGTACTGAGGCACTCATTTTACCAGCCGCTAAGGGAATTACTTTTTCTCAAAGAGAACCATCTCAGCCAAGTTCTCCAGAAGGCAGCCAGCGTCCGATGACTGGTCTACTTGGGCAATGTAAAGAACTGACCCTCTTGCCTTAAAAGGAACAGTTTTGAAAGGCCATACCAATTCCAGAGCTGATCGTGGGATGGACCGAAACTTTTGTGGTAATTGCATCAGGGTTCAGCTCCTACTTCTGCCCGATCTTGCTTTCTTACCCTCACAGGTGTTGATCCCAAAGGCATTCACCAATAAACTTCCTCTAAGAAAATATTTGACTCAGATTCCTCTTTCCCCTAAGACACTACCCACACCTTTAGTGTCTTTTCACTATACCCTCTTTAATTACCCACTTGGAATGTGCTATTTGTTTCCTCCCCAGATACTCTCATTGTTTTTAAATCAGAGCATCTGATAAAATCTTAATTTGCTCCACCTACAATTTGCTTTCAGCAAAATTTGCAGATGCAATGGGAGGGAATTGTTATTCTTGATTAATCTGGATCAGATTAACTAGATCAGGGAAGAACTAGTTCATAAAATGGAAGAGACAAACATGGAGTAAATGTCCTAGCCATCTTAAAGCATATACCAATGAAGTTTCAACCAATATACCAATTCTGAAGTTTTCATCCATAATTATGTAAAAGCAAAATGCTAAATTTTTGGAAATAATTTTTAAAGGTGGGCATTGTTCTATAGTCACAGGCCCCAAAGTGGGATAATTCTTAGGAGAACTGACAGGCTTTTGAAAACAAAATTCTAGTAATATAATGATAAACCATCCAGATGGAGAAAAGAAGAGGAATTTATCTAAACAAGTTAGGACAGTATCCAGCACATGATAGTCACTCAATAAATATTGAAAGAATATATGAATAAAATCTATACCTTTCTATAAAGGGTTCTCTGATAAACTCAAATGAATAAAGAAATGTGATCTAATTGTAGAAAGAAAAGCAACCAACACAAAATAATAAGAAAATTTGGCAAGGATCCATGACTTAGGACAGATGGTATAGTGACAGAAGAAGGAGTAAATGGCAGAATTATAAAAAATTTTTTTTGATAAACCAAATGATCATTAACCTAGAAAGGGGAGCAAATATGTGTTTACTTAATGAAGTAAGTCTAATGTAGTCAGATAAATTAAGAGCACACTTACGTACTTTAAGTAAATTTAAATTTGAAACTGAGACAAGTTGCACCTAAGACTGAATCTCAGCTCATAGAAAAACTGTGGAGTGGCCTTCACAAGGATATTTGAAGGGAATCTTCAATAGGCAATAGGTTGGATAAACAACTCATGATATCTCTTCTAGTGCTTCAGTTCTAAAATTTGTAATGATTTTTCCCCTCACTTGGGTATGAAAATTTATTCAATTAAAAACACTCTTTTCCTTTTAGATACAACTCAGAAGGCTGCATCACTTGAGTGAAAGCTTAGGTAAGATATCTTGGGAAAAAAGTAAAAAAAAAAACTATTGCAAAACTAGCAAGACCAGGTGGCTACATATTGTCCCATGTTATTATTTCAATCAAAGATTTAATTTAAAAACATCAAAACATTTTGCTGTGATGACTATTAGGAAATATTAAATGATTTGGAATTAGAAACAGGAGTGACTAAGACTGAGCCATCATGATCCAGATACTTGGTGTAAATAAAAATACTACTAACAATGATAAATTCAATTCTACATATCTGCTTATGTAAAACAAAGCAAAATTTATATTTTGACTTATTGTCTGGACTGAGTCAATGTTGAGAGTCATATAAACACAGTCTTAAATAAGAAAATAAATCAGGAAAATAAATTTTGTGAAATAATTGTGGGAGATTATTGAGTTGATAAAACAGTTAGTTAATTAATTTTTTTCACACTTGAACTGGTCGTGACACCAATTTAGAAATTATTTTCATTCTATGTAATGACCAGCTATTTTCCATGATCTCCTGGGAATATGAGAATGAGCTTCAATTGTATGAGGCAACTCTCCAGCCTGCAGAGGCAAAATTCTGAGATCTGTATTACATTACTAAGTGTGTTTGCAAACTCTTTCCCTGGATACCTTAGAAAACAGACTGGTGTTTGTCTGTCTTGCATGGCATAATTGTAGCACTGTGCTGATCCTTGGTAGGGTCTGCACTCAGTGATCTCACAGGTCTCCAGAGCTACAACGTGGTGGCTTCATTATTAAAAAGATAGAGACTCACCATTCCGTGCCTTAAGAAGAAAAAAGTGAGCTGATCAGAGACCGCATGGCTTAATGAATTTCTGCCTTCCTCATGGCAGAGTAGGTAGCACATTAGGCTTCCTATTTTAGAAATCTAATAGTCAGCTCGAGTTTGGTGCCCTTTCTTCTCTTCTATATCTGTTACAAGCCGTTCATCATTTGAGGTTAATGAAGTTGTTCTTTTTTTATAATGTGTTAGAATGATCGTAATCGTTTTAGACGGACATTCTCAAGGTATTTTTAAGAGGCAGCTTGGGAAAGAGTGCGACTTTTGACAGTTTGCTGACCTCTGCATGACCCACACTAGAACCCCCTGGAAGTATGGAGGCTGTATTATTGTGCCAGAGTTCAGCTGGTGACTCATCAGAGACCAGGCAAACATGAGTCATTCCAAGTTGAAAATGGCAATGAATGAATGTGAATGTTTTTCCTTCAGCCTTGTTTTAGTCTTTACAGAGCAGAATGGTACTTATTCTCTGGCTACAGTTTGACTTAAAATGAATCCCAATAAATGATGTGTCATTGAAAATATTATGTGTTTAATCTACATATTTACCCTGAAAAATAACATAGAATTAAGTGGGAAGGAATACACACACACACACACACACGCGCACACACACACACACACACACATTCTGTCATTCTGATAGCTGATAAAGACTTGTCTATCTTGCACTTGATTCTAATAAATCCATCTTTGTAACCAGAGAAATGGCATTGGTTCTGTGTCTAAAGAGAGAAAAAGTCTCAGCTAAAGAGATAAAAAAGTTACAGCCACATATTAGTTACATACAACATATGGGATAATGTCACAAAGGCAGGCCCACCCCAACTTCCCCGCCCCTTCAAGTCCAACTAGCAGGACAGTCCCCTGTGTTCTCCTTGCTAGAAATTGCAGGAACAATTTGAATCTAGCACATGGTTTCACTGAGCAGCGAAAAAGCGGTCTCACATTCTTCTGAGAGGCAGCCATCCAGAGTTTGATAAACCATTAAAGTACCCTAAACAAAAAAATGTTTGAGTCCCTGAGTTGTGAACTATAGATCTGCTTGTCTCCCCACCATCAGAACATCAGCTCTGAGTAGGTGCAGACTCAGGAGTGATGGGTGGGGAAGGGGTGGTGGGTGGCTATGTGCCTTAAGGAGGATAATGTAGAGCAAGGGAGGCCCCCCATACTGGGGCCTTTCAAGGCTGACACCTATTCCTGTGTAATGAGTGCCCTTTCAGGTAAAAACAATAAATGCTATCCTTTTTGAGTGACAGATGGTGGGGATTTTTACCTTTGCTTTTGCCAGTGAATCCATGTGATCTGGAGGATAGGGATTAGGTCATATATCAAACTTAGAATTAGGGTCCTTTGTACCTGTGTCATGAAGAGCAGAGTAAATCTCTCACAGGACAGAGAGGTCTGATTCTGATTTATTTGCTATTATGAGACCTCAGGCCCCCAAAGATTTTGAGAAGTTCTTAGGGACTAGGCAAAGAGGAAACTTATAAGCTGTCATTGTGTTACCTTTCTCTTTCTTGTCCCACTTGGGGCTGTGTGTGGAAACAGAGGCCATGCATCTGATAGGATCTTGACTCCAAGCCAAATGGCTGTCCCAGCTCTTCCCCATAGTACCTCAGCCGAAGGCATGCTTTACAGAGCAGTCATTCCCTCTGGAGTCCATTGACCAAATACATCTAAGCCAGGGACTTTGTGGAACATTTACTTTCTGCCTTTGTGAAGTGGGATAATAATACTCATGACCCCTCTGTCTTGTACTTTCTGGAAAGGTACAGAGAGAAAGTATTGATACTTCTGACACAGTTGGGCTGTTGAAAGTGAACCTCACTAGCATCTTTGAACAGCTGGAGAAGGGTGAGGTATCAAACTCGTTTGGAAAAGAAATTTTTTATATACATCAGAAAGTCAAGTAAATCCATTTTTATCATCATTTTTCCTTGGAATGTTTTATGATAATTTTAGGTGCTACCTTTTCTCCAGCTGCCAGTCAACATCCACATTCATTGTGCTCTGTGCTACATTTGTGACTAATGGGGCACAGCTAAGGAGCCATTACCATTACACATATAAGTTGTGGCACGGGCAGGCTGAGCACACCCAGAGCTCCACTCTGTTTCCCAGCAGCTTCTGCCCCAGAAGTTCATCTTTTGGTTTGAGATTGTTTTTCTATCTCATGTTGATTCCTTATATCCCCTTGTTAAATTAAAATTGCTTCATTTTCTTGCTGACTAAAAAAATTATTAATAAACTTGGCTTACATTCAGAGAAGATAAGCAAACCAGGGTGCATGTATGTGGAAGTACGGGGCCTGCAATTTTGTCTTCTGTGCACACAGGACAGCAGTCTCACATGAGGCAGGTCTTCCATATGCAGGGTTGTATAAAAAGCAAATTTTTGTGATTTGGGAGTGCAGCAGCCTTAAAATAGCTGAACTAGAAAATGTTATGATAACTCTATTTTTTGGTTTTATACATCTGTACACAGTGAATAACATCTTATTATGTGTTCATAACATTTTGGTTTTCTTTGAAGGAGAACAAGTGTTACTTTGGTGTACAGAGAAGCAGAAATGAGACAAGGAGTCATAATGCTGGGAAGGCAAGATAACATCCTTAAAACAGTTCAATCTGATAGCTGGCTAGACATTCCATGAAAAAAAAAAGAGAAAATAAATTTTAAGTGCTACGTGCCAGATGGCTAAAATGTAAGTAACAGTTTTCTATTGTCCAGGGCTATTCATTTGTCAGCCCTACAAATTTATCTCTTAAAAACTTCCTATCCAGTTAACTTCTACTTGAGTTGATTTTTTTTCTTTGCTGGAAGGAGGATGGAGTCTAGTCACTTGCCAGCCGTGAGATAGAGTAAGTGTGTTTGGATTGAATACAGAAGCCAAAGTCAACTTTTTTTTTTTTTTTTTTTTTAAATAGGCTACTGGTTGAAGTAGAAGAGACAGGATCTTTGTGTCAATACTACTTTTTTCCCCACTTAAGTTTTTAAATCTTGAAGGTAAAACTGTATTTATTTTTTTGTGTGCTGCTTATTAATAGAATATTATGCCGAACTCTATATGGTAGACTACAGTATCCATTTCTCATTGTACTATTTTCATAAGTAATTAGTTCAATTTTATTGGTAAGAGAATCTTATACCATCATTTTGACTAAAAGAGTGAAGCTTTGTATCTTCTTTTGTATATATTCACCATATTCTTTCCAGCGCTCCAAAGGTAACATTCCTAATTGAGATTTGAGTTAATAATTTAATCTAAACACAAAAAGAAACTTATTATAATAAGGCCAGACATCCTTTCAATGTGGCAAATAAGGCTTCATTCTCTAAAGTCACACAGTCATGCGAAAGCAATTTCAGTTTCTGATGGCCTGTGAACCTCAAACTGAAAGGTACATATTCTCCACTATGCCATGGCTTCCTTGCATTAACTGTATTGGGCCATGTCTATAGGAGCAAGTGCTTAGACCTTAGCAAAAGCTACAAACCCTGTGGCCTACAGAACTCCTTAACCCAATAGATGGAAAGCTAAGTTTAGATGAACAAAATATGAAACTCACTCTATCTTAGAGGTGTGATAAAAACAGGGCAAGGAAAACAGTAAATAATGCTTACATTTTTAACAGGAATTAGATCCTGATATTTTAATGTAGAGATATTTTAAAAGATAAAATTGTAAATAGGAAATACATCATTTTGTGAAAGAGAAATCCTGATCCTTGTTAAGAAAATGAACTCAGCCCTCAAAACTGTGACTTTAAGTTTTGGAAAGCTGACTTTTATTTTTCATGATTTTTATTAGGAAACATTTTTCTAGAATTTTACAGGTATATCCAAATTATTTTATTGTTTTGAAAAACTTTATAAATTATCATGAAATTTGTTCAAGATTCTAATTACGTTCAAGTGTTTCTAGTATGTGTTAAATTAAAAACTACACATATTCATTGCTATTGTTTTTAATTAAAACATTTGGCTAACATTGAGGCCTATCCCACACAACAGAAAAAATAAGCTGAAATTATAATTTTGGAATTTATACTTTCTATAATTTCAAGCCATTGTTTTAATTTTCTGTTTATATTGCAGTGTCTGAATATTTATATTTAATACATTCTTCATGTGTTTCTTTCTCGGCTTCCTAAATAAAATATATTTTTTAGGTAAGCTAAAGGAGGATTTAAGATTAAGGAGAAAAATTCAGGCCTGACTTATCATGGAGCCAAGGTATATGGGCACATAAGGCACATGCATGGAAAGGTAGGTGACACCCTTTACATTCCCGTGAATAATGACACATCACTATGGAAAGCAAATATTCCAGGTGAAGAGGCTGCTCAAGTAGTGGCAGGTTAGTGTTCTCACCTGTACTTCCCATTTTCCCTCAAAATCACAATAAGCCAATAGTAAAAGCCAAATAGTTCATGTTTCAGGCCTGGGTCCTATATTTGCATCTCATGTTTTTTTTGTTTGTTTGTTTTGTTTTTTATGTTTGAGAGTTGGCATATAGGCGAACAGCAGAGACCACAGTGGCATTCTATACAGAAGTGTTTTCATAAATTATAAGTATGGATATTTTATGAATTTGGAAGTGACCACTTTTATGAACAGATACAACTAATGGTGCCTATATGATTTAAGACAATAAAAGCTTTCTCCTCTCATGACAATACTGCTATCTGTGGGTATATGACCCATGCTGGGTGGTTATAGAACTCAGCACACTGGCCCAGTGATTGATCTCGGGGTAGGCTTATGACCAAGTACCCCTAATAAAAGTCTTCCCTGATGTGCAGGCACTAAAAGAGATCTTTCTTTCATTTGGATGATAAACCCAAAGACAGACCTGTGCTGGTAATGGTTATCTTTCCTGGTATATGGGGAAAATTTGTGTAAAAATGAACCCAAAACACTGGGATAAATTGAACCACAAGATTGAAAGTCTGGACAGCATTCTCAGAGTCCCTACATCTAGATGTAGTCCTTGAATTTCCCAGTGACATGAATTAATATATTTTCACTTAATCAAAAAGCCAGTTTGAATTAGATTTTCTTTGCTTGCAGGTGAGAGGGTACTTATTAAAATCTTAAGTAAACTCAGTCCTTGATGCTCTGTAACTTCCTGTTCTAAAGATTTTTTTTAGATATCTCTCATACCCTTCCCAACCTGTGATTTTGTAGTTTGTGATTAACAATAAAAGATGAAATTAAAGAATTACACAAGTTATAGTTTTATCTATAATAAAGCCTAAAATTTGTTGCATAATGAATAAGTACTTTAGGATTTTAGATAGGGGATAGATAACTGAGAACAGTTATAATTCAGGAAAAGCTTCATGTGAGAATTAAAATTGTACTTTTAATGATACGTAAGAGCTCAAGAATAGATGGTGAGGAAAGGAAAGGGTATTGCAGGTAAAGAAAATAAAAGGAACAAAGTCTCAGAGATGGGAATGAGTCCAAAGGAAAATCCCTGGGTAGAAGGGTGAGGTCATATTTGGGCTGGCATGAAACTGTTGCTATTTAACAGAAGGATTTGAAAAGCAGTCAAAAGACTTAAGATGTGATGTGGTAGAAAATAAGGATCCTTGAAAGTTTTGGCCAAGAATGTGACCTGATCAAAGGGATATTCCACTAACGTTAGTTCTGCTGTGCTGTGCAGATGAAATGAAAAGCAGAGAGAGTGGCCAAAGTTAGGCTATTTTCAGTTTTTTTTTAGTAATGTTATATGAAGTGATGATTAAAACCTGGATTTATGTTATAGTAGTGAGAATAAAAGGGTGAATGAGAAAGATATAGACACATTTTATATTAAAAAAATCCATAGGATTTTACTGGCAGGATGAAGTAGCAGGTTAGGGATGGTTAACTCCACATTTTTAATTCTTTGTGTCAGGACATGTTCTTACACATATAGGATTTGAAGTATTGAGAAACTCACATTGGATGGTGGTATTCCTGAAGGGATGTGACTAAAGTTTGGATATAGAGAGATATAGAGATATAGAGAGAACTGGACTGGCACAATAATTGAGAGTAAGCTGCAAAGAAATGCTAGTTAAAGTTAAAGGAATGGAGGAGAAGAGATAGAGAGAGACCCTTGTGTGTGTGTGTGTGTGTGTGTGTGTGTGTGTGTGTGTGTAAGAAAAAAGTAAATTGTATTTGCTGTTATTTCTGTTATTTACAATTCAAATAAAGGAGTAGAGGGCTTTTATTCACATTTTTGTTTACATACTTTCTCTTCTGCTGAAAAGCTTGCTTATGAATGACATTATTACTAGCTTTTAAATTTTGTTTTAATAGAAATTCTAATATTTTCCTCATGCTTCAGTTTATAGTTGCTTATCTCCTCAATGCTTACACCCTTCTTTGGGGATTCCTTCTTAAAAGATGAGACACCTTCACAAAGAAGAGCAATTGCAGTAGATGATTGTTGAGGAAAGTCAGAATCTGATGAGTTAATGAGAGAATTAAAGAAAAATGGGATGGAAGATTTTAGACCACTTGAAATAAAAGGAATAAACTGAAAAGATGAAAAAACTGCATGGTATTTGAAAAAAGCAGAATGTGGAAAACTCCACCCTTTGACAAGCTTGGGAAAGACTTGAGTAAAGAGAAAATACAGGATGTGGAATAATAAAATATTGAGTTGGGAGTGGGAACAGAATGGTTGAGTTAAGCTCAGTGAGGAATGGGGTTTACTCCCCAAGGATCAAGAAAGCATTTTGGAGATTCATATCAAGTAGAAAGCATACTTACAGCTCTGATAATTGATGATGATGATAAATTTTCTTTATCTTGCTTTCTTCACATAGAATTGTTGATGGATACAATTGTCAAGGAGAATAGAGACACAATGACCATTTTAAGCAGGAGAATGACATGAATAAAGCAGGGTGTACAAAGAATGATCTGGCCACAGGTAATGTGTAGAGTTTTAGAATGAAACAGAGAAACAAGGAGTATGCAATAGTTCAGAAAAAAGTTATAAAACAAACAAACAAAAAAAACATGGTAGAAGGTTAGAAAATGGCAAGAATAAGAGATTTGGATTGCAACAAAGAGGGACTTTGGTGACCTATAACTACTTGAAAGAGTTCCATCAAGTATAATGATTCTTCTGTGTGTTTTGTTTATCCTCATTGTTCTGGAGATCTGTTTTCAATGTAGCCTACCTGCCGATGAACTCTTCTAAGACACACCCACAACTGAGTGACTTTCATGGAAACTCATTCATAGATTCCAGTCTGGCTCTAGCAGAATTACACTAAGACTGAGAGTATGTTGTGTTTGCAAATTCTCATTTGTATTTCCAGTGAATGTGGCTTGAAGGATACTTTTTTTTTTTTATCAGATATTGTCCTTTCAACCTTATTATATATTTATCCAATTTCCTCATAAAGTTTCTATTTAATAATATTTATGTTCATGGAATGAATGAGAATTTATGTTGGTGGCACAAAAACTAATCTGTTTTCATTATTACAAGAATTGGGATTATTTTTTAACAAAATAAAAAGGCACCTTGTGCCAACATTTAAGTTGCTGACCAGCAGGATGCAATTGATAATGGTGGTGTATGTTTTCCTTATAGAAACTGATAGATTTAGAAATTTATCCTTAACTTCAAGGGCATCATAAGAGTTTAAATGTGAACTTAGCCATCATTTCTGTCCAAGTTTGGGGTATACAGGGTGACAGACTGGAAGTAAAAAAAGCTTGTTGGAATCTTTTTTATTCTCAATTTTCAAACTGCATGCCCCATTATTTAATATATTAGAGTGTTAAAAATATGCTCATATCTGAGGACACAGCTAAAAGTGTGGTACCTCTGAGCTGTGCAGATTTCTATTGCAGGGAGTGGAAGGAGAGTGCCCTTTTAAAAAAATACTTTGTTCTCTAATTATGATGACTTCATACTCAGCTTTAAACATATTATAGTTTCAGAATCACTAAAACCATCTGAAATTAATTGTTTAGAAATCATTTTTCATGGCTTTCAGTTTTTTAGTATTAGGATTTGAGTTCATTTTGAGGTCTATTAATTAATATTCTGATGGTCAAAGAATTAGATTTAAGAATCAAGAGTCTAGAATCCTAGACATATTTTACAAGATATATTTTCCTCAGTAACCTTGAGATATTGCTTTGGCTCATTTGCCATATGGAATTTTCCTTCCTCTATCAAATTTTGTTAATGAGAATTGTTTCCACAGAACTCCTACGAGATTTAGAAGATAAATGAAATTTGGGTTCAAATGAGAAATATATTTTTGCTATAAACATCTGCAATGGCTTTGAGTTCATATTGAATATCATTTGCATAGAACTGCAATGAGTTAGGTAGCCACATTTGTTCTCATGACTTCTTTTCTTTAAAAAAATATTTCCTGCAGATATTTCAAGCAGCCCTATAAAACAAGATGTGGTTCTCTTTGAAATGAGGAAAAGAATAAACATATAGATTATTCATGTGCTTTCAAAGAAACCTTGTACTCTATTCTTGACATAATATCTTGTGGTTCTTATTCTTTCTGGGGTCAAAAATAAAAACTTTTCATTCATCCTGTCAGAATATTTCTTGGGAACAGAGATAAGAGCAAATTTACATCTCTCTATCAATGGGTCTTGTCATTTAGCATTGTAGTGCACTTAAGTTATCTGATGGCACTCTGCTATTTATGACTATGGTGTCACTTGTGTTTGTGCCGGGTTTTGTGGACTAGCCTAGTTTTTTTTTGAAGTTTTGAAATGAACTTTGAACATACTTAAATAAAAAATTGGTGAGAATTGTTTCTCAGTGTGAGGTATTTTATTTTCTTTAATTAAATGATTCAGAAACTATTTTCCCTAATACCTAGATGGGGAAATTTTACATTATGCTTACTAAGACAGAAAAGTATCTCTAAATACAGATGATGTCTCCTAAGATTTAAATAGCTATCTCAAACATATTAATTATCATATTTAAGAACTTTATCAAAATTAAATCAAATCCAAGGGAGAAAAACAAGAGCTGACTTTGGCAATGCTGAATGTATGAGAAGAACACTTAGGACAAATAGGCAACAGGTTAAGTCCAATGATTAAAATATTTTTAATATAATAACATTTATATTAACATATGCCACATCAACCCTTCTTATACTAATATAGTTATGAGATCGCTTGGACTTTAACTTGATGTGCTATTTTCTCTAAAAATGCTCTTTCAGGGGGGGTTCCTTCTTGTTGTAGTCTTCAAATGTCCAGATATCTTAAAAATTTCCTTACACCTTGTACATTGTATAGAATGTGGTTGGTCATTCAGTTGTTCTATCTATAAGTGTTAAGTTTATTGGTCATGTGCCAACTTCATGGGTCCTTTTATTTTTATAATTACTGCTCAGACTCAGTAAGCCACTCATGGTAATTCCTAGGCTTTCTCTGTAATAAAGCTCTTCTGATTGGATACACTGGGTTAATAATCTATTCTCCTACATTACCCAGGTCTATTTCAGCTCCTCCTAAAGCTGGTCTTATATATAATAACATTCAAAACAAACCTTGTACAACTAATTCAGTTTTTAACTGACATTTCTAAAACATAGCATTTCACACTTTCTCCTTTTTCTTTCTTGTGAGCAGACTCTAACATTTCTTTCTTATCTTATATGTGTCAGGCACTGTGCTCGACATGGGGGACCTAACATAATTATGGCATCTGATTTGAAAGAGTTGCCAGTGAAGTATACCCCACTTTACTTTCTGAATCTCTAAGATGCATAATAAAACATCTAGGTGATTTTTACATGATCTGCAGCTCAGCAGAAGACTGTTTTGTAGCATAATGCAATTTTATGCTTTAATTCTCCAGAGACTTTATTTTGCAGGATACAGATGGAATTAATGGGCTTAGGTAATAATTCCTAAAAGTTATCCTTTGAAGAAGCATCTTTCACCCAAACAATCAGCTATATACTTAGAAGCCATTAGCTGGAGGAAGCAGGTTAGTCATAATTGTTCCTCTTCACTCCTAATCTGATGGCATATTTAGGGGCTCATGGGAGATTGCTCATAAATGCTGGATGGGATCAGTTAGATCATTTTTAGCAAGAAGGGCAGTAGAAATCTCATAAAAATTGTAGAGGCTAGAATGGCTGTTGGTCTTTTTAGAATGAAGAAAGGGTACTGATTTTAAGAGAAACCCACGGGGCCTCAGGTAGAACTTGTGTAACATGTAAGTAATAACTGCCAAGAGATAGCTACAACTTCATGAGGAACCTAATACTACTTATTTTTCTCCACAACTTAATTTGTGGACTTCTCTAAGGAAGGTAAATTTATGAATCCTGAGGTGTGGAGTAAGGAATTCTCTATAGCAGGGAAAGGCTGGACACCAAAATGTCAGCAGTCTCAGGCAGCACCCTATTCAGGATGACAACATGAAGGAAACATCCCGCCAAACTCTTATGTGTAATTTCTTCCTATGAAAGAACACAATTTCTGGTGTCATGTAAGAATTCTCACTGTGTCTAACATCTTCACCTCAAATGGAACTTTTCCTTTGCCAGCAAGATGTATAGTTGTGTGACTTAACTAGGATGAGACAGAAGGACTTACCTATGCTCTTTATTACTGCAGTGGTTTGAGAAGAGGGCCAGATTGCAACCCACATCTGATGCAGCTGAATAGGCATGAAGCCATGAATTGCCTCAACATGATATAGGAATCCTGCACCTAGCAATTCAAACTTAGGTTTTTGTCTTTCCTCTTCCTTTGTTTTCATCATTTATCCCTATTGTTTTAAGTGACTGCCCTCAGTGTGGCTTTTTCCAGGGGTAGGATTTTCTGAGTTCTAGTCGTGGTTCCTCTGTTGTCAGGGAAACTCAAACTTAGATGCCAGGCCGGCTCTGGGAGATGTACCTCCGGCTTGGTAGGGAGTGACGGTAAGAGATGAGGATTTCATAGTGCAATTTTCTAGTATATTTTTAGATATTCCCTTCATTTTCTAGGGCAAAGTGTGGCTGCACCGTATCAGCCTTTATTCTTTCCTGTGTTAATTAGCGTTGAGTTCTCCCTATCAGTGAAGTCTGTGGTGCTGACTTTGCAGTTCCTTCCATAGTATATCCTCATTGTTGCCAGTTTTCTCCAGATGATTTTTCTTCAGCTCAGTAATTAATTATTTATGTTCTTGAAAAATGGTTTGGAGATGTTGTGATTACAGACATGGCTTTTGTCCATGTTCTGGAAAGACTGCCTTCCTGTTAGTTCAAAGATAAGGAGGGAAAAAATGTTGAAAACTTTGACCTTGGTTTCACTGAGGTCAGATTCATTATGGCTGTATCATTTGTTTTTCTAAATAATAAAACCAGTTAAGCACCCTGTTAATATCTTCTTTTACAAAGCTTTTTGCTTTGCTTATAAAATAAGAAATTCTATAAATGTACAAATGATGTTGTGCTTGGGAAATAAATGGATGTGCTAGCTATATTCCACTGAAGCCTATTTATCATGTTGCTAACTTCTGGCATAGGTTAAAAATACTCAAAACAGTTCTGACTGGATTGCATTATCAATTTTTTTCATTTATTCAAAATATTACTTTTAAAAATCATATATTTTCCAAACTGTAATTTTTTGCTATTTCCTGAGCTTGGCTTGGAAAAAAACTTTTAGCTTCTCTTTGCATCATTTTTCTCTCTCACGAAACAGAGATACTTTTGTTGTGATTAAATGAAGTAATGCTAGCTCAGTATTATCTGACATAAAAGAACCAAAATTAGGAGTAGAACCAAGACAGCTAAGGGATTGTGGAAGCCAAGGAGGCAGAGGCATAAGCACTGGGGGAGGCTTTGAGAAAGAGGTGCTTTTCTTCTGAATGTTGGTAACCAGTTGGGTCATATTAAGATAGGAGGAGGTCATTCTGCACCCAGTGAACATGAGTGCTGAGGAATAGGGCTGAGAAAGTGTGGTCCCTTTGGCCAAAGGCTAGTAAGGAAAAAGCGCTGAAAAGGGAAGCTCAAAGTAGATTATAGATGCTGAACTAAGAAGCTTGGACTTTGATTTGAAGAGAGTATTTGGTAAAATTACCATCAAGAGCTAAGGTAAACACCCCTCCTCTCCCTCATCTCCTCCCATGAGCTGAATTGCTGCTTAAAGCAAACTGTTTCAGGGCATGCACGCCTGCCTGACCCAAGTCGAATCCAAAGTGACTATGCTCTTACTTCACCTCTAGCTCTGGGGAGGTGTGCCTGGAGCTAACACATTTCTTTCTCTTATTACTCAATGATGCATTTCTATTATGGTATGACCGCCGGTGGGAGGAGTGTTCTACAGCATTTTTATTAGGTCCCAGAAACACTCAGTCATGTTAGTGGCTATACTAAGCACATCTAGCAAGCTTGGTTTGCAGAAGTATCAGGTCCCTGGTGTACTCTATATGAAACCCTTCTCTATGGCCATGTACACAGTCATTGCGTTTTGGTGAGAGAGTAGATACCGTGAATGAGTTTTGTGCTATGACTTTGCCCTGGTGTAGCAGAATAGCATATTAGGCTAAGAGGCTTATTGATCTTTCAAGAAGATAAAAATCCAGACATAGCCTCTTGCTAAAAGGCCATAAAGCCCAATGATTTTAGTGTAAGCTGCTTTAAGGCTATTGATCCACTTTGTCCCCATTTTATGAGTATGACTTTCTTTTCGATCCTTTGACATATGCTCTTACAAGCACCCAAGGGAATAAAACTTATTGTTTCAGAAAAGTTTTAGAAATTATAATATAACTTTCCATGAATTCATCTACATTTCTAATTTATAGTCAGGGGATGTTAGATGGTATTGTCAGTCTCCCAGCTAAGGGACAATTATTTAGTGTTTCTTTCAGAGCTTAGTTGGCTATGGCTTTGAATGATTTTGTAGCCATCAAGCATTTTATTTTGAGGATTGTTTCCCTTCCTGTCACTTTTGATGACATTCTCTGCCAGTGTCAAGAGTTGCTGGTGCTGGCCCCTAATGGAGAGGATGATAATGTTATGACGACTTCCAGACCCTTTATGTTACAGCAAACTTTCATCAGATGTAGTTGTTAAGATGATGAGCTATAGAATAATAAATATGTTCAATACATATTTCTGAGTAACTATTTTGAGTCAGACGGTCAAGTCCTGAGTCATATTATGAAATTTGGATTCCTTTTTTAAAGCCAAACATCTGTATATAAATATATTTTAATTAGAATCACAGATTAGGAAGATATTTTAATATTTCTGTGACAGCATTTGCCACTGTGTATGGTCTCCCACCTCTCCATCAAATATTCCACCACTAGCCTGACACTACTCTCTTTCTATTCCTTAGACAACTGGATTTCTTTCAGTTCCTTGGAGATGCCAAGCAATCTTCTCCCTCAGATCTTGCACTTACAGTTCCTTTTCCTGGAATACTCTTTACCCTATCACTCTTTCTACTAGCCAGCCCCTTTTCTGAATTCAGGTCTCAACCTTAATTGTTACATTGTAGGGAAACATCTCCCAAAGATCGCAAGTTCCATATCTACTAATATGCCAGAATAGGAGTGAGGCCAGCTGGGCTGTGGTAAATGCTTCTCCAGGTAGCAGAGATAGCAGAGGCAATAGCAGTAGCATTCTACATATGTGTTCTTGTCTTCCAGACAAACTGAATTAGAAAAATATTTTGATGTATTTTTAGATTTATAAAAAATTATGAGAACAGTATGAAAAATTATCATATATTCTTCGTCTAGATTCTCCAAATGTTAATATTTCTGTTTTTTAATCATCTATTTATCATTTATCATCCACGTCAATCATCTATCTGTATATGTTTTTTTTCCTGAACTGTTTACCAGTAAGGTGCATACAGAATGTTTCTTTACCCCTAACTAGTTTAGCTTGTATTTTACAAAAAAATATAACTATAATATACTTATCAAAATCAGCATATTAAACATTAATACATTGTTATATAATCTGCAGACCTTACTCTAATTTTGTCAATTGTCTTAATGTTCTTTCTAGCAAGAGAAAATCCAGGATCACTTGTTGCATTTGGTTGTCACATCTCTTGGCTCCTTTTAATCTGGAAGCTTTTTTTAGTTTTCTAAAATGCGTAGGTCAAGTAGTTTGTAGATTGTTCCTTAATTTAGATTTGTGGGTGTTTCCTTGTGATTAGGTTAAAGTGATGTTACACTGCTGGAAGGAACATTACAGAAGTAGTGTTTTATTCTCAGTGTCTCAAGTCCAGAGGTGCATAATGTTGCTTGTCCCATTACTGGCATTATTAACTTTGATTACTTAAAGTGCAGTCAGATTTTCTCCACTGCAAAGTTACTATTTTCCCTTTTGTAATTGATAAATGTCTTTGGGGAGATACTTGAAACTAAGTAAAAATCCTGTTACTCCTCAAAATTTCCTAGGAGTGTTAGCACCCACTGGAGAGTTTTGCCTGAATCAATTATGATTGCTAAATGATGACTTTCTAATTTTATAATTTCTTCCACATTTATTAGCTGCCTTTCTACTATGAAGAAGAGATATAATTTTCCCTATTAGCTTGTTCGTTTATGGCAAATGGGCTCATGGATTATTGCTTCATTCAATTGGTTTTAGTTCTTTACTATTATTTATTTTGATGTCTAAATTATCTCAGCTTTGGAAGTGGGAGTCTTTCAGACTTGTTCTTGTACCTTTTCCATATGTCCTCATGTTTCATTTAGTAATTCTTTACTTTCTAGTACAAGATGTTTCAAGCTCATTTTGTAATCTTCCTGCCTCAGCTCTATATCTAAAGAGATGTTCTCATTTCTACTGGGGCATGATCACTTCTAGAACTTTTGACATGTTTATCACTATTTTTTATCTGTTTTTCTGTCTCTGTCTGTCTCTCTGTCTCCCTCCTTTCATCTCTCCTGCCTCTCTCTCTCCCTCTTTTTCTCCTCTCTCTTCTACCCTTCCTTCCATCATTTGTTCATGTCTTTGTACATTTTCCTCTTGTCTTTTTGTTTTTTTTAAATAATTTGAAGGTTTTCGTTTTGTATATTGGATATTATGTCATTTTATTGGTATTTTAATTTGCAAATATTTTATCCAAATTGTCCAGTATTTCCACTGATATGTAACATTGAACTAGAGAAACTAACCAATAACTTAGAAGGGAGAAATCAATGAGAAGCATAGAATTAAAAAATAAGTAAAAATTTTTCTTTTTAAAGGTGAAAACCACCAGGCAATCTTTAAAAAACTTTAATCTGAAGGTTCTAGATCATTCAAGAAGTTTTCAGTTTATTCCAGGAAGTTTATTCTTGTCTCACAAAGAGATAGCATACCCTAACTTGAGATTATAAATATTCACAGATCAAAATCTCTTAAGAGTCAGCAGGGCCACAGAATCATAGTTCCAGGAGAGACCTGGTTAAGAAATTTTTAGCCAAAGACAGAATGTAAAAAAGAGATTCTGGTTATTTGAGTAAGATGAAGGGACTTAGCAGAACTAATAGATTCTCATGGTCCTAGACAGAAGGCGTGGATTCTTGTTCCTGGTGAAATTAGAGAGCAGTAAGGAAACATGGCAGAAACTCGGTCTGAGGGCTTAGCTTAGGGAGTTATGATGAAGAATAAAGGAGAAAACCACAAATGAGAGAGCATGTGGGTAGCTGAGGAGGCTCACTCAGGACATATGAAAAATTGACCTCTGGCAGAAAAATAATTCTAAACCCCATAAATACTTTGAGTTGCCAGATGTTGTTCTTGTGGGCTTCATGGTAGGGTTCAATCTGAAGATTGTAGGTGTTACAGGCCCAAACCCTCTGTGATAGAAAAATCTCACTTATTTTTACCCTTTGGCAGAAGCTTCAAAAAGTAACCTCAGATGGAACATGCAATAGGATGAGGGTTTGTCATGGAGGGAACATAGTCTCGTCAGCTGGCCTAGGTCTGCTGATCTGGCTAGGCAAAAAGGGTGCTTCCTAACGTCCCAAACATCAAGTTCTCAGGATTAAGTGAATACTTTTGACAAAATTATGCTGTTTTAAATTTCAACTCCTTTTTCTTGCATTTTTGCCATTTTCTTCAGTTGAATTCTAGGAAGTAACAAAATTTTATGTAAAAGGAAACTTGAAGTTTAGATATTGGTTTTTGTTCTTTTTCCATATTAATGACCTATCACATTCCAATACATTAAACATTGCTTTGGATTTTCTTTTCCCTTTTTTGTGTGTGACTTTTTATTTTGATATAATTTACATTTTGAGTCATCTCTTGTGCTCTTTCTCCTTCTCTCACTCTCTCTCTCTGCCCCTCTTTCTTCACACACATATATACTTTTTATTCTGAGAATAAATGGAAGACATCATTCTCTTTTACTCTTAAATGCTTCAGTGTGTAATTCCCCAAAACAAGGACATTCACTTACAAAACCACAAGAGTTATTGGTATTAGGACATTTAAAGTTGATATGTTCAAATGTTATAAATTGACCCAGTAATATTCTTTGTAGACACACACACACACACACACACACACACACACACACACACACACACATTTTTTTTCCTGGTTTAGGATCCAGTTCAGCATGTCTAGTTCTCATGTCTCTTTGGTCTCTTTTTACCTGAAACAGTTCTGTCTGATGTTAGCTCATGATGTTATTTAGACAATGCACTTTGGGCAGGAATATTAGTGAAAGAATTTTGTGTCCTTTTCAGTATATCATTAAAGAGTCACATAATGTCTGTATGTCTCAATATTGATGATGTTAGCTTTGATTCCTTAATTGAGATGAAATGTCTTCCAAATCTTTCCTTTCTCAAGTTACTATTTTTCTCTTTGCAATCAATAAGGAATTTTTGGAAATATTTTGAGATGATATAAATACTCTTTCTTATCAAATTTTGACCTATTAATTCTGCTATTTATTAATGATTTTCTAGCTTTATCATATCCTCTGTATTTATTGGTTGGTATTATACTTCAAGGAAAAATGTTTCCGTCCTTCCATATACTAACTACTTATTTATTCATTTGTTTATTTATATTCATATAGACTCAGGAGTTTTATTTCATTCAAGTAGCTATAATCTAGTACCAATAATATTATTTTCTTATGCTCTTATTGTTCCAGACTATCTCAGGCTGTTTCTCTGGGTGCATTTGACATGTTCCTGTAATTTTTTGAGCATCTCCTGACTTCCTAGTGCAACAAGGAGTTCAGGGCTCAGCTCGTACCTTCCCTGCCTCAGCCCTGGGATCAGGCTATTCTCCTAGAAGCTTTGGCTTTCCTTTTGATTTTAATGAGATCAAATTCATTCTCTCATGTGGTTTTCCAATTACCTCCTCACCATCCTCCAACACAACTCTATTTCCTAGACTGGCCAGCCTCCTTCCTGCTCTGCACATTCACGACCCTAACTTCTACCATGTTTTCACACTCACTCTGCTCCCTTTGCTGCCCACCAAACCTCAGAGGTCTCTAAGATCTGGTTCCTTTCATTTCTCTCCAGGAAGGATGCATATGAAGAGGAGCTGCTGTGACATCTGTAACTCATTCATCTCCAGGCTTAATTTCTCTAAATTGTCTGGCTAGACAAGAGGCTTCCTCCTTCAGGAATTCTCATGTGTTACCAGACCTGCTCAATTGGAAAAAGAATTTAATCTCTTGGGAAGAGGGGGTTTATTTTTAGTGAAAAGTTATATGAGTAGCTTCAGTCTTTTGCAACTATATTTAACATAGTCTTGAGTTCTCTTCTTGCAAAGAGTTTCCTAAGAAACTCCAGCCCACATTCATTTCTCTCTTCTTTGAACTCCTACTACACTTGGAGTCTGAGCCACACAATTTAGCTCTTGTTTAGGTGCCTGCTTCAAGTTTTCCATAATAGTTATTAACTGCTTAAGGGAAAAGGCCGTTTCATTTATGGTGTATACATGTATGATTTCCCCCCATAGTATCTGGTCTCACTCTCTACACACAAACAAATGCACCCATGGTTCCTAGTCCCATGCCATAAAATACGTGCATTAAGAAATGTTTTTTGAGGAAATGAACACTGATCATAAATTACATAGCAAGTTAGAAGAAATGGGACTAGAACATAGATCTCATGACCTTTATACCTGTTTTTCTTTGACTGTAACATATTATACCATAAATATCCTTGAATTTTGCCATCTGTTTAATATTACTCTATTATATCTGGATACCACTATTTTGCAATATAACATTGCTTCTCCCTTTTTAAGAACAAAAATTAGAATAAAAATTTCTTAGAAATGGGAGTTGGGAAATAGCATGGATCTCTGACATCCATATAATCTCTAAGCTCTATCTAATCACCCCAAGTAAAAAGCAGATTTAATTGATTTATTTGTTTCCCTTCCTCTGGCTGATTTTTATATGACAGTTTAAGTCAGTACATTATCTAGACAATAGCAAAAAGAAAAGAAAGAAAGAAAGAAAGAAAGAAAGAAAGAAAGAAAGAAAGAAAGAAAGAAAGAATATGGGTATCTGCATATTCATTGTTTAATTAATTACTAGCTTTATTTTTCTATTTACTTTATACTTTTCCCATTAAATCAATTCCATAGGTATTTATTTTAGTTTTTTAGAAACATTTAGATTTAAATGTTGCTACCAAAAAAAAAAAAGCCTATTGTACTTATTCCAGAACACTTGTGGAATCTACTTTTTTTTTGCTATTTTATTTATTAATTTCATGAACACTCACTGAAAGTCTATTATATGCCATACACTGTGCCAGGCTTTGGGGTAAGAAAAGGTTTTTTGAGGAAGTAACATTTAAGGGGAGATAAATAGTATGAGCAGAAGGTGCCAGGTGAAACCGGGGAGGAGGAGCATTCCTGCAGAAGAAACAGCATAGTAGGTCTCTGAGTATGAAAGAGCTTAGAGAAAGTATCCAGCTTATAGTGAGCATTGAGAAAGGGTGGCTTAGGAGAAGGGTGCATATATAGGCAGGGACTCTATCATAAGGGTTTTGCAGGACATGTGAGAGTTTGGGGTTTTATGCCAAATTTAAGACATTAAAGTGACGTAGAAGTTAAGCAACTTGTAGCAAACAGCTTCATATATTTTAATAGCCCTTTAACATAGTTTAATAATTGATGTTTATGAAAATGATCCTTTTCATAAGGAAAAGTTTACATTCTGGGTCATCAAAAAGAGTTAAAAGTGTGTTGGTAGTTAAAAGGATAACCTTTAGCTATTCAAAAAAAATTCTTTTTATAAAGGCTATGTGTTTATCCCAATGCCATGCTAACTTGTAGCCTTTTAACTTCATAACTTTTAACTAATCATAACATATGAAAAGCTTTAAAATCTTTATATATATAAACATTGCTCTTCATGTTCTTCATATTTGTTACACAAAGTAAATTTGCTATTGCATTGTTCCAGCCTAGGACCTACTCTTTATTCTGAAACTGAATTTTACTTGTTTAATTTCTTTAAGAGATGTCAGTATTTTATCTTCAATTACTGTATGTTTTTGGGAGATGCATAGTTCTTTACAAAAATGATCCAACATATGTCATGAAAAAAAAAACCTAAAAACTCCAGTGAGGCATATAATTTCAGAGTTACTGTACCCTATGATTCATTTCCAATCAAAATATAATTATAGGATTATTATTTAGGGTATTATTTGGGTAAAGAATTATTACTTGAGGAGAGGAGCGAGGAAGGAGAACAGCAATTAGATCAATTGGTGATATCAAAAGCCACAAGAAACAGAAAATAGATAGCTATTAGGAAGGAAATAAGGCACAATATGGAACAAATTACCCAAGCTGGTGGTTTCAAAAAGAGTGGAAAGTCTTGCTAGGACTCAGGAGAATGACCAAATAGATCTTTTGGTCTCAACAGAAACTGACTTTGCTGGATTTAAGTGGCAAATAGATTTATGAAAAGATAATAAGATACTTGACATAATCACAAAGGAGACTGGAGAACTGGGTTTGGAAGCATTCCAAAACATACCCAAAACCACTTGACAAAATTTCTGCCATCACCACCAAAGGCTAAGTGCTTATAGTAACCAGAACTGGGCAGTACTCAGTGTCACTGGCATTGTGCTAGTCCCTTCTTCTATGTGTCTCTAGTTCTCAATTCAAAGGCCAAGGTGAATTCTTTGAGCTTCTGTCGTGGAAGACAGGCCCTGCATCTTCTTAAGACTTACAGTGGAGAATTCTCTCCAAATAAAAATATGTAGTGGCCAAAAAAATATGACAATTTTATGCAGTTCACCAGTTTAGATATTCTTTGTACCTATTTTCATTAATAAACATTGGTTCCAGCCTATTGTAGTAGAGATAACCCTTGACCATCAAGGCACATTACCTCCTCCCCCAAGATGAGGAATCCCAGAGCCTAATCAACTGATTTATGCTGCTCCTACTTCTAGATCTTTGGGAAATGCCCAGGCTTTCTCTGGTGTTGTCACAATCCTGTGTCTGTATTCTGTAACCTGTGGATTAAGTTGATAGGTTACTGCCAACATGCTCTGTATAAAATTGTGAGAGAAAAAAGGAAGTTAGTTCAAATATATAAATATAAATCTGACATAACAAGGAAAAGAATATAAGTAGACACTTATGACATTAGGTCATAGATATGATTTTTTTTCCTCTACTACTCGTTTAATATTTCTTCAACTCTAATCAGGAAGTTTGATCCCTTAGCGATTTAACCCCTGGATGTAGCACCTATTTGAGATTGCTGGGGTTGGCTATCTTTTTTTCTATTTTTTTTTTTTTTTACTATAGGTAAGTAGTCTTTCCATCCACATTCTTCCCATCTTCTTGTTGCGTTACAGTTAGTTATTCTATTTCCCCTAGACAGTCAAAATCAACCAACTATGCATACTTTTTCTTTTTACTAATCAATCCAATACCAGATGGAGACCAAAATATATAGTGGTTTTCTTAACATCGAAAATCAATAGAATCATATTTGTGTTCCCTAAGGAAGGCATTTCTCCCATGGGTACTAAAGCCTCTTAGTCAGCAGAGCCTAAAGTAGTAGGAATGGCGACCACACATTGTGTTTTCTTTTCATTGTACAAGTGTGTAGCACGTCCCACTTGAGGTTAGAGGCTGCATTTCATATTGCTGTGTTTCCGAAGGGCTTGAGGTTGAAGTATGATAGGCTCGCAGAATCAGGCTGACTACTGTTGAAGAGGCTTAGCACTTTTGAGAATGGGGGACAACTGGAACAACTCTAAAGCTGATTATTGCAGTGGGTAGCCATTGGTCCACTGTAAGGTGTTCAAGGGTTGTCTTTAACTTGGGCTTGATTATAGCAACTTTTCATTTCTTATATATAAGGGCGTTTAGTCTACTGGCTGGAATTTACATCAGACAGATAACTGTGACATGTCCTAATGCAAACAGTCCATCAATAGCTGGGGCCGGTGAAGTAGCTAGAGGTACAATGCATGTGTCCCAGCCCCTCCAGAGAAAGGGACAGGCAAGAGCTAGGCTGTGTATCAGAGTTCTTCAAGTAGCTGGTAGTTTATGGTAGGGCCATAGAGCTAGGAAGATATTGGAGTGCAGTTTCTGTGCACTTTCACCCGTGCAGCTTATTTTCATTCTCCAGTTTATAAACTGCATGGGTGAAAGTGCATAGAAACTGACCATGGCAATCATGCCACAGTCACTGGAACTGATGGCAAATCAGTGGGTCCACAGATACGTAGAGCTCTTCTAAGCAACTCAGGGGTGAAGTGCTTGGCAGAGAAAGATGAAATTTTGACCTTACTTGCTGGTGGACTATGATTATTGGTGAACTCCTTATTGTGATTTGAAGGGGTTACTCCAGGATGTTGGTAGGGTTGAGTTACATATTTAGATCATCCACAGCCCAATGAAAGCAGCTGATGAAGCAGGAGCTGAAAAGAGGAATAGTGTTCTAACCAAATGTGAAACCAAGTGAAACTGGGTAGGACAGTATTAGCTTGCTCACTTTTCGATTGTGATAGAAAATATCTCTGTGTCATTTTTTTGGAGAAAACCACAAAGTGGCCAAAGGGACAAATGTCAAGACTGGGCACCTGATTAAAAAACTTAACAAACAAAACAAAATGAAAAGAAACTATAAGAAATAGGCCTAGAGATCTGACACCTATTACAATTGTGAAAGTGACAAGATCATCCAAGGAAGCTATCATAGGGTCATGGGTATATTTAAAGCAAGAATAAAGAACAATTATCTGGGACTGATGTAATCAGAAGAATCTACTGTATCTGAGATCCACTACATAAAATGTTATATTTGTTTTGAAGTTTTGGTACTACTGGGGTAATTTTTTTATTCAAAATTACAGGTGCTGAGTACATTACAAAACTATTGAATTGATTTACGTTGACAGCACACTTTTTCCTGGGTTAATAGAAGGAAGAGTATCAGCAAGATGATCTGGAAAACCACAAGCTCCCCCAGTGCATGGACCTCTCAAACAATAATTTACAGCCTTAGAAAGTATATAGAAGCTTCCTTCTCTCTTATCTTTAAAATCTAGGTTTAGAAATGCATTAGCCTATGTTAGCAGCATCTTTGTTTTTCTTTTTAGAATGACTTTGACCTACTTCTGTTTAAACAAATACAATTATTCCATTGGATTCAGCTGTTGAAGAATTTAAAGTGTGAAAGCAAAAGGAGCAGGAGGTAGAGGTGAGCTAGAATTTTATAATTTAATATCATGTGAATACTGCTAACTTATTTTTTCTAACTTAATTTTAACCAATATAAAACTAATAAAATAAAAATGAAATTATTGTCCAGAATTGTGAATATTGGAATGAGAGTGAGGAACCAGTACTGTTGATTTTGTTTCTTTAAAGCAGAGGAATAGCTCTGCTGAAAAATAAAGTTATATGTCAGAAGGTCAAATTTAAGGAGGGAAAGAACCCAACAGTTTCTTTCAGTATATTTTCCTTAATCAGAATGTAATTAAGTATGATATACCTCAATTTGAATGGCCAATGGTTCACTCAACCACAATCATTTTTACTCAGGAAAGCAGGATGTATTCTTCTCTTGTATCTGGAGAAATTTTCATTTGTGAAAATAAAACTGTGATAAGCTTGCTTTTAACTTGAGAAGAAGAATTAGAGAGTGAAAGTTTGATACAAAGGATGATGGAAATAATGGGACAATAACAGAGGTCCTATCACACATGGGAGGAGGTTGAATCTATAGCAGATGTAAATAGAGATTTTCATTCTCCAGTTTATAAACTGCACAAGTGAAAGTGCAAGGATTTCCTTTGACTCTTTTTTCTTTTAGGATTTAAATAAATACATTGTTAGGAAAGCTAATTCTCATATCTAGTTATTACCTTGCTACTTTTGTCACGATACTAGAATCTTAGATTATTTTCTCTTTTAATGGCATATAACCTGAGAGGAAAGATCTTGGTTAAGTATGCCAACTAACCTCAGAATTAATGAATGATTAATTCTTTTTATGATTGTCATAGAATTGTATGGAACAAATATTGAAATTCACTTTCATATGATTTTTTTTTTCATAGACTCTGAGTAAGCTGAATCTTAAATGCCAGCTCACCATTTTAGTCTTCAGTTCAGAAGCAAAATCTACCTATCTTTTACCTTAGAATCTCAGGTAAGAAAATTCTGTTATCAACTTTAACACTAACTCTAGCCATTGTCAAGATTTCCAGTCAAGGGAAACATGATTTCATTACTACATAGCTTTTGTGTTACTATCCATTTAGTAGATTTCCTCAAACCTCAGAGGAGATGAAGAGCACCACTCACCATCTTCTGTGTGCACAGAATTACAGGCCACAGAGGCCCCCGTTCTTACTGCCCAGGTAGCACCCACAACACAGCCACATAAATACTCCCTCCAGCTTTCATGGCATTTCTTGCTGCATAAATAGCTGAAATTGACTGTGCTTTTGGGTCTACTACTCTCAGTATAGCCCAAAGACAACAACATCAACATCATCGGAGATCTTGTCTGAATCTTTTGAATAAGATTCTGCCTTTAACATTATCCTCAGGTGACTTATATGCACATTAAAGTTTAGGTACCATTGCTTTAGGAGAGTCTCTGGAAACATTATGGGCAGGTTGGCTGGACTTTAAAACCTCCCCACCCCCAATGGCTGACCCTTCATGGATGGTGCCTCTTACACATCTTTGTATTTCTCATGTATAGCACAGTGCCTGGCACATGATCCTTTAGTTTCATTCAATGCCACAACTTGATCCAAGTCTACTGAATGGGTGAGTCACAGAATCGTCACAGTGTCACAGTGTTGGTGTCATGGCACTGATAGAAATTCATATAAATGATTTTTCTGAATTCAGTGTTGACTGCAATCAATATTTTAGGATATATATCAAGAAATAGAAAATACTACTCTAACTTAATTTCTTATTTTCACCTAGAATGGTCTTCTTCTTCTTCTTCTTCTTCTTCTTCTTCTTCTTCTTCTTCTTCTTCTTCTTCTTCTTCTTCTTCTTCTTCTTCTTCTTAATCTAAAGTAGCTCTGCATTTTCACATTTTTATTTTGCTGGGATTCAGTTTATCTTGTGTTATTTAATCTGTTTTTCATCTCTCACTGACCCAGACAGAAGGAGGGACTTTTGGAGTTATTCCTGTATCTCACCTTCTTCCTTTAGCTTTTATCAAGGTGACACTTCAGAGGCTTAATGTGGGTAAAAGGAAGGATACAGAGGGCTTCTTTCATCAGCACCTTCAAAGTTTTCCTCAACTGCAACAATAGCATTGATTTTACATTTTGTCTGCTCTGAGCAGTATGATAAATAAAGCCTTACCGTGATAGATAATGTTTAATTATTTTTAGATCACTTTTTCTTTTTAATTTTATAAGCACTCTACCATTGCATGCTTTTGAAAGAAAAGTGACAATTTTTTTTTTTAAAGAAATTTCTGCTTTGCCCTTCTGCTTGTTTTCTTCATAGTCATACTGCAGACTGACTGTTCAAGTATAGAGTGTTTTGTGGAATAATGAAGATGAATTATTTCTGCTAGGCACAGAGAATGTTATTTTACCTGTTGCCTAAATTGAGAAGAGACAAAGAATACTGCTTGAATTTAACCTGGCAAGAGTTAGGGGAAAGGAATTTTCTAACAAATTAAAGGACACATTTCTAAAACACGGTGCCAGTGTAAAACAGAGCTCAGCTTTGGTCTCCATTTTCACCCAAATCAGTAGTGATGGCAAACAATAGCTAGAATGTTGGCTTTTGTAGTCTATTGGAGAAATGCTCAGGTAAAAAGTTGAAAAAAAATCTAATATTTAAATGATTTATAGGTAGTTATGTTGTATAAGTTTCCTGTACATACATTGTTTTAGGGCAGGTGGTTTAAAGTAGATAGAGATAACCCCCCAATTTTTTTTTTTTTTTTGTGATTGCTAAAATTTAGGTAAGAAAACTGAGACTTCAGGAGAGTTAATCGAACAGGCTGCAGTCTTGGGTCCAATGCAAGATAGTAAATTGTCACTTCAGATACTTATTATAAGAATAGAAAACTATCCATAATTTATGAAATTATGACAGATTACATTCTGCTATAAATATCCATAACAATCTCACCTCAGTGACCATCCTGAAGGACAAAATAGTTCCTGACTGAAATAAAGAGCACCTTCTGGAATGTCAACAAAGCATGCGAGTGAGATGATTTTTAACAGGACTTCTCAAGCTTGAAACACCCAAGTAGATATAGAACTAATGTGTTCAGAGAAATCTGTGCTTCAGCCCAGAAGCAATCTAGGGAGACTAAGCTGACATCTCCTTACATTTTTCACTTATAGTTTTACTGTAATAAAATAAAAAGCATCATATATCTCCCAGTCAACGAAAATTTGTGAATTTTTTTTTCTTTTTATGGTTTATGTGTTGGGAGAATGGTTTCAAGGTTCTGGCTATGCCTGATCTCTTGGAACCGGGGATTTTCCCCCCTTATCAAAGGGTGACCAACTCTTCCCCTGGCAGTGGGAATATTAACATTATTTTCTCAGACTTGTTTGATTTAGGTCTTGTGGTGATGTTTTTAAAAAAGCAGTACTAACGTGTTCTTTCGCGTATGGTCTTTCTCCTTGACTTCATTCTAACTGGAGGTTTTTTTTTTTTCTCTTAGGAATGCTTGTTTAAAAGTCTGGAAACCAAAATATATACAGTCAAATATTACTGTTGACTTTAGGGTAATTAGAGCTATTTGGGACTGAGTAGGAGAAACATGTCAACAAAGACTCCTAAAGTTAAAATGCAAGCCTTGATTCCTAACTCCATACCTATTTTCCTGAAAAAGATCTACTGTGCACCTGGAAAATTGCAATCTTTTATTTTTTTTCTCTTTTAAATTCTACACATTCCTTTTAAAAGTTAACTTTTTAATGTCACAGATCAGGTGATCTATGATGCATCCTTACTTTAAGGTTCATCTCTGTAATTCTTTAGACAAAGGAGATTTCAAGGTTGCATGGACCTTCATGTGTTCAGGGAAAGAAAGAAGAAGAAAGGACATATTTAAAAATAGTAAATGAGGGAAGTATTGGAGGGACAAAGTTATTTTTTTCCAGGCCTTTTCTGTCACTTAACTTAATTTTAAGGCCATTAATTCTTTGATTTATGTTTGAATATAAGAGAACAAAAGAATAAAACTCAACTAGAATTAAATTCCATACAGATTATCAGATAGAGACATTGGAATATCTGATTTATACACCATTTTGTAATTGTCTATTTATATAGCCTACTGACGAAGAAAGTGTTGTGCTGTGATTTTCCTGCCTTGTTCCAGCCCAAAACCTTGTTGCCACCTTCTCCTAGCTATGAATTCCCAAACTAATTTCAGCATTTTCTTCTAAAATCATTTAAAGCATCAAAATATTTTCAGGGAGACTAATGGTGGTACAAAGTGATAGGTGATAGCCTTCTCTTGTCAGCATCCACTACCCTCCCCACAGAAGTGATGCCTCAAGAGCACGCACTGTGCTTTATGCTTTCTCTCCATTTAATCCTGATCACATTGCTTTGTAATAGCCTTGTAGTCATTTGTTTGCTCCAACTCCACAATAGCCTTCTCTTGTCAGCATCCACTACCCTCCCCACAGAAGTGATGCCTCAAGAGCACGCACTGTGCTTTATGCTTTCTCTCCATTTAATCCTGATCACATTGCTTTGTAATAGCCTTGTAGTCATTTGTTTGCTCTAACTCCACAATGAGAACAGCTGTAACATCTTTGCTCAGGGACTGGCATGTCAAGCACTTCAATTAGTATGTGCTTAATTAATAAAGAGAAAAAGAAATTGGACTGAAAGAAGCTTGTGAGGCATATTGACTTTGAGGACTGTGCTTAGATCATGTTCAGAAGTAGAAAAGGAGAGAAAACCAACCCTTTACTTGAACATACATTTGCTCATTCTATGTAACATCTCCTACATGTTTGATTCAATTATCTATTTGGGGGGTCATGCAGACATGGCCATTTGGAGGCCATTAGTTGGTGTTCTACATGCTAAGAGCAAGGTTTCTCTATATGACTTGCATATTTTAGTTAGAGTTTAATGAGTCTTTCTTGAATTAAACAAGGAAAATATGAGTTTTAAAGTATTGTTACTGGTTCAAAGTCTATGTGTTTGACTTTTCAAAAGGTCAAAACTTAAAACATCAGAGTTTAGAGTAAGGAAAGATTTATTGAAAGTGCCAATAGAGAAGATGGGAGCTCTAATAGACCCCAAATCCATCTTAAAGAACAGAGTCCCAGCTTTGTTTATATCAAGGGAAGGGAAAATGGTAGGGACTTTTATGGTAAAATCTCAAGCCCCTAGCATAATTACTCTAATTAGCATGCCTAAAGCAGGAGCTATTAGACTGACACATGGGAACAACATGGGCTCAGAAACATGATGGAGTCAGAGACTGAGCATTTCACTGTGTTAACAGTAGATCTTGTACTAGAATAAATAATGTTTTAAAGTGTCCTCTGATGACCTAAAAGAATGTAGAATTTGTTTTTTAAATATCAAAAAGAACATATCTTTTAGGTATCCATTGTTTTCTCAATTTAATCCAAAATGTGTATAGAGAGAAGAGAATAGAAGAATCAGTTTCTTGCCTCAGAATCAATAAGGCTGTTGGGTTGGGAACATCTTATAAACAGAGACATGATGAACCAGTTGCTGATTGTTCAGAGATATATATGCTAAATTATGTTTCTTAATAATTATATCCGAATTCACTGACATCAACTTAACATGAAAAGATTAGTATAAATAAAATTTTGATATGTCAAAAATATTTATTATTGAAGGCCAGACTGAGGTCTGAGGTTTTGACCAACAAGAACTAAGAACTAGAAATTGAGGCATTTTCCTCAGTTCTTTGCTGACTATAGAAAATGCTAGATTGCTTGGAATTTTCAGATGACCAATCTTCTGAACAGTAATGGTAAATGGCTGATTTTTATATCCGGAGTTATTTTTACAAGTCCCACAGTACAGCATGGACCCCTCTTTCTTGAAGAGATGACGAGATTATATAAATCAGGATAGAAGCAGCCCACAGTAAATCTGTGATAAATACAGTGACACTTTTCCATTGCCCCTCAAACTTTTTCCCTTCCCACCTTCATCAGCCTTCCCTACCTTCTGAAAGATCCTAAGCCATTAGAATACAGGTTTTATGTTAACTCTTTCTCTTTTGCCATATTCTTTAATAAGGCAGTGTGCTCCGTTTTCTAATCTGGTTTTTCTCTTTTGGTGCTCCATTCCAGCTTGGTTCTCAAAACCCTTGCCTCTGCTTTGCTTCCTCTGGACGGCTGCCCTTCTTGCTAACTTTGACCTCCTCACTGTAAAAAAGTTGTCTGTCTGCTGCACTATCCGAGTTGATTTGTGCAGTGAGCAAAGATGCAGACTCTGTTAGCTCTCTCAAATGTCTGTGCTCAAGAATGCTGTCTTTAGAGTGAGACAGTGAAGCAAATAATTTCCTGGAATGTTTTCTGAGATTCCATTGTTAAACTCCAGTTTCTCATTAATTGCTCTAAATGGTCATGATTGGAATTTTAAAATTCTTTTCTGTGAATGTGTGTGTGGTGTGAGTGAGTGTGTCTGTGTGTGTAGGGGAGGAATTTGCAGGGCAGAGGCATTGGGAATGTTGGAGATCAGGATGAGGACTGTGATTTGAAGATTTAGGGGCTCTGAAGGCAAAATCCAAAAAGAAGGCATTTTGCAAGAAAGAAAAAAATAAAAAGTAACCATGAGTTATAGATTTCTAGTGCAATGCAGTTTTTGTGATTGGTTCAATAAACATTTACTGAGACCTTTAGTGCACCAGCCACTGTGCTAGGCCCTGGGCATTAAGTTGCATTCCCTAAACTGAGGAGACAACTGCTTCACGACAAAGAGGCAATTTAATAAGATGCAGAGAGTTCTGTAGTGAAAATACTTGCCTAGGACAAATTTACCTTTGTGAGCTCAGGTCCTTGTTCAGTACTTGGTATGTAGTAAGTACCCAATAAATATTTAATGATTGATTAGATGAATAAATGAATAAATGAATAATACTGTCCCCTCTTTCAATTTCTCTTCTGTTGTTTTTTCAAATATCTCTCATTTCGATATGTGCCTTTTTGTCTGTAAGAATGCTTTACAAATATTTTGTATGTCTTTTATATTTCAGTCATTATTTAGCAGCTAGTTTTAAATCAATGATATTTACTGATGAATGGGTTTGTGGCCATTCAGTGCCTCGACTTGCCATGTATAGGAGTAAGGAAGTTGAAAATGTATTGGGTTAAAGAGAAGCATTTTCAAATGCTAACATACTGCAGATGACTTTCACATTGGTTGTCGTATCTGGTTGGGCTGACATAGGTAAAGAAGGATAAAGGAACTGACTCTATATACTTTGGGTTACTTTTTAAAAAGAAACAATGAAAAAAAGTAACATTCATGCCAATATAAAATGTAACTTTGTCCTTAACGAATTGGCCATGTACTTTGAATCAGATAATAATGAGCAACATTCTCTCTCACCCCTCTAATTTTTGAAATATTTTATAAATAAAAAAGAACATTTCTCTCTCTCTCTGTATTATAAAGAATAACAAAATGAAGTTCCACTCAACTTAGAAATAGCAAATGTTTAGTACAGATTCCACCTCCCATCACTCAAAGCCTCTCCCTTATTGCATCCTCTGTCTCCTAATTAAAGGTAATCACTATTCTGATGGTGAAGCATGGTTAATCCAGCTGAAATATTTATACATGGAAATAATACATTAGTTAAAAAAGTAAAGTTCTGATTTGTCCATCAGCATGACTGATTTTCAAAAACACACTGTTGAGTGAAAAGCAGATCATAGAAAAATATATATGATATGACCCCATTTATATTAGCTCAAATTCCAAAATCAGATAAAATGTAACAATATGTCATTTGGAGGTGCCTACATACATAGTAAAAATATAATGTAAAACATAATTTATAAACATTGTCTTTTCCTTAAAGCTTTCTTTGATCTCTTAGAATATACTGGTGGTTACATTAGCTCATATTCTTGCAAACAGGAGGAAACCTTTATTCATTATGCTGAATGAATAAATGGGGTGGAATTCTTATGGACAAATTTAATAAAATTTAGAAGCTTCAGGGATTATTTACCTATTATTTGGGTTTGCCTCAAATTTAAGGAACATCACAGGATGTTTCTAAACAGTCTATTTACTTGTTATAGTCCCTTCTGGAGAGCTATGATGCTTAAAATATCAACCTACAACCTCAGTGACTGATTTTCTCTTTGGTTCATTATATTCATGGTGAACGAGTTAAGGTAACTGTTAATGAGTAATAGTGTGAACAAAACAGAGGAAATATCAATGGAATAGTAAATAACGTGATCAGGAAAACACAGGTTATCAGTTCAATGTAAACTACCTTATAAAAGTTGTGGCAATAAAACTAAAATTAAATGTTTAATACATTTTTATGTGCCAGGCTCTGTGATGTGTTCTTTTCTTATTTCATCTTTACAAATGCCCCTTCAATTTAAGCATTATTATTCTTGCTTAACAAATGAGGACAATGATACTTAAAGGGATTAAATTGTGTGTCTAAAGTCATAAAGTTGGTATATGACAAGGCCAGGATTCTACTTCAGATTTATTTTACTCTCTACTTTTTGCTTTTTTTCAAAATGCTATTAAGATTGCTTGTCAAGAAAAAAATACAGTGAGCTTTATTTTAGGTATGTGAGGTGCTCTTGATGAAAATATCAAATGATGTGAATAAATGCCAAATTATAAATATTGGTCCATCCTGTTCAAATCATCATGTAGACAGGAAGGCATATTAATTAAAGAATTTTAATTTATATGTCAAAGCATGTAGCAGTGAGACCTAGAGACTTAAGGGACAAGGACACAAATATAGAGTCAGAAGACCTGAGTCTGAGTTTCTCTATGGCAGTAACTGGCTGGGATCATGATACCTTAAAACTCTGATTCTCAGTTTACCCATTTGTACAATGGGAGTAATAATACCTGTTCTTATTTGCTGTTCATTTATTCTCTTTTATCCTCATTACTACTTCTATTCTCCTTACTCCTATAGAGAACCATTCTAATGCATTTAATGTTTATTCTTATATTTGTAAATATTATAAAATATAAATTAAAATATTGTGTGTTTTTGCTATTAGGACTCTGTTTTCTGGTTTCGCCCCTTTCAGATGGGCTCACACTTCTTGGCTCCCTTGAGATTGAATGTGGCCATGTAGTTTGTTGTGGCAACGAAACATCAGTATAATTAACATGTGTCATATTTGAGTGGAAGCCTTTAAGAGCCAGAACATGGTTCATACTGCCTTCCCCAGGATAGTTAACAGTGGTGTTTCTAGATGGTAGATGGTCCATCAGCCTGAGCCCTTAAATAAGGACAGTGCTTGATGGAGCATGTGTTTTTAGTTTATATAAATGGTAACCATATAGGTTTCACTCCTTTATGTTTCAGTGTTTCCAGTCAGCACTGCGTTGTTAAGTTATTGAATACCCTTTATGTAAAGTATGAAAACATTAAAAAGTACCATGCACACATTACATGAAGACATGCAGACATATTTCTAAAATACGCCTCAAGCCTAGGCACATAAGGGAGGTGGTACACCTGGGGAACAGAACCAGGGAAATTGACCTTTGACTTATCCTTCCACTAAGCCCCATTAATGTGCAGATGTTGCTGACAGTTTCTAGCACAGTATGGGCAAACAGGCAAGCAGCACTGTGGGAATGTTAAGTGAACTCATAAATTACCTTCAGGAGTTTTCACCTTGATGCCGAGATTTTGGGGAACAGAAGGTGGGTGGCTGGGAGAACTGTAAGATTTAGGGAATTTATCTTTACAATGGGGACTAAATACAAATGATGTGAATTTTAAACAAATATATATATTTATTTTTTCAGCAGACTCAATTAACTGTGCTTACTTGAACCCTCTGAATTTAAATGGATTACTTAGAATGCAAAGAACTGGAATTGTACTTTGTGATATGGAAAACCATTTCAGTCCTTACTTCTTTGATGACTCTGGTGGACATTATGCCTAAGCTCTGTGGGGTAAAAAAGGATTGAAATTTTGTCAATATTACAAAGAGCTACTAATATAGGCCTTCTAATCTTCTGCTGATAGATAATTAAGATACAGTATGGATTTCCTTTACTTTGCTATTAGTAATTGCCCATTGGTGATTACAACGAGCTGGGCACCCTTGATTTATTTCTGTAAGTTTACATTCACCCCAAGCAGACAATGTTCTGAAAGTGAGGTGTTTTTTTTTTGTTTGTTTTTTTTTTTTTTTTTTTTTTTCTTTTCATCTCAGGCTAAACTTTTCAAAGTCTCAGTTGTTGTCTATGTAAAGGATAATTATACTTTGTCCTGCTGCATTTGGGCCTTTTAGGGCTATGTTACCCCTCTGCTGTTTATATAGTTGAGCTTCTAAAGTTGGCTCACGTTCTAGGCTTCTGCTTAGAATTCTTCTGGCCTCCTATGAAAGGAGGATGTTCCCTTGGTTATAATCTTTCTGTTTGTGCTTGTGTATACCCTCCTGGGTCTGGCCACCTGTGTGTGATAATCTTTATTCTCCTTCTGCTACATTGGTCTTGAATCTGCTTTCTTGTTTCAAGTCAGATAGCTACCTCAGACTTTTACCATTTTAGGGTAAAAATTCTAGTTTTAGGTTTTATTTCAATCTTGCTACTCAAAATGTGGTCCAAAGATCATCAGCACTGGCAATATCTGGGTTTATTTTATATTGGAATTTCAGGCCTCACCCCAGACCCACTGAGACAGAATCTGCATTTTGAAAGAGATCCCCAGGTGATTCATATGCACATTAGAGTTTGAGAAGGTGCTCTAAATTTCATCCTCTTATTCCGGACTCTGTGTTAGTGTCCTATCAGCTAGAGAGCTATTGAGAGAGGCCTTCTCATGAAGTAAGAAATAGTGTATCATCATTTGTATTGTGTATTTTTTTTTCTATTTTTCCTTGCTGAGATGTTTCATTCATTTGTTACCTCCCTAGGACCTGTTATTAAAACTCTGATAGAACTGCATGTGGGTGAACTTATAATTATTAATTAGTAGATTGGTCTTTCTCTCTCTCTTTGTCTTTTCTCTCTCATTTATTTCAATGAGAACTTTGGCCACAAGAAGAGTCCTAACTCCGATCCACAAAAAGCACAAAAAGATCTTGAGCAATAACTGACTGCTATTGAAGGTCTCATGATGTATTTTCTACCCACTCTCTAAAGACAGAAAGCTTTTTTCTCCAAATTGATTTTTCAGGTCTCTCAGAGCATCCTCCTTGTGTAGGCTGCCCGGGAGTGCATGTTTTATGATATTTAGAAGTTATTGTTTCTTATTCATTGGATTTAGCTGATTGTTTGTAATTTGCATGACTCATGCTCAGTCTTATTTCTTTTTATTGTAAACACTTGAGTCTTACATAATCATTTTCTCTGCCATACTGTCACTTGCATTATTTTTTAAATTAAATTTTCTACAAGATAGTAAGATTTAAATTATTAGATTCAAAATATGCTGTGGAAAGAAATTCAGAGAACACTATGTACAGGTTTCTGATAGACTGCTTAATACTTTAACTTGTTATTTCTCTTTAGAATAAAACAAACAAACTAATTTTCTTCAATCATTTTGTCAACTCCCAATAGGCATTAATACAATAAGCATCCCAGGATTGAATTGGGTTCCATTTTATGTGCACCATTTTAGTCTCTGAACAAAGAAAATTACATAGACTTCAATTTGTCCTTTAGTAGATTTCAGTGAAAATGAATGTTAACTCCAATAATCTTCCACATCTAACTTCTATGTAGCGCAGATTTTGTAGGGTCGTTCTTTTTGATTTAGGTCTGGGAAGAACCTGGGATGCTCTTCTCTCTGGCTTCACTGGCTTTATCCTGCCAATTTATTTTTCTTCCTCTCTGGCAGCTCCCACTCTGCTTCTTCTCTTTTTAGGTTCATATTCATCTGCTATGACATTGATTTTGGTAATTTCTCAAAGCTCAAACCTATACCTCCTCCTCATTCACTATATATTCTTTCCCCAGCAATATCATTCATTTCCATGGCTTCAAATACAGCTATGTGCCTGCCTATGTGTAGATGTTGCACAGATGCCTATATATATATTTAGACTCTCATGTAAACTTCAATCTTTTTAGTTTTTGAGAGTTGTTATAAGAGTTTGAGCCAAACTGAGGACATATGCTGGAGAGCAAGATCTCAAGTGCTCTCTGAACTTCAGTCTTGGATATCTAGTTGTCTTCACGGTATCTCCACATGGATGATTCAGAGACTCAGTATGTCTAAAACTGAATTCTTGGTTGTCCTGCCATAGCTACCTCTAGCTGGAGGAGACTAGAAAAATCCCTTTGGGTTTGTGTTCTTCCTTGGTTTATGTGGATTGTGGGAGGAGACTTCCTTTAGATGGTCGCCAGACCATGGAAGGAAATGCTAAGGGAAATGCTTTCCCAGCCTGGAAAAGGATGAAGCAGAAGAGCAAATGCTGTTGGTGCCTGTGCCACATATTCTCAGCCAGGCCAAATGAGATAGAGGTAGGTCCAGGGTGGTGGTTGGGAAATGCCTGTTAGAATCTCAGCCCGGGTGAGTGGAATTGTGCGGTAAGCAGAATAAATATCTATATACATTGTATATGTATATGTATATGTGTATGTGTATGTGTATGTGTATGTGTATGTATATGTATATGTATGTGTATGCATATGCATATGTATATGTGTATATATTCCACTGGAGGAAGAAAAGAAAGAAAAATTAAGAGAAAAAATAGATCTGATATAAAACAGAGGTACAACATAGACAGACAATATGGAATTAAGAGAAAACTTTTAACTAGAAGTGGGGTAAAATAGGAAAACAAACCTTGATGATCTAGAATAGACAGAATAAAAGTAAATCTAACTGAGTTAAACACAAATGGGCTTATTATGTTTATTTCATCTCTATATGGTCTAAACTCCAAATTTAATTACATGAGAATAGATAGTATATATGAGCCTACAGTACACATGTGCTCCTGTAGAAGGCACTCTGAGAAAACCCCAGGAGATTCTTTTTGTAAGATGAGGGGAGGTGATTCTTGGAGAAGAATCCCCTGAGAACATAAATACTAGACACAATGTGTATCCTAGAGAGACAAGATAAGAAGGTAACTTTCTTTCAGTAAATATACCCATATGCATACTCCAACCCATGCCAGTTGCCATGGTTTCCTTAGCTGACAGCATCCTTCAGAGCAGTAGCCTATCCTCCTGGGGCAATGCCCTGAGCTCCAGTGCAGCAGTCAGCTCCTCATCCCTTCTTCCTTAAAAAACTTACTTCTATGCCTCTTTCTCTCAGGATCTTTTAGGAGAATGACTTCTGATTAATAATTTCATCATTAAATAATTTAATAATTGAATAATCAATAACACCTGATTAATATTGTATGCTCTTAACAATGTATTTTTCTTCCACTCTCAAGAGAAATCATATTTAAAGAAAGGCATCATGGAGGCATCGATGTCTTAACCTAAAGAAAAGATTCAATAAAGAGAAAATCTCTGAACCAGAGGGTGTCAATAACAAGACTGGGAAGCTGAGAGATTTTTGCACACCAAATGACATGTGCTTCACTCTTACAAGGACCCAAACATAGCTCACTGTTACTTTATGAACCCAACACTACTATTCTGAGACATTCTAGCCTAGGAAGATGAAGTTAAAAATAATTTTATTACTTATTTCAGGACCTTTTGAAAAATCTATTTTTTGAGCAATAGGCACTCAGCTGCCTTCCTTATCCATTCTCAGGATACCAAATCTCTCTATAAAGTTCACCTAATACCTGACCACTCCTCAAGACTTATTTCCATATCTCACCTCACTCTATCTATTCTAACAATTTTACCACGACCTTTGCCTAATCCCAATCAAGCTCCCACATCCTCACTTTCCGCCAAAGAATGATTCACCTTAAACCAGACCACAAACCTTATGAGTATCTTGTCTTTTCCTTCTCTGCTCCAAGAAGCTACTACAGCTCTGTCAAGGTAGTGGTCCTTCTTAACTGCAGTAAGCCGTAAACTTACCTTTGTTTTTAGCCACATATTATTACGGTAGTATTTTCAGGGAATCTGCAGTTGACACACTGGTCCACAGTGGGTTTTATAAATTGTGCTTGCAAAAATGTCACCCAGAAGATGCTGTTTGGCTATAATGCAGATTTTCATATTAGAAATGTGCAGTTGTCAAAGATGCTTGTGCACTTCCCCAGTAGAAGACTTGGGTTAGAACATAGACATCTCAACTGCTTAGGAATGATTTCAGAAGCCAGAAAAGAGCTGCCCGCTCCAACCCTTGACCCCTGACTAGATTGTAATGAAAGCTTTGAGGCATCAGAACTCTATTTTACTGTCATTTTATTCACTACTATCAATTGACAGAAGAAAACTCTGTGTAGGCACATATAGAAAAGATAAAACATATTGGTGTTTATGAAGAGTGAAAAAGGTGTTAAAACACCACATGTTTATATATGTGTTTGTTTATAACTAGAACTTAGACTAATGTCTTCACAAAAAGCAGAGAACAATCAGAAAATTTACTAGAGCTTATTAGGATGGTTAAAAAGATGGAATTAATGATTGCGAAGAGCATCATAGTTACATAAACACCATTTCTGTTGCAAAGCATAAATGGTTTCCTGAGAACAGAAGAGTTTTATTTAGCTTTTTGAGGTAGCCAGTCCTCTGTAATCAAAATGTGGCCTGCTGAGTTAGCAAATTTCTCTATTGGGTAAATACTTCTATGTCCACTGATGCAATTCTGAAAAATGTACTTACTTTTAATTTGAAAATATTCCATGTTTATTTATAGCAGATTTTGTGATTTAGTTAGAATCCAGGACCACTGACTGCAAAGTGGTTTTGAAATGGACTTATAATTTTGACTTAGGTTGCAAGATAGAAGAGGGATATTTTCTTGATTCATTTTGCTGGATCCCAGTCAAGTCCTCCTCAAAGAACTCTTTCTTGGTTACAGTGATATTATCTGTGAAAAAATTTTCTACTTAGAGAATTAACAAATAGATGTCTACAACAGCAACTGGCATTTATTGTCTTTACTAAGAACTAGGAGGACATGTGCTAAGGCTTTAACAGCATCATCAGGTTCATTTTTGCAACACCCCTATGAGGTATGTGCTGGTATCACCACCACTTCTCGTATTGACTAACTAAGGCTTTAAAAATTAAATAACCTGCCCACGGTCACATAGCTAGTAAGTGACTATGTAAGACTTATCTCATTTTTGCTTGACCATGAAGTCCTTGCTTGTTACCACTTTGCTGTATTACAAGATGTAAATTCCTTAAGAATAAGAACCATATTTTATATTGTAGTTCCCTTAGTGCAATATTTTACAAAATATAGTATTGTCTTGATTCATTCAAAAGCTATTAAATGATATGAACAGATGGACACTAAATAAATGCGGAGAGGATAGTAGATAATTCAGTGAAAATGCTTTTTATTTCCTTTAAAAAATATAAGCTGATTAGTCAGAGCATCACTTATAAGAAACAAAGTTGCCAAGCTTCTTTCATTTATTTAATAAACTTTTATTCACTGTGTGTTTACTGTGGGACAGACATTGTGCCAAATTCCCTGGAAACAGAATTGAGAATAACAGAGTAACACAATCCATGCTTTCAAGTCCAGTAGGAGAGAGAGAGAGAGAGAGAGAGAGAGAGAAGGAATTCAATAATTAAAACAAAACATGATATGGAAAGAAGTCAAAAGTCTAGAAATAGAAAATGCAAGTATAGTCAAGAAGTGTAAAAGCATTTCAATAGAGAAGGGCTGGTCTTTTTAACAGATGGCATTAGAACAATTACATAAAAATGAACTTCAACCTAAAACTCATACCTTATATAGAGATTAACTTGAAATTGATCAGAGATCTAAATGTAACATGTAAATCTATAAAACTTTTAGAAGAAAACATAAGCGCAAATCTTCATGACTTGGGATTAAGCATGACTTAATTTTGAAATGTGAAACCAAAATCAGCCCATAAAAGAAAAATCCATAAATTGGACTTTATCAAAATTAAAAACTTTTGCTCTGAGAAAGATTCTATTAAGAGAAAAAAAGGGTAAGTCACAGATGGGACAAATATTTACAGATCACATTATTTGACAAAAGAATTGTAGCCAAAATATATAAGGAACTCACTAAACTCTGTAACAAGACAAGCCGATTAGAAAATGGACAATCTTGATGCATCACTAGAGAAGATATACAGATGGCTAATGAAAAGATAGTTAACATACTTAGCCATTAGGAAATGTCTAATTAAAGCCACAATGAGAGATCACTACATACCTATTATGAAAGACAAAATAAAAAAAACTGACAATATCAACTCATGCCAAGGACTGAGATCAATGGGATCTTTTATACATTGTTAGTGAGAATGCAAAATGGAATAGCCACTCTGGAAAACAGTCAGTTTTTTTTTTTTAAATAAAGCTATACATATACTTAATACATGATTCAGCAGTTAAATATTTATCCTGGAGCAATTAAAACTTATGTTTACATAAAAACCCATTCGCAGATGTTTGTAGGAGCTTTGTATCTCCAAACTGGAAGCAACCCAAATATCTTTTCATGGGTGAATGGATAGACACACTGTGGTACATCCATACATTGAAATACTAATCAGCAATTAAAGGGAATGAACTATTGATATATACAACTAGAATGTATTATGATGCTTGAAATAAGCAAGTCTTAAAACGTTACATACTATCTGATTCCACTTACATGAAATTCTTGAAATGGCAAAATTGCAATGATGAGCAGAACAGTAGTTGGCAGGTGTTGTGGTTGGGGAGAGAGTCTAACTCAGGGGGAGCAACTTCATTGTAGCTGTGGACAAGTTCTGTTTCTTGATAATGGGAGTGGTTACACAAATCTATACTTAAGATCAAATTTTGAAAAAGTATACACAAACACGATGCAAGTAAAAACTTAAAATCTGAGTCAGGTCTGTAGTTTAGAGTATTTAGCGATGCCAGCTTCCTGGTTTTAGTAATGTTTTGGTTATGTAAGGCCTTATTTATGATCAGAGAAATCCAGGTGAAGTGTAAATTGGAATTCTCTGTACTGTTTTTGCAACTTCTCATGAGTCTAAATTTATTTTAAAATAAATAATTTTTTTTAAAGTAGGAAAGATAGTCAAGATGTTTATGGGGCTACCAAGATGAAGGTAGAAGATCACTATTCATTTTGGGGAGGGAGGAGAAGTATACATTCTGAAGAAAAATACAAGAGGAGGAAATACTTAGCAGAGTTTTGATGATAAGAAGAGGTTAGCAAGCATCAAGGTTAATTTGTTGCAGACAGGGACACCTCCATGACCAGCATGGGGTCCAAGAGACCCCATTCCTTCATCTGGAATGTGGCAAAGCCCCCTAACTGATACCTTTGCTTCCTCCCTGTCCCACACCAATTTTCAGTTCTACTTTGCCTGAGCGGTCCTTTTAAAATATAAATCAGATGATATTACTTGATTAAAAGGCTGTCCTCTCATTTGGAGAAATAGCCCCTGTCCTTACAATGGCTTCTGTGCTAGGCTAGCACCCAGCCTCCTCTCTGGCCTCAAGTCCAGCTACCCGCCTTTCACTCCTCTACCTCAGCCTCTCTGGCTTCTTTCCAGCTCCTTTAACACATCAGGTACCCCTCCCCCTCACCCCATTCCAAGTCTGTTTCCTCTGCTTAGACTCCCCTTGCCTTTTGTCTCTTGCTGGCTCCTTACCTTCCTTCAAGTGTTTGTTTAGCTTTCTGTTTCTCACTGAGGCCTTCCCTAAACATACTATTTAAAATTTTAATAACTTCCAGCTAGCTGCCTTTCCTATCTCTCCTTCCTGATTCATTTTCCCTCTAGTGATGATCACCTTCTACTTTACCACATAATATACTTTATTAGTATTATTTTTGTCTTTTTTTTTGCCACTAGATTATAACCTCTCTAAGGGAAGAAATGTATGTCTGCTCTCTATTTCTTCTTTGCTTTATACCCAACACTTAGAATCCTTCATTCTTTCAACATATATGAAGACCACTATTTGTTTCCTATTGCTGCTATAACAAATTACCATAAACTTTGTGGCTTAATGTAACATAAATTTATTATTTTACTGATTCTGGAAGTTGAAAATCCAAAATTGGTTTTAAGGAGCTAAAATCAAGGTGTCAGCAGGGCTGTGTTTTTTCTAGAAGCTCTAGAGGAGAACCATTTTCGTGCCTTTTTCAGCTTCTAGGGGCTGCCTTTAGCCATTGGTACATGTCCCTTTCCTCCATCTTCAGGCTGCATCTTTCCATTCTCTGCTTTCATTGGCACATCTTTCTCTCTGGGTGTGATTTTCTTTTAGGACCCTTGTAATCCTCTTATAAGGACCCCTGTGATTACATTGGAACCACACGGATAATCCGGGATAATCTCTACAACTCATGATCTTTAATTTATTCACACCTGGAAATTCCCTTTTGCTATGTAAGGCAAGTTAGTCATAGAAATGGGGATTGGGATGTGGACATCTTTGGGGGGCAATTATTCTGTCTGCCATAGGGCCTATTATGTGTTAGGACCTATTATATGCCCAGAATAGACCAGTCAGTAATGGATAAATAAAAAATGAACAGGACAATTTTAGCTAGTAATAAATGTGATACTAATAAATGTGGAAATAAAATAGCATGATCTAATCTAAATAGAGAACAGCTGCAGAGATAGAAATGAAAACTTTCAAGCAAGAAACTATGAGTTGAGAGATAAATGACAAGAAAGAACCAACCACATAAATATTTAAGGAAGAAACATCCCAGGCAGAAGGGGAAAGCAAATGCAAAGGCCTTGAGGCAATGGAGAATTGAGCTTGTTCTGACACGAACAGAGGCCAGTGTGGTAAAGTTAGAGGTTGGAAAAGCAGACAGAGCCAAATAATTCGGGCTCAATTAGGCCACAATTAGGAGCTCTGATTGTATTTGGAGGTTAATAGTAAGCCATTCAAGGGTTTTGAGAGGGAAGTGATCTATGTTGATTTATATTTTTAATTAAAAGATGACCATGAATATAAAAAAAGGATTACAGAGGGCAAGAGTGGATATAGAAGATCTACTGTGATGCTGCTGCTATGGTTGTCCAGGTGAAAGATCAAGGTCACCTGGGCTACAGTAGAAAGCATGAACATAAAAAAAAAAAAATGGATATTTTTAGGATGTATTTCATATATAAAACTGATTGGATTATTTGTCTGTGGAATAAAGATGATTTCAAGGTTTTTGGGCCCAAGCAATGGAGTATATGGCAATGCTATTTACTATGAAAGACTTGGAAAAGAGCAGAATTTGTAGGGGAATATCAAAAGCTCTGTTTTAGACTAGTAAAGTTCAAGATCTTTGTAAGCCATCCAAGGAACCATGAATGGAGGACTTAAGCTCTATGCATTTGAAGCTCAGAGGAGTAGTCAGAGATAGAACTATGCATTAAAGTATTATGTATCCTTAGGTGGCGTTTAAAGGTATGGGGCTGGTTGAGACAATTTAGAGTGAGAACAGGTAAATAGTGATCATGGAAAGATCCAGAACATTAATAATAATGGTAAATTCTCATATACCACTCTGCGCCAAGGCCCACACTTCAATCTTTACCTATATGAATATATTAAATCTTTTAAAAAATTCAATGAGATGGTTTCTATTATCATCATACTTCATTTTATAATTGAGAACACTGAGGTAGAGAAATTAAGAAAATTTTCCTAAGGTCACATGATTAACTGGCTAATATGGGACTCAAACTCAGGATACATGGTTCAAGAGTCCATGTTCTCTAACCTCAAGTTCATACAATATTGTGTCCCTCATAAGTTTGTCTGAATGAATTAGATTATGGACAAAATCACCACTAAGATACACTTTTCCCAGGGTTCTATTAATCTAAGCAACTACTCTGACACAGATTGCAATTGGAGTGGTGATAAGAGAATTCAGTAGTGAGAGAATTTAGTTCCATGAAATATATTTTTTTCTCTTAATTAAAATAATTTAAATTACAGTTGACATTCAATATCAGTTTTATGTGTACAACATAGTGATTAGACATTTATATAACTTACAAAGTGATCTCCTTGATAAGTCTAGTACCCATCTGACACTACAAAGTTGTTACAATTTTATCAGCGATATTTCCAATGCTATACTTTACATGCCTTTGTAAGCTTTCAACTTAAAAACAAACAAACAAACAAACAAACAAATAAAAAACTTTTCAAAAGCCCTAGAATCAAAGCTCTTCATGCCACATTGGGTTGAGATTTGATAAAATACATATACATGTTTTCTATAAATAGTCTTCCCAGCAACCCCTAGGAAATTCTGTGGCTTCATGAAAATCAGTTCACCCATCTTGACAAACAGCTCATCCTTGAAAGGATAAAGAATTTGAAATTGGATCCCAGGATGAATCACATTTGAATAATTGCACAAGATTACTCACAACTTCAGGGGAGTTAGATTAAAAAAAAAAAAACTAAATAAAAATCAAACCCAATTTATAAATTTTGCTTGAAACCTGTTCTCATATAACACCCACAAAATGTTTCTTTTGTGAAGACTGAACATCAAGATGCACTGAAGGAAAATTTTCACTTCTGTGACTTTGTCAGTAACATAATCAATGTGGTGATATGCAATGTTCTTATTTCACTCTGGGGAGCATAGAATAGTTTGCTGATTAACTGATGAATGTCTGTTCAGTACAATCTAGAGGTCAGTGTCTGAAGAGTGAGTCGAAGGGCAGATGTTTCAAGAGAACCTTAAACAAGCCTGCGTCTCCAGTCTAAGGATGAATGCAACGATGATGAGAAAGCAGCCTCTGATTCAATATGTCCTTTGTATGCAGTGATTCAATAAAGTCATTCACTGATGTTTGAACACCTAGTATGTGCCAAGCACAGGCGTTACAATAATGAGTTAGAGAGGCAGATGAGCACTATTTACATGAAGTTCATGGACTAATAGAAAAAAAGACAAACAAATAATAAAAATAAAGTGTAATGGAGGAAGAGAATGTTCTATGAGGGTGGGGATGGGTCAAGAAGTTTTGTTATAGTTGACTCACTGCTTTGATGGTGTGGCTTTGATATGTAGAATTTTGGCAAAAAACTTGAAAATTGTTTTCAACATTAGTATTCATCAGAAGAATGATTGGTTTTGATTTCAGTTCTCTGGATACTTAAAAATTACAAGTCCTTCAGAGAGTAGGGTTTGTTTCTAGTTTGCTCTGTTTGTTTGTTTATTTAGATTCCACGTGTAAGTGAAATCATGTGGTATTTGTCTTTCTCTGTTCGACTTATTTCATGTAGCAGATTAGCCTCTAGGTTCATCCATGTCATTGCAAATGGCAATATTCTATTTTATGGCTGAGTAATATTTCATTATATACATGAACCACATCTTTTTAATCCATTTATTTATCAATGAATACTTAGGTTGCTTGAATATCTTGGTTTTTGTAAATAATGCTGCAATGAACATAGGGGTGCATATATTCAAATTAGTGTTTTGGATTTCTTCATATAAATACCCACCCAGAAGTGGAATTGCTGGGTTCTATTTTTATTTTATTTTATTTTTTGAGAAATGATATGGTTATATTTTAAATACCACCCATACACTGACTCTGAAACTTTCATCTTCAGCTCATATTCCTCTCCAAACACATTTAACTGTAGACCCCAAATCTCTTCTTGGGTATCTATTGAACAACAAACCCCAAACTTGGGCTTCTACCTCAACTTGCTCCTACTCCAGTATTTCCCTTTCAGTAAATGGCACCTCTGCATTTTTCGTTCTTCAGGACAAAGTCTTGGAATCTTCTTGACTCCTAGGTTCACCTCACACCCCATATCAATTTGGTCTGAGAATCTAGTTATCTTTACTTTCAGTATATTTACAAACTCTTATCACCTCTCACCACCACCACTGCTACATTCTTGGTCTAAGCCACTCTCACCAGGCTGAAAATAATAGCCTCAACTAATCTCCCTGCTTCCATTCTTTTGCAAGTACAATCCATTCTTTAGATAGAATTCAAGAAACAGGCATACCCCAGAGATATTGTGGGTTCGGTTCCAGACCACCTCAGTAAAGTGAGTATCACAATAAAGTGAGCTGTAATCTTTTTGCTGGTGGAGGGTGTTGCCTTCAATTTGTAAAAAAGCTAATATCTGTGAAGTACATTAAACTGAAGCACAATAAAATGAGCTATGCCTGTAGTTTTTTTAAAAATGTGAATCATTACTCTACTAAAAACTTTTCAGTAACGTCCAATCTCACTGAGGGTAAAACCAAATTCTCCTTGGTATGTACCCAAGAAAAGTAAAAACATGTCTACACAAAACTTGTACAGAAATGTTTGCAGCACCATTATTAATGGTAGCCAAAAAGTAGAAACAACTCAAATGTTCTTTAACTGATAAACAAATAGATGTGATATATCCACACGATGGAATGTCATTTGGCAATACAAAGGAACAAAGTATTGATACATGTTGAAGTGTGGATGAATCTTGAAAACATTATGCTCAGTGAAAGAAGCCTTTCACATAAGATTAAATTTTTTATTCAATTTATATCAATACCTAATCTCTATAGAGGCAGAAAGTAGATTAGTGGTTGCTAGGACCTGGGAGGAAAAAGTAGGGAGCAACTGCTAATGGGTTTGAGGATAGGGCAATGAAAATATTCTGGGATTAGGTAAATGGTGCACAACTTTGCGAATACTCTAAACATCACTGAATTATACTTGGAGGAAAGTGTATATCTGAACACAACTGGGATTCTACCAGGAAGGTAGAAGGGAGGGGGGTAAGGTTGAGAAGATGAACAAAAATATCTGTTTTTATCCCAGTAAACTTGGTGCCAAGAACCATGCTTGTGTGGGGCCTTGTCTCCACTGTTTACTTATTGCTTGGCTTTGTGTAATTTGCTTAATCCCAGATAGCCTCAATTTCTCCATCAGCAAAATGCAATAACAATTGAAACAGTTACCTACCTTACAAAGGTAGTAGTGAGAATTAAATGAGATGATGCTTCTAAAGTGCTTGTATGGTGCCTGGCACTTCGTGAGCCCCCTGCCAAAATTCTGGAGGAGCTAATGTGGAGAATCTGGGAATAGGCTACCTCTAGGACGAGTCTCGGGAATCTGTGGGTACTTGGACCGAAAGCCACCGGGAGGAGTGTTTCCCGTGAGCATCCTCCCTACTACTATTCCGTACACATAATGTGAAGTGTTCAAAAAAGACGTGTCCAGAAACTGTGAATAGAAAAATACAATGCTATGTACACAACAAAGTGATCCTTTGTTTCATTGCTGACATGTACACAGAATGAGCTTTGATTTTCAGAGATACGAGATGATACCAACAAGATTGTCCAGGTGCCTAAATATTATGTGATATTTTCTCTGGCGAGGTGGTGCTGCACAGTTAGCCTGAAGAACAGCTGTGGTCTCTGTTTACAGGGTTCACTGTTCCTTGAGTGTCTGTGTTCTGCCTCATGGACTATAAAATAAGCCAATTCACCCGCTTGCTCAAAAGGGCACTCCAAAAATTCTGTTCTTAGACACGAAAAGGCAATATTGCATCTATAAGCCAGAACTTTGTCATATCTTGCCTCATATTTTATCTTTTTCTATATTGTCCTAGGGAGACCTGCTTTGCCTTCTCAGCCTGAAGAGAAAGTTAGGTAAGTCTTACATGTTGCTTTTCATATTTACTCAGACCGTTATCACAAAAGCTGTTAAGGGCCGCTTCTCTGTTCTTCATTTTACTACTGCAGCATTTCTCAGCTGAAAGCTCTCTTTCCCTCTGTTTTTCATTACTAAGAGGCATCTTCTCTCTGAGAAGGATTGGCTTCCTTTGTGGCATGGTGTAGGAGATTTCAGAGTGCCAAGGCTTCCTCACTGCAGAAGTTGGGGTGTGATGAGAAATTAGACAGCAGTCTCTTCAGCAGCCCTAGACATATATCATAAGTGGCCACTGCAGGCATAATGGCTGACATTTAAAAAATTCCTCAGAATGCTCTACTAACCATCCTTACTTGGGTAAGAACTAGAAAAAAAGTGAGAGGCATGTAATCCTCAGAAAAATGTCCTCAATTTTCTACAAGCTAGAACCCAGCTGCAGTTCTGTTATGAATTACTCCATTATGACAAAAGGATGGAGGTGAATTTTGAAAGGATTTTTTTGACTTGTGCTTTTTGTATTGTCAGTTGGCCTTGAAATTGGAATAAGGTACATCAGACATAAAAACTCAGGGAAGAGAATTAAAGCATCAGAGTTCTTTAATGCTCTTCCTTTAATGCTCTTCACAGCCCTACAACTGGGCATTCCCACATGGTACATGGCCATTTGTGTCCTCGTACTTTTACAAGGATTATTAAAATTCCAGCTCACTGGCCAACCAACATGGGAATGTTTTTTGACTCTCTATGATTCTCAAAGGTCTACAATGAAAATTAAATTTGTCGAGTTCTTTCATCCACATAAGAAGCCCTTGACTTCTAATAATGATGGAGTGTTGACACTTTTTAACAACTGGCCTTGGAAATCTAGGTGGTTCCCAGAAACCTCTTCCTTTTACTGTGAAGATGAGTCACTGAAAACTTAGTCATCAGCCATGATATGAAGAGGGTGCTAAGAGAGATCATTGGAATTCCCAGATAATCCCCAACCTACCATTTTGTTACTAGCTTTAGGCTCTTGATTGAACAGATCTTCACTAGAACTGCCAACAGCCTTTCACTGATAAGACTTTCAAAAGAGCTAGTACCTTTCAGAGAAGATTTAATTTGAGAAATGGGGTAAGAATCAGATGGTAGAAAGAAGCTGCAAAAATTGTTTGAAAATCCATTCTTGAACAATAAATAAATAATATAGTCTTGTGTTGTCATTTTATATTTTTTATCAGAACAGTCCAATTTAAAAATACAGCTGTTTTATCATTTCTTTGTAAACATGAATAGGATAAAAATATCTTCCTATAGAACTTAAACATGGTTTTAGGCGGGAGAAACTGACCTGCCAAAAATTAATGGGGTTTTCCAGAAGTCATATGATGAGTAGTTTCATAGAGAAGAATAAAATTTTGAATTGTAGAAATGCCATTTGGTTTTCCACTCTCTATCATCCTTCCTTTTCTAATCTTGAGTTTTTAAGGCCTGTTGCTCTTTCTTCTTTTATTGAGCTTCTGTTTCTGTCCTGAGAGTCCAGCTTTCTTTCCCATGTAAATGCACAGAGGAGAAAAGAGTCTTCAGTGTTAGAAGTGGGAGCCTCATAGGGTTCCTTGGGGGTCCTCAGGAAGGGCTCCTCTCTGTGGAAACCACAGGTGAAATAAATGGGAGAAAGAATGTTAAAGGAGAATTATTTTCTGGTGTTTGTGCTAATGCATAGTCATCATCCAGATGACATTGTTATGGACTTTGCATAGTGTCCCAAGCACTGGCCTGGGAATGAAGATATCTGCTCTTAGCTTCAGCTCTGCCAATAAAGTGTGTGACCTCAGCCACATCCTTTTACTTCCTCTGTTCTTTATTTATCAAGTGAATACATTAAACTATGAATGCAACAGTCTTTTCCTATACTAACATTTAATGATGTTAAAAGCTTTGTAATATATTGGAAATCACACACATATAAGCAAACTTCCACTTGTATACTGTATGATTTCAGCCAAATTGAACTCTCTGTTTCAGTTTCTTATCAGTAAAATTAAGGAAATAACATTTACCCTTCAGGACTCTTGTGAAAATGAGAGGTTACATATAATTTAGTACCTAACAAAATGCTTAGAATGTGGATGGTTTTAAATTAAAAAATATATACATATGTTCAATGATGCTATAACCTAGTCTTAAATGGCCCTACATTGCTTGTGGAGGTAGTAGACCGGTTTCTGTCCTCATGGATAAATAGCATTCAAATTCAAACCTAAGGGCTAGGCTCCTGGCTCTGTGTGATTGGGACCTCGTGGAAGCCTAAGGTAGATGACAGCTGCATTGCACAATTATGTCTCAACCGAATCACTGTGGCTCTGAGAATCTCCAAACCCAGCTCAACTGGGTGAAAAGTTCTGCTGGTGAGAGAAAATGTGGCGAAGAATGGCTGGTGACGTTACCCTACTCCAAGGAATGCCAAGCTTTGTCAGTTTAGAGGGATTCAAAACAATTTCTTTGAGTGCTTTTTCTGACATTCTCAAATTCTTGTGTTAAGAATTGGACAGGACAGTGACAGGTGCCAATTAGGTAAAGGCTAGCTAAAGACATCCACATAAGTTGGCCTCTAGTGTTTCAGCCAAATTGGGAATCTATTGGAAAAATGAGCTCCACTTTGGGAGAAAGAAACAAACAAACAAAAAACTAAAAATAACAACAAGGACAAATATCATTTCTTTGATTTTCATCAAAACAAACTTCTCTTATTTATAGGGAAAAAGATCACTTTATAGGGAAAAAATCACTTGGAGATTTTACCTGGAAGAAGATAATTTCTTGAAATCTCTTGTGCCCTGAGAGCTAAAAGCTGTTTGCAGCTGTCAAGTTGATAATGTATTCATCCACCTTCCTAGGGCAATGGATTTATAAACCTAACATTGAGCCTGTACTAAAATTATGTCCTCTAGAGGTCACAACTGCACCAGATTTGAAGGCCATCGAGACTTCAAATGTTTAAGAGGCAGTGTCCTGCTCATATTTATCTGAGTGAAAAAGAAAATAGGGCAAACAAACTATCATAACGGCTGCTCCTCAGCTAGTCTTTGAAGAAATAGAAAATCTTATTTTTGAATAGAGAGCTTTTTTATTGATGTTTCTTGGTTTATTTTGGTTCCTCTCTGCTCTGATCTAACTGAAAAACTCATATAATGGTAAAATGCTTTTTTACCAATGGCTGAATTTTAGAAATCAGAGAAGAAATTTTCCTATATGGAGGAAAAACTGATGTAAAAATAGTCTATTTTAGCCTCCATTAACTGAGTGCTACTTTTATTGGTGTCCTGGCCAATGAAGAATGTCTCAAGGTGTCTCCTCAGCCTGCTGTCCTCTAAAGGGATGGGAGCACTGAGGTGAGAAACATGGGAAGTGGCCCTTCAATGAACTGTTATATAATATCTGAGATGCTTCTTGTGGGAGGACTCTGTCTCAAGTACTTACATCTCTGCACATAAAGAGACTAGAATAAAAAACCGCACATAAGAGGTTACTTTGGTAGTTAAAATATGCCTTTCCTTTGAAAGAACTATTGGCCAAGAGCCAAGAAAATGGCAATCTGGAAGTCCTAATGAGACTTTTTTTTTTTTTAGCTGATTTGCTTTTTGTATTTTTCTTATACTTTAATCTTGTGTGAAGCTAATTTTCTCCCTCGGAGAGAACTTGCCTTGAGAATAATAGTATAAGTTGGCAGCTGGATTGAACCAGGGAGTAAATGCACTGCTGAGAGCCCGGGACATGTTGTGGCATAACCCACTGCTGGTGGCCCGTGTTGCAGAAGCGGTGACCTGGGAGTCACCACCAGCAGATCACAGCATTGTTTCTGCTGCTCTGGTTGCTCTCCAACGAGAGAAATTCCAACACCACGACTTTCCCAGGGTCCAGACACTTGCCAGCGGCGGGCCCATCAGAAAATTGCCTCTCACCTCTTCCTTCCCACAATCTTTCCTGAGCATTCCTCAGCCCAAGGTGTGGCCATTCTTCAGAAGATCTGCTGGAGCTGATTGACAAGAAAAGAAAAGCTTCCTCTAGATAAAAAACATCAGAGTGCCATAGGAAATCTATTTGTTCTGGGTGTCTGGGTGGAGCACTCTGAGCTCTAGGTCTCCCTCCACCTCCCCAATTTCTACATTGCTGACTATGTAGTTTCTTATCATTTCTTTAGGATATATTATGGAGCAGTCTTCGAATAATGAGCTTTGTTAGAGTAACTTTTAAATTGCTAATTCACAAGGAAGTAAAACACTTTGTCCTAGAGAGTTTATGTGATCTTTCTCAGGGTAATTAGCTATTTTTCTTTAACACTTAAAAAAAACAAAGTTAAATTTTTGTTCCTGAACTGTTGTTTTCTTTAGCCGGATACCCCTTTAAAAGTTGCTAATACTCTGCAGGTATAAAAATTCAGGAAAAGATGCCACTTATTTATTCTGGAGAATCTTTTAACTTAGATAATATCATAAGCGGAACTGCATAGTGTTGTGCAATGTTTTAGCTCAGCCTGAGAATGATTTCGTCGGCCTCCTGCCAATGTGAGGCAGACAGAGAGCTTTCCTGGGTCTCTGCTGTTTTATCTTGGATATCAGTTATATGACTGTGAGCCAATCTGCCTAGGTCTTAATTTTCTTATGAAATAAAAGAGTTGGGCATAATCTTCTTTAAGGTCCATTTTGAAGCTAATATCTACTCTGAGAAATTAAGGCTGTTCAGTTAAGGGTCAGTTGTACCTTAATAAGTGTATTAGTGCCCCAACATCTCAAAATCTGCGTGGTTTAAAATTGCAAAAATTTACTTTTTCATAGTTCTGGAGGTGAAATCCTAAATCAGAAGGGCTATACTCTCTCTGATGGCTCAAAGGGAGAATTTTTTCTTGTTTTATCTACTTTTTGGTGTTTGTTGGCATTCCTTGGATTGTAAATGCATCACACCAGTCATATCACATGTATCTGTCTTTGTGTCCAGATTATTCTTTTTTTGTAAGGATGCCAGTCATATTGGATTAGGGCCCACTGTAATGACCTCATTTTAACTTGATGACTTCTATAAAGACCCTATTTCCAAACAAAGTCACATTCTACAGTACTGGGGAATTCAGACTTCTACACTTCTTATATGGGAACATAATTCAGTATCATAGAGAGCAAATAGGAAATCTCTCTGTGCTACATTTCTTCTCTTTAACCTCTGATTTTTTTCTCCATATTGCTTTGAGCCCTGTGAGGCAGGCCTACATGGATCATACCAGGGAACCCCTTTGCTTTCTGGCTTCTGATGGGTTGGCCAACGGCAAAGGATAAGATGCAAGAGGAGAGTGGTGTAGGGGTGGGGTATTTGTTTTTTCTGCTGAGGATGAAAGGTGTAAGAATTGCTGGCTGTGTGTTATAACAAGATCCTTTTATTAAACTCTCTTCATATTACCCATTTTGGGTGAGCCATGTGTTTCCTGCAAGGATTCCAACCCTCTCCACTCTTAATGAGTAAATTATTTTTCTAGAAGTGCAAGGTGTTTGTTTGGCCCAGAAGAGGCTGGGTGGGGACAGGCTCTCTTGCTATGTGCTAAAACCTGGCTGGGTAATCCTTAGTCCAGGAAACTCCCAAAAGGCCATGTCCTTTATATAACCAAACTAGTGAGACAGATAAACAGGGTTGGTGGATATTTTGGATGACTTGTGTTTAGATGTCTATAGGTTTATAGCTGCTCTGGACAGCCTCCCAGGGTAGTTTCATGTCCCTGAGTCAGGTTGGCTTTCACCCAGTGAGTAAGGAAGATCAGGCTTACCTGGATACTCTCTGTCTTGTTTCTGCATCCTTGGGGACTTCACTTCATTTTCTCACTTAGTGATCAGAACCATCTCAATAATGTAATGTCTTCTTTTTAAAAATTGTTCTGCATTTTACAGTTTCAAAGTCTGCTTTAGATCATCTCAGCCCTTGCTAATGAAAGTGCTAGGGAGAGAGTATTTGTTGGTCTTTGATTTCCAAATGGAAAAAGGAGGCACATGTATGGAAGAGAGTGATGAAAATCTCCAGAATGACATATTCTTATGCTACTCTATGAAATAGATACCATTATTCTTTTAACCACATGAGGAAACAGGTTTTGTGTGGTTCAGTGAATCTCTCTGCTTGCTTAGTAAATTTATAGAGCTGGTACTCAAAACTATGTTTTTAAATTTCATTATTTACTTCTAAAAGGTGTTATTATTTTTTTTATAATGTTCAGTAGCCTTTAAAAATGAACATTTGTACCGTGTGATCAGTTTCTTGACCTTTTCCCTCTCTTGCTATCCAAGTTAGTTCTTTGCACTCAGTGCCCAAAAGATTCCTATGCATGGAAGAGGCAAAGAAAAATATCCAGGAACATTGCATACTTCCTAAACTCACATTCATAAACTTATTTCTCTGTGTCTGATATTTCTAGCATTTCTTAGGAGCCCTCAATATTATCTGCTATACTTTTTTTTTTTTTTTTACTGGCCTTTTTAAATGAGTTTCAGTATTCTCTATTCCCTGGGCATCCCCACAGTTGTTACTTTCACTGTTTTGGACCTGGGTGAAAAATCTACACCCACATTAATGTGCTAACAATATCTATTGAAAGTCCAGTATGCACTGACTTCCGGGAAAATAGACAGCCAAATTTAAGGGTGGGAATTACACCAAGCAAATGAAATGTCTCCTAAAATGTGCAAGGGAGATCGGCACATTACTAGGAAACAAAGAAACACACTGAGTTTTTGGATATTAGTGGCTTAACTTTCTGGTTATACTTGGAGAATTCTGAGTTGGTTTGCATTAGAATTCTTATTACCCATTTTAAGGAAAAGAAAACAAAACAAAAACAAAAACAAAAACAAAAACAAAACAAAACCTCATTAAAAAACAGAAAGGTTTTTTTGGATATCAAGTAGCTCTTTCCAAATCACATTTGGCCTACTAAAGTGAGAAGGGATAAGAAATGCTTGAATTCTGTTTTTCCTTAAAGCCCGCCTGGGTTTAAGTAAGAAATGCAAAATATTCTACTAAATACATCTTGAATTGTTCAGGAACTCAAACATTTGGAAAGGCGCTTAAGATATTTGAGAATGCCCAAGTTGGTTTGAATTTTACTCTAGGTGTTTTCTAAGTGCATTATTAACATTATAATTTTAACATGCTAGGCACAATAGCAGCAAGTTTTTAATTTTTTTATTTTTGGAAGATGTGATATAAAGAAGGAAACCTGGTGAGAATAAGAATAAGCAACTTTCAAGAACCCTTAATTCTATTTCACTTTCAGGTTTAAAAGGATAGAGCAAAAAAGCTCCTATGTATGATAAGGCAAAGGTAGTGTGAATTAAGCCCCTTGGGCTGCACAGGAAACCAGTCTTCATATTTATTCCTTCCTCTCGTGTTGTATTTCTGCTTAAGCACTTAGCCTGGCTCCTCATTGTCCACCAAATCAAGTCTGAACTTCTATCTCTGGATTTCACAGCTCTCCAAAATAGTGTACAACCTAGTTTCCTGCTGCTTCATGAAAAATGGTGTCAGAAGAAAAGCTCAAAGTTTTACAGGTACTTTGCAAGGCCATCTTGGGAAGGGTTAAGCCTGAGTTCATTGAAGTGATAGATGTGCTTGCAGACAGAGTTTCTGGGGCTATGGAGATCTCCATGCATGTTATTGAGTCAGAGACTGAGGTCCAGCTTCCTGATTATAGTAAAAATGTGGGGACGTTGATGTGGGAGCATGGCAAACACTGTTATTTACAATGGGCACACAGGCCCAGAGAAACTAATGATGAGGCTTGGGATCCAATTCTTGAAGCTGTGCCCTGGATATGAAATGGGAGTAGTTCTAAAATCTGAGGCATTCTGTAGCTGACAGTGGGAGTCACAAGACTCCAGAGCTGGAAATCGAGAAGCAGAGGGTGAAAACCCTTCTCTTGTCAAATGGCTTATTTTAAGTCCAATCTGTGTTCTCTGGGCTGTAGACATGCTTGGGCATATCCAACAGATGGGAAAAAAGAGCCATAAGGAGTGTGTTTGCATAAAGGACGAAGATGAATCTGATGCACATGGCTTTCTCCAGCAATAAGGTGGGGAGAGTGGGTGAGAATGAATATAATACGGACTGTCACTCTGCCATTAGCTCAGTGTCTGTGGATTTATGTCTGAGTTCTAGGTTCAGCGGAAGCTGCAAACAAAACCTGGAGGAGTTGTTCTCTTGCAGAATTTGAGAATAAAAATAAGCACTGTTTTGGGACCAATGCACAGAAAAATATAAAATTCAGAAAGATTTTCCTCACTCCATTATCAAACAAATAAAAATTTGGCTGCATTGGGGGTATTTAGAGGGAATATTGCCATTTTTTAAATTGATGACTCTAGCACATCAAAAGTTTAATTTGGAAAACAGACAAGTGAAGCTCACTTAATGTAAAAATGTAATAAGTAATGAGAGGCATCACTGCATATATTTTTAAGATTCTTATTTTATTTTTTCTTCTAGTTTTAAAAATTACAGAAAATTTTCATTGGATAATTTATAGTATATAGATGTTTTTAAATTCTTATTTCCTTGAAGTATCATGTTTAAAATAGAAATATATTGCCTTGAAAATTGCAACAGGTCATTTATTATATAATTTGTGCTAACATGCTGACTTTATGTTATTAAGCACAAAAGCCAGATATCTTGTCTTCTTGGCAATTCTTTTGAAGCAATAGAATGGGCATCTACTCCCTTCCCTTATATGTTTGCTATGAAGTGTAGAAGTGATTATTATATTAGTCATAACTAATTATATAATTATGTATTATATTAGTATATTTAAAAAATTACTTTTTTGTATGATCTCCTCTAAGGAAAGCAAAAAGATGTTTTATCATTTTAAAATTTGATTATTCCCCCCCCCAACTGACTATAATAATAAGAAAATATTGTAAAAGAATTCTATGAATGGGATCAAAAAGCATGGAGAGAAAAGGAAATTACAATTTATTAATGTATTTAATCATCAGTTGTACTCATTCCAATAATCTTTGTTTAGGCTACCCTGCCATCTATCTGAGGTAACCCTACTCTATCACCCAAGGACTATAAGAGAATAGTCTGTTCCACAGAAATATTTTGCATCCAATACAGGATCTTAAGGATTAAAGAAAACTTAAATGTTTTTGGTCCTCTAAATGGTATGTTAATGGTAGGGGTGAATCCCCTGGCTAATCCCCAGTTTAAAGCATAAAGTTCTTTAGGAACTAGATCAACATTTGTATGAATCAAAGGGCCTTTGCCTTGAGACTCCAGGAGAATGCTATCAGAAGGAAGACATGAATAGAAAAATATAATAAATATAAAATATTGGTGAGAGGCTTTGGGTAAAAAAGTGTTAGAGCTGGGAAGATCTTTGAAATAAATGACCAACTATCTAGTTTACTCAGAACTGAGAAGTTTTCTGAGATGATGGGTTTTCAGTATTAAAACCTATCATGATAAGGGGAGCCCATGATCACCAATTGTTGAGATCATCCTGACCAACTCCTTTACTTTACACATGAAAAAATAAGATCTAGTTAGGTGAAATGACTGGCCAGTGGCAGAATCAAGATTATACTCCAAATCTGGTATTTGTTCCACCACCTCCTATTGCCTCTTTTAAAGGCAAGAGAAAATATTGCAAGACAGGCTATGTGAAATAAATGAATGACCACAAGAAACAGATAACTCAGGTACAGCTGCAAGGCATTCTGGGAATTCAGATTGGGGCAGTCATGCCGAGATAGGTTTGGGGTCAGCTATAAGCAAACTCCTTGGGTTATTTCTTTCGTTGTCCAGTGAATAGCATTGTGTTAGTTTCTTGAGGCTGCCAAAATCAATTACCACAAACTTGGTGGCTTAGAAAGGTATCAGCAGGGCCATGTTTCCTCTAAAGCCTCTATGGGGAAATCCTTCTTTGTCTTTTCCAGCTTCTGATGGTTCTAGACATTTCTTGGCTTGGAGCTGCATAACCCAATGCCTGCCTCCATTTTCACATGGCTTTTTTTCTGTCTTTCTCCCCTCTCTTCTCTTGTAAGATCTCTTGTCACTGGATTTAGGACCAGCCCTAATCCAGGATGATCTCATCTAAAATTCTTACCTTAATTACAACTGCCAAGAATATGGTTAAAATGTTCCTGACTGTTTCACATGCAGTAGAAAGTATTCTACTGTTCTCTGATGAGTCCTCTGTAAGTGTCAAATAGGTTAAATTAGTTGGTAGTATAGTTCAGATTTTCTATATCTGTGTTAATTTTCTCTTTATTTGTTCTATTGATTACTAGGAGAGGGGCATTCAAATCTTCAGCTATCATTATGCATTTGTCTGTTTCTCCCTTTCAGGTCTTTGGGTAGTTTCTCTTTTCAGCTTCAGAAAGTAGATGTATTTGGAAGCTCAGCTATTTACAGAATACACATTTAGGATTATTATGTCTTCTTGAAAAATTGACTCTGCAATCATTATGAAATGTCCCTCTTTAATGCCTGGAAATATGCCTCGTTCTGAAAATTACTTTTTTTCTGATATTAATATAGTCATACCAGCTTTCTTTATATTGATATTCTCATGGTATATTTGTTTTCCATCCCTTTGCTATTTGTGGCTTTGTGTCTAAAATGAATTTCTTGTAGAAAACATCTATTTTGGGTCTTCTTTTTTATCCAACTTGGAAATCTTTTTTATTTAATTAAAACATTAGGCCTTTAATAGTTCATGCAATTACTGAGAATGCTTTGGTTTATATATACCATCTATTTTCTATGTGTCCCACCTGTTCTTTGTTCTTTTTTCTTTTTCTTGAAGAATTCCTTTAAGATTCCTTAGAGTAAAGGTCTACTGTTTACCAATTTTCTTAGCGTTAGTTTGCCTGAAAGAGGCTTTTACCTTGTTTTAATTTTAAAACATAATTTCACCAGAAATAAAACTTTAAGTTGACAGATATTTTCTTCCAGCTATTTAAGGATGCTATTTCATTGTTTTTTGATTTATATAACTTTAGATAATGAATATATACTATATTTTATCTTTGTTTTTCTGGTGAATGTGATTTTTTTTCTCCAAATAATTAAAAATTTTCTCTTCCTATTTTTTTAAGCAGTATTATTATGGTGTGCATAGGGAAGTGTGTTGAAATGAGCATGTGTGTATATGCACATGCATATATTTATCCTGTTTGAATTTTATTGAGCCCCTTGGATCTATGGGCTTATAGTCGTCATCAAGTTTAGAACATTTGACCATCATTCGTTCAAATATTTGTACTTACTCTCCTGTTTCCACCCCACTCACCACCACCAGTTTTCTCCTTCTGGAACTCCAATTACATGTATATTAGACCACTTGGTATTATCATACTGGTCATGAAGTCTCTTAATTTTTTTTTCTTTTAATTTTTTTTTAAATCTGTGTGGTTCATTTTGAATAGATTTTATTTCTGTGTCCTCAGATTTATTGATATATTCTGATATTTTCTTCCATAGGTTCTAATCTATTATTAAACACCATTCTGTGTAATTTTTTATCTGAAGAATTTACATTTTGTTTCTTTTAGTCATCTATCTTTTCCCCTCATTATTTTCATGTTACTATTGAAATCTTTCAGTGTATGCAACACTTAAACTAGCTCTTTTAATGCTCTTGCCTATTAATTTTATCATCACTATCATTTCTGGCTCTGTTCCATTTGATTGATTACTCTCCTGGTTATGAACCATATTTTTCTCTTCATGTGTTAGCACCTTTTTGTTAGATGTCAAACATTGTGAATTTCATATTTCTGATTGCTAGTTTTTATTATTTGCTTTTAAAGAATATTAAACCCTTTTCTTGTAAAAAACCAAGTTAGTTGTAGGTTAGTTTGATCATTATAAAACTTATTTTTAAGCTATTTGAGAGTGGCTCTGTAGTAGCCTCTATTCTAGACCTAATTCATCCTTACTTTTAGGGTATGGCATTTTCATGTATATTCAATGAAGTCTCTCTACTCTACATGGAGCACAAGTAAACAATTTCCAGTCTTGTGGGATCACTAGTAATTGTATTATAATTCCTGTCATATTTGTTCTTTCCTATAACATGTGCTGATTAATTTTTAGTCAAATACTCATAAGAACCCCTATTTAGACATGTGAGCCTCTTTCTCTGCTGCTTTCTGCTCTCTGAATTTCTCTCCTACTGATTCTGGAAACTTCATTTTCCCTGAATTCAGATTTTTAGCTCCTCAACTCGATAAGACAACTGTCTCTCTTTAGATTCCCCCTCACTGTGCTATAGTTTGGAGATTGCCTCCAGACAGATGATGAAGGGTTCATCTCATTTTTCCCTCTTCTCTCCAGTGTCAAAGTACTAGGCTACCTGTTTCCAAAGTCTAAAAATATTTTTTTAATAGTTTATAACTTTTATCATGTGAGGGTGATAGCAGCCAGCCAACAGCCAAAGATAATAATTATATTTTTCACATGAGCAAATATTCATTCTTAAGGTTAGAAATTTCCAACTAAACTTTTAGTTTTATATATAAAACTAGTCAATTAATATTTCCACTTGGATCTTTAATAGATACTTCAGTCTTAACATTCTCCCAAGGAGAATTCTTAATTTCCACAGCATACTTCATTCAAAGTGTCCTTCCTTTGGTCTTTACTATTTCAGTAAGTGGCACCAACATCTACCAAATTATTTAAGCCAAGAACCTAGAAGTCATGTCAATTACACTCTTTCCTTTATATTCCGTACTCAATAATAATCATATCTATTAATTTTGTTTCTTAGATATGCTCCCTCATATCCATTCACTTCGTATCTTCTTTGCCGACAACTTAGTCTATTACCTCTCATCCAATTATTATAATAACCTCCATATTGATCTTTTGTCTTCCAATTTTGCTCTTCTCTTATCCATTGCCCTTATAATAGCACCAGTAATTTTCTCTAGAATGTAAATTGAATCTTATCATTCTTTTCTTTAAAATTTCAATGGCTTCATTTTCACTCAGAATAAAACTCAAACTCCTTCATACAGTGTGCAAAGCCCCACAAAACCTAGCTCTATCATTCCACTACCATTTTGCAGATTATTACATTGCATTCAACATCTTGAAATCAAGACCTTTGGGAATCCTAAAGGCTTTCTGATGTTATCCTGTGGTATAATATCTGCATGAAGAATCTGCCTCACATTTAGACACCTTCACCCATATCCCATCTCCCAAATATGCAAATTTTTTTGAAGCTGAATAAACTTTATTTTTTTTTTTTAAATTATATATGTATTTATTTATGTTATGGAGACATGGGTTAAAGAAATCCAATAAGTTTCAGCTGTACACCTTAACAGTAAAGCATATATATGTTTACACTGTGTGTTCACCTCTCATAGTTAGATTTCTGTCACCACATATTTGACCCCCTTTACCCAATCTACCTCCTCCCCACCCCCTGATAGCTACTAGTCTATTGTCCATGAACATGCAAATTTCTCTGCAAGCAAAAGGTCATGGAAAGTGGAAAGTTTGCATTTATAAAGCAAACTCCTAATCAGGATCATTGTTCTTCCTGTTTACCCAGTCACAGTGTTTCTAAAACACTGACTTTGGTATAGCCTATTATTTTGAATTCAGTTACTTCTAATTCTTCCAGGTTCTTCCTGTTGTTTCCTGTCAAGAAAACAATTTATTCAAAACACAAAACATTCCACACACTATTCTAGACTCTGTACAATGATAAATTTGTAATTTCATGTCATTATCATATTAGCTATAAGAAATGATTGTTAATGACCACATTTTATAGGTGATAAAATGAGATTCAGATAAGTGATTTACACATGTTGTATACCTGGTAATGGGGAGCAGGGTTTGAAATCAGCTCTTTCAAATTATTGAACGAAAAAGTTTATTCGTCCTAATAATTATTTAGCAATTTTATTATGGAATAATTGTGATGTGGTGAATATGGTCTTTTGCAGCTAAAAGTTGTTCGATAGGCTCTGGAGTAGTGATCAATATTCTGTACCTTGTCTGGAGAGGAAACTTAAATTCTCCTAGCCATGGATATGCCCTTTGGGGGTTTTCATACAAATGTTTTAAAAGTTAGTCTCAATCTTGTCTTATTTATATGTCACCTTTGTTTATTTTTCCACTTGCTCGTCATCTAGACAGAGGAGGAAACAACATGAGGATATTCTCCATCAAATTTTTAGTTTTTCAAATTATCAGAGTCTTCAGAATTTAATTTCTAGATTACTTCCATTGGAGATTATAGAACATAGGTGAGAATTAGCACTTATATTTCTTTAACAAATATTTATTGAGACTCAAGTGCCAGGCACAATTCCAGATATAAAGAACATGGCCGTGAAAAGACTGGCAAGGTTCCAGAGGCAGTGGGGTATTTTTTGGTTGAAGGAGGGAGAGATGCAAATAATAATCTCATTGTTGCAGGATTTTCAAATGGAGAGATGAGACACTGAGGCTATAAGCAGGAAGCAGCGTTTATTGATGCCAGCACCGGCTCAGAAGATTCTTATAAGAAATCTAAGCCCTGATTTTAACATGGTGGGCAGTTTTATACCATCTTGTACTTCCAGATTCCCACATAGCTATAGATATTCCATGTAAGGAAGGAGAACATAAGGAGAACATTGATTGGCTGCCAAACTAAAAGGAAACTGGCTTAATCGTTTAAACAGGTTTTAGGACTGCTGCGTCAGCCGGAGTGTCTTGGGAAGGGGGATGCAGTTAGGAAGTAACTTGTTCCAGCAGGAAATAGGCAGGGTCAGCTTGCTATACCATGACCACTAATATTTCCGAGGTAGTGCCATAAAAACAAATAAACAGGACTATGAAATAGCAAGGTACTGGGGAGGGACTATTTTATATTGGATAATGAGGGAAGATATTGTCTACATGAGTAACCAGACTGTTTTATATGAAATGAATGGGAAAACTGAGGCCCAAGATAGTTAAATAAATTATCCCAAGATACATAAATCTTTAGTAGCTAAATTAGACCTGGAGCCTGAGTTCTATAATTTTATTATTATTATTTTGAAACTTGCTATCTAAACAAATGAGTCTTCCTCTTCAAAATCATCTTGAATATTCTTGTCCTTTCAAATGATTTTTGGGATTGTTTGCAATGTTTTACCAAAAATACCCCAGTTACAATTTTTATCAAAGTTAAATTGAATTATTGATTAACTTGGATATAGTGGTAACTGTTATCTTAGTGAGTCTTCCCATCCATAAAGATTATATATCCCTTCATAGATCAAAGTTGACTTGGATTTCTTTTGAATAGTGTCTACCTTTCTTTTTTAAATTAATGCATATTTTACTATATTTATTCTTAGACAGTTTTACAGTTTGGAAGGTTACTGGAAATAGTATATAGTTTTAAAGTATATTTCAAATCATTTGCTATGGTTATGTAGGGATAAAGGCAATTGATTTTGTGTATTGATTTTTTTAATCCATCTAGCAAACTTGCTGAAACTCTTATAAATTCTAATAGTTTGTCTTGTTTATATGTCACCTTTTCTTTATCCATTCTTTCTTTTTCTTGAATAGTATTGACAGAAATTTGTCAATATCTACCTTTTGATCTCATTGGCCTTTTTTGAATAACAGTGTAGTCTGAGAATCTGTCATCACTTTGTGATTTTATGCAGTTCATTTATTATAATTACTAATATACTTGAAACCAGAAAAATACAGCAGTGACTAGTACAAAATTTCATGTATACGCTGCATCTTTCTTCTCAGTCTCTGTCACTTACTAGTGTAGCTCTTGAACAAATTTCTTAACCTTCTTATGCTTCACTTTTTTTATCTGTAAGATGAGAGTAATAATATCATAGGACTTCTTGATTAGGCTGTTGTAAGGAATAAAGAAATTCACATTTGTAAAACCCTTGGAGAAATGTCTAGTACGTATAAGCCCTATGTAATTGTTAGTTGTTATTATTCATGTTATCTTAATTGTTCTTATATTTTATAGGCTTTTAATTTGATTTTCCCCCCTTCCCAACATTTTACTGTTTTCATTGTTTTCTTTATTTCTCTCCTCACTCTTACACACATGACAATGATAAGAAAGCATTCTGTTTGTTTCTTGTAAATAATTAATAGTTTCTCTAAATATTTTAGGCTTAGTGTATTTTAACCTCTGTCATCACTTCTGTCTTTTATGTCATTGTCAAGTATTTTAGTATTGCCAAATTTTTGATCCCCCAAATTAGTTGTCACATTTATTTTTATGCAGTCAGTGCATGTTTTGATTTATTAAGTGTTCGGTAATTTACTTGTTCACCTTTCAGCTGATACCTCATTCCTTCTTTGTGTTAAATTTTCTTCTTTTAATATTTTAAAATATTTTTTACTAATTTTAATATTTCTCTCACAGCGGGTCACTTAATGATTAATGTTTTTCATAAAACGATCTCTCTCTCTTAAATGATTTAATTAGGCATGTAATTCTATGTTGACAGTTACATTTTTGACTATTTTGAAATATCACTTTGCATTTTGACTTGTATGATTGTTCTCAGGAGGCCTGCTGTCAGTCTAATTCTTGTTCTATAAAGGTTTTCTGCCTTTGATACCAGGTTATTTAAAAAAAAAAACTCTTTATCTTTGGTGTTCTGTAGTTTAATTGTAGATATATCTAGGTGTGAATTTGTATTTATTTATTTTTATTGGTACTCGGTATTCTTCTTAATCTCAGAAATATTCCTTTAATCAGTTCTAGACAATTAACCATTTTGTACTTGAACAGTGCCACTTTCCCATGCTCTCGATCTTATAGAACTCCTTATTTCTATCCTTAATCTTTCTATTATATTTTCTGCCTCTTTATCTTTGACTGTTGTTTTGTAATTAGTGTCTTCCAATCTATTCTTTTTTGGTTTGTACAAAAGAACACTTGATATTTATTTTATTAATTTGTCAGTTACTACATGTACCTTATCTTTTTATGTAAACAATCTGTGTTCACAACTAGATGCTAAACTCTCTGAGAACAGATGGCTATATCTTATACCTCTTTGGAGTAAAATGTCAAGCATGATTCCAGAAACAGATTATCTTGGCTTGAATGCTGGTTCATTCAACTACTATCTCAGGTACCATTACTTTTCTTCTCTACAGACAAATGTAGGTATTAGTAGTATATCCTCGGAAGATATTTACTTTCTAAGCACTCATCAAATATTGGCTATTATGCTATTTTTCAGAGAAAAACTGTTAAATGACCTTGATTAAATAAAACTATGTGGCATTTAGACTGAATTTAAAAAAAAATTTAGTAAATTCTTAATGGTGGAGAAGGAAAATAAAGAATAAAGAGGGAAGAAATGAAACTTGAGGCAGAAGAAATACATGCATGTAAGTAGGAGAATTAAAAAGTTGTATTTGAGAATGTAGTGAATTGCCTTTGCCTCACTCATGTCCTCTCAGGGCCACATGTCAGTACTAAAGATCCTTTCCTAGTGAAAGCATTTAGAGCCCTTCACTTGAAGACTCTTTCTTGACCTGGCCACCCAGCAAGAATTCATGGTCCTGGAAGCTACTCTCAGCCAGTGATGTATGGGGTTGCAGACTATATACCCTTCCTTTTAAATGTAATAACTGAGTTGTGTTCTACATTTTCTCCCAAATGCTCAGTGGACTTGAACATCAGTTACATTCTAAGGTTACCTACTTGACAATGCATCTTGTTTTATCTTCTTTGCCTTCTTGGCCCTATATACCTATAGGACAATATACCTAGGTAGCCTACCTTAGATCCTCCCAAAGAAACTGCCTACTCTCAAATCCTTTTTAAAGGTCTTTTTGAACACTCGACCTAAAACAAGAAATAAGAAGGAATCTTGCATCATTGGAATATATAGAGGAACAGAATATGAGAGGATATGAAAGGAAAATATATTGTGAACATACTGAGAAGATTGTCTGAGAAAGTAAGCTTTCAGTATTAGAGGTGTTTCTTTTCCACAGTCTTCATACGGTGACCCATTTTGTCATGATTTAAATAATTCATATTAACAGTTACTCTTCCTTCTCTTTTCTTTCTGATATGTAGATCTCCCTATAACACTTGACAAATATCTACGTTCTGGGGAGTCACTGAGGTCCTAAGGTAGTTTTGCACTAAGTTGTTTTGATATTAGAACTATCTTAGGTTGCATGTAAAAAGAGTTATGATTGGGTTTTTCTTGTTGCAGGCACAAAACATGTGTTCCATATGTGATATTTATCTGTTATTATATGCATCCTTAGTATGTTTTCCAAGTAAGCAAAAACTTTTTTTTCTTTCCTCTTCTATTTCATCATGTCATTTGTTTGAAAATAGAAAAGGGAAGGTAAAAAAATAGGACCCTCCTTCTTTTTGCTTTTTAATATTTTAAAATGCACCTATTTTATTTTTAAATTAAAATGAAAATTTAAAATAAAAATTTCTGTTGAGGTATGATCAGGTTTTTAAATTTTATGTCTAAGTGTTTCTACATAATTATCTGTTTTGTTCTTCCATTGCTTTGTGTCAACTTTCTAATAAGCCTGCAAAAACAAGATATGTTTGAAAGTCTTTCATTCTATTTCCTGCTTCTGAAATGTAAATGCTTTAATTATTTGAAACTCTGAGGTCTCCTTCCCAAGGGCTGTCAGAACATAGTGATTCCACTCATAAAACCTCTCTCAGGTCAAGTACAAAGTTTGCGATTTAATGAGATGGACATTTCAAACAATACAATAGCAACTTGGTGTCTGTTTAAGAGCAAAATTTTGATAAAGGTTTTGTGCTTTTTAAAGGATCTTTAATTTTTTTGAATGAAGTCAATTCCTAGGAGGGTATTTATTACAAGACTGACGTGCATTCCTCAGATTTAGAAATGAGTTTTCTCATCTTGCAAGAAAACTAGTCTTACTTCTCACTTTGCTTTCCTTTTTGGGAGGAATACAAGACTTTCCAATGTAGGACGTTGAATACCGTAGATTCATTCAACAACTAAACTTACTTTTTAAATTCTTCCTCATGCATCAACTAGATTCAATAATAAGGCTACTTAGGTTTGCAGCAGTATGCAAATCTGGAAAGATTATGCATCCCAACAATCAGAAACTCTGAGTTTTAAGGAAAGATCCTATAGTTTAAACACATATCTTTTTGAAAAAGGTATTTTTTTAACTATTGCATTTGACCTGATTTACTTTCCTAGCTGACTATTTGTGTACATACGTACTGACTTATGTGGCTCATTTCTGTCAGTGACTGCTCTGGTGATATTGTTCTCACTAGTATTACCTAAAAATCTTATAGTGTCAAATCAAAGATTATTTTTAGTCCTTATATTACTGGAGATATTGATCTTGACCTCTGTTTCTTTGACTTCTGTAATACCTATATGCTTGATTTTCCTTGAAATGGATAGTTACTCCTCTATTTGTAGAATACTTTTGCCTCCTTTCACCTCTTTAAGGTTAGTCTTCTTAGCTGTCAGGGCTCTGTTTTTGTCCCAGTTCTCATTCTATGTAATGTTCACATAGGCATACAAAGTGGTTAATGTGTTTGATCAATCAGATAATAAGCAAACATATTTTTATTTGTTCTTAAGGTTTTTATTGCTACCCATATACTGATAGCTCCAAATTTTATATCAGCTTGATGACCTGGACTCACATATATATTTATCAACATTCTAGATCTTCATGTATATATTACCTAGATAATTCTAACTTAATTTACAAAATGAACTCATCTTCAGTATTCTCTGTTTCAACCATAGGACATACTCATTCCCTTAAGATAAAAATTTATTCTCTTCCTTCCTTACCATTTTCAACCTATTGCAAAATTCTCTCAATATTTTCTCCTAAAAATTTCTCTTATTTATTTTGTTATTCTTATTATTACCATCCCTGCTCAGCTTTTCATTGTTTCTCTTTTACTTCAAAAGCCTCCTAACATGAATGTTTGCTTTCATATTGGGCCCCTCATAAACCACAGTATCAGTATCGGAAACATAAATCTGATTCTATTCTTTTGTTTTTCTATTTTCAGTCACTCTCCATTTTCCAGTGGATAAAATCCAAGTTTTTTAACATGGTCCACCAGGCCTTCCCTATTGAACTTCTCTTGAGCTTTATCTTGTAACATTTTGTCTCTCGCTTCATGTTTCAGTTGCAGAGTATTGCTTATATTCCTCACCCAGATACCACCCTACCCTAAACTCCATGCCTTTATTAATTTATTTTAAAATTTATTTTGAATTTATTTTTTATTTAAGTATAGTTTATATACAATTTTATATTCATCATGTTTCAGGTGTACAACATAGTGAATCCACATTTTTATACTTTACAATGTGGTCACCCCACTAATTCTAGTAATCATCCTTCATTGATGCCATCCTTCCCTCTCCCTCTCTTCTTATACATATTCCTGCTAACTTTTCATGAATCAGCCCTGGTAAGCTTTTATAAAGCCACCACAAAGACTAATGATTTTCTTAGTTAGATTATGTGCTTCTGTATACTCAGGCACTATCAGTTTACTTATGACATTATTTTATAATTTTCTGTTTACATATCTGTCTCTTTACAATATAGAAATCTTCAAGCGTGGATACTGCTTGTGTCCTTTTTATTTCTATTTCCAGGACCTGAACTAATGCTTGAAATATAGCAGACCCTCAATAAATATCTATAGGATGAATATTAGTGGGAGAGGGAGGCTTTTGTCAGTTTCATTCTATAAATCCAGAAGACTTTAGTCTGGCAGCATTGGAAGTTAGTTGGTTTACTCTGGGAGCTTTATTGCTGGCTTGTTCTGTAATCTCTCAGATTTATGGGCTGTGGGGCAAGGGGTACATAGTGGGGGATAAGCTCTTGAGTACATTCTTGTTTGTTCTGATAATATCACAATTCTGTTAATTCAACTTCATAAATATTTCTGAAAGTATTCACTGTTCTTAGTTCAGACTACCACATTGCTTTCCTGGGTTCCTGAGCAGCTCTTCCATAAGTGGTGTCCTCACCTTATGTCTTTCTTCCTATTATTTTCCCCCACACATCATGTAACCTCAGCAATCTTTTTCAGATGCTAACATTCTTCATTTGGTTCCAAAGCTCTTAGACAAAAGTCCAAACTCCTTAATGCACCTTATAATAATTGCATCTTATGATCTGATCTTTGCTTGCTTCTCCAACCTTGGGGCTCACCATACTGTTCTGGCCCATCTGGGCTCCAGCTAGATTGAATGGCTTTTGGTTCATTCAACCTGCTTTATTTCACTTACTTCTGGGTCTTTGGATTTGTTTGGGATACTCTTCTTTTTTACCTTCACCCTCATTTCTAAGTTAACTCTTAACTCATCATTCAAGTTATATCTTTGGTTTTACTTCCTCCAGAAAACCTTCCTTGATGTCCAAATACAAATTAAGAATCTTTTACCTCTCCCTCTCTACCAATTTCTCTGCCAATTTCTCTCACAGAGAGAACACTCTTATGCCTATCTCATAGATAACACTCTTATGTCTCTATCTCATAGATAAGAATCACACTATCGTAATTGCCCTTTTTATTGTCTGTGTAACCCATAAACTAAATCTTGAGAAGGCAGAAGCCATGTCAGTTTTATTCCGTGTTGTATACTGAGCACCTAGTATAGAGGCTTATACAAATTGCTGTTGAATATTTAATAAATGGATAAATGAATGGATGGATGACTAAAAGGCCATTTTATATTATCCATTGGATTTCATTTTTCCATACTCCTGAGAAATTATAGGTAAAGACAAGTGGAACTCTGGATTTTTAAAAAAGTCTTTACTAGTTACGTATGAGACTGTTTCTGATAGTGCCATGTTTGTTGTTCTTTTTTAGGTGTATAGTGAGGAACCTGGGTTTGTGACCTCTGAGTTCTTTCCAGTCTTAGTGATCTGAATCTCTGAGTAACCATAAGAGTAAAGATTTTTCTTATAATAAATAATGAATAAAGGGAATCTGGAGACTGATGGAGCTAGGGTAGATAACCTCATTTCTACTTCTGTAAGGAGGAAAGTCCCCACTTTCTTCCAAGGTGAGTGGGTACCTTAAAGTCACTGACAATGGTCTAATATGCCAGAAATAGTTTTCTGGAACCGTCATGGAATTTGGGTCTGGTTTCATGACAAGAGTGTGGGCTCAGGAAGACAAGTTTTTAAGTATTGTTGTAGAGCATTTTATCTTCTTGTGAGATGTAAGGCTAAAATTTATTAGTGACTCAGCAAGGCTGCTCTATTTTTAGGCCTAAAGGTTAGCTTGCAACACTTCAGAGAGTGGGAGACAGGGAGGAAGTGTTACCAACTCAATTGAGTCTTATTTTATTTATAAACACTGTGTTGATTAATTTTCAAATTGGTTATATTTAATTTAGGACCTAAAATAGATCAGACACCCTCTTAGTTTCTTCATTTGTGTCAAAAGAAGCTAAAATAAGAATTTATATATGTATTACCAAATAGTGGGTATGCTGTGTTTGTGGCTTTATTTGGTGTGTTGGGTAGTAAAGGATTAGGTAGAAAAATATATCTTTCTTTCCTTGCAAATGAGTTCAAGTTTCAAAGATCCATCCCTTAAGAAACTTATTATCTCCTATTTCTCCTATAGAGAAATAATTCTTAACTTCAGCTTGCCCAGTTATTTTTCATGTGTGAAATTGATCATTAGAACACGCAGGAAGGAGAATGATGACTCAGTTTGGATGAATCACTCCTACTCATGTGTAAATTGTGGAGCAGGGTTTCATGACCTCTTACATTCTGAGTTCAGAAGGTCTGTAAAGGTGAAGTTTTGTCTCAGAATAAATTCTAATGAGGTGAGTTTGGCAACTGATCAAGTTATAATGCAAACTTTCTTCCCAATTCATACTTTATGTTGGGTCAGTAGTAATTGTGTCAGACAAATACATTGCTACTGACATATTGTATTTAGACAACTGAGTTTGGTCAACAGAAAACTTCACTTAGAGTGACAAGAATGGGTCTCTTTCTCAAGTTGTGTGAGTTTCGGTAATCAGTTCAAATATTTAAGCCTCGATTTCCTTGTCTTTAAAATAAAACTATTTTGAATGTGGCACAAAGGTCAAAAAAATTCACCACATGAGTCAATGGAAATTTTTTGATGTTACTGAGTAAAATAATAAAAAGTCATGAGGTGATGTAGTAATGCATGTCATGGCCAAATTCAGTTAACACACTATCCCCCCCAAATTCACATACCTGTACACATACACAAGCTTAGTAGTTATTCTCAGGTTCTACTTTCCATGTATTTTCATTAAGGATTTGTATATATTTCACCAAACATCCTGGTGACAATTGACAAATTTATAAGTTTCGTTTCCTTTTAACACACATAACTGCCATGTCCATGTGGGAAGAAAAATGGAGATTTACTGTGCATCCACTGTAGGCTAGTTAAAAGCTCAGTGTCATACATGAATTACCTTGTTTAACCATCACACCATTATCCTGAGGCAGGCATTACTGTGCCTCCGGCCAATAGAATTCTTGTGGAGGGAATAACGAGAGAAAGTTCAGGTCCTGGAGACAGGTTCAATGAAAGTTTAAAGGAGGTGAGTAGAGGGATTCGATCTTGTGGGTCTGCTGTGGTTGAGTAGTCAGTTCCTGTCTCAGTTTTTAGGAAAGATTGTGTCTTCCATTATGTACAACTATGTAAAACTGGATGGGTGTTTCACAGCACAGCCCTACAAGGGCATCCCTGCTCTACTAACCAAGACTTGTGCCATGGCAGGTAGCTATGACTGCTCAGAGAAAGGATCTGCATGCCTCAGATCTCATACCAATTAACCACTGGCCAAGCCATCTGCCTTTTTCTAATTTCTACAAATGTGTGGCCCAGACAAGCTCTTGCTATGGATTAGAAGAGTTTGAGAAACAGATACAAACCCACTGGCTGAAGACTGGGCTTTTGGACACAGAGTACTGGCTTAGCGCAGAGACGGTGTAAATTGTATACGTTAATGTCATCTTTCGTCCTCAGAGCTCAGCATTTTGATGCTTAGAGCTTATGTTTTTATTTTAATATGAAACTCTCTTGTCCAATATGGTAGCCACTAGTAACATGTAGCTCTTTAAATTTAAATGAATTAAGATAAAAATTCAGTTTCTTAGTTACAGTAGCCACATTCAAGTGCTTAATAGCTATAATTAGAACAAATTTGTGGCTATCTCAGTAGTCAGTGTTGAATTACAAAAACTTTCTGTCATCACAGAAAATTCTATTAAATAGGGCTGTATAAAAAAGTATAATAAACTTTTTTCTAGCCTATAGATTGTTCCTTAATCTGCAATAAATTATTCAGGCAGCTATAATTGTATTTTCTTTAGTAAATGAATGCTTACTAGACCTGAATACCATATAACTGCATATGAGAGTTTTAATATGGTTTCCAAATTTTCTAACTCACATTTATTTAATTTTTATCTCTATCCCTGGTCCTCTCTCCAGAGGAAACTCATGTAATTAGTTGTTTTATGTGTTCTTTCTAAGACTTACAAGAATAGATATAGCACACCCATGTACTCAAGTACATGCCTTCTCTCATTTGTTTTCACTTGATAGCATAATTTACAAGTCATTCCCAGCTTAATTTTTCAATTCACAATGTATCTTAAAGATAATTCCATATTAGTATATAAATAGCTTCCTTGCTCATTTTGAAAACTATATAGAATCCCATGTAATGGCTATGTGTGTGTGCACTCTTTGTATGTGTTGTTTCTAATTGTTTTCTGTTGAGAATAATGCTGCAAAAAGTAACTTATACGTTATGTCATTTCAAATTTGTAGGATTATATTTATAGAATAAATTTCTGAAAGAATTGCTGAGTCTAGGTGATATGTAATTGAAGTCTGTATAGATATAGGCAAATTTCCCATAATTGAGTCTTACAGATTTACACTTTGGCTAGCCATATATTAATGTACCTAGAATATGATATGCCATATCAATATTTATTTTCAAATCTTCTTTAATTTTAGAAATGTTTTCTTGATTTTTTTCTTTTTTCTTTTTATAGTGACATTCATTAATGAAATCCAGTAAGTTGCAACTGTACATTTTAACAGTAAAGTATGTATTTATTTACATTGTGTGTTCACCTCCCATAGTTAGATTTCTTTCTGTCACCACATATTTAATCCTTTTTACCCATCTACCTCCTCCCTTCCCCCTCCCCCCTTACCCCTGGGAACCACTGGTCTATTGTCCATGTCCATGAGTCTCTGTTTGTTTGTCTTGTTCATTTGTTGTTTTTAGGCTTATATCCCACATATAAGTGATTTGTGATTTTCAGCATTTTCTGTCTAGCTTATTTTACTTAGCATGATTATCTCAAGGTCCATCCATGTCACAAAGAGCAGTATTCCATATTTTTTATGGCTGATTAATATTCTATAGTACATATGTACCACAGCTTCTTTATCCAGTCATCTATCATAGGACACTTTGATTACTTCCATGTCCTGGCTACTGTGAATAATAATGCTATGAATATTGCTGTACAAATATTTTTTTGGATATGGGTTTTCAAGTCTTTGGGGTAAATACCCAGTAGAGAGATTGCTGGATCATATGGTAGATCAATTCTTAGTTTTTTGAAGAACCTCCATACTGTTTTCCACAGTGGCTGTACCAATTTGCAGTCCCACCAGCTGTGTATGAGGGTTCCTTTTTCTCCACATCCTCTCCAACATTTGTTATTACTTGTTAGTTATAGCTGACAGGCGTGAGATAGTATCTCATTATAGTTTTGATTTGCATTTCCCTAATAGCTAGCAATGTTGAGCATCTTTTCTAATAATTTTTGGCCATTTGTATGTCTTCTTGGGAGAAATGTCTGTTCAGGTCCTCTCCCCATTTTTGATTAGATCATTTGTTTTTTGTTGTTATTGAGTTGTATGAGTTCTTTGTATACTTTGAATATTAGGCCCTGACTGGAGGTGTTGTTTACAAATTTATTCTCCCTTTTGGATGATTGCCTCTTTGCTTTGTAGATGGTTTCTTTTACTGTGCAGAAACTTTTTAGTTTGATGTGGTCCCATTCATTTATTTTAGTTTTACTTCCCTTGCTTTTAAGGTCAAATTCATAAAATCCTCTTTAAGTCCAAGGTCCTTGAGTTTAGTTCCTATGTTTTTTTTTTAATCCATTTTATTGTTTCAGGTCTTATTATTTAGGTCTCTGATTTATTTTGAGTTAATATGGGTGTATGGTGACTGATAGCATTCTAATTTCATTCTTTGGCATATGGTTTTCCAGTTTTCCCAGCACCATTTATTGAAGATGTTTTCCTTACTCCATTGTATGTTTTTGGCTCCCTGTTTCAAAATTATTTATGGCATGATTCTTGACATTTCAGCCCCATAAAATATTTCTTTTGATCCAGTCCAAGATTTCCAGTTGCTCAAGACTTCATTAAAGCAATTCAACCAATACCTCAAATTCACAATGTTTAGAGGTAAAGGCAACCTCTTTTCTCACAATACTATTTTTTTTATAGAGTTATTAAACTTATCAGCAGGATTCAAACATTACCACTGTACTTTACTCTTTTATATATTCCTCACACTACACATGAATAATTAGTGTAACAACTACAACATTAATACTACTCTGCTATGTATGAGACAGTGTGATAGATGTTGGATGGTAGTGCCCTTGGACTTGGATTAAAGTTAGTTCTGCCTTGAGCCCTTAGGCTTTTGAGATATTTACATGTCATAAATCCACATTAAGAATTATTTTAAAACTTATAGATATCTCTCTCGTTTGTGGTCTGGAGCCCAGCACCTGTACAAATGTTTTTGTGGCCCACAGAAATGCTTCTCCACATCTCTTGCCCTTTTTCCTTGAAAGAAAAAGTGACTATTTCAAAGCCACAAAAACAGTGTATTGTTCCACTACTATGTTGAATATGGACACTTCTTTGTAGTATGGGTAGTTTTGATCAGTAGAAGCTCTTAAAAATGAAAAATACAAATTATTTTAATTGATCAGAACCTTTTTCTCAGATACCATGAATGCAATAAATTCTAGCACAGCCAACTTTGTTTTCTAGTAGTACAGAGCAATTACTACTTTTTGCTTCTTATCATTTATAGATCATGGTTCAAGAGGTCTCAACACATTATCACAATTGCACATGGAGAATAAAGAATATTTAGTAATATTAAATAATTCATATTACTTTTAAATGAGAATGCTTATAGGTCTAAGCTATAACATTGTGAAGCCAATTCTTTGTATTAGCATCTAGATGGAAGTTGATCACTAAAATTAAAATAGTCTTACTTTTATAAAAATATTTTATAGGAATAAATTACATCATTTTCAAAATTAAATAAAAATCGTTAGCTTTATTAAAATAAATAATCATAATTAAAAATTTTGGTGTTCATGAATAATAATGTTTTATAGTTTTGAATATTTTTAAATATAACACATTTTTTTTGAAACTATACCTGAAAAATACTTTTACTTATTTATGTTTGCTTCCAGATGCAATTTTGATAAAAATGTAAAGTTTGGAAACTATGTATATGCTTACATTTTTAATCCTTTAAATCATTGTTGTCCATAAAACACAAGTCATATAAAAAATCTTGATCAAACAACATAATTAGTGATCTTGTTGAAATAATGACACTAAAAATAAATTTATTAAATAAATATATACCAGTTTATTAATTATGCATATTTTTACTTTTTTACTATTTCTAAACATTAAAATCTATTGACAACATACTCAGATATATACAATAATAAGTAAATTCAATTTTTTTATTTTGCTGACTTTCAGTCAGATAAAAACATAATTTTATATTTTTCAATTCTGTCATTTAAAGATAAATTTGTCAAGGTAAGAGGATAGAACACATTAAATCACTATTTGAGAATATAATTTATTAACTTTTATATATTGAGGTATATGACATTTGGGCTTCCATTCATAGTTTTGCCTCAGGCTCATGAACAAGAAGGTATTATTAGCCGTATTCTCAAGGACCTCTAAGACCATCTAAGTTCCACCTTCTCAACTTCTCAAAGTCTTTTGCAAGCCTCCTTTTCATTTCCATTTCTAATATCTTAATGAATCTTCTATTGAAAAGAATCTCTAATTTCAGGGGAGGGACCAGGCTTTCTTAGCCTTTTAAATCTGTATAATGTGTCTTAAACATAGTAAGGGCATAATAAATATTGTGAATTGGACTGAATTTAGTTGAAAGAAAAAATTAGAGAAAAAGAGGAGTTGATCATTAAGAAAATTAAGCTAGTATGGACAAAGAAAGAGTGATTGGGACTATGAAGGTCATTTGAATCTTATTCTATCATTGCCTTAGAAATCATTTTATGTAATTTCCTGAAATATAAAGTAATAGGCTCATATTTCACATTATGATATAACTCTTTTTAAAACTTAGAAACATTTAGCAGAAAACATTACATATCAATCTAGGAAGTCTTATTTATTTTTGGTTTCTTCAGCAGAGATTTGAAAAGAATTCTCATTCTTAGGTGCCTTTGTTCTAATCAATGCCTAGCTTCCTGGCTATAGGCACACTTAAATGATTTTTTTAAAAGAAGCTGTGTATGATTTTACATTCACAGTATGAACAAGCTTTCTTTCCTACATGCTTATCATTAAGTAAAATAAATGTACTGGGAAAAGCCAGAGGGAGCTTGAGAAAATTAAGCAGTTGTCATTTCCATGGACGGAAAGACAAAACTCTGGGTGGTTAGGACTAGAGTTTTGAAAATTCATTTTGTTGTTGATTTGGTTTTCTTTTGAATATATATTAGAAATATTAGTTTGGAGACTGCTGTGTGGATAAAACTTTTTGAAGTGATTATAGACTTTTCATTGCTCAAAAGTTATGAAAAAACTGTCATTTTCCCATCTCTTAAGACAGTCACATACTATTTCTTTATTTCCCTTACTCCATGAGTGAAGAATAAAGATTAACTCAGTACTTTGAAATATTATAGAGTAAGGCTGGAGAAAAAATTGCTATCAAATGTTTTAAAAAATGTATAATTTGAATGTAAAATTTTAGGGAATAAAAAGTAAAAAGTGAGTAGAATTTTTAAAAATGTAAGAATTGCTATGCTTGTTCAGGAAGGACAGTAAGTCAAATGCATGGCTATTTGCTTTATTAAAAAAACTATATCTGGGAAATCTATATTATTTGCAAGGATTATAAACAATAAACAACTAAGTCTGATGAAATGACTTCCTATTTAGTTTGCTGCTTCATGCAATATTCAACTCTTTAATGAATGTGTTTAAAGATATATTTCTAACTAACCTAGAGCAGAAATATTGCTAAGGGGGACAGATTAAAAACTGCTAACTTGAGATCCCCAACTCCCAGGATGCAGACCAGTACCAGTACCAGTCAATGGCCTATTAGAAATTGGGCTGCACAGCGGGAGGTGAGTGGTGGGCAAGTGAGCCGGTAAAGCTTCATCTGTAATTGCAGCCGCTCCCCAGTACTAGCATCACTGCCTCAGCTCCACCTCAGATCATCAGGCATTAGATTTTCACTGGTCACTGGTGCCAAAAAGGTTGGGGACCACTATTAACTGACAAGTAACTGTATAAGTAGATATCTTAAATAAATGCTATTTGAAAAAGCCATCATGAGGTTGAGGAGGCAGGGGAGGAAGAACAAAGTTTTGATTTGAAATTTTTGTCTTTTTTTTTTTCAATTGAAAAGGTATTCTCTAATTAGGAGAATTACCATAGATATATACAACAGATTTTACATATTTTTTATCTATTCCTCTTTTCTTTAACTTTCTGCCTAAAAGTTTTAGAAAGAGGATTTAGAGTTGAATTGGAACAGCTATAGCTCAATAGAAGTCTTGCCTGGTTTTGAAGAGTAAAGATTTCATACAGGGAGTAAATGAGCTGGCAGCTTAGCTAATGTATCAGAAACTCTTAGTTGGAAGTCCTTAAAGTGATTATTCAACAGATGGAATCTTCTATCTCCAAGTTAATTTTGGTTTAAGTGATCACTCTTAGCAATAGCCATAAACTAGTAAGGAAAGATACAGTCACCTTGTAGAAGTTAGAGGTTTCACGTGTGTATGTGTGTACGTGTGTTTAATGTTTATCTTATTCTATAAAATTATCTACTTTTGTGGAAGATATTATTTTTAAACCAATTTATTTCTAATAGAAAACTTGAAATTCATACATGACCATTTTTTCTCCAAGCCTCAATTACCATGGGAAATAAAGGCTCAACTTAAACACAGAGGTAGTTTACATCAGTTTCTACTGGGTAATTATTTTACCTGGGTCTTCTCAGTTCCAGTATCTGATTTCTGCTGTTCTTTTCTACTCCTAGGACTGAAGCAGCCAGAGTTCTTCTCTCCTCCTGAACTCAGATAAGCTAGGGCTTCAGTAAACAGGCATCTCAGCTTTATTCTCACCTCCCACCTGACACAATTTTGATTCTGAGTTTACTTCTAGCTTAGACTTGTTGAAGACCTCCTCTCTGATTTTGCTTCTGACCTCACAGCATTTGGTGACCTGCTAAAGTCAACCTAAAATTCCTAAGAAGTATTTTTAGTTCAGGCTTCACTATTTCTCATACTAAATTTGGTTATAAAATCCCCTGTGCATTTGACCAAGAGAAAAACAGTGTGTAAATTATCTGAAAAATCCTGTGTCAAAGCAGCTTGAAATAGTTTTTAAATACTAAAGAGGCATTAATTAGAGGGAAGGTAAGCTCCCGGGTATTTCTCTGACAAATTGAATCACAATATCCCAATGCAGATAAAACTCCCACTTAATTTATTGAATACATTAACACATATTTATTGTGTACATATTATGTGATATGCATTGATTCCAATACTGGGGATAAGGCTGTGAACAAAACAGTCAGGATCTCTGCCTACATAAAGTCTGCCTTCTAGAGGGTGGAGCATGCAAAAAGCAATTTCCAATCCTTGCTTGGTAATGTTGCTTAGTAGGTACGAAGAGCCTGCACCAAGATGGGGTTAGGGAAGGTGCACTACAAATAATAGAGACCATTAATGTTAATTTTTCAAAGGTTGCTGTTCCTAGTGTTCTTAGCCTGCTACCCACAGTCTAGCAACTCAGGAAACATTATTTTCCCTTATTTGACTTTGAAATCATCATAAAACCTTTCTGTATCTTGGTTATCTAAAAATTATAATTCATCAATTAAATGTGTCTCAAAAATGAATTAGGAGAACCTCAAGAGTCCTCCCAGTCTAGTCTTCTGTCAAATTCTGTCTCAATTTTTCATAATGTGTAGAGTCATCAAGGAATCAATAAAATCAAATTGACCCCAAAGTGGCATTGGACATTTGTTTTGATGATTCGGGAGAATTAGATGGTAAAATACCTGAAGGACACAACTTAGCAATGAGACTGATAAAGCATATAGAATTGATTGATAGATATTTCAACTGTTAGAATGGCAGGAAAAATAGCATTTTAGGGTATTATAGAGAAAAATCAAAATTTCCCCATGAACTCATTCAATTTCTTTTATAATCTCTGTGTTTGCTGTTTTTCTATAAACTTTTTCATATTCATAGCAGAAAAAAATGTTTATTCAAGCTCCTAAAGTCAATATGAGCTTGTCTATACCTGCTGAGTTGGTTCTGTTTATAAATTCGTGGTAGAAGTCCAATGTATTTTTTCTAGCTATAGTCCTCTTTTGCTATGTTTGACTGGAAAGATTTACTCTTATCTTTGAAGAATTCATCTCTCACATATTGGTTCTCTAGCTGACTGCTGTTGCTTGCTCTGAAGTTGACCTCATAGTTCACATTGCATTCTGAGGCAAATGAGTCACTCCATCAGCAATAGTCATGCAACTATGAAATCTTTGTGGTGGTTTCCCTGGCCATCTCTGCCAATTTGAAATACCAGAGACACTAGGATGCTGACTTCAGTCTTCACACCCAAACAAGAGGAGGCTGGACACTTAAAGGCGGACAGTCTTCTGTATATAGTTATGCAAAGAAAGCAGAAAGGTTCTACAGGAACTGGTCACCATGCAAATTTTCAGAGGCCTGGCATTGCCCTTCCCTCTTTTCAGTATCCTAAACATTTCTCAGAGAATGGACAGAGGAGAGCAAATCTTACTTCTCCATCTTGATGACCCAATCTCTTGGGATTTCTCCCTCTCTTCTCTCTCCTCTCTCAATTTCTTGGGATCTCTCTCTCTTTCTCCTTTCCCCTTTCCATCATCCCCATCCCCTCTCCCTCTCCTCTCTCCCCTTAACATCCTTAGAATAGATCATGAGCTCTTTGAAATTTGGCATTGTGTTATTATTGTATAATGATACTTGGCACTTAGTAGTTGCTTAATAAGTTTTGTTTTTTTTTAATTTAAAGAATAAATTAGAAACATTTGGTATGGTTCAGTTTTAAATGAGTATAGCTGTACAAAGCTTGCCAGATCCAAGCTGAAAGAATGTAGTTGGTTTGCTGTTCACACTGCTAGTCTTGGCTTGGGATTTTTTTGTCATCTGAACAGTCTCTGCTGAAAAACAACTTCCTAGCAGAACCAGGTTCCTGTTCATGATTGAGATCATCCTTTTGTGTCTAGACATTTTATATGCTGGGGAAGAGTGCTTCTTTGCATGTCTGAGCTATAAAGCTTACCATCCCTGTCTGCAAACTGTTGTAAATGCTTTCAAGAGCATCGTATGGAATGGCCCCAAAGAGAGGCAGGGCTAGTTTGTATCTGTTCAGAAATTGCAAAACCAATTTTCCAAGGTAAACAAGGGAGTCACAAATTCTGTCCTCGAAAGTGTTCCCATTTCTATTTTGAAGGGATTTATCAGGTATAACTCATAAGAAAGGAGGATTTTTGAACAGCTTGGGGGAAAAAAGGGTGAGAATTGCCTTCCAGTGCAGGAGTGTATGGAGCAGCCTTTACACAGAGCGCCTCATTCTGAAAGTCAGTAGCCACACTGAATATCTGTCAGTCACATATGAAAACACATCTTTTTCAAAGCAATCTAATGCGTTCCCCAAATTGACTCCAGAAGTGACATATACTTCTATTACTTCTGTTTTAAACTCCTCTTCTTGTTTTATATCCAACTTCTAGCTCTGCTCCTCAAAAAGAATGTGTTAGTGCTATTACAAACGTACTAACTACAGAGACAATTGGTGAAAGTCCTTCCAAGATTATTATTGTGTGATGTTGCTCCTCAATAGAAAGGGTCCCTGAAGGTGGAAGTAAGAGGTGGACCCAGGACATAGAGAGTAGTGTGCTGCCAGACACCATTCCCCGGAAACTTCAGTGTTGGATAAGTTTGAAGCATTGTGAATCTGTGTGTCACTTCTACAATCAAGAATCACAGAAGCGACTAAAAATTCCATAATCTCTTGTTAATAGGAAAGTTAATTGAATAAGAAGTAGATCAATTTAACATTGAATATGGCATATGTTTTCTGGGGTTATTTTTTTTGTCATTAGTTGGTTGGTTGTTGGCATAGATATCAATGTCTTTCGGTCAACTCTGAGAATTATGTTTTGTTTTCCTCTTTAGGATTCATTTCCTGACACATCTGTCATCTGTGACCAAGATTAGCTCTCTTACACCCTGGATTAAACTGCATTTGGAGTCAGATGTTTGATTCATGTTTTTATTAGAAAGGCATTATGTAATTTCTCAGCCACCCAGAAAAGAAAGTGGTCATAGCAGAAAATAGAATTCTTGACCCATTTTTTTCTTTCACTCTTGTAAGACAAAATGGTGCTTCTTGGATGCAGATATTTTTTTGTCCGTTGTATCAGTATAATAGACTTCCTCACTTATATTTTGAGAAAAACTAATTCCCAGGCTGATGTTTAAAAACACAACAACCCCCAGAGGTAGTTATAATTATAATCATTCCAATATCATAGAGGTAAACAATTACTGGTTCTCTCTCTCTCTTTCTTTCCCTCTCTCCCTCCTTCCCTTTCTCTCTCTCTCCTTCCCTCTTTCTGTCCGTCCCTGCCCCCCGCAACTAGGTACTAGTCTGTGAGCCCTATGTCAATTAATGCATTTAATCCTCATAACTTTGAGATAGGCATTCTAAATTTCCTTTTAGCAGATTAGAAAACTGTGAAGTGTCATACAGCACTTAGTCATGATGCCACCTAGGTAGTCCACCTCTAGAAACTATACTCTTCACTGAACACTGTAGAACAGGGGTCCCCAACTCCTGGGCCACAGATCGGTGTTGGCCTGTGGCCTGTTAAGGACTGAGGCTCACAGCAGGAGGTGAGCAGTGAGCAAGTGAGCAAAACTTCATCGTGTATCTGCAGCTGTTCCCCAGTGCTAACATCACTGCCTCAGCTCCACCTTAGATCATCAGGGAACCTGTCCCTGGTGCCAAAAATGTTGGAGACTGCTGCTGTAGAGCTCTTGTAGGTGCAAAATTTTTTATCATGTATTTGATTTGCAAATACTGTATTCTAGTTTATGGCTTGCATTTTCAATCTTGTATCAGAATCTTTTAAAGAGTAGTAGTTTTTAATTTTGAAAAAGTCCAAATTGTTATTTTTTCTTTTATGGATTTTGTTTTTGGTGTGATACCTAACAAATCTTTGACTAACCCAAGGTCACAAAGGTTTTCTCTCATTTTCTTCTAGAAGTTACACAATCAGTTTTTAAAATTAGGTCTATAATCCAAATTTGAATGAAATGGTTATATGGTGAGAGGTAGTTATCCCAGTTTATTTTATTTTTTGCATATGAATATCTAATATTTTTAAGCATCATTTGCTGTTTCTTCTTATCCTTTGAATGATTCTTTCTCCAGACTTGATGCTTGTCATTACTCTGCTGAATACATGATGGGGCCCTCTGCACATCTGCAAGGTTGTCTCTCATTTCAGCAATGTGCTCTCTGGTACTCTGTTCTACAACTCACTCCACTGTGTTCTCCCTGGACTCTCTGCAGTATCTCTTTAGCATAAGGGCTCCTTACTGGTACCTGGAAATTCTTTCACAATATTGTGCCTGTTTCCCATCTCTCAGGGATCACTGTCCTGTGCTGCCTGGTGTCCAGTGTCTTAAAAACCATCATTTCAATTATTTTGTCTAGCTTTTTTTTTTTTTTTTTAATATTTCAGGGAGCAGGGCAAATCTAGAACTAAAAGTCAATTAATTTGCTTTTAAGAAATAAAAAGAGTGAACATTTCTTACCTAAATGTGTCAATTGATGTCATAGCTACTGCATAAGCCAAAGATCTTTTTTGAGTTTTATCTCCCTGAAACTACAGTTTTTCTTATCTGTCTATTTTTATCTCTTCAAAAGTTGGTTCCTTGTTTTCTTCTTTTAAATCTAAACCATTCATTATCTCCTAAAAAAAAAAAAAAACAAAACTGGAAGGACAACTCTTGTTTTCTATTAGTAAATAGTTAAATCAGTGTCTTTCAAACTTGCTCATATAGCTAAACAATCACCTTAGCTTTCTGTGGAATGTAATAAAATATATTTTATCTTATCTTATATAATAGAGAATTTTTTTACTTGTAAAAAAATACCATTATATGTACACGGGTTACCACATCTCAAGGAATAATACCAATTTATTTATTCAACAAGTGCTTACTGATCACTTAACTGTGATACATGAATGATACTGAATATAAATTTTATGATCGTTCATAAATATCATTAGCAATTTATTTGGGTCAGTCAGAATCTGTGCTGGGTCTTCTGTTGTAATGATTTGTCTTATAATTGAATTGTCCCTATGAGATTTTGTCCCTGGCATCTTTAGACACATAAGCAATTTAACCTGAATCCTACTCTCAGTTGATTACAGTGTTGAAAACTTAAAGATTGATAAGGGGATTCCGGAATATCAAGGCTGAAGTTCAGTACCTCTAAGAACTTTGCTTAAACAAACAGATATAAACTCAAAGAAGATTTCAAATTATATTTTTAGTTGTATAACATTTTGTGGTATCACATTTAGTACTTAGATATTACATCAACTCTCATTCAAATTCAGAAAAAAATTTCCAAAATTTCTGTAAAAAATAATGATAACTCAGTCCTTTTTTTAGTGATGGAGATTCTCTAGTTCAAAGGACACCACAATTGAAAATGGAAATTAATAAAATCTTTTAGAAGGCAATTTGGCAATTGAATCCAAAATCTTGAACATGCTCATATATTCTGATAGGAATATCTAGAAATTTATCCTAGAAAAAAAGTCAATGGGTATACAAGTTGAGCTATAAAAACATTCAACCCAGTGCTTCTTATAATAGTAAAAAAATGAGAAACAACCTAAAATTCAAAAAAGATTTTAAAAATATATATTGTGATACAGTAATGTAAGAAAATACTATACAATTTTCTAAAAAGGTAAATATCAAGGTTCAGAGAGATTAGCTTGAGTAAAAATTTTCAGATTTTAGACTGTATACATTATATGATCCGTTTGTATATACATGTGTGTGTACATGCAATTTTGTGTGTGTGAAGCAGCATATAAACACAATGTATAAAGACTGTACAGACACATATGACAAAAAGTAATTTTTCCTAGTCTATTTTGTCTATGTTATAGTACCGTTAAGCTATTTGAAGTTGAAGGCTGCCCTGAGACCTGTTCACATTACCTCTGTGCAGACTGAGCATACGAACATAAGGGGAGCAGGGAAAAGAGAAAGGTCTTAGCTGAACCATGCACAATATGGCCAACATCAGAGTCAGGCCTCCTCAATGAACAATTGAATATTAGGGCATAGCCCTGCCCTAGTGACCACTAACTTGTCATCTACATAAAAGATTAAACCAGTAGTTGATTAATGTTTGCTCGGGATCATTGATCCTAACTTTTTATCTCTACCTAGTCCCCTGTGTCAGGTTTTCTCTTACTTTTTACCTTTCTCTTCTTTTGCTCTCCCTCTCACTGCTTTTACTTTCCTGCTATTATGCTAGACGATTCTTTCAAAGTACCTATAAAAATCAAACATTCAAAGAGAGAGGATCTGATTGGCTTTATTAACAATTATCCCAAATAGGATACCCTGTTATAATGATATCTCAGGCTCAACCCTCTTACTGGCTAGAGTCTTTGGGTCAGACACCAATTCCTGTTCCAATCTACCACAGCCAACAGGTAGGGACACATGCTGCAGGGCATGGCAACTATGCAGAGGAAGTACATGTCATAGCCATTCAGAAGCTTCTCTAAAAAGGTTGGTGTAGTAATTAAAAGGGAAAAAAAAAGAAGGAAGGAAGGAAGGAAGGAAGGAAGGAAGGAAGGAAGGAAGAAAAGATGGAAGGAAGGAAGGAAGGAAGGAAGGAAGGAAGGAAGGAAGGAAGGAAGGTAGAGAGAAAATACATTATATATTTTCAGTGTTCTAATGATTAGAAAGTTTTCCTTGTATTAAGTTGAAATTTGCCTCTGTAACTTCTACCCTGCTCTTGTTCTGTTCTTTTGTATTTTACTCTAACTCTGTTCTCTTCAAACATTTATTTCTGTCTCCTTCAACCAATCCTCACAATACAGTGTTTCCAACTGCTCATTAAATTGGCCACTCTCTTCTGTGGTCCTGTTTGTGCATGTGCTCTTAGAATGTAGCTCCCAGAAATGAACACCATAGCCAGATATGATCCGCCTACCTATAATTGCAGATTACTTAAGCCTTTTCAGCAAGTTAGACTTCTGGTTTCTATTGAAATGCTCTCCAGCCAGGTCTCTCATACAATGGATTTATTGTAACATGGTTGAGAGAATTTGTATTTGCATCTATGAAGTTTCACCAACTGCATTGTCAGAACATTTGTTAGTGTACTCCAGTTTACAAGCACTTTTACAGACATTATCTCATTTAATTCTCCCAACATGTTGATTTTGACCCACTGCTGCTACTTGGTCTATAAGTTCATTTTCAGTTGCCCATCTTTCCTGTATTTACTATTGCTACTGGTGTTTTTAACATAAGTTAAGAACTGAGGAAGGTGGAGTAAATTTCTTCTCATAGCATGAGAGAGCAAACTATATAGAGCAATGCACTGAACAAGGCAGAATGTACAATGTTTTAGGGGTATAATCACTGCACAGACTGAAATCATTGTTGAGTTAAGAAGATAGAATAGGAGCCAATAAGGAATTTTTCAGGCCATCTTTAATGACATATATGTCAACAGAACATTTTCTCCAAAATGTAAATATTCTCTTCTCTATGTGTACATACAATAGGAATCAAATGTAAAGTCATGGTTAGACACAATACCTGACATTTGACTAAGCTCTTTTACTTCTTGTATACTTGTGCTAGTCTTTTCAGGTTTTATCCTCACGTTTTGATTCTTTCTCACTATGGAAATATGAAAGCTTAGTAGTTCGAGGTGGCATTCTCCATTCATTGGGCCATTTCCTGATCTGCATGACTCGCTTGAGAGTCAGTCACTCTGTTAGCAACATGGCTCACTCCACTATTACCATCTCCTCCTTATTCCATTGCCTCTACTTCCTCTATAAAGAGAATACTCCATCTTGTTTGTTTTGCTGCTATGTTTCACTGTCTTAGATTATAGATGAGTATCTTAGAACAAAGATGGTATTTTCCCTCTATGATAGTCAGAATACTACCCAACTCTAGAATAGAGACATAGGCCTTTTGTTTTATTGAAATGAGTTCTCAAGTGTCCATCCAGTTTTAAACAGAACATTCTCATGTTAACTGTCCTGCTATCTTAAAAAGAAATGACTAAATTTAAATCAAGTAAATTGAATGAAATCTAGAGTCCATTTTCTTCTATAAAACAGCCCAAACTAATGTCATATGAAAGCAAAAGTATATCTTTATTTCAAATAATTATAAATATGTTTTGGAATTTGATCTATGATATTTTTATCAAATATACCTGATATTCTATTGAAATCATTTAGAAATCCTTGTAGCTAATAATTTAAATGAGATTATGTGTTACATTAAGACAGTCTCACAGGTAGGTGTGACGTGTGTGTGTGTGTGTGTGTGTGTGTGTGTGTGTGTGTGATCTTTGACTATATTTGTCTCTGAATGGGTTGTGAGTCTGTATCTATATGTCTGTCTGTCTGTGAACATGAAGAAGACAGAACATGAGGGAAAACCATATTCCTATCATCTGTTCCCCTCCATTTGGTATCAGTTCAACACCAATAAATGTAAACACAGATAAAAGAGTGCAGAGACATTCTTTGTTATCGATAACAAAAGACCTAGAAAAAGATGAGGGCATATATACAAAAGCTCCTTTTTACTAATTCCTTATTTCCACAGTTGCTAGTTGGGTATGACTTATTAATAGTCTTAGCAAATTTCATGAATGTGTGACAAAGTGTAGTTTTTAGAAGTTGAAAACCAGTTTGCTGGAGAGTCTGCTGAAATGGCTCATTTGACAATTATTTCCACTCTTCGGAACTGATTCAGATACTTAGTCCAATTGCTGTACATTTGCTTGCTTTGTCATCAATTTCTCTCATTGCTGTCCCATATAACTAGTCTTTATGGTAGGTATTTTTACCTCTGTTTGACAGATGTAGAAAGGAAACTTCAGACAGTTAAGTAATTAGCTGTAGGCCATTCAGCTAGGAAGTGGTAGAACCACTACTCTGGTTCTGTTTAGCTGTACAGTCCACAGTCTCCTACTCATATAATTCTTCCCCAATCACTCTTGGGTACTTTCTATTTTGTTTACTCTGTGACTCATAAACTTGATGACCTGATCTATGTATGTTTCTTCCAAATAATTACTTTAACATGATATAACATTTAATGATCAACATTACCAATAAAATGAAAGGGTTATTAACAAAGCACATGTTCCCACTCTTCCTCTCCTGAGCCTTGACAATTCATGAATTCTGCTTCTACGTCAGAGGAAGCTCTTAGATAACCACTTAGCCTTCTTGTCATTTATCTGCTTCTCACAAGAGAGCAAATCCATGCCTGTATCAAGTTTGTTAGTCTTGTGTAAGAGACACTTTTACCTGGTATTTAAACATATTTAACCTTTAGATAATTCATGTAGAGGTCCATGTCGATGCATTATCTAAATAGTTGGCATTAAGAGAAGACTTTTACCAGGAACCTATCTGAGGAGAATTGAGAAATTATGGTTCTCTCTGGGTAGCTGTAGGCTTTTATGTTGGCTTTTGCAACAATCCAAAGAAGATCTAGCTTCACTCATAGCTTTTGGTGCTGTTTATGAATAGGAATGCCTGTTTCACTTGAGTTTAATTGAACCATTGTACTGTGATGCTCACAAAACACTGAACAAGGTTAGTGTCCTGGACCTCAATGGATTTGCAATGCTTTGGTAAATGTTTAATGTTCACTGGGTTGCTTGTTGCCATTTTTCTCTACCCAGGCAAGAGATGAATGCTAACTTCAGCTCTGTATCCATTTGCAAATTTTTATGTTGTCTAGAATAGCATATATTATCTAAGAAAGCAAGTTCGCAACTTGGCATCATCATAAAACTAATCAGGACTATCTACATCATTGAGGTTAATCGTACCCTTTTTATTCTCTAACCCAGTAACTTCCAATTTTCATTCAAAAGTAGGAATGAGTAGAACAATATTTGAAAAGAACATTTTTCCTTAGGAGAGCTTATTAAATAGAATTGCCTATTTGTCCATTAATGGTTTTATTTTCTTAGAGGCTCAAATTCAGGGAAGTCTAATATTTGCTTCTATTTGCACTTTGATTAACACATTATTTCAACAAATATTTATTGGGCCCAGGCTGTCTGTGAGGGACTATGCTAGTTACCAAGAACACCCAGATGAGAGCAACCATTACTACCCCAGCCTTCACCCAGTGGTTTTCTATATAGAAATCAGGTTTCAAAACAAACCTCATTTCAAATTTGTCTCTTTTCCCCTTATACTTTGATACAGCTTGGATAAATTTTACTTCATCTGATTTAATAAAATTTTTAAATGCCTTTGTAGTTAATATACCTTGTTTATGCACAAAGGGAAAACAGGGTTTAAGTACCTTATTTTTTCTACCTTAAAGCAATTTGTACTGCTACTGGAATTTATTGAAAACATGTATAAATTAGATGAGCTAAAGTAGTTCTAACAACAGGTGAAAAGGACAAAACAATAAAATTTGTTTTATAATGTGGATATTATTTAAAGACCTATTGAGAAAAGCAAATCCTAGAGTGTTCCCCAAGTGAGGCCATTTTAAAGAAACCCTGACTCATCACTGCAATATATAGATATTTGCATAAGAGGATCCACTTAAAATTTACTTCCTCATTGTGGGATGATAGAAAACATACATATTCATCTCTGCCCCCCCCCCCCAGCTTCAAAAACCCTTGTACATTTCTAAGTGATAAGAATACTAGGAGCATCTTTTGTGCTAATGAGGTGACTCTGGGTGGATTCCTGGGTTGGGACTGGTCAAAAGACCAAGCCATAATTAGCAGCTTGAAATTTTCAACCTTGCCCCTCAACACCCAAGTTCTCTAGAGAGGGGAAAAGGGGTGAAAATGAAGTTAATCGTTAAGAATTGATCATGCCCTCATGAGGAAATTTCCATTAAATCCCAATAGTAGAAGTCCAGGGAACTTCTAGATTGGAGAACACTGCCACACTAATGAGGGGTGGGGTGGGGTGTGACTCACCCAACTCAATGGGGTAGAAGCTCCTGAACTCTGGACCCTTCCAGACCTCACCTTGTATATTACTTAATTTCACTCTTCAGCTGTATCCTTTATCATATCTTTTAATAAACTAGTAAACATAAGTGTTTTCCCAAGTTCTGTGAGCCACTCTAGCAAATTAATTGAATATGAGTAGGAGATTGTGGAAACCTCTGATTTTGTGGGTTTCAAATCAAACAGAAGTTGTGGGTAACTTGCCGACCAACTGCTTGCAACTGACATCTGAAATGGGGCACAGTTTCCTGGGCTTAAGCCCTTAACCTGTGGGATCTGACGCTGTCTCCAGGTACACAGTGTCAGAATTGGGTTAAATTGTAGGACTCCCAGCTGAAGTCACATAAATGCTTGCTGTCAAGAAAACCCGCACATCAGATGTGGTAGCAGTGTGAAAGTAAAGGAAAAACACAGAAGGAAAAACTGGAGTTTTTCCTACTACACTTTAAATTGCTAAGCATGCAATAACATTATCACAAATAGTATGAATCCAGCAAGTCTCTACGGAACATACTTGGAATCAACAACAGTGGAGTATATGAAAGGGTCAGACTCCATTAGAAATATTTAAAGTCTTCTTTAGTCATTTTAGGGAAAAATTGATTATATCTTCTATTTACCTAGATATTAGCAAGTTTACTTCTAACAACGATTTATCCAAGCTATACCAGTTCTTAGAAGACAGTATTTCAGTTCAATTCAGCTCTATGCTACACAAAAACAATCAAAGGTAGGTTCCCAGTGAGCACAAGGGCCAATGAAAGCAAACCTAATATCCAAACTAGAGGAATCTCAATGTGAGTGTGCTTTCAATAAATCCTCCTCTATTTCTACACAAACTTTGGCAAATCCTCTTTTTCAGCATCATTAAAAATATATGGCTAAGAGATTCCACTGACTCAGACATAAAGATGCATTTGCCTCTTCTAAGAAGTTAGCAGAAGGAAATGGAAACAATGAATAAGCTTTGCTTCTGAATTCAGTCTCAAAGGTGTCTTCATTCTGGGCCTAGTTTTCTTTTATTAAGCACCCTAAGAACTTTAATCCTAAGAACATTTCAAAATTACCCTTTTTGGTATTTTGAGACTATCTTTGTTTTTCATAGCTTATAAGAGATAAGTAAAAGTTGAGATATCTGGGGACATTTTTACACTATAAATTGAAGAATATTATAAACTTTATAAATGCAAAGATTTTTGTGCCCTCAAGCCATTCATGCTATAAAATTATTCATCCAGTCATTTTTACATTCACAGACAAGTCTTCATTAAGCACCTAGTAAGTGGAAGGCACTATGCTCAGAGGCAAGGATGTAGTAATAAGCCAGATAGGCCTGGTTTTTGATTTTATAAAGTACACAGTCCAGTTTTCAAGCAAGTCTGTGTAGACACTTCACATAGATTTTTCACTTTCTAAAAGTGCAATGAAGAGAAGTATATAGTCTTATAAAAGTGTAAAATTAGAAAATAGGATTTGGTCAGGAAAGTCAGAGAACTGTTAATTAAGTTGAAATCTAAAGAGTGGATAGGAGTGAGTAGGAGTATATGGGGAAAGAGGAGAAAACAGCACATTCCTAGCAGAAGGACTAGTGTTATGGGTTGACAATTGTTCCCCAAAATGATATGTTAAAGTCCTAACCCCCAATGCCTCAGAATGTGATTTTTTTTTTTTGGAATTACAGTTTTTGTTTGTGTAATTAATTAAATCAAGATAAAGTCATACTGGAGTAGAAGTAGGCCCTTAATCTAGTATGACTTGTGTCCTTATAAGAGAAGACTGAATCAGGATTGGAGTTATGCTGCTACAAGCAAAGGATCAACTGGGGCTGTTAGAAGGAAGACACAAGGAAGTATCTATAGAAGCTCTAGAGAGAGCATAGTCCTGCCAACACCTTGACTTCAGACTTATAATTTCAGAATTGTGAGACAGCAAATTTCTATTGTTTTAAGGCAAGTAGTTTGTAGGTCTTTGTTATAGCAGACCCAGGAAACTAATGCAACCAACATCTCTAAAAGTCCATGGTGATGAAAAACATTTCAAATTCAAAGGACCAGAAGACATCCAGGTTGGTTGCATTGTACTATGTGAGAGAAGTAGGGTTGCTGGATAAAATACAGGGTAACCAGTTCGAATTTCAGATAAACATTTTTTTTTAAGTACAAATATGCCACATATTGCATCTAAAAATCTTCAAAAACTATTTGTTATTTATTTGAAATTCAAATTTAACAGGGTATCTTATCATTGTATTTGTTAAATTTTACAACACCATGGAAAGGATGCATGGTGGAAGGTGTTGGGAGAGGTATGGAGATGGAGAGGCTACTCCATGCCAGATAGATTGGGGTTATGAGATATGAGGAAATGATGATAGCAGGTACAGGTAATTCTGCAGGAATTTATCTGTAAAAGATCTAAGAGAGATAGGGTAAGAGCTGGGTAAGAATAAACTAATGGATGGTTGAATGAAGGTAAATAATTTTTTTAAAATAAAAGAGGTTTATGTATATTTAAGATCTGCCTTAGTCTGTCCCAGCTGTTACAACAAAATATCACAGACTGAGTGGCTTATAAACAACAGAAATTTATTTTTCACAGTTCTGGAGGCTGAAAGTCCAATATCATGGTGCCAACAAAGTTGGTGAGGGCTTTCTTTTGGGTCTCAGACTTTCATCATATCCTTATAATGTAAAGTGGGCTAGGGAGTTTGTGGGGTGTCTTTCATAAGGGAATTGATCCCATTCATGAAGACTCCAATCTCATAACCTAAGCACCTCTTAAAGTTCCCATCTTCTATTACCATCACACTGGCTGTTAGAGTTTTAAAATATAAATCTTTTTTTTTTTTTGGTGGGGGGTGGGGGGAATAATATACAAATATCCAGACCATAGTAAGAGCCAAATGATAGAATCCAGGTGAGAGTTTGATTTTTCAAGAGTGGAAAAAAAGGATATACAATATTTATGGCTCGTAAATAGAAGATGAAATAACGATGGGATCCAATGAGATTCATCTTAGATAAAAGAAGGGGCATATCCTCCAATGTAACAAGAAGGCAGGAGGATAGTAAGTGTTCAGTGTGTATTGTTTTGTATATCTAAAATGAGGAAAATATTTTATATTTTGGAATTTTTATCTGGTAGTCTCTATCATCTCTTTAAACTAAGAGACTAGTTCATATGTTAAATATCAGGAACAGCAAGACTTTTTCAGAAGTTTGAAGAGAAAGGATGAGTTTTAGTCATTGTGGGCTCGATTGAGCAACTGAAGATGTCAGACAATGTTAGGGGCCCATCTGAGTTTTAATCTCACCAATTTTATAATAGTGTAGGTTCTGTTTTTGCTCAATGAAAAAATTTTACACGGGGACATGGGGGAGGAAGTATTAACTGGGGTAGAAAAACAAGAACCCAGGCAGGTTTAAAAGAAGAGGAAGGAGCTGTGCTGATCAGATCTTGAGAAATGCGTAGGATTTTCCTGATATGCAGAAGGAGGTGGGATTGAGAGTATGTTGCTTAGTGTAGAGAGAAATGGAGATAGAAAGGGAGAATGTTTATTATTTAGTTCTCATTGTGCTACTAATAAGCTTAAATATTTGCTTTGGGGAGAAGAAAAGAGATGATAAATACAACAGGAGCTTGTAGGAAAGAAAAAGCATCAGAGACGGGGATAGTTGAAAAGGTTTCTGAGAAGAGAGTCTAGACTTGAAAGGAAGAAGAGAAGGGCTAAGATTTCTTAAATGGAAGCATAGTAGAATGAATGGTTTAAGATAAGAAGTAGTAGTGCCTGGAAAACCTGGTTCTAGTTCCCAGACTTTCTTTTCAGGTGCCTTGATAAATGAAAAAAATAGTTTCTATACTCATATTATCTTTTTGTTCATGTAGGTATTTGAAATTGCTTATCTTATTGCAGAAGGTAGCATGTTTATGTTTGAGCCTTACATTTTTGCCAGGGATTTTCTTGCCCTTGAGTATGGAATAATCTCAGAAATTCTACTCATCTAGAAAATATGTATGGAATGAAATGTAAATAAGAGCTGTGAGCTGTCATTATGGAAGATGGTACAAAGTATTGTGGGATTAAATGCCAAGTGCTATGGCTAATCATGGCCCCATAGGAGAGAGTTCACAGGCAGAAGTGAGCACTGTGGCTACAGGGATCACAGATGGCACAGTGAGAGGACTAGAGGCTGGTTGTGGTCTCAGCCTATAGGAGACTAATCTATTTCCAGGATTTTATTGCTATTTTAAGGATTTCATTAACCCAAAGTTAAAGTTTTGTGAATTTTGTAAGAAAATTCCAAAAGTATGCCTTAAATATGGATAGTAGATAAGAAACCCTCCTTCAGAATCACTCACTGAATCATATTTAAGGATTTCCCAGAATGTGAGAAGCACTGCTCTGAGTTTTTTATATTTGAACTGGTTTATAGTTTCCTAAGGATAATCAGAACATTTTTTGGGGGGAAGGGGGTAGTACTAGATTAGTAATTTAAAGACTATCTCTATCCTTTATTCTGAAATTATGATCTTTCTACCTTTTTGTTTTAAAAATCTTATTTTATGAAATAGTGGTGGTTAGATCATGGTAGGTTTTTGAGATTTCTTTTTTCTTTTTTTTAATCTCATGATTGCCAGAAACTGCTTTTAATATTATTGGATCTATGAACTTTAGATACTTGAAAAACTCCAACTGTGACCATGTTACAAAAAGTTGTATGTTACACCCCAGAGGACCAAATGAGGCTGTTTCAGACTATCATCAGCATATATTATAGTAAGGGTGGGCGTGTGGGCACAGTGCACCTGGCCCTTGCTTGGGGAAGCCTCCTTTCTGCTTTTAATGTGAATGCATGACCATCCAGATTAATAAAAATCCAGTCAAAAGCAACTAAATCTATTGCTGGCAGGAGTCAGAAGCCCTTCACTTGGAGAGGACTGGGTGCCAGATCTAAAGCCAAAACATGCATTCACCTCCTCCTGCAGGGAAACAAAACAAAACAATAATAACCTCCTCTGACTAGTCAGCATCAGTAGCTCTGCCAGACACATTACATCTCACTTTTCCATTCTCAGGAAATCGCAGTAAGATTTTTATCAGAGTAACTAAATCCTTCATCACATGGGTGTGGACACTGCTTTGGGCTTTTCTTAACTGAGATGGCAGGAGTCCTGGACACTGACCCAGTCATGTTCCTCTGTGAGATCTGAGGCAGAGATCTTGCTTTCCTTCATTGTTGGCCATTGGTCTTTAAAACTGATTGGGAAAAAATGAGCAACCTCTACTTGAATTAGGATCTGAAGCCAAATTGCCAAAGTACAGACAACAAAATCAGCTCTGAGTAGTTTTGTTGAAAATGATAAATAACAAGAAGTCTTTCATTATAACTAGAGTTGAAGAAATCTGATTTCCATCACTACAGGATACCTCTGTGTTACTTTAATTCAAAGGTGTGATGTAGCTAGCTGGTTTCTAACATAGGGTGAGTGAGGATGGGGTGGGGCCTTCGCTGTTGGTTGGAGAGATGAGCGAGTCTATAAAAATGGGCTGCCCCTTGATTACCATCTCTACATGGCTCATGGTCTTGTTTTCACCCTTCTTCCCTTGATATCTTTCATCATAGCCTTAACAACTGCCAAGTCAACACATCAACACAGTGCCTTTATAAACATTATTGAAGGTTATGCTGAAGCAGTCTTGTTATACATCTGGAATGGACCCACGTCTTCCTAGTTTTCTTTCAATCATCTGGCTTTATAATAAACATGACTGGATTCTGGCTTAATCCATAGCTTAAAAAATATTTCTTCTTTTTTCCTGAAGAAATACAAACCTGAAAAAGAGAGCGAGGTTCTATGCATATCACTTGTTTTCACCTGTCTTGGATCCCATAACAGAAAATGGGATCTGTATCAAAACAAATGAAATCTTACAGAAAGTGCAAGACATTCATCAATGAAGAAAAGAATCAAATATTTATCTAGCATTGTGCACCACATGGAATTCATGCAGGACACATGTGGTCTACTGAATCCTTAGTACAAGCTTGTGAGGTGCATATTATCATTATACAGATATCCAATAGAGTCTTTCTCTAGGTCATACAGACAAGAAGTTTCAGAACTGCTATTTGAGTCAGGATGATTTAACACCAAAGATTTGAGAGGCACAAAAATATGAGGATTTAAATAAATGCTTATGCATACATCAAATAATCTGGATAAGTTCCAATAAATTGTATTGCTTATTTTCTACCCACAAAATGGTATACTTTATTTTATTATAAGTAATTCTTTCAAATATTTTTCACCTTTTCATCTAAAAAAAAAGTTAAAAAAGGAAAAAGAAACAAATTTAGTGGCCCAAATGGTGTCTGTTTACCAATGGCAAACTATATCTGTGAATTAGCCATACCCTATAAAGGCTCAAAATCTGTTTGGAAAAGAAGAGATAGAAACCATTTGTCTTCTAAGGCTAAGAAAAGTGGAATGGATCTGTATGCTCAAGGACATACAGGCAATTTGCATCTTCCATGTGTCTTTAGCTGCTTTATACAGCTGTTCCAAATTCAGCTGTGTGTATATACACACACACACACACACACACACACACACGTGTGTGTGTGTGTATATATATATATATGAATATATATATGCAGCTGAACATATATATGAATATATATATGATGTTACTAGCATATTGTCACGTTGCCTATTTGAAATACTCCACTATTGGCATTGTGATATAAAAGTTTCAGTCTTCTTTCTGGGGTGGTTAGTAGCCCTTGTTGAAAATATATATTCCATGGTGTATTAGTTTCCTAGGGCTGCTGTAACAAATGATCACAGATAGGCTTAAAACAATGGAAATTTATTCTCTCATAGTTTTGGAGGCTAGAAGTTCAAACCTGAGGTGTTAGCAGGGCTGATTCCTTGGAGGCTCTGAGAGAAAATTTGTTCCATTCCTCACTCCTAGCTTCTGGTGGTTGCCAGTAATCCTTAATGTTCTTTGGCTTCTAGATACATCAATCTCATCTCTGCTTCTGACTTTACAAAGTGTTCTTCCCTCTGTATATATCTGTGTCCACATTTTGCTCTGCTTACAAGATACCAGTCATTGCATTAGAACCCAGTCTAATCCAATATAACACCATTTTCACTTGATTTTGTCTGTAAAGATTCTATTTCCTAGTAAGGTCACATTCACAAATTCCTGCTGGACATGAATTTTGGGGGTACACTCTTCAACCCAGTTTATATGGTTTATTAGTTAGCATCTAATTGGAAGATTCTGCTCCAAAATTGGATACTGTAAGAAATTCAGCTGCCTGATGAGTGTCAGAGTTTGTAAAGTAGCATAGCAAATGTTAGAAGTAGGTTTTTATTCATGAAATTAGTGGTATTTGGGTATGTGAGCTGGCTAGAAATATTAAAGACGAAAACAAAATCCGTATCCTTGCATGAATGAGGGATTAAATATAGCAAGCCAGACTATCTGTGCCTTTACATGTGATACTCAAGACTTAACTTTGACAGTCTCCAGTTAGCTTGCTGATTCAGAGTGCTTGTTGGCCTGAGTTTAGCTAAATCCTGCTTTTAAAATACTGTTGCATTTGCTTTGAAGACACTTTTGATGTAGGATATGACCCAAGAACATAAAAGTTTAAAAAACTAAAACTATATAAAGCTTATAGTACTGGCTGTGTGATGCTTTTTGTTATTGCTTTATAATAAATGTGTTATCATCCGTGTTAGCAAGGTTGAAGGAAGGAGATTGAGAACACTCACATACCTCTTACTATAGGACATACCTACCAAAAACCCCCTAATAATTATGAACAGTGAAATTGGCTTATGTTAACAGCACATATACACTGACATCTTTTTATAATAGCAAGTCTGGTTTTCTTTGGACCACCGTTCTTATTCTCTCTTGACATTTAATTCTTATGAAACAATATAACCAAGAATTCAGATAATTATCTCATGATTAGAAACCTTATATCATTGAAGATTTTCAATAAGAAAATGGATTTGGCAAAACCTGAACTCCTTGCTTGGGACTTTCCCATGTCCCTGGCCATGACCAATGATGGCGAACTGGCTCCAAGTCTGACTCAGTGTTTCTGGAATTCCCTCCTTCATGCATTCCATAGGAGCCTTCGTTTGGTGGCATTTTGTGCCTGGTGCCAGGCATCTGTCGATTTGGCTTGGGTTCAATCTGAACCTTTGTTGTTTGCCTGGGTTTTGTGTTTCCAAGGGGATCGTTAATCGTAAATCACCAGCTATGCTGAGCGGTATGTGTGGTTGTTGGGAGAGAGAATTTAATTCATTGTTGCTATTGGAAATGTAATTTTTAAAAATCTTTAAAAGCACATGTAGTCTAAATTTTCAGAAGAAATTCTTTTGGAAAAAACATTATTGATTGTATAGTCCTCTTATGCTATTTTTCCTTCGTGCATCAACAAACACACACACTTTCAAACAAAGTGATGGATCCATGGCGTTTCTCTTTGGTTGAGGTCCAGACTGTTAATCTCCACTGATCTCTGTTAATCTGTGATTCAGTAAAGAAGTTGTGGGGGTAGCAAGCAGGGATTGTGGAAGAAATGAAATCGCAGAGTAGATGGGGAGTAAACAACTAGCCCAAGTGGATCTGTTCCTCTCTTCCTACCCTAATCTCTTTCTTCTCATTAATTCTAATGAAAGAATTCTGGAGGAAGAATTAACTGCAGGGAAAGGAAACACCCGACTGAAGACTGTCTCTGGATCGAGCACTAACTTACAAAACCAAAATGTGAGATTGGCTCTGAAAGATGATAGTTTCTTGTTTGTGCTGTGTCATTCTGAGTATGTGTGTGAATGTGCTAATGCGTGCCAAACTTCCCAAGAGTAAGTGCACCCAGACTCAGGAATCATGTCATCTGGTCAATACCAGTGATAAATCAGTCACCACCATGCTTGTGGAAGGGGGATGGGTGCCGGAAATTGTGGACCCATGTAACAGTGGTGATAGTAAAGGTTATTTTAAGAGTTAATGCTGTCAGATTAATTTACCCATCGTGTTTAGGGAGCTAATGGCCTTTTAAAGAATTTTCAAGTTGAACATAATTCTTATATTTCACAAGCCACACCTTTGGAACAGGAACCTGATTTCCTATTCACAGCAGCTTCTCTCTATCTTCCCCATAAAACGTACCAAGAAGACTAATTAGTAATTGTTCAAAACTTTGTTCCTGTGTGACAGTTCATTCCTTATGTTATAAAATCTAAGTCAATAAAAGTGTCTTTTCCTTTTTCCCCTCCTGAAGATTCTGTTGATCCAGTATGTGAAATTGGATGGTTCATTCTCTTAGTCATTTAGCAAACATTTAATGAGTGCCTACAGGGCAATAAATATAAACATGAATAGATATGTGGAGAAAATAAAAATGAACAGGGACTAAAAGAGCTGCTGCTTATGTTTAACGAGTGCCTTCTGTAGCCCAGCACTCATTTATGAATACTTTTTATGATTACAATTAAAGATGGATATAAAAGTCAAATTATTCTTCAAAACATATAATGAAAAATATTAGCCCTCTCATCCTACCCACCTTAATGCTCTTCCCCTAGAGGAAACCACTGTTTCTTCTGGTATAGACCTCCATAGTTTTACATACTATGCTGTACTGCTACTTATTAATTGTTATATATTACCTATAAACATCCTACAATGGAAGGCAATAAATTAGCTTTCTTAAATACCTCCTCTCACACCAATCACACAATCTACTATCTGTTTTTATGATATAATTTAAGTTATAATTTTCAATAAGATTAATATTCAGTCTGTGCCTTGCTTTGTTTACATAAACATTAATCATAGTTAAGCCATGTGGACACCTGGCTGTGTGGGGAAGAGAAGAGATCCCAGTGTTTCACTCCTCCTTATAAAGACTGAATCAGTGTTCTTGTTTCATCCCCACCAACCCCCACTTCCAAAGTGCCTACTGCCTCTAACCCCTGAGTGTTCTTTGTAACTTCATTCAGTGAAGGCTTTTTGTGTTTGCTGGTCTACCAAATCAGTTATCACAAATCAGTCCATTGCTTTCAATACATACACACACACACACACACACACACACACACACACACACACACACACACATATTTATGGGTTTAAGAAGTTTTTATCTATTCATTGAAATTTCAATGTTTTTTTTCTGGAGTAAAACATATGTTTCAATCTGCTATATTTAATCAAATTCTCAAATATTCTTTTAATATTATGGCTAATAGCACTACATACCATTAGTAGTTTCATTCTATAGATGAATAAATCAAGGACGGAAGAAGTTAAATAACTTACTCAAGGTTGTACAAATAGTAAGTGGTAATTCCACTCACTAATAAAAATCTTCTTCTTTCAAGCAAATTGCCTTTTATTGCAAGACATAATTCCTGTTTCAAGGAGTTCACAGTTTTGTGGGAGATAAGACAGAGGCACAGACATCAGAAGACAGTGCATTAAATGTCAAGAACAAGCCAAATGGCCCAATGTGAAATGGAAATTTAGAGGAGAGAGAAATGTTTTCCTGCCTCTTTCTTTCTTTATAAAACTCCCTTTGGAATTGAAGTATATGTCTTTTAGTACTGTGAGAACATTTCTTCATCCAGAAATGTTATTTTAATAGGATTTAATCTCAATTCTTTAGCTGCTTGGGATTCCATGAGGTCTTTGGAGTGGACTGTATTTTCATATAATTATCCTTTAGGTGATATTTTAGAAAAAAATAAAATATGGTGGATTTTGACTCACTAGATATCTATGAGTGTACTTGACTAAGGCATTAAAGATAATTCTCCCCATATTTATTTTTGCCAGCGATGATACACAATCCTTAATTGTGTTAAATCTAAAATGTATGTCTGTATATGGCATTTCTAAATATCAAAGATGGTTTCTAAATTTATTCACATCTGTCCAGATGTAAATTAATCTTTTTATTTTTTTTTGCCAGTTATATTCATGTCACTTCTAGTCTGCAGACTGGCATGGTGAGTTGGTGTGTTGTCTCTGGAGCCAGTTGGGCTGTGCTCCATTTCAGGCTCTGCTGTTAGCTGTTATGTGACCCTGGGAAATCTCATTAAACCCTTCTCTCTCTGCCTGAGATGTCTCATCTGTAAAATGGGGGTAACTGCAGAATCTAGCTCATAGTGCTGTTATGAGGATTTTTGACTTAATAGATAAAACAAAAATGATACACTTAGAAAAAGGTCTAGTATATATAAAAGACTGTATCATTGACAGTTCTTCTAGGAACTTTGTGAAGAAGCAATCTCTGTGGGCCATGTATGCTTAGCATGCTATTTTGTTTGATAGAGAGGATGCTTCTTCAATCACATGTTTATCATTTTATTTTGCAACCACCTATTGAGAGCACCAGACATACTACCAGTGCTCAGGAGATAATGGAGACCAAAACCAGACATGCCTCTGCCTTCATGAAATCCTCAGCAAAATGGGAGAGTCACAAATCAACTAACTATTCAAAAATACATACAATATTACACTTGCCGTAAGTGCTAGGAGACAGGCTTTATGATTCCTTATTACTTTTGAATGCACAGTTTAGCACCTGAAAGAGCAAAACTGTGTGTTTATTGAAGAATCCAAGAAGTGCTCTGATGCCAAAGAAGGAAAGGGCTGCTCTGTGCAGAAACCGAGAACATCCTGAGAAACTAATTAAAACCTTCCTTTTTGATTACACCCGAGAGGATGGGAATAGCTTCCTCTCTCGCCTTTCCTTGACACAACTTGCTCAGGAGGAATGCAAAGGATGGGTGGGATCTTCCCCAACACAGAGTGAAAAGAAGCAACATACCAAAGAGATGACGGTGTAAGAACTGCCGCAGCTGCTAATTCCACCTCCACCCTGTGGGACAACTAACTGCTTAGCAATATTTCAAAGACAACGGCAACTTACAGGAAAGAAGAAAAAAACGCATTTAACAACTTCCTTGTCTGGAGGTCTGGATAAGAGTGGAGCACAATTTTAATGTATCTTTATGGTAGAAACATACGTGGCTTTACAGACATCTGTGCCTGGGGTTCCCAGGGCCCAAGTGTGCATTTATACATGGAGCACACTTAGTTTTTCAGGGCGTTTGGCAAGCAACTTGAACACTGAGGTTATTTGAATATAATACTTGTTCATCTCAAGTGCATTGCTAATGCCAATTTTACCAGACAGTTGTAGCTGGGAATTACATTCAGAATTCCCTTGGCCATTTTTCATTGCTGATGCTTGAAAAAGCAGTGTCCTCCTGCTGAACTTCTACAATTGTTAATCTCAGAAAAACACATTCAGTATCAAGTAGCAGATGAGCAAGGACAGGATGTCACATGCGAATGGCTTAAAAACAAAATTTAAATATTTCTCCTCTATTTGACCTATGTATATATGTATATTTAATCTATCTAACTATATCTCATTCACTTTCTCTTCCTTCAAGGTTTTACATTTCATGTGGTTGATTCATGACTCTGCATTCAGCATGTAAAACAATTAAGTGATTTTTTTTCTGAGCAACTACTACGAGTTACACAAGAAATGTCCTTGAACTCATGAGGAGTCCAGTTTTGAGGTAAAGTCAGACATAAAACTATAATTAAAAGTACAATGAGTGTCACGAAAAGAGATACATAGGATATTCTGGAATTATATAGCAATATTAATAATAATAATAATAACTAAGATTAATTATTTACTATGTATTTAGACACTGTTCTATATGATTTATATGGATTATTAATTGTAATCTACATATTTCACCAATGAGGTAAGGTTTATCACTATTTCCATTTTATGGAGTAGGAAAGTAACCCCAGAGGGATTAAACCCTTAGGTACCTTTTCCTAGGCTGCCCAGTGAGAAAAGAACAGGCTGGCATTTGAACCCATGTGGTTTGACTCCTGTGCTCTATGCCTCAGTACACTCACCTAAGGAAGAAAATTTAACCTAGTCTTCCTTGAGGAAATTTATGGAACTTTGGAACAGTATATGTGTGTATGTGTATGTTTGTGTGTGTATATATATGTATGTATGTATATGCATTATATATAAATTATATATAATTTATTTGAGTACTCCTTTAATAAAATTAATGAGAGCAAATATTTTTCTTCTTAATAACTAAGATAAATTAAAAATAACATAAAACACCTCTAAATGTAATGCAGTGGAATCCCAGGGCAGGAGGTGAGAAAGAATATTAAGAAAAATCTAGTAAAATTCAAATAATCAGTGGAGTTTAGTTAGCAGTAATTTACTAATGTTGGTTTCAACACTGGTAACAAATAGTAATGTAAGATGGTAACATTAGGGGAAGAGTGTGAGGGGTAGACAGGGGCTCTCTGTACTATTTCTGCAACTTTTCTCTAAATCTAAAACTATTCTAAAATAGAAAAGTTTACTTAATAAAAAGTAAAATGCCTGTCAGTCTGGCCAACATACACTGAGCCTTTATTAGTTGCAAAACAATAGTTTTCTATGACAGAGTCTCCTCCTCCTTGGCATCCTCCTCTCATTTCTTAGGCAGGGCAGCACCCTCCACCTCACTTAGGGCATCTGTGCCCAATTGATTTCCATGGCTTTTTCCTTGCAAGGCTAGGCATGCTCGACATTTGTGCTGTGCCATCCCGTGTAATATGTATATCCATGTGCTCAGCATCATCTCCTTGTTCTTTCTTTCTGGACACTGGGGGTCTTATATTCCTTGTGTTGATTACATCCAACAAAACTGTGTCTTAGCAACTTTGTCCTATTGAGTCTTCATGTGGCAAGATTTAAATCAAGTATTGAAGTCTGGGCTGTTCAATTTGGCCTTCCCTGGCAGGGTTCTCATTCTGCATTTGTGGAAGCTGGCAGCCTGATGACCCAGACAGTAAATGACTCCTGTGGAGGGTGAGACCTTGTTGAGACTTGTCTGCCCCAAACATGCAGCATCCCATTGTTTTTGCCCTTTTATTGTGGTTACAAGGAGTTTGAGAACTTTCAATTTCTGCCATTCAGCAAATAGCTTCTCAAGAAAGAGGCTATGTCAGCTGGCTAAAGAATGAATACAATACACATCAGTTCCGGAACGTGCAAAAAAGTGAAAACCATTTTGAATTATCTGATAAGGGTTATTTTCATAAAGGCCCAATGAATTTGCCTAAGTATTTTCAAATATAACCCCTACTATATCAGTCAGAGTCCAATTAGGGGAAAAAAAAAAAAAAGAAAACAACAAAAGACAAACCGCTTCAAATATTTTAAAGGACAGTTTTATACAGAGAATTGTTATGCAGGTGATGGAAGAGATAAGAAGCTAAACAGGAGATGATGGAGCAACTCAGATGTTAGCAGCAGCAGAAAGCTGCAATCAGTCCTGGGCTGGAGGAACAAAGGGAGGAAGTGGGGTTCCCAGATCCCAGGGCGGAATCCTTGGGCAGAAGCCAAAACTGTGACGTGCATACATATGCCAAAGAGGAGATACAATTGCTACTGGAGGTGTTACCCGAGACCTAGAGAGAAAGATAGTGAAATATACTACATCTTTCTTTCCTCTTGCTTCCCAATCTCCTTCAAGTGACTACCACCGGCCCAAGCTAATTAGAAACCAACAGACATGGAACATCAGTAACTGTAGCACAGATAAGTCAACCCTCCTTCCACACAGCACAGAAACATAGCCATAGCTTAGGTGGAGGCCTCTATCGTCTCTTCCTTACACCATTACAGCATCATCATAATTATTCTCTTGACTCAACAACCTCAATCTCTCTTTAGTTCATTTTCTATACTTAAGCTGGTGATGTTGCTAAAATACAAATACTGTATGTGTAAAGCCCCTGTTTAAATCCTTAGATGATGTCTTGCTGCATACAGACTAAGCCCAAATTTTTAGTGTGTTGGACAAGGCTTTGTCAGGCTCCTGCCCTCTTCTCTGGCCTCATTTTCCACAGATCACCATGTGGCACAGCTTCAGTGCACTGAAGACTATAGGGAGACAAGTATTGGTGTCAGCTACTTAAGAGCTTGCTTCTATGTGGACCTCAGAAGAGGCTCCTTGACCCAGGCATCAGGGTTGTCGTGATGGAAATGGCAGAAACTGCAGTCACAGGTGGCACTCTCAAGTGGCTTCTGGAGCCACCATGAATGGTGGGCCTGGAGAATAGGAAAAGACTTCTAGTGAGAGCATGTGAAAGCATGTAAGTTTCTCTTTAGAGGCTCCCAGTAGATAAATAAGAGGAGAAACAGAAGGACTTGAGGGATATCTGCTAATGGGGGCATGAGTCAGTGAGATCTGAATAAGTTATGAAATCTGTCAGGTGGTTAAGTTTGAGGAAACTGGGATTATATTTGAGAATAGAATTTAATCTTCAAATGTGTTGCTTAGGTTATTATTACTAAAATGAATCCATTAATCAAAAGATTTCTAGCAGAACGAATGAATAAATATGAAGGACTCACTTCTGATAAGCACTAGAGACTATTTATCTGTCATCAGGTACTTGATTAAAACAAAGAAGAAAATTAACATATATGAGCCTCTTGGGGAATAATCAAATTCTAGAAGATATGGTGAGGATGAATAGAAGGTAGAAAGCATGAGTTTGGGACATCAAAGAAAGTTTCAATAAAGTCTCCATAGCTTCTACATTTTTAGAAATATCTACACTGTGCCATACATGCATATGCATCTTCTTTGTGTCCCCCATAGTCTTACTGTAACGTGAACCTCCCTCATCATGAAGTTAAAGTTAATCATCAAGCGAAACCATTTATTAAGCTAACACATTGAGCTGGGCAGATTACATAATACATTTAATTGTGTTATCATAATTTTTCTATAACACATGAGAGAAATGAGGCTCAGAGAGATTAAGTGACTGGCCCAAGACTCTACAGCACATAGAAGCATTTGTATTTATACCTAGGTCTCCTACTAGCCCACTGTTTTCATCTGTCAGTAATCTACTCTCATGACGGATGGAGTACCAGTAAGAATAACTTAGTAATTCTCACCAAGACATTAAAATAACATTTAGATCTATTTCCAAGCAGAATCACTCAAGAATTCTATAGACAGATTTCTAATAAATGTGAAATTTATTTTCCTACTAAATTATAAAGACCAATTCACCCTACATCTTCCAAATTCAGGCATAACCATAGCATCCTTGATCTCTCCAACATTGGAGTAATTTATTTATTATCTTATCATATTGAATCTTTGGTAGGAAACACTGATTAATATCACAGTTACATGTTGAGAGAGGTCCTCAGAAAAGAGATTCTTAGATGGAGATATGTGTTTAGGGCATTTGTTAGGAAGTTCTCTTGTGAACAGTCCTGTGGAAGAGATGGCAAGGGCAGAATCTGACAGAAAAAATTTGAGCTGTGAGGTAATGTATATAGAAGACTAGTCAAACTTACTGGGTACTTAAGCACTGCGATGGCCTTCAGAGTAGTTCTGATTTGGGGGAAGGGGCTTGTCAGTATGGATCAGTTCTTGGATATGGAAGATGGGTACTGGACAGAGGTATAAACTCAGATGAGGCATTTTTATTCCAGTGAGAAAATCTCGAAGTAGCACTTCCAGCTTAGGGTCGTTTTCCTGAAGCCCTCTGAATAGCTGGGAGAACAAGTACTTCATTCCTGCAGGGAGATACGAGTGGTACATCACAATATTCACCACAATGACAGATGCAATTTTTAATAAATCTGAATAAATTCATATGTATTGAACATATAATAAATAATAAAATATATACAATATGGTATATATACAAATATTTACTTTAAATAATTATAAAATATTGCATAGACAAATGGTAAAGGCAATGATGCCCAGATTGATGAAAGCCAGACTTAGAAAAATTAATACATTGGGCAATGTAGTGTTTACAAATTGAAAATGCAAGGTGCTCATCTCTGGTCCAGGAGCAGAAGCACAGGCCTTCTTTAAGCTCTTATGCTTCTTACTGCCATAGGATGTTTTGTTGCTGCTTAATAAGTAAGAATGCAACAGCCTGTCAAGTGATTGTGTGCTACGTACACAGAATGGTGCTAAGCTTATTGTTTTGTTTTTACATGTTTGCTGATTCTTATGACTAATCAATGATAAGTGGAAACAGTAAAAATATAAAATCAATACATAAAAACTTTTTGCAAAAATATTAATTCCTCAGAAATTGCATTGGCTTTGTCTCTGTTTGTCAACTTCTTCCTATTTAGCCATTCCCATTAACAAATAGTGATAGTCTAGAAGTCTGAGAAGGCAAATATATAATCATGGAAAATAAATGTGGAGAATCCCCATATGTACAAGGTGAAAAGGAGAGTCCTAAGGTATGCACCTCGTTTATGCTTGGTACACTGATGCTTATGAGATTGCCTACTGTTTCCTTCCTTCTGCCCATCCCTGCCTCTGACTCAGCAATCTGAATCAACAGTACTTAGGATCTCTGGTGCCCAAGGGGTATATGCAAAATGTTCACAGTGATTGAAAGGACAAGTGGCTTCAATTTGTTCAGGTGGAGCTGCAGTATATGGAGTGCTCCCTAGAATGAGCTGAGCCTTGAATTAGGAAACATGGCTGCCCAAGGCAACCTGGAAATATTGGCCTTTCTAAAATAACAATCACCTTTGTTGTTGATGTTTTTTTCTGTTAGTCCTTTTGTGTCCTTCAAAACAATGAGTTAGGTCTGATTTAGTTATTTATCTGTATTAGGAAGTTGTCATTTCCAAAAGATGTGAATGAACAAGTATGTTCTTTAAAAATATTTTTTGCATTCACTTATTCAGTTATTTGCTCATTCCTTTATAATGAAGCAATAGTTTTGTTTTGTGGCCACATAATACAGGTAATTGCTCTAAGACTGAAGTATAAATCTGGTGTCATGCACATTAAATATTGTTTGAGAATAAGCAAGATAATAAATAAGCAAGATCTGGATATTTAAAGTGATAGAATTTCAGTTAGTCTGATTATTATTGCAACGGAGTGGCAGGCAATTTGTTTTTCTTCTATTTTCTTCATAATTTTCTTTAAATTATGTCATAATTTAGAAGCCTGACTCTTCCCTACCTCTTATTTTTATCCTCTGCAAAGCCATTATTTATGTGAATGCTCTAATTTATTTTTTCTTGATGGGCTTTAACCTTTGTTAAACCTCACATCATCTTACACTAATTCCTTTATTTAAAATTGTAATTTTATTTCATTTTTCTTATTTATATCATTGCTACATACTGGGAACAGACTTCATCTCTACCCCCCAATTTTTTTTCAGGTTATCTGGTTTTTTAGCAGCTCACTTCTGAGTGTCAAAAGATTCAGTTTCCTTCCTGAATTGTTTTGTGGTTGTGAGCAAATCAAACCATGAACCTCAACTTCTCCACTTGCAAAATGGAATAATAATACTTACCTCCCACACACATGAGTGTTGTGAGAATTAAAAAAAAAAAAAACGTTTGTGAAGTGCTCTGTAAAAATAAGGAAACTTTCATCTAAGGAAAGAGCTCACAGTGTTATTATTTGTGTTACTGATGGTTATGTTTATTTTAATGATTTACTTCACAGTGATAGAGTTGAATCACAGAAATGAGAGATGGTAAAGATTTAGCAGGGCATCTAATTCCCTGGAACATGCTGCTGTACTTTAGTCCTTCTATTTGTAAGGTTAAAGCATCAAACATTTATTACATGGTCCATTTCTTCCCTCCTGACAGTAAAACTCCTCTAAGAACAATTCCAATGGCAACTTTTGATCTAAGTATTTTCTTAATGATCCAATTGGAAAAACTCTTTGAGTCTCTTCCAGGAGGATATTTTTGCCTAATGTGAGGGTTACAACTATATTCAAGGCCCTTTTACTACTTTCCTGGGGAAATGGAGTCACAATCCATTAGCTCGCCTTCTGATGATGTTCTTTACCATATTCATCCCAAATGTTCACTTTAGGAATTGCCTAACCATCAGTGCATGGAGCATACCAGATCTTGTTCAGAGATATCTTTTCAAACACAGTTAAACTGCTTTAAATTCATTCCCAGAAGACTAATTTAAAAGAATGAGCTAACTTCCCTTGTGAGTTGCACATATTTTGTTTTGTCAGGTCTATAGTAATCTATCACTGATGATAGAGAGATTCTAACATTTGATAGTGTATAAATATTTATTAAATAAATAAATGAATTGTTTATATTATCATTTGTCTAATTCATTTTTACTTAATTCAGTGGCATAATCATAGTCCTTTGGTCCTTATACACACATGTATATGTGTATATGTATGTTTGTACATATGTGTGTGTGTATAGTCATGAATACATTATTTGGAATTATCACCACTTACAATATAAATACAACTGGTATTCTGACAAAGGGACCATGAAAAATGATAGATAGAATTTCAAAAACTGTAGAGCATTTATTGCATTTTAGGAGCTGAGAATACCTTGGAAAGCCAAATAAACATACTTCTCTTCTTATAGTGCTTACTGACTACTTCAGTCAATTAGAATTGGTTTTGAAGATATAATGATTTTGTTATCCCTGGCAATTGGTTTTCCATTCTTTTGCTCTAGAGAGTAAGGAGTAAGATTAATCAATATTCCAAATGATTATTTCCTTTTCTTTTATGTATGGCAGTTTAATTAATTACTCTCCATTAAACTAATCCATTGTCTAAAACTAAGCCTTTATTTCATGTGCTAATGATTACTGCTTTGAATGTAATTGTGGTGCCCAATCAGAATCAGGTTCATAGGTTTAATTGAGTGGAAAGATTTTGTTTTCCATGAATCTCTGAATTTCCCAAATCCAGGGATTTGAGCAATAATTAGTCTTCTTTAGTAAGAAAAAAATTAGAAGGACATGACTTTGAAGCAAGAACTCCATCCTATATTCTCAAGTAGTCATAAAACTAAAATAACTGTTTTTTAAAATTCATGAAAATAACAAGGCATTCTCTTGTGAAATATATAAGAAATTAAGACACATAACTGTATTTAAAATGCTTACGTTATTATGTGTTGAATTGAATCAGAAAGCTTGTGACATTTGAAATATTTTTATGTGGCATACTTCCAGGTAGTGAAATCACTAGTGGTCAACTTTTTGGATGCTGTGCTCTTTCATCCCTATTGCCTTCATTGTGTTAGGAGCTGGGTAGTGAGATAGGTGGTGGTAATTAGCTTGCTGAGTCAGTGGGAAGGATCCTGTAATACTAAATAATTGTTTCTTTGATGTGTGGTGTGGTTAACATGCTTAAGATTCTTAACTCTGGACAAACTGAGTGCCAGATCTGGGAAGAGGAAGCAAAATCACTTTTGTACACTTTATAGAACATGAAATGGCAACTCTCAGAGATTAGACTTTGCCATTCTTTTCTTCACCTTTTTGTTTTTCTAAACTTTACACCAATTAGTTTAAGCACTTAATTTGTAAATTCCTGGCTTGGGCATATCAAACAAAACAATATCATTATAATTCTGTGAATCACCTTACCAGATAACTATGAAATAAAAATCTGGACAAAACTGTAAAGGCACAATGATATTACCATTTTGGAAAGAAATGTAATTTAGTGTCCTCAGACCTAGAACACTAATGTTAATCATGAATTTAGTTTAGTGCATTCTAAATATTCTCTGAAATTAGTCTCATCATGTTTTCATTTCCAGGAGAGATATTCCTATTAGGTCAAGCCCAGGAGTTGACTAAGGAGAACATGGAAACTGGAGTTGAAAGTCATTAATTTTGTTCCAATCTGTAATTACCAATTGCTTATCATGGACTTTGGTGCAATGGAAAATTATTACTGGTTTCACAGATCTTAGCAGTTGTAAATGGGAAGAATATTTTTGAGCATTTGGAGATCTAACACTCAATCTGTACCTTTTCTCTGTTCTTAGCTGCCTTCTTCCAGGTTGCATTACCTCTGATGCCCAACAGAGCAGCAGCAAGCTGGGATTTGGAGAGACCATGAGGGCCCCTGTTATCTGAGCCTAATTTGTTGTTGTGGCGGCAGATATAACAGGAAGTATGAATTGTAGTGAGATGCAGTAGGAAATAATGAATTTATACTACTTGGTAAAAATTACAAAACAATAGAATGATAACATCTAAGGAACATGTCATTATCACATGGGTTTTATGCGTTTTATATAAGTGTAACTGGTTAGGATTCAAATTCAAGTGAAGGTACTTTTTTTTGTTTGTTTCATCCACTTGACGCTATAAATTTGAATTTTTATAAAAGTAACTAATAGCTTTATATGTCTTTTCCCAAAGATGGCTGATGGTATTTTCTTATCTCTCATTAGGACTTAGCATTGTTTTAAATTACTGGGTGCAGTTGACTTGCACAAAAGGAAGGTTTCCATACTGTATCCGTGTTTGGGTGAACTGAGCAGGTGGACAGATGAACAGCAGCCTTTGTCTTTGTTAGGCAGAGTTCATTCTCCTGACTTGACTAATATTTACTTAGCCTTCTCTCTACCTCTTACTCCTCTCTCAGAATTTTGTTTATCCTATTTTCCCAACCTGGATGCTTTCACCTACAAGTCAGCTTCCTAAGAATTGTTCTTGGCTCACCTTGTACATTTTTAATTTCTCCGATTATTATACTTCTTAACTTGAGTGCTTCTCTTTGTTCCATAATATGACATTCAACACTGCTTTCCTGCTTTCCCCCAGGATGCCCTTTGCTTCCCGCCTGCACAGATATGCAATAGATTTCTTTTATCTCTTGGCTTCTTTAGCCTTTTCTATTTCCTTAACACATTGTATCACTTAGTCTTCTTTGATTTATCACCAGCATATCAAATCCCCTATAACTTAACCTTTGCATTTGCTTCTATGGATGTAAATGCCCTTCAGGAGAAGCTGATTTTTATTACCAATAAAGAAACAATATGTGAAGACTTTTATAAAAAGTACTTTAGAACATTTTACAAACATTGCCACTTTCATCTTTCATGTTATCTCTATTAAAAACCATAGATGGAATTCAAGCACTCAATTTTGAGATAAAAAATCATAGTAAAGGCCAATTGCTTATATCCAGTGTGTACAGAGAAATCCTGAGAGCTGGCTCAAGTCTTTTTCTTAGAACAAGGAGTAATATGTCTTTCTATTCTACACTCTTCTATATTTTGCCAGAACTATTCCTATAACACAATTACATTGTTTTGATTCATTTCAATGATACATGAACAATACTTAATATATGCAAGGTACTCTAAGACATATGAGACATAGAAGACATAGCTCTTGTCCTTGAGGAAGTGGGGAGACAGCCACTAACAGTCATTCTATAGTAAGTGCTATGGTAAAAAAACACACACACACACACAAAACAAAGAAACAAAAATAAGTATCATGAGCCACAGACACATGAGAGGTTTAATCTGAATGGTTTGGTATACAGTACTTCATAAAGGAGATAGCACTGAATTGAAATCATACAGAAAAGGAATAGATATTAAGTGGATCTCAGCCTCAGAGAAAACACTCTGAGCCGTATTTTCTCAATGCCTAACCCAGAATTTCAGGATCCTTTTTCAGTACTAATATAGCTTCTAAAGATTCCATCTTGCATATCAAGGATATGACTTGTGGAAACAACCTGATTATGGATAACTCTGTACATTCTATAATGAAAAGTAAACATAATTTCAGCTCTCAAAAAAATGAGTTTAAAGGTGATCATGACAAAATAATGAAAATTGTGCCCTTCTAGAAATTGTGATGGAAATAATAAATAAAAATGAGAGAATTCAGAAAAATGTTTTCTAGATTTTGAAGTTGTGTGTAGGTCTTACTGAGAAGCATATTGTAAGAATTCTTCATAATGCCTTGTTTCCAATCTTGTGATTAGCCTCCTGAGACAGTCACATGGGCTCACTTCCTCTAAATCAGTATTAGAGAAGGGTGTTTCAGGCAGACCACCTCTGAGGTGATAATTGCCTTTCTCAGGAGACAGTCACATGTGCCAGGTCCTATGGGAGGAAATGAATGAATTGCCTATTGTGCCTTAAAACTCAAACAAGAAATTTTAAAGGTGAATTTCCAAAGTGTTAAGGCTTAGAGTAATTACCGGAGTGTGGCAGCAAGCCTTGGGGGACCCGCCCTTCCTAGAATCAGCAAACTCTTCCCCTGTAGAAAGTTACATAAACATTTGAAGGCTTCCTTCTGTCCTCAGAATTCTACTTGTCTGCCAAGATTATGATCATTTGGGCTGGAAATTTGGCCAGTTACAATCTCTATTAAGGCTTTGGTGGTTGTAGTCTTTATTGTGTTGCTTATTCATTATCTTGTGATTCGCTGGGTCTCGGGGCCTCTTGGATGAAATGCTACCTCTGAGAGCTGTCAGCAGGGAGGAAAGGCCATCCCTATGTTCTTTTTATCTAAATGGCAGAACTTGCTCTGGAGATGACCCAAGGTAGCCTCTTCTTCTTCACAAGTAAAAGCCTTTTGCCCAATCTTGGTTGTGCCAAATCATGGTTGTCATGAAGAAAACTGATATATCTAATATACAGAGTTGGGCATATGGCTAATTTTTCTCTTTCCTGATACCCATGTGCCACTTTTGATTCCCTACATCTTGAGAGAACGTCTAATAGAGAGGAATACAAAGCTTGGACAGCTTCACTTTCTTCACACTTTCATTAAATTACTCTTAGCCCCTTAATACCTTACTACCATGTTGCTTTTGGAAATATGTATTTTCTTTCCCTAATACATGAATGACTCAGTATTTGTTATTTGTCTTTCTAGACACTCTCATTTGTTGTACATTGGGTTACATTGAGAACCTCTGGATGGTTGGAAAAGGACACAAAATTGAAAAGAAGAAAATATTGAACTGAGACACAGACCCAATAATAGCCTTGGTCAACTGCACAGGGACTAGAATGACCCTTCAGTGTTGTCCTGAGTTGAGCCAAAGTGGCCAGGACTTTATGTTCTTGCATTAATTATTTGTCAGATGTTGGGTGAGAGTGCTCTGTGCCACTAAACAACCCTGAAGGTGCTGACAGCTGATGGCTGTCTGATGGCAGCATTTCAAATACTTGGAACAACAATCTCTTATTGAAAGAATACCTGCTTGAATTTAAATGCCTCACAGTGTCCACTGCACTCTATCCTTCATTCCATTCAAATTTATTTCTCGATATAGGTTTAGGAATCAGCTGTTTTAGGGTTCTGCTAGACTTCTCTTCTTGGGTTAAACTGAGAACAGGAGATTGGTGGGGCAAACTACAGCCCAATGTTACAGTTGGTCTCAGGGGTACAACTTAAATTCATTACCTCCCTCCTCCACTGTTGATTCTAGGTTTTCCTCACTCTCATCTTATATCTCTACTGGTCTCAGTTGCTTATCTGATGGCATAGTTTACATCCTCAGCCTTGAGTAGTCTCAGCCCCTACTTATTATGATCTTCTCAAATGAGGATTGCTATGATTGTTATTTTGCCATTATAACTGGGCAAGAGAGGACCAAAAGGTGTCCAAGTGGATCACCTGGGTGCCAGACTTATTCCTCCCTGACCCATTGTGTAATTGTAGCCCTGCAACATGATGATTGGTTAGTCATCCTGCCAAAACAATGATTACTTCTCTTGCCAGCTAGTTCCTTGGCATAAGAAGCTGGAATGCCCAGGCTCTAGTCAGAGCTTATAATACAATGGATTTATTACTGTACTCCTTGGCAGAGAATATTCTCCCTTTAAGAACCAGGATCTTTAAATTCACAGACCCAGAATTGCAGAGAAGTGATACACAAATGATTTAAGCAGGTCATTGGGATATATGAGAGATGCAACTGCTTTTCTTTGTAGTTCTTACTTCCTAGAGCCATGTAATTTTACTTTTGGGAACCTAGAATCATATGAAGGTCTTTGATTCAAAGGATATACTAGTTCTGCAGGATAACACCAAATGTAGGTAAATCACTGGCCCTGAGCTAGAACTTCAGCTATGCCTCCTGAAAGATATTCCAGTGTTCTATCAGGGTATTAGCTTCTGTGTAGTAAGGCATAGGACATGCTTATATAAGTATATGATATGAAGATTCCATGACTATGGGCCAAATTCCACTTTCGCTTTGCTCTATACAATGTTATGTGACATGCCCAGAGATCAAACACTTTATATCCCTTGCGCAGTGTGCTGGCTAAGACCCTGCTGGCAATGAAGGCAAACCAAGTGGCAAGTTGGTTTCCTCAAGGGGTGGTACCATAACAGGGCGCCAGTATTTGTCTATGTGTCTGGCAGGTTGAATATTCAGCAGCAGCAATAGCGAAGTTATTCTTGGTAAAGGGAACCCATGCTCTTGGGCATATGTACAGCCTTCATTCTTACCACCTCAGCTACTTGTTTATGCACCATTTTGTCAGCTTTAAAGTGGGCGATGACAGAGGCTGGTTAACTGGCTGAGTCATTTTGGCTACATGGTTGTTTAGTACCTCTTCTGTACTGAATGCTATCTGGGGGGTTTGAGCACCCTGGAATAGTCAGATGCTGGCCACATAGGGTAAAAACGATGACTAAGATATGGTCTCTAACTGTAGAAAACTGATAGTCAACTAAAGGGAGAACAACATGTAATAATTTAGGAGAAATAAAATATAGATATCATAGATATAAGTATGGAATGGAATATCTTACAGGTACAAAGAAAGGAGTTATTATGTGGTGGTCAAGAGAGCTTTTATTGAAGAGACAAAGCTTGCACAGTCTGGAGAAAAAAAATAGGTCCGGTACAGGAAGGCAAGAAATCAAATGGCATCCAGGATGAGCAGAGGCATAAAGGAGTCAGAAAAGTGGAGAATTCTAAACTATGTGACCAGAACATAGGATAAGAAGGGGAAGAGAGAAAGAAGGCAGCCACATATAGGCCCTATCTTGGTGTCATAAAGGCATCATTGCACATCCTATATGTGAGGTCCTCTTGAGATCTTATGAAAAACCTTTTCTGACCCTTCAAGAAGAGTTTTTGCTCTTATTGCGTGTGTCTCAGTTATCACACTATGGGGCCACCATCTCACTTTTTATTTTTGTTCATATGTCTGTCCTCCAGCCTAGACTTTGGGCCCTCTAGGGCTAGGGACTTTCTGTGCCCTCGGGTCTTATAAGGTAAATTGCACACAATAAATGTACATCAAAAGATGAAGGAGATGATGAGGTATCTTAGTTTTGAGTAAAAAACAAGTCATCATCAGGAATTCAAGAGAGAAAGTTTTATATTTTAAAGAAACAAGTTTAGAATAAAAAATTACCAGAATTGGAATATGAGGACTTGAGTTCAAGTCTTTCATGTAAGGCACTAGCTATGTATTTTGGAACTAAGCTTTAGGTACTCTCTTAAACTTACCACACACTGTCATTGCAAGAATGAAGAAACTTACATGTGCAAAAGGGTGCTACTTTTTGTGCACAAGTCTTTATGCTCAAATTCTCATTGAATGTTTTTGATGGATCACTAACTATACCCATGGAGGCAAGAATTAGATTTACCATGGTAAATTTGAGGTATTCCAAAATATCTACTCTTAAACTAGATATTTTGTGTCATGATGGAGAGCCATGAGGACCAAAGTTAAGCCACTTGGGTGTACATTCCTGCTCTGCTGCTATTGGCTCTATAACTCTATGCACATTATTTAATTTCTCTGTGCTCCCACTTCTCATAGGAAAAATTAAGATTTGTTGATTCAATTGCTGTTTTGATAATAGGAATTTCAGGAATGAATACAATATACAAAACTCCTGTTTTAATGTAGATTATATTCCAGTGATGATGGTACTAGTACTTATTGTATAGAGTTGTGAAGATAAAATATGTCTTTATATATAAAACACTTTAAACAGTATCTGGCATGTATAATGTACATAATGATTATTAGGCATTGCTATTCTTATATAAAACCTTGACGTGTGTAGACTTAAAAGCTATGCGTATCCATGGTGTCTCATTATCTTTCAACTTGATATCATGTTTTAAGTACCAGCCATGAAAAAATCTAGGCCTCAAAAGATTAGCATTTAATAAGTTCTGGTTTTTCTTTCTGTCCTAATTGAAGTGATTTTCTCATGATCCTTGGTCCCCATCTTGGTTTTTCTGCCTCTGTTGTATGGTAGCACCAATTTAATCTTCCCTGGAATGGTTCTAGTATCCACCCCACTTGCCCACTCCCTATCTGTCTTGAGTTGCAAAACTTTTTCAATGTGAGACTCCCCTTCTATGCTTAATTACTCAGCCTATAGAGACATTTTCAGCTCTCTTTTCAAACAGCATTCCCTTTCATTACCACTCATTTGACCCTGAGCATTTCTGCTTTGAATTTCAGGCACTGTTTTTCTGTATAAGTCTTGTCAATAGTCAAGGAGGATGGGCATGGGCAATGTCTTATATTTCTTTGCATTTTCCAATAGTCTTTTGCACACTAGATATGTGCAGTTTATTTCCATTTAACTTTGGTGAACTTTCTGTTTGTAGAGAAACAGCAAGAGCTATTATGGATACTCTCAGCCTAATGGTGTGGAGAGCAGTAGAGATGACTCTTAGGGAGAAGGGAAGGTTGGTAACAATAATTATGGATGGAATGAATCTAAACATTGCTACTTTCATGTCCTATGAAATTAGCTTGTAAAACTGCTGTGGAGAATGAAGAAGGTGGGTCTCCACTGGTTTTTGTTGTTATGAGCCAACTATATTCAGTCAGAAAACTCACCTTTGCAAACATGGTGAGTTGTTCCTCAGGTGTTGAGGATTAGTTTCCACCTTACTCCTCAAATTGTTGTTCATGAACCAACAGCAACAGCAACACCTGGGAGCTTGTTAGAAATGCAGAATCTCAGGCTTTGCCCACATCAACTGCATCAGAATCTGTAATTTAACAAGATAACCTGATGATTCTTATGAACACTAGGTGTTGAGAAGCAGTGAGTTCTAGAGTTGAACATTTCAGTATTTCTGTATTCATGCTGCTTCCTAAAGCAATTAAATGAGAATCTGGATGTATGGCCCATGCATCAGTAGTTTTTAAAGCTCTTCAGGTGATTCCAATGTAAAATCAAAGTTGAGAATGACTAACATGGAATGATTTCTAGATTGGTAAATATTTAGTAAAGAAACAGATATGAATCTGTTTACTTTTGAGATAGCTTTCTTTTCTTTCCTTCTTTTTTAAAAAACAAATGCCAAATGCACACTAGGTGAACTGACAGGACTGGTTCGTAAATCCCCAGCCAGATTCTGTTATTTCCTCTGCCATGCTGTACTGATTCTGTAGGTTTAGCCCTATGCCCAGCATAGCTTTTATGGGCACAGGACTAGTGTGGGTGTTAAGATCAAGGCAGAAGGAATGAAGTCCACAGGCCATGGACATTGACCATGAATCAACCTGAATTGTCTAGAGCTTGTTTTTATTTGGCCATAGAATATGCTGGCCAGAGGCATAGGGTTTATGTAAACAAATAACAGCTATTACAGTTCTGTAGTCCTTTGACCTATTTCTATTAGTACCTTATTCTTTGGTGCTGTGAGAATCTCCTTCATAACAGTAATGGCCTCCTGTAGTGATTTTTCTTTCTTTATTGTAAATGTAATTTATTCTGAAAATGCAAGACTTTGCATTTAGATTCTTTGCATAGTATATAAGAATGTCCATCAGGACTTCGAAGGATCCAGATGGTCATTGTTTTATGCCACCAACAATAAATTTAAAGTAAAGTTAAAGAAGAATGTCATGAAAAGTAAAGTGGTTGTGAATCATTTGTGACTGAGGCTGAGGTAGGGCTGGAGGAGATTCTCTCATTTTCCTTTAGTATTGAACCATTTTTCTATTAATGAACCTGGAACACAACAAGGAGCATCACAGCATTTCTGATTCTTAAGGACTAAACTTTATCTTCCTGGTTCTCCTTGGACCAAAAAAAACATCTCAAACATAAGTAATTCTATAGGGCCATGCCATCCTAAGTAGCTGCAAAGCTGCAGTGGTAGGGAATGACAGTGCTATCCAGTCAGAGATATTCTATAGTATCAGAGATATTTTATGGTGATTCTAAAAGCCAGAAGAGAACTCAATAGCGTGAAAAGGCGAAAATGCAAATGTGCTTCTTCTACTGAAGACAGCATGTAGAAACAAAAGTACCATCTTTGCTCTACCACTAGACTTGTAAATAATACATTTTCCCAAAGATAGATAATCAAAGAGGAAAATATGAGAGAATTTAGTTCCCTACTTCCAGTAAAGTAGAATAGTAAAGTCATTGTACAGATAGCAGTCCAAAAGTAGTGACATAGAATCCAGATATATTAGGGTCCTTACAAATAACTGAGTTCTTTAGAAAACTTAGACTCAAAAAAGTCACATGGTTTGCACTAGGCTACTGATGGTTCGAAGTGGTCCCTGATACTGTAACACAAGTCATTAGACTTATTGTTTCATGAAACAGAGTTCCTTCTAATTAAGAAGGTTGTGTAGAACAAAGCATCCTCCTCACCCAACACAAGGAAGCTACTTTCTTCTGAGAATTACTGCTTGTACTTGATTATTCAGGTGTCAATTTTCTTGCGGCTCCTCCCATTCATCATTGGTTTATTTTCTTGTTCATAGTTAGTTCTTGGAAGGAAAGACAAAGGAAGTAAATCACATAGTCATTCTTTCGCCTATTGGTGGCTTGGTGGAGATTTTGGGAGAAAGGTAGGATTGGTAGAAAGACTGAAATAATTTTTGGTTATTACCTGTGGACTTTATGTATTCTAATATATTAATGACAAAAATACAAGTAAAAATAACTTGAGAGCTTAACTATAATTACACCAGCACTCTTGCAAAATCTCCGTTTCATAACTCAAGATTCAAATGTTGAATCTTATTTAATTATATAAATCATGAACCTTTAGCCTATGAGTTTATAATTTATATACCTTTTAAAAGTGTAATAAGTTTTTTACACAAAGTTTTCTATTTGTAAATGTGTATGAGTATTTGAATGAGTGAAAGAAAGTAAGTTCCCAGACTTTTCTAAGCTGAGAACATCAACCTATGTGTGAACAAATGCCTTTCTAGTCGATACTGGGTGTAAACCACTTGAAATTTTGGAGGAGGGCCAACATTTCATCATCTTGGCCTATCTCTTTGCATACAGTGTAATGCTCTCGTATGCTGTGCCAGAGTAATGAAATGCCAATGATAATACACCTATTTTCATCTAGCACAGCCACTGTAGTTCACATAGTTACTTTCCCAACTGAAAAATGCTGGTGAACCTGCAAGGTGAGGCCAAGATAAGTACCCGCTTACAGTTACTGGCAACAGCGAAGACAATTAAACTTCAGTATTGAGTCACTTGTCAACCGGGCAGGCTGACTTCCACTCCTACACTGAGTTTTCAAGCTGCGTAGGATTTTGCCATATTGAGCTTGGTTTACATTAATAGCATTGTGCTGTTAAAGTCTAGAAAAGTCAAATGTGTTTAATAGAGTCTATATGCATATGCATACAGTCTGTATGTATTCTAGAGTGTATGAAATACTTGCCATTTTAGTTGTTAAACTGAAATTGGCTTGTTGATGTCAGGAGGGGAGATTATTACTTGCATTGATGCATTGTGAACAGATGAATGCAACTCCTCTTTGCTGGTTAAGAATCTATGCAAATACCAAGTCAGCCTCCCACACATATGAGTCTTCTCCATCACTTGAGTGGGAGTTTTGTGTGGGAATTAAGAAGAAGAGAAAAATGTCACCTAGAGTGTGCGTCTGATCATAATTTAATATGTAAGCCAAGGAGTCCTCAAAAATAAAAGCTCCTACCCACACAACACTGAATCATGGACACATGCAGAAATGGCTTTAGAATAAGCATTTGCATTGCTTTGAGTGGAATGGACAATAAACCATGCCACTTTATATTTGATAAATCTGAATGGACATTCACAAGAAACTTTCATATTAGGATATTTAATGGAGTACAAGTGATAGAATGATCAGTGTTTACTTTTGTTCTTTCTTTGTAGGAGGACCATCAAAGTTCCAGTTAATAACTATTGATAGAAAAAAGCATAAAACAATTTAAATGCCCTCATGGCCTCACACAGTAGAGTAGGAGGAAGTGGGTGAGGCAAGAAGGGCAGAGTGTATGTGAGAACCAAAGTCGTCCTCGGCTAAACCAATTAATGATGCCTTTCTGTATGATTAATATGCATTCATTAAAAATAAAAGTCCATATAATTTTAATTCTGTTAAAAAAATACAAACACTAAACAAGCACAACTCTGTTTTATTAAAAATAAATAATGGAGCTTATAGGATCAGTCTATAGCATTTAAATGCAGCTCCATCTTCTGTTTCCCATGGGGTAATTACATGACTCAGTCCATTGGACACCCAGCTGAGACAAAGCAGACTTGCAGGAAATGAGGAGAGCTCAGTCTGGAATTTTTTTTTTGCTTGGTTTTTGAGTTCCTGAGTTACTGTAGAGGAGCTGGAATGGTGAAGCAGTCCCCTCAACCAGGATGGGTCATTTATAAGTTAAGAGGCAGTCACGGTGTGGCTCTGGCCCTACATGCTTGAAAACTAAAGAAATGAAAGAAATCTTGAGAATGAAGTCAATGTAGTTTGATCCAAGAGACCTGGGAAGGCTTTATTGAATCTACAAGGATTAAAGACAAGGATGACCCTCTGTGAGAGCATGCTACTGTTCAAACACATGTATTGTGGCTATTATTTTTTTTTAACACAAACACATTCCAGCTGTAGCCCTGGTTCTTCTTATTACAGTAGGGTAGGTTTTCATACTCCAAGAAAATATGTCTTTCCTTATAACTTATAAATATCTTAGCTGCAGCTCTCAGAAGCAGTCCATGCAACAGTTTGTAGGTAGAGCAGCTCATGTTAAAGATCTTGTATAAGGACCTTTAAAATTAGATTGGGGTACCTGTATCACATTTCCAAACTAAACATAAATGATTTGTTAAGGTAAGTAGATAAAACAGGAGATTATGTTTCACGGAGGATTTTACCAATACAGCAGCATTCTTATTCCCCTTAAACTGAAGTTGATGCTGATTCTGCCTACAGTGGCATTTTTTGTGTTTTATTTTATGACCGTATGTGAACTGAGTTCTGGCCTTTAATGTTGCTCTGTACTGTTGAATTCTATAACTCAGTTTAAACTGGGTAAGGTGTGTGAGTAAGTATGTGTGTGTAGAAAGTCTTCTTCAGATCAATTTTAGATTCATGGCAAAATTGAGAGAAAGATACAGAGATTTCACATTTATCTCCTACTCCCATGCATAGCCTTCCCCAGAATCATATATTTGATACCTACAATTCGTGAACCTACACTGACACATCATGATCACCCAAATACTTTGTAGTATAATACAGACTATTTTCACCATCCTAAAAACTTCTTTGTTCTGCCTAGTCATCCCTCCCTTCACTCTCAACCTCTGGCAACCACTAATCTTTTTGCAGTCTTCAAGATTTCTATTTCAAAATATCATATAGTTGGGATTGCTGAATTATATGGTAAGATATGTTTAATTTTATAAAAAAACTGACAAACTGTCACCCAAAGTGGTTGTGTCATTTTTCATACCCACCAGCAATGAATGAGAGTTACTGGTGCTCCACATCCACACTATCATTTGGTGTTGTCAGAGTTCCAGATTTTGGCCATTCTAATAAGTGTGTAGTAATAGCTCGTTGTTTTAATCTGCTATTTTATGATGATGTAGAGCATCTTTTCAGATGCTTTTTGCTATATGTATTTTTATTTTTTGGTGAGGTGTGTGTTAAAGTCTTTGGCCTACTTTTTAATTGGGTTGTTTGTTTTCTGAGTGTTGAGTCTTGAAAGTTCCTTCTATCTTTTGGGTAATAGTCCTGAGGTGTGTTTTTTACAAATATTTTCTTTCACTGTAGGTTTTGTCTTCTTATTCTCTTAATGCTATTTTTTTTATAGAGCAGAAGATCTTGATTTTAGTGAAGTCTAGCTTATTAATAAGTTTTTCCATAGATCATGCCTCTTTAGATGTTATATCTAAAAAGTCATCACAGTACCCTGGGTCACCCAGGTTTTCTCCTATAAGTTGTTTTTAAATGAAGTCTCTCCAGAGATATCTTCTTCTCTATAGATATAAGCAGTTCCATTGCCGTTTTCCTAGCCCAAAAGTGAAATTGTGAATGGGGAGGAAATATAGCTGGCATGGACATTGTCACAGAAGAATCCAATATATTGCTAATTGGCAGAGGGAGGGAAGATTCTGAGTGTATGACATTTAATATAACTTATCCTTCAGGCAAGGAAATTTACTCACTGGGACATTTTTAAAAAGCTTACTCTATAATATCTTCTCTAGGTTACTAAATATTATTAAAAAAATCCAAGTCATACAAAAATACTTTTTACTTATCTCCAGGGAAATCAAGTTATTGGATTATTAACTCTGGGTTACATCATCACTGCGCTGTTTGATTATGTTTCTGGACATTGGAGGACTAGCCATTGCAGACTAGTGTGGGTGTTGGTTATTTTGAAGCTAAGTTTATTTGAAAAGAACTCTACAAGTTGCTGTATGTTGTATTGTTTGGCCCAGAGCATTGATAGAAATCTTGAAGCTAGAGATTGTGTGATAAATAATGCAGAGTAGAAACTTGCACCACCAATTATTCAGGATTCTGTGAACCTGAGTAGAGTGAGTCATGGACATCCAGCCAGGTAGAATTAGTCGGTAAGATATTTCTAGATGAAAGACAACAACCATTTTGGGTCCAGATGATAAACAACAACAAAAATAATAATAATAATGTAAAAGTTTGGAACTGATTCCTGGTTAAAGACATTGCCACTCAGCATGATTATATTTACATATCCATTCAGTAATAAATATAGATTTAATCATAAACAATTAAACAGAAGGAATTTTAAGAGTTGTTATTTGGGTCAACTTGCAAGTGTGTAAACACATTCTTAATGTGACAATTTTTTAGACCTTATTGAATTCCTCAAGTTACATTTTTCTCTCAAACAAGTTTATTTGTATTATTCAGAATTTTTTATACATTGTTTTTCTGGTTGGTTTTCAGTAAGTAGAATTTTCTACTTTTTTTTAATCTTCTGTCTCTGCAGTTTATATATTTTTTGAGTTTCTACATAAAACAATTTATCGTTTCTCTATTGAGAGAGAGAGAGAGAGAGAGAATATGCCTTAAACTTGAAAATAGAGCATCAGTGAGAAATACTTGCCCAATATGCATACTGTGACCTCATTATGGATCTTAATCACATAAAGATTTCTACTAATAGCTTCAGTCAAGTTAACATAAAAAAAAAAAAAAGCTGGTGATAGCATTTTTGGTGATTTTTGACAGCTGAGTGGTCTCAGTTATGGCAAAATATCCAAGTCTAATATCAGTGGGATTCCTCCCATGTTCTACATCTTGTTAGTTTGGACAAGAATTGTATTATGGATGTTTATAAAGCCAAAAAGCAGACATATGTGGAAAGAGAATTTTAAGGCCTGTTTTACCTGAGATGAATATATGCTTGTGCTTCCTGAGACTTAGGCTGAAATCAAACATTTTGAAAAATTTTTGATATAAAATAAATGATCTATTAAGCATGTTTTGAAGTTCTAATCACCCTCTGCAACAATAACAAAAAACACCAATTTTTTCCCTAGTGGTGTAAAATGTACCATCAAAACCAAAACTCCTTTGAAATCTTTAGAATCACTGATAGAAAGAAAAAAATGCAAAATAAATATACAAATTAAAACGTGCTTTCCCAGTTGCTGGTAATCTAGAAGAGACTTTCTCAATCTGGCTAAAAGCCTCTAAGCATTAATAGAGCTTTTATTTCGATATTGCACAGGATTCCTTTTAAAGATGCCTTTATCTTCAGACTATATCCATTTGTTTGAAGAGAGGTAACATCACCCAATTAATTATTAGATACAAGGCATATGAGTTACCATCCAAGCCACACTTCTAGCAAGCTCTTTGACTTTGTCCAGGAAAAGGACAGCCTAACCCTGCTGCTGGAAATGAACTCAGTTACCTTAGACAAACCACTTCTCCCTAAGTCTCCATTCATTAATCCTTAAAGTGGACTCCTCTGTGCTCCTTCCTTATGGGGATTAAGGAGAAAATATTGGTGAATTACTTTGAGTTCCTAAGAAGAAAAGCACACTTCAAACAGAAGCACCATTATATTGTTTTGCAATCAGGCTGTATTTTTTTTCTTTAATTATCCCTTCTACTCTTATGTTTACTTCAATAGTTGGGTGTGTCTACTCTAACTGGTCAAACCAATACTTAGCTGTTATGCCTTTTCTTATTCCTCTTAATTATCTTGTTTTGCATTTTGTTCCCAACTTGATTTCTTTAGGAATAATCTGTGAATGAGTAGATCATATTGATCAAAAAGGGCATGGTTTTCAGAAATAGGCTTATGCTATGATATATGTTAAGTGAAGGCAAAACAACATCCAATAGCTTCTTATATTTTCAAATGGTATGTACAATAAAAATAATAATTAATGTTGTAAATTTAAAATGCACCTTTCATCTGATTATCTCAAATTATTTTAGAAATGCTAATTAAACTCCACAACACCCTGTACCATACATATTATTATTTCCATTTTGCAAGTGAAGAAACTGGAGTTCAACAAGGCTATGTGACTAACATAGGACACAAAATGAGTCAGTGTCAAGTAGGGGATTTACGGTTTCCAAGGCCTAGTCAAAAGCTTTGCATCTTGAACTAATTAGCACTCCATAATTTTAAAGATGGAATGTACCAGGTAATCATCCCTGATTCCCAATTTCAACAGTGACATTCTAATGCTTAGATTAGCAGGTGCCCCTCTTTCCCCCATTTATTTCTGTTCATAATTTTTGGGAGGTTTTCTGGCTTCTCAAATTCATTTATCAGTGCATAAGTAGAGCTTGATAGACTATAAAGCTCAAATCAGTTAATGTTATAATACTTCAAGTCTAGCAAAAATACATAGTGAGAAGAAATGTTGAAAGTTAGCACTAACCTGACGGAATTGAATTACCTGTAGATTTTCATATCCTGTCCTGTGTGATGCAAATGCTCTAGCAGAAAGTTTTAGTATATTAAAAAAACATTTTATTACCAAAAAAATAACAGCCTATAGTGTTGATATAACTTGCTTTTTTAAAAAATTGAGGTAACATTGGTTGACAGAATATGTTTCAGGTGTACAACATTATAATTCAGTATCAGTATACACTATAGCATGTCAATGTTCAACAGTCTGTTTTCCATTCATCACCACACATTTGACCCCATTGACCCATCCACTCTCTCCCCACCCTTTCCCCTCTACATCAATTTGTTATTTGTTTCTATGAATTTTGTTTTGCTTTGTTTTGCTTGTTCCTTTTTAAAAAAATATTCCACATATGAAATCATACAATTTTGGTCATTTCTTGTCTGACTTATTTCATTTAGCATAATACCCTCAGGGTTTATTTATATGTTGCTGCAGATGGCAGGATTTCATCTTTTTTATGGCTGAACAATATTTCATTGTATACATGCACCACATCTTCTTTATTCATTCATCCATCAATGGACACTTAGGTTGTTTCCATGTCTCGGCTATTGTAAATAATGTTACAATGAACCAAACGGTACATATATCTTTCCAAATTAGTGTTTTATATCCTTCAAATAGATACCCAGAAGGGAAATAGCTAACTCATATGATAGTTGTATTCTTATATTTTGCAAAACTTCCATACTCTTTTTTTATAGTAGCTGCACTTAGTTTATTTGAATAATAATAATAATAATAATAATAATAATAATAATAATAATAACAGCAACAACAACAATAATAATAATTAGAAATTGACTAACCAGCATTAAAAACCTAAGTTCTCTGACCTGGCTCAGAGCATTGGGATACAGTGCAGTCCATAGCCTTAGCCAGGCTACATCTGTTTCTCAGTTTGGCTGGGTCGGCCTCACCTTGGAACTACTTCTCTAGGTTACTTTGGGGCATTTTAAAGATTCTAACTCAAATGACTTTTCCTTCAAAATGTAACATTTTTATTCTCATGAATAAGTTTCCAAGACTTTTCTTGTCCAATCAATGAAATCATTTAATAAAATTCTCATTGGGAGCAGTAAGTATCAGCTGAGAGACAAGAATTTATTCTTGTTGTCAGAACTGTTCCATAAATACAGAAAAATCCAGTGATTTCCTCAAGTGAGGGAAGCAAACAGCTCAATAGTTTAGAGCCCTAGTTTGGATTTAATTCCAGCTGGGTTACTTACTAGCTGTAGAACCTTGGGCAGATCATTAAGTGTCTTTGAACTTGTTTCATCATTTATGAAATGGAAATATTATTTCTATATCCTGGATTTGCTGTATAAATTAAGGTAATATAGAAAAATCTTGAACATGATAACTGGAATATGGTAGGCATTCAATAAATGATTTCTATTAGTAGCAATATTTGAGTTATTTCATGAATTTACAAGGAAATAATTTTAACAAAAAAACAAATGATAATATGGAGATTTGAAATGGATAAAAAGACAGTATATCCAAAATAAAAAGGTGCTTGGTTGAACCCTTTGGTATTTGTGACTGGAGATATAAGGTGGAAAGGGGTCAAGTGTAACCTGATGGCTCTTAGGAATGGAGGCAGGAATGGATGGCACATTAATTAAGGAGAAAGCAGAGTATATAAAATGGTACAGTGTATTATCATGATCCTCCTCTAAGAAAAATGTTATTGTTACTTTGGTGCATTACAATGAAAAATTGTTCTTAGTAAGTCCAGCTTTTCTTTTGATGTTTACCAGGGAATTATGTTTGACTGATGCCCTAAAGCATTTAATGCTATTTTCAAAGAAGTTTTAAATATGTTTGTGAAAATAATAAGACCAGACTCAAAGCTAATATAAAATCAAAGAACCATTCCAGATGGGGCTAGGAATAGAAATAAAAGTAGCTTTTTGCTTAATAAAAAAAAAAAAAAAAGGTTTGACTGATTCATAAAAAAAAATACATTTACTATTTAGATATAAAAATCATTTGAGAGGTAGAGAAGATAGTTTCCTTTTGGTCTAAGAACAGCAGATGTTTAGCAGAAATGAAGCCATTTTCCCTTTTTCTAACTTTGTGAGAAGATCCATGCAACCTGAATCAGTCTATGAGACAGAAAATTCCATTGAAATTTATAATTCAGGACAAATTTTATAAAAATAAAATTTTTGAAGCATCAGAGTACTAATTTATCAGTCAACACAGCCTACAGCTCATATCAAAATCTTTATTTTCAGATGATCTTCCAGCTTGATTTTTCAGTCTGTTTCTTCAAGGTTTACATGCTTACTGCATTTCAATACCTGCCTTTACATGCATCATTAGAGAATGTTAATTCTTCTTCCACTATGTTTATAGATTATTTATCTCAGGATTACCTCATAATTGATTTTCCTATCTCTAGTTTCTTCCTTATTCAATCTATTCCCCACACTTGTTACCAAAAATGATCAAAGGTGAACACCCCAAAATATGACTGTGCTACTGCTCAGATTAAAATTCTTCAACATCTCCTTATATCTGCAAAGGAGAAAAAAAGTTTAAACTTATTACCATTATCATAATCTCTTCAAAATAAGGACCAAGTCTAGTTTTCAAATGTCTTCATGGATTACCCCCTCACCAAAAACAGTTGCTACTTCATGTCAATCAGACAGTCAACATAATTACTCATGTGCCAAAACCAAACCAGTATAAGGGGTGATGAAAGAGAAAAATCCACATAGCACACCAGATTCTAGAATATAACAAGAAAAGAGAGACCAAGGACAAAAATTAAACCCAAGCCTACATAGGTTGATGAAGAGACCAGACAAAAGAATGAGAAAGAATATGTGGTAGATTAAGAATTTGCATGGACTTATTATTGTTGTTGTTATTATTATACTACAATTCTAACGGATTTTTATTCTATTAGCTGGTTTCACTAGAACACAAACTTGAAAGAAACTATGCTTTCTCACAGTGCTGCCTTGTTGTGGACTATGTAAAACCATGGTTATCCATGCCTGGATGAAATAGCTTTTTCAGTCACTTTTAAATAATAAAAAGACTAATTACTTTCAAGATTTAGAGAGCTTAAAAGCAGATCGTGGCCATGGAGGCAACAGAAAGAATAATTAGCTAAGAGGGAGGGAAAGAGGGATGCTCTTTGGGTTGTCTTCTGTGTTTCTGCCCTCTGGGTAACAGACTAATCATTGTTGGCTCTTTCTCTTGGATACTCTTCTAGGATTCTTAGAATTTCTCTGCTGAAGACCTCAGACTGCAAGAAATTTTATGAGTAATAACTCTAACCTCTGGGCCACTTAGAACTGCCTACCGCCTCCCTGGGACTTCTCAAGAACCACTTCACTGTAGCCTCATATGTTCCTCTTGGAAAGGATCTCTTTTAGTTTGAGTCAGAGTGGCTTGTGTTTTATAGGGACACATCTGGAAACAGGGAAATAAGCCCCTTACCATGTCATAGGTAGAGACACATCTCACTTTCCACACAGTTCTCTTTTTCTTCACTATGAAAGAACAAAGTCTTTCTGTCACATTTTCACTGTCCAGTCTTTTACCTTTATATTTTTTCCAACATCCATCATACAACCAGTCCCTGTGTCCCCAGACTCCTTGAGGCACATGGCAACGTCCCCCCGACCCCATTATTCTTTTTTCAACTTGTGCTAGGTCTGAAGTGAAGATGTAGCTCTTCCCTACCTTCGTCTAGGGAATAGTAAAACATTCAACAAGTTTTTCCAAAGAAATTTTCTCTTTTAATTTTTTTCGACCTCACTTTTTATATGATAAAGGGCATGATGACCTAATTGTGGCAGTACTGGCTTGGGGCCAGTATTCTTCTAATCTTATTGAGAAGATTTAGCACCTTACTTTAGACTCTATAAATACATGGTATCTACTATTTTATCCTAAAGATTCTTTGAATCTTTGCTAAAATTCCAGAGCAACAGAAAGTTGCATTCAATGTCATGTGACACTCTGTTGGCTGCAGTGGCACCTCTTTTGAAGTTCCATGCCTCAGCTCCCTCTGATGAGCCCAGATCTCCATGCCTGGAACATGCTAAATACTTTTAGGCTGTTAGTTGCATAGATGATTTCTTCTTCCTGGGATGCCCTTTCCCACCTTGAAAAAGCTCTCCATCCTCTGTGATTTGGCTCAAATATTGTCTCTTCTGTGCAACTTCCTGAGCTCCCTTTGTCATGAGTAATGCTGATCCCAGCTGTGCTTACCTCATATTTAGGACTCACATACTGAACACAATAAAGACAGACCTGGGTTTAAATTTGACGTCAGCATTTTACTAGCTCTATGTGACCTCAAACAAGTTTCTTGATCTCTCTAATTCTGTTCATCTGTATAAATGAAAGAAGAATAACTTCTATTATTTGTGGTTGTATATTAAAAGAAATAATTTATATAAAGCCTAGAGTATAATATTTTATTATAATCATCACATAGTATGATAAGTTAGTACTTATTACGATAGTAGATTCTTAATATGGTGAATAGTATTACTACTATGACTGCTGATAGTACTTGTGATTCTGCTATTACCTCCAAGAAAAACAGTATGAACAAAGCAAAAATGAAGTCTATTGCTACTTGTCTAGCTCTACTTTTTTCATTGCCATCTTCCAGGAACTAGACTAGATTTTTATATACACTATACAATTTAATTCTCCCATCCTCACTATGAAGTAAGTACAATTATCTCTTTTTGAAAGATGAAAAAACTGAGATTCAGAGAGATTAAGTAACTGCCTCACATCAAAGCTTGTGTGGGTAATGATTACATTGCACAGTAGAGTCTTCAGGTTCTTAATATGTATTTGCTAGTTGTCCAGATTCATCACCTACTCTAGTGTTTCTGTCCCTATTAATTCAAACTCAAATTCCAATGTAATTTTAATTCTGCAAAAATTCTTCGCTACAAGATACCATTTAGAATTCCCACATGTGCCCTTTAAGTGTATGAAAGAATCATTGTAAGCCTTTCTGATTTTAGGCAGAGAGTTCCCTGAGTGTCTCCCTTCTTCCACCCTCTCCCCAGAAGTGGCTATCTGGATCTCCCTATCAAATCCACTGTTTCTTACAGTACCTGAAACTTTAAATAAACAGGTTGGACCCAGCCAGGCTATTGCTATTAAACTGTGTCATGCTTACTTAATGTGTATGACACAACTTCTCAGGAAACCCAAAGTGCAAAGTGTCATTAATGTTCCCTCAGTGTTCCAGTTTTGTCACTTTGGCATAGCTTTTCTTCCCAATGGCGAAAAGTACTACATTTTCAAGTGCAAAGCCTGAGTGAGAATGTGTGAGGTGCATGGCCCCAAATATCCTTCTCCCCATTCTTAAAATAGTAAAGTCTTGCTACTTCTTAACCTTCCATAGATATTCTGAACTCTGCGGAGCTCTACGTGATGTAGGAGGTCAGGCACCTGCTCTTACTCAGAGCCTCCTGTTTCTCCATAGACATGCAAGTTGCATCTTCTCTCAGTCTTCTTCTTTCACCAGGATGTTGCTTGCTGCTAGCTTGAAGTGGTGCTCAAATCTCCAAAGATTGCTGTTCGGTTTAATTTCAGGTAAATCAAAAAAGTTGGCAAGATCATTTTTCCACTCTACAATGTGGATCCGTTTAGAAACTCAGGGAAATAAAGAATGGTTCAGCTGAGTTCTCATAAAACATTTGAAGATTTAGTGGCAGGTTTTCAAATAAATGCAGCAGCTGGCTTTTTAGTAGCTCTGAGATATACAAACTTAAAAGCCACAAAAACTTTGTGTTTCCTGCTAATAACTTTTGCACATAATATTCCCATTACTAAAGATCTTATTGATACATTTCTCCTCAATCTCAAGTAGGGCTAGATGTGGGGAATAATTGAGAAACTTGAGGAGAATCAATAAAAAATTATTTATAGTTGAAGGAAAGACTGGAATTATACAGAGTAATTGGATATATATTAATTAGTATTGTATATTTCATATACTGTATCACATCTCAATTGTTATATATAATATATAACATATACACTAGCAATTTTTAAAAATACCAAGCTATCTTCCCTTTTCTCTTTCTCTTTCTCTCCTCCGTCTGTCTGTCTACCTAGCTATCTAGCTATCTATCTATCATCTATTTATCATTGTACCAATTCCAGTTTATATATATATATATATATATATATATATATATATGTGTGTGTGTGTGTGTGTGTGTGTGTGTGTGTATACACACACACACACACACACACACACACATATATACACATACACATATATATGTGTGTATATATATATACACACACACATGCCATTTGCCTGTAAAGTTTCTTATTCATCCTTTAATAAAGACATGAGTGGAACAGCACTTCTTGCAGCTTCTCCAGTCCTCCCAAGCTGTCCTTCCTGTTTCATGGCCCCCTGGCACTTTTCACAGGCAAATAGCTTCTTCAGCTTATTATGCAGTAATTATCTATTTACTGGTCTGTGTACTCACCTGACATGGGTCTCTGTAAGGGCAAGCACTATGTTTGATATTTGGCCTTTCTAACACATGGTATGTGCTCATATTACTATCACCATATTAATATATCCAATCATAAAGTAATTTAAACTTTTACAGTGATATTATCAATAGTAATTTACAATCATTTATAGTATTGTCACACAGTTTTGTGTCTTTCAGTTCCAAAAATATTTGGCTTCAAAAAGGAATAAGATCTCAGCATAAAATTAAAACATCTGGTTAAATTCATTTATTATTGATATTAAACAGTAAAAATAATCATAAATCTCTGAGACATCTTTGGCTTCTCTGTGTCTCCATTTTTGTCCTATAAATTTGAAATAGTAAAACTAATCATACACTATGACACAGAAGTGTGATGAATAATGAGTGTCATTTTATGAAATCGTTTAAGTTCTTGACCTGACATTGAATTTGTTCCATTTAAGATGCAGCACTACAGGTAGGGCTACCAATTTAGACATGGAGAGGAGTATTTTCCCTTAATACCGCCAAGTAATGCTCCAGCACCAGCAATTCAACTGAATTCTGACACTATCTACCCAGAAATAGTGTCAGATCCCACAGGTTAAGGGCTTAGTCCTATAAGACTAAAGAAAGGTTTGCTGGCCTTTCTACTCTCATTTGGGGTGAGTTACTTGCAATCTTCAGGCTAGTAGCTATCAGGAAAGTCTATTCTCCTTGGCACTTTGTGGTAAGAACTAATGTGTCTCCTGGAGCTTTGCTGAATGAGATCGGCTAAGACTTGGGCTTATTCATTCAGAGTACTTGAATGAAGTTGCTGGGGTCCAGGTCCCTGATGCAATCTCAGTAAGCGTAGTGCAACTCTGAAATCCAAATCTATTTATTCGCCACTGGCAGGATATGAACTTTTATATGTCACTGGTTTTCTTGTCCAAATAGGTAAAATGGCCTTAGACTGCAATTTTAGTAACATATATATTACTTAATACAAATACCACTTTTCTTCAGAGCAAAAGCTGTTAACTGTTGGAATTGGTATTTTGAAGGAATTGTTGAATCTCCCCATAAAAGTAGTTGAAAATAGAGTATATTTCTATTTATCTAGGTTAGTGTCTGATGGATGAAGGACTCAGAGAGCCATTTAGTGTCCTTATAAGCAGTAACATGGTCTGAAGCTTCCTGTGAAGTCTCTCTTTAGCAGTTGGTAAATTATTTTATTATTTTAAACACCAAACCCATGGAAATAAAAACCTAGATTTGAGGTGGTTTTCATTTCATGCTTTTTGATTGGACATTTTTGTCATTTACCTCAGTGGCAGAAGTGTTTAGCCACTTATGGATCATGAAATTTCTTTAAGGGAGAAGCGTACAATGAATTCAAAATAAGGAGCCAGTTGAAGCCTGAATCCTAATCACAGTTGTAGTATTGATTTATTTGGCAAGTCTTTCTATTTCTCTTATTACCTTTGCTTTTGTTTCTCAACAGACAAACCTATGTCTTAAAAGTATTCTTTGAAAATTCATATAGCCCTGTTTGAATAGATCTTTGGAAATTGTTCCACCTTGTGAGACTGAAGTTACAGTATGCCTATGAAACTTCTAGTCGTAACTCTGCTACTGATAAGAGAGTCACTGTTTATCATTCACTGCCGAGTGTCGTGGTAACTTGTTATTATTTTAAAAATACATTTATGATTTGGGAATTCCTGAGAATTTCTGAGCATTTGAGTTTCTCATTGCCAAATCTCTATGTGTCAGGAATTTGTGAACACCAGCTTTTGTCATACACTCTTCCCTCTACCTGATATACTCTTCTCCATTATTCTTCCTGGCTAACTCTCATTCATTTTTTCAGTTTTAGTATAAATGGCATTTCTTCTGGGGAGCTTTGCCAGATCTTTAGAATATATTAGTCCCCTCATTGTTCTTCTAAAATGTGTATCTTAACTCACCACACCTTTTTCTAATTGTTTGAATAGTTGTCTGATTGCCTTTACATCTAACCCCTAGGCTGTGAGCTCTGCAGGGGAGGAACAAAGACTGGCTGGATATCTTGTCCATCATTATAACCCCAGCGTCTGGCAGAGTGCCTGACATACAATAGGACCTTAAGTGATGAATGCGTGACTGAATGAAAGAATGAATTTAATGAGCACTTTTTGCTAGGCACCAAGCAAAGTGTTAGGGAAAAAGTGATATGTGAGACTTAAAGAGACACTCAGAGGAACTGGTAATTGAAATGTGCCAATTGCTACAGTTGCAGGTATGTACAAAGGGCTGAAGAAGTACAGGCTTGAGCATACTCATAGACATTAGGATGTACATCAGGAATTTGGGTGAAATATTTTCTAATTTCAAATTTTGAAAGTTTTTGTAGTGTCAAGATGAACTAAGGCATTTCAAAGTATGTACTTTAAGCAAATATTTATGAGCACTTGATGAAGAGGCTATAATTTCTAGGTCCTAGGAACATAAAAGTGAGTGAACATGCCATAGGCCTTGATGTTTAAAGAACGATGTTAAATACGAAAAACATGTATTTGATTTTCTGTTAAAATTGGTATCTAAGCTAAGCCTAAGTATGATTTAATAGACTTAAGGAAAAACATTCTAATAAATAATTGCTTCTCTGTTTAAACATTAGCAACTTCCCCTGAAAGGCCTTTGGCATTATTTCTTAAATAAATGAAAACTGCTATAAGGAAATCAATTGGTAGGAAATGATTGATAACCAATATCAAAGTACTACAACTCTAGCTTCCTATTATTATCTACCAGAAGCCCTCAGAAGATCTGGTAATACAGATGATAAAATGTATGCTTTCAAAAGATTAATGTAGTGTTATTTTTTTAAGACTTGTCTAAAAGAACAGCTTTCTGTGAGTATACAAATGCATTTAGAAGTCTTCTGGGCTGTGACCTTTCTCCATCCTTGCCAGGAGAGACTTCCTTCTGACTGCAGCACCCTTATAGATTATTTATGTCTTTCAAGGCAGACCTGAGATATCACAGAGGTGTCCTACCCTTCCCTACCCTACCACTTGCAGTGGCCATTTCTGAGAAGCAGGTGTAGAATGGAAAGAAGTGATGTGGCTCTCTGTGGGCACAGAAGGAGTCTGTGAAAATTAATCCAGTTAGACCATTAGGAATAACCTTCCCCTAGAGAGCCTGAATCTTCAGTGAGGAAACAAATTGCCTGAGGGAAGATTCTGCAAAGAAAACACCTCTCAAGCTCCCTCCCATTTATAAGGTAAGTATCTGCCTCTGTCTCAAAAACTCTAGTCTCAAAACATGGGAAGGTTTCTCTCTGCCGACTGCAGTGTCCAGGGAAACAAAGATATAATTCAGCTTTCTTGTGTGCCTCTCTGGACTTTGGGAGGAAAAGCTGGCACATTCATTTGTGCTCCATCTACTCACTCAACCAGCAACTTCTATATGCCAGGCACTGTTTGAGGCACAGCCTAATAAAATCAATACAAATGCCTGCTTATAAGCTTATATTCCAGCAAGGGAGAGAGACAACAGTCAAGGTAAATAAGTAAACTTCTCATGTTAGATAGCGATGAGAGCTAAGAAGAAAACAATAAATAAGTAGGAGATTATAAAGTGTTGAGTGCAGAGGGAGTCAGGAACGGTGAATGGTTGCCAAGGGAGGGACCTAACAGAAGTGAGGGGTTAGCCAAGTGGGTACTTGCTTAAAGATATGAGATATGTGAAGAAAGTTCTAAGACCAATGAGGAGGCTGTAATGGCTGGAGCAGATTGAGAGTGGAAGAAGATGAGGCAGAGGACAACTAGGTGCTGGCCCTGTGGGACTGTGTAGTTCATGGCCAGGGTGAGCCTTTGTTCTGAGGGCTATAAAGCCTTGCAGAGTTCTAAGCACACAAATTCTGATGCAGAGTAATCTGTGGAAATGTTAGAAGGACAAGTATGCCTTTAAGGAGTATCAGGATATACATTTACAATTATATCCATGTTTTAACAGGTCTTTACTCATTTTAAAATTAGAATTGCTGATTGCTGAGATTCAATGGAAGCATCAACCGGTGGTTTCCTAAGTTTGAGGCAGATTCCCATAGCTTTCTGGAATGTAGCCAGGGTCAACCTTGTAGTGAAGTAAGAATCTGGGACAATTGCCTTCTCTTACATGTTCCACTTCATGCTTCCCTTTGCTGAAACTATTCCCTCCTTCTTCCATGCAACCTTATTCCGTACTCGCATCCTCCATTTAGAATACATTCCCAGATTTAAACTACCTTTTCCTCCTTCTTAAAGCCTGATAGTTTTGTTTGTTGTGTGGGTCACATAGATTAGAAAAAGTCTGCCCTTGCTTCTTAAAAAAACTTTGCTTTTTCTCTTCTGTAAAATGGGTGTAATGATAACACCCTTGGAGAATTGTTGGGAAGGAACTGATGAGATACAGTCATTAAAACAAGGAGGGAATTGCCTAAAATTTTTCTTTTTAGTTTTTTTCTCTTTCCATTAAATATTTCGATGATAACCCATTTACCTTTTGTTTTTAGCCTTATGGTTTAACAATTTAAAAACAATATTAATCTGTTCTAGACAGTTTGGTCAAATTTCTTTGGGGCTTATCTATTATAATAAACAGTATCCTTTTTGAAAATAAATTATTGTTTACATTCATGTATTAATTATGAATGTAGATCACATATAATTGATGAGAGTTACCCTGTACCAGACATCCCAGACACAGGTGTAGACAGGGCTGACATTCCACACATAATGGAGTATAGACATTCTAGTAGGAAGGATAAACATTCAACAAACAATTACAAGATTTCTAAGTATAGCACAAATAAAGACCTACAGAGCATTGTAGAGGTGCCTATACGGGAGGCTTTAGAGAATCTGAACATTGTGATACCTAGAAAATATGCTTAGAGCTATTATTGTTGTGGTTGCTATAAAAATCCTTCCATTTTACTAACATTTTCCTCCCTTACCTATTTTAGGGGATTGTTTGATTTCCTAATTTAGGCTTTAAACCATGCTGATTTTGTATTCATCGCTGTGGTACACTCTCAGTCTTGCCATGGGAAGTGCTAAAAATCACTCTCCACACTTTTCGAGACCCACAGCAGTTCCACTGTTAGAGGCCAATGCCAGGAGCAGGTTTTGGATTTGGGGAGTGCTATCCCAGCTGGCAAGATCAAACCGGCTATTTTCCAAATTACCCAGCACCCTGTGGGGTGAATGTTTCCAACTTACTTTTTTGGTACTGCAGTAAGTCACATTTTATCCCCAAGAACGGAAAACAGAAAGATTCTAAAATTATTCATTAGCAAGAATTTTTTTCCCCAAAATATCTAGGGTGGGTTTAAAAGCTACCATTGACTATGTGTTAGGAGCTGAAATCACATCGTTGGCGATACAAACAAAGCCCGCTAAAGGGTTTCTCTATTCTAGATTGTCTTTTCTCTGTTAAAAGAATCACATGGCTGTCTCCCATTGGAAAAAGACAGAAGAGGAAGACATTAAAATACAGTGCTGTCTGGCAAGGAGAATCTGCGACACGAGGACATCTCGTGTATGAGCAAAGATTCTTACCCTTATGCTGCTGCTGTGGAGTGTGAATATTTACGAACCTCCTGCTCTTGACTAACTTGTGGTAATTTACATGTCTCACACATCCCCCAATTTATGGCAAAAATATCTCACAATTTTAATGTGCTCAGAGCTCCTTGGAGTTTTAACCTCTCTAGCTAGAAACACAGCTTCTAAGGAGGCAAGAAAGAGAGAGAAACTGACTACATCTTTTGTTCCCTTTTCAAAGTCTGATCCCAATTAGCTCTCCACATTCCTCAGAATCCTTGAAGCTGGGGACATGTGGCTAGTGGCATTCTAGTCAACCCGCATATTTAGGTATTTGGAAAGTGCCTGCTGCTCACAGTTCTTGTCCCTGGGTTCTACCACAGCCCTCCCCACCTGCCCTACCTGAAGAAACCTGCAATCACTGTGAATTTCCACTAGAGACCTCTAGCTGCTCACAGGAGGGCCAGGGAGCGGTTCTTTGGGTGTCTCCTTTAGAAGCAGGAGAGGTTAATAACTTGCCAGTTGCCCTTGGGAGAAGGTAGAGTTCTTCCATGAAAGGAAAGTAATATTCTGTGCTTGCTCATTCTCTCTCTGTTTCTGTCTCTGTCTGTCTGTCTCTCTTTCCCCCACCTCCTCCAAACAAATTGAAGCTTATTCTAGAAGGTGAGCTGTGAAACTCTGAAGAGGCAAGAGATTATATGTCTTAAAGCAATGCCATAGAAATGATAAAATAGAAATTTTCCTAGGTTGACAATCTTCTTATTTGAAGAGTTTTCCATACTAACAATTGGAAGCCAGGCTCAATTCTCAGCTTTTAAGAGCCTTTCCTGTTAAGTACAAGAGAGGATGAGTTCCACTCATATGCTCCTGGACATTATTATGAAGCTCAGTAAAATGCCCTCTGTCCTCCACCACAACCAATCTTTCTCTTAACCCCCTAAGAAGCCTTCTCCTATGTGCTGCCATCTTCAGTGTGAAGCCAGTAGCTGTATTCCCGCCCAACAGCAACAGATGGGACACATCTGTAAGGAGAGACTGACTGGTGATGATATTTCACCAGTTTCCCCAAAAGGTGAAACACATTAATCTCCATTTACGTGTGAAACAGAGGGTGAAAAGGGAAATAATCTCCCTTCATTTAACCTGTGCCCCTGTGGAGAATCACCGTAGGTTGTATTTCAGAATTTGAGTATAACTAATTTTGCCCTTTACCCATGGTCTTCATTATATGGCAGCATGAGAAAGAGAATCAAAAGAGGATTAGAGCAATGAGTCTAGAAAGTTGCTTTTGGGTTGTATTGCCAGGCATGAGTTGGTCAAAATTTCTTCAGAGATTCTCTAACATCTAGTTTGCTCTCAGGTAATTGTGGATTCTTTGCATATGTTTTTTAGGAACAATCTTGTCCTTCTTTCAGGTAGATTGTTATTTGCTCACTCATTTATATATGCACATCAAATGCCTACAATGTGCCTGCCAGGCACTGTGATTTGCAAGAAAAACATAAATGGAGATGCACAAGGACTCGAATAAAACTTACTAATGTTGGATCCTTAAGAATGAACGAGTCTTTCAAGATGTCTGTGATCCCACTAAGGGGTCTGTGTGTGTATGCATGCTCGTGTATGCTTTTAACTAGTGAGAAAAATCTAAAATTTAAAACAATTTTTAAAGAAATTAACGTAAAAAAAAATAGTTTCTAACCATTGCAGAAACTGACAGTTACGTAAGCAGATAATTAGAAGACAACATTAGAATTACCATATAAAAGAACTATGTACAGTATCGTATGAGCTCATGGGTGGAGTTACTGTAATTGCTACTGACAAAGGTCAGAGAAGGCTAAAGAGAGAAGGCTGCATGCAAAGGATGGGTAGAAATTGGCCAGGTGACTTGAAGGGAGGATAGACAGGAGTCAGTATGCCCTGAGGGGCAGTCACTTCCAGAATCTGAGGCCTCCCTACCAGTCGGATCATGATTGGTATTTTTTCTACCACAGCTTGATAAATGGAGCATGCTTTGCCGTTCATTAGTCAGCTATTACAAGAAGAAGAATTTCACAGGCATGCCCTGGCTGACCACAAAAGGCTTAATACACAGGCAAATACTGAATGCCCCAAGGTTGGTGTAGAATGATCAAAAAGAGCTCAAGTGCTTGGTATTGTGCCAGGAAGACCTAACATCACTGTGGTGTCTCTGTTGTTACTCTAAAGCTTGAACCTTCATGAGGGTGGAATGCCCGCTGCAGTGGAGGGAGCCCTGCTTGGGGATCAAGAGAGTTGGCCCTAATGCTACAACTGACTAGCCACCTGCTCACTTAATCCCTGCTTTTAAGGAAGCCTCCTCTTCTTCTTCTCAATGTAACAGTTGCCATATATTGAAAACCACTATGCCTCAGCTACTATGCTAGATGAATTACTTGCCTTATTTCATTTACTCTCCCAACATTTTACAAGCTATGTCTTATCTTCTTCACTTTCTAGGTAGAAAAGTTACAGTCAGAAAATTTAAATGACTCTATGGAGGTCATTCAGTTAAAAAAAAGAAAGTGGCAAAAAAAGTGGCAATGCCAGCATGAGAAAGTCTCTCTGATTCCAAAGTCCAAAACCATTTTGTTTCATCTCATTTGTTTCAGATAAGTCTCCATCTTGATCATTCAACTGTTTTAAGTCATCGTCATGAGGCTATTGACTTACAGTGAAATAACAGCTGTAAATATAACTTGACACTTAGTTCTGCAGAGCCTGGATAATGTATTAGGCATCTCCTGCTTATCTGGGAAGTTACAAAGCTGAGTTTTTTTGCAAGTGTGCCAAGTTTTGATGGTAATGACAGAGCTTGATATGAAACTTACGGGATATATTTGAGGCTAAAATTACACTGTCTTATCTTTGATCTGGATATTCTTACTAAGATCTGATTACATCTTTAAAGGAAAATGAATTTGAAATAAGTAGCAAAACATCTTCCCAAATGTTTCTAATTGTACAAACAAATTTGGGTTTAACCTGAGAATTATTACTCTGTCAAGATCTACCTCTAAGGTATACCATTTACCATAGCAAAAAAATTATGTCTTTGTACAAGAAGGAGGTTAATTGATTAATTGATAAATATTTTTAAACTTATTTGGCATATTGTTGAATGCAATGCTTAATATTTTTCTTTCAATATTTTAAAGTAGTTTATTCAATATATTTTAATTATCTCTACAGAAAATATCATTTGAGAAGTGAATAGTTAGCAAGTGTAATCCTTTGATGACATCTTTGGCAACTCTGGTTTTTTCAAATGAAAAGGGACATTCTTTGTAAATATTTACCAAAAATCTTTAAACTGGGTAGTTGTTCATGGGAATTTCATAAATAATAAAGACTTTTGGTCATTGTATTTCTTCCATATTAAAAGAGGCTAATTTCCACTGTATTTTATAACCTATATATTTAAACTTGGACAGTTTATACACTCACATGTAATATTTCATGTTACAGAAATACGTTTCTAGCAAGAATACCAGTTACAGAATCCAATTATGATTTGTGGATGTTGTGATGTAGCAGCAATGACTAGACCTGTTGCAGCTTCAGACTGATTCAATTAACTTTATAAAGTCAAACTCCAAAATCCTGGGTAATATTGTCAGGCATTATGTTTTCTTAAGACAAGGCAGTTGACACATATTTTTCTTTTCTGAGATTTGCAAGTCTCTAACTTTTAGAAACAAAACAAGTAGGTGGAGATAACTCTGCTACCCCAGACTTTTAGTTAAAAAGTGAAAAACCAGTCACTCAGCTGAAGAGCTGGATGCTTGGTATTATGTACTCAAGTCATCTGAATTTTTAATTCAAATTTTTATTTTATTTTTTAAAATTAATTTTCTTTTTTATAGTGACATAGGTTAACAAAATCAAATAAGTTTCAGCTCTACACTTTAACAGTAAGGTATATATATATTTACACTGCATGTTCACTTCCTATAGTTAGATTTTTTTTTCTGTCTCCTCATATTTGACCCCCTTTTACCCTGTCTACCTCCCCCACCTCTCACCACTTACCCTTTGGTTAAATTTCAATTTAAATGAGAAACAGGTGTGCCACAGGTGATAGGTGCTATGGAGAAAGAAGTAGGTCCAGGTAAAGGGGATCAGGTGTGGGGAAATTTGCAATTCTAAATAGGAAGTTTAGCATAGGTGCCTTTGGGAAGCTGATATCAGATCAGTGGTGGAAAGATGAAGACGAGCAGCTGGGACACCCAGTACATGTCCCAAGGATAGGCGCATGTCTGCTGTGATCAGAGGGTGTCAGGAAGACCAGAGTGAAGTCAGCTGGGGATGATTTCCATTTGCTCTTAAAAATTAAAAGAGGAATCAGTCAAAAACCTGTTCATCACCATTTCAGCTATGGTTCTTCAGACAAAAGCTTGGGCAAGTAAACAAACAAACAAGCAAAAACTATGATGGTTAATTTTATGTGTCAACTTGACTGGGCCATGGGTGCCCAGATATCTGATTAAACATTACTTTTGAATGTGTCTGTGAGGGTGTTTCCAGAAAAAATGAGCACTTGAATCAGTAGACGTAGTAAAGCAAAAGGCCCTCCATCTGTTGAGAGACTGAAAAGAACAAAAAGGCAGAGGAAGTTTGGATTCGCACTCTCTACCTGCCTCAACTGAAGGAGCAGAGAGCTGAGATATCTCCCCTGTCCTCTGCACTCTGATTCTCAGGCCTTCAGACTTGGACTGGAACTTACATCATAGACTATCTGCTTCTCAGGCCTTTGAACGACACCACTGGTTTTCCTGAGACTCAGCTTGAAGATGGCAGATTAGGGGACTTCTCGGCCTCTGTAATCATGTGAGTCAGTACTTTATTGGTTCTTTTCTTCATTGGTCTGTTTTCTGAAGAACCCTGACTATATATAGCTCTATTTCGTATTTGAAATGGAAAGCAAGGTGGACTTCATAATATCCCCTAAGAACAGTGTAATTGGTGCACCATTGTTTACATAAGAATTTTTTTTTTCTCGGAAGATTGTAAGCTGTCCAGCTCTTTAGTACAGTGTGCAGGCACAACCACAAACAAAGCTGGGGTGCTGACCCATGCACTGAGGTCTTAGGGATTTTACTGACCCAATAGGGTTTATGGAACAAGTTCTTAGGGAGTTGTTATTACGTCATGATCTGGGAATTAAATCCTTTCTAGGTATGTAGTAAAAAATAAGAACATAGTAATGTAATAATATAGTAAAAAGCAAGGACAAATTAAATCACACCTTATGGGCATGAATTTGTGTTCTTAGAAACATTCTCAAGACTAGCGAATTCTACTCTCTTCTCTGTAATCAGAGCAATAAGAAACACATTTGGAAAGTCTTTAACCTTGATGATTCCTTTTTCTCAGGAGCGTGTATCAGTGAAATTGGGTAAGTTTAGGAAAGAAAGCAAGGGGCTTGGCTAAAATCAGTGAGGATCAAATTAACATTTGATCTGTGTTTCTTAACATAATATCAAATATTTTTGCTTTTATTATGTATGATAAATTTATTTAATTATGTGTGCATTCATTTATAAAAAAATTAATGTAAAGATACCAAATCTATTACAGAAAGAAACCAAATATCTCTTAATATTTAAATAACCAATGAAAAAATTATCTCTAATGTTTTTGAATTTACACTATGCCCACACTGCTAACTTTGAAGCGTAATGAAATCTGGCATATGGATTCTAGCTGTGTTTATGCAAAAAGATCTTAAACCCTATTCAAGTTAAAGAAGAGATTCAAGGGCTTGTCTATTTGCAATGATTCTTAACTCTCTTACGACAGTAAGAAAGAAATTATTTAGATACATCTTTTATTTCATAGAATAATTTCATCACTGATCTGTAATCAAAATATTTGTTCCACTGATACAACATCAAAATAAATTCAAAGATGAGGTAAATGCTAATGATTAATGAACATTTTAAAAATAGTTACTAATTAGAATAAATGACAAAATAATTTGTAAGTGATGGTTATATTCATTGTAGTAATAGTTTCACAGGTGTATACTTATCTCCAGTCATGAAATTGTATACATTTAACATGTACATGTATCAATCATGAATCAATAAAGTAGTTTTAAAAAAGATAACTTTTATAATAAAAATAACTTTTATGTTTAATTATGAAAATGGTAAAAGTTTATTTGAAAAAGGGAGAAATACAGAAATTTATATTAAAAATTAAAAATTTCATTTACTGTTCAGAGATAATTCTCAGCATTGTCATGCATTCTCTATTCCTTTAATATAAATATAAATATTTTTCTGTCTCAAAGAATCATGTGTATGTTGCATCAAAACTGAAATTATATCATGCAAATAATTTTGTTTTCTAACTAATTTTTAATAAAATTCTAATTATGATTGCAAAACCCACTAAATTCTACTAAAACATAAGTCAAAAGTCTCTTTCTCACGTCAACTTCAGCCCCATTTTATTGAGGTAATTGCTGTTGACTATTTTTATGTATTAGTTCCAAATTGACCAAGAGATATTTATTGTAATTGTGTCATCGCAAAGAAAACACTTTTATCATATGCTTGCAGTCATGCTATCTCGTGGAGAATCTTAGAAATCAAAGAATTTAGTGGGCTTATAACATATAATCAAGTACAGTGAAGTTCCCTTTTTTGTTGTAATACTATCCCAGTATGTAATTTTTACTTTAAGATATTTAATCAATGATAGCAATCTAACACATTTCCAAGTCCATATGCCAAGTCTATTTCTACACCCCTGATGATGCTCCACCTACCAAGGTGAGTCAGTTACTTCAAAGGCTAACTTCTTTCCCACAGCATCACTCCACTGTGTATCTCTATCCTTCCTCACCACTCCCATCACTGAAGAACTGACACACCTTTATACAGAGGTCATGACCACTTTACCTTGGCCTTCACAGGCTCTAGCTTTTATTGTCTGCATCTGCAAAGAGATTTGGTGCCTCTCATCATCACTAATATTAAATTTTCTAATATTCCAGATATTCCACATGATAGAAACTTTTTTCCTTCTCAAATTTCTGTTTTTAATTCCCTGATATCATCTCATATAGTTAGCATCAGAAGGGAGATAACTTTCTCATCCCATCCTAATATTTTTGCTTTGGTTGGAATAACTGTTGGCACTTCCAAAACACAACATTCCTATTTATGCTAAAATTTTGTGGCTGGGAATTCCCCTATGCATTTAGTTTTCTAATAAGGACACTCATATTTCTCTTACCATTAAATCTTAATGCAAGCCTGTTAAAAGGAAGTTTTCACAAATTAAAAATTTATGTTTTTAAATTTAACTCCCACTACCTATTATCTATTTATGGTGTATATGATCATAAACATTTTCCATTGGTATGTATTTTCAACTATGCCTATTTTGAGAAGCTCTGTTCTACTCTCTTGAAGTGCCTTGGATAGTAAATGCTTGTAAATTCTTCAGGAAATGCCTAAAATTCCTAAAATGTATCCTATCATCATCATCTTATTTTTTATCTCTTACCTCTTTTTGTAATAATAGCATATATGTTACAGGTACTTGATATAATATAGGTTTTTCAATCTCAATTATTCCAGCTGAGCTTCTCAACTGATGGAAAAGGTATAAGCAGAAGACTTAATGCTCTCTGGTGCCCCCTCCCCCCAAAAAAACCAAAAAACAGAAAATAAAGACAAACTCCAAGAGCAGGGAGATTTGTACAACTTTTATTATGACCTAAAGTAACTTTAATAAATGTGTCTCAGACTAAAGAAGCCTTCGACTCATTACTTATTCAATGAGTATTTTAAAAATAATAGATTTAATTAAAATATTAAAAAATAATGATATTAACAAATCACTTCAAGTTAACTCAAGGCTGCTAAACATTGTAAGAATTATAATAAGAGCAAAATCAATCATCTGTTCTGATTCTTGGGGAAGAGAACATAAAAATTCACACTGGACCACATTATATTTTATTATTTCCCAAAGGTAGAGCCCAAACTGGGCCTGGATTGAGTTCATGGCAAGTAGAAATGGAAACAACCCATGGTATCCTCTGATGTATTTAGTGATTTAAATAGAGAGGTTGTCATTCACTTTGGAAATGCTACTCTAATGGGATCTTTTCTTCCTTCTAATGACACTTCTTGACCTCAACCAAGTCTAATTTTTCTCTACCCTCTTTCTTCTTCTCTGCCTATCACAAGAATCCATCCCCAGAAAAAAGGTCCACAAATCTAATCCATCCCTAAGACCTAGCCTTGAAAGAGATAACAAAAAACCTATAGACTTAGTATAGGGAATGTAAATGAAATTATGTTCATTCACTAACTTGCTTTCTTCAGTTTCACATGTGAAAGCAAAGCATACCTTACCGACATACAACTTTGAACTGGTGAAATTTATTTTCATGAAGGGACCTTTTGAATCTATTTCTTCCTTGTTAACATCTTCCTTCCTAATTCTTCCTGCTGTCTGCTCAAGATGCCAAGTACAATCAAAACCTGTTTTGATGGAAGAATCTGCCATGTTATTTCACCTCTGCATGAGAGAACAGAAACCATTTCAAGTATCACCTATTCAGGGGCATTTGCACTTAATAACCCAGTGCAACTTTAGAGTCTGTAAATTGTTTCATATGCATGGACTTTAAGAAATTCTCACAGTCCCTTGAGGTAGGTATTTATAATCTCATTATGCAGCTGAGTTAATCAAAGCATAAACAATTCAATGCACTATCCCCAGTCACAGGGCTAGTAGCTGGCAGAGCCTGGATCTGAATATATCTTTCACTAAACTTCTTTCTGTTAGAACACAGGTGTCTTTAAAAGGACTTAAAGTATTAGTCTAAGTAGGACAATATGGGTTTGAGAGAATTTCAGGCAGATCAGATTTGGTGAAAAGGGAAAACAAACCTTTTTGGAATCTATTAGACTTGGGTATAGTAATTGATTGTCATAAATGTATCTTTACAAAAAATCCAAATATAATTATCTGATACTAAAGTAATAAAAAAAAGGATTCTGCTACTTCATTTGCTGGATAAGAGGCATTCTGTGCAGTGTCTGCTTGATAGGACTCTTTAAGTCTGAGCTTTTAGCTAGCAATCCCATTGAAGCCTACTGTATTTCTTAATGTGCAAAAAAAGTCTCTCTTCTAACTTTTTGTCCCTCTCCCTCTTTTTTAGTGCTGTTTTTGTCTCCAGAACTACCTTTATTGTATATGCATAAACCACTCATGCTTAGTTTTTCAAGGACATGATGGATGGCTCCCCAGTTTGCTCATTTTACTTTTCTGCAGCCCATTAGCAGCTATAGAAAAAATTCAGAACAAATTTACTCTTCAGTATATGCATTATGGATTGAATGTCTGTGTTCCTCCAAACATCATATGTTGAGGCCTCCAATGTGCTGATGTTTGGAGGTGGAACCTTTGGCAGGGAATTAGGCTTAGAAAGATCACAAGTGTGGGTCCTCCGTGATGGGCTTAGTGTTCTCATAATAGAAGAGAGACCAGAGCTTACTCACTTTGTTCCTGTCCTCTGAGGACACAGTAAGAAGGTGACAAGTCAGGATATGAGTTCTCTCTAAGAACTAAATTTGTTAGCACATTGATCTTGAACATCCCAGCCTCCAGAACTATGCAAAATAATTGTCTGTTTTTAGCCACATTATTTATGGTATGCTGCTTTATTAGCCCAAACCAACTAACACAATGTGGTTTGTAGCTGGATCTACTTAATTGTACCACCTCCCCATTACCTTTCAGAAGTACCTGTGATAAGAGACATTTTCTGTCTGTACAGCCTTAAAGTATTCAACTTACCTTGGCTAAGTTTATGGTGGCACCTTGGGCATCATAGAATATATATATGTACTAAGATACTGCTCCTTAGATTATTGTTCCAGAAGAAATTATTAATATTAAGTAATTCCTATGTCTCTTAATGAATAATAACTGTCTCAAATACTCTATATGCACCATTTCATTTAAATGCCTTTGATAATCCTTGGAGGTCGGTATCTTGATTTTATAGATGACAAAACAGATTTGGAAAGGTAAGTTTCTTATCTGAAATTTCATGTCTAGGATGGAATAGATGAAAGATTTGTACCACAACAATCTGATGTCACTATATAATTTGTTATATTTCATTTATTGTTCATTTATGGAACACAGAAACTTATATATAGGAAATAACTAATTTATTGCCATAAAAGATCCAAGCATCTAGCCTCAACTATGCAATATTTCCCCAAGTCTGTGTCACTTTAAAATGCTGCATTTGTACTATATTTTAATTATGTTTTCCACCTAGTTGTGACAGAATTTTGACAGCTGAATATTTTATTCTGAACCCTGAAACTGAAGTGAATCCTAGTGATACCCTCTATGATAGTAGTAGAAAAAGGGATGTTTGTGTGGAAAACCCAGAACCATCATGAGAGACCATGAGCTGCAGCATGACCTGCTCACCTGTAGTTCTTACATTAGAAAAGGAAGTCCTTCCTGCTCAGGCATTTGGCAGAAAGCCCAATAAAACTGCTTTTGTTTTGGTGAGAGAGGTTGATCTGTGAAGAATGTTTGAATACAGGATGAATGGATGGACGGACAGACGGACGGACGGATAGACAGACAGACAGACGGGGTATTTTTGGAGATCCAGGAATCTGTAGAAACCTGTGAGGGCAGTGTTTTTGGAATATGTGTGCAGGACATCAGGGGTCAGGAGATATGTGGTAGATGCCTGGATGGGAGTGACTGTCTGAAGTTTATAGAAACCTTCAAGTTCTACATGAAATCATTAGATATTATTTTTTTTCAAGATTGGTATAAAATAAAAAAAAATATATTGATCTGAACACTACCAATCTTCTATTTCTTTGAATTTTCTCTTAAATGCCGCAAGATTAAAATAAAATAGTAAAAATAAAAATAACAGCTTTTATGCGATGAGCACCTGTAATAGATTAGGCACTGATATAGATGTTTAATGTTTTATCTAATGAACATCTTACTAAGCCTCACAGATTTCTGTGCTCCTTTTATATGCCCAAGGAGAATACAAGTTCAGAGAAGATAATTTCTGAAGGTCACATAGCTATAAATCATAGAGTTGAGATGTAAATCTGTATTTGTTTACTCCAAAGCTAATTCAAGAATAAAACCATTTGGCAGTAAAAAATATCCTATGTTCTCTATTCCCACATAGAGTTAACCTCTATATGAATAATAATGTTCTCAGTAGAAAAATTAACTTCTTTTCATTAAGTCAATTTTCTAATTTGTTTTAGGTCCTAGAAGTGAATTAGGAGTTATGATTTTCACCTATCATAATCAAAGTATACTAACTTGCCACCATTTTTTGTCATAATCCTGGGAGATCATATACTTCCCTTATTCAGATTAGAACTGGTTATGCTGTTCTCATTTGCAAGGGAGAATTTATGTTCATTACCAGTCAAATGTCTGTTAGATTGCACATATTCTAACGAACAATTTTAGAAATATGTTTACATTCAATTATATTTTTTTAGGCTAGATTCTGTGTTTGGTGGTTAAGAGATAATTGTATATTTTTCAGGACACATGAAAGATCTAACTGAATGTAAAATTTCTTCTTATTCTATGAAATCTTTAAGTCATTTGATAAAAACTTTTATATTTTATGTTTGAAGATCCAGTTTCATTTATATACAATTTGACACTGCTTGAAACTCAAAGATACATACATTGAGGTGAAACCACTGGTATTTACAGAAATTGCTTTGCTGGATTAGCCTATTCAAAACCCCTCAGCCTTGAGAGATAGAATTTCAGTCTAAGTAGGTTAGCTTCACTGAATTTATGAGTCTCAAATCCTAGTCTTTGGCAAAATTCCCTTGGTTGGGAACTCAATACCCAGCCATGCCCATAAGCCAGACAAATGAGCATTCTGTTTGGACTATAAGATACATATAAAGCAATCCTTCTTAAATACTTTCATCTTTTGGGCTGTAGTCCAGTTGTTGTGGTTACTACTAAAAATACTGCCATTAAGCCTTGAACAGTAGACACAAGAGTGTGTTCTTCCATCCTTCTGTGGACCAAAGTTTCACCTAGTATTTAAAGAAACAGCGGTATTCCAATCAAATGAAGAGGAGGATAGAATATTTTTACTGCTTTATTTGATGAATTCTAGAATCAAATTTTATATTTTCCCTTATACCCACCAACTTAACTAGTAGTGACAAAAAAATGTAGAATGTTTAAGGGAAAATTGACATGCTCTACAAGAATCCATTTTTACTACTTTCTCTTGAGAGTCAGTATCTGATGAATGAGCAATAACTACTTTCTTACAATGGGAGGCATTGGCCAGACATACTCATAAGAATTGTTTCATAAATAGAGCATTCTTGGGCCCTGAAGATAAGGAAAGACAACCTAACACTGGCATGGTAAATACTTCAAGCCTTGGGGCCTGGATTTACAACCTGAGTAACATGCTGAGTAGTACATCTATTGTCTTATAAGTCCTTTCTAGTTGATATGGCTGGGGCATAGAAGAAATAGTGCTGTACTCATCTGACATTGTGGACATCTCTCTCCACCCAGGCTGCTGAAACCATTAGCTAAGTATGTGCTCCAGTGAGAACACAAAGGAAGCAGTTGGACTCATATGCACTTACATCTTTACCCTGTGTCAATTCTTTGCATTCTTTATTAGCTACTTTGGAGTAAATAAGAGTAAAAACAACATTGGGTTGAGTACAAGTCATCATTCTTGCCCATCACCAAATCATGATCAGACTTTGAAATCTGACTGTTCTTACTTTTAATTTGTAGATTGTTGTATGGGCCACAAATGTCTCGGGGCCCAACTTTCTTTTAAGAGAAAGACAAATTTCTAAATATGACGATATGACATTTCTAAATGTGACAAAAAAAAAAAATTAACAGTATTCCTTAGGTAAGAAACAAAAATGTTTTCTCCCTGGCTCTGAAACTCAGACATCCTGAACTATACACTGCTTCCATTTTTCCATCTTGGGGATGTACATAAAGTAAAAATACAGATTTTAAGGCATGAATTTTATGTAAAACACATTACACAAATAAGAGCAAATGAGGTACAAAGCTGCAAATAAACATAATCCAAATTTAGAAGGATGTTTTTTATGCCCGTAGAGAATTGGTTGAGAAATGTACATGTAGCTTTGAAAAGGTAGAAAATGTGTGCAAACATGCCATTGTTCACAGTAACAAAATCTCTGTCATTTTGAGTCTTTGAGGTTGCCAAGGTGCTGAAAATAAGATTTTAAAAAATGTTTTAGCTACTCTCTAGTCCCATCTGCTATCCAGTCCATAATTTAATTATAAAGACTTTATTCGCAATGGCAGCCTTCTCTGACCATCTTATGAAGGGTATAGTTTTCATTTTCCTGAGGCTTCAGTATTATGATTGTATGATTGTATTGCTCAGGACCCTCAAGTTTGCAAAAGATAGTGACCCAATTCAAGATGTCTTAAACTAGAAAGGAGATGTATTTGAAGTCAATAGCTCCAGCTACTTATAAAACTACCATGCTTTTAGAATGCATGCCAGCATGGGGGAAAGAAATGTTTGTTACTAGCTAATATATGTGTTGTAGAATGGGTTTGAGAATGAAGCAGACATGGGTTCAAATCCCAATTGTATTAATCATCAGCTTTGTATCCTGGGACATGAATCAACTTTTCTGAGCTTTTGTTTTCTCATGTATGAAATTGGTTTAGCAGGAAAACTCCATGAGAGGAAAGAAGAAGTCCACCCTTCCTTTTGTGGACTCCGTAAGTCTCCAGAAAGGACCAGGGCAGATAGAAAAACTTGGATGAGCAGCCAGCTGAGCAATATATCAAGTAAGGCACAGGGGTATTCCAGAACCTCTTGTTCTGTGGGTTGAGGACTCTTAAGACAAAATATTGCCATAGATATAACCAGGTAGAAAAATTCAAAAATGGTGGCTAAGGACGTAAGCAAAAATAGTTCTACTTCTACCAATTGAAATGAAGAGTAATATCAGTTCTACTCAGTGACAAGATTTCTGCCTTTTCCTAATAAATATTTAGTGGTAAAATAATGCTTATATCAAAAATTCTATAAATATATGCTATCATAAACATTAGAGATATTTTTATGTTTTAGCTGAGTTTTTTTTTAAATTTTGACATGTATTTTCAAGTTTTGTGAGTTACTGAAAAAGGATTTTGAGTATAAAGTTAATAAAAATAGGCACATGGATTAAATTATACAGTTAATATTGGCCACAGATTCAGATCTATATCAAGGAAAATAGACATGTAGAATTTATTTAGGAGCTCTGAAAGTCTGAAGAAAAAATATATACAAGACCAGGTTTACAGGAAGCAAAGGAGAAAAGAAAGTTTCTTGAGTACAATCATTTACTAAGAAAATTTCTTAGCAAAATTTCTCAGTACATGATCTGACTCAGGGGTCACTCAAGAAGAAAAGTGCATATATATATGGAACTTTTCTCTCTCTTGTAAAAATCTGAAAGTATGCAGAGGAAAGAGTATATTTTGAAATAAAAGGTTATGTTACTTTAGAGAAATGTACCTCTTGAGACACAGCCAATTTTTTTATGGCTGTTTTATTCCCTAACCATCCAATGGATTAAAAGCTATTCTAAACTGTTTTTCTCATTAAAAGTTTTAACCTAAAATTGTTCTTTTGAAAACTCAAGTAAATAATAAAATATAATGTAAGAAGAAGAATAATGAACAACAGAAGGGGATACTAGTGAGACATTCAAGTTCTCCAAGTTCTAAAGAAACACTGGACCCATTATTTTGCCTTGATCTTGTCACTTATGAGGTTGAATCAAATCACTGTAATGATCTCAGGAGTATGTCCATTTAAGGGAAAAAAAATTGTTTTTCAGAGATGGTGCTTACCTATTTTAGTTATCTATTACTCTGTAAAAAGCTATCCCCAAACTCAGTGGTTTAAACAATGACAACCTTATTTTTCTGCTAATCTCATTTGGAGTTTCTCATGTAACTGCAGTAAGGTGGCAAGTAAGCCTGTAACATGTAAATGGCTCACTCACATATCTGATAAATGGCAGGGGCATTTGGACTTCTCTCTCTCTCCACATGATCTCTCCATATGACTAGAATGATTTTCTTTGCATGATAGTCCTATTTGTCACAAACTAGCCCACATTCAAGAAGAGGAAAAATAAATTTCTCAGTGGGAGGAGTGTCAAGAATTTGAGCCATCACACCTAGACTGAAATGTCATTGGTCAAAATGATGGTTTTTTCCTCTGTTACTAGCCCCCTGCCCAAATCTTGTTATTTATAGTCTGTCTCCAAAAAGATTTCACAGAGAGTTGCCTCTTCCCTTGTGCCAAAACTTTGGCATTTTTAGATGGTCTCTTGGAGGCCTGGAGTATGATTCCAACCCTGGGCTGAGTATCAGCAAATACTCAGCTAACGATGGTCTAACATGAGAGATTGCTTGAAAGTATTTAGGGCAAGCTGGTCCAAAGGGTCCTCAAAATTTGGGTCAGAATCCAGCCTGAGTCCTGTATTTCTCATTAAGAAGCTAAGCCTTGCCAGGTCCACAATGAAAATGTCCAACAACCAGACACACTATTGCTGATTCTGTTTGCCAGGACAAAGCAGCTGTGCTCTTCCCTCCCTATACCCACAGCAGAGCACATTTCTGGTTAATGACAGGTTTCATCTTTATTAAGTCAATCACTTCAGCATTATAGCACTTCTAGAAACCCCTTGACTTTGCCAAATTTGGAAAAACTAAAGCATTATGAGTACTTTGCCATAAAGTTTGAACAATTGCTGTTTTCTTAAACGACCATATCTGTATATACATCCTGATCTTAACTATTACATAATAAATTATGTGAATTTTTATCAAGAGCAGTATTTTTTTTTAGATAAATGTGGTAATACTTCTTTTCTTTTCAGAAATCAGACAAATAAAGAAATGCTTGAAATTATGGGTTTAATTAGTCATTCTAGGTATGTGACCTCAATTATTGTAAAGCATGTGACCTCAATTATTACTATCCAAATAAGTTTCTAGACCTTGGGGTAACCTTTTGACTATAAAATGCTATGGAGCTTTCCAGTCATTATTGTAACAGTTTTCAGCCCTTTTAGCATAAATAAAAATAGATTTGAGAAATTCTGTAGGAAAAAGTAGTGTAGGGTATATGAGAATCATTTCATATTCAATTAAGTCCATGACCAAGGCTTAGGGATTTTACTTGTCCTCCAAAGAAGAGAGAAGTGAGGTGGGAGATATAGGCAGATTCCTTGGAATGGAGATAATAAATTCCAACGGAAACAACCTGAATAAACTTATCTCCAAGACCACATGCAATGGTGAAATTAGGGAGAGTTTTGGTTGCATGATATCTTTGACTATTCTGTGGTAATGGAATTACAGCGATAGAGAATAGGTACCAAAATCAGTAGTAAGTTCTGATGGGAACCCCTACACAAAAGGTGAGTGAAGGGTGAAGGGGATTTATATGCATAAATCTCATCAGAATGTCCTTATGTCTTGCACAATAAAAAGATTTGTATTTAGGGATTTAGGAATAAGTACTGAGACCTTGTGCAGAAGTAGAAATTTTGAAAGAATTAAAGAAGGAATCAGCAGGAGATAAATGCTATTTTATAAATAATAGCCCTATTGGCCTTCTTTGATTTTAATCACTATGATGATTCTGGTATCTTCTTATTTGATTCTTCTTAATGCCTAGGTATGGTATTTTTATTGTCATTTTCATGTTTCATTTTCACTTTTCACTTGTAATTATGCACATATTTTTACACTGGTCCTCAGTTCTTTCTCCGACTGCATGGGGAAGACTTGATGATTAACAAACCCATTTCTTATAATCCATTTGTCATTTTCTTCTGCCTAGCACAATGCTAGGGTTTCCTTGGAACTTACTACGTACTCTTGATCGATATTGCCATATTCTGACTTAACACCAAGGGTGTGAACCAATTCACTGTTTCTTAATGACTAGCAGAGGGAAGATAATTGCTTTTGTGCCACATTTGTATGTGTGATGGTTACACAAGGAAACATCTGCTTTTGAGGCTAGATTTCAGTTAGAAACCTAGTTAGATTCAATAAATGTTAGCAGTGTTCATTATTATTATCATGAACCACATTCATACTTTTTATGTGCTCCAGTGCTTGAAATTTACAACACTCACTGATGTTGATGTTTTTTAAAAAAATTTCTGCTAGCATAATAAATAAAAAAATCTGAGCCAAGTAAACATGTACTTCACAGTATCGATTTTAAGAATTTGCCATTTATAGTCATTGCTATAAAAGCTTTTATGAAACAAATTATATGCCTGCTTAGTCTGCAACATTGAACATATTGCCATTTAATGACACACTTTTATAAATTTCAGTTAATAACTATTTTACTCTCCACTAAACTTTTGTTAAGTACCTGCTTGTAATTTTATCTTACTGTATATAATGTGGTTATTTCATAACAATTAATATTCCTTCACTGACAATTTATATAATATAATATAATACTGTACTTTGTGGATATTTTAAATAGAAAAGAAATTTAACCATTAATAAAAAATTATTTATGGCACTAATTTACTCAGTGGACTTTTCCATTTAGATTATCAGCATTATTAGTACTGTACACAGAGTTTTTTTAATAGGCTTAATGCAGAACTACAAGGATTTCTAGTAAATTATTAATTTATCAAAATTGTTATAAAATGTCACTGGCCAAAAAATTAACTTATATATCAAATTTTAGTTTAATTGCATTGCTATTTAGCAACTATATTCAATAAAATATGACTTTGTTCTACAATAAAATAAGGAAAAAATAATTTAAAATAAAGCAAATGTGTTTAAAACAAAATTTAAATTTTGATTTAAGAAAATTTATTTTAAGTCCAGGAATATCCTATTTTTTGAGTCTGCCAACTAAAATCCACCCCAAAAAAGATTTTGGTGGTAAATACTAACATTTCTAATATGGCATTTAGACAATTATCAAAGTATTAACAAAGTAATATAAGACCCAACAAAATTGTATATCCATTTCACTCTATATTTCAATTTGTGCAGGTTATTTTTTGACACATTAACAAATTATAATAAGATTTTTCTCATGAGAATTTGGTCCAATGCCAATCTGACTTTGAAAAAAGATCAAAGCTGCCCAGTCAAATTAATTCTGCCTTGACATACTTGTTTTTGGCTATGGAAATTTAACCTCTCAACACTTCATGTATTTATTGCTCTTCATTGGGCCCTAACACGAATGAATTGTATTTTACTGAGAAAAAATAGCGATATCTAGATCAGATGACTATTTAGAAATATAAAACAGATTTAATATTTCTGCATGGCTTCATAGTACATTGTCGTCTTTGTGTCTTATACATTCTTTTGCTCTGGCAAAGAACAAGGCAATGAAAGAAGGAAAATGGAAGGCATTCCAGTATGTTTTTTGCCGAGTCCTCAACAGTTTGAGTCTGTAAAAGATCACAGAACAGAAAGGATTTTAAGCTCTAGTGCTTTTGAGCTTCCAGCTTCTGCTTGAGCAATGTGACAAGAGTGTGAGATGCCCTTCCGAACGTGCCCAGCTCAAGTTACAAGAAATGTTAATAGCTTTGACCTCTTAAACTATTACATGAAGAAAAGGTTCTACTCACTTAGGGCCACCCTATTGTAATCCCTATCTTTGAAGTGAGTCACGTACTAATTTCCTCTCAGGAAAGTTTAAACCAAATAATGTTTAGTCAGGATTATTTTTTACTTTAAGAACCCAAACATCTGAGATTTATACAGTATGACTTAAATATAGCAAATTAATACATTAATTTGAAAAATATGTGCAAAGTATTAAGCTAAATTGCTATAAACCCACTGTCTTTATCTACTTTCCTATGTTTATGCAAATAGACATTCTGTTAATAAACTGAATGAAAGTTAATAAATTAAATTTAATATCTGGCATAACCACAAGCAACAATGACTTACAGTCATAAAGATAAGAGATTTCTACTTCGAATTAAAGAGGCCTATGTAGATCCCAGATGCAATTTGATAAAAGCTTTATTTATTATACTTATCTTGGGTATGTTAAGATTTAGGAATATTGAAAATGAAGGCTTCCCCAAGATTGGCCACCGTGATACCTGGGATGTATGATATTTTAAAAAGGTCCTAGAGTTCTAACTATTCTTTGGCAAAGAGAACCCACTCCTAAATCATGTCTCTGATTGTCTTGTAGGTCCTTTTTATCAAATAATAATGATGACAATTAAACATTTATTAAATCTTTATTCCATTAAGAAGTTTTGATGAACCTATAAGATTTAACCATGGCTGTTATTATCTGAAAAAACTTAAAAACTGACAGAATCATCTCTGAGGCCATTCCAGAGCATGTATTCCTTTATGACCTGTGACAATGTATATTGGATGGTTGATATATTAGATATAAGAGACAGATGGATATGTCTTCTTGGGCAAGGGCAACAAAAGAAAAAAAAAATAAAACAAATGGGACTGCATAAAACTCAAAAGTTTTTGATGGTGAAAGAAACCATATTTGCAAATGATACACTTGATAAGAGTTTGCCAGGTTGTTTCTATTTTTTTTCTCATTGGTTTATATAATCTAGTAGGTTACCTCATCTCATGATCCTTAACTTAATTGCATATGCAAAGACTCCCTCGCCTCAAATAAGATACACTTCACATGTTCTAAAGATTAGGACATGAACATTCCTTTATGAGGGCTACCCACTAGACCCACTAGAGTAAATCTAGTGGTTTACTCAACCCACTAGAGTAAATTTGTTTACTCCTTGTACCCCAGCACACTTTCAAGATGTTATGTTCTTTTATTTCTATGCAAAACTCTTGTTAATTTGAAGCTGATGCCATGTTGTTATGCTATCTTATGGCCCTCTTCATTGCTTTAATTTGCAGTTTTCCTCCTCTTTCATGGAAACTCAGTCAATATCCGATTTCTCAGCCTCTTCCTGACATTGCAACTACTTTCACTTCCTCACCATTTGAGCCACACCACACTATGACTATCCTAGGGCCTTGTCATTACTCGAAATTTTTACCTTTTTACCTTTGCTAGTCTTTTTTAAATTGAACATACCATGTATATCTTTCCAGATCTCTTAGTTACCTTTCCCCATGTTTTCTTCAACATCAATATCAAATGCCTCTTGATCTTTAATTTTTACCCAGTTTCTAAGTCCTCTCCTCGTCTTACTAGAATATTGTCTAGCTCATAAACAGTGCTATATGATTGCTATCTAGTAATGATAGTAGCAGTATTCAGAATCTGTTGAGGTTTTTTGTTTTGTTTTGGTTTGGTTTTATGAAACAACAACAAAAAAAATAGTTTTAATGATATTAATGTAACCGATAGGGATAACTATAAATAATGGTAAAATTATACTGAGGGGGACAGGTGGTGGTATTGTAGTCATAGTAGAACATCAATAGATGTCTACAGATGATAAATAAATAACAACATAAGTATTTACTTATTGATACGGAAGTTAACACCAAAAGAACAAAAAGCAAAAATTAGTGGTCTCTGGAGAAGTGGACATGAGGAGTGAGCAATGTTGCTTTTCATTATAAACAGTGATATACTTCTTTTTTAAAATTATGTACATGCATTGGTTTGATTTATTTTTTTTTAAGGTATAAAGTAGTTAAGATCCTCAAACAAGATTCATATTCCATCAGCTTTACCACTTTCTTGCCAATATTTTCAATTCTCTCATTTATTCCCTTATCTGACCAACTCCAAACCTAAGTTAATTATAACAAAACAGACAGTTCTTACCCTCGTGGAACTTTAGGCTACTTGCAGAGAGAGACATGAAATGTTAATGAAAAGTGCCATTAGTGTTCTGAAAGTGAAAGAACAAAAAGCTTGTCTAGGGGAGAGAGTAAATATCCTTGAAAATATGACATTTAAACTGAAACCTGAGCTGTGCTGAGTACTGGTTAAATGGAGTGAAGAGAGATCTGATAATTGCAGGAACATGAACAAAGGCAAGATTATCAGGTTATTCTGGTCTCAATTTAGGCATTACTTTCTCTGTGGAGCTTTCCCTGACTTCCTGTGCCTGTCAAGTATCCCTGGTTTGTGCTTTCTCAAGAATCTTCAGTTGTCCTTCCTTAGCATGCCTCACAGTATGTTGTATTTGCCTATTTTCTTGACTTTCTTCCCCACTGGACTCTGGACAGAATTTGGTGTTTCACTTCTTCCCCATAATATTCCAACACCTACATAGTATCTGATGTACAACAGAGACTTAATAAAATTTGTCAAGTAAAAGATCAGTGGGAGAAAAATTCCTAAAAGGGCACCAACACTATGGATACAGATGGGAACCAAATGATTTGCTTTGCCTTCATGGAGGTGATGTAGATGGGACTTATTCAAATCAATTCAATTTAAGGCAAAATATAGTTATCGTAGAGTGTGGGTGTTATTTTAGGCATGATTAAAATGTCAGTTATTTTTCTTCAGTTACAAGGTACAAATGATATTATCTTTTTTTATCTAAAGAAATCCTATGCAAAATGCATAATATACAGGGCATGTTTGGGCAGCACTGACTACCCAGTGCAGCAAAGGAAAAGTATAGTTTTTATTCATATGTATCATTAGAAAAATAATTTTTTAGTACTCACTAAGTCACTGTATAGGTTTCAGGCTCTGTGGCCATAAAGAATTTGGAGATCAGTCTCCACAACAGCAGTTCTCGATGACACCTAGCTTGTGAGGTAATGTCACCAGAAAAATGGTACTAATTTTTTCAGAGCTCTTAGAATTTTATCATAATTTGAGGAGAAAAGGGGATAATTGGGTAGACTGGAAATTTGAATAAATGCGAACCATTAGCACATCACCTCTGGGACTGATGATGGATGAAAGGTTTTATTTCTTTCAGAAAGATTAATGCAGTTGTGAACTTAACAAAGAGCCCTTTAAAGGAGAGGTTGAGGATGAGGGGCTGAAAGATACTCTTTTCTGATTTAGATTATATTTTATGAAAATCTTTGCTTTGAAAATGTGGCATTAGTAAGAAATTTCCCTTTTAAGAATTACGTGCTATGTATTATCAAAACAAATCTCATAATTTTGCTATGAAGACACCAAATTTCTAGTTATCTTAGAGGTAAAAGAGTAGACCAGCCCACTTCCTGCATTAAAAAAGAAAACATCCATTTCTGAGAAGTGCCGATTTTTAGACATTGTGGCATTTATTTTAATGGAGAAAGAAGATTGAATATAGCCTTCTTGACACAAAATAGGCTATTTCCAGGATGGTGCTTTTGTATTGTCATTTATAACTTTGGTTTTAGTTATTGTCATTTATAATAATATCATTTAGGATAAAATAATATAATAATATCATTTAGAATAAAATTATTATATTTCTATAATAATTAAAGGACAGTAGAATAGAATAAACCTTAGACTGAGAGTTTAAAAATCTGAATTTTTAGGTAAGATTCATTTACTAATGAAACAGAGATCTTGGATGAGCTACTGTAGAACATAAGAATTCAACTCAAAAATGAGAATAGACTAGAGCAACTGCTCTCAAACTGTTTCTTTCAGAAATTTTAGGGCTCCCTAGTACACTTCAAAGACTGTTCAGTAGGGAGCAGAGAAAATAGGTGGGCTCCATATTTCAATTTCCATTTTAACTAGAACTTCCGTTTTAATCTCCTTTATATATCGGAGTTTGTTAGAAAATTTTCTTTGGAGAAATGATTCCTCTCTTCATTTCTTTTTTAATTAGTAAACCAGATTACCTCCCACAGTCCTTGCTGCACTAATATTCCACTATTCTGTTCTAATTGTTAAAACTTTAAAAAAACCCACATATTAAATAACTTAGAAATTCAGTGTAAGATGTTTCTAGGATAAGTCAAAAGTAAAAAAAAAATTGTCAGAAAAGACCATTTTAAATATGTCATAAATGCTCCAATCTGCAGTTTATCTGGAAAATAAGAATTAAAATATTTAGCTTATTTTGTAGTATATCGTGACTATTCATCTGAAAAGAGATGTTATCCTCAGAATAGAAGACCAAAAAGCACAAAAAATAATGTTTCCTTTTTCTGAGAATTGACTGGAGTAATTAAAAAAAAATCTTTCAACCAACACTGTTTGAATAACTAGTATGTATTAGCCAGGTACGGTTAGGTTTTGAAAATAAGAATACCCGAAATGTCCCTGACCTTGCAGAATGTAGTTTAGTGGGGGAGATAGGTACTCAGACAATTAATTGCAAAGTAATGAGGTATTTATAAGGATAGAAAAATAGAGTGCATAATTAAAAAGTGGCAGTAAAGCACAGTGATTAAAAGCTTAGGTTCTGTGTTCAAATTCCAGTTCCATTATTTAGTAATATTATAGATTGTAGTATTATGACTTACTTGAATTATGACTTCATTTTCTTCATTTGTAAAACAAGGATAGGGATAGTAGCTGCCTCTTAGGACTTGTGTGTGTGTGTGTGTGTGTGTGTGTGTGTGTGTGTGTGTGTGTGTGTATGTGTGCCAATTAAATATACTAATCAATTTTAAACACCTGGCATTCACTACTAAAATAGTAGCTGTTATCATTATACTGCTTGGTAGATTTATCTTTATTTAGTATGTATTATGTGTTTGGAGACAATTTGTTCCTGCATGTCTTGCAAGCAGGGGCTGTGACTGTCTGATTCAGGCTCTGTTTTGAAAGGTGTTGTAGAACAAATAGCCATGGAAGCTAGAGATGATGTCTCTCCCTGGAGTAAAGCACAAATGTTTACTGTCCCTTCAAAAGAAGACACTATCTCCTTCTGGGATAAAAGGCAGGCCTTCTGCCAGTTATAAAAGATTTGCGTTGCTCAAGCATGGGCTTCCTCTTCAGTAACACAGCCTATAGCATGTTCAGGATTCACCTTGCCTTCTTTGTGTCACCCCCTGTGGTAAGCAAGGCTTGGGGAGCTGGTGCACCTGCTGATACTCTGTGAGTGATGAAGTCTTTTGTCTCTGAATCAGGAGTCTCTTGTCTTCTTAACCATCCAGGGAACTGTGTTGGGCCAGTTTGTTAGCTTTAAAAAAGGTATAATCCCAGACCTTGTGCAATTCTTGATATTCGAGAGACTCTGATGTAGAGATCTTGCCCCACCCAGAAGATCATAGCTTTTTAAACCATGTTTTTTTTTCTTTCTCAAGAGTTTATTATAAATATTTTAAGCATATGACAAGGTGAACATTTGTATACGCACCACCTAGATTATACTTATAATATTTCACTATATTGTAAAATACTTTTTTCTGAGAATAAAGAATACTGTCTTGTCATTTTTTTTTTTTTTTGATGTTATAACTGACATTTATACCTCACAAACCTTTGGGACTCAGAAAGGCTAAGGAATTTGCCTGAAGCCCTATTGGTAGAAATCATCTCAGCTGTTCTCTGACTCCACATTTCTGGCTTTTAGTAAAAGCTTACATGTTTATTTTGCAAGGTCAGGGAAGAATTAGATTCACCTCACCTTTCTTTGTTGAGGCAAAGAGTGTTTTGACTTGGAATGGACCTGAGAATAGAATCAGGCTCATTGTCCTCCTTAATTTGGATTATCTTTCACTGAAATACCAATGGCTGCTTTTTTTGGGGTGTCCCTACATTTATTTTAAATAGCACCACGAGATTTATCTGTACCAGAAACATTGCTGTGACTGTAATAGGCATCAACTTGCATCTGCACGTGTTTGTGAACAACTAAGAGATGTTCTTTTTCTCGATATCATTGCTAGGAAGAGGATGTGAGGGGAATATAGAAGCTCTGGGATATGAGGAAGAGAAGCTGGGCTGTGTCTGGAATAGTCTGAGATGTAACTAGAGTATAATAATTTAGCTAGTTATGAATTAAACAGCATTTATGATCTGACGTCAGCTTCATTCAAAATTTATTTTGTTTTATAGGAAGCATTAATTTATAAGCAAACTTTCAGTTGATAACCTTGTAAATTGGAGATAAATGATAAATGCATAGAATTCTTAGACTTTGACACTAAGATCTATAACTTTAAAAATAAATCATTCTTGCCTGCAAGTATATCAAGATACACCAGCCAGGAATATGCTTTATTAAGTTACTCGCATCATGTGTTCATTTTGAACCCCAGAATCTTATTCGCATTTGTCTGTGAACAGTGATATTCTTCTTTCAGGATTCATGAAAACAATATTATTGACTGATAATGTAAAACTGGCACTTTGCACAAGAAGCTGGCACATTGGAGGTACTAAAATACTCATCGACTAAATGAATGAATGAATGAATTCATACTACAATAATAGTTACATATGAATACACACAGATATCTACTATATTTCATCACTTTTAAGAAGCAATTTTGTCACATTCTAATTAATATCTCTGAAATTAAGATGAGTCAGACATTGATAATGTTGGCAACTTTTTTCTTTAATAAAAAAAATTAATTATACCCCTACAATAATTTTTAAAAATCTCAAAAAAATCCAGTTTATATTCCTTCTTTACCTGTATAGAGTGTAAATCTGCTAGGCTGGCCTGTCCACTTGTTACATTAAGAGATACTATATTCATTTCTCATCATGCACAATTTAAAATAGAACATTTTTATTAGTTTTTCTTTTAATAGCTTTAAATATATGTTCATACGTTTTAAAATTCATTTACATCATAGATGAGGTGTAAAACTTTTTCTCTCTTCTGATAAGCACTGCAGAATTGTCAGCTGCACTTGCCTGCTGACATAGGGATGACCAGTTAGTTTCTACTAGAATAGTATAGAGTATAGGCATTCATGAACCATCCTGGATTTAGCAGACCGAGCTCTACTTCAGGAAATGCTTCAGTAGTCACTTCCTTCATCACTCTTTTAAGGGTTCCATCACCACTACAGCATCTAGAATTTGACTTCTTAGCTTTTGACACCTATTTCTGTGTGGGCTCCAGTATCTGTCTTTATGTTCATTATTTAAGTGTTGCTATTGGAGTGGGTGGTACTATGCTGTCTGAATTGTCATGGCAACCAGAAACTTATTTTTTTAATCTTGTCATTGGCTATTAGCTATAACTGTATAAAATCGTTATATAAAAACGTTTCACATGCCAGATCTAATCCATCTTGTATGGATGACTTTTTTTTTCCCCCAACATATTTTCAGGTGAATTAGACATCAGATTCCAAACTGGTTTTTTCATTGATTAGTGTTCCAATAACCTAAGGACAATGCCTATTTAGTGGGGTTAGAAAAATAATGTGTCAATTCAAAACCCAGAGTCCTAGGCCCTGTGTCTAGTTTATTTTCTCCTTTTTACTTATCTGTAATAAACATGATTCCAGGGAATTTATTAAAAAATAAAGTGCTCATATCCTAAATGCAATAATTTAAAGTATCAGCCTGGGGAAATTCACTGGTTTATTCTTTCTAAATTGAAATGAGTCCTTTAATTTTGTTCAGAATTTTATAGCTTCCCTAGCCAATGGCATTCACAATATCTTAAAAGAAGTATTAAGTACTCTCTTTTCTTCAATTCCTGGAATACAGAGCAGCAGAGGAGGTAGAAGACTATGATTAAAAGCTTTAATATCTAAATCGAAAGTAGAAATTGTATGCTTTAAAAAAGGATTTAATTTATAGTGGTTCAAACCACCAAAATGCTTGGTTTGCATTATTGCTTTTGATTTTGATGGTACTGAATTTACATAAAAGCAGAATGATTATTCATTGTTTGCTTTGATGTGATTCATGATGGCCTTGTTGGATATTGAAACTGATGGCAGACACACTCATCTGGGATTTTCATTGCATTTTAGTGGGCTTTTAGCATGTAGGGAATAAGATTAGGATTTTTGCACTGGTAGCTCAGTGGGTGGGATTGTACAGAGATATTTTGTGCCATGTGTTATATACTCTGAAATGTGCATTTTATAAATATCTTATGAGCCATCAACTTATTGAGCAATATCCTTGCTACTTTTTTAAATGAAGAACATAGCATTCTCTTTAGATTTTTAATTATTATTTGTGTCATATGCTTCCTTTTTCATTTGAAGGCTCTCTGGATAATTCAGGCAAAAAAGATACTGAGTTTAGTCTAAAAATACCTGCATTGGTTGCTAGGCTTGAATTCTCTAAGCTTGTGATCCTCAAACAATGGTACACATCAAAGAAAACCCAAGGAGCCTTATAATTAAGAATGTGATATATTCTCAGTCCTCCTGATTCAGAAACCTTTAGAAGTAGAACCCTGGATGCGTCTTTTAAAATAAATTTTAGGTGCTTCTGGCCCTTCACTCTGGCTAAGAACCACAGACCTACTGAATACTCTATTACTGATTTATTTGATATGTATTTGATATAAAATTTTTGAAAAATTCACATTCATGGTATCTTTCTACACTTCTGGTTTAAAAGCCAACTTTTGATTATATTCATGTCTTTCATTTGTATTGCACTTCACCTTTTGCAAGGTGTCTTCATTTTATCCTCACCACCATCTTGTGAGATAGGTCATGGCCAATGTTCATAAATATACAAGTTGTTTCACTGCACATGAGCCCTTATTTAGGGAACACATGGAGCCTTAAACTAGTCCACATGACAAGCGCTGAACTGTGAATCGCACCAGTGGCAACATCTTCTAATTCTCCTAAAAGTGTGCCATGGGCTAGTGGAAACACTAACGTAAGCAAACCAGTGATTATTATTTTTATTTAAGATATGGAGAGCTTGTGTATCCAGAAAGGGCATCGATATGTTGTCATACACACAAAGGATTTTCAGCATGTCACTTTTTATCAGCTGGAGATTTATGCTAGCAAATGTAGTTTACCATTAAGAAACACTTCTTAAAGTTTCTTTTGATATAGACCTCACAGAGCACCATTTATAAGCTCCATTTTAAAACTTTGAGGTGATGAGGGCCCAACCATGTCATCCATCCTTGACCATAACTTGTAGATCTGTTTGAACAGGCACACAAGCTCATTAGTGTCATCTGGGTGTCAGAGGCTGTTCTGTGACGTCACTCATGTCTCTCAGATTCTTGGTGCTTTCTGTTCTCCTAGTTTACATCTTGACTCTTCTCCTCCAGCCCAGTGGATTCATGACTCACTTCTCCTAGCTTCTCCCATTCAGCTCAGACCTCTGCATACTAGGGTCTGCTCTACACACACACATACATACATGCACATACATATTCTTTATCAGTAAACAAAATAGGCAAAAATCCTTGCTCACAAGTAGTTCACCGTCTAGTAGGGAAGAGAGGCTAAAAAATACATGCAGTAAATTATGTGTTAGAAGCAAAGACATGGTATGAAAACAAATAGACAAATAGTAGAGCAGTAACTAGGAAAAGGGATGCTTCAGGATGCAGTTAAAAAAGAGGATGTTTGTGTCTGATCTCATGGAGAAAATGAACATGAACAAAAACTTGAGGAAAATTGTGGAATTGGACCAAAGTCATCAGAGAGAAGAATATGACATGCAGCACCAAGGTCTTAACATGGAAGTGTGCCTGATATGCCTGAAAATCTTCAAGGAGGCTTTTGTGGTTGGGGCTGAGTGAATGAAGGAGAGAACAATGGGAAAAAAGGCTAGAGATGAAACGGGTACCAAATTAGGTTGGATATTGTAGATCACAATAAGCACTTTACCTCTGAGAGAAATGGAATGCCACTGAGAGGTTGTGAGCAGAGGAATGACATTATCTGCATTGGCTGCTATTTTTAGAATTGACTATCATCAGCAAGGGTAAAAGCAGAATGACCTGTTACAAGGCTACTGCAATCATCTCAGCCGGAGAAGATGGTGGCTTGCAATAGAAAGGTAATTGTGGAAGTGGTGAGAAGGACTTATACTCTGTGTATATTTTGACAGTGGAGGCTTCAGAAGTTTCTGATAGATTGGATATGAGATGTGGTAGAAAAAAAGGAACACAAAGATATCTCCAAAGTTTGGCCTGCACAAGAGAGATGGGGAAACTATGATTAGAGCAAATTGTGTGGGAGCCTGCCTTTCTTCCATTCTTCCTTCCTTCCTTCCTTCCTTCCTTCCTTCCTTCCTTCCTTCCTTCCATCCATCCATCCATCCATCCATCCACACACCCACCCATCCATCCATCCATCATGCCTTCCTTCCTTCATCCCTTCCTTCCCTCCTTTCTTCTTGTCCTGCCTAGAAATCCTGATACTCATCTGAGCACACCTCTCCAGATCCTGAAAATTATTTCTATTTAGTTTTGCCTGATGGTGGACTCAGTTCTCCATGCTAGAGGTGATTGTATGTCTGCTGTCCCTAGGACCGTTCACCATAGGGTTAAACCCAGCTTCTGTTTCTCCTCTTTCAAGCTTGCTAGGTTTGCCTTGCCTCATGGCAGTTCATAATTCTATAGCATCCCTTGTCCTGTGCAGAGGTCTGGACCTTCTGGGCTCTAATTTTTTAGTTTTGGATGAGCATAAGAACATGAATACACTACAAAAAAAAGGTAAAGCTATGGATGTATTTAATCATGGGGTGCTGAATTTTGTTGCTGTTTCTGGTGTCAGAACAGGCTATTCTGCTAAATAACAACATGACCAAAACACAGTCTAACTTGGTTAATAATAATAAAAAAAAATGGAGTTCATGATCAAATCAGATTGGGTATTTTATAAGTCAGTCTGCAGTGGAAATGAAATAATGTGCCTTGAGCTCCTAGCAGGATGTTTTATCTACTATAGGTATATTAAGTGCTAATTCTCTTTCCCCTGGCAATCAGATAAAAAATTGGAAAGGACTTCTTTGATGCAGTGAGTAAACCTGAATTTAGTGCCTGTATTCTAAATCTGTCTTCCTGCAAGCATTTATTAAGCATCATAAGAAAAGTGTGAGGCCATTCAATTCGACTGGACAACTCAACCATTACAGTCAGCAGCATATCATTAAGAAAAGTTGTCATTTTGGGACAATTTTTTTTTTATATTTGATAAAAACTATAGAATGGTCTTTGCAAAACCTGGGGTCTTTGTAGGAGTGTGATGCCAGTTTGTAAATGAACAATAAGTATTCTGTTCAACTTAGTTCAATTCACTGAGCATCTGGTTTATGCAGATAATAGAAAGCATTTGTCCAGACACCTGGCATGTGCAAATTGCTTCTCACTTTTATACTTGCAAATTAGGAATCCCAGACCTATGCAAGGTTATGAATAAATAACAGGGATAAGGGCTCATGGACCAAAGTCATCATTAAAATAAACAAGCTTAATTTCAAGATTTAACAAGCCAGCCGCTCTGTAAAGTAGTGTATTTTCAGTTCTTCATTGTCTCTTTGTGGCTTATGTTCATCTGTCATTTGTTTTTTTTTCTTCTTCTTCTTTGAGGGATTGTCCTTGTTTTGATAGCCTTTGACAGGCATGCACAAGGACATAGGGTTTAACATAGTGATCTTGGCTGGTATGAGAATGAGATTAGGGGTTTTTGATTTTCTACCCTGGGTAGAGTTCGCCCTGGACTAAATTGTGAGGAAGTACATTTTTCCATTTCATGAGGTTCCCCTTTCTCTACCACGATTTTCTCTTTTGGGGGATTTCCTCTTTCCACCCCAGTGTTCTTTTTCTTCTTCCCCATTCTGAAAACTTGTTTTCAGAAGATATGCAGAAGAAATCATACTAATGAGCATACAGATGATAAAATTATAATATATTCCTTTTACCAAGAATATTGATATTTTTAGATGGAGACAAGAAACCACATGTCAAAAAAAAAAAAGAATCTGTTAATTGAAGAACATTAGACATTAGCGAGCAGATAGAAAACATATTTTGATGGAGGAAGGAGATCTTAAGTTTTACTAACTTCACACAGATTACTTGCTCTGCCTACACATAAGAAAAGGTTTGAAAGTGAGGACTGAAGTAAAATGATGGAGGAGAGGAGTGGATATAAGTGAGGACCAGAGGAGGAAGAGAGAAAGGAGAAATATTTGTGTAACACTAAAAGGCTGAACTTATCTTTATTAGCTAAAAAATTAAAGCCTAAGGCTAAGAGGTACAAACAATTCCTAAGAGGTAGAAACTATAAGCCATAGTGGTTATACTGAAAAGCTGGCGTGGTAGCATTGTAAAGACATTTTTTTGAAGAGTGATAAGTTCAGACTTGAAAGCTTCAAATCGTTATTCCTTTTGTTATAGTTTCACTTTTTTCATGTTTGATTTGCTTAAGGTAATGCACTTATGCCCAGAAAAGAAACCTTAGGCAATACAATTTAATCAGATTTAGTGAGGTAGCCAGTCTCTAATTTGGCCCCCAATAGCTCTTGCCTCCTGATATTCATACCTTTGTGTAGTCTTTTCCCACACTGAATATTGTGGACCTGTGTGAGAAACAGGACATTGTGGAAATGACATTTTGTGACTCCTTCAAGTTTAGATCGCAAACTATTAAAGCTTTTGTCTTGTACTGTGCATCACTTGCTCTAGGGGAAGCCAGAAGCCGTGTGATAAGGACATTCAAGCAGTACTATAGAAAGATTATGAGGGAGGAAATTAAGTCTTTTTCTCTTAATCAGCTCCAACATGACAGCCAAATGAATGGCTCCTCTTGGAAGCAGATTCTCCAATCTCAGTCAAGCCTTTAGATGATACCCCCAGACAATATTTTGATTGCATCCTTATGAGAGACTCTTAGAACCACCCAGCTAAGCTGCTTCCAAATGCTTGACTCATAGAACCTATGAGAGATTATCAATGTTTACTGTTAAGCCAGTAATTTGGGGGATAATTTGTTATGCGGCAGTAGATAACTAATAGATATGGATACAGCAAGGATCTAGGCTGGAAGTTTAGATACCATTTCCACTTTTGTCGAATACATCATCTTCTCTCTCATAGAGAGTTGGTTCTAACCGATCTCCCTGTTTCGACTCCTTTTTTTTCTGTAGTGTGAACTGATTGAAACATAAACATGAACTGTCATTCCTCTGTTCAAACCCTCCAATGATCAGACATGCCACTCAAAGAAAAAGCAAAGTGCTTACATGACCTAAATTGCCTAGCTTCCCGTGACCTCTCAGACTACATGTGCTCTGTCTGCCAGCCCTTTCACTATCCTCCAGCCAGTAGCTTTGCCTGTTCTTCCCCATAGCACATTCTTCCTCAGAGCCTTAACATCCATGGTCTTTTGGTGCTGGAATATTCTGCCCAGACAGATTTGAGTGGCTCAATTCTTTCTGTCCTTTAGACTTTTTATCAGATATGGCCTTCTGTATGAGGCCTCCTACCTGGCTAACCTACCTAAAATGTCAATGTCCTTTTCATACTCTCCATTCTTCTTTACTTTTTCTCCCTAACACTTATTATCAACCTAATATGTATGTTGCTTATTTACATCATTATTGTCTGTCTCTCTGTCTGGAATGCAAACTTCACCAGAACAGGGATTTTTGTCTGTTATGTTCACTGATGTTTCTCCAGTGTCTAAAATAGCTCCTGACATATAGAAGGGATTTAATAAGTACTTGCTGAATAAATGCATAAACTAATAAATGACTATGTAATACATGACCCAGCCCCAAATCTCGCCATGTACAACTTTTCTTTATTACCCAGAACTTTTATATAACTTTTTATTTATTTATTTTTTTTGGAGGGGAGAGGTAATTTATGTCATTCTCTTTGTTTACTACTTCTGATTAACAGTTATTCCTAATTTCTTTGTAGTCTTATGCCTACAACAGTGCCTGGTATGTTGCGATTGTTGAAAGCATTTTTTTTAATGAATGAATAAATTAAATTTTCTTGTGCTGTGAAATTGCTTTCCAAATGATTATTCCAAATTACACTGTCATTAGCAGTGTATGAGTGTGCCACTTTCACTAAAAATAAGTCAGGATTTGTGCTTGTTTTTTGATTTAATCATTCCAAGTGGCCATATTGTATTTTTGTTTGTTTCTTTGATTGCTACTGGTTAACCAATCTCAATTCTTTTTGTTAAATCTGTAAATTTATTCTGCTTGTACTATTTTGTAGTTTATTTTAGAAATAAATTAAAAAAAAACCACAACAATTTTCAAAGATACAGAATTGTTTCTTGGCATCAACAGCATTAGAGATTATGTGTGTCATAGCTCCAGATGCCTCTAGGGCCAAACAGGCAGCATAAGTGAGCGAACCTGGGAGTGAATGTCCTGTCTGTGAAGAAGGATAATGCATTCATCACTGCCTGCTGCAGCTAATACTCAGTTTGGCTGATGGGGACCATGTGGGAAAGTAGACTCAGTGCTGCCAAAGTTTCTTTGTCAAAATTAATTTTTTTTTATTTCTTAGGTCTAAAGGTAAAAACCTGGAGGTGAAAATACACAGTAACATCAGCAGTAAAAATATTTACCGAAACGAGAATGAAATGGTAAGGTACTAAAAAGTAATCAACAACATGTGATAACATGAGAAGCTGTGACGTAGGCTCACCACCCTTGGAAATGTTGAATATAGTAAGTGTTTTATATTTAGGTCTCTGGGAAGTGTTAGTATAGTGATTAAGCAATACTTTTTTTTCTTTTTCTTTTTCTATCAGATTTCCAAATTGTAATGATTGTGCTATGGTTGGTTGAAGGCCACACTTACATTTGGTTTGGAATATAATGATTCATTTACAGCAGCTATCAGATTCCTGTCTGATACACAGGGGAAGCTCTGGCCAGCAGAAAGCACATGTTGTACACATTTTATCAACTACACATGATAGAATACCTCATTTTCATTGCCAGCTGCCCTACACAAACTCTCTTCTGGAGTGATGTGCCACATAACAAAGGTTATTACTAAAATCTGTACCCTTGAAGAAATCAATGTTTTCAAAGAGTTGCTTGCCAGAAAAGAGAGAAAACATTAATAATACTGGATGGCCCATCATTTGGACAGTTTCCTTAGTGGTCAGTTATGGCTGGCATCCTAGGGTGAGCAGCATCTGTTATATAGACTTCAAATTTTCTTCTCATAGAGATGATCAAGAAGCTGTTGGATGCACACTGGAACTCCTCCCGAGTTCTGTAGGTGGCATTCTCAAAGCTAAACTCTTGGCGGTCACCTTGTGTGAATGTTATTAAAATTTTTCTTTCTTAAAAATGAAATTTTCTGTGGCTGCCTAGGAGATTTCAAGAAAGAAGAGCTGGCACATGTCTTTTTGTGTAAAATATCTAAAGTGTTTATTCTTACTTAAAATTCCAGAAGAAAGAGCTTTTGTCAAGTTCAGAGCTGTCAACCAGGTGCTGTGGAAGTATGTAAAAGAGAGAGAAGTTCAGTTTATCATGCCTAACAGGAGGTACTACCAGAAATGTCTGGTAGTAGTTTATTTAGTTTTGCTTAGGACATGATTATTATGTTGGTATATAAAGAAAATTACTCCCAAAACTTGTTTTCATGATACTAAGTAACGACTGTACTTTATCTCAGCACTATTGTCCTATAGTCTAAACATTATTGCCTCATTCATCATGCCAATAGTATTATTTTCATATCTCACTTCTCTCAAACAAATAAATTAACCTACTTTTAATTTTCTTTTGGCAAAATTAAAAATAATTGACAGTATTCCTCTTCAACTTTAATATTTTCTAAGTTTAAAATTAGTACATTGATGTTTGAATGAGGTTTCAGCTTGTATATGTCCTGGTAAAAGATAAGGTTATTTAGGAAGTGATTACAGTTTCTTAAATGAAAAATAAAAACAAACAAAAAGCACAATAATAATATGCTGAAATGACTGGTTATAATCAATAAGAATATACGAAATTCAGAGCTTTCTGTGTATTATGTCCTGGCTTGGTAATTTAAAAAATTATTGTTTCTATAAACTGGGCTTTTCAGTGATTTATAATTATCTTTTCATAAACAAAATCAAAAGTGGGTAGAAAGGAACAGAACTATTTCTACTAACCTTGCTATGTGAAACCAAATCTTTTTTCTTTGTAAATAGCAGAAGATTCTAAGATAAATCTACATAGATAAATTAGTTACGTGGTGGCACTGAGGCTAGCTGATATTGCAGGAGCAAGTCAGCAAACCAATTTACTATCATAATATTATGTTATGTTTGGCTTTAGTGGCCCTTTACAATGGCATTGACTTTTTTTAATCTCCCAAGATCATATACCTTGATATGAGTTCTAAAAAAGACACGTGGGGATGCTGAGCATTAAAAAAATGAGCAAAATATTTCAACAACTCTTGCATTTGAATTGAGTACCTGGCACTGTGTTTTTAAACGTTTTCAGTGGTGACAACTTTTTGAGGACTGATTTTGAAAATGTGAAGGAAAAAGAAAAACTTATTTAGAGCTAAGTCTAGAAAATAGGTAATAATTGCTTTATTTGCATTCCAATTGAGATGTGATTATAAAATAACAAGCATCATTTTTAATTCTATCCCCCCTTCCTTTCCTTTCCTTTCCTTTCCTTTCCTTTCCTTTCCTTTCCTTTCCTTTCCTTTCCTTTCCTTTCCTTTCCTTTCCTTTCCTTTCCTTTCCTTTCTTCCTTCTTTCCTCCCTCTTTCTCCTTCTCTTTCTTTTTGGCTTATAAAGTTTTTCTGTGGAGAAATTTCAGAATGTTTTCAGCATGAAAAATTTATACAAGTAAATGTACTTCTAAAGTGACAACTCTGAATAGAGAAGCAAGTTCTACTATGTTAAAAAACAAAACAAAACAAAGCAAAGTCTCCTTATTTCATAGTTAATTCTACTGAAAATACTACCTCTGGTTATTTAATACTGTGTACACACTACCCCAGAACTTGCAGTGGAAACAGAGATCATTTTGTTATGCACATAGTTTTATGGTCAGAAAATCAGTCAGTGCACAGCAGCAGTGACTCCTCTTCACCCCATGATAGCTGGGACATTGCTGGGTGGCTTAAGGGGCTGAAGTAGGCGTGAGTGGGGTAGTTTACTGTTGTTTCAGTTCTCTCTATGGTCTGGGTTTCTTGGTTCTTTTCCATATACAAGCTGAACTTTCTTCACTCACATGTCAAGAACCTGGTCTGAGATGACTGGAACATCTGTAATTGGCTGTATGGCCTTTCACTTTCCATGTGGCCTCTTCAAGTATTTAGTTCCAACTTCCTCACAATGTGACAGTCTCAGCAACTGAACTTCTTACAGAGTGACTGGTTTTCCCCAGAGTAAGCATTCTAGGAAGGAAGAAGTAGAATTTACTAGTCTCAGAAGGCCTGGGCCCAGAAACTGGTACAGCATCTCTTCTGCCATATTTATTGAGTAAAAATAGTCATAGAGCCGGCCCAGATTCAGGGCCCATGCAACATACCTGAGAACTCAATGATGAGAGTCTTGGATAATTTCATGGTCATCTTTAATCCACCATAAAACTGAAAGCTATCTGAGTAGAGAGGACATATTTTCTTCTCTGAATTCTCTTTTTTGAAAACATCAGAAATTGCAGGATGCTCAGACTCATTCTAAGAAATAAGCTATCAGCAAATTTTGGAGACTTTATTTAACATAATCACTTTCTTGATGCTCAGTGTGCCCAACTTGCCTCCATATTTTTAATTTTTTTTTTTTTTGGAACTGTGTTACAAATCTTCATATACTTTACCTTGGATTAAAATTATTTATTTATTCATTATCTTTTCATTCATGATAAGCTCCTAGGAGTAGGAACTGATTTTCATGTATTTTTCACCTGATGCCATTCTTAGTTTGGTGTCTCCCCAGAGTAAATACTTGAGAAGTCTTGTTTAAGAAAAAAGAATTAAAAGACTAATACAGAAGGGTTTCTGTTGATTTTGTTACCTTTATAGAAAGATCCATTATTCTAAAGAATGTGGTAAATTGAGCACTTAACCTGGTCAGAACAAGGTAAGTGCTTTGTATACAACATCCATTCGGCAGTTATTAAATGAACACCTGGGCACTTGCCTCAGCCCAAGCTCGGGAAATAACTAAACACAGCTTCCTCACATAAGAAACACATTCTAGTGGAGAAACTGGACATAGTATTAGAAAAGAGATAACCATTTAGCAGAGCATTCTAGCTGAGCTGGACACAAGTCTTCAATGTACCTGTTTGTATGTTCATTCGCTTGTCAGAAAATAAGATTTAAAACGTTTAGCAAACACCCTTACCTCTTCTGAAGAAACATTGAGTCAAAAGAATATATTCTAAAATTTGAAACAGAAAGAGTAAAATTTTGTCTTAATATTGAGAATTGTTGTATTTTCTTTAAAATTTATCAGCTTTCTATATTTTATGCTTAGCTGTTTGAGTCTCTAATAACGTATTAACATTCTAAAAGCAAAATGCCAAGCAAAGTTGCTAATGTACCTTAATAATTGAATATTGCTCTTAGAACTTAGTCATTTCTCTGGAAATAAATCATATCTTTACATGTAGGCTATTAATACTGCTCCATTTAATTAATGAAGTAATTAATTCTAATGATAAAACAAATGTTTGCTTAGAATGATAGCTTAGGCCATACCTATGAGCAAAATAGCTACTTTTGTTGAAGCTTGTTTTGACATCAGGTTTTATTATAATAGAATGAAAATAGCTCTAAAATCTCTTATATTCCCTGTTCCTCTCTAAGGCTAGAATTGTGACACACTAACTGTTTACATTTGAGTTCCTTTAATAATTTTTATTTTCTCCCTCTCTAAACTTGCCTAAAGTAAGCAATAAATTTCCTTTATTTAACACAGAACATTGCTTCCCTGAGTAGAGAGGGGGGGATTTATCTTCAAAACAGGAAATTATTTGCAGGTGTTGCATGTAGTTTGAAAAATCTCATTTGTGATTCTGATCCAGGGCTCCTCACCTCTCCACTCGACTCTCAATATGAAAAGTAACTTTTAAGAGTAGCTCCTACTTTATGGCAAACTTTAAACTGAATAAAGTAGTCTTTCAGTGAGTCAAAAAATGATACCAAATGTCATAATTGGAAGAAACTGGAGTGACTCTCTCTAGAAAGAAACAACCATATAGTTATTTGAAAGGTGTGATGAAAGAGGCACTATATTAAACACTATTGGTATTCTGCCCATATTGCATCACCTTTAGCCTGTTCAGTGGACACTGACCAAATTCTAAATGGATTTCTCAGCCCTGGGGCTTTCTCTGCATTCTAGAGCTCATTTTGCTGCCCACAGACCAGGCTGAGCCTGGAAAGAGCCTTCAACTAAAGACTGAAAAAGATTGGTATATGAATAACCCAGATCATCCTCCTCCAGTGGGATAAATCTGAGATAAGTATTTTATACTGGCTCGCAGCCTTCTCGAAGGATTAATCTGTAGTTACCAACAGTGGTAACCTGCTTTATAAAAACTTTTTTAATATCTGATTTTTTTTTCCCCTCCTGTCTCACTCCTCCATCTTTCTGCTGGGTTTCCTGGAATTACTTTCAATGTAAACCACACAACATAGGCCCCTGGCCAGAATTCACCCCTAGCAAAGAAATATGTACCCTGTGAAAAACAACTTTTTTCCCCAGCTATATGAATATAAATGACATATCACACTGTGTAAGTTTAAGATGTACAACATGATCTGATATACATATATATTGTGAAATGATTAACATGATAAAGTTACTTAACATATCTGTCACGCTGCAGGAAGAAAAAAAAAACTTTTTCCTTTTTGTAGTGAGAACACTTAAGATCTATTCTCTTAGCAACATTTGAGTATATAATACGGTATTGTCAACTATAGTCAACCATGTTGTACATTAGATTCCCCAGGACTTATTCATCTTATAACTGTCAATTTGTACCCTTTGGCCAACATCTCCCCATTTCCCCCTGGCAATTACTATTCTACAGTCTGTGTCTGTAAGTTCAGCTTTTTTTAGATTCCACACATAAGTGAGGTCATGCCTTATCTGTCTTTCTGTCACACATTTCATTTAGCATTAATTCCTTCAACTTTCATCTATGTTGTCACAAATGACAGATTTTCTTCTTTTTATGGTCAAAAAAAATATATACACACACACACACACATACAATACTAATATTATTTGTATAATAGTTAATAAGAATAGTAATTAAGAAAATAATATATATTAATTAATATATTAACTATATATGTAGTTAATTAAATTTTTTTTATACATTCATTTGTTGTTGACACTTATATTATTTCCATATCTTATATATTGTGAATTATGCTTCAATGAACAATGGAGTGCAGATATCTGTTCAAAATTGTGATTTATTTCCTTCAGATAAATACCCAGAAATTAGACTGCTGGATAATATGATTGTTCTATTTAATTTTTTGAGTTTTCCACAGTGGCTGTACCAATTTTCATTCTCATCAACAGTGCACTAGTTTTCCCTTTTCTCCACATCCTTGGCAACACTTGCTGTCTCTTATCTTTTTTACAACAGCCATCCCAATGGGTGTGAGGTGGCATCTCATTGTAGTTTTGATTTGCATTTTTTTTTTATTGCTTAGTGATGTTAAGCACCTCTTAATGCATCTGTTGGCCATTTGCATTTCTTCTCTGGAAAAATATCTATTCAAGTTCTCTCTTTTTAAAAATCTGATTATTAGTCTTTTTGCTATTGAGTTGTATAAATTTCTTATATATTTTGGATATTAACCCTTTGTTCCTTATGTTTGCAAGTATTTTCTCCCATTCTTTAGGTTGCCTTTTCATTTTGTTGATTATTTCTTTTGCTGTACAGAAGTTTTTAGTTTGATGTAGTACCACTTGTCAACTGGTGCTTTTGTTGCTTCTGTTTTCGGTATCATATCCAAAAAGTCATTGCCAAGATCAATATTAAGGAGTTTTTCACCTATGTTTTTTTCTGTAGGAGTTTTCTAGTTTGAGGCCTTGCATTTAAGTCTTTAACCATTTCAACTTAATTTGGGGATTTACTTTAATTTGTTAATAAGACAGGGGTTCAAATTATTTGTTTGTGTGTGACTACCTAGTTTCCCAGCACCATTTATTGAAAAGACTGTTTTTTCCCATTGAATATCCTTGGTACTCCAGTCAAATACTAGTTGACCGCTTATACATGAATTTATTTCTGGGCTCTCAATTCTGTTCTGTTAGGTCTATGTGTTTGTTTTTATGCCAATAACATAGTTTTGATTACTTTAGCTTTGTAGTTTATAATAAGGAAGTCTGATGCCTCCAGCTTTGCTTGTCTTTTTCAAAATTGCTTTAGCTGTTTAGGGTATTCCATAGTTCCATACAGATTTTAAGATGGGTTTTTCTATTTCTGTAAAAATGGCATCTGTTTTTAAGTCTGAAGAAATATGAAACTCAGGTATAGAAATTTATTATTTGCATCTCTTCATAGTTTCTCCTTAAAACTGTTTCCATTGTTGGTGAAAATGACAAATGTATTCCTGAGCATTTTAATGTGATTAAACTGATTTCTGGGTTTTAAACTCACCTCAAATAAGTGTTGTATAGGTAAGATGATGTATTCATGATCTGAAAATCCTTGTTGGGAGGTACTAATTAAGGAAGAAGCTAATTTTCTATCAATTACATTGCTATGCTTGTCTTCCATTAAATAAGACTTTAAAGTATGAACCAGAGAGAATATTTTAATAAAAAATTTTAGCTTGGAAGAGTTAGAGTTGGTTTTGCATTATCAAAGTAATAATAACCCAAAATATAAAGTGTTTCTGACTGCTAATAGCTCATATTAATAATTCAACAGCTTTCTATGTAGAACATTTTAAAGAAGGCCCTTCTGGTAGATGGTAATATTTATAAAATGTTTTACTCTTTTTTATTTTATTTCAAAAGTATAATTACCCATTTGACAATAAGTGACTATTTATTTATTGTTTGGTTTTTGGCTCTTTTTTAAAGTTATCATCAGATATTTTAATATCTGTCTTTTAGCTTCCTAATTGTTTTAATTTTTAGTATATATTTTTTTCTCACCCTGACTGAGAAAGAGAAATGTCTAAGGCAAACATGTTGGCAAGAGCTGATATTGGATTTGGCCTTAATATATTATCTAGAGTTGATTATTTCAGGAACATGTTTGATTCAACACTCCAGGTTGTGCTGATAGTAAATTAAATCTAAACACTGATCTGCGCCAAATTCTTTAGGATCACTTACGGTGGTGGTATTTGAGTTGAAGCTTCAGTGACTGGAGAATCGTACTGACGAGATGAATGGTTTGGAGAAATTTGTGAACTCAGGTGTAAAGTGTACAGCATTTCTGCAATTTCTGGGAACTATAGACACACTTAAACAAATCTAGGGGAAACCCTAATTATTACTTGATGATGTTTTTAATTCCCATTAATTTTTCATCCTGAACATTTCTAGGATATTCAACCAACCATGTAAACTAATATCAGTCTACCAGTTCATAAAATCTTGCTGAGGTCTGAGGTCAAGTGAAAAAATTATAATAAACATTAAAGATACAATTACCACTGCCACATTGTAGTATTTTTTGGGAAGCCAGGGGATACATTACTGTGTTAGAGCAGTTATAGCAATGAATGGTTAAGAACAACAAGTATACATGTTAAGTTCTGATAGAAGACTTTGCCTCACTTAACTTGAATTAGGTTATTGACCTAAAGTACTGAGTTCAATTTTTTAAAAAATATATAGAATAATAAATTCTAATAACAAGTTACTAAAGGGAAAAATCCCTTTTGTGATAAGAATAAAAGCAACAAAACATTTAAACTGTTTGGAAAATAGGCACGGTAGAAAGTAAATATTCATGAGTAAACTGGCTTCAATTGGCTTGCTTCTTTTGGGTTACAAATGGAATGGCATTAAAAATGTTTAGAATTATTTGAATTATGTTAGTCCTTTGGTTAGAACATGAAGAACACATGTAGCCTTTTAATCAATCTGTCTCCAAGGCAGCACAATCCTGCTGTTGGAAAAGGGAAGGATGAACTAATTAAAGCCTTAAGCTAAACAAATGAGGGTGGTGTCCAAGGGGAAGATAAGTGGCCACCACTCTGATGCTATCCAGTGGCATCTGTTAAATTTTGTTGACTGACTATTAAGCAAAACCAGAGGAAAAAGACCATTTTCTCTAAGATTACCCAACTGCCTAAATCATGGTAATGCTTGTAGCAAACCCATCTGGCTGATCTGAAGCTCTTCTGATAGTGCATAGTTTGAGGAATACTGGGAGATAGGACTGTTTTAAATAGAGTTTTAGATACAGCTTTGGGGTAACAGATGTTTTGAAACTGAGTTTCTCTTATTCATAAACTAATCAATTTTCTACTCCCATGGTAATTGAAAAAATCAAATAACAATGTATACTAAAAGGCTTTGAAAATCTTCAAGTATTATGTAACTATAAGGTGGTATGATAGTGACATCATAATACATAGCACACTTGTTATCTGCAAGCACAGTTTTAGGTGCTTTACATATATTATCTTGTTTAATTCTTAAAATGATCCTATGAAATAAGTAATATTATTATCCCTATTTTATAGATAATAATGAAAAAAAAAAAACAGAGAGACTTAATGATTTTCCCAAGACCACAGTAAATGGTGGAGCCCGGAATCAATCCTGGGCTGTCAGGGTGCAAAACTCGTGACTCTTCAGTCTAGTGCCCCTTTTCATGATACACTGCCCCGTGATGATAATGACAGTGAAAACAGGATGTCAATGATGAAGCTGACTAGTGAAGATGATTACCTCATTTAGGAAATTGTTTGGGGCCAAAACGAAGTTGAACTCTTGATACACTGACATGAGCTACTGACTCTTGGAGTTCTTAAACTAATCTCCATAGTGAAAGGAACTAACCTAGGAAAATACCCTCAGATAAATTTCCCCTCCATATTCCCCTAATTTTGACTTGTAGAAATATATATGTGATGGCATAAAACACAACATTCAAATGAATGTTACAGGTCAAGAAGTTTTGCATTTTCCAGTAAACTGATGAATTACAATACAGGTCCCTATTTCACTGCCTACTACCTTTTGGTCTTCGGAAGAGGAATGGGTTGAGCCTTTTCCAGTGCTTCAAACTTCAATGTCACAGACTAATTTTTTTTTTTTTGTCCCTTGGGGAAAAAAAATGTTCATATTTTTGGGAGAGGTATAGTCTTAAAAGTTTTAAACTTTTATGAGTTAGTACAAATGGAATTTACCTTTCAAGTTTTTTAAAGCATAGTTATGAAGTAAAGAGTCCCCTGTTAGAAAATATGTGTAAGCCTTAAATGGGGGACCAAGTATAGAGGAAATGCAGTGTTAAATCTCTGTTCAAAGATGGTAAGCCTTGGGTAGACAGGAGGCAACCATGGTGCATGGAAATTGGGGTCATCAATTAAAAGCATGGAGGACTGTGAAAGGGGTTGGAAAAGGTATCACACAGCAAACTCCACAATTTGGGAGCTTCATGGTAACTGAAATCCTTTAATATTTATAGATAAAGACAGATCAGAGCTTGCATGCTTGTGCTGACAAAATGGAAAATACATGAAAGACATAATTAAAAGAACAGTCATTTGGCTTTTCAATTGCAATTAAGAAGGAGAATACTATATTTCTGGATGAGTTTATTTCTTTGTTAGACTCTTTGGGTTGTAAGAACAGAGATCTGCTCAAGTTACTTCAAGGAAGAAAAAAAAAAGAAAGAGTGTTAATTTAAGAACATGCCAGATCTGGAGCTTGAACTGGAAAGGTCGGGAAGCAAAAGCTCTTCTGGGAGTGCTCATCCCTCTCTAATAGAACCCTTGCTTTTCCCTTCTGTCTGGCTTCTCATGACTTCCTACAGCCACAGTGACTCAGGCTCTCCTCTCTGCCTGACCTTCTAGCTTTAGCTTCTTTGCTGACTACCCCATTCTTATGATATTTTCTAATATACATTATAAAAACAAGAAAAGTGATGAACCATGTACTTATACAAATTTTCTTTGCAAGTTTCCAGTCAATGTATGGATCGACTGTCCTTGGGTTGACTAGATGGAAAAAGTAGAAGCACTTAGTGAAAAATATGTATACCAAAGGACTGCCTCCCACAGGAAATGAGAACAATTCACAACTCCCTAGAAAAAAAGCTAGCAAAGTGAAGTACTATAATTAAATAGTGTTTTCTGACATCAGTCAAAATCTGTGTTTAAATTTTATAGATGAAATATATTTATACATAACTAAATTATAAATACAATGTCAAATTTTTAAATGAAGTTATTTAAATAAATAAAAAAGAGGAAAAGTAATTAAAGCATAATTTCTCATGTTTCTAGTGAACAATTAATCATCATTTTGGAAGGATAATAAACAGATCATTTTCTTTAGGGTTCTAAAATTGGACTGAATTGTGTACCTCCAAAATTCATATGTTGAAACCATAAGTCCTCACCCACTATGTATTTAGACATAGGTCCTTTAAGTAGGTAATTAAGGTCAAATGAGATCATAAGGATAGGGCCCTAATCTCTAAGGACTGGTGTCCTTAATTAGACAAGGAAAAGACACCACAAATGCACTTCCAAAGAAAAAGGCCATGTGAGACTGAGAAGGTGGTCATCTGCAAGCCAAGGAGAGAGGTCTTAATAGCACCTTGATATTGGTCTTCCAGCCTCTAAGAAGATGAGAAAATAAATTTCTGTTGTTTAAATCGCCCAGTCTGTAATACTTTGTTATGGCAGCCCAAGCAGGCTAATACAGCTGCACTAACTTCTTGTGAGTCTGATGTCTATTATACCCTGCGTAATAGAACTTCAGACTTACCAGACATGACAGGTCCTCTAACATGCACACAGCTAAGTGATCTTGTTAAGTGAACATTTTTTAGCATTTCATATTCAGCTTATTAGAGAAGATTGCATTAATATGAAGAAACAAGATTATCTATTATTATTTTATAGGTAGCAGTAATATGGTCTTTGCTTATCTATTGGTACTCTTTCATACTGGGCCAAGAGAAAAAGTTCTATACTAAAGAAAAACCTGAATCAGTTTCCTTTACATGTAGAAAACCAAGTGATATTATTTCTTCTTGATTAAAGATAAATTTGTTCTATTATTGCTATATATTTTCAGAACAAGATACCTAAATCAAACACCTTGTATTCTCACTCCTTGGCTGCATTAATCTGGGACAAAAGAAGATCATTCTAATGGTTACTTTTAATAATCTGACTCATTCCCTTCCAGGAATCTGCTGATAGCTCAATTGTGCTTATCATAAAATTCCCTTTTTCAATTATTATTGATATTTTAAAATATGGTGTTAAAAGATAATATGTTTGAATTTTAAAAAAACTAGCTTTCAGAGTTATTTACTAGACTATTTATATAAGGTGTTTGGGATTTGTTTCAAAATCCAGGGTGGCTTGGGGAGATGATAGTTACAGATATAGATATAATAAGTTTGGCTATGAGTAGAGAATTTTTGAAGCTCTGTGATTAGTAAAAAGGAAATTCATCATATAACTTTCTCAAATCTTGTATAAATTTGAAATTTTTAAGTTAAATAATTTTCCATTTTTTCAGAGCTTGAGACATCAGGAATGTAATATGTGTGCTCTGAAAGGTCATCACTAATTCAAGACCATCACTGTATATTGCATTTCCAAATATTGATCTGATCAATCTTTTCCCCATGTTACTTGCTCCTGTCACATGAAGGCAAGTATTTTTAGCTTCTCTCTAGCAATCACTTAACTGAGATCATAATTTATTACCAGTGACAGGTATTTCATAACATCTTCTCACCTGCTCTTAGATTTTACCTCATCCTTAGAAGCTCTTTTTCTCTGTGTTAGGCATTTTAAGTTTATAACTGTCACCTCTCTGCTCAGAGTCTGATACTATCAACTGACTAACAGCACATCCTACTGTACTGAAAATTATTTCTCTTTGCTGATACTCCTAACCATACTTACTTTCTGTCTTCCCTCCTCCACATTTAGTAAGTATTGGATAAATCTTGTGCTCCTGGAATCTCTTAAACTATGGTGTGTATCCATCCCCTCAGTATTTTCTCTCGGGAAGTCAAGGTTTGACCTTTGTTTTTCAACTTTATAAATCCTTCTTTCTCACTCAGTACATGAGCCCTCATTCAAACACAGCTCCTGTTAGCCAAATGCCCCACATTCATTCATAGTTACCCAAATTTCTTAAATTCTTAGTGTGTGTGTACGTGTGCATGCACACATACACAAACACACACACACACACACACACACACACACACACACGTGGAGAGAGAGAGAGAGAGAGAGAGAGAGAGAGAGAGAGAGTGCAATAGAATACTTCTAAATCTTCCTGACTGTGATTCTTGGTCAATCCAATTAGATATGATTCATGGACTCAATAACACACTGGAGAGACTGATATTCTGAGTAGCTACTGATTATTTCGCCACAAAAATAGACTCCTGCCTATTGAAAGTTAATTCTGGATTAGTTTTAGAATGTTTCTAGTGTAAGGCTTATGAACACAGCTCAAGTGGTTTGAGGTACTGAAATTTAGGACTGACTTTCTTCTTTCTCTAAGAATGTGATGCTCTTTGAAGGCACAGGAAGTTCTGGGGATGGAGCAGGCAGCTTCCACTGAAAGACCATTGTTCTACATCAACATGGAGGCTTGTTTGATATTAGACGGTGCAGTGTACAATCACACCAGGCTGTCTACAGCACTCATAATCTCAAAGAAGTCTGTGGCCTTGATGACAGAATTGTGCAGCCAACCTTTCTTCTCTTGAGCTTATCGCTGTGCCCTTTGAAAATATCTGCTGGTAAGGTTTGAGAGATAAGATATTATCCTTGTCATTATTGAATTCTAGAAGGGGAAATCAAAGCCTCATTATATGCATTAGAAATGCATATAATTTGAAAAAAAGATTTCGGGAAAAATATGGCCTGGCTTTATATGATAAACTCCCTGACAGATGGTTTCCTTCCTGAAAGTAAAGATCCCTGGTTCAGCTGGCCCACCCTTTCCCTAGTAATCTTAGTAGATGTTTAACAACATTTATAGGCAGATAGTTCTTCCTTAAAATTAACCTTCTTTTCTTCCTTATTTCCTCTTTTTTAGGCCTGGAGGAAATGAAACCCTCTAGTCAGTCTTCATTCAAATAAATGAAGACAGTCTTTTTGTATCCAAGTTAAATAACTACAATTTCTTAAATATTTACTTAAAGGGCTTGTCTGCTAATCCTTTTATTGTTTTTCATTTTTTTTTATATTGGACTCTTAACCAGTTTTCATGTTTACTTTTAAGTTGTAAGTTGTAAGACACCATAATAGACAAAATACATAGTACTCTAAGTCCTGAATAATGCCTTAATGAGTGCATAATTTCTCCTCCCTGTTTTATTATTTTTAAGTAACACGATGAAATGCCTAGTAAGCATGTGGTAGTACATCTTAATGTTCAATTTTCTGCTACACTTCTGAAAAACTAATAACATAAATTCCAAAAGCTTTTTGAGATACTTACATATTCATATTTTAAAATTCTGAGTTGCCTCCTGATTTTAGTTTGTTAATTTAAAAGATGATAGTTTTCTTTTTACAAATATAATAATCAATTTTCTCAATTTTTTTGGTAAAAATTGAGTTCACTCTCATGAATGTTAGTGATAAAGCTGGGAATTAGAATTTAGTAATTCTATCACTCTGTTCTTTGAACTCAATTCAGCCTGTGAGGTCTGTTTACCACACTAATGAGAGGGAATAAACAGAATACCTAAAATTCTCTACTTCATGAAAAAATGAGCCACTGATTTTTAATTGTGATATTATCTTGTTTCAAGAAATATAATTTTTAGAGAGTATATTCAAGTAATCCTATAATGAAAAAAATACAACCCAATCCAAACATAACTTCGTAGCATCACAGATTCTGTATTTTTTTTTTTATGATGTAGCATAGCGGTGCTGTCAAACTTTACTCCAAATTTCTTATCCATAGATTTTTTCCATTAAACACAGCTATTTTTTGTGCCTCTTTCAAATTCATTTTAAAAGTTCCTTATCATTAGTCTTAGTTACTCTTGTTTATTTCTCTGTTAGTGCTTAAAAGTTCTTAATTTGTCTGTTACTCTTTTTAAAACATTGCTCCAAGAAAATAACATTTGTATTGGCTTTACATTAAAATTTTAGTATTTCTCACTTTTAATCTTGTCTTTGAAAATTTGACTTGAATGAGAAATTGGGTAGAAAATATGCATAAATGAGCTGCTTTTTTTGGAAGGCAAAATGTTAGCTCAGACATTTTATACGACATTCACTTAAGAGCTAAGAAATTGCCTCAGTCTTTTAGTCCAGGGAAGACAATATGAACCATACATGTGACTATGTATGTAACAGAATACTCTAATATTGAGTTTTTGGAAACATCAGTGATTTCAAAAGTGAAAACTAGTAATATGATTTAATATGGTATTTATAATCAATACCACAATCTAGAATCCCAATCACACTTTCGCAGACTCACTCAGAGCACTGAGACCAACACTGTGAGAAGCCAGCTACGGAGATGCAGCATAAAGAAGTTCGCCATTTGTAGTAACATAGAGTACACATTAGTATGGCAATCTGCTCATCCATCACAAGGATATTCACTTATATTCTATCTTCTGATCTTCAACTTTCCTATAAGCATGCAGGGTAATTCCTAGGTAAAGATGTCAGAAAGATTAGGGGACTTTTCTAAGCTCACTTGCTAATAAGTAGCTGAACAGTGACTAGAACACTGTCCAGAGTCCTTCCCATTAGACGTGAGCTCTCACAAGAGGCTTGTTAACATAGTTTACAACATCTTATTCTTAGATGAAATTCCCTTGATAAGAATTTTCTGGGACATTATTAATTTTAATAATACTGCAAGGGTGGTGATGAATAGTGATACCTCCTTTGCAGAGACACACATTATGTCACTAAGGGGCAAAATGACTTGTTTGAAGGCCAAGGAGAGGGCCAGAAATATATGAGAATAGGTTCTCGTTAGTAAGGAATACTTTCACGTAGAACTAAACTGCACTAAGGAAACTGATTTATGAAAATTCAGAATCCCATCAAGCAGAAGTGTCTTTATTGTTAGACATTTACATGTCGTCTGGGCCAAAGAAATATATACAGTAAACCCTGATTGGTGTTTTGTGTTAGTATTAGAATTAATTGATATTTACAGCCTAAACATAGAGATGTGGGCTATCTAGCAGCCCCATTATACCATCTTGATGTATCCACTTAGTGCTTGGTAACTATCAGAGTTCAGGGCTATTCACGAGATTTCAGGCAGTGTTCCAGCTGAACTCTCTGGTTGTTAATTCCCTCAAGTATTGCTGAGAAGACACTTGCTAATATTACACAGTTTTCCCAATGATCTAGGAGAGGAGCTGTCCTGGACGTCCCCAGACATTGGCTAAAACCATTGGTGCAGAGTAACCCCCTTGATCTTCAATGTTGTTTTTCGTAGAATTGTCGTTTGGCCATATGAAGATTTAAGAATGTGTGTAAAATTGTTTAGGAGAATCCAGACTACACTGTAAACATTTTGTGTTTATAAAAAATGAGTAAATACTTGGAACTTAAATAGCATTTAAATAGTTTTTAACAGAATTTTGGCCCATTAGAGGACAGCCTTGGCCTTGTAAATGCAAATTAAAATCCCTGAGTTACTAATTAAAACTTGTGATTTTGAGAAGAAACCTTTTTAATTTTATGCAATACTAATTTGAAACATATAAAAAATACTAAATTCACAATATTTTTAAGTTGGTTAGATTTTAAGAATAATCTTTCATTCAAGAGGATTTTATTTATTTCAGAAAAGTAATTGAAAAGAAAATGAAATAACAATGATGTGTTAAATTTAAAATTTTTGAACTAAGTTTTTAAATGGAAACACTTTCAAAGTGATTTTTTAAAATTTGCTAGACATAGAGTAATAACATTTGGCTAAATTTAACAGTTTAAGAAATAAGTAGATTTTTAAATCTAAAACTTTTTAAGTTAAATATTTATTTTTGCACAAAAGTAAACCTCTGAATGTTCTTTTCTTAGCACAAAAATTACTCTCAAGGATACCATAAACATCTCATTAATACTGCATTATATTACATGACATTTATTTATTCAGTATTTATTTTTTTTCCTGATTTTTTTTCTAAGTATTTTCATTTTGTTTGTCCTAGCTCCTTAGGAAAAATCTGGTGAAGACTTTGGCACCAATAAGCATACAGAATTCACCATATGGAAAAGAAATATTAAAACCTGTCACCAAAATGATAGCTTTCTGTAAAACACCATTGTGAGTCACGGAAGTCTGGTTCAACTCAGATAACACCAAGGGATAGGTAAGAAATGAGTGACTTCCCCAGCTCAGCAAATCAATCTAGGAGAGGCCCATTCAACCCCTGTTCCACACTCCGTACAGATGTACACATATCACTCAAAGGGGTGGCCACTCAAATGCAGATTTCAGAATCTCATTTAGTTTCACTTTGGCTTATATAGCCAAAATTTTGTTGGTGAAAATAAAAACATGAGAATGCCCAACAGTTGTGAAAGAGCTATGTTTCTGGATATTTTTTGATTTTCAAGGTTCTTGTTTCATTTTAATATTGCAAAATTTCTTTCTTAGAAGGGGAACACATGTTCTAAAGTTCTACCCTTTTGGCAATAATTTCAGTTTCTATTTGGAGAAGATTTCAAGCAATGAACTTTTATCAAGTGTCAGCTGTGTGAGTAAAGAATTTGAAAAGAGTTTCTTTCTGGGGTAGACAAGGGGATCTCTAGCTACTCGCTCTGTGTGTACACACATGCATGCATGTGTGCATGCAAAACGTTGTTTTGGGGATAAGGGAAATCAACCTTGTGACCTTTCAAACTGAAGGAAGACTTCACTAAACAGTATCCTTTCCTTTTTATTAGTCTTCAAGGAGCATTCTTGAGATAAAAATAGATTTTTATGCTATACTCTCCTCCTGACATTCATGAAAGTAGGTATTTGTCACTGATATCTTAGCTAGTATTCTTGAAAAAAAAAATTCCTTGCCTGTTCATGATTGTGCTTAACAATAGAAAGTACTAGAGCCTTAGAAATGTGGCCTGTTCTCACTCCTCTTCACCATCTCCCACACAAGCTTCTGATTGGCCCAACTCAAAACAGAGACCTTGACATCTTCTATAATATGACATGTTTTCTCTTAGGTCTGATCTCATCTGGTCTTTGTGTTAGAGATGGTAACCTCTCTCTCTGAAAGGTGTGACCCGCTACAGGTGCTAAGTGCATGGCTCACACAGAGTTTTCCATTCCCTTTTTCCTTCCAAATTCAGAAACAAAAGGAGCGGAGTAAATAATGATGGAATGGATGGAAATTGGGGACATAACATTTTTAGGTTCTCTGAGCTCAGCATGAATTACACTACTTCTGTCACCTTTAATCCTTAGGAAGCCTGTGAAATGAGGAGCTCTAACTTGTTGACAAAGGAGGCCATGGTTTTCACCACAGAATGGGTCCCAAGTGTCAGGGCTTCCCCTGTTTTGTGTGAAGGACCATTCTTCTGTCTTCTGTTTTCCTTCCTAGTTTTGTCTTCCATACTCTCTGCCTATATTATAATCAGAAAGCTACTAGTTACTATGTAAGTAAGGAAATTATTAAAGTTACCGTGAGAAATATATGGTTATAATTCCGGCCTATAGTAAGTGTGCAATCAATAGTATTCTATTTTGGTTAAGATCCATAAATAACTAAGCACAGTGTTTCAAGCACATTAGGTGTCTTACAAATATTTATTTGCTTATGCTTTTCTAATCCTCAACCACGGAGTGTTGAGAAGGAACAGGCATTGAGAGAGAGGGAAGGAGTCAGTGGCATGCCAAAGCTGGCTTGCACCAGCCCACGAGAACTGATTGTTAACTTTACAAGAACATTGTGAGCCAGTTTTTAAACACTTGCAATATTTAAAATTGAATTATATAAACCTACAATTAAACAAATTATATTAAACAAAGACAATAAATACTAAAAATTCATCATTTTCTAATTATTTTACTGCATTTTACTATTACCTATGTTCTTAAGGTTATTTACATCCACTTTTTCTGTAGGGTAGAAATATAAGATGTGTGACTGCATATATCTTATCCCAATTCCATGTTTAGTGATATCATGTTGGCAGCTTGAAATCAGCCATGGCAGCAATCTTTACACTATGCAAATTAGCAAATGCTAATAATCTGATTGTTTTTCCTCCAGAGAGCAAGCAGTTAAATTTGCCCTAGCAGATCACTGGAAAGGACATCCACTGAGAACCAAAGAAAGGGAAGCCTCTACTCCCAGAGCTTCCAGTTTTGCTTTGCTTTTGGTTCTGAAATTACAGTCTTATTCATTAAAAATTTCCAATCTTTTAAACATGCTTTTTAAAAAACAAGGTCTAGAGATTATACCTAGGTTCTGACATAGTGGGTTTGCATAGATTGCACAATTTGATCACCAGGTCTTATGTGTTATTGAGAAATTAGATTATAATAGCAAAAAAGCAGACATCAGAGGACACCTAAGTAATTTTCTGCTATTTGTACAGAAAAGGACAGTAGATAAAAAAATTATATCACTTAGAATAAGTCATAGATTTTGTAAATAAAAACTTGGATAATTAGAGGTGAAAATCGTTGTAATTATAAAATAGAACAATAGCACCTCTTTTTTGTCTTGCAGTTTCCATATTTAAAAACTCCAATAGTTACAATGAAAGAGGAGATAAAGAAGAAAAAAGAGGGGAAAAAAGGAGGGATAAAGAAAATTACTTTCAGAAAGTTGGTAATACTTCAGAGTAAAGACACTGGAGTCTCTTTAAGTCACGCATTATAACTTTTAGATTTTTGAGAAACAGAATCATAAATGATTCTTAGCTAAACATACTCTTAGAGCTATTCATAAATTCAAGGTATCCCCCAGGTCAGGAATAAAACATAATACAATAAGACAGCTATTCTCTAGATAATGAACTATTATTTCTCTAACAGAAAGTTAGACTCAATTTTTTTAAAACCTAAGAGCACATTCAATATTTGTAAGTTCCACACTGATCAAAAAAAGTTTCCTTTTTTTCACCTTCTTGAACTGAACTATTTGCTTGAAATTCATCGTAATATAAGGCAGGATCTTCTTCATGTTAGATGTGTTAGATAATAGAAAGAGATAGTGATACTTGATAGAAGTGGTCAACTTTATAGATTGTTGAGCAAAATAATTCCTGAAGGCCTGGGGACATGGTGAAAAGGGACACATTCTGTGTGCCAGACTTTATTACTGGTGTTGTGTATGACTATTCCAAAGCACAACTGTGTTGTCCACATAGTTTATACATATATAAACTGTTATCCTGTAGAATTAGACAAGTATTTTCAAGGTGGTATGAACTTTCATGGGACTTTCCAACCTGTCTTTATCTAATGAGTGACTGGTGTAAATAGGCCATGTTGTGACTGGAATAGATGAAAGTCAAATGTCAGTGAAACCAGGAGAGCAAATGGCTTCATTACTGTCTACCCATTCTCTTAAAAAATGTCAATCAGCTATAGATCAAAAATATTTACATTCTCAGAACATAAAATTTATGGTTTTATGATGCTATGCTGTTAGCCTGACAGTCTTCATCAATATACCCATGCAGGTATAGAAATCTGCTATACTTCATAATTAATATACTTTTAGGTTAAATATTAAAGAATACTGATGAAATCTCAAGATAAATTTTATTCTCATGAAAATATATTATATTCCTTCCAACTGCCTCTTTTTATTTATGCAACAGTCTTATACTCAACATTATTGCCTTTTGTCTTGGCATACCAACTTTTCCATGATTCTCTTTATAACTCTATTAGCAAAGGTCACCCTGACTCTAAAGACTAGGTGAATTGATTTTCATTCCTATTCCACCATTTGGCTTCTTAGGGACTTTTATTATCATGTTCATCTCAGATTCTGAGTTCTTGTATCCTCTGAATTAATGCACTTCATAGAGTGTTTCACTATAGTACCATGCTCTTTTGCTGATACACAAGCACACACAAGCACACACACATGAATACTCACACAAACATTCATAGGCACACACATGCACATCACAACAAAACTGAGGTAGCAGACTATCAAAAGTTTGGGAGAAAAGTATGGGGATGTGTTAAGACTCACAAACAAAAATAACTTAAAACTGAATCTTAAATATTTCTGTTATCAAAAATTCTTTGGCATTCTACTATGTTATTTGGGTATCCTCTTTCTCTTATCCTCATGTCCTTTTTCTTCTCGGTTTTCTTTTAATTCCCAAATTCCTGTTGATTTCTAGCACAGTGACATTGTGATCTCTAGACCCATTTTTTTCCCCACCACCTTCTTAAGTTATCTTCTTTTAAAAACACCCTGTTACCTCTTTAAGAAAACTTGTGGCTTTAGCCATTATCATAATTTAACCCTACCACATAAGCATGAGTTGATTATACCAAGTTAATAAATAAAACATGAGTTGTATGAACAGTTCTATAAATTAGCTTCATTTCTGTATAAATATGGACACCTATTGTGTAAAAGTCGCCATATGCAGCACATTCATAAGTGCTTATGAATGCCTCCAAATGTATCATGGAATATTGCTAGACCATATAATGCCTTCACCGCTCTCTTCTATAGCCCTCCTTTCCTTCTTGGGAGTATCTGAAATAGTGGAAAAATAATAACTAGAGTTACTTTGCGAACTTTATTTAACAAAATCACAGCAAATGCAATGGACTTTAGGATTAAACAGATCTGGAATTGAATTCTCACTTTGCCCTTTACTTCGTGATCTGAGCATAGGAAAATTATCTGCACCTTGATATACTCTAAAATTGTTGAGTGCCCACCTCAAAAGATTATATTAAAAATTAAAAATAAAAATGTATCTAAAATTTTTAGATTGTTACACAGTTTAATAAATACCAGCCATTTTTATTAGTTTTATTGAAATATCAAGTGTGATATGAATCAATAGAGGCAGAGAGAATTTCTCTGAGCTCCCACTTTGCAAAAGCACTTTATCCTACATGCAACATAGATGCCTTAGTCTTTTCCACATTGACATGGGAAATTGGGAGGTGACTTTGCTTCTTTGCATTATAATGCAGCTTTCCACACTGAATCATAGAAGTAGCCAGGAATTCATTTCATCTCCCATCTCAGCCAGACCATTCTTCTCCCTTGGGAGGGTGACTTCTCCAGTGAGGACCAACATTATCTCCCTTCATAGTTATTTCAGTATTGGGGATGAGAGGGATGCAGTTCCCTTCCGTTCCTAGAACAAGCTATCTAGTTGCTATATAAGAGGTAATAAATATTACTATTTTTTATTTCCTTTCTGATCGCTACAACTGACTTCATTTATATCCAGAGTCCACTGACTGTCCCTTTCACACATAATGAAACTGAAAGACCTCGAGCATCAGAACTTCATTTGCTTTTACCATCTCTGAGGTGCCTGGCACAGAGAGCTCTCCATAATACACCTGCTGAGCAAAAGTGGTAATGGCTCTTTGTGATTTTCTGATTTCTCTCCTTCTGGGCTTCTCTCTCCTTGAGAGGACACCACTTTCTCCCATTGCCATCCTTCCTGCCCCTCTGCTCCCTGCTCTACTGCCCTACTGAATAGAGAAACTCAGTTTGGTCTCTTCCTTCTTACCATTCTTTCAGGTTCCTGCATAGCATTTTATAGATTTGAGTAACTGAAAGTCTTACTTACAGAACAGTAAAAACAACTATCATGTAAACTTTGTTACATTTATTAGTCTTTTATTTACAATCTCAACAATTTGTATTAAGCAAAAAGGTTTGAAAAGTAGTAATTGTCTAAAAAAGGAATTAAGTTTCTTAAGAATGATTTCTCTCTCCATCTGAGCCCTGGGTTAGTTCTTTATTTATTTCTCCACTATGGCACTTACTACATATTGTAAGAATTATCAATATATATTTGCTGGTTCTATTTCTTACTTCTAGGTGGTATTCTCTTTGAGGACAATAACCACAGCCTCTAAATAATAATAATTATAACAGCTATGATGTTGATGATAATAGCTTCCAATTATTGAACACCTACCATACTGATTCTTAAAATACCTCAGACAAGTACATATTGATCTATTTACTGAGAAGCAGATGAGTCAAGGATTCACTCTTGTAAATTCAATTTACAAGATACAATTCAATTTACAAAATATAATTTACTCTTGTAAATTCAATACTTGTTTTAAAATTCATGTTCTTTCCGTTGTCTGTATTTTGCCTCTTCTTTACCTGTGGGACAATGATCTACATTCAGTACATATTCATTAACTATTTGTAGAGCGAAAAGGATGTTAAGAAATCTGGGCATAGCATAGGAAATTTTTTACAGATACCCCCTGTTAAGTAAAAATTGTCTAAAATTTGAAAGTAAGATAAAGTGATAGGGGACAATATCTTTTAATATAATCCCAAAGTATTAACAGGAATGTCTAAGTTTATGTAATTCTAACAAATATTTTCCCTATTTAATATTTCTCTTTAACTAGCACTTTTTAGTCTTTGTTTTAAAAAAATTTTTTTTTCAGCATTTTTATATCAATATTATTATATGGTGGGTCAGCATGATGTGATATCTTAGATCTAATTTGATTTAAAATTATATATATGCACACACATATACCCATATACACACTTTTCCTTCTGAATTTTATATAATTTTATATTTAATATATATTTACAAATCGAGTATGCTTATATATGCTTATATATTATATTAAGATTTTATATATGTATTTTAAGTATGCTTAGTAGATGAAGGTATTTAAGGAATAATAGTGGTAAATGCATTTAACTGTATATTCAAAGTAAAACGTTTAGTTTTGCTTATCAAGAGAAAAAGAGAGAAAATTTATTTTAAAATAAACTCAAGTTGATTTTAAACTCAAAATAATATCAAGTTGATCTAGGATATATAAGAGCACAGAGGAGGACAAAAGTTGTGTATAAAATATTGAAAAAGTAAAAATTCTTCCAACAAAGAGAGACCTCTCCACAGTGTTATGGAGAGAGACACCGGCTCTATTACCCAGTAAGCATAACAGAGTGCCTGCCTGTAGGTAGCCCTCAAGAGAATACAAACTCACTATAAAATTTCACACAGTTCACATAGCAAAGTAAACACAAAGTTTATTGGGAATTGAGGTTGTCATGCACTTAGTTAATTGTTCTCCCCTGAGACAGTAACAACTTATCTCCTCAAGAGGCAAGGAGTTATGTCACAAGATAAACTCCTAGGTTAATTCTGTAGGTACGTGTTTACATTTCCTTGGGTTATGAGGCCCCCTAGACCTTGGAGAAATCTCTTTATTGTAAAACTGGTGACTGGGTTTATCAGGCTCCTGGACAGAGTTACTTTCCAAAAGCCAGCTGTGTCTTCAAAGAGCTCCTTCCAAGCGAGGAAGAACAGGTGAGGGGGGAAGAGGAAGTAGTTTCCATTACTGGCCCCATTTTTAGTCAGTCTGTGAATTATCATTTTAATACACAATGAAGTGTAAATGTCTCTAGCTTCAGAATTTTTGTTCTAACTTGTTCAGTTTAGATGAGATTTTTCATATACTATCCTGAAAAGGAAATTTGTAAATCTTTTACTGTTAAATATATTGATAAAATAAATTTAGTTTTCTCTTTGTTAAAGTGAGGAATATTTAGTGTTTTCTTAACAAAGGATGATAAAATTATTCTTTACCTACTGTGTAATCTGCTTATATAGTAGAGATGATTTTGAAAAGAAGTGTTTTTGCTTTACATTGTCCTTAGTCTCAATTATTTAAAAAAAAAAAAACAACAAAAAACAAAAAAATAAGTTTTTTTTTGTTTAAAAGAAGCTAGGATCATTTACAATTGTGTTACTTCTATTGTATTTTAAAATATCATGTTGTCATTTTAACAGGTAAAGTTTCAACCATTTATTGTTATCAGGCACCCATCCTTCTCTTTCACTCAAATATCCTTCTCTTCATCATTTTGACTTTGCTTCCCTAAGATCAGATCTTAAATTTGGAAAAGTAAAAATTTTAAATATACTTTAAATTAAACTATCTTTCCAATTTCCCAGGAAGCTCCTGAAAAATCACAGGATTGGTTATTTGCCAATAAAACTAATGAATAAAAAAAATTATTAGTTTTGTAGGCTCTCTATTTTGTAATTAACTCCACCTTATTTTAAGAGCTGAATGAGGAGAGCTGTAAATCCAAAAGACAAGCTCAGCCTTCCCTGTTATTGATTTTATAGAGATAAATGTTATTAATATAAATACTCCAAAATTACAGACTCTGCAGAATAGATTTGGAGGGCCTTGGCATCCTGTCAAATTCCTCTCTGTCATGATGTTCCTTCCCTCAGGGGAAACATTGGTCAGGCCCTGATTAGAGAGCTGGGCTTTGTACTTTCCTTTCTCCCTTTTTGTTGTTATGAGTTACTGTGATAGATTAACGGCAGCCCTTCAGCCTCATTAACAAGTCTCTGCTTTTCCCTGATGCATGACTGAAGGCTCTGCTATATGCTTCAAGTTAGATTTTCTTTTTCAACCAAATAGCATACTCTCAAAACCTTGTGAAAAGGACCATACCTGATATTCCTAACTATTGATATTTCAGTGTGAAAAAAATATGTGGGTACAGGCTTCAAAGCTGAAAGTTGAGATTTTTTACAAGTTTTCTTACCATACCAGCAAACAATCTTTTTAATTAGAATTAATGATTTTATTTTAAAAAGTTGACCCAAGATCCAGAAGAACAAGAATTAAACATAAAATTGAACTAATGAAGTAAAATTAATTGTGATTATTTCTTTAGGTATTATTGATATTGTTTTACTGTTCTATTTTCTGATTGGTATGTAAAGAAGTACTTTGTCTTTTTTCTTGCTAATTCTCAATTTATTGGAGACTATGCTTTTGTGACTAAAGTGAAACCCTTTTTTAACAATGGTATCTGATAAGCGCTGATTCTTCTGGATTCTGAAACAAATACTTTTACTGAGTCTCATTATTTTTTATGGCAATATATTTATTCACATAGGTTAAATAAAAATCTGTTCTATTTACCAGGATATGAATAGATTAGTCAATTATGCAAGTACCAAATTAGAGGAGAATGCCAGAGAAGCCCACTATTTATTATATATGAAGTCCACACTACAAAGTCCTCTGAAGAAAAAAGACCTGGTACCTGCATAACCAGGTTTCAGGTTCACAGGTGATGAAGGTCAACTCTTGGCAATCCAAGGACTTCAGTTTATTTTAGGAACTTTGAGAAAAGAGAAATTCACATAAATTTATAGATGTAGCAGGTGAGGAGAAATTTGGGGGCTTTGCTTACTATCTTGGGTATAATAGAAAATAATGAGAAGTGTTTAAAACTCAAATTTGAGGTTCCTTATAAAAATATTCAGGAAGAAGTTAATTCTATGGCCTCAGTAGTTGCTAAATACCAAATAGCTCTAGATTTGCCTGGCAAACTCAAGAAGGCTCTCAGGAGTAATTAACTTTTCTTGTTCTGCCTATGTAAATAATCAAGACAAAATGGGGAACCACCTTTTGTGTGTGTGTGTGTGTAATCAAGAATATTCTCTATTATATATTTATGATGTAAATGGGAGACTATTAGGAAAATATTATCCAAAACCTAGAAGTAAGTGTCAGGGGATGCATATCTTTTTTCACTAGAGTTCTATTCAGCAAGCTTACCAGATGATTATTTAACTCTCCAGAAACATTTATTTATATTTAACTTGTTAATTACTAGTTAATTTGGTCCAGAAACATGTTAAGTTATATATTTATGTCTAGTAGAAAAGATGACCTCAAAAGTTTATAATGTTTTTGCCCTATAGGACATTATGTAGATTTTTATTTAACCCAACAATCTCTTCCTTTTTTCCTTCCTTCCTTCCTTCCTTCCTTCCTTCCTTCCTTCCTTCCTTCCTTCCTTCTCTTTTTTTCTTTTTTTAACGCTCACAATTATCTAGTTCCTCAAGTGCTTTTGGAACTAGCTTTACCATTCTACTAGTTTCTTCATTACTGAGTTAAACAACTTTTTTACAAGTGTAAATTTTATATTTATATGAGTCACTTCTTCAACTTTCTGTAAATTGTACTTTGATACTCTCAAATCATACCACATAAGATCCTGTTTATTTTGACACTGAGCACAACCACCTCGGCATTTCTTCTTCAAATGAAGAACTATGGACACTTATGTTTGCGTTTGTAACATTGTTCTCCTGCTTCTAAAAAGGAGTTGAAGTCTTTACATTTAAAATACTGGTATGACATGTTTGAGCCCACATAAAATCCACTGCTGAATCTTAAAAATGTCTAATCATGTCTGGCATATGAGAGGGAAATATCCACTAGAATATCATTTTTATCATGATCTAGAAACATTTTTTGAAACCTAGTAGATTCCAGAGAACATACTGCCTATTTGGCATTATATTTTCAGAATATCAGCATTCTCAATGGTGGCATCTGCATGTTACCCAATAGAGTGGGTGGTACCCAGTTGGAGCTGGTGATACCCAGAAGGAGATAGCAGTATCTGCTAGAAGCGGCAGCAGTGCCTAATGTGGTGTGGCACCCCACACAGTGGAAGCAAACTTTGAAGGAGACAGCTGGTCTAATGGCACTGGAGGCAATTGAGAAGGGACTTAAGCTAATGTAATCTAAGTGCATTGCTTATTAGAACTTGCTGGAAGGAGAGAACTTGACATTAGCATTGTTTTAATGATGGCTCTTGAATATCATTCATCTGAAGTCCACTTTGACAAGAGCTCTCTGGAGAGTGACTGAAGGACAGCTATTGTGAGTTTTATTGTTAATTGTAAAGAAGATTGCATGCTCTCAACAGTGAGGCAGCAGTGTTGTTATTCTGCTAGAAAATTAAGGAGTCTAAATGATTTTACCTAAACGGGGTACAAATTTTGCTCCCACAGGAGATGAGTCACAGCATACGTACATGCAGAGCCAACAAAGACTTTAGGAAAGAGATTCAAAACTATTCAAAAGTCAAACATTGAAACTGAAAAGCAGCCTCCTATCACTGGCTTAGAAATCACTTGATAATTAGAATGCCTACAGATAGATATTTTATTCTTTTTTCTTTTCACATTTTAGAAGATTAGAGGAAATAAAGTTGTTTATGGGCCTATTCAATTAAACTGAAAAACACTCTGCATTACCTGAAAGAAAATTAAAGAGGTATAGTAATTAATAGAGAATGTATTATTAAGACCATCTTGGGAACTCTACAGATTTAAGGTATTGTTAATGACAATGAGACTATATATTCCAGTTGTTTTCCTTTTATTTCAATTATGGTACCATTGAGAGCAAAACAGAAACATAAGTAATAATAGCTTGATGGGAACTCAGTGTTTTAAACTTCCTTTGACTGAAGGGCATTATCAATTCTATTGGTTTTATATCTTTTGCATTTATTTAAAACTACAGCTAACATATAACATATTTGTTTCAGGTATACAACATAGTGAATAGTTATTTATATAACTTACAAAGTGATCACTCTGTTAGTTCCATTGGTTTTAATAAGTAAATTATGGTTCTGAGAAAAATGCACATTTTGAATTGCCTCACATTTTCTGAAATATGTAGCAAATATTGAAACTAAATAATGTTGTATTTTAGAGACTACAGGAGTTGTGAGACAATTAATGTGATAGATAAAATAGCATCTAAAATATTTTTCTTGTCAAATATGTTATTATTTAATTGATTTGTATCCATTGTGACTAAGAATGGGAAAAAGAGTCCGGTTGGAGAGAGAAAATAGAAAGCATGGCTTGAGACTGGCTTGAGTCAAAATCGTCAATTTGCTGCTTACTTCCATCATAATTCAGGCATTTTATAAGCACCTAAAGTCAATGTCATGAGAGATCAAAGAGAAATTCCCATAAGAGTTGTTAGCACTCACATGTCTGTAAACATTCTTGTGGTTTTGCATAAAAAAGGAGATGCAGTTTTTATAGAATTCACATGTTATACTACGAATAGTCAGGTGGTAGAAGGCCTGAGAAAGTTGGTCCAATTATTTTGTAGAAAGATAAAGTGCAGAGAGAAGATGTGTTGGAGGTCCCACAGAGACTCAGGTACAGATCCAGGACAGGAGCCTAGGCTTCTGAATTTGCCGATAGTGACTTTTTTTTTTCTTTTTCAAAGGCTGTAGCCCAGCACCGACAAAAACTGTGCACGGTTCTGAAACAGTCCAGGTTAACATTTCTATTTCTCCTCTCTAATCAGCCAGAGCATATTTAATCTTTCTTGTTTTACAAGTTTTATGCGGTAGATCTGATTATGTCTATGTCTGTATAGATCATTGCTACCATATGGGGACCAGATTCAGTTCTCTGTCAGCTGCAGAAATGTCTTTGACTTTCTTTATTTTAATGTCTTTCTCCCTTTCTCCCTAAATCCTATAAAATCCACTTCGTGTCCACCACCTATTTTAATTTAAGCATAGTAGTATTAAAGTATTAAGCGATAAAAGGCAAATGATTTTGTCATAGCTGCCAAATCAAATTTATTAAAATATTTGTCTGGATATAAGCTCAGAATGATTCTGAGTAGCAGGTGATCTAAGCAAGAAATAATGATGCTGATATTGATCAGTGTGACCTGCAAGGGTGATGGGGAAAGGAGTGAGAGTAGTTTTTAAGAACCTCAACTGCTGCTTTAAAGAGTCCAAAATCAACAAAATTAAGTGTCAGAGATGGAACAGTATGGTGTGTATTTAAGGAATTTAAAATAACTCTACTGTGCTGGAAATACATGATAAGAGCTGGCAAAGACTGGCCACGTTGGTGATGGTCTAGTTTGCTGGGCTCTGGAGTTTAGACACTGCCAAAAATGTCAATTATTTGGGTCAAACACATAGTAGTATTGATGCTGTTTGCAGGATTATGAACCCAGCAGCAATGTGCAGAAGGGCTTACAAGGGACAAGAGATGAATCATAAACAGCAATTAGTAGACTGCTTCAAAAGGCTAGAGAAGAGGCTATGAAAGCTTGAGTTAGAATTTTGACTGCATACCTGGAAAAGATGGAGTGGATGTGAATGACACTGCGGAAGTAGAATCAATAGTACTTACCGTCCAGTAAGATGACTGGCTAATAGAACATGTAGGTCAAAGTGGCACTAACATCTGAAGCTTGAAGTGATATAATATTAATTATAGCAGGAGAGGTTACAGTTAGGAGTCAAGGATAAAACAGGGTGAATTTTATTTGTTAAATTTATTCCTTCACAATCACGAATTAATGTCAGAATTGTAGAATATCCATGTGAAAAGTTACTTTAAGAGACACATGTTCAAACCATGTTCTCATTTTAAGAGACGCATGTTCTCATTTTTAATTTGAAATTTCTTGCTGCTCATTGATAATACTACAGTTAAGTGACTCAAATCTCACATTAGTACCCAATTAAATTATGGATTATCTCATGCTCTAAAGAAAAACTTTTTCAAGCATCCTAGCATTGAAATTTCATTAATATTCTCTTAAATTAAATACTAAAATGTAAAGCTGCAAAACAGCCAGAATATCAAGCTTTTGATTGTTTCAAATTTTTAAATTGCTTCATGTAATATTGCAGGCACATTTACTTGGGCTATGACTTAGTTCTAATAGAAAATGTAGTTGTATATTTATATAAAATAATCATTCAGCTTCATGTAGATTTTATTTCTCCTTGCCTTTAATTGGAAATGATAGATGCTCAGGGTCATATCTAAAAGTCGAAGAATAAGAAGCTTCCTGATAGTGCATATTAGTATGTCTAAATCTAACAATGATTAACACTAATTTTATGCTTATACTTTATACCTGTTTGTGTTAAATACTTCCATGTGTCATCTCATGTAATCCTTTCACTATCCTTATGATGTTGATATTTAATTCTCCATATTTCACAAATAAAGAAACTAAGATTTAGGCATAATTTGCCTAAGGTCATGTATCCAGGACACATGGATCAAGGACTTAACCTGACATCTATCAATAAATTGCTAATTGCCCCAAATATTGATACATAAACTCAGGTCTAAATAAAACCATATAAATTGCCTGGCCAGTCAAATAAATAAAATAACAAATTTGCCTGGGATTGAACTGTGGGTTAGTAAATGATGCTGAACAAAAGATACCTGCAACCCCAAAATCAAATTAAAAAGACCTTTAAGGGTTTGGAAAACCCTTATGAAAAGTCCTTGTCTTCCACCTAAATATTCCACAAGTTTGAAGGTAAGTCTAGCCTTTTCATGTTTTTAATAATTATATTTGAAAAAGGAAGTCCTCCTTCATTGCCTTTCTCTTGGAATTTCTCTTTATAAGCAGCTCTAGGTTTTCCTCTTCATGGATGAAGTCATAGCTTCTCAGCAGAGAATACAAGTAAAAAAAATTTGGCTGTAACCTCCTGATCAGGACATTGGTACCACTTCTCTACCACAGGAAAGCTGGTATATTCTGTGTATTTACAAGAAAAATAAGCATCGTGTCTTCAAATACAGTAAAGGCTTGCCACAGTTCCTACTCAGAAACACCACCTAGATGTCAAGAGGCAATTTGCTTTGTGCTTCCATCCTTCTGCATGTGTAGCAATCATTAGGCTTTGTGGCCATCTTAAGTCTTCTTAGAGTGACACACCCTTCTGTTTTTTGAAATGCAGCTTTTGCCCTGCACTGAAAGAGAACAGGAAGTCTTACTTCTCTTTGCAAATAGGAGTAAGGAAGAATCATCCTATTTTATGATCTTTCCCACATTTTGATGTCAGGACCACACTGCCTGAATCCAGTGCACTGCTTCTCACTAGAGCAGGGGTAGGCAGGACATCTGAATTGTGCCTTAACTCACTCTTATTTCACATGTTGGCATGTCTAATAGCTGGATGATATACTCAATGGTCAGGTCACATTGGATTGTTAATGACGAGTACTCACTGCTGATCACAGCTCCACTCAAGGTGAAGTGTACCTTGTCCAAAGGTACTCTTAAATCCTTCTCACTCTAAGAGCTGCTCCAATTCTTAGAAAGCTCCAAGAAAGGGCAAGTCAGACTCCTAGGAATTTGGTAGATATATTGAGTTTTGAGCAGAAACAGTGCATTTTATAATAATTGAATAGAGAGACTTTAAGATAGGGAAGAGCCATATGGAGTTTCTCCCATCAGGTGGACATGATCAACTCACCGTTTCCTACTGACCATTTTATTTTAGACCCAAAGATCCTAGGGCACAGGGAGTTTTTGAGAGGATCTCAGCTAAGCCTTTGTTTAATCCAGATGGTCATGGAATAAGCTCAAATCATTGTCAGGATGTATGTAAAATACAAAACATTTATTTTATATTTAAATTTTAACAGATTGTTTCTGACACTAACAGCCCACTTTGGGTTGTTAGCATATTCCATTAACCTTCTTAGTTCTGATCTAGAAACTTCCTTGGCAAAAATCTTGATAGTAATATTACAGCACAGAATTACTATAAAAAATAATAATGTTCTTAGTATTAACGCTCCTGGAAAGAATAATAAAAGTTAAATGGAGAATCCTATGGAAGACAGAAACTTCCCCAGCAGGAATCTGTCCTTTATAAATAGGTCAAGGCAGAACAAATACATCCATTCTATTAATGTTTATCACCACCTACACCCTGACATGAATAAATGTCCATAAACATATGTACATACACATACATTTAAAACAAAATAGGAATGTAAATAAAAGATGAGAAAATTGAGACTCAGTTATAACCAAAGCATTGACCCTGTGGAGAAGAGGTGAAAGGGTTTACAGAAATCTGAGAGAGGAGCCTCTATATTTCTGGTGTTATGTTTCTCATGGAGGGACTTTTACTAGAGTATCCCCTAAACCGAATCTCCGTCTCCAAATTCTTACTCATTCTCTCCTAGAGGAGGGGAGTTAATTTATCTGATTCATCATCACACTTTAGAGTCATTAAACTTTACTGCTCAAGAACAAATTAATTTGGTGAGCCAAAGATCAAAGTAAAAAGATACAACATTTAATTAGATCAAACCTACTAGGCATCTGGTGTTGCCTGAAAGAGAAACAAGTATCAGTGATGACGTATTTCAATGCTATTGTATAAGTTCAGTAAGAGAATACCCACAATCACACACACTGTGGTTGCCATACCTACATTACACTTGGAATCAGAAAACCTAAAGTGCTAGGGGCTGAGGAATTAAATCAAAACTGGAAATCACTGGAGTTTCTATTGTTTTTCTATGGAGTTCCCATATACATAGCAAGTATTCCAAAGAGAAGGCGAGTGAGTGTTTAGTTTGGTGACTATAACTGACATTTCTGCCCATAGGGACAGGGTAATGATTGGTCAAAACACTGTAAATTCAATGCCAATGAGTTGAAAGACAGGGCAAATGGGTCAATCAAAAGCCATAAAAAAACATTTTTATGGTTCTTACTAGATATATGTACTGATATGTATATATGAATATAGAAATATTTATATCATATATATCATATACATAAATAATGAATGTAGTATATATAGAAAAATATATTATGAAAAATGTCAAACATACAAAAGTAGAGACAATAATATAATGACTTCCCTATGTACCCATAACCCAGCTCGACATTTATCTACTCATGCTCAATTTGTTTATTTTATACAAATTGCCACTTCCTCCTTTCTGATTATTTTGAAACGAGTCCCAGAAATGGTATTATTTCATCTATAATATTTCAGTGTTTGTCCCTTAAAGATAAGAACCACTCTTTTAAATATAACCACAATACCATCATTATCTTACATCCACTTGAAATTAATAACTATATAATTTTTACTTAAACTTTATCTTATCTTGTATTAACTTTCTTCCAGACAAACCCCGGTTTTTAATTACACCAACATAGTCACTCAGTTACTTTATTTCTTTAATATATATGTCACACACAGAACAGGCTTAATACTACCACTAATAATATGAATGTTGAAAAACGGTTTAAAAAATTTATGCTTTTTGTTCTGAGGGGTATACTTTCAAATTACTGCATTTTATAATTTTTCAAAATAGTTCCTATATCAGTTCCATCAATTAGAAATACAGATGCACTTTTATTTCATTTTGCTTTTTATGTTTTTAGGGTTTGCTTTTTAAATTTTAATTTATTTGTAATTATGTAAAATATTTATATGGTTCTGAAATCAAATCTACTGATATCCATGGAAGTTTAATTTTTGTTTCTTCTCTTCTATATTACTTTCTCCCTACTTAGATAACTTATTATTATTATTTAATAATTTAAAATAAATACATAAGCATATCCAGGCATAATTTAGTAGTAGCATACTATACACATTTTTCTTCACTGTGCCTTTATTTTTACTTAATATATTTTAGAAATTACTAGTAGTATATATATATTAATCATACCTATGATAGATTAAATTTCCATTGTGTTAATGTACTTTAGTTTATTAAATCTATCTACTACTGTCATAGGTTTAATTGTGTCTTCACAAAAAAAAAAAAAAAATGTCCTAACTCTTGGTACCTGTGAAGGCAACCTTATTTGCAAGCAGGATCTTTGCAGCTGTAATCAAGTAAGATGAAATCATACTCATACACTAGGTGGACTCTAACTCAATATGACTGGTGTCCTTATAAGAAGAGATGGCCATGTGGCAAAAGAGGCAGAGATTGGATTCATACATCTATAAACCAAGAAACACCAAAGATTGCTAACAAATACCAGAAGCTAGAAAAGGCAAAGAAGGATTCCTCCCTATAGGTTTCAGAGAGAGCATGGCCCTGCTGACACCTTGATCTCAGACTTCTAGCTTCAGAACTGTGTGACACAGTAAGTTTCCATTGTTTTAAGCTATTCACTTTGTGGTAATTTGTTGTGTCAACCCTAGGAAACAAATGGCCATTGGGGCAGTTTCTAGTCTTTTGCTGTTGCAAACAAAGCTGCTATGAAAAGTTTGTAAACACATCATTTTGCATTTTTGCCATGGTACTTTGGAAGGATTCTTAGAAATGGGATTGTTGGCCGAAGGGTAAAATACTTATGTAGTTTTGGAAAACAGTGTCAAATTCCCTTCCATAGATTTTATCATTTATATTGCCACCAACAGTTTTAAAAAGTGCCTATTCCCCCACACATACAATTTTGCCCATCTGATAGGTAAGCCATGGTTTCTCAATGTAATCTAATTTTAATCATCTCTCATTGGTAAGGTTGTCTATATTTTCATATGATCAACAGTCATTTGTATTTCTTTTCTTTTTTTTTGGTATAACTGTCTGTTTATCCAGCTCATTTTTTGGCGGAGATAAATATCTTTTTTCCCCATATCTAGAAGTTATTTTTATATTAGTTATTAATCACTTGAGTTATGTTGCATTGTTTTTCCCAATTCATTCTTTTTATTTGCTAATGAATTATTTATTTATCACTATCCTTAAAGCATTTCTAAGCTCTTTATTTCTTAAATTGAATAGTTTTGATCTATAATTATTAGTCCACAGAGAATATAGATACCTTCAGTAAGGATACAAGCTAATATAAAAGACTTTTAAGACAGTTTAACTTTTTAAAACTTTACCGCATATTATTGGTTCCCTGCTTAAAGATGATTTTGAGGAAGCCCAACACAATTCTAAGTTCTTTGTCGTACAGCACTCAGGTTAGGTAAGAAAAAGAATCTTTGCTGAAAGCTCTCTCATCAGTGTTTGGTGTTTGGATAGAAAGTGCCAGAGTACTTACCTATTAGTAAGAAATGAATCATTAATTAGACATTTAAAAAATACATTCCATTTTTAAAATGTATTCAATTGACATTTAAACATATCATATGTGTACTTTAACAATTCAACTTTTAACAAACACTAAAAATTTATTAAGCCTGTGACATATAAACATATGGCTTCTTCCAAGTGAATTTGTCATCTAAAACTGATTTATTTTATACAGATCCTGCAAACACTCATCTCTATAACCTTGAACAAATGTGCTTCAGATCCCACCTCTGTAAGAGAAGACGGTGTTTATTTCTAAAGCCCATTTCAACTCTAAAATGTATTAATCTGTTTCTGCGATAAAGATCTGACATGTTTTTACAGGAAATCCTTGAACCAATTTTCCCTCATTATTGTACTTTTAATCTGTACCACACACACAAAAAAATCTATTTTAGCATCTCTTAGTTGATAGATACAAAAACTGAATTTTTACATTGCTCTATCCTCCTCCTGCAATGACCCTAGTGTGTATTTATAATAGAATGTTGTTTCCAGTGTAAAAGTGAGGGGCAGGGATGGAAGGTAAACTCTTTTAAGGGGACTTGATGTGTGTGCATGTGCATGTGTGTATTTTCTAGGTTCTTCTTGAGTTAACATTCTTATTGATAACTTCCTGTGCCCAGTTTGGAAGTAAAACTTCAGTTTTTGCTGATCATCCAGGATAAAAGTTTCCCAGTTCATTATGCATCCTCATGCCCTATTCTTTTTCTTCATACAATTATATTTAAAAATCATATATTTTATGTTTGTTAGTTTATTCTTTACCTTTGGGACTAGATTGTAAACTCCATAAGGGCAGGGATCAGATTTCATTTTATTTTAAACTAGTGAACATTTAATGAGTGTTTAATTTTAAATTTGTTTTATTGTATTTTTAATTTGAATTATTATTTAATAATTATGATAAATTTAATAAATAATTTGATTGTAGTTCTTTCTCATTATTCACATATTCCATATCTGGTTTATTCGTAACCCCCAGATCTATACTGCAGGTGCTTTATTGATCATGGAGGTGCACATGCTACAGAGTGGTGAAAAAGTTGTCACCATATGCATGGGGTCCCAGCTGAGGAGGACATGCCTTCTTGTTTCGGCTTTCATACTATAAACAAGTGTGCTTTTAAGGATCTATTTAGTGCCATGTGTTTTGAATTTTTGTTCTTTTTATTGATTCGCTGTTTAAAATCATCCTTGGGCATAATGCTGAGAGGCTTGTCTAGTGTTACTAAGTGCAAGAAGACTATAATCTATCTACCTTACAGAAAAAAAAATCATGTGTTAGCTAGGCTTCATGCAGGTATGAGTTATGGTGCCTGGGATCGTTACAGTTGTTGATGACAAGATCGCAGATCAGGAAGTGAGGGGCTTGTGAACCAGCTTTGGTTCAGGGGAACTTATGGTGAAATGCTGACTTATTTCTCTCATCTCTTAATGTCTGTCTCAGTGTTCTTTTATAATACGGTGTTAGACTGGATGATTTCCAATGTCTTTTCTGGCAATAACTTTCTGAGGGCCTATATTATAATAGGCTTGATCTCTGAGAGAATTTCAGGGAAGCTCTGAAGGGATTTGTGAATGGATCATAGATTAATCTTGTATCCAGAACAAGAACAAGGCTATGATTATAGTCCTGGTCCTTTAAATGATCCTGATTTTGCTCAGGCCCTTGTAAACTGATTGTCTCCAAGGGAAACTCTGTTACCATGATATTCTCTTCTCCAGGAGCTAAATAATAGCACTGAAATGAAGTCTTCCCTGGAAGTGTAAAATGATGTTCCTGAGAATTAAGGGGTATTTGAGAGCTCTTAAGACTGGTGGTGTCATCTAAGAGGATGACAAAATTAGGAAGTTGACCAATTAGAACTTGAGAAGCAGCAGTTTTTAAAATCATTATGATTTAAAAAAATAAAACTGTTCTCATGTTTTTCTATGAAAGCATCCGGTTCTTTTCTATGATCCAGAAATGATGGTTGGACCAATGATAATTTGATGTGCATGAATTCTAGTATTAAATATTCTTAAACTAAATAATAAAATGAAGTATTCAGGACATATTGTGTAACAAAATAAACTCTTATCCATGTATACCTGTGGTCTGAAATGGACTTTTAGTCCTTAATAATAAACTCACACTTCCAAAGCTTAGTGCTTTAGGAATTTGTCTAAATTTGATATCTGCCTCATTAATAATGCAATTGGCCAAACAGCTGAGATCCAAGATGCTGGTAACTCTAGGCATATATATATATATATTAATTAAGATTATTTTAGCAAATCTCTTTGCCTGGAAGTACATAAATAATACCAATGCAAAACTATATAGTTAATAGAAATAAATAGGTTCATTTTCAGGAGGTAAATATTCTGTTCAGTTGCTGAATTGTCCTTGCTCATGCTATTTATTTCTTTGGATTCAAGGTTATTCTTTCCACTTGCATAACTGTCATAGTAAGAAACAAGGCTCTTTCAAACCTCTGTATGGCTTACTCCTAAAGTCGCTTTCCAGTAGCAGTGTGATGAGTCATCCATATGCAATGACCTTGTAAAAGTCATCCAAAGGGAGCTGTAGAATTTTTATTTAAATTGATAAAAACATCAAGAAGCCCATGTATAACTCAAAGCAACCTTGGTTTTCTGCTTGCTGCCAAAACTAATTTTGCTTTCAGATTTTTAAAATAGTGACACTAGCTAAAATTAAAAATGTTAAAGAAACAAAAATATCTTCAAATGTTTATTAAAGAAACATTACCATGTTCTGTGACCAATCACAGCTCTCAAATAGTCTCAAATATATTTCTGTATTTATTTTTCAGTGAAAGTGTCATTCATATAAGAACATTACTATTGGAAATTTGGTAAAGAAAAATAATAATCTAGAGGTTCTTCTTGGGCTTTTCTTACACTATCTTATATTTTTAAATTTGACTCTGCCACTAAATTGCTGCATGATATTGATGTCAATGAAACAAGTGTCATCATTTCCAAGGTTATTTGTAGCCCTAAATCTATGATTGTGCAATCAAATAGCATCCAGAATTATGGTTGATATTAGTAGTGTGGTAAAGCAAGAGAAGGAAAACATTTCTGATAAACCATAAATAACTTTTAAAAGCTTAAGACATTGTATTTTCTAAACACCCAGGTTTATTATGATATTTTTATTAGAGAAGCTAGTTTAAAAATAACAAATTCAACCTGCAATATTCCAGTATTTTAGTGACCCTATATGGTTCTATTTTATGCCACATAACAAAAAATAGGCATCGGTTGTAGATAAGTAAATTCTTTAGCCAGAAATCTGAACAATTTTGGCAATGTGGCCAATGAATCAGGAAAGTTGGGCAGATGTGTTTCTTGTGGTTGGTTATTGTGGTAAAGGATATAGCTTGATGTTATAGTTTGACTATCAGTCCTGAAGACAGACACAGTAAAACAAATTCATGTAAGCATAGCCTTGGGATTAACTACGTCATGATAAATTATAGAATTTGGGAATGGCAGTGTTAAGAAGCAATTCTTGATGGGATCCATTCTGTGAGAGTCCCCAAATTTCTTTTATTCCATTTGGTAATGAAACTTGCTCAATGGAGAGTTCTGGCTGCTGGCACCACTGTCTTGCTTTCTGACAACTGTGACCATCTCAGACTCTCCTGGGTCACTGGAACCCATGCCCAACAGCAACAAACTCTAGAGGTTATAACCACTTTGAGATACAAATGAAGTCCAATATTCCACTGCAGGTATAGATTTTGGCTTCTCCATCAGAGCAGCCAAGTTATAGTTAGAAACTGGGTCTGAGATAATCCCTTCCTCTCCTTGTTGGACTATTGGAAGATACACGTGCTTCCAATTGCCATAACACCATTTCACTGTCTAGAGTCGAGGAAGTCCTTGAGACAGGAATAGAATCTTGTCTATTTTTACATCCTCCATCATTTAGCACAGTGCTTTACTTATAGAAGATACTCAAAAAATGTTTCCTTGCTAAACGGAATGTAATATTTTTTCTCTTCCACATTTAGATTCAGATGATATAATCAGATTAAAATTATTGAATGTAAAGTGATTGCATGTTGCTAATGATCCCTGTGGTGTCTCAGCTTGGTGACATGTGATTCAACAGAAGACAATGTGGAGAAAAAGCAAGTTTTACTGACAGCTAACCTGATGTAATTTCCTCACTCTGACTAGAACTGTGACAGACCTAATCTTTGAGGAAATTAACAAGACATTTTAAATTATTTTTAAAAGACTTTATTTTTCTTTGGTATTCACTTACTTCTCATTTCTTGGTAAAAAATCCTTATTCTTCCCTTTCCCCTGCTCTAAAATTCCTTTCACTTTTCAATAGGAAGAGAATTTCTTCTCCCTCCACACATTTGCTTGATGTTAGGGTGATGGTTATCCTCCACTCAAGCTACCCAGCTGCTGTGATGTGCACAGCATCAGTTGAGAACACCCATGGCTCCTCCTGGTTACTATCACGCATGTAAGATTTCAGTTCTCCTCCCTACTCTCCCCCAGTACTGCTGTCATTGCTTTAGGAGAGCTACAGAAAATGCACTCCTTGGCACCCTAAGCTGTGTCTAAACCTCTTCACATGCATTTCATTTCTCTCTTCCACCCCTGCAATGTCTTCTCATGCTCAAATCCCAGACTTTGTAATGACCGATAACTATGCCTCCTCCAAAGTCTTGATTTCAACTGCCCCCACCTACTACCAAGCATTTTTTGTCTTCTCAATCAACTTGTACTTATTTTCCAACTGAAACATTTTTTTCAAACCTGTTAGGCTTTCAGTCCATGAGTTCATTGTTGACTTCCGTGAGGTCATCACTTTCCTTCTTACCCAACTTAGATTTCATAACCTCTTGTATACTTGTTCTTCTCTATTGTGGTCAGCTGTAAAACTTTCAACTCTGCTCAAATTTAACTCTTCTGCTACTTTCCATTTATACCTGTGTTGATGAACATGACTGGAGAAAATATCACAAACATGATGACAAATTTAGAATCACAAATTCCAAGGTCACTGCCAGATAGCCCTACTCTATTGCCCTAATTAGTTCCAATGCCCTCCATCCCATACCTCACCCCACAAATTTTTGAGAAGGTAATTTCATCTCTCCTCAAAATTTCTAAACCATTTTCTCTTACTATTCTTTAAGGCAAATCCACCCACATTAGAAGCAGACAAAACACAAAGCCAAAGATAAAAATATTAATAGTTTTAAGATTACTGTGACTATAGAAGATCATGCCAGTGGTAGACCTCACCTGAACGCAGGACCCACGGGGCTGCACTGGTGATAGGCCCAAGGAGCCAACTCTGATTGGCTGTCACACCACAAAAGGATGGTGAGGAAGTCTAGCCACCGCAGGAGTGGGAAGTGCAAATGCTATCTGTTCACTGTGTGCTGCATGTTGGGACATGGTACAGTTTATTTAAGTTAAGTGTGTTTATAGATAATGTTATATAGTTATAACTAAATTAATGATCACAAATAGATAACATAATTTTAGGTAATACTGATAATGCAATTTCAGGAATGTGGAGGCAGCAGAAAATAGCAGAGCAAACACCAGTCATTTATTAATTGAGGTTTCATAAGCAGATAATCAAAATTTCAAAAATAATAATAGGACTATTTAAAATATTGATTTATTTCTGAAACATAAATTATGCTGTTAACCATAAACTTTAATCTTAGTGTATTTTGTGCCTTTACAAACTAAATAATGATACAATATGTGTATACCTATATTGGAATTGTATGTTCGATTTTTTTTTTAATAATAGAGAATATGTGATCTCTTTAGTTCATTAACATCTATAACTAGGTAGAGTTATAGATGATACAGGGACAGAGGCAGAACATATTCTAGAAAATTGGAATTCTTACATGTCAGCTAATTTAGTCAGTAAACTCTGTAATATAACATTGTACTTGATACATATTAAGGATTAAAAAGTACTGTGGACACATGTGAATGAACTAGTATTCATTTGCTAAAAAATTTCCCTCTGCCACATCTTTACCAAGTAGCCAACTTGTTTACACTTGAATACCTTGATTAATGAGGAACTTACTACCTCTGAAGACAGCCTCATAGTTAAAGTGTTATCACACACACATACACTGCAGTACACACACAGAGAAAGGGAATACTGCTCTGAGTGGGTATACAATGTATAATATACATTCCCTTTTTCCTCCCAAAATATGTTGAAAGTTTAGTTTAAATAAATCAGTGTCCTCTCTGCAGTCATGAGAACAGAAGCAACAAGGCAAAAAATAAAAACACATGCAGTAGGAAAGGATAGAGTTGTAGTTTCGCAAAACAGATTGTTATAGATAGATAATAGTTCAGATAGATAGATGATAGATAGTTAGACACATAGGTAGAGAACCCTGAATAGTGTGCATATGTGCAGTTTTATTCATTTTTGAACTTTAATGGGCAGCGATCTTTGTCTTTATGCGATAAGCTATCCTGGTCACCACAAATTTGCTCCCAAATCATAATGCCTGGGATGACTTGCATAAGGCAGATGCCCCTGATGTGTCATAATCAATAGGTTCCTGGCATAGGCCTATGAAAGATCTCCTAGAACCTTCCTAGGAGAGCAGTAGTTTAACTACAGGGAAATACTAGTGCAGCCCGCAAACATGTCTCTAGTCAACACGCAAGAGCCTCAGGTACCCATGAGAGAACCATTCTTCTGCCAGACAATCAGGGTGAGGCCGGCTCTAGACAGGTGGGCTGGGAAGAGAGTTTCTTCTGTGAGCGTCTCTCTAGAGCTCAGAATGTCAGGTTTAACAAAAGCAGGTTTAACAAAAGCAGGTCTTTCTGAAAATCAACCATAGTTCCATTAAGTCCTAAAGCATGATTTAAAAACCCATTTTTTTCATGACAGGATTTATCCTAATTATAAAATAATCCCTGTCCTCATGATGCCTTCCTCTTGGTATGCCAGTGTCTATTGGTGGAAGCAGTCCAATTGTGGCTCTCAGGAGCCCCCAGACTGGGGGATCTTGACATCCTACAGATGAGGAAACTGACTGAATGGGGATTGCGATGCCAAGTGAGAAAGAGGACATTTGTGTTAGCACATTTACTACTCACAGTATTGAAACGACTAGTATGATGCATGTCTATAGGAACTGATATGGGAACAAGTACCATGCCTTCCTCTCCAGGCATGCTTGTCTGTTTAATTTTTGCCCACATACAGGTGCCACTGATTTATATTTCTACACCCGTAGTTTCTCTTAGAACTAAAATATATATCCTGTTAAATAATCAGGCTATTTTTCTTTTAGGAAAATGCAGGGGTTTTGTTTTTTTGTTTTCTTTTGTTTTGTCTGTCTTTAATGTTGGGCAAAAGATTAAATTCAGTATCCTAGAGATGCAAACCAAAGTGGCAATTACCTAGTTTTTTCTGCTTCTCTATCTTTCCCTGAGAGTGAAATTATTTTCCTGCATTGTAAACATTTTTCCCATATTCTTTTTTAAAGAATTAACATATATGTTCTTGTATTTTTTCAGGGGGTCGAGGGGGAGGGTGAAATTCATAAAAACACATCTGTCGGTGTGCAGATTTTTGGATTAGTTTTTCTAACTGGAAGTTGCACAGATCTTCTGCTGTGTCCCTACCTAAAGGAAGTGAAGTTCTTCCTATAATAAAAACTCTTTGTTCTTCATCTCCCTTCCCCACGACGTAAGAAGTAAGGTAGTTGGGATTCACTGAAGGGCAATCAGGAAGTTTTCACAAAGTACCTGGTAACCTGGTCCTTACTCTGAGAGATGTGTTTTTCAAATCTAGAGTTGGCTAAATATGAGAAAAGTAGAATCAGATTTCAAGTATCATAAAATGTTTTATGGCTACTGTACAAATTGACTTACATCAAATAAGCAAGCAACCAATAAGAGAACAAAAATTGTATTTCCAAGCAAAGAATATATTCACGACTAAAAAGAAAACTTGAGTTGTTTGAATGGCATTTAAAATCTCAAAATAACAGGGAATGTGTAGGACTCTACCATTCCTCAAATCTCCATAAGTTGATGGCAAACTTGCATGTAGTATAACCAAGACCCTTGAGCCTTGTAAGCCTGCACTGCCATGAGGGTAAGTTTGGGGGGTGGCAGACAGAGAATCACAATATTTTTAAATTGCCTTATAGCCTATTTCTTAAGGATGCTTGGCTAGGGAAGCTGGTCTTTGGAAGATGACATGACTCTGAAGCATCCTGAGTTTAAATCTCTGCTTTTCCATTGATTAGCATTGTGACTTTAGGCCAGTTGCCTTAGCCTCAATTTCTTCATCTATAAAATGGAAGTCATAAAGCTTACCTTAGAGAATTTCGGCAATTATACATTTCTTATGATGCATGTCTCCTCAACAGACGTATTTAATAGAAAAAAACAAAACTTTTTTTAAGTCATAAGAACAGAGGCAAGAAGGCAAAAAGCATAAGCAGTGGGAATGGATAAAGTTGCATTCTACAAAACTAAGTCTCTATTCAGAGTATTATGCATTCATGGCGTTTAGTAAGAGCTGGTTTCTGTACAGATAATCTGACTAGCTATTTTAACCAACTAAGTAAAACTGCAACACAATTACTAGCAGTAGTTTAATCTGTTGAAACTACTAAAATTTAGAGCTAGAGTATTTATTTCTTAAAGAACGTCTAATTCAAACTCTATTTGAGAAAGCAATTGTCAGGCAGAAGTGGCTTTCACGAGACTTAAAATTCCCAAGTGCCAATTCCAACCCCAGACCTCAGGTTTCCTGACTAATTTACTCTTTTTCTCACCATATCATGCTTGTGAAAACACATGGAAAACTGAGTTTACACTCATTCAAAAGTGTTCCTATAATTATGGCCGTTTATGTTGCTGGCAGCCACATAAAAACATCAAATTGTCTCTGGTCCTAAAATACATATATTCACGTAAAAATCCCCATGGGTTAAACTGCATAAGTTTCTGACACCACATTTTCAAATTCCCGCTAGGGTACATTATATTGGTTTGTCTATTTAAAGCACTAACACTTTTTTTCAGCAGTTTATTCCCCTAAGCCTAAATTCCCACTTCTCTTCATACCTCCTCCTGGATATAAAAAATAAGATACATGTTTTCTTTTAAAATTTGCTTCCTTTGGTCACAGGTTTTATAACTTCAAGTAATCATCAAATAGCTACTGAGTTTATTAGAGACTGGTGATCAATTCGGGACTGTGGTAATTAATTATTCACACTTCAATTATCCTCCACTATTTTTCCAGCCTTCCAATCTCAAACCCAGCCTTTATAATGTGAAACAAATAGCTGTCCTTTACTCTTTTATGTGTTTAATTTTTTGACTCAAATGACTAAACGCCATTTAAACAATCATCAGAAAGCTCCAGCCCAACTTCCTGTGAGCTTCCTTTAATCACACATCCTCTGGACTCATTAAATCTTATCTATGAGAAAAGACGCTGCCCAGCATTTCCTCTCCAGCTGAGGCTTTGGCCCACGATCATCCAAGGAACTAACACTTTTGAGTCTGGGCCAAGCTACAGACTTGGCAGCATTGACAAGCACCGAGAGCTGATGAGTCCTGGGGTCACTGGGGCTCTCCCCAGCAGGAAGTTGGAGCTCCTGTGCTGACATGGACACAGGAATTATAAGGCAAGAAGGCTGAATGAGAGCTGTTGTGTGAAAGACACAGACTGTGTCACTAGTACTTCAGGGGCTGGACCCTACCTCGAGTAGCCTCAGCTGAGGTCTAAGTGTGCTTGGAAATTGTAAGCATTTAAGTCATGAGTAAACGCAAGCCAATTAATGCCTGCCAGTTTTACTCCTATTCATCTCTCATCGTTCATATTGTCATGCCTCTTTCTCAAATAAATAACACACTTATTGAAAACAAGTGGATAGAAAAAAGGACTCTCAGATTTATCGAGTATCCATTGTCCAAACTGCAGGGTTTTAAGGTTTTTCTTGACCTTGCACCATCCTGTACATCAAAACCTCTGACATTGTTACTGTGGCATGCAGTGTGACTGTCATCTAGCTTCTGCAAGAAAGGGTCTTGTTCACTGTGCCTAATGTGCAAAAGTACATTAGTGATTAGCATATTTTGCTCTAGTAACTTGCATGGTAACTAAACTAAACTTTATCTGATTTTATCTGAAATGACTTTTTAGCAAGATTTACCTGTTCGGCATAAACTGAGTGTGTGGCTCTTTCTTTTGAGAATATAAGACATATGAAGGCATGAGTCAAAAGTTTCTCTCTCTCTCCCTGTCTCTCTCTTGGTAGAGATTTACTATTTTACTTAAAAACAGGACAATCATAAGCAGATGCTCCTGAATATTAATTTCTAGAGTATTCTATACTCCAGGAATTTATAAACCTGCAATTCAGAAGTACAAATGATTAGCTGACTTGATACTTATTTTATGTCAATATTTATTAGGCATATCCAAGGTTATAATTATAATAAAGCTATTTTCTCTGAAATGAAAAAATATTCCAAACAAAACAAAGATGCAGTCCTTGCAGTCCTTAATTCATAGACAGTGACTTTTATGCATGTATATTAGCCCATTCAGACCCTTTGATCATAAAAAGAGGCTCCCAGATAATGGAAAAGTATGTACATTTAATGAAATCTCATGTTATTTCTGGTATGATTCCTTTTTCTGGAGACATAGATATGGGGGCAGCTAAAGAGGAAGAGCATTGACTGAAAAGAGTAGAGTCATACTGATAAATTTTTCAGAGAAACCACAAAAGGGTATGCTTGGTTGAGGTGAGGGCAGGAAAGGGAGATCTCATAGCTGCTAAGAGACTGATGAGTGCATTTACTTGGGCATAATGGAAATTTTGCTATCTCTGTGAGTACCAACTTTTTCCTGATTGGCATCGTTGATTCTCAAAATTTGGATCTATGTAGTTTCTGGGAAGTTGACTGTACTTCTGCTTGAGGTGAGCATTACCTGCAGGCTTAAACCAACCAGAGCATTTTGTTCCCTAGCTCAGAGTGACTGAACGAGTACAGGCAGGTGACTTCAAGTGCCCCAGAACTTTTCCTTGGAATGCTGACTAAGAATCATCTTTTCTTCTGTGGACACAAGTGATGAAGATATAGTTCAAGAAGTTGTTGGCAGTCTTCTTGGGACTGTAAAGTGAGGTTTTGCCCAAATAAAATAAAACAGAAGGAGTGGAGCTGGAAAGGAATAAAAAATGAGTATTTGTTATGTATTTCAAGCTGCTAGATTAAGTATCACTTGAAATAGCCCCATTGGGGACTTTTTGAAACTATAAATCAATCAATATCCATCTTGCCTATGCCAATTTTAGTTAGGTTTTTTGATTCCTGCCACTGAAGTCATTCTAACAACACCTTGAGTAAATCTGTGTAATAACTCTGAACCCTGTTCCACGTACCCAACTCTGACTGCTTCCTTCACTGCTATCTTGACCTTGTAGAGGCAGCCAGCTGCCAGAACCCAGCTGGTTAGAATCCTTCCCAGAAGCTGGTGCTCCATAGGGAAGAGAGTGCCTGTCTGGATATCATTATGGCTCCGTTCAGAATCTGCTGCTGCAGAAATAGCAGAGATATCAGTGTCCTCAATATTGTCTCTGGTCCCTGGTGCTGGACAGACTGGTGGACCCATTTGCAGAGCAGAGACAGCTGGAAGAGAAAATTGTGCAGAAGTTAATGAAGAGCTGGAGGAGGACCAGGAGACAGAAGACTTGGAGATAAGCTGAATTTCAAAAGAGAACAGCAAAGCCAGTTACTCAATCTGGAGGGAAAACTTACTGGAGGATTCGTGGAGTCACACTTTCCAAGCAAAAAGTATGTTCATGCCTCAAAGAAATCACAGCTGCAGTACCACCTCTGTTCCCCTTGGGACCTCCCTCCTGCCCTCCTAGAATGGGGGCTCTAAGTAATATACAGGAAGTCTGTGGAGAGTTACTTGTACCTCCTCGGTTTGCCCCTTGCTAGAACATGAGGAAGAGGAAGATTTAATCTAAGGGGGATGGAGAGCACCTACAGTCTTTGGGGGAACCTCCAAAGTAGACTTGCTGAAACTCTGAGTATCTGATGCCTTCTTCCTTTCCCTCAGAAGGCCCCCATGATATCTCCCAGTCTCTTCTTCACCAGCATAAAATAAAGCCACATAATTGACTCAATTCAAAATTACTAATACCTATGTCAGTATACTGTGACCTTCAGTTATTGGAAAAATTCAACAGTTTCCTAATTTCGTTTTTGCCAGGGAAATGACCTTCTTTGAAAACCAATCTTTGTCAATCTGAAGACATAAGAATGACAGTAAGTTTTTAATTTTCTGAAGTGAAGTATGTATGTAACTAGTAAAAGGATACAAGTGGGATGTATGATTAAAATTGAGTACAGAGGGAAAAAAATGGCAGAAAACTTAGTTTAGCAAAAAAGAGGAAAAGAAAAGCAAACAAACAAACAAACCCAATGGCACAAAGTAAAATGAAAATAATTAAATACACCAGTATTTACAGTAATCATGTGTCAATTAAACTCGCCAGTTAAAAAACAATGATTGTAAAAATTAGATTTTAATAAATTCAGCCAAATGCCACTCATAAAATACACATTTAAATATAATGGCAGAGAAAGCTCAGAAGTAGAGAAATAAATAAAAGACAAACCAGATAAGTAGTAAGAAATATTTATATTACCAAGATAGACTTTAAGGAAGAAACGTTGTCAGGGATAGAGAGACTTGTCACATAATCATAAATGAAATAAGTTGCTGAGAAAGCATAAGATTCTTGAAAGTATGTACATTGAATAGTTAGTCTATTTTCAAAATTTGAAATTATTGCAAAACAAAATGGACAAATCACTAATAGAAGATTTTAGACATCTCTTCGAAATAATATATCTAACAGATAACAATTAATGCTATAGAAGATTTAAGAAATTCAATTCACAAACTTTATCTTATGAATATAATGTACCTAACAATTGGAGAATATGTCATATTTTCAAGCACACGTTGAGCAATTATATTTTGAGTGATGCCTTCTCCATCTTTCTAATGGCTTCTCAATTGTTGATATTTCTTTAACTTTATTTACTCTGAAGTGAACGGATAAAACAGATAATTATGCAAGCTTCAGAATTTCAGTATATTAATTGCTGAGATGCAGGACCTACTAAATGGATAGGCGGGAGAAGGCAGTGGTCAGGAAACTAGGCCTCAGAGGTGGTTTAGTATGAGAATGTGTTTTTACTTAGATCATATGCTTCTTTGATTTAATGGAGATTATCAGGAACTAAATCAACTCCCCTGTCTAACAAAGCTACTCCTTGGTGCTTCTGTTTATTGGGACCTTGGGACCAACCTATTCATCTGCCTCTTGCTGAAGTCCAAAAAACTCTGATCTAGAGTTGATATTTACAGTGTACTGTCTTCTGTTTCAAGGTTTCATAAGCAGAACAAACAAGTTTCTGCTGCTGATTCCCAACTGTAGCTGTATGTTAGGAGTATTTGGAAAATTTCTAAAATACGGATTTCTGGGTCCCACAAATGATGTTCCGAATCAACATCTCTTTGGGTTAGCTACAGAAATCTGATTGTTAAAATCTTCCAGGTTACTCTGATGCAGATGTTCAGCTGAGCAGCATTCGAGAACTACCACTTTAGCCAGAGGACCCAACCTTGAGAATAAAGAAACATTAGTTTTCTTCTTAATTCTGTAGCTACCTGATGCAATAACAATTTCCTTAACCTCCTTGTGTGTTTCCTAACCTGTGCACGTTTTCCGAATTTGGAAGTTTGTGTGTATTATACCTGTGGCTCACCTACCAACCCCAGAGTTTTTTGAAGGATGAAGTAGATAGGTTAAAACTGCCAAACTAAAACCACAAAATTATCAAATTTTTTATAAGAAAATTCTCTCTCTTTCTCCTACATCAATTAAATTTTTTTTTTTTTTGATTTTTAGAATGACGAAAAGAAGTAAACAAGTTGTCCATGGCTGCTTTTAGGTCTAGGCTTAACCTCAACTTGTCTATCTTAAAGCAGAAGTGATATGGCTTGCAGGATGAGATGTCTACCAGGGAAGGGTAAAGTGCCTACATATTGACTCGTGTGTGTGTGTGTGTGTGTGTGTGTGTGTGTGTGTGTGTGTGTTGTTTGTGTCTGAAATGCAAATACTGTATGGCGTGTATATAATTTGAAGAGACTTGGATGGCAGTTATAATGTATCTGTCTGCAATGGAAAAATTCACAGATTTAATCATCTGCATAAAGATTTAACAACATGATAAAATTAGATGTGTCTTTTATATAAGATGTCACTTGGAATGATTAGTTTCCCCAATCTTAACCTTTTAGGTTACAAAAGGGTATAATTCCTGAGAGAGATGATAGCATGACTTCTTACCTGCCAATGTTACCTTATATCCACTTTGCTCACAGTTATGTTCAGGAAAAGACAAGGGAATGCAAAAATCAAATACAGTAAGATGAAGAAGAGCATAGCTACCTGGTTCTAAGGAAAGGAACAAATTAGGAGATCTCACAGAAGAGGTAGATTATTTATTGTGAGCTGTGACCTATTCAGAAGAGGGACTAGCATTACAAAAATTTTAAAGCCAGAATTTAAATTGTTCTAACCAACAAAGGGTTACAGATTTATGAGTGAGGATTTTATTCACATGTTAGCAGGCAATAACACATTTCAAAGTGACATCTTTCCCAAAACAGATATAGGTAGAAAACTCTTCACCCCTTTTAGGGTGAAGTGTATGAGCACAGATGCCAGGCCCAGACGGAGTTCTGTGCACAAGCATACAGCTTTGCCATTTATAAAACTGAGCCGTCAGATGCAAATAAGATCTCAATGTTGTTTTTCTTCCAAGTTAAACTCAAGACTTGAGAAATTAATCTGTTTTTTTTTTCTACTTTGAAGCTGAAATCTGTAGTTTGTAAAAGTTGAGACCGGTAACCTCTCTTCATTTCCTTCTTTATATTCTTATATAACATAGCAAGCTTTTCCAGAAATAGATGATAAAATTTTCACATTAAAGGTAGAGAATAAAATTATTGTAGATTTAAAGAAATTTCTTCTTTTGAGAAGGGATAATATTATCAGTCGACTGTTCTCCAAACAATGATATTTCTGCTGAAATCCTTGGTGATAAGAATGGTAAAAAAAATTAACAGTAAATAAAGTATTCAAAGACAACATAATGCTCAAGGAAAATATAAGTTTATAGGCTACTTTTTCCCTAATAGTATGCTACAGTTTTTTAGAAAAATTAAATATATATTCATTTAGTCATAGATTCATTTGACAAACATTCTTGCATAAACTGCTGTGTGTCAGCATAATCTTAGGACCTGAGAATGCAAAAATATGACCAAGTCTCTTCTTTCAAAGGAGATACACACTATATGATTTCGTTCTAGAGAGATCTTGACATAATAACAACACTGATTATTAATGTTATTATTATGAAATATAAATAAATGCTCTAATTTAGATGCACGGGAATTTGGGAAAAGCAGTAAAGAGGAAGCACTTAATTGTATTCACTAGATGAAGGTTGGGTAAATAGAGATAGAGAAAACATTATAACAGAAATGTACTGTGTAGAATAGAGGGGTATAAGCTTCTGATGTCAATTAATACACTTTTCGTTTATTTGGGAAAATTTTTAATATCTTCTTTATGGACCTTAAAACAGTAGAGCTAAATTTTATTATCATGGTTGTTAAAAGCTCATAATCTGTAGTAGTAGATACCACAAATTTAAAAGTCTTTCATTGGAAAATCACTCTTAAATAGATGGCTTGTTTGAAACTTATACTGTTGGGTGTACAGTAAAAATGGAAGCCTTAGTGGTATGAAACCAAAATATTACGATAAAATTAATAATGTTTAGGTCAACTATTCTGATAGTTACCTTAAAATGCTAATTCCAGGTTGGTGAAGAGGATCTTTTGACAGGCCTAGCCAGTTTCTTATTTCTGAATTTGACCATTTACCAGCTTAACCATTTCCCTGTCCCTGGTACAAATTCTGACCTGCAGGTAAATGTATTTACAGAGTCCCAGCTTGAAGCTCAGAGGTCCAGCTTTGATTTTGAAGCCTGGTTCTGTAAGCTGGGATTCTGTCTATGGCTTAGATATCACCTTGGATTTCTATTCTTATAACAGCATTCTTTTCTTGTTCTCATATTTGAGTATTAGTTTTGAAACAGTGTCCACTGCAGAAATCCCTTCAATGCCTGAAGTCTGCTTCTGAAAATTCGCTCTTATTTGGGATCTTTGTTGAGGGATGTCCTCCATAGAGACACTACAACTCTGATTTCCACTGGACTCTGGAATCCTTGTCTTTAATCTCCAACTGCATTTTGGAAAATTCCTTTGCTCTGTTTCACAAGTCCTTTACATAAATGGTGGTTCTGCACCATTACCTGTTGACTGTGGCATTTTAGATACTGTGGCTCTCGACACAGTGTTTTCCCTATCAGACTAAATTCCTAACAATTGTAGGACCAAAACTTTTCCTTGTAGGTTTCCACCCTTAATTGCTTTGTTTTACTATTTTTAACAACATGAGCTTAGTCCAACAAAGGAGAGCAAGTAATGAATTATTAATATCATACCAAGATTCTGAGACAGCTGTACATTAGCCATTTCTCAACTTCTGCCCTTCTGGCTTGATTAACTACTAGACTAATTCTCTCAGTCCTCCACCCAAGTGATAATTAAACCTCAGCTCTTATTCTAGATCTTTTTCATCCCTATGGAATCTTCAACAGTTGTAAATTGCCCTTTTCCCCACTCCTGGCCAGATACAATCCAGAAAACCTAGCTGTGAAGGCTTTGGCTCAATGGCAATATATGTGATGGGATATCTAAACCTAGGTTCTGGATGTTCTACCTCATCACAACTAACCATGTATGTTTTGTCACCGTTGTATGACCAATATGTTATCTTGTTTCTGGCAAGGACTTAATACAGATTTTAAAATAAATTAAGTCTACAAAGCCTACTGCAGCTAAAAATAAAATGTTTGCTTAGGTTTCACTATACAAATTTCATCCCTACCCCCACCTTTTTCATTTTCTTTTTTTTAATTTATGTCCTGGCTTAATTTTATAGAATTTATTTGAAGATTGGTATAAAGGGTACCAGGGTACTCCTTCAAAGAGAGACTGGAGTGACTCATAGTTGAATTCAGAGAGATTAAATAATCAAATGTGTTTTTTGTTGTTGTTTTGCCATGCTTAGGCCATTCATCTTTATGGTTTGTTGAATTTTCTTTTATTTGAATGCTTGCTAAAATGTGAATTCATGCAACCTGTCCAAATTTTGTCCATTTATGAAAAATGACACTCATCTGTTCCTGTGAACAAGCATTATGTTTCTGAGACATCTGGGTGTACTAAAGCACAAGGACACAGTGTTTGCTTGATGTGTAATGTTTTATAAAACTGAGTATAATACTGAGCAGAGTTGAATTTCCTGGCTCATGTCTTAGACTCTTAAACTTTTTCTAAGACTGTTTTTTTCAGAGAAGTTTTAGATTTCAATCAAAACTGACAGGTACAGAGATCCTCTATGCTCTGTCTATTCATCCCTCTCTCACCCCAAACCTTGGCAACCATTGATTTTTTACCACCTCCATAGTTTGCCGCTTCAGAATGCCATCTAGTTGGAATCATATAGTATGTATCCCTTTCAGTCTGGCTTCTTTCACTTAGTAATATACATTTAAGGTACCTCCATTTTTTTTCATGTCGTAATAGCACATTTCCCTTTAGCTCTGAATAATATTCCATTTTCTGAAGGTACCACAGTTTATTTATTCATTTAGTTAAAAATACATTAAATGAAGATGATCTTGGTTGCTCTCAAGTTTTTACAATTATAAATAAAACTGCCTTTTTTTGTTGTTTATTTTGTCCTGAAGTTAAAGTATGCAAAATAAAGGAAAAATAAAACTGCTATATACATTAGTGTATTAGTTTTCATGTCAACATAACTTTTTGAGTCCTTTGATTAGATATTAAATAGTATGACTACTGGATCCCATGGTAAAATACGTTTAGTTTAATAAAAAACTGCCAAACTTTCAAAGCTGATATACCACTTTTTTCCAAAGTGGCTATCCTACAAGCAATGAATGAGAGTTTCTGTGTTTCACATCTTCATAGGCATTTGATGTTGTCAGTGTTCCAGATGCTAGCTATTCTAATAGCTGTTCAGTAGTATCTCTTTGTTGTTTTAATTTGCATTTTCCAAATGAAATATGATGTGGAGCATCTTGTCAAGTGCTTATTTTCCATCTGTATGTTTTTTTTGGTGAGGTGTCAGTTAAAATCTTTGGCCTAATTTTTAATTGGGTTGTTTGTTTTCTTGGCATTTGGTTTTAAGAGTTCTTTGTTTATGTTAGATAACAGTCTTTTATTAGTTGTGTCTTTTCTCTCACTGTGTGGCTTGTCTTCTCATTCTCTTTACATTGTTTTTTACAGAGCAAAAGTTTTTAATTTTTTTAAATTTTTAATTAAGTTTATTGGGGTAACATTGATTAATACAATTATATAATTTTCAAGTGTACATTAACATTTGACATCTGTCTAGTCTATTGTGTGTTTACCACGCAAAGTCCAATTTCCTTCAGCTACCATATATTTGATGCCCTTTACACACTTCACCTCCCCCTAAACCCTATATTCAACCCCCTTTACCCTGTCTACCTACCCCCTCCTTCCCCACCCCACCAATAACTACTCTTCTATAGTCTTCTGGTAACCACTAGCCTCCAGTCTATGTCCATGAGTCTCTGTTTGTTTGTCCTGCTCATTTGTTGCTTTTAGGTTTATATCCCACATATAAGTGATATCATGTGATTTTCTACTTTTTCTGTCTGGCTTATTTTGCTTAGCATGATTATCTCGAGGTCTATCCATGTTGTCGCAAATGGCAGTATTTCATCTCTTATGGCTGAGTAATATTCCATTGTGTATATACATACATACATACATACATACATACATACATACATACATGTGTGTGTGTGTGTGTGTGTGTGTGTGTGTGTGTGTGTATGACAGTTTCTATATCCAGTCATCTATCATAGAGCACTTTGGTTGCTTCCATGTCCTGGCCACTGTGAATAATGCTGCTATAAACATCGGTGTGCAAATGTCTCTTGGGGTATGGGTTTTCAAGTCTTTGGAGTAAATACCCAAAAAAGGGATTGCTGGATCATATGGTAGATTAATTCTTGGTTTTTTGAGGAACCTCCATACTGTTTTCCATAGTGGCTGTATCAATTTTCAGTCCTACCAGCAGTGTATGAGGGTTCCTTTTACTCCATATCTACTCCAATATTTGTTATTACTTGTCCTATTGATTATAGCTATTCTAATAGGTGTGAGATGGTATCTCATTGTAGTTTTGATTTGCATTTCCCTCATAGCTAGTGATGTTGAGCATCTTTTCATATATTTGTTGGCCATTTGTATGTCCTCTAGGGAGAAGTGTCTTCACCTCCTCTGCCCACTTTTTTTTATTGGATTGTTTGTTTTTTTGTTGTTATTGAGTAGTATGGGTTTTTTTGTGTATTTTGGATATTTAGGCCCTTATTGGAGGTGTTGCTTGCAAATATATTTTCCCATTCAGATGGTTCTCTCTTACCTTGTAGATGATTTGCTGAGCAGAAGCTTTTTAGTTTGATGTAGTCCCATTAATTTATTTTAGCTTTTAAGAAGTTTTTAATCTTGATGAGATACAGATGATCAATTATTTATGTCATGCATAATGCCTTTGGTTTTACATGTAAAAGTCATTGTCAAACCCAAGATCATCTAAGTTTTCTCCAGTTATCTTCTAGGAATCTTATAGTTTTGTATTTACAGTTAGTTCTATGATCCATTTTGAGTTCATTTTTGTGAAGGGTCTAAGGCCTGTGTCCAGATTTATTCTTTTGTATGTGAATGTCTGGTTGTTTCTGCACCATTTATTGAAACACTGTAAACTTTTGAAGACATGACATTACCCATAGCTGCTAGCACAATGTTTTTTCATTGCAAATTGTTATTGATTATTTAACTAACTCATTCTTTTGGTAATAATTTCTAAGAAGAACTGTAATATTGAATAATCCCCAAGCTTTCAGTAATTCAATTTCTTTTATGCTATGTTAAGATAGTCAGAGCAGAAATTCCTACCTTCAAACCAGTTATTACTTCTCAGTGAATTGTAAATGTCAGATAGGTTGGAAAGCCTTAAAATAATGTATATATTTTTATTAATTTTATTTTTAATTAAACATGTGCCAGAGAACTACTACAGCATAATTTATTCTTCTTTTCAAAGGTGGTACTGGAGCATTGTCAACATAAATAACTAAGAACGTTTATATAATTCTTGAATTTTGCTTCTGACAATTACAGAGTAACTGGCACAAGACTTGCCCTCCCACTATAAGCAATTGTATAACTGCACACAATATATAAGCCAATCGTTTTCAGACTTTGGACAATATATAGAATAGGTCCATGATCCCTGAGTAAGGTAAAACAAACAAGGTGATTCCCACACTTATTCCAATTGTCTGCCTAGTGCACTTTCCAACCATGGCACCGGGAGTTAAAATTCAAGTAGATCACAGAGGTTTCACTGAGCTGAGGAGGCAGCTGGAGAGCGGGGCTGCTGATGTGGCAAGGACAAGTGATAGTCATAAAGTTTTTAATAATACTGAATGAGATTCTGCTTTCCTATTAGTTCACTATGCTCTATACCATACATATATAAATTTTAAAGTAATACCTTGGGGTGGGAAGGGCTGAGCCAGGGCATCTTTATCAATCACTACTTGCCATTCTCAGTATCATCTGAGATCCACCAGATGGCAGAGAGCACAGGGAAATGCAGCATGAACCTGTCAGTCTACTTCCCATTTTAATTAACTTCTTATATGACTAGAGTCTCATATCTGTCACATTGTGCTGAAAAAATTTCAGAAGAAAAACTTCTCACTCGTAGACCCAGATAGGAGCAAGTAAAGGAATAAGGATCTAGGAACTACCCCAACTCATCAAATTTAACCCCTTGCTAATACTTTACTAAATTTCATTTTGAATCTGGGATGGCATGAAACCTGTTCTCATCACTGCTGTTTACAGACGGATTAAGAAAAGAAGACAATGTCTGGGTTACTCAGTGATCAGGAGAATTAACAACCTTGGTAAAATGCCAATGAGTGTATTAGATCTGTTCTCTTAAAAATATCCTGGCAGTTTCACTTGGATCATATTCTTTATTCACCAGAGACCCCAAGACTGTTGTTGAGTGATGTTTCCAGGCATTACTAAAAGGTAATCTCACATCAACCCAGGGCAATCTGAGTTATGTTTTACCTAAAATAGGTTGAAATAAATAGTATTCTGCAAATATCTGTTAGTTATTATTATTTGATAAAAGTTATCAGGGCAAATGAATTTACCTGGGAGCTAGGTCATAGGCTAAGTCAGAAAGGTATGGCTGATTTTGTCAATGCAAGCTCTACTAATTGCTTTTTGCATCTCCTTTTCAGTTTGCTTGGCTGTTTTGCACACCTGTGGGAATTGACAGTTGATGGTATCTTTCTCAAGAGCACAATGCTATTTTAGCATGATCTCTTTTTGCAAGCAAGGGACACAATGAAGAGTTCTTGTTCCTCTCTACCCCTGAGGCTAAGACTACTTCTCTTTGGGAGAACACTGGCCATCTGTGTTCTTGAAGTCAGAGAAAATGTGCATCCCCTTCCCTTACTCTGCTTTGTATTCTCTTTCCAAGTTGGTACCTCTAATGACACAAAACATTTCCAATGAAGCATTCCTCAGAAAAAAAGCAAAACACTTTAGAAAAATTGCAAAAGAATTCACTTGATATGTGTGAAAAAAAAAAAAACACTTATTGTGCCAACTGACTCAAAACTTACAGAAAAATGTCTTAAACTACTTCAAAAAATCATTAGAAGGGATGGGGCACAGCAAGTCAATCTTGAGTGTTCCATCACTGGGAAAAGAAATTGTGGAGAAAGCAGAAGGGGAAGAAAAGCAGAATTATGCTGTAAAGTTTGACTTGATGGTCCATGGTTCATCTGGATCCAGTTCCAAACCCATCTCTTGCAGGAACTCCTCTCTTACTGCCTCTGCCCCTCAGAACTCACTCATTGCCTTCCCTGGGAATTAAGCCCTCACTGATGCCCCAGCAAACTGGTACTAGACACCTACCTCTGCCTGCTGTCTATTGGTTAGGAGCTCTGTGTGTTAAATATTGTAAACATGGAGTGCCTGAGGCAGCCTGGGGTCTCAACATAATTGGCAAGTATTCATCCCCTTTCTGTCTGCCTGGTCTCCTTTCCCACAAATGAGATCCATGACAGGAGGGGCCTAATCACACTCAAGTAACTCTGTGGTCTTCGCTCAGTTTTTTCAGTATATTGATCCTAGTCACTAAACAATGAATACTTATAATCTGTGGGAGAGAATTGCAAGCAACAGTTATTAAAGATGTATATTCTCAGGCCCCACCTCAGATTTACAAGTTGAAATTTCTGGGAGTGAAAAAGAAATAGACTTTTAAAGAAATGTCTCTTGATGATTCTTAGGCATAGAAAAGTTTGAGAAGCATTTTCTTGGAGAATCACATTCCCTTCTGAGATTGCATTCAGAACTGATGTTTGGATTTGGAACTTAGCCAGAACTAGGAAGTAGATGAGGGAGACAGTTTTTCTCCTTTTATTCTTAGTTCTTGTCTTCCAAAGATGGAGAGTCAAAGTCTGAACAACTCTTGACAATTCCTTCTCCCCTACAAAGATAAATTGTTCTGGTGTAGAATTTGACCCAAACAGTTATTAGAGGAAGCTGGGTAACAGAGCATCGATGTAGAACATATTCTGATTATCAATTTTCAAGGAAAATAAATTCAAATAATGCTTGATTTTGGATTAACAAGAACCTCCCTCTGATGTCCAGTTTATCTGAAGAAAGTCAGCCAAGTAAATTCCTTGACCTTTAAGAGATATTTGATAAGTGCTGAGTGAATGAATATAGACATGAAATAATTTTCTGGTCTCTCAAGATCAATATGATTTTTAATTATTATTGTTTTATAAATATGCAGGAATATTAGTAAATTAAAAAGTGTTATTTGACAGAATGAAGAATAAACTGGATTTTGTTGAAATAGCATGAACTATAGGAACTATTTTCAGTTCTTTCACTTACTTTCTGTGACAACAAATTATGTAATTTCTTGTGTTTTCTATTATTCACCTCTGAAAGCTTAAAGACCATGGTAATAAAATAAATTAAATTTATTGGTGATATATATATTTGTATATATACACATATCTACATAAATATAAAATTATATATAGAGAAAAAAAGTTTTTTAATTTTTTTTTATAAAACATTATCTTTATGGCTCTCCTGAAAGTTAAGAAAAAATGTCTTTGTAGAAGTCCTGTGTTATCTGCTGTCCATCAGCTTTCCTTTGTGTGTTTTCTCCACCCTCACTCTTGCTTACTTTGGCACTGATCATCTCCATGTGTTATACTCTAGAGTTATAAGTCAAAAGAGTATAGGTGGTTGCAATCAGTCATAGAGAAAGCCTTTGATTCCTGTAACAACTTGCCTCTTTGATTAGTAAAGGGTATGTGACCTTAGCTCCTTTCTTCTAAAGTAGCTCTGTACTTAGCCTTAGATATTTGGAGTTAAAGAAAATTAATTTGCACTTCTAAATAATAATAATAATAATAATAATAATAATAATAATAATAATAATAATAATAAATTGTTAAGTTAAAGAAAAATGTTCCCTGCCAAAGAAGAGTAAAATTGGAGGATTTACACTACCATATTTAATGATTCTAACCTGCAGTAATTAAGGATGATTATGTTGGTGTAAGGATAAATTGATCAAAGGAGCAGAACAGATGATACAGCATATATTATTACTTGATTTTCAAGAAAAAAAATGTAATTTAGTGAAAAAAAAGAAAGTCTTTTAATTTTTTCATAATTTAAAAAACTTTTCAATTATAGTGGATACATAATATTATATTAGTTTCAGGTATACAACATAGTAATTGGACATTCATGTAACTTACAAAGTGATCACCCCAATAAATCTAGTATTCATGTGACATCATATGTAGTTATTACAATATTATTGACTATGTTCTTTATGCTATACTTTATAAACCCACAACTATTTTGTAACTACCAATAGAAAAATCTTTTTGATAAAAATGTTAAAGCAACTGAATATTTCTATTTAAAAAATAAACCTTGAACCCTCTTTCACAGTATACACGAAACCTATTTTAAGGGGATTATAGACCTTAATTTAAAAACTCAAATGAGCAAGCTTATAGAACTATGCTATTTGACACTACAGCCACAAACCACATGCAGCTAATGAATACCTGAAATGTGACTAGCCCAAATCTTTGAGATGTGCTATCAATACAAAATACTGATTTCAAAGACATTTAAAAAATGTAAATTAGTTTATTGATAATGTTTATATTTATTATATTTTAAAATAATAATATTTTAATGTATCAAGTTAAACAAAATAAATTATCAAAATTAATTCATCTGTTTCTTTTTATTTTTGTTTAATGTGGCTACAAGAAAATTTTAAATTATATATGTGGCTTATGTTTGTGACTTGCATTGTATTTCCATTGAACAGTGCTATTCAATGAGGAAACAGAAAAATATCTTCCAGTACTAAAGGACACACACACACACAATACTGATCATATAAAAAAATGATAACTTGAACTTCATAAAAATTAAAACTTCTGATTATTAAAAGATATAGTAAAGAAATTAAAAAGGTAAGCCATAAATTGGAAGAAAATATTTCAATATACATACCTAGCAAAAGACTTGTATCCACAATAAGTTAAAAACTCCTATAAATCAATAAGACAAGGAATCACAGGATAAAAAATGAGAAAAAGACTTGAACAGGTATTTCACAAAAGAAAATATCAAATGGTAAATAAGAGTGTGAAAAAGTGCTGTAACATTATTGGTTATCAGGAAAATGTAAATTAAAATCATAGTGAGTTCATGCAAGTATAGTCAACTGTTTTTTGACAAGAGCCAATAACAATTCAATGAAGAAAAGACAGTCTTTTTAAGAAATAGGGCTGGAACAATTAGATGCTGCGGTAGGTAGAATAATGGTTCTCAAAAAGGTCCATAACCTAGTCCTAGAACCTGTGAATATGTTAGTCTACATGGCAAAGGGCAGTTAAGGTTACAGAAGGAACGAAGGTGGCTAATCAGCTGACAGGGTTAGAAAAGAAAATTATCTTGGATTATTCAAGTGGGCCCAATGTAATCATAAGGGTTCTTAAAAGTGGAAAGGGTGACAAAAGAGGGAAAACCAGAGGAAAGTGACCTGAGGAGGACTCAGTATGGAAGAGGGAAGAATGAGACCACAAACCCAGGAATTTGGGCAGCCTCTAGAGCTGGAAAAGGTAAGAAAATGACCCCCTAGAACCTCTAGAAGAAACATGGCCCTTTTGACACTTTGATTTTCATGCAGTAAGAACCAATTTGGACTTCTGACCTCTAGAACTATATGTTTCTGTTGTTTTAATCTACTAAGTTTGTGGTTTTGTTCAAAGGGCAATAGAAAAGTGATATAAATGTCCACATGCAACAAATTAACCTAGGTAGAAATTTTGGTCCTCAAGAAAATAAGGCCACAAAATTCCAGTTATAAAATAAATAAGTCACAGGGATGTAACGTACAACATTAGGTATATTGTATAGGAAAATACTGTAATAACTTTGTATGGTGACAGATGGTAACTAGACTTCATCGGGATCATTTTGTACTATACTTGATCTCAGTCAAAAGGCCAGGAAGTGATCATGGGGATTATTTTGTAATGTATATAAGTATCAAATTACTATAATATAAACCTGAAACTAATAGAATATTATATGTTAATTACACATCAATTAAAAATAAAAAAAGTAAAGAAAGTCATAAGTCAAACAGATACACAAAAATGTTCATAGCAGCTTCTTTCACACAGTGGAAATAACATGTCTATCACCAAAAAATGGAGGAAGAAATTATGGTATAATTCTACAATGAATTATAAAACAGCAAAAAAAGAATGAAACTCAAGGTACACACAGCGACATGAATTAAACTTCAAAAAGCCATCAGATTGAGCAAAAGAAACACATAAAAGCTTGCATACTATATGATTTCATTTACGTGCATTTCAGGAACAGGCAAAACCAGTATATGGTGATAGAAGTTAGAATAGTGATTTCCACAGGGATGGAGTTATTATTGGTATTTCCAAAATAAGCAAGCAGATACATTCTGAGATGGCAGAATATGTTGATCTGGGTATTGTCTATATGTGTGTTCGCATATCTAAAAGTTCTGAGAACCTTACAATTAAGATGTGTGACGTGTACATTTTACTATATGTAAATTTCACCTGAATGTTATAAAAACAACAACAATAAATTTAAAAAATGCAGTATTTTCTGTTTTAGACAAGACTCTCATTCTGCTCTAATAACAGGAAGAAAAAGAAGTGGAAGAGGAAAATGATAGGTCCACTGGTGAAAGACTGATTGGTTAGACATTGATGTGGTCAAAGGAGAGCAAAGCTAAAATAGCATATGTGGTTTGAGGGAAAGACTAAATGAGGGCCCAGTAAGACTCTTCAACCCCACTTGGCCCTTCCTCACCACTCCCCAAGCCAGGATGAGAACTAAGAAAATAGACTATAGCCTCTCTTTCCAATTACCAAATAGGTCTTTTGGATCTGTGTTCTCTCAGTTAGTGAAAGTGACATTTTCATATGTCATCCATAACCTTTCTCACTTGCAAGATCAATTTTTACTGTGTATTATAATTAAGCACACACAGGCTGCAAATCTATAAAAAAAAATCTCTAAAAGGTGACTTTGGGCTTTAAAAAACACTTATTTTTCAGTCACTTCTCAATTATATTCACAATGTATGATAGGAAAGTAGCTCATTTAGGTACTAACTAACCTCCACTTCTATGTTCAATAGTAAAGTAAAGAGGAGAAAGGTAATTTATTTTCAAAATCTTTCAATTTCCAGAAATCATAAAGAGCATGGTTTTAGTTGTATCTGTTTAAAGGTAATGCCCCAGGCAGAATCTCCTTTCCTTTGTTATGATTGTTTTTTAATTCAATGTAGTTTAATTATATTTAATTAAAACCTTTTTTTTTTTGAGAATTTTGAAAAATTCCATTGATGTAGCCTAACAAGTGAAGGCAGCTTGCACTCTTAATGTTAAAAATTGCTTACCTATTTGCAAATAAATTACTGTTTTCCAGGTATTTATACTTACTTGTATGTGGTAATTTATCATTCCTTAGGCTGAGATGCTCTTAGTTCCTCCTCAGTCTAGTTGGTTCCAAGTGAGTAAATTGAACATGACTACCATCCCAGGTGACTACATAAAAAACCTGAGAATCACCTAAAGTTCCTTCTTTTTTTATCCATCCATCACATACAATTAATCATCAACTCTAAATGATGCCAATTTGTTTTCACTCTAGCTTTATTCTGTTTTTAAGACTATGGATATCTTAAGATCTGTTGATTTTTAACACTTAACTCGAGGGTAATCTTATTTCTTTGATTTCTGTTTTTTGTGCCTTTCCCCCCACCCCCACCTATTTGTACTATCATTCTGTTTTTAATAATGCAATTTCTTATGAAGGTGAGGCAAGAACGTGTCTGGCATATTTGAAGGGCAATAAGCCAAACAATATTGCTGAATTCTCAGTATGTGAGGAGGACACTATAGCTCATGACCTCAGGCAGGTGGCCAAGGTTTTGACAGTGCAGGCATTGTAGACTGTGGTAAGAACTGTGTTTCGTTTTTGTTTTCCCTAGTAATGATGAGAAAGTATAAGAATTTAGTTTTGAGCAAAGAAGTAAAATTATCTGAGGTTAATTTTAAAGAACCACTTACGTGCATGAAGATCAAACCATGGTGAGCAAGAGAAAGAGGAAGACCTGGGAGATAAGATTGTTCTATCCCAAGGGACAGATGATGGTGGCATAGCCTGTATTGATAATGGTGAAGGTTGCAAGACATTGCCAGTTTCAGGATATTTGGGTACTATTTGGGGGAGGTAAAGCCTATTAAGGTGCTGAAGCCCACTGAGATTTTTTTTTTTTTTAATCTGAGCTATTGACTGAATATAGTACTATTTTCTGAGTTAGAGATCTCTGAGAGAGGAACAGGTCAAGAGTGCAGTTTTGGACATTTAACTCTTATAGGCTCAATAGGTAATCCAAGAGGAGATGTCAAATAAATGGTTATATATGGGTCTTGAATTTAAGGAATAAAGTGGTGCTAAAGGCACATATTTGAAAATTATTTTAGATATATATGTATGTATTTATATGTATGTATGTATGTATGTATGTATGTACATACATACATACATACATACATAAATATATATATATTATCTGAGTTTAATATAAATTATATATATAGAGAGATGGGACTGGATGAGATCACCTTGAGTGTAGAGAGAGATGAGAGGAAGTCAGTAGACTAAGTTTTGGAAACTCCAACTTTTGAAGCTCAAAAAGCAGAGGAGTCGGCAAAAGAGTCTGAGAAGTTTCAGGTTAAATCAGAAAAGTGTAGTGTAGTGTGCTATAATCAGATGAGAAAAATGTTTAAAGAAAGGAGTTAACTGGTTCAACCGATGTTGAAAATTCTATTAAGCTGAAGATGGAGAATTGATTACTGGGTGTAACAACATGAAGACAATTAGTGGCCTTGAAAAGAAAAGTATGTAATTGTATTTTGCGCTGCCATTTGTGAAATGCTCACCACCACTTTCAGCGTACCTGACTTTACAGAAACCACATCTCAAATTATGCCTGTAATTCAGTCAGGTTAACATGCAGAGAGGTATTTGGGGCAAAGCACTCGACTGGCAATTAAGAGCATCTAGGTTCTAGTTCAGCCTCTTTCCACTACAAAGCTGTGTGGCACAGGCAAGTCACATAGGTTTCCTCATAAGTAAAATGAGCATGTCTGTGCTAAGTCAAAAAGTGTGTGTGTGTTGCATTTTAAGACAGAAGCTTTAAAAAAAGGTCTTCACTTGATTGTATACAATAGGAGATACATTTGAGAAGGGACTTCCTAAGTTCCTCTCACTTGCAGTGACAGGCCCCCACTTCTCTACTCACCTGCCCAAGTTCGTAATGCACAAAGAATTTGCACCACACCTTCCCCTCCCTTTCTCTTTCCCCACATATCCACACACATACATCATTCTCATCACCTCTGTATGTAGATCACATCCCCAAAGAACTGAAAATTAGAAGCATGACTGGAGTAGAAACATCAGTGAATTTAGAAATGGGAAAAGTTCTCCTGTACTTTACCAGTACACAAGATGACTGCAAATGATTTTTTTCTGTGCCTGCTTGTTATTACCAGAATATGAAATAAATATGAAATGATTACTCAGTTCTTTTTGTATTGTCATGGAGGGGCATAACAGAATTCAGGAACCTCATTTATATGTTACAGCAAATCAGCATAATGCTGTTTTCTGGGACTCCAAGGAGACTTAAATTGATGATTTAGCTATTAATTTCTATTAAACTAACTAAAAATAAATAAATAAATAAATAAATAAATAAATGAGTTGGCTGTGGAGAAACCACAGAAGGAGTCAAGGCTTTTTTTGGTGAATTGGTATTTCCTGACTTCAACCCCAATGAGTTAGTTGCTGGTATGCATCTTCTGTTTCTTGTTGGGAAAGGGAAAACCCAGTGTGGACGAAGCTCTTTTGTGTTAGATGCTTTAAGCCTGTGAACACATTTGATCCTGAAAGCTTTCTGAAGTCTTAATCCCATTTTACAAATAAGGTAAAAGTGAGAGAGTTACCTTAGCTATAACTTTTCAGAGGTTGTTTTGCAAAGGGCAATTTCACTTCATTTCACCTTGAACTATCTTCTACAAAACTAACTCAAGAATGTCTCTTTTAGGAAAATGTACCTGTCTTCACCAAGGCTGTTTCCACATCTCGCTGAGAATGCTGAATAATGCCTGACTTATTCATCTGTATGTCTATTCCTTCCTTCACTTATTCATTCGGTAAGTAAGCAGATATTTGCTGCAATGTTCTATTTCTTTTCCCTCCTATAATTATAAATTTCTTTATTCTTTTTTAATTCCACAATTTTAAGGAAAAAATATTAAATTTTCTAACTATTCTTGTCAAAAAGTAGCTTAATAATTCTGTAAGTGAAAGCGAGACATAAATGCATTTGTTTTATAAAAAGAAATGAGTGTTAACATAACAGAATTAGTTAGGACTTCTGTCCTTAAAAAACACATGTATCTGTATACAAACCACTGATTTTACTGTCCTTCAGTCTTATTTAGAGTATTTTTTTTCAAATTGGTGATTTTTTAATAATGAAAGTCTCCATGAAATTGTATTTAAACATGAGACTAGATATTCTGAAATATATCAATGCCTCTTTGGACGAGTGACCTTAACCACAATACATATAATATGCATATTACTAGAACTTTTTTTTAATGAATTTCAGTTTATGCTTTTCAAACATGGAGCAGTGACATGATCCTTCTGTGCTATGTCACCAGCAGTCTTCCAGTTTGCTGAGCATCAGGTTGTAAGAAATAAGCCCACTACAATGGATGTTATCTGGATTACATTCAACAATTTAGCAGCAACAGTTTCAAAAGTGTCTGTGAACACATGTCTTTTCACCCTTGAAATTCACAATGTACTTCACTCCAGGAAAGTAAGTGTGAACGAGAGGAAAGGAAGTGCTTACCTTTGGTTACCTTTGAAGGTGTTCACTGTGGGAAGTGGATGTGGTGGTGAGGGCGGCCCACTATAGACAGGAAACAAGGTGGGGATTGTTTGGATTCCAAGGTGCCAAATCATTTGGCTACAGAATAACCAAACGTTTCCGCTGGGGCCTGCATCTTTACCAAGAGGGTTGGCTGGGACATTTCTTTAAAGCAAACATATATTCTACATTTTCATTGAACCAAAAAGCAAACCAAGCATGACGAGAATATTTCTGGAAATGTTCTAAGACAAGCTGACTTTAGATGAGGCAAGAAGTGGTGATTTAAGGCCTGAGTTGATTCCCTGTGAGTCACTCACTTCGCAAGGATAGAGGGAGGGGGACAGAGCACAGACTGACCAACCTCAGAAGAAGAATTAACTTTCATCCTCAAGGTGGAGACTACCTCTGGACCTTCATGAATGTACCCGTGACATTTCTAAAAAATTCAAAACATTTTCTATTATTCTAAAGTAGCAGGTCCATTAAAACAAAAAAGCCAACTCCCCTATTTCCTGCAGTGCACCAGCATATTTGTTTCAATGATTTCATTTCTCACACAGTCGTGTTGATTGGGAATTGTGGTCACTACTCACCCAAGCATCTTTTTTAAGGTGCTTTCATTGTAAAACTTTATTTATCATCATGTTGATGATAAATTTTTGTGGCACTTTCATTGTAAAACTTTATTTATCATCGTGTTGCTACTATTTGGGAATGACGTACCCTTTAGGTTGTAAAACCCAACTTTGTGTTCTATTTGAGTTTTTAAACTTATTACTGTGCAATAAAATAACAGAATTCATTGAAACATGTATTGACACATTAAAAAATAAACAAAAACACCACAATGTAACCATGGGCTTGTAAATGAGACATCTTGAGTTCCTGATATGCAATGCTAGAAGGGATGCAATGTGTCAACTCTCAAAGTACTCTGGAGGTTTTTGAGTTGAAATTTTTGAAATTTGAGTTTTTGGAGTTAATTTTTTTCCCTTGATAAAGTACTCCATCCTTATTCAAAGGGAAAAAAGAAATTGTAGTATCCTCCATACAAGCTTAAACACTTCTGAAGCTCCTGTAGCTCATATTAAACATCACAAAAGTAAAATGTAAATGAATAAGAAACAGATGTATTACCCTACTGTTGAAGTGTTTATGAATTTCAAAGTTAGAAAAATTGAAGGAGAAAAGAGTTGGTGAGGGATGATAAACTGATCATGACTGTACTACATTATCTTATAATCAAAACATTCTTCAGTTGAACATAAAAGATCAATTGCTATTGAATTCTGATTTTGAGTTTGTTCCAAGATCTCTAACATTACAACACTATTAACTTATTTATAAAATAAATACTGTCATAATGTTTCCGAAGGAAGTATGTATTCCTAGAACAATCATTTCCTTGTTTGTTCTAGTTGACTATACATTCCGCAATGTTCTCCTTTAATCCACCTAATTGTTTATACAAAATTACTTAAACTATACATGGAAACTCAGTTACATGGAACTATGCATGCATAATTTTCTGCCACTGCAGTCATAAGATGAGAAGTTAATACAATATTTTTATTTTTCTTCTGTTTTTATCAACTTTTAAGTTCATTTTCAATGCTATGATTATTTTATGAAAAATCTGAGCTCAAATCTAGTTACATACATCTGAGGTGACAGATGAAAAGAGGGAACATTTGGTGGCTGCACTATTACTCACAGAGAAGTTAAGTTGGGAACAAGGAGAGTTTATCTACTTTTCAGATCCAATATGCTCACTCAAATTAAGTATAGAAAACAGAAACTGCACTATGAAAGTTTTTGGTTTCTGTGCTCTTGTGCTAGAGGAAATTAATCAGTACTTGGTCATGAACATGTTAATTAACCAAAATACACAAGAAGGCAGAAGTGTAGACACCTCTAGTAGTGTAGACACTGAGGGTGGTCAACAGGCCCAAAGGAAATTTAATTCCTCTTGGAAGCTAAGCAGGGTCAGGCCTGGTTAGTACTTGGATGGGAGACCACCTAGGAAGACCAGGTGCTGTAGGCATAAAAAAATAAAAATAATAATAAGGATTGTAAACTGACAATGTCCTTGCAATCTCTGAGGTCAACCAAGGTTTGCCTTGCCTAAAAAAAAAAAAAAAGAAAAGAAAGAAAGAAAAGAAATTTAATTCCTATTAAGGTCTTCAACCCAGTTTCCCTGACAATGACCCTCATACAGCCCCTACTTCCCAGAATTCAGGTTTGGCCTAGAGTCTGTGTGGTAGAACATGCAGTCGGCATCCATCAGGACTAAAGTAGAATGTGAAGAGTAGCAGACATCCCTCCCGCAAAATATGCCACTTTGGTATAGCGATTACTTTGAGTTGTAAGCACTTGAAAAATAACAAATGCAGGTACAGGCTTTCTCTGAACTCCCCTTATCTGCCTAAAGATCCTCGGAAAAGAGCATAATTGTCATAAAATCTCCTTTCTGGGCTTTCTCAATTAGGGAAGATTAAGTCATTATAGGAAACTAGAAGAACACATCACACTCAGATAAATTTTGTCACAAACTGTCATATCTCTGTTCTTCTACAGTTTCATTCATCTGTCCTAAACATCAAATCATTTACCCTCCTCTAAGAGGTCTATATCCCTACCTGCCCTCCCCTGATTTCCCTGCTAAGGTGATATTTACTCCTGAAATTAATATGTCACTGTATGCTAAATATACTTTAATAAAAGGTTTTTAAAAAATAGACCAATCATTTTTAGGACTCTATATGCTAAAATCCTGAATAAAATATTAGCAAACAGCAAAAAGAAAAAAAAAAGAGATGATCTTCAAATCTGAGTTCTATGCCACTTTGGGGAGTCCCTCATTTTTCCCTGGGTATCTACCATGGATACATGAGGTATAAATATTAGTAAACTTCTTTTGTTTTCCTCTTGTTAACCTTCTTTTATCACACATGTCTTAGCTAAGAATTCAGGACAGAGGAAAAATTATTTTCCTACCTTACAAATATATGGGCAATCTCCTGGAGGAGTTGTGGACCATGCAGCCTAACATTACACTACTGAGGTACTGAGGTACGCTCCCAAGGAGTAACTCTCATGAAAGGCCTATCCTCTCCCTTTTCAACTCATTTTAATGCCCATTATGTCTATAGTCTCCACTCACAGAAAATAAGAAGTGCCTCTGAGAGATTTCTCTGATGTATTGTCCTTCCAGCCTTTCCAGACCTTATGCGTTTATGGCCCAGGTGTCTGGACTTTAGAAACTTTGGGCCTACATTCAGTGCCTGAACCTGAGGTTATCCACTGTAATCAAAATACTTACAATATCAATTTGAAAGCATTTCTGTTTTGCCCACACTTCTACTTAGCTTTGTTTTGACATATACTCTGCCTGCTACTATAAAAATAAATATATAGATATCTTCCTTTCTAAACTGTTTTGTAAATCCATTCTAGTTATTATACTTAATTATCCCTACTTAGTATACCTGTCATGCATAATCTCTCTATTCTTCATCTCTGCTATATTTCACCTGGTCCTAACTTTTTAATCTTATCAGTAGATAAGGGCTGCTTGGTGTTTAGAGTCACATTATTCAATGATATTTGGGCTATAACATTTTATATTGGCCAAATTGGAGGGGATGGGGCCGGGGCGGGGGGGGGGTAGCTTTTTATCCTATCAAGATGGTTGTCCCCTTCTGTTTATGTGGTATGTGTGAATATTTACTGAGCACGGACTGAGGAATGTCATGTAGCCCTGTGAGCACTTTCAATTCAATAAGATTCTTAATGATTTTTCCCCTTCCTTTTTCTTTTGGCAGATGGCATATTTTTAAAACTCTCTTACACATGTTTGTATATATAGCAGAATTCTTTCTGAGACTTGTTTTTATTGTAATATTTACCTGGTAGTTCAGTGTTCAAACACTGGAGCCATCTAATATTTGCCAAAAGGAACCAGATTGACTTAGATCTGCCATCAACATATTGCCATCTCTTTTCCACTGCCACCTTTATCTCTACATCAACAGTCTAGTTGAGCAATAATTTATGTAGATTGTTAACTCTTCTAAAAATGTAATGAAACCCATAAGATCTGCTTCCTAGAAAATTTTACATATCTATATCTATATCTATCTATATCTATATCATCTATATCTATATCTATATCTATCTATATCTATATCATCTATATCTATATCTATCTATATCTATATCTATATCTATATCTATATCTATATATCTATATATAAATATATAGATATATAGATATATATAATCACTTTGTATACAATTTCCAAAAGATTACTAGCCTGGGGGTGGGCTGGAGCAATGAATACAATGTGAATAAGCTCTTATTTATAGAGTTAGCACATTTTGAGGAGAATGGATATCACTGTCATCACATCCAGCAACATAGGGGGATGCAGCAGAAAAAGTAATGACATGGGTGAAGGTGGAGCAGTATAAGTAAGCTTCAGCTAGAAATTCTCAGTCTGTCCTCTCTCAGTTCAGTTGTTAAATTCGTAGCCAAAGCTCCTGATGGCATTTGGTTTCTTGGTAAAGCTCGAAGCATGTACTTGGAAGTTGCTGAGCATATACAGCATATCAGCCTCTGCTAGCCAGATCAATAGACCTGTGAGAAATATGAATGCATTTTGTAGGGGGTGTACCTGTGGGCCCAGAAAGAATCCAGTGTCAACAATAGAAGGAGTCTGACTTGCTTTTCACCCAAGTTTATCAAATACATATCTTTCACTTTCACTGTAATTCCTTATCTATCATTCCTTTTGGGGGATTTAAAGTGATGGATAATGATTCTTTCCTAAGAAGTCACCCAGAGTTGTTTTCTGTATACTCTTTCTCTTAAAGAAATGCCTGTCTGTGCAAATAGAAGCGGCTTCTCTTCTGGTTTACTGTCTGGAGATGTCCATGATCATAAGATAAAGACATTTTTTTATTTGTTTATTTATTCAAAAAACATACTGACTACTTCCTATAGGCCAGGCACTGTAGAATGCAACACAGTCCCTGTTCTACGGGAGCTTGTGCTTTGAGTGAAAAGATGTATATCACCTCTTATCCTAGAAACTTTGAGATTCACAACCCATTTTTCTAAGATAGCTTATATGAAACCTAATAGCCCAGTCATATCTCTCATCACAATTACTAGGAAATTCTTATGAGCTACCATGACGTATATACATCTACTTCCAGTATTTTGGCATGGTATTTGAAACACCTGTTTCTTTAATTCAGGAAGTTCCAAGGATTTTGACAATGTAAAGAGTGTTTGCAATCTAAACTTTGGCTTTAAGAACTAGATAATTCTGAGCGGACTGTATAAATAATGATCACAGAGATATTTATGCATTTGAGTCCCATGTTAAAGAACTGACTGCCCTCTACACAAATACATGCTGAACAGCCTGTTCTTTCTTCACTAACTACTCTCTGAGCCAGAGGCTGACATAAAAGATAGTCCATTTGCTAGGACCTGCCACTTTTTATCAATTTAGGTGAGTTGATGTAGGATGAAAGGGGTGTGTGCGCACACACACCCCCCCACACAATGATAAAAAATTGCAAGATACTTTGGCTCAAGAGCAAATTGACAAAGTATAAAAAAAAAATTGTAAGTATTTTGTGAAAGTTAAGGCAAACCCTATGGCACCCTTACTACAATTCTCAGGTTAAATATCGTCAACATTCACAATTACCAAAAGGGCTAGAGAAAGTTTTTTAAACTTAAAGATGTTCTGTAATACCCAGAAGACCAAGTGGCTTTCTATGGCACAGTCAAGTTCTAACTTTAACATAAAGTTATTAATCAATGCAATGTCCTTTACAGGATCACTTATAAAACCTTGTGTCTTATACTTAGGGACCTCCTTTTCCAAAAGGAGTAGGCATGTCTATATATTTCCCCTATTTCTCCCTTTAAGCACAACTGAAATCTGTGAACATTATATGTAAAAGAAATATCCAAAGACTCTGAAAGCTGGAGATAAGAATGCAGACTGGCTAGGGACCTTGGAACTTGAGGAATGACCCAGTAGTGAAATGCTCTTTTTTGCCTCATAAAGCAAGTGGGTTCAGACAAAAACAAAAGAAGACAAAAAAGAGCATGTTCTCTATCTAAGCAGGAGAGTGGGAAACTGATTGCCTAGGAAGACAAATATGTTTTTAGACAATAAATGCTTTAATCCAGCCAAAAACTGTGACAAGATTCTCGTTTAGCAAAGGCTGAGTGGTGAGCCTGGAACCTTTCTCATGAGGCTGTAACCAGATACCCCAACACCCACCAGGATAGTATCAGAGAAGGCTAAGTAGGGATGCAGGACTTCTATTCCTGATGGCTGGGAATAAGCCCTTTCTTACCCACTGTGTCAGTGGGGACCAAGTAGGGAGCTAAAACTGCTACACCTGATCGGCAGTAAAAAGGAGCCCTCCCCACCTTTGGTTTCAGTGGAGGCTAGTTGAGGAAACTGGTCTTCATCCTCTACTTGACAATAATGAAAAAGTAAACAACCCAATTAGAAAATAGGAAAAAGATATAAAGAGGTGTTTCATTAACAATAGTATACAGACAGACAATAAGAATTATACTGCATGAAAAGTTGTGCAGCATCATTAGCCATTAGAGAAAAACAAATCAAAATCACCATGAGTTATCACTATACACCTATTAGCATGGCTAAAATATAAGTGACAAAAATATGCTGAAAAATGTGTGAAGAAACTAGATCACTTATACTTTGCTGGCGAGAATGTTAAGCCACTCTGGGAGAAAGCATGGTAGTTTCTCATGCAGACAAATATGTGCTTATTATATCACCTAGCACTCCTGAGCATTTATCTTAGAGAAATGATGATTTATGTTCACATTAAACCTATACACAAATGCTTATAGCAGCAAATGTTTGTTTGTAACAGCAAAAAGCTGGAAAGAGCCCCTAAGCCTTTCAATGGATAAACAGTCAAACAAACTGAAGCCTGTCCATACCATGGAATACTTCTCAGCAATAAAAAGAAACAAATTTTTGAGACATGCAACAACCTCGATCAATCTCTATGATCAATCTTGATCAATCTCTTTATGCTGAAAACTCAGGCACTAAAATAGAACTATTGATCAACAAATACATAATCCCTATATATGATAATTTATAATAATTAGTCCCTCAATTACAAATAACTATTATAAAGGCTACTGATTTCATACCAAAACTGGATCAGGATTGAGCTCATCTTTTCTGTTTCTCTAAAGAGAAAATTCGTTTTTCCTTGTGGGGTGGAGACATCTTCAAGGTACATTGATAATATAGCTTACTCAACCACAAGACCTCTTTCAAGCACTTGGCTATGCTGCCTTTTTGTTCTAAAAAAGGATGCCCTTTTCAGATAGAGAAATTGCCAAAAGGTGCCTTTCTAGGCAAACCATTTTGACAAAAGACTTCTCTTCCTCCAGACTGACTGCAGTCCTGAGCCAAGACACTGAGTTTGGCAAGCAGAACTCAGGCCAGATTTCAGCTCCCATTTGTTGCCCTTGGCAGTCACCCTAGTGTGAGACAGTCTATACAGTCCTATGCAGCAGCACCGAGTTGTACTCCTAGACCCAGGACCTTTTCCTCTCCTGCTACTGGCAAAGGAAGAACACCTGCACCCTATCAGGGACACAGGGGTCTTTTGGCCTTTCCCTTGAAGCAGTGTTTCTCACCTGAGTGTCAGCTTCCTCCATTTCTGGGTTTCCATGGTGAAGTCTGGGAAAGAGGTGAAAGAAAAAAAACTAGCATTTATTGAGCATCTTCTATCTACAAATTTCCATGATGCTTTACAAACATTATGTGGCATTTTATAATCCGTTTTTAGCAAATGAGACCACTGAGGCTCAGAGAAGTAATATTCATTTGCTAAGGCCACTCAGGAAAAAGAGACAGTTGGATTAAGTTCAGAACCACCTGACTCCAAATAAAAAATGAATCCACTATGTCACCAAAGGTCCATCTTAGATTCTTGGCCAATTACAGTAAGGGGAATTTGGCCATGTAGCTTGTTTATTAGCTTTTAGCTTACCCTTGACCTTGAAGGGGTGATGGCCAAGGAGTTTAATAGTACAATGATCAACTGGAAGGCCTTGCTGGAAGGAGGAAACTTGGAGTTGGCATGAAGTAGGGTAGTTTGATTCTTGATTCTACCTGGTTTACAGTATGGTCTCAAGCTAAGCCCAACAGATTCTGGCCAACAGCTCTTGAGAAAGAAACCTTGAAAATCAAAGAAATAAACACTAGGGTAGACTTGAAGAAACCGTGAGACTGAAAAGAATCCAAGAGAGCATGGGGAATTTTGCTTTAACGATTTAAGTCTACTGCCTTTTAATTGCAAACATTTTGAATTTTCTTTAGGAGTTTAAAACAACACCTGATATAGCGAATGGACAAGACATTAATTTTTGTGGCTGAGATACTTATATCAAATAAAGAAAACTTCTGAGTTTGAGGCAAAATCAGTCACAATAAAGACAGAGCATCTCAGCTTCTAGAGTCCTTAAAAAGTGGCCAAAGTCAGAGTTTCTCCCATACTCTTATCTACAACCATAACTCAACCAGTGTGTCACTAATTGTATTTTTTAAAAAATGAGATTACCAGTGTTAAAGATTTTAGATTCCTGAGATGTTTAAATATTTATTATGTTTAAAAAAAATATTTATTCTCCAGCATGAGTTTCCCTCATTTGCAGTTTTACGTTACAAGTTAAATGAGCTTCGGTGGACTGCCTGGGAATCTAGCCAATATCTGTGAGATTGCTTCTAAGATAACATGCATTCTCAGTTCCTAATACCCTAGTTACAATAAAACTCTGGGAACATAATAAGTATTGTCAACCTGACTATTCAATGAACAATAGGAGAAAATATTAACAATTCAGTTCATTCTTCAAGTCTTGATTCTCTTTTCCTGAATTACATTTTTTCTCTTTTCAATTTGATCTACATCTCTTAGGTTGAGTTTTGTGTTCTAGCACATAGTAAAACTGGAAAGTAAAAATATGAAAACTTTGGTTCAAGTAATAGGTGAAAAAATTTAGTTGTGAATGTGTCTGTTATTTGAATGACTGTGAATAAGTTTTCTGCCCTCTCTGGAGTAGTCTGCCTGCACATGTACTTACATAAATGTTCCTTTAGCTTGTAGCAAGTAATTCACATTTTAGAGTGATTCACCACCTGTGATTAAATAGCAAAGGCATTTTTAAAGTTTGCATGTGGATACCTCCTTTGAATAAATTGAAAGATAAGTCTGGCCTAATTTCTTGGCTTTCATTTACTTGAAGATAGAGCTCAGGGCACTCTGAAGTTTAAGTCCCTTTCTCTAAGAACACCTTGACTAAAGCAGGCACATCACCTAGCCAGGACAGCTCTACTTCAGAACCAGTCCAAGGAAGAATATCAAATGCAAATTCTCATGTGGAACTCAACTTACAATTGATTCAAGTTGCTTTTGTTGACAATTTTCGAGAGCCAAGGGAGACCGACAGACTGTGAAGGCTGTGAAGGAGACATACTATTATTGACAAAAGTAATAGGAAATGCAAATCTTGATGGCTAAAATAGAGATCCAACATTCAAGAAATACACATTAAGGACATGCTATCATTATAGCAATGGCTCAATACATCACATTTGAATAGTACTTTACAGTTTATAATATCTATTAAGCATACAATATTTCAACGCAAACTTAAAGCAACCCTATTAGGTATTCCTGAGAGTAAAGGTATAAAAATGTTGAATTACTATATTGTATACCTGAAACTAATATAACTAATATAATATTATATATCAACTATACCTAAGTAAGTAAATAAATACATGATATAAATTATTTCTCAAAAGAAAGAAGATTTTAAGGTAAGGGGGCATGGGAAAAGCATGGAGGTTAGTTAGGAAGCTATTGCAGTAGCACTGGGAAGAAATAAAGGTATCTTGGTCCTGAGCAGCAGTACAGGATATGAGATATAGAAAGATTCTGGGCGTATTTTAAAAATAGAGCCAAGAATTTTCTAATAAATTTTGGTCTGGGAAGATGTAATTTCCATTACTAATACAGAGTTGGAGAAAAAAAAATTGTGGTAGTTAGAAACAGAATCTTGCCTTCTGACCCGAGTTTGAGATGCCCATTAGACTTCCAAACAGGGATGTCCAGCAAGTAGCTGGATATACAAATGAAGAATAAGGGGAGAGATGAGTGCTGGAAAAAGAAGTCTGGGCATCAATACAATACAGATGGTATTTAAAGCCCTGAGGGTGATTAATTCACTTAGAAGGTGAGATTAGAGCAGGGAAGAGGTGTAAACCTGAGTCCTCGTTTCACATCCATGTTTGGGCGGGTCAGTAAAATGAAAAAGAACCAGCAAAGTGAGAGGAGCGGCTAATGGAAAAAGAATCAAGAGTGAATGATGTCCTGAAAGCCACTTAAAGAAAGTGTTTTAAGAGCTGAGTGATCCATAGTGTCAAATGTTGTTGATAGGTCAAGATGAAGACTGAGAAATGACATTTGGATTCAGCAGCACGGAAGTCATTGGTGAATTTGGAGTGGTCAAGGTGAAAGAAGATTGTATGGAACAAGAAAGAATGGAAGGGTTATTGTAAAAGAGAGAAGAAAAATAGGCCCATAGATTAAAAGGAGATCCCGTCACATTATTCGTCACATTACTCGTTTAAGGGGGAAGTAATCACAGTCTATTTGTATGCTAATTTAGACTATCCTGTAAGGAGAAAAGTCAAGATTCAGAAGCAGTGAAATTGCTAGAGTGCAACTCAAACAATGAATGTAAAAACACTTTAAATACTAGAAAAAATATTTAAAAATAAAAGCAAATATATGATATGGCTTTGGCAGGCTTTCCCCTCAATTCTGTTTTAGAGGAGTCAGTTGTAGAATGGGAAGACTCACTGGAGTCGCTCATGTACTTTTTTTGCCCCTACAAACTTTAGAATCTCATTGAAAGTGTGCTCTAAGTAAAGTCATGGCTTTTGATTTTACTTTAAAGGCTCATGAATTTACTTTAACCCCCTGGGAAACAAGTAGATGGCAGCATGTGCATGAGATCAAGCAGGAAGCCAAGGGGAAGTAGATGTCCCATACAGAAAATGGAATCAAAGTGGAGTGCATTAGGTATGCTAGTGTCAGGGTGGGGAACAAAAGGCTTTCTGTCAGTGAACTCAGCTGCAACCTCAGGGCAACTCTGAGGTTGTAGGTGACATTTTTCTCAGAGCCTAAGCATCAGACTATTCTTAAAGATACTGGAAACTGCTCATCAAACATTTCTCTAATGATTAAAAATTGCAAACCTTTCAAAAACACAGTAAATCAATGGCTTAGGTCAGGAAATAGTCTCTTGGGTCATCTATTTCCATTTTTCTCTCCTGCTTTGTCTGTGGAGCTGGAATTGAGTCAGTCTTTATTTCAGCTGAAGGAACTGCAGTGCTGAGCTCAGATAACAGCCAAATAGTTCCCGGAAAAGCCTTGAGGATATTCAAAGTATTTCTAAGGCTTCGGGAATCCCAACACCTCTGCCACTGTTCTTCAAAGAACCTCAATTCTATAGGCTCTATCACTGTCTTCTGCAATGAAATAGAATCTAATGCTCTGGAAGGAATGACTTTCTGTAGGAAAGAGTCACTGGTCCTCATTGTCCTCTTTTTGTCTCTAATAATCCTTTTTTTTCTCTTAGAGGTGTGGCTTTGACGGGGAGAGGTCATTGCTCCTCGGTTAGCAAATGTCCTAGGTATAGGTACATCATTTTCCTTAACATTCCTAAATACGGTGTGACCAGGTCGAAAAGTCAAACCAGACTCTACTAAACACCAGGGGATAACCAAAAAAAAGTAAACTGTAATAAACCAGAGGGAAGTAACTCAGACAATTTGAATTAGAAGAAAAGGTTTTTAGGTTTTCAACTTGAGGTCCTCTAAGTAATTGATGCCTCACTACTTAACCTTCAGGCTGCTCACAGGAAAGATGAGAGAGAAAAGATAGAAAAAGAGGCAGAGAGAGAGAAGAGAAAGAGAGAGAGAGAGAGAGAGAGAGAGAGAGAGAGAGAGAGAGAGAGAGGTCCTGCAATACTCAGAAGACACGTGGTATTGGGAGGAGAAGGCCAGAGCAGAAGAAAAACACGGTTCCTTATATATAGCAGAACTAAAAACCACTTGAAATTATTCATGAGCCCATGTGGAACATCCCTGGGACTCTCAGAACTACTCCGAAGAAACATTTATAGAAACCTTAAGTTCGAAACCGTCTGTAAAGGGAGAAACCAGGAAAACACAGGTCATGCTCAGAAATGTCTCTGCTTGCAATGGATTTGAGGAAGCAGGCAGACCAATTAGGAGGTTGATGTAGCAATCAACACGAGCGATATTAGGGCAATTACAGCCTCAATTAGCGCAATTACAGAGAGATTGAGTTAATTGGATATTTTTATGCAACACTATTGAGTTAGAATTGACAGAAGTTGGTGATTGATTCAATAGGGGGTGTGACTAATTAGATATTCTGAGGGAGAAGGCCACCTCCAGAAGGATTCCCAAGGTCCCAGCTGGGATATCACAGATGAGCAGTGCCTTCCTCCATGATCAGCACCTTTGAAAGCCACAAGCATTCTCCCTAGCGTCTGAAATGGCATTCTCTGTGTCCTTGACAACTCTTAGAGATGGAGATGCTTTGCTTCCACAGGATGAGCTCTGCCCCAGGCATGACATAGGTTTTGTTTTTTTTCAGCAGAATTTAAGAAGCTTATGGAGCCAGCTCTACTGCTAGTCTAACCTGAACCTTGTATATACATTTTATTTTCCTGGCTTTGCTTTTTCTCTCAAATGTCAGCAACTAGACCCCTGACTTTTTAAACACCAAGTTCTAAAACACCTTGTGAATTGGGGCCTAATAATCCTCCTTGCCAAAACTGGAGTCTTGCTCTAGTTACCTAAGTCTGGTCTCCCTCAGTCAATCATCTGCATTCTTGGACGTTTACCCTTTTTTTGCCTATGGGATCTTACCTCAATTTCCCACTCTGCTTCTGGGAAGTCTCCTATAGCCCGTTGTTGACTCTTGTTGCTAATCAACTGTATAATATTCTTTCATTTTGTGATAGTCTCCTGATGCCATGCCATCTGTCTCTGTTTTTTAGCCAATGACCTACTATTGATGTCTCTTCAAGTATCTTCCACACATAAGCCTTTCTGATGTCTGAGTGTGTCCCTCTCTCTCTAATTGTTGTGACCAATCATCACTGACATTTTAGCAGGTCCTCAGAAGCTCTCCCAACAAATTGGCTGTTCGAACTTTCTTAATTTCTCTTTGGGATATGGCATTCTAAATCTGTATTTTCAGAGTTTCAGATCACTTTTTAAAAAACTAATAAGCTAAACAGAATAAATAAAATCATAATTTGAAATGATATTAAATACTGATCCTAGAGAATTCGGCCATTTTGATTTGTAGCAAAATTTAGTAAACTACTTTTATCACATTTGGGGAAAATTGTTTAAATCTCAAGATGTTACAAAATTTCATAAAGTGTCATCTCTTGATTCTTTAAGGAATTGATTTTAAGTACATTAGAATTAGACCAGAGTTTCTCAACTTGGTTGCAAAATGGAATCACTTGAGGGACTTTTAAAAAGTGTTGATTTCTGGGTTCTGCCATCAGAGATTCTGATTAATCACTTCAGAGTGGGTACATTATGGCATTAGAATTATTAAAGCCTCCCAGATGATTGTAATGTATACCAAGTTTAAGAATCACTGAATTAGATTAATAAAATATAATAGTAATTTTGAAAGCATTAAATATTATATATGTGAATTTGGAAAACACACACATACATACAAAAAGAAATTTTCATACACTCCTCAGAGATAACCACTTTTGATTGTTTGGTTTATTTCTCTCAGACACACACACACACACCCACACGGTGTTTGAGATTACAAATGACAACTAATAATGTTAAATGACATATAAGTAATAAAGAGAGTTCAGCTGGTCAATAGGCAGGGAGAATATTAGGAAAAGTTTTAATGAAATTAACACCTACTATATAAAATAATTTTATATATATTAGGTAATTTGATTATTTCTATAACCTTTTGCACTAAGTATTATCACTATTTACAGAAGAGTTACTGGCATTCAAAGGGATTGAGTCATGCAAAATCTAGAAAGTAGTGGAACTGTCATTCGGTCAGTGGACATTTAGTCCCCCTCCACCTCACTCTGTCAGGACTGTGTAGAAGGCCAGGGGGTGTACATGATCAGGATCATCTGGTATAGAGTTTCATGGTCTATTTTTGAAGATTTGTTACTCTGCTCAGTGCTTATCAGTCTCCAAGTAACTGACTTGTGCTAACCATATTCATAGGAAACCAATGTGTAAAAAAGTGTATTATTTAAAAACTGTTAAATAGACCAACGTGTTTGTGTTGGCTTTTTCTCCCTTGTAAAGAGTTATAATCGGTTGCTGAGTTATTAGCAAATCTTTGCTTTAGTCTACTAAACTAGATTATGCTAGTTATTAGTGGATACTACCATTAAGCCACAAAGAATTTGTTGGATTGCAGGGAAATACATAACCACTCTGAATCATGATTGTCCATGTTGGGTGTCAAGGTATTCTCTCTTTGAGCACTGTGAGGTCACAAACTGTGTTTTAATGTTCCTTCCTAAAGGTTCTATGCAAAGCCTCTTCCTCTTTATCCTCACACTTTTCTCCTCAATTATGCTAACATCATTGTTTAGGCTATGGCTCCTTTCACTTCTATAAAGTCTTGGTTAAATCTCTGAGAACGATTCTTCCTGATTTACTAATGGGACATTTGTTCCTTGATTTAGTAGTGCTCAGATTGTATTATTTGCAATATCAACATCAGTCATTTGAGGTACTTGTTTAAAAATGTAGAGCCCTCGGGTCCACTGAGAAATGCTAAATCAGCATCTCTGAATCAGAGCCTGAGAACTTTGGTTTTAAGGAAATACCTAGGTAATATGCATGAAAACCGTAAAGTGATTCTGCTAAGGGATCATCTCACCTATTATGTAGTAGTTGTACTGATTTAACTCTGAACAAGTCATCCTATTTTTAAAATGTAGGGTTGCTTTAAAGTATCACTTATATATTGAGTGAAGTAACAAGTTAGCTCAAGTTAAAAATAAGAGGAGTCATAAAATTTAGCAGCTGACAGTTGAAACAATGGACAAAATTAATTCATATTAAGTAACTTTAAAAATTATTTTATAACAAAATCAAACAGTATATTATAATGCTTTACTGAGTTTTAAACACAAAGGCCCAAAGAAAAGAAAAAAAAGAGGATTGGGCTATATCTAAAAATACCAAAAATAAAAGATTTAAAAATCATGAAGAGGTTTTGGTGGGTTTAACATCTGGTTTGTGTTATAGCATGGTTGATTTGATTAGCTCTGATATTTAATAGGGCTGCAAGAACACAAAGGCTTGAAAAATGATCATCTCAAGGCCCCATAGAGACTAGGAGAGAGGTCGCTTTATTCAAGGAAAGAGAACTAAGAGGGAAGAAAGAGACAGTCTTCTTCATGGTTTGTCTAGGGCTATCTAGAGGAACTCAGACAAATGACAAAATGATCCAAAGTGATTTTTCTAAGTCATAGGCTTTAATCTATTTAGACCCTAAATCCCTACCTAGGAATATGATAATTGGAGGATGACCATCATGAGAAGCTGGCAATTATCAAGAGGTACTTACTAGCTTTGATAAGAAAGAGTTGAGCTTTTCATGAACTTTTAGCCTGCAACTACTGGAAAGATGTCTGTACACAGGCTAATGGGCTGTTCTTTAACTAATTTCCCTTGAGAACAGTGGAGGAAGAAAGCCTTATCTTACATTAAGGCCTTGCACTAGCGCAAAGGAAATGCTTCCAGCCTGAAAGGTAGTGAGAGGTTGTCAATAAGAAAATATTTCTCTGAATCTCTTGAGATTTTTAGAAACAGATCTGAAGCCCTACAAGAATAAACAAGACATTGCTTATTTTTCTGTGTCTCTCTCCTACCCCATTCCCAGACAATAGAGCTAGGCAATGTTCTATGTCTTTCTCAGATTCTAGTCTTTTGGACTGATGTGAGCATGTCACAGTACTGTCAATGAAACTAGTCTACACCTCGTGTGGTTCTACCAACTGTGGCAGGTTAGTCATTTTATAGTAATTTAACACATAACAGTAGACTCAAGCCTGTTAGAAAGTAGAAAGATTTAATTTTTTAATGTTTTTGTTTTTCTTTCTCTCCTCATTTTAATTACAGCAAATTTAAAACAAAACAGAAAATTTAGTTTTAGGGCTTGAATTATAACATTTCCAGTACTCATGGGGGCTCTGAATCATTGAAATATACTAGAATGTGGTAAGCTCTGGTGAGAACTATATCTAGACAGATACAATTATTTTTAAGCTTAGCAGTAAAAAAGCCGCGTGACTCCCATTTATCTCTTGTACATCAGTTTCTCGACCTTGTATTGCAACTTAAATTGCTTGGGTCTTGGCATATCTTAGCAGGTTTTCAAAGTATTCTTAAAGAATATTTGTGTTGCAGTACCCTGGAAAAATTCAGATAAGGATAAGGGAAGTTTTTATAATGAAGTGAGATAGGTCTAAAAAAATTTATTGACTCCCAAATTGACAATAGCATCTTCAGTAGTTATGAAGACTCCCGGATGGGCAAATTGATCACCATATCTGCATCAACTGCTCAGCCGTCCCCTTCACATTCTGTCTAGGTGAGCCAAAGCCTCAAGTGGATGGGTACATCAGTATTCTGAAATGCAAAAGGGAACAGCCTGAAGTTTACCAGTTTCTACATTATCACAATCACCACTACATGAGAGCCTCTCTAGAATTTTTAAGTAAATTTCACCTACTTTAGGTCACTTTAAAACTGAGGGCTGTTAATTCTTTGATTTATTGGATTTTGTTAGGAGTCACTACACCAAGCCTAAGACAGGTGCCTTGGGTACACAAACAGGAATTAATTGTGTTCTTTTTAAAATTGCTGTCTTCACTGTGCCAGGTGACATTGCTCCACTCATTCAAATGTCTCTCCAATTTCCCTGGCATATGTTAGTACCTCTAAATGAACAACCTCCAATTTGAAGATGTGTTTATGGCTAAGGAAAGCCAAATGGTAGCATGGCTCTTACAGATGATGTAAAGTAGAGAGCTCTTTAGTCTAGCTTTGGAAATAAACACCAACCCCCAAAGAAGTTAAGGTTGGCTTAATTAAAAATGAACTATGAACTTAGCAACTTTATGTTTGCTCTTTTTATCACTTTATGTTTTGCTGGGGCAAGAACCTCTTTAATTGGTCCATTTTGATTATTGTCCAGTAGTTTTAATCCAATCACAGATTCATTTAGGAAAATAATCAGTTGATATTGATTTAAATGATTTGGCAAGTGGTTTTGAGGTCTTTAGGATCTTGTAGTCGTGTGTGTGTTTGTGTGTGTTTATGTTCTAAACACATGGGTGTGACCTAGGGGAGGAACAGTATTAACTATAAGTGAAAAAGTATGGATTTATTTAAATATAGGTAGGGCTGATGTAAACATGGCAGGTCATATATAATCCTATGTGACCTAAATGCTTTTTTAGAAAAAAAGTTCAAAAAGTTAGTGGAATTATTACCAAATGAAAGGCTGACTCTTAAACAACCATATCGAGACTTTAATTTCCTGTACATGTTTGTAAGGGTATCTATTTGTAACAATATTAAAAGCATTGCTTTGAATTATATCATGTTCTCAAACATTTCTTATGTTTGGCAGGTAAGAGTAGATTCAACTATATCTGCAGCTAAGACATATTAGTTTCCCTGCCTTTATCAGAACTGTGTAAAAAAATAAGTTCTCAACATTTAGTACTATTTAGGACATTATAGTGCTTATTTAGTGGTTTGACTTCAAATACATTTAAAATAATACATAGTGGATCTCTTTGCAAAGAGGGATGTAAATGGAGTAAGAGATTGAGACATTGGAGTATAATAACCATGGAAGCGTTTTATTCTTTATCTGAATATTAAACACATAGTAGTTCATAACATTACTTTGTCACATTGTATGTCTATAGTCGTTAATGACAATTGCTTAAGTACTTCACAACCTATAAGGACATCATGCCCTTCCCTGTTTCTTCTACTTGTCTACTCTTTCTCAAACAGAGACCTAACCTAAAACTTCTGGGTTGCTATTAATTACTGGGCCCTGGAGAAAAGCAGTAAAATAATTTATTTTGTTTGTTTTATAACTTATTTCCATGGATATAAATGGGAACTCTCAAGAGCACATTTTCAGAACAGTTTCATGGGCATTACATAGGTTCTAGTGGATTATCCAAAAGAAAAAAGTCAACTAAAAAAAATGTTTGAATGTAACAGTGAAGAACTGTGATCTCTTAATCGCTGCTGCATACTTTATATCTGCATGGCAATATAATGTACTCATGTTAACTAATTAGCAAATTCCTAATGCTCTTCTTATTTACCTCCATTCTACCTCCTCAGACTTCCTCACCCAACTTCTAAGCATTAGACTGTTTTTTAACCTTCTTCACATATCTGCAGAACACATTCCTCTTCTTGATGAATGACTGGTTATCACTACATTTCATTCACCTACTCTCCCCAAGTGTTGTTAGATTAAGCTTGAGGACTGTCAAGGAAGTGGGAGGGAAAAGTATTTACCTAATACCTTAATTTGCATTTCTTTTTAAGAGGAGAGTTTACAAAGCATTTATTTCATTGCAGATATCAGTTTGCTATTTCTATAGGTGTCCTGAGAGCAAGATGGTATCGGTTTAGAAGTTGGTCCTATCATGTCAGAACCTCTACTTCTGAAGTCACAGGCCCCGAGAACAATGACCAAGGTCACCCTCCACAGCCTGGCTGTGCTTTTGTTTGAAAAGAGATAGCTCTTCAATGCTGAGAAACCCAGCTTCCAGGAATTCCAGGCCTCAGCCCAGGCATTGACTTTCACGTAGCCTCGCAGAAAACAATTGTGTGAAGCACAGTGACCTCAGAAGCCCAAAGCCTTGCAAGCTATTTATGAATGCAGTGTGTTCAGAAAATGAGCTCAGGATGAGGAAACCCTATCAGAGCCCGATTTAGCTTCCACTCTGTCGGTGAGAGCATCCTATGAGAAAACAAGTGTAAATATAGCAATAACCAGTTCAAAGGTAAAAGACAAGATGCATGGTATGCTTCTGAGAATAAAAAGAAGAGATTTCCAGAGAAGTTTTTAGACAGAGAAGTAGAATTTTGGGAGCGTTTGTCACTGAACTAGGTTATCAATGTGTTTTGTTTTGTTTCATTTTTTGTTTAATGGTTCTTACATGGTGAAGGTAATAGTCTAGGCAATGAATTCTTACTGTATAAAAGAAAATATTTCATATTAAATATGAGAATTATATCATTCATCTTCAAAATATGATGGCCTCATTGTTATTTCCAGAGCATTCTAAAAAGATAAAAAGACCTCTTTCCTAGCAGTTCAACCATTCTGGGCTAATGAAGCTTATCTTTTTTTTTTTTTTGTGGGACTTAGGCCAGGCCTGAAAAGCCCTCAGCAGGCTTTAGTATAATGTACCTGATGTGACATATTCACGTTAGTAATAAGGATGGAGGCAGGTCATCCCTTCTTCTTACAGGTGTCAGTCACCTAGTGAAAAGAGAAAAAGAGCCCTAGCTAATACAGAATGCTTCAAGAGCCCAGCATCACTGGTTTAAAACCTTCTGTAGTTTGTTTTTCAATCTATGTAGATATGTTTTTCTCTTTTCAAAAGGTTCCATGTTACTTAAGGTGTAGAGTTCCTTTCATGAAGTATCACATGCCTACATTGAGGCAGATGCTCATTTAATAAAAATGTCAGGAAACACATGTATTATCCACTCTAACTGGCCCTTCACTGGGAAGAGGATGGCATTTAGTAGCAGTTGCAAGCTGTGATAACAAAGTGAAGGTAGAGAGAATGCTGGGAGTGTAAATGCTACATTTCAATTGAAAAGCAATGTAGCCATGTGAAGCAAGAGACCCAAAGGAAGTCTAATAGTGAATCAATAATTGTTTTGGAGTCTTTCCTAAATAATTAATAAAAATCCCCCAAACCGTAAGTATAAAATTGTTCATTGAAACATAATCTGTAATGACCAATATTGCAATCCCCAAAGAACAAAAACAAAATCTCTAAAATCATAATGTGCATATTGGGTATCTCAGTCTGGCCTTTGATATAATGACTCAAACATATTTTAACTTCAAATATAAAATATATACAATTTTAATTTTAAAATGAGTCAACTGCTAGTTGTTCAAAGATATTTGCCAAGATAGTACAGATAATCTTGATGCAATTTCCTAGAAAGATTATGATTTGGTTTGAGCTTTTTTGTAGCAAAACTAAACTCTATTTTATCTTCCTATCCTCTAAAAGATTATAGAATATACTTCATAGATTTCTTAGCTTTAAAAAATGTATTTCCTACCCAGTACTAGTTAGAGAATCAGTTGCTTATCATTTCTGTGGGCTGATGACAGTTTCTCTCCAGACTCTAAAGTTTACATACAATGAAAATAAATAGCCTCAGGCTTTGCCTTTCTTTTTCTCAGACTTTACCCGCAGATATGGAGCCCAAACCCAGGACAATAGAACCATTTGTGAAACAAAATAATTCATAATACAACAATGGCTTCTTAAAAACAAAGCTTTGCAAGTGGCATAGAGGAAATGACATCACTTTTAGACTGACCACAAAATGTTTCACAGATCATATGAACACAAGTTGTCTACCTTGATAGACTACATACTATCATAAAGTCGTCTTCAGAGCAGGGTTAGGATATGGCTAAAGTCTGAAGGGATAAAAAAAAAAAAAACCTTTTAATATTTTTTTAAGTCTGAATAATTCATGAAAGTGATTAATGACGATGGCTCACTGACCATCTGAAAATTTTACCTGTCTGTGACTTTAAAGCATTTAAAATTCCTGAGTTTTTAAAAATCAAAGTGAGAATTCAGAACCGTTAAACTGAAAATAGTAATAAGTACTTTTACAAAATTATTTTTTACCTATGGGAATATATTTTGAGTCACATTTAAGATTCTGATTGATGAGTTGAGGAAAATGAACTCTTCAAAGGAACATGAATTCAAGAGGAAAAGTGTGTTTTAGGGAGGAAATTTTATTTAAAAGGCATTGAAATAGATGTTCAGAAAACTACATGCTTCTAGGGTATCTAACTAAGGCCAAGGATAGATGTGAAACATACAAGGAGAGAGAGGCACAAACACAGAGAGGTTTACAGACACATATGTAAAGACATCTATGCAGCCTAAAGAAACCTGAGCAGTCACTCACTCTCTGGACTCCAACATGTAGGAATAGTATTCTGTTCTGCAGTGGTCTCTATGAATACTTAGGATTTTTCTACCACAGCTCATGTCTGTGAACAAATAATAAAATGTCAAATTCACCAGCCTAAGTTCTGTCAAGACTTTCATATAAAGTCTCTGAATCCAGCAGCTTGAATATGACCTTCATCTTCACAGAGAATGTCAGGATGTGCCAATACTGGCTGAATCTGGTGTGTGATATCTAGACCCGATTTACAAATTACAATACTTTGGCTTTGACTACCAGACCTAGAGAGTCTAAAGGCAGTTGTGACATAAAGCTTATTTTCAAATAAATTAATAGAGTTATAAACTTAAATATAATCAAGATCTTATATAAATCTTCCATCACTCATTTGTTCATTAAAGTCAATCTTCAGCTGCCTGAAACATCTCAAGAAGGGGAACTGTGCTTACTTCATAATTTTTGTTTCAGACTATTTAGAGAATCTGTGTTTTCATGTAGGCATAGAATCTTTCTGGATAAAGGAGAAATATAGCATTGCTCATCTTTGGGTTCCCATTATTGTTCCTAACACAATGAGTTGCCTTCCATAAGTGTTAAATAAATAAAATATAAATTGCTTCTCATATTACACTATCCCATCAATGTAGTCAGAAATGACTTTTTGTTTTTATGTCAGGAAGATTACCATGCATTTTTAGTTACAATTTTGCATACCTCATAGTGGAAAGTTTGAATTTAGAATCAGGTAGGGCTGGCTTCAGCTACTGACCCTTTTTATTAGTTAGAAGATCTCCAGGGAGGGAATGATAATTTTAGAGCCTCAGCTTTCTCTACAGGAAGACTGAGAAGAAACACTTACCTGGCCTATTTCATAAGACTGCTGTGAGGATTAATTGAGATATATGGATGCATGGTGTAATATCTAACCAATACCAGTATACATCTTAATAAAGTTGAACAGTCACATCACAATATGATGTCTATATTCTTCTCATTTATAATTATAAGATATTTTCCTTTTTTCAGAAAGGAACAAACTCTAAGATTTAGTACAGTGACTATTCAACAAGGCTTTCACAGAATGAATATTACGGCTTTTGAAAGCCATTTCTCATTATACTAGAAGCTTTAATTTTGAAGAGAAATTTATGTTTTGCCAACCAAGGAATTTATTATGTGCAAACAGTATGGAAATTATTGTTTGTAAGTCTTTTTGTATCTAATTCTAGAATTGCCAAGGAAATGGAAAGAAGAAAATGAAATATATGGCAGCTCCAAGCTAATGCTTTACCTCAACCCACCCACTTTGTAAGCATCAAAGTTTGAAGCTGATTTCTAAATTAAGAACACAGTTTCCTAGAGGTTCTATATTTAGGACAAGGAGATTTCCCTTGTCTAGAAATACACCCTTTCCGGTGTGCTCTGTAGAAACCCAGATGGGAGTTTTCCTAAAACCAAGTAAACAACCTCAACTCCTTTGCTGCTATCTTAAATTTGAATTGAGATCAATAACTTTGGAAAGATACTTGGCAGTTTGACACGAGTGAGGAAATCTTCCAACGCTGTATTTGGAAAATATGGCCCCACCTCTTCTCTGCATTTATCACCTTGAACTTTGTGTCATTGTTGCACATGCTATATTAGGAATTCTGTTATTACTATCTCTCTGCTACAAATTCATTGAGAAGAAAGACCTTATGTTTTCATCTTTAGCTATCCTGGGCTTAGCGTAGTTTGGCACAAGTTTTGTGTCCAGTAAGTACTTGTTGATGGGATGAATAAGTAAATCGTTTGTGCGAGTGTCTGTGTGTGTAAATTTATATTCAAGTACAAAGTGAGAAGAATTTATCAGATTGTCAAAACACACCTGTTTACCCAAGTTGTTGAATAACTTCATTCAGTTGTGGCAACATGGTACATTGATTAAAAGCACAGGTTTGGGTTCCAAGCCAGCTCTGTCCCTTTACCTGGCTATGCGACTTGGACAGTTCATTAATCTCTTTGTAATAATTACAATTATATCATTTGAAGCCTCATCATCTTCATCTGTAAAGCATGAGATGGGTTAAAGAACTGAAGGATGTAAAGCACATAAAATATCTATCAGGGCTCTGGCGATGTAGCAAGTTCTTGATAAATGGTAGCTTTTGTTGTTAGTGGTAGTTGCGGTAGAAAAATAAAGAGGTTTGAATAATTTTAAAAAAGACTTTTAATCATTAGGAGCACTACACTTTTTAAATTATTTTTTTATGGTGACATTGGTTAATGAAATCTAGTAAGTTTCATCTGTACACTTTAACAGGAAGGCGTATATATTTACACTGTGTTCACCTCCCATAGTTAGATTTCTTTCTGTCACCACATTTGAACCTTTTCCCTTTTTTTTTTCTTTTTTTTTAGTTAGTGTTTTCTTTTCTACAAATTATCATTCAGTCTTATCAAAGTAAGTTTTCCTTCTGGCAAATTGTTCCATTTCTGGTTTTTCCTAATGGATGACTTTTTTTTTCTTTCTGTAATACTTAAATAAGAACAGCTGATAGCTACAGGTCATTCTAACTTCCTTTAGAAATGACTTCATTGATTTCTGAAATGATGGAGAATCTGTAGTATACCTATAAATATACTCATTAAGTCACAAATTGTTCATGGCAGCAAAGGAAATCTCAATATATTGTCCAGGCATCTTCCTCCCCAAAATACACATTTTCCCAAGGGCATCTGGCCCAGATCCATTATCATAAGTACAGCTGGAGCAGGAGTCATGAATCAAAGAACAGTTTTCCAGTTCCTCATCCTTTCTGAGTTCATTGAATGGGCAGGATTTCAGAATAATGTGATATGTCACAACTAAGAACATTTGCATAAAGTGAGATGAATATTCACTAATCACCTTTTCTGTTACTTGATCAGTCTGGACTGACTCTAATAGGAGCCTCTTGAACCATAGAGGGCTCTGGTGAGAAGGCAGAGAATCAGAGAGTGGAATATATTCCCTAGCCCCAGGCATTTCATTTGAAAGCATTTCACTGTGGCTCACATGCTCTACTCTATCACTCATGGGTCTGCTTATATTGTCTTCACAGTGGAAGAAAACAAAGAGGGGATCAGGATGCAAAGGGGCTTGATTGCATGTAAGTTAGCTCCCATATGCCTGCCCAATAGCAGAGACAGTTTTTCATATCTCTACCTAGTCTTCAGATCACTGTATCAGAAGTCTGGTATATATACTCTTTATGGAATTATACCCACAGGGAAATTTAAGCTCACTCAAACTCTGAACTTTGAGGAGGCTTAATGGCAAAATTCATTATTTCCCCCCACCCCTTCTTGTTGTCTATGTTTTTCTCTTTTCACATGTTGGCTGCATTTCCCTCATGGGTTGTATTAATTTTGCTGTTTCAATTTCTTTGTCTCAAATCCTCCAAGAACCCCAGTTTCACAAGTTAGGTGTTTAATTAATATATTTCAATGTTATGTGGAAGAAGACACAAACACAGCGGCAGCAGAGCAGGAACTAAGCTCAATGGCCTGAAAATCAAACTCATTAGTGCCTTTGTGTTGCTTTTGGAACCATTAAGCTCACCTCACGAATGGAGGGTGAGCTCAATGGAGGTGGCAGCCACAGCTCTTTGCTTTAATCAAAATGAATTTCACAAGAAAACACAGTTCATATGCCAAAGGGAAGTAATTTGATCCAAGTACAGAATAATCTCCTTCTGATGTGTACATATATTTAGTTTTCATGTGCCCTCTTTGAACTTTTAATCATCCAAAAGAAGCAGGGATTACTATCCACTATAGGTCTTTGCTGTGCACCTGGGGATCACCACCAAGACTCTAGGATTACCTGAGGGGTGAATGTTAAATTCATGTTGTCACTTTCTTAAGTGGGTCCCATTATCTTTCCATTGTTCTTGTCTTTTGTGAAAGGAAAAGAGGCAAAATGAAACTAAACCTGTTCAGACCAGCAGCACACAGTGAAGAAAAAGACAATCTCCTGAGTGGGGCTTATTCAAAGTTTCTTTAATGGCACACTAAGTATATATGACCCTTATGGCTGCTTTGGTGTTACCTTCTTTAGAAAAGTTATCAAGTGTTTATCCCTGGGGTTTATGTTGTTTCTCTTGGAGAGACTCCACCAACTGTCTGCAGTGGCTCTAAGGTTACTCCCCTTCGGCCTACCCTAAACTGAGCAAGGGTTTGTCATTAACTGATGGTTGTTACTGAGCAATTAGAGTGAATCAGAACCTTAGATGGGGGGCTTTTAATCCTCCTCATTGCTACTTTTCTCCTTGAAGTTCTGTATTCTTCTACTGAATGCTCATGTAAATCCTCTTGCATTGGGATCAGGTCAAAACTTTTCTATTTACCAATTACTATCAAATTTTCTTCATGACAGACTATGTATATGTATTCTTTAAAAGGAAAATTGGGTAAGGGCTTAATCTACTTTTTCATTTAGGATGATCATTAATCTCTTTTAGTTTTGACTTCTGCTATCAGAAAACTTTCATGTCTTCCAGTAGATTCCTCCAACTTTCCTGCTGCAATTTAAATCTGCCTAGGGTTTGTAGTGAGGCTGCTATATTATTTAGTATCCTCCATGAACTCTTTACGGTAAGGGACAACATATACTTCGATATTTCAAAGATGAATAGTTCCAGAAAGTAGCATTTTTTTTGAAAACTGACCAGTAGAATATTTTATGTTGACAGATTTTGGATAGATAGTTTTCTAAAGTATCTTGTTCACTTGACCTTTTAAAGGTATTCTATTCATATCTTCAACTTTGTAATAACTTAAGTAATTATCATGAACATTGATTATATTCCTCTGTCATGAGACGTAATGGCCTTGGGAACTATGGAGCTGTTTGTGATTATTTGCTCATTTATCAATTGTTCCATACCACTAGACTTTTTATAATCTTTTGTCTGGTATTTTTAAATTATCTTTTTTATTGCTTTGACTTTTTGCTTTCACCTCTTATTACCTTCAACTAATTAAATATATGAACCTTGGTGCATGAATGTTAAGGCACATATTTTGACTATTCAGTCCCTTGAGAACACTGGATCCAGTTGATTTTCCAGTCTCACATACAACTATGATATATATTACTCTGACATTGATAGAGAACTTTCAATGAATTGGTCAAATGTTGTAATATGAAATATTGGTTTATTATGTGACTTTAAATGAGTAGAGCATAAGAAAAAAAAACAAATAGGTATTTCCTATATTAATAAACCTAGGTGGACTAGAATTAAAATTTTATCTTTTCTTAAACTTTATATGAGAACTAAGATTTGAATTATTGTTAATAATGCAGATTCCTGGGCATACTCCAGATCTCCTGGGTCAGAATTTTCAGAAGTAGAGGTATGAATTTTTAAACCAGCAACCAAGGTAATTCTGACACACATGAGAGATTAATTTTGTGCCATGCTCTGTAAAATGTTGAGTATGGGTGATCATTATAATATTTATTAGTGTACTATTAAAACATAGAGATGCTGGTTATGAAAAATTTCAACTGATAAATAATAGAATTTTTTTTATAGTCCTTTCATCACTATGAATCTTTCATTTAGAAAAGTTTTTTGAAATAGAAAATTTATCTCAAGGTTAAAAAAAAATTAAGTGTTTTTACCCTAGAGACATTAGATAGGTTGCTGAGTATCTGTAAAGGTCTTAAAAGTACATGTACAATTTTTTGTAAATATGCATTTTTCCAGGAAAAGAGTCAGTAACTCAGTTTTGTCCCTATTTTAGAGATGAGGAAATCAAGGCTCAGAAAGATTAAGGAACCTGCACTTAGCAGTTAAAAAATGAATCATTTTTGTTCTGAGTAGTTAAGGAACTTCTTAACTGGATAGAGCTGGGATTCCAAGGATAATGATCTCATTCCAAATTTGTGCTGTTTGCCACTCAAGTTCAGGGCCTCTTAAGTTGTTTAAATTCTTTCTTTCATTATTCTTGGAAAACTTGCCTAATTTTGCCGTAAGTCTATTCTTTCCATGGCCCTGGTCATTCTTAACCAGCTTTGTTCACCATCTGATAAGTCATCTTGTCTCGGTAATCACAATGTGATCAACTGCATTTCTTACCTGTTACCCTGGTTCTCTGTCCTATTTGATTATTTTGTTTCCAGTTATTGTTAACTCAGTTTCTCCAAGAGAGTCTCTACAAGATTATTAGATAATAATCACAGCAGATATATTAAGTGGGTTGGAGGCAGTTTACTTTTCCATTGCCCCGTACTCTTTCTTTTTAGTTATCTGGTATAAGCATCTGAAACAGCTAGGGAAATTAAACTGCCATCTGAGTAAAGCCAACTTGATTTCTGCCTAGAAATAGGAAGCAGGATCTCTTGCTAATGAAAATGTTTGTTTATCTCACTAAAGAGCCTACTCATTTAAGAGACAAACCAATCCTCTTGGCTGAGTCATTATTATTTTTATCTAAATAATTCTTCCTCTTTTATCATTTATCTTAAATGGGTCCATTTAAAAAAGTGGGCTTCCTCCCTTCACCCCACATACACATATGGCTTGGTAATATTCCTAATCTATAGCAGGTGTTGGAACTTTCAAACTATTATGTAAAGCTCAAGAACAGCCAAGGGGAGAGAGAAGAAATGAGAGGTGTTGCTAGAGGATTTTTTGGTGGTAGGGCGGAGATAGACATCTAAAGCCTTGTAAGACCACCAGACCACCACAGCGCCTGCTTTTGTTCAATGCAATAAATTCATTTTTAGGCATCTGCTATGTGCCATGTGCGTGGCTGGAAGCTGAAGATATAGAGATGATTAAGAAACCGTATTTGTCCTCACTGAGCTCAGTATCAAATTAAGGATACAGAGCATATGGATAGGGAGGTGGCTGCAGTTTGTATATGCATTGGAGACACTCTCAGTGATGAAGAGCAGAAACAGCTGGTAACATGGAATATAAAGAAAGCAACTGTTCCTTTGGCCAACCTTGGGTTTTCTACTCACTCATCACCACCCAGAGTTACATCAATTTGATGGTCTGTTCTAGGAACAAAGAAATGCACATGAAATGATTAGATTTCCAAAGGTTAGAGGCCTTTAACCATCTAGACTTTCTCCTCTAAAGAGACTGAGAGTGCATCAATCTATCACTGAAATCTGCTAGAGACATGCTGTCCAGCTGAGGAGAATTAGGAATTAATCTCTTCCAGAGATCTCATGATTTGAAACTCTGTGGTTGAAATCAGAACTGACTCCAGAGAATAATAATCCCGGGACCATACATAATAATGTGGGGTGTGTGTGTGTGTGTGTGTGTGTGTGTGTGTGTGTATGTATTAAACAAATCTATGGCTAGGCTAAAGTGCTGAAGTTTTCCCCTGAGATATGTTGTCAGATGCACTGGCCCCTGGCTCTTCGAAAATTTTTCCTGAAACACGTTATCATCATTGCTTCAGACGTTTTTGTTCAGACTTGGCCAGTTATATTATTAAACTAATTGGATTAATTTTAATCAATTTAAACACAATTGAGTAAGTAAATAAAGTCATTATTATACCAATTAACACTGTACTAAACACACATGATATAAAATACAATACAGTTTGTGAGTAATGCTTTTGAAAAGTTTACTGCAAAAGAGGTTAATAAACTCTATGTCCTGCTTTTTTGGAGGATCTCAAAATAATAAATTATTTTTGAACCCATAAAATTTTATTTTATATTACAAGTATCAGCTTTCCTTTCTTTGTCAATTCATTTTGAAATCATATATAAAGTAGCTACCAGGTAATGAGTTCCATTCTGGGTGCCACAGTATAGAAGTGAATAGTATAGAAGCTCATCTTCTAAGAGCTCAGCAGTAGTTATAGCTTTAAGTATTTAAAAATAACTTTTAATATAATACAATTAACTTCATCAGATTGGAATAAAAATAGACATTTATTTTAAAGTTTAAGTATAATAATTTTGATTACACTACTTTCAAGAAATGGCAGGAATCTTGCAGGATTTCTCTCCTGAAGAATCTCACATGTAAACTCCACTGATATTTATTGAGGACCTATTCACTACATATCAGGCACTGTTCCAAGCACCAAGCAAGGGGAGAGATAACACTCTGCTTTTGCAGATCTGACATTCTAGTTGAGAGAAGCAGTCAATAATAACCCAACAAGCCAACAGGCTTACCAATGACAAACAACAAAAAAATAACAAGAAAAATACAAGTACTATGCCAGAATTAAATTAGAGTGGTGCAATGAACAGAAACGGTCCTCAGGGTAGAGCTTTCTGGGGGCAGGGTATTTGAGCTGAGGTCTGAGTGATCAGAAAGAAAACCCTCTGGCTGGAGAGCAGGATAAATGTGAGGGGCCAGGGCCAGGGCTAAGTCCTCAGAAGCCTGTGGCAATTTAGGTTTTAGTGTTCTCATGATGGGAAATGATGGCAGTCTTGTAATTAGGGAAGAGTATGATTTAATTAATAGCTTTAGGAAGTTCACCTGTATGGATTGTAGCTGGTAAAACTGGAACAGGGTGAGCAGTTAGGAGTTATAATAATGATTCAGGTAAGACATACCAGGAACTTGAAAAGTGTGGATACCTGAGGATATGTTTAGGAAGTGGTGAAGATTAATCATGAATAAAGTATAGGAGGGGTTTTGAGAATAATTTATAGATAATTTTACTAATCCTCTGCCACTATTATGGCTCTAAAACTTTGTGGTCTCAGTAATTTTCAATCAAGCAAAAGGCTTTTCCTGGTACCAGCTGGCTCCAAACTATCTTTATCTTTAACAATCCAAATGCCCAACTAAACCAAAGTATGCTATTGAATGCATCTGTATTGAAAGTTTGTAATTTCAATGCTGTTAACGTTTTATGAGACTCAGATTTCCTGTCAAAAGACCAGGAGGTAGGGTCAGCTTTCTCTCCTGGACCAAAAAGAAATCTTTATTCTCATAGTACACAGTCTAGAAATCCTACCCTCCCCGCCTGTCCCCCCGCCCATGATAGATGACATTTCCTCTGCACTTGGCCCTGGATGATTAATTAACAGGGACAAATCCTTTTCCTGCATGAGAAGCTTAGATGTCTATCTACAGTTTATACTTAGAACTTCTCCACTTAGATAAAGTATTTACAATTATGGACCCAAAACCTTGATGATTTAACTAGCTTTTTGTAGGGTTTGCTCACATATGTATTTGGGTAAAATTTGATCTGATAATAAAGTACACCTCAATTTTTATTATCAAATCAAACAGTCCATATGTTATTCTGCAGCATCTAAATATAGCTTTGTGGTCACTTTATTATATTCTTAAAAAGCATTGGATAGGAACTTGCTTTATTTTACTCTTTTGACTAAATAAATTTTTATTTAATGGTTTTCTCAATGTTTTGAGAATGCTAGGTTTGTTATGAAATAAAGAGATTTTTCTCCACAAATAACTGGTTTCAAGCTCTAGAAGCCATTTCTAACAAGGTCCTTATTGTCAATTTTTCATAAATAAAACAATAAGGCAACTTAAAATTACTCTCCTTTGGTTGTATCTCTACTTATAATTTCTAAACCATCAGCAAAGAGGGGATGAAGAAGAAAATGTTCTATCTAAAAGTTTATGTTTTTGATAATAAGTGGAGATTCTATATTCCAGATATGATCCAGAGCAGTGGTTTTCTTGAAAATATTTTTTTGTTTTTGGTAGGGAAGGGGGATGCAGGTGGGCAGGCGGGAGTAGATAGTGCATTAAAAACATCTGAGAAACTATTTCAGGTACACATGATTCTCTCTATCTCTTGGTAACCACTAACTTATAAGCAATATAACAGAAAAGGCACAAATACATAAAATTGTGCAAAGCCAGCTTTATAAATTCTAATTAATCATAAAAGAATGAGTCATGGAACCAAGGTACCAAATCGTTTACATTTGGCACGATTTTATAACTTACATGACAACATAATTTTATTTTTTTTTAATGTACACCATGACATTATATAAGAAAACAACTTATTTTCCTCAGACCCCAGAGCTCTGCTTGTACAACAGAACCTTAAAAGAATTGTTTCTCTAGCTACACAGGTTGATTTGATTTTTACTGCAGCTCTCTGCTACCCTTTATTTTGTAAACGAATCACATATAGTCACCCAAGAAAGAAACTCTACTCATGTTTTCCAAGATGATTTTTTAAAACTTCCATTATCTTTCAGCACAGAATCCTATATGCGAGAGGATCTCCATTTCCCCCTATTTAAAACAGGAAAATGATTTTCTTCAAACTTAATTTATTCTATTAAATCTCATTTCCTCTGTTAATTTTTGATGATATATGTTTATTGATAATTTAAAAAAGAGAGGAAGTCATATAATATTCTGGGAAAGTTTAAAACTGCCATTTTTTTCTCTAAGAACTTTCTCATCTCTCTCTCTCTAGTATTATTAACACTTTACCTTAGGTTTCTAAATTGATGTTATGGATGCTGTATTTCTGTCAGAGCAAAGTTTCCTTGGGGAAAAATTTTTAACATTCAACATCATGGGCCTCTTTAATAAAGTAAATAGTCAAGTGAAAAGCCAAATGAATCACAGCATGCCTGTGGCATTGAGTCAATAAAATGGGAAGCTGTGCCAATTGTGGTCCTGCTGACTTTAGCTTACACACTCTTCCTCTGGATGAGATGATGCTGGTCTAGCTGCAAGGCCTGGCAGTTGCATGATTAATAGCATCCACGAATATATTTTAATCTCATAAGCCACAGCTTTATATATTCACTCCAACATCTGGATTAGAACAGAATTCTTAGAATATTTTCTGTTGCCAAGGGAATATTCTAGAGTCATTCAGCTGATCATAGAAGTCACCTTGAGGTCAGGTACAAAGTAATGATGCCCCAAACTTCTTTCTAGTTTGCCAAAGTTCTGAATATAGAAAATCCAATGAGGCCAATCCATGGGCTCAATAATCTTAAGGATTTGGGGGACTTTGGAACCAACATTTAAAAAAAAAAATTCCTTGCCTCTCTTTTCTCAGGCAAAATAGAGTAACTAATACAAACACGTCTTTCCACATCATCAAATCTAACTCATAAGTAGAAATTCTCCAGAATTCTAGGCCTAAAGTTTTGAGATTCTAAAGACATTTAGATAACCCTAAAGTATGGTTAACATAGCTCATGACAATCTATAATCAAGTCAGTTGAACTTATTTTTAACATCATTAATACCATCAACCTCAAAATTTATAGTGAGTTTTCCATAGACTTCTGTGTAGATATAATCCTTTAAACTATTTTGCATATTGCAAAGGATTGTACTGTACTTATATAACATAAAAAGGAATTTAAATGTTGGTGCATAGCACAGTAACCTCATCATTATGACAGCTTATTTTTAATTTCTATGTAGAAAAATTAGGTTACCTAGAACCTTGCTTGTTCTCTGCAAATAGATTAGTGCAGAGTATACCTGTCAGCTATAAATTATCTTTACTTTATACTCTATCTCCTTTCAACTAAAAAAAAAAAATACCCTCACAAATTCTGGTGTGGAGCTTTTCTAGTTTTATAACGCATTTAACAATATAGCTAAGTGGATTTACAATTTCATTGAGAATCATTATCAAAGATGACTGGAAGGATAAATCAGATTTCAAAGGAATGATGTTTGCTTTGCTTTCAGAAGTTCAGGCTCGTAACCCATGGTATTCTACTTAAGCTTCTTCACTATCATCGCAGTCCAGGGAAATTTTCCTTAGATTTGATAAGGAAACTGAATTCTAGTTGAAGTCCTCTCCCTTAGAGAAGTTGTTCCATGAAAGAGTGTTCAGCAGTAGCAGAAGGATGAGGTTAGGTATGAAAGGAGAATGCAATTAGTATCATTTGGAGCCCAGAGGACTTAGTCCTCTCTGGGCTTTCATGAGTGAGAGTAGGGTCAGGGCTGGGCCAGGGCTGTTGAGACCTTGCTCAAAGAGAATTCAAGGTGTTCCTAGATGGATCATTGTGGGATATGGGTAAGGTCAATGGAGAAACAGATGGCTTACTACTGCTATCCACCCAGATGCTCAAAACTACATGTGTGCCAATGAAGCCTATACAATTTGTAGACATGTTAAAGAAAGAGATGCTTAGTTTATATGCCTTCCTTTAAAATTCTTCAAAGTCCAAGAGGCTCTGTGTGAGACCTTGTAGAAAAAGGCAATCTGATTAAATGTGAAAGTCAAAAAATGTTAATGGTTGGTCAGATAAAGTCCCTGGGAGGCAAACACACACACACACACACACACACACACACACACACACACACAGACACAATTGGACAGGATTCAAACAGGTCTTTTCTATTCTTATCGTAGAAAATTAATAGTAAAAGGTGAACATGAAAAAACAGGAATTTGGATTCAATTCAAACGGATCTCAAAGGATAAATGCCTCAACAGTATTCACTTTCTAACTTTAAGATACTAACATTTTTATAAAACTTCAAAAAATTTTTTCTTTTTTTTTTCCTTTTTGTCTTTTTTTTTCCCTTTTTTGTCTTGTACCTCTAACTGATTTTGACTTAGGTGCAGAGAGGAAGACAAATAATCTGTTTAGGTTTTTGATCAAGGCCATGTTTTAAAAAGACCTTTATTCTGCTTGTCTCCGAGGGACTGTTAACACCATGCCTAGTGGTTGGGTGGCTCAAGTGTGCATTATCTAAGCCTTTCTATCCTAATGCCATCCCAGGTTGGGCCGGGCATGTAGTTACACAGCTGCTGGGTTTCACTACAAGAAGTGGTGAGACTTCTAATTTGTTTAATAGGTTATAAAGAGCTTCGGGATATTTCAGGACAAAAGACTGTATTTAAAAGGAAGATATTATTATAGAGTTGTGATAAAAGTAATAATAGTAAGTAGTGTTTTAATAAAATACAAACAAAGGAAATGAGAACACGTATCTTTAATAATGTATCTTTAATAATCTGATGTTAACACAACAAACCAAACAAAATAAATAACTGAAACCAGCTTTTTGCTTCCTCTTCAGAATTGACAATGACTTGCCCGTTGAATATATTTAGGTATTTTCAGGGGACAGTATGTGAAAGCTATCCCATGTGATAAGGGAATAAAAAAAAGTGATAGCTCCTATATTTCCTCAGTACATTTGAATCTAACTCCAGCATTTACTGAAAGGAAATAGCAACTTGGTTGGGTACACAGTGTAAATCTACATGCTGTTGATTGCCAAGAAAAAAAAAAAGTACTTCCTCTCTCCTAGCCAGTTCTTCCTCTCCTTATGGAAAAGAAAAAAAAAACAAAAAAAAGAGGGCCCAGATCAGAAAGGATTCTTTGGGCACATGAATCGTATCTGACAAACTTCCTTTTGAGGTACTTCTATTGATTTGAGATTTGGTAAATGCATATTTTCTTTTGTGATAGGGAACTAGCAAAGAGCTCCTAAATCTAGAGCTGTGTCCAGAAGGCAATGCAGGTTACTCAGGTGTTCATATTCTCAAAGGCAGAAGCTGCCCTGTGGAATGATTCTCAAATGATGATAAAAATAAGTTAATAATAACAATGTGTGTTTATCATAAATTAAGGGGCCCTTTCAACCCCCACGTTTCCTTCCTCTGACACATATGTATTTGAGTCCATGTGTGTGACAGTGTGTGTGTGTGTGTGTGTGTGTGTGTGTGTGTGTGTGTGTGTGTTTGTGTTGTTTCTCTGATCCATGTGACCAGATACTCCAATGGACATCACCAACAGGAAATGCAGGGTGTGAGTGTCTGGAGGTGGTTGTGCTGGCATTAGACAAAGCAAACCTTGAGAAGCAGGAACCTCTTCCAGGAAGTGGGGGGCTGGGAAGTGTCCTGCTTCTTTATTATTCTGTTTGTAAAGAGTTGCTCTTGAAGCAACTAGGAGTTGAGATTTTCTCCTGGGAGAAAAAAGTAGGATTTAGACAAAGTGAGTCTTAATTCATGATGTAATCTTGCTCCAGAAAAGAATTAGAAATTATTCTCTTCTCACAGATGAATGGTTTGGCTGACAATTAAATGCACATATAAGGTGCTGACATAGATTTGCTGAGTTTATTCTAATGGGAATTAAATGTGTTTCTATGTATTATAGAACTTGAAGGGAATTACCAAGAGAATAAGGCTCAGTATATCTATTGTATTTACAAAATTTACAAATTCATTCATAGAGTTCTAGAGTTTCCCATTATGATAAAATGTCCTGGTTGTCAACAGGTACCTTGGAGATCTAGGTATAAAATGTGGATATTGACCCAATGTTGTCCACTCATGTTTCTCTCACACAGCTCTGTGGACCTTTCTGTAAATAAACCTCTGGCTAGACCTTGTGCTGGGAGGTCAGGGTATACTGCTCATGCTTGATTTCTCAAAGGGAATATACACACTCTGCACACCTTTCTGTAAACAAACAAACAAAAACTAACTTCATTTTGAGTATTTAATGAATAGAGGGAAATAACCTACTTACTTTCCCGTGTATTTACTGTGACAAATGAGTTTAATTACTTCAGATGTAGAAGGCTTTGAGTGGAGATTACATTTAGGTAAAGACTGAAAAAAAAAATATACAGATTGGCATACATATTAGAACAATGGCTCCAGGTATTCTGTCATAATGCAGTATTCATAAAGTACTTTTTAGTCTGAAAAGCACTGTCATACGTATTATCTTATTTGTGCATTGAAACTAGCTCTGGGCCACGACAGATTGGGTGTTATGTGTTGTCACTAATGTTCCTACTTTTCACTTGAAGAAGCTGAGGCTCAGCTGGAGATGGTGATTTTCCAGGCTCCACAGCTAGTAGATGCTGAAGCAGAAACTAGAATCCAAGCCTTCTGATTCCACTCTGCTCCCATGATTCCCAGTTTCTTCCACTCCAATGCTCACCTCTCTGCTTTCAAAGTCAAGTTTGCTGTCACTAATGTCTACTCTGAACAGCATCAGAAAGAGACCTACACGGAAACATCTCTCCTCTGCAGGAATGCTCTTCTATAGCCTGTTACAAGGCTGACACCTTTCCATCTTTCAAGTCCCAGTTCCAAGATTACCTTTTAGAGATGTTTGTGACCCTCCTCTCAAAAGAAGCCTTCCACTTCCCCACCACACCCAGTTATGTTTTATCACACTGTCCTGTTTATTTCCTTTACGGTACTTATTATGTCTGTACAATTATCTTGTTGTGTGTTTGTTTACTTGTTATCTTTCTCCTCCATGACACAGCAGGCTTCATGAGGGGAGGAAGCTCACTGCTCTGCCCTCAGCACCCATAGCAGTGTCTGGTACCTAGAAGACATTCAGTAAAGATAGTAGCTCAGGAAACAGAACATACACTACTAAATAAAGTCATTCTAAGGCTTACAACAAGAAAAATGAGGAAATTTCATGTCCTAGCTGAACCCTTATTCTTTATTTTATCTTGAGAAAATGATTTTAACCTCTGCTGTGGGCTAAATTTTGCCCTCCCCAAAATCCTGTTGAAGTTCTGTCCCCTAGTATCTCAGAATGTGGCTACATTTGGAGGTAGGGTTTTTAAAGTAATTAAGTTAAAATGAGGTCTTTAGCTGAGCCCTATTCCAATATTACTACCATCCTAATAAGAGGAGGAAATTTAGGCACAGACACATACAGAGGGAAGATGATGTGGAGATACAGGGAAAAGATGACCATCAACAAGCCAAGGAGAGAGTCATCGGAAGAAACCAACCATGCTGACACTGTGATCATACATTTCCAGCCTCTAGAATTGTGAGAAAACATATTTCTCTTTTTAAGCCACCTGATCTTGGGTGCTTTGTTATTGCAGCCTTAGCAAACTGATGCAAAGCACCTCTAAAATGGTCACTAAAAATGAGGATTGATGACATAATATATATAAAGGGGTATAACATAGTGATAGTAACAGAGAAATTGCTCAAAAAATACTAGCCACAAAGTTTCTTTCTTCCTAGAATCTAACTCCTTTATATGTCGTAGTTATCAGCACCATAATCTTAGTGGATATCAGCACCATAATCTTACTGGAAATAGTTTGGAATTATGCACGCCTACCAAATTTTGAAGTAGCACAATGATGGCTTTACATTAAGCATTTAATAAAAGTCTTTCTGAGGGGAGAATGCAGCAGTTGCACAAATCACCAGGCTCGTTCCACCCTTCATGCCTCCGTGCATGGTTTTCCTCTTGCTTAGGATACTCTTCCTCAGATTTCTGCATGACTATTTCCTTCACATCATTCCCTTTACACCTCAGCTATTACTCATCAGAGATGCTTTCTCTGACCCCCAACCCCAACTACTTTCTATTATTTCCCCTTCCTCCATTGTCTTTATAGTACTTACCACTCTGAATGTTTCTCAAACATTTATTCCTTTACTATTTATTGTCTGCTTTGCTCCATGAGACCCTAATATGTTCATTACTCTCTACCAGTACTTGGATCAAAATTGTTGGTCATTAAATAGTCAATGAATCAAGGAAATGGCGATGAAATGGAGATTACTTCGAGGAAAGCTAAGTTCTGGGGAAAGGGTTACTTAAATTTTATTCTGGCCTTAGGCTCCAGGGACGTGATTTCCTAGAGAAGAGAGAAACTGAGGTGCTACAGGAAAAACAATAGTTAATGGGAAAAAGCCAGACAGATGGAGAACCACAGCCTAGCTTTGCCACTAATTTGGTACACTCCTTGGGGAAATCACTCAACCTCTCCAAGCCTCACTCTCAGCATAAAAGATTAGGACTAATACAACCACTCTACAGAATTATTGGAAAGATTAAATGAAGTAATGCTTTCAAAGCACAAGGCAAATAGATCAATAAATAATTTCAATTATTTTTAACATAGAAACTAAAGGGCAAGCCATTCCATCTTTTCACCTAATAAAAGGAGTTTAAGGTAAGCGTAAAAACTTAAGAGCCTTGATGACAGTGTAATGCAAAGAGCTAGTGAGTCATACCCCACCAGAAGAATGTAGACTAGATTTCTGATGCCTTGTTCCTGAGGGTCCTTCTTGATTCCATTAGCCTTCCTTAGATCACAATAAGTCCTAGATAATGATTCTTTTACCAAAAGATGCATGTTTAAACTAATAAAATTTACCCAATTTTAAGAAGGAAGTTATTGAAATTGTTCAATATTTAATTAATTAATATTAATATCATGAGAAAAGGATTTTAAAAGAGCCCAAAGGCACATTTTAGAGCATCAGTCACCTTCAGTGCCAAGCTGCTGTGACATTTTTCATCTATGACTTAAGGATGAGAGAGGACTCACAATGCACCTTGTGTAATTTATGCTGATTTCAGCAGGCTCACCCAGGGGTAGCACCCACATGAAAGATGTGTTCAGGATGTGTGCAGATGTTCCTCACTCTCTATTCTTATGACATGTCTGCTGAGTGATGGCAAGTCATCATTTTCCCATGAGCAGCCACCTAGTTTTTTCTCAGACTTCTGAATCATGAGGTGGCTTGGGGCCATTTTCTCAGCAGGAGCAGTCACTTGGGAAAGAAAAAGTACCACTTGCACCCTTTCCTGATCCCCTCTTCCTCTCCTAAACATCCCCAAGGAAAGGCTCCAAGAGCCAAGTTTATAAGAGAGAAAATACTAAAAAGGACCAGGATATTTGGTAGAGCTAAGCATATTCCAAGAGAATGATGAATATAATTCTTGAATTTAGTTCTTGCCGCATTTCAGTCTTTATCCTGTCTTATCTAAAGAGTGGTCTGATTGTACACTCTCTCCACAAAGTAAACCCTTTTGTGTCCACTGGTCCTTCAGGAGAGCTGTGGGCTCCCTGTCTTCAAGAATCTTCTAGACAGCTTCTTTTTACCAGCTTTTCTTCTACCCTCTTTCTTCAAAGAATCCTATAGATTTGAAGAATGATATTTTTTTTTCCTGTAGAGCCCTTGAATTAGAAAAGAAGAAATAAAAAAAGAAAGAAAGAAAGAAAGAAAGAAAGAAAGAAAGAAAGAAAGAAGGAAGGAAGGAAGGAAGGAAGGAAGGAAGGAAGGAAGGAAGAAAGGAAAAAGAAAGAAAGAAAGAAAGAAAGAAAGAAAGAAAGAAAGAAAGAAAGAAAGAAAGAAAGAAAGAAAGAAAGAAAAGCTCGTTTTTCATCTCCCTCTGAAAGTAAAGATTTTGAGACAAAAATATCTTGAGTCCTATATTCAATATCCAAGAAACCTCCATTATTTTGTCCATGGATTACTTCCAACCAAATACACTCTTTGCTTTTCAACTTGTATCTAGTCTTTTAAAAGCAAATTTTATAATGTCACTCCCTTTTCTTAAACCCCTTAGTCACTACTCATTATCCTCCAAATGAAAGTAAAACATCATAATTTGGCCAAGAAATCTCCTCCTAATTTGGGCCCTCCCTCTTCTACATAGCCTACTACTTCTCTTTGCACCCAAACACAGAACTGTATTTTCCGTTTCTGGCCTTCTGTGTGCTGCTACTAACACCTAACACAGCAATTCTCAATCCTGGGTAGTCTTTGAGACACCATGTCCCAGATAAACTGCTTGGAAATTCCTGGATGTGAAGTTAGACAGCTTCCCAAGTGACTTTAAAGTGCAGCCAGTATTAAGAAGCACCAGACTGAATTCTCAGCCCTGGCTGCACATTACAGTCACTTGGGAGACTTTTGAAGTCCCAGTGGCCAGCCCACATTCAGACCCATTACATTAGAATCCCCATGCACAGGCCTTAGACATCAATATTATTTTAAAAGTTCTTCAGGTCTTACAATTTTGAGAAGCACAGACCTCGAGGATTCTTTCTTACAATTGCTACATAACTTTAATGAATTCTTTAGTTCTCAGACTAAATAGAACTTTCTGAAAAGCCTTCGTGAATCATGTGCCTCCTGAGTGCTCCTGCCACACCCTTATGCAATGATGGCTTGACTCCCTATTTATTCATCTGTGTTCCCACTAAGTGGCAAGCCTCTTGAGAGCATGGACCAAATAGAACCTTCAGTATCTAAGACAGGACCTATCATAGTAAGTAAATAGCCTCCAGCAATGTGTCCTCTGTGTCAGGCACTATGCTAGGACCGCCAAAGGGTTTCTGGCTCATGGAGTTTCTAGTGCTCTCCAAAATTACCCCATCCTTCCATTCTTTCTAAGGATAAAATGTGGCAACAATTCTGCAACCTAGTCCTGTGCATCAGAACCATAATACAGATGTACAGGAGATAGATCATAACCCTCCATACCTCCTAGTTTAACAAGGAAATCCTCCAACAGGAGGAACTTCAATGAGAAATATTTTCAACCCTAAAAACATTGTCTTTAGCCCATTAGATTTCCAAATTAAAAATTCAAAAACATCAGTAAGGATAATGAGCGAAGGTTAATTTTCAGAACAAATTCTGGACACACCTGTTATGAATACTGTAGGCTTCATCTGGAATGTTCTAAATGAAACCTGTGAAGAGTTGACTTAAGAAAACACCACTGGAGTCACTGATTCCATTATACATTAAAGTGTAAGGATAACCATGACAAAAAGATACTGACTAAACAAGTCTCAAAACAATTGTGTATATGTTCTAACTTTTAATCCGTGCAACAAAATGCTTCTTTCTAGGACTTAAATCAAGATTATATGGCAGGTCTGGATTTAAGTCCTAGCTTTGCCAGCAGCTGTGTGAATTTGGGAAGTTACCCTTTCTGAACCTCAGCTTCCTAGTCTAAGAAATGTGAACAATTAGGTTATCCATCTCATAGGTCTGTTGTGGTAATTAAATGAGATCATTCATGTAAATTACTTAGCATAGTGTCTGGCCTATGGTTACGTAACAGTAAATATTTGCCATTGTTTTTATGTTCTCTAGCCAGAAATGAAAAACCCATAGAAGAATTGCTTCCAAAGAATGGTTAAGTGGGCTCAGACAAAGACCAGGGATTTCATTGAAATCCCTTCTTGGTGATGCATGTTTAGCCTGAGCAATTGCAGTGAACCACAGTGGCACAAGCTTCATTTCCAGTCCTCACTGGAATTCAGCCCTTTTAAAGGACTTTCCATGAATACCCAACCACAGTGTTCATTTCTTGCATACTTCATTGTTTTTTCTTTTTTTTTTCCTCTTTTTTGTGAATGAGTATGAAGACTAAAACTCTGGAGGTGTCTTGCCACACTTAAATATTAGATCCAAGGACATTCAAGTTTCTTCAACTTCGTATTAATGGATAATTGTCCTGGTACAACCACCACTGGATTTTTCTCAGATTCATATTTATAGGACTCTTTTAAGTAAATGGAAATAGATAACTAATTAGGAAATTAGTATGGGATGTATAAAACTCTTCAGAGTAGTGGAAATATTAGAATCTGTCTGCTATAATTTTTAAAAGTACATTCAGCTTCATAAAAAGTAATTTATGTATCATTGCAAATGGTGATATATTTGCTGAAGCATCATTTTGGAGAAAAAATAAGGTGGGATGTGTGTTGGATGGAGAGAAGGCAATGTGTATTTGGAAGAACGAGGTTATCAGGGGAGGGAAACTACTAACTTTGTCTGAGTCGGGGTATCCATATGAAAATATATGATACTGAAGAGAATTGTCATATCATATATTTCCTAAGGCCAAAATCCATGGGTGGCAATAGTAATTCAGGTCCAGTGAATTTATAATGCTCCCAGAGGATCAGAAAACCAGACATCTAATATGTTACCTTTTCTCCAATTTTTTCTTGAGGCCTCTTGATGCTGTGTTAGTGAAAAATTTGTGCTGCAACTAATTTTGCCTCCTCTAGACAAGAGGATCTCTCCAAATATTCACCATATGTGAATAGTTCCCTACCCACGCTAGCCTGGCTGGTACTCTGACAATCCCTACTGAGAACTCTGCTGCCTGACATACGATATCCAGCCTGCAGTCCAAGTGCCCAGGAACATGATGCTGGGAAAGAGAACCACATGTCTGACAATGTTTCACTGAGCCTGCCACTTCCAACAGGGTTTGTGGAGCTGGAACTTACTATAGGAGATGATGTTTATCCTGGCATGCATCAGCAGCTCTTTCATCCTGGCCAGTTCAGTCCTGGCAAAGAAGATGCTGCATTTGTCTTTAGGTATGCACACTATACCACTGAAAAGGAAAGCATTGGCCTGGTTCCAGAACAGATTCAAAACCATATTGACCACTGCAGAGATTATAAGGCTTCATTGTTTGCCACAGTTGGTGGAGGGGCCAGTCCTGGTTTTATATCCATGCCCATAATATTGACCTGACTCAGTTCATTCTTATCCCCAATCCTTCTGGTCACGTGAACTCTCATCATTTCTGCTGAAAAAGTCTATTATGAGCAACTCTCTTTGGTAGAGAACTTGGAATAATGCAATCCTCACTATGGCAAATATATGGCTCAATGCTGTTTGGTTTAGTATTATATGCTTTGGGACTTATCAATCAATACCACTATATACTGAGCCTAGTAACCAACTGGCAGATTGGTGTCTCACTAACTCCAATTTGGATACCAATCCTAGATTCTCAGATGGAAACCTTGCTGAAATACAATGAGTTGCATGCATATTCAGTTACTCCATTGTTTGTACTGAGTTCTATGCTTTTCTGGATCTCAGAAGGCCATATGAAGACAAAGCAAGAAGGTTGCAAACTGCTAGACAAGGAGAGAGGCCCCAGAAGAAACAAAACCTGCTGACGCCTTGATCTTGGACCTCCAGGCTCCAGAACTGTGAGAAAATAAAATTTTGTTGTTTAAGCTACCTAATCTGTGGTGTTTTGTTATGGCAGCACTAGCAAACTAACGCACGTAGGGAAAAATTGTAATGACTTTAAGACAAATGGCTGAAGGGAGAAGAAGGTGAAGTATCATTTTTAGACTGGGTTTTTCTTATTTCTGTTCTGTAAAACTGTTGTGACTCTTAACTGTCAGAAAGAAAAAAAAAACACAATGTTATTGTTTTTTTAAAGGTTCCCTTTCAGGAGTTTCTATTTGTTTAGGTCTTATCTTTTATGGGGGGCTTTCCAGTTAGTACTTTCTTTTTCACACATTTCAGGAGCATAAGGGAATGGCTAAGAGAACAGGCTCTCATCTGCAACACTGACTAGTTCTAAAACCTCAACCTCTCTGACCTTGATGAATGTACACAGCCTTTTCACAGATCCATATAAGTCTGTACAGGAGACTTGGGATTCATCCCTCTTCCATTTTCCAGCTACAATAGTTTGTCATGACTTAATCTCCACTTTAATAGTGCTATCAAAATATTGTTTATAAACATATATCATTGTATGTAAACCATTATAAAAGCAGAAGTTATTTTTTAGTTATAACATGTGGATTCATCTATGTTCAATACTGTAAACTGTAGAAGATGAGGGTTTGACAAAATGTTATAAGTTGGGGACTGAGACTTTTCATAGAGAAAAGAATCACCCATAATACTCAGTAAAAACCATCTGTTAAGGCATCAGACCTTGTTCATGAAGGAATAAAATTCTCACATAAATCACTGCAAAAGGGAACAGCTTTAGAGACTACTTCTGCTTCTGGATCCCATCTGGCAGACCCCTACTTTCAGTGTATCTGACTTTGTGACACTTGCAACTGTTTAGAACTGACAGATCACCTCAGAGGAACTCAGTGCATGCTACAAAACTAAGGTCCCACGCTACCTTTCTCTTCATTATTTATTTTTATTTGTAGTGTTTTGTTTGTTTGTTTGTTTGTTTTTTGCATTAATGGGTAAAGCAGAAAGGACAGAGGAATATACAGTATTTTTGTAATTGCTTCCTTTCTTTTCCTCCTTTTATTCTTACTCCATTATAGAACTTTATCTCACCCAGACATTTTTCGATTACAAAGATAATAGTAACAACTTACTTTCTCCATTTGTATTATAATTCAACAGATACCTTGACTTTTATAAGATGCAGTTTTCTAATCTGTAAAATGAATATAAAAACACTTGGACATTGTGGGATTCAGTGTGACTGGGCACATTTGAGCTTTTAGCCCAGGGCCTGGCCTACGGCCAGTGCTCACAAATGTTAGCTATGACCCTGGTTACTATTAGCCATAGACCCATGTGCTACCCCCACAAAGAAACTGGACATTGTATTCCACTTTCAGGTGTGGCAGTGCAATTGTGGGTGTTCCATCTTCAGGTTTTTGAGATTTGTATTTCTCATTCATTTATCAATTCATATATTTATTAACTGCATGTTGGGTACTGTAGAGAATTCTTGTTTGCTCAAGACTTTGATTTACGCACTTAAATTCACAGAAAAACCTCACTCTTGATCCTAATGTTCTTTTGTTTTCTATTCTTCCTTGAATTGTGAGATCTGTTTAAGAAAGTCTGTTTGCGATGATCACATCTGTTTGACTTTTATGTAGTTCTCAATGATACTGCATTAGTCACTCTACATAGTTTTCTCCATGTTAGTCACCATGTATTAGGCTGTTTGACAGCAGAGACCAAAGTATCATTCTTAGAATAAGTTTCAAATGTAGCTGACATCCTTTCTTCTCAGGCCTTAGACATAGTAGCTTAAAGTTTACCCACCTTACTGATCTTACGTTCACCTCTTTACAGATTATATTCTGGGCATTTTTTTACAGATTATATCCTGGGCATCATTTGAGTGAGTTGCCCACATCATTCACTGTAAAGCAAGCGTACACAAACTACAGAAGTTTCTGTGATGATGAAAATATGCACATGTACATGTAAATGTACATTAATATATATGTACATATATGTAGATATGTGTGTGCATACTTTCTAATATGATAGCCACTAGCCATATGTGGTTATTAAATGTTTAAAATGTAGCTAGTGAAGGAATGTGTTTTTGATTTTCGTTTATTACAATTAAAATAATTACACGTGGCTAGTAGCTACTGTATTAAACAACATAACTCTACTACTTATGAGATTATTGGAGGATACAACTAGATACTGGTAAGGAACTTTCATAGGCCCATGGGACCCACCTGTTTTTAATCAGATGAGACCCACCCTATGATTTTGTCCCATGGAGGAGAAAGTCAAAAGTCAAAAGTAGCAAACTTTTCCCCTTCGTTTTCCTTCCTCTTATTTCTTCATTGGGCTAATTAATAGCTATTAGTGCATTCTGCTTAGGACCTAGATACATGTATCATCTGAAATATTCCCAGCATCTCTGAAAGATAGATATTACCTGCATTTTATAGACAAGGCTCAGAATAGCAATTTGCTTGATGTTGCAAAATTAAGAAGCCACAGACTTGAGACTTAAACCAAGGTCTGCCATAATGAAATCCCCTTTGTGCTGACTCTACCCTCCAATCTATGACACACATCCATCTTTGAGACTGTTATCATCGCAGTCAAAACACTGCCTGCTACTCAATAATCCTGACTTCTTGGTATGATTATCAATGAATACTTTACCAGCCTTTTCACTGCTCCACATATTTCTTTCCTAGGTTTTTCTCACTTGTGTATTTTTTCCCATGAAGGCCACCATCTACTCGGTCCTTCTGGTTTTACTGCCTTATATCCCTATCCAGCTGGCATGGTATGTATTAAACTGGATCAAACTGCATTTTCTTACCATGGTTCCTACATGACTAGGTGATGTACAACTGAGCTTTTGCTTCAGCTCCACAGGTTCCTGTCCTACTTTCCCAGAATCCATAATTATATTTGAACACTGACAGCTCCACCTTGAGTAATAGTCTCCTCCTGATACTCACCAGTAACCCCTTAAGGAAATGTGATGCTCTTTTCAAGTTTCAAAATTTTCTTTGCCATTAATTTGCAAGAGGCTTATAAAAAAATCCAGTGGTTACACATGCTTGGCTCCTCCTCACAATTGATTGATATGTTGCTTTCCCCCTTCCCCATTTTACTAGTGAAGAAACAGAGGCCCAGCATGATTTATTCAATTTGCAGCAAATATATCAGGAAATCACAAGAGTATCCAAAAATGAAAGCTTGGTCAAAATGCAGCATGAAATTAAGACACCATTCCCAAAAGTGTTAAAAAGTCACCCCTTCCTAACAAAAGCAAGCATATTTACTTCCAAGCAATTCTTGGAAATGAAAATAGGCAGAACTGGAAATAGTACTTCAGACCACACACCAGGCTTCTGTTCACAATGACTTGGCCCTGGGAATTTTTCCAAACCAACGTAGCTCATCTCCTTAGGTGCATGGTCTGCTAAAGGCAGTGACAGTAGGACTTTTTTCCTCCTAAGCATGGCTAGACTTCTGAAAATACTCTGACAGCAGCAGGAAAAACAACATCTCGATGCATAGGTCAATCTAGGGTTCTTGTAATACAAGTGGTATATAATGCCTGTAAATGGGTTCTGTAAATGGAGTTGGGAAAGGTTTGATTTAAGCCAGTTGACTTATCTTACTAGATGGCTGAGAGGTTTCTGTGGCCTATTATTTCCAGAGCTCATCCTGGGTGAGCCCTAAGTTATCTTCTTGTGTCAAAAAGTACTTTTAGAGTACGAGAAGTCAACAACATTATCTTCTAAGGTTTCTTCATTGTTTTCGTAAAGCAAACTTCTATTATACTACATAAATTTACTGAAACTTCCTTTTAAATCTTCTTTGGATTTTTTTTATCACCCTCTTGCAAGGTCAATAGCAGCTTACACAGCCTGGGAAAGCATTGTCCAAAAGCAACAAGAGCAGTGTTGTATAAATGTAAGTCTAAAAATTTTTCTCAGCATAACTCATCACTACTCATGAAGAAAAGTTAGAAAGACATGGAGGGCATTGGCATGTCCAGCATCAATATCCAGGTCAGCTAGTCTGAAAATGAAGTAGAAAGAGACCAAGTGTGGCAATGACGGGAACAGCACGCTAAGGCTTTTAAAAACAATATTAATAAAAATATAAACAAGCAGCAGTAAACTACCGCATTAGTTGCTGTAACAAATTACTACAAACTGGGTTTCTTAAAACAAAAGAACTTATTCTCCCATAGTTCTGGAGGCCAGAAGTCTGAAAGCCAGGTATGAGCAGTGTTGGTTTCTTTTGGAGGTTCTAGGGAAGAATCTGCTCTATGCCTCTGTCTGGGCTTTTTTTGTGGTTTCCAGCAATCCTTGGCATTTCTTGGCACATGGCCAAATTATTCCAATCTCTATCTTACTACAGTTCTTAAATGTCATTTCAGTTCACAATTACATTAATTACATGGCCTTTCCTGTATGTCTCTGCCTTCACATGACCTGTTTTAAAGAGCACATTATTTGAATTTTGGGCCTGCTCTAATCCACTTTGACTTCATCTTAATTTAACTAATTACATCCAAAGAGACCCTTTTCCCAAATAGGGTCACTTACTGAAGTTCCAGATAGACATGAATTTAGGGAATGAGATTCAATCAGTATAATCACTTTAATAATTATTAGTATTCCCTTATCTCAAAACTCTGTGTAGAGATTTGAAATACAGTAGTTGGATTGGGAATCTGGAGGTCTGGCTATGCTACAAGCTAACTCTGACATTGAACTTGACAGCACCTTAGTCATTCACTCTTTAATGAGGGAGTCGGAGGAGTTCAGAGCACTTATTATGGGATCGGTGAATGAGCTTCGAGGGCTCCATCAGTCTTCTAAAATTGTACGCACGTTGTTGTATCCAGCATGCTTATGCTTTCTTCAAAATAGATTTTTTTAAGGGGTCTGGATTAAAAGGAATAAAAAAAAAAATTACACCAAATCACCTGTAAAGTCTACCAAAGCATTCTGATTTCTAGATGTATATTATCTGTTGTTATGTTTTCCCAATTTTAGGATACATTCAGAGTTTCTGAATAGTATGTTAAAAGTCTAGTCTTTAAGATTATTTTATTTTGAAATGTTTCTGGCTCATTCACTTCTAATCGTTTCTTTCTACATAGCCCACAAGTGGATCAGTTTCTACTTTTCTCATGTTTTATTCAATAGAAAACGTAAATGAAACTCAGAATGGAGAGAAAACAAGCTAAGTCAGCAAATGGAGAAGAAAAAATCTCAGTTGAACAGGTTTACAGCTAGATATACAGGGTTTGGTATCAAAGGATTTAGAATGGAGCTGGTGAAAGGAGAGAAGGTGGGTAGAGAGGAAATGTGGGGATTGTTGCAGGATTTGGAGCTTTACAGCAGGACCCACTTTCCCTTCACACTCTGAAATGTCACCTGTCTGATATGTTAGTGTCTGCCTAGTAAATAACAACTTCTTAGTTGTCAAAAATAATTTCTTTGATGGCCACTCTTATCCGATCTCACAGGCTCAACTGTATTTTACAAGAACACACTCCTCTGTCCTTCAGGGGCAGCAATTATGTGTGTCCACATATTGACATCACTAGCACTTTTCTCCCCTTTTAAAAATTTAAACTGATTTTTATTTTTTTATTTCTTTGGGGACCTCCCACAAAAAGATAAGCCAGAGGAGGGAAAGTGGATACTAGTCTACAACCTATATTGCTACTTTCTATTAGTTGAAAAGATGTGGTCCAGAGGGGGTAATTTTAGCTATATATGTCTTTTCTCATCCTGTTGCCACAGAAAATCAAATTAATCTTTTCAACTGCTAGAATATAGGGTCAAAAATTCACCTTTACTCTGAAATTGAGTTCAAAATAATAAAAAGAAAAAAAGAAAAAAATTCTTCATATTAGTTTGCAAATGACTTTCCTAATTTCTTTAGACCTAAGTTCCATTTCTATGAATATAATAGAAAGTGTGAAATATACACCAAGTAATAAAACAAGTTTTATTAGTTTTTTTTAACTCTCATCTAGCCTAGGGATGTTTCAGAGACTCATATGTGTTTCATCAAAGAATTTATTCCTCTCATGTGTTCTTGAATTGACACTACTGAGTGTTCCTTTGAGAGGCATTTAGAAGCGAATGTTATTTTTTAAAGAAATCGAACAAAAAATCATCAGATTTGTATGGAAGCACAAAAGACCCTGAAACGTCAAAGCCAGTTTAAAAAAAAAGAACGAGCCTGGAGGCATCACTTTGCCCAACTTCAAATTACACTACAATGTGACAATAATCAAAGCAACATGCTACCGGCAGAAAAACAGACACATGGAGCAGTGGAACAGAATTGAGAGGCTAAAAGTAAACCCACGTATAGATGGGAAAATAATTTTTGACAAAAGAGCCAAAAACATACAGTAAAGAAAGGAAAGCCTCTTCAAAAAATGGTGCTGGGAAAACTGGAAAGCCATCTGCTAAAGAATAAAACTAGAATGTTGTCTAACACCACACACCAAAATTAACCCAAAATGGATTAAAGACCTGAATATAAGACCCAAAACAATAAAATGCATAGAAAAAAACACAAAAACTAAACTCGAGGACTTTGGACTTAAAGAGGATTTTATGAATTTGATCTCAAAGGCAAGGGAAGTATAAGCAAAAATAAATGAATGGGACTACATCAAACTAAAAAGCATCTGCACAGCAAAAGAAACCATCAACAAGGTAAAGAGAGAACCATCCAAATCAGAAAAGATATTTGCAAGCAAGACCTCCAATAAGGGCCTAATATCTAAAATATATAAAGAACTCATACAACTCAATAACAACAAAAAAATAAATGATCCAAACAAAAATGGGTAGAGGACCCTGAACAGAAACTTCTCCCAAGAAGACATACAAATGGCCAACAAATATTAGAAAAGATGCTCAGCATCTCTAGCTATTAGGGAAATGCAAATCAAAACCACAAATGAGATACCATTTCACACCTGTTGAAATACAGGAGAAGTAATAACAAGTGTTGGAGAGGATGCAGAGAAAAAGGAACCCTTATACACTGCTGGTGGGACTTCAAATTGGTACAGCCACTATGGAAAACAGTATGAAGTTTCCTCAAAAAACTAAAAATTGATCTACCATATGATCCAAAAATGCCTTTACCCTAAAGACTTAAAAACCCATATTCGAAAGATATTTGCACACCGATATTCATAGCAGCATTATTCACAGTAGCCAGGACATGGAAGCAACTGACGTGTCCTACAATAAGTATTTGGCTAAAGAAGCTGTGGTACATATATAAATGGAATATTACTCAGCCATAAGAAGAGATGAAATACTGCCATTTGTGACAACGTGGATGGATCTCAAGATAATCAATGCAAGGTGAAATAAGCCAGATAGAAAAAGTTGAAAACCATATGATATCACTTATATGTGGAATATTAACCTAAAAGCAACAAATGGACAGAACAAACAGAGACTCGTGGACATGGGGAATAGACTGGTGTGGGGGAGAGGCAAGGGGGAAGGTAGATGCATTAAAAGGGGTCAAATATGTGGTGACAGAAAGAAATGTAACTATGGGCAGTGAACTCACAATGCAATATATATATGCCTTACTGCTAAATTATACACCTGATACTTACTGGATTCCATTAACCAATGTCACCATAATAAAATAATTGATTAATTAAAAAAATGATAATAACCAATGGAAAAAAAAAGAAGTGAATGCTAAGTCTGCTGCCAGAAGTAGACTTTCTGTACATCCTTTAAAACAAAACAAAACAAAACAAAACAAAACAAAACAAAACAGTAAACCATGGTATAGCCTGTCACCCCCAGTGAATGCTGAGTTTGTAATTATTTTTAAAGGTCAGTGAAAAATCAAGCAGGTTTGAAATGAAACTCTTAATTATATTGTCCAGGAAATGGATCCCAGGCAGGCAAAATTTGAAATAAAAAAAAAAAATAGTCTTGATCTTTGAAGTCTGAAATCAAAGGTGATAGGTGGGATGAAAAAAACAGAAGGGAAACTGCAATCCCTAAAGAGTTGCTGATGACACAGACAGTGCCAAGAAAGACTACCAGAGTGTCCACATGGCCATTGCCAGTCCTGTCCTCCTTTTAAAGACTTAGAGTCAATTGATGTCAGTGAAAAACTTAAAACAAAATTGCTTTAGCTATTTTAGATTTGCCATTATAGCTTTCTTATGGTCACTTTGTTACTTTCTAGAGAGCTGATAGCAAACCAACTAATGTGCTTTGTATGAGGATAGAGTCTAGAGGTAAAAAGAATAAACACACACGTGCACACACACACAGATATAGATAGATAGGTAGGTAGATAGATGATAGATAGATAGATGATAGATAGATAGATAGATAGAGATATAGATTAGATAGATATAGATATAGATGATATAGATAGAGATAGATTAGATATAGATATATAGATATAGATAATATAGACAGATATAGATATAGATAGATATAGATAGATTATAGATATAGATGATAGAGATAGAGATAGAGATAGATAGATATAGAGATAGAGATAGAGAGAGCGATAGAGATAGAGAGGTTAGATATAGATAGATATATAGATAGATATAGATATAGATATAGATATTGATAGATAGATAGATAGATAGATAGGGATGATATTTAGATGATATAGATATAGACATAGATAGATATAGATAGATGTATAGATTTTTTTTTCCTAAGTGGGTGAACAGAAAGTATGTTACCTAGATAAGAGTTTTCTAGAGGAGATCTTACCAAGTAAATGAAAAGTTTTGTGAATAACTTCAGGTTCACAGTTTTTAACAGATTTTATTTTTATTTTTTTTATAATACTGTATTCAAGTAAGATCAGCACAACCGAAGTCATTTATAATTAACTCCTATGTTCTATTACAGTTTTTCTATTGTTATAGTTTTGTTTAATTTTCTCTCTCTAAAAACTTGCAATTCAGGGTCCATCACAACACAGAAAAACTGAGGCTAAGGTTTTCACCTTACATAGCTTATTTCATTAATCTTTACTAATTTATTGATATCTCTGATAGTAATAATTTCTCATTTTCTTTTTGTGTTCTCCACCACCCTGCTCCAGATCCTTCAATATCCTTAAGATGTGGAACCCACTGTGTAAAACATACAATAATGTCATCAACAGGGATGGAGTTGCTGGAAGGGTTTTTCCTATCAACTTAAATATACAAGTAGCAGTGCTGTTCGAGTATAAAATGTGAAAGTTATGATGATACCACAATGAAGAAATAGTGGCCAAGGTAAGTTTCAACTAAATTCATGTCAGAAATTATTTTCTTCAGTGGAAATTTTCCCCAAGGGAACTAGAAAAAGCCATTGACAGAACTCTTTGAAAGAGAGGGGCCAAAATGTAAAGGAAGCCTATCATCCACGGAGAGAACTGAAAATACAGATATCTTTAATAACCCTAGTTTACATGTGTAATAAAGAAGAAAAACAGAAACTGATTAAATATTTATTTAGTTATTGTAAATGACCTTGTGTATTCTAAATCCTAATGACTTTGTGTGCTTAAAATAGAATTAAAAAATAAATAGATCTTTGTACTACATTTTTCAGCACTGTGCTACAGAATCACACCGGAGATTTTCCTTCCTACCATACATGTTGATCTGGCACCTTCTACTTGGCTCTAAGGAATCTTAAACAATAAACTAGTTTAGTCCCTGTTAGTGAAACTTCTGCTTGTTCTCCTTAAAATTTGACTCCCCTTAGAATAGGCTTGGACATTAGCTTTCAAGTTTCCCTCAAGATAAAGTGGCATTTAGTAAATAATGTCTTGAATAATTCTCAACATTGAGTGGCACAAAGCTATGACAAAACTACAGGGCATGTAATTGTTTACATTAATCAGAGTTTATCTAGAGACCTGGATAATTTGGTAGAATTCTGAAGCTCACTGACCCAAAGTAGCAAGTTAAAATGTTTTAAATCAGTATTTCTCAACCTTATAGAAATTTTGGATTTGATAATTCTTTGTTGTTGGGAGTTGTCCTCTGTATTGCATATCTCACACACACACACACACACACACACACACACACACACGGCCTATGTATATTCTTTTATAGCTGTTTTTTGAAAATGTAGAAGAGACTTTTATTGATTTAGCAGGGAGCAAAAAGTCATTCTCATGTCTGGATAATCTGATTGCTTAGTTCTACTTGTTTACCTGCTGCATCAGCTAAATGATTTCCTTTTGCTTCCATTATGGTAGCATTAGAATATCTTAGAATTTTGATAATTGCCAATTGGCTTGGTTGATATATAAAATTTAATAAATCTGCAACCTGTTTTCCATTCTTAATAGACTGCCCTGAGGAAGTTAAGAAGCTTCATTGCTTCCATAGCTTTCCAAAGTCATGAGCTACAACCAAAGGCATAGCGAATATGGGTGTAAATATTGGCTATTTAATCTTTGGCCAGTTAACAAGTTCAAGTTAGAGCAATTAATTCAGCCTGTTGTGAAATAAGAACTTTCAATTACATCCACCATGGAAGTTATTGCATATCCAGCTTGATAATGTCCCTGTTTGTCTTTGAGATAAGATCCATCTGTAAACCAAGTGAAGTCAGCATTATCAATAGGAATTTTCTGTAAATTATTCCTAGTAGCAAGAAGTTGTCAGTAAGTAAAATGCACTTGTGGGTGACTTCATCTTGTAAAAAGGGTAGTAAATTGCTGGGTTAAGACTATTACATCAAGCTAAAGTATTATTAGGTACAGAAAGCAGGAGTACTTCCTAAGAAGCCAGTCATCTGACCCAGTAATGCTGAGTATGGTGAGAGTTTAGCAAAAATTCAACAGAATGAGAAACTTAAAAGGTTAAAGGAAAACCCCTAAGTATCTCTTCTGTTTGTTTGCACAACATGGGTGCAGCAGAGATGGCTCTCAGGGAGGGTGCGTATTTGTTACTCAGTTCAATTGCCGGCTATAATACCCAGTCGGTCTATGATGATGTCCATGGTTCTGAGTTAGAACTCTGAAAGCATTTCCTTTATTCTTACTTATGAAAAGAAAGAAATTTTATAATTACTGTGTCCCAAAGTAAGAGCTTTAGATAATTTTCATTTAGAGCATCTGCAGGGTTTCTGTTCAGAGTTCCATTAGATTGGATCAGGTCGACCTGATTTTAATACGCCTATAGATGTTGAGTCATTCATGAAAAATTCGGAGCCGAGATGAGACAATTTCCAGTCAGTTCTACAAAACCTATAAGCTGCTTCTCAGTTCTTGTAAGAGGAAAAGATAAGATTTCTCTGAATCTTTCAGGGTTAATTGACAGACCATCTTTATATAGAAGATAGCCAAGGTCTTTTACACAGGACACACAAAATTGAAGCTTGTTCTTTGAGACCTTGTGTTTTTAATAGCTAGCTTTGTAATGAGTAACTTGTGTCCTTCTGGGAGTCCAGGAAGGCACTAGAGCATAAAAATACATTATCTGTATGATGTATTAGAGTGGAATCCCTGTGAAATCAACATTATTTAAAGCAGCCTTTAGTGTTTGAGAGAAATAGGTGGGACTGTATATCCCTGAGGCATTACAGTCTCAGTAAATTGGTGAACTTACCAGGTGAAGTCAAAGAGAAATTGACTGTCTTTTTCTACAGGAATGCTGAAAAGGCACTACATAAATCTATTACTGAAAAATATTGGCAGTTCACAGGGATAGCTGGTAATAGGCATGTGGTATCTGTACTGGAAAGAGCCCAGAGCTCCACAGAAATGTCCTGTAGCAAGCATCCAGTCTTGTGATTAGTTTCCTCTTGTGGAGGTTCTTATAAAATCAAGATGTTCTCAATTGGTTCAGCATCTGATCCATTGGGGTCTAAATACATTTCACCCTTCTGAGAAAAGGATATGTGGGCTTCATTGGTTTCAAAAAAGTCTTGCTCTATCAGGTGAATTGGGCCAGATTCGACTGGTTAAAATGAATGTTTCCCTGTAACATTCCCTAGCTGAAAGGGAACAGGTTCTGATTTTAAAATTGGACATTGTTGATTGGATATCTCTACCATTTGTACAGAAATTTTACTCTAAAGAAGAGGGCGACTTAATTGGGTAGGATTAGAAAGAGATAAAATAGCCCCAGTTTCTACAACAGCCTTACTGGTTATCCCTTTTGGATATTTCAATTTCTAAATTATTGATAAAAAGGGAAATGCCCTCTCACAATCCTCAGAGCAGCCCTATGCTTTCGTCTGTTTCCTTTCTTTTTTTAAATCCCATTTTAGTTTTCTACAATCTTTAAGATGACCTGGCTTCTTTCTACAGTAAAAGCAGACCCTCATTTCCTCGGTCATGAAAAGCTTTCAGAAGGTCTGACCTGATTGCTTAGTTGCTGCAGGTGTAAATTCATAATTTTAGTAGCTTTATTCTTTTTCTTTTTTTCAATTTAAATAGTTGATTGTACAGAATTGCTAGTTTATCAGCACACGTGGTCAGCCAGTTTAATCCATATTCTTTAATTAGTGTTACGAGCTCCTCATCTAATCCAGAAATGCTACATTGAACATTGAATCATTTTGATGATCCTTAAAATTGTCTGGAGACAATCCTGAATATCGTTTGAATTTTTTTTTCAAAATGTTCAAAGAAAGCAAGTATGGTTTCCTCAGATTTTGTCTACATTGTTAGATGGTTGTTTAGTTTGTTTTTCTGGGGAAATCTCAGGAATGGCTTAGTGAAGCTCTTGGGCTAATTCCCTGCATCTCTCTCTCTCTCTCTCTCTCTCTCTCTCTCTCTCTCTCTCTCTCTCTCTCTCTCTCTCTCTCTCCCTCTCCCTCACTCTCTCCCTCCTTCTCTTCCTCCTTTATAGAAGTTTTCCAGCAGATCTTACTAGCCATTCTGTTTCTTAACTCTCAGAAACCAATAGGTGTATGAGTTGGAACAGGTCAGAAAAGACAAGATCATATATCTTAACAATTAAATTCCATTGCAAACCAAACAAGGTTTAGGAGAAGATCAGGAAAATCTGTAGTTAAATTCCTTAATTCCGCTTCAGTCTAAGGAGAGCAAATCATTGCTGGTTTCCTTTGTCCTGAGACTGGCTTTTCTCTAAAGGAAGTGCCAGAATTTCTGGTTCTTCTACCATATCCTGATCTCTTTCTGTTCTCAGTTTTCCCTACATCAGAAGAGAATGGTGGTGGAGTTGTAAAGGAAGGAAGAAGAGGAAGAGAAAGAGAGGGCAAATCTGGAAAAAGAAGCTCAGAAAGTAGTAGGGTGTTTGGAGAATGGGGAATGAGGTATGCTGGCATTGATTGAGCAGTTTTGGAAAGCTTCTTTGGTTCAGAGACAGTCTCTAAAAGTTTCTTATTAACTTTCTGAAGAGAAGAAAGTTTCTCTGTGTTCCAATCAAGGTAAGCATCCTATTCATTCCATTCAGTTTTAGAGCCTACGTTTTCTAATCGAGCATACACACAAAAATTAATTTAGAGGTATTAAAAGAGTCCCGTTTCAGCCACCTTAAGCTGACACCACTTTTACTTAGATCTCTCCACTTCTGTAGATACTCACAAGTGGAAGCTCTGTGCCAATTGTACTTAAAACTTGCTGGAGGACTAAAGGGAGGCTGGCTGTCATGAGGCTCCTTGGCCTCAGTGGCTCAATTTCACATGTTAATTTTAATTTTTCTTTTGTGCCAGTTTAAAAAAGTTGAAATTGAAAGCAGCCACATAAGAACAGCTCAAATAGAGTCAGGAAGTGACACCTAATGCAGGTAGATTTGGAATTACAAAAAAAAGGGACTCATCAAGTTCACCTGATGCCAAGTAAAGAGTCAGTGAAGTACATTGGCCCCTCGTTGGTACCTAGCACCAAATTCTGGTCCGTGGGGTAATCCTGGGTGGGCTTCTTCAGAATCCTGCTACATTATGCCATGTAAGTGTCAGTATAAGAAATGTCCAAACATGTAGAGAATTTTTTTTTAAGTGAGGCACCCATTGGTTGATCTCACAGATTGAAAAGACCTTGTCAGCTTACAATCCCTTATTTTTTATCCCTACAGCACCTGGTCTTCCTAGGTGGTCTCCCATCCAAGTACTAACCAGGCCTGACTCTGCTTATAACCAGGCCTGACTCTGCTTACCTTTCGAGATGAGATGAGATCGGGCTTGTTCAGCATGGCATGGCCATAGACCAGGTAGAATTTTTATGAGTTTATTTGAATCAGACAGGGGCAAGATCTAGAGGCAAGACTCAAGAGAGTAGATAAATACTTTGGAGAGTAACAGTTTGAAGTTTTTTTATACTTTTGAGACTAAGGAGGGAGCATAAGGAAGATTATATGAAGGAATCAGATTACTTCCTACAGGCTTTAGAAGGAGGGATCTGAAAGCACGGGCATTTCAAAGATGGTTAATTTAGGTGGTCAGAGACAAGCGACATGGCTTGCTTAAGGCAAAGATAGGCCTTTCAGTAAGGAAATTATATGCCTGGGGTGTAACTACACTCTATAACCTGCTGAGTGAATGTCTTCACTTCTCATTTTATTGCTAAACTTGCCTATGCATATACCCATGGCCTATATACACAGCAGCATCCATGGACTCTATTGAATAGGTGCCATAGTACTTTGCTTATTCCAAGTTGAGACAACCAAAAGATGTCTCCAAACTTTGACAAATATTCCCTCAGAAACAAAATCACCCCTAGTTGAAAAGCATTGCTTTAAATCATGGCAGGAAAGCAAAAGAATTCACTTTGTAATCTTATTTTTCTTTTCCTCTTAAATTTACTCACAATAGCTTCTGGAAGCTTCTTTTTTCCCTTTTATTTCTGAAAATGTGATAAATCTTTGACAAATTTGTGTTTTAATTTTTTTTATGAGGGATGAATCCCATAGATTCCCACCTTCCTGCCTTGTCAGTCGCCCATCCCGAGCTGCTTAGTCCTACTGCCTACCCTTAAGGGAGAAAAAGCCCTCTCCTGTTCAAAAGGGGGTCCTTCATTCTATGCTGTGCTCTATCTTGTCACCATGACAGTTGGGCTGTTGCCTACCAGGAGGGATGCTTCCTAGAAGCATGGACTTTATCCTCTTTGTGTCCTGCAGCTCCTTATCTGGAAGGGCCCAAATAGCTACTTTGAAGGGATGTTCTAGCAGTTTCTGAGACTAAGCTTGTGGTGGTGGTGGAGTTTTGGCAAGGAGCTTGGAAGAGATTTAAAGACTCCCACTGTTTGGGCCACCTGAATTTAAAAAGACAATGGGATATTTTTATTGATGAAAGGGGAAACATTTTTTATTCTTTTCTACTTATCACCTCTGCAGGGCACAAGTTTTGAGCATTCCTTTAAGCTAAGCAAGTCAACTTTAATAAAAAAAGTATTTCAAGAACATATTTAGTTTTTTTTTTTTTTCTGAAAGGGATTTTCGTCCTTCCCCAACTTATTAGCAGCCTGCTGGAAGTATTTTTTCAATGACTTTGAATAGAAGATGAGCAAAACAATAGTAAACTAGGTCTTCTTCCTTTTATTTATCCTCTATGTTAATATGTAAAGCTGCAGAATGCAAAGACAAATTATTATTTGCATTGTTAAACATGAACAAAGTTCATGAAGTTTTCTTTACTGAGCTAGTCTGTTTTATACTGCAGCTTTAAAAAAAATTTTTTTAAATTAAAGTATACAGTACTTTGGTTAGACATCTATAGAGTTAGTAAAATTATCCCCCCAATTGCTCCCTCCCTTCCCTGACCCTCCACCTAGCCAATGTATTAATGCTAATTGCATTCCCTATGCTGTGCTCCCCAGCCCGTGACCATCATAAGTTACTAATTTGTACTTCTTTAACTCTTCACTCCATTCTCCCAGGCCCCAAACACCCCTCCCCTTTGTCTGACACCAAATTTTCCACTATATTTGTGAGTCTGTTTTTGATTAGTTTGTTCTTTTTATTCCTTAAATTTCACATATAGTGAAATCATATAGTGTTTATCTTTCCCTGTCTGACTTAAATATCTTCTAGGGTCATCAAAGCAATAACTTTTTCCATTCCCTTCCTTTTCATATGTAGGGGTCTTGTTTTCTTATCCTTTCAGCTACTCAATCTTTTGGTTGGAACACTTAATTCTTTTCCATTTAAGGTACTTATTGATAGGAATGCAGTTGTTGCCATTCTTTATTCCTGTTTTTGATACATGTTTTTTTTTTTTTTTTTCTTAAAAAAGTCCCTCCAACATTTCCTGTAATTCTGGCTTGGTGGTGATGAATTTAGCTTATTTTTGTCTGGGAAGCTCTTTATCTGTCCTTCAACTCTAAATGATAGCTTTGCTAGATAAATTATTCTTGGTTGTTTATCCTGGGTCTTCATCCAGTAGAATATTTTTTGCCAAGCCCTTCTGTCCTCCAATAATTTCTTTTGAGAAATCACCTGTCACTCGTATGGGTATTCCCTTATATGTAATTATTTGTGTGTCTCTTGCTGCTTTTAATATTCTTTCTTTGTATTTAACTTTTGGAATTTTATATGATGTGTCTTGGTGTGGACCTTTTTGGATCCCTGATTTTTGGAATCTTCTGAGCTTTCTAGGTTTTATGTCCGTCTCTTTGATCTGGTTAGGAAAGTTTCCCATCATTATTTCTTCAAACAGCTGTTCAGCATCTTGATTTTCTTCAGATACGTCAATCAGATGAAAATTTGGAGCTTTAATAGTGTCCCACATCCTCCTTAAATTATTTTTATAGTCTTGGCATCTTTTTTCTTGCCGTTCTTATTGAGTGTCCTGATTGGCTTTCCTATCCTCTAGATAGGGTATATGATCCTCTTTTTTATTCACTCTGTTTATTCCTTTGTTTATTCCATTTAATGTATTTCTTATCTCAGATAATATATTCTCCATTTCAAACTGGTTCCCTTTTATAATTTCCATTTTCATTTTTATCTCTTTGTTGGAGTTCTCTACACTTCCCAAAAGTTCATTGAACATCTTTATAACTAGTGTTTTGAACTCTGCATCTGTTAGATCACTTGACTCCATTATATCTGGATCTCTGTCCTGTTCTGTCATATGGTTTCTGCTTATCTTCCCATTTTGGCTGCTTTTTCATGTCTGTTTTAAGCAAAGCTCCTAAGTCTTTCAGTCTTATTAGTGTGGATTTGTGAAGTAGATGTCCAGTGGCACAGTCCTGAAAGGGGTTCAGCTGCAGGCCAAATTTAGCCCAGGCCTCTATCCCTCCAGGTCCACCTGTTAAGGCTCAGCAAGCAATCCACAGATGCTGTGCTTATTGTTACCTCAAAAAGCCATACCGGAAACCAAGGCCAGCTGCTCCCAGTGTGAGTCTCAGCAAGGAGTATCAGACTCGCTGAGGATTCACCTAGATGTAGCTTGGGTGGAGGTCTGAGTTTGGGGAGGCAGAGTTTTAGGGAATCCTCTGGGAGAACAACCTTCATTATCCAGTTTGATGATGTCACCGCTATGGAGGCACAGTGTCTGGTGCACTGGTAGGGGGGAGGGCTCAACTGGGAACAATGGGTACCACTGGCACCTCTGTACCAAGCTAGTCTCGCCTTAGTCCTCTCTCCGACAATGTCTCCCGGTAAGTCCCTGGTGCCCCCTGTGCACAGCCGAATAGGCACTGGTGCTCAGAATGAGCAGGTCCATCACCGCAAAACTCCACTCACAGACTCAGCCCCTTTAAGAGGCATCTGCCTCTGTAGCAGCCTTCATCTCATGCAGATGCTCAGTACTGGGCAGCCTGCATCCTCTCCCCATCCTACATTTTGCCATTGCAGGATGCTTTTTTGGATTTCTCTGCAGTTGTATGACTTGCTCATCTAGATCCTAGGTGATTTTTCCTTGCTGCTGCTTCTTGTTTCCATCACAACTTTGATTTGAACAGAGCCTCTATCATCTACACTATTTTTTTTTCTCCGATCGAAACTATAAACACCTGTCGGAGTCTCTGCAGGTCCCCCTGTACTGCAGCTTTTGACTCTGTGTACCACACCTAACACCAATGTAGAGCATGAATTATGACAAAGCACCACAAAATGATGGTGCTTATAATAATAACATAGATATCATTTGTTGTATATTTACTTTGTGCCAAATATTGTGCTAGTTATTTATTTTTAATTGTTAAAAAACATTTAATCACATATAGTTCTTACTGCAGCCCAATAAATTAGGTCCTATTATTCCACTTTTGAGATAAGAAAGCTGAGGCTTAGAGAAGATAAGGTCACATATTTTAAGTGACAAAGTAAGAATTCAGACTCAATTGTGACTATCCTCAAAGCCTCATAGGTATGTAGACAGATAAAACAGCATATTACAGGATGCTACACACTCTTCCCTTAATTCCTAGAAAAGAACACCTTAACATAAAAATTGGCTCCCAAACGCAGTCAGTGAATAGAAGACTCTCTTTACCTTAGGAGGTATTTCTCCTAGTGTGATCCCATGAATAGCTGCTAAATATCTTTCATTGTTAAAGAAGTAGATTCATGAGTCTTATTTCAGATCTATTGGTTCAGAATCTCTGTAACAGGTTGGAAACAAGCCCAGGTATAAGTCTTTTTTAAAAAATGTTCTTTTGCCCAGGAATGTTTCTGAACTGTAGACATACATTGTCCAAGGAGATCTACTCACCAGGCTGCATATCTCTGGCTTTCTCCTCCAGACCGTCTGGCCCAGGAGGAAGGATGCCTGGATCCTGCAGATTCCCTTGCCCTCTGGCTTCTGGATGAGTTCAGGTATGGGGGAAGGGGGAGGGTGGCAATAATAAGGGATCAAGTGAGAGGAAAAAAGTAAAAGACAAGGGCTTTAATCCTCAGTCTCCCTTCCAATCCATTTGTTGTAGATTTGCTGCCTCAAACTTCCGAAGGTCCTATACCATCTGTCAGGCAGCCCTCTCCACATAAGGAAATCTTCAGAATCCAGAAACCACACCCTCCTTTTGTCTATTTAGGCTCTGGATATAAATGCTTCTTTCTGTTAGCTCCAGGGTACCAGACTATCTTTCCTTGGTTCCTTGAGAGTCTTTCCACATCTTTATAAATAGCTCCATTTGTTAAGTTTCCTGCAGTGTGTCCATTTGAGAGTGTCCTTTGGTTCCTGGCAGAACCCTGATCTCAACCCTGACAAATATGACATAGACAGCTATAATTTATCTATTTCTTCTGGGTTATTCTTTCTACATTGCATGTATTAGGGAATTGATACCTTTAACATGCCTCATCTGTTATAGAAATAGTATACTTTCCTCTCCAGCTGTTGTAAGGAATAAAAAGGTAAATATATAACTTGCATGACATGTGCCTACTACAGACTTTTTGTTGATATTATTTCCTGTCCTGCCCACAGCACACTGCCTCTATCTCTTCACTAACATAACGTGGCTGGACTCTCAAGCATTGCTTATGAACTTCAGGCCCTCCTTACTCCTTGCCATCCTCTTTCCCCAAGCCATTTACCAACTCTTCCCATCAGAGGATCCTTCATTCACAGTCTTACCTGATTTTCTCAATCTTACTGAATGTTCACTCCAAGGCTATCCTGCCAACTTCCACAGTCTCTAAGCTATCTCCTGTCTGTCTCAGCACCAGACCTTCCTACTAACTCCAAATTAACCCTTATTTTTCCTATTGCCCCAAATTGCAGGCATCTTCAGACTTAGCCCTCAGGACTTGCCTGAACTAAACTTCCGTTTTATGGAGGTCTGCTGCTTTTCATCATCCAGATTCTCCCTATAATTCAACATTTTTCTGAACCTCAGTCATGCTTCTAAACAATATTCTTTCACCATCTGGAGCTTGACAATCCTCTCCTAGACTCATTCTGCATCTATCCTCAGTCCATTGCACCTATCCAAGTATTCATGTGCAGGTGATGGGCCATCTTAGTCTAGAATCAGCAGAAATTTTTTCTCTAACCTAGAAGAACACTTAGGGAGATTGAATAGAATCTGTTCACTTGAGCACAAAACATGTGCCAGACACTCTGCTAAGCACTGAAGATAGTTGATTCTGCCCACAGCACAGGCAAGAATACAAGAGTAAGTCAAGTTCTCTTCACTCAATTGTCTCCTATGCTTAGGGTATAAATGGGTCTCCATTTGTGAGATCTTGGATTCTTCTCAGATACACCAGGCACCAATAGCTTAAGATGGCACCATTTAATTCCTTTAGGCCATTTACACTGGGGATTACCCATGCATGCTATTTATACACAGAAAATAATAATCTTGTTTAAAATGCTCAAAATTTCACCTACGTTGAAAATAGTTAGAGCTCCTTATTTCACATATGAATTTTTGCATAAAGAAACTGAAGTCTGAAAGTTTGAGAGATTTTTCCAGGGCTACAATAACCCAAACACTTTTTACATTTTGTCTTTGGAATGTATTCTATGTTTTTGGAGGGTAGGTGGATAGATAGATATTTTTTAAGTGTCTTTACCTATCCTATTTTTAAAAATATACCCTTTCAGGTATTCATAAAGGGATTGGATGGATACAAACCAAAATTTTTTTTGAAACAATGAAGGAAATAAATTTAGGATTAAAAATACATTAATAATTCTCATCAATCAATCCACAAACTAGATGAGCTATGACTGGGAAACTCACTAATTACTGAAAATATTAGGCAGGATCAGAGGGTGAAAGAAACTATACACACAGTTAAGGTAAATTCACTTTGGTGCTAGGAAACTATATCTGTAGAGTTTAAGCAAATCCCGCTCAAACCAAATTTCTATCTGCATAAATTCTTGATATCTGTATAGACATTAAAAAGTTACAGCAAAAAAAAAAACATAGTTTGTAAAGTAAGTCTCTTTATTTCTCAGTTACTATTCCAAGCTAAAGATTTTATTTATACTTTTAGAAGTTAGCATACCCCCTCACTCCTAGGGAGAAGTAGAAAAATAAGATTGATTGCTGTTTTAAACCATAGAACAAAAACTTTCTGGAAATCATCTATTTCCAGATTTCCAAAAGATGTTATCTTTCACCTTAAACAGAGAACTAAACATTACCAAGGTTGCTGCATTTTCAAATATTTGAAGATAATTTGTATCTGTCTGTTCTGATTGCATCTGACACCAAACCCAGGTTAAATTATAACCATAAAGAGCTATAGTGTGACCCAAATTAAATTTATTATGTGTACTCCCTAGTGGAAACCTACTGAGTTATCTTCCAGATCCCAACAGTTTCCCCTCCTCTTTGAAACCTGTTGTGCCACAGATCCTGGTTGTCATCTTTCCTACTGTGTGAATGGGCTTCCTGTCCACAACTAATCTTTCCGAGTGGGGACACTGGATCCAGAATCTTTTCTATAATAATTTGGAGTTCATACTTAGAGAAATATTTATATATCTGTAACATGTCAAATTTGTGACCATACTTTATGCTACCTCTACTAGAGAATCATAGAATATTGTAATAATTTCCTAAGTGGTCCTCTAGAAAGCCTGGTCACAACATGGTGCCATCCACCATGCTGCTTACTTACCAACCAAACATGGTCTCTTCCTATAAAAACAAATCTAATCATGTCACTCTATTGCTGACTTGAACAGCCATTATAATTATGGCTTACATATGTCTTCATAATTTCATCTCCACATATCTTTTAAGCCCCATATCCCACCAAACATCTTTTTCTCCCATCAGATTATCTGTGACTCACAGACACAATTTTGTAGTCCAGTCATGCTGAATATCTTCATCTCTTCAAACTCCATGAGTGTTTCTAACTACTTGATTTTATATACCCTTTATTTTCTTTATTTTAAATACCCTTTTCCCTGTTCTCATTTTGGTAAATTGTTATTTATCCTTCATATTCCAACTCAAATATTATCTCTCCCAGAAGCTTTCAATGTCACTTGTTCATTTCTCAATAGTGATTCACCTCTTCTGGGAATCTTATGCCAAAACCTGATAGATAAGCTTAGTGGGTCCTCTTTCTTTCTGTAATTGTACTTTATTTATGTCTGTCTTTCATAGCATTACTACACTTAACTGTAATTTTCTGAGTCCATGCCTGTCTTCCCTTTGAGACTGAGAGGTCCTAAGTTATAATGATGTTTTACATCTCAAAGCCAGCGTAGAGCTTAGCATGGTGGGCACTCATTAAAAGTATGTCAAATGCTTATATGAATAAAAATTTTGCATCTTCAGAGTATAAAGGGAACAAAAGGTAAAAATAACAGGAAAAAGATTTTCAAAAGATTTCTATAGTCCATAGCCATGCCACCCTGAACATGTCCGACATCATCGGATCTCAGAAGCTAAACAGGATCAGGCCTGGTTAGTACTTGGATGGCAGGCCACCTAGGAATACCAGGTGCTGTAGGTGTTAAAAGAAAAAAAATGATTTCTATAAAATTAACCTTAACAAATAATGTTTAATGGTCAGCAAAATGTATTCAGCCTTTTAAATAGGAGCTACACTGGTTAACCTATGGTTTATTTGAGTTCAAGGACTGCATTTACTCATCCTTGTATTTCCACAAGAATTACCATTTTACCACATACATTATAGGCATTGAAAAAAAATGTTCATGTGGTAAATCAGTACTCTTGAAACAATATTTATCGATTTTGGGTATCATAATCAAGAGCATGTGAAAATAAAATTTTATGAGTCAAATATATAATATTAGTTAGAGTTGTATTTCTACAAATTAAAATATGTTAGACTGAAAATACCTTTGGATTCAAAGATGACTGTTTTTCTTTAATATCAACCATTTTTTCAAACTAATTTGAGCACAATTTTATGTACAGGTGGCCATTTAAACTATTTTATCTTATTTAAACTTTTTTTTCTTTTTAAATAGTTTTTGATTGACTTCACTGAAATAGATACATGTGTAAGAATATGATGAAGTATTAAAGGAGAAATGTTATTGAAAAAATTATGTAATTCTAGTTAACGAAGATGTTAAAAAAATATTAGAAGAGTGAGAGTCTATGCTGATAAAGAAAGATGAACTTGCATGCAAATGCAGCTGATGGGTTTGAGAAGTTAGACCAATTTCAAATATGGTCTGTTAAGTGTGTTTTGGATGAAAGCAATAGACAGTGACTTTTTTGGTGGAGGGGTGGGAAGAGACAATTCATTGGTGTAGTTTTGCATGGCCATAAAATCATCCCCAGGTAAATTTTTACTGATCAGGTGATCTGTTGCCTATGGAAGCTGCTAGAAAAAGTTAATGACATGAAGTTAGAAAATGAGGGTTGTAATGCTAGTCTTGTCACTGTCAGGTAGCTTGACCCTGTAGAAGTCAGCAAACTGTTTTTGCTTCATATGTCTATCACCTAATTCCTCAATGACTAATTTATTTAAAATCACAACAATGGGAATTTTAAAATTAGCTGTTAATAGAGACATAATTCTCAGCAGGCTACTACCTACCCCTTAATAAAACAAATGATTGAATTGAAATAACTTCTCTTCATTTCTTTTCAATTTTAAAAAGGCATATAAGCACAGGACCAGCTATTGCTTTTTAATAGCAATTTTTAAAAGGCACTGCAGCAAAACATAAATATGGAGAAAAAAGGGAAAAAAAGAGAAGAGGAGAAAAAAATAACTTCAGACTTCAAAAAGGCCAACTATGGGTAGTCATAATCCAGATAGTGTCCTTGTGGTATGTTCAGTTAAGAAACTTCTTAGGACAGTGGGAATAAAATAGAATAAAGTCCACTAAAAATAATTTAGAAATAGCCTAATTGCTAATAAACTTTTATTTTTATTACATCTAAATTTATTTCATCTTTATTTGGAATTTGTACAGCATCTTTGAAAAAATCCTATTGAAAAAAATGTAAAATATCTTTCTTTCTTACCCTCGAGTATAGATAAATCTCTAGCAAATGGATCTATACACTTCTGTTTCCACTATATATTTATAAGTGCAATTAGAATTTCTTCAGTGTACTATACTTAGTGATTCACTGAATTAAGACTCATTTGAAAGTTTTCCTCCAAAATATCAGTCTTTAAGATCACTGCTGAGCTACTTCAGTCATATTAAATTAAAATACAGAAGTCTTTTTTATACTTTATAACTATGTGAGGGCTTGCCATCAGTCTTGCATTATTTATATATATATATAATCTACTGTCTAAAGTAAGGAACTCAAGGTAAAATATGGACCATTTTTTATTGTTTAAAAAAATTTATGTTTTTGTACCTCTTTACTAGATCTTACTAAAAAAAAATTTTTACTTGAAGCTTTAAGTAAAAATAAAAAAGCACAGCAAAGATATTTCTGCTTAAATATTGACTGAAAGGCATAAAAGGAGATAGTGTTTTAAAAGACATATATATCATCTCTTTCCTGCACCAATGACCCCTGACATAGACACAGTGATAGACCCTAAGTTTGGAGTCTGAGCTTCTAGGAATTTGGATTGATTTTACCAGTTAATCAACCTATTGTGCTTCCAGGAATCTAATCAAGTCAACCTTCAGGTTACACATAAGCACATTTCCCAAAGACTTCCTAGATCACAGATGATCAGGTGGCTCATTAATCGGAAAAAAAAAAAAAAAAGCACTCTAAAACACCTACACATTACAGAAACTCCTGAATGATGATGAGCCTTTAATACCCAATTAATAAGTCATTAAACAGCAACTTCTCTCCTGATGGCATTATAAACTCTTTGTCTATGCTTGGGAATACGGAAGTATTCTATATGATTCCTTCACTTTATAATTAAAAACTAATGCCATCGAAACTTGACTCAGGCTTTTGAACAAATATGAATCATGCTTGTATTAGTTATTTATTGCCATGTAACAAATTACTCCAAACCTTCATGGCTTATAACAATAAGCATTTATTATCTCCATTTCTATCAGTAGGGAATTAGGGAGCAGTTTACTTGGATCATTCTGGCCTAGAATTTCTTGTGAATGCAGTCAAGATGTCAGTCGCATTTCAGTTATCTGAAGCCTTGCCTTGGGCTGCAGATTCAGCTTGCAAGATGACACACTAATATGGCTATTGGCTGAAGGCCTCAGTTTTAAGCCACAAAGATTGTCCATAGGGCCTAGGGCATAGGGCATAAGGTACTGCTCTGCTTAGTAGTCTTATAGCATGACAGCTATTTTCTCTCAAAGTATGAGTTTCAAAGCAGAGAGTAAAGAAAAACCACAATGCCTTATATGACCCACTCTTGAAAGCCAGATACCCTCATTTCCACCATATTTTAGAATCTATAAGTACAAATTATGCTTACGGGAAGTAAATTAGGTTCCATGTTTTTAAGAGAAAGGTATTGAAAAATGTGTAGGCATATTTTAAAACCACTGCAAATGCAAATTTATTTTCCACAAATAAATGCTAGGCATATATAATGGGCCACAACAGACATATTAAAAGAAATGGAGAAATAAATGTATGAAGTGTATGGTATATGAACTATATCTCAACAAGGCTGTGAAAATTTATTTTTTAAATTAAAAAAAATGGAAAGTCACTTCATTGAGAGAAGAATTAAGATAGTTGGAGCTTGTTATGCACCCAGTATTTTACCCAGGACAACTCATTTAAGCCTTATAATAAACTTAAGAAATAGTAGTGCACTAAAGCTGGTATGCCCTGGTTTGTGAATGACAATTGTTAACAACTCTGTCCAGTTCCATGTGTCTATGACACCATGTTGAAATCTTGAAATCAGCCATGGTGGGAGTATTCATAGCATAGAAATTGCTAAATTCTGTAAATCAGTGGTCCTTTTTTTCTGAAAGAACTGGTTGTAAAATATTTATGAGCATAGCACTGAGTTATGATGGCTGTAATTTAGAGATGAGAAAAATTAGGAAAGAGAGGTTTTTAAATTTGTTTTCAAAATTTTGTTGATATTTTTGCTTTCCACAAGGGCCGTAGGTTAGTAAACAGGAAGCCCAAGACTTCAGATCAGTGTTGAATGAATCTAAAATTAGTTTTGTTTCTAGTATTCATGCTACCTCTTTAAAAGGATTAATTGCTATCTATTGTCCAAACCATTTTCTTGCCCTCATTATGGTATTGGTGTATTTGTAATGATAAGGAGCACCAATTATGATTAATTAGCCTACCATTTATAAGTGGGAAATAATTCTACCTAACTTTAGGGGTTAAGAGAAAATACTAGTGAAAGTCAAAAATAAAAAGAGCTAACTGTAGTTTAATTCTAAGTAGAAAAAAATGGGTAGAGAAAAGGTAGCTAATTGGAGGAACCCTACATTCTATTAAATAGGAAATTGCTAGAAATTGGATATATGAGGCATCTATGTATTAACCAACCCAAGTGTGAGAATATTCCCTCAGTATTGAAAACACTGAACCTAATTTGTCTAATTTGACATTTTTCTCTCAAATCAGTATTCATTACTCTAGCCTCAAATAAACACTTTTAAAAATTATTTCGTTTGTACAATTTTTGCCCAATTTTGCATATTTTAAGCATCCATATTCCATACGCACGTGTGGAGTTATACATAATTTTCCCTCTGCAGACAACCATACAAACACTAATGCATGCATAGCCCAACATGCAAGCTTGCAATATATGGAGAATGCAGAAGGATGACATGGACTTCAGTGGAGCAACTATTTTGTTGTTGTCATCATTGTTGTTTTATAGCAATAATACTAATAGCTCAAAAGTTTTCACAATTATAGATATTTAGTAAAACACTGTGCTGGAGATTATGGACATATGCATTAAAGTACACACATGTAAAATTTCACCACTATGCTAGAGATGAAAACGTGACTGCTAGGTAACCATGGAGACAGAGCAGAGACAGCAGCTAACTCTGAATACCAATTAACAGCTAGCACTTCTTTATGTTACTAAAATTGGTTGCCAGGGCAACTCACAGGATTGGCTTAGGTTATCAAATGAATTACATACTGAATCCAAAAAGTCAGATTCTTTAGAATTTTATAGATCTTAACTTAAAGAAATTCTGTGTGGAGATGCATGCTACTCTCAGGATAGTAGTATCTGTTGTCTCTAATTTTTCCCTTGTCATTCTTCCTCCTTTTCTTTCCTTTCAAATCTTCCTTAGGCTAAACTAGGATACATACCTTATCATTTTCATTTATGTTAGCATCGAAAATAAATAAAATGAAGCCACTATTCAATAAATTTTTTTAATATAAACAAACACAAACAAGGTTTTATCTACATAAAATGGTTGATCCCTGGGTAGATACAATTTATCAAGCATTTACTATCTGGCTGTGTGAGAGATGTTTCCTATATCATATTTAGTATTCAAAAAATATGGACATAAAAATATTAACCGTGTTTTGCCAAGAAGCAAATATTAAATTGAATTGTTTGCCACAGGCAAGATTCACCCTGAAGTCTGGTTGTCTTCCAGAGTCTATGATATAAGCAACAGCAGAGCCCAGTGAATAAGAGCCAGCTTGTCTTCACTCAGTCTCCCACTCCATAGTTTTGTAACCTTGAACAAGAGATCTAATTGCTCTAGTTTAGTGCTCTCATTTACCAAGTTTTTAACTGAGATCTTCTCACCACCTCTACTACAGCCACCTTGCTCCAAATCACCTCTTTGCCCTAGGTTATTACAATAGCTTCCCAACTTCTCCCTAATACCCAGTGTGATGCTAATAAAACATGTTAGTTCATGTTATTTCTCTTGTGACTCTAATCTCTTAAGATTGTATTGAGATTAAATGAGAAATTCCCTATAAGAAAATTGGCCTAGCCCCACACACAGTGTAAGCAGGGCAGTCACTCACTGGGCAGATGTTATTGAATACTTACTATGTGTTCAGTGCTGGGGAGACAGCAGTGAACAATACTGAGAAGTATCTCACACCTTGTAGAGTCCCTGAAAATATGAAATATGTTAGATCATGGTAAGTGCTAAGAGAAAAACTTAAAGCGTGGGAGGCAAATGAGAAGGGGGTGTCCAAACAGTTCCATGGGATGACTAGAGAAGGCCTTTCTGAGGTGACATTTGAGTGAAGATCTGAAGAGTGAGTATGTGAGCCATACAAATGTGTGGGGAAAGAGCACTCCACGTGGAGAGCTCAGCAAGGGTCGACCCTGCCTCAAGAACAGGTGTTTGGCATCTGTGGGAAGGGGAGTCTGAAGAGTGGTAGGTTAGAGACACTGTGGAGGGAAATGCACATCACTTGGAGCCTGTGGAACATACCAAAGGCTTTGGCTTTTACTTTCAGAGAAATAAGGGGTCACTGAAAATTATCATGAGCTGATTGTGTTTTGTTAGGATGCTCTGGCTGCTGGTGACAGTTGGGAATCTGTTGGAATAATCCACAGCATATGGGCTGGTGATTTGGTGGGTGCAGCAGAAGTGTCAAAAGTGGAAGGGATGCTCAGTAAAATCTCTCAGTAAATGATGGCTATTACAATACTCTCTGACATTGTCTCTATATTTTAAGTTAAATTAATGAATAAGTTTAGACAAGCTACCACTTGGTTCCATGCTTATGCCCTGTCAGTTCATGCTAAGCAATCAAACCTACTATTATTGTAGTCAATTTATAATATTCTGACTTATAGTGAATAGTTTTCTGGTCTTTTTTTTTTTCAGCACTTTGTGACTGTTTACCCACAGTGCTATAAAACATTAAATAGGTAATATGAAAATTATATGGTGGTTGCCACAGGTGGAGGGTAGGGGATGTAAGAGGTTGGTGAATATGGTCAATATTGTAAACTTCCACTTATAAGTTCTGGGATGTAATGTACAGCCTGGTGACTATATTTAATAATACTGTATCATATATTTAAAAGTTGCTAAAAGAATAGACCTTAAACGTTCTCATAATAAGAAAAATAAATTATAACTATGAGATGATGGATATTAACTAAACTTATTATAAATATATATATATATATATATAAATCCTATGTTGTACACCTTAAACCAATACAATCTTTTATGTCCATTATATTTTAATTAAACTAAAGTGGAAGAAATGAGCAAATAAAAAAGAGCAAAAAGAACTGAAATTGAAAAAATATAATGGCTAAAAATACTCAATAAAGTGTTATAAAATAAATAAAAATTAAAAATACATAAAATTTATTTTAATGAAAAAAGTAAACTATGTAAATATTTGATTGAAAGCCATAAAGCAAAATCACTCCCCTAATGAAGCATTGTCTTTCCTATAATGCCTTGTGACTGAAAAACACAAAACAGTGAAGTAATGCCTGAGATTTTTACTGAAGTGAGTTCAGTAAGCAGAAAGTAATGTATTGCTTGAGCTGGTGCTTTAATAAGATGCAATGTATTAATGTCATTACCCTTTCAATAAAGCTCTGTGAATGCATACAATACTAAAGTAATTATTGAGGGCATTATTTTTGTTGTTGTTTCTCAAAGCTTTCCCTCTAATATACCACATTTCTCCATGAGAAATAATAAGGCTGTTCTCTATTCCTTACTAAGAAGAATTAAAGATTTGTCAGATAGGACAGCCTTGAACCTTTGACTGAGAGCTCTTGCTTATTTCCTGAACCTTATCTAAATTTTCTTAGAGTCTAAGAACTAATCATATTCCATACATACACCTGATTTTAAAATGATACAAAACGTAACATGTATTAAACTCATTGTTCAAACTTTTTAAGTTTTTCATTTGTGCAGGGAATAAGGAACAAGTAAGGACTTTTGTTCTAAGAATAATATTATTAATAATAACAGCTGTTAACAGTGTTGAAAGTAAGTATAGCACTTTGTGCCAAGCACTGTTCTCCGTGCTTTAAGTCTAAGTCATATACAGTGGCCACTACAATCTTATGAATGAGGTACTGTTGGCATCATCTCCATCTTACAACTGAGGAAAGCAAGCACAGTGAAATTTAATTATTTACTCTAGATAATAAGTAGTACAGTTGCGAGTCAAACCATGTAGTCTGACTTCAGACTCTGTGCTCTTAACCTTGACACCCCACTGCCTAGCAGCATGTAGAACAGGGTAACATTTTAAAATATTACTCCCTTTCATTCTTCTTGGACTTACATCCCTAAGCGTCCTTCACCCTTACCACCTGCAGTCAAGCTGAAAATGACTTTTGCTTTCCAAAAGCCCAAGCCTTTATAGATACTTATAAAATTTGCAGACTCTTAAAATAAAACAGATTTCAAAACAGGGGTTGAGGGCAGAATCACTTAAGTTATAGTTATAAATGTGAGCTTATGACCCAAGATTCATACACACGAATCTACGATGTAGATTAGATGTCTTAAACACAGAACATCACAATCAGTATTACACTGATAATTAAGAAACCTAGCATAATCCTTTCCCACAGCCAATACAGCATTTTGTTGCCCTTCTTAGAATATTTTAAATGACTACCAGCATATATAAAGGATGACAAATCAGTTCACAACAGTCTTACTCTGATATCTTATGCCTAACATATACCTCATTTTATATACAAATAGACTTGACCCCGAAGTGCTTTGTAAATAAATTCTATAGTTGTAAATGACTGCAAATAACCAAATAATGTGGAAGCTGTCTTCCTTGTTAACTGATGGGTTTTATTTCCATATCGCAAACATTTGCCAGACGAATATTGTTCTGGCATATATACTCTGTTCTAAAGTTGGCAGAGAAGAAAATAAAATGCAAACATGGCAGATAAAAACCCTTAAGTACTTAAAAAATCATAAATTGACATGTTACAGATCACAGTCACCCAAGCTGCTAGAAGTTAAAAAATAAAACGTCCTCTTAATAGGATAGAAGAAATTAGTAGAAAAGTCATTCTTACTTTTATGAGAAAAATCCAGAAATACAGCAATGATTAAAGTAAACTGTTTGAAAACGAGCATACAGTATTCCTGAGATTGGCAAAATTCTCCAGCAGCAGTCATCAGCTCTGATGTGCTTCTTGTGAGGTTAAAAGCAATCATCTGAAACCGAGCTTCCCAGCTATCATGTACTCTTATCAGTGTAATCTGGCAAGCTGAAAGGGACAGAGTCCTAGTTCAGAAAGTATTTTAATAAGTTAATTCTATTATGCTTCCTATTGATTACCTTTTTAAATCACAATCTTTTAGTGATTCAAATGGAATTCAAAATTTGGTTGTGGGTTTATCATAATGAATGCCTATTATAATGGTATCAAAGCATGGATAAATAAGAAGTGTTTAACAGAGTGCTGTAGAAGAGAATTTATGAAGCGTGGCTTTATTCTAGTGTCTGAATATATCTGACTTCTTGACTAATAGGACAGCACAGTGGCCAAATTTACAGACTCTAGACCCAGACACTCCAGGTCCTTAGCTCAGCTGTGCCACTTACCAGCTACACGAGCCCAGGCAAGTTACTCAATACTTTGTGCCTCAGTGTCCCCATTAGACCAAATGAGTATACTAATAGTATTAATATAGAATTACCTGAGAATAAATGAATTATATGGTAAGTGTTCAGAATAAGAATTAATATATAACAGATGATATACAAGCAATAACTATGATTATTGGCCATGAGATAAATGAACAATGTGATCTAGCCTCTCTTTTTTTAAAAGCCATATTATATAAAATCACCCTTGTAAATGTTTGAAAAAATATACATATGTAGTTCATGAGTTCTTACTAAGGACTGTTATAAGCAGTACACATATTTTAAATCATTTAATTTAGGAAGAAGATGTCTAACAAATGTTTTATTAGAACTTAGATGAAAATAAAAGATATTCTCCATTAATAATTTTTATTTAAAAAATTACTTACTATAGCACTTATAGAGCTAGGTCCTGGGAGATGAATGAAGTTTTCACTGGTCAATGTAGGGATAAAAAGTAACCTTTATGAAGCACAGAATGACGTACTGAATTAACTATGCAGTATACAACTTGAAATTCTTAGTGTTCAAGACTAAAGCTGGCACAGACGGTTTCCTTAACAGCTAGCAAAGCTATTTTAAATGCAGGTTAACTAAAGGCCAGACTGGAACCAAGCTAATTTAGGGTCAAATCAAGCTAATTTAAACACATATACTCCAAATCCAAAAGGCGTGCCTATTATCCCTTTCTCCCTTCCATACAAGAATATCTCAATCTGTTCTTGTATCAGCATAATTAGCAACTTATGTCACCCTGGCTCTGAGATAAATACTAATTAAAGAACATTTTTATGCCAGTAAACACTTGCCTCTCAAACCGGCACTTTGAAATGTGTTATCACCTGGTTCTATAAAAAGTAAGCTGGGCGGGGTGGCTTCTGAGACCTGCTGGGATAATATTTGCACTATCCTAGTGGGTGCCTCTTTTGCATACAAGCCTTCTTGCAAATATAGCTCACAATTGTCAATACGAAGCACAGGGAAATGAGTTTGTGTGGAGAAAGCAGAACTGTTTGCTTATTCTCACAGATCCGGCAATTCTGTGCCCCCCACTCGTTGGCATGGAGTGACAGCTGGCCATTCCAGGGTGGACAAAACATTTCCCCCTGGCATGTTCTCTCCACTGGCCTATGTTGAACAGAGGCCAAGTTCATTTATAGTTATTTCAAAGACAGACTTAAGATTTATTTCAAGGGCTCTAACAATATTAGCTTTTCTAAGGAGCATGATACCCACTATTGGTCAGCTCAAAGACTTAAGCCTACAACGTCGCTACAAGCTGGGCAAACTTTCATAATTATAAAACACACACTCTTGCTATCCAGAAGTCTTAACAAAACAACTCAAAAGCAATGTACATTTTCTCCATTTCCTTTGGTATAAACTTCCTCAGAGCCCTCTCAAGTTTCTTGATAGCAGAAGGAGGTTAAATAAATGTTGAAAACAAACCATTAGACTTGCTGGGCTGGATTTTTGAATAGCCTCCAAATTCCACCATGGCCACTTCTCTCTGATGTGCCCATTTTAATCCTAGGATATTAAAGCGGTTGGTAAACATTAACTTACAGATCCTCTTAAAAATCCTTCTGGGTGGTAGATGTCTGAGCTCCTAAGAAGGAGAGTGTGTTGACAGGCCTTCTGTCTGGAATTCATGGTTAATACCTGGCAGTATCACATTCAGAGGGGGCAGATGCATTTCCACTTTTCACGGGAGATTGTCTCTGCTGTAACACAATAGTTCAAGTGTCCGGCTTAGGGCCTGCTTCATCCAGATGCTCAATGTAACTTTGTTACTTGAATGAAACTGCACTTTATTAAAATAATATTTTCTTTTGCTACATTGTGGTCACTTAAAGTCTAAATCAGGAACAGAAGGGTTCAAATTAATTGGGAAAAATCTACTTTTTAAAAATTTTAGTATAGTTGGTATACATTGTATATTAGTTGCAAGTATACAACATAGTGATTTGACATTTATACATTTACCACATGACCACCACAATGTCTAGTAACCACCAGTCACAATTTTACTGATTATGTCTCCCTTCACCTTTTTCACCTATCCTTCTACCTCACTTCCTCTGGCAACCAGCAGTTTATTCAATTCTTCTGAAGGTGAGGTGCTATGTTCATGGAATGAAAATTAGCATCTTATTTTTTTAAAAATAGTTGAACCATTTTCTCCTCCCATCCCCAGCTTTAATGAGAGATAATTGAATAAGTAAAATTGTAAGATATTTAAAGTAAGAGAAACACTAAGAGAAATAATTAGCCATACAATGTGAGTCTAGATATGGTAGCTTATTGCTCTATTAATAATATGCGTCATAGCTTCTCCTTTCTATAAACTACATGAATTTACCTTTAAAAAAAATCAGGCAGAAAAAAGGCACACATGGTTTTGAGATTTTGTTGTTGTTGCCAACACCAAAACATAACTACGTGATTTTGCCAAAGACAAGCAGTAATGAAGTTCACATCATCACCCTAATAAATAATACTTATAACTACAGTTTCTAACAATTACCTTTCTAGCCTCTTTCAACTATAATTTAATATTGTTAAAATTCCCACAAAACTTAATTTTGGTAGATCTTTAACTGTTAGTGTCAGAGAAAATGTTCTCAAATCATTAATTTAAACTTTTTTTTAATGTATTAGGCATGAGTGAGATATACCATATCCAATAACCTAAACATAGAGAAAATATTATTGTCATTTCAGAGTTAAACTAGCAAAATACATATATTCTGTGTGATTGACCATTTGTGCCAATTAACTAAGAACTTGTCTGTAAGTCTGTGTTTCCCCACCCAGAACTCCTGTCAGAATGCTCTAGAGAAATCTCAGGGAACCAGGCTGGATAAGATTGTATTTTAGAAGGCAATAACTTAATCAATTGCACTGTATTCTATTGGGAGAAATGCTAACACCAGCAGTTAAGTGAAAAGCCTCCCTGCACCCCGTGAAAGTAGAGATGAGCATCACCAGAAAAAGGTTGCTCTTAGACACCCAATCAAGGTGGTATTTGCCTTTTTTGATGCTTTGAGGTGCATGGTCTGGCCCTGAAATTTACAGTCCGATCTTTCGGCACACAGATTGTATGGATCTTTGGGATTCACAATGTCCACACTCACAGAGATTGCTGTATTAAAATTCAGTTAAAGAACTGAAATGTCTGGATCAATCGATTAATATATTCTTTCCTAGAAGACAAGCTACATGCAGAGCCACATTTTCATTTGATTTGGTAAACCAGGACCAGAAAAAGGAGACAATATCAAATGGCAAGAGCTTAGTAGTGTCAGGGGTATCATAAGTGGTCCCATCTATTGGAGGGTACATCTCTTGCTGCCTGGACAGAATGCTGCTCTCCTAATCTGTGCTTGATTGGGCCTGGCTTACTTTTTTTTTCAACCCATGGTTTAGCGGTTCCCAATCCTGAGTGAGCAGCAGAATGTCTTATTGAGCCTTGAAACAGCAAAAATTTATCAATCTCCCACACACTCTCCAATTGACTTATAATGGGGTGACTCTCAGAAATCTTCTTGTTTAAGAGATTCTGATACAGACAATCCTATTATTTAGTAGCACTTGTTCTTTGAAATCAGAAAGACTTGAATCAAAATTCTGGATCTGTTACTTAGAAGAATTAACTTATGTGTGGGAGGGAATTTCAGAGCCTCTGTTTCTTCATCTGAAAACTAGGTATGATAATGCCTACTTATCAAATAATATCTGTAAATACAATACCAGCTAAGCATTCAGTAGGATAGATAGCTATTTACTAACTTTCCCCATATACGTTGTAATACAATTGATTAGATTGTTGCTTATTAAACTACATTCCTGGATCTCTGAGAAATTTTTCAGTTATTCTGATTGGAGACTTACGTGTAAAGATACATGATTATAAATCCTTGGTAGATTCTCATAGATGGGTAACCACATAAAATTGGTAGGTTTTACTAGTTTAATGCTGCCAAAGCAGTCTTGTTTTCCCCATTCCCAAGTTCTTGGAGATGGATGTTTCTTCAATGTCAAAAAATATAGATAAAAAGTCTTTTTGTCTATAGTTTTATTACAAAAGACTCAAAGCTCATATCAGTGGGTTTAGAATGTTTCAACAGAAAAAATCTCATCAGAGTTATCTTATAAGAAAATTTTAATATGAAACTTGCAGTTGATATATAAAGTAGTGATTGTTAGAAACTTTAATTTCAAATAATAAGTAAAGGATGTATGAGAACATTTAGCTCTTTAGATACACTCAGAGAAAAACAGAAGTTGGTGGAAAAAACAGGATAAATGGTGTGGGAAAGTAACATACAGGGCAATACACTTCCTGACGCCAAATAACTCCTGCTAGTCTGAAACTGCAAAAGCAACTCACACAAGTTCCTCATTCACTGAAAAAGAGTTACTTTGATCCTGGAGAGAACCTAGTTTACTTCATGACAAGATGTATATGATATATGTTTCCTCAGGTTCCACAAGCCTGAAGGTTATAAATGCTAGGATACTAAAGAAATAAGCCTTGCCTCTATAGACATTCCCATCCAATCTTGTGTGACCTCCATCTGCCTCAAGGCATCAATCTGGTATTTCTGGGAATGCCCATGAAACTTCTCACGTGGCCAATGACAAGGATTTCCAGTGGCCACGTGGCCTGTGCCATCTAGTCAGTCCTCTTATTTTAGGCCCTTTTGGTACTATGTGCTCTGTGCCAGATATCTGGTTCACTGTGTGCTCTCTCTGAAGACCATCCTCTGGCTATTTGTCCCACAAGCTTTGGCTGCTACTGATATCATGAAGCCATCTTTGTCACAAACCAGGAGGAAAATACTGAAGTTCTGGAGTAAAAAAAAGAGGATTGCTCCTCCAGCTTTGGTGTTCAACTTTGGAACATGTGTATAAATAAAACATTGCTACAAATGCTCCAAAACTTCTAGAAGATTCAGTGAAAATAGACCTTTCAGTATTGACTCACAGCCCCATTCTTCTGTTTCCCCACTTTGTCAGGATCAACACTTGACTCCATAGGGAGTTCCAGACACCGATACTGCTCTTTTATCTTAGCCACATGCATGTGCACACACACACATACACACACACACACGCCCCTACATTAGTCTTTGTTTGTTATCAGGGCCAGGTTATTTTCCTAATTTCATTTTTCCTTAAGATCACCTCTCTACTGGAGGATACTTTGTCCCTAAGTAAATAGTTTCTGGTGGCCAGTTTCATCAGTTCATTAATTTTAAGATCTGAAGTCTAGCAACCAACAGCCTAAAGTCAAAGCTGGGGCTTATTAAATGAGAAAGATGAACAGAGAGGAATTAGAAAACACTAAGAAATGTGACAAGAAATACTAAATTTTTCCATTAAAAAATAACCAGCCAGGCAATATGCCCTCCAGGACTATTCTATTCAATCTGTCCCTCTACTTTTACTGCATGTGCTCGTACGTACATTAACCACTGATTTCAAGTTGATGCTGATAGCAGCTGGTGCTGACTCTCCCCAAGTGTTCCTTAACAGAACACATGTGAGTTGCTATCTTTTCTCAGCAGATATATCACTCTCCATTTACCAGTCCTGGCAGTATAAAAGGAGAATCCATGGAACTATAAGATTGAAAATAAACCCTCCTTGCTTTAAGAGAAGCTTCTACTGACCAAGGCAACAGACGGATGACAGATGTCTTATATTCAAAAACAATCCCAATCCACTTCCAGAGATTCAGAAAACTCCAAGCATGAACTGCATTTCATTTTATATCTCATAGCATCACAAGTCTGTTTTCAGTCACTCATCAATTTCCAATAAGTAATCACTTTTTTATATCACTTGATATTGCACTCTTTTTAAATATATTATGTATGTGTCTTTTCTTGGTCTTGTGTAAATTTTTTTTCGCAAGGACACTCATGAGCTGATTCCAGGAAGTGAACATCTTAAATGCCATTGCATGTCTAAATATGACAAATTGAATGAGAGGAAATATAAAGAGTCACATGACTTGGTGTTAACAATGAGAATGTTTAAACTGTACTATAAAGAAACACACTATAAGAATTGTCACAAAGCATCAGGGTGCAAATATTTCAACACCATTACTTCAAATAATGGCCATTTTTGAAAATTTCAAAGGATGTTTAATTTAACTGAACTTGAGTTAAACAGCCTCCTTTTATTTCTAAGTAGCATGTGTTCTGCAGACATGAATGATAAATCCAAATCCAGGAAGCTAAGCCAAAGTTACACTTGCAATTTGAAAAATGCAAACCGTCTCTGTGAAGCTGCTTCTAAGTCAATGTCCAGATCTTGTTTAAGCTGTTTGATTTCTGTAGAACTTTGGATTTGTGGGTTAATGATTATTTTTACAATGCCTTTGCTATTTATGCAACACATCCACAGTTTTTGCAATTGAGAAAAAAATTTCCTTAAAAATCAAGATTAAAAAAAAAATAAAATGTGTTTTGGAATGAATGTGGTGGATGGAAGTAGTGTAGTAGGGACTATGAACCTTATACAGTATAATTCTGTTTCACAGTGTAAAGACATGGTAGTTTTAAATGTGTGAAAAGTGATGGATCTAGGCTTTTCAGCTCTCAGGGTAGGCTGGTAGATGAAAAGTTTCTGGAGATTTTATACCAAAGTTGGCAGAAAGTATTTTAAAACTTATCTTCTCATTAGGATATGTACTATATGTTGTTATCAATATTATATTTAGCTACATGCATCAAAATAACATTATCTTGTATTTATTACATAAATTATGGTTTGTTGCTTTCACATATATTCTATCATTTGATTCATGCAAGACAAGCAGTATTATTTATTTGTCGGATGACATAGTTAAATAAAGCCCAGGGTACTCTGTGCTAGAAGATGATGCTACAGCAGGGAAGGGACAGTGAAGTCATAAATTGCTCAAGGTGTGTCTGGGAACTATCCGGAGCTTGAAGGAGAGAGCAGAAGGACCTATGCATCCTCTTTTTGTAAGGAGTCTCTTCCCTGCTTCCCATCCCAAGACACAAATTTATAAAAATACAATCTGAGAATAAACATTAGAATGAAATGCACATTCATTAACACCTAAAAAATAAAAAATCAGATTAGCTTATTTTTCTGAAACCATAGGTGCTTAAACCACATAAATACTAATATTTTATATTGGTCTTATTAAAATTCAGTTACTCTATATATATCAATCATTTTTTCCTTCCATATCTCTTGGATTGAGACTGAGGGAGAATTGTGAGCCTGGGTTCATCTACTTCTCCAGGGACATTCCTTGTCCGCTAAGTAGATACAATCCCACAGGAAAGTGACACCATGGAAAGGCAGCATTTTCTCCAAAGCCCCTGAACAGCTGCCGATAAAGGGCTGCAGTTTAGAAAAGATTCCATGGCAAATAAATGTAGTGACTAACTGGCTGACTGCAACAGAAGAGCTTTGCTCCCAGCTTAACAAATTCTCGGGAATTCTAGAGGTCAAGTCTCTGTGCCTCAATTCGGCCCAAACATGTCATTAATAAAATAAGAACATAGATTTAAACAAAAAGTAACCCAAGTCATTTGACCTTCTATCTCCATCCTATTATCAAGTCCCACTTAACTTTTATAAAGGCACAATTATTATTCATGAGACATTGTTTTTGTCTAAATTCTTTAAGGTCACTAAAGCAAAGGTGAGTAATATATGCCAAACCCCTTCCTGTGGAGTGCTATACAAAGTTTATTTATTTTTTTATTGACTCAACTCCTTTAAAAATAAAACAGAAATATAAACCAATGTCATAAGTACACAAACACATGAGATCATGCTTCCACTTCTTATTATGTTAGATATGTGGAAGGGGAGAATGAGGATAGCAGAAGTGGTGAAAGGGAACAGCACAAGGAAACAATAAGCAAGAATAAAGTTTCTGATAAGAGTTCAAAAGTGAGGTCACACCCTGCCTTTAACTTTTATTCAGTTGTCTAATGATTAGTTAGTCAATCCCTAAATTTTAAGAAAATCATCTGTATTATAATAATGAGAAAACTCTACTGTAGTGAAAATTAATTGCTGGAGTATAAGAAATTAGAGAGGACCCCACACTTAGAAGGACCTGCACGTGGTTTAATGTTCTATTACTTGATGTTTGTATTCTTAATAATTCATGAACAGTGGCCTTGTATTTTCATTTTACACTGAGCCACACAAATTATATAGTTGGTCCTGGACATCTTGGTAAGCTCCAGGCTATAGCCTGGCTAACCTCTATTTTTAAAGTGTGTGTGTGTGTGTGTGTGTGCATGTGCGTGTGTGTGTGTACAATCCTTGAAAAAAAAACTATGTTAGAATATTTTCAAAAATAAAATATTCTTATATTTGGAAACTATAATCTCAATTTACCTGCTATATCTTTGATACATTTTATATTATTTTAATCAAAATATCTTCTCCTTATTCAGTTTTTGAGAATAAAGAGAAAATGTATTTAAAAGATATAAATGAAAAACAATTATTTTTCATTATGAATAACTTTGAAGATAAGAATGGCAATTATAAATATGTGAACACTGGTGCATCTTGCATTTTTAGCTCTTTGGACAGTCTGGGCTGGAGGAGAAATGGGTTCTGAGAGGTTCTGGGATGAAGTGAATATAGCATCAGAAAATAATTCAAAGAAATTCTCCACATTTATTAATTTATTTGGGTTTACCTTAACATCTTTCCCCAAATCAACTTTCTTACTCTCAATCTGATCTTCTAGGTCTTTCATAATTTGAGACTGTATGTATAATGTCAGCAGCTCACTGTAAGAATTGTCATCATGGAAGCCTCCTCATTCCCTTACTTAGTTGGCTTTAGCTGGTAGTCTAGACTAAGGCAGATATGGCCTCAAGGGACTGTCATTTTTCTCAGAAGTTGATTTTATTATTCCAAGAATTTGTTTTTTGGCTCTAAGTCAAGAATTATATGTTGAATTGTGTCCCCACAAACAGAAGTATATTGGAGTTTTCATGCCTAGTACTTCAGAATGTGGCCTTATTTGGAGAAAGTTCTTTACAGAGGTAATCAGGTTAAAATAAGGTCATTAAAATGAGCCCAAACTTAATATGCCTGATAAAAAAGGAAATTTGGACATAAAGACAGACATAAAGGGACACAGGAAGAAGATGGCTATCTATAAGCCAAAGAAAGAGGCCTGTACCAAAAGGGAATGTCCTGCAGTACTTGGAACCAACCCTGCTGACATCTTGCACTTGGATTTGTAGCCTCCAGAACTATGAGACAATACATTTATGTTGTTTAAGATACTCAGTTTGTGGTACTTTGAACAGCAACCCTAACAAACTAAACAACTAGTATTTAAAAAAATCTGTAAAAGAATAATTTTATGGATTCCTGCAGTGGTAATTCTCAGTTATGACATCGTAACACACTGGTGTGTAACCGCTTATGAGGTTTATCATAAATCATTGTTCTGATTAATAATAGTTGAAGTAATAGATTATTCTGATTTTCTTTATCTTACATATAAGATTTAATTAAAATTCTCCCCATAATAAAATCCATACTCTTACCAATGTAAATTCTCATATATTCCCTTGAATGTTATAGAAATAGAAATATAGCTAATGTTCATGGGATTTCAAACTATCCTGGGTATGCTTAGTAAAGTGTTTAGCATGTATGAATACTGACTGCCTATAAGTATAAATATATATATACATATTTACACCTGCTCTCCATAAGATAAGACCAGTTTTCTAATCTAATTTACAGTTACAATATACCCATTTCGAAAAAAGTTACCTCACGTGGGATTCTATTTTCTGAGCACTGGTATATTGTTTTAGGACATTGTATCTCTTTCTGATATTATCATTATGAAGTTTGTACCAATACAATCTATATCTATATGATGTTACTAGGCTACAATAGTCAAAAGGGAGAAATTTACCATAACCAATACCACATAATAGTATTGAATGCATTTTTACTAAATTAACAAACTTGTTCAGAAGCATAAAACCAATAGTCAGATACTAGCCATCATTGCTACAATCTACAAATTTAATAAATACATTTTTAATGAGATAGTTTAAAAATATATTATTTTGAAAACAATACATTTTGAATCATTGATAATTATTATTTTATATTCATTTTCCAGTCAATTTAGATTGCTCATAGCTAGTTATTTTGGAGCTTATGTGATATTTAAAAAATACTTACCTGTGGCATTAACTTAAATATCAGAAAACTAAATAAAACACTGTAATGGGGCTCCCTTTTCAAATAACAGTCTCTAATAGAATCACATTATTCTGAATGTACTCTGTAGAGTTATTTTAAATAGTCATTTCCCAAACCTTTTTGATTTAAGAATCACGTTCATGATAACATATGATGTTCTGAACCTTTGTAGCACTTTTTAGTCTTTTTATCATATTTAATGGATATTGATGAAGAAATGGTTTTAATAAAAATTTTTATTTTAGATATAAGACTTAAAATCATGCTTTTGAAAATTGAATTTCACTTCAATGTAATTTTTAGTAATATTCATTCTACACAAAAAAACAAATTGCAACCTCCACATATACCATGCAAAGGCATGCAATTTAATTTACTTGAAATCAATTATATCATAACAAAATACATTTCTGACAAACTTTTAAATGAAATATTATGTTGACTTAGTGACAATGCATATGAAAATGTGGATTGAAATTTAACATGGTTTAGCAATCAAAACTAGAATAAATCTGCTTTTATAACTATTAAAACATCAACTGAGAATTTTTTTGTTTAAATTTTGGAGGCTTATCTCTTTTATCTAAAATACCAGTTGAGAGAGGTTTTAAACTACTATTGCAAGCATTTCCTTTTATATTGCCCACTTTGGTGTGGCTAGTCTTTATTCCCAATAAACAAAAATCCAAATTAGATATAATAATAATCTATTTGCTTTAAAAATATCTTTTGAAAGTTGTAAAGCCATTTTCTTATTATATAAATTTTCATTATATGACTATAACTTACAGATAAGACAAAGATCACTTAAGCAAGTGAAAACTACAATATCTAGGAGTATAAAAGTAGGCTTGACTTTATATTAGAGGAAAATTCACATTATCAATGAGAATAAACAATCATAAAACGATGTCAATTTTGCAAAGATAAATCTAAAAAATAATGAAAATTTCATGAGGATGTTTTAAAAACTTAAATTTGAGAAGGTGCATCTTGATTTCATCTTATAGAGATGTGCAAGAATATCTAATCATTGCCCTCCCCTACCCCCAAAGGGGCACTGAAGGGAACTTACTCAACACAGAGAAAAATATATATGATAAAACTGTAACAATTATAAGAATCATAATGGCAAAGAAATAAATAAGGAGGTTAATGAAACAAAATAAAGTACAATAACAGGCCCAAATATGACTTACTTGAATAATTAAAGTGGTACTTCCCATCAGTGGAGAAAAGAAAGACCATCCTATAAATTATATTGGAGTAATTTTTATCTATTTTTTTAAAAAAAGTTTCTACCTGATGCTATATATAAAAACCATATTACATATGGATTAAAACATACTTTTACAAATAAAACTATAATGGTATTAGAAGATAATATAAAAATTTTTTATTATTTTTGGGGGATAGGAAATAGTTTACATAAATCCCAGAAATCAAAAAGGAAAACATAAAGCTGTGAATTTATACGTATGCTTAGGAAAGGGAGTAAGATTGGGGCAGGAGGTGGGAAATATGTACTTCATTATTATTTTGTATTATTTGAATACTTTACAGTTATATTCAGTCCATGTATTATTTATGTTGTTTACCTGTAAAAATACAGAATCAGCAACACCTCATCAACCAGCAATTTCTTATAATTGCCTGTATATGAGTTTCTAGATCACCTTTAGGAATGCTGACAGAATCGCTGAGTTAAGACAACTAAACTTCCTCCATCAATGGCGTTAGTTGGCTCCCTGAAGCAAGATGCATGCAGGTGAAGAAATGATCAGAAGCTGCTGAGGCTGAGTTTCATCTCAAATCTGTTTATTACTCAGATGATAGAACAGTTATCTGGAACTTGTTTATTCAAAATGGGAAGTTAGTTTTCTAAGAAAATTACCTGGTTACTAGCATTATAGTCATATAGAATTTGTAAGGCAATAAATGTATCCTAGGCTTTTAACTTTTGCTTTCTTTGAAACTTTCTTTACTTCCAAAGCACTCAAAGGGGATTAGCTCATGAAAAACTATCATCTTATGATCCCCCTTTGATAGATAAGGAAACTGAGACTTTGAGAAGTTAAATAATTTTATTCACGTTTACTCCGTGGAAGAACTGGGATGCAAGCTAAGCCCTTTGCCTCCATAGAATGGGCTCCTCAGTGTGGAATAAGACTGAGAATCTCTTTATTAGAATAAAATTATTATAATGCAAAAGACATAGAAAATGGGGGGAAAGGGGCTACTAAGGAACTAATTTCTCCATAGAGCATGACTTACTATATTTGTCTTCTCCTATTTATCATTTTTACCACTTATTATAACGATACTTCTATCGTCAATGTATCTCCTTTTTGGTTGTCAGTATTTGGATTAAAAAATATTTTACTTTTCAAGTCAGAATTCAGTTTCATGAGATACTGGGAATTAAATATATGAGAGGATTTATAGGGGTCAGTTACAATAGATCACTCTTCAGTGTTCTTCGAAATTACCAGTCATTTCTACTAAGAATCAAATTCAACCTATGCACTTCCATTGCTGCCAAGAGTTAGTTTTTTATCACTCTGCTGAATTCCTTTCGATTCTCCATTTGGAATCATTGGTCTCACTTAGTTCTTCAAACTGATTTCCCTATGCTCATTCTGAACAATTGTCAGGAAAGCTATTATCAAAAGATTTTTCTCTCCTGCCAAGGAAAGGTTTCCATAGTAAAATACTGCACATTGCTTCAGATTGCATGCCTGTGTCACTTTCATAAACTGAATTGAAATGGTGACATACTATTCGTATAATAACTGTAATATGATACCCCAACCAAGCTATTTATTCTTGCTACTACAACTATAGAATAATATTTATCTGGCTTTATAAAGTGTATGAAGTGACAATGGAAGCCTAAGTAGGATGCTGATAACACCTCTGCTATATACATTAAGCTTCAACACTCATTCTCTTGCATTTTTTTTACTAAATTATAAATGCTCAAAAAAAAAAAGAAAAAAGGATCTTGCAGTGTCTACCTGCCTGTCCTCTTGATGTAAGTATTGGTCTCTCTTAAAATAATTCTAGAAATTGTTCAAGTGAGATATCTGTACTCCCAGCATATTCACAATAGCTAAGGTATGGAAACAACCTAAGTGCCCATCAATGTAGTATTTATTACAGGGTTTATTGTCATTTTTCATTCAGGACTATCTGGTACTGTTTCAAATACAAATACTTTACGTAGTAAACACTGCATTTCCCTTCTGCCTGCCACCCTAACTACCAGAATCTCAGACTGTCTGCTTTTCCTGTTACTATCAGCTCATCAAAAGATTACAGCATCTGATAATTGTCCTCAGGCATAAATTTAATTAGTACAGGGTCTACAACTGACGCCAATGGAAAAATGACTTTGAGGAAGAGTATGAAGTAGAAGGAATACTCAGTTTCTTCTTTATTGATCAAATAAATCCTGCTTTCTATTTTTTTTTTTTTAAATAAGAGCAATTGTAGTTGTTCTACTTGTCAGGATTTCTCCAATGTTAAAATCATTGATGTCCTTCACTGGCAGATGGTATTGTTTCTGTTAAACTAATGGACATTGTCTACTTTCTTTAAATCATCCTTTAATGCCTGTTTCGTGAAAGGTAGATCTAAAGATTTGTTTCTTTGTCGTTTATTCATTGGTTGCTTGGTTCATTTGTTTTTTGAAGCAGATCACCAGGTGCCATGTCTTACTGAATTAAATATACTGTTTCTGACAACATACTAGAGCTAATTAAGCTGTGTTTGACATGGTCCTAGCCTCTTCATCTGTACTGTGAAAGGCCAGCCTAGAAGCTGTCTAAATCCATGAAATCAAAAGGGATCAGAACAGAGACACAATTTCCTCTCAAGTTGAAATGGAAATAAATGTGTTTCTGGTATCTATTAATCTGCCTAAAACCAAGTCAATCATTTCAGAAACTTTCAGCACTCTATCAAAGTGACAGAGGTGGTGAGGTGGCAAAATTGAAACACATTTACAACTTTACTTCTATTGACTAGATAAATAATCTTCATGACTCAGTGTGACGAAGCCAGCCAAAAATAGAAGTAAAATGTTTATATATCAGTCCGTTAGTAGGACTTGAATTCCATCAGAGGAACAACAACAACAAAAATAGATAAACAGACAGCACTGGGAGGATATCAACACAAGTTATTTAATAATGATTCTCCTCATTGTTAGGTCACTCACTCTCAGACATGTTCGACTAATTTGTTACATGTCTATTTAGTTTAAATGAAAATTTTGCATGGATACATGAAATAGTATATATGAGCCTAGTAATGTGCTCGGTGCTTTATATATGTGATCTTCTTCATTTTCCCCAAGAATATTTTGATTCAGTTTTTATTATCACTGTTTTTTAAAGATGAGAAAACTGAGAGTTAATAGAATTGAAAAAACAATTTCCCAACTATTTAGAACTACTAAGTAGTGAGTACAGGATTCCAATCCTCACCTATCTAACCCAAAGCCCATATTCTTAATCATTTACACATGCAAAGGAACCTTCTTCAAGCTCTAAATATGATAATATAATCTTAGAGAAAAAAAACAAAGTAGGCTGTGTGTTGTAAATTTTCTGACACAATATAATTATGGTCTTTCCATTTAAAAAGAAAAGAAGCAGTGTTCAACTAATTATGCTTAGAGCCCAGATAAAGAGCATATCTTGATTTGAAATGTAAAAGAAATCATGCACAACTCATGGTGGACATCCAAACCGGGCCAGAGAAACATTTTCTTGTTTCTCTTAGTAGTCAGTCTCTGTGAATGTGGATTTAAGCCACCAAAATTTTGACTATGTTTTACTAGAATATAAGAAAATAAAAAAGAATTTCTATTCTAACGTAGCAGCTTAGATGAAAGAGGTTGATGAAAGGTTCTAATGTAAGTGTGATAAATCTTGCTGTAATCTGAGGAAGCTTATGAACCTTTTCTCAGGATATTTTTAAATTCATAAAATAATATACATAGAATTACAAAGAAAGTCAATTTTACAGAAGGTATCGAGAGAATTTTAAGTGTGATACAGTAATATACAAAATTCATTATTATGCATTAAGCAATAAGGCCCTTTCTTATAGCTACCACACATTTGAAGAGGGGTGAATGCAAAAATATTGGAATATCTGTAACAACTGTAATGTGATATGACACGGTATGTGATTTCTATTGGTGGCAAATTTGCAGAAACTGCTAAAACTGTGACATCATTCATATTTGAAAGTAATGCTAATTTTTTCTTTGAGTTTAATAAAAATAAAGATATACTTTCCTGTCCAAATTTGCCCAGAGGTTTCAGGACACTTGCTCTAAGGAATGAGAGCTGGAGGTAAGAAGGGGTGATAGAGAGGAGGCGCTATAAGAAATCAGGGGCTGGGCTGCTGTGGCTCATATTTTGCTTGTGCAAGTGATGCTTTGAAAGTCAACTCAGCGCTGATAACATCTTCCATAAAACAAGCCAAGAAATAAACAAACAAAAAATAAATGCTCATCCTAGCCAAAGAAGAACCGAAGAGAAGTCATCAATGTCACATCTTTGCTAACCACTTTGTGACCCAGATTTTGAAAGTTACCTTATTTGGGGGAAAAGAATGGAAAATATTTGGGCCCACCCAGATAATCCAGGATAATCTCTCTAGTTTAAAATCAGTGGATTAGCAAATTTAATTCCAATGGTAACCTTTAATTTTAAAGTGTACTTCTTATAATATGTTAGGGTGTTGCCTCTGAAAATATAATAGAATCAAATAATTAGGAGTGGTCACTAGGAAATTAAGCATGGGTACCTCTTCAATGGCACAAATTCTTGTGAGCACCTTGGATTTCATTAATCACACAATAAAGTGATGTACTGGAATTAAACCTTGAATGTAGTACTACAACATATGCTGACCACCTTGAATATCTTTACCAGCTGGAACGTCAACTCTTTAACCTTCTTTGTCTGAATTCTACGTATCCTTCTAGGCTCAACTTTGGTCCTTTTTTACCGTAAAAACTTAAAAATTTTTTTTCCACTGCAAGGTGTTTTCCCTTTTGTAAACTCTTCTCAGATTTATAATCCATATTTTATAATGTTGCTTCTAATTAGATATTTTATATTAACATTTACTATTGTTTCATCATCGCAGTCATCCACAGAGCTCCCATTTACTGAGCCCTCACTATGGGGTCATGATGAGCATTACCTTGCTTAACTCTCATAACTACCTCCCTGGGTAGTTATTGTCATCCTCAGTTTGCAGAGGAGGAAATAGAGACTCAGAAGATTACATTTGGGATCCAGGTTCAGAAAGCTCAGAAGTGAGAGAAGAGGAATTTGAAACCGAATCTGTCTGATATGAATTTGGTGCATCTGATCTCTTTTCTGTACTTACTGCTCCAGATGACGCTTGTTTTGCTCTTAGACTATAAGTTCCCTCAAAATGGGGACTTTCATTACTTTTCCTGAAACTCCCACAGCACATAACACAGACTTAAGCATACAGCAGGAGCCCAATATAGACATTGAATAAACAGATTTGGCACAAACATGAACTTGAAGCAGCATAGTGCTGTAAACATTACAAATAACCCCAGCTTTGGTCTGTTGTATGAGTGAAACAGTTATATAGCAAGTTGAAGTACTTATTTCAAAAGCTTTTGTTTTGTGCCTTTAAGGGATGCCCTGTAGGTTAGGAAACTTTCGGGAATTCCCTTTACAGTTTTGGAAAGAGCATTAGGTAACCTCAGTCAAGAGTAACCTAGGTGAAACAATGTAGCCAAGTGACTACCAATGCCTGTAGCCACATAATCTACACAGTTTCCTCCTCCAACCAGTTGTCACTAAAATAATTGTAAATAATTTCACACAAAAGAGTAGTCTGTGGTCATGTCCAAATTTCTGTGAGCCTGTTCCCTGTAGCCCCCTCAGGCAGCCCTTTAGGGAAATTCAAAGTGTTAGATCACAGAGCCATGCCCCAGAATAAAATTCCAGAGCATTTATGCTTGTGTTTAATGATAATGATTAAGGATTAAGAAGGACTCTTTAATGCTCACAGATGATGCATTTTCTTAGCCATGTAGCAACATATCATTTCTTAGATCAGAGCATCTTCTAGTATAAAGTATTCCAAGTCTGTACCTTGCCCAAAGGGGGACAGACACGCCCAAACGCATTTCTCAGACATTCATGCACTTTGTGCTCGTGTGGTTGCAGGAGGACAGACAAAAGCTCTCCTGTGTACTCTGCAGATGAGCTCATTCATGGGGTGTCCATTAGGCACTGCTGCTTTAGGCAAATTGGCCAAACTCAGACTTGGACAAGCAAATGGAATGAGGGAAAGAGGGAAGATGCCATTGCTGAAAAGCAGGCCCTTGGGCTAAGGTAAGGCTTGTAGAAAACCCCAGGCAATGAGGAAAGGCACCAACAAATATTTCCTGTCCCTATGTGAGAATCCTGCTTTGTTTCTGAGTATGGTGGTTGGCATGGTGAGGGTGTTTGTGGGTTGGAGGAAGCTGTTTTTTAGCTCACTGACACAGGATCCTCATATAAAATGAGTGTATAGCTGGGTCCAAGAAGTAAGCAGAATTATAAAGTTGGCAACGCCTTTAGAGGTATTCTTATTGAACCGAGTCTTTGTCCAGCCACTTTGTTCTTTTACTCTTTCTGCCCGGCTCTCTGGGTCCGGAGTGGGTCTGTCATGTGGCAGAATCCACCACTTTGGCTGCCCAAATGCTGTCTCCCACAGTCTTGTCGCATTTTCCTGTATCCCATCCCCTTGGCATTGTGCTCTAGCTAGGCTGCCAGTCCACTATAAGAGCTTCCCAAGCCACATGGCTGAGTACACTTAGAAGGAGTGAAGGATGGTCTAAAATGATCATCCCTCAGCTTTGGGGACAGTCAGGGCCTGGATATGAGAGATACCTGCTTCCCTACCATCAGCAAGTGTAGCTTCTAGGCACATACAGCTTCCTCCATTTGCTCCAGGGAGTCATGTAACTATTGCCATGACTTAGAAGATTCAGATGGCACTGTCGATTGCTGCCAATATGATCGATAATAAAAATGCCTGACTGCAGCACCTCTTAATCTCTGGTGTGCATCATATTTACTGACTAAGCTTTTTAAAATCTTGTTGCATGTCCTCTAGAACCAAAATTCTAATTCAGTGTACAGAGCGAGAATCTGCATTTTAATAAACTCTCAGCACTATTTTTATGAACACTGTATTTGTCAAGATAGACAAGGCATTTGTAGCAAATAATCCCCAGACCTGGGAGGTTTATTTCTTGTTCACATTGCATGTGTTTTCAACACATTGGTTGAGTGTACAGGATGGAAGTGGGGGAATCATAAATGAGGAAACTGAGGCCCACTTAGGTAAGCTGACTTCTCAAAAACATAAAGCTAGAGGGATACAGTCCTCATTCTTCCTCTGGCATTTTTCCCACTCTTCCATGCTATATTCATTTTTCAAGCTTTAACATGAGTTAAGAGAGAATTGTTCCCTCGATGAAACCCTGATGTATTAGGAAAACAGATATAGGGAGTTGAGGGAGTCAGGACTGAGATGGAGGTTGAAGGAGAGGCAGCCAATGTCACTGAAAAATTTTAGGTAAGATATTATCTTTCTCTAGCATATTAAAGAGTTTTAAAATCTGGGAATTAAGAATCTTAACATAGTATAAAACCGTAACTGCTGAATTTGGGAGAGATGTTACAGATTACAAAATCTAATTTCCAGATGAAACTAATGAATCCCCGAAGGGATACTAATCATGACAGACCTATGATGAAAACCCAAGTTGATTGATGTCAGTGGTCTTTCCGCTACTTTGCCTTCCTGAGTCCTTGGAATTCTTTCCTGTTGTGCCTCATAGTACCCCAGGAAAGGAAGCTCATAATCTTTCACCTCTGAGAAAGTACTTTTCTGTGTAGCAAAATTATCCACGTAGCCCACATTGCTCACCATATCCGTACAGGTGCTTCTAGTGCCCTTAGAGATTCAGATAATCAGACAAGAGACTCTTGGCATCTGTCACGTACTAATCGCTCACATATTCTGGGTACTAGTCAGTTCTCAATAAATGGCTGACAGTGGATGGGATAAAAGAGAACCTGCATTTTCATGAGCTCCATGGATCAGTCTACAGCATACTGCATTAATCAGGATAAGTTAGTCTTCTTTGGCAAACAGCCCTAATAGCTGATCTTTTTTTCATGTACCAGCAGTAACATGTTGAGGAATTTATTTTAAATCTTAGATAACTTTCTAAAGTTTACTATGCTATAACTTCTTTCAAACCCCTGCCTATGTTATTGCTCTCTGCAGACCTAGAACAGTGCCTGGTGAATAGTATGTCCCAGGTGAATGGATGAAGGACTGCCTACTCCTCTCCACCTTCCACACCCTCCCCTTGGCCTTCTTCCCTGCATAATCCCAGGGGTCCTCAGTAGCTCATCAGGAATCTTGTAGGAGTCAAGGAGCTGAGCAGACCGGTGGCGTTTGTACGTATAAACAGGGTATGCTACTCTGTGTGAGAATTCAGACAAAGGACATGGAATCTGTGTCAGGGCAGCTAGCATTCGCGATGCATTTCACAACAGACTCCTTGCAATCCTGCCTTTTCCAAAAGGTAGCCCAGCTCATATCGAGCTTGGCTGTGTTTCTCAGATCTTATGTCCACCCCCCTTGCTGCTCTCCCTCCTCCTCAAACCTCCTCCTATGTCACTCCTGGTGTATACATGCGTCATTAGCAACCTCTCGCTGCAGCTGTGGCAGAAATGTTGCTTTCATCTATGAATAGATTTTAACATCCTCCTTCAAGCTTCCTCTCAGGGCTGCACTGACTCAGCTACGCTGGGAACAGGGAGTGCTTTGACTGACAGAGAGCTTTACCATTTTAAGGTATAATGATAGGAATACAAGAAGAAAGGTGCAAGAAGTCCCGGCATTACGGAAGCCTCCCTAAAGAAATAAATCTATAATGACAATCTAGGCAAAGGAGACAAAAAGAAAGACAATGAGCAACTAGAGAGCTATTGTGGGTTGTTGTGGGTGAAGTGGTACTTTGGGATGATATTACTGATTTGAAAAAAAAAAAGACATCTTTCAGATTTGAGCTTTGATCTAAAGATTAAAAAGAAATTGCCTCCCCTGAGAAAGGACATTTAGAAAGCTATTTGCAAGTAGACAAGCTGGGGGCAAAGAGGATTTCCAGAAGGCAAATCCGGGTCATCTGTTCATGAGTGGTGGGTGCTAAGGCTCTCACACCGAATTTACAGCTACACCTTTAATTAGGGACAGGATACAGTCACGGCAGCAGCCAGCTGCAAAACCTGCCTCTACGGGCTTTGAGAGACAAGAAGAATGATTTCTGGCTCAGGCAGACACAGCTGCTCCGCGCACCCAGAATGTGTGGGGACAAATCTGGCTTGAGCCTTACGTAGGATGAAACCAGCCAAAGAGGTTTTTCCAGAAAGAGGTAACCCCATGGCTGTTTATTAAGAGGACAATGGATTCACCCAATAGAAATGTTTGGTGGTGTCTGTTAAATTGTTCTCAGGCAGTTATTACTGCAATTAGGAACCTGCAACATTGCAAAACCTCGTCTAGACTAGTATTTAAAAGAACCTGTTTGTGATTGGTTTTTGTTGGAGAGAGCAGATAAACAGTTCAACCCAGTCTCAGTCTGGTGTGTTTATTCGGTCTTTCTCTATTTCTCTCTCTACATTTAGACTACAGCCTCTCCTGGCTCTCCATGAAGGTAAGGTGCGTTTTGAGGAACACACTAAGATGCTCCCTTCATAGCATCTGCCTTCAGCACCAACATGCAACACTTCTATCTATGAATATATTTCGTGTTCCTATAAGCAATGACTATTAAGGTTTTGGTTTTTATTTTCTTTATCTGGAGACTGTGCCCATAAACTAAAATGAGAGAAGAAACTTCAGAAAGAGTCAGGTGGGGTTTAGAAGTACAGTGACGGGAGGATTTCCACGTCCAAGGCCACCGCTTCATAAAATCCCCTCTGCCTCAGACCCTCTGACTATCCACTGCTGGCAGTTTCTCCTGCCATTTACAGTGAAATTTCTTTGTCTCTGTCTTTATTCACAACCAGCCTTATCAATTCCCCCTTTGTTTCTAAAGCCATTGTCAAGTGGAGTTAAATTCGCTTTCTTAATTCCAAGCTGAATTTTTTCTTCTCTGAAAGATTGCAGCATTTTATATCTATTCCATTCATCTGTGTACTTAGCTATGAGGATCCTTGAGTTGTTACTTAACAGTTTGATGGGTATACAGTATCTTGCCAATTATATTTTAGTATTTGGGAATGATGACATAATCAGGAGTCTCTGGCATCAACAGATTCTAATATATAAGAGGCCTTTAAGAACACTTGTAGTTTGAAGATGCTTTTTTTAATTGATTAAAAATATTTTGAGCAGTTTTAAGTTTACAAAAAAAAATGAGCAGAAAGTACAAAGTTCTGAAATACCCCCATCCCATCATGTCCCCACTTCCAGTTTTCCCTGTTATAAGTGATGAACAAATATTGATTTATTATGAACTAAAGGCCATAATTTACATCCATTCTTTGATTTGTACATTTTATAAATTTTGATAATGTATTATGTCATATATCCACTATCATAGAATCATACAAACAGTTTCACTGCCCTAAAAATCCCCAGTGCTCCACCTATTCACCCCCACCCCTACACACACACACACACACACACACACACACACACACACACCCCAAACCTGGGCAGCCACTGATCTTTTCACTGTGTCTATCATTTTATTTTTCTCAGAATGTCATATGGTTAGAATTGCACAGTTCATAGCCTTTTCAGATTTTTATCTTTCATTTAGCAATATGCATTTAAGGTTTCTTTATATTTTTTCATGGCTTGATAGCTCATGTCTTTTTATTGTTGAATAATATTCCATTGTATGGATGTACCAGTTTATTCACCTTTTGAAGGACATCTTGCTTTCTTCCATGTTTTGCAACTATAACTAAAGCTACTATAAACATCCATGTGCAGGCTTTTTTTATGTGGGCTTACATTTTCAATTTATTTGGGTAAATACCAAAAAGTGCAATTGTTGTACCATATAGTATGAGTATGTTTGTTTTGTAAACAAACAAACTAACAACCAAGCTGTCTTCAAAGTGTCTGGGTTATTTTGTATTTTCATAAGAAATGGATGAAAATTTTGAATGTTTAAATAAACTTTTCTGAGACTGGCTTTTGGTTGGTAGAAAATATAAAGGAGATACATTTGTGGTGTAGAATTAATTGAGGATCACCCACCCCTACCCCTGGAGACTGTCCTGTAGTAAATAGTAGGAGATACTGGGTAGTAAGTGGGGGTAGAAAAAAAGCAGACCTGGGTGATATCTTTATCCTGTTGGGACAATAGCAACAACTTTCTTGGACTCTGGTAAATGCATAAACAAGGCAATGCATGTAAAGAGATGAGCATAATTCCATGCACATAATCAGTGCTTAATAAGATTACTTCCATTCCACCTACAGAGATAGAACTAATTTTCACTAGGATTTTTTGTAAGATACAATTATAACCAGTATCTGCTCCCTTTATTCTAAGTTCCTTTATGATAATTGTAAAATCCTGTGACTAAAACAAGAATATGACCTCAGTATTCCTAATGGGAGTAGAATGTTCCAGTTGCTATTTCCACCTGGGGTGGGAGGAATTGACGGACTAGAAATGTCATGTCAAGTCCTTGGTGTATGAGGAACTCAGACTCTCAAAGAAAGGGCTGCACACCTGCGAGGACTTGCTTCACCTCAGCCATTTCTCAGCGAGTGACATTATTATGAAAGTGAGGCAGTACAGGTGACCCTACTTGACTTCACATGAGCCTTGCTGACCATGGACCTTTCATCTGAGAAAAACAGTCAGCAGTATCTTACAATCATAGCTTAATTGCAGCCTTCAGAGAGGGCAAAAACTGTAACCACCCTGAAATATTTTCACTCACCTTCCTGTATTAACATGGGAAATTTCACCAACCATTCAGACCCTAATGAAATGTTCATGTGGTGGGCCATATTTTTACATTTCTACTGCTTTTGCTGTGTATGTATGGGCAAGTGTTTGTGTGTATGTGTGTTGCCTGAAGCCTAATTTCTTTTTAAGTATTTTAAATATATTTTAGATCCTGCTTCTCTGGCCCTAAGCTCATAGTCACCTTTTGTTTATCTGCTGACTGTAATTCAAAGTGTGAAAGGATCTTTTGGCCCTTAGCCTCTAGTCCCATATTACTTTTTTCATCCGCTGATTTCCAATCAAAGAACAACTGAGAGAAATTGAATCTAATAATGGTGTTTTATTGCATAGGTAGACCGAATTTCTACTTTGGTCACTACTGTAAATATGACCAATTTGTCAATTATTGCATAGCTAGTGCCATATGCAGAGCATTGTGCTGGGTGGGATGTGATGAGTGAAGACTGGGAATTAAGATTCAAAGACTAAAAATTTATGATTTCTTCACTTTTAGGGGTTAAGTCCTATGAATAAATTATGGTTTAGTGACTAAAGGAGAAACTCATTGATTGGCCTCTATTACCAAGTAATTATTGACGTATTGTGCTATAGCTGTCCCTCTGTCCATACACAGATCTAGCATCATGACTCACAGAGGCCCCAGCATCAGTGAGCTGTGGAAGTATAAAGTTGCTCCAACAAGAGGAGAATTTTATAATTTTAAAATTCTGTATTGACGTATAAATGCCAGTAAGTAGAATTTATACTTTAGGCTATATCATATGGGAAGAAGATTGGTCACATTTCAGCAGGAGTTTGAAAAGATTATATTACCATGTTACTTACTTGAAGAATGATATTTTGAAATCAAAGCTCTAACATAGCTATGAGACTAAAGAAGCTTTTTTTTTTTTTTGGACATGAGGACAGATGGCTTGGTATTTTCTAAAGGGAACAGAACTATGTATTGGATCACAACTTAAATGTTCACAACTAAACTAAGGTGATCAGATTGTGTAGTTCTCACTCATGCTTCATATTTCAAGTTGCAAGCAGATTATAACTAGATTCAGCATTCCATTTTCTGGGATATAATATTAGCTATGTTAATAGTTTTATTTTATTAATATTAATCTTAAAAAAGTTTCTCCTAGGCTTCATGACTAAAGTTAGATAATATTGGCTTCACTGGCCCAACTGATAAGATTTCTCTGAGTGTGAGTAATCAAAAAAGTAGAAATGATGTAGGTAGTTTTTACTTTTTTTAAAAAAATTGTAAGATTATTTCCAGGGCTGAAATTTTGCCTGTGCTTACACATATGGCTGTGCTGCTTTTTAAAATGTTGAAAATTTTCCATAGAAATTGATAAATAGTTACTGTTTAGAGCTCCCCAAATGCCCTCCCAGAACCTTAGCTGCCTCAGAGCTGCCCCTGGATCCTCCCCTTTCCAAGGACCCCATTATAGTAGATAGTCTGCAAAAATGGTCACAATCACTTTCTTCATATCCACATCCCTTTGAAATATGACTTGCTGTTTGTCCCATCAAGAGGTAGAGTCTCTTTTTTGTTGAATTTGGTCTGATCTTGGGACGTGATTTTACCAGTAGAATGCAGTGTAAATGCTATGTAAATATAAATGTAGGCCTAAACAGGTCTTGTACACATCTGCTCCCTCTCACTCAGAATCCTGCTCTGGAGTCAAGAACAAGCCAACTGCAAGTCAAGATACCCTGGTGGAAGATGAGAAACCAAGTGGAATAATGATGAACTGGCCCAATACAGGCCAACTCAGCCCAGACTGTACTCACAACTGATGGAAGATGGAGGAGTATGCCCAGCTAAGAGCAGAAGAACCACCCATCTGAGAAAAGCCCAAATGATTGAAACTCAGATCTATGAGCTAAATAAATGGTCAATATTTTAAGCCACTAGGTTTTAAGATACTTTGTTATACAGGAACATTTATTGCACATTTGTATGATTATATGTAATTTACACTATCCATATAGAAATAGGTAAGTAATATACCAATGAACCAGCATCTAATAGAAGGGTAGCAATTGGAACAGCAAAGGTCCTCCAGAAACCTGCTTCCATGCCAATTCCAGACTCTGTTTGGACTGGTCAATCCTCATGGTAAGCAATAATTTCCTTAGGAGGGAGAATCTGAGCTTTTACATTTTAAAATTCTATATCGCGTTTCCAAAGGCCAGTAAGTAGAAATTATACGTTAGGCCAGACAGTATGGAAAGATTTGTCACATTTCAGAAGGTACCTTTGAACTGGTAATCTAGTGTAGCAACCCTCAAAATCTGTGCTGTGTACATGAAAGTTATGAAATGTGCTTGTTTAAAACGTTGCTTGAGCACCAGACCAGAACTACAGAATTAGATTCTTTGGAGAAGGAAGGCAAAAAAAGGGATCTTCATCCTTCAAAATCTCCCCAAATGATTCTGAAGTTAACTAAAGTTTGGTTAGCAAACTAAAGAGGTTACGGAAGGAATCTGGCTGATGTCCAGCACCATCTAACGGAACAATTCACAGGCAGTGACAACTTGCCCCTCCCAGAGTCTGTGGACCCCAAGAAGAAAGATTCATTTGACATGAACCCCAAGACATGCACTGTCCGTGGTCAACCAAGGATCCAAATTTTATAAATAGTGAGAGTCTAGCAGCCATCTACTGACAGTGGCTTCTCATTAACTCTGTATTCCAGGAAGAACCTCGGACTGAACTCTCAGCTTCCCACACTATGCCCTCTTGTTAGGCCGTCTGAGTCAACTCTTGTAAGGTGTCACCTTCCGACCAATGTATTAAGAGCGGCCTGGGCCGTGCAAGTGCCATCAATCAGACCTGTGCGGATTTGGACTCAGACCTGTGCGGATTTGGACACCTCATTTATGTAAAACAAACCTAATTAGGAACCTAAGTGGGAACTTTCTCATAAAACGCAGAGCATAGTTTTGGTTTCTGCTGGAGGCTGGCACCACCCCACTTTGCAAACTGAACACTCTCTCCTTCCTCTCTCCAGTGCCTTTTGGACTTGTTAACTACCAGTCTATCTCTATTCTGGAACTAAGTAAGGGAGACCCCCTACACCTCTTCACCCCCATCCTCCTGCTCCAGAAAGAAAAGCCGCTTACTAGAAGTTCCAGTAGAGGGGAAAACCTCATCCTTTTTTATCAAAGCAGCAGGAGATTCCTGGAACCAGAAATTTCCTTTGCGCTTGTTCTTTACCCTAACATTTCCCAGAGAGAAGCAGTGTTTGAGTAAGTAGTTGAACTCTTAATTATGTAATTTTTACCTTTTTACCACAGAAAACCAGGTTAAACACCAAGAGTTTATTATCTAGATTTGCTTCAGTAAAACTACTTTAGGGCCAAAAAAGTACTACTATGCTATTTCAGAAGGTGACTTTTTGATGCTCCAAAGCCCAATAAGACCTGTGTAGGATAGGCTAAAAAAGTCAAGGCCCCAAACCACTCTTTTTATGTTTCCCTGTTGCTAGAGTCCTCTTGTTAAGTTCATGAGAAATAGAACAAATAACCATGCCTCGAAAGAAAAAGAATCAGACCCAAAATAAAATCAGGCAAGTATAGAAAGGAGCAGGCTATGGAATTACAAAGCCTTTATTTAGGGGAATTTGGAAATCCCTAGGCAAACCTGGAGTTCCCCCAAAGTTTCTAAAGGGAAGTGGCTATAAACCTCCTCCTAGCCTTTTATCTTATCTGTAAGTCAAAAGATGATACTGGAATTCCACCCCAGGGCTATCTCTAGTATTCTTTCACAGAGGAGATCTTTGTCTTGCTGGGGAAGCTACTGTCATTCTAGAGTTTAGTGCATTTGGAATGTTTGTTGTCAGGTAAAAAATCTCCATTATTTGGTTAAGCAAGGAAGTTTTAGAGTCTTTGTCTGAAAGGTATTCATTAGTATATGACATAAGATTTTAATTTGGCACCCTCAAGAAAAAAAGGATCTGTTGAAAACACTAAGGCCTCTTTTTTTAACCCTGTTTTCTGATTTAAAGATAATGTTTCCTGTGCTCCTTTCTCTCTTTTAAGATAGAAAGTCAAGTGTAAAACACAGATGACTCTAAATCTAGTTCATTTTTAACCTCATCACAGCCCTGATTTTCTGGGCTTGAGCAAATTGAACCACCGGGGTACTTTGACCACTATTAAAATACCCCAGGTCATAATATGCAGTTTCTTTTCAACCTTTCTCCTTAGATTCAAATTCCCCCAGTGCCTTTAATTATCACACTGAATTTTTAATTGTACCTTCATCTCACAAGATCAAGAGGCAAATGTTTACAAAATGCAGTAAAATGCCACTGTTCCAGAAGTTGCCTGGTGCTGTTGCTTCTCTCCTTAACTCTCAGGCCTCTTGCTGTTGTGATGGTGCGGTGTGTGCGTGTGTGCACACGACCGTGTACGGTATGCATACGTGCATGCAAGCGTCGTGTGTGCTTGTGCGTGGGCTGTGTGTGTGTCTGGGGCTTGAAGAGTGAAGGTGTAATGTTTGTTTTCCAGAGCAATATCAATTTATTAATTTACGTAAAAATTTATTTTCCTCTCTTGATTCAGTTTCAACTTAATCATTTGAACTTCTAAAATAACTTTCCAATTTATTCATAACATGTGACTTGTCATTAACCCTGATCCAATGCTTCAAACGTGGAGAAAATTATATAAGAAAGGTAGGAAACAAAAGAAGTTATTAGACTTTAAGCTCACGTTCAAGAAAGATTTAGAAAAAACAAGTGAAAACTCAAAGTACTTTCTCCCTAAACAGGCCAACGTTGTCAATCGTATCAATGTCCATATGGCCCCTTATTTCATACAATATATAAATATTATTTATTAGAAGTAATAATTTATTTAAGATTAGATTTTGTTCTTACATATAATTTCTTCAGCAGCTGCAACACTAAGAGAACCTTCTTGGAAAAAAAAGAAAACCTAGAAAAACAAATAAACAATAATAATTTCTTGCTTTAAAGGAAATTTCCCCAACAGTGCTATTTTATAAAGTGAATTCTAGTTTTTTCTTTAAAAAAAAAATCCAATGTATTTGGATTTAACAAATAAATAACACACACCCACAGCAGACTGTCTTTTATCACCACCAAGTATAAGGAATCGATATTTTACAATGGAGAAATTAATAGCATTTAACATTGTATATCTATACTATTATTGAACTGACTAAAGTATAGGATTGATCTTTGTATATAGTAAATTCTGATAAGAAAGACAACTGAAAAATAGAGAGGAGCAAAAGAATTACTAAGAATAAAGTTTAATTAAAGGAAAAAAGCAATCTCTTAAATATTGAAACTTACCAACCCTAATAAAATTTGAAAGAAAGTAATGAAAGGTGATGCCTAGATAAAGCAGAATTTAGTATCCTTTGCTTAGGAAAATCACCAATTCAATATCTAATCTTAATGTGGAGACAAAAACAGGAGTCTTAGTCATTATTCATTAGGTACAGAGAGGAAACTACTACTTTAAATAAATGAATGAATGAACAAACAAATAAATAAATACTAGGTTAAATATACACTGGTAGTCTCTAATGAGTACTAAATTTCCTCCCCCAGAAGAAATAGTTTTATGTTGTATTCTTTTAGATAATCTGCTTTTCCAGGGAAAGGCATCCCAATCTTGCTTAAAATATCAAACAATTATACATACAAAATAAAATAACAAAAAAATCAAACAACAACAACAACAACAACAACAAAAACCTGTGATGATAAGTTTAGTTTATACCAGAAGTATAGCTAGAAACTCTAAAAAATTACTTGTGTACAGCGATAGCGCCAATGGCCTTGGGGCCAGGTCCTTTGTACACGATCCCTTCATGCACTGTTAAGTTTCTTCTTGGCAGCCGCCTATCAAGGACTGAAGTGTAGTGAATGTAGTATTCTGAGGCTTGTTCACTAAAGCCATAAATAAGAGTGGCCAGTAACATTATTCATGTCTGTTGGCTGAATATTATTCCTGGAAAATACTTGGACACCGGACATTTTTCTTAGCAAATTCTGGTCAGTAGTGACATGGAATGAATCTTAATTCATTTCTTTTGATTTTGGTGAAACAAAAAAACAATTTTAATCACCTCCTTTTTGACAAATTCAGGGCATCTTTTATATTACCTAAACCTACTTAATTAATGTGGCAGAAATTTAAAACAGAGGAGGTTCTTGCCATGTTTAGAAAATATTTATTTTCTAGATTCTAGAATCACATACCCCAATTTTAATATTTTTTATTTAAATCAATATTACGTAGGGTGGATTTTTTGTAAAAGCACCACGTTTTATAAACATGCATGCCTTGTACATAAAAGTCACAAAATATTTTAAGTGTTATTCTATATTTCTGTATTTAATTTAAAGTAGTATTCTATATATATTTTTAGAGACATTTTGAATATATTGGACAGAATTGTATATGAAGAATTGTCCTTGGAATTATATCATTTTTTATTTTTATTTTTTTGTTCATGTTTGCCCATCATAAGGTCTATACCACTGTCTCTCTTTTTCTTTTTCTCTAAAGACAAAATTTTATTAATCTGCCTGATCTGTAGATCATCTGCCTTTGAGCTGTGGTTTGTTATTTAGAATCTTCTTATGAAATCAAAGCTCTTCTGCATCAAGAAATGAACTCAGGATGCAATCCATTTGCTGCAGAGAGAAAGGATGTTTGCTTCCTGGCTAGATTAGATGGTAGGATGTACAAACAATCTTCTTTCTAGGAAAAGAACACACTAAAAAACAATGCTATTTTTTTCTGCAATCTTCTCTTCCATAGATAAAGACAGCTTCTGTTACATATCAACTTTATAACTTTGTTGATGCGTCATGTACAATCAACTTCTTCAATCTTGCACAGAATGTCCAAAAATTTAATCACCTACAGATATTTATCAATTTGTCTGCACTCATAGGGATATGTGAAAAAAATATATAAAGGAACTCTTCTTATTCTCTATGAGCCTTGATTGAATCTCAATAATTAACAAGTGGCTGTTTTCAAAGCTACTCTTTAGAAGAAAATCACTAATCTTAGAAGTCGTACAATTTGTTTTTAGTTCTATCTCAACTAGAACCTCAAACTCAAAAAACTCATGGCTTCTTTCCTATTTGGCCTTTCTTCTTTTAACTGCTGCCTAGCTACCCATGCTGGACATCTAGGTTCATCCTTAACTCCTTCCTCTTCCATGATCTTCAAATTTATACCTTTTAAATAGTTCTCCAGTACATTTACATCTCTGCATATGCGCAGTCATTAACCTAATTGGAACCCATCTGTCTACTGGACTATTGTAGTCATGTCTGAATTGGTTTTTCTCTCTTTAGCCTAAGTCTATCTTCAACAAAGACAAGAGAATGATATGCCTAAAATTGGATATTTGACAATGCCACTTCTATACTGATAACCCAGCAATGTTCTCCTGCCATCCATTATTCTATAAACTCCAAGCTCTTTCACATTCCTTAAAAGATCTTCATGGCATAGCACATTCTTTTTCACATTACATAACTTTGTGAATTTTATTAATAATGCCAGTTGTTCAATCCCTTCTAGTCCTGCATCCTCTAATCTCTACATCTTATAGTCATACCCCTGACCTTTTTACATAATTTCTAACCTTTGAGGTGTAACCTTTTCTAGGAAGATTCTTTCATTTTCATTCCTGCTTCTGGACTAATGTAAGTATTTGCCTCTGGGTTTCCAAATATTCCTTGAGTATCTCTACTATTGGACTCTATGTTGAATTATAATTTTTGTTTATATATTTGTCTCTCTTATCATAAAGCTAGAGCTGAGACATTTATCCCTGTTCTTATAGAATACCTGCACAAGACAAATGCACACTCAAAGTTGGTTAAATGAATTTGGTCTTTAATAAGTCATGGAGTTTAAATGAAAGAATATAAAATCTTGAGAACCCATGAAATTACTTATTTTATCAACAAACCAGGTGATGATCATTTCTAAATTTCAGAGCTGCTGTGAAGATTATATAAAGTAAAATAGAAAATGAAGTACAAATTTCATCTTAAAAATCTATCCCTTCTTCGATGGTTACCTCTAAGCAAATATGCTCTTCACCAACTTTTATTAGAATTTTAATATTATCCTTTATAGTTCCCTCTTCCTCATTTCTACATTGAGAATCATGTTGATTCTACCTCAAAAATATATCCGAATCCCCTACTTTTTTGTTACACTACCACTATCCTTGTCCAGGACATCATTTTTGTTTGACTATAACAGCATCATAACTTGTCATTCTTATTTCCATTCTTGTCTTATTTCAACCTTTTATCATTTCAACAGTCAGAATAGCTCTTAAAATAAAATTATTATCATAACTTTCATTGTTTGAAACCTTATAAAGACTTTTCATTTTCTGAGTGACACCTCTCACCTGGCTGACTTCTATTGAATCTTTTCAAGTTCAATGTCACAACCTCAAGGATGTCTTGCCTGATCCCCAAGTCCTAATTATGTTTCTGTTATATTGCACCATAGTATGCTAAATATTTTTTTCTTAATATTTATCACAATTGTGATAACAATTATTTTTGTATCTCTGTATTCATAGTTTTATTCCTTTATTAAATGATATGTTCTGTGAAAACAGAGATAATATCTGTCTTGTTTCCTGCTCTATTCATAGTGCTTAATACAACGTCTGGGATATGCAGGGCACTAAGAATATATTTGTAAAATAAATGGCATAACATTCATAGCACATAACATTATTGATATATAAAGTGGCTTTTTTTTTGTCTTTTCTTTCTGTAAAAATCATTAAAGATAAACAGCAATTTCAGAGAATGGATTTAAGTAAATGGGTGGATACATATGGAGTAAAAGAGAAATTTTTTCAATGTCTATTTTGTCTCTAAGATCCCATGGTTTATCAAAAGTTATCTAATGTTATAACACTTTAAATTCTTTCACTAAATAAGATATATGTATAAAAAAACATAGCTATTATTCACCAATCATTTAATTAAAAGGCTTAAAGTCCATGTATATTAGTTTGCTAAGGCTGCCATAACAAAGTAGCGCAAACCAGATGGCTGAACCAAAAAGGTTATTATCTTACGGTTCTAAAGGCTAACAGTTTGAGATCAAGATGTCAATAAGTTATGGGAGGTGAACACACAATGTAAATATATATATGCCTTACTATTAAAGTATACAGCTGAAACTTATAGGATTTCATTAAGCAACATCACTATAAAAAATATAAACAAACAAACAAATGAATGAATAAATGAACAAACAAACAAATAAACAAACAAATAAATAAATAAAGTTGGCAGGGTTGGTTTTTTCTGCAAGTTGTGAGGGAGAATCTTCTCCAAACCTCTATTCTTGCAGCTGGTGATTTGCTGGCAATCTTTGGCATTCCTTGGCTTGTAGAAGCATCATATGATCTCTGCATTGATGTTCATAGACATTCTTTCTGTATGTGTGTCTGTTTCCCAATTTCCTCTTTTTCATGAGAACACCAGTCATCTTGAATTAGTGCCCACCCTAAGGACCTCATTTTAACTTGTTGTTAAAGAGGTAAAATTTTATCACCAACAAGGGACAAAAATCTAGAATAGCAGAATAGAAGGATCTAGAATTTCCAGAACTCAATTATTTTGGAATTTAGCATGAGAATGGAGAATAGGATGGTATGGGGAACTATATAACATATCTCCATCTACCCAGATTCTGAACCAATATAGAAGAAGGAGACATGGTCAGACAGATATTTGGCGGGGAGGGGAAGCTCTTTACCAAGAGATAGAGGTTTGTTGTTGATTGTGATGGTAGTGATGAATAAGAACAATGTATCTGTTTAAATGGGCTTGCTAATTCTTTCTCCCAAATTTAAAAGCTGCCCACTCTACATGTAAGAGACAAATGAGTATATCCTAGAAATAGGCCACTTTTTAAAAGATTCTGGAATGGACTAAACTATAAAATCTAGGTTTTGTTCTCTCCATCTCACCAATTAGGTAAACCATTTCTCCCATAGGAGAAGTATGGGGAGAAGGGTTAAAGTTTCATTATCATCATAAATACAATAGCTCCCCTTTTCCTGGGCTCAAATAGGAAAACAGAGAGTAGGAGAGACTACTGGTAGAATATTTTCTAAAGCTGAACTCCTATATAATCCGCATACATATTATTTTCCTATTAGTATTCATTCTGCCTTCATTAGTGATTACCTACAATAGAGCATGCATTATTTCACTAAGGAAGGAAACGTCCTCAAGTTACCTGATCTTTCATCATGATTATCCTAGTTTTAATAAATTGTATCACTATTCATATTAAATTGGTACAGGAATTTTTTTCATTCAAATCTCAAAAGTTATCGCATTGCAGGGTGATATTTTGAAAATTGAGTTTGGATAATTGTATAAATCTCATGAGGATATTCTTCTACATTGTATCAACTTTAATTCTTATTAATAAAAATTAAACTATAGGTGATGTATATTTAATAAGGAAATTTCTCTTAGTCTAGGTACAATATGTCTATAGTATAATTTATAGTCAAAGAACAGTTTTTCAATGTATATATTTTATTAACTTAATATTCGAGTGGCCTCTTCTGTCATGTCCTACTTTTTCTTAAGATCTGATTGGTACTGTCCTAGTATTTTGAACTTCAACAGTGCCTATTGATGCCAACTAATGTACTCAGCAAAAACTAATCAGCCCTGTTGTTGGTTTCTTGTAGAACAAGCAATAGGTTGCTAGAGATTATAGTTCTTGTCATCAGCTCGTTCTGATCATGCATATGGTTTTACTCAGGTATCTCCTTTAGTTTATGTTTTCTTATTAAAAAAGAAACTGGTATGGGACAAAAATTTTTTCTTAAAGAATACTAAGCTTAGGAAGTCTGCCTGCTCTAGAATGTACCCTGCTGTTACATAAAGTTCAGTTATAATATTAGTTAATAAAACTTTTGTAGATTTGGGTCTCCCAAATGAATTAATTTTCTTGACTCATAAAACATGTAATCAGTGGTTCCTAAGCCTCATGAGACTTTATGGATGAAAACTTTCAAGTTGAGCTGAATTGGAGACAAATATTAAGTTTTCAGTATTCACCAGAAGTCTGTTTGCCTACTATCCTTTAGATCAGAAAAAAATAATAAAATAAAACCAGAAATTTAAGTTTCAAAGAGGGCTCATACTTAAATGGAGTACTAATTCATCATTTTATAGTTGATATTTTTTCTTTTGCTATAGTTAAATGTCTATGTTAATGTCTATATAATCAGTTAATCCAAATGAATAAATTCTATTGAATAAATAGATTTTTTTTGATTAACCAATGATTAGCTTCATTTATACATAGAAACAGTCTTGAGGATTTGATTAGAAGCTGATAACCTAACCCAGTAAATTTATTTAAGCTTTTTGAAGTTGATAGTTCTAGATTAATTTAGTGCTATCAGTGTCTTAATAATCAAACAAGCAAATATCTTTTTTTTGTATTTGGTTTTGCTCATAAGTCTAACAAAAATTTTTTAAAAATGTCAAGGCAAAATTGCCCTAATGCCTCAGAGACTACAATCTAATATTTTGAGGGGAATTAGGTAAGTGTACTCTCAGTATTTCATACTTTAATCCTACAAGATATCTTCCTCGGAAAGAGATTATAGCAGTTTATTTTACATAACTAAAAAAATAATAGTGTATGGTATATAAACAGAGGCTTTGGAACAAGACTATTCATAAGAATCTCTCAGGCAGTTACAAAAAAAATGTAGCTCCCTGGTCTCATTCCCAGAGATTCTGATTTAGCAACAGATATTTTTAAGGAGGGGCCACCAGAGAAACAAGGTTTTTCCAAAAACTGACCACCTTAAACCTCTTCTTAAAAGTCAAATATCTTTCAACCTCACAAATATTGATCATCTATAAAACAACATCGATAAACATGAGGCAGAGAAAGGAACACTAATAAGTAACTGAAAAGATTTCTTCCTGGCTCTAGCATGACAGATGTTGTTTTTGACTAAATGGTAATGAGCAGTCAGCAAAAAGCTCACCTAAAAAATGCCGAAACCATTTTCCAGGGAAGCCCAAGTTTCCATTTTAGAGAAATGTGACTATTTGCATTACTTTATCTATAATCTCAAAGCAAATTCCCTTGGGAGCCAAATGTCTTATTTAGTTTCTACCAAGTAAAAAGGTTTTCCTTGTTGGTAATTAAAGGGAAAAGAGGAAAGAGGACAGACAAGCAAACTAGAAACAGGATTTGCCCCGGGGGGAGAAGCCCTTTATTTTGAGTAGTGAGCCGTAGGATATTCTTAGATATAAAACTGAGAACTTCGTTTGAACTGTCCTGGTATTGTCTAAAAAATAATTGACTTAATCTCTGATGCACACTGTGCTTTCCCTGATCCTTTGAGATGCAGAGCAGGAAATGCAATGTTAATTTAGCCTTACATTGCCCAAAATGGGGGGAAATGTGAGTCCCCTGTACTTAGAGAAGTAAGAGGCAACAAATCACACCATTTGTTTCCTTCTTCATCTGGAAAATGCTCACATGTCACTTTAAGGACAAAATTGCCTCTAATCCAAGTATCTTATTTTTAAGGCCACAATTCTTAAAAGAATAGTAAAAATCGGCCTTCTCAGGAGCACAGTCAGATACCGCATAATGGCTAATGAGTACTTGCAACTCTATTCAGCCAGCAACTTCTGCTATCACATAACCGTGTTGCTCAGGAGTTCCAGTAGGTGACAACACAAAGGACTGACATTTGACCTTGTCTCTTTGGTGTTCAGCCTCCAACTGAGTTGGAGTTTCAATATGTTTGTTTTAGATCTATCTGGATTTGCCTGTAGCTGTGAAGACCTGTCAGAAGGCAGATTGAATAAATGCTATCTTTATGTCCCTAGGATGCCTCAGGAGTCGGGCCATAGGGGCAGCAAACTGTGCAATTCAATTAACTACTTAGACCAGGTATTAACCTCCCCGTCAACTTGAGACCATCGAAACACACACTATTAAGCAAACAGTTAAAATTAACTCTCAGTCTGAGTCACTGAAAAAACCTAATGCTGCTAAGTAGATAACTTTAAGTCCTTGAAAACCAGAACACCATTTTTATTATGACCTTTGAAAAAGAATGAAATATTTTCTTTACTGTAAAAGGCTATTTAGTAAAGTGGACTATTTATGGGTTTGCCCACACTTGATGCATGTTTACTTCCTTGTGTAAAACATTACAGCCAGGAAACCAAGTGGATCTGAACACTATTTAAGATGCAACGTAAGAACCTAGCAAATAAACTGCCCTAGACTGGTGATAAGTACTATGCCTGTCTACCCTGACCCTTCACCATTGAAGCCACCTGGAACTGGAGACGAATAAGTATTGGCTATTTTAGGTTGTGAATGATAAGGATTCCAGAGAGAGAATATTTTACATTTTGCTTGAGTACTTTTCAGATATGCAGTTGTGCAATTTTGGCTCAGAACTTTGAATGTTTGTTAATTCATAATTGATTAAACACCTGCTATGTGCTAGGTCTGTAATATGTTGGAATTAGAAAGCCAGAGAAAACCCTACCTGCCCTTGGGGAATCTCACATTTTAGGTGAAGATTCAGAGACAAGCACTGATATTTCATTACAAGATTTGTAAGTTAACTGAGGGGTAAGAGCTGGCACTGTGGCAGCCCTTAGAGAGTTTGTGGAGGTCAGCAGGGAAGGCCTCTGGTGCCAGGTGACTATGAAGTAAGGATTTGCCAGATAGTATGTGGAGAAATAGGAGGAAAATTTTGGCTGAGGGAGGAGCATAGCAGAGGTACCAAGGAGAAATGCAAATATTGTAGCTTAGTCTGACTAAACAAGGGAATGATATGAGATGAGGCCAGGAAAATAGGCAGGGACCAGAGTATGCTAAGGAGTTTGAATTTTATGCTGAGGGCAATGGGCAGCCACTGAAGGATTCTAATGGAAAGTGACATGATCAGATTGGCAGTTTAGAAAATTCATTCTAGCAGCCTGAGGAAGGATAAATTGGAAGGAAATAATTTTGGAGGCAGGACAGGATGGTTAAGAGGCTACTATAGTTAGAAGAAGGAACATGAAAAAGAACTGAAAAATCTGCGTTGCTGAGCAACATCAGCACATACATGACTATGTGCAATTGCAGAGCATGAAAAACCTATGCAACAAGCGTTTGCAAAAATTATGTCCGTATGGTTTTTGAGTATATGTGTCTACACTACCAGACATGATTTACTCATTTCCATGTCTCTTTTAAACATATTCCTGAGCACAGATGTTTGTGTGTAGTTCTATGCAATGCGTGACAATTGCTATTTCATAAATTTCCATAAAATTAGGTTTTGGAAAAAGAGATTAACGAGGGTCTTCCTTCACCTGCTCAGAACCTGATTTATAGAGCTGAGTAGATAAACAATGATGAGTAAACCTCAAATTAATACTTGCTCTCCCATTCAGATGTTATTTTCACCATCTTTACATAAAACTATGCTATCCAATCAAGTGCTACAAAAATGGCAGTGGCTACATAGAGACATGTTATGAGTCCTATTGAGATTAGCTGAACTTGTCAGTGAATTACAAGATATCGCAGGTACTCTAAAAGTATCTTAATATGGCAGGCCTTTGGGGGACTCCCGTATTAATCAGTGGTATGAAGTAAGAAAGTTTAAATGTGGAAATTGACTAAAATACTGAATACCAGTTTCCAGAATAAGAAATATATTTTTGCATAAAACCCAGTCTATTATGTCACACAATTAGTGATGGCTGAATAAACAAATACTTTGAGCACCTTCTCTGCTTTAAGCACTATGCAATGTGTATACATGTGTATATATTTGTATATGTGTTTAATTCTGATTTAAGGCCCCTTTTACCTAAAGATAAAGCAGCCTCTAAAAGTTGGGATCAAAGTTTATCCCCAAATGTTGATATCAAATGCTATGCCTGTTCTTCTATCTTGTTCATTCTACCATAACTGCTGTCTCTGGAATAGGCATTCATTTCCTACTTTCAGGAGAGAGGAATATCTCCACACCATGTTTAGCCTTTCAGGCATTTAGCTAATACTGTGCCTCATTACTCAAGGAAATTTTTATCCTAACTAGTCTGAATATGTCAAGTGATTTTGTTGTCAGTCCTAGATATATGGAAGAGAGCAAAGTTATAATTCCCTCAATTATGTGGAAGTAACAACCAATAGCATAACTCATTTGGAGTTGAGCTCTTACTATATGCTAGATTTCATGCTAAGCATATTACATTGTTTAGTTTAATATTTATCCTAATATCTATGGGACAGGTCTATCCCAATTTTATAGACAAGGTAAGCAGTTCATTCAAGGTATTTGACTACTGAATTGCTAGGCCAAAATTCAAATTCACATTTGCCTGTCTACAGAACCCAAGATGTTAAGCATCACACTAGAGGGTATTGTAGTTAAAATTTTACTAGAGCAGTGAGACTTAATGTGGCCAGTTTATAAATGGTTACTGGTCCATAAGGTGATAAAAGACCTTCTCCCAGAATGTAAATTTACACACTGCTCTCCTTATTGAAAAATTATGTATAAAAAAAAAGTGTCCACTTACTGGTATAGTTGGCTTCCTTCTAGTCAAGCTTGTGTTTATCTGGTTGCAGTCCAGTAACAGAGTCACAGACAATAGGCACTAGATCTTGGACCATATTTAACTAGCAATAATCCAGATCGTTGTGTGGCTGCCAAATTCATCTGATGAAACTATCCCAAGGAACCTGTAACAAAATATTTTATGAGCCCATAAATGCATCATAATTACCAAATATTTCACTAAAGAATAAAGAAGTTTATATAAACATGTTTGAAAATTTTGAATGAGATACAGAAATCTTTTTAAAAATTTTCGCCATATGTTGTATTGCAAAATGAAGTTTACTTTTTTATTTAGAGTTCTGAAGTAGATGAGTGCTACGATTATACTCTGATTTTGAATACTAATGGGAGTTATGATGATTACATTATTCAATGGTTTGGACACACGATATATTTAGTTCACGTCAACAGCTTTTTAATATAACCTTTAAAAGTTGCTTTATATAACCTTTATAAGGTGCTTTCTAAATTATATAGAATTATATACATATTAAATTAAAATAATAGAAAAGAAGAAAAGAATCAAATGGACAATTATCCAATTCTTCATAGCTAATAACTTTAATAAGGTTTTCATGGGATGTTTTGAAGCTATTTTAAAAAACATGATTTCCAAGTATAATACAGTTCTGAGGTCAAAATGTTTTTGTCAAAATCTATGCTTGATGCAAAGACATTTACCAATAGTGTTCAGAAGAAGCTTTGTATACAACATCTCTAGATATTTTCCTTCTTCCTTCTTTTCTTTTCTCTTTCTCTCTCTCTTTTTTCTCTCTCTCTCCTTCCTGGTCTGTCCAAAACAAAGTCTAGGGCCTTTCTAAACTCTAAGAAGGCAAGGACACTATTATCTAACTTAATGTTTATAGTTTGGCTAGGAGCAATTTCAAACTCAGTAGAGATATTAAAACTTTTAATTTCATGTATACCCTTTACAGTACATTGAGATTTCTTATATGATTTTGAAAACTGCAGGAGGCTGATGCCCATTGGTCTTAGAATGTAATTTTGCAATTTTGAATGACATTAATGAAGGTTTATAGTTGTTTTATTTTTGCCCATTGCCTATTGGATGCTTGGTCAGGAATGCAACATGAATCTGTCTAATGAAACAGGAACTATTTATATGGGCTTAAGCTTTTTAATTCAAAAATGTTTTCTAAGCACCAATTCTGAACAAGTAATTAGAAAAAGTCTTAGCCCTGTTTCTGAAAGATACTAATGGAAAAAGTGTTATTTTTCCATTTAGGAAATAATTCTGTCCCAAAAATAAAGAGCAAAAATTATAAATGTCTTTTTTTTTGTCCTCCCTAGAATCCGTAGGTAATTACACTGAGCTAAGAGATCATCTTAATATGTGAGTTAACCATTCAGCAGACAACATGTAATTTTGCATGCCTATTTATACATATGCTATTACAGTCACTTCTGAATTCATGAGAAATTTTATTTATATATCATTAAAAATGTTCTCCCTAACTTACAAACTAAAAGATTTTAGATGTTCAAATAATTATTTGAAAAGGTAAATTATTTTCTATTTCTCTTTCACGGGATAATATTGACGTTCACTGGAAAAAAATATTTTTGTTGATATTTGGCACCTGGAATAAACTTAACATCACAATTTTGTAGATATTACTTCAATCCTTACTCGGCATCATTATGCTGGTAACAATGCAGTTTGGTTAAATAGCTTAATAACATCATCTTTCACACTGTGATAGCCTTGTGAATTCCAGTGTAGAGTTGTTATTCTCATTTTACCATTGAGAAAACTGAAGGTAAGAGAGCTAAAAGACATGAAGCATGGACTTGAAGTTGTCTGCCTGAGTTCAAATCTTCACATCTTGTTAAATGTATGTGATTTGGGACAAGATAATTTATTTTGCATCAGTTTCTTCTTCAGTGAAATGGGGGTTAATAGCACCTAACTTACTGGATCATTATGACAACTTGAGTTAGTTAATGTACATTAGGTACTTAGAACAGTGCATGACACTTAGTAATGCTGCATCCATGTCAGAATTGAACCCAGATTTCTGACTGTATAGCTAGCATTTTTTTCATTAAAGTAGTGTTTCAGTTTTGTCTTATCTCACTACTTCCTGTGGTTGTTGGTGGGATACTGAACTGTAGAGAAAGAGTTACTACAGAAACATGTTCTTATGCTATAGTTTCTACAACTTCTTGAATTAAAAACAATCTATATAATATCAATATAAACTATTTAGTCAGCCCTCATATTGGCCAGGCTCAATACCCACTTCTTTACTCATATTTTTCTACTTAATTCCCACAATAGATCTATTAATCCTCATTTTACAAATGAGGAAACGTTGGCACTAAGAGTTGAAATTATGCAGCTAATAAGAGGATAGTGATATGTATCAAAAAGGAATTTCACATCTGACTTGATAATGGTATCTGTGGAATGAAGCAAGAATGTGCTTAATTATATCAAGTGATCTGATACTCAGTGCTTATCTTTGCCAAAGGCCACTGTCCTGGCAGTTACATTATACTGCAAAACTGAAATTACAGCTAAAACCCTTATGAACTTTCAGTTTTAGCAACAACTATTTGTCACTGGTGAATAGCCAGTATGGGTTTCAATATAAGTTGAAAATTGAAAGCGAGGAGAAAGTAAGTCTTCTATAAATTATTTTCTCCTACTGTTATGAACTAAATGTTTGTATTTTCCCCAAATTCATATGTTGAAATCTAATTCCCAATGTGATGATTTTAGGAGATGGGGTTAGCGTCCTTATAAGAAGAGGTTAGAGAGCTCACTCATTCCTTTTTCTTCATGTGAAGACACAACGAGAAGTCAGCCATCTGCAATATTCATTGCTTACTTCCTAATGCCAGTAACAATAAGAATGTCTAAACCAATTATTAGAGATGAGAAGCAATTTGATGCCCAGTGAAGTACAGGTAAGTAGGAGCACCCTTTGGTTAGAAAACCCCACACAGAGGATTTAGGAATATTTTCATGCTTCCAGATAGGCTGTGTGTACTCCAAGTTTCTGGGGATGTGTTTCACAACTTCTGCTAGTGAATTCCATTAAAGCATGAGTATGAAGAGAATGTTCACAACTTTTTTAAGATTCTCCAATGTCTCCAAGTTTTGAAAAGCTTAAAAACCATGTTCTTAAAAACACTGTCTTATAAAGCTTCTTCTTATCTAGCCATGTTACTCACACTTGTGCTCTGAAGCTCTCATATTTTTTTTAAGAAATAATGAGTGGTATGTAGTGTGGGAGTAAGGTTGAGATTGAGATTTTACCAGATGCAGGTACTGACAGTAACAAGAAGGATGTGGTATGACATGACAGCATAAGAGGAAGCATGAGAAATTTAAAAAAAATCAGATCTAATAACTTATATGTTCCTGCCCAGAACATTTAGGAGAAGGGAAGGTGGCCCTATACACCTCAACTGCCCCTCAAGGTATCACTGTCTGATGGTACTGGAGTTACATATGCTCATAGTGATGGCAGAATTTCATCTAGAAAACATGAGATTCTACTTTGTGTCCTTTTTGTATTGCACTTTTTGGAAAGTTTCACCCCAAAATAGTAAATAGCAACACTTTTGGTGTTTATGAGGGTAAATTCAAGTTATCAGGAAAGTTTCCATATTTTTAACAACACATTTTATTTTAAGTCTAACCTTTGGGACAACAGGAATTCCTGAATACAGAAGTTTGGTGAGCCTAAAAGTTCAGTGTGGCTAAAATTATAGATAAAATAACAACATTTTAAAAATTTTCCAAACATTTTTTTGTTTGAACATCAGAATATTGAACAGTTCATGCTCAATGTATTTCTTTGAAACTCATTGACCTCTTCTCAGTTCATTATCATTAAATACATTTGTAATTTGTTAGATATGAAGTCCTCTGTTACATACTTTTCCCTTCTTTGACTGACTGAGTTATTCCAATGTTATTACAGCCACCGATCCTTTCATGCTTGGCATAGTTAGGTTCTTTATTATCAGGATCAAGTTGTGTTTTGTTATGGAAGGACATGGGAAGTAAGTGACTGAAGACTGGACATGAGGCAGGGCAGAATCAAGGTCAGCTCAGTTTTCTTGCTCCTTAAATATTAATGCTTGCAGTCTTCATTGAGTGTCATTAGAAATACTTTAATATTTATTACACACCAACAATAAACAGAACCTTGACAATTCTATTCATGAATTTGATTGAATCTGGGCAAGTCACAGTCTCTGCATTGTCACTGTAATTACCATATAATTGCAGTTCCTCTGTCACTAGGGTTGCAGTAACGATAAAGGAGGTGATCTATACAGAATGTGCAGAAGTCTTTGAAAGACATTGTATCAACTAGAGGAAACTTCTCCTTTTTCTTTTTGTCATCTGCCATGCTCTTCTCCATTAGCAGTCATTGCTGTGCTCTGATGGATTAGTGCAGCAGCGAAGCTGAGATAGTGAGGTGCAGACAAGAAATCAAGAAGCAATAGGATTAGATGGACCAATTCAGCATGTAGAAATCAGAAGTGGGGGGCTTCCTTCCAAGGGAGGATAGCCACCAATTATAAGCAGATCTTAGAAGGCAATAATAAAACCATATTTAACATTCTCTTCCCTTTACCTACCTCAACCAGGCATTTTCCCTTTTCTTTCACCTTTTAGGTCAGGGGACAGTACTGAGGAGTTGTGGGTAAATTTAGAGTAGGGAGGATTAAAGAATTTGAGGCTATACCCACATTCTGAGTGGACACAAAGTTATTCAGGACTAGTCTACTCCTGGGGTGGAGTCAGCAGCTTCTCAAGCTAGCGTGAGATGTGAAGAGACATACAAGTTTTCTTAACCATGCCCACAGAGCCCAAAACTAGGTTTTATAGTCACTCTTTGAGAGACGTAAAGCTGTATTTCCAGAAAGTCTATGAATATCTAAACTCATTACATCAAATGACATATATAGATACCTGAAGTGGTTTCTGGCACATGGAGGATGAACATGATTCCCTTCCCTTGCCCTCCTCCCTTAACAGGCATTATTGTGTCTCATGAACTGATGCATTAGAACATGGAGACAGAAGCACGGGGTGGAATAAAAAGCTGGAGAATCAGGCAATGCAGAGGCAATAAAGAAGGTAGAACCACACAGGGGAGAAAATTATGGGAAAGATGGTTATAGTTTAGCTAATTTGACACAATAAAATCTCTACTATTAAGTAAACATTCAAACCCCACTAAAAATACATATTTTCCCCCTTGTCCTCAAGAAAACAATTTATGATGAACAGTAAATAAGTTCTGCTTCGGTAAAAAAATTTTTGCCATGTTTGTCTTTTTATCCATCTTCATAAAATATTAACAGTTTTAAATTGTCAAAGTCATGAACTCCAAGCTATTCATTTTTTTTCCCAATGAGGAATCTAGGTCCAGATAGCTTATGAGAGTTACCAATGTGTTATAGCAAAGCTGAAAACTTTTTTCCTAGACTTTTCTTCCTCCTGCTAATGTAATTTACCACTTACTTTAAATTTGAGTTTGATCCTGTTTTAAAAAAGTTTTCCTAAAGTAATTCTGATCCTTCATTACTGCTTTAAACATTTGAGTATTATTGTTATATTCTAAATTAAAGCAGATGTTAAATCATTTCATTAAGAACTTTTTTAAAAGTGTAATTCTTTTTTTAGTACAAAAACTTTGTAACAATACTTCTCTTTTATTTGGCAAAAAGGCTAACCCAATTCTATATACAGTAAGTGGGAAATGTTACTTTGCTATTGGAAATTTTTTTCAGGTTTAAGATGTAAGTAACTAAGGCATTTTCTTAGATAATTTAGGGTGACTGATAAGCCTGTTGATATTATAATTTTTGTTATATTTCATCATTCTACCAGTCTATCACATGTTAGGCTTATGTCTACAAGTATTTATTTTTGTTTGAATAAAATAAGAGTTTGTATTTTAACTGGAACATCATTTCATGGTAAATTAAGGAAATCCAAAGCATTAATCTTACAGATAAATATGTAGAATAACAGACTCTATGTGTAGTAAAAAGATAGGCCAATTTATCTAAAATTTTAATGAGAATCAACAGTTATTCTATTTATTTGTTACAGTGAAAAATGACAAGTTGGATTAATTAAAGCTAGATTGTCTTTTGCTAAAGATATAGTAGGTATAAATTGAACTGAGGATGCTAAAGGGTGTTTAATGGTGTCACAAAGAAGTGTCAAGGTACTACCTCATCATTCTGTCTGCCAGCAGAATCTAAATACTAGTGAGAAAGAACACAGCAGGCAAAGAAAACAGTCTTGATGCTACAATGAGGTTCAAGTTCAAGAAAAGACAAAAATGCTATTCTCAAGATAAGAAATGGGGATGTATGCAGTATTTTGAAGAATATGTAGAAGGTAAGCACAGTCTTATAAGGCTATTTATAAAAAGTGCTTTAAGTGTGTGCTGGAATAAAGACTGAAAGCTATCTGCAATTAAGAACAGGGCCTGGCCTTGAAATGAAACAGATGTATTTTAGCATACAACCACATCAGCCAAGAAACCTTCAGAAGAAGGTTCCTCCAGAAGAGCAACAGAACTGAATAGAATACCAGACTCAATTAGGGAGAATTACCAGATCCTCAGTGAAAATTCATCTTGGGTGTCCAATATTTAAATATATAAAAAAGTAAGTTAATGCATTGGAAACAGTTCCCTGCCAGAGATCCACAGATTACTGCCAATATGACAGGGCTTTTAAGTGTGTGCTATTGTCTGCTTTCCTACCTCCCCTATGCAGGGGATTGTAGAAAAATGATGCAAATGCTCTGTCTATAATAGGATAATGAAACCTTAATGTTTTTCTTAAACAAATAACTAGTCTTTTTAATCATAAACCCTAAAGTTTCACCCTGAAAGGAGAGGCTACATGCTATAGACTAAATGTTTGTGTCCCTCCCCTACCCCCACCCCGCCAAATTCATATGTCAAATGCTAATACCCAATGTGATGGTATTTGGATGTGGGCCTGTGAGAGATTAGATCATGATAGTGGAGCATTCATGAATTGGATTAATGACATTTTAAAAGAGACCCCAGACAGCAAACTTGCCATTCCATCATGCGAGGTCACAGCAAGAAGACAGCTATCTGTGAATTGGGTAGCAGACTCACCAGACACTGAATCTGCTGGCACCTTGATCTGGACTTCTCAGGCTCAAGAACTGTAATAAATTTTTGTTGTTTATAAGCCACCAGTCTATGGCATTATTATAGCAGCCTGAATGGACTAACTCACTGTATCTAAGGTTTTGGAACCTCTGGAGTCACACCAAAATCTGGGATAGTTTCATAGGGCTACTTAACAAAGCACCACAAATTGGGTGGCTTATACTAACAGAAATTTATTCTCTCACATTTCTAGAGGCTAGATGTCCAAAATCAAGTGTTGACAGGATCATACTCTCTTTGAGGGCCTTAGAGTAGAATCCTTCCTTGTCTCTTCTAGCTTCTGGTTGATGCCAGCAATCCTGGACATGCCACCTTCTAGTAATCTTGACCCAGACTGGCTAACTGTACTAAATTGGTTTCTTTCACTTCTGCAGAAAGGTAGCTAGGCGTTTTTGTTTTTTATCCAGAAATTTTGTGTTTACCTCTGCCCTGGGTTTTATCTTGAGGTTGGTAGCTTTTTATACCAAAAGTATAAAACATCAAGGCAGAGTACACGAGGACTAGAATGAATTCCTTTCAGCAGTACTTTACCCAAGGCTGGAGAACAGGGATGTTTTCCAAATTAAATAATTTCGGTTGGCTGACACAAGAATTTCTATCCCCCTACCCTGCTCTCTCTCTTTTCTGCTTTCTGAAATACATTATAATCCTAGAATTAGCATACTGTCCCTCCTTTCCAAGTCAGAAACTAAAATATTTTCTACTGTGAGCCTTGATATTCAGAAAGACTAGCAGTTTGTTCTTTGTTTCTCATGGCTAATGAAAAGTGGACCCTTCAGAAGTAGCATCCATCAGTTTCAACCAGCGTCCTGAGATTTAGGGCTGCTGAGAGAAGCATAGTCATTCCAATATGATGAGCCTCTATGTGTCCCAGCAGGATCTCTCCTAAGACTGTAGTCCCAAATTCCTATTCCAAGGGATCCCAAGGAAAATCTATTTTCCATTCTTCCCAACCATTATCTCCTGCTTCTTTCTACTCCCAGCTGAAAAACTTTCTTCCTCCATTATGACAGATGGCACTTATCATGTCCTTACTTACTGCCAGCCTTATGCCTTTTGTTTTACATAGACATAAGAATTATTTCCATTTTATGAGGAAACTGATCATCATAGGAGTTAGGAATGTGTTAAGGATATTACACAGCAACAAGTGTACCAATATATTATTTAATAGAAATTTCCATCTGACATTCCAAAAACTTTGTAGCAAATCATTTCCCATCAACAATGTACAGAGTATCCATTTCCCTATATTATTATCAGCACTGGATATTACCTATTTTTAATTTTTTTGTTTTTGTTGCAAAGCTAAGGGTGAAAATGGCTTTCATTCAGTTTTGCAAAACTGTTTTAAGTTTTAGCACAAGATTAGCTTCCATAGCAAACTCTTGTTTTGCAGTCAAGAAAAAAAATGTACGTGCATGCTTGTATGCTTTCCAAAAGACAAAGGAAATAACAATGTTTGAAGGTAAAGGAGACAGATGGCTATTTAAACCTAAAAAAAAATATGTGTGATGAAGAACTTTAATATATAGACTCTTCTCTTTATTTGAACAGCCAGAGGTTGGCACTGGGTCCTTGTCTATGAAATCAGGAAAATAATCTTTCACTCTTAATTACTAAAAGGAGAATAGAAAGTTCAATGAGTTCATATCTTTAACACATTTGGACAACCCTGAGAAAAGATGCTTTGGACATGCAAGATGTTTTATTTTTGTTCTATAGATTACATAATATGATTTCAAAGTATGCAGTACCTATTTTCTAAGGAACTCCAAAAATTGCACTTTCTATATATAAAAAAATCTCATTAAAAAAATCTTTTGCACCTATTATATAAGATGCATATCATAACTAGATGTTTTTTAGCTTTATTCTCATCACAAGAGGCTGCTGACATTCTCTATCTAATATATTTCTAATTCTACTTAGGGGATATTGCATTCTAAAGTCTTTGAGCAGGAAAAAAAAAAAAAAGGATGAGAATGGTTAAAAAGAGGTCCAATAAATTCAACTGGTGGGTTTTCCATGGGTATGTGGAGCTGTCCAGTCGGTGTAAAAATTTCCCTTGAGTAAGGATAGTCAACCAAAGGTGTTTCTAATTGTACTCAATAATGTGTATCTTTTGAACAATTCTAAACAAGTAAGATGAGATGTTCTGTAGAGATTATTTTCTACAGAAGGAATAAACATTTATCCACTGGGAACAATTATGAAACATGTCACTTCAGATGTTCACTCTGGGCAGGATGCTCACGAGAGGATTGGCCTGAGAGCAGATTAGTTAGGATGGTCTCCACAATGTCAGAATAACTGGTCAGTTCTAACTGTTTCAATAAAAATGACTCTCAGGTAAGCCGTTTGGTTCCCTAGAGACCTGCTTAAGTCACACTTACACTTACCATTTAATGAGTGTTCTAAGAAAAAAAAATAAAACAAATAATACCACAAATGCGATGTGTTTGAAGGTGATACTTCTCAAGCACTATTTTCCAATCTACCTAATTGTATTTATGAATATTTCAGTCTAGCAAAGAACATGTATATTTACATCTGTAAGTAAGCATAGATTGCAACCAGACAATTACTTTCTCAAACTGCATCTAGTTGATTGTTATAAGAGAAAGAAACAGTCTCTAGAAAGATAACAGTGGCCATAGCCAGGATCAGCAAGATGAGTTTTGGAGGCAGATAGATTTGAATCATCAGAACCTGAGGTTATTGGCTCTGAGAGTTAGGAGAGGGATTTAACTTGTTTGGCTCTATTCCCTCATCCACCCTCTTTGTTTTTCCTCTGACATGCTTTAGGGTTTTTGCTCTGCCTTTTCCCTGGGCCCAGAACTCTCTTTCTGAAAGTATCTACATAGCTAATTCCCTCACCTGAGTCAAATCTTTAATCGAATGTCATCTTTTCAATGAGGCCTACCTGTCTACCTTGTCAGCCCACATCCTACCAGAACTATTTATTTCCTTGTTCTTTTTATTTTTAAGTATTATGTATCACCTTCTAAGATATTTTAACATATATTTATTTAACTTTAATATTTACCATCTATTTTTCCCCTCCAATATAATCTCTGCAGTGGCAGGAAAGTATAGTATGTTTCATTCCTGATATATCTCAATACCTAGAACTGTGCCTGGAAAATAGTGAGTGCTTAAACAAATCTGGTGAATGATAAGTAAAATACCTGCTAGGGTTTCTGGTGCATTAATAGGTTTGCAAACATAATACTTCCCTTCCCTTCCCTTGAAGCAGCTAAATATCCAAATACAGATTCTTGCTTAATCCTTTCTTGCTATTATAACATCATATATATAAGTCCAATTGAGTCCTGAATGTTTCTGCTATTTTCTTTAAAGGTACAATCATCTGTAGACTTGAAAAAATAATAACACTGTATATAATAAGGATTTAGAAATGACAGCTGCCTCAATGGAATAGATAATCTATCTTTTTAAAAAATACCAAAAGAGAAATTTCATGCACCCCTTCAAGTACTTATTTAATGCTTACCAACTCTCCAGTGTCTTCCTTCCATTTATTTCATGTGTCCAATTTTTTCTTATAATTTTTTCATTGATTATATTTTTGTCTGGTAGGTTTCCAATATATTTAGAGGAATCTTTATCTTATCTAGTCTTCATGTAAAAGGGTATTTTCAGTTTAACTTTTCTGTTGACCCATGTAGATTATTTTTTGGTTTAAGCCCAGAGGTCCATTTTCCAAACCTCCCTTTGCATTAGATATTTGTTACAGGTTGGGTTGCCAGGAAGCAGACAATGAGATGATGTTAACACAAAACAGAAAAAGAATTGCTAGGTAGTAACACCTGAGAAAGAAAAAAGGGATGAAGCGTGACAGGGCAGAGGAAGCTGTCAGGCTGAAATGAATCTAAGAAAATCTCTATCATCAGGGGCTGTGGGGTAAAGATCACTCATTATAAGAGTCCAGCTTTTGGCCTTGAACCTGTACCACCACTTAACTCAGTCATTAGCTTGGTATCGTTCCAGGAAGAAAGTACCTCAACTGTACACCTAAGGAGCATCCAGAAGGCACTAGCATCAAGAGGGTATCAGCTAATCATTCTTGAGCTAAGCAGCTATCCTATCTTAAAGGGAGATCTGCGTAGTATATTTTCTGCCTACCATAATATTGAAGCATGTGCTATTATGGTCCTACCTATACCTTTGGGGTACTTACCCTCCCCATGCTCACTGACGACTTCCTTGCGTGGACACCTGTGACATATCACTGCAGGATTTCTCTGTCATGCTTGACCAGTGTGCACAGCAGTCCAGAGGTACTGGGAGGATGCCATCTCAAGAGCAACCATCCGCCAATGAAGCAAAGAAATTAGAGGAAACTAGAACCCACCTTCCTCTTTCCTTAGATGGTATAGCCCTGACAGATGCTTTACACTGTTTCCCAGAGGTCCCCAGAGGGACTGAGTCCCAGCTCTCTACAGCGTTAACCTGTTCATTAATGCACCTGTACCACCATTTCCTGTCTCATTTCTCTAACCCCCTAATAGCACTTCTAGGGATCACCTCCCCAATAAACTGTTTAGACTCCTGTTCTTGTTTCAGTACCTGCTTTCTCGGGGAACCCAGCTTAAGGTAAGTATCTATCTCTGTGCATGGGTGATAACACTCTGTCCACTGACTAAAGGTGACACTGGGAGTCAGAAAACCTAGAGAATATTGAGTAATTGGTCCTAAAAATCCTAGTGAGTTTAAATAACTTGACAAAGTTTACTCAATGAGTTAATGGAAAAGTCAAAAGTAAAACCTGAGTCCACTGACTGATTAGGAGTTTGTTAAACTCTAATCATATTAAGAGGAGCTGATAAGCATTTAAAATAGACTTGGGATGTTGTTCTTCACATATATGACCTGCATGTTTCCTGTAAAAAGAGGATACATAACTTTCTACTGAGGTGCTACAATAACTCTATTTAACATACTCATGCCTTTGATTTTTAACAATACATTTATTTATTTAATCTCATTTTTTCACAGTAATCTGGTCATACAGCTACGGAGTAGAGGCTCCACTTTACTATTAGTAAACTTAGGTTTAGAGAAATTAAATGTCTACATTTGCCATGGTTAAATTATTAGTAACTAGAAGACATAGGACTCATGCCCAGATTTTCTTGCTCCAAATATAATCACCTTGATATTTTTTATCTTATTGGTTTTTCTCAAATTCACACACAGGCACAAGCAATAGTTTTTCTTTTATTCCCTTTATTCCAATTTAACATCATCAAGATATTTGTTCCACATATGTGCATTTTTATATTTATATACTTGCATTCTGCTAATCTCTGGGTATGTGATTAACACATAAATAAGTAGAAAAATGAGAACTTTCAAGTAATACAGATACCTAAATTTAGTTAGCTTTGCTGTTTTTTTTTTTATGAAAACTTTCTGCAATTCTGCTGACAGAACAATGTATGGCATATTTCTTCTGCTATGTGATTACCTTTACCTTCTTTCTAATTTATGATTCAAGAAAAAAATCAATGAAAAAATAAATTTAATAAGAGGAATAAAGAGAAGTCACTTAAATAATCTACACCCTGGGAAAGAAATCCTTGACAAGTTTTCCTACTTTAGATCTATATATGGAAAAGCCATAATTATTCATTGTGTCCAATAAACTCTGACATGATTTTCAAAGAGTTCCCTACAAGCAATCTTTCACATCATCTCCAACTCTAATTATTTAATCATTATTTAATCATATGGAATTTAGTGCCTTCCACATATACTGACTTGGAGGGCAAAAGAAAAAAACATTAAATTATATTTTGAAAGGGGAAACATTTAATTTCAAGTTTTAGTGGTGGAAATTAAGGCTGGTTGTTTCATCAGAACAAATTGTAACATGAGCGGTAATGAGTGGTGTGAATTTGAAATCAAAGTGAGGGACCTTGATAAGAGAAGTCAATCACTTGCATCTTAGTAAGCAGGATGATTATACTTGCCCTTGGAAATTGTTTGTTTGGATACTCATACTTTCACCTTAGCCAGAACTACATAGTTTATGCCTGGACATAAAGGTTGAGACCATAGATGAGGGGAGATCTCCTTTGACCAATAATTGTCCTTACTTAGGACTCAACAACCCTAAAATCCAAAACCTAAGCCTTTTCTAGAAAATATAATCTTTCTCTGGTTAAAAACCAAGAAAATGATGGGAATAAAAAAATATTCCCCTCAAGTCTGCACTAGCTGATCTCAATCCTTTAAGACCAACAGTAATCCTCAGGGATATGATCAGAGGAGCATGTCTAAACTGATCAAGATTAAAAGAACCAGTGCTCCTTTAGCTCATTCCTTGTCTCTTGGCTGACTCTGCTAGAAGCTTGTTCTGAGTTTCTACCTCAATTCTAAACTGCTGACTTTGGATTCCTGACCTATAGCTCTGTCTCTGTCTGTGATAAATCCCAAATAGAGCAGACCCCGTGCCATCACTAGCCTCCCTCACCTGGTATCTGACTACTATTACCTCATTACTTAATGGCTTAGGAATTCCTTCCAAGCTGCTACGGGGATTTCAGAACCTTACATAAAAAGAAACCATGTTCAAAATCCCAAATTAAGTATCACTCACTTTACTTGAATAAAACAGACTCGTACATAGATCTCATCTCAAATGCACCATTCAGTTGTGCAAGCCACAGATGGCAATTTTTGCATTGGTTTGGTCAGAGAGGATGTAAAGATTTTCCAGTATAAGATAGAATAGGCCAGATCCTGCTCTATGAACAACCTTCACTTTAGGAGGCAAAACTATGTGGAAGATAGACTTCTGCATATAAAAATTAGTGCAACTGCCAAAGACTGAGTTTTTGTCCATAGCTGTCTCTAATCACTTGGCAGCAAAAATGATTCTAAAACTTGACCATAGCTTTCAGAAAAAGCAGGATTTCTTTGCACGAGTATCCAATAACAACAATCTAGAAATATCAGTCATTTTAGGGACATCACTGTAAATCCTAACACTGGATTATAGCTACAGCTCAACTCAGTCATCTCTTTTAGTATCGGCTTAGTTTGAAATGATAATACCATATATTTGTTCAGAACCTCAGAGCTCTCTAAGAGTTCTCATGTGCTTTACTTCACTTTTATTAGGAAGGCATGCCAAGGACCATTTTTGCCCTTTCAAAGATAAAGAAAGTAAGCATCATATTAACTTAAATAACAACCCCAAATCACCATTATCAGATGGCAATACTAGGATTTAAATCAACATTTTACCAACCCCAAAATTTGCTTTATAGAAAACTGAAGTCCAAGTTCCAAAAGCTAGTTCACAGCAGAGCCCAGTTAAGAAACTAAAATTTTCAAACCTTAAGGATTATTTGTATTATACAAAAGATTCTCAGGGTATTTCTATTTATTTATAAAGTTTTGAGTTTCCATAGATAAGAAACTAGTTGTCAACTTAGTGTGAACAGAATTCACTCAAACAATGGAAGAGAAATAACAATAAAGTCCTCAGGTGAAATATTTGTACAACTGCAATGTGATAACCACTGACATATGTCCCTAATATGGAGAAGAGGAACATACTAATTAATCACAGCTTAATTAAGTATCCTCAAAGATAATTTTTTCTGTTTACAATTTTCTATAAAAATTTTTTTATGCAAACAAAATCTTGCAAATTAAAGACATAGCCTCTACAAGGGAATTCACCCATACAAAACAAAAATTCTCATAATAAGAATGTTAGTGATGATAAAAATTGAACCTGTGAAATAGTATGATTTTGTTTCTACAAGTTTTTCCAGATAAAAATTTCCTGATTAATTCTGTTCTGATCCATGGGAATATTCTAAAGTAGGCCAACCCTAATCTTTCTTTTCCTTACCCCCTAGCTAGGACTGGTTTTTATTTTAAATATCTAAACAATGTTTCCTATTATTTTTAGATACACAGGGGTTGATATCACTGTTCTGTTTTGAATGAGAATCCATTAACTGTCAACTTCATTTGCCAGTGAATGTGTTCCAAGAGACTAAAACAATTTGAGATAAATTTTCTTTCATAGAAAAGTAAATGATGATGGAAACTAAACCACCAAACTACCAGAGGAAAAAAGGTTTTAATCATTTAACTCTGATTCTAACATGTTATAGGAAACACTGAAGAATCAGCAGAAGCTTTATTTAGCCCAACAGGAAAAAACACTAATATTTGGATTTCTTGTCGTATTCAATTTCAGTTTCCTAACACATGGACAATTTTGCCTTACTTCTCAACTCTCAGAAAAGAGATGAGCAATTACCTTAGTCAAAAGTTGTTTTTGTAAAAGGTTATTTTGATGGTCCCAGTGAAACTGTTAAAAATAGTCTTGCTTTTAGAACTGGCAAAGGAAAAGGGCTTTATCAAACTTAGAAAACATTTGCACGATTGAATCAGAATTTCAATACAACGTTAGACCTTTGGAAATTCTAGATAAAAATTCTGCTTGAAATAGAAAAGGCAAACGAAAAACAACTCAAAATGGACAATAAACATATACTCTTTATGAAGCTAAGGAAGAACTATATAAGCTATCCACAGATTTTAATTAAGCTTTCCTATTTAAAATGTCCATGAATTTGACAGATCTTTTTATATTATTGAAGTCTCTACTGAAATCTTACTAATATGGACAGTGGTTCTTGTTTAATTTAACTAACTTCACAGTGCCCCGATGTTCAACAAAACATCTATTGATTTAAATGGGATCACTGATTTTTGCAGGTTAGCCAAGATTACCTTAACTCCCTCTTGTTTGCCACATTTCTTTTAGGTAGAAGAAGACAATTATAACTATATTCTACGTGTTTACTCAAGAGAACACAGTGAATTAGTGAAAATGACGAAAATGTCCAGGGCTCTTTTCTCTCTGTCTATAATAGTCCATCATCTTCAAATGCATTTTGTGGTTTTATTATCAAAACCTATTAAGATGCCTCAGGGCTCGTCATCGTCCAGAGATCATCTGTGTTGGTTGATGAGACAAATGTGTGCAACATGCAAAAGGATGTCTGATTAAAAGATGCTTTCAAAGTATAAATATTAATTAAACATCTCAGCCTTGGTTTGCTGAAACTGGTGATATGCACAGTTACTAAGTCTCCTAAAAGAAACATAAAAAAAAAAAAAATAAAACATGAATGAAATTGTCCTGGATGCCTTTTATGTCACCAGATTTTGATGCCCAAAGTTAACCCCAAATCTCTAGTATTTGCCATGTTGAGACTGGTCAGAATGTGCAAAAGTGAAAAGATTGCCCTTTTACAGATGATGAAATAGCTGGATCTCCCTGGCAGGCTCTAGTGCAATTTGCCTAGAAAATGACAATGTACTACTAGCTCAACACGCTGGTAAAAGCAATCAGGCTTTAACAAGCTGGAAATGTACACTGGGCAAGTTCAGTTCCTGGGTGGTATTCTATTCGTTCTCTTCATCTTGCATTAGCCCCATGCTCTCAGTCAACAAGGCGGGATTTCCTGCTTTAATGAGCCACAGTGCCAAAATTCTGGCAGGGCGCTTTTCTCTGTGTGTCATCATGTAACGACAGGTCCAGAGAGAGAGGAATTTTTTTGAAATTGTTGCAGATTTTACTCCAAGAGAAATAAAACTTATCTTCACACAAAAACTTGTACACAAATGTTAACAACAGATCTATCCTCAAGTTTCCTGACCAGGTGAATGGATAAGCAAGCTATGGGACATGGAATACTCAGCAGCAAAAAAAAAAAAACAAACAAAAAAACCAACACAACATATTGCTTCATGGATGAATCTTCAAGTCATTTTGCTGAGTGAAAGTAGTTGACTCAAAAGATGACATAATATATGATTTCACTTATATGACTTCCTCAAAAAGTTAAAACTATCGTGATAGAAAACAGATTAGTAGGTGTCAGGAGTTATGGGTGGAGGAGAGTTTTGTTATGAAGGGGCAGCATAGGAGGTATTTTTTGTGATGATAATGGTTCTCTTATCTGATTGTGGTGGTGGTTACACAAGTCTAGATATGTATTAATGTTCATAAAACTGTATAACAAAAGAAAAAGTAAGTTTTAGTCTATGATAATTATAAAAATATAATTTATTATAAAAATAATAAACAAGACACACACACACACACACACACACACACACACACACACACACACTACCTTTTCTTCTTCTGGAAAATCAATAGGACCTTCCTAGGATAAAACTGGCATATCCTTCCTAGGGTTAAATCTGGTGGGGATGATAATAATGATGCCATCATCAAGTATTCAATCTGTGCTAAACATTGTTTTAATGCCTTCACACACATTACCCACAATGCATATTCATAACAACTCCGAGGAAGTAGGTCTCATTAGGATCTCCATTGTATAGTAAAAAAACTGAAGCATAGAGATGTTAAATAATTTGCCCAAGATCACTTAGCTAGTAAGTGGCTGACTTTGTGTTCAAACTGAAGCAGTCTGTGTCCCCTAACCAGTCTGCTGGGTAAACCTTACGAATAAAGAAACTTTATTCAAACCCCTTGGCTAGACTTCATATCTCTAAACTCCTGTGAATGTAATATAGACACAAAATCCTCCAAGTTTTTCTTTCTTCCCGTCAGCTATACTCTCTATTCCTCCTTTTTCTGAAGGTGTATTTCTAGAGCTCAAACATTTTAACAGTTTGTAGTTAAGTATTTGAGTATAGTGTCTGGAACTGAAAAAAGATCAACTGATATCTTCCTGTTGCTAACATAGGTTAGATTTTAAAAATATTTTGCTTTTAGCGTCATATTGTTATGTGAGAGAATGACATATATCACTGTGAGAGGGTCATGTAGATGGAACTTGTTCCGAGCAGAAAGAATTAACTAATAATTTATCTTTATCATTTATAGAAACACAAGATGATTAAGTTTGGATCTGTTTAATTTCTATTACCCTATTATTATCACTGAATATTAAACTGAAGGAGGATTTTAATATCTAAAGAGAAAGCACTGTATAATAGAAAAAGCATTATTTATTTTAGATATTAAAATTTCCTCCCTCAGTTTTGTTGTTATTTAAATTATCTGCATTTTATCATTATTCAACAAGTCAAATACAACTTCCCTCACCATGCTTACCTCTCCAAACATAATAAATAGCAATACAAAGAGTAAAGTTGTTACCAATAATAAATCTTTCTTCCTATCCCAGAGAGAAAAAATTTATGGTCGTGCATTTCCCCCACTATGACGTATAGTTTGGGTCTCTCTTCGAGTCCAGAAAAATGGAGCCAAGCAGCTCATCTGAAATAATATAGAAGGGCTCAAGCAATGATAGGAATTTTAGCTTCAGGATATGGAGGTGCACCATGGGGGCAGGAAGAAATAAAAAGAACGAGCATCATAGAAATGAACAATAGAAAAGTACAGGAAGGCAGATCATAGCTGCTGAATGATAAACTGGCAAAGCCAGACAAGGACACCTTAAAACAGGCTCTGAAATCAAAGGGTCTACTTGGTGAATATTAGTAGTGAGGTTCCTTTTCTCTCTTTTTAAATGGAGAAACAGAATGACTGAGACTCAATTATTCAAACTAACTCGGCTTGAATAACTATTTGTATAACTTATTGGTATCAGCTAAGCTACTAAGGAAAGCCCTAAGAAGTCTGACTGCCTCGTGTATAACAAGCTGATAAATGTAGAAGACACTCATTCTTTCCATAAGCCCAAAAGAAAGGGACAATAGAGAACACCTGAGAAAATGTGCATCATGCTGCTCCCCTGCCTGCAACCTTCCAAAGGCTTCGCATCACACTTAGAATAAGACCCAGCTAAAATAAATCGGTCTAGCTCTCCAAGATTAAAAATGTGATAGTCTATCCTATAAAGGTATTTCCTGGAAGACAAGAAACAGAATGTAGAAACAATCACCTTTGACCAGCCTACTTCTAACTGATTTCCAACCCGTCAATGTAGTATTATAGAATAGAGAATATGAAATACAGAATTAAATGTTGGTACTTACTGTATCAAAACCAAAATATTAAAGTAGCTAGCCTTCTATAAAAATTTGATTTTAGAGTATTTACTCATCAGGATTCTCAAAGAAGGATGAAAATATTTTAAGTAAATGCTTCCATTAACAGCTCTCAAATTTTGTCATTATATAAGAAGTATATTCCTGTCACAGTAATACAATTTAAATTCTTATTTTAATTTAGCCTTTAGAATATGCATTATATATATATGTATATATATACATATATATATATTTTTTTACAGAGCATTGACAAGGAGTGTTGGCAGAATAAAGAATTCAATTCCTGCTTTTTTTTGGGGGGGGATGGGGAGGTTCTTATTTTGTAGAATATCAGAAGTACTCTTCTCAAGGTCTTAAAGCATGAGTTAGAAGAGTCTGTCAGTCCCCACGGACCTTTCACACAGCATTGACACTACTTTGCAGGAGGGGATTATTTTCTCATGCTGAGTTTCATAAACATGATGGACTCTTCCACTTCCTCCTGGATCCACATCAAACCCTTGTGCAGCCTTTTTGAAGCTGTAAACATTTGCCATACAACATTAGCATGCCACACACGGCCTGAAACACCGCCTGCTCTCCACAAAAGCCCAGGCAGGAAGGAAGCTTCACATTTGTGATTCATAAAGAGCCACAGAATAGCCCATTTTCTCTGAGATTTTTTTTCCTTCTCAAATCTACCTTAGAGTTTATATTCTGTCATAAACCAACAGAAATGAATGCATGACATGATGAAGGCTGTGAAAAAGGAAGCCTCCCACACTCATTTACTATTAGTGGGAGGATAAACTGATATATCCTTTCTTGAGGGCAATTTTGTAACATGCATCAAAGCCCTCAAAAATAGCATATTTTAAACAGACTCCCAGTACTATGAATATATCCAAAGAAGATAATTAGACAATTGAAAATATGGATCTTTTAGGGCATTCATTCTAATGTTGTTTATAATAACATAAAATAGAAACGGTCACCTAAATGCCTAACGATAAAATTTCTTAAATAAACAGTGGTGTATTCCTGCAAAGAATACCCTGTAGCCGATAAACTCGATGCCAATCTATTTTTTTGACATACAAAGACGCTCATATCATACTTTCAAATTTAAAAAAATCATTAAATAGAAATAGTCTGTTGCCATTAAACGTTATTAATTATATAAACATAATGTAATTGCATAGGAAAAGTTATGAGAATTTATGTATCAGAATGTTATGTATAGCAATATATGGTTACTGTTGGATAGGATTGTGGATTTTTAATTTTTATAATGAAAATTTTTATCTTCTATGATGTAGAAAATGGTGGCTCTTTCTGTTTTGAAGAAAAATAACTGAGGGGAAAGTAGTAGAGATTTTTTTCTTTCCACTTTCAGACCTCTGATTCACTGTGACAGCAGTCGCGTCGCCTTCTTTGCAGCTCAGACACAAATACACCTACAGGTTTTGCTGTTTCTTATTAATCAGATGGCTCTGGGAAGGCTTAGGAAGGGTCAGACTACAAGCCCAAAGGACTGATAGGGAATTGAGGGGAATCTGGAGTCATAAATGGCCTCTTTACGGGTTGTATGACTTAAACATATCTCAGAAGTTGTCACTTAGAGACAATGCTAAGTGGTGTGGGTTGGGGTCGGTGGGGTGGGAGGTTGGCGGGGGTGATACGAGGATGGACAGCTTTCTGTGTGAAGACACATAGAGGGCTGGGTACTGGTGAACCACCAGGTTCTCACACATCCTCAAGGAACAGCTTCCTGCCTAGGGGACTTCACAGACTGCAGGTGTGTCCTACTACACACTATGCATTAACACAGCACATTTACATGGAATTTCAGTTGTCAGTTGTGCATAAGACCAAAGGGAGGTGTTAATGACTCTGTGTCTATATAAGATACAAGATTATGTAATGGACTAATACTCTTTCTTGTGTAAAAGTGCTTTGCATGCATCAAAACAGATTTGTGATTATTTCAAAGCCATTTAATCAAATATAAGGCTAAGATAAGCAAATTATTAGCTATTTAACTTGACCTGGTGTATTTTATTCTAATTTCGCTTTAACAACACCTGTGAAAAATTTTAAGCAGGAAATTAGTAATATTACTATCAAAGCAATTTAGTAACTCTCAAGACATTTGAAGAAGCATTTCATAAAGTCTATTCTTGCCATTTTATAAGGGTCAAATTCAACCCAGAAATATCTATCTTGGTTTTTCTTTTCTAATAGTAAATTTTATGAAAAAATAGGTCTGTTTCAAAAATATTAACTTGGCAGCTATTTTTGCCCTCAGAGATATAAAATTTAATGTTCTTCTGTATAATAAGTACTTATAGCATTATATATTTTAAGATTAAATAATGTTTACTTGTCATTCCCCAGTCTCACCACAAATCCTAAAACCAATAAGGTTGAAACATAAAAATTCCAATACTTGACTAAACTGGCAAAATCATAACTTCCTGGCAAAATAGTCAATATCTGTCTTGAAAACATCTTTGAAGGGAACTATAATATAGCCAGAATTACTTTTGATTAGAATGTTATATTTATACTATGTTCTGATCCTACCTTTTTATCCACTTCCTACCCCCCAAGGAATTCAATCTATTTTATAACCTCAATCTCAAGTGTGAGTATTTGTGGAGTAACAGGGGAGACATGGCTCATCCTATAGCTGAGATTATTTCTCTATCAATAAGGCAGAATAATCCTACTGCCGTGGGGAGAGGCGTTTGAACTTAATTTTACATCTACCATTGGCATTTGTGGCTATGTCTATAGCCACAATTTTTTTCATCTATAAAATGAATGATGCAACTAGATGATCTAGATGATATTGCTGAAATATATGGAATTCAATAGAAATGTTTTTCCTCATTCTCAACAATTCAAGATGTGATTAGGACTTTGGAGGAACTCATGTGAATATTCACAATTATGGTCTAATTCTAGAAATTGAGCTAAATGTATACTGATGACAGCAAATAATCTATAGGATTATTTACTTTAGTGAATCTGTAATAATTATTTTTTTACTTTATGTCTCTTTTTAAATTTTGATTAATTATTATAATTGTAATTATGTGATCTAAATCAGTGATTCTCAGCCAGAAGCTTTTTTGGCCTCCAATGAACATTTGACAATACCTAAAGACATCTAATTGTCACAACTTGGGGAGGAATGGGATCCTACTGGCATCTAGTTGCTAAAGGCCAAGCATTCTGTTAAAAATATTACAATGCATAGGACAGCCCCCCATAACAGCACATTAACCAGCCCCTAATGTCAATAGACTCAGGCAGAGAAACTAGACTAAATAAAGAAACCGTGGTATTTGTGTTCTTGTCATTTGCATTTTTCCTAAATGTAGAGAGTCAAACAAAATTTCAGTTGCCTAAGGCCTCCATTTAAATGAGTACTTGTAGAAACAAGTAATCAATAATGACCAAAAATCAAGCAAACAAATAAACAAACAAATAAACAAACCTATCAAATTTGGATAAACTCTTTCAAGCCAGCGGACATTGTACAGAGAAACAAAGATGAAATTTTTTGCTTCTCAGCTAGGCTGCTAGTTCTTCCTATAAAAAGTCCCTTAAATAAGTCTGTGTCATATTATGAAGACCAGCCTAAATTTTCTCATGTTATTCATGGTTAGTGAATATTTAGTAAAGAAGTATTAAATATCTGAGTTGTGGAAAATGAAGACCTTTCAGTCCACAAATCCAATAGAAACAATTAAAAGACACATTTATAGTGCTAATTTTAAAAATTATTTTTTGTTTATCTTCAGCTGTACCACCAGGAATAAATGAAATATTTGCAAACTGGGCCGCACGTGCCTCCTGTCTCCCTTAGGCTAAGCCTAGGACTTCCCAACAATCATTTCACGACCATGCTATTTGTAGGAGTGTATTTTCTTGAACTTCCTTATAACGCGCCCATGCTATTGTGACATAAATTTATCTTTGTCAGTCAAAGCTGAAATATGCAAAGCTCTTGCAGATGTCATCTGGGAAATAGATGACCTTCTGGCTAAATATATACTGCACGGCTTTACAAGCTATCACTCTTCAGATTCAGAACTTAGTTTTTGGTATGTTGGGCTTATCAACCTCACAGTTTAAAAGGAAATGTTTCCAGGACAACAATCCTGTCTTCTAATGACCATGTGATATCTTCTCCATTTTAGTGAAGACTTGACTTCATCTGAGACATTTAAAAATTCACAATAACAAAATACAAAAACAGGGCACTATTTCGCTAGTTTTCAAAGAAGCTTTTTCCCGGTCCCTGTTTTAAGCATTGATATATATTTTTCAAATGTAGATCCAGATAGTTAATAGCTTTATTGTCTTTTTTTTAAGAAAATTCATTCATGTGAAAATATAGATAAAAGTGTATGTCAAAACTAAATACAATTTCTTTATCATGTAGGATTATTTTTTAAAGATAATGTCTTATTTTTTTCCTTTTCTCTTTTACCTTAATTTACCTCTTACTTCTTCGTTCTACCTAAACTTTCTAAGTCCTTAATTTTCTTTCTTTCTTTCTCTTTCTTTCTTTCTTTCTTTCTTTCTTTCTTTCTTTCTTTCTTTCTTTCTTTCTTCTCTCTCTCTCTCTCTCTCTCTCTCTCTCTCTCTCTCTCTTTCTTTCTTTCTTTCTTTCTTTCTCTTTCTTTCTTTTTTACTTCAGGGAACATGGCAATACAGGCTTTCCAAAATTTCACAAACATTGCCCTATTCGATCTTAAATATGTTAAAATACAGTGATAGTCAACATTGAACCCTATTAATTTAAGGAGCAAATTTTACTGGTTGAATGAAGATTGAAGACATAGATTGAGCATATCAGGAGAAATGACTGAACCAAGAATTAGCACAACACTAAAGAGGGTCCATGTACTTAAAAGACGCTGTTGAGACAATTTGATATTATGTAAAGTATGCTGGAAACTAGAAGAATTTAAGATACCACAGTATGCTCCCTTAGAAATTTTCTTTTTTTCCTTTAATCAAGAATTCTTATTGGATACCTATAATGAACTAAACGGTATGATAATCACTGGAGATAGAGAACTGAATCAGGCATTGTCCTTATCTTCTGAGAGATCCTTACATGTAGGTGCCTAAGGACTAGAGGTAATAAGATGAAAGCATACATTGTGTCCAGTGCAATCAAAGAGAGTAGTCAGTTTTTTTCCTGGGTAGTCAAATGCTGGAAAAATGTGACTAGGAGGCAATATGAAGATTTACAGGAAGTTATTTTCTTTGTATAAAAAGTAAAAACTTTTTCCATAAAAGTGGATAAAGACATTTTAAATAATAATTAATATGTACATATTATGTACATGTACTATGTACATAATAATATGTACATATAATATAATATGTACATGTACTATGGAAAATATAAGTTATGAACAGGGTTCTGAAATTTATTTGATCCCTTTTCTTTTGTAAAGCTGCATTTAATAAATTTATGCATTTAATAAAGTTTTAATTGACAATGAAAAAGAAAGTCACTTATATTCTCTTTAATTCTTTTCTAAGTCCTTAAAATAAGGATTCTTACACACACTCTAAATGTGGAGAGGAAATAGAACTAACTTTTTGAGAGGCACTATGCTCTTAGTTTTATGTATTTATGGTCAATTTATTTAATCCTTTCTTCAATTCTATGATTTAAAAAGATTCTTATAGAATTAAGAAAAGTGAGTCATAGAAGAATTACACAATACATGCTAGAAGGAAGAGTCCAGTGGATCCTAAAGCCTACCTTTACACATACTCATTTTTTAGAGTAATAAATTCAGTAAAATAAAAGAATTAGATTTTAGCAATGCAATAGTGCTGATTTTAAAAGTTCATTGTATGGCTTAATAGCTGCTACATATTAGCTGTGTCCCTTTGGGGATGTTTCTGGCCTCAGTTTCCTCCCCCGTAAATTGAAGACGTTGTACAGGGGGTTTGCTAAGCAGGTCTGAGATGCTATGCCTCAGTGGTTTTTGATGGCATATTATTCTGAATTGACAAAAAGTATACACCTTAGAAACATCTTTAATCATACCAAATAACAAAAGTTTTATCATCCCTGAGGAAATGCACTGCTCCAATTTGATTGAAGTGGAACTGTGGGCACTTAAAAGGATATATGCGTTTAAAATATTTTCATTCCTGTTAACACTGATGACATACTCATTTGACTTCTCTTAGTTTGTGCTTACATCATATGCAAAAGCAAAATAAATGAGTAAAAATAAGGGTAATGGCTGATGTATAATTTTGTTTTCAAATTACTTGTTTGATATTGTTCATTTGGCTCATTTAAAAAAGGAATTAGAATTTTTTGGAAGTAATTTTCCACATAGTTCATTATAAACAACATTTAATTCAACAAGGTTGACTGGGCACTTTTTATGAAGTCAGTGTATATCACGTTCATAGGTCTGTAGGTTCAAACCACCTATACTATAAATTATTTAATATTTTCAATCAACACTGACTTGGAGTTTTAACCTTATTATATTTATTTTGGAAGAAAACTTAATAATAGATCACTTGCCATAATTATAAACTAAAAGTAGCAATAAACTACATTCTTTTTTTTTTTAATGTCTGCTCATGTTCCACCTAAAGCCATGTCAAATTCCACCACCAGTAGCATGTCTGTAAATATTTTATGCTATGATTCTGGAAGCACATTCCTCCCATCATGGACTAATCAAATTAGCTCTCATCAGAATATCTCTAACCAGCTATGAACTTACTTGACAATTAGGTACTTTTATTTATATAAAGTATATATACTTTAAAACTGATGATTACTCAGAACAAATAAATTGGTTATTTGTCTTACTAACTTTATTTTATCTGATTTATTTGGGATTTTTGTAAACACATCAAAAGATAAATTCAGAAAGGCATCCACTAAGAACTGGCCTTGAATAAGGTGATAAAACTAGCAACTTGCCTTTGAGAACCCCCATCCCAACTACCCACTCCCTTATCACCAACCTAATTGTCAAATCCAGGCCATATTTTCCTTCCTCATTATCCACTCTGCATTCCTATTGCTCTAGGGATCCTTTTTGCTTTTCATAACCTTCAGAGAAAATTTGAAACACATTTACACTAAGCTGATACAGTTCAAAGGTTTTGCCTTCAAGAAGGGTGAAAGTTGACAGTACAAAGTCTAGTGTAGTATCCTTGGGTTTGAATTCTGCTGCCCCCTTAACCTACCCTGCACACCATCATCTCATACCAGTTAATATCTTCATGATACTGAGCAATTTGTATAAATTCTCTAAGCATGTTTCCTTATAGGCAAAGTGGAAATAGTAATATTTCCTTCCTCATAAGTTTGTTATGAGACTTTAATGAGATAATGTAAAGTGTTTAACATAGTGCCTGGCGTAACGTGGGAACATCATAAACAAGAGCTGATATTATTATTATATAACAGTCCACTAAAGAGGGAGATTGGCCCTAGCCTTAAGTAAACTTCAAAACATTCTGTAAACTACAGGTGGAACCATTATGTTGTTTAGCAAATTTTCATTAAAAAATTAGCTTTATTTGTCAAATTATTATTTTATTTCCTGAAAAAAGTGATATGATTAATAGAAATGACTCAACAAGTTTGCTTGTGTACTATTCAGAAGTGGAACACTTTAAATCTATTTTACTCACACAGAAAAGTTACAAAAAATACATTTTATAAACAAAAAGTCCTTTCTTGCTTTATTTTCTGCTCTCTAGTAAGGGTTGAACTCACCTTTCCAATGTTTTCTATAATATGTGTACAAAGGTTATTGTGACAGACCTATCTGAACTAAAGTCTTATTTCTCCTCTCATGGGAATTGTGGGAGAACACTGAGAATCTGGAACACTGGCAAGAGTTTAGCTTTACAAATTTCTCAAACAGAAATAAAGCAAAAGGTTGCAATCAGCATGTGACGTGTTATTTCCTGAATGGGAAGGTGTTTATTCTGATTCCTTCCATGGGGTCCTGTTCTAGTGTTATCAACTGAGAAAATCATCTCTAACTGCTGTTGTTGTTGTTTAGGGGATTCCCCACTCTTCTGAAAGCACCTGCTGGGTGACATGGGAGGAAAGGTCATGAAAAAGTCAACAATGTGACAGCCACTTCCCGAGACATTCTGATTTTATCCTTGAAGATGGATCACATTCTCCAACTGAACCTATTATAAATAGCAGTTAGATAGGTAGTACTAATAAGGTTTAGGAAACTTAGCATAGGCTCTGGCTAGAAACTGATTTTTTTTTTATCTTGGGCATTAGTGAATTCACATACTATTGTATACACCCCATCGTCCCTATCTCTAGTCTATCTTTTGCTTCTTATAATCAGCCAAGTGATTCTCTTAAGCTTAACTTTTTGTAGTTTGTATTAAAGAAAAAAAAGATTAAACAGGTTTTATATTTTATTTACTGTAATTTTCAAATTATGTTTAACCTTATTTGACATGGCCACCAAATAGTGTTCATTTTTCATTATCTGGCCTCACCCCTTTAAGATTCACCGACTCAGAAGTTTTAGATTTACCGTCATTCCGTGGAAGGCCCAAGAGCCAAGTTTAAGAAAACTGTTTTTATCCTAGTTTCAACATAAAAGGAACTGAACATGCAGGATGGAAATCAAACCTATATGCAGATCTCTTTGGTCATCCTAAGGTTTCCTGTAAATGCAAGGGACCGCCAGCCATCACAAAAGCATGACGAAGCCCACAAGATTATAAGCACAGACCAGAAGTTTCTATTTGAATAATTCATAGAACATTACCTTCCAGAAAATGCTAAAAGGAAGTTTTTAAAGTAGTATTAGGTAGTAATGTTGTATACGTGGTTTGTTTTTTCTTTCAATAAAGCGTTTCCAGAACATTTCTAACATTCCGCTAGTAAAAGAAGTATTAGAAATTATCAGAAATTTGAGAACATATGGCTAAGTCTTATATGATAAGAGTTTTTGAACACATACCAGGTGCTCAGAGAAGCAAAAGGTCTCCCCCTTGCAGAGAGTCAGTCTAGTGGAAAACTTCTTAACCAAGGGAAATAATAATGGACAAAGAATCCTGAGGTCTTTACTGACAATATTTTTAAAGAGAAAAGCAATGCTATGTGGTCATAGGAATCTTTAATTTTATTGGAAATTGATCTACCACAATGAACTTCATTTACATTAAAACAGTATTAGAGGCTTACTAGGTAACAAAATATCTCTGGGCCTTTGTTTTGTCATCTCTAAAGATAAGCAGTTAGGTGAACTCTCAGCTTCCTTCTAGTTCTACTATTCTAGATCCATTATGATATATTTCAATAATTTATAGAACAAAGTACATTATTTGACAAAGTACTTATTTTTCTAAAAGTTACACATAGATGCATATTATGGTACTATATTTTAGTTGTAAAGATTATACCTTATTCTTATTCTTCGTCTTATATGATTTTGAGAGAGGTGTTTAGTTTTCAACTACAAATATATGTCGAGCACCCACTGTCTATGGCATTTAAGTTGATGCAGGATCAGACAATGGTATTAAAGAAGAAAGTGTTTCTGTGTCTGATACCTCCAAACACTGCTGCTCTGAGCCCTGTCCCTGCCTGGCCAGCTCAGAATGGCGAGGGTGACCCACCCTCTGACCTTATCAGCTGCCTTCAACCTGGGAGAATGGCTGTTCCTGGTCCCATTGTTCAGTACATCCTGAATCTACTTGCTCCCTCTGACTCACCAAACATGAAATCATAACTAAGGAAGCTTCAAAGGGACCATGGAAAGCCCTCACTAGATACACACAATTTAAATAATAAAATGGTGTTAACCATAACAGGGCTACAAACAAAATCGAAGCAGCTGTGGAATGTAAAGACTTGCCCCCTCACAATGCTGGGATACCTCAGGCTGCTTCCCAAGGACTTACAAATCTAAACGAACCTACCCATTTTTTCAATCAGTACAAAAATTATGCTCCAACAGTAATGGATTCCTCATAATTCTCTGTGTGTGTCATGCTTGTTTCTAACTTTTTCCTTTGAACTTACAGTATCATATGCCTACTATGCCTTTTTCATCTTTCTACTCCACCTGATAAAGCCTTCTTTTCCTATGAAGCCAGCTGAAATGCCAAGTGCTCTGTGAAGTCTTTCCTGATAACCCCAAATAGTTAGTGATGCCCTCTCTCTTATTACCTGTTCACATTTCCATCACAACCCTATTGGAATTCTCAGTTGATATCTTTCTCTCTGCCACCAAATTTTAGCTACTTGAGGGAATGGCTTTTGTTTTATGTATCCCTGGATCCCTAAAACTTTCTGGTCCTTTAAGCTCAAAGTTTGTTTAATAAATGAACAAATTCTGGCTTCTGCTTCAAAGCAGAGATGACTTAAATAAGAATATCCATAACTAAATGGGGATGGAGGGGTGGGGCTGGGTAGTGGGCCAGGGTAGTTACCTCTAGACATACTAGAAAGTTTCAGGGTGTCCCCCCAACACACATTCAGTTAGTGAGAGAAGACAAAAAGCATATCTTAATTTAGTGCTCTTTTCAATAATTATGCTCATAAAAATTGAATAATATAGGAGTGAAAGTTGATATCTTCACCCAATGTGTTCTGTTTCTCTTTGATGAATGTTAGAGGAAAAAATTGGGATAATAGAATGATCCGTAAGCTGAGGGGTCACCCAGGCCCACTTGAGAAGACATAGGCTTTTAAGATTCTAATAGACTACAACTAAGATTAAAATTTTTTAAATTAAAATTATTCAATTAGCATTGACATTGAATTTTATTTTATATTAGTTTCATGTGTATAACTTAGTGGTTAGACACCTGTCCTCTCTGGCAATCATCAGTTCTCTCTATTTATGAGTTTGTTTCTGTTTTTTTTGTTCGTTTATTTTGTTCTTTAGATTCACATATAAGTAAGATCATGTAGTATTTGTCTTTCTCTGTCTGACTTACTAAAATTAAAAGTTAAAAAAATAGCAAAACAGAGATCTTCTTTATCTACCTTGTCCAGTTCCAGAGTAAGAAAAGGTGTGGGAGAATAGCTAGAGTAGGTCTTCTCCAAGCATCATATGTACCTTTTCAGACTTTTGTAGAACTTCAAAAAATGAGGAAGAGATGAATTATTATTTTGAAAAATGAACACTTGCTGCTGTAAAAAACACTCCCAAATCTCAATGGCTCAATGAGTCAGATTCCTGTCTCCCTTACATTAAGTAGGGAAAAATGAGAGCTCTGCTCCAAGCCAATGCCCATCTGGAAGCACACAACTGACCATGGGAAAGTGTTTAGAAGTACAGGCCTGGAAATACTGCATATCAATTTCCTGATGTTTCGTTGTCTAGAAAGCAATAAAAAGGCCCCCTCTATCAGTAAAGGGGCTGGTTAATATAAGGTCACTGTTTCTGAAAAGAGAGGAAGCCAAAATTCTCTCACAGAAGAAAAGTAAAAAGGAAAGGGGAAAATCAAAAGAAGTTCAGAAAGTGCTCAGGAGAAGTTTGCACTCTCTGGATTCTCTGACATAAAGTATCACTTACCTTAGATTTTCACACAGCTGAAGAATGGAATATATATATATATATATATATATATATATATATATATATATATACACACACACACACACACACACACACACACACACACACACACACACACACACACACATACAGAAATAAATATGGGACAATCTTAACATGGATGAAGACACAACCATATAAGTTTCATTCTTCAGCCATGTGTATATAAGTATTTGGGGGGGGTGTGTGTGTCAAAGATCAAGTCCAGGGTATATAAAAGGACAGAAAAGATTTAAAGGCATATATTTATACCAGTTATACAACATCCTTTTAGCAAACTCTGGTTTCTTGTCATATGCAAATTATCTGGGTCTCAAACTGCAGGCATTTCTCTTTGTAGGCCATTTTCTTTCATGGCTCTTCAGTCTGGGGAATATACTGTTCCTTCTGCCATTTCAATGAGAAAACAATAGTGATTCATTCTAATCTATTTCGTCCCACCTCTGAACCTTCTTCTTATCTTCCAGCCGACTGTTACTATTTTGTCAAGACCTGGGAAAGTTCTCTCAGCCACTTGTACTCTTTTCTGCTAGAGCACTTACTGAATGGTAATTATTTTGTTAGTGTGTTTGTTTACCTTGTTAAACTGTGAGTTTCCTGAAGTTTTCCTTGCATGTCCAGTGCCTCACAGAGCTCCAGGCATAGAAGAGTTAGTATGAACATATAAATTATTGACCAAACAGAGAAACTTTTGAGTGAAAGGGTGAAGTACTAATAATTATATGAGACTGTAGGAGGACACTGGGGCTATCCCTGGAAAATGGGGACAGATATGCTCCGTGAATATGTGTTGAACAAGAATACAAGCTCTCTTCCAGCAATTCTCTTTTTTGTTGTTGTTCATTTGACATTGCTTTTTCCTGTTTCTCTATTACTTAGACTATGCTTGGCACATAGATGGTGTACAATAAAAATTTGTTGATTAGATGAAGGACTGGGAGAAAAACAAATATGTGGCAGTTATACAAGTTCTGGTCCAAAACACTTCACCAGCTTTCTTCTCACTTTTCCACCCAATATGTTCCCGTAACAGCTTTTCCTAACACAGTGACTTTCCATACTGTCTTTCCATAACTCTAGAAGGACTCAAACTTCCCTTCTAATGCAACATGGCACATAAACCCATGATTCTTAAAATAGGAAACAAACCTGCTACGAAGCATGAGCTATTTTGATTCAGAGATTTCGTCAAAGTGATTCAATATTGTCGTCATGCTAGGTTGGAGGCCCTAGCTTGCCATCCCACCAAGAACCTTTTTTAAACCATCCTAACATATCTCCCCACCTAGATGTGGGCACAGAGTTAAGTGGCAGGAGCAGTGGGAGGCAGAATAATTCTCTCTGTTCCATTTTGATGGCTGTCACCCAGAAGCAGCTGCTGCTAGGGAAAAATGAGGAGGTGAGGGATGTTGAGGCCATTACAATCAGAGGAAGAAAGGGAGGGACCAATGGCATTGAGAAAGACTGTTGAATTCAGCTGAGTCATCACCCACAAGAAATGAATGTCAGAAATAAGAGATTGTGTGCCTGTGGAAACAGGTGATGGTGAGGGTGAAGGTGAGCTGTCTTAGCTTTTTGGAAGCATCATGGAGAGATTTGGGGAAGCTGCATTAGAATTGTAGAACTAATTATTTCTGAAGTCAAGGTCATTTAAGATCCCAGAACCTGGGGCTACTGGCCCAAGCAGGAAACTTCTCCTGAGCAGCGCACATCCTCCTCTTTCTGGGCCGGTTGTGAAGCAGAAGCACAACCTTCCATGCCCTAATTAGCACTCTTGATTTGACAAGGGTGGCTCCCTTTCTCAAGTTTCCTCTTCGTGTTGTTTTACACAAGAAAGACCACAGCCTCAGTTCCTCTTCAATTTCATGGAAGAATGTCAGCAAATTACAATTATTCAGTATCAAAATTTCATAAGCTTGGCTGCAGAATATTCATGATGCAAAAACAATCGCAAAAGGCTTTGCTGTGCTGCTTTATTGACACAGCCTTCCTGTCCCCACATCTTGCTTCCTCTCAGGAAAGTGGGACGTGTTGGATGATTTCCCAGCTTCTATTTGGAGAGGAAGTCTACAGGTTTTCCACCATCCAGCCCCCACCAATCTGCACTTGCGAGAAACACCTGCAACCAAAGGCGATGCCCATTCTCTTTTGTGCATTTGCAGCTATCAAAATAAATGAGCCATCTTGGATGGGAAAATTACCTATTTTTTCAGAGTAACCTCACTCTCCACATGTGCACAAAGATGCATATGCCCTGATGTTTTATGTACATTGCCTATGACCAGAATTACGAGTCAGGCATTTTGCCTTCAAAACCAATGTTAATAATTATCTCAAAAGAAAGGGTTTCTAAAAGACCTCACGTGTGGGCATTTTCCCCCCTATACAATACTAATAGTTCTTGCTGGATATAAGTCCTTTTCCCCACCCACTCATCCGTTTCCATGCTGAACATCTGTCTCAGAAGCTGACATTTTATTTAAAAAAAAAAAAAAAAAAAGATAGTGCTGTGTTTCTCACCCAACTGCTCATCCTGCCAGGACTCTAAAGTTGGCTCAGACACTCCAGGAGCTTATGACAGCTTTACGCTCAGCCTAACGCTTGACGCAGGGATAAAGAATGTGCTGTTTGCTCATACGGATGTTCATCTATTGCTTATTATTTATAACCCTGGCTTTGAGAATGAAATAGTCATTTGAAATTTATTTGTTGGGAAAAACAAACAAACAAACAAACAAAAACATGAATTCACAGGCAAAAAAATGTGATCATTAGGTTAAAGGAGCCTCACTGCCTCACTAAGCACTCTAATGTGTCTCACTCTTGTGTGTCTGTTATTGAGGCATCTATAGCTGAGTTTATCATGGTGGCATGAAAGGAGTAAGTATGAATATAAATAGGTCTGTGTACATGAAGATAGATTTCTCAGTGCTATTGAACCCAAATCCACTCTAGAATTTCCTCAGTCAACATGACTGAGTTTGATGAGAACTAAGAATATAGTACATGACCATCCTTTCCCAGACATCCTGACACTAAAAGAGACCTCACACTAAAAGTGACCATATCCTGTTTCATCAATCACTCTCCAGGGACTGGTCACTTCCTTTAAAGTGAGTCAGTGTCAGGAGATCAAAACTTCAGATAGCGCCGTTCCTGTGTACTTTTCTGTGCAGACTGACATCATAGAAATATCCACCCCAGTATCTATCTCCTCAAAATCTCCTCGAAGTTTTTAGTTTTCTTGCAAAATACTTATCTCATGCCGTCACTATAGTTTTTAGATTATTTTAATATCATTCAACTCAGAAAATGTCACATTTTCCCCTTACGTTTTTTGCCATTTTTCCTGAGCTCACTTTCTTTTCTGTTATTCTGATGTCTATCAATTCTTCAAAGTCCCAACAGAAGTCCTCCCAGAATAAAGTCCATACTAATTTTCCCCTCAATAATCTCTGAATTCAGTTGGCAGTGGTCATGTTCTGCCTTCCATCGTTAGTCACTTTATATATATACATATCTTTCCAATCAGATAGGTTGGGAATTTTTTTAAGAGTCAACAATTTTCCTTGCAACAGTTTACATTTCCAACAAAGTCTAAAATATGCTAAGTTCTCTATTAGATAATTTGGAATGGTAGAGCAATAGGAGTATTGATGGCTGGCCAGTGCACTTAGCTCCCATATCAGTTAAAAAGAATCATAGCCATGAGGCATGACCTTCAATCTCCTTTCCCTTTTTTCACACCTTTACACAACAAACACTCTTTCATTTTTTTTCTTTTCTTAATTATAACAACATTAATTGTCTCTTGCACAAAGCCAACCCCTCCACATGTTTTAATAGTTCTATTTCTTCCATTCTCCTGCCATAGATTGTTCACTCTTTCCTGTGATTCCTTATTTATTTTTAGTTTATAAAATAGCCCTTCCTTGACCTCAAATCTCAGTTTTTCAGTTACTTCACTGCCCGCCTCATTCAGCTTCTCAGAAGATTGATCCATATGTGCTATTTCCATTTCTTTGCCTTTTTATTCTCAACTTTCTGCCACCTGGTTTCAGCCCTACCACCCCACTAAACTTGTTTGAAGTTCATTGATGATATCCTAGTCATACAACACAATCAGCATTTTTGTATTCTATCATACGGGTCTCCTTGCTTTATTGGACATTGCTGATCATTCTCTTCTTGAAACATCCTATTTACTTGGCTTCTTTACCCTGAACCCTCTGGTTTTTCTCCTACTTCTCTAATATTTTTCTTTTTCAAATCTTGCATTGGCTCTTCTTCCTTGAAACCCCTTAAATGTTGACTTTTCCAAGGACCCTGTGCACATACAGTTTCTCTTTATACATACATATTCTAAGGTAACAACTCTGGATGCATGAGATTAATTCTTACTGAAGTAATAATAATTATTACCAATATTCATAGAGCACTTTATACCAGATATTGTTCTAAGTATCTTATACGTATTAACTTGATTCTCATACACATTCTGTTTTACAACATTTTGTTTAAAAATATAAAAGAAAAGAAACAGAGAAGTTAAATACCTTGCCCGTAGTCAAAACTAGTAGACTCAGAATTTTAATTCAGGAAGTTTGGCTATAGAACTTGTGCTTAAGTCTGTTTTGGGTTCTATATATAGATTTGGAGATTCAAGTCATTATTGGTATTTTTGACATTATTTAATTTTTTTCTTCACAACAATTGGTAACATCATCTTCTAGCCATCACTTAATTCAGAAATCATAGAATCATCCTTAACTCTTCCTCATCCCTCGCTTCCCATGCATATCAATTATTGACTCCTTGATGATTTTATTTGCTATTATATCTTCAATCTGTCTTCCCTATTTACATAGCTCTTTCACTACTGCCTGGATTCAGGTCTTCGTTGCATTTTGACTAGACAACAAAATAGCCTCTTAACCAATCTCTTTGTTTCCAGTGCTGTCTTCCTCAAACTGAGAATCATCACATGGCAACAGAGCATTTTAAATAAAACATGAAGTTGACAATGTCACTTCCCTGCTTTAAAACCTTTAAATGGCTCCTGATTTCTTATGATTTAAAGTTCATCTGCTATAGAATGGATTATAAATCACTTAGTCTTGCTGGCCTCTTCAACTTCATCTATTACATAAAATTACTTATAGTTCCTGTATGTAAGATTTCTGTCTTTTATCAATACTGTTTCCTCAACCTATTTTGTCTGCCTGGCTAACTCCTATGTGCCTTTCAGTTTCATTTGAGGCAGTACCCCATCCTTGTATTTAGTGCCATTGCATTTTTACAAAGTATTCATAATCTGTGCATGCATCTGTTTTCATCACTACATTATTAGCTCTTAAACATAAGGACTTTTAGCTATTTTTTTTAATTTGCACTGCCTGTATAGTGCTTGATATAAAATAGGCACTTTATAAAGTTTGTTTTAATGAATACATTAGTGAACAAATAAATGAGTAAATAGATATAAATCATGGTTTTTCTTTTTCCATGAGTTATTTTTCAGCAGAGTATGTGCACACATGTACACACACACAACCTTAAATAAGAGAGTGTTTCTGTTTCTGCTAGACATTTATAGCCGTAAGTACTAATTATATGTTTATATTCCTTAAAGCAAGACAGCATTATAGAAAACACTACTAAATTTTATAGCACTGTCCCCTAGATGTTTTTCTATCTTCCTTCACCAAAATTTCCACCTATATTTTCCTAATGCAAAAGGTCTATTCAGTCATTGCATGTGCTCACTAGCAGTTGTATTATGTTAGGATTAGCTGCATGTTGTAGAAAACCCCAACATAATACTGGCTTAAGAACAATGGAAATTTCTTTTTATCTCACATTAAAGAACTCCTAAGAAGGCAGTCTAGGACTGATATGGCAGTTCCAAGGTAATGAGAAATATAGGTTCTTCCTATTTTGCTGCTCCTTGATGCCTTGCTTCAAAGTCCATGATGGCTCCTGGAAATTTAGCTATTATATCTGCATTCTGGATAGCAGGGAGAAGGAAGATGAGAAAAACAGTTTTCCCCCTGCTTTTAAGAATGCTTTCTGAAAATCCCATATAACGTATCTATTAACAACCTACACTAGCAACCAGGACAATAGTAAATACATTTTTGCTTATTTGCTTGTAGTTTTATTGTTGTTGATGTTGTTTTAGTAAATGGTAGTGTGAGCAGTGAAAATTTTGAATTTTATTTTTAAGGATTTTATTCTGAAGGTGCAGTAGGTGCTGATGGAGGCAAACAATGATCTCTACCACAGTTTAGTCTGAACATATGGAAAATATAGAAATCTCAGATGTATTATAGTGGTGAACCTATGATGAGCTAAAGAATTACCTAGAGGTGATTGTTACCTAAATGGTGGACCTGAAAATAAAACCAAGAACAAATAAACAGAGTGAAGCTGCACATCTGGCCTCAAAGAACTGAAAGTTGAGAGTAGTGAATTCAATTTACTAAACCAAGAAAATGAATTGTGGTCTTTCTGTCATTATTTAAATAACAATATCAAGCAGTTGATACACATGTTTTGGTTGCATATATGTCTTAACAAATATTGAGATTATAAATATAATAAGATTTATTTACATGCTAATTTTTTGAATTGACAAATTAGATAAGTGTTTCTCAAACTTAACTATGCATAGGAATTGATTTATATCTTGCTAAATGAAGATTCCAATTCAGTAAGTGTCAGGTGAACTCAAAAGTTCTGTAGCATTTTGAATAGCAAGTCTTTGAGAGCCTTAGTGCTTATCAATCCATGTGTCAGTTCAGGTTTCCAGTGATGTGGATGCCGAGATGGTGGAGAAATGCAAGAGATTTACAAAAAAGCCTGTGGAAAACAGAAGGGAGGAAGCCAGAGAATGTGGGAGAGCCCTCGGACTGCAGTGAAAGTCTGTCCTACATAACAGAGAAAGAAGGGAGGCAAAGCATAGTGGGGGAGTATCATTCTATATAGAGAGACCGTTAAAGAAGCCTGAGCCAAAGATGCCCAGTGGAGTCCTGCAACTCACAGGAGTGGGCCTGCACTGGCTCTGCAGCCATACCCAGTCACTGGCTAGGAACAGTTTGTGGGAAGCATGACACCAGTGCTTATGGGTGGTGGATCCAGAGGGGCAGCACCTGGAGCCATTAGTGAATTACACTTCATGCCATAGGACATATGAGTGGTATATTCTAATAGCTGCCATATTCTTGCCTCCATGTTCTTGCCTTCATAAGTACAGTACACTGAATATAATTTCACATTTATTTGAGGTCCTTGCAATATCTGAGAATGTTTATTACAAATATAAATTTTCCAACGTGTACTTACAGTACAGGGCCTAGAGTGCTTTCAGTAAATATTTGGTACTGAATACACAACTGATGATGAAGAAATTACAGCAGTAAAAAATGAATTATTATAGGACCCAAGACACACCATGGAATTTGCATGGGCAGCAAGGATAAATTATTTCCAACCTATAGTCTTAGTAGTTGCTTCTTTCTCAGAAAAGTTGACTGCAGGAAATATCCAGTTTTAGATTCCACTTAGTTGATGTTTGATTGCAATTAGTTTAACAATTTGGAGTTATTTCCTCTAAAGAGATTATAGAAAAAATAATTTAATGGAAACAAATTAACTATCATGGAATTTATATAACTCACCCATATGTACTTTGAACACTGAATGTAATTACATAATAATTTTGTTTCAAAATTAAATCATTTGGTACAACTTTTGTAGAAAAAAATTAGTGAAGTCCAATTTAATTTGTATAAGGCACCAATATTATCCACTTTTGAAAATAAAAGGACTTGGGAGATAAAATCCAATTGAAAACATTGTATTTTCACTCAGATTCATTTTTAATTTGTTACAGTTCATAAAATACAAATTGAAGTGATCATTTCCGAACTTATAAAATGTATAAAACTTGACAGAAAAGTACACTATGTTTTCTATGAGTTTGAAATGAAAATTTTCTCCAGTTTTACCTTTCTTACCATAATCATAAGTCAAATGACTTACGGCTTTATTATTACACAAACAGTGATAAAACTTGGTACTTCTTACCTATAAGCAACTGGCAGAATTTATAGAAAAATCTACCATGTATTATAGAAGAAAATGTTATACTATAAAATTTGGGGGAAGGGGATTTTCTATGCACACCAAAATAGAACCAACAATCTATATTATGTCATTTTTATCATTATGACTCTACATCTAAAAGCATCATTCATTCATTCATTCATTCAATTAATCAAGATATTATTATTGAGTAGGCTAAGGACAAGTCACTGTGTAAATTGTATCAGAAATTCAAGAATGAATGAGGCCTGCAATATATCCTCAGAATATTTCAGAACATACAAGTGCTGGAAGCATTTGGATAAGTTACCTCACATCACTTTCACCATGACTCTTCAAAATAAGCCTATTATCCCAAGTGTAATAGTGAGTGTATGGAAGTTCTATGGTGAATAAGATCTGTGTTTTCCTGTTATATTTTGAGTTCAGAAGATAGATTGATGATTTTCTTATTGGGATAATCAAGCTTCTCAAAGAGATTACATTTGACTTTAGAGTGGAAGGGTAGTTAACATTTCAATGAATGGAAATGACAGAATAGGCATCTGTGACTATGAGAATGGCAAGATCAAAGACCCAGAGGGGAAAAAAGCCAGTGTTCCAGAAATAATGAGTCATTGATGATTTAGAATGTAAAGAAGTAGTAAATCGAAGGAATTCAAAGATTTGGATCCAACTTAAGAAGGTTTTGAATACCAGGCTAAGAAATTGAAACAAATGTCTCACAGGCAATGAGGAAACATTTCAGTTTTTAAAAAAGGATGCTGATACTGTTCTTCAGGAAAATTTATCTGGCAATAAATAGCATATAATGTATATAGAGAGTGAATTTGTTCCTTCTTGGAAAATAAAATTTTTCAACTGATATTGTAGATTATCCTTGGGTAACCCACAAAAGTTGACAAGAAAGATTTCTAGGTAGAAGGGAAGAAATAGCTAAAGTTAATTACTAAATATGCAGTGGACTGAGTCTGTATGTTTTACATGTTTCTAAATAAAACTGGAAGTGGGAATTGAAAGAAAAGAAAGTTGGGGTGATACAAAGTTGGAAGATGGTACAGCAGACATGCAAAAGGTCAAAGGAGTAAAAGAGTCTGGAGTTTGTGCTGTTAATGAGGACAGCATGGAAGTGGCTAGCCACTTCTGGAACCGTCTCCTCTGTCTTTTTCAATGTCTTTCTTTTTTTCATAAATCTACAGATATACTAGACAGTTTGTACAATTGTTAGGACCATAAATTTTGGACTTAAGGTCCAGCTCTGAGAGTTAGTCACTAGCTATCTTATCTTGGGCAAGTTATTTTACCTCTTTGATTCTCAGTTGCATAATATGTAATATGGAAGCAACACAAATAGAATATGAGTGTTAAATGAGTAAATGCATATAATTCACTTGTGAAAGTGTCAGCTATGTTATTAAGTGCTGAATTGTTTATTATTATAATTCTCAGAAAAATCAAGCAGTCATCTTTTCACACCCATCCCTTCCCACCATCAAATCTTGAAAGTAGTCTTATTTTATTTCTCTAGCTTTGGCATTTAGACACTATTTAAAATATAACTCTACCTTTAAACTTACCGAAAGTATTGTTTCAAAAGTAACCAGTGAGCATAGAGGAGCCAGAGGCAATGATCTATGTTCTGTCCTCAGCCTCTTTGATCTTAATGTTTTTCCTTTGATCACCCTCCATAATAAAACTCTCTGCTTTGTGACATACTCTCTAGGCTCTATCTACTCATCTCCCTGGCTGCTTTTTATTGAACCTCTTTTTGGATTCTCTTTCAGGTCAATAAAAATAGGTGCTTCCCAAGCTTTGTTTTTGGCTTCTATTCTTTCTCCATGATCACTTTTTCTCCCAAAGTTTAAGCAAATCTTTTTAGCTGACACCTCCAAGATCAGCATCACCAGTTTTGATGTGCTACATTTCAACATCCCTGTCTATGTACCCTGTGTCACTATCAACTCAACAAGTTCAAATCCAATTTGGACCTAAACAGAAGCTTTCAACCTTCTCATTTCTATTAACACTATTCTTTAACTAGGCAGCCAGAGGGAAAAAAACTCAAAATAGTCTCCTAAACTTCCCACCTCTCACCCCACTTTAGGTAGTTGCCAAGTCATGTGAGTTGCATCTATTCAATGTCTCTCACAGCTGTTCCCAAGAACTATCCTTCACCTGCATTACTGTTTAATAAAAGCCAAGGTTATCTCTCCACTTCCATCCTTTGACCCTTCCAAACCTTCCTAACAACTGTTGCCACATTACTGTCCCAAACACAGCTCTTGGAAGAGATCCTAATTCTCCAGCATTGTTGACTTTCTTAGGCTAAAACTACACTTCATTAATGTCACTAATAGTATACGCTGACATAGTAGCTATATATGTGCTGTCTTCTCCACTAAAATTGAGCTTATTAAAGTCAAATCTCATATTAGAGTTGTATCCTTTTATACTAGATCCAGCACCTTAAACACAGCAGGCACATGATAAGTGCTTATGGAATTAATTTTATACTGAATAATGGCATTCCACTGCTCAAAAATCTTTAATAGTTTAATATTTCTTATCAAGTACAATAAAAATTCTTTAGCCTTCACTTTAATACTTTCCACAATTTAACTCCAATCTACCTCTTTTATTTCTCTAGTTTATTTCTTTTTTGTACTGTGGTGCAATGGACTGAATTATGTCCTCCCTCCTCTCCCAGAAAAGACAAAAAAAATATATATATTTGACGAAGCCCTATCAATGTGATATTTGAAGATAAGGTGAGACCTTTGGGAGGTATTAGGGTTAGATAAAGTCATGAGGGTGGGTTTCTTGTGATGGAATAAGTGACTTTATAAAAAGAGAAAGGAGAGAACACTTTCTCTTTGCTATGTAAAGACATAACAAGGAGTAGCCACCTGCAATCCAGAAAGAGAGCCCTCTCCGGGAAATTAATTGATTGTGAACTTTCCGGCCTCAAGAACTGCAGGAAAATAAATTTCTGTTGTTTAAGCCTCCCAGAGTATGGTAATTCGTTATGGTAATGCAATCAAATTAATATACATAATTCCAGCAAAACTAAAATATCTGTGTCTTTCACATTCTTTGTCTTTTTAGCTTTTCTCGTGATACTCAGTTTCAAATATCGTTTTTCTTCTTCTCTCATGATCACATTCTACCTAACTCAAAAGATATCCTCTCGTTTGAGTTTTTCTTTATCTTTCTTCAGAATTTTTTTTATTCTCTGAAATTTCTCACCTCTTGTCCCTCTCTTCTAGCACTCATCATACTGTATGTACAAGATAATTACGTATGTACTTGTTTTTTTTACTGTGAACTTGCTAAACACAAGAACTGTGTCAGATTCATCTCATATGCCATAGTACAGAGCACCGACTTTTTAAGGAACATAATTTATATCATCATGTTCAGCTGAATATAGATGCAAGTGCAATCAGATTTTTACTAGCCAAGTTGAAGCTCTTGAAAGACTGAAATCTGCACTTACATGAATGGTAAGTGTAGCGGGAATGGGTGAGAAATGTTTTGAAAAGCATAAAGAGAAAGAACAATGAAGTTGAAAAGGAATCTCCAGAAGATCTTCAGAATCTAGTTCAAATTGGTAAACATGATAACATGACATGGGATCAAATGGGCAAGTGGGATTTCTCTACTAAGTCCTGAAGAGAGTTGAAGACAGATTCCAGAAAGATGTGCAACAGAAAAATATTTTCGAAATGAAGAGTGAGAAAGCTATAAAGAGGATTTATAGATCTCAGATGAAGAACTTTGGGGCGATAGTTTTATTTCAATGGTCTGAAGTAACAATGAGAAGTGAGATGAAGATGAATCCATGTTCAAGCTTTGATCCGTGAGTGGAGAAGAACACTATAGCATAAGCGATAAGACATTTATTAACACATTCAGGTAAGAAAAATAAAGCTCGTAATTTTATAGGAAAGCATAAGAAGACCAGCAAAGGAATGGACATGGCAGAGGCAGGTGCACAGTGAATAGAGAAAGGGGGAAGGCTGAATTAGGTAAAGTCCCTCAAATACTTTTCTGTTGAGACATGAAGATATCTCAGTTATCTGTTAAAAAAGGGATACTTTGTTTCCCTGACATCCAATATAGGAAATAGATATAGCTGAGAGAAAATGCTAATGGGCCTAAAATATCTACTTTAAATTTCCTCTACAATGTACCTCATTCAAAAGATAAAAGGAAATACATTTTGGCTAAATGCCCAGGCCAAGATTTCTGTAAAACAGAATGAAATGTTTAAATAAGCTTTGAAGAAACATCAGTTTTTTCTATCTGATTTATGGTGGAAAGTCAGTCTCATCATTCATTTCTTGTCAATCATTTTTTTAAAAATTACCCTTGAATTGTGTTTTACTTTTGTTTAAAGAAAAAAATTAATATCATGTCCACAACCCTAGTTTGGTGAAAATCAAGTAAACAGAAGAGATAAAAGATGATTGTGGTGGGGGAATAATCATTTTAATATTATATTGATTTGTTTTGTTTTATGCTTTTAGTTAGCCTTTTCAAAGAGGTGCTTGTTTAATATGTTCGAATTTTGTTTCAAAGACCTGATTTAATAGGCTGGTAATATATTATTTAGGATAGAATTGAGAAAAATGTTTAAAAATTCAAATTTTCTAAGCAAACTAATCAACACCATTTTTAATGTCCTTTATGTTTCCTCTCAAAGTAAATTAAAAGTAGCATATTGTGCTTTTAAGAACCTATTAATCTATACTATATTTCAAAATGTTTGTTTACATCCTTCTTGTGCCAGAAATGGCTTTTCTTTTATTCAGACTTTCCTGATTCCCCCCAGTCATAAACCATCTTCTTTCTCTGAGCCCCACTAGGGTTGACCAATTCCTAATCTGAGGTGCCTTCTCAGGTCTACTGAGTAACTTTTATGCCTTGTGAATGTCTTTCTCCACAATAAAATATTAAACGTTATGTTTTAAAATTGCATTGGCATAAAAAAATGTAATCTGGGCTGAATTTATTGTTATATATCTATGTAATAAAGGATATATATTGTAATGATATTCATTTTTTAATTCTTATTTTTTAAAAAAATTAAAATTAAATGTTTTCGGAGGCCCCTAAATGTTTTGTGGCACTGTGCCTTCTATTAATGGGTCCGTGGCCCCGTTAGTGTTTCCTCAGGCTTGTGTGGTAATTATTTTTGTGCATGCCATATTCTTTTCCAGGGAATGAGTTTTGGGTCAGAAGCTTGGGACCCCCTTTACAGCAGGTGTCTGAAAACATATCATCTTCTAGGGCCTCCAGAGAAATAACACTCAGGCAACCTATTTAGTCCTAGAGTTACTGAGTCAGGGTGGCTACCCCTCTTTGGTATGACTAACTATGATTCCTACTTTTTTCCAGTGATAACGCTACATTATTATTGTTAAACCAAAATGTTCCTATTTTTGATAAAGCATTAAGGAAATAAAGTTAGAACAAACTAGTAGTAATCGAGAACCCTGGAGGCTTGTTTCCATTTTCAAAGTTTCCTTTGTTGATCATACTTTGTTTTTAGAAAAGGGTGGGTATGTGCGCATACGTGTGTGTGCGCACTCACACATGTTCAAAACAATCTGAAAGGAATCTGGAAAGTAAGGCTTTTCTTTATTTCAATCTAGTAAATTAGATTAACCAGTTTAAAACCAGACTGCCACCTAAAATGTATAAACCCATGTCCATAATTGACATTCATGAAATTTCCAGTGTTCAAGTCATCACACTGCTCCTCCCCTAAAATCCCTGTTTGAGTGACTTGAAAATGAAAATTGCAAAAGTTTATGCCATTAACAATGCTTTTGACCTACATAGGTTTCCACGTGAGCCGTTTTGCAGACTAAGTTGCTCTCTCCATAACTGGTCTCACAAGTCAAGTTTGCAGCCAGGATAAATCACTCAGACTCCTGGTCTTGAAACAGCCGGCACATACCCTGATCACTATTAATATATGTTTTCCTGCCATGGCAAATGTCTGCCAGAAAGCACATAATTCTGAGCACATTGTTACAATAAAATTCCTCCAGCACACACTATCTCCTAAAACTTCTTAGAATTTTGAAACAAGTGGTTTTTAATGGCAGAGTCACATAAAATTTCTTCTAGACAATGTCACCTGATTTTGAACTTCCCTAATGGTATTTGCAGCAAATATTTGGAGAAGTGGGGAATAGTCAGGCAATTTGAAAGCTGTTTGTTAGAGAGAGCTGCTGAATGTATTTGGTTACTTTATTTTCTCTCAGTGGGGGCATCAAGGGCTGGCTTTGTGGAAGTGTGGGTGGCCTTTCACTGTTATGCTCCATTAGAACCTCATTCAATCCTTCTTCAAATTAAAAAATATAATAAAGTTCTTTATGGGGATAATTGTCATTTTCTCAGACTTATATAGAGTATGAATAAAAACATCTTTAGACATATTATTTTTCTTTGTAACAATTGAACTAAATAAAGACAATATCCTTGCCTTACATAGTCAGCCCCAAAATCTGTTCCTGCATACATAGATGGCTGCCTAGACAGGACCCTGCACTCCAATATGAAGATATGGTATCTTCACTACTTCTGGTTGTCTTCCCCCAAACCCAGGGGTTACTGGAACCCCGTGCTTACATTTGGAGAGCAAAATCAAACCCAACTAAAAAAGAAACGACATACACAAAACCACAAAACCTTCTGATGTACTGGTACTTTAATGCAGAGAAGAAAAAAAAAACATAAAACAAAATCACTAGCTTCAGAAAGTAATAAACTTGCTTGTAAATAATTCAGCTAAAGTAACAGCTAATTCACCCCAAGTTTAGATTAAAAGTCTCAGATTCCTTCAGAGGGACTTTCCCGAGTTCAGATGGAAATCAGACACAGCTGTAGTCATTCCTTTGGCACGTAGCACGTTTTAGTGACTGGGGTAGCTGTGCAGGCTCCTTTCCAAGGGCATTTCCAGCTCTCCTTCCTTCTGTCTGAAAGTGTGACAAAGTACATTCTTGCCTACTCATTGGCTCTGTGATCTACAGAGAGGAAAGGAGTACAAGCCCAGCATGAGTCAGCAATACCGGCTGTCAAAAAAGAAGCTGACCTGATGCTAGGATATGAAATATGAAGAAGTAGGAAGGGAGGAACAAAACAATCCCCAGAGTTCCCAGCCTGGCTCATACCCTTGTTGCGTGACTCGTCCAATGTTAGGTCTCCAGTAAGTTCTATGCAGCGTTGCCAGACAGAACAAAGAATGCCCAGCTACATTTTGAATTTCAGATAAATGGCAAATAATAATCAATGGGATGTTAAGACATCTACCTTTCCCAAATCTGTTCCTCTTTGAAGCCTCCCAGGATAAATAATAATAGTAACAATCAGCATTTATGCAGAGATTTTCAATTTCCAGGGCACTTTTCATACGCTTTAGCTTACTTTTTGGTTTATCTTTATTGTTCCTAAAGGTTGATATTATTATGGCTTATTGGTTGATAGAAGGTGAGGCTCACCTGAAATTAAGTCATTTACTCATTCAAGTAAATATTGGGGTTAAGATTTAAACCTCTGATACCATCTCTACTTCCTCCCCAAAGCACTTTGTATCTGCATTTTTTTTATAATAGAGTTTATGAAATTCTCCCCGATATTCCACTTAGTTATGTTGCTTTTACCTAGATTTTGAATTTTGTGAGAATGGACAGTGGTTCTTGTTTAATTTAACTAACTTCACAGTGCCCCGATGTTCAACAAAACATCTATTGATTTAAAAGGGATCACTGTTTTTTGCAGGTTAGCCAAGATTACCTTAACTCCATCTTGTTTGACACATTTCTATTAGGTAGAAGAAGACAATTATAACTATATTCTATGTGTTTACTCAAGAGAACACAGTGAATTAGTGAAAATGACGAAAATGTCCAGGGCTCTTTTCTCTCTGTCTGTAATGTTAGTCCATCATCTTCAAATGCATTTTGTGGTTTTATTATCAAAACCTATTAAGATGCCTCAGGGTTCATCATCGTCCAGAGATCATCTGTGTTGATGAGACAAATGTGTGCAACATGTTAAAGGATGTCTGATCAAAAGATGCTTTCGAAGTATAAATATTAATTTAACATCTCAGCCTTGGTTTGCTGAAACTGGTGATATGCACAGTTACTAAGTCTCCTAAAAGAAACATAAAAAAAAAAATTAAACATGAATAAAATTGTCCTGGATGCCTTTTATGTTACCAGATTTTGATGCCCAAAGTTAACCCCAAATCTCTAGCATTTGCCATGTTGAGACTGGTCAGAATGTGCAAAAGTGAAAAGATTGCCCTTTTACAGATGATGAAATAGCTGGATCTCCCTGGCAGGCTCTAGTGCAATTTGCCTAGAAAATGACTTTGTACTACTAGCTCAACACGCTGGTAAAAGCAATCAGGCTTTAACCAGCTGGAAATGTACACTGGGCAAGTTCAGTTCCTGGGTGGTGTTCTATTCGTTCTCTTCATCTTGCATTAGCCCCGTGCTCTCAGTCAACAAGGCGGGATTTCCTGCTTTAATGAGCCACAGTGTCAAAATTCTGGCAGGGCGCTTTTCTCTGTGTGTCATCATGTAACGACAGGTCCAGAGAGAGAGGCGCTCTTTGGAAATTGTTGCAGATTTTACATTAAGTTGTTTTGACAAAAGCCCAATTTATTAAGCAATGTAGCAGAATGATTAGATAACTGCATGGGTTTGGGAGACAGGCAGAACTAGTTTCAAATACTGTCTTTTCCCAGAGGAATTTGGACTTAACTCCTCAAATGTTTAATTTTCTCTTCTGTAAGATGGAAAATGATCTTGACCTCATGGTTTTTTGGTGACGATTAAATAAAAAGCCATTGATTCTAATCATGTAGCACAATGTCTATTATATAGAATATTCTGTACATGTAAAGGTAGCTATTATTCTTAAATTCTGAAGCACTAAAACATTGTTCTAAATTATCTACCTCAGTTTATGCATATACCACAAATCTACATTCTAATATCATGGAGTTGGGATGTAGCCATTATTCATTTCTGAAAGCTCCTTAGGTGATTCTAATATGAAGAAAGAGTTGAGAACGACAGCTCTGGAGCAGTAGTGATGTTAAAAATACTTAAGTCCCTGACAGGTACCCACCAATTAGAAAGAAAACTTGATTAATCAGGAAGAAAGAGACCTGGCAGTAAACAACAAGCATAGCTATGCAATAGACCAACCAAATATCAGCCAACACTCTGGCATGAAAATATGTTCTTAGTTCAGATAAGTTTGTAAAATGCTTCTTATTAAAGATTCCATGGGATTACTAAAGGCTCTGAAAGATCATGCAATTAAAAAATAAATACCAGTTTACAGATTTTCCAGATTAATCAGTGCATGAAATGTTTTTGTCTCAAGGAACACATTCAATGGAGATGCTGAGGAAAAAGGAAACATCTCAGCCTGAAAAGATTTTGATTGTAGTTGCTACTTGAATTTTGATTCTATTATTTATTTCTCTGTATACCCTCAGCAATTCTGGTTCATTGGAAATTGTAAAGTCTTAGGCAGAATTCTAAAATGATCGCCCAAATCTCCCACTTTTGATGTACATGCTATGTATAATTCTCTTGAGTGTGGACAGAACCTATGAATGTAATAAAGCTTCCAAAGTAGGTAATATGGCAAAAGGGAAAATGCCTAAGGTGGGCCTGACTTAATCAGGTGATCTTTAAAGGAAGAAAGTTTTCTCTGGCTGGTTGCAGAGAAGTCAAAAGGATGTGCCTCTGATGGCATGGAATTCTACAATAGCTATGGCATGAAATGCCTATAGAGAAGAGTAGCGTCTAGAAGCTGAGAGCAATCCCCAGCCAATAGCAACCTCAGTCCTACAACACAAAGAACTAAATTCTGCCAATATCTTGAATGAACTTAGAACAGGACTCCTAGTCTCAGATAGGACACAGCTCTGGTTTGCAATACCTTAACTGTTCTATCCAAAAGTATATTGATTTGATTGGATACAAAATGAAGGACACTGGTTTATAATATTGGAACTGTTTGTTCCATAAAGAGTTAGATTTTAGGGAAAGGGGATGTTAACTAGACTTGGAATGAATAGAAAAGAATGATGTCATTAGATAAGCTGAAGATAGGAAAGCATTCAGAAAAAACAAGCAATCTATGAAGCTCCATAAAATTATAAACTATGTAAAGGTATGATAGATTTTTGTAGTTGAAAGAAACAGCCATATTGTGAGCAAATATTAAAGAAGTAATAGCAAAATAAGAGAACAATGTGAGGCAGCTTATTATCATGAGGAAAATACTAGCAGGAAAAGAATTTTCAGATTCTTTTTCCAGCTTTGTTGCTAAATAGCCACTCGGTGACTAATGTTCAGTCTTTCGGTGATAATTTATTGAGCATATTCTGTACATAAGCGGTGTTTTATGTTTAGGGATACACTGATGAACAAGGTATGCAAAGCCCCTGTCCTCAGAGTTTACATTACATGTGGTGACAATGTTTTAGCCATATGGTATACAGTACAATTTCAGATGGTAAAGACCTCCACAAAGAAAAATGGTCTTCATGAAGAGATGGAATGATTTCGGGGGTGGTGGGAGTCAGGGATGGTGTTTTTAAAGATTGCTATTATATTCTGAGCAAAGGCATGAATTTAGACTGGCTGATGAATTGGATGTCAGGCTGAGAAGGATAAACAAGTCATAAACAGTCTCAGGATTTTTGGCCTGAGTGATTGAATACTTGCTCATGAAATTTATTTGATTGGAAACACTGTAGGAGGGACAGGTTTGAGGGAAAGTAAGAGTTCATTCTAGGACTTATTATATTTGGCTTGCCTATGATCAAAGAGAAGATGTGGAAGAGGCCTTTATTTTTGAAGCTGGAGCTCTTGGTACTTGCTATAAAATGCATGTGTTAAATCGGATCATTTATGAGATCCTTCCAATCTAATATTCGGTGATTCTATGAACTAGAAATCAAAGCAAATGAAAATAGTTGTAGATTAAATAAGAAAATAATAGGAAAGAAAACAAAATCAATTTTCAATAAAGATAAGCAAAAATGTTCATTTAGAAAGGAGGCAAAGGTAACTGGCTAAGATGGGAAGAGGAACTGATTAAAATGGAATAGGAACAAGATAGTTCTTATCTGATATGTAGACCTTTGAAAGATAAAAGATAAAATAAAATTTCTCAAAATTGCTTGGTAACAAATTTCTTATCAAATGACATTAAAGATAATTATCTCCTTTATATGAATGATTTTCAAAGGGCTTTGTTTAACATGAAGTATTTATTAAATAAAATATTCTCAACATAACTCTGTATCCCAGGAGTAAGTAGTTCAACAAATTCATAGCTATTATATATGTTTTTTGCAGTTCTTCAACATTCTCATGGAAATCAAAACCTGAATTTATATTTGAATATGATACCTTTCCCTTAATAACTCCAAGGCAGCATGGGACATTAATAATTCATAAAATACCACTAGTTTCCATTTTTAAAAAAATGAAGCAGGAAGTTAATGAACATTAAAAATAATCACAATGATTTTTATTTTAAATTTTTAATAAAGTATATTTCAGTATATCAGTGACCAAGAAACTGACAGGTATGGATTATGGGAAAGATGCTCCCAAGTGAATAGACTTCTATTTCTGCCCTCTGTAGTTTCCATGGCTACAAGCCCATCTGAACTGCATTAGTCACACGTAACACCAAGAAAGAACAAAAGGAAATGGAAGAATAAATGGTATCAAAATGTCATAGAAAGGAAAAAGTAATCACAGATATTGTTTTAAAAGGAACACAATATCAAAACCTCTCTGCTTTACAATTCCACTCCTTCACTAGGAGATGTTTCTATTCAGGTCTAGAAATTTTTTAAGTAGCCCAAGACTTAAAAAATAAAATTGGAGAGAATTGTCCTTTTAAAAACAAACCAATTTATTGGTGACTATGTGGTAGTAAGGCATTCATAACATTCTGACATATTCACAGAAATGCAAACTTAGATTGTCCAAAGGGGAAGACAAAGTCATGACCCATTATGAACTGATTTTGTTGATTTATTCAAGTTGTCTTATTATATCAGCATTATTAATATAGATGGGCTCCTGGCTTTTATTAAAAATATGTAAATGGTATTATTGTAAGTATAAAGTTAGGTTCTTCTGGCTATTTACAAATAAGTACTTTTCTGAAAAATGAAATAAAAATGAAATAAAATCTGAGAATGGTTCCCATGCAAAACTCACTGTTAAAGTACAGACACAGAAATATAAGAATCAACTTGATCCACAAATTGAGGCCAAGATTCCCTTTTAGATGATTTTCAAGTTAGTAATTATTCAATTAAATGTTGTGTCTCCTACAAACTGCAAACTTTATGAGCAACTCTGCCTACATTTGCCCCGCATTGAGTCCTCAACATCTTACACAATAAACTGAGATATATGATAAATGACTAAAGAAGCGAATGAATAAATGAATGAATTATGTAAATGTAAACTTGGCAATCACTTCATTTCTATTATTCTTTATTTTATTTATGGCATCCACCAAGATTTTAAAAATAATAACAGTAACAAAAAACATACCATGATTTGAGATTCTCAGGTAAAATAAATCCTCTGTATGTATTAATGTTCCATATTTTTTACATGCAAAAATTAAAGCATGGAACTTATAGCAATTATTCCTGAAAAAGATTTGGTAAAAGTGTTGGTTCAACCATTCTAATCACAATGACTGTTTGGTTGAGATTATTGATTGGTACAGTTTCTATGAAAAATGTTTTTCCCTTGATGATATCTCTAGCATTTTGTGAGAATTTAATTCCACATAAATCTCTACTGCTTTGGTTTGCAATGTTTCCAAGATTTTTAACTTTAAAAGACTTCTGAAATCACATTGTTCTCAACAATGAAAATATTTATTTCACATTTTACAGATGCCCAGGAAGGTTATAATGCCATTTCCATGTCTGATAGCTTTGCATTAAGTTGTTCTTAACGCAGATTTTCTTAATAAACTCTCAGTACTTGTCTTCATTATCTTTCTCCATCTTGCCTCTGTCTACTCTTCATTCACATAGCTCTCCTTCCTACCCTTCCTCATTTTTCTCCATTTTCTTTCAATCTGAGGAAAGCAAATCTGGTAGATCATGCATGCAGTATTTGCATTTCAAATTAGAATTCTAAATAATAGAATTGGAAAATATAGGTTTATAAAAGAGCCTGATAGTAAAATTTCCTCACTTACAAACTTTTAGGGGGTGGATTTGGATGTTCTTTGCATGTTTTAAATCATAATTCATAGCAGAAAAGTATTATAGTCACTAGAAAAAGGTAAAAATTTTGTTGGCTTGACTTCAATTTCTTCTGGACCAGCACTCTACTACACTTAGCTTATTAGGGCAGATGAGGATTAAGGGCAGTTTCAATCTGGAAAGTGGAATCATTTTGACTTTGTCAGGGTTCCTAAAGGTCATTAAACTCTATTTTAATGGTGTTGGCCATTAATTCCATAATTGTGTCAAGTGCAGGAGTTTAGCAGCTCCACCAGGCTTTGCCTGCGTCACTTCTGCAACCTGTTTCCTGCTCACCTTGGCCTCTGTGGGAGCCCAGTTAAGCATCTGGCAACACTCCATCCTTGTGGATGTGGATGTCTCATAACAACTTCCGTCCTCTCTTCCCCACCCACTCACACAGTGAGCAAAGGGGCAAGGATGACCTCTGATATTCCCATAGGAATTAAGGTACATATAGACTGAATCTGGCACAGGCTTTAATTGGTTTTCCATAAATATCACGGGTCTACAGTAAGAAGTAAAAGGACTTTTCTAACTATCGTTTAACAATTACATGCATTGGAAACAATAAAAAAAATATTAGCTATGTCCCTTGACATAGTGCTTTGTACAGTTTTGTAACCTGCACTTAGAAGCCACTTTACAAATATATGTTGTATGAATGAATCACTAAGACTAGGACTATGGGATTTGAAAAGTGTGGGATGATGAGAAAGAGAGAGAAAAGGCAATAATAGAATACTGTAATACCAAGCAAAGCAAGAGGTATTAAGAAGTAACTAAAATATACTTTATTCTTTCATAGTAGGTTTTTTGAATGTCACCAAATATTTGAGGATTAATTTGACTATTAAAAAAAAACATTTATTAGGCAAAAACTACCTACTGATTGCCGAACATTGGGCAATAAACATATGACACAGACCTTTATTACAAGGAATTTATACTCTAGGAGAAAAGAGAAAATTAAACAGATAAAGTGATTAGGGACAAACTGCTTTCAATAATTCATGATTCTGAATGTAAGACCTAGAGGAATTGAGACACAATGGTGAACGATAGCTGATGGGAAACATACCTGTAATTAAAAAGGAATTCAGTAAGTTGTCATCACACACACATTTGACTTACAGAGAAACTCAATTGCTAGAAGAAAAAAAAATTTAAACTAGAGAAATAATTTAAATGTTCTGGGGAAGTTGGCCATTCTATCCAATAACAACATGAGGAATGGTAGCCTCTTGCAGTGAGTCTTATTCCATTTTCCTTTGTAGTGTGAGGGCCTCTCTTCTTCTAATGTAATTTCAGTGCTTATGACTTTTCTATGCTTGATTTAAGGGAATTTCCAAGGGTAGTATAAATAATGTAATTATTGACTTTAAAACCATATCTTATACATTCTCAGTCTTATAGTATTTAGGCTATTCCACTAGCCTAAACACTGTATTTTCTCCTTTTTAATCAACTAAATGTCTGAAGAAATAAAAAGGAAGTATTGGTGTGACAATTAGTTCATTGTTTTTTGATTGATTCTGTCATTCATTCTCCTTCTTTTTAGCAGCATAGTGGTTAGACATTTATATAACTTATGAAATGAACCCCCAGTTAAGTCTTGTACCCATCTGGCACTATACATTCATTTTCAAGTAAACAGAAAATACCTATCAAGTTTCTACTTCTGCATAGCACCCTAGGCTTTGGGTAGGTGTTTCCGTTGTTTTATGTTGATATTAGAATAAGAATTTTCTGTAGGTATTTATTCTAAAATGATACCTAATGTATATTTATATATATCATAAAATAATTATTCTTTTAATACTTTTAACATTGAATTAATAATTAGAAAACTAGGGAGGCATACCTTTAACTTCATTAGAGTCAAGGCTTGGGATATTGACAGAGCTAATTTTCAGTATCTCTAAGCTCAAAGTCTGATTTTTATTTCTAGCTAAGATTGGGAAGGTTTTATTTATCTTTACAATAAATGGTACACAATAATTCAAATGCACAAAAGAGGAAGCTTCCTTTGCTTTGAAGCAAATGATTGTGTTGACTGTCAGGGTTTGCAAGTCATAGGAGATATGCCACTGTCTTGCACAAGCATTGCACTACCTTTCATTATGGAAATCCACAGACACTGCTGCTGGCTCATGAATAAAAGCAACACATGGGAAATCTGAGAAAAACAGAACTCATTTCCAATTCTGAAACTATCTATGTACTCTTCATGTTTCTCAAGAACATCTGAAATAGCATTTGGCTACTTTGATAAAGTCTAATGCCTCAGACTGCTACATAATGTAAAGGCCAAAGTGTCATGTTTGTTTCATTTGTTTGTTTGTTTGTTTGTTTTTGTAAATAATCATTTGCACATACTATCATAAAGATAACACCACTACTTTTCCTTTTCCAAAAGTCCTGAAATTTAACTGACTCCCTCAGGATAGACAGAAATACAGCAAAAGTACATTTGTCTATAAAAGCAAAAATTTGTTCACAATTTAGTGACAAATTTAGATGCAAAAAAAAGCTATGAAGAAGTTAGTGATGAATTAGGAAATTGCACTGGGATATTTTGTAAGACTTCATTGTATTCCACTGAAAACAGCATCAATTTTCTCATGGCTAAAAAGGGAAGCAAAACATTTTCTTGAAGATTTTTATATTAGGACATAATAGGACAGTTTAAATTTTAAACAATGAGATAATTCAACAATAGAACAAAATAAAATGCAAATGTGTTTTAATAGAATGCACCATAATTTCATGAGCCTTGCTCCTATCCCATGCAAAAAAAAAAAAAAAAAAGAGATATGTGATTTAAGTTGTGAATATTTTGATTAAATCTTTCTGAAAATCAAATATAAGTTTCAGATAATAAATTTTAATAATTTTTACATAAAAACCAAGTAGTGGACTATGCATAAACCTATCTATCTATTCTTATAGCAAAGTAACTTCAATTCTAGAAGGAAAAAAAATGATAGAAAAATATTTTTGTCAAAAAGGACTTATCTATAAACAAAACCCATACTTGCACCAGAATATTATAATTTTAAAGACCAAATATAATACAAAAATAAAATTGATAGAAGGGAAACTAGACTTAATAAGTTTTTATTATAAAAAATTTCATGATTGCCAAATCAGAACTAAATATTTAAAGAGTCGTAGTGCATCAATCCTCTGGATTTTGTGACTTCATTTATCTTTTATAGTTTTGATTAAATTTCTAAGATTTAGCATGGTTGTAGATTTAAAGAAGATTCAGTTCACCTAAATGAATAATTTTAGGCATAACAAGAATAAGAAAGTTTGTTCCTTCTTCACTAAAGGATGAGATTGGGGAAGGGAGGTTGGGAGCAGTTGGGAGATTGGGTATTTTTTTTGTTTGTTTTTTTCCTCTTCTTAAATAGGATCAGTACTTTGATATTAGAGCTAAAAGAAATGTGAGCCTGATTTCTGGCAACCAAACAGCATTTTATAATCCAGTTCAGCAGATTTTTGCTAAGAATATCTACTTTAAACTAATGTTGAACTAAGACTGTCACTCTTCCAAAAGGAATTCCTGTTTTCCTTCCTTAAACACACACACACAGCTAATCTGGCAATTTTGAGAGAACCCAGAGAAATCTGGGAAACTAAAGAGTGAAATTCCAAACAACCTTTGTCATTTGCCATCTACCTTAGTAGAAAGGAAATGTATTTTAGATGTCATTGAAATTTAAACAATATTATGTGTACAGCTGTGTTTCAAAAGTCTGATTTCAATAGTACTAAATACATGTTTTCATCTTGGGCAAACTTATCAAAAACATACAGAACCAGATGTTAAGATTCTGTTGAAAACAACCCACAGAAATATCTCTGTTCCCTTTGTTGCCATGTCACATGTGTTTATTATTAGTTATTGCAAGCATATCATTTATTAGTATTAACCATCTCTGTTAGACTAGCAGAATAAGATTTCAAAAGCAATTTCATATTTTTACTTAATGTTCAGCATCATGTGTTACTGTCACTCTAACTACAAAATAGAGAAAATATTTCTTAAAGTTTTGTAAAATCTGTATTCTACTATGACAAAAAGAAAAAAAATACCAATAAAAAACGAAGACATAATGCAAGGTATTCATATAATATTAATAGGTTGAAATTAAACTATTTTTTTCCTAAATAAATGCTTTTATTATTTTTGCAAGGTATAGAACTCTATTGTCTCCAACAGGAGATGGACTAAGCTATTAATGGGATATATCAAGGCCAAAAGGAATGATTCATCAATATTAAGAAGACACATTTTGTGATGCTTTGGTTCAATGTCTCACCTCCCCACTGTCATGTTAGCTATCCTAGTAAAATGCTATATTACAAGGTAAAATTTTCTTAAAAACAATTTAGCAATTTATCAAGCATCTTTAAATCATTCATATGCTTTGCTTCAGTGAGCCATGTTCTGAAAACATTTTAAAAAGTAGACAAAGTTGTCCATTACAATATCAGTTCAGAATCAAAATTGAAGACATAAATGTCCAGCAATAAAAAAAAGAACCAAATAAATTGTAGAATAGTCATACTCTGAATAGTCATACTACAACCATTAAAATTATGTTCTAATAAAATATTTACTAATATAAAGGCAAAAGTGTATGTTAAATGAAAAAAATTCATAAATATATATGTAATTGTAATTTAAAGAAAATATATATGTATGCCTACATATGTACATGAACATAATAGTATTAAAAGATATATATGTGTATATACATGTACGTACACATGTATATATTTTTTAATATAAATATTAGAAGAAAAACAAGCATGATAATGCTTTTTAAAAAAGTTTTGCATGGCCAAATCAGAGATTTTACATTATTCTTTTAACTTTCCTGCTTCTTCCAAATTTTTCACAATAAAATTTTTTTTAATTATATCTTAAGGGATTTTATTCTTATTTAAAATAACTTCTACTGACCTCATGTGAAGCCTTATTCCTTATACAATTACTGGAAAATAATGAAGCCCTCAAAACCTCTTAACAATATTATTTCTATGAAAATAGTCTAGCAAAATTGATGTTTTAATATAAGAAATTAAGTCTACATTAATGAAAATTCCAAAGGATAGAAAACAAAAAATCTTCCAGTGGAAATTTGGAAGAATAGTTATAAATATTGTGCTTGTGGTTTCAATTAACTCCTATTTACTCTTGGTATGGTAACCTTACTCAAAAATAAATGTTGAAATTTTAAAATATATTTAGAATGTAATTAAAATTACAAGTGTCACCTTCAAGCAACTAATGTGCAAAATAGACTTAATACATAATTTTCTTCAGAGAATTAAGCATGTCTCATTGTAGCTTCATGTGCATTATTACTGAAGGAAGTCTTTTCAGATAAAATATAAAATGTTGAAAATTAGGGAGAGAAATATAATGTTTTGCTAAATTATACCTATAACCACTCTCCCTTAAAAAGGTAGAGGTAACTTAAAATCCACAAATCTTATAATTTTACACAGTTTTAAAAAGCTCTGTAGTAAAATTTTCAAGGCTTTGGAATACCAAATAAAATATATATTGAGCAAGATAGCCCTTGGATTTTTTGAAATTTTAGAGGACAAATTTTTTTTTAGCTTTTTGTGAAACAATTCTGTGGGACTACATGCACTACAACGTTAAAAACAAACAAATGCAAATCTCTTTTTTAACTGTGCACATGGCCCAACAAACCTATCTTAAATGGCTTCTGGAAAGTGAGATTGCAGAAGCAATTGGTAATATTCTAACAATATAAAGTCATTCACAATATTTTCCCAATGTCAAGGAAATTATTAGGTAAAACAAACAGGTGGAGAGACAATAGAACATATAAGCAATTCTTCCCTTGGTCTCATATTTCCTTAAACAATATCAAATATCAGGATTATTTTTTAAATTACTAGTTTATAGTATTTATGTTTACATGCAGGCAGTTTATTTGAGAGATGGAAGTGAAATGAATGTAAACATGTTGCTTTATTTTAGCAATAAGAGAATAAATTAGGTGGAATTGCTGAAAAAAATACTTTGAGGCTATAGGTAACAACATTGGAGCCAGTCATTTAGTCTTTGTGAGTCCAGGTCATACATCTGTAAAATAGAGTGGGGCAAGGGATGATCAAATGCTTTTTAAGACTCTTTTAGTTTGTAAAGAAAAAGGAAAACAGGTACAAACTATCAAAACAATTTAAAAATAACTAGTTGAATTTGATTTTTTATTTTGGACCAATTATTCAAAAACTAGATATTTGATTTATCCCAAATGTTTATTGTTAAAAAGTATTAATGTTTTGTCATTAGGAGTTAAGATGTAAATTTATACCAGATGATTAAAATTAATTTTCAACTCTTTAGTCTCAACTGGTCAATCTACTAGACTGTACAATTATTCTTTCACACGATAAAAATAATTATCTCAGAAACATTTTAAATATCTTAATAATCATAGTATACTGTTGAAATAAAATACCAAAAGAAAAGGTCCTATTATCAAGATGTTTTCTCTCTTTCAAATGCCCCTTCCTAGTTTTTTGTGGCCTGAGAGACCCTGCTCCACCCTCCTTCTTCATCTTAAGAAAAAATTCCAGATGGTTTCAAGATGGAGGGAGTGTCCAGTAAGAATTTAGCCATAGTTCTATTGTATCATTGGATCATGGGAAGTTGTTGCATTCAGTTGTATCTGAAGGGGTCTTAGTTGTAAAGAACCCAAATCAACTCTAAAAATCACATTTATGAAAAAATATTAGATTTTTTAAGAATTTGTGGAGGGCTAGAGAACCAGTTAGGATATATACATTCAGAAACCACGCCCAAAATATATTACAGAACTGTCCCAGTGGCGAGTCCCAGTGTTTTCCCCAATACCATTGCCTTCACTCATTAGATATGTTTGCTATATCCCTTACACTGCCATCTCTGAAACCTAAGGGTATCTGCCATTATCTGTGCCAGAATACATCCTACATGGCTGCTGCTACTCACTGCCTCTAACTTCCTGTTCAAAGATTGGCTTGGACTTGTTTGCTAATGGGAACCTAGATCACTTTCTTACTCCCTGGTTTCAAGAAAAGGGAACATCAGGTTTTATGGCTTCTATGATGAAGAGTAAGGGCTTACGAAATGAAGAATTTCCCCAGGAGATTAAAAAACAAGCAGGGGTTTTGCTTTAGTGTAATGAATGACTAGAAGTTTCAAGGGACCTTCCCGTTGCAACTAGACCATGGCTAGGACACACTCTTTGAGATGATTGCTGTCTCACATCACATAAAAGAGGTTTACAGGAAACTCTCCACTGCCCAGAACAAACAGACTAATGTGAGTGGGACCCAGAGTAGCTGAGGACTGCTCCTCGGTGCTCAGAATCAGGACTTTTGAAGCAGTAAGCCTGAGGTTGAGCATCTAGGAACCAAAGGTGGGAGACTAAAAGCTATATATGCACAGATAGGATTCCAAAGCCAAAGCAGTAGAGGGCTGGAACAGCTGGGAGCCAGGGTGGCAGGGCTAGAAGGTATCTAGAAAGATGTTGGGGTTCCCCTGGGGTACATTCATATAGCAATACTCCTGTGGGATAATGAACCTTAGAAGAGCTAGAAGTTGGAGATTTGTACCCTGACATTCCTGCTCTAAACCAAAATTTAGGAAAGGTGATTTCACTAACTACCTGTAAAAAATAGGATGTAAAACCCCTCAAGTATCCTTAAGGACTACCACAAAATAAAATCAGTAAGTTGATGATTATCAGAATCACTAGCAGACAAGCCAGTATGAGTGAGAGAATAAACAACAGATACAAGAACTGCAGGTATTGGAATTGCCAGACACAAACTACAGGATGGCAGTATATGATACAGCAGGAGAAATAAATGATACAATTTTTTTTAAAGTGAGCAAATAATAAGAAACTTTCAAAATGAACACACCAAAAAAATCGAAAGTGTTCTAAAAGTCATATTTTTTAGGGTGGGAGTGCCAAGATGTTGTTTAATTTTTGACTTTCTTAAGTTAAAAAAGCATAGAAAATGTAAAAGTAATGGCGAAAAGAATGTGAACGCATTATTATATAAACCCCATACATGCTAAGAAAAAAAAAACCTTAATTTTTAAAAGAAGGCAAGAGAGGACAATAAAATAATTCAAGAAAAGAAAAATAAACAGAAATTTAAAAGTAAGATGGTAAGAAAAAATCTCTAGATTTTTCCATAATCACAGTAAATATACATAAAACAGCCAATTATATATATAAACATAAAAGCAAATAAAAGATTATTAGATAGAATTATTTTTAATCTAGTTAGATGTTGCTTATAGGAAATATTCCTAAAGAACAAAAAACTAATGGGACAAAGTGTAAGAATAAAAAAGATATATCAGGCAAACAATAACCAAAAATAAGCTAGAGTAGCTATATTATTCATAAACCAACTACGTTTTAGGAACAAGGAGAACCATTGGTATATATAGGGTCACTATGCAATGAGAAAAGATTTAATTCACTAGGAAGATATGACAAGTCTAAACAGAAATAGCTATAGCAAAATAGCCTTAAAGTATAAGTAGCGAAAACTGTTAAAACTGTACAAAATTTTGACTTCTCAATCAACATAATGAGAAATTACAAAGCAACTCTATCAATTATTATTGATAGCAAGCAGACAAAAAAATCAATAAAAATAAAGGAGAATAGAATAATCAACAAGCTTGATCTAATAGTTCTATGTAGAAATCAGCATCCAATAGTTAAAAAATACTTATTTTGTTCAAAAATATATACAGTATTTTTAAAACTGACCATGTACAAGGCCATAAAGCAAGTCTCAACACATTTCAAAAAATAGGTGTCTCACAGAACAGCTTCTCATATGAAGTGCAATTAAAGAGAAGTAATAGTAATAAAGCAAATTTTAAAATCTCTATATATTGAGAAGTTAGAAAATGCATTTCTACTTAATCTATGAGGCAAAGAAGAAAAGTTAGTGGATGTTTAAAAACAAAAACACCAGAGCCTAGAACTAAAAGACAAAAGAATTCTACTTGTTGAGACTTGTAGAAAATAATAAAAGTGGTATTTCAAGGTCTGTTTAGCTTTAAGTGATTATATTACAAAATAAAAAAGATCAAAAAGTCATGAGATTTTTCAAATTAAATTTTATAAAAAGGATAGCAGAATAAACTCAAAAACAGCAGGAAAAAGGATGTAACATAAATAATATCAGGTGTCAATGAAACAGAATATGCATGTACACTTGAGAGCATCAATAGAGCTAGCTTTGGTCTGAAATAAACTTTATGTGAGATTGATTAAAAGGAGAGAGAGAAATACATAGAGATAAAAACCACCCACAAATAATATATGAGGTGATAGGGGGAATACGACAAAAGATGATACCAAAATTAAAATATATGAGAATATCATCAACAATTTTATGCCAATAAATTATAAAATTTTACAACAAAAAATATTAGGAAATTATAACTTGCCAGGAACCATCCTTGGTTGATTTTACAAGGTCAGTAAAACCTTGAAACAAAAACAAGTAAGGACAGAACAAGAAAAAAAGTTATAATACTTAATTTCTAATATATAGAGATACAAAAATCCTAAATAAAATATTTATCAAAAAAATTAATATATAAGAAGATAATATATGATATCCAGGTTGAGATTACTCTATGAATAAAAGGATATTTTTTAGAAGAGGTAAAAATATTCAATGCACAGTTCCCTGTTAGCATGGGCCACAAGAGACAGTTTGTGTGAGTTTTGGAAAATCAGGTAACGGAGCACCTCTGTTGCTTTGTTTTTATGAGGTCTGTGCATCGCGTCTTAGTGTTTCTACTTGCTGGCTCTTCCGGTTATAAGACAATAGCTGGGCTGCAGCTCCTATGGCTCCTGCCACATTTCTTGCTTTGGGGTCAGGTATGTGTTTAGCTGTGTGATGAAGGGCAACCAGCTCCTCCAGCAAAGTACATCCCTATCACTGAAACCGGAGGCTTGGAGGCAAAAGGAGTCCCACACTGCTGCCAGTCCACTCTTATGGATTTGAGCTCCACTTTGCAGGTTCCAGCTTGACCTTGATTCTCCAACTTCATGTCCATCTGCCTGTCTCTGCTGTCTGCCCTTTGGCCTTCAGTCTTCAGCACCAGACACAGTTTCACATATACTGTGAAACCAGATCCTTCAACTGTATTGCATCAGATCCTTAAAATAAATCTTCAGTTATATGTACCTCCTAGTTCTGCTTCTCTGATTGAACCCCGAATGTAACAGAAGACAATCAAGAAGACACACTTTTCACCATGTGTTCACCAATCTCAAATTCTGCTTGGAGGCAATCTGGTACTGCAGGCTTAGAAGTAAAGTTGATCAGCTATCGAATTCAAGTTTCTTATTTACACTTGGGCTTTTACCTTCCTGTCTCTGATCATCAGGATCTCCAGGTGTAAAATTCTGGTGATGATCCCTAGTTTAGAAGATTCATGGGAGAATCAACTTAAATCCTGTTTTCAAGCACTGAACCCAGTTTTTGGTGAACGTTATTGTTCTTTCTTTCCAAACAGGGCTTTGCAGTCTTTAGAAAACTGTTGGTTGACTGAATTCATGCAGCTGTTGTTTCTTGGCTCTTTTACATAATTAATTTACTATTTAATTCCTATAAGTGAGCTCTTCTACACATTTTACATGACTAAAGGTAATAATATATTTGTTGATTTTTAAGCATATTGGAATATATATAAATATACACACGTGTGTGTGTGTGTGTGTGTGTGTGTGTGTGTGTGTGTTTCAAATCTATGTCTTCATGGACATCAAAGTTGGTCACCATGATGATTTCTGAATTAATTTACTAGTTCAATTAGTTCCTTTTTTTAAATCTAAGTATAAATTAGCTAAATTCTAAGAATGCACAAAGCACAAAATAAAGGAAAGATGGAAAACCTGGCAAAACTCAAGATGCATTTAATGCATTCCAGGGAAGTGACCTAAGTGATTCTATGTGTGTTTGTGTTTTGTTATTCTACTAAAAATCCTTTTATGATACATAGTATCTATATCCAAAATTTCTCACTTCAATATTAAAACTGCTGCTTGGTAAGTTAGGTGCTGAAAGAAACAAACTCTTCCCAACTGTTAGGCCATGCAATGTTCTCTTAGAATGATATAATAACCTGCTACTCAAAGCTGTCTCTTACATACTACTTTAAAATAGCACAAAAGGCATGAATTACATAGAAAATACGCCCCCTCCTCCTTTTTGGGAGTCAGTGAATACCTTTCCTAAGGCAAAATAAAAATTTTCACAGGATAATGTCAATTTTGCTGAGAAGTGAGCTACTTTTAGAAATAACTCAGTGACATGAAGAAATATTTGAGCCTGTGGCTTTGCACTGATGTTGGCCGAAATTCAAGTACAAATGAAATACTAGGTTAAAGATTTGTTAACAAGCAAAGGAAATTAGGCTTCAATAGCACTGAGCTCTGCCTGCCTGGCCTCTCCTCCCTCCCTAGGCCTCCTCCACTCAAGGAAGACTTTTTGAGGGAGCTTTGCATATTCCAGGAGGCCTCCAGAAAGTACCATTTAACAATCTCTGTTAAAGACTAGTGATTACCAGAGGGGAGGAGGAGTGGGAAGAAGGAAAGGAGATGGGGTAAAAAGGGGTCAAATATGTGGTGACTTTAAAGAATTAAAAACAAACAAAAAACAAATTCTGCAAGAAAATAAAAGGGGGGGGTGGGGACAAAGGCAGTAAAGTATGTGTTGGGCAGAAGAGACAAGAGACCTACATTTTTATTTTGATTCTGCCTGACACTTACAAAATAATCCTAAGTGAGGCAGTCACTCAAAGGACCTGGACATTCTTTTCCCATGGTTAATACAATTTGCCCTCTCAGGGTTATCTTGGTCAAATTAAGAAATGCATGAGGAAACACTTGTAAAGCTTAAAATGGAATGTTAGCTTTTTGCACCTGCTTTTTCTCAAGTCCTCAGGTGATAAGCATTCTCCACAGTTTGCTCTTCCACCCTAACCTCCTTTCTTTGCCTACATCATATTCTCTTTGGTGATTTCAACAGCATTTAGGCTTAAAATATCACCTCAAGACATATGATTCTCAGGCTTATTCTATGCCCATCAAATTTTTTTTCAAATTCCACATCAGAACTTCCAACTGTTTCATAAAAACACATATTGCCAACCTTGAAAATTCAGCTGGTTTAAAAAACATTTTCACTCTCTCCTCAATCTCCCCCTCCTCTTCATAATTTCCCTTTTCTTCATTGAACATTGTTCCAACCATAGAGACTAAAATATCCCAGAAATATTTGGCCTCTTTTTCTACCTAGACCCAAGTCCCCATATGTAGCTTCATATTTAGTTATTTTCCCTTCCATCCAGTTTTCATACTGTTCATTCCATCCACCATTTCATTTAGGCATTTGCTACTTCCTGACCGAATCACTGCAATAATAATAATTGATCTCCCCATCAAGAATATTCTTGATTTAATAAATTCTTCATACCATTTCATGTAATTCTTTATAAAGTACAGCACAGATCATGTTGCTCTCTTGCTCTAAAACATTTCATAGCGCCCTGTTGTCTGAAGAATACAGTCATATTTCACTGTGTTCCTTTGTTTCTTTGACTCATCTGTATATGTATGCTAAAATAAATAAGTAGTAATTGTTACACCACTTACTAGTTTCTCTCTGTTACAGCTGGATACTTCTGTTACTGCAATTTTACACTATTGAGAATAGCAGTCAAATCCGTCCATAAATTACCCCTACTTAATCTCATAAACTTTAAATCCCACTACTTCTCAAATATCTAATGTCATCCTTGCCTATACTATCATTTACTAAAAAAAATTTTTCATCAATTGTTCTTGTGGTTTATCCCTGCTACTTCTTGTAGTTGAAATGCTTGTACTTGCAAATTTGATGGGGATGTTCACCTGGTGTTTGAAATGAAATATGCCTCCAATCCAAACCTGAAGCCGAAGCACACACTCACATGTGGATCAACTACCATACACAAGATCCAATTTATACTTGGAAGGGAATTAAACATAAAGATTACATCACTCTAATATGTTTTAATGCATGTAATAACCTAATTATAATGATCAGTCTGATGTATCTTAGAATTTAGATGAAAAAGACAGCTCATTTCTGAATTCCTTACCAGAAAAAGAAATAATCTTTATTAGTATATCTAAACAATTCTTTAAAGATGCTAAAGCAATGTACTGACATATTATAAGCATAAACATATATAGAAGTTAACACAATTAACCAATGTCATCCCAATAAAAAGAAAGAAAGAAAGAAAGAAAGAAAGAAAGAAAGAAAGAAAGAAAGAAAGAAAGAAAGAAAGAAAGAATTAAAGAAATAATAAAAAATGAAGAGCAGGAAAAAAAAGAGAATATAACACAAGGGCTATTTAGGAATGAATAGACCTAATACACTCCAGAATAAAGAAACAATTAACATATATCTACACAACGGTGACAAGCATGTCTTTTCAGATTCTTTCCTGTTTTAGTAATGGCCAAATTACAAGAAACAAAAGTGTTGGGGAAGATGTTAAGTGATGACATCTCCTGTTCGAGTAATGAGAGCTACACCATCCATAACTATCCTCTCTCCGCTTATCCCACCCACGCACCCTTCACTGAACCTCCAAATTACATTTAAAAGAAGCTATTTCCAGAGACTGGTAAGACACGGTGTTCTGAGCTGTTACGATTTCTACCACTCACTAGTTTAGACAGCATTAGAAAGGGGAAATATGCTCAACATCTTCTTCTCATCTGTGACCAGATGTAAAACTAGAGCTTTGAATAAAAGACATTGTTTGTTGTTTATTAGTCTCAGGAGGAAACTGAAGACACCCTCTAAAAGGCTTAACCAAGCATATTAGTGACAAGAATATATATAGAGGTAGGAGTGCGGTTAGGGAACTAGGAAACATAATGAATAACCCAGGTACTAGCATCAATAGAAAGCCACGACCAGCCCTAGATATAAAGCAGTAAGAGAAGAGAAAATTACCAAATGCTATCAGAGGTGGAATTGAGGGAGGTGAGTAGGGCCTCATGACAAGAGTTCTGGCTGTAGAAGACACTGATTTCCCACTGACATCTCCTGTTGTCCCAACCTAAAAGCAGCAAGTGCAGAGGAGCCAGGGGGAATTCAGTCCATAGCAGTCAGCCTCAGAGCAGGGCAGAGAAGACAACAGAATGAATAGAAATGAAACCCAGACAAGGGCCAGAGGGAGAGGAAAACTAGTGCTCTCATTTTTAAAAGAACTTGAAAATTGTACTAAATGATTTTAAGGAGGAGCATATTATCATAACAGCTAATAGCCTAAATTATTGTCTTAGTAAATGTAACTGATATTGCAATAGTGACTTATAACAAGGCCAATAGACTTGGCTACCTTAATGATTCCTGAGGACACAGTGGTACATATAGAATATCTGCTCAGCACCTAAAATTGTTAAATAACTTGTACGAGGTCAATACATAGAGAGTGAGAGAATCTGAACAAAACCTCAGCCACCATGAGTTCAGGCTATGTATTGAAAGTTGAAATAAGATAGAAATCTCTAGGGAAGTTTTTACCTCCAATGCATTGTGGATGGGGGATATAGTTCATTATTTTCCAAGTTTTGAGGATGACTAACCACACTCATTTTGTAAAACCCTAAGTGCAACTGTCACCACCAATACTAGGAGTAAAGCTGACAAGATTTTAAAATCGTGAACCAAATGATTGTTTAAAGTTACTTTTAAATTATATTTGCATACTCTAATATAGTAACTTGTTTCCTAATCTACATCAGCCCATATGATTCGAATGAAAAAATTAAAATACACAGAGGTTAAAAGAAGTGTCCAGAATCACACACCTCATAAGTGAAGGAACCAAAATTCAAACTGGCTGACAACCAGAGTTACCTCTGGATATTTTTTAAACAGATAGTCCCCAAGTCCCAGCTTAGGTCCACTGAAGTGCATCAGAAGTGGGTTGGGAGTTGGTGGTGGAGATGTAAAAACTGGTAACTATACTTTTAAAGCCTCCACAGCAAGACTGAGGCACTAGCAGGGTTATAATTGCTAAAGATGCAAACCAGTCAAACGCTGTAACAGCAGATCGAAGGGCCACTACATACATTCTTGGCTGATTCTCTGTCTCCAAGTGAGTCTTAGTTACAACTAGGAATCTTCTTCTCATGTCAAAATTTTGGTGGAAGCTAATTTTGGAGTCATGTTATTTGACCTGTTATTGTCAGGTCATGAAATGCAATTTTAAAAAATGCCTTCTCTAAGACCTGACATTAGAGTTTAAAAGTCTTTCTATCCCACCTTTATGTTCATCGCAGTTTACATTGAAAATGGGAACTTAGTTTAAAATAAAACACTTTAAGTTCTGGAAGCAGCAGTTGCACACCACTCATTTCACTTCTGCCAACATTGAGGTTATCCCACTAATGCAACTCCAAGCAAAGACAAACATAATTCACAAAGAAATACCTGTAGAGAGACAAGACTCTCCACTCCACAAAAAATATATATAATAATTGGCTTCAAATTAACACCACTTTAAAGGAAGGGGGACAGAACAGAAATAATAAGAGAAAAATATAATGAACAATTATATATAGCACCTGATAAATTGGGAGACTCCCACTATTACGACAAAGTAAATGACAGAAACTGTCCTTATTCCTCAGTTTAATGATGTGTCATTACATTATCCAACGAGTTTAAGACTTCTGTGCCTTGATATTTGGACTCAAAATGACCCTGAATTAATATTTAACTTGCTGAAGTATTTTGCTGGTGATATAATCATGTTTAAGGAAAGGAGTTTTTCAAAACAACTCATCTTTTTATGTATTGATCTTTAAATTAGCCAGCATTTCCACTTGTTTATCATTAATTTCCCTGTGTAATAGAATAAGAATAAGGTCTGGAATCTGGTTACTCTGATGAAAAATTAGTCATCACTAATGCCAAATGTATTTTTGTTGAATTTAAGAGTCAGTATGCCATTGGCACTCAAGTTAAAAAAAAAAAGAAAAAGAAAAAGAAAAAAAGAAAACCAACAATAATTCAATTTCTTTCCTAATGTTTGGATGGTAGCCTTCTGGAAGATTAGTTGCATTAATTTAAAATTGTATTATGGTGACTCAAACAGAATATTACTACAAGTGAAAGACATAACTTTGAGCAAAGCAACTGCCCACAGGCAACAGATGTATAAGGAAGCACAGCAGAACTTCATAGGAAGTTGAGTACAGAAGCACGTTTGTGCTGACTCAAAAACTTGTCCAGGTGCCTGATTGTCTTTCTAATTGTAATCCTCTCATTTCCCCTATTTCCTTCTAAACAAAAGCTGGAGGAGGAGTGATCAGCCAAAGTAGAGTTCCAGCTTCCCATTGCCTGCTGCCTACTTTCATGCTGTAGCTCTGAGGTTAGAGGACTTCAGACATGGCCAGCTCTCTGGTTATCTCTTTGAAGATGCTCTGTTGGCTCTATCCAGATCTACAGACTTTGGGGGCAGCAGAGAACATTTATCTAAAAGAATTTGTAAATAATATAGGTAATATAGAGGGTTTATTATTACATGTAACAATATATATGTAAAATGGAGGCAGCATGATTGAGTCGAAGAAAAACACCCATCAGAGTCAGAAAGATCTAAAGTCATATCTTGTTCTGCCACTTACTAAGAAGTCACTTCTCCACTGGGTCTGTCAGTTTTCTCACCCGTGAATGGTAATGCCTAATTCATACCTTAGAGAAGTATTGGGTGAACCCGAAAGGTTGGATGTATAGTTAAAGAAAAGGCAGTTATTATTATTAATAAGGGCACTGATAATACTAATATTATAATTAATAATTGCTTTTTATTAATAATAATAACTAAATGATGTTACAAGCACTCTGGGCTACCTTTCCCAGGCCATATTTTTAGTTCATTACCTCATGCAAACCTTGAGTACAAGTAGTTTTGTTCTCTAGTATCACTCTGGGGCGTTTTCCATCTGCAGTTCAAACAATGAGGGCTATACAATAATGAAAATATATGTGTTCATAAAGAAATAGAACTATGCAGCATTAAAGAAAATACTACACTTCTTTAGTCAGCAAAGTATTGTTTTATACCAAAAGAAAATAACCTCATTCCAAACTTCCTTGAATATGTTTAAAGAGATTGTTTCTGAAACTTTTTCCATTTAGTTTATTTCAAAACAGTTTGATTTCTGTCAGATTTGGGCAAATTAACTTAAACGCAAATTTTTTTTCCTTTGACAATTAAACAGTTGAGTCAAATCTCTCTGAGAAATAAATTTTGTTTCCTAAAACTCATTTTCAGCTCATCTTGTTTTGCTTTTCTTATATAATGAAGTATAGCCATTATCTTTGCTATTTTGCTCATTTGAAAATAACTAACTTTGCGTATTTGAACCATATGCATTTTGACTTAAAATATATATTTTCATCAATTTCTGAAATTGGTACAGCTACTCCTCAAGGCACTGCCTTGCTTGTGTGTCCTCAGAAAGAGCTCTGTCATAAAAATTGAAATATTCCAAGGGCTGATGGCAGAGAATGTGTGGATCCATTGGTGCAAGTGCTCACAGCGATAACATCAACATACAGGTACTTTGTAATTAGGTAAAAAATATTTGCTTCTATTGTCTTGTCTTAAAAACATGTGAAGATCAGCTTTAAAATGTAGAATTGTCTTGAGTCATTTTTCATATACTCCTTATTAAATCATCTGAAATATTTTTAGTTTGATCTCTTATTGCACAACCATTGCATTTTTCTCTGCCCACCAACTTGTGTTGCTGAGGGGAACAATGATTTGTGAGAAAATCGTTGACCTTGGAACTATGAGTCTAAGGAACTCAGTCTTTAAGTACAGATGCTAAAGCTTGTTTAAAATGACTGGTCTGTCCTAGGGGCCACATGGTGTCTCTGAAAGTGAACTTGGGAGTCACATTCTTTTCTATTGTGCTTCCACATAAAAGAAAAATAGGTAGCAGCAGAACTTATGATAAAAATACCACTCCAATACCAGGGGGGAAAAACCACACAAATCCTTGGGAAGAACATGTTAACTGTTAGAAAAAGTAGGGAAACTGAAGTGAATTTCACATTAAAGGAATATACAGCTACTTCTCAATGGAAAGAGAAATTAGTACATGCAGTTTGAAAGAAACAGACAATTAACTTCTTTTACCTGTTAATAATTTTTCAAAGTTATAAGGAAGGCAACTCCCACAGGGAGCTAATGAAAAGGAAAAGTATGAGGAGTGATGATGAAGGAGTAAGGGTGCAAAACACCTTCTAGGATACAAGGATTCTCCAAGTGGACAGAAAAGAGTAAGGGAGAAAGTTTATACTTATGTCATGTTTACATATATAGTATCAAGTACAGTTCTGTATTTTCCAATCATTATTCTAACTCAAAAAGATAAATAATACAAAATTTCCTCATTTAATTAATGAGTAAATTGACGTTCAGAGGGATTAAGAATTTCCTAATGTCAAGTAGAATGCCAAATAGAAAGTCTGTATTTAAAATCAAGGTCATCGGCTTAACTAATTTCAAAGTCTTTTTTCTCTCTGTAACACCATCATCTCCAAATGGGAAATCTATATTGTGTATAATGTTGAACAACTTTCACAGAGAAGTTATATATTTTGAGGCTACTAGATTTATACAATGTGAATTATCATATCTTCTAGTGGATTGACAATTTTATCTTCATAAACTATCCATAATATCTATCAATGTTTTTATTTTGTCTAATTTGATATAACTACTATCTCTTTTTGGGTTATTGTTTTTACTGTATTTTTTAATGTTTCTTTTTCTTCTACCTTTCCTATATTTTATATTAAAGTATTTCTCTGTTAAGCAGCATATGATTTTTAAAAATCTACTTGAAATATCAACTTTAAAGTTTTAGTCAATTTATGTTAAATGTAATATAATGTAAATAAATGATATATTTAGATTAAAATTTACCTTCTATCATTGGTTTTCTATTTTGTATTCTTTTGCTCTTTTCTTTTGCTTTCTTTTGGATTATCAAGTATGTTAATATATAATATATACTTCATAACCTAATATACTTTGTATTATATATTATACAGAAGTATATATTTTTATTTGTTTCTAGATTTGAAGTATATATTTTTTTATTTTCATCCTCTATTAACTGATTGCTAGAGGAAAGAAATGAGATATGAATATAAATAATTGATAATTCCTGTGGAAGTGATGCATCATTTATCTCTGTTTTTTTAAGAGATTTTTATCTTTGGTTTTCATCAGTTTAGGCAAAATGTGTTTAGGCATTTTATTTTATTTTTATTTTTTATTTTTTATTATGTGCTTAGGTTTTATAAAAATTCTGGGTTTTACATCTTTCATTAATTTTTTTAAAAGCCTTTCAGCTATTATCTCTTTAAATAGTGTTCCTGCCTTATTTTTTTCTCTTTTTTGGGGGGGGGCTACAAATACATATGTGTAATATTTAACAGTGTCCCTATGTCTTATATGCTCTTTTCCATATTACTTTTTGTTGCTCATGTTTTAATCTAGATGTTTTTACAGACCTATATTATAGCTCAAAATTTTTCTCTTTAGTGGTGTCAAATGTTAAACCATTGATGAAATTTCTTGGGTTTCCCACAAACTTGGTGCCTTAAAACAACAGAAATTTATTCTCCATGGTTCCAGAATCAGGACTCTGAAATTAAAGTTTTGGCAATGGTGTGCTCCCTCAGGAATCTCTAAGAGAAAATTCTTCCAAGCCTCGTTCGTCTTCCTGTGATTCCAGGTGTTCTTTGGTTTGTGGCTGCCTATGTGGCATCTTCACCTGGCCTCTCCTTCTCCTCCTCCCTATATGTCTCTCTTCCTTGTGTGCCTTATAAGAATATTTCTCATTGGATTTAGGATCCACCCATAATTCAGAAAGATCTCATCTAGAGATTCTTAACTGTATCTACAACAGATATAGTTAGATATAGATAGATACTGTATCCATTATCTGTTTTTTACTCTTAGTTTGTAGTTACAGGTCATGTCTCCTAGATGAGTTACGTTTTAAAAACAAAAGGCACATTAAAAGTTCTCATTTCAGTAAACTAAAATAATTAATATTTCTTGGGCATTTATACTATGTTAAGAAAAGATCTTATTCATAAGAGTGAATAGTATTTATATTTTTTGTCTGATTTTATCTGATCAGAAGATGATTCATACAAAATCTTTATTTTACATATCCATTTATTACAAAAACGATATCATATAAAGAAATTATAGTGATTATTCCATTTGGAAAACTATCTACTACTTTGAAATTTGTAGTTATTAAACATTGTGAATATCCAGGAAAAAGGCATTAGAAAAATATTGTAAAATACGTTGGTTCTCCAGTACATTTGTTAAATCATGAAAATTTTAATATATTTCAGTTAAAAACTTTATTTTCTTTTTTCTTCTAATTTTGTACTTGTGAAAATAGCTAAAACCAGTATTTAATAATTTAAACTTTAAAATTCTAGCAATGAAAGCTCAGGCTGAATTATCCAAAGGAGGAGTCAGAAACAACCTAAACAACCAATAAAATAACCAAGTTGCCATTTGACTTTAATGCTGAAAACACATTTTGTGTGCTGCTTCTCAGCTGTGATTTCTGTAATCCTGTTCAAAATCTCTTGTTAAATACCTTTAAATCTGTCCTCAGATTTTTGCTCAACTGTTTTCCTTCCTCCATGTGTCATATGCAGTAAATATAAGTAGAGGGAAGCAAGGTTGGTCCTGGGTGACTTCTGTAGAAGGCTCAGCTGAAGTGTTGAGGTTGTGGTTTAACAATTTGGAAAACCCTCCATGAAAATATCTTCACTGAATCCACTGGCTTTACAGACATAGTTTAGGGCCTACTATTTTGGTCTGACCTTTGTCAAGAAGGTACAGAAAATCCCATAGTGCAAGAATGGTCTGTCTACCTACTCATTGGTTTGGTTAAGTTGTATCTAGTTGGGTCTGTAGAAGCAAAAAAAAAAAGCAAATAAACCTAATTTGATAAGTCAATACAATAAAAATAAAGTTAAAATGTTTCACATTTCCAAGTTTCAATTATTTCTTTATTCCAAAACTAAACCCCTGTCATAATGGTTAGTTTCACATGGAATTTAAGAGTATGTTAGCAATTATAATAAATTTTTATGGGATTAATATAAGAGGTTAACATTTCTTTTTAGGTATGGTGGATTAATTATTCTTTATTTCTAAGAATAAATAAATAGAGTCTTATCAGAGACTAATCAGTTTATACAGAATTATTTACATAGAGGCAGAATCAATCTGAAACTGACTTATGCTATAGCCCAATTACATATTAATTGGTAGAGGGCTCTATTTGACAGACTTTGAATCTTTGCCAGAGAATTCCAGCTAATTCCATAGCATCTTATGGATATTTATTCTGCAAACATCTTTCTTACAGAAAGCTCTATGCCTAGTTTCATGGTTAGACTTCCCCTCTCATGTCTGCCCCAAATGTAGGACCATTCTCACCTTAAAGCTATATTATTATAAGCAATGCATTTTGCTTTAGAATAGTTTGTACATGTGTATGTGCACGTGCACACACACACACACACACACACACACACACACATCCAGGCCACATTCCAGATCCATTGAATCAGAGTCTTTGGGGTTGGTGCTCAGCAACCTGTCTATTTTACATATTCTACAGGTGGTGTGTACAATCAGAGTTGAAAAATCACTGGTTTATGTATTTCCAAAGGATGAAACTGAAGATCAGAGAGATTAGAAGACTTGAATAAGATTTAGTTAAAATGATGGAGATCTAAGCTAAAAATCTGGACCTTTTGAGCCGTACACAACTGTTATTTTCACCCAGAATTTGCTACAGTTTGTGTCCTGTGGTATATCAGTTTTGTGAAAGTTACAGATGTCATCCTAAAAAAATTATTTTTGTTGGTCCAGTAACAAAGTCAAATAAGTTTCTTTGTTACTAAACTTGTAAGGAAGGGCTTTACATAGCTCAATGTGCATTATTACTGCCCAAACTTGGAATGTGATATATATCATCTTCTGAACTTGTTCGACCACAGATCCATTTTATTTTCTCCCAAAGAGTTTGTTATGGGTCAACATTCTATGGAACAGAAGACCAATAATAACATTGGCAATGACTAACATTTTATAGCTTTTACAGTTTGTAGAACACTACATAAAATATTCAGTTTTGTTTATTTCCAACACAAAGCTGATGAACTAGTGCTCTTTTCATATCACAATGGCAATGCAGATATTGGAAGAATTAATCTGTGGAGCAGTCACTCTGTGATTGCATAACAAAGAAACATCTATGGCTAAATTCTCATCAATCAGAGCAAATATTATCACTGTTTAAGACCATTGCATGTATAAAAGAAAAATCTATAAAAAACAGATTTTTGTTTTATTGGAAAAAAACTCAAAATGTGTGCAAGTACATAAAACTAGACAATTCATGCACGAGATGTATATTGTATGCTTACCATTGGGAAGACACTCTGTCACATGTTATGAGAAATACAAATATATAAAATAGACCACACACTGCTTGGAACACGGTAGATTCTCCATGAACACGTGTTGAATAAATATCTACAGGAAAAAAAGTGCTTTATAATGAACATTCTTTCTAGAAGGAAAAGATGAAAAGTAGATATAATTCAAAGAAAAAGTAAAAAAAAAAATGCTGAGTAGAGTCAAAAAGTACCACAGTAGAAGAGAAAAATGATATTAGTAAAAGCTAAAATGGCTATCATTAATGAAATGTTTGTCATTGTTCTAAGACTGTACTGTTTAATATCTTATTCATTATCCATATGTGGCTATTGAGTGCTTGGAATAGAGTTAGTCTAAATGGAGATACACTTTAAATATAAAATGCCCACTAGATTTCAAAGATTTAGAATAATAAAAAGAAGATAAAATATTTTATTAATATTTTATGTATTGAATAAATGTTAAATTGATAGTTTTTTAAGACTTCATACTGTAAGACCACATGATGGAGCATGGCTCGATACTCTCTTTCATTACGGGTGAGAACAAACAGGGTGCTTCTCAGGCTTGGAGCTTCTGGAAGCCACCAAACTTAAGCAAATTTGGATTTCCCGTGAAGAGGAAGTCTTCAGGTAAGTTTCATCAGACTTCTATCTCTAGGCGATATGCAAATGTCAGCACAAAGGGCCTGTGACAGCAACTAATAGCACTTTGACATGAAGCCAGTCACACTTTGGGCTTGACATTTTTTAACTATGTGGTACATACATGAAGAAAATACAAGAGGAAGCTCTGAGCTCCGAAAGCACCGACCTCAACTGAATGCTGTAAATCAAAGTCTAGGGAACAGGCTTAAACATGGATAATACAAAGACTTGGCCTATTTCCATTCAGCGAGCATGAAAAAAGAAAAATGATATTTTGTCTGAATTAATGCAATCCTAGTTATAGAGAATCATTCACATACAATGTTTCCAGTTCTGTTTCACTGCTGAAAGTCAGCACAGGGCTGATTTATCTGAGCACCAGCAAAGTCTGAGCTTACCGCAAGGGTCTGGGCTGTACTCTAAAAATAAGTGCTTCTCTGCAGCACTTATAGGGACCACTGTGGATTGGGCAAGCCATTCATTCATCTTAGGCAAAAAGAGAAATAGAAAATGAGAATTATCCTCTTAACAAGCTCAGGAGACAAAGAAAGCATACTTAAGATTACTTAAAGGATTTATGTGGCTTGGTTCTCTGAGGCGGTATTAAATTGATCTGTACAAATGTGATCTGTAGATCTCTGAGGCTCTACATATAAATTTAAAATATCTTCCAAGTGATTATTTCAAGAGTCCATATGAAGGCAAATAATTTACATAAAATTATTCGTATAAGGCATATCCTTTACATAAAATTCTCAATTCTTAAATTTCATTAAACCAAAAATTAAAAAGAAAGGAATTACCTGTCACTCTTTACATTTCCATACCTTAGGTTTCATCTAAATAGCAAGCTTTCTCAGAGCATTTAAATTTTAATTTAATTCTACAGATATTTGAAATAGAAGTGATAGTTAAAGTAAGGAGCACCTGGAGGGAAGGAAAATTATAGAGGCCTCTACTGTACAAATTGTGATTAATAACAACAACAAACTTATTTGAGGATATTTTTTCATGGTAACTAAAGCAGTCTCATCAACATTTTTACTTTGACCCAATTTAACATCTGGGAATTTATTCTATAGATATTGGGCATATGTGAAGTATCATGTGTTTAAGGATATGTATTGCAGCATTGTATATAATAGTAAAAGTCAAGAAAAATATTTGAAACACATTAAAAGGTGCATTGTAAAATAAATCACTGTATAAGCTATAAAAAGTATACTATGCAGTTATTTTTAAAAAAAGAAACCTCAAAAGTACTACATGCTTTTTTAAAATACCAAAATGGGGTTATGGTCCTAATAAATATTATTTAAAAAGCAAATGGAAGAACAGTGTTTAAAGTATACTACCTTCTGCAGTTAAAAAAAAAAGTAGATATTCATATAAGTATAGCTTATCCATGGAGATATTCTTCTACTAACTGCATTTGCCTGCCAGGTGAATTGCACAAAGGCTGGAATTAGGGGGCGGGGTATTTACTTTCTTTCCAAATCATCTGTACCTTTTGAATTTTACAATGTGCATTTGCATTACTTATTCAAAAATGTAAATAAAATTTTATATTTAAATTTGGAGGGAGGGTTAAAGATTTGTGCTTTAAAGAAGCAGTTTGTGTGGGAAAGAAACAAAGGAAATGTCACTTCAAAATTTAACTGCCAACGTAGGCTTTTGTAAGCAACATAACATTCAAGAAACACTGTTTTACTTTGACCAGTGCAGTTACTGACTGATAAAGTGTGCTGAGCCTGGAAGTATTTAAGAAACACTACTTGGTGATAAATACGTTTAGTAGCAGGTACAGGGGGAAAAAAAAGATACATTTATAGCTGAATAGAGTCTTTCCATTGTCAATATTGCATCACATATTCTGGGCAGAACCGTCCACAAGGAAATCCCTCTACTGGAGCAAACACTACTCTGGGAACACATGCAGGAAATGGGAGTGATAAATCAGGAAGGCAAAAGAAACATAATGGATGCTGGAAGCAGCTAGAGGAAGGCAGGAGGATATCAAAGTGCTCAAAGAAGAACCAGAAAAACAAGACTGTTTAGATGACATCAGTGAGAAGAAAACAAAACTTGGGACACACCAACAAAAGAAGCTTAAAGATGTCTTGACAGCTCATCAGTGCTATAAATAGGGGAGCAAACTATCTGTATTTATTTGCTGGAAGATCTGCTATTATGGCACACAGTGGACATTGTGCTCAAGGGCAAATGCTTTCTTCTATACAAACTTTGTATTTTAATCTCTTAGTTGGAAAATACTTACTGAATACCTGCTTTGCAAGGTGCTGTGGGTGATTAAAAAATGCAGAAGATAAACCTGCCATCTGGGAGCCTATAGTCTACTTTCAAATGGAAAACCATCAAGTAAAAACCTAAATTTAAAATTACTTTTTAAATATTAGACCCATCTCTCTAGAACATTTCTCTTAGGGTCTACATCTATATACAAATTTCTACTGAACAGTGCTTTCTGTTTCTTTCCACTATTTCTTCTTCTGAGACATACTAATATATTATTTGTATTAATCATCTAAGTTTTCATAAAGATTCAATCAATGTTTCTCCATTGTTAAAAACCTCTTGGTCATTATATCTAAGATATCTTAGATTTTATGGTCCAGATATCTTAGATGATGTGAGATCTTGAAAAAATTAGTTTAAAAAAAAAAATTCTATTTTTTCCAAGATATTCAAAATGAGAACCTGTTGAGTCTAAACAGCTTTCCTTAAGCTGAGTCAAAATTCTAGTGCTGAAATTGTGACTCATTTCTTTGGTATTCCTGTAATTTATCTCATCTTTTTATCAAAAATATTCTTAACACAAATGGAATTGAACTCGATCTAAACAAAACAAAGAGCATCAATTCCTCAAACATTTACCTGCTTTAGACATAACTTCAGAAGGGTTGCAAGATAAAATATTGGACACTGAAGTAAATTTGAACTTCAGAGAAAAAAACAAGTAAATTTTTAGTATAAGTTTCTCCCAAATATTGCACTGGACACAGATATATCGAAAGGGCATTTTTTATTGTTTCTCTGAAATTCATATTTAACTGGATAATCTTGTATTTTTACCTGTTAAATCTGACAACTTTAAACTTGAGCAATTACTTTAAAGAGAAAATTGATTTTAAAATGGAACTAAAATTTTAAAAATTTTAAAATTTCAAATGACAAATTGTTATTTAGCAGTTCACCAGGTCAAAGATAAAGATTACCATATTTCTGGAATGTATGAAGACTTTTCATTTATTTAGTTATATAGAGTCAAGGCACAGAGTATTCTCTGGTTGGAATATCAGTGTAAGTCATTGACTTAAGACACTTTGAAATGCCCAGAGAAAGTAGACTATGAAGAGCTGTAAATAAAAACTATTAAAAAACTCATGTAAGAGCAAAACAAGGCTAAGGAAAGACAGATAAAAATGGTGAGAAGATAACTATAAAAAAATTTTGAGGGATTTGAGTGTGATCAGATGCTAGAAGCAAGCATGTCTCATAATAGATTATGGAATAACAAGCATGTTTTGAGTATTCTTTGTGCACTGAGGTAGAACATGTTTGAAAAAACAATAAATTTAAGATATTGATTTACCATGGTTCCATTCATTCATTTAGTCAATAGATAATTATTGAACATCTATTATGTGCCACTTTTCAGGTCCTTGAGATACAGCTATGAATAAAATCTATACAATTTCCAATCTACAAAATTTACAATATGTTTGAAAAACTTGAAAATAAAAACATTAAAAAGAAATTAGTGTTTTTCGGTCCAGAACCCAAGGAGTTTAGAAATCATTGCTTCATTTTCACAAGTAAAACACTGAATAAATTTAAAAATTAACAATTTTCTTTAGAAGAAGTAAGGTCATTGGGCAGACTGGAAAGTCAGATGAATACAGAGAATCGCAACTTCCTAGAGCAGAAACCCATGCGCAGAAACCTCCATTGGAAAACAGAGCAAAGGTAGGAAAACCAAACCATAATTGATGAATATCAGGAGATTCAATGTAGACAATTCTGAGAGTTAAGAATTACTATCGAAGCTAGTTACCTTACCTATAGAGGAAAGAAAATAAAAATTACATCCAACTTCTCGGAGTAAGAAGGGAATAGAATGAAATACTTAAAGTGTTGAGAGAAAAAAAACCAATGTAAAATTTGTACCTTGTGAAATTATCATTCAAAAGTGAAGGAGAAATATAGACTTTCTCAGATTAAAAATAATGAGGTAATTTGTTGCTAGTAGATCTGCCTTGCAAGAAATATCAAAATAATTTCTTCAGAAAGAAAGATAATGATATGAGTCAGAAACTTAGAACTACCTAAAGAAAGCTAGAGCATCAGAGAAAAAAAGTACAGGTAAAATAAAAACTTATTTTTTATTCTTAATTGATTTAACAGGTAATAGCTTGCTCAAAATAATATGTAATGTGTATGTGAGTGTGTGTGTGTGTGTGTGTGTATGAAAAAATGACATCAATGATACAAAAGATGGGAAGAATCAGCTTTTGTTATTACAATGTATTTGTACTACCCATGAAGTAGTATAATGTTATTTTGAAAGTGGGCTTGAATTAGTTGTAAATATATATTGCAAATTCTAGGGCACTAAAAAAAGTAAAAATAAAAAATATAACTGATACACGAAGAAGAGAAAATAGAATCATATAAAATGCTCAGCTAGAAAAGTCCATAGAAGAATGGAAGACAAAAATAGGAAAAAGAACAAAGACAATGAATAGAAAACAGTAACAAATATGATAAATATTTATCTAGCTATATCAATAATAACTTTAAATATCAGTGGTCTGAAGACACTGATTAAAAGGCAAAGATTGTTAGAGTGGATCAAAAATAAGACCTGCTGGTACACTGTCTACAAAAAAACTCACTTTAAATATAAAGACACATAGAAATTAAAAGTAAACAAATGGAGATAGATATATCATGTTAACACTAATCAAAAGAAAGCAGGAATAGCTGTATTAATTTTAGACTGAGAAAACTTCAGAGCAAAGAAAGTTATCATGGATAACAAGGAGCATTACATAAAGATAAAGGGTTTATTTTGCCAAGAAGACATAATAATCCTTAACACATATACACAAAAAACACACTGTCGAAATACTTGAGGCAAAACTAATATAACTGCAAGGAGAAGAAGATGAATCCACTATTCATCTTGGAGACTTCAACACCCTCCTATCAAAAATGAACAAATCCAGCTGACAGAAAATCAGTAAAGATGTAGTTGAACTCAACAACACCATCAATAAACTAGATATAATTGACATCTATTGATTACTTCACACAACAGCAAAATACACATTTTTCTCAAACTCACATGGAACATCATGATAGATCACATTCAGTGCCATAAAACACACGTTAACATACTCAATTTAGAAATCATAAAAGCCTGCTCTCAGAACACAGAGGAATTAAACTAGATAAATAACAGAAGGATGGCTAGAAAATCCCATAATCCCATAATACCTGATTTTCCAGTCATCGTTCTGTTATTTATCTAGTTTAATTTCTCTGTGTTCTGAGAGCAGGCTTTTATGATTTCTAGTCTTTTGATACCTGGAGATTAAACAATGAACTTTTAAATAACACATAGGTTAAAGAAGAAATCTTGAGATATTTAAAAATACTATGTACTAAATAAAAATTAGCATGCCACTTATCAAAATTTGTGAGATACAGTCAAAAAGTGTGTAGAAGGAAATTTATAGAAATATATGAATGCATATTATAAAAGAGCATATGTCTAAAATCGATAATACAAGTTTCCACCTTAGGAAATTAGAAAAAAGAACAAATAAATCCCAGAGTAAATAAAAGAAAAGAAATAATAAAAGTTAGAGCAGAAACCAATGAAATTTAAGACAGGAAGTAATAGAGAAAATCAAAACCAGAAGCTAGTTTTTTGAAAAGATCAGATATATCAGTAAGCTTCTAGCCAGACAAATAAGGAAAAAAGAGAGAGGACACAAGTTACTAATATCAGAAATTAATGAGAGGTCATCACTACAGATCTCATGGGCATTAAAAGAACAAAAAATATATATCATAAGGAAAAACTCCATGGTAGCAAATCTGACAAACTAGATGAAATGACCATTTCTTAAAGACAAAATCTGCCAAAACTTGCATTAAGAAGAAATAGAGGATTTGAATAGGCCCATTTCTATTAAAGAAATTGAATGAATAATTAATGACCTTCAAAAACAGGAAGTATCAGGACCAGATTGGTTCACTAATGAATTGTATCAAACATTAAAGAAATTTTCTACAACGTCTTCCAGAAGACAGAAGTAGAGGGAATAGCTACTAACTCATTCTATAAGGCCAACATTACTGTAATACCAAAGCCAGACAGACTTCACAAGAAAAGTTAATTGCAAACTAATATCTTTCACGAATACAGATGCAAAAATTCTCAACAATATATACTAGCAAATCAAATCTAACAATGTATAAAAAGAATTATATACCACAAACAAATGAGATTTATCCCAGGTGTGCAAAGCTGGCTCAACATGAAAAAATTAATCAATATAACTCATCACATCCAAAAGCTAAAGAATAAAAATCTTTAATATTAACAAATGCAAAAAAAAACCAAAACAGCATTTGACAAAATCCAACACTCGCTCATGATAAAAACTCTCAGCAAATTATTCAGAGTTTCTTGTGGGTGTAGAGAGAAACTTTCTCAACTTAATAAGAATGTTATATAAAAAACAAACCCTACAGCTAACATCATACTTCTGGTGAGAAACTGGAGACTTTCAAACTAAGATCAGGCTAGTGAGCCTTACAATTGACAAGGCAGATATAGGACATTTACATCAGTGCAGAAAATCCTCTTGGACAGTGCATTTCTAAATGATAAAGAACAAAGATTCAGGCACATAGTAAGCAACTCCTGACCTGAAACTTTTTACTAACAAAGAGTTTTAAAAAATTGATTGCTTTCTAATAGTTCATGACAAAATCAAAGGACCATAGAAGTTCACAAAACCTAAAGATATTTGATGAATATTAAGACAAGTTTTAAAGGACAGTAGTTGGCCATGTTTTATAAGCTTTATCTACATTTGGAGGTATTTACTTCTAGAAAGTGGAGTAAATATTTATAGAATTTTCTCTTTGCTTTGCAATTTTGAGTAACCACTAACCACTGATACAATAGTAGCCTAGACAGAAGTGATAAAAATGTTTTGTTTTAACAACAACAACAAAAAAGAATGTTTTTACCAGTTTCTGCCTCTATTCCCTGGTGTAGCTTCAAGCTTCAAGAACAATGGGTCATTTTCAAATATGTCCAATATCATTACCAAAAAAAAAAAAAAAAGGCTGGTCAAGGATAGATATGATTTTTTTTCAGTTTGTTTTGGCTAGGGGGAAGAAAAGTAGTAGATAAGGTTGGGTAGTAAGATTTGAAAACCACTGAATAACATACAAAATAGAGGAATATTAAACTAAAAGTTTTATTTTAAATCCAGGAATATGATTAGAAACAGAAAATAGTTCACCTTGTAACTTCTTTTGTCTGGTGAAATGTGGAAGTAATCAACTCTGCAATAATCATAAAAGGAAGCTAAGCTTTCATTCCCGAAAGCCCTGTTTTGTTTCTTCCTGTTGGCCTAGAAGAAGTAAGATGCTATGTTGGGAGAGGGAATAGTTTGTGAAAGGGCCACACATGGAAGAACTACAGGCAGCAACTAGGAGCTGAGAGTGAACCCCAGATGACAGCAAACAAGAAATAGGGACCTCTGTCTTACAACAACAAGGAACTGAATTTTGTCAACAACAGACACACGAGCTTGGAAGAAGACCCCAAACTTCAGAGGGAACCCCGCCCAGCAGACAGCTTGATTTCAGAGGACCTAGTTAAGCTGGGACCAGAATTCTGACTCATGAGAACTATGAGATAATAAATGTCATTGTTTTAAGCTTCTAGGAAAAAGAAAAGTAATATCTGTTTATCAAAACAAAAAATGAAAACAGTATAGGAAGATAAAGATGTAGAATTCCTTACCCCTAACCTCACTCTCCGAAGTGGTCACTCTTAAATTCATGTGTGTGTGTGTGTGTGTGTGTGTGTGTGTGTGTGTGTGTGTGTGTGTTTAGACAGTAGACAGAGGCTTATGTGTTTTACTTTATTAAGGACTGCAATTCATGAGACAGAATAAGGACTAAGAGAATGAAGCTGAGAAGGAAAGATTTCTAAAACTAGGGCATTACCTAGTTGGGGACAGCTAAGTGCTGTGGATTGCTAGATCTCTCTGGGCCAACCTCTAAGAATCTTTATGAACTGCATCCCAGGACATTCATCCAGCAGTGCCAGGAAAACAGATGGGCAAGGCCAAGAGGATCTGAACTGGTACATGATAATTATCTGATGAAGGAACCTTCTAGACACAGATTAGAGATTTTCAACCATGTTTATTGCTTTTATTAAAGACCTAACTTGATACTATGCATATTCTCCTGCAATTAATATTTTTACTTATTAACTATTATTCATACTAGATAACCTTTTCTGCATACAGATTGATCTCATTCTTCCACAGGCTACAGAGTAGGGAAAATTTAAACTAGAGGATAATATTTTGGAGTTCAGACTGTATTTTACTTTTTCTCTTCTCTTTTTTTTGGGGGGATGGGGGAAATTATGACATTTTATTATATATACAAGGATATCATTTCACTTAAATCTAGGGAAGCTTGTGTCATGTCACTGAACTTTTAATGTTTATTCAACAGTTTCATATTTTGTTATTCAATATATGACTAGCTGTGTTGGCATATGTTTCTGATTTACCAGTATTTTATTTGGTGTATTCCTGAGAAAAGGTAACCTAGTTATTTCAAGTCAGGGGAGCATGGCTGTGATTATCCTTGTGAAGTTAAAAGAAGATAACTTTAAAGCTCTATTACAAAATGAATACTTAACATTCTATTGACCTTGTCTTCTCAACTCTATGTTAACCAGTTTCTCTCACTAGTCATGTTCTTCTCTGCTTCTGAGTATTGACTGAAAGGAAAGAAGAAAAGAAAAAAAGAAGGGAAGGAGAAAAGAAGTTAGTTTTATTGTTATTACAAATGGCTAGATTTCCCTGTGAACTTATTTATTTGAATGGGATGTTCAACCTCTTTCTGTATCCCCATCTAGAAGGTCAGTCTAAGTCACACAAGGGAACACCCTAGATTTGCCAGGTGCTGAGTTAGCAAAACTTTTCTGTATACCTACTCTAGACGAAGCTCCACTCCAAGGAAAACTGGAGCCGTTCTGAGAAGAGTTATAAAATAGCCTCGTGGTTACTTTACACAGTTGGTGTTTTAACAAAAAAAAGTTGGAAGTAAAGCAAAAATAAATAAATAAATAAAATATAAAATAAAATAAAATAAATATAAAATAAAATAAAATAAAATAAAATAAATATAAAATAAAATAAAATAAAATAAATATAAAATAAAATAAAATAAAATAAAATAAATATAAAATAAAATAAAATAAATATAAAATAAAATAAAATAAATATAAAATTAAATTAAATTAAATTAAATTAAATTAATAAAATAAATAAAATTAATAAAATTAAATAATAAAATAAAATAAAACAAAACAAAAGAGTTTTTCCAAACAGATAACAAGATGCCCAAAAGATCAAACACTCCTCTGACCTCTTCCTAAAGAACACTGATCCTGCTAGGCAGTGGTAAACAGTTTTCATTTTGTGAATATTCCTAAACAGAAGAGCAAATCATGAAGCTCTGCTCATTACTTTTCCTTTTATTCTCACCAATAAGTAAAAAAAAACTCAGTAAAAATGTTAAAATTCAGCCCACAGGAGAGCATTGTGACCTCTCATGGAACTTTTTTAGTACACCAGGCACTTCTGCAAGCATGATTGCCATTGCATGTCAAGTGTTAAGGGCCTTAAGGCAAAGGAATTTAAGTAAAGATGAGAGAAAGATCTAAGACAAAACAGTGATGAGGCAAATGAAAGGAGCTAAATTTCCTTAACTGGAAATTAACTCTTTCTTCAGAAAGCATTTAGGGGAGAGGGACGGGTTGCCTACACCTTTGTCTTTTTAGTTCTTTTATATCAATTCATTCCATTTGACAGATAAACTAGAAACAAAATGTCCCTTATTATTTTACTGGAGTATGTTAATATCAGGATGTTGAATTTGGCTGTGCCTGGTCCCTTAAGACAATAGTTCTAAATGAAGAGCAATATATTCGGTATCAGGGACGTCTGGTATGTATACTGTGTAAACGATAAACACAAAAGTTTGCTTTTATTGTTCTAAATTGTACAAAAATGATAAATTGAACCAGAATAGCTTTACTGAGAGCTAAATTGTTATAAAACTGCCAAAAAAGCAACTTTGTTCTTTATTATTAAAAAATACTTAAAAATGTATTTGATATCTATAGCCTAGATATAATAAAGGGTATCTCAGATTTTGCTTGTAAAATATTAAGATAAAAAGCAGAGAAATGTTTATGTTTTTGAATCTAAAAAGTCCTGTCCCTCAGAAATAAAATAAATGAAACTAAACCCTAATAAAAGAGGTATGGAAATAGAATTAGCAAGTTTGTTATTTACAGAAGAAAAATTTTATTTGTCTAATTATTTTTCTTTATGTTTCGCTGTGTTCTACTATTGAATATACATATGTGTGTGTGTGTGTGTGTGTGTGTGTGTGTGTGTGTGTATAAGATATATAAATTAAAGTAAGAAGACATTGGCTTAAATTTCAGCTAACCTACTTATGAATTTTGTAACAATATTCCAGGCACATTTTCTCCCTAAGCTCCAGTTTCCTTACCTGTAGAATGGCAAAAATAGCCTTTTAGGCTTTGACTCTTAAACCTTTAACCTCAGGCTTTAGGAGGATTTAACTTATTAAATACCCATATATATTTAGGCAAATTCCTGGGACATAGTAGAATTTAGTAACTGTTAGTTATATCCACAATCACTTCCACAATTGCCATTCTCATTATATAAATGACCTCACAACATGCCTGGTATGAAGTATATACTCATTGGATATCTGTTGAAAACCAGGTAGTCTTACATTTGTGTTTTCATTTTAGTGAGATGTGCTTTTCTCATTCTTGTCATGAATCAAATATATATTTGAGAGAGCAATAGGCATATTTCTTTCTTCTCTAATAAAAATAATTCCATGATCTTTATATCTGTCTCTCTTGGCCTCTATTCTCAGTAGAATGCAAACCAAAACAATTTGAAATCAATGTAAATTTAATAAACTAGAATACCACATCAACCAAATTAGTAAAGATTAATGAAATATTTTTTTTTAATATCTCCTTATCCTTCAAGTAGAGCATTTATCGATTTCTCATTTTGTTAACTTATATGTGGCCTTAACTTTTTAGGTTTTTCTTCTTTATTAAATTAAGTATATTACAATTTCCAGTAAAGAAGACAGAGGCAGTCTGGAAAAAGAGAAGCTGGCTGTGAAGCCTTAAAAACCCACTTGCCTCTCACTTAGACTCAGCATAGCACAGCGTCCAAGACTTCTTTGTTCCCATTGTTGAGCTGGGCAATTTAATTTAAATTATCTCTTTTAAATGATAGAATCTCTTGCATATTTATCAAGGAAATCAAATGACGTGCCCAGGATCACCATCTGGTAGCTAACAGAGTTATAATGGGAACTTCATCTCCTATGATCAATTCTTGTCTTTCTTCTACCCCACTGGGCTAACTCACTTATAAAATAGAAACAAAAATATCCACCCTTTGAGGACTTGGGGAGGTTGTGAGAATATTATTATTACCATTTTTAAGTGGTGATAATAAAATAATAAAAAAAATAATGTTATAGATTGCAAGGTACTATGAAGAAAAAATAACAATATTATAGTGGACTCCAAAGACCTGTAAAACATTTTTTCTGAATTGAAAATTTGTTGTAATAATTATTGGAAACAAGTCAGACAATAATAGCTTTGGAAACAATTTTTAATATGAATATTGTTATTAAATAAATCTATTTTAATAATGAAATATCTGAATGCAAATTGCTGTAGAAAGGGTTTTATTCTCTAGACTCATTCAGATAGTTTATTTTCCTTGCATCAGATTCTATAGAATCCTTCAAATGATATGTTTTCCCTGCCTCTGAAGAATCAACTTATATTTTTATAATTTTACAATCTTACCAGAAGAAGTTATGAGAGGGAGAAATAATTCATAATAATAGCTCTCTACAAAAGATGAACCCATTTATCTTCCAAGTCATAGTGAGCTCGTTTGGGAAAGGCTTTTGAACTTGCTTCTGGCAAGTGGAAACATTAACGAGCCCATTTTGAGAAGAGCTTTTGAACTTTGGCAAGTGGAAACATCGGTCCCAACTAATCACTGGGAAAGCTGAGGTCAAAAGTGCAGCAGCAGGAAAATATTTCCATTCATGCTTCAGAAAGATCAACATATTTGCATGAGCTATCATGTTTATGCATATTTTAGAAAATTTTTAAGGAGGTTTCATATCCAGAAATGGATAAAGAAGATTCCATGTTGCCCAGGGCAACATTTTTCATTGCAGTTTGCAACCCTTTAGTGGTCATGAAAGCAATTTAGTGAGTCTCAGCCATCATTTTAAAAGTAATGGTACTAAATAAAATAAGTAAAAAATATTAGAGGGCATCCAGTATTAAAGATAAATATTGTTTGTGAAGCTTCTGCTTCATATGTGTGCTTTTGCTTGATCCCAATGTAAAATGTATTTCTTACTGTGAGCTGTAGTCGAAAAAGCAAAAAAGTGTTGTCTGGGGGTGTAGGTTCTGAGCTGGTTTAGATAAAAACAGAGAGACAAAGGGCTCTGTATCTGGAGCTGATCTAGAGAAACTCTATAGAATTAAATTGCTTCTAACTCATTCTTCTCCAAATCAGGATAATATACTAGAGGAAAAAATGATGAGATAGATCAGTTATCCTACGTCATTTGCCATAGGCAGATAAATTCTAGTGGTTATAAAAATCATTTAATTTCAGACTTTAGCACCAAACTCTAATAGGCCACAATGGTTTGAGAATCACAGTAACACTAGTGTGTATCTATCTGCCACATTTTCTTTTGCCTTCAGAAACAGCTGCAAGATATGCTATGTTTTGATGGACATAGAGGCTTGCATTGCCTTGCAACTTATGTATTACTTAAGCTTCCAAGAGAATTCTATAAAATTATAAACACTTGCCTTTGCCTCAATTACTTCTCATCAATTCATGAAATAAGACTTATTTGATCTTAATGCTAGCTAATCATTTCACAGTTGCACTAAGGCAGAGGAAAGTTTGAAATAGCAGATTAAAGAAAACCAATTTAAGCTAACTCCACACCCAACTTCATTAGTTCATATTACTGTACTTTTAAACTTCTCTAAAAGAAATAAATGTTGGCTGGCTGATGACAACAATCCTTTATTGGATTTTATAAAGAACTATAAAATATGTCTGGATAATTTGTACACATTTGGCATTTGGCAATTTTAATTTTAGCCCAAACATGACTTGAATGCCTCAAAAGATATTATTCTAGGGTGGTGCTGCCCGAAAGAACTTCCTATGATAATGAAAAAAGTCTACATCTGTATTGTACAAATGGTAGCCACTGGCCACACATGACTTATGAGTATTGAAAATGTGGCCAGTGTAACAAAGAAAATAATATTTAATTATATTTAATTTGATAAATTTAAATAGAAATGTAAATAAGAACATATGGCTAATGGTTAAGATGGTGGAAGGCAAGTAAAGTCTTTAATTTCCATGCTAATTCAAAACAAATGAAAATCCCACTTTTCTGTTAATGTCCTGAAAATGAAATCACTCATATGTGCTAGAGTGACTTTTTACCCCATCTTTTCACTCTTGTTGTCTTCTCCTTTACATGCATCTCCTAATGCTATTTTACACATAGTAGGCATTCAATAAATATTAGCTGTTACTTTTGTTAGTACTATTATCATTCATTTACTACCTACTTTTGACACTATATTACCCTTAAAAGTTAAGTTTATCAGAATGTTTTAAGGAGCTGTTGTGGTGAATTCAAAGACATAAGGCATTATTTTGGGCAGTTTTCCAAACTGCAGATTGAAATCCATTAGTCATTCATGAAAGCAATTTAGTGACAGATAAGCATAGTTACATAAATTCTGTTTTGTCACTAAGAATTATAATTAAAATCTTTTTTGCTAAATATTTTTTAAAGTACCATATGGTACTAGGTAGATAAATTGTTTTTAATTTACTTATACAACTCCTTTCACTTCTTGGGCCCAAACATATAGATTTATTGAATGTGGATAATACTAAACCAGGTATCATAGTTGTACGATATGGTGTCTCAAGGGTGTCTTAACAAATGAAGTAGGCTGAGTACATGACAACATGGTGTTAAAGAGACTGTGTCAAATAGGACAATTTATGTCCTCTCTGAAAATAATGCTACTCCACTCCAGCCAATTTTGTTCATATGTAAATTCAGATTCCGTGCTCCTAAATGCTTTAGATTCTCAAGATACACCAAAAATTGAGATTTTATGCATGTTGAAACTAAACCCATTACAGAAATAATGAGTCAGAGTACATGTTAAAGAATGCAAATTATATTTCAAGAAAGCTGTTAAACAAAATAATGTGTGGGCCTAAGGCTCACCATTTGCAACTTTGGGACTATTTGATCTTTCATATTCTGATTCAGAAAGTCTGAGTGGGGCCTGAGATTGTGTATTTCTAATAAGCACTCAAGTGATGATGATGATGATGTTTGTGGGCCATACATTGAGGAACACGGCCATAAAAGCAGTTGGTAACTGCTCTGCAGGAGCTTAGAGTTGTGATTATTCCAGAAATGATGAAGAAATGCTTCACTGAAATTAAGTTGTACTCCACTTCACTACTCTGTTTCAATTATGATTGTGGCCCACAGGTCAAGAATAATGATAGAACATCGTGGATTTTAAGATATATTAGTGACATAAAATATAGATATTAGAATTGATTAAGTTGTTTTCAATTACTCAATCATTAAATTGTTGTAAGTGCCAGGCATGTGCTAGGGCAGGTGACCAGATAATTACAAACAAATTAAGATGACCACATTAGAGTTTCACAGGGTACTATGAATACACATAGAAGTGACACGTAACCCAGTCTTAAAGTGGGAAGTTTGGCATTAGAGGGTGGAGAAAAATGACTTTGCTACAGGAAAAAGCACAATGGGCTAAAGTCAATAGCTGTAGGTCATATATGAACTTAAACCCTTGAGAATATTTTTCTCTTTTCTGTATTTACCAGTTGACTTAAATCAAGATCTGACAGGATATTTTTCAACAGGAGCTGACATAATACAGAATGCTACAAATACCTCTATACATAACAAATCACCATAGTTCGGTAAAATAGGATAAGTTTGAATTCAATTTCTTAAAAATTATATATAGGTTTAAAATTATTCTTCTTGGTACAAAAGTTTGGCATGACAAAATATGCTATTAGTGACCAGAGTTCCTGACATTCAGCTTTAGGTGTTCACAATGAAACAATTGCTTAGTGGCCTCCTGTACTCTCCATTCCAACTTTTTCAAAGAAACTAAATTTCTATTTCCTGCTTGAGATCTCCCTATGATTGATTTCAAAACTTTAAAAACTGAAGTAGAATTGCATTCAAAGTGAAAAGTTTAAAAAAATGCATATTGGTTTTGAACATATGAACTTAAGAAAATATATTTATATAAAGGCAATTTTTTGTCCATAAGTATAAAATATGTATATATGTGTGTACATGTGTTTGTATATATAAGTAATTATTTTTAAGATTGTTATGACAGCATTTTAAATGTTATAATTTTAGTTATCTTCAACATATTTAAGTGTAAATTATTAAATACAATTTTATGAAAATTATTCTAATTCATCTTATGTTTTCAATAAAAAATAGCTGACATAATTATTTCTACTGCTTAAAATACTGACACATCAAAATTGTAGCATATATATTGGCAGTCAAGCTAGTTTTAAAAAATAAATCACTAGAAACCAAAAAAAAGAATTAGTTGTCATTTTTTTTTTAATAAAAAGGTTGTCCAGATTTAATCTACCCTTTAAAAGAGATCACAGGAATGCCTAAAACAATTCTTATGGGTTGTCTTATGCATGCTCATTAATAGCAAATGCCATAACCATATATAAACAACAGGGATAATGACAGTGGTATTGAACACTGTCACTTTCTGGTAAGAGGTGTTGTCTACCTGCTTTGTGTCTTCAGGTAAGAATTACTCATTTCTTCTGGCATCTTTGAATGTTCTGAATTTCAGGTGACATAATTTGTTGCTACAGTAACAGTCAAGTTCATCAAAAGATTGAATCATAGAAATCAGCACCAACTTTGTTTTGCCACTAGCTAGGGCAAAAGGTACCAAGAGCTTTAATGTTCCAGATTTGAAAGCATTCATATGAGGTTGCCAACCAGCAAACTTTAAAATATATTAAGTAATCATCTCCCCTAATGGCCCAACAGATATTTTCTTCTTGCTGAGATCAGGAAAGTACCATAGCTCTAGAAATTATTAATGGTTTTAGATGGGAGAGTTCTTCAAAAAAGTGTCTTATCTTTTCTTAAAATGCTGAATGAGGCAATAAGCATAAAAGAAATCTAGAAATCAGGACACAAAGGAACAGAAAGAATAAATTGGCTTTTTTATTTGACAGAATTTCTCCTCTTTGTAGAGTTAAATTTCATAAAGATGTCAAATTTGAATTTTGAAATAATGTCAATATGAGTTTTCTTTCAAACGTACCACTAAATTACTATCACAAAGACATAGTTTTGGAGTGGCATTGCCATTTGCAGGAAAAAAAAAAGCCATAAAAAGACTGCAAGCTTAGACCCAGAGGGTTTTTTTTTATTAATTTACTAATTTTTCTTTCTATTTCTTTATATCACAAAGTGAATATGAGGTGGTGATAGGTCTGATTTCAAAATATTATTTTTCAGAAAAAAAGAGCCTTCTTTGTGAAATTAAGGACAATTAAATCGTCAGGATCAAGTCTGAAAATAATTAAAATTGGTCATGCCAAAATAAGTGCAATTTTTTTTTCATTGGTCTTCAGAATTTTTCCTTGCATTAGACTTATATTTTGACTTAATAAATTTTGTCCTTGAATAATATTTGAAATTAACACCTTAGAATTTTCCTGCATTCAGCTAACTAACACATTACATCTTAATTCATGTTGACATTTTCATATCTCATTCCTATGTCAACCATTGTATTTGATTAAAGAGACAGAAATCAAATGTACTCTTCCTCCAAAAGTTCACAGTTGTGGAAAAGAAATATGTAACCATGTCAATATGACCTCATGACAAAAATTTTTATAATGACAAGAGGCTTCAAATAAGCAGCATCTAACCCAGGCTGGCCATGACAAGCAAGGGTTTTAGGGAGATGGATCGCTGAAAGGATTTAAGAAAAAGAAGGTGAAGTAAGGCATTTCGGGATGCAGGGACAGCATGTGCAAGGCCACAAGGTAGAAGAGTTAAATTCCTTCGAGTAACCAATACTTAATTTTAGACAGTGGCTCATAGTTACTAGAGAAGCAGGGGAAAGAGCAGTGTGATAAAACATGAACCTGGTGAGGGTAACAGGTTCAAGATCATGAAGCATTTTTGGTGCCATGTTAGGAATGAGTTAATCAATAAAGTAAACTTTGACCTCTTTAGCATAAAGTTCTAACAGTCCTAACAAAAATTATGTGGTAGATATATCTTGTCTGGATTTAACATTTGTGAAGCCTATAAAAATTTATAACAACTACTCCTGTATTTCTATGTACATTAAGAACATAAATTCCCAACCTGCATGGCCCAGACTCTAATGCTTTCCCATTCCCACACAAAATAAAAATGTCTATACTTCAAAGTAAGGGAGACTGAGAAAGACGGCCAACTCTCTCCAGGATAAAATGAAATAGATTTTGTGGAAAACCAACAATTTCTGTCATGTAAATTTCATTTTCCCATGGCATTAAAGTATCCATTCATTAATTCATTAAATGTTTATAGAGTTCCTACCCTGTATTGCTTATAATCTAGTTGGGGAGAGACATATTAATTATATAGTCAAAAGATATAATTACAAACTGAGACAAGTGCATGAAGGAAAAGTACAGAGTTCTATGAGACTGTATAACAGAATGCCTGACTTAGGGTGAGGATCAGGTGAAGCATTTCTGAGGAATAAATGCACTTTAAGCATACTACATACCCTGTTATTTGTCCAGATACAGCCCTTTCTTTTTCCTTTTATTTCTTTCTTTCTCTCTTCCTTCCCTCTCTTTCCTTTTTTTTTTTTTGATAGAATTATCCCTGTGGTTTGTAATAAAGGACAAATGATAGAGACAACCTAATGAAATAGGTACATATTTATATTTCCCATTACATGGATCCCATAAAATGGTTTTATAACAAGTCAGCACATACCTGGTACCCTGCCTCACGTTCCAACCAACAATCAATACCAACAATCCAACACATGAATCTCGGGACTTTTTGGAAACAGAGTTGGGGGGCAGGGTATTTCAGGTCCTGAAGGTTACTGGAAAAATTCAGAATGAAGTAAGAAAGCATTGAAACTCTCTTAAGTGGTATAACCAAGTTTTATGGGAAATTGGAAAGCCACTTAAATTACAGTAGAATCCCTAGCCTTTCTTCCCCATGACTCTTCTCTTGATTTTTGTTTTTCTTTCTGTTTCTACACAAGCTACCCACCACCAACTCTCTTTTTGACTTTTCTCAACTTTGTTTTTTTTTTTCTTACCCAGGATTTCTATTGCTACATGGTTTCTGATTGCCACTTTCTTTGGGTCTCCTGGCTTTTTTTTAGGTTATTTCAATGCCTATGTCTGCTGATTCTTCTATTACCATTTTTCCTTTAAAAAAGGAAAAAGAAAGAAAACAGAAAGAAAGAAAGAAAGAAAGAAAGAAAGAAAGAAAGAAAGAAAGAAAGAAAGAAAGAAAGAAAGAAGGAAGGAAGGAAGGAAGGAAGGAAGGAAGGAAGGAAGGAAGGAAGGAAGGAAGAAAGGAAGGAAAAAAGGAAGGAAAGAAAAGAAAAGAAAGAAAAAGAAAGTGATTTATTTTCATTGCCCCAAGAGAGAAAAGAGTTTGGAGATATTAGTCATTGTTCCCTGGACAGCCCATAGGTGGCTATCTTAAGCTTAGGAACAAATCTCTCAGTTGGGTGTGGCCAGAGTGAAGAGCAAGTATGTGGCTCCTGATACAAAATATGAGGACTCATTTTGATTTGTGGTCAGGATGAACCAGAAGTATTTTCCTGCTTGAAATAATTTTTTTAAAATGAAGACACAAAATATGAAATAATAATGTTCAAACATTGAATATCTGTTTGTGTAGGACAGTGATTCCTAATGAAAGGGAAATAAAAAGTGTGAACCTTAAAATCGACCAAGTTTACTGTATGGAGAGAGTTACTAGGTCACAACTGAAGGAGGAAGACCCTAGGTGGAGCTATGTGATTCCCTTAGTTGGGGACATGCAGCCAGCAGCTGGGAAATCCAGACCAAATAGCTCATTATTTTGTGTTTCATACTCATTAACAAATAGGTGATCTGTATTTTAACACTGTTTCCAGGTCTCTCTTCTCTATCAGTGCCCCTTGCCCTGAAATACATGTCTTCTAATTAAAACACTGCTTTCTGCATTCTTTAGTTAAATGTTATGTTAGTTGCTCTTCACCTCATTTTTCTGTTTTATTTTTTTAAGCACATATAATTACACAAAAATATGTTTTAATTTAATCATGTTATTAAAAAAATGTCCATTAAGATAAGGACCCTTTCTGTTCAACTCTTTTTTTCTCTGAGGCCTGAAAATATGTGAATACAAAAGAGAGACCGAGAGAAAGAGAGAGCCAGAAAGAAAATTGTGGGTGGAAAGCAGGAAAGAGTTCATAATATAACATGATAAGTAATTGGCAATTTAAACTCTCTGAGTACATTTGAATTTTGAAGTAATAAGTTATAATTATTATTTTTAAACTGGGCCTATTAGAATTTGTGATAGTGATAAGTACCTTCCCCCATAGACGTTTTTACTGAGACCATAAAGAGATGTGCCATCTGCTAGAGATTGCCAATTTCTGAAAGAAGTTACTTCTTTCTAGTTCTCATTTTTTTCCAATATTTAAAGTCTCCTCTGATTAAGGAAATTTGTTTCCTAAGTACATAAAAATTACTTTTTACTACTAAAACAGTTGAAACAAAGACAAGAACTGATTCAGTTGACAGGGATTTATAAGACATTGGAGATCTTGGGAACTTTCTCAAAGTTTGAGCAAGAAATGGGGCAGGATAAAAAGGAAGGCTTCAGGATTTTATTTTCAGGAAGAAGAATTAAAATTAAAAGCCCTAAGCTTCTTCCATTCCTTTAGATGGGAAGCAGACTTGGAACCACAACTATAAAGTTAAAAATTCAAGATGTTTTTAATTTTCCTTCATTTGTGTCCAGTTTGTTATTCATAAAGATTTTCAATAAAATTTTTATAATGAAAAGAATATGTTTGCTTGCCTAGATGGATCTGGAAAGAGTGTTCACTATTCACTGAATGCTAGGTGTGACGAAAAAGATAGAAATAAAAACTCCAAGGACCCAAAGGGTAGAAGCACCTACAAGAGAAAAAGGTTATGGAGAACCATTCTTGAGAGAGACCTTGAACTGAACTTCAGGAAGACCAAAAAATGACTTCTTGATTAGTTTGTAGTGAGTCTCTCTACCACCACCTCCAACTCAATGAAACTTTATCTCACTTAGCAAAAGGGCTTAAACCAAAAGAAAACAAAATTAACTTAAAACCTCTCTACATTTCTTATTTTAAGAATTAAAACATAATTGGGTATACTGTGTGTCATTTACTTAAGCATGGTGTAAATCTCATGGGTTGTAGACTGTGTTCACTGGAATAAACTTTAAAGGTTATAGAAACTTTTCTTATCTTTCAATTACTAAAGTATTCATAGAAAAACAAATAAAAAAAAAACTTTAATTGCTTCCCCATAATCTCACCATTATTTAGTGGCCAAGCTAGGACCAGAGGCCAGATTTTCTGAAGATTTTCTCAAAATTCAAATGTAAATATGAAGACCTCCTCCTGAGAGGAAGCACAGTACCAAAGAGGGGTGTGGGGCATTCTGAAGTCTAATGCACCTGAGTGCAGACTCTGACTTCATTTACCAGCTACAAGGCTTTGGGAAAGTTATTTGAGCTCCCTGAGTCCCAATCTCCTTAGCTGAAAATAAGAAAGTTAACACAATGCACATAGTGGTATATTCAACAAACATTTTAGTAGCTACTTAGAGCCAATCACTGCTTTAAGGCACTAGAATGCAACAGTAAACAAGATGGGAACTTTTGTCATTCTGGAGTTTGTATTCTAGTGGGCACATAGGGATAATAAATGAATAAACAGGTAAAGTACATAGCACATAAGGTAGTTGTAAGTGCTAAGGAGGAAAATACGGATGAGAATGGGACTGAAGACTACCAGGCTAGAGAAGGTATGGGCAAATGGGTTTGTGTGATTTTAAATAAGCTGGTCTGGGAAGATGTTACTGATAAATGGATAGTTGAGGTAATATATGAAGAAGGTTAGAAATAAACTCCAGAAAAATAGCAAGCCATTTCTCCTTGAGGGAAAACAGTCTGTTGGAATAACAGCACAAAGGTTTTGTGACTGGAGTCAAATGAACCAGAATCAAAATAGTAGAATGAGATGGGAGCCCAGGCAGATATCCTATAAGGTCTATAACTACTGTAAGCATTTTAGTTTCTATTTTAAATAAAACAAGAAGCTACAGAGGAGTGACAGAAATAAACATATTTTAAAAAGATCATAAGGTAATAAATGATAAAGGTAGCAAGGGCAGAATCCAGAAGACAAGTTATAATGATTTTGCAATAATCGAGGAGAGAGAGAATAATCAAAAGAGGTTAAGATTTTGGATATAATTTGAAAAAATACTCAATGAGCTGTGATGAGAAATTTGATATAGACTATAAGAAAAAGAGAGGAGTCAAACATGAATCCAAAATATTTTGCCCACATTATTACAAGGATATGAAAGAACTTGGGAGAAGACACAGGTGTAGGGGAAAAATGGATTTTAGATAAGTTAGTTCTGAGATGACTATTGTCCATCCAGGTTGAGAGAGTGAGAAGCCCGGTACCTGGAGGTAGAGTTGAGGGTAGAGTTCACATTTAGGAATACACTTAGAAATAAATGTTCATTTCTTAAAAGAAAAAAAAAAGCAGAAAATCATTTTGCTAAGGGATATAAAAGAAGATATATGAGAACTTTATTGAACTCTAGAAAATAGTTATTTTAGAAAGGTAATATGCATGCATATGATTAAAAAAGTTAACTTTTTTGAGTCTTCACACAGAGAGGACATTATGTTATGGTGAAGATAATGGACTTTAAAACTGCCCAGGTGAATCCTAGATGCCCTACTCACTAGTTACTGAGCCTCTCAGTGGCTTAAGATGCTTTATATATAAATGGAAAGACTTTAGAATAATGCTTGTCTCATAACAACAATGATAGGTAACATTTACTGGGTGCTTATTTTGCATTAGGCTTTGTTCTAATCACTTAACATTTATTTATTTTTCTTCATAGCAAACCTACAAGGAGGCCAAAGCACCAAGAAGTTAAGGAATTTGTCTAAGATCACATGGATAATCAGTGATATACAAAGACTGAGCTCTTAGCCATTACATTCATCAAATATATTACACCATGTATTCTATACTGTGTATTACCAAATAATATGAGAGAAAACAAAAAGAAAGTCATCTTACCAAATAAATATATTACAAGCTAACAAACATCAAAACAAGGTAACATTACTATCAAAACTGATCTGATAACAATATAGAAAATCCAGAAATATGCTTAGTCAAAAATAGTGATTATATAATAATTTCACATTAGATAAAGCAAGTTCTTTGAAACAAGAGGAAAGTCTTATACTGATCTAATTGATAGACATGATCTATTGATAGCTATCTATCTATCTATCAATCAACTATCTATCTATCTATCAACTATCTATCGTCTATCATCTATCTAAATACAGTTCAGGGATAAAGGCAAATAGCCATAAACACTTAAATGTTTTTAAAGAATTATGAGTTATTTATATAAATTAATTTCATTCAGCAAAATGACACTATGTGAACATCTCTTCTAAATTAGCAGTGATCTAGATATCCTAGGGTAAAGAGGCTACATTTGATTTACCTAAGTATTGGCCTGTGTTTTAGAATGTTCAGTATATAATATCTTAGTTGATGAGGGCTGCCTTAATAAAGTTCCACAAACTGAGTGGTTTAAACAACAGAAATTTATTGCCTCATGGTTCGAGAGGCCAAAAGTCCAAAATCAAGGTGTCACCAGTGTTGTTTCCTTTGAGAGCGATGAGGGAATGAATCTGTTCCAGGCCTCTCTCTTTGGCTTGTAGAAAACCATCTTTTATGTCTCTTCATATCACCTTCCTTCTATGTGTGTCTAATATTTTTTGAGAATTAGTCAAGGTCTATTTAAAATCCCAGCACAACATTCTTCTGGATCATATAAAATAGTTCCTCACTCATTTTGCATGAAGACAAACCCTATCAAGATGAACAAAACACATTTCATGGGCCTTATCCAATATTTCTGCAGTTGCATGAGAACAACCCTAGTGTTTCAAAAACTCTGTAGCATGAAACAAGCAAAACATTCAAATATACAACACATTCTTTCACAACAACATGGAAATCACAATGGGGAAACAAACACTCTGCATCTAATGCAAAAGAAAATGAGTTAAGAACACAAAGATTGGGTGTGAGCAAGATTTAGTGGAACTATGAACTGGAGGTAAAATCTCCATCCCATGATCCCAAGACATCTGTTCTCACTGTCCAAGAACCAACTTTGCTACCACCTCCAAACCACAACAACACAATTTCTCATACTACTTGGTATGAATCAACTGTGAGTTTACAAGCCTTCCTGAGATATGCACAGATATTCATCTCTTTATCAACCACTGTAGAAATGGGAGGTATTACCTTTCTCACTCAGTCCCTGTCTTTTCATTTTATCAGCAAGCACGCACATTATCTCCAAAATATATCTCGAAACTATCCACTTTACTGCATCTCCACTGTTGTCATGTTTATCAAGTTGCCATTTTCTCTTCCCTAGGCTACTATGTATACTCTCATGTTGGTTTCACTGTAATGCTGGGCTAATCTCTTCTCCACAGGGCAGCCTCTCACCTTTTTGAAATGTCTTGTTCTAAACAAAACCCACTGTACTTACCAAACTTGTACCACCTGACCATTTTCCTTTATTTCATTTGCTCTCCCTCTTTCCTACTATAACTAGCCTCTCTGGTCTCCTTTTAGTTCCTTAAATATTCCAAACACTTTCTGGCCTCAGGTTCTTCACACATTCTCTTTCTTCTTTCTGGAAATTTAGCTAATAGTCAGCCAGCAGACTCCCATAGAACTGTAGTGGTTGTGAAAACAGTGAAATGTCTCTACATCCCACTGTTAAGTACAGCTACTGCATGCTTCTACATACCCTCATATGCATTCATTTTGCCTCTTTCCCAGAATCCCTTGGAACCTCCATACTACCCAGCAAATAAAGGAATAATGCCTGGCTCTGTGTGAGGCCTGTAAGACCCCATGTTGGTCAGGGTTTGATTTGAAAAACAAAGCCATTAGGAGATAAACACTAAGATTTTGTTTAAAGGAATGGGCAATTGTGGGCTCTGGCAAGGCAAGTCAAAAATCTGTAGAGTAAGAAAGGCAGACTGTAAGATGCAGGCACGAGCTGAAGCTGCATCCATAAAAAAGTTTGTCTTCTGAGAAGCCTCAGTTCTCTTCTTAAGGTCTTTCAACCAATTGTATCAGGCCTACCAAGATTACATAAGAGATTGTCCTTTACTTACAGTCAACTGATTATGAACATGAATTGCAACTACAAAATACTTTTGTAGAGATACTCTGCCCCCTATTCTTTCCCTTTATTGCACTTACCACAATTTGCTTTGTTTTTTATGTGTTTACTGATTTTCTCTGTCATTCCCATAAAACTGTGTGTCCCATGAGTGTGGAAGATTTTATTCACAAAGCACTATATAATAAGAGTTAATTACCATGACTAACACATAACAGGAGCTCAATTTATATTTGTCAAATGAGTGACTGTCATCAGAGGTTATTGTCATTTGACTGAGATATAAAGACCAAACTTGCTATGTATTTATACATACCAAATTTACCTTGCTCTAAAGCCATATTTCATGTTCAGAATCCTAGCTAATCAGAAGTCATTGTCCTGACACAAGCAGAGGTTCAATGCAAACAAATTGGTGGATTATTACATTAAGAGAAAACTGCTTAAAAATGGCTGAGTTTACTTAAGATTCACAATGTGGGTTTTTTCCACCCTCAAATCAGATCTTCACTATTGATATAGTCTCCTTAAGCTCACCCCTCACAATCACATCTAATCAGAAAACATAAAGGGTTACTCCAAATTGCTCAGAATTTCATTAATTCCCTCACTGCCTATCATTTCTAATATTTTTTCCTCTCTTTTCATCCAATAGCATATTTAAGAGATGTCTGCCCTTATCTTCCTTCTTCTATGTCTGGAATATTGGGCAGTGATCCCTGCTGCATCAGTGGACTTCCTCATAGATTGAATAAAGATTTTTATAGCATTTGTTGATAAAGTGGATTCCCTACACACACACACACACACGCACACACACACACACAACACACACACACACTTACTTGCTAACATATACAGGCATTCTGAGTCACTAGTGTAAAAGACCAGAAAATCTGTGCATTTGATGATCTTTGCACCACAGATAACTTCCTAGGATAAAATAAGAAAGTAATTAGATGTGTCTTAGAAGAGCTTTCTATACTGGAACACAAACAGACCATTTTATAAAGTGATAAAACTTTTTCGGTTGACAGTAGAATTAGAAGGATCCATGTAAGCTATTATGATGACTCTAGAGCAAAGAGAGTAATGTGGTCCATATAAAATTTCTTTCATATTCCTAATTTTGGCTAGTCACCTTTCTTGATCTGTTTACTATGCTATGAGAATAGAAAATATTACAATACAAAATGAACGAGTTCAATCAGAAGAATATTGCATCTACCATGAGACATTGTTACCTGCCCAAGACAAAATTATGAAGTAGATAAAGTTTAAATTAGAGGTCTTTGTTCCAAATATGGATTGTTTCTTCACTTTAAGATTTTTTTTTCTTCCCCTTGGGAACCAAAGAATCCTTGCTCTTTTCCTTCAAGATATAACTCACATCCTGTATAATCCTACCCTGAACTCCTATAACTCCTATTATGCCAACTTGTCCTATTATTTTTAATTATAGCTAAATTTCCCTGTTCCCAAATTAAATTATGAATTCCTAGAGGGCATGGTAATATTTTCTATGTCTTTGTTTCCTTATCTCACACTTCTTCCCCGCATCACATAGCTATTTTGCCCAATCTAGTGACCTAATAGTGATGTTGTAGCCGAGATTACTTGGCTTTTTATAGAAATGTGTTCTCTCTTTTTTTCTAGAAACACAACAAGTTGCATTTCCTGGTCTCTGCTGTAAAATTAATTGATTAATTAATTGATTAATTAATGAATTATTTAAATTTCTGTGTTGGACTGTGCAACTTCCAGACTTGTTAAGTTTTCTATGTTTCCCTCCTCATGCTTCTTCTTCCTTCTTCCAGTAAGAATAAGTCTTTAGGGACTGGGAAAAAATATAATATGGAAGGAGCTTAGGTCCCAAAATAATCTTGTTGAGGAAGTTGACCAGAGACTAAGAACATCTGCCTTAGCCTATTATGTAAGCATGAAATAAACATTGTGTTTGAGTTGTCACATATTTGTAGGACTACTTGTTACAGTAGCTAGTAGTCATTATGTTGTACCTAGTGATTCTAGTAGAAAGAGCATGAGTTGGGTTTAACATTTAGCTCTGCCACAATGACTAAACTATGTGATCTAAGGCAAGTTACTTAATTTTTCTGAGCCTTGATTTTTTTATCTATAATCTGTAGGTAATTATAGCAACTACTTCAGTTTGTTGTGAGAATTAAATAAGTATATGCAATCACTTAAAATAGTGCCTGGTATCTAATAGGCATTTGGTGAATATCAGTTCAGTACCACTCAGTTGTGTGCTTAGAATAAGCTCTTGAAAAGCAAAAGCTATATTTCAAGAGAGCCCAGAAAAATGGCATTGAAGTAGTTCATTTTTATGTTCTAGCTACAATTGTAGTAGAAATTTCTTGAAGATGAGAAATATGCTTATGTGGGTGGGGGTAGCAGCCAACAGGAGATTGTTGAGAGAGGTGAGACAAGCTAAACAAGACTGAAAAATAATAATCTACAATATTTTTTGAACTCGTACATAGGTGAGGCTGTATCTAAACAGATAATTAGAGATGTGATTATGCTGCTATTTAGGTCAAAGGTGCTCTCTAAGCTGAGCTATTCAATATTTGAGGAGTTAGCTTGATCTTTTTTTGGATATTGATGATTAAATGACAAGTTGTTGATGTAATCATTGGTTGCAAATAGAGCAAGACCAGATGAAGTTTATATTTGCTTGAATTGGTCAAATTAAGTTTAGATGGAGGAAAGAAGTAGTCATTATTTCTACTGTGCACTCCTAAGAGTTCTCAACACACAGCAGGTTCTCATGCAGTATGCGATATGCAAGATGGCATAAAGCAAAACTTAATTAGGCATACATTTGTAGGCTGAATAAATCTTTGACATCTGCTTTTAGACAATTCTAAGTTTCTTGCATTAATGTGTTTGTTCTTATTTAGGTAACATTTCATCTTTCTGTTTGAAGATTGAACATATAATTTTTCATTATCCTCTAAGCCTATTCCTCTTATTTTCAGGAGATTTAACATTTTTTTTTTAAGATGAGGGTTGGGGAGAGAAAATCTGCAGTAATTTGTCCTCAGATAAAGGTTGCGTATCTAAATAAAACTCAAAGTATTTTGAAGTTATGCTATCTTTTGCTACAATTTTCTATCAAGAAGATCAGAGAAATTTGACATTGTTTAAATTTTTTATGTAAGAAAAAAATAACATATTTTTTTAAAAGGCAACTTTTTAAGTCCACTGCCTGAATCCAGAAACCAGATAAGAATAAATTTTTTAAACTAACCAAATAAAGATGGATGTTTATTGCAGCATTGCTTATAGATACAAAAGCAAATACCCAACCACCACCCCAAAAAATACAAACAACAAAAAAGCACACTTAATGTCCATGAGTATGAAAAAGGTTGGATAAATTACACACATGTATAGTATAATTCCATATTTATAAAAAAAAAATCCAAGCAAAAACAAGGCAAACTCCCTATACTTGTGAATATATATTTTAATATAATTTTGTATAAAGAAAATTATGAAAAAATAAACACAAACCTTATATATTGATTACTCTGGGGCAAGGATAATCAGGGGCTGTGAGTGACGTATGTAAGGTTTTTTTAAATGTCTATATTATTTGATAGGTACAATAGGAAGGTATTACTATTGCAATTTCAAATAGCATATTTTAAATAGTCTTTAAATATGGAAGGCATTCTTGAAATATGGGAGCACATGAATATCCACACAAACAGGTCATTTTACACTTCCTAGGATTTTATAAGGCTTTTGTACTATAACTTGTGTCTCACATCCGTGAGTCTACAACATTTTTATGTAACTGATATTCTATCAGAGAAATATGCAGTGCTATGGAGAGTCATGAAAGCAAGATATACATTTATTTCAAAAGAAATGTGAAACAGAATATATTGCAAGTTTGAATTTAAAAATGGTTAAAAACAAGCTTATTTTAAATAAATTAAAATAATTTTTAATTGTTCCTAAAAAAATGCTCCATATTTTATTAATTTAAAATAAAGAAAGAAAAGAAGGTAGGTAGGAAGGAAGGAAGGAAGGAAGGAAGGAAGGAAGGAAGGCAGGCAGGCAGGCAAGGAGGGAGGTAGAGAGGAAAAATTATTAATGAGGGAAGTTTGACTGTCATTTTAACTGCTGATGGTTGTGGGAGGTCTTAAAGTATTAGTATTAAGTATGGAAGAGAAGGAGATGTGGTGACAGCATCCAAGTTTCAGAACATCCTCACAAAGTAGAGTGTAGAGTACGAATATTAGACTAAGAAATTTGAGAGCTTGCCTATTCTCCTTTCCCTCATTGAAGCATGATAAATTTAATTGGTACTAGGACTCTAGAATTGCAGTGACCCTGCAATTAGGCTGGTCTTATTTCCAGCTCCATTATAGATGTGGCTACAGCCCAGGGCCAACGTGCATGTACATGTACTACACTGTCAGCTGAAGTGGAAGATTACTTCTAGCCCTATAAGGGCATAGGCAACCTGTGATTTCATGGGCTGATTATGGATGTCTCACTGATGACATTCATCATTGCTCCAAATTTATGAGCAGCTACCAGTTTGAACCAGGTACATAAAACAGTGCTCCCCAGCACTAGGTACATCACAATCTCTTCCCAGCACTCCAGTGAGAAATGGAGTATAACCTGGGTTGAGAAACAAAGAAATTTAAGTGTACCAGAATGGAGAGGACAGGAGGGATGACAGGAGTGTATCACAAAGAGAAGGGAAATTAGACTGACTATTCACAATGGTCTGAGAAGTAGAAGAGAATAAAAAGTATAAATGACTTAAATTGGGGCAATGATCTCAAGGAAGCCAGACATTTCAGAAAGAAAACAGCATAATTAAAATCAGAGAAGATTATGATTCCGTCTCTGAACTTTAGATTATTTGGGGATAAAGCACATTTTAAGAGTAGGCTAGAGAAGAGACTGTTCATCTAAATATAAGATGTCAAGAATTTGGGTTAACTTTATATCTTGGTAAAAGAAAGATGGCTATGTAAAGCTAAGGAAGTGAGGGCTTTCCAGGAAAACAGGTTGGCAAGAAATAGTGCCCGGTGGGATTTTTAGATTTCTTTTCCCAATCTCATGTATTTATTTAGGGCTAAGTCCAAATAATGCTCTATTCTAGAGTTCTTTTGGGGAGAATCCTGCTTCCTGGATGGCCTTTAAACCTCACAAAGTGATTCCAAAAGGTTTTCCCTGGAGTCACACAGAATGAGACTGGCGCATCAATATTCTGGGCTTCTTTTTGGCTACATAGCCTGTATGGGGAAGCATACAATGTGTAGCTCAGCCGGTTTGCAGGAGGGCTGGATTCCAGCAGTGCAGCAACCAGACCCAAGTAACTCTGTCCTTTCCTTCCCAAGTTCACTGAAGTGAAGCCTTCTGAGGATGACTGGATGAGAGGGTGCCATTTTGACTCAGACATTTGTTTAATGTTCTCTAATCACGTGTATATCTTTTGCCTGTCTCCTGAGATTTGTGTTTAGATTGATCATTCTTGCAGGTGATAAAATACAATTGTTTAAGTTGTCTATTTAGGACTCAATGAATATAAGGACCTAATAAAAAAATGATGATGTATAAGTGACCATATTGTTCTATGGTAACTATAATGCTATATATCTGATTCTATATTCTAATGGATTGGAATTGGAAGTAGGAAGACATGGAAGGAAATAAATGTGAAACAGAAATGCAAGAAAGAAATCAACAGGTATAATTCTCATATCGCTTGCTATAAGTACATCCTCCACTTCATCCTTTTCTTACCATTTCCCACCTAAAGTTCCTATTAATTTTTCTTAATATGAAACTATATTTAATTAATGTCTTTCATTATACCAAACAGAAAAACAAATAAATTGGAAGAGTTACTTTAAATTAAAATATAAATACTTATGAAAATATTAAAAATATTTAACTATGTTTTAAACAAAAATTATAAATAGTTTTTTATAACTCAGAGAGTTACTTTCTTTTGCAAAAGTAGGTGACTTGTCCAACGTCTCTTAGTTGGTAGAGTAGATATGAAGCTAAGTCTCAATCTCCCAATTTTAAGTTAATATTTTTTCTACTTAATTGTGTAGCCTTGGATAAAGATATTAAAAATTTTTATAATTCAGTTTTTCTCAACTGTGAAATGGGATTCATAATAAAATCTAAGTCACAGGACTGTTGTAAGAATTAAATAAATTAATATATTTAAAGTGCATAGAAGAGTACCCAATATATGATAAAAAAATTGTAAATATTGCCTACTATTATTTACTACCCTGCCTTGCAATTAACTGGCTACTTAAAACAGCCTTTTAAATTAATATTTTTCAGTTTAATTACTGGAAATATAGAATAAGGTAGTAGTGAATCTTTAGTGAGAATCAGGAATTTTTGTTTTTCTTTTCTGTTCCCAAAAATTATTTTGCAAACTATCTTTTCTCTTCAAGACTATATTACTTCTTAGATAACAAAGTTGGTAGTCATGAAGCAGACAAAAAGTATGGATGGAGGAATATGATTTCTATCTCCTGTCCCAATTTAGACACTGAGTCTAGGGTGTGCCATTCACTGCCATCATAATTATCATGACAAACTGATAGGGAATAAACTGAGATGATAAATTTAACTAGGGAAAAATACATATCCATTACTCATGCATCACTTCAAATGCCACCTCCTCAGAGAGGTCTTCCCCAATCCCATCCAACAGAATCAATTACTCCCTGATCAAAATTACAGTATAGCTTTGTTTACACTTCACTTTTGTCACTAATTATATCAAGACCATGCATCCTTCTTCCATTGAACTGAACTGCAAACTCCTTGAGAGCAGAGTCTATGTCTTATTCATCTTTATGTTTCCAGAATCTAGACTTCCTCACAGAAATTATAGGTGTGCAATAAGTATAAAGTCTAATTCATAGAACTCACTTAGAAAGAAGTGATAACATAAACTTTTTAAAATACTATTATTTATTGAGCATGTATCATGGATTCAAAACTCTGCTAAGTTTATAATGACTGTGTAATGGCTGTGAGAAAAACTGAGGCTCAGAGAGATTAAGGACTTTGCTCAAGGTTACACTACAAGTGGCAGAAAGAGAATGTAAACCCTGATTCTATCTGGTACTGCTCCTTGGTAAGAATAAAATAAGGACCAAACATTCCTTAGCTTTATTACTTAATCCCATAAAATCCCTTCTGAAACAGGTTCTAATGTCAGAAATGTATCCTCTTCAGGACAGCATTTTGTGATATCTTACCATGATATAACCCTGAGTGTCTTACATGAAGAACACCATCATCGAAAAGAGTGCTAGCACCATCCCCAAGTGAGCAGTAATGAAAATCCCACCGTATTAGCCCTTTGAAAAGTTCTTGTGGACAGACATGATTTTATGGATTGGTCTGGCTTTGTTTTGCTGCTGTTGATGACTTGTTCCTCCATGTGTTTTGATACAACTCATGTAGGCTATCACAACAATGCCCATACCGGTAGAACTTGTCTGCATATGCTCATTGGATTGGCTTCCAACTACTTCATTTCAGACTGCAAGATGAACCAACTTTTTTCTAGCTAGAAACCCAACCAGCCCTGCACGAATATAATGCATTAGTATCCAAGACTAGCCTGTTAAATTCCACTGTGACCTTTCTAAAGATATAATTTGAAAAATGTAATGTCATTTAAATATGCTGCTTTTCCCATTTTTTTCAGTTGTACCATTTTTTTAGTAAATATATATTTTAAATCTTTTAGCCATTGTATAACCCTTTGTTTATTATCTGTTAGAAATTCTCAATGATATCCAACTTCTGCAGCTTTCTTGCACTAAGAAGAATGTTGCCATTTTAGTTATACATGTGTTGGGAGCTAGAAAAGACAACAAATTAACTGCATATTAATAAACAAATTAAAGTAGAGAGTATAGTATTAGACTAAATGTTTTAAAAATGATTTAGTCTCCTAATTTGATATTACCAACTTGCATATCCAACTGCAACTTTATTCTTTCTCTAAATTCTATATTTACTCATGGAAGAAAATGAATGTTGAGATATGTTGAAACTTTTTAAAAACCTTTTTAAACAAATAAAGCCTAAAGCATTTTCAATTTTCAGTTTAGAATCAGTGTGGAATTAAGATAATCATGCCAAGAAAGCAATCGAAGCTACCCTGAGGGGAAATGTAAGATGATAGCAACAGAGGAAATTTGAGGCATTCATTATGAAACCTGGCACATAACCCTTTAAACCAAAAGCAGTCTCTAAGTGGACAAGTAAGAAGCAGCTGGACAAGTGTCTTAGCATCCAGACACCTCCACACCCCCTTCCCATTTGGAGAAGCCTAAGTCAATACTTGCAATTATTACCACTCACAACAGAAAAGCAGCTCCCCTGCCAGTCCCACTATTCTTTCTCAGTGGGTTTGTTCAGCTCCATTTCCTGGAGAGAGCATTTCTTTATAGGATCTTCTGTCACATGCTGTGAGCTTTTCTATGTTAGGAGCATGGCATATTGATTTGCAGCACAATTATGTAGCCTGTTGAGTGACTACTAGAGAATCTAGTAGATGTTTCCCTGTGGATCACCCATCCCAAAGAGAATATTTCAGAAACCTTCAAATCTCAATAGAGTTAAGAGCTTATTACTGACAAGGCTTTCCAAGAGAAAAGCATCGAAGGCATCCCCTCTTCCTTGTCTTTCTGTTCTCATGAAGAGTATGTCATGTCTAGGTTAATTTGGGAAAAGGAACAAAGAAAGGAAGGAAGAAAACAGAAAAAAAATATAAACAGAGGGCTCTAAACTACAAAAGCATGCTTGTTCAGATAGCAGCAATAAAATCTAGCAAAACACATCTGGCCTTGGTCGTTCTTAATCTAAGTAACATAAATCTCTAAAGATAAACTAGAAAGTTCTTTTATCCTTAAGTTCCTATAGAGTTAGGTATCATAGCTAACTCATTTCTGGAAATGTTAGAATTATGAATAGCACAGCCCAACTTAGTAGGCAGGTCTGAAGGAAGGCAAGTCAGGACTTTGAGTCTAATCACCATTTTTCTCAATTTTTAACTGATAGACCACTCTACTGAGATAGTTATCTTCACCTGTAAAAATGGAAATGGCAAATGCATTCCATAGCTGTAAAGAGGCAATGCAATTTGTTGCAGCACATACAAGAATAGTGTGAAGAATGCATTCGACTGGGTGCATATCCAGACAATGAAAGACAGCTCTGATGAGTCCTTTTAAAATGTGTTGGTTGCTTTTCCAACTGTGAGGACTTTTAGTGTCTAAAATTTTAAAAGGATAGTAAATTAGACTGCTTGCAGCTGGGATGTGTATGTGCATGTTTTTATGACTCCATATAATTCCAAGAGTTTTATAAGCTTTTGTTCAGACAGAGAATTTAAATTATAACATTATGGCCTCCTTTCCACTTGACCCTAAAACCTCCTCCAGACCTTCATGGGGCTGCTGTTTGCACTGTCTGCATCCAATTTGTCACTCTAGGCCTAGACCCCTCTCTAAGTCTAGTGTATCCTAGTCTCACAATCTGGGCCTCTTTACTTCATTTTACTTTAAAACTTAATTTTTATTTTAGTTTTAGATGCAAAGATATTGCTGCATTTTTTTAATCTTATTCAGATGTTTCTACTTTCCAACTTTACCTGTGCCCCAACTACCAGCCACCCCTCCAACACCACCCAGACTTTGAAACAGCCACTGTCTTAAGGTTGCCTTTTGTAGACACACGGCACAGTGTTGAGAAGCTGGTTAGAACAGCAAACAGTCATAGGACATCTTTCTCTAAGGTGTCTGTTCTTGGCATATTTGAATCGGATATATTTCAGTACATTCTTGGAATGAGGGAGCACTTTGGTTTCAGAGTGATGCATGTCATATGATTACTTAAAGAGGTAATTGATTTTAAATAGGTGCTACTTTTTTTCAACACTGATTTGGTGCCTCTTGAAACATCTAGGTAATATTTTATGAGCATGAGAAGTGGAAGAGAACTCTGCACTAGTAGGCTCTGTTGCATGATAAAGACTCATTAGAAATAGAAATGTGGAGGAGTGTCTCCTTGTCCTCACTGTCCCTGAGCTGACCTGTCCAGCAGGTGTTACCTTCTTACTCAGCTACAAACAAGGAGCTCACAATAGTTCTCTAGTAGCAACTCTGTTGTCATAATCACTAAGTGAGGTTTGGAGCCAAGTGGCCCAAATGCCATTCTAAGTTTGTAAAACACTCAGGTATACATCAGGTTGACATGATTTGGTAGCACCCAGCACACAGGCTCTGCTAACAGGAAGGAAGCCTAAAAACTACACTGTGTAGAGAGTCCCTTATAGACAGTGAGAACCAAATTGGTATCATCAGTTGAAAAGGGAAGAGTGATCCTGAGCTGATTTATCCATCCCCTTGGTTCATCAGTAACAAAGCCCTACCACATATCCCTCTATCCATGCATCATTCTGGATTGCAATGCATATGCTATTAATTTTTATTTATTTAACACAATTTAAAAACTGATTTGGCTACCTTATAGAGTCAGACACTGTGAACCATTTTATAGTCCATTTTCTTAAAAATAAAAATGTACAATTTTGTGACATTATTCTGGGTTCAAAAAGCAAGATAAGAAAACCAAAGTATGAATGAAGAGTTGTTTTGTTTCCTTATTCACTCTGTCACGACTAAAACTCTTACCATTTGGCTGTTTCAGTGGCTTTAACTCCCTGTGCAGTAATAACTGGCCAAGTACATTAATATAATTCTTGATTTATGGGCACATTTTGTCAACATTTTAGTATTTTAAAATTAGGTATTTATTGCATAATTAAATGAATAGCAATTTGTCAGCTCCTAGAAGCATGAGTTACATTTTGTGGTAACTGCTTAAATATGTGCAAATTTAACTGGATAATGGTGCCCGTTTCTGTAATATCACCTCTTTTGAGATATTTGTAATTATAGTACCACCTGTGGCTGAATTTCAATCAAGATTGTCACTCACTAATTACCATTTGAAATATCTCAAAGTTACTATGATCCAGCAGAGAAATAAGAAGTTATTAAATCCAAAAGGTTGTCATCTTGCCAGTTTGGAAACAGCCAACAGAAACCAGCAATCACTCAAAATATAAAATAAAATTTCAAGAGCTTAGTAGGTTGATATTACATGACCCATTTAAATACTGATTAAAATAATCACCAGGAAATGATCAATGCCAACAACTTCTGACTGAAGTTAAAGAGCAACTATTGAATTCAAAAAAATGTTTAAGTCAATTAAGCAATACCAACCAACCAACCAAAAAGTTTGATGAAATAAGAAAAGCAGGTAAAAACGCATGAATCTCCAAGTACTCATGGTAAACTCCTAATGATTCTAAAAATTTTAAATTATGATCACAGGTTAAAAGAAGTGTAGATTAAGTTTTACAGGTATTTTTAAATCAATGATACATCTTAAAGTCAGGCAAAAAGGAGTAGGAGAATGAAACAAGAGAATTCACTCATAATATATAGCTGTTCGTGGTAAAAATGACAAGATTAGAATCTCACTTTACTTTGGCATTGAAGTTGAGATGGTAAAGTGTTCTTTGGGCCATGAATGAGAATATATTTCTTCTGCCTCATCTTTCAAAATTCATCTCAGTTGAACTAACCAAATTCAAATGCTAGTAAAGACCTTTCTTATATTTTCAGTGATGTGCCATGGTTGGTTTGATAAGTAGGTTCTATTTCTTTGTGGCTTTCATTCTTTTTTTGTCCAAGCAACCAGAACAATTCATAGGCATAGATTTCATATATAAAAAAAAATTTGGTGCATTTGTTGAGAAGATGCAATTTCTGCCACACATTTCATTTAAAATACATGTTTAGAGTGCTGTCCCATGTCTCCCAGCTCATTTATTCATATGTAGGATGACCTACAGTTTCAATTTGCCTGGCACAGTTTCAATGTATATCTGTTGTCTAAGTGCTCCTTCTGCTTTAGTATTTTTCCAGACAAAGCTTTCTTGATTGGATAATAAATGATACAATCTCTCTATTTATATATGATATGCTAACTGGACTAGGGAATTTTTAAAAAATCAGTCTTGAGAAAATATATGTTAATTCACTCAAATTTCTTATATGTGGAGTCAACAAACCTCTCAGAGAAAGATAAGATACAAATTCTACACATCAACATTACTTTCAAAGTGAAGAATATAAATATAAAACACTTAAATATCTCCAAACTTTGGGCGATGGAATGTATATTTTGTTGTATGTTATATGAAATTCAATTTAGCAGACAAGGTAGATTATCATGAGTCATTATCCAGATATTCCTTCGTCATAAAGCTAAAAGAGCAACCTGAGCCTGACTGGGTGAATATAAGACCAAGAATGTACAGCCAGCCAGAAAAGACTGAAGGTGGTGTAATCCAGACTCACTCACTCCTTCAGATGACACATGTATTGTTGAAAAAGGCAGCAATAGAGTGCAAATCTGTCATATTATTGCTGAAGGACACTAAATAAACAGTAACGCAGGGCCTAAATACTTCTAATAGGTATTCTTGGAAAAGAGGAAATGCCTTTTTCTATTTCAAACTATCAAAGCAAAACAGTACTATCTCTTATTAACAATAATATCAGCAAGCTATCTTCTTGTACAATAATTCATTTCTAAACAGAAACTCATCTAGAGCAGCTACAAGTAGAATATAGAAAAGCCAATCTAGGTTTTCTGTTGAAAAGAGGAAAAATGAAAAGCAAAGTCCTCACACTGTTCCAGAATTTTACTTATCTTAGTGATATCATCACTTGACTGGGTTACCATTTTTCTCAATGAATTAAATTTTAAAGCTGCTTTTCTACTTTTTGTTCCTAAAGCAATTTTATTTGTATGTGCTTGCTCTTTTCTATTACTAGAGCTTTATTATGATATTCGTTAATTGAATAATTGTTTTAGACTTTTTCTTCCACCTATACCCAGCTATGATAACTAGAACATGAAATTTTTATGCTATTGGCAAATTTTGGACACTTTAAATCTGTTTAACTGGGTAGTTGATATTTAAAGAAAGAAAATTGATTTAACTTCTCCCACTTCTTCCCTCTAGAAAAAAAAACTGAATTGCAAATGAGGTGGAACCTCTCCACCTCCTATATCACCTTAAATCGGTGCATAATCCTTCAGATTTACTTTTATGCCTTGTCCAGATCAAGATGGTGGCTTTTCGTAAATAGGACTAGAAAGAAGCAGAAAGGACAGTGATGGGATTCTGCCTTAACCTGTATTAGAATTCTGGGCTTCTCCTTCTTCTCAGTCTTAAATAACCCCACCCTTCTCATCCACCCTGAGTTGGCATTTTTAATGTCCATGGGATTTTCAATTCTCTCTGTGTCTGATGAAGAACTATTAGGTATCCACTAATGCCCTCATGGCCTGAAAGGGCTTAAGAATTAACAGGAAGGGGCAGTGGAAAGAGTTCTTCTCTCCTGTGTACTGAGAAGCCATTTCATAGAAGAATAGAATTAGACACTCTTAAAGAACTTTTTAAAATCTAAATTTCTTTTTAAAAAAATGAAAGTTTTTTTTTAATATATATATATTTTTTATTTTCCCCTTTTCCCCTTCCTTTCTGGTAACCACTAGTTCATTGTCTGTGTCCATGAATCTCTGTTTGTCCTGTTCATTTGTTGCTTTTAGGTATATATCCCACATGTGTGATATCATGTGATTTTCAATCATTCCTGTCTGACTTATTTTGCTTAATATGATTGTTTCAAGATCCATCCATGTTGTTACAAATGGCAGTATTTTCATCTCTTCTTATGGCTGAGTAATAGTACATTGTATACATGTACCACAGCTTCTTTATCCAATCATAGGCCACTTCGGTTACTTCCACATCCTGGCCACTGTGAATAATGCTGCTATGAACATTAATGTGCAAATATCTTTTTGAATATGAGTTTTCAAGTTTTTTGAGTAAATACCTAGTAGAGGGATTGCTGGATCATATGGTAGGTCGATTCTTAGTTTTTTGAGGAACCTCCATACTGTTTTCCATAGTGGCTGTGCCAATTTTCAGTCCCACCAGCAGTGTATGAGAGTTCCTATTCTCTGCATCCTCTCCAACATTTGTTATTACTAGTCCTGTGGATTATAGCCATTCTAACAGATGTGAGATGGTATCTCATTGAGGTTTTGATCTGCATTTCCATAATAGCTAGTGATGTTGAACTTCTTTTCATATATTGTTGGCCCTTTGTATGTTCTCTAGAGAGAAGTGTCTGTTCAGGTCCTCTGCCTATTTTTTGACTGAATTGTTTGTTTTTTTGTTGTTATTGAGTCATGTGAGTTCTTTGCATGTTTTGGATATTAAGCTCTTATCGGAAGTGTTGCTCACAAATATATTTTTCCATTTGGATGGTTGTCTCTTTACCTTGTTGACAGTTTCTTTTGCTAAGAAGAAGCTTTTTAGTTTAATGTAATCCCATTTTTTTTTTTTGCTCTTATTTCTCTTGCCTTTGAGGTCAAATTCATAAAATCCTCTTTAAGCCCAAGGTCCTTGAGTTTAGTTCTTATGTTTTCTTCTATGCATTTTATAAAATCCAAAATTTTAGTTAACAAGATTGCTGTGAATTTTCCATTTTCCTTTTTCATCCTCAAATGAACATGCAAGATGGATAAGTCTGCATAATCTCTTAAGACCATTGCAATTTGAAAACGCTTTGACTCTCATACATTTTTTACACAGTGAGTTTTCTTTCTACTGAGCATCCAATTACCCTATAACAATTTTGATAATGCTATAATTTTGACATAAAACTGGAATAAAACTTTAAAGATAGTTTCAGACTTATATACTACAACCAGCATAAGCAGAACTAAACAAATTCCTTGTGTGTGGTTTGTACAATAATTCCAGTCCATGCCAAATATGTTCTTTGAATGTAATAATAAAGGATTTAGTAGATTTTGAGCTGTAACTATACAGGAATAGGGTTTACCCTATATTGCTATCAAGTTAAAGAATGGAGAGCTATTTTGCAAGCAAGATGAGACAAGAATGGAAAAATACAATGGCATAAGAATTCCTCTTTTTTTCTAAATAATATATATTTTTATGGTGACATTGGTTAATGAAATTCAATATGTTTCAGCTATACAAGTTTCAGTAAGACAAATAGATAGATTAGATAGATAGATGATAGATGATGATAGATAGATAGATAGATAGATGATAGATAGATAGATGATAGATAGATGATAGATAGATAGATAGATGATAGATAGATAGATAGATGATAGATAGATAGAGATATAGATGATATAGATGATATAGATAGATATAGATATAGATAGATATAGATATAGATGATAAGATATAGATGATATAGATATATATATAGATATAGAGATAGAGATGATAGAGATAGAGATATAGAGATAGAGATAGAGAGAGAGAGAGATATAGATATATGATATAGATATAGATAGATGATATAGATAGATACAGATAGACATAGACATAGATATATAGATAGATATTGCATGTTCACCTCCTATAGTTAGCTTTCTTTCTGTCACCACATATTTGACCCCTATAGTTAGCTTTCTTTCTGTCACCACATATTTGACCCCTTTTACCCCATCTACCTTCTCCCTTCCCTCTGGTAACCACTGGTCCATGTCCATGAGTCTCTATTTGTTTGTCTCGTCCATTTGTTGCTTTTAGGTTTATGTCCAACATATAAGTGATACCATGTGATTTTCAACTTTTTCTGTCTGGCTTATTTCACTTAGCATGATTATTCCTCTTTTGAGGGTAGTTATTCCAGGTGTACCCCATTCCTTGGCCTAACAGTAGCGGAAGGTTTTAGAAAGGTTTCTAGAGAATATGCTATCTCGAAATCAATTCTTTTAACTATGAGTCTCTTAATGTATGAGCTTTGATCAAGAAGGCAAATTGCCATATTCCAAATTCTTAGAAAAACCCAGATCCAATCCAAATAGAAATGCATTATTAACAGATTTTGGAATCTAACGTTTTCCTCTTGGAAAAAATCTTGGACTCAGTCATCAAGTCAAGTTTTAAAATATATCTAGAAATGAAATCGGCATGTTGTTCTAAATCTTTTTAAATGTTTTTGCAAACTTGGATTCATTGAGTTGATTTAACCCAGGTATACCCACTCTTATAATTGATAATCACTCTTGGAAATGTTATCATTATCATTTTGAAATTAGGTAAATAGGTCCTTCCTTCTTTCTTTAAGCATTCATCCATTTTCTCAAACATTATTTGATGAAGCAGATTCTAAATCAGAGTATTTCAATATCAGATCTGTGCTTTGTAGAATATTTGACAGCATCTTTCACTTCTACCCATGAGATGCCAGTAGCACAAGGCCCTTTTCCCCACTTAGCTATAACAATTTAAAATGTCTCCAGACATCATTATGGTAAGTGTGGTAATAGTGGGTCACACAGTGTATTATGAGAGCACAGTGGATGAATGAAGGTGGACAAAAATAAGAGAAAACAGGATGAACTAGGGTGCAGAGGTAATAAATAGGATGGTATAAATAAAGGTGTTCAGTGTAGCTGGCATCTAAAGGTCATGCCAAGAGTGGTAAAAGATAAGTGTAAAAGAAAGGTAGACACCAATTCATTGAAGTCCAGCTTCTTCTGTTTGTTCCTTGAGAACTGAAATCATCTCACATCCACACCTTAGTCATGCCATTTAAAAAAGCATCACATAAAAGATTACTTTAAATATTGGCAACAGAATACCAGCAAAATTTTTATAGAAGAATTAAATTATATTTATGGATCAAGTCTTTCCAAACCCATATATTGATGACACATTCTTTTATTTGAAAGCTACTTTGCATATGCCCATATCTTCACTTGATCATAAATCTTTGCTCCAGATATTTTTTCCCAACACGTATATTGGCATCCTTGTTGAGATCTAGCTGTGCTTGGTCTTACATCAAAATGCTGGCTGCGTCAGAGCAGTGCTTAAGAGAAGCAATTTATCCATCTGCATTCTATTTGAGGCAGAATCATTGATTCAGAGACTGAGACACTTGACCTACTTGTGGCTCACTTAAGCTCAGCAGGAGAACTGCAAAAGTAGGGCCTCTGACTCTAACAGCATTAGCACTGACATTTCCTGGTGAAAGAAGATTTAAATTTAAATAGAATGGTGCTCCAACATAATTTTGCTATCTTCTCTTGGTGTGTTAGTCCTGTGAGAGTACTGTTAAAGGAAGTAAAGTTTTTAAATGCAAAATAAGTAACAGAGTCTATGAGATTCTGAAACAACCTTCCTTTTCTCTCAACAAAAATTAAACTCTTGCTAGGAGTGTGGTATCTACTCTTGGTCTCCTCATTTGTTGAAGAATATGGAAAACTTAATTTCAGTTCCACAAATATTTTTTACATCTACTTTGAGCTGAGTACTTGAATATGAATACAATCTAATGGACAGAAAGTTGACTAAGATCTAATATAGTGGAGGATACAAATATAAAAACAGAACATTCTGAACTAATGTAATAAATGCATAATTGGGGAAAACACAGAAATAGCTAATTCAGTGGCAATGGTTTGCAGTAGAGAATCTTAAAGAAAGAGAGCCAAGGCATCCTAGAGGAAATACTTTGGGAGCTGACTGTGCAAAGGTGAGAGGTAGTTAGCCAGATGAAGAAGAGGGAGAAATTGTTTGGATAGAGAGAAAGCATAAGCAAGGAGACAGTGGCAAAAGCATCAGTGCATGTATGGAGGATATAGCCTAAAACGAGGAAGGCATGAAAAGCTGGAGTAGAGGCTGGAGGATTCCTCAAAAGAATGGAAGCTTTAACCCATATCTGCTAGGGAACAGCCCGGAGGGTTTTACGTCAGAATATGATAAAGAGATTTTTTTTGTTGCCTTTTGTTCTCAACATTTATTGTTGAGAAATCTCTACCATAGCTGCCTAGAACAAGGGTTTAAAAGTAATATGACTAGAGGTAAGGAAACAAGTTAATAGTTTGTTGCAGTTGTTGAGATGAGGAATGACAGAGGTCTGCCCTTACAAAAGGGATAGTGGGATAGAGGAAACAGCTTTGAGAAACATTTAGACAAACTGACTTGATGATTAGATGAACTTTAAGATTTTAGAGACTGTTATTTACGAGGAGAGTTGAAAAGTGGACCTAAGGACAAATTGAAGGTTTTTATAATTATTCTACCTAAAAGTAGCAATCTATGTATGGTATTTGGTTAGCACTAAATCAAACAACCAGGAGTTAAAATAAAGTAACAGGGGTGTGGGGGAGATAATAAAATTTAATGTTGAGTTAAAAAAAAAAAAAGGAATAAAAATTCACTAGAAGTAAGTTCACACCACTGATACATTATTTTTAGTTTAATAACCAAGAAAATAAACATAGACCATTTGTGCAAAGCTTGATCCTGGTTTAAATAAAATAATTTCGTGCCTGTTAAAGAACTATGCATGGGGTAGTGCTTCATAAATGATCACTGATAGAACGTCAAATGGAAGGTAGAAAACAGAAGAGAGAAAAGCAGATTAATGAGATGAAAATATGTCCACAAGGAAGCAGCCTAAACAGCAATAAGAATGCTTGAAGAAAAAAATTAAAGAAATAGTTCTCAATCATTAGGATTATCAGACACTGAAAAATTCAGGTAACTTTAGAAAAGTAGTCAAGAGCCAGGATACTGGAGCCCTACTGCCTTTGTTGGTACCCTGACTCTACTAGTTAATAGCTATAGGAACTTGAGAAACTTCCTTAACTACTTGAGCCTCAGTGTCCCCATATATTAAATGGGGAAAATACTGAGATAGTACCTCTTTATTAGGCTTATTGTGGATGAAATGTGTTTTTGTATATATAAAGTGCTTAGGACAGTGCCTGGTACAGAGTAAGCATTGTTTAATGTTGGCTGTTATTAATTATTTCATGTGGAATTTGTTGAAGATGGTGGTACTTCTTGATGTTTTTTGGTGGTTTGGGAGCCAGAGCAGGGGAGTGGGAACAGTTTTCAGTTCTTTGAGACCAAGCCAATGGCTTTGAGGGCCTTGATTTCTAAGGAATTGATTTCTAAGTGAAGTCACCTTGCAATCTTGCCCATCACCTCCAGTCACAAGGTACAGATATTTTGAGGTGACAGGCAATCCAGCAGGAATGTAGTTGGCTCACAGGAGAGGCCATGAGGCAAGAAAGGCTACCTGTTTCTCCATAGGAAAGCTACTTCCTTCCCAGCCATTTTGCAACTGCAGGAAAGAAGGGTTGAAATTCACTGTTTGTAGGAGACTTAGTTTTCTGAAAAAACAATGTGGCACTCCTCTAAACAATTAAAACGTAATCACCATTGATTTGTTGAATTGGATTTAGCCAATTTACCTCAATCTCAAGAAAAGATCTTTTTTGGCAGCTGCAGACAAGAGTACAAAATATTGGGACATACAAGACTAATTTCAATTCCATTGCATGGAATCTGCAAATTATCATTTGCCTTTGAAATGAGCTACTGGCTGAGTCCTGGAAATGGCTGCCAGACACATGCAAAATGACCCAATTCAAAGGGAATATTTTTGCCTTGAAAGATGGATGACATCAGTATTTGCTTTAGTGAGTATAATTGTCTTAAAGGAAGCAATGATGGGGAAGTAAGCAGCCACTTCGCAGCATTTACAATTCATAACACAAAAGAAGTTATGCTCTCTGTCTAATGGGACCTTTTAAACATAGGAAAAACAGGAGAATACACATTTCCAACTGCAATTTGCCTTCGCTGGTGCATGCTTCAATTAAGGCAACTAGAGGAACACCTTCGAATAGTGAGGTTTTAGTAAAGAACCAATTGCTTGTTTTGGCCTCAGAGGTAATTAAAGATGTTGACGGAAGATGTCATTTTGCCTATCTACTGCAAAGCTCCCTTCTCCCAAATACTTACCAGTTGTGATGCTTTCAGTTTTAAAAGCCAAACTGTTCCATAGTTAACTGTGAAATGTTATAACTTTCTATATTCCACTAAAGCTTTAGAGTGTATGTGCATGTGTAGTTTGATTTGTGTTTAGTTTAAAGTAGCATCATGTAGGACACCTTCTTTTAATGTGACTGTCACAGGGCAGAAAATCAGAACCTCAAATTTGTATATGTATATCTTTATGTTTTTATATATGCGTATTATTTGTTCCTAATAATATGTTAGGCACTCCCACAGACAATCCCAACAAAGACATTTTATGAGTTAAAATGTCTCCCAGAATTTAGATTAGAATGCTATTTTTTTTTTCACTAAGCCCTATTCTAAAGTAAACAACCACACATTTCCCCTCTACTAGGGCTCTTCTCTTCTTAAACTACCTGCCCCTCCCCTACTCTTCTCCACCAGCACTCCTAATTCCTTCATCCTATTTCAGCTTTCTTTTTCAATGCTCCTTAAACAGGTATGGTTACAAAGCATTTGCAGATCTAATTTTACAGAGCTTTTGAACATCCTTGCAATCAATAATATTTACTGAGATCCACCTTGTGCCCAACACTTCTCCATATCCTAAGGAATAATCCTTATATCCAAGGTATTTGCAGACCAGGGAGAAAAATGGAGCATATGTTGAATCACAGAATTTGAAAGTCGACAGAACCTTGGAAGCTATGTGATAGAACTTCTTACTTCTTGGATATATCCCCTCTGCAAAAATTGATAAATTGTGAATTAGCCCAGGTTCCTAAGTTCCCTAGGATGGAAAAATCATGGCCATTGATAGACCTACTTAAGGTGCATTTCTCCCAAATAATAGGATAAAATTGGATTTCTTGTACCTTTTTCCATTGGCCCTAGTTAGGCAAATTGATTTTATTTCCACAGATGAGCTTCTCTCAAATATTGTAAATTTTCTAATAATATCAGGGGTATGTCCTAGATGATTTCTTCTCACTCTATATACTATCCTTGAGTGATTTTACCTATTCTCAATATTTTATATTTCTCAATATCATAATGACTCCTAAATGTTTATCTGTAGTTCAGTTCTCTCTTTCTTGAGCATGAGATTTGAGTATTCATTTATTTCCTAGTTCTGCATCTCACAAGTTCCTCAAACTGAACTGCCTTCATCATTTTCCTCTGGTCTCAAACCCATCTCCCTTCTCCTAGGTTCTACCCCGTGTTAGTGACATTTTCACTTATCTAGCTGCTCAAACTTCAGTCATCTTTCATTCCTCACTCCCTCTTATTCCATGATGGAAAGAGAGAACCACTAACAATTTTTAAATATTTACAAAACAATATAGATTTTCTTTAATTAGCCTGTAGCAATATATCAAATAGATTAGAGACTGATGAAATTAACACAAAGAGAGCAGAGAGGAAGCAGGTTTTTCAGGCAATAAGATAGGAGTGAATAGATTAATGTTTGAACAAGAGATTTGGAATTAAAAGCAGAACGACACATAAGAAGTTATTATAAAGTAAGAATCCATAGGACAATTCATACATGAATAGAATATAATAATTAAAATTAATATGATTGGCTTAAAATAGTGTAGAGAATCATCTATTTAAAATCTTGTCATTAGCTATTTAACATCTCTTTTACTCAGTAAAGAACCATCATCTACAATCAATAACTTTAAAATTCTCTTTTCTTCATATTCTGCTCCTAATATTCCTATGAATGGGAAATGTACAAAGCAGGCGTAGTATTTTTGTTCTCATTTTCTGAGGTCTTCACTGGGTTATTTACTTCAGTGAGTGACTGGGAGAGTCCCAGGCTAGTTTATAGGATATGAGCTCCAATGATACTAATATTTCACTTTGAAGATAATTTCATATGCAAATAATTCTCATGGGTAGGAATTTCTGTCATATATTCAAACTGTAGCTTTCATGAGACTAAGTAATTATTATGAACAGCGTTTGTTAACTTTAGGTGGGGTAATAATAATGACCCCTAATTGATGAACTAAATTTAGCTAAAGGAGTCCTCAAAGCATTATATGAGAAAACTAAGAGCTGAGAATATTTTACGAGCTCAGAATAAGAGAATGCAGTTTGCTTGTTAGCTGGTGTTGACAAGACAGGTACCAACTAGATATTTTAATTGTTGGTTGAGCCTGCATGAGAAATACAATTAATTCCCAAGGAAATAAAATGTAGCTGAGACAAGTTAGTAAAGACATTTTTTCCTTCTTTGAAGAACTGGGGTTTGGATTATTCTAATATTACATGTCTCATGTCTTCAAACTAGAAAGTTGAGTGGATAATAAAAATGATGTAGCAACATAGAGGTCAAACCTATTGGACATTTCAGTATGCTACATCTTCATATTTTTAAGATAAGTTGTTTTAGCAAATAATTCTAACAAAAAAAAGAGTCCAGAATGCAATAATATATTTTTTTTTATTATTTATAATATCCTGTAAACCTATCATGGGGCTAAATGCCTTGTGAAAATAGACATTTGAGTAATGTTACAAAAAAACTTCTGTGTGAATTATTTTATTTGAACTTCATGAAAATTCTATGAAGTAGTTAAAGCAAATAATATTAGAAAGACCTGATCATAAATGAATAAAATGAAATTTAAAAAAACATATAACTTGCCCAAAACTTCTAAATCAGTAAATGGTGGTATAAGGGCTTCGAACTAGATAGTCAATGCTTTTCCTTACAGAACATGTTATCTCCCAAGGCAAGCTAAGATTAACAAAAGAAGTTCTTAGGTTAGTTTAGTATTTATGATTGAGGCACAGGAAATAGAAAAATAGGGAAGAAAACAAGGCCAAATATCATTGGCAAAGATAATTTTAATGCAGTGGTCCTGGATCTGGTTTGGCTCCAAAACTTACATCATTTATCCTACAGCATTCTGATCAAACCTAGGGTGATAATCTGCAGTTCTACTTTACCTTATTCATTTCAGTCATCATATTCCACCATATTTTGATGTGTCCATGTCATTCTCCCTTGCCAGAATCTGAGATCATTATGGAAGAGGTGGCTAAGTGACTTGTCTAATGTCACACAGTTGAACATGGCAGTACAGGGACTTGAAGAAATATTTAATAAATATTATTAATTTTAATTTAGTCAAATCTATTATTCATCATAAACTATAAATATGGTTTATGATGGCTGTTTTTAAATATTTTCTTCTCTACCTTAAGGCCATATAGATGCTATGTTTCTTTTTAGAAGTTTCCTTTTGTTTTTAAGTCTAAACTGTGGCTTAATGAAACATGTCTGCTAAATGAGCTTCAAGACCTTATGAACATAATAAAGTACAGTTGTTTACAGTGAGGCTCTCACAGAAGCCATCTGCTTAGTTCAGACAGCAATATCAGTCTCTGCTAGAACAACAGAACATTGTTTTATGTTTTTGTAATTAGGAAATTCGAGCTCACAGACATAAACTTTGGAAGTTCTTCTACACCCCTTCAACTGTCCTTTGGAACTCTTATTTTGCCATGAAGTATTTCTGAATTGAGACTACATTATACCAGTTCTTATTTCAATTTTTAACAAATCTTTCTTTATTCCTTAAGCTCTACAAGCAATGCTTTTAAAAAATCCCTAATATTTCTCTAAGCTTCAAATGTATTCCTCTTCAAATATTGTTTCTTTTCTGAATATCTGAAAGTATATATATATATATATATATATTTCTTCTTGACTTCTGTTGACACTTATGAGAACAACCCTTTGGGAGACACTGATAGGCAGAATGGGCTCTCAACAACATTAATAAGAAAGGGTTTTTGTTTTTTGTTTTTTTTTACCCCCACTGCTGTCATTTCTAGAGTCTATTCACTCACACTCTGCCTTCACGCCTATCTTCCCAGGGCTCTTAGCCTCCATGTCTGTTCTCAAAATGCACCAGTCCTGTTCTCCATCCCCTCCATCTGATTACTTAGCTAAGAGAACCTCGTAAACCAATTTTCAGTGATGAATGTTGTTGGGTAGAATGAGCTTCTGTTTTACTCTTCCTCCTTGATGTGTTTGCATTTAAAAAAAATTTTTAATTGCTCTTAATACAAACAGCTAACCTTAATGTGAATTGTGAGGATAAAATATCTCCTCCAGAGGAGTTGTAGAGACGCTAAAGTGAGATCACTTTATGTGAAAGGTTTGTGGAAAACAATAAAGTAGTAGGTGGATCTAATGCGTCATTATTTTATTTCTGTTACTGGCAAGCAAAGGAGGGGGGCATTTGCTCAGACAGACTCTGTTTATGCCCCTTAAGGCACATCAATAAGGCACCATCCACTTTATGTACAGGGAGCTGGGAACTCAGGTACTGCTCTAGTTCCAGGAAAAGTACAACGGTAGGAAAATTAAAACCAGGAGGGAAGACACAACACAAGATATATGCCTAGAAGATTTGAGATAATCAGAATGGTTTAATACAAGAGATTACTATGGATATAAAAGAGATCACCCCGGCAGCACATGCAGAGTGAGATGGAAGAAGCCTTGGACTATAAACCTAGTAAGTGCCTCTACAGGAGGGTCAGCCCAGGGAAGAGTAGACTGCAAAGGACATGTTTAGAGAGGTGGGAAGAGAACCAGGGAATAATGCTACCATTACTATCACCTCTCATTTATTCATACTTTTACGTTCCAGGACAGATGTTGCATTACTACATACATAGTGTTATCACAACAACTCCATGAGGTAGAGATTATTATTAATCTCTATAATGTAGACAAGATTTTTAAAGAGTAAATAATGTGCCTAATCCACAAAACTAAAAACAGTCCTGTTGAGATTCTGTGGCAGATTAAAATATCGTCTCCCCTTCTACATGATTCTCTATACCCATACCCTTCATCATGTAACTTTGTAGACCTCCCCATTGGAGGCAGAGTGTACCTCCCTACACCTTAACTTTGGGCTCAACAATTTAAGTTTTAAGTCAAAGGTAGGTGGGCAGAAATGACAGTGCATTTGTTTCAAAGTAACACTTAAGAGGCACACCATGCTTTCACTTGCTCTTATGTTTCTTGCATCACTCCCAGCTTGCTGCCTCTTCACTTTGCTTCCCACAATGATTATGCAGGAGACTTACCTGAATTCTGTCTGCAGCTAGCTGGACCAGTGGCTTGAGGTACACTCATCTAGCAAACTTAGTCTAGATAAGCAGACCCTCCAGCTGGTGTACAGGCACATGATCAAATCAGCTGAGATCATCAGAGCCATCCCAGCTGATGTCCTGTCATATGATAAATAAATACTTATTGTTGTAATCCATCAAGAGTATATAATTGTTTGTTACACAGCATTATTGTGAGAAAAGCTAACTGACACAGAAATAAACCCAAACAGTGTGACCCTAAAATTCTGTACTCTTCTCTGACTTAAAACATATCAGGGCTATCAGAGGAGTTGAGTTTTAAAGAGAAAGAGTAGCCACATGGCCAAGTGCCACAAGATTAAATAAGATAATCTGAAAATATAATTTCAAGGTATTTTCTCTACAAACAGGTTTGAATTACAGTGTGATACTTCACAGACAAGTAGCAGGCGCAGAAGTTTCACACAGGAAAAGTCAGCGTGTCTAACGAGCAGATGTCTCCAGACAAAAACTCCATTTAGACAATTGGCAGATGGGATACCAAGGCTGTAAGAACAACATGCCTTTATCATGGGTGTGGATTCAGCTCTAATGCTGGAACATCTGGCCAAGAAGCCCGAGGGGAGGCAGCTAACCAGCACCAAATGTGGAAATCAGGCATGAGTTAATTTGCTATGGATTGACACTGTTCCCTAAAAAAAATTCACCTTTGGTAGTATGTAATCTATGTCCAGTCACCATAGAGAGTAAGGTATAAACATAATCGAGCCATTTAGTTCCTATTATTCTACTCATTTTTATTAGATCATCATGTGATTAGGCATAGTAATAGAATAACAGTCTTGAATTTACTATATTTTTTTAAAAATCTTCTAAGATCTTTAATAATATAAGGTATTGCCAAAATAGGTCATTTTCTATTTGACCCAGAGGGAATATATACATATTTGATGTTATCAAAGGCTGTGAGGCAAAATCAGAGTCCAAAAGAAAAAAAAAAATTAGAGGTGGCATCAGAGCACTTGGGTTTAAGTGTTGGCCAGGCCACTAATGCTCATCGTGTAAATCTCACCCTACTCTCTGCACTGCAGACATCTCATCTATAAAAGGGAAAAAGATAATCATAGCAATTGCTTCTAACTTGTATTACTTATGCAACAGTCTTTCAACTCTAAAATTAAATAAAGCTAGTAAATATACCATTGAATTCTTCGGATTAACTAAATTTCTTAGAATATTTTACTAGAAGAATCTAGGAATTCTTTTAAGACTATGATACGAGGATGTTACAACACCTGACAAGATTATAATAAAATAAAATTTCTAAACAACAACAAAATGAAAGGCCAAAGAAAAAATCTTAAAGTGAAAATTTTCATTAGAATTGTAACTAAGGAACTGTGACAACCCCTTACAACAAAAGTTAAATATATGTGGTGTGTGTGTGTGTGTGTGTGTGTGTGTGTGTGTGTGTGTACATATATGGTTTCATATAGTGGATGTGAAACAATATCAAAGACTGACTCTCAAATTCTCTTCAAAAGAGAATGAAGCAACATTACAGAGAATGAGTAAAGGGAACAGAAGCCCTGGCAGAATATTCTAAAAAGCCTTACTTTAGAAGGCTTGAATGAATCCTGGAGCCCAGTGGAAAAGCAGGCATCCCTTCAGTGGGAGACTCTGACCAAAATGCATTCGGAGCTGTCTGATTCACCAGGAGCGGGGCTTTGAGAGAAAGTGGCAGCTAAACCCAATAGACACCTTGGGGTAGTGTGGGTTTTCATAGTTCAGCTTCTCAGTGGAGTCAGAAGCTGACTCCAACATTTGACAGCACTTTCTGAAATGAAGAGGAATCTTCTAACCTGAAGGAGGGAAAGCTGGAGGTGACGCTAGATGTGAAGAGATAAGAACAATTTTACCCAAGGCTGCTGGCGGTGAAGAACCATCAGAAGCAGCTGTGTTGGAGGGAGAGCAAAGTCAATGCTTCCCTGTGGCTGAACTTCTGAGCATGGCCAGTTCACCCTAACCTGGGAGGAACACTTTTACAAATAGAGGCATTGCTGATGTGAGACAGAATGCCTGCCCCCTCCTCAACTATAAGTCTAGTGTATGGCTCCTTGAAGGAGATCCAGAAGGATATAGCCTCACTTGGTATCTGGAGTAGAGATCACATCAAACTAAAGGACAGACAGGACTCTAAACCACAATATAGAAAGTAAGCCATGTAAAGAAAAATTGCCCTCCTGTAACTACACTCCCCATTTCCACTCACACCTCCCCTCCAACTACAGAAACCCAAATTTTGAACTGGTAATATAAATATTTTTTTAATTTTATTTAAGATTCCAGAGTAGTTTCTAAAAGACCTTGATGAAGCACAGAAAAACTGGAAAGAAGTACATGAAAAATCAGCACAGATTATTTTAGTGCACTTACGAAACCCAGATAAACTTCTGTGATGTGAAAATAGACAAATATGGCAGGGAAGGCCAAGGTAAAGAGCATAATTCTGAAGATTTACCCTGAGGAAGCAAAAATAAATTTTTAGTTGGAAATGCTTTGCTTTTTAAAAAGAAATTTTAAAAAGTATGAAACAACAAAAAGAAAATGATAAAACAAGAGACTGAGATAAAGTGATAGCTGGCAGAGTTAAGGTAAAGTTTTTTTTTTTAAAAAAAAAACCACTACAGAATTTAAAAACAATCAATAAAAAACACAATCTATGTTGCAGAAAATTAAATTACTAATAGTTACTGTATTGAAAATAATCATTTAGGTCTCAAAGGAAAATGATAAAGAGACAAAACCATCAGAGGAAAAATAACATATAGAGATGATAAAGTAAAAATACAATGTAAAATAATTAATTTTTTAAAAAGATACTAGAATAAATGGCATGAAAATATATTAAAAACTATAGTAAAATCCCATCTCCTAAACTAAAGGAAGAATTTTTTGGTTGAAAAATTTGACTCTCCATATCAGTCAAATTTAATAATAAGCAACTGACATCTAAACATAGCCTAGAAAAACTGATGATTGGATAGTATTAAGAAAAAAAAATTCATCCAAATATAAGAAAGGAAAACTAAACAGGATCAAAGAGATAAAAAGAAAACCTTATGTAGAACATCAGATAAAACACAATAGGTGCCCCCAACAATACACGCAAATAAATAAATGACTAGAGTTTTGCAAATAAAACATTAAGATTTGAAAAACTTATATCCATTCAAACTGTAGTTCATATATTTAGAAGCAATAAAAATACTTTTTTATACTTGCAAACACTCCGTAAAAACATCTCCCAAATTCAGCTCCCTCGAAATGAATAAAATTAAGAACTTACACAAGATAGTTGATAAAGAACTATCAACTAGCTCAGGGAAATCACATATTTCACCTTTAAAATACAGTTACAAAGAGAATGCACTCACATGCTTCTTTTGTAAACAAGGTGAATAACATAAAATCTATAACAGTGTAACAATACAAAATTAGAATAAACATTCCAGAGTTATAGCCAAAACTGGGAGATGAGTATGTGAGTAAGAGATCAGACTTCGATAGGCAGCATTCCTTTCCTTTCTTGGGATTGATAAGATGAATCACTCAGATGATAGATTCTATGGAAATATTTTTCTTCTGTACTATATTTTCTTTCTTGATGAGGATAATAAAGTAGATAACTTTTGAGTTTGTCTCTAGAATATAGTTTGTATGATTACTGTAAAAAGATGAGCTTTGTTATCATTACCATCAATTTGTGAGGCATGAAAAGTTTAAGAATTTTTGAAATTTTTAAATTATTCTTCATGCAATTTACTGCAAAGAGATTAATGTTAATGTAGCCAACTAGGAGATGGGGGGGAACAAAAGTGGGAATACTGAAGATTTAAATTATATGTGTGCCTCTAGCAGAAACTCATCTTTAATGCTCAAAAAGGTCTTCACAATATCTCATTGCCCCCTCTCCCATTCTGCCTGGCCAGTTATGGAATTCAGGAAAGATGACTATAAAATAAGAGGAATAACCCATTGGAGTTTCAAGCTTTTCTTTTTTGAACTATGACATGTCAAGGTCAGGCTGCAGGCACAGTAAAGGAGCACACTGCAGATAGGAGATTGTGCAAACTCCAAACCGGGTGATATTCCTCCATAATTTCCCAAGCACACTTACATTTGAAACTGAGATTTAATAATTAGCCTTGCCAAATGTTCTGGAGTATCTTAGGTTTTATAGAGCAGCTGGTCCTACTGCATTAGAGGCAAACTTTTGCTAATAAGCAACCCTAATCAGAGATCAAAAGCAATAAATATTTATTCTAAATAACAGGAGAGGAATAACCAGAGAACACTAAATGGCATTCTATTCTATCCACAGGTAATACTAAGAGAAAAGAAGTGAATTGGGAGAGCAAAGGGAGGAAAACAGAGGCTTTGGAGTGTCACTTTCAAAACAGCAATGGACCCAGATTAATGAAGGAAAATTAAGCACAGAGAAGTTACCTCGCCCATGCTGACACAGTAAATGATAAAGTTGCGGTTTGAATTAGAGTCTGATTCCAAACCTTGGCACTTGCACTATAATCCACTACCTCTTAGATTTGTTAAAAATTGAAATAATAAAACAAAGTCAAGAAAGAGACAAGTAATTCTCATACTCTGCTCACAATTCTTGGGAAAAGAGAAATCCTAAAACCTCAAAAAGTGAAACCCTGTGGACATAGGTCCTTCTACGTGAAAATCGTTTGGTTTGGACATGCTCTGAAATTTTAGAATTAGATATTTGGCATGTTTAGTTTTTAACTGTTTCTTGATCCAAATTATGTAAACGTCATTAAATAAGGTGCAGATTCAGCGCTCACCTAATTATATCAAAGCAGACAGCCAAACTAGTCATTCTTGCCACAAACTGTAGGGGAATTTCTAAATTCTATTTTAAGCAACAGTATTATTTACCACATTAATCAAATCAACTAACCATGAACTTGCTACTTTATTTTGTGATGCACAGACCACTGGACACCAACCCTGATTTGCCTCATAGGGTCTACATGACATCATTCACTTCTTACATCTTACTGAGCACCAAATCACGTCCATTTTACTTCTATAAATGTATATCCATAGTCACATTTGTAATCTTTCCTGGGGTGGACTAATATCCTCCTAATTATTCTTCTTGTAATCACCCTTGCATTATCTATAATTCATTTTCAATATTGTGGCAAGACAATAATTTTATAAAGAAAAACCTAACCGTGCAACCTTCATGCCTAATGTTAAACCCTTAAGAAAAACAAAACCTGTTTATTAGCCCTTCCTAGCTGGCTGGCTTACCTTTCAAATCTCAGATTGCCTCTGAGAGAAGCCTTTTCTCTACTCTAGCATTTAAATCTCTGCCACATATTCTCAAAAATGCACATTAATAGCTTTTATTATATTCATTATTATTTGTTAATTTTTTTTTCTCATGAGAAAAGAAGGAAAGGTCCTCTTTGGTTTTGTTTACTGCTTTGTTTTCAATCTTTAAGACAATGCTTGGTGCTCAATAAATATTTTTTATTTGATCAATTCTTTTATAGATATATTTACAGTTCATACAAATTGGAAAATAGGCAGATGAATGTCCGTTATCCAGTATTTTCACTGAAAGGTGAATGGGGTCTTTGAGCTTTATTTTTAAGACTAGTGGTCAACATTTGTTTCTAACTAATAAAGTATCAGGTATCATAAAAATCTAGGCTGTAATAAAATCTTGCTGAAGTGATATTAAAATCCCAAATTATCTGCAGTTTTATTCAAGGGACCAATGCAATTTCAGCAACCTCAGAATAAAGTTACCGGTTCCAATCATTAGACCAAAAGAACGACTTCAGGAGTGTTAAGACTCTGCATGCTAGAACTTCAGGACTATTTGTTCTGAAGAGAAGCATGGCTTCTCTGATATGAGCTTAGACCAGATTATGGAAAAACAAATAATTATGCAGGTCATTGCCCTTCTTACTTTTTCCATTAGATTGCTAACATGCCAATGTTTCAACTACAAGATTTGTAAAGTGGTACATTTATCTGGCAAATTTCATGCAGTTTCCTTATAAAGCATGCTATTTTGCTATGAATAAGAAATAAATGTTAGAATTTTCATATGTCCTTTGCCGAGAAACTGGGAGAAGGCACAGGATGTAATAAACTACATCTTACTTAACTCTAATTATCCATTGGTAGTGAAGAGAAATGTCGATTCAGAAGATAAAAACTGTAGAGTTTGCCCGTCAGTTTTGAAGTGGCCCCTACCTCCCTAACCCTTCTGGTATGTGGCCTTAGTCCTTGTTCTGTGGCCAGTTCATGTAATAAAATGATGAGCAACACCTGATAATGTTGCAAAATCCAGAGGCAGCTCTGATGCAGGACATGGCAAGTTCCCCCAAGATGGGGAGACTCAAGCCCCAAACTGAGAGAAAAGAGGGTTTTTGACAAAGTATCAGAAAACATGCAAACACATGCCAAAATGAGAGTCAAAGGAAAATTTATTAAAGAGGTAACACTCCAAAGCCAGAGCATAGTCTCAGTCAGAGGCAGAGAGTGAGAGGGCCTACGAGAGACTCAGAGGGACAGAGAAAATAGAGAGAGATGAGGACAGTGAGAGAGACCGAGTAAAGGCACAGAGAGAGATGGAGAGAAAGACAGAAAAGCACTGAGGGGGACCCCAGGTGTGTGGGGCATTCAGTTTATATGTCATTCTTGAATTCCTGTGAGCTACAGTGTAAAGGCTCTGTTTACCAATTTTCCTTTTCTATAGCACACAGTGAGGAAGGATGAGAGTACATAATGTGAAAATGTAAGAAGATGTAGCGTGAAAGGCCTGCTGGCAATTCCCAGCCTTTAACCCATAGATTCCCCATGGTTTTAACCGTAAATAAAATATAATTTCATTTTATATAAGGTGCCACTTAAAGACTGTTGTTTTTCCTTTTTTCCCTTCACAGTGTGGGGAAATGGGTTCTTAGCAATCCCAGCAGAAATCTTCCTTCATTCTGCAGGTTTCTTTATGGTCTGGCTGCAGGGCTGATCAACATATCACAGTCTCTGAATATAGCTTGGTTTAACGTTTTATTCTCTTGTCTCCTCCCTACGTTAGTTTTCTTCTTCCAGTGGCAGACTTGGGTATAAGTTCTGGCCAGGGATCCCTTAGTTCAAAGCAAATACTTATTAAATAGGTTTCATGTGCCCAGTATTCTCACAGGGTGTATTGATATAATCCCCCAAACAACCCTAAATTTTGTAAGTTAGTTATATCTCAGAAATAGGCCCAAGTGGTAGGTCCCAGATCACAGAGTGTTTTAGAGAGAGAGCCAGGGAATAAGCATTCAGGCCTTTGGACTCCGCCAAACCATAACTACCCGACCTTCAGCATTGACCTCTGCTTTCAATCTTTCATTGGTTCCCCAAGCAGGTGCCATTCTAAAGGAATGGCCCAGAGGATTGGCAGGATTTATCACTGAGGCAATGATTAGGGAGTAGGAGCCTAAAGAAGGGAAAGGATTTTTTCCTGTTCATGGTTCTGGAGCTTCTGCAGGCCTCTCACGTTTACCTGAGTGCCAAGGACCAGACAACACCTTCTTTCTCTGGCTCTCCTGGCTTTCTCCGTCTCTGGCTACAGACTCCTCTCCTAGCATGGCTCAGTGAGCCCCATTTCCACTTACCATGTCACTGAGAACAACCTAAAGGTAACGGGTGAGTGTTTCTCCAGTACATCTGGGCCTGAGCCCTGACTTAGAAGAAATACAAAAAGGGGGAAAAAATGGCTTTCTTCTCTGTAACCAAGATTCCTCCCCAAGAACTGGATTCCCCCAAAATCCTAAGAATCATGGATGTAGGAATTGAGAACGGGGATAAAGAATCTCAATAATTAAATTCCTACGGGCTTCTCAGCAGGCACATGCTTTATTTATCTTTGTGTTTCCTGCCATGCAACATAATAATTATTGAAAAATTTTGAAATGCATCAATAAATAAGTACTTGTGTCAGCGTGTTCAAGTTTTAGAATTTTATGACAGATAAATTGTATAAACAGATATATGAAAAAAGGGAGAGGGGAGAAATTGTGATTTGGTTTTGTTCTGTTTTTTCTTTTTTTTTCATCGTTTTTCTCTTCCATTAATAACATATGTGTAACATGTGGGCTGCACCAGCCCCTAAAACATTCTTGCAAAGTCCTGCCCCTCTCCCTTTTGCCTCACAGTGAGTGGTCCCAAAACCAGTGTCCCTGTGTGTTTGGCAAACAACAAGACCCCCAGAAGTGCACTGGTACTGGGGAAATAATCAACTATCTGAGTTCAGCACAGAGATGACAAAGGTGGACAAAAAGAGAGTGGTGATATAGCTGTGGAAATTGCAGGAAACAGGAATAAGAAGCTGCAGAAAGGCAGACTCTCATCTTCTGTAGTTAACTACTAAGAGAGTTCATTTTGTCAAACCTAAATTTTTAAGCTGCTTGTTCTACTTTATGTGTAGCACAGTTGTCATAGAAAATAAACTCCTTATATGTTGTAAGTAATTAAAAGTATTTCTTGGTTCTTCACTTTTGTGCCAACCATAGTGGTAAAAGTGACCCAGAGTTGCCCTGAATAAAAAAGAGTAATACGTTGGAAGTAACACCAGCTCTTACTAGACCACTAACCTGAATCCAACCCAGGATCAACAGTTTTCTAAAGCTAAGTTATCTCAGTTTTATTTTCAAACACCATTGCTTTACTACTCCCTATGTTCAAGTGTTAGAGAAAATCATATGCAATTAAGTGATTTTATGCTCCCATTAAGGAGCAATTTGAAGTATATTCAAAACTGCTACTAACACTTGAATTCTCCCAAAAGAAAACATGACATGCAACAGAAAAATTAATTTTACAGATCCACTTTCTATAATTTAGCAGCTTTTTCCTTTAGAGTCTCAGTATGACTTAGTTAGGCTACTTATGAGACCTCTTTGTTCAGGGTAAGAGAGCATCATGGACTTAAGGCCACAAAATTGCACAACTGCAAAGGGTGCTATGCCCTTGGAAGACTCAAGGTCTCCAAACGATGAATAAGATGAATTTCTTTGTAGTTTTATACAACTCTCTACATAGTTTTATACAACTCTCTGTTTAAAAGATCTCCTTCCCCAAATTCTTCATTTAAAATGTGGTCCACTAAACTATCAATATAACTATGTACTAGAAACTTTTATCAATATTATTATTTTTTGCATACAGATAAAGAAGATACTTTGTGTTGGAGGGCTCTTCTGAACATTGGCCATTAGTAGAAGAGGAAATATATTCTACGAGAGCTACAGAAACATTTCCACTATTCTAGGAATAATTCACTAGAGGAAGTCTTTAACAGGTAGTCCACAGATTAGGCATTCTTCTTGGTAACACTTGCTTGTCCTGAAGGGTACCACTGTGGAAGCGCTTATCTCACCCACTCAACCACAAGGACAGCAGCTAGGTCATAGACCCAGGCAGACATCCAGAGACTTGAGGGCAAGTAGAAGGACACTTCTCACATATCTCTTAGGCACTAAGAGGAAATACAGCCCATTATAATTTTTGAGACTCTACAGAATGCGATTGACACAGTCAACATTTGCTTATTAACTTAAATTTAAACATTTAGAAATCACAAAGCTTTATAAGTTATGAGTAGATATCCTCACTGCAAAACTATGCCTGAGTAATGAGACATGACAGGACATGAATTATTATGAAATGATTCAAATAACTTAATCCTCAGATCTCAAGGGGCAAGGATGTGTGTGACATGGATACAACTCTATTGTATAAATATATAGGTATAAGACCACTAAAAACATGTTGTGTAAAAATTGCAATACATATGCCTAATTTTTTTAGGTGCACAATAGTGAGATATTTCTCATCCTCTACCTGTATGGATTTGTACTTTAATTGCATAGAAATGTTTCTTATTTAACACATGTTCATTCTTTAAAATTTTAATTGGTCTGATATAAACCATTAATTGCATTTGATATTCAACATCAAAAATTAAAAATAGTATAAGTCTAACAAAGGAAGAGCACTTCTGTTCTTAAAAACTTAGGGCCAGGTTACAAATGTCAAACTTGTAGAACTAGGTAGTGCATGAGATTTTTATGTAATATATTCTGTTATGTGCCTTTCATCTAATGATGTGAAAACAACCACTATTTACATGAAAGTGTCTGCAATTATCGTCAGATTGTGAACACGTAGCCACCTGGTTCGGCACAACAAGATGCAAATACAACATGATTCACCACATTAGAAAATGCCACCTTTTACTTTCCTTTTGTTCAGATTTAAGTATTTTAAGAGGTTTGAACAGTTAATTTGCTGGTGAAAATAAGGCTACTGTCATTTTGACTGAGAGAACAAACTATCTGCCAACTAAAATACCAAAGCCCCACCCAAAAGTAATCATCACTTTGTAGCTTGACACAGTGTTTTACTGGAAAGATGATTATCTACTTCAGGGAACAAGCCTTTAAAAATGAGAATTTCATATGGTTTTATGAATAGAAGTCCAACCATTTCAGCAGCACATGATTTAAGAGAAGTCAGGCACAGCTATTAAATCGAGTGCACTATCAAATGCAATAGCTAGCATTTGGCGAACAGAAAAAGAAAAGAAATGGGCATTTCTAGCTTGGCAAGTCTAATTCTGAATGAAAACTTATAATCAATTTATAATGGGAAAATTGCCATGAAGATAGTTCCCCCAGTAACAAAACAAAACCTGGAAGAATAGCTTATGAAGGCTCTAAGAAAAAACAAGATTACCTAGGGCTGGTTGCTTTAAGACAGGAAAGAGGAAACTCGTTAAGATCCTCATTGGATTGACTTGGGCAAGCTTAAGAGTCCTAGCTTGCCAGCGAGCTTCAACTTTGCCTGCCTGTGCAGGCAGTCGCTGACTTCAATGAAGAAATAAGATAATGCCTGCAGCAGGGAAAGAACCAGCTCTTCAGTCTTTCTCCCTCCTTCCTCTATTTTCATGCCCTTCTCCTTTCTCTATTTTCCCTGTTGCCAAGAAAAACATGTGCATGAGGGGACAATAAGGTAAACTCAATGACTGAGGTGAGAATGGCAATCATGGGTGTGGACATGTCAGAAAAGAAAAAAAAAACTACACTATATAATACTACTGTCCTGGAATCTTGCTATTTCCCTTTCTACCAAAAAAAAAAAAAAAAAAAAAGATTAAAGATAAAGTATCTATTTTAATTCCTAAATAAAGAAGATAATTGCTGTAATATGCAAAGTGCCTAAAACCCACTAAGACATCCCCTCCTGAGTGAATCCCAAGAAGAGCATCTTGCATCTGTCACCCTCTTTCTGAGCTTAGTTTAGGTGATGGGAATCTACATCTAAATTTCAGAAGTTCCAGTCTTCACTTTTCCACTGCCCTTTCAACATACTCTTAACTTATTTTTATTATGGTTACTTAAGACTTCCTAAGCATTGCCACTGGACTAAGCATTCTGCAGAGCCCCTCTGCCCTTCCCCAACTGATATACTCAGCACATTATGCATTTGTTGGATTGCAAGTCTTCAAACTTGCATTAACTAATGTTACTTATGGTACATTCATTTGCTTCTGTGTGATCAGTCGCTCATATAGAGGAAAGGAGGTTTTCTTACACATTCATCTCCAACTTTATGATTTTATGACAATCACGTGATATTGACTTCTCCATTTAAAAATTAAATAATCCTGCTAGTCTATTAGTGGAAGGTCCCACCAGATGTAAATTTGTGAAACTAAAAGCAATAAAACAGGATTATGTAAATTGTCTAAAGATCTAAATGTGCTAAGTGGTAGAGGGAGAAATTGATGTCAAATCTGCATTTTGTTATTCAGTCGTGGATTTTCATTTAATCAATATTTTTGAAATCCAAATTCCTTAACATCAAAGAAAGTTTCTTTGGTGGAATATCAGTTCTGACAGACAGATGTGACTGAAGGAAGTCTTACCTAGAAAGCCAGAAGACCTGTGAAGATTCAGTGGCCTACTCAGTGTAACTGAGGGGTACATCTCTGCCTTGCAGCTCTGCTTTGCAAGAATACGATGGAAACTGGGGCTCTATTGTCTGTAATGTAACCTGTGTCATTGGAGAAAATGTCTTCTCAAGAGATGAGTAAGAATTCATTTTGATGACCAACATTCCTATTGTTTTGCAAATCTCATCTGAAGTAGAAGACTAAGAACGAGTTTATTATAATATTTCCTGTTGCCCTTTTGAGTCAGCAAAAATCATGGAACATTAGGTGCTGCCTACTTTCTTCAAACATTGTTTCAGGTTGATTACTAATGCAATCGCAATGATTACCTTTCATTTGCAAGTGCACCTCAGGTTACTCCATATGTAAATACCCAAAAACATGCTAATAATATTTTTAACATTAGAGTCATATAGTCATATTTTAAGTTCTTTAGATAATTTTATTATTTAAGAGAGACTCTACTGAATGCTTTTCCCAAGAAAGTAATGTTTTTTTCTAATTTATCAATTTTGCCTATTTAGATTTCCATGTGTATGTCTCGATTTAAGAGAATTACAAATATTTTGAGAAAGGGTCAGCACATGTTCTAGACCTTATTGGGATGATGACTTCCAGATACACAGTTTTTATGTCAAACTAAAAGTGTATCTTCAGTAAATAATTTATGTGAAAGATTTTCTTGGTCTTGCCATTCTCTTATTTTAGAAAAAAAAGGACTATGTAGTTTGGCAACTATAGATTATAGTGTAGCTACAGACATTTCACAAGACTAAAAGAGATTATTCATTGTGATAGCGCAAGGCAGGGGAACTAGAGATTGGAATGTGGGGCTGTGGCTGGAAGATGAGAGGTTGGTAAATGCAGAGGGTTGGAAGGGTCTTTGTGGTAGAGAATCAGATGAAGCACAAGTGTGCAGCTAGGCCAAAGGTCATACGAAAGCTTGAAAACATGATTTTTCCATCTAAAAAAATAACCAGCCCCTTCTCTGTTAGTACATTTCTATCAATGAGAAGATATTCTTCCAACTACCTAGGCTTGCAACCTTTGAGTCATCTTCGAGTCAGAGATTCATAGAATTTTAGAGCTGGGTAAAATCTTAAAGTATACCTAATTCAATCCCTTTACTTTTCAGACAAGGACACACAGTTGAAAGAGATCCTGTTTTCTGCAAGGTCACATTATAAACAACAAAACCAAGTCTAAATCCAGTCTCCTGAATCCCTATGGAATGTTCCTTTCACTGTTCCATCTGGTTCTTCCCTCACCTTCACCTATTATTCTGCCAGACACCAAATCCCATTGTTTCTTCTTTTGGCATATCTCTTATTCTCCTTTGCCACCAGCCTAGTCTAGGCTTTATTTAAAATTACTTTCTAAAAATGCTTCATGCCTCTTAGGCTCTCAGCTCTAGTCCATTGCACTTACCATAGTTATTATTTTTTATTCTTCTTAAATGGATTTGGGTATCATTAGTACATAAATTTTAGGTGTACAACTTTATAATACATCTATATGCTCTACTTCGTGCTCATTTTAATCTTTCTCAGACATTAATTTCATCATGTTTCTTAAGAACTCCTCATTAAATTTTGATAGCAAGGGACAATAAAAAGTATTTGAGTTTTAGAATCAAATAAATTTGTGTTCAAATTCATGATTTACCCCTAAATCAGGTAAGTTACTTAATTAGCCTCCCAGAAATTAATTTTCCTCTTCAGTAAAATGGGAATCTTTGTTTTAAATAAAAATAATAAAAGTAGTGGTTGTGATGAGAATGGAATGACTACATGTATACTAAATTGCCCAGCAAATAAAAGATGTTCAAAAAATATAAATTTCCTTCCTAGAATTCACACTCCTCTGCATTGTAGCTCCCACCTACCTTCCAATCTTGACTTCCACTGTCCCACTAAACAAGTTCTTTACCTCAGCAGGTTACCTGGCTCCTGAACACACAGCTCTCAGATGTCCATCATTTTTGTTATTATTTATACAAATCCTTCAGATTTACCATAGCCTGTGTCTCCTCAGTTCTCCCTTCTGCTCTCCAGGAGAAAAACGTGGTGTTCAAACAGAGCATGTAGGAAATGGTCTGAAATCTTTAGCTCTGAACCACCATGCAGGCCTTTCTCTTGTGGCAGGGACCTGCGGGAATCACATATTCTCCTAGATGGGACCATGTCACCCCTCTCCCCTGGTGTTGCAGTGTTTCCTGCCTTGCCACAATAGTCTAATAACACTAAATAATCTTGGGTAACTTTGGAGTCAACTTATGTTCCTCAGATCTTCATCTTATCAATTCTAGAGACATTAATTTATCCAAAGGGAGAGCTGACTCCAAGTGACACAACCCTGAATAATTTGTGAACCATCCTCCTTCTGAGGCTTTTAGTAACTGTTCTTATACCTCTTTTATTACACTTGCTTTCGTAGTTTATCACAGACCCTACTCCTTCACTCCCATGGTTGTAAACTCTTGACCTGAACTGGGAGGCACTTCCGGTAGCTCTACTAAAGGTCTTATGCAAACACCAAAATTTCTAAACTGAAGAGACCATTTTCTTCTATTATAGGCTATGTTCTCAGCCCAGTTGGGGCACTTTCAAGAAGCTAGGAAGTTCCCTTTGCCTTTTCTTTCCACTTCTTCCTCTTAAGTAACTATGCTTCCAATAATAGTTCTCAAACCATAGGGTTATGATTCTCACAGTCAAGTGAGTTAATCCACAGGAAGCATTTCACACTGTGTGTGAGTGTATAGGTTGCACCATGCAGAATCAAATGAAGGCTAAAATCCAGTCCACACTCAAGCTGAGGGTGAGGCAGCATCTTTTTAAATCTATACAAAGGTACCATTGCTTGTTAAGCCCTATACCCACCAGATAGGGGACTCCTTTTTAAGTTAGGTGAGGGTCCTGTGTGGGCTGGTGCAGGCCATGCTAAGACATGACACAAGCTTGAAAAATTCTAATTATGATAATTCTTATTACTGAGCCCTAATAGTAACTGCCTCAAAGAGAGTGTCTCAGAACAAATTACTGAGATATCAATAGGGGCTTTAAATTGATGGAAACATGCAGCATACAATCAAAGAAAATGTACTGTAATCTAACTAAACATCTTTCATCAATCTTATTTTTATTGCTCATAAGCTATCCAGAAACAATTTCTTAATGCAGTTGGCCTTATTCAACCTTTAAAAACAGGAATCTTCTTTTAAAAAAGAATCTACTCCTTATTTTAATTTTGAAACATCATAACTCTTAGTTATCTGCCAGATTAGAGGACTAGCTCCTAGCAGTCCCATAAGGTTCTTGCTAGAGTAACAATAAGGCATAGAGCAGATTTGTTTTAGGCAGGAGTGAGAGATAATATGGTATTTCATTCAAAGAGGAACAAGAAAAGTACTTTCTTTTTCACTGTAACTACCGTATAATGAAATTCATAGACATGACATCATCAGTTTCTGTTTTCACAATGAGGAATCTTAGTCCATAGATCTAGTCAGGAGAAAATGAGGTAACTTCTGTAGCATTTAAAATTTTTAAATTCTGAAGAACAGTTACTTTTTAAAAAATTATCTATTTGAAATAAGCTTTTTAAGAATTCTAGAATCTTTTCCCAAGAATAAGTGGGGGGAGGTAACTTAAAGTAGTTGAAGAAAAGCAAGGTATTCAAAAGTTATCTCATTTATGACATATGATTATAATAAAAACATTAAATACTATATTCCCATGCAACACTTTGTTTTAGCTTCAAGAAAATGAAAGTCATCAAACAAGTTTGAAGAAATGCCTAAAGCTTATTGTTTATGAACATGTCTAGATGAATGGTACTCCTTTAAAAGTAGCTAAAGAAAAAAGATATAAATATTTGAATTTCAAAAAGTGGTTTAAGTTGTTCAGTATAACATATGCATTCAGTGTCAAGGATATGGGAAAACATTATGGAGGGACTACAAAGCTTCAATTCAAGGACAAATAAAGTATGCATCAAGGAATAAAGACTAAGTTAAAGTTCACCATTCACAGTACACACAGGATTTACAAAATCACTAAGTACATGCCATTTGTGATAAAAAGAAAATATAGGAAAGGAGACATATGCTCTTTAGAAATATTAATGCTAAGAATTCATGTCAAGTCCAAACTTGAGTATTAAATGCATACACTTCCTGCTAAATTATTCAGGGTTTACTATTTACTATTTTCATAGAAGTATCACAGAAAGATTAGTTATATCACATTCAGGAAACATCAATAATTCATATCAGGAATATATTTTTTATAAATATAGAGAAGAAAAACTTTCTATCAATAATATAGAAGTTAAACACACCCAATTAAAATAAGTAAACACTCAAATAATTCACAAGAGAAATAAAGCATAGCTAAATTAACATATGAAGTAGATGCTCAATCTCACATATTAAAGACATGTAAAATTAGGAAATTTTTTTGTCCATGAAATTGGCTTTAAACTTCTTTTTAAAACTTGGCTAGTTATATGAAAGTACATAATTCAACTCAAACACATAAAGCTACATACACACTACTGAGGAGATTATAACTCAGTAGTACTATCTTTTCCTGAAGTGCAATTTGGGAATATATATAAAAATAACAGTAACTCTTTGATCCACAAGTTTCATTTTTAGTAATCTAAGCAAATATTCAGAAATAACAAAAGAACAAAATTTGTATATAAGTATTTTTTTATAGTGGCCAAATATTAAAAACAATTAAAACATTCATCTATAATGAGTTTTAAAAATAAAATATAGTTTGGGGCTTCCGGTCAAGATGGTGGAGCAGGTAAATGCTGTGTTTGCCTCCTCTCACAACCACATCAATATTATAACTAAACTACAAAACAATCATCATTGAGAAATTGTCTAAAATCTAGCTGAACAGAAGTCCTACAACTGAGACACACAAAGGAGACCACCTTGAGACCTGTAGGAGGGGCAGAGACAAGGAATAAGCTGGCCCCATACCTGTGTGTGGCAGTTAAAATCAAGAGGTGTATCTTGTCTGTGGAAGGCACCCCAGAGGAACAAGGCGTCTCAGTCCCGCACCAGGCTCCCTAGCTCAGGGTTCCAATGCTGGGAAAAGAAATCCCCACAATATATGGCTGTGAAAATCAGCAGAGATTGTGTTTGAGTGAGACAAAGACCGTTAGAATTCTTCTTAAAGGGCCGGCGCACAGACTTACTACTGATGAAATCACTTGCTCTGAGCTCCAGTGATGCAGCAGCTGCTTGAAAAACATCAGGGACTATGGGGAGGAATGTAGTTGTCTGGCTTCAGGGAAAGACTGGAGGGGCAGCTTTCTCCTGATGAAAGTGCTGGCAGAATCTATTGTTCCTTTGTTGGGTCCTCTCCACTCCTAACATGCAGATGCATGTGGCCACCATCTCCAAGTCTCCATCAACCTGGATGACACAGCTCTCCTAACCCTGGTGATTCCCTGAGACCCTGCCCCAACTTGCGAGCCCACCCAAGCCACTTCCAGTGGCTTTTCCATACAAAGAGCATGTCTTGGCTCCTACTACAGACTTTCCTAAAATGTCTCAAAGTTTTTAAAACCTAAATGAGCAGCATCTGACTTTAGCATGCCCATACCTTTTACTGAGTAACTTCAAGCCCAGCACTTGTGCAGCTGTCCTCGATTTGCGGCTTAGCCTCTCAAGGCACATTCAGGCCCAGCATGGGTAACAGACACCTGCAGATTGCCAGGTGGCCCTGGGCAGGGCATAAGCTGCAGCTAAACTTGGCCTATGGAAAGGTCTCTTCCAGGAGTCCCTGGCTAGCATGCCCAGTAGCAAGCTTTGATTTTAGTAGAGCACCACCTGGGATCACAATCCAGGCAACACACCCAAAGAGTAGACTGGGCAGGGACTAGAGCCCTGCCAAAGTGAATCTTGCTCCACAGGGTCAGGCCCTGCACAATAGCTCCTCCATTGTAGTAACAGGCAAGTCCTCACAACCAATCACCCTGAAGGTCAATCCCGCTTATTGACATGTAAATAGCAGCTGAGGCTCAAATATAACAGGAGGGCACACACAACACATACAAGGGACACAACTGGAGAACCTGGCTCAGATGATCAGGGAGACTGAGCCACTGGGCCCCACAGGATACCTGCTATCTATGGCCACTCTACTAAGACTGGAAGACACAACAGCCCCACCTAATACATAGGAACATACACAGGGAGGCAACCAAAATGCAGATGCAAAGAATCATGTCCTACATAAAAGGATAGAACCAAGTTCCACAAAAACAACTAAACAAAATAGAGACCAGCAATCTACCGGATGTAGAGTTCAAAACACTGCTTATAAGGATGCTCAGTGAACTTAAGGCGAAGAGTAGATGAATTTAGCGAGAATTTTAACAAAAATAAAACATAAAAGTGGAGATAAAAACATTTAAAAGAAAAGATAGAAATGAAGAATACAATAACTGAAATGAAGAATACCTTAAGAGGAATCAACAGTGGATTAGATACAGCGGAGAGTCAAATCAACAATTTAGAAGATAAGATATCAGAAAATGCCCAATCAGAACATCAAAAAGAAAAAAAGAACTCCCCCAAAATGATAGTTTAAGGGGCAGCATACCAACACTCACATCATAGGAATACCAGAAGAAGAAGAGAGAGAACAAGGAATTAAAAACCTATTTCAAGAACTAATAACTAAAAAGTTCTCTATCCTGATGAAAGAAATAGATATACAAGCCCAGGAAGCAAAGAGAGTGACAAACAAGATAAACCCTAAGATGTACATACTGAAACACATCATAAATTCCAAAGATTAAAGACAGAGAATCTTAAGAGTAGCAAAAAAAGCAATTAGTTGCCATAAGGAAGCTCCCATAAGACTGTTAGCTGATTTCTCAACTTTGGAGGCCAAAATGAATTGGCAGGAAATAAATATTCAAAGTGATGAAAAGCAAGGACTTACAACCAAGATTACTTTATTCAACAAAGCTATCATTTAGAATCAGAGCACAGATAAAGAGCTGAAGGAGTTTATCATCACCAAACCAGTATTACAGAAAATGTTGGAGAGACTTCTTTAAGAAGAAGAAATAAATTAAAATATATTAATGATAAAATGATAATAACTACATATCCATCAATAATTACTTTAACTCTAAATGGATTAAATGCTCCAATCAATAGACATAGTAGGGTGGCTGAATAAGAAAATTAAACCCTTACACATGCTACTTACAAGAGACTCACTACAGATCAAAAGACATACATAGACTGAAAGTAAAGGGGTGGAAAAAGATGTTTCGTGAAAATTGAAACAACAAACAAAAAAGCTGTGATATCAATACTTATATCAGACAAAATAGACTTTAAAACAAAGGACCCAGTAATCCCACTTCTGAATACTTATCTGCAGAAACCCAAACACTGCTTTTAAGGGACATGTGCATCCATACATTCATTGCAGCATTATTTGCCATAGTCAAAATATGAAGGGAACTTGGAAGTCCATCAATGGATGAGAGTATAGAGAAGAGGTGGTACATACATACAATGGAATGTTACTCAGCCATAAAAAGAATGAAATCTTGCCATCTGTAACAACATGAATGGAACTGGAGGGTACTATATTAAGTGCAGTAAGTCAGACAAAAAAAATGCCATATAATTTTAAACTTACATGTAGAACCTAAAGAACAAAACAAACAAACAAAATAGAAACAAACTCATAGATGCAGAGGACATGTTGATGGTTGCCAGATGGGAAGTGGGTCAGGAGATTGATGAAAAGGGAAAAGAAATTAAGAAGTACAAATTGGTATTTACAAAATAGTTATGGGGATGTAAAGTATAGCATAAGGAATATAGTCACAATATTGTTTTAAATATGTATAGTGTCAAATTGGTACTAGATTTATCTGGGTGATCACTTTGTAAGGTGTCTAAAGATCTAATCACTAGGTTTTACTCCCAAAACTAATATAATATCAGATGCCAAAGTAATTTTAAAAAATTAATTTTTTAAAGTAAAAAGGCAACCTAAAATGATAAAATAAAATGTTTGTAATATGATGTAATGTCATGCAGCCACTAAAAAAATAATGTTTTAAAGACAATATAATATAAGGTGAACAGAGATTTGTTTGCGTTATAATGTGAAAAAGTAACAATATACAAAGCTGAATATATGTTAAGGTTTAAAGTAGATGAATGTGTTGTGTATATAATGTATATGTCCATCTTTATATATATCCAGGAGGTAACACTACCAAAAGTTAACAATGGTTATCTCTGGATGGTGGAATTAAAATTTTTTTTTTTTTAATGGAGAGAATATGTAACCAACCCATATGTCAATTTGCAATATTATGAAATATTTCTAATTCTGTAGTGAATGTATTTGCTTGTCACTTCAAAATACATTCAACACCTGAGCTGAAGAAATGCAGTTACAGTAACTTTAAACTGCTTGAATGGGTTTGAAGAAACATCTGTGACCTAATAAACAAATAAGGTGTGGTGGGAACCAAAGTGGAAAATCAGGATCCCAGACACCATCTCGCAGCATGTTCTCTGTAATGGGATACACTAAGCCAATTTTGACTAAAAAGCATTTAAAACTGTTGGAGACCAACCCTGACTAAAAAGATTCAAAGGTTTCAGCATAGGGTCAGTAGTAGAAAATGAGGATTTCTGTTCTTCCTGATCTCTAGGTAGGAAGCAGAGCCATGTCTTATTCCCCTGCCCTCTGCCCCTCGCCCCAATCTGAGCACAGCAAAACTCCCTGCACATCTTCCATGAATGAATCTGGCTCCAAGCCATAGAAACTCCAAGCAAGCAATGGCTTAAATAGTTTAAGGGTTTTATTTTCCTTGCCGAACAACATGTCTGGCAACCAAAGATTGGTGTAGTTGTCCTACAATGTCATCAGGTCCTGGGGCAACTTCTACCCTTCCTTTCAGTCATTTTAGAAGATGGCTTTCACCCTCATGCTTGTTGCATTGTGGTTGCAAGCTGGCTCTGCCAAGCAGAAAGGGCAAAAGTTCATGTCGAGGGAAGCTGTCAACTTAAAGAACTTTCCTAGCTAGATATTTCCACATGTACCTCATTGGCCAGGTGATATCACGTAACCACATTTTGCTACATGGGAGGCTGGAATGATACGTTTTTGTTTTTTGTTTTTTTGTTTTTAATCTAAGCACATTACTTCCCTTTGCTGAATAGTAAGGAAGAAGGAGAGAACAGAAAATGGGCAAGCAGCAATCACCATCTACCACACCCTGGTACCCAACTCAGTCATATCTATTATGAAAAGCAGATAGTTCGTGTGAGCCAATAAGAGGCCTCAAGTCTGTCTGGCCAACTCCCTGTAAGCTCTCCTGATAGAAGCTTCTAAATCTAGAGCTATTTAGCTATTTGTATTACCTTTACAACTCCACAGCGCAAGAGCGTAAACCCTTCAGCTTGCAAACTTGAAAAAAGAGAGCAGGGAGAAGAATAAGTTAAAAGAATGTTTCTATCTTCAATTATAGAAACTGTTAGTTTCTACTAATGATCCCCTCCCCTTGCTCCGGGTGGTTGCTTATTATAAAACCCGAGTTTGTCTTGGAAGTAATGTGCCAGGTTACAAGTTAGAGGTTGGTTAACTAGCCACAAGCCAAATCAGTCCTATTGACCATTTTATGAATAAAGTTTTATTGGAACGCAGATGAGCCCATTTATTTACATTTTGTCTATGGGCTGCTTTTCCTCTACAAGAGCCCCATAGTTGGGTAGTTATAATAGAGACCACCTGGACTGCAAAGCCTAAAATACTTACTATGTGGCCCTTTACAGAAAATGTTGTCTGACCCCTGCCCTAGAGGATGAACCATGACTGGACTGACCCAGTTATCACACTGTTCTTCACTTCCCCACACTTTCTTGCACCTAGGGGTGGCCATGAGATCATATAACTAGACAACTACTGAAACACTTCTGGGGAAATTTTTATTTTCTCTGATAAAAGAGCAGCCCTAGCTGATTCATCTTCCTCCCTCTTTCCTGCCTTGAATGGGAACATAAAAGCTGAAACAGCAGCAAACAACTGGGACCATGGGGAAAAAGCTAAAAAAGTCATATAAAGACATTGAACCTGACACCCTTAATCCACTAAATCCATGATGAGAACAACCTACCTTGAGACTTTTTATCGTGTGAGAAACATCAATCCTTATTTATTTAAGCACTGTTATTGAACTTCCTGTTCTTCGTTGCAGCTGAATGCTTCCCTAATGAGGCAGCTTATGTCCAGGAGGGCCCTTTTGATAACTCTCAACTAAGCCCTCATGAGGAAACAAAGCTCAGCACATGTTATACAATATCATGTGGTTGCTCAGAGAGCTTCCCACTTTTTCTTTTTAACCATGAACTTCACAGTGTTATAGAATCAGTACACTATAGTAGTTTAAGCACAAAGGACCTAGGCCTTGCTTGGATTGAGCACTCTGGCTCTGATGCTTACTATTCTATGACTTTGGACAATCTATTTGATTTAACTAGAAGCTATAAAATGGGATCTATTCGATACTCTGCCCTCCAACTTCAACTTTCAACTTTGGAAAATCTCAGCCCTCACATATTAGAAGGAAAGGCTTTGCTCTACTAGAAAAAAAAAAAGTGTAGATAAACAAGACAGAGACCCTGCTCTTACATTTTGGAATAAGTCAAAGAATTTTTTTTTCTTTTTTACTTATAGTTTTGAGATTGTGGCCTGAATTAGGAAAACAGGGAGTCCTGCCCATTCATCTCTTTCTCCTGTTCTTTTTCGAAATGTGAGATACATATCCAATGCTCAGGAAACCTGAAGAGAACCAATTTCAAACGTTCCATCTCCCACACTTAGTTCAATCTTCGATTTAGCTGGAAATTAGAAAACTAATCTATTCTTGAAAGCACAAATACCAAGCAGAGCAGCTTTAAAGATCTCTCAAGCTGAGCAGCTATGGAGCCAGAAAGCAGATTGTTATTAGTATCAGTTATTAGTCAAAAAGCAAAATAAGCAAGTTTGATAAAGAGTTCCTGCAGGTAAAGTCAAAGTCAAAATAATAAATTTCTTGGTAAATTTCCAAGGCCACATATTGGCCCCAATCTATATTTTTTTTTTAAATCTATCATTTAATTTAGTATTTAATTAATATTCTCACAGGTGGGTAAGTTTATACTGATAACTTTATTTTATTTTCATGAACTTGACTTGTCTTAACCTTGAGTCTCTGACTTTACTCATCTCTTTTGGGGTCAAGGGCAAATTACCATTTTAATGGGAATAGCCCAAAGACACAGTTTGTTCTTGTGGCACAGTTGTGTACATTACAAAATGATCTTAACTAACTCTAGAAGAATAAATTAGAGCGGAACTGAGGGCAGCCCTCAGTTCTGGCAACATTCACCTACCTCCTTTGCTAAATACGTCTCTGTAGCACACAAATTCAACTCTGTGCGGGCCCAGTGGAGTTGTGTTCAAAGAAATAGTCAAAAATGTTGTTTAGACTGAACATTTTACAACTGAATTGATCTTTTAATATAATTATTTAAAATTTTTGTGCTCTTAAATTTCAAGGGCCTCGGGCAAATCATTTGTTCTCACACTTAAGTTATTGATTCTCAAATCACTCCTCTGCTTCCCCAGACCAGCTCACCTAATCCTATCCACCACTGTTATTCTGTCTCCTGTGCTGGTCAGTCTCCTCACCCCTCCAGATCCACCCTCTACCCTTCTCTGCACTGTCCTCAGTTATGACAGGCTGACATTTACTGACTGTGATGCTTGGATCCCTTTGTCCTCTGGTTGAGTTTGACCAATGTTGATGAGAAAGCTGGAGGCAAAAAAAGACAGATGGATTGATTCCCAAGCCAAAACCCACCCCCCTACTCTACTTTCTCTTGCTTTGCTGAGTTCTGGCATGCCTCTAAGATTATACTTTATGAACTATCAGATCACCCCACCTCCATTCATCTCTCCAACTCTCCAGCTTTCTTGGGTTCCAAAAACACTGCTCCTTCCACTTGCCCCAGGTGGTAACGGTTTTCCACTGCTGCCAGCTTCACCGACTGTTGCTTTGGCACTTAACTTGGCCCACAACCTGCAAAGAGTCCATTCATTAAACTCTCTGAGGTTAACCTTTTGAGTGTACCAACATGCTTCCCATCATTTCTATTATGAACTCTGAAATCAGTCCCATTCTTTTCTTTTCTAGTGCTACTTGTCCTTTCTCTTCTAAATGTCTCTGATCTGGTCTCATTCCTTCAGTCCTCCTTACCTTACAAAGTGATCTGATCAAGTTACTTTGCTCAAACCAGACAGGATCAAGCCCTGTAAACTAACAATAGTCATGTGCCTCTGCATAACAGTGGTGGTCACATAAGATTACAATGACTGTAAGCAAAAAGTTTGCAGTGTAGAAAGAAAAGGCTGCACCCAACCACAATGTTGAATTTACTGCTAGCTCTGGGTGGTTTAAATAGATGAGGAGGTTTAGCATACTTTCTACCCACCCTGCATCAGCCTGGAGCTGGGGCCAGGAGCTGGCAAGGATGCTAGAGGAGCAGGTGGAACCTGGAAGCCTGCCCGGCAATGTCCGCCCCTGTAAACACATGCACGCATGCAAGTGGGTGCACACATGCGCACAGACTCCCTTCCCTTCATTTCTTTTTCCTCCCAATTCTGCTCTCCCTTCTCACTCTGTCTGTGTCTCTCTTCCTCTCCTTGTCCTTATCCTTCTCCCTCTCTCTCCCCCTCTTTTCCTGTTTTTTATTTTTTGCCTCAAGCTTTATTTCTCTAGGTCTCTTTCGATTTCTCTTCTCTTTCTCTCCCCTTATCCTCCTTCTGCCCTCTCTCTCCTCCTGATATCTACTCTTTCTCCATGGCACCTTCCTCCGCATCCCTCCTTTTGCTACCCTCTTTGTACCAGAGCACAAGGGCACACACAGACACAGACACACATGCTTTACCTTTTATACTGTATTTTTACTGTAGCTTTTCTATGTGTAGATGTGCAAATTCTTACCATTGTGTACAATTGCATATTGTATTCAGTACAATAACACACTGTACAGGTTTGTAGCTTAGGAACAATAGGCTGTACCACATAGCCTAGGTGTGTAGTATGCTATATATACCGTCTAGGTTTGTGTAAGAACACGATGATGTTCCCACAATGACGAAATCACCTAACGACGCATTTCTCAGAATGTATCCCCCATGTTAAGTGGCACAGGACTGCAGGATCACACTGCCTCTCCCCTCTACGCACTTCCTCATCTTTCTCCCAAGAGCAGCAGCCATGCTGAACTGTTGCCTGTGTCAACACCCCAGGGCTCATCTCTGCTCCACATGTGCACTTAAGCTGCTCCTTCCAGCCCAAAATCCCTCTGTCTCGTACAAGCTCTCTGCTGAACACCTACTAAATGTTTGAGGACTCAGTCATGGGTATTTCTTCCATAATGCCATGAAAATAAAAAACAGAAACTGCATTTTAAATGGAGTTGGGAGACTGGAAGAGAGAACTCTCCCTCACTCACTTGTTACTGCAACAGGAAAAGACGCATCTTGCATCTGCGACAGAAGTGACACACCTTTTCTACCTCTGGCAGGAGGAAGAAAAAGATTCCTCTTTTCCAGTTCAGCCAATGAGAGACTGCCATCACTCAGTCAATGAAAAGCCACTAACTTTGAACTCTGTTTCTTCCAATGGACTCTTCATTTACAAAGTGCATAAAAGACTGTTCCTTTTTTGTTTCTCTGGACATGCACACATGTCACCAGTTGCAATTCTTTGTTGTTCCCAAATAAATCCACTTTGCTGGAGAAATAGTTGGCAGTCTATTTGTTAAAGGTAAACAATATCTTTCTTGGCCTTTCAGCTTCTTCCTTTCTTTTACTGATATTTTGCTCATCCCACCTACCTCCCCATTCTAGCAGCTCATGAATAATTCTATCAAAACACCCATAAGATTTTATTGTATTTATTTGTTCACTTATTATGTTTCTACTATTAGCCCCTCTTGAAAACAGGAGCCCAAGATCCAGCCGGTGAAGGCAAAATGTAAATAGTTCATACACAAAGAAAAAAAGAAAAGAAAAGCAGACCTGGGAAAAGAATTATCTTATTTATGTTGCAAAGCAACATATAAAGTTTTCAAGTCTGTGCAAAGAGTTTGATAATACTGAGATGAGTGCAAATATTCCAGATGTCTTACGATGAAATTAAAAAGAATATTATAAAAATAAAATTATTTGAGTTTTAAAAACAACAAATTCATAAATAAATAAGTAAAAAATTATTTTTTAACTTGAAGACAAACAAATAGAACATTGTGCAATTAAAAATCAATATGTCTGCATTTAACTTCTTTTTGGAAGCCAGTTTTCATTATCACAGTATTGAAATGGAATTTGAGGTATATTGGATAAATCATGACATCACTGAAAACATGCTAGAGAAAATATTCAATAAAATATACAATCCCCAAAAAATGCAAATGGAAAAAGATACAAATTTGGAATTAAATACCGCTATGTTAAAAAACAAAACACTATGTAGTTAACTAATACTTACTGAGTGTCTTTGAAGATACTAGTAACGCAGCTGTGAAAAATAATGAACATGGTATGAGTTCCTGCCATCATGGAGTTAGCAGTCTAGTAGAGAAGAGAGCCTTCAACAGTGTTACTTAACATTTATGTTTGTCACTTAGTATGTGCCAAGTACTGTTCTACAAAATTTACAGTTTAGTTGATTTAATTCTCTTAACTGATCTATAGGGAAATTGCTATTATGATTTCCATTTTATGGAGTATACAACTGAGGCACAGGAATTAAGTAAATTCTCCCTGAATAACATAGACAGTAACTTGCAGAACCAGAATTGAAACCCAGGAAGTTGGTGCAAGAGCTCGTGCTTATAACTATCTTGCTATGTTTTAACATCTATAGAGTAAATGATCAATTATAAAAACACCCTAAAATTTATTTCTGTGTTCATTGGAGCTCTAAGTGAATGGTATAAAATAAATTTACTCTTTTTCAAAACCCAAAATCTAACTAACACTATATCATCATCATCACCATCATCATCATCATCATCATCGTCATCATCATCATCATCACCACCATCATCATCATCAATCATATTTCTCTTTGAACTTTTATTTGAAATGCCTGTTGAACTAACATTTACCAAATGACTGGTATATGCTAAGCACTGTCCTGGATAGTGAAAACTGAGAAAGGATATTCATTGTGCTCAAAACTTACAGGGATGTGGGGAGGGCTTGGTCAAGGGAATAACAATAAACAGTCAAAAGTTACATGCAATACAAATCTGCCTTTCCTGAGGCCCTAGATTTCTTTTTCACTAAGACCCTAATCTTCTCATGGTGGCTTTGTTTGTAATATGAAAGAAATGAGGGAGTGGGAATAGACTATTTTAGTAAAACATAATCAATTCTGTCCTAGCTGTGCACTTCCAGTTAAAGAAACAGAAAGAGAGTCATCAACCCAGTGGAATTGGTCAGGGAGGGATTCGGAGAATGGGTAAGGATTAAAACAGTCTTAAATTTAACAAGTAAAATTACTTAGAAGGAAAGTGGGGAACAAAAATTTTTCAGGTTCTGTCTAAAATACCCCTGCTCTTTTAGTTTAGTTTACCTGGTACATCAGACTACATATTAGGCATAGACACAGCCTGTTTTCATACATCATTTTTGAGATGATGCTTAGAGAAACCATTTCACTAGAGGCACTGAGTTTAGATTTGAATTCATGTATATCAGAGTTCAAGTCTCGCTTTGTCATTTTTTAGCTGTTAATTTTTAAATAAAGTTAATTTTGTTTTTTGAGATTCAGTATTCTTATCTGTGAAATGTTATCAACAGTATGTGCTTCATAAATTGTAAGAATTTCATGCTATAATGCTGGTAAAATTCTCAAAGCATTTATAATGTCTCTGACAATAATGCTCATCTAAATATTTATCAAAGAACAAAGTTTTCAAAGACCTTTAGTTACTACTTAAATCTTTTTCAGCAACAAAAGAAATAGGAAAAACATTAAACTGTACTTATAAATACAAAAAAAGATCACACTCTGTCTAGGATTTTTCAAATATTTAATATATTCTAATCGTATTTTTTTAACTTTTATATTTTTGAATTTGGCTTCTTTAGGTTGCCTTTTTTATTTTTGTGTCAATGAGACTTAGGTTCTAATTATTATGGAAGAGTTTCCCATATCAGGATGTGATTTTGACCAATTTTCAAAAACTAGTAAAGCTCAGTTTATGTTCCTGATGCCTGTGATACTTAAAGCTTACCCACATTAAATGAATTAATATTCAAATAAATAAATATAAAATCAGAAAATGTCAAAATATAACAAAGAAATCAAAGTTTTGAAGTATTTTAAGATTTGGCCATGTTTTTAATATTTATAGGTGTATTGTCTTTATCAGTATCCTTTCATTCATGGTGATGGTGATGATGATGATTCACTCACCTTATACCAACTCCTCTGAAAATTTATTAAGTTCATTCTGTGGATATCAGTATTGAAGCTTGGTGGGGAAATTTTAGAATGTGTATAGAACTCTAGCTGTTAAATAAAAGTTTATATATTAAATTAATAAATATCTTATTAATTTAAATTTCTAGTTTGTACTTTAGTAGATTAAATTAGCAAGGGATATAAAGACAATCTTTTTTTTACATATTTTTGTATTATCTCATAATCAGACCATAATTCTACTTCCAGTTTATCAATTCTGATCTAAAAAAAACTCAAAAAGAAAGATTTTGCATTATTTTGATCAGCATAGTAGTGCTGGATTCTATACAGTATTTTTGAAAACTGAAGCTAAGTTGCTTTACCTGTCTGTCTTGCACTCTAATGAATCTTATAATAGTGGTTTTCAATATCATGTTTTGCAACTTTATATTTTCATGCACCCTTAAATTGCATCCTTTCAATGTACAAAAGTACATTAAAATAATTTATTATTGATCTTATTTTTACATGTTTTAGATTATAAAAATGTGTACATTTCATTTAATGAAAAATGTATGATTAAAATGAATATTTTATGGTAATGATGCCTTGTGTGATTCAACCTTAAAGCTACAGTACCATTTAAAGTTGATGAAGATTTCTTTATCTGCCAATCAGGAAAAGAGACATGTTGCAATAAAATTCTACTGATTTTGGAGAAGAGAATGCTAAATCATATATCTAAATTACATCAAATGAAGAGAAATATTTTTTTTAAATTTTATTTTATCATTAGTTTCAAGTATGTAATACATTAGTTAGACATTTATATAGTTTACAAAATTATCTCCCTAATTTCTCTTTCTCTCCTCTAGCTCTCTACCTAGCCATTACATTAGTGCTAACTGCTTCCCCTATGCCACGCTCCCCAACCCCATTACCATCTATCAACTACTAATTTGTATTTCTCTAACCCTTCACTCCATTCTCTCAGCTCCCCAACCCCCCTCCTCTCTAGCCATCACCAGATTGTCCTCTATATTTGTGAGTCTATTTTTGATTAGTTTGTTCTTTTTGTTCCTTCAATTCTGCATATAAGCGAAATCACGTGGTATTTATCCTTCTCTGTCTGACATTTCATTCATCATAATAACCTCTAGGTCCATCCACGTCATTGCAAATGGTAGAATTTATTTTTTTCATGTCTAATATTTCATTGCATACATGAACCATAACTTCTTTATCTAATTATCTGTTAATAGACACTTAGGTTGCTTTCATATCTTGGCTATATTGTAAATCGTGCTGCCATGAACATAAGGGTGCATATAGAGCTTTACAAATTATTGTTTTGGTTTTCCTTGGATAAATATCCAGAAGTGCAATTGCTGGGTCAAAAGAAATGTTTTTTTTTATTTTTTTAATCTTCCTTTACTTATCCTAGTATTCTGTTTAGATGAACTAACTAGCAGAGGAATAAAACTTAAAATTTAAAACTTTTTTTATTCCTGAAGACATATCCTCTTTATCTTTTTTAAGTAGTGGTCAAATCTTATTACAGATTCAAAGTAGCATTTCTTCAAGAACTTTTAAGTGAATATGAAGGTTCTATTGTCTGGCTTGTCCTCTGACTTATGTCTCTTGATAAAATGTTGCATGAATTAAGTGATATTTTCCTGAAAAGATATAATCTGTCACTATAGGTGACACTAACAGAAATTTTATTTGCTGGATGAGAATGGGATGCTAGCGTCATGGTGTCCTGGCCGGGTCAGCTAGAGAAAGGAAATAGTATACTCAGAGTGATAAGGAAGCTGCCCAGAAAGGTGTCAGTGAAAGGTTGCATTTGATTGTAAAGAATCTGCGAGAAATAATGCCCAATGTGTTGAAATTGCTTCCCTATAGGATTCCCCAAACCAATGATGTCATTTTGGTATTATGTTCAGTCTTATTCACTACATTCTCTTTAAATATGCCATAGTTAATTTTATAGTAAATTTCTAAGAAGGGATGTCCAGTATTAGGATATAATTTTACTTTTCCAGTCTACTAGAATCATTTATTATTGTCGGAAAACCCAAGTTCTAAAACACATCATAGAAGTTTTGCCCTATATTCTCAGAGTCCAGTTGTTTTTTAGAAGCTCTTATTGGGAGTGATCTTTTACGAACACTTCCTTTGTATCCTTTACTTCTTCCTAGATATCTATATACCCTGTTATTATTTTTCTCTTTGTCTCTTCCTAGGAAAACAGTGAGAAAAAGAAATTACTTTTTCAATTCTGCAAAATATAAACTATTCAGATTTGAGAGGTAACTTTTTCCACTAAGGAAAAAAAATATGCCTTCGAAAACAGAGGTTCTTGTCTCCTCTTTCAAGAGCTTTTGTGATTATATGGGCCCACCTGGAGAATTCAGGATAATCTTTCTATCTGAAGATCCTTAATGTAATCATACCTGCAAAATCTCAAGTTCCTTTTGTCAGGGAAGATAAAATTCAATGTTTCCAGGAATCATGATTAGACATGTTTGGCAGGAGGCATTATTAATCCTATCATACATGTAAACTAGATGGGGAAATAGGAACCGTATGAGGAGAAAGTTAGAGTTATAGTTCACTGTATATCCAAAGTCAATTCTTAATGTGGCAATAATCTTTTAGTTTCTGTTCTCAGATTCTATACTGAGCTGCTTTTTGTTTAAGTAATTATAACACCTAGAAATTTCACAGATAGGACAAATTTGGAGAAAATAATTTTTATACTAGGCCAAATTTGTATTGAAAAATATTTCAAAAGAATAAAACATTGCTTAATTCAGAAATTTGAAATTTAACAAATTTAAACTCCTTAATTTAGTTTCCCAATCAATTTTTCAAATATCTTTATTCATTTATTCAACCAATAACTATTTATTAGTACTATTCTCAGCTGTGGAGATATAGCACTGAACAAGCCAGTGAAGGTCGCACATTCATGGATCTTAAATACTAATAAGAAGCAAACAATCAACCAATAAATAAATTGATATTTAATAAAACAAGATATTGTTAAGTGATATTAAGAATGACTGATGGCTACTTTATAATGGGTGATGGTGCACTCTTGACAGAGAGAATAGACAGAGAGAATGCAGTGAGGGGCTATGGTATGAGATGCAGGTGGAGGGAAAACCAGAAGCCTTATCATAGAGGAATTTATAAATCAGGGGAAGTGTTATAGAAATTATGTGTTTACCAAAATCAATTTTCTTTTCTTCCTAGGTACCTAGCCAGACTACATTTTCCTGTCTCCCTTGCTATTAGGTGAAATTATGTGTCTGTGTTCTGGTTAATGAAATCTGAGAAGAAATGTTTGCTGCTTCTCAGCTGAGACTGTGAAGTAGAAGTGCTTTTATTCATGGCTTCTTTTTATATTTCACATTTTTCTCAGGTAAAGAGGAACTAGAGGAAGGCAGAGAGACACAAGAATGAAAAAGTTTTTATTCATGAATCACCACATAGAAGTCCATTCACAAGACACCCATATTGTATTATTACTTGAATGAAAGAAAAACTTTTATTGATTTGAGCCACTGATATTAGAGGTGTATCTGTTATAGCAGCTGGTATTAATTTAATCAATATGCAAATTTTTGACATATATAAATTTTTAACTTCAAGTGGTATTCTAACAAAAAACTGAAATGTGTGCCACTGGCTTAGCTGTTGACCAGTGGGGATGAGAAAATGATTATCAGTCTGTCAGTCTGGAGAATCTTTATATGCCATAGTAAAATTGCCATTTGCAATAAATTCAAAGGGAGACATGCTCACTGAGCCTACAGTTCTGTTCACCAGGAAAAAGATTATAAAATGGCAACACTGATGAACTGCATGTTTATGCAACCCCTCCCCCTCAAAAAAAATCATATGTTGAAACTCTAATCTCCAAAGTGATGATACTTGGAGATAAGACCTTTGGTAGATGACTAGGTGATGATCCCTCATGATGGGATCAGTGGTTACATAAAAAGAGAAACAAGCACTTTCTATCTATCTCTCTCTGTCTCTATCTCTATCTCTATCAATCTTTATCTCTAATCTTGATCTCTTTCTGCCCTATGAACATTTTAGCAAAAAGATAACCATCTGCAAAACAGGAAAAGTGAGGGCCACCTCGATCTTGGACTTTCCAGCTTCCAAACCTATGAAAAACAAATTTATATTGTTTAAGCCACCAAGTATATGGTATTTTGGTTAAAGTAGCCCAAACTAACTAAGACATATGGGGAGGTGTTTTCTCTGTTCCATGCACTGACTACGTCATTCTTAGAACAATCTGTCCAACTCGCATGATATACTTGCAAAGAATGATTGAGAAACAAGAACTCATTCAGAGGATGCTCCAAAATGGTAGCGTGTAGGAGGGCAGAACAAAATAGGATACTGAGAAATAATTATGGAAAAAAGAAGTATTAAGCTTAGGAAAAAACACTAAGGCTGTACATGACAGCTACCTAAAAATATTTGGAGAAAAATTGAATCCTTACCGTTTTTTTTTTTTTATCTGAAGCTTTGGACATTTTGTTGAGTGCTTACACTTGTAGTTATAATTTCTTTATACCTACTATATCTTTGTTCCAAAATGATGCCAGAGTTAAAATCAATTCAATGAGTTAATATTAGTGCAATGTTCACAAGACACAGAAAATTATAACTTGAGAGATTAAAAATGTATTAGACAGTTACACACTTTGCTCTAAGGAATAGTGGTAATTAAGGAGATATTTTATTCCAACATTATGACCTTAATTTTCATTTGTAGTTTTTAGTAAGAAATTATAGAAGGTTTTCTCTCATCATTTCTAGAACATTTAAAAACAATTTTTTAATAGATAAAGTTTTGTCGTTTTGTTTCATACCAGCATAGACTTGTCTGTTCCAAGGAAGCAAGGATTCACTCATATAGCTCTCAGGAGGTAGACAGGCAGTTCACAGCTGGATGATGAGAGAGGCCACATAGAAATAAGAATAGAAGAGTTGGAAAAATTGCATTGAGAATGAATTGACTAAGAAAATGTTGAAATGTTAACCATTAAAGAAATATAAGTATACTATTACACAAACCCATGAATCTTACTCAAAAATATTAATTTAGCTCACACAGTGTGTCAAATATTTTTACCAGGTATAAGAATCTAATGCTGAATGAAAAGAAAACAAACAAAAGAACACTCAGTATACTGTTCTTATAGGCAAGAGGGAGAGTCAGATAAACAGAAGTAAAACACATATAAAACTTCTAATACTGTAGATGATACACTAGAGGGATACAGGATATCATTAGAACCTATAACAAGATTTGAACTTAAGAAAGGTTTCCCTGGAGAAGTATTATTTGAGCTAAAATCTAAAGAATGAGAGTTAATGGATTTAGAGATAGGAAAGTTCAAGGACATACCCAGAAAATAAAATGGATTATGCAAAGGTCCAGTGATTGAAAAAAAATATGGAAAATGTGAAGCACTGAACTGAAGCCAAAGGGCCTGTATCCAACAAAGAAGGTCAAGAAGAGTGAGAAATAAAGAGGCAGCTGAAGGCTAGCCCATGCAAAACCTATGTTCATCTTAAAAAGTTTGTTTGCAAGTTTATAATGAGAAACAATTAAAGAGAGTCAAGCATGGGGAAGGGAGAGAAAGGTGACATGATTAGATTACCTTCTGAGGAAAATGCAACTCTGACCTCAGGTAAAGAAACAGTTGGATAGTGGACAGAATGGAATAGAGCAGAGCAATAATTCAGGTGAGGACAGATTGTAAATTGGAATGATATAAGCTATGGTTTGGATAAAAAGAAGTGAATAAAAATTTTTTTTTTTTTTTTTTTTGGTATGGCATTGACAATTTGACATGCTAGAAAGGGAGATGTTAACTGCCATGGTTGGACTAACACAAGTTTTTGCACTAACACAAATGGTTGTATTAGGGGATGGGGTGTTAGTCACTGAGAAATGGCATACTGAAATAGCCCTAGGAATTAAGCAAGAGGATTACAAGTTTAGTTTGGGATCTGCTAAATTTAATTTAATTTGAGGCCTCAAATAGACAAATATATGTGGAGCTCAGAAAAGAGGTCAGAGCTAAAGATAACTACTGCATGTTACCTGCAACTACATAATAATTGAATGAAGAGTGGAGAAGAGTGAACCTTAAACTGCACTGTAAAGAACTCCAACATTTAAAGATGAGCTAGAAAGAAGATTCTTGTAAAGAAGATTGAAAAGGAATGGCCAAATAGGGAGGTGGAAAACAAGGGATGTGTTGGGTTTAAGAAGCTAAGGAAAAAGTGTTTCAAGGATAAAGTTGTCATTGAGTCAACCATTAGCGATAGATCAAATAAGAATAGATTCTTCTCTGCTAAATAGAAAGATTACTTAAAGCTTCCAGAGTTTAGCTTTATTGATTCGCTAAGTCTCAGAATTATAGGAAGGACTAAGAAGATTTTTAACCTATTTGTATCATCAAGGACTTTATGAGACTCAGTATGATATACCCCAACTCAGAAAGATGCATAGTACTGTTTTTATCAAATGTAGAAAGTGATATTTATAGGTTATAGTTTTACCCAATTATTTAAATTACACTTAAATGGTTCCCATAGCCATCATTCTAATTTCATTTTGAAAATGTGGAGAAGCATGAGCCTGATTTTTTTTGAAGTTCTCTAGTAGTATCAATGTTAAAACTATTTTTAATAATAGCAGCAGTATGAAAATGAAAAGAAGAAAGCTAAAGAAAAGTAGTATGTAAATATGTCATCTCAAGACTCTAAATCATCATATTTATTTACTTTTATTTTTTGTGAGGTATGGGAATGTATTGCTGTACCTTTGTATATTCTTGGTACTCAATGCTTACTACACAATTTTTTGAACAATGAAAAAAGAGAGGTAAACTTGAATCAGCCAAGCAAGTTTTATTTTTAAAGAAATAAAAAAAAAAACACATTTGTCTTCAAAAAGAACACTGGCTTACTTTTTCTAATGAAATGAAAAATTATTGAGATTAAGAAAAAGTTTTGATATTTTTCTGATTACATAGCACATTTTCTGATTATCTTCCTTTTAAAAAAATTATTAAAACGAATATGTTTTTTGAAAATGATACCTACTCTGTGGGCCAGAGACAGACAGCTTCTCATATACAGTGGAAAAAAAGAGGGGAAGGAGAGGCACCATTATGAGAAAAGCTGCCCCACTGAAAAATCAGAACAAGATGCTCTGTAATAGACAATTTATTTAGTCCTCAAACTACACCCATGGGATTCATCATAATCTTCCTTATTTTACAGATACAGAGAGTAAGATTCTGAGAGGAATTCTCCTGTTCCAGGATGATCAGTGAATACAGCTTTCATACCTCTAAGCTGGAATCCTCATGTTCCTCCCACAGTCATGTAGCCCATACATGGTTTTAAGACTGCAAAAAGCATTTTCTGTCCCCTCAAACACCATATTTACTTGGCTGTGGAGGTCTGAAGTTCTTTTATATGAGGGATATGTGTCCATTCTAAATGAGACTTAAGTAATATATTTAAGCAAAAATGTGTGACATCGTATTGTTTTCTATGAGCAGGTTATAATAGATGGAAAAATGAAACATCACTGGACATCTGAGAGGAATAGAAGGGAAGAAGAGTCTCAAGAAAGACCTAGGGATACGAATGGTGTCCTATAATTTTGCCTTCAACCAACACTGTTGAAAGGAGATTTATTGAGTTGTTGATGAAATATTCCATCTGCCTGGCACAATTAGCTAGTTATTACTAATATATTTGTCCCCTCACATAGTTTCTAAAATAATTTTTCTCCATTTACAAAGCTATAATGTTAAGCAGGAAATAATGAGGATATTTCTATAGCTGCCTTTCCAAGAGCACAAGTTACAGATAGAATGGTCCAGCAAACAATCGATTGATTAACTTAACCATGCTGATTTTTCCAAGGTCATGATAAAAAAAAAAAAACTAAAAGAGTAGAATAAGTTCATGACCAGAGAATGTCAGTTCTAACTAACGTCTTTCTCAAAATTTCCCAAATAGAACTTCTATAAATAGTTACTCTCCACCCAGCAGATTTGATTTGTAAATTAACAGCTGCCTCAGTGAAGAATTTTAGCCCCACAGGAAAAGAAAAAAGTTTATTAGAGAAGCAGCTGCTAATTGCACTACTGCAGTTACCAAATGTTTGCTTCTGAACCACAATACATGGCTCTTTCTTGTATACAGCGTGGCTGTTCAAAAGCAGAACATCACATCCTTAAAGTGAGATCAGTGATGTTCTAAAATACAGTCTCATGTAAGTAAAATTACAAGGCCAGGTAGCTTGTTCAATGATTTTTCCTCACAGCTCTTAGAGTAGTAGTCCTAGGCTTGTTCTGCTAGTTAATCTGAACTCAGCACTTCTCTTTTCTTTCATGCATCTCTGTCAGCATGTAGAATGAGATATGGAGGCTGGAACTTGAGCACTTCATGAGCCCTTACAGGTAACTGGGCAAGAGATTGCCTGTCTCTGTGTGGCAGAGACTGCTGGAAGACCATCACCACAAGGTTGCTATTCAATCTTTGTCTGAGATATTTTAGTTTTATTGAAACATTTCAAGTAATTTTTTGAAGACATTAAATAGACTACTTAAATTTTCTTTATTAGATGAGTCCTCTCTCTCTCTCTGTTCTTGAGTTTGGGGTTTGCTCCATTATAGATTCTTATGAATATCAAGCAATAAAGCACTAAAAAATGAATATATTCATTTATGTAATAAATATGCAGTGAGAATCTGTCATGTTCAGGATGCTGTTCTAAACTTTTAGAACATATTCATAAATTACTACACTATAAGCTCATATATAAGAAGTTCCAAAACAGGGGTATAAAGATGGTGGTGGCAATACTACTTTAGAGAAGTGTCTGGGATGCTGACCAAAGTATTCAAGAAAAACACATTGTCTTTTGTCAGAGTGGAATACTTTCTGTTCTGTCATTCTTCTGCATCATAGGGGCTAGAAAGCTGGGAGCTATATTCCCATGAATCTTGCTAGTTATGTTTTGGGTAAGATTTTGCCAATGAGAGGAACTTACACAAAACTTGGAGGTAAGAGAGACATAAACCCATATTATTGTTCCTTTAAAGTAACAAACCAATATGTGACTTGCATATTTTTAGTAACTTTTGGCATTTTCCAAAGAATTACCTTCTTTCATAGTCCAGGCAGCTGTGAATATTGATGGCAATTTTCTGTGTTGCTTGAACATCTATAAACGTTAGTGGCAAGAAATAGCAATAACCTTCCCTGATCTTTGTTTCTTGCAGTCATTTCAAGCACCTACCTCCTCATATTAAACCCATTTCTACCAAAATTTTTTACGTAAGCACTCCAGTATAACCTATAAAAGTAAAAAGTGTGGGGATGAACGGGAAAGTGGGGGATGGTTATCAGGAACCAGGATTGTTTAGAGATCAGCTTGAGCAAAAGCACATCATGTTATCATTGGTGTCACCATCATCATTGCTAATATTTATAGGGTGTTTTCTATGTATCAGGTACTGTTCTAAGCACATATTAACTCACTTAATCCTTCAAATTATTAACATAGGTGTGATTATTGTAAAAACAAGGAAACACGTGACAAGGGGGGGGTTAAACTTGCTTAAGTTCACAGAACTACCAATCAGTGAAATCCAAATTCATTGTGTTTGGACAATGAAGGGTACATGTTAAAAAAGAATTGAAAATATGATCAGAGATATTGAGCTGAAACACTGAAGGATGGTCTTAAATAGTGGGAATTACTAATTTTGTTAAAACTTTTTAATCTTAATGTATTTATAAATTTACGGAAAGTTGCAAAAAACTATGGAGAGGTATTGTGTACTCTTCTCCACCTCCCCATAATGATAACATGTCACATAATCGTAGTACAATATCAGAAGCAGGAAACTGACATAAGTACAATGCTATTAACTAGACTATAAGTCTCAGGCAGACTTCAATAGTTTTTGCATGTGTGTGTGTGTGTGTGTGTGTGTGTGTGTGTGTGTGTGTTGTACATAATGTGATCAAATAAATTAAAATTTTAACTCAAAAACTTAGTTCTACAATTTTAATATTCTCTAACATGTTTTCAAAAGATATTTTTTTTTAAATTAAAAATAAAGCAGTATAAGCAAATAATGTAACATGATCATTGAAAATGGTCTTAGGCTGCCTTAATAGGCATGCATTCTCTGGCCTCTCAGTGGTAACAAGCTCTACCACAGTATGTGTTGCTTAGATTCTAGCTGGGCACACACTCAACTGTGTTTACACACTCTAGGAGAAACAAGATAAACTGAAAGACTTCCAGAGAAAGGCAAATGGATGTCAAAGAGTGATGAACAAGATTCTGAAGTCCCTGCCATACAAACAAGGGTTGAGAAAATAGGCTTGACTTATTTCTGAGAAGAGACAGTCTAAGAAAATATGATGTCAAATGCTCATCATGTCTCATTTTTACATATAACAGTTAATCTGACTGAGCATTCTCAGAAACATGAACATCTATACTTTCCTCACTTGGAATGCCCTGATTTTAGAAAGACTTCCATGATTTTTATTAATTCTTGAATATACATGCATTTTCCAAATAACCCACATAATTTAGCCTAGTGGTTTACAAAGTGTGATCCAGAATCAGCAGTCTCAGAAACCCCCCAGAAACTTGTTAAAAATGCAAATGATTAGGACCCATCTCAGACAATAGTTTCTGCACTTAAATAAAAACATCATTCTGAATCAAAATAATTTTGGACATGTGCAGAAAATCACATCACTGTTGGTTTCAACCTTTGAAATAGAATCTGAAGCTTAAAGTCCTCTCAATCACTTAGGTAAATGAAATATCTCAAATTTTATAAAACAGCCATTTAAAAAAATATGTGTGTAGACATGTACATTTGTTATAAAATAAAAACTGCATAGAAAAAAAAACTGGAAATGCATACTGAAGCAGAGTTTTGATCCCTGGACTTTGTGATCACTTGTTCTTGTCTGTGCTTTCCAAATTGTCTATAATAAGCTGGTATTATTTTTTATCATAAAATGTTATTAGAAATAAACTAAGGCAGATTCTACAATAATAATAATAATAAACATTCACATGGGATAATTAAAAAAATTATATTGAGCCAAAATACATTTATTAAGCATCGGTTGTGTAGATACTACATTTCCTAGGATCACAGCCTGTAGATATTTCACTTATTCGTTGTGTAATGTTAGACAATTACTATAGCTCTGTGCCTCAGTTTGCTTATCTGTAAAGTAGTTCAATTGCATCCATTTGGTCATAGTAAAATATAAGTAAATTAATGCATTTTAAATACTTATAACAAAACTTGACACTTGATAAGCCCTCAATAAATGTTAGCTTTTACTATTGTTACTGTTATTATCTAAAGAATTATTATTTCCTTCTATTTGTGAGTCACCAGACTCTGCTAGAATATGATCAGAGATTGGGAGTTCATTACTTTCTAAGACAGCCTTTTAGATTATTGAACAGCTCTGCTTATTGAAAAGTTCTGCTTTATGCTGACTCAAAACATGCTTCCTTGGAATTTTCATTTCATTTCATTTCATTTTTTTCCTATATGAAACTCTTTTATATATACAGATTAGTGCCATTTCTTCTCCAGATTCTTTTTGGTTTGGTAAACAGTTCCTCAAATGACTTGTATACAAGTGAAGTAACAGATGCCTTACACTGTATACTGCTCTATCACATGTCATATGTGAGCCTCTCAGAACATAGGATAATATTACCACCATCATCATTGTATAGGACAATAAATTCAGACTTGGAGAAGTACTTGACTCATGTGAGATCACAACTAGTAGGTGGTAGTACTAAGAATTAAACACAAGATGCCTCTTAAACACAGATGTCCAAGCTTCTCTCCTCTATACCATATCTATTTTTAAACACCATACTTTAAGTGTAATACTTCAACTGTGCACTGAAGGATCACCCATATTTTTTAATGCATCCTTTTATTACTATAGCATGAGTCTGTTTTCAGTGAGAATTCAGGCAGGAAAATAGAAACCACCTTACAACTTTCAAACATGGGGAACTATGAAAGAAGTAATTGATTACACATGTGATAGAAGAATTGCGAAGCCAGATATAGAGGCAACAAACAGATTAGCAAAATCAGGAAGCCATTACCACCCCCTGAGCCACAGAAATGGAGTGGGGAGCCAGGCCTGCACAATGGGAGCTGGGAATTTAGACCTAGCATGGACTGTCTGTGAGAATGAGAGCCATGAATACTCTTACTTCTCTTCTCTTCCCACCCTCCAGTTGTCATTCAGAATCCAGCATCAATTGAACATAACCAGAAACTAGGATCCGGAAAGCTTAGAAATATAGTTCCTGAATTACAGAGCAGAGGTGAAGAGCGAGAAATGGGTCTGAGAGTAATATGGCTGTTGGCGGCACACAGCACTCTTCAACATCATATTGAGTTTATTGTCAAGGTAGACCCAGGTCATGTTTCACACAAACCTTTAACAAACTACTTTTTTTTCTTTCTTTTTTTTTTTTTTGGAAATTGGCTTTTTGAATATAAGCAGTGTCTTTGTTTTATCTTACTTGATTTTGTTTTCTGACTTTTGGTCAGCCTTTTAGATGTTGTAAACAAACCTTTGTCATCCCACTGAGCCTGTGTAATAAAGAAATCAATAAATGTGATTTATATACTTATATTTAAATAATTATTAAATATGAAGCAGGAGTAAGGCTTGAGATCAATAATTATTAAGGGACTGGGATAGGACACGTTAAGTACCCACCTCGAGCACAAAATTTAAGAGAATGCCAAAAAAACTCAGCAATCAAGATAAAATTTTTAGTAAAATCAAAATTAGTCTACAGCCATGCTACCCTGAACAAGCTTGATCTCATCTGATCTCAGAAGCTACACAGGGTTGGACCTAATTAGTACTTGGATGGGAGACCATGTAGGAAGACCAGGTGCGGTAGGTGTAAAAAAAAAAGGGGGATTGTAAGCTGACAAAGTCTTTGCAATCTGTGAGGTCAACCAAGGGTTGCCTCACTTAAAAAAAAAAGAAAAAAAAAGAAAAAATAATTAGTGCACAATTCCATGGTAAAAAAGAATGATTAAAATTATAAATAAAGAGAAATCACAGGTGATTAACATTTATTGAATTCTCAGCCGACTGCAAATTCTTTTTATGCTGTAACCTACCCCATCCTTTTTATCTATTACTGAAGAATAAGAAAATACTTTGTCAGATACCTTTCAAGTATTTTTTATTATGTTATAGAATCTTGAACACTAATATTCCAGTAGTATAAAGGAAGAGAAAAAGTTAAGGTCAGATCTGAGCAGATATAAATTGGTTGAGCATCATTCTCTCAAACCATTTGATACCAAATACATTGTCAACTAAACATAACTTTGTGCCAAATCCCCCAAATATGTCCACTCCAATAGTACCTGACAAGAGGGGAAGTGTGGGAAGTGGAAATGGAAGGAGGCAAGTGGTCTTAACTGATGGTGGTTAAAGTATTTTGCAGACTTTACATAATGCATATGAACATAGTGTGCTGCTTCCAAGGCTGTGGAAAGGGCCTTTGCAAGTAAAGTTTTATTAATTTTGTAGTAAATTCAACTCTGAATTTAGACAAAAATTTTAGTAAAATTATACTCATGTAAAATAAATCACAGCAGTACTTTTAATTGTGTGTTATTATACACATCTGATTTCTTCTGGGATTAAAACAAGCCTTCTGAACAAAATCCCTTCTCTGTACAGCAGTAGATTGGGGGAAATGTTTTTGACGTTGTCCGCTAGTTTTAAAAATATATTCCATTTTGTCAAATAAAAGTTGCCTTTTTCAGAAATAGTCTAGAACAAAGGTGACAATAAACTTCCCTAATACCCCAAAGTAGGTTTTATAAAAGGAAGTCTGAATATAGTCTTTCTTTTATAATATGTCTCATTTATAAAAATGTTCTCTCAATTAACAAGAAAAGCTAAACTCAGTGAGTTTTTTTTGTTCTGTTTTGTTTTTGATGGTTTTTATTTTTCATTGTTACTATTTTACTTTATGTATTTTTTTTTTTTTTGCTAATGAAGACAAATATCCTGGTTTAGTTTAGCCAAGAAACCAACCAGAAAAGAGAGAAATAACTGAGTATTAAATCTCCATATGGTGACCTTACCATTGGTACTTGCTAAAAAGGAGCATATCTACAAATAAGCCCTAATCTCTGGATAAGATAGAGGATTTTAAAGAAATAATTCAAACATGCTTATTTAAATGCTGTAAGCATATCTGTAAGTGTCTTATGTTTAATAGTTTAAAATTAATGGTCTTCTAAAAATAGTATCGTTCCTTTTTAAATAAGTTGAACAGAGTAAATCTATATTTCCCATAATGAACATTATATTCAGTGTCAAAACGTAGTATAGAATGGTAAGAATGATTGATGTATAAGAAAAATATTTTTGGTCTTTAATTTTGGAGATGATAAATACCCATTTTAGAACAAAAGGCACAGTCCAACTCAACTAATTTAAGTATATTTCCTCATCACTTTGTTAAAACCACCACAAACAAGAGGTATCTCTTTTTTGCTCACATCATAACTTTTTCAAATTTCTTTAAATTTGTAAAACTGACAGTTGACTATAATGAAATGCAATTAACATAATCTCCTATAGTTCAATATTCAAACACTGAATTTGATTATTTAATTGATACTGATTTTTGAAACTCAATTTTGAAATACTATGACTTCATAGTTTAGAACTAAGCATGAATCATAAAAAATAAAATAATATAAACCTATGTCAATTTATTAATAGTGTGATGTAATTTTGACAATGATCTAATTTTTGTTAGTAGCATATACACAATATTTCTTCTAGTTGTTATTTATTCTCCTAATTGCTATTTTTAGATACCTTGTATTGTTCTTGATTTGTTAGTATTATGTTCATTACTCAATCTTCTTCATTGTTTTCAGGAACATCTCTAAATCTTATCAGATTAAATATAAACAAAAACTAATTCAATTCCTCACCCATAGAACTGTATCTTTTAACTAGTAACTAACTATCAGTAATTATTGTGTAGCTAATGACTTTACATCTTAAAATCCTAGAACTATGCTATAGCAAAAGGTGGGAAACATAAAATATACTGAATTTTGCTATTTGCAAATATCATCCAATGGTTTCAGCTAATCCAAATGTAGGGAAAATTGACTTTGTGCAAATGTATTTGTAACAATTTGATTGTATGTGGTCTTATTTAAACAAAAGAGATCAAGAATACTCCTAAGAACCCATGTAGTTCAGCATTCACATTGTGATAATGAATTAGTTTTTGTCTGTAAGATATTAAATTACTTGTGGATAGGACAAAATTTATATTAGCATATTCATCATTAAACTTGAAATAAGTTCTGGCACTTACTACTCATAAATAAAAAATGTCAATTTGGAGAAATCTGAGGCAATTTTTATAACACAAGGATTTGTTTCTTCAACCAAAACTTTCCACTACTAAGGCATTTTTAGAAATTGAACATAATGCTTCAAAGTACCAATGTGAAAAGTAGATGAAATGTAATTTTTAAAGCTTGTTTTTAAATTTCATTTTATAGATTTACTCTCAAGAAGTTGCAGAAGATGCATTTCAAAAGACATAAAATAATTCCCTGCTTTGTTTATGCTGATACAAATATCTAGATTCTCATTATGACCAGAATTCATATTTCCTCCTATGTACATGAAAAAGGGTCAGGTATCAAGCCTGACTTGAGTATAAGATAATTCTTCATCTCCTGAGATGTTATTTTATTGGAAACACTTTTTTTTAGGTATAAAACACGGTTCTTACAGTATCTACCATGAATCTTTATTATTTATAAAATGCTTTGAATTTCAGAGTATTTCAATGAGTTTTAGTAGTCATTTTCCATTGTATCCCTTGCAGTTGTAATTACTGTCATTTGATAAATAAAATCATGAATAGCAATATCCAGGCTATGGTTTACAATGTACCAAAAATATCCATTTCATCTCATCAGTGCAGCTAATCTAGTCATAGAGTTAAAAATAGCACTTCAACTGAGACATTCATACTTTCTAGACAATAAAGAAAATCAAACAAAAACAAATACGCAAAGATGTCCTAAATAAATTAACTATTGTCACTTAAGATATAAGCTTGTTGCAAAACTTCACACTTAGCATCTGCCCAGCCCATGAATTAACTTGTGAAGATAGACAAGATGGGAAAACTATGATTTTCTCCCCAGAAGACATAAGTAATTTCTAGCATGTGCATACAAAAACTCTTCTATAAAAAGAGTATTTCCTACATTCTTTTGCAATTAGTTTATCTCAAAATTTTTCACATTAAAAATTAGATTTCCCCAAACTAAACATTTTAAGGAAAAAAGATAACTGATATTGAGTCTTGACTCTATGCCAGACACTATCATGAATTATTTTGCCAAATCTTTGGAAAGTTCATGGTACTATGGCATAGATTTTATGCCTAATTTATAGACAATGTAACAAAGGCCCAGAAAGAGAACTCAAGGAACTTACCCATGTCACAAAACTAATTTTGATAGAGCTGGACCTTGCATTTAGTGGTCTGACCTTACAACCTGTGTGCTTAACCATTTCATCAGATGAGAGAAAAAAAATCTACAGTTCAACATGATGTTTGTTACCCAGAGTTGTCCTCACATGAACTAATGAATTGGTCCCAAGTAGAAAAGGCATTGCAAATAAAACCGAAATAGCTGTTTTCACTAAAAACTCACAAAACAGCAATACTTTGATATTCAAATGACTGAATGCTAAAAAAAAAAAAAAATGGGGGTGGATAGGCCTTCTTACCCCTTCACATACTATATACCACATGATGTCTGTCTTCAGCCACAAAAGTTTCCAGAACATCCACTCTCATTTTGGCATCTGGAGGTTTTCAGTAAAAGATTAGGATATTGTTAGGAGCACTTGGTAGATGGGCCTGATGGAAGCCTCTGAATTTTTAAGAGGGGTTAGAAGAGCAGGAGAGACAAAATGGCCTGTGGCTACAGCAGGTAGAAGAACCCATAAGAGAATGCCAGTGAGATGTCTTCTGCAGACTCCATAAATAAGTGGGGAGAGACGCTAGAAGTTAGAGATTCTACAATAACAACTGAGAGTGAGAGCCCAGGAAACCAAGAGCGTAACTACTCATCTCACTCCATTTTTACCTCCCCTGCACGAAACTTGGGACAAACTAAGTGAATGTAAACTATGAATTTAGTCCCTGACGATTCCCATTATACACTCTCTGATAGTGTTTTAACATTTCTTGCTCCACTGTTGATGTTTTTGATTTTCATGTTTTCATTATATGTGGGCTCAGTGTGCAATATCAGTAGTATGTCATACTGTGATTAGCAAGGCCTGAGTTTATCTCCTTAATACAGCATATAATTGTCTCTTACCAAAAAAGTAAATTGACATTGTAATTATATTCAAAGTTAATACATAGGTTTGGGAAGTGATCCCCAAAAAATATGTCAACACAATAGTAGCCATGTAGGTGCCAGGACAGGGCTAGACAGGTGCTGTTACCCACGCTCTATCACTGGTTTTTGTTTGTCTTGTTTTCATGCTTCTGCTATTTTGGGGGGCAGGGGTCTATAGATGTGAAAACTTTATTATTGCTTTCATGGTTATGACCATTTATGGTTATAATAGGGAGAAGAAAGTATAGGCATGATCTGAAGAATTTTATATTCAAGGTAAAATAGTAGGTGATTATGACAGGATAAACTGAGGAGAATGCATACATGCACACATACAGAGGGGTGTGTGTGTGTGTGTATGCATGTGTGTGTGTGTGTGTGTGTGTGTGTGTGTGTGTGTGGTTGTATGTCCCCTGGAAGAGGAACAAGCAGCTTTCTTTGCTCAGTGTCAACTGTACTAGAGTGATGTGTTGGTCATGATAGGCAGCAAAGACAAGGGAATAAAACATAAGAGAGTCTTCTGAGTTTCCAGGAATATTGCCAAAGATTAGGAATACTCTAATAGGCATGTCAGTAAGGACCTGGGATTCACCTTATGAATATACTGCCTGCCCATGTGCTTTCCTTGAATGAGGTGTAGGCTCAACCTTTCTTTGCCCTTAATGGAAGCATGAACTTTGGGTCTCTCATAGCTCTATTATAGATATCTTCACAGTATCCTCTACTGATTCCTGAATAGAGGAACCTATCATGGCATTGTTTATGACACTCATAATGGTTAGTGATCATGTCTCATTTTGGTAGAGCACTTTGCATTCTACAAAAACATTTCAAACTTGCTATCCAATATGATCCTTAGAATACCCATCGTGTAGTGTTAGGGGGGTGTTAGCCTTGGTTTGCAAATGAGGACACAGACTCAGAGAAGGGCTTGGTCTAGGTCCAATGTAGCAAGTGGCAAAGCCAGTACTGCTGACTTCAGGTGACAGCTCTTGCCATAGTCCCATAATGCCTTTCCAACTGTGGCCAAGCTCCTGAAAAAAATGAAGCCCTAAGCAGCTGAGAAGATTTATTTTTAGATTTTGCTTACCCCAGTAGATTCAGGGGAAGTCTGGCCCCTTTAAAATGTTGGATGAAGTGAACAAAAAGATGAACTCAACTTATATGCACTTTTTGTCTTCAGGTTCCATTTACCACTGACTGAAATGACAAATTAATTGTTAACTTCCCTGACAACTGATTTCTATGTTTTTAAAGTGGCAAAGGTAATATTTGCCACCTACCTACATCACTAGAACTAAGGAACAAATGCCTTAGTTCTAATGCTTTGACAGAGATGATTTCAAAAAGATGCTTTAGAAGTAAAAATGTAAGATTTTTATTGAACACATTTAAATGCAATTTTTAAACTGAAATAAAGGTTTCACCAATTCTTGCCACCCTGAATCTATACTAGACAATTGAAGTCTTCTTAATGAATGACTCTATTTCAACAGTCCAGAGTTACTAAGAGTAAAACTATTAAACCAGAGAGATGTCTATGGCTTGCAAATTTGATGTTTATTCTTCAGAAGCCATTTTTAAATAAAAAGTACAAACTTTCACACTGGATTAGATTGTCTAAAGCACATGAACCAACAAAGCGTTTTCCATAAAGGTGCTATTGGTCAATCAAAGTGGACCTTGAAATGATGCAGAAGCATTTTTTTCTGAAAGAAACTAAAATTCACAAATTAGGATTTTCATGAACGATATTATATATTATCAACTATATGTAGGAAGTAATTTTTTCCTAAATTGGTATATAACATTATTTAGCTTTTCTACCTTTCTCTTGTTTTTATGAAAACAATGAATTAAAATACTACTAAAAGTTTTCTAGGAAATAAGCATCTATCTTTTAAAGACCTGTCTTTTAAACATCTAAGTGCTTCACTTATTCCTAGTAAATAGGGTCTACCACCAAAAACAAAATACAAAAAAAAAAAAAACAGGAAAATAAATGCTTAATTTCTTAAAAGATTTTATTTATTTGCTTATTTTCTTAAATACAGGGAGTCCAAGCTCAAAGTATTCAAAAAAGTTCACTCTTTCTTTTGGAACTTGCCTTATATTTTGGACACTTTGGTTAGAAACGTTCTTCTTCTTTTTTTTTTTTTGCTTTTGCTTTATTATATAAAATTAGCAATGTTCTTTCATTCATTTATCAAGATACTGTCTTTTAATCATCTTGCACCCACTTAAAACAAACACATTATTTAGAAAACAATCCACAGTAACTTTAACATGGCCAGTAGATTGGAATATAACCAAACATTGAAATTCTGTCAAATTTACTGACCTAAAATTCCTTTATGTTGACAAGAAATTTGCCTACAGACATTTGTGTTAATATCTGACTAATACTGTGGCAAATGTGCTAGAGAAATAATATTAACATGTTTAATGCCTTTTCTGAAATCTCGTAGCTCTTCACTGAAAAGAAGTCGCCAAAACACCTAGAGAAATTAAGACATTGTCTGGGTAACTGAAATAAATTATTAAAAATAAATAAGTTACTTAAGCCATTTTGAGACTAAACTACTAGAGTAAATGAACAAGAGGCCAAATCTACCTTTTTATAAAGAATTTGGAGTAGTGTGATATGACATATAGTATCTATATTTTTAAATCACAAACTTGTAGGTTTTTAATAGAAATATTTATATAGCCCAGTGATTTTTAAAAATGTTTCTTTTTAGTATTCATTCTTGGAAATCTTTAAATACATGTAATAAAAGTCTCATTTATTTTGTTATTATATCTTCCAATCTTATTTTTTTGCTTTTCTTCTTCCCTCCATTAAAATAAAAACAGCTTCAAGTAACCATGGTATGTCAGTGTTATACCATAAATGCTAAGAGAAAAGCAACTTAGAATCTGGCTAGCCCTAAAGAAAATTTTAAATTGATGCACAGTATATTTCACTGTATTATCTGTCACCAAAGCAAACCAGCTGTTTAAAACCAGCCTGATACAAAGCACATCATTACTTTAATTTTTTAGCTAAGCCCATTAAATGTAGCAGTACAATTGCAATTACAAATGCATCAGTAAATTGACAATGTTACTAAGTTCAAGGCAAAATTCTTTTGATGTATCTAAGAACTCAGAAGAACATTATTTTATAACTTTCTTTTCTAAATAAATAATTATAACATCTTGGTAAGCTTAGTTAGTATTAGCATTTCAGCTAATATTGACCAAAGAAGAGAGTGCTGATATATTTAAACTCTTAGCTCCATAAGAGCTTTCCCGCACTCCAAAGAATAATTTAAATATTTTTAAATCAGTGAGATCGATTATTCTCAGAGAACATTTCAAATTCATTTATTTTTTTCTGTCAAATTATTTTTTCATTTGCATCCACCTAACTTGAAGGAAATCACTTTTACCTGAGCCAAGAATTCTTTATTTCTATTTTAGTTCTTCTTCTTAGTTCTTCCTCGCTGTTTAATACAACCATGTACCTCCAAGTTGAGATGACAAGTAACTGATTATGAGTCAGAGTCTGTAAAAGATGAAGGATTAAACAAACCATATCCTGCCTTAATACATTTTCTTCATTCTCATTTACCAGATGGTACTTGTGTCATTGACTATCTTTCATATTTTTACCACCATTTCTATACTGGTCTTAACAAGCTGATAAAGTAAGAAAACAGGTAGAGTGTAGTAGGATCTGAATAAATTTGGATAGCCTGGATTTATTTTTCTGCTGCTATATTTAATGAAGCATAAAAATAAGTGTCATAGACACTAATAGTATTGAAAATTTTAAGCTACCTTTCATAAGAGAAGGAATTGAAGTCAAATGTACAGTAACATGGGAGTGGGTCCTGCTAGATGCATCTTAGCTATATTAAACTCACCTGAATTAGCAATGAATTTTTCACAGGGCAACCATATATTTATCCTCCAAACCCAGATATGTTTGACTGGAACAAGACATGGCTAAGATTTTCCCAACTAAATGGAAATGCACAGTCAGTCACCTTCTACATACATACTTCATATCTTTGGCAATTCACGGTTCTTTGGTTCTAGTGAGAAAAAGCCAAACTGGACTATATCATCAATAGCTAGTACATCATGTTCTACACCATGTACTGGACACTGAAGAACCCTCTTCAGTTAAATTGGAACTATTAAATTATGTTTCAGTGTGACATTTATTCAGTTCAGATATTCTGACTGCTCTGAACTGAATTTTTATGTCATTTTTAAATACATAATACTTTTTCTCATTGTGCCATTCAAATGAATCAATTAAAGCTTGCCTTTCTCCAATAATCTAAAAATTAAAAGTTTAATTTAAAAATTTGGCTTTAATATATTTAATATGGTATGTCCACATGCTTTATGAGATAGGTTCTTTACAGGAAATGGTACATGAGAAGGATGCTGTACAGTTTGCACAACTGTCCTGTTCAGTGTAAAACACCGCCAACATGCTCTCTTTCAAACCTCCAATGTCTTTTGCAAACCACAGTGAACATGGACTAAAATTTATTTTTTAAAGTATTTCAATTCTGTCATTATGAGGAAATGGAAATGTGGAAAGTCAATTGTCGGCCCCTCTTTATTATCTGAGGATAAAATGTCTGCATTCTAATGTTAACTTAGTTACCTGGCCATCTAGTTGATTCAGGGCCTATAAATTTCTCCTTCTGGAGGAAATTTTTTCTTAGTGAGTGAGGTTATGGATAAAATTTCTAAGGGTTTTGGAATTGTGATGTCAGAGATCGTGCTGAATTCCTTATTTACTTAAATATTGCCTTATTGCCATAAAGGTCTGGGCTTTCATCCCAACCTATCTCTAACAGCTTCAAAATTTTTAAAAAGTAAATCTGAGTTATCAAGGACAATTACTACATACATTGGCAATTCCAAAGAACATACCTTGTGATCTCAAAAGTTAATCCAAGAAAAATAGTGTACTAGGGAAAATAAGTTTGGAAAAACTTTCATATTCTTCCTCTCTTGAGGATTCACAATGAAGAGACAGCATATTAGAGTTTCTGAGAAGTCTTAACTTAAAAAATCTGTTCACTTTTATTTAACTCAATATTTCTAAAATAATTAGACAGTGAATATGTTTTTCAGGAAATATATTTTATGATATCAAAGAAATTTGGTATTCCTTAGAAAACAATTAAAAAACTTTTTGAAAGATAGTTGAGAAGAGACTATAACAAGAAAAAGCAACAAAGACAGACAAAACGTTGGAAACGTTTATGTGACTTACCTTCATTTTATCAGTCATAAGAAAATAAATTTCTCTCACTTTGGAGCCATGCCTTACTTGGTTCCCTAGGACCATGATGAATAAAGCAATTAATAATAATTAAAAGTGGTAATAATAATCTAATCATTAAGTAAGATATACTCTTTACTGAATGATAACAATATAATATGATATGAGATATAAATAACCACTGATGTCATTATAAAACAAAGAGGTAGTAGGCACAGGGAAATATTAATAAAGACAATGTTAAAATAGGGGAGAAAACTTGTATTTTCATTTCTCTTTCTTATTGTTATTCTTTTAAATGATAAAAAATGACTTTGTTCTAGGTCAAAAATAGTCAAATATTGTCAATATATCATTCAACCTAATAATTCTAATACAATTTTTATTATCATAGTTTTTTAGCAGAGAAAAATAAGAACAGTATCTTGTTCGCAATTACCAGTAAGCAATTGGCCCAGTTACATCAAGTGTGATATATCCAATCTAAATTCTAAGATTTTCCTGCTACATCATATATTTTCATAATGTGTTTAATTTTTGTTTTAGCCACAAATGTTTCTTATTTAGGGGACTGGATTTTTGCTGTAAGCTTTGTATTTTAAACAAAAAACATAACTTGCAAATGTATTTGAGGTTAATTGTTTCACACATTAGGACTTTAAAAAGTATGTTAATTTACATACTTATATTCAGATCAATTTGGTTTTCATTGCTATTTCTGAATGTATTTATAAAAGTCAATTTGCAGTGATATATTTAATTCAGTTTTTGAATTACTGTATTAAAATGAAAAACATTTCTGTACTGTCAACTACATTGTTTTAACTTGAGCAATGTAAGACTTAAATATTTATGTGTCAGGGAGAAGGGGAACCTGAGTGCAATATATTAGATTTCATAAAACTCAAAAGGTATTTTTTTTAAAAAAAATAGTTTAGGTAGAAAAAGTTGTATTTAGAGGAAAATTTAACTGCTTCAACTGAAAGTGCATTATTTAGATAAAACCCCCAAACCAAGTGCTTTTCCTGGGCTGATTTAGTCACTTGCCCTTCCCTATGACTAATCTATAGGGAGAACATTCTTTAGAGTTTAATCCTTAATCTCTGTAGCAAAAGTATTAGGCATACCTACAGAACAGTGAATGAAAACATGGAGATTTGTCATTAAAGAATGCATAAGGTCAATTCCTTGTAAGGCAGGCACAACTTGCTGTTATAAAGCTTCACTTCTAACGATTATGTTTCACTCTCTAGCAATATGATAAAAGGAATGAAAAGATTAGCCACGCTAGCCCACACAGTTCAGATATTTTAGAATTAGTAAACTGAGTCTATCAACAAATCTAAAGAAAGGAATGAGGATGCACTATGGTGACTGCTAATAAAATTTATATTTGAACCAACAGTGTAATTGAGAAATGATCTCTTGTCCTAGTCTACTAAACTTCCGAATTTACCTTTATCTCAAATTTAATGATGAATTAAGAGAATGATGTGAGATAAACTAATCACTTCACATCATGTTGATCAGGTAGAAATCTCAAAGAAAAGAGATAATTCATATTTTGGTGAAACACTTGGCTTATGAAAACTTGGGTAGGTCTTCATTTGTTTATATTAGGGCTTATTTATTTTTCTTCAGTTCTACCAAAACTTTAACACCACCTAAACTACTAACACTTAAACACCCCAAAAAGGAGCTTTTGTCAAAATTCACACTTTCCCCCAAATTATCTTAAAATATACTCTATAGAAATAATACAAGATTTTGTAATTAGAATTTAAAAATAGACAGGTTCTCTAAAACTTTCACCTGACTCTATGACAGAGCTTCCCATTCAGCGTCTAGAGGAGCCAAATGAGTGAAGTAAGCAGTGAGGTGAGGACCGTGGAGAGGGCTTGAACCATCTGCAGGGAGCAGGCACTTCTCATCTCCAGCTGATAGTCAGATGCAGAAATGCAAATTCAATATTGCCTGATCTTTAAAAACACAAAAACAAACAAACCAAAAAAAAACCCATTAATTAAATATTGTCTGATCTTGAGGTTTTTCAAAACAAGTTGAAAATTTTAATTTTTATCTGAAAGCACCCAATGTTTAAGTGATAACAATTACTTGACAATGTTTTAAAATTTTCTGCACCCCAACCAAAAGTTAATTTGCCAGTTTTCAGTCTGAGCTCTAAAGGTTTGCCTTACCTTTTATATAGATTTTTCCTTCTTCTTTCATATCTACTAGCTCTTGGCTCATGTTCCATTCTCAAGTGCATATTACTAGAATGAAATCATATGCTCATATCAGAATATTCATCCCCAGTAATAGAGTTTGCCATTGAGATTTTTTTCTTGAAGTTGACTTTTATGCTCAAAAGTATATTTGGTTTTTAAAAACTAACATTCAATGTATTTGATCATCTATTTCTTTGCACTTATTAGTTTTAAAAACTCAGTCCATTTTTAAATTTCAACGAAGTATCTTAAAGAGACTATAATATACAATCTCATTTACAAACTTAAACTCTCTTAAGTGTTTTATATTGCACTTATATTTGAATTCCTTTTAAAATACTGCATTTAAATTGTCTGATGAAGCAAGTATTCCAAATATGTAAACATTCTTAGCCATTGAAAACATTCAACTCATCGATATGAGAAATTTAAGTTCTCATACATTATACTACTAAATATAAATGTCATAAAATTTTACTTTAAAATTCTAAGTCTATGTAAATTTACTAAAATTTTACTTTTTAATTTGGGTTATAGTACTAACATTAACATAATTGTATTAACATACAGTACTAATGTTAAGCCTTATAGGTAGAGATTCTTTAACAAAAATATTAAGTAAGATACTTTGCTACTAAAGAAACTATTATATAACCTAAACCAATTTTGTTTGTAACTTAGGCTAGCTGAGGTTTTATATACAACCAGTGCTATGGACTAAGATACTTAATGTACTATGCTTTGAGATGTCAAGGGAGCATACCAAACCCTATTAATTGTTCAAAATGTAGGAGAGGTTTCCTAGTTCTCATAGCCCATATGGTTCACATCCTTAAGTATGAGTCATTGCCATCATTGTGCTGAAGCTAGTTTATACAGCCTCCTGAGAACTGATAGTTAAAATTGCAGGAATTGTGCAAGCCAACTTGTTATTAAACACAGCTATTATTAAAAATTAAATTACCTACACTTCCAATTAAATAAAGTGTATTGAAAAGAAAAGTCACAAATACTCAAAACTCATCAGTATGTAATTGTTTTACTACATTTTACTATTATCTATTTCTTGAAGTTATGTTTATTGCATCATTATGGTAGAAATACTTTATAATGGTGAGTTACTGTGTATCTCTTCCCAAATTTGTGTTCAGTGACATCACACCAGTGATGAACTAGGAATGGTGAACGTATTTACACCACAGAAATCAGCATGCACAAAAAATGAGAGTTCTCTGTACCTCCCAAAGAGCTGGTTGTTAACCGTCATCCAGTATGCCTCTAGTTCAGGTCATCTAATTCTCCTTCTGCACTCCCTCCCAGGTGGCTCTATCACTTTTTAGGATTTTACAATTTTTTTAGCTCTTGAAATATTTAAACATTGTTTATGTAGGTCTGAAGTTCCTTGAAATTCATATAATTCTACTTTTTTGCATTGTTTTTGTTTAATAGGACCACACAAATCAAACAACTAATTGATAACCCAGTGAAACTCTTTTGGCATGTTTGACTACATTGCCTCAACTTTAAAGATCTTTCTGCTACCATTAATTACAAAGCAGTAAAAAAGAAAGTTCATCTAGCCCTATTGTGAGACTGGTTTGTTACAGGCCTAGAGAGGAGAATTACATGATCAGGTTAAAACACAAAAGCATTCAGTATTTCATAGTGGAAATAGTTCAGCAGCTTTGTTATTTTTATCTTAACTTGGGAGTGATGTTATTGTACTTCAATCACTAAAATCAATTTTGTTTCATATATAAATGTATTATAAGGCTAATTCCAAGGGCAAAATCCATATATTCTATTCAATTAAATTTCAAACATTTATGGATCATAATACTAGATTCCATCATTGCATATGAGAGTTTAACTTTTTAGTTGGAATCCACTAATATAAAATTAAATTGTGCCAATTCAAACAAAGAGATGCTTTCCGTTACTAAAGTTAATAAAATATAAAGAAGAGCTAAAACAAAGCATGAATCTAAGCATATGTAGACTAGACTCTTCTGAAAGTTAAAGAAACAAAATAAAATACACAGTTTCTGTTTATAGAAGAATTTATTCCATGCTTTAGAAATATACTGACTCTTCCACGTATGGAATTGCTACAAAATACCGCATTAATTCCTCTGTGTACCTTATGAAAATGTAACATTCATTTTTAGCCACATCTATTTTCTTTAGAGTAAAATGCGATGTAAAATATGTCTGATGATGTTTCAGATAAGTGAAGCCTAAAGCAAGAATGACTCTCTCAATGTCTCTCACCCTGTTTTGTTCCTTCTCTGTCTGTCTTCCTCCTACTTAGTGAACTACAGCTCTCTGCACTTATGTCACTCTGGGATTTAAGAGGCAGAGAAGAGAGAGGTGGTACAAAATGAATGGAAGAAAAAAGTTAAGAAAAAAGGAAGGTAGGCCATTTATTTGCTTGTTGTTATAGTTCAGATCCACCCATGTCCTTTCCCTGTTTCATTTTACAAACTAAGAATGACCCCTGCAACTACATTTCTCAGGTTACTCTTCCACTGGATTGTGGATCTTTTGATCAATGGGAGACCAGAGGGCAAAAAGAACAAATAATGTAAAGTACTGTGTCCCCTGTTCTTCTTAACCAAATAAGTTAGGTGTCATCTCAAGCAATTACTATATTTGCTTCATGATTTCAAACTCCTGATAGGCAGTTCCCACCAGGATTCTGCTTTCTAAAAGAGACCCCCACTTCTGGCTTCCTGCTGCTGCTTATCTCCTTGTTGCCTCATCACCCAATACCTCTGGGTGTTTGGCTTCTGAGATCTTGCATCATCTGCATAACCAATAACCTCCATTAAATTCCCTCTCTTTAAAAAGGTCCTAAAGTGGTTTTTGTATTCCCAAGTGGACCATGACTAACACAGAAAGGAAGACCAGAAGGGGGAGAATGAGTCAGTTCTTTCCTTTTCGTGGTAACCACGGTTACTGCCATCACAGGTGTAGAAGGACACAGGGGAAACAGAACAAGAAAGGGAGCAAATATTTATTGTGCACCTTTGGTATAAAAGTGCTTTATTATCATTTAATCTTCACAGATGAGGAAAACGAAGCTTAAATACCTATTTACTGAGATCATATTGGCAATACATGGTTGAATAGGAATTTGGACTCGGAACTGATTCCAAGGCTTTTCCGCTGGAGTATGCTTCCTTCTTAGCAAACATAAGGTTACATTCAGTATTAGTCAAGGGGGACTAAGATACAAAAGTAGTAAATGTCAGAATCCTCGAAACATGGGTTACTGCCATGGCCTCATCAAACTTAGTTGAAGGTAGCTATTACTATGCATCAAAACTAGTGCACCTTTAAATACTCAGTCTTTTAGCTCAGCCTATATACTTCCAGAATTTGGAATGGTGAACCTAGAGACATTCTTGAGGACCAAAGGTGTTCATTAAGCACATCTAATATTTTGGTGTTTTTAAGGAATTCAAATTCCCTCGGTTTGGAAGAGTACTATTTATTTTTGGATTTTTTTTATCCTCCTTCTTCCACTGCTATGTTTTATGTAGATGTTCTCAGCACTAAAAGAATGCTGCTTGATAGAAGAGACAGCAGGAATCTATCCTTATGTACTCTCATCCACTCCTATGACGTGCCCCTAAACCTGGTTACTCCCAAATCTTGTATTTTCAACTGTTTTCTGGACCTGTTTAGGTATCCTCATACAAGTCTGATTCAACATGTCCTAAACTCACTGAATTTTCCTGAATATCAGGCTTTTCTTTCTATGTACCTAATTTATTTCAGTTAATGGCCCTCACTGACAGCTCCAGCCAGTCATCATTCTAAGCCCCACCCTCTTCCTCAGGCTTCACATTCAATCAGATGCCAAATTCTATCAAAATCAACTTTCTGAATCCCTCCCCAGCCTGTCATTTATTCCTTCACTCAATATTTGGCTGCCTTATGCCAGATCTGGTACCCAGCACTGGGGATATTGAAATGAACTAAATGGGCCAAAGGAGATAGTTTGTCTAACTCCTTATATGGTCATTTTCATCAAGTTCTTTCTCACCTGGATCAAAACATTAATTTCTTTACTCTTTGGGTTGTTTTTCTCCATCTTCTTCCCTACTCATCTTGCCTATGCCCCCAGAATGAATTCTATATAACTGAATATTTGGTCACTTTCTTCCTAAAATTCTTTCAGTAGCTACACATAACCTTCAATGCAGCCTAAGTGCCTTGGGATGGCATATGAGAGGCATTATGTCTGCTTCTTCTGGCCTTTACCTGCCAGGCTTTTCCTACCAGACTTGTACACCCACTTCTACTGTGAACTCTTTCACCCTCAGGCATCTGTACATCTAATTCCCACTGTTTATAATACCCTTCCGCACCTCATACTTTTTTTAACCCCCACTTATCTTTCAAAACCCAATAAATTTTCTTCTCTGGAATTTATTCTCTGAGTCCACCCCATGCCTGAGGCTCCTTCCTCATGATTCCCATTCTCCGGTTCCCAGAACACCCAGTGCATACCTTTATCATAATATCACAGCACTTATCAGACTAATAAGTAAATGCACTGTCTCCTCTACTTTGCTGTGACTTCCTTAAGGGCAGGGAGAGGCTCAGGTTTACTCTACAATTCCAATGCCGGCCAGTTCTGGCACACAGTAGACTCTGAATATATTCAAGGATGAATAAGTGCATATTTTGAAACTGTGAAGTAATATACAATCTTATACCATGAAACTCAAAAGGAAAAACACATGTTTTTACTGTTTGAAAACTCTTGCCTTATTCTCTGCTCATAAGAATAAAAATTGATTCTACTTTTTCACACCCAGCTATTACTGTAATTATCATTTTTTTTTCAGCTATTACTCTAAGCCATTAACAAAGACTCACATTATATACATGGCCAGAAAATTCCAGCCAGCAGGAGTTAATCTAGCACCTGTGGAATATCCAATACAAATTCTCCAGATTTGACTTTTATTAATAAAATAACAGGTGCAGAGTTAGCAATAATTTTAGAGAAATGTAAATGTACAGCCATCATCTCTACAATACTCTGCACAGGATCCCTATGTAAACAGAGCCTAATACACGAGACTACTTCTTTTCTTAGAACAGTATTTTCCTTGTAGTAGGATTACAATTGAACAAAAAAAGTATTTGCATCTTATACAGGTCATTTTAAGTTCAAAGTAATAGGATGAGCAGCTTTTTATACATCAAAGAAGAAAGAAGAAAGCCTCAGATTTGCCTGTTGAATAATTTAATAGTTTAAAATCATAGCTTGGTTCCTATACCATGCATCTACCATGCACCAAGAAAAATAAAATGACTTACTTACATAGTACTTCCCACTACTAGAATTTTGGGCAAGTACTACCAGTGGCACTGGAAGTGTTTAGGCAGGTTTAAGCTGAGTAATATTTAGGTGGTACGAATATCATAAAGCACAGTTTTGTCCATATTAAAACTTTTGTACCTATTGATGTTTAATAACAGGGGTATGTTTATACAGGATTACACTAGCTTTCAGCTCTAAGTGAAACAAGTTTTGAGGAAATGATGCAGAGAAATTGGTTTTGGATTTAATAGGGGGCCCATATTTTACTTGTAACGAAAGTGGTATTTTTGTTTAACTCTTCTCAAGCTAGGTCTACCCAAAGAGTGCATGATTGCTATTTCAAGTATTAAAGACCGACTTCCTAGAAACCATTATAGGAAAAATTAAAGACCTAAGTTTCTAGTATGTTCCTATATTCAATGTAATGCTAGAGTGCTAAGAATCCACGATCAAAGAATGTTGTGATGCAGTGATACACCATACTAAAGACAAATGACCACTTTTTCTGCTTTTCCATACTCTTTATTGCCAACAGTTTAAAATGGTCAACATAAAAAAAAATTTTTTTTTTGATAATAAATACTGCTCTTTGGGCTGTAATAAATAAAAAGTTTATTAACAAGGAATGCACTTTTCCAGCCACAAGTGTCTTCAAAAATTAACCAAAAAAAAAAAATTACATATGGACATATGGCCATAGTTCACAGTTAAGCAGCCAAAAGCTGCTCCAATTACAGGTTTTAAACACATGGGAGTGTCCTCCCTTTTCCCTCCCCTTCAGGAAGTATATTCACAGTTCCAAGTCCTCTGTCTGAAATGCTCTCAACAGAGAGAAGAGTCAATGCACCTTTCTGTAAAATTGTCTGAAAAAGCTTTTAAAACAGGTACGTCGAGGAAAACTGCATTTTGGTTCACTCTTAGATTGTCCAGTCAAAAACTGCAGGCCTCAGCCTGATCTGGCTCTACCCAGTCCAACAGGCCACAGAAGAATTGCTTTCGTACCACCACCTGTCCATCTTCTTCAACATGCTGTAGATCATTCTACTGGCTTCCCTGTAGATCTCACAGTGGAAAAGAGGAGTCCCATAGGGTCCATTCAAAAAGTCTTTAGTTACATCTCTGTAAGAGCATGTTCAGGGCATATTCCATACGATTTTTTAATTCTAATGAACAGCCAGACATCAGCAGAGTTGTCAATCTGAACGTTGTAGATATCCTGTCCTCATTGATGTATGTGAGAAGGTATTCTTCATTTTGGCTACAGATGATTATTTTCGTATGGTCATGGTAGAAATTCACCTTTAAAAAGCAAACATAGACATTAGATCTCTCTAAATACTAAGAATTAGATAAGTTCAGCCAATGACTAAATTGACTAGGTAAAAATAATTTTTTAAAACCTAAACATGTACTTTACTGAAGGGTTTACTTACCTGAAAAGTGCCATCATTGAAGAGCATCATTAAGGCCTTATCAGATTTTAGCCACTGAAGGAGGTAGAGCCGAGGTCTTCGAATATCAGTAACACTAGGCAGATCTCCTCCCTGGGAGAAATTGGGAGAATTAGTGCCTATAAAAGATTTTGTAGTATGCACTCAATTCTTCTAAAAGCAAATGCCTCTCAAACTTAAGCATTAGAATGGCCTGGAGATTCCTGGCTCTACTGCCCAGAGACTCTGCTTCAGTAGACGTAGGGCAGGACCTGAGAATGTGCACTTATAACTAGCTTCCTTCAATGCTATGCAGATCCAACTGTCTGTGGATTATACTTCAAACATCACTGCTCAAAAGCCACACTACTTACATCCATAAGGTTTTCCTCCATGTAATGAGAGAAGTATTTCAGCACCGTCACTTGACTAATGAATTGTTCAGGGGCATCTGTTGCTGGGAAAACAGAACACTGGCCAAGCTCTGCATAATAGTGAACTGTTCTGAAAAACAGGAATGATAGGGAGAGAAGAGAAAAAAAATAGAAGCAGTTAGTCACTGTTTTCAGATTTCTTTAGGGCAAAACTAAAGGACTGACAGGACTTTGTTAATTAGACACACTTACTTTTTGTCTGGAAGGAGGCTCATGTGAGCACCATTGTTGAAAAGGACACCTACAGTGTGGTCTGAGAGCTGGTACCCAAAGCCATATTTGTTAGAGTAATCGACCCATTTGGTGACCCACTGAAAGGAAGTGCTCAGCTGCTCCTTGGGAATACAGTCAGCTTCTGGCATGTTTTCTAGACATCCTCGAAGGACTCTTGCCACTGTGTCTGCAACACTTCCCATGGTACTGTCTTCAAGGCCTGAAAAGACAGAGAAAGTTAGAGAATAATTTTTAAAAACCTTAGGCTTTGGTTGATGCTGTTTCCCTCCACTAATCCTAAAGACACAGAACTCAAAATTCTTCCTGGTCATCTTCTAATTGCTCTAATTTTGTTCTTCCTATGTCAAATTAGTTACTTTAATATAGAAGTACTTTAGTTACTTAGTATTGAGCATTGGCATTTATAGTTTCATTACTTAAAATGTTGACCACCACTTACATTCACTGCTACTGCTGCAGCTGCCAAGAGTCCCTCTGACTATCATCCGAATAGCATCTCCAATCTGCTGCTTGTTTTCAACTGCGGGTGTTCCAGATCTGGCAACTGTAGTGGTAGGTGGCTGGAGCTCCTAGGAAACAGAAGAGTCAGGCAATGAGTCAAGCATCTAAAATTCATTTAAGGTTGAGAATTCTAGGTTAGTTAAGATGAGATTGTGGCAATTGCTGTGAAAGCTGATCAAAAAGCAATGGACACAAGCTAGATGAAAGACATTGTAGTAACTAACTCAATTGCATACATTACTAACCTAAGACAAAAATCTTCCCTTATAAAGGATTTGAAGAAAATTAAGTAAATACAACATGCCTGAGCCATGGTAATCATAGCCCAAGTAACAGTTAACAAAGAATGAAATGATATAAAGTGTTTATATCTTTTTTGGTCTTTTCCAGCATACCTCATCTGTTCTATGTTTGTTGGGTTGCTGAGTTATGGAAGTCTTTTTCAAATCATGCCTAAGCTTGTAAATTTCTTCATCTTCTTTAGACACTCTATCTGCAAATCAAAGAAAGAATTACAAGCGTTATTATATCCTAACAAAGAAGGAACTGAGCTAGCAATATTTCCTTCGTTTTAATAATGAGCTATGAGCATCCAAGGCAAAAAACGCATTTTTATCATTGCCATCAACTGGAATTATGCAAAAAGCATACTTTAACATATATGACACAAATAGCTATCAGCCACAATTCAGTGTGGATTTATCATACTATAAAAACTTCAACGGTATATAAACCTACTTGGTTAAATTATGCTAATATAAAAGCCTCTTCCACCTAACATCAAATTTAAATATAATATTGGATACAGAAGAGTGAGAGAAGTCTTATAACTTACTGTGTGTGTCAATATATCTTGCTTTGTCTTTTTTGCCACCAAAAAGAGCAGCAGCTGCTTTCTTAAAGAAATTCTTAGCTGGGCTTGATAAGTGGAAATCTGGAACTGTATGACAACAGCTAGAAGAAAGTCTGTCTGGAGTGAAGCCCTGTGAAGCATCAGAAAAGACTTTCAGTAAACTGCTGGGTAACTGGGATCAATAGCACAGAATAAATGGACTCAAGAAACACACCAACCTGCAAAAAGAATTCATGTCGAATAATGTCATCCAATGTAGGACGATCCTCTGGATTTTTGGACAACATGCTAGCTATTAAGTGCTTAGCAGGAGCCAGCAATGACGATGGCATTGTATACCTTGCTTCTCTTATGCACCTGTAAGTTTCTTTCAGATTTGTAGTTTCAAATGGGGGTCTTCCTAGTAACATTGTATACCTATGTGAAAGGAAACACTCCTTTAGAAATGGTTGTAAAGCAACTCTTTTCAAGTGTTAAAATCTAAATCCAAATTTGCTTTTTGATCATTTTGGTATATTTCACTTACATTACACAGCCTAAAGCCCAAATGTCTGATTCACAGCCATGTCCTTGCTTGTTGAGGACTTCAGGGGAGAGATAATTTGGGGTGCCACATATTGTTCTAAAAAGAGAAAATATGAAGATCTCATTAGGAACTCTTCTACTGTTTAAACTTAGTTCTCTGGATAAAACTTTGAAAGTACTATGTTAAATTTTTATTTGGAAATATTTGACTTTTGTTTTTGGTACCTGAACAATTGACATGTGATCAAGTGACTCGGTCATTTTTTTTAATGCATGGACAGTATTTTCAGGCCACATGACAAAGTGTTTTTAACCACATGAGACCAGAGACAACATAATAGTTTTATACATCCGAGGCAAAATAAGATAGATTTCTTTCATAATCAACTTATAGGCATAAGGTACTCTGGCCTGGTCCATAGTGAGCACTCAATAAGTGCTTCCTCAAGTTAACGTTTTTGTGGTTTATAGATTTTACCATCTACTGACCTCCTCTGAAACATTAACCAGAAAATAATAAGGGCATATTTGACCTGCACAAAACTCTAGTAGGATGTATTATTCTGACTCTTACCTCCTTCTGTGTTCCAAGGGTTCCAGCCTGGCTGCCAAACCGAAGTCCCCAACTTTCAGTTCCATGGCTTCATTAATAAAAAAGTTCCCTACATGATAAACAAAACAAACCTGAATCCCTTTGAAAAGGTTTCATAACCGAGTACACACACATTAATTTTGGAGGCAGGAAGCCAGTTGTTTAATATGAAAGTTACCCATTCAAAAAACAAGATTGCATAGGCAAGAAAGATCCCAATTAAGAACATTAATATGTAAAAAGGAAGAAATAGAACACCTCTCTCTAACACAAAAGTCAGTGTTTGGAGTAAAGGGCTTACCTAGTTTGAGATCTCTGTGCAAGATTTCTTGTTCATGAAGGTACTTTAGTCCAGACACAATCTGTCTGAGGTAGTATCGGACTTCTGGCTCTGTCAACACCTTTCTTGCTTTCAAGATGTGAGCCATGGACTAGGAAGAGAAGGAAGAAGGAGAATCTGTCAAAGTTCTCAAAATCAGTGGTTTCCTTTTGCAGGATGAGTGATGAAAGTTAACGTTGCAAATAAAACCTCAGATTAAATGCGATTTGAATACCATCCCAGTTTAGGGGAAGTAAATGTACTCAAACAAGAGTTAACACTTACCCTTCTACTGCAGTATTCCAAGAGAATGTAAATGTTTTCTTTGTCCTCAAAGTAGTGGTAAAACTGCACTACATGCTTATGATGTAGAATTCTGTGAAGCTCTATTTCTTTGTCAATCTAAAAGAAAAGGTAAGAAAAGGCTTACTAGCCACCCTTCACCTCTGAAAAGCCAGTTGCTTACACATGCAGAAGACATTTTTCCTAACAGGGAAGGGCCATCCCTGCACACAAAGAAAATACTTTACTCAACAGTCATACACACCTTTTCCCTTTGATGAGGTTTAGCTACTCTGCTGTGAGGAATAATTTTTGCAGCGTAGACTTTGTTGTTTGTCAAATCTGTCATCTCATAACATTTTGCAAAGCCACCCTGAAAGGAAACAAAGCCGAGATGGAATTGAGAACGGCAAAAAAAAAAAAATGGACGGTAAATATATTTTTTTTAAAAAAAATAAATAAATAAAACTGCGAAAAATAAGCAAAAAGATAGGGCAAGGGTGGATAGAGGGATGCAGTCTATTTTTAAGAGCTTTTTCACGAAGAAAAAAAAATAGCATTTCTGAAAACTGTAAGTTAAAACAGTTTCCGTTCTCTCTTGTACAAAAGAGGAGCTTCGGGGAGGAGGCTGGGGTCGGGTAAACGAGAAATCATGTCTTTAGAGACCTGTCAAGAAAAATCCTCCAGGGAGCAGGTGGAGAGAGACAAGGTCTGGTATAGAAAAGCCCTCGCTTCTGGCTTCAAAAAAAATTATTATTATTTTTTTTTTTGAGCTGGGGGCGGTAATCCAGAGCAGCCGCGACTAAGGATGTGCAGCCGATCTGTCCGCGCACAAAAGCCGGAGGGCAGGTGAGGAGCAGCCCACGGCGCGGAGGGATGGGTGCCCCCGCAGACGCCCGGGTCCCGAGGGCGGCGGGCGCGGGGTGCTCCGGGGGACGGGGGGGGTGGGGGGGGAGCCAGGGCAGACCTCCCTCCCGCCCGGCCGCCCGGCGCTCGTCACCTTGCCCAGCACTTTGCCCCGGCAGTAGCGCTTCCCCGTCGTCGGGTCGACGATGACCCGCGAGACCTCCGCCGCCGAGTGCGGGTGGTGGTGGTGGTGGTGCGGCGCGGCCGGCGGCGCCGGCGCCTGCGGCTCCTCGGGGGGCTGCTGCGGCCGCTTCTTCTTCGAGTCCGCGCCGCCAGCCTTGCCCGGCGCCTGCTCGCACACCTTGGCGCCGGCGGCCGGCTGGTACGTGATGGTCCGCAAGAGCTCCATGGTCGCCTCGCCGCCCGCCGCCGCCCGCCGTCAGCTCCCGCGCGGGCGCCCGCCCGAGGCTGCGCTCGCCCTCGAGTGCCCGCCGCTGCCCGCTGCTGCCCGCCCGCGCGCGCGACGCTCCGTCCACTTGTGCGAGTGCGAACGCCCGGCCGAGCCTTATATACCGGGCGAGGGGGGCGGGGCCTCGGCGCGGGGGGCGACGTCACGCGCGAAGCCCCGCCCCCGGCCGCGCGGGCGCGGGCCGAGCGGGTCGCCGAGGTCGCGGGGCGCCCGCCGCGGCGGGGGCGGGGGCGGGGGGACGGGACAGCAGAAGCGCCCCTGGGCCTGCCGCCCCGCGCCTCGAAGGCTCCGGATTTGGGGATTTGAAATAGGAACCCGAGGGCCGACGCCTGCGCTGCCTCCCCCCCCGCAGGTGCCCGGGGCGTGCCCCAGCTCGGCGGGGTGCCCGGGTGCGCGCGGCCTGCCCGACCTCCCGCACCCCGACGCCTGCGGTGTGGAGCCCGCGTGTACCCCGAGTGCCTCGAACCAGGCGCGCGAGGCCGCGCCCTGCCCGCCCTGAGAGCCTCGGGCTGCCGCCCCTGCCCCCGCCTTCGCTCCCCAGCTCCAGCCTAGACGGGGCGCTGCGGGGGGCCGCGCGGGCGAAGGGCGGGGGTGCTCAGAGCCCGGTGCTCTGCGCCCACGGCCGCTGCCGAATGGGGCGGGCTCCAGGTGGGGGGGCACCCCGCTGAGCCTAGCTGAGCCCCGCTGAGGCCGCTGTGGCCTCTGCCCATCCCCCGAGAGTGGGACTCTGTCGGATGCGGGCCCTTCACCCTGGCGGGGCCCCCACCGCTGCCAGGACTGGGGAGCGAGGGCGCCATCGCGTGTAATGTTCCAGAAGCGCACTTAGCGGTCCGTGGGGGCCGCGGTGAGACATGTGGGCCGCCTTTTGACAGTGTCGTTAAAGGTGCTCTCGGTGCTGACTATGGCTGTGCAGTGGCGATCCTCTCTCACTTCTTATTCCGAAGGGAATATGTGGTTTCAATGGCTCAGTAAGCTACCTAGCCGCCCTGCTGATGGGGGGGTCACTACATGGCCACCTGAGATTCGGGGGATTGGTAGGATGAAGGGAGGAGGTTAGTCAAGTGAGCTAAAACTTGCTTCCAGATCTTTTCACTTTTGCTAATCCAGGAGCACCGTTTTTTCTTGCTCTGATGACCGGTTAACATTTCTCGACCACTTATGTACAAGGCACCATGTTTAATATTTTGAAATGCCTTGTTTAATCCTACAACAATTCTGAGTGGGGAATATTGTCATTCCAGTTTTACAGATGAGGAAACAGGAGCTTAGAGAATTTAACTATTCTCTCTACGTATATTTTAGTAGATTATCCAAGTTATGTTAATTAGCAGCAGACAGATCTTTTGATCTAAATTAATAAAATATGGTAAGCAGTTTTTTGATAGTAAATTCCAGGTTATTTAGAATAGCAGATTAATAAACCCAAGGGAGGTACTTAGAAAAACAGTTCGATTCAGTTCACTATCAGGTTTAGGTGTTCATGATGTCAATTAAACAAAACATTTTCAAATATATTCTGTCTCAGATACTTCCAACCTAATGTACAAAGGAAGCTTCGTTTGGCACTACAGAATAGAAAGGACAGTCTCCTCTTTGTCATTTTTCTGATTCTTTAACAGTTCAGGGCAAGCCCAGGCATGTTTCACAAAAGTGAAAGTGGACTTTATCCCCAAGATTATCAGGGCTGGAATATGCGGTGGGGCTGGAGGTAGAAATGAAGCATTACGTAGTTCTCCACTTCATTCATGAACCTGGGAGTGACCTTTGCTCTCCAGATTTAGGCAAACTTTTGCATTAACCTGTAATAGGCTTGCTGGTTTTGAATATACTACCTGAATTTCCAAGCTAGTTTTACACCACATCTTTATTTTATTGGTTGTTATGAACTCTTTAATCTATATTTGTTTATGACCTAAGATAAAAGGACTATGAAGAATAGTCATGATATTTTTCATTATTTTTTCAAGTATTCGATTATCTTAACATTATTGTATATATATTTTACCAAATATACTTAAGCATTTGATAGGCTATTGAACATTTCATTCCATGTAAAATTCAGGTCTATCCTCCAAAGCATTTGGACATTTAATAAAATATTAATACTGTATGTGTGTTATGATGTCTTATAACCGTGAAAATTTTATTTTATTTTATTTTATTTTTTTGGTTTGTGGTGCCATCATGTGGACAGAACCAAAATTGTGGTCTATAAAACAAAAACGGAAATAAATGTACTTTCCTATGGAGATAAATCTTTAATTACAAAATATTTCTCTGTAGTTCAATGGATTTAATGGAAATACAATTAAAATCCCAATTAGATTTTTAGTGAAACTTGACAAGATGATTTGTAAACTTTATATGAAAGTGTAAGACATCAAAAGTAGTCAGTTTAAAGAATTAAAAGGGGAGGGCCCTTTATAGCTAATACAACTAATAGTGAAGCTACAGCAATAAAATTTGATCCTCACAGAGATAGACTGACCAATGGAGTAGAATAGGGAGCCTAGAAATGTATCCATATATATACATATATAAAATGTTATTTGACAGAGGAAGCATGATAGATCTGTGAGGAAAGGAGGGACTATTCAGCAAATGAAACTAGAAAGAAATGGGGTTTTTATATTAAAAAAATGAAATCTGTAACTCATACTGTATTACTTTTCTAGGGCTTCATTAGCAAAATATCACAAACTGGGTAGCTCAAACAAGAGAAATTTATTTTCTCATTGTTCTGCAGGCTGGAGATCCAAGATTAAAGTGTAGGCAGGCTTAGTTTCTCTTGAGACCTCTCCCCTTGGCTTGTAGATGACTACCTTCTCACCATGTCTTCTCGAGTATCACCCACTGGTGTCACCTTATATGTCCAAATTTTCTGTTATAAAGCCAGTAGTTAGATTGGATTAGGGTCTACCCATGTAGCCTTATTTAACTTTAATTAACTCTTTAAAGACCTATATTTGGATATAGGGTCTATATAGGGTCTATACCCTATATCCAAATATGGTCACATTCTGGGGCATTAGGAATTAGGGCTCCAATATATGAATTTTGATGGGACAATATTTAGCCCATAATATACATGCCATGTACAAAAAAAAGCTACTCCAGATGGAGTATGGACTTAAAGATCAAGAACAAAATAAAATATTAATACAAAATATAGTAAACCAACTTTTTAAGCATAGGGTAAGATTTTTTTGAGGTAGAATTGACATATTGCATTTGTTTTAGGTGTACAACATAATGATTTGATATATGTATATATTATGAAATGGGTAACATACTGAGTTTACATTACCACAGTTATAATTTTTTCTTGCGATGAGAATTTTTAAGATTTACTTTCTAGCAACTTTCAAATACATAATGTAGTAGTATTAATTATAGTCACCATGCTGTACATTGCATTCCAGGACTTACTAATCTTATAACTGGAAATTTGAACACCTTCACCCATTTTTGCCACCTCCACCCATTTTTGCCACCTCCACCTCTTGCAACCACCAGTCTGTTCTCTATGAGTTCCTTTTTTTTAGATTCCACATATAAGCGAGAATGTATATGTTTTTCTTTCTCTGTCTGACTTATTTCACGTAGCAAAATGGCCTCAAGTTCCATCCATGTTGACAGGATTTCTCTTTAAGGCTAAATATCCTGGGCATCTAAGGCTTCAGTTTGAAAGTGAAAAGTATCCAAGTCTCATTTTATATTTATCACAACATATTCAATTGATTAGATATTTAAATTTAATATCTACTTCTTTGAAAAATAACTTAATGACTATAAAATAAAAGGTTAATTTTAGTATTTATATTTAAAATATGAAAACATATATCTTTTATGTGATGTTCATTTTGACATACTGGCATTTTATAAATGAGTAAAACTCAGTGGCAAATCCTGCCAGTAATCTTTAATGAAGGTTTCTATTATACATTTATCAAAATATTTTTATTCATTCTTCCGTCTTTCTATCTACCTACCTACCTATTCATCTGTTTATTTTCTGGGCATGGTTAATAATGTTTGAGGGTGAGAGCTAAAAACTTTACCTAAGTGCTAGCTGGGCTAATAATCAAATTAAACAAAGACAAATTAACAGGAGAAAATATCCAAATTTTATTTCATGAATACACATTCGGGGGTGCTATAAGAATAAATACCCAAAGAAATATTGGACAATTTAGGTTCATATGCCATTCTGGAGCTAAGGAGAAGGGGGGGCGGGTTGTGGTTTGGCACTTAAAAGAGCAGGGAAGCAATTCATATGGAGATGGAAAACCAAATGTTTGGTAGATAAATCTTTGCAGGACTTTGAACACATGGGCCTCGCTAGGTTCCTCTCAGTCTATCATCAGTTTATATTAGTTTATATTAAATGGTAGTAAACTGTGATGATATCTCCTGGAGCAGGTCCTCTATTTAAATCCCTTTTAGGCAGTTAGGGGGGAATTCAAAGTTTTTTTTTTTTTACTGAGTCTTTTGTTCCTTAATAACCAGGTTAAGATCAATATCCCAAAAGGCATATTTTTGAGAAGCAAACTGCTTCCCTTCAAAAGCAACTCCCCACCTCCATTCACTGTTGTACAAACTGCAGCTTTGATGTTATTACAATGGGCTTAGATCTCCCTCTACTGGTACAAAACGATAATGACAATGCTGTAAAGTTTTCAAGGTTGTTTATAATGCAGCTGTTCCTTTAAGTCATACCCACCTTGTCATTGTGTTGTGTGGCATCAGCATAAAACATAATCTCACTTTTTAATCTATCTTAAAGGGCACAATTATTTTCTAATGTCAATTTATTTAAACTTTTATAAATAAAAACAAATTATTAAGTGAATATAATAAGCTAAAGGTGTTTTAGCTTTTCCTCATTTTTGGAAGTGAAAACCTTTTGTAAGTATTAATATGAAAACCTGACTCATTGACATCTTTAAAACATTTTTTAAAGAGCTTCCTCTCCCTATTGAATTCTTGCAATTTGCTTATCCTCTACGCATATACTTCTGAATTTCCTATTTATGTAAGACCATTTAATCAAACGTATACTTCAAAAATAATAATAGAGGATACTTTTTTCCCCTTATACTGTACAGTCCATTTGAGTTTAGACTCTTTAGAGTGTTAGTCACAAACTTAACAATGAAATATCTTTCCATTGGAATTTAATGTGTGCACCAACATCAACCTATAGCCCCTTAAAACCATTTTCTTGAACGTAAAGAACCCTCTTTTGTCATTCTATTTTAATCCTGACATTTTATAAGATCCCGTTTTACTATATATTTTTAATTATTTGAAAAACTAATCACTTATGGTTCATTAACTTTGAAAATTATTTTATTGGGAAATCTGTGGGTACTGCAACTGAAAAATAAAAAACTGGGGGAAAAGTTTTCAATGCAACACAAAGACAGGTGAAAATTGTTAGAGATATTCCAAAACACTGCTCTTAATAAAGAAGAATTAAAGTTATTAAACTTATAAATGTGGTGTTTATCAAACTCAAGCTTGATAAGCAAAGGGTATTTAGTACACACTAAAAAAGTGCACTCATGTCTTTCAATGGATTGAGGGTGTTAACTAATTCCACCTCAGTAACCGCCCACTTTGGTGACTGTAACCCCTGACTTTTTCTCCTGAGGAGGCGTTTCAGTGTCATCACAAAAGGAAGACATGCATATGTATAGGTGTAAAGCTATTCTTTCAAGCATCTTACTCTTCAGTGCTTTTTTGTCCCTCTCAGTGAAGCCTCTTCTATAGTACCCTGGAAGGGTTACAACTCAAGTTGGCTAAAACACCTCAGACTAAGCTACCAGTTAGCAGGGGGTCACCCTTGTGCTTGCTTTGTCCACAAAAGACTGGCTACATTATTCTCTTCCCTCTCAGAACTGAGCTATTTCCATTAATTTAAGGCCTTTTAAAGAATTATTTGTACTCTACTTATTAGCTATGGGATCTTTGGCAAGCTATTTTGAGTCTTTTCCCCTTAAAATTGGAGATAATAATACCTACCAAATAGTATTGTTGTGAGAATTAAATGACATATTCAATGTAAAATGCTTTGAAAATGCTTGAAATATGTTCAGTAAATATTAACTATGAGAAACTTCTTTTGGCCATGGCTATAGCAATTTAGCACTTTTCCTTTGTAATCTAGGAAACCATCTAAAAAAAAAGAAGGGATAATAAAACTATAAACTCCAATTTTAATAAAGCTGTGGGGAAGACCAAATATTTATAAGGTATGTCAAAAACAACCATAGTTGTTCAAATTTTATATTTAAAAATCATTGTTAAATAACAATTGTATCACAACCTAAATTTTAGAATATGTAGGAAAAAATGAGAAAACGCCAGTTATCAAGATTTAAGAGATCCAGCGAAAGCACTGGTTCTCAACTAGGAAAATTAGCCTTCCACAAGAGGGCCTTTGGCAATATCCAAAGACATTTTTGGTTGTCACAGCTGGGGAGGAGAATGCTGTTGGCATCTAGCAAGGAGAGATCAGGAAGCTACTAACACACACAAGAAAGGCTTCCGTAGTAAAGAATTACCTGGCCCAAAATGTCAGTATCACTGAAGTTGGGAAACTCTGAGCTCAAATAATGCTCAGAGGCAAATTCATAGCTTTAAATATTTATATCAATAAATGAATAAAATGAAAATAAACCAATTTAAAAAGTAATAAAACAGATAAACTGTTAGGTAACCCAGACTCTACACTTTCCCTCAGAAAAAGAGAGAGGCAGAAAGACAGAAAATGTATTTAAAAATCACCACAGAGTAAATTTAAAGAATAATTGGAGACTACTTTATTTCATGTAAATTTATGATAAGATGAATACTTTTCTAGAGAAATATTTATCAAATTTGATCCTAGAAAAATTCAAAATATTTAACCAGACCAATTTTCAAAGAAGTTTAGGAAATTGTCAAAAACTGTCTCCTAAAAAGACACCAAGCTTCAATAGTTTTACAGGGAAATTCTGTGAAACTATTAAAGTTAAATACTTTTAATACTATTTAAGCTGTTTCAGGTTATAGAATAAAATAAAAAGGTAGAATTTATTTTTTGAAGCAACCAGATTATTGACACCAAGACCTGACAAAGATTACAAAAAAAAAAGATTATAGATAATCTCACTTATGAATATTTATGAATTTTAAAGTAAGAAATGAGCAAACAAATTCAGCAGCATAGTAACAGAATATTATATAATGCTGAAATAGAGTATATTCTAAGTGCAAGGATATTTCAATATTGATAATTCAATATCACTGATCTACAAACATGCAATATTAATGATATATGTATATTAATAGAGCTACAGAGAAAATCAAATAATCACTTTCATAAGAGCTCAAAAGGAATTTGACGAAGTCAGCATCTTTTAAAAAAAACATTCAAGTTAAGATCATTAGGAATTTACCTGCAATGATAAAATGTAGTTTTTATTTTAAAAGCTAGCATTGTGTTTAATGGGAAACACTGGAAGCACTAAAACTAGATAGGAAACAGAAAAAGATGAGCAAGTACACTCATCTTTATTGGTAATATCCTACCAGAAGTACTGGATTATGTAATTAATTATGTAATTAACAGGTATAAATGGAAAGGAAATAAAACTATCACCATGTGACTGGAAAACCCTAGAGAATAAATTTAAAAATCACTATAAAGAGTAGAATTCAGTAGCAGGGTTCAGAAATTGATACACAGAAATCAATAGAGTTAGGAAATACAATGAAAGAAAAGATCTTATGAAAGCGACAATAACAAAAAGATAACATATTTAAAAATAAATGAGAAACATGCAAGATCTATATTAGGAAAACTCTTAAAAAGGTATAGAAGAAACTTTGGACAAATGGAAGCCATACCATGTTCTTGGAGAGGAGTTTCTATATTTTCAAATTTCTTACAATGAACATGGAATAAATAATTTTTTTTTTTCAAAATAAGGGATTAAAGGCAAAGGTCAAGGAAGGTGCAGATAAGCAATGTCATCATCTTATATCAAACTAAAAAGCTTCTGCACAAAAAAGGAAACTATCAACAAAATGATAAGGCAGGAGAAACTATTTGCCAACCACCTTATCTGATAGGGGATTAATATTCAAAATATACAAGGAAATCATACAACTCAATAGCAAATAATTATAACAACCCAATAAAAAAAATAGGCAAAGAATTTGAATAGATATTTTTTGAAAAAAGACATACAGATGGACAATGGGTACATGAAAGGGTGTTTGGCACCACTGATCATCAGGGAAATACAAATCAAAACCATAGTAAAACATCACCTCACACCTGTTAAGATATCTGTTGTTAGAAAGACAGGAGATACCAAATGCCAGTAAAGATATCGAGAAAAGGGAAGTCTTGGAATATATACTGGTAGTCACTAGTATGGAGGTTCCTCAAGAAATTAGAACTGCCATATGATCCAGCAATCCCACTCCTAGGTACACACCCAAAGGAAATAAAATCATAATTTTTTACTCCATGTTCACTGCAGTATTATTCATGATAGCTAAGGTATGGAAACAACCTAAATGTTCGTTAACAGATGAATAAAGAAAATGTGGTATGTGCCTGCAAAGAAATACTATTTAGCCTTAAAAAAAAAGAAGAAAAACCTGTCATTTGCAACATGCATGAACCTGGAGGACATTATGCTAATTAAAATAAGCCCAACAGAGAAAGACAAATACTGCTTGGTATTACGGGTGAAATCTAACAAAAAGTCAAACTCTTAGAAATGGAGTAAAATGGTGGTTGTCAGGAGCTGAGAGTTGGGGCAAATGAGAAGAGATTGGAAAATGAGTGCAGACTTTCAGAAATAAGATGAATAAGATCTGAGAATCTGATGTATAGTATGGTGACTATAGTTGACAATACTGTATTACATAATTGAAATTGGCTAAGAGAATAAATCTTAGGCTTCTCACCAAAAAATAAGTAAATATGTGAGGTGATGGACATGTTAATTAACTCAATTGTGGGAATCCTTTCATAACGAATACATACATCAAATCATCATATCGTATGCATTAAATGTATTATATCAGTTATACTTCAATAAACTTCAAAATAAATGCCATCAGCAAACTTTCTTGGTACTATAGTATTATGATGTAAAGGACGACTTGCTGCATTTATGTGGAGTAGCTCACTGGTTTCTGAGTCTATCACTCTAAGGTGGATTATAAATTATGATGTCTTCTTCACAGTAGACAAGTGCTTTCAGGCAGTCTACCAACAGATAAGAAAATCAACTAGGATGGTCAGCCATACTACCTGCTCAAATTTTGGCACCTCTGAGTATCATGGTTTCTAATGATCCGTTGCACAGAAGTCATGTTTATAACAAAGGTAGTGATGACTTGTATACAGGAATAGGGTGTAAGAAAAAGCATGTTGTCAACCCAAGATTTTAACCAGTAGAGGGCAGTCTTCTCTTGGTTTGGGGCTCTAAAGTGTTTGCTCCTAAAGCCTGAAGTGATTTGACCTCTTTTTTTTTCTCTTCCTACTGGTGATACAGGTGTCAAAGATAAACAAAGCCGGACGCTAGGGAAAGTGATATGATCAGATTTCAGGCATACCTCTGAGATTTTGAACGTTCAGTTCCAGACCACTGCAATAAAGCAAGTATTGCAAAAAGCATGTCATAATCTTTTTGCTGGAGAGTCTTGCCTCCAATTTGTAAAAAAAAAGAGCACATTAGCTGTGATGCACAGTAAAGCGAAGAGCAATAAAACAAGGTATGCCTATATAATCATTAATATTCTATTGCAATAGGGAAAGTAGTGTAGTACGAACTGAACTAACTTTGATTTATACGGAGGTGACTTGGTGCTTTAAAGGGAGAATGAAAATGAGGTCTGGGGGGCGGCAAGTGGAGATAGTAGGGTCAGAAAAGTAAGAACTTAACAGGCAGGAAGGGGTCTTTACAAAATCCATTAGGGTTTGTTTACCAGCCCTTATTAAAGTTAGGGTCCTACCTCACACAGAGACTGGGAAACAAGCTCACTCTTCATTTGTTGGCTGGACCAAACAGTAAATTCTTTTGGCAGCATTGGATTTTCTCAGGCAGGTTCTTTAAGGGGGTCAGGGGTGAGGATCATCCTAGGAATGCAGTCTTGAGCTATCACGAACTATGTTAGTATTTGTTCAGGTCTTCACGGGCCACGTTTGAGGTCTACTTAAGAAAGGTCTCAGAGAAGCCTGGCTAGAGTTCAGTCAGGAGAGAATCTTTGTCAAAGGGGACAGTGTTAATATTAGTTTTATTGGAACAAATATAATTCCACTACCTCTTACTACCAGTAGGGTAATGTTGGCACTTCTCAATAATTTATTGACAATAATTCTGCTTTAGAGCTGCCCTAGGATCTCAACAGAATTTTGGAGACAGCTCAAGAAATAGTTCTCTCTGTTCTTAGGAGACTGTCCCGTCCCTGTCTTTTTTCCTTTGCATAATCTTCAAAAACAGATATGATCACTCGTATTTCCCCTGCCCAGGATCCATTCCTTTTCTAGTCAAAACACCACAATATTTTTTAGTAAATAATGCATCAGCAGGGGAAGAGAAGTGGTTAGCCTGATCAGTTAGCTACTGTGGGGCATGCAAGCCTGGCCTAACCCATCAAAGTATGATATACCTCTAGCCAGTCTTTCCAAGGATTAGCTTGAAACCTGATTCAGGCCAATAGTCAATTCTGGAACTTCTGGAACTGTTGAGAAGATAGGCACTCTTGTCACTATACTGCCAGCTGTAAATATGGCAAACCAGGAACTTCAGGGGATTTTACCTTAAGAGAGCTTGTGGAGGAAAGGGAGCCAACCAAGAGGAAAGGCCAGTACTGATGACATTTCTTGAGCTGCCGGATCCAACCATTTCATGTTCTTTAAATTTTTTTTTCGTTTTATTTTGAAGTATTTCAGATATTCAAGAATTTATGGAAATTATTATAATGAGCATCTATGTACTCACTAGGCAGTTTGAGAAATAAGAGATGACCAGTGAAATTAAACTCATGGACTTTTCAGTTACGTAGGTTCATAAATCTATTTTGTATAAGCCAGTTCGAGTTATGGCCATGTCCTTAACAACAGAAGAGCTCTAATACTCATCTAATAAAACCCGTCCTGAGATAGTCTAAAAACATATAATATGTAAAATATAAAAAAATAAAAGTAAATGTGCAGTGTTTCAGTCAAACATTTAGTTACAAGTAATATATTCTATTGAAGCCAATTTTATATCTTTTTAATTAAGATATTTTTTTAGAGCAGTTTAAAGTTCATAGCAAAAATGAGGGGAAGGTCCAGAGATTTCCCATATACTCCCTGCACCCACACATGCAGGGCCTCCCCTATTGTCAATATCCCCCACAAGAGTGGTACATTTATTATAACTAATAAACCTAGATTTGACATATAATCACCCAAAGTCCATAGTTTACATTGTGGTTTATTCTTGGTTCTGTATATTCTATGAATTTGGACAGATGTATAATGTCATTTATCCATCTTTATGGTATCATACAGAGTATTTTCACTTCTCTAAAAACCCTCCTCCAATCCTTGGCAACCATTGATCTTTTCACTGTCTCCATAGTTCTGCCTTTTCCAAAATGTCATGCTGTTGGAATCACACAGTATGTACATAGCCATTTCAGATTGGCTTCTTTCACTAAGTAATATGTATTTAAGATTCCTCTATGTCTTTTCATGTCTTGATAGCTCTTTGTTTTTAACATTAACTAATATTCTATTGCCTAGATGTACCACAGTTTATATATTCATTCATCTGCTGAAAGACACCTTGGTTGCTTCCAAGTTTTGGCGATTATGAATAAAGCTACTACAAACATCCTTGTGAAAGTTTTTGTATGGATATAAGTTTTTAACTCCTTTGGATAAGTACCAAGGAGTGTGATGGCTGAATTGCATTGTAAGGGTATGTTTAGTTTTATAAGAAACCACCAGGATTTTGGAAACTTTTTAAGCCTAAGGAAAGAAAGTCTCAATGAGTCTGGCCCTAATACTTTCCTGCACTTGGCTTGTCTTGACAACGTGCTGCCAGGATACATGAAGGCCTTTTTTAGCCCCACAGAAATGCTCTTTTTTGACCCACACCTAAAGGCCATACTTAGAAGCAAACAAATACAAAGTACAGCTAGCTCTGACATTGTCTCCACTAGACAGCCATATCTTGTTCACTCTAGAGCCCTTCTAGCTGCATGACGATGAGCTGTATGTTCTCATGGCACTTTCTAGACCTGTTCCACTGATACCCTAGCTCAGCAGAAGGGACTTTGTATGTTCTCATGGAAGCTGAGGCAGCCTGCGGTCCCATGGCTCAATGCAGCTTCTGCTCTTCTGAGAACCTTAACCTAATAATGGGGATCTTGCCATGTGTACATTATTTGAGTCTGTGCTTTTTCTCATTTTTGCAAAACTACTTAGAGATACATACACAGGTGGTAAAGAAAAGCAAAAGCTGATTAATAGAAAAACTTGGACAGTTATTTTGGAGATGAAAGAGGATAATGTAAGAGGATGGCATAAACCGGGGCTTCCAAAGTAGTGATACATTGATGCTTATTTTGTCATTGTTTTCTAAACTATATGTGGTGTGTGTACATGTGTATGTGGTATACAGATGTGCGTGTATAAATGTTTTACATACTCTTTGATGTGTATTTGTGTTTAACACCAAGATAATATCTGTTGTAACCCAGAATGATCCCTATTTCTTTCATTTATTCACTCAACAAACATTTACTGACCCCCTTTCACATGACGTGACAGACACTGCAACAGATAGAGTGGAATAAGACATGGTCTCTGTTTTCACAAAATTAACTCTGTATGGAAATGGGTAAAATAATAAAATATATATGAAAGTATTCGATAGCACTACAGGCTATAATAAAAACAAAACGATGGTGTGAAAAAGAATGAGAGCATGTGTAGGGGTAAGAATGAGTAGAAGTGTGTATAGGGGTTAACCTCAGACTGAGATAGTCAAAGAAACCTTTGCAGAGAAGGAAACATTTAAGAGGAAGGCTGAATGACAGAAAGATGGAGGCATGGGAAGATCTGAAAGAATAATACTGTGTTAATGAGCTTTTGAAAGGCAGGAACACACTGGATGTATTGGTGGATTAGAGAGAAGGCAAATGTATCTGGGTCTAGTGAGTAAGGAAGGAAGCTGGAGGAGATAATAGCAAAGGGCAGGGGCCAGATCACAAAAAGCCTGGTAAGGGTTGGCGTTTAATTCTAACAATACCGGAAGCCATTCAGGGATCTTAAGCAGGGGGCTGATGTGTCTGATTTATTCTTGAGAAATATCACTCTGTCATCTTTAAGGTTATAGTATTATAGGATGGCCAGAGTAGAATGAAGAGCAGTAAGATGTTCAGACAAGAGGTAACATGGTCTAGAATAAAGACATGTCTTTGTATATACAGAAAAGTGGGACAACTCCATTTAGAATAGAACTAAGTCTGGTCAGAGCTAACATAAGATAGTTTTCATCATTCTTCTTAATAGTAACAAGGATCACCACATTCAGGCCCTGTTTTACACATGTCATTTTCCTTTTGTGACTTGTACAGAGAGAACAATCACTGACTTCATGATCTTACACCTCAGTCTCTCATTTTTATACCTCCTCCACTACTTACTGAAACTCCTCATGCTTCATTAAAACCTAAGCAAGAGGTCTGCTCCAGCCAGTCCAACCTACCAACTCCCCCACAGTCACGGCTACCAACTTTAGTTCAGGTCAAGTAGGGATTTGAGTGTATTCTGTTTGGAAGAAAGCAGATTTTAACCTGGGACTTCACAGGAATTTGACTACACGATTCAAGAGTAAGAGAGGAGTTCATAGAAGTAAAGAGATTAAAAACACCTGCTCTGGATTCGAGTCACATCATCTGAGTTTGAACTCAAGCTCCAGCACAGGCTGTTTGACACTGGGTAGGTAATTCAGTTTCTCTATGCCTCAGTTTCCTCATCTCTAAACTAGTGAAAAATATTCATTCCTATGCTTGTTGTGAGAATTAAAAAGACAATACATGTAAAAGGATTAGGGAATAGTCTGATACCTGCACAACTGTGCAATCAGTGTAAACTATTAGTGTCATTTTAACCAGCATGCAAATTTATGAGAGTTTTTAATAATATGTATTTCACTGATGAATTTGAGCACTTTGCAGATTCTTTTCTTGTAACACTATCAAGTTCCCATTTTATAGTGAATAAAACTAAGGAGTTAAGTGGTTTACTCAAGATTATACAGCAGAGTCATAGGGTATTAGTTCAAAAGAGGCCTAAGTTCTCAATACTGGCTTGCTGGAGACCTTTAAAACTACTAATGTTTGAGTTATGACCTCAAAAATAAAAAAAAAAAATTTTTGAAGTCTGGAACCTAAGCATCCATATTTTGAAAAGCTCCCTGGGAGATTCTAGTATACAACTAAATTTAAGAACCATTGACCCATAAAAATCATTTTATAAATGAGTGAACTGAGGCCATCTGTGATTGAATGATCAGCCCAAGCTAGTTAATATTAGAGACAGTGATAGTCTTTGAAGAGAAGGAGTCTTAAAATTCTGATAAATTAACTTATAAAAAGAACCTATCATGATGAGAGAGATGACTCTTAAGAAAGAACAACGTGACTTCAGCCTGATCTATTGTTGATATATCTAAGGACAAGGCTGTAGTCTATAAGGAAGCACAGGAAATGGGTGCCAGGGAAATGAGTTTAGCTGGAACATCATCCTGGCTTACCTGAGACCATAAACCATTTCACTCCACACTAATACTCTCGAGTTCGGAGTGAATGTTCACAAATGTTCATCTGAAGATTGATTGTCTTCTGAAGTGAGTTTCCCCTGGTTATTAGGACCCTTTTAGATAGGTCTCTGTCCCACCCACTCTGTTAGTGTCTGTTTTGTTTTCTTCACCCTCTACTACTATGGGAATAAAATTATACAGGGCACCATCCCAATCTAGGGAAAAAAAAGTGACTCTAAAGCAGTTACTGTTCTCTGCCTCCCTTAGTTTCTGAGTGAGAACACTCCGAAACAATGTACAACTGAGATCATTCAAGATGGTAAAGGGTTTAGAGTAGCAAGTACCTTCCTCTGGCGAGCTAGTGTCCCCTTCACTCAGCTCCCACCCCTTTGAAATGGTAATAGTGATCTTGCTGTCCATAGTCTGTTACCTAGCAGTCCCTACAGCCAGCCTGCTTACAGTGTGAGGTTTCAAAATATCACCAGTTACTTAAAATTTGTGAAGTTTTATTATGCCTCTCAACATTTACTGAAGAACTTGGCAGAATCAAATAATGACGGATTTCGTGTCTGTTATTAATCCTAGTTTACAGTTCTCTCCTCAGATGAACAACAAGGAAAACCTGTTGAAATAGTTTATGAGTTATCTGACTTGTGAAACTGTGTTCTCAGTCGAAGATAAATGGTGTTCTACTATAGGAATACTAAATTATGCAGCTTTCAATTTTATTCATGAAGAAGTAAAATGTTTTCATTTTGTTTATATTGGTTAATTACTCAATTTTACTAATGCCCCCCACTTTTTAATTTTTATTCTGAAGGAATATAAAAAGAGAAAGAATTTACGGAAGGAGAAAGAGTGTTTTTCTACTCAAGTTGAAGCAAGCTTTAAGTTATGTTATCTGAACTGCCTAGCAATTAGGAAAGACTTATGATGAAAAAAGGGTGTTGAGCTAAAAGGAAGTATATGCTAAACATGAAAACCACTTCCAAACATCCTCTTATAAATGTGATGACCATTTTTATATTGTTCATTTGTACTTAGTAGAATTTGAAGGAACCTCAGGGATTGCCCAGGCCATTGTTATCTTATGGATAAAAAAAACAAGTTGTGTTTTATTGTGTTACTTACCCATGATGCCAGAATTATTTCTTTTGTGTAAAATTGCTCTATACCTATGTGTTTGTAGGTTGAACATAATTTTTTAGCTACATATTCCTTATGTAAATCTAGGTGTGCCAGTGAAAGACTATATTTATAATCTCAGAAAGTAGATGTTCCCTGCTTTGACTGGGCTAAAACTCAAAATTCATTAATAACACCGCTCTTTCTTACCACCAGCCCTACCAACCTCCTGGCTTAGAAATCTCCAGATAAAACTTGAATTCATCCAACTTCGAGTCTACCTAAAATTTAACAAGGTATTCCTTTACTCAAACTAGTAGATCACCTTACCAAAGAAGATGATAATCTGAATGAATAAAACCATTTATCTAATTATCTCAATTTTTCATAACTTTTAAAATAATGGTCACTATTCATTTCCCATTCCTTTTTTTAAATTAAGAATTTGCATATAGTGCAAAAATCTTAAATGGGCAACTTGAAGAATGGTTACATATAGATATATCTTGTCACCCACAAAGATCAAGATATAGACCATTTCTAGCATCTGAGCAGGCTAACTTATATACATCCCAGTCTGTAGTAACTGCCATTCTTCTGCCTTCTACCATCATGCATTCATAGATAAGCTTTACATAATTTTGAGAAGAATCATACAATATGTACTTTTTGTATATGGCTTTTTAATTCTACATTATGTTAGTGAGATACATCCATGTTGTTTGTGTTTATCAGTAGCTTTTTTTTTTCATTTCTGTACAGTATGCCATTGCATGGACTCTTTTCACCCATCGTATTGTTCACAGATCTTTGGAATGTTTCTAGAGCTTTGCGATATTAAGCATAAAGCTTAATTATAAACAGAAATGACCTAGGAGTGAAATTCCTGAGTCTTTTGAGTTTGTTTTCCTTTCAGTCTTTTTTTTTTTAGTTCCAGACTAAAATCCAACTTAAGTTGTAAAATGAACTATAAAAATGACCTCAAAAAAGTACCTCTCTTTAGGCCTGACAAGTGTTCCAGGTGGCAGATGTCACAACTTAAAATGCTCCACCAATAGGGTAACATCATTCATAGTTTACTCCCTATGGCATCCCTGATGAGTTTTCCTCTCCCATTTTCTTCTTCCTAACTTCTCGTTATCTATATTCTGACTTAGTGTGAGGGTTGGGGGTGGGGTGGGACTTAATTCTTTTTTTTTTTTTTTTAGGCAAGGCATTCTTGGTTGACCTCACAGTTGCAAGGACTTTGTCAGCTTCCAATTCCTTATTTTTTAATTTTTATTTATTTATTTGTTTGTTTGTTTGTTTGTTGTTTGTTTATTTTTTATGCCTATAGCACCCGGTCTTCCTATGTGGTCTCCCATCCAAGTACTAACCAGGCCTGACTCTGCTTAGCTTCTGAGATCAAATGAGATCCAGCTTGTTTGGGGTAGCATGACTCAGTGGTCTTAACTTTTAAAATAAAGATCAATGGACCCCACTCCAGACTTAATGTAGCAGAATCCCCAGGCTTCTAGGTATTTGTATTTTTAAAAAAAGTTTTGTAAGTGATGTTGATTGACTTTCATGTTTAGAAATGAATTCCTCAACTAAATATCTGAGATCTCAGTAAAATCCATCATCTACCTCCTCAAAATTATAGGATTTAAGGGTCTACAGTCATGCTACCTTGAACAAGCTGAATCCTGTCTGATTTTGGAAGGTAAGGAAGGTTGGCCTGGTTAGTACTTAGATGGGAGACCACCTAGAAAGACCAGGTGCTGTAGGTATAAAAAATAATAAGAAAATAAATAGCAAGCTGACAAAGTCCTTGAAATTTGTGAGGTCAACCAAAAGTGGCCTCACCTAAAAAAAAATTACAGGATTTAAGTTTGTCAGCTAATAAGACTGGCCCCATGCATATCTACAGTGACAATGGTGTCATTTGATCTCTTCTTCATGCATTCTCTCTTAAGTTGATCAATCTCCTCACTTAAAATTTACATAACTCCCTGACCCACATAGTGATTACTACTTTGAAGGCAGGCACTCATTCCATTAAAGCTCTAGTTGCTATTTGGTTAGTCTCATAAACTAAACAGTATTAATGAATTTGTGTGTGTGTGTGTGTGTGTGTGTGTGTGTGTGTGTGTGTGTGTGTGACCTTTCCAAGGTAATGAAATGTTTTATGCTAAAATGCAAGTTACCAAAATGCTCTTATCTAGAATGAAGTTTTGGGGCCCCTTACAGATCAATCAAGAAGAATGCTTTTAGTCAAACAAGCTTTCAGATAATAAAATCCACATACACAAATATTTGTCCATGTCTACCTTCACTAATATTACTCAGTTCAATGTATGAAAAAAATAAAAATGGTGAAAATAGATATTAACTGACACAAAAGAAATTGCTAAGAATTTAAATCAAAATTAAATAAAGTGATTGCTAATTATCAATTAACAGGAGAGGAAGGTTTATTTGGATATAAACTGTCCAGTCCAAATTACACCGTAGTACAATAAACTACCTCCTAGGCCCTCTGCTACCCAAAGCACACAACTGTAGAAGGAAAAGCAGGAAAAAGAAACCTAAGCATAATTGCTGTGATTAAAAAGGCAACTATAGAGACAATAAAAAGATGCCTTGCTAGGCCAAATATAAGAAAATAAGAAAACATAGAACTCAAGACATAATACCTGATCCATACAAGATAATTATATAATAATTCTATTTTAAATATATATACGATTTCTTCTATAAATTCAAGGAATGGTTATATCTATGACTGAAAAGAAAATTCCTATCTAGGGAAAAGGGCCAGACAACATCCCTCTATTTTAACTGTAGGAAATCTAAAGTGATGAAGGGTTAAATAACTTTAAGTTTCAAAGGGCAAAACTTGGATGAACATCCAGTTTTCCTGACTTCTAGATCGCATAATTTTACATGAATATTGTATTTATTATATTACAAGCAGAGTGTGTGTGTGTGTGTGTGTGTGTGTGTGTGTGTGTGTGTGTGATTATTTGGAGGGGTGGTTAATATTGCAGTTAAATACACTGGAAAACTCCTATTCTGCCTCAATCGACTTCTTATTCTACGAGGCTTTGCTTACGTCTTTCCTTCCTTGCCCAGTTGTGCCCAAAGTTGCGAATCCCAGAAGACCACCAAGGAGCCAATACCGATGCAATCACATGAGGGTTTTTATTCAGACTCGAGTCCAGACTCTCAACCGACACTGTTGGAACGAGAGCCCCAAACTCTGAAGAAACGGGTATTGATACAGAGCAAGCGCGGGAATTCCAGACTTGTCCCTACCTGATTGGTTGTATCTAGGGTGGTGTGAGGTTAGGTAGGGGTTGATTGGTTTTTTTCCTTTCAGCAAGGGGTCAACAGCAGCTGAAGGCATTTTTACCTTTAACTAAGGGTCAGCAAGGCGTCACAGCAGCTGAAGGCATTTTTACCTTTCACTAAAGGAGGGTTTAGAGGAAAGCTAAGTCTTGAAAAAACTAAGTCCCTTTCAGCCCATCCTGAGCTGGATGGCTCTTTTCCTTGTTCCCACCATCCCCTGTGCATAATTATGTGTTTCTTAGCCCTTACAACTGTGATCTGAAATGACATATGGATTCAGCAGCCTCTTCCACTAGGCTTTAGGTGCTACAGGGTAGTTTGTTCATTATTGCATCCCTGTTACTTAGCACAATGCATTGACACAATGTCAGTGCTTAATTTATACTAATGTTACTGTTCTAATAATGTCCAGTTGGTATTTCAATAACTAAATTATCTTCTTTTAAACCACCTTATACAAAAAGTTAATTTTCTGTGGTTGAAAAGTTTCCAGTACATATAAAAGGTAAAATTTTCATCATTTTATCTTCTCTTGTGTCTAATTCAGCATCTCCCGTTTTTGTATCCTACAGAGTTAATCTCTCAGATGTTGTTAAAATACAGTTTTATGTTATTTAACATGACAGTTTAATATTCAGCCTAGCAAGACTACTAGTAGTGGTTTAGCCCATAGGTGCTGGGGGGGAGACTGCCAGGCCACGTAGGGTGGATGATTATTAGTTCACCACTCAGTTTCCACTCCCTTCTCTGTAAGTAGGAAAAATAACAGTCCTCTCCTGTCAGGATTTACTGAGTAGTACACAAAGGATTTAGAAGATATAGTATGTGCTCAGAATATGTTGCTACTATTATTAAACAGAATCAAACAGTTTTTTCTTTCATATTTGGTTTTGTTTGATTTGCTTGCTGTAGGACGGCTCAGTCTTTAGTATGCTGAGTGCCTATGAATCTCCGAGTAAGCAGTATTTTCTGGATTTATTTGATGGAAGACCTACTAGAAAATCCCAGGAGTAATCCAACTCAGAATATACTTTGGGAAATTCTTATCATCAATTTAAAATAATATTAACACTTTCTAAACCAAAATTGGGACATTGGTTTTACAAGTATAGATGTAACTTGAGGCATTGGGACATAGTATTTGTAAGAGCTGTTCTAGCAATCAAACAAACACATAAGACCTATGCGTTACTGCATTTAAAAATCTTTTCTAAAACCTGAAGTGCAAGTGAAACAATGTTTATCAGTTCTAAAATGAGGACTGCAAATGCAAATATTCTTCAAATTAAAATAAATTAGGTTTTATGCATAGTTTTCTGGTATAGTTGGAAAATTATTACTTGATGAAGAGCTAGACTTCCTTATTCCCAAACTTATACCATTTATCTAAATTCTGATGCATATGATAAGAAACTTCCTCTACAGCCAGGAAACTTTGCAAGTATGAAATAATCTGAAAGGAGGAGGTAAAGAAGGAAGTAACTGACCAAAGTGAAAAAGAGGAACAAGTTCTAAACCAAAGCACATTTAAGACATAACCAAAAGAACAGAAGAGAACTAGGCATACCCATCTCAAGGTAAGTAAAAACCTGATTTAAGGTGTGTGGGTAATAAAAAACTTTAAGAAACAGGTTCATTTTTAACAATTAATAACCTTTTTTAAAAATCTTATTAAACACAGTGGGTTTTTTTGGTGACCTTATGGGGCGACAGAGAAAAAATTTACAAACTGAAGGTGCTGTCAATGTTTCTTTTTAAGTATATTTGATCACAAGTATAAGATTACACTTTGCTGTCACCTTGTTTCCAAACAGAAGGGCAGCATCTGACTTTGAAAATTTCAGTTTATCAACAATTTGTAATTTTAAGACAAAGAAATTATTGTTAAGTAACCTGTTGGAACTGTTTTCTAAAGACAAAACAAATAGTTTTCTTTCACACTGGACAAAATGAAGTTTATTTAGATGTGAAACCATAATTGAAGTGCTTTTGTTTAACAGATTTTTTTTATTCTAGTAGGTCTTTGTCATGCAGGGTTTTTCCTAGTAAGTTATTTTGAAGAAAGAAAAAGGATGTGTTTGTTTTCTTTTTTAAAAGCCTTGTTGTCTTTATCCCAGTGAACACTACTTTGACAAACAGTTTTAATATTTGGAATGTACTAGAATGTCTACTTTATATAGAAGATCATAAACAGAAAAAATAAATTCTCCTCTTGAAAATTGAGAGGGCAGTTATTTTCAGGAGGCAATAGTTGACCTTCCCCACTTTAGTTTCAGGTTTTTTGGAAAATATGATTAGTCTCAATTGATTTTGAAATTTAGCTCAAATATGCTGGCAAATCATCACTTAAATAAGTATTTATACCATAAAATATCTTAAATATGACTACTTTTTATCTGTTTCAAAAAGAAAATTTATTTCTAATAGTTAAAGTCATTCGCCAAAACTTTGCCCTCAAACACAAGCGTTGTGCCTGGCCTTATAGAGGAGGGATCCTACCAAAGTTCCAAAGAGATTAAAAGATATCTAGATCCGGGATATCTGTTTCTATAGTTTTACCAGATACATTTTATAAATTGACTTCATCTCATATTCAATTTGGTATTTAATGTGAAATGACAACTTGAAATTTTGTATGTTGGTATATTCTAACCGTGAACAAATTTGGAAAATTTTAGTATTAAACAGGAAAACTCACTGAAAGCCGGGCTTTCATGGGCTTTCTTTTTTTCCTCTTTATTGATATTATTGTTATCCTAATGCAGGTTGCTCATTCATTAACAGTTATTTAATGAATTAGATATTTAATAATTACCAGTACTAGTGCTGGTAATATAACTACATAAGATTCCCAGCCCTCAACAACATCAGAGCTAATCAAGCTATACCAGTTAAGTACAGATGTGCTTGACAGCATTGATAGAAATTTGGGTAAGAATAATATTTTGGAGCAAACTTTAATTGAATCTTGTTTAGTATCTTCTTAGTTGTTAAGGAAGTTATTTAGCCTGTTTAATCCTGTCTTTTCTCATCCATAAAATAGGGATTACAATAGTATCTATTTCATATGGCAGCTGTAGGATTAAATGAGATAATTCATGTAAAAGTGTTTAGAAGGCGACCCAAAAGAAGCTTTTAACAAAATATTATTGATGTTGACATTCAATAATTGATGATGATGATTTCACAAGCACTATTAACAATATTGGACAACTATAGTTAATAATATTGTATATTTGAAAGTTGCTAAATTTGTAGATCTTAAAAATTCCCTTCAGAAGAAAAAACTGTAACTATGTAAGGTGATGAATAACTAATCTTAATATAATAATTATTTCATAATATATAATACATAAAATATATATAATGTGGTGTATCTTAAACTTATACAATGTTATATGTCATTTATGTCTCAACAAAACAAACATAAAATCAGCTATTGGCAGTAACTCTTTCTGAGTCTAGGCTGAAAACATACAATGGTAATATTGTTGATAAAATCATAATATAATATTCAGTCTGGTTGAACAGTTTCTGTTTCTTTGCCATTTTAAAACATTAACAGAAAATGCTTTAAATTATCTTAAATGAATGGAATTTATTTACTGGAAGGTGAGAGAAGACTGATGATAGGAAGGCTTTTTCTTTAAAATTATATGCCACCAAGCTCTTTTCTTCCTTTAAACTATACTCTTTAGAAAACATATCTTGAGTTTTAAACTATCAACAAGCAATTAGATGCTAAGATTTGTAGTCATTTGTTTATTTAATCATTTGATAAATATTGACTGAGTGCTTTTTCTGCACTAGGTACTTTGCTAGTCTCTAGGAATATAAAAATGGAAAGACCTGATTCTTGCCCACCATTTAGGAAGATAAACAATTTTATGTAATTTAGATTATCATGCTATAATAGAAAAGGGACTCATTAATATGGGACTATAGAAGGAGTGATTAAGAAAAAGGCGTAGTCCCTGACCACTCCACAGGCTTCACAAAGGAGGTGGTAGGTCATGGAAATGACTGCAAGTGTATGCTCTTTTCCCATTCCTCTTCTTGTGTTCATAGTGTTGTCTTTTACTTGAGAATTATAAGCCAATGTCAAATACCATGTTGAAATCTAAGTGATGAAATCACTCAGGCTTGAGCAGGGACATGTTCTTCTAAATCTTTCTATCTTCTAACAGCTAGTACTATATTCTGTTTGGAAGCATGAACTCACTAAATGCTAGTGCTTTATGTATAGGTAGAATTTTTATTATGCTAATATAGTAAACATACAATTAATATGTTTTTAATTTATAGCAGGTTTCTTGATGGCAGATCATTCAACCTTCCTTTTCTTGAGTTTTCTACTCTGCTATTATCTTCCACTCATTTCTGCTTCATTCTGTGATCCACAGACAGAAAAGAAATTGGAGTTGATTAAAATCCCGCCTGACACGGTACAATTATACATTGATGGTTATAATGTAAAAAGGATCAAATACAACGAGAATCATCTTCCAAAACTAAAGTTCCTTAATCTCTCCTCTAATTGCATCAGGACTTTGCCAGATGATGTTTTTTCAAATCTGAAAGAGAAATGCCTAGAAGAGCTTCCAAAATTACCTTTGAACTGTACCCTACATGGAATTACATGGGTCTGTACCTGTAAATTCATTAAGGGCTACCCCATACCAGTAAACAACACTGTTTGTGTGGAAATGTTGAAAAGCTGTGGAAACACTTCAATGGCCATTCCTATAGGAATTTCTCTTCTTTTACTGTTGCTGATCTGTGGAATTGGGTGTGTTTGGCACTGGAAACACCATAACCAAACACAACTTACCCTACCAAGGTTTTTGCAAAGAAGAAGCAAGAAAAAAGACTATACTAAAACGCTCTTCTTGGGTCCCCACGTTAGCAGTTCAAAGAATAAAACCTCAGTTCAAATCCATGGCCACAAATCTGCTGTGGAGGAAAGTAGCATAGATGACCACTATGAAAATGTGGAAACGAGGTGTCCCGAAGCCAAAGAAGAAACCAGTAAGGAACTATATGAGAACACTCGGCAGACCAACATTGAGGAGCATATCTATGGAAATGAGACATCTGAATATTATAACTTTCAGAAGCCTAGTACTTTTGAGTTGTCTCAAGATGAAGATATATATATTCTTCCGGATTCACAGTAACTTTTAAAATACTGAGTTTAGCTATTGGAGAATGTTCACTGGGACTTTTACTGTACTGATGTCATTATTAATCAAGTTCTGATGAAGCGTTGTCTCATCTATCACCACCCTTCTCACTATGTGAATTACTGTAGATTAATTTTAAATATGCTCTCCACCTTTCTTGCCTTAGATTAATTCTGCATTGTTATATTGATTTTTTTCCTTCTAATGTTAGCTGTTATCTTTTTCTTTTATTTCTATCTCCACCATCTTTTTTTTTTTTTTTTCTGGATCAGGATTATTGTCGCTGTTTCCTATTATCAGAGTCTTTCTGGCTCTAGTTTCCACACACTCAGCAGTTCCTCATGATGCTGCGATATTTATCTTCAAAAAATATTTCAGTGGCCACATCATTCCTTTGCCTAAAACCTTCTCTTTGCAAAAGACATAACACACTTAATTCTAATCCCAGAATTCATGATTTTCCACGATTGGTTCCAACTTACTTTTCCAGTGGCTTTTACCGATCCCTCACTTCTCTGCTTTCATCAGAATCACCTTAAAACATGCCAGACTCATCCCTCCTCCCCAGTTCTGCTTGTCTGCTCCCTCTCAAGCCTGCCTCTGATCAAAACTTCTATAAATCTTCCGAATTATTCCAAACCTATATTTGCCTTTTTTTTTTCTCATCTCCTGTAGATTTTGCTGCCTGTTTAATTCTTTGGGCATTTAAACATATAAACATTTGCTACAACATTTTATTAAAGTATGTTGTATGAGAATGTCTTAAATTTATTACTAAATAGTAAGAACTGCTTCATATTCACATTTTAGCCCCAATGCCTAAACCATCACATGAGGCACTCATTATTGTTCAATTGACAAGAATTGCATTGTATATTTTGCTAAGTAGTTTTGAAAAAAATCTAATAAATTTATCCATCCAAGTAATATTTATTGAGTACCTTTTATGTCTTACTGTACTGTGCACATTGAAGAAGTAAAACAATAAAAAGCAAAACATGGGTCCTGAATGTGAACTGTCTAGTAGGAAAGAAAAGACAATAAATAAACAAATAAATACTATGCCAGTTTTTAAGCTGTGATATCTCATTTCTAAACCCACCCTCAAATTGCTTAGGACTCTGAAAACTACATTCATTTTCTCTTTGCCAGCTGGATCCATGTTAAGTATTGTCAATAGGAGGCACTTAGGAAAACTGGTAGGTGACAGGAAGCAAAAGAGACTTGCTCCATTTGTGCTCCTATTGTTCCAAGCAGGTACTGTTGCCATGTAATTTACTCCAGCATTCCCAGTTGTTTGCGGTTTCTAGTTTCTTCAGCACTCCCAGAATCAGCTTCATTGCACCTGTCAGAGATTCCAGCACCAGCCAGGCAGCACCCTCTCCTTAGCATCTGAGAACTAGCTCTCTAGGGTCCTCCTCCAAGCTCCTGAGGGACTTGCAGGAAACAAATGACATATTCAGAGTTCTGAGTCCTAGCCCTGCAGGGAACCTCCTTCTAGGTTCTGATAACTCCCAGCCCTAGGCATGGTGGCTGTTCCCTGAAATTACTATCTCTGTGGTACCTCAGTTTCCTCATTTCATCTTTTCAGTCTACCAGTACATTTTTTTGCTAATTTCTTATATTCAGATTGCCATGTTAAAACAAACTGGTATGGTTTTTCTTCCCCCAAGTAGACCCAAAATTATACAAATAAAAATATAGAGTAGGTGCTTTGAAGAAAAAAATAAGAGCTTTCTGTTTTTGAGAGCAATGGAGTTGGGTAGGGAAGAGGGTGTGAATTTTTATAAGATGGTCAAAGGAAGCCTCTCTGACACACTTAATCTGAGACTTGAGGATGAAAATGAGTTATTCATGTAAATGTGGTGATGGGCAGGGATGGGGCCAGCATGTGAAAAGAATCTGAGGCACGAAAGAATTTATGGTGTTCTGGGAATTTAAAAAAAGCCATTGTGGCTGGAGCTTAGTGAGAGAGGGCTGAAGTGATATTTGAAGGGTTGGTGAAGAAGGAACTGGTAGACAATGCAGCTTTTAATAGGTCTTAGTATGGCTTAGACTTTATTCTGGGTGCAAATGGAATCTAGTAAAGGTTTTTAAGCAGAGGAGTGAAGTGTTAACATTTACCGTTTTAAGAGTTACTGGATTGAGAAATGACTGGGAAGAGGCAAGATGGAAGTACGTAGGGCAGTGAAGAATATTGTTCGGTAACTTACTAATTGATAAAAATTCATAAAGATTAGAAATAGCTCCTGTTTACCTTCTAGAGAAGAAAAGAAATTATCTTGTCCTCAACTTCTAGATTGGTCCAAGAGCAGATGATCGTTTTAGTCTCAAATAAGTGTGTGTGTGTGTGTGTGTGTGTGTGTGTGTGTGTTTTGCTAGAACACTCAATATCCATGCCTATCTAGCACCAAATTATAGAAGCTGAAAATAACCTAACAGAAATATCACCAGAGTTTATGTCTCGGCAGGATACTGGGCATCAGGCCAGAAGGAGTAGGAGAGTTAATCCATAATAACTAAAAAAGTGAGAAGAGAAGAGTGAGAGTCCCCATTGAGGGGGCAAGAGTGGTGGGAACTAGAGAAGCAGCCTTAAGTGTGTGGTCTGAGCAGTAGCTGGGAGGTTGTAAAAAGTAAGGTTTTCAATGGCCTAAGCAAGAGCCCATTTGATGTGGAGATCAATAGTAGGTTGGAGTATATTACTCTACTTCGTTATTGGGGTATATTATTATTATTATTACCTTTATGTTGAAGTATAAGACAGATTTAAGGAAAGCGTTTCAAGTTGCAGGCTGAAAGCAAAGTCAAGACATTCACCAGGTACTCGCTGTTGCTGGATGTTGGCCATACAGTCTTACAGAGTCTAGTTATGAGTCACTAGATTCATTTCTATGAGTACATAGCAAAGCCACACTTATTGTATTTGCTGCTTCTATCTTCTTTCTTCCACCCCAACATCCTTCCTCTTTTAATTGTGGTACATGTGGTTACTTTTGCTAATAATAAAACACAAATACAAACTGCTGCTCACAATAGATGTAAGACAGACTATTATCTTTCTCTCTCAAGGACATTTTTTACTTTTGATATTTTACAAAGGCAGAGAAATATTGTAATAAAGGGTGCAGGTAGGAGATAGAAATTTGAAAGGAGGTGCAAGAAAAAAGGAAGAGAAGGAAGAAGAGGAGGAGGAAGGAGAGGGGAGAGGAGAAATGAAGGTGAAAGTGGAAATGAGAAAAGAAGGTAGAGAAGAGGGAATAGGAAATAGGAGAGGGGACAAAGGATGGGGAGTACGCATAGAAAAGAGGAAGTGAATAACAATATCTTTTATACACTTCTGCTCTCCCCTCATAACTAGTAGGAAGGTAAGTAGTTATAAAAGGAGGAGAGAAGTGGTCTGCCTTTACAACTTGGTTGAATGTAGATTATAATTGTCTACCAGTGAATACATTGATGATTGCACATACTCTAGTCATGGAAGTATATTTATGTATTTTGCAAACTTTCTTGCTGGTCCTCAAACCTGCCTTAGGGTCATTACATTCTCTTAGAGTTGCATGTCCCTCTCCCAGATATTCACACTCCCAGCTCTCCCATCGAAAGATGCCTTACTCAGAGCTGACAACGCAACCGGAAACAACCTCCTATTCTGACCCATTTTACCTTTCTTTGGTTCCCTTCATAGCACTGATCATTATGATAAGTGTTTGTATATTATTTATAATCTATTCTTTCTACCTAGAAAATAAGGTCTATGAGGGCAGAAACATTTTCTCTTTTGATTTCTAGTTCTACTTGACTGCCAGTACTCTGCTGATATTGGCTCAGTTATGTTTGCTGATCAAATTAATGAAATTTTTCTTTAAGACTAGTACTCTTGGTGAAGTTGTTGAAATATTTTGGAAAGCCACAATAAGAAGAGTTACATATATTATTTTGAACACTAATATGCAAGTGTATATAAAGACAGATTTTTTTTTTTGAAGAAGGAGCGATTACTTTAGATAGTTTTCATTTTGGGGGAGTCTTTTTAAAATTTTTCAATTATAGTTAACATTCAATATTCTTTTGTGCTAATTTCAACATAGAAGTTAGAGATTTATATAATTTATGAAGTGACTCCCCAGCCCACATAAGTCTAATACCCACTTAGCACCGTATATAGTTATTACAATATTATTGACTATATTATTATTGACTGTACTTTTACAAATAATTTACACTTTTCTCAGTAATAGTTGGCATGCAATATTATTAGTTTCACGTGTACAACATAGTGATTGGACGTTTATATAACTTATGAAGTAATCACCCTGATAAATCTAGTACCCATTCAACATCATGCATAGAAATTACAGTATTATTGACTATATTCCTTGTGCTATATTTTATGTCCCCATGACTATCTGTAACTACCAATTTGTACTTCTTAATCTCTTTTCCTTTTTTACTCTCTGCCCCGCAAAAAACCTGCTCCTGTCTGGCAATCATCTAAATGTTCTCTGTATTTATGAGTTTGTTCCTGTTTTGTTTATTTTGTTCTTTAGAATCCACATGTAAGTGAAATCATAGCATTTGTCTTTAACTTATTCCATTAGGCACAACACCCTCTAGGTCTATGTTGTTACAGTTTGAAAATTTTTATTCTTTTTTATGGCTGAGTAATATTCCATTGTATATGTGTACCACCTCTTCTTTTATTCACTCATTCATTGAAGGGCACCTAGGTTGTTTCCATATCTTAGCGATTGTAAATAACGTTGCAATGAACATATGGATACACATTTCCCTTTAAAGTAGTGTTTTGGGTTTCTTTTAATAAATACCCAGAGATGGAATTATTGGATCTTTTGTCTCTTGGTATAGCCTTTGTTTTAAAGTGCATTTTGTCTGGTATAAGTATTGCTATCACAGATTTTTTGTTTATTTCTATTTTCATGAAATATCTTTTTTCATTCCTTTACATTTTTACTCTGTGTGTGTGTGTGTGTGTGTGTGTGTGTGTTTCTTTTTACACTTTTAATTGGGTGTTTTCTGCTACATCATTTTCTTCCAAATCACTTTTTTCTCTGCTTCATCTAATCTGCTGTTGATTCCTTCTAGTGTATTCTTAATTTCAGTTATTATATTTTTCATGTCTAACTGGTTCTTTTTTATAGTTTCCATGAACTTTTTTATGCTTACTATCTCTTTGTTGAAGTTCTCACTAAGCTCATTGAGCATCCTTGTAATCAGTGTTTTTTGAACTCTGAATCTGGTAGATTGCTTGCCTCCATTTTGTTTAGTTCTTTTTCAGGAGTTTTCTCCTGTTCTTTTATTTGGGATATGTTTCTTTGTCTCCTCATTTTGGCTGCTTCTCTGTTTTTATTTTTATGTATTATGTAGATCTTCTAAGTCTCCCAGTCTTGGCAAGGTGGCCTTGTGTAGGAGATGTCCTGTGGGGCCCAGTGGTACAGTCTCCCTGATCACCTGAGCAGGGTTCTTCAGAGGTGTCCCTTGTGTGGGTTGTGTGTACCCTTCTTTTATAGTTGAGCCTTGTTTGATGTTGGCATGTAAGTGAGTGGGATTAACCCTCAGGCTAATTGGCTGTGAGGATAGATCACAACCAAAATACACAAGCTGCTGTGCAGGGGCTGACCTTACAGAGTTAGATTCATCCCAGCTGGCTCTGGTGTCTCCCAAGACCATCCTTTGGGTATGCCATTTGTGGGGCTAATTGGGCTGTGCACCATTGTGGTCTGAAGCTGGCCAGCTGGTGTGTGGGTTCTGGGGCCTCTTGGGAAGGGTTCTGGTGCAAGCCAAGTTCAGCCACTGCCTATGACTACTCCACAGCTACCTGGTAGGAGCTACAGAGTGATCACAGTGGTTAGCTGCCTGTGCTGGACCTGGAGGTGTGTGGGAGAGGCCATGCTGCAAACCAAGGCTGGCTGCCATCAGTACCATGCCTGAGGCAGCTCAGCAGAAGGCACAGGGCACCCCAAGGCCTGGTCTTCCCTGCTAGCTGCCAATATGACTCAGCCATGTGTTGAAAGAGTGAAGTGCAGGCCTGCAGCCTAAAAAGCATCTGGTGGTGCACAAGTAGGGTAGGATGAAGTCTCAAGGAGTCATCAGGAGGGAGTGAGTGGAGTTAACCAGGCTAATGCATATTCAGATTTGACTATGTGGTGGGAAGGCTTAATAAAGGAAAAATGGCGCCTGTCTTCTGGCTGTGTGAGAGAAAGTTTCACAAAAGAACAGTGCACCTGTTCCTCCATCCCTGGCCCTAAAGCCACACAACTTGGTATCCCTCTGTATGTCCCTCGTGGCTCAGCGCTGCTATCCCTCTCCCAGAGCCTAAGGTGAGTGCCTGGGAGACAGGGAGGCTGTGCACAGGCCCTTTATGTAGACACCTGGTTTTCCAGCAGCCTTCTGTCTCGCTCAGATCGTTGCAATTTCCACTGATTTTCACAGCCAGATGTTGTGGGTGTTCCTCGTCTCAGCATTAATCCTCTGGGCTAGGGAGCCTAGTGTGGGGCTGGGACCCCTCGCTCCTAAAGGGAAACCTCTGCAGCTGAAATATATCTTGATTCTCAACCACCACACATGAGTGTGGGGCCAGCCCATTTCAGTTTTCCCCTCCTACCAGTCTAAATGTGACATCCTCTTTATATCCTTAGTTACAGGACTTCTGTTCAGATGGTTCTCTGGGTTGATTGTTCAATAATTTAGTTGCATTTTTAATGTGGTCATGGGAGGAGGTGAGCACAGCATTTGCCTACTCTGCCATCTGACCAGAATTATTAAGGAAGATTTTTGTATATATTTAGTGTCATAAGTTATCTTTGCCATTTTAATACCATCAAACTTTGTCCCTGTAACCCCAATCACTGAAGCCAGGTGATGCCACATCAGGTTGAATAACAGCAGAGAACATCAGACACTTAGTTTAGTTGGGAGACTAGATAATAGGCTCCATGTAGGAGAAAGAAAGTAAAAAGAAACCAAGGAAGGGAAAATAATGCCTGTTTCCATATTTTTAACTGCTATTTTTAAGCCACAGCAACTAGTTAGTTTTTAAAATTCAGTGATAAGTTCAATATTCACTTTTTAGGGCTTACCTTATGTGATCCCTCTGTATCACTATGTTCTTGCTCTCCCCTCTTCCATTCTTAGGCTCCTTTGCAGTTCCTTTTCTCTAAAGCAGCCATTCAGTGTAAAGGATTTTATGATTGTTTTCCTTGGCTCCCAGATCCTTTTTCTAACACTCTCTAAGTGATCTGGACATCTGTACATCAACTTTCCTGCCCAAATGTCTTTTTGAAGCATTTGACCTTAATAGCTCATCATTTATTGCTTATTTCTATTCAGTGTCCTTCAGACATGTGAAATTTAGCATGAGCCAAGCTTATGAATATGAGTCAAGGTTTGGGTGTCACTCAGAAATACAGATAAAATTAGTGATGGGATAGGAAAAGGCTCAGAGATGAAGGTAGGGAATTCATTGCACAGGTTGCTTGCTAATTTCAAAATCTGACAGTTCAGAATGTTCCAGTGTCTAAAATATCAGCCTCAAAATAATATGGTATCAGTGTATCATGTAGTGAGTAGCTGCTTCTTCAACATCAATGCCTGGCTCAAACAAATAATATTTTTCTCTGTGATCCTCAGTCACTTAGGCCAGATAGTATCACATTTGGAAAGCAGTGTTTTTCCTTCTCTTCCTCTGACTTTGGAGTAGGCTCTGAAACATACATAACACTGTGTGTGTATGAGCAAGAAAGAGTCCAGGGCCTGCTGGGCATCAGGCTAGTAGACTTGTCTGATAACTATAGGTATATGATTCAGTAGTGATACTTATTTAATTTACTTCAACATACTTGTTTGCTATTTATTTTTAAAACTTTTTTAGGATAGATACATTGAGCTAGAACTAAAAATCAATGTTTATTGGATTTCATAAATATCCATATTTTTCATAAAAACATCCAGGCCAGAGATTTTAGAATTTGTTCACTTTGAGCGAATGGATATCCACTAATATCCTTGTGAAAGAGAAGAAGATTACAAATATACTTTTTGGTAGATGCCTATAGTGGGATAGATAAAAAGTTGTAGAACAGTAAGGTCATGATAATAACAGATAACTTCAGTCATGCAACAAATATTTATCAAATATGTGTGATGTATCAAACACTGGGAGAGCACTGGGGTTGCTTCATGGAGAGTGTAGAAACAGACCTTGTCTCTCCATTCAGTGTACTGACACAGTAGAAAGGAGTTCCAATACTTAAACAGGCTACTAAAATGTATTGAGGTAATATTATAAAAGCATATAATATAATAAAAAAACTAACCAGGCTTGGAGTTAAGAAAGCTTTCCTGAAGCAAGTGACACCTCACCTGAGATCTAAAGGATAATAAGAGAGCCAGATAGAGGCTGAGGGAATGATGTTCCTAAAAGAATGAATAGCATGTGTGAGGGCCAGAGTATAGGGTGTATTCAAGGACTTAAAAGAAGATAAATACCACTTCAGTGTAGAGTGTAAATGAAGAAGTGCAAGGGGGAGCAAAGATCAGATAATACAGGCTTTGTATGACAGATTGAGGAGTTTGGACTTTATCCTAACAAAGCCAACACCCATTTTATCACAGTATGGTCTTAGAAGGCAGAATGATATTGATTTTTCCAAAAACCATAGGATATTGCAAGTAAAAAATTTTCAAGCTACAATAGAATATGGGAAGAAAGAATTTGAGGCTCAGGGTATAGGACTTGATTTTAAGAAGCAAATGTTTATGGGTTACAAAATAAGCAGTGCTCTACAGTGTCTTATTAGGCTTCCATAGTTTTTAATTTAAATTCAGCTCCCGTAGTGTTGCATTTTGTGATTCCCTCAACAGAGATGGGAATTAAGCAAATGAGAAAGGATTAAACAAAAGGAAGCACAGAGTATGGTAAATTGCCAGATGCAATCAAGGCTGGTGAAGGTGTGACTGCAGCTATTGACCTATGCTGTTGCCATGGAAACCAAAGCTCTGTGGTCCTGAAGTGCTCTTTCCATTTTTAAGGACAGATTGGCTTTAGTGAATAGTTAGAGGCTGCAAATTACAGAAGCTGGATCATCCATTGCCACATGTATTCTAAATTTTTGTTAGTGACAGAGACAATGACTAGCTGGGTCTGAGGTGAACTCCCCAGAAGCTGTCAAAGGCAAAAGATATGAAGCTCAATGAAACCCAGAGCTTAGCTGATACCTTAGACCAGCTTGCCCAGCTACACTGTATACTAGACTGACATATTAATTGTGATACTCAGTTTAGGAGGAGGAACATAATTAGCTAGATTTTACCTATATATACTATAGGTATATATATATACCTATATATATATATATTTAATATCAGATTAAGAGTTCTGAAACTCGTCAAGCAAATAATACAGATATACATTTATTTCCTACTTAGTTGTTTACAAGAAGACTGTAGCTTGTTAAATTTGTAGCATTGGTGTACCTACTGAGCCATAATAATTAAACAAACACAATAATTAAGCTTTACGTGAATTATTTTCTTTAATTTACCAATAACCCTATATCCCATAGATACTGTTGTAATTCCCATTTTACAGATGAGAAGATTGAGATTTAGAAAAGTTAAAATTTGACCAAAGATCTTAAGAGTTAATTTAAAAAATGGAGGCAATATTTGAACCCGATCATTCTGATGATGGAGACTTGCTTAGGTTATTTATTATCATAGCATTAGTAGATGATAACATCTTTTGTCTTAGCATCGTAGAATTTCAGATCTGGAAAATAACTTGGAAATCATCTAAAATGATCTCATTTTGAAAATGATAACAATGAGCCCCAGAACATTTATGTCACTTCCCCAAAGCCACACAGTTAATTAATGATTAACCAGGACCAGAACTGAGAGCTCTTTTACATGTCTTGCTGCCTTTCTTATTGACTGTGTATATATGAAATTTTAATTTGTTTTTTTAATCTAAGTTTTCCTTCCCTTTGAGACATTTCTTAAGACCTTTGCTTTGCTTTATTCGATTTTATCTGGGTATTCTCTGCATCTAAAAATAATGTTGATTTTTCCAAATGTTAACCAAAAATAGTCCTAAAAGAGCAGAGTATACAGATTTCTTAATGTATGTGGCTCTTCTGTGGCTGGAGCTAAGTAATGAAGGCAATTAATCAGGAGTGATGCACAATATGTCCTCCTTCAGTCATTATTTCTTAAAATATACTTTTTTGTCATCCTATGTCATCTGACAGAATTTGTCTAGACTGTATACACTTTTAAGTCAATTATCTGGTAAGAGAAAAGCATAACCAACAAAAGAGGAGCATTCCCAGTGAGGGGAAGTGTTAGGAAGTGGAGAAATGTCTGTGACAACTGCATGGCAATGAGAAGGCTGAAGAGCACATTTAAAGTAACAGCTAATGACAAAGTAAATATTCTCTCAGGGCTGGCCAGAAAGGGGCTAGAAGCTATTTTCAGTCTCTTTGTTCCCGGAGAAGATTAAGGAGAATATTGTGAAGTACCCGAGCAAGAAAAAAATCTGACATCGCATTTAACGGAGAGTCTTCTTTTAAAACCAAAAGATGAAAAAGCAAAAGCAAACCAATAATTACTTTTTAATTTGCTACATCGGCTAATTAAATCTTAGAGCAAAAATTTGGAAAAGGACAGGAAAATACATAGAAGAGAGAACATTTAAAAAAAAAAAAAGGAGTGAAGATATGCATAATAAAGGAAGCCTTGGTAGAGTTACATAATTTCCTAGGTGGCAATCAAAAACGAGTTCTGTAAAAAGTTGCAAACCCATACATCTACAGGGGCTGAGCAGGGAACACACAGTTATGAAGGAAGCCCTCTAAAAGTCAGTGGGTGCTAAGAGTCTTGTATGCTGAGAAAGAGAAACAGCTGCCTGAATCTTATTGCCTTTTCAGACATTCTGCAGAATAAATGATAAGCAAACAAAATTTGTCCCTTAGCTCTAAATCTAAATATGGTTTCTTGTTCTCACTAATCCTAATGCATCATGCAGGTCTGTGGAAAGGGGAAATATTGTTACCAGAGAGTGAGGTTCTCTCCCGGCTCGTTATCCAGGTTCTTGATGTCTCGAACAAAGAATTGAGCAAGACACCGAAATACAGTAGAGAAAAAATAAGTTTTATTAGAAGGGAAAGTACATTTCCAGAAGTGGAAGTGAGCCCGAGCAAGAGAAGTGTGGCTCAAAAGGCCTGGTAACAAAGACTTTAGGGTTTTTATCCCTTTTTGCTGTGGATGGTCACTTTTCTCAGAGGAGCAGGCTTCTTTGATTGACAACCAAGATTGACAGGACTTGATGCTTCATCATTTTGCTTTCTGCCCATGTTTGTTCCCAGAATTTTGTCTGTTATAATGATATTAACGAACTTCCAGGCATATGCATCATATTATATTGATGGTATTAGAGTTGAAGGTGAGTTGAAGGTCATTGGGGTCTTCATTGTTCAGGTGTAGGGGCGAGTGACTGGCTTAAACTGGTACCTAAATCTCTGCTTATTGGTTTCTTTGTGTGAGTTAAAAAGAATGCCTTCTGGCTTGCTTAATTGTGGGCGAATTAGGGTGGACCCCTTGTAAGATAGCATGACCTCAGTGTCTTTGCAGGCAGACCCAAAACCCCCTAACTTTCCTGCCTAACTCTTTTCTAAGAGCCATGAACCCCTTCATTAGTAGTATGGATGTTGAGGGACAGGAGGTCTCTTCTTCCATATCTGCTTCCTGCTGAAAATGGCCATAGTCCCTGCCTGCAGGGGTTTCATGGAGCTCTTTCCCTTTCTGCCTCAGTCAGGGTGGGGTCTTGGTTTTCCTGCAGAAGTGCCACCTCAGTCCCAAGACAAGGAAAAGAACATACAAACTCATTATTTAAATCATATATCTATTAATTTTTATTATTAATTTGCCTATTAAATGAGTAAAGGGAAATAGGCTTGGTTAATACGGTTTTTAAAAGTAAAAAGGAAGACCTTTGGCTTAAAGTCCCTTCTCTCTGATTCTAAGGGCACTGCCTGGCTTAACACCATTTCTACTTAACAGTGGGCTGATGACCCTTACCAATAGCCAGAGGTTCTGAGTCACCAGGACAATTATTAGGATTTGAGGGAGAGGGCCATTTTTCCAAAGAAAAGAGGGAAGAAAACTTAACTAAGTTTACTAAAAAGATTAACTCTGCAAGAGATGTCCCATTTCATTTCCTGCTAAAAGATTAAGAATTTTACAAGTGACATCCAATCTCAATGTGGCCTAATTTTACCTTTTAAAGGAATGTTTGTTTTTTCTTTTATTTATTATTATTATTTATGCCTACAGCACCTGTTCTTCCTATGTGGTCTCTCATCTAAGTACCAACCAGGACCAACCCTGCTTAGCTTCTGAGGTCAGACATCAGGCTTTTTCAGGGTGGCATGGCTGTAGACAATGGACTGTGGCTAGACTGGGGTATGAACCCGGGACCTTCTGTGTGTAAAGCAGACATGCTAACCACTACACTATGGAGCCACGTCCAATAAAATGTTATTTTTAATGAAACATTTTATAGTTAATACTATACAAGGATATATAGTATTAGAAGAAAGCAGAGAGGAAGTGGGACTCTATTCATTTAAGAATGATTTTCATTTCCTCTTTTAATTAGCTGCATTGCTTTTTATAGCAATACCTTCTCTACCCACGTGTGTTGCAAAAGAAAGCTGTGAGGCTTAATATTCTTTAATTGCATTTAATGGAAAAAATTAAAGCCGTAATAAAGATTGTATATTTTAACATGTGGATTGAAATTTTACTCTTCCTGCCTTTTCAAAGTCCAGATTAAATCTCAGGTCATTTATTAAGCCTTCTTCAATACTAGCAGTCGAAAATAATCTATGTCCTGATTTTCTTTCTTTATCTGTCTATCCATCCACATATCCATCCACTTGTTTATTCATACATACATACATATCTAAATATATATACATGTACATATATGCGTACATACATCTAGCCATCCATTTTTTGAATAAATATTTATTGAGGGCCTATTAACTGTTAGGTATTTTGATAGGGACTGAGGATTCAAAGGTGAATAAAAACACATAATGCCTACAATCTAGATAAAATACCAAAAAAAAATGACACAAATGCATAATTAGAGATATAAATAAATATTATGAAGGAAAGAAACATGGTGATACTAAAGCTTATAACAGAAGGCCTTAAATTTGACTTATTCAAACAGGGCATACTACTTACACTGGATTACTAATGTACGAATTACATAAGTAGCTTATCTAGAATAAAAACAAGAATTAATGACAGCTTTTCTACAAAACAGCTCCATTATTATAGAACATTATCATTTGTGTTAGCCCGTTTGTTTAAAAGAAATGGCAAAATCTCTAATTGCTTTGAAGGGTTTGTAAACCGCTCTTAAAAATAATTAGAAAGAAACACAAAAATATTGGTTAAGAAAATTTCATAATGGTTTCTTTCTACAAAGATCTGGCCCAAACTTAAATAGTTCTAGGTAGTATAATAGAATCAAAAATAAATGCTAAAACATACAGCAGACCTACTTCTCGTGATTTTCTTTTTCAAAGACTATTCTTTGAAACATTTTTCTCAATAAAATAAGCTTAATTTATTATATAATAATTCCTTTTGAACTTTCCAACACACTTGTAACTAATAATCGAACTTTTGATCAATATGGTCACAACTGAATTTATATTTTTTCAAACTAAAAAAAAAAAACAAACAAAAAACAAAAAACAGAGTTGCCGGCACCATTCCACTATTTTTTTAAAAATTCAAAACAGCTATTCCTCATGTGAACACTGAAGCAGTTCTTGTCAAAATCCCTTTCCAGGAAAGTCAGGGGCAAAAATGCTGAACCTAGAGCAAGGTTAATGGGGGTTGGAGATAAATGAGGTATGTGCCCCCCACCCTCCCAGCTGAGGGTTCCAGTTGGACTCAGATGCACAAGAGAGATCTAGCTAAATCTCTAATTTGAATATGTGTCAATGAAAACCTGTATATATACTCAAAACCATATTCTTTGTTGTTTCTAAAGTTTCTATTGATTCCATGGTTAAGTCAATGACTCGAATGTTTCGTATGGTTCCATTATTATAGTGAGATCTCATTTTCTGCTCCAAAGTCATCAGATTTTTGTGTACCTTGCTGCCTCTCCTTGGCTGCTATATTCTGTGAGCTGCCCTACTTGGAATGTTAGAAAGTACCTCAAAATTTCTCAGGATGGATGCAGAGGTAATACCTAAAGAAAAAATATCCGTAAAAATCAAATTCATCCTTATTGGACCATGATATGACTACTTGAAGAGCTTGCTTTTCAATTACTAAGATTGTCACTATACCCTGGAGTTATTCCCTACATGCTGACCTGCTAGTTGAGTGTGTGTGCTTGCCTATGAGTAAGGATGGCATAGGACGTTGTTTCCTGGGGTCAAGGTAGTGAGGTATCAAAAAAATCTCAAAACTACAGAGTTTTCCCCTGCTCCTTGGAGTCTCTAAATTACTTTGTTTAGCTATACAAACATGTACAAAAATGTACAAAGTAATATGCTTTTAAATCATTATCTACTACTTGATATTTTTAAGTATTAATGTTTTAGGTAGTTGATGAGAGCCCCCACATATCTAAAAAACTAATGAACTGTTTTCTTCTAAGATGAGTGATTGCTTATCTTAGAGGGCAGAGGTTCTGGGATTTGCACTGTTTTCAGAGGAAAGATAGCATTCAAGTTTAGATGTTTAGATGGCTTTGGGTGAAAAGATGATATTGAGGGAGTAAGTCAAACGTCCTCTTATTACTTTTATATCCTGCTTCCTGGTCCTCAATTGTCCTTTTTAATTTTGGATTTTCATCACCATGTCTTCTTAACTTACAGCATCTCACAGCCCCCTAGGTGTTAGTCCATGCAATACCTCTGTACAACATTAACTGAGGATACAGATATATGAAAGAAGAGTTTCTGCCCTTGAGGAGTTTATAGTCCGCTTAACCTTATAACCACTGTTTTCCCCTCACATCATGAAGTAATATTGCTACTTAGTTGTTAATTTGCATGACTAGGCCTACAAACCTTTGGAATCCAGTGCCATTTTTGGTATAATATGCATTGCTTTATTAAAAAACAAACAAACAAAAAGTGTCTTTAGGCCAGGGACTACTCTAGACTGTAGTGACACAAAAGTAATCTCAAAGAACTCATAGACTATTGTAAAAGCCACATGAATAAACCAACAGTTTTAGTACAGTGCAATAAATTCCATCTTTATTAGAAGTGCAGAGGCATAGCTCTATAAGCAGAAATAAGTAAGCTTAATTCTGCTTGAGAAGGTAAACTGTGTCTTCGGAAAGAAAGTAATGGTGAAGTAAGATTAGGGAACAGTATAAGATTGCATTACCTTGGAAGTCCCTGGAAATATTAGATACAAGATAAATATGTCTTGATATGAGAGACAATCTGGGCATGGTCAATGAAAAAAGAAGAACCATCATGAGAAATTCTGGGTAATGAGATCAAAGGGAGTTTTGATGTTTGGAAAGCAATAGAAGTAGGAGAGATATTCCAGAAGGTGAGGCGGGAAGCTTATAAAATACACATAAATGCACAATTTTTCTTAGTATTTTGTAGAAAAAAATATGTGTGTGTGTATGTATGTATTTCAAATAGAGGGAATTAAATAATGGAATTGGTTGCAAAGGTATTGCAGCACTGTGGAAATGAAAGGAGTACGAACTTTCATTAGAAAGATCAGTAACTGCAGGAATCCATTCTCTCCCCTACAGAAATGAAACAGCCCACAGTTACCAAGCAGCCCTGAGATTGCTGCTTGTGGAATCAAGCTTTGAACAGGAACTCAGGGAATAATGCTCATTGGCTAGTATTATTGCTGCCATCACTGCAGGAGGTACCACCAGAAGGCAGAACTAGGAATTTCTCTCTCCATCCCACCTTCCATTCTAAAAACAAGGAAACTGACAAGGGAGCTTGGGAGATTGAGAAATATAATTTGCAGGTTCTCATTTCCAAAGATATAGAGGAGAATAAAGAAAAATAATTATGGATTTGAGAGATAATAAATACTATGTATCAACTGCATGCCTTGACTTAAGAATCTCTTGCTCCTACTTCTCTTTCTCATCCCCACACCTAGGTCTCCATCAAAAAAGATAAAGATGGAGAAAGTGCACTTGCTTGTTCCCATTTTTTTCATAATTACCTGCATACATAGTTGTATCTCCTCTCAGGAACAGGAAATCTTTCTAAGTATGTACTGGAAATAATTGAGAGGAAGTTTGAACAATAAGGAGAGATACAGGTTCAGGAGTGAGCTTTTAAAACTGAGCAGAGAAGGGTAATAGTAATTATCTCAGAAAAATAATAGCCTCCTGCATTCCCAATCTCTTTTTTTTACAAAAATAAAGAAGAAAACATTTACTTATTTTATACATTTCTGCTTTCTTTTTAAATTTTTTTAAGTCACTGTATCCAATTAAATCCCATTATTAAAGATTTAAGTAGAAAATAAGTTGTATTTTTTCCAATCTAACAGTTTCTCATAAATGTGACAAAGCTAAGTCTAATAAGCAGCTATTCAGGTTGTTCAAATATGCTCTATTGTACATATTTGTATAGAAAAATAAGATACATCTGTTTTAAAAGGAGATTAAATGGCTAAAGTTTGGAGAACAATAACAACTGGAAAACTCAATTGGAGAAAAAAATAGATACATAGCTAAAGAAATGTTTGGGTTTTCAATTCAATTATGAAAGAGTTCTGTTTTTAATAAAAAAAATAATTGCATTTCTTGATCTTTTGAAAATTAACATAAAAGTGAAGAAGGAGTTAAAGTAAAATTAGTCAAAAATATTTTATGCTTTTGCTTTTACACTTTAATTTCCCCTACGTAACATTTAATTTCTAAAGGAACTACCACTAGTAGTCCACAACCATACAGTATTCTTCAGGATATATTCTAAATGGTAATGAGTATCACCTGTATCCAGGACTTGCCAGGACTTAAAAGTATAAATCAAAATTCTTATGCTTCAATTAATTTGCAAAGTTATAAAAGCATCTTATTTATAAGTACTAGATAATTGGGAGGCAATTTTCATGGCATTGGTTCTTAATAGATATATGTAGTAAATAGTAGTAAAAATTTCATCATAATCTCATCTCTAAGGTGATTTCACGCACCCAATAATTAGTTTCTTCAGACTTTTTCCTAGCTGTTTTCTATTCCTGTAATGCTCTTCCCCCAGATATCCATTTAGAGGATTTCCTCTTTCTTCCAGTCTCCAGAAGTACCTCATTCACTTTATAATAGAAGCTAACACTTTCCTAACATAGCAAGAATCATAAGACATTAAACAAAAATGTTTAATAAACACCTTTAAAAAATATAATGGTTATATATTTATGTGCTTCAAAATTCAAAAGATACACGAGGATATGTAGTGCATTTTTCCTTCTAGTCCCATTCCGTGCTTTTCACTCTCATCTTTTGACACCAGCTAAAGTAGCGAGATCCAGGGACATAACCTACACATTGGTGGTGGATCATTCTGCATGATGAAGCTCATGGATAGTTCCTCTATTAATAAAAATGCGGAGGGTTTATACTATTACAGAAAACATATACCTAAGACATGTTACAAAATTTAATGGACTATGACATTCACCATTTTTTATCTCATATGGATAATTATTTTAGAAAAATCTCTGGAGCACCAAACATTAAATTGTGGTATGTGGAGTGAGCATAATTTCTTTGAGGAACAATGATAAATTCTTTAATGTCTGAGGGGAACACCTCATGGAGAACACGCATAACACACACACACACACACACACACAATATACATATATAAATGTAAAATAAAATGCTTAGCTAATGATGTGTGTGTGTGTGTGTGTGCATGTGTGCAGACTTATAAGAAATTGGCTCACATGATTATGGAGGTTGATTATGGAGGCTGAGAAGTCCCACAGTCTGCTATCTAAAACTAGACACCTAGGAAGACTGGTGATATGGTTCAAAGACCTGAGAGCTGACAGTGTGGATTGTAGTCTGGGTCTGAAGACCTGAGAAACAGAAATGCCAAGGGTTGAAGATCTGTGTTCAGTTCCTGTAGTGGAGTAGAGAGAACAGGAATCCAACCTTCTGTCTTTTGTTCTATTTGGGCCCTTTAAGGTATTGGATGACACCCACCCAAGTAGGAGGGCTGTCTGCTTTATTCAGCCCACCAATTCAAATACTAATATTTTCTGGAGACCACCTCACAGACACACCCATAATAATGTTTAACCAGCCATACAGGCATCCTGTGGTCCAGTCAAGTTGATAAAATCAACCATCTCAGCAACTTATGTATACAATCAATAAAATTTTGAAAGGTATTTTTCAAAAATGTTAAATATAAATAATATAATTAAATGTCCTTTTGATTTAAATAGGAAACACAAATTTACTGTGACTGGTTTTTGAATACTTCAAATCCCCTAAAAAAGACAAAACAGGGGTTGGCTCCATAGTGTAGTGGTTAGCATGTCGGCTTTATACCCAGAAGGTTTTGGGTTTGTACCCCAGATGGAACCATGCCCCAGATGTGCCAGGCCCCAGGTGCACGCTGCAAGCATGTAGGAGGGGACACCGTGCCTTCAGAGATCCAGTTCTTGAGAGGAAACAGCAGCATCCATAGGTCAGGGGTAGCAGTTGGGGGAAATTATAGAGGGGGAAAAAAACAAATAAAACATACACACAAACTCAGTAAATCTATTATTCTACTAACTCTTAAAAGCATTCTACAATTTTAATATCATGGATTTAATTCACTCTTTTATTGTTTTGCTCTTGATGTTAACACCTTCCTAGAGGTGTAGCTATATTAAGTAAGATATATACCTACTTTTGGTGAAAATTCAACATATTCTGATATTTCTCTTCCCTAAGCCATAGAATACATTACTTTCTTTCTTATAGCATCCTTTGCTCCTTAGTTGAGAACAGTTTTAAAATTAAAAACCTGGGTTCTAGGATTGCACAAGAGTGTTGGTGGCAGACAAAACTGTTTTCTTACACCTTTCCATTAGTGACAAAGGTAAAATATATGTGTGTATGTATGTGTGTCCATGTATTTTTTTTTAAGGCATGAGTTCATACTGACTTTTCAAATTTAAGCATGTGAAGTTTTAGTGACTAAGATTTTCTTCTACATAAACAGAGAAGACATTTTTTATGTTCCCACCCTAATGGGCATTACATTACTAGAGAAGATGATACTTAGCTAATGATAGTGTTTAGTATTTTATACCCTATTGTTGGTAAATGGTTAGGTCTAACCTTAATCCTGCCAGTAATTCATTTTTTGAAGGTAATGACTTCATTCACAAAATGCATTTTACCAGAGTTTTAATCCCATTTTAGATGCTTCATGGCTGTGCCATCCACACAGTTGCACTGGGCCTCATGCTTATGAGGGCCCCACATTTGGTTTAATGCTCTGTTGTTGCTGCCTTTAACTTTTCATTCCTTTTCAAACAAACTCTCTGCATTTTTATTTTGCACTGGGCCCTGCAAATTATATACCTAGTCCTGCCCATAATACAGGAGCTGTTAGATTAGAATTCCTTTTCTCTTTTATTAATCCAAAGTAAGGGGCAAATATTAGCATGTGCCCTTTCAATGAATAACAAATTATTTTAAATCCAAGAGACTTAACATTTCCTACATGCTATTTATATCCTATACAAAATGTCTTATCACAGACATAAAATCAGTCAAAATATTTCACTGATCACTGAAAGTTCTTGGAAGACTCAAAACTACGGATTTCTGGGGTCCTCATCAAACTAAATCCAAACCTTTTGGAATGGATCAAAGAAATCTGCATTTTTATAAATCTCTAAGATGCTTTTTTTAAAAAAATATTTGGAAGTGATATGGAAGCAAGAGACTTTATTACATTAGGCTGTTAAATTTATGATGTGAGAGGCTAGCATTACCAAACTGAGTTCATTTTGGGTATTAATCTGATAGGATTTCTGCCTGTTTCCAATCCACCAGCAGGGTAACCACAAGAAGGGAACAAATAGTCACCTTACCTCCACTGTGGATGTGAGACCTCTGTGCTCCTGTAACGTGCTCAGCTAATACCTCCAGGAAAATATTGGAAGAATAAGTTCTTTCTAATCTTTAATTTTCTCCCCTCTCTCTCTATTTATCTATTTCCTGTGGTTACTATATGGGTTCATTTCCTTATAACTTATTCCCTTTTCTATTTCCTGAATCTGATCTTAATTACAGCTGTTACTTTCTTCTGCTCAGCTTTGCCACTTTTGTGGGAAAAGGAGAACAGAAGACAGGAGCAAAGCAGAAGCAAAAGTACTATCTTTATTTAGATACCTAAGAAGTTACTGGTGCTGCCCTGACATTTATTCTGTATCTTCATTGCACAAGTATGAATCACTTCCTCCTGCACATTTCCTTGAGGTACAGAGTCTGGGGCTTGTGAGCTTTTCAGGGAAACAGAATCTAATGCAAACAACAAAAAAGAAAGTATTGACTCTCAAGTGCACAAGACAAAACTGCAAAATCAAAATTAGTAAGTGCTAACTAAATCTATATAACATTTACGTAATTGTTACTGTTAACAATCACAAAAATTTTATTATACTTTGTAATAATTTGTAGCTCAGCTCCTCATTGCTTTGTTGAGAAGTATAGTCAAATGTTAGTTAAATGCATTCTCTGCAACCAAATAATTTAAAAAATAAAATTATAAAATTTATTTCTATTTTTTTAATAAAAAAATATGTTTAGGGACACAGTAGCCAGCTTAAAGAGTTCCAAGTGGTCAAAACTGGAACAATTTGAGCAATAAATAAATAAAAAATTAATAAATAAGTAAAAAGTATAAAATAAATATCTGTGAGTTCTTAATGAAATAAATAAGCAATTAAATTAAAAATATTAAATATATTTAATGTAGAATTTTTCAATGTTTAAAATACTATGGAGATACTATCAAACTTAAGAATGCCAAAAATTCTTTGAGGTCTGAAGATATCCCCTTTAGAGTAAATTGCCATTAGGTTCACATCGATGCTTTAGTACAAATTCGGAAAGTCAATTATAGTTCACCTAGTAAACAATTACCACTTCTGCTATGTTATAGTAGTAATTTCAAATAATTTTCTAAAACAAAATTTTTGCAGTATTCCAATATTAAAAATATGTAAATACATAGACAAAAGAACTATTCAGCCCATTATCCACCTCAGCAGCCCAGGCAGCTCTGCAGAAATCTGATACTGTGTGGAACTCACAAAACTGAGCTTTCGAAGGCAAACCACAGAATTAAAGAAAACAATTGGAATATGCCTGTCTGATAGAGCGCAGGTATCCAGAATATATAAAGCACACTTAAACTTGAAAAAAGATAAAAATCTCACTAAAAATGCCAAAAAGTGTGAAGAAACACTTCACTAGAAAAAATGTATGAATGACTAGTAATCACATAAAAAGTTTCTCATCATTATTAGTCACTAGGGAATTGTAAATTAAAATAATGAGTTACCACTATGTGCCTACTAGAATGGATATAATGAAAGGACTCCACAGCAAGTGGTGGAGAGGCCGGGGAGCAACTGGAACTCAACATTGCAGGAATGAAAAGTGGTACAGATACTTTTGAAATTAGTTTGGCAGCTTTTTATAAAGTAAACATTTACTTGCTCCAACACTCAGCACTCTCACTCCTAAGTGTTTGCTGAAGATAAATAAAAACAGACGCCCATACAAAGACGCATATGCAAATGTTTATAGCAGCTTTATTTACCTCTGAACATTTATTTGCTTCCTCAAGAGAATATGAACTTAAAAGCAACCAGTAATGCTCACAAGTTGTCTTTATTGTGAAGTTGGAGATTTGAAAATCTGAATTTATTACAGAACATTGTTTAAAAGTCAAATACTTCTTCCATAACAAAATATCATAGAATGATACTTTAACACACAACTTAGGCTTTTAAACATCACAAACTCATTGTATAATATGTTCAGTTGGATACGTAGTGCTACTGGACTCAATGTATTCTTTCTTAAAAACAATAGATGTAATTTATTAATAGTATTCTTTCAAATTACATTAATTTTTACATCTATCTAAAGTTCCACAGAATTCATATTTTAAAAATTCCAATCACTTGTTTTTGATTACCACATTTGCAAGGATATCATAAAGTAAGCTGACATGTTATGTGATAACCTATCACATCTCAGAATATTATCCTTTGCACTTCAGGCACAAAGAGAAATGATAGTGCACAGCCCTCAGGAGACAGTTTTCCAACAAGAATTAAAAAATCTTCACATAGCAGAGATTCTCCATTAGCATCTTCTCAGGATGGAATTTTAAATCATATGTTAAGCACTCTTACATTTTCTGTTTCTATATCCTCCACTAGAACTAGGAATGTTTTCATAGTTCCTTTGAGACAGATCTGTAAAATTCTTTGCATTTCTTTTAAGTGACATAGTGGCATCATTTAACTACAAAAATTGTTTTTCCTCTAGCAATCTTAATTTATGCACCATAAAGCTTAGTAATTTTTCAGCCCAGTGTTTGTTGAATCTCCCTTTTTCTTGCTGTTTTCTGATTCTCCTGGATAACTTTATTCTTAGGCTAACTTTATTCTTGTTACTATTTCTTATGTTCTACCTAAAAAGTTACCTGCAGTAGCATTAAGTGTTGAAAATGGAGTGAAAGTGGCTATTTTATTGCCATATCCAAATACATTTGGCAAAATTATGAAATGAAGAAAGAATTTTTATATTCCCATTCAGCATGCTCATCTTTTTCCTCCCTTTCCCCATTTTGGTGCCGTTTCCCATTTCTTTTTCACCTCTAATTCCCAGACCAAAATGCCAGCTTCTGTATAAATTAATGTGTTTGCTTGCTGCCAAGAATGATAATCTGCATGGAATTTGAACATTTCTGGCAACTTGATAAGGAGCTAATTAGAGAAGGAAGAAGTAAAGGGGTGGAAAAGGCAAAAGAATTTTGGTTTCCTTGCCCGAATTAAAATTTATAGATCATCATCTACATCATTAATGTATTAGACTGAGCCATGTTAGACTCATTGGAGAATGGATTGAGGTCATCACCATAATGAAAATGTGGTTAGAACATACCATTTAAATATGTCATTGAATTTATATAATGTAAAATAAAATCCTTGTAATATTATCCTGTTTCCTGCACATTTTTTTTAACTTTTGAAAATAAACTAAAACTTAGTATTTTTCTCTATCCCACCTTCACTGGATTGTTCTCTTTTCTACATTTACTACAGAGTTCCATTAGGAGCAGATAGCATATGTCTTCTCCCAACTGCCTATTTTAATGCAAATTGCTTTATTCATCTTTTAAATTTAATCATCCACTAAAAAAAAAATCACACAAACTCCTTTTGGTACAATTAAAGAAAAGTTAAGCAGTTAAGAGCATAATTCTTTGAAGTCAAACAAACCTGGATTTAAGTGCTAGCACTAGCTCTACACCTTCTTAATTTTTTGACACTGTTAAGCCTCAGTTTTCTCATGTATATACAGCAGGGTGAGTAATACTGTCTTCTCACATGGTTGTAAACAGTGCTATAGAGTTCTCTAACAACTTTAAGACAATTTCAAATCGTTATGAAAATCTCCAAAATCTACCTAAAAACCTAGAATTATGCAGGACAAAATGTTGTTGGTGATAAAATACATCCTGCTTTCTTTGTAAGTTTCTTCAAATCTCACTAGATTGTCTTAATCTATGGTGTAAGTCTCTGGAAGGCAGGGAGCATATCTGTTTTCTTCAGCCAGTTTCTGCTTGTATCCAAATCACCAGACTTATCTTTCTCATCTTTCTGTCTTCTGTTTTCTATCAATGATTCTGGAGGCAATAAAGACAGTAACGGGGAGTGGGAAGTATGATTGGCAGGGAGGATAGGGTCAAAGTTTGTCTAAAGAAGATTCTCCATTTATTTAAATTATTTTAGTTGTGGAAACTGAGTGATGGATTAATGGAGTTTATTATACTATTTTCTCTTCTTTCGTACAGCTTTGAAGTTTTCCATTATATATAATATATACATAGGTATGCATACAATACGTGTATATGTGTGTAAGTTTGTGTGTGTATGGATGCAGGAAGAATGAGAAGTGGACTGTGTGTACATGTCAACAAAAACAGGAGAGGTATAGACAAAAATTGGGTGACCTCTTAATCTATAATTAATTAGCCTTATGTAGTTCTAATTGTATCATTAGTGCAGCATAGATGCCCCAGTTGTGCCAATCTTACTGCTTCATCCTGTGTATATCTGGTGAGAGATTGTTCTTGGGATTCGAAGGAACCCAATAAATATCAACCCTTTTCTTCATCCAAATCTTGCATTGATTAAGAAAGTCAGAAGAATAAGAAAGATGAGGAGCAAGTCTATCATTTGTTACTGATATTGGTCAGTTTGGAGACATGTTTTGGTTTGCTAGGCAAGGGAACTAGCTGATAGTGCACCCACAAATTGGAAGATTTACATTCAGTCAGTCACATGCACACCTGGATATCCATATACCTTCCTTGTAGGAGCTTGCCTCTATTAAACATTGAGCTTGAGGTAGATACTAGAGTAATCAGGAGGATCACTATATGAATTGTATAAATGTCTAACCACTGTGATGTACACCTGAAACTAACATGAAATTAAAAAAAAACATTGAGCTTAGAGCAAAGTAAAATGTGTGAGTCTCTGAGTAACTGGATCCTAAGAGAAGAAAGGGCAAGAAAGGGCCATAGACATTCATACCTAGTTCCTTGTTACCCACTCACCAACGTTCCTGGAAGAGTGAGTAAGAGGGTAGCAGGGAAGAGTTAAGAAATGTTCATCCACATGGAAGGGAATGTTATGAGTGAGACATAAGAGGGCCTCCTTAAAGACCAATGGAAGCTTTTACTGGGGAAGTCTATCACTACTGAATATTACACTTTTACTGTTGTAGCCATTAGCTTTGTTGTTAGATTAGATGTGGTGTTTATTATTGCTCTATATAAAGACTCTCTTGTTGACCCCTATTAAAGGTACCTTGAGTCTTGAGGTTCTGTAGAATATGGAAAAACTATAGTCTAAAAAGAGGATGTGCCCCAGAATTATCTTTTTCTTTGCTCTGGTTAAAAGCTGGATTTAATTAATGGTTCAGGCAGATTCATTTGATGTTTCAAAGGAGAATTGTTCTATTATATTGACTGTAGTTCTTGGAAAAGTGTTTAAAATTCCAGTAAATATTTCTGGCATGAGAACTTTTCCATCTATCTTTATTTTAGTATATATTTTCTAAATGGTTTATCATTTTGATATTTGCCTTGAAAATGTCCTCAAATATTCTGCAGGCATGATTAAAAATGAAAGAATACATTCTTTTTCATGGAAATGCTTGGCCATTACATGGCTATTTTGTCCTGTGATGTCTCCTTGACTTTTTGTATCAAACACTGTCACATCAATAGAGATGACTGCCTTTCTACCTTTTACAGCTCTATATTTGTAACTCTTTTGTGATACTTATCCCATAGCTTATCTTGTTTTTACTGGGGACTACTCTTACCAATCTTGCAAAATGGTAAGTTCCTAAAGTACTGGGACCAGATCTACACCAACTCTTTGTCATCACAGCACCTAGTGCTGGGTAAATATTCAGTAAATGTTTCTAAATGCAAGAATAGCACTTGACAAAAAAAAAAATGGAATTTACTGTCTTTTATATTCCAGATTGTATGCTGTGTTTTTTTCTTGCTATTACTCTTTCCTGCACAAATTTTTCTGTGACCATACGTCCTCTGCCTTGGCATATTCTTTTTTTCTGATATAATCTATGTTGACTAGTATGTGACTCTATTCCATCTATTTCTTATATCTCCTAATCTCCAGATTTCCTAAGTTCAATATATAACAACAAAGAGACAGACATTAAGCAAAGAAAATAGACTAAATTAAAATGTTTAAAAAGCTTTTTTAAACACTCACTTTATCAAATTAATACATGAATAGTAGTTCTTAAAAAATCAAATAGTAGAGAAGACCTTATGGTATAAGGACAGAACTAATTGTCCTTAAATGTTACCAGCTCTAATTCCCCTCTCCACTGCAATCACTTTGGACAGTTTTTAGACCTTTTTGTAAGTACTACTACATTTCTAAATAATACACTTAGACCACAGTTTATTGGCTCTTCTTAAGATTGATGAGGTGTCATCTTACTTGGACTACTGCACATGATCTCTCTATCTTTTTCCACACATAGGCATGTTTTCTACTGATTACCATTGCAATGTTAAACAACATGCTTTAAACTTTTATTCCAACATCTATAAATAGTATCTCTTAAACATTTTTAAGTTAAGTGCCTATTTTCTATTTTGAACTGACTGTGTCCTCCTAAAATTCATATGTGGAACCTGCTGTTTCCCAATGTGATGGTATTAGGAGGTGGGGGTCTTAGAAGAAATTAGTGCCCATAAAAAAAGAAGCCCCAGAGAGCTCTTTTGCTCCTTCCACCACATGAGGACATAGTGAGAGAGATGACTATCTGTGGACCGGGAAGTGGGCCCTCCCTAGGCATTGACCTCAGACTTCCCAGCCTTCAAAATAGTGAATATAAATTTCTGTTGTTTATAAGCCTCCCTGCCTATGGTGTTCTGTTATAGCAGCCTGAGCCAGACTAAGACAGTGTCCCTATAATTACTTTCCACCTAAGGCCACTTAATAACAAGTGTATCGAGTATTAATTAGGAAAAGATACCCTTCCAGGTGGAGTCATTCATTGTGAACATGACTGATAATCCTTAGTGCAAAGGAAACCTGATCCATCTTTCAGTTATTAGCTTTAAGCTCCCTCTGCACCATCATTGGGCACATTTATATAGTGCACAAACTGTACAACCATACACTAAGCCCTGACTTTACCCCTCCTTTCTTCTTTTCTTTCATTTCTTGCTTTTATCAAATGTACTTTACTTTTTCATCTTTATATTCTAATTTGTAACCATAATTACTCATACTTTATATATAGGTTGAATGTTAATATAAACATTTGTATTACTATACCAATATATTATTCACCATAGAAAAAATGATTACATTTCCTTTCTTTGTCTGGCTTTTTGTTTTTCTGAAATTGCCATTTTCATTCTCTCTCTCTCTTTCCAAGCCTCCTTCCCCTTTGTTTGGAACTTCTTGCCTTCAGCTAGACTATTTGATCTTGGCATTTGTTGCATACAGGACTTTTAAAATGGTTTTCTTGGATTGAAGCTATTATTTTCTGGATTCCATGTCTCTTTTTTTTATTATTATTATTCACTGTCTTGATTTACTAGGCTAGAGAAGAATCTCAAGTAATTACCTACAAGAGAGATAAGGTTTTACATTTCTTGTACATCTAAATTGTCTTCTCTTTGTCTTTAAAATTCATTGATAATTTGTCTTAGAACAGAATTCTAGATTGAACACCATTCTTATCAGAATTTTAAGTCATGGTCCCACTGTTCTCTAGTATCTGTATGGTAGATAAGATGTCTATCCTTAGCCATATCTCATTTTATCTTTTTTTCTGCCTTATTTCATCATCATACCTCTACCATCAATAGAATTTTTTGCATGTACTCTTTCTCCTTGCTCTAAAATTTAATAATGATTGTCTAGGTATTGTTTTCAAAAATCAACTTCCATGGTATTCTAGAAAGATTTTTCAATATGAAATCTTATGTATTCTTTCAGCTTGAAAAATTTCCTTTCAAAATGTATTTAATGATTTCTTCACTTTCATTTTCTCTGTTCTTTCTTTCTGAAACTACTCTAAGTCAGATAATAAATTACTTGATTTGCTTGATTACAGACTTTATTTTATCTTTATTTTTAGCCTCTTGTGTTTTAGATAGCATGATAGGTTATGGGACAAGACTGTATAGATTCAAATGTCACCTCTGCACATATCATCTGTGTGACCAACAGGAGTTTCTTAACCTTTCTTGTTTACTTTTAGAATAGACTAATAGTGATGTCTACTTAGAGAACTGTTGTGAGGATTAAATGAGTTAGTACATTTAACACAGTGCCTGTCACTGATTAAGCACTTAAAAATGTTGCCTATTATTTTTGGAAATAATATAACATAGCAGTTAGGTTTTTGGACTCTAGAAGCAGACTAGCTGGGTTTTTAATTAGCTGAGTAACTTTGGCAAATTGCTTAATCTCTCTATATCTGAGCCAAAAGAAGAAAGCAGCATTCTATTATCCATATGATAGGCTTGTTGTGACGATTAAAGTGCTTGGAACGTTTCCTGACTTTTTGGAAAATGGTATTATCTATTTGGAAAAGTTCTTCAACTTTGTCTTTCAAACCTGAGACTGACTTTTATATTTTTTCAATTATATTATTAATTTTCAAGTCCTTTCATGTTCTCTGATAGAACATATTCTACTTTCATTTTCTCCTCTTTCATAGCATCCTGTTCATGGTTTGTGGCCACAATAACTTCTTAAATTTCTCTGAATTTGACATTCTGTTCCCACAATAATCTTAACTTAAAAGTTCCTAAATTTTTAAAAATTTTATTTTTATTTAGAAGTCTTTCCTAAAAGGCCTGGTGGACAATAATGGGTCATTTTTCACATCAGAACAAAATTGTATAAAGTTATCTTGGGGACCTATGAACTGGAGTGGTTCATTCCAATGGCTACTATTGTTTAAGGGGGAGTGGATAAGAATCCAGTTATTATGATGAATGGCCCCCAAATTCTAGGAAGCTGTAAGCTTTGCTTTGTTATGACAATATTTATACTGGCTGTCCTAGTTCTCCCAGATGTTTTTCTTCAATTTTATTCTTAAGTGAAGAGCCCTCATGTTCCCCTTGAGAAAAAAATGCCTATATTCTGACTTTCGGGACTGATGGAGTGAGGATGTCAGTTATTCTGTATTCAGACCTTCCATTAACGTCCCATTTTTACTACCCACAAAGAGCCTTGAGTCAGAAGCTTTATTATTGGTCTCTCTGAAGACAGAACAGACCTTATGAAGTCTAGGCCGCAACTTCCTCCCATTCAACCTCTATGGTGAACCCACCTTTATTTTTCTGCCTTCCAAAAACTTATTGAATTCTTTTTTCAACTGATAGTATCTCTCTCATTCTATCTGCTATTGTGGTGCATGAATACATTTTTTTTTTTTTAAATTCCTTCCCTGCTGATTTAATGGGGACTTGAGAAGGAGAGGAGATATATACAGCTGTCTAGTCAGCCATTTTTAATGACCTCTGTTGGAGGTATATTTTAAAAGAATCCCTTGGTTTACCTAAGCCTCATTTTTGACACACTTTGGTTTTAATGAATTAGTTCCACACCATTTTTACATATAAAGTATGATATGTAAAGGAGAATGTTTAACTGTAAAGGCATTTGTCCTTAGTTTGTAAATACTAAGGAACGTAGTGGCCCCTCCTCACCTGTTGACAGCTGCAGCTCAAGTCTTCTGGGTGTCAGGAAGCTCTCCCTTGTTGTCATCACACCTTATTTAGTCTCCTTTTGATTATTGCAGTATTCCTATGAACATATATTTTGAGAAATTTTGGTAACATGTACATTATTGTGGCTGACATTTTTCCTCTCCTCTCAGCAAAACCTTATCCAGCTTTTATCCTGGTGACATAGGATTGATAACATAGGACTTTCTAGGATCACCATTCTGTACAGCCTGGAACAGAGCTAGCTCTAAAAATTTTTTATTAGAGAAAAATGCTTATATATATATTTATATTTTTAGGCGAGGCAACCCTTTGTTGACCTCACAAAATGTAAGAACCTGGTCGGTTTACAGCCTTTATTTTTTTTTTATTTTTTACACCTACAGCACCTGGTCTTCCTTGATGGTCTCCCATCAAGTAGTAATCAGGCCCTGTTTAGCTTTCAAGATCAGACATGATCGGGCTTGTTCAGGGTAGGATGGCCATAGACTTAGATATTTTCTATGTGTGACACATAGGAGATAGAGTGAAGAATAGCATATGTTTCTTTTCTTTCATAGTATGATTTCATTATATAAGATTCTAGTTAACCCAGGCCCACCTAGTTTTTATTTGCCTTTCTAACTTGAGCACCTATCAGCAAAATGTACTTTCAATCTCACTTACTATTCTGAAGGGAAAAGGAAACCAAGAAGGGTCACACAGGAGAAAACTTGGAAAGCTTTGTTGTTCCCACCCAAGGCTCTGTTATTTGCTCTCTTCTGTTTTCTTAAGGGCTCTCAGTACATGGGGGTGGGGAAGGTGTTGGTGAGAGGTAAGAAGAATCTGCAACTAAATGTTCTAAAAAGATTTTTTTACACCGACTCAGCATTTTAAGTTAGATATGAGAGGAAGATAAAATTACCTTTATTGGAACAATATACATTAACTGTCTTATTTTCATCAGGAAATTACTTGTGGTACTAACTCAATAACACATATAAAGTCATGAATTCCCAATATCTCTGTTTCTCTGTTACAGACTCCACTCACCTTTCAGTCACTCCAAAACTCCCTAACTGTCACAAAAAGAGGGCAGCTTTAGAACATCACATTTTAAATAAGGGCATAAAACTCTTCAGATGACATAGCAGTTGTTCCTTTTTTTTCTTTCTTCTAATGAAGCTGACAGCCACTAGAGGCCCTCCAAGTCCAGAACTCAACAAGGAACTGGAATACTAAACAGCTCTCAGCAGCACCATCAGCCCAGAGGTATACATGGGGAGTGATTGAGTGATTAATCATTCCGAAAGGACATATCTGCCAGTCATGTCCACAACTGGCATATTAGCCCCCTGCAATCTGTAACACAGTCAATGGAGGCTTCTCTTCTAAAGAGTACTGTCTAAAATCAACAGTCATTTCTAGGTTCATAAATTTTTTTATTTTTTTTTCCAGAGAATTTTTCTTCATAGTCTCCAAAACAAACTCTGAATGCTTACTTCTCTTGTGAGGGAGTTCACAAACTGGCCAAGATGATTCTGCTTTCCCAGTGCTGACAATACTCATTGTTATTCAGCAGAGGGTCCACAAAAAAATGCTTCCTTCTAACCCACGAATGGTAGTGCCAGGAGCATTTAATTCACCGAATTAGATGAGCAAATTAGGTGGAAAAGTCTGGGTCATACCTCGGCAGTCTAACTTTGCAGTGTCTGGGTACCCAGAGGTCCAGATATGGGATGGTTCAGGACAGAACTTTATGGTCTGTCTTGTTTTCCACACAGGCTCCAAAAACAAAAGGAGACAATTTTGCATGCTTGATCAAGACTGGGAGCCAAACAACCTGCTGAACATGACAATTCTGGCATTTCTGTGGACCAGAGGAACTTCTCTAACCCATATCTCCAGACCAGGAATATGAGGGCTAAAGACCTCTTCACTATTTGATGACTGTATACCATTTAGATAAATCTAGTTTTTTTTTTCTCTCTCTCATCTTATTTAAGGCTCCCTATTATTTTCTCCACAGTCAAAACTTTTCTCTTTTTTTCATGATCTTTTTATCCAAAAGCTCATCTTTGCTGATGGTTCACCTGCAAATCCTAACAGGATTCCGCAACAAGGGCTCAAGTCAGTTGCAGGAAGTTCAGTGTTAGCCAAGGTCTATGTGTCTCAGAGTAAGAGTGAGCCTGAGCCAAGATAGGACATTTCTGGTCTTAAGAATGATTCCAGTTTTAATCTATGCCTTAGTGAGACTTTAAAGGCCCAATAACATAGAAAATACTTGCCTTCTAGGGAGTTGGGCTGCAATATTTCATTAAGGTTACTTGTCATTTGAGAGATATCCTAGAGATTCAGGGAGCCTGAAAACACTTCATCTTGTCTTATCACAATGAGACTAAGTATAACATGCAAATTTTAATGTTGAGAAATTCCATTATTAGTGGTTTATTCTAATATCTCTAAAATGGTATATGATTGTAGGTATTTCAAGAAAGGAGGGTATGGTGGGTAACTGCTCCTTTGTCGTTAATTAGAGATATCGATTCTATAATTAAACACATTGCTTGTGTTGTGTTTTAGATTTGCTCAATTGTGAAAGTCACTTGAAGGAATAATCTGTTCAGTCCTCTTGAAGAGAAGAGAGTTTTAGATTTTTAAAATTATTTTAGTCTGGTTCATAACAAAATATCAAAATATCAAGATTCCAATCTTAACCAAATGATTTTTTAAATTCAACCTAGGAAAAGAATTTGTAAGTACCTGGTTCAGTTTCTTTTCATAAACTACTACTTTTGATATAATACTTTGTAAGTTCAAAGGGAAGCAGTTTTTCTTAGGATTTTGACCTTGACTTGTCTTGTATAAAATTGACCTAGTCATTTTGACTTTCCAAATCTTAAAGATAAGGTCTTTAAGACACATTCACTTTGGTAAACTGTGCCCCATAATTTATTCCTGTACTTTGATACGGTAGACCCTTGACTACTTGTTTTCTGAGAATCTTTATTTTTATTCTAGATGTCAAAAATTAAAATGAGCTACTCTTTGTTATATTCAGACATGGCAGTCTTAACAGGACATCATAGTTTGTTTGCATTGTCGTAAACCTTAATGCTGCACGTTAAAGAAAACTCCAAAATATGCCTTTTTGGCAGAGGGGTTATTTGGAGAAACTGCACACACAGGAGAAGCTCCCAAAACAGAGTAGAGACTACCCTTTGTAAGGGAAATCTATATTTATAAAGATAATTTGCATAAAAATGGGAGCCTACCAGGAAGAGAGCTATTACCAGAGATAACTTTTTTTATCTGAGAAACTTAGCTACATGACAGAGCAATCTTCATTATCAAAACATTTCCTCCTCTTTCCTCCCAGTGAATTGTCCCATCCACCAACATCTTTTTTTTTTTTTTTGTCTTTATCTGAAGATGGTATTTAGAATGGTGACTTGGGCCATTTCAGGGAATTACTCACTTTTTGGGGTATCTTCCATGTATACATGAAGTATACATATTAATTTCTGTTTGTTTTTCTCTTGTTAATCTTTAATTACAGGAAATCTCAGCTAAGAATTCAGAAGGGTAAGGAGATAATTTTTTTACTCCTCTACAATGTTTATCGACCACTGAAAAGTACCTGAGGACAATGTATTATGATCAACACTGGCTGCTGCGTTTTTGAAGTGGTTGATGCTGTTGCTGGGAAACTGAGTGGATGGGAACCAGAAAAAACCAAAAGTCTTTCATATTTGCAGATTTACCACATGAAGGTAAGATTGTTTCAAGGGTTTGATTCTTTTTATCTTGATTTAATTTAGTTGATTGGGAGACATGGTGTCTGCATCCTTGCTTTTAATAATCATTGCAACATTTAGTGATGATTTACATTTGGAGTTCATAATCTGAGGAATTATTTAGAAATCTACCCTTGGAAAAAGTGCACATGTGCATGTGCACACATACACATGCACACATGCGCGCGCGCGTGCGCGCACACACACACACACACACACACACACACACACTGCAAGATCTAAAATGTATAGCATTTGCCAGAAAGCAGGGCTATAACTCAGTAAAATGTGAGCTTCAAACATTCGCTACCTAGCATGAAAAGACCTCATTATTAAAACTGGTGTGCACTTATAAATCAAAAGAAGCCCTGAGGTTGACAAATAATTTATGTAAAAAATTTGCTTTTGACTACATAAGTGATTGCTCTAATTCACTACTTTTTTAGTCTTGATAACTCAATTTTTTTATTATTTGGTGAGAGTCACTATGAATTTATCAAGTGATTAGCTAATAATCACAGATGTCACAGAATAACTTACATTTAAGAATAAACCACATTGTTTTGAAAGCTTCCTACCTGTCCAATACATATATCTTTCCCCATACCCTTTACTAGAATGCATTTAGAGCCTAGATCAAAATCACCTGGAAATTGTACGCTTAAAAATGGTCAAAATCATACTTTTGTTATATATATTCATTTCAGCACAATACTAAATCATTCTAAAAATAATCTGGAGAGTAGTAAAACAAACAATTAACACCCAAGCCCAAGCTATCCTAGATGTTGGGATTTAACTGCTCCTGAATGCATAGGTATTTATCAAATGCTCTAAAGATAATTCCTATTTGCCACCAGGGTTACTAATTCCTGACCCGGATGACTCCTTTCTCAGCCAGCCCATTTCCCTAGCACTGGATAACATAGGTTATCCTGCACACTGATGTCATAATGTCCCACTGTTTTATCACATCACTTCCCTGTTCCAATTCCTCACTTGCTACCCATTATTGGGCTGTTTTCAAATGTTTAAACTGTCACTTGTATAAATGAGAAAGGCTCCATTGTTCATAATAGTCAGTTCTTAGTATTAATTTTAATGCTGGGGAATTATTTTAAACCTAAAGAGACTGACACAGAGCATGATAATGAGTCTGAATTTCCAGTGTCGGAACCAGGTTTGTAAAATATGTGATTACTCACTGGGATGAAGATTTTTGCTTGGTGAATTGTGTCTAGAAAACTGAAATTCCAGCATCAGACTTCATTTCTTTGGGTTAAGAAAGTGAATCTTATTAAAATGCAAATATACATGAGAAGGCGGTCTTTCTAACTGGACCATTGACTCAAAAGAAGATTTGATGGGCAATTGGTAGAGAGACCCTGAGAACACTGGGTATGCTCCAACACCTCCAAGAATAAGAAGGCCATATAAGGAAATGAGCGAAACTGCTGAAAATCAACTCTTTTTACTTCATCATTTTCCTATAATAGTTCTGCTTTAAGGTGTGTGTGTGCATGAACTTGTGAAATATATATAACAGAGTGGGAAAAATATTTTAAATCACAGTCTTCTAAGATTAGACAGTTTTCATTTAAATGACAGAATTTTTTAGTTCAAAATTTTAAAAATGAGCGATGAGGGAGAAGTTTATTAAATATTAAAAAGTATTAAAAAGTTGCAAAAATTAAAGTAACATGAGAGCAGCATTGGAATATATAGAAAGATTAATGAGTGGGAAAAGTCAATAAACTGATCCATATATATATATATGCATAAAATCATGAAACCATTAAAATAAATATACACTAACTAAAATAATGTAAAAATGGATTTATTGGTATAGAAAGTTAAAATATGAGGCTCTTGTTTTATATAGATAAAATAGATTGATAATTCTGGAAAAATCCAGTTAAAAATAGGTTATCTTCAGGTGGTATTACTTTAGGTAATTTTTTCTCTTTCTGTTTATCTGAATTTTAAAAATCCAAGTTATACTTATGTATGTTGTATAAAAATGCTTTATCATTAAAAAAAACTAAAACTGAAAAGGTTTTCTTTTTATATCAGAAGCTTATAACTCAGTGGTAATTTATTCCGATAGCATTTTATAATTACTGCAGGGTTTACAAGAGCTTAGATACTTATAAAAATAGAAGCCCAAGAAATACAAAGTCACATTCGAAAAAGAGATGGGTCCCTAAATCTCAGTGGAAGATTGTATAAAAGAAGTAAATACTAGGCTTAGAAAACAAAATGTACAAAAGAATTATCTTCCAGGACAGTGGACACAGTAGGTGAAATTTATAAACTTTGTTTGTTTTTAACTGAAGCATAGGAACTACAAACGAGGCTTAAAGAAGTAAGAATAAAGAGGAAAAATATTTTTTAGTTCTCTCTTCGCCCTTTACCAGGGATAAATGAGCAAAGATTGAAAATGTGCACATAATAATGTTGAGGTTGATGGCAAGGCATCTATAAGAGTGACATGACCTAAGAACCCACACAAGGATTGAAGTAGTAATGTTTTCCCGCAAGCTTGTGCTGCTAAGGGAACTGTGTAAATCAGATAAATGCCAAACTCTTAATTCACCCAGCTTTTACAGCAGCTAGGTCAATCCAATTATCTCAGAGCAGGGACAGTGGAAAGAGTTCATGAGGACATATTAGGCAGCTTTCCACTGGCCAAAAGAGATAATGAATGCAGAAACTCCATACTAACACCTATAGGGTACCCTCATAGTTTATAGCTGAACAGAGCTTCTAGCTCTTGTCCCTCAGCCCAAAACCACCTCCTCAAGACTATGGGTTCACTTTCTCTTAGAACAAGAAAATACTTTGCATTAAGTTTGTACGTGCTACATGTTTATTCAAAATAAAGACTCTTCCAAGTATCAAAATGGGTCCAAATAATAATGGCCAAAACTTAAGAGTTTAAAATATGAAAGACACTTGTGTACACCATTTATAGTTATTAATTTATTTAATGCTCACAATCTGAGATGGTAGGCACTGTTATCATCTTTATTTCACATATAAAGAAACATAAACACAGAGAGATTAGGTAACTTGATGAAGATCACAGGACAGCATAGATGGAATACAAAATCTCTTTTAACCGCCATATTGTGTTTTGAGAGAAAATGCTGGCTTGGTATAAACTTATTTCTACTCACAACGTTCCAACCACAGAATAGGATCAAATAAGTGTTCTCAGATCTGAGCAAAGAGAACAGTATTGCATCTCCTTGAGGGTGGACATAGAGAAGAGCGGGAAGAGAAAACAAGAAAGAATTAAGGAAGAATAGAGAGGAAAGTATTGGGGAATGTTTTGGGTAATGAACCACTAGATACATTTGTCAGAACTCTCAGAAGTATATACTGAATGGGTGAATTTACTGTATCTAAATTATATCTTAATTAAAAAAATACTAGACCTGCAACACTCAGAACAACTTGTAAATCTTCAAAAATATTCTAGGTTAATTTTTTTTCCTGACAAATCTGCACTGAACAGTTACTGTACATATACCGTGTGGTAGGGCTGAGAGGGCACACAAATAATGTACAGTCCTGACTTCAGGAAGGTCAAATCTTGTTTATCTAGCTATGTGAATTGATTCTTTCTGAAGAAATCTGAGAGACCATAAATAGCACAAAGCATGTACAGTTTAGCCTTGAGCAAGGTGGGGGTTAGGGGTGCTGACTTTGCACAGTTCAAAACCTGCATTTAACTTAAGTCACTTCTCCACATACATAGATTTCTAACTACAGATACAAGAAAATTTTTTCCTTTAGATGTACCCACCCCCACCCCAGACTTGAATAAGTACAAAATATAAATAATGTGATAGTGCTGATGTATGTACACAGTACAAAGTAGAGTATTTCAGATGTACCCCCAGAGGCACCCTTATTGAATAAAATAGTTCATGCATTCATCCATTTCACAAGTATGTATTGATTTCCTAACCTGTATTAGATGTTGTGGTGAGGTGGTTAGTTTTATTTGTCAACTTGGCGAGGTTATATAACTGTCATTTCAAACATGAATCTAGGTATTACTGTGAAAGTAATTTTTAGATGTGAATAAAGTCCATAATTAGTTGACTTTAAGTAAGAGAGATTATCCTAGATAATCTGGATGAGTTGGGCCTGATCTAATCAGTTGAAACACTTTAAGAGCAGACCTGAGGCTTCCCTGAAGAAGAAATTCTGCCTGTGGACAACAGATTCAGTTTGTTAGCCCTTCCTGAAGGCCAGCCCTCAGGAAGATTTCAGACTTGTTCAGATTTGTCTGGTCAATCTCCAAATTTTTTTACAGAAATCTCTCTCTCTCTTTTTTATATATATTTTATATATTTTTTATATTTATTTATATATATCTCCTATAGATATATATCCTATAGATATATTGATTCTGTGATTCTGGTTTAATCCTGACTGATACACAAAGAGAGAGGGATATAAAAGAGAGACACAGATCTGGTCCTTACCAATTGTATGGTCTGGTAGGGAAGACAGGAGTAATATGGTAATTTCAATGTCATTTTATGATGATAGAGGTACAGGAACTATATCAGGGAATATCTAGCATAGACTTCACAGTCGGACAGATAAGAAAAGTTTCCTAGATGATAGGAAGTTTAATTTGAGAGTTAAAAACTATGAATTAATACACTAAAGTGTGTCTCTGTGTGTGTGTGTGTGTGTGTGTGTGTGTGTGTGTGTGTGTGTGTGTGTGTGTGTGTGTTGTAGGAAGGATGGTGACGGATTCAGGTAGAAGACCTGGCCTGTGCTAAATTCTAGAGGCACGAGGGAGCACAGGATGCTGGAAGAATAAGAGAGGTGAAGCTAGTGCACAGAGAGAGAGAGAGAGTGAAGGCCAGAGAGGAAGGCTGTGGGAATAAGCAGAAGCTAGATCATGAAAGCCTTGCTGAGTCATATTAAGTAGCTGGGCATGGGGAAGCCATTAGAAGGTTTTAAGCATAGGAAACCCATGATCAGTTTTGGATTTCAGGAAGATTATTCAAGGCACAATACTGGAATGGATTGGAAGGAAATGGAGCTTGGGAACTAGAATCAGTAATTCAAGTGACTGTTGATGGTGACCTACTATGGGTGGAAGCAGTGAAAATGGAGAAGGGTTTAGTTGGAGGAATATTAAATAGTGGAAAGGACAACAGTTACTGAATAATTAAATTTGAAGAATTATGGAGATTGAAAAGTTAATGTCAATCCAAGACTTCTGACCTGAGCAACTAGGTGGAATATGGAACCACCCTCAAAAAGATGGAGAACACAGAGGAAGAAGCAAGTATGAAACAGGGAAGAATCTTGGGACCTGCTATGTTTGAGGTATCCATGGACATACAGGTGGAGAGATCCAGTAGGCAACTGACTTTACCAGACTTAAAATCAGGAGAAGATATGGGCTCAAAATATGGATCTAGAAGGCATCATTAGGTTGATGGAAGTTGATGCAGTGGGTGGTAATGAGATTGCCTAGGAAGATATTAGAGAGAGGGAAGGAGAGAGACCAGGATATAACCCAGAAAATATCGAAGGAGGTGTGCGGGGAGAGAAGCAGAGATTTTAAAATAGCAGATACTAGTTTTTAAATCAATTAAAACATGACTTATATAATGACCTTATCAAGATTTTTTCTTGACAATTCATGTGTGGATATAGAGTTGGGATCTAGAGAAATCAAAATGTCTTTCAGTTGCAGATGTGCTCCCTTTCTGTCCTAATGTGCTCTGGCTAGCATGTGTGTTACATGTGTAGTTTGAAAAGCATTTTCCCAGGCATACATTTTTCTTTTTTCCATTTAATCCTGAAAAAAATAATGCTGGGACGTAGCTATTAACATTATTTCTGTTTTACAGATGAAGACACTGAGGCTTGATTTTATAAATAGCAGATATCCTCGCAAAGTAGGGGGTACACTTCTTATTTTATTAATTATAATGAAAGTCATTTCTGTTTGGCAGGGCCATCTTGTCACAAGGCCAAGCACACTGCTTAAAATCCATCCTGAGCAATGTAAAATTTTAAAATTTAGATTAATGTAATCATTCCAGAAAAATTCTAGCATCAGTGAAAACAATATGCAGATTTAGAATTGGATATAAAAGGCTGGTGTTACTAGGGAAAGAGTGTCAAGGCCTTGGTGAGCTCATGGTTGTGTAACTCCTTTCTAATGGAAACATTTATTTCTACAAGGTTCTAACTGCTTGGTTTCCATAGCAATTCAAGTACTGAAGTGATGACTCAAGGAATGACCTTGGATTTTCTTGGATAGCCGTTAGGCCCAGCATAAATCATTACTCCTTTGCAAAACTGGCTCCCAGTTTAAGGTCTTCCATTTGCTTGACAAGTGCTTTAGGCAATTCACTTTACCATTGGTTTTGTTTCCTCACGTATAAAATGGGAATTATAATAATATTGCTTATATCACAGGTTGTTACTGAGATATAAGACATTATTACTTTTTTTACTTTTTCTTCAAAAGTGTTATGATACCATGCCTTTTACTTTGAAAGAATTCGAATCAATATTACAGACTTCTAAAAGGGAAACTATTTAATTTGGATATAAGAAACATAAAAAAAAGAACATATATGATCTGTGTATAATACTATGAACCTATGTAATAACTATGAATCTAATGAATCTTTTCAAATAAATACATATTTTCCTCCTTTAAAATTCATATCCCACATAATGTTTCATTATCTTTTTCATTAATAATTTTCTTAATTACAATTTGTGCTGTAGAAGTTGGAGGTAGCTCTAGGGTCATACCACCTGAACTGGAACCCTTACATTTTTGCTTATAAAAACCTTTTTAAATTTCCTGTTGCTCAGTTGATTTTCTCAAATATAAAAAGGGGTCATCATAACCCACCTACTTTGTGGGTTTTACATAAAGCAAGAATGATAAAATAGAATGTGTGAGAAACTTACTAAGCTCTCCTAAAAAGCCAGCTATTAAATGCACTAGTAGACTCTGTCTCAGAAGAATGGCTTAGGGTTGCCTTTGTCTGATTTGTGCCTGAGACAAAAAAGAGGTCAGTTGTCTAAGCCACAGCCATCCACAAGCTTATAAAACATAAAGCTCATGAGGGCAAAACTTTTTCTTGTGTATCTGTGTCCCTGTTGTGGCAGAGTCATTTGAGCTGCCCGAATTAAACTTATTTCATGAATTCCACGTTAATGAACTGACTAGCTGCCACTTTTCTGGCTTCAAGTCTTAGACTGGAGAGTACTTACAACAATATATATTCCATCTACCTCATTTCCCAAATAAGAAAATCAGTTCTTTAAAATCTTGTATAATTTTTATCTTTGTTCTAATACCCACCAATTCCTTTTTTCTACAGGCAAAACCAAGGAACCCAGTAAAGGAATAATGGAGTGAATTTAACTGAAATTCAATTCACCTGGGTTCAATTCAAATAGTGCTGAGTGCTGGGGTATGGATGCTATGTTTCAACCCAGTGTCTCCTCTGAGGGATGAAAGTAATTCTCCCTCAAGTAGCTTCTGAGAGTTAAGAACAACAAACCAACAACCACAAAAACACTTCCTATGAATCCATCTGTAATGAAACATCTAATGGGAAAACACTCTACTTTACAGTTCTTACAGTCACTTAGTTATATCACAAAACCTAACAGGTGACTTTGAAAGAACCAATTATTGTGATATGCTAAAAGCAATATAAATTGACAGAGCCTAAGTATTTCCAGTCTCCACTCACTCTTCACAGGGCTAGTGCTTTTCTAAGACATAATGTTCCATTAATCAAGGGATGAAAGAGCAGGATCAGAAATTTCATTTTGCAGCAGTAACACAATCTTAGCTAGAGTTTACAGGCATAGTATAGTGCATTGAACAAGATTATTATTATTTATTCTTCCTTTCCAAGTAGGGTGGGACCAACTCACTTCACTGAGACTTTTGGAGATTTAGCACTGAAAATCCCATATCCCTGGAAGCCATTCAGTCCAGGATGAACTGAGATGGTTGGTCACCCTATATCCCAAACCAAGTTAGTCCTACTCCTAACTACATCTATAATTTAATTTTCAGGGTTCCAAAAACCTTCACTAAAAAAAGCATCTTTATCAGCTTGAAATACAGCATTTGAGAAAAGATAAGCAGAATCATACTCATAAAATAGCTTAAAATCTTCTCTATGGCTTATTGATAATAAGGGAGATAGTGCCAGAATCCCTGCCACTTATTGAGGGGAGAGAGGTCATTATACAAACCAAACTCAATACACCCCCAAAATTGCTATGATTGGCAAAAGCTTTGATCACTATAGAAACACAGGGAGAAATATACTTGGACCTGGAAGGGTCAAGAAAACCTTCCCAGAGGGAGTGATAGTTAAGCTGGAATTTTAATACATGTTTTTAATTTAGTGTTAGAAGTCCCTAAACAAAGCCTTATGCTGAGAAGGGAAGCTAGACAGGCACGTATTCTTAATGTCATGCAACCTAAAACAACAGGCATTGTTGGGAAAAAGGGGTGCTCCAGAGTGGGAGCAGGGGGAATGAGGAGACAGAGATCCATGAAGGTACCAGAGAGACACAATGGTTTGCTCCAGAACCAACTTCTTTCTTTTACTCTATTTGCCTTCATTTCATGTAGAATAAACATAATCCCTTCTCAAGTATCCAAAGTCCCACTGTAAAATACCCAAATGTCTTTTCCATTTATATCTGTTAAACCTATTATATGCCAGACACTGGTTAAAAAGTAGCAAACTAGTTAAACAGGACCCTGGTCTTCTAGAACATATGGTACATATTAGGCAATTAATAAATATTTGTTGATTTGAAAAACTAAAACACTCAGTAGTGGAACTGTTCATATTAGGAAACAATCAAAGCAGATGAAATGGTATGTAGAGGTTACTCAGAGATCCCACTGGAATGTGACGATGCAAGTAACTATCCCTCACTGTGTAGTTTTGGGGGTGTTAAGGATGTGAAAGTTAAATCACGAAAATGAATCGGAATTTTGAAAAATACTCCTTATGATGACAGTGTACTCTTTTCTTCTCTGAACCAAATTCAGTAGTTAGTAGTTAGTATAATGCAAAGAGAACTGGAAAGATCTAAGTTTAAATTCTATTTTACCTCTGTGACCTGCAAAAGTTATTTCCCTCTCAATTTGTTCATCCTGAAGATGGAGGAATATGCTAACATTTCTTATTTTCCCTCCTTCTGCACCCTACTTTTCTCCATCCTGCTCTGAGTCTTAGGAGGCTGAGTACACGGAATGAATCAACAAGCTCTGTGGCTCTGGATTGGGTTCAGCTAATGAGGAGCCAGCAGGAGACAGAAGATGGGAGGGCTGATTATTTCTTTCCACTGCAGGCTCCATCTTCAACAGCAGTTTCTTTTGATTCCACTAAATGCTCTCTCCTGGGCCTTAGCCATCAGGCTATAACTTTTCACTGATTCCCTGTTGCTTCTGGTCCCATGCTACTTGTTGGTTTCTGGTAATATGGCTCTGTAAATAGTCCCTTTATTAAATTTTCTACAAATTACCCTGTTTGACTGTGCCATCTTTTCCTTTCGATACAACAATCATATTTGCCTCTCGCTAATGTAAACATTAAGTTAAACTATGAGAATTGCCCAGCACAATCCTTAGTATAAAGTGAGTTTTAGATAAATGCAGCTCTCTCACACTCCTTCTCCTTCCTACAGAACACTCTGGCCTTCTTAAAGACATGGTACTAATCTGTGCAAGTGCAGAGTCTGTGCCAAATGTGATTTTTAATAGTTAAATAAGAGTCTTCTTTAAGAGGCCTTTATTACCATAAGAGAAACAGTTGTTCACATTAAGGTCATTAGCAAATAAAATTAAGGAAATGCACCTTTCAAAAAGTCATAGCAATATGAAGAAACATGTCCTTCAACTATAACTGCTTCAACCAAAGATAAATGTGTGCTTTATAATGATATATAATATCCTTCCTTTCAGGAACACATTCATACTCAGACTATGAAAGAAGTAAAGAATCACAAAGGAAAAAAAAGATTTATTTGACATAGATAACACTTTGTGGACAAAAATTGCTTATAAAAATTTTGTTTTGGAGATAATTGATAGTATTTCTAGCTCAAGTTTCCTATAAATTTTGTGGCAGGGAGAGTAACTGAGAATTAAATGTGACAGAACAGCTATTGAGAAATGACTGAGTTCCTTTTTTTTCTCATAGGGTGATCATGAAAAAATGAAAGGTTTTCTTCCCTTGCAGTACTGGTGATGAGGCCTGTGTTCCTCTGTCCTGGAATCCTTACCTTACTTACCTTCTGGAGGTAGGTAATAGCCAGAAGAAGTAATCGGCTATTGTGAGTGAGCTGAAAGGAATTTTCTGAACACATGTTTGTTATTAAAAGCTTATGTCTGTGTAAATAATTAAATTGGATTTCCAAAAGAGAAAATTAATCAGCAGAAGTACCGTGATTGAGGGTTAAAGAGGGGCTCTATGAGGTTGACACAACCCCTGAAGCTAGGAAGGCAGTGGAGTTCTGGTGTCTACAGTGGCAGAGACCAGGGCTCACTGGCATGCAGAACCTTTGATATGGTATGGCCTCAATGCAATGCTACATTCTCCACACCTTCTGGAATCTGATTCATTTTGAAATGTGACTTTGTAGTGCCTTTCATCGAGAAAGTCATATTTATTTCTCCATTTTTGCTGAATTGTGACTTCTGGCCAGCATAATGCGGCAGGAGTGCTGTGCCAACCGCAAATCTAGGCCTGTAGAGGCCTCGTGTACTTCTGCTCTTTCTCTTACAACCCTGATGCTGATGTGTGTACAGATTAGAGAGAGCCTATGAGAAGATGAGAGCCACATGGCCTGGTCCCTCTCACATCTCCCATCCAATAGCCAAACAACCCCAAGAAGCAAATTCTGACTGCAGAATTATGTGTGAATCCAACTGAGTCAGGAAGAGCTCTCAACAACCCCAGTCCCAATTGTCAACCCATAGAATCATGAACTAAGAATGATCATTGTTTAAATCACTAAGTTTTTGGTTGTTTGTTATATCAGCAAAACTAAGTGATACACTAATATGCTTGTAACCTTGGGATTTCGATCAGGGTTCCTGTGATTTAGCTTGGCACAGGGAGAATTGTGCTACCTGCCTGTGAATGGGCCATGTAGACCTGAAAACAGAGCAGGATCAATGACCATCAAAGATGCTAAGTATTTACCATTTTACTGCCCTGCCTGTCTGCTAGGGTTCTCGTGTAATCGAAGGAAGGAAGGAGAAACTTTGACCTCATTCCTATCAATTAGGTTGACACTGAACTTTATTATTTTTCTAATTAATTTTAACTAATTAGAAAGTTTAATTTTATTAGAAAAATTTAACTGGGTTAAGTTTAATTTAAATTAGAAAAATAATAAAACTTTAGTCTGTAGCTTAATTATTGTCACATTTTAAAAATAATAAAATTTAAAATATTTTATAAGCCTTTATTTGAAAGAGTATTATATACTTCAACTCTCTTTAGATGTCATACACTGTTTCTCAACCAGCATATTAGAGATAACCAACAGATCACATATCTTTTTGGAAGAGGTTTTGGACTTTTGATTTAATGTGTGATAATTTCATGATTTTTGAGCAAAAGTTTGGTCAAGTTATGAAATGGCAAATAAATGTTCCAGCAGTGATTGTTGAAATGTGTATTTACAAAAGACCCTGGCCTCGATGTCATATGAATTACATATTAGTCCTGGGTCTCTTATTAATTAATGCAATGTTAGGTGAGTTGTCACCAATCTTTGATTTCTTTATCTCCAAATTTACAAAGAAGGACTAAATAATCTTTAAGTTCCTTTGACAGTCAGTCTGACAGTCTCTTTCTCATTCTACATTTATTACTGGATGACCTTCTTATCCAGAAGCATCATTTCCTTCATAGAATTTCCTTGAACTAATTATTACTCTCCTCTACAAATCTTTACAGCAGTTATTAATAATAAGCATGGGAAGGTAGCTAATCAGGCACTGCTTTGTGTTATCTCTGCGGCTGATTTGTTTATTACCTGTTTCTATCTCTGGTTTCCTGAACGAGTTTGGAGCCCCCTCGAGGATGAAGATGGAAATCCTTTTTTGACTCTTCATTTTAAATTATAATCTGTAAATCTAAAAATAATTCAATAAAAATTATTGATTCACATAAAATTGATTTTGTTAATAAATTATATTTTCACAGCAATCTTTTCCCCAATATTTGTCAGAGCCCTTCAACAGTATTGAATGACCTGTGGGGCTTGAGGTAAGTCATTTCACTTTTGTGGGATCTAATTTCTTATTCACAAAATGGGAGGATTGAGCTGGATTATCTGTAAGGTCCCTTCTTTGTGTTTTCAACTGACATGTTTTGAATGCTATGGGAGTTCAGAACAAATATTTGTCAGGAACCTCATTCTTTTTCTAGCTGTACTTGGCTCTGAGACATCACCTTAGTTTAGAGCTGTGGATGCATAGCTCTTGGTACTCGGCTACTGAAGGCATGCAGGTTAACTATCAGAGGAACTCTGGGTGCGCGTCAACAGAATTCTTTTCTCACACCTCCTCCTCCCACCCCCACTGGCAACACATACACACACACTCCACTCTCTTACGTCTTCCAAGAGATACCGTTAAGGGCCATTCTCTATTCTGTTCAGGTGAGAAGCCTAGAGCATATTATCTAAATTACAAATAATTAAGTTGGGCTTTGATCATAAAATTGTTTTCAAAATTTATAATAGATTTATAAGAGTAATTGTTTTTTTAAAAGATCATGATAGCTATCTCTTTGGAAGTACACCATGGCTTAATAAAGATGTAGGTCATGTAACCTTTACTCAAGGTTATCAGTCTGAAACCTGTAGCTAAATAAATACTCTGTATGAAATGTAGAGATTATTGTTTAATACTATGTTTTTCATATAATTCATATAATTATAATCTGTTTAATCTAAAACTGTCTTTTATGAGCTGGAAATATTTACATATATATATATATATATATACACATATATATATACATATAATTTCACAAAAATATGATTTGATACAAAGTTCCTTAGTAATTTCCAGCGAGTCAAATGAATCAGTATCTATCTGAAAATGCTGACAGTTTTTAAATGAAAAAGTGTTGTATGAAAAGACATAATCTAGCAATTCCAGGAGAGGACTGTGTGTAGCATCCTTGTTCCTAAGCAAGGTCAACAGCAACAAAGTCCAGTAAAACTTCTAAGAGATTATAAAACATTTTTTTGAAGCAACATTACCTTTTATGAGGACAACTATTGGTAGGAGTCTGGGCTTTGGAATCAGATAACCTTGAGCTTTAAATCCTGGCCCAACAACTTATTAGCTAGATGTCTATAAGCAAAATACTTAACCTCTCCATTAATTTTCTTCTTTGGAAAATAAGGTTAATTTTACTACCTTGAAATATTATTGAGGATTAGATGGAATAATATATACAAAGTGCCTACTATTGAGTAGGTATTGAAGAAAGGGAGGCTATCGTTAAAAGTATCATATTTATATTATAAAGAGAACACATCATTTTCTTTTCATTCAACTGGAGTACATTTATTTTTCACAAAGCACATTACTTATATTGATTACATTCGGGTTGGAAACTTCATGAACAGGAATGAGTTAAATGATTTTTCCTTTTAATTAAAAAGAAATCAATAATATCATGGGGATATTAATTTCTTCCAAAGGGAACATGAGACAATCAATAGGATTTCTTGATACAAATGCTGCACAAAGTTGAAATCAAAGCCAGCACTAACACAGTGAGTCAGACAGAGCTTGGGTCAGAAAAACCTCCTGCTTGGTTGGAAATGGTTTCAGAAATATACAGGATTAGACACCCAGCCATACCCTTGCGCTGTGTAAGTACGTTAGGCCTGTATAAGGGAGTAAGTGAATCCCCAGGGGCTTCCTTATCTCTTATATCAAGTCCCAGGTATTTTATTTTTCCGTGTTATTACTAATAGGGAGACGGTAACAGTAATGAAAACAAAATGTCTATTGCTATTTTTTACTCAACCAACATCACTATTACTATAAACACTAAATTAACTATCTTTTTTCTTGGCTCTGTTTTAGTCAAATAAATTATCCCCATTTGACTCTACCTGAAAGACTTACTATTAATAGAGCTGACAAAGACAAAGTGAATAGTAAATAAACTAGATAAATAAAAAACCCCATAAATACTAGTAAATATTAGATAAACACAGGGTAGCAAAAAAGCCAATCAACAACGAATAGAAAACCTAACCCTAAAATTAATGGGACACAGTAGGTCCTCAATATCTTGTTGTCACATTATTGAGTCAATCTGTGAAATTAAGGTTTGTGTCTTTGAAAAACTCTTACATATAAATTCTTTTAAGGCAGTTTCTTGAATTGTGGCACAGGACCACTTGCATCGGGATTGCTGGTGTTTGTTAAAATGATAATTCCCAGATGCCTCATCATCACATCTAATGAATCAGAATCTCTACAGAGGCTTTGAGAATATTTATTTTAACCCCTCTCAGGATAAAAACCACTGATAAAAGGCATTACTTAAAAAATAAAAAGAAAAGGAAAAAAGAAACTTCCCCTAAAAATTTTTAAGCACATGTAAGTTTCAGAACCTTCGTTCTGCTGCCTTGTCTAATACAATGAAGTTTTAAACTGACTCAAGTTGTTACTTCCATGTCTGTCCTAATATGAAGTTCATTCCTTTTCCACTCTGCCTCCAGGATATGAGCGTTTTGACTTGCCAAAGGTAAGAGAACTACTGGACTGATTAACGTTTACTCTTAAGGGGAGAGGAGAATCTGTAAATAGGGACGGAGAACATGGATAGTCACACGAATTAGTCAACTGAGGGGAGAAGGTAAATGTAATAAAAAGGACAGTTTGGAGATTTCAAAACCGTTTTTGAAGTAGCCTGGGAGGCGCAGGATTGCGAATGTAAGGCTCCGTGTTAAAGAAAGGACCGGATAACTTGATGGGGGCCCCCCGTCGCATTCCGAGCCGGTGCTTCTGGGCTCTGGTGATGAATGTGTTCATTTTATGTGCCTTGCTTTGGGTAAATACCCAGCGCCCTCTGAGCTCCCCGGCCCTGTGTGTGCGCGCTAATGACGGTGGAAGGTGCCGGGGGAGGGCTTGGGAGGGGCTACCCAGACCAGCGCGCTCCTGCCGCTTCCTAGGAGACTCTCAGCTCTGTCTCTGCAGCTGCCACTTAAGAGACTCCACGCTTTCCCTCCCGAGGAAAGAGGCTATTTATCTGAATCAGCTGTGCTCGCCACAGTCCTCATTTTCCCCTCCGTCCGTCGCAACCTCCCCCCCACCCGCCACCCCGCGTCCTATTGTTGTGGGTTTAGCCCCGCTTCCTGCGCAGGACCCTAACCTCCCTCGTGAGAAGGAGAATTGTGGAAACTCGACTTGCGATGGAGCTGTACGGAAAGGTAAGTAAAGGGGGGAGTCCCTTTACAGGCTCGGCCCCAAACCCCGATTTGGCCGGCTGTGCGTGTGTGTGTGTGTGTGTGCGCGCGCGCGCGCCTTCTCCGCGCAATGGTGCGAGGCAGCCACTGGACGCGTGTGCCGCGCGTCGGCTTTCTTCCCCGTGTTTTGTTGAATGAGATTGTAAAACCACCCACTCTGCCCACGGAGGGAGATACAGGAACTTTCCCGACTCTGGATGGGGAGCTGTGGGGCGGAGAGCCGTGCTCGTCCTCATGAGCACAGGGCAAGTGCGTTTCCTCACATGAAAAATCACCATCTAGTTCTGGAATGGGAGAGGCAGAACAACCAAACATCTCCGGCTGAGAAGAGCTGGGAGTCATTTCTGTACCTTGTGAGAAAATGGGCTGGAAAGCTGCAAAGAGCCACCACCAGAAGCGGTTTCCGAAGGCGAAAGGGAGGCTCCGCGGCCGAGTCCGACGGGAGGCAGCACTCTGTGTGACTACTGGCTCGCCGGGAGTTGTAGTTCACGGCTCGCGGGTTTACAGTGAAGCTCGGGGTAGGCTAAACTACAACTCCCAGGAGCCCAAGGGGCTCCCGGCCAGTACGCGTGTGCGGCGCCAGAAGGGGACAGCGCCGGTGCTGATATTGGAGCGGGTTCGCGAAGCCCAAGAGCGCAGCGCGTGGAGCGCGCGGACTGTGCTGTGCGAGCCTGACCCGGCGCCGGGGCCGGCGCTGTGTTAGCCAGAGAGAAAGGACGTTTTGAGAACAATGAGACACGAAGCTCCCATGCAGGTGGGTCTATACAGAAAGTGTGGCCTCGGGAGGAATCGAGAGAGATGCTCTCACCCTCGGTCCAAGCACAAACTGTTTCCGATCTAAGGGAAGGTCCAGACGGCCACCCGCGAAGATGAGCCTCTGACTAGGTCCTGGGGACAGAGTTGGGTTTCTCTGCGCTCCGTGGGGCTGTAATTGGGGCAGTGTGGATGAGGGATAGGGTATTTATCATCTTCCCAGGCTCCACAAGCAGGGTGAGACTCTCTATCTAAAATGTTATTCTGAGCAAACAAAAGTCAGGGGAACGTGCAATATTGTATTGGCACTGGTCTTCCCTCCTGGCTTCCCTGGTGTGTGAAAGCGGTGCAAACGCACGGACTTAGAGATAGGTGCCGGGGTTGGAGCTCTCTGCTGGAGTCGGGATAGAGCGAATCCACGTTTAGAAAGGAGAAGCCAATGTTTGGGTCCCCAAAGTCCTCCTTCTTAGGAGTTAGGGCTCTAATACTGTATCAGCGGAAAACAGCAGACACGATGGGGCTTGGCTCATCCCAGAGGTGTCCAGCCTTTTATCTCTGTATGCACAACTGGTTTACTCCCGCGTTTCAGAGACCCCGTCCTGAGCTTTCTTGAGTGATGTACCCATTTGTTGTTTGCTTCCGTCGACTCCTGTGCCTAAGCATCTTGATTAAGTTTTGTTTTTAAGTAAAGATGAGTGATGCTTTCTTGTTTGTATGTACAACCAGTGAGTGAACGCTGAACATCAGCCTGTGTTTCATTAACCAAGTAGAGTGATCCTATTGCGTAACAGAAAGGCACTTTATGAATGAGGTTGAGAGAATGGTACACATCATTTGGGACGATTTCTCTCTCTTGAGAACTCATCTCTGCTGCCAAATTCAACAGTATGAATACATGACTTTAATTCTTGCTTAAACGTTTTCCGACGATTTTCTTCATGGATCAAGGACTTTATACATATACATCTATTTGCTTTTAGTCTATTTTATGGGTTATGTATATTAAGATATACACCGACTGGACTGTTAAATGAAAAAAAATCTGTAGAATTTAATTGTTTGCTGGATTATATAACAGAAGCCCTCAGATTACCTTATGAGTTATAGAAAATTTCATTTGTTCCAGAGAGGGTGGCCCCATTGTGTATTTCCTAATACCTCTGTTTGTGACTTAGCTTTTCATTACAGACCTGATGTGAAAAGAATCTGGACAGACAATAAAGGTACAGGCTGTTGCAATCAAGATATATTGCCCTATGATAATTTTCCATTACTGGAGGTGCTGCCAAGAGCCAATTGGCTAAATTAATCATATTCAATTGTAAGTAAACATTGACAATAGACTTTAAAAGTAGATTGTTAGTATTGAAGTCTGCTCCATATATGCACTGAAGTCTTTCTGACAAAATAAATTATTAAAAAATTAACCATATTGCACCTTGATTTTTATTTTCATATGCTTTACTTAGAATGTTCAGAAGAGTCATTAAAATGTTACAAAATTGAATGAAACTAATGACTTAGGAAACATTTTAAATAATTTTACATTAACTATGTAGTAGGCACTGTAATTACCTATTTTAGTCAGAACTTTAATGAAGAAATAGTTTTTAAAAAAGGTAATAAAATTAATTTGTTTCTGGATGGTGTTCTTTTCATATTTGTTGTGTACTCCATTCATTGGACTAGGTTTTTTGAAATTTAACAATGTAAACAACCAAATGCTATCATGAATGATGTGTATATTTTAAGAAATCAAAGACTATTTTTTGTAGTATATTTAATTAGGCCCATTAATTGGTTCAATTTAATGGGTAAACTGTTGTTATGGTGACCCTCTATTACTGTCAGGTTTTCAAACATATATGATGATAGGAAGAATAAAAACTGTAACCATAGTTTATAAAAAAAATACATATTTTTAAGTGGCAAGTAATGTCTCAGCACCCTTACTTCTGAATCATAATCACATTCCAGGTGACTTTGATATATGAAAATGCAACAAGAGTCATAGCTGACACTTCGCCCACCCCCCATTAAAGACTGAACTTCGTTATCATTTTAGGTTTATGGAAAATGAGTGACAAGCAAAACTTTATAATTGCATTATCCTTAGAGATTCTTTTCTACATTTAAAAATATTTAATCCATTTGCCGATGTGAAATAAAACAAGCCCTTTAATTATTGATGTCCTCATGTACATATATATTTTTTTAAATGAAAAGAATCTTTTTAAAAATGATAGGATGTCTTTTAAAAGGATTTGATGTGCTTATATCTTGATGTTCTGGTCAAGGTAATTGTCTTTGATACATGCATATTTTCTGAAGGATAATGCTCTTTGAGTTGATGCACAATGAGGGATAATAATTGCTTTTTATAGTGACTATTAAAATAATATACTGATAGTCTTTGATAGAAGTATTTCTTTCGTAACTAAATAACTAGGAATAGCATTTGACAAGTATTCCAATGATGGGTTTAGAATTTCAATGCAGAAGATGGTCGTTTTGTTCTTATTCAATGTACCCATAAATCTTGAGGGCTAAATGAAATAGGCAATAACACTGCTCATGACTTGAGGGAAAGAGTCTGATGTACAAATTGTCAGTTGATTCATCATCCCAACTTACCAATTCCAGTTTATCTAGTACTTTGTCTGTGCCAAGCACTGCGCCTTGCATACAGACCTCTTTGTGTGTGTATGTGCGTGCACGTCTGTAAAATATAAAACAGTCTTAAAAGTCAGCATTATAAATTAGAGGTAAGATAACTGTAGCTTATTAAGATGAAAGAACTTTTCCAACATGGTAGATTCTAGATTCTGCCAGATTTCTGTCTAGAAAGCCCATGCCTTTCCTCTATTATTTTGGGTTCCCCAGGAAGACAAAAAAGGGTTGTGTAAAGAGTGAGGGCACTATTGATATAAATTGATTCATTCATTTGGTTCAGAAGAAAAAAAAGTATCGTTTGTTTATTAAAAATCTTGAGTATACTAACTAAATATTGAGAAGGGCCAATGTTTTAAAAATGGCTTGCTTTGTGTCTCTGGATTTGAATTTTTGCAGGTCTACTTACTTTCTTTTAGAACCAGAGTCGAATCTATTGTCTCTAAGTGAATGCTTAGTCTTCAGTTTTGTTATCCACAAGCTTTTAGGTCATTTCGTAAATGCAGAACCTTCTGGTTATTTGGGAAACTTCAAAAAAAAAAAAAAACCACAATATATGGAGCAGAGAGCCAAAAAAGGGGGGGGGGTGAAAAATTTGGCTAAAAATAAAGATTGAAGAGAGAATATATATGTAGACTGAATATAAAGTTGAAGTGAAAACCATAATGGATATTAAATATAGCCATGCTGCATACAAAAACAACTTACAAAGAAATGAAGTCTAAATAGCATTGTTTCATTTGACTATGGAAAATACATGGCATTCTTGCATTTTCTTATTGTTGAATTTCTGACAATATCAAGCCTCAATAATGATCCCTTTAACTTTATAAGAAATGGAAATTTAGTCCTATTACTTAGAGAAACAAAGAAAACCCCTAGTTGACTTTGGAAGAACCAGAACTTTCTTATTCCATTTGAGCAAATTTCTGAAGTATCCATCTTTCTTCTGTAAAGGAAAGTAGAGGAAAGAGAGTGGAATTAACCTGTAGTAAAAATAAACTTCTGTGGTGTAAATATGATTTTCTATTTACACTTTTCTGTCCTAGAAGTTGTGGATTTATTACATGTGTAACCACAATTTTTCTGCCATTTGAAGCTTATATTGGAACTAGAAATGGCCATTATATTCCAAGAAGAAACTATATTTTTATACTGAGGAATGTGTTTTCCTGCAGTTGTTCCAGAGGAACCATTTTAGAAGGTCACATTTTGTCACCAAGGGTACTATCATCTGTGAAAATTAGATCTTTTAGATTTATTTGGAATTATATAGACTTTTAGAATTTTTCATTTGTCTATTTAAAGTTTTTTGAGATATTTGTATACATCAAAGTGCATAAATCTTGTTAACTATTTGATGAACTTTGATAAATGGACATACCTTTTTTTTTAATGCACACTACTATAAAGATCTGGAATATTTCCAATCAGCCCAAAGAGTTCCTTCATTCATGCTCTTTTTCCAGTTAATCCACTGACAAAATAAAGTCAACTTTTTTCACCATAAATTAGTTCTGTTTATTTTAGAACTTCATGTAGCTCTGTAAAACACGCAGTATGGACATACAGTAAAACATGCAGTATGTACTCTTGAGTCTGACTTATTTTGCTCAAAATAATGTATAGAGGATTCATCCATATTGTTGCATTTATCAATAATTCATTTTGTTTTATTAATGCATGTTATACTATTGTATTAATCTATCATACTCTTTAAATCCAGTCTCCTGTTGATGGACTTTGAGTTATTTTTCATTTGAGGGCCATTTTGATATGAAGGTTATAACATGATCATATTTGTCTGTAATGTTTTCATTTCTCGTGGATAAATATCTAGAAGCAGAATTGCTGTGATAAAAGGTACATGTACGTTTAACTTTATACAAAACTGAAATCTTTAGCCAAAGTGGTAGTACCATTTTACATTCTCACTAGCAATGTATAAGCATTCCAGTGATTCTCCATCCTCAACAATGTATGCTGTCAGTGGCCTCTTTAATTTTGGTGACTTCAATGGATGTTTTGTGGTATCTCGGGATTTAAATTTGCATTTTCTTGATGACAAGTGATGATTAGTGTATTTTCATTCTTTTGCTGGCTATTTTTATATCTTTTGTGTCTGTTTAGCCTTTTTTCCATTATGGGAGCTGCCTTTTCATTGTTTAGTTGCAGGAGACCTTTATATAATTTTGAAACTAGTTCTTTAAATATTTTTAAAAATATGTTCTGCCACTTTGTGGCTTAAATACTCATATTTTTAATAGTGCCCTTTGATAAATTTTTTTTGATTTTGATAAAATCTAGGTACTAAATATAGATGTGATTGTACCTGTACTCTATACTTTCTTTGTTCTGTTTGTCTTGGCTGTGTCCTGAGACCTTGCTACATTTTTATTTATTATTTCTGTTAGATTTTTTCTTTTTAGATTTAAAAAAAAAGATTCCTTAAGGATTTCTACATAAATAATCATATCATTTACAAATTGAAGCTGTTTACTTCTTCCTTTCTAACGTTGGTGGTGATCACATAGTTTCTCCTTTATTCTGTTTGGTTATAGTGATTGCTTTTGAGTTAATCTGGTATTCCTTAGATAAACCCATTAGTCATGATGTATTGCCCCTTGTTTTTGGATTGCTGGATTTGGTTTGCTTATATTTCCTTGTGGATTTTTGCATTCAAGTTCATGATGGATATTGGTCTATGGTTTTCTTCTAATGTCTTTATGAGGTTATAATATTGGAGTTATGCAGGTCTCATAAAATAAAGTGAGAAGTGTTATTTCGCCTGTTTTCTAGGTGATTTTGGTGTGTAAGATTGATATATTTTGGTCCTTAAATTAATAGCATTTAGTAATGAAGCCATTGGATCCTATAGTTCTCTTTGTGGAAAAAAGTTTTTTTAATGAGTTCAACTTACTTGATATACATATATCTGTCATCCAACTGCCTATCTATTTATCCTATCTATCTACTGACCTGCCAACCTACCTACTCTATCTATCCATCTATCATCTATCTCCCTTTAATATACTGTGGTAGGCAGAATAGCATCATTCCCTGGCCCCTGCCAAAGGAAAAAAAAAAAAAAGATGTCTGTGCCCTAATCCCTGGAATATGTGAGTAAATTAAGTTATATAATGAAAGGGACTTTACAGATGAAATTGTTATGGACTTTAATGAGATTAACTTGGATTCTCATGTAGGACCAATGTAATCACATAACCCCTTATAAACAGAGGATTTTCTTTTGCTGAATTCAGAGAGATGTGGTAAAAGGGAAAGTCAAAGGTTTGAAGCACGAGGATTGTTGGCTTGAAAATGAAGAAGGCTATATGTCAAGGAAACAGGGACCTCATTCCTACAATCACAACCAACTGAATTTTATCAATAACCTGAAAGGTCTTGGGGGTGGAATCTTCCCCAGAACATCCAGATAGGAACCCACCCCAGTTGATGCATTGATTTTGGCCTTGTGATTAATGCCTGAGAAGAGTGAGCAGAGGATCCAGTTGAGTCACACTGCATCCAGACTTTTGACTCAATAAATTATAATTGTGTGTTATATTAAACATTCATTATGGCAGCAATAGAAAACCAATTATGCATATACAAAATTTTCCATTTCATCTTGAGTCAGTTTTGGTAAATTATGTTTTTCACCTAATTTTTCAAATTTATTGACATAAAGTGGTTCAAAATATTTTCTTTTACTTTAATTTCTCTGAAATCTGTAACAATATCCCCTTTCATTCCATTATGGATAACTTGAATTCTTTCTTTCACCAGTCTCATAGATGTTTACCAATATTATTAGTGTCTTTAAATAACCAACTTTTGCCTTTGTAAATTTTTTTGTTGTTTATTTTGTATTTTATTGAATTGGGATTTAAAAAAAATAACTATTCATTATGCTTTTCTTTCTCAAGCTTTTTAGAGTAGAAATTTAGATCACTGAGTATATATCTTTTTATTTAATAAATATAAGCGTTTAAAGTGATAATCCTCCCTCTAAGTACAATGTTAGTTGACTCCCACAAATTTCTGTGTACTATTTGTATGATATTTTATTTCAAACTATTAGCTCATTTTCTTGTGATATTTTCCTTAATCCATGGATTTAGAAGTATGTTGTTTGATTTTCAAATACCTGTTTTCTCCAGATATTTTATTGATATTGATGTCTATTTAAAATCTATTGCTACCAGAGAACATATTTTTTAAGATTTTAATCTTCTGAAAACTTCTAGACTTGTTTTCAGGCCAGCATGTAGTCTAACTTCATGAACATTCCATGTGCCTTAAGCATGTTGTATGCTGCAATTGTAAGGTGTAACGGCCTATAAATGTCAATTAGGTCATGGTGTTTTGTGGTGTTGCTAAGGTTTTCTATATGCTTATTAATTTTTTGTCTAGTTATTCTAACAATTATTGAGAAAAAGATTTTAAAATCTCCAACTATGATTGTCAATTTATCTATTTCTTTTAGTTCTTTAAGATTTTGCTTCCTATATTATGAACTTATCAGGTATACACACACTTCTAATTGTATCTCCCCCCCCCCAATTTTTCTTTCTATTATTATTAAATATCCCCTTTTATCTCTGGCAATACTTCTTGCTATAATAGTGTTTTTATAGTATTTTATATGTATAATATAGGCATAGATGTTATCATATATGTTATATATGTTTATAATTTTACTTTCAACTTATATACATCTTTGTAGTGTGAACTTCTAGTCAGAATATAAGTTGGCCTTGCATTTTTAATCCAGTCTGGAAAATCTCTGCTAAAAAAATTGGAATTTTTATTCCTTTTCACATGTTTTACTTATCAATATGGTTAACTTTAAAGCTACTTTTTTTGCTATTTATTTTTTATTTATCTGTTTTTTGTTCACCTGTTTCCTCTTTCCTGTCTTCTTTTACTTAATTAAATACTTTCTAAATACTTTTGAATATTTTAATTCTTCTGTTGGCTTTTTAACTGTACATCTTTTTGCATTTTTTAGTTTTTACTCTAAGGATTATAATATGCCTCTTCAACTCGTTATATAGTCTACTTAATATTATATTACTTTACATAAATATGGTAGCTTTACTTACCTCATCCTTTGTGAAATATTGACATATATGTTACAACTGCATTTGTTAAATAATAAAAAAGAAAAAAAAATATATATATATATGTTTGCCAACCACCATTTTGCCATTTCTGATGTTCTTTCTGTAGATCTGAATTTTTATCTGGGGTCATTTTCTTTTAGTCTAAACAATTTCCTTTAGCATTTCCTGTAGTAAAGATCCACTGGCAAAGAATTCTCTGTTTTTGTTCATCTGATAATATTTTAATTTGCCTTCATTTTTGAATGATAATTTTGCTGCATATAAATCTTTTGTTGATTTTTTTCCTTTCAGTACTTTGTTTCATTTTCTGTGATCTACATTATAATGTGAAGTCAGTTATTCTTCATAGTATTATATCCTAGTTTGTAAATGTAACTTTTTCTTTTCTGTTTTCAGAATTTTCCATTTACTTTTGAATTTGATCAGTTTGACTATGATATGCCTAGGTATAGTTTTCTTTATATTTAGTCAGCTTAGGGGTTCGAATGGGCTTCTAAGATGTATAAGTTTATGTTTTTCATCACATTTGAAAAACATTTAGCCATTATATCTTCAAATATTTTTCTATCCCATTCCCTTTTTCTTCTGAGACTCCAGTTACATGTATCTTAGACTTCAGATATTGTTCCACAAATCACCAAAGTTCTGCTCATTTTTTCTTAAATTTTTCTTCTTTCTGTCAATTGTACCATTCTGTTGATTTATCTTCGAGTTCATTGACTTTTTTCCGTCATCTGCAGCTTTTTGTTAAGCCCACTGAGGCACTATTCATTTTATTTATTGTACTTTTCCTTTATGCTCAATGTTAGCTGCTTTTTACATGAGAAGCATGCTATGTTGCCAAGTAAAAATTGGTGTACTCTCTTGGGATGACATATTTGAGTATTGGAAGAGTGTAGTAGGATTCCTCACTGAGAAAGCACAGTGAGGTTCTTATAGAAAAGGTAATATAGAAATGTAAATAATAATATTAGTGCTTTGATTATTCTTTATATACTTCCGAGAGAAAAATTTATGTTTATATTTTAATTTATATAATTTATTTGTGTTCTATTATCATTGTCTTTGTAATACTATAATTTTCTTTGTGGTTTTCAAATAAAATTGCGGGCTTCATGACACTTTATAAAATTTTAACATGGTGAAATTGTAAAAATAAAGTAATTTTAGCGATTGCTTTCTTTTGCCAATTAACATATTCCTCAGCAGCATTAACTGCAGAAATAAAATGCTTTTCCAACACCAACATGTTTCAGATCAGTTTGAAGCATTAGTCAGTTTTATTGGGGGTCATGAAATATTTTTCTGTCCACTGAAACCATAGGGTTCATCTTTTAGGTCTTCAGTTGCCTACTGAATGATTAAAAAGGCAGAGTCAGTAATTCTCTGATGCACTCTTCTGTAAAATGATTGGGTTAGGTTTAGTGCTAGGAATTTAGGACTAGTGAGCTGAAAAAGTCTCATTCTGTGCCTACTAGGCCTCCTGTACTCTCAGCTTTTTATTGTCTCAAAACCCAAATCATAATGTAACTTTAAGAGATGGGCTGTTGAGCCTCTCATTATTAGTCGGTTTGCTTTTAGTTTAACTTTAGCCCAACAAGGGTATTTATTTATTAGTCATCTACTGGCTTTGATGCATCCAGTGGCTCTGATTCTCATTATCAAGAGAAACTTACAAGCCAAACATGAATAATTTATTTTCAGATAGCTGTAGCTTGAGGAACCTTAAGAGCTTGAAGAAAAGATGTGTTAAGTATCAATTAGCAAACTATGACTCTCACAGGACACTCATCTGGTGTTAGCAATAAAAGATATTTTTTCTTTTGAATGTTTGGTTCACTGAGTATCTATGTGAGTGGTAGGGCTGATGAAAGGGACAACAGAAATACAGCACACCTGTGTGTGTGAATGTTCTTTTATAAGTGTGCATGGGCGGACTTGTTCTTTGTAGTAAATAATAGTAACTTTTGAATGAAAAAGAAGGGTGATTATAACTAGAAAAATGGCTAAGTCATTCTAATTGGTGGACCTGCACAATCTGGAAACACAAATAGGTAGGCTGCTAACCACAGAATTCCTCAAGACTGGTGCAGATAATCCTTTTGTTTCATAAGTGTGTGGATAATAGGATGTTTGCTCCTGCACATGGCCTACTTTTTGATGAATGGAATAAGGGAAGAAAAATGTCAAGATTTGTAAGGAATATTTATAGCAAATCTCAAGGCATTTTTTAAGGGCTTAAATATTTAAAAATAATATTTAATATTTTAAAAATGTTTACTGATGAACATTTCTTAGGAAATACATATACTAATATTAAAATTTAGGCTTTTTTGTCCTTCAGTGAGATTTTTAGAGTATTTTACTAGGTTATTTTTAGAAGAGGTTTTTCCCTATACTGAATAGTATTGGGTATGTCTTATGTTTAATTTTTATTTTCTTGTCAGGAAGAGATACTATTGCAAGAGACATTCATTTTGTGGTTTTAATTTGGGCACTGCCTCCTGTAGCTGTTGGGTGCTTTCTTATATAGTATGGGAAAGTAAAGTCTAGTCATGTGTTAATTTTAAAAATAACTGATATAGAAAGTTAAGGCCACCTTGCACATTGCTGTGACAGAAGAGAAGAATATGCTCTGAGAATGCTATTACTGCTTCTTCCTAGGTTGTACCTCATTGTTTGACAGGGAGCTCACAGTGAGTTATATCACCAGCCCTCAGAAGGTTCTGGCTCTTACCAGGGTAGAAATAACACAATCCTCATCATTCAGCTTGTCTGGGTAGGCTGGGCATTCTAGGATATAGAACCTCTCTGCAGAGTCAGCATTATGGTGAGGAGATTTATTTTCACTATTAGCAGAAGGGTGTCAGTGAAGACAGCAGCTAGTAGAGAGTGCTGCGATTCCATTTCCTCATCCTGTGGATATAGGTCAGATTACTCAATGTCTCCTTACATACATCTCTGACGGCTTGACAGTGTACACCTACCTTGGCTTCTATGTGGACATTGGTTAACACAATGAATTACAAATCTGACTGATTAAAAGAATCACAGGAAGGCTTTAAAAATTACAAATACCTAGCCCCACCTTAAATATTTAAATTATGCCGAATTCAGGTGGAGTTCCCAGGTTTAGAAATCTTGGATCTATGAGGATTTCATTTTGTATTCCTTAATAAAAGGGTTTCTAACTAGAGAGAGTAGGTATTTGAGATCATTGTGTCTGTTATTTCTCTCTACCAAGAAATGATAAGAAGGCTTATGTACATTTTATCCATGGTCATGAGAAGTTTTAAAGGCTTCTTTACACTTGTTGCTAAGAAAGAGGCATTTTGTTTTTACAAATTCACATCTGCATATAGGAAGTGTGAATGTCAAAAACAATTTTTAAATATATTTATAACTTAATTTTGTTTAAATAAAATTGCATATGGGGAAGAGGGCTTCTTGGCTATTTGGGGTCAGGAAGAGATGTGGAGCTTGGACTTTCAACTGATTCTGTTTGCCTGCCCTGGTCACACCCAGGGTGATCAACCATTCCAGCTTGTTGGTTTTAGCATTGAAAGTCCTGCTGTGTCCTAAGAAACTCCTCAGTCCCAGGCAAACCAGGAGAATTGGCCACTTAGCCCTACCACATAATCAAGACATCTAGCATCTCCAATTCTAAGGCCATTCCAGGCTCTGCAGTATAAGGGTTCTTGTGGACTTCCCTAGCAGGCTTAGGGTTTCCTTTCCCCAGCTATTCACTTCCAAATCTCAGACTTTAACCTCTCTTTTCTACTTCTCTATGCCTATATCGAATTTTATGTTTGTTAAAATCCTTTGTCATTATTTTAGAGAAGTTTGGGGGAAAGGATGGAGATAACCATCATGTATGCAATATAATACATATTTGTATTTACATGTTATATATATATAATATTTTATATGTATATATGGAAGCCTTTTAGTGATTTCTTACCTTGAAATAATGATATTGTGGACTTTTTAAAAATTTTATTTTTATTGAGATATAATTGACAAATAACATTGTATAAGTTTAAGTGTACAACATGTTTTACTTGATACATTTATATTTTGTGATATATTTACCACTGTAGTGTTAGCTAACACCTCATATAATTATCATTTCTTTTGTGTGATAGGAACAATTAAGATCTATTCTCTAAGCAACTTTTAAATTTATAATGCAGTGTTGCTTTTTATAATGATATTCTGGACTTCGACAATTTACCAAACTCATTATCAGAAATGAGGTTCAGCTTCCTCTATAACCCACTCCAAGGACATGTAAGAGAAGAATTTTTCCATACTTACTGTGAACTCCTGGAGCTACCTTTCTCATGTATTTTTTACTGTATATTACTTGAATTCTGCCCCCTTTTTAGTCCATACCTAAAACTCAGCCCTATCTCAATTTTTATAAAAGTCTATTCACACCCAAGAGTTTCATGAGTTTAGTCACTCTCCAGAAGTTACTGGCAGGCAGTGTTATAGCACAGGTCACATTATAGGATATGTGGCCTTTGATCACATTTCCCTTTTCACAGCCTCTCCAGACCACAGAACGCTTCTATCTGCACACAGGTCTCTTAGGGCCTTAGCTTTTATCCTAAGAGCTTTGTTTCAGTTTATATTTGATATAAGAGAATAATTATAAAGTGTTCATTTCAGTAATTATGAGACTTTACAGAGTGAAAGCGGTAGGTGTCAAAACCTCTCGTCCTGTAAAGTTAGGAAATGAAATGAAGCATATATTCTATAAAATAGACCATTTCCATTTCAAAGAGTAGCATCACTGGGAGCTGATGAAGAAAATGAATGGCTTGTATATCATTTCAGTGCAACAAGAGGAATAACAAGATAATGATGGATGCTGTAGTCAAGAACTTAACACACGCCAACAATTTTACTTTGATTAACTCATTTCTATTTTATAGAAAAAATTTCAGCTTAGAATAATTAAAAACAAAACAATACAAAACCCATGCCCAAAGTTAGTAGCAGACCTGGAATCCTTCTCAGGCAGCCTGACCATAGAGTGTATGCTCTTTACCCATATTTATATCACACAATAATAAAGAGTACACTTTTTCACAGATGCGTCTGCATGCACATAATTTCAGAGTGTCTAGAAAAGAAGTGGAATGGTGTTTTTCTACCTTTTCTCACACTATGACTCATAAGGCCTGGATGACCAGTAGCTAGGCACTCATTAGCATCCTGGGACTGCAGTAATGACCCTCTGGCTTCAACATTTGTGAGGATGTGATGGGGCTGCTTTGTTGCAACTGTCAGTATTACATCACTGGAGTCCAGAGAACTCTCCCAGCCACTCTGTCTCCCTTCCCAGCAGACCTTGTTTACACTCTTCTATCTGTGGTCTGGACCTCCTCTTTACCCTGTGTAGCAACAGCCCTCTTATAGGCTCTTTTCCCTCTGTGAACCTTCTGTAACTACGCCAGGAGTGAACTATAGTGTGGGCTGAGGACAACGTTCTTTGATACTAATAGGGACCATTTTTACATGGTTTATAAATTTCATTTCCTTTTACTTAACATTTAGCAATATATATCTATAGGTGTCAAGGGAGATTCAAAAACCATTTATTGAATTTTAAAATATATAAAATTTAAGTCATGCCTCTCCTCAACAAGTAATAGATTTTTCCTAGAAGTAAAAAAGAAGAAACACCCTTGTGTCTTGCATATTCTCCTCTGTAATTAATTGCATTTTGAGGCTTGTTCCTTTGGTAAAGGGAAAGGTGGACTAACTGAGCCTGTGTCTATGGCTCTTGAAGAAAACAGTAGTCCACGTAGTGAGGCCTCAGTACAGGCTCAGGGAAATCAAGATAACCTGGTAAAAAACAAGGACACCTCTACTTTAGCTGCCTCTCAAATACTTTCAATTTAATTTTTTAAATGGGGAAAATGACTCTGTGTTTCCTGTTTAGTATGTAAGGAGCTTGGATGTTGTCACTCTCATCTTCACACAAGAAAAAAGCTGAACAAACTAAAATTTAACAACTCTTCTTAAATTCATTGGAGAATTGAGGTCACAAGGAAAACTGCTGCCCCCCAAATTGGAGAGACAGGCTGATACAGAGAAGCATAATTTATTGGAACAGAAATCTCCATGGAGACCAGTACTGGGAATAAGAAAACCTAAACTGTAGTCGATGAATTGCTGGAGGCAATTGTGAAAAAAGTCTAAGAGATAAAAATTCTAGCAGTCCAGTTTTAGGGGTTGCCTACACTTTTGTGAATTTTATCTTCAGGAGCTCTATCAAGTTCTTACAGTGAAGTTTGGAGAAGAATCCCCTCATGTTTCTGGCAGTAGCCTTAAAATACACCCAGAGCATAGTGTTTGTGAAAGTAGGGGTACTTATAGTTTGATAGTGATATATAGGGATGGTAAAAGGAATAAGTGCGCTAATATAAATCTCACAGTACGGTGCCTGTAAGAGCTGTTGTAGATATTTTATCATTCTCCCATGCGTGAGCTGTGAGTTATCCACCTCTGCTAAAGAAGTTATGCAAGAGATGGAGATCCAGAGACAGTTGGAAAGGAGTACAGTGAAATTTAGCTTGAGGAGTACCTTTAAGACATACAGTGACTTGTCTCTTGGAAGCATTACCGTAATTTGGCATGTCATCATCGACATTCTCCTGTGAGTCCCATGAAATAGTAATTCCTTCCCTGCTAACATAAATAGACAAAGACTATTTCTGCATACAGCCCTAATTTTTGAGGCCCTTTATTTCAGAAGACAGGGTTGGTGTTATATCTTGTAGTACCTTGGCCGATTCCAGTTCCCTGGACAGCATCCTCTCTGCTCGATGGTGATGTGTCCTCAGTGACACTAGGAGTGTTTTATTGCATTTCAACTGGCTTTTTCCAGAGCAAACAATAGCAGACACATGGAGAATTTGCTGGCTGGAGACTGCAAAGAGCATCACAATTCCAATCTATCTGAGAGAAAACAGGGAGACAACAAACTCAGACGAGGACCTTCATTAGGAGAAGCCATCTGGAAGCCAGATGATGGATGTTTGGAAATTCTAACTTCTAATGTTTTCTTTCTTGGTGTTAAAGTTTTAGTCTTTACATTGGAACTCTCAGGAATAATTATTCTTATTTTTTAATTTTATTTTCCCCCAGGTAATAACAATTGAGATTTGAAACTACTTTATGTATTTCTACATATCAAATACATATGTCCCATCCTTACTTTCGCCCGTTCAATTTTAAAGAATTGTATTTTCTTTTTGGATAATTTACCCTAATTTTTTCTCCCACTGACCCTCAGGCAATTATCAGTAGGTGTAGCTGGAACATAGTACATTTAAAATGACTTATTTTTATTTTTCCATTAGAGCCACAAAATGGCTTAGATCAAATTAGATTCTTAAGTGCCCAAGGGGATCCTTGAAAATAATTTGCTTTTCCCATTTATTTTAAAAAACAAATGTCAAAAATTCTGAAGTAGGCTGTGGTTGCATATGTTAGTCAGAGGTAATTTGTTTGGTCCCTGGTCAATGGGACTTCTGAGGAAATTAGAATTGAAATTGAAAATGACACATCAATTAAGTCCATGATCCATTAACCTGCTATTGAACCAGGGCATACATAGAGGGTAGCACAGTGCCTTTCCAAGACACCAGCTCCCAGAGGTTAAGGATTTGCTCAAAACTTTTCAAATCCTTAATGACTGTTGTAGAGGTCTCATCCATAGATTTATATATTCAGCGGGGTAAAAATTCATTTTTATTCATCTATAATCTGATTAGCATTTTGATTTATATATTCAATGGGGTAAAAAGTTCATTGTTTTTCATCTATAATCTGATTAGCATTTTGATCAGTGTCTTAAATGAGTATATTAAATTATACCCATCAAACATTATGGAGTGGATAACTAATATTTTTGATGAAAGGACATAAAATTATCAGGTCAGAATTAAATTGCAAATCAAAACAAAAAAATGAAATATAATAGGGCACATGTAAAGGTTGACATGTCCATTAAAAATAAGTTACCCAAGTATGGGATGGAGCTAAGGGAGACTTATGTTTATCACAATTAATGTGCAAAAAGTACTGAGCATTTTAGGACATTTTACTGTTAAGTCAATTGTGATAGGATGTGGTAGTCTCATTTTATTCCGCACTGACCAGATAAATATTTTGAATATTGCAAGTGATTGTGGGAGTCACACATGTGACTTTGACAACTGGGAATATGTTCATTTTAACCCAGCAGGATGTGTGGGGGTATTTCAGTCATGTCCTGAGATACTAAAGAGAGAGAGGCTAAAGCAGTTGGGATCATCTAAGCAGAAGGAGATAAAGCTTATGGGGCCATGACTGGTTCCTAAGACATTTGAAGTTCTTTCAGATAGGAGAGGAATTGACTCTCTTGATTCATCAGGCAGAATCTAGAACAGATGGGCAGAAGCTATAGCAAAGATTTTAACTCAAATCTAAGAAAGAAATTTATAACAATTGCAGCTGCTCAGCAGTGAAGTAGGCTAATTCACAGCCTAGTAAACTTTCTTGTCACTCAGTATGAAGGGCTAGGCTACCATACTAACCTGAAATGCTGAGATGTTGGCAAAAGAGACTCTTGGGGTGGGTGGGAAGTTGGACTACCTTAAGTTTTTTTCCAGTTCTGCAATTATTATTATTTTGGAGATTAATTCAAAATTAATGTAATTTAAAGCATTATCTTTCATATATTTTTTATGAAATTCAACTTGCTCTGTGGAAGGTTCTTTGATGACCACTTGTGTTTTCAAATTTCAACTATATTTTTCCATGAAACTTTTGAAAATGTTCATGACTTAATATTTAGAGTGTCAGTAAATTTACATAGTAACTGTCTTTAATTTTCTTTGACCTTTATATACTGTCAAATTGCTTCATTTCTGTTCTCAGCAAGGCATTAGGACAATCCAGCCTCTGAGTCAGGACTTATTTAATTATTCTAAAGTTTAATAAAAGTCATATGCACACCCAATGCCTATCTTTTTGGCTCTCTGTGAATCTTATTGAGGATATCAATCAAGAAATAGTAAAAAAAAAAAAAAAAAGTATTCCAGAATAGTGGGTTAGGAAACTTTTCTAACTAATGTTTTAGAGGCTCTGGATCCATATATCTAGCAGCTTTGTCCTCCCTCATCACAGACACCCTTTGTGCTCCCCTCACCTCTGCTGCCTATACAAGGTATATCAAACCCTTGAAATTGAACACATTCAATTTTTCATACTGTTTTCCCCATCTAAATCTCCACAGTTATATTTAAAAAGTCAATATTGATTAAATCTATATTTCTACAGGTTTTGAAATAGGACTTGGTATTGATAGCAGCAGAAAATTTATTATATATATTTTTTGAGGCAACCCAGAGATCCACAGAATTCAGTTGGAATACCACCTTAGGGCAGTAGGGTAGTGTACAATATATGGTAGGTTGTCAGGCTGGGTAAATGAGCAGCTCTAAGAAACTTGTAGTGTCTGTTTTCTAACTGTGGCTTAGCAAACATTCTTAATTCAGAAGATAGGATTTGGGATGGTTCACATAAAAGATGGTAAATAGATCTTAATGAAGGCCGTTTGTAGCCCTGGTTGAACTCAGCAGCTCTATAAGGGGTGAGTATTAATTGTTAAAAGGACTATATCTACAGGAATGTGAATGCCAAACAAAACATTGAACTGGCTTTCTAGAGTGTCAGGAGTCATCAGATCACAATATCATTGTTTAAACTTAGTCTAGAATTATAATCCTGTTTTTGTCCTTGGCTGGTGCTTGTGTTGGTAGAGGTTTATCTTAGCATGTAGACTCGTGGGCCAGAGAGGAAAGTGAAGATATATGCCTGTTTTAGTGGCCCAATTTTGCCCTCTGACAAACACTTGTTACAAGTTGTAACTACCGAGGACATCAGTGTGGTTACATGGACTTAAAAAAAGAAATGCTTAAGTTTATATTTAATAAAGTGTGGAATGCAATTAGAATTTTGCCTTTAAATTTTATAATATATACAGATTTTTTGTCCTTATTTGTGTGTGTGTATATAAAATTGTGTTCCCTTACTAGCAATAAATATTTGCAAAAAGGAAATATGTTACCATTTCCCTTTCTCTCTTTTCCTCAGTTGTCTATAAGCATATACAAACCTGACTCTTAACATCCAATGTTATCTTAGATAAGGCTGAGCACTATTTACTGTTTATTTCCTGTTTCTAGCACTCCGCTATCTGCTAGGGGTTCTCTCTTTGCTATCCCCCATAAGAAAGTTATAAATGTCAATTAGACTATGGGAAATGAAAAAAGACTGTCTAGCCTAGCACTGTTCATTAGACCTTTCTGCACTTACGACAATGCTCTATACCTGTGCTGTCAATATGGTAGCCACTGGCTACCTGTGGTAATTGTGCACTTGTAATATGACTAATGTGACTGAGGAGCTAAATTTTAAATTTTATTTAAGTTTAATTAATTTAAGTATAAAAAGGCACACATGACTAGTGGCTACCTTATGGGGCAGCACAATAATTGCCAAAGAATTCATAACATCAGAAAAGCTAATAAGTGAATGTACTAATGAGTGTGACTCACCATTCTAAATTCTTCTTTTCTATATTGAGCCAAATGGTACTTAAAAGTAATGCAGTGTTATTTTTGGTAGATGTTAGGATGATCACTCTCCCCCGCCTCCTGCCAAAAAAGATAAAAAAATAAAAATATCTACATCTACCTGAGGCATTTATAATTAATAATAGAGACCATTTTATGTGCTATGCCAGGTGATTTACACATTTGCTTTACAGATATAAAGAATTTATATCTATATTTCACAAGCATTCTGTTAGATAATTTTTTTTTTTATGTGAAAGAGGAAAGTGAGGTATACCAATTTAAAATAACAAACTCAAGGTCAAATAGCCAGTAAGTGATAGAGCCCAGGTTTGAATATGGGTAGGATTCTTCATTGATGAATCTCACAATGACTGTTTCCCACATCACCTTTTAGAGTGTACATGCATATTTTCCTAGTCATCATTGGGAAATAGGGTGGAGGTTGAGAACATGAGCCCTGGTACCGCACTGCCTGATTTGAATCCTGCCTCTAATACACATCACTCATGTGAAATTAAGTATATGACCTGACATTTCTAAACCTCAGTTTTCTCTTTTTAATATGGAAATAATAAAGGGACCTACCTCATGGGGTTGTTGTGAGGGTTAAATAAATTAACAGTTCCTGGAACATTGTTTGAACCACATATACTTGCCATTGTCATTGTTTTTAATTTTAAAGAGATTGCCATTTATGTTCAGATGTTGATTCAATGTGATATTAATAGATGAAATAGAGATATGATTTGAGTATGCTTCCCTAGAAAATAAGAGACATTCTAATAATTCAGATACTTCAGTAAGAAACACCCTGCTGTTCAGTCACTTTGGTGTCTCCATCACTGGGATTATAAAGTTACAGAGCCCACATGCCTTAGCCAATTCCTCATATCTTTGCTTTTCATGTTACCCTTATAGATGTCCCCTTTGGTGTCTTTGATTGGTTCTGAATGCTAAGCAGTGACAAACACCAACACAGCTGGAAAGAGCTGTAAGATTTGCTGTTCTGTCTTCCAGCAGGGAATTATTGCCATGGATACCAGCATCAGAGGAAGACTGGGGAGCACTCTCAACTTGTCTCCTGAGTGGTCTGACATCTGTTTCTGGCAAGGCCAATAATGAGCATGCTGCTAGCTTCATCTCAAATGGGAGACTGATCCACACCTCTTTTGTTTTTACCACAGATGGCCTCTGCCCAAGAAGCCAGGTATGGCCAGAAAGACTCATCTGATCAGAACTTTGACTACATGTTCAAGTTGCTCATCATTGGCAATAGCAGTGTGGGAAAAACATCTTTTCTGTTCCGTTATGCGGACGACTCCTTTACATCTGCATTTGTCAGCACAGTTGGGATCGATTTCAAAGTAAAAACTGTATTCAAAAATGAAAAGAGAATCAAGCTTCAGATTTGGGTAAGTGACTTTGAACTGATAGTGTTCTTCAGTCTAGGGCATTGAACATATGTGTATATAAGAAAAAAGCTTTCTGCCTTGTTCTACCTCCATGGGGTTCAGAAGGCTCCATTTCCAGGTTCTTTGCTGTCAATCATTCTGTTTCAAAGACAATAGAGTGATGCCTCTCCAGGTTTTGGAAACTGCATTATGTCTTGTTGTCAACTAATGTTTCATAAGAGTCTACAGACAAAAAAAAGGAAATTAAAATGTCTGTTGTGTTGGTAGTAGAAGGAGTACTCAGTGAGAAGTCTGACTCCACCTTTATGATCTTTGTGACCTTGGGCAAGTCTATGAATCTTCTGTGCCATTTTTCTCATCTGAAAAACAGGCAAAGAGGATCTAGACTTTTAGGTCACAGGAAGCACCCTGTTCTGGGTGCTCAAATATAGAGAAAGCTTAAGTTAATTCCTTCAAAAATTCCCAGATATAACTTTGCACATGGTCTAATTGTCCTTTACAGAATTCGTGTTCTCAGTTCTAACAGTTGTGCTTATCCACACAAACAAAACAGGACAAATAAAATAAAATACTTATTTTCAACAGAGTTTTTCCCAAGGCAAAAGTTCTCTATTAAGTTTGAGATCATTTTGCTAGCTTTCTGCCCCTCCCCAGGCCTCTGCAGATAATCAGAGATTCCTTAACTAAATTGTTCAGATAACATCTGAGTAGCAAGCAGAAAATAGAAGAAAAATGTAGTAGGTAGCAGGTTTAAGGTAGTATAAGAGATGAAGTAACCAAAAAGTTTACACCAAGAAATGATTATGTACTAAACATTTTATGTACATGATATAATATAAGGGTACAATGGTAGAATGTTTTCCCAGTTAGTTCTGGCCCTCTTTTCCTATTCATTTTTACCTCTGACACTCAACTTGATTTTAGCTATACCCACTTGACTTGAGGCATTTACCAAGAGGTGAGGTTTCTACCTTCTTCTGAGACAATTCTGATATCTTCTACTATTTGGTGTTGGTTCCAGGGTTGATCTGTAGGACCGATGATAAGCCTCCCTCCTCAAATATAGAAAGTTGAAAGGAAGACAAATTCTGGGGTAAAGTATTAAAACATTTTTAAAACAAAAGAACCCTTTATTAAAATATTTATATAAACTGGGTACCTTTACATGTCTTAAAGCTCTTAGGGGTAAAATTTAAAGGTGCAGATACATACATAGACAGCTATCCTCTTAGGTAGTTTACAATAGATTATAACTCTTTTACTTATTCTAACTCCAGAGTCTTCTAAATCTAATTAGAACTCAGGTAAAAACTTATAAATGTAGGCCTAGTACCCTTTGTTTTATAATTAAGAAGTCTTCTTGAATATGGTGTTTTGTGAAGATGGCAACCTTAGAAGATGTATTCTGGAATGTTAAGGAAAATGTTTTTGAAAGAGTTCGATCATCTTAATGAATGGAGGCATGCAGGAAAAGATATGATAAAGAATAACAGGGTGGTATGCCTCAGTATAGTTATGACTACAATAATTCTAGGGATTTTTGCTTCATGCTTCAATGTATACTGGAAAATATTTAGTTGTATACAGTTCTTGTTGTGTAAGGACTTCAAAAAAAATCATTTATTTCCACAGACAATTTGTCATTTAATTGCATTTAATTACCAATTAACTATTTTTTCACAACTTATAGTACTTTTATATACTTATATAAATGGTAAAGAATTTATTAAGATGTCCACAATAATCTTAACCTATACTACAGTTTGTTTCTAACCCCAACACTTTTGATACCAAATGTGTGAGTTTGGAAGAACAAGCAGTTCTTTAATTCTCTGAAGACAATGACTGGCTGTTCTTCAATTTAATTCAGTTATGACACTACCTGGAGTTAGCAAAGACTCCACAGGTAAGAGCTCAGTTCCACAAGACTGCCTCACCCTTCACTTCAGAGACAAACTACAAGTCTGGGCCACCTGTATTTCTGAACTATGGGCTATAAATTGAGAGTCTCCACAACCCCATCCCTCAGGGTTGATAATTTGCCAGAACAGTTCACAAAACTCATGAAAACAATATACTTACTATTACTGGTTTATTATAAAGGATACAACTGAAGGACAGTCAAATGCAAGAGAAGCATAGGGCAAAGTATGAGGGCAGGCCTCTATGGATGCCACTTCCATGTCCTCTCTGGGCATGTCACTCTCCCAGAACCTTGATGTGTCCACCAATCCCGGTGCTCTCCAAGCTTCATCCTTTAGGAGTTTTATAGAGTTTCCATTTTACACAGCCTTTATTGATTAAATCATTGTTCATTGGTGGTTAACCTGGTGTTCATCACCTCTTTCTTCCTGGAGGTCAGAGGGGTGGGGCTGAAAGTTCCAACCCTTTTATTACATGGTCTTTTCAACCAGACCCCATGCTGAAGCTATCTTGGGGCCTACCAAGAGTCACCTCATTAGTGTAAACTCTGATAAAGTGGAAAATTCTGATATGGTTGAAAGAGGCGTGTTATGAATCACAAAAGATACTCTTTTCACCCCTGTCACTCAGGAAATTCCAATGGTTTTAGAAGCTCTATTCCAGGAACGTGGAAGAAGACCAAATATGTACCTTTTCTTATATCACACTATCTCAGACTATTGTATTTTAGAGGAAGAGAAGCAAAATGATTTCATAGTTATGAAAAACATTGCAAATGAGTTTAGTGTATTATTACCTTACTAAGAAAGATAGGCTGTAGAGATTGATGATTCTGATCACAGCTGTAGGGATTGATGATTCTGATCACATTACTGCCCACAAATAGAACTACTTCCAGGTTAGGAATCCATGATATAGAGAGGTCAAGTGATTTGACTTTACGTTATAGTTAGTGCCAGAGTACAGTTTACTAAAATCCAATGTGATTGCTGCTATCCCAAGTTCACTCTCAAGGTAAGTGCTATATTATGACAATTGTGATAAACCTCACACCTGGTTGCCAGTGGATTCCATCAGGCATAGGAGCATCAAATTTGAAGCTGGATTTCAAGTAGCATTTCTAAAATGTCATGAGAGAGGAACCTGAATGGGAAAACTCCCATTTTTTACTTGATGGTTTGATTTTTACATGTGCTATGTAAGGGTTGTCTGAGTCCACAAAGCAGATTATTGGATTTTCAACAGTCTATATTCAAATAAAGCATTTTAATGGCCTCTAGAAACATTGATATTTCTGGACATGTTACAAATACTTCTCTGTGGAATTTCATTACTGCTCGGGAATAAATTTGTTTATTGGAAATATCATCCATTTGTACTTAGTTACAAACTCTGTATTCTGTTAGTATATTTATGAATCCTCCCTATCCTGCACTATGCTAACAGTTCTTACTGCACTTTTTAAAAATCATTTATATGATTCTCAAATCATAATTTTTCAAAATTTTGGAGATTATGTGTATTCAGGCTGGTTATTTGGTTGCTTTGTATGTAATGCTATTATGAATATATTGGGGAAAATTTTAGTATGGTTTTTCACTTTAATTATAGAAAAATATTTCAAAGCTGGGGTCTATAATATTTTGCTTCTAATTTAAAAAAAGTAGTTTAACATTGAGAAATGCCATATAGAGTGAATTTCCTCCCTGTGAGAAGATTGAAAATAATATAGCATCCACTACTAAGATTATGTTCTTTCTTAGTATTTTCACTATTTATTTTCAGTATCTAGATAACTACTATAAGAACATTGAGCAATCTGCAAAGTAAAGACTGATAGAAATTTTTGAAATTAGACTATATAGAAAGCCAGACTTTATTTCCCTTAATAAATAGTAATTTCCTTTGTTTAAAGAAAGCACATGGATCTTTTTTTTTTTTTTAGTTGAGTCTACATTGTTCAAGCCTTGAAATCAGGATTGATTCTAACTAATGGAAGATTTAGCTTGAAAAATCTATAGCTTAATTAGAGAATAGAGGTTCAAAAATGGACAGAGGGGGCAAGTAAGCAGAGAGATTACTGTTTCCTTAAGAACTATAACAAGCATTTTATCATTTGTGTTCTTGTTCTCACTGTTACCTTTTACTACTCCTGGTCTTCCCCTGCTCCCCCCATATACATATTCACTCTCCTTCTTTATTTCTGAGCTCTGGACAGGCTTAGTTAATAGGAAACTTATTCTCAGGGCATTCAGAGGCCAGGGCTGCCATATATGAATACACAAGTTGTTTACTGGACAAGGGCACCAGCCAAGGGGTCAGATGGAGCTGCTCTCAAGCCAGAGTACCACTTGTTGGGCTTGGCTTGGCTGTAGGAGTGGCTGCCTTTGCCTTTTCATAAGGTGTCATCTGCTTGTCAAGCATGTGCTTCTGGCCACACGCAACCAAAGGGATTCTGATTCTCATTCTGTAATTATATGCAGGCAGTAACTTTGTCACAGTCTAAGACAGAATATGGATGAGTAAACCAAGAGGATACAAGCCCTGCTTCCCTAGCCATGGCCAGCAGAATGAGGACATTTTAAAATATAGGTTTTATTATTATTTAGGTATGGCAAGGCTAACAGGTCAGGAGAAAACTGCCATTAAAAAGATAGTTTGTTATACTCATAGATCGCTAGAGAGGGCACATGTGCTTGGGGAGGGGTCACACAAGTAATGAGTGGAGAGACAGAAGAGGAAACTGTTATAAGCACCTCTATTGTGGTTTCCACAGAAGGAATAGGTGAGTCAGGGTATGCAGATTTAGGATAACCAGTTTGAATAATTTCAGCAAATCCAGGGCATAGGGCTCTCCTTAGTTCTCTGGTACCTGATCCCTGGGTGATTAGGGCAGATGGATAATGGCCAGAGAGTGAGAGCCCAATAAGGGAAGTGGTTGTGGGTTGAGCTCTGGGTTGTTTGGTTTGCATTTAAAAAGTGAACTCCATTGAGTTGTTTACTGTCTGTAGGACTTGGCTAACTCTGGGAAGGGTAGTCCCTCCAGGGTCCACAGGGCCCCAGATGTCAAAGCATAAGAATACAGAAAATAAAAGACATGCTTAATACAGATGGGTTCTTGGATCCCCAGGGTGACTTCTGTCATTGATTCCCCTCTCACAGTTGCTGTATTTTCAATAACTCTTATCACAGGCTCAGTGCATTTCTGGGTCTCAGTATTTGCAGACCTAGGACAATGGGCCAGGAAATGATCTTAACGATTTACTGGCCCTAGTCCCTCATTTGATGATACAACTAATAATAGCATCATTTATTTAACCTTGCATTGCCCTGTAAAGTAAGCACTTTATGTTAATATACATTTTAGAATTTATTTTTTGCAATAACCTCATGAGGGAACGTGATATTATTAACTCTGTTAATAATATGTGAGGAAACAGAATCAGAAAGATAAAGGATTTGCTCAAGGTCACAGCTAGGATATGCCAGAACCACTATTCTAACCAGAGCACTGAATATGAAGCCTGCAATTGACCATACAGTGGAAATGAGGTCTGGATAGGCCAAGTGATTTGTCTGCACGGCATGAGGGACTAGAACACATTCAACTAGCTTCTTGCTGTACATTCAGAATGCCTGTTTTCAATGTCGAGGAAACTACATTAAAACAGAGCATGGAGAGAAGAGGCTGAGTAAAATGGAATGAACACCTAAGGGAAAATACTTCTGTCTGTAATCTCTGCATTTGGTGCACAGAAACAGGGAAGGGGAAGGCTATTTTCATTAGATGATCAAGGAGAGTTTATACGAGGCCTAGTCACCCTGCCTACTCATTTAAGTATGGTGTGTAAACCTTCCAGTCTGTTTATAAGGAACCAACATTTTCTGCTTAGACGAGCTCCATAAGAGAGCCACTGAAGTCAGTGACAGCTGCCAAGATCATTCCTCTTGCTGTCACTTGTATGCTCTTTTCCCTCCATCACATTTCTTCTAACTTGCATCTGCTTTTCCTGAGAGATTGAGAAAGGCAAGATTTAGTTTAACTCCTGAGAGGAAGCTGATACTGTGTGTCAAATGTCAAGATGCATGAAAATATTCATTGTCAGACAGTTGAAAGCAGCAACCCCTGTATCCCACTGTGTTTAAACCAGTCTTCTCAGCATTGACAAAATCTGAGGGATGGTACAAACTTTGTTCCTGGCCTAATAGAACTTACTGGCTATGTGGGCAGACAGAAAGACAACCATGGGAGAAAGGATTACCCCCTCAATCAGAGGGGCAGAATGGCCCAGTGACATGAGCAGGGACTTGAGTGTGATGATTGCGATTCTAATGCTGACTCTGATCTCACTAGCTGTGTGAACTTAGGATTTAATTTCCTGGAGCCTCTGTGTATTCACTTGTATATCAGGAGAAAATAACACCTACTCCTTAGTTGCTAAGTATTCACAATAATAAATATTTATACTTAGTTGAATATTAGACATAAAACTAACTTAAATGCTAATTTTCTTCTTTTCTAAATAGTGCATTAACCCTCAGACTTTTGTACTCAATCAGGTAATTCAATCATGTGAAATATTTGTTGGTGCCTACTGTGTTCTGAGTACTGTGTTAGGTGCTGGGGATACAGTAACAAAGGATGCACAGGGTCTGCCGTAAGGAGCCAGCCATCTGAGTGAGAATTAGATGAGTGAAGAGAGAAATTCATCTGCTATGATAAATGCCCAGGAGGCATGAGCACAAGATACACAGGAAAGATGCCTAACCCAGTCTTGAGGACTCTGAGAAGGCTTTCTGACACATCTATATCTGAGCCAAGAACTGACAAATGAAAAGGAAGTATTTGGTCATTCATTCATTCATTCACTTAGTCAACATTTATTTTTTGCTATGTGTCAGACACTGAAAGAATTTGAAATTGAAAGTAAATACATAACAAATATAGATTGTGATAGTGCTCTGAGGAAATAATCATAGCATTCTGATAAATTAAAAATAGCAACAGAGAAAGGAAGCCTATTTTTGTTAGATATCAAGGAAGGTTTATATGAAATAACTGAGCCGAGACTTGAAGGTTAAGAAGGAGCCAGCCATTGGAAGAATATGGATGACCTAGCATGTTCTTTCGCTTGCTCCAGTTCTCTCTCCCTTTCTCTCTCCTTCCCTCTCTCCTTTCTTCCTTCTTCTTTCTCTTCCTCTCCCTTTTTAAAAGCCAGAGTTTTTGTTTTCTGATTTTTTTCCCACCATAGCTTCAAATAGAGTATTAATTTTCAACTGTTTATCAAATACTGGCTTTTCTCACATTTTCACCTCCATTTGAAGAAGAGTGGATTTAATTATGGGGACCTGAAGCTTTTACACATTGGTAAACCTCTTTAAGGAGCACATTACAAAAATACCTTACTTTTGCAAAAGTAACAAAAAACAGATGACCATGTGAACATGTGACTTGGAAGGAACCTAAAGTTTAATTTTCAATCAGCTTTATGGCTTTTGCAGAAAATTTCCCTGCATGTCTGTAGAGACTGAAGGACACATGTGGCTGATGAGAAGCAGTTACAACTAGTGCAGAAGGGGAACATACAGTGGGAACATGCAGGCAAAGGTGGGTTTAGGCATTGGGGCAGGAGGCTGGATTGGGCAAATATGACTTAACCTTTCTAAGCATCAGTTATCTGAACTTGGGAATGGCGGGGTGGACTCAACCAAAACAAACAAACAAACAACAACAACAACAACAACAACAACAAACGAATTGCTATTCAGTGATCTCTAATGTGCTGGATACAGTTGTATGTGTTTATAGGTATTAAGTCATGTAACCTACCCAAGATCACATGAGATAGATGCTGGTCTATCTTCAGTTTACATATGAGGAAAATGAGGCACAAAGAGTGTGAATAATTTTTCCAAGGTTACATAGCTAACAAGTAGTTAGCAGATTTGAGTGTGAGCCACACCTAGTTCTGGAGCCTTTTCTCTTAACCCATTCTACTACTCCCTTTCTCTGTGGACCAGCCACTGAGCATATTTTATTTTTAATACTTAACAACTACCTCAAAATGTTGGTATTAATATGGTTTTTTTTAAAAAAAGTATGAGGAAACCAAGACTCAGAGAGTTTAAATAATTACTTCCTGATCACATAGCTCTTTTGTGCCTTTAGAATAACTTTAAACTCTATAACTCTCCAATTAAAAAAAAATCAGAAAGTATCCAATTATCAATGGAGAAAAATTTTTCCTAGAAATGTATTATGTTAATATATTCCATCCAGATTGATATATCTATCTTGTGATCTTCCATTCAGTCTAGTTCCTTCACTGACTTCTCTCCTTACTCCTGCTCTCAAACCTTCTAAAAATGGGAATACCACCTTTGGCAGCAGAGAATGGAAATTTTAAGTGAAGTTCCAGATAATTGTATATTTAAATGGCCAAAACTTTAAGCAAGTTAAACATTTTAATGAAAATCAGTCTAACGTGTGTGTCTTACATATTTACTTAGCTTTGGGGAACAAAAACTAGAAACATGGATGATAAGCCAACTTGTCTTGGACTTTTGAGATTGTAAATCCATTGGGATTGGCTACTCCATTCAGTGGTCACAGTATAGGACATTTTCTATAGTCTTAGGTTTATGTTTTTTTTCTTTCTTCAATATCACCCTGTATCTCTTCATGCTTCTGGTTGCTTTCTTCTTCTCTTCTAATTTTTTATTTATGTTATACTTTTTCTGTAAATGAAATTCACTGTCATTAGCTGAATTAAAAAAAATGATTCAGAGTAATAGAGAATCTTTTTATTAACATGCACAGTTTTGGTATATTGAGTGTGGAAAGTCTAATTCTACCTCACAGAATTCCCCCTTTGCTAGTGTATTATTATCTCCACATATTTATCATCTAAAATGTTAAATCTGCCTGAACACACTGTTAGTTTTGCCTTAGGCTTATTCTAGACTTACTTTTATCTGTTCTCCTAAGATTACAATATCACAGTGGTTTTGTGATTAAAATGCTCTCCAAAGCCAGAATCTGGAGTTCAAATCTTTTTTCTAAGACTTACAGGTGTTGTGACCTTGGGCAAGTTATTAACTTACCTGTATCTCAGTTTTTCTATCTGTGAACTGGTGATGATAATAACGCTTCACTTACAGTCTTTTTGTAAAGACTGAATAGAATATTTATGAAGTTTTAGCATAGTACCTGACACATAGTATGTGCGAAATAAATCATTTTTATTTCTCCCAACCTCCTGTATTTAAATGACATTGACCTCACCTGTCTAATTTCATACTTCTGGAACGGCAAATAGACTTTTTAGGGCCAAAAATGGACAGTTCTGATATAGGCAGACATTTTTATGAATAAATTAATATTGGTGTCCTGACATAGTAATGAAGTATACAAACATATCAACAAAGTGAAACATCTTCTGGACACCTGGGTTCCTCTCACCAGTTACTGATAAATTTTAATATGCTAAGTGCAGTCAGCTGTGTTTTTGAGGTGTTTGGTAGCTACCTGTGCATTTACATAGAATCGTCAGCTGCACAGGGAAGGCAAGCCCATACAGCTTGTTTATTAAGTACTCATAAAATTGATGTCCTGCACTATAACAAAATAATTATAAATCACTGGATCCATGGAGAGCTGTTATTAAAATAAACATTGAGATATAATTTCCTCAGGATATTGCCTAGTGATACTGGCAGCTTCTAACATGTGGCTGTGTCTGTGTTATGAGTTATCACCAAGTCACTCATTGTTAATTTTCTATTGATTTGTTTAAAGTGATACTGAACTGACGAGTTATTTTAGCATTATATAAACAGCTTAAATCTGGGTACAAATGATACATTTAATTACTCCATATTTAGTTCTCAAGTAGATTTAAGGAAAAAGCACAGTATTTCTGAAATGAAATAGTACTTATTTTTAGTGTTAGGAATTTTTTCCCTTCCCACGTTTGCTCTCATAACACTAATTTTGCTAGTCCTGGGCATTGCCACAGTGGCAACTAAGCCAGCAAGATAAAATAGCAAGTGTGAACATCAGTTGATACAAATCACTTTGCTCAACTCACTGCTGGATAATGAAGAAACCAAGAAGTCGACAGTGTTTGAAAACAACTTAAACAATCTCAGAATGTCTATAAAGTGTCATATGCAAAACTATAGATTATAAACTGAAAAATACAAAGAGACATAAAAATAAAAGAAGTGGTTGAAAATATCAACAAGGTTTCAGAGAGAAACACACTGGGCGCTTTAGGAGAGTTTAATGATTTTACAAAGGTATGTGCAGGGTCTCGAGAAGCTATAAAGGATGGTGCAGACCCCAGAGCCAGTACCCCCTCTTGGACTGAAGGGAATGGGTGCTGGGAGCTTGATGAGGCAGAGGGAAGCTGTCATTGCAGAGGTTGGTGAGGGCCTGAAGCCTTGATCTTTAGAAGAACACAGCCTCTGCTAATCAATGGCTCAACAGGAAGGGACCAGGAAAGAAATGCCCCGACTTCTTATTCCTCTTTCCCTGTGCCTGTCATTGGCTGAATTTATCTTTTTTGGTAGCCTGTCTTAGCAGTAGGGATTCATACAAATTAGCCTCCTGGAACACAGAGTAGCATAGATTTGATGGGATCTGGAAAGGCAAAGGCGTATATCCAGGACAATAAAGAACATAATTTTAGATTAATATTTTTTATATAAAACAATTTGATTATCAAATAAGAAGATACAGAGCTCGAGTACACATTTTGGGAATTTGAATCATAGATATTATATGACATTATCTCCATATAGTCATACCCCTGCTACATGGTACATTTCACAACTTTTGTTCACATGGTCTCCCTATTTTCATGGGCATTTATTGAATAAATCTACCAAAAGTTCAAGATATTGCTTAGGACTTGGCTTTTTGAACACATACATGTCCATTAATGTCTGCTTCATAAGGTTATTATTAATTTTCACTCAAATTGGGTGACTATATGCAAGAAGTGTAGAAATAAATGAAAAGCAGCCAAATGAGAAAAGCAAAGGCAATTTATGCTGAGTTGATAGAGCAAAGGATTGATTCCACCACCATCACTTGTATTTTGACAGAGATTGAAAAGCAGGTGGAGGAGTGGGAAAGCTTTTTAGTGAAGAAAAGGGAAGGCTTCAGGTTTGCTCTGATTGGAGGTTGATGGCAGGGGAAGTTGTAGGCAGACCAGCTAGAAGTGGAGCATCCTTTGTGTTTGGTTAGGGGTGCATAGTAGGCTTTCTCCTGTTGGTCCTAAGTTGGAAGTGGGAATCAAAATAAGGGGAAGCTGTCAGTTATTAATCAAGTTCTGACTCTTTTGTCTAGTTATGATGGAAATCATTATTTTGCTTCTTGGATTGTCACTGGAGGTAGCAATCAAGCTTCCTGCAAGTCTGATTTATAGCAGGCTGGCATCGTGCATTGTTTATTAGAGATAAGAAGGTTGATTTCCTGGGCAGGTTGCTGCAGGCTGTGGGTCAAAGTTCTGTTTTTATATATGGTCTATCCATTGTTCTTTTGTATATTTAGTTTCACAAGTAAACCAAACAAAAGGCCAGGTTTATAAGAGCAGTAAGAAAGACAGCACAAGGAGAAATAATAGATTTTGGTGTTTGATCATTTTGATTCTGAGCATATTTAATTCTGTTATGCCCCAGTTTTATTTTATATAAATTAAAGACAATATTTGCCTTATAGGGTTTTTTGAAGAACAACCTATTCTATGCAATGTGCCTCCTATAGTGAGTGTTCTCAAATTTTTCGGATCCATTTACACTCTTAAAAATTATTGAGGACCCCAAAGGACATGTGTGTATGTGAGTTATATCTATTGATATTTACTGTATTGGACATTAAAACTAAAAAAAAGTAAATGTTTATTAATAGCACATTATATATAAACATAAATTACATACAGATGCTACTTGGCTTATGCTGGGGTTACAGCCCAATAAACCCATTGATGTTGAAAATATCATAATTGGAAAATGAACTTAATACACTTAACCTACTGAAAATCATAGTTTAGCCTAGCCTACCTTAAACATGCTCAGAACACTGTTAAAAAAAATCCTAGCAGCACAGTATACTATAGAGTATCTATCAATTGTTTATCCTCATGATCACTTGGCTGACCAGTAAGCTACAGCTCACTGCTGATTCCTAGCATTGATAGTGCATCCTACCACAAATCACTAGCATGGGACATGATCAAAATTCAAAAAAGTATGGTTTCTACTGAATGTGTATTGCTTTTTCACCTTTGTAAGATTGAAAAATCTTAAGTTGAGCCATCATAAGTCAGGAACCATCTGTACTTTTAATAAAAAATAACTATTTTTAAAAACAAAAAAAAAGTAGTGAGAAGAGTGATACTGTTTTATATTTTTGCAAATCTCTTTAATGTTTACTTTAATAGAGGACAACTGCATTTTCATATCTATTTCCTCATTCCATCTGTTGCTATATCACATGTCATGCATTCTCTGGAAAACTTCATTGTGCACTTGTGAGAAATGAGAATGAGAAAGCAAATAACACCTTAATATTATATTTCAAATAATGTTGACCTTATAGACCTTCTGAAAGGGCTTAGGAGCCCTCTGACCACATTTTGAGTACCATTGCTCTAGGCTTCAAGTAAGTTATTAATAATGTCAGCTGAATATTAAGCTCTGTTAACACATATCTGGAGAAGCACATCTTTATAGCGAGGTACTGGCTTTTATTCCCATATGCTGGCAAGTAAACGAAAGGAAATCTGATAATAAGTGCCTTTTCTGGAAGCCAGGTTTGAGGCTCAGAGCAAAGAGTGCAAATCTTTGCAAATGGAGGCTGAACCAAAGGAAGTTTTTGTTTTCCAGCTGTGTCTGGATGAGAGAATGTGTCAATGAAAACATAAACACACACCTTTTATACCTATTATTAACAATATTGCAACAGAAAGTACAAAGGTCTATAAAGTATGTCCTGTCCAAATGTGGCTCACTGGGGCAAGAATCTCCCCCAATTCTAGAAAGGGAGTCAGGTAATGAGTGTGATGAATCCTAACCCCAACCCCTACTTAATTTATAGATTGGGCAACTGAGTGGAGAAACCATCTGATTTCTTGGCAAAATTTTCAGAGGGAGCATTGCTCATGAAAACAAGTTCCTGGATTCTGAACTCCTAGTCCTTCAAAGTTTATCAGAAGCTAAATGTAAATTTACATTTAGTTATTCATGACTGATAGAGTGTCTCAAACATCCTAAGGATATTTGAAATTTAAAATAACTTGTTAACTAAAGGAATGATGGAGTTTTTAGCAGCAAGTATCAAGGTAGGGTCTCCTTTCCTGGATGGACCCTGCAACTTAGACCAACTCTGTGAAGGGCTGATCTGGACTCTTAAGGTAGAGAATGTGCTGATATAAATCACTTTATTTCATTTTAGCCAGACAATTTTGTAACTACCAATTTGTGCCTCTTTTAAGAAAAAGTATAGTAGTGTTCTTTTTCCCCTCTTCAAATTTTGCAAAGCAATTAACCTTTGGGTCAATACAAATCTCAGAAAATTTCATTTTCACTGATGAATTCTTCACAAATTTATAGTCAATTGGAAATAAGAGATAGAGAATTGAAAGTGTTTTTGTCATTTTGCTCTACGTTACAGGGTCTGTAGGTCTGGTTTTAAGAGTGAAATTCTAAATTGAGTTTTATAATAACATAGCTACCAAGGACTAAAGGCAGAGATGAAAGAATGGAGGCTCCTTATTTTACCTTGACTGATAAAAGTCAAGACTTGCTGAGACCTTTTTGTCTGGCCTTGCTGATGATGCCTATTCGGGCAACATAAAGGTGATTCTATAGTTGGGAGGCACTCAAGTTAGCAGATGGGTTAATCTCAGAATATGGGAGAAATACACACATGAGAGTAACAAAAGAAGGCTGTGCATAGAGGGGGCCTGGGTGAACTGTTTTGTTCTGCTGGGGTCTGTCAGCACCAGTGTTTCCCAGAGGAGCATCTAGTCATTGATTTTAGCACAGAAACTACAGCCTCTCTGGAGACAGTCCTCAGAGTGTGGTCCTGGAGGCAGAGCCTTGTGAGGATCATTTGGAGAGTTTTTTTTTTTTTTTTTTTTTTTTAATGTGTAGTTTGGACCTCATTCCAGGCCGACTGTATCAGAATCACTGTGAGCAGAACCAGGAAATCTGAATTACTAATGAGCTTTCCAGATGAGTCTGATGCAATAAAGTTTAGTAATGGCTGTCCCAAGTGGCCTAAAATATGTCCTGTCACATGATATCTGCTCATCCAGAGCTAACAGGAAGTTTACTTTAGTCTATTAAGATCAAGGAAAGATCTGGGGAAGGGTAGACTTAAATACTCTTCTAAGATTTTCTTCTGATTTCTGGAATCAGAGAACAGCCTTAGGGTGACCCCAGTGTGGCTTCCAGCTGCAGGCCTATCCTTTAGAATAGCTGGTAGCTGGGACAGAGGGTATGTGTGCATTGAAGTTTCAGGGTCTCTAACATCCTCTATCTGACAATGAGTCTACCTGTTCCTCATCCCCTTCTCCTCTTTTCCTACCTGCCTATCATTCTTCCCTCATTTCAAGACTAAATACAGTTCTACTTCCCATTGGTTGTTAGCTTTGCTCTTTAATCTTTCTTTCCCTCCCTATTCACTGCATTCTTAGCTATTGTGGTCTAGAAGAATCCTTCCTCCATTTCCCTTCAACTAAGTTTTTTTTGTCTCTGAATGTGTCATGAACTAAAATGGAGAAGATTCCAGTATTCTATCTCAAAGACAGGTTTCCTCAAACCCTTTAGCATATACCATAATGATTTTCAAACATTTTTTTATTTTTATTTTTTCCAATTATAGTTGACATTCAATATTATTATATTAATTTCAGGTGTACAACATAATGATTAGACATTTATATAACTTATGAAGCAATCACCCCAATAAGTTCAGTACCCATCTGAAATACTATTGTATTTCCCATGCTACACTGTATATCCCCATGACTATTTTGTAACTGCAAATCTGTGCCTCTTAATCCCCTCCACCCTTCACCCATCCCACTACTCCTCAATCTGACAACAATCAAAATGCTCTCTGTATCTGAGCTTGTTTCTGTTGTTTGTTTATCCTGTTCTCTTGATTCCACATCTGGCATTTGTCTTTCTCTGACTTACTCCACTCAGCACAGTACCCTCTACGTCTATCAATGTTGTTGCAGACGGCAAAATTTCAGTCTGTTTTATGGCTGAGTAATAGTCCATTGTATATATGTACCACCTTTTCTTTGTCCATTCGTCTATTGATGAACACCCAGGTGGACTACATATCTTGGTTATGGTAAGTAATACTGTAGTGAACATATAGATTCACATGTTCCTTCAAAGTAGTGTTTTGGGTTTCTTCAGATAAGTACCCAAAAGTGGGATTACTGGGTCCTTCTTTGTCTCTTGTTACAGCCTTTGTTTTAATGTCTGTTTTGTCTGGTGTAAGTATTACTACAACATCTTTTTGTTTGTTTGTTTCCCTTTTCATGCAACATCTTTTTTCATCTCTTTACTTTCAGTCTGTGTGTATTTTTCAATTTTAAGTGAGTCTCTTGTGGCAGCATATGTAAGGGGGTTTTGTTTTCTTATCTATTCAGCCACCCTATCTTTTGGTTAGAGCTTTTAATCCATTTACATTTAAAATAATTGTTGCTAGATGTGTAGTTATTGCTATTTTATTATTTGTATTTTGAATCTTTTTCTTTTTCTTTTTCCTTCTTCTTCTTAAAGAAGTCCTATCATTTCCTATAACACTGCCTTGGTGGTGATAAACTCCTTTAACTTTTTTTTGTCTCAGAAGCTTTTTACCTGTACTTCGATTCTGAATGAAAGCTTTTCTGGGTAGAGTAATCTTGGTTATAGGTCCTTTCTTTTCATCTCTTTGACTAGTTCTTGCCAGTCTCTTCTGTCATGCAAAGTTTTTGTTGAGAAATCAGCTGACAGTCACATGGGAACTCTTTTGTAGGTAAATAACTGCTTTTCTCTTGCTGGTTTTAAGATTCTCTGTTTGTCTTTAAACTTTGGCATTTTAATTATGATGTATCTCAGTGTGGGCCTCTTTGGGTTCACCTTGTTTGAGACCCTGTGTACTTCCTGGACTTGTATATCTATTTTCTTCACCAACTTAGGGAAGTTTTCCATCATTGTTTCTTCAAATAAGTGTTCAACTCTTTCTGGCTTTCCTATGATGCAAATGTTGGTAAGCATGATACTGTCCCAGAGGCCCCTTAAACTATCCTGATTTTTTTGGATTTTTGTTTCTTATTGCTGTTCTTATGGGGTATTTTCCACTACAACTTTCTGAATTGCTGGTTTGATCCTTCACTTCATCTAATCTACTGTTAATTCTTCCTAAGGTACTCTTCATTTCTAAGAGTACCTTCCTAATATACTCTTCCTAAGGTAGTCTTCATTTCTGATTGATTGGTTTTGTTTATGTTTTTCCACTTTTATGTTTTCTATTCCTTTGTTAAAGTTCTCACTAAATTCTTCTACTCTTCCCCTAGTTCATTGAGCATCCATATAACCAGTGTTTTGAACTCTGCATCTGGTAGATTGCTTGTCTCCATTTTGTTTAGTTCTTTTTCTGGAGCTTTATTCTATTTTTTCATGTAGGACATGTTTTTTTTGTCTTCTCATTTTGGCTGCCTGTACTCATGTTTGTCTTTGTGTATTAGGTAGGGCTACTATGTCTCCAGTCTTAGTAGAGTGGCCTTGGGTAGAGGGTGTACTGTGGGTCCCAGTGGCACAGTCCTCCCTGAGCTGAGTGCTCCGGGTATGTCCCTTGTATGAGTTTTGTGTGCCCTCCTATTGTAGTTGAGACTTGGTTGCTTTTTGCTTTTCAATAGGAGGGATCCTCCCTTGGCCTGATTGGTTGTGATGACTAGCCATGACCACTGGAGGAGCTATTGTGCAGGTGCTGATGGCACAGAGTAAGATTTGCTTTCGCAGGGCTCTAGTGCCTGCCCTGTCTGTCCTTTGGGTGTGTTGTCTTCAGATGTGACCCTGGGTGGTGCTCCAGCTCAGAATGAAACTGGCCACTGGGTGTGTAGGCCGGGTCTTCCTGGGAGGGGCCCTGATGCAGCCTAAGTTCAGCCACAGCCTTGCCCTGCCCAGGGCCACATGACTTGAGCCACCAAGCAATTTGCAGATGGTCACCATTCATGCTGGGTTTGGAAGTGCCTTGAGAACCAAGCTGCACACTGAGGCTGGCTGCTGCTAGTGCTGGGCTTAGGGCTGCTCAGCAAAAGGTACAGGGCATGCTGAGGCCAGATGCTGATTGTTTAGGTTTTGTGAACCTTTTAGAGATTTTAAGAAAGTCCCTAGCATGAGCCAAGACTGGCCATTTGTAGGGAAAAATCCACCGCAAGTGGCTTGGGCAGGCCACAAGTTGGGAAGGGCAGGGTCTCAGAGCTTCATCAGGGTACGGCGACCAAGTTAGCTCCATTGCAGGGACTCAGATACGCTGTTTTCTCAGATCTGCAAGCCAGGCAAGGAGGGCTCAGCAAAGGAACAGTGACCTCTGCCAGTGCTTCTGTCTGGGAGAAAGCTGCTGCCCCTCCAGCCCTCAGCATGAATCCAGACAATTCAGGTCCACCCTGTATGTTCCTGGTGCCTTTTGAACTGCTGCCCCAGCATTGGAGCTCAGGGCGAGTGAGTCCATCACTAAGTTCAGGTGGGTCCCTTTGAGAGGAGAGCCTAGGATTCCCCCAGCCTTTCATCTCACTCAGCCACATTTGCTGATGGATTTCACAGCCAGAATTTGTAGAGAATTCTCTTCCCAGCACTGGAACACTGGTTGGGGAGTCTGGTGTGAATCTGGGACCCCTTGCTTCTCCGGGGCGATCTCTATAGCTAAATATTTCTCTCAGTTCTCAATTGCCACACATGGGAGTGGGACCAACTTGTTTGGCCTCTCTGCCCCTTTTAACAGTCTCAGAATGGTCCCTTCTCTATATCCTTAGTTGTACAACTTCTATTCAGCTAGACTTCAGGTGATTTTCAATGATAGTCTGTAGATTAGTTGTAATTTTGATGTGGTCACGAGAGGAGGCAAACACAAAATTTATCTACTCTGTTATCTTGACAAGAAATTCCTTCTGATTTTTTTTGCCATTATAAATAATGTGAAGAATTTGCATTGATACCTCTTTATTGCATTTACCTATTTATGTGGGTAGATAAACCATATTTCAATTTTTAAATTTATGTTGCCAAGTTGATGTCCAGAGTGCAGTGATTTTACATTTCATCAATAGGGCATAACATATCCATTTCATGAACCCTGAAATATTTGGCATGATCATTCTTTTGATTGCTAATTTAAAATTTATTGTATTTTGACTTTATCTTTTGTATTATCTTTTTCAAATGTTTACTTGCAATTTCCATTTTTTCTTATATAAATTACTAATGTTGTGCTGTATATCTTTATACTTACTGATTATTGACACATTATTTCCCATGAAAATAAGTTTGTTTTTTTTTCTGCAAAAAGTTTTTTTTCAATATTGAATTTTATCTATGGCATATTTTGGGTATTTGTTTTTTTCTTTCATTTTTATGGAGTCACACCTGTTGATTATTGCCTTTAAATATTTCAAAAGACAAGCCATTCTAATGTCAAAACCATCACAAAATAATCAATATGTTCTTATTCTTCTTTTGATTGTATCTCACTTTACAACTCAACTTAATGCATTAGGCATTAAGCATAATGGGAACTTTAGCAAAGCATAAGAACCTGTAGCAATAATGTCAGAACAGACATAAAGTTCATAATTGAAAATAGCAGGAAATACATATTATATGTCACCTGGGCTATCAAATGTGTACACACTTTACAAAAGAGAAATATGGAACACTTAGAAGTTCTCTATGCAGTTAATATCATCATTCTAAAATAATAATTTCTTATTCAGTGGATGTGTGTAACAGAGGCCTTCAGGGCCAGTATCTGTCTCCATGGGCTGCTTTCTGATTTTGAGCTACAGTGGACAGATCTGTGTATGCTTAGCATCCTACTTCAAGCACACCATGCTTGCTTTTCTGCATTCTGCCCTGAGCTTTCTCTGACAGTGCAACTCACTAGGTCCATGCTTGTTAGCACAACTTGGATGTTCAAGGCCATGAATCTCCTCCAAATTCACAAGAACCTTCAGTTAAGAGAAGACCAGAGCCAGTGGATGAATCCTTCAAGCCTCTTGTCTTTCAGATGGACAATTCTAGTAAGTATCCAGTATGCTTTTTAGATTATAGCAGTATTGAGACCCCTTTACTCACTGCTTTGACCTTGATGATATATTCGTACATTATCCTTTTTTCCTTTCCTGTCCTATTATTTCACTCTTTTTTTTTCTTGAATCTTCTCCCAAATAAACCACCTGCTTCCAAGTTCTCTCAGATTCTGCTTTTGGAGCAACTCAATTTAATGAATGTCTTAAAAATGTATATGTTTATTTCACTTGGATGAAATAAAACCACATTTCTTCAAAGATCTACTTTATAATATAATGATGTTTTCTTTCCCTTCCCCAATGATTTTTGACCATCATGAATTCCTAACCTTTAGAACCTGTGTCCCCATCTTCTGTCAAATAATCAATGACTTTTAAAGGTGCTAGAGACGTTCAATACATAAAGGGAATCTACAGAACACATAAGTATAAGGTAAAAATCCATGCTCTGATTTCTTTTTGCAGAGACACATTCTATTCTTATGCCTTAAGTATGCATGATTTCTCTCTCATCCCCTTTCCAGCTAGCAATGGATACAGATAGGGGAAGGGAAACAACCTCTCCTTATGCCTTTTATGGAGTCAAGCTCATTCCTGACTCTTGGAAAAAATGAGCTTCCAGCTGCTGGCAGTAAATTTGTCTGCCAGCCCAGGAGCTATTTTGCACCAGTGTAGATCCCTGCCAGGGAGGTGAGTGTCAGAAGTCATTATGTAGATGTCACAACTTCTAAAGTAAGATAACCATCACCTCTGTTTCCCCCGCAAACCCTATGCATTTAAAATAATCTCTAGGGTAGAGTGAGGAAGGCAAGATTTAGGCTGATTATGAAATTACTTGACTACATTATTTCTATTTGGATAAACATTTATTCCACAAATGGTAGGACGGTTGGCAATCACCACTGCAGAGAGAGCACCATTAAAATTTATGAGCCAACATATGATGAGGAAGTAATTATAAACAATAATTACTATGATGTTCAGTGCTGCTATTTGGGGCTGCCTTGTTTCAGGTGGTATATAAGATGTAACTGAAATATATGACTCTAAAATTACTCTGATAAGCATGGCCAAAGAATTCCTGAAATGGAAGAAAATAATAAAATATCAGATATATTTCCAGGATGGTGTTATTGGAGAAGGTGCCCTCTTCTGTAGGATGCCAGCCAACTTATCATTATACAATGAGAACAGCAATTATTTTGCTGTAAACTAGAAATATGGAGCAATATTTTAATTACATCAACTTTTCAGTCATATAACAGGGGGCTTCCAAAAGATCATTTTAGTTGAGTTACAGTGCTTTTAATTTGCACTAATGTTTTAGGAACAAGGAAATAAATATTTTCATCAGACCTTTCCTTGGGTTATGGTGTATCCCATCCAACCAAGCAACCTGGAGTAATGTTCATGAATAGACTATTTTTGCTCCTTTTGATCTTCCTGAAGGCTGTCTGCCATCACCTGCAATCAACTTAATGTAATCAAATCCAGTTCTGTGTCATTTTTTTTTTTTTATCAGAGCAAGGTTAATGTGTAAGGAGAAAATGATTGCAAATTCACCTTTTTAGTGAATAGAGGGGTAGAATGATTGATAAGGTGAGAATAATAAGAATGAGCCCTGCCAATTATAGTGCAAGTAAGTCCAGGAAAAAATCATTAAGAGAAACGGGGATCCATCTGGACAACACAGGAGAAGAGATTATGGAATTTTGTCCTAATTGATCTCCACCTCAATATCTGGATGTATTATTCCTACAATTCCAGGTAAACTTAAAACACCAATATCCTTATCATATTATGCACCAAAATTTTGAAAAAACTCATTTACTCTCTATAAAATGCAGACTTTCAGGTATTAATTTCTATATTATCATTTGGAATTTAAAACATAATTTTCTATTTAAAAATTATGAAGAATGATTAGTTTCCTGATAGAGCTGCAAAGCCTATATAATTCATAAAGTTGCAAAAAAAATAATAATAAAGCAGTCTAGAGAACTATGTCTAAGGAAGAACTTTGAATTTAACTGGGTAAAAAAAGATGAGCCTATTTATTGTTGGAGGGAATTGTAATGCCATAGAAAACAGGACCCTGCCCTCCCACCCCAAAAAAGCTTGTGACACTTTTTTTTTTTAACAACCCAGGATATGAGTAGAAAGTGGGTAGCAAAAACTGCATTTCCTAGGGAGAGGGCAACTCCCTAATGCCAGCATCAGATGAGGCCATGGAGCTCTATAGATGAAGAAGAGCCTCCCCAAGTGTGGTGCTAGGGCCCACTGTGACCAACAGAGGAAGTTGCTGCATCCAGAGACCTTATAGAAGGCACACCCACTTCTTAAAAAAGATGGCTCAAAATTAGTATATATTTTCAACTTACATTCCTTTGACATGAATTAGCTAAATGGCCACACATGTGAGAGGCCAGCAAATAGAATCTAGCTGTGCACTTAGAAGGAGAAAAAGCAGATTTTGGGGTCCAGCTAATAGACTGGGCCATACCTGCCCTTGACCTTCTTTGTTCATTCTCCTCCCAAGCTAACTGCCCTTGCTTCCTTCTGCCCTTCCAGCTTTCTTGAGAACACCTACTATCCCCCTCTTTCTGGGGTTTCAGTCACTCTTCGTGTCCAATCAGTTTGGCTTCTACCACTATAGACCAGTAAAATTGTTTGCACTAAGGCTGGAAGTTAAATTTTTATTATCAGATACAAGGACCTATTTTCAGGCCTCATCCTCTCAATACTTTCAGCTACCCTCTCCTTGAATCTTCTTTGGGCTCCACGGCCTCAGCCTCTCGTGGTTCCTTTTCAGCTCTCTGGCCCTTTCTTCTACTTCTCTTTTATTAGTTATTCCTTTTTATTTATCTTATAAATATTGGGATTCCTGGTTTTTTTCTTTGATCTTTATCTTTTCTCTCTCTACGTGGTCTCCCTACATGGTCCATTTGACTTGTGTATATCTCCAAAATATAAATTTTTCCTCTTGACCTCTTTATCATGCACAAGATCCACTAGACAATCCCATTCCACAGTTACTCAAATGTGACCTAAAACAGAACTAAATTTCCTTAAAAACTGCTGGCAATATCTCTGCTCCTTGGTGTCTTCAGATTTAGTAATGATGACTAATGTTTAATGAATATCTTCCACCTACCAAGCCAGCACTGGGTGAGGCATCTTACATGTATTACACCATTAAATCCTCACAGCATCTTGTAATGTCAGTATCACTATTCCTGTAAAGAACGACTAACAGAGATGTTAAGTAATTTGCTTACAGTTGTCTGCTAGTAAGTGTCAAAGCTAGGATTTGTATCTAATTCATAGATCTTAACCTTTTAACTGTCTGACTCAATTTCTCACAAAATGATTAATGGGATCTTCTGTTGTCCCTTTATTCTATACATATTACTTTATAGAAGATCAATAATTCGTGGAAAATAAAAACAGTATTGCTTTGTCGATTAAAAAACACTTTGATATAGATGAAAATTGATGCTAATTGTTTTAATTTAATAACCAGTTAGCTCTAGGACTTGGTAACATTGTGGTCAACTTAACTTGGATACCAATTTTTATAAATAATTCAATAGAAGATCAATTCTTGAAGATGTAGAGAAAGAGGAAAACAAAAGTTATACTTAACTTGGGTGCTAAAAATAGTCACTGGTGTCATCAGAAGCAGAGTAGCTAAATATGTCTAAAAATCATCTGGCTAATTGATATTTGTGTCATTTATTCTAAATTCACTGAAAATGATTAATTTATATTGAAGTAATATTGGGGGTTTTACAGTTTGTGTAGCTGTTTTGATGTTAATTATCTGCTAGTATACTTGACCACTTGCCCCATGCGTGGGAAATCTGAAGTTACAACATGGTAGGTATCAGATTCCCACTTGTAGGTAATTGGTAATTAACTATTCAGACAGAGTCTTGGCCAATGTGCCACGTTTTCCTTTTGGAAATTTAGGCATATTGCATTCAGTTGAAAACATACATTAAAATATCTAATTTGCTTCCAGGTTGATGTATGATTGAAAGTAATGATTTTCTACCTTTCAAGCCATTACACGTGACCTTCTAAATTCTCTATTTTAAATCGACTGTTTCGGAAATCATGCCTTTGTGTGGCCACATCCAATTAATTGTGACAGCATTCCTGAAAAGGTTTCCAGCCTCACTCTCCATAAAATAGTTCATTAGCTTCACAGGGATTTTACTGTAGTACTATATTTAGTTTGTACTCCCTGGGATGTTGCAAACAGAAGAGTGAGTTCCCTAGAGGGGAAAGCAGCAGGGTTAGAAGAACAATCAAGAAGTAAATATCTGGCTTTAAAAATGTTCTTGAATGTAAAGAGCAAAGCAATGCGAGGATGCTAGTAAATCAAGAGCACTGCTTTTCAATGGACTTCTCCTACATGAATTATCCCAGACAGGTCAAAACTCAGCTTTCTCTAACAGGAAAAATATACTGTGAAGCTCAGGGAGCAATATCTGTTATTGTTGTTGTAACATTTTACATTTTATTGAGGCTTGGTATTATAACATTATGGGTACAGTGTGGTTGGTGACTAGACATAATAATTGTGTCAGATGGGCAAGTCGAGTGAATGTGTGAAGTACAGTTAACAGAAATCATAGATATGAGGGGAAGCTAAAGTATGGGGAAAATCAGTGGGCCAGGAGTCCAAACGAATGAAATGTCCAGTCTTGGAACTGCCACATTCAACCCTGGGTGAATTTTGTCTCATCTTCCACTGAACTAGAACCTAAAAGCTATGTTTCTTGGTCCCCTTTTGGGTCTAGTATTCTATGACTTAGTAATGGTTCAAGCTAAATGGCTCACTGTGTTTGTTTAGAGCCAATATTAGGGTGACAGCCAAAGTATCCCATCAAACATATGGCATGGCTTAATAACAGAAATAGCTCATAGAAACCTGTATTAGGCTAGACTGCAATAGCGCTATCAGTAGAAGAGAAACTGAGGTACAGAGGACACATATATCACAGTTATTATCACACATCATAGATAAATGGCAGAGCCAGAATATGAACCTAGGGTTCCTGTGCTCTTAATTACCTCACTTCCTGCAAGTCAGCCATTGGTCAGGTATATTCCAGAAGTTTTAAATAAATAACATAAACACTAATCTCTTCTCTAAGTATTAAAAAAATTTTAAGAAAATAAAGACAAAAGAATTAAGAGATGGAAAGTAAATAAAATCACCTTTATTAATTATAAAGCTGATGTTAGAGACAGTGGCTTAGGTGTGAAAGCCTTAGGGTTAAACAGACTTATCTACCTCACAGATGGTAATGGTCTACCTTGTCCTCTCCTTTAGGAGCAGAGCAGAGAGCGAGAGTTTGTTTATTTTTGCCTTTCCTCCCAAAATCACTAATCAGGTAAGTCACTCTAGATGAGTAGAGGGAGGTAAACAGAGAGGTCAGGAGTGTTCCATGCACTAACGGCTCCCCAGTAAGAAGGAAAAATAAGGAATGGAGAAGTCATGTTTCCATCCTATCCATTTCTCCTGGTCCATCATTTATAATTTAGTTCCTAATTTTCATGCAATCTATTTCTGATATTAAAATTAAAAATATTTTGACCAATGTGAACAGAAATTATAGCACCAGCTGAGCTGTCACATTTGACAGTGGATCACACTGGATAGATTGGGAAAGCCAAACAGGAGCATGCAGTGATGGAAGCCTGTTTCTGAAACAGCACATATGCAGAGCAGAAAGGCTGATTTGACTCTTTGTTTATTGATAACAGAACCGAGTGGTTCAAGAATCAAGTAATATTAGTCAGAAAGTGATTTATAATCAAAAGCAGTTGTAATTTTGGGAACATACTCTCCAAGACATTGTTCAAAGCAGCAGAGATATTAGGGAAGACAAGGAGACATGATTCAGATGAAGATTTGAATGTGACTTAAAGGCAGTCAGTAGACATTAGAATCACTCAGACTCAGGTGAGATTGAGCAGGTCTCCCTCTGCAAAGTTTACTAGTCTGCAGCATGTCAGCAAGTGCCACATAAACTGATTATTAGCACCATGGAATACAAATTGAGAGATCACTGGCTTCTAATTTCCTCTCACAGCTCACCTAAATGAATATGCAGAGCATACATTTCCATGACCAATCATATGTTTTGCTTCTAATAGAAAAAATATGCTTCAGATTTACAGAGATACATGTAATACAACTAGCTAGAAATGTGGAAGAAGAACATAGCACCAATTACTCTTCAAGTGGGATAATGGGGTCTCAGGGGTTCTTTAAAGACAACAGAAAAAGAAAGGCACAATGTGTTTTCTTTCATCTGTACTTTCACCCATTCACCCTTTCACCCATCCATCGAGTCTACAAATGTGTTATGAGCATCCATTCTTTTCTAGGCACTATGTGCAAAGAGAAAGACATAGGTCTGTCTTCTTAAAGCAGAAAAGAGTAAAAATATAAGATAGGGTCATTAGTGTGATTTATGAAAAACTAGAAGCAGCTAAGCAGTGGGTATCATGAGAGCATAGAAAAGAAGAATCTCACTGATGGGAGAAATGCAGGAATGCTTTCTGGAATAAGTAATAACTTCTCTGAGACCTGAAGTCTAGAAGGAGTTAATTTGGAGTGAGGGGATGGGGGAGGGGCATTCCAGGCAGAGGGGAAAGGATGAGGTTGAGGTGGGCCTGGGGCTATTAGTAGCATAGGCTGTGCATATCACTGGTCAGGGTGTATCCAAGGAGAGTGATACCTGAAACTAACTTCCAGCACCTTCACTTTTGCCTTTTGTGATTTGGGCAGGACAGTAGCTGGTCCCTGGAGCCTAAGGGACATTTTTCCAGCACAGATTCTCATGAATGACCTTTTGTCATAGGTTTTAAGAAAGGGGAGGCCTAATGACTTTCCTCTTCAGTGGTATGCCTGACTACTATTTTGGCTTTTTTCTTTGAGTTATAGAAATCCTCTGAGGCACTGCCCATGCCCTTCCAAGGCAGGGTCAGGGACTTCTCTGTTCTCATAATATCTTTTCTCTCTACACCTGGCATACATAGTATGTTGTAACTGACACTTAAAAACAGCTTTTGTCTCCATGTCTTGAAAGACATAAAAACAATGTATTTATTCAATAATTTTGCATCTTTAATACCTAGCAGTGCCTAACATATACTAGCACTTAATAAAGGTTCATTAAAAAAATGAACTTATGAATTAGCTCTTCTGATGAGTTTAAGGAAACCTGTTCTGCATGAGGTTTCCTAAGAAAAACCTGTCAACAGGGCAAGCTTCTTATTAGTAACCTATCCAACAAAGCAGAGATTACATTCTGTCATGGGCAATTGGTGCATTTCCAGGCTTGCTGTGGAGTTATAGGAAGAAAGAGCAAGCCTTTTACTGGTGACACCAAGCTCATTCAGATGGGAGGAGTTATCCAAGTGGCAAGCAGGGCATTCAGTGGAAATAGAAGGCAACAAAATCAATTTTGCTTGCTGCTCAGTTTTGCCTCCAGTCTTCCGTGGTCAACCCCCTCATCACTTGTGGGGGAGGGGAAAACCAGCCCCAAGCATCACTAGCCTGGGTTTTAGTGCGTTCATTAAATAGTGAGACCAGTGATCACTCATGGCTGACACATTCAATTAGAAGCTGCACAAATAATTCTCCTCAAACTGCCCCTTGGCACCTTCTGCTGTATCATTTTAAAGTGTGCAGATTCAGCTAAGGACAATAAAGATCACACTCTATATTGCTCATCTAGTATTGCAGGCTGTGATTATTAGGTCTACCTAGAATGCACAGTTATAAAGGAGTATTATGTTACTTTATTCACTATTCTTTTTAAAAATCTGGATCTCAAATCAAATCCAGATTCTCTATTTTAAAGATTGGGAAAGGCACTGAAGGCAATTAAAAGAAAAGTCAGTACACAGAATGATAAAAATCCCTACAACCAGCTTTTTAGCTAATAAAACTTCAGCTATTTTCTGATAAACAAAATAATAGCTTCCTCACCCCAGAACTTTGAGGCATTATTACTTGGGCTGACAATTTATGTCTTTAGCCAACCTCGCAGGAATATCTGAGAGCAGATGGCATTATGATGAGTTCAGGATAAATAAGTATTTTAGGGTTATTTCCTATTCTTATATTAAAAATTTAGAGTTTGCACCTCAATTTTGATACAGAATAGTTCCTCGGGTATGAGCTGATCACTACTTCCTGTGGCCACAGAGTTCCCTTCCTGGAAAATGAGAAACTAAACTAAAAACATCAATGTCTTTCAAAGAAATAAAGAGCACTGGTTCATGGAGAATTCTGTCATAAAGTTAATTAGCAGAATACCACATCCATCTCTGTAATTGCCTTCTAATTTACCTTTTACTTAGCACATTGCTTTTCTGGTAGCAACAACTTTATTTATTCAAAAAACACTTATTGGATGAGTCCTATAGATTTCATGCTGTGGGTACAGAGATCGAAGTTTAGTGCAAGATCATGTGGGATTTCGATTTATGAAATGGGCTTTTCAATGTAAATGAAAACCCCTCATAGTTTTCTATAACATAAAGGAAAATTATGCTCCAAAATATATGAAACAGAAAACAGAAACAAAACTTTCTCCTGTATCTTAGAAAGATTTTACCATAAGATACAGAAACTTGTTTCTTTAAATCATTACCTAAACGTTTGTGTAGTATATTCTACAGCTTCGCAGGCAGATAAGTGAACTTAGAATTTGCTGTATTCATTATTGTGATATGAAAGCATTAAGATGCTAGAGTATTTTTATGCCATATTTTATTCAGAGTAAGCTAGTTGTTGTAAAAATCCCCAAATCTGACTAGGTTTATCCAATATAATTTCTCAGTCATGTGGTGTCCAATTCTGATTTCCCTGTTGGGCAGATCTCATGAGAAACCCTCCTTCAACAGTAACTCAAGGACCCAGGATGCTTCCTTCCTATGGCTTTATCGTCCTCTAACTTCAAGATTTTCCTATCCTCATTGGGAAAATGATCTCACTTCCAATGCTTAATTACCTCAGTTATGAACCAAGCATCACTTTCTTTCACATTCTTTTGGTAAGAATAATCACATGCCCACCTTGTTGAAAAGGGAGCCCGGAAATGTCCTGGCTAGGCAGCTACTTCCTAGCATACAGCTTAGTTGTTCAGACACATTCCTATAGTAAGAGCTCCTGTCTTAATTTCCTGAGGTGCCGTACCACCAACTGGCCTCTTACTACAGTCCAGCAACTAGAGAGTTAATACCTGAAAGGAGGTAGGCTCTAGGACAGTATTCTAGCATGCTCCCTGGCATCTCTTCTGATTGCTTGGTGGCATTCTATACCTGTTGTCAATCCAAGTGTCTTTACAAGCACTATTTTCCAAACTTACTGTCTCTAACTTGCTTATGGTTACTGACCTCTAATTTCAGATTTTATTGTCTTTGGGAGCTCCTTTGGACTTGATAAAAGGTAAATTCCTGAAATTCTCCATCTTCTCTTGACCCTGACTTGACAGCCATGGTCCATCCTTACCTTATTCCATGCCATTCTCCTCCTGAGTGTCCTAACCACCTAAGTGGTGAGTCTGACATTCCAAGGCATACAGACTCTTTTTAATTCCCTTCAGCTTTCTGGGTACCTCGCTTTCACTCTCCACTAAGCCTGACACAGGCTACTGACCCCTCCTCCTTGCTGTCATTGTCTTAGTCTCTTTCCAACAAAGAGATATTTTTGTCCCCAGCTCATCAAAAATCTGCCGGGTCAATATTTCTTTTCCTAGGAGCTGTGAACTCTACTAGCTGAAGTAATGAACACATCTCTGCTAAAGCATTCTAATGGTCTGCTCATCCCAGACTGTGAGCACATTTGCCTGACAGCTGGAGACTGCTGAAGATAAAGCTTTAGCTCAAAAGGCAGCACTGTCTGTTGTTCTTTCTATAGCAGCGTCAGACTACACTATTCCTCCCTCATCTATGACAGTCCCTGATTTATTCTTTATTTCCTGCATTCCTGACTTCCTGCCTTTCTGTTTATAATTTACAATTTATATGCAAAGAATATTTGGCATCTGACAATTGCATAATTTTGTTCTTGGAACCCTAATTACATGGTTCTAAAACCTCAACTCATGTAGCCAGGGACATTTTAACAAACATTAAATACTGTCTTTGCACCAGTTCACATTTTCTTAAATGTGACATGAGGATTTCTAACTCTGTTTTCTATTCAAATTTAAAATGCAAGATATGTGTTGTGCTGGTGATTTAGAAAAAAGATGATTTTTGCTAAGTTCTTAGTAATACAGGCAAGATAACAGAGATCAGAGTCTGGATAGAAAGAGAGGAAATGATGGAAATAAGTACGAGAACAAGAGGGGAGGAATTGGGAAGGAAGGCTGGAATAGCCAGACAATAGAGTAGCAGTCAGAAAAGATTAAGAGAGCCAAAAGTAAAATTCTGGTATTTGGCTGAAGAATGAGGAATAATGAAGGATGGATTTAGCAAGTAATATACTAACTCTTGTCGAGTAAGAAAAAACCCTAAGTTTCTGATACATGTGATAATTGGCATATGTATGCTAAATACTATCAATTCTGCATTCACATATAATGAAATCTTTTCATACCTCAGTTTATAAGCTTTCATAATTATAGATGTAAATTATTATAACTAGGGATGCTATTCCTGGAAAAATAAATAAGGTCACATTTGTTAAGCTTCTAGTTATTATGGTTTTTGAATTTCACATAGCTGTGTTTCTGCCGATGGTTTGAGTAGAGGCATCAACAACCACAATTCCCCTAATTCCCCTATGAATTACTGAGAATTGGCCAGGAAATCCCTGAGACCCATTTTGAAAATAACTACAATAATATTTCTGTACATTCCAGTCTGAAAAATTCTAATCTCCAAGATAATAATAAAAAGAGAGAGAGAGAAAAAAAAAACTCAGAACTAAAATACAGAATAGCTTTGAATGTTTGGATCAAGTGGATCACATAGAGTATAGGGGATCACTTTTTCTGAGCCTAAACTGGATTGGGTATTTGGTTACACAGGAGAGGAGTAATGTCTTATCTTTAGTGCTTGCATTGATAATATGTCACTGACATGGGAATATAGAACTTATCCAATTGGACCCTACTTAATATCACATTGTTTCCTATTACTGTGTAACCTGCAGGATCAGCAATAGTAGTAGCAGTGACCCCAATGCTCTGACATAAACTATGTCACATCTCAGGACTATGAGACTCAAATGTTGGTCTCTACCAGCGCTGGTCTCAGTACCATTGACAACTTTCTTAATCATGACTAACACGGACTGCAGTTTTGTAGTTTCCTATTTTGAGTATTTTCTGTCACCATTAAATGAATCACTATATGAGACTATTAGTAATTTTTTAGATCAGTTGTCTTCAAAGTGACAGGGATTATGGAGATGGAGATGGTAGAGTAGGTGTTCACTCCAAGGGGTACACTAGATAATACATTAGTAGTGAATATTTGAAAATATATTTATTCTTTTAAATTTGTTTTACATTCATGTTTATATATGTACAATAGTATATGTATATAACTTACTACTTTTATTACTGTGTGTAAAACCATAAAAGTATTCATTATAAATAATTTTGATTTTAATTTCAATGCATTCATTTAATTACTAATGCATTCCATAGACAAGTTTTAGCATGTATTTAGCACCTAGCACTATGCCAGGCTCTGAGAAGACAATAGTAAACAAGATTAAAACAGCCTTTCATTCAAAACGTACAGTCTACTTGGAGTATGAATTCTCAGTATGACGAAAGCTATGTAAGATTGTAATAGAGGGACCTGGCTTAGTCTGGGGGTGAGAGCTGCTGAGGAAGCCTTCTAACTTACTATTATTTTATAGTTTTCTTTTGAAATTGGAATATATTTTATAATATCTTCTAATGAATTGCCCCATAAAGTATAACTTTCAAAATCATTTTATATCTCCTAAGGAATGGAAAGCGATTTTTCTTATAAAACTTAGTTGTATGTTTTCTTTTCTCTGTTGTCTGCTGTAGAGGTGAAATCATTATCTGAGTTGCTTAGTCAGAAATGATATCATATCTAAGGTTAGAACATGGCCCAGAGGTTGCCATCATTCCGCTGGGAAATAACAAGAGAGATGCTGTTAATGTCACATTGCAAGTTGCATTTCCAAACCTCAGGTGTTGGTATTGGTCCTGGTACACACACACACACACACACACACACACACACACACACACACACACACAGAACTATATATAGAGTAGTTAAGTTTTTTCTTAATAAAGAAGAAACAAAGAATGAGATAAATTTGCTGATAAAAATTTATATGAACTTTTCAATATTAAACATCCAAGTCAGATAAAATATTATTAAATTTCTAAATAAAAACAACTTTTAAAAAATACATGTCCTTCAAAAATTAGGTGATATATTACTTTTAAAATACTATAATAAAAGTGTTATTAATCATTATACTGTGCCTAAAATATAGTTTCTCTTATTTCATTATAGCAATCGTAAATGTAAATTAAATCATAAGTATCTTACATTATTATTTTATTTGTATTGCACACCAGAGAATGAATTGAGAATGAAATATAGTAAATAATGAATACATAATGAACTTTTTTCTGAATACCAACCTACCATAGTTCCTCTCTTTATATATGATATATTAATTATATACATTTTTAAAAATATATATAAAATAGTATTTTTTTCTTTTGCAATGCTCTCTTGATTGTTTTCTATGTTTATTCTTCCATATAAATTTTATTTTGCTTAAAATACTTTATAATTATTCAAAATGTTTATTATAAAAAGTTGAAACGATATAAATACTGTCAAAGAAAAGTATAAAAATTATCAAAAATCTTACCCTGTTCCTATGAGAATATAATTTTTACTACTTTGTAGCATATCCTTTTAGATGTCTATACATTAATAAACTTATTGAAATAGGTACACAATCTTATATAAACAGTGTCATGTTATACATTGCTCTTGAATCTGCCATTTTACTCATTCATATTTCATGTATTTTAGATAACATTTCATGTATAATAAGGATTTCAATCCTTATAATGTTATACATATTGCAAATGCTTTTTTCAATATCTCCTTTATTATTTTTTACAAAAAGTTAAAATGTTTAGAAAATACTATGCTTCTAGTATTTAAAATGTATTCATTCATGCTTCCTGCTACTAGTTTTATTTTTACTTCATGCATTTAAATCATTGATTCATATAGAAACTATTCTGGGAACAGATACAGGGATCCAGGTTTATTTTTTTCACACATACTAGCTTGTTGTCCAATTCCATGGGCTGAAATGCAATTTCTTCCCTATTGTTTTGGAATGCTATCCTTTTTTTTTTCATTATATATTTGGTTAGATTTCTACACACTTCTTCCATTGATCTTTGTCTAATCCTGTGCTATTCCCTGGGTTTTAATTACTCCAACTTTATATGTTTTAATATCTAGAAGGATACTTTCTATATTTATTGTTTATTGTTAGAAATTTTCCTTAATTATTTTTCTAGAAAAACTTCAGAAAATCTGTGATAACTTGCAAAATTCTATTGGGGTTTTATTTTGGTCACAGTGAACTTATAAACTGATTTAAGGAAAAATTGATAGTTTATAATATTGAGTTATTATAACAAAAAATGTTAACTTCATTTATTCAGTTTTTTCATTGCATTCTTCAGTGGAGTTATATAACATTCCTTATATAAGAGCTACACATTTCTAATCAAATTTATTCCTAGATATTTTAAGATTTATGTTGTTTGATTGGGAACTTTACTTTTCACTTACTTGTTTCTTTAGAAAAACTATTGATTTTATTGCTTTTTCTAAGGACTTTTTTGCTGTTATTATTTAAAATTGATATAGGTGAGCTTTTATTGTAAAACTAAAAGAAAAATTGCAGATCATTGTGTATTATAAGTGTTTTAAATATATTCATAAAATAAGTATATTCAACAAATGTATAGAACTAAAAACTTCTCTAAAAAGTAAATTAAGTTTTACAATATATAAAATTATAAAACACTGATATGAGAGTAATATTATATTTATTTACAATATTAATGATATAAGGAAGAACATTGAGTTTGGGAAATATTTCTTGTTAACAAATCAACATCCGCTAGAAGCATTATCTTCTGTAGCTTGAAGGACTGACTGAAGAGAAAGTGAGGGGATGTGATTTGGGGGCATGATTTGAGACCAGGTTGTGAAAGATGGAATCACTGTAGTGAATGATTAAAGGAAAAATAAAAGTGAGAGAAGAAAACTGTAAGACTTTTTCTTGGAGAGATCCATGGATGTTAGTGTCACTGGACAAGATAAATAATACAGGAAATAACTGAGTTTTGTTTGAGTCATATTAACATGTTGGTAGATGATGACATGATGATAAGACATATAGTTGGTGATGACCACTGGGGCAGTTGAAAGAGATAGGAACAAAGATTTGAACATCATTCACCTTTAGATCATAGATGAAACCACAAAAAGATAAATTTTATCCTAAATTAAAAAATTATGGAGTTTTGTGCATATTGAGTAAGTCCCACTATCTTCCACTTACCTGTAATCTATTTAGGGTACCCCTTATTTATATCAAGCCAGTAACTTGAAGAATAGACAAAGTGTTTTAGATGAAATGATCCAGTAATGAAATCTTAAACTATAAAAATTTGTATTTTCTGACTTTTTGACTAATGTTTTCTGTACTTGCTTTTCCCTCCTTTTCTGACCTGATTTCTTCTGGTTGCCCTTTTGTTAGATGAGCTGGCTTAGTCTAAGCATTTGATTTTAAAGGTTGGCTCAATTTGAGGGTTTCCAAAGCATTTTTAGATCTACTGGACTATAATATGTCATGAAGTATTGCTTGACACATTCAGTTTACCTGAAGGAAATAATTTTTAACAACAGATAACAAAAGGGCTTTTCATAGTAAAAGATTTGCGGTTCTTTTCAGGGAACTCAGCAAGTTGAAATATATTTTAAATGAGAAATAAGAAGAATTTACAAAAGAATTCTATTTTATACTCCAAGATTTAAATCTAACTTTTCAAATAGGTTTTATAAAAGAGTATATAACTGATTATGCTGTTCATCATTATAATGTAAATGTTTTAAGTTAGAAAATCAATTTTTACTAGAGATTGAGCACTTACATCATTAATTAGTTACTTTCCAAAATTTTGAATAAAATCTTCAAATTTAGATGAGAAAATATTTCAGGAATTTATCATTGTAATGGAAAATCATTAGAAGATGAATTGCATAAAGGAAGTAATAGTGAAATTCCTTCATATTATATTCTCTCTCTCTCGAAATTGCTTATGAAAAATCTTTGAATTCATAAGTTTCTTTCAAAGAATGCTTAAACTTGCTTTGTAGTAATAATTCAGGGGCATTTGTTCATTTATTCTTTCATTCAACAAATATTTATTGAATGCCTACTATGCCCCTCACACTGTCCAAAGTGGTAGAGATATGAATCAAATCACCTTAGAAAGTTTATATTCTTGGGGGTGAGATTAATAATAATATGTAAAGTATATAAATGTATTTAATAAAATATATAAATATGAAGTAGACACATATAACTTTTAGTAGCAATAAACAAATTACATGATATGTAACATATCAATGATTTACATAAATATATAAAATGTGTTAAATATATTTAATAAAATATATAAAAATAGAAATGTACACATATAATTGTAGGTAGTGATAAATTACACAAGTATGCTATGTAATATAACAATTTATAATATAAATAATGTATTATATGCAGTATGAAGATACAAACTCATAAAATATACTATATACTATATAATATAAATTTCTGTAATGATAGGTGTTATATATGTAATAAACCTAGTTTGTAAAAAGACTTGAGGGAAATATTTCTTTAAAATAAAAGAAGTCCACTAAAATAAAAGTTACTTAACTCTGTCTCACAACAATAGTTCCAGAACTAATTAGTGACAGAGGGGGATCACTGGACGTCATCGAACACCTAAAAACAGAGAGAAAGAAAAGGAAAATTTGAGAAGAATAAGAACTGCTTTATACATATCTGTTATGTTTTGTTATATTAATGAACGGTTTACCTATATCAGCTCATATAATTCTCTGAACAAAACTCTATGAAATATCATCATCCCCATCTTACACTAGGACAAACTAAAGCGTAGAGAGGCCAAATGACTTCTCCATTGTCAACCTAGTAAATAAGTGTGAATTTGAGATTTAAACTTTAGCCTGCTTCTATATTCACCAAGATGAGTACTAGAGGAAAGGATTGTGGTTTAAGAATAAGAACTTTACTTTTAAAAAATAAGTAGAATATTATTTAGCAGCCTACAAAAAATTACGCCATGTGTAATGTAAAGATTAAAATGTTCCTTATCGGTTGCATTACGTAATTCTTGCTACCTAACAAATCATGCTAAAGCTTAGTGGCTTAAAACAATGATTTATTTAACTTACTATTCTATGGGTTAATAATTTAGACTCAGCTTGGTAGCTCTCATGCATCTGTGGTCAGCAGAGGGTGGCTCTACTTCGGAGAGTTGGACTGGATGTTGGCTGGATATTGAGATGAAGAGGCTCTTAGGCCACGTCATGTGCCTTGCCATCCAGGGAGCTAGCCTGGATTTGTTTATATGTTACCTTGCCAGAGTTTCAAGAGAAAAGAAACCATGCAAGGCCTCTAGAGACCTAAACTCGGAACTGGCATATCATTACTTCAGCCATATCTATTGACCAAAGCAAGTCACTAGGCCAATGACTTCAAAGGGGGTGGTGGTGGGAGTTGAGGAAGAAATAGCTGCCACCTTTTGGAGGGAAAAGCTGCAAATCAGATTATGAAAGAGGCATGCAGACGTGTAGGTTTGAATGGTTGTAGTTATTTTTGTTGTAGCTATTTTTGCAATCTATCACAATTAGGCAAAAAGCCAAATAATTCTCAATAGCACTATTTCATATACATGTATATGGACACATATACTTACTATATGTATATAAACACATACATTATATAAGTTATATTTTCAGATAATGTGCTTTTATTACAAATGAATAAATTTACTGAATTAAAATTATGCCTCTTTTTTTTGGAAAAGGTAATGTCTTCACTACATATATTTTCCTTGATCCTTGAAGAATATCCTTTTCAGGCTTTATGTAATCTTTTGCTTCCTTTAGTCCCAGAGAAAAAGATACAGTCATCTAATATCACTCATGTTTACCACTGAGGGAGATGACGTAATTTCTTTTCTAGATAACATGTAGTTTATCCCTAAGGAGTCTGTAGTAGGCAGGAACATTTAGTTATGCCATGAGTGCTCATGGTAGAAAACAATTAGTCTACTTTTTCCTTTGGCAGAACCAAGCTGCATTTCCCAGCTGGCTTTTTTATAGAAAAAACAAAGACTTTTAAATCTTGCCAATATTAGACTTTCAAAGAAATAATAAAATGAATTCTTTCTCAAGCATCTACGAATTGGTTCTAACTCCTGCCCACTGATCTCATGATGATCACCTCTTTCCTTAAGTTCTTAATATCCCAAGATTATTACCTTGGTATACAAAAAACCAAAAGGGAAACAAATACAAAAAAATATAATATTCTGTTCCCATCTATGTAAAGTAAATGTGAAATCTATTATAATGTGAAACCTGTTAAGATTCCCTAAATCCATGAGATTTTATCAGTCCATTATAGAAATTCTAATTGCTATACTTTGCCTGGGATTTAAAAAGAGATGATATAGTCCCTGAGACTGACTGTTTCTAAAAGTATAAACTTCCATCACAGGAAATGAAATATTTATACCTCCTCAGAACTGTCCCCACCCCCACCCCATGCAGAAACAGCAATAAGATAAGGCTATAATTGGATCTACAAAGATATTTGCCTGAGGTTTCCTGGAGTTGGCTCTGTAAATACCAACCACATTTTATCACATAAATCAGATATGACAAGGAGACTACATTAGTCAGGGTAATTAATGATAACACTAGAGACCAACCATAAAAATCTTAATGACAGTGCAGTACGCTTTTTTTGTGTATGATTCTTTCTTTCTCACATTATGGTCTGAAGTAGGTTAGGTAGTTTTTCTGTGCCCCACCTCAAACATCAAGGCCTAGGTTATTTCTTTTTTTATAAATCAACCAGTTTAGATTCCTTTTTTTAATTTTTTAACCATGAAGAGAAGAGAGAACATGAAGAAGGAACATACACACGTTTATCTGCGATGGATAGGACTCACTTTCCTCACGTTCCATTGGTGACAGTGAGTCATAGGACCCATCTAGAATGGGGGATGTATGGGGTTGGGGAGATGTAGAGGAACACTGACAATCTCTGACACAGAGAGATATTCAGAGAAACTGGATTAACATGATCTATCAAAATTAAAATGTGATAATATTCATGCTCCCTCTAAAATTTATGTCTTATTTCTAAGTCCCATTGAAGTCATCATAATTGTGAGCATTTCATTTCTCTCATGAAATAAATAATATGATATTTGTTAGCATGGGAAAGAATAGAAGCTAAAGTATACCTTAATGTATAGTCATATCTCATGGGTTTTTCATTAGAACTTTGCTATCTACAACAAATTATACCCAGTGGAATAATCAAGTTCAAGAATTGTAAATGAATGTATCAAAATATCATTAAGAATCATGTATCCATATCTTACTTTTCTTCGTGCTGTATGATTTCTAATATATAATTAGACATGTATTTTTCATTCATAGCAAAACAGTTTATATCAACCCAAAATAATTATTAATTTTCTGGGACCAAATGTTGGCTTCTTAAAACCATTTTTTGTGCACATTTTTTTTCATATTTGCCTTTGTATGCCTGACTAAGCCACTCTAAGAATTTGTGTTAAAGACTCCCCTTCCCCACTGCCGACACACACACACAATTTGAACAGATAGAGCTGCAGCTGATCGATTGAGGAAGCCTTAGTTGAAACAGATCTAACTCTGATCAAACACATGAGATCTGTCTTGCAGTTGCTGACCTGGCTGTACCCAGTGGATGGTGATGCTTGATCAGGTAGTGCATTTGCAAGAGAGAAGCCTTTTAGAAAGTTAAAACAATGCTAGTTAACTAAATCCATTAACCCTATTCTTGAGAGCTGCTAATTGATGGAACCTGGGCTCCCTATAACACCTCCTGTCACCTCAGCTTCCTCTGAGTGAATGTTCACATTATATCATGGATGCACAACTGAGGAAAGTATAGACAAAATAGGAAGAGAACACATACAAAATGGGATGAAAAGTGGTAAAAGCAAAGAGAAACTAAAATATCAGTCATTTTCCAGCATGAGTAGGAAGATATTTGGCAGAGGCGAATAATCAAGGAAGAAATATTTAACCCTTCCTGCTGCTCTTTCTTTCTCACATCCCAGTTCCCCATTTGATGGAATCGGATCTGGAATTATGAGATACTTTTTTTTACAGTGACCTTTTATGAAAAGGGCCATGGAGGCCTTTGATCCTGCTCTCTCATTGTTTTTCTGGGTGAAGGAAAAAGAAAATCATTTGATTCTGGAAAGGGCAGAATGACACCTAGGGCAGAGAAAGCAGAGCTCTTTGCTGCCATTTTGCTCAGGATAACAGGAGACAGGCAGAAGGAGGCAGAAATTCAGGGAAGTATTCATGTTTAATAATAACAATTATAATTGTAGGATTTTTTATATGTTGATTTCTCTTACAGCCACATTTAATGGGAATAAAGCTTGCAGCAGCTTCAAAATTCTACTATTTTTTTTTTTTTGGTAGCAAGAGGGAATGAAGGAAAAATATTCAGTTATATAAATTATATTACTTATATTCATACTGATTTCATGATAGAGCACCAAGTCAGGCACCTTGATGTTAATTCTCATGACAATCTCATCAGAAAGATACAAATAAGACCATCTCTGAGCTGAGAAAACAGGTTAAGTAATTGGTTCAAATGTCATTTAGTTTATAAAGAAGAGCTGGGATTTAAATCTAATAAGCTGGATGAATCTCAAAAACATTATGCAGAACAAGCAAGGCCAGATACGAAGAGCACCTACTGTAAGAATCCATTTTTAGGAAATCCTAGAACAGACAAAGAACTAAGCTATAGTGATAGAAATCAGATCAGAGGTTTCCTGGGTGAGGGATTGGAATAGATTGACTTCAAAGTGATACGAGGGAATATTTCTAAGATGATGGATATACTCTAGTTTTTTATTGTGTCAGTAGATATACAAGTGTATATTTGTCAAAACTCATTGAATTGTATTCAAAAATAAATGTGTTTTAATGTGTATAAATTTTGACCCAATAAAGTAATTTTTTAAAGCCAATGATTATGCAACATAGCACATTCTTTCCTTAAGGAGATACTGCCTCAAAGAATCAAAGGGAAGATGGGATAGAGAATATTAGAGAAAGAGCCATTTGTGTTTCTTTGGTCTAAATCAAACAAATAAGTACTTCCACATTTTTCTATTTAACAATGAAGTATTTCACTCTATTTGATACTAGTTTTACCTCTAAATATGCAGAGCACAAAGAGTGTAGAATCTAGACATTCTTTTGGTTAATTATTTTTCTTCTTTAAATTAAAAGGAAGGCATGTCTTAGAGAATTAAGATATTCAGATGATTGTTTTTTTGTACTTATATCTGTAGACATTGTATTTATAGAGAGAAGACGTCATAGACTAATGCATAGCTTGACCTCAGCAGGAAATGTGGGTTATAAAATAATATCAGTTCAGATCAAAGAGATAAAAAGAGTAGTCTCATCCTTGGCACAAACATTCTACCTTGTAAACACATGTTACAAAGAAGATTGGATTAAAAATCTTTCTTATTTGTTGGAAAATTAATTTTTTAAAGATATTAGTTGACTTCCACCTAAGAATTTCATTTTAAATATTAAAACATAACCCAATTTAGTAGGGTGAATTAGACACGGAAAGATTACCTGAATGTAACTATAGCAGGTCCTAAAATACTATAATTTTTTTCAATATGATTATGTTATAATGTTGATGGTACTTAGCTCTTATTTATAACAATTAGCCTTTGGTAAAATTGGTTTTGTTATACATTGTTTCCCTTAAAGTTGCAGAACCTATTGATGACATTAAGTGAAGACTTAATATATTAGCTAAAAGTAAATGTCACTTAGGCAAGGACCTGTATAGACACTTCGTCAAAGAAGATATCAAATGGCCAATGGGATATGAAAAGATGCTTAATGTTATTAGTAATTAGAGGAATACAAATTAAAAACACAGTGGGATATCACTACGCATATATTCGAATCCTAAAGTAAAAACAAAAATAAAAAACAACTAAAAGCTGACAATGCCAAGTACTGACAAGGTTGCAGAGCAACTGAATATATCATACTGCGCTGGTAGGAATTTGAAATGGAACAGTCACTTTGGAAAACGATTTGACAACAAAATCATATGGCATTTGTCTTTGACTTATTTCACTTAGCATAATACCCTCTAGAAACATCCATGTTGTCATAAATGGCAAGACTTCATGTTTTTTTTATGGCCAAGTAATTTTCTGTTGTATATATGTACCACATCTTCTTTATCCACTTGTCTATCAATGCACACTTTGGTTACTTCTGTATCTTGGCTATTGTAAATAATGCCATAATAGCCTTATTCTTAATAGCCCCAAACTGCGAACAACGCAGATATCCTTTAGTGGATAATAGTTAAAAAACTATAGTTCATCCATACCATGGAATACTACTCAGCAACAAAAAGCAATGAACTATTGATACATGCAACAACCTGGATGAATCTCCAGGGATTTATGCTGAATGAAAAAGTCAGTCCCAAAAGATCATATACTATATGATTCTGTTTATGTAATATTCTCGAAATAACAAAATACGGAAATAGAGAACAGATTAGTAGGTGTTAGGGGTCAGGAACAGAGGAGGGTGTGGAAAGTGTGTGTGGCCATTAAAGGGCAACATGAAGCATCCTTGTGGTTTTAGAAATGTTCTATATCTTGACTATCAATGTCAATATCCTGATTGTGGTATTGTTCTATAGTTTTGTAAGATGCTACCATTGGGGGGCACTGGGGAGACAGTACACTGGATTTCTTTATATTATTTCTTACAACTGCATATGAATCTATTACTATTTCAAAATTTAAAAGTAAAAAATACATCAAATTGTATTACTTTCCTCTTAAAAACCATTCATTAGCTTTCCATCAAACTCAAAATCAAAAAACTCTTCAATATTGCTTCATAAGACTTATAACCACATTCTAGCATGAGGAATGTGACCAGGAGTCTTCCAGGCAGTGTCTGAAAATCCTACTGTTTTCCTGATTTAAAGAAATAAAAGAGCAGATGTAGCTGTATAGTGCTTTTTGCCATTTCTGCTTCCTCCTTTTCTAGAGCGCGGTTGTAAAGCTTGGAAGTGTAGGAGCCATTAGGACAAAGCCAAATGGAAGATAGAAGGCTGGGACCCTAATGGCATCCTGGAGCTTTCATACCAGCACTGGGCTGCCTACTCCAGATTTCTGTTTGCCTATTTTATGGAGCCAAACAAAATTCTGAGCAGATGAAATGGGTATCATTTTTTTGAGAATTTACTACATGTATATGCCAGTTTCTAAGAATTTTATAGATATCATTTAATCTTCATGGCAGCCCCATGAGATATATTGTTCCATTTTACTAAAAGCTTCTTAGGAGAATCAATAGCATTTTAAAAATGCATTTTTAATAATGCCAGTATAAATTTGCCTGTGTAAATTTGAGTTTTATTTATTATAAGCTAGCTTGACTCCTGAGATACTCTTGACACCTGTTTATAGTGATATCATTCTCTGCATATTATATTGACTTGTAATTATTAGTCTCCACCTCACATTGAGCTCAAATAAGTGAAATTTTTCATAAGAGAAACAGTTTTGATTCTTATAAAATAGATGTAGACTATGAAGAGACACTGGGTTAAGTAGATATGGCTCCAGTGTAGATACTAACATTATACAACATAGCTTACCCATGCACAACCTGAAATTAATATTACATCCCACTGCTAACTTGTGTCCCTTCCTTTCCTCTTTAGATAAAAGTGATTAGAACATTAAGTGGAGCAAATTGACCTGAACTTCAGAAATAAAGGGAGAAATTTGCTTTCTAAGAAATGGTTCACACTATCAAGACTTTATTTGCAACTTAGATATGGGAACAGAAAATTAGGACCTTGAAGGCAAATTGAGGACCTAGTCTTAAATTACATGTTAATATCCTTCTGGAATTCCAGTTAACCTTAAAATAACTGAAGATTTCTTTGGCACTTAAGCATTCTACAAAATTATTATTAAACTCAACTAATAGTTTTAATGAATCTCACAGTCTAGTTCTCTAAATGGAGAGGCTCCCATAACTTTATAAAATCAAAGCTTCTGAATCAACATGAAGTATGTGGTTAGGAGGCATCATCAGGGTCAAGTCTTAGAATCATTAAATTTTAACACTTCAAGGCATCTAGTTTCATATACCATTTTGTAAATGAAAACATTATAGCTGAGAGGTGAAAGTCATCCCTGCTAGTATCTGAACTGGGACCAGTATTAGGGACTCCTTATTCTTAGTTTGATTCTTTCTAGCCTCCTATGGGTTTCCATGATAGAGTCCCCTAATATTTTTCTACATTCCGAGTCTCAGTAGATGTGTATAATTTTTAATTGTAGTCTCAGGGAATTGATGACTTCAGATTTGTCCTTCTTGAAATTAAATCCCCATCTCAAATGAGGTCCCATTTGGTATCATTTCCTCTTACGGAAACAGAGAAAATTCTCCTGTTGAGATGCAGCCCCATGTTCCAAGAGCCTGCTGCCCAAGTCACATCAGACCATACCCAGATGCTGCTGGAACTTGGAGGGAAGTTAGCACAGAGGGGTGGGCTTAGCTCACATCCAACCTACTTCCTAACAAGCTCCCTCAGCCCCAAATCTAAGGTATAACTGAGAGTGATGCTAGAAATTCGAGTTCCAAGATCAACTGGAACCTCTCAGGAGGCAGGAAGACCTAGCTTAAGTACACTGGCTCAGGAGTGAGAATGCCTGGGGTCACATGTCAGCTCCACTGACAACTGATTGGATCTTGAGCAAGTGACTTGTCCTGTCTGTGCTTTGGTTTTCTCATCTGCAAAATGGATCTCTCATTAACTCTACAGAGTTAATAAGATCAAATGAGTCAAACAAGACAGTGTGATCCCTGCTTGATCCTGGCATTAGAGTTTGTCACAATCCTAAATACTATTCACACAGGCCAGATTGAGGTCCCATTAATGCATATATCCATGCCATCTTTCCACCTATCTCAGTATTCTCAGGACTGGTTTATTTATTTTTGTATTTTGGTGGGATAATCATAAAATCTTTTGAGAATCTACTGGCAGCTATTATCATTGCCTCTCCCACCCACCCTACCACCACAAGCATAACCAAACAACATTTCATCTCAATGGCCCAGGTATCTCTGGTGCCTATTCATGGCCCTCTGGGAAGGCCAGTGATAAAGACTTATTCTAAGCCTATGTACACTTTTTAAAATAAGGCTGTTTCCAAAGGATGGGCTTAACAAAAATTTTTTTAAACCTTGGCTCAGATATAGTTTGAGAAAAATAATTGCTGAACAACAGCAGTGATTTGTTCTGAACATCTATGGAAAAGACACATTTCTCTTCAACTATTTTTCCTTTTTTGTGTGTGATTTTGGACTTCCTAGGCTATGCTGAATGTGTAATATTCTACATTAGCCAACTCTCTTAAGGACCTGCCAAGTTTCAGAGCAACGTTATGTAATTATGCATTTCCAACATAAGAAAAAGTTAAAATGCATATGAAAACATGCCTAAAAATGTGGAAATGTTATCAAAGACAAATTATGTATTTATCATCTTAACATCTAGGTAATATATAATTGCAGTTTTTATTTGTTTAAGCAATATGCTGGATGTGTAACTATGTGAAAGTAGTTAAACAGAGGCCTTATGCCTGCTTCGTATGACAGCGTGGGCATTTTTATTTTATTGACCACATGAAGTGGGCCAGCTTCATGGTCTAAGTTAGAAATCCTGGGTCTCATTTCCACCACTGACTTGGTTTGACCTTGCCCTGATGATTCAGAATGTTCTCCATGTGCTACATCTATTCAATGTGGAATGACATCTATGAAATCAAATTCATGCTAAAGCTGTAGTCATCAGACATTTTTCAGATAGGTAGTCAGAGCAGAGGAGAGCCAGATTCTAGGAAAAGATTAAGCTATATATAATAATTGTTATTTATTGGACTCCACCACCATTCAGTTATTCAGTTGTTCTTGACTTTACTAGTCTAAGTAATATTTCTATGTACATTCTAAGAATATATTATATGTTATTATTTAATTTCAATAAACAAATTAGGTTTTGGAGTTGGGTTTTTGCGGGGTGAGGAGAACTTGGGGATGGTCAAGATTACTATATGTTAGAATAGAAAACTTAAAGGTGTGTGTTGTATTCTAGTCATTAGGCAAGGTTCTTTGCATTGAGAAATCTATTTAGTGAATAAGACTATCTTGATGGAACCCACAACTCTTAAAATATATTCTATTGATGTTCCTTTCCCTGCTCTTGTGATAATTTGTCAGCTCACAAGAATTCTCTGATTAGTTTGAGGTTATTAGAGTAATATTACTTATAGGTATTAGAAAATTCAACCTGATCTAAAACAAAATGTTCATCTGAGGTCTAATTCAGAGTTTCTCCCCCTATCAAGCCTGATCCAATTTGGAAAATTGTAGTGGGAAAGTGAGTTGGTTCCTTTCTTCTCCTCAACAAACCAATTGCATACATACTATTTCCAGTCATCTTTTTAATCCCTAAAAATAAGCCTGATTATTCCTGTTTTATAAGAATTAAAACAAACAAACAAACAAAATATAGTTTCATTGGATTTGATCCAGGGATGCCTGATTTAAAGATTATTTCCATTGCTCTATGTTGCCTCTCAAAATATCAGTTACTCATTTGTTGGGGTGTGGTTTGGGGGGGCCAGGGACAGGTGCTTTGGATTGTATTTTCTTACATTATGTTTTCAAATGAAGACCATCAAAAATTTCTGTTATTTTCTGATACTTTTTGTTTATCTGCCTCTGTTTGGCAAGGCCTGAGAGCGTCTCACCTGATTTTGTCTACTGTAACTCAGGCATTTGGAGTTAATACAAAGAGGGCTCATGACTCCTGACATAAATGTAGGAGTACTGGCATATGCACACAAGAAATATGTAATCAAAGAAATATGTGTACATAGGAATTATTTTATAGATGACACAAATCAATAAATTATTGACGTACATTTAGTGGATTAGAAAACAGGCTGGTGACAGTACAGGCAAGTTGTAGAATAGATAAGTTATTGATTTTAGGAAGGTGCAGAATGTTGGCCTCTTTCAGAATAAGACCTCACTCCTAATAAACAGAGCATTTAGACAGAGAACTAAAAAATGGTATATTGGGGTCAGAGTTGAGATTATTTCATGTGATGTGATATGCAGTTGATCCTTGAACAAGTAGGGAGTCAGGGGCACCAACCCCCTCACCTCTACACAGGTGAAAATACATGTATAACTTCTGACTCCCCAAAACTTAGCTACTGATAGCCTCTTGTTGACTGGGAGCTTTGCTGATAACATACACAGTCGATAAACACATGTTTGCATCTTATATGTATTACATACTGTATTCTTATAATAAAATAAGCAAGAAAAAAGAAAATGTTAAGAAAGTTATAAGGAAGAGGAAATACAATTGTAGTATTTATTGAAAAATATTCTCAGTTTTTTGACCTGGACCCATGCAAATAAAACCCATATTTTCCAAGGATCAACTGTATGCTATTTAATAAGAAAGATGATTATGTATGTTCTGTGTGAAATATCTCTGTATTTATTACAAATATATTTAGAATTCAGAACATAATTTTCCTCATTAGGAAAGATTTTGAAACTTAAGTTGTCATTTTAAAATGTATATCAATGTGTATATCAGCAAATCTGGTAAATCCTGGGGTTTTGATTGAGAGCTCTTTAAGGAATATGGTTGAATATAAACCAACTAGTGTCTAATGGATGCAACTTGGAAACTTTTCTTTTTTCTCCTATACAAGAGAAAATAGTGGGAAATGGTACATGATGCCAAAAAATCATGCTTCCTACTCAATCCATGTGAAAAATATGTGATGAGAGTCAAAAAGATCTGCTGACCTACGGATGGAAAAGGTACAGGAGCCTGTGTGGTCAATAGAATGAAATAATGCACTACTTTACATTCCAATTTCCAAGTTCAACATGCATGTTAAGATGCTTTACATTGAATAACACAGTGTATTTTAAATTCATGGAGACCTTTCCTGAAGGTTACAATGTGTTAGAAGATGTGTAACTTAAGATAACCCTAGAAGCTAAAGATGTAAAGTACAAGATCTTTAGTTGATCTTTAGAAATTTGAATTCTCTTTGAAGTTAGGGCATGTATTGAGATGAAACAACACATTAAAAAAATAAACCTTTACAAATCTGTAGTCTGACTTACTCCTGAGTTACATGATAAACAACCAAATGACTTTATGAACTTCCATTTATTTTCTTGGGGTTCAGAAGTTTCCTCTGATTGGGTTTCTTAGACCTAGTGGTGGATCCAGCACCTGTGGGATCACATTGAGTTTTTTAAGTTGAACCTAAAAACCTTATCACCACTGCTCATGCATGTCTTTTACTTAGGATAACTTTCTCATGCTCATCCAACCAAGGTTTGTTTCAATATGTACCTTTCTAAAGGACTTCTCCATGAAAATGTCTTTGTGTCCATCCCATATCCCAGTAATTTAGGCTCTTTAAGACCAAATTTCAGATGACATGAAATATCTCTTAAAAAAGAAATTGTTTTCTCCAAACCTGATTTTCTTCATCTCTATCAATACTTCCTTGGCTAAAACCTTACTTAATTCCCATCTCTGTAATACCACTTTTCATTAAATACTTTTAAGAGGACATGGTTCCATACTGTAGTGGTTAGCACATCTGCTTTACACGCAAAAGGTCCTGGGCTCATGCCCCAGTGGAGCCACAGTTCATGGTCTATGGCCATGCCACCCTAAGGAAGCCTGATGTCTGATCTTGGAAGCTAAGCAGCATTGGGCCTGGTTAGTGCTTGGGTGGGAGACTACCTAGGAAGACCAGGTGATGCAGGAATTAAAAAAAAAGAGAGAAGAAAAAAAAAACTTTTAAGATGCTTCCATAAAGACAATTTAAACTTTCTGTATACCATAATTTAAGTTTCTGGTTTTTTTTTTTTTTTCCCATCTGCTATTTAAATTTTCTCAGCAGAAAACCTTGCCATTGCTTCATTTCCACACATGGCAGGCATTCAAGCATAGCAAACTGGAGTCACAGTTACACTGAAATGAGAGGGAAATGTGCTTCCTAACACCCCATCAGCATCTCCTACTAGAGGCCATTTGTCTTTTCTGCATTTTTTTTAACTCGCCTTTTAAGCAAATGACTACCAGAAGAAAGTATCAAAACCCAAATCAGTAGAAACCCAACTATTCTTATATAACTTGTTGGCTTTGATCATTTAAAGTTTGGGATTCCTATTAAAGATATTCCTCATGGTGAATCTGAGTTGAATATATCTTCTAAGCTTTCAGTGATTCTTTCCTAGCTTTCCAGTTTCCCACTTTGGTGACACCTCTGCTGGCATCAACTTTCTTTTCCAGAAGGTTCTCTTGTGCTGGTTCCTTTCCATTTGGCTCAAGCCCAGCTCTTTTAGCAGGTCCCACAGAACTGCCTTGTGTCCTCAGCCTGTGGTGGTGTGATAGTGCCTGGCGTAGCTCTGCTATTTGCTTGGTTAGGCAGCTTGCTCCCATCAACCTTCTGCCTTTAGGATCAATTAGAAGGAAAAGTCCCTGTATTACCCAAGCCCCAGGAGACCTAGGTTTTCTTTTTGAAGGTTTCTTTGAAGCCTCTTTCAGTCCAACTCTGTCAAGGAATAAAAAAATTCTACAACACTCTGACAATCTTCTCTAATCTCTGAAGAACCCAGTGTCACCTGAATTCTCTCTCAGCCCTTGTATAGACTGATGGCCGGGGGTGGGATAATCTTGGCAAAATTCAGTGTTGATCACTCCCTTTGCAGACCCTGCATAGATAACCTAGAATGGTTCATATGTGAGGATAGTTGATTACTTAGTTTCCTCAGCTTTGGACCCTCAGCTGAAATTCCAAAACAGGACGTTTTTGTTTTACATTCTGGTTTGTTTTGTTTTCCTTTGCCATAAGATTAAAAAAAATATTCCTAAAATCATCAATGATTTTTGTTGCTTCTAGATTTTATATTCGCTTAGAATGGTTTTCCTGTTCACTGGGGGCACTGTAACAAATTCTCACAAGCTGGGTAACTTGAAAACAGAAATTTATTGTCTCAAAGTTATGGAGGCAAGAAGTCCAAATTCAAGGTGTCAGCAGTGCTGTGCTTCCTCTGAAGGTGCTAGGGAAGAATCTTTTCCAGGACCCTTTCCTAGCTTCTGGTAACTCTTTGCTTTATGGCAGCATAATACCAGTCTTCACATGGCATTCTCCCTGTGTTCATTCTATGTCCAAATATCCCCTCCTTATAAGAATATCAGGCATATTGGATTAGGGGCCCATTTTATTCCAGTATTATCTCATTCTAGCTTAACTAATTATATCTGTGATGATCCTGTTTCCAAACAAGATCATATTCTGAGGTGCTGGGGGTTAGGACTTTAATATATGAATTTGGAAGGGGCACGGTTCAACCCATACATGCAACAGTATTTATTAAAACTGTCCTAATTTCCATAGAGAAGTTTCAGAAAGCCAGCAAGCCAGGTTGATATTTCTTGTTATTTTTATTTGTTTGTTTTTGTTTTGTTTTGTTTTCCCACCTATCATTGACCTGAAGTTTATTTTGGTATAAAGAGTAAGATGGGGTAAAAATGTGCCTTGATATTTTACTAAAGAGTTAATTAGTACTATTTACAGAGTCTTATCCATTGTATTATACTCTCCAGAACCTAGCAAAGTGCTTGAATCATAACCAGGTTCTCAGTAAATCTCTTTTACATGGAATCTCATTACTTACCAGCGTACCACGTTGTTAACTTTCTATTTACATGATAGTTTATTTAACTATTTAAACAGATAAGGGGCTATCTAGAAATTTGATTCCAGTTTGTGAAGAAGTCCTAGAGAAATGTCAAAGCCCATAGCTGCTGTGATACAACAGATATTGAATTAAGGAAATACTAATGTTTTTCTATTTATTGAAGTCAATAAGCAAAAGTTCCTGTGACATATCTTCTGGATTAGCCTAGAGGACAGGGTAATGAGCTAGAATTTAAGACAGATTTGTAAAACAGATGTCTTCTACTGGGAGGTAGTAGCTAGTGTGTGTTTGTGTGTATGTGTGTGTGTGTGTGTGTGTGTGTGTGCATGCACGCGTGTCCAGAGTACCTATGTGGGGGAAGGGCAGTAAGGAAAGAGACCTAGAAGCAGCCATGCAAGCTCTTGCACATATTTTCAAGCCACATTTTAGAACAATGTAAAAATCTTTGTTGAACCATTCTAAATTGTAAAACTTAGATAATCCTAATTTATGATGCTAAATTTATAGGGTTTTTTTGTTTTTTGCATAAGACATGCAAAGTATAGAAACTATTGAAAATTAAGTTTTGATGGCTAATAATGAAAATGTGGGTCATATTTGATATTCTGTAACAAAAGATAGGTACTTGGGACATTGTACTGCAAAGAGTTGAAATTCATACAGTACAATATGTTTTTAAGTTCAAAGTGATTACAAGTTACTAATTTATATTTTGAAAGAAATACATGGAGTCAACTAGATAATTGATCATTTTTTTAAAGATTTTTCATGAAACAAGATTACAATAAGTCACTGACTTTGAGAAAGCGATTAGGAAAAAATTATGTCAAGAGGTCCTTTCAGCAAAACAATATTTTTTTGCTTTTTTTTTGTATTTTAAAACAATCTTCACTGCATGTCTCAGAGAAGAACATTGATGTGTTAACTTTAGAAACAAATACTTTTTACATTGTTAGCAAATATATTTTTCTAACTCTGCCTAGATTTATTTTAAACTGAGTAAAAATCTAAATGCAGCCACTCTCTGTTTTAACAATAACCTAACTACGAATCATTCCAATTCCAATATAATCATGACTTTTTAAAATTTAGAATAATATGAATAATGCTTATTTCCTTTCTCACTGCTCAAAAAGGTTGTTTGGATAAAATGTCCTTTTTGTTGTTTTTGATGGGTGTGAGTATAAATGGAAAACCCTGTATAACCAGGGAGAGGTTATTATATCTCCAAACAAAAATTTTTTACTGCTTAGGGGAACATTATCATTTTAGATTTTTGCTAACATGTGCTACCTGACCTGTTGGACTCCAAGCTGGTTGTATTGTGGCTCCTGTCATACTCTTCTACCCCAATCATTCAAACTAGAGCAGGAGTCGTTGTGTCAGGTACTGTAAGCAAGGAGGGATGGTGTGGAGTGAGGGAAGCAGGAGACAGTATGGGTTGGGTGGTACGAGGAAAGGGAGACAGTGAAAGGTGCTGTGAGTTTATGCGCTAGAAATTGGGACTTGGCTGACTTTTCTGTGTGGCTTTCATTAGATTCATCTTTCCCTTTGAGTCTCATCTTCACAACTTAAACTACTCTCTATACCTATAAACTTTTTCATCTCTCAGATGCGTGGTCTCTCTTACTCATAGCAGTATCTCTCTTGAAAGATGAGTCTTTGCACACTGAGGCTGTGTTCTTATTTAGAACACATTTGTTCTCCTGTTAAGGCTTTTCACCTGTTGGTTTTCCACCCAGAACAACACATTCTGTGTCTTGATAGTCTCATAGCCTTTTGTTTCTCTGACCAAATATAATGGTTCCTGTTAATATATTTTCAGTAGTTGTCTTCCAAAAAAGAATGTCTTCTAATGGTGTTTATTGTATTTGAATGCTTTTAACCTCAAATCAAGTTATTTAATACTGCTCCTTGGCTCAAAAATCAGAATCAGAACCAGAGAACTCAAATGTGAATTAGTTAGCAAGCTCACACAGGCTTTTCTTTGTATAGGGAAATAAGCAGAGGAAGCAATGTTTTCTTCCAAGTCTTTGAGTGGCAAACAATCCTTTAGGCAATGGGATGTTTGATTTTCGGTAAGAGATGTGTGCTGAGCTCACATCTCTAAAAGAGGTTCAGTTTAAGGAGTTCACTTATGAATGAGGGGTTAAGAAATTTGCCATAAAGAAAATGGGCTATCCTATAACTACCAACAGTTTAACTCCATGTTAAATGACTCATCAAACCTTCCCTTGAAATTTTGGTACCTAAAAAAAAAGGCAATTTTGCCAGGCTATATCTAACCAAGAAGAAACTTACAAGCCCAGAAGCCAGATCAAGAATAATTCAGAAAGATCGCAGTGATTTAATGGAGCATTATTGAAGTGTATTGTGAAAAGAAAATGAGGTGGATTCTTGTATGTTGCACACACACACACACACACACACACACACACACACACACACACTTTCAAGCAGCTAATTAGGAAAAACATATGTGGGTTATCCCTGGCATTAGTTTTCCATTGCTGCCATAACAGATTTCCACAAATATGCTTTTTCTTACCTGGAGAGATGGTTTATATAACTTCTTAACCTCTCATTTCCTTGACCTCTGTCACCAGTGACCTTCACCTTCCATTCCGGGTCATTTGACTACTCTCTGGGTCACATTCTGGGCATCTCTTTTAAATTTTTAAAATAAGATGCACATTCCCTGACTAAAACCACTTATTCATCCAGTTTTCTCACATAGGAGAAAGTAGAGATTATAAAATAATTTGTCAAACAAATATAAAATACTGAAGAATATAGGAAAAGGAGACTTCTAGTTAAACAGAGAGGCTTTAATACAAATATTTCTGTGCTCTACCCATGAAACCCCCAGTGAGATAAAGAGACAAATAGAATGGGGGAGGAAGACATAAATGCTTTTCACAATCTTCTAACAGGGAAAGACACTGACTTGCCAGGTAGTAGTGGCTATATCTCAGGTGCAGTGAGAGGGTAGATCCATCCTGCTAAACCTTGTAAAATCTCAGAACTTGAAAACATCATATTCTACAAAAAGTGGAAGTGAAGGAGATAATCTGATTATCTGTTGTACTGGACCAAATGATAACAGTGTTAAGAAGCTTATGAAGTGATTAGAAAGAATTAACCGAGTCCATAAAATTATGAAGCAAATGAAACATGAGAAAATTTACTACAAGAAAATGTAAAAGATAACCAGCTAAGAAGGAGACACTACTTTTCTTAATAGTGAAAAATAGTCACATAGTTATAATGTAAATTAGACCATTTGATTAAGAGAAGCTCGTGCCTTTTTGCTGATTTCACTGAGTTTAGAGGGAAAGGAAGCTGAAGGTATCATTGAACTCAAGCCTCCTCTATTATAATAGGAAGCCAATTGATAATGCCTAAAATTTACCAATTAGAAATAGAAGAAAAACATATTTTTGATAAATCTGGGCATTGAGGTTGAAGTTACATGAAGTATTGGGGCCTTGGACTGCTGTTTTTCATAATATGCCTTTTAAGCGTGTTACTATGGTTAAAAGGAACATTTACTAAGATTAAAAACGAAGGTTTGAGTACAGATTACATTTTATTCACAGACACGTAGGAAAGCATAGAGTCATCTTAAAGATCTCTTGAAGTAGTTATTAACCCTTCCCACCACAGGCTGCTTTTCAGTAAGAGCACATTAAAGAAATTTATTTTGGTTATTTACAGTCTTATACATTAGGCCAACTATGTAACTGAATGAACAGCTAACAACAAAATCTACACCCAAAAACTAAGTGAATGGGCCTAACACAGAGGAGGGATTGAGCTCCCACCCTATAGCAAGCACAGCACTTCTAGGACCCTAGCCCATTGCAGGCAGAGACCAGAGAGTGCGGGTAAGAGAGTTAGAGCCTGCCCAGGACCACACGGAGAGATCACTGGTAGTGCTGGGACTACAAATTAGATTTCTCATTTTCAGTTCTTGCCGCCTTACCACAGTGCCTCTCTGGGCTAAGAAAATCATCACTTCAAGATAAGGGGAAGGAGGGAAAAGTGGCTGGGAAGCAGCAAGTTGTGGAAAGAAATGTCAGAAAGGAAGAGGGAAAGAGACCTGGGCGTTATATAAACAATGGAGAAGAAAGGCAGGGGGCGCAAATGAAAAGAGAGGGTGATAGGAAATGGTTTGGTCAGCATCTTTGTTAATTTTTATCACCATGATTAATAAAATAAATTTTTTTCTCATAAAACCATTCCAAATATCCTAATAGGACTTGCTTATATTCAATGGATGAACTCATTTCTTGATTCTAAAGTTAAATACTCTTCAGGCAAGTGGGGAAGAGGGGGCTGAAGAACTTGCTGAAAAAGTGAAAATGTGACGACAAAGACAGGTAAGAAGAAGGAATCAGGGTCTACCAACTCACTGTCAGATAATCTGATTTTCTGTCACATTCATGGAATTTGTTTAACTCTCTCTGTAGACCCACATCTATGAATTCCGTAACGGCGGGGATGTATTTCCTGCATCTCTATCTTCTGTACTTACTTACTAAGGTCTTAGCTAGTTGCAGGTTATCCATGACTGTTGCCTGAACTGAAGAATTAAACGTTGTTTTTTCTACTCAATTTTCTTTTTCTGCTCTAATGCTGGATATTATACCAGGTTGTTTTTGCTTAACGACTTAATCCTAACCACTTATTCACTAGGATTTTTATCTAGACTTGAAAGGTATAGGGGAAACTGAGCCAATTATGTGTTTAATGTAAGTGAAAAAATTGTGGTGCCCAAATCCTTTAATTTAGCTATCAATGTTATGTAAATTACACATATCATTGTGTATACAACATCAAACACTCAAACAATGATATAGTAATTGTCTACAGTTGCCCCTTAATGTCTTCCCTTTTAGGTCTAATTAAAATAAAATAACAACAGTTACCCCTGTTGTGACCTGTGAGTTCTGTCTCTGTGTCCCTCTTTTCTTTGTTCTGCCTCTCTGATTATCATTCTCTCTTAAGCTCTGCCTCTGTCTCCTCTGTCTCTCTGTCTCTGTCTCTGTCTCTGTCTCTCTGTCTCTCTCTCTCTCTCTCTCTCTCTCTCTCTCTCTCACACACACACACACACACACACACACACACACACACTGACTTCTTAGGGTCAGCTTTCCTATTCAAATGAACAAGAGAGGAAAGACTTACCAAGACTTTCATCTTTAATTAAATTTATAAATAACAAGGTCACCTCTCAACCAATCCAGTTGCCTTTCCTAATGACCACTAAAACAGTCAGTTAGAGGAGTGTAGATGCCTTAACCTATCTAACAAGATATTCCTGACAATACTAGCAATTTTGATATGTCTAATATCCCTTAAATAGAGTTTAAAAAAATCTTTTAATTTTAAGCCTAAAAATGACTTTAACCAGTGACCTATAGCTCAACAACTTTTGCTATTGCTAACACCTCTGAAACCGGCTTCCTAGTGAATAATAATGACTATAGAGTTATCTTTGTTTTCTTCAGTGGTTTATTAGGAACAGGATCATTCTGTTGGCCTTCATGAGTTGAATCCCTTCTAGAAATGATGGTGGTTCATTTTTTTCCACCCACTAAATACCAAAATAACCTGCTGTCTTCACAAAATATGCATTTAATCCCCAAATCATATTTTATGCCAAGCTTTGGAAGAGAGGGAACAATGCCAGAATTTATTTTAAATCAAGTTATGTTTTTTATTTCTAGTGCTAGTGCATGGTAGACAGCTGGAGGGTGGTTTCATTTAAGTTGATTTTTTCTTTGACACTGTTTCTTTTCAGATATGAACTAGCTAGAATCGTGCTAAAATGGAGATAACTAATTCTGAACTCCTCCCCCCAAAAAATTACAGCAAAACTAATTGTAACTAAATAAAACCCGGAAAACATTTTAGTAATAATATACTTGGTGGGACAGTTAACATTTTCCCCTATATCTAGGAAATATTAATTATATGAATGTTAGGAAATTCTACCTAATAAATTTTGGTCTATATGAATGTGACGTAAACTGAGAGATAGGGTATAAAATAAGAAGACCCAATCCAGTCAGACAGAAGAAGGCACGGAGGAGATTTTACATAATGAGCCTAATCTAAATGTTGGTGCAGCCGATCCTACATATAAGATAAACTACAAATACACGTAGGAAAGGACGTGCCTAGGCATTTAGGTGTACTAGTATCCTTCCCAGTCACTAATGTATTATTTTGCTTTCTTCAGTCTATGAAGAATTAGACTTTTACCACTGAAAACCTTTTGGTTTTAAGTCACTGAATAGATTTGCTAAGGTTCTATTTGGTTTATAATTTCTGTTTGTTTCACTTTTTCTTACCTGTCAATTATCATTGACACTAATTGAATATGCTATTCCCAACAAATCCACTATTGTAATTAATTCTTGCAAATGCTTTAGAAAGGCCAATTTTTTTTTTCCTATAGAAAAGCCCTAAATCCTTTTACTTCTTGCTAATAGCTATGGATTTTTAATAACTTGTTTGCTGTCTGGTAGAGACCTGGAGTTTTCTATAACTCTGTAGCCAAGCATTCTCATGGTCTCTCTGGAGCTCCTATACAGATGGAATCCTATAAAAATGTAATTACTTTTGTTGACTTTTTTTCCCCATTTACTTTTTTACTCTCTTCTAAATATAAGATCCTTCTCATAGCTCTGAGCCTGGATGGCTGAAGGTTTTTTACTCAACAGCATATTCTGTACTGCGGCCATGTGCACCATACAAAAGTCCACATCCCCCGCCTTACTCTTTGTGGTAAATAGGAGGATTTCCAGGACCCAGAATAGGTCAAGGACAGCTCTAAATTTATAGGCTTTATTATTTGGCAATGTGTTTACCTCTATCCGGGCTGTAGGAATGGTCCTGTTTGATTGTATTCAGCATGTAGACTATTTCATTTTTAAAAGGTAACTTTTTAATGCCACTAAATAATAAAGCCGATACCTAGTATAATAGTGTACACAAAATGTTTAGCTCCTAAATTCTCATAAGAACATATCAATACTATCGTCTTCTCAGACCAAAGAGTCAATAGAAAGATCAGAAACCTTTATGTTCTTTATCACTTTTCAATCCATTTAAATTCTTTTGGGTGTTTTATTGATTTCTTTGGCCTTTGATTCTGTGAACAGGAATTGATTATGGATTAAGCTCTTTGAACATATTGTGCATCTTTGGTTATAAGTCACGATAACTTAATACTATTCAGAAAATCAGTAGAAATGATCTCTAGATGGATCCATAACTGACTTCAGTAAAGTCAAACATGTATTGGATTTAGTTTCACCTTTCTTTGTAATTTGTACATTAATAATTGGTTCATATTCATTAGAGTTGGATATGTAACTTCTACGGTAGAGAATAGATACAGCTGCCCTTTACTGACCTTTTACTGTGTGCTAGGCATTATGCTAAGCATTTTTGTAGGTTACTCTCATTTAATCCTACAAAAGCTCTATGAAGTTAATGCTATTTTTATTCCCCTTCTTTTTACAAATGAAAAAACTGAAGCCCAGAGAAATTGAGGTAACATGTTCAAGGTAACAGGGCTACTTTGAAATGAGACCCGAATTCAAGTTAGGATGTCAGACTCTAGAACCCAAATTCCCACCCATTATTATATATGACCTCTTATATGGAGATAATATTGTTTTCTTAATACAAATTTGATATGCACAACTTAATCTCATTCCTAATGTCAGAATAATGTTTCACAACATTATCAAAAATGAATAGTATCAAAAATGAAAGGTATTTTGGCAACCAGTTTCTGTAATTTAAACAGATCTGTGTTGAGCTCCTATAGCAAATCTTTTAGTTACATATATGTCTGTTTTGCGACCAGTTAATTTGGAGGGCACTCCATGAAGTAATGCTGCTAAGGTAAGTTTTTAAAATAGATATTTTACTAAAAAAAGAAATGTATGGTTCAGGTGAGTTTCCAGTTATATCTATTCTAAGTAACATTTAGGGAGGATATCCTGAAAGTTATGTGGTCTACCCATTCCTCTTAAATATTTTACAGTCTATCCCTTGAGTTATGCCTAATAGAAAAAAGATGTGTGTGCATCTGTCCAAAAGGCCACCTCATATCTGAATGACTTTTCTGAATTTACACCTTTCTCTAGGAGAGGCAGAAAGTTCATTGGGAAACAACAAGGAAAGATATATAGAGCCAACTCCTCTGCATTAAAAATAAATACTTCTAGTAAGTAATTCTACATTCATTTGAGTTGGTCTGACCTTTTTTAACTTTATAAGAATTATTTTAAAATAGAAAAATGGTAATTGAATATATCCCTCTTTCAGTTATGTGTTATTGTGTAACTATATCAAAACTAAGTGGCTTAAAACATTATACAATTTCTCATAATCTCGTGGGTCAGAAGTTTGTACAGGCTTTCTCTATGTGATGTCTGTTGGACTGAAATGTCAAAAATGACATCAATATTCACATGCCTGACACCTCAATTAGGATAATCTCAGTTGCCACATGTAAAAAGGATAGCAATTTATCATGAGATAGGCCAATATCGATAATTTGCAGAAATAGATTTTCATCTTAAATGATAAGTTGCTCTTAAGCCATTTTGTATTACCTTATTAATAATAGCTCTATATTTAAGTCACACAAAACCCCACAAATTATGATGGTCAGTACCATTTCCACTAAAAAAAATAACCTAAAAACTTTTGAAAAATTGCCTGGACATTTTCTTTAAATTTCTATAAGTTGGCCAGGAAGGGAGGAAAGAAAGAGAGAAAATGCTTTGAACTGTAGTACACTTAATTTCTGTGATAAGTTTTATTTAATGTCATTTTGTGGGAATTTTAAAGCCAGAATCTCTCATTACCAGACATGATATTTTCATATCTTATAAGACAATCACTCTGGCAGGCAATAAAGATTATTTATTACTACTACTACTACTACTACTACTACTACTACTACTACTACTACTATTATTATTATTATTATTATTATTATTATTTTAAATAGTATTAGAGGAAAGGGGGAACTAAGAGTGTATAGAATGGTTATGTATCCAAGAAAAGTCTTCATGTCTCTATGGAAGTGTGGGCTCGGGAATTTCAATACAGAGTCCAGATGGAAAAAAAATCTTTAGTAATATGAAAGATGGAATGAAACCAGAGGAATCAATGAAGAGAAAGTATTTTTTATATGCAGTTTCCAATTTTGAAAATTAGTTGTCTGTACTATAATTTGCTTCATGAAAGTATCCATAGTCCTTTGCCAGATATAAATGACCACTTTGTCATTTCTAGGACATTTTGGAAGAAATATTGTGAATCTACTGAGTAAGTGATAATAAACCTAAACAACTCACTTCATTAGTATTGTGGACAAACTGCTACAGAAACAAAAAAGAGAAAAGGGTGAGGTGGTGGATTCCTTTTTACTGGGATAGGAAAAGGTAGATAATTTAAGAGATAATTAAAGAAGCAGCATTCATACTGAGTTTTGAAGTATAGACAAAGTCCTTGAGGAGTGCTGTTATTTATTTCACAGTCACATCCAGGATGTCACAACTCTCAACCTACTAGTGTACTTTGTTCATTTTCTCCCTTTTCTTCTAAAAAGACACCATTTATATTCATAAATATGAAGATTGGGCAAAGTATAGTGATCTAAAGCATCTGTGTTCCCTCCTCCATGACCTTGATGCCCATTAGTGGAGTTAATATAATAGGAGCCATGATGGAAGGCCAGCTTGGGATAATTGATCCAACCCTCAGGAAATCATCTATGTCCTGCACCCAAGCAGGCAGGAGGGAAGAAAATGCTCCAGAAAGCTAAAACTTATCTGAGACATATGGTCATTTTATTTTTAAGAGATTATCAAGTTTGAAGATTCTATAACTCCTTGAGATATAGATCTAGTAACCATTGACCTTTTATAACCAATTAACTTCTTCCATACAAATGAAATACATATTGAGAATCTGTTATGTGCTAAACATTAGATTTTTAGATTTGAAAGAACCAGTCCTTGATGTAAGCAGTTCATGATAGTGTTTAGTGTAAGCATGAGACTACATTCCTCTTATAAATGGCATGTATATGCCTCCCACATAAACCAAACAATAGTCTATTTTTAATAATTTTTAATAGATTTAGCTTTTTTGGGTTCATAAATATTTAAATAAATGGCTATTTTTCTTTATTACTTTTTTAATATATTGATGTTATGACAGATTTTTAAAATCATGAGAATACACGAAAGCTGAAAGAGTAAAGGTGAGTTGAATCCATATTTTCTTTCCTAGTGCTATTTTTTGATATCTTTTTATTCTTTTCTGAACTATATTTATACTAGGATCATAAATCATGAGTTTACATAGGATTAATACCCTTCAAGTGGGAGTAGAAAAGATAAAGTTGGCAACACTTGGATTTTATAGCCTAGAATGGACAGAGAAGCAAAAATGTGTACAATAAAACTGTACAGTGAGACACCATCTCACTCTTTCTGGTTTGACCCATCCATACAGTGAAGAATGTATAGAAAATTCACATCCTCTTTACCTTATCCTTCTTGTGAAGGATTCTGGAACAACAGTATAAATGTTTCAGTAGAAACCTTTTTAAAATGAGATCTACAAGCAAATCAAAATGGATTCATGGAGAAAAACCTCTTTGGTTTGATGGTTTTGGCTTCAAAGTTGAAATGTTATACTCATCTGTATTGCTTGATTGAAAGACATGAAAGAGGAATGTAAACATGGGGAACCATTCTGATGGATGCCTGCTCTCCCCCATGCTGTGCTGACATGAGGGGTTAGGGCTGCCTCCCTCATTTTTGCAATTGTGTTATCCCAGCCATCTGCCAGCCCAGTGCCTTCCCTGCCAAGCTTGTCCATGGTTACCACAACTGATATGTTTGTGGTGAGTAGACCTGGCATTATCAAAATAGTTGGTGAAGTGTTCGGGATACAAATTACCTGGATGAAGTAATGATAATTTATTTTTTTAAATTTTAATAAAGTGTGATTTTTATACTTTCCAAAGCCAAAGGAACTATGAGTTTGGGCTTACCTTCCTTACTTCTTTTTGCTTTTCACAGATTAATCACATTTCTTACAATTGAATTTATTCTCCCTCTACTCTACCTCAAAAGCTGAGTCACATAACCCTGTCCATTCCCTCTTTCCTTCCTTACCACAACTCCTTCTCCTATGCTATTGACTCTGAGTGGGTCTTTATATGCTTATTGTAGCTCAAGCAGAAGTTTCCAGTTCATTCATACAATCATTTAAAAGTATTTCCTGGACCTTCCATGTGCCAGGCACTCTTCTGTGTATGACCTTGAGGAACAGAAGTACATAAATCAGACATGGTACCTGCCTCATTAAATATGCCTTCTAGTAGAGAGAGATAGATCATCCCAAGTAAGTAAATATACAAATTCAGATAGTACTATGAATCAGGGTACTGCTAGTATAGACTCAAGGATTGGGAATTTACTTTAGATGGATTGTCTTTGAGGAGTGGTATAAGGTGAAATCTAAATTATGAGAAAGAATCAGCCTCGTAAGATTCTGAGAAAAGTGCTTCAGGCGTAGGAAGCAGTAAGAGCTACTCTTCAGCTGTGTTCAAGAAAAGGCTGTGATAAGGTTGTTCAAGGGTGAGAAAGAAGTTCAATGAGGTAAAAATGAGTGAAAGAGGAGATGAAGAGGAGATGAAAGGGGTATCTAAGAAACAGATCACATAGGTTCTTATAGATCATGTTAAAGAGTTTGGATTGCATTTTAAGTTCAGTGGGAAGGTACTGGAGGGTTTTAAGTTTTAGAAGATTGTCTCCTGTGGGTGAATGTATGGTGGGATTATTTCTCATTTTTTCATAAATGGACTGATGTTTCTTCCTCCAAATAGAGAAAAGCTTTAATAACCAGGGAGTATTGGAGACATACAGATAGGATGTATGCCTGATGCATGTTGGTAAAGTCCACAGGAAATGGGAAGTCAAGGACAGATGCAAGGAAGGGAGGAAGAGATATTCCTCTGTGTTCCTCTGTCACAGAAGCTCAGCATTGACATAGATGTAGGTGGAAAACCAGCCAGAACGCTTTTACAGACTTTAAATGCACTGATTAAAAGGTCTAGCTGGAAGGGGAAAATATGGATAATTACCAGACATAATAGACTGTCTGAGAGACTTTGGCATTCAGGAGGAGCCATCTTGGTACAAAATGTCTTTTCAAGGAACTGAGAGCTTCTGATAGGCAGGGGGCATGACTTATGCTTCTTTGTGCATTGTGACTAGAACATACACACTCAGTGAACACTAAGTCAGCGTGTGATCTCAAAATATATATTTATATTTTTTGCAAAATGTAGTTTTGGACTAGTTTTTATTTTCTGCTCACTTATGATGTCATTGAAAGAAATACATCAGTTAAATCCCATTTACCCCTTGATTTGATCAGTGTAAGGAACTGGTTTTTCTATTCTTTAATCATAAACGAATCATCCTCTCTCCTCTTTACAAAATGTGATTGTGTTCTGAAGACTGATGGATCCAACCACATTTTGGACTGGGGAATCACAGTCTAGACTTTAGCTAAAACAATAAAGTGATGCCTTTTCTTCAAGGTCAGAACACCCAAGGGTGAGTAGGCAGGTTGCATGCTTCCCATTTAATAGAGTCATCTGTTAAAGCTGGCATGAACATACTTCCAAATGGCTGGATGCTTAAAAACCCAAAGTATGTATAATACAGTAATGAGAGAATAAAATCATGTGTATAATTTAGATACATCCCAAAATATAGACATTTGCCTTTTTATCGAAGTGTTAATAAACTCAAAGTGTAGGTAGTAAAATATTCAGTGTGTACTTAAATGTTTAGAATATGCATTTGTCAAAAAACAATGAATTGATATATCATTTATCAGAAATGTGAATATATATTTGCTAGTTAGAAAATAACATTCAGGAAAAAAGAAGCACTAGGCTGATCTTATATTTAAACATGGGTTGTAAGCTCAAGTAATATCTTTTGCTAATAGTTACAGTTTCATTTTGATGTTAAGCATAAAGTTTAGCTAACTACCACCAAGATGCATTAAACTGAAGTGGGGAAACATTATGACAGTTGGAACATGTTACATTTATTCTTGGGTTTTGACCCATGTGTATCGTTTCATTATAATAAACACTGAGTTGACAATTGTATTCCATTGAAATATAAGTAAGCATAAACAAATTCCCCGAGACAATCTCCTAATTGTGACCATGGATTTAACAAGACTTTCTTTGGGCCAGCTTTTTGGTATTGCTTTTCCATTTCCACTCCTTTTTCAACTACCTTTCCCCAAATAAAGTGCTTAGACAATGGTTATGATTCTTGAAAACAGCTATAATTTTACAGCCCCTTTAAATTCAAAATATAATTTCTTAAAACCATGCAATTTAGCTGGACCAGGAGTTTAAATTTTAATATAAACTGAGAATGAACATTTCTGGTTTCAAACTGTGAAAGATGGGGAAGAATACATTTTACTTAATACAAATCAACAATTTTTTCTTTTTACTCAAAATTATCAAAAACCTGAAATATTGTGTTTCCTATTTCTGATTAAAATAGATATTAATTCAGTTAAGCAGTAGAGCTAAGAAATCGAGAGGTGAATCCTAGAAACTACCACTTAGCAAAAGCTACCTTCACCAATGTCCCAGGCAGAATCTTTTCATATCCATTCCTGTAACCTCAGTGCCAATCCAGTGACCCAAACAATGGAGGACTCAATAAATGTTTCCCTGATAGCATGTCAGTTCTAGATGATGCACAGAGCGGGCCCCTTGATGAAAAGCCTAGATCACAGGCATTTGGAGGCTTTCCTGAGTGAGATATTTTATTGAGGCAGTTTTTTTCGGGGATTAAAGCCAGGATTTGAAGAAATTTCTTTCTTTCTCTTAAGCCAGTAATTTGGTCTCAGTGAGGTCCAAGAACACCTGCATCAGAATTTCATAGAGGACTATGCAAAGCGTAGACTCCTGTGCCCAACCCTGTCCCACTGAATCTTAATGATGGAATCATGGGGCCAGGACGTTCCACTTTAACAAGTTCTGATGCATAATAAAGTTGGAAAATTGCTGTATTAAAATTCATAAAACTCTTAAAAATCAATGTACTAAACACCTTTTTAGGGGCCCTACAGTGCATGTTAATGTAAATTCTCCTGAGAAACAAATTCATTAAAAAGGCTTAAGCTTAGGAGTCTTTAGAATAGAAAGAGACTTTAAAAGTATGTAACTTAATCATGTCACTTTATAAATAAGGAAATGACCTTCCTGAAATCTCAGCCTGAGTTTTTAGAACTGAGCTCATTGCTCAGAAAGGACCTGATTCCAAAGTCCTTTCCTGCAGACTGAAACATGCTTTGCTATAGCTGCTCAGTTACTTATTCCGAGGTATTATTTCATCAGAGTAAATGCCATTTTAATCCTTGCTTATTTACTTTCTAATGACACATCCTGAAACCAATTTCTTTATAAAAACACATTTTGGTGTTAGAAGAGAAACATGCCAGCTTTATTGTAATTATGGAAACTGCAGAGCCATGAAATCTTTGTTAACTGCATATGCTTGAGTTTGCATGTAATCTGTGGTCCATAATTCTTGAGTTTGCCTGCTGGTGTACTTAGATAAGACAAAATAGTGAGAGCTCCAAATTGAAGCACTCCGATAGAATAAACTGCATAGATATCTCTAGTTCCAGAAAAGGAAAAACATTCTTTGTGTTTAGTGAGGTGAAAAGTAATCTAAATATCTGAATGTAATTTCAAACACAGAATTTTTGAAAACACTGAGTATCTTGTAGCAAAGATACACAAAAACCACGCTGTACAAATACTGTATGAAATCACTTATAAATGGAACCTAAAATAGCCAAACTTGTAAAAACAGAAAATAAAATGGTAGTTACCAAGAGCTAGGGGGGTAGAATAGGAGAGATGGTGTTTAAATGTTCTAATGCCCAGTATATTGATTATAGATAACAATTTTTATTATAAGCATCAAACTTGCTAAGAACCAAATAAAAACAAAACATGAAAACAGTGTACAAGTAAACTGTGTCTGCTACTGAGATTTTATTCCATTTTAGAACTGCAGTGATTAAAAAGGGATGAGATGAGAATATAAAATGACTGACTTTATCTGAATTATTTTGGTTGTCATATTATAGAAATCTAAAGAGAGCTAGCTCTTCCTCTGCTTTATTGCTATAACCTTCATTCACTCTCTAGGCGGACATTTCATTCTGGTTTGATTTAGGAGTAGTGATTCCTTTGCTCAACACCGGAAAAAGCTGATTTGTTGGACAATGCTGTGATCACCATTAATTAACAGTATAAGAAACCCATGTTATCAAATTAGAACTTGAAGCAAACAGTTAGCTACATGTTTCCTTCTGCTTTGTTTCATAGATGGTAGGTCCACATAGAGGCACAGTGCAACATTATATTCAGGACCATTTTCATTGAAGCAAAGGAGATCATAATTTATTACTTTTGAAAATACTATGACTCTTTGCTTTCTCCTTGATCTTCAATGTTTTTCTAACCATTTGGTTATTTATGATAGCATAGTATATGTTAGATGGAAAGATATTTCTTCAGGAAATCTCTGTTATCTAATTACTTTTAGATAAAAAGAACTGACTAATGAGATAACTAATTGTATATCACATAGGCTATTTTTGAAGTTCTTATTTTGTAAGTAGCAAAGCAGCCTTTACCTCCAGGAGGTAATTTTATTGCAGCACTTGGAGAAAAGTGTTCAGTCCAAATGTGAACTAGATTCTTCTGTCTTTCACAGGTGGAATCATTGCATATCTACTAAAACTTGGTTTTTATAATGAACTCTTAAAATTTTTGATGACAAGTTTGACATTATGGCATTTGAGATTTTTATTTATTAGGAAAGGAGACATAAGGTCCTTGAATTCAGAATTCAATATAAGATAAACCTGTATGTCAGTGAACATTAATAAGATTACAGAGAAGTCTTATTTTAGAGGGAATACAAATCTCTTGGAACTGGGTTTATGAAGTAGAACTAGATGACACTTAAATTTACTATTGGAAAAACTGTTCGAATAAAACGATTTGTTCCCACACGCTTTTGTCCCCCTCTTCCCACTTGCTTTCACTTTGTCTTTCATTCTCTAGTCCTCTTTTCCTCTCTCTCTCTTGATAAAGGGGTCCTCTGCTTCTTAACCTAATTTAACTTGTTTCTGGAAATGAAATAAGTGAAATTTTTCATATTAATGTGCTCATGCCCAAAGTATCCATCTTTCTATGATTTGGAGATTAGGCTGAGTTTGATCCTGTGTTGACCAGTTTGCCTCCTCTTACTTTCACATCGCTCATGGTATCCTTGTAGTTCATTTAATCATAGGAAATACAGGATATGACATTTTTGGTGCCTCCAATATAAAATATATGATTTTATGACTCTTATAATGTTTCTCTGATAATTTAGGGGGTACTTGGGACAATTAAAAAAATACGAATTAATCTAGTGATCTAGAAATAAGCGTACAGGAGATATCAAGTATAGAATGATTTTTTTTGTTTAAGGAGGTTTACCATCTCACTAGTTAAGAGAGACATAAGTCAGTTCCAGTGCCAGGTACAAGTTGTGGGGCATTCGTCTTGGAAGGACGAATTTGACCACCCTCCGATTAAGGATATTTTCACCTTTTGCTTTGGGCATCCATCCCAAATTTATGTTTATTTATAGATAAACAATTAATCTCCCTTAGGTAACCATTTAAACTTGTATGACAGGAAAAGCAGAAAACCAATAATCAAAAAATGTTATTAGAAGAAAAAGTAGATTTGTAATATGGTGAGAACATGCCTATTTATAGATAGTTGATTTTAGAGAATTTCTGCTTAGAAGCTTACACCCAGGGCTAAAATAAAATGTGCCTAAAATCTGACCCCCTTATCTTTATACAGATGTTTAGTAACTTTTCTCCTTCTTTGTACTTCTCAAAATCATGAACCTTCCAATACCCAGTTTTTACAACTTTGACACCACCTACAACTTTCCTCTTAGAATCTTGTGGTTGTGCAGTCTAAACCCTTAACATATTTTATAACTCTTACACATCCTTAAAACTGCTCATCCAGCCTATGTTTAGACATGCCCAGTGATAAAGTACTCACCAAATCATGAGTCAACTCTTTTCTTTATTAGTAAGTTTCTCTATTTTGGTCAAAATCTACACATCTCCAATTATTATTATCATTGAAGTGAAAGGTGTTCATCCCTTTGCAAAAATTAACTTGGATAAAGATCTAAGAACCATTTCAGTCTTTATTTGTCTGCTTGTCTTTCCATGACAAGTTCCGATTTTTATTTGTTTGACTCCATTTGTTTTTTAATTGACTTGGACACTTCATATTGGGGTAGATCTTCTGGTAGAAAGATGTTTTAAGGATCAGAGATTTTTGCCTATCAGCTTCAATAAAATTGGAAGATCATGCAGTAATCTTGTTTCCATTCGAGAAAAAAAAAAGATACTATTTAGGGATCATATTTTAGCAAAGAATGAGAACTTATAGGACATCTTTACTCCTTGCTCACTCACCATTTTATTTAAATAAGAGTGATGAACAGTTTTTTGTAGTCATCTCTTTGAATAAAATGACATCCAAAAATTAGGTCTATTATAGTAATATATATGCATACACACACACACACACACACACACACACACACACACACACATATATATGAATTTCTCTAGTATGAACCATAAACACAAAACAAAAACATGAAATACTGATATACAAAATATTGCATGAAAGAAGAAAAATGAAAAAGTAAAAGAGCAGCTGGGAGTTATAATAACTAACATATATTGCTTGCTTCTTGTGTCTGAGGTCCTATGCTAAAGAAATTGCTGTGTTAGCTCATTTCATCTTCATAACAATTTTGGGAGGTAACCTATCATGATCCCCATTTTACAATAGAGGAAACTGAGGTATAGAAAGCTTAATTGATTTTTCTAGGGTCATACAGCTAGTAAGTGATAGAGCCAGAATGTGAACACAAGTCATCTAACCCCAGAGTTCCTGTTCTTCACAGTTGTCCAGGGTTAGTCAAACTCCCAGCAATAAAATGACCATGGGTGTTTGGAAAAAGTGCAAATTCCCAAACTCCATGGCCAAATCAACTATGAGTGAACTCTGAGTTACATCAGAATTTATTGCTGTAGGTTCCAAATGGGAAGAAACCTCGACCCACGTGGTCATGTTCTTCAGCAGCTTAAAGCAGTCTTTGGGTTAAAGGAATCATTCATTCATCTTTCTATGAAGGATGACGGGTCTGTGCAAATCCAGCCTTTCATCCTTATCCATCTACAGCCCCTCACATTTGTGAAACATCTCACCAGGTCGAGCATGTAGTTGGACAGAATGAAAAACACACAGGGATCAGACCCTGACCTTATTAGCACAGCATGATCATCAGGCCTGGCATATTTCATCCTGGGTGGTGCCCAGCTGGAGGAGTTTCTGTCTTTCCTGTAGGAGAAGGATCAGTAGATGCCAGTGCATCTGCTCTCTGACTCTGCTATCAAGCTATTCTAGCAGTAGGGTCTGTTGATGTGGTATGGAAAATACATATGTCTGGCACACAAGTATAGAAGAACTTTTTGTATTGAAAGTAGAAATTTGAATTATAGTTAGAATACTAATGCCCTTTCAGGCTTCTCATGCCAGCAGCCGTGTTGTCAGTGAAATTTAAATGTGGAAGAAATGCTTTTATGGGTTGCCAGATTGTTTGGCAAATGAACTAAGTCTATTTGGTCTATTTGTAATGCAGTGATTTGGGTAAATTTTTGCTATGAAAAATAACAACTAAATGTTGCTTTATGCATTGGTTTTATTTCCCTATGAATACTGGTTTTTGTACTCCTACCTAACTTTTCTTCTTAAATTTAAAATGCTAATGTATGAATTTATATATGTTTGCTTGCTCTTCCATATGGTTCAGTACAAATTCTTTTTAATTTGATTTCGAAATAATGTGGATTTACTTGTAATGACTCCTGGAAATTTGCCTTTTCTGATTTAGTAGAAGATTTAATATTTAAATAGAACTTAGGTTGAATAAATTCTATAGATGTTTTTCTAGAGTTAGATTGTATCAAGTTTTAAATGAGTTTGGCCTTTCAGATTTTGTTTTCTTTGGTTCTGTGATTGGATTTTGTCCCTTTCAAAAGCACCAAACCACAGAATAATGTTAAAGGGACTCTGAGTGCTAGTGGAGCTCTCTCCCCTCCCTGCTCTTTTCCCTGCATCTCCCAGAGGATAGTCCACAACTCACAGCTCACTCCTCAAAATAAGATGTCTGCCTTTCTAGCTCCCTCAGTCTTTTCAGCCAGTATCCAGGCCCCACTTCCCCCCACCCCAAAATACAGTCCTGTCTTGAATAAAGATTTACAAAAATAAAAGAGCCATGTCTTGTTTTCTATCAGAAAGACTTACATTATCCAAGTTTATAAGGAGTCATTCTTCAGACTTTTGAGGTTTAGTGAAGCCTCCTTGAATTGTTTTCCATGGGCACATTGAGATTAACCCTATAATCTGGCCTCTGACCTCCACCGCTGATTTTAGGTCCTCTAATTATGGAGCCAGGCACCAGAGTCAGTTCTATATTAGTGTCTCATCAGAACTGAACAGAAGAGAGAATTGCTTATAGCATTTGAAGCCATCTTTCCATGGGTTCAGTATAACCAAAAAATGCAGGCAAAAGCCAGTTTGTCATCTACCTAGCTATGAGATCTTGAAGACTTATTTGCAATTACCATTGATCTTAGGAGGCTTTGGATGACTTTGTGCCTTATAAAACTGGATACTGTATAATCTCATACAGCAATGTGTGGTCACAGAGATCACATGTGAAAGTGCCCTATGCTGGGCAAGGCCCCAGTTTGAGTATCCCTGTTTCTTGAATGCCAGGCAATGGGCTTAATATTGTCCACCGATTTAACAACTTGTGAAACAGTACTCAGTGATTCAAAATTACCTTTGATGTTTAAATACTCCAGTTAGATGGACTATCATCTCATATTTTTGAATTATTTAAGATTAAGATTATTTATTTAAAAACTAATAAATACATTAGACCACTTAAAAAGATAAATTTATACATTATTAATCATTGCTATTTCTGGTCAAGTCAAGAAGCTTTTCTAAAGTAAACATCCTTCCTCTGATATTTCCTCTCCTCGGCTTTCCAGTGCAACCATTTTATTCTCTTGCCCACATTAGTCGCCCAGCCTGCTGCAAGCCTGCTTTCTCTCTGCATGCAGCATGAAATGAGATGCTACTACAACTGCTTTTTCTCTAGCATCTGGTTCCTATGTTTTCATTTCACTTCATCTCTCAGTGTATTTTAGAGATTTTATTCATTGGACATAATACTATTAAATGATTCTTCTCAACTATAGTAAGCAGTAGTTTTAGATGCAGGAATCACTGTTTGAAACACTGTTATAATTCTTTAGACTTTTTATCTCACTTGGGGTCAAAACAATCATAAAAATAAGAATGTGCAGAGAACCTTAAAGAAATCAGTAAGCATAATCAAATAATAGTCATGATAGGGATTTCATTTTATATTTTATTTTTGATTTATGTTTCTTTTTAATGTAAAGATCATAACAGAGAAAAAAAGGGGATATGTAGATTCTGAATGATTGTAAAGGACAAATATCTTTATTTTCTCTCCTCTTGTGGGGACGGGATAAGGATCAATGTTCTACTAGAAATCCAGTTGCACCTTAACAGCCACTTTCCCTTGGGATTTGACACACTAGGTTCAATTCTTTACTATCATTAACACAATAAATAATAATGATTTATTATTACATTTTATAGTTTACATAGGTCTTTTCTCATTTGCAGCTTGCAACTCAGCTTTATTTTAGGTATTGATTTCATTTTAGAAGTCTGGAAACTAATGCTCAGAGAGATTAGGTGATACTTCTAAAGCCACACAGCATATGAGTCTCCGAGCCAGAGTGTTCTAACACCAACACCCTTGTTCTTTTCTCCACACATTGCTGCTTTCAGAAAAAGAAAAAAGGAAAAAATGAAGTTTCATTTATTGTCCACCTGGTATGTGCAAAAAGCCTTATTTTTACAATAACTGTGAGAAGGTAGATTATATTATCCCTGTTTTAGCTAGAAAGTGAGAATTCAGAGAGGTTTAATTACTTGACCCAGCTTGTCCCGGGTCATAGATTACATTTGCTCTCTTTCATTTCAGATTATGGATTCTGCTCCAGAAGAAATAAGCATCTGTTGTCAGATTTTATTTTTCTTCCAGATACTATAGTTTAAAGGGGAAGTAGGGAATACTTATTTGCAGTGCCCAGTGAACTTTCAGATGCCAAACAAAGCCTTCTGCAATAGTAAAGTATAAATACTGTTTTAGTCCCTGCAGGTGAAAAGTTGTAGAAAAATTTACAAAAGATAGACATCAGTGCCAGTCTCTGCACATTCTGACTCATTTCCATGGCCTTTTCCAATCACCCCAATTGTGGCTGGGTCTACTAACCACCTCCCCTCAGGCCTCAGCACTACCTGTCACTGGATACCTGCCTTACCGCTTCCTGGAGCTTTTTCCAGCTCACTTCAGTCTGCCTCTTCTTTAATTCCTCTAGCACATATCACACACATCATACAAGAAACACTTAAAATTCACCCAGATTCTCAGGTTACTTTATGTACTTCATTTTGCCAGTTTTTAGGAAATGCAATTCTTTGATTTAGAGATTGCATCTCATAGATGCTTATTTTGTATTTTTCTCAGTGCCTAGCACAATGTTAGGAATATAGATTTGCAATGTTTGGTTAACTTTAACAAAAAGTTAACTCAGGCAGAATATTGATGTGTTAAAACAACCTAACTTTTTTCTTATATAAATTTTGAGTTTAAATGTAAATTTCACCTAGATCATAAATTGCCTGGGCTAAGTTTAGAACTAGGTTTATTCTTGGTTAAGACAGTTCAAAAGAATAAAAAGGGTAGACATTTGATAGGAAATTTTTATTTATTTTTGAAGGCATACTTGCCTGTTCTTGAGCATGAAACAAGACCAAAAGGATAAATATGTGGACGAGTGTACATACACGAAGAAGACACAGAAATCAGAAAACATAGGGAGGGGTTGAGAAATATGGTCAAAATCTGACAGAAAGAGATCAAAAAGAAGAATAGACACATAATAAATATAAATGTAATTATAAAGTTGGAAAGAGATGCCAAACAAAGAGAGTCTAAGGAATTAGGCATTTTTTCCTAGGCCAATAGGAAGTCATAGAATGGTTTTGAACAAAGGATCAATAGTAGTTCTTATGGTGGTGGTGGTGGTGGTGGTGGTGGTGGTGGCAGGGGTGATCTCAAATACCTCAGGGATCTGGCAACAACAGATAGCAGACAAGAGGGTCAGATGAAAGTAAAAAAGAGGCAGCTGCTACCCAGATTCAACCCTCTATGGCCATGCAAGAATGTAGACACCATTTGTTTCCACCTTTTTTAATTTTTCAAAGAAATTGGAAATCTAGGCTTTTGTTTAAAACTCTTCACATTCTTAATTGTTGGCTTAAAAAATGTTAAACACTATGTTAATCAAATAAAACACTTCTGTGAGTCAAATGCCAGCCTGTGATCTTGACCTACATTGAGTGACACAATCACTTTTCAACAAGGGTCACAAAAGAAAGCTGATCAGACAAAGAAATGAACTGAGCTGCTAACCTGATAATTTAATGGGGCAGAGACTGCATAAGGCACAGAAATACTTCTATTTTAGAGGCACATTCATGCCTCAGTTATATCTTTTATACACAGTTCTGGTTTCATTTTTAAATGAACAAGTTTTACAGCATGTGACTCAGCTAACCTTTTAAATGCTTTCAAGACTTTTTTTCAACTCTTTAGAACTAAAAGTGGTGATATGTCAAGAATCTATAAACCATGCCAGAAACTATTAACTTATAGATACAGACCTGTTTCAAGTATGAATTAAGTTGAAAAAGTTCCAAAAGACTTTTGAGACAAGTTCATTAATTAAGTATTAAGTATTTATTGATAACCACAGGACATAGTCCAAGACATTCCTGGGCAAACCATGATGTATACTCACCCTATTTACCTGATATCTAGTTGGAATTACAAAATAAGGGAGAAAATGGAAGAAAAAGACTTTGAAAAGAGTGACTGAATTTTTTTTCTAGAATTGTGAAAAACAAGAACCCTCAAAATAAGGAAGTACAGTGAACCCTAAACAGCATAACAGGATTTTAAGTGTAGCCACATGGTAAAACTGAAGAACACCAAGAGTGAAAGGAAACTCTATGGTAGCTTCATTAGGTACAGAATAGTACCTAAAATGGAACAATAACTAGAGTAATGGCATATTTTTTAATGTATCAACTGAAACATGTAAACAATGGAATAATAATGCTATAATAAACAAATATAACTAGACTTCTTATACACAGCTGAACATTTATTTATGAATAAAGGGTATAATATATATTCAGTCATATAAGATAAGAATGTTTACTATCAAAAGATATTCATTGATAACCATAGGGCATAACCCAAGACATTCCTGGGCAAACTATGGTGTGTTTCCTTTCATCCTTGGTGTTCTTCATTTTCATCATTATGTGGCTACATTTAAAATCCAGTGGGATTTCTAAAGAATGCACTTCAGAAATATGGAAGATTAGTTTGAGATGTAAGGAGAAGTTGTGGGTAGGGAAACTGGAAAACATAAGGATAGATATGAATATACATGAATAATGTCTGTGTAAAACATAATGTCTAATTTAGAGGATAAAAAGTCAAGATCCTATTAAAATATGGAACACTGGACAATAATATGTAGGAAAAGAAGGGGTGACACACAAATTATTCTAAGTAGTTGAATTTGGGGAAATAAAGATATTAAGTTTTTATTTTAAATATAATTTTTGAAATGTTAATAATCACTATATATAATAGGTATAATGTCCAAACTAATTTTAAAAAGAATGAAATTAGGGGGGGGAAAAGCAATCAATTAAAGAGAAAGCAGGAAATGAAGAGGAAAATCACAAAAAAATAAAGCCAAGTATAAAATAAGATGGTAAACATATAAGCAAGTATAGTGGTAATTAGGATAAATATTAATAAACCAATTTCACCAGTAAAAAGATTTTGATGCACTAGATCAAAAACCCTGTGAGAGTGGAAAATGTATTTAAAGACATTCTGTGAATTCAGACCTGGGAAATTTAGTTTCTGTTTACAAATGAGGAAATCAAAGCCTAGAGAAGCCAATGAGAACAAAGTTCACATAGCTAAAAAATGCCGAATATTTAACTAGAACTGACTCCTAATATGATGCTCTATTAAATTTATACTTTCTTCTTCTTTTCAGCAAAAATGTATTTAATCTTTACGGACTAAGTTCCATGTGCATCTTTTCTTCCCAAAGATACAAGGCCTAGATCTCAGATTAATGACATTCTTCCTTTAGAGTGGAGAAACTGTAAATGATAATAAGAGGGAAAAAAATTAATAAAGGAAAATTCTAGGTGATTTTTTTCTTTTTCCTTAACCTAGGTTTAAGGAAAAACAATTTTTTCATTATATTTCTTTAAAAATCTGGAAAGACAGTCAGTGAAGGGTGACAGAGAATATTGGATACCTGGGAGATTTTTAGATTTAGAAAATTTGTGAGGTTCAATGGTATGATTACAAGATTTAAAATGCTGGTGACACTTAAGTTGAAGAAAATTGCATTGACTTTAGTTATTTGTAAAAGTTACGTTTGAGATATCCGTGAGTTACAATGATGAAAATGGAGTTCTGGGACACAAGAAGTGGTCAGGATTTCTTAAAGGTGGAGATATTTATTTAGAGATTACTTTTGAAACTATGAAGATAATGTAGTATTAGGAGGATGAGAGAGGTCAAAGGTCAGAAGCCTGTGTAGCACCGTTAAGAGGTGAGCAGAAAGAGGACCTGGCAAAGTAAACGGAAGAGGAGCATTTACATACTAAAGAATCAAGAGAGAACCATGCCCTGGAAAAGTGAATTTAAAGAAATAAGGCTTGTCATCTGTACCAAATGTTTTAGAAAGGACAATTAAGGTAAGAAGCAAAAATTAAACAGTCAGGATGTACTAATTACTGGCAGTCAGGATGTACTAATTACTTTAGCATGAACAATTTCAGTAGGATATTGGGACTAGACACAGCTACAATTAGTTGGAGAATGAATGGAATTTGAAAAAAAGTGAAACTGACAAAGGTTGAAAGCATATACATGAAACAAATGTTAAATAGCCAAATGATAACATCAAACAGACTCAGAGTGAAAAAATATACCCCAAATTCTTTAATATTCACCATTATACTTGGAAGGTGAACTAGACTTTAAATGCGTGAAGACAGCTAGGCTTTTGGTATGACCTCTGTCATCTTCCAGTGCTTTGAGTTAGAACTGGTACCTAACCTCTTTTGTTTCTGTTTCATCATCTATAAAATGGTCTACTACCTCAGAAAAATTAAATAAAATTATATTTTAATGTGCTTTGAAATTTGTAAGGTTCTGGCTTAAGTCTACATTATTCATGTTGTTATATTTCTTCACCAGTTCAGTGAAAAGTCTATACCCATTGGTGTTAAATATCATGTATTGATATTTTTTACCTAAATCCCATTTTCAGTCATACTCTGTCCAGTGACCTGTTCCTGTCCTCAAACCATAACTTGAACAGATTCCATTTCCAGTCATCCTTTCCTCTATAAAAAAATCTCAGGCAGAGCACAGAAAATTTTTGGGGCAGTGAAACCACTCTTCATGGTAACATAAGATAGATCCTGTTATTATAAATTTGCCCAAACCTATGAATGTACAACACCAAGAGTGAGACCTGTGGTAAACTATGGACTATGAGTGATAATGGTGTGTCATGTAGGTTCATCAGTTATACGTGTCCCACTCTGGTGGGAGATGTTGATAAGGGGGGAAGTTGTGAGTGTGTGTGAGGCAGAGTATGAGAAATCTCTGAGCCTTCTGCTTAATTTTGCTGTGAACCCTTGACTACTATAAAACACAAATTCTTTTAAAAAAAAAAAAAAGCTCAGTATTGTTGAACAGAGTTTAAAATGCTCTTGTCATAGCCAATTTAACATTATTCTTTTCTCACCATAAATCTGGCTACATTCCCAGGGGCTGGTCGTGTACTCGGAAAGGGAGTTTGGTCTACGCTTTCACCTTTTCTGTCTCTTTTTTTCTTACTCTTCTAGTTCTGCCGTGTTTTCTCCACCTAAGCCTGTCCTGTGTGACAGTCATTGAATGCTGATTTCCTTATGTAGCGTGTTCACGGAGTCCTGCAGAGTTCTCCCACTCCATATTGCCGGAACACAGAAGATTTGCTCAGGTTCATTCTCTTTCAACATTCCTTCAGCTCACTCCTGACCCTCTTAGAATACCTTATAGCCTCCTGTACCTTATCCAGGAGACAGCCCTCACAGAGACAGGTTAATGGCAAGATGCCTTCAGTGCAGCTGCCTGCCGTGTTTATTGATCCATAGGAAACTCACCTAACCTAGCCATGCCAATCCATGGGAAGTCATGTTTTTATGTTTCTCTACTATCTCCCCATCCTCAACCGTGCCAGATCTCAAATACCCCTGCACAAGTGCAGACCAACAATTCTATTGCCTAAGCAGACATCCATCCAACCAGACAACTGACATGTGGCTTTTGTGAGTGAAAGCTTCATCCCTCTGTCAGGAGTCTGGTCTGAGTCTTGGTTGCTAATTTTAGGGAAACAATAAGTCCCTCTCAAACACCTATTGTTCTTTAAAACATGAACCTTTTTTCTTTTTCTTTTTTTTTTTTTTTTGGTACAAGCATTTTGCATTGCATTCTGTGAGAAAAACAATCATCACCCTTGACTAAAAGCTCTAAGCTGCCTGCATTTAAGTATTTATGCTCCAGGTTTTGACTAAGTTGAGCATAATCAAAATCCCACTGGGAAGAAGTATGTCAAAAAGATTAATTAGAAAGAAAGCAAAAATGGCATCTTCTGATTAATATGATATTCTCTGCCTTTGTGTTAATCATTCTTAGAAAACAAGCTCTTAAATAAAATGAATAAAGATATCTTTACATAGTTGGGATTATAAATTTTAATAAGATGTTGACAAGAGTTCATCTGAGTATTTATATAGTGTTTACTGAAAAATGTCTTCAATGTCCCTGAGCAGAAACACCCAGTTGTTAGGGTCTCATTGACGTGGGGTCAAAGGCGCCCTATAAAAGAGCTATATATGACTGTTCCTCTCCTCCAGGAAAGATGAATTGCCATGGTAACACTGCTAAGAAATAATAGGTCAAGTTTTATCCTTCTGCCTTGGGCTTATTTTATTAGGTTTGACTTAGAAGTGGATGCCATTGCAAAATGAAGATTTGGGCATTTCAAAGCTAAACATCATGACAAGAAAATCTGATCCATTAAATCTGCTGGCATGAAATATAAAGGAAAATAGGTAGGAAAAACATCTACATTGATTGAAGAACTATTTAAAGGCCAGTTTATTAGTATTCTCAAATGTGGCCTTGATTTATAGATGCTTGTATACATTCGTGTGTGTAAATGAATTTAAATTGACTGCACAAGATCAGAGAAAAGTGGTTTGTAAATTTTATTTAATAGGAGATTAACTGTTGTAAGGAAAAAAGTTACTGCATTCCAAAAATAAATATGCAACAAGAAAGCATAAAATACTAAGTATCGTGTTTTGCTTACTATTTTTATAAGACTATATTCAGTGCTGCTGTATGCCTGCCTATTTATGGAGATGAAAATATAAACGCAATTTTGGGGAAGGTAACATCATACAAAAGAAGTGATGTGTAATAATAGGCATTTTGTTGTTTCTTTTGTTTTAGAGGGTTTTGTCTCTGTGTACATTATGAATAGAGATTTTTCTGGAACATCATCTTCATCATTTGGGGATGAAATTCCAACACAAAGCAATATATACTTTTTATCATTTTATATAATGTTGTTCTGTCCTTCTAATACCTATATATGTATGTTTGTAAATATATATACACATATATTTTAAGATCTTTTTTAAAGCAGTAAGATATATCACCTCACTTTTTTTGAACAGAATTAATTTTACATAAATGAAATATATTAATGCATTTTAGTAGATATAATATCCTTCATGAATTCTCACAGTGAGACTGTATTAGACTTTTCCATAAGGCTACCTTTAATTTTCTGTATTTTCTTTTCTGTTAAGTAGTAACTGAGTGTGTATGTAGCTTTGAAATTTATATTGCTTTCACCCTGATCACGAAGATTGCAAACTGGAGTCAGGGACTGAATTAGTTTCCTAAGGGTGCCATTATGAAGCACCACAAACTGGGTGGCTTAAAACAACAGAAACTCATTGTCTCAGCTCTGGAGGCTAGAAATTATAAATTAAGGTGTTTGCAGGTTCATGCTTTCTCTTGGGCTCTAAGGCAGAATTCATTCTGTGCCTCTCTCCTAGCTTCTGGTGGTTGCCAGCAATCTTTGGCATTCTTTGGCTTGTTGATGCATCGCTTAAATCTGCCTCTGCCCTCTTGTGGCCTTCTTTATGTGTTGTGTCTCTGTTTTCTAGCCAAAGGATTAGGGACTACCTTAATCCAGTATAAACTCAATTTGATTACATCTGCAAAGATTATTTCCCAATAAGGTCACATTCAAAGGTTCTGAAGGTTAGGGCTTCAGTGTATCTTTTTTTTTTTTTTTTTGGAGGGGGGGCAGTACAACCTATAACAGTGACTGTGAATATGAGAACCTCATCACCAAGCCAATGGTATCAATTACAATTTTAAATACCTGTACTGTCTGGTTCTGTAGAAATGATATTTTCACAGTCTTACCCAATCTTTTGTAGATATGTAGGGATTATAAGATTCTGATTAATGAAATACTTTTATGCACAGTATTTTAAAATATATAAAACTATGTCTAGCATAGATAAAATAAATTTAACATATACCTATTGTGGTCCCTAACTGGCAATAGGCATTCACTAAATGTTTATTGAATGACTGAATGAATCAATTAGCATTAATATTAAACTATGTTGAGCATAATTTAATTCTTCTTCAATCACAATAATTCCTAAAGGTAAAATGTAGCAAAGTACAAGTTAAGGGATCACTCTTTGCTTGAATGCTTAAATGACTATTTATTCCATTTCACATCTTTACGTATTTGGAAATTCACTTGTTAAAGTGTGGTTTATATCTTATGTTGCAGTGTTCTCATCCTCAATTTCTGTTGATTTCCTCTTTGGGTTATTACATATTATTTCCTTTAACAAATTATAACATCAGTTTTGGTTTGGTTTCTCCACCTATAAAATTACCTACTCTGCCATATACCAAGATTGTCTGTCCTTCATTCTATTTTTCTCTGTCTAGACAGAGAAAAATAAATGTATTTTGATTGTGGTGATAATTTTTGAATTATGTTCTTTTACTAATGGTTACTTCCATTTCCCGTTTAATTCAATACAGAGGGAATTAACCACCAAAACAAAAAACAAATTACAACGTTACCCAGACCTTACAAATGAAAGCTATTTGCTCAATATTAAAACTGCACATTATCTCTGCATGGCCTCAGAAGGGTTTGAAAATGCAGCTTATACAGTTAAAAAATAAACAAAATGTTTCATTAGAGAAAAAATAAAGGTAGAAACAAAGACAAAAATGTCAAAATTCAAATTGAAAAATGTTCCTAGCTCCTACTTATCAAGCTGCTTATGTTTTCCATTTTATAATTCTTTTCTTGACATTCAAGTATTTACTAGTAAAACCTATCATTAAAGCCAAAAATTCCTCCTAAAAACATGATTGAGAAATCAAAATATGTAAAGCCACTAAAATTATTTTATTTTTCTTTTAAAAAGAGGAAAATGAAAACTAACTATTATGGGAGAATTTTTTTTTTTACATCATATTTTTATTCTTATTGTCTCTGTAAGAGGTTGTCAGTTGTGGTGTCAATCACCAGAACCCTATATTTATAGAAAGTCAGCAGGTGTCCCCAGTTATTAGAATCAAGTGGGCAGAGAAACAACACAAAACCAGGCTTTGGAGCCATTTTCCTGAGCAAATTAAGAAGAGGTGCGATTTTAGTCAGTTTTCTTCTGGGACTGCTGGCGTTTAATTACATTAGTGGCACTTGACATTATAAAATGTTCTTTTCTTTCAAATATGACCTTCTATCATCATTAGAAAATGTCAAATATAGTGAAGTGTTTTTCTGACTTCTTTTTCTTCCTGATATCATAAGTGAGAAAATGCTAATGAGTTTGTCATCCTGAAATTGTGTCAATTCCCCAAACCAATGCAGAGGCAACATGGTGTCGGTTTATATTAGCTTAGGTTTACTTTTTTCTTTGCCTTTAGAGAGGAAATTTCCTCTTTGTATTTTTTACCCTTCCCCTGATTGATGCAATGTCTTATTCTCCCTGAGAGCTTTTACATGACAACTGCTTCCAATTAGATTGTTTCTGGATTTAAATCAGAATGGTGTGAAAGGTCCTGCCCCTTGCTGTGCCTTAAGTGCTATCCAAAAGCTTTTTTTTTTTTTTTTTCTTGAAAGCTGTTTTTGTCCCCTTCACTCTGTTTTAAAATTCTGATACATAATGGTTCTCCTACTATAGGGTTTTCTGTAACATTTCAATCAAGCTATAAGGGACCTTGATTTCTGCTCTCTCAAAGATTAAACAAGTGTGAAATTCTTGTGTTTTATAACTCTAGAACTAGTTTTTTGCTTTTTTCTTTTTTCCTGTCAAAATAAAATTAACTTCTTACGAAAAGGGAAGCCATCACTGGAAAAGATCAAGAAGAGAATGATAATGTCATAGTTTTCCAACACAACATTATTCAGTGCCTGTGTTGAGTAAGTGCTTAACAGTGCCTCTGTTATATTGGTTGTTTTCTTCTATTGAGAAATTAAGGGAAAGTTCTGTCTATTGTACAGAGAAAGCAGCAGGAATGGTGTCCTCAACCTGTAAGAATGATAATCAATGCCAGAAAGATATTTTGCCAGAAGAAAAAGAAAGTCATTTAAAGTTAATTTACAATAGGAAAAAAAAAAGGTATGTTTATAGATAATGTGTTCTGGAAAATATGAATCTAAGTGAGATATGGGAAAGTTTTAAAATAGAAAGGCTAGTTATAAGGGGTTCTGTTCCCCTGAGAGCTAAAATATATTACACATCTCTGATTGTACTTTGTTTTTGAAATATTATTTTTGGTAATTTGTTCGCTAAGTTTCTTCTTTATTTCACACTTCAATATACTGCTAACTGAATTAAATCTAACGCACATTCAAGACTTTCTAAATAAGCTCAAGATTGGCTTTTTCTGCCTAATAAATTTGTATATTTGTCTCAATTTTATGTGCAGTTTATGATATCCATGTTTATATACCAAGCAAAGTACAATAAAATATTTAAATAATAGCCAGGTAACTTGTATTATGTAGGCATAAACTATGTAGCATTGCATTTCTTAGCATATTATTATGCTTGGGATTCAGCTCTTTTTATAAACTAATTAGCTAATTCTGTGCCTATTTACAAATAATTTTAAAAATTAAAACATTTAATATATTTTAATGATTTCTAACACCACTTAGTATATTAAAGATATTAACCCTTGGTTTCTCTGGTAAAAATGTGAGTATTTCTCAGTGTATCACTTGATTATATATCATTGTGATTTTATCCTTAGCATTTTTTTCTATATTCAAGGAATCGTCAGATTTTCATGCGATGAAATCTATACTCCTTTTTGTTTTCTGCCACTGATGTTCTGAAAGATCTTCCTCACTGATTTTGATTTATTTTTGTTATTTTGGGTACCATACCTGTTTTTATTTTACCTCTGAAAACTTATTTCCCTAATATTACATAATAAACCCTTTATAATCAAGACCTTATCTGTGCTCCAAGAGTAGATATAATTGTTGCTGTCTTCATGAAAAGTCACTCCCTTAGCTAATTTTCAACTTCCATTTCACACCTCCACATTTTTCCAAAATCATTTGCTGATTTCATCAGCCTTCTTTAATCACCCTCCTTTGAACTTGCAGGGGCCAAATAGACTATACCAAATAAATATATTAAATAAATTAGGAGGCAATTGTAAGCAACCCTGAGTTTGCCACTTTTAGTCATTCCACAGTGGAGTATAAGCATCCAAGCAAGGGGTCTTATGGCAGAGGGTTAGCTTATCCAACATGAGCCTGTCCCAACAGTGAGACCCAGGAGATACTAGTTTCATTTTGATGATAAAGAAACCTGTTCTTTGGTCATCTAACACATTAGCTTTTCCTTCAAGGCCTATTAAGTCTGAGGGTAGCTGGAATGCATTCCATGCACCAGGGAAGCATCACTTGGAGAGGGGGAGAAAGGATCCAGGCTGATGTCAGAAAGAAGGTAACATTTCTGAGCAAAATGGGTTCAAAGCACCTTGAGTACTAAGAAAGAGAAGTCAGAGCCCAGTCTCCAGGGAGTGTGGCAAAGCGGGGAACCAGGGAGATTTGGATTGCAAGTGATATCACAGGTCCTGCGAAGTTGGTTGAATTGAGTAATAACTACTTGAGCTAATCACTATTCAGTATACACCACAGGTTATTTCAGTATTGCAGCTGCCTCTGAATTTCAGATTTAACTGTTACATGCCCTCTCTTTTGCAGGCCCTGAATCCCTTTACTTGTAAGCTCCTATTCCCATCTTTTATGAGTCTGGTTTCCCAAACTTGTAGACACAACAGACAATATATGCTATTTATTGACAACTTCTTGTGTGCCAGGCTCTTTACATGCATTATTTCATGTAACCATAACAAGCCTGCTAGACTTTAGAGAGGTTCAGTTTACAGAGTTTCAGTGCTTGTCCACATTCCCCCAGCTATCCAATGGGAAAGCAGGAAATCCAGATCTGTCTGACTCAAACATCCACACAAAGCAGGTATTTTTATTTTCATTTTACAGTTGATTAAACTCTGTGCTTATAAAAGCAGGGACCTTTTCATAAATTTATGTTTTCCCCAAAGTGAATTGACCTTGGTAGATAGATAATAAATATATTATGATAGTGCTAATGTACTCTTCTGATTTTAAACTATGTAAAAAGCTACCAATTTTGATGAGTATAATCTTTTTATTTTCTATTGTGAGATGCTGGTTAATGGGAGTGAAAATAAATAGAAGGTACTTTGAGCTATATTTTTACCATAAAAAGTAATTTTTCATAATATTGCATGGCTGCCATATAAAATCATTAGGAAAAACAAGACTAAAAAAGATGTATAGCTATACATTGCAAGTACAATTTAGACTCTGTTTTTGGAATCATTAATCACTTCCCAAAAGATATATTACCTTATTTTATGAGAAATTATTATTGTTATTTTTTAGGATACAGCCGGCCAGGAAAGATACAGAACTATTACTACAGCCTATTATCGAGGAGCCATGGGCTTTATCTTAATGTATGACATCACAAATGAAGAATCCTTCAACGCGGTACAGGATTGGTAAGTAAGAGCAAATGCTCACATCACTAACAATGATTTTTTTTCACTCATCTCTTTCTTCTTCCTCAAAGCAGTGACCTCACTGCAATGTGATATGTTGTTTTATTATACAGTGTAATCCTACCAGTGCTTCATAAAGAAAACAAATACTAGCTATGCTCAGAATTGTTATTTAGGGGTTGATAAAAAATCATTTTGGTAATTTTTCTGTATTTTGTTCATTTTAGTGCTTTGCATACTGTCATTGTTAGTTCTGTGGAGTCTAGTGCATTAAGTTTGATTTTTTAAAATATAAATAATAATGGCTTGGAAATTTTTCTAGTCTAAAATAGAGATCTGGAAACTATGAACCATGGGCCAAGTCTGCTGTTTTATTAGAACACAGCCAAGTTCATGTACTTATTACCTATGACTGCTTTCTCACTACAACAACAAAGTTAAGTAGTTGTAACACAGACCACATGGCCCACAAAGCCTACAGACATTTTCTATCTAGCTGTTCACTATAAAAGTTCACTGATCTCTTGTCTAGATTTGTTAAATAGTTTTGAGTTTTTCCTCATACTGAAATTTCAAAGTACTGGGACAAAGGAAAAGGCAAATCCCAAACCCTTTCTGACTCATTGCTATAACAAACTGTCTGCAAATACCTCTGTCCATGGTGAGTGTGATTTGCAGCTGGGGACTTACTGTTAAGGCTACAGCCTCCTTCAGCCTCTTCTTTCAGCACCTGCAAAGGAGAGCCAATGCCATGGTCATGAATTCAAGCAGCAGGGCTGAACAGGGCTGGTTTTCTGTGGACAGAGCCAGAGTTATCTAGAGCTTTGTGTGATTTTGGGTGGAAAATGAAGCTCCTGCTGGTGGGACCAGGATTGGACAGACACCACATTTTAACTCTAAATACAGTCACAGCTTGTCTTATGTAAGGAAACAGTAATACAAAGGTGAAATATACTGCGTTCTTTTTTTTTATGTGATGGTATTATCCAAAATGATTTTTTTACATGTGTATCAACTCAATGAAAATCAGATTCTATTAAAAACTTTAATTTGTTTTAGATTTTTTTAAAATTTTGATCATTTATTTGAGGAAACACCTATATCTTTTTTACGTACACACACGCACACACACACACACGATGCAAAAAATAATACCATTGATAATAGCAACTGAAAAGGGAAATATTTAGCTATAAACTGAAAAAGATAAGCTTTTGGAAAAAGCTATATGAAAAAAATAATTATCTTCTACTAAGGGACATAAAAGAAGGTTTAAGTATCCTTTTTTTTCTATAGACTAAATATTATAAAAATGCCAGTTCTTGTCAAGTTAATTCATAAACTCAAGGCAATCACAATTAAATACTAGCAGGTTTGGTACAAAATGGAATGAAATAGAGAATTCAGATATAGACACACATTTATATGAGGATTTAGCTTATGATAAAAGTAGCATTTCAAATTAGAGACAAAAGGTTAGTTTAATTAATTACTACACATAGCTCTGGCACACATATTGCCATGCAAAATGATCATTTTAACTTTGACTGTTTCCTCTCAGGAAATGTTGAGACCCAGAACTCTCCGGCAGGAGGTGTTCATGAATCAGGTTCCAGACTTCAGGGTCCCAAATGCTGTTTACACCCATACTTCTCATCCTCTTTTTTCAGTGGAAGTTATATAACTACTGAGAATACATGGAAGGCTACACTGAATTCATTAATACCAAATGGCAGTAATGCCAAGGGCCATGCTATCAGTCCCCCTGGCTCTCACATCATAAATGGTAGGAAAAAGTTTAGCTTCTTCATGCCCTCTACAGCATCCATCTGTAATTCCAGTTAATCCAGCTTCAGCCTTATCGAGGCTTTCTCACCTGTCCACAAACCATCTGCCCTATCTCACTTCTCCTCCTGCTCAAATTCTCTATTTGACTCTATTTATCTACTTTTTCTTTTTGAAGTTCTGTTTCCTGTCTTCTGAGAGGCACGTTTTCCGGATTTTTCTTGTCTCTTTCTAGGACTGCTTCCTTTTCTACTCTCTAGATTTTACTCCCCTCCCTTAGTCAAGGGCAAGCATACTCCTGTTTTCCCCCACCCCCTGAGCTTAGTTTCAATTTCCTTGGCCATCCTATCTACTCATACACATCATTTATCACTATACCAGAATGGTCCCAAGTTTAAATTTCTGGCTCCAATTTGCCTCTTAAACTGCAGTGTTGCATTTCCAGGAGCCCAAAATATTTCTCCACTGGAACATCCTGCTGGCTCCTCAGAATCAATTATCTTTACATAAAACTGTTTACTTTCTTGACATTATTATTTCTCTCCATTGAGAACACAATGCTTTGTCACCCAGGGTCCACTCTGAATCTGACTCTAACTTTCAGCCTTTTCAATCTGGGGCAAGATATTGCATATTAATTTTTCTGAATATCCTTTGAATCTGCTCCTGACTTTTTTTTTTTCTTTTGTGACCATCATTGTTCAGTTTCCTCTTATTTTCTTTTGCTTCTACCTTTATAGTAGCTTACTAACTGGTCTTTCTCTCTTTAGATTTCTTCCCATTTCAATCCATCCAGCCCCACTGCTGCTATAAGGGTCTTCCAAAAGAATGTGATCCTAGAGATCATAGAAGAGCCTTGCCCAAAAGTCATGACTCACCATAATCTCCTTAATTAACTGCAACTTTCTTGGACTGACTTTAAGACATATCATGAAGCCACTATATCTTTACAGTCTCATTTTTCACTATTCTAGAGCCAAACTGTACTATTTACTTTTTTTGGAACCCAACCTAAACTGTCCAACTTTTTTGGGTGTTTTGTTTTGTTTTGTTTTCATGGCTCCCTTTGCTTTGTATATCTTTTCTACAATCTCCCATTCCACCTTCTCCAGACATCTAAGTCTGTCAAAAATCAACAAAGCCCATCTATAAACCAAAATTTGCTTACTCATTTTTTTCATTCACAAATATTTAATTGTTGGTTTATGCAGAGGTTTTTTATTCATTTAACATTTATTGAGCACCTATTCTGTGACAGTCAATCTTCTAGACATTGGAATTTCAACCTATATCAGCATTTTTTATCTCACTTAATGGATTCACCCTCATCCAGTTGTCTGATATAGAAATCTGAACACTGCTTTTAATTTCTTCCTTTTTTACCCATTCCATCTCATTGACCACCACATTCAGTAGTTTTGACTTTCTGAATGCCTCTCACTCTTCTCTTTTGTTCCTATTGCTACTGTCTTAGTCCAGACAGGCATTAGCTTTTTAAAAGCTTTAGCATTTAACACCTTATGAATTTTCTATCTTGTCTTCTTACTGTCAAGTTCCACCCTCTCTAAGTCATCCATCATACTGCCGTCAGAGCTAATGAACCTTGACATGTCTCTCATCTTAAAAATCAAATCTTTAATAATGCCTTTTTACCTATATTAGAGATTCTGGGAGCCCACCTGGATCACTGTGAAGCTCTGACAACTGAAGAAGTAGAGCATATATTCACCCTGGACATACTTAACCAAATCTCCAGTGACAAATACTGGCATGTATATTTCAAAGCTTCACAAATGATCCTGAAACCCATTTCTGGTTAAGACCATTGATTTAGAATGAAATCCAAACTCTCTAAGGTGGTAGAAAGTGTAGCCTCTACATATCTATTTCACTAACATCATATACTACCACTCTCCTCCACTGATCCTGTGATTCAACCAGACAGAACTTTTCTCGATTTACAGATGTTCCATCCTTCTAATGTGTCTGCTCCTTTGCTAAGAACACTGTCTCCACTCTCCTTCCAAATCTGTATTTGCCTTTTGAGCCCAGATTAAATAGCAGCTTTTTGTTGAAGCCTTTGAAGATATCAGTACCCTGTTTCCTTCCCATACCAATTTCTGTTCTCAGTAGACAATACTATTCACTCTCTTATCTCTATATCTATGCTACCCTAGCACTTATACAGACCACACAAAGAAAATAGCCAACTCTGTTGTATTTTGATTATATTTTGTCTTCTGTTTTGGACTGTGAGTTTATTATTTTTTTCCCTTGTACTGAATAGAGTACAATCCTATAAAAATTTTTTTCTGAATTTTTGTTTTGATAACATATACATAACTTAAAATTTATGATCTTAATCATTTTTAAGTGTACAGTTCATTGGTATTAACATTCTTATTGTTGTGCAACCATTACTATAATCCAACTCCAGAACTCTTCATGTTACAAAACTAAAACTCTATATCCATTAAATAATAACTTCCTATTCTCCCCTTTTCTCAGCCACTGGCAACCACTATTCTTTCTACCTCTATGAAAATGACTACTCTAATTACCTCTTAAGTGGAGTCATATAGCATTTATCTTTCTGTGACTGGCTTATCTCACTTAGCAAAATGTCCTCAAGGTTCATTTATGATGTAGTATATGTCAGAATTTTCTTCCTTTTTAAAACTAATATTACATTGTATGTATATTCCACATTAATCCAATATATATTTTGAATGAGTGATCCAAAGGACCATATAGGATCAAATACTTCCTTCATAGCTCAACAAAATTATAAATATTACTTCAGACTGACACAGTTTGGAATTACTGGTTCTATTCTTCCCAACAAAAGATTTAATACTGTATATATATTGCATCTACGGCACTAAAAATATTCAACTTGTTATTTCCTTAAGTATAGATTTGTATTAAGTTACCAAAAGGTTATAAACTATTCATAGAGAGACTTCGTGTCCCTTAACATAGTAACTAGCACAAAACGGGTTTTTAAAAAATTATTCTTAATTGAAAAAAATCAACCCATCAAAAACCTTGGGACATGTTTAAATAACAAAAAGAGAATTATATAGTAAGAAAAAAAAAAGAAAGAAACTGGAAAAAAAATCCAATTCAGCAGTTGAAACTTGGTTTAAATATACAGTGTTATTGAGTAGTGGTGGGACAGGGAGGAGCTTGCTGATATTCAGTGATGGCTTTCTACAGCAGAAAATGAAGTATTTCTGTGAGAAACAAGCAAAAAAGAACATATTCTTCAAATTACTGGTCTCCAAGTGCTCATCTTAAAGTAGAAAGAATACAGAATATTATTTATATATAAAAGAAAAATGAATTGAAACTTATTTGCAACTAAAATTTTAAATACTCTTCCTAACAAAATGCACTTCCATTACAGAGGAAGTAAAGAAAATTCTTGCTGGCTGTAATCTCAGTAAAATTCTTAAACTAATTGTAGGGAAATTTAGATAAGTAAGTCCTATGTTTATTAAAATTTAATTATAAATTCTAAGACTAGAAGGTAGGTATAAAGATTGATTGAGAGAAAATAGCAGCAAGCTACCAAATTATTTTAAGGAATAAATAAATAATGGAGGCTGTTTCTTTTTTGAAAACATGTTAGACTGTGCTTTGAATTTCCCAATCAAATATTATTTGAGAAACTAAAATAAAAATATTCTCATTAATTTAGCCAAATTCCTAAGTTTTATAAAATTAGCACAAAATGAAGCTTACTCTGAGCTTATTTATAAATTTATCTTTAGTCCACATTTTTCAAAAAAGAATGTGAAGAGGTCAAAACAAAAAATAGATATAATCTGATTAATAAAGTGGGACTAGAGAGCAACTCCTAAGAATCAAGAGATAATATTATTTTAGTCCTTGTTCCCTAGAAATTGGGTGGAAAAGCTTAAGCACTAATGCATTATTGGGAAGCACAGTTTCAGAGAAGCAAAAATGAGAAAAGGGAGTGCATCGGGGAAGAAGGGAGAAAGAACACTAGGGGTCATCTTGCAAACTAATCATTACTTTGGTATCATATCAAGTGGAACTGACTATTGACCTCACAGGAACTTCTTCAAAGAAACTATCTGATAGAAGGGAGAAGAAATTACCCATCAGTTCTTGTTTTCTATGGGCCAGATGTTCACTTCTAGGACTTTAACTCCTCAAATTTCTAAGTTACATCTGCACAGATGACTCATTTCAGTAGCAACAGGGAAGCTTTAGTGTGGGAGGCGAGAGCTGTGCGTCAGTGGCCTGAGGTGAGCTGCTTTGGGTTATGCTCTTGTTACGTTGATAACAGAAGTGATAGTTGAGCAGAGCCCTTACAGAAGTAGTAGGCAGGAGGAATGGAACAAGTGGGCAAGAGCCTTTCAGACAGGTGAGTTCAAGAGGATCTGAGGGGGTGCATATAAGGAATCTGTTAGAGAATTTAAAAACATGGAAATCCATAAGATAAAATGATTATTGTATTTAAACTGAAATTTAGTCCTGAGACTCATTGAAACCAAGGTGAAAACCAAGGCTAAAAGAAAGAAGAAAAAAAGTAAACATGGTATATTATGCAGCTCTCATTACAGGAAAGAGAAAAAAATTCCATACTAATCCCTAGTGCAAAGAAAGTTTTCTTTAAATTAAATTCTGATGGAAATGTTCTTTTATGGGGCACATTGGGCTTATGTCAACAATGGCTTTTACAACTAGCATTAAAAAGACCTCATGAGACTCCTTTACTATAATGCCTTCAAAACATAGAAGACAAACATTAGAGCATGTTCAGTAAAGGCCCCTGTGAGAGGCTAGACAAGTATAATCCAAGCACATAGACTTCTTGTGGTCCCAAACAATCCAAACATTGAATGGTAGTCATTCGAAATAATTCATGGCTTCCATGCTACCTAAATTGTATTTCCTAATTATCATTTTTTTGTCTTATACTTTAGATAGACAGCAGTTTGAAGTTATGCTCTCTGAAGAGAGCCTCAGGTACTTATATTGCATCCAATAGTTTAAAAACTAGATCCCAATCTTGTATTATTGTGTTTGTTAAAGTCTTCCCAGTTTTGAATTTCTTTCAGTCCCTTGAACTTCTCATACCTCTGGGTTTCTCTTTCTTGGGGCCTTTGCAAATGCTCTGCCTTTTATAAGAAACTATATCCCTCCGACCCCCACACAGTTCAAACGAATTTATTCTCAACCTTCCACTCTCAGTTCAACCATCATTTTTTCTGATAATGCCAGATTTGTTTAGTTTGTCCTGCAGCACGACCGACATATGTATTTTATAACGTAGTATAGTGCTTATTTAGTCCTCTGTTTTCCTGCTGGGTTCCAAGTTCCCTGAAGACAAACAAGGACTGTGCTTGTCTTCTTCACCTTTATACCCTAGTGCCGACACCAGTGCCTGATGCTGAGTGGCTGCCCAAGAAATATTTATTGAATGAATGAGTGAAACCTGCATGGAAAAATACATATATATTGAGGTTATCTGAATTGATTGATGTGTTTTGTGAGAAGACACAGGAAAGTAAGGTGGCTGTAAGCAACACGTTGGAAGCTGCAACAAAGCTTACAGCGTCTTCTAATTTGTCCATGTAGTGAATCGTGGCCAGTAACTAGATTAATTTTCTAGATTCTCATTGCTTAAACCAGACATTTGGTAAAAAGAAAACTGTGTAGAATTAAAGAGCATTAAGTTAGTGGCTCCATAATTTTGAGAAAATAGAGGTACCTCTTTTTGAAAGTAAATTATTCAGTGCTTTGAATCTTACAATGGGCTTGATTTAAGAAATAAATGATTTATTACAGAGCTAGGTCCCAGATAGATTTTAGTAGTTCTAGAAATGCAATATTACCACTGAAAATTTCACTGCTTTTGAAATGTTTCTGAGATGGGTCATGGCCAGAGAGTTTCCTGGATCTCAGTTGGAGCATGACCCTGGGTATATGAAATTTGGATCAATTGTCCAGACATTTCCTAAAAGTCTAGCACTAAGGCTCAAATGTCTATATATACTGCAGTGTATTTTAACTTGTCTTAAAATCTTTCTCATTCCTGACTTTAAACTTGTTTGTGTTCTAAGTACAGCCTGGCCACAGGCTGCTGTGGTTCCTGTAGGAGAATGTCATTGGCTTATGTCCCCTCACCTTATTTATTTACTTTTTTCTTTATTTGACACAATGAGGAACTATAAATATAAAGGTTGTTTTTCTTTTCCTTTTTTTTTTTTTTTTAAAGGCAGAAAATCTGGTGAGCAGATTGATGTCTTTTAAAAACCACCAGACTGGGGATAAAAGTCTGACAACATCTTCCCACCAGTTTTAAATAATTCATTTCTATGATGTTCAGGACACCATTGCAGATATGCTAGAACTAGAATGAGATTTTGCCTTCAAATATTCTCTCCCTTTATGATTCATTCTCTCTTCCTCTCTCTCTCTCTCTCTCTCTCTCTCTCTCTCTCTCTCTCTCTCTCTTTCTCTCTATCTCTTCCTCTTTCTCTCTCTCTCTCTGTTTCTCTTTCTCTTTATCTCTATCTCTTCTCTCTTCAAACATATATAATATAGTGCTCTTAAATTAAAGTGACTTCATGTTAAATTTGAAAAATTTTCACGTGGTAATAACTGAGCTATGATGAGCATTTGCTAAGCCTTCCTTTGGGGCTGCCTTACCATGTTCAAGTGTCCTATATTCTGTAGAGTTGGTCCTGTCACAGCTCAGAAGGGCAGTGGTAGGACAAGAACACAGATATCTTACCCCCAGTTTCAGCACCACCCCACATGGGCGTGAGGAGTCTCTTCTTTCCATAGATCATGTGACTACATTTCTTATCACTGCCCTGACCCAGCCAAAAAACATTTTTCTAGTACAGATAACCCAACTTATACTGAAGTCTATATTTAGGAGCTATATGGTTTCTAATCCACAGCTCCTTCCAAAAAACCAAAACTAAAACCAAGAAACACCCTCTTTCCTCCATTGTCCTCTCCATATCTATTGTTCCAGTTATCAGGCCAAAAACACTGGGGTTAACCTTACCTCCTCGTTTTCTCAACTCCACATCCAGTACTGCAAAATACTGTTATATTTTGGCTTTAATCCAAGTGTGATCTGTTCTTGTTATTCGAGGTAGCTATGCGCTATAACAAATGTTGAATCAGTGAATTGTCCCAGAGGAAAAGTGCAGAGTTAGGTTCCTGTGACCTCTGGTCTCTATATTTGTGACAGCCAGTTAATGTATCCCCTGTTTATGGCGTACATCTGTGTAAAGACATCTTATTTAATATATTTAGTTGATTCATGAACATTGAACTCATGGCCACCAGTGGAATAACTCATGCCTAAGTGAAGCTTATCTAACACACACGTTTTCTCCATAAGGCACGTCACAGCCTCCTGCACTTAGCAACATCAGACAGCACTTCAGCAATATGCTTGGAGGCCTTTTTAAACAGCAAAAATCACCAACAAAAAGCACAAAATGTGAAAAGTATGGCACTAAATACATTGTGAAAGGGCACTTATTTATAGTATGAAAGCTGAAACAAGAAGGCAGAGTATGGCCTCGTTCAACCTCAGCTGGGAATAAGTGTGTCAGGCCACTCATATTTTTCACTTTGCTCATGTCTGCAAATGTCTGTGAAAGTGCCGTGAGCATTTGCTTTGAGATTACAAATAAATGTGAGCAAGCAGGCAAATTCACAAATATGGCATCCACGAATAATGAAGACCAATTATATATTCAGGATGCCACCACTTCCCACCATTTCTACAGTGTATTAGTTTGCTAGGGCTGCTGCAACAAAGTACCACAGACTGTGTGGCTAAACAACAAAAAGTTATTATCTCACTGTTCTGGAAGCTAGAAGCCCTGACTGGAGCGTCAGCAGGATTGGCTCCTGAGGACTGTGAGAGAATCTTTCACACCTCTCTCTTAGCTTCCAGTAGCTTCAGGCATTCCTTGGCTCATATATGCCATCCTTCTTCTGTTTTCAGATCATCTCCCCTTTATATGTGTCTCTCTCTGTGCCCAAACTTCTCCATTTTATAAGGACATAGGCATATTGGACCAGGACCTACTCTAATGACCCCATCTTAACTTGATTATCTACAAAACTTTTTTCCAAATAGGATTGCATTTGCAGGTACTAATGAGTAGAACTTCAGCATTTTGTGTGTGTGGGGGGGGGCTACAATTCGATGCATGATACTCTGCTATCACCCTGGTTATGCCACAATTGTCTCTCGTCTGGATTATTGCAATAGTCTAACTGGTAGCCCTGCTTCTACCACTGCCCAAGCCCCCAGAATCTTCCCAGCACAGCATATGGAGTGAACTTGTCAAACTATAAATCATGTCACACCTCTGCTCTGAATAGTCACAGCATCCTACTCCTCCTGGATTAAAGCCAAAGCCCTTACGAGAGCCTACAAGGCCCTGTACAATTTACTCACTTGCCTTGTTGTCCTCACCTTCTCCTACTCTGCCTCTCACAGTCTGGTCTAGCCACACCAGTTTCTTTGCTATTCCTGGAACATACCACTGCCTAGAAGTCTCTCCCCCAAACACCCTTATGGTCCTTCCCTCACCTTCCCTCACTGTCTCATCAAGGCTTTTTTTCCCTCCCACATTATTTTTATTGCAACCCTCTTCAGTACTCCCTATTCCCTTTCTCTGCTTTATGTTTTTTTCCCATAGCATTTATCACCCTGTAATGCATTTTATAACTTACTTATTGAATGCAAGATTCATAGAACAGCAGTATTATATCTTTTATGCAATGCTATATCTTATGTGCCTAGAATAGTCCCTGATATATACTAGGTAATCAATAAACATTTATTGGATGAATGAATGTATGGATGACAGAAAGAGAAATATACAGGACTAAATCTTATTTATTTTTCTGTCTTCATAGTCTAGCACAGTCCTGAGTATATATCAGTTATGTGGCCAATAAAAAATTGATGAACAAGGTTGGAAGTATCTGACCGTTCTGATGAAATAAATCAATGCTATCAATTCAGATCTTGTAAGGAGACTGTGTTACCAAAATTTTGTCTAAATAATAAGACCCCCGACTTCTCAATAAGATGGAGGAGATGTGTGGATAAAATTGATAAAGTGAAATAAAAATGTATCTTATCTTAAATATTGGGCAGTGACTTGAAGTTACCAGTTTAGTTCCTGTAGCACATTCCATCCCTAAAATGATATTTAAGGAATATATATTTGAGGGGAAAATATACTTGAGGAATGTGTTAGCACAGTAAATATATAGCACATTTTTTCAGGGCACCAAAAAAGAGCCAGAAATGTCCACGTCATCTAACCCCTTTGGGAAATATTTACTTCTCTCTCATAGCCTCGGTTCAAAGGTTTTCTTATTGTTTTCTGCTTCCAATCAACCAACTTTCTATCTATGGGTTTTCTTGTTTCTTTGTTTGTTTTTTTTTTTTTCCTGCTCAATCTTTTGTTTAATACACTTGGTTCTGGCTTCTCTCAGTGAATTTTCTAGGCTGGACACTGAGATAAAAATTAGCTGCATGAAAAATGCAGATACATAAGAAATGTAGATAAAGCCTTAAATTAAAGATGCCTTCCTTAAGCATTTCAATTTACTCAGTATCTGCCAAACCAAAGAGAGAAAACCTGGGCTTGTATTCTGGTCACAGAGAATCTTTTTACTTATTAATTTTTATTTTTATCTTTGGGTGACCTAAGAAATAGCAAATGGCTTGGATACTGAAGCATGAAGGACATATTAGCAGTTAGTGTGCTGATTCTGTATAGCTGGGGTCCCCAACCCCCGGGCCATGAACAGGTACCTGTCTATGGCCTGTTAGGAACCGGTCCACACAGCAAGAGGTGAGTGGCAGACAAGTGAGTAAAGCTTCATCTATATTTGCAGCCACTCCCCAGCACTAGTATCACTCCCTCATCTCCACTTCATATTATCAGGCATTAGATCCTCAGAGGAGCACCGGTTCCTGATACCAAAAAGGTTAGGAACCGCTGCTGTACAGAGAAGGAGATAAGGAAATAGAGATGCCCATTCTGTCTGACTTTGTGTTTTGGCACCAAACTAACCTCAACTAACTATATTTTGGGAGTGGTAATTACTATTTTATAAGTATTAAGTCTAAAGTAAAGGCTAGAAGCTAAATTCTATTAGCTGACAGCCTTACCTCAGTCAGACTATATAGGGAATATAAACAGACTTGAACTCTTTGATAAAAGGTATTATATAAATATGGTTGCTATTTGTTCTGCTTCACTTGCTCTCTGAAAATAGACTCCTAACATCTCCTTATGTGCAGTTTTACGTCAGAATATTTATTGCAAATGCAGGCATTTTCTCATAGGATTTCCTTGGTTTCTATCTATTTTAATATATCTTCTATTCTTTTAAATCAGTTGCCTGTTTGGGGGGAGGAGATTTGTCTTGAAGGACAATAATTATACCTGTAACATCAATGATCAGGGAAAGAGATTATGCTAAGAACCTATTTTCAAATCTTAGATATTCAGCTTAGTTTTTGTGTGATATTATTCATAACTGTTTACAAGTTGATCTGTGAGATTGTTGGTGATCCTATTTGGAAAACAGAGTTATAGGATTTAAAAATGACGTCGTACTCATGGCTTCCTTGACCCTTTCTAATATTTTCATGTGTCATGAATATGATCTCCATCAAGTTTGCTTTCTAACCTCAATGAATGTGTTTAGTGCTTGTGATACATAGTATTGCTCCTCTTTTTCTGATTGCCGGATCAGCACATAAATATGCACTCAGTCATGACATTGTGAAATGAGTAGAAAGGCCAAATCTTCTAAATCTAAATTAGTCCCAGCTTAATCTCTCCCATTTCCTCAGACTTTAACATTGTTGCTTGATGTAGGGCTCTTTACTCTGACTGGAAGGTTCTGGAGCCCCATTTGTTCTTTTACCATTGGGACAGGTTTGGTCATTTATCGCTGTAGTTCTGTTCATTAAGATCATTATCTCAATTATCAGTTGTAAACCAACCCCCTACACACCCACTCCTTAAAAAGCAAGATAGGTAGGTAGGTAGGTAGGTAGGTAGACAAACAGACAAAGAGACAGACAGACTTTAAAGGAAACTAGTCAAAAGAGAAAATTAGAAAAATAGCACAACGTTAGTCATGGGAGGGTTCTATTTTGTCACTAGAGAAAATAGGTCATGCTGTATAATGTCTGATTCCATTAAAATTAGACAGAGCCCATATTAAGTATTATCAAAACCTTTCACTTTCTGTACCATCAATTTCCGAAGAGCAAGAATCATGGTATAAGTAAAAGAGCTTACAAGTAGCCCAATCATATGTCATTCTTCGTGCCTTTAATCTTATGTTCTTTACCCATAAAATGACCCTTAGAACAGTTCTCATTTAAAGTCTATTATGTCCTATGACCTAATTTTAATTTATAAATGTTAAGTGAATTTTTTAATAGTTTTCCCTCCCATAGCATATTGAAAGCAACAACTCGTGAATGGCAGGTGAGGGAGATGTCATGAGGTCTGAGTTGTTTCCTCTGTGGTTTCCAAACTTTTTTTAAAATAAATACTCATAGCAATTAAAACTTTTTGAGCAGTCATTCCAATATATGTCTACCCAGAGTGAAATGAGGTTAAGGGCAGGGCACAGTCCTTCACAATCCTGGCCTCATTTCAGATACTAACTATAAATTTGGGGTTCCCAGGCCACTATCACTTCTGACCAACTGACTACAAATTCAGGGTTTCCCATGACCACTTTAGGTTTGATAATTCACTAGAATGATTTACAGAATTCATGAAAGCACTATACTTACAATTATAATTTTATTATAACAAAGGAAACAAATCAGAACCATCCAAAGAGAGAAATGCATAGGTCAAAATTTGAGAAGGTTCCAAGTGGGAAGTTTCTGTTGTCCCCAGGGACACATTATATTCCTGGCACTTCGATGTGTGACAATATGCAGAGTATTGCCAACCAAGGAAGTTCACCCAAGCTCTGCTGTCCAGAGTTTTTAATGGAGATTCATTACGTAGGCATGACTACTTAAATCATTGCCCTCTTGGTTGAACTCAGTTTTCCACCTACCTTCCTTCTGAGAGGGTGGCCTGATATCATGTGACTCAAAATGCCAACTGTCTAATCACATAGTTGGTTTTCCTGATAGGCCCACCCCCCTCATTTCCATTCTGAGTCACATCATCAGTATAAACTACTAGGTATGCTCTAAGAGGCCCACCATGAATAACAAAACACTTTAGTCACCTGGGAAATTTCAAGGGTTTAGATGTTACCGCACGGGAATTAGGGACAAAGATCAGCCAAATTTTTTATTATGTAATACTCACTTATTTATTCACAAATAATAAGTACCTACCATTGTATCAATCTATAGTGCACATTATAAAACACGCATAAAACTAGATGTTAATAAAGGATGAATTGAATATAAGTAGAGGTTCTAATATTATATTCTGACATTCTTGGGGAAGACCACATTGTAGGAAAGTTCCCTAAATAATCCCATCAAGAAGCCTATAAGGCTGACAAAAGTAGCATGCACCAGCTACAGCAATAGCGGCAGGTGTCCTCTGGCCCTCCCACCGTTCAAAGTGACATCTCCCTTTCCCCTTGGCATCCTTTCCTCTTGGCTTCCTGAATTTTGCTATTCAGATCAGTTTCATTGTCACTGAAGCAAAACAAAGTTTAAGGCCAACATGACAGGGTCATATAGATAATGCCCTCATCAAAATGCTGGTGTCAAAATGTCAAAAAACATTCTTCTTTCTATGAGCAAACAGTAAAACAACAAATATTCTCACTTCCTGTTCTATCCTTATCCTCATCTCTGATCAAATTCCTTCTCTCAAGCTGAATCCTTTGAGTCACCCTGGGCTTGATCCTAAACATTACATTTTTGATAGATTTGTTACCTGGCTTTTAAAGAGATATAAAAACCAGCTATGTCCTTTCCTCCAGCACGTCCTAAATGTATATCAAATATTTAAGCAATATGAAAAAAATGGATGCTCTGCTACAATTTAACTTATTTCTTATCGTTCTGTTCTTGATAAACTGTGAACTTTAAAAAAATGTATTTAATATGGTAATTTATGTAAATCTTTGTCTCCATAGTTTATATTCTAGAGATGAGTCCTTTCTAAATTGCTAAAGCATGGAATTTTACATCATATGACCTTATGATATGTGTTGAAAAGTACCAAAAATGACTTAATTTATGTAGCTTGATTAAACAGCTTATTTTAGGGAAATTTTTTTAAGACAAAAAGAAAAAGTTTCTCTCTCTCTCTTAATTCTCTCAATTTAAAACTAGTGGAGATAGAGATCTAGGGAGGGCATGAGAATGACAGAAAGAAGGAGGCAGGATTATTAGTTAGAGCTTTATTTCCAGAAGGGCAAGAGGCACCAAGCTGAGAATTCTGAGCCTGTGAGAGCTACAAAGGCTTTGCAAACCCTTAATTGAAGTCCCTTGCCTCAAAATCAGACAAATCCAAAAAAACTAAATAGTCTTTCAGATTCCACAGTATTTCCTCAGCCTTACCTGACTACCTTTAAAGTAGGGAAAGAATTCTTAACTTTCAAGAAGGTCATGAGGAATAAAGGAGAAAATCTAATGTGTCTGGCATTTTGCAGATGCTTCACATCCTCATCTGGCTCCCAGATCCACATTGGACAGCAGTTCATCTAGACTGCACTTAGAATCACTTGGACACCTTTCAAAAGCACATTGTCCTCTGTACCAGTTCAATCCAAATCTATGCCACTGCAACTCCAGCATCAGGATTAAAAAAAAGAAAAAAAAATACAATCTACCCAAGAGATTCTAATGTGAAGTTACATTGAAAGATCAGAGCTTTAGAGAAGGCAATTTTTTAGTCACATATTATTGGAATCAGACTATCATTTATTATAACATTATTATAATATTCTGTAGGAAATACATGCATATGTTTTATATAGCTTCTTAACCTTTTGTATGTTTAGATTTTGCAGAATGATTTTTTATAACCTTGCTTTTAAAATTGATAACTCTGTCCCACATATTTTCACATTGGACTGGGTCATAATGCTACATTGTTTGCCACTTTTTTTTTTAGAAATTCTCTGCTTCAGGTAGAAATACAGTATAGAGTCTAGATCTGGATTAGGAATTTAAAGTGTTTGGACCAGCAGGATTCAGATCTCAGGTCCTGGTCTTAACTGCAAGGACAGGGCTTGCAGCCCAGCTGGCTGCTTTTGAAGGTGGGGCTCCTTCTAGACTTCCTCCCACATGAGAAACATTAGCTTAAACCCATGGGTTGAATCAAGTATCCCCTGGGAGGGGTAAAGAGATACAGTGATGAGAAGTAAGTTGATCCTATCAAAGATTTATCATCGGTTCTGCCTCTGCAAATGTTCCCAGGACCCATTGACTCTCTTATTAATGGAAGTGGCTAAAGAAGGACTGTTATGGACGAGGCTTCTGGAGGCCTGGAGTAAATATATCATCAAACAGCCACCAGCCATGTGGTCTGCTGGCCATGGATGACATTTCCAGCTGGCTGAGTCTAGGACAGAATTCTCATGAGCAGCAGCAGTAGCACTTGAAGTTCATTTGAAATGAGACAAGTGTATACTCTGCCTTCTCATGGTCTCCTTGTTCTCTTGATGAGCCTTCTAAATTGGCAGAAAAGGTGGTTGTGCTTATGACTTTCAGAATGATATTCAACTGAAAACAAGGATTGTTTCGTTTGTTTGTTTTTAATAGAATGGTATTTGCATGGCAATCACTGTGAAAGGTGCTGAAATCAATCACATCCTGCTTTCCCAGACTTCCTAGTCTTTCAGGAGAAATAAGATATATAGTGCCTTGGTCACCAGGCCATTATTGCAGAATCAATCTTTGACCCTAGGATTTTCTCTGTGGCCAGTGTCTCAGCCTTTGCCTTCCTTTTGTTTCTTCCATGTGGCCAGGAATTTTATGCTAGCCATTTGCTAGTTGCTCTCTTAAATCCAAAGCTTCCACTCCCCCAGGCCTACTCTTTGGGAAGGAGAAATAGTATAACCTCAAACACCTTTCTGCACCCCAGTCACACCAGACCACACACCACAGACCACATTACTCAAAAGTGTCAGGCTCCTTGCTACCTCGATTGTTCCAGTGGAATGAGGAGCTCTTGTCCTTACTGCAGATCTCTAGAGTCTTCCTCTTCCTCTAAATCTCAATTCAAATATATCCCCCTCTGCAATAATTTGGGTAATGTCCTAACTGAGATCAGCCATGAGGAAAGTATTCATTAAATGTTCCTTATCTCCCCTTCCTCCTGATCTAGTCAGGGCCAGTTGCCTCTCAGGAGCTCTGCTTCCACTCTCCCTTATACATGTGTAAGCAAGCACTTAATTTCCTCCTGCCTTGTGTTATTATCATTTACCTGTTCATTTCCTCTACTGTGCTACAAAGTTTTTTACTTTGAATATGAATTAGATTTGTCTCTATATTATTTAACAGTTGCTCAAAGAACCTTATACTTATACTTAGTAGGCACTCAATTAATATGCAACTGATGAATGAATGAATGAATGAATGAGAAAACAAATGCTCATATCCAATCTTAGCCTATATAACTCCCCCTTCTACAGGATTTTCCCCCTATCTGAACAACTCCTATTATCTGTTTTAATACTTTCCAGAGACTAATCAGATTAAAACAATGTAGAGCATGTGTAAATTGATCATTGATTTACTTGGGTAGATGGGGATATTTGCACTTTATGAGGAGAGTTTTATATCCTCAGACTGATCTCCGAGTTCCAAAGGATTTATGATGAATATAAACAGGAGAGACTTTTTGTTCCTTGTTGAGGCTAGGGTGGAAAAAATACATGAAGAAAAACAACATCTCATTCTAGGCAAGTCACCATCCTCCCTGTAACTAGTCTGTCAGAGAATGAAAATATGAAACCAGCAGCATTTTGAACATTCTCATGCAGTTTACCACCCAGCCCTTATCATCACTTCTGCAAAGAGCTCTAGGGATTGTGGGGCTAAAGGAAAACAAAGACATTGTGAAGGAGAGAGAGGATGGATTTTATGCTATTTTAACTGGGAATCAGAAAGCTGCTAACTTCCTAAGAGTTAGAGAGTCAATGCACATATATGCACACACACGTAGCCATCCTAATGATATTTCAAGAGAGCTACATCTTGTAGCTTGCACTTAACAGTAAGGGCTTTGATTTATGATTCTCATTAGCAGCTACCAGAACTTTAATGTGATTCGGTATCATCTTGCATAATAATTAACTCATCCATAAAGTACATGTTTGACGAGTAGAATGGAAAGCAGTATTTGTTTCATGCTACTTCTGCAGCTACAGAGGGAATTGACAAAATTTTTCTGAAATCTGAAAGAAGCTCACGTATATCTTCCTGTAATAGGAAGGTATCACAAAGATGGTTTGCAAATCAAATGTGCATACAGAGTCAAAAGATTTTAAAACTGTAACACGGTGAATATAAAGATACTTACTATTGTAATAATTACTGTTAGTATATATTTCATTGATTCCTATTTCTAGATCAAAAAACTGGTTTCTTGAGCTTGATAGTTCATCCATCCATCAGGAGACACAAAAGCTAGCAAGAGGACAGTGGCAACTAAAATTGAAGCAGTGGACTTTAACATTCTTAATTATTCTGACAAGCCTCGAGGTGTCTCATTCCCCTCGGAAATTAGAGCACACTATGAGTAGATAGTTCTCACTGAGTTAGCAGCTACAATGAACTCTTTACATGTTTTCTAACATTGTTTCTGACCAAATTTGTTTTTAATGAGATTTTTAAGTAATAATAGACATGTATTATGATAATAGTTGAAGGATCCTTACTAGAACTTTCAGTAGGGTTGCTAGATGCAACAAATAAAAAATATGAACTTTTCAATTAAATTTGCATTTCAGAAAAATTATGAATACATTTTAGTATAAGTATTTTCCTGCCACATTTGGGACATGCATAAACTAAGAAATCATTTCACATTTATCTGAAATTAAACCTAACTTGGCATCCTGTATTTTTATCTGCTAACCCTATTCTTTAGAGATATATAGACTCCCAGAATATAGTAGAAAAAAATTTTAAAACACTCTAAAATTTTTCTGTTAAACTTCCCTTTCACTGCTTCTTGCCATCTGCCTCTCCCTTATTTCTGGAGGTCACAGCTGGTAACCAAAAGTGTGCTATTATTTAGTCAAAATATTTAATATTTCTGGGAAAAGCACATGAGCTTCCAAAGACTGAGGTGGGAAACTTACACACAGAAAACACCATAAAGTGAGTTCATTGATACCCATTCCACATCACCTACCAACCCTATTTCCATGTTATTATATGTATATCATCTTGTTTAAATATCCTTTCTATTCATCCACAGAATTATAAAATGCTTTAGCTTGGAACAACATAAAGTAAAATTCTATAAATCTAACTACATTCAGCACTAAGTCATTTGCTTTGTAAATATTTAGGAAATATTTATTTTAAGTCACAGCAATATTACAATCAAGGCCCTAAAAAAGTACTAAGGCTTAAATGGCTCCAAGTGAGATTTGATATTGCCTATGTCCAACACTCCTCTTTATTACATAAATCCTTTAATTACTTTAGGAATTAAAAAAATATATACTTAAGAGTCATCTTTGAAAGCAAAACAAAAAAAAAATAGTTTTTACTGTTACTATGTGTGGCCATAATGATAACTGCTGTGTGAATGAATGAAAAGCTGGAATGGAACAACAATAACAAAATGTGTTAGGGCAGTAGGGAACTTTCCCTATGTTCACCACCCCAGCCCTCACACTTGCTTGTACAAGAGACTAGAAAATTTTTTGAAAGGCATGTAGGCTATTCTACATTATCTAGAAGTAATTTCAATATCCAGAGAGAATGCTGGGAAATGCTAAGAATAAGGAAGATAATTAACTCTTTTAAAATCTGTGCATATATTGTCATTGTGTTTATCCTTGGCATTATAATTACCCGCTTTTGTATTTTTCTTTCCTCTAGGCTGATAATTCCTGTGAAACGATAAGAACCATGGCTCATTTTTGAGTGTTGCCATTGTCTAGCATAATGCCTGGTTCATGTGTTTCCAGCAATTATTTCAAAAAGTCTAGGAACTATAGCTCTAAAGCGGAATGCAATTGAATTGAGAGAATTAAGTAAAACTACTCAACATTTTAGTTTGGGGAAAATTATACCTCTAATTGTGCTGGCTTGCTTGTAACCCCAACCTCGCATTTCTCAAAAGATCCATAAACCCTGTGTGTGTGTGTATGTGTGTGTGTGTGTGTGTCAGGGGTTAAGGGTTGGGTGTGGGTTCACATGTGCATAACTATTTTTCAGAACTTAAATGTACATAAATAATTAAATATGAATATACATATGTGTGTATGTGTATATTCATTTAGAAAGAATTTAAAAGAAGACATAGGAAATCTTTATAAGATTTATAAGATGGAGCTAATGCTCCATCAAATTTATGCAAGCTCTTCTACAGCAAAGTTACCTGGCAATAGTTGCAGTCAGGGAGTACAGTTTGCAGCTTCTCTTGGACCTAGATGGGCCATGTGTGATTCTCACCAACAGAATGCCACACCAGACCATGATGGTTAAGAAGTGAAAATGGTTCTTCATCCATTTTCCTCTTTTAATGCACTTAATGCAGAATCTTGGAGACCATAGGATGAAGATGGTAGACCCAGAAGATGGAAGAAGCCTGGGTTTCTAAAATCACTCCTAGAAAGAGAGCTTCTTCTCCCAATCCCTTCATTCAGGAACATTCATTTTGGACATTATATGCAAAAAGAATAAACTTCTATCACACTTGAACCATAGGCTTATTTGATCCAGAAAATAGTCTCACTCCTAACAAATATTATTTGTTAATAGGATTTTACTTTGCACCTATTCACTTTTTTTTATTCTGTCTTCTCTAGAAGCAGTTTTTCAGCCTATGTATTCTTATAGTTTACTCTTTCCAATCTATCTGTTACAAAGCTTAGAGAAATCCCAGTATTGAGGAATCATGATTTCTAAAGAATTCCAAAGTGGTTGGTTCTGTGTGAAATTTCTTTTCACTAAACAACTATTCATCTAGCACCTATTATGTGGAACATGCATCCCACTAGGCCTTGAGAATAAAAAGATACTTAGCTTATGAATTAGCAAAATAAACAGAAACATACAGGACAAATTACAGGGAAGTGCAATAAAAAAAAGTTACAGTATCATAAATGGTATCTAGGAGCCAGCAGAATGTTGTTGTCTCTACTTGGAGTAAAAGAAGGCTTCACTGAGAAGGTTAATTAGGTCTTGGTAGGTAAATATGAGGTCTGTCAAAGAATATGAGTTACTGCATCTTTTAACCATTTCTAAAATGAAGAGAGGATTTTTTTTATTACATTAAATTGGTTTGTCGTATTAAAGTTGGTGGTATTCATCAGGAATAACTAACTATTCATGTTTACTTTTAGCCTTTTGCTGAACAAAGTTTTCAGTTACTAACTTTATTATTAATAATTTATTCTTTTGCTTCAGTCATCACGATTTCATTGATAATTTTTTAAGCTTGAGGGTTTTTTTAGATCAAAGTCTGTAGTCCATTTAGAATTTAAGATTGCATATGATAACAAGGAAATTATATTGTTTATTATTAATCTGTTAATCATTACTTATTTGTTCATTATTTTATTTTACATGGTATTGAAATTTATTAAAATTATAGGCTTAGTTCCATTTCAAGGATCTCTATTCTGTTTCATCATTCTAGTCTTCTACTTTTGACTTATATCACATAATTTTAACACCTGGTGCTTATATACATTTTTGTATATGGAAGGGCTAGCTCCTCAATGTTAGTCTTCCCTTTCACTCTTCTCAACTTGATGCAATGTTCACTCTGACACAGGACTGATTTCCAAAGGCTAGAAGTTTAGAAATGATAAAATGAACAAGGAGGAATCGAGAGGTTTAGAAAAAAAGGAAATAATAAGATATATAGCTGGTGCCTCTTCTTGCTGTTGAGTGCTTCAAGGAAAGATATTGCATTATTCTTTATAATTTTATAATTTTATAATTTTATTTAAGACTTTAGGAAACAGATGTATGATATATGTGGCAAAATGAATCATTGCTTGACCTTGCTCATTGTTTTTGCATGTCAGTAACTCTATTCAAGAATCAGCTGGGGAAGAGTTGCATTCAGCAACCATTTGTAATAGATACAGAAACTCTAAGAAATGTTTATTAGAAAACATTAAAATTCAGTTAAAAGGCTTTGAAAAAAAGAAAAAAATTAGATCTCTCGCTCCTGAAATCGATAAACTGAGTATAGGATTTCACTCTGGGTTCTTTTAATATAATTGAAAATTATTTTCTCAGTCAGTAGTCTTCAAACTCAGACTGTAAAACTTACACTTTTTACTTAATGTAGTTCACTGTAATTCATATTTTAATTTTGAAGCAAGATTTAAAACTAGGTTAGATTTGGAAAAGGTGCTATATTTATATTTATGAAAATAAAAATTTGTGTCATCATATATAGATCTTGACCTTACTCTGTTCAGGGGTCTGCTAAAAGGTCCAGATCATAGTTGAGACAAAACCAAAGACAGAAATGAAGGGAATCTGTTCACTGCCATATCTGCAGTACCATAGCGGTGCTTAAAGATACATAGTAGACACTCAATGAACATCTACTGAAGAGTGAAGTGGTGTCAGGTATGAGCCATAGCCAGATTTATGAAGAGTGATTATAGCTGTAAGTCAGAGAGGCTGATAGGAAGTCAGGAAGCAGAATAGAAGATTAAGACAAGAGGCTTGGGAGAGAAGGAGATATACTTCCTGGTTTAGTTACAGTCTGTGAATAAATTGCTTATTTTACTGAACTGATCTTCCATTTGTGAAAAATGTAATTGCTTTTCAGAATGCTGAATTAAACCTGCTGTTTTAGTATTTTTAAATAAAGCTGCGAGTTAATGATTAAGATGTAGGTCTGAGACCTAATTGTTAATTTTCCTTAATTTGAAGCCTCTCAAACATTGCCTTTTCAGGTAGACATCAAAACAAAATTGCAGTTAGCACAATAAAGCATGGAAGTAGAAATGGAAATCAGCTTTTAGACCCTGTATGATTACTTTGATTACTTTCTGACTCAGAGAGATGTTAAATGTGTTTTGGACCCTAGATTTTTCATAAACTGGTAATAAAATATTTCAGAGATTTAAAAAATACTCTAACTCAAGCTATAGCACATAAGTGAAATTCAAAATAACTACCTACTGAAATCATTTCTTGAACCTACTTAGTAACCAGCAATTTTCTGAACTCTGTAAATATGCAGCAATAAATCTCCCAGCTAAGCAATATCCCCTACCACACAAAATAATGGCCTTAATAACTTAGTAATAGAACTACCAATCAGTGCTAGGAAAAGACCAAAATATCAGCTTCTGTGAGAGGTTTAGGAACTCAGACAACAAGGAACACTCCAACAGGATGGTGCCAAAGAAATATATTTGAAAACAAGTTACGGAATTGCTTTGGATAGAATAGGTCAAGGATCAAAGTGCAGAAAACTCATTTAATCCACTTTGCAGAAAAAGGTATTTGCAAAGGAAAAGACATATGCTGTGTGGAGCATTTGCATATGCTCATCTTAAACTTTTAATCTTTAGTTTTGTGATATACTCTAAGGAATTCCAGTCAGTGAAAATTCGCAATAGTTATCCTTTTGGTTGATTCCAAATTGGAATCTGATTGCTGATGGTCTTTCTTCAGCTATTAAGTGAGGTACCAAACAAGAAAAAGATATTAAGCTTTAGGAGAAAATACATCACTCTAAAATTCCTTTATGCTACTTGCTTCCATTTTATTACCTTTCAACTACGACCTAAAATGCAGATATATTCATCAGTTTAAAATATAGTATGTTATTTGAATAATGTAATCATACACCTGCTTGCCAAAAGATTAAATTATGGAAATTCACTCCCAATCTGAAAATAGTCATTGATGACTTAACTACATGTAAGGCATTCGGCTGAATGCTTTATAGCTAAATGCTTTAAGACAGCTGAGATGAGAGAACCATCATTTCAGGATCTTAGGCAGCGTCAGTTTTAACCTGGACATTAAAGAGTAAAGAGTAAAAAATTACATTCCTGTTGAAAAAGTGGTTAATAGGATGTTTTGAGCCAGTTTAAACTTCCTCCAAGATTCATAAATATTTATAGAATCAATTAGTTATTTGAAGCTTGATGTTTCGCTGCTAAATGAAAATAATTATCTGCTAAGGTGGGTGTCCTGTCTGGAGCCTGCATTTATTTTGAAATGTGTGAAGGAAACTGTGGAGATTATCAGTTTGATCTTTCTCTGTATAGAGGCATCTTTTAAATGAACCATTGAATTAACTTTCTCTGACCCAAAGAAAACTAGATTTTTTTGAAAAAAAGTACAGAGCTCTCACATGCCATTTCTAGATTCCTGAATCATAGATCTAAAGAAACATCTTTTTTAAAAATAATATTTTAATAATTCTCAGTAAATTCCCATCTATTTATAAATGGAGTAAATCTTCAACTTTCCAGAATCTAGTTTTTCAGAACCTCCAGTTTCCCTGAAATAGTTGCTATCAGAATTAATCCTACACCATAAATTTTCTTAATAATCTTTTAAGGCAAGAAAAAAAACTCATGAGCATCTAGAATACTCTGCATTAAGTAGAGCTGAGGCTGACCAAAGAGACCCTGACGTTAGTTCAGTTTCTGGTCTTCCCAGGTGAGATGGGGAAGGTTGGAAGAAAAAGGGTCACCCTCATGGGCTGACTCTCTCAGGGAGGCACTAAGGCCAGAAGATGGAGAAAGTGATGAGACAAGAAATAGAACAAAGGGGGAGACAGAAAAACAGCAATTCTATAGAGTTTGTAGTATTGGGGATGAAATGGCAGTGATGGGGCTGATGGACAGCTGGGCAGAATGGGAGAAGGGTGACCTCCCCACAAAAAATTTACTTCTGGTACTTACCAGGTTAACCCTCATCTCTCAGTCACACGGAGTGAACTATACAGTATACTCACTCTGTTTCTCCCTGGCTGAGACTTGTACTTTACAACACCATCGTTACACTGTGCATGTTATTGAGAAAGGTCGCGGAGAAACTGTCACTAAGTAATTTATGTAACCGAAGCAGTTTAATGATTGTGATCCAGATAACATTGTCCAAGGGGCAAGCTCTTTCCTGTGGGACTGACGCTCATGTCTTATTATGATTTCTAGTTAGACCTTTTCCAACTTAGGTGCCTCACACTTACTAGGTGTTGAATACTTGCCAAAATGAAAGAGGTCAGCATCAGTGTCACACTCAGCACGAATACGTGTACAGCCCAGAGGCAGTTTAGTCAGGAAGGCATTGAGGAGTGGTAATCTTTGTCTTTGGGGGACAACACATTTCCTAACACACCGACAGTGGTAATTACCCCAGGCCAAGCTTAGACAGCCCAAATATTCAAACAACTGCACCAGCCATGAAGAGCAGCACAGAGGAACAGAAATAAATGTTTCTATCATGTCCAATATACTAACCCTGTGTTTCCTCTTGAAAGACAGAAAACTGTTTCAGGCAAAAACCCGAATATCAGTTGCACAAATACAGTGTCTATTACACGGAGCACCCCCTGTGACCACCTCTATCTTGGGTCATCCAGCATCATCCAGAAAGCTAACTCTAAATTTCCTGATGTACTTTCATGGCCTTTTATTTTTGGCTCCTGCACAAATTAATAAAACCTCTTCTGCCAGATGAAGTTAAATTCCAAAAAGCATAGGCAAGGAAACCAAAAAGGGAAAATGAAAGTGAGAAAAAAAAGTCAGGTTAGCTGTAATATGCTGAATTTCAGACATGTGATTGGAGCTGATAGCTGATGCTTTGTAAACTGGAAATCATTCTCTGATCACACACAACAATCCCCCCACTGAAAAGCAGCAGCCACCAAGGCTGTGACAAGAGGAAATAACAAAAGGGCTTAGGCAGATAATTTACAGAAGAAACTGTCAGTGTTGGTTTCTGACTTATTATTCTAAGGCAATGCCTTTTGATGTCCTGATTTAATGTGGTTGTAAGCCTAAACTAATCTGATGTAATAAAAGCTTAATTGGCTACTTCCAATTAACATTTCCCTTTAATCTATTTGTTTTCATCTGCTGCAGACTGTCGTTCTTTGGGGCAAGATGCACTTTGTGTATTGAGCATGTGAAATGATATTCTTGTTTTGGGGACAATTATAAATTGTGAGTCACTCCTAATTATACCCTGTCTGAATACTGAAGTGGCTGTATGTCAAGGGACCACTGCAAGAGAGTGTTGCAGGCTGGGCAGGACTGGACATCAGGGAGCAGGCAGAACAAGACAGGGGAGCAGCTGAGAGCATCTGGAAGGTTGCACTATTCAGGGAGAGGAGCTCCTACTGCCAGGGTATATGCTGCAGGAAGACTCCTGCTTCTCTCTGGTGATGGTGAAGGCCAGGCCAGGGCACCTGGCAGTCTCCCATTCTAAAAATTCCCACTGAGCAGCACTTTGAGAACCCAAGAACTGCTAAGTATGGGGACTGCTGATTACTAAGCAATAGTGTGCAAACTTTCATATGATCACTGACTTATTATACTTTCATTTTTGAATTTGAACCAATCTTTAGTATGAAAAATAAGACAGTTTGAGAATTTGTATTTCAAAAAAATATGAACATCTCAAACATGAATTATTAAAATTGTGCAAGTATTTAATGAAATAAATTTCTATTTGTTGTGATTATTGATACATTTGACATATTTCTACCCTCTTTTTATTTACTTTTTATTTGGAAATTATTTCAATCTTATAGATAAGCTATAAATATAAAAATAGTACAAAGAACACCCTTATGCCTATATATACTTTACCTAGAATCATTTATTGTTAACATTTTACACAATTGGCTTAGTGATTTATGTGCATTCTTTCTCTCTCTAGTTCTCTCTCTCTCTCTCCATATATATTATATACTAATTATTATATATATAAAATTTTTTGGAAAGAATTAAGAACAAGTCACATACAACATGCACCTTTACCCCAAACTTCAGTGCATGTTTTCTAAGAATGTGGATATTTCTTACCTAATACTAGTAGAGTTAGCAACGTCAGTAGGTTTAACATTGATAGAATACTTTTATCTATCTCATTTTTATCAATAGATCCAATAATATGCTTTATAACATTATCCACATCCCCTGTATGGGATCCAGTTAAGGGTCAGGTATTGTATTTTGTTGCCATGTCTCCTTAGTCTCTTTCAACAGGAAATATTTGACTGGCTTTCTTTGTCTTTTCTAATGTTGACATTTTAGAAGTATAGAGTATCACCCCCTGCCACACACACACACACACACACACACACACACACCACCTTTTAAAACAGAACATTCCTAATTCCAGGTTTGTCTTATAGTTCCTGATGATTACATTCAGGTCATGTATTCTCAGTTTGAATATTGCACAGATGATGTTATGTCCTTCTTAGGGTACCACATCTGGTGGGACTCAATGTCCATTTGTCCCTCATTGGTGATGTTAACTTTAATCATCCAGTCAAGTGGTTTCTGTATTCTCCACTAGGTAATTACTGTTTAATTTTCTCCCCTATAACTGATAAGCAGTCTGTGGGGAGACACTTTAAAGCCATGCTAATAGCTACCTTCTCATCAAGATTTCCCTCGAGATTTAGCATCCATTGGTGACTCTTGCCTGATCCAATCTTTAATAAAATAGTTACAAAATTATGATTTTCCAATTTCAGCACTCCTTCCACATCTGCCATCAGCCTTCAGAACTCTAAGCAAAACTCTCCCAGTCATTTACTTGTCTGTTTATCATCAGCATGGACCTATGAATTCAATTGTTTTCCCAGTGGTTTATAACCTGAAATAAAATTTAAATTAAATGGTTTATTCACTTATTTATTCAATGAATATTTGTTTAGTGTCTACAATATGCCCAAAACTCTTAGTATCTCATGTATCCTAGGGATACAACTGTGAGAAAAATAGATGCAACCGGTCTTTTCTCATATATACAGTTATTGTTTCTATATGTATGCACAGAGATTTGAGAATAGCTACAATCTAAAACATTTTCATCAACCACTTATGTAATGAGAACTGTCCTAGAATCTGAGGGTACAGACTGGGTCCCTACTCTCAAGGAGTTAGCAATTGAATGGGGGAAACATCAACAAATGATTACATTAAAAATAACTTGTTAAGAGTTACCAGTTTTGAAAATTGCTATAAGGGAAAAAAGGAAACAGAAAAACAGGAGTGAAGATAGGGGATAATTAGCAAGGTAACGCAGAGGCCAGCCAATAATAAAAAGGATATCTGGGATAATGGCTTTGTAATGATCTCTCATGAATGTTTGAGTGGTGTTTCTTCTGGGCAGGTCTTCAGTGAAACTAAATTGTTTTGCAGCTTTTCCCTGATCCAGCTTGTTTTTAGTAGCCTCAAGTAGGACCAGAGCACACACCGGTGGCTGCCGCCTTCATGGGTCCTGCCTTTAGGTTTGATTCTTTCCAAATATGTGACTGTAGGTCAGTAACTTCTACATCGGGAGACAGATGATTAAATAGTCAAACTAAGACATTTTATACTAAATATCACCTTTCTCAAACATCCAGCAGGTATCTATTAAGAACACACTATGTGCCAGGCCATGGAAAGCAATGGTGAGCAAGACAGACAGTACCTCTTTTCATCGAAATGTAGATTTCAATGAAGGATACCATACAGGCAAGGTGCTGTAACAAGTGTAACCACGGTGTTAGATACAGGGTCCTACAGGAGGTTATACTAGGGGATTTTAGCCCTCATGGTGGGGGTGGGGCAATTAGGCAGAAAGTTTTCCTAAAGTAGTGAAGCCAATACTGAAAGAGTGATACAAGTTAGCTAGAGACTAGAAACTGTTCTTTGCATCCAGGTGGCAGAAACAGCATATGTAAAGTCACAAAGGCAATGAGCACGTATACCCTGATTCTCTAGTTCTCCAGTGTTTAGCACAGAGGACATTCAGTAAGTATTTTGCAAGAACAAGTGGGTAAATACACAAGGGATATTTGTCCTCAGAAGAGAAGATAACCTCAATAAAATTCAATATAAAGTAATAATATTTAGCATATGAGATTCTACTTCTTTACTACCAACTTCACATCTGTACTTCAGCTTTAATTATATATTGAAGAAGAGGATTAAACAGATTTACAGTCTGCTGGTATTAAAATATTTTTGCTGATGCCTTTAAATAGATGGGTTGTAAAGCATATTATTTATACCTAGAAACTGGCTTCTCTCACCCATTTAGCTTTTTCAATTAACTGAAAGCCAGTTTGACTTGGCTTTGGTTCACTCTTGTGGTCAAAATTTAGCATCATGGCACTGACTAATTAGTGATGACTCATTTAGCTCATAAGAGCATAAAATACATGATGGCAAATTTAGAGGATGAAAATTAGGCCATAGTAGCAATGCAGTCAAATGCTGCTATTTGTTACTGAAAATGTCACTACCAGAGTGTAACTAATAGAAGCAGCAAAGAGAATCCAAGGCAAATAAATGTTCCTTCCCCTCCTGTGTCTCTGACCTAGATAAGAGACCTTTTACGCAATCCTAACTCCCAGCCCTCTCATTTGGGATCCTCTCACTTAGCCACATTGTCATTCACTGCATTGTGATGAGTGTGACCCAGTGAATACCACCAAATAAGTAAGATAAATGTGTAATGAATTTATGTATCAATAGGGTTTTGGTGTTTATTTACATGAAAAATTTAGCCTGTTACTTGTCTGTCATGACTATATGGAAAAGTCATGAAAGTTTTGGAGTAAAAGTTCCCTGATATAACATAGGCATGAGAGTATGAGTTGTGAAGTCAAATGCCTGAGTTCAGTTACCAGTGACACTACTCAGTACATTGAATGCATCAGAATCCTCATTATAAAATAAGAATTTAAAATGTATTTTATAGGGTTGTTATGAGGATTAAGTAAATTAATGTATGTGAAGCACTTAGTGTATTGATTCGCTGATGCTCTCTAAGGCTCCTTTAAGCATTATGATTCTCTGGAATGGCATCTCCAAGAATGGGATTGCTTGGAATGTCACCCCTGTTAGTTATTATTAACCAAGCAATTTGCCTGTTCTCCCTTCTTGTCAGGTGTTCAAGACCTAGATTACCATATATAATCAGTTAAAATTCACTGATAAAAATAAGAAATATTTATTATTGAGAAAGCATTTTTGAGAGCCTACCATGGACCTATCTCTGTGCTAAATACAACTTGATTTCTGCCCTTGGGGAACTTCCGGTCTAATTAATGAGACATGGCTTGGGTGTACATTTGATAATAGCATTATAGCAAGTCAAATAATTAGCCTATAGGCAGTGAGGCTTTCTGTCAGTGAAAAGACTACCAGATAGATAGATATGAGTATTACTTACACATCTTAATTTTTCAAAGACAATACTCATGCTTTTAAAATGAAGTTTGTATAACGATTTGAATTACATGATCCCATTTCTCTCTCTCTCTCTCTCTCTCTCTCTCTCTCTCTCTCTCTCTCTCTCACACACACACACACACACACACACATACACACAACCACGCACAAGAGGAATTTAGGACATACACCAAACTGCTTAGTGTGAACATCTCTGCCAAAGCAATTAGGGTTGGGAGCAGAGGCTACTTTCTACTCTTTTAAAAAAAAATTTCTTATCCTTTTATGTTGATTGAATATTTTTAATAAGCATTTTATATTTTTTAATCAGAAAAGCCAGTATAATATTTTATTTTAGTAAAAATATGTCAAAGATAATTCCCTGAAAAAGTTCAATTTATCTCTCACATTAATGACTTTTAACCTGATAGTTATGTAATTTCTTTCATTACAAATGAAAATTTTGAACTTAATGTGTGCATCTGCAATACCAATAAACATTTTATTTCATTTGGGGGTGATAAACACCTTAAATCCATATGTTACTTGCTCTAAAAAAAAATAGATCAATTTCAAGACTTTGTTAGATATCAGAATTTATACTGTTTCCAAGGTAACCAATTACATTTCTAGAAAGCTTAGGCAAGCTTTTACCTCTTTCATCATAGTGAATGCTCAGCTCTTTTCATTTCCTCATGGAAACCTTAAACTTTGACACACACACATACACACACACACACACACACACACACAGTCTCTCCTGACTTGCTTTCCATCAAGAACAAAAGGTACAACAAAACTAAATATATGCTTATTGATCTTTAAACTGTTTAATGCAGCTGTTTCATTATCTTTTCTGACTTTACTGTAAATGACGACAGCCAAATGTTATGTGATTGTTTATAGAAAAAGCAAATTAATCTTGTATGAATTCCCAGGTTATTGCATCTCAGTTTTTGGCTCTTCTTGTTTGTTTTTCACCAGCATAGGTATTCAAGCCCAAGAATATGTCAATAATGTTTAATAAAATATTTTTTGTTCAATTCTGTATACCAGCTTGATCCAATAAAAATGTTAGCCACATATGTAATATTCCCTAGCAGCCCACATTTAAATAGAAAAAAAGACATGGGTTAAATTAATTTTTATAAATATTTTATTGTTCCCAACTTATCTAAAATATTGTCATTTCAACATGTAACCAATATAAGATTATTAATGAGATATTTTATCGTTTTTGTACTACATTTTTAAAATCATATGTACATTTCATATGCCCAGCACATTTCATTTTGGAATAGCCACAGTGCAAGTTCTCAGTAGCCACATGTGGCTGACGACTACCGAATGGATTAAACAGTGGAGATTGACAATAGTTGTTACTTCCTTTAAAACTGTTATTTTATCAATGGAATATTTAAACATAAGCTATCTTACAGATTTTTCTTTCCTTCCTGGAATTTAGTTCATAAACAACATGTCAAATGGTCTTTATAATGAAAAATAGTTTACTTATAGTTTTCATAACTATACTTTTGATGGATTTATCCTACTGATTACTGGTCTTCCGAAGAAACTACAATATAGATATTTTTAGCTAGGATCTGTTAAAAGATCATTTTCAGAAAAAGATAAAGTCAGAACTCTCATTCAGATATAAAATAAACACATGTTGAAATGTATTTTACTCATATGATATGAGGGAACTAGGCAGATGCTATAATCCGCCCCCCACCAAAAAAAGTCAGTATAGTAAAAATGTATATGGAGTAAAGCAATGATGACATGAGTTGCAAAACGACTCAAAGATGTAGTAGGGCTAGAATCTCATAACCCAAAAGGTACACCATAGATAATGCATGGTAATCCATTGAAATGCAAAATTTTTTTTACATATTAAAATAATAAATGTTGATGTTTTACTTTTGTTGACAAAATTTGTTTACAATATAGATATAACATACTATGAATATACAGAATATATCTCTGATGACTAGAATCTATCAGCAGGTATTACATTTCATGTCTATTCAAACATCTACTACCCCAAAATTTTATTATTCTCATTTGAAGTTCTAAGCATATTAAAAGTTCGCATATCTACATCTGATTTTTCCATAATAATGTAAAACTAGGATAATTTAAAAAAATTAAATTTGCGAATTACCTCATTTTGCCTTTAGGTTTACAATCTGAAGCTTTCCTCTTAGCTGTCAAGATCTTGCTATTTTAACTAGGCTGAGCTTAGCGTCCTCCTTCTATGAAATGTCTTGAGTAAAGGAGCTAATAGCTGAGAGGGGGAAATATAACAAGGGGAAGGATAAAACAATAGACCCAAAGAACACATAGGTTTAACAGTACCTGTATTTAGGTCTTTGGATCTGATAATCCATTTAAAGCCACATAAACACATCTTATCTCTGCCTCCAAATTATAGAGTAACCTTAGGCAAGCCAGAAGCATCATTTTGCTCGGTGATAAACCAAAGGGCAATATTAGATGTTCACTAAGCCTCTTTCTGGCAATATGATTCTTTGAAAGGAAGATCTCCAAAAGTGCATTTTTACCTGAAAACCTCCCCCCACAGGTACTAAAAAAAGGGGAAGTAAGAGAAGGCCCCATCCAGAAACCAGTCTCCCTGAACTAGTTGAGTAGGCTTGGTTCTTTCCAAGTAGTCTCCCTGCCCTCCAGCTGATGTCATGTAACACATATTGTAAAAATTTGCCTTTGTCAAAAAGAAACAGATGACCAAGCTTCTCACACATTTGGGGGCTTACAACTCTGTTTCCACTCCAGGGAGTTCCTGCATCTGGGGCTTGCAAGATAGACATTCAATAGGAATTTGCCTTCCTCACAACTTAGAAGGGTTCAGTGATTTAGAGAAAAAAAGCCATGCTTTTGCCCTAGTGAGCAGAAAAGGCAATAGAGCAATATGAATGTCCTAATACAGTGAGAAATGGCAGGTGTCATTGCAATAGGATGCATGGGAGTGTTGTGAAACCCCTGTAGGACAGGGTGATTGCGTGGAAGAGCAATGGACTGGAAGGAACCTCTGGGTCTGCACCCAGCTCTACTGGCAACACACTTATCCTTAGGAAGCCTCACTCAGCTTGCCCTAAATGTGATCATGTCCCTCTGATTAGATAATGTTTTATTTTTTAATTATTTTTTTTTTAAAGAGAGAAACATCTGGGCAGCATTAAAGTAAGCCAGATTTGGGGGGTGCATATGTCAAACTTAGAGATCTCTTTGTAAAACCCAACTCACAAGTCTGTGCTGTAAGGATACAAAAATCCAGTGTCAAACTTCAGAGAGGGAGGTAATCCCTTTCATTTACTCCTTCAACTTGAGGACTAGGAATCTCCCCTCCATGTAAATTTACAAAGGACTAACCCCCTGAGGATGTTTTTAATCTAATCTCCATCCTGTGTGGCTGTGGCCAAGGCCTTTATGTCATAATGCAGGATGGTGTACACAGCTGGGCTGTGACATTTAGAAAGCAGCTGCTCTGTATGGGTGGAGCCTTGTGCTGGAGGCCAGGAACCAAGCAGGATCACCTGTGCAACCCCATCCTCCTGAGGGAGATAACTGCTGGGTAGGGGGTACCTGAAGAATTTGTTTTCTTTGAAGTGGGTAGTTCTCATGTATCAGTGCCAGCCTCGGAGCCACTTCTTTCTTTTTTCTTTTTTTTTTTTTTCTTCTTCTAAAGTCTTGGTTATTACTATTTTCTCATGCCTAAAAGAGCACCTGACACACATGAATCATTTCCAATTAAACAAATGATTGAAGTGGTACTAGAATACCATTTAATGTCAGAGAGTCCCTTGAAATAGGAAGATCCTCAGAGTTAAAGGGTCATAAACTTCCAGTTTATAAATGAATATACAACTTAGTTTGACCATGTTGGTCGTACTAGTTTCATCCTATTGGATTATTTCCTTAGTTAAAAAAAAAAAAACTAAAAAACTCTTAATAACATGGTACATTTGTGCTATCTTTCTCCCATCTCTGGAGTAAATAACTTATATTTGGCACTAGCAATTTCAAGGCTTTCAATGTGAAATATTTCCAGAGAATGGCTTTATTAACTATTTTTTTTAACAATTCAGCTTTCTATCATCTAATGGCCTTTATTCTAACAGAAGGAAGCATTAAGGAGATTATTGGCTTTAAGATTTCCCTTTTTTCCTCCATGTGATAGTTATTTCCAAGCACTTTTAAAAAAAAATTATTTTTGAAATATATTTTGAAATTCAATTAACTTTCCTCAAAACTCTCAAGCAAAACAACTAAAAAGAGGGAAAATTCTTGCAAAAAAAAAAAGAAAAAAAAAGAGAATCTGCTATAAAAAACAACTAAAAATTATGCACTGTTTAGGGGAAGAAAAAAAAAAGGTTAATAATAAACAGATTGCTAACTTTTTGTCCCCAGTAAGCTGCATTCACAGCCAGCACCTTTTGCTGCTGATGTGGGGACCAGTGAGGGATTCAACAAGTCTTTGGAGGCCTGGACCTATTAAACTATCACTGGCATAGGTTTTTCCATCCCACCTCCCTAAGCTAACATGTCCCTTTGGCTTGCTTTACTGACGATCAGAAAAGAAATGGTCATGTAGTGGGTCCCTACCATAAGATATAACTTCCTTTATTCTTTTTAGTTGTTTGCCAGAGTACAAAGATAGCACTTACTCATTTTAGAAAATGTAAATAATGCATTATTTATAAAAAAGAAAGCACAGATACTTGTAACCATCAATATTTCTCAAACAAACTTCCGTGCTTCTCTTTATAAATAGATATATAATTTGATGTGCATGGAATGACGTTAAACATATTATTTTGCAACCATATATTGTTATTCACAGTATCATCATGCATCATACTTTTATAGCCTTAAAATATTTAACTGTGTAAACACATCATCTAATATTTATCTAATTAGCTACTTCTAGATGAACATGATATGAAGAGATAAAAATAACATAAAGTCCAGAAATAAGACTACAGGTCCAAGACAAGAGCTCAGAGACACAGCTGTCTTATAGCACCAGATGGAAATGTGAGAAGATTAATGCTAAGTCTAAGGCAGCATGTGATATACTGAAGAGGTGCAATATCCTGAGGTTGTAGCATTTATAGAAGAGGGGGTGTGTTGTTGTCGTGAATATGATAGTGAAGCTCCAGTGTGAACCAGAGGTTACTGGTCAGGTTCAGAGTCTGAGAAGTAGACATAACTTTGCTAAAGGTATACTCAGAGCCTTCAGACTAGATAAAGATTTAGTGCAGAAGTATAAGCACAGTAAGACATACCTGTGAGGGTACACACATAAATATGGACTAGGATGTACAAGCTGATAAACCAGAGGTCATAGCAGCAAGGACACAGGTAGGAACTTATTCCAGATATCCAGGTGAGGAACCTAGGTACCCTGGGGTCTGAGAAAAAGCTAGAGAATAGATTTCAAGGGATTGAGGATAGCATCTCTGAACCCAATGCATGAATGTATGCCCACAAAACCATATAGCCCTAGAGGGGACCCAGGACAGGGGTTATCATATCTCTGCCCTGGAAATTTTCACCCTAGGACAGGATAGGGCCAGTCCATGTGTTCTGGCTCTCAGAACACCTTCTGCTGGTGCCGTTTTTTTAAGAGAAAGCCGAAATATCTGTGGAATCTTCACAGATCCTGTGCAATAGGCTAACACTTTGTAAAAAGGGTATATAACCAGTAGTTTTCTAGTGAATTAAAGGGATGTAGGCAGCCAAACCTCAGAAATAAGGCCAAAATACTTCACTTGGTAATTCTGAGCTCTGAAAGATATGCTGAGACATTGCCTAGCAGTCTAATTTTTTATTCCAGACACTGTTTCAGTCATTCATTTTTCAATAAATATTATTGAGCACCTGCTATATGTCAGACACCTGGCTGTGTGTTGCAAAAAGATTAATAAAACATTTGAAATGAGCCCTTGCTCATTTTAAATAAGAAAAGAAATACAGTGTCACAACTGCAAGAGAATCTTTAGAGAACTTTCAGTTGAAATAGAGCCTTCTTTTTGCAAAAAAAAAAAAAACTAATGAAGTTTTACATATCAATAGAAGCTTTGAGTGTGTGATGGGGATGGAAGGGTGAGCGGTAGAGGAAAATAAGCATTTTCTAATATTTCAACTAGCACTTCTATGTAATTAGTGGATTCAAGGCACCAAGCTAGACAAGGGCCATATTTATATTCACCAGATATTCACTAATCACCTACTACATGCCCAGCATTGTTCCAGGCCCTGGGGATATAGTAGGAAATGAGAGATCTTGAAACTTATAGCCTGGAGGTAGAGGAAGAAAATAAACAAGAAAAATACCAGTGATAAGGGCTGTGCAGAAAATTAAATGACAATGATGTGATGCATGACTGAGAGACTGCTTTAGATTCAGTAGGCATGGATGGCTGTTTTGAGGAATTGACATTGAAGCTGAACTCTGAATGGCAAGAAGGAACCAGCCTCTGGGAGAGAGGATTCCAGCACACAGTGCACAACCTTTGATAGGATTTATGTAGTGAGTCTACAAGAACATCAAGAAAAGGGTGTGGCTGGAGTGAAGGGGCAAAGGGCAGGGTGAGAGGGAGTGGGTCAGCATGAAAGCAGGGGTCTTTATGAACATGTTGACCTTGAAGCCTATAAGACATCCTGTGCAGAGCTGAGGACTGAGCACCTAGTCACCCAGAAGCTCAACACAAAGGTAGAAATGACTCTATCCTAATACTGTTTTCCATAGAATAATCATAGTGGCATCACTAAGAAAAGTTTAAATTGTACTTTGTCTGAACCTGATTTTATAAGTGGATTTGCTACATTTCTATATACAGGGTAAATCAGTTAGCTATTACTTAACAAAAAATTATTGAGTGTCTGTGCCAGCCACAGACAGGGGAGACAGCTGACAAATAAATAAGGACACAGATAAAAAAAAAATGCAGTATCAGATGGTGATATGAGCTACAAGGAAAATAAAGCTGAGTAAATGGTATAGCCCAAGGGCTTTTAGATCAGGTGCTTTGAGAAGCGACAGTTGAGCAGAGATGTGAATGACAAGAAGCCAACCATGTGAAACTGTGGGGGTGAGGAAGCAGTTCAGGTGGAGGAGGGAACAACAGTAGATGTTAGTATTGTAGATAAGAGCTTGCTAAGTCTGAGAGCAGCAGAAAGGCAGGTGTGGCTGGGGCTGAGAGAGTAAGGGGAGAGGGTCAGTGGTAACAAGAGTTGGATCTGAGGCCCCTTAGGCCTTGGCTGTTCTGTGTGTGATGGGGATCTGTGGTGAAGTCATAATATTTGCATTTTGAAAAGATCTCTCCCATTGTTATATGGAGATTAGACTGTGGGAATCCAAGAAAGGAAAACTAGAGACCCATTAAGAGGATGTGAACACAGTCCATGCAAGATGTGATGTTCCCTGTGCCAACACAGCAGAACTAGGGGAAAGGAAAGTGATCAGATTCAGAATAGGTCTTTAAAGGCAGCCATGCAGGGCTTGGAGGAAGACAGGAAAGAGCAAGATGAATCAAGGATGGCTCCTGGGTTTAAGACCTGAGCTCCTGGGTAGATGGTAACAGATGGTCAGTTTTAATGGGCAGTGGAGATCAGGGGTGAGGGTTGAGGTAGCAGTGTATTGCTAGGTCTTAGATAGCTAATATTTGCAATTTCTATCGGATGTTCAAGCAGAGATGTTGAGTTGGAAGTTAAATATTTGAGTGTGTGGTCAGGGTTAGAGATGTAATGCAAAGAGTCATCACCATTAGAAGGTTAAAGTGTGTGCCCTGGTACTTTCTTCTTGTTATAGACTGAGGAGGTAGTGCTGAACACACACCACCCTTTTTCTCATACTCTTTCTTCTCTGGGAGAGTCAATGATATTCAGAAACTACATCTGCTTGAAAAAATGACTCTTTCTTTATCCCACCATATCTTTAACAAAAGAAGAAAAGCATTGTCAGGTTCAATCTGATTTGAGGAAGCTTCTGAAATTCTGACTTTTCAGTGCATAATTTTATTAGATTTGGGATTTTATTTCTTCCTACTTTTCTGAAACTGCCATTTAACTACATAATTATATATAACTTTTGCTAGGAAGTGATATAGTTTATGCATATTTCTTTAAGAGAAATTAAATCATCTTCGAGATTCTTTAAATATGAATTCACATTTGTTATTCTCCACCAGGGAATATTAGTAATACATAGTATTTTGATCAGATTATTTCTGATAAAATCTGAAGCTCTAAAGGACATTAATTAAAAGCAGTAGCTAACTCACATGTAAAATATCATATACTTTAAAACCACATTTCATGAGAATAAATCCAGGCACTCTTATTTAGAAGAGTATAGTGTATGGACTACAATGCTGCTATCCATTCCATAATGATAATTATAATTATCTTTGCTAGGTTGTTTCTATGTAATTTAATTATTCACTTCAACACAGAATAATATTATTAAAGAATAAAGATGGTAATTATTAATATGCCTGGGGTGAAAGTAGGATGTTTAATTAATGAACCATCCTCTCTCTTACCTTATGGATGATTCATTGATAAGATGTGTGCAATGTAGCAAGCTGTTAGGTGTTCTCTCTTGCTAATGGATTATTCAAATCATTTTCTCAATCATAGTGGAAAATAAGTCACTGTCTATAACCCAGAAATGATATTGGCAAAGAAGCTGAATAATCAGTGGAACAGCTTGGAATAGTGTTCGTTCTGGACGGCTGACAAAATGCAAAGAGGAAATATAGTTCTTCAGGGAGAGATACAAGGTTGAATCCAGTTCAGGTTTTCTTGGAAACAGCCCACTTTTTTTCCTCAGATGCTTCTTAGTTCTGAAGATTTCTAAAAGATAAAGTTCCCCGAACCTGTTATAAGAAAATGTCATTAATAAATGGCCTTTTATTATAGTTTGCCTTCTTTAAAGACCATGAATGTCTTCAAAACTTCATCAGGGAGAAGTAAATTTAAAGAGCTACCACATATATTACCATACTCTACAGTCTAGTCTAAATGTGGTTCATAATTGATATTAATTATAATTAATCATAATTATTTTTACCTTAGAGATATCATTTTGTACCTCCTTAGTACTTATATAAAGTTCACATGAAGCAGGTAAAGACAAAATCAAATAGTTTAGGAATAGATTAGATCCTGAAACACACACATATACACTCACACAAATATAAAAGCATACATATCACAGAATAATTAATAAATCACCATCTTTGAATTAAAGAAGAATGATTCAAAAATACATACCAAATACTCCAAGTGTTTCATAAAAAAATAAACATGTTTCACTACATACATAATCTGGCCCACAGAGCAATGAAAATATTTTCCTATTATATGATCTGTTCATGTTGAGGCCAAACTCCCAACTATGCTACCAGCAGCTCCTGATCTCACTAGATCAATTGGACAGACATGCATATGTCTTCACAAGAACCAAAATCATGAGTAAACTACTAAGAAAATCACTGAGCCATTGCTTGCTTTAAAAGACAGTGCTAGATTTGGATAAGTTATTTTGATGAAGTATGCATATCTATTTAATAGTGTATATAAGTGTATATACATATTTTTAGTTCTTGCTTTAAAAGAGTTTACAATTTTTCAAGGGAGAAATAAATATTTAACCAAATACTAGTAATTTAAATGAGAGAAAAACTCCAAAATTCTCCCTTTAATTAAAGAACCATCAGAATCATAGGCTTATTAAATTTTAATGCATGCAAGGAGAAGGGAAAATTCAAAAAAACTCTCCTTGATTGCTTTAAAAATTACAAGTATTTATACTTTTAAATATTATCTAACAACAAATTCATAGGCGAGGAGAAAAATTAAACCTTCAAAGTTTAGAAGTTAAAGGTTAGATTTTCAGGTCATAGCAGCCATTTCTGGATTCCAGGTGTCCCTAGTAACTCTTTTTATAAATAGTACTTACACTTGCAAGGACAGGTTTTAAAGTAACAGAAATCAGAAAAAAAAAACAAAACAGTTATAGTTAACAAGTCTCCACAGTGGAGCAGAGAGTAAGATTGATGATACTCTTGGTGAATGTTCTCAAGTGTAGAATACTTTTTGAAACAAAATAGTGTCTGAATATCTGTGTCTGCAGAGAAAGTGGAAACATCTTTTTGTTTGTTTGTTTGTTTTTAAGAGATTCTTTCACTGGAAGAAGGTAGTTGAAGAGTTGACATCTCTGTCCTAAACATTGCAATCCTGTTAGCACTAAGAGAAAAGAGAAGGTTTGAGAAATTCAAACTCATAATACAGAATTAGAAAAGAGCAATGATGGTATACTACTTGAATAGAGCAGAAGTGTGTTAGATCGTGACTTTAGTAATATCCAATAAACAGTGCCTCTGGGTATTCACACGCTTCTATATTCCCTTCACAGTGACGTCAGGCTTGAACACATAATGCACTTTGAGTAATGGAACATTAGCAGGCTTGATGCAAGAAGAGGCTTACTAAGTGCAGCCTCAAAAAGCAGAATCGGGAATTTGCTGTATTTTGGTAACAGTAGAGAACTAAAAGAAAGTTTTAAAGCAAAGGACTGATAGGTATGAACTTGATTATGGTGTGTAAAATAGAGGCATTTGGAGAAAGGTGTTAGAGATCAGGGTAGGGAGAACATCTGACAGCTTGTCATTATCTAAGCTGGCTTCTTCATTAGGACAGAACACCAGACAACTGGAGATAGATAGTCTCTTGTTAGGGACACCAAGAGGAAACTGAGAGCCACAGTGATGCAGTAGCTCTCTCCGACCACCAGGAGGAAGGGTGAACAGCTCTAGCCAAGTTCCTGTTCTTCAGGGTGAGATAAGCCTTTTCATTGAGGTAAGAACAAAGAAGACCAGAGGGGAAGCTCATTGTGTTTGTCTTTGGTTTTATCTCCTTTCCTGGCATCCCATGAAGGCAGACTGCAACTTATTCTCTCGGACTCTAGACATTTCTAACAATCCCAGGTGGCTCACTTCCAACATAATGATCTAAATCTTTATATTCTGATTTTCAAAGTTCAGATAAAAAAATCCTACAAAGTTTAAATTTTACATATAGGGTAAGAAAACCATAGGTCTCTTGTTTAGAAAGTCATAAAAAGACAGAGTGGAGAAATAAAAATTTTTAAGTGACAACAAAAATATCATGATGCATTCACAGGGCCATGAAACCTAGAATGAATGACAGGTTCCAGGTAGAAAGTGCAGCCAAAGCAATTAAATGCTTTTCATGCATCATTTGATCAATCCTATTTCAAAAGTTTAAATAATGAGGTTCCCCTAGGAGAAGAGCAGACTCACACTATATACCCGGGAGAGTAGTCATAAAGATTTCAGATGATGTCCTAAGAGGGACAGGCGAACATTCAGATGAGTCAATCTGGCTTAGACTTAACACCATTTTGTAAATCAAAGTGGGGAGGTGAAGGCAAGGTGAACTTAGAGTCAAGGAACTAAGCAGCTATAAGTATGACCTAAAATAGAATAAAAACTGGTCCCAATTAGTGTCCAAACATCATAGCAATTGGAGACTTATATAGAGGAAGATAAGCAAGAAAGTCACCTTCATCGGTGGAAGCATGTCCTTGGGAGGTCACATAAGGGATACTCCTAAATGAATCTGGAATTGGATTAGAGTCCTCCTCTCTCAAAGGACTGCAGCCTCCAGAAGCTAAACAAGTAAGGATTTCCCACAGCACTGGGATAGAAATGTCAGTCAGATACTAAAGGATCAGCTTTAAAACATCATTGTGTGGAAGTCAGGTGGGTACTTCTGGGGAGTGAGGAGAGAGGAGCCCCAAGGAGTTTATATCAACATTTCCATTATTCAAAGTTTGTGGGGCAATTCATACTGGGCACACTCAACTGAGGCCAGTAATGATTCTGTGAGGAAGTGGGTGCTTATGTCAATCAGTGACATTCTTCCAAATCAGGTGAGCAGCACCAGGATGACTAAAGAGACAGTGTACGGTTAGGTTTAGGGGCCCAATCGGATGATTTTCCCACTTCCTGGTCCTCCTACAACACTCTCTCCTAGCAATCCCCAGGACCAATTTATTCCAACCATCTGCTCTTCTGGGCTTCTGCTCCCAGGCTGCAAATGCTGCTGGAGAAAACTGGATACCTGTGCCAGCTGGCACAGGAACAACCTCAGCTGGGCTCTTTATAGTTCTCGTCAGTCCTTTTACGTGTCCTAACCACCTTCCATTCACAGTGCTCTGGGCAGCTGTTCCAAACCTTTTCACTCTCCTCAAGCTTCCTGTAGCTCTCCTCTCTCTCAGCCTCAGCCACTGACTTTGTTCTTCCCTCACAGAGAAAATAGAGAGCATCACCTCTGCACTGCTAACCCCTCACATAGTACCCCGAACATGGTAGGGGGCAGCAATGAATAGAAGAATTAATATATTCATTAGTGAATGGGAATTGTACCCATCAATTTCTCTTCTTAATCTGGTATCAGGACCCATTCTTCCTTCCTTCATGACTACCTGAGAGGGAGAATTCTCTTTCTGCCTTTTCAAGATCTGGCTTTCCACAGAGGCTCCTGATTCTATCTGCTTACATCTCTCTCAGGATCAGTGTCTATCATTTATGTCCTCTCCCTTTTGTCCCTATTTTAATACTCTAAACTTCAGCTACGTACATACTTAAGTCTCTGTCTTTCTGTCTCAGTCTCACCCATCTAGTATGTACTGTGCATCTATTACAGTCAAGGTACTACCCTCAGCACTAGAGATATTAGTGGGGAAGAAAACAGAAAACAAAACAAAAAACTCCTGTGCTGTAATGGCAGGGAAGCACATGATATCCTAATGAGGGAAACCAATTAAACATAGCTGTATATATACCTGGGGGGGAAATAAGCAGAAGTAGGAGCAGAGAGTCCTAGGGAGGAAATGAGGATGCTCCTTTAAATAGAGCAGTCAGAAATAGGTGACAGTGAGCCAAGATCTGAAGGTGGTAAGGGAATAAGCCAAGTGGAAAATCTGCATTCAGAGCAGAGGGGACTGCCAGTGTGAAGGACCTGTGGAGGGCAGGGAGGGAGTGTCCTAAGTGCGAATTGCGAAGCAGCAGGGAAGACCGCATCTGAAGCAGAGTGAGCAGGGACCTATTGCCCGATATGAGGCCTGGGAACCAGGTCCTGAGGGCCTTGTGAATCAGGACCTTGGCTTTTACTCTGAGTGAACTGGGAAGTGTATGGGAAGGTTATGAACAAAGGAATGGCATGACTGATATATTTTAGAAGATCCCCTCTGCCTGTGTATTGTGAATGAGTAGAGGAGGCATCGGGGGAAGCAGGAAGCCTAGTTAGGAGGTGATTGCAGTCACCCAGAGAGGCACTGTGCACCATTCTATCCTTCCATTTGCCACCACATTTATTAAAAGGTCAGGTTCACTGATGACCACCATGCTTCAGTCTTTATTTAGTACCATCTGTCACACTTCTGCTGATCTTCTGAAAACACTCTTGGCTAAGGTCACAAATGACCTAAGTACCAAATGCTAGACCCTGGAGCTTCTGTTAAGTGTCTGGGCTCCTTTATGAAACTTAGGGCCAAAGCAAACCCAACTGTGTCTTGACCTATTAAATGAAACACTCAAGTAGAAGACCCCACCTGGCTGGTTTAATGAAATCATGTTGGCCCTTGAGACTTGAGGTTCCCTTTCCTATTTCTTTAGAGCAGAATTTGCAGATATTTTATTCTACAGAAGCTGGCAGGTAAAGGGAACAAGTGAAGGCAGCTGAAAATGGAATGACCCCTCTAAAGTGGTGGCTGACTTCTCACTTACACAGAATAGGTGCCATGTGCAAAGGTGGTTCAGAGCTGCCAGACCTAAATTTAAAAGAATCCTGAAATCTGAAGTTTTATATAGTGTGTCCATTTGTAAATATTAGTAGCTAGCTTAAATTTTTAAAAATACCTTAAAGTGGACCAAATATATCTGTGAGTCATATGCCACCAGCAAGGTGCCAGTTTTCAAATCTTCTTAGAGGAATTGTTCAGTGTAGTGATGAAGTCCCCAGGCCTGGCACTCTGTTAAGTGCTGAGTACGGCCAATTGTGTTATTCACCGTTTCCCCAGTTCCCTGCTTAAACTCTTGCCTTCTCTTGTAGGTTTTGACATTTCCTTTATGCAAATCTTGTTTTCTCTTCAAATCTTGTTTTCTCTTTAGGTTCCTAGCACCACTATGCCTGCCTGACAACTTTGCATCTTACATCTCACACTGACCTTGTTTCTGCTCATTGCTCCCTGGCTGTGACTATACCCCACATCTGTTCTGCTCACCCCACAGCCTGCCAGACATATCAATTTATTCTTGTTTCTATCTGCAGCAACTCACTTCCTCAGCCCCCACTTAGGTCTGCATTACTTTTCTGGAGCAGATTGGTCTAGATACAAATCTCTGCTCTCTTGCTTATGAGCTATATAAGCTTGAAGATGTCATGTAATATGCCTATGCCTCCATTTGCTAATCCAAAAATTGGGAAGTGTCCATTTCACTGGGTTTTTGAGGAATATACCTAATAAGTTGTATTTTTAAAAGTCTAATATGCTATTTAAAGAAGAAACTAAAACAAACAAAAAACATTTCTCTCCCTTTCCCTCCCCACTCCACCTGACCTCTCTTTCTACAAATTCTTTGGAAGAATCCTCTTCCTGTTCCCGCACCTTAAATACTGGTGTTGCCCCCACAGTTCTGCCTTTGTGTTCTCATTTCAACCTATGTGCATCAAGAACAGTTTTTTATACTTCTTTAACATCAAAGTGTAAGTATATGCCAGTGGTTTCCAAACATAATAAGGCTAGACTTAGCCTCTTTCTAAAGCTTTTAACCCATTTTTCTGTTGCTTTTATTCATCATCTTATTCACACCATTTCCCCTTTTTCTCTTCAGTATTATTCAAGGTAGCAACAGTAGCTGCTGAAAGAGATAAACCACAATATCTTAATGGCTTACCACAATAAAATTTGATTGTTTGTTCCCAGTCAATTGGATATAACTGTCCACTGCAGTCCCATGAGAGTGGGGAGGAGGAGAATTTCTGCTTCAAGCACTTTTTAGGGCCAAATTCCTTCTTTCCTGTGATATGGCATCTTCGACACCTTACCTGGAAGGTTACAATAGATGGAGAAGAGAAAGAAAGTCTAGAAGTGGTGTGTATGTCACTCCTGCCCACATTGCATTCTACAAAACTCAGATACTTGATCCCAACTAACTGTAAAACATCTGTACAATGTCACTTAGCCATGTGCCCAGCAGGAAGGCAAAGAGAAATAAGAATATTGGACATTGCTCAGATTCTCAGTCATGCTATTCAGTCTTCTAATATAGACACTGAGAATCAACCTGCATTTCTTGTGTTGAATCTTAGCAGCTCTACCTCAGAAAAATCTCACATCTTTTTCTCTTTACAGTCCTCACCCTCATCACTTCTCACTGGTACTTTTAACATAACCACCCCCTTCCCCCCACACCCTGCCCCCATTCTTCACAAGCTTACAACTGCTTACAACCAGGATAACAGAAGCTTGCCTGAGCTGGCTCTCACTTTACCTTTTTCATTCTCTCCTTTAATCCTTTCTGCAACTCACTCTGTGCCCTGCACCAGACTGTCTTCTTTCTTTAATTAGCCGCCAAGGCTGTGTGTGTGTGCCAGGTGTATTCTTCCATTCTAGAATGTTCAGCACTGCCTTCACTACCTCAGAAATCTTCTCTGAGCATCAAGACCGTTTCATATATCATTTTTTTCTTAGAAACCTTTCCATGTCCCTCAGTCAGAATTAATTTGTCTATATTTCATAGCAATTTATATCACACTATAGCATTTTGACACGTTTAATTATAACTATTTTTAATGTGTCTATGCCTTCCATAAGACTGGGAATTTCTCAAGGAGAAGAACGGTTTCTTTATGTACAATTTCACCAGCTAGATTTGTAATCTCTAAATTCAAAGCTGGCACATCATGGGTGCTCAATTGATGCTTGATGAATAAATGAATCTTTTTGTAATTGCATCATAATGCAAATTAGAAATCTGTGTTTTTATTTTTAGAAAAAACAGCCCATCATTTTCCTGCTCTTCAGAGTTTATTATTTATGCTTTAGAAGATATTAGCTATCTAAATCTCATAGAATTTAGGAGGGAAAATTGTGAAAAGCATCTGCCCTCACTAGCTAAGTTAGCAAATTTTTTTTCTGAAGATTGTATGGAGTCTTATGATAAGTTCTTGTCTACATCTCAACAAGTAGGACTTTCCAGGATTTTACCCTTTTGGTCTAATCAGTGTTACAAATTATGAATCTTAAAATCACTAAAGAGTTGCTAAAAGATAGTTGGCATTTATTGGTTGTCTGGGAACTAGTTATTTCTTCAGTTTCCACATACTAAGAGTCATTTTCAATAATAAAAAAGGGGATTCAGACAAGGCCAAGTCATGAATTTTAATTAATCCATCTCTGTCTGAGTTAGACGCCTGGATAAAGGCTAGGATGGGCTTTGAGGCTGCCTAGTAATTTCAGCCTTCCTTGCTTTTCTTGTCCTACTTATCTGGAATAATTAGGAGTGAGGCTCATCATTAAATGAGACCTGCCAAGAACAATTACTAACCTGCTTGCCCACATCTCTGCCTCTCATACCTAACCTGAATATCGAGGTAGCAAATTAAAATTATTTATACCCATGGCCTCATCTATCATATCTATATGAATGACTCCTAAGCATATGTCTTGAGCTTAGACTGCTATTCCAAGTTTCCTATATCCGATGACTCTGAGCATTTACACTCAGATGACCCATAAGAATCTCTAATTCAGCACATCAAAAAATGGAATTAATCATCCTCATTCCCAAGACTACTGCAGCTCCTATCTTCTCTTGCCTCATTAATAATACCATCATTCTCCTGTCAGGATTGAGAGCTCAGGGTCATCTTTGAGGGCCCATGCATCTAATCAACAATCATTTATTAAGCCGTGTTCATTCTATTTCTGCTAAACCATTATGGTAAAATCTCATTCTACTCTTTCTGTTTTCAAATACAGGCAACCCAGAGCTGAATATTCATAATGTCAGTCTTAAAAAGGAAAGTGCAATCCAGTGCTAACAAATCAGAGCCACAAAAACAAGCTGATCTCATCCAGGTCCTCACTCTGGCTCTTAACCTCTGATTGTCTTGACCATCAAGCCCATGTATTTATATAACAAAACCCAGAAAGTGATCTTTAACTCAGGATTTTGTGACGTCAGCATCAACTACACAGAATGAAGTTGTTGATTTTTCAAGAAAGATCCCATGACAGATAGTCAAAAAGATAGATATAAGACTTAAAAAAGGATATTTTAGATGAGCCAGAGCTGCATCACTGATAGGTTGTCTGTGTGTGCTGGGCCACCCAGCTTCCTAATTATTGCAGTGTTTTGGGGAGAATTTAAGGATATGGAATGTTAGCAAACACTAAACAGGTGCTTAACCACATCTTTTAACAAGCCATGTGAAAAATAATTTGAACTTAGCCCCCAGCGGGGATCAGATAGAAAAAGATGCCATCTGGTGGCACTTTGCACAGAGGAAGAGAGATGCTGTGGGAAAAAAAGACTGCAAAAATATGGACCCAAAAATCTGGTGCAGGAACCTCCTCTCAAATAAGTGGTTGTGAACCTCAGAAAGGTATTTCCTACGGCCTGAAGTATTGAAGGGCAGAGAAATGGGGGAGGTTCGCAGTGTCATAGGCATGCTATTGGCTGGCAAGGAGAAACCGCTCTAAAAATAGATAAAGAATTTTAAACCTCCAGCCAAAAGTACTCATAACTTCACATCAATGTCATGTGCAACTCCACACAATGTGACCTTAACACATATCCTTTTGGCCAGGAGAATGGTTTTCTACTGGGTAGATGTAATTTGATTAAAATCAATACTTGCATATGCTATCACCTGTTTATTTCTTTCACTTAGACTTGTAAGAGTATACTAATTTGGTCTTTATATATTTCTAATAACTTCTCTTCTTAACTAGGGTTCATTATCTGAATATGATCTGAGAAACTATTTTCTTAGTTTCCTTAAGTATGGTCCTTAGCTAGTAGCACCCTTTTAGATGCTAGTACTCTTTTAAATAGAAGTTACTTTATTACATATTCTGTTCACTTTTAAGGCCTTTGGGCTCAATTCTTAGTTGACAAAGAAGGGAGTGGAAATTCTCTCTAGGTTAAGCCTAAATCACTCTTCGTTCAGGCCATTACCCTTCTCAGAATCTTTCAGTAGCTCCCTGGACCTATAAAATGAGATTTCAATTTCTTTGCACACAGGGTCTCCCATTATTTGGGTCCAACCTACAGCCAAATATCTCTTCTACCATTAGCCTGACTGCTGGGCTTCTTTCTGGTTCTCCAACCCATCCTGGGCCAAACCAGAATTTACTCTTCCAACTGCCGCTTTTGTCTCACCACCCCAGTCCCTGACTCTCATCTCTGTACATCTCTATTCACTCATTTTTCAAGGCCAAACTCAGATGTTACCTTCTACATCAAACCTGTTTCAGACTCTCACTTCTGGTTAATATCTACCATACTTAACTTTTTTAAAAGTTTGTGGCACTTTTGACTGTCTTTTATTGGAGTGCATATCTTTTAATCCCTTTGGCCTGAAACCTCCCTGAGAGAGGAACATGGCATCCTCTTCTACCCCTGAGCTCCATGACTAAAATGTATGATATCAATAAAGCATTGGTGAATGAATGGATGAAGGAATTGGAGTTGGAGTTCTTTACCACCTGTCTGCTTGTGCACCACAGATCTGTATTTCAACTGGTTAAATAGGCTTAGAAGAGGGAAGCTTCTTGCAAGTGGGTGAGCCTCCTCTCTCTACGAACTTGCATGTCACATGGAATAGCATAATTCCTTAAACTCCCACAAAAATCTGCATGCTCTGCTTTCTCTAATAGGCCCAACCCAAATCTTCTATCTTAAGTTGTCCCCAGAATTTCTCAGTGCACAGTTTAACACCTCATATTCAGTATTCAAGTAATGACTCTAAATATGAAGACTATTATATGTACAATTTGTCTTTGACAGTGACCGTTAAAGCCAATATTTACTCCAATACTTGAACATAATATATTCCTTTCCAGCTACTGCTACATCTTACGTTTTCCTAAATCAGCCTAAACAGAAAATACTAAGCATATTTTTCCTCCTCAGAAATCATCTCAACAGTAATTACCATTTTTAAAACTTTGCATTTCTAAAGTATGTTATATTTGAGAATTTTAAAGTCCTATTGGAAAATAAGCCATGCACAGATATGAATCAGTCAGCGCTTCACCAGAAATATCAGAAATACCGGAAATACCCTGAAAGCATTTGTAGCCTTCAGCACATGAACAAAACATATAATGCTAATTATTTCTCAAGAGCCAGGTTCTAGGACCATATTTGCCTTTTATATTTAAAGTGTGAAGGTTTTTTCTTTGTAATGGCCTTCAATTGTATTATGTCCTATCATTTTATTTATTTCAATTGCTTCAGTTCTCTCCTGGTAGAAGACTACCACATAATTCCTCTTGATTTCTGTAGCACCATATATTCATAGCTATTTCTTTTGGCTTTAGTTATTTGTGTCATCAGTGTAGTGCCGGCATTGTTAGAATAGATGTTCTTACACTTATTTCATTCTCTCCATTAGAAACTAATTTAGTAAGAGCCCAACACATATTGTTTATGCAGCACAAATATCCTGCAAATCATATCTGTAACAGAGATAAGATTTTTAAGAAATTGCCATACGATAATATGCCCATCAAGAACTCTTTCTCTGGATTAAAGTGTTATAAAATAACTTCACCTCAAGCTTGGCAGAGTAAAAATGTATATTAATTTGTATGGTGACAAAATTCAAATTGATATTTCAGTCATTCAGAATAATGAAGACCTGAGGTGCAGGAATAAAAGATTTTAGAACAAAAGGATTTCCTCCAGTGCCTGCTACACCAAAATGAATTTGTATTTTCTTCCAAAGAAGCATCATCTGTTTATTAGTTTATATTTTCAGATAAGTAATTTTCTATTGATGCTCATAAGAAAACCCAAAAAGACCATTATTTGTACCTTAAATAGTTTTTCCACAAAGTACTGAAAGAGCAAAGGGGCAAATGTTTCCTATATACTGATTGCTTATGATGAAATATTTTTAAAATGAACACATTAATAGGTCTGCTGTGATCCCATAAAGGCACTTATCCTACAGGTGTATTTGGGCACGTGGCCAAGCGTAACCTGGAAGAAGCTGAGGGATTAAGCCTTGCAAAAGTTTCCTTTCTTCTCTCCTTCCTCTTTATCCTCTAAAAACAATCTCCTTCAGGTTTCTGGAGCAAAACCAGGAGCCTTGAGATGTTACTGTTTTCAACTTAAATTCTGGCTGAGTTCAATTCTTTCATGGTAAACAGAACAATTTCATGTCACTTTGAACCAAATTAAAGTCCACAAGTAGACCTGTAGGTGAGAGTCTGAACTAGATTCCATTGTGAGTGGGGATCCCGTGGATGAGCGTGTGAGCACTTTGACAAGCAGCCCCGGGATGTGCCTGGGTCACAGTGACACACGGGCCTGTGTCCAGCCATGTTTGATTGAGGGAAGGGCCACCTTTCCTCCTCTTATTTGAAAATGTCTTAAAAATAAATGGTTTCAGAAGCCTGGTCCACCTCAAATATGAAGAATACAACATATAATTGTTTATATTTTCACTTTAGAGACACCAGCTTTACATGCATGGTTGCTTTTTATTTTAAAAAAAAGTGGTATAAGCTAACTAATAAATAGCTTTATTCTTTATTACCGCATATTCTAAACATGTTCTTTAAGTAGGAAATGCTGGAAGGGATGGAGTGAGTCGAAAAGACTGAGGTGTGGGTGTAAGGAAGAAAGACCATCTAGTTTTGCATTCTTTCCCTAGGACTCTGTTACCATGCTTGGAAATAGTCAATGAGCTTTTAAAGGTGATTACTGTGCTTTCATAAGCTGTGTGAGATGCAAATGAACATATTTAAGAATTTATCTCAGATCTAAAGGAGAGCATGGGGTTATCTGCCTCACCCACACATTCTAGAAGTACTTTTCTGTGTCTAGACCATGGCCACTGTGTATCCCACAGGAAACCAGGGGAAAATGTAAGGGTGAAAAACTAGCCTCGACTTTATCTGCAGCAGGTTGAAGTGGTCTGGATATTGTGTCTGAAAACAAGGATGACCAACTGTCTCAGTTTGCCTAGGACTGAGGACTTTTTGGGAGAGGAGGCTTTCGGTTTTAAAACAAGAAGCGTTCTGGGAAAACTGGAACAGTCAGTCATTCTAAAAACCCAGTTTAGACTCTCTTCACTGTTGACAGTCTTGTAAAGCCCAGACTTTCAAAGCTGGCTGCACATCAGAAATATCTGGAGAGCTTAATAGCAACTGATGTTGGTGTCTTGCCCCCAGGGAATGTGATTTCTTTGGTCTGGGATGCAGTCTGGCCTTTGGTATTTCTTAAAGCTCCTCAACCTGTCCAGATGATTTTAATGTATTAGGACAGTTTGGGAAACGCTTGCACTAAATGATTTTGCCAAATCACTTAATCTCTCTGATCCTCAGTTTTCAGTTTGATAAAAATTTGTCTTGCTTCTTTTGCCTATTTTGCAGTAGTACTCCAACTTCCACAACTTTGACTTTGTAAATTAGTACATAGAAGTCACCTGGTGGTCTCATTAAAGTGCAGATTCTGATTCGGTAGGTCTGGCAAGAGGTTAGAAGTTTGCATTTCTAACAAGCTCCCAGGTGCTGTTCATGCTGCTGGTCCACAGACCACCTTTGAATAGCAGGATATAGAACATTGGAGGGTGAAAACTTTTACCTCAAAATAATTTTATCTCCTTTAAAGATCAGTGTAACTTGTTGAGGTGCCTGAAAGGAAACAGGAAGGGATATAAGAAGAGATATAGGAGGGATATAAGAGCAGACACTCAGGTATGCATGGTGGATGTGTGCTAAGCAAAGCAATGCCCCCACCGCCAAGATGCTCACATCCTCATCCCTAGGACCAGGGAGTATATTGTTATATGTCAAGTGTTAATCAGCTGACCAAAATAGGGAGATTGCCCCTGATTATCCAGGTTGATCCAACATAATCACAAGGGCCGTTAAAACTGGAAGAAGGATGTAGAAAGAGTCAATGTCAGAGTGATGTGAGATAGGACCTCCCAGCCACTGCTGCCTTTGGAGCTGGAAGGGGGCCATGGACCAAAAATGTGGACAGCCACTAGATGCTGGAAAGGGCAGGGAATTGGACAGTCCCTAAGTCCAATCTCTGAGGAAGACATAGTGCTTTTAGCCCAGAGAGACTTGCTGCAGACTTCTGACCCACAGAACTGTAAGATGATGAATTTATGTTCTTTTCAGTCTTTGTAACAGTTTGTTGTGGTGGCTTTAGGAAAGCAATACAAGTATGATATTAATCCACAACTTGGATGGGCAATACACACAATTTTATTTTTCATTGTCAGTTTCTCACTCTGAATCCTCTTTCTCCCAGGCCTAAACCTCAGCTTCTCTGGATTTTGAGCACCTACCCCTACCCTGGGGTTTGGCAGAAGTTCTGGAGTCCGGGTTTAGAGATGAGTTGGCAGGAGCAGAGGCCTGTTGATAGGTGGAGTCTTGGTAGAACTGCCCCTGGCGGGCCCTCTGCAAGCAGCATCCTATGTGTCCCCTGTGAGGCCTGGCTTCTCTGAGACTGGCTGAGAGAAAGAGAACCAAGCCGCTTCAGTCCTTTTGCCCTCCCCACCATTTTCTCCTATAACCCCTCTGCTCCCATTCCCCACTGACCCACAGCCAAGGAGAATCTTGTTTGTCTCAGCTCTTGTCTTGCAGTACTTCTTCAAGGGGCTCTGTATATATCTCTATGAAGTCTCTCAATTGTCTCAAAGGTTTGGGCTTTGGTAAACAGAATTCCAGGGGAAAAAAAGTGCAGGTTATTTTTATTTTCTTCAGGACCACATGGCTCCCCTGAGGCGCTGAGCCCAGCTGGCTCTACAGCAAAGGGGGCTGGGACAAAGGGAGCGAAAAGAGAATAGTCCATCCGGGAAGAAAAGAACATGAGTCCATCTGTCAAAATATTAACCATCTACTTATGTGGCTGTGTAAATGTGCCACATCTGCCTGGCATACATAGAGATGAAAAAGTGGGTGGAAGGGGGTTTTGTGAGGAGGTTAGAGGCGAGTCCAAAGGAAATGAAGAAATCCAAGGGGCAGGAGGTCGTTTTAAAGACAAGGCTGCAAGGGCCAGAAAGTTCAGTGCATCATTTCAAGGTATGATATTCTCAAAACTAGATTCCTTCTAGGCTCTTGAAGGTGAAGCTAGTGGTCACTACTATTGGCCACTACTGCCAGCCACCTGGCTCCCCTCATCTCTCTCTCTCTCTCTCACTCACACACACACACACACACACACACACACACACACACACACACCAGCAGCAGCAGCAGCAGCAGCAGCAGACCTATGTTCTGCATGCCCTGGGGTGACTCACACCTGCCCCACTGGGAAGCCCTGGGAAATCACAGGTCAGACCCTTTCCTCCTTGCTCTGCAGCCAGCCTGGCTCCTGTGTCTTTTCTGAGCCTTACAACTTAGACTTCTTATAATTTCTCTAACAAAGAAATATCTAGAGGTAAATTATAAGCATTTCACATGTAGATTTAAGATATAGTGCCTTTGTAGGTGACAACCTAGTCAATGTTAATAAAATCCATTTGATCAGACTGTGCATAAAAATTCCCATGAGAAGGATGTATAGGTAAATGTTAATGGTGATGAGTGAGAGTAGAATCGTGGGTAATTTATTTTTACCCTTTGTGTTTATCTGTATTTCCTAGAAGAATGTTTTATTTATATGATGTAAAGTAGGTTTTGGTTTAAATAATTAAGAATTGTGGCAGAGTTCCAGCGTTTGGCCAAGGAGGTGGTGTTTAGAAGCAGGAAGAGCCTGATATGCAGGGGTTATGTGCTCAAGTGCTCTGGCTGTGGGGCTCGATCCCTGTATGCAGAAGTCTGGCATTGTTGCTTAGAGTTCTAGCCTTATAGCCTGAAATAGTGTGGTCCGCTTGCCTTCCATTGTTGAAGGAACCTCCTAGAGAAAGTCAGTAGTGTCTCCAGACCCCTCTATTGTGGCCCTGACCTCGGACTTGCCCCTGTCTAGAAGTCACCATCTTCCTTTTGATACAAATTGCAAACATGTGCCTGAATGCAAAGATGAATGGATATGTGTTCCTCACTTTGATACATGTCCCTTTGTACCAATAAGGGAACGAAAAAGAGCTCCCTTCTCCCTGTGAGACTTGGATTTTACTAAGTAAAGAAAAGGTTAGGTAGGCAGGGGGCCGCTCTGGAGAATAGAGGCCCTTAAGAGAGGAGAAGAATGCCGTGGGGAATCCTCCACGGTGGGGAAGCAGGTGAGGATGGACAGGACTGTGGGCACTGATCCTGCATCGAGCTTCTCCCCCCACTTCTCATAGGCCCCAGAGTGGTGGGGAAGAGGATGTGCAGCCAGAAAGAAAGGGAACTTGTGGGTGACCATGTCTATCTTTTCACACTCTGGAATGGGATGTAAAGGCGCATAAAGAAAAGCCTAGAGGGGATTTTCCAAGGACCTTTCCCCCTGGCCTCAGCCTTAAAGAACTTCAGGCCCATAGGCCCTGCTATTCACATGGGCTGCTATGTCTGCCCCTAATCCTCCCTCCCCTAAAGGCAACTCCCAGGCTTTGCCACCTGCCCCTTTGGTAATGGTGTGAATAAAGCCTTTGTCATGAGGACAGGTGTGACCTGGGAGGGGTGGAGGTGTAGTCTGCTACCCCTGGGACCCTGAATGAGTCAACACCTGTCAATAAATCCTCAATCCCCAGGGGCAGACCTATCCTCCTAAGAGGTAGAGTGTGGTGGACTACAGGGGATGACATTTGGGGAAAGACTATTACCCCATATATAGACCTCCAAGGGACACTTCTGCCAACCAAACTGGGCTGGGTCTAGAATCATCCTTAGATATTGTGAATAACAACAATAATAGTCTAATGATAGACATCTACGTTTTCTTTGCTGTACATGGCCACATTTGCATCTAAGGGCTCAAGAATTTGGTGCCTGGGCTGGGGGGGATTTCTCCCTCATTCTCCAGGCTATGATGTCACTCAGACCCTGTGCTAGAAAGTCCTCATTGTCCAAACCCATTTTTCAGGTACTGAACACTCCCCTCTGTTGTCGTTGGTCAGGAACCTGAGGCCAAATAAGGACCAAGTCTTTTCTTTTCCACACAAGAATTTGCTCTGTGGCTAAATCCCCACCTAAAGAGAAAAGCAACAGAAAAGAAGGTTGGGGAAGAAAGAGCCAGAATACAGAGCGGCTCTCGCCTGCCTTTTTCGGGCCCCATGCCACCCAGGTCGCTGTTTATTTCTTCGCCAAGCCTGCTATTAGCAATAGGCCAGAAAGCTTTGAACTTAACTGATGTACATAAAGCAAGCTGTTCATTTAATCTGCACATTTAATTCAGCCGGCTCTGCGTGCTGCTCCAGTCTGGCTTCTTTCCATATAAGGCATTCATGGTATCTTTCTGCAGCACCCCTGCCTCTGTCTTGAAAAACAGCCAAAGCTGGCTTTATATTTAATGCATGTGCTGTAGGCCGAAAACCTCAGCAGCACGGCCATCACCTTGCCCCCTCCCTCCTGTTAGGTAAGTCCTATGTGGTCCATTTCTTCAAATGAGAATGTGCTTAATTCTAATATTTTGGCCTTTTTAATGTGAATGAATGGCAAGAAAATTGCTTATAATTTTGCTTGTCTATCAGATAATATCAGGGACAAATGCATGCATGTGTGTATAATTTCCTGTTTGTGAAAATCTTGCTGTATTCTGCTTTAGTGTGTCTTAAGACAGATGGACAAAAGCTTAAGGTACACTTCCAGTGAAATATGCATTCCAAATGCATTAATAAGGTTCACAGGAATGAATAGTGCATGGCAGGCAAAGGAAGGACAGTGTCTTGTGTATGATGTTCTCTTCTAAATAAATACTGTTAAAATCTGTATTATAATCATAGTTTTTTTGAAATGTGCTAAGAGGTTAAATAGATGGTTGCATTTGGTATTATCATGTAAGCAATATTTGTTGCAGTAAACTCACATTTTGAGTCATGGCATGTAAATGTATCATATTCCCATTTCCCTGGTTTCTATGGTTTAATGCCTGTAAAAGTTTTGTGAAATATCTGCTAAACCAGTTGTTGCCACTGTAGTGAAGGGGAGAGGTAGGAGATTGAAAAATGGAGGCTAGCTTTAGGAATCTTTGCTAAGACACATGTATACACCCGTGGGGGTGGGGTGAGGGGGGTATGGGAGAAGGATGGGGGGAAATAGGAATTAAAAGCCATGAGAAAAAAAAATGTATTATGTGTAGGAAATTGGGAAGGAGGGAGAATGACATTTAGATGTAAACTAGGCCTTGGTGGGGGTAGGAAAACAAGGAACCACCATCTGATTCGGTTATGCCGATTCAGAGCCGCCGCTCTGCTCTGTGCACCAGCTGCCTCATTTAGGATCCGTTCTCCTCACTACATTAACCAAGGTGAACATATTACAAAACCCTGACAGTGAATGACAGACGCTTGAGATATAGTGTGTATATCTACTCAGGGGTGGCTGCGGACCTCAAACACTTAAGACCATTATCTTCAGAATAACAGACATTTGCTCCTATCATTCCACATGCGAACCTTATTTCAGCTGTTATTATCATCAGTATATTGAACAGCTTGGAAGTACCTGGTCCTCTGCTTATGTCTTATTTAAATTATCATATTTATTACCTATAGTCTTTTGAAAATTAGTACTATCCCCATTTTTACAAACAAGAAAAATCAAGGCTCAAGGAAGTTAAGTGTCTCAGCAAGGGTCACCAGGCTGATAAGTGGAAAAGGTAGGATTTGAAATCACACCTACTGACCTGGAAAAGCCCTTGTTTTTTCCCTTTTTATACAGCCTCTCAATTTAATTTCCAATTGTTATCGAAAGATAGGTATAAGTGGGAAAAGGGGGATACAAGTAAAATTACTTTCTTTGGAAATTGAAACAATACCTGAAGTCAATAATTAAATCTCAAAGTGTTTTAATTTGTTTCCTGAATATTCCAGTGGTTGAAGTACAGTAAAATATTGATCAGACACACTAGGGCTTATACGTTGTACTAACTTGGGAAACTTACAAAATACTAATGTCTGGTTTCCATTCCTTAGAGGCTCTGATTTAATTGGTCTGAGATGCAACATGGACATCACCAGTTTTAAAAGCTCCCTAGTTATTCTAATATCTAGGCAAATATGTAATTTCACCTTAGATTTTTTCCAGGGTCTAGATTTGTTAATTCAACTGATCCAAAGCTATCTAAGATTAAGTATCCCACCAGCATCTCAGACTCAACATGTCCAAACAGAACTTTGTCTTTTCACTTAAATGTGACCCTTCTCTTTTTACATGTCTTTTCTTTTTTCTTTTTGTGTCCAACATTAGTTTTGAGGAGAATAGACTTCTCTTATCCATATCTTAGATAAATTCAATCCTGAGATCAACCACTGGTGGCTGCTGTGTAAGTTCCTAGTGCTTCCAGGGGATTTCAAAATCCTAGCAAATTCAAGACCCCACTACTATTTGAAATGTAATCAATAGCTCCCTTCTGAAAGTCAAAGAAGGATAATGCTCAAATTAAATGTTCTACTTCAGAATGTTAATTGGCATGAACATGCAAATCTTATTGTTCATAAGAGTGTGAGTCACTCATAAAATTTCAAGTACATATGTATGGATTGTTTACTTCTCCAAGGTACAATGTTTATGGAATAGTTACACACCCAAGCACTTCCAGGTTCCAAAGGGAAACAAAACCAATACAGAACACTCTCTGCTTTCAAGTTCCCAGTTAAACCAAGGGGATCACACTGTTCCACAGGTAAAAACTAGACTTGACAGAAAGTGGTGGATGTACTAAGAAGAATAAATGGATTGGTTTTTACTCTGGCCCTTCTTCTAGTCAGTCTCCTCATCCATCCCCTGCCAGTTAATCATCTGCTTAAATCAAATATTCACATTCTTTAAATATTCTATTTATAAGAAAGACTGTTTCATTGAGGTACTTGAAAGAGTAGGACTCTACCATTATATCTTATAATAGCTTTTAAATAAAAATTTCTAAATATGAGTTATTTTTTAACATAAGCACTGAAATATTTTCATGAAATTATAAAGAATGAGAATTTATTTTATATAAAGTGTTTAAGTTTAATGTTTGGTGAGCTTCTATCAGACTATAAACTTCTCTAGCACAGAAACTCTCTCTGTTCTGCAAATTCCTTTATCATTTCCTAATTACAAAATCAGAATGAAAATGAATATTTACTTTTTTTCTTACCAAAGAGCTAGACCTATCTTGCTATTATTATATAATGAAAAGAAAATTTGAAATGATACTTAGAAGCAGTTTTGTGTCAGGAAATTTTTTCCCGGCCACTGGCCTTCTTTGTAATTTTAGGCAAGCCATTTAAATGGCTTACTCATTTCTAAAATGGAGATAATATTGGCTAGTAATAACAGTGGCTGATAATGATTGGTATAAACATCAAACAGAATAATGTAAATGAAGTAGCAAGTACTATACAAATAAGTGTGAGATGGTATTGTACATTTTTAAAGAACTATCTATGTGAGGAAGTTATATATATGGTAATGGAAATGTCTTTTTTTATTATAAGCCACCTTTTTTTTCATTAAATTCACTACCAGAGCTTATAATAACAACATTATGAGTAAATTCTATTAACTGTTCACTTTGGATATATATAAGTCTAGTGACTTCTACAGCTGGAATAAGGCCAAGAATTAAAAGGCGAGGAGCACCTTCCAACTAACTGGCAACAACAGCCCTATAGCCTCAAGGGATCCTTGTGTGGGAGGTGGGTACTCCAAGCAGAGCTAACAGTGCAATCTCACTGGCTGGAAGAGGTGTTCCAAACCAGGCAATCGGCAAAGAGGCCAAGTTCACAGAAGAAGCAAGAAATATTACAAAAGGAAAAGGGCAAATGAAACAAAAGAGCAGAGAGCAGCATATAGTCAATTTAAGGGACTGTGTAATAGGGGAGTGGAGATTAGACCCAGAAGTGAAGCTATGAACCACAGAATCACTGATTTTGGTGAGAGAGGGAAATGGAGGAAAGCATCAGTGTACTCAGTATGTAAAACGACAGAGCAGACCATTTCCGAACAACTCCTCCTTTCCCATATATTCATTCATAATTAGGATGTGACATGGATAGAAACAGATCCAGAAATTAACATCACAAATTTTTTATTGAATTTTGAATGTGTATCATGCCAGTACAAATTAATAAATAAAATATCTTCAACTGAAACAATTTTGGTAACTACTAAATTGTACTCTATATAAATTTATACTCTTGATTTATTTAGTTTTTTAATTTTTTAAATAAAAATAAGCTTCGATTTTAAAAGATAGCTTTTATATTGCATAAAATAATTTGCTCAAACTGAAGTTTACACTTACCAAACAAAAATATTATACCTTATAGGTGATATTCAGGTTCACTGTTTTAAATTTAAGTACACGTAAAATTTGTCCCATTTTATATGAATGCGCCAAAGAATAATAGATTAAGGTAACTCATTTTAATTCTTTGCCTTTGTAAGCACTTGCATTATTATTGTATATTTTGAATATTTAAATACAGGAATATATACAAACACAGGGGTTTTGCCCACAATGAGCTCAAACAATTTAAAGCTTTTGTGAACTGAGTCTCAAAACACACGCATGCTGCTGAGTTCAGTGTCTGGGGCCAGCTGTTCTGTGTAGAAGAGAATTAAAGGATAACTAATAAGATGCTAATGTGAAGAATGTGCGTTTGTGCATGTGTATACGTGTGTGTGTGTGCGCGCGCTATTAAAACTCAACAGTAATTGTTAGATTTAGACTAATAAATTTTTTGAGGGGAGGAGTAATTTATCATAGATACTGCTTTGTCATGTTTGCTGGCACATGGCAGTAATAGAAAACATTTAGGCAGTTTTATCATTGTTTTAAAGTTCTCTACGATGCACACTTTTAGTGCTTTTTAGTGAGACCCCTCAAACCACTGGAGAGTCATGGAGCCCAAAGAGAAAAATGCTTGGTTCACCCTACAAAAAGAGGGGTACTCAGCCTCAAACTCTTTAGTAGGGCCTGAGGGCTTTGCTAAACCATAGTGCCAGACAAAAAAGGAGTATTCGCAGTGGATCACAGTCCCTGATCCCTCAGAGCCCTACATGGACAATACCAAGAGAGAGTTCTTGTAGAATTCAGTTGTAGGAAAGTTTTGCTTTTCTTGTGTTTCCTACAAGAATTATTTTTATTATAAGACTTATAGACCTCACATGTCATATTTTACTTGGGCACAGTTCAGAATAAATATATGTACCCACACATATCCCCCACTCCCCATACACACACACCTGCCCATACACATCCCCTACCCCTCATCCACTCAATCTATGCCCCCCCACACATCTCCCAACCCAGCTCCTCCTCTCTACCCCACATGTCCCCCAGCCAAACCCCCAACTTCCCACCCCCTTCTCCCTCCTTGACTCTACAGGCATCCCCTCCTACACATCCACTTACCCTTTTTCATGTACGTACAGACACACATAGATAACATTATAGTGTAGTTAATTTCCAAGTTTAGGAGTTTTTAAGAGTCCAATTTCTGGGCCTCACGCTGGAGAGGCTGAATCAGTATATCTTGGATGAGACCTCCAAATTTATACATTTTTAAAACATGTCATGTGTTTCTGATGGTCACTTATGGGGAGGAATCACTCACTGGTGACTGGATTTATTTTTCTAATTCTATGATTGTAATATTCAACTTCAATTAAATTAGTATGCTTCTGGTTTTATATTTCTATTTTGTCACTTTCTTGTCTATGTTCTATTTCATCTTGGAGATCACCTCAGTATAGAATTGGAATGTAATCCTTTGAGAAAAATTGTTTTTCCTCTGTCCCCAAACCATGAATTCTCACAATTGTGCATGCACAATGCAGTCGCAGGTTTGAAAGGTCATAAATCAGCTTCAAGATTCTCAGCGGGGTGTATATTAAAATGTATGACCTTCTGTTTTTATAGCAATCACTAAAGAACTTTCCATGCCATCAATGCAGTGAAAATCAGTGCTTTTTATATCTTCACATGCAATATATTACTAGAGTTGTTCTCAAAAATATATATAACTGTTTACTTAAATAATAACCTTTTTCTTTGAAATTCACAATTTCAAAGAAAAGAGAAAAACAAAGTACAGCAAAACACAGAAGATTCTTGGAATCATGGTAATTTATTACTTTGTTTTTCTAGCTGCAAGATTGGATGAAACAGAAAAGACAAATATAGTATACTTCTAATTCATATGAGCATGAACCAGTGTATCATAGTCCAGATTGTATAACTGATTATGCTTTTAAAATTCTCCTTTTGTTGTTGTCTTTAATAAATATCAAATGCCAGTCAATATTATTATCAATCAATCTGTTTTTTGAATATAAGAATTATTAGTCGTAATTATATATTTCTTATAAGAATTATTGGTTGTTATTATTGATATATAAGGACCATGTGAGTGTTAAAGTTTTCAGACAAAGAACTAGATGATATTTTAATTTTTAGATACTTCTATGAAGGAAGTGAGGCTCAGAGAAGTTCTGTAGTTTTCTTAATTTGTTCAACTAATAAACTGTAGAGCTGAAATTAAAATTCAGATTCTTAAAAGCCTACATTCATATCCAGAATGCTTGTATTTTGGTGTACATAATCTCCTTAGAAAACTTGTGTGAAATGCTGTTTTCTTCCCAGAGAGCCCCCTTTAATATGCCTGAGAGAGCCCAGGAATCTGCATTTTTAGCAAGCAATCAGATGAGGCTGACCACCCTCAGTAAAGGCTTGCATTGTGGGTGCCCTATTCCAGAGGATAGCTCAGAGTTGGGGACATGAAGGAACGCCCAGCCCTGTGCTGTTTATATCAGTTTGGCTTCATCTCCTTGGAATTCAGGCCACAAGCATTGCCCAACCTGCCTAATGTGGCCTGCTGGTTATTTTTCAACCAGAAATTTTCTTAACAATCATTTCTTAACTTAAAAAGGGAATGCTGAAAAAATATATTGGACCTCATTTAAAAGGTCAAAAAGCCTTCTGAAAATAACTGAGAAAGTGAGAGTTAAGAGAAGAGAAGAGGGAAGATGGATCTGGATTTTTTTCTGTCTCTTTGGGGTTCCCGTCCTGCAGGCCTCCCACCTCCTGCTAATCATGCTCGCCATAAAGAGCACACTCACCAGGAACTGAGGCAGCTTTAGAAGAAGAAGAACACTTGCACAGAAGTGGTAAGAAGAAAGATAGGGCAGAAGTGTGGGCATATGAAACAGAGTGGAAAAAAAGGAGGGGAGAGAAAAAGAAGAGGAAGGTGATGGAAATGGGGTCCACACTGCTAGAGCAAACCATGGTTAAGCTTGAGAGCAGTTCAGTCTACCAGATGTTCGGCTGCCTCCTCTTTACAATTCATAGGACAAATACAAATTACTTGTTCTGAGATCCAGCCAGATTTGAATCTTTACCAATTAAGTTCATTTATGTGAACCAGCAGATGCTTTTCCTAAGAATTTGAGGTAAAGTGATGGGAAGGAAAAACCCAAAAATCTAATAGGGTCCATGAATTCCAAACCCTTCCATGTGTTTGCTCCAAGTGGCACAAATACCTTTAGGCAGCTTTTCACCTGTGTAATTAAAACCTTTCTGGATCATCTTTGAAGAAGGCACTAAGCAGTTTAGAGAAATACCATATTTAATATTTGAGAAATGCTAACTCAGGCTTGGCTTCAACACCTTTTTGTTTGACATATGATGGTTATATATGATGCTTGGCATGTCATGCAGTTTCTCTGAATATCATTTACCCCACTAAAATATGGTGATGGCAATTCTTCTGCACAGGCTGGTTGAGGGGTAAATGAATGATCATTTAGTACAGAACCTGGCAGGTAGGTGTAGCAGGAAGTAGAATCCACCCCAGACAGTTCAAATTAAAAGACTTTTGTAAAGGATAAGACTTTTGGCAAGGATAAGAAAATGGAAAGCCACCTAGAGACAGTCACTACAGACAACTGTTACTCTCCTCAAAGCCAAAGGCACAGGAGGTCAGTTACCATAGTCCCCCTTATCCATAGGGATATATTCCTAGACCCCCAATGGATGCCTCAAACTGTAGATAGTACTGAAACCTATATATACCATGATTTTTTCCTATACATTCATACCTATGATAAAGATCAATTTATAAATTAGGCACAGTAATAGATTAACAAAAATAACTAATAGAGCAATTATAACACTATACTGTTATAAAAATTATGTGAATGTGTGCACTCTCAAAATACCTTATTTCATTGACAGATTTATTCTTACCTTCGATCTTAGTGACATCGGCATAGAATTCTTTTTTTCTTAAGTAGAGAACTTTCGTCTTTTTACTTAAAAGAAACACTTGTAGCTTCTTTTTTGCATAGTCAAATTGCCAGCATCACTACTCTTTTGCTTTGGGGCCATTATTAAGTACAATAAGGGTTACCTGAACACAAGCACTGCGACCCCATGGGAGTGGATCTGATAACCCAGGCAGCTACTAAGTGACTAAGGGGCAGGTGGCACATCCATCATGGATGTGCTGGGCAAAGGGATGATTTACATCCAGGCCAGGGTGGAGCAGGAAAGGTTAACACTTCATCACACTACTCAGAAGTGTGTGCATTTTAAATCTTATGAATTGTTTATTTTTGGACTTTTCCATTTACTGTTTTTGGACTGTAGTTGACCATGGGTAACTGAAACCACAGAAAGCAAAACTAGAAATGGGAACTACTGTGTTACCTGTTCTCCAGTGAGAGGATGAGCTATCTTAGAAAAGCCTATAAGAACCAGCTACTACTGGAGACGTGGGGAAGGAGTAGCCTCTTCTCCTGCCATCTGAGCCCTTGCTAGAGCCTTCCATTGCTAGACTTAATTGGAAGTGACTTGGGAAGGAAGCCTAGATGATAGAGTTCACAGGGTAAGCCTCCCTCAGCACAGGGCAAGGCAGAGATGGGCATAGAAGAGATGACAAAAGAGGAGGTACACAAGAGTTTTTCAGTAGAGTAATTTCTACCTCTAAACCCTAATCTACTACATACACACAACCTTACGTTTCCAAACAAAACTGTAAGGATAGGATTGAGAGAAGCAGTTTGTATTTAGCCAATAATCCCATTAATGATTATTTGCCATGTTCAGCAATGAATTCAAGCTAAACATTGTTCTTTCTTCTCTCAAACCCCAGGACCACTGGTTATGTACTTGGAAAGTCATATTAACTCTTAGACACAAATTCTGACTTTATGGTACATAAGTATCCTTTAACTCCATGAGAGAGTCAGTGTGCTTCCCTAAAGATCTTATTAACTTACTACCAATGTGTGAATTTGACTCCAAGGGTATCAGGCTACCTAGAAGACTCACCATGTACTGTTGCTGCCTTCCTCCACTTTATGATTACAAATCTTCCTTAAGACTGTTTCTTTGGATAATGGCTTCTCAACAAATGGGAGCTGTCTCCCATTTGAAAGGATGAATAGAGGTAGAGAGTAGTAGGTTTGTGGAGATTGCTGGGCCTGTGGGCCAGTAGCTGAAACCAGAGAAGCAAATACCCATGTGATGTGTCTTGAGATGGAACCAGAGATGTGACTAGAACATGAGCATCTGTGAGTTGTTTGATTAGTCTATATGGTCCATTAAATCTATTAGAGAGGAAAATATTTTAACTAGAGTCCCAGAGGACTTCTGGAAATTCTTTGGTCAGGTCACCCCATCATTATTTTTTAAAGGACAAGATAATATTTGGTGACTAGTTTATATTCTACTATAACGTTAAATTGACATTAGTTTCTGCACACAGAATAAAATAACAATTGCCATTATAAATAATAGCTACCACTTGCCAAATGTTCACTATAATGCATGTGCCAAGACTTTCAGATATCTTTGTTTTTATTATTGCAGCAACTCCAAAAGTATAATTAGATCATAATGCACTAAATTTAAAAAGTAGTAATTCATAATGATACTCAAAAGAGGGGGCTCTTTGTTATAGAAAATGGCAGCTAATCTAGGGAGAAGAAAAATTTCAATTGGAAAATCACAATTTTCATACACAAATATAGTAACTGACTCAAGCAAAGGTCATCAATGGATGCTAAAACATGCTGGGTAAAAGATTATTAAGAGAATAGAATGTTCACATAGCATCAGGACACAGGCTAGTTATTAATTAAAGAGGGAAAAAAGATATCTTTACTAGAAAAATCTGTCTGACAATATATTAACCAAATGAATAAAGTTAATATCAGCAATAATGAGACAAAGTGACATTATGTGTGTGTGGTGGTACTTAATCAGAAGTACCCGACATTATATAGTATTTTCCTTAAAATGTTTAGTCTAAATCTAGTCACAAGGAAACAGTCAAATTCATATTTAGAGACATTCTACAGCTGGCCACAAATGGCCTGGACTCTTCAGAAACATCAGTGTTATGGAAAAATGTTAAGGAGAGTGATCTAAAGTAAAATTGACTGCAGAAATGACAGCTAAATGTACTATTTGAACTTTCTGGGTCCTGAAAATTGGGGTTTGGGGGGTGGGATTAGATCCCAAAGAAAGTTTGGGGATAGTTAGGGAAATTTGAATGTGGACTGCATGTTAGATAGTTATGACAGCATTGCATCAGATTTCTTGGTTGATTTAATGGAACTGTGGTTACAGAGATGACAGTATTCTACTCTTAGAAAAAAATCTGTGAAGATTTCAAGTCCTATCAGTCTGCAACTTTCTTTCAAATAATTCAACAACCACCACAAAGTGTTATATTAAGAGAAAGCAAATGTGATAAAATGTCAACAGTTGATGGATTTAGGTGACAACTAGATGCATGACTTCTATTTGTCTTTAGGTTTCAACTTTCTAAAATTAAAGAGTTGAGAGTAAAAACAGTATTATTATTGATTCTACTTTTTCAATAATAAAAACTGAGGTTGAGGTCACCCAGCTAATACACGCTAGAGCTAATATCCAAACTTGGGTCTTTCTGATTTACTAACTTCTTCACTACATTTTGGCACTAGAATAGTTCATGTGAACACAGTCAATGTGAAATGGTCTTTTCAAAGAATGTCATTTATTTGCCCAAGTTTCTTGAGATAAGGGTACCTGAGAAGACTTGGGTTAGGTTGGGTGCAAGTGTGCTACCCTCCTCCCTCAACCCTCTGTTAAGAAGACAATCACTTTCTCTTCCTATGAATTACAGAAAATGTTTTTTAATTTATTCAACATCAGTTATTAAGGCCCAGTGCAAACACTCATGGGATGCTGGGATCTAAATCCTGACTTTTCATCATCTCAGGACACAAAACCTAGCAAACAAATGACAACTTTGAAGACAACTCTAATAGAGGTCAATATAATGCACAGTTACTATGGAACTCAGTTTACACTGATGCCACCTGAAGCAAAGGAGGGCTCGTTGGAGGACATTTATTTGAACCCATTAGCTCTCTTCCTTCAAAGAGTTTATTAACTGTTTTTGAAAACAACTATCTCTTATATCTGGTGTATGTGAGGTGATTAATCATATAATGATGGATTCAATTGAATTTTAGAGTATCCATCTCACATTATGCCTGCTCCATGTCCATGCAATTAGATAAATCTGCTAAGACTCCGTGGTGAATGGTGTTTGGAAGTTTCAATTTTCTTTTAACATCTTATGTTGCTATATAATAACATTTCCATATGGCATGTGAGTAAATCCTCATTAAATGTCTTCAGTCAATGTAACTAGACACAAAGGAAACTCATTCTTTGGTGGATATGGGCAGCAGCCCTGCGTCTCCCTTGTATAGGTCCCCTCTGTTTTTACCCTGCATTTAATTTTTTGGATTTTGTGAATTGCTGACAGGAGCCAGATCTTTTTTTGGAAAGCATTTTGTGCAGACAGGAGGGAAAAGCTCACAGTTGGTTATTGGTGTCATTAGCAATTTTGTTCTTTATAGAGAAGGAAAATATAATCAGGGGTTTTAAGCTATTAATTCTATAGGCTAGTACTTCCCTCCCACAAGGTAATGCTTATTTTCTTTACTCCTGAAGATGGGTGTTTTTTATGTTTAAGCAAATCCCTGCTGTGTCTTTGTCCCTGTAAACATAATGAAAGTGCTGTGCTTCAGTGCTGCCTGTGGAGAACCCAGCAGGGTACAGCCTTGTACTCTGTCTTAGCTGCTACACATGGAGGGTTAAAAGCAGGAAAAATCACATTTTGTGGAGGACATTTTTTTTCTGAATGGAATTCTTTAGCAAGTTTGAAGAAAAAGAAAAATAAAGAGAATATGGGATACTGGACAGAGTCCAGGTCCCCAGGTGCTAAGTTTAGCTCTCAGTGACCTTTGATGAATCCTTCCTTTCCTTGTGGAACTAAATACAACAGATTTTTCAGACCCTTTTCAGTCATTCTAACTGAAAATATGATTTACCACAAGAATTCAGAGCCACTTTCTTCCCACTGAAATGGAGTACCATTTATATCACAGTTAGCATAGTTAGCACCATAAATGCATTTGTCCTGGGTACATTCTTGGGGGTCCTGATGGACAAGGGACTATCAATAGGGCTACAAGAGCCCCTGACAGAGGTTTGGGACTATTATGCTCCCATGAGGAATTTGGCTGTCTCTCTTCTTCCCAGAACTCTCACTATTCTCAGGCTGGGATGTTTTCTCTCTTGGGCTCTAGAAAGTTTCTAGCAAAGAAGGGTATAAGCACGTGTTTGAAAAGAAACAGCAAGTCTAGGAAAAGAAGTCTCAAATAAGATTCCAAGGATCAATTCTACAAATCTGGGCAAGGCAAGAAATGGGTTAAAGAATTAGAGTAATATGCAGAATTTCATCATAGTATAATCTGTGAAACTGGTGACATGTGGTAGGATAGTGCGTGAGAGAGTAGGCTATGTGGTGCTAGTCTGACATGAGAACTAGAAGCATGTGAGTGTCTGGGAAACTTCAGATGCCAGGGTAAAATTCAAAGGCGGCCAATCACTAAAGACTGAGCTGCTGTGAGGATTTTGAAATTCTAAAATCTCTTATTCTACTTTCTCATTGGTCTACTGCAGGGCATCATCTCATACTCATAGTATGGCTAAGTATGAAATTTGAAAGTAATATCTCAGCCCCTAAAAGGGGGTCTTCTATTTTTCTGGCTAGAGGTCAACCCTCTGAGATGTAATAGACCAGCATGATCATGAGATCTCCATTGCTTTGCCCAAATTTGACTCTTTACAACACGTAATACCAGGACCACTGTGCTGGAAGTCAGCAAAGACTGACTAGGAATACAGAAAATCTGCTTCTCAAGTAAATTCTGAAGAATTTAATGGCCTCCAAGCTTTCAGCTTTCTAGCTGTCACCTGCTCAGCTACTGTTACTGACTGACAATATGTCACAGCAAAGAAAACAATGGAGCTGCATTCTTTTTTCTTCCCCCAGGAAGTCAACACTCAAACAGTATTAATATGGAAGGTATAAAAATTTACCTTTGAGTAAAGCATTAGATATATTTTACTCTGAATCACTGGAATTACATAACTAAGAAATATGAATTTGGAAGGCTTTTAAATCTTAGGTTTAAAAAAAACTATTTGTAAAAAAACAACTGTATTTAGTTGTAATAAATCAATCTGGCTTTTATCCACACTCATGAATCACTTTCATCTTCAATACATCCCAGTTACAAAACAGGCACTACTAATGGCCAACAGTTATATGAAATTGGTTTTGGTGTGCATTTCTTCTAATAATTAGTGAAGTTGAGCACCATTTCATATATCCTGTTTGCCATTTGGTGCTCAACTTCACTAATTATAAAGAAAATGCAGATTGAAACCACAATGAGATATCACCTCATGCCTGTTAAAATGTCAATTATCAAAAAAATGAACTATAACAAGTGTGGGAGAGGATATGAAGAAAAAAACCTCTATATACTTTTGATGGGAAATGTAAATTGGTACAGCCATTATGGTAAAAACTATGAAATTTCCTTTAAAAATTTGAAATAGGACTATATTATGATTTAACAAGCTCACTTCTGGGCATTTATCTGAAGGAAATGAAATCAATATCTGAAACAGATATCTGCACCACCATGTTCATTTAAGCATTATTCACAAGCGCCACATGTGGAATTTAAAATAACCAAACTCAAAGAAACAAAATGTAGAATAGTGGTTGCTGGTTGAAGGGAGTCCTGGGGAGATGTTGGTCAAGGGTTCAAAATTTCAGTTATGCAAGACAAATAAATTCTGTAGTTGAAATACTGTGTAGTTGAAAAAAGTAACTGAGGTGATATGTTAAATAGCTTGATGCGAATATTTCACAATGTGTACACATATCAAATCATCAAGCTGTATACCTTAAATAGATACAATTTTCAATTTCAATTTTACCTCAGTAAAGCTAGAAAAAAATATTCAGATTTAGAGAATTTTATTGGTAGTGGAACCTGTATACTTTATTAATGGAACAGCACACATTAGTTCCTGGTTCAAAGGAATGAGAAATAGGCATTCTGCCAGGTTTCTTTAGTATTTTTACTTATGAAGAAATGAGTTTATAGTACAATGGCTATGTGTGCACACTTCTAAAGGACAGAGAAATCATGCCAAAACCTCACATGCAGAGTTTTCAAGAAGAAATGTGAGCTCATCCTAAAAACTATGGCTGCTGACATAGGAAAGATTGCATAACAAGATTGGTACATTTTAGAAACTGCAACTTTTCTTAGAATTATGTACTTAACGACTTAATTACATCAGCTGCTGAATGATAGGCCTTGAAAAATATTTTGCAGCTTCTGTGATGGGCTAAGAATCTGCGCCAAGTGATTGTTCCAGGAGAAGGATACTGCAGTAAGTGGGTGCAGATAAGCGTAGGTACTAAATTTACACAAGTTTAGACAAAGAATTTGGTTTTAGGTAATATAAAGGCTAAGCTGCCGTAACAAAAAAGCCCCTAAAATACAAGGCTAAATGACACAAGACACTGCTTTGTGTCTCATTTACTAGCACAAAAGGACTAAGCTGGAAGGACAGTAGTGGTCCACATGGTCATTCAGAGACACAGGGTTCTTTGAACTTCCTGCCACATTTTCACTAGGACATTAAACTCATTAGCATGCTCAAAGCTGGATCATATCTTTAGCCACATTCCTACAAAATGGGGCACATGAAATGGTCCAGAGCAAACACTTGTCTTTGAGTGAGCAGGGCAAAAGTTGTACCATCTTATTGTATTGGGGTTCTCCAGAGAAACAGAACCAACAGGGGAGAGAGAAAGATCAATTAATTGATATACTATACAAAATAGACTCACCCAATTATGGAGACTGAGAAGACCCATGAAGTGCCATCTGCAAGCCAGAGACCCAGAAAAGCCAATGGTAGGACTCAAAAGCATGAGAGCATAAAGCCGATAGTGTAGAGTTCAGCCTGGGCCTGAAGCCCTGAGAAGCAGGAGCAGGTTGATGTCAACGCTCAGTAGCCAGGATGATAAATTCACCCTTCCTCTGCCCTTTGGTTCTATTCAGACCCTCAGTATATTGGATGACACCCACCCATGTTGGGGAGGGCCACGTGCCTTACTCAGTTCACCAATTCAAGTGTGAAACACTTTGGAAGCACCCAGAAATAATGTTTAATTGGCTGTCTGTGCATCCTTTGGCCCAGTTGAGCTGCCATATAAAATTAACCATTGCAGGTACATAGCCATATCTAGTTATCAGGAAGATGGGAATGGTATCTCTAGCTGGTGGCCCTATAACAGGAGAAGAAAACTGATTTGGAAGTGACAAATAGTAATTTACTACATGACTCAGTTCTTCCTAGTAAGAGTCTTATTCTCCTTAACCAAGTCCTGTTCCTAAGATTGTGATAATACATAATTTGAGCTCTCCCAGAAAAATTCAAGGAGACTTGTCTGTCAATTTGCTAAAACACTATAACAGTAAAATATTAACATGTTGAATTGCCATCTCTTTGGTATAAAGTTTTCTTGTATTAACTGTCTGCTCAGAGTTTGCCAGTTCCTGGGTGGTGCCTTTGTCCTCTTTCACCTCTTAGTAACATTTTCAACTGAGTTTCTTATGCCAGAAGCATTAGTCAGGCAAGCTCCATTTCTGAGAAAAAACTTGTTAATGAATTCACTGCATTGAGCCAAGAGTTTAGGTTTTGGATTATCTTCAAAGAGCTCATAAATGCCTTTTCATTTTTATTTCATAGACTGTCAAAAGTGAAAAGTGGTTTTTGGTATCCTAGAATCAGTGAACTGCCACTGAGTAAGACATGTCAGATAAAACTATCCTATTCACAATCAAAGTAAATTAATTTTTTACAAAACCAACTCTATATTTGTAAAAAAATAACAGATTACCTTCAGCTATGGTAGTCCATTTTCTCAAGATCAGGTTGCCTTCTGCAAATGACCCAGAATTGTGTTAGTGTCATATGTGCTGCACATTCTCAGGTGTGATTTATTGTGCAGCCAGGTTGAAAACCATAAATCCTTAATAGAAGGTAGCTATGGGACTGGAAAGAGAAAGGTGTCCAGAACAATGAGTTTTAAAGAAATTCAGTCTGTTCTCTGGGCTTTGTAAAAATATGAAATTCTTATAAACTGTCAGGATCTTTAATTATTCTTTCTCTAAATCTGGTTATTAGATAGTGTATTTCTTCAATAGTAATTATTGGTGATATGTTTTAGTACAACCAACACCTTTCCCTTTCTTTCTAGGATGGCTGGCAAAAAGCAACTGACCAGCCATTTTTCTTGTCCTCCTCCACATTCAAGTGCTAGGAGCCCTATGGAATTTAATCAGGGTTTTCAATCAGAAATTTTTCTTTCTTGTGAGCCTTCATTCCCATTACCTTCTCCGAGACTGATCTTGCAGAGCCCTCAGGAGTTGCTCCTGCTCTTCCTCCCCAGGCAAACCTGCAACCAGGGAAGCAAATGAACAAGGTACTCAGGGCTGCCACGAAATCACATGGCTTCACAGTTGCTTCTTTACGCCAACAGAGGTTTTTGTCTTGTTTAGCACCATTGCTAGCACATGTTTAGCACTTTATTTGTAAGAGAGGCAAATTTAGGAAAGAATGTTACTTCTGTAGCCTGAATGCCACAGAAGAAAAAATAATGACAGTTTACTGTGTGTGTGTGTGTGTGTGTGTGTGTGTTTGCTAGCTACATACACACCAGTAAATTGCCAGCAGTTTTTCTTTGGATTAGTTATCATACACAAGTGCTCAATTAAACTAATGTCAGAAAGGAAATAAATGTCCTACTCCAAGCTCCTCTGGAGGGTTTAAAAATTAAATTGATATAAGACAGATTAATAGGAGAAAATCAAGATTTATTTTGTATGTATAGAAGTCTCATAGATATAGAACCTAAAGAAATGACCAAAGCAGGCAGCTTTTATACTTTTTAGACAAAGAAATAAAATAACAAATTTGTGAAGAATTGGCAAGAAAAACTTAGGCTTGGGTGCTAGTTAGTGAAGAAAGTAAGCAGAGTTTTGTTTTTTTTTTTTACATCACCTTCTCAGCCCTGAATTTCCTGTCTCTGTATCTTTACCTCCTGGTGCAGAGTGGGGACCTTTCACATGAGAGATTTATTTCCTGCCTTCAAAGAGACTGGAGGGTCAGAGCGTCCTTCTTGCACAGACTATTTCTCAAGTACCTTAATGCAAAATAAAATGCCAAGGTGGCATACTTTGAGGTGACAAATTTTGCTTTTCACTAACATCCCCTTCTTGCAGAAAGTACTAAAAAGAATAATTTGTGACAATAAAATGCTATGACTTCTCTACAAGAAAATAAAATAGATATTTTTCATATTTTGGTGCTAATAAAGGCCTAAATATTTTGATTGTTTTCCTATTTTTTATCACAACATTCATTGACCTATTTGTTGACATAATTGTTTTAAGTTATTTGTATATACTAGAGATTGCAATCGTAAAAAAATCATAATTGTGGAAGGATAAAGTATTTTTTTTAATTTATCTAGGTTTTAATTTATCCAGATATCTAGATTAAGTTTCAGAACTAGAATGGTTTATTTTCACAAAACTGTGCTTATTTAGTCACTTGTTAAATCATATTTTAAATACTCATCAGGCATTTAAAATACTTTGGAAAATACAAAGAAGTTTAAGATACCCTCCCTATTTCCAAAAATCCAACTCTGTAACTCAAGAAAAATACATATAATGCCTTTATAACAACATAAAATAATATTCTATAGGATTAAAAGCCAAATGAGCAGTATAGATAGCAAATATAAGAACCAAGAGAACAGGAAATATCACATGAAGAAGATGCAACATGACTGGGATTTGAAAGATGGACAGAGTTTGAGTATGCAGAAAGGAGAGACAATATTTCAGGCAGAAAATATGGAAAAAATGCCCAGTGTTGAGCTGGACTTGTTTGAGGAAATGTGAATAATGTGAGAGCAGAGGAGTTGTGAGAAATATTACTAGAAAAGTAATGTGAGTGCTCAGTCTGAGCAGGCAAAGGTGAGGATGGAAAAAGTGGAGCCTTCTGAGAGTGATTCGTCTCCTCGAGAGCCCATAGCCACAAACCAACACTCATTTCAAGTTTCAAATTCAGTTTGAACAAATATGAATTGGGGGAAGTTCCTATGGTGTCTGAAATTCTTATTATTGCATATCCCTCCCTCTCACTAACTGAAAATACTAAGATTCTAAGGTCATACATTTCTAATTTTTAAATTTGTGTTTCTACTTTACTTTTTTCCTAAGAAAAAGAACTTTCAAAACCAGAAATTTTCTGTTGTTGTTGTTTGTGTTTTTTTTAACCAAAGTTGTGCCTCTAAGGAAGCTTCTGGCACAAATTCTTCAGTACTACTTTGAAGTCAAAAGTACCTTTTCCAGAAAGAGCCATAGCTTTCAAAGTATGCACTTGTGTTCTTATATCAAAAGTAACAATTTTTAGTTAGTTAAAATTAAGTATTTCAAATTCAAAATAAGTCAGTCTATGCCAGAGAATTTTAATATGCTTTAATTAATCCATGTTGTTCCAGCTATAGTTGGATTAACATTCCCTGAGTATATCACTTATTTTTATTTTATTGAGTTTTTGCCTTTACCGTTCCTTAAGCCAGAATGTCTTTTGCTAGAGAATCTAGTAACATTAACTTCTTATATTTAAGGAAGTGTGTAGAGGATAGCGGAAAGCCATGACCATCAAATATGGTACATGGAATCAGAAATAGAATTGTAATTCCAAACAGCTGTAGCTATTTGCTCGACAAGTGGAATTTTTGTGAACCTGATTGCTGAAATACTATGTCCAAAGATCAGGAGAGTTAATTATGTTGCTAATACTCAGGAAAAATCTAGCACCCTCTGTGCTTATCACTAGACCTGCTTGGTTTTTTTTGTTTTTTGTTTTTTTCCTTTTTTAAATATATATTCACTAATTATTTTCACAAATCTGCTGCAGACAAAGTTTTCAATATGCTAAATTTACATTTCTTAATCTGAAGCCAAAAATGTATTCCCTTCAAGTGAAGTAGACTTTCATATTAACTTAAAGAAATTATAATTGATTGGTATGCTAAAGATAGATTAAATTTTATCAGAATGGCTAAAGTGATTGCCTGATCATATAATTTTTTTAAACTTTTTTTTCAATTACAGTTGACGTATAATTTTGCATTAGTTTCCAGTGTACAACAGAGTGATTAGACATTTATATAAGTTATGAAGTGATCACCCTGTAAGTCTAGTACCCATCTGGCACTATATGTAGCTATTACAATATTATTGACTATATTCCCTATGTTGTGCTTTACATCCTTATGACTCTTTTTATAATTGCCAATCTGTACTTCTTAATCTCTTCACTTCTTTAACCCACCCCTCCCATCTGACAACCACTGTTCTCTGTATCTTTGAGTTTCTATTTTATTTGTTCATTTGTTTTGTTATTTAGATTATGCATGTAAGTAAAATCTTATGGTATTTTTCTTTGTCTGACTTATTATATCTAGCATAATACCCTTTAGGCCCCTCCATGTCGCAAATGGAAAAATTTTATTCTTTTTTTATAGATGAGTAATATTCCGTTGATATAGGTACCACTTCTTCTTTATCTATTCATCTATTAATGGACACTTAGGTTGCTTTCATGTCTTGGCTATTGTAAATAATGCTGCAATGAATGAGGGTGCATATGTCTTTTAGAATTAGTGTTTTAGATTTTTTCGAATAAATACCTAGAAGTGGAATTGCTGGGTCATGGGGTAGTTCTATTTATTTGACAAACCACCATACTATTTTCCATAGTGGCTGCACAAATTTATAATCCCACCAATAGTGGGTGAGAGATCCCTTTTCTTCATATCCTTGCCAATACTTGTTGTTTGTTGATTTATTAATAAACCTGTTTTTAAATATCATAATAGTCCAAATAAAAAACATACCACAATGAACAAATAAAGTATCCACCATGTAGCAGAATACAATTCATTGAACAAAAAGCTTTGAAAAGTGCTTAGGCTTAAGTCTGAATCAAATACAAACTAAATGTGAGCAGCATCTCTTCAAAGTAATTGTTATTCATTGCATTATACATTATGTATGTTTTGATTTAAAGAAATTAGAAATGAAAACATGTTGGGTTGCTTAATCTAGTTACCAATGAGCATAAGATTTACCTGTAGGTTTACTTACAAGATCAACCTAAAATAATGAAATAAACCAGTAAACCGATTGAAAATGCTAGTTTTAATTTCCTGAGACAAAGATCCAATTTTCTTGTCTTTAATTTCATCTTTGAGCTCTTGGTTTTTTCCTTTGGGGCCAGGCAAAAATGTGTATTCTGTCTGCAGCTTTCCTCTGTGCATTGGGATGTCAAATTCTCAAGAAATGCTGAATCATATTTTGTCATTTTACAATTCATTTGTTTTGCCTGAAGCCAGATAAGTTATCTCAAATAACTCAGTAAACACTAGAATTTTAAAATTTTGACTAAGTTGCTTTTGTATAACATAGCCTGTATTTTTACATTGTTATTGTCTCCTTGTAATTTTATTTTTATCTTTATTCATTTATTTTATTGGATAGTGCCCACTGCATTGTAACTGAAAACCTAGTATATAGCCTTCACTGTTTTCACAGCTGACAACATAGATCCATTTAGCTAAATGTTATCTCTCTGGAATTGATAAATTTAAGATTGGAAAACCTCTAGTTACATTATATTGTCTGCTTTTCTACTCCAACTTGCTTGTGGCAGAGAAGTCTCCACATTAGTTGCAGAAAAATGCAGCTGAGATTTTTGAGCTACACAATAGCATCCTGTTTTGATTCCTGAATGAAAACTATTCAAATGTTAACATTATGTGTTCATGAGGATCCAGCCCCGAAAAGAGACCTTGACTGGGGTGGTTCAACAGAGAGAATCTAATCCTAGAGAACTAAGGGTAGTGTGACAACCCAGAGATTATCAGCCACTCAGATTTGAGGTGGCACCCCTAGAGCCCATGAGCTGGGGAAGCCACCTATGAAGAATATGAACAACAGGGCTGCTGCCTCCTTAGAGAGGATGCTGATGAAGGCAGAGGAATGACAGAAACACTGAGCTTCTTCCCTCCTCCCTCTCCTGTCTCCTCACTATTTCTCCCATTCAAAACCAGCTGGCAAGGCAGCCTGTGAAACACAGAATGCAAGCGTCAGCCTCCTGCCATCCAGGGCACAGTACAGGAAGGGCAAGAAACATATGGGAGAACAAATAGACAAATGACCGATGGATCTAGAAAGTACTGGTCAAAAACCAAAAGTACTTCTATTGGTGCAAAAGTCCTCTTTTTGTGTGCTCTCTGTGTGTATTTTCTTAGTTAACTTGCTATTTCAATTTGAGATGTGATAAACTTAAAAAGCATGTTGATATTGGGCAATTTCTTCTAAGGGAGGGATAGAAGGGCAGATGTATATTTTGAATGCATGTTAATGTGCTTATAAGATGCATTTTCTTTTAATTGATGTGCTGCTCTTACACATCAGTTGTAGCTTGCCCTCCTCACTCGTTTGAAGGGTGGATTTATAGAATTTGTTCTCACCAAATAGTACCACCATGGCCTGGTTTGCCCCCAGAGGATTAGTGTGAACATGGATTATTCTGATCATACAGAGGACTCAATCTGAGAGTCTGAACTGAACATGGGTTCGACGGACTACTACAATGCGTGACAACATGTATCAACAAAAGTGCTTCAGTTCATATGCACAGCCTGCAGCTGGACACCTTACACTATGTATCGTTTGAAATGGGATCTAAAAGATTGAATAGCAATTACCCTCTGCAACCAGGGACATATGGCAACTGTGGAGCTTGGGCTTTTCATATTTTCATGGTTCCTTGAGGCCAGAGTTCTGTACGATGACAAAACCTCTTTGCTCTGGTTCATTTGAAAAACACTGTCATCTTAAAGGTGTGTGTGTGTGCGTGTGTGTGTGTGTGTGTGTGAGAGAGAGAGAGAGAGAGAGAGAGAGAGAGAGAGAGAGAGAGAGAGAATTTTACAGTGATTTTTATGGTAAACAATAGAATGATGCTTCAGAAACATTGAATGGAAAGGATTAAAAAAGCAAATATGGAGTTGAAAGAGAGCAGACAGTTTCGGACTCATCCAAATCAGTTTTGCCAGAAACTAAGGCTTAGGGAAAGGATAACAGCCCCCAATTCAATCCACAATTGGCCCTGAAGGAAAGCTTTCTTTGCATTCTTCTTATCGCTTTCCTTCCTCCTCACTTGCCTCCCCTTTCCCCAAGAAGCAAAGCTATCTTGGATGGCCCATTACCTACACCCCCAATCTTTTCTTTCACCATAGAGGAAGGCAGTCTGAGCTAAATTCACAAAAGTGAACCACTGATGGCAGCCCAAGGGCACATCCCCAGACCGCCCTCCCTACCATTGCCTGACTCATTCCCGTCACCATTGCAAGACATGGTGTTCCCAACCAGATTTAGATCCTAGGCCCCTTCTGAAAGCCTCCTCCAGCTCTTCACCCCAAAGACCCTAACCCCATTCTAGCACCCACGATGCTCTGCTTCAGTCTATGTATTTCTCCAAAATGAGATTAAATCTTAGACTTATGAATACATAAAGACCCATGATCACCCTTATGAAGGCCCAACATGCTGGCTCTCATCCTGCACCTGTCACACTCCCCTCTACTTTTCAGAAGTTCAGTCTCTGCTCCTTATCCCTTCCCCGTTGCATCTCCCATGAGGCTGGAACAATGCCACATGCTTCTGACTGGAAGGGCTCATTGTATCATTAACTTTTCAAACCACACTTTTTCTCTCTAGTGAACATAGCAGCAGCCTGAGGACATGGGCAAAAGCCTACTTATTTCTACTCCTCATTACAGTGTCACCCAAAGTGTGGTCTGAAAACCAGCAGCAGCAGCATTACCTGGGCTCTTGTTATAAATGCAGAATCTCAGGCTCCACCTCAGATTTCCTAAATCTGAATATTTGGGGGGGTGGAACACAGGAATCTGATTAGCAAAACTTCCAGGTAATTCAGATGCTTGCTAAAATTTGAAAAAGCAGCGCCCTGTGGTGCAGACACCAGTGTCCAGTGCACATTGGTTGTTTAATCCACACCTGCTGATCTTAGTATGTGGGTTAGATCGCAGTGTGGAACTAGTCCACAGCTCCCTGAAAGCAGAAGTCATATCTTTCTTCTATACTGTCATGTCCCTAGCTCCCCACTTAATGTCTGACAATGCATTCGTGCGGTTGAAATAGTCAGGTAGTATTTATTTTTACTTTTTTCCCACTTTAGCCCTTTCTAATTATATGTTACAAAGTCGCAAAGAAAGTCACAATGAGGATGTTTAGAGAATGACTGAGTTAATACATTCAATACCATGCAGATAATTGACAGTATCAATTTATCAGTAATAATACTGTCTATTCATATAGCAAGCACTTGGAGTTTCAAAACTTTTACAGACATATTCTCATTGATCCACATGAAAATCTGATAGAAATATTAATAGACTTTCCTCTCTCTTCTTAAAGAGGAAAGAGCAGAGATTCAGGAAAGCCAAGAAAATAGTTCTGATTCTCCAAATTACATTTAAAAAAACTTGAACCCAAGACTTTGAGCACCTACTCCAGTGGAAAGGTTTGCATCCCAACTGCATTTTATACAAGCTGAGTGTCTCTAGTAAGTTACCCTTAATAAGTCCTCATTTTACTTTCTTCATCTGTAAAAGGGGGGAAATATAGTAGCTACATTACAGTATTGTAGGAACTAAGTGAGATAATAATAAATGTAAACACTCAGAACATTGCTTGGTACAAACTAAGGGTTTAATAAATGAAGCTACTATGTTGTTATTCTTTATTATAGTTTTACATTTATGTATACTATTACATGTGTTATAATTATATATGTTTTTTTTTTATTATACAACAGTGACACTCACTAGAGTAACCAGTACTCCATGTGTGGGTTAGCAGCAGCCAGAGTTTTCTCTATCTCAGAGAGTGTTCCTAGCTAACTTTAGGGGACATTTAAGGCATTCAGTCTGACTCTCCTGACTAGAAATGTATCTCACTGCTGCCCCCATTCCACCACCCCAGGGGTCTCTACTGGTGCTGATTCCTATGGTCATCACACCTAATAACCCACCAGGAAGGTTGGCTCTCTTCTTGAGCCACAGTGGTTACTTCTCTTCCTCAAGTTCAGGTTGCCTAGCCACGCTAAACACAGGCCTTCCTCCCATCAGTTGCTGTTATAATTAACTTCTTAATAAGGTAAAATTGCAATTTTTATTCAAATTTAAAAGAAACACATGTCGAAGGTTTTATTTAATTTAGCAACTAATGATTGAAACAGTAAGATGTTGCCACAGGTTCAAAGGAATGTACAGTGAACATACATGGAGGCAATCCCAGAAATGCTGAAAGGCACTGACCAGTAGTTGCAAAATAGGTTAAAATCAATGAGGCAATAATTAACTATATTCCACCAGATGCAATTTATTTGCATTTCTGTTTTCTGTCAACAAGAACTCATTTATATGTTCTGTTTTCTACCATCTACAGAGTTGCAAAATAACTCAAAGATGGTGAAAAGCAGAGATGACAGGGAAAGGTATGCTAGGCAGGACCGCCAGCAATCTTTTTGCCCATTTCAAAGTCTTCCACAATTTTTCCTAACAGTGAGATTTCAAAAGAGTAGTCTAGTGTTGGAAGAATAAAGGATGTAACTATATCCAGTTTTATTATTTCTCTGCCTGGAAAGGGAGCCTCAAAAAGGCTAAGTAGACATTTCTCTTTTTTTATATTTATCTCCTCTTAATACTCACTTCTCCCTTTCCTGCAGTTCTCCCTTCAGAGTCCCACAAGCTCGTGGTCTCACTCCTCCTTGGAAACCCTACCTTACCCACAGGAGAGGGAAGTTACTTCCTTCCCCTCCCCAGTCCTAACTTAATGTCCCACAAACCTCAGTGGTCAGGCTTTGGCTGAACGTATATGGAGCATCTCCTTTGCTCAGCCATGGGCTCCAAAGAGGAAGGAGGTTCTGATATCTGAGGACAAAACAGATGCTAGATTCTAAGTTTAGCTTCCCTTTCAGCAAGTCTGATTACTTACCATTAACCTTAAGAAGCAAGTCATCTTGTCAAAGACTGAATTCTCCCAGGGACAACACAGTTTTTCCTAATTCGAGAAAAGGGTATTTCTGCTACCATAATATTGGCCTTGCCAATTATAGAAGAATAACCCAGACATTTTTGTGCCTGGGAACATCTGACCGTTTCATTCCACCCACTGACGGGGCTCCCTTTGTTGTCCAGAGGTTGATGCTTCCTCCACCTAGTTGTTACTGTTGTACTTTCTTGCATAGAAGAGAGATGTCTGATTTTTTTTTCTACCAGACATACAGTTAAAAAAAATAATTTAAAATTATGTGAAATCAAAATGAGGTCATAATTTGTAAGAGACACATGATGGAAATGCACCTAAGGTTTGTTTTACTCTAACAATGAGAATCTGAAGTTATCCAAGGTGGTTCCAGGACCCCACTGGTTATGAAAATTGCTTTTTGAGTCCTTTAAAGAAATGCTTCAGTATTGGCTCTTAGCAGCAAACAGGCTTACTGCAGAGAGACACATCAAACAGATTCTCCAGGTATATCCAGTTCTGCTCATTCCCACACACAGCCTAATGATACTCTGTATATATGAAAATTTGAGGCATTTTTGTTTTCCCAGGAAACATTTTTATTTTTTAAAGATAACTAAATGTTTAGTGTATGAATTTATTACCAAGTTCCATGTTAAGTAAAATGCAGTCGCTTTCTTTTGGTGTGGAAGAAGACAGCAGGTTACAGAAGAACAGGCGTGGGGGCCTCAGGGAGGCCTCGGGGTAGAGACCCTCACTGGCCACTGGGTAGTGGCATCATCCCCATCAGGCGGCTTCACACCTCGAGTCTCGGCACTGTCATCTACAAAATGAAGGAGTTGGACTTGGGTCCTCCGAAACAACTATCCCACAATGTCGAGGTGCTAAGTTACTCCATGAGGCATCCTCATCCTGACTGACAGTGCTGGAACGGAAAGAAAGATGTGCTCCTGCAGGCTGGAATGAAGCTGATCACACAGGGCTGTGGAGGGGCCAACACGCACATTCCCTTACCACAGACATTATTAGGATACAAAGGGCGGTGGAAGAACTCTGCCAGTAGCTCATGCTAAAAAGGGTGTGGTAGGCCACTGACATCACAGTGTTGATTCTCCTCTCGTGCTGTTTTATTTTTTGCTTACATTTTGAGTTAACTGAACTTCTCAGGCATGTTTACCACATTCAGTGTGTCACTTAATTTTGTTTGACCACAAATTCAAAGTTATTATTTGAGAAATATTATGTGTCAGACATCTTACTGAACACCAGAGACATAGTGGTGAACAAAGCAGTTGATGTACCTGCCCTTATAAGACCTATTTCTGGAGGGAATTTGGGAAGGCCATAGTGAGTGAGGTACAGAGTCTATGTGGGCCCATATAAGGGGCATCTAATCCAGAAGACTGTGTGTGCTGAAAGCAGTTGGAAGAGAATGAGAGAGTCTGACAGATAGCACGTGTGCTGGATACAGGTGGATTTCTTGTTAAACTAATAAAGCTTAAATTCAGTGTTATACTAGTATATGGGATCTTTTTTAAAAAAATCAAAACAAAAAAATGTAATCTGTAGCTTTTGCTAATTTCCATGATACAAATACTCCCTCTATGGTCAATGTTAAGGTATAATTTAACCACTAACCCAGAGAATTCTTTAATATTTAATTATCAGTGCTTTCAAGCCGTACTGCCAGCTCCAGAATCTTGCTAGTAAGCTTTGGGGCCCTCACTCAGGAAAGCCCCTTCAAAATGTTTTAGTTGGGGCTCCCTCAGAAGTAGGCTCTGAAACAGAAATTTTATACAAGTAATTTATTTGGGAAGTACAGGAAACAGCCACTCGGGTCGGAAAGTGAAGACAGCTAATAAAAGGTGTGTTTCTATCATTTTGGATAACTAGAGCTTAATCCTGCCTAAAGAGAAGTAAAAGCAAAAATAAATGAATGGGACTATATCAAACTAAAAAGCTTCTACACAGCAAAAGAAACCGTCAACAAGGTAAAGAGACAACCCTCCAAATGGAAAAATATCCAAAAATATTCAAAATATACAGAGAACTCATACAATTCAACAACAACAAAAACAATCCAATTAAAAAATGAACAGAGGACCTGAACAGATACTTTTCCCAAGAAGACATACAAATGGCCAACAAATATATGAAAAGATGCTCAACCTCACTAGCTATTAGGGAAATACAAATCAAAACCACAATGAGATACCATCTCACACCTGTTAGAATAGCTATAATCAACAGGATAAGTGATAACAAATGCTGGAGAGAATGTGGAGAAATAGGAACCCGCATACACTGCTGGTGGGACTGCAAATTGGTACAGCCACTATGGAAAACAGTATGGAAGTTCCTCAAAAGACTTAAGAATTGATCTATCATATGATCCAGCAATCCCTCTACTGGGTATTTATCCCAAAGACTTGAAAACCCATGTCTGAAAAGACATTTGCACACCAATGTTCACAGCAGCATTATTCACAGTGGCCAAGACATGGAAGCAACTGAAGTGTCCTCTGATAGGTGATTGGCTAAAGAAGCTGAGGTGCATATATACAATGGGATATTATCAGCCATAAGAAGAGATGAAATACTGCCACTTGCAACAACATGGATGGACCTCAAGATAATCATGCTAAGCAAAATAAGCCAGACAGAAGTTGAAAACCACATGATATCACTTATATGTGGGATATAAACCTAAAAGCAACAAATGAGCAGGACAGACACATGGACAAGGATAATAGACTAGTGGTTACCAGAGGGGGAGGTAGATAGGGTTAGTGGGGTCAAATATGTGGTGAAAGAAAGAAATCTAACTAAGGGAGGTGAACACAAAATGCAATATATATATGCCTACTGTTGAATTGTGCACCTGAAACTTACTGGATTTTGTTAACCAATGTCACCATAATAAAAATAAATAAAAATAAATAAAAATAAATAAAAATAAATAATCCTGCCTAAAAGTTCTGAGGGTTAGTGAGGCAGCAACCTGAGGATGAATGGAGATGTGAGATTTATACGCCAGCTCTTGCTACTCACTGGCTGAGGTCTGCTCCTGGGGTGTGTAATTTCAGTGTTACATTTGATGTTCCCCAATGACCAGAGTGACCTTATTTATTATTTGTTTGTTTGTTTGTTAATTTTTGAGAAGACTTTAAAGCAAAGAGCTGCAGATGCTGGCAGTTGGAAGTCAGCCAGCAGTCACTGAAGTGGTAAGGCCTGGGGGACATGGGCAGAGCACCATCAGCATCTGCTATGAATTTCCCTGTTATCAAATTGGGTCCTCAAAGTTTTATTAGTTTTAGGCCTCACAAATCCTAGAACCACCCATAGTGATGGCTCCTATATGTTGAGAAATGCAGAATGTATGGGAAATTCAAAGAAATTCATAAGGCTAATGAGAATTGGGATGAGGGAAGTTAGCAAGAGATGAAGTTAGATAAGCCAAGCCATATGAAGGGTGTTCTATTAAATGGGGCTCTTCCAGGTGTGGCTGAGATTTGCTAGTCTCTGTGGAACTCAGCTGGGCTTCTCCTAGCTTCTCATTCCTGGGACAGGCTGACAGAGCAGCCCTCTTTCAGGAATGGCTTCTTTTCATGATAAAGAGCAAGAATATAAGAGCAGATGGAAACTCACAATGCCTCTGGTGGGTGTTGCTCACCAGTAGCTCATGTAAAATCTTATATTCAGTCCATTGGCCAAAGCAATTCCCTTGGTGCAGGGCTGGGAGATATAATCCATCGGCAGTGAAGGAGGTGATGACTCAGTGAAGTCATAACATACTCTATAGGATTTTCACCAAAATGTTAGTAGTCATTTCTTAGGGATAATGAAATTTCTAATGATTTTTATTTTTTGCTTTAGCTTTTTCTATCATTAGAATTTTTAATGAGACTATGACAATTTTACCAAAAATTATAAACCTATTTCTTTAAATCATAAAAGATACTAAATATTGGACAGCATTTATTTGAGGGTATTTTTTAAAGTTTCCTTTTTTAACTCTTTTATTAAATGAGTTAATGTACATATAAAAAGCCTAGCTCTTCAACTTCCTAAAACCACCTATTAATATTTATGGGGTTTGTAAATCATTGGGTATTAATATGTTTCTGTTTCTGTTTCTTTATGACTGCTTTCTCATTTTAAAATTTCATTATTTTGTATGTATCAGACTATTTAAAAACTAAAAAGAAAGGTGTGAGAGCCATTCTAGTGACACAAACCCAGTTGCATATACAAATCGCCTAGATTTGAATTCCTATAATGAAGTCCCTAGAGGTTCTGATTTAATTGTTCTAAGTTGTCTTAAAAGCCCTCTAAGGGGTAAGAAAAATTGAATAAATAAATGAGTAAATTAGTGAAAATGTAACAGAAGGGACAATCCTATGTGATAAGCAATAGCATGTTGGGAAATTTCTTTACAAATTTGAAATCTAAGATGCTGAAAAGCTTAGGCTCCTGGGTATAGGAGAGGATAAGGGAAGTAGGTACCATGGAAAAACATGAGCTTTCAGAATTAAGAACAAGGATGCTGCTAAGGTCTGTGTAAGCTGCATGAGGTAAAGATGAGTGAGTCATATCCTTTTGGAAACCTCATTCTAAATACAATCCAAATCAGACCCAAGGAGACAATTGGTCTTTCGGGGTAACCGAGGTACATTTTGTTCATTGTTTTTCAGAACATTGTGACTAGCAAGAGTCCATTCTCTATGAGAACAGTTTGAACTTTTAGGAAATTACATATGTACCCAGAACTAGGGTGAAGGAATAGAGATATTATGGGAATTTAGTTTGTTTATAGAGCTCTATGCTTAAATTATTGTATTCTATGCTGAATTCAGTCACTTATGTGTAAATTATGAACTTTCCTCTCCCTCTGCCTTATAATATAAAACAAAAAACAAAAAACAAAAACCATGTGTGTGTGCTGAGAGGTAAAATGTGTAAAACTATATAAAAATATATAAATATATTGATGGGGAGGGTTTGTTCTTGTTTTTGTTTTTTAGTTTGTTTTTGTATTTAGCTAAATGACAAACAGATTTTTTAATAATTGTAATCTAGTACTGGTAAGATCTGCGTTAATTGCCATTTGCAGGGTAACCATAGTGACCAGCATATTGCATCTGAATCCATTAATCTTGTTGAGATTAACAGTAAATCCCAAAGGGTCTTTTGCAGCAATTCAGAAATAAATCATCTTTTCACATGTATATTATTTGGTGACAGCCATTTTCTTTAAATGTGTTTCTCTAACCAACAATGAAATAAGACAGCCGCTACTGAGGTAATTAAAAATCCATCCCCCAAAATAATAAATTTTACAAAATGTAGCAGATGACTAAAAGAATAAATACATAGAAATACCATATGAAAGGAGTATTTCTTCAACTAATATATGTCATATTCCTAATAAGCCTGCCAGAGGAAGGCCATTCACTCCCAGTTAGAAATTTACCTGTGTATAATCTCAGTCTTGAGACATGACTTGGAAACAAAATTTAGGATTCTTTAGTGAAAAAAAAAAAATCCAGTTACTATTTAGATTATAGGGATTAGAAAGGATGAGTTGAACTGGGTTTGAGAAGAACAGCTTTCTGCTTAAGCTGGGACTAATAATGTATTATATTTGCAAAGAGATACTTGCAACTCAGTAGACTATGACCATACCTAAAATCATATTTGTCCTACAACAGCCCCAGAGAGTAAGTACAAATTGTAGGACTCTCGTTTTATAGATGAGGCTAAAGAATGTAGACTGACTTCCCTATACTCATGTAGCATTAGAGCTTTTTTTTTAACTGCCTGAATAAATTTTCATATATTTTTACAGGTTGTTAGGGAACATGAAATGTTGTGTATGCATAAATATGGAATCTATCACAGTAACCTAAGACCCCATGGGATATTATATCAGCACTGAAATATTCAGACGTGCTTAATGGCAAAAGCAAGCATTCCATTAACTTGGTTAAAAAGTACAAAACAGCCAGCTGAATTGTTTCTTCTTTACTTTTTCACAAAGGCAAAACCGGAGTTAAGTTTATACAGTCAGGTGTGAAGCTGGATGAATTTGCCTAGATCAGAGGAGTGCTAAATTTCCTCCAGCAAGCATTTGTCCTGAGTAAGTCAGGAAGGGTATCATTTACATCCCACCCCCAACCCCTTTCTTACACAATTGTGACACACTCCTGTGATTCCCTTTTCACTAACCTTATTCTGGGTGTTTGATTTTTAGCCATGTGCCAGGATAAGAACTTTCACTATTAACATAGGGGCTCTCTACCTAGGCCTGTTCCAGGCAGAGGCAGGCCTTGGCTTATAAGACCTATAGGAACAGAGATAATAAAAAAATAAAAAAATAACCAAAGAAAATCCAATAAGATTTGTGTTGCTTTAAAAGAACCTTTGAAATTTCATTCTAAAACTATGTTAGCACTTGAGATTTAATGTGAATCTATGTGTAGGATATTTTTTACACTTTAATTCACTATGAATTCATCATTTTTCATATATCCCACACATAAGACACAGTAAGAGCGTAGTTTTAAATGTCTGCCTTTATTTTTTCCAGTTTATGGATTCTTGCTGAATCTAACTGTTGCTAGAAGAATATATTATTAACTTTCGTATCAGAATTAGAAAGCTCGCATGCCCAGATTTTTCTGATAGAACATACTAAACTTTTGCGATGAAACCAGGAGTATATTTCACCATATATTTAGATCTAATTTGAAAACTTGGATATGGTTCAGGGGGAACATTCTGAAGTAAAACTCTCTGTCTCTTAGCTCTCCTCAGAAGGGAGAAACAGTGCTTACATCTCACTGAAAGCTCTCCTGCTGCTGTTTAAAACTATTTGCTTTTATTCTCTTTGCAAGTTGAGAACTATTTTTTGTTTAATAATCCTGAAGGATTTGACATTTGCTAGTAAGAACATTCATAAGCTTTTCTTTTTTACACTTTACAAATCTCTTTCTTTAAACTTTCATCATGTGTTTAGCTTTTCAACATGTTCATTTTCCTCTCCTGACCACTCACTGAGAGATATGTCTTTCCCACCTGAGATTGTTGTTCTCAAATAAGAACATAGCCGATACAAAGGGAGGATTAAAAAACACAGCTTCCTGTCAGCTTCCTCTCTGAGGTGACAAATGCACAAGGATGTCTGAGAAATTAACTTCTCAAACTTTTTGTGAGTTGTATGGATACACGTTTGAGAGCACAGGCTTGAGAGCTGTACTACCTGGATTTGATTTCCAGATCTGCCACTATTTTAGCTGAGTGATCATGGGCCAATTTAACCTCTCGATACATCATTTTCCTCAGCTGTAAAATGGTGATGATAATAATATCCTCTCTGGGTGACTCTTAAAGATTAAATTAATGTAACATATATAAAGTGTTTGGAACAGCACCTGCAAATATTAATTATAATTACTATGTAAGTTTTAATCAAAAATTGGTCATGTGCATTACAATTTATACTGGAAATTTATTCTGAATTCTAGGTATTCTGTTTATAGTAACTTAAAGCACTAGCTCATTGTATTATAATTTTGATATTAATCAGAGTGGCATTTTTCTCTTAAAAATGTAAGACCATGAGTATATTAGTGTTTTACAATTTATTTTTTAAAATTATCTTTACCCCCTTTGCCCCAGTTGCTTTAGCTTTTTAAAGTGTTGCCATCAACAGGGGAAATTGTTTTTGTATGATGGGCTGTAGAGTGATCAACCATCTAAGGTTTCCTGGAAGTGAGGGGTTTCTCAGGACATGATACTTTTACTACTAAAACTGGGAGTGTCCAGGCAAACTGGGATGGTTGGCCACTCTAGCTATAAATGTACTACATAAGGTGGGGATGGAAGGGGAAACCAAAGAAGCTGCAATAATGTTAACTCATCAAATACAAAAGAGTTTATAATGCAAACATTGTTCCTTTGACTTTTTGACTCATGTAATAATCCCTGGTAAGTAGCTTATAGGTGAAATTGTGAACTAATTAATTACAAATGTCAGGCATTTGGACTTCATCTTTGCTATTATCATCATCTGTGAGATATATTTCTTCATTTTATGCTGTTCCACTTTCCTCTGATCATACTTTTGCCTATTTTTTTCTTTTAGGTCAACTCAGATCAAAACATACTCTTGGGATAATGCCCAGGTTATCCTGGTTGGGAACAAATGCGACATGGAAGATGAGCGGGTAATCTCAACGGAGAGAGGACAACATTTAGGAGAACAGCTTGGTAAGAAACTAAGAGAATGAGAGCTTCGTAATTATTTGTGACACTGTAAAGAGACCCAGCTAATTGCTAGGATGGGCTTAATGAAAAGATTGTCAACCTGACAGTGGAAACCAAAACATTCTCCGTTAAGTAGTGAATCCTCCCACTTTCTGTGGCATTATTAGAATCCAAGAAAAATTACAGAAGCAAAATAGACAGCTAGAATTTTGATCTAGTATAAGGTATTCAAATTCTTATTCATGAGAAATACAGAATATGTCTTGCCTGCTATTTTTTTCCTCCATACAGAGTTTGCTTTGAATGAGCACTTACTTATATTGTGTGACTGTTGTTTTCATGTTTCTGTTGGAGAAGGGAAATGGCACAGAATAGGTAACATTATAGATTCTGGTTCTAGGGACATGAAATACAAGCCCTGTTACTGTTACAAACCTCTTTAAGACTAAATCTCTTCATCTCTCAAGAATGAGTATCATAACCCAGGCCTTAGTCCTCTTAACACTTCAGAAGTGAGGAATGGAGAATATCCCCCAAGAGAAGATAGAAAGACCTGACAGATGGTTAGTGGGGTGGCTTCCTGAGACTCTTCTCTCTATGTATTTTCTTGACTAGTCAGGTATATGCCACGTAGGGGAAGAAACTGCTACACAGATGTAAGTTGTCTCTCTATATAAACTTAAAAATAGGTTGGTTCAAGAGAATATAGATCAGAGCCAATAATTATTTAATGTCATCAGTACAAAAGGCTAATTTTTTATAACTGTAATAAATTACTTAGATATCGAGATCAGATTGTACAAGAATGATGGGAATGCTCCAAGAGAGTGTCTCCTTAGGACACCGCTGCCTGGCACAAACAGAACCCCTTCTCATACAGTACATAGACGTAGTAAAGTTCCTGAAACTGAGAGGTAGAAATATTTTAAGTTCAAATGCCAGTTCTTCCAATGGTTTCTAATTGACTTTTTACTCTCTATTCAATTTAAAAAAAAAAAAAAAAAAGCTAGCAGTTGTCATAGAAACCAACACTTGCAGGTTGTTCGAGAGTCTTTTACCTCCTTTAATGTGGTTTGTCTTTCTCATGACTATACATGCTTCTACAAATAATCATGAGATCATTTGTAGGAAAAAACAAACACCCTCACAGTCTAAATTTAAAAGTTTTAAAGGTCTTTGCTTTATTTTTAAAAATGACTGGTAAACCTGTTTCAAATATCATCATATACATCCAGAGGTTGGGCATTGGTTTATAATCATCATTACCATATCTTGGCCAGATGGCACAAAATTACTGCTTTTACAATTAATTCTCCAGTGTGGACAGTTATATGCATATGACATTTGTTTATCCTAATGAGGATGTTTGATGGCACTGCGTTGTGGCTGAGCTCTTTAAAATTCTTATATGGCAGCTGCCCTTGCAAATCTAATTTAGTTCGCCAAACATTTACTAGGACTACAATGACAAATACCCCTACCTTCCAGGAATAAGCAATATATTGCCAGAGATAGACAATACAGAGATATGCGCCAGTACCCCCAGTAGATGCCTGAAATAGCAACATTGTTTACTATGTATACTACATTTCTTTCTATACATATGTATAGATGAGAAAGTTTAATTTATAAATTAGGCACAGTAGGAGATTAACAACAACTAACAATAACATAGAAAAATTATAAAAATATACTACAATAAACATTATGTGAATGTAGTCTCTCCCTTTCTCAAAATATCTCACTGTACTGTATTCGCCTTTCTTCTTGCGACGATGTAAGATGATAAAATGCCATACCTACTCCTGAATCTGGGTAACTTTTCCTTACTTGCAGTAAATGGCTTGGTGTCAGGCAGGGGCTCACTTGCTGAAGTCTTCATATAGGCTCAGTGCTTTCTAGTGTAGCATGTTGTCCTCAATTAGGACACATTTTCTGTTCATGTCTTCCACCCACAAATTTAGTGCCTTTTCTGTCTTAACTAAGCACGTATTATGCTCTGTAGCCATAACTTTTGCAGTTTGTGGTGTGATGGCAAAATTAGCAAGAATTTCTTTTTCACAATGTCACATATAGAAGAATCATTCTTACTGTAGATCTTAGCAACCTAAGCATATGTCTTTTTTTTTTTTCTTAAGTTGAGAACTTTCACCTTTTCACTTAAAGAAAGCACTTTTCAGCTTCTCTTTGGCATATCCGAATTGCCAGCATCACTCGTGCTTTAGGGCCATTATTAAGTAAAATAAGGATTACTTGAACACAGGGATAGCAATATATCATGAGAGTGGATCCGATAACCCAGATGACTACTAACAGGAGGGGAACATACACAACATGCAGATGCTGGACAGAGGGAGGATTCATGTCCCAGGAAGGAGGAAAGGGGATAGTGTAAAATTTCATCACATTACTTAGAACAATGAGCAATTAAAAACATAAAATTGTTTGTTTCGGGAATATTTTATTTACTATTTTTGGACCCCAGTTGACCGTGGATAACTGTAATCATGGAAAGTGAAAGCAAGGGTAATGGGAGGACTACTGTATAGACAATGAGCACCTTTCTAGCCTTCCTTTCCAAGTCATTTGTTTTAGATAGCTCTTTTGGGCATGCCGCTTTGTTGTATTCTGCCACCTTGACTTCTATACCATTGTGCTTGCTCTCTATTCTCCACCTCCCTCTCCAGCCATGACCTGTGTTTTCTTGGGAGACTCTTCCTCTTTCTTCCTCTTACACTTTGGCTTTCCACACTCAGTCCACCACTCTTCTCTTTTCACATCCTCCCTTGGTATTCCCATCCACTTCCAAGGTTTGAACTCCGCCTACAGACTAATGATGGCCAAATCATGTGCTAGCCCTCACCTCACACTTAAACTTCAGGCTTCTCTGACCCCCTGTCAGCTGTGCATGTTCAGTGCTTCTGGTTTAGGGTGGTCCTCTAATCATCTGCAGCTGAATCAATGGAAGTGTTTTTTTCAAGTGCATATTTATCAACCAAACTCATCAGAATTTCTGAAGATGAAGCCCAGGAATCTGCATTGTTAACAAACATTGTTCTGGCTTTTATACAACACTAAATTGTTACAACACTGGCTAAGATGAGAGTATTTGGAGAGGATAGGGAATCACCCTTGGACATGAACTTTATCCTGTAGCTGGTATTATTTTCCTCATGCATATTCAACAACTACTATAGATGCATGTACCATTAACAATATATAGGAATGTTTTAGATTTTTAGTTTATATCAAATTTATATATGAAAAATTTCATAACCGAAGTTTTAAATGTAAAACTGTTCAATATTAAGTGAGAAAAAAATTAAAAGCAATAATTAAAAATGTAAATTTTTTCTAAAATAGAAGTAATTTAAGTGGGAATAAGAAGAAAGAAAGAAATTTGTGGAGCATAAAGGATTTGCAGTGCCCTGAAATTGTAGATGAAAGAATATTTGAACCATTTTTATAAGCTCTGAGAGGGCAGGAGGGCAGAAACTCTGAAGATTCTCAAAACTGTAATAAGAGACAAAAGACAACAGATAAACTAAAACTACTTCCAGAAAAAAAAATTTATTTTTATTAGTAATTTGTATGAACCCAGTTTCAAAGTGTTTTTAATTTCATTAATTTCTTCCTAAGGCAAATAACAGATATATATCCCTGTTATCTGTTCAAGCAATTGTCATGATGTCATGTACATGCATTACTAAATTCCAGACCCATCCTCTGCATTCTTTTTTATCCAACACAGAGACCCCATAAGGATTTCTGACAACTGTAAAATATTCTTATGCTTTGCCAGCTCTCCAAGCTGTAAAATTTGCCTCCCCTTCTTTTCTCACTTAATGTTTTTTTTTGTCTTGATTATTCATCTGACAAATATTTTTTAAACACCTATTATATTATTAGGAAGTCATAAAATATGCATCTTCCTTCTCATGAAGCTTAACCTGTATTCTCTCAGAAATACAAGAAATTATCATGAATACATAAATTAAGCAGGGCTGGAAAACATCAAAACAGGTATAACTTGAAGGGAAAGGAGAGGCATGGTGTTCTACAAGTAGTAGTTGCTTCTGTGTTAAGGGTATGAAGACTGATGAAAAGGCACATTCTCTGTCTATAAATTCTAAAACATTGATTAATAAAGACTGGCTTAATTAAACAATTACTTCGAGGGAACAATCTCTTGAAATAGAAAAAGGTAAATTAAAGATACACGGAAAAAATATTCTTTTACATCCGAATATACTAAACCGATTTCTCTAGAGATGGGAGGTAGTACAGACAGGATATATGATTACTCCCCAAAAAGGTCTAGATAAGTCAAGGAAAGCAGATCCACTGTGGCTAACAGAGGGAGTTTAAACTCTACGGGACATTTCTGTCCCACCAAGGATGAGAGTTTGGGCATACTGACTGGGCTGCCTTATATGCCTTGATATCACTCTTGGAAACAAGTTGATTGCAGTGACTAGAACACCTCTATAACCCAACCAGACGAGTCTACCTCCTTAGACTTTAGTGACCATGCTCCTGATTTCTGCTGAGCTTTAATGACCCCAGGGGTACCTCATTTGGGAACACTGATTCTGGGATCCTCTAATCTGCTCTTTTGATAATTTTAGTGTACACTAGCTTTATTCTTTATTTGCCAACCCAGGGAAGAGAGATCAAGACAGTAAATGCAATATGAAATTGTATTATTATCATAGGAACCCTGAACTTTTAGATCCCTGTGGTGTAACCCTGAGCAGCCAGATTCTCTTTATACATTTTTCAATGAAGAGAATTACAATAGTAGCATCACGCCTTCCCTGACTGCGAAGCTCCACTTGAGTCATCGCATCCTTGGCACAACCTTAAGGTACAGATTAGGTTTTAACTAAAGTTAGTTTTCTGCTTTATAGTCAAGGAGGAAATTATTTGTGGGGCCTATATAACTTTAAGCCTGTTTAAACTCTGTTCATGGACTCTACAGTCTTCTAGTGATCTACAATGATCTGAAAGATGTCAGAAAATGACTAGATCATTATTAAGGACAAATTCTCTCAGAGGCATTCTTGTCCAAACATATAATTTCTCTTTTCAAAAAGTGCCTAGCTTTCTGGAATCTCCTCCTACTAATAAACTGGAAAACTCTTTAGCTAGCCATTCTGTGCTTTATAAGAAACCTTTGTTAAATTCTTGATGCCTCACTTTATGGGCCTTAAAAATTACACCAAGACAGTAGCTACTAAACCATTTAGCAATTTCTCAGTGCCTTTAGAGCCTCAGTACCTTGGGGAATCTGTAATCTGGACTACTTAAAGTTCCCTCCTAAATCATTAAAACAGCAAGGTGTTGTGGAGAGTGCTATTGTCTTGCTTGTTTGTATCACTAGGAGAGCCATGTCAGGCTACTTTGAAGCTCATTATAATAGCTGAATTAACTCAGAAATGACAGAATATTGAAGAGATCTTCCTTCTTTCTCAAGATATTCAAATTAGGCAAGATCAAGGCAGGAGGAGCGATATCTAGAAGGAAGACTAGACCTACAGTAAGGGTTTTCAAAAAACACCAGCACCCAAGCCACAGCCTAGGCCAATCAAGTTGAATCTCTGTGGTTGGCCCCAGTCAACATGAATAAAATAAAACCCAGTACTTGAAAAAAATTATTGAGGTATAATTGACATATAGCATTATGTTACTTTCAGGTATTCAAGGGTTTTAATTTTTGCAGACACTGCAAAATGTCACCACAAGTCTAGCTAACATGGGTCATACAAACTTACAATATTTTGTGTATGATGAGAACTTTTAAGATCTGCTTTCTTAGCAACTTTCACATATGCAATGCAGTATTATTAACTATAGCTCCAATGTTGTACATTACAGCCCTATGACTTATTTACTTTATAACTGGAAATTTGTACCTTTTAACCCCTTTTACCCATTTGTCCATCCCCAACCCCTTCTGAGGCAACCACCAATCTGTTCTCTGTATTCATGAGCTGAATTACTCGTTTGTTCTTAGGTAGATTATACATATAAATGAGGTCATATGGTATTTGTTCTTTTCTGATTTATTTCACTTAGTGTTATGCCTTCAAGTTTAATTCATATTGTCGCAAATGGAAAGATTTTATTTTTTATGGCTAAATGTTCATTATACACACACACACACACACACACATCTGTATATAAGTATATGTGTATATATATACACCTATATATCATATTTTCTTTATCCATTTATCCATTGATGAATATTTAGGTTATTTTCATATTTTGGCCGTAACTAATAATACTATAAATAATGCAGCAGTGAAAATGGGGTAGGGGCCAGATATTTTTTTAATTAGTTTTTTTTGTACTATATTAATTGACCTCATGTGTGGGTTCATTTCTGGGCTTGCTGTTTTGTTCCATTGATGTATGTATCTGTTTTTATGCCAATACCATACTGTTTTGATTTATAATAATTTGAAATCAGAGAGGGTGATGCTTTCAGCTTTGTTCTTGCTGAAGATTGCTTTGACTATTTAGGATCTTTTGTGGTTTCACATAAATTTTTGGATTATTTGTTTCTGTGAAAAATGCCAATGGAATTTTGATAGGGATTGTATGAATCTGTCGATTGCTTTGAGTAGTATAGACATTTTAACAATATTCATTCAATCCATGAGCATGAAATATCCTTCCATTTATTTGTCTTCTTCAACTTCTTTCATTAATGTTATAGTTTTTAGTGTACAGGTTTTTCCCCTCTTTGGTTAAATTTATTTCTAGGTATTTTATTGTCCTTGATGCAGTTATGAAAGGAAATATTTCTTAATTTATCTTTCTGATAGTTCATTATTAGTGTATAGAAATGCAAAAGATATTTGTATAATGACTGTATACTGCAATTTACTGAACCTATTTATTCTAGCAGGTTTTTTTTCTTTTTCTTTTTTTTTTTTTTTTTTTTTTGGTGGAGTCCTTAGGGTTTTCTATATAATATATCATGTCACCTACAAGTAGAGAAAAAATTTACTTCTTCCTTTCGAATTTAGATGTCTGTTTTTCTTTTCTTTGTCTAATCTGGGCTACAACTTCCAACACTATGTTTAATAGAGGAGGTGAGAGTGGACATTCTTGTCTTGTTCCTAATCTTAGATGAAAAGCTTTCAGCTCTTCACTATAGAGTATAATGTGAGCTATGGGCTTGTCATATATGGCCTTTCTTATGTTGAAATACATTCCCTCTATACTCATCTTGTTAGGAGTTTTTATCATAAATGGATGTTGAATTTTGTCAAATTATTTTCCTGCATGTACTGAGATGATTTTTATGTTTATCCTTCATTTTGTTAATGTGGTGTATCACATTGATTTGTGAATGTTAAACCATTCTTACATCCACGGAATAAATTCAGGTTAATCATGATGTTTGATACTTTTAATGTATTGTTGGATTTGGTTTGCTACAGTCTTGGTGGTGGACACACTCCCACCTTGGCCATTTTAAACCTGTCTTTTTGAGGTCAGACCTGCAATGTTGTCTCCAGCCACCCTACTTTAATAAAGGATGGTGGATTTTTTCCTTCAGTTTTTTAATCTTTTCCCCTTGCTCCTATAAAGCAAGTTCCATAATAAAGCCAGGTTGAGGAGCCAGAAACTAATGAGAGCATTGCCCTGAAGCCTATTTTTAAAACTCAAACCACCTGCTCCAAATAGGCATTGACTCTTTTCTTCAGCAGCTTTTAAAGATTAACTTAAATCCTAATTGTAGTGTTTATGAAATAATGATTTCAACTTCTGGATTTAGCAGACAGCTTCAGCAATGCTATTTAAATTCTCTAAGTACCTGTCTGCATGCAGCTCTCTGTGGAGAAGCACTGCCATCACCACCACCACCATCAATGATTATTTCCACTGGCTCACATTCTTTTTGGCTACAAATCCCTAGGAGGTATAAAATAAACCAATAGGGTACATTTTAACATGTTTGTTTTGGGTTAGGTGTGATCATACTCATGCAGTATGAAAGATGGGATCCCTACTCCTTTCTTGGTCTTTGTGTCCTTTGAGCTCCCCAATTCCTGTTAACTCTTCATTATTTCACAACCTTATGGATCTCCACTCTATTGGGAGCTGAAATTCACTCAGCAAGCATCTGTTCCTTGTGAATAAAGTGACTATGCATCCCAGTTTGCTCAGAACAGTTCCAATTTATGTTCATTAATTGCACCCCTTTCAGTCCCACAAATGACTCAGGGCAAATGTTAAATTTTATGGTCATCAAACCCAAGAAACCTAACCATGAAGCAACTTTGAGTGATACACTCAACTTTCTCACTGATCTTGGCATTCTGCATGCTGCCCTTCTAAATCTCTCTTCTACGTAACATTCTCACACTCCCTAGTGAATGACTTTTCAAGGCCCTGGAAAATCTCTCTTTTACTCATTGCTTCCTGTAGTCAACCCCACTAAACGAGATGATATTTTCCGAACACCTCTTACTCATCCAGATCTCTACCAACATTTGACCTCGAGATATCTCCATTCCTAAGAGTCCAAGCTGCTTTAAGGGCTGCCAGTTTACTAAATACGTTCTTGCTAAAAAGCCCCCACACTCTCCTGTCTTCCTACCATTTGTGGTTCAAACTTATCCTCTAACCAACTTTAAATTTGCATGTCCCTTGCCCCATCTCACAGAAATGTCCATTCCTCACTTTTCTTAACTAGATTTGACTCAGAGCCCCACCTCTATTCCTTATACTGATCTTCCAAGTTGTGCCCTCTTCTCCTTCTCTTGAATTTGCAAACCCATTTTGTAAAATGTTTACAAATGATCTCAGTTTCATGTAATAAAAACATGTTTTTTATTTGGTTCTTAAAAAATAACAAAAGTGCTAATATTAATGTTATTTAATAAAATTAAAGTCACACATAAGAAATACTGCAGCATCTGGATAGTTTAATTTGCCAAGTGTTGAAAGTTGAAAGAGCTCAAATCAAAAAGGACTTCTTAACCACTGAATTGTAAAGTGTAATATGCTTGGTGGGTGAACTTGGCAGAGGTCCAGGTCCGTTCATCAGCTTTGCACACTTGCCAATGTTTTTGCTTTTCTCTCAGGGAAAAATTAACAGAGCTGGTAACAGCCAACAAATCACACTAACCAAACTCACAAGGGACTGATTTCTAATTTAAAATGTCTTTTATTATTTGCATTAAGCAATATGTCACAGTAGTTGATAATATGTGTCAGATATTCAGTACATCCTTTTATCAATAGAAAAAAATATTCTTAGCAAAAACATTCAGTTTTATAAGGTTTCTTGGTGACCATTGATCAAAGAAAAGAGAACCCAGTAAAGTTCACTTATTTATTTTATTCTGCTGACTGCTTCGTGTGTTCCAGGCCTGTGACATTAAGGGAATGCTTCCTTATCCTGATGGAGATGTGTGGGCAGGCAAACCTGAATACTCACACTGCTTGGTACAGGCAGTCTCTCCTCTTACCTTGGCCATGCTGGACAGTAAATACTCTCAAGTCTTTTGACTCTTTTTCTTTCTTCTTCATCTTTTTTTTTGGGGGGGGGGGGTTCATGCAGATGAGCTTCATTCTCCTTTGATCATCTCACATTGGAAATTGTATAATTCATTAGAGCACAGCTTAGAGATTCTGCCCTCTATGTTAAAAATTTGGGAGACAACCTCATCAAAAAGTCATTTGATAATACTACCTTGCAATGAGTTATGCCTACAGTTGGCTAATCTCAGGCACTGTGTGACTCTTTCTTAGCAACTTTATTCTCAGTAGGTGACTTTTTCTTGTTTCAATCTTATTTTCCAAAGACACACTATCTTTAGTGCTAGGTAGGCATCTCTTTCCCATTCATGGACAGACTAAACCATGATATTTTATCCACGAAAGTCATCAGAACAGAATTTTTCCCCACTATGTTCATATTATTACATCATTATTCTATCTCCTTTGCCTTTAATTTTTTTAATTGAGGAATATTGACATATTAGTTTCAGTTGTACAACATTTAAGATTTGTATATATTGCAAAATTATTACCACAATAAGTCTAGTTAACATTTTTCCCCACACATAGTTAACTTTTTTCTTGTGATAATGAGTATTAAAATCTTTTTTTGCAACTTTCAAATATGCAATACAGTTTTACTTTCTGTAATTGCCATGCTGTATATTACATCCCTATGACTTAGTTCCTTTTGACCCTCTTACCCTCATCCTCTGCCTCTGGCAACCACCAATCTGTTCTCTGTGTTTTTAATGTTTTAGTTTTTTTCAGGGGGAGGGTTATTGTTTTAGATTCCACATATAAGTGAGATTATACAATATTTTTCTTCTATGACTTAGTTCACTCCACACAATGCCCTCAAGATACACCCATGTTGTTGCAAATAGCAAGATTTTCTTATTTTTTATGGCTTAATAGTATTCTATTGAATGCATGTATGTATATATTATATACATTTTATATATCACATTACACTATATATATACATGCAACATTATCCATTCATCCATTGATGGACACAGGTTGTTTTCATATCTTGTCTATTGTAAATAATGCTGCAATGAAAATGGGGGGTGCATATATCTTTTCAAATCTGTTTCTGTTTCCTTCAGATAAATACCCAGAAGAGGGTTTGAAGAATGATATGGTAGTTTTATTTTTAATTTTTTGAGGATCCTCCATTCTGTTTCCAATAATAATGCACCATTTACATTCCCACCAACAGAGAACAACGTTTCCCTTTCTTCACATTCTCAACAATGATTTATCTTTTTGATGCTAGCCATTCTAATATCTCATTGCGGTTTTGATTTGTAGTTCTTTGGTGATTAGGAATATTGATCATGTTTTCATGTACCTGATGGCCACCTGTGTATCTTCTTTGAAAAAAATGCCTATTCATATCCTCTGCCCATTTTTAAATCAGATTGTTTGTTTTGCTATTGAATTGTATGAATTCTTTATATATTCTGGGTATTAACCCTTTATCAGATATGTGATTTGCAAATATATAATTTGCAAAATAGATTGCCTTTTCATTTTGTTGCTGGTTTCATTGGCTGTACAGAAGTTTTAATTTAATGTAGTGACTGACACTTTTTAAATTTTTCTTTAGTTATCTGTTTTCAGAGTCAGGTACAAAAAAGTCACCACCAAGACCAATGTCAAGGAGCTTAGTGCCTATAAACATATAGTGCCTAGAAGTTTTATGGTTGCAGGGCTTATATTCAAGTTTTGATCGATTTCACATTCATTTTTATGTATGGTGTAAGACTAGTTTAGTTTCATTATTTTGCATATGGCTTTCCAGTTTTTCCAACACCATTTATGGAAGAGACTTTCCTTTCCCCATAGTATATTCTTGGCTCATTTATCATAAATTAATTGACCATGTATGGATGGATTTATTTCTGGGCTTTCTACTCTCTTCCATTGATATGTGTCTATTTTTATGCCAATACCACATTGTTTAATTACTATAGTTTTGTAATATGGTTTGAAATCAGTGAGAGTTATACCACCAGCTTTATTCCTGTTCAAGGTTGCTTTGACTATCTGGAGTCTTTTATGGTTCCATAAAAATTTTAGAATTGTTTGTTTCATTTCTGAGAACAATGCAATTGGAATTGTGATTGAGATTGCATTGAAACTGTAAATTCTTCCAATACATGAGCATAGAACATCATTCTATTTGTGTCTTTTTAAATTTTTCATCTATTTCTAGTTTTCAGGCTATAGATCTTTCACTTCCTTGGTTAAATTTATGCCTAGGTATTATACTTTCTTGGATGCAATTGTAAATGGGACAGTTTTCTTCATTTCTCTTTCTCATAGTTCACTTAAGTATTATAGAAATGCAATAGGATTTTGTATATTGATTTTGTATCCTGTAAATTTATTGAATTCATCTATTAATCCTAACAAGTTTTTCTTTTTTTTGGTAGTCTTTAGGGTTATCTATAATATAACATCACATCATCTGCAAATAGTTAACAGATTTACTTCTTTCTTTCTAAACAGATGTCCTTTATTTCTTTTTCTTATCTAATTGCTCTGACTAGGACTTCCAATACTATGTTGAATAAAAGTGACAAGAGTGAGCATCTTTTTTTTTTTGCTCCCTATCTTAAAGGCAAAGATTCAGCTTTTCTGATGAAAGTTGTAATACCCTGGTTTGGAACTCCACGAGCCAAGAAGGAAACTGACACCGATGTAAGCACAAGAGGGAGTTTATTGACAAACTTGAGTTTGGACCCCACTCATTCATGCAGCCGTGGGTGAGAGGAGCCCCGACTGAGGGGTTGGGACTAAATTTAAAGGGTAAAACTGTGCGCAAAAGGGTTGTGTGCACAGAGTGCCATGTGCAGCAGGGCAGTGTGCAAAAAAGGGCCGGGTGCAGAGAGGGCTATGCGCAAAAGGGAAACAGAGTGTGGGTGCCTTAAGGGCTTACTGATTAATGGCTTTGGTCGGCTTGACCAAATGGCAGGGTGTTGTCCCTAATTGTTTTTCGGTGTATTTTTCTTCATTTAATCTGGAGTCTACATAACAAAATGGAGTTACTCTAGTCCTTCAAAGTCATCAGAATAGAAGTTTTCCCCACTAATTCTAGATACCCTTATTCTTTCCCTTTCTCTCCCTCTCTTCTTCCTTTCCTCTCACTCTTCTTTAGTTAACTGAATGGCCATTCTAGAAAAGAGGCTTAAAGACTTCAGGATTTATCTTCATCTTATCCTCTGCCTTGAGGGCTAATGACCAAACCAGCTGTTTCTGCAGAGGTGGTTCCTTGTTCCTATACAAGATTCCTTAAGAAGAGGGATTGGTTAGTTCTGACTTTCAGAATCTGTCAGTATATGCAGGAAATTGTTTGTATGAAGTTTCACATGCTTTTTGTGTCTGTTTTGGACAGGGCAAGTAGGCTGTGTTACTATAGAAAGGAGGTAGATTTAGATTTTAAGAATTGGTAAACATTAAAATGTTAAAAATTCCCAAGAATGTTTTTATGAAGCTGACAGCTATTACTCTATGATGTTGAGTGAGGTACTACCAGAAAATAAGATAGATATTTGGGATGTGCAAAGGTTAAGAGTGCAGGCAGTAGAGTCAGGCTTCAGTTCTTACCCTGGTATCCCAAATTTGCAACTCAGTCATTTTTCTCAACCTTAAAATGGTTTGTGTAAAAGTACTTCATGGGGCTGTTCTGGGATTAGGAAATAAATGCAAAGTGCCTAGCACAGTATCTGCCTATGTAGTATGTGTTCAATAATTGTCAATTATATTTAAAGAAATTTCCACGTCTTTGGATATCACAATGAAATCTTTTTAATTTGGGCCCTGCTAATTGAAAATTTATTGCACTATATATTTGCTGTATTTTATATGCATTCCTCACAGCAAAAATAACCCACTAATTGATAATGCATATAAATGCTGTTGTAAATTGAAATCCTACACAAACAAATGTTATTGATATTTTGACAGTTCATAAATAGGCTGTCTGGAAATTGACTCCTTTATCATTGAAAGCATATTGAAATGTTAGGAAAATACAAAGAGAATATTTCTCTAATTTAAGAGGACAAACTCTTAAAACACTTTGCACCTATTTGCATATAAACAGTTACTCTGCCCATCATAAATGACTCATCTCTTTACTAAAACCAGTCGGACAGAACTCCACCTCAACACCTCAAACAATGTGAATGTATTAAAAGCCATTGAATTATATTTTTTAAATGGCTAAAATGGTGAATTTTATGTTAGGCAAATTTTATACCAAGTACAAACTGGCAACTAACAAATTCTAAAGATAAGCAAGTAGCAGGTAATATTCAGTGCACACTAGAATTATCAGGCAAGAACTTACAGCTGAGTTGGACCTCAGCTTAGTCTTGAAGGTTTCATGCTCAAATACCTACAGGGGATATGAATAATGAATAAAGCTGCCAAGTGTGAGATTCAAACACAATTTGTTTCACAAAAGTAAAGGAGTGTCTTTTCCTTTCTCTTGAGACAACCTCTTCTCTATGTAGCTTTCATTTTCCCACTGTGAACAGGGATGTTGGTGCCCAGAAGTGAGAGTACAAAAAGAACAAAACATGGGTTTCTTAAACCCATGTTTGTCAAAGAAAAAGAAGTTACAGAGACTGTGGTCAGCTGGAGAGAGAATGCCTGTCTGAAATTGGGCCAGCCACAGATACCAAGGTATGCTGCTCCAGACCTGCTGAGTAGCCCAATGTTTAAAGATAAGCCAGAAATATGATTTTTTTCTAGTTTTACTGAGATATAATTGGCATATATATATTGTAAAATGATTACCACAATAAGTTTAGTTAACATCCATCATCATATATAGCTACCCCAAAAAAGTTATTTTCCTTGTAATGAGAACTCAGATTTCTCTCTTAGTAACTTTCATTTATAGCATACAGCAGCGTTTACTATAGTCACCAAGATATACATTACATTCCTAGGTCTTACTAATTTTACTAATTTATCTTATCATTGAAAGTTTGTACCTTTTGATCACCTTCAGCCGATGCTCCTTCCCCCCATACCCTATTCCCAACTCCCGTGCCAACAAATCTGGTGTCTTTTTCTAAGTTGGTTATTTTGTTGTTCTTGTTTGAGGTTCCAAATATACATGAGATCATAAAGTATTTGTCTTGATCTGACTTATTTCACTTAGCATAATGCCTTTAAGGACCATCCATGTTGTCACAAATGACAGGATTCCATTTTTATGGCTAAATGAAATTCCATTGTATATTTATATGACAACTTCCTTATCCATTCATCCTTGATGGTCACATGGGTTGTTTCCCTGTCCTGGCTATTGTAAGTAATGCTATTTTTCAATTTTGTTTTTCACTTCCTTTGGATATATTCCCAGAAGTGGAATTGCTGGATCTTGTGGCAGTTCTATGCTTTAATTTCTTGAGAAATCTCCATACTATTATTCATATTGGCCATACCAATTTATAATCATACCAACAGTGCACAAGGGTTTTCTTTTTTTTCCATATCCTTGGCAGCATCTATCTCTTGTCTTTTTGATAACAGCCATTCTAACATGCATAAGGTAATATCTCATTGTAGCTTTGATTTGCTTTTCCCTAATTATTGATGTTGAACATCTTCTCAGGTAACTATTGGTCATTCATATGTCTTCTTTGGACAAGCGTCTATTCAGGTCCTTTGCCCATTTTTAATTGTATTATTATTATTTTATTTTGCTATTGAGTTACATAAGTTCCCTGTATATTTTTGGATATTAACCCCTTGTCAAATAAATGGCTTATAATTCCCCCCCCCCCATTCCATTGATTTTTTTCACTTGTTCATTGTTTCTTTTGCTGTGTGGAATCTTTTTAGTTTGATGTAGTCCCACTTGTTTATTTTGTTGCTGTGATTTAGGTGTCAAATTTATAAAATTATTGCCAAGACCCATGTCAGGGAGTTCTTTTTCTATGTCTTTAATAATTCATTTTAAGTTAATTTTTGATGAATGGTATAAGATAGAGAGATCTAATTTCATTTTTTATATGCAGATATCCAATTTTCTCAGCACCATTTACCTAATAGACTGTACTTTTTTCCTCCATTTAGTATTCTTGTTTTCCTTGCCAAATATTAGTTGCTTGGGTTCTTTCTGAGCTATTGATTCTGTTCCACTTTTCTATATGTCTGTCTTTATACTAATATCACACTGTTTTGATTGCTATAGTTTTATTGTATAGCTTGAAATCAGAAAGTCTGATATCTTCTGCTTTGTTCTCCTTTCTCAAGATTGCTCTGGCTATTCAAAGGTCTTTTGTGGTTCCTATAAATTTGAGAAACTTTTTTCTACTTTGGTAAAAATTCCATTGAACTATTAATAGGGATTGTATTGAATCTATAGGTGGATTTTGATAATATTGACATTTTAACAATATTAATCCATGAACAAGGGATTTTCATTTACTTGCAAACATGGATGTCTTTCTATTTGTATATTATTCTTCAAGTTCTTCATCAATTACTTGTAATTTTCAAATAAAAAAACTTTACACTTCCTTGGTTAAATTTATTCATAAGTATTTATTCATAAGTATTTTACTGTTTTCAACGCTATTGTAAATGGATTATTTTTATTTTTCAGATTTGTCATAGTGTATAGAAACATACCAATTTTTGTATGTTAACTTTACAGTGTTCAACTTTATTGAATTTGTTAATTAAAGCTTTTGGGGGGAGTCTCTAGGATTTTCTATATATAAAATTAAGTCTTCTGCAGTAGAAATAATTTTGTTGCTTCTTTTCTGATCTGGATGCTTTTACATTTTTTCCTGCCTGATTGCTCTGGCTTGGACTTCCAATACTATGTTAAATAGAAGTGGTGAGAGTGAGTGCCTTGCTTTGTTTCTGATCTTAAAGAAAAAGTTTTCAACCTTTCACTTTTGTGTATGTTGAGATATGTTCCTTCTGTACCTAATTTGTTAAGAATTTTTATGGATGGATGTTGAATTTTGTCTAAAGCTTTTTCTGTATCTATTGAGATGTGATATATCACGTTGATTGATTTGGTATGCTGCACCATCTTGGTGTCCCAGGGATAAATCCTACTTGATTGTGATAAATGATCCTTTTAATGTGATGCTGTATTTGGTTTGCTAGTATTTTTTGGAGAATTTTGCATCTATATTTATCAGGGATATTAGCTTGTAGTTTTAGTGTCCTTTCCTGGCATGAGAATGAGGGTAATGCTGTCCTCATAAAAGGATTTCAGAAGTGTTTAAGAAGGACTGGGGTTAATTATTTTTTGAATGTTTGGTAAAATTCAAAAATTACTAGTCAGGCTCTCTCTGGTCCTGAGCTTTTTGTTCATTGATATTTTTTGATTATTGATTCAATCTTCTTACTAGTAATTGGTCTATTCAGATTTTCTATCTCTTCTTAAGTCTTAGTAGGGTGTATATTTCTAAGAATTTTTCAAATTTTTCTAGGTTGTCCAGTTTGTTGGCTTATAGTTCTTCATACTAGACTCTATGTACCTTTATATTTCTATGGTATCAATTGCAATGTCCTTTTATAATTTTGTTGATTTGGGTCTTCTCTTTTTTTTAGTTAATGTAGATAAGTTTATCAAATTTATCTTTGCAAAGAATCAACTCTTACTTTTCTTAATCTTTTCGTTGTGTCCCTGTTCTCTATTTTTGTTCTAATATTTGTCATTTTCTTCTGCTAACTTTGGGCTCAGTTTATTCTTTTTCTAGTTCTTTGAGGTATAGAGTTAGGTTTTTTGAGCACTCTTATTAGACATTTATTGCTATAAATTTTCATCTTAGAGCTGCTTTTGCTTGCATTCTATTAAGATTTGGTACATTTTGTTTCCATTTTTGTTTGTTTCAAGATAATATTTTGTATTTCCTCTAATTTTTTAATTTATTTGTTGTTGAGGAGAGTGGTGTTCATGAAATCTAGTTTTTTATTCTTATCAATTTCTAGTTTTACACCATTTTGCTTAGAGGAGATACTTGGTATGACTTCAAACATTTTAAATTTTCTAAAACTTGTTTTGTGGTCTAAAATATGGTCTATCCTAAGAAATGTTCCAAGTGTGCTTGAGAAGAATATAGTTACTGCTATTGGTTGTCGAATAGAATGTTCTATATGTGTCTGTTAGGTCCAGCTGGACTATAGAATTATTTAAATCTGCAATTTCCTTTCTAATATCTATCTGGATGATTAATCCATTGTTGAGAATGGGTAGTAGAGTCCCCAAATATATTATCATATTACTGTTGGTTCTCTTTTTAGCTCTGTTTTTGCTTTATATAATTGGATGCTCCAATGTAGGGAACATAAATATTTATAATGGTTATATCTTTTTTATTGACATCACTATATAATGACCTTTAAGTGTCTTTTTTTTTTTTTTTACCATTTTTAAAGTCTAATTTGTCTGATATAAGTATACCTACCCCTACTTTTTATTGTTAACATTTACTTGAAATAATTCTTCCTATTCCTTCACTCTGTCTTTATGCATCTTTGAGACTAAAGTGAGTCACTTGCAAGCCACATATCGCTGGGTGTTATTTTTGTATCTATTCGTCTATTTTATGTCTTTTGTTTGGAGAATTTATCTGTTTATGTTTAAGGTAATTATTAATAGGTAAGGACTTACTGTTACTATTTTGTTAATTTTTTTCTGGCTGTTTTGTAGATCCATTGTTCCTTATTCCTTATCCTGCTTTGTTTAAATATCTTTCAGTATCAGTATATTTTGGCTTCTTTATCATGTTCTTTTGTGTAATTATTACAGTTGTTTTTTTTTTGTGTGTGTGTGTGGTTCCAATGAGGCTTACTGTCTTAAAATTCTAATATCCTAGTTAAACTAATAACAACTTCAATAGCATTCCTGAGCCTAACTCTTTTACTTCTCCTTCCCCTGACAATTTAGGTTATTGATGTTATTTTTACTATGTTTGCTTTTTAACTTTTAAACTAGAGTGGTGAGTTATCACCACTATTAACCATATTACAGAATCTAATTTTGACTATTTCCAATGAGTTTTACACTACCTTGTTATGTTTTTATAGTATTAATTGGCATCATTTTACTTTCACTCAAAGACTTCCTTTAGCATTTCTTATAAAACTGGTCTAGTGGTGATGAACTTTCTGTTTTTGTTCAATCCTGAAGGACAGGATTGCTGGATATAGAATTCTTGGTTGACTGGTTTTCCCCCCTGTTAATATTTTGAATATATCATCTCATTATTTTCTGGCCTGAAAAATTGGTTGAGAAATCTATGGGTAGTCATGGGGTATGTAACTTCTCTATTTTTCTTGCTGCTTTCAGAATTCTTTGTCTTTGACTTTGGCTTTAATTATAATGTATCTCAGTGTTGCCCTATTCAGTTTAAACCTATTTAGGATTCTGAGAAGCTTGTGGATCTGGATGTCCATTTCTCTCCTTAAGTTTGGGGAATTTTTAGCCATTATTGTTTTAAATATACTTTCTCTTCCTGTCTTTCTCTTCTCTAGAATTTCTATAATGTAGATATTATTTATTTTGATTGTGTCCTATAAATCCCATAGGCTTTTCCCCGCCTTTTGCTCCTTTGACTAGATAATCTCAAATGTCCTTTCTTCTAGATTATTAATTCTAACTTTTGTATGGTCAAGTTTGCTTTTCATTTCTTTGGTTCAGTCATTGTTTTTTTTAGTGAACACATTTCTCTTTGTTTTTGAGTGTTTCTGTATCTCTGTTAATCTCCTTTTTGTTCTTGCATTATTTTTCTAATTTTGTGTAGTTGTCTGTGTATTCATGTAGTTCACCAAACTTCTTTATGAGAACTATTCTGAATTCTTTGACAGTTCATGGATCTCCATTTTCTCTAGGGTCACTTATCAGAACTTTATTAGTTTCCTTTGGTGGTATCATATTTACCTCAATTTTTGTGATTCTTGATTACTTACATTGGTATCTGCAGTTTCCTCTTCCAGATTTTACATGTTCACTTTGGGAGAGACAGTTTTTCACAAGTCAACTGAGTTTGTATTTCTGGATGTGTCTGCTGGTAACATACTTGACTGGTGGAGATATCAGCCCACCAGAGCAAGCTCTGAGGTTAACAGGAAGGTGCTGGTGCCACTGGCTAAGAAGAGTTGGATGGGTCTGCTGGCTTGTTTCTCTGCCAAGGTGAGGCTATACAATGGGCTCCCCATTTGCCCATTCTCTGGTCAGGTTTACTAGGTGGTTCAAACTGGGTACTCTACTCAGTAATGGATGGCATTATAAATTAGATTTTATGCTCTGGCAGGGCAGGCCCCAGGAGCTGCACAGCTTCTTACTTGGGAAGCTGAATCAGGCAAGATTGTGCATTAAACTTCCTGTCACATGAAGCCACGGATTTTTTTCTGCAGATAGGGAAACCATGGAGTATACTCTCTGTTCAAGTGCCACTGTAGTAAGCAGGGCTGTCGAATGAACTGCATAGCTTCTCAAGTGCACTAGTTAGGATCCCTGGTTGATTGGTCTATATTCAACAATGACAGGCCTATGAATTAATTTTCCTGCCCATGCAAAGCATGATAACCAACTCCAAGGCCTGCAAGACCTTTTGTTTATGGTCTTGGCCCAAGTTTCCTAACTAAATGGCCTCTGCCTTTGTTCTGCAGATTATTTATTTTGTCAAACAGACTCCTTGCTCAAGCGTGCCTGGCTTTTTGGTTAAGTTGAACTGGAAGCTATACTCAGCAATGGGCTGGTCTCCAACTCCTCTTTTGCCTGGGTGGAGACAAGCCAGATTGTAGGGCCAGCAAAGCCCTTTTTATGTGGACTCAAATTAAACAGACCTATATTCCACTGAGTTCCCCGGTCAGACTGTGTCTTGGCTACTCCAATGAGCAGACCTGCTGGTTGGGACTGCTAATTGGGTGCTGCAGGTAGGACCGCAGCCTGCCAAGATCTGAGTGTTGGTTGTTGCAAGTCCCTTCTCTGTCACAATCTGATTCCTAGTGGTAGAGCCACTCACATTGCCCTACTATTTCTATATAGTGAGACCAGGGTGATCCACAGTTTTGGGAGGAGCTAGATGTCCACCTGGGCTCTCTTTCCATTGGAGAAACTGTAGGCTCACGGAAGACCCCTTAGCATGGTGCTGTAGCAGCCTATGATAGGGGCAAGGTGGTCAGCCTGTAGCTGCTTTTTTTACCCTTCTAATGCAGTTTGTCTTGGTCTGTGCAGTGCATGGGTATGCTTAAGCCTTTCCTCCATGTTCTATTCTTTCAATGGTGTCTTCTACATAGTTGTTTTTCTTGTGAGGGGGAGCAAAGTCAGGAATAACCTATGCTGCCATCTTGATGTCACTCCAGAAATCTGAATTTTAAAATGGTGGCTCAAAATATTTAAAAGCCTGGAGGCCAGATCTAACACAGAGAAATCTCTGTCTTGAAGAATAAGTTGGATTGGAAAGCGGGGGGCGGGGAAATGAGGGACAGTGCTTTCGGAGGAAACGTGCATGAGCAAAAATGCAAGGGACTTGATCAAGATTGTTCTCCAGACAGAGAGTGGATAAGTTTGGCTGAAACAGTTTGGGGTGTGTAGGTTTGTGTCTGGGAGGGGATTGCTGAGGGAGTCAATAAGATGAGATGTGAATGATAGGCTGTGGAGCTTAAATTTTGTTCAGCTGAGAATGATGACTCTTAACATGAGCAACCTCAGAGCTTTTCCAGTATATGAAAAGTATTAAACTCGTGTCTGGAGAGGATAGGGCAAGGAGGCCTTGTCTACCTCAACCAGGGTTCATCAAGGCCATAGAATGACTCTTGCATAGTTTCAGAATCTTGACAAAGTAGAAGCTATCATCTGGGCAGGCCTGGCTAAAGACAAGACTGGAATACCTGATCATTAATTTCTGTAACACAATACTGGCTGAGCTCCTGCTGTCTTTGCTGCTTTGGTCTGCTTTCTGTGGCCCTTTTGAGACAAGTGGGTCAAAATCCTTATTGATTCCTCCTCCTGAAGTCTGTCTCCAGATGAGGGCCCAGCATGTAACAAGCTAATACAACAGTTCATCCTGCTGCTCAGCAATCCTAAGTTCTGGCCAAATGTTACCCACCTGGTAGCAGAATGACCTGTCCTTGTTGCTCTGGTTCATCCAATCCACAGGAAAGGGGAAGACACTGGAACTACAAATAGAATCTGGAAATAAAGGAGTTTTGAGAATAAAAACCTAAGGTCAGATCATGGACTTTTAACAGTGAGAGATGAAAATGAATTATTGAGTAGGATTTTAGTAGCTGCTTTCCTTCTGCAAAAGAGTGAGCAGGTGTGATTTTTCTTGGACTTGCAATTATTACCATCAATTCAACGCAATATCATGTGGAGGGGTCTCTTGTGAGGTGCTATGACATTTCAGTACTCTTCAAGCACTAGAGTGACAGCCTCGAATCTGCGACCTCAATGAGCTACCTACTTTCCTGTTTGCTGCCCTATGAGTATTGGTCTGAGAAAGTGCCAGAATTTCCTGGAACCCAGAACTCACGGGTCCTATAGGAAGATGTGGAAAGAATAGTGCCAGCAGGCCAAGCAGCATGGGGTTTATGTTTCTCATGTTCACCAGTGTGTACCAGAACATCTTTCCTGATAAGCAGCTGTTCTGTCCTCTCTGTAGAAACCAGAGCAAAAACATTAATTAATTACCTATTTGAAGGGTTTGTGTTGGTCATGAGGAGACATTTTCTGATTGACAGAGTTCTCTATCAATGAAATGGTTTCCCCAATGAGGATTCCTTTTGGAAAGATCTCTTACAGGCAATATACATTCTCATTCATTTAGGACAATGATTCTTTAAAACAAATGACCTTATTGAAATATAGTCCACTTGCCATACAATTCACCTATTTAGAGTATACGGCTCAGCAGTTCTTAAATATATTCACAGAGGTGTGAAAACTTTACCACAATCAATTTTGGGACATTTTCATCACCCTAGACAACTACTAGTCTACTTTCTGTCTCTATAGATTTGCCTGTTTTGCACATTTAATATAAATGGAACATACTATAATCCTTTATGTCTGACTTCTTCCACTTAACCTGTTTTTAAGGTTTGTCCACAATCCTTCTTCCTTCAGCATAACTAATACATTTTTTTTTTTTTAGGAAATACCTTTTTCATAGGAAATCTTTCCAAGCTTCTATTCAGTTCCTAACAGCAAGTAAAACTAAAATAAGAAGTAATATATAGATTAAGATACAGAAGTACTTGTAATGACTTTTGGAAAGGGCCTAATAGGTCCTTACAGGATTAGGCTTGAAAAGGCTGAAAACCGAAATGTACTGCTCCATAGTGCAAGGGTCATCCAACTCAGGAATAATGCTCTTTGTGCCAGACAGAAATTAGAAAGGTTCTGTTGAGGGAAGAATGTGAAAGGATGATCAGAGTTTCTATGGTTAATTGAAAATGTTTGTTGATTGATGAAGACATGGATATAGTCTGAGACAGATATCCAAGGCTAAAAGCTAAATCAGGTTAAATAAGGTCAAGTCACTAAGAGCATTCTGGCTCCTGTGGTCAAGGAAATTTTACTGACCTCAAATAGTACACCAACATCATGGGGTATTTTAATGTTCAGATAAAAAGTCACATTTGACACAGGCTTACATAGATTACCATATTTTCACAATGGCTAAATCTTTTAAGATTCCCACCTAGTTCAGTGCCTTCCCCAATCATACAAATAAGTAAAAGAAGTGTCAGCAGAAGAGTAGAGAGAGTGAAACCTGTAACTGAAACCTTTATGCAAAATTGTGGGATTTTTTTCTCCAAAGTTTCAGCCAATGATTTTGACCTCTTTAGTGGGATCCTGGTATCTTGTGATGTTAAGCCCCCTCCATTAGCACTGGAAAAATCCCTACAGGGAGGTGAATAACACTAAAGATATTGCTTAGATCTATACTTTCCCTTTCCAAAATCTGAATCTGAAAAGTTATTGATCTAGCCCTATAATATACAAACATAAGAGAATTCTGTCAACATCAGATAGCCTATTTTGTAAAGAAACGTAGAATGTAAGAGCTATATATGCACTACCTAGAGAGACAAATAAAAGATAAATACAGGCCAAAGATCATTTGAAACATCCACCACTACTTTATAGACCCTGGCTCTACTCATGTTCCTTCAACTTAAATCTTGTAATTACTCACTTATATTTTAACAATAGAATAGACAGTAGCCAGTGAAATTCAAGGTCAAATAAAGTCATCTAACTGAATATATAGTATGATAACTAAATTAGAAATTTTAACTCATGAGAATTGCTTCATTATTTTAGAAAGTAAGTATTTCTGTGTTATTATCGGAGGGATTTTGACATGGATGCAAAAATGTTAGTCCACCCTAGAAGCTGGGATAAAATCACATGATTTAATCATTCTGAATCCATATGGCTCCTCTGAGATACAGCCAGATGTAACCAGAAGGATTTATAGGGTATAAAACTCAGAATGGATTAGGAAAGTATTTCTGTGTTCATCTCAATACATCCTAAATCAAAGTGCCCTGAATGGACCAGAGAAATCTTTGGCCTAGTGGGGAGGTTGTCATGGCAACTGACCAGTAAGCCCAGACAGTGAAATGTGAATGCAAACAACAGGATGATAAGATTGTGTACAGAGCAGCATACTAAAGCTGCTTCTGCCCAGGTACAGGGATACACCAGTAAAGTGTGAAACTGTCACTGCATTTTTTATACCTTCTTGTTCTGGCAGCTCATTTGAAATTTATCAAGTGTCCTTTCCCAGATGTCGGTAAAAACCTGATAGATAACAGAAGCTGTAGAAAAATCACCACCAATAGATGCAATGCTACACAAAGCCCTGGAGGGCTGTTAAGCTAATAGCACCACTCACATTTCCTAAAGGAGGTTGAAGGCCGCTTCAGGTAAATCCAATGATGCTTTAGTGCCACCTTGTGTCCACCTTTAGATATTGGAAGTTCCCCAAAAGTCCACCCTCAAACCTTTCATTGGGCAGCAGCAGGGCAGACATGGAAAGAGCCAGATTACGTTGGAGTTTGGTAATCCCCAGCAGAATATACATATGAAATCTCTTAAGCTTCAAGTTAATAGAAAAATGAAAATCATTTTGGTAGAATGCAAAACAGGGGAAGAAAAAATGCCAAATAACACCGGTCCTAGAAAAGATTACAAGAGGCTACATGGTGGGCCAGGCATTGGGGGAAATGCTGGCCAAGACAGATTCATATCAATGACTCTTATGCTATTACGAATTCTTGCCAAAGGATTAATTTTAGGGTCATCAGCCATGCTGGTAGCGTAAATGAATCAACAGAGAAAAAACAACATGTGAACATCACTAATTCCACTTTGTAACTTCTGTTAATGTGTAGAAAGATGGTAGCATTTACACAAATGACACCTCCTGCCTTCCTCTCACCTCTCACCCTAACCAAACCCGCTACCCACTACTGTTCCATCATCATCCCATCAGCATTCAACACTATAATCATTTTAATTTTAGCAGAAGTATGAAATGACCAAGCTGTGTTTCTTCCAGGGTTTGAGTTTTTTGAAACGAGTGCCAAGGATAACATTAATGTCAAGCAGACATTTGAGCGCCTTGTGGATATCATCTGCGACAAAATGTCAGAGAGTTTGGAGACGGATCCAGCCATCACTGCCGCAAAGCAGAACACAAGACTCAAGGAGACCCCTCCCCCGCCTCAGCCCAACTGTGGCTGTTAGTGTCCTTCAACCCACAGGCAGCTCTAGGGGCTTGGTTACTAACAAACAGCATTTATAAATGGTTGACTAGCCTTCATTTATACTGCCTACTAATCATTTGAGGGAAATCTTTGATGTCAATGGCTAGTATATGCATTGAATTCTTGGGAGATTCCCTGTGTTAATATGTGGCAAATAAGTGATCTTAAATTTGTAAGGACTATCTATAAAGATCTGGTATTTGCATGTGATTTGTTCTGTGTCTTTTAGGCTCTTTATGTCAGATTTCTTCTCAGATTAAGCTACTGCTGGGACCTCAGACTATAATTTCACTACAACTGACTTTTGTGCCATTCATTTAAATTATGCTGTTCACTTGAAGAAATGATAACCAAGGGATTGCTTGAGTTGGGGGAGGGGGAGAGAACTCAGGAGACCTTATTTGCTTTATTCGTAATTGAAAATCAAGTGGAAATATACGTCCTAAGTAAGTGACCAGTTTTCTGGTCAGTTTACTATTTAGAAAATTTGTCTATTTTTCAGTATTACTGAGGAGACACCTGACTATAAAGAAATTAAAATATTCTGTTTAAGGCCCTTGCAAGTTTCTAAAGAGATTAATATTAACCTGACTAGAACTAGATTTAAACAATAATCTTTAAATGTTTAAATACTACCCTAACCCAGGACCACTAATTCCACCAAACGTTCTGCATATTTGAGGCCAATGACAGGTATCTGCTGAACGTTATGGACAAACATTTCGACCAACAAGGGCATGAATCTCTGTAAAATGCCAAGGCTTGAGCTCCTCCCCATTCCTTAATAACTAGCCCTTCCACAACATACCCTACCCCCATAATACACATCACTACCACCATGACTTTCTGGAACCATCACCAGCTCTTGGAATAGAGGGTACATTGAAACATGTTAAGACATAGACTTCCTTTCCCAACCATTGCCTTCCCTTCACACCTCAGCTAAGTTCTTTAATGCACTTAGAAGACATTTAAACAGTGTCTCAATGGCTCTCAGGTGGTTGGAAAAATTTTCATCTCAAAACTTTTTCAATCCAGGAGTTCAACATAATTCTGAAGCACATCCACATTCTGTAAGCCTTTAAACATGCTCCAGTTACTCAGAGAATACTCTTGGGAGCTGAGAAATACAGAAACACATCAGGATGCCATAAGCAATTTGAGAGAAGGAAGGAAATCATGTGAACAACCAGATTCTTTCTCCCAGATTTCCTGAAGGCCGCATCTGAACATCAAGCAAATAGATTCCCCAGCTTCTGATAGCACTAGAGGATAACTTGGCATCAGTGTCACACCCAGCATTGTGTACAGCTAAGACTTTAAAAAGGCAGCAAGGACAGAGTAGAAGACTTAGAAGGTCAGTTGTGATAGATGGAATTTCTCCTCTTTCGGTGCTGGTATTAAAGATGTCTTTTTCAAAAATACAGAACCTTCCCATAAAAGTATTGGCTGCAAGTTTATTGGGCAAGAATATTGGTAGGGAAACATTCATATATTTAAAGAGATTCCTGAAGAATAAATGCCTACAAGTCAGGGAACTAGGTCATATGCGAGAAGATGGAAATTATAGGAGAGCATTTGAGGCGTTCTAAGCATATCCATGTTATTTCTCACATTCTTATCAAGATCCATTAATTGGTAATAAATTTTTACTTCTGCATCCTAAAAAGGCAGGCCTAACCTTAGTGAAGACAAGAAGACATTAATGCTTTATTAGATTTGTAATGTGGCAACTAGCTTCAACAATTACAGAAATTAAAGTGAAGGGAAAGAGAAGGTGGGAGGAGCATCAAAGCAGATTTGTTTGCAACAAAATCCTGTCTGCATGGCATTGTAATATTTCTGTATCCTGAACTAGAAAGTGGCCATCTTCAATGATATAGCTGTTAAGCTCACATTTAAAACCTGATATGAAATAATAAAGCCAGCTTCCTTTCCACACATACAGATAGATGTCAAAGGCCTAAATATGTTTCACATGGCTTTTCAGGAGGACCTTGATGTGTGCTATAAATGGAAAGCAAAATAAGAGGGTAGAAAAGCGGAAGAAAAAAAGTTGAGTTTTGCTCTCTTTAAACATTTTTCCTAGAGAACTGATTGCTATGGAATTAACTGGCTCTGGGACCAAAAGAACTAAGCAAGTGACCACTTACGTAGTATCAAGCATGCCAAGGTTGGACTACTTTATGCAAGTCAGGGGAGAGTGATGAAGCAACAGCCTGAGGATCATTTTCAAGGAACATTTGATAATTTCTATTTTCCAAACCTCAGTGCAGTGGAAAGGGAGCCTTTCTAATGGATTCTCAGTTTTGAATCTCCCACCCTGATGTGAATTTCCTCAAGTGAGAGTTTCTAGAGATTGTCACAGAGCCCAAGTGAATGGACACCCATTTCTGCTGTGTAGCGTGAGGCAAGAGAATATTCTCTATTCCTCATTTCATCAAGAGATTTTGGTTTAAAATCCACTATGGCAGAAGAACCAGCCTAAGGTTAACTGAGTGAGCTTCTATTTATTGGCATCAAGCTATATTACTTATACATTGTAATCTATAAACCTCTAGGCCAACATGCGCATGTGCATGCACATACACACACTCACACCCACACACAATACCTCCTACATTCTCCATCTCAACGGCTTAAAGAGTAAAAACTGTCATTTTTACTAATGGAATAGCTAAATGTGTATTCAAAAGAACAAGATATCTTAAAAATATATGCTTGTTAGTTTGTAAATTTTAGAAACCCATCTTTGTCTTTGATGCAATTTGTGTTTTAAGTATGAATTTCTCTTTCTCTGCTACCTAGCATCTCACCACCCCTACCCTTCCAATTGCTTTTAGAAACAAACCTTGACTGTTTTGAGGAAATATTTCCAAAGCTTTAGTTTTTGTATATTTCATTCTTTTTCTAACATAATTGAAAAACCTGTACTGGAAGTTATTTCATCAAATAGCCATTCCTAGAGGGGTTCTGCATTTCAGCTTTTTGGGATGTGAATGGATATAGAAGTTGTATAATGTTTCTTAAGTCCTAAAATGGCAGTTATAAGCTAGTATCACATCTACCTTCTAAGAGGAATTGCTTCAAGACAGTGAATTAGTTTATTGCTGCTGCTCCCACTGAACAGCTTCTATTGCCTTGATGAATTTCTAAAGACTATTTAAACAAAGAAGTTCTTATAGTTCCTCCTCAGATTTACTTGAAGTCAGTATCCCTCTGTTGCCTGGTAAATAAGTGCTAAGATTTTTTTTTGGAAGGGGAAGTATGATAATGCCTTGAGCTGTAGCAGGAAGCTGTAGCCTAGTTATCATAAATATGAAGTATAAATTCTACAAAATTACAACCCAAATTATATACATCTACAAAGTCAATAAACAATTACATTTCACCTCCTTAACTCTTATCCAGGTTATAGATTTTTTGTTCATCAGATTGGTTATTTTTCAGGAACCAATTCAAACTCTAATGTTAACTACATCTATGCTGAGAATAGACTTTCAGGTATGTAATGTTCTTTTTTAAAAGTAAAATACAGTCCACTATTAATTGAACTTCCATGAATCAACATTAATTTTGGAACATGGTCGCTCCATGTTAATCAGTAGCTCACTGTGACTTGCTTTTCCAATGTATATCTTAGTGCTTGGTGAAGATGTACTATGTGATCCTTCAGACAACCATGTGGCATTTGTGGGATTATATTAAAAATGTATTCAGTGCTACCAGGCTATCTCAAGGCTAAGGTAGCAGCTGCATGTGAAAAATTAAAAAACTGAGGTATCTTATTTTAAAGTCATGACTGAAACCTTTCTAGACCAAAAGGTGTTAATAATTTTCATATACTATTGGAATGCTCAATCAGCTATTTGGGGAGGTGGCCTGTTTCTCTGTCTAGAGAATCCTTCTTTACATTATAGTTTGCATGACTGGTAACTGGGACACATTGTTCCTGTGCGTGTATGCTGGCTCAGTATGCTGTGTCAGGGTGATACATGAGCAACTAGACCCATGTGGCCTTTCTAATTACCCACTGGAGGACGTGACCTCTGCAGCTCTGTCTAGCTTTGTCTGTTTATGTATACTCCCTGTGCTTTAGCAGTTCACCAGCAATATGGTGAGATCTTGCTGACCAGCTTAACCATTAGTCAGCTTTTTAAAGTCCTTTATATTTTAGGTGAATTTTGACCAAAGCCAGTTAAAGACATAAACCTACTTTATATTCTGGAATGAATTGAAACAAATTGGATAAAAGATGAAGTTTATGACCAGAATAAAAAGCATCTTTATTCCAACAGTATACCTAAAGAATTCCAGGTTCTAGAAATACTATCTGTAGGACAGGGCAAAAACAGGTCAGAAATTTATCTAAAATATATCTGCTTATTACTATTGTTATTTCATAATTTTCTTTCTTGAAACTCTTTTCAGAAATGCTTGACACTCCAGTAAAATAATATTTCCCTTTGGTAGATTAAAATAATTACACTTGGGCCACACTCAAAATGTTACCCCTCCCAACACATGTACACATGCACACATGGATACCTTTTTTATATGAAGGGAAATTTCCACATATGGTGTGTTTTCAGTGCTAGGATAAAAGAAGTTTTGCTGTGTTCCAACTGTAACTCATTTTGTTTAAAAAGCTCAACAAATTAATTTCTTTGCACCAATTTGTGTGTCTGCACATAATTTCCACTAAAAAGAGGAGAGGGAGAAAATGCATTTTGCAAAAGCTGTAGACAAAAGAAATGATTTCAAAACCTCTGCCAGAGCTCAAATGTTAATGTTGGACCATCTAACTAAAAGACAAATCAAACTTTCTATTTTCAGTTCTTTTTACTTCTTGATTTTTTTATCATTTCAGAGTTTTACAGCACTATTCTTACAGAATGAGACCAAGAATAGGAAATGATACTTAAATTTTACCGTTTACCGCCCATTAGCACTATTATTGGTCAAGTTTCAACCAGTGATGACTCGTTGAAATGAGGTTGGAGATTACCTGTATATTTCATTCACCTGTTTTTATACTTTCCTTCATTGTGGACAATTGAGAGTTGGCTATAATTTTATTTCTTAATGGAAATATTTTCATATTCGTGTTTTTTGGGGGGCCGGTATTGCTTAGGTTCTTGAATACTGTTCTTAAAGACACAGATGGTATGTGAGCCACACAGACATCTGGCCTTTTTGGGAAGTGAGTATGACTTACATCTGTCTAGTGGTCCATACTCTTCATAAAAGTGAAGTCTGAGGATTGTTTGCTGTATCAGTATGATGGTTTTCCATGCATTGACTCATTATCCCTAGGATGTATGCTGAATGAAAACTTCCTGTAATTCCTGTTAATATATTGTTAATGTCAGACGTGATGTGATGCCGTTGGACTGTCCAAATGTACAACTATTTAATGGTGTTTGTGGAACTGAAATGTCTTAAATGTTGCATGAAATATGTTATAAAAATAGATTTGTTTTCTATTTTTCAACACCTCAGAATTGAGGGTTCATGGGCCAATAAGTGCAATATTTAATGACTTACTCAGTGTATATAAACTAGTGTGAAAAAATGAATTATAATGAATGTGTGAGATGCTTTGGATGGTTGTGTGACTTACTCAAATTATTCCTTGTAGATGTATTTGTCTAGTAGTGCAATTTATACAGTAAATACCTTATTGGTGTCATGTGAAACTCCTCTGTGCCTACTTCAAAGTACTTTTTTCCCTCTATAAAACCAAACATTTAGTATTTGCAAATATGTCAATTTTACCTTTTAGAATTGTGGATTTTGTTTCAAGATAGAATGATTGTTAGTTTATTTTATATAGGCATTCTCTTGTTTGATTCAGAATTCTCCTTTAGTCTCTTTTAAGAGGCTAATTTAGATACCTAAGAAAATGTATCCACATAAGGAAATGTCATTTTTATTCTTCTCAGAAATGTTGATCACATGTTCTAAGAATTTTCAACTCTTGTATTTGTATGTATATTTTATTGTAACTCAACTTTGTATTTTGTTTGCAAATTTAACACTGTCAATCCTTGGAATTTTAAAATATTGATAACTTTTTAGGTTGTAGCTAATGTTATATTCATGTCAATTCTCAATTGTCCACACCAGTTATATAACAAAAACAAGTCAGAGTTCTTAAATCATTTTGGTATGTCATCATAGACTCATATTCACCCTCAAACTCTGTTAATCCCCCAGTTGGTGGCCTAGAACTTCACTGAGATGCAAAATCAAGAAATGAGGCCCAGTTGCTGGATTACCAAAAACTATAAGTGATTATATACATGAAATTTAATGTAAGTCAACTAACTTAAACTCCTATTTGCCATTTTAATTTTTAAGACAAAGTATTAATTTTAATATTGTTCTTTGCCTTTTCATTTAGTTAACAGAGTAAATCATAATACCCTTAGAAAGTTATGTTATTCACTCGAAGTGATGAAGAGCAGTTGCTTTTATATGCCCATGGCCATCTGTACATCATATGACACCTTCAGTACTCTCTATGAAAGTTGCCTGAAAATGACATGTAAAGATGTGCCAATCATATTAAATGGCTTTGGGGTACCACCAATGATGTGTAGCCCTATTTTAACTGTGATATCCTAAACTTTGTACTCGGCCCTCAAACCTACTGAAAAACTCAGGTGAAGGTGGGTGAAACAGGGAGATGAGAGATGACTTTGTGCCAAATTTAAAAAAAAAAAAATGTAAGCAGGTAGTCAACATTAGAATAATAATAATTTAAGGGTGTGTTTAAGTGTTTAGTTAGTTATCACACAGTTATTGAATACCATGTGATCAGTGCTGTGGGAATCAAACATGGAAGAGGTATGGCTCCGGCCTCTAATAAGTTCAATGACTGAAGCAGGAGGAAAAATGCCAGGGTGTCAATTAAATGCTAAGTTATGTAAGGATATTGGAGCACAGAGAATGAGAGACCTATAAGAACTGGAAGAGTCAAGGATGGCTCAATTGAAGAGGTCAGAGTTAGCTATGAAGAGATTGTGCCAAGTTAATAAGTAGGAAAGGTCACAGTATCTTTCCTGTGAATGGAAGGGTGACAAAGTCGGCAGCTACAAATCATTGATTTTCTCCAGAGAACCAAACTAACCCTCTGAAACCTGTCAAATTACCCATTTGTTTCTCTTTTTGTCTCCATGAGGAAAACAAGCTGTAGCATCATATTTGTCTGTGCTGAGCAGCCCCCAGACTTGGCCACAAAACACAAATTGCTTTAAAGCCACATTAGAACAGTTGATTTAGACATTTTGCTCATGCACCAAACCGCAAGACATTGTTTAATCCAGTGTCAACAAGGCAGATGTGCACCCAGAAATTTTTCTGTAGTTCTGTTTACCATAAAGGGTGTTGGAAAGTGCACAGATGAAGACCCTCCTTTGTAACAGGCACTTTTGGCTCCTTCTTAGTGACTGCACTGAGCTCTTCTTAAGAAAATATTGAATAACAGCTTAACGCTTTCATATAGTGATCATGATGTTTAGTCGAAAACTGCTGCACAGCAAATATTGTGACTCTTTTTGTGTCCTGGGAGCTCTTGTCTGGTTTTAAAACTATAAAGTGTATTCACATTGTGAAGTTCTAATTCTCTTTATTGAAATTAATTGTGTAAAAACTGTACGTGTTCTACTAGGTATTAAGTTTGTGAATTCTGTATAGAAAGTGGTTTTTGTTCTTTGGGTTTATCTTGTTTTATTTTTTGGAGATTATAATAAATATCTAAGAGACTATATTCCTGAATTTCTCAGCCTGAGTTTGATCATTTTTTAAATCACCCTTTAATTTATATTATTATTGTTTTTTGTCCCAAGATGCCTATTTCCATTTCTTGTTACCTTCTTCTTTCAGACACAACACTGAACTTAAACTAGAGACATTTTTATTTAGAGTTATGAGTTTCCAACATGTGAATTTGGATTTAGGCATAGGAGTCAATTCTAGTTTGTAATCTTTTAAGGCAGGTAACTTTTTATACCTGATTGCATTCCCATTACAGAGCTTTTAGTTTAAGCTCAAGAATGGCTGTCAAGATATTAAAAAATTCCCTCTGCTAACTACAACTATGTGTCCCTGTATATGAAGTTAGAGTCCATTGATCATTTAAGTACCCTACTGATCCAGCCTGGGAAAGGAGCATTCAACAGGGACAACATGTGAGATGTGTGAGTGGCATGAGTTTTGATTAATGCATGTGTGATGTAGTGATGCTTCAGATGCTGTGCAGCTTTGCCTTCGTCTTGGATCTCTGGGTATGGTGAAGCACCCTGCTGTCAATCTATTTGCATCACAGCAGATCCCCTACAAATTTTGAGATCCCTTAGCGTTCTAATTGTGCCACCAGCTCTATTTCTACACATTTCCTTCCAAATATGCCTCTCAGGCCTATTTCTATACTAAAAATAACCCATGTGAGAAGGTTCCAGAAATATCCACACAGATTCACATGGGTCCACATAGCTTCCTGAACTGAATTCAGTGACAAAAGATACACAACATAGGTAAACAAAGCAGGTAACATGCAAAGAAAAAAAATTAAGAAAAATATAAATTAAGGGACTTCCAGTTATATTGTCAATGAACATTTACAGAATGTCTCCTATATGCTAATTTCTCAATATACATGAAAACACACAGTATCCTGACATTCAATGAACTCATACAATTTTGATAGAGGAAAATGTGTAAGTTAATATTAATAAATTACTACAGTTTATAAATTTAAGATTTTTTTATATTTGTGTCTAGGAATAATTAAAATGAAATTTAGAGATTTGTTTTATTCTAAAACAGCTCACAAAAAAAGTCTTCTTTAAAACGTTTTAAACACATTTTTTTAGAAAATAGTACTCTACCTCCAGATAAACTGATAAAGAATCTTGCCAATGGCGAGACTTCACAAGAACTACGGATGCTTCCTGCTCATTCTGAGGTTCCTATAGCCAAAGCAGTTCCAATCAGCTTTAGCAAGAATTCCCCTCTACTATCACTCCTCAGTAATAACCCCTGGCTTTGCATTCATTTGAAAAAATGAAGCTAATACGTGTCTATTGCTTTATCAATAACATTGAGAAGGTAGAGCTAGAAAGAGTACATATTGTCACACTCAGAATATACTAACTCATTCTCTCCCAGGCTTCCTATTGGACTTAAAAAAGACCTCTTTTAAATAAAAGGCCACACGGCAGTCTCTGGTCTTTGGACATTTTTTAGGAACACTCAGCCTTTTGATTCTTTGATTTCTCTTCTAATTTTCTTTTTACTTTGCCCCACATGCACCAGTCCAAGGAAGCTTTAGCTTGGTGTATAAATAGTCTGACCATTCAAATTTCTTTTTCTATTCTATTGTCTATGTCCCAAGTCTTTTAGCACTAGAGTTTGTTTTTCTAAATTCAAAATCTCAATTTTAAGTACAAATTATATTCTCTATTCTTTTAGTGTATTGTCTCTCTTAAAGCAATTCTACTGAGTGAATGGATGAAAGGCAAAAGGTATAGATAATATAAGAATGGCAGGCACTGGGAGAAAATCTGGATTTTTCAAAACAGCCCACCAAGAAGATAATTACACACAATTTGATAATTTGATTGTATTTCATACAAATACTGTGAAAGCACAGAAGAGGGGCAATTATCCCAAATTGGAGACAAGTATTGCTATGTTCAAAGAAAGCCTACTAGTAGAAATTATGCCTGCACTAAAATATATAGGAGATGTAGGACTTATACAGAGGTAGAAGTGGAAGAAGTTTCTTCCAAATAGAGGGAACAGCAAATGCAAACAGAGATATGGCAGGGAGAGTGTACTTATAGAACTCTAGATCATTCATATAAGTGATCACAGGGCAGATGAAAAAGGATAGAGGGCCCAAGGCTGATGTCATGACACTTGTCTGAAATGCTTTAAAAGTCTGTATTTCATTCTCCAGCTGTGAAAATTTCTTGAAGAAATTTACGCAAAGAAGTAGTTTGATCAGAATTGAATTTTAAAAGGTCACTTAAATGGCAATATGGGAAATGGACTAAAAGGAGGCAATAGTGAAAACAAAAGAAAACAAAAACTGGAAAATTATTATTGTTCTCTAGCAGTTAAATGCCCAAATTAAAGGTAGTTCAGCAGTGGTCAAAAGTAGGCGATATGTGATCGTTCAATTCAGAAGGTAGATAATGGTTACCAATAAGATTCAAAAAAAGTGAGAACTAGAAATCAAGGATGACCCTGAGGCTTCTGTCTCAGTATATGAGGTAGACATTAGTGACATTAACCAAAAGAAGGTGCAGATTCCGGTTCAAAATGGCAAAGATTCTGAACTCACCTCACTCCATGAATACACTGAATCTGAAACTACATTTGGAACAACTTCTTCTGAAAAAAAAACTAAAAACTAGCTGAATGATCCCCTACACATTAGGAAAATGAGAAAGAAAAAACACACTGACGTGAATAGGAGAAGCTGAGACACAGTATCACCATAAACCCCACCCTGGGCATGGCAACCCACAATTGGGAGGCAACTCAAAACCTAAAGTTTCTCCCTGTAGAGAGCAGGGTTAAAATCCCACATTGAGCACCCCAAAAATTGAGATAAGCCCCCAAAACATTTAGCTTTGTAAAGCAGAATTCATGTGACAGAGGATTATTATCTTGAAGCAACAGCCTGAAGGACAGCATCTAATTTAACACACAACTCCAAGCATGTTAGGGTACTTTCCAGGGATGGAGGCTAGTGTGCACCATCTTTGTAGTCCCCCTCTGCTATACTCTAGCTTGGCAGTATCTTCTAGAAAGGAGCTTTTACCTTCCTCTGTTATTTCAATTTTTGCAGCCTTTGCCTACCTCTAAATTACCTGGCTCTTGTGGCAGCAGGGCTTATGCTCGAGGATCCCACAGAACTATAACCAATGGAGAAAGTTACCAAACAACTATCACCACCAAAGCACAGAAAGAGGCAAAATACTGAGGCACCCAATCTTTCTGTAAAAGGGGCCTGTTAGTTTATCGTTATAGCTACCCCTGAGTGGCAGGCTTTTAATAAACACACATCTAAGGGACTACTGTAATGCCCTCCAGAAACCTCAGAGGGCAGGCACTGTCTTTGCACTCTCCTTCTGCCATGCTCCAGATGTCAGTATCTATGAGTGGGGCTTAAATAGGTATATTATGCCCTGTTTTCTACATCTGATGCCTCAGTTTTTGTGGCTTCCACCCAAAGGACTCCTTGATTGATTAGCTCTGGTGGCCAGAAGGGCTTGCATTCCTGGATCACATGGAATACTAACAAATAAAGAGACAGTTCTTGGCAAGCTACCACCCCAGGGCACAGTGCAGACAGGAAAATGAAACTCACCTATATTCTTTCTGTGAAAGAGATATTTGCTTCTCCTGGAGTTTTAGTGTGGTTTGGCATACATCTAGGGGACAACTGAAATTTGCTTCAGGGACAGAGACCATGGGGTAAAATTTTGGACTTTCTTTCTGTCTCAATCTAGGCCATAAGTTATCCCAGAAAAGACCTTGTATACTCATCTGGTGCCCAAATTTTTGCAACTGCCCTGGGACACCCCTGGATTATATGGGACACCCCTGGATTACATGGATCTTGTGGCCAGCAGGACTTATGCTTGTTGTCCAACAAATCGGTATATATTTACATACCTTAAAAGCTGCTGCCTGAGGATCTTGCTTCTAATCAGTCTGAATCTAGGTGCTGACTGAGATACATCACTTTAGAATAATGAAACCAACTACTGGGATTTATTAAAAATAAAAATTGCTGCTTGGACAACCACAAAATTTTGAGAGACAGCAATGAGCTAGAGCAAGGTTAAAAAATGAGGTTTATCTTCTAAATAAGGGTACTTCATCAAGAGTGGAAAGGGTGGCTGTTTTACTATGCATAGAAACTAAGAAAGTCAAACAAAAGAACAAAGGAATATGCTCCAATAAAACAAAAACTTATTTTAAAAAAAGTAATCTACCTGGTAGAGAGTTAAAAATAATGCCCACAAAGTTGCTCACTGAACACCAGAAGAATGGATGCACACAGTGAGAACTTCAACAAAGAGAAAGAAAATATAAGCACCAAACAGAAGCCACAGAACTAAAGAACACAATACCTGAACTAAAAAAAATATATACTATGGGGGTTCAACAACAGATTGGATAAAGCAGAAAAAGGATCAGTGAACTCCAAGACAGGGCACTAGAATTCATCCAATCAGAGCAGCAAAAAGAAAAAAATATATATTTAAAAGGAAAGATAACTTAAGACACATAAAAGACAACCTAAGACACATCAAGCAGACCAATATTCACACTAGAGAATTCTCAGAAGGAAAAGAAAGAGGGAAAAGTTTAGACTATATTTAAATAATGGTTTGGTTCCAGTCAAGATGACAAAGTAGATAAACATTGTGCGTTCCTTCTCCCATGACCACATCAAAATTACAACAAAATTATAGAACAATCAACCTTGAGAATGATTTGAGGACTAGCTGAACAGAACTCCTATAACTAAAGATATATTTTTTGTAAAAGCCACATTGAGACTGGGAGGAGAGGCAGAGATGCAAAAGAAGTTAGTTTCACACCCATGTGTAGTGGCTGAGAATTAGGAGGAAGTCTTGGCTAAAGAAGTCCCTCCTGAGGAACAAGGGATCCCAGCCCTGCAACAGGCTCCCCAGTCCAGAATTCCAGTGCCAATCAATAGAAAGTTGAATAAAGAAGCGGTATATGTATATGATGGAATGTTACTCAACCATAAAAATAAGGAAATTTTACCACTTGCGACAAAATAGATGGACCTATATGGTATTATGCTAAGTGAAATAAGTCAGACAGAAAGACAAATACCATGTAATTTCACTTACATGTGAAGTCTAAAGAAGAAAATAAATGAACACACAGAACAAAAACAGATTCAAATACAGAGAACAAACTGATGGTTGCCTGATAGGAGGGTGATTGGGGGGTGCACAAAAAAATGGTAAAGGATTAAGTAATACAGATTGATAGTAACAAAATAGTCATGGGTTTGTAAAGCATAATATAGGGAATATATTCAATAATATAATAACTATGTATGGTGCCAGGTGGGTACTACACTTATCAGGGTAATCACTTCGTAAATTATACAAATGTGTAACTACTATACTGCATACATGAAACTAACATTATGGTCAACAATGAAAAGCCAAAATTTTTCTCTAGATCAGGAACGAGACCAGGATGCTGACTCTAGATGCTCTTATTCAACATCGTACTGGAAGTCCTAAACAGAGCAATTAAGCAAGAAAAAGAAAAGCCACCTAAATCAGAAAGGATGAAATAAAACTTAAAATTTCCAGATGATATATTACATATAGAAAACACTAAAGCCACCACCCAAAACTGTTAGAATGAATCTTTAAAATTTGCAGTATACAAAATGAATATACAAAAATGTGTTGCATTTCTTTATATTAACAAAAAGCTATCAGAGAAATTATAAAAATCACAGTGCTATTGAAAACAATATGGAGTTTCTTTCAAAAAACTAAGAACAGAGCTACTTTATGACCCAGCAATCTGTCTTCCGGGTATCTAAAAATTTTGAAAACATTTGTAAAGATAAATGTGCCTCTATGTTTATTGCAGCATTATGCACAGTAGCTGAGACATGAAAATAACCTATTATCCTTTAATAGATGAATAATGAAGATGTGGTACATATATACAATGGAATACTACTCAGTCATAAGAATGAAATACTGCCATTTGCAACAACATGAATGGGATCTTAAGAGTATCATGCTAAATGAAATAAGTTGGATGGGAAAGGTTAAGACCCATATGATTTCACTCGTACGTGGGATATAAAACATAAAACATATAAACAAACACACTTGTAGACTTAGATACCAGTATGATAGTTATCAGAGGGGAAGGGGATTAGGAGGAGGTTAGAGAGGATAAAGGGATTCAAATATATGGTGATGGAAGGATCCTAGACTAGCTGATGAGAACACAATGCAATACATAGATGATTAAAGTATTGTATACTTGAAACTAATTTTACTAATGTTACCTTAATAAATTTAATTTTTGAAAAAGAAACAATTCCACTTATAATAGCATTGAAAAGGATAACAACTTCAGAATGAATTTAACCAAGGAGATGAAAAACCTATATACTAAAAGCTACAAGGCATTGATGAAAGAAAAAGGAAATTGAGGATACAGATAAATGGAAAAATACACTGTACTCATGAATTGAAAAAATATTGTTAAAATTCCCATACTATGTAGAGTTCTAGAAATTTGATACAATCCCTATCAAAATTCCAATAGCATTTTTCACAAAAATAGAAAAAACAATCCTAAAATTTGTATGTAACTACAAAAGAGCCAAAGCAATTTTGAGAAAGAACAAAGCTAGAGGCATTACACTCCATAATTTCAAATTACATTATAGCAATCAAAACAGTATTTTATTGGCTTAAACATAAACACATAGATCAATGCAAAAAAAATAGAGATGCCAGAAATAAATCCAAACATATACAGCTAATAAATTTAATAAATGGTGTTGGGAAAACTGGACAGTCACATGCAAAAGAATGAACCTAGACCACTACCTTAGGCCACACATAAAAATTAATTCAATGAATTAAATGAAAGACTTGAGGCCATAAAATTAAAATTAAGCATAGGTAGTAAACTCTCTGACATTGGTCTTGACAATGATTTTTTTAATCTGAATTCCAAAACCAAAGGCAACTAGCAAGATTTTTATAAATAATCAAACAAAAAAGCTTCTGCACAACAAAGAAAACTATCAACAAAATGAAAAGCCATACTACTGAATAGAAATAAATATTTGTAAATTACATATCTGATAAGTGGTCAATATCCAATACAAATATGAAAAACTCATACAGTTTAATAACAAAAAGTCAATTCAATTAAAAAATAGGCAGAGAACCTGAATAGTTTTCCAAAGATAGCTCACAACCACATCAAAAGGTGCTCAATGTCACTAATCATCAGAAAACTGCAAATTAAAACCAAATTAAGAATCACTTCACCTACTAGATTGGGTACTATCAAAAAGACAGAAATAACAAGTGTTGGAGAGAATATGAATAAAAAGGAACCATTGTGCACTGTTGATGGGAATGTATATTGACATAGTCACTATAGAAAATGTTATGAAGGTTTCTTAAAGTTATCAGAATTACCATATGATCCAGCAATTCCAAATCTGGGTATTCGTCTGAAGAAAACAAAAATTCTAATTTGAAAAGATATTTGCCCCCCTCCATGTTCACTGTAGCATTATTTGCAATAGCTAAAATATAGTAATGACCTAAGTGTAAATGGATAAAAAAGATGTCATATATATTTAAGGTGAAAATATTATTAATAAGGAAGGAAAGCTTTCCAGGAAAGCAACAACAACATGAATGAAGTTGAGGGCATTATGCTACATGAAATAAGTCAGATAAAGAAGGAAATACCACATGATCTCACTTACATGTGAAATCTAAAAATAAGCAAAACAGAAACAGACTTATAGATACAGATAACAAATTGGTGATTGCCAGACTGGAGGGGGTTGGGTGGACAGGTGAAAAAATAAAAGGAATCAAAACATACAAATTTCCAGTTATTAAAATAGTCATGGGGTGTTAAGTACAGCACAGGGAATATAATCAACAACATTATGATAACTATGCATGGTTTCAGAAGGATACTAGACTTATCAAGGGTCACCAGTTCATAAGGTATATAAATGTCAAGTCACTATATTACACCTGAAACTAATATACTATATGTCAACTATAATTGAAAAATATTTCTTAAAAAATCTATTCCGCAAAGCCATAGTAATAAAAACAGTATGGTAGACCAAATAGACGCGTAGACCAATGAAACAGTACAGAGAGACCAGAATTAAATTCCAGCAGGTATGGTCAACTAATATTCAGCAAGGGAGCCAAAAACACACAACAAAAAAATAGTCTTCTTAACAAATGGTGCAGGGAAAATTGTATAAACGCATGCAGAACAAATGGTACCACCTCACACCACTCACAACAATTAACTTGAAATAGATCAAAGACTGAAACATAAATCTTGTTTGATAGCATGTAACTCCTAGGGGAAAAGCTCAGAAGAAAACTAGTATTTTTCATTATAAACTTGAGAGTAATGAAAACATGATTTTGAAGAGACATATGTGCTCCCATGTTTATTGCTGCTTTATTCACAATAGATGAGGTATGGAAACAACCTAAATGACCACCAGGGAGTGAATGAAAAAAAAAAAAAGATTTGGTATATATACACAATGGAATGCTATTCAGCCATGAGAAAGATGGACATCCTGTCATTTGCAATAAACGAATGGACCTTGAGCTCATTATGTTAAGTGAGATAAGTCAAACAGAGAAAGACAAATACTGTATGATATCACTTATATGTGGAATTTAAAAAAAGTCCAACTCCTAAAACAGTAAAATGGTGGTTACCAGGGAGTGGAAAGACATAATTGATGTGGTTTAAAGATACAAACATGCAATGAGTAGTAAATAAGTCATAGAAATCACACAATATAATGAATAAAAACAATATTTTAACTATAATTATGTAATATATTAAAATAGTAATCATGTCACAATATATATGTCAAAGAAATACACTGTATACCTTAAATTTATATAATGTTGTATATCAAATATATTTAGTAAAATATTTAGGTAGAGACAATAACCAAAACTCTGGGAGTGAAGAAAATGAAATGCAGAATATTTCAAATGAAAGAAGCATGCACTGGGAACTAGGGTACACTACACCTGTAGGTAACTGAGGAAGGCATGTTCACAAGGAAAATTTTAAAAAGTATGGCCAAAGAGATAGATGAAGAATAGGAAAAAAGTGGAATACAAGAAGCCAAGAGAAGAGAGATTATTGAGATAGAAAGAATGGTCTTCATTTCAAATGATGTGAAAAAAATCAAGGTCACCAATCACTTTGATGGGAGCTGTTTTAAAATGGCTATGGGGGAGAAAGATTGTTCGAATTCAGTTGAGAAGTAAATGGTAATGGCGGAGAAAATCCATTATTCTTTCAGGTGCTTTAAAAGGAAAATACAAGAGAGGGTTTTTGAGAGGATAGTCTAAAAAGGGTTTTGTTTTCCAAAATGAGAGGCTTACATGTGTTAAAGAGAACGCCAACAGCTTTGGAAGATACAAGCAAAAATTGATATTGTCTTCATCCAAATCTTGTTCTCCAATTTCTACTCCTATTCCTATCTCCTCTCCTCCTTCCTTAGCATCTTATTTTTTATACAATTATTTGAAGCTAATTGATTTTATCCTTTTCTAATATTTTTACTAATCTATAGGGCCCAGAGCTTCCAACAACTACTTATGATGAAAACAACAATAGCTATCTTTTTTGAGGTGCATACAAAAACAGACATTTAAAACTTTTTCTTATAATTTTCTGATATATTTTCTGATAATTTTCAAACTAACCAAGAAAAGTGCTACCACAACTTAACAGTGATGAGTACATAATTAATGTAATAGAAGCCAGAAGTCAGTCATTAAGTGGGTGACAAGCCCAACTGAGCTGAGGTTTTAAACTGCTGTGTTTCCACCAAATCACATGACCATTTTCAGGAGGAAGTAAAGTGATCATGTTTCTGAAAAGCTGGCAGCTGCTCCCTAACACATTTTCTCATTGGAATGCACCAGGTGTGACGCATTCCTTGTGGTCAACATCAATTCAAAGCAAGTATAAATTAGCATAACCCTCTGCACCATTTTGCCTTTGCCTCTATGCATGGAACATAAGAGTTAACAGACAGGGGTCAGCTAATGGAGAGCAAACCAAAACTAAATGACATTTAAAAATAGAACTTTGGAGGGAGGGGTGGTATTAGTAATGGAAATCCTGAAAACTAACACATAATCATAGGCTTAGCAAGGAAAAAGATGGCATTCACAAAAGACCATCTGTTGACACTTGAGCTAAAGGGGAAGACAAGCTTTGCAATGGGAAGTGGGAGGGGAGGAAGAGAGAATTTTTTGCATAGATTTGACAGTATGAGCAAGATGTCAAGAGCTGGTTTAAAAAAGGGTCTTGGAAAATAGATTAGATTCTCAGGTGCCATGAATTCCAATCCCAGAACTGAAAATAGGTTTTGACAAGATTTTTATTTGTTATCAAAAACTGATTGGGACCTGAAGAAAACATTCAGAAAATCTCTCTTCCTCCTTTTCTGTAGCTAAAAAACAAACAAACAAACTTATTCTTAGGGCAAATTATGCATTTGCTGGTGCTTTCCTGAATAGTCTCTTAAGGTTACCATAACTCTCTATAAAAGACATTTCATTATTTCTCTTACATACCTGTCTATCCTTAAGTTATAAATATCTAGAAGATTTTCCTTGTATTGTATTTCCTTGTAGAAAAGACAAAAGAGTCTTTACAGGGCAGTGCAACATAGAAAAGTGTAATGTGTTGGAATTTTTTTTATAATTTACATTCAATTCCCAGGCCATCCCCATGAATACAATGATTTTAATCTGAAAGAACCAACCTTTGGATTTTAAATGTAAATCATTCAATATTAAAACCACCCTGTCACTTCATGATCTTATCATTAAAACTGAGTACAGTTTTATGGTATTTCCAATCTTTTCTTCTGTGGCACTGATGTGTATTATTTTACTCATCTACTCAACTGTTGAGAGCCTTCATTACCCTCTGAGGTTCTTTGCCATGGGAACAGCAAGTTGGCTAGTCATCAGCTTAATCCCTATAGTGACAAGAATGACCCAACCCAAACTAGAGAGATCTTTTCAACTGCACTATCTCCACCTTGACAAATTTAATGAGAACCTCCAGTGATGAGGCCCAGAAATAAAGTATTTTTTTAATAGTTTCTCAGATGTTTATTTCATGTATTCCAATTTTGTGAAGTGTGCACACACACATACACAAACAAACAAGAAAACCCAACAGGAGATAGCACAGTTTGTTACAGCTTTTCCAAACACAAAGCAAATTAGAGCTTTCTTTGCCATCAAGGGTTATTCAGCTATTCGAGTCATCGCAATTGCCCTGCCACCTGTTCCCTGTGCTTCATTCAACCAGAAATTATTAAGTCTAAGAGTAGCAGCTGTCTTATTTGCACTAAGCTCAACATCTGAGTGTGCAAATTCAGCCCTGGGCAGAGCTTCTTAAGCCATGGCAACATCATGAGAAACAAACCCACAATGAATAGCCCCCAAAGAATTATTTCCCTTTTTATCTCTTTTTATTTTCAGGCAATTTCTAACTTCTATAGCTGGCCCATAAAGATGAATTTTCCCATTCCTCTTATACCAGTGTGGGACATTGCAATAATTTACCATTGGTGGTATGGGCAGAGGGAGCTCTTTATTCCCAGGCAAAACCAGGCACTACAGAATGGGCTGTCTATGCTTCTGTGAGAAACTCACACAGTCTCTGTACAGACTCAGTGTGGTTGGCAACAATAATGATCCCATCTCCTATATTCAAGTTTGTATTCATTTTATAGAGTGACAAATTACAACAAATTTAGTAGCTTAAAACAATGTCCAAATATTATCTCACAGTTCTGTGGGCAAAAGTTCTACTGGTCTCATCAGCCTAAATTTGATGTGTTGGCAGGGATGCAATCCTCACCAGTCTCTGCAGATGAATCTGCTTCCAAGCTCTTACAGAGAGTGACCAAAATCAGTAGTCTTAGGATTTAGGCCAATTCCTTGCTGGACATCACGCGAGGATCAGTTTCTACTCCTAGAACCTGTGTATCTTCTCTTGCTTTAGAGGAGCTCCTAGAACCTTCTCTCCAGCCACTGCACATAGCCCTTATGTCTCAGAGTCTGAAATAGCACCTCAAATACCTATCACCTTTGGAATCTCTCTGACTTTCCCCCAGCTGCACCCCTTCTCTTTCCTCTTGTGTTTTTAAGGGCTCAGGTAATTACGTTAGACCCACCTGAATAATCCAGAACAATCTCCACACCTTTAAGGTTTGTAACTTTAGTAACAACTGCAAACTCTTTTTTTTTTTTTTTTTTTTTTTTTTGGTCATGTAAAATAACATATTCACAGGTTCCAAAGATTAAGGAGTGAACATCTTCAGGCGTGTTATGCCTGCCACATGTCTTTATGTAACTCCCTCCTCTCAAGTGTGATGTGAATTTAGCACTTAGAATGCAACAGAGGTTATGAGATGCACTTCCAAGGTTAAGTTATAAACAGACTTTAGCTTCTATCTTGGGGCATTCTTTCTCACTCTTTCTTTATCACTCACCCTGGAGAAACAGTTGCCATGGTGTGAGGCAGATCTGTAGTAGAGACCTCCCTGGAATTCAGCTTGGAAACACAAGCAAAGCTTAGACCTGGCAGCAGCCAAATGAATACATAAATCTGGAAGCACATATACCCTGAGTGGAGCACTGAGATATCTGCAGGTCCAGCCAGCATCTTTGTGATAGAACCTGAGCCTGAAACAACCGGTTAAGCGATTCCTGGATTCCTGAGATACAGAAACTGAGATGATGCTTATTGTTTTAGGCTGGTAAATTCTGAAATAATTTGTTATGGGCAATAAAAGACTAATATACCAGGTGGTTCTCTTACTGGCATTTGTTGAAACTGGGGATGCTATCTCTTACTATTTGTAAGAAGAGCTCTATAGCTAGAAGTCCCTAACATCTATTATTGTGGACAAGGGGGAAAAAATGTTTGTTAGCCATGTAGAAACTGGATGTTTTCAACATGGAACAAACAAGTATTTGTATTTCAATCTCCTTTCTAATCCTGTTTATCCCTTGCAGTCTGCTTAGAGCAATATATTTCCAAAATCAAGAAAGGAGGGTAAAATCTGGATAAGAGAAAGCTACATTATTATGAACTCGGGATATATAAACCCTGGATTCAAGGTGGCTGGTTTATATAAATGGGGGCAAGGAATACCGAGGATGCAATATGATTGGACACAGTGAGAAAAGAACTGGGCCCTTCTCCTTGGTAGTTGTAGCAGTGTCCTTGGAGCGCTGCTTCTCAAAGTGTAGTCCGTGGACCACTTATATTAGAATCACTTATAATGGTTGCTTAAATTGCAAACTCCTGAGGCTTCTGAATTAAACTCTCCAGGGAGTCAATGAGCCTTACTATTATAATCAGCTTCTCAGGTGATATTTATTCCCATAAAAGTTTAAGAGCCACTGATATTGTGGTTAGGAATGCAGACTTTGAATAATCAATGTTTAAGTCTCACCCTTTTTCTATAACCTTGAAGGCAGAAAATTATAGCTGTTTCGTTCCTTCAGAATCCTCTGTACGTAAGCTGTACCTGGCACATAGTTGGTGCTCAAAAAATAACTGTTGAATAAAAAAAAAAAAATGACTGAACGAACAACCAAGAGCATTGTCTTAAAGTCACGAATTTTCTTAACAGAAAACAAAATTAAAATGATAGTAACCTCTATCTAATAGGACCACTGTAAGAAGTAAATGAGCCAAATGTGAACAGATAGCACAGTGCCTGACACGCATACAGAGTGCATACTACATGGAGAGTGGTGATGGCACTTATGTTGCTATGGTCTTCACATCAGTGCTTAAGACAGCAGCAATGACAGAGAAAATCCTTCACAGAAAAACTCAGGAACTAGGAAATGTGCTCTTTGTGTGCTTATTGAAGAAATACTGCTAGGTGAGCATGCTAGGAGTAAGGACACATATTCAGAATTTAACAAAAAATATCTTTCTTCGGAAGGTCCAAAAAATCTTTTCCAGTGAGGCTATGTGGGAGTCAAAGCCCTGATATAAGGAAATATAACTTATGAGCCTGTTCTTATTTACCGTCTGTGGGATCATTTCCCCTTTAACCCCAAATAGGACATTTTTATATTTCCAGCCAGAAATTCCAGGATAGTCACTGACTTCAGGCTTAAAAGATGTGCTAACTGCTCTAAAAACAATTTTGAAAACACTTTAAAAATAATTTAGACTTAATGGTGCTCTGTGAATGCAAGATAGCAATGGTACGTGGAAAAAATACTTGGTGCAATTTAATAACTTTACCAGAATTAAAATATTAGATGTGGCAATATTTAATTTGGCTTAGAATTTGATTAATATGGGAAATATTTATTATCTTGATGGTGTCACCGATTCCATGGGCATGGTGACTTTAAAATTTGTTCACAGATTCTCTGATACTCCTCCCTTCAAGAAATGAAACTTATTCCGCACCCCCAAGTGTGGGCTACACTTAGTGAGCTGCTTCTAATGAATAGAATAAAATGGAAGTGATGATAGATGTTAGAGGCTAGGTCATAGACAATGCAGTTTCCTCTTGCTTGCTTTCTCTTGGATCACTCATTCTGGAGGAAGTTAGCTGCCCCTGTGAGGCTGCTTAAGTAAATAACCTAAGGCATCCTGTCAACAGCAAACAAAAAACTGAGGCCTCCTGACAACAGCCATGAGAGTGAGCAACCTTGGAAGCAGACTCAGTCAATTCTTGAGATGTCTGCAGCCCTTCTAACATCCAGGCTGAGGCCACATGAGAAGTCTTGAGTGAATCACCAGCTAAACTGTGGGACAAGAAATGTCTGTTGTTCTAAGCCACTAATTTTGGGGGTAATTTGTAACACAATGATAGATAACAAATATGACAGATGTATACACATGTGAAAATGTATCAAATTTTACTCCTTAAGTATGTGCAACCTATTACTTGTCAATTATAACTCAATAAAGCTTAAAATGCAAATAATACATAATAGATTAAAATACTATGATTTATTACTGAAGGAATAGTTGACTCTTTTTAAAATGACCAATGTGAAGACCAGGTATAGAACTGGCTTTTTAGTAAAACAGGCCAAAAAATTTTTGAGAAAATGTTGTTACTATATTAACTATGCACTAGAAATAAGCAGCCAGCCATAACTTGTCAGAATCTTTTTTTATTCAGCCCAATAATTCATGATAGCAGTGGGGATGCTTTAACTACAATTCATTCTTGGAGGCAACAAATAGCTCTGGAGTGGCACAGAAAATTCTGTTAAATTATAAAGAAGGAGAATGAAATATAAAGGAAATACTGTATTTATAAAACAATTTAAATATACATAGTTTATAGTATTGTTTAGTATTTCGGTTTTCTTTTTTTACCTATCTCTGTATTGAATTTTTCCATTATCTGTCATACAATATATTTAATAGCTATATTGTAGCTCATTTTAGTATAAATACAATAATTTATCTAAGCAATCCTCCATGATTCATACTTTGGTCATTTTTAACTTCTTTGTTATCAGTAATGCTATGATAAGTACCCCTTTAGCTAAAGCTTTGCTTTCTTCTCTCTTTAAGGCAGATTTCTGAAAGTGAAAGTTCAACATGTATGAAGATTTTTAAAGCCCTCACTACAAATTACCAATTTTTTCCTCTCAAAAAATACCATGTCAGTTCACAGGCTCATTGAGATGATATTGAAATTTCTTTCTCACCACATTCTTGCAAGCATTCTGGAATTTTTTAAATTATGCCATTTATTTTTTTATGAGGCATTTTAAAAGTTTTACCATCCCCATAACTACCTCTTGACTGGAAATATTTTAATTTAATGGTGACTTCTTTTTCAAGCCTGGTAAGATTTGGCACCAATCATAATTTAGTGACCAAATCTCAACTAAACTATTGAATTAATACATTGACAAATTTTCTTAAGACATGAATTTCTTAATGGAATAATAAACAGAAAATAAAACTAGACCCACTGAGGAAAAAGGTCACTTGCTGTCACTAGCTCTGTGTGATGCCCTAATCCTGTAAGTCCCTTTCTACTAGAAAAATTGCATTTAAATTTTCTGGGTGAAGTCATATAAAAGACAGGAACCAAAAGAAATTGTGCCCAACAAACTTGAGTCTGGGGCATGCTCAATACTTTTCAGTAAGATTGTCATGAGACCTACCATGCATTGGTTAATTACCTCGGTGTTGTCATGCCTTATCTTATTCAGTTCTTACCAAAACCCTCAGAATATAGCCATTCTGTCATAGAGAGTAGTAGTGGAGAAAACATAGGTGTTAAATAACTTGCCCCAGATGACAGAGACAGTAAGTGTCAGGAAAAGATTTTAAAAGCCAGGTTTTTCTGACACAAAAGCCTATACTCATACCTGCTCATGATTCTCAGAAACCCAATGCATAGTTTTTTTTTAGACTATTTTCTTGGTTGAAGATATTGGATGGAGTAGGCAACAGGGCATAGTAAAGTGAGCATAGACTTTGGACTCAGTCATCCTAAGATTTAAATTTTGCCTCTATATGCTAGTTTCTGACTTTTACAGTCTTCCATTTCCATATAATAGCATACCCCATTGTTGGGAGACTTAAATGATACAATGCCTGCCACAATGCTCAATGTGATGCTCAATATGTTCGGTATTATTATGTGCATGCTACAAGGTAGACAAGGCTAGAAAAGAAATATTGTATTCAGTAGCCTCCACCAGAGGGCAGAGTAAGAATTTTTGTGTCATTTTTTATGCCAGTTTTGGATAAGAAAAACTAGAATGTGATGTGGCATAATTTAATACCACTTTAATACTTTAAATCTTAAAAGGGGGCAATAATAGACTTAAAAAGATAGGAAACAAAAATATAAAAAGGAAATACATGAAGAATAACAAAACTGAATAGGATTTTACATTCTATAAATTTATATAATTGAATATTTATTCAATTATATAAAGTAGGCAGTTTGGCAGTGAAGAAAAATAAAACTGAGGATTTTTTAAATTGAAAAAGTAATCAAAAATATTTGAAAAATTATTTTAGAATATAAAATAGGGGTAAAGAGAAGAAATGTGAGATGGGAAATTATACAAATTGACACAGCTCTTTCTGTTACACAGTGGAAGTTGCAAAATGTTTCAAGAAAGAAAATGCTAGAATCACAGAAATGAGTATGCTGGAGGGATGGAGGCAGGGAAAACTATGTTACAGATTGAAAACAATCCCTTAAATATAGCAATTGAGGCAGAGCTGAAGAGGAAAAATAGTGGACATTGCAATTGACTCTCAACATCTATTTCACTCTAGATGTTTAATCTAAGCCATCCAGGAGACCCTCATTCTCCTGGCCAGGGGAAGGTTCAGGGTGGAACGTATGACCCAACCATGGCCAAAGAGACATAAGGAGAAGTCCGCTGCTGCTGCTGGTCTGGGGTCAGCAGAGTCGTTCTGGCAAAGGTCCCTCTCACCTGAGAGGAAGTTCCAGAAGGAGATAGTCTCTTTTCTTCCTCGTGGTATTTGATCTGGATGGGATATTGGGTCCACTGAAGCTATCTGGCTCCCTGCCTATGAATGGAGTAAACATCAAAGCTAGCATCACCACCTCAGCTTCACCTCAGATCATCAGGCATTAGATTCTCATGGGAACGCTGGTCCCTGGTGACAAACAGGTTGTGGACCACTACCCTAAATGACACAGAAGAAGATAGTTCATTCTTGGTATTAAGCCAAAGGAGAGTTTTCTAATGTTTTCCTTTCTGGGATGATGCCAGAGTCTTCCTGTGGCTTTGGTGAAGTCAAATTCTGTGGCCTGGAATCATAAAGTGATGGCCTTAGAGAGCCATATGACTCAAATGCCCTATATTTTTATTGAGATCTAACTGACATACAACGTTATATTAGTGTCATGTGTACAACACAATGATTTTATATGTGTGTGTGATTTATATGTGTGTGTGTGTGTGTAGAAATGATCACCACAATAAGTCTGCAAACTCCATTTTTAATGAGTAGGTAAGTACAAGAAAGTCAATACAAACTTCCTATGGTCACATAGCAAGTTGGTGATGTGCCTATGTCTAGAAGCCCAAAGGATATTGCCAGTAAAACTCAATTAGAAAATCTGCATTGCTCTATACTTTTAATATACAGCTAGTTCTTTTATATCCTCCTATTTGTCTCGCCTCAAAATAGGTATAGTTTACATAAAGTAAACATGTTGAAAAGAAAGGGAATACTATTCTCTTTAAATGAAATGAAAAGTGCTGGGCAAAATTCAGAAGAATAATAAAAATAATAAGGCAATAAATTGGGGCAAAAATGTGTTATTTCATCCTTCTAGAAATTACATCAAACTAAGAATCCCTTCCGTAAGCGGATGGGGTTGTAAAAGGAAAGGAGAAACTACCTCTCACTCAGGCTTATGGAAACTGATGTGGGAGGAAGTAGCAAACGTAAGTAAAAAGCCTACTAAATATTTAATGAACCAAGTTAATAAAACTGTTTTTATCTTTACAGTTTTGACTGCTTCCTGCCTTCTGCTTTTCTGTCTTCCTCTCCACAAATGCTCTCACTCACAGACACGGCTTTATTTCTATCATATTCTGAAGCAGTTGGTCTCCACTTTCACGACTGCCTGCTTGACCTTTGGGCAGCCGCTCAGACACAACTTTTCTAGTTAGGTAACTACTCAATCCTGATCTTCTTTCTGATTTTTAAAATTATTCTCTGTAGTGACGATATTCTGTGGTCACCAAGCTAGAAGTCATTAATTCCCCCACGCCTACTTTTTCTCAACTCTGGTGCCTGGGTGTCATCATTTCTTCCACTGCTATCTGCCTAGGGCAGGAGTAAAATATTAATGCTGAGTGCAGGCCTGCTTCAGCGAACCTGACTGCATTCCCACCCCGTGGGCCCCATTCCCAGACTTAGGGTTCATCTGGATGTTGAATCTTAAGTAGTTCAGTTTCCTTATGTGCACAAGAGAATTGGGGAAAATAATACACATTTACCTCAATGGGTTGCTATGAGGATTAAATTAGATAACACAGAGAGCACTAGAGGGGAAACAATAAATGTTTGCTTTCTTTTAAATGTAGGGCTTTATTGTTACACATCTAAACTTCTGTACCATCTTTCTAGCTGAGTTGACTCCTTAATTCTTTTCCAATGCAAATTCCACCCATCTCAAAGATTACTCTGCTAATCCCACTTCACTGCTCAAAAGTTGTCAGTGACCTTCAGTTGATGAGGAAGTTTAATTTTTCCTCCATCAGCAGCCACAATAAGTCCATAGTGTGCATTTCCAGCCCTGTGTCTCTCAAACAGCATTTGCCAACCCTGTGCTCTAGCTCCATCTAACCACAACCTACTCTTTATTCAAGCAAATAAAGTAGAATATAACAGAACAGTATAACAAATTTAACCTGAACCCAATACTATCAGTTGTGTAGTATTGCCACACCTGCTTCACATCTTTTAAAAAAATTTTTTTTCTTCCCTTCCCATAGTTAGATTTTTTTCTGTCACCATATATTGACCCCTCACATCTCTTTAAATAGATAAATTATTGTAGATGTATCTGAAGTACCTATGTATCCCTCCCCTGATCCCATGGCCCTCACAGCCTCCTAGAGGTAACCAATATATTAGATCTGGATTTTGTAATTTCCTTGCACTTTTAAATATTATTGATCAAGAACAAGGAAAGTCTGAAGTACTGTCAAAGCAAAGAAGAGCCTAAGGAGACATGATGACTAAATGTAATGTGCTATTACATTTAGATGGATCCTGAAGCAGGAAAGGATAGGGAATGACAAAGAAATCTCAGGTAACTGCGGACTTTGGTTCATAATATTGCATCAATATCCATTCATTAGTTGTGACAAATGTATTATACTATGTAAGATGTTAATTAGTGGAGAAACTTGGTATAAGCATATGGCAACTATCTATACTGTTCTCATAATTATTCTGTAAATCTAAATTTATTCTAAAATAAAAATGTTATCTTAGTACATTACCACCTGTGCGTATGACTGTTGACAGCACATAGCTTTGTTTTAAACGTTCTATGTTTTCTAATTTGTCTTAATGATAGTATCTTACACATTTATTTCATTATACAGCTAGGCTTTTTCAGTGGTGGGTCTCTAATGTCCCACCCTAATTCTATTCTTTATGCCTCAAAAGGTAACCTCTATGGGACCGCATCTTCAGGCTTCTTTTTCTTCTGCTGCTGGTTGAATTTATCTGTTGGAAAGTAACAACAGGAGATTGAAGAGAGGCAGAAGAGAAAGTATATTGTAGACAGAATGAAACTCACATAGATTTCCATGTTCTAATGCCCGGAACCTGTGAAAATGTTCCTTTATCTGGTAAAGGGGACTTCACAGATGTTATTAGTTAAGGATTTTGAGAGGAGGAGATTATTCTGAATTATCAGAAGGGTCCTTATAAAAGGAAGGCAAAGGGTCAGGGTTAGGAGGAGAGATTAGAAAATGCTACATTGCTGGCTTTGAAAATGGAAGAAGCAACCACAAGCCAAAGAATTCAGGCAGCTTCTAGCAGATAGAAAAGGGGAGACAGTATATTTTCATCTAGAACTTCCAGAAGAAATGCAGCCTTGCTGATACCTTGATTTTAGCCTAGTAAAACCAATTTGGACCTCTTATCTTCATAACTGTTAACATAATAAATTTTAAGTTTTAAACCATTAAGTATTTGGTAATCTGTTACAGAAGCTATAGGAAACTAATACATATATATATTCCCTCTGTCATCTTCCTCTCTGGCTGCATATCTGGTGGTGGCTTTTATTTTGCAAATTACTCTCTTCTAGCAGGCTTTCTACTACAACTTTAGTTCTCACCAGGCTCCATTAACTCCAACCTCTCCCTTTAACACTTCAAGCCCAGAATTAGTAAGGACTTTCCTTTGTTATGCTCTCGTGTTTTTCCAACTTTCTGGTTCCACTCACCCATTCACACCTCTGGATATAGTCTCTTCATTGAATTATCTTTAGTTAAACTCCATCAAAGTAACATGTTTTCTGATGAAACTGACAAATATACTTTTTTCTCTCACTACTGTTTTTATGATATATTCATGTTGAGAAATAAAGCTCTAGTTTATTTAATAGGTATATAGTGCTCTACTGTATGAAATATCATGTCTTATCCATTTTCCTATAGACAGACATATAGATAAGATTTCAGTTTTACTTATTAAATTTTCTGTGTACACATTCTGGCTTATAAAAGTTATCATTTTTTAAAGTCATGTTTTTATATAAAGTATAAAATAGTAGGTGGAAATATAGGTTGTTTGCTATGTGTAATTTTCAGTTTTACTAGATATGACCAATTGGTTTTCCTATGTCGTCTTTCAAATATGATTCACCAAAATCCTTCCCATTCATCAAGGCCCGGCTTGAATCTCACCTTCTCAATACAGCCTTCCTGGACTCTCTCAGGTATAAGACATTTCATCTCCTCTGAATTCTCATAGCAATTTTTGTGGTATTACTCATATGTTGTAGGCAGCATGAAGACCCCCGCCTCCACACACACACACACACAGATGTCCAGGCTCTAACCCCCAGGACCTGTGAAAATGTTATTTTAATGTCAAAGAAGATTTCATAGGTATGATTAGTTAAGGATCATATCGCACTTACCATCTCCCAGTTTTTTGCCTTGTTATGTATATGTGTGCCTCATTTCTACTAAAAGCAAAAACTATATTGTTCTTTCCTGCAACAGATTACATTTGTAACCTGAGCAATAACAATCAGTACATCCTTTTCCCAACTAGTTTTTTTTGTTGTTGTTGTTGACTTTTTTCTATTAATGGCATCAAAACTCTCTTAGCTACAAAGTTCCGAGGCCTCAGGAATCTTAAATTCTATCTGATCTCCTCCCCCCCACCCCGCCCACTAAGTTGTCATTTGCTAAGGATACCCATGGCTATTGGCTGCAAATCTATAGCTTTTAAATCCATTCCCTCATTCCATTTCCATTTCTACTCCATTGACTAGGCCCTATTTACTTATGTGAACATCTGGAATGACTCAAGACTAACCCCAAGCTTCACCTAAAGTAATGAATTCCCCTTTCAGAGAATCCTATAATGTCATTCCTTTCCAGCTCATGCACTTTCAGGACTCAGAACTGAATCTGTAGCTCTCCACCTGGCATTCAAAGTCAATAGATCTGAAGGCAGAAATAGACAGCAAGGCAACAATAGTAGGAAACTTCAAAACCCTACTTTCAACAATGGATAAATCATCCAGACAGAAAATCAATGTGGAAATAATGGACTAGAATTACACTTTAGATCAAATGAACCTAAGAAATATATAAACAACATTTTATCTAATAGCAGTAGAATATTCTTCTCAAATGAGCAAAAAAACATTTTCCAATATAGATCATTAGTTAGGCCACAAAACAAGTCTTAACAACTTAAATAAAATTAGAATCATATCGAATAATTTTTCTGACCACAATAGATGAAACTAGAAATCAATAACAGGAGAAAAACGGGATAATTCACAAAAATGTGAAGATTAAACAACACACTTCTGAACAGCCAATGGGCCAAAAAAAAAAAATAAAAATAAAAATAAAATCAAAAAACATCTTGAGACAAACAAAATGGAAGCTTTACATACCAAAAGTTATGGGTCCCAGCAAAAGCAGTTCAAAAGGAAAGCTTATAGTGACAAATGCCTATATTGGAAAAAAGAAAGATCTCAAATAAACAACCTAACTTTATACCTCAAGGAACTGGAAAAAGAAAAATAAACTAAGCCCAAAACTAGTGGAGGGAAGGTAATAACAAAGATCAGAACAAAAATAAATAATATAGAGACTAGAAAGACAATAGGAAAAGATCATGAAAATAAGAATTACTTTTTTGAAATGATAAATAAGCCTGAAAATTCTTATGTGAACCAGGGGGAAAAAAAGATTCATAAATAAAATAACAAATGAAAGAGCAGACATTACAACTTATACCACTGAAATAAAAAGAATTATGACTATGAATAATTATATGCCAACAGATTAGATAATTTTAAAGAAATAAGTAAATCTTAAAAACATGTAACTTACCAAAACTGAATCATGAAGAAATAGAAAACCTAAACAGACCAATAATGAGCAAGAAGATTGAATTAGCAATCAAAAATCTCCCAAAAAATAAAAGCCCAAGCCCACATAACTTCACTGGTGAATTATACAAAGCTTTAAAGAGAAATTAATACCAATTCTCAAAGTCTTCCTAAAAATTGAAGAGGAAAAAAGAGAAAACTCCAAAATCATTTAATGAGGCCAGGATTACTTGATACAAACACCAGACAACGACACTACAGAAAACTATAGGCCAATATCCCTAATCAGCATAGTTGTAAAAATCCTCAACAAAATACAAACCATTTAAAGAGCACATTAAAAGAACCATCATACACCATGATCAAGTACGATTTATCAAGTGAGATGCAGGATGGTTCAACATATGCAAATCAATAAGTGTGATACATCACATATCAGAATGAAAAATAAAAATCATATGACCATTTTAATAGATACATAAAAAGTATCCACAAAATTCAACATCATTTCATGATGAAAACTTGCAGCAAATTCGGTAGAGAATAAATGTACCTCAACATAATAAACACCTTATATGACAAGCCAATAGCTAACATCAAGCTCAATGGTAAAAAGTTAAAAGCTTTTCCTTAAGATCAAGAACAAGAAAAGGATACCCACTCTCACCAATTCCTTTCAACACAGTACTGGAAGTCCTAGCCATAGCAATTGGGCAAAAAACAAACAAATAAATAAATAAATAAAAGTTATCCAAATTAGAAAGAAAGAAGCAAAATAATCTCCATTTGAAGATGATAGGATCCTCTATATAGGAAACCTTAACTACATCAAAATATTTAGAACTAATAAATTAATTCAATAAAGTCACAGGATATAAAATCAACATGCAAAAATATATGCACTTCTATATATTGACAGCAAGCTATCAGAAAGAGAAATTAAGAAAGCAATCCACTCATAATTATAGAAACTAACATATTCAGAAATAAATTTAACTATAAAGGTATGAGATCTGTATAGTGAAAACTTTAAGACATTGTTGAATTAAATTGAAGAAAACACAAATAAATGGAGAGAGATCATGTTCTTGTATGAGAAGAATTAATATTTCTTAAATATCCATTTTATACAAAGTGATCTACAGATTCAATGCAATCTCAATCAAAATTCCAATGGCATTTTTTACAGGAACAAATTAAAAAATTTGTATTGAACCACAATAGACCCTGAACAACCAAATCAAAAACAAAAAGAGCAAAGCTGGAGGCATCACACTTCCTGGTTTCAAAACATATTACAGAGTTATAGAAATCAAATCAATATGGTTCTAACATAAAAACTGGGACACAGACCAATGGAATAGAGGTGAGAGCCCACAAATAAACCCATTGCATATATGATCAACTAGTCTCTGACAATGGCACCAAAACACACAATAGAGAAAGAATAGTCTCTTCAACAAATTTAAATTCTTAAGTCAATTCTTGAGGATGCCAAGAACCTAATTAATATATTTGGTTTCGAGAATCTTTCACACTCACCCCTTAGGAGGCAGAAACAGTTTTCATTGCAGAAGCCGAGTGCTTACTTTCCCAGGTCTCCTTGCAGCTAGGGTACAGGCATGTGACCTGGGCTCCACTGATTGGTGCATCCGCATGAGAATTTGAATCTGAGGCTGGAAAAGCAAAAGGATGACTATGCGGAATTCATCCTGGGCAAGTGCCTGGCAGTATAGGTTCAAAGCCTGCTTTTTCAACCTTTGCAAGGATTATGAGAATAAAGTCCTCTGTTTAACCAAGCCTGAGCTGAATTCTATTGCTGGCAACTGAAAACCTTGAGTGATACCACCTTGTCCTGGACCTTTAACACTTGACACCTGGATGATTCTCCTGACTATTCTCTCATCTCCCAACCACAGATTAAGTTTGACTTTAATGCCTCCCCTTCCTGCACTGGAAAAAATGTGTTCTTTGCTTCCAATCCCTAAAATTGATCTCATATAACTTGACTTTTAAAAATAATTCTTATAAAAGATGATCACTTAGAAATCAGAAAAATAGAGTTTCTCCGTGGTCTGCAAGACGCCCCAGATCAAAATATCCTCCTCCCTCTCCCCTCAGCCTTGGCCTGACACTGCTCGTTAGTGCTTTCATGAGAAACTATTTCTGACTTCTTGGCCTCACATGCTATAAAGGTTAGTCAGGAACAGCCACACGGGCAGGACTATTTCTAACCCTAGGCTTCACTGCTTTTCAGAGGAAACTGACTGTGACTCAAATATAAAAAAGGAGAAAACCCCTTTTAAAGTGTCCCTTATATTATGTCACTCATAAACAGTGGATTGCCACTATTCACAAGTAATAGCAGAACAAGTGTGACCATGTGCACATCAGTGTCAGCCCAAGGGACTGGACAATCTACTTCAATTTCTTTTTGTTCATGTGAACTGCGAGGAGACTGGACAGAAAAATTTCGTTTTCACTTTGGTATTCCTGTTGAAGATTCCAACCCAGTCAGCCCATCTCACATTGGGATCTGGATAGTAAAGAGCTCAATTTTTCTATATCTAAGAGGTAGAAGAACACTTGGTTTAGTAAGTCCTCACTTTATGTCCTTGATAGGTACTGAGACTGTAAGTGGAACAACATACATGCATATCTTCTTTTATTTCACTTCACTTTATTGCGCTTCACAGATGTTTTTGTTTTTTACAAATTGAAGACAAGGCCTGCCACCAACAAAATGATCATGACTCGCTTTCTTGGGATACTGGCTGTATTGCAGTACTCACTTTACTGCATTGGTCTGGAACCAAACCCACAATATCTCCAAAGTATGCCTTTATAAAAACATCTATTTTACCATTGGCTAACTGATATAAACAAGAGTTAAGTTCCAGTGGCATCTCATAATGTTATAACTAAACATTATTCAAGGATCTGCTATGCCTAATTGCATGAGTGAGGCTATCAGCATCTGCTAATCATTATGGTATTTTTTTATATCTTTGTTCTCACAACCAACCAACACCCAGTATTCCAAACTAACAGGATGCTTAAAATTCATCTGGTTAAATTCTTTCATTTTATAGATAAGGAAACTGGAATCCAGAAACGTTAAAGGCCTGCCCAGGTCAGAGAGCTGGTAAAGCTCAGAGCCAGATAGAAGCCTGACCTTTTCTGGCTCTCAAACTTGGGTATTTTCAAACCTCAGGAATCTAACTCTCCAAATAACAGAAAAAAAAATAGCTTCAGGTCTTTACTTAATAGACGGTCTTTAAAAACACGAAGATCATTAAATGTGTCTACAGAACTTATCTATAAGGAGGGGAGTAGGAATAATGTGCTATTTACACATTCCTATACAAAGTGGGAATAATGTGCTATATTACACTATGTAACATATTAAACTTATATAAAGCAGAAAATACATTTAAAATGCTTTTTGTTATAATAGCAATATAAAACCTAGAACCTTGTCCAAAGAGTTTACCTTGAAAAATGGACCATCTTTTGACAGTAAATGTGGCTACAAGTTAGTCTAACGTGACGATTCACAAAGAAATCTAAGTGCTAGTTGCAGAATCCGTTGAGTATCTGTCCCTCTGTTTAAGGCCAAGTGACTGATGCAGTGACATTGGCATTTCTAGACTGATACATGGCTTAGGAAAAGGGAGAAGTGCTGGGGCTATTGAATATGGCTGTTCAGAGTCAAATTCTGCTCCATAACTTCTGTGTAATCTTGACACATTAGCTAGTAACTTCTCTGTGCCTCCATTTCTTTATTTGTAAAAAAAGGAGAACAACTGTGAGGATTAGTGTATTTAGGATCTGGTAGGCAATGAGTGCTCAAAAAAGTTAGCAATTATTATTAATGAAGGAACCTAAATAGAGATCTAAGAGCTCACACAGGGCTTGTCTTTGGAATTACCTAGTTCTCGGTTTAGTGGGCTGGAAATTAAAAGTGCTCTGAAGAGCCACTGGAGGGAGCACTCCGGTCAGGCTGGAAGGGCAGAGACGGGCTCGGGGAAGCCACGCACACAGGTGCACGTACATTCTCACTTGGCACCAGCAAAATGCATGGCCTCAGAGAGAACCCACACCCTAAGGCTGAGGCCCGGGGGGTTGATAGATCAGTTGTTCATCTTGAGCCGAGGTGTCTGTTTTGGAAGGCCGTTAGAGTTAGTCTCTGAATTCTCCTTTCCAATTCAAGTTGCCTGGAGCTGCAGTTCTTCACCGTTGTCAGGACTCAGCCTCCAAAAGAGACTTTAATATGGAGGAGATGTGTGTGTGTGTGTGTGTGTGTGTGTGTGTGTGTGTGTGTGTGTGTGTGTGTTCTCTGAGTCAGTTATCACCTTATAACGACACCACAAATCTGTATTTCTGAGCAGCAAAGTGAAAGTAGATGTTGCTGGGAACGTGCAAACTCATGGGAACTTCACCCACTGTAGGTTTTGAAAGACAAATTTTCCAGAAGTTCAGGACCCAGGGCTGGGGCAGGGAGAGCAATGCTCATCTGAAAATGGCACAGCAACTCAGAAAGGCACAGTCTGCAGCCTGCAGCCTGTTTAGCTTCCTTTCAGGTCAGCTGTCTATGTTCTCTCTGGGACAAAACAAGAGAAGGGCCAACATTGAAGGAGGCACTCACTGACATCCTGGCCATCTTCTTTGCCTCACTCTGCTGCCGCCATGCACCCAAGCTCTGCTCAGGTACAGCTTCTGGTTTAATAATTCCTTTTCTCCACTTTTGAATCCAATACGTTGGGGAAACATGTGGTTTAGTCTTTTACTCCTCAGTTTGATTTCAGTACATCATTGGTTCTTCTAGAACATTTTTTAAAAAAAAAACTTAGCTATAATTTTTTGACTTAAAGTCTTTCTTTATCCTGTCTTTCTTCTACTCCCAACTTCTAGCATCGGATTGAAGGTTTTTCCAGGCAAGTATCTTGCTCCTTGATTTCCAAGGTTGAAAATACGAGGAGTCTCTTAATTGAAGAGACTTCCTGTTCTTCAGCTAATCTGGTCACTTAATTACTGTCCTCAGCTGGTTTAATCAGGATACTAAGCACTTCTGACTTGGCAGCTGGAGGGGTTCTGATGGAGGCAGAGGGAGATCATAAGCCCACTCCCAGGTCGAGTTTCAGAGCATCAAGCAGCCTCTGACAGAACCTGTCTATTGTCATTTCTCTCTGAGAGGGTGCAGGCCTTATCTTAGGGTGAAGGGTCACCCTGTAGGTCAACACAGTTTTCTATCCTCTAATCCAAGAGCAGAACCATTTCTCTGCTGACCTCATATCTAAGCTCTTTGACTTTGGGGTACAAATACCCTCTAGGCTGCCACTGGCTTTCTGGGTAGCCAGCTTTCTGGGCTCTACCCATGGGAAGACTGACTGGCTTTACTGAGATTGCACCCTTCCTGTACGTGTCCCATCTTTTCCCTCGTTTTCCCCTGGCCTCTGACACTGGGTGGCCCCTCTGACACTTGCTGGATCCACTGAACTATTCAGCCTCTCTTTGCCTCATCAAAGTCAGTTTTTTTAAAGCCCATTAACAGCCTAACAAGAGTTCCTCTTGAGTCACCATTGTCCCTCATTAGTGCCCCCAGTCATACAAGCCTTCTGTCATGTTCCTCTATGGTGATCTGTAGCTGAAATGTGTGGCATGTGTATAGTAGAAATGCAGTGTAAGGCAACCACCATCTTCCCCTCAGAAGTCCTGATGGTCTCCCCTTATGTCTTAAAAATATGGGAACCTATAATTGTTTCTTGAAGTTGGGGCATTGTTGGATGTTTGTTTTCAAATATGCATCCTTTTTCCCTCCTTCAAAAACCATACCACAGGAAAGAAAAAAAAAAGTACTACTTAGCCATCCAACATTGGGTATGCCCTCCTGGAGGCAAGCCAGTGCTGGTTTTGTCTTATTTGTCTGAAAACTCCTCCATCACCCACCCTAAATTCTGAACTCATTTCTAGCCACTCTGGGATCTACACCCTGAGACCAAGAGACCAGTGGTATTGGGATAGACGAAAAACAGGCTTCCTTTTAAAGTTTGTTTGTTAGCTCTGAAAAAAAAAAAAAAAAGGAAAACACAGACATTGAGCAAAGGAGAATTATTACCTTTGTCTAAAGTAGTAGATTATTGTCATTGATTTCAGGGTATCCAGAGTATATAATTTTGTCCGCCTTTTAACCACAGTTTTAGTTAATGAGATAAAATTGAGCAAATTTTTTAAAAGACTGTGATAGATTCTCCTAGGCAGCCCCCAAATCTAGTGTTTGCTGTCTCAAAAGCTGCAATGACTCTCTTCTGTGCTCAAAGAAACATCATTTGGGCATCTACTTCTGGCCACCAACAGAGGGAAACAGAGGCTGCGAGACTGTGGATTTGTAGAGAAGTAGGGAGAATATCTACAATTTTTCCCATACCTAAGGTACCAAATAGTGGACTTGTTGAACCTTAGGGATGGAAGAAACCTCAGAGAATATGTGGTCAGGCATCTTCATTTTCAAGACAAAAATGACAAGCCTGTGATTACCCAGAAGCAGAGCAGAGGGTAGGAGCTTGGACTCTGATGCAAGCTGCTCGGGCTCAAATTCAGACTCTCCAATTGCTAGTTGCTGTGGGACTTTGGCATGGTACTTAACAATCCTGTGATGAGCTTCCTGTAAAATGGAGATAATAGTAGCACTGACCTCTGAAGGCTGTGGAAGTAAAGGGTACATTTAAAGGGCCTGGTGCTGTGTCTATGAACATGCCACCCTGAACAAGCTCGATCTCGTCTGATCTCAGAAGCGAAGCACAGTTGGGCCTGGTTAGTACTTGGATGGGAGACCACCTAGGAAGACTAGGTGCTGTAGGCATAAAAAAATATAAAAAATAAGGTATTGTAAGCTGACAAGGTCCTTGCAATCTGTGAGGTCAACCAAGAGTTGCGTCGCCTAAAAATAAAATAAATAAAAATAAATAAAGGGCTTGGTGCTGAGTGAGCACTGCTGAGTTCATTTGTTTTACAGTCTTAGCATAGAGCAGAGTGCTGAGGAGTTGGTTGCTGCTCAATAAATATGTTTAAAATGAGTGAAGAATATACACTTTGCAAATAAAAGAAATGAGCCCAGAAATAGAGATATAAAAAGGTGATCAACATCACTAATCATCAGAGAAATGCAAAATTAAAACCACAATGACTTATCACCTTATACCTGTCAGGATAACTATCATCAGTAAATCAATAGATAGCAAGGAGGTGGAGAAAGGGGATCCTACATGCACTGTTGGGTAGGATGATAAATTGGTGCAGCCACTATATAAAACAGTATGGAGGTTCCTCAAAAAATTAACTACCATATGACCCAGCAATTCCTCTTCTGAGTATTTATTCAAAGAAATCTAAAACACAAATTCAAAAAGACATAGGCACCCCTATGTTCATTGTAGCATTATTTACAACGAGAGAAAAAAGGGAAGGGATTAAGAAGGACAAATTATCAGTTATAAAAACAGTTCTGGGGTTGGAAAGCACAGCATAGTGTCAGGTGGGTACTAGACTTATGAAAAGAATCACTTTGCAAGTTATGTAAATGTCTAATCACTATTTTGCACACTTGAAACTAATATGACAATAATTGAAAAATACAAAAGAAATTAAAAAGGAAAGAAATGAGACTAGAGAAGTTATGAGACATGTACAGAGGTACAAACCTAATGAGAGGTCAATTAGTCCCCCAAACTCAGATACTGGCCCCCTTCCTCTGATGCAGACCCTTGATGTCACCTGGCCTGCTCCTGCCTCTAACCCACACTCTGCAGAGCCGAAGACCCTCCCTTATTTGGCGCATGGGAGACTCCGCAAATTTGACCCGGCTTTAACCCTGCTCCTTCAGTGACTCCCACATGGCGAGTCACTGAAGAATCTTTTCTGTGACACTCCAGGTAGAAAAGCCCCGTCTGCTCATCTCCGGGTCTTTCATTTTTAGACCAAATTGCCAGCCCTGTTGCCTCTGCTCTCCTGCAGACTCCCACAGGGCTGTCACCGAAGCCTGAGGATCCCAATATCTTTGTTCTTTCTTTGTTCTGAAGGTGATTATTCCTGCAGGGCCCTCCTTCCAGCCCTCTCCTCTCTCCCCACTCCTACTTGGTATTCTGATGACATTCTGTCTCTAAGAGCAGGGACTCCCGCTGTGTGTGTGTGTGTGTGTGTGTGTGTGTGTGTGTGTGTGTGAGTGTGTGTGAGTGAGAGAGAGAGTGTGTGTGTGTGTGTGTGAGTGTGTGTGTGAGTGAGAGAGAGTGTGTGTGTGTGTGTGTGTGTGTAAGCATGCACGCATGCTCTTTCCTTTTCCTTCTCTCCTCTCATCCTCCCTCCCTCTCAGACATCACTTCCCTTCTTTCTCTGCCTGCTTTTCTTTGCCTTTTCCCTTGACTTATTTTATCCCTTTGTGCTTTAAAGGGGAGGGGGAACTTCTAGCAATTAGCCATCAGCTCCTTGTTCCTCAGTGCATCCCAACAAACTGGGGACAGTCCTGATATTGTATTCTAGGACTATTAAAATGTCTTCTTTGCTGTTTCACACCATAGCGGGCAGATTAAGGACACAGGCATCTGTTGGGAAGCATAATTGTCATTGTCCAGTTTCATTTTCCCAGGGAGGGGCCTCCTCTGACGTTACTGCCAGTGACCTTGAGCTGCCCCAGAAAAATCACTGTCTGTGCTAACATTCTGGCAACTATAACTCCCCCAGAGGAGCAGTTGGTCAAGGACAAATAGGATCAAGAGTAGCAAAAATCACGTCATTCGCCTGGTCAAGAAGAGTGGGCTCTGCTCTCTGTGGCTAAAAAGCACATTTTTGTTTTTAAAGGATAATTTCTTTTTCAGGGAGGCAAAGTTTAGCCCTAAAGTAACCTTTTTCTGTGATGACTCCCTGGACCCAGGGGGAGAGATTGCTCAGGCCTGCTCCATCCTGGCCTTTTGGTTTTGGGTGATGCATGTGGATAAGCTCAATTCAGGAGGCAGTACCCTTTTCGCAATGTTTTTCCATCTTAGTCACACTGTGCCCTTTAAGTCCAGATTTGTATTTGAGTGTCCCTCTGCAGCCATCTGTTGTCCCACCTCTCTCTTTTGACTCCTCCATCCTTTTGTTGCCTGTGGGCCACTCTCTCCGTCAGGCATTGCCACATGAGCTCACCTTTCTCTACGGAACTGTTTCTTCAGCCTGAAGGGGAGACCTCTGGCACAGCTAACAGATGCTGCCCCAGGAACGATGGGATCGACACTGCAGGTCAAAGGTATCACCACCAGGTGGCACCTGACTAAGCCCTCTGCATGTCTCTTGCTCTGAGGAGGAATTTCCGACTGGTTAAAAAAAAAATCAGTGGAAAGTCGCATGAGAGGTCACTTAGCCCAGCAGCCTCCAAATATATATGCTTTATTTCCTGCATCAAAATATTATTTTTGTTTCTCACCTACATAACTTTTTGATCATACACACCACATTTATTTATTTGTACACACACACACACACATATATGTACGTATATGCACTCTATATTAAATACTAGTAAAACTTAATAAAAATTGTTTAGATAAAAATCAAAGTGTCTATAAGTATAAATTTTCTAATATTTTCTTCTGTACTACAATAGATTGTACCATACACCTCCCAGGGAGATCACTGATCTAGTTCATATTTTCTTTCTCCAAAGGACCACATTTCAACAAAATAAGCACGTTTTGAGCTTTTACTATGTACTCAGAACTGTAGAATTGATAAAGAATTATTCAAAAAGGAACAAAACATCGTCGATCTACGAGTTTCTTAATTTGGCTGTGGAGGCAAGACATAGCAGAAGACATAAAAGATTTAAAGGCATGCAAAACACTGTACATGTAGCAGCCAGAATACTTAACCCGCAAACAGTAATAACCCACTCTTACTGTTCGAAGCAAAAAGGAATTTTATTAGGAGCCTGCAGAATCTCCCGCAGGGCCATTAAGCAAGCCAGAATTAGAGGCTAAGCAGCAGCCAGAGAAATATCAACCACCCAAGGGCTGTCCTGGTAGAATTGAGTGGTACGATTGCCTGTCACTCAGCACCAATGACACCAGGGACCAGAGAGTACAAACTCTACTAGAGATGCCAGGGGGAATGACAACTTGGCCACCATGGTTGCAATAAGAGCTAAGTTTGCTGCACGCAGTTGCTGCTTCCAGACCCAGGCTTCAAGGACGTCTTAAACTCTTCGAACTCTAATGTGGAGAAAGCGACAAAAAGCTGGAGCCAACATTGACAGAGCCAGTCCACAGGATCCACCTCATTGCAATAGGGTTTCATTGAGGAGGAAGGCTAATAAGTACCTCGAGCTCTAACTGAAGAATCCTGGGATGCTAGTCAGGACCTGTCAGCTGTCGCCTCAGACGTTAGGGGAATCTGCGCCTGAATCAGCCATGAGTTCCTGCTATAATAAACAAGCTCTAGACTTCCTAATTGAGGCAATTTCACCCGAGTTCTCAAGGTTCCTTGAGTTTTTTTGAATGTCTCTTTTTCTTCTCCCAAAGTGCACACCTGCCTTTCAGCCACTGTTGCATTTTAACCACCAATGTCTTGTTTGTCTTCTGTTCTTACTTACCTGCCTGACTTTTGAGCTCAGTTTTTGTACTGGCCTCCATTTCTTCCTGTTCCCTGGCTCCTCCATGCAAACAAATATTTGATTCATGTTTTACTTTTATCCTATCCTTTGTTTTGGTGTCAGTATCATCCCCAGACTTTGCCTGGATCTCAACTGATTCTTTATCTCCTTAATATATGTGGGCTCAGCATCAGCAAAAGGCCCAAATGGAGTTGGGCTCTGGGATTAGGTGATATAAGAGCTGGAAGTAGGAGATTCTCTTCGGGGACATCTGAGTATAGGCATGCTCTTTGGCTGCCCTGGAGAGAAGGAAGAGTAGCTAGTAACAGGAGTATGAAAGGACCTCTGTAAGCAGGAAAAAAAAATTTTTTTTAAGGAAAATGAGGTAATTGCTATGATTTGCCAGAAACTGAATATACCTTGATGCCTTAGTTAGATATAACACAGAGAACCAAAGCAAAAGTGGTTTAAATAGCTCAAAACTTATTTCGTTGCTGTAAAAACCCAAGTTGATAGTGAAGCTCCAAAGTTCTGCTCCTTGAAGTTGCCAAGAGTTCAGGCATCCAGCTTATCTACCAAGAAGAAAGGAACAGGAAGGGAGGATACACTCTTCCCTTGGGAGGCCCCATGTGGAGACTGCATGCTTCACTTCCTCTCACATCCAGCAGATCATAAGGTAGTCACCTGGCAACACCAAGCTGCAAGAAAAACTGGGAAGCATGGTTTTCTCTGGCCATGTGCCCAGCTAGAGCTATGTGCCCAGCTTTCTATGTGAGAATGAAAGAATGAATATTTGGAGGAGAACCAGCACTCTGGACTAGGCTATGACTAGGCTGTGAGAGCAGTTCTCAGGGAAAGATTGCTACTGTCTTATGGATGAGGTTAGCTGAAATGGTCTTCCCTGGAATGAGTGAGGGATAACTGGCAGCCAGTGCCATCTTAGAATACAATATAATTACTGACTTACACACTCCCCTCTCATGGATTAGGTAAAGGAGAATGTAAGGTAACCTTATACCACCACACTCTACTCCAAGCCAAAGCCTGGGGTGAAAGCCTAGTAGAGCCCTTCGGAGCACTGTGCATCTAGCATAGGTCTCGGATCAAATCTTAGCTCTCTCATTAACCATCTGTGTAATCTTGAGCAATTTCCCTTATTCTTTATGCCTTCTTTCACATCTCTAAAAGAAATAGCAGTGGTACCTATCTCATATTATATTCCGCTCTGAGGATTAAATGAACTAATGCATGTTTATAGTACCTGATACATAGTAAAGACTCAAAAAGTTCTTGGCCATTACACACACACACACACACACACACACACACACACACACACACATCAAATAGAAATTATAAACACAGAAACTCGCCCTCACCTCCAGTCCCCACACATGTACACAGTTATTCCTGACTTTGATATGGCAAAGAAAAAAGAGTAGATTTACTCCAAGTTTCTTTCCTTGCCTTCCATATCCTAGGCTACACTATGGGAGAAAGAGTAGTGCCAACAAGAAGGGCAAACAGCAAGATGCAAATGTATAGAAGCGAGAATGAGCATGGGTTTTGGAAAATAATGAAAATCCCAGACCAACTAGAAAAGTTCATGTGGAAAGATAGTAGAAAATAACTTTGGATAGTTTGATTCATTCACTCATTGATAAATGTAAAACACTGATAAATGTAAAACCAACTGACAATGAAACCTTCAATTGTTTAAAGAGAAATACATTCTCAGTACCAGCATTGGCAGCAGGAAGACTTGCTACCCTGTTTGTAATTAGCATCATTAGGGGCATTATCAATAAGCCTATGCTCTAATACCCAAAGTACTCTTAATATTATGGTGTGCCTTGCTATCTCCTGACCCACAGTATCCGAAAAGCCTTAAAAACCTAGCACCCAAGTTCTTTACACTCTTCCCCCAAATGCCAGCCACTTACTGCATTTGTTAATTATCTGTAAGAGTAATTCTCAGTGGTAGAAAAAGGGGGAAGAGAGGAGTAGCTTCAAGTCCCCCTTAGAGGAACTTCTCAGAATTGTCTGGGGAGCTTTTCAACTGCACACAACACATACCCCCTCAGAGAGTATAATATCCATTTACCTACTTACTAAGGATGTGTGAGAGTAGGCTCCTACAAGATCACAAGAATGAATTTATGTAACTCTATGTTCAGTAACATCTCATTGGTAGCTTGTAATCATATGTGGTGAGTCAATGTACAAGGAAATTGGCAACCACTACACATCCCACCCTCAGAGAGCTGCTTTTTAAACATTTATAAACATACTACTGCAACACAACTTTGAGGGTTCATGTTACCAAGGAAAATGTATTATATCAGCCTCCTGGCACATTTGAGTGGAAAAGATAGAGAATCCAATGTTCTATAATATGTAGAGAGCCATGCTGTGTACTCCAAGGCCTCTGTTCTACAGAAGGACCAGATGTTCGATGACTTCAAGCAGAATGATAAACTCAGTTCTGATTCCAGAAATCGGCCCTGTGCAAAACCACACTGGGTAGAGATACTAGGAGTATCAGACACATTATCTGTGCTAGTGATACTTTTGATTTAGATGATGGACAAAGTATAGACCATAAATCAGTGAGCAATATATAATATACAATAATAGATGGAGAGGTGTCAAATAACTGGTGTGGATACTAAGTGCTCAAAGCATGTGGAGGAGGGTTGATTGACCACTATGTGCCTGCCACAGGCAGTGCTAGGCTCTGGGAACCCAAATGAGCAAGGTCAACCTGATTGCTGACCTTAGGTGGCTCACCACTCAGTGCGGTGCCTCTCAGGGTGTGGCCTAGTGACCACCTGCATCAGAATCATCACTGACGGTAATAGTTATCATGGATTAAGGGCATGTTACATGCCAACCACTGAACTAAGTGCTTACATGTGTTACAATTTCATTCTCAGACTAATGCCATATCTGATCTCTTATTATTATTATTCCTATTTTATGGATTAGAAAATTGAGACAAAAGAAGCTAACCACCTGGCCCAACATCACACCATTAGGAAACAGCAGAGCATAATTCAAAGCTGAAAGTCTGGGCTCAGTACCCAGGCCATAAACCTATACTAAAAAGACTTGTTCTTGGGGTCCAGAGTAACTGAAGCAGAATCTCTGGGACCAAATGTCAAAAATGTTACGTTTTTAATTAGATCTCTAAGTAATTATATTACAAGTATTGATACCCAGTGGCCTGGAGATAAAGTCAGTCAATTCAACAAGCAATCATAATGAAATAACACTTGATAAATGTCACAGAAGGATGCTAAGGGAGTACTGAGCTTAGATGTGGTCTGGGAAGCCTTTCTAGGGGACTTGCTCACATCTGCCTCAAAGGTAGGTGTTCACAGGTACCAAAAAATTAAGAAAGCTTTCAGGCTGAGATAATATATTTGGATAGTAGTGCCAGAGGGAAGAAAGTTAATGACCATTAAAGAAATCTAAAAAATCCACTACAGGCAGAAGGTAGGATGGTGGAGCCCTTGCCTAAGAGAAGAGAAAACAGTACCAGGCAAAGGTGACCTAGGACCTCCTGTAGAAAGTTGTGCTGTTTGTGCCCAGCATAAAGTTAGTTTCTGCATCTAACAGGAAAAGGCCTTTGTGTAATTCAACTCCCACCTACATACCTTTATGCAACTTGCACAAAGATATCATCCATCTTTCAGTGGTCATCAGTGGGATATCAGTAGCCCTAGGTCAGACCAGAAGAGGCTTATTTTTATGCTCGGAAGTTTGGACAATAGGTAACTATTGCAGGATTTTAAAAAAGGGAGTGACATTGGATTTAGGAGAGTTAGAGGGCACACTGACTGGGCAGTTCACAGATTTCTACAGAACACACTTTCTATGAACACAGAGGTTGTAAATAGGACTCCGTGGTGAGATCGCCACCCTGGCTGCTCTGGTCCTAAGACTGCAGATTTATTCCCACCATTGGAACACTGAGTTTCCTCCCATACACTCCTCGAATATCATCCTAGCCTCATCCCCTACCTCCCACCTTTTGCCGCATCCTCCTTGCTTAAATGCTAAATTCTTACACAGGATGACATTTAGTCCTTACAACTACATTTCTGGTAAAGAAACAGAGGACCAGAGAGGTTAAGTAATGTGTCCAAGGTCACACGAATACAAAAGTAGAAATTGAGACCAAATATTTTTTGTCCTAAAGCTCTTGCTCCTACCACTGTACTCGACTTCTTCCAAGTCCATGAAAACAGGATAAGGCCAGACTCTCCTAGGATTCCTAAATGGTAAAACCCACATGAGGAATTCAGAAGCACTCAATTTTCTCCTTAACCTTACAGGCCACACAGAAAGCTGTGACTGAATCAAAACTACTTATATCACACAGAGCACAAGTGAATCTGGCTTAAGACAGAAATTTAAATAGCTCACTTAACTAAAAAGTCAAATTTTGAGCCTAGAGGGTCATAAGGCCTTAGTCACTCTCACTGCATCTCAGCTTTGCTTTCTGGTCCCTTCTTCTGAAGATAAACTCTCCCAAGGTGCAAGGGTAGATATTAGCAACTCTAGTTTATCTCTTACCTGCTTAGGCACCTCGGTTGAAAACAATGCCTTACATTGGATTCAGGAAAGTTCTGGCCTGGGACCTCATTGGCTAGGTCTGGGCCCTGTGCCAGCCAAAAGAGAGAGAATGAAGTCAGCCCAGGTTGATCACAGGGTCTGAGAGTGGGAAAGTAACATCTCACAAAGGAAACTGAGATGCTGCTACCAAAAGAAGAACTAGATAGTAGGCAGAGGAAATTGGTTTTGAGAACCCCACAGAATTTTCTAATCTCTGCTATTTAGGCACAGTAAAATCATACTGGCTTCACATTTACTATAAACTTCTAGACCTGTCTAATATCAGTGATAATTTGAGACCCTTCTTAATAAAAATTGCAAGCAAAAAAAAAAAAATGGCTGAAATTCTTTTTTTGGTTTCATTCACTTAAACATGAGAAACAAATTGAAGAAAATCCAAAGGGAAGTGGAGTCACTGGTTACAATGAAAATATTAAATAACATACTTAAATAGTTGGAAATTGAATAAGGAAATAACAGACATGAAAGTTGAGAAGATGATTTAGTTTAACAAAGATCTGAGGCCAAAGAAAATGAGCAATGTTGAAGGATGGAAGGAAAGAAAAATTATTTTGAAAACTGAGATATCAGAGAAGGAAAAATTAGTCAATGATGGATGTTTCAAGAAAGCAGAAATCCATCAACTGAATCAAGATTTCTATGCTAAAATTGCTGAGCTATCAAGAATGCTGCTTTTTCCAACATGACAGATGATAGAACAAGCCAAGCAAAAATGAAAATTATTTCACTACACTAACTGATTCCTCTATCACCATGACAACATCACGAATGGAAAATGATGATGTTGATAACGTCATAATCAAATTATTTTTCTCCTCCACCTTCATTGTTTTTCAGTGTTCAATACAATGACAATAAATTTCCTTTATTTACTTTATTCCACATAGAGTTTTCTTAAAGTTGATGGAAACTATAGGTGTTATTCTGTGAAGTACTTGATTCAAAGATAACAAATTATTCAGTGTAATTTTTAAATGGTGTGAGAGAATAAAAGGAGAGGAAAATACTTTTTCTATGACTGAGTTAACAGCACTTTATCATTTGGAAATAATTCCATGTAGCTGCACATGAGAGATCTCTCGCATGGGCTCAGATTTGTCCACTGTCTGTTTCAGAAGATTCACACTGACCACTACAGATTAGATCCCTTAATGTCTGATGATTTAAAATTTTTGGGATAACAAAATAGATGATAATATTAATTGAATCATAATTATTTTCATATTTTTTAAATCATCAAAAAAGTCATGGTTTCAAGTGCTTTCTCTGTATCAGGCACCTCGCTAAATCTGAAAAAAATCAGGCTTAGAGAGCTCAAGTTATTTGCCAAAGGCCATAAACCTAGGAAGCAGCAAAACCAGGACTCCCACATTAAGCTGATCACTCTAGTTAGCATCCCACATCAATGGAGACAAACTACTGGTTAAATGCATACTGGGAACAGTTTAGCCTCACAATATTCTAAGGCCAATGAGTTTTCTTGTCCTTTGCCATTGAAACAATTACTGACTGAGCAAGAGTATGTTTTCAGCTACTAAAAGTGAAACTCATGATATGTATAGATGGTAATCAACAGCATCTTCCTTATGTGCGAAGCCTAATGTGTTATTATTTTATATTCATCAATTTATATTGTCTAGAAATTTAATGTATTGATTGCCTATTCTGTGTAAGGTACTAAGCCCATAGTTTCAAAAAGAATAATTACAAGATGTAGCCATTATTTCAAAGAGCTTACAATATGGAGCAGAAGTAGGAGAAGCTCAAGTGAGGACTCTATGAATAAAACCAGCCATAATTATGATGCAGGGTGGGGCAAATTTCCACGAGTGGGGTCTCAAGTCCTACATTGACAGAGAGGGTCCCTGACTGCGCTCAAGAAGGAATTCAGGAGCAAGCCAGAGTTAAAGACAAAAGGAGAGTTTATTAGAGAAGAAATAATGCTCCACAGACAGAGGCATGGTCTCCTCTCAGAGACAGAGAATGAGACACCCCAAGTGTATGAGGAACTGAGCTTTATATCTATTTATCTGTTTTTCCTTTCAGGATATGGGTGTGCAGCCTTAAAGGCACAGGGAGCTAGTGGTTAGAAATCCCAGCAGAACTCTTCCCTTAGGTTCCCCATGGTCTAGCCATATGCTGATCAGTCAGGTTCCTGTGGCAGGCAGGTCATAGCTGACTCTGAAAGAAATCTGGTTTAATATTTAGTCTATGTGTCTAGTTATCTTTTTCCTATACTAATTAGGAGAACACCATAAGAGAGCTATAAACCAAATGTTCCAGGAGTTTGAAGAAAGGAATCCCATCCATTCATGGAAAGGCTTCGCAAAAGATATCCCATTGATGTGGTCCTTGTAGATTTGACAGGATGTCAGTATTCACAAAAGAATGGAAAAGAGGGTGAATCAGACAGAAAGAACAGCATAAGAAAGGACAAGCAACCTGTGAGTGTGTGCTCTGGCACAAACACTCCTGATGAACAATATATTGTAATCTAATTGGGAAGAAATGTGTTTATGGGGAATAGTGAGAGGCAAGTCTAGAAACATAGTTTGCAGATACTGTGCTAGTTCTTCACAGTCAAGCTAAAAGAATTGGGGTGGTTTGCCAGGCAATAAGGAAAATATGCAACCCACTGAGCAGGGAGCAATTGGAGTGGATTAAGAAACAGTCAACTGGAATCGTGACCAGGTTGTTACGACAACCAACAAAGTATTTAGGCCAGTGCTTCTCAAATTTTAACATACCCGAGACTCACCTAGGGAACCTATTAAAATGTAGATTTGGATTCAGTAGTTAAGATGGAACCAGACAGTCTGCATTTGTACCAATCTTCCATGTGAGGCCAATGATATTTACTTTTAAACTGAACTCAAAAATGTAAGGCTATATAAAATGATTCATAAGACATTTCAAAGCATTTTACCATCAGTTGTTATTCCCAGTTCTTTGCCCAGATACTTTTTCATTATTTTGCATTTTCAACTGCATATCTGAAATTTCCACACACATCTCCTCCTGTCCCCTGTCATGTTTTTCACTCTTTAAATACAATCTTGAAAGAGCAACAGCAGCAAAGTAGATTAAATGAGGTCATTTAAGCAATTTGTGGTTTCAGCCACAGATTTTTGTTATCTTAGAAGGAAGTAGAAAACATGTGGATATATAAATAGAGGTGTAGAACACAAGTTCACAGAAATTTATTCTCTCACTGTATAAGGATGAGCTCACATTTAGAACACAGAGCCCCAAAGCCAGTTACTTTAGTGAGAAGTGGGATACTGGTTACACTGAGGACAACTTAAGAAATTTAGGTCTTTCTATCACTGGCTGTGGACCAGATGCTGGGGTGTTGGCCTCTAGAGCAAATTAAACTGAAGACATTTAATAGAAACCTAAATCGTAAGGGCTGAAAAAGGAAGCATAGCAGAGAATTTGAAACTAGGTCAAGGAGGAAACTGTGATGAAACGGCTGATTTTTCAAACATTAGAATTCATTATATCAGTCATCTTCAAAAGGAAAGCACGTTTTCCCAAATGGTATCTTTCCTGACCCCAAAATAAATATGCAAGCAGTCACGTGTGGAGAAATATAAGAGCAATATCCAGGACGGCCATGAACACCTGGCCTCTCTGCCCTGCCCAACTTCCTGACCCTGCCTCTTCCGAGCGATACTGCAACCCAGCCACATGGTGCAATAAAGGTGGGAACAAATCGACTTGTAATGAGAAACACCTGTAAAGAAACAGATTCATTTATAGGTTAAAGTCATTATAATTTAATCCATTTTAGATGGATTGTTTGAACAGATGGTGACAGTGTGTAAGCTCATGTCAGTCTCTTGCCCATGTCCACTCACACAGTAAGGAAGAGATTAGCTAAATGCAACCAGTAATCATTAGAGGAGGTTTCACTTATACTTCCTTAAATCCCATTTGGCATTCTCTTACTTGAAATACCATTCCTCATGAGTAAAAAAATAAAAATTTTCCTGTCCAACCTGAGTATTTCCTTCAAGGGAACTGAATGAATCACAAAAATAAAATAAAACAAAGTGAATGAGCAATCATTCTTATGCCAGATTAAAACATATGGGACGAGACGCTGTTAAAACCATGCGAATTTTGTGTTGAAAACTGTGTTTCTGGCAGACAGTCTTTGTGTGAGACTTTCGGTCCCTTGGAGGAAAGTTGCCTTACTGAAGAAAGGAGACCTGAGCAGTCATTTCAGAAGTATTGACAATGTTCAGGCCACGTGACCAACTCTGGCACAAAAATTATGAGTCCCCAGACTGGCCTGGGACCTGTGATGTTGTTTCATACAGAAAGCTCTCGGTAAAGAGAAATGGGAATAATTAGGTGGCCAGCCAGGTCTTCTTTAAGAATTGAAACTGAAAAATGTGGAGAGAATCAGCAGCAGGGAGAAAAGCAGGAAGACACAAGGATAAGCAGAAACTGAAAATAGTAAAATCAAAGGAAAGGAAAAATACAGAGTGAAAAGACATTGTGCCCTGCTGCTGGGGCATCTGGAGGTGTGTGTCTGGGGATCCAGAAGCCACCCTGACCCCTCCTGGGCTGTGAGGCTGAGCTTTGCCAGCCTTCTCCTCTCTTCGTGGAACCTGTTGATTCAACTTATCGTGAGTTTCCATAAGACCCAGCTATTATTGGCTGAGATTTTCATAGGCAACACTTGAAACTTCATTCACCAACCCATATAAATGAGAGAGATCAAATGCTTAACTAACTGGAAGAAAAGAAGAAAAGGATGAGAAGAAAGAACAGACAGGAATGCAGACCCTGAAAGAAAAAAACTGAAGAGTTTCAAAAACTTGTTCTATCATCTCTGCTAGGCAAGACCCTTGCATTCCAGAGACCCTTCACTAAAAATGATCAGCAGTTCTTGAAAAGAAAGCATAAAAGAGTCAGGGTATTTATTAAAATGATTTCAAAATATTTTTATTACAGTTTTAATAAATTTCAGGGTATCCAATGACCTTCTCAGTCTCCTTTTATAAACTTGCAAATCAATTTTATTCTATTTTGCCATGTCTTATTCTCCAGAGAAAAGGAAGAGATTCAATAAACCATCACACCCCACCTCCATAAAAATTCTAAAAAAACAGAGAAAGAAATTAACATTCATTTAGTTTCATGCCTCATACCTCTCTTCCACTCAATTAGCTCCCAAACTGTGAGCACAGGACTTCAGGTATGATTGCAGTGAAGCAAGAAAGAAAAGATAAAAGTTCCCTCAAACCCCAGGGTTAATCCTAGATCAAAGGAAAATCTCTTTTTAACAAAATATCTTTGTTGTTGTTGTTACTTCATAACAGCTCTCCCTGCTATTCGAAGTCTTTAATGTCATCATCTGAATGCAGCCTGCGAGCACTGTCACTGAAATCTCTCCAGTGGGCTGTCACGAGGAGAGGATCCTTGAAGAGTCTCAACGCAATTGTCTCTGGCTACTGTCACTGCAGAGATCACCATGGCAACATGAGCGGGGTAAAGAAGAGCAGTGCTGTTGTGCCCTGATGAGGTGATGCTACAGAAAGGGTCCTGTGCTCTGAATTCATCCTCTCCTACATCCTGTGAGGCCTCTCCCTATCTCTTGCTGCCGGGAGTCACCCTTTCCCTCCTAGTAGCTAGACTGTATTCACGCAGTGGAAAATGCTATGTATAAAATAGATACAGCAGAAAGTCACCAGCTATTCATCTGAACATTCTTAAAACACTATATAAGCCTAATATGGAGCCCTAGGAGAAAGGAAGAATCTAAGAATTTGAAACTATTTTCCCATATGGTAATCTTTCAATCTCCTGAATAAATAAAAGGTAGCAAGACCTTAGGTTTTATGTGGCACAGCATCTTTTTGAATACAGTTCTTAAGACTTCTCAAGACTTTTCTTTTAATCATTATCAAAATTCTAAAGGCTATTAGAGTTTCTTGTTCCCATTAAAGAAGGCATTGCGGTGAGGTGGTGATAGAGAAGAGTGCCTAACTCTGGAGAGGAGATCTGATAAAAGCTAACATGATTTGCTTCCATCATAAGAGTTTTACTCTCTCCTTTGCCTCAGAGAAAGCAAAAATTTCTAAATTGGCAAATTTAACTCAAAAGGTTTAATCAATCCCTCTTATTTGACCTTCTAGCTTGGTATGAGATAATATGTATACTGCCTCTGAGTCTGAACTCTGGGTTCCCTTAGCCTGCATGGCACGGCAGCCTAGCAAATCTCAATCGGGTTGAAAAACAAACATGACCAATCAGCACAGTAACTGGGGAATGATACTCAGCTCAGAGAAAGCTTTTAAAAAGCATTACATGAAGGTGGCAACCTGTTCTCATGGGCCTGTAGAAAAACCTCTCCAAGGCAAGAGAAGTCTGTGAACTTATGGAAGCATCTTTGGGAGTTTGTGACCACACTGAGATCCTTCTTTGAGCCTTGGATGAAAGGCATGATCCAAACATGGCTCGGATAAAATCAGGCCAGTGGTTTTGTTTGTTCTTCAGGCAGACAGGGCGAAACAGGGAAGTATCCAAAGAGGTGTGAATTCCGCTTTTCATGTGGGGAGATGTGTGATCTGCAAAGCCTAGATTTTGATCATTTAAATCCAACACTTCTGAGCAAGTCCTTGAAACTTAGAAAATGCCTCATGAATTTTCAAAACATTTCTGAGACATGCTAGACTGCAGCATTTGCTGAAGTCAGCTGGCTGCAAGAGTCTGGGCAGAGACTGGGGACAGCGAAGCATGGAAACCACAGCCACAGAGTGGGGCTAGGCCTGCGTGCCCAGTTTCAGTGACCCCAGCTCACAACACCCTCAGCTCTGTTCTTAACCAGGACTTCCCAGATTGTTGATGTCCACCGACTGGTAAAGATAGAAGAAAGTGAGAGTGAGAGGGAGGAGGAGTAGGGGAGAAAAAAAGAGTCACAGAGAATGACTAAAACAGCACTACAGACTATTTTTATGACATTTAAAAACAAGAAAATATTTAAAAATCATCCACTACAATTACTATTTCACAAATAAAAACCATCTGAATACCAAAAAAAGAACACATAATGTCAGAGAATAAAAGGTCAGTTCTTTAAGTTTAATAGATTTAGTTTTAGGAAAAACTTGTTACCTAATGCTTACTTTTTCCTTTACCTCAGATCAGTACTGTAAGTGTTCCGACAGCCACAATTGGAGACTTTAGATCCCTTAAACTTCCTCCTTCCCATATAAATTGAAAAGATCTAGGTTCCTTCTGGCCCAACATAAATCAAGAACAAATTAAATATCTGCCTCAAAAAAAGAATGTCCAAGATCATGGAAACTTTCAAATCAACCATTCCCAAATCATTTTTTTTTTTTTTGAATACCATAGTGAATTTTTCATGATCTCAATAGAGCCACTAGAAAGGCTTCGATAACTTACAACAAATTAAAGTTTAACTTTTGTTTTAGGTGTTTGTGTCATTTAATACTTGAAAAAATAAAGATGGTGTTCAACATTTATTGAGTGCCTCACTCTATATCAGATATCGTGCCAAAACACAGGGATGCTTAGGTGCATTTTTCCCATTTTTAAAAATTAAGATATCATTTATGTGCAATAAAATTTAGACTTACTGTGCAGTTCTCGGAGTTTTGACAAATACTTTGTGTCGTAACTATCACCACAGTGAAAATACAGAACAGTTTCATCAGCCCATAAATCCCTCCTCATCTTTGCATTCAATTCCTGCCCTTACCCCCAGTCCCTGGAAACCGCTGATTCGTTTTCTATCCTTATAGTTCTGCCTTTTCTAGAATGTTCACACAATCATTCCCCAAATTTTCATATAAATGGAATTGTACAGTATATAGTATCCTTTGAGTATGGTTTTTTTGCACTTAGCATTGTGCTTCTGACATTCTTTTGTTGTTGCATGTTATCAACAGTTCCTTCTTTTTTACTGCAAGTGTGATGCAGTTTGTTTATTCATTCATCAATAGAGGCTTGGTTTGGTTGTTTGCATTAAAGACAGAGAGACTAAAAGCTGCTATAAACATTCACAAAGTGTTTTTGTCTGAATAAGTTTTTACTTCTCCTGGGCAAATACCTAGGAGTGGAATACCTAGGATTCTAATATTAAAGTATGTTTAATTTTATAAGAAATTACCAAACCATTTTTCAAAATGGCTATCATTTTTCATTTCCAACAGCAAAGTATGAGGGTTGTAATTACTCTGTATCTGTTAGCACTTGATATTGTCAATTGTTATGGATATACATGTTTATATAAATATGTGTGTATGTCCTGTTATATATGTGTATTATATAAATATATAAATATATACTTATATTATATGTAATTATTATTTATATATAATAGAGAGATGAAAAGGCCTAGTAGTTATGTAGTATTTCTTGTGATTTTTATCTTTTTAAAATTGAATTTAATTAACTTTTTAAACTTTAATTTAAATATTAATTTTAACTTTTTAATTAAAAAATTTTTTAATTGAAATAAAATTTACAGTTTTAACCATTTAATGCATACAGTTCAGTGGTTTTTACTATATTTACAATATTGTACAACTGTCACCATAGTCTAATTCTAGAACAGTAGACAGTGATTATAATTAATTTCTTAAATAAATTTATTTATTTAAATTAGTTTCAAATATACAGTACATTGATTAGATATCTGTAGTATTCATAAAATGATGCCCCCAATTGCTCTCTCCCTCCTCTGGCCCTCCACTTAGCCATCATATTAATGCTAACTGAATTCCCTTCGTCATGCTCCCCATGCCCAACTATTGACTATTAATTTGTACTTTTTTAACCCTTCACCCCATTCTCCCAGCCTCCCAAGTCCCCTCCCTTCTGTCTGTCACCAAATTGTCCACTATATTTGTGAGTCCATTTTTAATGTTTGTTCTTCTTGTTCCTTAGATACCACATATAAGTGAAATCGTATGGTATTTATCTTTCTCTGTCTGACTTATTTCACCAGGCATAATAACCTCTAGGTCCACCCATGTCATTGCAAATGATAGGATTTCATCTTTTCTTTAATGGCTGAGTAATATTCCATTGTATATATGAACCATAATTTCTTTATTCAATCATCTGTTGATGGTCATTTAGGTTACTTTTATATCTTGGCTATTATGAATTATGCTGCTATGAATATTGGAGTTCATAAATCTTTATGAATTATTGTTTTGACTTTCTTTGGATAAATGCCCAGAAGTGCAATTGCTGGGTCAAAAGGTATATCTGTTTTAATTTTTTTGAGGAACCTCCATACTGTTTTCCATAGTGGCTGTACCAATTTGCAGTCCCACCAAAAATATATGAGGGTTCCATTTTCTCCACATCCTTGCCAACATTTGCTGTTTTTTGATTTATTGGTAATAGCCAATGATATCTCACTGTGGTTTTAATTTGCATTTTTCTGATAATTAGCGACCTTGAGCATCTTTTCACATGTCTGTTAGCCATCTGTATTTCCTCTTTGGAGAAGTATGTACTCAGGCCTTCTGCCCATTTTTTAATTGGATTGTTCTTAATTGTTGAGTTGTATAAGTTCTTTATAAATTTTGAGTATTAACCCCTTATCAGATGTATCATTATTAAATATCTTCTCCCAAACAGTCAGTTGTCTTTTTGTTTTGTTGATAGTTTCCTTTGCTGTACAAAAACTTTATAGTCTGATGTGGTATCATTTGTTTAATTTTATGTGTCAGTTTGCCTAGACCACGGGTACCCAGAGAGTCAAACATTATTCTGGGTGTTTCTATGAGGGTGTTTTTGAATTTTTTGGATGGAAATTCATGGTAAGAGAACTCAAAGATTTTGCAAACTCTGTCCTGTGGGTCTGGACAGATCTGAGAGGGAAGTCCAGAAAGAGCCATATAAAATACCTAAAGCACATGTGATAGATTAAAAGGTTAGTGATTGGAGCATTGCCTGTACCTCAAGGGAATGTGACCAAGAAATTTGAGAATATTTTAAAAGAAAACATTGTGAAGATAAAAAAAAAAGAGAGCCAGGAAGGATAAGTGTAGACGGAGAGCACCCCGAGCTGTATTCTGTTCTGATTTATCTAAAAATAAGGAATGTTTCGGAAAGACACAGAATATATTGATTTGATAGCTTTCATTATGAGACGTTCTACAACACAAAATCCAGAAGAGTATGATTGAAAATGAATGTCTGGACTAGAAGGTAAAGAAAATGTTAAAGAAAGGCAAGCTCTTAATTCCAGCAAACAATATGAAGAAAGGAGGTCACCAGCGTAATAAACAGAGTCAGCCACTAGAGAGCAATTGAACCTTCCCCAAAGTAGAAGGGGAGCCGCAGGAAAGGCGAAGATAAAAGTCTAGGGGAATAGCTGTAACTGCAGCAAAAGAGGCTGTAGAAGAAATGCTTCTCTAGCAGAGAGAGAACAAGTCTGGAGGTGCACCCAGCAGGGACACAAGTTTCAGAAGTGTCCATAGCAGCTTTGTTCAGGAATGTGTTGATTGTAATTCTCCAACTACAATAAATGTGGGGAGAAGAAAGACCCTCATCCAGGAGACAATGTCATAGCAAGAGGACATGGAAAAAAAGACATTTAGAAAAGAACAGAAAATGCTTGCTTTATAAAGATGGTAAAAGTAAAGAAAATAGACAGAGCCCCACCCTCATTCAGCATGGAGTGGGAATTGGGATGGGGGTTAGAGGAAACAGGAGCGTGAAGCTCAAAGAAGATAAGAAAATTAACAGGTTCTAATTATGCTGGATAGGAAAGGAGGGCAACTCCAATAAGAAGTGGCCACTGAGCTGCCTCTATTGAGGGTGTCTAAACTCTGAAAGAAAGCAGCATTAGCTCAAAAGTTTTTTTCAGAAAGGAGAGGTTATACATAGATGGATTTTTCTCTCTAACTTAAGGTAGTGTCTAATGCCAAACAGATTTTCACCCAATGTGTTTGGATTTCGGACAACTAGCAGTGACTGACCAGAAACCTAATAGGACTTAAATCAAAAAGTTTTCCCCTTCCTTTTGTCTATCACTCAGAAACTACTCAAGTTCTAATAAAATGGAGCAAAATAAGGGATCTGTAAAGATAGTTTTGAACTTTAACTTATGAATTTTGGACTTTAGACTTTCAACTCATTAAAAAGAGATCTGAGTTTGAAATTTGAGACTGTAAAATCTGATCTTGCCAAGTAAGTTTTGGACTTTATCTTTTCTCCAAGAATTTGATAATGTGATGGGATTTGTGTTCAAATTTGAGGCATGCCCAGTTTAGTCTTAGAGTTGTTTTATGCTTTTAAATCAATATTTCCATTTCCTCTCTCATCAGATGATCTGAGGTTGTAGACATGGCTAAGTAGATAAGGTATTGTTGATAAAATAAATTGCTGCAAGAAAAATGATCAGATATTAATTATTCAAAATACTGCACAAGTATCCAAAATTAATGTAAGATTAAAAAGTCAAGCCAAAAAAAAGAAAAAAGCAGTTTCTAACTTTGGACTTTATGTGTGAGAGTGCCATTGCCCCAACAGGAGCCTCAAATGGGAAACAATCTGATTGGCTGATGACAAAGGTGCATTGGCTTTTGCCAAGTGCTGCTTCAGTGTGGCCCCTGGACTTTCACATGGACCTCTTCATGTCTCTCTCAACCTTGGAAATCACCATTGCTCTCCTCAGTGAGAGAATCCCTTTGCTGCTTTGCTCCTCTTGCAACAAGAAAGGACTCCAACTAGATGGAGACATCTAAGCACTGTGATTAGACAACATTCCTCTTAATAGATTAAAAAAACCAAAACACTTGCCATGCTGTCTGCCAAACCATGATTAATTGCTTCCATGGGTCACAGTCACAGATTTTAATATACGAGTTTGTAAGTAAAAAAAACATAATAGGGTAATATTCTTTCCCTTTCTTTTATTTATCCACAGCCAGACTGTTTGGGGGCCAGTTATAGTTCATCTTGATTCATGCCCAGATGCATCTATAGCTAAAGGAGACCCATGGGCAAAACATTTTTATTTCCTTTTACCTGAAGTCCTTCCTCTGTTAGGGTCAACTTTCTGCATGAAGACTTTGTTGTTCACTTTGAATCCTCTGGCTGGGGTGACCACATAAGTTATTGTCAGACTGAGACACTGGACATGAAAGGGAGGCAGTGGATGTAAACCAAGGTTTCCAGACAAACCTGGTCACCATATGTATGACATTTCCTTGATGACCTTGCTGAGTGTATGACTCACTTTATTGAGCATCATACATTATTAATTATCCTTTCAAGTATAAATTCTGAGTCAAGTTTTTCTGGCTGAAAGTAATTGAAACGTCTTAAACTAGCTTAAGCCAGAACATAAAGGGGGAAAGGAGATTTATAAGAGCAGCGAGCACAGCAGATCGCAGGAGATACTTGTAAAGCCAGGGACTGCAACAATGCTGAGAACCAAGGATGTGCACCAATCTGTAGTCTGAACATTCTCATCTCCACTTCTCTTGCTCACATACCTGAGTCTTTTCCTTCTCTGAGACTGCAAATAAGATCACTTGTGGGAAACTATAGAATATGTAACTGTTGGGCTTAGAAAAGTGCCTCCTTAGGAGATGGCTCCATAAAGCCTGGCCTTGTGGTATCCTAATTCACCTATTCATCCGCAGCTATGCAAGAAGATTGAGTTTTTATTACTCACCTGGTTCTTTTTAAATCAAATTTCTTAATCTCATTTTCCCCCCAAGGGTACATTTGGAAACGTATATTAGGGGAGGGATTGCTAGCATTTAATATGAGGGACAGGCAGCCATGCTACTCATTCTTCACTGTAAGGGACAGACCTATAAAATGAACTGCCCAAGCCCAACCCTAACTGTTTCCTTCCTCCTCTTCCCTATCCACCCTCCAAAAAATGCCAATAGTGTTCCACTGAGAGATGCTAAAACATAGGCTGCCTCCTGCTGGGTGTGGTGGTGGGTGTGAAATATGCAGGTCACTGAATTAAGATGAAGCACAGGACTCCAGTATTCAGATTCTATCAACAGGTTCTAATGGCAGGAAAGTACCTTCAGGGAACCTAGATGGAAAAGTAAAAACTATAATAGGAGAGATTTTTGTTGTTGTTGTTGTTGTTGTTGTTGTTGTTGTTGTTGTTGTTGTTGTTATATGCCCTTACACACCCCCTAAATGTCACTAAGAAACATTTGTGCTGTGCCTACAGTAAATGTGGACCACTGGAACAAAATGTCACATAATCGTGCTGAAATAGATGTCACCCACACAACCCTCGGGACAATCTGGCCAACTTCAGAGGGCAAACATCAAAATCTCCTGAATTAAGGTGAGTGTCCTGTATGTGCTGACAAGGCACCTGGTGTTAAAAATAGACTATTTTAGTCCCTAGGTTATTTCAATCAGTCTTATCAAAGCATTTTTAAATGTCAGAGGCTTCTATTACTTGGTTTTCATTGCTTCCCAATCTACTCTTTTACACATTGATTTTAGGGGACATTTTCTCTGTAAACCGCACAACTTTGAACACCAGAATCTAGACTGAATTGAACTGGCTTGGATAGGAAGTCTGAAATTACTTCCAAGATAGGATTTTTGGCTTTTCATGTCATTGATTCTTGAACGGGGAGCTCCTAAGCAAGGGCTCTAATGGAAGCTTGGAGCCTCAGCAGCTAGCTCCCTCTCCCCACCTCTAGGCACACTGCCAGCCTCCGTCCTCTGTGATGTCTTGTGGCCCACCACATGATTATGGGTGGAAACTTGGCTCTCTGCCCTGAGCTGATCCCGTGGAGATGTCTTCAAACTGCTCATATCTTGTATCAGGAGACAGGAAGAGGTTTGCATTGACATCTTCCGGAGTTATATAATAGCTTTCCTGAATGACAGAGGAAAAAAGAAATCCTGAGGTGTAAAAATAAAACTCATCAGCATCATCCAACATCACAGAAAAGCCTCTCTTTCCTTCTTCATTATTAATGAAGTCAGAAGAGAGTCTGAAGTTTCGATCCAGGAAGTACCAAGGGTAAATGTAAGCCATCGCTGCCTATCGAGCTTAGGGCTGACACCTTCCACGGCTGGCTGCTCAGTGTGAGCATGTGGCCTGCAGTCCAGGTGCGGGCTGGCCGTGGGTGCAGGCAGAGGCCCAGGGCCAGGTCTGCTGTGGAAAGACGACAGCTCGCTGGCACATCTTCCTAGGCAGACTTCAATTAAGAACCATAGACAGATGTGCACAGCCATAGAATTTTCTGGAATGCAATTGTTAGTGTCTTCTTCCTCTCAACCAGAAGAGCACTTTTGTTTTTCTAGAACGCTGAATTAAACTCTTTATCTTTCTCCCACGAACTTGTGTCATTTGGATAGCAATTGCAATCATTGCCATTACTCAGTTCATTGAACAATTGAGATCTTTGGGTCTGTTTTCAATCGTGAGAGTTGAGAATAAAGAGCATAATGAGTATCCAAATTGATTTCAACTGAAATCATGTCTTGTTTTTAGCTTGCCATTCTTTTCCTCTGAGTCAGACGTCAGCGCTTTTCATTTAATTGCCTTAATTTACAATGTCTAATATTAAATAAGTGGTATGCGAAGTGTCAAGCCCATAAATGGAAATATGGTGATGGCTGCTCAACCAGCTCATGATTTAGCAGTTAGAGCTAGAATTGAAGGTGATGACACGGATGAACTATAAACTCCTATTTCATATACACAAACCTCGTGTTTCAAACATGTCATACACCTATTCAGAGATGATTCCCCCAGTCCCTTCTCAGTAGACCGTGTGTTCCCAGTTGTGAGAATGTTTTGGTTGAGCCTCCCATATTTTCTTGCTTGCACCTTACTTTGACCAGCTGTCAGAGTGATGATTTGCTGATAATCTAGCTAAAGAGTAGTTTTTCTCTGAGTGAAGCTAGAAGTTCTAAAGATTTTTATTCACGAGCCCAGCATTTTTAGCACCAGTAATCTAACTTGCTCTGTATATGACCGTCTCATTCTTACTTTCAGAGCCAACCATGCAAAGGCCAGACTTAGCTTCTCTTCTTTGATCGTATCTAAAATTGCCTACCTAGATTATTTTAGGCCATGGCAGTACAATTTTGGGGATCATAATCTAAGTGTTGTTTTCTGTATTCACACAGATCTTTATAAAAAAACTATCTTATGTATGTTATAAAAGGAACCATTTAAGTAGTTTTACTGGCTCTAAAATACAATTTTAAAAAGGTATACTTGGAGTAAGGCTTTTTGTTTTTAATCATACGCTCTTTCCTCTGTGTCTTTGAAGTGCCTGGTCTTCTAAGCATGGGTGTGATGGTATAACCAGTGATGGTTAGATCTGCACTGCTCAGCCTTAAGGTTATGGTGGTCCAGCCACAGTCCTCTGAGCAAAGCCATAGTGTAGGTGGCCACACTGCATGGGACACCTGGAAGCCAGGCAGTAGAGCAAGGGTAGCTTTGGTCGTGTGTCTTGAAGACTGCCCAGGAGCCCTATGTTGTAGCCCAGCAACCTGGAGAGATCTATTGCTACCGCTGTTAGAACTATTAGTCCAGCCTTTCCCTTGCTTACTAGTCCATTTTGATGTAAATGGTTTTTTAGTCACTGGCTAGTTCACTTCAATATCAGTATCTTTCAGAAAGCCTTTCCTAGATAAATGAAGAAAGCCAGTGGTTATAGTTGCTAGTACAAACCAATGATTTAGAATAAGCTCCGCCTTGCCACTGAGAAAGGAATAAAAAATGTCAGCAACTGAAGTGAGTGAGGATAAAAGAAAAATTGCAGAAAATAAAAATACTCTGAATAGGATGAACCATCAGCTCAACTAAATTACGCCCCTAGTATATAATCCTTTACCACCACTCCATACTCTCAAGAACCTAGCTCCTTGGCCTTGCTTGTAAAATATGAACTCATACGAACGTTTTGGAGGAAGTCTCAGTTTCTTGGGTACAAACTCTTTCAGTTTTATGTTGGGTCTTCACAATGTTGAGGTGAGTTATGGGACTGGTGACACTGTGTGTTCAGGACTAAGATCTTCTCTTTTATTGCCCCACCTACTCAACTCCCTCATCCTCCCGTCCCACCTTGACTCCTCCCCACATCCAGCTCACTCTACTATCTCGCAGTGGTAAGTTAGGACCATAGATGCTGAGCCTTTTAAATAACTTGAGGATTTACAAACTTGTGGCAGGATGTGTAGGAGTGAAACAGCTTGACCTGTGAGGTAAATTTGTCTTCTAAGCAAGTATGGAAGAAAAAATTCACTCAAGGGGATGAGCTATATATCTCCTGCAAATGATATTAAATGCAATTAAAAGAGGGTATTTGGGGGAGATGATGATCCACAGTTACAACCCAGCCTGGTAGATTTCTGCCTGCAGCTACAGCTAACACCAGTTTGGATCACTCGGAGCATGAAATCCTAGCCTGACATTAGGTGCTTTGTGTCAACCCTGTGTCTGGGGTGGTACAAGGAGTAAGGGCCCTCAACCGATAACTTCCAGAGGGTGGAGCCATCACCAGCCACCACAATAGCTGTCCTGGGAGGGGATTGGACATCCTTCCTCCGCCACTCTCTACTTGCCAATCCTCCCCTCACCCCCTTCCCCCTCCACACACATCTGTTATAGTGCCTGGAATTCCAACATTAAAGATTTATTTTTTAGTATATTGAGGGATAAATAATTTTTAGGTTTGACATGTAATATAGACCAAAATTATTATCGGTTAAGTATTTCCCCTGCCAGACTTCTATGGGACTACATCTCTTTTACACTGCTCTTCTTTGTTTTGATAATTAAAACAGTAAAGTGTCCAGAAGCAGAATTATAAAAGGCAGAGTCAGGATCACTCCTTAAAGGATAAATCTCAAACATACACACACACACACACATACACACACACACAAAACCATTGAACTAAAACGCTGGAGTTCAGGAGAGAAGAAAAGATAGAGCATGGGAGAATCAGCTGGGGAGAGAATCTCTTAGGATCAGTTTTTAGATATTTTGTTGTTTTATGTAAAATATCTCCTGCTGATGCAGGACAGGGCAAATTTCTCTGAGTGGAGGGGAGACCAAGCCCTGCACCTGAGAGAAGAGGTCTTTTGGCTATGAGTGTAGACAGAATTCAACACACACGCCATAGTTAGAGTCAAAAGGGAAGTTTGTTAGAAAAGGGGTGACACTCCACAGACTGAGTGTGGTCTCCTCTCAGAGGCAGACAGTGAGAGGGACAGTGGGAGAGACCTTGAGAGACAGAGTAAAGGCACTGAGAGGAATCCTGAGTGTTGGGGAATTCAGTTTATATGTCATTCTTTAGTTGCTGCATCGTTTAAGAGTTTGTTAACCTTTTCTTTTGATATGGATATATAGTAAGGAATGGGAAGAGTGTGTAGTGTGAAAAGGTAAGAATATGGAGAGTGAAAGGCCTGCTGGCAGTTCCCAGCCTTTAACCACAGGTTCCCCAAGGTTTTAGCCTTAGGGAATGACTGTGGGTTCTGGTATCCCCTTCACAGATGAGGGGAATGGGTTAGCAATCCCAGCAGAAATCTTCCTTTGTTCTGAAGGTGTCCTCCTGGTCTGGCTGCAGGGCCGATTAGCACATTGCAGTCTCTGATTGTGGCTTTGTTTGCATTTTAATTCTCGGGCCTCCTCCCTACATGACTGCTATTCATCTGCCACCTTATTTAAGATTCTGGGAAAGATAGTATTTTTCAAGGCATTTTCATGGATTTTTTCTCTTTTGATATAAACATTAAGGATGGAGCAAAAACACCCTGATTTACTTTGTCTACATCTCAGCATAAATGACAAGAGCCAGCCAAGTAAGAGCAAGGTTTTGCAGGGATGAGCTGAGTGTGCTAGAAGGGAATGTGTGTGGCAAGGCACCCCTGACACACTTTGCCTTTCCACAGTTCTGCCCTGGGCTAGCTCCATGAGCTCCTTTTTTTTGGCCTTCTGAATGCCCTTACTGCGTCAAAGGAGTACCCAGGCAGCTGCCACCAGGGAGTGGAGCCGTGGCAGCTGAGAGACTGGGCAGAAGTCCAGCGGCTCAAGGCTGCCAACATTCTGGGCCTACCCACCCTCTCAGCCCACTAGCTTCTCATTAGAAAGTCAAGGGCAAACCTGAGCCCTGCCCAGCCCCTCCACTTTCTCTCCACACCCACTGATATCCCAAGGATGACCTTGTGGTATGGTCCCCAGGCAGAAGCGCATTGCCAGTTTCTCCCCTGAGGTCAGCCTTTGGCAGTATGCTCCATGAAGCTCTTCTGTCCCCATGAGGGACAGAAAGAGGAAACTTGGGTAGAAAAAGTTGGCACTTAACGGCAAATCTGACTCTCTACAGAGAGATTTATAGCTAGGGAATTCGCTGCCTCTGTGGTGCTTTTCGAAAACAGTTTCTGACTTGACTGAGGAAGAGAAACTTTGATGGAAAATGTCTGTCATTCATGTTCCTGGCAGATCTGCAAGTGTTTTTATGGCACAGATGTAGCTCTGATTGCTCACTCTACAAACGCAGACAGACTCTTTGCCAAAACACTGAATACCATGTGTGCCAATTGGCAGACAGACGTTGCATGGCTCAGACAAAGAGCAAAGGTTAATTTCTGAGCACTAAAGAGGAGAGGACATGTGCTCCTTCCATTACCCTTTCCCACCCCAGCAAATGAAATGCTTTTCTGAAGGATCGAAGGGCACTGGAGAGGAAGTAGCTAAATCTATTCCACATGTTATGGGTTGAATCATGTACCCCACAAAAGATATGCTGAAGTCCTAACCCCCAGTACCTCAGAATATGATCTTATATTTGCAAATATGTCTTTGCATACATAATTAAGATGCAGTTATATTGGAGTAGGCTGGGCCATAAATCTAATATGACTGGTATCCTTATAAGAGAGGAGAATACTGTTTGAAGAGACAGACACGCAGGGACCAGGGACGAAGATGGCTGTGGGCTGGGCAGAGGCCCAGGTGAGGAGTGATGCATCTACGAACAAAGAAATGCCAAAGATTGCTGAGAACTGCCAGAAGCTAGAGGTAAGGAAGGATTCTCTCAGAGCTCTCAGAGAGAGCATGGCCCTGACTCCTCCTCGATACAGACTTCTAGACTCCAGAACTCAGAGAATGAATTTATGTAGAAAGCCACCCGGTTTGGGGTGTTTGTTATGGCAGCCCTGGGAAATGATACACCAAACAATGTGTCTTGATAATTGTCACCTGGAGCTGGTCAATGAACAGAGAGGTAAAATAATAATGTCCCCAGTGAACTTCTGTCAGGAGCAACAGGTAAAGAGCATGTTCTACAGAAAAAATGCTTTTGTTGTTTTCCAGCTAAAGATGCTTCTCATTTATGGTCTTTGGGACAGTTTGTAATCCTTTTTTTTTTTCATATCAACCAGACGAAAAGTGTCAATGATAGTCACTTTGTTGAGTAATTAACATGCTAAGTCCTTGAGTCTTTGCCTTGTGATTTATACTTAGAGGACAAGAAAACAATCCTCCAGGGTAAAAACTCATCTTTATTTGGTCTCAAGAGAAGAAGTCCTGATCATTTCAGAAGAAGACAACCTAATCACCTGTTAAGCATGGGAAACTAGTCGCATCATCCTAGGCTTTAATTCCTCACTTCTGATTAAAATTTGGGGTTGAATGGACATAACCTTAGCCTTTAGCCACAACAATGAATGACCGAGAAGACCTTGAGCTGTCTGTAAAGAAGGCTGAGTTGTCATCACTTTGAGGATTAAATGGAGGGGAAAATTGGCTAGATAGGGTGACAGGGTGCAGAATGTATAATCTAGGCATGATAAAGCTACTACTTGAGCCAGGACAGGATGGTGAAGGTTACGGGGACATGACAGCTTGCAGAGAAAGGAACAACTTGAACATAAGGTAAAAAAGAGGGGTTTAAAGACTGTAGCAAAATTCTGTATCTGGCAAGAAGATATTTAAGGAAATGTACCTTATTTCATCCAAAGAAAAGATTTTTATTCAATCGATTTTAAAATATCTAGATTTCCAGAAATGTTCCAGGTATCTTATACAATTAAACATCAGGTAAAATGGGACAATTAAGGATTGAAGAACAGAAAGTAATTATATAAAAGAGACATAGGGATAGATATTACCAGGCAACTACATAACAGGAACTGCTGCAATTGAAAGTTAAGGCAAAAGAAATAATCTACTTATCATTTTCACTGCGTATGCACATTTATCTGAAGACAAACTTTTTCCTGAAAGTGAGCATGAATGATTTTATCTCATTATTTTATATTATTTTTATGAGAAAGGAGGGTGTAGGTATGCGCATGCGTGATTTCTTCAAAACTCACTGGGCTAAAATGAGTTTCAGCTTAAAGTTTGCAAATAAATTACCTAATTTTGTGATTACTTATTCTTAAGAAATACAAGGTATATGATAAGGAGCCAGATAAAACACACATGATTTTATATACTTTGATAAAATATATTTTCTCTTACCTACTGTGAACTCAGAGCCAGAGACAAAACTGCACAGAAACTGAAAGACAATCAGTTCCATGGTTTTGCTCAATAAGAAACAAAGAGGATACCTTTAATCTCCCAGGGTGTAATTACCCCATGAAAATCCCAGCTAGTAGGGATGTCTTCTTGCTATTATTAGATTTCTTTGAGTTTCGGATGTAAGTGTATGCTGAAAGTCATTCACTGAAAATTACTGGTTTCTCTATCAGTGTGTTTAAAATCTGAGCCCTGTGGTGATTAATTTGGTCCTTGAGCTAGGTGACATTTCATTTTGGCTCTTCCTTAGTGCAAAACTTGATTTTGAATGAACTGGCAGATGGCCTCTTATTCTACTTTCATGTGCACTTCCAGAAAACAGCAGGACTGTTCTCTTGGACAGCTAAGTTTTCTCTAAGTTCAAGACTTTGTTTCATTGACTGTTTTTTTCCTTTGACAGTTTTAAAGGTTCTTAGTGCTATTTCTTTTTTAATGATACAACCGATGTTAGGATGTGAATGCTACCCAGTTACCTGGTCGCAAGAAAGCCTTCTCATCATGTCACTTGATTTTATGTGTCCCTCCCCCACCCCCATGCTCTTTGTGAGACATGTTTCCCATAATCAACTGTTTCAACGATGGGCAAAATGACTGACATGCAAGTATAAAATAATTAACAATTAAGGATGAGAATTTTATATGTAAATGAAATATGTCGAGCAGTATTAATGTTCTCACTCAGTCTCCATGCATACACTTATTGGCTAGAAATATAATGAACTTCTGCATTAAACAAATGAGCAATTAAAAAATAGTATGGGGAAAGACATTTCAGTATTTAGTGGATGATGTTAGCATTTGTTGCACACCTCTATGCCAGGCATTGCAGACCCTTTATGTACTTTACCTTTAGTACCCTAAGTAACTCTGCTAGGTAACTATTGTTACATGAACCAGAGGAAAAGAGAGGCTTTGAAAGGTTAAGCACTCGCCCTGATCTGTACACCTACAATCACTAAAGCAAGAATATGAGCCTGTATCTGTATTGTTTCTAAACTGTTCTTTCTATTCTTCCATGGATATTAACAGCCAGCTAAATACAGAATAAATGACTTTTATAATATATACATGTATGTATGTCAATAGGTTAATGATATTCACTGTAGCCACTTTAGAATTAACTAGAGCATAATTATCTTTGAGGCCTTTAGTCTCCTTTGCTCAGTCAAAAGAGACTAGCTAAACCTGTAACCCAAGCCAGTGTTTTCCTGTAAAGCAGTCTTTTCCAAGAAAACTGATGAGCCTATTTCTTTCTCTTTCTTCCGTCCTCAGAGCATGGCACCTTCAGAGTTAACTCCCACTGTCCATCCTGTTTGTTCTGTGGTTAAAAATGAGAATTTGGAGAGATCACTGACCCACAGACTACCCTTAGAAAACCCTGCCCCTTGATCTTCCATGCAACTGACTGCGCACTTAAGCAACTGGAATTGCTCAGTGATTATCTCAGTAACCAGAAGCGAAACCAGCAGCCAAGCTGACTTATAACATCAAAGGCCAACTCTGCTTCTTTTTGGTAGTTTCATGAAACTATTGGGAAAATTTCCCTCTAGTCTTGGAGGACTTTTCAACTCACCTGCGTATGTCCTCACTCCTCTCACTGCTCCTTGAGAATACTCATATTACTGGAACCTCTGCCATCTTTCTTTCTGTCCCTCTTTCATCCTTGTTTTTTTAATTCTTTCTTTTCTTCTTTTCTTCTTTCCTGTTTTAATGAATTTCAGGTGCAGAGGATTGTCTTAATCATAGGTCTCAGTTTATAATATAGTTTACGATTCACTAACATCATGAATCCCTACAAGAACTCTTTATTATTCTGTATAAATGTCATTCTTTCTCTTTCATCCTGATCCTCATTCCTTCTTTCTCAGGCCCCCAACCTAAGGTGTCTGATTTGTGTTACTTGCATATGTATATGTATATGTTTGTAGCAGGTCCTGCTCCCTATCCTCCTCACATACTAAGAGAAATTATACCTGGGTGTTAGCCATGAATACACCACTTAATGTTGGCCAATGGAGATGAGCAAAAATGATGTATCAACTTCTAGGTTGACCTGTAAGTAGCAGTGTACTTGTCCTTGCTTTTTTACCTTCCCAGTGGCAGATTGTGATTGTGTGGTAGGAGGTCAAGCAGCCACGTTGAAGCTGTGAAAGTCATGAGCTGAGGGTGGCAAAAAATGACAATAGAACCAGCTTGAGACCCTGAAGATTTTGAATCACAACACCCACTTACCCCCGACTGCCTAGTTGAATTTTTAAAAGAGAAAAAAAAGATGCAGAAATCTCATTATTTTGAGTGCTTTCATTATAGACATTGACCCAATTTCCTACACATATATAGCATTGTTGCAAAGTATAGAGGGACATTTAATATGTCTCCATGATTCTCAAATTTAAATGGTATTGTTCTGTTTCTTGGGTTTTTTGCTGAGCACTACTTTAAAGAAATCTATCCTCGCTGCAATGAGCACACCTAGTTGTTGCTTCTAAGAGCTGCAGAGACCACTGTGCACCTCGATCATATTTTCCTATACACGCCCCTACTGACAGACACTCAGACTGCTTCCAACTTCCCACCACCACAAATACCACCATAATGATATCTTTATGAAAGTTTAAAATAATTTTTTCTTGGGTATCTGTAGAAGAGAACACTTACTAGTCATAGAGTAGTCTCATGTTGAATTATAAAGTTCTCTCAAATCACTTTACAGCATGGCTATACCAGTCTGTACCTCCATTAGCAATGTCTGGGGACTCCTTCTCCTCTACATCCTGGCCTACAGCTGGTGTTATTTTACTTTTTAATTTTTGCCAAACTCAGGTGACACATTTTTATGTAAAGTTCTGTGATTATTAGTGTTCATGTAATGGTTCATACACTTGTTAGCCATTTGGGTTTTCCCTTCTGTGACTGCCTCTTCATACCCTTTCCCCAATTCCTAGTATACTCTTGATATTAATTCATGTTGGTTTTAGTCACTTTTATTCATGACCTTTCAAGGCAAATATCCTTAGTATCATTCATTGAGACCTTGTAGCCACTTGATATCAGTTTCCACATTGGTCTGCAGCCTATATCTGATTCCTACAGGAGTGTGCACCCCCACCCCAAGCCCAGTTATGCCCCTGACTTTGCCAATATCACTGAGCTGCGTATAATCCTCAGTTTCCACCTACGCCACTGTAAACTAATTCTCCCCTTATCCCCTCCTCTCTACATTTTAGCCCCCCAAATCTGAATGTGGCCATCAAATAGTGACCTTCTTCCTTTCCTATAGCCTCTTTTCTTTCCTCTGCAGTTAAGGAGCAGAGGGAAACAGGATGAGGATGGGATTATGCAGCCAGAGGCTATCACTCAAATCTTCATTACTTGGAAATGAAAACTTGGATGGAAATTTAGATGAGAAACTTGTAAAGTCCCTCCTGATTCTAAAATGTCTGACTCTCTGGAGTTCATGTAGGAATTTACAGAGCTTTTCTTTTTAAATCAAGAGGTTTCCACTGGCTTTACCTCTTATTTCCAGCTTAGTTTTTACTGACTTCATCAGAAAACCACTCTCCCTCTGGATTTGATAACACTTGCCTTCACCTTAGCATAGCCTGCTGCCACATACATCAGGAGGTCATGAGAGTGGTCGAAACTGCATTTTTCCTTTACATAGTCCAGAGAGAATGTCAGTAGAAAACTTTCATGCAGCTAATGAAGAAAATCTTTTAAAAGAGCTCTACCTATTAACAAACCAGGTAGGGAATAAAGCTGATTTCATTCTTGGAATCAGAAGAAGAAAAGATGTATAATTTCTGGGGGCTTTGGGGGTTGACCAGAGGCCTTTATGATATAAAAGTCTCTTAGCTGTCACTGTTGGCCTTAATCATGATTCACTACTAAACTATTCAGTCTGGTAGTCAATACTTTCAGTGTTTTGGCATTTTATTCTACTATTTCTGCTAGGAAAACGCCAACCAGGAATTAACTCAGCCATCCTCTTTCTCTGTTCCCACAGAGAACCACTCCTGCTGAGCATCTCTGGCAAAGGCCATACTGTGGTGCTAACTGAAGGTCGTGACAAATTCATGTCTCCAACCTCAGCTAGTGTCACCTGTTTCAGTGGAGGGCCTCATCATTCACCGGTTATCTAATCAGAAACCAGGCACTCATCCTGACCTTCCCCTCATCCCATCCCCAGCATTCAGCCAGCCATGAATTTCTGCTGCTTCTCCTTCCTTAACATCTCTCAACTCTTTTCTCTTTCTCCATCTCTGCTAGGCCTATATCTCTCACCTGGATTAGTATAAAAACTTTCTCTTGCCTGCCTGCTCCACACTATGCATTGAACCTGCCACAGCTTTCAAAACTTTTTTGATACCTATTGAATAACTTCAGGACAATAGCTAAACCTTTAAGCGTAGCAGAAACAAGCCTTTCAAACTTGGTGTCAATACCACTTCATTTCTTACCATTTACTCCCCTGCAAACTTATTCAGTCGCTATGAATTACAGGTGGATTGTCTCCTCCCTGCACTAGGCTTTCTAATTCTCCTTGGCATTTGCACATGCTGTTTCTTTTTAAATTGCTACCACACCTTTCATCTGCTTCTTCTATTCAAGCTTTGAGGTCGAGATCAGACATCCCCTGCTCCTGAAACACTTTCTTGAATTACCTGTCCCCAGAATGCAGCAAAGTTGGGTAACCATCCTTTGGTTCTCCTACCAGCCTCTGTCAAGGCACTTAGCACACTGCATTATAATTGTTTATCGGACATTCCCCCTCTACTAGAGAGTTTCTCTGCTGCTTCTTGTATCTGCAATTCCAGTGTCTAGCACAGTGACTAGCATTCAACAAAAGTTTGTGAAATAAATAAACAAATAAACAGAGTAAGAATTTATGTCTACATCAGCAGACATGGCCAAGGGTGCTTACAGGAGCCTAAGGACTAGTACAGTAGCTTGCTTAAGAAAAACATGGTGAAAATCTGTCAGTTATGGGCTCCACCATAAATCCTTTTCAGTCCCAAAAGAATGTAATAGTTAGCTAAACGTTCAGCAGAACAAATGCTCACACCAACCCCATGCATACACTGTTCCTACTGCAAAACAGGATGTTCATCATTTTGCATGATAAGGCAAGGTGAATTTAATATAAAGATGTGAAATGGTCAGCTAACTCCGCCTAGAAAGTCCCTAGGAAAGCGGGCCCTTTATGAATGCAGAAACACGTTCTGCAGGAAGGAGAAAGAATGCCAGGAAACATGTCAGGCAGGGCTACACACTTGATTGCAGTCAACCTGTAGCTACATACAGAATGCGGAGGGTGTTAGTGTAGAGGGAGGTGGACAAACTAGGGAAAGGAGACAGATTTTCATAAGAGCAAGGACCTTGCTAGCTCACCTTGGTATTTGCAGTAATGCTGGGTGTATCGTAAGCATGCAATACAAATTTGGTGAATCATGAAATAAATTCTCGATTGACAATAAACCAAAGTGTTGACACTGACTGGCTCTGGGTATGGTACTCCAAATTATTTTTTTTCCCTGCCTTGTAATGCTTCATGGTTCTATCCGAATTTTCCACATGAGTGTATATTCCTTTTATAATTCCTCTTATCGTCATAAGTGTTTCATGAAAACAAAAGGAAATGATTGTGTAATGTGGTCATATGGCAATGAAGGAGGTGGGAGTGGTGATACTACTGTAGAATAAAGGTTCTGCCCACTCATTATTTCTTTATGCCTCCATCCTTGGCCAAGGGGTTTACCTTATACAGAGCAGTTAAGAAGAAAAGGTCATTGCAGAACCCCAAATGTCATCTGTGACCTACTCCCCTTTGCCTCTCTTCCTGCATTCCTTTCACTTACAGTGAAGAACTGTGTGGGCTGCATGTGAAGAAGGTAAAGAGTCAGTAAAATGATAGGGGTTTTCCATGCATTTTAAAAATTGTGTGGGAATCTATTCTTTCAAATCAAATGAAAAGCTATTTAAAAAGCAAGCCCTATTGTGAATGGTGCATTGGGGCAGAACTTAGGAAATTCCTAATATGTACAAATGAAGTACTTCTATGAGTCTCTGAGCAGCCTGAGAACCTCCCCTCACCATGCCCCATTGCACTGTTATTAAATTATTTAAAAGCCATGGAGCTATGATGACAACACTGCTCTCCAGCTCCCCAAGCCTTGTCCCCAAACAACAGTATCACCAAATATTTCATAAAATTGCCAATGAGGAAATAATTAGCAAGGATTATGTATAATAAGCAGAGCAAATCAAGCCACAAATCAAGGGATATGGGTAACGGAGAAAAATAAATGCTTTCAGCTGTTGTCTGAGAGAAACTGGAGCTGAGAGAGGAAGGGGGGAGAGAGAGAGAAGCAGTGTGGAGAGGGAGGGAGAGAGACTACACAACAAAATCTCAGGGGAATTTACCAGCTACATTAACTGTCAGGCAAATGGTCAGTTTACACTTAAGTACAAGTTCAAAAGTCATTTCAACCCATTAGGATCGTACAGTTTTGCCTTCCAAGAAGCCAACAATAATACCATTAATTTCTAAGGTGAAGTCTCATTTAAGATGGAAAGGAGACTCCTTCTGCTTGCACATATCTGCTGCTTTCCCCAGATGTAACCTGCTTGCCCATCTATTCCAGAAACCCAGTTCATTTGCAACTTACATTTCTCCATTGCTGTCACTTTCTGCTATTGGCATCTAAGTGTGGTTGTTTGTAAATTTCTTAACAGAATTGGAAGGCATCTGCTTCCATATAATTCTATTCCAAAATTATTGAATTTACCCACATCTTTTACCATGAACAAATCCATACTCCATTTCCCCACTGTTGTTCTTCTTGGTTTTTGTCCACAAAATACTATTTCATTATCCAACTGACATGAGATTCCAGGGTATGATGCCCCCCTAGTTCTTTCTCATCTATCTGGCTACATCTTTAGTATTTTGACACAAAAGATGCCCAAGAAATATTGTAGGTTGATTGAAATTTTCCATTATATTGATTATTTTCTTATTAACTTGCTGTCTTTTCTTTAATTCTTTATTTTCTCTCATTACAGCAAATCCTAAATATTACAAAATTCATAGTTGTAATTATGAACTCTTATGAATGTAAATGGTAAATCGGCTTGTCTAACCTTAATATCTGGTCTCTATCCAGTGCCTTCAAACTCCAGAAGCACTTTCTCTGAGTGTGTCCTTTCAGCAAGAAAAGCTAATATTCAAATCCTTCTCTAGTCCCCATTAGGCAGAAAACTCTCATGTATTATAGTTTTCATCTCTAAAGTTTGACTGGAAAGACAATGTAGAGTTGTTCACAATATTGAATTATAATCCTGTTTATATACCTGATGCTGTCACATTGATTACATCCATAACTACCTAATCATTGATCTCACAGATGCCAGAAATAATGTTGAAGTGAGCTTTCTGAAGGTTGAAGTGGAATAGCAGATTATGGCCAAATACTGAGTTAAAACCAAGGTCTGATGAATTCCTAATTACAGTCTTTTTCTCTATCCAGAATGTAGGCATGCATCCACGGGGCTGAGAAAGGCAGAATCTAGCAAAAGCAGATACCATGTTATGTTCGGAAGTACTTCTCCTTTTGATTGAGGCTTAATTACTAAATTGTGCCAGCCTCCATCTTTTTAAGATGCTTGTGAGTCTTCATGTAAAGATTGCTTGCAGGCCCACACTTTTGGACCACCATATATATCTCTGAGTGTGTTTAAATAAATCCCTGTTAGCCCTCTGTTACACATATATATCCACAAATATTAATTTTTGAGTGCCTGCTGCATAAGAGCTATAGATTATATATGTTAAGTGGTTTTAAATATATACACACATATATATATATATATTAAGTATATATACATATTTCTAATTTTAATAGTTCTATGGGTAATTCCACTTAAATAAGGGGATTGATTATGCATATTATATTTCTCAACAAAAATGAAGTAAAAGAATTTTTTTCTAAAGGCATAAGCCCACAAGGATAGAGAATGGGAGAAGGGATAACACAACAACATTGTAGAAGCTGAAAGAAGATGAATAAATGGTAATAGGCTTAAGAGAAAAAATAGCAAAAACTAAAGCCCAGAGTAATAGAAGCCCATCAATAAGCTGATTTACTCTGTAGAATCCCAGAAAGGCTCAGAAACTAGAGAATCCAGAGACCTATGGATGTGGGAATGTTCTTTCAGAACATAGGAAAATTGGTTGAAAATGGAATAGAGGATTTTTTAAATTTCAAGAAAATGAAAAAAAAAGGAAAACTAGGTAGTAATACAAAAGTTAAGGAACAGAGTCATAGACACAAACAATAGTTTAGTGGTTATCAGAGGGAAGGAGAAAGAGGAGAGGTAGAAGAGGGTAAAGGGGGTCAAAAATATGGTGATGAAAAGAGATTTGACTTTGGGTCGTGGACACACAATGCAATATACATATGACTTATTATCAAATTACTTACTTAAAACCAATATAATTTTATTAACAAATGTCACCCTAATAAGTTAAAAAAAAAAAGTTAAGGATCAGAAAGATAGTCTGCAAAGATCTGAAAGAAAGTTATTTCCAACCCAGAATTCTCTACTTAATTATCATACAAATAGCAGGGTAAAAAAGGGCATTTTATAGTCAAGTCATAAAATTTATCACCTATGCACCCTTTCTCAGAAAACTGCTAGTGTCATGAGCTACACTAAAGAAAGCACAGTAATAGATAAATCAAGACAACTAAAAACATTAGGACCCAGGAAACAGAAGATCCATTATGCAAGAGGGGAAGGGACTCACCAGGAGGATGCAGAACAAACATACAAAGCAGTCAAGAGCTCAAAGCCATATAAACCTACAAAATGACCATCCCAGATAGAGCAGGAAGGTAAGACAAAGCCAGTGCTCCCTAATATGTTCAACCAAAATGAGACTTATTCTTCAATGGAGAGCATGGGATGAATAGTGATAAAGATGTTGAAAAATAAGGTAATAAAAATGGAAGTATTATTATCTCCAGAAAAGCTACATAAAAATAGAAATGTAATTACCATAAACTACATGGATTAGATGTAAATAATTTTTATGTGACTATAATGTAAACTTTTAATAATCTAACCAGAAAAATAAAGATACAATTCTAGTAGAAGACTTTAAGAAAGCATGTGGGGTTGAAATCTGAGTGTAAAACCTCATTTATGATAGTAAAACTCAGAAGATTATATCTTAAATTAGAAAACAAGAAATAGTAGCATAAACTAGTCATTTATAAATATGGTAGCAAATGCAGGAACAAAAATTAAAAAGAGACCTAGGCTCTTAAGAAATAAGATTGAGGGTGTAGAGTTGTAGGATAAAAAATTTCCTTTTGTTGGTTGTTATGGGCTAAATTGTATATTCCTTGAATTTATATGTTGAAGCCCTAACCCCCAATACTTCATAATGTGACTATACTTGTAGATAGACCTTTAAATGTAATCAAGTTTAAATGAGGTCACATGGGTAGACCTAATCCAATCTGACTGGTGTCCTTATAAGAAGGGATTTGGACACAGAGATACCAGGGATGCACACACAGAGGGAAGACCATGTGAGGACACAGGGAGAAGGAGACCATCTGCAAACCAAGAAGAGAGGCCTTAGGAGAAATCAAACCTGTGGACACACTAGTCTTGGGCTTTCAGTCATCAGAACTCTAAGAAAATAAATTTCTGTTGGTTAAGCCATCTAGTCTGTGGCATTTTGTTCTGGTATCCTGAGCAGACTAATAATATGACAAGGAGTCATGTAAATTTTGACTTTTCAAACAATGTACCTGAACTACTACTACACATTTAAAAAATAGTTAATAAATAAAATAACCATGTGAAGTAGCTCTTATAAGAAAGAAAACTAGAGTTCAGATTAGCTGAAGAATATGCCCAGGGTGATGCATCTGAAGCCAGATATGTCTCACTCAGGGCCCTGTATTTCCCTGCTTCTCCTGAAGTCTGAGAGGCATCACAAGGGCCAATTGTTGGCATTGCCTTTATCTTCTCACATACATAACCTGGCATACTGTGCCTTTAATCTGCTTTTAGAACCAAGCTCTGGACATCACAGGTTTTCAAAAGCCAGATGATGATAGCTGTTTTTATGTGTCAACTTGGCAGGGCTAAGGAATGTCCAAATAGCTGCTAAGAGATGTCTGAATGTGTCTGTGACACTGTTTCTGAAAGAGATTAGCATTTGAATCAGCAGACTAAGTAAAAGAGATTGCCCTCACTGATGTGGATGGGCATCACTCAATCCATTGAGGGCCTACATAGATCCAAAAGGTGAAGGAAAGGTGAATCTGCTCTCTTTGCTTGAGATAGGACAACCACCTTACCTGCCCTTAGACATCAGTGCTTCTGGTTCTTGAGCCTTCAAATTTGAACTGGGACTTACACCATTGGCTTCCCTGTTTCTCAGGCCCTCAGACTGGGACTGAATTTACAATGCTGGCTTTTCTGGTTTGTCAGCTTACAGAAGGCAGATCATGGAATTTCTTGGTCTCCTTAAGTATTTGAGCCAATTTCTGTAATCAATCTCCCCTTTCTTCTATCATCTATCTATCTATCTATCTATCTATCTATCTATCTATCTATCTATCTATCTATCGTCTATCATCATCATCGTCATTGTCATCGAGCTATCATCTATCATCTATCCATCTCTCTGCCTATTCATCTATCCATCCTATTCTGTTTCGCTGGAGAACCCTAACTAATACATTCGGATATCATTTCTTTGCTTCTATATTTTCCATTCCAGGCAATCTGAAACATCACCACTGGGTTCTTTTCTTAAACATCAGTCCACCATATAAACCTAGAACTATCACGGTCTCCCTATTATGTTTCTCATTAGATCTAACTTTGGATTAATTTTTCTCTTTAGAAACCATTTTTGAGTCATGAAAGTAAAGTAAATTGGGTGGAGTTTAGTGAGAGACCTAGGTTCCTCTAGCCATCTCAGATGTGCAGTTTGTTCTAAATCCATGCCTCACAAACATTTTTGTGCATGATGTAAAGCAAAAAGTATATTTTATCTGGCAGCTATGCACATAAACACATGCATGCAAATGCACACACATAAATGAAACCATAATTTCAGGAAAGTAAACTTACTCTTATGTGTGGTACAAGCAATATTTTTTTATTCTACTTTAGTTCTTTTCATTTTTAGTGCTCATTGGAACCATCTTTTACCTTTACAATCCATTAATGAATCATTGGATGCAGCTTGAAAAATATTGTCTAAGAGTTTGCAGTGAGATTAACAATTATTTAGTTCTCATAACACTGTGAAGATATAGAGCAGATTTTAATATCCTAATTCCTGTATTTAAAATATTTTAAAAAGTTAGGATTCAGAGATCAATTAATGTGCCTAAGGTCACTCAGCTAACCTGGGGCCAAAGACCCACCCTTTCCATTGTGCTAGGCACTTCCACCCCCACCCCCAACCCAGACTCACTGGGAGGTTGTTAGAACTGATAGTGGGTGTTAAAATTATTTTAGGGGCAAGTAACAGAAAGTGCAATTAAAATGGCTTAAATAATAAGAACTAGTCATTATCTTACATAATTAGTTTACAAATAGAGTTGATTATTTCCGTGGCTCAATAACATCTTCAAAGACTGACTGAGGTTCTATCTTCTGCTCTGTCATCTCCAGTATTTTTGTCTTAGTTTCTTTCAAGTTCTCAAGAAAATAGTTCAAGTATGACAACCTTAAGAACAATTTCCAAAGTCTAGATGAGACAATGTTCCTTTCTTTTTTTATCTTAGTAAGAGGAGGGATAGTTTCTTAGAAGTGTCCTTCGTCTCATCCAGAATTATAACCCTGTAAGCCTGTCCTAACCTAATCACTGGCAAGGGTAGAGGAATTGACAAAAAAGGCTCAGAATCATAACCGTGTAGTCATGGCCCAGTGGTTAAGGAGATGGACTAGAAAAAAGACTTAGAAATCAGCCTGTGGGTCAGAGGAGAAGCTGAATCTCCTCCCACATCCCTGAATTCACAAGACCTAAGCAAATTTCAACTTCAGTTTATCAGGAAGCAGCTGGAGGGGAGGTAATAACTGAGTAGGCAACTGAATGTCTTTCACAGTGGGTGCTGATATAATTTCCCAGAAGGTGAAAACTGCCAGTCTCTCTTCCTCTTCTCCTATTCTGTTTCTAGCTAGAATGCCTGATTCCTTCAACTCTACTGAGCGTCTATACTCTCCTCCATCTGCCTTAGGCCCTTGTGTTAATTCCTGTTTACCCAATCTCTAATCCATTCTAGTCTAATTCACACCCTCCCCACTCATTCTTCACCATCAACCTCATTCATTCATTCATTCATTCATTCAGGCAATTAGTCGTCATTCTTTTCCTATTTAATGAATACCTGCTATATGTCAGATGCTGAACTAAGCCATAGGAAAAGAAAGGTGAATAAGGCACCTCTCCGCTTTAAAGGCCCTATTTAAAACACAATGCATGAACACATATATTCTCAAATTTGGCATCTGCTGCTCTGAATATAGAGGATGATATATAGCTCAGTGTCTGTTGGAAACAGAGCCAGAGGCAGGGTCCAAAGTGATAGTTTATTTGAAAGGTGCAAACCTTTAGGCAGTGAAACGAGAAAAAAAAAATTAAGGAAAAAAAAAAAAAGCAAGTAAAGTAGGGAAAGGAAAAGAATAAGAAAAATAGAATAGAAAGCAATGCATTTTCATGTTTCCACACTGGCTACTGCCTCACAAGGAACAGCCAAGGACCCTAAAGGTGGATGGTAGGGCTTTCACTGGGTAGAAACACAGGCACTGTCTTGATGGGCTTCAAGAGAAAACCAAGCATCAGAGCAGTCCAGAAAGAGGGAAAAGTTAATCACCCTGGTCAGAGTTAATCCCATGGGTCAAAGTAAACCCCCTAAAGTACTGGGTTGTGTCATTTGGTCCCTTTGATGACCCCTTGTGATGTCAGATACCAAGCCCTGTGTGTTGTGGTTTCACCCAATTACAAAAGCAGAGCGGCACTTGGCTCTGCGACTGAGAGCGCTGTGACAGCCTGCTGAAATGTGGTAAGGGTAAGGCTTAATTTAAACCGAAAACTAGACAAAGGCCTAGCTCCTGGAACCCTTAGCCACATTCTGTTAATCATGAAACTTGTAACAAGGAGCTCAAACGCTAACTGCTTGAGTGACTCTGCTTACCTGTGTGGCATGAGAAACAATCAATTGTATACAAGCTGGAAATTATTGCTTGGCTACTGTCATGGGAACAATAAGCATTCTGCTTCTGTACCCCTGCTTGCACACCTGGCCAGTGGGTTGACAGACAGTGAATAGAAGAAAAGTAGATCTTTGTGTTCAGACAGAATGAAGGATGGGATTTAGAAACCTTGTACTTCTACATTTTGGGGCTGCGCTTGGCAAGGACAGCCACCAGCTAATAAACAGCCTTTGAGAGCAAACCCGGTTTGGTTTAGTTCATGTTGGCTACAACAAGCACCCCAGTGGCAGTTGAAGACTGTGAAAGCTCACTGTCTCTGCCAATTACACTAATAGTCTTCTGGGGAGAATACAGATGGGATTTTCTGTTGTTCTTCTGTCCTTTGAACTACATTTTAATCTTTACACCCTTTAGCCCAGGCTAACGTGTGATGTGTGATATTGTGATTTATAATAAATATATATTTGGTCTTCTTCTCACTTTCTGATACAGAGCTCCTAAAACTCTTGGAATGTCCTAGGTAACAATAACTATAGAAATGCCTGATTATGGTAATAGGTGACTGGAAAGCACCTATGGATGAGGGCTGGTTGCCAGGGAAACCAACCATGTGGTTAGAGGGTTGAAACTTTTAGTCCCTATCCCCTTGACCTCTAAGGATAAATAGGAGAGGGGCTGGTGTTTGAATCAATTACCCAAGGCCAGTGATTTAATCAATGACTCCTCTGAAAAGCAGCTTGGGAGAGAATGTTGTAGCTAGAGAGGGCATGAAAGCTTCTGCTTTTTCCCAAGCCTTGACCTATGCTTCTTTTTTATCTGGCTGTTCCTGAGTTATGTTGTTTAAAAATAAACCAGTAATCTAGTAAGTAAAATCTTTCAGTTCTGTGAGCTACTCTAGCAAATTAATCAGGCCCAAGGAGGGGGTGTTGCTGGAACCTCCAAAAATATAGGCCATAGGTCAGTAGCCCAGATGACAACATGGGTTTGCCATTGTCATTTGAAGAGTGTGTGTGGGTAGGAAGCAGTCTTGTAGGACTGAGACCTTAATCTGTGGAATCTGATGTTATCTCCAGATAAACTCTGATACTAATAGAATTAAATTAAATTTTAGAACTCCCAGCTGGTATTGGAGAATTGCTTGTTGGTGTGGCAAACCCTCTCACCCCACTACAATGTTGATATTGGGTCCCAAACCCATATGATGCCAATGAATGCCATGATGCTAACAGTCAATCCTAGGTTTTCTCTGCTGCTAAATGGAGCCAGCAGCTGGCTTCATCATTCCTTTCCTGCTTGATGAAAATTGTCCAAATGTGTGATTCTGTTCCTCCAGTTGCTATAAGCCTTTATCCTCTGGTCACCTGTTACAACTCCTACAGTAACATGCATCCTTTTGATTAAATGCAATGAGTTAGAAAGGGGGTTGAGATTATGACTTTTGCTTTTTTGCAAAACCAAATGAGGAAAAAAGAACTCCATGAGTTTTGAATGTTTTCTCAATCTTTATGGCACATAAAAGTAACAAGAGGGCTTGTTAAAAGAGATTCTAAGGCCTACCCCTAGAGATTCTTATTCCAGAGACCTGAGTTGGGGTTTGATAATTTGCATTTCTGACATGATACTAGTTGATTCTGGTATCAGTTTCAGGGCCATATTTTGAGAAGTGCTGGTGTTAGAAGGTAAAGAACAGTGAAATATTAATATCTTGATTTAAATCTTTAGTAAACAGGCCAAAAGGACTACATAGCCTTAAACAAACAAACAAACAAACAAAAAACTAACTTAAAATCTAGTGAGAGACACAGAAAGTAAAAAGGAGAATGACATTAGAAGGAAAAAATGCCACTATATGAGTATATACAAAACATTGTAGAAATAAATTTCTGGGCCCAATATGGAGTTACTCCCGCCTAGGTGCCAGGTCGGCAAACTGAAACTTGGATAACTCTTAGGTCTCTGTAAATGTTCTGCTTGACCAGAAATGCAGCATATTTAGTCAGTCAATCCCCAAATACAAAGCCAGCCAAGTCTGGGTCTTCTCACTCCCAAACAAGGTTGACTGTGTGATTATAGATACCCAAGTGTTTTCTATTTGTCTCATCCTTGTTCCTTTTTTCTTTATCCTATGGAAGCTCTTGTTTTCTGCCCCTTTGACAGATCAAAAGGAGACTGTCCACTTCATGAAGAGTTAAAGTTTGTATCATCTTCATTGTATTTTTGTTTGTTTAACCTGTTTTTGGCAATAAGGTACACTGTAAAACACCACAAAATCCCCAACCCAGTGGCACATCTGCCTAAGGTATTAATTTGGCTCATGAGATCCAAGATGTAGCTAAAGTTTCAGAGAATTGAGTATACTACACCAAAGCATACCTGCTTATTTTAGGTCTAAGAACTGAGGTTCTTACTAAATCTTACAAAGACAACCTAGAATTACAATGTTCTAGAATTATCATGGAGAACATTCCAATTAAACATGCACTTGAAAACAAGGATTTTCATTTAACAAAAAATGGAATACTTATTTTAATCAGAAAATATAAGCCTCCAAAAGCCTTCAAAATTCCCAAATAGCTTTACTGGAAGATTCATTGCAAAAGGCTACTAAAAATTTTAATGACACAAGTAGTACCTAAAAGAGAAGACAGTAAGACTGACTAGTCTTCTACTACTTCTATCTTCCCTTACCTGAGTACACACTAATCCTCTATCTCAATTGCCTTTCCACTCTGAAAAGACCACAAGACTATAAATAAAGATCACTTAGTTATCTGGCAGCTGCAAGAGCTGTAAAGCCAGAAATCTAAAACACCTGGGCCTCCCCCAACATATCCTCCTAGGCATCTATCATCAAAACAAACACTGGCCTAGAAATCCCATGTAATTTGCTCCCAAATGGGACACTGGAAAAAAAGATTGCTCTCAAGGGTTTTGTCAAATCCTTCCACATCAACTCAAAGGCTGCCTTATCTACCGTCAAAGGAGGGCCCCTCCCTGGGTTGATGGGACTCCCAAGGATTCTCCATTAAACTATTATCAGTTATTTCCTTAAACAGCCAAGAGGAAACTAAAATTAAAATGGGCTACACTCCCTACTTTACATCCCACTCTGGAGCCTGCAGATGCGATTGTAGGAAAACTGGCAAAAGCCGAAGAAGAGTCAGAGTTCTTACCAGAGTCAGCTCTCCTGGATGTCTGTAGCGCAAGGTTGAGAGAGGAAGGTAAGATTTCAAGTGGTCCCTTCCTTTCCAAATCTTGATTCACTGGTTGTTGATCTAAACAGCGACTACTTCCTGGCACAAATCGTTGCCTTCACTGGAAACCCCTTTTCTGTTTGTGCCTTCCATCCATAAATTTAGCATCTTTTCCATCTTAACTAAGCACTTGTCATCCACTATGGTCATAACTTGTGCAGTTTGAGGTACGACAGTAAAACAAGTAAATTTCTTTTTCCTTCATCACCGTTTCACAGATAGCTTTGTTCTTACCGCAGATTTTAGCAACCTCAGCATACAATTGCTTTTCCTTTGTAAGTCAAGAACTTTCACCTTTTTACTCACTTTATGGCTTTGTGAACCATTATTAAGTAAAGTAAAGGTTACTTGAACACAAGCATTGTGACAACTCAACAGGCAATCTCATAACCTAGACAGCTACTAGGTGGGGAGCGTGTACAATGCAGAGATGGGTTCATGTCCTGGGCAGGACTGAGACTCGTGAGACTTCATCACACTACTCAGAATGGCATGCAATTTAAAACTGATGAATTATTTCTGGAATTTTCCATTTAATATTTTCAGACCGTAGTTGACCACAGTTAAAACTGCAGAAAGCAAAATCACAAATAAGGGGGCTACTGCTACATCCTTATTCTATCTAGTATTTAAGGTTTGGGGGTTACCTGCATTAAATTTTGCTGATTTATTTACTCTCCTTACCATGACAGCTGAACTTTTGTTATTCAGGGAAAAAAAAAAAAAGGATTGGTGAGGACTAGGCAGTATGTGTATGAATGTTTAATGCCTTTGTTCCCTCCAGACTGTAAGCTCACAAAAGCAGAAGCTGTGTCTTTTTCACTGCTGAATCTTTAGAATCTTGTACTTTGCAGAATAGGTACCCCCCAACAAATAAATGTTGGATGTATAAGTTTCAGTATACCTGAATATTCAACGAAACAGAAGTCCCCTTCTTAAGCCTGCTTACAAAATAATGTGATTAATCTTGTAGCCCATTTAAATAATTTTGGGAAATTTTTTTACAGCAAGATTAATTTTGTAATGAAAAATAAATGTGTTTCATTTGATTATAGCTATCATTACTAGCTAATGTTGTCAATACCATTTCATTTCACTTTAACAACCTTCATTCCTCTTGGAAACCTCTGCTGTCTGAACTACAATTTAAAATGAGTATTTTTTTTATTTGTAAAAGATTGAGTCATAAATAAGCAGAATCAACCCATGCTTTTATTTTCATTGCATATAAAAATTTCATATGAAGGTATTGATGTACAGTACTATCCCCATGGGCTGTAAGAGAGGCTAAGAAACCACTAAAAGAATCATTTGTAATGCTCACACACAATTTACCACTCTGAAAACATTATCTAAAGAAATAAAATTAAAAACTAAAATCAATAAGGATGTTTTTATAATTATAGTGTCCCCTTGTACTGTTTAAAACAAAAGTAATCAAATTCCTTTGGGCCAGGGCTGCTAAAATCTACAGTTTGTGTCGAAAAAATAAAACAAAATAATAGGAGGCTCATTTTTCCTAGAAAAAGAATCTCTCCTTCCACTTAATCATATTTTCTGAGGGCTGGGCAACAGTGAAAGGTTTCCACAACATTCACTGGGAACTTCTCATAGCTTTTGGGAGCTGGCCATTGAGAAATTTTAAAATTCTATTGCAATACAAGTTTTAAAATTCTGTAACAATATAAGTTTTGCAGTAACAAATTCTAGAGAATGGTGACTCCTTTACGCTGTGTGAATTAGCATCATATTAAAACTTTGTGTCTACATATGGACTTCACACACAAAACATGTTTTGATTGATCTTAGCTGAAGAAAAAGTCTATGATTAAAAAATGACATTTTTCACATTATATATTCTCTTAATATGACAGGAAGTTGATGAATACAAGACTAACCAACACATATGACCTATGACTCTAGTTTCAAATCAACGTCATTTGCCTAGGTGCTCTAGAAGCCAAAAAGACTCTTTATAATCACTGGACAAGACTACATTTTTCCAGTGGTGTTGGAAGTAGAAAATAACTAACTCAAGTAGCTCGTGATCAACAGATGGGGAAAACGATCATCATATGTGCAATGCTGCTACATGGCAAAAGTACTTAAGAGCTTGTATTTCCAAAAGGTCTCAGAATCTTCCAGAGGTTGTCTGTGGTTTTTAAAAATCCAGCTACTGCCAGAAAACCAATCGATTTGAAGCTCAGATGTAAAATGCCCAGCCCTAGCCCCACCATTACCTTACTTTCAAATGCAGCGAAACAGAAGAAAATATTGGTTAAAGTTAAGGCACAGCCCTGGGACCAAAGACCTGCAGCTATGTATTTTAAATTTATATATCTTTATGTATTTTATAGTTTGCTTGAATCTTCCATAAACAAGCTCTAAGGTGACAAGACTATATTACAAGAGAAAAGAAAATGTACAAGGAATATGTATACACACCATTCATTCTCTCACCAAGAGTTTCCAAATATATCAACACCATCCCATCACGGGGTGATGTTTTAATAAGAACTGATAATTTACAATTAACATTACAGTATGTACATTACAATAAATACATGGTTGTAAACAGACAAACAAGACTGTATTACAGGTAAGGTCATTTGGTGAGAAAAAAATGCATGGCACAAAAAATAAATAATGCATTCAAAAATTATAAAGCTTTCTGTGAAATCCATTTCATTCAAGTTTTCTTCCTTATCTGCGATTTGTTCTACCTACATTATTTTTTTTGTGAAATTTAAGTGACGTAAAATAAAATAAAATTAAAACAGCATTATTATGTTCAGTAACTTGCAAGCTGAAATGTATTAGTTTTATGCAAACTTGGACATTTTTTTTCCCCATACAGTACCCAGATATTGCATTTTCTTATGGCATTTTAGGAAATGTAAAGTCACTTGTAAAAGGATGTTTTAAAGCAGTGTATATTCTGAAGCACACTTGGGCAAGAGAGAAGGAGAGAGAGAAAAGTGAAAGAAGGGAGAGGATAAACAGATTGTACAGTGCATTAGTCCCTGTCTCTTGCATATTATGCATTTTCTACAATTTGATTGTCCATCGGTGGGTATCTTTACAATGTGTGAACCATTCGAAACCAACAGATTGAAAAAAAAAAAGCCTCTCTTTTTTAGTGCAGTTATAAACCCTTTCAGGTCTGGATTTGTTTGTGACATATTGCTGCTTAAAATTTTTTTTTTCATCATTAAGATTCTAGGCACTCTGTGAGGGAAATACCAAGTATTAGGGAAAAGTGGGAATGAGAATATTTTGGAAAGGAATAAACTTTGATTGCCTTTTCTTCTAGATCTCTATTAGGGATAAATAAAATTAAAACAGAAATAGATTCCAAGTGTTCTTTTTGAAACCGCTTGCCCATATATAGAACTATATTTGAAAGATAGTTATCTTTCTCTGAATTTTACAGGTGAGGAGGATAGAAATCTGGTAATTAATTAGTTAATTCCTATTCTGCTCTGTGCAAAAGATCAGAGCTACATCACTTTCCTATCAAAGTTTCTAAGCATCAGTGGGTATCAGGGCATTAAAATAGAAATTATCTTCAGCTTAGGTCATTTCTCTGGCTGATGACTTAGTTACTAGTCCCCAGAGAGCTCCCTGTGACATCCTAAATATAACTCTTTTTCAGGGTTACACTTTTTCTTAACTGTTTTATTTATTTTGCATTTGGTCAGATACCCCTTTTAGTCTTTATGTCAATTCTTGGATATCAATATGAAAAATGATTATTTGGGCTCCAAACTCTTCATAGAGTTAAACACTTTATTAAGAGCTGAAATGGGAAAGTCCAAACTAAATAAATGCCCCCAACATGCCAACTGAAGGTAAAAACTGAGAATTAATCTCTAAAATTGTAATATAGTTCTCGGTGCTAAATCCAGCCAGGAGTGATCTCTATTTTTTTCTCCACCCAGTATTTCAGGATGGCATTGTATTACCAAACCTCTAGTGCCAGTGGCATCATCAACTTCTTCCCCTCAGTGTAGTTATTTAAAGTTCTATAGGACATGCTTAGGAACCAATGGTAACTGATAGAGCAATCTCCTATATGTTTCGCCTTAAGGAAGGGTAGTTGCTACATCTGAAATCACTTCTCAAGAATATTCCTCATATAGTTCTTAATCCATGGTAAAATCATAGAAACCAATGAGCATCAGTTGTACTGGTGTTGGTTAATATATTCTAATATTGTTAAAAATGCCTACCTAGCTGATAATTTTTTTTTCTGTAAATCAAGAGTAAAAGCTAGTCGTTATATATGACCTTGCTGTACAAATGAATGCTAACTCTAACCTGACTACCTGTTTCTTTTCATCAGTCAAAATGGTGATGATATATTTGACAAGACCCTATCTAGTGAATGCGGACAGAGGTTCAAACACACACTAAATAATAAAGCAGCACGAGGGAAAAGTTTTTCTTACTATAACTGACCATGGAAATAAAAATGAACATGGCACGTGTGGGTTATTACAAAGACATGCACTTGTGAAATGAGAGTCTATTGACAGCAAAAAGTTAGCAGAAGACACTAAGTAGGAAAATATCTAAAAAAGACTGACCATTTTAGCTACTGGGTATTTATATATCTCTCACTTGCTTCAGATGACACCAGCTGATTGTTGAGTGTCTATGAGGCTTAAGACACATTAGACAGAATGCACATCAAAGTATTACTGAACAAATATTCACTTTTCACACTATGAAGAAAAATGTCAGTGGAGAGCAACTCTGCTTTTCTGAAAAGAGTGAAACAAAATGCAAAGTAAACGAAGACCTACAAAAAGTTTCCTGCAACATAAAATTAGTTTTTGTTTTAAAATATGGAAGTCATTGGTATATAAAACAATGAATCACTACAAATCAGTTAATTGCTGTGAACTATAAGGTGCAAGTAAAATTCGTAAATTAGATTTATCCAGTGTAGCACAGATTTGTACTGAAAACTTGCAAGTTACTCTTTAGAAAAAAACCAGTGGCAGATGAAGTTCTGAACATAGTTTTTTAAATATAATACCTCGATACATTTAATAATAAAAGTAAGCTCTACAAAAAATCTGTTTTACATATCATACAAAATGTAGAGGCCAGTGTAGCTCACTGAACCACACTATTCAGTCATGTATCAGGAAGACTTGAAATTAGAAAATTATGCAATTTCTGTGGCTCATCTTCCTCCTAGTAACAGATTCATGCTGTTTCTTGTTCCTGACCCATTTGTTGTTTCATCCATTAGTTTACTCTGTCTGTGTAATGCCTTCTTTCTGCTGAAAATATTGCAAACAACTAAAATGAAAGAAACCCCAAATCATACCAACTTTTGGGCTGCCTTGATGAGCCACACTTTCTTGAAAACACTTTGGAATTGACTTTCTCTGCTTTTTCAGCTCCACCAAGCTGAAATCTTGTTAAAATGCTGTTCGTGAAGATGTCCCCCTTGTTCTGATGACATGGAGGTGAAAAAACTGGTTACAATATTCCTGAGCGCCAGACTGAGTAGTCAAGGTCAGTTTTGTTCAACAAACGTCCTGGCAGATGACAGTGAGGTGTGACCATGTTGTGGCATGTTACATGCACTTTGGAAACAATTCTTCTACTTAAAAAAAAAAAAAAAGGCATGAAAGTCTTTTGCACTGTTACGTGTCAGGAGAACAATCATCTATTACACAGGCTTCGGGCTGGCTTTCCTCTTCTTCCCCTACTGCCTCTTCTTCGACCTGGTCATCGAGTGGAATCTCAGTAGACTCTGAGTCTTGAGTACAAAGAGTCTTCGAGTCGCTGCAGCTAGTGTCTTCTTCCACCTGACTTCCACTGTCCTTTTCGGTGTCTGACTCGCCATCTTCTTCTAAAGTTAATTCAAACTGGAACTTCTCGGTTTGACCCTGTCGGCCCTCCTCCTGGTCATCAGGTGCTGGGGAGGGGCTCTGAGGAATTGTGCTCTGGTACCATTCACGATTGTCCTCCAAAGTGTCCAAAATGTCCTGGGCATCAGGATGTACAAGGTCTGCCCATGTCTCCCAGAGAGGATGAACAATATAGTCTATGAAGCCCACCTAGTTAAAAAGAAATCCAATTTGAGTACAGGAGTTGAAACAACAAAATCATAAAGGTTAACTAGATTCCACATTATCTAATTTAGATCTATACATATAGATGTATTTTTACATAAAACAAAAATATGACATGGTCCACCAATATAACATTGAACAGAAGATAATTAACCTTAGTTTTGTAAACAGTCACTGTTTTAGGCAACAGACCATATAAAAGTATTGTTACTTAGCTTGTGAAAAGTAGCCTCCAGTACTCTTAGCTGAAAAGCATGTTTGCAACATAAAAACTCTACAGTTGTTTACATGGTAGGGCTTGGCTTGAGGTTTGAATTTTTATTTTAGAATAGCCAATTTACAGGTGAATCCAGATAACTGAAATGGCATACTTCACATAAATTCACATAACTGAATTCAAGTATGAAATCAGATAAACATTTCTATGCCGATGAACATACTATGTGAATACAGTCATAAAGGATGAATCTAATACTGTAAGAACACATACAATATGAATCATGAGTTTTTGGCTTATAAACACTAATGGAAATTGAGATTGAAAAAATAAAGTACTAGTTTAAAAAAAAACAAAAATACTGCGTGATGTGGATAAGAAGCGATCAAATATTTCAATTGTAGTTTTGTTCTCTCTGCGAGCTTTGTGCCTAATGCATCACCTGTGATTTTTCCACAGATGCATTGTGCTTGTCACACATGGGGCTTATCTCCATGCCCCGCTCCCTCTCGCGGTCTCCTTGGCGGAAGAACTCCTCCATTATGCGGTCTGTCCACTGGCGGTACAGCTGGAGAGGCTTTGTTGGGTTGCTCAGGTCTGCACAATGCACCATATTCTGGAGGACCTAAAACAGACAAACGGTTTCTCTATTTAGCTCCTGCTTTTTTTTTTTTTTTTACTAGAAATTCACATCGAATGACTGTGACACTTAAAAATACATGTGTAAGATTCATTTCAAACAGCTCAACCATGATGTGTCTATGTGTGGTTCACACTTGTATAAATAGTCCCAAATTATGCCACCTCTACTGCATCTAAATATCAAGAAAAACTGTTTATGTGCACAGTTAAATTCAGAGCTGCTTAAGAAACTGGTTTTGTGGGATGTTAGGGGTTTTTTTTGTTTGTTTATTTTAACACATATGCAAATGAAAAGACTGACAGGACTTTGGTTAATTCTGGATCCAAATCCTGCTTATAATTATTAAAATAGGAAGGTAAGAGAAAGGAGACATCTTACGAAAGCCACACACACAGACACATGTAAAAATTCAAATAATGGTTTACCTGAATCCTATCAGAATAATTATCAAGAAGAAGAACTCCAGAACTTGTCACTTTCTTAGTTTCAACCATAGTTTTCAAATCAGCCAGTAGATTCATGTGTTTTGACATGTCTGTTGCAAGTACCTTAAAGACAGAGTATTTTATTAAGTAAAAAAGTTCAGAGGAGAAAAGTTGGAATTTGCAAATTAAAATATTAGGCAGAATGTGAGAAAAAAATGGAAAACCACTATGTGATCTAATAACAGTCCATGGCAATTCTTTACCACTTCTTGGGGCAGTCTTTTCCTTTTTGCTGTCAAATTTTCTGAAAGCTCAGATATACATGTGCATTATGCAGAAATGTTAGGCACTGGGAACCACTTCCATGGTGAAAAGAAGAGATGGCATCTCCACAGATAAGATAACATCACATATTTTTTTCATTCCTTGGACTAGAAAGTGGTTACTAGACTATGATAAAATGATTCAAGGTTGCTCACAGAATCCTTCAGAAGCAGAATATTCTGGCTAATTTTCTGCTTACCCAAAACAGATAATTTTTATTTTTTATATTCAAAGCTTAACAGAATAACTATTTGATAGTGAGAGATCTTCCTGTGTCTCTTAACACTGTAAATAATATGCACAGAGAACATAATAAAGTCATGGATGCTTCTAAATGTCACCGTCTATCAGGGGGGATTTTTTCTTCCCACTTTTTGAATGGAAAAAGTCCATTTGAGCTATGGCCAGCACCATTTGCTCTTGTTAGTCATCTTCCTCTGCCTCACTGTATCAGAGGAGTTCAGAAAATAAAACTAGAATGATGAAACTAGTAAGCTGTCATTATTTTCAACTTCAAACTGCTAGAAGGAGAAAACCTATTACAGAACATCACTGACAGCAGCAGGGGCAGCTTCTCAAATATAAAAGGCAGCAATAGGTTTTAAAATACCTAGTTCCTTTTACCTGATTTTTACTCTCATTAAAAAAAAAAAAAAGACAGTTTGCATCATAGGTCTCTTTTTTTGCTTTCATCAGCTACTTACAATGTCAATGACCATTTTCCTTAATGACTGTCTTTGCTTTTTGGTCAAATTCTGAAAAATGTCACAGTTTTCTTCCTGAAGCAACTTAAAGCCCACAGCCAAATGATGGTTCTCCAAGACAGAAGAATCGTTGTACATCAAGGCAAGTTCAGAGTCTGGAAAGAAAGACAAGAGACAAGAAGATTGGCAAAGCCATTTATTCTATGTTTATCTTACTCTTCATACTCTGAGATACTTTAGGTTCAGAATGCAATTTCCCCTAAACATTTCTGCAGTCCTTACCATTACATGACAACACCTAGGAGAGAAGGTACTTGTTAATACAACACTGGAGAGGGAACGGGGATCTTGGGAGTAAATTCCAATGCTACTGACATGTGGCAAGGCAGTTTGCCCTGTGGGCCTCAGCTTTCTCTTTTTCAATTTGAAAGAAGAATTGGACCAGATGATCCTTAATCTCCCTTCCAGATCTAGGTAGCTCCATAAACTCAGCAATATATGACATTATTCTTAACATTTACAACATGTCCAGAGCATAAGGTCTTGCATTCCTGTAAACCGTGCACCACCTACCCAGCATTTTATATAATGTAAGGATCATGTGACTTAGAATTGTTTGTACTCAGAGAGGGTACAAAAACAGTTTGAAACACACAAACAATATGAGATTTGCTCATGCCACTCTTACTTCTTTCTGTCCACAGTATAGCTTAGAAAGTTGAAGCTTTATTCATTTTTCCATTGCCTCTTCCAAATATCATGCAGTCATTCTATACACATATATTGCCCTTCCCACCTGATGTCAGGGCTTCGCGCAGAGTTGAAAGTCAGGCTGACTACATAACTCCACACTGAAGATTCTGCTGCTATCTTACAACTGCCTGGGACCAGTGTATTTTAGGCAGTGAGAGATCCTGCTTCCTTACTAGTTCTTGTAAATAGCAGACCCTGATCTATACAATAGTCATTAAGAAAAAAAAAATCGACTGGTGCTTTAATCTGTTTCCACTGAAATCATTGTAAAGACTAAAAGTGCATGTGTTTGATCTTTTTACTGACTAATGGACAGAAAATTTATTTGAAAATACATATTCTTTTCTAAGACAGAAACATCCAGTGTAACTCAATGACTATTTTAAAGGAGCTACAGAGAAGCAGAAAATTTCAAGACATATTTCCACTGTGAAAACATATGATTTTTATCAGTACTATAGAAATAGGAATTTACACATCTAAATTTTTGCTCCTAAACTACAGGAACAGAGATGTCAACAGTACCCAGGCAGTGGGTATGTATGGTATTATTGTCTTTTTAAATTTATTATTTGATAAAGCAATAGTGTTCATTTTTTAGAAAGTCAGTATCTGGTCAAGGTGACTTTTAAATAGTCTATAATGGCCTCTGATTATGAACACTACCTATAGATGGTTAAATAAATAGAAATAAAAACATTTTAAACTACAAAGTATATTAGCACACGATATTATTGTTTCTATAGCAGAATCATATTAAATTACATATAATGAAAAGAAAGCATAATGTTTTCTGATTGGAGAAATAATGCCTAATTAATCAAATTAGGTTTCTTCTAAGGGAGCAAATATCCTTGCAATAAAGGAAATCAACAGAAGAACTGACTCAGGCTTACAAACACTGAATTAGTTTACAGGGCGCGTGAAGAAACACAAAAGAAATTGAGGCTACTGAGCCTGCAGAAGAAAAGATGAGGAGCTGTGGCCTGAAGGAAGAAGTATGTGGCATGAACGCTGTTGACAAAGAATCAGAATTTACTCAACCTCAGGATGGCCTTCCATGTGGAGGACTGTCCAGGAGCCCTGGCCAAGCCTGCCTAGAAAAGCACTTAGCTCCTGACATTCAGGTGTCCAGACTGTCCAGAGAGGTTCCCTGTTGGACAGGTAGGCCACTATTGCCTCTCTAATATCTGGGGTGGTGACTGCTGATTTTTAAATGAATGAATGTTAGTTAGCATTTAAGCAACCCTAAGGGACATTTAATTTTCTATTCTTTATGACTAAAGGCTATGGTCCCATCGAAACAGGAGGTAAGATTCTGCAGTTTCTGAGTAGATTTTCTCCAAAGATGGTAATCCTGTACTTCTATGTGGACTTCTTGAAGGTTCTGGAATAATCAGAAAGTTTCCTTCAAACTTTGCTAGAAGGCACAGTAGCACAGAAGAGGAGAAAAGCCAGTTTATAAAACATTTTTGTTGAAACTCCCTCACCTTCCAACACACAGTATGAGTCACTTCTTCCATGAAGCCTTTCTTGATTACCACAGGTAGAATTGCTCAGTTTCTCCTATAAACTCCTATATACTTTCTATTTGGCATTTATCACATTTCAACTTATTTGTCATTATATCTGTACAAGTCTTAATGATCCCTCCCAAAGACCTCCCAAGCCAGTAAAAGACTTAAGACCTCATAGAAGAATAAAAGTTATTAATTTAATGTGCTTGGTTATCTGGTTTCTCCTGGACACTTCTGAACAAAACATTTCTCTCTGAAGTGGGGAATTGAAGTGGTACTTTTAACTTAATATCTAGGTGCCAACGACAAAGAATTAAAACTGCCTGGCTCACTCCCTCAGTTCATTCACTCCGTGACCTAGATGTGCATTAATTTTCTCCATCAAACTTAGTGTCATTTGATGTCACACATTCACATGTTATAGTCTGTCTTTTCCAGTACAAGTCAAGCTCTTCGGAGTTTTGTCTTGTGTACTCACATTTTCCCAGTGCCTGGAACAATGTCTGGCACAAAGTACGCTCTCAGAAATTTTTTGTTGAATAAAATAATGATTCCTGCAGTTATTCCTGCAGTCACATTTGACAAATATAAATTTATCTTTATTTTGAAAGTGTTCATACAGAAAAATAACATTTTCTATACAATCCACAAATATGGCTATGGAAAACTTATTTTAATATGAGACTAAAAAAGAAAAAAAGGATGTGTACTGGTAGCTAGATCTGGCTCTGCATGAATGCAAAGAAATGCCTCTGCTCTTGGAATTGAAAATCATATGCTTTAAACATACGACTCATGAGAGTAAATCTTTCTCCTCCAAACTTAGGCATCTTTGCTATTAACAAAACTTACTAATTTTCCAAGTAAAATTTAATGGTACACAGATTCTGTACTTTCGACTGTGCTTTATTTTTTCAGAAAATAATGCTTTAAAATTAAATGCCTTTTTTTTATGATAAACTCCCCCAAAAACTTCTATAGCTTCCCACTTGGAATTTTAACTTCCTTAAATCTTATTCAGATTACTCATATCCCTAATTCACTTATAAAAGTTTAACCAACTCTGCCAGGTAGAAATGATCTGTTTTCAAAATCTCCAGCATGTTTACAATGAGTATAGATATCATTAGCATTAAATCATTTGGCATCTATAACTAACACAAGTGGAACAATTAACAGAATCTACCAACAAACCTAAGAAGCAGAGGTATATCTGGACTCAGAAGCAGTCAGGTGAGCTTTAGTACCTCTGTACCAAAGCAAGCCATGCAACCTCATGATGCCTCTGCAGCTTAAAATAAGACAAGTGACCTCCCAAACATGGGTTTTACATTTGATGATTAGAGTCTTTAGGATTTCTTATTGCAAAAAGCACAGATTCAACCTTTGGCTTCTGACAAGTTGGCAGCACCAGCTTTAGGGGAAGATCTACGAGTATGCTAGTCTGAGCTGTGGAAGCTCAGTCAATCCATGAAAGAAACAGAACGCATAAACTTAATGTCTATAAAAAAGACTTTACTGCAAACTAAAATTTTGATAAAGTATCTCACAAAGCTATTTATTATTTAGAAGGACTTTGTTATAGCATGTTGCGAAGTTAAAACTTATTTGTGTTACTGGTTACTAAGCCTCTTCTATGTCCTAAAATAAAATGCTTGCTGGAGTGATCCTTAGTCAAAAGCTAACTAAGGCAGTAATTCTCATCATGTCCTAGGGCTCTGATCAACCCTGGGATACTTTTAGGTACCAGGTGATGATGCTGATTCATTCTCTCAGAAATACCACAGCCTCATCACACCACACCCTCAACAAAACATTAGCAATCCAAAGCTGCTCTGGGAATTAATCCCCCAGTGTTGCTGAGGTCCCACAAAAAGGAGATCATCCCAACATTACTGAATAACAAAATATTCCAGAAGCAGTATTAGTTATCCTTCCACCTAGGGTAGGTCATTGGCAAAATGACCTTAAACAGACACTCTTGGCCACTGTCATAGTACGTATAATCCTCTGAATTGCTCCATTATCTTTCTCAGTGGGTCTCAAACTTTGGAGAACATCAGATTTATGTATGGACTAAGCTTAAATTTTAGACTCTACGGGTACACTGATGCTCACCAGAGTCCCCCAGGGCCAACCTTTGCCCTTTGAGGGTCCATAGAGATGGTCCTCATTTTTTTCTTAAATTATCAGACAACTTTGATATCATCCTCTGAGACAGTTTTTATTTTTTTCTCCAATCTATTCTTAAATATAACTTTATAATAAGGGAATGGACAGCATTATAAATAATATGAAGCAAATGAAACATATCAGTCTGCATTTTTGGTTTTATTAATTTAAAGAAAAAATGCATACTTTTCTTAAAGGCAAAAAATAGAATAAAAAATTTTATGAATTTGTTAAAAATGTATAAAAGAGGGCCATAGTAAGACATGTATAACCATCAAAATAATAAGTCAGGTTAGGCTAACAAAAGGTGCTAGTGTACATCATGCCATATGACCTCCCTGTTCTTCTCGGAAAGGACGTGATCAATCCTCACCACTGACACAATGCAAACTCATGTAGCTGTGCCTAATGTGTATTATTGTTTACATGTTAATATTTAGTAATGCTTTCATGATTGCTGAAAGCACCCCATTATAGCTTTTTATAAGGTAGTTGGAACATGAAATGTTATCCTTTCCTATCTTGAACAAATAAGTTCATAAACCAAACTTCTAAAATGTACTTGGCTAACGACACACTTTAGGAAATCCATGATTTTTCAGATCCTCCTATATATGAGTCACTGAAGTGAATTTCGTTATAGGGTAGTTCAGAGACTATTAAAAAATATAAAAATAGATCTAAATATTCTAAAGATCTGAGGTAAATTTCTCAAAGCAAGGATACATTTAAATTCTTTTAAATCTGGCTTCAGCAAAGTAAAGGAAATGAATATTAAATACAGAGAGACTACTTACTAGAGCTAGATTGCTATACGGTATGAGAAGGGTATTATTTACAGATTTATAGCAAAAAAAAGAGACATTCTTAACAGATAAAAAAAATTAACAATTTAATAACTTCATTTTTTACTATGGTGGGAGGAAATTAAATAATAAGACATTTACATCATTTACAAACTAACATCAAGCACCAAAGAAATAGAATTTCTGTAAAGCTAAAACCTCGCAAAGGCACAGCTCAAGCACTACCTAAATAGTCCCTACAGAGGTGTTCTGTGCAGTAATGTGTCAGAGATGCCCCATATTAAACAGTTTTTATAATCACTCTTTATATTTCCAAATTCAGCAACGACTTCTTATTTGGTAAAATGCTACTCACCAGTGAGAAAAAAAAAATAGTTAAAAAGGTAAAGTTAAAAGAGAAGTTCCTGTTGCCCTCATTAAGAGTTTTAAATAGGAAATAGGGCTGATTATGGCGGTGGAGGGGGCAATAGTTACAGCTTCTGAAGAGGATTAAATGAAAATCCACATAAAGTGAGGAAGGTTTAACAATAATTACCATAACATACATACATACATACATACATACATACATACATACATACATACATATTTTTTTAATTTAAAATGTAGGAACAATATAACTACCTAAATCTTTGGGGAAATTTTTACTTTGATTACCCTTGCCTACTAAGATGGATATATATTTTTTTCTACAGAAGTACTCAAATGCATGTTTTACAAACATCATGTGCTTCATGGGATATAATGATAATATTCAGAACTAAGTTACATTAACACACACTCTCCTTAAATGAATATTTACAAATTTCAAAAGAACGTTATGGCTCTGGAAACAACCCCTGAGGTTATAAAGACCCTCATTCTAAAATGTAGAAAGAAAAAATACCTTCTGCAAAAATAAATTAACTCCACTTACTTGTATTGATCAGAAACTGATTTGACACACCAGGATGATCTACGTCATGTATTGCACTGGCAAAAATTGCTGCAAGAATTTCCAAATCTGTAAACACAGCCTGAAAAATTAAATAATATAGATAACATCACTATTCTGTAAAAACACAAATTAAAAATATAAACAAATGAAAATTTACTTCCTAGAATTTGATGGAAAACAAAATGAGGCTTCAAAATATACTATCATATTGTGTCAGGAAGAGAGTCTTTTAGATAATGAGCTACGCATGAATTTTCTAAGTGTAACCTGGGAAAGGAAAATAATTTTACCTAATTTCATTATAACTAATGTTCAAATTTTTTCTATTGGTTACATTTTTTAATGTTACAAAAAGAATATCTAAAATTATTATTTTTAAAAATAATAAACAATTATTTCCTTTTCTTTCATTCCAATCAAGGTTTTTCAATCTCAGCAGAATTGACATTTTGGGCCAGATAATCTTTTTTATGGAAGGCTGTTCTGTGCATTGTACAATTTTTAGCAGAACCCCTGGCCTTTACTCTTGAAATGTCAGTAGCATGTACCTCACCCCAGTTGTGACAGCCAAAACTGTCTCCACATATTGCCAAATGTCCTTGGGGAGTGGGGGAGAAAAGGAAGGAATAACTTCCAGATGAAAAACACTCACTCAAATGATGAGGTATTACCACAATTTTATAATGAAAACAATCTCAACTATAAAATATATTAATAAAAAAGAATCTCTAAATGATTAAGAAAATTATTTAATAAATGTTTAATGGAACTTAGGGTTTGTTAAAGTAGTGTTTCTTTCTAATAAAGTTTATGAAAAATATCAGTGCATTGCTTATATTTTATAAAATAATCGTCCTTTGACCTATAAATATAAAAGCCATCAGACTAAGCAAACCAAGCAAACCAAGCAAATTGAATAAGCCAGCTGTGCTTCAGAGAATGTCCATTAGATCATTTCAATGGAGTGGTGTCATAAACAGATGAATCCCTAAACCGTTAATCAAGTTTCACAGACAAAATCATCAAAGACCCTACTGTTTATTTACCACTACATTTTTTCTTTATAACTGGACATACTTCCAATGAAGCCAGTTATCACCCGCATTGCATACCCTTTAATATAAAAGCTTGAGAACTTTATGAGTGAAAAGTTAGTGATCTCAAAGTTCAGAAATAGATTTACCTCCAAAGCAGGTGTAGATAACAGCACATGTGTCGACTGGACAACATCTGCAGCATGAATATTGTTGTGATAGGCCACATCAGCATGATAATGGTCTTCCAGGGTCATAAGGTATGTAATTAAAGTGTCTACTGGAATTTTAAATGTTTTTAATAAATCTCGTTCCTGTTGGAAAATAAATCCTTTTAATGGTTTATCCTTACATAAAAAGATTTTCAATTGACTGTGCTAACAAATAACAAATAAAACCACCCCAGAGTTGCCCCCAGAAACCAACACCCTTATGATGTCTACTGATGGAAATGGAAACCTTTGGGTAGATCCAGACATTTCAGGGATAAAATCAGAGTTAAGTTGTCCTTTTGGAGCCCAACGGTGCTTTACCCAAAATGTATGGTATCAAGAATGAGCTGCAGGTTATAAAAACTGTGTCCCAATGATCACGTAGGCAGCCTCAGTCCAGCATCACTGACTGAAACTCAACATACACTCTAGGGCTAGAATCTGCTATTCCAGTCCCAGGCTATCTACAGCCTCAACTTCTCACTTAGATGCTAACCCTGAGCTGGAACAAAAGCTCAATAAGAGAGAGAAACCAATATGTGGAGAAGAGAGCAGTACACAAAACAGTGAAGAAATTACATCCTAAGATTAGTCAGGAGAGAGGCTTATTTATTTTTAAAGTTAGCATTCCATTCTCTGTGTGAGTTGGGGTCATGTAGACGATTTTTAAACTATTTTAATGAATCAATTAAATTTGCCTATCATAACTTTTTCTTAAATGAAAAAAATAACAAAATTGGTTTATTTGCATTTTGCCCACACATCAACCTTTCTATATTCTTATTTTTCAATTCATAAAGAAACAAACAGGAGAAAAAGTACAAAATACACAAAAGAGAGTGAGTAGTAAAAAAGATAAGATACATGCGCAATTCACTGACTGGACATTAAGTCACTAGATAAAGAAAAGTGATAGAACTTAACCACATTACCTGAAAGATAGTGTGCATGATAACAGTCAAAGGCCGGTTACCAGACAACTCAGCTATTCTGAAAACATGAAGACCCCATTTGTTCACCTCTTCTAGTTCCTGAGATTAAAAAAAGATGTTTTAAAAATTAGAAAAAGGAAACACAACGTGAAAAAATAAACAGTCATTTTAAAATTACTCACTTTAATAAAAAGTTTGTTGGATTTAAAAGAAAGGATTCATTTTGCACATAATGGATGCACCAACGAAGTACAGGCAAACTTTAGGCAAATTCATTTTAATGTACTGAAAATGAATAGAACTGACACACTTTATACCTTTGATAATACAACTATTTACATACTTTCAGTATTAATCTCAAAGCCTTTCTTAGAAAAAATCTATTCACAAAATCCTTTACTATTCTCCTAAAACCCAAAAGATAGATTTCTAATACTTTAAAGTAAAAAAAAAAAATCAAATGTAGATACCAAAAAGTGAAGAACACATATCCCAGACCACCTGTCTAGAGATCTGCAAATTAATAAAATCCAAATAATTTAGAAAGAACTGTATACAGTACTTTCCCATCTTTAAAACAAATAAAACCCCCCACAAATTAATGAACTGGTTAATCTATTTAACAAAGAAGGAATCAAAATTCATTAAACAGCATTGTTGCATATTCATGATCAAGATCCTTGAAATCATCTTACCTTGGCAAGGACATCTTCTTGTTCAGTTTTAACCCCAAACCTTGGGATGCTTGAATTAGTCAAACTGGAGCTGTGCATCAACTTCTTGACCCCACTGATCTGAGACATTGGTCTTTTCTTTTTTTCCTTTTCCTTCTGAGTTGGAGAAGGAATTTCCACTTCATGTTGCTTATCTTAAAAATTTAGAAAAGGTTCTGCATTTACTCTTATTTCTGTTTCTGTTTTTAAATCATAACATGTATAACTGGCTAGGTTTAATTGTTCATTATATGGTCTGGGAAATATTTCTAAATAAAGCTTCTTTTAGAGAAGTTGAGTATTTGCAACTTGATGTGGACTTAATTTCACACCCTTAAACACAAAATTAAGCAAATAAATCCCACTGCAAAATAATTCACATTAAATGTATTCAGTGGTTACATCTTTGATAGAATGTTCTAATAATTTTTTGAAAGACTTATCATGATAGCAGATTTTTTGGAAAAAGCAAAACACATTGGTTGTTTCAATTGTTCATCAACTTTATTCCTATTTGAAGTCCACTTAGTAGTTTCAAAATTGCTCTTGCCAAGTTAAGGATTCACTCCAGTTTCAATACTAGTTTGAAATGGTAGAAACTTCACATTCAAATATAAAAGCAACAGTGTGTGAACCTAACAGCTTACTGAAATGGATCATACAGTGAGAGTATAAACAGCTTATCTAAATGAATTAGTTGCTTTTGCTATTTGACATTTTCTGTACTATAGTGAGATAGGGGTTATGATGTAACAAGGTTTTATGATGAGCACAGAGATGTCCAATATCATCTGGTAAGTGAATATGAGATTCACAAAAGCTAACTGTCAAATAAAAGACACAAGGTGTCTCAGTATATTCATCCCCTATTTCAAGATAGCTCCTCGAACTTATTCAGGTTTACAGTGTGTGTTCAATAAATAACTTTTTAGTGAATGTGATAATTAGATATTCAATAATTTTGTTATGAAAGTCAAATCAAGGATATGTTTAAATTACTGATTTTGACTTATTTTCTTTCTGTGGATGGGGGTTGGGGTGGGAGTAGTGTTGTCCCAGTACACCATACTCTCAGCTATTATTATCATCAGCAAACTTATCTTTAGCAGTTGTATCTATCTGCCTCCCCAGTTTACCAGGCATGGTGTCTGTTAGACTATGGACTCACTGAGGGCAGGGACACCTTCTAAATTATCACTAAATATCTAGTGCCTCGCAATGAGTGGCACTTAACAAGAATTTGTTAAATGCATGTATAGATCTAAGAAATACATTTTACAATTTAGTACTTTGGACAAACTGGCAATATACAACTTTAATTCAGAAAATCCCTCAAGTCCTGAATGAAGCTAAAAAATAAAATGTACTTTATTGCCTTAGCTTCTGAAGCTTAGAGGATCAATTTATTAATATGATGAACGAAAATAAGTTAAATTCCTAACACTTATTTGGTTTCCAAAATGAACTGGCACCCCAATCCACCTCTAAAAATAAACACTTCAAAAGAAAAATTTAAAAATTGCACTTTAATTTTAGTCTCACCTAAGAATGTGTTTGATATATACTCTGACACTTGATTTCCAGACCGACTCATTTCAGAAAGATGGGTGAGCTCTCGATTCAGCATCCTTTTAAACTGTAAAACAGAAAAAAAAAAATGAAATAACAGAAGAAAATGTGAGTAAAATAGCATAAGCATGCACTACTATACAGCAAAAAATGCCCCATTTTTTTTTTTTGCTTTTTAAACTTAATTTATTGTGAATATTGCTCCATTTAAGTACACATCTAGTTTTGTTGTGATTGTTTTCACTTTTTCTATTTATATCACCATTATTTTTTTTAATTTTAATTTTTATTATGGTGACAGTAGTTAACAAAATCCAGTAAATTTCAGGTGTACAATTTAATAGTAAGGCATATATACATATATATGTATATATGTGTGTGTGTGTGTGTGTGTGTGTGTGTGTGTGTGTATCTATATCATCTATCTATCTATCTATCTATCTATCTATCTATCTATCTATCTATCTATATTGTGTGTTCACCTCCCGTAGTTAGATTTATTTCTGTCACCACATATTTGACCCCTTTTACCCCATCTGGCTCTATCTTCCCCCTGGTAACCACTAATCTATTTCTATGTCCCTGAGTCTCTGTTTGTCCTGTTCATTTGTTGCTTTTAGGTATATATTCCACATATAAGTGATATCATGTGGTTTTCAACTTTTTCTGTCTGGCTTATTTCACGTAGCATGATTATCTTGAGTTGCATGTTGTTTCAAATGGCAGTATTTCAAGATGAACTCAAATTTTTAAACTGTCTTGATACTTTGATCAGTGCCATCCAATATTTCTGCAATGATGGAAAACTCTATATCCTATGCTGTCCATTACAGTGACCACTAGCTTCATGGGGCTATTAAGCACTTAAAATGTGGCTAGTGCAAATGAGAAGCTAATTTTTGAATTTTATTTAAATAATTTAAATTAATTTAAATTTAAATAGTGACATGTGTCCAGGGCTACTATATTAGACCAAACAGACTTAGACACTTAAGGATATTAATTAAGGAAGACAAGGGCATAACAAATAAGGGGCATTATTAGTATTCTAAAAGGAAAACAACTAATTTATAGGCATACAAAAGAACTGCCACACAATAAAACATGATATATTTTTATCAATTAATTTGTCATTAGAAGAAAAAATATGTCTACTGGTCAGGTTAAAATGTCATCTTTTACTCCAAAGCAAAACTGAATAGATTTATTTGAGTATTCTTTCAGAACTATGGAGAAATAAAATATTTGAAAAGATACTACATAATGTTTCTTTTAAAATTTTTTTTCCAAGTAGGGATTATAAGATTTATCAGTTCTCAGTATTCACAGAACTTACCAATCCATTTCCCCAATTTCCATAAATACAAAATAGGTCAATTTTCAATACTCTACTTCATTACTTCACAATTTATTTTACTGACGGCATGGTACCTATTTTATCCAAAGAAACACGAGAACTCAGCTACCACCACCACATAGTATTATCAAAATCAGAATTCTTAAAGATGTTATACTTTCCTATATATCAATTGTTTCTTAATGTGTCTTCCTCTGAGTCCCAAAATAGCCCAAATAGGTCTTTTAATATACCTTAATATTTTTAACATACAAAAATGATACCTTTTTCTCTACAGAGAAAACTATTAAATATTGATTCCAAAAGTCATATTTTACTCTAATATTTAGTAGCCTTTAAAATTATGAATTTCACCACAAATTTCCATTTAAGTCTAGGGAAAAGATAGTAGTAATCTTATTATTTAGTAATGTTTAAAATGTAATTCTAACTCACTATTTAATTAATTAGAATTTTAAAAATCTTACTTCTCTGCATAATTCATACCAACTTGTTCTAACTCAAGATAATTTAGCAAATTATTTCCAAAGTCAATCTTATTGACTAGATTAAGTATAAGAATTTATCACCACAAAGCAATGAGGGAAATTAATAAAAACATTTCAACAGACTATTAGACAGAAGAAATGTATATTAGCATTATTTTGCAGTCAAAACTAAAGGTTGTATTGGCCATAACCAATACAAATACTTCTGGTTGTTAAATTATGTGTCCAGGAATTGTATTTTCAAACTCAGGAATACAAAGTTCACTTTCTTTCTTCATATACTTTTTTTTTTTATAATGTCTCTGATCGTAAAAGCATATATGATATAGAAATGTAGAAAGCTTATAAAATAAATGAGAAATCATTATACCCCCAACCACTCAGAGATAACCATGATTAGCTATATTTCCTTGTATGTATTTTTTTTTACAATTATTTAGATGTATATTTTAAAAATTGGGATCATGCAGTATACATCATGGATTGCTGCTAATTTTCATATAGTATTAAATATTATGATCCACCATGAAAAATATAAATTTTGAGACTTTCTAGGAATACTCATGAAGACATTTATAATACATCTTCAAAACATTTTCTATTCATTTTTCATAAAGTTATCTATATTTCCTTGAGTAAGTTATAAGCTATCAACTAATTAAATGACCTAAAAGAAAGTATCTTATATTTGTAAAGCTCAGAACATAGGAGGTGCTCAACCTTATCTAAGCTCTTTCTATCTTCCAGTTTCCCAGGCCTTTTCTAGTGATGGCTGACTTTTATCCTTGTAGGACAAACAGATGTAAGATCTGACTATACTCATGCTCATAAAAAATACATATCTAAACTTCTAGCTCCTCTACTCATCTGAATAAATAATTTAGGATATCATTCAGATAAGGAAATGGTCACCATGCTTCAGAAATACACTGATAACACCATGTAAAAGGCCCAAAGGTAAGTAAATCATTGCTTAACAAATAAAAATTTACTCTCAGAAAAATCTTCAGGCAAAACACGTTCAAAAGAGTCTGTTAAACATTTTAAACATATATTTAATAAAATATCTTTATGACCTGAAATTGTCCGTGCTATGAGCTAACAGTTGCGATTAAGAACTGCCCGGTCATGACAAAGCCCTTTTTTATAAGTTGGGTAATAGGCAAAGCTTTCGGCCACTCCTAGCCTCTTCACAATCTATACAGGAACCACTGCGTACTTGTGCTCCACGCATTTCTCTCAATTTAACTCAATGCAAGCTTGGTGCGGGGGGTAGTGCCATTGGAAAAGTGAGATAGGGTCCCAGTTTTTCTGCAGAACTACCTTCTAACCTGTATACAACCCTGGTATGAAGAATATGTTGCTGGTAGTTGACCTTACAATTTGGTTTTGGAATGTATAGACGGATATACTAAAGAACGATAAACTAAAGCATTCAACTATCATTTTTAAACGTAAGCGGAATTTCTCTTAAGATAACTACTTACCATTTACTAGGATAACTATATAAAATTACCATGAGGAAGTAAATGAGTAGAATAGGTAATAAAAATAAATTTTTCATAGAATGCTCTTATGTTTTCAGTTTACAGATTTAGAAGAGATAAAATACAGACCTGTTTTTCAAAAGAATTGGTTGCAAAATATGGAACAATTTAATTGAGCTTTTAGATGTTTTTAAGTCACTTCTAAAGATTTTCTGTTGATGAGTTATTCTGATTGTTTTTGATCTAAATAATCTGAAATCATATATAGAATTATGGTTGCAGCAAAGAAAAAAGGATTTCTAAATTAATGTTTTCAAATCCTTTGTTCTCATTGTGCATCAAAATGTCTGTGTGCTGCATTTACAGTGTAAAGCAAAGTGCAAATGCAGTAAAAATGAATACTGCATTTTGCTTTTTAAATTCCAGTTTCTCAACTTTAATTCTACATTGAAGACTGTTGAGGAAGCAAAATAAAAAAACTAAAAATTTTAAGTATTCTAAAATTTAAATCCTTGATTTCTGCATTCGTGCCAATGTGCTACTGGGTACATTATATACTCTCCTAACATATAATTAAGAAGGTGGTAAAGGTCAAACATTAAGAAAATAGTTGCTTTTCCCCCCACAACAGCCTGTTAAAAATCATTAGAATATGCTTCCCTGTGATACACTACAAGTTTGGTAGATGTCAGCATTCAAAGTTAAAATAAGTGCTGCATTGGCTGTATAACAAGTATAATAAGACTTAATAACTTATATTTGTCTTTATGTGTTTTTAGCAATACAATATGAAAAACATAAACTAGGCTGTCCAGCAAAATTTTTCTCAAAAAATAAGCACTAAGCTTCTGTATTTAGATTCTTAGAAGTATTATTCATAATTATAATAGAAATGTGAAACCTTTCAAAAATGTATCAAATATGAGCTGTCTAAAAGCTAAGAGATTAATTCTAGGGGCATTATGATAAAATCCTTTATGACCTCCTATACTTTTCTGTATTTAAAAAGAAATTTTTAAGAGAGCAAAATTCACATAACAAAATCTGTATTTTAAAAAAACAATTAAAAAATTCTGGAACATCCATAAATTTAATGGGAGGTGAAGAATTATAATTACTTGAACAACTAAAACTGAAATAAGTTTTCTTAGAATGCAGGTAAATCTGACAGCAAAGAGTAAATTTTCCTTAAAAAAGAAACAAAGAAAATAAAATATTTCAATCTGAGAGTCCTTAATGAATAGGATTCTTAAAAATAAAGTATCGTGACTTACTCAAATATATAAGAATAAGTTCCAATATCTCAAGAGATACCTCATTTAGGACTAAAAAAGATTTTTCTACCTCCTGATTCTATAACAGATATAGGATTGCCAGGCTAGCATTACCATGGGGCATGCAAGAAGCTTGCCAAGCAGAGACATGATCTTATTAAATTCAGTATATTAATTCATTGCTTGAGATTAACAAAAGTAGCAGTATCACAGAAACAAATTTCTTCCAGTTTTATAAGTAAACAATCAAGTTTTTATCTTAACACTATATCACTCATAAAGTCAAGTAATGTCAATTTTTAATGTCTCCTGGAGCTGTATGTTCAAAGGCGAAAAAAGCATAGTCCTCATCAGATTAAAGTAGTGCAGATTTTTAGAAAGAGCCACAAATTAATTTTAGTACTGCATACTAACTGGAACCCATATACCAGTATAAAAAATTTTGCCCAATAATTTATTTCCAATGAGTTTATTTAATTACCTTGATATTTATAAGCATAATTCAAATTTATACACGATGAACAGAACCACAGTACATTAAAACACTATTTTATCATGCAAACTACAACTAATAGAAGCTATACAAATTGCCCTTATCTTACCACTAAAAACACATATCTCTTCTGTACTTATGACTAAGGAAAAGATAAAAGATTGCTTAGAAAGCTTACCTCCATTGTAATTTAAAATAAACTATCAGTTAAGTACTCAGAGTAACCAGGAGTTTATAAAGGCTAAATAAATCTTACCTTTATGTAGCCCCAAGACACTGACAGTAAATAGTTTGCTTCAGGCATTTTCAACTGATTATATAGAGAGACAATAAGTTCTAAAACATGTATATCTTTCAAAACCTTGATAGTTTAACAATCTCCACAAGCCTCAGGGTGTGTGGGTTTTTAAAGATTACTGGTAATTAAGTAAACATAAGAAAGCCTTGCATTAGATCCCATCCAGCATCCAGCTGTCTTCCCACTGAACACATGCCGGTTGTAAAACTCCAGAATGAAAGAGAATTCAACAACTATTCTGAATAAAGAAAATTCATGTGATAAAGAAATATCTAAAGATCTAAGGGTCTGCATCTTTCTCTCTCTGAGCTCCAGGGCTTAATGAATAATTTATGCCAAGATGTTTAGCTGCAAGAAAGACAAGTTCTGTCAAAAGCTACCAAATAAGGAACTGCAGAGAAGCTGGGAAGAGTGACAAGAAACTCCTCCCATAAAACCCCAACTATGCACCAATTGCAAGCTATCCCTGGATCTATCAGGTCAGGAGGCATGGACTAGGCTCTGGGTGCTTTTTGATTGGTTGGCAAGGGCAAACCTCTGAGGACATTTCCCTCATCCTCACCTCTGGAAAACGCCATTTAAAAATGGTATTCCTACAGCCGAGGCTGCTGTCTGAAAAGATGAATGGGACTTCCCTCTCACCGTGATGAATAACAGCCATAAAACTTTTCAAAACGAATCGTGCATTCTTAAATAAGGATTACCAATCCTTTTGGAGTCATTTCTATGAATTTTAATATTCTCTGACTTCTCTTCCTTCAAAGTAAAAGCTGCTCTGAAAATGGCAATCAGGCATTTTAATTGCTTCCCTCTCTCAGATCCAAAACAAAACAAGTGGCTTCCCTGGTGACACAGATATAGCCAAAGTTCTTCATCCACCCAACATAAAAGCATAGTGTGACTATACAATACAATTACTCTCCAGAATGCACAGATAGAAGTGATACATTCCCTCCCCTTCGTGCCATGGCTATTTTCAGCTCCTTTTGTTTCCATTGTTATATATGCCTGAGTGCCATAACCTTAAAGATCTAAGGGTGGGGATGATTTATTAAAGATCTGAATGGAGGAAAAAATAAACTGAAAGGCAATACACTGTGTAGGGTTAAAAATGTGAAATTCTGTATAAAGATTTCAGGATCTATATTTTGATCAAAAGAGAACATTTTTTATGATTGTGTACAAAATTAAGGAAGGTATAAGCGTGGCTTGTAGGAATACAGACTTGATCTCGAGAGTAAGGTATCTTTTAAAAGGAGAGTTAAATAAGAAATGTAAATTCTTTTGAGAAAAAAATAATCTTTTTAATTTAGTTTGAGATAGTACTATTCTGGAACTTTTACATTAAAGAGGTCTTATGGATAAAAATCTAGCTTTTACTCTATTTTAGCACAAAATTCTGACCATTCTACCTCATCTCTATCTCCAAGTTTACACTTACTGCCCTAGGCTTCTGTGGTAATATGGTTACTCCTCAGTGTTTCTGCATCAGGCTTGTCTGTCTTAGACAGTATGTCCTCATGAGAAACATCCCCGATCTGTGTCTTAGAGTTTCTACTGGTCTTTTGTTGTCCAAGTACTCAGCTGCGGTTCACATCTACTGTATTGTTTCTTTAATTCCTCTTAATCTTCTATGAAAAGAACTCAAACCCCAACACTCCACCTAAACTGCCTCTGAAAGAATACTAAGGTCCCCCTTTTTGCTAGTCATTCATTCTCACTTTTCTAAAGTGTTCAACGCTGTTTGATCACTCTTTCAGTTCTCTCTCAACTCCCAGGCCCTCAACTTCTTTGGTTTTCTTCCCACTTCTCTGACTATGCCTTCTTTGCCTTCTTCGATTCATCCTTTAACATGTGTTGTTTACAGAGACCCTGTCCTTGGCCCAGGATTCTTCAATGATCATTTCTAACCCGAACTTTAGTAACATATTTCCTAATGACTATACGATCCTCTCCCCTCTCGAATGCCCTGCTAGTCATCTCAAACTTTTTCAAAATAGATGGATTCATTTTTCTTTTTAAAGTAGTTCTTATTATAACTATTCCCATTCAGTCAGTGGGCCCATATTCCAGTACCTGAGACTGAAGTTTACGGGTCTTCTCTACCATTTGACAGGTGTTTCATATGAATCAGCCATTATTAGGTTTAAAATAAATCATCTAAATGAATCCTTCAGTAACCCTGGGATGCTCCCTGTCTATCGCATCACCTTCTCTCCTTCAACTTTGTTACCAAATTCTATCTTCTATAAAATGCCTTTTTGTTTAATCTGTTCCTTTCCATGCCCACTCCCATCATCTAAATCCAGAGCCTTAAAGGATGAAAGAAATGGAAAGTACCTCCATATCATCTCCTCCAATCCCCTCATTTCCACATAAACAGACCTAGAGACAATGCTTCTTCCAAGTTCACTCAGATACTAAGACCACAGACTCTGAATCCAAGTCCTTTAGTGCATAATCCTCAACAAATAATCTCACCTCTAAGCCTCTTGTTTTCTCATCTGAAACACTGGTTCCTGTTGTTGTAGCTAGTCTCCAAAGATGCCTCTTACATCAAATACAAGCCGGCTGTGTAACCAACAAGTGATGCTGTGTGACTGCGGAGACTGTCATAAGAAGTCCTGCAGCTTTCACCTTGGTCTCCTTGAATGTGTTATTGGGATCCCTAAGCCATTCTATAAGAAAGTCTAATTATTCTAAGACAGCTCTGCTATGAGGAAGCCCAAGACAGTTTATAAAGAGGCTACTGGGAGAGTAAGAGAGAGAGGGAGGGAGGGAAAAAGAGAGGGATAAAGTATATGCACCTTTATATGTAAAAAGCAGTTGTGTTCTAGGGTCAGATAATCATAACTGAATTTTTCACCTACGTGAATGGTTGCTGGGGCATGGAACAATCCTCCCTGGTAAGAACCATCCCATGTATTCAAGGACATTTAGCTGCCCTGCCTTCTGCCCGTGACATGCCAGGAGTACTCCCCAATAAGTATACCCTGAATTTCCTGAATGTTCCCCAGCTTTAAGGATCACTCACTGTTCTAGTTGCTTTAACTGTGCCTTTTAAACCAGGGTGGAGGATGTTTAAGGTTAAAAAGATAGCTTCTTTCTTTATATTTTCCAAAGTAGTGAACCACAGGCACAAAAACATCCTACTGTAAATCCTTAATCTGCTGAAGCGAGATGACAATGATAATGATGATGACAATAATAAGAAAAAAAATTTAAATCTGTGAGCCCTGTTAAGATTCATATAATTTTTTCCCATCATAAGGCACAGACTAGAAGCTCCTTCCACTTCTCATGGTAGCAGCCTGCAGAAGAATCTAGACAACCCAGAAGAGAAATCCAGATGAGGCCAAAGAGATACAATTCATACAATCAGATTTGGCTTCTAAAAATTTTAATGAGAAAACTGTAACAGGTATGGTACAGTATTTATTAAGCACATACTATGCACCAAGAGCTTTATATATCGAATCTCTAATCATTGCGAAATTCCAATAAGATAGATATTATCCCCATTTTGAGGTGCAAGGACAAGAACTCTTAAATATTCAATAACTTGCCCAATATGGGACAAGGCTAAGGTGCAAGTTCAGGTCTTGTTTAGTCTTTGCTCTTCATGGTGTATGAATAGTTTGTCCTATAATTAGGCTGACACAAACTTTCTGTATGATACATAGTATGAATTTAGGAGAGGACTCATTTATCCTTAATCCCATGCTGACTTCACAGTCTCTTGAATTAAAGAGCCACTGCTACTATCACTGTGGTCAGACAGCGTGGATCTGAACTAGTGCAGTCAGGAAGCTGGTCCCCAGAGACAGGCAGCCTCCCCTGAAAAGTGAGACCTACTTATATGTGGGAATGCAAATGAACAAGACACAGATGCCCTCGCACAGGTAGAACTTAAGATTTCCTGACTGGTAATCTGCTTCTCTCAAACGCCCAGGTGGTTTTACATACAAATGTGTGTGCATGTACCGAAAAAGGCAAAACATTTTTCTTTTAGCATTTAGTTCTCTTTTCGTATCTTTTCCTAATAATACTCCCCGGGATCTGTAGATGCCACTTCTCTTTTATTCTTCATTTTCTTAGTCCTTAGCTGATACCTCAAGTAATCAACAATCTTTCTGGACTATTTTAAGATATTTCAGGATATTTAAAATTCTGCTGATGGACCTGAGTCATTGATATATTAACATATGCTGGCACCATTGACCTTGTAACAGAGGTCAAGAGAGATAAGACATTTTTGACTAAGGGAAAAAAAGACAAACCAACCAAACTCTGAGGAAACTGAAACTCAGAAAGTCAAGTGTCTTGCTGAAGGCCACAAAAGCAAGTATCAGAGCAGGATTTGAACCCAGGCTGTCTGGTTTCAAAATATTCTAAATTGCCAAAAATGTATTTCAGGTATTAATCTATATTTAGCCTAGCATCTACAAATGATATGTCTATTGACATAATATGTTCTAAGCTGTACGTGATATTACTGTGCTTGAAATATTTAAAAAGTATTATTTAAAACAAGTGTTAACTTATTTTAGTTTATTAACTCTTCGATTTCTCCAACTGAAGAGATTTTTCTGGTAACAGCATTGTTTTTAGTATAAACCTTTAAAAATATTTTATTCTATAATCAATCTATATTTATTTTATACCTTTCTACTTGGTATCAAAGTTCCAGACATTGTTATTAAAGAAGCAAATCTTTAAAGTGGGCTCACATGTATCTAATACTATTTGACTTAACATATGCAAACCTAATTGCTAAATGCACCCTGAAGAATTCTGAGGGAAGGTTAAACTTCAGATACTAAATGCAATAACTACAACACACCAGTGTCTCTAAAACCGATTGTGCTTCTGATTTCGGGTGCCTTAACAAATAGTTTTAGAGGCAGACAATAATCTAGAATGAATTTGTAACCTATATTTTAAATAACAGATTCTTAAATATATTTTTATGCTACAAAAGCTAAACTTTCTTTGATTGATGCATACAGTACAAAAACTTAATTCAAGTAAATCCACTAAATCTGTTTGTGTTTACTGCCCTCTAGTGATTACAGATCCAAATGTGACCTAAGGAACAGCTCTGTGCCTAAAGAGATACTTCAGAAAACAAAAAACATACCTTACTAATATCATGGAGCTTGAGGTTAAGAAGAACCCCAGTTTGACTTTTTTAAAAAAAATTGAGTTATCATCTAAGAATCATTCTCTAATTAAAACTGGTTTAAAATTTTTCCAAAAATGTTTTATTTAACATAGGAAACTGTTGTAACATTTTGTGAGAAAAGAAATTCCAATATAAGAAATTTAATTTTTGTTGAGAGGTTCTTTGAGTCTGAAATAACATGAGAGTGATATGATAATGCTGTATTAAGATTTCTTTTCTACACAAAATTAGCATAATATTCTACATTTTTTGATACAGCTTTGTAAGTAGTCTTCTGTTTGCAATTAATTAGTAAATCTAGCTGAAACCACCACTACTACCATCATCATCATCATCATCATCATCATCATCATCATCACTATCATCATTTTATCTTATCTACCAAGGACTTTCGTTTATGAATGGGTCCATAAATCTCACATAAATGAAGCCCCCACAAAAAACAATCTTGTATGAAAGGAGACTTTCTACTTATAGAGAAAATTAGGAGCTCCAATTCACTTAAACTGTCCTAAGTTAATACCAATTTTCTATATTTATGATGGCCATTATAATCGCCATAAAATATATACTGATATTCCCTGTGTACTTTGTGGTATGCTTTGTGAAAACAATTAAACAAAGAATACCTGTCTTCTAAACCAACTAAAAAATGTAAATATGTATACTTCTAGAAATACATAATCTTTTATGTATACCACTTTTATATATGAATCTTAAAGTAGTTTTGAGTTGTAAAATTTGGGCTATACTCCAAAGGTGAAAAGATATTCCTTTCAACAAATATGATGCCACTATCTGCTTACTAGAATGGCTAAAATGAAAATAAACAAACAATACAAAATGCTGGCCAAGTTGCACAGCAGATGGAACTCTCATATATTGCCGGAGGAAATACAAAATGGTATAGCAACTTTGGAAAACAGGTTGGCACTTTCTTATAGTTAACAAGCATACTGACTATATAATTATTTATCTAAGAGAAATAAAATCATATGTGCATACAAAGACCTATATGCAGATGTTTTCAGCAATTCTACTTGGGTCATCAGAAACCTGAGAATATCACCCAGATATCACCTGGTGAATAGATAAACAAATTATGATACATCTATAAAATGAAATACCAGAAAGCAATAAAAAGAAACAAATTACTAATACATGCAACATGTTATTAGAAAATGAATCTCATAAGCAATATGTAAAGTGAAAGACACTATTTACAAAAGGCTATGTATATACTGTATGATCTCATTCATGTAACATTCTGAAAGGCAAAACTGTAGGGACAACCAGATCACTGGTTGCCAGTGGCTGGGAGTAGAGGGAGGGGAATCACTAAAAAGGAGCAAGAAAAACCTTTTTGGGTGATGGAAATATTCTATATTTAGATTATGGTAGTAGTTATCCAATTGTTTACATTTGTCAAAATGCATTCAACTATATGTAAAAAGAGTACATCTTACCATATGTAAATTACACTTCAAATCCTTACTGTAAAAAGTGTTAGATAATTTTGTCAAATTACGTTAATTCCAAATTTGGTTAACCGTGTCTAAAGAAAATGAAAAACAAAAATCTCAAGCATAGTTACATGTGGTAAAATAACATTTTTACCCTTTCAAAGGGCTTCACCATTATATCCCAGGCAAATAGATATATGTTTGCCTAAAGTCCATGTAGCTTTGAATAATACAATATGTGGTAAATTCCTAATTATGCAAAGCCTTTAGGCAATATAAAAAATTTTGAACTATTCTTATAACTACTAACATCATTTTCATTTTAATCCTTTGGAATGAAGAGTTCCCTAAAATATTTTAGATATTTTCCTGCTTTCTTAAACAAACAAAAAAACATCATAATTTAATTATTTCATAAAAATTTTGGGCCACTTCTATTTACTCTTTACTGAAGAGTCAACAAATATTTATTTTATCATATGTTCATTTTGGGCCAAGTGTGTGCCAGCTGTTAAAGATTTTAAAAATTCAATAAAATGGGTAGAGCTGCTTGTAGAAAACTAAATAGTCTCGACTATAATATTCATTTTTGAATCCTTCTGTCACTTTTTAATAGGTTTAATTTTTTTCTGATCTTTTAGTTAGCCTTTTATTCTATGGTTAGTATAGATCAGCTTCCATACAGTCTCACTATTACAATGGGTTTTGTCTAAAGGCAGCGTTCCCCAGAATATGTTGTAAAGAACAGTAGTCCTATGTGATAATTCTCAAAGAAGACATCCAGCGTCGAACTTTTGGTATCATGCTAACCTTTTTGGAGATTGTGTGCATTAGCATATTAAAGGCCAAGAACTGTAATGAATAACCATTTTAATTTTAATTCAGCATTTCTCAAACTTATTCTAATACCTCTTCGTTGCCTTCTCATTTATTGACAAGCAAAAAAAAATTCTACGGTTTCACTGAAAATTCTCGTGGAAAGTAATGTGCTTTAATAATAAAGTTTTGCAGATTGATTTATTAAACAAATATTTATTAAACAGCTATTATGTGTCAGCCTGGGGGATACAGTAAGGAACAAGACAGAAGCATTCCCTCTTCATGCAAATCTTGGACTCTTAGGACAAAAAGACAAAAAAACAGACAAACAAAAAAAACAAGCAGACACACAAAAATTGAGTGACAAACATGGTGAAGGAAAGCAAAGCGGGTAACACGATACTGTGAGGGTGGACTATTAAATCGTCAGGAAAAGCTGCCTTGAGAAGGTAATACTCTGAGAGGAGACCCTAAAGACTAGGAAAAGCCCACCAGAAGATCTGGGGCAGAGCATTCTGTGCAAGGGCTGAAGGAATATAGCTAGCATGAGGGAATAGGTATATAGAATGAGATTCAGGGTAGGTCAACGTTAAGATCCTGTGGGTCCTTGTAAGCCTTCAGGAGTGTGTGGGATTAAAGGCCAAGAACTGTAATAAATAACCACCGAAATGTTCTGATCAGAAAGTAACATGATGTGATTTACATTTTAAAAAGTCTCTGGAGAGGATGGCTTGTAGAGGGGCAAAAGCAGATAGAAGAGGAAAGGAAGCACTTGAGGAAGAGCTAACAAGAACTGAATGCTGTGGAGGAACATTTTACTGCCCTCCCTCCACCCTCCGTTCTTCACAGAGTTCTGGATAAGGAAAGCTTCAAGATTGAGTTTTGAATATGTAGTTAACTTTCAAAACTTTCAAATATTCTAATGACATTACATTAGGATAGACCACTTGCATCAAATTTTAAGATGTTTGTATAATAGTCTGAGACCCCACAACAGAAAATCCATTTTTAAATCCCTTCTTCATAGCAATTAGTAATGTGAAAGTCTAAACAAAATTATACAACATAGCCAAAATTAGAATCTAGCACTCAAGTTGGCAATATTTTAATTAAAGTACTATGCCTTATTTGCACATTTTAGGAATGAAAGAACACTTTACTAAAGGCAATCATAAACATAATTAAAATTGGTGCAATAATAGATATTTTTTTCATTTGCAACAGTGATCGAATAGTAGAGTATGAGAATTCTGAGAAGTACCAGTGTATAGAGCATAGGTATTTCTAGTTGGCTTCGCCAGAATTCAAACCTTGCCCTGTCTCTTATGAACACTATAGTATATGGCAAATTCTTAAGGGTCTCTGGGCTGTGTAGAGGGAATGGAAGTTAATGAAAGTAATCCAGTATTAAGGAGAGTTAGGAGCACAATAAGCAATTGATATTGTGACCAGAGACAATGAAGTTTGTTATAAGAAAAACAATCTGATTAAAAACACTGCATTAAGATTCCTGCAATAATATCTACCCAATAGTTTATGCAATCAATGGTTTGTCCACAAACTACTGGAATCATTGATACTAGCTAAAAATTATGGAAATTTCAGACAAATAGGAATAATTTTCTCAGAATGCACTGACTTGAGAAATGTAAAGACATTCCTGCAGTCATCAGGAACAAATTCCAATCTCCAAAGGAAAATGTAGGTACAACCCTACAGGTGACTTGGGACTAATGAGATAAGCTCAGTACCAGTAACTGTATGATGATGATTCTTTCAATCAGCAAATACTTATTTAGCAGCAACTATGTGTTAGCTACTGTTTCAGGTACTTCAATCAGCAAATCATCTGCTCTGAAGAAGTTTTCATTTAGTGTACGGGAGACAGAAGGCAAACAAGCACGTGCAGGAGGCACCCCCCCCCCCCCCGTTTCCTTTTAGTGTGCTTTCTTGTGTAGAACAGGCTAGACAATTAAAAACTCTATATCCCAGATGCCTTTGCAACTATAGTTTCAGATGTGATTTAATTTCTTCCAATCAGATGACACCGTGATCCCTTCCACAAATTAAATAGCTGATTGTTGTTTCTTTGTAGACAATCTGCCTCTTTTCTCTGGCTCTGTTGAGATCTACTTATTTCTGTGGTTTCTCTAGGAAACATCTGGATATGGATTTCTTTTCAAAATTTTTCATTGGGATTTACTGGACTCCTAGAATATTTCATCTTCCCCATTCTCTCTATTTTCTTCTGGAATACAAATTAGATACATGTCACCATTTTGCTGGAAAGGGAATTCTTGCCATATTTTAAGTATACATTGTTATCCATAAAATACAGCATAGGTTAGTTAGGTAATGATAATTTTATAGCAATTAATTTTATTAAAAATATTGCTTTTAAACAATTTTTAAAATTAGGTGTGACTGTTTCTATTACATCTCTAAACTTAATAGTACAGAAAACTGGAAAATCAATTTGATTTATCTAATTTCCCATAAAATAAGATGCACAGATGTTTCTTCTAATAAAAACTCAGACCTGAAAACATAGTTAAAAAACTAACTCACTTTTCTTTATACTTCAATAAAAATGGTTGCTAGCCACTTAGACATTTGTTCTTCTGTATACCTGACTATATTTGCATTCTTAAGAAGAATAAAGATAGAGAATAAAGACAGAGAAAAACAAAATAAAAAAATGCAAACTAAAACAAATAAACAAACAAACAACTCTGCTTTACTTTACCTTCCAAATGTGGATCTAACACCCTGTGAGACCCCAAGTCAATCATACATTAGAAAGAATGAGATTGTCATCCTACAATTCTTTGGTACTGTGAAATATGTTCGAGTTGGAAAGTTCTGTAAAGACATTTAGTCCACATGTCTACTCAGAGAGGAGTCCTACAACTTCTTATATTTAGTAGTCCGCCTCTCCCGAATTTCTTCCATTGTTATGTAAGTCTCTTTCACTTTGGGTGAATGTAGTTTTAAAACACTGAGCTAATACTGAGCTATTAATGACTATTAGCTTGCAATGACCTAATATCATTCTTCAAAAATTCTTTATAAACCCTTGAAAATTGATTTCACTCTGGACACAGCAAATGAAACAAATGTGGCTCAGGGATGTTAGTACAGAAGCACAAAAAGCACAATAGTAATTAATACCATTAACCTTTTAGGTAAAATGAAACAAAACAAACAAACAAAAAACCCAAATAAAAACAAAAACACTCCAGGTCTTATAATTAGTGAACAACAGCTAAACATGAATAATTATAGCTTGCTAATTACTTTCCCCTACAACAGCTAAGGCAGAAAGCAAGTGAATGAGAAGATATGAACTTCAGTTTGGGGTTCCAAGAAAAGCCACCAAGCAGATGGCTTTAATATAACTTTGAGAATACCAGTTCTAATAATTCATAAAATTGTCTTTCTCTAAAACCCAGGATAAAAAAAATAATAGGTAATGTTTATTTAGTGACTTAGTTACATGTAAAAAGGATAGCGCTGGGTACTTCCCTGGCATTATCTTGTTTATCTCTAATAACAACCCTATGAGGACTATTATTATTCCCATTGTACAGATGAGCCTTCAGGTTGTAACCATTAACTCTGTCCTGTCCTTTCACCAGAATTACAGCCCTGACAATTGAAGGTCTATAGGGCATTTCTACTTATCTCACCTCAATTTCATGTCTAAAAATTTAACTGCCATATCTTCTACCCTACCATCCCCAGACTGGTTTCTCTTCCTGACTTTCCAACCAGCATCCTTTCCATGATTTAAGTTTAGAATTTTGTACTTTCCTCTGGTTGCAGTACTTTCCACCAAATCTTTTATATCTTATCATCTTTCTCCTACCCATTCTATTCATTCCCATCTATTTCAGTTCCTCAACATTTACATGCATAATTCCCTAGCAGATCTTCACTGCTTTCAGTATTTCCCCTCAGTATGATCCATCTACCATACCACCACTAGATTTATCTTCCTAAAATTGTTTTGCTATTATTTTCCTTGTTGTAGCCTTCTTATAAAGAGAGAGAGAGAGAGAGAGAGAGAGAGAGAGAAAGGGTTCTTCAGACCTTATAGTGTTAACAGGCAATGGCTTAGTCTGGCATTTAAGGCACTCTGCAGTGTGGCCCCAATCTACATTTCTCATACGTGCTTCTGTTCCTATAAAAGATTTCTGTTCCAGACAGGCTCACTCACATAGAACACCCACCACTCACAAACACACACACTCCCACAAATACACAATAAAGCTTACTCCACAAGAGTGTCTGATCCTACCCTGCCTCGTCTAGCCTCTAGAATATCATCTCTTCCCTCATTAGCAACCTATAGGAATCCTCAGTATTCAAGATCCAGACTAAGTAGTACTTTTTTGCAATGCATCCTAATCTCTGGTTGTTACTGTTAAACACACTCTAAATGCCTCTACAGGACCACAACACAATGAATTACTCTGTCATTCATTAACCTACAACAGGCTTATTTATATGGCAGCTATATATTCAGTGTATAAATCTATACGCTTTTATGTCTATCTGCATGTCTATCTATGTCTGTCTATCATCTATCTTTCTATTTATCTGTTCATCCATCTACCTATCTATGTATTTGAATAAGAACACACACATATATATAAAAGTCTCATTTTGTCATAAAAATCTTTGGAACAGAAACATGTCCTACAGCAGATGCCCCCAACCTTTTTGGCACCAGGGACTGATGCTCCTATGAGAATTTAACGCCTAATGATTTAAGGTGGAGCTGAGGCAGTGATGCTAGCGCTGGGGAGCAGCTACAAATACAAATGAAGCTTCAATCGCCTGACACTCATATCCTGCTATGCAGCCCAGTTCCTATCAGGCCAAGGACCAGTACCGGTCCATGGCACAGGGATTGGGGAACCCTTGTCCTAGAGTAACCAGACACAAACAAAAGCCTTCGGTGAAAGCCTAAATATTAAATTGTGGTTAAACCTAATGACTTATTTCTCACATAGAAATGGTACCTGGTCTAGAAAATAGTCAAGGGTCAAATACAAATAATAAAGACACAACAGACTAAAATTTTCATTCAAAAGTAATGATGTCATTAAAAGACTGATATCAGGGTCATGTCTAGCAACAAATTATTTTTATTCTCCATAAGATTAAAGCCTTGATAAGAGTAACACAGGACTATTTTGTTGTGGGTCACTTTAACTTTCTTGTGCCTTCTCCCCTCATCTGTAAAATGAAGGAGGTGAACAGGTTGATCTCATAAATCTCATTTACCTCTAAGGACTTCTGGAATTAAAAACAAACAAACAAACAAACCACTTTTACTAAGAGTACCAAAGTTTCCTTTCTCCGCGAAGTGGCTGACAGCAGTGGAAAATGAAAAGGGATCAATCACCTATTCAGTGACTCATTTTCAACTCTTATAACGACTACACTGCTAGGGAATTTCTTCTCCCTCTGGCTATGGCCAGTGTCAGATCCGTGACTAAGATCTATGACTAAGACCTCATCATGCGCTGGAACTGGTTTCAAGGTCATTTCGCTCATTCCTCTGTTTCTCAGCTGGACTGTCATTTTAAATCTGCACACTGTGAAATGTTCTTGTTCCTTTTCCCCAGCAAGAGGTACCTAGTAAACCTGATATTGATATTTGACATTTTTTTAATAGTCATAATTTCAATTTTACACAGAATCAGAAAAATCATTTGAAGGGGTCTTGGAGGTTATCCAGGTAAACAGCAAACCAATTTTTAAATAAAATGGAACGAAGATATACATGAGACCCTCACAACTTTAGTAAGTTTCTTTTTGTATCTGCCTTCATACATTTCTTTCAAAGTAATCATAAGTAAGTGGTCATTGAGAGTATAAATAAAAATATGCTATCATAGAGTGCTAGGTAACCAAGCTAAAACTAAAGTAAACAAACTCAGTGGGCCATCACATATGCAAGCTAGTGAGGTCCCATAAATCACCATGACTGGGTATCAGGATTTCAAAGGCGCACACTGTGAGCTCTGTTGTCCAGGCCTGTTGACTCAAGCTCCAGTTGCATTGGGTTACCCTATATGGCAGCATATAAAGTTCATCTTTAAAGTTTAAAAATAGTTCCAATCCCCATCCCTACTAAAGATAAGTCACAGTACCTATTATGTGTGTGTATACTATGCACTTGACATAAGTCTTAATTCCCTTACAACCAAGTAAGATATACATATATGTGTATATATATATATATTTTATATAATTTATATATAATTTATACATATACATATACATATTTTATATATAATTTATATATAATTTATACATATACATATATATATTTTATATATAATTTATATATAATTTATACATATACATATATAATATATATATATATATATATATATATAATTTTTATTTCTGAATTACAGAAGAAACAGAGGCTCAGAGAGGTTGAGGCATTTAATTATCCAAGGTCACAACTCCAGTGTGGAGTGGCTTTATATCCAGAAGAGGAATTGTTAAGCTCCTTGGAATTTAAAAGATTTAAAGCAGAATCAAGATAAAAGTTCACATTTGTCATTAACTATTCGGTTCTACTTTTCTCTTTTAGCGCCTAATGAAATACTACAGTGAATCAAGTTATACCTATTTTGACAGAGTCACTCCTCACCTTGTTCCAGCTTGTAACTTGCTGCCCCATGTTCTCACTCCTAAGCAACATTTTTCTTCAGGGGATGGCTCAGCAACTGGATGTGACAACCCACCCATGCTGCTTCTGGGCCATGACTTGAGGAGATAACAGGTAGAGGAGGTGATGCTGGCTATTGGTACTAGAAAGACTCAAGCCTCATGAAATACACTGTCTATAAATCTCCCACTCCAGTTAGTTCTCCCCACTTCCCTCAATCCCACAGCTGACTGTTTTCCCTTAAACATTCACACCCTTACACTCACTGACCAATAATTTTTTTTTTTCTTCAAGGCTGTTCCAAAGGTTCATTTCAACCAGATTTCACCATATTAACCCTAAGGTAGAAAGTGGGCAGGGACATAAACTCCTCAGTCTGCCTCCAGCCAAGGACAGCCCTGATTCTAGGTCAGCCCATTTAGATATTCCTCCTTCTTCACCCCTCCCCTTCTTCATCTTACTGTCTAATATGTTTTCCTCTCTACCTCTCTTTTCTTCAATTTTGATTTCTCACTCTATCCATTAGTCCATTTTCCTTCCCCATTCCCTTTACCAAGAAAATAGACCTCCAAGGCAACCCCATAGTCATAGGCCATATCAAGAATTCTGATACCTGCTTACACCTTCCCCCAAGTTTATCCTATACCTTCTCTATCTGCTGTATACCTCCCCACTATCAATCAAACTTTATCCCCTCCAGTACTACCCACCTACCCCTCCAATCTCCTGTCAGTTTGGAATCTCAGATCTGCTTTAGTCAATTGGTCTTCTCATCCCACTAACTCCATTACCCTTTAGTTTATATCTATGTCCTGTTAAACACCTGCCTAAGTTTATTCTCAACCTAGCATACTGTCTCACCATCAAACTCTTTCTAGGAGCTAGGAACTGAGTCCTTTCTACTCTCACCCTAACATGACACAGAGAACAAAGAATGTAGAAAAAACTGCACTACTGATTCGTCTCTGGGGATTATATGTTACTGAAATTGCTCTTGAATTTTAAAATCTGGTGCTCTCTAAATAAATTAAAATTTTATTAGGACATATTTTGAAAATGTGGTCTGAGAACAAACACTTGTTTTTCTATATCTCTGTCTTCTCCCCAGACACTACATTCAGAAAAATAATTATCTTTACATGTATCAAGAAGCACATAGCTCTTGGACAAGTTGAAATAAGTATCAGTTTTTCATATTTAAAAATGGGCCAAACTGGTCACATAGTGTACTGTTTCTGGGACCAAGTTAGAAATTAAAGTTTGAGGTATGAGAAAACATCAGCATCATGCCTTACATTAGAAAGTAAGGTAAATACTGGTGCTTCTTGACTAGTTGTTAAAGCCTGTTCATGTGTATCACATGGATAATATTAACATGTTTGAAAATAAGACTAAGGCTACAAGTAAGTTTTCCACTGGATCTTACTTTCAAGAGAACAAGTTCCTCTTGTATAGAAATTGATTATTCAGTCTGTAATGATTCGAATTTTTGTCTGTTTTGTCTCTTCTTCTATGTACCCTTTATCATTTTATTCCTCATCAACACTATATAGACAAATTCAAATTTAGGCCAAATGGTATCTCTTGTAAACAAATATTTCCTGATGTATATTAAAGAAATAATTTTATTTCTAGTAAAATATTCCTATAATTTCTTGAAAACCAACTATCACTCACCCTGGTGATCTAAGATACAATTCTGAGAATATAAGATTAAGCAAACAAAAAAACAGAAAATCAAAATTTATACCACAGATGTTAGTTTCATTCTCATCAGAGGATACTGTTGAAACTGACTTGAAATATTCAAAATAAAAAAATATAAGAGGATCAGTGCTTACTAAGAGAGAAAGGGCAAGTCAGCAAATATTCACTTAACATCTTAATCTATAAAAGGCTTTGAGAAAATCTAACAAACATAAAAAATTCAAAACTTTAGTTCTCCTAAATCTTAATTTCTGTGTACTCTCTATATAATAATAGGGTTTTTATCTTTTGCAGTCTTTAACGAGTGTGTGTGTGTGTGTGTGTGTGTGTGTGTGTGTGAAATAAGGTTTCCAGAAAAATAATGAAATGATGCTGGTATATCAAAGTATCCATGAAAGAATTCTGCTACTTTTTAAAAAACCGTTAAAGCTTTCAAAATTTGAAACTTATCCTCTTCCTAAATTTTTGTGATAATGCCCATCATTATTAAAGTTGTAGTTCATTATTTTCCTGAAGCTTAAAAAAAAACTAGTAAATACAAAATAAAACATTTCCTGGTCAAATAATATTCCCCTTTTCCAGAACTTGGTGAAAAGGTATACATAACATAAAGTCATTTTACTAATAAATGTTCTTTTCTTCGTAATGCTGGATAATTCAGTATAATTTATAATTCTTTAAATAGACATGCAGTAATTTCATTTCCATATGATTTTTTAAAAAATAATACCCTACTGCAATGAAATATCTGTTCATCCTCCCTATTGAGCTTGGCTTGGAATGATCAGGTAGAATTAAAGGAGAAAAACAAAAAGGAAATACTTTGATATATCCTCTTAAAATACTTTGAAGAGTATTGTTTAAGATGTCTTTATTCACATTTAGGTCTAAAACAAAAACAATGCAACCAAAACACTGCCATGCCAACCATGGAAAGCAGCCTTAAGTTAGATGCCAGTCATACTCTGAAATGAAGATGACAGACAGCAGCCTGCACTTATTCTATGATGGCAGCCTCATCTTTGCCTGGTTGCTATAACACATCCCTGTCAGGTCTGTGTGTTCTACTCTCTAGACCTGTTTATGAAGGGCCGAGGTGTTTCCTGTTATGGCACCTATGGCTCCACAGCACACTCCTTGCCAAGAATAAAAACCAGAGGCTGCCATTATAGGGATTGCAGTGCAGCAGACCAGAGATGCTAATGGGAGCCCACGCATACCTTGGGTAAGGAATACTCTCTAATACACAATGCAAATAAGCACATCCTTTCTTCCTGGATAGCAAGGAAAGTATTCAGATATGTCAGTTTTAGTTGGAATAAACCTATAATAAGAATGTTATTGCTAAAATAGGTACAGAGGGGAGAGAAAAGGTTAAGGCTATCAATATGGCCTGCATGGTTTTTGTGTACTAGAAACTTTAAATGAGAGCGGTCTAATCTGAGCATAAACTATGCTAAAATTTCTGAGAGATGAGTGTCTATAAGCAGAACTGAGATTTTCAAGTGGGAAATGATCAGGATTCTTGTCAGTGAAAGAAAATAACCTTTTTGGTAAGGCATCAACTATAATGAATGAGTAGACTCTAAGTCTACCAACCCACAGTGAGAAGTGGCATTTACATTAACATTACATTTACATCATGCATATGGTACTAATTTATGTGACCAACCACAAAATGATAGATTGATACTGGTTTTGGGCTATAAGCCATGTATATTTCATCAATACTCTCAGTGCATGGTAGAAATTTTGTTGTTTATACATTTGAACAGTTATTGAATCCATCTGCTTATTAGAAACATGGCTTGTGTTTCATTTACACAAAGAAAAAAAGTGTATCTTTCACCCATGATTTATGCATGTAAATTGAGATAAAGGCTACGAAGATGACACAAAATAATGCAGGCACTCTAGAAAGTGAACTACATAAGAAGTCAGGAGATTTCTAACTACTGAGGTGAACCTGGACAAGTTTTGGGCCTCATTTTTCCTACTCAGACTAGGTGAATTAGACAAATGATCACTTCTGTTTTTTTTAGTTCTAACACATAAGGCTTGAGTCTTAGACAAATAATGAATAACAACAAAAACGATGCTCTGAAATATTGACAATGCTAAATACTAGCAAAACCACCAAAGAACTAAGTGGTAAGCAGAAACAGGTTATACTTTAATTTTATTAATTCATATAACTTTTATTCAAATGATATTAGCCAGAAGTTAGGATAATTTTCTCTAATTCTTTGACCAAATATTCAGTAACTCCCTTGCAAAAAGTTTGACAAAGAGTAAAACTGAAACTTTTACACTTAAAAAAAGACTCTGATTTTCTAAGCCCTCTTAAGTAAAATCAAACTTAGTTTCTGAGATTAAACAGTAATGATTCCTATAGCATTGAGAGCAGAAACATTTAAAGCTGAATTTCAAGGATCACCACAATACCAATCACACAATTCATCTAATATGCATTGAGCATCTACTCAAAAAGGCCTTGTGTCTGATGTTAGAGAGGCTGGAGAAATAAGACTAATAACCTAATGTAAAATGTAATATAAGTAAAGGCATTACACCCAATCAGGGGAGTCAGGTGGAAGATATGGGAGAGGAGAGAACAGAAAAGACTTCATAAAGAGAGTAGAATTCCAGCTAGGCTTAAAGGATGGTTGACATTTGTTTAATAAAACTTTTGTTTTAAAAATGTTTTAGAGTTGCAGAAAAATTATGAAGATAAGTACAGAGAGTTCCCATATGCCCCACACCAGCTTCTGGATTGTTAACATTTGACATTGGTATGGCACATTTGTTACAATTACTGAACCAATATTGATACATTATTATTAACTAAACTCTACGCTTCATTCAGATTTCCTTAGTTTTCACTCGATGTTCTTTTTCTGTTCGAGGATATCATCCATGACACATTACATTTAGTTGTTACGTCTCTTTGGCTCCTCTTGGCTGTGATAGTTTCTCAGATTTTCCTTGTTTTTGAAGACCATGACAGTTTTGAGGTATATTAGGCAGGTATTTTGTAGAGTACATCTCAACTTGTAATTATCTGATGTTTTCTTCATGATAAGAGTGGGATTATGTGTTTTTGGTAGAAAGACTACAGATATGAAGTACCACTTTCATTAGCTCATATAGAGGATACATAACACATCAAGACTTATCACTGCTGATGTTGAGTTTGACTACCTGGCTGAGGTAGTGTGTGTTTGTCAGGTTTCCCCACCATAGAGGTACTCTATTCCCTCTTTTCATACTGTGCTTTTTGGAAGTCAATGTGTACATCCCACACTTAAGGAGAAGGTAGTTTTATGCTCTCCCTCCTTGAGGGTGGAGTACCTATACAATTTTTTTGTAACTCTTCTGCACAGATTTGTCTATTCTCCCCCACTTAATTATTTATTCAAGACAGTATTTATTTATACCATTAAGAACTCATGAATACTTACTTTATACTTTGGGTTATAATCCAATATTCACTTATTTTCTTGATCAAATAGTTCTAGCTTTGGTAATTGAGAGCTCTTCCACAAGTTTACTATTGTGTCCCTTTGATATGGTCCTATCGATGTGGAGTTTTATTTCTTTAAGCATTTCTTTTCTTTCTGGCACTACAACATGATCCAGTCTCATTTCCTATCCTTGCTCTAGAATATTCTATTTCTCTGAAGAGTCCTGATTCCTCTGATTGAAGAGTTATATCAGAAACCAAGATGAGGGTGCTAGGTTTCATCGTTGCTACTAGGCTGTCATTGCTTTAGATCCTCTCAGCTAACTGGGCAAGTAAAATATTTGTACATATACTAGATGGTTAAGATGTTGAGAGGTACAATGGGAGGATACGTCCTTAATATACTTTTCTTAGCATTAAATATTAAGAGGTTCTGCATCTGGGTTACTTTCAGTTTCTTTCCAAAGAATAGCAGGGATACATTCATTTATGAAAAAACTGCCTAGACTTTCCTCAACTGCTTTATATATTTCTCCTAGAAACAGCTCCTAGAGTTTTATATATTCTGATAAAACTTCAGGCCATTTTGGTGGTCTATACTATAAAATTACACAAAGGAACAAAGGGTAAACTGCCTGAAAAATCACTAATGGGAAGAGTAAATGAAACATTCCAACAGTCCTCTTTGGTTAGTGTCAGCATCATTAGGCCACCATTCCCTCTTAAAAGCTCACTGGAAGTACAGGCATCAGAATGCCAGACAGCTACCTTCTAGCCCTCACCAAATAAAATAAGAAAAGACAGATGGTATTCCTTTACAGATAGAAATAAAGGACTTAACATCACTGCGTCCTTACTATGTTTCTGACTGTCTAGATAATTTCTATATTTCACTTCACTAAATTGTCACAGAAACTATTTAACAGATGAGTAAACCAAAGCACAGAAGGTAAGTTGTATAATTTATATCTCAAAAAGGGAGAGAGTGAATCCAATCCAGGCAGTCTAGTTATAGGAGGGTGCTACAAACTACAAACCATTCTGCTTGAGGGATGTCAATGAATGAGAGACTTCTGCTGATGAAATTTAGCATTTTCTCTTCAAGTGGGGAGATTTCATTAATCACAGAGAATTTCATAATGAAAAATGACTCCTAAAATTGTTCTTGTTGCCAATTTATAATATATATCCAAAGGTATGCCCAGTGTCTAAGCAAAATGCTTTAAGGTAGTGTGGATGCACATTTTCTCATTTTGTTAACTTTAATGTATACTAGAAAAAACATATCTGGGACATCAAATCTGTGATTCAATGCATATCCTTGTTTAAGATGAAGCACTCAGGTGGGTATTTACATTTAAAAAGTAAATGCTTTAAATAAAAACATTTGACATGTAGCAGTTATGAGAATGTACACAGAAAGTTTGAGTAATACTAATTTAGACTGTTATTTTTTACAGAATATAAAGGTCACAAATTTTCTTTTACAAAACATTATGTTCTTAAATTCCAAGAGTATATGACACATGGTTTTCCTCAATCTCCTATTTTTCAATATAGTCTATGCACAGAATAATTTACATGTAACTTACTGTAAACCCAGTATGAGCTACTCACCAAAATGAGCTTTGCATACATTATATCTAATGCTCTCGACAACCTTTCAACTTTATTGTCCCCTGTTTATAAATGGAGAAATTGAGATTCAGAAAAGTGAGGCATGTTGCCCAAAATATTAGGTAGGAGCAGCAGAACTGGAGTATGAAACCAAGTTCACCTGACAAAAAACATCTATGTTCTTTCCACTCTACAAAGCTGCCAATTAAACTATCTCAAGTAGCCAGGTAGAGCACCACCACCCCGGTAGAGCTATGTCATTATAAAATAAGCCGCAGTTACTTTCAGTTTTAAAGGGTTGGTCTCTTTCAGAAAAAAAAAAGAATCAGATTCTACATGTCTTTTGGCTTAACTGATAATCATGACATTTATAGCATCTCACATCCACCATATATATGATCCTAGTAATGGGTACAATCTATATGAGTTTCACATTATCTATCATTTTTTTGGCAAAAAAAAAATGCTTAATCTATCCATAACATTGGGAAAAGTTCTATTTTACCTTGGCCAAGCCTTTAGTTTGGAAATTTTTTTTTTTTAAAAAACATAGTTCATAACATTCTGAGAAAGAAGTTACCACTATCCTATAATTAAATCAAAATGTAATAACTGAAAGCAATTTCTCTAGTAATAACTAATGAATCAATTAGAAGTTTTGCTAGTTAGCATTTAGGGATATTTAAGTTTACTGCCACTTAAATATTGGTACAGAAACTGAGTTGATGATAATAGAGACAAATTGAGATTTGTTTTAATCTGCAGTGTTTTATTATAGTCAAGGGCTTTACTATTCAATGAAACAGAAAAATTTCTGTTAAAAGTCGTTTCTTCTTTATGTTATTACTTTAAATAAAAGCATAAAAATATTTTCTTCTAACACTGATCATAAAAACAAGCATTCCCAATTCTTCATAACTATGACACTCCATGTAAACTACATAAATCTTTGCCAAATATGCTTTTATTTATGAAAAAGCAGGTAGCAAACTCAAAACCTCAGTAAGCCGTTTCTGTACTTATAGAAGATATTTTCTTTTTAAAATTTACAGTTTTTCTTTAGACACATTGATTCTTAACAATTCTTTTATGACTGTCAATAAATTTTAATATTTTAATGTAGAAAAATGACTATTACGTGCTATTTGTTCTCCATAAAATAAGAATGCCTTTTCCAACTACCTTCAGTTTCCTTCTTAACAAATGTTAAACATTTATTTCTGTTCTAAGAGTTATATTAGCATAATGCTGAAATATCAAGATTTAGCCACGTCTATGAGCATTCCATATTCATTCCAGTATCCCTTTTGCCCAGATAAAAATGTTATCAACAGTCACAGAAAGTTCTAGTACATGTTATGTATGCACTAACTATTAAAAAGCAGCAGGGGGAGCAGACAATGAAAACGCTAAGAAAAAGCATCCCAGAAAAGCAATTGATTTATGGACAGAAACATGATAGATCTCTCTCCCTCCCTCCCTCCCTCCCTTTATAGATATATATATATATATATATATATATATATATATATATATATATATATATCAGACAATAAATTCCATAAAATAGAAATCACATATGTAAAGCTGGCCTACATACATCTGGAATGAACTAGGGTAAAACCTAAGGTCTTTTAGAAGGTTGCTTGAATCCTAATTTCAAAACAGACTGTCAGCTTGAAGCATGGCAGTTTCCAGCAATGCCAAGCCAAGAAACTGGCCAAAAATTAGAGAGGAGAAACAAAATACATTCTCACAATGGTATATTTTGAGAGGAAATAATTTTTTTTTCTCCTTTAAACATATTGCACTTACACTGAAGGCCTGGTGACATGGGCATTATTCAGTCACAAGTGGATAAAATTATAGGGTTCCATAGCATAATCCTTGAAAGCCCTGAGGCTTAGACTCCTTGCTGGCCCTCCTTGAATGCTCAAGTTGACTTTCCATCACAGAAAGTAACCAAAACATTGTGAAATTACTCTGCATTAAAAATATCTAAAAAAAGTATTTTAGCTGTACAAAAGAATGAAAATGTCCCCACCAATCTCACATCATGCTTTATATGTTCTAATAATGATTAGTACTGTGTTTTCAGTTTTAAGGTAAACAAAATGTATTTGGCTCTTCTGTCTGGAATTCAAGAAAAGACTAAACTTCTAATTAGAACTTCGAAATGTTTGTTTATATTATACCAAAAACATGTACATATAATTTAAGCATTTTTTATAATATAAAAATGTGCATTAAAGACAGTTATTTAATAATTATATTATTAAAATCCATCAAACTTAAAATATCAAGTATAAATTACAAGTGGCAATTTATGGTAAAAACAAAACATATTTCAGCTAAGTAAGCAACCGATGAAGTTTGAACTAAATCTCAAATAATAATACCAAGAACAATATTGTCAGACACTATTTGTTAGTTAGCTGTTTTATACATACTCTTTCAAACTCCTGCACTGACCTCCAAAATGGTTATTACTGTATCCATCTTTTATGCTAAGGAAATTAAAGCTAAAAATGTTTATTTTTCTGATGCAGTGAACAAAATCATGATTTATTTTCCAGGTCTGCTGCCTCTAAAAGCTTTGAGACCTCACCAAAACCTCTCTCAGCTACAGCGATGAGGTTCCAAAGGAAATCTGTACAAATCTCAAGCAGATTAATGTGCTTATGAGGGTAAGTGCTGTAGATTTAACCACTCAAATTAAATGCCATCTGGAGCCTCTTACCCTACTTGGTACAAGCATCTGACATGTATTATAGCCAACTCTGGGCTTGGCCAAGAATTCAATAATTTTCCAGTCTCAAAAACATTGATAAGCGTTTTATACACATTAGAATACCAATCAGGAAATATAGCTGGTTGCTTCTAAAGCATCGTTAAAACACTGTTAATTCTTTTCATTAAGATTTTCTAAAACATATAAAGAATCTGTTAACCCAATTTGTTAAATGGATCTGAGGAATCAATTTCCTTCTTCCTGACACCCAAATCCGTCTCAATAATCACTAAAGATATAGTGATTATTTGTATAGATTTCTATATTATCACTTACAAACCCTAATCTCCTACTAGTATTTTTATTGTCGTAGAGTATATTTAAAAAAAAAAAAAACCTCGATGAAAAAAAAAAAAACTTCACGACTTTTCAAAGGCAACAAGAAAATAGACTGAAAACATTGGTTGGTTCGAACAAATACACCTAAAAAGAATAGATGATAATAAAGCCCAATACCCAAAATGCTATGTTTCAGAATTATTCATTCATACTCAAGAGGTATCATACACCCAGTGGACATGTGATGCAAGCTGTCACAATTCCAGTTCAGACTTAGGTTCACTCACTGGACCTTTAGATCAGCTGCTGCAACTCAGTTTACAAGCTCATGTGGATGTGACTTATTCGTGCCCTTGTTATCAAGTAGAAGGGTCACTTTACAACCTTTACTAAGAGTGTGTTTTTTCCTTTTATGTTAATCCTTTTACATCAATAAAAAGTCACATGAGCTTAGCACTCATTCAGAAATGAATGAGTTAAACAAAAAAAAAAAATGGCTTAGACATTAAAAGTTTAAGCAACAGCTTCACCTGATGTAAATTTTAACATTAAAAATAAGTCTTCTGTCAGTAATCTTTCAACCGCAAGACATAAACACTGCTAGTGACTACATTTTGAAAAAGTCTTTTCTCACTTAACCTAGATTTCACTTCAACCAAATAAAACCACTTCCCACACTAAACCTGTAAACTAACTCAAAGTCTAAATAAGAGGTCCTTACAATGAATAATAATAATAAAATACTACTACTACTACTACTACTATTACTACTAAACCCTGTCTTATGTGGCACCTTCAAAAGAAAGGAACCATTTTGAGCAATTATTGTGACAAAGTTTTATATTTTATCTTAAAATGTAGATAAATTATTTACTTGACAGTTGTCCTTTATAATATATTATCATAAATTAAAAAACAGAGCTCATTGTTAACTATATAGATTTTGGAGAAAAGTAATTGTAGCCTCTTACATTTATTTTGTTAAAAACAGTACAGTTAAATTATCTCAAAACATAAGCAAATGCTTGCATATTTCTTTAGGTGCCTTCAGGGTCTCCTCCTCATTTTACTACACAGAATTAACCAGAGAAGGGAATTAAGAACTCAGGCCTACTGCAGAATGGTCCCACTCAGCATGTAGGACACTAAGATACTCAGCATACGTCTACTGCTATTATAAATCAAATTATGAAAGAACAATTTATATTCTATAAAGTCAATCAATGAACCAAGACTTTGTTAGCCAGGTGAGAACAATGGCACCTAATGCCACAGCAGGGAGTGAGGGAGCAATTACCAATCATTTCCATGAGGAGCCATACCAAAGTTAGAAATGAGGCCCCAATGACAAAAAACAAATTCATATTTGATCACTAGTGTGCATATGGGTAGGTTAGTGCCTGCAGACAGTGAGTAGAGAGTCCTTTTTATTTGAAGGTAACATTTCACTTAAAAACAATACTGCTTATCTAGGCACTGTCAACATATAAGACAAGTGGCTGATATGCTATGGTATCTTTAAAATCTGCAGGAGGAAAAGAACAGGTAGGATAAAAATTACAGTAAGCAAAAATAAAACAAAACAAAAACCCTCTAATTGTAGAAAAAATGGTGCCCAACATAAATAGCAAAATAATATAACCTTCCTGACCTTGTCAATAGGCAGCCAAAAATTAAATTTCTTTAACAGGCAACTGTTACTAATTGTCACACAAAATTACCAGTCCTTACTTGCTGAATCCCTCAGCCATTTGCATCCAGCATTCACATGCTTCCTTTCTATCCCCTCAGTTTATAACTATAAAAAGCATACACAATCCCAATATTTCCTTAGACAACTAAAGAAAAAAACAAAACAAAACTGGAATTCCAAAAACTACAGCAAAATAGACAACACTCTACCTGCTTGAAGGCTGTGTCGGGATGAAGGTTACTTCTTAGCCCCCAAAACTCCATCAAGCTAAGACCAGCGCTTTGGCATATAAGGCAGAAATGCCCCACTGAAGCATCACTGTAACTAAATGTCCTCAGAAAACTGACTTTCTTTTCAAGATTCAAAGAAACAAAGTTAAAGATCATAATGAATCTTCTAACTTCGTTGACTTTCCTTGTGACACGTTATGGTCAATGAGCACATAAAGGCTCAGTTTTTACAGGGTACCCTGACTGCTAGATAAATGTGGGTTAAGGTTCCGAGTTCCGTTTGAGTGTAGTAGGTGGTGACATGCGAGAGATTGCATTGACCTCCAGTAACTCTTATTTCCACTGGGAATCCCAAGATTACCTTTAAACACGCAACACCAATGGACCGGACTAGGTTTCTGCTGCAAGGGCAAAGTGTCACTTACAAGTCCCCCACACCTCCCCACCCCTGAAAACATTCATTGTGTCCTGGGGGTACCGCAATCAAACGATAGCAAAGTCGCTTTTGCCAAATGTTTATTTGGGGCGAATGGAAGAGCGAGGGAAGGCACAGAATCAGGAACCCCCCTCGGAGAAAGCAAAACTGCCAACATGCAGTGTAATAAATCTATTTCCTGGGGCCACGGAGACCGGTGGCTTCACTAGCAAGGGAAGGAGCAGCCTAGGGGGGCATCGGTGATGACAGCGGGGACTTACCTTGTTGGAGGCCATCTCACTGACGGAGTGCCTGGTCTGCAGGGTCTCTAGCTGGTCCAGACACCAGTCCAGCTCCTCCAGGGTCTCGCTGGCCAGTTTCTGGTAGGCCTCCTCTGCGAAGAGACAGGGGAAAGGAGACTCAGTTCTCAAGCGTTTCACGGGGCCGCCAGCGAGTTCAAAGGGGGCCATCCTGCCGTACCCCGGCATGCTCGGATGCCCGGTGCCCGCACATGAGGGCTGTGCCTTCATATTGCCGAGCCGGGCACCGCGAGGGGGGCCGAGGCGCTGCGGGCGGGGCGGCCGGCCGCGGGAAGGCGCGGTGTCTCCAGCTTGGCGTCTCCGTCCAGTGTCCAGGGAGGGCGCGCGACGTGCGGCCAAAGCCAACTTTGACAGGGAGACACGGACAGAAAAAAAAAAAAACACCACCACCACGATGCGACTGGGAGACGGTGGGGCGGGCCGGAGTCCTCTAGTCCTTGAGGATGGCGAAGGGGGAGGCGCGTGCGCCCGGGAGCCCGCCCCGCGGAGGGCGCGCCTGGTCCACGCGCCGATGTCCCCTCGAAGCGAGTGCGCCCGCCGCGGCCGGCGGCGCGGCCACCCCGTTTCCTGTTTTCTTTCTCAACTCCCGGGGTGGCGGCTTTCCGGGAACGCTCCCCCTCGCGCCCCTCGGCGTGCCGGTCCCCGCCTCGGCTCCCCTATTACGACGAGGATGCCGAAGCGCCACGGCCTCCGCCCGGGCCGCCTCTCCCCCGCCCCCCGCGGCCGCCCGCCGCCCCGCGCGCCCGCTTTGAAGCCGAGCCGGGGAGGCGCAGGCTGCAGCGGGGGTGACTGTGGGGTGCTGTGGGTCTGCGCGAGGGGAGCGGCGGAAAACCCGGCGTGGAGCGCCCGCCGCCCGGGGTCGCGCGCGGGGACCGCGCAGCCCCGGCGGCTCCTGGCGCGCACGCGCGCGGCCGCGCACCTGCCCCGCGGGGACCCCCAGCGCCCCGCCGGCCGGAGCCTCACGGCCCCCATCCAACCAAACAGCTGCTCCCTGCGCGGGTTCGCTCTCCGCGGCACAAACAAGGTCATTGGGATCCCCCGCGCAACCTTTTCGGAAGGTTTAGGGTTTCTGAGGGTTTAGGATTTACCGACTTCAAGGCGACAGGGTAAACGCATTTCTGTGAAGACTAAGACGCTTCGAGTACTCAGCCCCAGTTCCTGCTGAGGACCAGGGTCTCAATGTGGGGGCGGACATACACGAGCTCACGGAAACGTACCATGTTGCGGGGCGGCACGCTTTAGAATGAACAGGTTTGCCACTCCGCTGTCATTTCACGTTCGGCATTGTTCAAGAGTTCTCTTAAAGGAACAGTCATGAGAATGCATCCCGAGGTGTAGGCAGGTTACACGAGTCCTGCCTACGTGCTCCAGGCGCCTGTGGCCCTGCAAATCCGAGACCAGGATGGTCTTGTGCTGCCAAGGGAGAAGGTCTGGAAGGGTGCTGCTTCTATCCACCGCGCGCAGAATAAACTACAAACGCGAGAAAATGAAAAGACCGTCCCCAAAGGCTTCACGCGAAAGCTAGTTCTACTTAGAAAAGCACACCCTGGGGGCCACCCGCACTCTTCGTGAACAGAACAATCGCGGACAACTTTTCTACGTTAGCAAACCTCTCTCTCGGAGGCGAGGGAAAAAATCCAAACTCCCAAGCGTGCATCTTATAAAACTTTGTTATTTTTCTATTAGAAATAATACATTGAAAAGTTAACATGAAGTTGGTGAGATCGCTTTTCTTTGTTTTGGAATCTACAGGTGCTGGAGGAGACGAAATTCCTCCCTTGAAATTTGGGATCCATAAATGATCAATCGGTGGCCAACAAAGAATTTCACGGACTGAATCTCAGGCTCCTGGGATTGTCCAGATAGGTTTTTATATAAAAATTTGTAAAGGTTACAATAACTTTCAAAGTATTTGTTACTTATGCCATGTGGCTCATTGTTATCAAGGATTCTTGAACTGTTGCTATTCACTTTGAGAACTCTGGGTTAAAATGTCTCTCTTATTCTACTTTTTTTTTTTTTTTTTTTTCCTGCATGAGGTGGGCTAACAATTGCTTAAACCTTACCAGGTGAGTTCTAAAGTGTTAAGACTGGAGTTTTTTTCCCTAACAAAAGGAAAAACCTCAACGATAACTTTAAGTAGTAAGTATAAAATTTTGTATCTGTATAGTATAGCTTTTCCTTGATTATAAGAATATAAAAATATAACAAGATTATAAAAATTGAAACATTACACAAAGACATAATGTAGAAAGTCCCTTGAAATCCCATACACTAAAGATCATAAACAAAAAGTAAGCCTATGACCACAACACATTTTCATTGTACTTAATATCTTCCATATGCAAGCATAGCATTACCTAGTTGTAATGATAGTACATCTACTATATGGTCTTGTTTTGCCTTTGCGTTTTCCATCCCTTTATTGTATAACATAGGGATGTAGGAAATTAATTTATTTTGGATCATTTGTCCATAGTTAGCATATCCAGTGGGTTAAAGATGCAAAACCATTTTTCTAGGACTTTTTTACTGTCATCTTTCCAGTCACTGGTTACATCCCAAAGCCAGGAATCCCCTCTCCACACCTCTAAGGCCTGGCTTTCCACCAGTCAGTCCTTTCCCCTGCACTCCCAACTCTTCCAAAGTCTGAGCTCTCAGGTGAGTAATCCCCTCCCATCTTCACCAACTTCTCAAAGCTTTTCAGAAATACAGGCCTTTGACCTAGCAGAATGTGGGACCACATATTATATTTCAGTGTTTAATTTTTAATTGTAATAGAAATGCAACTTAGGAAAGTTTAAATATTTCAAAACATATGTGTAAATATAGGACAACCTACATCAGAAGATCTACTTTATGTCCAAATCGCAGATAGGCTATTTTGACAGTCAACATTTGGGTGCAATCATAATGTGTTATGTGCATGTATTTTAAGTTCTAACATCTTCTGCATGCACTGTATAAATCTGAATGAAGAAAAAATAACCAGAACACATCTACATGTTACCAATAAGTGAGAAACTAATTACCAACAACACAGTAAAGAAGTGTGTTCCATAAAACTGTTGCTCAAATAAAAAAATTATTTTTGATGTTCTAATACTACTTTTTCCAGATTCTTTGGTTTATAGGCAATATGGCTAACCTCAGTGCTTCAGGATCATTATTAAATTTAACTTTTAGGAATTTTAACCCCAAATGTTCTAAGACATTGAGTAATTGACCTTTTCATCCCTATTAAAAAAACCTCAATGTGAAGTTGCCAGCTATCCTACAGGAAACTGAATCACCATACCACACAACACACCTAAATGTCATCAACGGCTAGCACAACGGAAACAGTGAGCTTGTTTAATTTTGGATTTTACCAAGAACACAAACTGTATTCATTAATAAAACACTTTTCTCCCCAGAGAGTAATGTTCACTGTGGCACTACTTGAAAATATAGAAAAATGCTTCTATTTAATTGTCTAGTATCTTGCTAAATCAAGGAGCTAAAGGGAGAAAAACTCCCAGACAACTGTTGGATAAATTCCATAAAAAGTAGGAGAGATCTATCAAACAGCCAATTAGAAATAACTTGAGCCTTTGGAGGTTCCCTCCTACAGCAGCATTGATTTTCTTCAAGGAACCCTTGAACTATGTAACCCCGGTGGCTTTACTCAGGAACTTCTGTGAACAAACAGTTCTCAATTCTTGCAGGCCAGCGCTTGGCTTCCGTCATTGTGATGCGATCAAGGGTTCCCCTGACACATGGCCTGAAATGGTGCCAGGGTGTTCTATGAGAAGACGCTGAAACAGCAGCTTCCCTTTTGAAAAGGAGAAACGTAATTGCCTCAGAGCCACAGCAGTTAGCTGGAGGTTGAGGTCGTTTTCTTGTGAAATGTTCACCAATTACTCTTACCCACAACTTACAGTGATGTTGACCATTGAGGTAAAAGGATCCACAAGCTACACGGTGTGACTGTATAGATGTTGGTTTCTTTGCCAACCCTTGAATGAGTAAAGGTCTATATGAATTTGTCAAAATTCCTAGATAGGCCTATTGGTATAAATAAAAAAAAGGACAAAACAACCTCACTTACTGTGAACACCATTTGCTTACACTTAACTAAAAAATAAATGGTAACAGTTGATTTAGATTTTTCTTAAAATTAAAAAACAAACAAAACACTTCACTAAACATTTCCTAAAACACATACTTATATATCTTCCTAAACAGTTCCAGCTTTTCCTCTACTAATTCTCACCCAAATTTCTATTTTGTTCCTAACGATGGAGTTCATGGTTTCTGAAGTAGGCAGAACTGGAAAAAATGATTTCTATTTCACCACAGGTTGCTGCGGAGTAAGTCGCTCCTTAAGTTCACTATAGTTAAATATTTGTGCAGGTTAGCTCTAACTTTTGCTGACTTATTTTTTTTTCTATGCATTTTATCTGATGGGAAATACATAAAGGAGTTAGATTCACTTTCAGTGTGTACATATAACAGGTTTAAGCAGAGCTTGCTAGTGGCAAAGCTGCTCTCATGTCCAAGTGTATTTCTGGCATCCAAGTTCTTGTTTTGAAGTATTTTAAAATCTTACGAGATATATAAAATCTCAGCGTTCAAAAAACTTACAAAGGAAAGAGGTACACAATTTTATGAGTTTTATTTTCCCTTTTATCTTCTCACTATCTACATTTTCCCCCACCCCCAGTGCTGTGCCTAAGGCTCTAGTAGAATTTAAAAATGAAATAAACAGATTTGGCTTGAATGACTTCTAGAGCCATCAGTAATTCAACAAACATTAATTTAGCGCCAACTATATGTCATGTGCTTTATTAGAGTCTGCAAAAACAAGATGACTAAAAGAGTGTGTCTAGGAAAGCCTAGAGAGTCCAGTAGTGAAGCAAATTTTAGTGTACTATACTGTAGAAAGCATTCTCAAAGAAGCACATGGGATACTGGGGAATAGAGGAGGGCTGTTTAAATCAGACGGGGATAGAGGTAGAGCAGGAGAAAGCTGAGTCCTAAAGAATGAAATTGGAGGTAAGTAAACAGAGTGAGAAAGGTTTTTCAGGCAAAACAATATGAGTAAACCTATGGGCCTATATTCAGTAAGGTAAGTGTGCATGTATATGTAGAGAAAGGAACTCCCATGAGCAGGGCCTTGCTTGGGAAAGAAGCTGGAGCAATCCATAGGCACTGGCCATGGAGGTCCTGTCAGGCATCTGCTGGTAGAGACTTTGGACTAAACCTTCAAGAGTAGGAAACACTGAATGAGTCAAAGTATTTGGGTAATATGGATCTGATTTTATTTAAATGGAAAATTCTAGGGCTCTATAGTAAATGAGATTGAAGGAGGCAAAGGTTGAAGTCAGTGAGACCATTATTATTGGCTATATTATTGGTAGAATAAAATTAATACTTTATAGAACATTTGTTACTCTGATAATTATTCTCATTTAAGACAATCTCAATATTAAAATTTTACATAGACATATGTTCACATGATATGTCAGGCATGAATAACAAAGTACTGCCCAATGTGACTTGCAAGGGAACAGACTTCTTGCTCTTAAAAACACAGTCATTGAGATTTTAATCATATTGTGTTCACCATAAATAACTGCATTCACCAGAATTTCTTTCAGGGAGAGCTTACTTAGTATAGAGTATGAAACTTTAAGAACCCTGGTTTGGGTGGAACTAATCTGTACCCTCTTCTACATAGAAAAGAGGAAGAATATGCTGGTTGCTCAGAGAAGGGGAGTGAGCAGGGGTTAGGGTGGGTGAGGTAGTGGGGGAGAGAGGGAGGGGAGAGAGAGAGTCTAGTATTTACTTGGTGTTCAGAGCAATTCCACCCTGTAAATCTCCCTCTTCCCCAATCTTTAACAAAGGTGCTGAAGGCATACAATGCTGAGTTAAAGGGATTTTGTTTTGTTTTGTTTTGTTTTGTTTTAATCCAGTGAAGGGACTGAGCTCAGAGTCCCCATTAGCTCAAACTAAAGTGTCAGCACGAGTTGACACTGAAGAAAAAGAGTCAAAGAAAGAGGAGAAAGCTTGTGGAACTCAATTTAAGAAGATGGCTTTTGCTTAAGAGATTAGAGTTTGAGTCAAGTTTAATCAATCAATCTGGGTTGGAGACTCCATGTGATGTGTGTGTGACTGTAAGCAATATTATCTCTTGACTGAAATTGGAAGAATAGAAGGAGGTTCCAACATCCATTCCACTTCATACAAGTCATCATTCCTAGCAAATCAGCCAATCTTTCTTAAGCTTTAATTTCCCCACCTGTAGATAGGGAATAATAATAAGAACCTTGTAGCTTAGTTTAAGTGAGAGCCATGAGTTAAATAACCTTGCATTGCTCACCTAATAGATTATTTTCTAGGCACTGCACTAAATGATGAAGATTTAGTAATGAATAAAGTAGTTAAAAGTTCCTGCCTACTCTCAGAGTCTCCATTCTACTGGTTATGATGATGATCTTTTATTTGTAATAAACTTATATTGCACAGCTACTATATACTGGGTGCCGAGTACACCAAAGGAGCTCATAGTCCAATGAAGAGGACAAGTATGGAATAATATGTATGTAACTTGTCCACTAAAAGCAGGTAGTAGGTATATGTAAACACAAGGTAGAGAAAGGGGACAGAGAAATTGCCACCTACCACAGCCTAGGAGAAGTCTGGGAAAGCTTTCTGAAAGAATAAATATCAGCTCCAAGTCTCCAAGGATGAATTAAAGAGTTAACTAGGTAAAGAATGGGAGGTGACATTTGAGATACAGGGCAAACATATGCCATTGCTAGTTGGAGAACACTTTACAAAGTTTTTTAAATAAGTTAATCTGTAATAATACATTTAACACATGAGAGCTTCCTTTCTCTCACACAGGATCTCAGTCATAAACCAATTACTATTTTCCTACCATCACCATCAACCTTTAATCATTAACCAGTTCAGGGATGAATAAATGAAAAATCTAAGACCTACAATAACTTTCATAAGACCACACCAAATCGTGCAAACACTATGTATAAAAAATATGCGCAGGATATGTCATAAGTTAATGGAAAAGCACCACTTACTGTGAGGTGGCTGGGAGGATCATTCCAACACTTTCCAAAGAATGTTCAAATAAACATTATTCCTGTAAGATTCTCTTTACCAAAAGAATTCTGTGGTTAAGCAAGTATGGGAAATGTTGAATATGGAGCCTCTCTGCAGTGATTTGTAATGGACATGAACCCAGCGAAATCTAGAAGGTCTACAGCAAAGAGAATGTCATTTTACAAGTATTACCTAAACTTATTTGATATGGAATGCTTTTTTTCCCTCACACAACTATCACCTCTTAAAAAATACTTTGGAAAACTTTGTCTTATACCATCTCAGGTGAGTCCAAAAACATAAACACAATACATGAGTTCTGTAAGATTCAATATATTCAAAATCCCCACCAAGGGCATTTTATTTTCCCTCCTCAGGCCTTTGCATATTGTTGAGAAATAGTCAAAGAGTAAGCTTCCTCCTTCCTTTCTTTCCTCTCTTTCTCTTTTTCTTTTCCCCAGAGAGAAAACAGAAAAAAAAAAAATCCATGCATATTTATTGAGCCTCTCTGATGTTCTGGCTGCTATGAAATATAAGAGCTTGAAAGATTCAGTGGCCTAGACCTGGGAAGGAACTTATAATATCCTGCTGAGAAAATCAGACACATGATCAGCTGCTGCCTAGAGACAGTGTAAGGTGGAACAGAAATCATTTAGCTTGGGAGTGCTATTGTAGTTCAGAAGGAGGGGGATATGGACTGTGGTTAAGAAGGTAAACCTGGATGTATGTCTTTAATGATGAAGTCTATTATTTGAATGGCTGTGGGAGGAGGGAGTTAGATGGCATTTTTTTTTCAGGTATGAGAAATGTCTAGAGCCAGGGATAAGGGTTACCTATGTGGGTGGTAAATAGCCTGAATGGAGCAGACTACTTGGAGGGAGGAGAAGGGAAATAGAATTAAATACTTAATGTGTGGCCTTGAGTTAATCTATATGGTGGGAATTAAATAAGTGCACTGGTAGCCCAGGAGGATAAAATAAAGAAGGGAGAAAAAGAGATACTAAGAATTCATTGCAGTAGTCTAGGTGCACAGCAAGCAGTAAGCAGAGTTCTAGAAGTGTCCATTTTAGTGACCTACTGTGACAGTTATGAGTAATAGAAAGAGCATGATATTGGGAACAGAGATCTAGGGTCAAATGCTGACTCTGCAACTTAGTGACCATATTGAAAATTTGGGTGAATTATTTAAATCCTCTGTACCTCAGTTTTCTCTTTTGTAAATAGAGCTGAAAATGCACTTCACAAGGTTGCTACTCCTCAGGGTAGTCTCCATATTTTTTTTGAATTTCAAGACTAATTTCAAAATCACATATCCATATGTCTATTTCATTTTTTGTTGGTTTTAACTTAAATGCACTATTTGTTAAATATTATGTTTACCAAGTCCGTTACATGTAATACGTAACAGCTGATTTTAGCAGCCATTCATCTCCTCCCGATCTCTTCTTAAAACACAAAGCTATCAGTACTATTCTGTATGTATGTTTGATATTAGTAGTAGTCACCACCTGTATCTCTCCGAAAATTAACACCATTAGCAACAGTATTTATTGTACCTGCTATTTTAAATAATTTAAACTGTAGTTTTTAAAAGCAAGATGCATAAAGCATGTCATTCGTATTGTATTTCATTCTTAGGATTAGCTTTCAAAAACATATTATTCCACAGAAATCTGGACAATTCTTTCCATACCCTGATCTTGTATATCCAAATTTTATTTTGAGTATTCCAGGTTTATGCTTAAATTACAGCTCCTTGAAAAGAGAAAAAAACTGCATAGCATTTTTCTTCCCATTGTCTGAAGACATAATGGCTGTACAAGTTTAAGATCCACTAATACTAATTGTCGTACTGTCTTTCTGTGACTTTATATATATACATATTTAAAGCAGCAGTACATATCTTAACTCTTAAAGTACAACTTTTAAGTTTTCTAAATTTTGCTATTTTACTAATACCACTATAGGCTCAGTGCATCTATTTTACTGGATTTTTTTTTCGTATAAATTTTTGTTGAAAATCTAACCAAATGGAGAGGCTTCTGGATATTTAAGTCCACATTGTAATTTTGGTTTCTATATTTTGTCTTTATAACTTGTCCTTGGTGACCTAATAATCATGGCTGTCCACCTTGGAAATGTCCTTTCTTCATTAGGGTCAAGGCATCAGCTAAACAGGCCATTTACTTTTGACATTCTTTGAGATCTTCTAACAAGCAAATATTATGGGAAACGTCACTTCCTGTGGAGACTGCAATTTTCTCCCCAAGGCCCAGACTCCATCCATATAGTTTTAGGGTAAGATTAAATGAGATAAAACAGTGACTTTTAGACATTTTTGATAGTGAGTCATAGTAAGAAATAATCTTATACCATGACCAATATACTTGTTTAAAGTAGGAGGTGCAATAAATATAGTTGTTAATTTTGCACATTTTTGAAGAAGTATGGGTGCTGACTCCTAGAATAAAAAATATGTTCAGCACAGGAATGTTTTGATGCCTATATTCATTCTAAAAAGTAGGGAGAGTGAACTTTTATTAAAAGCAACTTCTGTGTAATATATATTATGGTCATGAAAAAAAATCATTTATAGTCTTTGTTTAATAAACCATGAATTTAAGCTTAAGTGAAAACAAACAAAATATATATACACACAACATAAAAGAAATCTATATATAATTGACAGTGTACACACATACATTTAATCCAATATATAAATAAAGAATTGAAGCAGAACTTACATGAAATAATATTTACTCTTGCTATATATGATTCATTCTGATGTTTTCTATCCTATTTAATTTAAAAATCTTGATCGTGACCCACTAAATTGGTTTTGCAATCTACCGTTAAGTTTGAAAACACCAAGGTAAGGAATCACCTAAGTCTAATAAATGTTAGTTTTGTCTTCCTCTTCTCTCTTCCTCCCACTTTAAAGTAAAAACTCTCCTACTTTTCTCCTTCAAGGGAAAAGTAAGTAGAACACAGAGATTTCTAAGGTATCAGCTGTCTTACATGCAGAAATTTTGAAAATAATTTCTTCATACATGTGTGGGTTTCCTCAGGGATTTAGAGGCTTACCAGTTGAATACATAAAGCAGGGGTCACCCACTAACGTGCCTGTAGGAGCCAGACAGAGCATGTGAATGCATGTGTGGTTGGTCGGGTACTGTGGTAAGTGGGGACTTCGGAGGAGACACGTGGGAATGTTAGTTAGCTATTGCCAGATCTCAGATTTTTCAAAAGAATACCAATATTTATATTTTTTGATGCAAAATTTATGTTTTTAAACTTTTGGCAACTAATTAAAAAGAGTTAAACATTTTAAAAACAAACCAAAAGAGGCAATGACCCTTAGTGGTCAGTTTGCAACCTCTAATATCAATAGTCCTCAGCACAAGTGACAGAAACCTTCCTGGCAGCAGTGTTTTAGACAAAGCCCATGAGGACCTTGTAATTTCAAGGTAGAGAAATTAAACATTTCTGGAATCCTGAATGGTAACATGAAACCAGTGAAAGACTCTTTGATTTGGAGTCAAAAGACAAAGATTCCTTTTCTGGTTCCAACAGTTACTCAGAAATGGCCTTGGCCAAATGATCTCAGCTGTCCATGGACCAACTGGACCCCTATGAAATGTGCTGTGAGGAACTTGGCCTGACCAAAAATACCTGACTCCAATGACCTAACAATTACTAATGACCCAACTAAATAGGGAGCACTATTTCTAAAAGACTTCCATACATCCTAACCCTTTTATTGGCAAATGAATAGGAAAAAATACTTTTTTTCCATTCAGCCCTCATTTTCCTTTGTAGCTCTTAAACACAAAAAATTTCCTGGAAAACCTAGCTGTTTTCTTTACTTCTAGGCATCTTTCATCTTTCAATCTCTACTACATAACCTCAATGTTCCGAAAGTACCTCTTATCTAATAATAATATATAATGATAATATCTCTCCTCACGCAAGACCATATTCTAGATGTTTAATGCTGAGATGTTTAATAGGTTTCATCCAAACTTTGGTTAGACTCCTGAAGCCCCTCTAAAAGCTAACTCACTGGGCCAATCTGCCCTCACCATTCCTAGTGTTTGACCCCACCTATACACCCCCACCTCCTGTCAGCAAGTTTCCTTGCAGTCTCATTTCCACATATTTAGTCATATTTGTCACTTGCTTATCCAGTCCTTTCTTTCCATCTATTCTATTCCTCCCTTTTACACATTACTTCTTTCATACAAAAGTTCCCTCAAAGGAAGCTCTGCATAGAACCATATGACAAGCTCTCTGTTGGAACAGCAGGCAAATCTGAAATAGAATTATCCTGAGATTACTCAGAGACGGCGCACCAAGGAGGGTATTAAGAACAATGGGATCTACAGTTGAAAGAAATCCACATACTTTGTCTCTTTTGGCTTTATCAGGGGGTAAGTCCTTTCACAGACAAAGGAGACTAGACATTGTTACTTGATTCATCCATGTCAGCTTAAATTTCATTCAATTAACTACCACACAAATATTTGTTGAGCACCTGCTGGGGAGTAATTTAACCACTATATAAGAGATGCTCAATTTAAGAGCTGCATTCAGAGATCTCTGGTTTCAGGGACCCCACAATCTAGAGGTGCTGATTAACAAATGAACAATCCAGTGGTTTCAAAAGAAATCATAGATGCTGTGGTAGAAGCATATCCAGGTCAAGAAAGCTCAGAGGATCCATCCAGGCTACCCAAAGAGGATGTCTGATCAGAGTTTGCACACTTGGCTGGGACTTAGGGAAAAATGTGAGAACAACAGGAAGAGTGGGTCTGGTGGCTCAAATGGGGTAGGAATCAACTTGTGACACTGGCCTCAGGTAAACCAGGCACACAAATTGATCTTTTCCTTCAACTCTCCAACTTCTCTTCAGAGGAAGACTAGGAGTGAAGGAGAAAAGGAGGCAGAGAGCTATAATCATTGGGGCGAAGGAGGAATGAGTAGGCATGAGTCTGTAAAAAGGTGCAAAATCAACCAAGTGAAAGCTGAGAACATGAAGTATATAATGTTTATTCAAAAAGGACAATTAAAAAAGCAATTGTGGGAGGCAGAGGAGAAAAACTGGGGCTGCCAGGTAAGTGGGTGAATAAAATCTAAACCTTTGAGAACTTGATTAAATTTTGCAGCTTGAATTTCTCACTTTGCTGCCTCTGCCTGCTTTCCCCTCCTCCCCAAGATCTGGGCTCTGTGGCCCCAGGGTCTCTTTGTGGGACAATGAACCTTTAGAAGTGAATTCATCATGACAAGCATTGCTAATATAATTCTCCTTCAGGGGGAGTGAGACTGACACTGAATTTAACCCATTTGGCTGGATCCTGGAGGAAGAGGTTTGCTCTACCTGAGCAGAGCCCCTACTGTAGCTCAGGACACCCCACCCATGAAGATTTCTTCATTTAGTAACAAAACCAGAGAGTCCTGCTCATTTTAATCCTTGAGCAGATTATATTCTGGGCCAAAGAAGGACTTTACAAAGACTAAAAATTCAAGAGAATCATTTTTAGAGCAAGGCAGTCTTTGTTTTTAAATCTGATCTTTGCCACTGACTAGCCAGAGACCTTCATATAAACTAATTAACTTATCTAATTTATCTAATTTGTAAAATGGGAAAAGCAGAACTTACATCATAGGGTGATTTTGAAGATTAAGTGTATGCATGTGCCTGAAAAATAGTTAAGTGTTTGAAAAGTGATGGCAATGTTTTGTATATGCAGCAACACAGGGCATGTTTAGATTTCGTGAATTATTCCCACTTAGCCCCCAATGTTTCATTCTTCTCCCAGATTTCGTTATCTACTGGCTGAGTCTTTTTCCAGACTTTATCAATGTGATTAGGAACAGGAATCCTAGAAAGCGCTTTCAAATCATTTATCTAATTAAACAAACCATTTTAACCCAGACATCCTAAATCTCTGTAGTTTGTGTCTGTTGATTTGGCCAGAAAAGCTCAGATGGTAGGGAAGGGCTTTCCGGGTGGAAAAAAATAAATGAGCAGTCTGGAAAACAAGGACCTCTGAGATACATGAACCTCACTAAAACAGCCTGCTCATCCTGTTTATTTTGCTATGGTGTCTAGCATTAGTAGGAGACTAGGAAAATCCAGATTACCACCCAGCAGGCATTCCCTCTAAAGATAGACAGTGGCAAATACCATGTTTGATGTATGAGAGCCACATCTAAAGTTAAGTCTTCAAGTGATTAAATCACTAAATAATCTATTGTTTACCACTTGACTGAATTTCTTCAGGGTTGTGACCATATCAAATACATTTCTTAATCTCTGGTGCTACACACAAGCTGTCACATGCCAGGGATCCAATGAATGTTTGTTGAATTGAACTGAATAAGCATGGAACATTCCCTATACTAAAGCTACCTTTCTATAATGTTTCCAGAGCTTTTAACACATCTGAGAATCAACAACTAGGCTTAGAGGAAAATATTAACATGGTTAGGGGCTTATAAATGTCACACTCTGAAATATCACATGATTAGAGTGACTTTTGTGCTGGGAAAAAGAGGCCCAGGTAGAGTGATCCTTATCCCCACTTTCTCCCTCTTAGTGTCCTACCGAACCATTTATTCTCTGGGTACCTAAGAACACTATTACATTTGTTTGTTTAGATATCTATTCCTTATGGATGGGGCCGAGAGTCCATACATCCTCTTGACCTGGAATTTACCAGGATTATGTCTGTTATCCCAGTATCATTTAGCTGCCCAACTCCACCCCACTTAGATGTCTGGGGACTACACCCTGTCCAGGCTTTCTTCTGTGGAGACACAGCAATCAATCACTGCACCAGGAGCTTTGGGCCCACTCCTGAAAGAACAGAAACCTCTCTCTGGAGAGACTCTTGGTGGAATAACAACAAAACAAAACAAAACAAAAAAACAGTTGTCTAAATTTAAGTCTTTCCTGTCATCTTGGACCTTCAATGAATGAAAAAGAAACAAAGACTCCCTAATAACCTGTAATGGAGAAGACATGCCCATTTGAAAAATCTAATCTAGCAATTAAACTTAAGCTTCTCAGGTTAAACTGCACCTTAATAATGTGGCTTATTTTTTCAAAATCAGTTAAGGCCCTCTAATGTGTTTTGGAATAAATGGACAGACAGAAATTAAAACGTGGCTGGTCAAGGTAATCAGAAAGCTCACTTCATTCAGGCAATAACAATGGCACTTAACAGGTTCTTTTCACTACTGGGATGTAATTGTGCTTGGCTTTAATTTCTGGTAATGATGGAACAAATTAGATTATACTTTTAGAAACATTTGGCTACATTGTATTTTGGTGCTTCCATAAACCCCACTGGAAATTAAATCAGCCTCTGTGATTGCTCTTTCTCCCTGTTTTGTGACATGTCTGCCTTGTGTTCAGGAAAATGGTAACCATTATCTACCTTAATCCAAGACATTGCACCAGAGTTAAAAGAAATTACCTCCTCCACCCCCCCCCCCTTTCAGATTTCCCTATTAGTAAGTATCAAAATTTGGCTTGCCTGCTGGGACACAATCTTGTTAGAACAAGCAGAGTAATTCTCGAGTGAGACTTTAGGACTTTCTCTACCATAAGTTCAAAATGTACCTGTGATCCAAATTTAGATGAGGGCATGAGTTGTTGAGAACACGAAGAACATCAAAAAGTATTAGGAATTCAAACTACTTTCACTTTGTGCTACCAGTTTCTCCTTTCCTTCATTCCAGGTGGACATGAAAGATTTGAGGTATGGAGATCTACTGCTATATACCATTAAATTTAATTAGTCATTAATCTAGTACACTTAATCTTTAGGTCTTTATCCATGGCAGTAAAATATTCTAGCAAATGTAATACAATTTTCCTGAACACCGGAGCTACTAAGAGATCATACTATAAATTACTGTGCAGATACAGTGCAGCAGACTGCTGTTTAATATTTAAAATACATGCAACATTAATAGTAAGCAACATTGCTGTAAAGACTGCTAGTTGTCTCCTGATACTGGTGCTTTTCTTCATCAGTTGAATTAGGATCTCAATTTTTATCAGAGCAGAGAAAATTTCCTGACTTTTATATAGCCAGATGTTGCCATAACTAAGTTCTGGTGAATAGGTTGGTGGAAGTGTTATGGGGAGGTTTCAGGAACTTTCCTTATAAGATATCTGTCTTATGCTTTTTATTTATCCTTCATTCTTTCCTCTTTCCTATTGGCCAGAATGTGAAATTGATGGCTGGAGTAACAGCAGCCATACTGGACCATGAGTTGAATTTAGGCATAGAGGGCACATCTAACACCTTCCAAATAGAAGGAGCATGTGTCCTTGAAAAATTTATAGAATAATGTTGCCACATTAGCTCTATACTGCCCATTTTCAGATTTTAATATAATAGAGAAATAAAACGTCAATTTTAAGATTCTTCTATTTTAAATCTCTGTATTCAAAGTAAACACACAATCTCAGTGAATACAAACCCCGATAACAAAACTTCTATTTATCTGTGATCTAGGACTGAAGCTTAATCTTGTCAAAAAGAAATGTGTTAACAGGCCAGGAATTAATTTAGATATTGAATGACTGTAATTCAAAGATATTCCATACTAGCAAATTGCTAGCTAAGAACTCCCAGAACCATCTGAAAAATAATTTCTAGAAAATATGCCAAACAAAACTCTACAAGAACAACCCTGGACCTTCCCTTAGTTTTAAGGATTTGTCTTTCCAGCCAGATTTAAAACTCAGTGCAGTCTGGAAGCGACCAGAATAAACATCAACAACAAAAATGTTTTCTTGCCATTAAGAGGAACACTGTCATTTGGGGAGCTTCTCTTTCCCCCAGCCCCCCTGTACCACTCATTTATACACTTGAACACATGGATGTTTACACATTTTTTCCGACTCAATAGTCTCTGAGCACACAGCTCTTGTTAAATCATTAGAAGGTGGAGGGTCTTTTCAAAATTACTTCTTTCCATGATTTGTCATTTAAAGCCAATGTTTTCTCCTGCAAATTTAATAGTTTAAAACTAAATTCTTGTGGATCCAAGTCATGTCTGAAAATTTTATAGAATGACATACTGTGGTTATGTAACCAGAGCACAAATTCCTCTGAATGTACAATATTTTAAAGCAAAAACAGTTTATGTGCAAGCCCCATGAGGTTATAGAACATGGCTCTCATTTATTACCAAATCCCCAGCAGTGCCCCTCAATATAAATCTGTTCAATGAATAAATGAAGAGTCTGTCCAAGATAGTAAACTTATCTGCACACTCTCAAGGCTCACCTCTGCCTGTATGCATTGTCATTGGATGGACATACAACCTCCTAAATGACTTTCCAGGACTATGACTATATTGTCTACCACAGTCACCAAGGGACTCATTTTTCATAAATTGCTCTATCGTCACACTCCCCTCCTCAGAGAATCACTGCACATTCTAAATTTCTGAAGCACTGCTGTTCTCACTTAGATACCCCAGACATAGTGTTGGCTATACTTGGATGGAGAGGGACATGCATGCTCAAGCTCCCTCTCAGAAAAAATTGCAACTGTTAGAAATGTGTTAATTATCAAAATGAATTGCATAGATTATGAAGCTTAAATCTCAGTTCTATTTCATCACAGCAGTCTAAACCTATATTTTTAAAAATTAAGATAGGGAATGAAAGTATTTATAAGAACTATTTTTAGGGGAGACCTACCACTAGGTAGGAATGATCACCCCCAGGATGTCTGCTCTCTTCAGAATTCAGCATTGCTAGTGCCCCTGCACGTCTCTACTGCTTACGGTGAGGGAGCAAGGTAACAGCATTGCCCAAGTACAAAATACTTCAGTCTTTCAAAATTTGGGTTTACCTGATCACAAGAGAATAAAACAGGATCAAAAATACAGAAAGACAAAATGTTCTGTCTGTCCTAATGAATACTATAACTGTAATGCCATTGATAAGATGCATCACTAAACTGATAAGATTTATTAGTTAAAGGAAATCTCATTTGTATTAACTAACCTAGTTTCCCTAAGACCACATTTAGTCATTTCATATGTGTATGTGTGTATGTGTATGTGTAAATATATATATATATATATATATATATATATATATGTATATGTATATATACGTATATATATTTATATATAGTCATGACATGTTTTATTTGAAAAATTTAAAATGTTAGTGATATGAACTTTTGTTAGATAGTTGAGCTCTTCCTTCTATCAGTTTCAGTATCTGGGGTAGAATTTGAGGAAAAAGGTACAAATGAGTCATGCTCAAATATTCAAAGGTAATCAGATATTTTATGCTATATTGTAGCTATATGGAAAAGTATCCTTGTTCTTGGGAGGTATACAGTTGAGGATGGAAGGCCATGATGTGTGTAGCTTTCTCTGAGGTAGTTCAGGAAAAAATAGTGTGTGTGTGTGTGTGTGTGTGTGTGTGTGTACACAGAGAAAGTGTAACAAAGGTTACAAAGCAGAAGTGGAACTCTGACAGTGGGTGGTGAATCAAGGTGAGAAATGTGCATGTGTTCTTTGTACTATTCATGATGCTTTCCACGAAGTTTGAAATTATTTCCAAATAAAACATATTTTTAAAAAGGCAGTCTGAACAGTGACAATGAATAATTAAATTATTTCACGGTTGAGCACTCTTTCCTGCCTTCTGTCCACACACTTCATAAATGCATAGACACACATAAGTGACATTTAACTGCACTTTTTTTGCCTCTATAGTGAGTGTTATGTGTGTGAGATTCAGTCTTATATTCACACATTCAAGCTATAAGGGTTGCTGAGAATTTTTAGACAACAATTTGATTTTTAAGACAATAATTTTGAACACATGCTATAATGTCTTTCCTTATAAATGACACCATCCATTTGTTCTTTAAGATTTGGCTGAAACTGGCTCATGGAGTACAACTACCCGAGGGGGACACATCCTTGAAAAATGTAGTTGAGACATATTGCTTAAACCACAGGCTATCTAAAACTTGGCCAAAAGTGACTACTTTGGACTGTTGACTTCAAAAGTGCTGATGAATAAAGTGAACTGTGGAAGACATATGATTTGTTTTGAACACATTTACTATGATTGATGCCCCAGATTTGGCAAGTTAGTTCACTCCCAGTGGAGATGAAAGTTTCACTGCCTTGCCTCTTTCAACATTCTTGTTGAGACAGGTTTTACTATTATGGGCCAATGTACTAACAAATCACTTATAATTTGCAGCATAATGAATTTATTAGCTACACTATGGATCAATGCTGTACATAACATTCTTGAGTCACCATGAGCTCTTAATTAAATGTCCTTATTACAATGACTCTGAAAATTTTCCTTCAGACTACTAAAATTCAAGACAGGAGTCTAAGTGTTAACCAGTAATTTGATAGCAATTTTTTTTGAGATGGGCCAGAGCCAGGGCTAGGGTCAGATTAGAAAGTGATCTATTATGCACGACTGGTTATAAAAGTAACATATGTGATCAAAACCACCAATAAATTGACTCAAATCATTCTATGCCTTCAAGTTATTCTGGACAAGCCAATTTCAATTATTGTCTTAAAAATATAAAAGAGAAGATAAAATTCGAGATAATCAGTTTTTTGGCAGTGGCAGAAACATGGTGAATAAAAAAAGAGGAAGTTAAAAAATAAGAATAGGATAGTATCAATTCTTTAGTATAAATTTGAAATCTTTCTTTCAAATTGATATCATTCAGAAATATAAAAAAGAAGGTGTGGAAATAAAAACCTAATTCTAAAGTAACTCCAAGGAAGAGGCTACTTAAATTAAAAATCTGACCTGGACTGTGGCCAGAATTCAGCTGTTTTGTTATTTTTGTTGTTGTCATTAATAGAGAAATATGAAACAAATACATGTTTTCTCTTGTTACCCACTAGGAGAGAAGGAAGGATTGGGGAAGAGGGGTAAGAAAGATGGGGGAAAGAGAGGGGGATGGGGAGAGAGAGAGAAAGAGAGACAACATCTGGAAAGAAATAAAAATCAACTTTAATACCTTTAAATTATGCTATATTTAAAATATGCTACATATAAATAAATATATATAAAACATGATATATTGTGCAGACCCCTGCACAGTATTGAATTTTGCTAAAGTATATTAGAAATGTTTTTATTTTAGAAATCAATTGGTAGGCCTATTAGCCAAGGTGACATTTACATTCTTGTTACTCTTTCAAGTGAACTCTGTGGGCTACCATTGAGAAAGTCCCAGGCAAACTCATATTGGTCCACTTTGTGCAAAGTAGTTTACACAGCTCTTAGAATAAACCACATGGTGCTAATGCTGACCCTGCTAAAGTTGGGTATGCCATCAGGTCCTATAGACTACCTATGTCCCAGTATTTTGTCACAATGAACTATAAATCTATTGGCAGGAAATTTTCAGTATCCTACACAACATGGTGATTTGTTAATTCAGTTTAGTTCCCTTTTTTAACTAGTTTTTGACTTGTCTCTAAAATATTAAGAAATTGTTTTTACTCATTTATTAAATGACTTCTGAAAAATTCATTTAATGAAAGAATCAGTGACCCATGAAATAATACATTCACTAGTGATGATTTCTTTCCCATGTTACAATTCTTTCTTTTTTTAGGCACTAGCTTTTTTTCTATCCTTCCAAAAAATAGCCTGACCTCCAAGAGTAAGGAACATGTCAGTTTTAGAAATATCCACAATGTGCCCTACTTTCATAACAGAAAAAAGTTTCATTAAAGAAAAGAAAGGCAGTAGACTCTATGCTAGTCTTACACACTGATCTCAAGTTCACTAATACCTGATTTTCATATTTGGGAACTTTGTTTCTTTCTACACACAAGGCTCTTTCATTCCCTGCCCACAAAGGATAAATGTGGTCTACTTGTCATATTTGTAATGAAAATAAATTATCACAAACTTTCTTTGCAGAATAAACATCTTAAATCTAATGTTTTCTTGGGAAATAAAATCAGGAAATGATTGTTAAGAGACTGTAGACAAATAAAATATTTTTTCAAGGCATACCAACTACACTGAAAATCTAGAAATTCTATTCTTTCCTTTGATTTATCCTGTTTTAATCATATGACATCATGCATATCAGTTTGGAAGCTACTGAGACATTTCAACATAATATTGTCTTTAGAATTTATGCTTACTGACATTGCTCTAAGAAAGCCATTTTACACCAATTTGTTTTGTTCCTTGGGTAAACTATAACTCCTTTGATAGAATCAGAATTGATATTATTTTACAAAGAACATAAAAGTGACTCAATTAGATAAAGTATCAAAGGTGGTCCCTGTCAAAGTACTTCTAGTTCAAGCAAAGTTGTCCCAATTTTTTTTTGTATTTTTCAGATGCCCTTTTAAACACACACACACACACACACATACACACACACACACACACACACGGTATATATACACATACATTATTCACTCTCCTAATGGAAAGCTATTGATTCATTTCACAAATATTTATTGAACATGCAGTATGTACTAAACATTGGATAAAATGTTGGACATGTAAAGAAAAATAGATAGGTCACTGGTCTTAAGAAACTCACAGTCTGGTCAAGAAGAGAAATAAGCTAAGAAACAATCCTAGTGTGCTCAGTGATAAGGGCTCCACATACAAAACAGAGCCATCTAACATGGCCATGGGTGTGGGGTAGGGCTTCCTAAAGGAAGCCAGTCTTGATACATCAAAAAGCATGAGGAATCAGGTATAGAGAAGAGGAGTAAGAGTGGAGTGGGGGAAAGAGAGAATAGATGGGAAGGGGTCCCAGATAGAGAGAATAACATGGACAAAGGTACAATGTCATGGGGATACACTGCATTTGTTACAGCAGAAGGTGCATGTGCAGAACAGTGTGAGATGAGGCTAGAGAAATGGGCAGGAGAGGATCACGAGGATAAATGACTAGGGAAGTGAGTTGGTCATGTCCCCCAAGTGCAGGAGGATCAGAAAGAGATTCTTTTCCCCTTTCATTCTATGGAGAATAGGAGGGATGTGTGCCTTTACGGAGAGTGAGTTGAAGGGAAGAAAACAGCCATAGCTTTCTGAAGAGAGGGAAAGATATGTGATCAACAACCTGTTCCAATTAGGACAGTTTTTTAAAAGAAATAAATTCAGTCAGTTATCACATAGTTTACCACATTTCTTGTCTATATGATGGAGCTGAAATATTGACTAGGTTTCTGATATAATTTCTGAAGGATGCATGTCTCTGCAGGGATGAATAAACCAAACAGATTGGATTCACATGGGTTTGCCTTATGACATTTTTTCCCACATAAGATTAGAAGATAAACTGATTTCACTCAATTTCCTGCCTTATTTGGGCTAGAATGAAAGTCTGTGCCATTATCCATTTGCCTATTCTTTTGTATTTAAAATCTGATGTGGAATTGTGCTGTTACAGGAGAAATAATTTAATACCTTCTGCTACTTCTTATTTCTCATGGGCTATAACTTTTTAAGAAAAGAAAGAAAAACAGGACACAGACTTTCTTTTCTTCATAAAAATAACACTATTTTAGACTTTAAGAACATTTTAAGTTATCAAACACATTTATTAATTTACTCTAACTACATTACAATTACAGGCTAAGTACCTTGAAACATGTGCAATCTTTTATACTTTTATGTGATCAGTTTTTAATTACAGAAAAACCTCAGAAGAACACAAAAATGAAGTTCTATTGTAGACCCTTAGTGACAAAACTTGAACCCCCATAGTTTAAAATCCAGTGCTTAAACTGCCTAATTGAGCTCTAGGTTACAAAATGCTAATATGCATGAAATATAAAATCTGACATCTCTACAACTGAATATTTTGAAGTTTCAGTATCTTTGCTCATAAAAAAGTAAAACTTGACCTTAACTCATACTACCAGCATGCTGAGATTCCGTTAGGGTGTGGATTTCATTTGGGTTAACATGATTGTTGATATTGGTAGGACATTTCACATGAGCTTAAGAAATCACAGTCTATTCAGATGATAGAAACAACGAAAGTTAAAGGAAGGTATTATTTTGCTAGGAGATGGACCTAAGTCATTCTGCTCTATTCATTTGCTCACTCATTTGTTAATTTGTTTATTAATTCAAACACGTGTGTGTGTGTGTGTGTGTGTGTGTGTGTGTGTGTGTGTATTGGGCAATTTCTGTGGCAGATACTAAGACAGGTGCTGAATTCAATGATGAATAAAACACATTTGGTTTCTGTGCTTAAGCATCTTGCTCTGTGGAGCACATAATCAAACAAGGAATGCCAGCAATAAATAAAAAAATTACATATGATTAACATTACATGTAAAAATGCCACCCCTGCAAAGGAAGTAAATATGTAAACAAATATATAACACAAAAGATCAGTGGGTGATGCACATTTCAGAAAAAAGGACTTTAGGCAGGAAATCCTGGCTTTGGATTTGAGTTTTAAATATAGCTTGAGTCAGTTACTCAAGCTTTCTAAGCCTCAGTTTTCTCTGTAAAGTGAGGATAAAACTACCTCGCTTATCTGATACTAAGAATTGGCTAAAAGACCAGGCAACTCATTAAACAGCACTTATTATAATTATTATTTTCTTAAGTCACGGAAATTTTCACACTGGAGGGAACATTTCAACGTGGTCTAGAAGAGCAAGTAGAGTTTACCAGGCATAAAAATTTTGTTAGGGTGTTCCAGAGAGAAAGAACAAAGAGTACAAATTCAAATAGCCAGAATTAAAATGCCTTTTTTTTTTTTTTTTTGGAAAAATGGCAAATAGATCCATGAAGTTGAGGCATACGTTATATAAATAATCTTTCTACCTCTTTTTTCAACGGATAAAAGAAAGCATTCTAAAAATCAACTTATATCTCTTTCTGCTTATACCTTCTCCATTCTCCATGCCATTAAAACACATACCTATTTTATAATAACTCAAGATTGACAGATTTTACAGCATTAGACAAAAAAAAAAAAAAGCCAAAGTTGACAGCAAACAAGTTCCATGTGAGAGCTGAAATACTCCAGCAGTTCAGAAGATGCAATTAAAGGACTAAATATTTGTCCAGGGATATTTCAGTGGTGCTCCTACCATCAACTCAACCACGATTTTCTACCTTAATAAAAATCTATTCCTTTTCACTTATATTATTTATGGATTCTGTTCCAGAAAAGCATGTTGTTTTTTCATCCAACAGGGAAGCCCTCTCCTTCTTCTCTGGAAGATTCCTGAGCAACAATGAAAATGGCAGTTACGGTCAACACAGCTAGTGTTTGCATGACACTTGAATGACTCGAATCTCCAGAGGCCACGTTAGCCTTCCTCCAGATTCCACTCTTGGCATTATTAACCTGATCTAGTGTTGTCTTAATAAATTACTTTCTCTGTTATGAGAACCATAGTTTTTGAAAATTAAAAATGTTTACTGCTCTAAGTTTTGAATACAAAAGTAGCCTTCTTCATTATAGATTATTTGAAAAAATGCTGAGGAGTTCAAGAGAAAAATAGAAGAATTTTATAATTTTATCACCTATAATTCTACCATTCAGAGATAACTACTGTGAAGATTTTGATGTATTTCTGTCCAATCTTTTATCCCCCTAAGTAGCTCTGCAAGAGAGAGTTACAAAAGATGAATTACAAGGTCAAAAGGAATAAAGTTTTTAAGTTTCTTGATGTTTATTGCCAAATTATTTTTTAGAAATAAACCAATCTGTACCTTCAGTAGTACTGTTTGAGAGTAAAGTCATATGATATTATTCTCATCAATACCTATTACAAAATATTATAAATACATAAAAACTGAAAATATGTTATTTTGTTTTAATTTGTATGTCTTACAAGAGTGATCAATTTTTATATTTAAATGTTCTTTTTAGCTCAGTTATGTAGACAAAAAATTTCATAGTACTACAAAGATCAAAAAAATCTTGCACTGCCTCCTCCAACCCTAATACATACAAATACCTTCCATTCTTCCATTCAGAATAGCCACTTTTGAATCTGTTACCTGATTTATTTGATGTATTACACTGAATCTTTAAATGACACACCTGTATTGCTGCTTCCTAATGTTTCAGTTTTAGGCATTGACTGTTAATAGTCAATGAGAAAGATGAGGAGTTAGCTCCTCACCCATTAACACTTATCATCCTAGATCCTTCCAACACCTATTGCAACTTTAATTGTATCAAGTTATCATGTTTATATTAGTAGGACTCAAAAAAAAAAACTATAAGCAGCTAAATTATGAAAAATACTCTGATTACTTTTTATTTTCTTCATGAGTTTTTGTTTTCTTTGTAGTTAAAATTTCTTGTCTTTGTTTATTTCCTTGGTTGTTACTATAATTATAACTAATTTGATCCAAAATGTTGTCCCAATTGCAAATATCTCTTTTAAGTATGGTTCAAGTACATTAAGAATTTCATCAAATTCCTTTTCTTGAAGAGGGCCTCTTCAAGAGGTATTGCCTAGGTCTATTGCACAGCTGTCATTTTGGGATGTTCCTTCCTCATCATCCTGATAAGTGTTTTTGGAGTTTACTCCCTTGTTTGGGTGAGCATGTTTCCAGTAGCTTTCTGAGTGAATGTGAATCAGAGGCAAAATTTTTGAGTCGATGTGTCTTTGAAATTGTCTTCATTCTATGCTTTCTCTTGATTAATAGTTTGGCTGAATATAGAATTCTTCACTGAGAATCATTTTTCTTCAAAATTTAGAAGTATTCTTCCACTGTTTCCTATATTTCAACATGAATGTTAAGAAGTCTTAGGCTCCTCTTATTTCTTTTTTTGATCCTTTGTTTGTATGACCTGATGATGATCCTTAGAATAAGTCATGTCTATATGTATATGTGTATAGTGATAGATACTCTTATTAATGACTTCTGAAAATTTTTCTTCAATTATTTCCTCACTTAGGTTTCTCTTCTTTCTATAATTTCTCTCATTTGGATGTTAGATTTCTTGAACTAGCCCTCTAATTTTCTCAATTTTTCTCTCTAATTTTTTATTTGTCTTTTTGTTCTATTTCCCTGGAGATGTTCTCAAATTTATCTTTCAAATCTTCTATTAAATTTTTCATTTCTGCCACCATAGTTTTATTTCTTAAGAGCTTTTCTCTTATTCTCTGAATGTTCCCTTTTTATAGCATCCTGCTCCTGATGAAAGCAATGCTAGTAATATTGATAGATACAATATCAACTATATCTCTTCTTATCTCTGAGGATACTTTATATTTTCTTCTTCAGCATCTGTACTTTTTCTAAATTGGTTTATGCATAATTGGAAGCTGAATGGGGTAAGAAGATTAGAACTCCCAACCTTTAGAATTAATTCAACACATATTTGGCATCTATATTTGCTAGCCTCTAAACTTTGAAGAAACAATTAAAAAACTCATTATTATGAATATAAATATGTAAATGTTTACTTAATCCCTCTGTTTTCAGTGTGGCACGTTTATCTTCAACTGTGCTTGCTGTACGTCATTCTGGAGGCTATTTTTTGCCTTTTTGAGAATAAAAGTCAAGTATCTTGCTGGGGTGAATGAGGAACAGTCATACCCTTCCAGAGAACATAAGTTGGGATCTACGTCTAATTGCTTCTTTTATAGTTTTAGTCTTCACCCCATTTTCTTAGGTATGGGGCATGGCTAATTTTGTAGTCTTTTGGCTGTTTTGTGCTATTCATGGAATTGCTTTTTTGACTTTCCCTAGTGCTAGCATAGGATGTAGAGTTTTAACTGTCCACTAAGGCAACTACCACTTGTTCATTTGTTTTCCAGCTTCCAAAATTTTGTTGTTCTTTTCCCATTTTCTTTGCTATTGTGGTTTATGCTTTAAAAAGTCCTTTCATGGTTTTCAGAAAGTAGAGGTGTTCAATGAATGTGCTAATTGCTTTATCTTTACCTAGAGATGCCGATGTTTTTAATATTCTAACTCGTCACTTATATATATTTTTTGTGAACTTTCTGAATATGTCTCTTATGATTTAAAAATGATGCCTTAGTGTTTTTCTTTCTTATTTGCTTGAGCTCTTTCTCTGTCAGTATATTAACCATTGACCTGCAATAGCTTTAGGATGACTGATCTTAAAGTCTACTGTGTTATCTGTGGTCGCTTGGTTTAGAATGCACATGGGTTATGTGAATTGCTTAGGTGGAGGAGATGTAATGAAATGTACTCTGACTGCTTTACCAAAATAGATGTATTTAAAATCACATAAAGAACAATCCACAATCATGAGGCCTCATAAACTTATAACAGGAAGATACTGAACTTTATCCATACTAATTCAATAAAATTCCATTGGACAGTTGATATCTGTAAAGCACCATATCCCTGAGAGTACAAATTCCAAGGGTCTGTGTCCCTTTCTTATAGGATTTTCTGGAGAAAACAGATCCACAGATAAATATAAAACAATGATAACTGATCTATAGCAGAGGCACAAAGCAGAGAACAACCTCTTAGTCTGTGAGTTATGAGAAATTGAGCTAAAGAGCTGTCATTTGAGGTGGATCTTGAGTGATGCATGGTGGTTTCATCAGGCTGCAAAGGTGACAAAAGTTACATCAGTTTGAAAAGAAGAGTGTGCAAAATGTTGCAGATGTTAAAAAAATGTGTATTTAGGGAGCATTGAGAAGTCTTTGGAAGCTGCTGAATGCATAAAATATATATATATATATAATCAAACTGCATAGGATTTTAGAGAGTCCAGCATGATCTGCTTAATTTTATAGATTGGGAATTAGTCCTAGAAGTTACAAGTTGTCAAAGATTCCTTTTAAATAAGAGAACTAGGACTAAGACATGATGTTCGACTTCTTTTAGAGCATTTTTTACTATATCATACAATTCCTTACTTCTCATTACAGATTCAGATTATTTTCCTAAGTGCAAGTTGAAAAAGAACTGATCAGAAGATCTAGGAGACAGGATTCAATTTTAACCTACTGGTAGTGGTTCCCTTGAAGTGCTTTATTAAAGATTGTGAGGTCTACAGAAAATGTACAGTATCTTAATTATATCTATCTCATGAGCTTAGGATGGCAGAAATGCCATATAATTATTTTCTATGAACAGAAAACACCTATTGGAAGACAAGGAGTGGAACATAAGAAGGAAAAGAATACATCATATATAATATATGACTAATGTCATTGTGGCTTCATTTACATTATTGAATTTATTCTTTTGAAAAAGTCATTAGATTTTGGATATTATATAAAACATCTCCCTTTTTAACTTTATTTCCTTGTTTTAATTCTTTCTTTTAAATAGTGGATATGCTTATTATTCAGTATTTGAGATGATGCAAAACTATTTATTACTTTAATTTCTTTTTAATACAATGTCTTTTACTAATCTTTCAAATTATTGGCATGCACACTTGTTACAAATAAAACTCATTGTGTCAGATCTTGATTATTTTGTCACTCATGTAAATAGAAATTTATTAATATACTATATATCTTATAAATGAAAAAAAATCAGGTTTTCTTGAAACATTTGCTTATTTAGAATCAGGTATATAAGAAGAAAAGACTTTCTATAATATGAAATGACTCCAAAATCTATTATAACTTTCTACAAATATAAAGCATGTACAAATTTTCTGCCATTTTCTAAGATTAACATTAGATAAACGTGTTAATCTCTTAGACTGCTTTAACTTTTCTAAATATTGTCACGCCTATTTATTTTTATTCATGTTTTTAGTTAGAAATATCTGTTTGTAATTTTTAAAGACCAATACTATTTTTTCCTATGCAATTTAACCTAAAATGACATTATCTGTAAATGAGATCATTTGTTTCCCCATTTTTCTACGTCACAATGCTTGCAGTCCTAAATGCCACTGCTGATCCTCCTAAAAAGTGCTTTTCAAGAACTGTGCCTTACTTTGGAGCTCTTGAGCAAACTCCTGAGAAATCTTGGACTAAACCAGAAGGAAGGCTAAAGAAACAGAAGAAGACTATTGCTTCCTTAAGACAAGCAAATGGAATTCCCTGGCTTACTTTAGCAATCAATGTAAACTAAAATGGCCATTTATTTTTGCATCAGTAATTTAAATTTTATACAGAACATATTGTACACTGATATTTAGAAATAGGAAAGCAGCATATTTCTCTAGCTGTAAGTGGAGCCTCTTGGCGAATAAAAGAAAAAATTATTCCCATTAGCAAAACATTGAAATTTAAATCAGGAGAACAAGTACTTAAAAGAACCTAATAGAAAAAGTCTTTGATTTGTATTTTGTGTAAGCAATTGGTTTGAGAATATTGCTATATAAATGCAGAAAATACTGGCTAGACTTTTTGAAATCTTAAGTGACAATAAGAGGAACAGAAAAAAATAAGCTAGCTTCAATAATGGAAATATGGAACCTGAGGACCATAAATGTATACCTTTATGAGCCTGACAATTTCTATTCAGTTCATACAATTAATAAGTTTGATAAATACAATTATAACTCTCTTATTGAGCAGATGGTATTATGTTTTCTTTCCAATTTATGTTCACAAAGCTCAATTAATGCTTAGCTTTAAAAATGTCAAATTATTCAGATTTCAGGATAATACATACCAACTAATCTGCTCTGCTTATTTCCACCCTGCCACTCCTCTCTTGAAAGGCTCAAACAAGACAGAATGATTGACAGAAATAAAAGCAAAAGCATGGTCTGCTACATGGTCTTATCTATAATGCAACATTTTAACACCTATAAAAGATACCATAATTCAAAACAATAATATGCCCCCAAATTCTAATCTATAACACATATAATGTGGAAAACTTTATCCTTGCCAGAATTGCCACCAGTATGAAAATTTTTGATTACCAATTAAATCAGAGTTCATTTCCACTTTGATATTAAGAGCTAGAATTTTAAATACATGAAAACTGAGGTTCAAATCCTAGCTCTGCTACTTATGAGCAATATGACGATTGAGTTATTCAACCTTTCTGGTCTCAGGTTTCTTATTGGTGATAGCTTTTAGTGGGTTCTTCTGAATATTAAAAATACATTATAAAAATGCTCTTAGCAGAATGTCTGCATAGAGTAAATGTTTAACAAAATGACAACTAATATATTGGCTCAGTTATTGGAGAACTGAAGTTTTAAATAAACTAAGTTTACCCCTATTGTGCATTCAATATAATCATAATTTTAAATTATTTTTTTGTCACTTTGCTTTTCTAGGGAAAAAATTTCCTCCCCATTTTTCTTAGATTTGAGTTATAAAAGAGGTTCATACACATCTGAAGCAGTTATACCAGACTGTATAAGCATAAGACTGACAGTTGATCTTCAAGATTTGGCAAGAGACCCAACACTTTCTTTTCTTGAACCTACCTGAGGTCTACCATGCACATATGATCAGTCAGTTATTCTAGGACACTGCTGCAGGTTTAGGCCAGGTGACTCAAGGTCAAAAGCCTGCCCTTCCCATCCATCAGGCACCCCTACCTGCCTTCCCTGTCCCAATGAGCAGCCTTCTGGTTGTAGGTCAGAGATGTCTTTCCTTCTTGCACAAAAATGGCAAAAGCAAAACTATTTTAGCAGCATGAATTTTTATCTAAACTTCTTCTTGGGGAGCTCCCAAATTCCTAAAAATCTCTATTTTATAGCAGAGTTGTTATCTCCTAAGTGAGCATCTGAATCTTTTGTGAGTTCGATGAAATGTCAAGGATGTCCTCCAGAAACATCTGATTCTCCTTTTAACTCCTTTTATGTCCACCTCGCTACTTGTTGTCATTCTTTTCATCTTGATAACTAATCCCCTGACTTAAAAATCAATGCAATAAATAAACAAGCATGCACATAAATGTTCACTACACTACTGTTTGTAATATTAAAAAATCAATAGGAAAACAATACAAAATTTGATATGCATACTATGCTACAATTTAAGAATATTGTTATAGATTTATATGCACTGAAATAAAATAATCTCCAAAACATATTAAATATAAAAGTCAGTCATAGACTAACATGTGTAATATATCATTATAGATAAAAATATTTCCCATAATTCTAAGGTATAAATATTTAATTGAAAGTTCAGTAAGGATGTATGCTAAATTCTATCCATTACAAAGTGGTTACTTTCAAAGAGAACAAATCTAAAGAAGGAAGGAGGACTTTCCCATATTCTGGAAGGTTTTAAGTATTTTATGACATGAAATTACTTATCTATTACTCATTATAAAATTATACATTAAAAGAAAATCTCATGGTAGAAACCTAAGGAAATACAGAAAAAGTAAAAATATATATATATAATAAAAAGCACTTACAGTTCTACAACCCAAGGCTCATTTCTGTAAAAAAAATATTTTTCTAATATATTACTATGTGCATATGCACATATTCAATTTTTGAAGAAGAAATTCTCATTGGTCTGATACCTTAAAATATTTGAAATATCAAAAAGAAATAAAAAGGATTCCTAAGAAGAGGTAACACTAGGAACTACTGGCCAAAGTAGGCTATGGCTTTCACCTATATAGTTCAATGCTCAGGTGAAAACATGCTACATACAACTAGGATGCTATACACACACACACACACACACACACACACACACACACACACACACACACGTTTTCCATGTTCTCAGTCCCATTAAGGTCAGGAAGGCTGACGATTGCCTGAGACTGCCTGTCTCACACTGCTGACTTAATTCCAACTAGCTCTTAACTCTGGTGCATTTCCTCTATGACCTCAGAATGTGTCACTGAAAATTCCATAATAAGACAACAGTTGCAATGGTTGGAATGTGGATTCTGATATGTGGCTCAAATAAATGTTATGAAAATGCTAGTGGAGCTCTGCGGACCTCAGTTTCCTCATTTCTAAACTCATCTCTACAGCCCTTCCATGGTGAACAGTCTGTGATTTACAAAAAACCACAAAGAATCATGCTGAACTGACCACCACAATGTGGCCTGCTTTCAGAGTTCTTAAACGAAGCCTCAAAGTCAAACTTCCTGCAAAATGACTTCACTCGTTTGTTGTGTGGTATTTGTCTCCATTCTCCAGAATGCTCACCAGATGGTAACTGAGCATATCTCTCCATCTAACAACATCTTCATATTGTTTCTTGCCACTCATTACTTAAAGTTGAAAGAAAAAAGAGGAAAAAAAAAAACCCATGGAATCAAGTGCTCAGCTGAAAAAATGTAGCTTTCTCCTTAGGAAAAGGCTATAGGACAAAACAGGGACCCTAAACAGCAGAACTGTGAGAACGACAATACAGATGATCCTGGTTTTAATCTTCTTTGAAGTTTATTGAAAACAAAATTGAATCTGTGCCAGTTTTGACAGGCATGGAAGTCAGTCAGATTCACAAATAGAAAATGCAAAGCTTTCCCAATATTCTATTTAGCCTTAAAATACATTCATAAAAGTTACTATTCTTTAAGATCTGTACTATTAATGTGAAGGAGATAGTACTTAGATATCTAATCTTATCAAATATAACTAGGTAAAATTATCAAGATAAAAGCATGGTTTGATATTATTTATCAGCCATTGTGAAGGAAAATAACAAAAGTCTTCAACATCCCAACAAATTTATGTGATTCTTTTAATAAAATGGTGATAGCTTAATTTAAAGTAAATATTAATACTCAAGTTACTATTTTGACTGGAAATTTATTGTCAATAGAACAATGAGGAAAAAACACAAAGTCCTACTACATCCAAGGAGAGGTCATGCTTTTAAATGATGCTGTCATCCACAGTATAAAAACTCATTTATTTTTTATTTGAAAAATATAAAAAATAATCTAGGTGGTGAAGAGTCAAATATCATTTAAGCAATATTTTACAGAAATTGTTGAGAGAATTAACTAGAGTATCAATTATTGATGTTCTCCATTTTGGGAAAGTTGAATGCTATCCTATCTTTAAGGAGTAAAAACTTTCTGCTGTTCAGTTTGCTTTTTGTAAGTATACATGATACACAGCAGAAAAATTAGTCTGTTTTTAGAAGTTATGTATAAATTACTCAATATACATATGGGTATTAAATTGTTTTACTGTCAAATATTCTGAGTCCTACAGGCAAGAAGAAATCAGATAAGGAAGTGGATTTGTTATTTGACCTATCCTCAAAGCCCTAGTTCATAGATTTTCATCTCCAAGTGAATCTGATTTTTTTTTTTCTTCTCTCTTCTCTAGTCTTGGAATGGTATGTGTGCACCCATAGCATGCTGTAATGTGACTGACTATTCCTCTTTCTGTTTAATATCCTTAGCTGCTGGGTCCTTCAAATTTGGATCTATCTTAATCCATTTTCCAGTCTTCAAGCCTGGAGGCACTCAATACATAACTGTTAAAATGTTAAATTGACCAATAATCTCCATCTATATTTATCTTTCCTTTTTCTACTGCAATTAATTAATTAATTCACTAATAATCATTCATCTGTTAGTTTTAGGGAACACAAAACAGAATAAGTCATTGTCCTGGCTCCTATAGAATATTTTATTATTGTGCCATCCCTTTTTTCTTCCTGTAATCATTTAGCTGTTTAGGTCTTTTCTTCAAAAGAATACCAAGATTCATAACATCTCTGCTTCTCACAGTTCTTAGATCACTGTAGAGGTTCAATATATGTGGAATAGCCTTATTTTTGTCTTTAGGGGTGCCTATTAATCCATAGTTCTGTCAGAGGACCCTGTTGAATGGAGTAGTTATAGGCTTTCTGGCATAAATGTGCTAAGTAGGCTGTAGGGCAGAATTATGGATTCAGAAAAGAAACAAAATGATGATTTTGATTCCAAGTTATCAGCTTAGCTCTGAGGGCAATTCTTATTCCATCAAGATGGACTAATTTCTACTGAGTCTTAGTCAACATTATATTTTAGTTTTACAATAGAGATTATTTATGTCTATATTTAAAAATGAAGAAATCAAGGCACTTGATCTAAGCTTATAGGTTAGATTATAAAATCACTTTTAATTCTGGTGACTTTATCTCATTATTTCTGGATAAACATGTTATTGTTCTTTAAAATGCTAAAAACAAGATAACAGAACTAAGACATGGAATATTTATATTGGACAATCTCATTTTTGAGCTCTTTTATATGTTTAATTCACTGAATCCTCATGACAACTTTTATTATATCCATTTTACTGCTGGGAATTTGCCTTATAATAGTGGAGTGAACTTAAGGACATTATTTGTCTTCTGAGTTCCATCATTCTTGCACCCTTTACAGCCTGTGAGGAAGAGCCTTCAAGTAGTCTTTTATAGACAGAACAGTACTATGTATTCGAGATCTTTTACAATACATTAAAGTTATTTTTAAGAGTCTGAAAAGGAAAATCTTCCAGAAAGTCCAAATTAAGTCAGAGATGAGGTGAGACACCAGCACTGAATATTCAGACTGCTACTAATCATGTTAAACTGCATGCTTTACTGCTAAATCTAAGGGAGAGATTAGATGGAAGGAGAGTGGGAAGCAGGAAAGTACAAAGCCTAGATATTTGGAAAGTAATATAATTATTTTATGATTAAGAGCATTATCAATTATAGAATGAGCAGAGTTAAAAAGGATTTAGGAAGGAGTACAACTGCAAGAACACAGTTAAAAATTATCAGAACCATCTGTAAAAGCATAAACAATTTCATGAGATATCTTTCATTAAAAATTAATATTCTAATTAGTTGCTATTAGCAATCAAATGATGAACACTACTCATGTTTTATGCATAGAGCAGTTGACACCATGTATAGTGCATTTGGCATTAGCCTAGGAGTTAGAAATCCCAAGTTCTATGCCTGGCTTGGTTCCATGTCAATAAAGAAGTGGCCATCCCTCTCTAGGAAGATTTGTCTCCTCCAGTGATAAGGAACATGTTAATGCACTCGACTGTTCTCCATTTCAAAAGGATGCTCTAAAGATTGGTAAGTCAATATCCATAAAGTTCTTTGAACTCTTTAAAAGACAAACCATACAGAGACAAAGTGGCATGAGAATCACTACCATAATCTTTTATTCATGAGAGGAACAATGAGGAAAAAAAGTGAAAAGGCAGTTCCAAATTTTAAAAATGTCAGATAGAAATGAAAAAAAGATAAAGGATAGGAAACAACAACAGTGACACTGAATCCAAACGAATATTTGCATTCTGTCTTCTATGGATTCTCAGAAGGGTCCTCTATAGCGTGCTCCAGAGTATTATTAGCCTTTCTCATTGACATGCTGTAACAAATATTTAACTTATGTAAACTTTGTTTCCCTAAACAGTGCTTGAAAATACCTTTTAGAAAACACTTTTCTTAAAGAAGTACAAAACAACAATGATGAAATTCAAATATCTATTAAACATATGAAAGAGCATTCACCCTTATTAGTAATCAGGGAAATACAATGATCTCATTCTAGAGCTTCCATATTTGGGAAAAAAATTGGAAAACCTAACAATATCATGTGTTTTGGCTAGGATGTGGAGTCAGAAAGTCTTGTTCAATTTACCAAACACTGTCTCCTGATCTAATAGAGTTGAAGAAATGAATGACACAGGATTCCATTCCTTGGTATATTCCCCCACAGAAATGCATGCTTATATGCACCGCAATACATGTCAATATATATATTATGAACATGAGAGAAATAACTGATGAGTTATTTCTCCATGCGAGAAATAACTGATAAGCTAGACTCCATCAAAATTGAGATTTTCTGTCCTTCAAAAGACAGTATTAAGAGAATGAGAAAACAAGCCCCTGGGAAAAATATTTTCAAATAACATATCTGATAAAGAACTGTTATTCAAAATATACAAAAAAAAATCTTAAAGGTCAACAAAAAGGAAACAAATAACTCAATTAAAAAGTGGGCCAATTCCTTAAAAGACACTTCACCAAAGAAGACATATAGACTGAAAGCAAACATGAAAAGATGCTCCACATATGTCATTAAGGAGATGCAAATTGAGATATCATTACATACCTATTGAGAATGGCCAAAATCTGCAACACTGACAACACTAAATGCTGCTTAGGAGGTGGGAAAAAAATAAGAACTCTCATTCATTGCTGGTGGGAAAGCAAAATGGTACAGCCACTTCGGAAGACAGTGTGACAGTTTCTCACAAAACTAAACATGCTCTTACCATACATGTTTACTTGGTATTTATCCCAAAGAGCTGAAAACCATGTCCACAAATAAACCTGCATAGGGATGTTTACAGCCATGTTATTCATGATAACCAAAATTTGGAAGCACTAGGCTGTCTTTACCAGCTTAATGAATAAATAAGCTGTGGTATATCAGGAAAGTGGAATATTACTCAGAGCTTAAAAAGATATGAGCTATCAAGTCATGAAAAAACATGGAGGCAGCTTAGATGCATATGACTAAAAAGTCAATATGAAATGGCTACATACTATATGATTCCAATTTTACAACATTCTGGAAAAGGCAAACCTGTGGAGACAGTGAAAAGCTTAGTGGTTACCAAGGGGTGAGGAAAGGAAAAAGAGGGATAATAGGTGGAACATAGAAGGTTTTTAGGGCAGTGAAAGTATTGTGTATAGTACTATAATGGTAGATACATGTTATACATTTCTCCAAACCCAAGAGTGAGTCTAATGTAAATCATGGACTTTTAATGAAAATGATGTGTCAATGTAGGTTCATCGATTGTAGCAAATATATCACTCTGGTGGGGTATATTGATAATGGGTGAAACTATACATTTATGGAAGTAAGAGGCATATGGAAAATTTCTCAATTCTGCTGTCAACCTAAAACTGCTCTAAAAATAGTCTTTTTAAATACATACATACATGTATACACACACACACACACACATACATACATACATGCCTGCCTGCCTGAGCACTTGTGGCTGCTTGGAAGTTCACAAAAATTTTAGTCTAGAAACATTAATTATGTGGTACATTTTACTTCTATTTCATTTATAAAAGTGCTGATGAAGATCACCTGGTGGATAATTTAGAGGTCTAACATGAAGAGTCTTCTTAAATAATATGTTCTCACTGGTAAAAAACACTATATGTCCAAATTACAAAATATTAGCAACGGTAAGAACTGAAGACTTTTCTCTCCAAAATTGCCAAGCAAGTCTGGTTTAATGGAAATTGATGGCAAAGACAACAGAGCACACTTAATTAAATTTTACTCTTAATGATCTCTAAGCTATGTTTGAAACAAAAATATACATGTGAGAGTTCTTCAAGATGTTGGATATAAATCTGTTTTCATAATTCAAAAGCATACTTTGCTTATGAATCTCTTGTTAACAAGCTTTGGCTGGGAATTCTTTTCTTCCAGATGTTTGGTGCTGTATAGACACAACATCCATTTCTCTGCATAGGGTTTAAACCATAGTTATAATGAGCATATTTATATTACAAAGTGGTAGGAAGGCAGAATTTAATTAGATTGTCTATAGATTTATATAATGATGAGTACTTAAGTCTCATAAAGCCCTACAGACAGCATTTACTCATCTGAAGAAGGTTCTTTTATGACTTTTCAAAAATGAAAGCATTTTAATTTCTTAAGACATTATTAAATAGGCGGATTAGTAGTTTTGATAGAAAAGAAAGCCTCCTAAATCATTAATATGAAAAATTATTTTTTAAATATACACTTCCATTAAAAATTCCTCCTTAAGCAATTTATAGGAGATAAGATTGTTTGGTGATTGAGAGGATGGTTTCTAAAGTCAGATCTGGATTTAAACACCAACTCTAACATTTACTAACTTAGACAGGTCTTATTGCCTCTCTATGTCTCATTACCTACTTCCTGGTGTTCTTATAAGGACAAAAAAATATACCCCAAGTAAAGAATGTTGTAAAGCTCTAAACACATAATGAACACTCAATAAATGTTAGCTATTATCATCAGCAGCAACTTCTAGGATCTTGCTAATTTTTCATTCATCTTTTTTTTAATCCTATCCTTTCTTTTACTATAAAGTGCTCTTTCAGGCCAACTTTCTTCTCAGCTATGATTCCCTCAATTTCTAGCAAAAAAATGGTGAAACCATTCATGCTTACCTTCTCTCTTTCTGACATCTCACTAAATTGAAAGTAAAGAAATGAAAAAACATAAAAACCCATAAAGACAGCAATAATGGGGCAAGACAAATCAGCAAAGAAGAAATTTCACTTGATTTTTAGAAATCTGAGAATAGAGAGGTAGAAACTGCTGTAGCACAATAAAAAAATTGATCACAGAGAGAAAATTCCAAGAGAAAGTGAACAAATGTATTCTGGCAAACCCAGAAAGACTTAGTGCTTAGAGAAAGCATACACTAAGGAAGGCAGGAGTTAAATAAAAGGTTGAAAGTATATTAAAATTATATGAAGACATTGGATCCCAACTAACTAATTCCCCCTCATGCTAGAGATGGAATCCTTCTTTTCTGGAGAAAATAAGCTAGAGAGAAAACCCATTTCAAGAAATAATGACAGAAAACTTCCATAACCTGGTGAAAGAAATAGACCTACAAGCCCAGGAAGCACAGAGAGTCCCAAACAAGATGAACCCAAAGAGGCCCACACCAAGACACATTATAATTAAAGTGCCAAAGGTTAAACACAAAGAGAGAATCTTAAAACCAGCAAGAGAAAAGTAGTTAGTTACTTATAAGGGTGCTCCTGTAAGACTGTCAACCGATTTCTCAACAGAAACTTTGCAGGCCAGAAGGAACTGGCAGGAATTATTCAAAGTGATGAAAAGTAAGGACCTTGTCAGCCAAGATTACTCTACACAACAAAGCTATTATGTAGAATTAAAGGACAGATAAAGAGCTCTCCAGACAAGAAAAACCTGAAGAAATTCATCTCCACTAACCCAGCATTACAGAAAATGTTAGAGTCTTCTTTAAGAAGAAGGAAAAAGAAAAAAAGGTAACCAATATGAATAATAAAATGGCAATAACTACATACCTATCAAGTTACTTTAAATAAAAATGGATTAAATGTTCCTATCAAAAGATAGTGTGGCTGAATGGATAAGAAAACAAGACCCTTCCATACGTTGCCTATAAACTCACTTCAGATCAAAAGAAACACAAAGACTAAAATAAAGAAATGGAAAGAGATGTTTTATGAAAATGGAAACAAACAAACAAATAAAAAAAGCTGGAGCCGCAATACTTGTATCAGGCAAAAAAAAACTTTAACCAAGGCTATAACAAGAGACAAAGAAGAACCCAGTTATACAACTTCTGGATATTTACCTGAAGAAACCCAAAACATCACTTCAAAGGGACATGTGTATTTACATGTTCATTGCAGCATTATTTACAACAGTCAAGATAAGGTGGCTACTTGGGTGTCCACCAATGGACAAACGTATAAAGAGAGGTGGCACATATATAAAATGAAATATTATTCAGCCATAAAAAAGAATGAAATCTTTCTATCTGCAACAATATGGATGAATCTAGAGGATGTTGTGCTGAGTGGAGTAAGTTAGACAAAGACAAATGCTATATAATTTCATTACATGTGGATTCTAAAGAACAAAATAAACAAACAAAACAGAAATAAACTCATAGATATAGAGAACATTTTGATGGTTGCCACATAGAAGGGGGTTTAGGAGAGTGGGTGAAAAAGAGGAAGGAATTAAGAAGTACAAATTGGTAGTTACAAAATAGTCATAGGAATGTGAAGTATAGCATAAGGAGCATAGCCAATAATATCTTAATAACTATGTATGGTGCTAGACGAGTACTAGATTTATCAGGGTGACCATTTTGTAAGTTATATAAATGTCTAATCATTATGTTGTACACCTGAAACTAATATAATATTGTATGCCAACTATAACTAAAATATATATATTAAAAAATAAGCTAGAGCTACTCCAAACTGAGAGCATCAGGTATTGTGGCAAAGAAGGTGAGGCCCAAGGTTGTAAAACAGATGCTTAACTGAAGAGTTTCCAGTAATACTCCTGATCTCCTTATATGCCATGCTCCTCAAAAACTAGCAGTCAGGTAAATGCCCTATGTGGATGTCTCCCAGGCAGAAATTGGGGAATATACTCATACTGTCATTTAAGACCTTGCCAATGAATAAGCCAACTGAACCAATCATGCTATAGTAAAACCCTTAAGTTGACAAGGACTATCAATGTTCACAGAACTTTGATGGTGTATTTGTTTTCATCATTATTGTTATTTTGTTGTCTTTGTGTACGTGTGTGTGTGCGTGCGCGCACGTGAGAGACTTTTAAATAAGAGACAGCCTCTTGAGGAAATTCTTCAAAATAAAGAGGACAGACTAGAACAAGCAGACCACATTAACAGAATAAATAATTCACAGGAAACAGAGAGACAGAGGAAAACCTCTACAGAACTATAATTTGTGCCCTTGGAAAGATCATGCATTCATTATATAAGAATAGATGGTATTAAAAAGGAATTACTAGAGAACAAGAGAATGTTGAAACTAAAAATAAAAATATATACATATTTCAAATGAAAATTTTAATAGAAAGGCTGGAAGATAAATGTGAAGAAATCTAAACAATGGAACAAAATACCAAAAAGATGAAAAATAGGGGAAAAAGTGAGGAAGTTATGGGTCTGATCTAGGAAGTTCAAAATTCAACTATCAGGAATCCTAGGAAGAGAGAAAAGAGAAAATGGAAAAGGTAAAGTTACCGATGAACTAATGAATGAAAAAATTAAGAATTAAAGAATCATATGTCTGGAGTGAAAAAACCTAGTGTATGCCCAAGACGGTGAATGAAGACCCAGCTCAAGACAATTGATTATTAAATGTGGCAACACTGGTGATAAAAGGGGCACAAAATTTTTACAAAGAAAAATAGGTTTTGAACAGATTTCAGGATATCACCAACGTTAGAAAACAGTGGAACGATGTGGGCAAATGTTGAAAAAATATATTTGTAACCTAGAATTCAACTGTAGTTAATCCATGACTGAGATGCAAGTGTTCAAATGAAGAACTGGTGGGTTCAGAGTAGTACATAGAAATGATTCCTGAAGAGGAAAATATAAAAAGTTACCTTTTATTCTCATCTGTGAGACTGAATGTAGAGACAGAGGAATGAATAAAGGGTACTCTTAGCACTACTCTGAGTGTCTGGAGCCCCTGAGGCAACAATTCCTTTTTAGTTAACACCACTGAGTCAGGGTGTCAAGAGGTTGGTCAAAATTGCGAAGTGTGCCAGACTTTGCTTCTAAAAAAGTGTACTATACTTTTTATTTCATACATCTGATACCTCTAAAAAAGATGGGTCAGTAGGCAGTAAGCAGCCAGAAATGAAAGCCAAATACTCATTCTGAAGTCTGTTTTGCTTTGACTTAAGAATGGCCACAAAATTTTGCAAGTCATTAAAAACATAACCAAGATGACCTTTTGCTTTTAACTAATGACCCAGCATTAAATATCTTGTTTGAGAAAATGGGGCAGTATTTTCTTTTTTTATTTTGAATGCTTATTAAATTACAATGAAAATATTTTATTAACAATCTCATAATGTGGTGTTTTTAGATGCTCTTACCTAAAAAAAAAAATAAAAAAATAAACTAAGACAGAAAACAAAAACCCTTCTTGGTATTCTAGCATTCCTTTACAAAGGATCCAGTTTATCACAGTAATCGATTCCCTTTCTTACACTGGGGATACTACTATCTTAAAAGGCTAAAGAACAAACTTAGGTAACAGTGAAGCTACAGTTCTTTCAGAAATAAGATAATTAAACAGCTATATGTGCCAAGAAAACTTTCTTTGAACATTTCTATTGTACCAGCTCATAATTTCTAGTTACCTGATTAGCATTCAGTAAACTGGCAACTACTTTCTTCTGGTATCACTTGAGTCTACTCTTGAATTCTCCTAGCATTACCTGGACTATCAGAAAAAAATGAAGAAAATATTTTCTTCACTACTTATACAATAATCTGAACTATTTATAACATTCAGGGTTGATTTTCTCTAATTCTCAAAGCCGTTTTTATAGTTGGCTAACACTGATAATAATAGATTTGAAAGTATGAAATAATTATAATAAACTTATTCAGGAGAGTTTCCTGAAACTGAGACAGAATTTAGACAAAGCTGTTGAATGGGCTATTTCAGGAGTTCTCAATGCACTCCTGATGAGGATAGATTGCTTTTTTTCCCGCTCAGATATCTTTATTTATTTCACAAATATTACTTAATTGTGTACCATGTAAAAAGCACGGTGCTGGTTACTCTGGAGGAAATCGAGGGGGTAAAAACATCTAGTGTTTTTCTTCAAGATGGAAATGAACAATTTGTGTGGGAATTAGTGGTAGCAGCACCTGTAAAGAAAATTGCTGAGTGGGAGGACCTGGAGAAAGTAAGGATGAGGAACAAAGTTGTGAAAAGGTGAGCCTGAGTGACATTTAATTTGATAACTAGTGAAGTGTGGCCTGTGTTTAGTTTTGCTTTCCCGGGCAGTCCTCTTGAGCTGTAAGTAGATGTAACTGGCCTAGAGTTCAAGCAGGCAATACGACTTTAGAATCTACCAGTGAACTGTAATCAATCTGTCATTAATCAACATATGACAAGTTGCTATCTCATCAAGAAGTAGGACTGTATCTCCAGGGAGCAATTGGTTGTTATGGATGCCCAACATTCAGTTCTCCTTTCTTTTGAAAACAGTATCCTGATATCCTTCGGGAAAACTCTCGACTATGAGGTGGGGCTCTTATGATTGATTCAGGGTAGGATCTACAACTTTAATTACATGGAAGCTACTAAGAGAGAGATGCTCTCTTTTTCTGTTAAATGTGAAACCTGGGAAGACTGAGATTCTGACATTGGTGCTCTTCCCATGCGTATGAAAACTAAGAATAAACCAAAAAATGGAGAGAGTTCTCATAGAGGACTCAGAGACTAACTAAATCTTCATAAAGAGTTCTAATTCAAACAGTACTCAGGGTCCACCTAAACCCTCATGGGACCACATTAAGTGGTGGGGGGTGGAAGGATGAGGCCGTCCACACTGTCCATGTAGGAGAAATGAATCCAGGAGGATATTTTAACAAGTGTGAAGCATTTGGGTAACAAGTGCTGAAGGGTATGTGATAACTTTTTACTGTTATACTGCATAATGTCAAATTTGCCCTTTAAGTTGACAAATTTGCCCTTTAAGGAGTATTATCAAGGGAATGGAAGAAACAGAGTTGCCTATCAATGAGAAGAAATATTTACACAAATATAAGGTAAAATTTAAAAACACATTTTAGAAAAAAAAGGAAATTTTCTGTTTCTGAAAGTAGATATGAAACTGGCAACTGACAAAGGTGGTAATTATTGATATATGCAAGTCAACAAGCAAAACCAATCAAACAGGAAAACATTTAGATACATGCAAAATGAAGCAAATCTTCTGATAGCCAAAAACACAAATGTACAAGACTACTCGAGTTATGGATTTTGACTAGTAACACATCATGTTAGTACTTTTGTTTAAACCACAGCAATGTTTGTCTTCCTAAAAATAGTTTCTGCATTCTAGAAAAGTACAATATGAAGTTTCAGACTAGTGCTCGCTTAGCATACAGACAGAGCTGCAAAAGACTTTCAAAGCTCCTGCTCACATTAGATTTCACACCCCTCCTGCCACCTGCACTCTAAACATACATACGAACAAATCATAATCGTGGAAGAACACCATAACTTGCAAATTACAATCTGAAAAAGAGAATTATTGATGCAAAACTAAAAAAATCATATAACTCTTAGGAGTTTCTTTCTTAAAGATAATTTTTCTTCCCATGAAGCATGAACAAAAGCCACTTATTAGCACTCATGTGGTTCCTTTTTAGCTTTTGCCTGTTTGTTTGAAGAGCAGAATCTGTTTAAGAGCCAAATACACTATAAATGTTTACCAAGAAAGTCTTTCAGATGGGACTACTTTCAAGGAAGGTCAATTACAAGTCTTATGTCTCTCCCCTTAATGATATTCTTTAATGATCTCCTTCCTCTCCCAGATAATTAAATCACAAAAACAACTCAGGCAAAGAATGACCGAGTAATCCCCATAATCACATTGCAGTGACAGACAAGAAGATCAAAGCACAGGTGTATTGAGAAATAGAAGTTTCTATCTTACTATAAAATGTGAACTTGCTGCAAAGATCAAAAGTACTTTTAGCTAGTCCCCAAACCCCAACAACTTCCAATATTTAAAAAATTCTGTGATTTCTTTGATTAATATACTTAATTTTCCCTCTCCCAGTTTCTACACAGACATTGGCATTTCTTCACATGTGGTGGCTGTATTTTCATAAATTCAATAATTAATTAATTTTAGAAATGTGGTGAATTATCTTGAATCTCTAATAGCACCTAGTAGACCCCAAGTTCTTTGTTAACCTATTATCTCTAGTTTTGGAAAGAGAGGACCTAGTGATGGAAAATGATATAAAGATGACATGATACCAGTATATTAGTAGAAATTAAATTATGAAGCTAGTAGTGGCTTCAATAAAAAAGAGACTTATTTTTGCCTCATATTAAGAAAATCCAGTAATAGGCCAGGACTGGTATAATGACACCTTTTCATCTGAGTCGTAGGTTCCTATTCTCTTTCTGCTCCACTATCATTTACATATACTTTCCATTCTCAAGGCCATTCATGTTGCAAGATGGCTACCAATGCTCCAGCCAACATGTGAATATTCCCAGGTCAATACCACAGAAAGAGTGGCAAGTAAAAGAGAATCCTTCTAGGCAGTAGCTCCCTTATCTTATATTTTATTGGCTATACCCATCTCTAAGGGAGCTTGAGAAAAGTAGTGTTTTGGTTGGGCAGATATCACCCAATATAATTCAGATTAATTTAATAAATTTAATTATATTGGTTGGTAACTGAACAAATCTGTTGAGAATATTTAGTCAGTCTTAGTCACACCACACAATTGTTGATTTCTCAATACTGGATGGAATTTTATCTGATTCTTCCTTATAGATAGAGAAACTGAGAGCAGAAAGATGAAGCTTTCCCCAGGCTACACAGCCTGTTAGCCAGAGAACTAGGAGCAGAACTCAGACCTTCAATCTATCGGTAAAGATCCAGTCTTTTACTGGCAAACTCCAGTGAGGTTAGCTCAGGAAACTCAGCTAACCAACGTGAATAATACACGTCTTACTACCTAGGTCAGACCTCGTGATTCACACTTCAGACTTTTCAGTCATAAATGCCCACAAGCTATAACATCTATCCTTCTTGGTTACCAAGTGAGAATCAGCATATTTATCACAAGTCATATACATGTTTATATGGCCACTAAATTACCAAGAAAATGAGAGGTGTGGCATGTAATGTAACAGTGCAAGTCACCGTTTGTAGGAGAGCAGAATGTTCCACACTCATGAGCAAAAATTGGTACTTGAACTTCATGAATAGATGCTAGGTCTTTTATGGTGGTGGCTTTTGAGCACACACACAAACACATTATTATGGTGTCTCCTGAAATTGACATTCTCAAAATAGAGTCCACCATTATACAAAGGAGATTTGAATGTTGTGAGGCTTTTTTTTTTTTATCTCTTCTTTGACTGTGGTCATCACTTCCTCACACTCTCCTCTCAGCCATATTCTCAGCCAACACAGTCCACAATGGTAACTCATATACCATATGCTTTCTTCAGCACTTTGAAATATATTATTAGTCCCTTGCTCTCATGTTTTACTTGTTTTATGTCTTAAATTTGTTGAGAGCAGGGTCTATACCCTTTTTATTCTCCACAAAACAACACATCATAAAGGTTCTGATTTTCTTTCCCAATGTCATGCTTAGAACATTTTAATACTCTCCCAAACTGGTCTTCCTCCCTGCTTCCAATCGTCCCAGTGACCCTGTTCTCTGCCCCACTCACCATCTGTCCCACTTAAGTCACCTAATTGAATTCTCAAAGATATAGAACAAAGAAATCCACATTTATACATAGTTGGTGGTACACTCTCTATAAATATAAATAAATTTTTTTGAAAAGTGACCCCAACCTGCATTCACACTTGGTCTTACTCATTGCCATTCTATTTGTTTGTACCCTACATACTATAAGCTACTCAGAAATAGTCACCTATTTTTATATATGTCTGTAACTTTATATATGCTGTTCCTTCTTTTCGAAATTCCCTTCCTCCTTTCATTTATGGAGAGATTCCATATGGCCTCTAGCATAAGTCAATTACTATGTGTGAAACTCTATGCTATGTATATCCAGCATTTTCTATAAGGCAGGGAAGCTTGGACAACAAACTTGAGCATATCTTTACAAATACTTCTATTATTACACCTATTCTATTGAATTTAGAAAACTGTCATGAGTGTAGAATTGTGCTTATTTTTGTTTCATCTGGATCCCAGATTCTGACACACAGGAAATACTTAATAGTTTGCTAAATGAATTAATGTCAGTTCCCTAACTAGACTTAAATAATTTTCTTGAAAATCCACGTTTTGTCTTAATAAACCTTGTCACATTTGATGCTATACCCACAGAGGCCAGCATAATATTTAGATCCAAATATTGTCATACCTCTTTTGCTTTCCAGATAATCACTGGCATCTAGAGTTGCCCCTTCAGTAGAAAATCTAGTCCCTTCCTCCTACAAAACTCCTCCTGCTTCAAATTGCTCAAGAATCTCAGAGATTATACAGCCTAAAGTAGAATCTTGCTTTTAAACTCCAGGTAGAGAGAGGATGGCTAATTAGCATGGTGGCATCTGCCATTGCCATGTGGTATCACAGTTGAACATGGGTCCTTTGTCCTACCAGTTTAGGTCTCCACAGGATTCTAAGATGGCTGAACCTTGGACTCTAAGATTGCAGCTCTTTGGTTTTATCTTGTACATTTAGAAAAAAAAATCAGCCCTCAGTCAACAACCTCAGGCCCTGGCCTTGAGCAGGCAGCTCAGGCTTCTCCTTCTCTCCTGATGTGTTAACCCCTACAGGGCCTTTTCCATCAGCATTTTCTCCTCGCAAAAGACTACATGGCCACACAGAGGTAAAATTGAGGTTCAGTCTCTTTTCTCTCAGTAACTCAGAAATTCTTAGGCAATTTGGTTCACTCTTCAAACTCTACCAAAGGGAGGGGCATCTTTGAATGCAAATGGGGAATCTTGTCACACTCTCTAAGGAAAGAGATGTTGACAGGCCTTATATTTATATCATTAACAGGCTCCACTTCATGATTTCTTTTCAAAATAATAGATATATGAACTCTCAGATTTTCTAATAACAGACTGAGAAATGACAAGCATAGATTAAGAAATTCTGTCTCTCTGATTATCTTACATGTGCATGTAGATGCTTAGTGAAATTAAGAGTTGTTTTTATCTAAGTACTTTTTTCTTAGGAACAGTAATTTATGACCATGAATACATGGTAGCTGAGCAATCATTGTCTTAATTGTCCTTTCCAAAGGGGCCAAAGAAACAGCAGTGTGATAATCTGGTTTAAAACAAAAAAAAAGGTGCATGGATTTACCAATCCAATAAGACAAAAAGAAATTCATTCCATCAGTGAACATCTGGCATTGCAGGGTCATATTTGAGTAAGAGAGGACAAATATAATAACAATAAGCTTCAATTAGATTACAAAGTCGGCTGCAGAATACTGTGACAGCCATATCTTTTCCACTAAGAACTGGGAAAGGGAGTCTTAAAATTCTTCTTATGTTTGTTTAAAGAAGATACAATAGCAATCCTTTCTTCGAATGTATTCACTCATTTGAGTTTTATATAACTAATCCAGGAGAGATTACTCTAAATTGATGTTTAATTTATTAAATTTAAGTGACTCCCAAAAAGTACATTTTTCCATTTTGTAATGTCTCTAAAATCCATGTGTGTCTTACTATCAAAGACATCTTGAATTTGATAAATTAAAGTGATTGATCAATTTTTTAAAATTAAATGAAATACTTTAAAAATATAAAAATAGATAATGTTGAAATTGTCCAAATATCCTGGATCCAATCCCAGGATTGAGATCTGACTATATTAACATATTAAAGCAGAGACACAGAAAATAGTGGTAGGTAAAGATGAATTGGAACAAGGTAATTCTCAAAGGGGGTTCCCCATCCAGCAGTCCATCCATATCAGCATCACTTGAGAACTTGTTAGAAATGCAAAATTCTCAGGTCCCACTCCAGAAGTACTGATCCCGAATCTTTGGGGTTTAGGGCCCTACAATCTGTATTTTAACAAAATGTCCGGGCATAAGTTTGAGAGCCACTCTTACAGTACTGAAGGAGTCACTTGATCAGCATGCAATTGGCATATGTGGGGGAGAAGCAGGTCCTAATATTTTAACCTAGTGGCATGGTTACCATAAAAAGGATGAGTCTAAGACCCACTGAAAAAAAGTCCCTTGGTTCATTGGTTCTGACTTCTTGTGCATAAAAGCAACTTCTAATTAGGAAGGTGGCAAAATTGCAAGGAAAGAATCAATTGATCAGGCCAATATGGTATCCTGTCTACTTGGAAATATATTTCTCACTGTAAATTACTTAATTAACATTCTTGCTTTTGCAGTAAGTTCTTTAGTTTTGAGTATCGGTAGCAGCACCCAATGTAACTGGGTTCTATAAAAGTCAAATTTCTGAACCTGGAAAACTAAAGGTCAGTGCCTGAAACTTAAGTATATTGTGAAGACACTGCCCAGAAGGCATCTACTGCATACCGAAACCACTTAAATAGACTATTTACTGGGTCAAGTGAAGCAGAGAATTAAGGGCAAATAGGTCAAGGTTGCAAACTGTTAGTCTTCCGGCTAGCTGTGGTCCACAAACATGTTTTGTTTGTTTTCGTTTGTTTGTTTGTTGGCCCACACGTATTGTTTAAAAATTTGGAAATTTCACATGTGATTTTGGATAATGTCTTTAAAAAACTAAAGACTTGACAACAGGGAACCCAAGAAGAGCCTGGAGCTAAGCAGAAACTGGTTCTTTTAGATGAGTTGTTCCCTCCAGTTTTCCATAGTCCCTGTGACTCCTTATCATCTTAGAGGTGGCCAGCATGTCCTTTTACATTACCTGCCTGACCCGTGATGCATTTGAGTTTGAGGACCACTGACCTATTTTTGATGAAACAGAAAATTGAGATGATTTGAATAAATTATTCAGAAAATTAACTCAACTTTATTTTGTACCTTTATAGCTATTTGTGTATATGTGTGACAGGAATATAGACATTATTATTTTTAAAAACAGGCACAATGAAGAGGGCAAAGATTGTCATGATAGAGCAGAAAGAATACTAGACTAGGCCTCTAATGTCTAGAATTGGATCTGCCACTTAACTAATATAAAATTATCCCCAAGGCTCAGTTTATATGTGTGTTATGTGGGAATGATAATATCTATCACCCAGAGGGTTTATCATAACGATTAAATTAGATAATATGTGTTTAAGTTCCTGACAAACCATAGGCCCTCATAAATGTTTGTTGAATTAAAATTTGGATGTGTTTTGTTACCTGCATTTACTTTAGAAATGATAACTAACAGATAAACATTTGGAAAAAAATTCAAAACTGACCCTTCGAAAGCCTTACACTACAAGGAGGTAAAGAAATTAACATTATTGACTGTAAACTATGAACCATGCACTGTGCTGGGTGCTTTATATAAATTATCCCAAAATCACACAGCAAGTATTTATGATCAGAGTGCTCTTACTCCAAAGCCTTAACATGTGAGAACTTTAGTGTTTCTCAGACTAGCCTGATTCTAAGAATCACTTTAAAATAGAAGTTCTCCTATTCTTTCTCAAGATTACTGAATTAGATTTGAAGGGGAGTAGCCTGGGACTCTGCATGTTATATCAAAGCCTGAGATAATTCTTAAAAATAGCAAAGAAACACTGCTTGAGAAAGTTGACAGAGTCAAAGTAAGCAGAAAAAGAATTGTTTTGAATTATGCTCAACAGAGGAAGAAAGGAAAGAAAGAAGGGAAAAGAAAGGAAGAAAAAAAGGGAAGCAAGAAAAAATGGAAGGAAGAACAAAAAGAAGGAAAGAGGAGAGAAGGAAGGAGAAAGGGAAAAGAAGAATCTTGGAGTTAAGATCTATGCCATGTGAAGGATTATAAGAATTTACTTACTAGATGGGTGCCTTCTTTCTAAATGCACCCGGGCTGTTTAATGCACACACTAGGAGCCAGCCAACAGGAAGCTTAGCTTGCCACTGCAGAGGAGTAAAGTACTTTGAACTACAGGCATCTTGTACACCCAAATTACATGCTGTGATACACATAGTATTTGAGTTGTTCTGCAGCACAGAAGCCAATTATTCTTGGCATGTACTTCTATCATGCTATCCAAATCACCATCCCTCACATGTGGAACTGTGCCACATCAAATGCAGCAAGCCATAAATTCCTTAAACTCTTAGAGATGAAAGTCAAATGTTGGAGAAAAAGATAGTTGGTGCACAAACCGTACAGCAGAAAAGAAATACGCTTAACTTAGTATTGCTGGATCTATTATGAGAAACTGGGAAAGCAAAATTCTGCCTTTGGAATTTTTCAGAGTAAATTATTATTTTTTTCAATGTAATTTAGCATAATTACTATATTTTCAATTTTGGATAAAGTTATTTCATTTATAGTATTCATCTTAAAATAATTGATTTTCCAGCCTCTCCTTCTAAATGCTTTTAAAGACCGTGGAAAAACATAGACGCTAAAACATTCTGTTGGTAATCACAGACTCTATACATATGTCTTGAATGATAGTTTTATTTAATAATCAGACCAATTAACTGACCCATGCCCCCATCCCTTACCTCTTGTAAATCCTAAAGTTAAGAGAAGATTTAATCAAAACTGCTGGGTGATATTAAAACAGAAATCCAATGATTATTATTAATGGTATTATAGAGAATTTAAATCATGAATCCTAAAAGGTTGAAAAACAAAAAGTGAGGTATTAGGTGCACTAGTTCTGGGATTCTTACACTTTAATGTTCTTAGAAATCTCCTAGGGACTGTGATAAAATGCAGATTCTGATTTTGTAGGACTGTATTCCTCAGTCCTGTGATTCTGCATTTCTAACAAATGTCCAGGTGATGTTTATGCTCTGGTCCAGGAATTACACTTGGAGTAACAAGCCCACCAATTTAAGAAAGCTCACACTGGTGAAGCTACCAGAGAGATGACCAAGAATCACCAGCAGGAGAGTTGTAACATAATGTTAGTATTATTTAGAAGTAAAATGCAAAGAGGAATGACAATGAAAGGGTTTATGTAAAGATCCAATTTCTTCAGAAAAAAATGATTACTCATAAAATAGAAAAAAATAATCTTATTTTTTGATTAATAAGGAGAGGGTAGGCAGATTTACAATGGATATATAATTGGGGTTCTTAAACTTTAAACGTCTACTGAACCATCTCCCCATAAAAGTGTAACTATGAACAAGTGCACACATTTCTGCATGCAATTTCAGAAGTTTCACTGAACTTCTGAAAAGAATAAACCGCTTAGGTAGGGGCCCACTGATCACAATTTAAAACCACCAATTGTACAAAGTTGATACAGAGGGGAAATCCATAGTATCGAGAGTGATGGGGAAACTCTGAATCTGATTCAGTATTTGACTGCTGCTACTATTGTCTAAAGCCTGATGATTCCTCAGTCATTTCCATAAAATATAAGCAGGCTGAAATGTATCTTTTTCCAAGGTAAAACATCGAGCTTCTTCATGTGAGGTAGGAGGAAATCACCATATTTAGTTAAATATATACTATTTTGGGAAAACACAAGAAAAAGATGTAGATCTAAAGATTACTGTATAGAAAAGGGGTTTCTAAAGATGTAAAGGGCAATTGTTGTTTTATGCTGGTGCTCCATGACAACTTTTTTCTCAGTAATTTTAAGCATCTCACCATTTATCTCTTTCACTAGTGAAAAATTATAAATATTTAGGGTTGTCATTTAAAAGACAGAGAGAATCAGTTTATTTTTTCAAGAGTTATTGATCCTAGACAAGCAGCTTAGCATCTAGAAATGCTAAGATACCTGTGTGTGTGTTTGTGTGTGTGTGTAAAACATAGTGCTGAGGTATGATATAAAATATAGACATAATGCTAAAAGAGTACTGAGTATTAGGAGTACTAATAAAAGAGTGATTATTTCCAGTATGAGATAAAGGTGTGTGTCAAGGATATAGAAGTAGCTTTGAGCTGGGCCCAGCAGATGAAGAAGCAGAATGAAAGCATTTCAGGCAAAAGGGCTCATATTAGCAAAGCATTTCAGGGGTGGGATGGGGAGAAAATACAGTTTGGACCAAAGAGAGTATGATATTCTATTACATTTTTTTTTTTTGAATAATACAATAGCCTCCTTTCTCGAATCTGGACTGGGCCTGGTATTTGCTTTATGCGGCAAAATTGACTGTGTGCCAGTTCAGGGTTTATGCATTAAAAGGCCTGTTGTCTTCTGTGTGGATGAGAGCTCTGAATGACCAGATAAGGAAGTCTAACTACTTTGCTGAAGGGTTCACATGAAGTGTCTACCTGGAGATAGAGAAAGGCCCTCTGGCCTCATGAGGAGAGGTAGAAGGAGGGTCATAGGAACTGAATTCCCAACTTCCAGTCAACTAGCCAAGTGAAATCAGTCACATTCAGGACTATAGTAAGAGCAGCAGAACTGTCAAGCTGAGCCCAGTGCAGACTGAAAATAGAGTGTTTTTTAGGATACTACTTTTTGAATTAGTTTGTTATGTAGCAATTAAAAAAAAAAAGAGCATTTATCAAGATTTTAAATCAGTACTTTCCTTTGATAAATATAAAATCACACACCCACCTGGGGATTCAGATATAGCCTGGTCTTTCTACACATACTGGTTAAGATTTGTTTTGAACCTTATTATTGCAGTTTAGTATACAGAACTCTAGTTTTTATTTTTTTCCTTTTACAAATAAAAATTATTATAAAAGTTAACAGCCTTTTTTAAATGGCAGTGTCTGTATCACCCTCCTTTTGTCTCTCCTTGATAAGAACACCTCAGACAGATTATAGTATGTGCATGTGTGCACTGTGTGTGGGTTGTATGGCCATTTCCATCCTAAAACAAATTTGCATTAATGATTTTCTATGTGTGACACATGCCCATTTTTTCCAATTTTATTCAATTTCTTCTTTTATTATTGCTGGTTGTGACCTACTGATTTGACTTTGTAATTTGTGAATGGGTTACAACTTTCAGTTTGAAAAATATTTTCTTAAGAAGTAGTAATCATTTAATAAATATTCATGAAACCCTATATGTGCCATGCACTGTTTTTAATCTCTTAGGTACAGAAGTGAAAAAAAAACACAATTCCTTTTTTCATAGGCAAACTAGTCATTAAGCTGGAGCAACAAAATATGCACAATGTATGATTTGATTTCATCTGCAATAAACCCTGAGAAGGAAAAGTATGTTTGCTATGAGCAACTATGATTAGGAGACTTCACTGAATTGAGAGCACTGAAATGGACCTGCTCATGCATGTCAGGGAAAGTCCAAAGCAATAGAGGTCAGTCTTTAGAGCATTTCCAGACTTTCTGGCTTGCCAAGGGCTAGCAGAGCAGGTTAGCAGGAGGCTACTGAAAAAGCCAAGTGGGGCCTAAGCCGGGCTGATGCTCTATCCAATCCTAAAGCTGGTCATAGGTCCTGTTGCATGCCTTAGCCTATTGGGCACAGCTTGTATTTCACACTTTCCAACAACTCTTGGCTTGTTGGGTCTAGAGAGGAAAGTGCAAACATACAACACTGAAGTATTCCCTGTAGAGTCCAGAAATGAACAAAATAAAATTGTCAATCACAGTTAAGGATCAAATTATGAGACTAATCCAAAATTATGCAAAATTATCTCCAAGAGACTCCCAACCATCCTGATAGTAACTGATTGAGAGTATTAACATATCTGGAGAAAGAGTGCTTCCATTCAAGAGGGGCGGGGCAGCAAATAAAACCTACAAAAAGGAGTCTGAGACCTGTGCTGCCTTTGGGGAGAGTGAGTGCCTGGGCCCAGGGAGTGAGCCTGTCCTCCTGAAAAAGACTATCCCTACTGCTCACGCCTATGTCCTGTGCTTCTAAAGCAAAAGACAGTAAACAATCTTATCATATTCAACTCTGCCTATTCTAAATCCATGTTATGTTATAATTTGACTTTCTGAATTTACCTACAAAAGGAGAATACACATACTGGTAAGGCCAAAATATTGTATAGCTTTTAAGGAATTAACTGACATTTTGGCTTTAGGGCTCTTGCGAGTTTTGGTAGAAGGAGTGAGCATACTTAAGGGACCATGATAATGTCTCTTTTCTAAGACTGTATGGCTGAGGGGCAAACCCTGGAGTACACTTTAGTCACCAAGGAAAATAATACTCTGGAAGGCCAACTATCTTTCCCCTGGAAACACTCCTGGGTAATTTCCTTTTCCTCCTCTCCCCTCCAACACCATTTTTCACTGCACATTTCTGCAAAAGTAGTAACTACAGCAGCCATACAGTAGCAACACAAAAGCAGCTAACTTTTGTGGAATGCTGCCCATGTACCACCGTGCAAAGCACTATATAGGTAGGTTATCTCACTTAATTATCATACTAAGGAATAAGCTATTTTATCACTCTTTTATTGCTATGGAAACTGGGGTAGTTGGCACAATATCTTACAAGTAGCAATGGCAGAGCTGGGATTCATAGCAGTGTGATTCCAGAGATAGCACCTGAACCTATATATGGTATTGCTTCCTATCAATATCTAGGCACCAAGTATTTGAGCTATATGAAACAGTCCATTTGTTTCCACAATGTGGCTTGTGAAGTTTGTGTTCTTTAAAAGGAGAAGGGAACACAAAGGACCTCTATTTGTATGCTGTGATGATTTACATGCCTTTCTTGGTGTCACATAGGATTTCAATGTTTTCTCCAATGGGTTCTTCAATGCTTTGTTCAAGTCAGGGAGAAGTAGCTCAGCTCTCTCCAACTCCACATTTTCTCCTCTGATTTTCTGTGGTCTCACAGGGGATAGTTTCTGTATTATTTTCAATTTGTTTCAGTTTGCCTCCTTCCTAGGACTGTGCAAGCCTGATCCTGGAACTCAAAAATGGTCAGCAAAATGTAGGCTTATCCTCAGGGAACTTTCAATGGTTTCTTAAGGTGATGCTAGAAAGCTACTTTGGATCCCACTCTTGATTGGCTCTCAGCATCACCACTGTTCTCCTGCAAGTCTCCTATAGTACAACTATACAAATGCATGAACAGCCATTTACATAAACCTCAATCAGTAACTAAGACCTTATTTTTCAAAAAAAACTCATCCTTTTTTTAAAAAATATTAATTAACTATGGGAGTGTCTGAACCTATATTTTTCTACCCTAAATCCAGAGGGAATTATGTATCCAGAAACCAAGACCACAACTTCCATGGACCAAAGGACTAAAGCTCTTGATGTTCCTGACCTCTTAGCTGAACCTCTTTACTGGGAGGTAGATTTGGTAATAAGAACAATGCTCTTAATGGGAAGCCAGTAGAGCCAAATCATCTCTATGAGAGATACTGAAGAGGGTGATGAATCACTGAGTACCTACCATGGCTAAAGCATTGTTATATATATCTATATCTATATCTATATCTATCTCTATCTCTATCTCTATCATCTCTATCTCTATCTCTATCTCTATCTCTATCTATACCTATCTATATCTATATCTATATATCTATCTCTCTATATATCTATATACATACTATATATATATATATATATATATATATATATATATACATATATATACATACATACATACGCATACATATTCTTTATCAGTAAACAAAATAGGCAAAAATCCTTGCTCACAAGTAGTTCACAGTCCAGTAGGGAAAAGAGACTAAAAAAATACATGCAGTAAATTATGTGTTAGAAGCAAAGACATGGTATGAAAACAAATAAACAAATAGTAGAGCAGTAACTAGGAAAAGGGATGCTTCAGGATGCAGTTAAAAAATAGGATGTTTGTGTCTGGTCTCATGGAGAAAATGAACATGAACAAAAACTTGAGGAAAATTGGGGAATTGGACCAAAGTCATCAGGGAGAAGAATATGACATGCAGCACCAAGGTGTTAACATGGAAGTATGCCTGATATGCCTGAAAATCTGCAAGGAGGCTTTTGTGGTTGGGGCTGAGTGAATGAAGGAGAGAACAATGGGAAAGAAGGCTAGAGATGAAACGGGTACCAAATTAGGTTGGATATTGTAGGTCACAATAAGCACTTTACCTCTGAGAGAAATGGAGTGCCACTGAGAGGTTGTGAGCAGAGGAATGACATTATCTGCATTGGCTGCTATTTTTAGAATGGACTATCATCAGCAAGGGTAAAAGCAGAATGACCTGTTACAAGGCTACTGCAATCATCTCAGCCGGAGAAGATGGTGGCTTGCAATAGAGAGGTAACTGTGGAAGTGGTGAGAAGGACTTATACTCTGTGTATATTTTGACAGTGGAGGCTTCAGAAGTTTCTGATAGATTGGATATGAGATGTGGTAGAAAAAAAGGAACACAAAGATATCTCCAAAGTTTGGCCTGCACAAGAGAGATGGGGTTAACTATGATTAGAGCAAATTGTGTGGGAGCCTTCCTTCCTTCCTTCCTTCCTTCCTTCCTTCCTTCCTTCCTTCCTTCCTTCCTTCCTTCCTTCCTTTTATCCATCCATCCATCCATCCATCGATCCACCCACCCACCCACCCATCCATCCATCCATCCATCCATCCATCCATCCATCCATCCATCCATCCATCCATCCATTATGCCTTCCTTCCTTCATCCCTTCCTTCCATCCTTTCTTCTTTCATCCCCACTTTCTTATTTTCTTCCTTCTATGCACATTTAGAAATGTCAGACATTGTACCTAGAGATACAACAGACAAGGCTTCCTCATTAAGAAACAGAATATGAATGACAGAATGAAATAGAAAGGTGGAGTTGATGGTATGAGACCACCTACATTCTATTACTCTTTAAAAATTTAGCTCCTGATATTAGCAAATTTAAATAATTTAACTATGATTTGAAAAATGTATCACTACTTTCACAACAATTCTATTTAGAATATTATGTTGAACCTGAAATTAGAGTTCCACTGTTAATTTGCTGGTATATTTTTTGCCTAACACATTGTCAAAAGAAAACAAACCAGAGTAACCACTGATATGAATGAAATATTCATTATTATCTCATAGATATGGTGTCTTTTTCTTTTTCTCAATATCCATTAGAGGTTTTGACAACTCAGCTAACTATATTATTTATTGGTTATATTCTAAGAAATTGAATGCTAAGTGGTATACTCTAGTAGAACGGATGTTCTAGAGTACAACAAAAGGCAGATTAACATTGTTGTCAAGAGGCCGGTATTTAAAACAGACTGCCAAGTTTGACTCCCGGATTCATTTATTACCTATGTGACCATGGGCTAGTAGCTCTTTAACCTCAGTTTCCACAACTATAAAATATGAACAATAGTGGATCCAGCCTCACAGATTTATGAGGATTATGAAAAGTCCTTAAAACAATGAAAGCACACAGAAAGCATTCAATTAATGGCATAACTTATTCAACTTTTGGGTGTAATTAGACTAATATTACTGCTAATAACATGTGTCCAAGGAATTCTTTCCTCCCTTTCTAGGAGCTTGTTTTTATAACTGATGAAATATAAATATATAAATATATTTATTTTATTTGTCATTTCTTTCCTAAGGAAAAAGCAAGGAGAGAAAGTCAACAAAGATAACATAAATCTAGAACATGAATGACTACAAAAATGATTTTGAAAAAGTATATTTTGATGCAAAATCTGTTCATGATCTTTTCTAAAATGGAAAAAAGTGTTACAGTGGTAAAGGGTCAAGTGTTATATTATATATATGTACATATACATACACACACAAACATTTGGAAGAATAGAAAGCAAATATTAATAATGATTAACTAGATTACTAATGATTGGCTACATCTGTAGAGTTTTAGTGCCTTTTATGTCTCATTTTTTTTTTAATTTTCTGAATATGGATGAAATGCTCAGACAACTATATAGTGTCATCAACTAAGACACATAAAGGGAAACAAATTTAGAGAAAAATCTAAATTTAATCTGGATATGAAGAATTTGATAAACCTGAAATACTCACGTGAGAATTTCCAGTAAATAGTTGGGTTTTCAAGCTTCATGGAAAAGGCTAAGATAGACTTGAATATAAATTTAGGGGTTATCACCATAGAGGCGGTGGTAAAAAAGTAATAAAAATGGATAAGTAAATCCTGGAGAACGTGAACAATGAGGAGAGCTGGAAATTGAGAATGGAATCCTGGAAACAGGATCAAGAGTTACTGCCCTTCCATAAAACCTACACAGTTAGTTTGTTGAACAATTTCATCAGTCATCTGAAGGCCATAATCTATGAGTACATAAATAATCAAAGGAAGAGTGGAGGAAAAAGAAGCTAGGAGGGAGACAAAATGAATGTATGATCTCAAGCCAGGAGGAAGAGAGTTTTAAGTACTAATAATTGCTATAGAGAAACCTAGTAGGAAATGAGCTAAAAAGCATCCATTTAATTTGGCAATTTGGAGATCAGGGGATTTACAACAGGAGTAGTTGCTATAGAATGGTGGGATGGCTGACTGACTGCAAGTGGGTTGAGTAATAAATGACAGGAAAAAAAGGAGGTGGTGAGTGTAAACTCTTCTTTCTAGAAGTTGGGTTAAGAAAATCAACCGAGATAGTGGGTAATGACTGGACAAAGACACAGGATCAAAGAAGAAGGGAGTTGTTTTGTTCCCTCTAAGGAAGGAAGAAACACAAGTCTGAGGGAAAAGCCACCAGAGAGTAGGTCTAACAGAGATGAGGAGAAGGGATAATGAATGGAGCAATATCCAGGGGCAGGTATTGAAAGGAACAGAGGTTAGGTCTGGGGGCATTTTACCCTCTTATTTTAAGTGCATAAAACATATATCTTCTTTTTGTAATATTATATAGAAAACCAATAAAGATTGAATAAAATGTAATTTAGTCTTTTTTTGATAACTCGGTATCTTCAATTAAAAAGTCAATTATTATACTTGGCTGTGTTGTTAGGATTCCCTAAGACAGGTTGAGTTTACTGTCCCATTCAAAAAAGCCCTCCAAAACTGTGCTTCTTAGATAATTTTGTTAGATTTTCTGTTTCTTCTTTTGTTTTCAGGCCATCAGCTGTCACTTGTCTACTATCAGTTGTGACTTTCCCTAGAATCTCCTACCCATTCTTTTCTAGTTTGCTCATCCATTTACAGAAGGCTTGGAACCACATGACCAAGCCTTGTATGAATCATCACTAACATATAGTTATATATTTCTCTTGCTAGTGAAGTACCTTTAGTGGGTGAAGTTGTAAACATATATTCTAAGTGCTCAGAGACCTCTCTTGCTTCTTTCCTGGTACTGATCTATATTACAGAAGACAGAGGACACCTTGGAGGTTGGGCCTAAATTCTTAATAGTTAGGATATATATTACTATGAATAATTGGTATGTGTGTATGTATACACACACACACACATACCAATCACACACACACACACACACACACACACAGTTTATCAAAACATAATGTATACATAAAGAAAAGGCAGATGGAACACTACAAGCTTACTTATTAAAAGTTACTGCCCTTTCACAAAATCTATATAGTTTGTTGAAGGATTTCAGTCTCTGCAAGCCATAACTTATGATTATATAAATAATTAACAACAGTTGTTAAATGACTACAATGTTTTTTGTTCTGCTTAGACCTGCAACTATGTGACTTCCACAATATTCTGACAGATTTATAATTATTATTAGAAAACTTATTTCTTATCTCAGAGAGTTGGTGGGTTAATGCTGGTTATAGTCTGAACTAATAAAAAAATGCCAAAAATGTGTAAAGTTTTAGGAAATGAAATGAGAATATTTGTCTAAACTAATTATCAACCTGTTTTCAGGATGTGTATTACTAAGCTGCATTTTAACATACTTTTCTTGAGGAAATAGATTCAAGAAATTAAATTGGCATAAAGCATACAATTCCCCATTGTATAATCAGAATAAACAAGATGGAATGATTTTCAGAAAGCTTATTCCTCAAATTTCTTTTCAATATGTATGCTACATGTAATTTACATTGTATGATGAGGATACAAATCAATTTTTTGCCTTGTGACCTTGTTTTACCAAATGTACACAGCTCAAACCTGCTCAGACAGGTTTCAAAAATAACATTCACCAAGAACATGTGCAAATGTGCTCAATGAGCATTTATATACATGCATTTTACTACCTTTCCTTTCTTTTTCACTCTGAGTGCTTTTAAAAATCAGCATAACTGCAATAAAAAGAAACCACAACTACCCTATTATTGAATTACTAAGCAATGTGTGTCAGAAACACACCTCAGAATTTTAAGAGCGTCAAAAGGAAGGTGTTCTGCACGTACTCCACGGCTACAGGAATTCTGGTGAAAGTAGATACCAACACAGAGCTGTTTGAATGAGAGTGCATCCAGGCAAGAGGTAGGAGAACAACTGCAAAGCTTGGCAAGCTGGAATGGCAGGCAGGATGGGGAGCAGGAGAGTGGAAGATGAAGAGTGGAAGATGAAAGGGCAGAAAAGACAAGAAACAAGGACTGCAGATCTGCTGCCGGGACAGACCTCCCATCTAAGTTTCTATGTTTCACTTTTTTAAAAGTTCAAAGAAAGACAACTTTCTGCAAGATGAGAGGTTGCTTTAGCACCTGGTTTTAAATGATTAATAACAGTTGGTAATTATTTGATATCATCATTAGCAACAATAATGGCAAGACTAAATACCAATAAAAGTACTTTACAGTACACAGTGGATACACATGCCAGTTCCCTCATCTGAAGTCATTTTCTCTACACTTAGCCACGATTATTCCCTGCTTTCACCATTTGCTTTATTCAACACTCCAAAGTACAATTTATCAACATGGGAGTTGTTACAAAATTCCAAGACTGCTGCTAGGTTGAATACTCTCACTATATGAGTTTAATCTCATTGGTGTATTATTTTATTCTGGGGTCTCACTGCTATCAAAAATTCATCTTATTGTCAGACAAATCTTCCTAAAATGTTGCTTTTGTCTAAATATTGCACTGCCCATTTGTGTTAAAAAACCACTAACGATTGTCCACTAACTTTGGGTTAACATCCAAAACATCTTAGTTTGCCTCGCTAAGGCTTTCAAAGCCTAAATACCTTCTACCCTCAACTGTCTAGACCCCTTGCTACAGGACTGTCACACTTGTCACACTCATCCTTGATTCAACACTCGTGCATCTCATTTGGGATGCCAGTTCCTATCTGTTTACAAATTTTTTATTCACATTACCAAACTCAAGTCTTGCTTCCTTCATGGAGCATTTCCTGACTAATCTAGCTCTTAAAGATCTCCTCCTCCTCCTCCTCTTCATATCTAAATGATTTAATTGATTTCATTATTTATCTGACATTTAAAATTACACAATTACTGTTGCAGTGGTATGATGGAACTGGCTGCTATCAATTGTTAGATATTTAAGAATTTTGTAAAGAGCTCCGATACCAGTGGTCGCTTGAAATCATCTATGGTGGAAGTATTTACACCATGGCAATAGGCAAACACTGCAGATCATGTTTTGTTTGGTTTGGTTGTTTTTGGGTGGGAAAGGGTGAAGAGAAGATAATTGACTTACCAGCACACTCCTGCAACAGACCCTATAACTATTCTTATTACAATTAAAATATTTCATTAACTATTATAGCTAGCCAGTATAACTTTAAATATCTTTAGGACTAAGTAATCAATGACCTCCCAAGGAATTAAATACCAACATGGACAGGTACCTATGTATATAAATTAAACCACAGGCTTTAAAATATTAAATACCAAGAGAGTAGAAGGAAGTAAAGCCCTCTGTATAGAATATAGGGACTATCATATATGGGTTCTGTCTACATAAGTATATTATTTGGGGAACTGAAATAATTCTTGGGAGACTTTAGGCAAAAAATGCCTAATACCATCTCAGATGATAAAAATTAATTTTATATATAAGCCTGATTTTTTTACTGTTTATAAATACTGGACTGTCATTACCTTTTCCATTCCACCTCTAATCTATGTTTTTTTTTAATAGTGCTAATATGACAAAATAACAGAAGACTATATATATAAGAAAGCTCAGAATATAATGACTTTTATTTCATTAACACTATTTTTCAATCATGGAGCTCTGCTGGAAGTCCTAACATTCAATGTTCCATCATGCTCCAAAAGGGTGAATGAAGCTGGAAACATCTTTGATTCACTTCAATGCCACTACCTTTTTAACTGCTCATATTCAGAGAAATAGATATGAAGGGCTTGAGACAGAAAAACAGGATGAAAGAAAGCCCTATTTATAATCTATAGTTTCACAGAGGCCAATGAGGAAAATGTAAAACAGAATTAAACCAGCAACACTCTAAAATCTGAACATGTGAAGTATGCCTCTATGTACCCACTTAAAAAAAAGCTATAGGTAACTTTCACATGGTTCACGACTATGTCCTACTTTACTATATCTCACGACTTATAGTCAATGAAATGGACTTTACTGACTATGATCTGGCCGGAATCATCCATTCATTTATTAATCAAACACATAAGAATCCCATCGATGTGCCAGACACTCTGAGTGCTGGGAATTCTAACATCAGTAAGATGAAACGTAGGCTCTCAAGGACATCATAGACACACTGTAGGCAACACCATTTTTCTTTTAATTCATAAAGCTATTCTCTGATGTCCTTAGTGCTAAATTCTCTCACTCAGTTTCAAAAATAATTTATTAAGGTGAAATTCACATAACATAAATTTAAAATTTTTAAGGTGAGCAATTCAGTGGCATTTACCACATACTCAGTGTTGTGCAGCTACCACCTCTATCTAGTCCCAAACATTTCCATCTTTCCAATAAAATCCCCAACCAATTAAGCAGTTTCTCCCTTTGAGACCACATTTAAACTTCAGCGTGTGGGAGGCTTTCATCTAAAACCACATTTTGAAAAAACTGTTCTACGCCAATAATAACTCTAACTTAAATAATATAACTGAGAAAAACATATTAAAGTCAAAGAGCCTTCTAAAATCAGAGTCAGGCTTCCATTTTAGGATTTTCAAAATGATGTTCTTCATTTTAGTTTTGTTTTGTTTCTTTTAGTTTTTGTCAGTTTTTCAGATTCTCCTTTTTCAAAGCCTGTAGTTGTTTCCTTTGGTCCAGTGGCTAAGGCACTGTTGTACTGATAATATTATGACACAGCTAACTTCTAAAGATCAATCAACATGAAGACTTCTTAGAGCTGTGTGTTATTTATTCCCTATGCCTCAGGACTTCATCTCCAAATCTCGTACAGCTTTCTTTCTATCTTCAGCCATAAGAAATAGAGCAGCTGATTCTCAAAACGTCTCCACTTCCACTGCATCTTCTTTGTTTAATTTTCTATCAGCAGATCCTTCATTAGTATTTACTTTCTCTGCCAATTCAGGTCATAGAGTTGATTAAAAACACAAAACTTTTTCCAGGTAATCTTTGTTTTCTTTCTATAATATAATGTTTACAAATCCTTACTTCTTAACATCTGCTAAACATCTCCAATTCTTTGTTTCTGCACTGTTGTCTTGCCATGAAAACATTTGATTGCAAACCCTGTGACCTCTCCAGTTCATTAAAAATATTAATTGCCAAGTTTCCTGCTTTTGATATTGGAGTTCTTAATACCAGAATCAAAACAAATGTTTTACCCTGTTCTAAGGTTCTACTCTGTTCCAGACACCCTTTCCGCTAATAATGATAGAAAATGTGTATGCTCTTTTAAAATTTAAAACTCCTGACTGTGGCAAACTAAGTGGCGGAGATAGACTGGCAATAACTGCATTTTGGAAAGAGTCTATACTAAGGCAGTGTAGTGTAGCATAGAGATTAAAAACATGTTTGTGAAAGTTAGACAGACTTGGGTTCAAATCTTGACTCTACCACTTACAAGTTCCATGGATCTACAAGCTAGATGCTCTGTCTTTAACCTTTGACATTTTAATTTATTATGTGCCTTGGTGTGGGTCTCTTTAGGTTCATCTTAGTTAGGAATTTTTGTTCTTCCTGGGGTATTGTGGCTATTGCCTTCACCGGGTGTGTAAAGTTTTTTGTCACTGTTTCTTCTAACAGATTTTTAACCTCTTTGATCTCTCTCTTCTCCTTCTGGTACCCCTATGGTGCAAATATTAGTATGCTTGATGTTGTCCCAGAGATACCTTAAACTATTCTCACTTTTTAAATTCTTTTTCTTTTTTTCTGGTCCATTTGGGAGTTTACTGCTACCTTGTCTTCCACGTTGTTTAAATTCTATGAGCATCAGTTTTCTCATCTATACAATGTAAAACGGCAGAATTGTTCAATGGATCACTTCTAGTATTTGTATAACTGTCCATTCAATCAACATATTACCTCAGAAACTGTTGAAAAAAATGCAGCTTTTGGAAAAAATACTTAAAGAGTAAAACTACTTTCCCTACCCCAAGCCCAGGTTCTGATTCTGCCCTGATGGGTATCTATAAATGCCTTATGTATAATCTAAGGAAGGTTGAGTGAGGAGTTCTATTACTTGCATTCTGGATCTTTAATTCTGGGATTATATTTTACACAAGAGGACCACTGAGGAATGAAGAGAGGTAACCACAGGCGGGGTTTGTCAAGGTCACACAGAAAGGCATGCCAAAACCAGCTCATCCTAAACTGGTTCCCAGCAGGTTTGATTTTCATTTGAGTGGACCATGCTCTCTCTCCACTCCATAGCTGCTATTCTCTCATCTCATTTATCTCAGCTCAGTCTGACTCTAGGCTTCTTTCACTTCTACCTCACTGAATTTTGCCCAGAGAATTTTGCAGCCTAGGTCGTCTCCCTCTCTGAGCTCCCTTCTTAAAGTGGTTATTCTATTAACCTTTACATATCAGTTACTTAACTGCTGCTAATCTTCTGCACCCAGTCAATTAATGAGAATTGTATGGTAGAAAAAGAAAAGAGAAAAAAATATGCAACAAACATAATATTTGCTAGAGAATTTTAAGCTAAAATATATTGATGAGTTTTTTAAAGCACAGTACATTATTTACAAATAAAAATATTTATAGTAAAAAGATAAAAATGTGGACAGGATAACTATTTCTATAATTTATGGCAGTAATTGTTCTGAGAAGAAAAAAAATGGGACTGATGGTGGGAAAGTATTAATACATTTGTTCATTTTGTGCTGTGGATATGTTTTTAATATTTTAAAAACTTTTAATATTTTAAAAGATATACCTGCTACTTGAAGAACTAAAAAATGTCATATCTCTTACTGAACAGTTCAAATACTCAGCAAAGCCTATACTACAAATACGTGTAACCAAAGCCACAGTGCTCTCAATGCCTCCAGTTTTGGATTACAGCAGTTCGAGAAGATTGAGTTATTTTGTTTCCATGGCTCATTAAGCAAGGGTTAGACTGCTGTCCCTAATCTAATTCACTGCATTTATCCTTGCCTCTTCCCTGTGAAATGAGGACAGACCTTAGGGAAAATACTAAAAAAAAAAAATACTACTGATAATAATACCCCAAGTACATGGTAGTTCTGTCCAGAAAGGAAAGTTAACACACCTGAAAAGGATTAAATCAGTTTTCCTTTCCTAAAAGATCCCCTTCCATAAGCTTCCTCTGTCAACTGACTGCCAACCCTATTTGCAATTCCCATCCCTCATCAGTCTCACTAGTATTTCCTGTTGCAAATTAGTGCTCAGTGAACTTGAGCCTGACGTATTCAAAACACACCCAGAGTCTGGGAGCTTGCTGCTAGGGTGCCTGGTGCAAGGGGCACGCAAACATTGCCAGAGGATGATCAATCAACTGTGGCCTGGGAGTGCTGCAGGCATCAGGAATGAGACAAAAGGAATCTGTAGGTAGGAGGAAGGGACAAAGGCTTTCGTCATGTTTTTTAGTGGAGGAAATGTTCTAGACAGAAAATAATGGAGAACCACAGAAGGGGAGAGGTGGGGCAGGATAGGGGGATGACAGGCACACCGACATGAACAGGAAAAACTTGCAGAGACATGTCAGAACGCTTGTAATCAAGTCTACATAGGAGGAATGTAAAGAGAATAGAAACACTTTGTGTGTATTGTATTAATAGGATTAATATTGAAATTAGTGCTTTATAACCTTTCTGAGGACAACAGCCTTGTGAGAAGATTCGTCTCCACCCTACCTTCATCTCATCACTCAATGTACCATCACACACTCAAGATCCTATAGTTGGAGGAAGGGAAGCACAACCCTCTGACGCACAATCCGGGACCCTATAATGTCCTGGGACTGCAGCTTCAGAATCCATTCCCACCCAACCACGCACTCTTTTTTTTTTTTTTTATTATTTAGTATTGGAAAGAAGGAAGGATTTAGTAATGGAAGAGAGAAAGGAAGGAAGAAATAAGATTTTATATATAAGCTTCAGACAAAACAAAATAAAAAAAAATAGCCAACATTAGCCAAGTTATAGATTTATCTATTTTTTTTTTTCAGAAGGTGCAACCCAAAGTCCCACATGGATAGTTAGCCATCTTTCCACTCTTACACTAAGCAAGACAGGTTAAGTGTACATAGCAAATGTTCTCTGCTAAACTCTCTCTCCCTTTATTTACTCAGTCACATGAAATAGAGAAAGCCCCTCTTAATGTAAACTTTGCATTTTTAAAAAACAAATGGGAGGACGGGGTGGGGTCTACTCAGAGTATTATTTGTGTATTTGAACAGATTGCTGCTGCTTCTTCTTTTTTTTTTCCAAAAAGAAACAGCTCTTTGAAAACGAAAAACTGTTATTGTGCCTCTCTCTCATGCTGCTCCTTTAGTACCAGCCATTTAAAATAAGAGTTTTAAATAATGCAGTTTATTAAGTCCACGTTTTCTGCCAGATTCTGCTTTATGTGCGTATGTTCTTTTGTTTCCCTCCTAACATTTCCAGGGCTCAGAAACCGTCCTTTCTGGTATAGCTGAAGGATATGGATATTAAAATCAAATCAGCAAAGATTTTATGGACTTGGGAAGCTGCCAATCAATGCTGTAAAATAAAGCGCATTGTGCGCTGATATCATCAGATCCATTCTATGTAGTTTTAATATTGCTGGGATGGAAAGCTAGAGAGAGAGTGGAGCTGGCAGAATAACTGGGAGTGGGAAAGCGAATGAAAAGATGAGATTAATTGTGGAATTTGCAAGTGGGGACAATGTACACTAAAAATTGTTTTCAAAGACTTCCTAACCTCCAAGACATTTTCCAGTGTAGGTAAGCTTTGAATTACAGCTGGAGGTGATGTTCTTGGAGCCGCCTCTGAAAGCTGAAATCACAACCCGCCCGCAGTGTTCCCTCCCCAAACCCACAACTTTGTCATTTTCTCAGGCAGACACACAAACATTGGGGGGTGGGGGGCAGGCGGGGTGCGGTTCTTTGTTTTGTAGTAGCTCTTTTGAAGTGTTTAATTCCTCCTTTGTAATCTATTCATCGGCACACATTTCAAGCATATCAGTTTTAACTGAACAACTTAAGTCTCAGAGGCTTATATTTTCTCCTGTGGCTCAGGGCCTCTGTCCAGCACCTGGGTGGCACAGTTTCTTTTATCTGAATTCAGAAATAAGAAGAAAATTAAATTCTTTCTCTCTCCCACCCTCTCCCTTTCCACCGGTTCAGGCTAAGGTGCCCACTGAGTCCAAAGGCGAGCCAGTGAGTGTGGATGCCTATGTGCTTGTCTTTTTAAAATACAGGAAATGCATAAAAGAAAGAGTGCAGCTGGAGCCATCTCTTCTCCATCTTTGCTTGTTCCCCTCCTCCCCTCCTCCTCTTCCCCGCCAAGCACCGGCTTTTAATTTTCAAAAGCACTGCAATTGCTTGGTGTGGTTTCAAGAGCTGGGGTGCCATTCTCCCTGATGATGACTCTGCTGACGTCAATGGCATTCTTATCATGCCTAGTGCGACATCAGAAACCAGCCCTCAGAGGCTCCTCTTATTCACCCTGTGCAGGCTTTCAGCAAAACGTGGGCCGGATTTCTCAAATGAAAGGGACTGACTCCTCCTTCCAGCAAGCCCTGCACTCAGCCAGACATCCTTCACAGCCTGTGGCAGCTTGCCGGTTAAAACTTGTTCTCTCCCCTGCAAAGACCCCCTGAAAGAGAAGACTAAGGGGATCACAGCTCTTTCTCTGTCTGAGCTTTCAGAGATATGTGTGTGTGTGTCCCCACCCAGGCAAGAGTGCTCAACCTACTTATTATTCTTTACGTTTTACTAAAGCCTTTGATGCGGTGATTTCTCACTATACATTGGACAAAACCCTCTTGTTTAAGTGCTTCTAGCTTACTCTCTAGGTCAGAAGCAGAGTCTAGGTCCAATTATCAAGCCTATATTTACTTCTTCGAATTACAGCAAGCACCCCTTTCCTTTTTTTTAAATAAAGAATAAAAATAAGAGTTTCAGAGGAAAAGGGAAATAATCATAGCTGAAAAATAAGAGTAGCAATAAAAATAGCTGAATACAAAGACAGTATCATCAAGACTTTAACAACTTCCTCTAGATATTCATGACTTTTTAAGAGGTTTGATCTCAAAGGCTGGAGTTGTCAGGTCCATCAATCACTTTCTACCCAGCACTCTTAGGGCTGTTACAATGATAATAAAACTGTTCTTTGCAGTGGAGTTTATTATGGTCCAAATCTACCCCAAACATTTCAGAAACATCTACAGTTCAAATGTAGCTGTTTAAGGAGTCAAGGTCATTTAACATGAAAAAATGGTACACACCTAGGTAGGTTTCATCTGCCTGATCTTTGATATAGACACATCAAAATGATGTTGGCATCTACCAACCAAATAATAATAGTTCACTTGAAGCTACTCATTAATAAACTCACTAGGAGCCACTGTTCTAGAAAAAAAGCCATTTAACAACCTATGAAATGTACAATCATTAATTCCATCTAGAACTATTTGGAATCATCACATTAAAGGGATATCAGGTTATTCTGGTTTAATCCTTCCACCTTCATGTGAGAAAACTGAGGTTCAGAGGTGGTTTGGTGATGTATTCAAGGTCACACAACTATTGTGGCAGGACTGAGAGACTCCAGCTGTTTCACTCTAAAAGGTATGATCTTTCTACTGCAACACATTGCTCCTGATTAAATCTCAAACCCATCTGCCTACGAAGTTTCAATTTTTCATACAAATGAAAAATAATTCAGAATGTCTTGATTACAGTACAATTTCAGAGTTCTTAGACGAACAGAGATCTAATAAATTTCTATTTTTGTTCTCATTGAGTTCCACAACTAGTGAAAAGATTATTAAATGACATGGAGCAAAATGATATATGCATTAAATTCAGGTTTTGTTTTGTTTTGTTTTAAAGTAATGATGGAGTCTGTGAAGAAAGGGCAGAGATTTACCTGGGTTCCAAATACACGAGCCCCCTGCACCTGGCCATCATTCTGCCTCACTTACTACCTAGATTCCAGCCATCTGATTGTAATGTTGTAACACTAAGGTAATTTATTTACTCCTTAATTTAAACCACTGACAATGTCTGCTCCTTTCTACTTATGATCTTTATAGTTACCTTCTACAATCCCATCCCCTGCTCCCCATATTAGTTTTGCCTTCTTCTCAGAGGACTATCACTGCTTTTATAAGTCACCTTTTGGAATCTGCTTTTGACAGATGTGTATCACGCTCTGGTTTTGAATGGAGGAGAAAAGATGGGTTGAAATGAAAGATGCTGGCTTCCGAGTCAGACAAACCTGATTTGGAAACCTGGCTTTACCACTTGCTACTGTATAACTTTTGGACTTGTCTGAACCTGTTTGAGCCTCAGTTTCTTTATCTGGAAAATAGAAATAATGATCCCTGCCTTGCAGGGTTATTGAAAGGGTTAGAAATGATGCTTACTAAGCTCCTATCACAACACTGGGACTTAGGAGAATCTCAATAAGGAATAATAATACTGATGATTTAAAAAAAGGGGGAGAATCATAAAAATGGTAAGGACTAATAAGGTAGAAAGAACAAAGGACACTATATTTTTCCCCTCATAATCAGTTAGATCTGGGGAGTGCCACTAAAATTGAAAGGACAGTATGTTTTTAAAGAATTTTTCTAGTGAGAATCCAGAACCAAATGTATGAGAAGAAGCCTCCATGATAAATTTCTATATAATGTTAGTGGAATGAAATCTACACTGTGTTTGATTGCATTTGGATGTCAAGTAGCTACAAAACCTAATTGTGTGCTTAAAAATTTTTCAAGGCTTATTTTGAAACTGGTCTGTGAGAGCTACTTTGAAGGTAAGTGATTATGAACTGAGACTGTTTCTGGTTCTCCTCTCTGTGATAAACTGCCAATACTCATTTAGGCAATAAGCAGCTTTGTGTACACTGAGATAAGGAGCTGAATTAATTCTTTAAACTTAAAGGCAGACACACATTAAGGGCTCAAGGGTTTGGGAAGCCTCGCTGTCCATTAGTGAGATAAACCACAGAGCCCCATAAAGCACATTTTCACTGTATACTACATTACTGCAAAATTGAATTTATTAATAACAAAATTTATCAAAATATGAATGCTTTCCTCTTTGTGGAAATCGATAGCTTAATATAAAATAACTGCAACATTTAACTCAAATAAATTACAGCCGCACTTGTTTAAGGTGGCTCACCCAAATTTCATAAGTAAAACCAGAGTGGTTTGAGTAAGTTCTACATTGAATATGAATCAAGAAAACCAAGATGTCAAAAAACTGTGTGTGATCAGGAGAGGATGTTTATGTTGGTGATTTATTCCTGAACCAACTTATTCTACCTGGGGCATTGGAAAAAAGAGCTCTCTTTTCTAATGGAATTACCAGGTCATACTTACCTAATAAAAGCTTTGCATTCAATCAATACCTTAGTCAACTTCAAATGTTTGATATCCCTTCCATTTCACTCAAGCAAATGGAAAGAAAAGATTAAGTCATATCTAATTCCTCCAAATTACTAAGTAAGGTTAAAATATAGATTTGATTATTTCTTTCCCTTCTCTAAACGTTTCATAGTGATGTTCCATTCACCTAGCCACATCCTTAGTGGCTAGGCCTGTGTAAGCCTGAGGAAGGGCTTATGGTGAATAAGGAGATGGTCTTTTTGTAATCTATCTGCCCAGAGAAAGAGAATTTGTCATTTTAAAATATACGAAAGGTACCATAAATCTATAACAGGCACAAGGGAAGTCTTTTTAGAGACAGCTTAATGTTGATTTGAGTATATCCTCTCACAACAATTGTATTTTGCCTTCATGATACTTAAGGCAGTTCAATCATGTATTATCTAAAATTTGTCTTGGCCCTAGTGGACTATAAAGTAGGAATTGTGACCATGTAGTTCATCTGTGTATCCCCAGCTGCTATTGTAGTGTCTGGTATACAAGTCAATAAAAGTTTGTTGTATAAAGTTAGGTTGCTATGTCATGTTCAGTAGTTGATATATTTCTCACTAGAAGCTTTTCAGAGGACATGAAATAATTCTATATCCTAATAAATGACTTTATCATGATCTTTCTTAAACACCATCAGGATGTGATATTCCAAAACAAAGTCTTATTGGGCGCTAGTGAAATAATAATAATAATAATAATAATAATAATAATAATAATAATAATAAAAGAGATAATAATTAGGCTAATGTAGCAGTTACACACACACACACACACAAATAAAAAGTTTTAACAGCCCCCTTTGGAGGATGGTTATTCTTTATATATTTTCCTATTTTGTATTATTAAATGTTTATAGGATACAAGACAAATTTCCAAATGTAGTATCATGGTTCTAGTGTATGGAATCATGGTTCTAGTATATGGTAGTTGTTCTATTGAAAAGAGCTTTATTGAATTGACAAGTTGGTAAATACTGTGTTGGGTCTCTCAATTTTCTTATTTGATATTCCAAAGTCTGGGAATCATTGACCTAGCAGAATTCTCCCATTGGAACACGGACTTAAGAATTTTTGTGATGCGTGTCTTAGTTTCTAATTGTGTGTGCCTCCAACTTGATATCCTTTCTTCCTTTACTTACCCATCTTTATATTTTCCCTTTTCTGATACTTCCCAAGAATATCCCATTTTCTAACTTTTTCATTTCCAGTGTGCAATTCTATATAGTGCATCTCCCCACTGTAGGGCCACTTTAGGCCTCCCTCTCAAATCTTTGACATAGTTTATTTCACTTTAAGAGAAATAAGTTAAGATATTAAATTCTAATTATTACATTATAACAATGGGTCTGATACACTCACCCACAGTTCACTGGAGTAATTCAAGAATATCTTTAAAGGTGAAAGTAAACTAAATTTTCTTTACATACATTAGACTTCTTTATGGCATACCAAGAAATAGGGATTACCGTTGAGTCAAGATAATGATTTTCCTCAGCCCTTGAAGCAAATGAGTGGGAGATTGAATACAAGCCACACTCTTTATTTACTTTAGCATTCACTAGAAATATAATTATCTATGTGTGCCATTTGGGAAGCACTGACCTTTACATGATTCAATATACATGTAAATTGAAATTGAGAATATTAAATCTCACAACTGTTCAGAGGACTTTATCCAATGGGATGATAACATTTCAAAATTCATATTCCATTGCAGTACAATTCAGGTATTTTTTTAAAATAGTTAACATAGGGAAGCATACAATTAATAAACACATGAAAATGACACCAACTTTATCCTCCCTTTAACAAAAGCTTCCACTGCTATTCCTGCTACATCTACATGGGACTTCATGGCATTCATGGCATGCTGACAGTATTAACATTTCCACTTGATTGTGGGAAGTGGTATTCATTTTTTGCTCTGCCTTGAAAGATTATTAACTTGATTTAAAGATGATATATTAGAAACCTTCTTGTCAAACCCCACAAGCTATAGAAATGGTCAAGTTAAACATGTTCAACTTGGTTTGACAAGGGTATCTAGTAGATTGTTCTACAGAGGGAGACCTTCCTAGTGCAGCAGGAATTTCTTTATTCCTTTTGCTAAAATTAGTACTGTGATCGGTGTATGTCGAAAAATACACTGACATCAAACATTCTTCTCATCCACTACTTTTTCATTCTCTTATTATTTGGAGCATTGAAAAATTCACTGCAAATCAACCTCTCTCTCTCTCTCTCTCTCTCTCTCTCTCTCTCTCTCTCTCACACACACACACACAATGAAACATAAAAGGAAAAAAGGTAGAGATTTTGTTGTAAGCATGAAGCAGAACTTCCCTTCTCACTACGACTCATAGTTAGAATTCATGCTTTTCTAGTAGGAATAGTAAAACGGATGTTAATTCGATAACATGAGTTCAGTGGCTTTAGAAGTGGAAAGACCTGTGTCGAAATTCTAGTTCTGCCAACTTTCTAGCTATGTGAACACAAGCAAGGTATTTGTTTAACCTCTTTAAGTCTTAGTTTTCTCATATGTAAAATGGAATCCATAGAAGTCTGAGGACTCAGCATTTATTTGAAGCATTTAGCACAGCACCTGGTACAAATCTGGCACTCAAGCAACAGGAGATACAGCACTATACTACAATGTACTATATGAGGACATTAGAGGAGCTTACTTTAATAAATCTCTGGTCTGATCTATTGTAATTCTGCCATTAAAATGGACGTGAGTACACTAGGCCCTGTTTATGGCCTTCCCAAGTCAGTTCTGCCCAACCTATCCCTTGAGCATAGGCTACTTTCCTAGTTTCCTGGGTTTTCTTCCCTGCCCTGGAGGGTCTGGCCTGGGCAACAGCCTCTGACTTGACAGGAAATATCATGTCAAGTCAAGCCACATGTAAGATACACAGAGCTGCTGGCTTCCCCAGAGACTTCTGAGAGGTTCAAGGTTCTGTAGGGCAAATTGATCAATTGAGACAAGTGATGCATGGGCAGAAAACCTGCTCACCCCATCTCCCTAAGTGAAATGTTCTAGGATGTAGTGGTTCTATATAACCTATGAGGCGATATCTTTTGTAACTTAGCAAATAGCTACATTTCTTGTAAAGATGTAACAAGCTTATTAATGAATTTTCTTGAATTTACTTTCTCTTCTTCCATGTATTATTCCTTTCACTCCCAATCCACTCTTGGTTTCTTGGGATTTCATGACTTTCCCTCTGCATAAGAGCATTTGGGCTAAGACTGTGAGATTTATGGAAAAAATGAGGCAATTAGAGTAAAAGAATAAGAGAAAGAAAATACATAATGCTTGGCAACAATTCTACTTTTCTATAATTCTTTGGATTCTCTCAATAGTAGAGGATCTTAAGGCCACATTACCACCTTATTAACAAAGCATAGCTGATCAAATCAGTAGAGCAAGGAACTTTTGATGCTGACCCAGTGTTCTTTTCCTTCCCTAGATTCTTATTTTCATTATAACTAAAGGGAGCATGTTTGGAAAAACTTGATGCTGTCTTGCAGGAGAGAGAAGGGTGAGGGGTGGGTAGAGTTTGGGAAAGAGATTTTTCTTTTTGAAAAGTAATGTCCCTTTGTATTTAACTAAAATGTAACAGGATGTTAAAATGCAACCCTGGCATTTTTCTCTTTTCTTCAGAAACATGCCCATATTTTATCGAGTCAGTTATATATTGAGGTTCCACAAAAAAACAAAATGCAATTTTCACATTAAACACAGATTCTAACGTCTGGCATTTCTCCTAGTGCTTGTACATAATTATCCATAATCACAGTTTTTCCAACAGGGGATCCACAGTAGTCACTCTGATTCATTCCACATTATATGACCCTCTCACAAAGTGATAATGATCTTTGATTCCAGTGCCCTTGCTGCCATCTTGCTTCTATTTACATAGAACAGGTGTCTTCTTGTGCCTTTCATGACATCGAATATGGGTTCTAGTTTGTTATTCAGGCTCCTTTCATCCTCATTTTCTGTATTTTTTTATGATTGCTTTTTGCACAGGCACATTTGCTGAGTTGGCGCCTCACAGGTGGTTTGGTTTGTGGCATATTTTAATAGCTATGAAACCACGGGTTCAGCTATTGGGTTGCAATGAGTTACATAATGCATGTGCAATTCAATGCACTAACAAAGAGGATTTTCCTAAGACCTCAAATGACCCAAGAAACTAACACACAGAAGGGACCACACCTCACTGAACATCCCCTGACAAGCATGTGTGTATCCTGAAGGACACACCCTTACTCTGAAGGATGGTGGTCTGTGGAGACCAGATCTGATAATCATCCAACTATACGAAGGCATATTTATTTCTGTTGCTATTTGGTTCATTTTATTTTCACTTGGTTTGTTTTCTGTCCTTAGCCATCAGGGCATTTTATGAGTATTTTGGAAAGCAGTAGAAATAGTTGTTTTCTCCAGGAAATTTTTAACTTTTCAAACACAACAGAGATGTTGTGAACATTATAAATTCATTTAAATGTGGTCACTGATCCTGGGTTGATGGTGATAACCTTTTCCCTTTTTTGTGCCACTCCTATTTAATTTAATTAGAGCCAAGGAAATAAGTGTGATGGTCCAGTGATATTAAGATAAGTTAAAAGTCTGGGCCTGTAAACACAACCTTCTCTTGTCTGGGCTCATTTTCCATAAATGTGGGTCAGTGCAGGAGAATAAAATTTATCCAAATTCTATATATCTCATTATTCTCATAGTTCATTCATTCATTCAAAACATATAATATCTTCTATGTGTCAGGCACTGTGCTGGGTGATCAGGATAACATGTTGAGCAAGATCCTTGCCCTAAGATAATGAGCCATGAGCTTCTGTTGAAATATAGAGTTTGACACTTATTTTTCAAATCTCCATGTGTTATAAAGAGGAATAAGAAGAAACAGATGATATGATTAATTAATCATACTTTCATTATCCATTCATTCAAAAAACATTTACTTAAAATCTGCTATGTGAGAGGTACTGCACAAATGCCAAGAAAGCAAGGATAAAAGACATGGAGTGTATGTAAACCATATGCAGAAGATGAATCTGACTATAGATTCATGATTGGTACAATATTTTGTTTGTAAATCCCAGGAGCAATGGGAATGAGCATGCAAGCATTTCTTACATTGATGGTGAGATTGTAGCTTGACGTAGTCTTTTGGAAGATAGCTACACAGAATCTATGAAATTTTTAAAATGTAATTTCACTTCTAAGAACTTATCCAATGAATATACTCACAAAAGGACACAGAAATGTTCAGGTACAAAGAGACTCACAAATACTGTTTATAGTAGTGAAAAACTGAAAATGACCTACAAATCTATCAATGAAGTTATATGGACTATAACAAAGGGAATGCAGTGTGTCAGGTAATAAGAAAGAAGTGTAAATCAATATCTACCTTATCACATGCAGAAGAGCCCTGTAACAGGTTAAATTAAAAAGAGCATGCTGTGAAACAGTATTTATAATACTATCTGGGCAGATAGGCAAGAAAGCATTAACGCTTTACTCTAGACAGCCATGATCAAGCAATTAGAATAGGCACAAATGACATCTATTTGCTCTACTGTTGTCTCACTTGATAACGTTTACTATAAGTAGGGCTCCTTCTGAGAAATGTGCTAGTCCAAGATCTTTGAATATTTGCTTATAACTAGAATTAGGAAGAAATAAAGATCAATGTATGTTTTTAAACAAATAAGGACTTAAAGATGGCAGTCAAAGAAGCATAAGTCACAAGGGGGTAGGTAGGAGAATCCATTCATCCATTTTGCTCAGAACTTTTCTAGTTTTAGCATTAAATGTCCAACACTCAAGGAAACACATCAGTTCCAGGCAAACTAGAATAGAAGGTCATCCTAGCCTGCATTATGCATTAACTTTATGTACAGAAAAAGCTGAGGTACTTTATTTATTTCCTGCCCACATTCCAGCTTCCCTATAGGCCAAAGGGCTTCCACAATTTTCCATATCAAAAAGTTTCACTTCTGTCCTTTGGTGCGAGAAGTTCTATGTTTACTCTGGTGATATGACCTTTTGGATTTGGATTTATAAAATGGGTTTTCTAGAGTGTGAGTACAGTTTTACAGGAGAAGGCGTATTGTGAAAGAACTGGGAGGGAAGCAATTTGGATGTGAAGGGAAAAAAAAGTTATTTGTGGGGCTGGAAATAATAAATCCAAAGAGGTTATCAAGGAAAAGAAAACTTCATGGTGTGGACAGGCAGGAATAAAGCAATGTTTATTAAGAAAAAAAAATGGTATCTATGGAAGTAAGTTAGGTAAAAATGGGGACATCTGAGGGAAAAACTTTCTGAACAAAACATTACCAACCCTTAGGAACTCCTGGATATAATCAACAATTATTTAAATTCTCCTGACGCTTTCCATATGACCCAGGAATACTCTGGAGGGAATTACTGACTAACAGCAGAAGACCTAAATTATTCCCTGTGGCAGGTGCTGTGCTGTGTGCACACAATCACCCTTGTCATCTCTAACAAGGTTAAAGGCCAAGTCCCTGGGGACTCTCATTGTTTACAGTGTCCATGGTAAGAGGGAAGCCAAACACTGGGGACACATGTTACTCCAATTTTGTCCCTGAAAGCGGGTACTGTTTCATATTTGAGGGCGGCATCAGAAGCAGAACTATTCAGAGCATGTGCTTCTCATAACAATGTTGATATTCCTCTCACATATGTTCTCACAGTAACCATTTACTGAAGGAAAATGTTGAGGTCATTTCATCTTGGTTGCCTTTTCTAAGAGTTCCTACAGAAAAAATCCTCAATATTATTTACAAGCTATTTAATCTCTGGCCTTTGACATTTCTGCTCTTCTAGATGGTGGGTGTGTTGCTTTTTGCATTCATAGATCAGCAACTATGCTACTTTTTAAAAACCATATTTATTCTGCCTTCTAGGAAATTTATTAAATAATTTACCCAGTATTTGCTAGGAAATAAGAGGAGGGCCGGGGTTTCATAGACAAGTAAGACAGATTTTACTCTGAGGAAGTAAAGAGGAGGAAAGCTTAAATTTAGGAGGGATTCAGGAATTGCTACCTTGTGGCAAGTCAGCGCCTCCAGTTTCTTTAAGAAGAGGTGAATGTAGAGGAGACTTCCAAAGGTGGCAGAACAATATGTGCAAATGCTACAGAGCTGTGGGAGAGTGTGGCTTCATCAGGAAGTCACAAATGAAATCCATGGGTAAACAGGAAGGAGAGGCACACCATGTGGGAGGTAGGAACCTAAAAAGGTAGGTGTGACTAGATGATGAGGGAAAGATGAAAGGGCACTCATACTAATTGAGCATTTATTTGGACCAGGCTTTTTATATTTGGTATCTTATATGATCGCTCCAATAACCTTACAGAGTTTGTTACTCCATTGTATCAGTTAGGAAACAGAAAATGAGAAAGGTTACATCTAGGCTGACCTACCATTTGAGGCCAGGTGAATCCAATACCAAAGCCCCTGGTCATTTTACCACAGGACACTTTATAGGTGAAGGGTAAAGAAGTTCAGACTTTACCCTGAAGGAACTGAGGACTGATGGGTGACAATAGGAGAGATATGTGATCAGAATTGCATTTTATAAGAAAATTACTCTGACAGTTTTGTGCAGGAGGAGGAACGAGAGGCAGGGATAATAGGGAAGGGGCCTTTTCCAGGATGGAGAAATATTTTTCACATTCTTTTTTTCAACAAAGATCAGTGTCTAGGGGCACCTACAGAAAAGTGGAGGTTTCCTTGATTTTGTCATACTTGCATTTATGCTTAGAAACATGCAAGTGTGAAATATAACTTACAAAATAGAAGATGACGGATCCCAGAAACTGATCCATAATACAGGGGAGTAGAATTTGGGGAAGGCATAGGTCAAAATGATAAGGAATACCCCAAATTCAGAAACACAACTAAAATATATGCAAGAACAGTTCCATATGTATGGCCAGGCTAGCTAGAAGACATTCATTTTTATGGGCAATAGATAGTGATGCTGGGAGCAGATGAAGTGGTTGCAACTTGCACTCATATAATTACTGCAGAAGGTTACACTTCTGTGAAGTGATCCTATTGCTTTGGAGGTCTGAGATGATGCGTGGCCTAAGAGCTTTCCTTAGCTGCATACCTCAGGGTAGCTATAAATTTCAGTCAAGTCATAACCTGCAAATTGGGTCTAGTTAAAGAACTCAGAAATGGGAGAAGGAGGTGATGGGATATACACTCAGGAATGGTGGGGTTAATTTACTTTTTGGATTAAATACCTGACGGTCATTATAATTCCTTTCTGGGGTTGGAAATATAGGTCCTTAGGTATACATTCATTTTGCACAGATGAAAGAGGTAAACAAAAAATCTGAGAATGTTATAGTTTTTAGATTAAGGACTATGTTATCATAAACTATAAAAAAGGAGGCTAGAAATTGTTTTTGAGAGAATTAGGAAAACATTTTTCAAAGAAGATTTTGCTGCTTCATCTTATTCAGAAATAATAACAAGACATCTGTATTCTATAGTAGGTAAAAGTGTTGCACCAGAGGGTCAAGATTTTGAGATGTCAAGCAAGCATTTTTATCATAAGATATGGTTATAGAAAATAGAAAAGCAGTAATATTTCTTGAGGTGATTCTCTCATAAAAGAGAGATTTTAATAGATTTATATCTAGAGTCAAGGAGACAGTTATTCTTTGAAGATTGCAAAAGTCTGGCTAGATTCAGAAATCAGTGTTCCTTTGAAGGTAAAAATTATACCTAGGAATACATGTTTTATCTGTAAAATCAGAAAGAATCCTCCATTTATAAATAATAAATGACTTACATACATTATAAATATATGCTTTACTTATATGGAAGAAGGAAAGTTCCAGAAGTTTTAGGATCATAAGTGGGTAGAAAATGCTATATAACTGACAGACAAAAGGATAACCCATTTGGTAATTTTTAAACTCATAATAACATATGTTTCTTACAAATGCTGTTGCTTTGAAAATTCAGTTAGATATTTCTTTGTACTTACAAAATAAAAATATCCCAAAGAATCAGTTATAACCCAGCCTAAATAATCTTTCAGTTCCTCTTCTGTAGCTAACCTGCTTGTCCTATTAAGTTGTGACAGCAATTTTCAGGATGTTCACAACTAAAACTATTATAAAAAGTAGTTTAAATAACACCCGTATTTCATTGATGAGGCCCAGAGAGGTAAAATAACAAATAACAAAGTCAAGACTATGAACAATTTTAGGATCTCTTTTTTTTCTTAGTGTTTTGTTGGTTCTAAGAAAGTACCTGACTGAATTGTCCTTGAACGTAAATACAGTAAAGCGGCAACCAGGTAGGGCTCCTAGCTTGTCCCCATTCCATTTCATTTAAAGCAGGTCCGCTGAGTTACACAGAGTTATGTACTGGGCTTCTTTCTTAATAACATTTATTTGAGGAAAGACCTCTTCTGCTAAATGACATTTTGAAATGAGTACATACTAGACCACATATATACTGGGCATATGGAAGAGACGTTCTGGACATCGGTGGGCACTGTACATAAGGCCAGAACTATGTCATCTTGGACATTTTCCCAGAATCTAACTTGGTGTCTTGGGGCCCAAAGGCTAAGGGTCAGAGGTTCTCGTAGTTATACCCCTCGAGGCTCTCTTCTGACCTCACATAGTTTTCTAATTATCTCTTTTGTTTTCTGCCATTTACCCATGGGATGTGGTTAGCTTGTATCTCTTAAGGCCTGTGGTGCCTTTTTCCTGACATAACTACTTTCAAGTTGGAAACATGTACCTACCCTGTACCCACCCTGTTGTCTCTGCATAAGCCTTGAAGCTCATGTGAATGAATATTAGGTTGATAATAACTACGGGGAAAGAGATAAGAGGTAACAAAAATAACAAAGATGAATTAGAAGGTAATAGAGTCCTTAATATGTAAGGAAGGTAAATGAGTTTAATCTAGCTTTCCATTTGTCTTCTTGTTAGAATGTTTATGATTGCTTTCTCTCTTTTTTTTTTACTATTTTATTCCTGAGGTGCATCTCATCCTCTCCTACCTGTAAGGAGAACCTGCACTTACTTTCCTTTTTCCCCAACCCCCATGCCTCCCTATCCTCACTTTTTCTCTTCTTTCAATTCTAATTGCAAAATAGGTCACTCAGGCTTACAACAGTCCAAGATATTGTGCATTATTTCAATCTTAGAGCAAACTTCAGGTTGTAATCTTCTAATTTAAAGTCCTTTTCACAATTTCATTTTGGAAAATGTGACCTTAGACAACCAGCAACTAAGTAACTTGTATCCTTGTTAAATTTCGCCTAAAGGGGGCCCTTTCGGGTTCCACACAAAAGGTGGAAACCACGCAAAGTAGTGGCTTTCAAGCTGGGTGGGGTCTGAGAAAATAATTTCTATTAACATTTTTATATTTTCACTTTGATAATTATCTTTAAAAATTATGTTTCACCAATTATAAAGACAAAAATATCTGTACAGATCATCACAATTAAAAAGCCTGTCATAGAAGACTTTTAAAAGTTAATTTCTTGATCAGAGGTCTTCAAAAGTCTTTCCCAAAAGTATTTATTTAGGAAACTAGAAGAAATTTTTTCATCAAAATAATGGTTATAAAGAATGATCTGTAAGTAATGGATTATTTGGAGCATAGGTGGGAATAGAAAGTAGCACTAGGAAATGTGTTCTAAAATTTATATTCATAAAAAAATAACACAGTAATAACGGTTCTAGAAAGATACTAAATTCCTTTTCCTTTCTTTTCCCTCATTCCTTCTTCTTTATCCTGCCTCCCACTTCCTAGAATCCTCAAATGCTCAGTTATCTCTAAACATTTATTCAAATGCAAACTCCAGTCAGTTTGATTGGCTTTTAAGGTTTCCTTATGAAGAAAACAAAAACTAAATGTCACCATCAATGAATCAACTAAAGGATCAAGAAGATTTATAGCATGGACAGATAAATCAATTTAGCATTTAGGAGGTTATTGAGTCAGCCAGACCCAGTCTAGACCCTAGCTCCACCACTTAGTGGCCATGTCCTTCAATGAGTTAAAGTAAACCATACATCCTTCTATGGAAAATGGGGATAACAACAGCAAATCTCATGATGAAAATTGAAAATTAAAGTTTTCTTGTAAAAAAAGGGGGCGGGGATAACACTATCTCCAAGTGTAATTGTGAAGGTTAAATGATCATATGTACATTAAACCCTTAAATGTACTTTGAACATAGTAAGTACTCAATAAATATTATAATTAATAAAATGTTACAAAACTTATACTACTCATGTCATTGTAAAGTAATAAAGCAAAGACATTCCAATATTCCACCTAATGAAGCAAATGAGCATTTAAGTAATAACTTAATTCATGCACTTCTAGTATTGTTTATAATTATCTCATCTAAATGACATTTTATAAAATTTGATGCCCCAGCTCACTTAGAGTTTAGAACCAGGTAAATGAACCATCAGGAATTTCTCTATGGTTTATAAGAGGGAAATACGTTTTGTGACATTATTAGTATAATTTTCTAAGGATAAAGAAAAAATTTCTATTTGTCTTTAAATGAGGCAGATGGTTGTGTAGAAAGCCAAGTGTGCTGTGGGTCAGGGGATGTGAATTCTGGCCAACTCACTCGCTGTGACGACTGAATATTGAGACAAGTCACTTGCCTTGTCTCTAAAATGGACCTTGCATTGATGATCAGTGAGATTCATTACAGTTCTAACAGCCTATTATTTCATACCAAATGACTTTTCCAGATGAACTAGAAGGCTGTAAATGATATAGTCAGAGAAGACATAATCAGCCCAAGTTAAAAAAGGGTAAATGTGTGCCCCTAGAAAGCAAAAGAAAAAAAGCAAAGAAAAGAAAAAGGAAAAGAAAATTCAAAGAACACTGTTCATTAGATTGTTCAATGAGAATTATTGGTTAGAGGTATTTTGAATATTAATCATCATGATATTTAGTTGTTAAAATTAGCTTCACACTTAAATGACTGCATATAACAGAGCTTTGTGTGCCTTAAGTAAGCATTTTCTGAGCGTTGGCAGTATATGAAGTTATATCTCAGTGTTATGGGGTTTAACAAAGTTTGGCTTCAACAAAGTCTATCCTACAGCAGCTCTAAATCAAGTAGAAAAATGCAGATTAAATATAAATTACTTAAAAGGTGATATATAGGTATCTACATCTACATCTATCTCTATGTCTGTCTATCTATCTATCTATCTATCTATCTATCTATCTATCTATCTATCTATCTATCTATCATCTGTCATCTATCTATCTATCTATCTAATCTACCTATATTGAGTCTCCACAATTCCACAGGGTTAAATTAACTATATATATTTCACATCAAAATAATATATCAGCCTAGCTAAGCTGACTAACCTAGGGTTGACTTAACTGCTTAAATGGTTTACATGTTTTATATAGGTCTTCAGATTTCCATTTTAGTGACTCTGCTGTTTTAATAATTTAAAAACTCTTATCTAGAAGCTACTTGTTGATTTATAGATGTCCTTGTTCTTTTAAAAGTTGTTAAAATAATGTTTTTATTTACTCGTTATAAATAATAAACTGGAAAATGCAAAGTAAAAAGATTTGTTTTAATCTTAAAGAAAATAAAGGATAAATTTAATAGAATAACCATTTTTTAGTGCAAAATATTTATCAAATACTTTCCCTACATGATGTTTAGAAAATCATATTCTTAATAAATATTAAATGCAATTTTGTATTCTCCTACAAAGAATGTACAAGTCCTTCCCAGAGATAAAAAATATACTGAACTAATTAAGAATAAATGTGCCAGAAATGCAAAGGTAAAAGATATCCTATATCAAATATTACCAAGCCCTAATTGAAAATTGCTGATTTCATTTACATAATTCCATGTCCAGGCAAATTATAGAGTGTTTATATACTTATAAATAGTTAAGGAAGTTTTAGTGTATCTTCAGACAAGTTTAAAAGGTTTAAATATAATCCTGTTCTTATTTTTTTAATTCTGAAAAAAACTTCAGAAAGCTTTTCTTTCTCTACGGATACCTTTTAAAATATTAACTTAATAAAAGTAAACATTTTCCTCTTATGTATTAATTTTTTTCCTATTATGTTTTAAAAGTATGTATTTTGCTTGCATATGCATATGTGTTTACATAATACACAAGCATGGTTAACATTTGATCCTTGTTAGAACACATTCTGAATTTTGAAACATGAGAATTTATTAAAGATTTTCAATTAGAAAAAATGCAGGAGAGATAATTACTATAGTTAGTATAGGATAGAAATGCAATCCATCTGAAGCCACAGAAGAGCGCCGTTTCTTTAAAGTGAGTTAAATGAGAGTTGTTTCATCAAAAATGCAAATGGTTTGACACACTTTTTTCCAAATCAAATAATGCAGTCCAGAGCAAATTGTTGAAAGAGTATTGATACTTTTATTTCCAAATTAGATTTGAAGAGTTTCTTATTCAGATTCCGTGGAGAGCAGAACAGTAGGACTTAAATTGATAAGGTAATTGGATAAGGCTCTCTAACAGAAAAACAGCAGAAAATAATTACCTCATCTAATATAAAATAATTACCTCTGCTTTCTTTCTTGAATAAAAATAAAAAATTACCTTAATACAATAAATAGAAATGCCAAAAAATTCAAGTTAGAATTATATTCTGCTTGAACAACCCTTTCACATCTCCAGCCATAAGGTCAACAGTTAAGAATATGTGGCAGTGTCATATGAATTTTAAAAATTGAGTATCTTTGGAACTTTTGTTTTAAATATTTTTTTTCAGTACAACAAAAGGTAAATTTGTATGGTACAGTTGAGAGTGGAGAACCAAAATTATATTTGAAAGGTAGATAAGAAATACTTATTCAGAGTTTTCAGTTAAACTGTAGAGACTTTTTTTAAAGCTCAAATGTTGTCTAGTTATCCTAAGATAGAATTAGTTTTGAATAAATGGATAAAATTTATTGAATGTCAAAGCTGCCTACATTTGACAATGAGTTGGGCAGTGGTGTGACTGAATTGGCTAAAATGAAATGCAGTGACTGTCAATCTCATCTTGTGTTTGACCCATGAAGATCACAAGTCTTGACACTTTAAATATCTAGTCCTTTAATACTTATCTAAATAGCTAACATTTTGAAATTCTTAAGGTCCTGTTTTTGTCTCCACAGTTCTATGGTTGGGCCTTTGTATATTTATCAAACCTTTAAGTTAAAAAAAAAACTAGCTAAAGAAATGCCTTAAGCAGAGCAAGATAATTGGGAATTGTGTCATTTCTTTTACCATTTTTGTTACTCAACTTTTATAATGTGAAAAGTACTAAGCAACATCACAAAAACACATTTACATCAACGCTGTCTCCACAATTCTAAAGTGGATTTAGAAATACTTATAAAGAGCTTTGTTTTAACCCCAAACTATATTTCCTGTCATTGGTTCTTTCACCAAAATTTCTGTTTCTCAAGACATGTTGTTTGATTAAGATTTTTCCCCATAAAATTCTATTCTTTGAATAATTTCTTTTCTTTGACCTTCATATTCTCGAGTCTCCATAATCTTTCAAGTAAGAAAATTAGTTATGAATGTCACCCATACTAAATTATATTGGGCCACCGATGTGTCATTTATTGGTATGAGGGGATTTTTTAATGTCTTCGTAACTCAGCAGCCACTTGCATCATTTATATCTGAGTTATTTCCTGTTTTTCTTGGTAGAGAAATGATTTAGTACTCAAGTCAATAATCTTTTTTAAAGATGTTTCATATTTTATTTTTTTTATTTTTATATTTCAATTAGAGTTGACATTTACTTTTATTTTATGTTAGTTTCAGATGTACAAAAAGCCAATAGTCTTTATTTGGCGATTTAGCCATGTCATTATAGAGGTGTTCTCAATTAGAAAAAATACGTATTTTCCTAAATTGCTGACTTCTACTTTGTTGGGATTTTAGTGGCAGTGACTTTAGTGTTCTGATTCTACATTGCACAGGCTGTGCAACATTATTAAATTGAGGGTAGAGGAGAATAATTACATTTAAAAAATGGGAAAGAAACATTTATAAGAACAAAAAGAAAAATTTTTCCTTTTACTGTAAAACCTTAAATATTATCTAAACTTTCAAGTTATTCCTTTTCTCTAAGCTTCTCTGTTCTAACCTGTATCATGAAGATAATGACAGATCTGAACCTTACACTATATGGAAAAGGTAAAAAAACAATGCAGGTAGAAAGGCTGGCCCTGCACCTGGCCAGCACTCAGTACATGCTATTTGTTATTATTTAAATGGGTATTAATTGTATTTTATGTATAACCTGTTCTCCTGGAATAAATCTGTCACCAGGGAAGACTTTTTAAAAAACATCTCCATAGATGATAGGTTATTCAGTGGACCTATAATAAAGATCTGCTGGAAATAAAACGATATACCGGGCCCAAATACATATAGACACATACACACATGCACACATACACACACAGACACACACATTATATAAAAATATATTATATATAGTATATTTGCCATATATATTTTTAAAAAACAAAAAATATTAAGAGAAATATATTTTAACAATATTTTAAAAAAACAATTTTTTATAACATTCCCATTACTCTAAAACTACATGTATTCTAATATACCAATGAGGTTTAACTGTTGTTCAAAGAAAAATCTGACCAAAATTACATTGTGGAATCCCATAATGCAGCATGGGCCTGGGTATCAGAGATACCAGATCTATTTTGGTAGCAGTTGTAGTAATTAATGCCCAAACTTGGCAATCACCAGCTCATAGAATTTGGTGCTTTGAGCAAAGGTGTGAATTATTCCCTTCCCCTTTCTTTAAGCATATGCTAGTTTAAGAGTACCATTTTTTCTTAAATTAACAAACATCCTCAGGCTTAACAAGGCAGAAAAGCAAACACAGAAAAACTAGGTAGGCAAATGACCAGTTAATCTAAGTGAATACTCCACATTTAAGTCTAAAACCAATTTCAAACTCAATTTGATCAATAGTATTTCCTCTTAATCATTTAGGAGTCAAAAAAATTGCCAAACCCTCCTTTCTAAAGTATTACGTTCTTTCACTAAGAGACCAGATTCCATCAGGTGCTATTTTATTTGGAACTTAATTTGTCCTATCATTCCTCTAAGAGCTATTATAGCACATCAAATCACTGTATTCCATTTAACTCTAAACCACAGAGAAGCTGGCTGCTGCATCAAACAATGCTATTAAAAATACCATAAGGGAACCTTGGAATAGGAATTCCAGGCACATGTTACAGGCTAGGGACAAACAGAAGTTGTAAACATCTTGAGTGATACTGAAATGGGGATCTAAAAGAATTCCAGATTTTGAAAAAGTTTATGAGATTTTTGTGTTAGGTTCCTAGGGCTGGCACTCTGTGTAGTTCATCAGGTTAGTTTAAAGTTAAGAGTAACCTTTGTCTCTCCCCATCACCCTTCGTCAACAAATTTGGGATCAAGTGGGACTCAAAATGACTTGGCAGAATTTTCCAAAAGGAACATCCTCCATCACTGTGCCTTGCAAAGGAACACAGACTCATTATCATAAAATATTTTTTAATCTGGATATTTTTTTTTTTGTGCTATCTAAGCAATTACTTGGAAGTGTTCAGGTGAAATCCTGACTCTCAGGGTTTAAAATGCAAGGGCAGAAATTAGCACAGCCAGGGCTAAACCAAAGGTCTCAAGTATTTCAAATTGAATGAATGTTGTGAAACTCTAGCAAACATAATGGATTAGTCTATAATCCTACCACATAGGAGGTCAGAAATCAGAGCCTTAGAGATAGGAGGAAGATTCTCCAGTTGTATTAGTAGAAGAAGAAGAGCTGGTGCCTGCCTTTCCAAGAAAGAGACCTTCTCTGGGTGGGAGAACAGGACAGAGAGAAGCCCATGCTTACCTTTTGAGGTCTGCAATAGAATCATTGCAAATTTAGCACAACAGAAAAAATGGTTACAAGTCCCCATTTTTCTCGATGGGACAAAATTCCACTGGATTCTTCTCAGAAGATCCAGTCTGCTAGGCATAAGTTTTATTTATTTTTTATTTTTATTTTCTTCAGGAGATTCCAGGAGCATGGGCAGACTGGGATTATTCTGGTCTGCCAGTCTCATAGAATTTTCCTTCATATCATATACTTCAGTTTGGAATTTTATATTTAGTACTATAATTATTTGATTACTACATATTTTCCCTCTCCTGGGCCCCAGATTACAGGGACTAAGGATAGGGATAATGCTTCTTTAGATCATCATTCTATCCTAAGAGCCTTGCTTAGGTTGGCATATGGGAGACATTAAGAAATATTTGTTAAAAGAACATTGTTCAAATTGTTAAACAGATCAGGTCTGCAGATCTAACCCAAAGGCTGGTAAGTCATGAACTCACCAGTTGCCAATGGCCCATAACACATGACTAGAATGAAAAATTGTCTAATTGTATTTGTAAATTTCTAGGTTCTGTTTAATTGTAATTGTAAATGAGAAACTGAAAATAAGATAACTGGTAGAAGAAATAAAAAAAAATTCATCTATAGATTGTCCGAAGTAAAATCTAGGCTAGAAAAGCTGTAGGCAGCCATGTGCCATCTGGGAAAATGAAAAAGCAAAGACTATGAAGAACAGAAGTGTATCCAGAAAAAAGAAAACAGCCTAGATATGCAAAATAAACAGATAGATTAGATAGATAGATAGATAGATAGATAGATGATAGATAGATAATAGATAGATAGATGATAGATAGATAGAAGATAGATAGATGATAGATAGATAGATAGATAGATAGATAGATATAAAGATGAATGATAGATAAATGGCAGAGTCTTAAGAAAGATACTGTATGTCCTACAAATGAAAGATGAAGCTGCATGTCTCTAGAATTGTGATGATTCCTCTAAACTTGTATGCCCTAATCCATGTAAAAATTACATTTACTTTGATTTAGTTGTTTCTTATAACCAGGCTGAGCTGAGTGCACTGTTACCACATGTTGATGAGGGAACTTTGTGAATTACTGTGTGAAGAAAAGATGTTTACTCTTTGCCAGTAGCTTGGGAAACTGCAGTCCTTTCTTGGAACTCTTAGACTGTTTCTAGGAAAAGTCATCAAATAGCTTTTGATTCAAAGAAATGAAACTCTTCTGTCTGTACTGGCTGGTTGAAAATATCGTCACTCGAGCAAAATATAATTTTGTTCAAAGTACTAAACCATGGTGTACCCCTCGACTTTTACTGCAATTGAATTATACATAGAAATTCTACTTATCTTGGATCTTACAGTTCTGGCGTTCATTTCTATCTGCTGTCTGGAGCTCACTTCCTGACAATGATCATAGCGAGAGGTATTATATTTTGCTAGTCACTAGAGACCATCAGAAATTCAACAAAAACCTAATTTGTGAGATATCTGGATTTGAGGATTAAAGACTCTTATAAATCTCTTTATAATCATGGATGGTACTCCTGTGTATCGGAGCAGAGTGACACAGGCTTTCCTTGAACATAATCCTTGCCTTGTTTTGTACTTAAAACTGGGTGCCACTTCTAATGTAAGCAGGAGAGATGTTAGGAAAAAGCAAAGGTGAAAAATGACAGACAGGGCCTGGACCTGGGAGATGCCACAGTGAAAAATAGGAGATATCATGAGGGGAGAGTGATGCAGGATTAGGGAATGTGGAATTAATGAAGGGGAGGGGGCAAGGAAAGGGATGTGTGAGATAAGAAATGAGAGATCACAGAGAAATAAAGAAATTAGTGAGATAAAAGAATGAAAAAAGAGGCAGAGAATATAATGAGAGAAAAAGTAGGGGAGAATATAGTGAAGAACATGAGAAAAGAAGAGAATATAGGAGAAGCTAAAGTGAACTATGGTGAAATGAGAGGGGAGCAACAGAGCATTGTTTTTAGGCCATAATATTGGAAACATAATTGCTAAAGTTTGAATTCACGCTCTATAATTTTTCAGGATAATGACTGTGGGGAACAATGACTATAAGCCTCAGTTTCTTTCTTTGTAAAATGGTGTGATAATTGTACTTATCTTACAGAGCTGTTTTGAGATTTAAATGTGAACATATGTGTTAAGTCTTAGCACAGTGCAAGGCACAGAGTTTGTGTTATTGTTATTGAGGTTAAAAGAGAGAGGAACAGAAGAGTAAAGGAAGGAACAGATGGCGAAAGTAGGAAGGAGAGATATTCAGGTAGCCGAAGGATAAAAAAGAAAGAAATTTCTGCATTGATTTTAACCTTACTTTCCCAATATTATAATACAAGTTTCTATGCCTACTATATTGTTTCCATTGGTTTGAATGACAGGAAAAATAAGTGCGTGTTGGGTATGAATACCTTTTTAAATGTGTTTTTGTATTAAATTAACCTACAGTAATTCACATTTAAGTGTTGAATTATTTCCTGGAAATGAATAAGATCAAGGGTACATGAAGTCAAACCAGTCATCCAAAAAATCATTTATTTTCCCTTCCTCTTTAGTGTATTGACTAGCCATTTGATGGAGTTAACTAAATGACTGGTTATTTTCAAATGTGTTAACCCAGCTGTTAACATAGAGCCTCTACTGTTCTTGATGGTTCATCATTCCAAGTTTCTCACCACAACGCAAACCACTTCCTTTTACTTGATGTCACTTTGCTTTTCTCATTAGTCTTACAGTCCAGGGGCCAGTGTTGAGTGCTGAAGTAGCTCAAAGTCCAAGATCATAAAACAACACAATAGAACTGGCCCGGAGAATAAAAGGAAGCACACGGAGTAGTTCTTCCCCTCTCAAAAAAAGCAAAAAGAAAAGTGGAAAGGTAGGGTAGCTAAAGTAGAGAAATATATCAAAGAGATCTTTTCTTACACTGGGGAGGCGAAATAAAACCACAGCCCAAATCAGAAGGAAAAAACTTATTACACATCACAGAAATGCTCCAAAGTACACTTGGCATAGAGTTGCACACTTTCCAGATCACAGACATGCCTCCCTAGCATATTCACAAAGCTGAATAAATAGTGTGCTCCTAGACCCACCAGTGGCAGTGGGGTGAGAAGCCAACCTTCAGAGATCATTAGTAGGACTACTCTTAAATGCCACTCAGGCTAAACCAAAAGAAGCTTTATCCTTTTCACAATAACATGTCTTTTTGCAGGACCACATGAGCTATTAAATTATATATTAGGAAGTTCTGAGAAGAGAAATGTAAAGGACTTTCTCCACTCCTGGTCTACTAAACACATGTGAGTTGAAGATAATGATATCCTAGCATCACACACGCTATAGTGAAGACACAACAAAAGAACTAACATATTATTGAGCCGGATGTTTGAGAGTAAAAAGACATAGACTACAATTTCTAGAACAATGTCATGAGAATTATATTAGAGGTGGCTATGAAAACAGAGAAGGGCCTGAGGGCCTGACCCAGCAACGGAAAAGAGGAAGGTCTTGGATTTCAGGTGTCATTTTACCCAACGGATGAGGTGAAATGAGGCAGGCAATTATGAAAGTGAGGTCCAGATGAGGAGAAGAGAACACACAAACTCAGAGAGTTGTAAAACATGGTATATTGTATATGGAAAAAGTTTTCTATTGAAACAGTAAGTGGCAAGGGGTGCCTGGAGAGGAAATGTGATATGTAGTTGGGTAGGGACCTTGTGTACCAATGACAAGAATAGATTTTATCCTGTGGTTGATAGGAGTCATAGAAGGGTTTTAAACAGGGAAATGACATTTTCAGATTAATTTTTTAGCTGAATTAATTTGGTTGCACTGTGGAAGAGAGCTAAGGAGAGTATACCAGAGGCAGACTATTTAAGAAAGTGGTTCTCAAATTTTGATTTACAAAAGGAAATAGATTTTCATGGCAGAATGGCTATGCATGTATCAATAATTTTAAAAGACAATGCTTATTCTTGATATTATCGATGTGGTTTTTTTGTGTTATTGTTTTCTATTCAATTTGTTATCACATTTTTTGTAAAATGCTAAATGCACCTGATAGCTTTGAAAATACCATTTTAGGCACTATTCCTGTACTGCAGGAGAGAGCTGGTAGGTGCCTGAATGAAAGAATTATTAGTGAGTTGGAGAAGAGAGCAAAGATTTGAGAAATATTTAAAAGGTAAAATTAAATATCATTATTTATTTGATGGAGTGGTATATGATTTTCAAGTTTCAGTCTGAGACAGGAAGAACAGATTTTTTAAGAAATATGTAAATACAGTTTTGAACATATTGTATTTAAATGGTGGAATATCATTAGGTATTGGGCTTTTGTATGAATGAGTCTGAAAATCAGGGCAGAGGTCTGAATAGAGATAGAGATCTGGAAACTTTCTTCACAAGATGGGATAAAACTATTGAAGTACATAAAAGCATCTAGAGAGTACACAGAATGAGAAAAGCAGTGAGTCAAAAAGAACCTTCCAGAATATTCATGTTAAGGAGAAAAGAGAGGAGGAAGACAGATTATAAAGGATGGTGAGAAAGACTATTCAGAGCAGCAAGAAGAGAGTAGAATCAACTGGGAAAGAATGGTTCTCAGTGTGTTGAATAAATATTTACTGAGTACATGAATGAGGAGAGAGTTTCAGAGGAAGGTCTCTAAGACAAGGATGGAGAAGGCAAATAGGAGCTCATCGGGAACCATGGTTAGGGGAATTGGAGCAGAAATGTGTGTGAGAAAGTCCTACTACAATGGGTTGTGGGGGTAGGGCAACTTGACTTAGAAGGGAAGGACAAATAATTTTCTAAAGGATCAATAAAGTGTCTGTTACTGGACTTTGCTATTGTTTCATTTTGTAAGATTGAGAAAGACATGAATAAGAGCCAGAGGAAAAAGAGCGATTGAACATATGAGTAAAAGAAAGAAAAATAGATGAAATAAGAACCAAAAGGAGCTGAGAGAGAATTAAGAGCACAGATGTAGAGGATGACTTAGAGCTGGAAGGAAAAGGGACACATTATCTGCTAAGACCAGAGAACAGAGAAAAGGATGGGTAGGGAAGTCAACAGAGGATACAGGAGCTGAGAAAGCTCATGTTTTGACAATGAGTTTTTCATTAAGCAACAAGTAAAGTCATTTGCTGAAGGGTGATGAGCAGTTGCTAGGTCAGGAGGCTTGTGAAAGGAAAGAAGATTTAGAATAGGCACCCAGAAGACTGAGAGAGAAAGCAGAGCAAGGATGAAATGTCAAGTGGCACTGAGCGTCCAGCTGAGGTGAGTGGTCTTAACTTTATTGGAATTTCATCTTGAAATTATGTGGGATATTTTTCCCCAGGAGTTCAGGTAAAGAAGTGGAAACTGAAGATTTTAAGACAGGGTGTTGAGATTCCACCCTCCCCCCCCACCTCAAAATGTACAAGAACAGGATGGCAAGGAATGTTAGATAGATTGGGGAGGCAAGGAGATGTTTGGAAGGGGCTCATTTGCTTAATGGGGAATGAAATCCCTGACTTAGAGAATTGCCAGAATAAATATTTTATCTCCCTGTCTCCTTTGCAGCTAGATATGGCATGTGACTAAATTTGGGTCAAAGGGATGCAAATAGAAGATTATGTGGGTTTCTGAGAAGTAAGAGGGGGGTGTGCTATTTTTTCTCTCTTCCTCCATCCTGTTGCTGGCAATTTAGATATGACGAATAGGGCTCTTGTAGCCATCTAGAATGTGGAGGCAAAGTCCATAATCTGGGGATGGTGAAGGGTTATCTCCACTCAACAACTGTAGGTCTGGGGCAGCCATACCAGCTCTGGACTGCCAATTCTGGGTCTGTTTTATAGGAAAGAGAAACAAACTTTTGTCTTGATTAAAGCATATTTTTTCATGTTTCTTTCACTCTAGTAGAACCAAATTCTTGCTAAAATAGAGTGTATACATAGTACAAGAGCATTCTAGGGCCACCTTGAAAGAGAATGTTAACCCTCCACCATATCATGCCTCATATTTTATAATAAATATTTTATAATAAACAAAGACACTTTAATCTTTTTAGAAGATTATAGACTGCTCTTGATTTGGATGGAGTGAAAACAACAGACAAAGCTATATGGATGTTATTGTTTTTTCCCTATAATACCAAGTGGTCAGTCTTCTTTGTACTCCTTATAAAAAAACGTATTAAAATTAATGGCAACATTAACATCCAGGATGACATATTTTTATTGTCTCACACATTTTTTTTTCCTCCCTGAAGGGTCAGAATTCTCATCGGTCAGCATAAAATGTTTTAAGCCCAAGCCTAGTAAATCACTTATATTGCATTGTTTTAAAGTGACTAAACAGCTGTAGTGTTCAAGGGCAGCCGAATCATCTGCTAGGGTCACATGTGTTTCACATGTCAAGTAACGTATATGGGTTCCACTCCATCAAGGAGTATTCAGAAAAAGACATTTGCAAACAAGTGATCTGAAGCCTTGTTTCCAAACAGCTGCTATGGTTATGAAGATAAGAATTACTATTGCAAAACATTGGATTTTAGGAATACGTTTCCAACTACTTGAAAAAAAATTTCATTACAACACAATGTCTATGTCAAAGGAACCAATTTCTGATCATAATGACACTCAGTAAGATTCAACCAGGAAAGAAAGTAATAATATTTAATTGTTATTATCATAATGACCTTATTCATGTGCAAGTGGGAAGAATGTATACTGGATATAAAGACAACACAAGGCCTCCAATCAAACACATAATTAAGATGGAACCTAATTAAACAGTGGAAGAGAGAAGACTTCAAATAACAAGAATTTGCTAGTGCTTCTCCCTCCAATCCTTGTTCCAGGCAACACTGACTAAAAGCAAAAGACCGGACTCCCAGATGCTAAACTAATGACTTCCTTAGCAGGCTGGTGTAGTGGATCTAGTCGGATGTAACTGAGGGAATGGCCTCAGGAGTAAAGGAGGAACAGAAAATTTTTTTAATTCACATTTTAACTCAGAGCACAGTTAGAAGATCTGGATCCAACAGAGAGAAGGAAAGGATATTGATTGTTGTGAGCAGCTCCACCATTAGGTTCTCCTAACTCAAGGAGATAATGGGTTTTGTATTTACTGAGTTCTCATAATGTTCTTGGTATGTACTCTTAAACGTACATGATCAGCCTCCCCATCTTGTTTATATTTACTAGTCCTAAAGATCTTGCATGTGGTAGACCATATGAATAAAGATTCCTTTCCGACAATTTAAGTCTTTTCTGAAGGTTTGAAGGTTGGCTTCTGTATTTTAGTAAGTAAAATAATAGGTACCTCCAAGTCAGAAGAATAGTGCAGACAGGCATAGACAAATACCTATTCTAGCTAAGTATAGGCTCCAGTCAAACTGAAAAAGGTCTCTCAACTCTGAGTCACTTATACAATCAAGTCCCTGAACATGTTTCTGTCCCTAACATTTTGTTGCTCTGGGCAACCATCAAGTCCACATGAAGACTTCTGCCAACTGGAGAGGATGACTAGCTGGTGGAGCCAGCATTTTCTTTTAACTCTTTGTTGAAAACTCAAAATAGCAAATAGTGTTAAGGATATCCTCTAAGTATCTGTACTGGGAAAAGTGGTATTCATACACTGGCTTAGTCACTTCATAGAGAAATGGAACTAAAGAAAATAAATGCAATTAATCAAAAGCACACATTTAAAAAAATAGTAAAACATTATGAAAGAGCGAGTTAGAGTCTTAGATGTTATCTAATACAATATCCTCATTTTATAGAAAAAAAAAATAGATTAAATTACTGACCGAAGGTTTAACAGGAAGCTAGTGACAGAGCTGATTATGGTTCTGGTCCCCCAACCCTAAGGTCATTGCTCTTTCTATAAGTTTCACCAGCCTGATGCCAGATGCAAAATGAAAGAGTGTTAATAAATCACAAGTGATCATCTCTCTTTCATAACAACAAAAGGTCCTGGACGAAAAGGACTGCTTTACTGGGATGTTAGAAGCAATCCCAAACCTCTACAGGCTAGGTAGTGATCATCCATTAACACGTGCATTATAAGTATACCAGATGCGACATTGGACTAATTCTAAAGTATTTGATGAGTGTTCCAGGCCCATTTTTGCTTATCATTTGAAATTGATCTTTGCTGCCTCTGAATTCTTATGACACTCTCTGTGGCACAATCCTGGGACTGTCTAAGATTTTTGATATATTTTTCATATGTACAATTATATCTTGCCAAGTTCTTAGGGGTAGGACTATATTTTGTTCACTACCATCTCTCTGAAAACTAGAGTACAGAGTTACATGTGTTTTTGTTGACTGGTTGATGATAAACCAATCTCAATTTTGTTAGCACTAGCAGTCTAGTAACAACCTACTTATCCAGAAATTAATTATCTAGGAACTTAATCCTATTCAATGCCAGTAAATAGGTGAAAAGAACCGCAGAACAGTTAATGCATTACTTTAAGAAGTTAAGAATGACATATTTCTCCAACATTTTCTAAGTGGTTAAAATAAGATGATGAAAATTGATTTTCTAGAATATTTGACATATGGAACATTTTCTCCTAATGAAATGTAGGTTATCTAGGCACTGAAATAATTCTGCTTTAAATTCTACATTGGGATCCAGGTATTAACATATTTTTATCCTATATATAATGCTGTATGCCCTACATATAATACCAAGGATTATAAGGCTTCAGACATTGTCAGAACCATTTTACATCCACTCAATAAAATCATACAATTAGCAGTTACTAAATCTTACCCGCCTGTCCTTTTATCTTTTGCAACTATCTCTTCCTTTATAACTCTGCTATTTGGCTATTTTGCTAGTATAGAGCCTTTATTAGACCTTATTCTTGGGCATTGCTATTGTCTTCAACTGATCTCTGAACCTTTAATATTTTCTTCCTTCACTTTTTGAAATTTTAGAAAGATTCCCAAGTAATTCTAACGAACAGACAAGTTTGTGAACCACTACCCTAAATGCTTAGCACATTATTCATTTGACTCTTAATTACACCCTGCCATGGAACTAACTCCTTTAATGTCAGACATCATATGTCTGTGATTTCTGAGCATAGTTGCTCTTAAAAAAATAGTTGCCTTTTAATAAATATTCACTGTTAGTGAAAAGTATGATACCTCCCATTTTCATTTTCTTCCCCCCTGTCCCCGCGTTTACTTAACAACTATTTGTGAATTAGTAGGTGCCATTTCTTCCAGAAGACCTTCTGTATCTTGCTTTAAACTATGGGAGAGGTACTAACGATTTCTTAGCTCTTCTTGCCATTTGATGATGCTTGACACAAAAAAAGACCAAGATGGTGGGTGGGAGTGGCTCTCAGCTTTAGTTTTTCTTTGTAGAGAAACACCTAAGGGGATCTGTCACACGAATGAATCTACACTTCTTTGAAGGTCTGATTTGAAAGCAGATTGAAATACATTTTGCACAAAGGCATTTAAATGTGCAGGTGTGACTGCCCAAAATAACAATACTTTGAACTTTTACAGAACCTTTCATCGAATGATATCAAAACAATTCAGCTTATAGCCTTAGAAAGCTAATGGACAAAATATCCGATTCATATACAAATGAGGATTTACTGCATTAACTGTGTTGGTGGTTTGTTTCAGGTCTCCAAACAATAGGATATATAAGCATAGAATACTATTTTTAGCAAGCTATGGCTCCAAATTGTGATACTTAATTTTGAAAATCTTCAAGAAAAGCTAATCCTCTTTTTAAAGCTCTGCTGTACTTTAGTTAACAGTTCACAGACACTTAATTTGTTTTCAGAACCTAATAATTATTTTTCCCCTCTTAATTTGACCAAGCATTAGCTTCTATTTGATGTTCTAAAGTAGAGAAACTCATTGAACAAATTAAAATGGACTTAACCTGTGGTGAGGAAGCACTATACTTTTACCAAATTGATTTTTAAATGAACAAAATATGTCATACAAATCTGTTTGATTCTTCCAGTTATTCAAATGTATAGCTTTGTATCATTTCCCCCCTCTCCCTCCCCCCAAAAAACCTTTTAAATTTAATTTTTTTTGTTTTTCTTATTTTGGCTTTTTCATTTTTTCCCCTTACTGTGAGCTCAAGACTGCTAAGATTCAGAGTGAGAACTGGGGTGCATTCCCATTTTTCCATATTTTAAATCTGTTGTAAAATAAATATTTATTATGAGCAAAATGTTTCAGAGGAATGTTTATCAGACTATGCTTTTTATTTGGCTTTGTCCTAGTATATTAGATTTTTTTTTTTTAATTTTGCCCCATTTCAATGGTTTCTTTGATGTCTTGTTTTGACCAGCTGCTGAGTTTTTTGTGGCTGTCCATTTACATCACTTTAAAAAAATACATAAATGAAATTTGAACAAAATGAACAGTACTTTCACATTGTTTCAAAATCAAACATGTTCCTAAGGAATTTGATTTGTGGCAGATGGAGAACAAAACTTTCCAGAGGGAGGGCTGTTAAATGAGTCTTAATTGCTTGCACATGAAAATATAGTGACTAAGTTTGTATGCACAATTAGGAATTTAAACATGTAGAAAATAACTGGCTATAAAGACAGGCAGACATTTTTGTAGGCATAGCCAGTTTCTTATGAATACAGACAACAGAAAATAAATTATTAAAAGAAAACAATTTAAGATAATTTCAGTTTTCTTCTTTATAACATTTTTCCTTATGTCAAGCTTCCAATTCTAAAGACGATGCATTTGCCTGTAACACCTCGCTGATCTAAGTATCACAGTACACTCAAGAAAAAAATGGTTTATTCAAGATTTATAATTTTTTTTTAGTTCCTACTGTGCACCAAATACCAGGCTTGGTGCTTATTCATCTCATTTAATCCTTATAATATGCTCAGATAAGTTTGTTATTATCTACATTTTATAGATGAGAAAATAGAGGCTCAAATAATATACTGTCCAAACTCAAATGGCTAACAAGTAGCACAGCCGGGATTCTCTGTATTGATTTAACGGATCTAAAGCTTACACTCTTACAATGCCTAGTTACTCCCCTAGAACAAGAAACATAACTTTAAAAAAAAATTAACAGTAAGGGTGACTATACTTTTAGTTTAGAGTCAATAAAGCCTTCTTTGTGTTGGATGACATGGCATGGTGAGAATGGAGAACAGGCCAGAGTTAGTTAGATCTGGGGAACAGAAATTAGGCCTGAGAACAGATATAGGGACAGAGGCTGGGCCAATCATAACTGTGGTTTAAGAAGTTTGGTGAGAGCATGGGGCTGGGAGTATGGTGGTCAGGTGGAAGATCCTAGTAAGAGTTCAAGGTCTTGGTTGAGCCGTAGGGGCAGCGAGGTTCTACCTGACTGGTTCTGCCATAGTGTGGGACACGGACTTCCTCAAAATGACTCTGACTTTCCAGGTAGAGAGGTTGTGCAGTGTTCTACAATGAACATTCTTTGATCTTCAGAGATTTAAAGCCATCTCACCCCATTGGTAAATCTAAATGTCTTTTCTAGGGGACCTCAAATTCTCCTTCAGACTCTTTCTCCTGGGAAATTTGCATGTTCCTAAAATGAAAGTATATTCTGGTTCTAAGGGCCTCTGAGGAGTTCCAGTGTATGGACATTCATGACTAACATACAAATTTAGAAACCCAACTCATTCATATACTGGGGCCAACTTTCATGTTGTCTCAGAAAATTGAGAGGCTTAAAAATAATCTTTCTCTTCCTATTATCCTGTATCCCTTAAAGTAAACCTAATTAGGTAGTGATTTATTAGACTACTATTCATTTAGATTACTATTAAATGAAAATTACATAAATGTAAATTATTCCTTGCTTTGATTCCTACATTTGTAAATAAACCAAGGGCCACACAGATCATGGCACCCTGTAAAGAACTAAACACAAAGGAGGTATCAGTAAATGTGTGTGGATCAAATAACCAGGCAGTTAAATCATTTTTGTATTTTCAGAGGAACTGGGTTACTAAGGATACATTAATGAACAGGTGTCATCCTGGGTCTCTAAGAACTTTGATATCACAAAGAGAAGTTTACTGAAAAAAATATTAGAAAAATAAATGGTATATTGCGGCCAACCCTCTTATCTCACTATAATCCATCATTAGTTTTGGCTCAACAGCATTTATTTCCCCTTTCTAATAGCACCCTAGTTCCTAGCAGGAGATTATTTGACATCTCCATTGGATAATACTAATAATAGCATAGTCCACGATGATCAAGTGCTTAGGATGTGTCATGTAGTATGCTTAGGATATTGAAAAGGTAAATGAATTGTTTGAGGAGAAACACCTGTTAAGTGGCAGAACTAAGATATGAATCCATGGAATCTGGCCCCATAATTTAGGCTCTTACTACTACATTATGGTCTATTGTCTTCCTTTTTAGCCAAGACCCAAGACCCATCTAGGCCAATTAGACCACTTCACTGGAATTTGACTCTTAAATGGATTAACAAAGAAAATGAAAACAGTTGCAGGGATCTCACTAGTTGCTCATGCCGTGTGACCTTGCTAGTACTCTGAAGATGCATTGAGTCCTTCAACCATGATCTCCCAGCCTCCCCACTAACTTAGAGAACTGGAAAATTTTCCAATATTTTTCCACTAAATTCCATTCTGCTTAACTTAGCAGAATTGGTTTTTATCTTGCAACCAGAGGATCATTGCTGATACACCATTATCTAAGGGGAGGTTATGAGAAAGAGAGAACTGTATGGAATCCTCAAAGAACAATGCTGAAGCATTGGAAATGCCCAGTTTTAATTTAATCTACTTGGGGAGAGATCATGGTATGACAAAATGCCAGGCTCTTTTCCTCTGCCTCCCTTTCAGTTGAATTGATGAAGGCTTGGGTCCCTCTTCTGAGCCAAAGGGTTGGGACACATTGTCTTCCTTCTCCTTTTTCTCTGACAACTTCAACACTTTCTAGTGACTGGAATCTGGCTGTGAGGAAGTGTAGAAATGCAAACTGTGCAAGGTGTGGTTGAAGGATGAAAAGATTCCTAGAGATCATTTTCTAGGTCTCTAGATAAACTGACTACAGTGCAGACTAAGCATGAAGCTTCAGATGAAGCTGTCTCCTTCAGAGTGTCACCTGGGAAAATCTACGTATATGCTTATTCCAAATGTTACTGTCACTCTAAAGATTCCAGGACACTCTGACTTGGAATTGCCTTCAGAGTCCATGTTATGCTTTCTTCAAGTGCTTCAAAAGTCTTATCCTTTGGAGCAAATTTATTCCTACAGTTAGCCTCATCTAGGCTTATCAGACATCCTGTTTGTTGACTAGAGTTGCTAAGCATATTGAAAATAACATTTTTGGTCATAAGTGAAGTGCGATAGTAAACCAATGAGATGTTTTTTTCTTGTGTGGTTTGTAACCTGTCAGTAAAGCTATTTCCAAATTACTTTCAGCAATGGCAGGATTAAAAATATGTACAGTTAACAAAGATGACTGCTTTGAGCGTCAACAATAATTGAATAACACAATAATGCCTATTGAAAATTTTATGATATTTTTCAATACATAAAGCACTTCTCACCTACCTTTTAGTAAGATCTCACATTTATTATTACCAGACATGGTGCCAAAGTATTTATGTGGATTATCTAATGTAATTCCTCAGAATTAGGAAAGCATTATTATTATTATTATTATTATTAATTATTATTATTATGTACCTCATTTTAACAGAAAAGACTCTGGGCATAGAGTAAGTTGTCTAAGGCCACAAAGTGAGTAAGAAGAATCAGCAATAAAACCCAGATCTCCTCTTACTCCTCTACATAGGTTCTGCCATACATCAAATAAGCAAAGACAATTTACAACTGTTTTTTTTTTTTTCAAAATAAAAACCTGTAGGAAAGGACAATCTAGGGCAATGTCTATGTAATCAATTTTAAATAACACAGTCAATGCACAGTGACTTATGAGGCATCTTAGAGACCCTCATCTATTTCTCAATCAGTCTCAGTTCCATGACCTACCTGTCTTTTTCTATGTTCCTCTTTGGTGATTTGGAAAAACCTGTTACTTATACTACTTTCAGTTCTCTACTTTCTAATGATGACAAGTTTTTTCTAAATTCCCTAACTTGTTCCCCAAACCCTTTCAAGTATCTAAGCTAAATTACAGGGTAGACAGCTTCCTAGTTCTCTAAGAAAGAAATTTCACTCTGTCCCATTTCTCATTTCCTTTTTTATCTACTAATTTATCCATTTATTTACAGCTCTTCTGTTTTATATTTGCTTAATGCTCTTTGTTATTTAAAAGAACACATTTTATCTTTTTAAATTTTATGAACCTCTAAGATAATGGTCTTGAAGCTCAGTGGAGGTATTTTATGCCTCACTGGGTCCTCAGAGCCTACGCACATTCTTACATTCTAGAGTCTGAATGTGAGCGGAAGAGCAAACCCAGGAGGGCACCAGAAATTAAGTTCTCTACATGGACAATTCAGTGTGTAATATGCAACCATCAAAAACATAAGAAATACATAACTATCAGAAGTTTGCAACTATCTATATCTAGAGGAAGTGCATTTCAGGGATAGAAACCCAGGGAATTTTGTCACTAGAAATGATATCCAAGAAAACAAGAACAGATATGAAGACCCTATGGCAAGTCCAAACACAAAGATATGATGAATATCACCACTTAGTTGAAATTATTATTTCATAGCTTTAATAGTGAGTGGTCCTGGAAACCAAGTGAGTACGAGGCTCAAGAACTGTTTTATTCTCAACTTTCTGACATACTCATCTGCCTCATTTCTCACAAGGACTAAGCGGCTTCTCATTGATGCTCCTGGCCTGGAATCTCATAACAACAGGCACTTCAGAAGAGTACGGAAGAGAATTGTGGGAACTGAAGAATGCTTGACAAATTCTATATCCCAAGCAGGAATCCTTTCCTTCGCTTATATAACCAACTTCTTACAATATCCCAAAGTGTTTCTCTGTATCCATATATTTTATCCCTCCTCTTGTCCTACCCTCCATTCACAGACATTCAGTAATAGATGACATAGATTCATTCTCTGCTCTCTTCTTTAAAAAAAAATTAAAGAGGAAATAAATCCCTAAAAAATAATTTGGGGGAGAGGCATATGACAGTGCATGGTGTATTTTTTGGTATATATGTCAATAAATTTTAAGGAGGGGAGCTAACCTTCTGCCTTTGAGTCAGATGTAATCTATATTTTGTCACTTATCTATATATTGAATTATTATAAAATTTAAGAGAAGATGCAAGTAGGGTGTTTAGTGCATATTAAATGTCAAAAATGTTGACTTTTATTAGTATTAGTATTAATAATATATCCAACTGTTTTTTAAAGCATTTTCTGAGATAGTAAAAGAAAAGATGTTATGAAGGAACTCCCTATTTATTCATGAAATTAAACAATTCAGTGCAACATTTAACAAGTAAAATTTGGAAAATTATACCCAAAGATATTTTCATTGCTTTGGCCCAGCATAGTATTGTATTTTTTAGTATGTCTAGAATATTTTTTAAGGCATACATGGGTGGAAAGCATTTTATGAAAAAAGGGAGTGACTTCAGAATGCAGCTTTCTTTTTCTTTTAAGGAGACTTGGTACTGTGTCTAACACAAAAAGAATACAGTTACTAAACCTAACATTTCCCAAATTCACTCCTACCTCTATACACAAACATGGGCATGATACTTTATATTCTTTAAGGAGAAGAGCAAGCTGGTCTAATTAAAATCTTGTATACACTTTCAGAGATAACAGTGATGACAGCCCAGATGGTGACGACCGTGATGACGAGAATTGCAGAGATAATAATATCACCTTGTATCACCTTCCACTAATCGCAGAACACTTCTCACATATTATCTTGTTTGTCCTAGATGATACTGTTTGTTAGAGGGGGCATGGATGTCACTATATACATTTTCAAGAGACAGTAATTTTCCAGCAAATTACCCTTATGTACATAGTGCACAGCAGCACTCTCAGCTACTCCATTCAGTATTCTATTATTCCAAATTTGGCAGATCAAAAGTTTCTCCTGCGAGCACTTGTTAATAATATATATCCTGAATTTTATCCTAAAATTCTTTTCTGGATTGTCTTGGAATCTTTTTTTTTTTGTGTGTGTGTGTGTGTGTGTGTGGATGTGTGTGTTTACTTTTAAACACCCCTTGATCAGGCAGGTTTAAGAAATAACACCCTTTTCTAAGTCAGATAGTGGGGAAAGAATACTGACTGAAGTGAACTTTGGTGACATTTAGATCTTCTATTTTCACTGTAGCTTTTCTGATCAGTTGGCGGACAGCAGAGCAGTCATAGCATAAGCTCAATAATCAATAGATACAGTGCTGCCCTATCCAAAATATATTATGACTTGAAAATATAGTCAGTTCTCATGTGGCACCCTAATATTGAGATATCATTAGGCAGCGTTTTATTAGTACCTTTTTCGAGGTAAAGACAGGCAAACAGACAACTGACCTGAGAAATACATGTTTCTCACTACATTCGGCATAAAATGGTAAACTATCTCCCTTTCTTAGTTACTAGTCAATATCCAAAAGTGTCTTAAATTAAATCTAATATACACAATTAAAATGCATTAAATGTGTGTCTATTGCTCACTTTACACTTTACCACGTATTCTTTAAAATAAAAGCATTTTTATATTGTCAAAATTTTATCACAAAACATTTTTAAGTTTTTATTATGGAATTTTTCTACCTAAATAGAATTCACATAATGTTGAGCATTTGGATTGTTTTCAGTCCTTTGTAAATAGTGCTGTGATGTATATCTAAGTATATGACTTTATTTTTACGTCTTTTCTCACCACTTCTCAATCTAACCAACTGGCAAGTCTACTCAACTACATCTTTGAAAAAATTTGTGAATCTGTTCTCTCATCTCTACCCACAACACCACCACCATCCCAGTTCAGAGCGCATTATCTCTAGCATGTACTTGGTTTGTAACAGCCTCCTAGGGCTGCCTCTAGTCTTTCTTCTTCTCAGTTTGCTTTCAATACCACTTCCAATGCTGTCATTCCAAAATACATACTTCCTCCTCTGTTTAGAAATGATTGATGACTTTCCATTGCCCATAAGATAAAGACCATTGTTATTTACTGGCTTCAAGTGCTCGTCATGCTTTTTCTTGCCTCTGATCCTGGAGCCTCAATTTGGTTGCTCCCATACAATTTCAAATCCCTTTGTCCTTTACTATTCCCAGTCTCCTGATCAGGACAGGTACTCCATGCTTCCATATCTTACTCTCGCTGGTCCCTTGATGTCAGGTGATCTTTTCTTAACCATATGGTGAACTCCACATTCTTCAGAGCTCAGTAAGGAGCTTTCCATTTGCCCCTCTCTCAAATACATGTTTGAATTTGCTTCAGTCACAGTACTTAGATTACACTTAATTATTCATGATTCATTCTCCCATAGATTATAAATTCCTTGAAGTCAGTAGTCACATTTTACTCATCTATTTATCTCTCAAACCTATTTTATTGCATGCCATATATAAAGTACATAGAAAATAGTTGTTCACCAAATGGATAATAATAATAATAATAATAATAATAATAATAAACAATAATAATAATAAAATTATAGCAATAATGATACCTAATATTGTTGAACATATTCTGGGTACCACAAATCATTGACTTAGAATTGACTAATGAGTAAACAAGCTTAGAGAATTTAGGTAAATTGACCAATATTACGCAGCTAGTAGGATTTTCAACCTATATGGTTTGACTTACATTCGTTTTTACTATGCTGACTAAATGAACACAGAGACTCAATCATTTCAATTAAAATGATAACAAAATAACCAGAGTAGATATTCAGGCAATAGAGATATAATTAAATTATTTTCACCAGATTATGAGATATCATTGTCTTCACCGTTTATAAAACCAAGTATTAAATCGATTAATTCCTGGTTGAAAAGTCACTGTGTCAAATCTGATCTTTTCACATATTAATAGTTATAATTCCAATTACTTAAATAAAAGTTTAGGAAGGTAAAACAAGTTATCTTATAAGGGGTATCTTATACCCCTTTCAAAGATTATAAGTTTAACCAATATGAAATTAAGCAAATCTTTTAGTTCAATGCTTTTCCCAGAAAAGTCATTTTAATGAGGGAATTTTTGTAAAAGTAACCTCCTTTTACTTAAAAAATTTAGAACACTCAACAATCATTGGGTATATTAAGTATAAAAGTAAAACGAGCAAACAAATTTTTAAAAATCGATGTATAAACACTCACATACACAATCTTTATTAATTTTTTATTAAAGCTATTAGGCATAATGTGTTCTCAGCATTTTTGCAATCACTTTACTAAAAAGGTTACCGAGCACTTATTCTCTGCAATTATTAAAGTATTGCCTCAATCTTTGCTCTTATTAAAGGAAATAAAAATAAAAAGAACTAGCTTATGAAGCTAGTGCCTGCTAGTGGTTAAGGAAGGTAAGACTTCAGGGGCAAAGGCTTGGTCTTCATCCTCCTCCCTGTACACCCTGACACACATTTTAGTTCAGCACCTCCTCAGGCTTCGTATGTTTCTCTCACCTAGATCCTTTTTGCCTTTGTACTTGGCCCTTGCTTTCAACTATTATCAGGAATATATATATATATATATATATATATATATATATATATATATATAGATATAGATATATAGATATAGATATATATAGATATATAGATATACACACACACAGACTTAAAAGGCAGACCTACGTAAGGTTATAGTGATATTATTGTTACTATAAAATAGTTGCTTAGTTTCCTTTCTTTCATAAAGTTAACATCTTACATGATTGGTCTAGATAAGAACAAAATAATTGTTCTACTTAAATATCTTTTTGTATTTCTCCCCTTGTTGGATTTTAGGAACTGCTTTGTGATTTAGAAAAACAATAATGTTCAAGATTATGTTTCTTCTCATTGTGTTTTGACTGACCAGTATTATTGGGTAGCTTACTTTTTAAATCCTGTACTTACCAAATGACTGAATTCTATTTAGAATGCATTTTTAAGGAATATTCAGATTTACATCAAATTTTTTTCTGGACTAAAACTACTTTTGTGTTGTTTTATTCTTGTCACTGCATAGCATGTCTCCTCCTGTAGGTTAAAAAGAGGCAACTGTACTCATTTTATTGCTTAGATAGAAGAACTTATATTTTCAAAAGTCAAAAGCCAAAAGTCCTTTGCCTTAGGCTGCTAATCTTTATCTGAGGACCTCAAATATATAATCAATAGGTATTACTGAAACAGCACTAAACATAAAGATCTGTCTAGTAAGAAGAGATATAATATTTTCTAAATTTCAAGTCCATGTACAAAAAATACAATATTATATTTATTGCTCAAAAATTACTATTCTTTAATAGTTCATTTAGTTTCTCCAAAACATATACTTCTATGGTGGGTCAGAAGCCTACCCTAATTTGAAGGATGATTTAAAAGGGGTATCAGAAGGTCCCTGGACTCAGAAAAAGAAATCCTATATTTATTCCCAGCTCTGCCTCTAAATAGCATTTTCTCTCACTAGATCTCAGTTTTCTCATCTTTAAAATAGAGAAGTTTAAACTTTCTCCAACTTACATTCTTACATGAGAATCCTCAATTTGAAAAATGATTAAATAAAGGGATTAAAAATAGAGCAATTAGAAACATATTGAAAATTGTTATTATAAAGACATGACAAGGTTACATGAAATGGCTTCTTTTTAGATAACATTGTTTAAAAACGATGCTTAAAATGACTAATTCCCCCCCAAGAAACATGGCTATAATACAAAAGCAGGACAAAACAGCACAAGTATGGCTTGGGCATCTCTCACTCTCTGCTGCCCTCTCCTGTTTCAACACACTCTTTAGCTATGTTATTCACCACCTGCTAAGGACCTGTGCAGGTGAGCCTTGGCTCTCCGTAATACAGGGATTCCTAAACACATCCTGTCACTGCTGTTTAAAACAAAACCGTAAATGAAATGTACGAGAAAAGCTGATATATCATCAATGTCCTCCTTCTCTACCAGTTTTAAATTAACTTTAGGAAGAACAAAAAAACGTCAGGCATGAGTAGGGTTTTAGGAAGAAAACTTGTGAGATACTGATAACTTGCTGAGAGCTCTGCCCTTTATCTTCTCTCCTTGAATTCCTGCAATAGCACAAGAATTAGGTCTTCAAATCTCCTTTCTTTAAATGAGAAGATAAAGCAAATAAGAGAGACAGGGTTTGTACTCAAGCTCCAAATGTCACACACTATCTTTTTGTTATTGCACACTGAAGAACAAAGTAGCTATCTATAGTACTTATGCTTGCCAGCTTTAGGTTTAAAAACTGTTCAATCATTTTACAGCTATGTTTTTACCTCTTATGTGCAGAACTAAAATGCTTTAACCCTAGTGATATACAAACAAACTTGTCAAATGGAATAATCTCAAAGGGGGAAAGGGCATTCCGAGTTCTAGGGAAGAAAGCTTTGGAACACAGTGTGCCTGCCATAGGGAGACAGTCAAAGTTCTTAACTCTTCTTTTTAAGAAATCAAAGAGTATTGATCTATGGAAAAGACATAGTTAATTGTTTTTTCTTCAAAAAGCTATGACTCAAAAGTAAGTTCTTAGATTTTGAAAATAATCCTGATTAATCGTTTGTCATCCGTATCACAAAGGCACCAATGTCTGTGGCTGTGGTGAAAAGAAGGGACAGAGAGTAAGGAAGAACAGGAGGCCCCATTTTTTGACAGACTCAAAGAAAGCGTTTTCATCTTGACTGTTTTTTGAAGGGGGGGGCTCCATAATTTGTACTCTTACAACCTTGCAATTTTTTTCTCTCATTCTTGCCTTTCTTTCATCTCTCTGGCCTTTCTTTCCCTCACCCCCAGTTCTACATACATAGTGGGTCCTAGAAACAAAACCAAATAAAAACAAAACTAAATTAAGAATTATGTATTGAGTGCTTACTCTGTGAAGCGCTGTGTTAAAAGCATCCCACATGTGAACTCATAATTTAGCAATAACTATATAATGTATGATCATAATTTTATAAATGAGGAAACAGAAAAAGTGTGTGTAACCTGCTCAGGACCACACACGTATCATGATAGAGAATAGTTTGAATTCTAGACAGGCAGAGCACCTACACCGCACGAGTCCAGGGGTACCCCCTCAGTGATATTCCCTGAAGTCACCTGCCAGGAGCACCCTGAATCTGTGCATTCCAGCAGCCTTTTGGACGAGTCACAAACTTAACCATGCTACACACTGTTCCTCTAAACCCTAAACAAAATTTCTAAGAAGGCCAAGTTCACCCAGAAGGGTGCTCCACTGAATTTTTTTAACACTCTTCTCTGCTCTCCCCAGGACTACTGCAGGGGTATAGGTGGGTTCCAACAACAGGGGTGCAAACTTGGAGACAGGACCTAAATAGTCAGCTGCTGAAGTAAGGAATTCACAAGTACTACCCTTACTGTGTGTCTAAAGTCTTTCATTAAAGCCTCACTCACTACTATTACCATTACTTATGTTTTTAAGGGCCCACTCTTTCAGAATGGGCTCTGAGAAGGGAAACTTTTCTTGAAGTTGCCCTCATTCCCTCACCCCTGCATTCTACTTTCCCAACTTGGTTTACTATGCTTGGCTAAGGAAAATGACTTTCATTTTCTAGTCAGTTAATTTCCTGTTGTGCTTTGTGATAAACACAGCTGCACTAAGCGGTTAATGACAGTTAATTAGTTTTCCTTTCTAGATAAGATATTTCTGTAGTCCCACTGTCTCTAGGCCCCAGGTCAGGAGCTTGTGGGTAAAAATGAAGCCACATTAGCCTTAATTCCCAGATTTCAATAACTCCCTCTGGTATTGCTCCCATGCCTCAATACTATGTGAACATTTCAGGAACTCCTGTAGAATCTCTGACATGTGTTCAAGACTAAGTCTGTGCCCTTTGAGTGCAGCTATTCTCTTCTTAATCAGTGTCAGGCAACTGCCAGGGTGGCTGAACAGCTGCCCTGACCACTGAGTACCCACCACCTCTTGTTGGACAAATCATCCTCTGGGAGGTTTCTCCTGTCGAGCTGGCTCATCTTTGACCTCAAGCTACAAAGGGCTTCAGGGACCAAAATAGCACTGCATTCTTCTTAAAATGCAATCTCGGATTCTTGCTTATTGCAAAAATAGTCAGGAGTAGTGAGAGGGTTTGCCCCTCTTCATAAAGGTCAGGCCTAGTGCCCTGTTTAGGGCTGGGGACAAGGTTCTATGTGGTCTCTAAAGGCCCCAGGCCCATGCTCACACAAGGAATCTTGCTCATCCCTCAACATAGTTAGGAAAGGATGTAGAATCAAATGAGTCTAATTCCACACCCCCATCTCAGTTTAGGATAATTGACACTGAGTTTGGGTTTCTTGAGAAGAATTATGTTACCCAAAGAACTTTGCTATTCAGAAATTTCCAGTTATTGTTCATCTCCTGAAGAATGTCAAGAACTCTGGTGAACCAGACACAGACTATGAAATGACAGTTGAAAATCATCACCAATAAAATCTTGAAAGATAAACATGGAAAAGAGAACTGACAATTTAATTTTTACTAAAATACAAGTCTTATTAAAAAAAAAAACATTCAGGAAAAAAACAACTTAACAAGTGTTCCAGACTCAACTCTGATGTAGCAATCACCAAGGAGATGAGTGGAAAAGTACCGACTGGATGTGATGAAGTTAACTTAGAAGCAAAGTGTACTCATTATAACTTAATAAGGCGCTACTCAACATATTATGAGTTGGAGTCCATGGAAGAAACTTCAATTAAATAAAATATTGGTCTATTTTAGAGACTATGTTAATTTTCTTCTGGTAATAATTTTAGAAAACAGTTTTCTTTTTTAGGCAATTATTTTAATGACTCAGTTGGGGTTCAAGAAATGACTAAATGATTTCAATCTGATTTCAGGTTCAGCAAAATGAGATAATTTCTTCTGTTTTTGGTTCAGCTGAGGTCAAGTCCTATGGAAGTCCCAAATCCCAGGAATCAGGATAATTTTATTTTTTTGACCTTTACTTCCCTCAACCTTCCTTTTATTTCTCTTCCCCCAACATCTGTTCTTTTGATCTCATTGAAATTTTCTGTATTGTATAATTGTTTCTTCTATCCCCTCTCAAATTGAATTTATTCTCAACTCTCTGGCTCCAAATTGGGACCACTGCAAAGGTGTTCTTTCCTACACACAACTGGGATAATGATTAACCAAGAATGTACCTTTTATTTATGCTTTTGCTTTCATAAACCAAGCTACAATGTATTAATATCATTCTGATAAAATAAGTCTGAAAACACATAGCTCTCAAAATACTAATGCCCAGAGCAATGCTAAACTTAGTACAAACACAAATTTAAATGGTTAAAAAAGTGGTATATCAGAAAGAATTTTCTATGTAATAACAGAAATGAACAACTTTTAAGATAAATAAGAGAAATAATAGAAAGAAAAAAGAAAGAATTATTTTAAAAATTTACAATTGCATTATAAAATGGGTGTTATTATCTTGTCCAGTCTTGGAAGATATGGTTGCTTCTTGGACAGATCTTTCTTACCTGTTATAGTGGCTTTGTTAATTGACGGTTGGTTGCACATGGGTGATCTTCTGAAAAAGAGGAAAATACAAGCAGTAAATATGAGGTACTTGTTGATTTGAGAACTCTCTGAGTCACTTCAGATATGCTATTTTAATTTAAAAGATTATTTTTAAGTTAGGACATGCAAATGAAGATTTCTTTCAGTTTAGCCTGTCAAGTTTCAAGGCATCCACCACATACTAGAGCTCAAGTCACACATGTCAAAATAAAAATAAATAAATAAATAAATAAATCTCATAGTGGCAGACTCTGGGATAAATTAAAGCTGATATAAATGTCATAGAGACAAAGAAGAGAAAGTTCTTATTGACTGACTATTCAATTAAGCCAGAACTTACAGAGAAAACACAGACTTTCTGAATTAAAAACATGCAGTCAATTCACTATAGGTTTCCCTAATACAGTGATAAGAAGATTTTACTTTTGGCATAAATCCTCATGATGGCCTGTACATTATCAGATCTGAATGAATCCTTATAACTATATTTCAAATTAATAAAACTATTTAAACCTTTTCTATTTTCTTATTTTGAGAAGGATATCTGATACATTTGAGAGGTATATTAATTACTTGTCCAAATAGATGCTACAGAGACCTTAGAAATACTATAAGCTAAATAAATTCTATACTTTATTCTCTAATTTTTCATGTTTGGCAAGTTCAACAGATGATTATAAATCCCTGAGGTAAATAGAATGCTATATGATTAATTTGTGTTTTCTACAGAATCCAGTAACATGCATCCAGTATTCAATCAATGCTTAATAAATGATATTGAAAAGTATATTATTTCTGGAATTCCCATTACATTTTTTTGAAATACGACTTTATAAAGTGGTTACACACAAATGGAGGCTTTTAAAATATAGTGATTTAATTTTTTTTTTTTTAATTTCAAGGATATCTACAATTTTCTTTTTGGTACTTCTGTTAGTGACTAACTCATAATTAGCACTTACTATGTGTCAGACACTATGCTAAATGAGCACTTTAGATGAATTATCATGTTTTGAGAACAAGAAACCTCAAGGCAGATAGTCTCATTGTTCTCGTTTTGGCAAGGTGGAAAACAAAGCTTTGCAAAGTTGAATTACTTGTTGAAAGTAAGAAAGCTGAGATTTAAACTAAAGGATTGTGATTCTAGGGCCTGCTCTGCTATGCTGTCTTATTTTAAGGATTCTTTTGTGGAAACTAAATGAACAGCCACACATCTTTGCAGATGGCAAGCTCTTATAGAATCCTGTTCAAATCTCCCTTCTTGAGATAATGAATCTCTTAGCAGGGCTGAGATACATGGGGAAAGAAGTCTGTTACTTTTAAAATTCTCATTGCCTTGGTTCCAGACAGAATTTGGCTCTGCTCTTCAGTTTACTGATGTCGGTTTAGAATTGAAATTCTGTGCTTTGTTGCACCAAAATTTACTTCTGAATTATTTTGGTTTTTAGTAAAAAATAAAACAGAGAAAATTGAAACTTGATTAATGCTTAATAAAACAGAAAGTTTAGTGTTTTAAACTGCTACTCTGATACAGCTCTGGTCAATATATTTTCTTCTTGCTAAAAGTTTATTATTCAAATAATTTATATATTAGTTTCTCTTTTTTAGTCCTTGCTCTGTGAAAATTTAGAGAGTATTGATTTTGTCTGGGAAAAGTATCAAATGAATATTTTAAAACTTTTCTTCAGTTTTGAAAAACCAAACCATTTACTCATTACTTATTTTCTTTTCTATTACCAATCCTACAAATGGCAATTTGGAGATTTGATATTTCAACAGGTAATGATAAGCAGGGAATATAAATTGTTTAGTCCATGAGTACAGTGACAAATCATTTAGTAAAGAATAAACCAGAACTCATTTCTGGGATGAAAAGTCTCAAGGGCAAGAAAGAGCAATGTGACAGGAACCAGTAATGGGTTAATAAAAGTCAGCAATGTGTATCTGAATAAGCACAGGGGTCAAATAAATTTTCTCTGGATTTTTTTTTCTTATAGAATATAAAAAAGTGGATTGCACAAAGTAGCACATGCCTTCCACAAAATCCAAGGGTGAACTTGGAAGTGTTTCAGTGGATCTGTGAGTGCCCAGCAGGGAAATTCTGATTCCCTCAGAGGCATTATGTGGTGAGCCAGTCATATCCACTTTACTATCACTGAATAGAATAGAGCTTAGCTGTATGTAGATTGAATCCCACTATTCTGATACCCAAGGAGGCTTATTTGGTTTGCAGCAGTAAAATAGGTACAAATCTGGATTTACCAAAAGAGAGACCACAGAGGTCTTTACTTAAAGTCTATCAGATAATATTGTTTAGGTAGATGTTACCCTGGGCATTATACTATTAGTCAAGATCAAGCATAAACTATAATTTCTATCCTCTAGCTGATCTTTTCCATTTTAATCTCTTTTGTCCCTATTAGTCATTTGAAAATTTCTGTCTTGCATAGAATGGGCCTCATCTCTTTAGAAACAGAACATGCCTTTCACATGCCTTTCACATGCCTTTACACTTTTCTGATCAACTGTTTGCCTGTCACAGGTTTAGATGCTGGGGCCCAAGTAACGATGTCTGAAGGAAGTGTAAAAGGAGTCAAAGTTTTGAGCTGAGGGTACATGTACATCGGGTATCAGTGGGGGACGATGCCCAGAAGAAATTGCAATCAAACTGTGACCTAAAGAATAAATTACAGCCTATTGGATGAGGTGGGAAAGAAGAAAAAAAGAAATATTCAGGCTGAGGGAACAGGACTGTAAAAATTTATGACCAAAAAAACATGATAATCAATTGATGCTTCTGGGTTCTGTGCAATTATTTGGATTGAGGCATTTATACTAATAAAAAAAAATCTTTTTCTACCACAGGAAGTAGGTATGTAATCAACAGGGCTTTATTTTAACCATGAAAAATGTGAATTTGAGAGGTCAATTATATTATTATGGGATAGAAACTTCAGATTATTTTTAAAGAAATCTAACATATTGCTTTGAAGCCAATCAAATTGAGAAAACATTGTATAAAAAATTCAACAAGGAGTAGAAAGAAGGTGCTCAATCTTGCAAATTAGTTAATGCAGCAAAGTTGTGTCACACAGTTCACATTTCATAGTAGTAACTATGAAATTTTATACACTTAGATAAATTATAATTCCAAATAAATTTCTACTTTCTGTGCTCCTAATATTGAATTAAAGAATTTTTTTTCTTCCAGAAAATTCTTTAGAGTTGATATTTTAATGATAACATTTTATTAATAATAGATTGTCCAAATAATGAGTATTTGAATAACTAATCAGTTTTCCATGGAATCTTAGAAAATTATTTTCTCTTTTTAGATATTTCACCTCTATTAAAACTCCCAAATAATAATCATTTTCTATCTCAGCTTTCCTTCTTTCAAATGCTTCCCCTGTTATCACATAAATTATAATTTTATTATTTTGTTATGATGCTGCTGATCTGAGGATCAGTACCAGCAGAAAAATCGATCTTTGCCATGATGAGGTGCTACTGTAAGTAACTCTTGTCTTAGAATTAAGAGGATGACTTTGGATTGACATTAAGGCTTGATGAGATTATTTATCCATAGTTAATTTACGAGTAAGCCAAAACCACAAAGTGACCCTCACTGCAAATAACTGGGCAGAGGGCTCATTATGCCAGGTGATTTTTGACACCATATTTATTTGTCATACTGCTTTATTTCTGATCTTAAAACCATCATTACAAAGTATTGATAGAAAATTAACAGGACATCATACGACTTAGTGTAAATGATTAGGGAATAAGGCAAGGACTCTAATATATTGCCTTGAACTCAATCTAATTGAGAAAACACCATATAAAAAGTTCAACAAGAAGGAGAGGAAAGAAAGATAACTTACTTGCTAGGTGCTCGATCTTGCAAATTAGTTAATGCAGCAAAGTTGTTTCGTACAGTTCGCAGGCTGGCCAAGACCTATGACAAAAAGGATTCATTAAACTTTTTGAACTTGGGCCAACTTTAAAATAATTCAAAATTGTTTGGTGATCTTAGTGAAGACTTAATATTACTTGCAACTGAATTTCATATAACACTAAAGAATCTCCCAGGATTTAGTGACCTTTACATGGACCTGTTTGAAATTCTGAGAGGCCAGCCTGCAAGGATTTTCCAGATACTTCTCATTGTTTTTGAATATTGTGACAGTAGCAGAAGTTTCCACACTATTTCTGTATTCTTTAGCCACAAAACAATATCCTAGGTAATACATATCCAGCATTGTTGCATTTTATGCAAATTTAAAATAGTATAACATAAAATATTACTAAAGTCTCACCTCAGATGTAAAAATAAAAATCACCCCAAAATTATCTTAAAAAATTTACCAAGAATGTCATAATTTCAAAATGAGCAAGTTAAGTGAATAAAAAAATATTTTTCACCTCTGTTACATGGCTATACTAGCTAGTAAACAAAAATCCTTTTCTTTGTTAATGTTATCTGGATAATGAGTTATAAGGTTCCCAGGGATGCATGTCTCACATAAAATGGGACCCACGGAAGATATTCAATAAAAATTTGTTGAATAAATGACAATATCCACACACACCAGGCAGAACCAATAGGACCCCCTATCTCTGATAGTCCTTACTTTCTCTAATTCTAGTGAAATATGAAGTGTCAAAAGAATCAGGAAGTGAGACTATGAGAGAAAAGTTACAAGGGCTTTAGCCCCCTCACATTCTCCTAGAATGAGCAAGTTTCCTCTGGGGTGGAGGCTATATTAGATGAGATTATAGGTAATCTGGGTGACAACCAGAATGTTAAATTTTTCTAAAACACAAATTTCGAATGTCTTGTTAGATACTACATAACAACCCAGACTACCTGGCTCTGCTATATCTTCAATGTGTGAATTTAGACAAGTTACATTTAATTTCTTTGTACCTCAGTTTTCTCATCTGTAAACTGAGATATCTACCTCAAAGGGTTATTTGAAGATAATATGAAATGATAAATTAGGTGCCAAGAACAGTGCCTGGGAAATAGAAAGCACTTGGTGAATATTAGCTCATTATAGTAACAATCCATTTGATTAATGGTTTGGCATGAGCATAAGAAATTTACAAAGGCCTATCACTGGTAACATAAGGGGGTGCCAAATTTTTAATTGGTCCAAGGTTTCCAGAATTGTTCTGAGAATTTTTCATCTGGCACTAACCTCGGCGAAAGTCAGTCTAAATATTTTCTAAGAAATTCTTTAAAAAAAACTGTCTGGGACATTGAAATTGGCATTAATTCTTTAGGTCACTGAGGTGCTACTTATGCCTGGGGACAATGACCTATATAGCATTCTCCTCCGAAGGAGTTAATGGTGCTGCCTAAGGTGCCAACTATGATTAACTCTGGTCACTGGAAAAACCTGGCTCATTACAACATATAAACAACTCACAGCGATGAAAGGTCACACTGCCTATAACAGAGTATTCAACTAGCCAACTGCTGACATCAGACCATGATGCCTTTCATTAGGCATGAAATCTTGAATGATGCAGAAATAAATCTGATAAATGATACACTGTCATTATATCGTGCAGGCTTAATTTATGCTTTAAGAATTAAATATTAAATACACTAATAAAGAATTTTAAATAAAATTATTTCACACCCTAACTGATCCTTTTGTCCAGGCAATATTTTAACCTTAGATTTCTGAGACTTTTATTCCAATAAAAGTCTGCATTTGACAGTTGGATAAAGAGAAATTGCACTGCAGGTAATTCATGTTCTATGCTCCTTTAAAAAAATATATTAGTTCACAATATATTTTGTAAAAATATTTTGACTCTGTTATAATAAAGTATATTATTTTTTTTGGTTTTGAATGTAATGCACTTATTTTTCATAACTATATCTATAAATGGTGTAGAATTCAAACAGAAATGAGTAGAAAGTAAAATGTCTTCCCTTCAAAAATAAAGACAAAAATCAAAATTATTGTTATTTCTGAGAGGAGGCAGGAAGAGGAAACTGGGGAGGGACACTCAGGGGCATTAAAAATATTGGTAGGATTCTATTTATTAACCTGTTGATTTTAGTATTATTATTTATATTTTACATAACTAGTAGAATATTCTCTCATGTGCATAAAATATTTCAAAATAAAAAGTGAAAACATAATTTTCCCTCTCTGACCCTCCTCCAGACATTCAGGTACCTATCTGCTCTAATAATTGACTTTTAGGTTGACTTAAATTTTGCCGTTGCAAACACTGCTGCAGTAAATAGCCTATTAGATATATCATTCCCTCTGTGTGAAAATATTAGATCACTGTTTTTGTGATGGAATAAATAATACTTTATAAATTTTATGTTAAGCATTAATTCCTATCTTCTGTGCTATGACACACATGATATTGGCAGAAGTGTAAATAAAAGTTCCAAATAAATATTATAAGTGGTCATTGCCCTATGCCTAGTTGATTAATCCTAGATGTCCCCAACATAAATGCACTGTTAATCTTTTACGTTTTCACTTGCATTGCAGGACCAAAGCGTGAGGCATCTGCTACTGTAGGTCATGGGGGAGAGACAGAAATAGTTTTGCATAGCCCCTAAGTTAGGATTCAAGTATTCTTTTGTTTTTGTTCTAGGGCAGTTCTCACTCCCCTTGAATTCAATCAACCCTTTAAGAACTGCTGTTAGAGTTTTAATGCTTTTGTAATTCTCTTCACTCTTTAAAGCTTGGTACCAAAAAGGTCCCTGAGATTTTCTCTCACACAGGTTAATGGTTAACAATTAAGGTCATTTCTTTCTCTTCTGTCCCTCCAAGCAAAAGTGCAATCAGTCAAGGTAAAAAATACATGGGAATGATGAGAAATACATACCCATTAGGAAAGAGATTATAATAGTGCTATGGAAAAACTTTGCACTGAGATGAATCAGGTACTAACCCATGAGAGGGATTAAATGTTATTTCCACACACCAATCTCAGATTTTCTTAGGTATTTATTTCTAAACATTTAATAACCAAAAAGATTCACTGAAAACAGAAAAAATGTAGGCTTCATTAAAAAGTTAAACAACATAATAACCTAAAAGAAATGTATACTTGTATAATGTGATTTCCTAAGAAGATTTAAAGACAATATTTATTTTTTTAAAAAAGAGGTATGACAATAAAGTTATTATTAAAACTCCTGCTTAAAAAACAACGAAGAAATGATTTTGAGAATTGATTTTCATTCCAAATACTCTTTGTCACTAGATGGTGCTAAAACACAGATCATAAGTTATGCACTATCGGGAGAAGTGGGAAAGAGGAGAATCCCTTTCCTCAATTTTACCTCCAGAAAAAAACAAACAAACAAACAAACAAATTTAAGTCAAATTATGATTATTTAGAACATAGTAAGGTCATTTTTATAGAAAAGAATACCTCTTTCCAACTTACATTTGGGTTAAATCATGTAAAATTGATATTTTTTGTGTCAACAAAAGTTGATATTGATTTCCAGATTCCTAGAAGATGCTAGTTGTGACTTTTTAAAAAAATAAACGATAAAGGGTAACTAAAATACAGAAGCAACTGAAGTGTGACAATTATCTTCTTTCATAGCCTGGCAGAGAGGACCTGGTGGATTCAATGAGTTGGGGACTGTGATTGAGGCCACAAACTGGCTGCTGCTAGGTGAAGTGGGGAAGGGACATTAAAAAATACTGGCAATGTTCTGCTACCAATGGGAGCAATGTTCTACAGTGTTCATAATGATGACATTTTTTATAAAATTATCCCAGCTGCTGTATTTTGGTCAGGGTAAAGTGACTCAGTTGTTCCTACCCCAGATTTTTAAATCAGGCATATCTCCTTGGTCTAAATGATATGAGGATCTCTCCAGGGATTCGAGACCATATTTGGGTATTTTCTGTCTTTTCTTAATCAAAGATAAAACTTCTTTCAACATTCCATACTTCAAGATGATAATTCTAGTCGATTCCAAATAGTGGGACTGGTGGGGCCAGAGGCCGCTGCGTACAAAGCAGGGTTTTCTACATTTCATCAGCGTTGTGTCTCCTTGGTGTTCCTTGGTCCCCCACAAGACCTCTGGCCAAATTGTGCCACATTCTTGAGAGGAAAGGCCAGTTCCAAGAGGCAAGACAAGGCGCAGCACTGGGATCCCTCTCAGCACTTGGCCCTTGTGCCTAAGGAAACCCCCATACCACAAGATTTGGGCACGAACGTCGGAGAATATTTCAAACTGAAAATAAATCAAATATTTAAAGCTGTCATTTTTTCTGAAGATAAAGAGGATCTTGAGTTTATAGGGAGACACAAGAAATTGAAAGTGGAAAAGAATTTAGGTTTATCATCAGCAAAATTTTCTAACCCTGACAGTGTGGTAGACACAGGAATAGAAGATGGAGGGGTTGTGCAGAATCCTTTCTGAAGATTATGCCCATCTGAGATGCTTTAGGGTTCAGTCCTGTCCCTCTAAGTGGAATATATGTTTGCATGACTCCCTAAATTCTCTTATATGAGTTTATTCTCTTGGCTTCACAGGAAACCATGATTGGGAAAAAAACAGAGGGATCCTCTCATGTTTTAGAAATGCACTCAGGCATAAAGAAATGAGTTCTCAAGAATAAGATGGGTTTGAGAGAAAACCTTGGTCACTTCAGACATCAGGGAATCCAGTTTTAAGAATTATGGTAAAGAAAAAATCCACAGAAAAATAAGCCTAAAGGGATATAAATATAATTTTAATACTAGTTATTTGGGGGTTTGAAATTATGGGAAATTTTTTCTTTCTTTTGCTTATATTTCTTTTCTAAACTTTTAAAGCAAAAAAAAATTATTTTGAAGGCAGAATGGCTTTTTCATCAGAAGAGTTTAATGTAAAATTCCAGACCCCAAAGTATGCTGGGGAAAGGGGAGAATTCTTTGGGCTATCTGAGCATGTCCCTGAGTGACTTGTCTAAAATCGACTGCCTTCTGTCTATTGGTGAAGCAATTATGGTATATTAGGCTGACTAATGTTGACATCACTTCAAGTGACACACACATCTTATATTTTAAGCATAATAATATTTAGCACTAAATGATGAATATTCTATCTTGTATTAAAAATTTGAGGTCAACCAAATAAGGCCATCATTGAATGGGGCTTAAGAGAAGGCCACAGACAAACTGCTAAGTGGGCCTTTTTTCTTACCTGCTTCCCAAAGATGCTCTATCAGTGGTGAAATTGCTAAGAATTTAACAGGCAATTTTCTCTTTAATTCTAGTAGAACTTTCCAGATCAGATATCCTAATAAAAAGACATTTGTGAAAACTATGATGAAACTACTTAAAAAGAATCTGCAGCCTCTGGGCAATGACCACCTTCAAGGTGTTGTGAACCATTAAGCTAATCATAAGCAAACTCTTCTAGATATATTCCAGGATTATTTTCAGGCATCAGATACGGCTACATATTACATGGAGTTGGTTTATATTTAAAGATGTAATTTCTGAGGGTATTAAGCACCTTATTTATTTAAAGAATTTACTAAATAGACATATATATATAATTCTATTATATATATAATTCTATTATATATATAATTCTATTATATATATAATTCTATTATATATATATAATTCTATTATATATATATATATATATATATATATATATATATATATATAATTCTATTAGCTTTTTGGAGATTATAGGTACGCTACAAAAAGTGTCTGATTATGTAAAAGATTAGATGTCTTTAGAATTTAAGAACACTGATGGCCAAGACCAAATCAAATTTATTAAATGCTACTTGAAGAAAGAAGATAAGGTATTATATACAGAATTTTTCTTCGGTTTTGACTATATATAGAGAGATATATTTTTCTAACAATAATACCTAGAGATTTGAGTTACAAGCATGAATAGCTACCTGAATAAACTGAAGTTGGAAAGATTATTTCTACATTTGGTGATGGTTATTCATATTATTTTGCCTCATTTAATCTGTTTACCCAGTTTTCAGCTCTTAAAAATGATATTATGGGTTCTTAATAGTAATCAATTAAAAAGCCTTAGCTTTACATGATTTTGCTATCACCAAGTATGATTAGAACGATTGCAAATTTTCTTTGAACATAGAAATACTGTTACTGAAGAATTTATGATCTCCAGCAAATACTTAAGCCAACAAGACATTAACTTTCTGAAAAGGATGGTGGTTGCATTCTATTTTTAATTTCTGTCATTAATAAGAAAATCACTGTTATACAGTTATATTATTTATGAATTCATTAAATATTTTATCTAAATTATAGCAATTGCAGCAACAGGAAACTTGAAAAAGTGAAAGAATTATACATAATTCTACTTCTAAACACTGCCATTATGTATTTTTTTTTTAAAGAAAACACCACCTATCATGACATTTTTAGAGATGAAAGAGTGTTTACTGATAACAATACTAAAAACTGATTAAGTATTTTATTTTCTAGAACTTGTGCTGAACATTTTACAAGCTTGGATTATTTCAATCTCTTCACAGCCTTACAAGGTGGGTACTCTTGGAACTGTCACTTAGCAGAGGAGGAAACCAGGCTGGGAAAAAAATCAGTAACTTGCCTAAGGCCATTCACTTAGCAAGAGGAGGAGATGGAATTTAAACTGGGGCCTTTCTTTTCCAGCCTAGTCCCCATTTTAATCTATTTTAAAAAAGAAATCTTAGAGAAGTTAAATTAGTTGCCCAAGGCATGAGAACAAATTCTGACATGACTTGTATTCCAATATTTAATAATATTTCTAATAATAATATAATTTCCAATAATAATAATAATAATGATAATTTCAATAATATTTCTTATTAACAGTATTAGCTTTAAACATGTTTAATGCCTAGATTAAATCAGTTTTATCCTATTCTGTCCCAAGTTTGCCTACACCAGTGGCTCTCAACATTTTCTGGAAAAATACTGGGGCTTTTAAAAAATACACATGCTTGTCAAACTCTCAGAACTTTGGATTTAATTGATCAGGGGTGCAGCCTGAGATAAAAGCACTCTGGGGGATTCTAATGCATAGCTATGGTTGAGAAGCAGTGGTCTACACAAAGAATATCTATATGGTCATCAACCATTGTATATATATTTCAAAATGCTTTCAATCATTTTATCACCTTCTAACATTTATGTCATGTGGATAAAGTCTTTTCATGATTTGTATGCCTAAAGGAATAAACACAAATATACCACTCAGTTAAATTTTTGCACAAATGACATGTAAAAAAAGGAGTAAATAAACCATCAAGTTGAATTAAAATATTCAATTTCAAGCACTGATCATGTACCTAATTATACTAAATGTAATTTAATCCATGATATAGAGCTTTCTGCTTCTAGTGTCATGTCAGTAAGAAAATATGGTCCCCTTTAAGTATGTCCTTAGGTAATTTTTAATCCAAAGCAAAGACTCTCTTCAGGTCTATGGGTTTATAGGAAACAGATCCATGTGTTCAAGGTCACATATTCTAGAATTGACTTTGAATTACTTGAATGAACCACAGAATTTGTATTTTGTGCTGGTGTTTGATTTACAAAAAATTAAGAAGCAGAACTGACCCCCAAATTAAATTTTCAAATGTGAAAAACCTGCCGTCCACCAAACTGTGCTTACCTGAGCAAATGGAGTCACAATCAAGTCATCTCCATGTCTGAAAAATAAACCAAATCTGGTGTTAGAAGTTACTGATAACTCTATGACCACTTTTGACAAATATTAAATAGTAAGTTCCACCTTCTTCAATCCCCACAGAGAATTACAGTAATTCCATTCTTATTCTTCAGTACATGTTCTTCCCAGCCACAGGGATGAAAATATGTCTTCTGGGATATTAACCATTGTCTAGTTCCCTTGGTAAAAAGAGGGGCTTCTTGATCATCAACCAAGGTCACTGAGGCTTATTAAGCACACAGGATATGCAACAGGAGAAATGGAGTTCGGGCAGTGGGGCCTGAGTTTTACTCTTGGCCTTTCTGGGTGCTCTGGAAGGAGCCAGCAACTGCAGTGGCTTCGGTGAGAGGCCCCTGAACCATCTCACATTTGAAGGTGATGAGCACTGAGTGAGTCTTGGACAGACTAGAAACTGTGGATGACATGGGACTGCATCATACACTAATAAAAACCCAGTGAAACTTTTCAACTGACTCACGTCCCGGCTGCTGCAATTACAGGGGAATGTTACCCTGTATGTGCTGTTGCTACAGCAACCTCAGCTACACCATACCCAGAGATGCAGGAGCAAGGTGTCAGCAGGACGTGTCTCCGAGAGACAGGCAATGGCTAGGAAAGTTGTGTAACATTCCACTTGGAGAAGAGTGTAAAACTGGGGCCCAGAGTTCTTTCACAGTATTTCTTAGCATGAATAATTTGTGAAAAGTGTTTCCAAAATCTCCATGGGATATTTCTTGATCTAGCTAGCTAAAGCTCTTCAATCAGAGTGAATGCAATTATTGTACAGAAAGAGGGACATGACCCGCACTTAGAATACGACAACTGAACTGTTCACTGGCTCGGGAACAATTCTGAAAAGGACCTAAGTGACCTAAAACAACACTCAGGAAATATGCTTCAGCATTTGGATGCCATTAGTAAATGGAGCATTACCAATAATTAGACCAATTGTTATGGTCATCATTAAATTACACAGAGATCTTGAAATTCAGTGTGGGAAAATAAAAAAGCAGAAAAAAGGTTGTAACACAATTTAAAGGAAACTTGTGTTATTTTACACCTCTTTAGTTCCAGAATTATACTTTTTGAGGAATACCTATTCTTTGTAGAGATTATTCAGATAGCCAAAATTAATCTAGAGACTTTTCCAAGGTATAGTATTTTCTTCCATTTTATTCTTTATAATTGCCTGATTGTGAAGTTTATTTTCTAAGAACTAAGTCATCTAGTCCAAGACACATCATCAAGCTGAAATTAATGCCTGGAAATAAGTCTTCCAATTTTTTACATTAATTACAATGGATTTGAATCACTCTAAACTGAAAAGGGTATGCGTATTTGTTAAAACATTCAATTCTTTTTTGCTAAGCACTCTATAAGACATATTAAGAATACACAGTACTTGAGGTAATTTATCAGTCTTGCTTCCTTTTCCTGTCAAAGCATAGAGACAGTAATAATTTTAGTGAAGGCAATATTTCACTCTTTTGAATTCCCTGAAATTTTTTTTTTGCCAAATATCTCATTTGTCTCATTTTAGTAACAGTAAAATTTCTTCTCATATTTAGTGGCAAATGTTCTTAATAAATGACAGGTTGTATACTACATCTGTTCTTTTAAAAAATTACACAATGCTTAAGTTATCTTTGCACATATACCAAATATATAATTTTAACATCTTTGTCTAAACCCACACCTTAATATTAGAATGCTTATCAAACCTACTGTAACAAGTAAAATGATGTAGGTAATATCCATATTATTTTGAATATGAAAGAAAATATAATATAAACATGTTTTCATTGTATCCTATAACTTGCTTATAATAATCAAAAATCAAACCTGGTAATTAAGATCCACAGATTATGTTGTTATTATATACAATTCGGCTTAAAGTAAGTGTGAGTTTTAATGAACTGAATAAATGCACCCAAAATAGCCTATGATAGAAAGTGATTCTGAAATCCTGCACTTGAACAACTTTCTCAACAAGGAGATTTTTAAACAAGAAAACCTAGTTAGAAGGGATTATAATACCACACAATAAGATTATTTGTGCTTCATAAAATGGGAAGAGACTGTTAGGATTTTCCATAAACTGGCAAGAAGCTAGATTCAAATTTGCACAGTAAGCCTTGCCTGGAGACCTAAAATTGTATTCCTGGTGACATGATTTTTCTGAAGAGGATTATGTAATATTGTCTTTAATTTAAATGAAATCAAACATAACGACAACAAACTTTACCAAAGAAGCAATAAATGTACTTTAACAACAACAAAAAAATTGGCTTTTTTTTTTGATTGGAGTATTTATGGGAGATAGGTAGAGGAGAGTGAGGGCTGCGGAGTGGGATCAGAAACAAAAGCTTATTTTTGACGTGGTATAGATGTATGTGAGCACATATGTACATGGGTGATGAAGAGATTGGTACCGCGGCAACAGTCACTGGAAAGTCAGTGCTACACTGGACTCCAGTCTCATGGTGTGGAAGGAGGTGCTTAGTCACCTGCCCTGGTTATCATGGGCTGAACCAGTCCTAGGTTTGGAGAGGGGCTCCTTCTCTCCTGTACCAAAGATAACTTGCTGAGCGAGTCCTGAGCGAGTACCACTGGAAGCAGGGGAATACCAAGCTTAAAGTGCACTAGTGACTTTTCTGTTTTTCTAAAGTGCAATGACAGTGGAGTTAAGAGTGAACCCTATCTATGCCTTTGGTGGTCCTTTCCCTGCTTCTGTATTATTCACTACTTTATCTTCTATGCTCATCTTTCTGTAATAAGAAGCCAGAAACATTGGCAAAAAAAACAAACAAACAAACAAACAAAAAAACTAAAAAGCAAGTCCTCTTATATAGGGACCTCATTAGGATCCAGAAATGATTCAAGTACTTAAGTGTGGAAAAGCCCCTTGTCATCTTACAAAATAAGCTCAACCAACAGCAGCATGTGAGAATATAATTTTGTAAATTAGTTCAAGTTGGTGTTGAACTAGTGTGTTGAAAGACTAGGCAGTAATCTTTCCATGCTTTATTATTACCAAACCAGAAGGAAAAGGAGACGCAGTTCTTTAAAAGAACATTTATACTTTGTTGAGTAAAGAACCCCAATCCTATGATACTAAGAGCATTAGTGGCCATGAAGTAGCTGCCGCCTCTGAGTATCACACATTGCAAATTTCAGCATGACTAGTGGTTATATTAACTAGCGCTTTGAAGAGGAGCCATGGACTGAGGCTTACTTTATGAACCTAATCTTGTCAAAACTTTTTGATCCTCTGTGCGTGCGTCACTCTCTCTTGTTATAAAACTAGAAAAAAAAATATTCTCTGGAGTTTGTCAATAAGACTAAGGAATTGATAAACATAGAAAATTAGTATTTTGATATTTTCAAATCTTGGTGTCTTTCTTCCCTTAGACTCAAAACTATCATCTATATTAATTCACCCTTGATCCACCTCTTTTAGAATTATAAGAAAAAAAGTATGTTCTCATTTTTAGTATGCACATAAAAATGTTTCTGGGAGCCTAGGCTATTTGATGACAATGAAGAACCATCTATAGGAGGAACACATTTACTCACCACTCTCTACTCCCACATCCACTGAAGTACAGACATATAAAAAAAGCAAATATATAACACAATGTACTTGGACCTTTTAAAAAATAATATGAGACATAATAATATGTATGTCTCAACCATAGAAACTTTGGAAAATAAAGAAAAACTTAAAGAACAACCCAAAGATAACTGTTGATAAAATTCTCTTTCTGGGTGTCTGAGAGCGCATGTAAGTGTATATGGTTTTTATGGAATATGTGATTTCTTACACAATTAGAATCATATTTTATGTTCAATTTTATATCTTGCTTTTCACTTTAAATATATTGAATAATGAAAATTTCTACATGCCTTTATTTTTAAAGCATTTTTTGATTCCAGTCTATGTTTAATAATATTTAAAAATTTCAAGGAGATATCAATCTAAATGCACTAAAATATAAGTGCTGATTTTATTTTAAAATTTAAAAAATAAATAATTATATGAATTACTCAGATTTTAGTTCATTCCTTTAAAAACAACTTAATAAAAAATATGCTTACTTTGATAAACACAATTTAGATGAAGCTAAATATTAAAATGTTACATGAAAATTTGGGTTAAGTACTAAGTTAATGGAGATGTTAAATATTTTGTTACTATACATTTTTATTATAATCACAAAACTATGGTTTCAGACAATAAAAGTATTCTGGAAAATTTGGCTACCATGTACATTTTGCAGAACCAAAGTATATTTTTCTATAGATCTCACTTCAAAAAGTTAATTTGTTTTTCCAAAAAAATTAAGTTGGCACTGAGAAATTATAAATGTCACATTTAAGAGTGTAATGAAGCCTTTAAAATTACTTATGAAGGGGCATTATGATTTTAAAAAGTGATAGTAGACAATAAACCGCTAAAACAAATTAATAAAAAACAAAAAACCATGCTTCACTGGTTTCAGATTCACTGGAGGATATGGCTCCTCTATATTGCTTTGCCTTTTAATTTAGAACTACTTCCAGTGTACATCAAAAAAAAAAAAAAAATTAAGTTGCATCTTCCTTTATAAAACCCCAGGGAATGATATAACTAAGCCAATCTTGAATGTGATTTTCCTCTTAGAAGCTCTTGCCACTTAAAAGTAAAGGACTGACTCCATCTAACACAAAAGTTTAGTCCTCTGGTCAAAAGTCACAACTACAGAAACATATCACAGCAAGAATGTCTAAAAACATTTTACTGACATTCAAAATAATATAAATTAATATAAAAGCAAAATTAAAGCAGTTCAGTATTCTGTAAGATAATATCCTTCAATTTGAAATTTTTCATGTCAAACTTAAAACCATTTGCATGTATTTGTATATACACAGCATCATTTTTTGATAATTCTAACTATAGTTATCAGTCATCGAATTGAAATGTTTACCCCCATTTGAAGATCACCTTTGTATTTATATTCCATACTAGAACAAAAAGGAGAAACCAAATTATAAAATTTTCCTCAATTTTAACAAATAAGTCAATACTCTATTCTACAAAAACTGGTGAAATGAGGCCAAGTTCTTAACTTTATAAGAAAACAGCTTATCTTATGTATCTTTAACCCTTTCTTTGCCTTCAAATTCTAATTTCCCAATAGACTCAGGTGGTAGGTTATCCTAAAATCTCTTTCACAGATGCTCAGCAATGTATTTTAATGTCTTCGTGACTTTAGCACTGGTGCCCTTATAATATGATACCATTATGATTTTTTATTTCTTAAGACAGACTTTTAATATAATTGCTTAAAAAAACAGTATAAATATCCAACAATATTATAAATAATGATGGTAATAACTGTAAAAAATTATAATTATTATAAAACAATAATGATAACTAATGTTCATAGAATGATTATTATGTGCCAGGCATTGTGCAAAGCACTTTATATTGATTATCTCTTACTAAATTTTTTTTGTGAATGAGGAAAGGAAGGCCGAACAAGGACAAAATATCGCATGCTCATGAAGCGATGGGGTCAAGATTCATGACTTCAGTGGCTCTGTACTTAAACACTGCAATTCTGCATCTGTAATGCATTTATCAATGTCAAATGCACATTCAAAACAATGCACAATCTTAATACATTTTCCTTTTCATGTAGGTGATATATATGTAAAGACAAAAAATGGGAGTTACCTATAAATGCAAAAAAAATGTGTGTCCAAACATCACCAGTGACTTATAAAACAAATAAGCTCTACCCACCTACTGATTTTCTTGTCCTAAAACCCTAAAATAAAATAATAAATAAAATGAAATAAAATAATTTTGTTTTCCCACTTGATAGTTCTGGCTGATAGTTAAATGTCATATGACTATATTCAGAATGTAGCAAGTCCATATGCATGCCATATTTAACAAAGGCTTCTGAAGATAGCATCTATGTACATATACACTTACATGTAAATACCTATGTATAAAATTATGTATATATCATGTGTAAAATTATGTATATATCATGTGTAAAATTATGTATATATCATGTGTGCATGTGTGTATGTGAGTATAACCCTAAGGAAATTGTGTGAGTATTTTGGTTTTCTGTCTTCTCTATTTCAGATGAAGTAGGGGAAAACTAATATAAGTGAAAACACTACTACCATCTTTAACAGAATAAAGAGAACTTACTATATTATTTTGCCTATATTCCTCAAAGGAAAAGCACAATGGCTCTCAAACATTACATTTTAAGGTATACTTCATATGATTAAAAACATTATATAATATGTCAACACAGTTTCGTTGATTGTAAAAATGTAGCATTCTGGTGGGAGGACAGGGCATATATTGGAAATATCCGTACCTTACTCGTAGTTTTGCTGTGAACCTAAAACTGCTCTATGAAGTGAAATCTTAAAAAAAAATTAAATATTTTAAAAAATCATATAACTTTAGAAATAGATGTGACCTTATGAAGTCTTCTGAAATTTAAATCATTTATTTGCTCATTTCCTAACATTTTACAGGTTAGAGACTGGACTGATATTTTACCTAAAAAGTCCTTAAAACAAAACTCAATTTTGACTCATGTGTGCTCATATCACATATTTCAATGATAAAGCAAAGAGAATTAGACTTAATGCAACATAAGCAAAAAATTCTATAGTGTGAGGTATAATGTCTTTTTTACTTGTCATAAAACATCTATTGAGTCTTTGTTAGAGAAGGTACATGATGCCAATAAATGTCCTCAAGCTTGTTAGTTATACAGTGGCACAAAAAAAATCCATTTTTGAAAATATATATCAAAATATTTTCCAATTTCAGTAAGTTAAAAACTTTTGTACAATGTGTATAGACACACTCACTAAGCATATTTAATTTTATTTAATAAAATCCAGCACAATAGACTTCCAGGAGTTTTGATGTCACATATTATTGTGACATAGCTCTGAGTGCTGACTTACATGGAGAGGGAAGAAGGAAGGGGAAAAAGTACATGGCAAGCTTTCACAAGTGCCTTCACTCTGTGTTCTAGGAACGGGTTCTTCTTTCACAGTTCATCTTATTGGACAGGGCTGTTCTTAACGTCAGTGGCCCTGCTCTCTAGTTTTTTTCCAGGATGGGTTCCTGGGGAGAAGATTTATGGGTACCTAGCGTAACAATTTTTAAAGGTGTTCATGTGTGGTAAAAAGATTTGATATATTAAGATGAAGGGCATGATCAAAGTGAGAGAAGTCAGAGCAGTACATTTTATACGTGCTTCCTCTGCCAGACTCTGTGCTCTATTGATACATGGTATTTAAATCTCACGACTCTGCATGAAACAAATGCTCATATCCCCATTCTAAGAAAAGGAACTGGACTCTAAGAATTTAAGTCCCATTGGTGGTCATGCCCATGGCAAGTGATATGGACCATAGAGTAAGATTTTAGAAAAGCTTAGCATATTCTTTTGGAAACTGTCCTTTATTATAAGAATATACCCTTTCTTTTTATTGAGGTGAAATTCTCTTTAAAAATAAAATGATTGTGTATATTGATGAGAATTTTCTTGTTAAAATCCTTTACCTGGGAAAGGAAGCAGTTAGTAACCCTAGGTCAGTCTCCCGGGTGGTTTTAGAAGGCTTACTGAGTCATGAAAACCCAAGGCATGGAAATATGCAGTGCATCTGGATTTAAAGCCAGGCTTCAAAATGCTGTTTCGTTTTTACAATGCCATGCTACCCTGCATGCTCAAATGGATTCAGCTATTCTGAAGCTATATAGAAATATATATTCTAGACTCCAGAATAGCACTGTCCAACAGAAATTTCTGTAATGATAGAAATATTCTCTATCTATGTTGTCCAATATGATATCTACGAGGAACTATATTTTTACTTTTATTTTATGTTAATTAATTTAAGAAGAAAGTCACATGTGGCTAATGGCTATCATGTTAACCAGTGTAGCTCTTAAGCAATCTTTACAAAATTACCATTACCCATTTTCCAAAGGAAGACATTGTTTTATGTAACCGGGGAAAAAAGCACCTATACTAATCTTGGGGGCAAAAAGCACAGAAATATTAACATAATGAAAACTCCTAGCTGTTTGGCAAAAACTGTAAGTCAAAAGATTTACCCTGATGTCCCTCAAAAAATTCCATCCTTCAAAAAGAAGTAAATATTTTAGTTTAATTGCTATACCTATATATTACATTCTCATCTAGAGGCCACTGTACCTGCCAGTAAATGCCAAATGAACAGTCTTATACCGCTCAAAATCAGTATGTTTAGGGTCCTAGATCCTAATTCATGGTGTGTGTGTGTGTGTGTGTGTGTGTGTGTGTGTGTGTGAGAGAGAGAGAGAGAGAGCACAACAGACATTTTTGAGAATTTTGTGATTTCTAAAACTAAACTAATGATATTTTCCCATTTCCTTATATGATTGTTTTAAAGATAAATTACCAAACTTCATAGAAAAACTGTATATCAACTCTAAAGACCACAGAGATGCCAGTCAATTTTAGGAACATATCCTTATCTATTTATTCCTGAGTATGTACTAAATATTTGCAAAAAACTAAGGGTGTGTACTTAACCCTCCAAGCATCTACACAGCTAAGCCACAGAGGAGGAAACATGGTGGAACTTATAAATATCCTGAACTTACAGTGATGAATGCTAGGTATGTTCAATCTTTGAAACATACTTTTACCATTTTCAAAGTTCTACTGTGTTTGGAGAGCTAAATTTTAGACAAGCTGTCTGCCTGGGAAACATTGAGTTCCTTTCCTGGATAAATAGTACAAGTTGGCTACATTTAAACAAATGCAAAACAAACAAACAAAAGAGAACACCCCAAAATTAGTAAAACACATTAGAAATATTACCTAATCTCTATAATAGGCTGAATAAACAAATGGAAACTCAATGTTTCGAAGATAAAGAATGCACAAGAAAAAACAAACAAACCAATCGGTAGTTGACACATGAAATTAACTCCAACATTTAATGTAAAAAAGTTCTTTTTACCAACTGCCCTCTTTTTAGCTCCTGTAAAAATGTATTCATAATTGAAAATAATAATGATTAGATGTAAGTTTTATTTTAATGTACTTTAAAAAATCACTATTAGGGACCTTTAGATAACACATATATCAGAATGCTTATTTTCTAATTTTTCTAACTAAAAAAAAAAATCTTAAAAACAGACAGATAAAAAATAACCAGCTAAAAAAACAACATTGGCCATGGCAGAAATAAGAAATTTAGTCTTAAGTTCTCTACGTCTCAAAGTAGAAATGGATGTTGAGACATGGAAACAGGAGTTCTGCAGGCAGCCTCGTTCTCCCTGGAAGTGAAACAATGGTCTTGGGTTCATTCATAACATTTACTAGAAAACGAGGTCATTCACTGAATTGCTTCAATGATTTCCTGTCACAGTGCAGCCTCCCACATTTGCAGAGGTGCGAGCAGCTGTTCTTTATTTTTCTACTTTTAACCTGCCTACTTGTAATGAAGAGATTGTAAGAATTGATTCTGTAGATATGTTTAGACATACCTGTGGTGTCAGTGGCTGGACATTATTTTTTTTCAACCAAGGTTAAGAAAAACCCAAAAGTCTCAAAATAATTAAAGAAAGCTGACACAAAGAGAGAAAATGCAATAAGCAGATGGAAAATAGGGGAAGTTTCTTCAGCAAATCTGACCAGAACCACAAAACAAAGCATCAGGAATCTGACAGCAAAGCCCAGTGTTTGGTATTCCTGACTTGATTTTTCTTGAAGGCTTGCTTTCTCCATATTCATAATGCACATCTTTAAATATTCCATATTGCAAAGATGTAGTGAGGATGATTTACTAATTTTCCTTAGACTATCTCAAGAAACATACATATAAATGTTTTGGCAGTGTGACTATTTTTCCGTACATGGCTTAGAAAACAACAAAGACATTGGGAGCAATTCACGAAGGATTTAAGACTGACAAGCAAATAAATATTTAAAGTGATATGTAAGTGAAAGATAGGAATTTACATAAGAATCTCAATTTTGTCTGGGTAAGTCTCATTTTCTATTTTAAGTCTCATTTTCTATTTTTTTCTAAAGAATAAAACAGACATGAATGATATGAACAAAATTTTTGTCTTGTTTTCATATATCTATGATGTTTTCAAACAATACCTTGGCATGGGGTAGGTGCTATCAATAATTGCTGAATGAGTAAAAGAATGATAATCTCAATCAAAAACATAGTCACTTAATATACCCCTCAGTTGGGAAAACTTGGAATTAAGGATTTAATTATTTGGCCATGGTACCTTTCTGTGTTTGGATAGTGTTAGAGGATTTTCAAATGGCACAAAAAACAAAAAAAAAAAACAAAAAACAAAAAAACAAGGTTAGAAAGGAGACAGGTGCTCATTAGTTCAATAAGATCTAAAACCTAGCTAGGTAGGAATAGAAATTTTTCATTAGATCTAATGAGGACTAGATATGTAATGCTACATATCTTTCTATTTTTAATCTTATAGATAAGCTAGTAAGACTAAGGAAGAATAATGTAACCTGTGATGGAAGAGATGAATAGATATGTAAGCAGTCATTCTTCCTTTTTCAAACTCAGGACTCGAAGCAACATTACCTTCCTACTCAGTACTCACAAGAAGTTGAGGGTAAAAGCTATGATTGAAAACTCAAATTAGAGTCTCAAAAGGTGGTGAAGGACTTGATAAGTGCTAAAGAAAGGGTAATAATTTGAGATACAGTTGGGGGATCTCTTCTACTAGTTGAGAGAATGCCTACATGGGGCACTCTAAGGTCTGATCACTGAGATTCTATACTGTTTTAAAAATTAAATTTATTGTGGTGACATTGCTTAATAAAATCATATGTTTCAGATGTATAATCTAATAATACATCATATATTTATAGCATTGTGTGTTTACCACTGGAGTTGAATTTTCTTCTGTCATCATATATTTGACTCCCTTTATCCTTATGTACCTTCCCCCACCACTTGAAGTTCTATACTTCTGTATGATGATGTGTACTAATTGGCTAGTGTGCTCCAGATTTTTATGATATCTTGAGTACACTCACGTTCTCCTCACTGCCTTTTCCATGCCCTTCCCCCATATTCTATATGTATAAGTGTGTACTATGAGTTAAGAGTTACTAGATTCTGTATGTTTCTGTTTATTCACCAGAAGACAGGGACTAGAGGGCCCATTATCCAGGTAAATTAAATGTCTTTTTTTAAATTAAAGTGTTTTAACAGGCAGCTTGTATTAATAAACTTACATGTTTATGAATAAATTCTACTAGTCTTATCACTGATAATTCTTCTGTTAATTTTCCCAGTGTATTTGTATATCTGCGTATTTGGCTAATACAAACATTATATTATTGGATGAAGTTCAAGAGAAGTAACTGTTATTCAGAAGTTGAAATACCTTTAAATGCATTTTGAAGAACTTTAAGAGGAGAAAACAACATACATCTTATGTAATTATCCATTTATTCTGTTATTTTCTTTGTGACAGCACTTAGGCAACTTTCTGTTATCTAGTTGTTCCTATTATTATGAAATACTTTTCACTATTAAAGATAGTTCAAATTTACTTTTCATGTATTTAGTTCTTTACTGTACTCCTGCTATACTTAAATTTTTTTTTTCTTATTATTTCTAAGAATTAAATTGCAATTGGGGATACATTTACCAAACTATGCAACAGACTTCTGAGCAAAGCTGCCAAGAACTTCTCTTCTGCCTTATATAAAATTATATTATATAAATATAATTTTTATATGCTGAGTTTAGCCTAGTCCTGTGGAATTATATATATTTTTCAAGAGTTAGTCTTGTATTTTCTTTATTGAATAACTAACCAATTTGAGCTTTCATCTTATTTTGTTCTTAAAAATCTAACTGAAAACCAAATGTTCATAGTGACAAGCAATTAATTTGGTCAAATTAATTTGGTCAACAGGTACTTCTGTTTCTTAGCAGTTTTGCTGCAGTAGTTCATTACACTTTGTTTACAATGGCTTTATCAAAATACTGTTCTCCTAGGAAAGATCAAAGTGTTTGTTGTGTCCTTAAAAAAGGTTAAGCTCTTAGCACTTTAGATCTCAATTGAAAAATGGCATAATAATGTCTGTATCCATAGGATGGTGAAAAGTATCAAGTGAGATAGCAGATGTGAAAATACTTGGAAAAGTGACGTGTGACATATACATTCAATGTGCCTATGATTATTATTACCACCACTATAGTCTTATTAGTCTTATTAGTCTCAGGTATTTAACTAGTATTTATTTATAGAGGATAAGATGATAACATCTATTAGAAAGTGATTATTTTCCTTCTCTCTTTCTCAATAAATTAAAGTATAATTCAACTTAAAGAGCATTCCCAAAACATTTCATTCAAATAGATAATCACAAAACTTCATTGGTACTGTTTGTATTTGAAATTTCTAAGGGCTTTTCTCAATAGAAATGCTTAACTAGGATAATACATATAAAATCAGCAAAAGTGCTTAAAATATATAATGTCATTCTCTGTAAAGTATGGTTGAGTTTTTGACATTTAAGGATCTTCCCAGCATTATCATGAACAAGGTAAAGAAAAAAAAAGAGGCCTACATATGGACACATGTGAAGTCAAAGGAGGAAAAAGCATAATCCTTTCTGTGTAGAATTTATGTGTAGTATTAGATTGAAGGCTGAAACTAATTTTTTATTTACTTTATATTCATCTTGCTTCTCAGAGAAACTTCATCTCTCTGGTAGAAAGAATGCTTTATAGGAGTCAGTGTCATGGGAAAATCCTATAGCTTCAATGTAAATTTCCAGGGTAAACAGGAAAGCAGAACATGTTGAGACATTATTTTTCAAAAATATATAAAATTGTGTCATGGTCTGATTAAATTTGTCATTCTTATTGAGTTCTAGCAGATAAAGGAACTCTTGAATAGGTACATGGATGAGTAAAGCATCATCCTTAGAAGTTTATTTTGGAAAGAAAAGCACTATTTAAATATGAAATATTCCAGGTCTTTTGTATGATGCGTGCTTATATTTAATCTGTACTGATGAGTAAAGGATATAAAAGAAACAATCTACACACTGGTATGCAAAAATCAATTTGCTATAATTAAAAAAAAATAATTAACTACGTAAAATAGTGTCTACTAACTAACACCATGAGTTTGTCCTTCCTTGGTTTCAGTCTAAACCAAAGTTGTTTTGCCTTAGATGAAGCTGGAGGAGATAACTTTCAACCTGATCATTCATCCATTCAACATTATTATTATCTGTGGGGCTGTTCTGCATTTTTTCTACTCCCCTCTATTCTGTTCTCTTTTTTTGGTTGGCAGAGTGACTCTTCTAAGCCTTTCCTCCTGTTCTCAAGCTGCCCCATTCCTCTTTCATTTAGTTATTAATGGCTGTACTTTCTATTTGAATGAAAATTAGAGATCATTAGCCATAAAATTTCTAAACATTTTCCCTCTATCTCCAAATCTATATTTTCCTTTTTCACTGTTTTTCTTCTTTATCCTTCCTAAATAATACTGTTTCTATTACTTTTCCAAGATTAGTCCCTTTACTTGAGTTCATGATAATATTATGGTCAGCAGCTAGAGCTCCATATTTAATATTCTTTCTCTCAGCTTAAGTATTTTGAATTCAAAGAAATTTTCCTTTGAACCTAATTGTCCTTCAGGCAGCTTTAGTTTTATCTAGCCCTGTGACCTATCAACCTTCTGAATAGATGCCTGCACTTGCTGATATCTCCACTTTCAATCATCAACTCACTGGGCTTCTAATTCTATTACTTCATTAAGACACTTGACCCAGCTGTCATCCCAAGCCTAGTAATTACTGAAGGTAATTGGTTCTTCTAATTTCTCCTCATCCTCTCGATGGCTGTTTCTGCTCTCTGACCTTGTCCTTTAAACTGGTTTCCTCTAGAGCTCCATCCTCATGTAAAAGCCAAAATGAATACGCACTACTAACCATTATGTTGTTCACTCTTCATCCTGTGTCCCATATGTTAACATCAGCATTAGTTTATTCCTTCAAGGCCAAAACTTCAGCAGTTTTTTAATTCTTCTTCTCCACCTGCTATGCCCCATTCCGCTCTTCCCTCCCTCCTGCCTCTCCTCCACCCGCCACATTTTGTAAGCCTCTTGCCTCCTGCATCTGGACCAACATCTTCATCCCACTACCACTCCCCTGACCCAGGCTTCCATAATATTTAACAAGTTTGTGAATTTAAACATGTTCCATTTCCCTGTAGTCACTTTACTATGTAATCATTCAACAAGAGAATAATCAAAATGCAACAAAAAACAATCTGATCATTCCAGATCTCAACTATATGCCTCTGTAGCTCTCAGTTCCCATAGACTATATTCAAATCTTCTTTCTCTCCCACCACACTTCCCTACTCACACCAAGCAGACTGTCATTTCTTAACTGACATGATTTTACTTGCCTCACATTAGGCAAATGCTACTCCTCTAGGTGCTACTGCACTTTATCATAATGGCAGCAAGTGCAAGCCCTCCCCCATCTACAGATTGGGAGCTTTGAATACGCCACCATTGTTTAATAAGCATTTTGATTATGTGTGAATAAATAAATGAATGTTTTAAACTTCAAACCTGAGAAAGTAGGATAAAAAATAACATATAAATAGGACCATTGGAAAAGGAAAGTTGCTTAAGGATGAAGAGTGAGCTCCATTAATACAATGAATTAATGATGAATATGCACTAATGAATGAGTATGAGGTAACAGTTGAACAATAAAGTAAATTTTGAGAAGGTGATTAAGTGCTATAGATCTGAAGCTCACTTATTTAATGATGATTATATACTAATTAATGATTGTGAGGTACAGCTGAATAAGAAAGTGCAAATTTATAGAAAGCAGTTGAGTACTAGTGATCTAAAGCTCAACTGAGGTTGCAGGGCCAGAGATACTGAGTGGTAAATTGTCTGATTAAAGATGACAAGTGAACCCCCACACAAAAGAGTTTTCAACAGAAGAGACCAGAAGTCAGGGGCTATACTTTAGGGAAACATGTTAGGGGTGAAAAGAGGAGCAGGTGAAGGAGAGGTCTGTGAGTGGGAGGAAAGGGAGAACACGATGAGGAAAACAAGGAGTCGAAGCCACCTTGTATTTCCTCTAATAACTGGTAACATGCCTTCCACTTTGTGGAAGTGGAATCTATTCATTTCAAGTCTTGAGTTAATGTATTTTCAGAGGTCAATCTAAATGGACGATAGATTTCATAATATTAAGGCAACACTGCATGATAAGGAAATATAGAGAACGAATGTGGATCTTTGGGTAGGGGTGGGAGAATGTGGAGATATCACTTACTGAAGAAGTTTCGTTACCAAAAAAGCTGAGGGAAAGTACATATATATATATTTTTTTTTGAAAGATGGTGTAGACTTGTGCATAATTAAAGGTAGATAGTGAGATACTTTTTACCTGTAGTACACAAGGACACAAGTTAGGGCTTATATTCTGTCTTTTCTACTAGTCATTTGATTTGAGACCTGTTATTTTATTGACTATTAGTTATTTGAAATCAAAAACACTGTCACATAGTATTCTTACATTTCCCGCAGTGCTTCAAATAGGAACAGCTACACAATATGAGCTTAATAATTTAGCGTTTGAATCAAAATGATTTCAATTTAGTCACTCCCTAGTCACTCCTAGGGAGATTAGAACATAAATTGTATTATCATTTTACAACTATTAATAAAATGGCAACCAAAAACTTTAGGTTGTAAAAATACGAAGAGCACAATTTCAGCTTTAGAACACCCTTTAGACCTTTTGGGATTCCCTGGTGATCTGTTAGGAAATGAAGCATAACACTAGACCCTCAGGAGCCCTATATAGACTAATTCCTGTAAGGTCAATTGCAGCCTGTCATGAATTCTTGACATGGTGTCATGAGAAGATAGTGAGTATTACTGGACAAATGTCTAAATGCAGAGGAGGGAAGGGAAGACCAACACTATATGCAGGGGCAACAGTTACCACAAATGACAGCATAGGTACTGAGTGAGAGTAAGGTTCTATTCTGAAGCCTCCACAACTTAGAAGGCTAATGAACACTATAGTAAACACCAGAATGAATTGTGCTGAGAAATGATTTAGTGATAGTGTATGATCTGTGAAACTCCTAATCAGTTTCAATTATTTTCCAAACTGTGCCATCTTATAAATGATATTCAACTCTGTCCAATGTTTTCTGTGCTTGCCTTCAGTGATTCATATTCCAAAAATGGCTTAATTTAGGCAAAGCCCTGCAAAGACCTCTCAAATGATCTAGCAAACCAGTGCTAACATCAACTGAGATATATACAAAGTTTTATGCACTCAAATACTACAGGGATATTTAAGCAAGTTTAAAACTTTTTGAAATATTAGAATATATTCATATGGCTGCATAGCTAAAACTCAGGTCCTGCCAGAATATAAGTTGATGTTTTAAGTATAAATGTTTCCATTAAATATTTAATTCTCACTTTTCCCAGACCATGTATCTAGAAATAATCATTTCTTATCAAGAGTGAGTGTACGCAAGTTAAATCTACCATTTATCTCCAACTTGTATAATTTTACTTACTAATTCTTTTTAAGTTCTAGACTGATGTAGATAGAAATATTGCTAGAGTGGATGATGGTTTTATTGCATCATCCACTCTAGAGATAAACTAACTTGATTTTGTATAGAAGCTTCCTCCTCTCTTTGCTCACCCTTATACTTACATATCACTGGCAATGGAGGAGTTCCGGGACATAGACTTTGGAGAGAGGTCATAATCGCTGTCAGATCGATAAAGGAAGGACTCCCGACGTTGACTGTGGACAAAGTTTGCTTGGAGAATTAGCCCGGATCCTGGGCTGGTCATGGGATCCAAGGGACTCCGTCCCGCAGATGTGCCATTGTCCACATCAAAACTGTGAATGAAAGAGAAGGAATGACATTGCTGTGAACACTTGCATGCTGACATTTTAGCAAAGGGATATTTCAGTTTAGAAACTGATGGTGGGAAAATTTACAGCAGATTCCTGATGTAAATAATAATAAATAATAATAATAATAATAATAATAATAATATTGAAATACACAAAAGCAAAAACACATTGACTTCATCCTCTTGTCTTCCTAAGCTCTGGTGTACTTTTGTTAACCAACCAGATATAAGACATAAGTCTCTCTAAACTCAACTTTAGTTAAATAAGAACCATTCTGAAAAGAACAGCTGTCCTAAGTACAGAATACCTTTTAGGAAAAGAACAAATACATAGTAATTCACTAAATATTTGGATTCAATTCAATAAATGCTCATTATATGCCTATTATCATTGTTTCCGCAAATCTCTCTCACCTACACTTAAACAATCACAAATGTTTGTTGTATCCACTTCCCTCCATCCCCACTGCCAATATATTAACCAGGATTCTATCAACTGTACCTGCATTATTACAACAGCCTTAAAATTAGTCTTTTAAATCCATTTTTCACCCTGCGCCAAGAGTAATTTTTCCTAAAATATAAATCTATGTCATTTGTCAGTTTAAACCATTCCGTAGCTCACTGTTGCCTGCAGCATAAAGTCCAAATTTCTGACAGTCTTAATAATCCATTCTCAATTATAATTGACTATTTTCCCAGCTTCAGCATGCAACCCTCTTCCATCAGGCATTTCATGCTCCACTCATACTGAACCACCATTTCCTTCTCACAATCTATCTAACCTTCTGTTCCCCTAATTACTCAACCCTGCAGTTCCCTGTCTAATTGTTATTCGTCCTTGAGGACATAGCATTCACTTGAAAGGCAGCCCTGATACTCAGAGCTTTATGAGATGCCTTTCTCTGTGCTCCCAAGACATTTTCCCACTCTATATTGGTAGCATTTACGGTAAATTAAAACTTTTTACTACTTAGTCTCCATTCCTAGACTGTGAGCTCTCTGAGAATGGGGACTCATTAGTGCTTCAGATACTTTTACGAGTAGTTTTCTGAACGCATGCATGAATGAAAGGCATTGTGCTCAGCAATACAGATTTTATGATTGAGGGAAAAAAGAACCACATATGTACAGTTTTTAACATCACAGTCCTTATAATCTATATAAACCTTCCCCAAAAGCTTTTCTAGTCAAACATCAACCAGCATTAAAATAAAGTCAACTCACATGTGTTCTTATGAGAGAAGGGTGATAGCTTAGGCATGTGATTAAAAATTGTTGAACAAATACATAAATTAATGCATATTCAGTTTTTATTAATATTTTACCCATTAGGGTCTTTACCCAAACTATTAACCAGTAAATTTCAAAACATTTTACAATTTTCTTCCCTGGAGTTATTAATAAATGGTGTTATAACACAAATATTAAAAGCCAAAATGGAAGAATAAGCTAGAGTCTTGATATTTCATGAATCACTTAGGTATCTATGACTAAATAAAACATTGACTTCAAATCAATCCATCTAGTTAAAAAAAAAAATAAAAAGGAAAAACATATAATGTAGCTTGACCAGTCATTAACTTGTCTTCCAATTTAAAATTTTCTTAGAACTGTGTCACTTTATAAATGTGTTTATTTGGTCCTTGAAGGACAATAAGAGATTATCTAGTAGAACAGACTCATTTCATAGAAAAGAAGACCAGCTCCTAGGAAAGTGACCTGAACAAAGTTATTGAGCAAACTATATGTAATCCTCTAATGTTCCTGAAATTCTTCCAACTCTAACGCATAATTATGTAAACCACAAATGTATGTTGGTAACTGTGACACCCAAAAAGGGTATATTTGTTTCACTCAGAGAGGCACTTCATGTGTGTGAGACTTTTGGCAATCTTGAGGAAGGCCAAAGGAGAAAGGGATCTCTAATCATTAAAAGACATATTAGGGATTTCTGGCAAGGTCTTCTTAGATATGCTTAATTAAATAAGTACTTACTAAACCCTTGATAGGAGCACACTGAGATACAAAAACAAAGGAGATAAGATTAATCCAGGGTGGGATAGTTGAGAAGTCTTTATAGAAGAGTAATACTTTAATTAAAGAGGGTTTTTGAAAGCATTCAGTACACAACTGAAAGACATTCAAGACCTCTGAATGGAGGAGAGGATAAGAGATTTCTGTTCTCAGAGGATAGTTATGGAAGCTCTTCAGCATGAGGATGATTTAATGTGAACACATTAAAAAAAGTTGATTTCCCATCAATATTCAAATGTTACTGTTTAAAAAACAAAAAGCAAGTACCCTCTCTAAATCTCCTATAAACAGAAATATAGGAGATGTGGAAGTGTGATTTTTAGTTTTTCTTAGTTTAATTGAGTAAATATGAATATAGCCGAAAATAACAGTAATTTGTTTATTATTGTTTTTCCAATTAAATTAAGTATTACAGAAACTCTCCACTTTAAGTTTTAGAACAAACACTAATGCCTTAAAATAGTTAAAATTTTTGCAATAAATTACTTAGTAAGAACAAATTTATTAATAGGTCATAAAGTGTTTGATATAGGACATTCTAGGGGCTTTGATATGCCATATTTGAGGGTCTCTGTTTTTCTTTGAAGGTTGTAATATAACAAGTTGTCCACTAGATGGAGGTCATTTTCTTAAATAAGGAAAGTCTGTTGTAAATAAACCTGAAGGCCTAGACAATTTTTTAAGACTCATGAAAACAATCTCTTAAATATTAACCAAAAAACCCCCTCAGATTTATAGAAAGTGATTGCCAAAGATTGATAAAAATATATTCACCTAAAAATATTAGTATTAGCTTTTACAAACAGATTGAGAATGAAGACCTAAAAATGGCCACTGATGTTTTGCAAGAATTTTACTAAAAAAAACCTCTTAAAGCCGTAATCGAATTTACATAACCAATGAAATACCTACTATGTTGGGGTAATGTAATATGAGTTTCATTAATGATCTGGGGAATCCATCCAAATTTTGGTAATGAGTTTTCTCAGAATACAGTTTTTGGGGTCAGGATCTGAGGTTATTTGCTTGATCGATTTCCATTAAATTAAATAGTCCTATAATCAAAATTCATTATAAAAAATAATACAAATATTACAGAATCCTTACATGTAAGCATTAGCAAATGCCAGTACTGGTAAATTACTTAATAGAAAAAGAGACTGCATTATGAAAGACTCAGTAAACAAACTTTTACAGATTCTCCTATCCCTTAGATTAGTACTTGAATAAATACAGATATTTAAACATTGCATTTCTCTATATAGCACTTAAATCTAGTTAAGGCAACATAACATGAAGCAATAGAATAAAAAAACAAAACATGAAATATCTGTATTAAATATTATATAAATAATAAATTACTGAATTGTGTTACACAGGAAATCAGAAAATGTGATTTAGACAATGAATGTAAAGGGAGTTTAAGAAGCTGAAGGATATTCTTTGGAGGGCAATTAAAAATTGTCCAGGTAGAGTAGAGTTGGGGTAGGAGCTACAGACTGAATGTTTGTGTCTCTTAAAAATTTATATTTTTAAATGTAATTGTTGACGTAATCTTACGTGGAGTGGGGGACTTCACGAGGCGATTAGGCCAGGAAACTGAAGTCCTCATGCATGGAATTAGTATCCTTATGAAGAGGTCCCAGAGAGCTCCCTTGCCCCTACTACCATGTGAGAAGTGGGCCTTACCAGACACTGAATCTGCTGGCACACTGTTCCTGGAATTCCCTGCCTCCTGAACTGTGAGAAATCAATCTCTGTAGTTCAAGAGCCACCCAGTCTTGTAGTAGTAATTTGTTATAGCAGCTAGAAGAGACAAAGAATAGAAATGGAGAGTGTGTAGTGAAAGTAAAGCAGCAAAAGCAAACCCAAGAAGGAATAAGTAAGGCATGTGCATAAAACAGAACATTTAGTGTCTGACTTAATTTAAAGGTTCATATTAAAAAATGGTGAGGAGTTATAAAAATGACAATTTCATGTGGTTCAACCTAATAGGTAGGGCTAGGCGTGTTTATGGAAAGTTAGGTAAGGAGTATTAGCAGAATCTTATTATAAAGAAATATGTGGAAAAACATACAACTTTTAACACTGATCTTTCAGGGGAGTGAGATGGGGAAGACTATTAACTCTTCAGTTGTATACTTTCAAATTGTTCAATTTGATAAAATAAATGCATTGTTTTTGAAATGAAAAAGAAATCAACAAAATATAAAAATAAATAAACCAAAGTGCTGTCCCCTCTACTACCAAAAAGTTTATTCATCAACTCCTTCTAATATCAGAACTAAGGGGCTCCTTTTGGGAAAAGTTCTGTCTGGGACAAATCGAAGCTGTACATCTCCACTCACTGACTAGTAAATTAACTGAGAATTAATTTAAGCTGAAAACATGTGTCTTCAAATAAGCTACTTATTTTTGAAGCATAACTTTATAAACAGTCCATGTCATGGCATTATTAATAAAACAAGAAGGTGATTGGGTAATTCTGACCTTACATGCTGGTACGAAAGAGATCAGTTGTGAATTTCCCAAACACATTCTTTGGCCAACATTTTGATATAATAAACACTCTTATGACTTATTGTCAATTAGATAAAGCCAAATTAGCCAAAGCTTGGTAACTAAAGAATTGGGGGTGAGGGAATATTGTCTGAGTATAATCATAACGGTGATAATAATGATCATGATGATGATAATGATAAAACTTTTGGAGCATTTTCTATGTGCTAGGCTCTGTGCATTATAAATGTTATTGCATTGCATTCTCACAATGATCCAGGCACTATATTTTCCACTTAACCAATGAGAAACCTAAAGAACAGAGAACTGGCTCTATGTTAAGTAATATGTTCAAGGCCATAAGTTCTTAAGTGGCTTTTAAACTCAAGCTGATTCTAGAGCCTGAGAGGCTGGACTCAATGTGTGTCTTTATTGCAGAGTCTCCTGTTAACCATTAAAAATATATATAAGATCATCTCTTAGATTCCTCACCTGGATGGAACTTCAAATGTTAACTCTTTGAAAGTAACATTCTGATCAATTTGTAGATTCTGAATGCCAAGGCTATTTCTTGGACTAGGTTTTAATATAATCCCTGTTGGGAGGTGGGGAAAGACCAAAAGTGTTGCTTGAGGATGAAGTTAGAAAATGTGTGTTAAATTGCAAATCTTGGTTCTACTGCTCTCTAATTGCATGCTCTGGGGCAAGTTTACCTTTCTAAGCCTCCACTTTCTGATACTTAGCTCTAAGGCCACCATAAGAATTAGACAAGATCATGTTTAGAAAGCACTTAGCGCAATGCCTAGCAACTACTACATTCTCAATATTTAGCAACTATTGTTATTTCAAGAGGCATCACTTTATCTTTGAGGGGACTTTCCACGTAGGTCATTCTCTGTGCCTGAGCACACTGCCCTGGGAAAAAACTAAAAGCAGAGAAGAGAGAGAAAGGAAAACAAGGGCTGGTCAGCCAAGTTACCTGCATCAGCCCTGGCAATCAATAAGGTGACAGATGCTGGAGCCAGATTGTTCTTACTACCTTAGATGGTTTATGTCTCCACCCCACTCCATAATTCCAGTGAGATAACATCAGGGAAAGGGTGGAGACTGTTGATTTTTCTCTAGATATTCCTCACTGAGTAGAAAGAACAATTTCCTGTCAGGAACCATGGAAGACACGGAGGTCCCAGCGACAGGGTGGGGCTCCAGTGGATGCAAAGAGCAGAACCAGTCCTTCAGACCTCAGTCTCCAGCCACTGGCTGTACCTTGGGGACCCTGAGTCACAATTACATTGCTGTGTATTTTCCTGTGCTCTACTGCCCCATGGATATTGTAACCCATGTCTATATAATGGAATGCATTTTGGTGCTTTGCCACTGAAGGAGGGAGAAATGGTTCACCCTTGAGCTTAATGAGAATGTAACTGAAGTTGGATAATTACTTAAAAATATTTTTTCCCCTTTATAATAAAGAGTTTATGCATCAATACCCATATCACAAGTGTATAAAACATGTTTCTAATTTATGCCAGCTATACTTCTCATTCAAGATGTCCCTGCTGGTCAAATAGCTTCTCTGGAGTAAAGAAAACACTACTTCTCAAAATTACCCATTTTAATATTTACTTTGCTCAATTACCTATAGAGATGAGACTGCAGAAAAGTTTTTTACAGTGATGTACACAAATGGTGATCTTTCTCAATCAAAAAGAACAAAAATGCATCTCAAATTTAAATAGGATACCCTGAGAGGACATGATATTTAGCCACTTTAGTGAGTTATAGTTATTTGAGGTATGCATATTAGCTTACATAATATGTATATTTGGATAGAGGACTAAATAAGAAAAAAATATTTTACCCTTATTTCCACAGATGGATTTTATAAACAAAAGACTGAAACAAAGGCGAATGGTGTATGCTTATTAATGAGTAAAAATATCAGGTAATCTCTAGAAACACATTTTCTTACTTGTCAGTGATATTCCCAAGTAATACTGGACAAGGAAGAGATTCAAGATGAAAATGATAGTTTGAGTTTGATATTTGGATGGAAACCAGAAGGGACATGCTGAACTTTCTTAGTGGATCTTTACCAAACGAGGAAGTAAAAGGCCAATTTTTCTGAAAAATATTTATTAGATCTAAAATTTAAAAAGCCCAAACCAAGAATTGTTTTATTTGAGGTTTGTAGGTTACTTTTTAATGATTATTATTAAATGATTATATGATTATGATTTATTAATGATTAAAAGAAACTTTTCTTAACTGAAACTCTGCTTAAAAACGGATCTTAAATGGGTCCCAATGTGGGCCATGGTATTGACAGTTAGAGGCAAAGCCTGCAGCAGCAGAGTGAAGTCCATATTTACAGCAATTCTCCAGAAATAATAAATAGTCTGAGTCATAAAAATACATATTTAACCTGAATATATGTTGACAGTGGAAAAAGTATCTATTTTCTTAGTTGCTGGTAGCCCTTAATTTATCTGAAAATTTTATTCAGGCTTCACTGTGATTAAGAATAAAACAAACAAGTATGTATTCGTTTTCCTTATATCATGTTTTCATTTGTGGATCTCAAAGTAAGGGTATAAATGGTAAGAGAATAAACACATGTCTCCTAGCTGGACTGGACACAAGTGTCAGATGCAGCCCCCAAATATTTACTTGGTTTTATCTATTTATTTATTTTTTACATGAAACAGGTTACTACCAACCATCTGCTCTCTGATACCACTTCTAAGCTGCTAAATTTCAAAAATGCAGTTTTCCTTAAAACATGGTTTCATCAAGTTAAAACTCAAAAGGGGAACATCTTTGTTAACAGGCTGGAGATGGGGTATTTCTGTATATTTTTTCTGTGATACAGAGTAAGTAAAAATGCTTTGATAAAGCCACACTGTAACACTGATGTTTAAATGCTATGGCCCTACTTCTCCCCACTCGTGCACTCATTCATAATGTAGCAGAGTGATCCCGCCCAAATGTAAATCAGACCCCAATGAGTTCCTTCCCATCATCCTCCAATGGCTTCCTATTTTATTCAGAGTAAATACTGTTAGGGCCCAGAGCAGGCCATCCCCAAAATATTTCAAAGTGGCATATAGATTACATTGAATTAAAGTTACTTGACAAGCAGACAGTGCAAGAAGGGCACCTTGACCCTCCCTTGTCTCCATGAAGGCAGGAAATAATTTTCCCCTGTGAAAGGTACCCTCCTTGCTTGAGGGGGACTAAAAGAGACACCTTTATTGCTAAAGTTAAGAAATCCAGGACCAAAAAAGTTCATATAAACAAAATGTGTTACTCTCTTACTAATTTACAATCCAAACTCAAACATCGTTTAGCTTCCTCACTAATGAGCACCCAAGCCTAAGTGTCTTTGTCCTCTCAATTCTTCACAAATTAATTTTTCTTTATCTAAAAAGTATAAAAAGATGGCCGATTCACCATTTCTTGGAGCAGCATTAATGATCTCATGTGTGCACATATTAACTGATTTTTCTCCTGTGAATCTGATTTTATGTCAATTTTATTATTAGTCCAGGCATAAGAATTGAAGAAGGGCGATGGATGGGGGCGGGGTGGGATTTTTCTCTCCCAGACAATACTATATCCTCGCAGCAGCTGAGGCCCTCCAGCAGTGATGTGAGCCCAAGGCTTCTCCAATCTTTTTTCGTACCTGCTCCTTTCTTGCTTACTCTGTCAGCCTTAGCCGCTTGGTTGTCTTTTGATCACATGTGTATGCTCCATCTGCAGAGCCATTGCACTTGCACTTTCCTACGCCTAAAATATGTTTTACCTGGACATCAGTTCAATGTTACCTTCATGGTGAGACAGTCCCAGTCTATACTATTTAAAATTGTCACCCTAATCTCCTAGACTATTCTACCCTCCCAGTGAGAGGAACCATTGTGCACTATTGGTGGGAATATAAATTGGTGTAGCCACTATGAAAAACAGTATGGAGGTTCCTCAAGATATTAAAAGTAGAGCTACTATTTATGCTTCAGCAATATCAGTTCTGGGTTTGTATCTAAAATAAATGAAATCACTATCTTGAAGAGATATCTGCATATCCATATTCACTGCAGCATTATTTATAATAGTCAAGAGATGAAAACAACCTAAGTGTCCATGGACCAATGAATGGATAATGGGTACACACATATGTACAGATAATGGAATATTATTCAGCTATAAAAAAGAACAAAACCTGGCCATTTGAGATAACATGGATGAAAATCAAGGGCATTATGCTGTGGCATAAGTCAGAAAGAGACAGACAAATACTGTATGTTTTTGCTTAGATGTGGAATCTGAAAAAAACAAACTCATAGATACAAAGAACAAATTGGTAGTTGCCAGGGGGTGGAGTGGGACATGGGGGAAATGAATGAAGGTAGTTAAAGGATACAAATATCCAGTTATAAGATGAGAAAGTTCAGAGATGTAATTAATGTATAGGAACTAAAAGAACAAATTAAAAAATTTTTTCAGAACAAAGAGTTGTCAATATGTGAAGTGGTAGATGTGTTAACTAACCTTATTATGGTAATCATTTTGCAACTTATAAATATAAAAAATCATTACGTTGTATGCCTCAAAATTATACAATGTTTTATGTCAATTATATCTCAATAAAGCTGAACAAAAGTTGCCATAAAAAAATTCTTAATTTCCTAGCCTTTTACAGCCTCCTTTCCATTACATTTTTCTCCCCAGCGTTCATCAGCTTCTGCCAAACTACATTATTATTTATCTTACTCTTCTCATTAGAATATAAGCTATATAAGTGCGGAGATTTGTATCTATTTTGTTCATGGACATATCTTTAAAACATAGAATAGTGTCTGGCACAGCTCAATAAATATTTGTATTATGAATGCATTAGTGTCTTTAGATGCAGCACTACTTATTTATCCTGATTATTTTTTACCATGTTTGCCTGTGTGGCTCTACCTCAAATGAATGTTATTATTATTTTTTTATTTTTGCTAGGAATTACTTTTTTAAGAATCCTATCAACTAATGAGGTTGATTAGTTGATTTGAAGAAATCTGGAAAGGCACTGCGAAGGCGTGTGTTAAAAGGCATTTCAATGGGAGTTATTTTGAATATACTCCTGTCTGAACACCAATAAGATCCTGGTTTGTGGCACAATAAGGTTATGCAATTTTGAGAATCTGCTTTAAGAAAAATAATGCAAAAAAAAAAATTCTTACTTTTGTGAATTCTACAAAACCTATAACTGTATGCAGCTGCTAGTACTTGGAAAGGGCCTCAGCCAATTAAGGGCCCTGAGCTTGATCTTCATTAGTTTCAAAGTAGATATGTCAGTTGAGACAATGATAGAACTAGAAAGGACAGGAAAAACAATGGAATGGCTAAAATGAAAATGTGGTACCATATTTTTCTTAAAAAATAAATTATTTTAGAGGTTAATCTTTCTTCATTCTTTTCCTCTTTATTTTTCAAAAGCCCTAATTTCCAAAGCTTACTTATATTTTTAAGATTATTTTCCATTTATACATATTTATTCTTCCAGATCAGTGATTATCAACTTGTCCTGGGGGAGTGGGCAATGATTTCACTATGCAGGATATTAAAATTGCCTTGAAGTATGAAGAGAGACGTGCTTTAAACTATACATGTATCCTCAGAGATCATAATTTTCTTTTTGAGGAGTAGGTTTTAAAAATGTGGTTCTCGGTCTCATCCCTGGCTATTCATGTATTTAGACTTATTAAGAATTCATTTTTAAATGGCTTAATTAAATAAATAACATTATTAAATTAGAAATCCTTTGTAAAAATACTTACCATTTAAAATATTATATATTAAGACTATTCTAGGCAAGATTATAACTAAAAATAAAAACTGTAGTAGTTCTGCTATAATTGCCTTTTAAAAAATAACTTAAATTTGATTCTTTACACTAATGGATATGAAAACTCATGTGCCACATTTTTCTCTAGGTCTGAACTCTCCCTCAAACAGGTCAGCACCCCTACTAATAAATCTGTTTTGAAAAAGTGATATTACTCAGTTTCCAACCTAAATGATCCAAGCAGATGGATTTTTTCACTTTAATGAGGATAGAAGGGAACAGAGAAAGACTTCAGATAGCTATGTGGCCTGAATTAGATACCATTTCTTCAGTCCTACCAAGACAGAACAATGATAAAACTATTATCTTATGACTGTCATAAATTATCATTTTCTTCTGCAATTCTTTAAATATATATCATGGAGAATAAAAACAAAGATGTAAACACACGAACAAGCACGCATCTCATTGTTATTGGCACATTGAGATTTCTTATACTGAGTGAATTATACATGTTTACGAATAGTCCTTCAGAGGTTTTAAGACATTGGAATGGGCTGTCAAAGAGGCTGAAGGATCTACTTCAACAGTGATTTTGAAGAGTAAAGGTATTTTTCATGTTTCCTTGAAATGGTTTTCTATATAATCCTGACTAAAGACAAAATGATCTTGGAAAAGCATAGAATTCAATAATTGAGGCCATGAATGTTGCAAATTCTGCTTGCTGTCTGCTGAATTTGATTTTCTGCTTGTTTCTGGGCATATGAAAAGTTCTCTTTTCTATGCTTCCTTTGCATTTAGATTTTGCTATGTAACTTGCTGTGAACAAACGTATTTCACGCCACTCTCAGGAATGGCTCATAACTCCTCCTACATGCTCATCTCTGTGCTCCTCTTTCTGCCAACTGGGTACCAAAGGTGCTGAAGTCATGAAGTCACAAGATGGAGAATCGAGGTCTCTGCATGAGAGCAAGAAGTAAAAAGCTACTTTGTCTTCCCAAAATCTACCTTACAGTTACTTGAACAATACACTTATTTTTTTAAGACCTTTAGTTTTGGAAGTTTGTTAGTATAATAACATCTAATACACTACATACATTACACCAAACTAAACTGGCAGTACTGATAGTATATTAAACTGTCAAACATATCACATTTAATCTACCTCTGGACTTAAAAAAAAAGTGCCCCACACAGGCCAAGTGAAACAAACCCATTATCTCTTTAATTCTACCATTTTCATAGCTGATTTAGGTTTCGCCAACCCACACCCTACCGTCTTCCATGGTTACACATTTTCATTAAAATATTTCTTATCATTCAAGTGCTTCAAACATAGAGAATACGTTTATAATCACCACGCATAGTTGTGATTGTTTTATAAAAAACAAAAGCCAGTCTAGTTCTGCTCTGCCTTGATGACAATCAGAAAAGCTGGAGAGAATCAGCTCAAGCATGAAGCTAATGCATGAATTTGTCCATGGATCACAGAAGAGATACAGGACTAGGAGTCAACTCAGGATTTGGATCCATGCTCCACTTGAGTCAATGAGGTCTCAGAAGTACCAGATCAAACCAGGCTTGCCTTATTTAGAAGGAGATTCCAGACCACACTGACCTTCTGAATGTGCACATCTGAATGTGGCCAGAGTCTATGGAAAAATCTAGAAATAGCTCACAGCTTATTCAGATTTAGAAGAGAACCATTCTAAACTGTTTTCTAGCTTGTTTGCAGTGGAATCAGGCCTGAGTTGGTTCTTCAGATTGCGAATGCTATAGATTAGATCAAATGCTGAAGGCCCTTCCTGTTCTGAACTCATAGACTGAACTCAAAGGAACTTCTAGACCCAGATGCGTTTCTCTAGAGGAAGAAAAGGAAGTTACCTGGGGCATTATCTTTGGCTGTATGGCTTCTGAAATAATGGAGTGGTGTCCAGTTTGTGCTTCCCTTCACTGAGCTCCAGTGAATTTCTGGCATGAGAATCTTTTTGTCACCTTAGTGAACAAACTCAAACAATGAATACATCCTGAAGGTGATGCAGTAGGTCACAGAATTGAGTCTATCCATTCAGCAAATATTCCAATTAATCACCTGCTGTTGCCAGACACCACTGAGAGGGAGTGGAGCTCACTGAGAAGACACAGGACTATCGTGATTGCCTTGAGCTTCCGATTTTAAATTAAAATGGGACTTTTCTTTCCCCCTCAGGACAACTAAGTTCATAGTGAGATTGTTTATAAATCTATTGACAAGCCAAATCCATAGCTAAGAAAAATGTATGACAGTGTTTTAAACACATTTGACCTCTTCTCCCCTCACCTCGAGTTGCAAAGCAATGTCACTGCTGACCTCCTTTGCTTGACATTAACTGTGTTTTCAAACTTTAGCCATTAAAATTCCTTTCATTTTTATGTGATGATATATCTCAAATATTTGGATATAATCATTTATTTGTGCCATCTCACTTACTTTCTGGATGAATTCTGATATTCAATTATGAGTATTTTTTTCTTTTTCTTCTTTTTTTAATAGAATTTACTCTGTATAATCTTGGCTCCCACTTTTTGGATAATGTCCCATTTATACTCTTTTTTAAAAATGACTTATGCTTTTTTAATGAGGAGTCCAAATGGTACACAGAGCTCTAAGTACAGTGTAAACAAGGCCATCTGTAGTGGGACAGTCTTTCAATCTAGCAAAACTTCTCTAAATGGCTATAGATGGTCATGCCAGAATCCTCAGATACAGTATTTCCTAATAGGAACCGTAATTGTTTGGATTTTTGGCCTCTAAACTATTTAGTACTACATTGTATCGCCATGATGTAAGTATGTAAATAGGATCTTAAACTGCCTATATAAAATGTGTACCACTGGTAGATAATTTAAAATATAATTGCTTTATAAAAATATAAATTAAAAATAAACTCTGTTCTTTTTCATACATTAAGCAACTACAAGAGTCTAAAAGATAATAGATGCTGATTTTTAAACTTGGGTTGGAAGAAAAAAACCTTGACATGACTACAAACTTTGTTAATCTTTAAAACTTAATTTTGACTAAATTTTGAAAAGGCCTAGAGATGGCTATACTTCAAAATCCAAATCAGACTTTTTATAAGCATTCATTCAAAAAGGTATCTTTTATATTGCTTTTTCCCTATCTTTAGAACTTTAAAGCAATCTTAAAACATGATTTTTTACCCTTCTATTTTGCTGTAAAATTTAAAACCAGAAATTAAATTTGACAAGAGGAAAACAAAAAATCCAAACCACAACTATGCTTATTTTGCTTTTGGCTTCTTCGTACACAGCTGTCCATTAAAACGTAATGTAATTATAAGTTTGAAAACCATGTTTGTCACTAAACCCACTAATGTTCTTGGCCGTTCAGGCCACCAGGGAGACATGGGTTTTTTAGGCATTGACCATGCCCTTGAGCATCTGGGCCTTTAATGATGAGTTGGACTGTGATGACCTGTTCTCAGGAAACAACAACAAAAAATTCCTCCCAAAACCATTCCTTCCTGTGCCTCTCATATAGTCCTATGTCGTTTGTTTCTAAAGCCCTTTCATAGCCATTGTTCCATGGCATTCACACAGTGACCCTAGACAAATAGACTGTGGGGGTGGGGTGGATTCGTATCCTCATTTGCCAAAGAGGAAACTGAGGCTTAGGAAAGAAGGCAATGGTTTGCCTAGGGTCTCAATAATGTAAGAGGCCAGATTATGACTCAACTCAAAATTCCCTCCTCTCTGAACTAAAGATTTAACTGGAGAATTGAGTAACTGGATTAGTTTTAATTTCCTAAAGCTTGAAACAAAGACACATTTTTTATTTTACTATCCCCTATTAGAATTCAGAGATATTATCTAGCTGCCTTGAACACAATATTCAAAACCTGTGTTTAGAACAGGATATTCTGCTAAAGTGAATTAGATGTGTTTATTTGTCTCTAAATAATAGTATAACACAAACTTGAAAGGGATTATAGTAAGCGTCTTCCATTTCATAATTTTTTAACCATTCTAAGGACATCGCAATGCCTTCAGTGTTTAGTAAATGTTTAACAATACTTGGGGGGGAGATATAGCAAACAACCTCATGGTTAAAGTTATTTAAGTACTTTACAGGCCATCGTTTCAAGATAAAGGGGTTCCTATTTCATTCTCTAAGGTATATTTGAGAAAAAAAAATTTCTTTGTAACTGAAAGGTAAGAACCTACCCTGAGCTGCAGTACTGAGTTGGGAACTGGGAGCCCTAAGTTTGCATTCAACTCTGCTAATAACTACTTGTGACTTTGGCAAACCTCTTACCAGTCATTCTCAATTACTGGTCTGCATGCCGCTTTGAAAAGTAAAATTACAGATTCTTAGGTCTCCTTTTGGATCCTCTGAGTCAGTAGATCCTGGGTGGGACCCAGGAATCTGTATTTTTATAAAGCTCTCCAGGTGACTCCATGTGTTGTCAGGTTGGGAACATTATTTGCCGAGCTCTAAGGCTCCTTCCAGGTTTAACATTCCTGATTCCAACTGCACAGCACCAAACTCAGCTCCTATTCCTGCACTCAATCCTCACACTCACTCAAAAGGCAGGGCATCCAGAGCCAAAGCTGTCCTCATTGGAATTATCACACCACTTCCTAGGTCATGTCTTTGCCCATACATCCTGCTGTGCCACACCATCCTCTACACTGCTGTCAGGATTTCGTGTGTAGTTAAATGGAAAAAAGAAGTAAAAGAGGGGAAGAGGACAAGAAAAGCAGAGATGTAGGTGAAGAACTGGAAAGAAGACAGCCTGTAGCTGTGGGAAAATGTGATTTTGTTACTTCCTTGTTTATAAAAGTGGGTTAAAGTTCTATGTCATGGCATTTAAAATCTGGCCCCAACTGCCTCCAAGTCTCATCTTGTGGCCCCTCTAAAGATACCTTTGCCGTTCTCACTATCCAGAATACATTTTACAGATGAAGTTTCATCCAAGCCTCACCTATTTCTGCTCTTGAAATCTTTCTTATTCTTCAAAGGTTTAGGTGTACTGACCAATGTCTAATGTGATTCCAGTTCTACCTCCTGCATTGCTAATATCTTATTCATGTCCTCAACAACGCATAATTTTGAGGTACTGTAAATGGCTTTAAAAACGTTGTTTTCCTTATCAACTGCCACTCCCCAGCCACGGCAAACATTTGTTTTTTCTTTCAGTTCTTTGTTTGGTGGTGGGGCTACGGAGCATGATTTCTTTTGTTATTTCATTCACAAATACATGAAGATTGATATTTCTTTGTGCTTAAAAACAAAATGCACACTCCTATATCTTTTTCCTAGGTGAGTTCTCACCTGTTGTCCAAATACTTATCTAATTTACTATTACCTATTAATCCAAATGGAAATGGCAAGTTTGCAGTGTTACTTTTGGTTCCTATTATACGAGTTATTAATACATTTTGTTGAAAAGTAAGAAGGGCAAATATTCTCTCTTTGTGCTTAGCACATTACTTATTAGCTAAGTGACCCCATAATACAGTAAATCGCCAGTACCTACATAGTGCTAATTATATGTCAGGCAATATTCTAAATATTGTTTTCCTCATTACATGGGAGAGGAAACTGAGGTATAGAGAGATTGTATAACTTAGCCAAGTTCAAATGGCTAGTAAAGGCGAGAGTAAAATTTTGAACCCAGATAGCCTGGACCATGTGTTCTTAACCACAACAACATGGTAGCTCTTAATATTTTTCCCTGAAAATAAAAAAAAGTAAAATTCTTAGGAATAAAGTTATCCTTCATAGGTAGGTATATGCACAGAACTGAGATGCAATTAATAATAGCATGATTGCTTCTCCCTAAAGAAGCTAGAGTATAATGAGCACTTACTTGCTCTGTGCATACAATGGACAAAGTACATAATAATTTGATACTATTGAGTTCACACACAAGCACACACGCATCTTTATGAAGGCAGTACTATTTCTTTATGCAACTGATGAAGAAACAGAAGCTCAGTTTAAACAAGTTGTCCAACATTGTCCAATTAGCGAGTGCCAGATTAAAGATGCCAACATGGGTTTTGTCATCAAAGATCATCATATTCTTATAACACCATGATGCATCTTCTCACCAGTCATTCACTTAATCATTTAGTATGCCTTCATTGAGCACCTGCTATCTGCTAATGCCTTATAAGCAGTGCAGCAAAAGCATGAGATTTGAATTGAGAAAATCTAGGTTCAAATCTCAGCTCTATCATGTATCACCATGTCATTAAATTTCTCTAAGCTGCAGGTTCATCACCTATAAAAGAGAGGGTGATAATAATATGTATTTCACAGAAATGTTATAAAGGGTAAATAAAATGAATACAGAAGCACTTAGTAAATGGCAAAGCACACGTAAATGTTATTTTTATTATAATGATTAAAGTCAATGGTATGTAGTCTCCCAAGTTCAAATAGCTGGTGAGTGGCAGTTGATAAGGGGAGCAATGTTTCTGAAGCCATTTGCAGTACCCCCAAAATAATGCATTGTTGGAGACATAAATAAGGTATTTAGAAACTTTTCTCTGAACGAGTTATCCCTATTGAATATGACATTAAAGGCTGTTTCATCTAAGAAATCTCACATACATTTCAAAAGTTAAAAATTATAAAAACAAAAAATATATATGCTACCTGGAATGCCAAAATATATCAAACAAAACGTAATAATACAAAGGTATTTTTGTCTATAAGGTAGTAAGTAATTGAGATCAATATCTCTGGGAATAACTAGAAGCTTGAACTATTTATTACACAGAGGTAATGTTTCGTGGCTTCTACTGATGTTAAGATTACCTCAGAAAAGTTATCTTTGGAATGGTAGAGATTAAATTCCTTCTGAAAGGCCAACTATTCCTGTTATCAAAGTAAATATTGCTTAAACATGGCAAACATGGGAGAGGAATCAGGGAAAAAAAAAAGGATTTTCCGCATCTCCTTGCTGGAATACTATTTGGTAAAGTATTATAGACAAATTATTTTTGAAGTTCGGCCTTTAAGACTTCCACATGGAGTCTACATGTCAATGTTATAACTGCTGTGTGTTGAAGTACCTATTATTTTCACTGAATGCTTCAAACTTTAGCTGATATCCCTGAGAGAAAGTATGATCTTGAACATATTTCATAGCTTTGGTAACACTGATTACTTTGCTGAAATGTCTCCTCACTGGAGACCTGACTATATCAAGCTCTCCTCAATGCTGTTCTCCATCACCGTATACCTCAACAGCAGCTCCCAAAGGTGGGACTTCCTCCACGGGTCTCAGGTAAGTGATAACCTGCCCATGGGGACCCTACTGCCCCTGTCCTATGGGTCTTTTCCAAGGGTAACACAATAATAACAATAGATAATAGCAATAGAGGATATACTATTCTCAATATTTCATGTCCATTGTCTCATTTTATTTTTATTACTACTCAGATAAGTATCTTGCCTGAAGTTTGTATTTTTATCCATGACAATTCATTGCTTCTGTAGGATCGAGTGGTCCCTTATTAAAATATACAGTTCATCAAGAGTAGGTCTCCAAATGCTATTTAGTTCCTCAAAGTATTGAATCATAGCAGAAACTATACGGGCTTTGGAATCAAATTGGATTTGGACAGGCCCCGTTCCTTGCTAACTCTGTGACCTTAAGCAAAACTACTTAGGCTTTCTGAATCTGAGATTTCACACTTGTTGAAAGGAATTATAAATTGTTCACATTTAGAAAACCAAAATGGGCTAATGAATGTTAAAGCACCTACGACAATATTTTTAAAGTGGTATACTTTCAGTAAATGCTAATTTCCTTTTTATTATTTCCCTGTAAATATACTGAAATTTCTTATATGTTTATTTGCTATTTTAATAAGATAGTCTTAATTTGGCTCAATGCATGCATCTTGAGACCAGTGGAAACACTAATGAAATTATCATTTGCAACTCTTCCAGTAACTATAACTAATGGTTAACATGCAAACTCTTCAGTTCAGACAGTCAAACCAGATTTTTAATGAAGGTGTTAGAATATTCAGTTTCTTTCAGAACAAAATTGTTGTTATTTGACTCTAGATTTTTTTTTATGTGGTTGTGCCTTTGTCAGAGCAAGAGTGGATATGACTTTGGTCCTGGCTTACCCCCAGAAAAGAAATTTTGCTACTATAAACTAATTTATTATTAAATAGCATACTCCAATCCATGCCTCGGGTAACATACCGGTTTTAGCAAGGTATGATAAAGCTAAATGGAATGTTTTATATTTATGGCTTTTTTGCCCCTGAGCTCATCTATTTCTTATTTTCCTGAAGCTTTCCTAGTTCTCTGAATATTTGATGAGTAGAATGTTTTATTTTATTTGTTTTATTTTTGTGGTATTGTTTTAGTTTTGGATTTTGAAAATTTTATTAAATTAACTGGGGTGACACTGGTCAATAAAATTATATAGGTTTCAAGTGTAAAATTCTATAATATGTCATCTGTATACTGCATTGTGTGTTCACCACCCAAAGTCAAATGTCCTTTAGTCACCTTGTATTTAACCCCCTTTACCCTTTTCTATCACCCTACAAACTTCTGGTAACCACCAAACTGCTGTCTGTGCCTATGAGTTTTTGTTGTTTGTTTGCCTTGTTCTTTTGTTGCTTTCAGTTTTATATCTCACATGTGAGAGGTATCACGTTGTTGTTTTCATCTGACATTTAGCGTAATATTCTCAAGATTGATTCATATTGTCACAAATGGCAGTATTTCATCACTTCTTATGGCTGAGTAATATTCCATTGTATACATGTACCACATCTTCTTTGTTCAATCATCTATTGAAGTACACTTTGGTTGTATCTATGTCTTGTCCATCGTCAAAAATACTGCAATGAACTTAGAGATAAACATATCTTTCTAAATAAATGTTTTCAATTTTGGGGGGTAGATTTATTTTGAAAGTGAGTATAAATCTTGTGTTCTACCCTGAGAAGAGATGTGGTCAAATGGCACTTGGTATATGTCTGTGAGGCACTGGGATGTCAGCAGAAGACCTGGAGATCTTCCTGGTGAATAACCAACTGAAAACACAAGAATAGACTCCCTAAATGTATGAAGTGGATTTTTTTCTGCTCAGACCATTCTAATAGAATCCATCTATATAGCCTTCCTGTAACAGAGGGTTTCAAATTTTGAAGATCAATGATTCTTTTAAGAATTAAATAATCTGGAAAATCTTCAGAAAAGTAAGTCTTCAGAAAAATAATTATAAACACACACACACACACACACACACACACACTTTTGGATATAATTCTAGAGAGTTGAGTCAGTGTGGCCTAGTGGCTAAGCCTAATGATTTTAGAGTCAGATAGCCTAGATTAAAACACTGCTGCTGTATAGTTACAGATCTGCTGCAAGGTATTTAACCTCTTTAAATTTCATTTTCCTCATCTTCAAAATAGAAATAAAAACATTACCTATCTGATAGGGACATTATGAGCATATAAAGTGCTTAGGACATTGTGAGACACTAAATTCTTTGTAAATTTTTATTATTATTATTTTAAGGAGGTTACAGATCTTTAAAGCCTATTTGTGGACTCCAGGATAAGAATGTCTGCTATGAAATAGGAACAAAGTTCAAACCAATTAAGGATAATCTTCTTACCACAGAAGCAACAAGATCCTATTAAAGTAACTATCAATAAAAGGGCATTAAACATCTAGGTCTGCTACCCTGCCTGACCCTGAGCAAGCTGGATGACAATGGGTCTAACTATGTCTCCTATTCTTTCTAAGGAGCACCAGCCTGTACCAGTCACAGGAACTTGGCAGCAATGGCTGCTTTCTGCATTGAGCAAAACAGCTTCTTGGCTGCCTGAACCTTATAAGGCTATTGTTCTGTTCCTGGCATATTCTTTACAAAGTCCTAGGTATAAGAAAGGGCTGTTATGCTGTTATAAAGTTTTAATGAGAGAATATATAAGTGCCCAGTTTAAAGACTGACATACAATAACCTCTCAATAAATCCTGTTTCTTTTCTTGGTTCAGGAGGAAGGGTATCTTGGCTTGACAAAGTTACAGCTCTGGGAGAAATTCCACCGACATTCAGGGGAATGTCTGTTATACAGCTTAACTAAAATTGACTTGAAATAAGTAGGCCTTTGAGAGGGCTTTCTTTTTGGATTATATAGAGATTTTGCTGGTATAATGATATTTTCTCTTAAGACATTTGACTTGTGCTTTAAGGTAGCCTACTTTAGTCTAAGGAGATTCTTTAGCTAAATTAGTACATTTGAAATGACTGGAATATTTAGCAGCCAGCAATTTCAGATATATTAATCATTAGTAGGAAGTAGTCACAAACTGAACAATGTCTGCAGGTTCTATATCATTGTTTTATTCAGAAAGATTGTTACAAAAAAAGTTGAGTTAAATTACTTTAATATATTCTTTTCTGTTTTCCTCAGTACCTAACACAGTTCTGACACCATGTATAGAAACTTAACTATTAAATGATTTTGCTATATATAAGACTTTGATATCCACAAAGAAATCTCTCTGTTTAACATAGGTTTTATTGCTAAACAAGGTGAAGGGGAATTAACTGTGCAAACACATGCTATGGCTGATACAAGAAGCAGATTATTGCTCTGCAGTGGCCTGGAGGATCCATACTTCCTTAATGGGGTCTCTGAGCAGATGAACAGCAGAATCATTATTTTATTTTCAAAAAGATTTGCTGATGCTTTTCAACTGGTCTTACCAAACTCTCTGGTTAGCTCCTGTTACTTTTGATCTTAATTTAATTTTAAGTCCAGTGGTGTGTATGGGTGGGACAAAAGAAAAATAAGAGGAAAATATCTAAGTAAATAGAATTTAGCCATGTCAGAGGAGACTAGGGACAAATCACAATTAATAATCAACCAATAATGCCAATCATTTAAAATTGCCAATGCAGGAATAATGACATAGCTATGATGCCAATGACAGCTATGATAATAAGAGTTAGCATTTATTGAATACCTACTATGTGTTAAAAATTGTATTAAATTCTTTTGAGGGTTTATTGAATCTTCATAACAAAAATTAGCATTTCCTCTCCTCTTTATAGTTAAGAAATCTGAAGAGAGAGAAGTTAAATAAATTACAGACAGATATAGATTGAGTGTCAAAGCACCAAGGTAATTTTTCATCATTGTACCAATATTTCTCATAGTGTGGCTTTATCCCATCTACCTCAGAATAAACTGGGGTGCTTGTTAAAATAAACAGTTCTAGGTCTAATCCAGAGCTACTGAATCAGTCATGAGGGTGAAGCCTAGGATCTGCATTAAAAAAAACACACTCAACATTTCTCATAGTTTGAGAACCACTCTCTGTGCAACATAAATCTCACAGTATGCTATTGCTACATGAATCTATTTGAATGATTCTTGTTTTTACTGTAGAAACCTGACTTGTAAGAGTCAAAAGATATCGCCACAGTTAAAAGAAACTCTGAAATATTTCCCCATCAAAAACTGTCTCAACAATTAAAGTCATTTCAACAGAGTACCCAAACCGTTTCTCTACTGAATTAATAATATAAATATAACGGCTATTGGACAGGTTGGAAATATAGATTTTTGAGCTACTCTGTCTTTTCCATGGACTTTAAGCCTTGATTTCTCATCTGTAAAACAAGAGTGTCTGACTGCAAGAAACATTATAAAAATTCCAATGTTATTATATACCGATTATAAACATTCACTCTAAAAGAGGTTCACTATAATATTTCTTCAAAATATTTTCTTTAAGTAGGATTAAAATGTTTTAATAAATACTTGGGAATATAACATGTACTAAGAATTTTATAAATATTTAAACTCTTTGACCAGTAAAAACATTTCAAAAAATTTTGTCTAATTAATCATAAATACAGATTAAGATTTTTATTATAAAGATGTTCAATGAACCATTATTTAGAATAGAGAAAAAGGGAGAAAACTTAAATGCCCAACAACTGAAAGAATGGCTAAATAAATCATTTTGTTATACATAAAATAAATTCTATGCCACCATCAGAATATCAGGATTTACTAGATTCTAAATGATACGGCAAATTGGAGAAATGCAGAATTGAAAAAATGATATATACAGTGTTGACAGTAACCTGGCACACAACTATAGACTATTATAGCAATAAACATGTTTCAAATGTTCAATCTGTGACCCAATTTTGTTCACTCCATATTCATATATACATATATGTGCATGTTTGAATAAGTTTGTGTGCATGTGCATGCTTTAAAAAATTATGCAGGAAATAAACCAACATGTTTTAATAAGGCTATCCCTAGATGCTATGATTGCAGGTTATTTATATTTTATAACATATATTTTCTATAGTTCTCAATTTTTCCACAATAAACATGTTTCTTTTATACTTAAGAAAACATGTCTTATTACAAATTTATTCAGTGAGGAGCTACTTTTTAAATACATTTATGATGTAAAGTAAAGTATGTCTGCATTATGTTCCTCACTAACAAAGAGGCCTCTGAAGCAGGCCTCACCAATGTTGCCGCCAACAGTGAATTTGGCAACAATTATGTTGTCAGGGGAGCTACAAACTCAAATACCACATTATGAGCTTGGGCACAGAAGGACATATTAGCAATGGCAGGCAATGTTGGCTTCTGCCAAAATAATGGGCAAGTGAGAATGTGCTTTTGCCCCAAAAGAAAAAAAAAAAGTAAAATAAAAAATGTGGCTATAACTAGATATTATAAATAACTAGTTAAAGGATCTCTAAATAAGCAATATCATATAAGCTTCCTTGAAGCATATTTTCCCTTCTGGGATCTGTGTCAGGCTCTCAGACATGGAGGCTGCCAGGAAACTGTTATCTGTTTACCTCTAATTTATTTTTATAACTGTACATGCCAGCAATAAAACATTTCTTTAACAGAAAAATAAAATTGGCAGTAAACCCTCTGAGCTTTTGAACACTCCTTACAAATCAAAACTTCTACTTATCATGTAGTTGTTAAATCTAGCCTCATTAAAATTTTATTTTCAATTGAGTTTGCATATATATGTATATATTGGAACCTAGAGATGTGGCCTCAAATCATGGTTTTGCCAATAGCTCTGTGCCTTTGGGAAGATTTCTTCGCCTCTGCATTTTGGTTTTTGTTGTCTGTAAACATAGGCAGTCTTATGTTACACAGGGTTCTGGGAGATTGGGTGAGAAAATGAGAGTAAAGTCCAGAGCCCAAAGCCAGGCACACTGTAAATACTGAATACAAGGTGACTAGATCCCTTTCTCCACATGCAACAACATTAAGGTGATTTCAGGTTTCTCAGTAGCATTTAAAAAAATAAAGGAATGTAAACAAGTGTGTGTGTGTGTATGTGTTTATATATATATATATATATATATATTTTATATGTATTTTATATGAATATATATGAATATATTTAAATATATATTTTACATATATTATATATACTTTTTATATATGTACATTTTATATATATTTAAATATATATATATATTATATATTGTTAAGAAGAATAACGTATCTGCTTAAATATCAACTAATCTTTGAAATCCTTTATTGTCCCTAGTGAGTTTTGTTCGGTTTCAATGCTTACCTGTCAGAGACAAAATAATCCATTTCCCTTCTACAGAGTCAGCTTTGTTTGAACACCATGACATATATTCAGAAAGGTACATAACTTTTTTCTTTTTAAATATTGAGGGAGATCTCTCAGAGGTTTCTTTAAAGCCAGTGGCAATAAACATGTTTCAAACTCTTTTGCTTCACTGTAGACTGTGTGTGTGGTTAGATTATCAAATAAAAATGAGCTCGACTTTACAGATATTATTTAAAAACAAAAAACACAACTTGAGATAATATTAAGCTAAATAAGCCAGACAGAAAAAGTTGAAAATCACATGGTATCACTTATATGTGGGATATAAACCTGAAAGCAACAAATGAGCAGGAAAAACAAACAGAGACTCATGGACATGGACTATAGACTAGTGGTTACCAGAAAGTAGCGGGTGGAGCGGGGAGGTAGATGGAGTGAAGGGGGTTAAATATGTGGTGACAGAAAGAAATCTACCTATGGGAGGTGAACACACAGTGTAAATATATATATGTCTGATCATTAAAAAAAAAACACACACAGAAAGATGTTAACTTTGTACTCATTATCCTAATAAAAACACATATCCAAAAAGAAAGAAAATTATCCATTAGACCTTTCATTTCTTATTAAATAATAGAGGTCAATGTCACAGATCAGTCAAAACCAACTCTGATGTTAATAAATTCGATATAAAAACATAGTACCAGATGGGGTCTGTATTAATCTGATGTGATATTTTCAACCATGATGACTAATAGTTCTATAATTTTTATATGGGTGCCCTTCTTGAGAGAAGAGTAACCATTTATGGAAGTATTCTACATGATTGTCCCACCTTGAAAAGAAGGCCAAATCTATATGCAAATCTATATATAACATACTAATAAAAAGTAAACACACAATCAAATTAGTCAACAATCTGAAATCACACTCTTTTTTTATAGTTCCTGATGCTGATCTTTACCCCGATAAAGTGAGACTATTTTATTTCTTTGTCAGGACCCTAAATTTTATTTATATCACTCAAATAGATAGGTAAAACTCTATCACAGCATACCTGTGTGTATTAGTGTGCATATATGCATATGCATATATAATGGACTGAGAATCCAATTAGGTTTTGTAAAAAAATGTTTCAGTTACAAGCCATAATACTTGTATTACACAGTCTTTAAAACTACCTACATTCACATATATTTATACTCATGCACCATTAAATATGGCTTGTTAAATAATTTCATATACTTGACCTCATTTGATCATAACAGAAATCACGGTCTAATGAAATAAATGCCTCTGCCATAAAACTAAGTTAGTTAATTAGTGACTGTAAAAGCAGTTAATTTATAAGACTATCCCATAGCCGTGCTAACTGAACTAATTAATGACATGTGTCATGCAATGTTTGTTAAATTAGTGAATGCTCTTACATCAAAAGGCACAGAGTAAACAGCCCCTTTAAAGCACAACATTGTGATAAGTTAAATATGTCACTCATATACATAATATAGATGAGAATATCATCTCTCAATTTTATACAGAAAACATGTTATATGAGTTTATTCTTGTTATTTACATATTTTTTGAGGGTCCTAATATATAAGCACATAGCACTTATTCAATGGTTTTAACAAAAAAGAAATGAAGATATGAATATCTTAACTTTTTATACATAATATTTATGTAGCTAAAATCTAGAAGAAATAACTAATGTTTGTTTATCCATTATTTTAATTAAGATTATTAATTCTTCCTTTAAGATTATACAAAGCAAAAGCTGCTTTTAAAGTGTAAAAATTGAGTTTTGTACTTTTTCACAGAGTTCTCTCAAAGAGCTATTCTCATGACCTATGGTACAAATGTGTATATATTATACACATATATTGTAGTTACTCTAGTTTAGATCACTTGCTACCTTAAGAGATAACTTAGAAGACTTTAGAATACAGACTGAAGTTTTAATTTACTTCCAACTAACAGTCAATCTTAAATAAAGATCACATATTTCAGAGTTAAACTCTAAGTAGGAAATGTGATTCAGTATTTTAAAGATGAATTTATACTTTATTTATCCTGGAATATATTATCAGTACAACTCAAAGTCTACCCTTAATTGATGCAAGGTAAAAATAAAGAAAAGAAATATAAAATCCCTTAAACAGCAGGTAAATAAACACATTAGAGTATATGATCTTCATAATAGGCATCTTCTTAAGAACAGGACAAATGTTGGGCATGATTTTTGTGAAAACAGAATAAAGTGCTGATTTTCATGTAATGTGCTAATATGTTCAATGTTTATGGGCATCATTTAATGCAGAAGAATCCTATGTTCATTGGTTAAAACAAGGAAATGAAAGTTCCTGCCAATATTCACTCAAGTTTAAGGGCAACCTTGGCTTCCCAGAGTTTCAACAATGAACACTCTAGGAAGGGTGGGGTTGAAATAGTTTGACTAGATGGAATACAATGGCTTTTTACATTGATAAAACTTTCTGTACAGTTTTTTGTTGGTGAATTTTTTTAAAAATAGAAATGTAATGTAGCCATAAGCCTTGGGTCTTATTGATCACAAATTACCTTGACACTCACATGAAAAATAAAGACTTGCTGGACAGGTATCCTGTACTATAGTTTCTGTAACCTGCTCTCCTCTCCAACATTGTCATTTGAACCTCACCTGCTGCTCTGACTCCTCTCTGGTCTCTAGAAATAATTTTTATTTTAAGTAAGGGCAAATTTAAGAGTCCCACAGCATCACTCTGGGAGATGGCATCATACTACCCTTGACACAGTCACCTTGAATATATCCCCTATTTCTCATTACTGGCTTTTTCCATGATTCCTTGTGTCTGTCTTCCTTTCCTGAGATTATAATTCATATGATCTCTGGATGTGGGCTTGAGTTGCTCTGTTTCTGCTCCATGCCTGAAATGCAACCTGGTATATAGACCTTCCTGAGGTCACATCACCTAGACCAGTGATCTCCAATCTTATGCAATAGTATATTTCTATTAGTAAAAACAAAAATGTGCAAGTACTTCCATTGTGTATGTATTTTTAATAAGTTATTTATGTACTTGTACTAGCATATGAAAATATTATCTATTTTGTAAAATACATTACAAATGTAAAAATAGGTAATTATAATAGTTTAAGTATACTATCTTACTATCATTGGGCTGCACATGTTCTTTTAAAAAAAAACTCTTTTAAATTATAATGTTAATTATAAGATGTAATTTTACACCTGATAAGTATACACATGATAGATGATATATAAAATTTTACATGTGATACAAATCAAAAAAGTAAAGTAAAGGATATTTAACAAATGGTCCTGGAACATATGTTTAACTATTTGGGAATAATATACACTTTAATCCTTATATTAAAATAATTTCATACAGATTAAAAAATAAAAAAAATAAAAAATATAGCTAAATATTTATCTACTTTTAGTACAGGAAAGAAAAACCCTCCCATCTTTAAAACAAAGAAAAACTTACAAAAGCAAAAAAGTTAATAAATAATAGTAAAACTAAAGCTGAAATATAAAATTATAACAAATGTAAGATGAAAAAGACTCATATATTATAAAAAAGTAAAGGACTTTTGCAATCAATAAGAAAAACTATACAACCCAAATAAAAAAAAACAAAACAGCTAATAGTCAAATAAAAAATTCACAGAAGACAAAAGACTGATATTTTTAGTATTTGGGAAAAAATAGAAACAGCCTAAATGTCCAACAATAGGCAAATGTTTAAATTGTAAAATATTTTTAAGGCAGAATATTATGCACGTATATAAGGTATTTCAAATATTATTAAATAATATGGGAAAATGCTCATGATAAAATGTTAAGTTTCAAAAAGCTGCAAGTAAAAGTGTATTATCCATATGACTATAAGTCTCATATTTGCTTAGAAAAAGACTGAAAAAAATACTTAGGAATTTTCAGTGTTGTTTTTGTAAAGTAGTGAGGTTATGAGTTAATTTGCATTTGTATCTTTGATTTGTTTATTTTTAAAAGATCCTAAAGTGCACAGGAATTGCTTCTATAATGAAAATTATTTTAATAAAATATATGTGGGTTAATGTGCCTTAAATATAAATAGTTTGCAAATTATATGGCAAATATTTTAAATTATTGATTTCCTATTTTAATAAAATAAAAAGGAATCCTCAACAGAATGTAGTTAGAATCTGTAAAATATATATTTCATACTTGACTTGAGGCCAAACCATTACTGCGTTATACCTTATTTAAAAAGTTGTAAGGCAGTTTCCCATAAGACAAGTTGTATGAGAGACAGTACAACAGAGCTGTCCAGGGCCTAGGCTTTGGTGTTCGGCAGCCTGGACTGGCGTTCCTGCTTGACCACACAAAACACTGTAGCAGTGAGTAAGGTGAATTTACGTCTGCAATCCTCAGCCCGACTAACCAAATGTCATTGTATTCCCCTACACAGATGCTTTATCAACTCTATTTCTAGTGACTAAATAATGACTTAATATTCATGTCATCTCAAATATAAATGGAGAAGCGATAGTATGGAATGGATAGAACAAATCCAAAAATAAGCAGATGCTCAGTGATGCTCTTTCTTTCTGATACTGCTTTCCTCACTGGGTGTCTTTGGTCTCAGCATAACGTTATGCATGACGCAGTCCAAGTTCACCCATGGTCGTCAGCAGTTGCAGTTAGATCATGAAGAGTTGAGTCACATTCTGTAGTCATCTTATACATAAAAATGTCAAAGAATCTTTATTTTTTTTGGATGAGGGATAAAAGTAGGCAACCATGAGGTTTTTATAATATAAAATTCTTTAACTCTTGACATTTGGCAAATGAATTACTAGTTGCCTCACAGCAGCAAAATCTCTTTCTGAAAAAAAATGCTGTAATTAGTAAGTGTCTTCTCCTCTAAAAATTAACAATAGTCCTGCCAAGGGCAAAATTTATTATGATTTGAAAGAAATAAATTTTGTTGTAAGAAATCTTCATATTTAAATAAAATAAGAAATAGTAAAACCTCTCTAGTTATAATCATTTTTATACGTTAATTCTTCAGGAATAGATTGTTAATAGGAAAGTTAACTGGATGTTAGCATCTTTGCTAATTTCATCATTCAACCCAACCCTAAACACAGTCTCCACAAATAGCATATTCCTCATTCCTCCAGCAGGCTTGAAGAAAAACATATTTATTTCTTCATCTATGGTTTTATTCCTCTGAAAAAGACATTTTAACTCTAAATCCTATTTTATAAATTTCTGGTAAAACCAAATGATTTTACATTACTCTTAAAGATCTAATTTTTATAGAATCTCCCCTCTATATCTTTCTTGATGTATTTTAAGTTAATTCATATTATCTTTTTCATTTTATAGAAGAACTAAGTGAACTGAAGTCATGTAATTTTCAAAACCAGGTTTGGTTAATATATCCTAACAACAACAACAAAAAACTTTATTGTTGTGACCTTGATCATTAAATGATGTAAAATTATTCTTCCTCCATTTGGGAATCATGCCCCTTGAGGTACCACAGAAGGAATCATCACTCACTGGGGAGCAGTGTCATTGCAGTGTTGAATGAATAGATGCTTAATGAATAAGTGAATGCAAGAATGAACAAGTCAGCAAGCAAATAAATGGGGGAACTATTCTATCCTCTAGTAAGTCAAGCTAATTCAACCAAAGGCAGAAATCAGAATATATTGGTGTGTTTAAAATATAACCACCATAGGTTTTGTCTTAAACAGAAAAACACTCTAATGACTGATTTTCAACTATAGATGAAAGCAAACATAAAGCTATTTCAGACTATATATGAATCTATGAAGGCCTCCAGACTGACCAATCCTCCTTCTTAGCACTGTGTTTTTCATGTTTACTTGAGCCAGCTTCCTCTTGTTTGCCAATCTCATGGTTCACCCAGATGGTTGCCCTAGTCCTTATTTTTTTTCTTTTTTTGTCTTTTATGTGGATTGGTTTGTATAAAACATTTGAGAAACATTATTTCAGATTAAGAATGAAGCAATGACTGTTTTGAAATGATACCTTGCTTCTTAAAGATAGAAGAACAGACATTAAATTTGTCCTAAGAACTAAAAATGATTTTAAACTGGAGAGGTGACAAAAATATGGTACAGGTAGCTTTGACCAATACAAAGCACAGGTCAAGAAGCCCCTGGCCTGACCAGCATTTGTCAGAAGAGTACCAAGAAAATACATTTCTGCTTTTTTACATTAATGTGTCATATTTTCATCTGAAAAATTAATCAGTGCTCATAGTAAAAGTCTTCCAAATTCAAAACAGTGAGTACTCTATCTCAGGTTTCCAGACCTGTAGCCATCTCTTCTCCAAAGCCAGTAAAAAATTTTTTCTGCTTTAAAAAAAAATGAGAATACAGCTACTTTTAACAGTCAAAAAGTTAAACAAATAGATGTGATTTGACTTAGCCAATTCTACTACTAAGTATATATTCAATAGAAATGAAGACATATGCCCATGCAAAAGCTTTTACATAAATGTTTATAGTTGCATAACTCACAATAGCCAAAAAGTGAAATAAGCCAAATGTCTATCAACTGATGAATGAATAAACAAATTATGCTTTAGTCATGCAATGGAATATCATTTGTCCATAAAAAGGAATGAAATGCTGGTATACTCTACAACATAGATAAATCTTGAAATCATATTAAGTCAAAGAAGCTAGTCATAGAAGACCATATATTTTAAATTCTACTTATATGAAATACTTAGAACAGGCATATATAGAGAGACAAAAAGTAGATTAATAGCTGCCTGGGTGATGATAGGGTGATAGTTACAGGATACTTGGTTACCTCTAGGGTGATAAAATATTCTAAAAATGATTGTGATGATGTTTGCACAATTGTGTGAATATACTAAAAATCAATTAATTGTATACTTACAACTGGTTAATGGTATAGGATATGAATTATATATCATTAAATTCTCCAAAAACGAGTAGGAAGCCTCTTCATATACCTGATACATTGTTAAGTGAAAAATGCAAGCTGTAGGACAGCAAAAGTATAGAGCGTGCTTCTTGTGTAAAAAGGGGGCAATGATTAGAATTTGTTCATTGTTTGCAGTTATATTAAAAAAACCTCTAAGGGATATACAAAGAAAACTAATGAAAGTAGATACCTGTGATTATGAGTATCATCTTTTCAAATTATAACAATAATAGTAAACATCATCTGGAGATAGCTCTATACCAGCACATAAGAGATCTTCCTCACAGCTATACCATATTCCATTATCACTGTATGCAAATTGTTCAATCAACCCCATACTCATCAACATCTTGACTGTTTCTGGTCTAATTACCAAAACTGCTACAGAACATTTTTGTACATATATTTTTCCATCTATACACAGCATATAGGTAGAGCAAATTTTTAAAAATGGAGTTGCTGCATTACAGATAGACAATATAAGAAATCGTTAAAATAATACAACCAAAGAATACCCCTTAAATTTGACAGTTGTAGCAGCTGTTTAACTTCAATAGAGTTTATTGAGCAAAATGCATATTTCTGAAAAAGATTAAATGAAAATTTAGGATTTTCTTATTCTCTGATATGAGAGCATTAAAGAAGAAGCACAATAAGCCCCTTTTAAAAGAAATTCAGATAAAAACCAAATGGTTTGTTCTACATACACTTTGGAACTTGAGAAAGAGAAGCCTCCTTTTAACAGGCCGGAATTTATTTGAATTCATTATGTGGTTTCCCAAACGCTGTGAACATTTAAAATGACCTTTCTGCCTGAAAGTAGGAGTCTCAGAGCAAAAGGGTGAAGAAAATCTGTTTCAATCAAGACAAACATCAACTGCCAAGACCCGATTAGACTATTTGAATTCCAAGAAGGCAAAATCATCATATAAATAAATGCAAAGCATCAGGGGAAGCAGTAAACTTGGCAAAATTTAACTGCGTGAAGTTTTGATGGTGAAAAAAAATATATTACTGAGTGTTCATAGAACACAGGGCTATGTTGGGACTCATTCCTCCCTTTTATTCCTTCCACTTGCACATTTTGGAATTTTTTTTGAGTGGTTCTATTTAGCTGTATCATCTCTACTTAAATGAACATATCTGGACAGGTAAACTCTGTAATTATAGTGAAGGAACAGAAGATATTAACTAACAAAATATTATAGTTGACACAATTTTATTTACATATATATAATTTTATGAATATTAGTCTGTCAAATAATTAGAATGCAATGTAATATATTTCACACAAAAACTTTACTTATTTTGGTTGCTATTATTACTTTTGCCATTGTTTTGTTGTTTTATGATCCACAAAGTATTTGAAAACATAGAGGATGAGCATAGAATGATGGTCACAGAGATGACAGGTAATGGGTTTTGGTTAATACAGGCCAGAAGTCTATTTGCTATTCAAAGCTGACAGAACCCATTCAGGAACTCTGACCTTCAAAGTCTTGCCTATCAGAACTTCTGTCTTTGGGACTATTTATCTTGTCACAGTGGGGACACTCTATTATGTCCTTTGGGAAGATTACTGTAGCCAGTTGGTATAAACATTTTTTTTTACACATATGTATCTACTAACCAATTACATTTTGAACTCAAATCTTAACTAAATTTAGCCCATAGAGGTATTAGAACACTGAAATTTATGTACTCATAGCAAGAGAGAATTCAATACAGGTTGCCTTGTGGCCAGCTTGCTACCTAAAGTCAAGGTAAATTTATCAGGAAGAAACACAAATGCTAGTGTTCTCTTTTAAGAATGACCACAGGGCTAGATAGTTCTTAGCGAGTTCTGGAAATTCTTTCTTTCTTTTTCTTTCTTTCCTTCTTTCCTTCTTTCTTTCTTTCTTTCTTTCTTTCTTTCTTTCTTTCTTTCTTTCTTTCTTTCTTTCTTTCTTTCTTTCTTTCTTTCTTTCTCCCTTTCTTTTATTTTTTTTTTCTAAGCTGGGAGAGGCAATGAAAAGTAGAGATCTTTAGCCTTAAAAAAAAAAAGTGCCCTTCAAGTCTAGCAAGTCAAATCTGAGTAGGCCCTTAAACTTTGCATAAAGAGGACAGGTTTGAAGCAGCATAGCATCTTGAGGTCACTTTTACTTCAGAATGCTTTCCTTTTATACCTAGGTGAAGTTCACTTTCTCTGAGCTTGGTCCACCAGGTTCTCAGGAACACATTCTAGCACCAGAAGCGTGGGGCATATATACACTGAATACAACCCAGCCAAAGACCAACACTAAGGATGAACAGTGGAAAACGAATTATTTCAGGACTTCAAAGCTTTTCACTGGAAATCTGAAAGTGAGGGCCATATAAATGCAACGTCTTTAGAATGTATTCTTTCATTTCTAAAAAAAAATAATAATAATTGAAAAAATGGTCTTTCTGCTCTTCATACCTGCTGGATATTCGAGTTCTTTGTACCTGCTATAATCATCCTCTATCAAACTTTTGCTCAACTCATTACTTTAACTCTCTGCTTTCCTGACCATCCCAACTAAAATACATTGCCAAGACACACACACACACACACACACACACACACACACACACAACTCAGTCCTCAATCCTTTTTACTGCACTTATCATACTGGGAATCATTTTACTTGTTTAATTATTTTTGCTCAGTAAGCTCCACTCAGTGCCTAGCACATAAAAAGACTAAGTATATATTTGTCCATATAGAAATATGTAGAAACTACCCTATACAAAACTATAGAAATGAATCTTAAACAAAAAGTCTTGAACTATTTTCTATAAAAAGTATATACGTCTCTATCTGCTTATGGCATCATTGTAGGCTCCTATTAAAATAGACATGTTTTGTATATTTAAAAACTGAATCTAATGTAACATTTCTAAATATTGTAATATTCAGAAAATAATATATATTTTTAAGAAAGCAATGTCAAAGAAGGTTCCAGTCTAGCTCTAGCTAGAAGTGAAGCTGACTTCTTCCTTAGTCATGTAAGTTTATTTCATGTAATAACACATTTAGATTAAGCCAAGATTACATATAGTAATTTTTAAATTACACAATAATTAGTTTTTTCCTTGAGCTCTCATGATATTATCTCAGTAAAATTTCCATTATTCTTTCACACATGAAACATCTTATGCGAAAATCATATACATGTCATATCATATACCATTATAAATGATTAAAATTCTTAAATCCTCAAACTATCAGAGTAACTTGCGTCAAAACTAACATAAAAACATACATAAGAATATGTTAATAGTTTTTCCTCTGATAATAATAAACTGGCTAATTCTTAATTTATTTGTTATATGCCAGGCATTGTGCCAAGCAAGCACTTTTCATACATTCTTTCATATAATCTTCACAGGAATCCCATGGGTAGTTTTTGCCCTTGCCCAAGATCACCAAACTTGTAGGTAGAAGAGCCTAGTTTTGAACTTGACTTGACCTCAAGACCCTCCTCATCTCTCCTGTACATATTGTTGGCAATTCCAAACTGCTCCTGAATTTCAATAGCTTAACTCTGTGATGTCCCCCCACTTAGGGCCTAAAGAAATAGAAGTACTTTGATAGTCAAGCAGATAAGGCCTGAGATCAAAATGATATGGAAATTTACAATTAGTCATTAACTTGTCCATGGAACAAAAAGGCATGTCTACAGAATATGACCATTTGCCCTGCTCCTGTTACAAAATGCTTAAATATGCTACATCAAACTTCCTAAGTATTTATTGTTTCTTTCTACAAAATGGTTAAAGAGTTTCTTAAGTAACTGAGAAAAAAGAAAATACTTCTCTTAAAGGTTACAGATTAAATATATTTATATGCAGTATAACCTTCTACCTACCCATCTACCAGTCAGTAAAAGGAATTCAGAGTTACTCAGAGTCAGGAATCAGCTCTTAACTTTGTTACTCCTCTTATAAGGAATACCTATGATAAGGAATATCTTCTCTCCACTGATATGCATGAATAAATTCAGGATGCTATCTTAAGTCAGAAACGGCTAGAAGACCAAAGTTTATGGATATTTTCATGTATTTAACTTTCTTTTCCAACAAACTATATCGGAATTCACCCATCTCAACATGCAATATGCAAGGCACTACTTTTTCTTTTATCTAACTACCTGAATCTACCCTATCATAGCCAGAACAGATTCTCACGAATAAAAGATTATCTCCCGAGAGACCTTTTTTCTTTTTTTTCCCTCTTCGGATAGGTTTAAATCCTAAATTTATGCACTAATGAATATGAAAAGTCAAAAAAGGCTTAAAGCAACTTTTTATTCAGAAATATTTCACAAGATACTAAAGCATCTATTTGGTATTCAATTAGGTCTTGCCTTGAAGACTAAAGCTTTTTTATGTAATTTGAAATTTACAGGGTAGGCTACACCTTTGCAATATTTAGGAAGCAACTGAGTGAACTAAACTGCCTAGAGCAATTGGCACCAAGACAATTTGGTACTTAAAGTATTCTGGAAAGCCCAGATTTTCATGTACAAGTCTATAATCTGTATTCTCTCTACATCTCTTATGTATATATTCACTAACACACAAATAGAGTGAATTGTGGAAGTAAATATGTTTCATGCTTTGAAAAAATTATATAGTTTATGGCAATAAATTAGCTAAAATTTTATGTATATTCAGGCAATTTTTGACTATTAAGAAATGAGACATGTGGAATTTAAAAGAATGAAGCTCTGTGCTTACGCATGAAATTACCAACAGTTTACAAAATCAAATCAACAGAACAGAAACAGAAATGGGAAAAAAAAACTTCAAAAGCTAGTTACTTAAGGAATGACCAAAGATATAAACCTGTGAGAAGTGGGAGATTCAGGAGAGAAATTAATTTAAAATCTATTTTAAATCTTATAAATAAAGTTTATAAAATTTTTGAACAAAATCTTATAGTTGTCCTGACTACTGGCTAAAGTTTATAAAAGTTGCTTATGAAGTTGCCTTCAACATGTACTTTAGAGGCAGGGTATCTTAAATGGGGTGGGTTCCATTCAAAACTAGTATATCAAACTGGAGCTGTTATAATTGCAAAAAAATTTTTTTTAAATGCCAATAGTCTAGATGTGTGACTGAGAATCATGTAATAACATGGTTCATTGTGCAAGTCTGATAATAATTTGATTTTGTTGGCAAACAGGTTTTCCATTGTTTTGTGATGAACTATGACAGCCGTAATCCTTAAGGGCAACTTCTGTACACTAAACTACAGTGGCACATGAATTTTCCTCTGTTTCTTTACATGAAATCTGGCCTTTAAGAATTCTTTCAAAAACTTCTATTACATCCCTATTTAATGAATAGCATTAATTAGATTAATGCACATACTAGCTTATGCCATACACAAAAATTTAATTCAATATGATTTAAAGACTTGAATAGAACATCTGAAACCATAAAACTCCTAAAAGAAAATAAAGGCAGTAAGCTCCTTGAAATCAGTTTTGACAATGATTTTTTGAATTAGATACCAAAAACAAAAGAAACAAAACTACATTAAACTAAAAGGCTTCTTCACAGCAGAGAAAACCAACAAAATTAGAAAGCAACCTATTAAATGGGAATAAAATATTTGTAAATCCTATATCTGATAAGAGGTTAATATCCAAAAATACATAAAGAACTCATGCAACTTAATAATAGCACCAATAAAAAAATCCAATTCAGAAGATCTGAATAGACATTTTTCCAAAGACAGATGGATGGCCAACATGTACATTAAAAGATGCTCAACATCATTAATCATCAGAGAAATTCAAATCAAAACCACAATGAGATGTTACTTTATAGATGTTAGAATAGGTATCATCAAATGAAGAACTACCAAGTGAGAATGTGAAGAAAAGGAAACCCTTGTGCACTGAGTACATCATTATTTACAATAGCCAAGATGTAAAAACAACCTAAGTGTTCATCGATGAATAAATGGATAAAGAAATGGTGATACAGAAAATAGAATATTATTCATCTATAAAAAATAAAATCTTGTCATTTGCAACAGCATGAATAAACCTTGAGGGCATTATGCTAAGTCAGAGACTGAGAAAAACAAATACTGCTTGATCTTACATGTGGAATCTAAACAAACAAAAACCAAAACCAAAACCAAAATCAAGCTCATAGATACAAAAGAACAGACTGGTAGTTGCCAGAGGCAGGGTGTACATAAGTGGGGGAAATGGGTGAAGGGGGTCATAAATAACTTCTCCAAACCCATAAAATATCATTACTCAAGTATTAAGAAAACTTTAGATATATCTATAAAGACAAACATTTTAGTAATAACTTAAATTATGTCAAATGTTAATTTAGAGTTGTTTTTGTTTAAAATTCACTTATTTCCAGCTATTTTTCTGGTTATTATATATATCCTAGTTTATTTATTTTATGTTAAAAAAATTAAAGGCTGAATCTATCTAAATAAAAAAATCTATTGTTATTGTTTTACTTAAATAAAATAAATTTAAGTCTTTAACTTGGCTGACATAGACTTATTAAGAGGTGATTTAATAAATAATTTATTTGGAATGAAAATATCTAGCCCAGAGAAAATATTTTGGTCTAGAATGATCAAATACTCCAGATTTATTTTATATTACCCCACCTTAGATTTAAGTAATGCGGTTTTTAAATTTTAATTTTTAAATATCTGCTCACCACTGGATTTCTAAAAGCAACTGTAATACTTTTTAACTATAAACATACTTTTTACCACGAAAGTAAAAAATATGTCCTAGAGGTATAGTAGTAGGTAAAACTAGAAATCCTCTGTCCTACAGGAATATTTTAGAAAGTCACTAGACCGAAAATTTTATAAAGGTGAGAGCTAACAGCTGGCAGGGTGCCTGGGGCAGAACTGGTTTAATAAACTGTTAAATGAAGCAATGAAAAATATTCACCTTCGCTTTTGCAATTAATAGAAGAGTTACAGAAAAAAAGAAAAAAGAAAAACAAACAAAACAAAAGTCTTTGCTAAAGGACTGCTACAGAATCTGATGAAGTGTTCAAGTGGCTAGAAAATGTTTTTGCACAGCACGAAGAACAAATCATTTCCTATATTATGAAGGATTGGACCTTAATTTCTTAGCATTCCAAATACTTAAGTCTAAAAGTGTGGTAAAGCTGAAAACTAGCTCAATAATGGGAAAAGTTCATAAAATGAGCAGGAATGTAGACCCTGACTTTGGAGATCAGAGGTCAACTGTATTTGTTAGGGATCTTGGACAAGCTTGACTCTGATTCAGCATCCAAGCTGTGGAATTTATGACAGTTCCTGATGAAGCTGGAGTGAGCCTGAAATGGTGGTCCTAGTACTTATCTCCATCAGGTCTCTCAGCGGCACATAATAGTCACCTCATTGATAGAATCAGCCACGTTAGCTGGGTGGTTAGTATGAGCAACACACATTAGCTTTTCTGTACGAACCATTCTTTACTAGTTGATGGTACACAGATGAGTCGCTCAGGTGAGGAGAAAATGTTGAGGAAAATGGGGAAGTGCAGATTCTAGAAGGAGAGACACACGAAGGGATGAAGTAAAGTGCTGAGAACAGAATTATTACCAAAAGGTGTGGTAAACTAAGGGTGGATGGAAGCCACAGGAACCAGGCAAAAACCCTTCCAGATCCTTTATAACATCTTGCCATGGAGAGTAAATTCTGTCTCCAAAAATCACTAATACAACCCCTAGCAGAGAACCACCTATTAGAAGAAAAGTAAAAATAAAAACAGGTTATAACACTTTCTTTGTAATGTAGAATAACTCACTGTTCTTTCTTTGAGCATCAGAGAGATGTTAGTTGCAGAGGTAGCACAGGCACTATGCTCCACTCCACATAGCAGTACAAAGATAAACAAACCAAATGTAATACTTTTGTTTTTACACAAGAAAGGCCTTAGAATTGTGGAAAAATTTCATGGGTATTTTTAGAAAAGGATGTAATTGCATGCCTATGTATGCAAAATGATTTTTCCTAATTATAACAACACCTTTATAAAGGCATGTTTGCTAATAGCAGGTTTATTTTTTTCATGCGTGTTTTATGTTACCATAGAAACACTAATTTATACACAATCAGACCCAATTTTAACAACAGGACTCAGATAAACAATTGGGACTACTTTTTCCAAACAAGAGACTCACAGAATCTTTAGTGGTTTGATCTTTTTTTGCCTCCAAAATGCTTAACTTCACTCTCAATCACACCTTGTAAGCCAATGTACAGTTGTTAATTATAATACAGCAATGCTTTTAACACATTTTTATTTTTATTGGTAACTACTTATAATAAGTAAATACTAGAAACTATAGAATGCTAATTGCTTTCAACTAAGCGACTGCATTCTCTATATTTTTAAGCCACTATGCTTTACAGTTAATTCTGAAGCAATACCCCAGTCTGTGGCATGGTAGGGAGGAAGAAACTCAGCTATGGAGATAACAATCTATGAATTACACAACTAAGAATGTACTTTGGGATTAGAGGTCCCGGAGATCTGGACAGGTAGGGAAGATCTGGCAATGAGATTACAGTAAAACAACCACCCAAGTTGGACCCAAGTTGGAAGGTTACATAGAGAAAGTCTTTTAACAAATGCACCTAGAGATAACGCCCAAGCCTCTGGTCCTTTCTTTCAGATTAAACCCCTGTCTAGGACAGTTTCTCTAAAGAATTCTGATCAATTTTTAAGTAAATCAGAGGCATTTTAGCTTCCAATTGACCGCTTCCTATTCTGCCACCCTCTCTATATAGTTTACTTGTTTGATGGACCTGAATAAGAAGTATGTCTTTGAATTAAAGTGTTAATAGGATTTATCCAGGATACCTAGCTTTGTATGAATGCTCCATTGTGAGACACACTTAAGAAGACTGCCTTAGAAAATAAAGGCCTTCAAGACTGAATTAGTTTTCATAGTCATAATTCTTAACTATTTAAAAAGTCACACTAATACACAAACTTGAAAAATGATGTATCATACAAGCAAACATTTCCTTGGCACTCATGAGGAGTCAACCACTATGCTAAAGGCTTTAGGCTTGTTAACTCATTTGATATATAAACAGAAATATAACTAAAGGCAACATTTATGATTTTAAAAAGTATGTGAATACATGATTTTATCTTATTTGCCATGAAACATTGGGTAAGTCAGCTTACTTCAGCAGGTCTCTCCCTCTGTATCTGTATAACGAGAAAAAATAATAATAATCAAGCTTCACAGTGAGGACCTAACGGGAAAATTCTTGTCAAATTGATAGCCTGGTGTCTGCCACATAGTAAACACTGCTTAAGACTGTATTGGGAAAACAGAGAGGAGTGAAGTTAGAATTTCAAGACATAAATTTTAGCTACGTAATCAGCTATGTGACTTCCGAAAGTTTAATGATCAGAGTTCAGTTGTCTAGGGGAGGATTTTGGTCAGAACTATGTGTTGAATTTCCATCAGGAGACTTTTGTAGACTCATCCTCCTTGCATAATCCTTCAACATAATTTTTCGAGAATTCTCAAAAATGACAGATTTATCATGGTATTAAATGACTTCACAGACATAAGTTTAAGAATTACATTAATGTCCCATACAAATTATAATAGAACTGTTCATGGATTTGCCTGAAAGATTAAGCTTTGCTCTCTATTTGACCTTAAACTTCATTTTTGAGTTTTTAAAAAATATTTCTCCAATACAACCTTTTGCCACAGAAGCATTGATGCTGTTTCTAACAATTTTTCTTGACCCCCCCTTGACTAGAAATGTTGAAGACCAGTAAAATTTTTTCCACTTCCAAAATGGAAGCAGGGGTGGGAAGAACTAGATTATAGGTTATTCTCTGGTCCCTTTCATTTCAAATGCCAGAGAGAAAGAAGACGGTGCAATTTATAGTCTGACGAGGGAGGATGACAATGAACTGAAAAAGTCAGGAACCAGCTAGATCCCTAAAAAATAAAGCTTCGTCAAAGTCCACTTTTTACTTCTTGACACAACTCTATGGTCCAAGGTCAAAAGTCTATATGAGGATCTTGAGGAAGAAGGCACACACACAAAAAGGTAAACATGTTCTTGAGATGCACAAGGTTAAAAGAAGAAACTTAATCTAGAATAGGAAGGAAAAGTGTAAATAGCAATGTGCTAACAACTTTCTGGAATACCACAAGGAAAAATCATGTGTGGCCCAAGAAGTTTACACAGTAGAGAAAAGCAAATAAAACAAGAATAGCAGCAATAACAAACATGAGATTTAGACCACTTTTTTTCTTAAGTGCCATGATTTACAAGCTGTGTCACTTCAATTTTACCTCATACAGTTGTTTTGAGGGCAAAATGAACTAAATCGCATAAAGCACCAGGTCCAATGCCTGAAAAACAGTAGATGCTCAAAAAATTGTGGCTATAATCATTATAAAGGTTACTACTCCAACTATCACTGTAGAGTTAGGAGTTGCTGTCCTAGCTAGCTGGTGATCCTGCTATTTCATGAAAAAGTTATAGTATCAGAGGAAACATTATAGCAATGGCTTAAACGTCATTGCTTAAAAGCTGACACATTTTACAAAAATTTATCCTAACTAAAACAGTATCAGTCATAGCAATTTCTTGAAATGAAGAAAAAACTACAATGGGAACAGTCTTCTGTGTGAAGCCTGAAAACAATTATAAATTGAATCTACATTTTATGTAACATTTCTTTTAACAAGTCACACTGATGTCATCTGCTTTACAATTCAAAATCAGTATTTTGTACTATAAAAGAAAAAAAATGAAGTCACTTACTAGGCAGCTTTCAAATGCTATAAAGGAGGATCTACTTAGCTACTGATTCTATATCCCTATACCCACTGGTATCTAGGAAGAGATGGCTTTAAATTTAAGCAAGGGAGATTAGTATTAGATATAAACAAAACACCAAGACTATGTGGGTTGTAAAATATCGGGACCATTTCTGGAAGGAAGCTTTGGAAGTTACAATCCCAGGGTGCATGTATTCTATATCTAGTTTCTAGTTTTCTAATTTTGTGTTCTCCTTGTTTAGTAGAGAAATGGAAGGACTTGCAATGGACTCCTCTAATACTGTGGCAGAAATTCTTAGGGCTGAGATGAGCCATGGTGAAATATCTTCTACATTCAAGCTCATTAATGGCAGTTTTTGCCCAGAAGGTGGTCATGCGATTAAACAGGGCAAGGCACTAGATGGTGGATGACTTGTTCAAAATGGGCTGAAGTTCTTCATATTGGCCTCTCCTTTAATCTTCCCTCTTATTTCTCTAGCCACTCATTGCAGCGTTTCCCCACAATTTCCCCATGATTTTTTTCTAACTTTTATTTTGAAGAACAGTTTAGCTTAGGTTCCCCAGTTCACATTCTCTCCTACCACCTGGGATGCTCCTAGGAGAGCCAACTCCTTTGGAAGCTGAGGGTGGATAGAAAATTGCATAACTTATATTTCCCCTGTTATACTGAGAAACTATCCATAGGTTCTGGTTTTCTACCTCTTTTCTATTCTTTTGAGGTACTTCCTAGTTAAGGCCAACTGACCACACGGCAAGGCACTTTAAGAGCTGACATATCACAGGCACAGTTTCCTATTAGTCATCTTTACATGGTTACCCTTAATAGAATCTCACCCAGGCTCACTGTGTTTGTACCTCTGTGGTATACTAGTCTATCCTGTGGGCCATGGACCCTTGAGAAAATTGGTGCCTTCGGCAAGAGGATATCTTATTTCTACTCTCCATTTTCTAATATATCTTCAACCTTTGTTTTATTTCTTGATAAATTGGGTAATCTCTGGAAGGGCTCCTCGGGAAATCTATGCAGGCTTTTATTTAAGACTGTTCTTCTTTTGTGACTCTATTCCTCACCAACCTAGTAAAGAGCCTTGAGGTCCTATTTATTGCCTTTATCCGGGCTTTAACACTTCTATATATTTATTCTTATTACTCAGAACACCTACACAAATATTCGAGGCATCTTTCCATAATGAAATCTCCTTGAAGACCTCATTAACATTCTCCTTCTTCAGTTTCACCTTAGAATCTACTTTTCTCAGTCTTGCTAGTGATACTTGGGTGGATCCAATTGCTAACCTTTTTATATCCACAATTACATTCGTGTCTTCATTCTTTCTGATTTAATGCAATTCACTATGTGATTAGAATGACTGATAGAGGGACTAACAAGTAAGTTACTCCTTTACCTCTGCTAAAAGGCAAGTTTTATTGATAGGGCCTCAGCCATGGTGTGCCCCAGATCAATGGGAAAGTTACAGGTAGGCCTAAGAGTTGTGGCATACATAATGACCGCTCATTTTATTAATGTGGAGCCTATTCAGTGCAATGTCACAGAGGAGAGTACTGCATGGGGCAATATTGCCTATGAACTTTATTCACCAGTGATGTAATAGAAAAAATGATTGAGAAACTATTTTGAAACACCAAAACTAAAGAAACCACCTTTCTTCTGAAGAATACAATACCAATTTAGTGTTTCTTTACTAACCACTATGCTAAATTCATGACATGTCAGCTGTTCATATATTTAATGAGTAAATATTTTTCATCCAAAACAAGTGTAAAATAAATTTGTAAAAAAATGAGGTGGTAAATAAAAATTACTGTTTCTTAAGTATTATTACTCTTTTGTGACTTCTCAGAAATGAGAATTTTCCCATCACTTCAAAGTCTTTCAAAGCAGAAGCATTTGGACTATTGTTATTTGAACTTCCCATGCAGTTTAATTATCAGCGAGTTTATCCTAGTGCACACCAGGATACAAACACAAATGACTGTCTAGCGGTCTCCAGTGGTGGGGAGCACTACAGAATGTGCAACTATGAAGGATTTTAGTAGTTATTAATATACTAGCGGTTTTTAAGAAACCTTTAGAGGTATTCCAAGGAAAGGGAAAAGAATTGGCTTTGGGGTAGGGTAAAGGTATAAACTCATGGAGGTTTTATTGTTATGTGTATGCCTATATATTTTTACTTATATAATGAAATACATATGAAACATGTATGTTTTAAAATTTTTTCTCTATATATCAAATATACATATAGTTTTGAGTATTTCATATGCACTCATTTATATTAGCATTTCATCTGTAAAAATAATCTCATTTAAAAAAAAAACCATATTTGAAATTCACTGATCTAGGTCACTGCCTTGATTTTATAGGTGAGTAAATCTGGCTGTAGAGGTTGGAAAGCAGGTTGGAAGTAGGGTAGGCAAAGGACTTTTTCAGTGAATCTCACAGTTTACAACTTTAAAGAGTATAACTATCTGTGATGTACTCTGTTTCCCTAGTTATGTTTTAAATAATTCTCAAAGTATCTTAATCACTTCTCCTAAACATTGTATACCTCTAGGTCTATTATATAATAGCCGTGATACAAAAAAGCAACAGGATCAAAAAAGTAACCAGCAACAGGATCAAAAATGTTTATCACAGGGTAAAAACTTTGAACCAATCTTAAAAGCAATCACTTACCTAAGATAGTCACAATGTATATTGGACAGGCAGAAAGCATGCAAATCCCATTAGTTTTCCCCTTTATAAAAGCTTCCAAGGTAAAAGGAATAGGACAAGATATTTCAAAGCTGATTTAAAACAGCATGCAATCTTATACAAAGCCTTACAGAGCTTGTAGAGAACAAAGTTAAACTTGTTAACATAATTTGAAAGATGATCTATTCAAAACTGGGAGGCATTGACCTTTTGCTCTTTATTTCTCTATAATAGGAACAGATGACCTTATTTGCTACCAGAAGAATATGCACTAGCCTAGAGGCTGTAACTACAAGATTCTTTCAAACAGGCATTTTCAACATCCATCATCAGTCTTAAACTTCATAAGCTTTCATATAGATAAAAAAGACAACTTCCAATTTATTTCTTCAATCACCCAATATCTAACCAAATATTTAGTGCATTCAGATATATTAACGACATGAACAATTTTACAGTGATTAAAAATGATGATTTTATAGACAATAGAGAAAGATAACATGCTAAAGTAAGAACAGCATCATCTTTGATGCAGACAGACATGAATTCTAATCCCAACCTTCTGTGGCAGTGAAAAGGCCTTACCCAAGTTATTTCATCTCTTAGGCTCATTTTCTCATTTTTAAATGTTAATTAACAATTACTTTAATGTTGTTTTAAGAACTAAATAAGATATTGTATGTAAAATTCTCCTCAGAAAATCCTTGCTTTTTTCTATTAACTTGATAATATGAAAGCTACGAGTACCATTATTTGAAAAGTAGGGAAAGGCTGTTATGTAAAATGAAGAACCAGAGAACAAAAATAGTATTTACAACTGTTTAAGACATGTAAATTAAGTGAGAAATGACAATAGTTGAAGATGGAATAGTGGGGGTCATAAGTAATTTTCCCTCCAAATATTAATTAAAACTAGACCTTTTATTTAAAACTTGTAGTTTTAGTATAATCATTGCTTTTTACCACAATCATGAGGGCAAAATAAGAATTCTCAGCCAGCTTGATGTTTACAACCTTAGGAGAAGACAATTAATAGAAAAAAGCAAGGATTTTCTGATCTAAGGAGCAACATTATTGAGAAAATTTTATTTGCTCAGTATTAAAACACCATGCTTCAGACACTGAGCAAATTGTTTATGAGATATATAGATATCTGCACATATAAAGATGAGCTTGCTAATGCACATGGTAGTTATAGTTTTAATATATTTAAATTTCATGTATAATTCTTGATGAAAAAAAGTACACGAAAGAGAAGCAGAGTGACAAAAATAAGGTCTCTCCTACTGCCATTCTTGCTGCTTTTACTTTAAAAGGCAATTGACCACTTGGTTGGGAAACAGCCTTACAGACTTTTTTCTATGTCTATAAACCTAAGTACAATTTTTATATATTTAATAATGTTTCAACATTTGCTTTATAAAACTCCCGCAGTCATACTTTAGACAGGTGACATCTCTTTCCTCTTCCCAGATTACATAATGAAAAACCTTAAATGTAACAAGTATATGCCAAATAATGAACATCTGAAAGCAGGAAAGAATACAATCCAGTTTTCTTGATCAAAGTTCTCTTTATATTTATATTTGGAAGACTGAATTATATAAGTCTTACTGAGATTAATGAGAAGTATTTCTGGGATATGTATATAAATGACAAAATGCTAAAATAGTATGGTATTATTATAATATATTACTGCTGATTAAATCTGAACTTAAGACATGTAAAATTCAAATATTTTTGAAAATGTAATTTTCTCATTGTTTTCTCATATAGAATAGAATATAAAAGTAATAGTATTGTTCTTGACATAACTGAACTAGAAGGCGAACAATGCTCCAAATCAATAGGTTTGCTAATTTTATTAACTTTACAAGAACAAAAAAATATATATAGAAAATTTCTCTCAATTTTACACATGCAGATTTTTTAAGGAATGCTAAAGGTTAAATATCATAATCCCATTCCGCTAGGTCCTGGTACATAGTAGGTACTTAATATGAACTAACTAAATAAAAGCAACTTAATATATATCTTTATTATATAATATTCTACATTTGTGACATCTATATTACAAGGAAACAGATTAACTCCAAGATTTTTATTTTATTTTTTTGAAATTCAAAAAATTTTAACTATTAAGGCTTGTCTTTTAAGTAAATGAATTAAGAGGAAGGGTATATAATATCATTAGTAGTTTGTCAAAAATTTCTTTAATCAGGTCTGTATACAACAAATTAGTGTTGAGTGCTTTTTCTAGTACTGGTTGGAAAGAAGCAGATGGGAAAAAATAAAGGAAAAGTAATCAGAAACATTTGATTCTTTCAGAAGTCAGTTAGCAAACTTTCAAAGGTAGCAGTTGACTTGGAGGCATGTGAGAGAAAAGTAGACAGTTTTGGAGAAAGTGGGCCAGTGAAACAGAAAATGGATTTACATAAACAGAAACAAGATGGTAAAGCCAAAAAACTGATTAAATCTGAACTTAAGACATGGTTCCCAAGAACAAAGTCTTCTGCAGTCCAGAATAAAATTGATGGAAAGGAGAATAAGTGCTAAACAACAGGTCTCTCACATGAAAAGACAACAGAGGATGAGGAAGATTTTGACACTGACAAGGAATGCAAGTTGGGGAAATGGGGAGTTAGAACAGAAAAGGTGGTAAGAGTTAGACATTGTCCAACAGAGGTCTCTGGGGTCTGTCTGTGCAGAGAGAGCAAGGCTCTGGGAGAGAAAGAGCTGCTTTTATTTTTTTAACCGAGTAAATGAATAAATACACATATACACACATACACACATATAAACCTAATCTAAATACCTAATATATAACCTTTATAGATTTTACCTTATAAAAATATAAATAAATGTTTATATAGTATTTGAATGATAAAAAGAATAATAAAATGGTAAAACTGTAATTACAGCAATTACAACTTCAGGCCAAATAATACAGAGGCAGTAGTATTATACCCAACCTGTTATAATATTAGTAAGTCAGATGTAAGATTAATAACAGAAGTTTCCACAGTACATAATTAAATGTAGGAATTATTAAGATAAAGAGAGATATTTATTTGTTATATAAACACATTCTGACCCCTAGCATTTTGAAAAATATGTAAAATTAAGGGCAATAATATATGCAATCACAAATCAATATTTAAAAAATATTTTGAATTGTGGTCATTTTCATTTATAAAAACAGCTTGCACAATTTAGAATAATAGAGTATTTGTGGATAAAAATAGACTATCACAATCTCAGAAGTAAAGGATGTCAATGTTACTATTCTCCTGAAATATACTAAGTGTTGCTGATTGACCCCTGACTTTGGAAATAAGTCTCCTGGCGGTTCAGGCAAAAAGAAAAGTAGATTGGTTAAATGCTATTTAATCAAGAGCAGATTCTGTTTTCAGATAGGCAGGATAAAAATCACAAATGAATAAAATTCACTTATTTTATAAATGTTGATTACCCATTTGTGTTAGAGATTTGTATTATACGGTAATAGAAGGATTCTTAGTATTTCTTAGTATTTATTATTTGGCATAAAAGAGCCATATAAATTTATTTGTAAATGCAAACTCTAAAAACAAAATAAGCTCAAGAAGGAAGTTATTGTATGTCCTCTTTTAGAAGAAATCACAAGTGACATAAGAGATAAAATCTATAATTTATTAAAACTCACTCATAAAGGGACAATTCTTGATTCCAGTCCACTGTGAGACACTAGTATAACAGCAAATGATAACCTAACCACATAACTGTGTGTTAAATTCCTTATGAAAATAATTTGAGTATACGTGTGTTTGCCTGCTCATACAATACATAATAAATTTTATCTGTATGCTTCCGTTAATCTTCAACCACCTGCCCTCAATCATTGCTTTTATTTCCCCCCATCTAAAGTATGATTATTTCCACTTCAAAGAGGTGATCTTACTTATTTACAACGTCTGAAATAAGATTAACATCTAAAATAGTCATAAAAGTATTCTGGAAATTACTACTTTATATACAAAAGTTACTTTATTGGGGGAAATAGCACAATAAAATATTAGAATAAATTCAAATTAATGTATTTTCCATTAAGGTGAAAATATTACCCAAAATTACCAATGAACATAGTTACCAGGAAATATTATTAACAAAATAAAACACAGAAAATGACTGAATGATAAGCAACTTGATTTCTATTTAGCCACAAGTCAAATTTAAGTGGGTCCTATGACTAAAATATATAATATTAATAATTTTTCTAACACAACTGTGCCAAAGTCCAGGTATTTCTTCTAAAGAAGATGGCTAAGACCATCAACTACCAGCCTGCTTACAAGAAAGATGTGATCATAAGCAACCAAATCAGACAGTGAAAATACAAGTTTTCATTTTCTAAATCCTCAACATATTTGCAAATTTCTTTCCTCCTCTAAAAATTATTACATGATGAATCGCTATAGTCCACATAGTTAAAAGATGTGAGCCCGTTTTTAGAGCAAATCAGACACAAAATAGAGAATAAAGCATCACCGATCCTGCGCTCTTTCCAAAGCCTTAACATCATACCTAACTCTCAAACCTCGTCAGCAATTACTAAATACTCAAGTATTACGTTAATCTTGAAAGGAAAGACCAGGAGAAGCATGAGAGAAAAGCACATTACCAAACTGCCTCTGTAGTCCTCAGGGAACTTGTGGACCGGGATCTTGGCTTCATAATAATACTCATTTTGGGGGGAAAAAAAAGGAAGAAAAAAAGAGAAAAGTCTTCTGATTAATACATTTCAGCTGTCTTTCCACAAAAAAAAAAAAAGGTTTTAAATATATTCCTATTCCGAGAGAAGCTGCTTGAAGAAATCCAAAGTTCCCAGAGTCAACTCCTGCCCCTCATCCAGAACACAGGGGTGCTTCTAAGACTCAGTTCTTTCCTCTTTCATATTGAATTTACTCCAGCACTAGGCAGTTCGGAAGTGACAGTTTTTTTTTTTTTTTCTTCTGTTTGCATTGCCAAGGGAGGAACTGAATTTTAAATCTATTCTTCATCTGGTCACAAGGGAAACCAACACAGCAAAAGAGCCACTTGATCTCGCCCTTTTTGCAAATCCATAATAACAGGTTGAAAGGTTTCCAACACTCTCAAAGTCCTCAGGTAGAGTGAAAGGAAAAGAAAATGACCGAGAAGCACTGTAACATCGGAGAGCTGTCAGGGAAGTTCCATTTCAGGGAGACCACAGGAAAACACTCTTCTCTAGGGAGCCAAAAAGTCAGCCAGGGAACAAAAGCGCTCCACACTTCGCTGGGCCCACTGCTTTACCTGTGAATGTCATTTCCGCTGCGTCCCCCGCTTCGAATCTGACTCCAAGCCTTTGTGAATGAGAACTATCATTCAATCTCGCCAGGCAGAAACTATTCCTCAAGGGCTGTATGACGTCTGTAGGAAGGCAGTTCAAAACACCGCAGGGAAGTGAGAGACAGGAAAAAAAAAAACAACAACCAGCGTGCTGGCCCGGCCTCCTCAATTGCTGAAACTTACAAAGCTAAGGGGCAGACCAGATCAAAGACCAGGACTGTCAAACCAAGCACAGACTGGAGACCTCTCAGAAGTTATAAAACCATTTCCTCCTCTGGGAAATGAGGTGTCTGCGTTATTCAAGGTAAGATTCCCTGAGCCCTTTATAAGGAACACACCCCTTTGCCATTGAGCTGTTTACCACCTTCCAAAAAAAAAAAAAAGGCAATTTTCTACAAGTCCCACACTGAAAACTAAAATTTCTTGTCGGAAACAAAGTTGAGAGAACTTAAGGATTTAGCAGCTGTTCACTCGGAGCATACTTAATGAAATGTCACGCTTTGGGGCTCCTTGGAGAGATGCAAACTGCCACAAAAGTTCAACAGAGGTAGTAGGCATCATTGCATCAGGTTGAGCAGGAATGTTTAAACTGAAAAATCTAATGAATTATTGCTGGACAAGTGGCTACATGTACTGAGGCTGTTGCCTTGCACAGTGTTGTCTAAATCTTATTTCTTGTGAAAATCATATGCAGATTTCATTGATTTCTATACATGAAGACTGGGTTTGCTAATTCAACAGATCTTCAGTGAAAAATGAAGCTCGTGTTATCAAATTAACATCTCTTATTGTGAAGACCAATTCCTGCCCCACCTCCTATATCTTAAATAAATACTGTTCTATTATAATAGACATAATCTAAACTGATTGGAATTGCTCCTAAGAGAAAGAACATTTGACCACCCTGGGTATCCCTCTGAATATCTGCACAGAGGATCTGCATTCATTTGGGAATGCCAACTTCGGTTATTTTGGATGTGAATTATCAAACAAAAATAATTTAAGCATTCCGATTCCTTAAAAGACATTAGTTAGTACGTTGGTTCTCTAGTCTGACGTGAACTTTGTATTTTTTTAGCATTTGCAGGCAGGATGTTGGAGTGTAGCTGTGACCCACCCAAAAGACTTGGAAAATTAATGTAGTAAGGCATCCCGCCAGAGGCTCTGGCTGCTTATTACAACAAACCGTTCAACTCCTCCCCTGGTGCTTCAAGGTGCATTTGTGACATAGTCTCTCTAGGTGACCTCCAGGCCTCTTAAGGTACATGCCAATTAACTGGTTTTCATATAATTGTCTCTTTAGGCTTTTCAGTTTTCCTATGACTGCTCAGGGACATTCATATATTCTTAACTCTGTTCCATAGTGTAGTGATGGCACTAGATCTGTCCCATAGTGTAGTGATGGCACTTCAAGGCAGTTTAACCAATCATATATATTTTAGGAATTCAAAAGAAAGTTTATGAGACTATTAATTTTTGAGAGGGAGGTGGCTTGTGGGACGAGGTTTATCTTTATCTCAGCTTTTTTATATGAGAAAAGGAAAAAATAAACAGAGTAAAAGTAAGCAATTGCTATTATTTATTTGAAGCACTGTTCTCTTCCATGTAAGGTCTGTCAAATATCTTCTGGTTGCCATTTCAGGAAAAATAAATTATAATAATCACAGAATGTAGTGTCTAAATATTCTCTGTTAAACTCTCCTGAAATAATTTGCCCTGTGTTCTACCATGCCCCAGAAAGCTCTCTGTCCCAGTAAGATTATTTAGCTCACTGCCACTCCCTCACTGTCACATACACAGAGGAGATAAATGCGGCCCCAAGTGTTTTTCCTTACTTGCTCAATGTTCCATGTATTCCAGGAATCTAACTCTGAAATACCTAGTCCACTGATTGGGTGTCTCCTAAACAGTGTATAATAATCCCATATGATGAACATATCATTTCTGTCCCCTAAGAAAAAATGTTTCAGTGGAGAATCTGAATATGCAACTAACCAGAATACTCAAAGCTTATCAGATCAGCACACCAAGGCTGTCATTACAAAGAAAGAAAGATGTACAATATTTTCAGGCCACTGAGATCATTTTTTATTTTATTTTTACTTCTACCCCTAATATTTAAAGTAGTGACAGAATAAAAAATGAATAGTACTTATTTACTATTACAGTTTTTTCTCCATTCTAAGGCAATTTTTTTATAAGAATATTTTTGAAATAATGTTTTATAATCTGTGTTACATATTTTTTCCTTGGAAAAGCTTCTCAGGATAGAACAGATGTGGTATTGTCCTTCAAACCCCTGTTCGTACACAAGTCTATGATGGTGTACAGGCTGACAAAGAAGCCTGATTCTAGGAGACTGGATTTAGGAAATGTGTGGCCCTTGTCTTTAGGACTTTGGGGAATATGAATTCGACCCAGAAGCTGTTCATTTCCAGCATTTTCCTGATGTACTGAACTGTATAATGTATAAACTCCTATTTGACTATTGACACCACAGCATTTCAATGAACTGTATTAAAGATGTATAACTTTACTGCTGTCATCCATCTATACATATATTTTGTTGAATCAAACCACCATGTAGCATGATATTTACTAAACCTCAGTCATTTGGTCACAATATCCACAAGTTTTGGAATACCATCCGTATTATTACTTACTTGGTATTTTTCTTCATACACTCAAACTTAAATAACATGTATTTAAAAGATAACTATTATTTTAAAATACTTTGCCCACTTTCAAATCTTCTGTCCTCTGAGTAAACTCCTATTTTCAGATTACAATAGATACTCTGCACTTTCTAATCAGTCAGGAACAGAGTTTTGAGAAACCTGTCATAAACTAATATAATATTCAGTCCTGTCAGGTGTGTTTAAATTCAGTACTCCAGATTCGTTAAATATCTTTTTAGAAAAAAATGACCATGGAGCTGCATATTTTTAAGGTTTCTGGTATTCTATATCATACTCTAATGTTAGTAAGAATGTCCCTTTGAACTCTGGTAGCACTTCCTTGTTATTGAGGAATAATATGGTATTTTCGTTATCTGGAGGAGGATTACAAGCAGTTTCTTATCTTATTACACTAGCTAGGTATACAATTGGATTCAAGGACTTTCCTATAGCCATGAACATCTTTGGAACTAAATTCTTTAATTTCTGATGAAAAGTCCAGAGTAATATTTTGAAGGCTTCTGACCTTTAGGTTTCCTGCCTCTTTTGTAAAATGTCAAGTTAGCATAACAATCATCTCTGTTTTGATATAGTACCTTTTGTTTAATTTTGCTATTGTTGTCTGTCTTCTGGTGTCAAACCTATAAAAATCCTCTCCAAGAGCAATGTCAAGAAGCTTTCCCTATTTCCTTCTAGGACCTTTCTGGTTTCAGGGCTTATGTGTCTTTGATCAAGTTAATTTTTGTGAGTATAAAATAGGAGTGCAGTTTCATTCTTTTGCATGTGAATATCCAGTTTTTCCAACACTATTTATTGTATGTCCTTGGCACCCTTGTTGAAGATTGGTTGACCATATATGCATTGGTTTATTTCTGGGCTCTATTTTGTTCCATACATCTATGGGTCTGTTTTTATGTCAGTACCACACTGTTTTAATTACTATAGCTTTGTGAAGTAGTTGAAAATCCAGAACTGTGATGCTTCCAGCTTTGCCCTTTTCTTTTAAGTTTGCTTTGGTTATTCATAGCCTTTTGTGGTTCTATGTGAATTTTAGATTTATCTATTTTTATTTCTGTGAAAAATGCCATTGTAATTTTGATAAGTATGGCAATAAATATTTACATCAAACAAAAAGGCTTCTTCAAAGCAAAGGAAACCACCAACAAAATTATTTTGGGGTCTGTACCCAATTGCTATGTGGGGTATAAGAGGCACTTCCCCACTCCTACAAACAATTCTTGGACACCAACTGGGTGTCTGAAAATTCAACTCAATTTTGAAATTACCCACCTGAAGGTAGTTTTAGATTCCATAGGTTAAACACTCAGTCCCAAAAGATTGCCACTCCCTCAACTCTTTAGATGCTAGTTCAAGTCCAGAATGTTACCCGTACTTCTGACAGATAGGCTATAAATGAGAGGTTCCCATGACCCTCCTCCTTGGATTCAATTAACTTGCTAGACTGGCTCACAGAATTTAAGAAACCCATTTACTCACTAGATTTCTAGTTTATTATAAAGGGGTATAATTTAGGAACAGCCAGGTGGAAAAGATGCATAGGGCAAGGGATGAGGAAAGGGTACTGAGCTTCCAGCTTTCTCCAAGTGTGCCACTCTCCCTCCATTTCCACATGTTCACCAACCATGAAGCTCTCTGAACTTCATCCTTTTGGGTTCTTATGGAGGCTTCATTACAGGTACGGTTGATTAAAATTGGCCACTGAGGACTGATTCAACATCTAGTGCCTCTTCCCTTGCCAAAGGTCCCGTGGGGTTTGGAGATGAAAGTTGCAACCCACTACGCATAGGGTTGGTTCCCCAGGCAATCAACCCCCATCTTTAGGTTACATGAGGGCTTCCTGAAAGTCACCACATTAACATAAAAGACACCTTCATGGCTCTTATCACGAGAAATTCCAGGGGTTTTAGGAGCTATGAGTCAGGAACCAGTAGACAAAGATCAGAAATACATTTTGGTCATGTGAATGACCAAATACAGTCATATGCTACATAATAATGCTTAGGTCAATGACAGACTACATATGTGACCTTGGTCCCATAGGATTAAAATGGAGCTGACAAACTTCTAACACCTAGTGAAGTCATCGGGCAATGCATGAGTCATGTGTTTGTGCTGATGCTGTTATAAACAGACCTACTTCACTGCTAGTTGTACAAAAGTAGAGCACATACAAGTATGTACAGTACATACTTGATAATGATAACAATTATGTTACTAGTTTACATATTTTTATATACTATATTTGAAAAGTTATTTTAGAATATACTCTGTCTACTTATAAAAACAAAGCTGTAAAACAGTATGCCCTGAAAGTCCTAAAGCAGCCTCACTCATCTTGTGTTTAATGAGTCTCCTGATTGCATCATTTTCTCTTCAGATTGATTTAATCTTCTGTTGTTTTGTAAAGTAACATGTTGTACATGCTTGTAGCCTAAGAGGAATAGGCTATACCATATCATCTAGGTGTGTAGTAGGCTATAACATCTAGGTTTGTGTAACTGCCTTCTTTGATGTTAGCATAATGATGAAATCACCTAGTATGCATCTTTAAGTGATGCATGACTACATCTATTTCTCATAAATCACAATATTGAAAAAAATGAAAAAGAAAACCTATAAATGTAAGAAGATATTTATACAGGATATATTTGATAAGGTGCTAATATTCAAAATATATGAGGAACTGATACAACTCAATAGGAAAAAAGTTATACAATTAAAACATGGGCAAAGGGCCTGAATAGACATTTTTCCAAAGAAGTCATACAAATGGCTAATAGGTACATGAAAAGGTGCTTAATATCACTAATTATCAGGGAAATGCAAATCAAAACTACAAAGGGGTATTATCTCACATCTGTATTGATGGCTTTTATCAAAAAGACATGAGATAAATGCTGATGAAGATGTGGAAAAAAGGGACACCTTGAGGACTGTTGGTGGGGAGGTAAGTTGGTATGGATACTACGAAAATATCATATAAAGTTTCTTCAAAAAATTAAAAATCGAACTATCATATGACCCAGCACTTCCCCTTCTAGACACATATCCAAAGGAAACAAAATCAGTATCTCAGATGTCTGCATTCTCACGTTTATTGCAGCATAATTCTCAATAGCTGAGATATGGAAACAACCCTCCATGTATCCCTTCATGAATGAGTAGATAAAGAAGGTATGATAAAAAAGCACAGTGCAATGTTATTCTGCCATTAGAAAGAAGAAAATCTTGCTATTTGGGCCAACATAGATGAACCTGGAGAATGCTATAATAACTGAAGTAAGCGAGACAGAGAAAAACAAATACTATGTGATCTCACTTATATGTAGAATATAAAATAAAGGGAGAGAGAGAGAAAAAAATGTCGAACATATAGAAACAGAGTAAAATAGTGGTACTAGGACCTGGGGGTATGAGAAATGGAGAGACACTGGACAAAGTGTACAAGCTATTAGTTATAAGAAGGATAAATTTTGTGGATCAAATATACAGCATCGTGACTGTAATTAATACTGTATTGTATATAGAACTTACAATTTGCTAAAAGAATAGATTTTAAGCATTCTCACCACAAAAAAATGGTAACCATGAGGTGATGGATGTGTTAATTAATCTGATCGTGGTAATCATTTCACAGTGTAGACATATATCAAATCATCACATTGTACATTTTAAATATGTATAGTTTTGTTTGTTAATTAAATGTCAATAAAGCTGGGGGAAAATGAGAAAGATTAACAGTACCTTTTATGATATAATATCAAAAAAGCTAGAAAGATAATAGCTAATTTTACTATAACAGTAGAATAAAATGAAAAATAATGAGAGCATAAAAAATGACATAAAACACAAATATAAAAATGAAAATTATCAAAGCCAAAAACAAGTTCCTTGTAAAGAATAACATATTGACAAAGGCCAAGGAATACTGATCAGAATGAATCTGAGAAAACACAAATTGATTAGAAAGAAAACTTTCATCAAGTCTATTTAATTTACATTTTTGACATATTTCCTATCTATGTTAAAAGTAATGTTAAGATTATCTGGGCAACTCAAGTAATTTCTTTTTGACCACATACTACAACTTTAATATAAAGGGTCTGCAATTTGAGACAAACACAATTGATTAGGAAGAATATACAGGATCAAGTTAAAAAAATAGACTTTGGAGTCAGACTGTCTGGGTGAAAATCCAAACTCCACTAATGACTAGTTCTTTGATTAAGTTACTGAAACTTCTCCAAGACTGTTTCTTCAGCTATAAAAATGAAGACACAATAGAGTTTTGTGAGGATTAAATGAGACATGTAAAACCTTGGCAAAGTGCTTGGCATATAGTAAGGGTTCAATAAATAATACTATTAAAAATAAGTTTTAAAAGAGAAGATAATGAATGTGGAGAAAAGCAACTTTAAAATTTTAAATGTATGTTACTGTAGTACTTTGATTAAAAATAATTGTTCTGTGTTTAATCTTAGTTCACACCCTGACCCTCTGAATCCCTTTACATAATAGATTGTAAACAGTTTTCCTGCCTTCCGACTTAAATATCTAAGGTTTATTCTCTGTATTGCCTTTAGATTATCTTTCAAAGACACAAACCTTAAATATTAATTTCCCTGCTTAAAAACCTTCAGTAACTTCCTATTCCTTACAAAATCAATTATAGCCTTCTTTGTGCGTTAAATGTAAACTTCTACCACTTAGGTGTAATCTGTCGTTGAGCCTTGTCCTTGATAACTAATTCTTCATACCCTATAATGGCACCCACACAACTGTACACATCTCGTCCCAAATCTGTATTATTTCCCTTGCTTGATGAGTTTTCCACCTTCTTCACCTTTTTCTGAGAGCAAACACTGTACTCACATTTCAAAATCTAACCCAAGCAGCAGTAAAGGCCAGTTAACTCCAAGACAAACTCAGAAGTTGTCTCTTTAGTTTCATTCAATTTCTGAACATCTTAGGTTAATTTTGATTATTATTATAATTATGTTTTACTTGTATGTAATGTATTTACAATATGTAGCAGCACACAATGGAAATTATAGGGACATCAGAGTTCCGTAGCTACTGTTCAGCCATAGATTTTGACTATGTGACCTTTGAAAACTTAATCTAAGTTTCAATACCTTTTTTTTTTAAATAAAATTGGACAATATAGAACAATATATGCATCTATCTTCCTTCCAGGGCTCTTTGGTAGTAAACAAGAAAAGATGTTGCCCCATCTGTAATCCCAAGCTTTTTATCACTTTCAGATCTCTGCATATCCTTCTCCTTCTTCTCCTTCTCCTTCTGTCTCTCCCCCCCCCCCCGCCCCCTCGCCCCTTTGTGGTCTGGAATTGACTCACGAGTCAACATCCCTAGTCCTGCTGCTTTTCAGTCTGAAGTAGATGCCCTGTCTCAGTCAACCTCTAGATTCTGGTGTTAATTCTTCCCAGAGTGCTTGAGCACCGCAGTGTGATCCTCTCCTCTTCTGGGGAAGGGGAAGGGATACTGGCTCCCATCCTTGTATTCCCAGTGCCTGGCCATGAATAGACACTTGGACCTCCATAATGTTGTGAGTTCCTTGAAAACAAGGGGCTGTGTGTGTGTGTGGGGAGGGGGGGTAAAGTTTATTCTTCTTTGTATTCACAGTACCTAATAGAATATCTGGCTCACAGGGTGTTTATCTAACAACAAAATAAATTTTTTGCCAACAGTGGCAGATAAGCCTCTTAACAAAATTTCTTCCTGTGCCCTTTTGTGGCATTTGTCTTATAGCTGGACTTAAATTTCAAAAACTGAGTCTTGACTGTCTTCTTTTTCATAAGCCTCTATCCCTAAAGCTACTTTGGCACCTCCTTTACCAAGACAGAATTTCTATATCCTTACAATAAAAACTGTCTCTCGGAAAAAAAAAAGAAACTGGGTAAGAAATATACTGAGAGAGGTCTTAAGCAGGCATTGATCTGACCCCAGTATCATCATTAAGGAGGGAAAGAGTCTTACCTAAATATTTAGGAGAAACAGCTTTAATCTGAAGAAGCTATTATGTAATGTGCTATTCAACCCAGACAGAGTATTTGAATTCTTATACGGGAAGCTCAATTCAAAGGAATGACTTTTCCAGGAAGAGTTTCTTGACATCTTGGCAGAACAACAGGAAGATGCTTGTGGGATCCTATAAAATTTGCCGAAGTCAGTCACCCATCTGCCTATGAATGGATTGAAAAGTTACATTTTTGCCAGTTCCCTAATAAGCTAAACTTGAAGCCACTCATAAGTGTTTTAAATCTATTACCACATTTACTTTAACATCAACCACAAGAAGACTTTTTATACCCATTTATCAGATGAGGGGACTTTAGTACAGCGTTTCCCAGCTAGGTTAGTGAAAGAAGCAGACCAGAACTCAGGCCTTCTGGCTCATGAAGAAGAAATCTGAAAATAACAGGCAGAGCTTCTATTCAATGAGTGCTCACCCTGTGCTAGGCACTGGGTAAGATGCTCTGCACATATCATCTCATTTAACATTTAAAACAAAATTATGAACTAGGTACTATAATGTCCTCCACTAAACAGTGAAGGAAACTGAGATCTAGAGTAGATTAAGAAGCATGTTTGAAGCTTTAAGCTGGAACTTAAATTTGCCTGTTATGAGAGCCAAATGTCTTCAGAGAAAAACTGGAACCACAAGAACTAAACAAATAGCATCACAAATAGCATCTTAACAGGAAAAAATTTTAAAACTTGTTTAAACCTGTTTAAGAAATACTTACACAAAAATGATAGGATGAATAAACTTGTCATCCCTGGTAGCAGTATTATTTTTGTGGACATGACACTAAAATCATTAGAAATTAATCATTATTTGTATTCTAGGAGTAAAAACTTAAAAATGTTTCAAGCATTTAGATACCAGACTGCAGGTATATGTATAAATGTGGTATTCAATAGTAACTTTTGAAAAAAAACATGCATTTTAATTTTACTATGTTGGTTTTTTTCCTCAAAATGAAGACCAATTATCTTTCCTTATTCAAAAATGATTTTTATAGGTATATTTACAGTTAAATTTTGTTTTTAGAACAGATAGCTCCTATATATGGAACAGGAAAGAAAATTTAGATACTATTTAACTTGACCTTGTATATCAATTTGTGTTCTGGGGAGAAAGAGAGCCTGTTCATTCCAGGCATGCAGTGAACTCTAAAAAATAATACTTGCAAACAACACAGAACTGTGATTTTCAGAATTCCTTTAGTGTGTTCCCTGTGTTCTCAAAGAGAGTGCTTTGTCTGATATTTTTGCAAAAAAAAACCCATGAGTCTTGAGGAGGATAATTGGCAGAAGTCTCCTTATAGAAATTTGAAGGCAAATGAGGTAGAAGAGATATTGCCCAAATTATCTTCCAGGAAGATGGTTATTCCATATGGGAAGAGATTCGGAAAAATCTCTCCCACCCAAGCCTATGAAATTTAAGCCTTCATTCGGCTGACAGTTCTTCCACAGTCAGGTTCCCCCAGGACCAACTTTATTCCTTGGTTGACTCACAGACTTCTCTGCAAATAGTTAAATTTTTCTTGAGTTACCTTATAGCGATTTTAAATTATAATTAAAGTGCAGTGATTTAAAATATCAATACAATTTTAAAAGGTTATTTTATAAACAGCAATCTTGCAAATGGGTAGTAGCTTAGGCAGAGCTGTTTAACACCTTTGTAGGCCCTACTACACATCATATCTGACATATGAAAATGTACCCACTTTCCACATTATACAATATTTTTGTTATAAAAACCTAGAAAACATCTTTATAATTTTTCTTTTGAAATTATTTGGCTACTATTAAATTCATGTAACTAATGATTGGCCTTGATTTCTCTGTAGTCGTCCAGGAGTCTCAAGAATACTTATGAAGTACAAAAATATTCAGCTCACAAGTTTTTTTTTCAAATGTAATAAATATTCATACATAAATATTCATAAGGTTTTTAATGAATATTTATTTGATAATTGTTAAAATTGACAGTTATTCTTTGAACATTTAATTAAACTTTAATCATGATTTTATAGTTGTCTTTTTTATATTTTGGAGTTAATTACTTTATTTTTCAGTTCTCAATTATTTCCGTAGGCCTATAAAAAGCTCATAGGCTTTAAACATAGAAGACTACATTATATGACCTGGTGATGGAATATGGGAAGAAGGGGAATTCTGGCAAGGAGTGATTCATAAAGGAGACATACTTAGTATTTCCAGATAGTGTGCTATTCCTTTCACTATTTTGATAATTATGAGTTATACTTTATTTTGCTAATGAGGTGAAGTAAGGCATCGAACATTCACTGCAGGGACTTACTCACGATCCAGCTCATACTTGATATCATGGATGATAAAAAAAAGCACAAGATGTGGTTGCAACTCTTAAAGACTTCATAGTTAAGCTGAGAAAAAAAATACTATTCTACTTAAGGTTGTCTCTATAATAACTAAACACATGAGATTATGAGTGAATCCAGGGTTTGGGTACTCGAAGGATCAAACTAAAACAATAATAGTATTGTCTGATTGTATCAAAATCATGTGTTAAATTGTTCTTCAAAATACCTGATGTGACATAAACTAAGATAGTTTCTGGGGCCCCAGCATTCTTTCCATAGTGGAAGAAGAAGTATGAGAGTCCTAATAAGGGTTAACTATTTTACTGTCTTTTTTACTCAACTTTTTTACTCATTTTACTCAATCCCAGGGATACAGTATTGAACTGGGGTTAGGTTTCCATACCAATTAAAGAAAGTGGAAACATGCAGAGAAGATTTTAGCCACAAGTGAAACAGGTACATCTGAGTTTACTTCTCTGGCTCCTGTTCTGTTCAACTGATTCAGTGGGTATTGTCAATGTTTTTTTTTTTTTTTTTTTTTTTTTTCTGAAATGAACTTTGTTTTCTAAGAATAAATGGAGTGTATTCTTTGAAATAGCTTTATGATAGTCACCAGAGTCCTCAATACATTTTCCTCACTATTGTTGTTATCTGATAGGTCCTATAATGGAAATAATGTCTTCAGTAATGCTGGGAAATTCCTGCCCTTCTCTAACTACGTTTGAGTGATTCTCCTGACTCAATAGGAATTACACACCACTGGGCACAATCTGGCTGCAGGGTCACTGTGTGAATCATCATTTCCCCCTAAGCTCTGCAAACAACATGAAAAAGTCACCACCACACTCTCCTATCCTGGAAAAATAAACTGGTAAACAATCTGCCTCTAGCTCCTTAGACATCATTTTTGAGAACACTTTTCTTTAACTATTACTTGACATAACTGGAAAGAGAAGAAATGGCTATACAGAATTTCAATTTACCCTGAGGAAATGCCTAACAGTCTTTAGGTTTTGTAAAATAACTAATTGTGAAAACTTAATGCTGACCTCTAATTCCTAGTATAAGGGGAGATCTAAGTAGAGCCTGTTCTTGGGGGAAGCCAGTCTCACTAAAAATTGTTTAAAAAAATAAAGAGTAAAACCCTTTTGTGTGAGGAATCATTTTATTAGGGCCACGACATCTGTCTATGCCAGTTATGCATTATATAACTATGGGGGGAACCATTTATACAAACCACAGTGGGAATTGTGTCTTTGGAATTATGCAAAATGGAGGTCCTATCTTTATGTTGATCAAATAATGAGGTGATGCAACTATAATGTTCATCCTTAAATAGATCCCAAAATCTCAAGTTGAACCACTGAAGCTAACAGACTGTGCTATACAGAGGAAGCAGTATCAGATAATGGTTAGCACACCTTGGAGTCAGAGTGACAGAGTATAATTCCCAACTTGGTCCCTTACATGCTGCTTTACCTTTCAATGCTTCAGTCTGTTCAATCTTAAAGTGGGTATAATCAGGGTGGCTGAGAGAACTATATTAAATGATACAGGTAAAATGCTTAGTTGCTGCTCAACACACAGACAAGGGCTCAATAAATGATAATCTTACGATTAAAAAAGTATTTCTCTTTTGTTCAATGGTTAGAATTTGCTCTGGAATTAATAAATTACTACAGATGTACTATTATAATTCTGCTTCAAGAGTATTTATGGTTCCAGAAGGAAACATTTTCTTTGTGTCTTTTAAGGCTGAGGACTCAGAACAGTTTTACAGAATGCCTTTGGAGAAAATGAAAAACAGAATTTTGTGACTGTTGTTAAGAGTTTTAAAAAGTTTGCTTTAGAAGTTGTGTCTACTGGATTCTTTCAATGTAGTTATCATTGAAGGCTAATAAAAACCCAGAAATCTTTAGATATTGATGGAAAATGCTTAGCATTTTTAAAGTAAATGGGAGCAAAAGCTACAAAAATAATACGGTCCCTTCCCTGGCATTGAAAGCATAGCAAAGGGTCATTGAACCATTTGAAGATTTTTATTGGGGTAATCAGATGTCCATAAAAAGATACTCTTTAAGAAGGAGTGGTTCATATTCCAGGAATGAGAGGCTAGTGTGACTAACTTTTCTCATTTGTAAAGAGAAATTTAAAGTTATATGAGTTGAGTTATCTTCCCATTTTAAATGTTTATGCTAATTCAAAATTTAAAAAATACTGCCTGGGCAACACTATGAAGCCAAACAAAATACGTTTGAGGTAAGAGTGGGGGATATGTTACCAGATTTTCTTTTAACCACTGTTTTGGACTCATTGGTTTAATATTTTATTAATCTCAGAGAAACTTCTTTATGCATAGTGGCTAATGCAACAGTGGGCTAATAGCAGATATTTATATTTTAATAGTAGGTATAAAAATAACAATAACTTAACCCAATGAGATTAATTTCCAATGGTAAATATTTCAGGCCTTTAATGAAGAAATTTTTGGAGACTTAATTATGATGAAATAGCAAATGCTTATTGCATCCATGCATAAAACCAATCCTAGTGGACTTAATTTTTTTTTAAATTTCATTGTTATCTTTAGCTAATCATTAACTAAAGTCTTAAGCGACTAGTGGAAAGAGTAATTTAGCTAGTTAAACAAGAGAAGACAAGGAAACCAGCATTTATCCAACACCTATTATCCACCTGGTTCTTTAACTAAATTTTCTTTTCCAATATTCAAAACAACCCTTTAAGGTGTAATTATTCGTTATTTTGTAAATGTAAGTTGATATTTGGAGAGGTCATGCTTAAACTCTTTGAGCCATTCTCTTACACAATTAATGTTGATGTTGCCCTATATTAATTCAGGATCTGGTATGGTTATCAATCAGTAATACATATACACATGTGTGTGCAAACACACACACACACACACACTTACTCTCCAGCATTTAAAAACAAATTTAAATTCACTAAGTTGGACAGGGTCAGCTGCCATATATTAATTCAGAAAAAAGAATTTTGTGCACACAAATAAAACCTTTTTGCCCTGATTTGAGTCATCATGTGTCATTGTTAAACACTATGTACAGCATATACAGTAACTGGGAACTCACATTTTCTTATGTCTACCGAAAAGTCAACGTAGAGTTGGGAGTATAATTAAATGTAAATAGGCGACTTAACCTTTCAGGTTTTTTAATAGAAGAGATCAGGGTCTGACAGTGTTGGAGTGAGAGGGGTCAAAAGAGATTAGAGGCAGATTAAGAGATGGCAAAATCTGTCTTTATTTCAAAGGAAATTTTGGTTAGAGAGTTGAAAATAAAACTAGTTTATACATTTCTATGACAGCTGCAGAGTTAACAACTTATAAGGGAATATACCAACACTGCGACATTTGTTAAGGGTTCCACAAATGTCCTTCCAAGCAATATCAACTGTAATTATGATATTATCAACTTAATCCAATGCCTCATAAATCCCAAATAAATACTATCTAGAGTAGTATCATATACTTATGAAGATATATTAGTAAATATTTATGAGTCACTGTCATAGATAGAAATAAATAAAGAAGTAATACTTGCTTCAGGAATTTCATAGTCAAAAGAGAGGATGAATAGTAAGAGACATATGCCCATTAAAAATATCACATTATTGTCTTTTATTTACTTCATAGGTCTTATATATGAAATTTTTGTGTTCTTCATTATAGATATCACCTATTGGAATAAAACTTCTATGAGAACAGAAATTATGCCCTATATCCTCCTATATCTCCAGTAACTAAAATAGTGCCCAGCCCATAGGAAGCATTCAATAAATATTGGGCAAATGGATGAATAAATGAATTGACACAGATCGTGAATATTATGAAGGAGAGAAGAAAAAATCCTTGCACAATGACTAGTCAGCAAATATTTCAGAGAGAGGATTCTAGGGGCTTAAAAATTGATAGATTGAAGGTCTTGTGAAGAATGGCAGAGAAAAAGAGGAGTGGCAAGGACTAAGAGATGCTTGCAGAAATGTAAGGTGTTATTTCATCAGTAAATCTTGATAAAAAGATTTGGGATTATATAAAAAAAAAACTTTCTAACAAAAATAGAATGGGCTCCGTTGGTGTTGGTAGGAGAGAAATTTATGTGAGGAAAAATACTTAAGCTTTGGGTAGAAGACCGCACAGCAAAAATGTGATAGTGAGTAGTCAAGCCCTGAGGAGTATATGGAACTTTTAAAGTTCCCTCTAACCTAGGGATTCTAGGCCTTCTTTTTTTGCTGTATTACTGAAATGACTGAATTACTCATGGAAGAATTTTGCCTTTTTCTTCCTAAATCAAGAGAAAGTAAAATTAACCATCAGGGTTATTTTGTCTTTTATTTGGTGAAATCACATTTCAGTTGGCAGAGAAACAATAGTTTTACCACTTAGCTTTAGAAGTGGCAATTGAGAGTGACTTTTAAGCAATACTTTCTACAGATTTCAGAAGACAATCATTTTGTTTTAAAGGTTTATAATATGATCAGTATTTTTAAACCTATTATAAATAAACAGCCTGTGGAAAAATATCTTTACAATTTCACCCTAAGCTTATTTCAAATGGCAGTCTACAGAGAATTTTAAGTATACATATGTATACACACATTTGATTTTCCAATAAATTAAATTAATTTGATTTATTTTTATTAAGATCATCTTTGATACTACATATTCAAATGCCTAAATACTAATTCAAAAACAATAATAATTTTATTTAAAGTTTTCAAACACATACAACAAAAACAAGACTTGATTCAAAATACTTGTATACACAGGCACTTGAAATTGACGCAGTGTCTCTGGTCCTCAAAGGGGAAGGTACTGACCCCTGTCCTCTGAACAACCACCTTTAAAAGCTGGTTACTCCAAAAACCTGCAACTCCTTGCCTGAGAGGTTTTCTGTTTTGTTTTGGTTTTGGTTTTTTGTACCTGTGCTCCTCTGCCTAAGGGCTATTTCTGGCTATAGTTACATGCTTGGTCCCAAAATAAATAAACCAGAGTGGTAGGTTGTTAATAATCCCCAGAAACAGGTGATGGATAAGGAAGTTGGTGGGTAAGTATTGTAGCTTCCTCATCCAACGGATGGGGTGACTCTGAGGAGTGATTCATACACCACGTCTTGCAGAGTGGATTCAGCTCCACTTTCCTTCCCACTGTCCTTCCATTCCCTTTCTCACTTCCTTACTCCTTCATTCAAGTTCCATAAACTTTCTAAGTAAACTACTTGTGCTCCTTTTTTCAAGGTCTACTTCTGAGGGGAAACTTAGACCAATATATGCCTCTTCCACTATTTTATGGAACAAAAGAAGATTTTGATTGGGACTTAGAAACCATAAATGAAAGCTGATTAAAGTGAGTTATGTTTGTTCTTTGTCAAATACTACAACGTTACCATTTTACACTGATAAATTGTCTAGCTTTCTCAAGTCATTCCTTTCTCTATATTCCTGCTTTTCTTTGTCATTTTTCCTTTTCAAACTCTGGTTGAAATATATATATATTTCTTACATATTCACTGTGTTTACTACATGAACCAAAAATATGCTCTATTTGTATATGTTAAAGATCACATGGATAGGTCACAATTATGATCCCAAGTAAATGTGTTATTTCTAAAAGAAATAGTAATGTTAATTTATTCATGTGGGCCTAAATCATTGTTGCTCTGAATCGAGGTATTTTCTGACAGTGTGAACAAACACACACACACACTCATACACACACAAACATCTCCACACATGTGTACATATTTGAGATATACCCCTTAATAATATGAATACACTAAATGTGCTAATCAATCAACAATAAATTCTAAATTCAGAGTTAATGTCTGAGTCATATCTATATCCATTTTGAACAAGGTTTTACTTCCTTTAAAAACAAAAAACATGGAGCCACCATAGATTCATATTAGGTTAATCATTAATTAAAACCAGATTCGACAGAAAGGTTCCTGAATCTCCAATTATTTATAGAAAGTATTTTAACTTGGGGAGAAAATACAGATTTTTTGAAATCTCTGAGAGCAGTAAAGGACTTTTCTGACTTGTTTTCTCCCTAAATCCCTTAGGAATAAAAAAGCCCACCATGAAATGGTGATGCAGAGGGGAGAAAGGAAATAGACCATTTGGTGTGAAACAGATCTCTATTCTGCTGAATAGGAGAAGGTTTTGAGGAGGTTTGAGAGAGAGAGAGAGAGAGAGAGAGAGAGAGAGAGAGAGAGAGAGAGAATGAGAAAATAAGAGAACAAATAAAGCTAAAAATTTTTAGACCTTTCACAGTAACTTAAGTATTTAATTAAAAGGCACACAAAGGTAATGGCACAAACCTTCTTCACATAATGAATGCTTGCAGCTTTAGAGCTATGGAGCATTAAAATCATAAAGGCATATTGGGGATCTGGATTTAGATTTAGAATCAGTATAATTGTGAAGTTTATGATATTTTGAAAATTATGTTTTTCTTTACATGTTTAAGATCACTAAAACTAGTCCTTTAAAAATATATTACCTGGGCTTTTTCTTTGAACATTGAATATTTTTAATGTTATAGAGTTAGGAAAAACCTCCTTGACATTGTGTTGGCAATAAGTTTCTTGGATATGGCACTCAAAGCACAAGCAACAAAAGCAAAATAAACAGGTCGAGTTATATCAAATTAAAAAGCCTCTGAACAGCAAAGGAAATAATCAACAAAATGAAAAGGCAACCCCTGGAATGAGTGAAAATATTTGCAAACTACATATCAGATAAGGTGATAATATCCAACGTATATAAGGAACTCATATACTCAGTAGCAAAAAAAAAATGAACAATCTGATTAAAAATGGGCAGCAAACCTAAATAGACATTTTTCTAAAGAAGACATATAAATGGCCAACAAATTCTTGAAAAGTTACTCAATACTACTAGTTAATAGGGAAATGTAAACTAAAATCAAATGAGATATCACCTCATGCCTGTTAGGATTACCTTTACCAAAAAGGCAAAAGAGAACAACTGTTGGCAAATGCTGGAGAAAAGAGAAGCTTTATACACTATTAATGGTGATGTAAATTGGTGTAGCCATTATGGAAAACAATATAGAGGTGCCTAAAAAAACAGAACTGCCATATGATCCAATCCCACTAATGGGTACGTATTTAAAGGAAATAAAATTACTATCTTGAAGAGCTATTTGCACTCCCATGTACATTGCAGCATTATTCACAATAGTGAAGATATGGAAACAACCTAAATGTTTGTTGACAGATGAACAGAAAAGAAACGTGGTACATATGCACAATGAAATAGTATCCGGCCATGAAAAAAGGAACACCTGTCATTTGCAACAACATTGATAAACTTGGATGACATCGTGCTAAGTGAAATAAGCCAGACAAAGAAAGACAAATGCTGTGTAATCTCACTTACATGTGGAATTCAGAAAAGTCAAACTCAGAAGCACAGAGTAGAATAGTACATACCAAGTACTGGGTGAGAATAGAGAAAATGGGGAGAAGTTGATCAAAAGGTACAAACTTTCAGTTATAGGATAAATGAATTCTATAAATTTAATGTGTTGTATGATGATTATAATTGATAATGCTGCATTGTATATGTGAAATTGTTAGAGAGTAAATCTTAAGTGATCTCATCACACACACAAAAAATGGTAAGTATGTGAGGTGATAGATGATTTCGTTAAATTGATTGTGTAATCATTTCACAACATATATGTATGTGAGGCCATTATATTGAACACCTGAAGTATATATAATTTTTGTTTATAAATTTACCTCAATAAAGTTGTAAAAAATAGATGATCATATTCTAGAGCAAATAAACACAGGTGTATTTGGGGTTAGAAATGGGGAAGAAGAAAAGGTATAAAAGATTAAATGTTTCAGCAGGTTAAAATATAAAGCTCAGAGTAAATTTCCATCTTGCTGCTGAGTTGTATGTAAACTGTACTTGGGTAGGTAGAAGGAGTAGTGGGGAAATCATCTTGGTTTGTGGGGAAGAGGAAACGGCTATATCCAGTTAATTTTTTTAAATTACCTATTAACTTATTCACAGACACAGCTCTGCATAATGAATTCTAGAATATGATTAGTGTCAGTTCCAGTTGTGGATGGAGGAAGCAATCTTCACCAAACTTAATTGATGATGGCTGTGAAACTTGACATGGTAACTGGACTAAGGTAAACAGATTCATAATAACCACTGTTCTCGGCTCCGTGAAAACATCTCATACTTTACACATGATCAGAGGTAGAGAAATGAGAAAACTTGTCTTTAGATAGTTAGCTTCAAAACCTAATGCTAGATTCAAGTGCTGCCATCCTGTCTCAGTGGAGTATTTCTAAGTCTACTCTAGAGGTTGAGACTATGGTCACTCAAGAAATGCCGGTCATGGTGCTATAGGACAAGCATACGCTGTGCCTTTAGCTGCCAATCCATGCTGGCAATTTGAGACTTAGCAGGTGATGACATTCTCTTTTCAAGTACCAGCTGTCTCTGGCAGGTCCATACATATCATAGCCAAAGAAGATGTTTCTTTGAGAGTACCCACTTACTTGGTGGGCAGCAATTGGCAAGAAAGAAGAACCTCAGCCAAGACAAGTTTTGAGAAGGCCCAGTCTTGCTCTTCATAAGCAGCTGAATTAATATCACTTACTGGAGGATGCAAAGGAGGCCAATGTGCATGTGTTATCGGCCTTCTTCATCAGTGGGAGGGAGACTAGTCAATGATTTTTTTTAACTCTATCAAAATCAATTAACATGTTGCTACACTTAGAAACACGTAGGCTGGGGACCGGCAAGCTTCCTCAACAGCCTTTTTTATTAAGGATACATTTTTTAGGTTCATCCCACTTTTCAACTCTGCCACATTACATGACACCCCAAAGTATTGGCCAAATTACTGGTCTAATAAAAGATCATAGCCTCTTCAGGCACACAGAGTCAATTTATGTCTGAATTAGCCTGGTTATATATATACACACACACACATACACATACATATTCAATGACTTAAGACCTTGGCTCACCAGGCACAGGCAGTGAATTAGCAGGAATATATGACATGAGGGCAGTGGGGGCATGAGCGACAACAGAAGGGCAGGAGATGCGTTGCTCATAGGAAATAAAAAATTCTAAAGCCCAAAGTATTTCCCTTCATTTTTTCCGTACAATTCCCTTGAGGTTACGCAGCTGGATATTCTCAGAGCTGACAGCAGACTGGCTTATTATAAACTATTCATTCTATCTTCTGATATTTCCAGGTTTTCTTTTATGATGTTTGATTCACTACTTAGTTATTCCTCAGCTGTGTGTCTAAAGTGTTCAATCCTAAAGTCTAGGAAGAGAACAAGATTAAAGAATTTAACAAATTTTGCTTGTCATTGATCTGACTTCCTCCCTTACAGATAGTTCTTTTTTTTTTTTTTTAGGTAAAATAGGCCTAAACTAATTGAGCTTTGACAAGTGACAGAAGGGTTTCCGAATTAACTAATGGAATATAACTTGAGGAGGAATAAATAATAAATATTTAAGAAAGAGTCAGTTTCTCCCTATAGAGGGTACACTGGAGGTATTTCAGTAGATGTAGTATGGCTTGTTGACAAACCTAGTGAATTATTTTGAATTGGTCTTTTTTGTTACATTAGAGGAATTTTAAGACTAAAAATAATAGTAACAATAAAAAATACAGCATTCAGCCATTTCTTACTCTGTGCATTATCCACATTTACAGATGAGAAAACAGAAGTACAGTATAGTCGAATAACATGCTTAGGTCACATAGCTAGAGACACATACCTGACAAAGACACGAGACTGATTTTTTTGATATGCAGTAATTCAAATCACAAAGTTCTCAACATTGTCTTCGATTTTTCAAAGAAAAGATACTATTTCCTGAGGGGAAGCTACTTATACAATATAAGCAATAGAGTTAAGTTAAAATTGCTTCAAACACATAAAAGAAGTCATTAAAAAAAAAATAAAGGTTCTGAAAGAGGGGGAAATATTCTCACAGTCAATAAAGCAGTGCAAAGAGTACATTAAGACTGATTAAAACTTATGGAAAGAAAAAATATAAATATGAAAAAATGTTAAATATAACATTTATTTTATGATGGCAAAATGATAAGCAAAACTTATTATTTATTTTTCACAATTTATGGATGTATTATTGTTAATAATAATAATTAAAAACTGTGTTAAAGAAATAAATTATGCAAGCCCATCTTTCTACAGAAGATGGCTGCTGTCATAATATTTTAGCACAATTTATGTGCAGATTAATTTTTATGATCTTTTATCTCTAGTGTTAGAGTTGGAAAACATTTTCCTTTATTGTGAGAATAAAGACAAGCACAGATTTTTATGTCCCTTTGGCAGTCATTAGTGAAGACAACACATAGGAAAAAGAACAGGTTATCAACTATAAAGAGTATTTATTTTAAAAAGCATATTTTCAAAATGCTTAGAATCTAATGAAAAAATAGTTAAAATCAATTGGAGAACTGGCATTTGGTATCTTTAGACTGCATTCTAATTTCAAATGTGAGAAATGAGAAAAAAATTAGAAATTAGAAAAAATATACAAAATTTTTCAGAAGCCTTTCTTCTTCTCCATTAAAATATGCCTTTCTTCTTCTCCATTAAAGAAAGAATATATATATATATATATATATATATATATATATATATATATATATAGTGACTAGGAAAAATGAACCAAAGGAAATGACTTGGGGTTGACTCAAACCTGTGAATATTTGAATTCTAATTTAGTTCTAAAGTCAAGAAAGAAAAGTCTATCCTCTCAGTAAAATACTTTAAAAGCAAATGGAATTCATCATGCATAAAAAACTAATCTCTGACCTTTACTGGTAATTTTACCTATTGAAAAAAAATTGCAACAGTTGTGGAAAGGAAACAGACTTTTACGCAGAGTCTGTAGACTCTAGCTCAGCTGACAGTAATTTTCCATTGATGGGGAGAAAATCATGGAAATTACATAGCTATGGCTGGTTTTAGACTGGTCCTATATAAACTTCAGCCACAATTCTGCATTTGTCCTTCTGCCTCAGTAAAATATCAAGCAACTCTGTATCAAAAGATGCTATTCATATTTTCAAAGTGACATATAATTATACTACCTGATCTAGTTTTGTCTCTTATGTTTACCAACTATGTATTTTATGCATTTGTAAGACTTATACAAACATAGTTAAAAACCTCCTGGAAAAAGCAATAAAATGTACTATTCTGAAATTGTTTCTATTAATGCTATAGTAAGTTTTACATTGACTAAAATTTCCATATTGGGAGCAATTTTGGAAATGTATTTTTCCAAATGCAGGTAGGAGGATGTTTTCTAAACTGACCCAGGTGGGTTCTGCAGGGACCAAGAGAAACACCAAGAGGTGCAACAAAATAAAACTCTCCATACAATTGCTAAGCAATGAAGCAAAACCACTGCTAAGGATCAGTGGAGGAGCCACCCAGCCTTCACTCATGAATGCCAGGATGGTCTGGTCATGCCGTCAGCCATCTCACCAAGATCTTGTGCCCTCGTGTTCTAGAGTTTCACGATGGCCAGAAGTCCAACTGTGAAAGTGTGTGTGTGTGTGTGTGTGTGTGTGTGTGTGTGTGTGGTGTGTGTCTTTCTGTCTGTCTGTCTGTCTGTTGGCAAACTCACTTGTTAGGGGTGAGGAGTTGACAAGGTGAGTATTTCTCAAGTAGACTAAATGAATTGATACATGAATAGTGTCCTGGCACTCCTTCTGGAAACATGGGCGACAATACAGAACATCCAAAAGAATATCTTCAGTCTATTAAAATATAAAACATTGTCTATGTCTTCAGACTTTATAAACACACTAAGTACAAACTATTATTTATTAGTAAACTTTATACAGGTGGAAATAGAGTGAAATGTTTCTAACTGTAACAACTTATTGAATTTTATCTTGAACGCATTTACTTGTAATGATATTAATTGGATATTATCCATATATTGTCGCCAGTAATTTATAAAAAAAATTTAAAAGAGCTGCTAACATTGTTAATCATCTTTTTAAAATCCAATAATCACTTTATAAATGCATCACATTGCGATAAGTGAAGGTTGGAAAAAGAGCATGAGGTGATAAAAAGGGTATATGAGTTATTAATGATAAATATTAACTTTAAAAACAGTGAAATTGAGCACATATTTTCTTTTCTGATCTCCCCCTTTTTCTTCCTTTCCTCCCTCTCTGTTTTCTCCTTTCTTCCGTCCTCCTTCCCTTTCTCCCTTCTTTTTTGTTTATTCATTTACCAGGCAACATGCCAACCCATCAAACAATAATGATTTTATTGAAGGCTATGCTATTTTTTACTATACAGTTCAATCATGTAGTCTACTATTTTTTCAATTGGAAAATGTATTTGTAGCATATAAAATAGTTTAAAGTTACTCAATTTTCAAAGTCTATTGTTCTAAGGACACATTCTAGCAGGAAAGTACTCAATCCAGGTGTAGAACGTAGGGCCACTATCATTCACATTAAACCTGACTCAATGCTCTCTGTACCTTGTTCAGTCACAGTTTATTATGCATATATATCAAACCACCATATTCTCTCTCTGATTTACATCTAATTTGGTATTACCTCATGAGTTATCACAACACGTGCTGTGTGACCTAGACCATGTCTTTTCTCTCTCTCGGGGAGGGTACTCTTAGAACCTACCCTTCACCAAGGCCTTTCTCCTATGATAGGTATGGAGATGAATCCTCAGACCTACTCCCCTACCTGAACAAAATACTTATGCTCAGGATTGGAATCAGATTTTTTAAGCATGATCCCTGTGAGAGCTAATATTTAAGAGTCTCAGGAGGATTTACTTTATAAAGGATTAAACTTGAACATATTTCTTAAATCTGGCCTCTTTCTTACTCATCTTCTTGTTTTTGTGTTACCCCTCCTCTTTCTTCTTCTTTCTCAAAGGACTCCTTCAATGTCAAGGGTAGTCTGCAGTGGAAAAGTCATCATAAAAAAGAAGCCAGAGCTTTGATCTGAAATGTCCATGGGATGGAGAGAAGAAAAGTAGTCATACACTTTTGTCTTGGTGGTGTGAAAAGAAATCTCAGGGCACAACTGTGCTTGGAAAGTCACCTTTATTCATTGTATGTGGGCTTCTTGAGTCACTGGTCATTGCTAGCAGCACAGAAACCACAGAATAAAATTAAAAGGATTGCTGAGCGGAACTTGAAGAGAATAGGAAAATGGGAAGTGAGTGCTCCCTGCATATTATATGACCATGTCACCAGTATCAGTATTAAAAAATGATTTTCTCAGGTGTCACCATAGTGTAGTGGTTAGCATGTCTGCTTTACATGCAGAAGGTTCTGGGTTCGCACCCCAGGTGGAGCCACAGACCATACCCCGGGTGTGTTAGGCTCCACCCCACCCCCAATATGTGGGAGTTGGGGGTCAGGGGGTGGTCCAGGCCCTGGGTGCTCCAGGCCTTGGGTGCATGCCGTGAGCATGTGGGGAGGAGATGCCCTACCTTCAGAGATCCAATTCTTGAGGAGAAAAGGCAACATCCATAGGTCAAGAGTGGAGGTGGAGGAGGGTGGGAATTAAAGAGGAGTAAAAATAAAAAATAAATAAAAAATGATCTCAAAACAGGACACACACATACATATACACACTAGGTTCTACTCAAGCACTATATAACTATTTGGGCTTGAGAATTTGTATATCAATTAATGCAATTATAGTAATATATCTTTAATTCAGGAATTCAAAATATGGCTAAAATCTCCTACTTAAACAGCAGTTAAGTAGACAAGAGATAACCATTTGAGGATGTCATCAAGTCTCAGGTATGCAACTTGGCTGCGTAATGATGGGAAAATTATGTTATTTCCACGGGCCACATATTTTTTCAGAGATATTAAGAAACATTATTGGTGTAACAATCAGTACAATGTTTTAGGGTGGCTCATATAAATGTGCTGGATTTTTAGAAGAAGCTAACAGTTACATGTTAAGAAAAATGGTGCAATCATTTTTTATTGCTTAGTTCTTATCACTCACTCAGGAATGAAGTAATATCAACCTCTAATTAGTCCTAGAGTAATGAACTAATAACACTTGCGTGAGAACAAAGGCAGCTAATCATGATGATCATGAGATAGTCATGAAGTAGCTGGTTCTGATTCTGACCAACAATAAATCAGCTCAGTAAGCAGTTTATGGGCCCATGTCATCCCTGTAGAAAGCATAAGGACAGGCAAAAAAAAAAAAAAGTCACTCAAATTGGGCTGCTCTAAGCTTGTCTAAGAAGCCCATTGAATTCACCACAGTTGAGAACACTGGTGATCCAGAGGGTTTGTAGCTGATGGGTCAAATCCCACAATATCTCAAATTTCTATCTAACCATATGTCATGGATTATTATTCAGCAAATATTCGCTGCCTTCCCTGTTCTTCTCCCCCTCTCACTGCCCCTCCTTCAATGACATTGGGCTTGGCCATTTTATGTGTTTTGACCAAGAGAATGTGGGCACAAATGATCTGCCTGTTTCAGGCTGAGGCCTTATGAGTTACGAAGTGTTTATACTTTCCACTCTGGGAGTTGCCAACTACGCTATGAAAAGAACAGGCTCTGGGAAACAACAGGTCCAGGAAGGAGGAGCATGAAGAACAAACATGAAGGCAATCTGCAGCCTGAAGCAGAGCCATCCCAGCCTATTAACAGACCTATGAGCAAGAAACAAATGCTCATTTTTATATATGCTACAGCTATTTTGTGATTGGTTGTTATGCAACATTACTGTATCGATAGCTAACTAATATACCTTAGGTTAGAAGATCAGTATAGGTAGTATGCATATTTTTTTTTCTCTTGGCATCCCTAAAGTTTTGGCCAATTCATCTAGCTCAGGAACTTTATATTTTATAGCCATTCAAACTTTTCATAGCAACCCAGCCAATTAGTACTCCTTAAATCTGCCTCTTTGTAAAGTATGGTGTCCCTGCCCTCTATAATTCACACCTGTTAACTCTTCCCAGGCAAGATTCAAATAAATATTTTATCTAGGAAAAATTTCAGATTCTTCCACTTTTTTATCCTTCAGGAAGAAGCACTTCCTTCTCTAATCTTTACCTCTTTCTTGTTTTACTTATCACCTTTTGCAATAAATTATATCACCTCTAGGACTGTTCTATATCATTGGTTAATCCTTTAGCATCTGAAAGTACTTTGAGAACGGAAATATTTCTCTTAAATTTCACACAGAATAGACTCCCCAAACTCATTAGGTACAATGTAATCTATGCACTTCACCTTCAAATCTGCTTCACCTTTGTATTTCCTAACTCAGTGAATGTCATCTCCATCCTTCCAGTTGCCCAAGACAGAAATCTGAATAATTACTGGTCTCTACTTCTCTCACCTCCTAACTAGTCAAAGTCCTGTTTTCAAAAGTTTAGGAGTCTGTAGTCAAAACTCCTAGATTTCAATCAAATTTCTTCACCTTCCTGCAGCCCCATCACCATTTTTACCCCTGGAATTACTGTGATTGATTCTTACCGGTTCCAACTACTTCTGTCTTAATCACATACAAAATATATGTATATATATATATTTAAGTGTAAATCTGATTATGCCATATTCTGTTTAAAATCTTTCATTGGCTCCCCCTGCAACAGAATAAGATATAAATGTCTGTATGACGTATTATTATTTACTCCAGCTTTATTTGATAGATGGTCACCTTATGCTCTATATCTTAGGCAAATGGAATGTTTGGCATTTCTCCAAACCCACCATGTTCTCTCTTATTCCCAGTCTTTGCGCATATTATTCTGTCTACAGGAACCCACTCTCTCCTGCCACCCCTTCCCTTGGTTATCTCCCCTTGTCCTATATATCTCAGGTCTGATAACACTTTCTTTAGTAGTCTATTCTGATACTTCCCTGCCCTCCTTGCTCTAGTAAGCTGGCTAGGTACCTTCTTGTGTGTTTTTACAGGCATCTCTGTAGCACTTATGCTATACTGCAATTTGTGAATAGCTTATAGTTTACTCCATAAGTGACCTAACTAAAAGTCAATTCTTCTTTTGACTAGACATTTTTTGTAATTTGAATATCCAGACACCTTTGCAGCCATGTATTTACAGGGCAGTGTGCCTCAGCTCCCATGAGGAAAATCTGATTGTCTCAGCTAATTACAGAAACATCATTTCTGTGGTAATGGTTGGTTAAGACATTGGCATGTGGTGCAATTCTAACCAATAAAATGATGAAGAGAAGTTGAGGGGAGTCTGGGAAGGACTTTTTTCTTAAAAAGATGACATAAAGAAAAGAAGATCTTTTTTTTTTCTTTAGTTATAGTTATTTGCATTTGATACCTAGAACTATGACTGGTATCATGAGATCATGGAGGAAAGTCCGAAAAATCACAATGCTTGAGGATGAGAAAAAAATAAAAATGGAAAAGACTTAGGCCTTAGACGTCACTGAGTTACTGAGTGACTTGAGCTTCCCAACTCAAGGTTGCTTATGGTTTAAGCCAACTGGGCTGTAGTTTTCTGTTACACTCTAACACGCTTATCTGTTTTCCTCACTATGCTGATGTTAATAAGAATTTATTCTTATAGATAGAAACTGTAAAAGAACTAAGAATTAAAAAATCACCTTAGGAAGCTGCATGGCCTCATGGTAATTGATAAGAAAAAATATTATTGTGATGCCATGTAGAGAATCAGAATCAGCTTTTGAGGAAAACGCTTTAGAAGTCTATTAATTTATTCTCTGGGCCAGATAATAAGATGACACTGTAATAGCCCTTTGAAAAACTAGGTATGAAATGACCACAGGGATCTTATTGTACCAATTTCGGAAACCTCCAGAAATGTGACCTAATTCAGTTTCTTTTCTGTTTTGTCCCTTGTCTTTCCCTTTGTTTCTCCTGCCAGTTCTGGTTTTACTTCTCAAGCCGAAAAACTTAAAAGAGGAAAACCCCACCAACCTATTTACTTGAGCTCTGAATGAAGGTCCAAGGAAAGGTCAGGGTGATATCCAAACTCACAATTATAATAACCTTTTGTGGATTTGAACATTGAACAATGTAGTAGTCTGCTTCTGCAGAATTTCTTATTCGAAACAGGAATTTGAAGAACAACAAAAAAGAGAAATCCTCTATTTTTGGCCTATAAATCTCCAAAAGGAATTGGCCAGCTTAGATTCCTATGATGGGTAACTTCTTTCCCCCTCCATTTCACGCATTTAATATTAAGTGCATGGCAGGGACAACCTATACAGCAGTCTATTAAATAGGAGCACCTGATATTTATCAACAATAAAACAAATCCTCTATTTTCACAAGAAAATGAAAGATAATGGTAGATTATCTGGATAACTAACATTATTGTCTGATCACATTAAAATACTGGTTAACAATTAAATTTCTACTAATGCTGAAAATGTAATTGATTGTATATATGTGTATAGTTACTTGTAAAATGAGACAATTTGGAAAAGGTAGAAATGATCTCAAATTTTGGTGGATGTATGTAGAACCATCAGAGCCAAAACTTCTGATATTTTGTTTCTTCACTAATTTGTGGGAGTGGAGGGTAAAAATTGTAACTCAATTCAATTTCTCTAATGGTTACAGGTCTAATCCAGTTTTTTAAAAAATACCTTGTTAAGTCAGTTTGGGTTACGTTTTATTTTGGTGCTTTTAAATTAAAATCAAACTTTATAAATAAGCAATAATAAAAATAGTACAGCTTTAACAATATATAATAATTTCCCCCTATGATTCTAAGGTATACTGTCCAATGGAGTAGCCTGAGCCACATGTATTATGTACTTGAAATACTGCTCCTTCAATCTGAGATGTGTCAGAAGTATAATATATACTTTGCATTTTTAAGACTTAGTCTGAAAATAAGAATGTAAGAAAACTCATTGACAATTTTTATGTGTGTCAGGATTATAATAGATGTATGTTTTTGGAAAAGTCTTATAGCTGCTCTCCTGCCCTTCCAGGAGTTGAGGTGAGTACAGGGGCCATTCTGTCTGTATCCCTTTGTCTGCCTTGTACTTGCAACCTCCTCCACCCCATGACTCTTCCTATTCTACCTGCCCTTGTAGATACTCCCCCTCAATAAAATGTGTATGTGTTCTAAACAAACAAAGGGTTATATGAGATGATTCCTAAATTCCTCTCCAATTTTGTATATTTAATGACTTCATAATTTCTGAATAGATTCCAAGGCTGTTGGATACAGTCCATGTGATAGCTCATTTCAGTTTAACAAATATTTTTAGAGAACCTATCACATGTCAGGTCCTATGATAAGAAAATTTAATATCTAAACAGTTCCCCCTGTAGTTAGCACTATTCTTTACTCGTGGCAACTTCTTGAGAAATATTTATGGGATGAATGAATACATTATTATTCTGCTCCGCCTTACGTATTAATACAGAAAGGAAAAACATCTTAATCTCTCTCTATCATGCACATACGCCACACATGCTCACACTCACACATACACACACATACACTTTACTGGCTGTGAGTGAAATACCATTTTCTTTTTTTTTTTTTTTCCATTTGAAAAAGTGAGTTGTGATTCTTTAGCAGCAACTGACATGCCCATATAACTAAATGGTCACTGAGTCCCACAGCTAAAAATGCCTTGATCCTTCTGAAAGACAGAAAAGGCATTGTGATTCTAAGTAAAGAGCACTCCAATTTTAGCTGCCTTTGGTCTGGGTCAATAATTAGCCACACAGCTCTGGGACTGACTGAAAGAAGAGGATGATGAACAAGTACAAATGAGCTTCCTTAAAAAAGCTGTAGCAGAAAGCAAGAGAGCACTTGAAACTTGCCCTGTCAAGGTATTCACTTTAGGCAGGGCAAGAAATGAGAAACTGAAAATTAATAAACCAGAACCGTGTGTGTGCTTATTTAAACCCACTGTTAATATGATGCATTTTCACCTTCTGCTTTTGTAAAGACTTCTAAAATTATTCCAAATGTTTCTCGAATAATGCTTATCAAATTTTACTGGGATTCTTAAACTTCTTTTCATTTTTTTCCAAACAATAAGAGAAAGAAATGACAAAGCAAAATCTAATATACTGGAAAGAGTGCTGGACTAAGAGCTTGAAAATTTGATTTCTGGTTTTAGAATGGGTAAAAACATGATGTGAAATTGAACAAACTGTTGAATTTCTTGGATCTGTTTTTTTATTTGAAAAATGAGGATAAAGCCTTATTTATTGTAAAGCTTAGGGAGGGGATCAAATGAAATAATGGTAAAGAAAAGCATTTAACAATATGTAAATGTTCTACAAATGTAAAGTATTTTATAGTCATCAGAGAAGCAAGCTAAAATTTGGTAATACTACAAGTGGTCCTAGATCGAAAGGAGAAGACAAAGAAGAACACTGTATAACAAAAGTATTACATTTATTATTAAACACAGCACAATATTCACAAAACTAATATTTAAAAGCATGTGGTTGAAGCACAGAAGAAAACTGTGTAGGCAGAAATCATTTCATTTGTTAGATTCCAAAATGATTTTTCATGAGACTGTACCTACTGGAAGGGAAATTCTTTGGCCATTTCTTATGTAATTCAATCAAGTTGTTGATTTAGAGCCCCAAGACCAGAAAAATATGGCATAAATGAGAATTCCACATAAATGTTTTAATGAATTCATTTGTTAGGAAACTCCCAAGTAAAAAGCATTGACATATACCATCTTTGTAAAAGGTGTTAGTTAAATCTAATCAGAATGGTTGTTTTAGAAAGAAACTGTTCTTAGAAATTACATTGTCTAAATAGTTATTAAAACTCTTAAATATATTATGACAATGAAATACACTAAACACAGGTTAATCTTTTATCATTAAGCATAATATAATGTTGAAGGTTATGAATTGGATTAAGAATTGTATCTAGACTAAGTATTGAATGTATAAAATTGAGTACAACTGTATTCACTCTAGGACAAAACTAGATGATTTTCAAAATTCTTTCAACATTTTGTGTTATTCGATTTTGGTCCTCCCACCTATAATTTGAATTTAAACCTGTAAGGGATAGCGAAGAATATAAAAGAATGTAAAACATCTATAGGCAGGTTCTTCTTGCCTACTTATTCAACATCATCCCCCCAATACACAGAGCAGCCTGAAATTCAGTAGTTATTGAAAATATATATTTATAAAAAAAGTAAATGCAGAAGTTTAGGTCATTATAACCACATTAATATTTAAATTTTATCTATAGACATAATAGTCTCAAACACATTAAGGGAAATTGATCAATATTAACAACAGCAAAAATGTTTTCCTTTGTAGGAACATAATGCTAAATTATAATTGTGCAAAGTCTAAAAGTAATCTACAAAATAATTATAGAGCATTATTAAATGAGTCAAAGCCATTCTATAAATAAATAATGCAGTACTTTGCTTAAGGTCGTTGCTATTATGTGTAAGCCTCAGGATGAACACTGAGAGTCCTATTTTTAATATGTTAATCACATTCATTAATAAACAATATAAACAATTTACACAAGCACATCAGCCAAGCATTACTCTTGGGGACCAATAGGACACCTTAGTAAGGAGATCTAAAAGCAAAGGGCTCTCTCCTGATTTGGAAAACTACTTCTAAATTTCTTGATTTTCTCCAGTTAGTTAATGTTTAATCTGGCACAGAAGTGAAATGTATAATTGAAGACAAATTTCTCTCAGTCAGAGAAATGTGATCCTTTCACTATTATGAGATGGTTTGAACCCTGTCCCCAAACTGGCCCCAGGCAACCTGCTCTTTGTGGCACTCAGATCACCAACTCCTGCACCGTGCTCTCTTGCAGAAGGACAGGAAGCATGTCTTAATGCATACTCCCGTTCCTCACTAATGCCAATTAAAATCTGTTCTGGGGAAATACTTAATCTTACATATTTATACTTGTATTAATTCAAATCATAATTTTACTTTTTCATAATTATTTGCCTTTTTGGTCTTACCTCTGGATAAAAAGACCAAAACATAATAATTTTTTTTTTCAAAAGGAATTTTAAGCATTAGACATCAGGAAGATAACGTCTCTCGGTTTGTTTATTTGGTTTAAGATAAAAGAACTTTGTCACTAAAATTACATATACAGAAATATAGTCATACTGTTTCAGCTACTTAAAAAGGAACTAACTATTCAATTCATTCATTGGTTGTTCAAACTGTGGCACTTCTCTGTTTTTATGCAACACTGACTTCTTTGGCCATGACACACATCTCTGACTTTTTGATGGATGCCTCTACCCTGATGACCCAGCACCTCCTCAGCGGGAACACAGCTAAAACCGTATTCATCTTTTTCTACCACCATTTTCCAGTCTTTAGAGCTCAGTCATGACTAACCTTCCATCTCCACACCTCATTGCACTAGTTGAAAATTTCAGTGATGTTACACCTGCACGATGTTTTTAGAATCTATCTTTTTTTCTATTTCTACTTCTATAAATTTAGTTTATCATCTCCTTACTTTTTAAAAACAAGAAAATGTTTTCTCCTTGCATTAGCTTGCTAGGGCTGCCATAACCAATACCACATGAATGGCTTAAACAAGTGGTCCCTAACCTTTTCCGTGTCAGGGACCACTGCTCCCATGAGAATCTAATGCCTGGGGATTTTAGGTGGAGCTGAGGTAGTGATGCTGGGGACTGGCTGCAAATACAGATGAAGCTTTGTTCCCTAGCCTACAGCTCACCTCCTGCTGTGCAGCCTGGTTCCACAGACCTGTATCATCAGTAGCATGGGGGCTGGAGATCCCTGACTTAAACAACATCAATTGATTTTCTCACATTTCTGGAGGCTTCTCTAATTTTCTTACAGATGGCCATCTTTTACCCTTATTTTCACTTAGTCTTTCTGTGCCTATGTTCTAATCTCCTCTTTTAATAAGGACACTAGTCATACTGGATTAGTCCCCTTCCAAATGTCCTCATTTTACCTTACGCGCCTCTTTAAAAGCCTTGTCTCCAAATACAGTCACAATTTGAGGTACTGGGGTTAGGAATTCAACATGAATTTGGGAAGAACACAATTCCATCCATAACATTCATGTTTTTCCAATGGCACAGGCTCTCATGCCAGAATGTCATATGTTTTTCCCCCATTGCCATTTTGATAGTCTGTAGAAAATCTGTTTTTTGTGTGTTTTTTTTTTTATAGCCACAAACATGTCCTTAAATGAAGCTCTTCTCTTCAGTACTCAAGTCCACTATCCCATGTTAATTTCTCCATTCCCTCATTCAACATCCTCTACAATCCAAATTACTGTTGTCAAGCTTATTTTCCTATGACATCAGTAAAACACAGCCATTCTGGATTACTCAAACACAGTCCTCTATTTTCTACTTCTTTTGCTTCCATTTACACTTTTCTATGAATGACATCGTCTTTGAAGCCTAATCAAATTAGCATCACCTTTCCTAAATCTCATACACATCATTCAAAACAATGGTTCACAGATCTTTGTGCCACAGCCCATTTACTCAACACTCTCTTATCTTATTTATTTTTTTCTATGAGTTTCCTCATTCTCTAAATCTTAAATACCCCTTTAACAGAGGGCTTATTGAATCATGGGTTCTGAATAAACTGTTTATTTAGTTGATTAAAGCCAGTGTATTTGACATTAATTGTTTCAGGATTAATAAAATTAAAATATCTCAAGCAATTTTTATTTATTCTTGAGTTAATCTTACAGACATGGCATTATAAATCAAGGCTTGATGACTAAGAGACAATAATGGTTATTTTGGTTCATTAATTTTTTCAACTAAATAAATCAATTTTTCACTTTAAACACTTACCAAGTATCAATTATATAAACATTCTTTACCAAATATTTTTAATGACATTTGAGAAAACTAGAAGAAGTGCTCTTATAATCTATACTATAGGTTAGAGAATCTTATAGTTCATTAATGACTGGTTTGCCTAAAGGTATTGTGAAATCTGGCTTCAGTTCACCTTTAAATAATTTCTAGCTTATTTTCCACTCTTTCCCAGGCTTACTCTATACTTGGGATAAAAGACTTAGTTCTTTCCTATCTTCTTGTTTTTAAGGAACCATAATAACTTAGAGCTTTGAAAACAATAGATTAATATAGGCCAAATGTGGTCAACTCTCTGTGAATCTTGCTCATAGAGTTTTTCATCTCCCTTTATCCTTGCTGTATCTATTAGCTTTCTAATCTTCTCGTTAGAGATGGCCATATGGCATAGCTCTGACTAATGAGCTTTAAGCTAACATCTTTTGAGAGCTCTGGGGAAGGCTTTTTTGTTTCTGATAAGTGGAATAGATACAACTAGAGCTGTTTCTTCTCATTTCTCTCCCCTCTCCCTCTCACTGCACTTAACATAGATATGATATCTGTAGATGCAGCAGCCATTTTGCCATCATAAAGAAAAGATCAACAAATTGTACAGATGCTGGCCTTCTGCAACTGGTGATGACATCACACAATAGCTGAAATGCCTACAGTGGTCACTTATTCAAGCCATTATAGACCCAGATTTCTTATTATTTATAGCTGAAAGCACTTAAAACTAATCTACCAAAGTTAAAAGTTTTGAGTTTTCTACATTGAAAAATTTCTATGGCCACAGAATGCGCTCCTTAATCAAATTACAGTTACAAACCTACTAACCTAGTTCCCTTAATCAAAAGGAGTGTAAGCTGGCTTTTTCACATAAATTACTCACTTGTAAGGGGCTATAACCTTCTAACTTGTCCCTTTGGGACCCTTTCTAACTTTTTTTTTTGCATATTTCAAGAAAGGGGAAGTTAAATCAAAAATTAGATAGAAATGAGGTACCTTATGAGAAATACATTGATAGCCTTCACATAAAGATGATTGTAATCTGTTTCCCATGAGTAAAGAAGGCATAAATGGCATAGAATATTATTACCCATCTAATATATCTGTTTGTTTGCTTGCTTTTACATTGCATGTGCAGAATACTTCATAACTGTGATCCATAGATGACATTTCTAACAGAAAATGAGGAAGCTGAGTATGTCTCCTTCTAGCTAATTATCAGAGTAATTAAAATAAGCTGTTGTAATGCTGCTTTTAAAGGCTTCAGATTTTATAATTTACGTATCTCGGGACACTATTCATTTTTACAAAGAGATTTTATTTCTAGTATTGACAAATCCTAAAGAGTTCTAATTAAAGACTCCTTGGTGAGTTTTTCCTTGATTTGTTGGATTTGAGATTCTTTAGTCATTAACTTGCTAGGATTATTTCTGGTGGGAATAATTTATCTTTAATTTTAATGCTTTAATTGTATTTAATACACTTCCTAAATTCCTAGAACAGTAATCTTAAGTAAATACAAATTGTCTGTAATATACTAAAATGAAAACAATACATTGTAATGGATGTATGCAAATCTTTAAACCTGCAGGTCTTGTTTATGCTGATCCAAAAGTCTTTAAATAGAATAATATTACTGCTTATTTGAATTATAGATAACTTCACATGTTTAATGTTAAGTTATCGTGCTCTCTTTTAAGTACAGAGTCTACACATAAAATGCACATAATCCTTACATCTCCTCTGAGCAGTTCCAAATTTATTAGCACTTTTCTGACAGCCTTTGTAGAACTGGCAGCTTGTCTGACAAAAGCAGCTCTGTGGGAAGGAATCAGGGGAAACAAGTTGGAGGAGGTGATCTGGAGGACTTTTCTTGAAGCTGTGTTTGCATGGTAAGTACATTGGTTACATGGTATTTATATTTTATATTAGTTTTGAGTACATTGGGAAAACTAGTGTTTCCCAATCACTCCTTGGTACTACCATTTTTTTACTGAGGTTTTTAGGAAAAACAGAACTATGTTAACACGGGAACATAACATTATTCAGGACTTCTCACCTTCTCATTTCTGGAAGTAAATTTTTTCTTATATGCCATTACTTAATTACATTACATGCACATTATCCATAGAAAAGAAAAAAACAATCAGTCAGTCACTCCTTAGTACAAATGACATCGGTCATCTAGCTTTTCCCAACTCTTGAGATATTACTGGTACATGTTTTTCTCTCTTCCACAAACACTTTCCTCTGTTTTTCCCTTGGCAAATTCATATTCACCCTTCCTTTCTTAGCTTATATTATTACTTCCTCCCAGAAACTTTGATTTCCCAGCCCCATATTAACTGGTTCTCTCCTTTATAATATCTTTTAAGATCTATACTTCTACTCAATGAACTTTATCTAACTATGCATTTAATTTGGTGATGACATATTTAATGTTCATCTCCCTTGCTCATTTGTCAGACTTGTGAGGGTAGGAGCCATGTGTGCTTTATTAACACTGTTCCTTCAGAGCTCACCCTAGTCCAGTATAGTATAAGTGCTCAATAAATTTATCAGTAGTAAAGCACTAAGATTGCCTTCCCGGACTCAGAGATGGGAACCAGCACTGAAGAATAACAACAATATGAGTCTTCAGACAGCAAAATACCCATTTTGCAGAGGAGACAGCTGTGAATGTAAGAAAGTGATCAGACTCTGAAAAAAAAAAAAAAAAAAAGATAGCAAACAAGAATCACAACCATTCCACAGTTTTGTTCAGGCTTTGCTACTGGAAAAAAAAAAAATGTTTGCCTCTACAGAGGAAGAGGGGATAAGTGCTTAGTTATTGTAACAGAATGGAGTGATACAATCTGCATTTATCATTTTTTACCCGAGGATCAATCTAAAATAAAGACACAACAAAAATAATGATGATGAAGTGTGTGTTTGTTTTAGGATTCTGTAGTACCATTATAAGCATCTTTTTTTCAGAGATAAAACTGCTTCTTTAAATAATATCTTTCTGTAAAACAATGGGGGAGACTACTAAAGATAGAAATTGAAAAGCTAGATGGCAGCATACTGCCTAGGTTTTACCACAAACTTTCCGTCTCCTTATCAATGAGTAGATAGAATCAAGCTTAAACAATCACTGGCATATTCATTTAATAAGTAGTTCAAAAGACTCCAGAAATAATTTCTTAAGCTACTCCCTGCCATTTGGAACAAGTATGTTTTTGAATTTTTCCCATCTTTGTAATTCTGAGAAAAATGGTCTACATTAGTTGTCTATGACTATATTCAGATGATTCCTATTTACAAAAAATTGAGATTACAGAATAAATTAACTTCTGTAACAGTGACATTGCTGGGAGATCAAATAGCTCAAACAGCAATAAAAAACCTGGGAAGATATTTCGAGGTAATCAATTTAGTCGTATCTCTTTTTGCTGTGACTCTGAGAAAGCTAATTTAGTCTCTGAAAGTAGTATCTTGCTGCCTGGAATTGGTACCCACGAGCATCAAATAAATTATTCCATGAACTTTAAGCTGACCTTGACAGAAAGAAGAGCACATGTAGCTCCAAGTCATCGGGGAAGATATAATTTCACAAGGCCAGAGAGCCAGAGAAAGTGATCCTGAGAGGGAAATCTTGTAAAAAAAAAAAAAAAAAAAATTGCATTTCCATGCCCATATCCATCAGTAACCTCAATGGAGCTATTTGTGTATTATTACACTTTATTCCTGTTTATGACTGTTATATTTTTAGAAATGTATTTTTAGTTGTTAAAAGCAAGTATTGTTAATAAAAGCTTAGCTGTGAAGCCGGGCATCCCTGGGTTCAAACTTCAGCTTACAAGCCACATGACCTTCAATAAGCCAATCATCCATATGACTTCTTTCTCCACAGCTGGGTATGTGTGTGTAATAATAATGCCCACATCCCAGAAATGTTGTGAGGATTAACCAAATTATCACTGAAAATGCTCAGCACAAAACTAGGCCTATATTATAGACTCAATACATCTAAATTTCATTCTTTTTCTCTTTTTTGGCCTTTTTCCTCCTCGTCTCTACCTTAGGTTTATCAGCCTTAGCAGCAGGCGATGATTTGAAGTACCTGCCAAGCCCACTGCCCACTGAGCTGCTCTGTGGGTTCAATACAGAACACAGCCCCATTAGAGATTTAGTCTGTTTACGCAATGTTCAGCTGCTGTTAGAATGCAAATGTTCCTGAGAGGGAAAAAGCATTAATTCATGTCTAATTATTTATTTGTACTTTTAAGTCTTTATTATAATTTACCATGAGCAGATTCTACGAAGGGACATTATGAATACAGAAAGAACAAAGACTTCAGCTTTTAGAAGGGGATTATGGGCAGTGGGGAGTGCAGAGGAAGGAAAGAAGGATTAAAAAATATGATCTCAAAGACAGCTGCCTCCATCAATCAGTCTCTTGAACTAGCCCACCCTCACTCTGCCCAATTCTTTGGTAAATCAAACCTACATGCTTCTTAAATGATGTACTGTTAACTTTTTATATTTTACAGCTAAAATACTTAAATGTAATATCTGTCAATGGCAGTGTTTTCTTTTCACAGAGGATGTTTTACAATCAACCAACAATTAATCCTTATCCTGCCTATCATAGTAATCTCATCCATTATCAAAAGCTCTTCTATAGAGATTCTTTGAATTCCATTTAATAGATTGGTATATTTACATTGTATTAGGCCTATGGGCAGCTATATTACAGATTAAAAACATGAAGTGGGGACAATAAGTTGGATATTTCAAATATATAGATATAAAATAAGAATCTTCCTTGAAAGTTTAGTACCTTATCTAAATTTGGAGTCTAGAATGTCCTACACTGAGAGATTACTCAGAAAAATTCTGCTTAAGTGAAATGTTTTCCTTTTTGTTAAAATGAAAGAGTATTAGTTGATAGTTACCTTCAGTATCTTTAGAGTAAGTTATATATATCTGTGGCAAAGCAGATCAATGACTTGATTTATTGGCATTTATAGATTTTAAGAGCCTCATTTCCCCCATTCTTAAAATGTAGCTAATTTTTGTTATATTTGAAGTGGGCATATAATATTTGTCCACAAATAAAATTATATTTGAAGTGGGCATATAATCTATGCTAAATTTTGCATTACTTATGATGAGTATTTTCCTGATATTTACTATGTTTAATACATTCCACAGGAGTTTTACTTGTTAAAATTTGTATTCAAACAATAGTGTTATCAAAAAAAAAATTTAATTCTAAAATGTTGCTAAAAGTGTTCATTTAGCCATCAAGAAAATTGATCTTAATATTCTGAAAAGTAAACAGGAAAAAACGAATTTCATTGTTCAAATGTACATATTAAGGATGATTCCAGAGATTATTGTTGATCACTATTCTTTGAATAATAAAAAAAAGAAACATAAAAGTTTTAAGACCTTCAGAATGTAAGTTACTCTCTTTAAGCAACTGGAGACTTGGGGATTAGTGTCTTGAGTTTAGCTAAAGCTAATTGTTTTGTTTCCTAAACAGTATCTTGAAAAGCTAACATCTATATAAACTTCTCTTAATCCTGAATACAGAAGTATTTACTTGACAAAGGAGGTCATGGCATCTATTCATTCTATAATCATTTTTATATAAAAAAAATTAAAGAAGCTATAGTTGTGCCAGACAGAATTTGGTAGACAGGAACATATTGTAGTTTGGTCACTATTAGCCCTTTGATATTCTTTTAATGTCACTATTGTTATATTTTTAAAGACTTTAGTACAAGTAAAAGGCATTCATAATTACCCTTTTTATTTTTTTATTTTTTAAGTTTATTGGGGTAACATTGGTTAATACAATTACATAATTTTCAGGTGTACATTATCATTTGACATCTGTATATTCTATTGTGTGCTTACCACCCCAAGTCCAATTTCCTTCAGCTACTGTTTGTATATTTGATTCCCTTTACCCACTTCACCCTTCCCTGGCCCCCTATATTTGACTCCCTTACCCTGTCTATCACCCCCCTCCTCCCTCACCCTACTAATAACCACTAGTCTATAGTCCTCTGGTAACCACTACTCTATAGTCCATGTCCATGAGTCTCTGTTTGTTTGTCCTGCTTTTTTGTTGCTCTTAGGTTTATATACTACATATAAGTGATATCGTGTGGTTTTCAACTTTTTTTGTTTGGCTTATTTCATGTAGCATGATTATCTCGAGGTCCATCCATGTTGTCACAAATGGCAGTATTTCATCACTTCTTATGGCTGAGTAACATTCCATTGTACATATACTACAGTTTCTGGCATATGGTACATACCCCATAAATCTTAGATGTTTTTGCTGCTACTATTTCAAGCATCATCTTTAAAAAGGGGAATTATGAAAACTGTGGTACATTTACGGGGTATGTATCATACGCAAGGTACTATACTAAGTACTTTACATAATTACAACACTAACTCCCATGAAAACCTTATAAGTTAGATACTATTTCTATTTCTATTTTCATATGAGGACACTGAGGCAGGGAGAGGATACACAGCTAGTAAGTGGTAGAATCAGCTAGTAGGCAGTAGACTGACCTAGTAGGTCTGACTCCAGAGACAGGACTATACCTTTCTTGGATAAGCAGTTGAACTTTCATCCAGTTATACTAGGTTTTGGATAAGGTTATACTAGAACATTCAGAGTGGTTTCATAAGGTCATTTATTCCTCCTCCAAAGTGGCTCATAGGGAATTGTGAGGGGTCATGGAAAAATGTTAAGAGGTCCTCTGGGCATTAGCTTAAAGTTAGGAAAAGCACAAGAATCCTTCTTCATTTTGTGGGCCTTGTTACTGATGACCTTCATTTCTCACTTCATTCATGTTACAAAACACATGATATTGTAGGGAAGACACTTGAGAAAATTCATAGGGGAAAAATCATGAGAACCACTTGTTTTGTATAATTTTCTGTGAATGTTTAAGATAATTTCTCAAGGATTCTTTAAGGTTCCATCAATCTATGATGCTCACCAGCAAATGCTGCATCCCATGATAACATTTTACATTCCTATGTTATTTCACAGACATTACCTCCTTTGATTCTCGCAGCAAACTTGTGAGATGACTAGAAAAAAGAAAAGTACCTCTACTTTACAGAGGCAAAGACAGGGATCCAGGGTTATGTGGTGTACTAGAAACAGAACCTAAAAGTTAGCACCTTGGTCTCTAATCCAAGTCAATAATAACTTTCATTAACGCAAAGGTCTTCTGTTGTATGTAGTGTATGGCTTGGTGAAAACAGTCTTCTTGGTGAACTAAATTTTGCTCAAGGCAATCAAGGGCTCAAAAATCTCATATCTTTGTTAAGTGTATTTTAGGATTCATTGAAGTGTTACATTTAAAGGAGCTGGTTATCTCAGAGAGTGTCTGGCTAAGCAGAGCCAGAGAATGCATTTCATTAGCTCTTGAAACTTGTTACCTCTGAGTTCATGTTTCTAGATTTGTTTCTTTCTGTGAGAAAGGTAGAGGGTCCTATCTTAAATCTAAGATAAAGTATGGTAGACATGAAAGGACTATGATTAGGATAGTAATCAGGAACTCTTGAGGAAGTATGTAGCTTCTAAGGCCCCAGGAGACAGGTTGTGAGCTGAAGTGCCCCTGAGAAATGCTCAGTTCCAGAAGAGAGAAAGCTAAATAAGTTAAATTCTTAAAATTTTATTTTTTTACTCAACTCTTTATTTTTCACTGGAGCTCTTTAAATTTATCACTGCTGTAGTAATTACTGAGTCTGTTTTCATGATCTTAAAAATTGCATCTTTAGAACAATTTATAGGAAAAAAGCCAAAAAATAAAAATGTAAACTAAAATACATTATGAAACTTTTATCCATCCATCATGCAATCAGCACCAGTTGTGCAACCACTCATATTTCTGATGATGATGATGTAACCTGTCCAATGCAAGAGGCTCCTTGATAGTAATCTGTCTAAATATAGCTTTCACTGAGTCTCTCTGAAGCACACCCTGAATATAAGAATAACCAAGAAATGCATCCAAGTATATTTTTAAATTCTAGATATGATACTCTGATCAAGCTAGAAGTGAATGAATTATGTGTGAGAGGGAAAACAGAATATACAGCTTTTCTTAAAACTATTTCAGCGCAGAAGTATTATTTCGCAAAGTGGTTCCAGGCACCAAGGTCTCATGGGTATACTTTGTTAAATGCACTTGGGAGTCACACAGATCTGAATTCCTATCACAGCTCAGAATTGCTGTGCAACCTTGAAAGAGTTATTAAAATACTCCAAGTGTCGATTTCTGGAGGTTAACAAAAAACAAGTCAGTAAATTAAAAAAAAAAAATACTGGTGAAAACTACAGTATATCCTTGACATTCAAATGTATCTAGGATTTTAACAAATTCCCAAATTCACTAATTTTAATATAGGATATCATTTTCCCTCAGAAAATTTTGTAAAATAAAGTCTCATTAATGTTTGTTGTCTTCTTACCTTTTCTGAAATCTCTACTTCCATTAACAGCCCTGGTTTGCTAAAGTTTTAATTTTTACTTGAGCAATTTTATGAACACTCTATGAAAATTGGAGTTTTCTGGAACTTCGTAGAATGTTAAATAGAATACTCTATGAAAAATTCCAAAACCTTTTACATTTTCTGAAAGCATATGGTGGAATATGGTGGACTTGTTTATAGAATTTGATCTCATTTATCACTTTAAATTTTATAGTTTTCATCATTTTTCTAAGAATTACTGCTTTCTTAGCTGTTTTCTTTCTTGTCACTTCTGTCTAGATCAGTGCTGTCCAACAGAAATATAAAGTGAACCAAAAATGACAGACATATATGTGTGTAATTTTAAATTTTCTAAAAGCCACATTTTAAAAAGTGTTCTTAAAAACCAGATAAATTTAATTTTATTTTACTTAACCTAATACATGGTAACTATTAACTATTTATATACACATCAATATAAAAAATTACTGAGGTATTTTTCACTTTTGTGAATACGAAGTATGTGAAATCTGTGTATTTTATGTTTACAGTCCATCTAATTTGGATTAGCCACAGTTAAATGGCTCTGTGGCTAGTGGCTATCCCATTGCACTGCACAGATCTAGATTAGGAGTCAGCTTTCTTCTGGGGGCCACTTCTCTACATAGATGCTATGTGTTTATCACTTCAGAGTTACTGCATTGTAAAGAAAAATTGAAAACAAGGAAACCGTACTGTGATGTGGATACTAGGTGATTCACAGACTCATTCAATAGTTAAGCAACTTAAAGCCACAAAAGAGTTTAGTTGTACATAGGATCAAATTACTACCTGTCTTGAAGCCCCAGAATCCCTCATAATAGCCCAAGTCACAAAAGCAAAGGGGTTATTGTGATGTTTTTGTAAGCAGAAAAAGCAATAATAGTGATTTGAAATGTAAAAAAACTAAATTTTGAAAATATATGTGAAATATCAGTCATGTATATAATATGTAGCGAGTTCTTGACATTTCAGAACAGTTACTAGATATGAGAAATCCAACTTTCCTGGCAGTGGGATGTATCTATGTACACACAGACACATATATACATACCCATTTTCATAGACATATATGCACATATACATGTATGTAAGTATGGCATAAATCTCACCTATTTTAAAAGGGATGTTGGTTGGTGATTGCTATTTTCTTTTTCAGCTTCATTCCTCATCTCTGAGACAAATACCAGAATCTACATCTGCATCATGCTATCTGCATCATTTCTCCCAGCTTACATTCATCTTTATTTTTGGTACTCTGTGGTTTAGTGGCTCTTGAGAGAGGACGAAAACCTTTCTCTTTGGAACTGTAAATTACCATGTTTGAACTTGTTTCTTCATATAACTTTTACTAGTCCATTTTATTTCTCTGATTTATTAAATCGAAACTTTAAAATCATCAAGTTTATCTTAATTGAGTCTAAATTTTTGTTTTGATAATGTGATAGTTTAATTAACTAGTAATTGCACATAAACCAGTTGAATCAACTGGGCAAGTTAATGGCCCATTAATTTCACATTAATCCATTTGAAAGTAGGTATCAGGGAATCTCTTTCTTGAATCCCCAGAATACACAATGAAAGGTGAGAACTATTCTTTATTTTCATATCCATCCTTTTGCTTATACTTGTTAGCATTCAAAAAATAATTATTATTCGGAAGAATAAAGTTAGCAATAGTGACACTTTTGAAAGTCTGCCAACTCTTAATTTAAACAACATTCATCAAAGTTGAAAACAAAATTGGGGAATTCATATGTCTAGCAGATTTACAGACTCAATATATATTTTTTAATCAATGATTGAATTACATATAAGTTCATAGGGACATTTAACTATTCTTTGACCTTTTCTGAGCTTTGTGTTGATGTCACAAATACATTCTTAATTATGGAGAAATATTTAGGCACATATCTTGAGTCATTTATGGTTTTATCATACTTCCATAATGTATTTCTATAAATTTAAAGAGATATAATAATTATGTAGTCTGTACTTTCAATTTCACATAAGAAGGCTGATGTCAGAGAAGTTAAGTAACTTGCCTGATATATAATAAGCTAAGAATGAAAATCTCATTCAGCTGGCTGCTGTTCCTTCAAGCAAAAGCTAATATGGTTCATATTATGATTAACATATAAATGTAACATAAAGAATGCTGTGTGCTGGGAACTTCACCATTATGACAATAAAGGAAATTCATATTAAAAATGAGAAATTATATTTTGCATGGTAATTTGTATAATAAACAAATGAAGTCAGAGATTGAACTTGAATATTGAAAATGACGTTATGTCTTCTACAAATTGTTTATGGGAAAATCTTTATAACAGGTGCTATAATAAAAATATTTTCTATCTATTTAGTCATTCCTGAGTTTTCATTGTAAATCAAAGAAAACTGAAAGGTGTATTGGCCCATGCTGTCCCCTCTCACCACAGTCACTGTCACCAGTAATAATAGATAAGTAAAAATGCTTTTAAAGTGGCCATTGGTCACTAAATTTTTAACAAAAACTTCCTGATATCGCCAGTTATATAAGATGTTGATCAGCTTTCTCATAACCATTACAAATTACTGGTGAATGGGGCCAGGTTTCAGACTCAGTCTCTTAAATTCTGACGTTAGATATGTTTTAGGGATCTTTATCAGTGGTTTAAATTATATGGGAGACAAAGATTCATCAACCTTTTGATGAAAAAGGAGTTGTTCTGGCAAACTCATTCTGAACATTTAAAAAGAAATAGCTTACGTTCTCTTTCATACTCATCTTCCCTCTCAGTAGTGTTGTCTTAAGATTGTTTCTGGCAATTGAGCCAGGAGCAATCCACTAAAAGCTACAGATGTATATTTATTTTAAGCGATTATAAAAGTCCCTGTGATTTATTTTCAGAGTCTAAGTATTTTGTTAGTGCGTCAATGTATTAGATGATGAAATATCTAATATACTAAGAAGAATTAGGATTACTTTCGAATTCTACAAAAAGGATAAAGATTAATTTTTTACTGATTTCACATGGAGCCAGACATTTGTATCTTATTTGTATAATTTATTCTATCTGAAAAATTCACTCTAACATTTATATTCTATACCCTTTCTACTCAAACTGGGGTCCAAGGACTAGCAGCATGGATATAGAGCTCATTAGAGACGCAGAATCTCAGGCCCTACACCTACTCAGTCAGTCTGCATTTTAACAAGAGGCCCAGGAGATAAGTGTGTATATCAAAGTTTTGAGAGGCACTGGCCTGATCCACAGGAGGTAGTATTTAATTATAAACTGCCTTGTTCTTTTCAGCAAACTGTCAGTTTCTCTTCAGTTTCTGGTGCTGGGCCTAAGCTAGGTTTCATTTAAAAAATAGTAAAATAGTTGGGAAAAAAAAAAGAAACAAGGAAGAAAAACCTTTCAAGGTAAAAATAAAACTTGAAAAATATCATGTCCTTTGTCTATTTTTCAATGCTCTATTTTGCTGTCAGATTCTTCTACAAAGAATCATCTCAAAATAAATTCTCTAATGGAAGTCAAACTCTGACCTGTCTGGTGGGCTGATCTATATTCAACAAATACAGGGCTGATTATCTACCTAAAGGATGATTGTTGTCCCTAGGAATCGCCTTTCTCTCTGATTTTGGATATTTTATATCTTGTTACCCCTGGCAGTAGGCAGGACAACAGGGAGTTTAAAAGACTGCTGAGCCATTCTGCTTTTCTTTAGTAGTTTTGCTAGATTGAAATACTGGTTAAAATAAATTTTGTGGACTTTAATTTGTAATACCACAACAATAAATTTTAATTTATTATTGACAAAATAATTAATGATTCTAAGCTGCTATTCAGTTTATATTGGAAATAATATTTTAGTGACCTGAAAGCTCTGAAACAACTTCCAGAGCTGAGTAAGGCAGAGATTAAACTTTAAATCCTTACATAGAAACTTACTTTTCAAAGTTCATAATTTGAATTATCTGTCTGATAATAAAGTACCAGACAGATATTATTTCATGTCATAAAAACCCTAGAATAAACTAATACTGCCTAAAATTTCCTTTTTATTCTACTTAATATGCCACCAACCAAATAGAGATCCTTAGGACTGAACTTTGAAAGCGTCAGGAAATTGGACCCACAGTTAGTACACATGCTAAATTTCTAGTCGTCATCTAGAAACTAATGATCACATTATGACATGGTACAAACTGAAACTGGGTTAGCTTATGTATTTGGTGTACCAGAAGGTCAGATTGATATCATAAATCAGTTTATGATGAACTTTAGAGGTGATGACATACAAAAGGGGTTCGTATGCTACCAAAATCTTGACATTTTAAAAAATAGAGAAAACATTGACAAAGAAAGAGAAAACAGAAAAACTGACAAATGCATGGGTAAAAAAAAATTTTGAAAACATCTATACCATGTACCATATCATGACTTGTATTATCTATGTATTTGCTAGTGTGTTTAAACAGGTTACGTTACCTTAGGAAAAGCCTGAAACAACTTCTCAAAGTAATAATTTATGTAAGAGAAAACTTGATTTAAAGTGAGAACAGAATATATAACTAGAACTGAAAGTAGGAGATAGAAGTTTTAAAATATAACAAAACATTATTAATTAATTTTAGTAATGATTATTTGTTGTCATTTGTTTTTGTCATTTGAAATTTGTTATTTATCCGGACAAATGAATCTGGATAAAATATAAGAATAAGATCATAGATTCAACGGAATATGACTCAAAGGGAAGGAAAATTTTATTTCTGTTCAACAGGTCAAGTTTTTTTACTATAGTCACTTATTTTACGGTTTTGTACTATTCATCATAAAGAGAAATAGAGTATAAATGGCTCACTATTACTCATAATACTCCTGAAAGAACAGGTCTTATAGATCAAAAGATCCATCTCCATAAATAAAAGGCATTATATGACATTGCTATTATTAAATAATCATTTATTATGATGCTGTCATTGACAATGTAAGACCTAGATGGCCTACACTTGGGTGAGGATGTGGAAAACTGGAACACTGCTCTGGAGATTACAAAAATGGTATAATCACTTTGGAAACATATTTGGCAGTACCTAAAAACATATGCACAACCTAAAATCCAGAAATTCTACTCCTTGGGAAATAGCCAACATATGTATATGCATAGAAACCTACACAGACTCCACGAATATTTGTTTACCAAAGGACATATCTTAGAATGTCATAGCAGCTTTATTCACAATAGTTTCAAACTGTAATACTCAAGTATTCGTCAACAACAGAATAGTAATTTGACATATATATTCACTTGATGTAATACTATTACAATGAGAATAACAATCTGCAACCACACAAACTAATATAGATGAATCTCACTTTCACAGTGATGGCTGATAGAGCCAAACAGAAGACTTTATAGTATGAGTCCAGAAAATGTTCAAAAGCACATAAAACAAATCCATGTTCTTGGAAATCAGTATAGTAGTTATGTTTGGGAGCATAGTGACTGGTGGGGAACATTAAGGGGTATCTTTGGGAGCTGATAATGTTTTCTTCTTGATCTGAGTGCTGGTTATATGAGTAAAAACAGCTAAGCATTTTTTTTTCTTTTTCACCTAATTGCACATTCACACCTATCTTCTCATACCAATTGATTTCTTATAAAGCGCTAAGGGTTACATATAAATAACATAGAAAGAGTTTCTTTTTTTATTTCCCCACCCACACTGGGAAGGCAAAAATATATATTTTTAAGTCAGGTAGAGATAACACAAACATTAAGCCTTTTAAGTTCATTCCAAAACACAAGATAATTTGTTTCCCCAGGCAGTAATTTCTTTTTTTCTTTTCTTGACATTTCTGTAAGTCAGATCTATGTAATGTTTCTGTTGTCGCAGCCTACATGGATTTCTTTAGGAAGATTCAGCTAATGTTTCTTGCCTCTGAGTATTTCAGACAACCGTTAGGAAAGCAACACACAAAGAAAACAAAAGTTGTACAGAGGCATTTCTCTCTCCTTGACAAGGGAAGACAGAACAAAGAGATGTCTACCCGCAGCACCAGTGGCAACTGACAACTGCCTTTGCTTAAGGCATTTTGAACTTTATGACAAAGAGATGTTGTTTTTGTTTTTGAATTTTTGTAATAAAAAAGATTCATGTAGTAATTTTCTGGGAAACAGTAAGATATAGAAAAAATACTTTATGAGTAATGTTTTTATCCTTTAGCTTATCTGACATCAGGGCAGTGATACTTTCTGGAACCCACGGATGAGAGCTTTTTGTCAGGTACAACCTAAAGATGGTAGAAGGATATTTTTGTTACTTTTTTCTCTCCACTAAACTGACCCCCCTTTCACTAAAGAATGTTTTTACGTCATTAAATTAATGTGATTGTTCAACAGGACATAAATTTTCCCTTTGGATGAGAACACTAATCAGATTCAGCTAGTTTTTCATTCTCTATCTATATAAACACAATGTGCAAAGAAAAATTTCTGAAAAACCACGGATATTTTTCAGAGTTAGACCTTTCCTCCCAGTCAACCTATTTTGTTATCCTATATAAATAAACTCTGTTATTACATTCCTTTATCCATAGCAACTTTCAGTAGATAATTCACAAATCAGTTAAAAGCAAGTTAATTGTCAAAAGGGATCAAGCAACAAGCATTAAAAGCACAATATTTTACAGGCAGTATCCTAATAATTTATGTGTTACAGGAAAGTTTGGTTCTGGTTGGCTTTCCTTCTAATCCAAGATTTTCAATTTGTATGATGACGTTTGAAAAAATTACATCACATAATTACTCTTAGCTTATGACAACTATGTTTTGCGGGCAGATGTGGGCAGATATAAGAAAAGAAGTACTACTACAGAACATATTACTGGTATGGAGTTTTAACTTCTAACTTTTTTACTTTATTGTTTTCTACATTATTTCATTTTAAGGGTTACATGAAATAATGTAATAAAATGTATACTGTAAACTATTACTCCTTTTCCTCTTACTCTCCCTTCTCATATTTTTTACAATAAAGGCGAAGCAAAGACAAATTTGTTTCAGAGATTGGAGTCTGATCTGACCAAGAACACAGTCAGTAATGATGTCAACGTTCATAGAGTTCCACTGACTTGGTGCCATTCTGAATTACGCCTTGTCTGATTAGGACTCAAATTTACTCACAAATACATGGAATGGATAAGTTTCAACACGAATATAAATAAATAGTCATGTTTTTAAATGAAGACTTCCTTGGCTTCCCCAAGCAGAATCTCCTATCCCAGTCCCTATTTTATTTTATTTAGTTGTTAACGTGTTTATTTTCTGCCTTCCTCCACTAGAATGTAAGCTTTATGAAGCAGAGACCTCATCCATTTTTATCCGCATTATATCCATATGAGGTAAATATGTCAGGTGGCTAATAAAGCACTAGTCTAAGTGATGTGCTGCAGTTGTCCATATCAGTTGGCAAAAGCAAACTGTTAAATTTTCAGGAGAGTTTACAAATTGGTTGTTCCATCTAACAACTATTATAAATTAAATTATATAAACTTACAATTAAATATTATTAAAAAGAATGGTAATAAATATTCAAAATTTATCGCTCCCTAATAATTTGACTACATTTTACTATTATCTATGTTCTTGAGGTCATTTCCATCTATTGTATCTGTATGTGCTATCATGCTTCTCTTGCCAACTCCACATTTAGGGTTCTCTGCTTGAAATTGTCTGGTGGGAGAGTTTTTGTCATACTGATTATCAAATACTATAAATAGGCTTTTTTTTTTTTTGGTGTCTTCAGAGAGAACTGACTATTAACACTATTCAGCACACTACTGACCAGTCTTATAGGCATTTAACCAATAGTCTCTGAATGAATGCATTCATCTTTTATATGAATTCTGATTGTACTTGAATATTTTATTCGTGGTCACTTTGGTTCTTACTTTTACAGAGTTTATTCCATTAGCCCAACACAAAGTTTACCTTTCTTAGGTTCCTTTCTAAGTTTTTTTGGTATATGGCTTACATACACGTCTTTTGCATTAGATTGACTTCACATAGTCAAGACCTAAAGAAGTCTTCAGATTTTTTAATCTAAAATAATGAGTTTGAGCAGATGAACTCTTGGGCCTCTTCAGCTTTAACTCTTTAATTCTCTGTACCATGAATATTGGGAAAGGAAGCAGAGTATGCCCACTCTTGTCAGGGGTCTAAAAACATTTGCTGATTGGCTCATTCATTCAATACATACATATCAAGCACCTACTATATGCCATACACACTTCCAGGCATTGTTGACAGAAAGTTGAGCAAAAAAAGACAAAAATTGCTGCCATATGGAGCTTATATTCTAGTATTAATAACAGGTAACTTTTATGTGCCAGGCATTATTTATGGCTAACATACACATGCCCTTTTACAGGTGAAGAAGCTAAGGCACACAGAAGTGGCTTGACCGATGTCTCACAGCTGTGCATGAAAGTGTGGAAACTGGAACCTCCGCAGTGTGGCTGTAGAGCCAACCAGCTCTCAATCATTACTCCACACCCCCTTCTGAAGATGAGACCGTTTATATGTGAAAGTTGCTTACTAGGGAATTGTTTATAAGCCAGCTGTACTATACTATTCTGTAACCAAGAGTGGTCCCAAGGAAAACAGTTAACCTCTAAGTGTATTTGACCAGAAAAAATTGGTGAAATGATAAGGGAACTATAAAAAAGTGCTATAAAAGGGGTAGTAGGCAGGCCTAATTTTATGTACATATTTCATTTAAGGGCACAATTATCCTTCGAAGCAGGCATTTTTATTTTCCATTTACCGACATGGGATTTGTTAATGGAGGTTAGAGAATTGTCCAGTCTGGAGAGCAGCAGAGTTGGCATTCAAGTTTGGTCTATTTGGCCCCAAAGCCAAAGTCTCCCGACCATACCATGCTGTTTCTCCCACATGTGTAATGATTGTTAACCATATTGTTATTCTTATAATGAATGTTGTGTTGCCTATAAGTTAACTAGTTTTCTCATTTTTAATTTAGCTAATATTACTCATAATTTTGAATGTCATTAAGAAGTTCAGTTTAATATTCAAGACAATGTCAATGGAATAAATTGGCATGATACAGGATGAAGTTGACCTCTCCAGCTCAGTCTTCTGGTTACTTTGAACAGCTGGCCAAGGAGTAACATTTTGGCAGTGAAATACAGATATATGATCAATGTTTAGGCCATATAAAATGAGCCCACAAAGCAAAACCTAGGGAGAGAGTGGAAGCAGGCCATATAAAATCACTGGTTAGTTTCTCTCTCTCCCCCGCCCTCCCTCTTTTCTTCTTTTTTTTTTGGCATAAGAAATATATATTATGATGCTTTTGTTTAACATTACTTTAAATTAATATCAACTAAGTTCAAAGACAGATTAGATAGTATTTAATAAATTTATATTTCAATTGATTACTAAGCTCTGTTTTATATCAAAGTACGAGGATTCTTCAGGAAAGATTCTGAGCTAAGTAAACTAGGATTAGTAGGTCTATTAGAATTATACTACCCATTATGGAATTCCTCCTTTTGTGGTAAGGAGAGGATCTTGTCAACTGATGAGAAATAGAAGGGTGACTATTTAGAATTCTAGGCCCTAGGACAGACTGCCAGGTTTCAAACTTGGGCAAGTTTTTTAAATCTTCTCAGCCTAGTTTTCTCATCTGTCAAATAAAGGCAATGCGAGGTCTACCTTGCAGTGTGTTTTGAGGGATAGCATGAGATAATGCACATTAAGCCTTGGGAACATCGTCATATAGAAAGTTCCAAGTGCAAATTAGGTATTATTCTTACTTGACTTTCTGACCACACATGCGTGTGGCCTCTGATCCTTGAACCTTCAATTCTTCCTCTTTTATGTGGTGGTAATTATACCCATCCTCAGCTGTAGGGCACTAAAAACAACAGTTACATCTTTTACATCTGATAATCTTGTTTTCAAAATGCTATGTAATAGGAAGTACTAAAGTGGTACTTAGAAAAATTACTTCCCAATGATCTGCTCTGTTGGTAGTCCTCATTTCCCTAAGGCTCAGGCTCTAGCCATCACTTTCTAGGGGGCATTATGAGGTTTAATTTCACAGCCACTGATATCCTACGACTTAGGTTTTGATAGTAACAAAAAATAACTAAGAGACCATATTCTTGTACGGTCCCCACTCATATACTATAAAATCTCCAGATCAAAGTTGCAGATTTGAGCATAACTGTCAAAGAGCACAGGAGCTAATTTAAGGTCATCTAGTGCTTTTTTGTTTTAGCACATATTGCTCTGTCTTTTAATCACCTGAATGTCATTTGTGCTTGTGTTTCTCAGTCTGATTGCTAATTCTTCTTTCTACTCATCAGTCTATTTCACATTTAAAGTTTTTACTTGTTAGCCCTTCTACAAGAGATATGAGTACGCTCAAATGAGTTTAATTAATCACCGATTGGGCAGCTCTTAAAATGCTGGGGCAAGGAAAAATGTTGAAACTATTTGCAAAAATGAGATTTGGAGATTTTCTGAGAATTTCAATGATATAACATATCCCATGACCCCTATTAGTATAAGAGGCAAGAAGACAACAACATACTCTTTGTTTCTGGCCAATAAGATACTATTGAAATCATTTCTACTCTACACTTAAATGTACCTTGGATGACTTTCTTTTCTATTTGCTTAACATCTGCTCCATAGTCACCACATAAAATGTCCCTTTTAACATCCCTTTCTGAGAAGACAAAAACATAGAAAGTACTGTTTGGGTTGGAAGACAAGACCATTGGTAGAAGACTAACTTCTGTTTAAAGTTTCCTTAAACATGACTATAATTTTAAACAATGATATTAAAAAAAAATGTCCTAGTGTTCTCTTGTGAAATTGTCAGAGTTCACCAACCTATGTCTTATCTTGGTTTCTTATTCTTCCTTTGCTTCTCAGATCATTTCCCCCCGAATATTAAAGGTACTATATCGAAGCCTCTAACATATATTCCCTCACATTTTTTTTCTTAAATCCATCATGAACACATCATTTCCCCCTCTCTTTTAAAATAGATATGAGAGATCCAGCTCTAAAGTAATGATAAGCACACATTCCAGGTCCACAGAGGAAAATTAGCTTCCTCACTATATAAATCTCCCTCTCCATCTCTCTCATTCTCTCTCTTCAATCAAATATGGCTTAATAATCTATATATTAACCATATTTGGCTTTTTCTAAAAAATTGTTTTACCCACAAAAGACAAAGATTTGTCATCACTGAAAAACTACTTACAAATCAATTTTAAGCACTAAATAATTGTCCAATGTTGTATTTCTTAGGGATCAACACTCACCAAATGTACATGATTTGCTATTACTTTAATAAATCAGACTCTTTAACTGAATTTCGCAGTTTACTGACTTGCCTTCTTTTTATCCTGAACACTACCAAGGAATAAAATATTCCAGCTTAGAGCTAAGTGTATCTTGCATTAATATTTGTTCAAACTTCAAAATAAAAAATGACATACTAGATGCATTTGAAGTCTTTATAGTGAATAAATATTGTTCTTTTACCAATCCTGTAAAGAAGAAATTCAAAGAAGAAATGTTGGCAAATGCCCCATTATTTCAGTTACTTCAAGAGTGGGATCTTATTTACAGCCTCTCAAAGATCAAGATAATCTTAAGTTACTTCCATGTTTTAAGGTTCTTATATATTTTTTAAAAAATGAAAAAATGCAAAAACAGTATATCAAAATTGTGGGTTTTTAAAATGTTTACATTAGATAACACCTTTAACTGCAGGATTGCTATGCAATAAAACTTCCATTTAGATGATAATTGCAGAAATTAAGTGTGCTTGAGCATGTGTGTATGTGTATGTGTATACACATACATACATACATTGATCATAATGCATTTGAGGTGGTTCATCTATTAAATGTTTAAAGTTATATAATAAATGTCTTTTTTCATTATTGCCGGTGTATAGCTGTAGCTAAATGTCCTTTTGAGTACTGAGGGGCCTCTGAAAATGTGAATGAACCCAGAGGGGATTACTGCCCTTCTAACCCTCTAGCCTTCCACTGAACTCTTGGTCAGTGATGGGCCCTAATCATATCAACAAGTTGATTTTGCTAATAAAGGGGCGATACCAGCTTGGAGAGTGCAGCAAGATGCTTCATCAAATATACATTAATAGCTCTCCTGCCACATGTAAGGGAGCCTGGAATTTATATTTCAAATAGAGAGTCAAATTAGGACCCATAAAACAGTGAAGGTGGTAAATAGAAATAATTATTGCATGGGCAATTAATATTCAAATTAAAAACAAATGAATGGGGGACAAAGATGCCCGAGCTGCACAGAAGATTGGCTAATGATGGCTATTTGGGGCGTCATCTTCACCTCTTAAACTTGTTATGAAAGTGTCTTGTTGGAATTACAATCATAGGGCATTTAAATACATGGAAAACTCATTATTAGATATTATAGTGCTTTTTGTATTTTGGAAAGGACCAGAACTCGAACAAAGGAAATTTCTGTCAGACCAAAAAGGCAAGCTTCATGATCTATTTGCAAATCATACAGTAGAGCTTAAACTCTGCACTACTTAAATTTCTAAAATTCTTTAGTCCAACATGTCATTGCTTTTACTCTATCTAGCAATTTGATATTTATAATATTTAGCAAACTGTTATCAGATCTCAATGATGAGGAAAGTTGGAAGCACCATCTATTGGGAATATGCATAGTAATGCTCACAAATCTTTGATGAGCATACAATTTAGTACATAATAAGCATGAGATGCAAATAATAAGCATGAGATGTACATTCGGTAGACTGTAAAGCATACAGTAGGCATTTAATTTCTAATAATGAACCGTATTCATAACTGACAGATTAACATAATTAATAAAAAGTGGTATATTTATTTGAAATAGAAATAAGTGGAGGTACTACTTATACTTTTAGCTGCTAACTTTTATTTATTCCTTGTCAAATTTTGCTTATGCATTGTTACTAATGAGGTTTATAATTTGATTTATCTGATTTTACAGTTTCCTAAAAAATCCCAATGGCACTATCTTCCATACTGTCTAAAGTAAATAAATAATTCTCATAAATTATTTTTATCCAAATTTTGAATGTTTTCTATGCAAGTAAATCAGAATCCATTTTAATCCAAATTTAATGCACAATTCTCTAGAGACTTTGTAATTTCTAGATATGTTGCATTTGGCCTAAATAACAAAGACCAGATTCTGGAGATTTTGCCAACAACCTCACCCCTATTTGCTTCTGCTGAAATAACTTTTAGTGCTATAGACTAACCAATTAGAAACAAAAAATGTGTGAGATATCAATCTTTTCCTTTTAAATATGTAGAATACTAAAGCAAAGAAATAAAAATTTTTCTTTGTATCTTCTTTTTTTTCTAGTTATTTCATTAAAATAAACTAACGAATGAAAACAAAGATGTTTATTGAGGTCATGAGGTCAAGATTTTTTATATAATTTCTATGGAAATCTTTAGAAATAGAAGATAAATAACATATTTACTTTGATTTCATGGTGTCTAATTCACCCGAAAAAGACTAAAACTCTGAATTATCACCTAGACCACAGAGAAAATTCCCACTTTCTCAAGTAAACATACCCTGAAACACTTATAAACATCACAATAGTGTTTGTTGCTGTTATTGCTTGTTTGTTTGATTAAACAAGAACTTTTTCCTGACATTTAAAGGACTAACTGAAAGTTAAAATGACCAGTTTCAGCTATTTAAGGCCTTTAGGCATGCTAATACAATTGTTATCCAGACAAGGGTAATATAAAAGCTTTTTTTGAGCTCACAATTTAATTCTTCAAAGCAGCTTTTAGAGTTAGTCAACTTCCTTCTACTTCTGCAGGTTTCTACACACACCCAACTATTTTAAGGTTCATGTCTTCTTGGTTCATATTTCTTATACTGCTCATTTGAACACACATTATAAATTGAAGAGATCAATGCAGAGCCAAAGCTTATTTGTATGGTGAATAAAGCTATAGAGGCAGATGAAAAAAAAAAAAAAGTCCTCCCAGCTACAAAAAGTAAAGAGCAATACCTGTAGGACTTTGAGAAACGCAATCTTGATTTAACTCTTGGAGATGATCCTAGCACTGTGGCTCCCTGAAGATCCCAAACAAAAGCCATTTGTAAAGAAGGTGCCAGGATCACTGGAAACTGGGAAATCAGAGCTGGTGTAGGGCCTTGGGACCTAAGGGCCCCAAGCTGAGCAGAAGGCACTTGTGGCTGTCTGAGGGCATTTCCTCTGTGTGGTGGTATGCACTGACAGGGAGGTGGCGGGCTGGCTGAAGCAGAGCTGGAAAGAATGGCCAGGACTTCCTGCAGCGTGACACTTGCCCTTTGCGACAGAGCTTGCTTCACTCAGACCTTATCTCATTAATAACAGGAGTAAGGCTCCCTTGCAAATTTGTTTTTAAATATAGCCCTGATTAAACGGCATAGTCACATGCCACTCCTGAAAAGCACAATACATACACACAGTGAAAGGTATAATTGAAGTGGGTGAACCTTTTTATCAAGTGTGAAGTTCAAAAACAAAGTAAACAGAGGGCCTCTGCTAAAACAAAACAAAACAAAAAGTAAATACAGGCCTATGACTGGGAAATTTGACAAAGATTACTAAATGTCACAAACTAACGGCCAAACATCATTTTCCCTATTTCAACTTTTCTTAATAACAGTGTTGAACATCATTATTAGCAAACCTTCCACGAGGATTTAATCGGCTCGAACATACCAGCACCTCCCTGTAAGTCGGTGTGAGAAGAAAACAGGCAGATCACTTTCAAAGTTTTTGGCACCTTTTCCCTCAAGGAGATACTGTGTCACCTTGCAGAGTGAATTACAATGCACGACTCTGACAACAAAGATCAATTTTCTTGTTCATTTTCTATTCCCTGGAAACATTTCTTAACTCTGTGATAAATCCCTTAAAACAACTTTCTTTCAAATTAAATAAATGACGAAAGCCAAATAGAGCCCTTCACATGTTTTATGAGTCCAGCACATTTGGGGGAGGCATACATTTCAAGAGATTGTGTTCAGAGTCAGAGGACCTTGATGCCGTCATCAGTCCTCACCACCAAGTGGTATTCAATGTTAACAATGCAGCATAATTCCATCAGTCCCTGTCCAAACACTGCCCCACCGGCGACCTCAATTGTAAACCAAGGCAGAGCTCCACTTCTCTGGGATAAGATTAAAGAGGCTTAGAGTGCCTGAGAGTGAGTTTAACCCACTCTGCTCTGGACAAAACTGACTGATAGTTGAACTGAGCCATCACCACTCTATCTGCCAAACTTTGTGACACCCCAGTCTATCTCTTATATACCCAAGGAGTCCAAAATATTCAAGCAGTTTACATAAAAGCTCAAGTTAGTAAACATGACAATCATTTTCACAACACCATCCAGGACATCAAGGGTTCTTGAGAACACTGCAGGTTCCATATCAGCTTTGGGAATGAGTAACAGAAAACATTTTACAGTTTCACCTCTTTGTTATCTGACAGATGGGCTACAGGAGTGGGTAAGTAAATGATAGCTGACTGAACAGCGGCCACCATGGGAAGCCAAGAGTTCAAAAATAAACACATTCTCTCTGAATCAACTGGTGATATTTTGACGCTTCACAAACTACACCTATTTGTTTTTGTATGTAATCCACATTTCACAAGGGCAAAATGTGCAGTCACCTTCTTGGTGATCTTTGAGGAGTACTGAAAGGAGGCCCATACCTATACCAGCCTATTTTGGGGGGTATATAAAATTCCACTATTATACTATTTCTATACTATTTAATTTCTATGTCAGGACAGCTCTTAGGAAATGCAAACATTCTTGGTCAAGCTGACACAGAGCTGAACAACTTGGTGTTTAGTAGAATGGCTTCACCTGAGACAAGTCATCTAATATAAGAGAACTGGGAGTCTGGGTGAGGGAGGGAGATGTCTCTGAAAGCTGGCAGGGTGGGGTGGATTAGTGTGGAGTGAAGGGGTTGGGAGACACAAAGATAAGTGGGAGAGCAGGAGAGAAGATATTGCAAAGATTTACTTCTTTCACTTTCCATGCAATACAAAGCTTTCATTTTTTCCAGGAGCATTTTAAATTTTGAGTGAAGTAGCATCACTGGTTTATAAAAATGAAAGCTGCAGTTCATACACACTACTTTAGTAACAGAAAAATGCTACTTGCAGTGTTCCCATCATCTCATCCAGGCTAAAGCTAGCAACAGGTATTCTATTAGTTGTCTTTACACCAACAACTTACATTTTTAGAAGAATGGTCTCTTAATTGGTATCTAATTGCTAAAATATAAGGGCATAATAATAATGTAGAATGAAGATACTACATATCTATCTATCTTTTTAGAAAAAGATAAATATCTATCTTTTTCTAAAAGAAATGTATGCTGAAAGAGATGCAAAATTGTCTTTTATATCATTGTCAAAACATTTCTTTCTTCTGCCTCCCTGCCCTCCCCTGCACCGCCCACCCCACCCCCCTTCTTGAAAGTAGATATCTAGAATAGTCTAACAAGAGAAAAGCAATGGAAGTATAAATGTGAAATTGTGACCAGAAAAATTTGGTCCTTTTTCCTAATGTGAAACTGGATAAAGATAGAAGAATCTGCCAATGTTAATGTTATTTTCTTCCTTAAATAATTACTTACCTCCTCTTTCCCATTTCTTCTGCACTGTTACGCATAATCCCCTTTAGGTTACGAGGCCTCAGCAAGGTTATGGAAATAAGCTACTTATATTCTGAGATTAATTTTGAGCAAATTAAAGCCTCGATTTCAAGTATAAATGTCAATATTGTTTTGAGAAACTGGCTAGTACTTTACAGATATGAGAATTTAGACAAGTAAAAAATTTTTTTAAAGTAAATAAGATGTTTGCTAGGATGGACCTTTGCTGTCATTATATTTCAAACAGCTGTTTATAACTTTCACTTCATGGATAATAAACAAAGGGTAGAACAGAAAACAAAGTAAAAATCTTTTGAATATTTTAATTTGTTATATGCTAAGCATTTAATTTCCAGAAGAATTTTTAGCAAAAGCATGATTAAATGGCAATGAGAAAAGTTCCATCCCTGAGACAAACTCTTATACATTGGAAATTAAACATATCTCAGGGAAAAAACAGATTCTGAAATTTGAACTTTGCCTCCATTCAATTGTTTTCCAAATAATTCATAACCTCCCTAAAATCGCACCAAAATGCCCACCTCCTATCAGTAACTTAGGTTTTGTATTCTGCAGGGCTCTAAACAAGGTATCTCTGCCTCTTGAATATTTCTGAGATTTTTGATCCAAGATTACAGATGTTACAAATGGCAAATTTGGGGTTTGATGTCTGATGACAGAAACTCAGAATTTCCTTTATAGGAGTTAGCTACTATGAATCAAAGTAAAAATCCCAAATTTAAAAGTGGGAGAATTTAAACATAATCCACATTTGCTTTCGCATCAAGTCACTGTTTGACAGGTGGAGGAAGGAGGTTTGAGCTAAACTTCAGAGAAACAGTTACATTAACGAAGTTGCATTATGTTGAAACACATTGCCTCAGGAAACCAGAGTAAGCAGAGATACGGTTCAAGATAATGCTGTATTTTGAAATAGTTGCTGGCCACAGACTCAAAGGTAGTAAAAGTTAATGTAGAAGCAAAGAACTTCACTTCATTTACATTTCATTTTTATTTATTAGCTACTTCTGATAAGAGTTTCGTTATAATAATCCTATTTGATCTGTTGCAAGAGAGTACACCAAAAAAAAAATTTTATAACCAGACTTGAGCACTTCTGAAAGCTATTATTCATTCAGTGTAAATAACTGTGGTTTAAATAAGGCTTTTTATTACATTAACATATTATCATAATCAACTTTCACTTATACTTTAAATGGAAATGCTATAAAATAATGCTATCATTTTCTGTGAATTGCTTTTAAATAGTCATTTCCAATCTTATATGTATTTACTTGATGTAGAGGTCAATTATTTCATTTCTGAAACAGAGGACTATTATCTTATAAGGTAAGGTATAACACAATGGAATGCTAACAGAATTGATGATAACCCCATAGCCTAAAGAGCATTAGGAAAGCATTCTCTGTGTTTTAAGCTGCTACAAATACAACTTTTAATTATATATGTCTCAAGACACAAGCAGAAATAAAATGTAGTTAGAAACTAAAATTATTAAGTTATAATATAAAACAAATGATGTAAGACATGATTAAATATGAGAATAAAAGACGAATGAAAACTATAGATTTTGAATGAAAATACTTTGCTGTGCACATCAGATTTCCATTTAAATTAGAGTATTTTTAGGAATGTTTTAGCAATTTGGAATATAATTGAATCAAGCCAGTTCTATCCAATAAGGCATCAAGTTCCTTCTAAATACTTAGATAAATGGAGGTTAAAGCAAAAAAATTCAAGGAGAAAGAAATGGAAGGACAGGAAAATACATTTTATGTTTATTAAGTACCTACTAAGTAATTGATAAAATCCTGGGAAATTTTTTCAAGTAGTCAACAAAAAATATTTCTAGAGTCAAATTTTTAAAAAATGTGAAGTTAATACAGGCAAATCACTTGAAATAAGAAACTAACCATGATGTTTTTAAATGTGTGTAAAAGTTTTTGGTATATAAAGATTTTTAAAGTCAGAAAATTATTTATTTTCAGACTAAAAAAAAATCCTCCATAGCTATGGTCTAGTGAGTGAAAGGGTGGATATAGAATTTCATCTCAAAAGCCACTTTCTTCGGAAGGCCTCCCCTGCTTTCCCAGACCAGGATATATCTCCACAGCACTCTGAACTTCCTCTTTGTCACTGGCAGCACATTTGTAATTACTTTTTCAATGTCTGGCTTCCCTGATAGACCTAAACATTATTAGGACATAGATCACATCTGTTTTCTCTCTAGATTCCCAGTGCCTAGTAAACGGCCTGAAAAAATAAGTCACAATAATGTTTAACAAATGAGCAAACCGATAATCGCTACACTACTTGAAAATAACATGCACCACCTACATCATATATTTTTTTATCTTCCCAAATAAGGGCAAAATGACCCATTCACCATGGGTCATTTAAGCAGGGCTTACTTATTTTTTCTTTCTTTAGATGCTCCCTCTGACAAAGCCATGATTGTTGCAATAAATTAATAACCGAGTAACAACAACAGAAAAAACACTGTCATTGTTATGACCAAATGAAATACAGGCATGTTCCAGAAAAGTTCTTGTTGTTGGTAGTGGTTGCGCTATTGTTTTTTGTTTCGTTTGTTTTTGTTTTTTAATGAAACCCCATTGGGCAAATGTTCATGGTAGCCTGGTAGAGGGGATTAGAGCCATGGTTGTGCCATAAACTTGCCATGTGACCTTGAGCACTGTTGTCTGATTTTGCTATGTTTCACAGTCTTATCCAAGGGAGAACCACTGCAAAGAGTTTTTGAGTGCTATGAACAGGGTAATTTATATAAAAGCATTTTGAAAATGCCACACAAAATTTTAGGCTTGCTACTAATAATGTTTGTGGGCTTTTTGAGAAACTAGGAAAACTATTTTATACTGTTAGAAACATTTCCAGTGTTAAAATTTATCCTCTAAAAGGGGTCACCTCATAAGCATGGTAAATAGGCATACGATTTTACTGGTTTTAAAAACGGTACCAATCTTCAGTTTTGATGAATCATCTTTTTCCTTTATTTGAAATCTTTTTATGCTAAGTGTATAAGGATAGGATATCAAGCTATTATGTTTTAAAAGTTAATCCTCCAAAATCTTAATGTTTTATTTGCAGCATGAAAACCTTCTGTTGGTTCTGTTTAGTAGTACTAAAAAAAAAGAATTAGTGGTAAGGAATTCTATTAAAATTAGCTGACAAAATTTTTATTAATTGTTCAAAATCCTGGGCTTCACTTACTTAAAGAAAAAAAGTTCCATTTATTTTTTGAAACTTATGGGATCCTGATGACAGGTTGTTTAAGTGGGAATGCATTTACAACACTGATTCCAACTCATACTGCTTTCATTGTTGATCACATACCAAATAAGGACAGAAATGGCCTCTTTCAGCTTTTTGGAACTATGTTAATAAACAGCAAAAACAGAAATGAAATTACCAGGCTAAGAAACAAAATTGTTCCCTTGGGAAAAAAGAGAAAAATAGTCCCTAAATACCAAGAATCTCTAAATAACAACAGTCTTATGTGTTTAATTTTGCACTGTGAATTTTTTCCATGCAGTGTTCAATGTCTCACTAAATCAGGATAGCCATTCATTGGAGCCAACATTCATAAACTTCTCCATTCCTGGGCACTTACTGCTGACCTGTCTAAACCCCCAGGTCTCTTTTCTCACTCTGACACTCCCCTGCATTGAATGAATCTACAAAACAAACATCACCATAAGGCCCTGGTACTTTCCTAATTCCTTATTTATTCTGATGGTATCAACCACTTACTTGGTATTTATTCTGTAACAAGGACTTAACATATGTTATTTTAGCCTCACAATAATATATCTATGAACTTGGTCTTATTTTTATTGTTTTACAACTCAGGACATGATGGCTTAGAAAGCTAAAATAACTTGTCCCTATGATCATGTAGCCAATGAGAGGCAGATTTGAGGTGTAAATTGAGTCTCTCTGATTATTAAACCTATGCTCTTAACCAATATATATCTAGAATATAAGCAAGTGAAGAAATAAATGAGGACAGGTCCCTTTCTTTGGAATTAAGTCGTGGAGGAAGTCTTGGATTTTCAAAGAAGGAATGAGTAACACATACAATAACTACATAATCTTACACAATCTTAACCAACTCTCAAGTAGATATTATTATTGTCATTTTATAGATGAAAAAATCTGAGGCTTGAAAAAGTTAAATAACTTGCCTGATAAACTAATAAATATGATAAATGATAAATGATGAAGCTGTGAGTCCAAGTCAGTTTTGCATATCTCAAATCTCATCTCCAATGTAGCTAGTTTACCCAAGCTGATTAAATGCCTAACTGTAGGGACAAAATTGGTCTGTTGCGTGTTACTGAGGCTGTCCATAGGGGCTCAACAGGATGAGTACAAATTAAGGTATCATTTTCTAGCTATCCCTCGAAACTACCTATTGTAGACACAATTAGGGCTATTGCTTTCACTGTAAAATTATCACAAATTTTACTTCTATTGGTTCAGAGGAGTTAAGTGACTTTCCTAAGTTTGGTAGGTGATAATGTGCCCTTGATTAAAACTCTAGCTTATCTCTAAATTTTAGAGAATAATACATTTCTAAATTAGGGGCTTCCTCTATTGAACTTATTGCCTTTAAATTATAGAAGTAAATTTGAGAAGGCACCTTTGTTTTTCTCATTGATCAGGTGATGACAATTAAAATAATTGATTTATAGCAAACTGTGGCTTAATTAGACTTATTTTAGTTTATATATAAGTTAAAGATGACATAAGGAACTGAATTTACATTTGAAAATAAAATTAATTACAGTCAAAGAAACAAAATTATAAATGTGAATTTTTAAGTACTATCAGGTACTAGATAATGAAATGATTGGGTCAGGATGTATCTTTGTAGATGTACTGAGTGACTCTAACTAAATCACAACATTAAAAGATATGGACTTGTAAATCAGTTTCCATATGAAATTTTATTCAACAGCTAACCCATCCTTCCTTTCTTCTTCTGACCCTTATTTTTCCCTTCTGCCCTCCTTCCCATTCATAAATATATATTAGTCATCTACTATGTGTCAGGTATTATGCTGGGTGCATATAATCATGCCCAAATGGTGCTTAATGAAGCAAACTCAAGGCTTTTAAGAAATTGAACTAGGCTTATATTTTTAAAAATTATCAGAGCAGAAGGAAGAGAAAGGATATATAATATTTATAGGAATAGACAATTACTTCAGTTCTTGTTTATGAAAAAAGTCTATAATTAAGAAGAAGGTGATGTTTCAGATGGTCAACATTTAAAACAAATCAAATGATATATATTTGGTAAAGCATCTTTCCAAGCACCTGGCCCAAGGGAAATACCTCTCTTTTGACAGTTGATTCTTAATATGTTAAACTGGGAGGAGCAGTGGGAGATAACATTTATAAAGAAGTTCTTATTTTATGTCCAATGCTGAGTGTGGGTCTAAGGCAGCACTAGGTGGCTGAGGAGACAAAAAAGGGGGCGGGGTGGCACCAGGCCCCTCCTTACATAGGCTTGCAACTGGGAAAAAATCTCAGATCATAAAAACATTTCTGTCACACATCCTGGTCAGTTTTTCTCCATAAAATGTATCAATAGTGCCCACAATATTAAAACTGATAAGCTGTTCCTTGGTATCTTTGTTTTACAAATAAAGAAAAAAATAAGCATGTCATAAATAAGGCAATCAGCATTGCAACAGTCCAGAATGAGTTGATTTATAGATGTCTAAAGCAGAGAATTGATGGGACATATAGCATTTGTTTCAGACACAAAAAAATATAGAATATATTTTTTGCCATATCAAAGATGTTTTTTTCATAATAGCATATGAAATTTTGAAAAATACATAAAAGTTGAAGGAATTGTGCAGTGAACACCTGTCTATCTACAACTTAGATTCTGCCATTCTGCCAATAACATTTAGAGATTGTTTCTTAATAGGTGACTAGCATATAGACTTGAGCGTGGGAACTGTATTGTTGTAATAAGACTCACCTGAATAATTTTTATGGATTATACATTATGTTGAACCTAAGTTATAAGCCTCTATGCTTTATTATTGAGCCTATTTTAAAGGGTGGACTTTGTAGAGGAAAAGACTTTTTTCTTTGTCATGTAAATATAATAAATTTGAATTCCTAAAGGTTATGAATTATCAAAATCAATATCCATTTAAGTGATAAAACTGTAAATCATGAAGTTTTATTCTAATTTAGTCATAGGTAATATGCCTTCTGAATTGTTTCACAGTGGGTAATTCTTAGTAAATCATGAGTTCAATCAGGTAGGTTAGGAATGGTAGAATGGGATTATTCCACAGTTACTGATATTTTATAAAATATCTTATAAAATCTAGAAACCAGAAGACATTTCAATAATTAAGAAATTTTAGTTCTTCTGTGAGTTTTATTTTTTGTTTATTTTTCTTTTATTTTAAAATGAATATAAATAAATGTTAGGCCTAGTTTTTTATGGACAAAAAGAGTCTCTACTTTTCTGGTAAATGGAAAAAGTCCTACCTACTACCAATAAATCTATTATTCATCTGCTATTTCATGTGCCTATGAAAAGTCAGCTTATTACCTTCTCAGCAATTTGAGATGCACATCAAGGTCAAATGACATTACGAGAGTCACAGAGGAAACCTAATTTTAGTTTCCATGAAACTGAAGAACTTATACAATTACTGAAAACTTTCAGCTCATGTTTGGAGTTGGAAACTCGAAATGAACAGTCAAGGAAGAGCAGGCAGTGCAGAGTCATGCCCAACTAGCTGGAGCTCTTGGGTACTCCAAAGACTGCAGAGCATCTCAGATTCAGACAATTGACTCTTTGGGTACACTTAAGAATGTGTATTTGCAGTTCGAGCACAACCTCTTTACAGCAGTTTAGTGACAATGGTACATAAAAAGCATTGTAGCATTTTAAAGAAGATGATTTAATACTTTAGGAAGTGCCTTATGAAGTGATATATTACACACATAAATATCTATACACACACACCATATATAAATTCTCTTCTATATATATGGTGTATGTATAAATATACACACAGAGATACAATAGGATATCAGGTAGCCATGAGAAAGAAGGAAATCCCGTCCTTATAACAACATGGACTGGCCTTGAGGACATTATGTTGTCAGACTGAGAAAAACAAATACTGTATAATATTACATGTGAAACCTAAACAGTCAAACTTTTAAAAACAGAGAGTAAAATGGGGTTACCACGGACTGGTGTTGGGGTTAAGATACATGTCATTTAAAGGTACAAACCTGCAAGTAATAGATAAGTAAGTTCTGGAGATCATATGTACCACATAGTAATTATAGACAACAATACTGTGTTATGAACATAAAACTTGCTAAGAGCCTGGATCATAATTATTCCATTCACAAGAAAGAAATAATAATCATGTGTCATGATAGAGGTTTTTTCTAAGGCTTGAATGGCAATCATATTGCAATATATTAGTGTATAAAATTAACATGTAGGTCACCTTAAGCTTACACAATGTTATATAGCTACTATATTAAGATTAAAGTGTTATAAAATTGCTAATACTTAAAAATATTTATCAATTAAACTCAATTAGTTAAAAAATACACCAAAACATTGACAGTGTTATCTGTGGGTAATAGGATCATAGGCATTTTTCAACATTTTTTTTCTGTAATCTATCAATAAGAATTACTTTTTTAATGAGATTAAACTAAATATAGGTTACTAAAAAGTTGAGTAGTCAAATTTCTTTTTTTTTTAATCACTAGGAATTTTTAAGACTTTAGTTTGATTAGATTTCAACCTAAGCTCATGAACAAACTCTTTTGAAGTTATATTGACTTACACTTTGTCTCATAGTTTATATGTCGCTGACATGTTAAGGAGTCAGAGTTGAGAAGTGCTGGGAACCCAGACAGGAATACAATTCATTAGAAGAAGTGTGATGTGCTCTGCAGATATGTAACTAAAGAAGACAGAGCAGTCTTCTACCCAGAGGTAGAAGAGGCAGGGCTGGAAAAAAAAGCAGAGGTCTTTATACACTTAGAGACCCACTTTGTGCCCGTCTGCAAGGAAAGTCTTTTCTATGAAGACCTAGATGTTTGCACAGTGCCCCCTTGTGAAGAGAGGTTTTCACAACTGCACCTTCAAAAGAAGCAAGAGCCAAGAGCTTCAACTAGCTAGCCATAAAGGGTATTTGCTTAGCCTTCATCTTCTGATGACTGACTTCCAAACATTAGAGAAGATGCTCATGTAGGTATGGCTGACATGCAGACTTGGTATCCTACTTCTCTGTTATTAAATGTGTACGGAAATATTCCACATGGTTGTTTCTTAATGATAATGCTTTAAAAGGAACGTCTTAAAACAGGAAATCAATACCTACGCTTGTCCCCACTACTTCGGAAACTTGCTCTCTTGGTCTGATGAACACAGTCTCTCCATTCAATTAAAAAAATTGAAAATTAGAGAATACAATAAAATTTTTTAATTGTCCATCTTAAAAATAGGGGATCAGTTATTTATACAAATATACCTTGTACGTATTGTGGACTTGGTTTCAGACCACTGCAATAAAGTAAGTGTCATTAAGAGCTAGTCATAATATTTTTGCAGGTGGAATATCTTCCCTTCAATTTTTAAAAGATGCAACATCTGTGAAGCACAATAAAGCAAAGCACAATAAAAGTAGGTATGCCTGTAAAATGTTAGTATGGTTATGAGTGCCATTTGGAAATGTATTAGTCACCTAAAACTTTTGCATCATGCCCACTGATAAAAATATTACCATTTTAGCCATGAGAACTAGGGCATTTTTATGTGCTTGAATTAGCTCTTCGCTTAGAATAAAAATCTTATTTAAGTCAATGATTCTACTGATTTGCAATTATCTGGATGAGTCCTGCAAAGGAGAAATTACTTTATAATATGAAACAATATATACAAGAAGAGTTGTGCTTTATCTGATATTGACTCAAAATGAGAGAATGATTTGTTTTCACATTCAGTTAAAAGACTGATGGGAAGTGAGCACAGTCTTCACTTTGCCTGTTGCTGGCTGTGTCATACAAAACATGCTTCTGCACCCTGAGCCAGACAAGTGGGAAGTATGGATGGGCACAACCCATTATTAAAAAGCAATGGCACCAAAATATGGCTTGGGGTGGCCCTCCATAATGTCCAACAGTTTTTCCAAAATGACCCCAAATAAACATAGAAGGAATGTAAAAACAGTGTGCTTTCCATATAAATGCAGACTCAAGAGAAGTTTCCAAGACCCCTATTTTCCAATCAAATTGTCACCGCTGTTCAAGCTACTACTACCTAGATATTCTGCTATTACTTCTACTAAAATCTCAGACTGTTCATTGATGAGCATCATTGAGTCCATGGGAAAAAAGAACATAGGCAGAGAAGGCAGGAATGAGTATGTGTAGAAACCTACTCACATTCAGATCTTGTGCAAAGGGATTTCAAAAAGGTTTCTAAAAGACTAACACCTCCCAGTCATATCAGCATCCCTGATGTTTTCCCTGACTTCTAAGATATTACATCCACCCCTTTGAACACTGACATTTGAATGTCTAATAGTCTTAGGTTGAATTCCTTTCAGGTAGACCCTGCTGAGTGTTGGTATAGATACTTCATTTGGAGAAGAAGCAGGGAGGTAACTGTAGGAAGCTGGGGGACAGGGAGTGGGACAAAAGGGAGAAAAGTCAGTAAAGTGTACATTAATAAGTAGGTGACCACTTTGAGCAAACGGAACTCTGTCTTCTTGGGCACCCTTTGAGGGACCATATATATATACATGCCTTGGGATTGTCCCACTGAAACATTGGGAATATGGGGTGACTGAAAACATACCCTAATCTCTCAATGTTTCAGGGTTGTCCCTGGGAGTGTTAACTCACAAGCCCTTTTGGGTCACCCTCACATAGCTTATCAAGCTCTTTTTTTTTCCTGGACAACCCCCCCCCCCCACACACACACCTAGGATGAGAAGCTGACTGAGTACACAGGAACCACCCACTACAACTGCAAATGAACTCTGGGGTGTGTCAAGGGGAATGGTGTAGTGCTTGAAGTGTTTGCCATAAATAGGCCTCTAAATTTTAAGATGTCCAGTCTGGATTTTTGGTTCATGTTCCTATCGCCTACCACTAAATTTACTCTTTCCTTGTCTTTTCCCAATTTGGCAAATAAAACACAAGTTTTTAATTTATTTAGGCAAAACCCTGAAATCATCTCTGACTAATTTCTTTTCTTCTTACTCTGTATGAAAATCCATCATTGAATACTGTCCACTGTGTTTTCAAATTGTAGCCAGAATCTAGCCACTTCTCACCTCCTCCGCTGGTACATCCAGGTAACCACTGCCTCTTGCCCAGACTATTGCAGTGACAGTCATTTTTCCTGTTTTCACCCTTGCTCCAAGTTCATTCTTCACAGAATACTCAGAATGATGCTTTGAAAATGTATGTCACGTCTCTGCTCAAGACAGTCTACTTGTTCCTACTTCACTTGGGATATAAATCCAAACTCCTTGCAATGGCTTACAAAAGCCCTTTCCTATCTCCCTGATCCATTTTCCTTCTCTCTCCCTAGTTTACTTGGTTCTCCCCACACTGGTCTTTTTTCTGTTCCTTGAACACAATGTGCCTACTCTTGCCTCAGGATCTTTATGATTTCTATTTCCCCCTCCAGAAATGCTCTTCCTTCACATATTTGCAGGATCTTTTCATTTTGGTACAATACAGATGTCAGTTTAACACAGGGAGCTACCTATTCTGACTATTTGATCTCAAATAGCACTGCCATACTTTCTTTCTTTATTCTACATTATTTTCCTTCAGAAACTTATCAGCATGACATATTATATATTTCTATATTTGTGTATTTTACATTGTTTATCTTTCCACACCACACACACACACACAAAAGAAAATGAAAATTTTTTAGAACAGAGAAACTGCTTTTGCTCACTACTATTTACTAGCAACTAGAATAGGTCCTATTAGTGATAGGAATTCAATATGCATTTGCTAAATAGATGAATTCATGGGTCTAACATCCATAAGAGATAAAAATTCAAACTTATTAATCAAATGTTTACTAGACACTGTGATTGGTATTGTCCAATAACAAGTATAAGCAGCTGCTACTCTTCAGGAGCATGTTATGTCCAATATACGAGGAGGCAAGATATATCCAACACATGGTAAAATCACTGGAGCTCAGAGGAGATCATTATGAACAATGATAGTAAGAAAAAGGAGGAAAAAAGGTGTAGATGGGATCTGTGAAAAACTTTGAATGTTATGTTAGGATGCAGACCTTTGTTCCATTTAGAAGTGATAAATCATCAAGTCTCTGAACAATAGATTAAATTAAAAAAGCAAAGTTTAGAACAATAAATATTTGATTCTATTCCAAAGGATTTGAGCAGGGAAAATAGAAGCCAGAGAGGCAGCTGTCATGCATTTTTTCCCTCATATTCTTTTCTCTCAAGACGTTGGCATATACAGCCAGCATGTTTTAAAAACAAAAAACTGCACATATGTAATTCATACAATTTGATGATTTTGGACATATGTATACACCTGTGAAATCATCACAACAATCAAGGTAATAGATATATTCATCACCTCCCAAAGTTTTGTTGTGCCTTTTTTTGTTTGTGTGTGTTTGTGGTAATAACACTTAACATGAGATACACTCTCTTAAGAAAGTTTTAAGTGCACAATACAATATTGATAACTATAAGCACTAAAATATATAGCAGATCTCTAGATGTTATTAATCTTTTCAACATAGATTTTAGACAATTATGTCGTTCTGTATTTTTTATGTTCAGTTAGGAAACTTTTTGTCCTTACTATGAATGTTAACGCTAACGTGCTTTAGCTGAAAAAAGCTCTGTCTATAGTTTCTCTAAAATTGAAAGTGAGCCTATTTCAGGTGTGAAAAATCAATTCGCCTTCAGGTTATTTGAAAACTAATAAAAAAAAGCAGTGAAAGGTTAGACATGAATGTACTACAGGTTAACTGGTAGGATATAGGAATGAGTAAGTGGGAATAAACGTGTCAAAGGCTTCTGTAGTGATTGACAAGGATTCTACTTTAATTTGTTTCTTATTTAGACATAATGCATATTGCAACCTCTCTTTCTCTGAAAGAATTTTGTGAAGAAAAAGACTGCTATGTGTTCAGTGTCTAATGGGCTGTGAACTTCACTGGGCCTGTATTCCTCGTACTGCCCAGCACAGCAGGAACTAAAAAAATGTGTACAAAATGAATCCTTGAAATTTCTTAGAAAACAGACTCCAGAAACTTATTTTGTTCTAAATTCTATTATATACATAATAGAATTTATATATATATATATATGTATATATACATATATATATATAATGAATATTTAATTTTGATTTGTTCCAGAAAGGCTTCCTTAGTTCCTTTGGTGATTAGTTTAGATAAGTCAAGGCATCAATTTCCCTACCTACCCAATGGATAACAGTTAATTCATAAATGTTCAAAGCTTTATTTACACCTTGATATGTTCAGCGTATTTCATATACATAACACAGTAATTTTCAGAGTATAAGCTTGTAAACTTATCTGACCTATCTTTGTAAACAATTCCAAGTGACTGATTGATTTTGTTAGTTTATAATAAAAGCCCACTTGATTCAGGTGGTAAAAATAAAGAGAAAATTATATAAAAAATATTAAATCATAAGAGTTGTTTGATGGCATTCACTAGTCTCAATTTCAGCTATCACTCAGTTCATCAAATTATTTGCAGGTAAACATGTGGACAACAGTTCTCAATCTTCTAGGTACTAAGGATTAAAGCTCTGAGGAAATTTTAAAAAGCCATAGTGAATTAAGAAAAAAATATTCTATATAACTCAAACTTCGTGTCTTTGCTCAGGCTATGTTCATTCTTTTAGATATCTTTTTATTCCAATATTAACTATAGTCACCATGCTACCACCAGATACCTTTTTACTGTCAAGTGTCCATCCCATAGGCCTATAAAGGTGACTCTACTGATGTGTCTACTTAACAATCAATAATTCATTTAAATGAATTTTACAATGAATAAAACAATGTATTTTCCTTATAACTTGCTGACTTTTATCAGCACTGACATAAAAATTATACCAAAAAGAAAAGTAAAAGTGTGAAGCATAATTTTTTGAGTAATATATTTTTATGACTATATAAATAATAAATATTCATGTTTTACTGTAAGAATTTTTCATGTTATTTTATGTTCTTTGAAAACATTTTTAATAATTAATAAGATTCTATTTTATAAGTCATATCAAAATTTATTTAAACAGTTAAGTGGAAGATTCAGAATATTTTCAATATTATAAGTATTTCTGTGGCAAATATCTTTGAATGTAAATATTTTTAATATCTTGAATTACTTTCCTAATCTAAATGCCTACAAGTAGAATTACTAGATTGAAGGGCATAAATATTTTTTAAAGCTTGAGGCTCCTGATGATTTTTAATCATTTTAATGAAATAAACACCAAAATTAATTCTAAATCAAAGTAACAAAATACATTTGTATGCACTACTTTATTATGATTTTTTTAAAGATGGGTAAAACATAAAATAATTGAAACTAGTTATTTACTACAAAGAGGATTTCACCACATAAAATTTAGTCAGAACCAAAGCAATAAAAAAAAAAATAGTTATTCTCTTATAAGATGAAAAGAAAAATCTACCATATAAACCATAATGTTGGCCACATTTTATGAAAAGGCCAAAATCAGACATTAAAAAAAAAAGATATTTGGCTATTATAGCAACACAGAGTTGGTCAACCATTTTGAGTTCTTGTGGCCAGTGAAGTCATTGGAGCCGCAGGACAACATTTCTGACAAATTATACACATTGAGGTCACTTGCTCTACTTGGGGCAGAATTTCATAGCTGTAATGTTCTGTTTAGAAAACGTCTTTGACTGAAAAATATCCTTTTGTGCCCTCTAGTGTTTAAATTCTTCAAAACTTTTGAGCTGTTTATTTCTGGCGTCTATCTAAACTGCAATTGAACACCCTTTCATTCCTATTTATACCAAGTGTTTGTCTATATCAGAAAGTAGCCTACATACATATGGTTCCAAAATTTTTAATGTTTATTTAACTTTTTTCTTTCAAAGGGAGCTAGAGCAGAGGCTAGAAAACTACCACAGGGCAAATCCCATCCACCACCTGTTTGTGTAAATAAAGTTTTATTGGAACACGCCTGCTCATTCATTACATACTGTCTGTAGATGTCTGCATTTGCTCCACAACGGCAGAGTTGAATATTAACCACAGAGACCTTATGTCCTGCTTGCAAAATCAAAAATATTTACTGTCTCGTCTTTCACAAAGTTTCCTGGGCCAAAGAATCTCTCCCGTACTTAGATTGGAAGAAGCAAAACAGTATGTATATTTCCCTAAAGATATCATGCCATTTTACAATGTCCTTTAATTCTACTCATTTCCATCGACTACTAGAATAATAGTTTAAAAAATGATAGAGAGAGAGAGAAAGAGTGTTGTAGACCAGTTGATTAGTTTTATGGTTCATGAATCAAATTTGTATTTTTTCAGTGAAATTTTTTGTTATGTTGACATTTATAATTTCTACTCAGGGTGATAATATTGACTCCATCTGGATCACTTTTATATTGATATGATTTTGCTGGAGAGAATATAATTTGATTAAAGTTCTTTACCCATCAAGAGCAGGGGACCAAAAATTTTCTTGCCTCCTGTGCCACATCACCTCTTATCGATTAACTAGAATTTAGACTAGGAGTAGATTTAGTGCTCCCATCTCTGTTTCTATATATTTAACAATAAAGCTTGCAATCACTTTTACAAACACATTCAGTCTTTCAAGAAGTAAACATACCATTTAAAATTAACGTGGTGTTTACTTTGGTTTTAAGCTTGACTCATATCTCACATAATCACTTCTTTCATATCTGAACATATTCATAGTATACAATAATAGGGCCATAGTCCTATGTAGGCAACTTAACAGGCTACCTTCCTTCCCCAGTAGAAATCTTACCCACCCCTTCCTAAGCCCTTCTGATAGTTTATCTTCTCTTTTGTGTATCCAAAGCTTTACTTAAATTTTCTTCTTTGTATACAAAATTATCGAAATAAAGTTTATTAGAGTCAATTTTTTTTTTCATGTGGCTTCCAGGAAGTGAGTCTATTTTATTGCTTTCTAACTTAAAATTTGTCTTCTGGTTTAACATGGTCATGACTATTTGTTTTTCGAAGATATTCAGCAGCAATAACCTGGCCAGAAGTTTTGCATAATAATGAAAGAAATCATAAAACCAAGAGCTTAGAAAGTGGTTGAAAACTGTTTCCGGCTGATTGCCTTTGTTCATAAAAAGACATCTTGTTCTGGTGACGCAACTGCATGGCCACTGTAGTTATATGCCTAGAGCTGAAGGCTGCTATCCCCTCAGTCTTAGTGTCTCACTGCATGGATATTCTTTGTTTTCTCCATGTATTTCCCCATGCCACACAATATAATTCCCTTCCTTGCATCTGACATAGAAATCATTTCAACACAAACTCAAATACAAACCTGCATAGACTTTATAGAATCGCATACTTAAAACTCTTAAATAACTTAAACCTACAATGTTCCCTTTCAAATATTTGCAATTACAACAACAATAACAACAAAAACATACACGGTGAAACACATCAACTTCCAGGATCAATGTTAAAAGAAATTAAAATAAAAATCAGGAAAAAAGGGCCACCATACCTCTATTCCACAAGCAAAATAAATTATTTCCAAACTTACCTAAAAAAGAGAAAAAAAAAGAGCAGTAAGTATAAAATCAGAGTACATTTTGAATTTTTTATCTCTAGTGAATCAGTCAAAGTTATCATTTGAAACATAGTTAATTCTTAATTATCACTGTGTTGATCATTCTCTGCAAACAATGCCTTCTAGTTTTTGTAGGTGCCAATAGGGCTAAGCAGTGACATTTTCTTAAGGTCAATTCTCACAATGAATAAAGTTCTTTACCATACACCAAGTAGGTGAAGTCTTAGAACACAAACTTAAACAATTACCTTGACCCAGGAAATCTATGTCAAATATAAGACATATTTTTGGGAGTCAAATACAAATGATGAGGAAAAATGCTTCAGAGTCAGACTGACTCATGGTGAAATCCCAGTTTTACTACAGCCTGGTAACTTGAGTCATTTTACATCCTTTGAGACTCAGTATTGTCATTTGTAAAATGAACATATTTTATTTACCTACTGGGATGATTCTGAGCACTAAATGAGGTAATACAGAAGTGCAATAAATATTAATTGCCTTCTTGACTTCCTGTAAGCTTCGTTTTATGCCAATACTTTGCAAAAGGATAGGTGTTTAGTGTCGTATATAAAGCATGGATGAGTGTTTGGCAATTTAAAATAGATAGAAAAGATAAAACAAATTCTACACTTTCCTGTATTTTTCATAATGACACAAAAATAATTTACATAAAATATTAGCATCTTCTATATGCTGGGAAATTTATTTTCCATTGTAAATTTAGGCATTTCAGAGTTCAGGCAATTGACTGAGATTATAGTAGTCTTTAACGTGGCCTCTATGTTCCATATATACATTATGTCACCTGTTATTGCTTCCTTCAATCTCTCAGCACAGACTGATTAGCCTTCTTTTATTTCCTGGGAACAGGAAGGATGCTCCAACCTAGGGCATGTGCCTTCGGTGTTCCCTTTGTCCAGAAATCCACATTGCCCATCTCTCTGTCCTCTTTAGCTCTTTCTTCAAAGGGTTTTTTCTCAGGGAGGACTCCCCCATTTAAAATTCCAACCATATCCTTGGCATCTACATTTAACTCTCCTTCTTTTGCCCTGTCTTTTTCTAGCACTCTAACCTTCTAACACATTGTATAACACCATTCAACTTATTATGGTTATTGGGTCTCCCTGCCCCTAACACTCTATATAAGCTACACAACAACAGGGATTTCTGTCTTTGTTTACTATTGAATACCAGGCCCTATAACAATGCCTGATAAATGGAAGGTATTCAAAAAACATTTGTTTAAAGAATAAATATAGCATACATTAAAAAAGTGAAATATAAAAATATAAATTATATATATAACATATTTTATTTATATATTTATTTACGCTTCATTTATATAAGTGAATTTCTTACCCATATAGTTGTATATTTATTACATATATGAATGTTTGAATATTTATTTTTTTATATAGAAGTAAATCATTTTACTTCTACTTAATTTTCATGAGAAAAATTGTTGTACTCATTAGTACTGCTGGCTAGTATTTCCAGCTATCCACATAAGAGGCATATGCAGGTATACCTAATGAACCCCTGTGGCTGAATGGGGCCATGTGACCAGTTCTGGTAAATCTCATATGAGTCATGAGTGACCAAGCATTAAATTACTGATGTGAGACCTTTACACTTTTTTTTCTCTCTGCCATAGGATACTAGCAATGTCCAAGATGACGATTCTTCATCAGCCTCTGAACGGGAATGAGGTGGCTGTGGAGCATAGCTTCCAGTTGATGACATGTAGTGTGTATACACACACACACACCCATACTATATATATACATGTAGTGTGTGTGTGTGTGTGTGTATATATATATATATAAAATGGCAACATTTGTTATGAAATTCGAGGTTGCTCATTAATGCAATTTAACTAAACTTTTTATGACAAATTAGGAAATTATGCACATATAATTTAGGAATGATTTTCAAAGACTTATTTAAAAACTTTATTATCTGTACCCATTGTGAATGCCCTTTCCCAAATTATTTTGTATTGGCTAGTACTTAACTTTATATTCTAAGTAATGTGTTTACAATGTTCTTTCTTGATTTTGAAATTTTTAGCAATTAACTGTCATTTTTGTTATAATAAAAATTTAATTCTCTAAGACTGGCTCCCCTTTCCCTTCTTTCACCTAGTTAAATCACTATTTTTAAATTAATAATCACTGCTTACATATATTAACTATTCAAATATTATTTACTACATATGTAATATGACTGTATTCCCCTATGGTATAACCTCAGTGTTTCTTGGTGTTCACAATTGCCTTATTTGTTCACATGCATGATTTTTTCTTTTGCATTAAAAACAAACTTTTCAACTGGTAACTCATATTTTCCCTGAGGCTTCCACTGAGGCTTTAATCCCCCTCCTCTTCTTCTGAGAGCACTTCCCTGTAAACCTCCTACACACCAATCTTGAAGCCTGCTTTAAAAAGAATACCTTCATCCCTCATTTCAGACTCAAATTGCAACCCCACAGTGTGCTATATCTGTTCTCTGAGTCCTGAGCCTCTCTAATAACATTTCTTCAGAATATCAACCTTGAGTATTCTACGGTAGATACTTAAGAAATTTTAAAAAACACTGTAAATTCTACAATTACTTAATGGGAATTGGTTAAGATATGCTTAATTATATGCAATTTTAATATGCTTTTTAAAATTCTGCAGCTAGGGCAGAGAGAACCAATTTATCTAAAGATCTTATTTTAGTGAAAACCTAAATTGCCCACAAGATGGCTCTCTACAATCTTGGATATGTGAGTTTGCCAAACTAATTTCTTTGGAAGCTCTTTCTAGCATCTTTTTTGTTCAAAAATGGCTTGTTCTCAATAAATAATTATCCATCATTCTTTAATTTTATGCTTGAAAATCTAGCAATGCCTGACAAAGGGTTTGTTCATATGTTGGGGGTAAATGGACTAATGAACAGTTTTTTCAGACATTCACAGATTGTTAACTGTATTATTACTACATTATTATTTGTCTACTATATTCATTGCCCTGTACTCTGCCTTGTGGTAGATTTAAAAACAAACAAACAAAAGGAGTTAAAGTTTAAAGAGCAAATCATCGTTCTTATCTTCCGGGAAAAAACAAGATGTTCACACCAAAACATTTCAGAGTATATGAATAAAAAATTATTGGTATAGACAAATTATGGATATACAAGGAAGAAGAGAATCAATCCAGGATTCAATTATATAAAAGACTTACAAGGTTAATTCATCCTACAAAGAACTGCAAAATTTGTATAAAAATAAAGTAAAAGGAAAATATTCCAGAAAGGGCAAATAGTACAAGAAAAAGTTTGGAATTATGTGGGCATGGTATGCAAAAATACAAAAACAAAAACGAAACAGAACAAAAAAATGGCCTCCTTGTAGTTAAGACTAGGTGACTTATATAGAGGGTGCTGGAAGCAATTCTAAGAGGAAGGACAGGTAATGAATATTTATAAAGCACATACTATGATTCATGCTGTAATTAAGTGATCTTTCTGCCTTGATAATACATAGATGTGCCTCTTATTAAGGTATTGGAATCGTGATGCTGTATTTGGATATTCTGAGGGTAGGTGGTTCTTTCTTACATTGTGTTAAATTCTAGTATACAATCACCAGAGTAAGAGAAATGGCCTCTGAGAGGAATGCAAAATTAAAAAGGTCGGCTGATAGTAAGGATAAAAGGAGACTAATCTTGATTCTCATTATCTTGGGTGAAGATGTGCCTTTTAGAGCTCTCTTATGGTAAGGTTAAACATGGTCTCTGCCACCTGGTTGAGTGGGAGCCAGAAGGAAAGCTTCTTATAAGGCTCTGAATTTGAATAAAATATCTCCTATAATAAGTTTAATTATCTAGTTTCATGTTGTTTTGATTTTATATATTTACTTTTGTCAGAAGTATTGCTTAAAATTTTCTGCTTTGTCTCAGCTGTTGACACCAAAAAAAAAAAAAAAGGGAGATTTTTATTTTACCCATATTTAGATCAAATAGGGTTAAAAAGATACATCTCCATCTCTCTAAAGATGATAATACTGAAAACAAAAATTCGAAAGCCCTCAGGAAAAAGAGTTCATCTTAGGAGAAAGAGAGTTGAGGCGTGTGGTCTATCTATCTCATTCTAAATTAAGAATTTTCCTCCATTCCAACCGTGAACTCCAAACTTATAAGAACTGTCTATTCAACATCCCCTTATAAATATCGTAATATGTTCACAACAGAACTTCTAGTCTTCCCTTTCCAAACACTCTTTTTTTAATGTTCATCTCAGGTTTTGACTATTTGTTCAGTTATGCCACCTAAAACCTTAATTAACCACCATCATTACTCATGATAAAGTGTCCTCATTACTTTCCCTGCTTCTTTTCTTATTTCTCTAGTTTATTTCCAAATCAAGAGTCAGAGAGATCTTGTTAAAATCTGTTCAAAGCTCTTTACTGACTAATTGTTTCACTCAGAATTAAGGCCAAAGTCACTAATAAGATCCATAAAGTCCTACAGGAATTGCCACTTAATTTTCCCTCTCCTCTACCCACAAACCACTTATATTTCACCTCCAACTTTGTCTCCTCTTATTCTCCTTTGCTACTCTATCTATCAAGAACTCCACACTATTCCTCAATCACAGCAAGGAGACTTCTGACTCCTTCTGCCTGGGACATTCTTCCCAAATATGCATATCCATCTCCTAGCATGCCATCTTTACAATGAGCTCTTCGGTGACCATCTAACTTAAAATTCTACCACATACATACAATACTCATTAACTTCTTCCCTGATATTTTTTTCTAATTAGCATCTATCACAAAATCAATCCCTATTTGTCTATTATCTATCAATTATTTTTCTTATCTTTTCCCCAATAAGAACATAAATATCATGAGGGTCAAATTTTTTCAGTTTTGCTTACCACTGTATCTCCTTCAAAACAGAATAAAGCTAGAAACATTGTATACCTTCAATAGATATTTATTTAATACACGTTTTTAAAAAGCCCTGATTTCTGTGTTCTCCTGAAAAATTATAAAATCTGCCAATATTGGCTTGTATTTTCACATAGAAACAACTCTTAGGAGCTTCGAGGTAGCTTCCTGGGCAGAAGATTCACTTTCCCTTTGGCCAGGAACATCACCTGCCTTCACTTGCATTACCTGCTTGACCCCTTTTGATGTGTGATTTGTGACCTCTGCTGGGATAGTTGTGAATGGAGAGTGACAGGATCTGGGAACTGTGGGTAAGAATGGTGTAATAAGCCTGGATGCAGACATGCCAGTGAGTATCTCTTGTCCAAGTCCAGGCCTGAATGCATGAGGACTGTGTGAGGTTAACATGCTGGAGAAAGAAAGACTGAGGAAGCAGAGTTTGAAGAGAGGATTAATAGAACTTGAGGATGAATTGAATACCGGAAATGAAAAAAAAAAAAGAACAATTAATGATTACTAAAATTTCTCTGATTAAGAGAATCATAATTCTTGATGTTAAAACCTGGGAAAGGGTCAACCTAAGAGAGCAGATGACCTACATATAGAAAGAAAATATTAATCTCAAAAAAAATAAGTTGAGTTTGAAGATACAGATTCAAATGTACTTGATAATAAAAAAGGGCTTTGAGATCAATGCCAGAAATGAGGATTTAATTTTGTAAAGTGTTTATATACCGCCTATGAAAATGTACATTGTGATGAAGATCATCTCAAGAACCGACTATATAGAAAAAAATAAAAATAGGATACGAAAGGGAGATTCCCAATTATAGATTAAGTGTCTGGAATGAGATTTAAAGGCAAAACTCCTTTCTGCCTCTCACCTAAGGTACACACACCTACACCAACACAAAGTGTTGAAACTGGCTGCTTCCACCACTCTCTGTGTGTTCCACCTTCCTCATTCCCTCTCTAAAACAATCTCCTTATAGTGAAGACAAATTATAAATGACACCACAGATATCTGAACAGGTTTCTTCCTTTTCCTTTCCTGACTTTATATTTCCAAACCATATATACTCTGTGGAAATCACTGAGAAAAGAGAAAATAGTTATACCTGTTGGTTTTTAGAATATTAATAAAAAGAACTGCTTATATCTAATTTCAATGCCATGCAAAATTCTTCAACAAAGGGCATATACCAAGAACATAACAGGTGATTTTCTTTCCTTTTTCTTTCCTTTCCTCTGAAACTTGAATAAAGTTTCATAATTTGAGAAAATATGTACTTTAATTAAAAGTGGAAGATAAATGTGACAAAAGTTTTCAAGATTTTTAAAACAAGTCTAGTCTATATAGATTAGAAGTATTATTTTTATTCTGTCTTTAAGGGCCATTGCCTTGTGGGGCCTAATGTTTCAGATTTGAGATACTATTTTCTTTGAACTGACAGTCTCATTAGGTATTTTCCATCTTTAATGTACTGGTTTAATAAACTGGTTTTCTGTGAGCTGCTAAAATATATTCTGTCATTTTGGTTGCCAAAGAGATCCACAGAGGACTGCTACTTCTATTGACAGATAAATGACAGCAGATGGAATCAAGCATGCATCCTGTCTCATTGCCAAGTCTGTAGCCTTAGAAGAAGAGATGTGACCCTGAAGCATTATGCAGGTATTCAACTAGCATCAGTGTCGCTTGTCACAATTTGTGAAAGAGAAGTTGGCAAATCACTATACATAGTAGGCAAAATGCCACCCTCACAATTCCTGTAGGCCTATTTTCTTCTCTCACAACTTGTCTTTTTGCCAAAGGCAGGCTTCCGGGCTAAGATATTTTGCCATTTTAGAATTTTTTTTTCTGCCAAATGTGTAGAAAGATAATTAATATTACCCCTAAAGCATGTGTTGCCATTAATATTCATTCCATTGCTATCGATGTACTACAAAATGAACACAAAAGTGAATAACAACTTATTGAGCATATAGTATATTACAGGTTCACTATGCTATACAATCATCTTTTTTTATTACTATTAGTAGATAGTGCTTACCATAAACAAGGCACAATTTTAAGACTTTAAAATATATTAACTTTTAAAATCCTTACAACCTTATAAGCTTAGCATTACCAACCTTATTTATTTTAGATATGAGAAAATTCTCATAATAGTAATATTAGCATTAACAATAGGTAAAATGAGTGTTTACTGTGACAGGTACTATTATATATATTATATTCTGTATGTGTGTGCATATAAATATACACATATGTGTGTGTATATATACACTATGTATATATACACATATGTATACAGTGTATGTATGTATGTATACAGTGTATATGTGTGTGTAGTCTTCTCACAGTAGCTCTGAGTTTAGCATTGTCATTTTTATTTAGAAATGAGAAAACTAATAATAGTAATGATGCATAATACTAATAATAGTAATAACAGCTCACATTGTCAGTTTAACTTTTGTCAGCATATTATATATCGGCAATGCAGGTATTATCTCATTTGTTTTCCCAGAGGTTGATATTACTTGCCTAGTTTTAGAGATAACAAGACTCTAAGAATCCAAACATATAACTAATACAGGAGATCTGTGTTTTTAACTTGCCTGTGTGCCAGACCACAGACAACACTTTCTGGAAACCCATTGTGTGTACAATGGGTTGTTGCCACAGGGAGTTAATATCAAATGAAGTGTGTTTTACAATATGTGATATCAATTGGAAATTGCAATTTAAATCTATTTTTGAAGGCCTACTATGTGCAGGGTTGTACACTAAGCAGTGGGAGAAATGCAAAAAAAAAAAAAAGGTAACACAAGCCCTACCTTCACAGGAACTTATGAACCCACAGCGGAGAGAGATATGGGCATGAATGATGCAAGAGTGAATGAGGCAGGCAGAACTGGGAGGTGGGCAAGTGAGGGATGAACTCCAAGCTGGAATTCGAGGCTTATGGTGTGCAGCTCTGTGGTATTATTTGAACTTTATTTGAAATATTTGCGCTTCTACTGGGCTGTCTCTCTCTATTGACTTCATTTACATTTAGCTCTGTTGATGTTGCCCTTATAGCTGTTGGTTTTTCCAATTAACAGAAAAGATAGAGGGAACAGAGTGAGGAGAGTGACTGACCTGAAGCTGCTCAGGGAAGTTTGAAGGCGGCGAGATTCTGTTTGTTTACTCCATTCCTGACACACCTGTCTTTCAGAAAGCTTGGTAATCAAATAACTCAAATGAACTAGTGCTAAAAGCCCTTCATTTTGACAAAGCAGAAGACTTTTCTGTCAAATCAAGAAGCCCTAATAGGGGTTCTGCCAACCATGCTGAAGATCAAAAAGTTCTTTTGGATGCTTTCGGAGTAAAGGGAATTTCAAATCCACAAGGATCAGCTTGGATCATGTAATTCTGAAGTTGTGATTATAAAGAAGTCAGGTGCATTCTGCAAAGCCCTGCACCACCACCAGCATTCTTAAGCTACTGTTTCACATAAGTAGGGTTAACAATGGCATGGAAACAATAGATTTTATGTTAAGCTACATAAGAAGAATTATTGCCTCATTTAAGTGTGATTTCAAGTTCATAGTGATACAGTGACTAATTTTTATTCCGATTATTTTACGAGTGTCCTGCTCACCAGTGAGAAGAATGGACATGGAGAGTGTTAGTTATAAATCATTTGTAGAGTGAGAGGTTCTGTAGGACAATCTAATACCTGAACAGCACAACTGCCTTCAGTGTCTGCAGTCTCACTCATCACTAGCATGGAATCTGCTGGTTTGATTGCCAAGTGTTCATGTCTCCTCCCTGAATGGTCAGGGGAAGCCAGCCTCATCTCTGCCTATAAAGAGTATCACCACTCCTTGCTCTCCGGTAAGTGATGATGTTAAATTTATCAAGCATTAAAGAGGAAATAGAATATTTCACTCACACAATACCAATACAAGGCGTTTACTTGTGGTCATGCTAATAAACACAGGATAGTATCATACTTGCCGATTTGGTTGCTTTGGTTCCTTTCAAATTTACAAAAGAATTAAGCAATCTTTTTGCAAGTTATATTACATAGGCTTAAAACAAGAAACAGGCGTTCTTTGTGCCACCTCTCACTATGAGCCTCTGAAACTCTTTAAGTCCTTTCTTCTCGGATTTAACTCTATATTTGTAATTAAGTGACTTTCCATTACGGAGGAAAATGAGAATTTAACATTCTTTCACTATCTCATTTCCCTATTTCCCTTCTTCCATTCTCCCAATACAGTTATGTAACAATTGTTGGTTAAATATTCAGGTTTTACCTTATTGTCTGTGAGAGGTAACATTTACTGATAAGCTAAATAGTGTTGCATGATGATGTTTCTTTTATAGAACAAGCTTTTGTATTTTTCTGGAGTTATAAATTGCCTCCATTTTTAATTTGCTTAATTTTATGTGGCATTATTAACTCTTCCAGAATTCTCCAAAATAATTTTTTAAAGTCCTTTGTAAAATATGTTCTGCCTGGGTCAGACACATCAATTATTTTAGCAATGCCCTTACACTTGATCGCAATATAGCTGGGTTTGGAATTCCAGGTTGCAAATAATTTTCACTTAGAATTTTGAATGCATTGCTCCATTGTCTTCTAGGTACCAATGTGCTTCTGAGAAGATAAATACCACATATACCCCTATCAAAAATGTAATCTGTAGAATTTTTCTTCCTCTCTAGAAGCTTTTAAGACCTTCTAATTTTATCTGGTGGTCTGAAAAAAATGTAAAAAGGTGTCTTTTGTTTAAGTCTGTTTTTCTGCATTGTGCTTGGCACTTATGGGCATTTTTAATGAGGAAAAATATGTCCTATTTGAGGAAATTTTAATGTTATTTTTTAATAAAGCCCCAGTTTCATCTTTATTTTTTTCTTTCTCAAACTCCTAATAGTCATATATTAGTCACAGAATTGTTTTTCCAAATTTTTAAACTTCTATTGTCCATCTCTTAATTACCTACTTGTTAGTAGATTTCTAAAACTTTATCTTTTAGCTCTTCAATTAAATTTAAATTTTACCTATCGTTGTTTTAAATTTTAGTAACTCTTGTTCTTGTTATTTTTTTATGCTATTAGTTTGCTTTATGAATGTAGTAAGCTTTTAGCTATCTGAGAACATTGTATTTTTTCTGAATCTTCTGTTTCTTAAATTGATGATGATGATGATGATGATGATGATTGTCATTGTTATTTCATCTGTTTTAGACTTTATGTCGGAGAGTTTCCTTAAGAGTTTGTGGAGTCCTGGTTAATTTATATTAAAGAGGAAGGCAGCAAAACACATACCTAGGACCTCTGCATGACTTAAGTGAGCTTGTTGAGCCTTGGGATTTACCATATGGTATCTGGGCAACAAAGAACCTTGCTTTTTTCATTGGGCAACCACATAATGCATGTATTTGTAGGTCTTTACTCTGGGTAGTGATTTTATTTCTCTAGAGAAGTACTCTTCAATCTCCTGCATTATAAGCCTAACTGACAGAATTCTTGTTCCTCAATGCTACTAGGGGAGCCAGGGCTATATTATTCAACTATTAGACTTTTATTTAATCTTCTTCTTTCACAGTGCATGGTATTTCAAATCTGAATCCCTCTTGTTTCATTTTTTCATTGAATAAATTTCCAATCCTCTAATGAGGATGGAGTGGAAATGGTTTCCTAGCTATGCAGGAAGAGAGGAGGACTTGTGGCAGAGTCCACCTCATATGCAGATTTTCCAACAATCTCCACCTATTTTTAAGCACATTGGTTACTCAATTCTCAAGTCTTTGCAGACAATCGCAAAGAGAATTGTTTGCTTTTCCTGATACTCTCTTAAGTGAGTGCTTTGTAATTAGTATTCTCCACCTTGATAATTCCGTTTTCTACTTTTCATTTCTAAGATACTCCCCTCTCATCTTTAGTTGTCTTCTTTCTTATTGCTCTATTCTTGGGGATTTATACTATTCTATTCTCTTACTATCATTTTAAGATAGGATTTTCAAAGGTAGCAACTAAAAAAATGTTGTATTAGTTTGCTTGAACTGCCATAGCAAATACTATGGACTGCGTAGTTGGTTTAAACAGCAGAAATTTATTTTATCACAGTTCTGGAGGCTAGATGTCCAAATCAAAGTGTCAGCAGGGTTGGTTTCTTTTCTTTTGAGGCCTCTCTCTATTTGGCTTGTAGACCACTGTTTTCTTGCTTATTGTTCACATGGTTTTCTTTCCATTTGTGCACATATCTGTTGTCTCTTTTTATGTGTCTTTGTATAAGGACACAAGGTATATTGGATTAGCACCCATCCCGAAGACCTTATTTTAACATTCTAAGGTACTGGGGATTAGGACTTTCATATATCAATTTTGGGGGGACACAATTCAACCCATAACAAAGATCATGTTTAATTTTTTTTAATTCTTAACACTACTATAAATATCTTGAAAATATCATGTGTCCTTTTACTTAAAGACACCAGGCTCATCTATCTGGATTAATAATGTTCTCGTGAAATAACACACCCTTTATTAATTCATTCACTCAATTACTGAGCATCAATTTTTTTCAAGGTTCTTAGTTTAGCAGCACAAGGGATATGAAAGTATGATGGACCCAATATCTGAATATAAAAGGGTTTCACTGAGTGGGATAAGAGCAAGGGTATTTATCTTTCTGAGATTAATTTTTGTAGAATGCTTTATCACAAAATATTTATCAACTTTTTAATGGTGATTCTTTTGGAAAAAAAATAATGTTTTCAAGGGGATAATAATGTATCTCATCTTTTACATTAAATGCAATGTTTAAAACCTTTATTTACTTATTTTTTAAATCACTTTTGTTCCCTAGAAGTCAGGCACATATAAAGGTTGCCTCTATTACTTTAGCTTACCACCAGTTAATTTCAGGGAATATAATAGCTCAACTTTCAACTGAAAAGCATGAAGTTAAGAATTGAACAGCATTAAAAGGATTTTCCCTCAGCTACACTTACACATCACGTACACTCTCTTCAGGGCCAGCTGAGGAGTACTGGAGTGGGGAGAAGAACTGCTCACAGAGAAGAGCCAAGAACTAAGTGTCTGCAGTACATGCCAGAGCTCAAACATGTCTGGCCCATGGCTTTTCTCACTTGCAAACACATGAAATTGAAGAGCTGGCTATACCTCTTGCTTCAAAGGGGTACTGATCTATAGAAAAATATTAATGATTAACCTAAACTTAAGCAAAAGAGGTTATTATTTTGAACTGTCAATCTTTCCCTTGACCATCTACAGAATGAGTATAAAGCAATAAGTAAATGATCATTTTATCTATTAGTAAGCTATCCTGGTCTTTTACCAAAATATGAGGACTCAGTTCAGTTTAATCTGTAACTACTCAATGAGAAATCATAACCTCTACCCCTGGAATATTCTGTATGTATATCTCCCTGCCCTCCTATTGACTATATGGGAGTGTGTGTGTGTGTGTGTATGTGTGTGTGTGTGTGTGTGTGTGTGTGCGTGCGTGCATGAGAGAGAGAGAGAGATAGAGACAGAGACAGAGAGAGACAGAGAGAGAGAAAGAGAAAGAGAGAGATTAAGTTTAAGATGATAATTTCTACAAGGTTTTCTTTACTCTCTGTACTTCATAGGCAATTTTCTATATTTGGGCATGACTGGTGCTGTATAATGGTCCAGATGTGAAATTTAGCCAACTTTAAAAATGCTGATGCTGGAGAGCATTTGGAAAAAATAACCTAAATTTTAGGATTTTTTAGTCAAAACGTTATTGCCTACAGCAAAAACTTGCTATATATTATATATATGTATTAATTTTATTTAGCAATAGACTGCTCTTACTTTTTCAGAAACAAAGAATTCAAATGTCATCTGTCATTCTTGGCAGTAATGCTCTGTTGATTGTCATAACACTAAAATGCCATGTTTGTCTTGTTGGTGGTATTCTTCATTAGCCTTTCATACTATGAAATATCCTTCCTACAATCATCTCCTTCCCTCCTTCCTGTAATCCCTGAACCTGGGTCCAATTGCATGTAGACCAAAATAGAAAGATGGTTAGTATACATATCTAGGCAGAGAATCTCACAAATGTGATATGTGGGGAAAAGTAAAATTGAAAAGATTTGGGAAAGATGTGTAAATACTATTTTAATTTCCCACTCTACCACTTTAGGATCTAGATTGATTTGGGAAGGATTCAAATGCTTCAAATCTCAGTTCTTCATGGATAAAATAGGAACATTATCAACTTCTTCGTAAACTGGTGCTTGCTGGTGGGGATTAGATGAGTTAATATACATCTTTTGGTTTCTATAAACACACACATATTTTTCCATATGTGTACTCACATTTCAACTAAGTGCAAGTTGTAGCCAAAACACTTGTTATCTAGTTTGGAATAAAGCATGCATTGGATAGTGATTCAAATGACAATGAAGTTTTCCAATAAAAGATGTTTAAAAGCTACATGGTTAGATACCTTATTATTGAACTAAAAATAACAGTTCACATATTCTATCTGAACCCTCATTGAGTTAATGACAGTACATACATTATTCTTAATACTCAAGACAAGACTGTAAGTCAGATTTTGCTAATCTAATTACAGAGAAGAGGAAAGTGAGGCACAGAAAGGGCAGGCAACTTGGTAAGGAAAAGAGGAAAACAGATCCACTTGGGCCTCAAGCCTTGCCCCTTTTACTAGGCTATATAATCCTGATTCTGCAACATGGTGGTTTGCACGATGCTCTGCAGATGTCATCATGGCAGAGGAATGAAGTGGATCTTGAGAAAAGGGTAGAATTTGGACAGGTCAAGAGGAGAGCAGGGCCACTTCAGGAGAGGGGATGATGTGAGCCAAGGCGTGAAGATGGAAATAGAGGAGGCATATCTGTGATATAGCAACAAAGTCGTTTATCTAGGGATAAACTATGTGAATGAGAAGCAGGATATGGGACCAGAAAAGTAGACTGGGGAAAATTTTGGAGGCATTAAATGATAAAAGAATGTCATTTGCTATCTCACACACAGAAAAAATGAGTTTATTGAGGAACCACTATGCTGTATTGTGTAGATATTAGGACATAAAATAAAGAATAAAAAATCCCAGGAAACAAAAACAGCAACAAAATAACCTGTCTTCCTGGAGCTTAGATTCCACTTACTCTAGTGGGTGGAATAATGCTCTAGAGCTCTGATAGAAGCCTGAGTAGATGTCACGGTGACACAGGGAAGAGGGTTATTATTTGGACCCCTGATCACTGGCATAGAAGTTGTCAAGAAAGCCTTGTAGAGAAAATGGATTTATTCTGGAAATGATGGGACAAGAAGAAAGGATTTGAACAGTGAAATTATGTGATAAAAATACCATTTTCAGAAGATTGATTTAATAGGCTCCATGTGGGGTGATAGTTAGAGACTGGAAACTAAGACTCATTAAATAGGTCAATGCAGCTATCCAGGCAAGAGACAGTGGAAATGAAAAGGTAAGAAGGCATGAACTTTTACAGTGAAAATCCTGAGGGATTTAAGTATGACTAATGAGGACAAGGAGAGAGAGGAAAGTTTAGTGATGACTCTAAGGTTCTGAATGAAGGTAAATGGAAAAAAAATAGAATTGTCCTAAAGAGAAATATGTTAGTTCTGTTCTGGAGAGCTGAATCAATAAGAAAGGTGAGTTCAGGTTAGCCAGGCTAATACTTTGACAGTACGATATCCAGACAGAGATCTGGAGCAGGAAGAGCTTACATTTCTGCATTTGGTCCAACATCTACCTTATTTACAAACCCAAAAGATTAGAAGTTTATTTCTACCAGACACTCAGACATGACAATTGTATAAATTATAAAAGCAAGTACAAGAAAAGAGTAAAAGAACATAAATAATTAAGGATAATATTTGTTGAGAACTCATTATGTACCAGGCTCTGTGCGAAGTAATTTATATGTATTAATGGTATTATTTAATTTATTCCTCATAATAACCTTCTAATGTAGGTTCTGTTATTATCTCCATCTTATCAATGCAGAAAATGAAGCACAAAAAAAGAAATTTGCTGGCCTAAGATAACACAGTCAGTGAGTAGCAGAGTGTAAGTTCTAACTTGGACAATTTAATATAGATTGTCCAGTAGGGTAGCCATCAGACATATAAGGCCTTAGAACTTAAAAGGGGAGTAATGTGACTGAATATATAAATTTTTAGTCAATTAATTTTACCAATTAATATTTAAATTTTAAGACCAACAGTTGATTCAGTTATTGGAAAACAATGAAATATATTTGAAACAACCTGAGTAAGTAAAACTATATTTCCAGTTGTAAATATTATGAACTCTAAATACAGATCAAGTATGATTGCTAAAATATTAGCATTTAAATTATTATGTATATAAAACAAACACAGGATTCCAAAGACTTAGAAAGAGGAAAGAATTTTAAATATCTCATTGACAAATTTATACATTTATTATAAGTTGAAAGGATAATATCTTATATAGTGTGTTAAATAAAATATTATTAAAATTAATTTTACTTTTTTTATCTTTTATGTGTACCAGAAAATTTTAAATTGTAGATGTGGCTCACATAATATTTCTATTGGCTAGGATTGGTCTAAATACTGAGAGGTCAACTGTATAAGACGAATGAAATAGTTAATGGGACACAAGTTCTTCTTTTTACTGTTCTGGACCCCTAATTTTTGAGGCTGTCTGTAGAAAATTAGAAAATGTCTTAATTCAGTGGGGACAGTGAGCCCTGGACCTGATTACATTGTTAATCTCCCTACTCTCTTGTCTGAGTCAATTCTTAACAAACAACAACCCCGACTACTGTTTCTTGTATATCTTATATTGGTTTATCTCCCAAAGGAGAATTATTTTGCTCACAGTTATTTTCTGTATTTCAACCACAAGCTCTGTCATCATGTCAGTCTCAATCTAGAACTTATTTACCAGAGAATCGCAGAACAGAGCCCAATAAAAGCTTTTTGGAGTTGTTTTGAGGAAAAAAAAACTGAAAAACTAGGGGTTATTCAGTATCAAGGTATAGCCACTTAGATTTTAGATTTTTTCTTTTTTTAAATGAGGGGATTATATAGTCTGATAGTGAAAGCTAAATGGTGTTTGGAAATTGTTGACAATAATATAGACATTTGCTCTTCTAAGAGTTATAAGTGTGATAGATGAAAAATAGAAAGTTTTAACTAAATTGGAAGAAAGGGTGACAGCTAAGCACTTGTGAATCTTTGGGTATTGCAAAAATTAAGACTATCATTTTCTGAGGAAATAAATCTAAAATTCTACCAATTTTCAGGCATTCAGTGTACATAAAGCAATATGTCCCCAAAGTTAGAATCATCCAGATGTTTTAAATTGGTAAGAGTAAACATTTGATTCATCACAAATTCACCAAAGTCAGAAGTAGGAAATTCACATCTACTTGTAAGCTAAAGAGAGTAGTGCTTCCTCCATTCTCTATGGTAACTGTCTTGACATACATAGCATCTACCCACAGAATAATTCAGGTCAGTGAATTTATAGGCAAATGCCATTATAAAAAACTATGATAAAATCACATGTCTATATTTATATGACACACAGAGGAAATATTTCAACCTCCAAAAGATATTTCAGTTTTTGAGAATATTACATATGGAATATTGGTATAATATTTAAACTAATCAACTTTACTCTTTTAAAAATTTCCAAACAATATTTTAAAGTATCAACTATGTATTTTTTGTAACAATTCTCTATAAAATAGATCTTAAGCAATAAATTTTCCATTAATTCTTATTTATAAGTTATATAATATATAATATTGAGTATTACAGAATACTGAGTGCTATAATCTATAGATTTTAGCAGTGAGGTCCTTACATTATAAGGCAAATGAAAGGTAATTTCCCAGGCCAACAGAAAAAGAGAGCTTTGGAAAAAAAGACAAACAAACCCATTAGAGAGGACATTAAATGCATTTGAAAGAGCTTCCAGGATCCTGGGGGAAAAAAATGTATTTATTGATAAGCCTACTTTCATAAATACTAAAAGGGAATAACACACAAATACCTACATTTAGCCAGCAAGACAACAATATGTCTATTGAATATTTAGTAAGAAATGTTTGGTAAACAGAAAAAGTTATTTATTTATTTTTTAACAAGCAACACAATAGAAAATGATAGAACACAGTCCCATAGTTAATTCTTACTGAGTGGCCATGAACATACCTCTTTCCAATGACTGGGTAATGGCACTTTTTTTTTTTTTTGCTGCTTTCTTCTCTGTTTTTCTTTATTATTCTGAAATTATGTACTTCTATCTATAGTCAATAAATCCTAACCATTAGGCCAATTTTGGTTGATTTCTGGCAATTGTGCCATTTAAACATTCACATTTAATCTTTATTGCTGAGAATGTAATAATAGAAGAGCAGATCAGGACAGGATCATCCGTGTTTTATTGTTCATATTTACTTTGTGTAAGCATTTTTAGGTTTAGAATTCAACATGACAACTTGGTTTAAATTTGTCAGTTTAAAATAAATGACATTTTAAAAAGCACTTGCAATTTATGTATCTTACAAGTTAGCCATAGTCTGAGTGATCTTTATATTTCGTTTCTAAAATATTTAGAAACAAAGCTTGATATATTTTGGACATTTCTGTAAACTATCTTCTATTCAAGCTGAATTTAGAAGTCTGTATGATATACTGCAGGGTGAAAGTAAATTATGAATTGGAAACAAACAAGGAATTGATTGTGACTTTGAAAAAAATTATACTTTGTTAAATTTAAGACTAACTCACAGAGGTAGATGTTCCTCTAAGATGTTTACCTGGCCCTTTTATCTCTCATATCACCAACCCTGACCTCTTTCACTCTTTGCCATTTGTTTGCTCATTACCATCTATTTACCCTGACAAATTTTCAAACCCAGTTTATCCATCAATAAGTCATTATAGTCACTCTAAAGACTGCTGCTGCCTATTCCCTATTTCTATTAACTGTACAGCTCTTTTGCCAGAAATGCAGGATGAATTGTGGTGTCCAGATATCATTATAAAAACAGCATCCATCTTTCCTTCCTTACACAAGTTTTCAAGTCTTGCCAATCCTTCCTCCATATGTCTCCCTCCTATACATTACCAGTCTGTGTTAGGCCATAATTATCTGGCCCCTTTAAATACATTTTTATACAGTCATTGCAGAAATTATAGAATATACAAAATATAACAAAAATTAATACTGTGGTCCATCATCTTGTGTTAACTACCACCTATTACCTCTAGAGTAGATTATTGCTATCACTCACCTCTACTAGTTTCCTTATTCTTCTCTTCTCTTCTAATTTATATCTTCATTAACGTCATTTTATTCTTTCTTAAGCAAAGTTAAGATCATAGGACTTCCCTGTTCAAAAATCTTCCATAGCTCACTTTGGCTCAGAAAATATTTCGTTAGCTTTGTTTTCATGATCTCTCACAGTTATAATTTTTTTGTTTGAAGTTTTGCCTCAGCAGTTAGACTGTAATCTTTATAAGGGCTAGGAATTTGTCTTTCCAAGCTCTGCAATCCTAGCAGAAAGCTTTGAACTCAGTTCCTGTTTAGTAAATGCTTGTTGGATGAATATATGAGTAAATTAAGAAATTAATAAATTTATTGATATTTGGATCTTGTAGAAGAGTTAATTATGTTTAATACTCGTCAACTCTATAAGCTCCAGAGGGCAGGCTCTTTGTATGACCTGTCTTTGTAGTTCCACGTGTATAATACAGAATAAATATTTACAGAAAGTTGAAGATAAAATGTAGCTAAGCTGGATCATGAACTGGTATGCTCATGCCCACAGAGCTTTCCTGTATGAAAGGTTTTCCCCTTGATATGAATCCAGTCTTAATATCTGTATAACTCTGAAAATAAGACTAATTATACTTACTTGCAACATTAAAGTTCCTTCTCAAATTGAATATAAGGATGTCATTTGATGTTACAGTAATAGAAACTTCAGTGGAGTCAAATCTTAGGTTAAGTACTAACATTAGCCCTTATGGCAAAAATTTAGTATAGCCAATAGTACCATGAAGAATCCCTTAAATCACCCAAATATAAGACAAGATGTTTACACTGTAGCAGGCCTGGGGAACTGAGATGGGAAGAGAGCAGAAGATTGACATCTCCTACCTCTCACTTACTAGTGGACATAGATCCATTCAATCTGGTGGCAGGTGAAGAAAATTTTCTATTTAAATTGCTTTACTTGAAATGTTATTTCTCTCTCCTCCATCTCTCCTGTTATGCTTAGTATGTATATTTGAATTTGCATTATTAAGTGTTTGGATGGTGTAATCCCATTGAATTATTCTCTTAAATATCTTCTCAGCCACGGCACACGTAAAATTTTTTAATAGTCTGAAAAGATGAATGATTCTGTGTAAATCTCATTAGCTCCTGAGTAACTTAACCCCAATCATCTCTGTAGTAACTTAAATCTAGGAGAGTCTGCTATGCTATAGTCAAAACGACAATTTATCTTTAAAATCTACTGGTGATGTGAAGATTAACTTCCATTTTCTTACTCTATTTTAAGGTGATTTTGAACATATACTGTATTCAGACACAACGGCAACTTCAGGGCTAGCGTGTCAGCTTCCACAGGACTCATCATACTGGATTCTTGACATCTATCAGAAATTATGGTCCAAAGTATTTAACCCCAGAGGAGCGGGAAAAGACTTTATTGACAAAAAGAAATATCAGGGAGAAGCAAAAATCTCTTGCAAGCCAAAATGACCAAGAACTCCCTTGCTACCCAAGTATGACTCCTATCATAAACAATAGAAAGAATCGATTGAGTTACTCTCAATACAATACAAAAGAGAGAGAGAAAAGGAGGGTAGGAGAAAGGAAGGGGGAAGAAAGAGAAAGAGGAGAGGAGAGAAGAGGAGAGGAGAGGAGAGGAGAGGAGAGGAGAGGAGAGGAGAGGAGAGGAGAGGAGGAGAGGGTATGGGACAAGACAGGAAGGAAGGAAGGAAGGAAGGAAGGAAGGAAGGAAGGAAGGAAGGAAGGAAGGAAGGAAGGAAGGAAGGAAGGAAAGTAGGTGGGTAGGAGGGAAGAAAATAGAAACTCAGAGAACAGAAAGCTACCGGTCTTCTTGATGTTCTTGTTATATATGTGAAGCATCACCATGGTAATGCCCATATCACATGACTCATCTTACAACTGATACCAGGATACATTGTTCAGAAATAACAGCATAAACAAGAGCATGTACTTTCAGTCAAGGTGTCCTGGGGCCAGAAGTAGAATCACAAATTTAGGAAAACTGTGCCCTTCTTAAGAGTAAGTTGAATAATTTTGACTGTTCAATAGACTTTGAGATTTATGTAGCTATATATACATTTTTTTTTCTAATTATTTCTTGGATGAAAAACCACAACTAAATGCCATATACTTACATAATCCCTCAAGCATTCTGATAAGTTGAAGGCCATGTGTGTCGTAAACTGGTTTACTGTGAATTCTCATACAATCATGAGATTAGATTTCAAGAAATCTTAAGGGAATTGTAAATGTTTTCTTCATGAAAATTAGGCAAATTCATTGTTTTCTGACAGCTACTGCTTAGGAAAAAATACCACAGAGGAAGAATTTGTATTTTTACATCTGGAGTCAATTATAACACCTTCAAACTTAATTCTTAACTACCACTCTAAGTGTTTGGGGTAATTTATCAGTATGTATTGCAGAAAAGTGAATACCACTATAGCAATGAAAACAAACAACAAACACTCACAAAGTCTATCTGGGTGGATTACATGGAAACACGAGAGAACACCTTATGGACCATTTCAGGCAGTGAGTATTGTACTGTTTTAAATAGAAAGAGTGGCTAAGGCTTGAGATACAAGTTTGGAAGTTCCTGGAATAAATTTGATATGTTTCTCCAAAAGGTACATATTTACTGTCTCTGATTTCTTTCTTACTCCCAGTTGGAAAAATAAATTTTGTAAGGATTGATTGCATAGCTATTATGTTTCAGATGCTGTACAAAGCACTAGACACATTATGGTTTAAAACACAGGCTTAGATCTTGTTCCTATGGTCCATAATTGAATATGGAAGGAGGCTGTTAGGCCATCAAATACATAGATATGTGATTACAATTGTGAGAACTGTTGAAGAGAAGGTAATGGTGCAAAAATAGTATATAACTGGGTTCCTAACACAATCTGGATGTTTAGGGAATGTTTTCCTGGGGAGGCTGAGGCCTGAGGGGTAAGTAACACCATGTACTACAAAGAACCACAGGAACGAAGCCTTAACTACCTTTGACAGTTTAGAACACATTCCGTCTTGTCTGGGAAGCTTATTAACTTTCCCTTGGACACCTGCAGCTTCTCATTAAACTTCTTCTCTCCAGGGTACCTCTTTCTATCAGTATTGGCAAGACTATCTTCTCTGCTCCTCTTAGGGCTATAGAAAACATGGCGTTATACATAAAATACAAAGTCATCACTCTAATTTCAAAGGCTGGCAGTGTATTGATTGCCCACCTTTCATTTTAGTCTTTGCTTCTTTCAGACTTTCTATATCAATTTGTAATCTGTCGGATAGCCTGGTGCTATCCGAAGGTTGGAATACTTTGTCAGATTCACCGCTTCATGTATCACTGTTTAGAAAGGAAATCAAAAGGTGACAATAGAAGCTTTCCCTTTGTAGCACAAGTTTATTTATATAATATTCTTGTTTTGTGCAAGAGCAAAGCCATGTAAAACTAAAAGAAAGAATTTTTAACATTTCAAAAGGTGATTAAGTAATTTAATATCTCTAATTGGATGCAGAAATATAACTAACACATAAAGGCCCCTGTACTTCACTGGAAGTCAAGATTCAAATTATTCTGAATTGTTTCATTTAATTCTTTTTGGCAAAGGTGAGGCCATATGGTTAGGTAATGGGTGAATGCTGAACTGATGCAGAAGGACAAAGGTTAATATTTATGATTGTTTTTATTAATCTCTAGAAGTTGGCAATGGTTTTGAAAATTGACCTTTCTTAAACTTCGGTTGGAAAATATTACACACTGTTTATTTCAATGTTTTAGGATTCTTGATGATAAATAAAACACAAAGAATGTTTTTAAATTGTGTTTTCAGTGAATAAATTAAATTGAATAAGCATTTAATGTTTCTTTCCAAAATGAAATGAAGAATTATTTGGCTAATGTGCTTTTAAAAAAGAGCAATTCCCTTCACTTGATTTTTGTCACTTTCCTCCTTTCCTCATTATATTTCAGATATCTTATTTTTTTAGTTTAATTAATGTTCACATCAGGCTTCATTCACAGAGTTATCCATAGAATAAGTTACTCATCTTCAGTCTTCATCATCCCCACAGAAATATTTTCCAAATGCTCAGATTATGTTAGGTACTTTTAATGGGCCTTTGTCTCCTTTTTGGCTGTTCTCACAATTGTAATCACATATTTATATATTTTGTAATTGTAAGGAAATTGTGCCTGTCAGGATTTTGCACTGCTTGCTTCTACTAGGCTAGGGCTTTAGTCTTTTCTATATCAATACACTGCATGCCATTGCCAAATTATCTTTCCTAAAACAGCTGTTTCCATCATGTCATTTATTAAAGAAGATAAAAAATGCATTTAAATAATGGGGGTTAATTATGATAATGCTGTGATAGACATACAAGAAAAGAAACAATGCTAGCTAAAAGAGAAACTTCGATTTGGAAATAGAGACTTAGGAAAGGATTAATGGAAAAGATTTGAAGGAGGAGTTGGGGTTCATCACAAAATGGGGGTAGAGGGCAAGTCAAGACTAAAAAGTTAGTTATTTCTTAAACTTAAAATGTGGACTGCAGATGGGTGATGAGGAAAATTTACAAGAAAAAAATAGGGAGGGAGTGGATCATGATCATATGATATGACAGGTTTTTTTTGTAGGCAATGAAAAGCTACTGGTGTAAGCATGGTGCAATTTTAGAAAATTAATCTGTGGATGACAGGAAGAAGATGATAATGGAATAAAGAGATCAATTTTCAAGCTAGCAGTCTTTCAGACATGAATGAATAAGGGGTGACTAAGGGTGGTGTGCTGAGGTTGGCAGCAAACGAAAGAAGGAATGCACTTGACACCAGCTAGTGACAGAGTTGTTAGGCTGAGGGAGAGGAGGCATTTAGGATGACTTCTTGGTCTGTGTGTCAGGGATCACAGAGAAAGTGGAAGATGGTAATCTTCTCTAGGTAATCTTAGTTTCAAATATATTGAGTTTGAGTTCTCTAGAGGACACTCTGTTAGTAGACAATGAATGGGCTCACACACATAGGCAAGAGGACAGATGGCAAGGATCTAACAGTTTTATTACACCCGGCCAATAGGATGGTCACTTAATATTCTTTATCTTCTGTGTAATTTTACTTAGTATTTTTCACTTTACCTTGAAAAGCAGATCAATGTTTAGCATATAATCTAGAGCTACAAAAATGTATTAGATCATTTATTCATCTTTCTGTAATAAAATCTTAGTAGTACCTCTAGTGAAAAGAATAATAGGCCCTGACAATGCAATAAAGCCACTAATACAGACACATCAGAAGACAAGACAGTCTGAATCACTGAATATTTTAGACCATTTTAAAAGTGTGGCAGTTGTCTACTTTTAATCAGGCTAAGAAGGAAGTATCTAGTGATCACCAGGAGAGAGATAAGAGAAAGTGTTTTCATGAATACATAGAAAATATCAATTGTCTGGATATAAATAATGGCCCTCAAAGCACTTCCCCACCCAATTTGTTTATCTAACTGTTTCTCAATCTTAGCACTGTTGATACTTTGGGTCAAATAATTCTTTGCTGTAGGGACTGTGCTGTTTTTGTAGGATGTTTAACAGCATTCCTGTCTCTACTTAATGCTGTTAACTATCCCCCAATCTGTGACAATTAAAAATGTCCCTACACATTGCCAAATGTCCCTGGTTGTAAAATGAACCCAGCTAAAAACAACTGGTTACACTGATAATTAATTAAATACACACTTTAAAAAAAGGCAATATAAAAGCAAATGTTGGTGTAGGCCCTGTTTGAATGATTGTAGATTCCAAATAAAAGAGGTTCTATTTGATGAAGATCCATTGTTAACAATGTGTAATTGTTTTCCTTTGGCACATAATGGAAAGTATTCTTTTATTCTCTATAATGTTTCACTCCTGCAGGTTCAGACTCATTAATAGGATATATTTTTATAAATATGAGGTCACTGATTTTTCAGAAATTGTAGTCCAATTCCTATCTTCTACAGTCATTACTAGTAAATCATTTCTATGCACACAATTCATTATGTGCTGAACTGTGTCACCCCAAAATTCATATGGAAAAGCCCTAAACCCCAATACCTCAAAATGTGACTATCTGACATAGGGCCTTTAAAATGATAATCAATGAGGCCATTAGGGTAGGCACTAATCCAATTAGACTGGTGTTCTTATCAGGAGAGGAAATTTGGCTACACAAAGAGACACTAGGGATGTGCACCCAGAGGAAAATACATGTGAGGACACAAGGAAAAGGCAGCCATCTGAAAGCCAGAGAGAAACCTCTGGAGAAACCATTCTTGCTCACACCTTGATCTTGGACTTCCAGCCTCTAAAACTGTGAGAAAATAAATTTATGTTGTTTAAGCTGCCCAGTCTGTAATATTTTGTTATGGCAGCCCTTGCAAACTAATACACCCTTTGAGCCACTGAATAGTTTGATGACTGGTCAGAAATTTAAGTGTGCAACTTTGTAATCTTCCAAAAGGAGAAAACAGGCTGATTAACATAAGCTCAAAGTCATTGTATTTTTTTCTGTTTTCTACCTCTTTGTATCCTACTTTTTTCTGATTCCAGAGATAATAGGAAGAAAATGCCTACCTATAGGATTTAGGGACACAGGCCAGAGAGTAAATGAGAGAAGCAGGTGGAAACAAGAGGGAGCCCAGAGCAGGGCGTAGTCTTTGAGGCCCACCAGCCAGAGACACAGGGACAGCCACTGAAATGTCCAGGCGGAAGAGTGGGGACAAGGAGTGAGGAGACACAGCACTGTGCCTGGGTATGGAAAGTAGTGCCCCAGGGCACAGATGCTTACCATACCTTAGGGTGCTGGTGAGTCCTGTCCACCTCTTTCACTGCTCATAGTTTTTTTTTTCTATTTTGCTAAAAGAATATTTTTGTGAATTTTACATTGGAGCAGGATAAAGAGAACTGGGCTTACATTGCTATGTTTTGTTACTGATTTTACGAACGTTTGTGCTTCTATCACATTTTTTATCCTTGCAATATTTTTTCACTCTAGGAAGCCTACCCCCACCCTCATCTTCTCCCATGGTGACTTTCCTCTTTTCTATTATATGTGGCTATGTATGTATACATGTATGTATGTATGTATGTATGTACGTATGTACGATCTATCATGATATCTATATCTCTATATACACATTTATATTATATTTGTTATATATATTATATATACACTTATGAATACAGAAATGAATTTCAGGTTCAGCTTTGCTGGTTCTGTAATAACAAAAGCTATGATCTCCAACTACTTAAGCCGGTGGTCTAAAGTCAGTGCTACATGCAGCTTCTATAGAGAAATAAGGAAGAGAAATTCAACTGATCTGGGAGAAGCGCCAAAGACTGACTGTACAGTGGCACTCAGGGAAGTGATACATAGGGCTATGCCAAGATGGGTAGCATTCACTTTCTAATCAGTTACTTATTAAACAAATGTTTATTTTCTGATCTGTCCTGGGTACTCGAAATAGAACAAAAATGACACAATCCACACACTCAAAAATCCCACAGCCTAATTAGGTGAGGAGGGGGTGAAAGAGCTAAATTAAATCTGATTATTCAGTCACTATGTATTAAAATAGAAGTATCAAACTTGTATACAATTAAAATAAAATTATTTCTTTGGAAATAAATACAGAACCCTAGAGTTTGTGGAGGCTACAAAAAATTAAAAGAAAAATATTTACAAATCACAAATGTAGGACATTTTTAGGATCACAGATGGTAGGCCTGTCATTCCCTTTCAACACTTAGATTCAGTAGTGTTAACTGTTTTGTTAATGTCTTCTTTGCCGCTCTTGAAATAAAAATTGAGAACTATTAAATGACCATGTGGTCATACTTCTAATATAGCTAATTTTCAGTCTGGAAATTATTTCCCTGTGTTCCAAGACAACATGCTGTTCTTTCAGTAAGTCATTATTTTATAAGGCTACATTTGAATTTAAATTGAGTTATATTTTGCATATGATTAGAATTTTCTATTTTATTCTCCTCATTTAGTGAAAAGTCAGAATATTTATCTCACCTTAATCTTATGCTTCATTGGATATGTTAAAACCAACATATAGCTCCTCTTTTTCCTTCCCCCACTTCCTCCCTCCTTCCTTCCTCACTCCATCCCTTCTTTCCTTTCTCTTTCTAACCCTATGTCCTTCCTTCCCTCCTTTTTTTTCAGCAATTAGAAAAACAATGTTCTTTCTAACAAAGAGCACATCCTTAACTACATGAAAATAATCTTAAACATGTTATTTCAGACAATGCTTAGATGAGTCTCTACAAGCGTCCTGAAAACTTAACCATTTAATTTGGGGTAGATTTCAGTAAATCTGGGATGATGACCCACCACCATTCCAGGTGTATTGTTGTCTCAGCAGACTAAAGAGAAGTTCAAATAAATATTTTAAAATTTACAACTTTCAAAAATGAGTTAAAGAATAAAGATATTTTCTATGATTTGGATCATCCTTCCTTCATTCTTCCATACACTCTAATCTGTTTTTTTTATTTTTATTACATGTTTATTGTTGCATTTACACTTCCATGGAATGAAAGATCTAGATATAATGATTACACATCTTTTACAAATAAGGCAATTTATTGATTTACTTGCTGTATTATACTAAAGGCTGGACCTGATATTTTTACATATTCCAAGGTCTGTGCTAAAAAACACTGATTATTGCCAAGTACTTTGCAAAAATGTTTGTTTGCAAAATACATTGTGATGCCCAATATAAAAACTAATGGTAAGAAGTTTGAAATTGCCTGGGTATAATAGAGTATGCAAAGAGCCCATAGCATAGACATACTGACTCATATAGAAACTTGATTACTTTTAAGCAGAAAAAAATATATATAAGACAATATGAATAGCGACGTAGCATTTACACATAAATTTGGCTATTTGTATGGGTTTCTAGTATCACATCATAATTACAGAAGGGAGAGAAATGACTGTCAGCAACTGAGCTATGTTGGGTGTCTCAGGACACATTTTCCTGAATATACCTTAGAATAGTTGTTAGTTGCTGCTAGCCTATTGTAAATTCAAATGGTGCTAGAGATGGAGAGAAAAGCCTTGATACTTGGGTTAAAAATTAAAATATTTCCTCACACACAAAAAATTTAAAAGCACATTTCCAATAAATAATAAATAATAGTAATTTTTTCCTGTTGAAAACATAGTGCATACCCTCTTATTTTAAAAACACTGAGCTCAACTTTGAAATTCCTAATTATACAACAAGAGTTGGCTGTTCAATGTGTGTGTGGGTGTGAGTGTGTGTGGACTGTGCGTTAGCAGAATTCTGGAACACTGATCTAGAAATGACATCTTCTTTACAGGAAAAATATCTAACCTTATTCTGGCCTCCATAGTGACCACATGAAAATTAATGTTTTTTTGAATTTTAATATATTTATTGCATATTGGCAATAAAGAATGTTATATGTAAATTATAAAATACTGGGTATCTGGTATCAAGAACCATCGATAAATATATCCATTATTTGACTAAATCCTCTTTCAAAATTTATCACGGATGATTCTGATGGTAAAACAAGCATTAATAATTGCTCACATTTTAAAAATCTACAGACCTTGAAACTGGATCAGCTTTTGCTAAATAGCTAAACTAAGAATATTTTCCAGTTTTCCCCTTTGGTTAATGTTTTCCTAACTATCTAGTATGCTTAATTTTAAAACTAACCTCTCACCCTGATCCTCCCAGCCCATTAGACCTCCAACGGAGTTATCAGAGGATAACAAAACACATTTTCACTGACAAACAACTATAAGAAAGGAAATCAGTTACCGTCTCCTCTGTGGCTTAATATCAATTGGCTTGTTGATTGCATAAGGTGATCCATGAACAAAAGCACTTCGGAATCTAGCCACCTTCCCCAGTGTTAGGTACTCACAACTGGTTGGCAAACTCATTTTATCCAAAAGGCAGGAAGTTAAAACAAATCTTAGTAGTCAGACCAGCATTCCTGGGAACGCTGGAAAGAACGAGTCTGATAATGGATTTCAGACATATGCTGTTCTCTGGTCGCCTGGTGCTGCTTTTCTTTAAAAGTAAACACGTGTTTCTCTGAGGCTACATGTGTTACCTTGTTTTCTGTTCATAGAGACAGGAAGCTTGTTTCTTATTTCTAAACAGAGTTGTGCTTTGACCAATTGTGCTGGCCAGATGAAGGAGAAATTTTGTAGCTCCACAAAAACCTATTTCCACTCAAACCGAATCACTGAGTAGGCAGCAAGGTTTAATCCATTTTTATCTAATGGCTAAAAGAACATCATCCTAATGTAACAGTGGCTGGGAAATCAGAGCTATTTACCAATACACCAAGCATGCATCTGGTAGGGAGAAAATAATCAATTATTTGGTGTATTTTCAAAAGGAGAAAATTATTTGCTAAAAGATACTTGGAAAATGAGTTGGTCACATAGAAAGGATGATGGATGGCTTTCCAATTTTCTGGTAAAAATACGTGGGTTTCTTTCATAAATTACTGTTCATAATAGAACTGAATTTAGCCTCTCAGGAACATTAAAAATGTAAGCAAAGACCTTTGTACATAATAACCTTCTGACTTTGATATTGATTTTTTTTTCCCTATTAGAAATATTCTCTCAGAAATACAACCTCTATCTGTCTGTTGGATAAAGATCTGTTGAAAAAATTGATAGGAAATTCTTACTGATTGTTTGTAAACCAATTTTTTATAACAGTGAAAGACAAATTGGAGAAATTGTAAATGATATCAAATAATTCTACCTTAGGCAATATAGCATTTCAGAGAAAAGTTACAGCTTTAATTAGCCCATAGTTCTTACTAACTCTTACCTCATTTCCTAGCGTTATAGTAACAAAACCACCGAGGCCTTGTGTGTAGACTAATGACAGGATAAGTTCAGAGTTCAAATTTTTATATTTAAAAAATGATTTTTATCTAAGTATAAAGAATTTAAGAGTCACAGGAATTTAAGAGTACATTCATTATTTGAATAAGCATAACCTATTTATTTAAGAGTCCTGAGACTTGGGCAAAGATGAAGTAGCTGAGAGAAAGCTATATTTTATTCTGTAGTGGCCAAATTTAGATACTGTTTAAGTTTAAATAACAGACCTCATTTAAATTCAAAATTTTTTTAAGTTTGAAAGGGAATATAATTTTTTATTTGACAGTAAGCATTTCTATTCAATGATTTTTATTACAAAATGATACATGTTCATTTTAACATGTCAAATGGCACAGAGATATATAAATAAAAAATGCTATTGTCTTTTCTTTTCTATTAATCACACCCTTTTCCCTTATGCTAATTCTACCAATGTATCTATAATGATATACATTTATGCATACATAATATTTACACACAGAGAGACATATATTTAGGGCTTCTTCCTTTTTGTGTAAAGTGGGTTTATACTATACATAATCCTCTATAAATATTTTTGTACTTAAAAGATATCATGGACAATTTTTTATTTAATGCATAGAGATCTAGTGTGTTCTTTTTAATGGTTACATAAGATTCCATAGAATGGATGTACCATTATTAACTCAACCAATCATTTTTTGATGGGCATATAATTTTGAACTTCTATAAACAATATTACATTTGTGGAGATATTCTTACTTATTGGTGTTTTTATTTCTGAAACTGGGTACCTCAAACACAAAATGTGTGCAGTTTTACCTTTAATAGGCTATGACAGTCACAGTCCTATAAGTCATGTAGGAAGATGCCCATTTCCCCATATCCTTGACAACACCGTTGACATTCAAGTCCTTTTCTTTACAGCATAAAAATAATGCAGTCAGGTCTTCAAAACACGCAGTGACTGCAAACAGTTTCATGCTAAAATAAAACTGTGATTAAGGTGTTTGCAAAGGGCAATCTGCCTGAACTAAAATAAACTAGTCAAAAGTCTGGAATCTCATCAAAATGAGAGAACACCCAAGCTAAGTATAGTCAGCAAAGACTCTTATGCTTAATTTGCATAATTAGGAGTAGGAAAAATATGAAGAGAGTCCCTGCTATGTTTTCATTTTCAATATATTTTTCTTAATTTGAAGAAACATCACATAATTTTATAATATGAAGGTGATGTATGGCTGTGTAATATTCCTTCCTTCCTTCTTTCCTTCCTTCCTTCCTTCCTTCCTTCCTTCCTTCCTTCCTTCCTTCCTTCCTTCCTTCCTTCCTTCCTTTCTTTCTTTCTTTCTTTCTTTCTTTCTTTCTTTCTTTCTTTCTTTTTAAATTTAAGTCACCTATTGGACCTATTCCCCCATCTCAGAGTCTTAAGAACAAATGCACAATATTTTTATCTTTAAGATAACTTAGGAGTCTTCATTCTGTATTAGAGGACAAGAGCTGCTTCACATAAGAATTCTCTAAAAGGGAGAAAAAAAGGAAAGTCCTGAAGGGTAAAATATAAATATCTGTGCAAGGAAAATTTGTATTCTCTGATGGGTAAAATTTTTTGGTTTTCTTATAAGGGGCATGTTTACTTCCTTCTGGCAATGATTCACCATGAGTCTGGCAGGGTCTCCTGGGGATTACTTGTACTTAAATTGGGATAAGAAGGGATTACTCCAAAATCCAACCTGCCAAGAATGTAGAATCTGTGAGAAGACTGGCCAGTCAGCAAGGAGCAGCCGCTGAGGAAAAATCCAATCATCCTACCTTGCACAATTCCCCTTCTTTGAGGCTGGAAAGAGGTAGTTGAGGACTTTAAATTCAGGAAAATAAAAACTTGTCTCTAGGAAGTTTACAGCAAAATAGGGCTAAAATCTAATTAAGGAATGACCAGGCTTACCCACTTATGTTTTGCTTGCTTTTACATACTGGGATTTCTGTGGCATAGGAGAATAGAATCTAGCATAAATCTTACTCAACACCCCATAATTCTAAGCTCACAAGAACATTAAAGTAAGGGCAGGGATCATGTTAGAGTATCAAGGACACCATTTTCTTTAGTTTGATAGAGTTTGTGATTCTAGTAATGTCATTAACAGCAATTAAACACAATTAGTAGCGAGTAACACTTTGAGGCTAACAGGCTTTTCTTCTAATAATTCCAATATTTATTAAAGAAGAATATTCCAGCTGTTAGCTCTACCCAGGCAGGAGTTTGGCAATTTGCAAAGCTAGAGGGATTCTTTCAGGACAAGAAGATATCATCTATTCATGATATCAGAGCACAAGAATCAAGTGAATTATTTCCCCTTGTTTATGGCAGACCTTTGTTCTCTGCCATGCTCAGACTGCAGAGCAATGCTGCTGGGGTTCAAATCCTCCCTTGTTGTCCAGGCTTTTCTCACTTCTGACCTACACACTTCCTAATGAATGCATCCATTCCAGTGGCTTCAAATGTCCATATGTGATAAAAACAAACTAATAAACAAACAAATAAATACAAAAACAACAAAAACTTATATCTGTTTCCAGAGTCCAACCTTTCTGCTATCATTGTCAACTGTTCATGAAAAAATTCCATTTAGAAGTCTCACGGTTACCTCATTCCAGTATTTATAGTTATTCATATCCATTCTTTTTTCTCTAGCCCCAAAACATATGTTTCTGTGATCACTGGTGCTATTACCCTTCAGTCAACCATTTTAAAATCACTTCTAATCAAGCCACAAATCGTAGAGATATGAATAATATTAAACAATATATTAATAATAATTATTAGTCATAATAGTAATAATAGATAATAGCCAGCCTCGACCAGGTGATTTCTATGTGCTAGACACTGTTATTGGTAGAAATTAACCCTTTTAGTCTTCACAAAATTTTATGAGTTGGGCACTATTGTCATACTTATTTTGCAGATGAGAAAAACAAGGCATAGAGGGACTGAGATGCACACAGTGCTAAGCAGTGGAGTCATAGTTAGGAACCAGCTACGCTGCCTCCAATGACCAGCCTCTGTTATGCCTCTCTACAGACTGTACTTTCCTTAATATTGCTCTTGCTCTTTTTTTTTTTATCTATTTTAGTTTTAACATTTTACTTAGAGTTAATACTCCTAGTCCTTTTTTCTCCTTAATTCTATCCTTCACTTATATTGTCATGTTGATCATTTTGAAAAGGAAATCTGGACATGAACTCTCTTGCTTGAAATCATCCAATGGCTTCCTTTTCTTTTGTGATAAAGTTTAAAATTTAAGTTCCAAAGCTTACCACAGAGATTGTCTATGGTTTTGCTCTGACTTCCTCTCCTGTATCTGCCTCGAGAAATTTCTGCAGTGTCCTGTCAAAACCTGCTCTTTCACACCACTGGGCCTTCACAGATAATAAGACCTCTAACCAGAATACTTCTCTCACTTCTCTGGCTGGCTAACTCCTTTCAGGTGTCACTACCTCTAAAAACAAACAAACAAACAAACAAACAAAAACAAAAAAAATAACAAAACATTCTTTATTCTTCAGTTTTATTTAGATACCTCTCGTCTATTTTCCCTATCTATGTATCATTCTAGCACATTGTTTCATGGCTGCTCATACATTTATGACTCTTCTCCATGGCACTATAGTCTCTTGAAGGTAGTTATTCTTCCTTATTCAACTTTGCAAATCCAGCACCTAGAACAATGATTGCTTGTTACATAAGGTAGCTTAAATTATAAGGTACTGGATCTTTCAGATATCTGCTTAATTCCCTCATTCTCAGCTATTCCTCCAAAATAATAATAAAAATATTAACTATTGAAATACATTGAAAGTAGTCTTGTTTAACACAGTGACAGGAAAGTAAACTTCATCCCAGTATCTCTTAAAAGGGACAGGAAATTATGTTGGTTTCAGTTTTTATACTCAACAAAATCCCATGACTACTGATAATCTTATTTTAACAATCCTATTATATATCCAGAAAGTAGCAATACAATTAACTGAATAAAATAATGCTCATTCACTGGAGTGTCAGGTAGGCCTACACAAATCATTTCCCCAAGCTTTTTATAAACAATATTAAATAGAGTGACATTTTTGTTTTAGAATGTATGAAAATGGAACCAAATAAGTTTAATATATATGGTGAGCTTCAACAACATGATTTCTTAAACAGATGTCCTATACTACTTCCCACACTTTCATCCTTTAAAAGCACAATCTACTTGCCAAGATATAAACTATTGCCAACATTCAGAATTTTAAACAGTGGGACCCAGTGGAAACAATTAAAATACTTTTAATTTTTATTTCTAAATAACCCAATGTCTTATATCATTATAAAACCTGAAGATTAAAAATAATCATGCTATAAGTTCTTACTCTGTCAACTAACTAGCCAAGCAAAGAGGAGGTGTCTTTGGCAAAGACTGTTCTATATTTGATTGCTAGATGATTTTTTATAATAATGTCAATTCATTTTTCTACCTCAGCCAGTTAGCCAACCAGCCAGCATGAGTCAAATATCTACCATGTATACATACAAAAAGTGGATAGTATAACTCTCATCTAGAAAAAAAGTCACAAAATTCAATTAATGTTCAATTCAGACAACATGATAGGACTCACCTCAAATGACCAAACTATGAGAAGAAAATAAAAAGTGGTACATCGTCAGCAATCCTACTTGAAACCTTGTTGTTGGCTAACATCACTTAGACCTATGCTATCGTTTACTTCCTTATAATATTAAAGTTATCTCTCAAGCATTTTGTAAATCACAAGGTGGACAGATCCATAGCTTATTCATCTTTGAATTCTCCACAGTGTTTATTTGTACATTGCTTCACATAGTAGTTGCTCAGCAAATATTTGGTAAAAAAAAAAGACTTGCATCCATATTTTTTCTACATTAACTTTTTAAACTAGGGCTTCATATGCTTTGGTTTGCTTAACGTGTATACAGCTATTATCCTGGTACAATTATTAAATAGTGCCTTCTTCTACTCTTAAGAATATCATTAGATTTTAAATCATCTGGTTATCATTTGGCTCTGGAACTGAACACTTTCAAGGCTAGCTTGGCCACTAGACTGAAAGCAGCTCAAAGGCAAAAGATTGTGTCTTGCTCCTGGTTAGTTCTCCAAATCCATCTCTGTACCCCACTTCTTCTACGGTCTGCATCAATGACCCAAGAAACAATATCATAAGAAAACTCACAATACATTTAATAAGATTGAATAAATGCATAGAGGAAATAAAATGTAAAGGAGTGATCTGCATAGAGATGGATTAAGCAGGTAAATACTAACCTGGACATTCTCGTACATTTAGATGATACAAAAGTTATCCCCCTGTATTCAAATCCATATAACAGTAAAATATCATTGCCACTGTCAAATACCTCTAGGTCCCTGGGGTCATTCAGCAAAATTTAGGAGTTATTCGTAATTGAGGGAGAGATTAAGAATCAGGAGGCTGGTTTTGAAGCAAAATGACTTTAGTTCATAAGCCTGCATTACCAAAATGGGTTAGGCAACCCTGGAGGAGACATGACACCTTTCTAGAATCAGTTCCAGAACCCTTAAGCTTTATTCATTTATTTAACAAATATTTACCAAGTTACTATTCTAGGTGTTGGGAATCCAAGAACAAACAAAACTGCCTTCATGGAACTGACATACTAGTAGAGATAGGTAGATGGACATATAAGAAAGTAAAAGATGAGAAGTGATAGTGGTATAGAGAAAAATGTAACAGGGAAGGAACACAATTAGTTCCATCACCTCACTGCCATGAAACCTTTGGGGGTAGGGTCTGGAGTGTGTAAGATGACTGAGAGGCTGGTCCTTCTGTAGTGACTGATTCAAAGGGGATAAAAGGAAAAGGAAACTATAGAAAGGTGAGGTGGCAGGTGCAGACTGGCAGTGCTTGGTACAGTATTTGTTGAACGAATAAAAGCTCATTAATGAATGCCTTCAACAGATATTAGCTGCAATCGTGAGATATAACAAATCCATCACCCAAGAAAAATATCCAATGAAACTAACATGACCTAGAATGTTAGATTCTACAAATCTTTAAATTGAAACATTCCTCTTAATTGATAGAAGAGATGAATATTATTCATTCTGTCATTATTCATTCTTGTTTTTTGATGGCCTATTGCTATATTGGTTGCTAGATCATCAATTATAAGCAACTGTGATTTAGCAACTGCTTTGAATTTTTCTGTTAAATTTGGTGAATTAGTTCCAAATCCAGGTAACATAGACCATTAAGGCAATTATAAAAAACATAAAGTGCTAATAAATTAAGAGTATATCAGTTACAGGTAACATAGGATTTTATTAACTACATTAATTATTTAGCAACAGAAGCTAGGGCTAAAATTTTAAACAGACTTACCTTCTCTTTACTTATTCCCCTTAGGAAAATAAATTCATGGATTAGTCACTATCAATAACAATTATAGCTAATACCTCCTAAGCAATTAATTGATGTCATCAAGCACTATGCTAAGAACTTTTCATGTAATAAATTTTCACAATTGAAAAATTAATTCAAAGTGATTGATAATGTAGTCTTCTCTTAATGCATGAACACTCTTCAGGGAGAACCAAGTATCTGATTCTCCTCAAGTCCCTCCTGGTACAAGAAACACCCTGCTTCATGGGGCAGCATGCTTATCTTTGAGCAGGTTCAAATATTGTAAAGTTCTTCGTACCAAACTAAATTTCACCTTTCTATAAGTACTATCTCTTGATCCTAGATATGGAGTCATTCAAAAAAAAGACTGATTCTTTATTATTTTTATTATTATTAATTATTGTTATCATTAGTATTATTATAACAGCCCTGTGCTTATCTAAATAGAGCTTTCACACTTCCCTTTTCCAGGTCATACATTCTCATTTCTTTTGATTGTTCCTAATATGTCATGATTTTCAGGTGTTTCACCATCCTGGCAACATGCTTCTGGAGTTATGCTTGTTTGTTGAATTCTCTTAAGGTATGGTATCTGAAGTTAAACTAATACACCAGATGAGATATAACTCTTGGAGGGCAGAGAGAAAAACAACCATCCCCATTTGTTTGTTCATTATAAATCTATGAATGAGGCTTACGACAATTCTCCTTATACTTTCAATCCATGTATCATCTTCCTCAGGATTCTATTCAATTTAGATTACTTGTGAACTTGAAATTGTAGTCATTTTCATTAATAATATAAATAACTGTTGATCCTACATTTGTATGCAATTGTATTTATTATCACTTTCTAGTCTATTTTTCTGTGTATTTGATTAGATGAATAACCTTCCATTTAGGCAAGCATTCATTCTTTATTCTTCATCTATATTGAGCAACTAGTAATAAATATATTTAACTGAATTTCCATCCAGCTCACATTTCCATTATATCTATAATTATACCACAGCAACTTTTTAAAAATACCATACCAAAATAAAATATGCTATGTCTACAGCATTTTCCTGATTTACCAGATTAAGTGATAGTGAGAGAACGACCAATTTTGCGTTATGGGAAATGTACATGATAAGCTTTAGGGCTAGACATTTTTTATTAATGATACTGAACACTTTATAAAAGAGAAGTAAAAACTGATAGGCAGCATCTTTGAAGACCATTGAGATATTAAATTGATTTTGTAAATGAAGAAAAAATTTAGTTGACACCAAGGTAGTATAACTTATGAGGAACATCAAAGCAAACACAAATGGGGAATGAAATGTGGTTTGCCAACATCAAGTATACATAACAGTTAGTTTAATGATAAATCAGCAAGTTAACAGCTTAATACAGAAGCAAGAAGGTCAAGTGGAATGACAGGAAAGGATGGCAACATCAGGGTCTTTGAACTTATTCTACCTTTACAGACACCTTGACTGAATAAGGACCTCACTCAGTTTTAAGAGTGACACTCAGAGAACGTTCATAGAATGTACTATGACTGAGAATGATGTTTAAATAAATTGGTACCATTTTGTCTAAAAATGAGAGACAGGTGATTTATAGTACAGGTTTATTAAGCATTGGGCATTGGTTGGGAAGGCTTTCCAATGTCCCTAAGGGCTCCTTAATTTACACACTACTGCCATAGAGGTTCACACAGGAAATGCCCAGGCTAAGAACAGATAGTTTATATGCCTGAAACATGTATGAGTAAAAGACCTCATTGACCTACATTATTTTAAATATGTGTTCCAGAAGCAATAACCTTTTATTATTATTTTTTTACCCTCTCTCCTATTTTACAGCATTAAAGTCAATTTGCTAATTATTTATTTTGCTCTTAGAAAGGCCCAGCAGAGTGGAAAAGTTTGAAAGACACAAAAGAGAATCAGGTAGACCCTGTCAACGTGAAGCTTACAAATTTTTTGAGAAAAAGACAAACACATGAATAAATTTTCCATCAGTATGAGATAATACAAAGTGCGTAGCTCAAACCCAAATTGTGAGAGCTCAGGGCAAACAACATCAATATCTACTCTGAAGTAAACTCATTCAAGTGTAGATAGAGACTGTTGCTCTACATCATTCCAGACAGACAACAGAATCCCCAGATAAAGCTGATTGTGGTTACTAAAATATGAATATGACAATCTGATCATTTCTCTTATAAATTTACACAAAGAAGTAGATAAAGACAGCAACTATTAAGTCTAAATATTTGACATAATGTTACCTAGAAAGATGACATCTGTTTGCATTTTATTTTTTTATTTCCATAAAAGAAATGACAGAATTCCTGAACTGCATGTTCCATTTAGGAAAAAGCATGTACTTAGTTGTTCTCCTTTCCCATACGGGAAAATCAATATGTGTAATTACACAGAGAAAGAAAAGGCTAGGTCATCTGAATTACCAATGTCATTGCTCTTATAAATGGTAGAGTGCAGTATCTAGAATTTACTTAACATGTGATTATTTTGCTATCATGGACAATGTTAATCCCCAAGAGAACAGATGGTACAGGCATATTTTAAATTATTCAACGAAGTGTGCTTTTAAAATCACAAATGTGCATTAGCAGAGTGGATACATTTGGCATTTAACTCTTGCTTATGTTTTTGCCCTCATATGTTCTAAGAGATAACCCTAATCAATGAAAAGTATCCCTTTTTTCGCTTGATCTTTTGGATACTAAGGTGACAGAAAATAGGTAATGGGGAAAAAAATCACAGAATTTAGCCTGGAGATGCTAAAAAACAAACAAACAAACAAACAAACAAACAAAACAGAGGGGGGGAGGGAGAGAGAGAAGAGAAAATATACAACTTTTCTTGGATGGTGCCACAGAGTAACGCTAAAGAAGAAATCCTAGCAAGTCTCTAATTATTAAACTAGGTGAGATCAAATAAATAAGAAAGCACTTAATCCCACACTCTCATTTCTTTTCTTCACATGGAACATATCCTAATTTTAGCAAGTGGCCTGAATCATGCTTAAAGGTTCATAATAGCCAGGGTATTGTCTTTTTGTTTGTTTGGGGCTATTTATCCTTAGAGCACAGTTACTTAACTCACATTTCCTCCTGGCTTCTATAAGCATTGGACTTGAAGACATTTCAGGTTGAGTTGGTCATCTGGTCAAATTCTAATCAAAATACTTAGCTATAGCAAGTCCTGGCCTTCCCACCACAACTTGTCATTTCCAGGAACCATTTTCAGCTGTTTACAAAACACTTGTTACAAAGCGTCACAGTACCTCTAGGATTAGCTCATTTGTATGTATCAGCAACTCTCTATCATATCATGAAAAGATGTTTTTATTTACCAATACAGATCTGAATTTAAACCAAAATCAATAAATACAGTCAATTTTTGTGAAGAAATAATCACTCAACAGCACATTTATTTTTCATGTACTCAAGAAATACATATTGAATTTATGCCAGAAAATCCTTTCCCAGTGGGATTGACATATATTACTGATCTAATTTATGGTGACATGCCTGAAGTGTCTGATAATTCTGTTCCCAATATTTATATTCCATTCAATTGGCCTCATGCAGACTAAAAGTCTTGAATATATAGATCCTTGCATGTTGAATGAATAAATGAATAAATGCTACTTAGGCTAAGGCCATGTTTGTCATAACCCACTGGGAATCATCATTACAGGCCTTTCCTTGTGAAAGCAGCTTTCTGATTTCATAGTCACTTCTCACTTGGCTCCAAATAGCATTAGCTAACTGGATTATCTACCTCATCAGACTTAATGTCAAAGGACTTTTAACAGCTTCATAGAATCAGATCCACCTTTAGCAAATGGAGATTTCTCATCATCTAATTAAAAAAAAAAAAAAATGTGTGTGTAGCTCAGGATCTGAATGGAAGTCCAAAAGGTATCAATCAATTAGAAAGACACAGCCTCCATTTGATCAGTATACTTTCTAGGTGCTGCAGCTAATCATTTTCTGTTTTAAAAATAGTAAAGTAAAACCAGTGTAATTTCTAGAGTCAATGTCAGATATTAATGTTCTATTTAGACTTTTTGGTGTGGCAGATTTTAATTAAAGAGTAAGCAATTAATATATCACATCAGAAAACATGAAAATTAGCTATTGCTTTAAACATTCTTTAGTGACTTTGTATCGTCTGTGCAGGTGGATTAGAAAATTGTTTCTTGGGGGAATCTAATAAGTTTCAGACTTGTCAAACTGGGTATTACAATGGCAGCTTATTATCCCGATTCTCTACTTCTCTGAGATGGTTCAGACTTGGCAGTGACCAAATTTCAGGATGCATGACTGTTATATTTAGGATGTAAAATTCAAGGAGAATTTTATTTTCATGCAACAAGACTACAACTGAATCCATCCACTTATCTTTCCCTGGATTGCCTCTCCACACTTTCCCATCTAGCAAAAATGCCTAGCCAATTTTCAAGATTCCATTGAGATATCCACTCCTTTCACACGATTGCTTGTTTCAATGGAGTGAGGTGTGAAGGTGGAGATGGCAAAGCAAACACTTCCTCATTTATCTATTTATTCATTAATAGTTGTTAATAAATGCTTATTAGGCTTTCTGCCAACCACACACTGGGGATTCATAGATGAATATCATTGCTCCTGCTCTCAAAGGCCCATAGTCCGTTAAAGAAGAGAAAGTAAACCAAACACAACAGAGTGTTTTAAGTGCTATAGGAAAGATGGATGAGTTTGTAAACATAACTTAAAGAGTAGTAAGTTTGTACGATTGAGGAAGTAACTTTAGGGATCACTTTAGGGCCAGTACACAGAATATGTGTTAAAAGTTTTAAGTTGCTTTTATAATTAACTTGGGGGAATGTGACAGCTTGCGTTAGTGTAAAATATTTCATGGCTTTCTGAAGCCATTCCTGTGCAAGGGTTATACATCCTATTCCACTGATGTCCAGCTTGGCCATGCAATTTACTTTAGCCAATGGCCTGTGAGTGGAAGAGACTTGTGGCATTGCTGAGGAGAAACGAAAAAGCCGTTATGTGTCCCTGCCATCTTCACATTTCTTCTGCCTTCAAAGGATGAGCTATTCCTTAATGAAGAGGGTAGGAACAGAGCAACATCCACCAGCTAATAGCAAGAAATAAAACTGGTTGTAGCCACTGCAATATCAGGTGCTTTGTACTCTTAGCAAAACAAGTAAATTAACTGAAACAAAGAATAAGTTCACAGTCATCAGGGACACTCTGGGAAAGCATTTATATTCTCATTCTACAAAGCAGGCTGACAAAGGGAGCTTGAGTTGGTGAAATATATGTAAATATATATAAATATGTAAATATATATGTGGCATATATGGCATTTTGTAAAAAATAGTACCTTCTCTAACTTTTCATAATGGTTTTAATGATGAACCCTAAAAAGAGCCTCTGACAAACGTTTAAGTTGAGAATCTCCATGCCAACCTCAGCACTCCCTTAGCCACCTTGAAAAGTGTTTCCTATTTATCTTCTCTGTGCTCTGCACTCTGTTTTCCCAAGTGCCTCAGGCTTCTTCTCATTGGTAAGAGTTCAGGTTGAGTTGGGAATAAAGGGTATAATTCTCAGTATTATTATAACAATAATCCACAAAAATTTATAACTGAAGTAATTGCAGCCACAATTCAAGAACAATCTTGATGTCATAGTTTGGGAACAAAAAATTTTTAAACAGAAAAAAAATCCTCTTCCCAAGTCTGTTAAAACTTACAAGTTGTCTTCTGACACAAATTCTAAATTGAGAGGGCTTGCTTTGCAGGAAAGGTGAGATTACCAATCACATCTTTTTGATGCAAATGTTAATGCCGTTGAACACTACATGTTCAAGCGTGACTGGCTTTAATGTGCCTAACCCAAAATTGCGCCACTTTGCTCAGCGCTTCCCTGGCCAACCTGCTTTGTACCTGTTTCTGGGTTTGCTCCATTTTTTTTATTCTGCGAAATTATTAATAGTCTCCCTTTTATTTCTCGACAGTGAATTATATGGTCACTCCAAATCTAGGCTCATTAACCAAAAATAGTTTAGGCCCAGAAAAGTTTGTGCCAAAAATTTTCTACAGTGCTCTTTCATACTGGGCTTAAGTAGTTTCCTTTCCATGTCTACCTCTTCAAAAGTGCTAAAAAAAAAGAAAGATTTAAAATATCTTACCCAATAAAATCACTGTCCAGAAGTAATATTTATTTAAAATGGGAGACTTTATATTAATTATTCATATTGAACTCCCTTATCTTATATTCATTTTCTTACCTTGTCACAAATTCCTTGCAAGAACAGAGACATATATCAAATGATTGGAATTTAGGATTCAAAGAAACAAGTGTTTTGTTTTTTACTTTAAAAATATCTATATTCTTAACTTGGTTAAACCGTACAGGCTTTTCCAGTCTCACATTTCTTATTGGGGAATGGTAGTATGCATAAAAAATTATGGAAAAGGCCCCCCGCTTCATGGTTCACTCGCACTCTCAATCTTCACTATGAAACTGAGGAAACTCCATAGAACGACTTGATTTTCTTGAAGTATTTCAATTTATATAGTACTGTTTGCAGGACTATTTGCCTTTTAAAAGCAAAGATTTGGACTAGCATCTGACATTTCAGTTACCCAAGAACACGCATATGTTCACCGAAAGGTAGCTGACTGATGGAATTCAGTTTCTATATAATGTTTGCCATTTGGCAGTTATTTTCCCAGCATTTTGGTTATGTGTGCCATACTGACATCCACAGCAACACAATCTCTAGTTTATTTTAAGATGAAATGCTAAGCCTAAAGCTCTATACTGACTATGCAAATGATCTCCTGGTGCCAACCGATTAGCATTTTTAAGGCAAAGAATTTGGAAGAGATGGTATGTTACCCATATTACACTTGCTGTGAAAGAAAATTATATATTACCTAAGATTTTTGTGGCCCCACTGTCTTTCTTGCCAATAAACTATATGTAAAATTTGAAGAATATATTAAGATTTTTAAATTCATATCAAGAAGTTAACAACTTGATTTATCTATCAGTATTGCCTGGTTAACAAAAAAGAACATTTTAGCATAGAGTACATTATTTCCATCTAGTGGTCAAAAGGGTGACTGAGTGCATAGAAAGGTTTAGCAGCATAAGGAATGAAATGTAAAATGGCGAGGCTGCAAATATCTTAACTATAAACCAAACACATTATTACATACATTTTCAAATTCTAAAAACTATTAATCAGCTCTCCTCTTTTCCCTAAAGGCTATAGAAAATGCTCTTTCTTTCTTCTCAAATACTTGACTCCCCACTTCCCATAGACAGCAGATAATTTTCCTCTTTTAGATAAAATAATGATCACCAAATGGAAAGTTCTCCTCTATGCTCAGCCATGAAATTGACAAATTTATCTGCATCCACATTGATGATTTCCACTTTTCCTCAGGTTTGCACCTCAGGTAAACCATTCTACCTTGTTTTGGATCTCAGTCCCTCTTACATCCTCAGAAACACAGCTTCATCCATGACCCCCTCACTATTTTCTTCCTCTTTACCAAATCATTTTCATAAGAATTCAAATGAAATCAATTTTCCTCATATCAAATAAACACCCTTGCCAACTCAATTGCTACTTCTTTGTTCAGCTACCTTCATACATCCTCCTCATTCTGAGCCAGATTTCTTTATACCCATTATCTTGATGTTACCTTCAAACTTACACTTCAACTTGCGTCAGTCTGGTTTTTGCTCCCACCACTATGGAAATTTCTCTCACTTTGTCACCAATGTATCTACATTTTACTTAATCCATTAAACATTATCCAAACTGCTGGCGACTCTCTCTTTCATAAGACACTCCTTTCTCTTGGCTTTCATGACACCTACATTTCTTGGTTTTCTCCCTAACTCTCTGTTAAAGTCTTCATTCCTTTTTTTCATCAGTCTCTTCCTCATGCTCTTCTTCAAATGTTGACCTTTCTTAGAGCCAAGACAAGGCTTTCTTGTACTAATCTTGCCTATACTCTGGCTGATCTCATTGACTCAAATATCCTCCAATAACCTCTACAGATGGACAGCTGCCAATCAATTTCTCTCATTCCAATCTGCCTCCTGAGCAGCAGATGCATGTAACATACCTGATTCCTGGACAAGTCCATCTGTAGATATTCTACACATATTTCAAGTTCGACCATGGAATGTTTCCTCCTCTTTGCTGTGAATAGAACCTCATCTATTTACCCATTTGCCTTATTTTGAATTTTGGAAACAATCTTTCCTCAACCTTGCCTTGTACAGCCTATCAATTACCAAGATATGCAGGCTCTGCCTCTTACCTCTACTTCTCAAATGTATTCGCTTTTTCTTTGTTGCCATGCTGTCATTCTGCTCCACCCCACCATCACCATCTGCATCACTCCTGAATGGTTTTTGCTTCCTTTTCAAACAATTCTATACGGTAGCCACTGATTAGAAAATACAAACACCCATATCATTCCACTACCATGTCTTTCAGTTGGCCTGCATTCAAAATTCTTTAAGGTTCATGCCTTCTAATATTCTTTACTTCCTCCTTCTCTTATATATCATACTCTAGTTATCCACATGTTTTTGGTTCCTCATTTTCTCTCCCCTCACCACATGATCTACAGCATGTTCACCTCCTCCATTAATAAATTCCTATTCATACTCGAGGTTTTGACCTAAATTTTACTTTCTCAGGTTTATTGACTATTTCTAATGTAGGGTCTCTCTGTATTGCTTTTATCAAGGAAGGCTTTATCAAAAGTTATACAACTAAGAAAAAAGAAATACTCCACATATTTCGAAAGCAGTGAATTCAATAGACATAATTCATAACACAAGGGATATAAGAGGTGAATGCCAAATAGGGACTGTGAGGCAATCCAGAGGTTAGGAACAACAGGAAGCCACCACCACCCCTGGTCTGGAGGAACAAAAAGAGGGCTAATGCCTCCCAGGCCTGGAATCACCAGGCTGAGACTGGGATCCTGGGAGAGATACAGACACTATCTGAGATGCTGCCTCAGGCAGAGAAGGAAACACCCTGGTTTCTCTTTCTCCAAATGGTAGTGCCTCCAACATACCAAATTTATCTAACAACCAAAAAACACGGAAGCCTGGGAACCATAGCCTTAAGGAGTTAGCCTCCCACAACAAAAGGCAGAGGAAAGGAAGAGTGAGAATGGATCTGATAGTAAACAAGCCAAAGCCCAGAACAAAAACATCCATCACATTTAATATTATTACTTACTAAAAGTTTTTTTCCACTACAAACTGCAAGGTCTGTGAGGGCAAGGACTATAGTTTATGTGGTTTATCATGCTTTCCCTTTTTCTAGCAAAGTAAATAAGTGATACTCAAGAGGCATTCAGTAGAAATTGGCTGAATGAGTAAACAAATGCAATACCACTGTTCACATTTTCAGATGGGGAGAATGAGGCCAAGAGGGGCAAAGGAACTGCCTGGGGTCCCACAGCTACTAGGAGCTAAAACGTTGATTTGAGTCTGGTCTATCTGAGTTCATACTCTTGTTACTACACTGTAATAACTTTGTGAGATTATTATTATCATTACTATTGTTGTTGTTGTTGTTATTTTGCTTTCTATGACAGGTTCTCTTAATACACTGATAAAATATGTAGCCATTCACTGGTGGTTGTGATTCATATTGCTTCTTTAATTTCTTTACTTACTCTTTTATCCACTCAATAAACATATATGGAGCATCTAGTAAGTTTGGTTCAACTGGAAATTTTTGTATGGAAAGAAACTATTAAATGTGCTTCGTCCTTGTATTAATAGAGCTTGAGACAATGCCTTGCACTTAATAAGCATAATAGTCCTTCAATAGGTATATCTGGTGAATAGGTTATTGTATAAGTAAATTTTAAACTGCACTAAGCTGCTTAAGATTTAGAAAGACAGCTCTTGACATTAAGAAACTCATGGCAAACTTCATTGGAAAGGGTCTATGAATTAATCAATAGACTCTGAAAGGCATTGAACTTGAGAGAGGATGTAACACTAAGAGAGCATAGCCACAAAAACTCAAGCTCTGCTTTGCCAGTTTTTAGGGGACCTTATGGCTAGGTTCCTAGCCATTCCATGTTTCCTGAACTACTTTCCATGCAAATATATGTGTATATATATATATACATATATATATATACACACATATATATATATGTGTATATATATATATGTATATATATATGAAAATAACTACATATTGATGAATGAACAATTTTAAACCATTATCAAAGTTTATGTTAGGGAGGCCTTGAGAGACAGATGGGCTTACTCTAAACACAAAGAAATACAAATCTATTTGATAAAGACAAAGATCAGATGTAAACAATATTCTCTTTTGTTGTTTTTATAGCCCCAAAAATAATTGGTTGAGATTTTTCCACTTTATTGGTTTTTATTTTTTCACTATATAGATAAAGTTTTATAAATTTTAAAATAATAGTCAATTTAACTAAAAATAATTTTGTAAAAATTTTAAAGAGTTATAATGAAAATCAACTATAGCGCCTTGTGATTGAACCTAAGGTATCTCATTTCCTGATTGAGGAAATAAGACTGAAAGTTTCCGATGGAACTAAAAAATAGGAATTAGCTAAAAAAAAAATGTAATAGCAATGAAATAGGGGACCGATAATTATCTCCGGGAAGGAGAGAACTGTCAAATCAGTACCTTGTTAATCTCTATTTATAAATATTGTAAATACCTAATCTCTCACCTGCCAAAACAAAATGACCTGCATAAAAAGGATGAAGAAAGTTTAACTGACATAGTTCTGTCTGTTTTAATACTGTATATCTGCCATGAGATCTGATTTCTTTCCCTTACATAAAACTTCTCATTGATATTGCGGTGTCCTTTGCCAATATATTTTAATAGTGATGTAAAAGGACAATATATGTGATACAAAGAAGTAGTAAATTAGAATAATTAACTCTAAAATTTGTTAAAATAGCTACATTTATCTTAATATAAATAACTTCATGTACGTTTTCTTTCATGATTGAATTTATAATGAATAAATAGTCAATTCTTAGTTTGTTCTTTTAGAATAAAAACTGTTCTTCAATGACCCTCTTAGCTGAACTCTCTTACTTTAGTTTCACTGTTATCAAGGCAGAAAGATCACTTACTTCATCTCAGTAACTTGAGGGGAAAATTGTGTTAAAGTTTAAACAATGGTATTTCAAAAGATCAGGTTAATTTTTAAAAGTATTTATTTGGAGAGGTGGGGTATGTTTCTGATAGGTAAAATATTCTTACGCAGGTAAGATAGAGGTGAGTGCCTGTTTTTTCTTTTCCCTTTTTTATTTTTTTCTGTCTTAATAGTTCCAGTTACATTTATGCATTCATTCAGGCTTCGAATCCAGTGATTCTCAATTCAGGCTGCACCATGACTTGACCCCTACCCTGACAATATAATACAATCAAACTCTCCCAGGTGGGGCCAGTACCAGTATTTTTAACATTTCCCAAATGAAATAAATGTATCGCTAAGGTTGTAGTCTAACAGGAATTTGAAACAGCTTGGCTGGTCAGGCGATCCTATAATACTGAAATCAAATCAAAGGTAGGTATGAAGTTCTAGTAGTATAAAAAAATCTAACTAACTTCATGACCCTAATTAGGTACCCACTTAATGTATTCAATCTATTTTACTCTTTTAGTTATGAAAAAAGAGTTGACTCAGTCCTGTGTAGTTTTTAGCTAATTATAGATCTCTGCCATCCGATGAAGCCAGGAACATGCTCTCTAGAATACTGCACATTTGTACAAAACTTTACATAGAATACCGGGGTTCAGAGACCATGTGAAGCCAACCATTTATTCTTCTAAGTCACGAAGCTAAGAATAATAAGTGATATGCAATCAAATAAGCTTCAAACCAACATGAGAAACTTTCTGACCAGTAGAGATGTCCTATAATGCAATATTTAAAAGGCATTAAATGAGGAAAATTATAATCATATGGAAGTAATATAGAAAAGTTTAGAAAATAAACATAAGTAAAAAAGTACAGGGCAAAATTATATGAGTATGTTACATAGATATCAATTGAAAAGAAATGTAAATATAGAAAATTCATACAAAAATGAATATTTTATTGTGAAATTCTTTTAATAAAATTATAATAGACAAGTAGTATGATAATTAAAAATGATTTTTATTATTTTACTCTTTGTGGAAGACATGGCAGCATTAAAGAACACTGAATTACTTGGAAGAACGTGCTGCAGAAACTGACTGTGTTAGAAAATTAAACAGGAGTTACCAAACCAGAAAGTGATGCTGAGATGTCAGTTTTGTGACCCTTAAAGCCTATCCAGGAATAATTATTTAACCAGAGCATTACCATGGGTGATTCCATACAAAAATGACCTTGATAGCTCATACTGGGTTATGTGGATAATGAATTAACTGTTGGCAGCTTCCCCCGATTCTCCCTTCTCTCATCTAGAAAGGCTTCGCCCACACTAAGCTTCCCAAGAGACCAGTGGCTACATTTTCCTGGCCAAAGGGACATGCAACTTTCCCCTAAGGTATCTGGGGATGGGGGGCTGGCTTTCGAAACAACTCCTCTAAAGAGCTGGTGTCTAAACCTAGACAGTTCAACAGCCGAGAGAGCTGTCGCTCCCTTCACTGACAAGGTTCCTCTCTACAGTTGCCCTAAGAAAGGGGTCATAGCCTCCTCTCTTATTACCACCACTTACTTGATAAATCACTCAAAGCCTCTTCTTTAACCCATCTTGCCTGCTGCTGTGGCACATGAACTCTGCTAGGCCATGTGGCCACCATGACGGAACCTAAAGCTGGGATGGGGAGGACGTTAGCTTTCTCAGACAAAGCCAGTCACAAATTGACCCTACCTTTATGGACTACTTTCAGATATCTAGGGCTTCTCCCGGGGAGTATACTGCTTTGTTCTATTTACAACTTCATAAACAAGGCAATGTGTATGGATATAGATAAATAGCTAAAAAATTTTATGTAAAAAAAAAAAGTTTGCTGAAAGCATGTAGTAAAATTCAATTTCAGTAAAAACACATATATTTACATGTACCAAAAAAAAAAAAAACCTAAATACTCATACAAAAACTCTTAATTAGCTAAGGGGAGGGGAGAAAAGATGGAAAACGTGAATTTTTATTTAAGTTTTACATTCCTTCAGTGTTTGAATTTTTTATAAAAAGATTATAATATTTATGTAATTAAGAAAATAGAAAAGAAATATTAAAAACTAAAACTCCTTAGGGTTTTTTTTTTTTTTTTGACAGAATTTTAAAACTTAGTTTTCTAAAGAACAATATAAAGTAATTTGGTAATTAAGAAATTACTCTCTAGAATTTAGTCTAGATCATTTTGACTGTCTACTAGGCCACACTATTTTGGCCCTTTTTCCTGTATTCAGTTCAGCTAAGAAAAATGAATGGTGATAAAAACCTAATTAATTTAGAGACTGAATCTTATGTTTTTTTCCACTGGCTTGGTCATATGCCTGATGTTTTTGGCTCAATCATAATGTCTTAACTGGTTTATTTATGTAGGCCTTAACTAATCATTGCCTCAGAGAAAATTAGTTTTTTTCCTAAGGATTGTTCTTTAGATCATTAATTTATTTTTCCTATTATGCCAGCTTGTGAATTAGACAGATTTTTCTGGAATCTGATTATCCTTTTCATAGGCTTCCAGTAGAACCTTTCACTCATGATCATATCAGGTCTCTATTTCTTGTCCATTTTAAGAATTTTAATGAAAATATATTGGATATTTGTGATTTAATGAAAAAATTATTTTATTTTGTTAAGAAATATACTGTCCTACATGGTTGGTATTTGTAAGCTCTCATTCCTAAGAGGTTAGCTATGCTATTATGGTCCGGTTAGGTACTAGAGGTAAATGACATAAGAGTATTCATAAAATTGTTTAGAATGAACAAATTAACATATCAGTTAAGGCAATTATTTAATAGTCAATTGTTCCTTTTCCAAAGTTAAAATATAAACACTTCAGAGAAGAACAAGTAGAACTATTAACCAAAATTACCTCCATATCTCTTTCCCAAATTATTTTAGTCTTAGTTATTATATCACCTGCTTAATTGTGTCATTTGACAGAGCAATTTAGTTGGATTCTACAATTTACCCTGCTAAGATTAGCTAGTGCCTCTAGGTGTACCAAGATATTCCAGGAATGTCTTGGTTCAGGCTACCAGAAAGGTGTTTTCTGGGGGGAAATGATGTGCGTACTGGTCCTCTTACTTCTTAAGTAGCATCCCCAGAACATTTCAGCAGTTCTGATCATCTTGGAGTTTTGCAACAATCAGATGAGTACAATTCTAAATTACCTTATCATGATTTTTTTTTTCACATACATGATAGTCAGTCTTTGTTAAACAGATAAACTTTTCTTCTCAATTATTAAACATATACCACCAGCAACACTTTTTTTGTCCATGAATGGAATTCACTTGCAAATGCTTAACTTACTTAGGTCAACATTTAGCTTGAAATCTAGAGGTCTCAGTTGAAATGACAGAATACAGATGTGTTCACACCACATTAAAACATGAGCTTTTTGTGAAAACACATGTACGTACTGTCTAGGAGTCCTTCCAATTCCCTACACTTCTGATATGAATCTTTATTGATTATGGTAATCCATTGTTTCAGACTTAAGCTTTAAGAAGAAATGGAAAACGAGTTTAAATTTGCATATACAGCATCTCCAAGTAAGTTTTTGTGCCAGTGAAACAAAGCAAATGTTTCTCATTAAAATTCGTGACTGGTGCCAACCTGATTTACAGGATGTATCGTGGATCAAAAAGAGTGTCTGTCCTCTCATTGAACCACATATTCAATAAGCTTTCTACTAAAGCCAGGTGGCCAAGGATTCATCTCTGATAACAAAGGTGCTCCAAGGAAATTATGACAATTTTTCTATTGTTTGAATTTTCTATTACTAGACCACGCAACTGCTTAGTAAAATTAGCAGACAGATTTTGCCAGAATTTTTTTCTCTTTTAATTAGGTCAAATTAGCAGCTATAATTAAAAATTTAAATCAACATTCCTTTTTAAGTGTCACTGATTCAGAAAATAGAATGTTCTAGGAGCTTAAAAGATCTCAGGTTATTCAGAAATCATATGTACAAAATTAATGTAATAAAAAACACACCTATATGGTGGAATACTTCTATGTGTTTGCTATAAATACACATACTACAAATTTCAATTTTCTTGCAAAAGCATTGGGGAACAAAACAAACTTTTAAAAATTCAAATTTACCAATGTTACCCCAATAAATAAAAAAATGCAAATTTAAATATGTTATGGACCTCATCTTCTTACCCTCTTAAGCCTTTTATTGGCTTCCCATTGCTCTCAGGATAGAAGGTAAACTCCTTAATATAGTCTACAAGGTTCTGCCTCCACTGATCCTTACTCTCCTCTCAGGCTACTTCCTTCCTTTTAGCTCTAGCATCTAGCCTCACTAGCTTTCTTTTGGAAACCTGTATACTACATACTTCTTCCTGTATCAGAACTTTGCACAAGTTGCTCCCTAATACTCATCTTTTATTTACTTATTTCTCATTTCCATCACCATCAACAACACCTTCACTACTACCACTAACACCCTAACCACATTATTACTGGAACATACACACACACACACACAGTTCTTCAAATTCAGCTCACTTATAATATTCTAGAAAAAATATTGTCTTACGTCTTCAACATACCCTTAAAAGCCAGATCTCCCTGTTACAAAATCTCCTAGCTCTATATAACACTTATCGTTGCTTTAATTCTACATATATTTTTGGACCTTCTAGTTAATGCTCATCTCTCCATGAAACTTGAGACACAGTATGCTTCTTCTTATCAACATTTACCAATGTCTAGTATGAAACCAGGAAATAGTGGACACTAACACCTAAACATTGTTGAAATGAGAGAATCAATTAATCAATCAATCAAATCTGCACTATTTTCTGTAATAGATGGTTAATTCACTAAGTACAATTCAACCTGAAAAAGGAATAAAAGAAAAGAACATTTGCATTTGTTGAACTCATCATCTCTGCAAGGACTGGACTAAATGATTTGCTTTCTTAATTTAATACCAGCAACTATCCAGTGAAGGAGATATTCTGATTCCCTTTCTACAAATGAAACATTGTGCACTCAGTTGGGCTTACTAACTTTCCCAAAGACCTACACCTACTAATAGAAAGCAATATGGTGATGCTAAAGTTTGGTAAGTTTTATATTTTCTTAAGATTTTCTATAAAATTGCATTAAATGAGCATTCGTATAATTTAAATTTAGAATGAGTCCATTTTAAAGCACTATATTACTTTTGAATGTTGGCTCTAGAAATTGTGGATAATAAAATATCATAAAAACTGAAGCAAGTATACAAACTGAATTCTCTTTTACTGTTGAAAATTTAGTGAGGAAATTGTCTTACATGTAAGTTTGAGAGTTTTGCACTCAGAATTTTTAATAAAGAGTTAAGCAGGATTTCGGAACTTAAAACATGACTTCAAAAGTAAAATTTATTTTAGTTCCAGAATACTCAGTTTACTTCCTTGGGACTATTAATGTGTAGACTATTTTACCCTCCAAGAACCTGCCTCTAGTACCAAAGACTCTTAACTGGGTAATAATTTTCCACAAACCCAAACTGTCTTCTGTGATATGTGCCTAGGTTCAATGCCCTTTACACTTTCACTCATTTGCAGAGATCAGCATGTCCTTGTACCAGACTGCCTCTGCTGACCAAAATGCTCATTGGACTCCCAGGAATGAAGTAGACACCATGCATTTGACCACCGCCTGACCCTGAGGCCTATGGTACTGGTTTCTTTCCATCAAGAGAAGGGAGTTGAAGTCAGTAAGAACTAACAAAAGGACTCCTACTTGGTCCTCTCTTACCCTGTTCTTTCCAAAATTTTCAAACAAATATTTATTTAATATTATGTGTCCAGCACTCTATGTACTACGAATTAAGTAAATAAAATTTACAATATAATCAGTCTTTATTTTTGTGACTTGTAATCTAACTGGGAAAGACAGAATTAATTTACATGAAATAATTAGAAAATAATTGAGAAACTGTAGTATGTACAAGAATGGGCTGAATTGTATGCCAGGGAAATTCATATGCTGAAATCGTAATTTCAGAATGTGAGTGTATTTGAAGATGCCTTTAAGGAGGTAATTAAGTTAAAATTAAGTCTTTAGGGTGGGTCCTATTCTGATATGACTGCTGCCTTTTAAGAAGAGATTTGGATATACACAGAGGGAAGAGCATGTCAGAAGGAAGAGTATACAGGGCAAAGACAGCTATCTGCAAGCAAAGGAGAAAAGTCTCAAAAGGAATCAACTCAGCTGACACCTGAATCGCAGACTTCTAGCCTTCATATATATGTGTGCGTGTACATATGTCACAATTACCTCACAATTTAGTGTAAATTATGATTTAGGCAATTGTAAAACAATTACCTCATTAAATTTTCAACAATATAATACACACACATATATATTTTTTATTGTTTGAGTCTGTGGTATTTTATTATGGCAACCCCAGCAAACATACATGGATTCTTTTGAGGAATGATTTTAGGGCAGGGCTAAACCTGGATGTGTTGTAGTACTTGAGGAAAGTTTTGTGTAGGATATGGAGTCATAACTGAATACAGGCAAAAAATAAGTGAAGCAGAGGTATGATATTCTAGAAGAGCAGGAAACTCAATGAGTGAGATAAGCAAAATAATTGGAAGAGATTTAGTCCTATTGGCAATTTCTAAAACTTTTGGATTTTTGCAATCTGTTCATATTAAATGCTAATACATTTCTATTAATATATTTATTCACTTACATTGGAAAGTAAATTTCAATTTGTATTAAATGTAGAGTGATATTGTTAAAGGGCTATTCTGACATTAATTTGAACATATTCTATTGACCATATACATTTAAATGCTGAAATTCATAGCCAAAAAATGACTATGAGTATATGCAAAATACCACTGAAGCACTATGAATTCAACCATATTTTATGTTATTGATATATACATAGGAGATACATAAATAAAATGAGAAAGAAAAGATACATGCAATATATGAAACATCATGTTTGACTCCATTAGTGTATTTCCTTCACTTTCCAGATTATATCTATTTGTTATTAAAAACTTTAAAGATTTTTCTGTATGGAGCTTATACATCTATTCATGATCATATGTTATTAAAACATTTAAATAGATAGCATCACATCTACACAAATAAAAATTAAATATTACAGTTTTTTTTTTCCTATTTTGGATTCCCTTTTAGAAACTAACAGACATCTCCTCATCATTGCCCACATTTGTCTCCACTGGGGTGTTCAGAAAATGTTTAAAAGCTGCATTTAGGTGAGTAATTTTCAATCTGGGAAATGGCAAGGAAGCTCAGAACCAGCTACCCAATAAGCAGGTGTGAATAAATATTTTGTGAATGTTCTTTTTAGTCTTCTCCTTACTCCACAGCAACAATCCCCCACCCCCTACTCCACGTGCTGTTAGCACACTTCCTTGGAAAAAAGAGGAATGTTTGAATGCCACTTAAAATTCTTACCGGTATCCACTAGCACGTTGTTCTTTACTGTTCACATTGTTTTATCTTTTGAGTTTTATTTTTTTGTGTGTGTTTATAAGACATTTGTTCTACATCAGACAGGTGCATTTTCTTTCAGCATTAAGGAAGAAGAATACCAAAGTACTTACCTAAAAAACAAAACACAAAAAGAAGGATTAAAGTGAATTCATGGCCACACTTGACTGCTTAACAAAGCATTGATGTAGGGATAAAAACTCCTAAAGCATCTACTGCCACTGAATCATCCAGCAAATAAATCATGCAAAATAGCCAAGGAATGCACAAATAAGATGTGCACTATTCAGAACGTTAAAAGAACAAAGGACATTCCTTATTAATTCTACAATGAATATGTGAAGCAAAGTTTTGTTTTATTTTCAATTTTCTAAACATGCAGTATAACATGTTTAGCATTTCATTATCACAGACTCCATCCCGGAAAGCCTAATTTATCATCTTTCTTTGTATTTTAACAGGTTTTGTTAACTGCCTCTAATAATGCTTTCATCATTACAAGTCAGAAGATCTTGATTCTAGACCTTGCATCTCCTCTAATTCAGAGTCTCAAAGTTGCGTCTCCAAAACGCCTCAAGAAGAAAGAACAGGGACATTCCTGACACTGGCAGGTTATGAGAGAAACATAGGCTTTGCTAACCGTTATTGTCATGACTATGAGGCCTGAGACATTGTAATGTTGGTAGAAGGGCACACTTCGAGATTTTGAGACGTGATTGACATAGATGACATTCAGGCTAACACAGACTCAGATGCAGCATACAGCAAAAGAACACATTTTACATACAGAACATGTAGAACAACTACATTTAAATCATAAATGGAAAATGTCTGTGTTTTTAATCAGTGTGTCTGCTTTTGTATAGGTATTATGATATCTTTGATAGTATGTAATGTTCACAGAAACCCCCCTAAACAAGGAACGCAGAAAATGTGTTTGGCATACCTCTGATGAGTGACCATTCTAGAATAGGTAGTGGAAGGCACAGGACACATCAAGTGAAAAAATTTGTTCACTCTGTCACTTATCAAAAGCCAAAGAAACAGTTCCTTTAGAAGAAATAATATTCCTATTCCACCCCTGACAGAAAAGAGTCAAACAAGAGAAAGAGTCCCAAGAGAAAATGGGGCTTTTGAGAGAGGAGTAGAAAAGTTCCCATTTACAAGGAGGAGAGAACATCCATATCTTTCTGGCAACACAGCTAGAGCTGCCTACTCTGGTGCTGGCTGGTAAACTAATGCAAAGGGCAGAGGGCACAAACCATCATCTCACCAGTTTACAGTGTGTCACAATTACTTAGGCTGCTTGGTAAAACCAGGACAGTCCCAGGAACCACCTAGATCTATTGAATCAGTGCCTTTAAAGGTAAGATTTGGGGATTTTCATTTTAAATAAGAACCTCAAGTGATTTTTTATGTAGCCAGCCAGGCACCAGTCGTAGCTTTAGGAACCACATACTCAAAGGTGAGGATTCTCTCCTTTTTAAGTGTTATTTGTCAGACATAATTCTCTGAGGCAACTACGCTACGTCATTATGCTAGAATGAATAAAATCTCATGATGTAATGCAACATTAGGGACAGAGATAGAGAATCTGTCTCTTCTTTATTTAATTTTTTGTTGATAAAAAAAACTAACATAGCATGTATTATTTCAATTGGCATGTGCCACCAATCAATGTTGCATTCCATTCCTACAATACTCTGATTCTTGCTAATGAGATGCATTCCACATTTCCATTCATAGAGGCATTGTTTTTATGTTAGTTCATTCCGTTGCAGGCAGCTGTTAACAATAACAAACAAAATGAACAAAGAAAGCCCCCCATCCCTACCACTATTTCATCAGCGAATTGATCTAAGAAGTAGTTTTAAACATTACAGAGTATATAGCAGAATCTCTTTAGTGCAGACTCTCATGAATCTGAGTGCACTTTCATTTAGCAACATTTGTCTAGCATCTCTTGACCTATGATGCCTTCACTTTCACTACTACTACTTAGCGAGTCCTTGAGTTATTTTTATCTGAATAAAACAAAATAAAAACTTGATTTTTTTCAGAAAATGTTTTGATTATGTTCTAATATTTCTTTGCTTTAGACCTTTAGAAATCTTGATTTCACTTCCAAGAAAACTGTGTTTCACAGGAGTGTATATAATTTCATACTTTATACCAAAAGATGCTTTACCAGATAAAGATGCTCCACTACTAAATAAAATATAACTTTTAAAAAACTTGTCACAATATCAGCAAACTGTGAACTGACCTCCATAATAACATTTATACTATCAGAAGCTAAATGGAAATGTTTTTATATATCGTATTTGTAGGTAAACCGGTATTGCCATCTTAAAAGATTCTGCATATATTTTCTTGGCACATAAACATTCATTTTGTTTTGTTAAACAAATGAAAGGACTATGAATATTAAATCAAAGATGATAATAGGGTTGGCCAGAAGCTAGAAGATTTGAGGGTAGAGTGGGAGTCATTAGAACAATTTTAAAAACATCTCCTATATCTTTGAACATAAAAGTGAAGTAAAGATGAAAATATAAACTGACACAGGGCACAAAGCACCATAAAGCAAAACAAATAGCTTTAAAGGCTTATGTAAATCCCAAGGATCATCATAAGACTCATATCCCTCTATAGTTTTTCAAATCATGTTATTCAGTTCCATTTCTCTTCCCAATTGTACAAGTGACAACAGCTACAAAATGCATCATCCAAAAGGCCTGAGGAATATAAAGTGACAAGCAGTTTGGCTCTAACTGTGGCTTTTCTCTACTAGCACTCAGATTATTGTTTCTTTTTCTTTATTTTTAAGGTGGTATTATAACATATTATAGCCCCAAAGCAGCCAAGCTTCCAACATAGCTACTCTGTGTTCAAGATAATTTGTTTGCAATATTCTATTTTTGTATGTATGAAAAAATGGTTAAAAAATGATAACTTGCTTTATTTCACATTAAAATGGTTTAATATATATAGTCTACATATAGTTCAAATTGTTGAAAGTATATATATATATACACATATATATGCTATATATAAGCTATATGTGTGTGTGTGTGTGTGTGTGTATGCATGTATGTGTGTGTGTGTATACACACACACACACACACACACATATACAAAAAATATATAGAGAGACATACAGACTAGGGATATGGCATAAGTATCCCTGGAAGAGGCGGGTCAGACTACACTGAGGTGAGACATGACAGAAAAAATAAAAGAAAACAAAAGGCTACTTTTTTCTTTAAAAAAACATCACATATTTCTTTAATTCTGCAGACTGCAGACTGTCTTTGAAAAGACTACACTTTATTAGGCTCTAAGTAAGCAGACTTTGTTCCAGTTTAGCCAGTTAAACTATAAAAGGTCAGTAAACACAAATCTAAAGTAAATATTCCTTTCTATTGAAGCTTCCAATGCCAATCTTGTTATTTGAAATCCCACCCAGTACACACATGACTGGGAGCCCAGTTTGGACACTGTTCTTCCTATGCAAAGGTGGATTTTTTGCTTACACTGGTAAGACAAGAGAGCTAGCTAAATAGCTAGAAGAGAGATGTGCCACAATCAACCCAGCTCCTAAGTCAAGATGGTTTTCTTTGTTTTCATACAGCGCAAATCATTTTCCCAAAGGCAACAACCCATTTCACTTGCTGACACTGCTCTTGGAGAGCTTGCCTGACAAGTAGCTTTCTCATTAGCTTTCAAAGACACCCTATCTGTGCCATTCATCTCCTGCAAATTGTGAATATAACCTTTCCATCAACTTGACTTTTAATTTCCCCTTTAAAATAAGAATTTTATGAATTGTTTTGACAGGTCATATAAGTCTCTCAACATGATTTATAAAACTTGTCTTCCAACATGCTTTAAAATTAAGATTGTAAACCAGTTCTATATTATGATACTGATGCCTACCTCAAACCTACGCTAAAGACAGCTAGCTAGCCATACTGCACCTAATTAAAGGGCTAGCATTTCAGAAACAAATTAAAAAGTTACTAGAGACTAAGTATTATTTGTTAACGACTCCTTTTTTTTTTTAAAAAAAGAATTCTGACTAAAAAGTTTCTCAACATAAATAGAAAATGAGAACTAAAAACAGATTGTTAGGAATACTACATTTTACTTACATATAACCCTCCAATTCTTTAATCCCACCAGATACTATAAATAGAAATAAGTTCAGTCTAGTAATAAGCATGGATTTTATTTGTCAGAGAAAGCTAGGTTCATGACCCTTAACATTGTTACAACAAATTTTTGAATCACTCCATTTTCTCATTTAAAAAAAGCAAAAACATATAGAAGGGAAGAAATAATGACCTAGAAGAAAGCCGAGAATATGATATGTACAGAATATATTTATTTGTTATAATGATTAAGGGAAAATTAGTTCAAAGTACAACATTAGTCCAGAATTGGCTTAAAAATAGTCCAAAGAGCAAAATTTGTTATTTTTTTTAGGTAAGGAAAAAATTCTGGGTAGAGCCTGATTATTTCTTGCAGTGTTAAAGAATGAATTGTGATAAAAAGAAATCTGTGAAATAACAGGTAGGTTGAACTAATTTTGAAGTACTCCTAGGCAATTGGATATAGTCCCTAGTCTAAAATAGTAATAGACCCCATACTAAACATTTTTGCTGTGGGGTTTATTGCTTTACAAAATCCATTATCTTACTGCTAGTTCTCATAGTTTGAAAATACTTTTTTTTATAACCTGTGCATTCTAGTAGTGTGCAGTATAGTTCTTCTGTTTTAGTTTTTGTGGGGAGTACATTTTAAATTACTCTCTGTATCTGCTCCATTTCTTGTTTCTTCTTTAGCTCTTAAGATGAGGATATTCTCGAGACTATGCTAGATCTTTTATTTTCTCACATGAACCAGCTCACTGAGTTAATTTACTCTCCCAGTTTCAACTATACTAATATACAGTTTAGATCCCAATTGTTAATCAAAGTTTTGATCAGTGGTTAAAGAGAGATATCATATGATTCACATTATTACAGCAAAAATATATGCAATTTACTCAGAAATTTTTGAATGATGATATATATATACTTACAATTATATCTAAAGCCTGTAATAAAGAGTATTATTTAGAAAACTGTAGCCAATGACAGACCATTCTATACAATCAATCAATAACATCTTTCCTTCCTATGAAAAATAGTCAAGAAGACTTTGTCAGAATTCCTGTTTATTTTATAAGAATGAGAATTTTTTGCTTGTTGTGGCTATCTTCTCAAAATACCTCTGCTCCAATAAAAACAGCTCTGTATGAGGGCTTTTCAATGCCTGGATTTCTAGATGTCATTTCTCCTGACAATGAATCTGCATTCATTTCTTATGTGTTTAACAAATCTGTAAGGTTAGAGCTCATCCAATCTGTCATCATCACTCTTGATCATCTTCAAGCAAATGGTCAGGCTGAAAGAAAAGTGCAGACCACTCAGGATGTCATGAAGTAAAGTGTTAGAGGAAAATGACCAAGGGAATTTGCCATGTTTCTTATCACCTCAACATGTCACTCCAAGTGGGACAACAGAAGTCAGTTCTGTTGAATAATAAATGGAACAACATGGCAAGTGTTTGACAGTTCCCATACAGGGCTTAGCTTAGAATTTACAGACAAACCAGAATACTTTTTGGATAATGTATCCACTCTTTATTCAGTTTTTCCATAAAGTTGATCTTGACTAGGTATTTTAAAGGGAAGTAGAGGGGGGCATTTTCCTATATAATTTAAATGACAGTACATGTATTATCACAAGTGTAGATGTCCTAGGGTGACATAATACTGAGTGATTCAGTGTTATGTTCAGCTTTTAAAAAATTCCTGCTTATATTTTATTTCTTTTGATTTCATTATATGTCATGTCTAAGTTCAGGTATACTATATAATACAGTGAATAAGGCTTAAGCATTTTTTTCTTGTTAACTGCAACCAAATCTCTAAAATACTAGAAGAAATTGAAGGGGCAGTCCAGAAAAGACTAAAATTATGATTAATATATCTACCAAACACTTTTAATTCTCTTCTTTCTGGGCACACTCTCCACCACTTTGATGTCAGGCATGGGTATGTAATGTATCTTGACCAGTGGATTTGAGCAAATGTAATATATGTCACTTATGAGTGAAGGCTTTAAGATCCTGTGCCTGATTAACTACATTATTTTTCTCTATTAAGGTAACTGTGGAAGTCTGTGTTGAAATAAACCCTAGGTCCCAGGTTGGCTACAATGAGCAAGAACCCCCTTGCCCATCTATCTTTAATATACAGAAAGGGTAAGAAATAAACCATTGTATTATGCTATTAAGATTTTGGATTTACTGCAGAATAATCTAGCTCATCCTGACTTGTAATGTATAACCAAAATATTAATAAATGAATTCATGGAGAGTTTTATGCAAAAAAGGTTAATTACACCCAGTACCTAAATCCAAAATAAAAAGGCAACTAAAGCTTGACTTAATTACTATTTTCAAGTATAGAAACAGGGCTGTATTTTCTTTTTCTCCCCACTAGAAAGGTGCTAACAATTTTCCCCAAGAAATGCACTATTTTATGAAAGAAAAAGACTAACTTAAAGCAGGATAATTTTTTTCTGGAAATAAGAGAAAAATAAAGAAACTTTGAGTCATAAAAAGGGAGATGAAACTGAGGAAGGTATAAATGATAAAGCTGCATAGTTTCCTTTCCTAGAGACTCTGAGAGACATACCTCCATCATTCTCAGATTGTTTCATTAATGAAATTTAGGATGTTAGAATCTAGAATAAGAACTTTAAAAAATAAGGCTCAACATCCCTAAAAGGGTTCATGAATTAGCTTAAAATGGTCTGTTACCCGATTAAGCCAGTAGCTAAATCGTGTGAGCCTCTGTACACCTTTCAGAGAAGAATGTGTATGGCTTTAATCAGATTCTCAAAGGGTTTCTAATCCAAAGAAGGCTAAGAACTATGGCTAGATATTGGTCCTACATAAAGTAGAATATTATAATGCATAATCTTATTTTGATTCTAAAGCTCTCTGATGGACAGCAAGACTGTAGCCTTACTTTCACCTTAAGATCAATATGGGGCTTGGCAAGAATTTTTTACTACGGCCACTTTAAACTGACAACTAGCCTTGAGAGCAGGGACACTAACTTGAATTCCAACCAGGAGGTTAATTAAAGCTAATTTCAAAGGGAAAAAAATGTCTTAGAAGAGCTGATGATTCTGTTTCTGCCCCATTTTTACAGTTCACTTATGTCTCTGTATAAGAAGATGAACAAAGAAAAGTTGGCTTAACTTTCTATATAAGCGCTTTTTTTTTTTGACTGTCATAACAAAGATGTCCAGACTCAACTGCTGTGGGGCTGGACTTGCTGATCACTGCATGCCTCCATGTCCCCAAGCTCCGAGAGTGTTCCCACTGGCCATCTAAGCCCCAAAGGAAATTATAGGGCATAGTAATTAAAAAAAAAAACCAAAACTCTTCTTTCTCCTACCCCTACATTTCTGACTGTTTCCATTTAGTTATTAAAACCATACAAAATAAGTTATGCAATGAACATGTAAAGAATAAAAGCTAGATGTTTTCAAGAACTTTGTCGAGCACAAAAAAGACACAAAAGCAAAGCTCTTAAAGCCTGGTATGCCATAGTGTAATGAATAAAAGATAGGTAGGAGTTTTTTCCCAGTAACACAATCTCCCTTTCTTTCCTCCATTTTATGGAGAAAATGGCAAAATTAAAATTCAACTAAGTTCTGATTCTGGCTATTATGAAACATCTTAGGAAAAAAGCAACAGTTCAATCAAATATATATATATATATATATATATATATATATATATATATATATATATATATACATATATATATACATATATATACACATATATATATAATGTTTAAAAAAATAACAAATAACCAAACAGACAAAATCTAATCTAATGTAACAGAAGCCAGAATATTGATTACCTTGGGTAGTGTGGGTGGTTTCTGAAAGGCTTGGTAATGTTCTATTTCTTGATCTGGATAATGGTTACATAGATTTGTTCATTTTGTGGGCATTTGTTAAGCTGTACACTTAAACAGTATTTTTATGTATGTAGAATATATTCCAACAACATTTTTAAAAAATGTTAACTGATTATAATAGGCCTGGTGAATGCCTGCAAATACATCATTTGCAAAATGCAAGCATATCTATATTTATTCTGAGAGGCGTAACTTATGGGCATTTTGCTAAATATGTTCAAATTTGCTCCCATTGGAATTATTCTCCTCTGAGGCTATTACATAAGTACTAGTCTGAGATGAGATCGTCTTTGGGTAGAAATTTCATGAGTAACACAATCTCATTTAAATCATTGCCCACTTGGCATTGCATTTGACTTGAATATGGTTTTGGGTTACATGCTTTAAAATACCATATAGCATACAGTCAAATATCTATCCCCCTCAACCCTATAACTCAATTCAACATCAGTTTCATGAAGGGGAAAGAGATTTTATGTAGCATTTATGTAACCTATAATTATATTTTAAATTCCACCTAAAGAAAATTAGGAGAATATTAATTCTTCTTTAAAAAAATAACTTGATAGTAATATTGAGATAAACTTTTCATTAAGTTACTTATTTCCCTAACTGAGCAGCAGTGGCTACTAAATTGATTTTACTTTCCTAAAACAATTATATAGCTATGATTTATATAATTCACTCTGTTTTACCCTTGAAAAATAAAAACAAAGGGCCAGACTATTAATCCATATTAAAGAAGAAATATGCTCATTTATATATCCAATAAAACAAATTAGTGAAAGCTAAAAGTATATATATTTTAATGAGATGAAAAGAAATAGATTCAGTTAGGTTCAAGTAACAAACTTAAAATTTAAAAAAAACTAGATTTAGTTGAGAACATTTAATTATTCCTATAATGATTATATCCGTACCTTATTCTCTTTTATGCATTAGCAGTTCTTGCCAGAGTATTATCAAATTAGAAATAGTAACAATCTGTATACTCACAGACCTGAAGTTAATAGCCACATTATTTTTTTTAGATAGATTAAAAACGTCTAAACTAAATTTGGAAATGAGATTACAGAGAAAATGTTGAAATTACCTAAAAGAACATTCTGTTTTTAAGAACCTCTTAAGCGTCTGTTTATGTGTGAAAAATGGATATGCTAACTAAGAATAATTTTATCTTTTTATTAAATTGGGTACAGAAAGATCTATTTGTTAATACTTTAAAACTTCAAGAAGCTATGGAAAATAGTTCAGCCATTACATAACACAGACATCAATAATAATTTTAATAATTGCAATAATTTTAATTAAAATCTATGATTAAATTATAGAATTCATTTTTATTTGAAAAGATAATAGATAAGATAGCTGAAGATTATTTCTCTGTATCATTTGAATAAATATAAATATTCAAAACTATCCATTTGATTGAATGTATTAGGTTTCTCCTGAGCCATATTCAATTATCAAAGTAGTACTTAACATATAACCTGCTCATGTAAATGGATTCTTTATAATATTTTAATAAACAGATTACAGGCAATACTTTAATAAGTATCCTACAATTTAAGATTCATCAATGTGCATAATTATTTACTCAATCTAACCTCAGTAATATTTAATATCTTTTGCTCTTGGGTGATGTACATCACATGAAGCATCTCATAAAATAACACATAAAAAAGAATTGTTAAAGCAACAAGGTTATTCAAAACACAGGACATAAGTATGGACTCAGAGATATCACCAATGATTTGAATCCTAGCATATGAGAATTATCAAAATGCTTTCTAAAAATAGGGATGCTCAGGCCCTATGCTCAAAAATTGATTCAAGACTTCCACATTTTTTCAGTGCTCCCCAGGTAATTCTAGGGTTGGAAGCCCCATGTCACCACAATTCTAAGGCAGACACCATTCTAAGACTATCATCTGACCCTTAGCTGGTATCCCATATTCAAGCTTTTAGAAGAACTAATAAGGAAGAGAAAGGTATTCTGGGTCTCATCCGTCCAATGGATTTTAAGGACAGTGCAGGAAAAGACAAATGTTTCCTGACTGGACTCCTTGAGTCATACTTGTTCAACGTAGTAGATAAATTTTCTAATACTTAGAGAAGTAATAAAATATAGGCACCACCACCACCACCAATAATAAAATGTGAATCAGGAAGTCGAGTCTGGGATTGGCACCAACTAGCTATGCATCTCTGAATACTTCATTAGCCTCTCTGAGATGCACCTGCCTTATCTCTAAAATGAGAGTCCAGTTAGGCCTCAAAAATCTTCCAAAGGGAAATTTTCATAAAATTTCTGGCCCTTCATTTTTTGCTCTGTAGGTATCTCTGGGTACTGGTGGGGAAAGAGTGTCCCAAGGACACAGTTTAAAACCCCTCAAACAGAATAATTTTGTGGTCTCTCTCAACATTAAAATTCTATAATCTGACTTTTTTTGGAAATAAAAGGTCACTGTGGCATTCCCATCACTGTCACTAGTAATCACACCTTGCTGAAACCATTCCTCAGCTTGAAGGCATAACTTTCTCTTTATATTCTTTATACATATAAAACACACTTCCTCAAAAAAATGTGAAGAAAGATTTCAATTCTTTTTAAGTCCATGCATCAGATTTAAGAGAGTAAAGCTTTAGCTTCTAATATCACTTTAATGCTCATACTTTCTCCGGTTTGTCAATTAAAGAATGACAGACATTTCTTCATTATCAAACTCACTTGAGGCTTCTTGTATTCTATAAATAGCATTGCATGTTTTAATTCTTTAATAGATAATTTTAGAAAATTACTTCAGTTAATTGAGTGATGATGCATTTATCAAAACATGCTGGTTCATCATTGTCTACTAGTCTCTTTTTTCTTGGGAATGAGTGTTAAGGGCAAAGAGAAGAGCCATTTATTCTGACATTGTTCTTTAAAATATTCTCTTTAAAATGACCTCTGCTACAATAATAAGCTGTACAGGAAATCGTTTTGCAGTGCTATTACAAATATACAAGACAAAATCATCCTTGTAGTAATAAGAAAATATGCTCTTGAAATTCAAGATTTTTCATAAAAAATGTATCAAAATAAGTCAATGAAATAAAAGAAAATAATAGTGATTCTTACTTACTCTTTTTCTAATGGACACACTGAAGTTATTGTGATGCCTTAGATAACTGGTGATTTAGTATCCAATAAATAATGTTTATGATTTTATGCTGAACCTGTAATTGGACTGTGGTTGTCTGGAGCCAATCGTTTAGTATGCTTTTATTTTTCTGCACTGGCCTTATATATATCTAGGAAAATAACTTCCCTGTCATTCAAGACCCTTTGATGATAGAATCCTGTACTTTGAGAAAGTCTAGATAATTCTAGACAAGTCAGAGCCTCCACTGAGACTTTGTAGAGCCAGATCCTATTTTCTTATTATCTACACCCCCATCATCTCTAGAAGAAACAAATGCAGTTGGTTCACTGGTAATGTATGCTCCCCCTCCTTCATTCCATCCTTAGTCAACAGCAGCAGCAAACTCAAAATACTGTACCCTAATTCCCATGATAGCACTTTTAATTCTGTACATTTCTGTGATGCAGTAATACTACGAAGAGCATAAGATCACAAGTTAGCAGGCTATTGTTTAAGCCTCAGTTCTGACATAAACTAGTGGCTCTGCTGAAAACACCTAGTCATTTGTTTCACATTTCCTCTTCTGTAAAATGTAACTTGGGTCAGCTCCAAATTTCTCTGAGAATTCTAAAATTCCATGATTCTATGATTCATCAACCACTACTTGACAACCTATAATATCCACTATGATACATAAGACCCAAGCTAAAAAAACAGTTAGTTAAGCAACCACCATGGCAGAGTCAGCTCTGGTTTTGATCTTGAAAAGATTCAAATTAAGCTGAGTCTACTATGGAAGCCTAGAGCCTGAGGATAATAGAAACAAAAGTAAATGATGTTATGGTAATATCTGCCAGTATGTTTTTATAGTCGCTAGCATGGTACTTAGTTCACAGTAGACATAGTAGTCACTTGTTATTTGATTGATGGATAGAAAAAAATAATCTGTATTATTTATTGGTATTCAGAAAACTAAAAAATGACTATCTGGTGCATCCAATGATTTGTGCAATGTGCCAGCCATCTGGGCTTTATTTTCACTGTATGTCATCATTATTTATTAAAGAATATGAGTAACTAAGATAGAGACATCTGGCCTTGCTTATATATCCACACTGCATTTTGTAAAGATATACTCAGAAAATTAGCATTTATATTTGAACATAAAAGTCTGGCTTAAAATTTAAGTCTGCCAATAAGATTTATAAAAAAAAATCCAAAAACCACAAAAACCTTCTCTTTCCAAAAATGATGCCTGAAGCAAGACTTCTACCAAGCTTTGTAGTTCCATATTTTTAGGTTTATTATATTAGTACATAAATTTATTATAGAGCTATATACAACCTTGTTGCAGAATAGTTTTTCTAAAAAAATACTCTAAATAAAGACTAAAAAAATCTTCTAAATACTTTTATTTTTCATAAGAACTAACACTGTCAGAAAATGATTAATACTTAGATATTTTCACTATTGTCAAAATAGGGCATAAAGAAATGGAAGGCAGGATTGCCTTGGGCATTCCCAGCTCCTTGACGTCAATTCAGATCAAATTCAGATAACTTGCTATGCCAGCCGCTGGAGTCTCTGAGGTTCTGAGAATCCAATTCTCTTCACAATGAGGTTGCCATCTAAATTCCATCAAAGCTACTTTGATATATTAGCAAACAATTTTAAGCTTTTTTGAATGCCTTTCATCACCCCACAAAACAGCAGACCTGTAGAAAATGATCAACTCTTTCTCACTCTCCCTAATTATGATCACTATCATGATATAGAATATTTTTTTCTGGACTCCATAGTTTGACTTGGAACAGAGGCAATTAGTGCCCTGTTAAAATTTACCTCATGTAGGTACATGGACATGACTCAGTTGAGAATAATGCATGTGCCACCTCTGAAATTCTGAAAACGGCATTGCCTTGGAAACCATATTATTTGGTTCATTTGTTCGCTCAACACTCATCTTTCATCTTCACCTACCTCAGTCTTTATGTCACTATATAATATCACAAAAGACTTTCAATGATTTCTCTTCAGAAATAGAAAAAGGCTTTCAAATATTTGAAATATCATCTTAATTATTTCTCTACTAACAGTTGTAAAATTTTTCATGTTAGTTATCATAGATTTTTTCCATGTCATCTTAAATCAATTCTTTACAAATTAATAATAACAGTTAATACTTCCATAATATTTACCATGTACCCTACTGTATGCTTTATAGGTATGAATTATTTCAGTTAACCATTACAACACCTTTAAGAGATAGATGTCATTATTATTATCTCCATTTTATTGGTGAAGAAATGTAGGCCCATAGATGTTAAGTGACTTACTCAATGTCACACATTACTTGCACAGCTTGCAAGTAATGGAGCTGAAGTTTAACCACATAGTCAGATTAAAATCTCCATGTTCTTAGCCATTAGTATATATCGTTTTACCTTCTGAGCATAAAAAGCACATACAAGAAATGGTCTATAAACTTTTAAAGGATTAAATATCCAATGTCTTGGTCACTTGCCTAAAAACACTAGGTTATTACTACACATTTATTGTAAGTCAATATTCAACATACTTGTGTTGTTGTGGGAAATAAAAATAATTTAGAACCCATGATCTAAATTAAAATAAAGAAACAAATAAATAAAATCCTAGTCAACATGGAGACAGGGAAAAAAGGAACTTCTGTATTAGATCCTGAAAGAGCATCATTTCTACAACCCTTATGAGACTAGTAATGATCCTCTTTCAGAACCAAAAAAGGCTTCATGGAAAGGTATTTCCAACTGTTTTTGGAAAGGTGAGTAGAATTACTGGAAGTAAAAAAGGAAGGAATATTTCAAGCAGAAAGCATTATTAAGTGCAGAGAAATGGAAATGACTTAAAAAATCATTTAAAGTTTTCATGTGTATTCAGTTAGAGCAGAAACTAAGAGGAAATAAGTAAATGTGACTGCAAGGTATAGACTGGAAGGCCAGGTTAGGAGCCAGGCTTGCACCCCCCACCCCCAAACAAAGAACACACTGTGCAATCTTGGGCAAGCTACTTAAATTCAGCTTTCCCCTGGGTCAAATGATGCTACCAGCTATCCCATTTTCTTAGTTATATGCTTACTAATCATACACATTCTTATCCCACACAAAGATTTTAAAACAGTTTTTAAGAGTACATAAGCTAATGTTTTTAAAAAGTAGATCAGAAAAAGAACAGTAAAAAGCATTTTTTGAATTAGAAATGAAGCTAATTCAAAAAAGCACATCAGGAATTAGACCTCGGCTATGAACTTGACTTTAAGTTTTAAAGCAATCTCTGTACAAGTGAAACCTGGGGAGCTGGACAACTCAGGAGGAGAAAAATGTGCCTCCTACCATTGGAAGACGAAAATGACAAATGTTAATTTAATCCCCATTCTTGAGCTGCATGAAATGGCATATAGTATAAGAGTTTGTAAGAAATGAAGCCTGCCAAGATGCTCTCTTGAACTATCACAAGCACTTTCTGCCACTCCATTATCATCCCGCCCCTGGCCCTGATCCCTTCCTCAGTACAGCAGACACTGTGTATAGTGGAAAACACTGTGTACAGTCCATGTCACACTATCCTTGCTCTTCTTTGGGAAGAATTCTTGAGCTAATTACTTAGACTTGGTTCTGTCTGGATGCCCCCTGGTTCTCTCAGATTTCAGCAGGTCTTCATTAACCAGTGAATAGACATATAAGATAGACCCAATGACATCCACAAGAGCACTCCTCTCACAAAAAAAGAAAAACAAAGTAAATTTTAATGGATTTAAAAGTGCTACAACTTTCAAGGCTAGTAGTTTATTCACTCTATAGGTTTCATTTCATTTTTTTATTGCATTCCATGCTTTACCAGTACCAAATAATTTGAGCTATTCAGCTGATACAAGTTGAGGGGGAAAAAAATCAGCAAAGAGATGTGCATCTTATAAGATTAGCAATACAGCTATTTAATCTATCAGAAATGAATTCAGAATAGATAAGTTGTTTAAACACGTATTCAAAATACCATTATAAGGAACATCTCTTCTCTTTGCTATTTATTGTGGCTTTTTAATAAAATTGGTAATGGTAGCATTTCTGTGAACATAGCTGTACACACTGTTTAGTAAACAGTTACATAATGCCTAGCTATGCATTCATATAAAGAATAACTAGATATATATTAGGCAGAACAATAAACTTTTTAATGGACTATAACCAGTGGGGCAATCATTTTTTGTGGAGTCTTTAGAGAGCTTTCAAAGTGTGGTTGGAATATTCATGGTTTCAGGAAATTAGTATGCATTTAAACACAACAGTTAAGTTATTATCATAATAAAATATTTTTGTATGTATTAGGATTGATGGTTCAGCTGGTGAGGAAAATTTAAGAGTGAGTGGGAGAGAGGCAGATGTAGAGAACATCTGTGCTTTCCAACTGAGATGAGTCAATAAAGGAGGAAAAGGACAAACTTCTGTGGTAAATAAGTTTTGGGCTGCTTTCCAACCCAAGCCAAACTCTTTATTTTAATATTATTGAGAACTGTCGCTACTGCTCACTGCAATACTGTTTTCCTCCTTGGGCTTATACTAACTTAGGCTCTTTCATTTTTACAAAAACACAATCTTCTAGAAAATATTAATTAGGCTTTCTCTTGATGTGTCAGAACTAGTCTTTAATTAAATGCAATTTAAGTTGATAAATGGAATTACTTTGTTTTTCGGACCTTCCAATTCCTAGGGAGAATTATATATGATGATTACAATGCATATCTTAAGGAACACAGCTTGGAAAATATAATTAGTTTAGTGTAAAAATCTGAGGTTTTTGTTATTTTAACAAAAGCAGATATGTGGAGATTCTGTATTCTTTTTTTCTTCATTGCTTTAATATTCTCAACATGTGAATTAATAAGATGTGGGGCATCTCAGCAGTGAAGATGAATTCTTATTCAGTTCCTCATGCCTATGTAAAGAGCTCAAAATGACTTATTAATGAAAAAAAATCTTAAAATAAAAAATTGTTTTGTGTTTGATTCTCGAGGGAGATTTGACAATATCACACATTTTTAGTTTCTCCTTATCTCTTTATATTTTAATAGCCTAGCAACCCTTTTTACCTCCCATGCAGTTGTTTTCTCACGTATATAGTAATAATAATAGTATATAAGACTTCAATTTTTTTAAAAGTATGTGTTTAATAAAATCTCTAGTATTTCTCTAGTGATATGAAATTATAATAATAGTATTGCCTTAATAAAGTAACAATTGATTATTACTTCCAGTGCAGCAAGAATAACATTTCTCAAATATTGGCTCTTCTCCTTGGGCTCCCATATGCCCAAAAAATGAGACACCCTTTCTAGTAAAAAGAACTGATTTTTTTTTCTCTTCTCTAGATCAACTATGAAATAAGTACCATCTCAAAATAGGTATCCACATGCCAAATTAATTTTTAAATAGCAGTTGATTGAACTTAGTCAAATAAAATTATTTAAAAAATAATTAGCATATTGGCTTTTTTCCAATCCTACTACTGCACAGAAAGAAGTTTTTTAAGTGACCATAATAAATATCAAGTAATTGCTGTATGCTAATCACTCTGTCAAATGACTTCAAATAGATCATCTCATTTCCATGAAATGCATATTATGACCCCCACTTTATAAATAACACTGGAGAGGTAAATGACAAATGTGTAGAAGAAATAAAACCAACTAAAAATGATTTCTTAAATTTGAAAAATATATTTCATTCAGAGAATATATGCAGAGGCAAAAAAATTTAAACTACTTAGAAATACCATATTGCTTATTTGCTATACTCTACATTGATCATTTTTGTGCATTACTTTATACACCTGCGTTTGTGCATTATAATGCCTAATAACATTAAATTCAAGTAATAAAGCTATTATAACAAAATTATCTTGTTCTGTTGGTGAGGTATGAAAAATAATTGAACAGGGGAACATATAATACTTTATTACGCACCAAAATTAATTGGCAACTGATATGGTACCACAAAAATAAAGACTCAATCATTTCCCCTATTATAAAGCATCTCTACAAAGTATGTTTCTACTGGGGCTGTGAGTCCATTAGGGAGCACAGAGAAAGTCTGCACAGCAGAGGGAAAAAATATGAACTCCAGAGCTTTTCACGGAAGATCCAATTAGGCTTCATATACTCACTGAGTGAATTTGGGCAAGTTACTTTATCTCTTTCTGAGCTTACCTTCCCTCAGCTTGAACATGTCAGGGCTAAAATGTATTTCAAGAATATATGTGATATTTTATTTCTAAAATTTTCCTGAAGCAAATTTGCCTTATGATAAGAAAGTTAACATTACTTACTTCTGGGCAATGGTTATATATGTCATTGCATATTGCTTTCTTCAACTTTCTATGCTTATTTCAAAATAGATAGGTGTGTGTGTGTGTATATATACACACACACACACATACGCACACACATACCGATAGATAGATGATAGATAGATAGATAGATAATAGATAGATAGATAATAGATAGATAGATAGATAGATAGATAGATAGATAGATAACATGAGAATTGATAATTGCTGCTTCTGGGGGAGGGGAGGGCTGAGGTGAACTTTAAATCAGATATCACATATGAAGTTGATAACACATAGTAGGTCCCTTTCAAATATTAGCTCAATTAGCTCCCTCCTTTATTACAAGTATTTTCTTGGCAATATGCCATCACCTTCCATCTTACTCATGAGATTGAACACTGACATTTCAGTGAAGCAAGTCAGTAGTAACGCCAGCAGTGATTATTAAAATACTAATTAAGTATCTACTACACAGAAAAATCAAATATTATTAAAAGCAAATTTCATTTAAAAATTTAAAGAGGAACTGGGGCAGAATGTCATAGATGATAGAAGCTTTGTTCATCCCCTCTTGAAACCACATCAAAGTGGGGACAGAAACATGAAGAAAATAGTAAGCAGAGTCTCTTGGGGTGATGAACATAAGTCTTAACAACTAGGGAGAGAAATAAGAATCCCACTGTAATGGTTGGAGGTAGGAGGGGGCAAGGACGTCAGGCTGCCCAGTCCCCAGAGGCTGAATGAGACAGAGGCCATGGCAGTTGCAACTGACAGCTGCAGAGGCCTCTTAAAGGGCCCTGCAACTGGGCTTTTGCAGTGACAGACCTGCTCACTCTGAGCACAGCACTGGGTCAGCTGCTTGGGTCAGCTGCTCAGGGCAGGGGGGGCACCAGGGACTTACAGGGGAACACTGAGTTGTAAGAGTGAAGGCCAGAGGTGAGGCTTTCTCCTGGGCAGAAGTACTGGTGATATCCATTGTACCTCTGTTGAGTCCTCCCCTCTCTGAGCACTGCTATACCTGAGACATCATCAAACTGGAATAACGAAGATCTCTCTGTTCAGAGGATTCCATGAAACTCTGCTTCCTCCAACTCATGGCCCTACCCAATCCATACTTAGATGTGTCCTCCGCAGTCTTGTGCCACTTGCTGAGCAGTGCCAAAACTCACACTGGTGGCAGCTGAACTTGGTTTCTGGTATGGCTCTTTGAGGGAACTTGAGGCAAGGCTGGGGCTAAATTTGGCCTGCAGCTGAGCGCCTCTCAGAACTTGCCACTGAACACCTACTTCACAAAGCCACACAAATAAGACTGAGAGACTAACGAGCTTTGTTTAGTACTTAGAAAAGGCACAGAAAGACAGTTAAAATGGGAAGACAAAGAAGCAGAAACCACAGGAGAGAACAGAACAGAGATCCAGGAAGTCAAGCAATCTAATGGATGTAGAATTCAAAACACTGGTTATAAAGATGCTTAATGAAATTAAGTGTAGATGAATTCACCAATAACTTTAATAAAGAGATAAAAAACAAAAATGGAAATGGAAATTATAAAAGGAAACAAGTTAGAAATGAAGAATACATTATCTGAGATGAAGACTATATTAGAGGAAATCAATAGAGCAGAGAAAGGAGAGGATCGAAAACTGATATAGAGGATGGGTATCCCAAGGTCACCCAATAAGAATAGCAAGAAAAAAGTAACCTATAATAATACTTTAAGGAGCCTATGGGACAAAATTAAGGGTAACAACATCCTTGACGTAGGGGTACTTGAAGAGAAAGAACAAGAAGTTGAACATACATTTGAAGAAATAATGATAGAAAACTTTCCTAACCTGGTGAAGGAAATAGGCATACAACCCCAGGAAGCTCAGAGTCCCCCAAAAAATGAACCCAAAGAAGTCTACACCAAGATATATCATAATTAAAATGCCAAAGGTTCAATACAAAGAGAGAATCTTACAAGCAAGAGAAAAGCAATTGGTTACCTACTAGGAAGCTTCCATAAAACTTGCAGCTGATTTCTCAAAAGAAACTGCAAGACAGAAGTGCTTGGCACAAAATATTCAAAGTGTTGAAAACCCAGGCTCTACAACCAAAAATACTTTATCCAGCAAAGCTATCATTTAGATGTGAAGTACAGATAAAGAGCTTCACAGACAAAAATAAACTAAAGGAATTCATCACCACCAAGCCAGTATTATAGGAAATGTTGGAGGGACTTCTTTAAGAAGAGAAAATATGTATCAAAATCATTCATAAAGACTGGTAATAACTACATATTTATCAACAAGTACCTCAAATGGAAAAGAATTAAGTGCTCCAGCCAAAAGATAGGGAAGCTGAATACATTAGAAAACAAGACCCCTACATATGCTACCTACAGGAGACTCACTTCAGATTAAAAGACACACAGACTAAAAAGAACGGGATGGAAAAAAATATTGCCTTGATGGACCTAGAGGGTATTGCACTGAATAAAGTAATTCAAATAGAGAAAGACAAAAACCACATAATTTCATGTACATGTGGAATCTAAAGAACAAAATAAACAACAAAAACAAAAATAGAAATAAAGTCAGGTACAGAGAATATTGTGAGGGAGCTTGGGAGATTGATGAAAAAAGGCAAAGGGATTAAGAAGTGCAAATGAATAGATACAAAATAGACATGAAGATATAAAGTGTAACATAGTCAACAGTGTTATAAAAATATGTAAGGGGGAACAATGGTACTAGATTTAAAGGGGTGATCACTTTGTGAGTTAAATAGATCTCTAATCACTGTGCTGTACAACTGAAACTAATATATTATTATATGCCAACTATAATTGAAAAAAACTCATTGAATTGTATAATGTAAATATGAGCAACTAATTGTCAATTATATTTCAATAAAGAGGGAAAATTTTGTTAGAAAACATTTGTACTCTCAGTTTGAGTAATAACTCATAACAAATGCTTTTCTCAGTATTTCCTTGAAAACATAAAATGAAAACTCACGGCACTTTCAGTATCACTGTTTAAATGGAAGTATATCCATACAGATACATAAATGAACTCAATAAATGAATATTTATTACTTTACCTAACTATCTAACCACAACAATAAATGCTATGATTAAATACAATGAATAAAATATTTAAAAAATTAAACTGTCAGATTGGTTCTAAACTATATATTTTCTACTTCAATAATTTAGTTCAGGATTTTGGCAAAAAATACAAAATATGTATTAGGTATATTGAAAAAAAAGACTATTCTGAAAAGAAGAAAACTTTATTCTTTTGCAGGTATCTAAAATCCTTTCTAAAGATTCAAAATGAAGTTGTTAAAACATGACAAGGCCTCATTTTTTCCTCATGTTCTCTCATTTTCAAGTTAAATTGCCTATTAAGTAACCAGAATCTCATCCAGTTACACATAAAAATTAAGTAATGTTTTCTCCAGTAAACAGCAATGTCTTAACTTGTAGGTAAGTTACTAGGACAGAAACTGAATGATTAATGTTTGTGCATGAAACAGTGATCTGATCCTATCTGACCACATCATAACAATCAAAATAACAACTACTCGAAAATTTAAATGGCTTAATATACAGACATGGAACCAAGATTAGAAACAACATAAGTTTGTAAACTTGGCCTTGACTTTAGCAACCTCAAATAAGATTAGAGAAATACTTCTTTTAAGAGACTCCAGCATGATACTGAAAAGGCAATGCAACCCAGTGAGACAAAGTAATTCTCTGAATGTTACTACCTGGTGGGTTCAGACCAACAACAGCAGGGAAAATATCATCTCAGCTGCCAGAATTGTTTGGGATCCATTTGTGAATACTGCAATGTGTTAGACAGGCAATGAAAGAGCTTTCTAGAAGCTATATAGACAGTAAACTTCTGAGGCACTGCCATGTTGGTATAACGAAGGATTACAGATTCAAAATTAATACTAGGTAGAGTCAGAATACAAATTAAGCTCTTGAACATCTGATAAGGAAAGCCAGTGCCCTAATTTGACATAAATATTAGATTGTGAATCCAAGGGAAAAACCCTGAAAATTTCTACATTAACTCTTACAGAAAGTATCAAGAGAAAATTAAAATGTTAGTCATAACATTTATTTCATTAGGGTACTTTAAATTCTTCTATATGCATGTTTTGTAATTGTGTGTGTGTGTGTGTAATTTTTATTAATTATAAAAAAATAATTTGTGAACAAGTTATCACAATAATTTTCTTGAATTATTATTAACTATCCCTAATCTCCATCTTCTGAAAAAACTAGAGAACATTTTTAATGTCTACTAGCAGATCTCATGCACCTGAATTAGGACTTTGCAGCAGCTCAACCAGACTCCAGGCTCCCTCCAAGAACAAGCACACAAAAATATTGCTCAGTGATCGAGAAAGATTTTGAGGTACACTCAAACCTTGTTCCTGGCTTGCAGCCTAACTTGAAAAGATTTGTTCTAAACAATACCATAACCAAAAGCTAGTCTCTTAACAAAGGCTCCTGTGTTCGATCTTCCTTCAGACAACTCCACAATTATCAGCTAATGCAGAAAAACCTGTGGCTGCTCTTTTTGTCAGTTTGTTCTCTCTGCCATATCCAGCCCAGTTTAGCCTCGCTTTCTCCACCGACACTTACGGCCCAATGACCTTTTCTGTGTCTTCTCCAGGCACTGTGATATTGTGAGCAAACTCACATACACCCTGATTCACTTCTGAAGGTAACTTGTTCAGCTAGCTGTTTGATCACACTGAAATTAAACTTTCAGCTAATGCCGCAAACTTTCAAAATGTTTTCTATCAAAAGTGGGTTTCTTGTTTGTTAATGCTTCTTGGAGTCCAATAGCCTACCTCCACTCTTCAACAAAGCTTCCCCTTTGCAAGCACATCACATCTACCTATAGGCTCTCTCTGTGTCTATTATTTATCAACCTCCAAAACCTTTTCTAACTTTCATGGTGAAATTCACCATCAAGCTTCAACAAACCTCATTATATATCCTCCCCTTCTTAACTCCATTCCATTTCCATCCTTAAGAAGTATAAATAGTTCTTTCACCCTGATCTGACAGGGCATTGTGTCACCTTTTAGAAAAAAGCTTAAATTAGGTATAGCAAGGGATTAGCAACAAACTATTAATAAAATTAAAATAATTATAAAAATTTACTGTAATAAAAGTTATGTGAATGTGTTCTTTCTCAAAATATCTTATTGTACTATACTCACCCTTTCACTTAGAGAAAGAATATTATGGCTTCTCTTTGGCATATCCAAATTGTCAGCATCACTACTCTTGTACTTTGGGGCCGTTGTGAAGTAAAATAAGGGTTACTTGCACACAGCTATAACCAACATGGTTACTAAGTCACCAATGGGTGGGGAGCAAGGACAGTGTGGAGATGTGGTTCACATCCCATGTGGGACTGAGCCAGACTTGAGAGATTTCATCACATTGTTCAGAATGGCACACTTTAAAACTGATGAACTGTTTGTTTCTGGAATTTTGTATTTAATATTTTTAGGCCATGGTTGACTGTGGGTAACTGAATCCACAAAAAGCGAAAATGCAAATAAAAGGCATTGAGTGGGTACTGTACTATAATTTCTCTGAAGATTCAGGCTATCATTCTTTCTTCATCTCTGTATCTCTCATATCTCGTAACATAGCATATTTCTCTTAGAAGGGAGCAATAATTCAGTAAATGTTTATTAAATTAAAAGGTCTTTAATAGCATAGAACATCATGTTAGTCCATAGAGAATATTTAAAGAATTACTGGATCAAATTTATATGAAATACCAGAGAACAACAAAGTGCCTACATGAATAAGTTCAATTAATAGATAAGTACAAGACTATAACCCAGAGCAAAGAGAAAGAGGTCAGACCTTTAGGGCATGACATTAGAAGATGAAACACCCACTCAAATAGTTGTCTAAAATTTTTGATATCTGTTTAATCATATCCAACCTGTAAGAGTCAGGTCTCAGACAATGTGGCTTAGATTTAGAAAACTATAAACTTGAGTGCTAAGCACTAGAAGTTTCTTCAAAACACTTCCACTGATTAAAACCTGGAGTGAATATTTAAAAAACAGAAACATTTTGTTCACTTTGAGAACAAAACAAGTTAGACCTAGATAATTATCTGAACTCGGGGAAAAAATCATTATTTTTCATTTAGACAACTTCTTTATGCCCAAAAGTGGTTTATTTTTGTTTGTTTGTTTGTTTGTTTGTTTGTTTTTGGTTGTTTCTGTTTTTGTTTTTTTGTTTTATAAGACACTCCTCAGGGAATATTGCAAGAATTTTTTTCTACTTATATTGATATAGAAACTAAAACATGGAGATACTCCAGTAGAAGGACATGCTAACATCGGAAACTACACTATTTTTAATACACAACATGTTAATGAAATGAAGGTGTTTTATAGGAGATTAAAAAAGATTTTTTTTTGCTGAGATTGCTTTTATTTGTATTTGAAGAGTCAATATCAGTCTTTTAAATATTATTTAAATATGATTTAGCTTCTGTATTAGAAGAAAAGAATCCAGAAAGACTCAAAGACAAGTGTAAAACATTCAAACCTATAATTTAAAGAGAACTTTTCTGTTGAACACCCCTCATTTCAGTATCATTCAGAGTAGAAAAAAAGAAGGTTAGACTATAATATTCCTGAATGCTAATTTCATGCTCTGGAGCTCTTAGGTAATTTTACAGAGAATGGCAAAATGATGAAAGCTCAATAGGTCCATCATCTATGTCCACTCAAAAAGAATAACAGGAGACACTGCAATTAGATTCTCAGAAATTTGTGCTTTCAAGTAAAAAGAAAATCAAAACAGTAAAATAGCTGAATGAAACTGATGAATATCTGGGGCAGGTTTCTCTCAATGGAAGTACTCTCACTACTATTGGTAGAGAGCAAAGGTTCTCATAAAAACAGACTGCACAATACAATGGAAGTGCTGCATGTCCAGTGATAACCTGTAAGTAATATAACTAGACAAGGACACCTAATCTAAGGTATTTATGTGCTATGATCCATGGCTATCTATAAATGACAACTGCCTAGTGGACTGGAATAAACAGAGTAGGGTTATTCTAAGTTCAACAAGCTTGAGGTTTTATTTAGTCACTTTCAAAAACCTTAAAGTATACATTCTTGAAATTCTTCCACTATATTTTGCTGTGATTTTCAAGCTTTGTTTCATCCTTGATTATGACCTCTAGTGAGCCAGAGCAATAATGTGGTTCCAAGTGCCATGTGTGAGCCTGCCTGAAGCAGAATGCAATTCACTCTCTTGATATGAGTGAATACTTTGGGTCAGGACTTTATAGAATAATATATGATGGAAAATAAAATAAAAAAACAAAAATAAGTAATTGATGACTTTTCTTACCATCACAATGCATCTGTTCTGTTAAAATATATTTATTTATAAAGATGCTGGAAGTCTAAAGCAACATCCCAAAATAATACATATATTTCTGTACTAGAGACCTTATTGCATATCTGTTATTATCTTATATTTCTATTTTCCCAAAAGCTATGAACTTCTTAAGACTAGGACAAAATATTAGATATTTTATAGTAGACCAGAGACATGTTGAGGGAACAATAAAATATTTGATAAATGAACAGAAGAAATAATGAATAAAAAATAAGTAAACAGTAAACATAATGACATGTGATAGGTGCAATATGTACAAGACTTGATAATGTGCCATGAGAATTCCAATACTGGTTTGTCATTCTATTTATTTAAGAAAGTTACATACTTTATTATTTCATAATATAATTGGAACAGGTACCAGTTTTAAACATATACATGTTTGGTAACAATTCATTTGCATTTATTAGTAAGAAATAGCATATTACTTTAAGTAATTTAAGGCAAACAGGATTCTTCTTACTTGTGTAACTGAGGTAACAGCAGGAAAACACATCTCCATCTATTAAAATTTGGTTAAAGTTTGGTAACCATAGAAACACACGCTTTTAAAAAGCTACCCTAGTTCTCAGTCCTAGGACACACTGGTTTTGTATCATTGTTATCTATTTCTCTGTTCATACATCTTGGTTCCTCTTAATGAGCCTAATTCCATTTTTTGATGTTTGTTGACCGCTATTACATCTCATCCCTCCCTTTTCACCTCTGCCCCACATCTGGGCAAACTGATAAATTGGCAAGAAATTCAAATCATACAAGCCTCTACCAAGCAGCACTCTTGGCTTGAGCTGCATGCTTTAAAAGCAATAAAGTCTCCAAGGCAATCAACCTGCCCAGCTTTCTCCCAATTACGTAGGAAATGTAGGCAATACACATTTTCATAACCTGTTGGTGTGTGAGTGTGTGTGTGTGTGTGTGTGTGTGTGTGTAGTGTCGTTAGTCTCAACATTCAAACCAAATTTTGGATGGGTATTGATCTGAATATACACAATAGCTAAAACAAAATCTCCTAGATTCTGATTATTTGGTTCCCCTCCTCTGCAACTTTCCTTAAGCTAAAATAACATGTTTCTTTGGTTTATACTCAGAAGCTAGCCAAAAGGAACTTCAGCTTTAATACATTAAGAACTTAGGGGAGAGTGTGGAAATGATATTATTATCAGAAGTTAAAAACATCCACCTGCCTAATTCTCAATTGGCTCTGACATGAGTAGTCTTTTTAGAATATGTTCAAACAGTATTATTAGCAGAGGGTGCTGAGAAGAGCAGGAAATTACTCTTTTTGCACCTAGATTTGATTGGCCTCTTGCAGTGCATTAATATAAGGGTATGTGGCACCATTTCCAAAACTAATGTTAAGGAAATTAACATGGACAGTGGAAAAGCTGATTTTCAGCTTTTAAATGGAACATTCTCAAGAGGAATATGCCAATTTATGGCTTATTCATAACATAATAGCAATTTAAAATACAACTTGGAATTTACTGTGTGCAAATTATGGTGCCAAGCATTTTAAACACATTATTGCATTTATCATTATAAAAATCTTACAGATTATATGTTATTATTACTGAGACTTACCTACATTCAAAGTCCAAAATTTTATGTATTCATTATATAGCTTCAAATCCACACTGTTAAGGCTATAAATTTTCTTGCATCCTGATAATTTTCTAAATTGTTATAGGCCTTTATGAAGTTAATCAGCTGGCAAGCTCAACAAAGAAGAATCTTTTTATAATGTAATATAGCAAGACATTATCTGTCACAGTTGAATGATAAAATGTATATAAACACTGCATTGTTGGTATGCTACATTGCCCTAACGAAATGTATACCATGAATTGGAATGTAGCAAGACAAATAAATGCTTTCAGATTGTTTTAGTAATTACTAAATGATGTCAAAGTAAATATTCTGGGAACAATGAGGAAGTAGAAAGAGATATAAGTCATGTTGTTGATGTCAAGATGTTTACAGTATAGCTGAGAAAATAACATGACTCAATAGTTTGTATAATTTTAATAATTTGAAGTGTTAACTCATTACATTAATACAAATGATAGTATATGAAAGTTTTTAACATACTAGTTTTTATGTATTACTTTTAAATTACTTCTACATTGAGTTAGTATCTAAATTGATTGATATCCTCTGTCTTTAGAAAAAGGAAATGTTTCTGTTTAAAATAGCTTATCATCTAAGAATCCATTATTTTAAAGCTAATTATGTGTAATCAACAAGTATATGATTTAAATAGAAAACTGCAGGGGGAGCTCAAAGAAAGGTTGGACAAATTAAAGATTGACTTCAAGAGTATCAAAAAATTAAAGTCAGTTTTGAAGAAAAGAAAAAAAAGGTTGAGAATAGAGATACACAGTGAGATTATTAGTTGGTCTTTTATATAGACTGAAGTAATTACTGATAAAATAGTGAACTAGAAAAAAATATATATTGAACTAGCTATACAGGTGAAAAATTCCAGTAAGGAACACTTCAAAAAGCTGGATAAAAATGGTTAGGAAAAAATTTTAAACATGCTCAAAATCAGTAAATATTAAGAAAATGAAAATTAAAACTACAACGACATACCACACTACATACCCATTGAAATGACTAAAATGAAAAAGAAGTTAATAACAAGTGTTGGAAAAAATGTAGAACAACCAGAAAACTAAAACAGTATTGGCTAGAATCTAAACTGGAAAAACTACTTGGGACTTGGGAAAACTGTTGGCAGTTTCCTTTAACACTAAAAAGAAATCATGTCTCATGATCAAGACATTTCGCTTCTGGCTGTCTACCCAACTGAAATGCTTATGTACTCAAAAAAGGTATGTTGAATAATATTCATAGCATAATTTGAAATAACTTCAAAAACAAAACAAAACAAATAAATATTGGCAATAAAATGTATAAATAATTTATGGCATATATATGTGAGGATGAAAATTTAATGTAACTCTCTCCCTCTCATTTTATGTAAGCAAATTGTCTCTAGAAAAATATACGTTATACACAAATAATTCCCACAAATAAAATAGTAAGGATCATTACAAAAAATCACTAAATTCAAAAAGAATTAAAAACCCATAAAAACAATCAACAGAAACAGTAAACTGCAAAACTGACCACAAAGATTATAGATATTGGAATTACCACATGACTAAAATATATTTAAAGAAATACAAGAAATGGTGTAATATTTAGCAGATGAGTAAGGTATCATTAAAAAAATTACAGGAATATATAAAACAAAAACGAGTAGAAACTTTAAAATTGAACATATAATAACTGAAAATAGAAACTAAACATATAGATTAAACAACAAATTAGATATAGCAGAGGCTTGGATTAGTAAACCAGAAGACATACATGAACGAAACATTCAGAATGCAATAGAGAGAAAAGGAATGGGTGAACTGTGAAAGAGATAGATGATAAATAGCTAGACAAATAATAGGAAAAACTTAAAGGAGGCATAACTTACTCAGAAAAATAGAGAAACAGGAAATTAAAGCAATCATTTTTCATGTATATGTAAAAAGTAGAAAAATACAATAAATCTTAGTACAGGTCTCAGTGGTTCAGTTAAGTTAGGCAAAAGCAGCACAATGAAAAGTGGTGGCACCATGGCTTCTAACAGATATAGTAAGGAATTAGAAAATATAACTACAATTATATTACTTAAGTCTTTTAAAATTTTTTTTCTGGTTTACTATAAAACATGTGAGTCCTTGTTATAATAAAATTTAATTAGAGAAAGAAAGAATTTGACTTATTTATGATGGAAGACAAAATAAAAAATTAAAAAATAAGTTAAAAAGAAGGTCTTAAGAGCATCTTTAGAGGCTCTTCAGAGCTTCTTTCTAGATACAAAATAGCAGGAGATATAAATATGTTTCTAGAATTTGACCTAGTTATTCCAACACTTAGAATTTATCCTAATAATATAATTTAAAAGATGAAGAAAACTTCAAAAGATGTTTCTAGAACCATTATTTATAATATTAGTAAATGAAAAAAGCTTAAACATAAAAAAGCAGAAATTTTCAATCAAGTCAGAATTTTTATGAATCAAAATGATATGTGTGAAGATTGTGTCAGATGACTAGAAAGCATTAAGGGAATAATGTTAGGTTTAAAAAGTGAGATAAAATACAATATGTGATTATTACTGTAGAATATAAAATAATGTATAACATTTGAAAGAAAATGAAATAAAAATTATATTTCTGTTGTATCATTATGGCTCAGTAATTTAAAAAATCTATATTGTATATACATATTTAAGGATAATAATTATTTTAATTTTACTTCTGTCTATTAACTAATATGCTCAATTATAGGGATAGAACAATGTATACATATATACATATTTTATATATTATAAAATATATACATATTTTAATTCACAGGAAATTCATAAAACTAGAAAAAAGTATGTAATTCTTTAACAGGAGACCTAAAAGTATAATTATTATCTTGTTTCCTATTTTCCTTAGATAAATGTGAAAATAGTAATTTTCAAATATGTAGAAGAGCACAAGTTACTAGAAATTATTCGATGTGGCATTAGAACAAACAGATACTGTCCAATTAATTCAATTTCCTTAGGTGACATAGTAACTGGCTCAATCTCCTTAAAAGCCAGTTGGATAATGTGACTTTGGGAACTTTCCCACTTTATATCGTTATTAGCAATATAGAAATATTGGACTTTTGTTCCACAGATTCAGCACTCCATGAGATATTCCTAATAAGGCTTTCTTAAAAATGTAGTAGTTTGAGGTTTAAACTGTTTCAAAGGTACTAGACAGTTTAGTGCTCCAGAATATAAACAAAACATAAAATGGATGTGGATGTCTAAACTTTTGACTATACTCAATCTCAACATCTGGTTTATATATTCTACTGCTTAGAGCCATATGAAATGTCTAAAATTTTAATGATTCAGTTTTCAGTGAAAAAAAAAATTAAGCTCTGTTATTTTTATACTAGATTGTAAGATATCCATCTTAAAGAATTTTAAAAATATGTGTAGGTAATTCCCTTTTGGACAATGTGGTAACTAATCTTCTAGAAGGAGCAGGCTAGGTAAAATGACCAAAAGATCTTTTCTCTGCCTCTATTTTCATTAAAATTATATTCCTCTCTGAGTCAGCAATATAGAACTTAGTGTGTGCCTGTCTATTGCAGAATCACTTATCTGTCAAAACTCTCTTTTCTGCTGAGTCTCAGAACCCCATATGTCTCATAATCTTTATAGAGACTTATTCCAGAAAACCACTATTAATCAATGAAAACAAATTTAAACCAGATCTAATTAAAGGGAAGTTGAATAGATGAATAATATGAGGTTTTAATGAATAATATAAATATTTTAAAACATCTTTTCAATTTTACTGAAGAATATTCAACCCCATTGAACTGGTAAAAAAAAAAATTCTAGATATGTAGACAGATGAAGGCTTCATCTTTATTGAGGGTTTAACTTTGAATTTCCCTTTTCCAAGGAACAAAGTCCAAAAGATATTCATTCAGAAATCAATCAATGTAAGTAAAATCAAGGGATATTTGTAAAAAAGAAATTAGGTCAATTTTAGAGCACAGGTAGGAACAATTTCTCTAATAATATCTTATCACAGAATAGCAATGCTACTGAACAAACAGGTAGGAAGCTGTACCAAGGACAAAGAGATAAAATTACTTCTGTTTTTGAAAAGAAATTAGGTGATGTCTAGTTAAAAAAATATATTTCAAAGTAAAATTCAGACATTTTATTAGACTATATATTTAGGTTGTTTTTCTCATTCTTGCACCAACATATTATATATAATATCCTAAGTCTAAATTTGATTTTAAAAGATCAATGATGACTAAAAAGTTAAATATTTATCTTAATAAGATAAAAATATAGATGTTTCTTATGTCTCTGTCTTTGTAATGATCAGAAAGTATATCGTTATTTCATTGTATTTTATTTTTGTTAGGAGAATTTAATATTATTTTTATATTTTCTCAACAAAATTTATTATTTCAAAATTGTCAGTGGTACTATACCCCCCAAATGATCAAGGCTTAGAAATATTTAGCAATATTAGACAATATTAATAATATTGAGTTTTTATTTTAAGTGGAGTCAAGACTGACATGAACAAAAATCAGTCTACTCCATCATCTAGATAATGAGTTTTTCAAACTCCTAGGAAAATGATATGAGATTAATTAATAAATAACACTGTGTAAGGATGAACAAAAATTCTTTAATGTTAGAGCTGGCAGAGAGGGGCAAGAGACTGTCTCCCACAAACTCCTTTCAATGATGAGAAAATATAATCTTTAAGAATAAAATGTAAAGTTTTTCTACATGAGCAGGATAATGTCCTCTTGCATTTCCCACTGTATCATAGTCTATAGCAATAAAAAAATTCCTTGAGTCGTTACCAATATGACAAAAACTGAATACAAATTTTAGAAAAACTATGTGATAAGGAAATCTGAAAAATCAAACACTGAATGGTAAGAAAATAAATGTTCCTTGATGGTACAACAGGATTTCATGATGGGTTATGACATCTCTTTCACCTTACTGACATTAACTTGAAAAGATAGGTTTAAATCTCAGAAAGACTGAGATTCAGTTATAAAATTCCTTTAAGTGGAAGTCAGTACATAAGGGCTAAGAAAGTTTACAAAAAAGGGAAAGATATCTACTCATTATTTAATTATGCTAAATCACAGATGGATTCAGATAAAGACTTATACCTTTAATGAAATCATTACGTATATCAAACTCCTGGCATACTTTGGCCATTAAACTGCAAATCAAAAAAAAGTATATTCCTTGATTTAAATCAGGGTCTAGTATCATTGCTTAATAGGGACTGGGAAGCTGTTACAAAGTACCAAAGCTCTGCTTCAAAAATATGTTTTGTTTTGTTTAGTTCTGTCTTTCCCACCAGGATGTACATCAGTTTTTACTGGCCTTATAAACTATGTATGGAAATGAATTAATGAATTCAATTCAAGAATGAATTAGTAAATCAGTGACTAAACCAAAAACTTTTTTTTATCATTGTTTTCATTGTTCAACAGCACAAACTAATAAAATGTGTTCCTATCGCTTACTAGGTATGTGACTTTGGGCAAGCTATGGAACCTCTTTGTATTTGTTTCTTTATCAGTAAAATGATGATGTTAACAGATTGTATCTCAGGAAATTAGTTTAAGAAATGAGTTAAATGTAAAGAGCTTTGAATAAGAAGGTATATAACCAATTTACTTACAATAATTTTTTAAAATTACAATTCCTCAAGAATTGTATAAAACCAATCAGAATCATAAAGGCAGGTTAAAGACTCTAAAACAAATACTAGTAAATAAAGCCGCAATAAATACATATTTGTGAATGTAAATATTTCTGTATGTTTTTATGAATAGTATATAATATGAAATGTTATAAACATTAGAGGTTCAAATAATTCATGACATTAATAGATTAAAAGAGAAAAACTATATATCCCTCAATAAATGACAAAAAAATCCTCCAACAAAAATTCAGCAAACATGATAAAATCTTATTTAAAAAGAAAGATATTAGAATTTTAATGTAAATTGCAATAAATGTTCTGATTACAAATGCCATTAAGGAAGGCAGATCTAATTCACTTAATTTTTAAAGCTCCAACACTTACTTTTACAGTTACCTTCCAAACTTCATTTTAGGTTCTAGGACTTCTTTTCTGTAGCTTTGTCTATTCAAATCACAGTTTTGTGAAGAATGAGAAGTATTCAAGTGTTGTGCTTAAGAGTATGGACTTGGGGGCCAGAGTGCTGGGCATCAACACCAGCTCAGGGGCATACTATTTTTGTGGCCTTGGGAAGAAACTGTGTCTCACCGGGCTTTGGTTCCTCACTAGTTATATGAGCCTGACAGGAGCACCTACTTCATAGGATTGTGGCAGTTACATGAGTTAAAACACAAAGTGCTTAGAGAAGTTCCTCGTACACAGCAAGTGATCTATGAGCATTAGTTATTATTATTTACATTACATGCATTTAATAATAGATTATGCTGCAGAAAATGACATCAAAGCAATGGTTATTTCCAGCAATCTAACTAGCTTTTGCTCTGTATAATATTTTAAATTTAAAAGTTTCTACACGTGCCCCTCCATATTCCACTCATTCTTCACCAGCCAACCTCTATGTTCACCTTGAGTAAATATTAAATTCTTTATTATCTGGCTCTACCTCATTTCCAAAATATACCCACCTTTACCCAGTCCCAATATCCCAAATGACATAACTTCCTGGTGAATTCTAGAAAAGTTACCTGCTCTAACACCACACCCTACCTCTTTCTGACCCAACTCTGTAATTAAGTCCTCCTCTTATTTGATTCTGAGGCATCCCTCCCACCTCTCTGTTATCATTTATGGTGCACTTGTAATTCATCATCTGTCTTCCCCAGAAAAGTATATGGTAAATAGTAAGTACTTAAATATTTGTTAATTGTTAAAGTTAACTTTGGAAGGTTGAATGGTGACTACTAATGAACCTGAAAATGTGAAGACAGTGGCTGATTGTTTATTAAGAATGTAAAAGGGTTTTACATTAATTTACATTTCAGATAAGGTGCAGCTGGCTCTCATATACATTAAAAAGAGTGCTGAATGAATAGGAATAAGCTTTCACTGAGACTAAAAGAAAAGGAAACTAAGGTTTGGAATGGTTATGGAACATTGTATAATCTCCCGCATTCACAAATTTAAAACATAAAACAGCACAATTTAATCAAAACAAAGTTCATGGTAAGGTATGTTTGAGAATCAATTCAGCTCCTTAGAGAAAAAACATAAAATTTACTTGGAATAGTCATTGAAGGGCTATTACTTAAATATTGTTCTTTAAGAATAACCATGTAGAAAAATCAGAAAAAATAAATATAAAAGGGTGTTTGGATTGTAGTGTTAAAACAAGTCCAATGAATCAAGGTTGATACATATTTGTGCTTATGGTACTGAAATACATGTTATTCTTAGGTACAGTTGTTAGCCACACACAAACTGCTTCACTATCTACTATTTTTCAGAAATGGCAATGAGGTAGCAAGAGGGTGATTCTCCCAGTACTAAATTCCTTCTCTGTGTGTGTGTGTGTGTGTGTGAGTGTGTGATGTTCAATCTGTAAATTAACTCACTTAGGCTACCAGACTACCCCTTAATGCATGAAGCTACAATTTGAGAAGGCCATTTTGTTCCCAATAGAGGTGGAAAAATCGCCAACAGTTTTTAACACTTGCTGATTAAAAGTGTGCATTCCAAGCAAAGAATCTTGTGGTCAGGTGAAGCTGCTTCTGCCACTTGACATTAACAATCTACAGGATGTGATTCTGAAATGCCTGCCAATTTCAGAGCATTGCACATGGAGAACTTCCTCAATTTACATAGGGCTTCTACTGCTGCAGGGATGTATTTCAATCAACCTAAGTAAGAAGTATCTTTAAAGGGGACAGAAAAGGTCAGAAGCAAAACAATGTCAACTTTTCAACATTCACAAGGCATAAGGGTTAGAGGTATTTAGCCTCGGAACAGAACATCTTCTTATCATTGTTAATATGAATATTTATTAAGCACCATCAGTAGGCTTAACTCAGTTCCTGTCCAATTAGCTTGTAATTTAATTAGTAGTCAGTCCTAAATGCTAATCTTCTGAATTGAGGTAGTTGGCTTTTGAAATTGATGCCAACTATACCATTGTCAGTGGCTCTCAGTGGCCTGACTCATTCTCACTTCTTTTTCCCTTTCATCTTATTTATACATTTTGTTCACACATATAACTCCTTTATTTTTTCACACTGAAAAAATGTAAATCAGGTGTACCTACAAAAGCACAAACATTGTGGTCAAAGTAGAAGTTAAAATCCATGCCACTGTTAAGCATTCCTAGGATATTTACACAAACTGAGCTCTAAATGGAGTTTTATATCTGTTTCTACATAAATTTAACACATCTGGATTTTCTACTTAGTCCTGAGAGGGCTCTATATCTGTCTTGGAGTTGGTAAATTGCACAAGATTTCTTACAGAATCATAGGATTGTCTACGGCCTCTTTTGGAAGACCTTAGAGGTAAAACAGTAGAGAAAAAGAGGCTGCCCCTAATAAAACAATTTTATAACTTTAATAAGCTACTTTGTTTTTTTAAAAAAAGATATACTCCCCTTTACCAAAAAAACCTCTTATAGTCATAAACATTTCCATTTTTTAAGAGCTATGAAAATAAATGTATAGCAAAAATGCCCTACCATTTCTTCCTGTATGCTGTGCTACGCAGTGGAGCCTGTTGCGCTTCTCGAGTCCCTGCCATACTCATCTCCAAATAAATGTCCTCCAACAATGTCACAAGGCAAACAGTCCCACAGAAGCTGACTGCACAGCTTCAAAAAAGGATATGCTGCAGCCTGATGTACAAACCTCAATAGGGCAATGGAGAAGAAACTTACTGCATTCAATATCATTTAAGCCCTGGAATCTCTATCTGGTTCTTGGCAGATACGCATAGAAGACAGCTAAGGGACTAGGCCAAGAGGACAGACTGATGTCTACTACCTGCCATTCTCTTGGTTGTTTGGCTAGAAAACATTAAAACTGGGAGCTTTTGTTAAAATAAATAAGTTTTTTTCTACTATTATTTTAGATAAGGTCTGAAAAGCTAAACATCTATATTTTTTATTATTTATTACAATTACTGTTTTAGGAAGTTAGCTTATCTTGCGTTAACCACAGGAAATCTGCATGCTAGTCAGCCTTTAAAATGGCCAAAAAAATTCTTTCCCATTGCTTAATTTTATATTTTAGTTTTCCTTTTCTTTTTTCATAGCCATTCTCCTATGGATAGATATTTTATTCATTTCCATTTTTTAACTATTACAAAAAATGTTTTGGGAAAATTTTTAATTTAAAAAATAGTATTTTTCTTTGTATGCCAAAATGAGAGCTTATAAGAGAAAATATAAGAAAAAATGTGAATATTTAAAATTATTTACAATCCTACTTACTCTGAAATATTTGATGAACTGTTTTGTGGTGTGTGGATATGATTGTGTTCATACATTTTATGCTTTACTCTCTGAGTATAAGCACATATGTAAATTTGCAAATTTTTATGTATATAAATAAACAAATGTATCAATTTATGAAAATTGGATGGTACTAAAAATACTTTTTTTAACATGTTTGTTTTAATTATGTGAGGCTTTTGAAGTTCCCCAAATGGTATTCACTTTCCAGCAATATGTTCACAATGTTTGCACTTTTATAATCACCAAAGAAAAGTATATCATACATAGCAGGCAAAGTTTATTTGAAAATTATCCTTCTAACATTTGAGAGAGACTAGCATGGATGAGGATTGATATATTTTATTTGAATGAGAGGAAGAGATATCTAACTTCATATATTCAAGTCTTCTTACAAAGTTAGAATAAGGCCCATTCTTATTCCTTTAAAAATGTTATATACTGAAGGAGTTAAGGTGTCACCAGCTGAAAGGAATAATTTTATGGCCTTGCTTCTAAATTGTGTACAGTTCCTCCTGTTTTGATTCTGCTGTCATAGACATTTAATTAACAAGAGTCACTGTAGCAAGGGGTTTATAATTTGATTGAGTCACCCATTTCTGAGTCATCTACTTCTAATTTGTCTAAAAATCAAATGCAAGATACTTGGCTAACATACAATCACCATGGGCTAGAAACTGAAAAGAACAAACCAATTATAGCTTTCTTTGATGCACTCCAATCTTCATTTGAACCTTCTATTTTGCTAAGAAAAGTTGGAGTTTTATTCATTAAAAGGCATTTTCTAAGCATCCCTCTGTTATATCCAAAACACCAGGTTCCTAACTCACCTTTTTTTATTAGTTAACCATCAACCATGGTCCAAAGTCTATTATATTAACTGTATACTTCTAGGTAAGCAAAACTGTAAATAAGAAACAAAAGATCCCTTATAAAAAGTTCAAAATCTAAGAGTAATTGTGATTGAGCAACATATTTAAGAACACATACATGTGTGCCAGAAAACAAATTCACACTTAGTAACACCAGTTACAGAGATCCTAATAGACATATGATAAAGCTGGTTTAAGAGGACCTGAGGAATCAGTGACAGACTCTATTAAGCAAAGGGATCTAGTTACGGGAAAGAATAAGATGATTTCAAGCTGGGAAGAATAGCTAAAAGAATAGATGATAAACTGAGCATATAAAAATAGCTTACAGGCCCAAATCTAACAAGATGGAGTTAAACAGGGACACATTTGAAGTCGTGCACTTTGGTTAGAACAAAAACATATAATTGAATGGTCATCAAGGGTGAAGGAGTTGGTGGCTAAACTGACTATGTTTAGTGATGTGTATGTCAATATGTGACAATAAGATGTGGCAACCAAAGAATCTATGTGATTTAAAAATAAATTAATTTATGATATCCAGGATGAGGTTAGAAAAAAGTCTCTCTGGTGCTCTGAGCTTCTTAGGTCACATTTGAAATAATTTGCTCAACCCTAGGCCACAGATTTTTTAAAAAGAATGTTGTGAAATGGGAGTTAGTCTAAATGAGAGTAACTAGGATATGGAAAAGATAGATCCCATAGCATGAGGGTAGTTAACTTAAGAAATAGAACCCATAAAGGACAGGTCTTACAGTCAAAGATACAAAAAAGTAGAATTTCACTTGTCCTATAGGTCTCCAAGCTTCAGAAGTAGGAGCAATGCTACTTGGGATAACGGTGAGTTCCCTGTGTGACCATCAACAGAAGGAGTAAGCACCGGCCTTTGAAAGGTCAAGTAATAGTATGCTGAATTTTCAATTTACTTTCCTTTGAACTAATTAAACTCCTGTACCCTTCACCACTATACTTAAGCTACTATTTAAAAATATGTTGATCAATTTCAGGTTTTAAAACATAAACTATATGTGGCCATAAGTTTGCTGAACCTCAAAAAATATAATACTCACTACCTACTTCTCTGTAGCTATCTCCTGAGGCATGAGACTGTAAGTTCACTAGATAAAAATAGCTTCTCGAGACATGATATAATAGAGCACTGGTTTCAGAATAATGTGAGTTCAATGGACCTGTCAGAATCTAAAGAACATAAGATGGTGGTATAGTTCATACTGAGAGTTCAAGGTATTGCTTCAGTATGGCGCTTTTTATAGTTAATTTGCATATGGATTACCTGGGATCTTGCTAAACTGAAGATTGTGACCCAGTAGGTCTAGGGTAGGGTCTAAGAATGCGCATATCTACCAAGTTCCCAAATGATTTCATGTTGCTGGTTCATGGACCATACTTTGAGTAGCAGGTAAGGCATATTTCCTGTGAAGCATCACTGTACAATGTTAATTTTACACCAGTAATTGGGTATTAATTTGCCTTATATGTTAACATTTTTACTGACACAGATCATAAAATTTATATACATTTCTTTGAAAATTAAAACATATGGTATAATGAACATAAAAATCAGACACCATTTTTTTTTCCCTGATACTTAAAAAGATGACTATATAAAACCGTTGACTTGGCCTCTTCAGATTATTTGGAAGTATCAATGAATAATTCCATTAAGGTTAATGGCCAATGTTACACTGAATTCTTTAGCACTCAACTTATTATGGCAACAGTTCAGGATCAGATAAAATCTGAGGTCCTTTTGTAGTGCTATAAGCTGTTGGTAGATGATGATATTGAGTCAATGGTCCCAAAGAAGTCAAGATCAAGATTTTTACTTCCTTATAGAGAATCAGAATATCATCTTTTGAGTTTTAAGCCTTTATCCTAAATTATCATACTAAGTTATTGGGAGAAGCATGAAGACACCCTACAATCTTTCACTATCCTCTGCCTCCTAAGATGGTCCAAACACACCACACTTCATCTGGAGCCATGGGATGGCATGTCTGGCAGGAAGATAAAGCAACGAAGGCTACAGTCTCACTGGAGAATCTTTTCAAATATCCTTTTAGTACCTTGAATGGGATTCCTGAAAGTCTAGAGAGTGAATCTGACTAGAATTGTTGATATTTTGAGTTTAAAGAATCACACACACACACACACACACACACACACATACACACACACACACGTATTTAGATAAGGATACTAAAACAAACTTAAAAAGTATGGTGTCAGTACTTCATATTTATTTAAGAATTTTCAAACCTACAAAATAATCATGGGGATGTGAAGTACAGCATAGGTAATATAGTCAATAATATTATAATAACTATGTATAGTGCCAGGCAGGTATTAGACTAACGGGGAGGGTCACTTTGTAAATATATAAATGTCTAACTACTATGCTGTACACCTTAAACTAATATAAAATAATACTGAATGTCAACTTTATTTGAAAAACAAGAAAAAAATAAAAGTAAATAAATATAAAAACTTTTTAAAGAATTTTCAAACCATTTCAATGTAAGTCATATTGACTTTTAATTACTCTGTAAAGTGGAAAAAGTGATGATTTTATTTTTCAAATAAGAACCAAGGGTCATTTAAGTGACACATTTTTCAAATGCAGCTAGTAGAGGCTTGTGTTCTATGTACTTCAAACACTTGTTCATTATCAACCAAATCTGGTTTTATTTATTCATTTATTGAAAAAAAATATTTATTGAGTATATAATATGTGCCAGATTATGTTCTAAGTGTTTAGGATACAACAGAACCAACAAAATTCCATGACCTCACCTAACTTACGTTCCAGTGACAGCTATGATAGGCGAAATAATGGCCCCACAAAGATGTCACTGCCTATTCCACAGAATCTATGAATATGTTATCTTACATGGAAAATGGAATCTTGCAGATGTGATCGAAACCTTGAAATGTAGAAATTATTCTGAAATATGCAGGTGGGCCCAATCTAAATACATGACCCCTTAAAACTGTAGAATAACTAGTGATGTTAACTATACTGTCCCCTGGGCCCCGTCACCAGAACTTCTGATGTCACTGGTTTGGATGTCTGACTTAAGAATGAGATTTTCGAAAGTTCTCCCAGGTGACTGGAGGTGGGTAAGAACAACTGCTTAAATGTATAAGTAAAGGCTTTTTCAATTTGAAAGTGCAGCTTTAAATATTCATTCTGTTAATTTGCTTAATAATGTACTGTGATGCTAATGAAACCAAATGTTATATATTTACCTCCTAGGGAATGATGCAAAAACAAATGACATAACATGTGTGAAAGGACATTGAGCTGGTATATATTTGGGCTTTATTATCAGCACCAGTGTTTCAGAAATTCCTATAGGAAGTAAATACATAAACCACACGGAAAATACAAAACAGTAGCATAATTTCTTCCCTTTTATCTTTAACATATAGGCTATAAATTTTTCATAAACACTGTTACAACTTAAAATAAATATATTATATTTACTGACACAAGATGAACAAATTTTTAAAAAAGGCATCAGGTGGCTATAAATTCAAACTGGATTTCAACACTCATTTTGGAGGGGTTAACTTTTCTTCATAAAATCTTCTTATAAATGGAAGTTCCTATAATTCCCGAAATCCCTAAATTGACTTTGCCTTGTGCATACTTAAGATTGTGTAAATGCCTGAACAACATCAGCACATGTGTGGTGCTAATATATTACAATACAGTATATTGTTATACAATACAATATTAATTTCAACAAAAAATTGATCTCTTTCAAGCCTTAAAAATGATGACTGAAACAGCAGCAGCAAATCTGGTCAGAGATGTGACTACAATGCTCTTAAATAATTAGAATGTCTAAAACAAAATATTTCTTTTAGGTCATGGATATTAACGTAATTTTTTAAATTTTGAGGACAAAGAAGCCATAGAAATAAAGCAGAAAAAAATGTTTGAAAAATGTGCAAAAGCAAAACAATATAAAAAAGAGGAAATCAAAATAAAATGCTCAGTGGATTATATTTTTAAATAATAAAGATACAAGAATCAATCATGAAAGTGACCATCTTGGATACACAAATGTGGAATAAATAGATAAAATTCTATTTGAAATCTGTGATTAAAAAGGGTAGCTTTTATTACTTTTAAAGTTTTTTTTTTTTACATGACTGTTGGCACTATCCACGTCTAGGTTCACGTAAGATTTCCTTAGTTCTGATAATTTATATTTATCTTCTTATCCCTCTATTTCAATCTCTTAGATTTCGGCTTTTAGTGCACATTTCTAAGGTCTTTATTCAAATTACCCTTGCAGGCTTTTTAGAATGAACTTTCTTTTCTCTTTAATATGAGGTTTAGTGTGTACCTACTATAGTGAATGACATTATAGAAAAACACAGATAATTCTGTATTTTTGTATTCTTTGTAAATGAGCTACTCTAATTTGTTTACCACCATCAATTTGGGACATCCTACGTAAAGTAGGACCTCAGCCCTAAATATATTACTCTATATATTAATGTCCAATAGATAGTTGGTGTGTGAACCATTTGGTAAGCTGTAATAAAGATTTTCCCTAAACTTAAGTCCTAAATTTACAGAAGATTTAATATAATTTATTGGATATTTAAATATGTCATGTCTTTATTTGTATATACATATTCATATAGATACATACATATTTTAATAAATGGTTAAGACAGATTTATGATATGAAGCTAGACACTGGGTGGACTGGAATAAGCATTTACTAGAGACAATAAGGGTTCTGATGACTTGAGTGAAGACAAAGAGCTCAGGAAACAAACAAAAAAATGAAATGCCTGAAGGCAAACTAACAGTTTTGACCAGCTTTCAGCCTGTCCGGCTTTCATGAACATTATGCATAAGCAGAAATTTTGTATTTCAATTAGATGCCTTCCAGTTATTAATTTTAAAAGTTTGCACGTAGTATATCACAGGAGTAGGCTTAATTGTCCACTTAATAAACCAAAGTAAGGTATTTTTTTAAAAAGTCAACATCAGAAATACACAAACCTTCTAACCTTTCTAATTTGATAACTTGCCAACATTAATGGGATTTTTTCATTCTCAGTGCTGTAGAAGACAATGCTTGCTATCATTATTCCTGAGCTTATAAGTTTGTATATTAATTTCTCTGACAACCTGTAGTTTTTCAAATTTAAATATTTCTAATTTAAGTATTTTATTTGGAGATGCATTGCTATACTATTATAAAATTAAGGAAAGTTGTATAAGAAACATAATTTTTCCTTCTCAAGATGGGAATACTTATGTTACCCTTTTGCTATTATAATTACCTATTCATTTTTTAGTGTTGTCACCAAACAACATATTTATAGTAAAATATTCACACTTTACTGTTACAGAGAAATGATCCCTAATGTAAATGAGGATAGGAATATTTAAATTGGGGTTAATCCATACTAATTCTCTCATATTTTCCCTTGTTGAAATAAAATACCAACCGAAAGATACTATATGAGGTTACCTTGTAGGTATATTTCATTGAGTAAACCAAATTGCTTTCTAGGATTTTCTGCAGAAAAATTTAGCAGCTCTAAAATTTACTTAAAATTGGCATCAAGAGTAATTCCCAATCAATATAGGAATAATCAAGGACTGAAATGAAAGTTCCTTGGCTATAGCTTCTGCATGATAAAGCATGCAAAGCATTTATGTGGACAGTAGGCTAAGAGAAGAGCCCAGATCATTTGCACTCTAGGCCTATATTGCATTTCTAACAGTTTATTCATCTCTATTTAGACAATCATAGAATTTTAAGACTCACCATGTCCGAATAGAACATAACCATTTTACCTTAAAATCTGCTACCCATCCTGTTCAACAAATGGCCCATTAGGTTCTCTGTCTCTCTCCCTTGCTCCCACACCTAATGAAGCACTGGGTCTCATTGTATCTACTTCCTAAATGGATACTTTCTAAATCTTTTTCACTTCTCTTCTTCCCCACCTCGCTGCTGGTCAAGTTATGAATACTTGTTTTACGAAGTAGGACAAGAGTGTCTCCACTAGTCTCCCTTCCTCCAGCAATGTGTTTCCCCAAACCAGTGTCTAAAATTCAGCCAAATCCTACAAAAGGCTTTCCATTTTGTTGAAAAAAAAAAAAAATTCCAGAATCCTTAGCATGTTGTCTCATATTCTTCTCCAGCCTCACCTCCCCTCTCTCCCTAGAACTCTTACAACTGCCACCTGTCCTCTAAGCTCCACTAGATGTAGCCATGTTTAGTCACATGAGGGAGCCAAGAGCTCACCACCCCCTTTGGACTTTGCATATACTTTCCTCACTGTGCCCTTACTTCACCTGGTTAACTTCTACTCAGGCTGTAAATTCTAGTGCCTCTTCTGTGAACCATTCCTGACCATCCCTTACCTATGCCCTCAAGTCTAGGAGAGTTGTTCTCATAGCATCCTATACTCTGCCTTATCATTGAGATTTACCAATGGACCCCTGACTTCACAAAAACATGACTGTGATTGTCCTGCTCATTTGTCCAACCTTGATATATTATACTGAGAAGTCCATGATAGGTGTTCCACAAATATTGATTAAATGAATGAATCTGAATGGAGTTATGCACAAAGGCCAGAGAGTTCATATTTCTGTTTATGCCCTTAGCTATCTGGTCAAAATACTTCAGGAAATAGTACATGATAATTAGCGGTGCACTATTACAAAGCTACCTCTCTGCTATAGAGTTTCATCACCCCCTACCCCAAAAGAAAAAATCTAATCAGTAGCTAGATTTAAATCTATTTGATTTTACTTCTTTCAGCCTTAAGAACTGTGGCAACCATCATTATATTTAACAAAATTAAATCACTAATATCAGTCTACCCATTTCTCCAAGAAAATGAAATTACTTCTCTACAGAATTAAAACACCATTTCCTTGAACTTGATGAAGCAGCCAATTTTCTTTTATTTCCTGCCTCAAAAAAAAAAAATATGTGTCTAGACAGAATATTAGTGAAGTTTTTCCATGAGATACCCTTTTCTGCTAGAAAAAAAAATGCCATTATTCCTACACAATTATATAAATATTCACTGTACCTCTCTGCTTATCCTTTAATTAAAAAAATTAAAACTTGGTGATTGAAATTCTAACCCATATTTCCAAACATAGAAATCTGCTTAAAAAATACTATGAATTAATATATCCTTCTCCAAGTGTCCAAATATTGTCATAATTCATTTTAAAGGTCCCAAACCAGTTTAGTTACTCTACATTTTCTTTGTGGTGTACTTTGTAGTTCTGGTTCTCCGACTTTGGCACACATTAGAATCTCCTGGGAGGCTTTGAGAAATGCAAGTTGCTAGTCCCACTCCCAGATTTATTAGTCCTGAGACTAGACCAGAATTTGCATTTCTAACAAATTACCTGGTGAGATTGATGCAGCTGGTCTGGGGACCACACTTTGAGATGTAACTTATGCAGCTTATAGTAGAGAAGCACATTTTGTCTCTGCCTATATAATGCCAATTTTACATGCACTACCCACTGTATCTTCCTTTTTTTCTTTGGTCATCAGTACCTAATTCAGTTTTGCTATTAAATATGCGAAGCATGTACTCAGTACTGAAACTTAATAGTACAAGAGTATATCAATTTATTAAAAAGGAAAGAAGAGATCCCTTTCTGTAAGTTAAAAAAATAAAATAAATGGAAAAGCAACCCGAAGATTATTCTAAGGAGTTTTTACCTTCAACAGTAAACATATTTTTCCATAATCGCTATTTCTTTGTTCAGGAGCCAAGCTGGCAATTAAGCTGGCACAAGACGAGTCATTTGTTTAATATGATGATAGTGTAGCTCTTTGCAAAGCCTAGAACAATGAGAGCCCACACGTAAGTTTATTCCAAGTTCTAGTTCTTTCTCTCTCGCTCTCTGAATGGGGCTACTCATGAATTCTCAGAGCCACAAAGAAAGGGAAGATTTTCAATCTTGTCATATCCTGCATTAAACCATTTATAGGCTTAACTTATAGGAGCAATCTTAAGAAATCCTCTTTCAACCCTGCAGGGCTGGCTAATCGTGAAGTCCATCAACAAAGTGACACTCATGAAACCTCTTTGCTCTGAAGGCTTCCCATTGTCTCTGTGTTTCTCTGCAGTATCACTGTGCTGAGCAGAGCAAGTTGAAAACTGTGTGAATTTGGGCTTGTTGGAAAATTATTTGTCTTGCAGACTTGTCATTCCAATCTTCTTAGAAAAAAAGGGACTGTCTTAGGAATTTCTACTTATCAGTTTTGGCATAAGCTGAGGCAAGTAAAGCAAGTAAAAGGTATCAGAATTTAAAGAATGTGATGCCTTAGTAATTGCTTCCGAAGAATTCAGACACATTATGCTGTGACCATTACAAGATATTCCATGAGTTCCACTGTTTTTGAAGGTTCTTTTTGAGTGGAGACTTTGTCTTGTTCACTGTTTTATCTTAGAATTTAAAATAGTGCTCCTAAATAGAAAACACTCAATATCTAATATTTATTGCCTAACTGGCTCTCACTATCAGCATTATAGGTGATGCACAATTAAATTAAAGAATTGCGACATGACACTAAAGTTCATAAATTAAATTATACCAAAACAGAGATCGCTTCTACAAATGAAGAAAATAAATCTAAAGCTATTTTATTTGAATATAACCTTTTCTAACCCCTCGTCTACAAATATGTACATCACTAGATGTCTGGCAAGTGTTCAACATAAATATACATTTTAATTTCAGGACTTAAATCTGATGTCCAAACTAGTAAAACATTTTTCAGTTAGATTGTCTGTCAGTTTATAAATGAAAAGAAATTGCCTGAGACGCCCTACCACACACACTTTACATAGGGAGTACAATTCGGGCTAAATACTTTTTCAGAATTATGTAGAAAGGATATGTAATTATTAGGCAGACAAACATAATTCCCATTTCTCTTTAACACCAATGGTTTTCTCAAAGTTTCTTTTCCATTTTGCAGTCATATTTTTACTTGGCTCTTATAGCTCCTTCAGCTGAATCTACTCACTGTAGCCTCAGCCTATCCGAGTTCATTAAACCATCCTACCAGGGAGGGGTCTATTACAAGAATTTGGGCTGCAACTAGGTCATGCCACTCAGATTTGGATCTAGAGGTCAGCTGTGACCTCTGGCTCCTGCATCATTTATTCCTATTCCCAGATTATACAACCCATGAGGTCTACTTCATGGACATTAAGCCGTGCGTCAGACGTTCAAACTAGGATAGCCTCATACCACAACGTTTTATTGCCCCTTCTAGCTTTGGATCTCCTGTAACCCGAGACAGCCTAATCCAAGCCAGGCTCTCTCATGCCCTTTGGATACTATTCCTCTAATGAGTCACAAGACCAGTCTCTAGGGACAAGCCAGTTCTCCCAGGTCTCATCTAGCACCCAAGTTCTATTTTTTTTCCAAGTTTTGATTTATTTCCCAGTCCCTACTGCTAAAATCTCATTGAACCCCTCAACAACACGCTGAGTCTTGGAAAGGTACAATTTTCTTGTCTCAAGTTCATTTTCAGGGCTTGGGGTATAATAATAACTAGTTATCCGGCACCCAATAAGTACATTGTACAGAGACTGAAATTGCGGTAGAGGGAGGGCATGGAGGAGGTCCTGATGCCAAAACATATATATATATTTTTTTCATGAAATAATGAGTTGGTAAATTCTCACACTCAGGAGGATCAAATTGTCATACTACTTTAGAACTTGTGCAAGAATTTCTGTCTTTTGTGCACAGAATTTCATTTTATGGAACAGTTCCATGATTTTTACATACTATAGCATCTCCTCATGCCAAGAAGTTTCATATTTTAAGAATTATAAAATGCATTCATCAAAAATTTTTGGCATACTATGTGCTACGTGTTACACATTTATGTATTTAAAAAATGCTGAACAAATCTCTCCTGAGATTCTGTTTAAAATATAACCACAAGCACAGCCAAGCATGACAGTGAAAGAGAACATCAACTCACAGAAGACCAGCACCTGCCACACAAGTATTGTCATTTGAAATTTTGTTAAAATTACTTTGAAAACTAGTCATCCGGCATAGAAGAGAACAAAGTCAGGGTACAATAATTCCTTCCACTGGACAACATTAAAGCTTCAGAAATGAAATGTCCAAATCTCTTCTAGAAACAATAATCGATTGAGATGAACAGCCCAGAGCTTTCATTAATGTGATAAGTTTGCATGGTGCCAGCTAATTTACAATCCATGACAAGCAGAGCCAAGTGAGAGTTATTTACATTTACGTTTGTTCTTCTGGTATAATAAAAAAGATGAGAATGAAAAGGATCTGCTGAATCAGATCGTGCTTGATTGAGGAGTGACAGAGGAGTTTTCTTCAATTAATAGCCAGCTGCATAACTTGAGCTAATGCCAGCTGGGTTTTCGTCATGAAGTGAAACAAAAATAAATTACTCTGTACTCAGGCACTTTCTGAGATGCAGTGAATTCATCCATCCAAAGTTGGAGGAGGGAGAGGGGCAGGTGATTACGCTGCCTGAGTTTTATGAGCAAATTTTGGCAACTGTTTTAAGGATATCGAGTTCATGCTAATTGTTAAAATGTTCAAATGGATCCATTTAGGTTCAAATATTTGTTTGAATAAACACACTTTTATAAGGAAATGAACCAAAGAAAGTAAAAATGGCCTCATCTAGGCATGTGGATTTCTTTCATTGATTAATATAATCCATATATATATATATATATTCAAGTGATATAGTCAAGGGGGTGTGGCCCAAAAAAGGTTTTAACAGAATCAACACGAGGGAATTTTTGAGAGGGGGCAGAAATGACTACTACAACGACATAAAAAGAATCCAGAATAAGTTTAAAGTTGAATGCCTGCTAGTACATTCAGAAGAGATTAACAGGCACAGCTGTTGGGCCTTTTCTAATGAGATGCCTGTCCTGGTGGTCACAAGTCCATGTGTCTTCTGGCTGCTTAGCCACATTCCTGTCTGTCTGGATGGAAAAGAGCCCACCCACAAGACAGACCTTTTCATTATGGGAAAGTTTCCGAGGTTCTTTGTGTCAGGCAAACTTTACTTAGCCATCATTTCATGTAAATACCTCTTCCATGGGGATTTCTTACAGAAAAATCTACTTGAAAGCATCGTACCAAAGAAATGAAGGTCAGGAAAATAGGAGCTACATAGGAATCTAGACATAAAATAATTCCTCCAATGAGGAAGCAGTAGCAGTTTGACCTGGGGTTTCTGTTTGCTCCCTCAATTTTCAAACTGCAGCCCTGGAAATATAAACACACAATTCAAAACATTCCCAGACCTGTGGCAGCAAAATGCCACAGACAAGCTCCATAACAGGCACGCAGACCACAAATTCAGTCGTGGCACAAGGGGAGGTGCGGAAAGGGAACGTCACCATTCAGCACACTTCACCAAAGAAAACTGGGCACAAGGAAGAGGCAGCTGGAAGCCAGTTTTTGGATTCTCTCGTTCATTGAAGAAGAAGCTCAAGGATTGAATTACCCAGCTGACGCTAATTCTACCTATGCCAGAGGGCAAAAGTTACAAGGCTGCCAAAGGCCACAGTTGCTTTGGATTGAGGCAGAATTACTTGGTCTCTAGTGTGGACAGAAAGGAGGCCTTTCAGTATGGAGAAGTGCTGAGAGAGGAGATCCTCAACAAGTCTGATAACAAGTGCTTCCATTCTGACATGGATTTCAGAGAAGGGCCGAGGGGACACTGATCATAGGATTTGACTCTATGCATCTGCCACCATGAAAGATAAACCTAACCTGGCTTTGTGAGACTGGCAACAAGGAAAAGAAAGGGCAAAACAAGAAACCCATCACTATTAGTTACATTAAGAGCAACAGAGAGAGTCCCATGGCCACATGGCACCTTTTCCCATATGGTTGGGTAGTCTGGGAGGTCCTAAACTACTAATTGAGAGCTATCTCCAAAGTGAGTACTGTGGGATGTGAACTGTTAGAAAGAAGAATTGACAAGTGCTTTTCCAAATGCCATGTAGTGTTAATAGGTACCGTAGTGTAACTCCCATTCAAGTCAACAAGTTATGGAAAGAACAGAGGCACAATTTCTAAATATTACATGACAATGCTTCTGAAGTCTTAGTCTACGTAGTCTTTCACCAAGCTGACTCTCTACCAGAAGCACTTTAGTTTATTTCTAGCACTCTCTGCAGCATAACCAAATGTATGAACAGAAACAGAAAATTTTGATCATTAATGTTGAAGAGCTTCATTTTGCTTGTTAAGGAGCAGACACAGTATCTAGTTCTATACCAGGAATAAATGATATATATGGATGTGTTAAGAAACTTTCTTATTGAAACATGTTTTATGAACTATATATATATATTCTTAATTCCTCTACTCAGGGATGAATTACCTAATTGGTGAGTCATCATTTCTTTCATCTTTTCTTGTTGACATGCTCATTATGAGGAAAAATAGCAGTATCAGAATTGGAAATCATTGTGCAAAAAACACATCACAGGCTTGATGCTAGATAACTTTTATATGTTTTTACTTTAAACCTAAGAGACTTCTGAAGTTACTATCCAATTACATGTAGAGAAAGAGAAGCTCAGTGGTAAAGAGAAATGCCAAAATATCACTTCTTCCTACATGATTAACTCAGTGGATAAATTAGTTTAAGAGACTCTCATATACTCTCTTTTAATACCTACATTTTCAATCATTATTTTCATAACCTTGTCATTTGCCTGTCTTCCTTTGTAACCCTAATTTCCTTGAAGAAGGTAACTACATGTTATACGTGTTTTCACCCTCAGTGCCTGGAATCTGGCTGACAGAAATGTCAGCCATGCATCCACTAAGCAACAGCATGGGGTTTTTGATCTATAAATGTCTGATTTAATACCTACCAAGTAAAAAAATTTACTTTATCAGTGATGTTTGGCAAAAGCATGAGTATTGAAATTAAATTAGTTTATTCAAGTTCATTTTAGATAGTTCATGACTAAAAGTTTCTCAAAAAAAAGACAGGATTTATGTACCCAAGTTAGCTCTGTTTTCTAAAACTACAGATAACTGGGGATTAAATATTCAAGTAAAAGTCACCCTCAGTGGAAAAAATGGGGGTTTTATTAAACGTATGACTGTTTACTTTGTTAAAAAAATAGGTTAGCTTTTCACCTGGATTACAGAAAAAATACTCCAATATTAATTTTACTTTGAAGAACTATATTGAGTAAAACCCTAAGTACACTCTGCATAAAAAATTCTAGTTTTTTTCTTACTTTACAAATTCACAATGTAAATATAATTATGATTACATTTTCTTTCACGGCATTAGCATATAAAAATACAGACCTTTAAAGAACAAAGATTTTGCCAAACTAAGTAAAATAGCTTTAAATACTGTGAAAAGAGGCTGTAGGCACTAAACTTGAGGATTCCCAGCAGTAGCTTTGCTGATTGAGCCTATTACCAGTTTATATTAGCTCCCTTTACAACTCCTGGCTCCCCCTTACCACTTCACTTGTAGCAACTAATGTTAATAAGAAAAATACATTTGAACTAAAAAGATGAACAACTGGTAGTAAAAAGCTGTTTGATTTAAAATGTAACAAGTTTAACTATAACAGGACCATCTTAATTTTCCCATTAGGCACTATGACTACCTTGCCCAGAGCCCAAAACATTTTTAGAAGCCTAGAGAAATGTTTTCTTTTAAAATAAGAAAAGAAATGAATACAATCAAGCTTAAATTATATTTATCTTTAGATCAATGTAATTTTAAAATGTAATTTTTAGGGGTTTTTTTAGGTTATATATATATATAAAAGAGGTCCACAGATGTCAAAAAGTACATAGATAGGGCTCACAAAAGTCACAGTGTGGCCTTGAGCTATGCTGTTTTTAATCGCTATAAATTTGATATAGCAGTATTATTTGTTGGGATGCTAAAGACACATTAATATTGTGTGCCTTTCATTACTTCTCTCTCATCACAAAATCTAAACCTTCAAAAATCATTGAAAATTTTACCACATTAAAAAGAAAAATCTTACCATATGGATTGGACATGAATAGAATTTCAATGGATATTAATCACAAAAACCAATTCAAGAGGGCCATGAAAGAAAACAATTTCCTAAGAAAGCCTTTCTTTTCCCTATCCCACATCTTTTACCTAGGAAGGAACAACTTAGAAATAACCATAATTTCAGAGGAATGAAGAAAGATGAATTACTAGAACACTGTGGCTTAATAAAAACACAATTTAAAAATGCTTATCCACAAAGCCTTTTTTTTTCTTTAAACTGAATTAGCTGGCTCAATTGAGTAATTCCTAAATGTAGGTGGATAATTTGGAAAATAGTTCTACCGAACTACAGAGTCAGAACTGAATTAGTAACCTAAACTGAGTACTCAGTAAAAAGACTGATATCAAAGCTAATATCAGGAATGCCTTTATCATATGGTACAGCATAACTAACAACACTCGTTCACATAGCCATGTGTTTTCATGCCAACCAGGCCATACTTCGATTCTCTGATAGCTCTGCCTATATGTTAATTTTATGTTCATCCATTAATAGGACATTGATTTATATACTATCTTATTCGTCCACTATCTCTAGTCTATAGACAGACTAGACTGGAAATGATGAGAAGTGGAAATCAAACACTTTCAGTTTGGGAGTTTTTGTTAAGTATCTATCTCTTGGTATGGAAAGAGGCAAGAAATAATAGCTGAAATGAAGTTTTGGCATTATCCGTGAATTGTATTTATCCATGACATTCTATATACTTTTTTTACAGCAAAGAAAAGTAGTAGTATATACACAATGCAAATTCCAGTATATGTAACAGAAAATTGTAGAACTTCTAGTATATTCTAAGTAGTTTCCTATTAAAAAATATAGAAAAAAATAGAATTTAACACCTTGGCTACATATAATTAATAATGTAGAATAAGATAATAAGTTAGAATTATTAAATTATATACAAAGAAAATAAGCAATAATAACCTTAACTAAACATTTACTTTTATACAGCCAAATTTGGCATTTTTTCACACTTTTGTCTCTAGACTAAGTTGGGAATAATATCAACACTTATTATGTAGGCAGACAAACAGAGAGGACTTGCCACTGAAAACAAAACAAAAGGTCATTTTTTCCCTTTCAAAATATAATTTGCATTATTAGGCTGTTACTATATGGTCACCTGATATAAGAAAGTAGAACACTGACATCAAAAGATTTAGAAATTCTGCTTCATGATAATGAAAAATTCTTTAAATATCACTTATTTTTCTGGTCACAATGTATCTCTACATATCTTTCATGCTCTTTCCCTTCTTATTCTAATAACAGAAATCAAATTTTCTGTTGGGGAGCCACCCTCAAAATGATGGGACTGACCTTCACCACTGGTAGGCACAGAAGCCTGGTCAGTCAAATGATTGATTCAAGGCTGGCATTTAATCCAAGTCTGCCCAGTTTAAATCAGCCATTTGACACACTGAAAATACATGCTCTCATGCCCCTGGACTTACTACATGCAAGACTCTTCCTGGTGCTGTCTTTGCTTGTTACCACCACAGAGAGAAAGCCTGAGAAAGACATCAGTGTAGAGGGGGAGAGAGAGAGTGAAAGACAAAGGCTAGTGTCCTGATCACATCTCAAGAGCACTGGAGTAAACCTTGCACTCACAAAAACAAGCTGTACTCCCTGGATTTCTCGGTTTCAAAATCCCATAAATTGTCTTTCTGTTTATTTTAATCAGTTTACATTTTGCAACTAATAGAGGAGAAAATTCTAATACACTATTTCACCACATGGATCGTTTCAATGTTAAGGAATGTAATAGAAATCTTGATGAGATCCCAGTCTGCTCTTGCTGACTTACCCCTCTTTTTGCTGCTTCTCTATTTGAAAAGCAAGAAAAAAATCCAATCGTTTCTTGCTGCACTATTGATGAAATTCATTCATTCAACAAATGCTTACTGCACACCTATTATATCCGGGCGTTCATAATTGAAGAAAACATACAATTGGTCTACTTTCATAAAATTTACAATCTGGTAGGAGGGAGTTGACAATAAAAATAAAAAATAGACTATGTAAATACATTGCGCTACAAAGAAAAATAATGCAGATGAGGAAATAGAGAATGTCTAGGCTTGATAATGGTTTTGTTTCATTTTGTTTTGCTGTTTTATAAATAGGTAGTCAGGGAAGGTCTCATTAAGAAAATGCTATTCGAGCAAAGACCTAAAGAAAGTGAGTTTCTTACAGAACAAGATATGGGTCCTGAAACAAAGTGTAGTAAAGTTCAACTTGCAGGGTGTTTGGCAAATGTTCCTTAGAGGAGTTTATTTACACAAGGGAGAAACTCCCATTGGCGTCCCACTAGAACCTTTTGCTGCTAGCTCTCTGCGAGAATTGGCATATTTGTTTTGTTTCACTGGGCAAACAAAAGGATAGTTGTATGTCCCATGAATCATTATGATTTTCAATGTGCACTCTCAGGTATAAAGGCTGTGATGTAAATTGCTAATTTTATAAAGCACCTGGAGCTCCTCAGGGCAAAGGCACCATGTCAACACCAGTATTAAACAAATAGCAATAATTGACACAATCCTCAGGTGGTAGAAGGCAAATAAGATATGTTCCCTCTTGGAAGTCCATGGCGTCTTCCAGGTTCACCACTTGGCAACCTGAATTAAGCAAGGTTGAGACAAAGTATTTTTAGAAAGCTACTTTTGCTACCAATGTATATAGCTTCCAAACAACCACTGTGAAATAAAAGAGTTTTTGACAGCAAATTAAAACCGGGTGTGTTTTCAATTTCACTATCACAATAAGGTACTGAATAACTACTTGAAATACCATTTCTTCTTATTGTCAAGGCATTTTCACTATTAGTTAGAAAGAACAATAGGGCAATATTCATTAGATAATAAAAGCAGAATCATTTTCCACCAGTTTCTAGAGAACATGCAAATCTCTATTTAGCAAAAGAAATTTTTACGCATTGCATTTTATAGTTTCTCAATGTGAATTCTGAGTAAAGAAACTTTGCAAAACAAGAATGAATTTTAGAGTTCCAGATGGTAGACAAACTCTAAAACGTATATAACATGTTAACAAGATTTCTTTGTGTCTGTAAGAATTTGATAGGGAAATGTACCTAATTTCAATGTAACTCATTATCTACTCCAGCCCACTCCACACTGAAAAAGGCATCTGTAAAAGAAATTGTGCTACATATGTATATATACACAGACACAATTTATAAATAAACAACAGGATTTGAATTTTAAGTAAGGGATAGCTCAAGATAAACCTGGTTTTAATCTACTAATTCCAAAATTCAATTGAAAAAAACAAATTAACCATTATCCCAAGGTTATTAACTGTCATTGATCTTAGAATTATAGACTTTTACAGAAAGATCTTAAAATTAATCTAGCATGACTCACTTATTACACAGATGAAGAGACTCGGAGAGTTCACTTTGCTAGGAATATAAAAATCAGTTATAATGCCTTGAGCCATAGCCACTGCTCGTATTTTGGGATATTCTTTCAGATGTTTTCCTATGAATCACTACATGTGTATGTGTGTGTATTCACGCATATATGTAGATATATGTATATGTATAAATATGTATTTCTTATTTTATAAAGCCGTCTCTATTTTACATATTGTTCATGTATTTTTTTTGTTTAACCATGAAAATCTGTTAAAAATTAACCCTGTACGTTAGTATTCCATCACAGGCAAGTGTGTCCCTTGGCTTGATACATTAAACTAATCCCAATTGCTGGATATTTGACTTATTTAGAATTTTCAAACTAAAAAATGACATGGCTAAATCTCACACATTCTTATTTTTTAAGGATAAATTTTTAGAAGAGAAATTGTTGGTTTATAGTTTTTGTTTTTGTTTTTTTTTGCTTTTTGGCAATTATTATTAGATTGCCTTCTAGAAAGACTATTCAAAATTTTACTTTCACTACTAGTGAACAAGAATATTCCAAATTGAATCAGTATTTGGTATTATTTGGCTTTATCTTTTTCTTTTAATCTTTAAAATTTTGATTAGATAAAATATTGGTCCTTTAATTTGCATTTAATTTGAATTTCAAGTTTGGGCTTTTATTCTTACTGGTAACTAGTATTGTGAATTGACTGTGTTAATTTTTTGGTAAGAATGGTCATCTTTTTTGTTATTAATCTCTAAGTATTTATTTTTAATGCATTAAAGTTAATTTGACTTTAGCAATATTAGATAAATTTCTTGGGTTGTTATTTGCATTTTCATTTTATTTATGGTGTTTTTTGATGTGTAGAAATATTCGACTTTTTAATGTACACCTTTCTATCAAACATTTTCTTAATGTCTTCTAGCTCTGGTGGTGTGTTTAGAGATATCTCCCAACTTGAAATTAAGTAAATATTCACCAACATTTTATTACAGTAATTTTAAGTAAAATATCTTTTACCTGTTATGTTAATAAAATTATATTTTATAAATTATGTAATACATATTAATATTTTTTATTTTAATCAAATCTTACCTAATATATGCTTTTATGTAAAGTGTAAAGAAAATTCTGAATTTATATTATTTTCCCAAATGACTAGCTACTGCCTCCATAACATTCATTGCGTAGCCATTTCTTGTATTGTTGAACACAATGCTACTTTAATCACTCTGTAAGTGTATATGTATGTCTATATTTATGTCTACATATATGCATACACACACAAACACAAACACAAAAGACTTATTTGGAATCTATAGTCTTTTCAAATTATTTTATTTCTTCATCTGAACTACTGTCCTTTATAACATTATAATTTCTGGAATGGGGAACTCTCTATCTTTCCACCTTTTGATTTCTTATTATTTTCATTTATAGGTAACTGAAATATTTTGCTATTTAAAAGGTATTTAATCTTTTTCTGTTATAATTTCTAACTGGGTATTACTCTTTTTAAAGAAAAACTAATGATTCCCTTATGTCTATTTTGTATTTAGCCACCTTATTAAAGTTATTCCTTATTTCTAATAATCTTTCAAATAATTCCTTCATTCCTTCCATCTAAATACCCAAATAGTTATAAAGTCAGTTTCCATTTTACATATTATGTTTCAAATAATTGCACTAACTAAAATGCACTGTAATATTTTAATATGATATGATAGTGTTTATAATGAAGCAAATTTTAAGCAAATTTTAACCACTCAGTTAAAAATCTTTTTAGCTATTGAGATAGATACTATATTCTTTTATTGTTGCCATGTCACTTGCCCTTTTCTTTTTTAGACAATGAATATATATTAAATTCTAGTCAAATGCCATCTGACTTCTGCCATTACAAGCCTCTTATTCTCTCTTTTACCTATTAACATGATGGATTCTGTGAGCAGATTCTCTTACAATGAATCATGTGTATACTTATGAAATCAACCTTATTTGACATAAGCATGAATGTTTTAATGAAATGCAGTATTCAATTTACTAACATTGTACTTAGGATTTTATCTCTTTATTTAATAGTAGGATTGGTTGAGAAATTTTCTATCACAGTTAGGTGTAGTTCATATAATGAATTGTAAAGTTGACTTTCTTTTTATAAATGCCTAGAAAAATTTAAGTAACATACTAAGTTTTTATTCTTTAAAGTTTGTAAATACTGTCAAAGAAATTTTCTGGGCATGGCACATTTTGCAGGGCTGTTTTTTAAAAGTAGTTTTTTTAATTTTTATTTTCATAACAGATATTGCTTTATTAGGTTATGTACTTTATTTGTGTCCATTTTTGAAATATATGTGTGTATGTATATGTGTGTGTATATATATGTGTTACATATATATATATAATTGTATATATAAAAACAAAATGTTTTTATATAAAGAAATCATTTAAACAACATTTTTGGTACATATTTTTCTATAATATATAATTAATAAAATTTTTTCTTTTTTTCCTTTTTCTCTCACTCTGTGTGTGTGTGTATGTGTGTGTTTGTATAAACTGTTTCACCAACTGTTAGGCATGACTGTGTCTCATTTTCACTCACCACAGAAAACTGGGAAAGACATTTTAAGAGGTGAGAAATAAAGAATTCTCCAGATTTTTACTGTCTCCCAAGAGGAACACTATGGTCTCATAGATGGGTGTGAACACCTCTGTGATCATTTTTCCTAATCACTAGGGAGTAATTTTCAGCATTAAAAGAGTAAGTAGGTATCTCCCACCTCACATTCTAGCTGCTATCTGATTTAATAGGTATTTCACGGAATTTAAAAACAATAGTAAAATTTATCATAGAAACATGTCTCAACTGTCTCCATTGGATACAAGGAGTTCTCTAGGACTAATTTTGGAAAGAACATGTACTTTTTTCATATTATGTAACATTTTGAGAACATTTTAATGAGAGATTAGTGAGATTTTGAAAATAGAAATTTAAATATTTTAATGACATTAATTGAAAAAGATTAACATAGCACAATAAACTTAATATTTTAGAAACTAGTATAATAAACCATTTTTTTAAAAAATTAAAAGGCAAGGCAAACATTACAAAGTGAAACCTGGAGGAACCAAAACTTCTAAAATAATGAAACCTTCCCTCCAGCAGACCCTTAAAGAACTGAACTCTGTTGCATACTGAGTTGATAATTAGTGGAGGAGAGTACAAAATTTTATTATAGCTACAGTTTCTTGAGTAGTTGCCACATGCCAAGCATAATGCTAGGTGTTATACATATTAGTTCTACTCATGAAAACTATAGGAAGCAGAGCAGAGGAGAGCTGACATTGAATATGTCAGGCACCAGGATCAATGAGTTCTTCACAAGAACCACCTCATTACATTTTGCAACTATATTTCAGAACAAATATTATTGTCCCCATTTTTGAGCTGAGAAAACTGAGTTTCGAGATCTCAAGTTTATGGAACTAGTAAGTGACAATAAGGTTAAAGTCCATACTCTTTACATTGTGCTACTGTTTCAAGTTGGACTCAACTTATTTCTGAGAATAATGGCTAATTTAGCTACTTACAACATGCTAATCACTTCTTAAGTGTTTTATGTGAATCATCTTCTTCTTGAAACTTCACAACCTTATAAAATAAGGAACATAATTGTGCTTTTCCTGACTTAATAGAAAAGGAAACTGAGACTTAGAGAGATTGACAAGGCCAGAATATGCACCCAGACTATTTAATACCAGCCTCTAAGCTTCTAATTACTATCCAGAAATATCCACCAAGAAAGATAGCTAACATGGGGGAATAATAGCTATAAAATCTAAAAGAATATAAACAAATTAGCCATTGAAGAGAAGGCTACACTTTCTAATTCTATGATGGGCTGTTTTCCTTAGATGTCAACTATTCTGAATTTCCACTGAGGAAGGAACACAGTGAAATAGAATTGAAACCATGACAGCAAAGATAATCAAACTGTACATATCTAGAAGCAGGTCTCCTTTTCCAAAAGAGGTCAGTTACACTTGCCTACAAAGACTTTAGGATCCTATTTTTTTATGTTCAACCAGTAATTCAGAAAGATGCAACCAAATAAGAAAAAACAAAGGATAAATGACTATCTGGATAAGTGTGTTTCCATTCTAAACTTCTGAGGGGGGAGGCGTGTAAGAAGACAGAATACATAGAGCAAAAGTAAAATTATTTGTGGGAAAGTATAGGGAAAAGAGCAAAAGAAATCACTGGCCCCTGGCAGCAAGTGTAACTCCTTTTTTAAGGTATTCCTGATCATCACTACTCATCCCTAACTTTTTGAAAAACCATGAGATTATTGACTCCCAGTACACTGTCTTTTCATCTAACCCTCTGGGGACTGAAGCAAATAGAGTCCTTGGCACCACTGACATTTTCCAATTTCAGATGGGTATGCAGATTAATCTCTGTCTCTTCTGGCCTATCTATCCAACTGTAATGAGGGTACTGCAAGGTAAATGAGGCTATCCCATAATCCTCACTCCCTGTGTTAAAGATGCCATTATGAAGCACCCTGATCTTGTTTTCAGCTAGTGCTGAGATGAGCATTTGCTTCACTGGAATGTGACACTCTGTGTTTAGTGGGATCCTTGTCACCTCAAGTTATTTGTCAGAGGAGGTGAAATGGTCCTACTTCAGATGAATATACAGCTCAGGTTCCCTTAATTTGCATTGCTGTGATTTATAGCTGTATCCATAGGATTCTTTGTATCACTCTAAGCAACATTGTAGTAACAATTGAAAATATCATATGTTCTGATTTTACATCAATTTGCAAATTATATCATCCTTCTTCACTCCCTACATTGTAGATACCTATTACGATGATACCACATGATATTATTCCTGCCTATGTTGGCATTTGGGGTTTGAGAACCTTGACACACCAGCCCTGTAGTCTTTGATGACTGGCTAGGTGTCTAAAAGCCACAGAGACACTGAGCAGACTTGAGGAGTGCAGCCAGCCTTCCACACTTTGTCAGATGTTTAAAATAAAATGGTGATTTGTAGAACATAGTTTAAAAATAATTTTGTCAGTAGGTTTACGTTCATTAACATATATCCTCTGAGCATTTTACAGTAACCATCATGGTTAATTGTATTCCTTTTTTAGTTGCTGATATCCTAAAGAACAGGCATTTTAATTAAAAAAAAAATGAGCTAAAATAGCAAAGCAGAAATAAAGGGTGAAAAAAAAAAAAACCCACCAAAGCCACACAATGCTAAACACAGATCAGCATTGCTATATTTGCAAATAAAATGAGCTAAATGGAGGAAAGTGTAAACTGACAAGGCAAAGATGTACCAAGAAAAATGAGAACATATGGAGAGAAAGAACTCAGCAGTACCTTACTTCAGCTATCAGTTGAAAAGAGCTAATGACAGAGTGATCTGTCAACATTCTACTTCTTTACAAAATGACACATATTTAACATGAAATATTACTAGTGGGTGTGGAGTGTATATACTGGATTTGCAGGAACTGTAAGCTTTAGGAATACTACTAAACAATGAATCTTTCCAAATTCACCGCAAGAAAAATTTATCTATTTTGTTCTTACCAATCTTAATTGAGTATCTATTACACACTAAACACTGCTCTAGGTTCTGGGGATGGAACAGAAAACAAAACAAACCAGATGCCTTTTCTTATGGAGTTCATAGTCTAGCTGGAAGGATATGGACATTAAAATAAAGAGGTAAATTATTAGGTATATTAGAAAGTGATAAGTATGATAGAAAAAAATATACTAAGGGAGTCTGCAGGGGTGGAAGTTAGGAATGTAAACTAGTTCTTAATCTGTTGGCAAGAAAATGCCACACTGAGGTGACCTTTGAGTAAAGACTTGAAGGGAGCAAGCCATGTGGATAGCTGATGAAAAGCAACTCATTCCTTCATTTGGATATAAATGTGAGAGAAAGGAAGAAGGAAGCATTTTCTATACTCTAAGGTTGAGCCTCTTAAATCGCAGCATGTGGTTGACAGAAAGTAGAAGGAGAGTCAAAAACAAAAATTTGGAGGAAAAAATATATTGTTATGTTAAAAAAATTAAAAAGTAAATATTAGAAGACTTAGATTCTTAAGACAAAACTAGAGGTGTTAAAAATTTTTGTATTTTTCATCGTAACTCCAGGGTAATTCCCCAGATATTAGGCTTACATGTTCATTTTCTTTTGGCATAAGCAGTTTCAGTAGAAGACTTAAGGTGTTCTCTGTTGGGAGAGTTATGTTAGGGTGGTAACTAAGTTCCAGAGAATTCAAGGTTATTAATATTTCACTATGTACATACTAATTAGAAGACATCATGGATACATATGTGCCGCTCCCAACTCCAGAAGCAGTACACAAAACATGTGAATTTTACGTAGATCCATGCCACACTATATAAGTGAGAAAAATCCCCCAATAGAGTAGGAGGGTTATAAAACTCAGAATAGCATGCGTTTTCTTTTTTAAAACTAAGTGCAATCTTGGCTGATGGAAGCTGGAGGAAAGAGAAAGAGTATGAGCCCAACATATTCATTTTCAAACAAAATCATGATTGTGCCCTCTGTGATCAAAAGGAAAGTTCTTAACTTCAGTTACTTTATTCACAAAATGAGTCATTAACAATAAAACATTCAATTTCCTAACATGGTGTCTGTCCACATTTATCTTATGATACTACTTAATGATTTAATATCTTTTATATTGAAAAAAGTCTGAATTTAAATTAAATAATATAATTCTCACTTCATATGAGTCATGTTATAATTTTGGACCTGTTGATATGTATGAGTCATTGAAATGTCATTCAAAAGATCATTTCATTTCTTACATGAATTTTGTTTAAAAAAATTAATTTTAAAAAAAGCAAATATAAATGTTTTAGGTTTAATTGTATTAACTTCAAAACACCGAACTCTCTAGTGACCCTCTTGGATGTGAGCTGCAGATATAAGTGTGAATAATGCTAATTGTTCTACATGAAACTTCCTAATGTGAAAACATTTCGGAGTCATTCTCAGAGTTCACCTATAATGTTAAAGTTCAACTGGAGCTGATAATTCATGAACGTATTTCCACAATACTGAATATATTGTTAAAATATGCTTTAAAGACTTTCTGACTAGGAAAGCTAAAATATTAAAATTTTCCTAGATATTTTGAAAAGTTGCCTATAACACTCAAGAAGAGTTCTCATCTGTTCCAGTTTTCTGGAATGATGTCCTCATGAATTGGTCATATTCTCTAAGGGAGAAACATATTCCCAGTATTCAATTTTTCTACCAAAGTACCTGAGAAATAACTTATGTTTAAATGAAGAAACATGCCACCATTTTAAAAATACAAGTTTCTTGACTCATAGTCCAACAAATTGCTGTAGTTTTAAGCCTTTAGTAGTGTCAAGGTTAAAGGAACGGCATTTTGTTTGAAAGAATTTCCAAAGCACAAGGCAGCCTTGTTTTGTGGACAGTGTTTCTTCAAATATTTGGTTTAGGATACAACACCAGAGGCCTTGGCAGTGGATACTCCGAAGAAATATATAGTTTAACAAATCCACAAAAATGAGTCCTAGATGTGGCTTATGGGTGACTTCATGTTTTTAAATATGGTCTAGTGTACAAAGATATAAGAAAAATATACTGCCCTGAAAAATATGAATGATCAGGTGGAGTAAGGCAGATAAAATTTATTTATTTATTCATTCATTTATTCATTTGTTGAACAAGTATATATTGAGCTCTATTCTGGGTTAGATACTCTTTTGGTATATCAAGATATATCGACTTGGTTCTTGTTCTCTAGTAATTTTAATATTTAGTAGGGAGGAGAGACAGGTTAATAGCTGCCTCTCCCAGTAAGCACAATGTTAAAGTTTACACAGGATGCTAATGGAGCTCAGAAGAGGAGCCACAGCAATGATTCAATCCTCAGGTCTGGGCCTAGAGTGGGTCAGTATCATTAAGGAAGAAAATTAACAAGGAGATAGATGGTGAGGCTAGTTATGAAAAGGTAACCCCAGTAGATGAAGCCTACTGTGCAAAGGTAGGGAAAAAAAGGTAGGAAACAGAGAACAATTAAGTTCATCGTTCCTAGAGAGAGTTTTATAGGACATGGCATAGAGAGGACACTGGTGAGAGCAACAGGTGCTGGGTTACTGACAGCAAAAAGGCCAGCTAAAGAGTTTGTATTTTATCTTCAGCACTCTGGGAAGCTGTTGAACAATCTGAAGAAAAGGATTTTGAAAAACATGACAATGAAAGATAATACTATCTTTTCAAACTAAAGAAGATGTTTCAACTGTTCATCCATTTCCAGCTTTCTTTTTCCCTCTGAGCCTACAGGAGAATTGTGCTTTCATGCCTCCTTGAAGTTAACAAAGTTGAATTGCTTAGAAAAATAAAATATGATTCTTTTTTGGGTGGGGTGGAAGCATTTAATCATCACTGCTTGGAACTCTAACCCCTTTGTCTGCTGTGAGGATTGTAGATGTCTGTGTTTGATATAAAGATATTGCTCTCAGCAATCATATGGAGATGGCTGGTCTGAAGGATCAGCTGGATTTACAGTGGGATTGTGTGTTACTGCAGTATTATTTGCCTACTGTACTCAAGTAACAGGGATATTCTTATAATTAGCAAGATATTAACCCTGATTGTAATTTATTCAATGAAAACATGTTGACTATTTTCCTTCTTAGAAAATAACTTTCTTATGCTGCCAAATCAAATTGCCCTTCCAGATTTTGGAAGTGGCAGATAATAGAGCTGATGCTTATTTATTTCTTTATAATTAGTTCTTGTTTAGAAATCTGAAAAATGCATAGTAAAAAAAATAGGGTGCACATTTACTTTAATAGATTTTAGAAGGAAGCAGTGCCTTGATCATATGGTAGCAGTATTACAACATTTAAAAAAATAGGTTAACTCCTAAAAGTGAATATTGTACATGTTCATATATACTTTATTCTTTGTACTTCCTGACTGTTGCTTGCATACTGCCTGCTTCCCAGCATTAATTTGTCTCTATTTCAATGTTTAAAAATGTTGGAATATGCAGAGGAACCTAGAGTCTTCTAAGAAATGCATCCAAACATCTTAAAAAATTGGGAGAATTCACTATTAGTCCAGTCTTTGGATGCTGTTAAATCTGTACCAGCAGGGATTTATTATTTGTCACAAAAGAAAAATTGCTTATCCTTATGCTTATAGAAAAAAATAATTTGTCTTATCTAAAATGTTACATGGGTTACGTCTTAGAAGAGGAATATTCTATGTCATATTTTATACAAATAAGATATGTTTAAAAGATGGTAATGAAGGAAATACTTCTTGAAATGACAGGATGTAAATTTGCCTGTAAAATCAGACTGCTTTAGCTAATCCTTTAGGATTTGGTCAGGATGATCCCTTGGGTAAGGAATCTAACCCTTTCAAATTGCATGAAAATTAGAAGACAAATGAAGATGTTATGGATAGAGATACATTTCTAAACAAACTACTAGGATGAAAATCATTAAAATCAATTTTTTAAAAAACCTTTTTTCTCTGTCACTCATAATTATTTCAAATACATTCATTTTGAAATAAAATGTACTTATCGAGTTAGATTTGAGACCTCTTTAGAAAAATTCCTTAGAGTTTTTATTTTTGTTTTCTTAAGCAGAAAAACAATACTACTTTAAACGAAGCGAACCTTAACATAAAACTGATATTGGTGGCAAAGGAAAGCATCTTATTTTATACTTTCTGTCAACTAGAGAGAGAAAGAAAATCTATTTCTCACTCTTTCACATGGCAACTACATCTTAGTAAAGCCAAATCCTCCAGACAATAGGGCATGTTATTGCGAGATATTTTACACCTGACTTAGCCATTTTGTAAAATCAGAGATAGCTATTAGCTCAGAGGCTCTTCCTTGTTTCCTTTTCCGTGGTGTTTAGCTATTGATAAATATTAACTGCATGTGACACAGTTTCCCAGTTCAGAAAAAGAAGGTGTCAGTTTTGCGATTCCAAACTGTGGCCAGAGGGCTCTGAGCTGGCATGGCCCCTCTGGGCATTGCCATGTCACTGAAGAAGGAGCTGGGTGGGGTGGCAGCAGGTGGCAGCTTTGCTGTTAAGCAAATGATCTCAGCAGGCCTGAGGATGAAGAGAAAAGTTGCCACAGGAAGTGCTTAGTGGAGATCTCAGAGGAACCTCAAGAGTCAAAGAAATTGAACAGAAAAAGGTTTCACATTTTAGTTCCCCAATGTTGGAGCAGCAGGACTTATTGATAGAGAAGCACGTTAGTTAACATAACTTTCCAATAAGAACGCAATCCCTTGCAGCCATACAGGACAATGGAAAGATACCCTAAAATAGTCACTGAACTGAGACTTTGAAATATCATCTGGGTGCAAAGAACCCCTATAGACTCATTATGAGGGAATCATAATGAGTGACATTTACTGAGTAGTCATTATGTACTAGACATGGTTGTTAGTGCTTTTTGGGTATCAACCTATTTATCTTAACAACCACTCTCTGAGGTATTATAACTTGCCCCGTTGTACAGATGCAGAAATAGTGGCCCAGAAAATTGAAGGAATTTGATGGAGGTGCTACAGCTAGTACAGAGGAGAGCCAGAATATCAACCTAAGAAGCCTGCCTCCAGAAGCCACACTCTTCACCACCAAGCTTCACCAGCTCTCAGAGATAGGAAATTCTAAGTCTTTGTCTACAAGAAGAGACACAAGGTACATACTTCATGAAAAGATACTGAACATGAAAATACAGAAAATGAAAGATGCCAAGTGAGTGTCAGGAAATATATAGTTGTTGAAATCAGTCCAGAGAAGAAAGGTTAGAAAAAAAAATATTTGAGGAGTGGGTCCTTGAATTGGATGTGAACAAGTAGGGACAGTGTAGTGTGGTGAGAAGGAGCATGCATGGGAAAGCTTTAGAGGGCCTGGGTTCAAATCCCAGCTCTGCCACTTATAAGCTGTGTGAGCTTGGGTAAGTCACTGAGTTCTTTGTAATTTAATTTTCCCTATCTGCAAGGTTAGTGAAACCTATTTCAAAGAATATTTTATGAAGATTCAGCAAAACGTTATGTTATTTTATGAAGATTCAGCAAAACGTTAGCATAGTACCTGGTACAATATAACACTTAATATTTTTATTATTATCCAGTTGAGGTCAATGGGAAGATGATTGCAGATGAGTCATGTAAAATAAATCTGTAAAAGCCAGAAATACAACCTCAATTAGGTCAGTTCAAGTTGACTGAATGGGTTATGTGTCTGACTTCAGAGAAGTTCCATGGACAGTCACTAGGGGTGTCTCAAAGCTCCAAAAAGTTGCACGTGGTTGCTTCGATTAATAAGTATTATGATTTTTTTTTTTTTTGCAAAGCAATGAATGTAGGAAAAGAGTTAGAGATACCTGAATAAGGAAAACCCATTCTATTTGTGGTGACACAGTCTGGCATGAAGGACACTCATCATCAGTTAGAGCTCTGCTTATGCACATGAGAATGGAGGATTTGGGATTACTAACTTGAAGAGAAGAAAACAGGGATTAATTTATCCATCAAAGAAATATTTGTCAGATACGAAGTAGGTGCCAGGCTCTCTACCAGGTGTTACAATAACAATGAATGAGGTAGAGATGACAAGAAGTCCTCAGGAAACTGTCTTCTGAGAGAGACAGAAAATGGCATGCACAATCCTCTTTGAGAAGTGGTATTTAAAACACAAAAAATAATAAAAAAAAAACAAAAGCAATATGCAGTCTTCAGGGGAAGTAAAAAGATTTAGGCTACAACACAGGGAGTGGGGGTGGGAAAGACTTCCCAGAAAAGTCACGTCTCAAAGGAAGAGGCAGGTCTCATGAAGCAGATGGGGGAGGAGGGTGGGAAGACATCCCGATCAGACAATGTGGACAAAGCTGATAAATGAAAAAAGATGAAATATTTTAGAAGTTGCAAAATACTTTCCACAAATGGTGCAGTGGAGTGCAGCATACAAGATTGAGAAATAATGTGCTAAAGACGCAGGGGACCCACAGAAGAATGTGTGGGAGAAGGAAGGGCTTGGCTTTCACCTTTAGAGAGGTCCCTGTGGAAGGAGAATGGGGTAGGTGGTGAGATTAGAGGCATATAAACTATTTAGAAAGTTATTTCATAAAGTCCATGGAAAAAAATAGTTTCAGTGTCATTGGGGGACAAAAGAAGGGTCTCAATTCATGGACTATGGCATACACTTAACGAGAAAAGCTGAAGCACCACATTCTTCTCAGCTTCAAATAAAGATAGCAAAGTGATCAGATAAGTGAAGGCCTAGACAGATGCTGGGATGATTACAGTTGCAGAATGTCTAAGTGAAGCTGTCCTCTCTTATTTACTCTCCCCTATCCTCTGCCATGTTAGTTATCCTTCTCTGCCCTCTGGGATATCTTCCCTTATCTCATAATTGGAGTTGGAAGTGAAATGCATGGGTACAGGGGAGACAGTGAAGACATCAGAGGCAACGAAGAGAGAGAAGAAGATTAAGAACAAAACTTTAAAAGAGACTTGAGGAGACAGGCAGTGTTTTCAGGAATGTCACTTGTAAAATGAAATGTGAAAATAGGTTCTATATATAAATATGCACACATGCCTATGTGTGTGTGGATTAAACCAAGACACCCCTTCTCAGCCAGAACAATCTTTTCTAACACGTTGAGAAATGGAAGTGTTAGAGGTTTAAATGGGTGGCACTTGGTTTTCCCCTTTAAAACATGGGTCACATTTTGAGGAGCACAGATGAGAAGTGAATTCTTTTTTTTTTTTTTTTTTTAATGCCTACAGCACCTGGTCTTCCTAAGAAATCTCCAATCCAAGTACTAACCAGGGCTGACCCTGCTTAGCTTCTGAGATCAGACATCAGGCTTATTCAGGGTGGTATGGCCATAGACCATGACCATGGCTCCAATGTGGCATGAACCCAGGACCTTCTGCATGTAAAGCAAATGTGCTAACCACTACACTATGGAACCATGTTCGAGAAGTGCATTCTTAATCTTGGAAATGCAATAGCTGCCATCACTGTCAGGTCTTTAGCATTGCTGACAACCCTGTATGGGCTGGCCCTGCCCATTTGCTTGGCCTCATCTCCCACCTCTGTACCTGCCTCCACCCTGGCTCTTTTGGCTTCTTTTACATTCACCACTCACCACTCACCACTTGTTCATGTAGTACATAAAGGTCTCTCTTGTGTCTTTATTCTCCTGATTAATTCTGACTGACCCTTCAAATTGCAGTAAACCACCATTCCTCAGGGAGGTCATTCCTGAGTTCCCTGCTCAGGTCAAATACTACCTCATGGCTTCTTTAAATGCTCTGTGCTTCTCTTCTATAGCATTGGTCCCAGTTAGAGTTCCATATGTGTATGTGTATGTGATAATTTGATTAGTGCTTCCCTGATTCTAAATCCATGTAGGCAGGAAGTATGTCTGATTTTGCATATCATTTTACCCTCAATGTCTACAAATGAATGGTGAATGTAAATAAGTGTGTGGGGGCATGGGAGATGTCAGGGTACTGTAAGGAGTTGAGGGAGCTGAAGCTAAAAAGAGGTGTCAAAGATGAACTTAATCCATGACTATCTTGCCTACCTTAAGTATTAAATTCACACTTCTTTCCAAACTGAGTTGGAAAATATGACTTTTAAAAATTGTATTTAGTCTTTTTTTTTTTTTTTGCTTAAGTTTCCTAAAATTTTAGACTACAAAGGCATTGCTGGGTAGTATACTTTGTTAGCTCCCAGAAAGAAGTGCATGTTCTTAAGTCTTATAATTTCAACATTACAAATTTTCTATATTAGCTTTCAACCTAACATAAAATTAATGTAAACTGGAGGCCTATTGACTATTTTATGTAAGCTCTTAAGATTATTTTCCTTAGGACATTCATTGAAAATAAATAATGAGCATGCCTAAAACCCAACTCTTGGTTTTTAATACAATTCTCCCATGAAGGGAACCAGGGATCCATGGAGAAATGGATGAATCTAGGACTATAGAAGGAAATGTATAAGATGAGCCTGCGTCTTGTAATGGCAAAAAGCAAGAAAGTGCTAAAAAAAAAAAAAAAAAGCCCACAATGATGAGGAACTTTTAAAGGGACATAAGAACTTACTGAAAGAACTCTCAAAGGCCAAAGCTGGAACAATTGGAGCAACAACATAGTATTGAATTATGACCTAAAGTACAAAATAAATATCTATGGGTCCAATCTGACATACACAAGAACTGAATAAACAATTAAATAAATGGAGGAGAATAGACAGATCGCCCATGCAGAAGAATTCCAAATATTTTATGTAGAAACTCTGCCTTCAAGAAGGCTGAGCATAACTCCCTCCTCCTTAAATGTGTGCTATTCATAGTGAATTCTTTCCAAAGAACACAGTACAAAAATAAGGGAAAAGAATAAGTTTACAGGGGAAATACATGACAAAAATATGTGTGTATAAAAATATATATCAGTATGTATACTAACCTGTGTAGATACTCATACCTAAAAATATGTCTGTATGTAACCAGATGGTCAAATTAATATGAATAGTGATATGTCATTTTGATAGAGTAATGAAAATGGTGCCTTCTGGGACTGTCTTCCTTAAAGCACATAATCCAAATCTAATCATGACAAAACATCAAATATCTGAGTTGAAGAAAATTCTACAAAATACCTGACCAATACGCCTCAAAACTGTCAAGGTCTGAGGAAACATGACAATTTAATGTACTGTGCTATTCTTGGTAGGATCCTGGACCAAAACAAAGGACATCAGACAAAACTAAGAAAATGCAAATAAAGGATAAACTTTAAGTAATAATATTATATTAATATTGGTTCATTAATAATGAAAAAGTACCATACTCATATAAGATGTTAATAATAGAGGAAAGTGGGAATAAGGTATGTGTACTAATGTTTGCAAATTTTCTATAAATCTAAAACTTTTAAAACAAAATATTTCTTTTAAAGAAAATTTAAAAGTCTATAAATTTAATTTAAACTGGTAGAATTAAATAGTAAGATCTAATCTTACTGATACAAGCCAATACTTAATTCTCTTAACCAAAAGGACAAAGTATTCTTCATATATTAACCTCTATGACCAATTGTTTTGTCTATGTTCCTTTAGAAAAATAATTGACCATGTTATGTACCATTAATTAGAGTCAAATTAGAATATTATGGAATTGATAAACATATGATTCAGTTAAAGAAAAGTTTACTGAATAGTAGGAAATAATTTACACAAGATATGCATTATCTATATGGACGTATTTTTCAAAAAAGACAAAAGAGTCAAGAATGCTTTACTATTCTAAGACAGACAGACAGACAGACAGACAGATAGATGATAGATAGATAGATAAACAGAGGGAAAACTAGAGAAGAATTCTAGTTTTAACCCAACCATAAAAATGATAAATTTCAGCAAATAGTTAAGATGTTATAATTTACTCATGATTTCTTAACCTAGTAAACAATGCAGTGAACCTTTGCCCATCCCTTCTTCCTCGCCTGGGCCCATGCAGACTATGTCACATGAAATGCTTCTGTCCATGAGAACATCCAGACCCATACGGGGGTTAAATCTGCCTTACTGCAGGTGTACCCAGTATTTCAGATTTGCAGCTACAAAGAACCAGCCTCATCCAAGCACCAGTCCTCCAATTACTACATCATTTTCTTTCTTAAACAATTTTTGTCCTTCAACCACTTTATACGTGACAAAGCATGAGTTTCACCCACCCTGTCACTATCCTTTTTGTCCTCTCCAGTACGTCCGCAGCCCAGAAGGGAGCACAGGCCAGGTGAGGTCTGAATGATGCAGGGTCAAGTGCACTCATTACCTCTTTATTTTGAGTCATTCTAGCTCTATTAATGGAGCCCAACTTGCTATGTGCAATCTTCAAGTAGGTTCCATACTTTACATCAGAAACTGGATGTCAGATACAAATTTTACATAAACTGTGATTACTGGGAATGAGGTTAGCACTTTTTTACTTGGTTGTGAATATCATACTTGGCTTCCTGGAGGCTTCAAGCATTCATGTATCACAGCCCTCCTATGCTGACACAGTGAGTGGTGCCCTCAGAGAACAAACCTTCCACACTTCCCTTATTCTAAAAACAAAACACAAAAAATCCACCTACTGTTTTGTTCTAACTGCACAGATGTAAAATCTGAACTGAACATGATGATGGGAAGATAGTACCCTTTAATCTCAGTATTTAAATTCTTGTTATTTTCTGGATATTTAAAGCACAGGACAAACAAACAGAGACTCACGGGCATGGACAATAGACTAGTGGTTACCAGAAGGTAGGCAGGGAAGAGGGATAAGGGAGGTAGATGGGGTAAAAAAGGTCAAATTATATATATACACACACACACACACACACACACATACACCTTATGCTCTACTGCTGAACTGTACACCTGAAACTCACTGGATTTCATTAACCAATGTCACCATAATAAAAAAATTAAAAAATAAAATAAAGTGCAGATATTCCCATGAGAAATATTACTGCCTGTCTAACAAATAATGGTCATATAAAACTAAACAATTAATAATTTAAGAACACTTTAAAATTCAGGTTACAAAGAACATATTTTTCTAATCTTTATAAAAACATGTAAATTAATATAAAATTTTATTTGGAAATTGTTAAAACTGTGTTGGAACAAAATGACTTTAATGCAGGTGATAGATTTCCTTCATGTGCACTTAGAGTCTTGTTGTTGATCCATTTGTTTCTTCTCTATCAATTCTACTAAGACACAGATATTCTAGACATTAATGCTTTCAGGAATACACAATATTGATAAATATGCCCCAAATGACAAATATCCAAGAGAAAATAACAAGTATGAATGCCAGCCAAATTTCTATCTGAACTGCCATCTCTAATTGAGAAAGGTGAAAAATGTTACTTCTGGAAACTTTGCTCATAGTGAATTTATAGATTACTTATAGATTAAATAATACCATTAGCAGTTCTAGAATTTGAAGAACAGAATCAGAGGAGAGGAAATAAAATAATAATTAGGTAATAACAGATTAGTCAAGGTTACAGTAGAATAAATTTGCAAAAGGATAAAGATAGCCACAAAAATATCAAATTTTTAGTTCCTTACAAGAGAAATAGTACAAATGTCCAAGAAATAAGTATTTACTTTTACTCTTTACATGCATTATAACATATATGAAACAATTTGCTCCTCCCAGAAGTATTTTGATTTGAGATTTTTTTTTAAAAGAAACACAGGAATGAAGGAGCTTCTTTTCCATGCTAGACATAAAGGTTCTTAAACATATTTCACTTATGCAAAGCATAATGTAAGAGGCACTAGGGACCTCAGTTCACAAACAATAGACATAAGACTGATGTCCTGGCTGCTTCCTGAATACTGTACTCAGCAGTTTTAGAGCACTTAGCAGTGATGAATAGGCATGAAGAACCAGGTACCGAAAAGCCATTTCCTTGGAAATAAAACTTTTTTTTTTCTTTTATCTTTTCCCTGTTTTGATTAAAGCTCTGAAGAAACCAAAGACACAGAAGGAGTAGAGAAAGTATGCAACTCAGATTATCCAAAGGAGATGTTTCCAAAGAGGCTGAATGAAAACAGATGCTGGAGAGATAAAAGGGGTAAAAACAGCCATAATTTTCAAAATTCTTTTGATGTGCTATTGCTAGGAAAGTCGTGGATTTTCTCAAGGTAAAGCTGTTTTATACAAATGAGCTCACATGTCAATCAAAGATCTTTTACTTATAGTCAAGTCAAACATTCGACTATTATTATAATCAAATTCTAGTATTAGAATCAAATTCTTAGGGTCAATATGTAACAGCCAATTCACCTAGTTGAGAAAAATAAATGAAGAAATGATAGAAAAATGAAAAATGCAAAGATTATTTACATACTTTACTCTAGAATCATATTTTTGGTTTTATGTATTTTTTTAAAGCTATCGAAGGAATTGTTTTAGGTGGGGAACAGATAATAGTCATGTTGCACATTAAAAAATTATTTGACTGGCCTCATATGTAAAGAATTTCATCATTTCCAGAAGTGTTGGCATTTGTCTACATCCTCTTTCCAGGCTGCTTGTCATTTTGTAATTATTTTCGTGGGGCCCATTTTCCTTATTATATAGATCTGTGCTTGAAACAGGGAAGCAATCCTGAGAATTGACATGAATTGACAGATGCCATTAGAAGCAGCCCCACTCAGAACTCTGACTTTGGCTTCATCTTATGCAACAAACATCCAAACACAGACTGAAGAACATTTGCCTCTAAGATGTAGATCTCCTTAAGAGTCATATGAGGCTGCTTCACTCTATGCTACTGCTGTCATCAAATGGAGCAGGACTCAAGAGTCTAAAACCTGGTGCTATAATGGGCTATGAGAGAACTTAGAGTATGTGAGAGTGCTTTTAACTTCAAGATAGTAACTTAGAAAGATATAGCATTTTTTTCCATAAGGAACACATTTTTTATTTAGTTTTACCTTTTATGGATGCCTCAATATTTTTAATTATATTTTATTAGATTTTAACTAAATCTGGTATGTGGGCTTTCTTTTTATTATTCACCAATGATGATATTTACAATTTTCAAAGACCTTTCAGATATAGTACAATTTTCATAGAAACTTGGAGAGAAGGAAAAGGACAGGAGGGGTAACTAAAATGCATTAAACATCTTAAATTTTTAAGATGTATCCAGGTGCTATAATTTTTATACATACCATTCCTCTTTATGCTTATCCTTAGGACAAATTTTCTTCCAATCTTACTATTAGAAATGTATATGCTTTCCCTGAACTACTGAGTTATTTATGTCTAACAGACACTGGGATTTGTCTTTAAGCTCCCTGATTTACACTGGCTCCTAAGAAACTTTGAAGAACTTTATATTCCACCTGGTATACCCCTAGATTTCATGGTAGTCTCCTAGAAGATAGAGGTTTCTTTCTCCCTTCACCTAAACACTTCAACTTTTCCTGAGACTTAAAGTAAGGCATGCATGCATTGGTGGTCTTTTCTCCCCCCTCTGTCGCCAGAAAGGGATCTGTTTAATGGACTGAGTACACACTGTTCTCAGCCTTCTTTTGGCTTTTCCCCTTCCTTTCCTCTTTTCTAATCTCTCCTCCTCAGCTCCGCTACTCTGATTGGCTCTGTAGAACCAAATTCTCCCTCTGTTATACAGAGTGGCTTTCACTTCACATCATCTGAGCACCTGCCTGCAATCAAACCCACAAGGGAAGTCAACTTACTCCTATGGCATCATCAAAGTATCTCTTCTAGCAAAGTCGTTTCTCTTCCCCAAAGAGATTCTGGTGCCATTTGTGAAGGTAATGTTGTTTTCTTCACCTTATTACATATGCATGTGAGTATTAACATCATATCTTATTTCCACTTGCCCTTCCCTCATCACTCTCCCCGAAAAGTTATAGCTATATATCTTTGTTGACTGTCTTAAATACTGCCTAAAACAAGACAAGTTTTAAACAAACAAATAAATATTACCTCACTGAGTGCTGACAAATCTGCTTGTTATTAGTACAAATTATTAATATTGTATTTTTCCTATTTTAAGAATGGGATGTTCATAAATGTCAGGTTGCTTGCTCAACATCAGCCAGTCAACATGAGAATTGAATCTGAACTTAGTTTGACAGGGCTCTGAAACATGGACTTCTTCCCTTGAATAATATTAGCATTACCATAATAATGCTAAGAGAGATAGGTATGGGATCCTTCCAACACTTTGTCAAAACACACAAGCTACCTCCTCTTCCTACGCACCCCTTCACCCTCAGACTCTGATACTCTGTGTTACTGATATGGGAAAATATTTTTTTTTTTTTGCACAAATTCTTGTAGGCATTTCTGATACAACTACCTTCCCTAATGACAACTTGTCCAATTCTCATCATCTCCACAACATTGGAGCCAAATGTGTAGATCTTTAAAATGTTGAAGTTTGAGTTAACTTTCTAAGGTGTGCTTTGATTGTGAAATTTATAAATACATAAAATAGTTCTTGAAGTTATTTTATAATAAAAAAATAGAATATCTTATTTTGATGTGAAAAAGGATTTCAAGTTTTTATTATCTTTACTAACAGATATAGTTGATATGTTAAATGAAATATGAAAAATATGGCATATTCTACCTATTTCAAAAGCCCAAGTGACAAATTATTTTTCATATAAAATTTTGATATTTTAATATTTAAAATATAAATATTTCTTTTGAAAAAATCTAAAATCAAAGCAATTGCAACATGAGAAACTAAAGAAGAGTTATAAGAAAAGTCTAAGAATAAAACTGAGTACTTCACACACAAAAAAACCATCTAACAGGTTCTACTGTTTTAGCAGCTACTTCTAAGAACTGTGCTAAGCATTTTACATACAATATCTCATTTAATTATTATAGCAACATGATGAGGTAGGATTATTAGCCATATTTTCTAGGTAAAAAAAAAAACAGTTTCAGTAAGTTATACGGCTGGTTGGTCAAGGTCACACAGCTCCTAAGTGGAATAACAAGAATGCAATCATGTTTGTCCAAGTCCAAAGCCCAGGCATCACTGCCTCTTAGTATTAACAGAATTTACCATGTATTATGAACCAAGTTTGTACAAATGGTGAGAGTATGTAAGACATGGATTTTTTTTTTGGCCTGAAACATGCATCAATATGGAACCTTACCAACTGGCAAATAAGTAAACATTAAATCGTGCTGTCTTCTTTATATCAATGGTATTTTTGAGAAGTAAGCTATCTGAGTTTAGAGAAGGTTTCATGAGAGAGATGAGAGACTAGGAGAACTTGACGGATGGGCAGAGTTTAGATGGGCAGAGCAGAGGGCAGAGCAACCCCTGTAAGTAAAACAGATGGGTGAATTTGGGAACAGTGATAAGACTGCCATAATTAAAGATGAGAAATGGGGTTTGGGAATCATGAGAATTAAATGATGACAATTAAAGATAGATCAGGTGAGACAGGTGAGACACAATTACAAAATGTTTTGAAGGCCAAATGGAAATTTATCACTCCTTCTACAAAGATCAATTAGATGCCTAGTATATGGGGCAAGGAAAATAAAAACCAAATAATACAGAAAGCCCTGGGTAATTCTATTCAGTCTGGTAGCAGTCACTATCAGGGGTCTGTATACATTCCCTCAGCAATAACATGCCAGTGGAATCTTGTTCTAAGCATGGACAATACTCTACCCAAGGTTTTTCTTGCAGTCTGGCCAGGCTGGAAATGCTAGGAATGAACTCCTAACAGTAACCACTGGACAATGAAGAATAAGAATTAGAGGATAAATCCTCCAGTGTCCTCATTCCTTGGACAGAACAAATCTGAAGCAAGATCTACATAATTTCCCAGCAGTCTCCAAAAGTTGAGTCCCAATTGCCTATTAAGTTACCTGATCAATAATGTACCCTGTATAGGCTTTCTTCCCTTTCCTGACTAACTTTCCCACTCTCCTATTGCTATTTCCTGAGATTATCTCTTAAATAAACCATTTGCACTCAAATCCTCTTGAGGCCTGCTTCTCAAGGACCCCAACCCAACTTGGATGCACAACAGCTCTAGTAACAACCAACTGTGATAGAACATTTGTGTGCCAGTCACCTTTCTAAGTACTTTATCTATGTCACAACATTTTATCCACACAACAGTCTATGAGGTACAAACTATTATAACCCCCATTTGCAGATGAGGAAACTGAGGTAGAGAAAGGTTAAATAACTTGCCCAGAGCCACACAGTCACTACCTAAGCTTTTACTTGAAGGGCTCCATGACTTAAAAATAAATATTTGTAACCTCTATGCTAAAGAATAGATATATCTAACAACTCAAACACACACACACACACACACACACACACACACACACACACACACACACACACTCACATTTCTCTTCTCGTGACTAGAATAGAATATGGTTTGCTACCAGAGGTTAGCTTTGTCACAGAAAGTTCCTTGAAGCAAAACAAGGTTTAGTGAAGGCCTGGCAGATGGTGTCAGTCTTTAAAATGGTGACATTGTGATCTACCTTTATATTTAACCTCTCTCAAAAATCAAATCTTTCATGGATTACATTCTGAAAAATGGAATTTTGCAAATAATTTCTTCTTGTGGATTCTAGTACCTGGCTCTAAGGCCTTACGTGATGACTTATAAGAGGTCTCTTTTGTTAGTCTCAATAACACTCTGGTTTCCTCAACTTACCCACTACTGACTTGCTAGCTTTTCTTTCTTCTCTAGAATATCAATGGCCTCTCCATCATTATGTCAATTGTTTATTTTAAATTTACTGAGCAAACACACAAAGCAAAGCAAACTAATGCAAGGTTTCTGATATTGAAAATTTTTCACTATGTCTATTCTTTAGACCATGTGGAGGCTGGATGAACAAGGGAGGGCCTGAGACCTTTGATGAAGAGAAGAGCTGGGAAGACATAAGTAGTATTTGGGATGTACTTTTTCAATTACTGTGACTATCAGCATTAATGGCCACAAAACTGATATCTTACCCATGACAAAGGCTCTTAGTTAAGGTACAATTTTGTAGAGAAGGATTTAAGACAAATACCTAAAGCTGAGAGGCTAAGGGTTTTCTATAGGAGAAGCCAAATACTTCAGTAAAACATCAGAGTTCAGTCCTGGAGTAGTTTGTTGATAAATGTATTATTTCACAGCATTTCCTCTAAGTGCAGTTATGGAATTTTGCAAATATTTTCTTCTTTTAGACCCTGATACCTGGCTCCAAGGCCTTATTTGATAGTTTTCAAGACAAAAATGAATAAATTAATATGATATAGAACCATAGATTTTTATAGCACCAAGTATCATTTAGTTGAACCTCCTGATCTTCAGATTTAAAAATAAAAACATGAAAATTCAAATGGAGGAAAGAATGAAGTTTCATTATCTGTAACTAGGACTGCTTAGTACCTTTTTTAGAGGTTTAGAGGTACAGCAGAAATTCTACATGAAAGATCTATCTAAAGTTATCATCAGCACTGACTATCAAGAATATTAGTAAGGAATCTCTGCAGACCTCACAGAAAGTACCAATGATTAGAAGAGATAAAAGGAATTCATAATCTCTCCTAAACACATGGTATGCTATAGGGTTTATAATTATAATTATAGCCTAAAAATTATAAGGTATTTATAACTTTCCCTTAATTTCCACCTTATATTTCTCATTTTTTTCTCCCTGTGATATTATGGAAACATAAAAGAGAATGTAAATTTATAAATATTTAAACTAGGCTAGACCAGTTCTGGTTAAAATCATACTATGTTTTGTTATTTTCCATAAATTTTTCAGAGACTGGTGACACTTTCAAGCAAACTTCAGAAGGATTTTTGAAGAAATCATTGTGAAAGGAGGTTATATATATGGTCTTGTGACATTCCAACATAAACCACAGAAAGTTTCCTATTAAAAAGTGAGCAAAGATGAATCATTTTGCCTTCTCTTCCAACTGTGATTTTTATTCATTTGAAGATAAAATTCAAAGCAAACATCTTAGAGCTTCTGTTTGTCACCCTAGAGTTATTTCCAGCCAGCCTAGGAAATCTCATATTTCCAAAATCAGGTCATAAAACTGGAACTGCAATCTAATTAATATGTTCATAAAACAGCTTCTACCACTACCAAATAGACAACAGAGACACTAAAGTCAACTCTGTATTCTTTAGAAACCCCAAAACAGAATTAATAGGAGAAATTATAATTGCAACACAGTTTCTAATTTAGTAATTAAGAATTCTAACAGTTTTGTCACATCGCTGCCCCTTTTCCTGACATAACAATTTGTGTAATTTTAAAAGCAAAGTAAAATATCTTATATTGACTTTATATATTCATTTGGCATCACTGACTTTTTAGAACTTGACTTATACTCACATATTTCCCTCTTCAACAGTTTCCCAATTTTCCACAGAACCTGTTTTATAACTTGACTAAGCTTCTCCACTTGCCCTTCCATGTTTCTCCCTCTGAGATATGATCTTGAATTATACTTCGCAGAACAAACAGAGGGCATGAGACCAAAACTCCCTCAGGTTCTCCTTTCACCTACTTAATCTTTACATCATTTGCATCCATCCTCCCCTTCCTGTCTCCTATTTTGGAGGAAGCCATGTCCTTCACTAATTATCTGTATCTTGTATCTGGATACTTCATTGGGGTTGTGTTCTCTGACCCTTAAAAGTACCTAGAGTTGTTCTTCACTAACTACTGTTTTTTCCTCTCCCCTCTTTACCCCTCTCTCCCTTTCTTGCTACTCCTTGTTCTGTCCTTCTTGTCCAAAATTTTGAAAGTATTGGGCACTACTTTTGATTGCTTATAATCCCTAGAATATAATTTACCCAGATTCTCCCTTAAACCTTTCCCAAAATGTTGCCAATAACTACTAATTCTGAAATTCATCAAATATACTTACTTTTAGCTCCTCATTTCTAGACTTCAATAGTGTATTTATATCAGCCAGTTAAATTATTTCTTCCTTTGGACTCCAGAACACTTAATATATACCTATATTAATATGCTCTATACTATACTGTAATTATTTAGTTCCTTGGATGTTCTCATGACTAGTCTATGATTATTTTCAAGTCAGAACTGTTATCTATTTATCTGTACATCCCCTATGCTTATATGAATCATTATGTTCCACATGTTCCAATCCAATTCATCACAAATAATTTTCATCAGTTCAGATTTGGGCTATTTCAAGATTAAAATGTTTCTTTGACTGACATTAGCTCTGGTTTCAGAATATGTTAATATTCTTTACCTGTGAAAAAATTAATTTTAAAGACCCATAATTAGAACATTTTGAAGAAGTAATAATTATGGTAGCAAAGCACAAAATGTGTATGATCTTTGACTGTTTACAAAGCATGCTCAAAAACATTGCATCTGCCATAACTGTCCTTCCAGGTAGAGATGAAGCCATGTCAAAGCAGGGCTAGAGCTGTGCAGTTTGACCACTGCCTGACAATGCCTTGCAGAGACAGTGAGTAAAGCTGAACTCATCTGTGTTCCACTCTCTCAGTGTGTGCCCAGGGGATGGGATGCCTTTTGCTTTGCACAGGGGCTCTGTCCATTCACCAAGCATGGCAGCATGCATTTCTAACTCCTCTTTCCTAATTCGCAGAAAGACCCCTTAGGACAGCGTGGCCCTGGGAACATGGTTCACTTCAAATCTTTGTAAACTTTCTCATTCTAAAAAAATACAAAACAAAACAAACAAATAAACAAAACCCTGATAATGTGGTCAAAGTATAGGTCAGAGTGCTAACACAAACAAGAAGCGACTCTCAGGCAAAGGCCATTTATACTCACTAGGCATCCCATATACTTGCCTAATTTGAGGCGGGGTGAAAACCTGCTTTTTTTTTCTGGTCTAGCTGCTAAGCTCTTTTCATGAAGGTCCATGGCCAGAGTGCTAAGGCATCTACCAGAAGAATATGGTAATATTAAAAAAATACTAGGCTTTAATATCAGGCCAGACTGGGTTCTGAGTGGATCTGCTTATGTAATAGATACGTCACCCATCTTGAGCAAATTATTTACCCTCCATGAGCATTACTTTCCTTATCTACAAACAGAAATTCAAATAAGACCCACTTTCAAAAGTTACAATTGCCATTAAATGGCGTAATTTCTTTTGAAAACATGGGACATGATTCAATTAGCATTGATCTCTCCCATGTGGTACACGATGTTTATATTATCTATATTTTAAGAACTTCAACCAAGAGATTTCCACATGCCATGTCATTGTTTAACAGTCTAACAAATTAGTGTTATCATTGTGGCATGAGAGTCACTTTAATAGTCTACTCTTCAACTCGAAGGGGGTAAATATCTGTTGCAATCATTGTCAACAGGTGGCGCAAAGCTCAGAGAACTTTCCCAAGGTCACGCAAAGCATTAACACCAGAATTAGAGTTACGAGCTTGAACGAATGTTTTGTTTTGTTTTGTTTTCTTCTCTTTTCCTCTAGCCAATAACTTGTGTATACAGAATCTGGATTAACCATTTTTAAAACCAAATATATATACAAAATTTTACACAATGTAATATCTAGTTGAAATATAGTGTCTTGGGTATCTTTATAGTCTGGTACTTCTCTAATAACTGGAAACACCATCCAATAGTCCATTGCGTGATAAAAGCTATAGTGGTTAACTTACGGCTTAGAGATATTTTGGAGCTATTGCAAAAAGGTAGGATGATGTTATAGCTAGATAGGGTCTAATGAAAGTTAACGTTTGTGGCGTATGATCAAAGGAGGGGATAAAGAAGTGAAGTGTAGTTATTGTTTAAGAAAAGAAAGAAACTTCTAGCCTGTGGCAAGTGGGAAACTGGTTGTTGTTACCTCCTTGGGTTCTTTATTTCAGATTCTAAACTATTTTTTTCCCCTTACTTGCTGTTTTTTTTCTGTGAACCCATATACCTCAGCATTAGTAGATTTAACTCAGCAATAGTCAGCTAGAATGTGTATAGGAACAAATAGGGGTATTAAGCGAAAAATTTAACAGAAGCAAAACATCCCAAATTCATAGCTAATCATTTTCACATGATGGAGAGTATTTTCTTTCTTTTTTTCTCCTTTTGTAGGAGTTGTCTAAAACCTCCCTGGTTTGGGCCACCCACTTAGCCATTGAGGATGTATTCTGTCAGCAGTTTAAAGGGCACTATTTTACAACAGTGGAAAGTCTTCTGGGACTGAAAATTATATTTAATTTCCATAAATTACAGATGAAAACTTTCCTCCTCTATTATACCATTCCTTAATCATTTTTTTAAAATTAAAACAAAAACATAAATTTTTATTTCATTTTAAAATTACAAGGTATTACTAAAAGAAATTAAAGAAAATGCAGCTAGAGTCAATAAAAGACAATAAAACAGAAAGACAGGCAAAAAATTTTATGCTCATCAAAAGAAAGCCTTTGCTGTATTATATCTAAACCTGAACTTCTGACTTTACATTGAGCCCAGGGATTTGTGAACAAGATGAGGGGGTATAATACTGAGCTCTAGCTAATTTTTTATTGTTTACCAAGAAACTGTATTTGGCCATAATAAGAATTCAGAATCAAGCTGAGAGTTTGGTATTTGTATTCTGAAATTGCTGAGTAGTTCTGTCACTCAGAGGAAGAGATGGTACTAAAGCAAGGTCAGCAATGACCTGAAATCTTATTAGAAGACAAGCAGACACTGGCAGAATTTTAGGTTAACTAAAATGAGCAGAACTCCCTTACTTTACATGAGACTGAATACATTTTGTCCTTGAATCCATTCACTGTCATCTAACTCATTGTTTCTCCTACTCACTAAAATGCTTGTAAAACAAGTGAGATCATATATTAGCCAAAATATAAAGTCTAGAAAATACAATTCTGGGTTGAATTTCTGTAGTTTTAGTATATGAAAAGAAGAAAAATTTAAAAGATGAAACCCTAAGAGTCTAGATAAGAATTATTCATTCATTAAGAAGCAGGCCATCTTGCCTGATTATTCATTGGAATTGAATTTAAAAATATACATTAAAATAAATATATATATATGCCTATGATACTACTGATATATTGGTTTATATCTTGCTGCATTTCATAAAGAATTTTGATCAAAGGAAAGAAACCAAAATGGATTAGTAGATTAGCTGAACCCTTTATCAATAGGGGAAACAACCAAACTATGACTTGCTTGACTGACCCTTACTAGGAACCTGGAAAGGGAAAATCCAATGAAAAGATATGGGGACCTACAGCAAGGGAAGAAGCCTCAATGTTGTCAAGTGTGTAATCACTACATTTTGTCTCTTGATCGAAGTTACCTCTCCACATCATAGAGTTTGACAAAAGCATTTAGATGTGTGAGCTTTAAAATTAAATCCTAAGCATCAAATAAGTGAAATAGTTAATTATCATATACAATCACTAGTCCCAAATCTTCCTCTCGATTCCTCAGAGGAGCACACTGATAGCAGCACTGTATAGACTCCCCTCGCAGGGGTCATCAGCTTCTGTCTCCCACTGTTCTCTGTCTGAGTCATTTGAGTCCATTATAAAAAGGATGCAAAGGTATTTAAATAAAACCTCCTCCTAAATTTTATAAAAGTAAAATTTGGTTCCATTCAACATGGCCCTGGTGTTTCTGGCATGAAGTTACTGCATTTTTATAAATTGGATTATACAAAACTGTTATATATCTTTTAAGAAAGGCAAAAAGCTGCAAACACATTTTAGAAATGCTATGGTATGTCATTCTTGTTAGACCCTGCATATGATCCTATGTCATCATGCTTCCAAAGAGTAGTCTTAATTGCTACTTAATGAAATTTAAATTCCTAGAAAGCTGACTTTCATTTCCCTCTTCTGACCATGCAAGAAGACCTGATCCCAAATTTCCTGGCTACCAATATATGCTTACAACTAGCCAGAATAAAAAAAGAACAGCCATATAGTACTTATTCACCTAGTGGGTAAACTCTTATCTGTGTTTGGCTTGGCAGTAAAAAGGTCAAAAAGTGTAGTGGAAAGAAGTCTTCACAATAAAATCCTCCAGCATTTCTAATGTAGCCTTAAGTAAGAAAAGCACATTCTTCATACCACTTCTTTAGCACTCAAAGAGTAGTGTTCTATTAAGACAAGTAATAAAACCATTTATTAACTTTAATTTGTAACCAATAAACAATGAATTTGTACTACTATTGCTCAATTATCCACACACTAGCTGCAGGGCAGGAGGATGAGTGTCCAAGTACAAACTCTGTACCTAGGTTTCTATTTGAATCATTATCTCTGATGAACTTTTGAAGACTGACCTAGGCTCCTTGTATCTCACTTTTCCCTCCATCTTGCTCCTCACAAAGCAGAAGAGAAAAAGAACATGCCCCTCTGTGTCCGGGATACCCAAAGGGTTTAAAGTTTTCGTAGAGAGGAGCTAGAGCTCACAAAACCAAAACACACATCTCTTTTAAAATGTTTATTCTTCCCTGGCATTGGTCTGTTGCAAACTTATGATTTGCCCATTTGTGGAAAAAAAGACATGCATGTGAGAATGAGGAAAGGGAATCTTAAGATAAAAGAAAAAATAACTTGGCAAATCCTTTCTTCTTAGCACAATAATTCATGAGCATGGAATCTAATCCAATAGGACTCTTACGGTAGGACAAAGGAGAAGGAGGTTTTCTGTTAACAAACACCTAGAATCACTTACTGCAGTATTGAAAGGTGAGGTTATAAACAAAAGAAAAACAACAATTGGGGGGAGTTAAGAACCAAGTACAACATTAATTAGGTCACCTGGAAAAAACCACCACCCTCTTCGATTTCAACTTCTTATGAATAAATCCTTCTAAGTCTCCCAAGTAAGAATAGATGCACAGCACACTCACACTCCACACTGGCTCAGTTTAGCCACAATAACAACAAATTGGTACGTCATGCAGTGAAATGCATGAAAGGTTACCTAGCTCCAGGAACAAAAGAAAACCACCCGGACTCTCAACTTCTTTATGTAACTTTCAAACATATATATTACTTATCTAGAGGAGCATGAATAAGCACATTTGCATTCTTTCAAAAATATAGACTTGAATAGCTTATTTCTTTCCCATCAAAAGTAGAGGTGAAGCAAGTGCACCAAAATAAAAGGTGGTTATAATGCTAGTCATTCAAAGAGTACATGCATCCTACCTATTGCTACATAAACAAATGGACGCAAACAGCAGAGCTTACGCAGAACAAAAACTGTTGCTTTAAGGCTAGGTACACTTTATAGAAATGAGAATGGTGTTATTTTCCCTAAACAAATCTTAATAGATACAAAATTAACCATGCTTAAGGCATAAGAAATAGAAAAAATAAATATTCAACAAATGCCTACTATGTGCCAGAGACTGTTTCTAGGACCCTTTTTTAAAAAAAAAAATCTTAAAGTTAAAGACTATGAATATATCTATAAGGATGACAGGGACCTTATTGTTGATGCCTGACCCTCACAGTCAGAACCAGAAAGGCAATCACACCAAACCTCCCACTGAGTCGGGAACTCTGTTGATGCACTTGGAAGTGGGCCACTGAGGTTTGCAGGCATGTTACCCAGACTGCCTCCCAAGACTGGGGATGATGGCTCTAGACAGCAGAGAAGGAAGATACGCCACAGCTTTGATTCTAGATATATCTGATGTTGATAGAAAATGAGCACTTGCCCAGGGTGACAGAGGATATCACCTACCCTTCTCTGTAATTGATTTTTAGCAAATAAGCTAAAAATGTCTGTAACAAACCAGAAAGTGGTTTTGGTAGAGCTTTAAGATATCAGGAAGCTTTTATTAGAGGCACTGTCATAAAAGCAAATGAAACTCCTCAAAAATCTGCATTTTAAGATATACATTACTTATCCTGAGGCCAGCCAAAAATTTTTACCTGGGAAATATACTTTCAAAATAAGACAAATTGCAGTATCCTAAACAAACCATGTTAGCAGCCATAAAATCTTTAACTGTGCCTTGATCATGTATTCAGAAAGTTTCTGCGATGAGAGATTGAACCCAGTCAACCTTAAAGTAAAAACAAGCAATTTTTAAATAATGAGCTTTGCTTTTATAATACTGTCAGCAATTAGCTCCTATACACATTTAGTCATGAACTCTAACTAAAGATGGTACATGATGTCACTTGTCCAGGGATCTCAATACATTGCATTGAACCTTAAAACATGAGCAAAATCAACGCACTAAGCAAGTTCTTTAAAAGTCTGAACACTTCATAATTCATGTTAGAATTCTATTTAACTGGTTTGTTCTGGTAGAAATATTTTTATATGTGACGCACCAACACATATTAGTATTATTTTTTAAATTGAGTCAAGGTTCTAAGTTTTTCTTTAACCTTCTTTTAGAAATCTAGAAAGACCTAAGGCCAGGTAAATTCATATTAGCTGTCAAAATTACATATGTGTCCTTTGCAGGGAATTTTCAAAGAAAATAAAAGAGCAAAAACAAAGCCCCAAACCCATTTTTAATTTTATTAGTTAAATAGTTACCACTCTCAAAGTTGTGTTTTGATTTTTTTTTCATGAAATGTTAGCAACTATAAATATCCTCATATTTGACTTCATATTGGGAGATGTTTTTATATTAACAACTAATTTGTGATTACAAAACCATTACTTTCTCAGACAACATTTGGTCTTAAACATGTTTTAATTTTCATCCTCACTTGATAGCAATATTCTTGTTCAAGATAAATCTGTCTCTGGCACCTGTCCTGAAATTTTATAATTCTGAGTTTTACAAACTGAAGGGGATATTGATTACTCACCATATCCAGGAATGCCTTCTAAAGGGGAAATTATTCACGTGCATCATGTTTGTAGATCTTCTCTCATCAATATTTTCCTTGTCTCATATGTCACATGTAGTGATTTTCACAGATGAATTCCAACTCTCCTGTTTGAGCAGCTATCATGGGCAATTATTGCAACAAGTATCGAATTCCAAAAAATCCCCCTCCAAAAACAAATAGCAACAACAAAAGCCCTTCCAGGATTTGTAGAAAGAAACATCACAGAGCACTGCAGGTATAAGTCCATCCATTTATGTTCCACTAGTTAGTCAACACACTAAAATAACCAGTTCAATCGTTAATCCTAAATGGTGGCAAATATTGTCCTGGTAAAAATCCAACTGCCTAGAATATAAATTAATGCATCCTCCCAGAAAGGACTCTGCAATGTGGGAAAAAAGGACTCAAAAGACAGTTTCTTGTTATCCTTGTTAAAAAAGTGTTAGAAGGGAAATGGAAAACTTCAGGTTGCTTTGCCATGCTGTCCTTTAGAAATGAATATTGCTTTTTCTTCTTTCTTAGGCACATATTCATGTGTGGTCACTTTAACGCAGCGCTGCCTTCTGAGACGTACTGGACAAAGACCTGGGCAGAGGGGCTAGAAACCATGTATAACCAAAGCCAACTTCTTTCCCAAATCTCAGAATTGCTGGTTTTCAACTGCAAAAGTCGGAAGGCAAGGAGCAATTTCTGTTTTGCAGGACAGGATTACCATAGGCTACCACCATGACTTCTGAAGGGGCCGTCATGAGGCAATTCATTTCAGCCGCCTAACCATAATAAGGCTGTCTGCTCTCTTTAAGTAAAATGACTAAGCTATTGATCCTTTCACTGTAGAAACCCCTCTAATTTGTTGCTATCCAAACCATGTGCGAGCTTTTCATATTTAGCCTTGGAAAGAAAATGAATTTCACAGCTGCCAGCCAGACGTTGTCTAAGAATTTCTTCCCCGGCTGTCTTTCTTTTCTCTCTCTCTTTTCACCCCAAATTTAATTCCCCAGTAGGTGTCATTGACTCGGATGCTCTGATATCTTCTGAAATATTCTCATGCCCAAGCCATACAGACCTTGCATGCTTTTAAAACACAATGGCAACAGGCTCCTGCTGGGGTCCCCCAGCGCCGAATTTCCAGCAGAACCTCTGGAGTCGTCGCAGCCGCCTTGTGTGCCCTGGGCTGTGCCGCCCGGCTCTGAGCAACTCAGGACACTTGCAGGTCCGTGGTACTGTACATTAACTCTGCAGCAGCCCTACCGGCTGCAGAGGCTGCTGCCTGACAGGGGATGTGCTGGCGTCAAGGGGGCCCTCTAGGTGGTTCCCAGACACTGCAGCCTGCCTCCCTCCGAGGAGGAGCCAGCCAAAGGGGTTAAAGGAAAAACAGCTCGCCCTGAAAGCGCAGATTCCCTTCAGTAAGTAATTACCGGGCAAGACAAGCTCAGCAATAAAAAAATAAATAGATAAGAAAATCTCACAGAGACTTGACACCTTGAACAAATAGAGATTACGGAGAGACGGGTTTTGTTTGTTTCTGTTTTACCTTTCTTTCCCAGTGAAAAGAAAGGGAATGAAAGAAGTCAGAGAATTTGCTGATGACAGGACTTGGTCACTGTGACTCCTTTGTTTAAAAAATATCTATATATATTGGGATGGGGATGTCTTACTAACTTGATGATTTGTAACCATTATCTATAGATGACCACATGGCAATTTTTGGACAGGAAATCCTGTAGAAGCCAGTTCTGCAGAAGTCAGTTACGCTCTCGTTGGAATTGCGCATGCCATAAAGCTGCTTGTTTGATGAGGGGTGTGTAGCACTGAGGAGTGCTGAGATAAAGAATTGCAACGCCTACTGTCGATCGATATTTTGCATTTCCTCAAACTTGCCCCTTTGTTGCAAAAATTCTGTTCAACAATCCCCTGAAAGCGCCCCATCACTGTTGATGCCATTTTAGAGCAAGAATAAAATAGTAAACTCTTGTAATAGTAGGTTGGCACTTAAATGGTGTTTGTTGAAAATCAGTAGGAGAATGGACTTCACAGTAGCAGTGTGCTCAATATTAATGCATCGCTTTTAACTTACGTATTTAAATAGCCTGATATGCAATTGCTTAATATTAAATGGAATACTGGCAACATTTAATACACCATGCTATTATCTTTAGTTAGAATTTCCCCAGTGAGGCCTTGTCATCCTAGAAAATATTACCCAGAGGTAAGGGTGGGGTGGTGGTGGATTTCCCATAAATTCAAAACTAGGTAAAAAGAAATTTAGTCTCGAGAAATGACATGATTTGGGGAATTTTCATTTTAATCAAATGCTAATACTAATGAAAGAATTTCTGGGAGGAGGAAGAACTGAGTGATTCCTTTAAAACAGTTGGAATTGGTAGGTTCAGCAAGATGGCTCTGCAGCTTAAAAGGAACTTAGAATATTTGTTAGGATTTCCAGTAGCTAGACAGTGTCCTCATGACCCCCTCTTTCTAAAGGGAGTAAATCTCTCCTATAAAGTCATTGTGATCTGAATCAAAAAACCAATCTGAATCGTGTTTAACGAGTTTGAAAGCTTTGAATCAGCCATCACAGAGCAATTAAAATTTGATATTATATTAGGTATTTCAATATTATTTAAGAGCAAGGAACACTTAAAATGTCTTGGGCCCTGTACTAAGTACTTTACATTATTATCTTATTTAATCTTCAGAATACTATTAGGTAAGGATTGTTGTTAGACCTGTTTTACAGATGAGGAAATTGAGGCATGCAGAAATTAAGTAGCTTTCCCCAGGTCAAATATTTAGTAAGAGTCATATTTGAAACAAGAAAGCTTGGCTTCAAAGCCTACATACATCACCACTGTATTATAGTCCCTCCATAGTAATAATAATACCACCTGGTTTTAGTGTTGTGCTTTCTAAAAAATGATCTTTACAGGTATTATTTTAGTCCCACAGAATCACACTAAGGAGAGTATCACACTTGTTATGACAATTTTGGAGATGAGTCTCCAAAAGGATGGTATTTGTTCATTATCATACATCATTTTAGCAGTAGATCTGGAAGAAAACTCAGACTATTTCACAGGTTAGTGTTCTTTGAAGATGATGATGACATGATAAACATTAACCTATTTCAAAACCAATATTTAGTCCTTATACTATATAAAAGAGTGAGTATCCAAGAAAAGTAGCAAATATAGAGACTAAAAAATGGTACAGTAATTTATTTTCTCTTGTAATAGACATCATTTATTTAAAATTATTTTTATTATTTAGCTCATTCTACTCTTCTCTGTTCATATGTCAATGTGATACTCATGTCAATGTGATATGACACCAAGAATATCTATGAATCTTTCTCAATTACAACACATTTTGACATCTAATATTTGTCAGCTATGTTTCCATTTGTGGGGAATCATACAAAAAAAGCACTTTAAAAATGAAAAACAAATAATTTAGTCAATAGATTACTAAAAGAGATATAAAATTAAAATATATTTAAACCAAGAGGAAATTTCAAATGAATATTTTTTAAGTAAACTTTCTTAACTTTCTATTTCCATTTTTATACTTATAACTGTCTGGAATAAGGTAAAACAAATTAGAATGAGAGAACGCACAACTGAGAAACTATGATATATAGTAGAAAAGCCAAATTTCTGCTTGAGGGATAACAAAGAAAAAATGCAATTTATTTCACAGTTCAGGGAACCGAGACTACATATTAATAAACAACCCAAAATTAAGTATTTTGAAAACTCAGGGCAATGTATATAAAAGAATGGGCTTGCTTAGGGAATGGAAATAGCTTATTTACAGCATTTTTATTCCATGTATATTAGAAATAGGGTCTTCAGGGTTATGATCACTATTTTACAAATTGATGCTTCATAAGAGGTAGTATCTTATAAATATGTGGTCTTCAAGTAACAACATTTGGGCAGAACAAATAGGTTTGTAATTTAAAAATCAGTTCTCAAAGATGAATAATATTGATAAAATAGGGTAATACAAATCTGGTTTCTTCTACTAAAAAAATCATTCTTTCATGGCACTCCTAAGAAATATTAGAAGTAAACAAAAAATTACCTTTATGGTTAATCCCAGACCCATCATTTCAATCAATTAAAAAGTACTGATTATTAGCAAGGCACCACAGATTGGCACAAACTTAGTGAGATTCCTATAGCTATGTTATAGCCTCAGCTCTGGCTAGTTTTTGTTTCTTTTTAAAAATTTTAACCCACAACAGGCACAAGGCTAATTGTTCTTTCAGGTGTGAACTCAGATTAACCACCCTCATATAAGACTGATGTAAGAAAAAATTAAAATTAAAAAAAATATATCAATTTATTAATAAAGGGAAAACTACAAATTCAGAGCAAACCAGATACGTTAAAAAACCTTTTCATAAATTATTACTTAGTGCACTCATAATCAGAGAAGTATTAACTAGTCAATGTCCCCATGCTCCTTTCCAATCATTAAAATCCTTTTCTGCCATTGCTAAGAGGTTATGCTTGCAAGGATGATGATTTTCAAACTAAGTTCTTGGTAGCCCTCTGGTTTGGCAAAGTAGTCTCAGACCAACTGCAGGGCAAAGGAAAAGCCAGGTACCCTGTCTTGTTTCAGTCAGAACCCCTCTGTTTTCACCTGTTTTATTTTAAGGTTTGGTTTGAAAAGGGAAGACTGGTTGTTAAAGAAATATTCACAGAAAATTAACAGCAGGAATATCACTTTCTAGGCAAATTCTTATCTTTGTATTGTTAGTTTCAAGACTCCATTCTCTTCAAATCCTTTCAATTCACACCTTCGCAATGAGTAAAATACAAATGATTAAGTTATATCTTTAAGGGAATATAAGCATTAGAAAACAACACCCTCCTCTCTAAACTGGGTGTTTCCTAAGCTCTTAAGTCACTTATCTGATATGGAGGATGTAATGACTTACTTGATTCCCAGAGTTTCATTTTTAGAATGTAACTTAAATATCCTTAAATATCAAGTGTTAAAGTGTGTCCTCCTCTCACCACTTAAATGTACTTACATATACCTCTACATAATTTTTTTAGCACATTCTCCATTTAAGTAATGTAAATATGTTCTGTCTTAGGAAGTAGAAGCTATAGTCACTTGGACATCTTGGAGGATATGACTTTCTTGTCTAAAGCCAAAAAAGCAATGTTTAAAAACATTTTCCAATAAAAAAAATTTTATGTGTACCTTTTGCATACTTATGTGCATGTATATGCAAATATACATAATTTTGTTTTTCATATTTTACATATATCATCAATTAATAAACAGGTGAGTATGGCATTCAAATGTGTAGAATAAGACCCAAGATGACTGCATACTCCCCAACCCTATCTCCCAGCAGGAAGAGAACATTCAAGTTCAAATGTTCTCTCTCACCTTACAGAAAACCTATATCTATGGAAAGAAATAGTGTCTTCCTCTGTGTATTTATAACACCAGAAGCAAAGCTGGTACTCAGTAAACTAACTAATGGCCATGTTGATAGTGATGACTTTCCACTTATGACAAGTTCTAGTAAAGTCTGTAGGCATGCTGGTTAGCACATTTATAACTGAAATAAGAGGAACTCTTCATCAAGCCATGGTTTCAATTGCTAAAAAGTCAGGCAACTATGTCCTGTTTCATCAAGTTGCGAATATGTTCAATTTCTACATATTCTTACATAACTGAGGATACAACCACTAATTGTAAAGTGAAAAAGATATTTGTTAAACACCTATTTTGATCATCTAAAACCAACACATACTTTATTAAAAATTTTTATGATTTAACTAAATATAACAAGTCGTTTTGGATCATATCGTCTATGCTTACTTAAATCTTCTCATCTTAACTAATAAATGACTAAATTTTCAGAAAAAAATTGTATCATCAAACAACATATTTTATAATTGAGATAATTTAGAATGCTTGCTAAATTCCACTTTTAACATTTTTTAAAGTAGAAGTACTAGAATACCTAATGCTAGAATAAAAAGAAAGCATTTAACATTTATTATTCAAAAATCAAATGTAAAAATAATCCACAGCAAGTTAGAAGAACAAAAACTTGAATTTGCATTTTGTCATGGAATCTCAAGATATAAGTCCTTAATTTCAGGGTCTGCCTTTTACTTTTTGTATAATTTTCAACAGTTCACTAAACCTTTATGAGACTCAATTTCCTTATCTATAACATAGACATAATAGCAAATTCATAGGTTATTATAATTTTAAATTATTAAGGTAAATTGTAAAAAAAACACTTTGTAATGTGAAAAGTTTTTTAAATGTTGTTCACATGTACTTTAAATTCACTCATTAGAAAATGTAGTAAAATATAGGATTTTCACTTTGCAATTTACTTAAATTGAAATGGAAAAAGAAAAAACTAATGAAGTAATGTTAGTAAACTTTTCTAAAGGTTTTGTGTCATATTTAATTCAGATACTCATAGGAGTCAAAATATTTCTCATGTAATAAGGCCCAACTTTACATTATACCCATGTTTATGAAATATTATTGATTCCTAAGAATATGTTGAAAAAAATATCATATATTGGTAGGTTAAAAAAAAAACCCTTAGATTTGCAGAATAATATTTTCAAAGGAATTCATCAATTTAAATATGTATGTATATATAAATATATATTTATGCCAATATAGAGGAAAAGAACCAGGATATACACCAAACTATCAATAACCTATTACCTCTGAGATAAGGAAGTAAAATGGGCCTCATTGAAAAAGAATTTTCATCCTTACCTTATGTATTTTTGAACTGATTAATCTCCTCAATGAAAATATGTCCATATAATTAAAGCACCAATGAAGAAAAATCTATTTAATATTTATTAAGTAAAAATATTTATAGTTATTATGGGCATATTAAATATCAAACCTAAGTTTCTAATATTTGTCAGATAGAATTTCTAATAGATTGCAAAATCCAATCTCAAACTTTGAAGCTGAACAGTCAAATTCAAACTATATATTCGAGTTCAAACGTTTCACTATTATTATTAGGTGAATCAATACTGAGACTTAAAAATAGAAATAGATAACTGATGTATTTTTCCATGTTCACATAAACACTGTAGCTCAGGCCAGAAGCAATACTCATTCAGAGTTGAAATTATCAACATTACAGATATGTCTACTTGTAAAATGAAACATCTGATCATTCATCTTGATAATCGTACATATTTATTTTACCCCAGCTTAAATATAAGTATCTGCAAACATGTAGATTTTTTAATCCCTTAATTTTGATCCATCTTTGTGTTTACTGGTGTATATATATTATTTTCAAAAATATAAGGTGGTTAAATAGGTAGTACAGTAGAAGTATATAGTGTGTGTGTTTTTGGGTCCAGGTAAATCTAAGAAATTATGTTTATCTGTTTTTGGAAGTGAATAAGATGGTTGGTCTACCATTTATATTTTCAGTCTACTTAATTGGTTCTTTAATCTTATGGCAATGAATCACTGTAAGTCCTGAGATTTAGTACTTTTTAAATTGTAATGGGGGAGTGTATTTTTATAGTAATTTTAATAGGAAGCTAGAAGAGGCTGTATCAAAGTCTGCAAATTAGATGCCACTTAAAATTCAAATACCTAAACTACTACTTCCAATACACACAATTATGAACACTCAAATACCATTGGCAGATAACAGAATTAAGTAAAAGCAGATATGACTATGATATTTGCAAATTATCTAGACTTTTATAAGATAGATTCTACCTATGTATACAGACACATACGAATGTATTGTTATCTCAACATTTTATATTTACTGTATGGAGATATTGCTACTACTTTTTTTTTCCAGTTATCTTTGAAATAGATAATTAAAGATTATCCTTAGAATGTAAACTCCTTAGGGGCACTAGGACTTTTCGGTCTATTTTGTCCCTGCTGTATCCTTGGTACCTAGAATAATATCCAGTGCACAGTAAGTGCTCTGTGATATATTTGTTGAGTCAATAAATATCATAAATAAATTAATCACTATGCCAAACATGATTTTTTATGTCTGCCTACAGCTCTTTCTAAAGAGTTTGCCCTCTCTATACTCTATGCTTACAAAACTTGATTGGAATAAGTATGAAAACTTGATCCATTCTCTCCTAAGTCATTCACTGGGTAGCAAATATTACTATTCTGTCTTTGGAATGTGCAAGGTCATAAGAAAAACAGACTCTCATCAGTTCTAGGTGGGTTTAAAACAAAAGTTCATGTGGATTTATAAGCTGATATTGCCATTTTGGGGCAAGTCCAAACTCATGTCTAAGGAAAATTAGGCAATTACAGAGAGAAGCTAGCAGAGTACAAAAACAGAGACAAAAAGAAATGATTATTTGGCCACAAAAAGAGTAGTTGCTTCAATTCTCAAGTTTCATAAATTCAATAATGCCCAGTTAGTTCTACCTTGTTTCTATAAATTTCTACATCTTTACAGGAACTATATTTCCTCCTCTTTTTTATAGAAGCCAGTCTGAATGACTTTCTCTTCCTTGCAACCAAAATCTTTACAAGTCATCAGATAAGAAATTTTATTTTGCTATTCATAAATCTTCTTCCTTCCAAAAATAAAGCAATTTAAAATTAATACTATATTTTAATATTAAGTAGCCACAGTTAATTAGCATGATGTTGAATTAATGGCTTAAATTAAATTAAATTAAATTTTAAAAAAATACACACACACACACCACAGAGGAACTAAGGATTAATGTATTTACATCTACATCCACAACCAGAGGTTCTGGGGAGAGCATTCTTTTTCTATGACTGACGACTACTCCACTTTCAGTCAAAATATTAGCTTCTTAGTTTTCTTAAACTCCTTTCATCATTTTTTTCACTGAATATTAATTTGTTTTAGATAAGAAGGCAAACCACAAAGAGAAAAAGAAAAATAGAGATTAAGGAAGGGAAAAATACTGTGGTTTTTATTGGATTTATGGAGTAAGAGAATTTAGTCCTCAAAAGGCATAATTCTTTTTTAGGAAGAAAAAAAGGACATTCATATGACTATTTTTAAATAATCATTTAAACTTTAAATGTTTTAAAATGTTAAAACATATTAAAATCAGAACTCAATATTTTAGAATAATAGTTTTAAAGTTATTTTGTTCTAAGTAAAACATTCCTTGCATCTGAGTGCAAAATAAATGCAAAGCTAGTTATTAAATTTTAGTTGCCTATTATAGGCAGATACAATCTTCTTCACCTAGCTTTTTATACCCTCTGCACTGCTATTTTTACTTTTCAGATGTGAAGATAACTCCATAATGCTGAGCACTGGAGACTGTCAACTAGCTTACCTTCTCCCTATACTTGGCATAATCCTCCCCTAAAAACATCACTATAGACCATACAGATCACTTAATAGATACAAACAGGCAAAACATAAACAACCTATGTCCTAAACTGAATGAGACAGAAACATATTGATAGAAAATCCAATTACCTAGCTATTTACCTTATACTTTTCTCTACAGAAAGTACCTTATGAGTGAAAAATAATTTAGTAAGGAATATAACATGATTTCATCTGTTCTTGGTTCAAAGATTTATAAATAGGTAAAGAAACAAAAGAACTTAAAATTTTTCCACAAAATAAAGTAGCAAAGCAGATTAAACAGTAAATTTTAAGAATTTTCTTCTTTTCCAACTGACCCTTTTCCTTTAGATTGGTGACTGGAACAGGATTGAAGCAAAAATAAAAAGCAGAAAGTGGGTAGACAAGCACCTGGGCTTGGGTTGTCAGAACCCTCAGCAGGCTTCCTTGATTTTTTGAAATGCTTTCCTCTTTTTTAAAAGAATGAAAGTTATACAGGAAGCAGGAACAAAGTTAATGAAAATATAAACCTCTCACCTCTTTCCCTCTCCCCAGTAATTGCCCACCAATTAGAGGCACAGGCCATTTGAGATGAGGCTGCCATTGTGTGTCCTGTTGGGACTGAATATTTTTGTTCGCATAGAAGGATCAAACACCTGCTGCAGCCCCAAATCCCTGGTAGCCTCTCCTCATACACTGTGGCTATAGTCAACAGATGACAGTCCTCAACTCTCAGCCCAAAGGCATCTGAAGGGAAGAGGTGAAAGAAGACAAAGGAAAGTAAAGACAGTGGAGGGGGATGGAAAGGCCCCACTATTAATACCAGCATTCCCATTTCCCTTAGTTTCCGCAATGACTTACTGCTTCCTACACCTTTAATAGAAACTTCTATGAAAGACTTCTACTGGAGTACAGGTGTTTTAAAAATCAGAACATTTTCTGGAAGCTGTAAATAATTATCTTCTCAAATTTTAATGAAAAACAGAAAGGAGAAACATGAAAGCAGAGATATATATGTGAATGGTATATCAGGATATTTAAAAATATTTATAAAAGGGTATAAATATTTTAACAAAATAATTAAATATCAGAACATGTGATATGTATGAAAAATATTTTTTTATTTTGGCTTCCCACTACCCTTTTAAGTTTTACTTATGGAGCATGTCTTGTGAATTTTCTGGATGCTCTTAGGCAATAGAGAGCTTTACAATCACTTTAAACCATCAACTCAGATTCTATTCAGAAATAATGTCCAAACCAAACTCACATCTTCCAGCTCCCAGCTGAACCTACAAAAGACTAGCTGCTTTGAGTGGGTTAAGTGGACAGGGCAGGGGTGGGGTTTATCTCCCCCCTTCTGCTAGCCTGACTTTCCAGGTGTAGGTGCTACCTACTCTAGGGTTGGAGAGCATGGAGGGAGACTATGAAACAGAGGTTCCCCAGCTTGAACTGGCACTGTCATAAGGTAGCATTCTGCACTGGGGACGTGGCAGATGCTGAAAGCTTCCTTGTTGTCTCTTCGGCACTTTTGTGGCTTCATCAGCTGCAACCCTGCTGGGCCCTCTGGCTGCAACTCCTATGATTCAGGCAGAGCTTTGTTTTCAAAGTACTGCTGGTTGATCAGCTCGCCAGCAAGCCCCTGTTTTTTTAGTGGTTCAGTTCCTGCAAATTATTGCTGTTGGAGTCCCAATGCCTTTTCCAGATGGTCCTCTTGGGAAGGACATAAAATGGCTCAAGGCCAACTCTCTCTCTGGTGTAGTATACATCTGGTCCATGGGAGAAATTCCCCCCCCCCCCATTGAAGCCTCTTTCTCTTGGCTTGATGTGAATGAGATGAGTGTAGCCCCATCTGAGGGAGGGTAAGGTGGACTGACAGTACTACCCACTTCTGTCTTTCTTAAAAATAAAAAGAAAAACAAAACACCATATTTGTAACTTACTCTTTTTTCCTCTCTTTTATAGCTTAGTGTTAAAGACAGCTTTGTGAAGAGCACAAACCTTCTAAAATTGGTTCTTGGCCACCTGTTTTAAAAACTGGAACTTAGGACTGGCACCTCACTGAGATGCAGCTTCTATCATATCTCACTGCCTTTTTTAAAACTTCGGTTTTAACATTTGTTATCATCTGCTTAGCATCATGGTTCCTTTACCACTGTTGGTAACCTACTCAACACCCACCCTCCCTTCTTCCTCACAGGCAGACACCCAATCATTTTTGCAGAAATCTACTTTTTGAAGCAGCTAAGATGACTTCATACACAGCTCAGGGGTAAAGGATGAACAGTCTAATCCCATTTGCTAGCCAGTAATTTGTTTATGTCATAAGACCAAACGTAGCCAAAGAGATAGAAAGGAATGTCAACTGAAATGATTTCTGGAATAAGTGTTTCATAAAAAGAGAATCAAAAGAAGAAAGGGTTCATTGTCTGTCTTTGGACCTTGTGCTAGGGCCATTGTCTTATGATAATGGGGAGAGTTAGTCTGAGCAAAAGGACACATGAAAATGGCAAAGTAGAACCAAGATGATATGTCTGAGCCTCTTAATAAACATTCCTGGAATAGTCTACTTTGAAACTTTATGTTACAAGACAATATATTTTCCTTATTTGTTCATGTTAAGCCATTGAGTTGGGAGCTCTCAACTTGTACAAAAGGCATCTTTACTGAATAGTTCACCATAAAACATTTATTGTAATCCAAACATTTGCTCTTTTCTATAGGTAATCAAGTCAGACAGGAAAGGAAAGCTTATGTTTTCTCACTTTTTTTTCTTTCTAAATAACTGGTGGGTGAGTTCATCTGCCAGAAAAAGCACTTTAAAATCAGATGTTTAAGTCTCAAAATTGCAATTGCTGTTATTGAATTGAAACAACAGTTGTGATGACACCTGTGATAACTAAAGTAAATAGAAACAAAAGCTATGTTCAATTTGTGAATCCGTCATTAACAGTAGGCTTGGATTTCTCTTGGAGTTCATGGGGAGACCAAAGAGGTTTCTAATATTACATGATATTGTCAATATTCAGGGCAATGATCACATTGTAATATTAGAAAACAAGATGATGTGCATGCCAAAAAACTTGGGAACTGAATCATATTTTATGCTGAATTCCATTTAGAGGATCAAGCAAAGACCTATTTTGTTATTTCATATTATGATGTGGGTGTGCTTATATTAAATCACATTCAGAGAAACACTAGGTGACTAATTTGTGACAATGCCATGTTTACAGACTAACACATTCATAAGAACAGCAGAATAATAAGCTAATTTGTAAAGCACCAGATGGAATTTACTAAAAGCTGGTGGCCCAAGCTATCATAATTGTCCCTTATCCTCCAAGAAGACACTTCTAGTAATCTTATTACCCACATCTCTGCTTTTGGATAAGCAGTCCAAGGTATAACTAATCCTCTTCCCGGGAAGGCAGGTTTCTGGTATTTGAATACACTTGCTACTGGGAGAGACTGATGTAATGTGAATTTCTGCCTCTTTTATACTCTACTGCTGAATAGCATCCCATAAGAAAGGGCCATTAATCTTAACTGTTCTCCAGTCCATGCTGTTTTGATGTTGTTTCTTTGATAGTTCACAAATATTGAGTTGTATTCAGATTTATACAGTACTTGAACTGTCTCTTTTTCCTCAGTTTGCATGTTCCAGCTCACAGACACAGGCACCGTATCTTCGGGACTTTGAGATTGCTTTTTCCATTTTTATTGATTTTTTTCTCAAATCAGTCCAGAGAAGTTTATCCCTCTTTTCATGAGATTCATCCTCCTTCCTTAAGACCTCACCCAAAGCTTCAGAGTGATATACTATGCCCCAATTTTGGTACTTTCTGTATTATATCTCATCAGAGCCTCAAGTGTAAATAACTAATTTGTGCTGCTAAATTAATATAAGTTTTTCTGAAGGAAGAATGATTTGGTGGAAGAGGCACAGGTTTTTGGTATCATCAGACAGACCTGAGGTCTCTTATCACTTCATTTAGCTTGGACTCATTTCCCAACCTTCACTGAATCTTAATTTTTTTTTTTCATTTGAAAAACAACGATACATTTTCTTAGATTTATTCGGGATTACATAAGAAGATGGAGGTTAACCACATGGCATATATAAAAATTTGATACACATTTGTTTCCCTTGCTCTCCTCAAATGTTTCCCATCTAACCTGCTGAATGCAATGGTAGGAATGTTAAATTAGAGAACACAAAAAATTTTAGAAATATGAAAAGGATGAATAATATAGGTGTTTTCAGCAATTACAAATACGAAGCAAGTTAGCAGAACAGGCTATAAATATAGCCATGGCATGTTTTTTGTATCATTTACCTTAAGAAAAGCCAAGAAAATTAGAATAAGAGCAAGAAAAAAAAAAAAAGGAAAATGGGTAATGGATGCAAATAAGGGTCACAGAAGGATAACTACAAATAGCCTATAGCCATTTGAAAAGATGTCAAATCTCATTGATAACCAAAGAAATAAATTAAAATTATAATGAGATATTATGCCTATCACATTGGTAAAAATTAAAGACTAAACATATTTAATGTTGGTGAGGGGGACAGTAAACAGGTACACCCATACATGGTTGGTAGAAAGGTGGACTGGGAAAGACTTTCTTAGAGTACAAGTTAGCAGACTTCTTAAAATATAAAACGCATACTATTTGATATGCAAAAGTGACCACTTAAGTACAAAAACACACACACAGATATTCATTTTGGCATTGTTTATAATAATAGAACAAAAATCATGTTTCTGTCTTTTTGACCAGACACTGAATTCCTGAAGAGATCATATCTTTCTTCTTTCTCCCTAGTAACTCCCCAGCCAACAAATGTAGAATAGGGTTGAAAATGCTTAAAAATGCATATTGACTAACAAATAATCAAAATATTTTTATGTATCAAGATAATAATATAGATGTATAAAATGTGTGGGTGAATTTGTTCTTTTCAGAGATAAAATATTTAAAAATTGGTAATCCCAAAGTTTATTCTTTTTTTCTAGTCATTAAAAAGTTTGGAACATTTTATAATAGAATTGATTGTTACTTAAGTTTCCAACCCTATGTAAATCTTATTTTATATTTTTGATGTATACTTTTTATATTTTGATTATCTCTAAATACTTAACATATCACATTCCTTATAGGCCAAACTTTATCTCATTTACCCCAAGTGTACAAAATTTCTCAAACAAGGATTTAAATGCCTGTTACTACAACTATAATTTAATTTTCTTGCAATATGGGATGGGGAGAGGGAACGTGGTATCTTTCAAATTCGAAGCAAGAACATGCTAATGATGCTCTTGATTTCATCATCAGAGTGCCTCTGGGTCACTTTCATCAGTGGTGAGATTGAACTCTTCAGCCACACCAACTGAACCAAAGTGTCATGGTTAAGTGCATCCATTAGTGAGCTATCTGAGTCAGTCCATGAAACAGACTAAACAGAGCTATCCCAGTGGAAATCCATTAGATGGGTGGTCAGCCCCACTTGGCTACTTCATTACGGATAACTAAGATCCAATATTTGAAAATGAAATAGTACCTTCTTTTCCAAAGAGAAATAAAGTATAGAAGATATATATATATCTTTTTATCAGTGTGAGCTCCAGATCAGCCTAATGTAAACAGTATTCCTTCCTATATATCCCTAGCTATGTAAAGTAAGCTGAGCGTCTTAAAAGAGAGTTGTATTAATTGAATCATTAGCATAAGAAACTATTTAGTTTCTTTTCACATACCATTTAGAAACACGCAATAATAGCACATTGGAAATAATAGCACATTGGAAATAAAGGGAGAAGGGTAAAATAAAGCTAATATTTTTTGGAGACTTATGAGAAAAGTTTTGTGCCTGGGTTTTACACAAGTTTTTCCTTTAATACTTATAATAACCCTATAAAGTGAATATTAACATCTCCCATATATAGATGAGAAGCCTGAAGAACCTAGAGGGAATAAGTTATTACACAGAGACACAGATAATAAGTAGCTGAGCTGTGATTAGATTCCAAAACACACTCTGCCCACCACAGTGTGAGAGCATCTTTGTCCCATTGATTTAGACATGACAGAAAAGAACTAGCTGGGAGGGAGGTGCCATTATAGAGACAATAGGCGGTGTAATAATGATCATGAGCTATGTAACTAGCAAGTGCCAGACCTTATGCTACTAAACACTTGCCTTGCCTATCCCTATTTAATCTTCCAGAATAGTACTACTAGTTTGTCCATTTTACAGTAAGAAAACAAAAGTAAAAAATATTTAAGTAAGTCACCTAGAGTTACACAGTTAGTTAAAAAGTCTTATGGTGAGCTTATAATATGTCATTCTTTCTTTTCCCCACACTTATCTTTCTTGTTTGTTTCTTTCTTTCTTATAGAGGAAAACTACCAAAAGATTTGTTTTATAGTTTACTGATTTCATATACTTTGGGAGTTCTATTGCCTTTCAGGTAAAAAAATAACCTTTGTTTTCTCCCGACTAAAGATAGATGCAAAGACACTATTTGGATCTCCTGGGAGACACTTCACTGAAGTCCTGCTATGTCAACAGAAACACATAGAATTGGGCTGCAGTTTGCTTCCTAACCATAACAATGATTTTCCAAACTATTATTAAAAATATGTTCTTTTAGTTCCTTCATAAGCAAAATTAAAATAGTTAGGTACCTTTGTTTAAAAATGCAAATATATGATGTGGCAAAGGCTGATATTTTATATTGTCTCCTTGGCTTGTGTTTGGGAATTATTCATCTAGCACTGAGCGAGAGCCCAGTGCCCAAGTCCCTCCCCTTTTCTATTTATTATCAAGCTGCTGCAGTGCAGCGCTGAGACAGCTGATCATTTAGATCATTAAAAATCAATCTAATGACCAAACATTTCTGTACATTTTAGAGAAATGACAAAAACTACAGTATTATATTGCTATTAACTTGCTCTGGGTTTTCTTTTTACAGCTGCCAGGAAAGTCATTTGGTAAAATTGATTAAACCAGCACACCAGGAGGAGAGAGGAAAGGAGAAGAGAAATGTAAACACAGCAAGCTTAGAGGGGAGGGTGATGTTTTTCTTGGGAATAAAAGACGTTTCTGAGGGAGGTAGGAGGGAATGGGTAGGAAGAGAAACCTTGCATATAGTGAGGATATTATAATTTGGGGTATAAGAGATTTAAGAAGGTAGGATAAAAGCAACCAAAATACAGAAACAATGAAGAGGCAAGCTATCCATATGCTTTTAACAAACCGTACAGCCATCATAGTGCCAAGAAACTGATTTGAAGATTTCAGTAAATTAAACTCTTTCAGTATCAGGAGAAGGTAGGGAGGAGTGCCCAGTTTCCTCCACAGTAGGGTTTACTTCTATATAATTAATAAAGAAAGAAAAATAAATTTCCCTACCTTTGCTCATTAAAACCATGAATGCATAAAAATTTACATATACATTCTCCTATTTGTTTCTATAATGGCCATATATATTTCCTCCTTAGAATTACAAACTTCCTTCTCCTTACAAAATTGTATTTTCCCTCTAATATCTTTCAACAACTTTGTGATTAACCCAAAAGAAATATTGGCATGTGGAATTACAGAGTGCTGACAAGGATGGATTTTAATGTGGGGTTTCTTTGACCATGCCACTATGTCTAATTCCTCCCAGAGTCCTATTTAAAGTCACAGTTAGCTCACATAACTCATGGTTCTATAAAAAGGGGCAGAAAAACCTATCAAGTATTTATTTGCTATATATTATGTCTACTAACATTTAAAGTACAACAACCACCTAAACACAAGTGACTTAAAAATAGCATTTAAAACATTATAAATAAAGCAAGTGTTCTGTGGAAGAGTGAATGTGAATGTAATTCTTTGGATATTGAACACAGAAAATGATAAGGTACAAGAACCATTTAATTGCATAGAGGAAAACCAACACTAGTCTAAGTGAAGTGACCCCCTAGAGAGAAGTTCTGAATTATTTTGCTCTGTTTTGACTGCTTAGCAGAAGTTGAAAGTCAAAATGTATTTATATGAAGCTACAGGTTTACATGGGAGGTAAGTAGCCTTCTTGAAGGAGAAACAATCACCAGACTCCCAAATTGTCTCCTATTACCCATCTCTTGATATTCACACCTTTGTATAGTCTCTCCTCCCACACTGTACGTGGAGCAGAAGGTGATGGCTTGTCACTTTTGTAATAAGATTACGAGACCATGGCTTCCATCAGTCTCAGAATGTCTCTTTCTCTTTTATCTCCCAGTTGGGGGGTGGGGATGAAAGCTATCATATTATAAGCAGCCCTAGGGAATGGCTCACATGGCTAGAAATGGAGGCCTGCCAATTCTCTGAGTAATCTTAAAAGCAGCTGAGCCTAAAGATAACTGAAGCACAAGACAACAACTCAAGAAAGACCCTTAGTAGAACTAGTAATTAATATGGGGGAACCTTGAGCCATTTACATGACTGAAAGTTGAACTTATAGAAGTATATCCTAAGGAGCAGGAGTGAGTGAAGAGAGAGGAAAATGTTATAGAAGCAACATTTCAAGGAAGGAGATATAATCATTATTCGTGCTGTTTACCAGCATTCCCAGTTCTCTTCCTTCAAGGCACAGTAGGATTGTACTTCCTTGCCCTGGAGTCAGGCATAGTCACCTGACTTACTTTGCCCAATGAAACTTGAGTAAAAGTACTACATGTCACTTCTAGGGGAAAACCATTAAGAACTGATGTATGATCTCCTCTTTCTTCTGCCACAGTGACTGGAAACTGTCCAAATGGTAGTCTCCCATTAGCTATGTTCCTACATAAAGAGCAGGACCTTCCTCCCTCCACTTTCAACCTATGATGAACATAGAGCAGAGTGAGTAATAAACCTGTATTGTTTCAAGCAACTGAGATTTTAGAGTTGTTTGTTGTAGTATAATCTAGAGCATTTTCATTAAAAGTAGGTCTCTGAGTAGGAATTCACTCTAAAGAAAGAAGAAATCTAGTGTGAATAACCAGAGTCAGCTAGAAAGCCTAAGATTTCCAAAATATGTAGCGATTTTGGGTAGATGGTGATGATTAGCATATGAACTCTCCCAGTCATATCATGAAAGACAAAGGGTTCAGTGAGAACTGGAAGAACTTTTTCACTAAATTCCTAAAACTTGAGAGTTCAAGAAGCACAGTTGTTGGATTGCCCTAAGAAAACAAGAAAACAGAATGCTTTCTCCTTGCTACCAGGCAGGTCAATAATATGCTAGCACTACCCTAAATGAAACTGAGAACATTAATATCTAGAACAAACTTACTAGTGTCTACTTTCAGGCAGTCTAGGCACCAATGAACATGGGTTGAGGTCACTGGTAGAGTAGAGGGCAGTCCAAATGGCATCCTGGGCAGATCTAAGCAGGAAAATTATAACGTGCTCCTGAGTCTCAGAGAGGCATAAGTGAGAGAGACTGTAAAAGTCACTGGGATGTACATCTTAGCAGATGAACATAGAGCTACTGAGATTGGAAAATTCATTTTAATGTGACCAAATTTATTCCTATCAAAGCCCCATCACTTTATTAATTATTAACTTGATTATTAATTTATTATTTTCTTTATTACAATAATCCATTCTACATCTATACTGTGGGACATGTCAATACCTGGTTCTACCTTGATCAGGCCTCAACTTTAAAATCCTTTCATTAAGAACATGATTTTAGTCTGGAACAATTTAATTTGTTCTCAGCTGCCAGCTACTTTGAGACAAATAACATAGTCATTATTTTAAGATGTAGTGGCCTATAATTTAATGTAAAATAACATAGGTACTTAAAGCAAAGTTGTAAGTAATTCAGTTAAATTTAAACTTGGAGTATATGTGAATTTGTCTTTTTGATAAGTCTATGTCTCAGAAATCCATTTAAACAGACCTCAGTGAAATAATAATCAATGAGGGAACAGAGAGAATGATGGAAGATTTTTAATGGTGAGGGAATGAAGTCAGTCAGGTTGGAGAGAAGAATCAAATGTGATGTTTTTATTTTCAAGTAGGGGAGACTTGATAATGGCAGAGGGTGGGAGTCCAGGATAAAAACAAAGCATTAGGAAAAGGAAACAGGGGCTAGATATACAAGGTCTCTTAGAAAGTAAGAAGTGGGATCTAGACCTCAAATCTGCAAGTCCTTAAGGAGGATTATCATACATACCTACTCAAATACTTCATGAATGATATTAAACCTTCAGGGTAGCTTTTCACGACATTCTGGTTTAACACAAATGTCTTCATTCCACTAGCACACCTCCATTTTTCCCTTCTAGCACTCAACACAATCTACACTTACATATTTATTTGTCTGTCTGCATGTACATCTCTCCTACTAGGACAGAAGATGCATGAGGACAGGGATCATATCTGTTACAGTCAACCTTCCTAGCATAGTGCCTGGTACACAGATGTTCCATAAATATTTGTGGACTGAACAAATCGAATAGGTACAAGAACACATTTAAGATTATATATCTTCATTTATTCCAGTAAAATGATTCTGATATCTCTCTGGCTTATCTGCTATTCTCACTTAAATGAAGTTCTAAAATGAATTGTTTCCCAGTAGTCCTATACCTTTGTAAGATCACACTGATATTTGTGGATTTTCAAATCTACTTTGGATGATATAGCAGCCAAATCTATCCACATCACTAAACCTAATCAGCCAGACCATCATTCTCACCCTCATGCTATTTAGAATGTGCAGTGAGCCACTGGATTCCACTTTCTAAAAACTAATTTCCCTAGAGCGTTTTCTCTATTATTTCATTAATGCCCCTGAGGTCAGAAACTATGATTTTCTTCTATCATGAACAGTACAATGTCTCATTAAAACTTCTTCCCATAAGCTTGAGTATTTCTTTAGAAATTCAAGGACGTTTCAAAGATTATGAAAGACCTTTGCTTTGATATTAGCTATATTTAGTGTTTTGAGAGCAACAGCACAGTCAAATTCATTAATGACCCAAAAATAATTAATTCAATATAATTCTGATTTCTTGATTGACAGATTTTTGTTAGATTTGAAAACACTCGTGTTTGATCAAGCTTTTAAAAATACATGTTCTCATAACTTTTTAACATATCCCAATAGCCAAAGTGGATTATTATATTTACATGCAAATATGGACAAGTCTGATAACCTAATAATTCACTTTTTTGTTATTTTCACTTTTTCTTAAGAACAAAAAGGTGGGCGGTAATCATTCATTCATTCATTTATTCATTCAGCAAATATTTATTGACTACCGCCATGTTCTAGAAACTACTCTAGAGGCTAAGGATACAGCCATGAACAATGAAATAGGCTAAGGACTTTCATTCTAGCTGTAGGAGAAGAGTAAAGAAAAATAAAAAATTAATAAGTAAAATCTATAGACAATCATATGGTAAGAAGTTCTAGGGAGAAAAATAAGAAAATAAATTTAAAAATTAGAAATATATGAATTGCTTCAGGAATAGGGATGGTGTGCATACAATTGTTAAAAAGGATGAACAGAGAAAGCCTCACTTAGAAGATATTTGAATAAAGAATGAGAGAAGTAAAACAGGGGATACTGAGGAGATGCAGGTTTGGTTTAAAGTAAGAAAAAGAATAGAGTCCTTGAAGCAGAACTCTGCTTGGAGACTTGGAGAAATAGAAAGAAGTCAGTGTTATTGGACCAGAGCAGAAATAGTAGGAGCTGAATCAGTGGGAACAGGAATCCACAGGTGGTAGGCCGTTATAAAAATTTTACTTTTGATGAAGATCGTAGATCTCCAAAGGTTCTGAGCAAAGAAGTGACCTGACACAACCTATGTTTTAGCAGTGCTACTCTGCAGATGTGTTGAGAATATGCTGAAGAGGGAATGGGGACACTGATCAGAGGCATTGTGGCAGTTCCAGGTAAGAAAGATTGACTGGCAGGACCCAGCTGGCAGCAAAGCAGATGATGAACAATGGTCATATTTTGGGTTATATTTTGAAAGATAATTGGCACTATTTGATGATTGGACTGGATGGGGAAGGTGGGAGGTAGGAGTCAAAGACAACTGCAAAGTTTGGCCTGAGATGGTGAAGTCCACAGGAGATGCTAGTTTGGGGGAAAGAGCAAGACTTTGGTTTCGGATATATTAGGTTTCAGGTGTAAACATACAAATGGAAATGGAAGGTAGGCAGATGAATATTAGTCTACATTTAGGGAAGAGGTCCAGAATGGTAACAGAAATTTAACAATGGTTTATGGACTTTAAAGTCATGTGATTAGATAAGATCATATAGGAGATATGTAGAAAGAGGACAGAAAAGTCCACAGACTAAGCTTGAGATGTATCAATGCAACAAGTTGAGGAACTGTAGATGAAACAGCAAAGGACAAAGAGGAGTGACCAAGGTAAGAGGAGGAAAACCCTGATGAAGAGAGTATCTCTTTGAATGTTCCTACGCATCAGCATAGAGATGCCTACTTCATAAGTTTTATCTGGTCACAGAATTCACGTGCCAATAAATTTTAATTTGGATTAACATTAAATCCAGTTGCATAATTTGGAGACTCAATCAACTGATGAAAGAGAAAGAAGGAGGAAGGAATACCAGAAATTATAAAATCTTCAGGATGAACTAATTATAAATCAGTTAACCAAAATTAAATTATATTAAGACAGTCATAAAATTATGTAATGAAAATTATCTTAATATTTGGCTCAATTTAAAAAAAAAAATGATTCAAGTCACAGTTCATTAAAAGAGAAACATATTCTCCATTCAATTATTATGCAGTGTACTGCATAGTTAACTTATCTCCAGGCAACTACATAATTTAAATAAATTCTAGCTCATTTATTAGTTTCTGCCTTAATGACCTAACCATGGAGCATACAAAGTTCAAAGAACACTCTGCACTTATATTATTCCTTAGCAAAGGGTGTTTTAAAATGCAAATATGGAGAATTAGAGAGGAAGAGAATCTTGTTGAATTAAGCATCTTATTTTGGGGAGAAAACTGGAACAAAATTTTATGGCAATTATAATGTCCAAGTTTTGTGTTATAATAGAAATTATGGCTTTAGTTTTGACTCAAAGTCAAAGATTTCACGCATGTATGGGAAATATAAATTAAAAGGTAAAATAGAGCTGTGTGGGATGTATGCAGTACGGTTTCTATTATTTCACACAATCACAGCCCGGAGCTATAACACAGTATATGTTACTGCAACTAAAGCAACAGCATTCAAAGTTACATATAACTTTATTTTCTCCTTTTAAAAGTGAAGATTTTTTCTCTTTTATATTTTGTTTTTATATGATACATTTTTATATAAAATTATATATTTATAAATTACAAACTCATACATTGTAAGAGTACAACTAAATTATTTTAATTAATTTATAGAATAGTGCAACCATTACCACAATCCAGTTTTAGAACATTTCCATACTCCAGAGTATTCTCTTATGCCCATTGGAAGTGAATTCTCTGTTCCCACCTCAGACAATCATAAACTGATCATCTTTGCCTTTCATGAGCTTTGATATAAATAGAATCCTACAATATATACATTATTGCATCTGTCTTCTTTTACTTAGCTAATAGTTTTAAGGTCCACCATATTATAGCACATACACCAGTACTTTGTCCTTTCATAGTAATAAATAGTATTCCATTGTATAGTTAGTTATATCACATTTTGTTTATATTGTTATTAATGGACATCTGAACTATTTCCAAGTTTTCATTATTAAAAATAATAAAAATCAATAAAAATGGAGATAGTAATATACCAGTACTATTTACATAATCAGCTAAATTTTTATATTTTAAAGTATTTTAAAAACTACAGAATATCACACCATGTCAAAGGAATAATTCAGCATGACTTCCTTTTAATATGTGAAAATTTTTAAAGTGCCAGTTGTTTTTCAGTCATTTGAAAGGGGCTTATTTTAAATCCACATGTCCTCAGGCCACTGCACAGATACTCAAATTGAGTTAGTCAAAAAGTGGTTTTTTAAAAATATTTTAATGTTGAACATTATCATTCTAGCCCTGCTCTCTTTATCTGGATGTCTTTAGTAAATATAAATGTTAGACAAGCATATAGAGTTCAGAAGTTATGAATCACCTCCAGAGTTTCCTGGGATATATTAAACAAATAAAATTGACGCCCAGCTTGTTTGAATTCTGAGTTTTCCTAGTACACGATGACTTCCTGGTTCAGAGATAAAGGTCTTCGATGGCCACATAAACTTTAAGATTTCTTGTAAGTTCAATAGCTCCCTGTGACATTTTGATGAGTTTAGTGTAAAGGAATTGTTAGCACATGGATTAAATTCCCTGTGAACTACTCATGGCTATGAGATGCCTTTGGAAAAGTGTTTTACAAGAAGTCAATATGCTTTGCTGACCCCTCATAGACTCATCAGCTTATTCAAAACAAGTTAAAAGTGACCAAAAGTATTCACATTTTGCTTGGATATCAGCAGTCTTCATGTCTGCTTTACTTCACCATTACAGTTCTCATTGCAATCTCTGTGAGTCAGAGTAATCTGACCTCCTGGTTTAGCTATAGGCTTATTTTGAATGTGACCCTAATAAGTTTAAAATTCTTTAGACTATCCATCTTACACTCTAGCTGAGCTAGTTAGCTAAATAGAAATAAGTAGGCCAAAAGAGGACTATCTTGTGAATCAAACTGAATTCTATTCTTGAAATTTTTGAGAGACTGTAAAACAACTCCAAAATTTTATAAAGTTCTTTTTTCCCATGATTCCTTAATTAATGTTCAATGAAAAACGGTTATATATGTTTGATCCATTAAGAATCAATTGAGTATTTGACTGAGATATTGTGTAATATCTTATGGAAGAAATGATCTTATAAAGAGAAATAATTAGTAATTGAAAAGTCTTAGAGAGTATCTTGTTTACACTAATCTAATTTAATCCAGTCTTTAGCGAAGCATAGTAAGTTTCCTATATTAGTAAGTTATCAGAGAAATTCTCATAATGGCCTTCCAGGGCCTAGAAAAGATAAATATATTTTCTGTATTAAACCAAAATCTGTCTCAAGAGTAAAGCCAAGCAATGAGGCCCTTAAACTTCCAATGTAAGTTAAACGTATTTGCGAACATGCTGGGTTTTTAAAAACTATTTTAGACTATAATTTACAATGAAATTTAAAAAATACAGATATTCCCATTAGTTTAATTTTTATTTCACTTTATATGTAAACCAGTTGTTTTTCAGTTTAAAGAATTCAGAACAGTATTTCAGTGTTTGAGCACTTTCCACTTTGAACATGAACCAAATATTGATGTGGTCAGATCTATGACTCCTCAAGCCATTAGAAATTATAACTATGTGATAAATATAATGTAGCAGTTTTGCAAATTGACAAATTGTTCTCTATTTGCAGAAAGCAAGGAGAGCCTGGCCAGGGAAGAGAAAAGAAGTCAGATCCTATGGGTCACATGTATCATTAAACTTTATTATGAAAACGCAGAAGAGTCATGAACAAATTTTAAGCAGAAAATATATATAATCATATTTACCTTTCAGAAAGAAATACATTTAGTGCTGTGTAAAGAATAAATTTGGAAAAGTAAGCAAAACTGAAAGCAGAGGAAATAGCTGGTTATATTTCAGAAGAACAATAATGGTGACTTAGCCTAAGTCACCATTGTTTGCTATGTGTATGGTAAACAATGGACAACTTTGGAGAATACTAGAAATGGGACTGATATGACTTGACTATTGATTGGATATTGGAGACAAAAGAGAGAAAAAAATTTACATTGATAACCACAACTTTTCTTTCCAGCTTGTAAAATTTGGTGAAAGCTGACATTATTGGTTAAGGTAGAAACACAGGGGAAAGAACAGATTTGGATGTAAGAAGAGCTGGAGGCAGGAAATTGGTTTTGGACACACTGAGTTTGGAGATCCTGTGTAGACAATCTAGAAAACAAGCCTCAGGTCCAAAGGAGGGATCCAGATAAAACACCAGTCACTATCATGGAAGCTTGTGAAAGCATGGGTGTGAGTAAGCCAAGCTGGTTCTCAAAGCTGGCTGCATATCAGAATCATCTGTGGAGTCTCTGAAAAATGCAGGTGCCTGGGCCCCACCCCCTAGTAATTCTGCTTTAGATGGTTATCATAAGGAATGGGGCTGCTGTATTTCCACAGGCTTTACAAGTGATTCTGATGCACAGCCATGATCGAGCACCACTGGAATACGGAGTAGGAACATATCAGGCTGAGGACAAAAACCAGAAGAGCACTGTCATTTCAGAGACTGACAAAGGATGAAGAAACCACAAAGAGGAGACAAACTGAAGCAGACAGTTGGGCTTGCACTCAGGAAGAGACTGTTTAAGAATAGAGAGTAGTTAACAATCACATACTGAAGAGAGTCTGAGTAAAGTAAAAACTGAAAAATATCTACTGGTTTGAGCACTAAGCATTTCAGTATCTTTGGTGGGGGAAAAATGTAAAATCGGTAGAAAGAATGTAAAATCCTTTGGCTGCAAAAGTAAGGGAGGTAGATGGCAAAGAGAAAAAAAGCCAACAAAAATTTGTTTTTTTCACTGTTGTTTTTTGAAAGTGGTATTTTGAGCATATTTAATTCTTTTAAAAATGTCCAGCTTATTAAGTTTGATTGACAAGTAAAAATTACACATATTTATGGTGTCCAAGATAAGGTTTTGATACATGTATATGTGGTGAAATGATTACCACAGTCAAGCAAATTAACATACCCATCAGCTCACACAATTACCGTTTTTTGTGTGTCTAGTGAAAACACTTGAGATTTACTCTCTTAGTAAAATTTAAGTATATAATACATTATTATTTGTTATAATCATCATGCTGTACATTAGGTCTCCAGAACTTTTTCTTATAACTGAAAATTTATACCCTTTGATCCATGTCTCCTCTTTCCTCCCACCCCTAGCCTCTGGTAACCACCATTCTAATCCTTGTTACCATGAGTTTGACTTTTTCCTTAGATTCCATATCAATGAAATTACACAGTATTTGTATTTCTGTTTCTGGCTTACTTCACTTAGCATGATGTCCTCCAAGTTCATTCATGTTGTCACAAATAGTGACGTTAAAGGGCCAATACACGGAGAAAGTCAGTGATACCAGAGAAGTGGCAGGTGAAGGAAAAAATCCACTGAAGAGGCAGATGAGGCTATGATTCAAGGCACAGGTTTAGGGTTCTTCCACACACACACATGCAAAAGATAAGAGATGGACACTTCCATGTGAAGAGGAAGGGGTCTTGGTGTAGGTAAAAGGGGATAGGCTGATAAGAGAAACAAACTGATATTTGGGTAGCATTAAGGCTCCTTCTAGTTGGGACCAGAGGTTCTGAACGTTCTGTGGCATTAGTGGGCTTGCTTGTGGTCTCCTCTGGAAACACTTGGGGTGAAAAATGGGAAGATCACACAGGTAGATTAAGCCTGGCTTTGGATTTTCCTATTTGGTACAGCAGAATAACAACAAAAGATTTAGCAAGGGAGCAGCTGAAGTATGAGACTACTGGGTCTGTAACATAATAAAAGAAGCTAGAAGGAAAGGAAGCTATGTTGAGATTGCGAAATATTTGAGTTTAAGGTTTCATGGTTGGTTGGAGCAGTTCTAGGTGATCACAAGGTCCAGAGAGTGGCCAAGGGGTGGGTTGTCAGAGTAGAACTAAAGTCAAGGTAAATGGACTGAGGAAAGTGAAGATGAAGAAACAAAGCTGTGGTCCAGTCTTTATGGCACATTAGAATAATTTAGGGAGCTGTAAAAATCTCTCAATACACAGGCCTCAGTACATTTGGGGTCTTTGTGGACAGGCCCAAAGCATGAGTACTTTTTAAAAGTACAAAGGCTGATAACCACAGAACTAAATTGTTGTGTGTTCTGTCTATCTGGATTTCTGACTCATTCAAAATGGTGAATTAGAAGGATATTTTTGGTTTCAAAATTTTTACTCTGAAAACATTAACAGAGCTGAAGGGAATGGCAAAAGAGCCAGATAGGAGAGTAATAAAAAGTTTCAAACATTTTTAAATATTTTGTGGTTTATATTAAAAGACAAATGAAACTAGAATTGTGTCTTTAGGCTTCTTTCTTAAGGGAACATAAAAGAAACCTCCTGTACCCTCATTCCCTTTATTTTCTACCTAGATTTGGAGTTCAAACATATCCCCAGTTTCTTTTTTAAAACTTAAATCAGGCAAGTTAGAGCTATAGGCCTATAAAACACTCCCAGACTCAACTCTGAAATTACCATCTTCAACTTCATATTGGTGTCATGGATTTAGTTTCTTAGCCTAGGGCCTGCCCTGGCTAGTTTTTCAATTATCACTAACTCCCAGAGATTGGAGAATTGACCAGATCCTTGCAGAGGTTGTATATCAGCATTATCCTTTACTTCACAAATAAAAGCTCAAAATTAGCAGATATTCTTTATGCTTCCTGGAGAAAGCACCTTCATCTGGAAGGCACTGAATAGGAAGTCAGCTGAGATCTTCTTGTCACCATGGTGACCTCAGCATCCTGGAAGTATAGGTTTTCACAGGAGTTCATCCAACTAAAGGCTTTAAATATTATCAGAAAGCAAATCTGCTAGGCCAATAAATGATGCTTCAGCTTAGCAAAGAAGCACAATAGTGATTGGATATTTTTTGACAAAATAGCTAATTCCTAGTACTTTCTGGCTAAATAAATATGAGGGATCTTTTCTCTCTTTTTTCCTTGTTATATTGACAGAGACTCACATCTTCATCCTGAGAGCTCTAGGGTTACAAAAGACCTTGGTTATAAACAGAAGCACTTATAATCCTAATGTCCTATAGTCCCCAGCAAGTTTGGCTTTTAATATATCAAGAGTTCCTTAGACTTGGGCATCTAAACTATATTATTTGATTTTTTCCCTACCTAATAAATCAACAAATAATGATATGTTGCTAAATTAGTCTGTGTAATAGTGGAAGCCAAAAATTCAACATGTTCTGTATCCAACAAACATACAACATTTGAGAAATAAACTCCAATAGGTAACATCAATGACTTAAATGCATATCACTTTACAGTTCACAATATCTATACATTTAGGTATTGTATTTCATCTGACCTTTACAACAGTTAGGAAAAGCACTGCCACTTAAAAGAAAGTAAACTATGAGCAGGAGAAGCACAAGAATTTTTAGGGCAGAGGAAATACTCTGCATAATATTACAATGATGGCTGCATGTTATTATACATATCTCCAAACCTACAGAATGTCCAACGCCAAGAGTTAACCCTAAAGTAAACTATGGACTTTGGGTGATAATGATGTATCAATGTAGGTTTACCCTTGATAAAAAAAATTCTGATGAGTGATGTTGATAATAGGGAAGTCTATTTATGTGTAGGGGCAGGATGAGAAATGAGAAATGTCTAATTTAAAAAAAATAAAATAAAGTGACCTATGACTTCAAAAGATGGAATTTTCCTGAAGTTAAATCTGAAATTAAGTGGCACACTAAGTCCAAATTAAAAATCAGGTATTTTCATTGAGAGAAGAGAATTTTTTCCACACATCATTTTTATATTAATGTATATGTACACACAGAGATATCTATATCTATACCTTTATCTATCTATCAATCTATCACCTATCTCTATATATTTATATCTATACATCTACATACATATGTGTTTTAAGAGAAAACATACATAATTCCAGGAAAAAAAGTATTATGGTAGGTGCTAATAAGCACGTGAGGTAAATTTAAAAGGTCATCATTCTAATTTACTTTAAAAAGTTATGACAGTTATTATAGCATCAACAATCAAAACAAGCAAAACAAATAAAAAAAATTCAGTTCCAATCTAACACATATGGTTTTCTCCACCCAAATGAAGAGAAATATCCCTCCAACTTTCCTTCACCCATGCCCAGTCTTAAGGAAGCCATGCATAGTATGCCCAGGTCAGATAATTGCTTAATACCACCTGGGAGAGTACATTAGAAAAACTGAAGTCATTAGCCTGAGACTCGCCATCAAAAGAAGATCTGAGAATCTTGAATCAGGTACTACAAATCTGTGACAGTACTTTAAACTACTAACCATACACTTTATTCCAGAGCCTAACTGGTATATCTTGGGGCTAATACTTAATTTAGCTAGTTTCCCATTATCACTACATCTCTCCAGTTTTCTTGTCAAACTCCTGATTCTTTATCTTTGTGATCACTACCCAAGATAAAAATCTCTTTGGCTTTTTCTTACCATGTTTCATTGATACTAAGATGCCACTGATTGTGAGATGCATTATCAGTTTGTTAACAGCTTTTCAGGGGAAAAAAAATAAACTACCTTATTAAATGAGCATATCAATTGTATGACTCATTCTACTTTCAAAACATATTAAAATAATATGTTTTGATAAAAGAATACGTCAAATTGTCAAACACAGACTGTCCTTGCTCATATTCTGATTCAGCGTAGTTTTCTTCTGCTCTAATATTTTCTGTGAGATCCAATACTCACACTTCCATTGAACCTCCAGTACAGCACTATCCAATAGTTTCTATGGAGATAGAAATGTTCTGAAATCTGTGCTGTCCAATGTATAGAACTACATGTGGCTATGGAACATTTAAAATGTGGCTAGTGTAACTAAGAAACTTTTAATTTAACATGTAAATGGCTATTTGAGGCTAGTGGCTACTGTATTGATTAGCACAGTTTTAGAATACCAGATCTAGATCAGGATCTATTAAATGGGCACTATTTCTCTTGTAATTCTCAAAAATGTAAGTATTTGCTTCTCTCATGTTATGAAAATATGAAGGGTGGTTAACTATCACCTTGTTTACCACTGCCCTTCCAGTCTAACAGTCTATCAACTTCTTTCAAATAACGTTGCCTGATTTGAAGTTCATACCATCTGCTATTTCCTGATATCCAGAACTTCCTTACACCAGTTGCATGAGTATCTTACACATGGGCCACCAGACTTTTTCTTTCTAACTTGTACTGTACCTTTAATAACAACCTTAATTGTTGGGGACAATCTCTCCATAATTAGCTCCACTTCGCTTTGGAAAGCCCAAGTCATAGAGATGGCTATTTCTAACTCAGCTTTTCAAAACAATAAACTCTGCAGTTCCTGCTCCAATTTCAAGACTTAAAACACTGTCACAATTCCCATCTCTGACTAAATCTGTTATCTTAAACATCCCAGTTCACTCTAAACTCAGTGTACACCCTCATGAGAGCAACTAGATCTGCAGAGCTTCTATCTCTGACTTTTTATAAGCTTTGATATCTACTGCTTTTCCTGTACCTTCCAGGCAGTTAAGCATTGCTAGAAGAAAGATTAACCATGTTGACTGGATTCTCCATAAATAGTGCTGTTTACTTTTACTGGGGATTCAATGCCACTATTCAATGAACAGCAGTAATACTACTATTCAACCAGTTACTAAAATCTTTATATTATTTTTAAGTTCACAACTTTTATTTTCCTCTACTGTCAGTAGAAAATAATAATAATATTAAAAGAAGCTAATATTTAAGAATATTTATAATGTGTTATGTATTATTATAAACACGTTATATGTATTATATCATTTAACACTCATAAACTTTATTTAGTCTATCTTCTATTAGCCCTACTAATTTTTTTGTCACTTTACAGAGAGGAAAATATATATAAAATGGTCTCATTGCAAGGAAAGAATTATGGAAGGAAGCTACCTTACATAAACTGGCTCAAAATTGTTCATCTGAAACCACGACTCACCTACCCTCCTTTCCCTTAACTTCAGAGAAAATAAGTTTCTCCTTTCCAAAGTAGATAAATCCATGTATGCTCTTAATTGCAGTCCCTTTCTGTTTTACAGGACCTTCTTCTTTTCACACTTTCATCCTTCGGGACCTTCCCTTCTTTTTCTGGCATTCTCAGTCTATCACTTCCTTCCTTCCAACACCCATGTCTCTGCCTACAATTGTTCTTGCACCAAAAATTCTTCCCTCAGATATGCATGTTTTTTTTTTTTCTCTTCTATTCCTCTCCTTTTTCCCTTAAAACTTTCTAAATGGGTAGCAGGGCAGTGTGGTACAGTACAAGCTTGACCTGAGGAAGTGGTGAGGTGGGAGGCCATGACTATGTTATGGCACAAATATAGTAGCATTCGTTTTAAACATGCAACAAACTAAAATGGCCAAGGAGATTGATGCATAGAGGTATTATGTGACCTCTGCCTCCCAATTCGACCATTAGAATATTTAGTCTATATACTGTAGTTAAGAATTATTTCATGTCATTTTTCAATTACTTGATCATTTCTTCATTTTACCCAGTAGTTTTTATTTGTAGCATTTTGTTAAATCCTTATAGTTTGATTTCTCTGTATCAGTTCTGATTCCTAAATTCCAATTCCTAAAAGATCATCATTTTCCCAAATTTTAAGGATGTTATTTTGTCTTATTATTTAAATGTTAAGTAGTCATCCCAATATTTGCTCTCTTTATGTTCTTTTCATTGTTTAAATTTATTGACAAGGATACACTGTGGCTGATGCAAAATTCTAAGATGGCCCCCATTACCTTTACGTATTATTCTATGATTATATTCACTTATATAGAAATAAGGATTTTTATAATTAAGGTTACTAATCAGTTGATCTTATGTCAGATTTTTGGGATGTGTCTAACTTAATCTCATGACTTCTTTATTTGGCTGGAAGCAGAAGAGGACTTCAGAGAGATTAGAAATGTTTAAGTGATTAGACATGAGGAAGGTTCTTTAAAGCTGAGGTTAAGATAACCAATGGGGAAAGAACTTGAGTGAACCCTCAGAGGTCCTAGAGTGACCCCAGCAAATAGCCAGCAAGAAAATAAGGACTTCAGTCCTATGAATGTAAAGAACCGAATTCTTCCAATTAAATAAATGAGTTGGGAATATGGCCCTGAACTCCAGAAAAGATACCGCCAGCCAAGACTTAATTTCAGCCTTATGAGACCTTGAGAAGATACCTTACCCCAGTCCACCTGGATTTCTTACCTAAGAACTGTGAGGTTAAAAACCATTAAATTTGTGATAATTTGTTATACTGCAATATAAAACAATTATAGCCAATTATTATAGCAATATAGCCAACAATTGTGGATAATTTGTTGCTGCATCGTTTGTATCCTTAGATAAGAGGGAGTTGTATCTTATAGGATTAAAACATACATTTATAAATTTTCTTTTTAAAAGGTCGCATTTCAGTTTCAATTGAAAAACACAGGACTTCTAGCAACAGTTTCTTTAAAAACTCAGAGTACTATGTTAGTCATGGACTCCTTATAGCATTACAGAATAAGATAATTTATTAAATTAATGGTTAATATTCTTATTAAGGTCTGTTCATGTATTAAAACAATATTTGTTAAATAAAATCAGTTGAATTCTGAAGTATTCAATGAGATGAGCTTCCCATATCTCAGACACTCAAACAAATGTCTATTAAAAACTTAGATGGTCAAAACAACATAGTAATATAAAATCATATATTTTAATGGCCCTTTATAGAATAAATAAGGGCTTTAATTAACTTCTAAATTTGGAGATTCTATTATATAAATTTTGCTTAAACAAACAGCAAGTTTTAATTTTGCAAACATAGAAACAAAGCTTTTTATAAAAAGAAATTCTTAACTAAAATAAAATACTAACAATAATTGAATGAACATTATTTTGTTTAGCTTTCAGTGGTTATACATGTTCTGACCTAAATGATGTCACAAGTTATTTGTGGCATGAGAATTGAGTCAATATTTTGATTTAAAAAATTGAGGTAATAACCTTAATGAGCAGTGAGCTAAAATACCAAAACCAAGTGAAGAGTAGAGGCATTTTGAGAGCCTGTGAATGCATATACTTCTATTGCTCCCTGTTCTTAAAACATAAATAAGATATTTAGTCTACGATTTAAGAATTATTTCTTATAAATATTTTCCAGCTTTGCTTTTCTTAGTTTCAACATCCTCAAATGACAAAACCTCTGCTTCTTTTGAAAAACAGCTTGATAGATGTGACATAAAGTTTGGATTTTGCATACATTTAATTTTGCACACTTCCCTTATTCAGTAGATAATAGTCTGCTCTACAACCACATTCATGTCATACATCTCAGTTATGCGCAAACATAGAATCTAGGCCCTTCAACAGTATTTTTTAACCTTTAGGGTAAATACACCGGGCTCACTTGAGGCAATCAATTAATATTTCTCATTAATCAGTTAATAAATGAATTAAACTGGATAATGATGAGTTTGGTAGTGCCAAGGGCATTAAAATAGGAAATACCCTGAAACCATCTATTCTTTTCAAGAAAGTCACCAGGCAGGTGGCATGGATAGTTTGCTGCTATTCAAATAAAAATTATAACAATAAAAATAAAATTTTAAATGCACCAAATTTTAAAAAACTTGCTTCAAAACAGGAGCATGTTCTAAGTTCATTGTCACATGTACTTGATATTCTTATCTAGGCATTCAGTTTTATGTAAACAATATGTTTTCTATTACTTTATAATGCATTTTGCGCTAATTGTGCCCTCCCTTGCCTTTCACTCTTTTATTTAGCAGGGGCTGTCACTGGATCCAACATTAAAGAATATAGGCTGAGATTTAGTAAAGTACTGGAAGGTGTTCTATTGCACTGAAACATCAGACAGATTTTTATATGAACTCAAAGAGTTTTCATAAAAGCCTTTTTTGTAGATTATTATTCATAACAATGAATCTCACTACCAACCATAGTATCAGTAGCTTTTGGGTTATTTTCTGAACACTAAATTATAACAGCGTTGCTTGTGCCTACAGCAGAGGCTGAATAAGGGTGGTAGAAATCTGCACACTTCCCAGGGTTGAAGGAAGACATGAACTAGCACAGAGCCTGCTGGCTCCTGGCTAGCCACACATGCACCTGCATCCATACTTTATCCTGAAGCAAGAAATAGCTTGGTGCTATGTTTCTCAAAGAGCCATTTGTAAGTTTGTAAAACAGTTTGCAAATTAATCATCTACACCTACCTCTTATCTGAATAGCAGAGGAAAGAAATTTAAAAAAATTGCTGCTGCACAATCCACAGCAATTATGTTAATGCGATCCTCAAGACAACACTTTTACAGCTTTTTAAAGCTTCAAGTTCTATTTTTAATTTAATACCCGAAGAAAAGAATGTTTGCAATATACCAGGACCATAAGGAAGGAAAAAAAAAGGAGGGCCCGTTCAGTCATGGAATTCTGTCAGGCAGCACTGGCTCCATTCTGCATTGCCTCCTCTTCCACTACACTTCCATAGTTCTCCCCATGTCCAGCAATGTCCAATAGGATGATCTGCAGTAATCAAAATGTTCTATATCTGTCTATCCAATATTACAGCCACTGGAGAAAAGTAGATATTTCTACTTAAGTTTGTTTAAACTTCAGTTTCTTTCACATATGGCTAGTGACAAGTAACATGTGGCATGTCCCTAGCTACATGATCTGAATAGATGATGACACTGCTTAAGATAGTTGTAACACCTACCATTTATTAAGCCCTGATCTTAAGCCAGAGAGCTATCCTTTTTTCCTCCAAATATTTTTTGGGGATCTATTTTGTACCAGGCAACATTTTATGTCCTAGTATAGAATGATGCATACAACATTAAGCTCTTGGCCCCATGCAAATTTCAGGCTAGTATGGGAAACAGAAAAAGAATAAGAAAATATTTATATGATTTATCTTTACGTAATTATAAATAATATATAGGAAAAAAAACTGTGTTTGGATAGGAATGTTCTTTGGAAAGATGGTCAAGCAAGATCTCTCTGAGAAAGTAACCTACAAATAGTGTAATGGTTTGAAATTTATATGATGAAATCCTAACCCTTCAGTACCTTAGAATGTAAGCTTATTTGAAATTAGGGTCATTGTGGATGTAATTAGTTAAGACAAGTTTATACTAGAGTATGATGAGCCCTAATCCATTATGACTGGTGTCCTTATAAAGAAAAGGTACATTTGGAAATAAAATCACATACAGAAGGAAGACAACAACAAAGGGAGAATACCATCTACCAGCCAGGGAAGGGGCCAAGGATCCTTCCCCCACTGCCCTCAGAAGCCAGCCCTGCCAATACCTTGGTCTCACACTTCTAGCTTCTAGAACTGTGAGGCAATAAATTTCTGTTGTTTAAACCACTCAGTCTGTGGTATTTTGTTAACTTTTATCAGTCCTGTCAAACTGATACAAGTAGACGTGGATGGGCAAGCCATGTGAACTACACATGTCATTTAATTCTCAAAGTTATCCTACAGATTAGGCATTGATATCCCCATTCATCAAATGAGAATGTTGAGTTTAAAGAGATTAAGTAATTTGACAAGGAAATTTTACTGTTATGTGACAGAGTAGAGAATGATATCTGTTTTCCTGACTTCTATGACTGAATGCTCTCTTAATGCTACACCCTTTGACTGTTTGATTTATATTTCATTGCTCTACCCATACTTGGTTCAATAAAAACTAAATAATTAATTTTATCTGTAAATAAAATTAGGCTACATAGTAATGTAGTGGATCATTTAAAAAAATTTTTAAATCTAGCAGAAATGTCATATGTGGCTTTGTTGTTTAATTCTATATTCGTCTCAACAATCTATAAATCTTGGCCTTCTATGTAGCATGTATACTTACATATCATAACATACATACATAAATATATATGTGTTTAGGCTATTTTAAGTTCTAGGTTAACTTAAACAGTGATATGGAAAATCTAAAACCCTCACAGTCTTTTCTTCAACTGCCTTCTCTCGCCTTTCATGAGTTCAGTTTGACTGTCTTATATTATCTTGCTTTAGAAAAAATCAAATAGATCAAAGTCATATTTCTATGAGAACAGATAATTCCATGATTGATGAATGAGTGTACACCTTTACAGACTCTCATTTTTGTCAAGAAGCTTTGATGTTCTCTTCTGAGGAGTGTGAAAAGTTTATTTCTGAAAATATGAGTTCTACACTTGCTTTCCAGAGAACGGAGTGGCAGAGAGCCCTTATGAAAAGACAACCCATGGTTTGATTTTCTTATTTGGTTAAAAAAAAAAATTAGTGGGCAGAAACATTTACCAAAATGAGAAAGATTTTTTAGAAATATTCTAAATATGGCCTTATGTTTAATCAAGCAATGCCATCTGTTTGGTGAGTGGCAAGGTGACAATTTTTATAGTAAAAATAACAGCCACTGCCTAAATGAACACACAGAAATATAACTGCTGCCTATAGTAAATATGCCTACCTATCATCTAGGAGATATATATCAACCGACCGACTGACAGACAGACAGATCTATAAGCTTCTAGTATAACCTTCATAGGAGGTACTTTGGTCCTGGTCCTTCTCCTGACAGGTTGTAGAACCTTCACTGAGTAGTTGAACTTTCCTGAGACTCAGTTATACTTCCTCTCCATCATGTTTGTGCTAAGGGTAAAATGAGGGCGTGTTTGTGAAGGTACTTTGTGAACTGTAAAGTAAAATGTAAGCAAAATGCTTAATGTTTATTTACTGTAAATAATGGCTCTCAGAAAAATTAAAAATGATTTTAAAATATCTTTTGTGTACTAAACACACTGTCAAGTACTTTACATGGCATAATCTCATTTTATCTCATAATGGCACAATAAATTACTTTCTATTACTATTGCCATTTGCAGAAGTGGAAACAAGTACTTAAATGGTTTAGGTGAGTTGCCTAAAGTTATCCAGCTAGTAGTATACTCTAGAAAGTAGATTTGAGGCCAGGATGACCTCACTCTAGAGCCCATTTTCTTAAGAACAATTCCTCTCTCTTAACCCTATATCACTAAAAACAGATGATTTAAAAAAAAAAAAACTTTATTACTGAGATGATTTTGCTTATATTTTTGGAGAAAAATATTTTAAGGATTTTTTGTTAATTTTTTAAAATTCTTAAGCAAAACTAACAAAGTAATACAATTTTATAATATCCACAGACATCTATCTAAACCAGAAAAATAAATACTTAAAGCCAAAGCACCAAATATTAACATGGTGTATTTTAAAATAATATTCTTCTATGTGTTTGAAAGACCTGTTTTCCAGATATAGTGAATCACAATGGAAATACCAAATGTGCCAGAATTAACTATTTAGTTATATTTTTCAGAATTCTCCACTAATCTTCTTGTGTAGATACTTACAGCAATAAATAGCTCATATTACTTGACTTAATTTCAATACTCATGCCAATTATATTTTATAATATAAAAAAATACAGGTGTGTGTGGAGAAATAGATGGGAAACAACAAAGAAAGTGAAATTATTTGAGAAGAGATTAAGGTCTAATTAGTTTTTTTCTGATGATGATTAAGATATTTGCTGTGAGACAACTAGTTATTATAAAATGAAAAACAAACTCCTAATATACCCCACTACACAGAATGTAATACAACCATTTCTGTAAATATAAAGGAGTCTTACATATAAATTGCAAGTGTGTGTGTGTGTGTGTGTGTGTGTGTGTTCATGCACACATGCACACAAATATTGGGCCCGATTCTCAAACATTCTGACTAATCCCCTCTTTGGGAACATTTAGTATTCTTTTCCTTTTCTATTATAAACAATATTGCAGCAAACATATTTTTAAACATATCTTGGCTAATTTATCTGAATATACCTTAAAGTTACATTTCTATAAAGTAGATAAGGTCTTGTGCTCTGGAAAGATAACTGTTGTTTTCAAATGATAGTTTTTGGAGGTGGTAATTTGGGGGATGGATTAGTTGGGGGAAAGAGGACGCTTAAGACAGGGAAGCTCAGAAATCTAAACTCAGGCAGTAGCAACAGAAACACAGAGGAGAGCAGAAAAGATATTGAAGGTGGAATCAACAGGATGGGAGACAGAGCCATATGGGGCAAAGGACGGATTTCAGGAGAGAGAGAAATTAAGAGTGTCCTGAAGGCTTCTATCCTGAACAACTGGGGAGTAGATAATGAGTTCATAATGGAACATGCTGAGTTTGAGGTGCCTTCAAGGCATCCTGGTAGAAACAGTCAATGGGCAGGACACAGGTAAACTATAATAGAATCCTAGGACAGAGACCTGTTCAAATCTGTCCATATAAGACAAACACAAAAAATCTAGTTTTGTTTTTATTTTATAATTCTTGCCCTGCTATCACATGCCAATCTGCTTGCATCATTGTCTCTCATTTTTAAGGATACAATGTGTATGTGGTGGGGTGGGGATTACACAGCAAACTTCTTTAGTTGTTGTCCAAAGTCAGTGAATTTGATGTAGCAGCTTTTTTTTTTTCTTTTAAACATCAAGACTTCAACTGGTAAGGAGACCTTTTAGTCATATTACAAGGGATATTGGCCAAGGAAGGGGGAGGGGAAATATAGATTTAAAACCAGAGTTTGTCATGAAACAAAAAACATTATTAGAAAGTAGTCTTTGTTGTATTTTGACAACTATTTACATATAAATTACGACATTTGATTTTTGACATAACATTAGAAAATGTGTAGGTTTTTATTACCAATTTATGGATCTCAGGAAACTGAGGTTTTGAAAAGCTAATCATATTTTCCTGTTGTTTCACAGCTAGTCAATGTCAAAGTTGAGATGTAAACCCTGGCCTTCAGACTCCAACACCAGAGTTCTTCCCATTGCCCACCTCCCATAACATTGATAATTCCTAGCATCTTTAGAAGATATACCAATGTTATCATTTCCAAGGAGGAAGGGATTTCATGCCAAGAGAATTATAATCATGTATGTAGTAGAGTCTAGGGAATTTAGAATAAACCTTGGTTTAACTAAACATTAGAGTTAGTTTAAAAATAGGACATTTGTAAGAAAACAGAAAATTTGAGTGATTGATTATATGGGGCTGGTCTGAGCTAATTTACATTGTGGCTGGATGTTTCATGTTCCCTGAATCAACAAATTATCAAAAGGACAAATTTATCTATATTGACTGCTCTCAATGCAATTATTTGTGGTAAAATAGTATCTTGGCAGTCAACTATGGTTATTTTAGGTACTGCATTGGTCTAAGTAATGTATTATTGATCTACAGTTAAACTGATCTGAAGGTCAGACTTCTAAGATTTCTCTCAGTCTCATATTCTTAATCAATCATTGTCTTTCAGGAATGGCTACATTAGAGGTTCCTGAATAACAGGAATAAGCCTGGTGTTACAGTATGTGGGCTGCAAATGCAATCAAATTAGTGTCTCTATATTTTGCTCTGCAGATTATACCTGAATTAAGGCCACACAGTCCTGCTGCAACTTAGTCCGTAGGTTCTTACCATTAATTTCAGCTTTTTCAGATGAATGTCACAGCCTATTGATTTGTAAGCTTACAGAATTTTTTTCTTATGTATACATGTGTGTGCATAAATGTATGTATGTATGTATGTGTATATTGATGTATTAATCAGTCAATGGTGGATTCTCAGTTTATTGAGGGTTATACTGAAAAACCTAAAGGATAGTTCAGATCATAAATAGCATATTCTATGGACTGAATTGAGTTTTCATCCCATTATTACACAATGTCATTTGGTGCTTTAAAATAAACCAAGGGGAACATTTCCCATGAAAAGTATTGCTTCGTTCTATGCAGGTCATAATACTAGGAAACAAATGAACATTTAAAGCTTATGGAGCCCAGCTAATCCTCTCTACCTCAAAAGACTACTCTTAAATGATTGGGGCAATTAGCAGAAATAGTGTAATTTGTGAAATATTGGCTATCAAAAACTTCTAGAGAAGAATGCATAAAAAGAACTACAAAATATCTGAGAAATGGTGGCTAAACTTCTAGAAAAAAATACAACTGTATAACTGCAAAACCAACATTTTATTTCCTTAGGCAAGCTGATTTGCTGTGGTCTAGAAACATTCTTATCCTCCACAGAGCTAGGTTTATCAAGAAGCTAGGAAGGGTGAAGCTTTGGGGCCTCTTCTCAAGGCACTGAAAGTGCCTCTAATGCTTGGTTAACATGCTCAGCTGATCTGGGTTTTTGAAAAAGATATTTTAATTGCAGTAGTTTAAGACCAGAATCCATGCCCTGATTTTGCCTACATACTGATGCTTCCCTTTAGGTTGGGTGGCACTGAAGTGAATGTGGGCTTTTCATGGTCCAGGTAATTAGCAGTTCAATTAAAGATGTTTGATGGGTTTATTATTTGATAGCTCTCATTCTCTTTCACAAATCCTTACATTATTACTAGCTGTCTTGGTCTGGACATAGCTCCCAAGAACACTTCTGATGACCACGGTGCTGGTTCATCAGGGTACTGCAACACGGTGGGGCAGAAACCACACTGTGACATGAATGTGACCAGAGCTCCAGGCACCACAAAGCTGTGTGGAGTGAAGAAGACATAATTTTTAAATTGTATGAAGCCAAGTCTTTGAAAATGCTTCCAAATCTTGTAGCTCAACAATAAAAATATTAGATAGAAGTTTTCCCAAATCTGTCCACAATCTCAAGAATCTGTGCAAAATCACCAATAACAAATTGAGAAACTTGACGTAACTTTTCTAAACTACCAATAATAAAATGTTAGATTATAATTAACCACACTAGTGAAAAGACTGAATTATCATTTTAAACATAGAAAATATTATAGAATCATGGTCATATGAAGAAGCAATCATAGAACAAATAGTCAAAAACTGTTAAAGCCAAAAAATAATCATAGAAGTGTATCCAGGAACTAATTTTTTTTAATTAAGGCAATTAAGAAAAGAAAGACTTTTTAAAGATTTTTTAATTAAGGCAATTTTAAATACCTGTGGTATTTGTCAGATTTATTAAGTTTGTAATTTGTTGGATTGAATTGTTATCTAATGTTGTATTCCTCTTAAAGTGGACTCTCCGAGTTCTTTAAAGCATTAGGTGCCACAAAACCTGGACAAGTTCAGCCAATAACATGAATCATGGATGAAAAAGGATAGGTTCTATAGAGATCATTTTGTGTAATAATTTATGTTTATAAATAAATAAATTATATAATTTTTACATAAACTAAGGTTAATATAAAAATACTAATCAAAGCTTATCTGTAGATAATGAGGATAGAATTATTATTTTTAAAACTATGAACTTAGATATACACTGAATATATGAATAATTCATGCCATTATTTATTATCTTTCTTGTACACTACTGGCACATATGCATTTTTAATTTATTTTTCAAATTTGGGATTCTCAAAGTTTTTAAAATAAAGAAAATTGTGATTTCAAATATATCTATGTCTATATAAATTTTTCTGTAAAATGTGCATGTTGTGACACACTTTAAAGAATTAAAATTCATCTTAAGATTTATCTTCAACCATATGAACTACATGTGCAGAAGACAACTACAGATAAGACTAAAGAAAGTCGGAGGCTGAGGGTTTACAGAGAAAAAAATGTTGTTAAAATGAAAATATTTTAAGAAAGCATTCAAAAAAAGGTTGTATATAAGATTATATAAATGTGTTCACATTAAGAAATCCAATATTCTATAAAGATTTGCATTACAATTAAATTATGAAATAATTTTGCCTTAAAAGATTACTGAATGGAACTCTTAAACATAAAATGTATTAATATAATTTAGTTTTATATATCTTTGTAGAAAGAGATACACATAAAATGAAGTACAACTAAATCATTTTTATCCTGAAATTAGTACCCTGTAATGGGAACATGAACATGATTCCAGTGGCATTTGTACACCTAAAATTAAATGCAAAATACCTATGTAATTGTGAATACCTACTGTTTGCAAGAAAGTACTGCTAGATTCTTCGATGATTCCTGAACTTAAAGAGTAAAAAAAAAAATGAACCTAACTTATTTTATTTTCCAACTGCAAAAGAGCATTTCCATCAGAAAAAAAAATGGAGTTTTAACAAAGAAAAAAATTAAGTTTTAATAGTGATAGTGATGTCCATTTCCACTCACATCACAAATAGGGAGGAAAAAAATTTCCAAGAAAGATTTGATAATTTCAAGGAACAAATTGCTCAGGAGACAGAGTCATTGAACAATTCCCAAAGTATTCATGTGTAAGCAATGTGAAAATTCTAAAAATACTGTTCAGTGACAACTCAATAGTTCTTGAAAATACCAGACTGAAAAACAGTCTTTTTCCAAGTCAGTCTCAAATGTGATTACATGTTACCCTTTGATTTTCAAAATCATTACACAATAATTTAAAATATTCTTCAAGCCTTTGAATACTTTAGTGACCAAAATACTATGAAGATGAGCCTTTGCATTTATTAAAGGATAGAGGATGACTAATTAATTTAAGTTTAAGTTGCTATCAATATTAACGACAGAGATAGTAAATAATAGTTACATTAGAGATGCAGCAAGACAAGTCTGTGAAAAATCTCAAAATGTCTGCCATCACAGAAATTATTTAAGCAACTTGAAAATTTATCCAAAAAAATAAAAGGTTTAAGGGAGGAGATTATGGCTGAATTATGTTATATTTTCAAGGCAAAGAGAGAATATTAGAATTATTTTCTATCTTTTAGAGACATGCCTCATACTAAGAGGAAGAGGTTGGAAGGAACCAGATTTCAGCTCAAAAAAATACTTTTTTTGAAATGAGTCCTGTGCACCAAGGTAAGAGCTTATCTTTGTGAGTTGGCTTCCTCTCCCAAAAAGGCAATTTTAAGGCATCGGAATGTTCTGAGATGGATTTCTACACTGAGTGAGAAGTTACATTCTTGTAGGTAGGAAATCTCTGTCTATACTTACATTCTATAGTTCTATGGTTTATTAAGAATAATTGCTTGCTACGACAGAGGACACAATCTGATACTAGGGCAGCTGTCTCAGGAACACCCTTCTTAGATAGCTATAAGCGAATGCTAAATGTGAGGCAAAGGAACAGAGAGGTCAGTATGAAGCAAATTGTACACAAAACATGGGATTTTGCTGCCAGATGTATTAACAAATTTTAAACCACAGCTCAATAACTTCCTTCTCTGAGAAGATGTGAGGAAAAGATTAAAGTTCTTCTGGGCAAACACATTACATGAATCCAAAGCATTCTCATACTTGGGAAATATATTTCCACATAGGAGTATGAGCAAAGGGAAGAGTTGGAAGTGATAAGGAAAAAAAATGTAAGCTGGGACAGAGTGGTGAATGGCCTTCAAGATAAGAATAAGTAATTTGAAATTGGTTTGGAAAGCAACAGCGAGCCAGTGGAAGAAATTGAAAGGACGAGTAATAGGAAGTTAGATTAGAAAAGCTAGATAGATTACTTTAGGAGGCAGGATTTTGAAATCATTAGAGAGTGTAATGATCAGAGAAGAGATTGTAAAATTGAGATAGAAAACCAAAAGACAAGAATTGATAAACTCTTCAGAAAACAAGAATAATACCTTCATGAGGATTCAGGAAGGAAGTTAGTAAATAACAACAACAACACAAATAAGGCTTATTATATACTATTGATCCTGGAAATGTCATATATGTGTGTCACTTCCTTGGCATCAGGACATGTTTGTTGCATGAATGAAAAAAAAAAACAAAACATGGTTCTATTCTTGTATGGCCAATCATTTAAAATTGCCATTTTCAGAAATGAAAGTTGACCACAAAATTAGAAAATGTTGATAGCTTATGCTACAGAATTTCTTATAAAGAACTGCTTAAACTTTTGTCCATATAAGTTAAAGGACATCAATTCTTGAGTTCTAAGACTGAAAACAAAACTTCTTTGAATTTGTTCTCAATGTACAGAAGGTTTTACAAAAAAAAATAGTTAAGCTAACACTACAAATAATATGCAATTTCAAAGAGGAAAAAAAATTAGTTTTCCTGACACTTTTTAAATTAGATGAACATGATTAAATTTAAAAGCGCCACTTTAAGTTAACATTTCTAAGTATCTTGAAACGCATATAATTAGAAATCATTTTAAATACCTAAGTTTTCTAATTAGTGGTTTCTATACTATATTTAATGGTAGACTAGCTTTATTAAAATGTATTGTTAAAGAAAGAGTACTTAATAAACAAGATTATTCCATTGCCAATTTGATATAATTGAATTCATATACCAATTTACTAGCTTCTCCACTATTTAATAATTTGTAGATGCTTCAAAAGCCATATAATAGCTAAATAAAGCCAAAAAGAAAAGCCAATACTCAACCAAATAACTCAACACAAACGAATATGCTATAGCTTTCATAAAGTACTATTTTTATGCATTAGTTAATATATTTTTATTTCAGAAAAAAATAGTGGTTAAATGAGAAGAAAATTTCAAATCAATGTACTATTTCATTTGTTATCAACTTCTAATACAGATAAAAAAATCTTTGACATCACATTTAGTGGGCATTCAATAAGTAAATGTGACAAATGCAATAAATGCTTTATTTTTTTAATTAATATAAAAGAAAATAATTTTATCTGAACTTTCCTTCTAGCTGTCAGGATGCTACTGTCACATAGATGGGGCTGGACCATCAGATATATAGAACTAATTCTTCCATGGAAAAAATTAATATTCTTGAGTACAAATCCACATCATAACATTAAAAAGTTTGATTTATGAAAATGATTATTTCTTTTCCTTGTTTATGAGAACTGACAGCCTAGTTCTTCAAAGTATTTTTGGAAAAAACACTGGGTTGTGTGAAAGAAAGGACTGAAAGAAGCAAGGAATCTATCCACATAGCATTTCTCAATGCCTGCTATTTCCAAACTATTTCACCATTAACAGTGGACTTGTGATGATAATAACTCTTTCAGGAATAAATGACTCAATTCCATAGGTTTGGAAAGTACGCTCAGGTGCCTCAGCTAAAGAGGCCAACACCTCCAAGAATCTCATATCAAGTCAACAAGGTATAAAAGCTGAGCCTCGCAGTTGTTTAGGACAACTCTGAAGGATCACCCCAGCTTCAGTACCCACCTCCGGGGTCTGCTGAAGCATTCTTTGAACCTGCATTGACGACCTACTTTTTCTTCTCCCTCTTCTCCCGATTCTGCTTTCTTTCCTCCCCTTCCATAGGCGGTTGGAGTTCCAAGAATCTCTCAGAATCTGCTTCTCTAGATACCTAATATGTGAACCAATCAATGAGAACATTTAATGCACTCAGGTAGTTTTTCCCTCTGACCATTCATTCTCTATAAGTTTACTATTTAAATTAACCCACTGAAAAAAATGAACTCTAGAAACATTTTCAATTTTCCATATTTTCTATTATGTACATCTCCACTGACATATCGCAGAAGCATTCACACATACCAGCCCAGATTCTTTGCTTGAACAATATATTTGTGCTGTATGCTCAGGGTGTGTAATAATAAGTATATACGGAATCCTCACCCCCATGTAAAACATGGAAGTCTTATAACTAATGTTGATATCTATCTATAACATAGATATCCATGTTAACATAACTGTGAGGTATATATTTTACTCTGGCCTTTTAACTTCCTTATGATTACATATTTGTCTGGTAGTAGTGATCTCAGGACCTTATTGTCTAGCATTTTTTTTCTCCAAGAGAGCAATTATATAACTTTGAATTTCTAACCATTCTTCAAATATCAACATTTCCATTAACCGGAGATCAGGAAACATTCATTCAAATACAGCAATTCAAATCTAATTGTATGTTCATTTTTTAAAAAATTTCCATCACAGAAACTGTCAGAACTATAAATGTAGTTAACATAGAATTGAAAAACAAGAAATGTTGAATTATCTTATTTTGATAAGCCAGTGATTCTCTTCTTGCCAAGGAAGCTATCTTAGGTAGAAGTATTGAATGGTTCATAAACACTACTTATCTAACTCTGCTTATTCAAAACAAATTCATAGATGTTTAATAATAGTTATTATAATTGAAGTGTTACAATAAATATTTCAATGTAAAATATATTTTATAGAAATAATTTTTAAAACTGAAAGATATTATCCCATATTTCAAAACTGAAGCTAATAAAATATATCTATTGATTAAATTCACATAGCTGTGTATTGAATTGACTATAATTATATGTAATGCAGAAAAGGTTTTAAAAGGCAGTGATTATATGTGAGATTGTAATAGGAGTATACAATCTGTTCTTGAGCGATCATTTGAAACTATAGTGAATGTGATATCTGTCTGTGGAAGGGAAGTGGGGTGAATATGATAAAATTACAAGCAGAACACTATAGTATGGGAGATGCAGATAGAAGTTACAGTAACAGGAAAAAATGAGAAAATTCACAATTTTTCTATTAGCAACAAGGCCACAAAAATTCCCTCCAACTCTGCACTTTCCCCAATGTGGTCTAAGAAAATACTTGAAAATCATGGAAGTGAAAAATTTACTTTAAATGTGCATTTAACTATAATTCTAAATTAATTCATCACAATAACAATTTATGAAAGAAATTAGTTGGAGATGAACAGGGAGAGAGGGGGAGAAGGAAAGAGAAGAGAGCAAGAGAAAAAAAAAAGAAAATTACTTCATTCACATCACATTTCTGAATGCCTGCTATTCCAGAATATATTGCCATATGTTAAAAAGTTGAGGCTTGCTTGTCTGTTCCCTAGTGCTGATCATTCACATTTGACAATGACATCAGCTTACAGGCAGATTCTGTGGGTTGGAATGCTTTGTTAGTATAATTGCCTCATCCTGTTTATGTTTGTTAATTTGTACCAAGGAAGGTCATGACTGGTTTCTCCCAGAGCCATTAGTACAATAAATGGGAAGGTTTCACTAGTCAGGAGAATTGTTCTATATGATTTAACAGTTTTATCAAGATATAATTCAAATACCACACTATTCACCAATATAAAGAATAAAGCTCAATGGCTTTTAGTGTATTCACAGAGTTGTACACCCATCACCATACTTTCAAAACATGTATATTACCCTCAAAAGAAATCTTTTACCCCTTGGCCAACAAGTTCCCATCTCCCCCAGCCATAGGTAACAAGTAATATACTTTCTGTCTTGACAGACTTGTCTATTATGGTTCTTCCACATAAATGACATCATGCAGTATGCCATATGCTGTTCTGGTTTCTTTCACTTAGTGTGTTCTCAAGGCACATCCATGAAATATATTTCATTGTATGGATACGCTATATTTGTTTACCTGTTTATCAATTAATGAACATTTAAATCACTTGCATTTGGGGGTTATTTTAAATAATGCTATGAACATTTATTTACACGTTTTTGTGAGGACACATATTTTTAATTCTTGGGGGTATAAACGTAAGAGCAGAATTGCTGGAACTCAAGGTAGCTCTATGTGTAACCCTTTGGGGAATGAATATCTCTATATCATTTTAATTTATTCCCACATATCTAAACAAAGTATCTGGAAAAGTCAATGCATAATTCTTCTAATATGATATGGTTTGCTGCCCCACATCTAGACCAAAGCTCCTAGTTAAAATGTCCTCAGTTGTTCCATGAATTAACTCTCCAAGTGCTTAACAGCCTAGATATTCACCTGACACAGAATTAGAACAGCTTAAGTCTTTCTTCTTCTCTATACAGCTTACTATACATTACTAATAAGAATTTTAAAAACTGCTTGACAATGGAAGGAAATATGATAGATTACTTTATTACAATATCCTGCATATTATGTTGTTGTTCTGGAATTTCAACTTGGAAAAAATAATGCTACTACTAGTAAAAACAGTCAATACCTTACTTTCATGAGGTATTTTAGAGTTTATTAGTAACTTTGACCTGAACCTTACTCATTTAATCCTCACAGCATTTAAGCTAAAAATTTTCTTCTACCAGATATGAGGAAACTAAGATTCAAACAGGCTAAGCTGCTTCCAAATATTAAATAGCTAGTTATAAAGCTGAGTATGACTTTGCACCGACTCCAAAGTTCAAACCTAGAGCAGTTTCAGTTATAACAGTTCTAGTGAAAGGACAACTGCCAGTTATTTCTATTTTCCCAATCTACTCTTGCCTTTCCTTTCTATATTCCCCACCTCCCGTATACCACACACAATTGTCGAACCACATACTCAATTCACACATGTGCATATACGACACACATGCACACACATACCACACATACTAGACACATATAGACACACTTCACACACATTCACCTCAAAAACACACAGAAAACGCTCATATATACACACCTCACATACGCCCCACATACCCCATAAACACCTCACAAATACTCAGAACACATACATATACACACTACACAAAGCACACTCAAATAAAAATCTCATAAATATGACATTTATATATACACACACCACATGCAGACCTCAGACATATTCAAATCCCACACATACATATGAACAACTCTCTCTCCACACACACACACACACACACACACACACACACACACACACACACACACACAGAGAAAGAAAAGTTGTAAATTTGATGCATCGGATTACAAGGCACTGGGTTAAATTTTCTAAAAAAGGAACACAATGTGATAAAGGGACCTGTTGTATTTTTTCTTAACCTTCCTTTCTCCAGTGCTGGCCAGGTAAGTAGACTCAAACTGTGCCATCTTTCTTGCTATAAAGCACCGTTAAAGTCCATGTGTCATGTGGGTGATGAGAAAGCAATCGGAGCCAAAGGTTTGGATCTTGGCTTGGGGACAGTAGGCACCTCTGCCTCAAACTTAAACTGTATGTAGGATGCATCAGACGATTCTAACATTCCTAAACCCTTGGCCATATTACCACTACTAGTTACAAGAACTTCTAAACCTCATTGTCTTCATTATCATGATAACGAAACCTATATCCTACAGCTGTTGTAAGACCTAAGAGTAAATATTCTACATAAAATACCAAGCACATGGTAAGAATTTAATAAATAGTAGCTCTTGCTACTATTATAATTACTTTTATCCCACAAAATTTATATTTAGAATTGCAGTTGCAACATAAGTTTTTGAAATATTTAAAGAACAAATTAGAAAAGAAAATAAAAAATAAAAACAGACAATGTGGAAGTAATATCTCGGTAAGGAATATGATAATCGTTTGCTATGGTATAAATAACTGTTATGAATAAACATAATTCTTTACTATTATAATTGCTAAAACTGAAGAGTGTTCAAAGTGTAATTTATTTTTCCCTAGCAGAAGCAATATTGAACTCTAGGGAATTAAACAATTCATACAAGACTTGTTTTTGTTTTTTTTTTAACCCCATTTTGCCAACATGTGAACCATTCCTTTACCAATAACCTAAGGATGTTCCTAAGTCTTAATCTCCAAAATTTTAAAGCTCCAATGCCTCTACATCACTGAACAAGGTGAAAGTTTTAGATTAAATCTCTAATTGAAAAATAAATTTCATTTAGTTTTTAAAAGAATAACAGCATCTCTGTATTTTCTCCCTATAGGCTTAGCTACATTTATATGTAGCTTTACTGTGTGTGTATCTATACATACATATGTGAATATATATTATAGACATATATAATCTAATTATTTTAAGTTAATAAGGAGGGCTGATCAATAGATATTTAAATTCATGTAAAATGTTACTCAGTGAAATTATCTTCCCTCTTCAAACTGGCTCACACACATGTCATTAGCTCATAACAACAGCAGATTTATAAAATACAAAGATATATAAATCTTCTGCATGCCAAAGAAGCTAATACATTTTATATGTTAAAATAAGGCTTTTTGTGGATCATACTTTTATTGTATAATCATTATTGTTTAACATTTAGCAATCTGAATCTAATTAGTGTTTTATGTTATTCTTCTTAGTCAATTAATCATCACAAAAACAGAAGCATTTATATTTCTTTATTACTTAAAAATACACATTGGCTTTAAACCCTCTAAGCATCCTTATAAACGGATTTAGAGGAAAATTTAAATTATTCTTTGTTATGTTACCCTTTGGGAGAAACTTTATGTTCATTGATTTAGAATCAATGCATAAGAATAATAATTACAAATACCAATTATTAAAAATAAAAAATAAAAACAAATACCACTTTATGCCAGGTATAGTAATATCAATTTTTAAATATATCACCTTACTTAATCCTTAAAAATCAGATAAGAAAGATATGACTAACTGTACGTTATAGATTAAAAAAGAAAGAAAAACCTGAAGTTCATAAGTTTATTCTTTTCTAAAGTCTCATTTAGCAAGCATTGGTCCTTGGTGCTAGATAGGATTCTCAGGTCTGCTGAATTCAAATCTCTAGCTTTGAGACTCTACTCTATATCACCTACCTAAGAGCCCAGAGTGGACAGCTGGATTTTCAAGTGGTCCAATTGCTGTTTGATGGTGCCTGAATGACTCCAGTGCTCCATAATTATAAATGCCTCTGCCAATAATTCCCCTTTACTGCATGGTTTAAAAACTATCCTTACACTGTTTTTTTAAGGAAATTTTGGTGCAACTTAAATATTTTAGGGCCAAGCCCTCACTGTAACAAGAAAAAGCTACAAACTGCAAAGGAGATTGTTACACTAGGAAGGGACATGTTTAATCAGTAAATAAAAGCAACATTTGCACATTTCAAATAAGTGTCTGATGGGAGAAATTGTTTAAAGTGAGTCATTTAGGTGGGTGAACAAACCTACTGGTTCCTCACTGACAAACATAGGGTAAATAGCATCTTAATCGTTCTTTCCAAGAAACAGTAGAGAACTTTGAACAGAAGGAAAATAAAGTTCTAAAAAAGATTATGTCACACATAAAGTAAACAGGCAGAAAATATTTCTAAAGCTAGGCATTAAAGACAAAGTGCTATTAACTACTTGGCTAAATATATGTGTATATCTTGGAAGTGATGGTATTTTATCTAATGAAGTCTTTCTGCCCAGTGTGGTAACCAGAACTCATTTTTACTCATGAGGGTTTGGACAAAAAAAATATCTTTTAAAATTTTTCTATGTTTTTACAAAAACTGTATTTAAAACTACTTACTCTCATTTATCTTTTCTCCCTCAAGGACAAATGACCATGAAAATTAATTTTTTCTCCTTTTTCTAAGTTCTCCTTTTCCAAAACAATTTTCTAAAATTGAAGAGCCACCTGACTAGAGAGCAGGTGCTAATTTAGGGTAACTAAAAGAGGTTGAACATTTGCCTTTTAAAAAATAAACTCTGTAACTGTATTCATAATAAGGCTTTGTGTTCTAGGATGTCTAGAATATAAACTTTAGGAATTGAGAATTCTACATAGGAAAAAAGATGATAAAATGGGCTATACAGCTACAATTTTGATCTGTGTATTTTATTTAATAAAGGATAAACAATCAGTAAAGCTGAATAATCAAAATATGTCTCATTTTCATATGAACGAGATAAAAGCTGCTAAAACAGTGACCAAAGCAGTTATCATAAAGTCTGAGAATTGTAACCAAATTCACAATGAAAATAGTTATTTTAAAAGGTACTATTCAGTATTTCCTCAAGCTCTCTAGCTACCACCACTCAGATTGTAATGCCAAGAGTAACCCCTACTGGCCAATTTCTTTTATAGCTAATGCTGAGAGGACACAGCAGAAAGGATGATTTCACTGATCCAGGCAGTTGTAACCACAGGAATTTCCCACCATTGCACTGATTTTTTTTAGTCAGCTAGCTCCTGCAATGATCCTACAGCATGTTTTACTTTTATGAAGCTAAGTTTTAATGAGCATAATATTTTTTTAATTCTTGGCAATAGAAATAATATTTAAAAATCAACTGATGAAATACATTTTTCTCAAATTAAGTATCTTTTCCTTAGTATTATTTTCTGAAGAGGTAAAACTATTAAATAATGTCTGAAGACTCCATTACATTCTCCAAATTAAGGAGCCAAACAGGGTCAAAAATGTATACTGTGAGGTCATGTTACTAGGATGTTCATTTATATGAAAAAAATAAATGACAGGCTAGGTAAGCAACATACTGACATTTCCAGCTCACAAGCCCCACATTTTGCTTGCTTGCAAAATGACATATATGACTATATTTTTGCATAAACAATATGGAGATGTCCCTATTTATGGATGTGTAGGTTGCCAATAATTGACTTGTACCCTCAGAGCTAAAATTAGGCAAATAAACTTCTGCATAAGGAATTTGCCATGTAAGCCTACTAATTTTCCATATCAATATATCTAGGAATGAAGCAAAATCTAGACAGAGTCTAGAATAAATCACATGTATGGTGATATTCTCACTTCTTCCCAGCCTACTGCATCTTTATTGTCTTCCTTATATATCTGTAAAAATCAGATTACAATGAACTTAGAGTAAGATACAAAAGAGCACTGTAGCTCTTTTGGGAGGAAGCTGTCACTTGGAGGTAGGCATTTTGCCCTTTTTCCCTGCTTGGGATTTCTATAATTATAAATATTGTATATTGTAGTAGATTGCACTGATGTTCTCAACAGTGCATTCCTTTCTCTATAAGATTTGCCAAGTGAATTTCTAGGCCATCTGGTAGAGGGAACATGTTGCCTTGCCTCATTGTCTTATTGGCCATAAATTTGCTTGGGTGAATGGAAAGTGAGTGGAAGTGACAGTATGTCATTTTAGAGCAAAAACTCTAAGAAGCGTTGTGTGCATCCACCAACCTCTTGGTCTTTTCCCCGTGTAGGGGTTGTTCCTTCAGCATGGATATCAGAATGAGAAGACACAATGGAGCAGAACTACCTACCAGCAGCCACCAATGTGAAACATAAGCAAGAAATACAAGTTTAGAATATTAAGCCACTGAGATTGGAGCTGCTTGCTACTATAGCAAAGCTACATAATTTATCTAACTATTAGTAAAAAAAAATAAAAATAAAAATAAACAGCACTAGCTTAAGGGGCCTGCTTCTTTTCCTTACTCAATCTATTTTTTTTCGTCTTGAAAATTAGATTGAGAGTCCATAGACATCGGCTTGGTAACCAAATGACAGCAGTAGTAGCAGTTCAATGGTTATAGTCTCAACCAGCTATACGTTGTGGAAGATTAGATTAAAGGCCCTTTTTCACTTTCTTCTAATGGATCTAATGGTCTAATCTACTGAATAGACAAGAAAATAAGAAAATACTTTGGGTGGAAAGAAATTCTTATATATAATCTCAAAGGAAAGACTGAGTAATTAAAATTTCTCTTTGAAAATCTTATTTGTCAGTGGCCTAGGTACGAGAAAAAGGAAAGGTATACTTCAACATTTGGGCCTCATTTTTGCCAACAATGAGCAGATGGGGTGATTATCTATAGCCTTACTCGCACTGACCCTGAACATATGTTGTTTGTCAAAAAAATTTGAATGTTTTTAGATTCAGTTTCCCACACATATAATCACATTACTAGTAGAGTTTATTTTAAAAGGATTTATAAAAAATCATGAGAATTAAACACCACTGGTGCATTGAGATTGCTATTGCTAAAATAATTTTATAAATTCAAAAGAAAATCACTCTTTTAAAGAAACTGCCTTTACCCTCTCCTTTTAATTGCATCCAAGAAACCAGGCAAATCACTTTCAATGAAACTAAGTTAAATGATTAGATTCTCATTATTTGACATTTTAATTTTATAATATTTTATATGTCAAATACAGAATAAATATTAAGACAGGTAGAGTAGAATGAAAGATTCCTAGATTTTAGAAAGATAAGGTTTACTTCTGCTATTTATTATTAATTTTCTTAATTTTCTTCCATTCAAAATAGAATTTATAGATCACAGGCATTTCTAATTCTACCCAAAACCTTGTACAAAGAAGGTGACATATGTACAAACAAACAAACATCTAGGAATCTTTATAAATGATTACATTTTATGTTGGAAAATGTTAACCGTAGTTTAGTTTGTCCTCGGTTTTAAAAAAGTATTCATCATTAGCCAGTGTTTCATATTAAACTTTGCGGTTTGTCTCCCTAACACTTCTAAAACTAAGTTATTTATTTCTTAATTACTTAACTAAAAAATAAGAATTAGATGTTTCTCACTTGCTTATTTATATTGATATTTTTCAAATGAAAAATCAACTTTGTCTTTTCTTTGCCATGTAAAAGAAATATTGAATAACCATTTGATTTAATCTGTCTGATTCTTGCTTGTTTATATTTTGATATTTCTAACAATTTATATTTTTCTGAGCCAATGAACTATTTCAACACATGTTTAATTTACCACAGAACCTCGTATAATCTTCTAAATAAGTCATCTATGAGGCAGGAGGATCTATTTATAAATTAATTTCATTTTCAGTATCATTACTGGCAACATATTCCAGAGCAACTGCTTTGGAGACAGAAAGTATCAAAATATATCGCAGAAATTTGAACCATTTCAAGCCAAAGGGTGTGACAAAGGTTTACAAGATAACATTCTCAGTTCTGCTCCTTTTCTTAAGCTCATCTCATCTCAATACATGCAGGAAATGCCCCTCCTTCACATTCTAAAAAGGATGTTGAGCTTTGTTTTAAAAATGAAGCCAAAGTAACCAATGTTGGCCTGTTTTTAAAAGCATTTCCTTCATTCTGATGTACTTTAGAACAATCATAATATTGACAAGAAATTCATAGAGTTAATGAAAGTTTTGGTGCTAATATCAATGATCTATTCTTTTTGCTCACCTAATAAGTTCCCAAAGACTGATGTATCAAAATGCTATAGAAACCCACAGAAACATTTTACCTTCATTCTGGAAAAATTAATAATCTTGCTGACAGTTTAGTGGTGAAAGTGATGAAGGTATTTCATAGCATATAGTCTGGCTGTCAGTCAGCCCAGTAGAGTCTACAAACAACTACATTTGTGATTGACCACTATGTATTAATATATTTATTTTGACAAGTACAAATCATTTAATATATTTTAGGTTTAAGAAGTAGTCAGTGGTTAGTTCATGAACAGCCTTGTCTTCTGTGTTAAGAATTCAGATTTTATATAATGTCACTGAGAGCTATTGAAGGACTTTAAGAATGCAAGTTTCTTTCAAAAAAATTTCTCTGACAGGCATAGAGCAATAGTTTCCAAAGTGGGGGGTGCACACATCAGAGGGTACTCAGTGTATAAGAAAAAAATACAAAAGTGTGTACATGTGTATACACAAATACATATGCATTTGTGTATGTGTGTACATAATCCTACTTAATTTTGATATTGATCTGTTTTAAATTTATATATTAGGACATACACATAATATATAAATTTATACCTACCTAAACAAATATATTAGAAGTTCATGTTCTTCTCTTTTCTGATGACATATGAATACTAAACGTTTAGAAACTATTAACAAATGAATCAGAAAATGAGTAAATGAGAAGCAGAAAATGAGTAAAGGGCCTAGAAAAAAAGTCAGAATAATAATAATAATAAAATAGGAACTGAATTAAAACATTAGAAATAGAGGGCAGAGATATATGCATATTTTAGGGATAGTGAAATGACAATGATTGACTAAATTTAAAGATAGAGATGGACAAAGGAGAATGACCGAGGTACAGGTTCGACAGTTTGTTGGAGCTCATACTGAAGGAGAGAACTATCAAATGGTTGCCGTAGGCTTGGGAACTAGAAACAAAACTTTTTGGTAAAATTTTGAGGAAAAAATAGCAGAAAGGGAAAAGATGAAAGGAGAAAGATGAATAGGTTATTCTCTAGACTCTCCCTGCCCTAACTCAACCATAATGGTTCAGTTTTATCTGCTTTATATATAGGAGTTTTGTGCTAGAGTCAGTTTGTAAAAAGAGATTTATTGATTTAAAAAATAATAATAATAAAATTTGAAAATTACTACCTTAGGGCTCACTACTAATTCTGAGAAATCAATATTTAATGACATGGAAAAACATGCAAAAAGTAAATAATAGCTGTAAATAAAATTCATAAAGCTAATCCACTTGTGCTTAAGAGAAATTAATTTTTTAAATAGCAAAGTTCCATACAGCAGACTACGATGAACATATTTCTTTCATTATTATTATCTTTAAATACTACCAATTTTCTGTGGACAGAACTTTCTAGAATTCTATTCATTTCCAGAAAAAAATATTATTAATGCCTAAAGAAAAAACACAAGTTTATGGAGTCATTCACCTAATTACAAATATAAGGTAAAAATTATTTTCATTATCACGACCTCTTGACCCTGCACAAGTATTAGGTATATAGTTATTTGAAATTTATTAAACACAGTCCCAAATCTTTTGGAATTTTTCAGCAAGTAATAAAGGGTCTCCTGCCTAAAAAGAGACAAACATTCAGATGCTGTATTTGGATGCTGTTGCTGTGCATTTTATTTATAGGAATGAGTAACATAGCTTACTGTTACTGAAAAAGCCTGTTGAGTGTCTGAGTAAGCAACTGGATTGTAAAAGGTCTTCTCAATAGTAGATTCCATAATCCCTTAAGTATCTGCCCCCTCAACCACTGATTTTTGGATTCTGAAAAGATTGAAAGTGACGATTTACAACTAGCTTGTCTGTATTAGGGACATGACAGATGCTACAGGCCAATCCTGATGCCAGAGGGAAATCTATGTCTTCTATGTTAATATTCAAGCTCTTTTCCTCATGATGGATTGTGGTACATTCTTCCAGACTTCAGGTGCTAGTTTCATTGTATGTCTTAAGCATGTATGAGGTAGGGCCTAGGTGCTGTGCACATATACATTATGTGTTTGTTTGGGTCAGGCTACAGCTTAGAAAATGCCAAAATGAACAACAAAAACAATGTAATTCCATGAAATGGACAATATGAGTGAATAATACATTTCAAATTCCTGTCCAATTCAAAAATTTGATTTGCCAACTGAAGCCTGATTAGAAAAACACACACAATGACATTTAGCCTGAGAACCTTTACTAGGTTGGCCTAGTTTCTCTGCCAGAAATTTTCATTATGATTCAGAAGACAATATGTCTTAGATTCAACCCTCCTCTGAGGGCTTATTTACCTGAAGGTTTTGGCATTTTCACAATGACAAGAATATAGTTAAAATGAAAATTTTATATTTGCTTCAGTTGGCATGGTTTTGGCTTCAAGTAATAGAAAGCTATGACTACTGGCTTTAAAAATAAGAAAATATCAAATTTCAGCTGTCATAAAGTCCAAAGTCAGGTGACTGCAGGTTTGGTCAAAGTGGCATGACAGTGATATCAAGTAAGCACGTCCTTTCCATCCTTTGGTAAACATCCTCCATGAGCCAGGATGACTCTGGCTAGCTCCCCTCATGACTACAAGACAACCACTATAGCACTAAGATCACTTACTGACATGAAAAAGCACAAAATAAAAGCTGTTTCTGAGTATCTTTCTTTAAGAAATTCTCCAGCAAATTTACTTCACATCTCATGTTCCAGAGTTGTGTCACCTGCCCATTACTAAGACAATCACTTTTAGGAATTAGCGATGAGCCTGATTGGTATTGATTACCACAATGTGCCCCTGAATTGGGGATAAGATTGCCTTCCCTGAGAAGAGTGACACCTGAAGACAGAATTGGTATTTTTGACAAGGGGGGAGATGGAATAGATTCTGGAGGGGTAACCACTGGTGTCTGCTACATTTAGACTATATAGAGTATTGAATTTAATTTGAAATCAAGTTCCCAATCTATGTGTGTTTAATAAAAAGATAAGTGTTGAGAAAGATGGGAGTTGTTAAAGTCATCCCTCTCCTCTCACTGAAGTCAAAACACTGCCATAATTTATTATTGAGTTGACGTAAAAGATTAGTTAACTGTTGCTTATCTCCTCATTCATGAAACTGTCCTAAAGTCTCCAGGACATTTTACCATTTTGGTTTGCCTCCTATGGTGTCAGCTACTCAACTTTGTCTCTCTTCATTGGCTTTGCATCTACTTTCTTCCTTTTTGAAGATTCTTCTCTTTTCCTTCTAAAGTTTATCTCAACCACTTCAATGGAGTCAAATAGCACAGTCATATAGTTGTTTTTCTAATTCCTACATCCATGCTGACCTCTTTTCCAAGTTAGGGATAACTACTTATATCTCCTGCTTATACACAAACTCAACAAATCACTACCAGCATCTTTTCCCAATTTAGCATCTTCTCCTCTTTTTCCTATTTTTGTTCCTGCCTTGTCATTCTCTCATTTAGGATGGAAAATGAGAATCATCATAGGCATCTCACTCTTTCTGAACTATCATATTAATTTGTGTAATATGTTATAATATCTTTGAAATAGCTCTAATATCTGTCCCTGAGCCTTTCTGTTATCACTAGACTTAATTCCACATTACCTCTTACCCAGTCTAATCCAACAGTCTTTTTTCTTAGACCACACACTGTCTGTGCTCCCATGAAGCCATTCCAGATGGATCTTCCTAAGGCATTCCATCAACATGCCTGCCCGTTCTCTTCATTCTGTACTTGAGCTCTCTGGCTCACTGTTTTTTTTTCCCCCAAAATTGCACCATACTCCTTGTTTCCATGCTTTTGTCCAATGTTCTTTCCACTGTAATTCTGCTGTCCCTACTTCTGTGGAAATTCTACCCATCCTTAAGTCTTAAAGGGTTGAGAATAAATGTATCATTAAGAATATATATGATGACAGCAGCAGCCCAAGTTTCATTGGCCTTCATTAACTGCCATTAAGCAAGAACTTCAAGTCTGTGAGATTCAGGTACTCTTCTGTAAATGAGGGAGAAAAAATAATACTTTCCCTAATTCTTTCAGGGGTTAATAAAATTTACAAAATTTTAAATGGAGTAAATATGTAAAAGCAAGTATAAAATTTAACATGCTATTTATACTGGAAAGCATTATCAATACCATCTTTATGTCACATATTCATAGTATGCTTGTAAGGCATCCTTCTGAGATTCTGCTTAAACTGATAATTTTTATGGTCAAGTTGATGATCTCTTCTTTAGAAGTAGTTAGCCACTTAAAACAGGCCTGCTGAGGGTCACTGACTTTTTTGAAATATAAGTGCAGATTCAGAAGACATGATAGAGTCAGACACTGCTCGACATATTGAGTTAGGGTATGAAAGAAATGAAAGACATTAGTTGTAATATTATGATCATACGGATAACTTCCTTTTTCTGAATTATAAAGTATTTTAAGTGCTAAAAGCAATCTCTTAGACCAAGGCTCCCAACAAGTCCATGGCATCCTATTGTGCTTACCATATTACACCAACACTCCAGAAACAGTTGAACTGTAAGAATTTAATGGGGTACATTAGTGTAAATTCAGCCTTTAAAGTCAGGTGATTTCAACATGAGTCAAAGAATAATTAATTGATCAATATTTATGTAAATATTTAATTGAAGTTATACATTCATATGAATGCATAATTATATTTATTCAAATAATTATATTTATTCAAATGAAGGAAATTGTCCACATGATCATGATATTAGAACTAATGTCTTTCATTTCTGTCATGTGCTAACTAAACGTGTCAAGTAGTTTCTGATTCTGTTGCATCTTTCGAATTTGCAATTTATGTGGTAAGCATATACTACGCCTGGAATTTTTGAAGAAAAATGTAGTAAAGAAAATGGGATGAAAATTCTTCTATGTCACTTATTAATATTTTTGTTTGATTTAGTCACTGCAATCATCAACATAGCTATCTAGTCATCGTTCTAATGAGAAAGTTAAAGTGCATATACCCAACATACACCCACACACTTTCAACACACATTTCCTTGTTCCTTGTACGAAGTGTTTCTAAAGATAGAGTGAAGTATGAACTCTGTCTGTTTAGTCTGGCAACTACAGCAGAGTTAAACACTATCGATGATCCGGTCCTGGTTTATGTGACCCCCTCCAATTATCAATGCAAGGGGCAATGTATAATTTGAGGTCAGGTTCCCATCCTAATTAAAGTTAAAATCATGGCCTTCACGACCCTGCTTTGCATAGGAAGATCAAAGGAAGAAACTGTCAATGATCTAAGGAGCAATCAGGCAGGCAGATGACCATGCGAAAGAGCAGTAACTCCCCTTCTTTGAGGAAGAGTAACTCCTTTCTTTGTCACTAGTGTGACTCCATTTCAATTATGGAAATAAGCTGTAGTAGATAATAAGTAATGAAAATACAAAATGACTTTCAGGGCTGACAAAGACAATAATCATGATAATTAGTTACTTTCCCAAACAATAAAGAAAAATAAGTATTAGTTTATTATTATTTTATTTAAAATATATTTCACATTAATAGCACTACCCATGAGATATTCAGCAAATGCTGGAATTCCTTGTCCTCATGTATTTTTTAAATGTTCAAAACCTTCATTTCTAAGAGAACTTACATTTAAGTCTGTCAGTCCTAAATTCAGGATCTTTAAAAAATCTGAGTTGCTTAAAATCTCAATAGCATACTCCTAGAGATAACATGTTTCACATTTATAGACTCTCCCTAAATCTTGTAACGTTTTCAGGCAAAAAGGCAAAGCTGCAGCCCAAGTTGAGGCAAAGCCTTATTTCTGCCAACAATATCATGCCTGGCCAGGCTTAAAAAGTTTGCCAAGACCACACAGACGGAGAACTACATGGTAAGTTGGATTTATAATTCTTTTTGCAACTGGAAACCATTCTGAACTCTTGCTTAAAGTTGGAGAAAGTAAAGAGGAGCCAAAACCAGAAACCATTAAAGAACAGAGATAATTATTATGGGAAACCAGTAAGAATTTACCTAATGATTCCCCAGAGCCACTCCTAAATAAAGGGATGCAAAGGAAAAGTTTATACTACCACAACACAAAGATTTAATGTGGTCAATAAAACAAAGAAGAAAAATCCAGCTCTGAAATTTTATAATAACCTGATATTACTCTCTTCAAATTTTAAAATAGTTGGCTATATTATTATCATGTAGCTAAATATATAATTGGATTAATGCACATATTCTTAAAATACCAACATTGAATTAAAATCATCAACCTGAGAAAAGTTATTAGCAATTATTTTTGCATAATCTATTATGATTTTATTACTGTAGCTTTTGTCTCTATGTTCACAAAGAGAATTGTTCAACATATGATACAAAAAGTCTAATATGCATCACAAGTTAACCTCTCTAGGATATAATCACCACATGTATAGAATGAAAGGGTTACAGGTGATGTTTAAAATCCGTTCCAGTGATAACAGTCTGCGAAATAGTTATTTTTTTCAAGAGTCGGATAAGAAAGAGAACGACTTTTAATATTCTGAGCTAGCCATACCTCAAATTCCTAAACTATAACCATTGAGCCTACATATTTATTGACAAATAGGTTTGAATTCATAACATGAAAACATGCCACAAATGTACTGTGGTTTTGGTCCACTAATGTCTTTATGTACATGAAATAGCTACATTCATATTTTCTTTACCTCTAAAATAAGGGGTTAGAACAGGTGTCCTCTGAGTCTCTTTAACTCAATTTTCTAAGTCTACAATTTAATGTAAACATTAGTAGTACTTCCTAGAGAGAAGTCTTCTACTTCACCTTGACAAGTGTAAATCTTTTCCCAGGAAGGTTAAATGGACACTGTAGGTACCCTTGTATTCTAAGGAATCTGTGAAAGCTTTTGGGGGTGCCATAGTAAATGGGCCATGACTGCCTATGACTGGCAGAATGCAATTTATCTTTTACTTAGTTTACAGAAAATGACTATGTAAACATCACAAAATTAGCCAGTATTATTATTCTTTAATACATGGCTCACTAACTAGGATTCAGTTTTCCAAGCAGGTACTGATGAATTTTTGGAATTGGAACAGATAGATCTTCCATAATTACCTCCTAAAGGTATATTTCACATTTGCGCTAAGTAATGAATTACTTGATCCTGTTCACAAACCCAGTAATTACTCTCTTTTTTAATGCAAAATATGCACGCTAATCGTTGCTTTGAAGACTTTAGTAAATCAAAACACTATGGGAAGTAAATTGTCTCATCTTCTTCGAGGCCTTCTGCACGACTGCACTTGCAAGCTCCTGAGCAGCTTCCTTCTATGGAGAAGGATGATGCCACCTAGTGATTAGATAAGAAATCACACCTGAGCATTTTCCCTCTAGGATACAGTATTATTATAAGGAATTGGACTACAGGTTAGAATTGAAGAGAAATATAATAAAAATTCCTTAAGCAGGAACTTTACCCAGTTATTTGCTATGTAAAAGAATCTTCATAGTCATAACTAAAAAATATATGGGTTATAACCATATTAACATGGCATTCTTACTCTCTTGGGGTCACTTTATAAATTCAACCTACCACCGTTATATACTTTCCAAAATAAATGTCTTTGCATGGACCATTTAATATTAATTAACCATGTCTTTGGTTTATTAAGAGTTAATGAGATTTTTGAAACATAATTCCAAACGCTGTACTATAAAATACATTTAAGAATGAGTTTTTATAGACTCTAAGTGATATTCTGCTATTACACTACTAAATTGTTGAATATTTAAAAACACAGAGAAAAAAGTTAGATTCAACACACAGCATACTATTTAAAGATGAAAGCATCCCTCAACATGAGACCAAAGTGTTCCTCACTGTTAGGAAAAAGTATTCATTGTATTTCTAGTTTTATTATAGTATTATGCATGTATTAATAGGATAAAATACACTTGCCTGGCTAGGTTAGATGCTCATACTGCCCTGGCAGATTTTGTCCAGTTTTCCCCTTCTGGAAAGTTCTACAAGTACAGGGAACATGTCTGATGTATCTTTTCATCTCCACCCACTACCACCCATCCACTAGCATCTCATAGAGACTCAATTTTCATTTCTACAATCATAGCTTTGAGATTTTTATTTACAATGAGAAAAATGCTCTTTTTTATAATTTACTTTTCCTTCTTCTGAGGTGCTCTTTCTACAGGCTGTGTCTTGACTTGTTTGATATCCATCTTGTTGCCTGCTAAACTCTTTAGAATCTTGAGTATCTATATCAAAATGGTCTCCCTTCCATGCATTACCCCTCTAACAGACAATTATAGATCAAGTACCATTTGATAAGTTGGATACACAAGGGTAGAAATAGGGATCTATTAATTTTAGTATTTCCAATGAGTAGTATTAAAATTCTACAATAAGAAGATTCTAACCCTGTAACACATAAAATATTATTTATAGTTTTTAAAACCAGTACTTTTAGAATGACAATGCACAGTATACTACTGTATGGATCAAAAAATGTACTTTATCTTCAAATATTACACAGGATATTTCTTACTGTCTCATTTCTTTTAGGTAAATGATGGCATATATATGTTAACATCAATTATATAATATCTATATCTTCAGTCCAATTATAACTAGGTTGCCACTATGGAGTATGATAAATTTCAGTGAGACTTTTTGGATATCTCATTTGCAAATAATCTAAAAGCATTTAATTTATTTATAGGCAAAAAATGCAAAAAAGTATATTTCTTTTTCTCTGGTTATTGCTCAATTGAGATTCAAGTCAGTAATTTTTCCATAATCTACAGCAAACTTCTGACTATCACTCTCAAAGTACAAAGACTGTCACAGGATAGATAGGAAGTCTGTTTTTTAACTAAAACCCCATGGGTACCTACAGCTTAGCCATACAACTCCCTGCTCATAAAGTCACAACTGTTCATTTCTATGGCAATTAAGTGTATCTGTGGGCTACAGTCCAAGAGTCATAAAGTTATCATTACCTCCCAATTTATAGGTGTTCAAAGAATATGAAATGACAATGGACATACAAACTGTCACGATATTTTTGGCAACAAATCAAACTGTAATGAAATCTAAAGGGCTTCAGAGCCCTCTGACCTGGGTTCAAATTTGATGCTTTTACTTTGTAGTTTGAGCGATTACTGAACTAAATTTCATGTGCAAATGGAGATGCTCTCTGCTAATCTTGATGACCCAAAGTTCTAGTTTGGCACACACCAAACTTCTAAGAGAACAATAGTTTTCAAAATAATTTTAAAATGTCTATTAAGTAACATGCTGGTGACAAACATAAGGTTAGGAGATCACAGTGTGACCTATAAAATATTAAATTTAGAGAGGGCTTGGTTGCTAATTGGAATTCAATAACACAAGCATATGCTTCTGTTTTGTGAAACAGAAGGATTTTTAAGTGATGACAGTACAAACTGAATTTATCTTTCGAAATAAAATCAGAAGTGTTTTAATGACTAGTTTTAATAAATAAATCCACATGATTGTATACCTGAAAAAGTTTTCTTAGAAATAATTTCTTTCTTTAGCATTGACCTTGAGATATATAATGTTACTTTATACAACTTTTTACATATTTCAAAGGCTAATAACATTTTATTTCTTAGAGTGAAAAGAATCATTTACTCAATTTTAAGTATAAACTATTCAGTTTCTTAAGAAAATTGGATAAAATATATATAGCATATATTTATATATACTATACATACTATTTATATATACTATATATATATATATATATATATATATAGTACACAGTATATACACTAAAGCATATATTTTATAGAGGGAGAAATGAGCAGAAAAGAAAATGTGGATGGTACTAAAAGGTGGAAAAAAGAAAGCCATAACTCCAAATATCCTAATCTTCTAAATTGAAAGAAAAGTTATTTGAAGTATAAATTTTTAATCAGTAGATATCTGTATTTATATCAACAGCAAGTCATAGGTAAAACAGGTGCCATCATTCTACCACATATATAAAAGTAAATGCTTGGTGGAACTGTTGGAACATATTAAAATGTTTCTTTACCATTTAGCTGTCTTACAGCACTGAATTAATTTATATGTTATCTATATTCCAGTGATCTGGCCTCTCTTGATCTACCTAACAATACACTACTTTGCATTTATCTACCCTTTTTTAAATATAAGCTTAAACTTTTTTGAACTAACCATCATATTGATTCTTATCACATTAAGATAGAGAGACAGCAATCAATCTGAGCCAGCAGGGGCAACTGAGAAATGGGGATACACACAAAATCAAGTTACACTAGCCATAATTTTCTCTCATTGTTCTTTCTCCTTGTTTTTCTGAAAGGGAACAATGGGAGGTGTGAATTTCAAAGAATTATAGATTACATATTTGATCTAAATTGCTTTTTCAACTAGATGAACAGAACTGACACTTGTAATGGTAGTCTCACATTACTAAAAGTCTAACCTAATAACAGCAGAATGTACTTATGTTATTACAATAGTGTTTAAAAAAAGAATGAGAAATGAAAAGGTTTTCTGAATTAGCCTTGAGCTAACCAATCCAGGGATGTAGATCACCCCTATCCCCAAATATTTTGTCCACTTTGAAATTTCCTAGGTGTGACTCATCAAGAGGAGTCATTTGTGACTGTATTCCTCAACCAAATTGTTCACAGTTTGACACAGCCTAACATGTATTTTTGTATGTTTATAATAATTTCTCAACCAAACTTTTAATTCCTAGGGGTCAGAACCCTCACTTATCTTGGTATTCTCAAGTCTTATTAAGTATATTCTAAGTACTCAATAAATGCTGACTTAAGTAAATGAATGATCTCATGACTGCTTAAAACTGAGGTGAATGAATAAACCACAATGGCACTGAAATTATGAGTCAGTCTCCCAGAAATTATTCAAATACCTTCAACTCATCACCAAAAAAAAAATGAAAAAAGTTTCACTTGCTTTTAAAATATATATGAATAAATGAATAAAATGAATAAAATACTACAGAATGAATTTATTGAGAGAAGTATAAGACTTGTACACAAAAAAGTATGAAATATCATTGAAAGAAATTAAAGATATAAATAATTAGAAAAAACATCTCATGTGCATGGATTAGAAGACTTAATATTGTTAATATGACAGTATTGTCCAAAGCAATCTAAAAATGTAATGCAATCTTTATGAAAATATCCCATGGCTTCCTTTTATAAAAGTGACAAGCTAATCCTAGAATCCATATGGAATTACAAGGAATCCAGTGTAGCCAAAATAATCTTGAAAAAAGAACAAAGTTAGATAATTTATACTTCTCAATTTCAAAACTTACTACAAATCAACAGCAATCAAACCAATGTATATTGGAACAGATACAGATATATAAATCAATGGAATAGAATTTGGAGTCCAGAAAGAAATCCATATATATGTAATAAACATAGATATTTATATAAAACCAATTGATTTTCAGCAAGGGTTCTAAGACCATTCAGTGGGAAACAATAGTTTTTCAACAAATGGTTTTGGAACAACTGCATATTCACATACAAAAGGGAAAAAACTCAATCCCTATCTCACATTATATACAAAATCAGCTCCAAATGGAACAAAGACATAAAATAAGAACTGAAACTATAAAAGTCTTAGAAGAAAGCATAGATGTAAGTTATTCTCTGTGACTTTGAATTAAGTAATAGCTTTTTAACTATGACACCCTCTAAGCAAGCAATACAAATAGATTAGACTTTATACTATTAAAAACTTTCATGTTTCAAAGGATAGTCTCTAGAAAGTAAAAAGACAACCCACAAAATGGGAGAAAATATTTGCAAATATATAGCTGTGAAAGCTGGATGATGGAATTAATACCTTTGGTTCATAATAGCATTGCCTCCATTTGTGTTTATGTTTGTGTGATGTTGAAAGAAATTCTTGCTAGGCTATTTTTATTATAATATTCTGTTATAATTTTTTATTGTAAAAGTGATAATGTTTCAAAATTTAAGGTATAAAGATAAATGTGAGGAAATAAAGAATATCTATAATCATCAGATTGGATTCATGTTTTTAATTTAAGTATTTAAAATGTGTTAAGAATTTCATTATGTATAACTGTATTAATGTTAATATCTGTATCACAATTTTTATAAATATATGGAAGCACTATAATTTTAAATAATCTGTTATTAATATACATTCACTCTCAAATATTTGACTATTATCAACAACTCATTAATGAGCACCCTTATATAATCATCTTTGCCCATTTATTTACTACCTGGTAATAAATGTTTAGAAGAGAAATTGCTACATTTAAAGTATATGCATATTTTTAAGGCTTTTGACATGGAAGATTAAAATTACATTTTTAAGTATATCTAATTTGTAGTCTCTCAAAAAATACAGGTGTGCCTATTTCTTTACCCCTTATTTAGAGTGACTATTGCTAGTCTTTCTATCATTTCCATTCTAAAATTTTCATTTCAGAAAATTTTCAAAGTAACTTCAAAGTAGACTCAGATAAGTTCGTTCCTTCAATTTCTTTTCTCTAATTTGGCAAAAGACAATAAAAATAGAAAAAAGTCAACATTTACTTTTAACTCATGATATGCTATATAATTAGCCTCTCTTGGAATGACACAGCTCCTACTGTACAGCTTTATGATAGGGAAAGGGCAATAAAATTTAACTTCAAAGTTGCTGAACCTAGAAACATTTTCTAGATTGAATTACTTAAGAGTCATAGTAACAATGATTTAAAGGGAGGATACTTTTCATACCAACTTAAATATAACTGTCTTGATACAGTTTTCCATTTCAAAAAAAATCATCTTCCTGTTTTTTATTTTATTTTATTTTATTTTATTTTATTTTATTTTATTTATTTTTTATTTTATTATTTTACCGCATTTGACCACATCACAAACTCTACTGCAAGTGTTCCAAAAAGGTAATCAAATACATCTGTGGTTATCTTGCCTCTATAAACATTTCCTGGTGACTTTGCTAACTATAATCCTGTAATATAAACCCTCTGGGTCTTACTTCAATAGAAATTTCAGATTATTCACACTCCAGACAAAGAGCTAAATGTCAAATTGACAGCCATCTAGCTTCTGCAATCAAGTGCCTGCCAAGTTGAGACAAGTGATCCATGAGATATAATCTAATGGCAAGGCTGCAAAGCCATTCTGCTATGTATAACTAAGAAATATTAAGTAATCAGACCTGTAATGACTTAAATTTTTACAGAAATCCTTACATAGGATAATGGTTAATAGCTTGACTTGTATCAAGTTTATGTATAAGAACACATTTACCTATATAATGAATAGTGTGGTTTTATGTAACTCACACAAAATTGCTGCTAAAGACATTGTTGTCTTGTTTTATGGGAAGACACTAATGAAAAGTCTTAGAATTAATTACAGGAAGAAAGTTTCCTCTTCTGATATAAATATTATTGGATTTCCTTATTTACCATGTTTTTGAGGAAGTTCAAATCTAAATTAAACTCCAAGTACAATAACTGCAAACATACTTTTACATTTGTGTTTTTTTTAAATTTTATTTTATTGTTAATTTCAAGGATACAGTACATTGGTTAGACATGATCCCACTAATTGCTCTTTCTCTCCCTGACTCTCCATCCTGCCATTACATTAATGCTAACTACATTCCCTATGCCATGCTCCCTAACCTCATGACCATATATCAACTACTAATTTGTATTTCTTTAACCCTTCACCCCTCTCTCCCAGCCTCACAATCCTCCTCTCCTCTGGCGGTCACCAGATTGTCCTCTATATTTGTGAATCTGTTCAATTAATTTGTTCCTTTTTTCTTAGATTCCACATATAAGTGAAATCATTTGGTATTTATCTTTCCCTGTCTGACTTATTTAGCTCAGTATAATAACCACTAGATCCATCCATGTTGTTGTGAATGGTAGGATTTCATTTTTTAATGGCTGAGTAATATTCCACTGTATATATGAACCATAACTTCTTTATCCAATTGTTGATGGGCATTTAGGTTGCTTACATATCTTAGCTGTGGTAAATTATGCTGCCATGAGCATAGGGATGCATAGATCTTTATGAATTGTTGTTTTGATTTTCTTCAGATAAATACCCCAAAGAGCTTTCCATAATCCTTTTACACATTTTTAAAATTAAGATAGATAAAATCTTTTTTTTTAAACAAAAGCATGAAACACATTAATAAATAAGGTTTTATGTTTTAATTTTGATTATCCACACTAATGAAAATGAGATGAGGTATAAATAACCATATCAAATTATATCAAAATCCAGAATCCCACATATGCATTTGAAATTTACTCAAAAATATATTAGCAAATACTCAGGAATCAACATCTGTCCTTATTTTTTTTCCAGATTATTCTAAAGTTTGGTTCAAGACAAGGTTCATCAGATATTCTGACCTAAGGCATTCTATCCACTCTATGAAACAATGAATATCTACCTCAGTTATTTAATGGTGCAAGTCAATTTTTATTATTGTGAGAATGAAATTATTAGCAACATATTTTAAATATAGAAATAGAAAATGATGACCCCATATTGTTTGATTCAGCCATACATGAAAACAAACTTAAAAACTAAAATAAATTAACTGAACTATATTTCAAATGAGTAACACAACTACATTGAATTGGGGTGAGAGGAGTATTAACCAAATGACTTTTAAATATAGGATTAAGGATATAAAACAGAAAGAATGCTACAAAGTCTAATTAAAAGGTTTACAGGCTTTTATTTTCTCTTTTATTTTTTTTTCCCAGAGGCATGGGTTAGCAATTTTGAATCTAATTTTTAAAACTGCATTATAGAATTACAAATATGTAATATATTGTGAATAATGAAAGGCAAGTTTCTCACCATTGTAAGATGGATATCATGACCACTGTGGTATTGTATTGGATCAGAACTGGAAGTATCAGTATGAAATCGCAGATTCAATATATAGAGATACATGGATAAATACATGGATACAGGTGTGTGTGAGTTTGTATATTTATGCACACATTTATGTATATGAGCATGAATATACATATACTTTCCTCTATATCTGTCTGCTGAGAAGACTTAGAAGCAAAAACTCCCCAGTAGCAGTGAGCACACATACCCACCCCCAATAATTTTTGTTTGTAAATATCTTTTTCTATTAAAAAGAACTAAGGGTCCTTAGAAAAGCAGCTGATTTCAAAGCTAGGAAGGGGAAAAATCCAAGAGCTTAGATATCTTGTGCCAAAAAGTATGAAAGTGCTCAAATAATTATAAAGTCATAACAAAATGACAATGGAGCCAGATAGAAGAAGCTCCTACTATCTGAATCTGGGACAGAATGAAATAAATATAAATAATGATATTAACTAATAATATTAAAAGATTATAATATGCTAAATAAAGAATCCATGAGCCCATACCAAAATAAACAAATAAACAACAAACAGGAAGAGAATGGTATTCTGTATAACAGAAAGCCAACTAATAAATGAAGAAATAATTACCCTTATTAACCATCATAATAATAACTGATTCAGGCAGAATTCTAACGATTGGGTAAAGATCTGAGAATAACAATATTTCTATGGTCTCAAAGTATCACCCTACTAGTTACTTTTTAATTACAGAAGAGGAAAAGTAGTAACTTTACAGTGGAGAAACATGGCAGACCTTGCTTTAACCAAATGATTAAAGTCAAAATTTTAGTAAAGGAACTAAAGATACCTCCAGATACAAGAATTTAGAATCACTCCTGTAATAATCCTGCCAAAATTATATAAATCTCATCACAATAAAACACAAAACTCAAAATGAAGGACAGCCTACAAAACATGAAATGCAAGTCTCAGAAACTGTTCTAGTTTAAAGGATATTAAAAAGATATGACAACTAATGGTAAAACATTAATTTGTATTTTCTTTGGCCAAAAATAACATCATTCGGACAATTATTGAAATTTGAAATAAGGTCTATAGATTTGAATATAGCATTGTATGGGTGTTAATTTCTTAATTTTGATTATTGTACTGAAACTAAGATAACTCCATTCTTTTAGGAAATATTTAAGTATTTAGAGGTAAAGGGCATCATGCCTACAAAAATTATGTAAACATACATAATTATATATACGTGTGTGTGTATGGACAGACGATATAGGGAGATGACAGCTAATTAGATAGATGATAAGACAGCAAGACAGACAGACAGACAGAGAGAGAGAGAGAGAGAGAGAAAGAGAGAGAGAGAGAGAGATACAGAAAAAAAGAGAAAAAGAGAGAGAATGAGATGAGAATGTTAGAGGACTCTTGGTGATAGGTATCCTAAAATCCCTTGTGCTATTCTTGCAACTTTACGGTAAATCTGAAATCACATCAAATTAAAATTAAATAAATCCCTTTTTTAGTGTGAAAGTACTTAGACTCTGGCTTTGGTTTTTCAGGCATGATTATAATAAATGGCTCTAATAATTTCCTTATTAAATAATGATATAAATATATTTTTTCTCATATAACCATTTTTAAAACTGTGAGCTAAACTCTCGACTGGTTAGGTTATGAAATCTGTTTCATGGACTATGATTAGCACTTTTTAATGAGCATGAATAAAAAAGAGAATATTAGAATGTATCATATTTTGTAGAGCTAAGTATTTGTTTTTGACACTTTTATCATTATATATAAAACTGTATGTATCTGTTTGTGGGCCCAGAGTCTTAACATAAAATGTATTTATACTAGAGTTCGCTCTCAAAAACAAAACAAAACAAAACTGAAAACATTGTATTCTTTTTAATCCTAGGGATTGACCTTGATATATACACGCACATGTTCAATTTATCACATATCCAATTTCTTCAATAATCACTTAGTGAGCACTTTGTTTTTCAGGTACTGTATTAATGACAGCTATTTTGAGAAAACTTCTGATCCCTTCTAGTCTCCTCTCCTTCTCTCTCTCTTAGAGCAAAACCTTACCTCCTGAATTAGTAAAAGTTAATATACTTTTAAATTACTCAACAGTAGATGTGAATTCATATTTCAAATTACCAAATATTCATTTTTGAGAATATATATTCTATAGCACTTATCCTAGTAACATAATTATCACATTTTTAAGTTATTCAGCCAAAAACTGTGCTTAACAACATTGATGCCTTCTATAACTTGACTCTTGGCACATGCTAGAAAATGCACAAAATGGTGAGTAACAGTAAGCAAATACCTACAAAAATACTTAAAAACCACTAGTCAGGCTTAGTTTAAAGAGCTTGGAGTTAGTTTGTTGGTATGTCCTTATGTATAAATATATTTATGTACATAAATATGTCTAACCTGAGTTTTTAGGCATATTATAGCCTTTTCTGTTTCTGTCATAATCAAACAGTCAACATACTTGCACCCCGACTTTAGATAGCTTTTGCTTAAAGCATAATCTTCATGCTGGTAATTTAGTGAAGAATGACATCATTTCCCCAATTCAAGTTGCCTTCTTTAAAATAAAAATCATAGACACATCTCTAGTTCTTATAAAATAAAATAATTCATTGACTTTTGAGCTTATGGAGATTTAAAATTAGAATTGTCAAATGACATTCTGGTGAATTTGCCAAACAGTTTCCTAAACATTACAATGCATGCTTAACATAAAATTGTGATTTGGAACACCACTACATTTTTCAACTATATCTTTATAAACACACAATATAAACAGTAATGTATACAGAAAAGGAAACAGACTTTCATGACAAATCTCATACCTGAAATTACAAATCTGCTAAATCTTCCCATTATGTTTAGGCCTTGTGCTCTATTTTTTAACTTATTTTTTAACTTATTTTACCAAAATGTGATTTCTTCATTGTAATTTATTCTTTAATAGTTTTTAAATATGAATTTAAACATATATGATATATGTAAAATACAAATATGTATAGTTATTTTTTTTTGTTTGGTCTAGCATAATAGAATTATATATATCAGTATGTTTTTTATTCAGCTTAGGCCACATGACTTTTAGATGTCCTGAATTAGATTAAGGCTCACAGAATACAGTCTAAACATCTTACCAAAACCAGAATCCTCATATAAGTTGGTTTTAGGTGAATTTTACAGATTTACCTTTCACCATAATCCCATAAATGCACTAGGTCATGTAAAGTTCATTGTATCATCAACCTTCTCTATTCTCTTTCATACCACTGTGTCTTTGAACACACTGCCTACTCAACAGTGTCACTTCTGTTGAAATTTTCACTCCCTCAGCACTATCTTTTCTTCTCCCCTAAAAGGTACTTCTCCCTTATTGTCTCATCAAATCTCTTTGTTCATATGACTATCACTATATTTTAATTAACTTTTTACTATTGTCTCTCTAATTAGACCACTGTGAGCTTTTCAAAATCTTATCCAGCCATTATTTTTTTCTGACCCCCAGAGCATTGGAAGACATCTAGTATAAACACAGTTTTCAATAATTATTTAAACAAATGGATAATAAAAGCAACAAATATTATAGAAAAATATTTTTAAAAATCATGAAATTCCAAAAGAGAGTAATAATCATTAGCCACTTGCTTGTCCAGATCATGAAGGAAGTGATAAAAGATTTGCTCATGAAGAATGAGGACAATGTAGGTCAAAAATGACAGAGGTAGAGGGATTGTAATAGAGAAAAAAAGACCTAGGAGCATAAGTGTGGTGGACACGAGAATGGGCTACCAGTCTCTAACTATAGGGACCATAATTTGCAAAGGCTCCCAGCTGCTGCCTCTGAATCCAACTGCAGCATTTGAGCTGGCCATACCTCCTATGATCTGCTCCAAGGCAAGAGTGAAGATACTGAGGCAAGCCCATTCCCAGGAAATACAGGACTCCTCTGATAGCTAATTTTGGCTGGAGGACTTCAATATGGCTTTACCTAACTCAGTCTAGAATGCTTCCACTCAACCTCTCTCTCTTCACTTAGGGTCAAACTCGTATCATAATCTGAGGTTTCACTCAACTTTATCTGGCTCTCTCCCTGTTTTACCTTACATGGAAATTTCCTAAAATCCTTGCATTTCTAATCCAATTTTAGCATGTACTTTTTGGAAGACTTAAGACTAATACACAGAATATGGAATATATATGGTGTAAGTAGTAGAAATTAAAGCTGGAGGAGCAAATTGGGACTTTATCATTGAGGATAGTTAGTCAATCTAATCGTTTGTCTCAATGCAGGATAAATCTTAATTTCCTAATACAAATAAAACTGTCTACCTAGTTTTTAAAATTCACCAGAGATTTCATAACTTCCTTTGGTAAATTGCTTCATAGCTTAATCATCTTTCTTAAGCTTTACTAAATCTTTTGTTGTGATTTATTCCAATTCAAGCTTCTATGGAGATAGATTACAGCCTATCATAGAAATACTAAATTAACTACATGAACTTTCATTCATAACAGAAATTCTCTCAACAATGTTCTGCACACACGGTTTTGCAGGGCCACTGGCCACCTTTTATATTTGGTACAAAATTATGTCTCATTAATATCTAATAATGGAATAACTGCTCTTTATGCACTAAAAAAATGATTCCCATTTGCAAGCAGAAAAATAAAGGTTTGTATGTTTACTTCAGAGAAGTTTTTATGATTGGTAACAGAAAGGAAATAATTTTGTCTATTCTAAAGTCTTCCAAATACTGTGCCTTTACTAACAAAGTAAAAAACAAATCTTCAAATATTTAGACTAAGTACAACATTTTATCCAATTTAAAATAATAAATGTTTTTTTGTCTTGCCAATGATTTAAAACGGAGTTGGAATGGGCATAGGAAATACTGTTACCTTTCCAGATCTCTGCTTGAATAAAATAAAGGCATTTGTCTGACTGTGATAAGCACATTGTCTGGTCCAGATTTTCTGAGTATGCAAATCAAAATGAAAAGCTCCAACAGCAAGACTTACCCATCTGCACAGAACTTCAAAAAAGGTGATGTACTTACCTAAAATAGAAAGAGAGATGACATTAGTGACATTTGCCACAGCTCAGACATACAGTGAAATACATATTGTAGAAGGCATTCGGAGCATCTGTTTCCCTCACTGATGCCAGACCTGGTTTTAGAACTTTTGTTTATAATATAACAGTGCAGGTCGTGGTGTCTTTCTCACTGTCCACGTTTACTCTAAGTACTTTTCATGGCTACCCACTCAATAACTGTTGAAAAAGATTGTAACTTTCAACTATCCAAGCACTATGATTTAATAGCAAAAAAACCTCTAATGAATGCTTTCTTACCAGCCAAGCCCAGTACAATATGCTTTATGTGTGTTTTCTCATTTACTCTTCAGGAGATGGCTTGGTAGGTACTATCATTATCCTCATTGTGAAGATGAAGTAAGTGAAGCGTAAAGTTCATTAACTTTCCCAAAGTCACATAGCTAAAAGGTGTTGGTGCTGGGATTTTCATAGGTACTAGGAACCTAGAGCCCTGTCTCACAATCTTTATGCTACACTCTCAAAATCCAAAGGGAAAGAAAGATAGATCCCAGATTAAAATTTTGTTTCATTACAAATTATAAAAATAGAACTGATAACAATTTTAAAATTTGAAAGAATAAACAAGCCTGGTGCATAGCAGCTGCTCAATTATATTTGTTCGCTGAAAAAATAACAAGCAAATAAATGTTACTGATATTTAATAAATGTACTCAGGTTTTATCCCACACAACAAATGTAGCACAACAAAACATCTGATATAAAGGTTATTTCTTTCTTCTTGAAGATGGCCCTGTAGCAGTACTTTATTATGCTGATTGCTGAGGGATGAGAACTGAAAGCTCTTAAGAAAGATGAGGATCTGGAACAAATGGCCAGAGAACTACCAGAAAAGGATGGAGTTGACTAATCTTCAGAGGGAATATTAGTCTAAATATAAAATCCTTCAACTGTTCAAGAAGCCAATTAACAAATTATTTAACAGTTCAGTTTTCTTCAGGTTTGTAGTCACTCTTGCAGAGATTCTAATTAGTAAAAAAATATTAATGAAAGAAGTCTCTGTGAGAGGAATAGTAATAGGGTACTGGGTATTTGAAAGAATATGGTAAATTGAAAAAGCAAAAATAAGAAATACCTGAGGACTCAAATTCATGAAGAAATAGCAAGATTTTAATATTTATAACATATCCAAAGGCTTAATTTAAAAAAAAAAACATCAAGAGCACATTGCCTTTAGAAATCCAAGTCTCTATTTTTGTAAGCTGATAACAGAATAAAATAAACCAGTAAAATAGGAGGTGCTTCACACAAGTGTCTAGAATCTTTATCAAATAACCCTTAATTTTAATGTTTTACATTAAAAAATATTTATACTTTTAAATGTTTTCCACTGCTTTTCTTAGTATTATTTATGAACTTGAGTTATACATTAAATGTGGATATAAAGTTAAGTTCCTCCTCTGTCCCCAAAAAAGGTGATAAACCTTTAAAAATGTTTTAAGCCATTTTATTTATTTGTTTCAAGGTCAAATTGATCTAATACAAAAAAGTCACGAGTATCTGAAAATTTTAGTGAAGCAAATGGAACTTTTCCTCTGGATTTACTGTTTACCCTTCAAAATAATTGGACTCAGTGGTATGAAACTTTAATTATGAAGCACTAAAAAAATACCTTTAGTTACATTTTAATAAAGACTGTAGAAAGCAGTTATTAGCCTAAAAGTTAGTTGAGATCTGATGGGATGCACGTGTTGAATAAGAATGACTAAAAAGTAGTTTTGCTTAATCCACTTCTTCGTCATGATACAAAGGTTCTAGGTAGCATTCCATCACTCAATGAACAGATAAAAGAGCCTAAATCAGTCATCTTCAGTAAATCTCAAGTTTTCCATGGATTAGGATTTATACCACTGTTCTATTGTAATATTTGAATGAATTCTAAGTGATCAATGCATATGAAAATAGGGCATCAAAGTTTGCTGCCTTAAGTGCTAAAAGAAGTAGGAGTAACTCAAATAGGAATAGCATTTGAATTTATACTGGTGGGGAAAGAAAGGGATGTAAAACTTCAAAGGACAGTCATACTTATTCAATAGACTAAAGCAGAAAATTTTCCAGCATTAAGTCGTGGCACAATTCTTAACTCTTGCCAAATCTCAACTTTCATTTCCAAATCTATTGGTCATTCAGCAGTTTCTTAAAACAAAATAAAAAGCTTCATTATCTTATTAGAAATCTAGTTGCTTCATTTACAAACTTCAATTAACTCAGTGTATTTATTCCCATATAAAGGAAATACAAGTCAGAAAAATGAGTTCTGTGCCAGATTGGCCTTCTTTGCTGAAAGATGTTTAAGTCAATTTGAAGTGAAGTCAGTATTCATGATTCACTTGATGTTTGTGCAGTAAGCCCTTGTTCATAAAGGAATTTTTAAAGAAATCTTCTTAGGAAGGCAAGACATTCAAACTTGGAACAAAAATTAAATGATGCAAAACAACTTATAATTAAATGTAAATTATACAGTAGATACATCAAATGCTACAGGAATTTAAAGAAATGAGAAAAAGATGTTTCAGCTGTTGTGTGGGATTATAGCGATATTCTGTAACTGGGTGGGAAACTATCAAGAGAGCTTTGGGACTTCTGACATGAATGCATAAGCAGTAAATGCTCTTCTGGTCAGAGTCTGGAGTGAAAGAAGTAGCCAAAAGATTTCAGGATTAATAGGGAAGCTGCTTCAGAACAGATCAGAGGACAGGAAGGATCCAAGCACTATAGTGAATTTTGAGAAGAGGGCCTACTCTGAAACCCTATGATCATGTGTTCCTACAGATCACAGGCTGGTAATAGACTGTAACAAGAAACACACATAAAAGCCCACTTTTAAAGGAATGTTATCAAACATTACTACTAGTGAATTTTGCTGATGGACATTCACTTATTCAGAGATGCTCAGTTATATTAATTTTAAATTGTATTAAAATCAGCCTCATCTCCCAATTATGCACATCTGAGTTATCTTAATTTAAATCTAATCCAATGTCAGCCATCTACAACTCTCCAAGATCTCTAACCTTCTAGGATCATCTTTTTTTTCCTAAAATTTAATTAAGTCAAATATCTACTTCATATTTATCATAGGCCTGAAACATCCAGTCTCCATTATGTCTCTGTATTTTGAAAAAAAAAAAAAATACCAAACTCAGCCCAATTCAAGGATCATATCCTCTAATGAGCCTTTTACTGATGGCTCCCCTCCCCCAATTTCAGAGGCCTCTTTCTTCTCTTAGCTCTTCACAATATTACAATTGCTCCCTCAGACAGGAAGTACATCTTTTATTGTTGTTACCAGATGCTGTCACTGTGTGTAGCACATGGAAAGTATGTGATATGTTTGTTGAAATGACTCAATTGTTTCATTAGCTAAACCATATTCAGACCAGTGTTAATCCCAAAATTGTTTGCATTCTAGAGACTATCTGCATAATACATATTCGACCTTGAAGTCCTTTAAGATGAATTACATAGAATGGGGATATATTTGAGAATGGTAGATATTTTATTTTGTTCTCATTAAACTGGTTTTCCTATTGTTTGTATTTCTCAAAGTCACTCAACTCGAAGTGAAGAATCACTATGTTGGGAATCATTATATACTATGACTTTTAGTTACCATTTTTAAAATGGGAAAATCAAGTATAATTTATGTGTGCATGGGAAAGAAGAGTGAGTTGACTTTACAAATAGCCAATATTTATTACTTACTATGGGCTTGATGTTTTGTATATACATGTTTTATCCTCCCAACAACCCGAGGAGATAATGAAAGGTGGTAGATTAAGCCACCCTCAAATATGCCACTTTGGAATAAAAATTGTTTTGAGCTAAAGGCACATGAAAAATAGCAGGTGTAAGAATTCAACTTTTACTCATACTTTTTCTTCCAGATAACAAGAAAATTAAACTCTCATGTGTACGATGCCCTTTCTTACACCAGGAAGAAAGAAATATTCTTATCATAAGAGACAAAAAGAATTCTGTATAGAACTCGTAAAAATAAATCTTATCTTCCTTTAGCCTGACCATATATTTTATTTACTTTTCACAATTGCCTCTCTTTGTTCAACCTAGTATAAAAACATTTAGCCTTTGCCACTTCTTTGGGTCTTCATTTCCTTATGAGAACTCCTATGTCATGTAAAACTTAAATTAAGTAAATTTGTATGTGTTTCTTAATGTTTAATTAATTCTCAGGTCCAGTGTGGACCCTAAGAGGGTAGAGGTAAAGTTTTGCCTCTCCTGGGCAAAACATTTGAGAAATAAGAGACTTGAAATAAATCATCTGAGATCATACATCTGAGAGTAGATTCAGCCCAGACCCTTTGCCCAATCTAGATGCATAATTGCTAGTCCCTGCTTTATCTAATAAATTCACTCAACAAATATCCATCGACTGCCTATAATTCACTAAGTGCTTGTTCTGGGGATATAGCAATGACTAACAAATCTTGAACTATATGGAGTTTATATTCTAGTGGAGTGAGACAGACAGTGATAATAGTAAATAGATACATTATATAGTATTAAAGAAGGTGATAAGCATAAATTGGGCAGAGAAAGAGTTAGATGGTGGTATAGTCAGGGGACGCACTGTTATAGTAAATAGTAAACATGGTGGTCAAAGTAGGCCTCACTAAAAAATATACATCTGAGCAAATGACTTTAAGGAGTTTTACTGATTACATTTATTTGGTGAAAAGCCAAGAGAAGTCAAGAATATAGTAGAGAGAAACAACTGAGGAAAGTACTTAAGCTCTTGGTTTATGTCTTCTTAAAAGTATTTTGTCCCACAGTCAAACTTTAGCTAGGATTATATATATAATATCTCTTTGTTACTTTTTAATTTCCTTGACTGAGATGACTGTGCTCCATACATCTTTGCAACTCTCCACACTACTTAGAAGAAGGACTGTCAGAACACAAATCTATTGAAGACATAAATATATAATGGGAAGAGTTAAATGTATGAGAACTAAGGAATTAGAAAGTAAGGAGTGATCAAATCAATAGTTACAGTCATTCATGAGCAAACCCAGAAATAGATCTAGTCTGAAAAAAAAATTCATGGAAGATTTTTGTGACAGTGACAATGATATCAGGATAGGATGTTTTAGGATAGAATTACAGTACTTTTGTTCACCTTGGTGCTGAGGAAGTTGAGTGTGAAAGCCTTCCTAAACAAGGGGTAATTTGGGGTGAATTTAAATTAGATGCCATATTTAGCAAATTGAATAAAGTTTATTTATCTATTCAATTAGTATTTATTGTGAGCCAGCTACATACTAGGTATTGGAGGTAAATCAATACAGCAGCCACTGAATTTATGGGCTTACCTTCTAAAAGAGGAGACATCCATTAAGCAAAAAGTTGTGTAATTAATTAATTATCCTTGTGTTAACAGCTCTAATGGAGGCATACAGAGGTCTAAAAGAGTGGGTAATATGGAAACTTAAAATCCTCTGGGGTGTCAGAAGGGCAAACCTGAGACCTAGAGAGCAAGTGTGTGGGGTTACCAAGGTCTCTGCTGTTATGATGAGCTGGGATTACATATTTACTAAAAAACAACAGCCTGGGTAGGGACTTAGATCTAACCACCGACTGAGGCGAAACAGGCTGATCTGGGTTAGAATGGCCAATGATTAACCCAGCCGAATAATCTCCCTGGGATGTAGTCTTTGGTTCCACTTGCCTTAACAAACTTTCCTGTTTTTATTTACTTATTTATTTTATGCAGTGGACATTGAAGACCTACAGACACCAGTTTCAGTGCTGTGAGGCATTCACTCCTATAGTGATGGTTCAGACCTATAAACAAAGTAAGGCTAAAATGCCAATGTTATAAAAACATCACAGAAAGAATCTGGGCTCAGTGAAAGAAGTCCCTAATTTCGCCTAAATGCTTTTGAAAGGAACTGGCCTTTGACCTGGAGATTAGAAAGAAATAGCAGGATGCTAGAGAAAGGAAGGAGAAAAAACAGCATTCTCTAGAAAGACCAGAGAAGGTCCCTTGTTTTTCCAATTGTGAGTGGTTTGCTGAGGTGTACTTGGGTATGTGTTAGAGGGGTGGGAAAAGGCCCTGTCCCCCCCTTAATAAGTTCACCTTGGCCCCTCACTTTCCATGTTGTATGGATATTTAAAAAGTTGACTTGATATGAAAAGATAACATATGTGTTGTGGTTTACTCTCCCATGAGCCCTTTAACACCATTACCAACACAAAGCATCAGATAGAAGTCTAGGAATAAGAAGCATCACACACATGCAAATTCACATCTTGCCCCAAGAAACTTTACCTGTAAAGTTATTTGTTGTTTGAAAACATTATAACACTAAATGTTAAAAGAATGCTAGTCCACATATGGTACTTAGAGATATTTTGGATGTACTGGTCTTTTTTCTTTTTTCTTTTGAGGTTGGGAGATAGCAGGAACATGAAGTAATGGGGTTTGCTTTATAGTCCAAAAGCAATTCTATTTAGAGCAAAACCATAATTATACGTGCAGCATTTGTGACAGGCATGGAAGCATCAAATCAACATCCTACTTCTGAAGACCCACATCAACAAGCATTTGATTCAAAAAACCGCTTTCACTTTCATTAGCACACACTATCTCTAGCTCATCACAGATTTAGATCAAGGCTGAAAAACCCAATCTCTGTGCTTCTAAAAACTGCAAACCACTCTGGCAGTTGCCCAAATTCTCTGAGAGTAGAGGTTTCACTTGGTACTCTGGTCTGAGAGAGGCCTCAAAGTGGGCAATTAGCTAGTTGGGGACTCTGTGCACATGGTACCTCTTCATTCCCATATCCTCTGTCAGGCTCAAGCAGAACAGAAGAGCTTTCAATGTTGATGGCTCTAAAAGCTGAATTTCTTAACCCATTCATTTCTATTATTTCTCAATATATAGCTGCGAAAATGTATGACATTCTCAAGTCTATAAAGAAATTATAGTTTCACAGAACACACAAATGATGGTATGCCAAAATGGTATCAGAAAGATTTTTTAATAGGGGGAAAAGGAGGAATGAAAACCACAAATAACTGTTACAATTTAATACACTAAATGTATTAAATGTGCACTAAATGTATACTAAATGTTATGAATATCTCAAAATCTTTTTAAAAAATTTTCAAACTTAACTTTTCTGGCATTGCCTTCAAAAATTACATAAGAGTCCCAATAAAAATAGAACTTAGTGGATCTTAAATCCATTTTAAAAGCATAACACCAACTTTTTTTGTTTTCCTGTGGGAGTCTCTGGGCTATTAGGAGGGTGGTAAAGAGTATAAAGTAAGACTGTAGGCTCTGGACCCAGAATGCCTGGTTCAAATGGAAGTATAGCTGAGCACCTAACACGTGGCAGCTATTTATGATTATGATGATGATGATGATGATGATGATGATGATGATGAGATGCTGATAATAAGGATGAGGATAATGATGATGACTGCAGTGAATGAAACAAAAAAAGATAGGATGATTTGGTGATCCTAGCTCGGTGGAGCCTTAACTATGGACTGACTTGTTCCACTTTCCTAACAAATAATTAAGAAATAATAATAATAATAAAAGATATATTGTATATCTCTATACCTGAATCAAAAGGCAATTTAGCTTTTCAAAGTCTTCTCAAGGCTAGATCATGCCAATTAAGTGTCAGTATATCCCTCATTTCAATCACCATCTACTAGTTAGATGCACATTAGACAGTTTACCTCCCAAGGAAATCTTAACAGCTTGCACAGGGACTATAGAGTATTGATCAGACAGCCTCAGGCAGGATCTCTTGAGCTTTTGTAGACAGATTTAATCTAATAGTGGGCTGAAATTCCAATAGCAGCTCTGCAGAGATTTCTGGTCACAAACTTCAATATTCTACATGAGGAAGCTGCATGGAAATTACTGAACTGTAACTAGTTGCCAACTGGGAATATCAAAAACAATAGACGGGAGAACAAAATATTCAGAACTACAGGTCTGAGAGATCACTATTGGTTCTGGCTTCAAGTGAAACCATCACTTAATTGTAAAGACAATTAATATAACTTTGCAGTAGTTGGCTAATGAGAAAATCATTTTGTGATATTATGTCACTTCACCAACATCCCAATTTTATGCAATAGCATACCTTTGATACTTTTATTTTCCTACTATAAATCATGACATTGACAAGAGGTTATATAACAGCCAACTGTCTATGAAAATGAACTCACACACCAATCAGCTAACACCACTCCTGTAACCTCCATCACAGCCCAGATATAAAACAGATCTCCCTTCCTCCTTAAGGCTACAGACCTCTGGTATAGCCCGTTTCTCTCTCGAAATGTACTTCAGCAAATTTCACTTTTCCTAAACTTTACTGCTCTGTAATTCTTTACTGTGCTGGTGAGAAGAACCAAGGTCTCCTCTAGTGCCACCAGGACATTGGATTTGGATCACACCAATGGTAACACCTGGGTCCTCTTTGAAACAATGAGAAATAGCTTTAACTTAATATTTTGCAACTAGCATATGATACAAGAGTAAGAAATTAATTTTGGAAACAAACAGGAATAATCACCTAATAGTCTCCTGCCTTGATCATAAATGTACATGAATACACTCCCTCATGTAAATCACAAACCATTGTCTATTTTACATCAGATTTTACATCTCACATTGCATATCTTACTTCGGCCTTGTGGCACAAGCATCAATAAAAGAAATGTGTCATATTTTTCATACATTTTATCATTAATATCCTTGGTTATTTTCAGACAATAATTAACACATGGTTAGTATCACCCTCTATGGAGGAAGCACCTCATACTTCAAATAAGCCTCACCCAAAAAGTAGATGGTACATGTAGACTTACACAGCATTACAAATTAATGGTAATTCAGAAAGGTACCATATAGCTTCTACTCAAGAAGGAATTTTCCCTTTGAAGGGAGATCTGGCACTGTTTCCTTTGTCCTCGGCAGACTTTCAATGAAATGTTTCCACTTTGCACCCTTTGGGTTCAGTTGTTCAACTGGTTACAATTAGTTAGATTAGTAACTGGTTGAAAAACTGTAACCAAAGAGTACAGATAGAGTGTTGAGATCCAACTAGAGAAAGATTTGCTAGCAGTAGTCAGCAGAGCTCTGTCTGTCCACTTCAATGTTTGCATGAATGACTGGAAGCAAGATACACAAATGAAATTCATTAAACATTGATTTAGCATCTAGTACTTGCCAGTTACTGTGACAGGGTCTGAAGGTAGTGAGAAAACATCACTTATATGTTCTCGACCCAAAGCTGGGGAGAGTGAGAGAGAGATGTTGAGATTATACAACAGGAAATTTAACAATTGGCCTCTAACTGGAAAAAAAAATTGAAAATAAAAATATTTCAATGAGTATGAGGGAGAAAATTCCCCACAATTTACAAATTCCTCGTTAGAATGAACATTCAATCATTGTCAACACTTCCAAACATATATCTGGGATTTTACCTTTATTTTATCAAACTCATACAATATTACATAGGTGACTAGTTAACAAGTCTTATTTAGCACACAAGCAAAAAAATACAAAAGCCACACTTTATTAATTTGAAAGCAGTGAACTCTCATTTCCCAAAGACTTAGGCCACTCCCTGATATTAATGTAGATACTTTGCAAAACTCATTCTTTGAAATATGTTTCAAATTTCCATTTATTATGAATAATGAATCACACTTAGAAGGACCCTGGCTGTCTGCACTAGTTATTTTATTTCCCCAATCATCTAATACTTCTGCCATGGACAAACTTCTGCATCAACGCATACCTATCTCTTTTTGACAGAATTTTGTGGATTATTTTTCACTTCTCCAGCATTGCCTAAGAACTTCAAGAGTTGCCACCACTGTGCTTGGAGCTAGATAAAAATTGAAGAACACGGTTGAGTTCCTACTCAGACAATTCACTAATCCATAGGGTTGCTTTGCTATGACTCATAAACCGAGTGAGATTAGTGGTAGGTCTTTTCTGCTGTTCAAGGAACTAATTCTTTTTTTTTTTTTTCATTTTAGTATGCATCAGCAATGACCTTTTACACAATGACAATGTGGTGTCCATGAGCAAGGCATTCAGCAGGGCCTAACTCTGGGCTTAAGTGATATGACATAGGTTTTAGACTAAGTAACAATGTAGACATAAAAAGACCAGAATCTAATTTATATGTAAAATGGAACGAAAATGGAAATATCAGGCCAGGATACTTTAAAATATTTTCTTTGCAATATATATATGTATTTCCACCAGATTTATTTTAATTTCCGACAACTCTGTAGAACTTAATATGCCAACGATAGATATTAGTGAAAGCTGTTTAAAACTAGGCTTCCCTTATTTACAAAAGGCAGTTTTTACAAGAAAACTATCAAGAATAAACACAAAAGAAATGAAAACTTTTCCATTTCTAACAATTCACCAGAGTAAACTGCCTGTATACTGAACACAGCTGTTTCTATGATAGACTTTTCCTTTCTTTGGAATTTAATATTGACTATGCTCTTGTGGCATGAATACAGTAAATGAAAAATTGTTCTGAGCTTGATAAGAGAAACAAGAAACAATTGCTCCCACAGGTCCTTCCCTGCCTTAGTAACAAAAAACTTATCTGGGGCCTCCAAGATAGAGGCCATCATTTGTCCTATCAGTTACACACAAAATGGTCTTGGATTTTTCTTGCCACCTTCCTTAAACTGAGGAAAACACATCCCCAGCCAGGATGCAGTTCTGAAGATAAAGTTGAAAGTAAGAAGGCAAGTCCAAAATGTAAACACGAGAGTCATTCCCTACACTTCTCACTTTTCAACCATTGAAAGCTATTTCCCATCGAATTGAATTCGTAAAAAAAGAAACCAACACAGTTTTCCTAGGTTATGGACACGTGTCTTCTTACATACTTAGTTTTTTGTTTAATAACAATACTTATAAAATTAGGTGCTGTTAGAATTGTATTTAATAAATTAAGAAGATTATTCCTGCTAATCTGCTCAGAGCCTATCTGGGTTATTAAGATTAATAGCTACATTTTATCCAGTGCTTAACTTTGTGCCAGGAATTATACATGGCATTGGATACATATTATGGTATTTATTCTTCCCAGTCATTTGATAAAATAATTCTTGGCATAATAATCCAATGATCATTTCTTATATTGATCCCTACTTATCCTTTTGAGGGATCAACTATTCAAAAGGATGGATTATAGCCAATGTTAAACATCAATGCTCTGGAGTTAGATGGTCTATGTTTGAATACTACCTGCAAGAAGTTGGGCAAGTGACAAATGAAGATAGTACTACAAATTTCACAGTGTAATTTTAAAGACTAAATCTGGTAATCTTGATCTATTTCTTGATCCATCTCTAGTCTGATACTTTGACCTCTGGTACCCTTCCAAAGTTATTTGATGTTTTTAAACCTGAGACATGAAATACAGAACTTGAAATCCCTAAAGACACCAGTACCTTGAAGGCTAGCCAAGTGGATTGTCAGGTTCTACTTACTTAGTTATGATTAATGTTCTTCATTCAATCAAATCCCTTTACAAAAGTTCATTTCTGTTCTTCTTCCTGAAGCTTTTTTCAGAGCCAGGAAAAGGTGTGGCCAGTAAGTATTTCATGGTTATTTGTACACCAGTTGTTTTGGGTGCTTTAGATTAGGAAGTGATGGGTTTAATACATGGGGCCAATGAGGATCAACCACTAGCTTAAGGCTAACTAATCTGGTATAAACCCACCTTCTTGAGCAAGACTGGAAATTCAAATAATTAAAAGATAGGATATCAGAAACAATGTGCTTGAACCAAAAGTCTGAAGTAATGGAACCCTGACATTTTGTGCTCAAGTTATAAGGCTATCAGGTGTAAAAACTAGAAATATCTCTTTTCCCAGCCAAAATGTAAACATAGTTCTACCTGACCTAGGTTTTTTTTCTCAATGTGGTTTACAGAGGTTTGGGGGAATTTACCATTTTGCTTATGGATGATGCTTCATGGTTTAGGAAGAAATGAATTCCAGATTGTATCATTTGCTAACAAGAGATTATTCACATTTGTACAAATACTTTCAATATAATAGTACTAGGGGTGAGAGTTAGAAGAGTACAAAATTGTACCATATGGAGACATAAACCCTTTTTCCAGTTTTCTCTCCTTAAGCACACAGATACACACACACACACACACACACATATTTAATAAAATAACGGCCCTTATTAAACATTAGAGTAGTTTTTTCTTTAAATCTAAAGAAGAGATTATGCATATCTGTGATGTTTATTATTTTAGATTATGAACAAAAAACAAGCTGGATGAAGCATAATGAGAAACTTCAAATGAAACCAGTAATGCAAACATGGTATCTAGCAAAGTTTATAAGAGAATATTATAAGGCAGCAGGAACTTATGCATAGTGTAGCATTTGGCTATGTTAGAGAACTCCTTTTATATTTCTTGATAAAATAATTTTATATCTAGTAACATTTTTAAAGCCTGTACATTTCCTTAGTTATACTTAAGTCAGGCCTAACTGACCAGAGATTGTAATATAAATATCTTCAGTTCAAAGTAACATAGCTCATGTTCAAATACAAAAAAATGGTAAAACAATGAATTGATCTTATACCTCCTCTGTGAATTTTTTTTAATTCAAAAAAACATTCATTGAGTTACTGTACACGGAGGCACTGGAGGGAAATGGAGATGAGAAGATACAGTCCCTGTCTTTAAGGAGCTCTCAATCTTGTGAAAACCCATCCACAAGTTGGTCACTTCCAGATGTTGGTCTAGTTGCAGGGCTCAGCAAACTGTGCCCCCAAGTTATATCAAGTCCACAGCCACAGATGTTGAGATAAGATTTTGCTGGAACACAACAATGCTCATTAATTTACATATTGCAGAGGGCTGCTTTTGTGCTAAGATGACAGATTTGAGTTAGTGTGACAGAACCCTTATGGCCCTCAAAGCTTAAGATACTTAACAATTTGGACATTTTTAAAAAAAGTTTGTCAAACTATGGCCTCATAAATATTAGCATTTATCAGTTTAAATTAGACCTAATATTTTTTAAATGGGAGTAATCACATGATTATGGCTACTCAGTCTGAGATTCTAGAGAAAATATGAACTGTTGGACATATAACCAACATGGATTGTTTTTTAAATAATAAAATATAAATTACATATATTGATGAACACAGATAAAAAGATATCCAGGAGAATTTATGTGTAAAAATACATACATACATGTGTGTGTGTGTGTGTGTATTACAGCATTTACAGCATCTTTCATTTATGTAAAAAAAGGTTAACTACATATTTTTGTTTTAATATTCACTGACTATTACTAGAAGCAGATAAAAATTGGTACAGTCTTGTCCATAAGAGGAAAACATTCCATGCACTCTGACACTACTAGAAATTTTTGTCATGTTGAATAATGTGTCTTAAAGTAGTATAAAGAGAATAGAATGTGTTTGTGCATGTGTCTGTGTGTGTGTGTGCATGTATATGTGTGACAGAGAGGCACAGAGATAGACAGATTTTATTAATTTTATTCTTCATCTTAGGGGCATTCATTGACATCTGAAGAATCTACTGTGGAATCCTTACCCCAAACATGGAGTGTCAACTATTGCTACCTTGAACTATAACTAAAAGATTCATTAATTCATATAATGAATTTAAAATTTTATTTTCACAAATGAATTGGTGTTCAAAAAATGTGGGTTGAGTAAAAAATTGTACCTTTTACCATTGATGAACAGGGATAAAGGAATCTAAATGGCGTCCTAAGCTTAGGACTCAAATTTGGTCTTGTTTCTTGTCACTTTAAGTGGAATCTGATACCTGATTCTGACTAGAGAGGTGGATAATCTTGCCTCAAGAATATTGTCTTGTCAACTTGTGTGAATCTTCCATGTAAGGTACTTCTCAGAATGTCTAAGTAACAGAGTTGGGAGTCTATGGAGTTTGAGTACAGATTGGATGACAGTTTATATTTCCTTGGTGGCAAAACTTTAGCCTTCAGGTAAATCACAATTCCATCTGAAATTTTGCTATTACCCCTTACCTACCTGGTGGCTTGCCTGTAGAGAGGAGACCTGTGTACCTTATTCTAATTAAATGTAGGCTATTATAATTAACAAAAGAAACTGATGACTATGAAGGTTCAAATTGGCTATGTCACAATGACTAATTTAAAATCAAGTAATTAAATTTGATAAGAGTTATTACCTAAGCCTAAGTTAATAAATGTTTCTATTACTTCTAAAGACATGAAAGTCACCCTGACTGAAGTCAATGGCATTGGTTCATAGGTCTTTATTTTTTATTTTTCATCTGGCCTTTTTTTTTTTTTTAATCAAGAATATCCCCAAATATATTTCACCAACACTAATGCTAGGTCTTTACTTGGAGTTGAGAAGCTATGAATCTGATGTTAGAATTATAACATTTTAGGCTTGAAAGGTGCTTTAAACAGCATCTATTTCATCTGTCTACTATCCTCATCATTTTATGTATGAGGAAATAAAAGTTCATGAAATTAAAGGAAATTGCCTAAATGACTGAGCTAAAGACTAAACCAGGGTCAGAGCCCTTAACTCCTAACTGTTTCCCCTGCAGATCCAGAAAAAAAATTAATGTTGAGAAAATAAGAAAAAAGTGTTTAATATATTCAGCAAAGCACAAAATTCCTAGGAGTTCTCTATAAACAGAAAATCTAAACTTTTAAAAAGAATGGCACCTTTTTGCTGTAATCCATTTTTTGAAGTTATTTCAGAACTGAAAGCCTAACACTGATTCCTGGGTGGTTTTATGAAAATAGAGTTCTCTATAAAACAGACATTCCAAGAAAGAATATGGAATTTGAAAGAGGAAAAGGGCTTGTGATGCCAAGAGCTTTCTACTCCACTGAGAATTTACAAGATAGCAAGAAACACTGCAGGGAGTAGAAAGAAATGGAAATCACTGGTGAAATTGCTCTTCAGGCACAAACTTGGTTTCTGACAGCTTTTGTTGAAAAACCTGGAAGCAGCTGAATAGAAATATTAGTCCAGAGGCAGCCCTGGGGCTCGAGTGCTCAAGGCTCTCCATCTCAGTATAAATATTCCAACTTCCTCTCATCCTCTCCTACTGGGAGGAGGAGGATGACCCAGGAGAGCAGAAGCCTGAGAGGCGGCTTCTAATTGGGAATTGCTCAGTGCTATGCAGAAAATAGCATGGTTAGCTTGAATCCCAATAACTGCTTTTTAAAAATAATGGAAGTAATGATCATTAGCATAATGAGAATACAAATCCCAAGCTTCAATTACTTTAGACAAAGCTCGGCAGGAGATACTTAAGGGAAATGTGTGTGTGTGTGTGGGGGGGAGTCAGAGGGGGGAGGCTCCAACCAGTTGCAACAGATTTACTGATTCCCTCTATGGGCCCAGCATGTCATGGAGGGCTTTGGGGGTGGAGAAGAAAAAGATGTGCTTCATTTCCTTGGGAACTTCTGATTCTGGATGGGACCGCGTAAATACATGCATGTGAACATGTCACAAGTATATAAACAATTACACAACTAAGCAGAGCTATGCTGGCTCAGGAACGAAAGAAGTGGGAAGAATTCAAGTTGTGGGCTGGAGACAGGGATGAGGCAAGAATAATTTTATGGAGAAGTCAGCTGAGTTTATAGCTGAGAGAGGAAATGGTTCAGCCAAGAAGTGCAGGAAGGGCTTATACTTAGTCTGAGAGGCTAGGAAGTAGGAAACCTTCACTTAAAATACGATTAAGGAAACTAAGGCCTCTATTTCTATAGAGAACTCACATTTATCCAAAATGAAATGGGATTCTGGCAAAAGATAAAACTCTAGCATTCCGCACATTAATAATTCAATGAGAATGCCTATTACTCCTTAATCTCTCAAAGTCTCATTAGTAATATAATTATACTTGTTCTCATAACAGGGCAAAGAAAAGGCTAATATAAAGTAACAAAAGATAATATTTAACTTAATGTCATATTAAAAATGAAGCAATAGAACCCAGGCTAATAATACATTTCACAGATAGCAGACTTGTTATTGTAAAGTCTATAAATGTTATATCCTGATTAACCTTTATGGAGAAAAAAATATTCTATATGTGTCATTCTACTGCTGTTTTGGAGATAAAGTGAAATTTCTCATCCATATTTCTTTTGTTACTGTCTTGACATTTAAAAATCACATAGACTACTTTCAATTATCTTAAGGCAGTGGGTTAAACCATAGCTATTCACTATGGAGCTCTGATAGCCCCAGGCATATGATTAAAATTTTACATAGTGTTATATAATTGATATTAACAATAGCCGAATAAGGTACCATAAATCTATGCATATTTTACAGACCAGGAAATTAAGATATAGAAAGGTAAAGTAATTTGCCCTTGCTCACAACTAACATGGAGCAGAGACTCAAAAGTAGAATTTATTAACAATTTGATCTATGGCCTTCTCAGAGAGTTCTCAAGGCTCTTGTCTAATAGGAATTACAGATGAAAAGACCCAACAGTTCCCCTCTGATATTCCTCTCCAGTATGAAATGTCTTTCACACTGACTATTTTTAATGTGTGTCTTATCAATTTTTGTATGTCTTAAAGGAATTTTTTAAACTATATTTGACAGATTATACTCCCAGGAAATTTTTCTAATTGAAAATAAAAAATCTTTATTGCCCCAGGAATTTTCATACTTGTCCTTAAATCTCTTTTCCCCAAAGCATTTATTCTCTTTTAAAAATAAATAATATGTCCATTCATTTATTTAGCCAGGCTGTAAATAATCTTCTGTTGCATAACCTTACAATTCTTTCAACATACTTCTGCTCTCTCCACTCCCTTCGAATTGTCTGCATATTTTTTTTTTTCCCACTAAGATTGAACTGCTGTGCTTTGCCTAAAAGCTGATTGGGAATCACAATCAGAATAAATTATTATTCATTGGTTATAATCTACACAAAATTTCTAGGTTTTTTTTCCTAAGACAATACTGTTCTCATGCCTTTATCGCTGCCAATGCTGAATCAGTTCAGAAATTTTAATTGACAGCATTTATTTAAACATTATACATCTTAATTCTTTTGTGAATTATGGATATATTACTTTATGTTGATCTCTCAACCAGGAAAAATAGTTGAGAGAAATGTTTATAAAGCTTATATAATGTTGAAGTTTTATTCTTTAGTAATTCTCATGAAATTTTGTTGGGTAAGGAAGGGGAAATAGCCAAATGATATTTATAATTATTTGTGAATTTTACTTATCCATGTGCTCTTTAATTAGTTCTCATATTTCCTTTGTCAATTATATTATCAAAATCAAATTCATTCCCTTCAGGCATTTTTCAAAGTTCTTCCTTTGAATTTGGCTTCTGATACTTGGACCCATTTTGATTAACATTCAGATAGTATAGAAACTGATACTTTTCTATTGCTATCAGATGGCTAAAATAACATCAAACTAAATCATACTGGGGCAAGCCATAAGAAAAGAACAATACTTCCTCATTATCTCAGCTCCATCTAGTTCCATTATATTCATTCTCTTTCTATTTTTTTTCTGTCTATAGTCTGAATAACTTCATTCTGTCTGTTTCTCAATCTCCCTTTCTCTTTCAACCTTACATGACAGAGAACTGCATTAATAAAAATATACAAATACTGTTAAATTATATATATAAAAGTTTTTTCAAATAAAAATCCAAAAAATTTTTGTTACTCATTAAAACCCTACTATTTCTTGCCAAGAATTTATAAAAGAATTATTAGCCTCCTGAATTAATCCTGCATCTCAAATACTGATAAAAACTGATACACATTCTGTCAGATAAGCTTTAAGCTATTTTTAAAATATAATAACACCATGTTGTACTTACTATATGGTTATTATAGAGTAAGTTTAACTCTCAAAGAACTATACATAAAATTAATTTTGCAATTACTGAACCTAGAAGACTGAGATTCTGAGCAAGGCCTGAGATTTGTGTTCCAAGTATAATAAAATTAGTGGACAAGAATTCTACTTTTAGAAACATGGTACTCATAAACTATACTTGGAGTTAGAATTGTTACAGGTAAAGAAACAAGGATAATTATGTAAAGAGTTTTTCAGTGAATAGTTCAGTATGAATATTTTACTATGTTTTACTGTTTGAATTAGATACAAGAATTCACATAAAAATAGTTAATGAACATTTGAGAAGATACACAACTTTGGTAGCAGTTAGGAAATCAAAATGATAATGACATGTATAATAAATAGGCAAAAAATTTAAAATCTGATAAAACTGTGTTGCAACAATGCAATAAGTAACTCTTATATACTGACAATGAGAGAGTAAACCTACAATCATTTCAGAGACTGAGAGTTATATAGAGAATCAATAATCCTATTTACTCTTGGATCCAGCAATTCCACTTCTCATCATGCACCTCAAATAAACTCTCCAAATGCACACAAGCAAACACGACGTTGATGTTCACTGCAATATTTAGTCATTTGTTTATTCATTACATAAATATTCATTGAGTGCACAGTTCTGTTTGCTTTGGATTATCTATGGGACTGGAACAGACAATTTTCTCTGCCTTCATTGGTATGTTCCAGGGCACTGTTTCTTAATACTAAAAAATTTAAAATGAGCGAAATATCAACAATGAGGCAACAGACAAAATAGTGTATACTCATAGAATAAAGAAAACAAATATCGCTGAGTTAAAAAAAAACATGTTGCAGAATGCTACTTGCACACATATAGTTTCTGTACAATTTAAAACTATATAAAATATTATATAATATTTTTGATTTGTGTGTATAAAACAGCATAAAATTGTATAAATAAGTAGAATACACATTAAATGCATAATAGTTGTTGACTGCATATGGGAAATAGGATCAGAACACAGAATAAGAGGATTCCAATTTTATTTATAATTTTTAAAATATAAAAATAAATATGACGAGATAACAAAAATTTGATTCTAAGAATTTGCATGTGTTCTTATTATGTTAATCTTTGAATATTTGTATTTTCAATATATTTTTAAACTGCTTATTGTGTCTATAAAATTATTTTATGCAATTGTATAAAACCATATTTTTATAAATGTCTGTAAGATAAATTTGTATAAGCATTGGTTCTGCCAATAACACGACCTAATTCATTTATTACAGACTGAGTGAAAACCTATAGTATAAACAGAAAATAATGAACCACGGAATGATGAATTTATAATGCCTAATTATTATGCAATGAAACCAACTGAATAGAAATTAGTAATACATAGTAATATCTTTTTTCCTTTTTTTTCTAAGAAGCTACATGCTGAGAAAGGAGTTGCTGAAAGGGCACAGTAAAAAAGACATATTTAATGTTTGCCAGGTATCCCTGCTTCACTTGAAATTTAACATTCCTTAAAGCCATGGAAATAGGACATGTGAAAGGTTCAGATTTAGCCCTACCTCTGTGTTTATTTAATTAACCTAGTGAACCACAATTAGGTAATCTGTTTAGCATGGCTATATATATAACTATTTACCCAAATTTTAACAAACTCCTATAAAGACCTATATTGATTATAGTTACAAGGCTGTGTGGCCTTGGGTTAATTACTTAACCTTTCTGAGTCTCAAATTCCTCACCTGTAAAATATGGATATTAATAGTAGCTATCTAAAAGGGTTTCCTGTCATTTGCTATATCACGCATTTATACTATAGTTTTTATGTGGCATATATTGACACAACATGAGTGCTATTAGTTAAATAAGTAAGCAAGTTGATCTAGAAACCATATTCAAGGTGTTTATATTGAGGTACATTCTATTTATCCCCTCATATCTCTTAATAACTCCAATCTAATATGCTTTCATAAAAATCTTGAATTCTATCACAACACATTGTGTCGTGCACATTAGAATCCACTTCACCTAAATTTTTATGTAATCTTAGAATAGATTTGATGGGTAATTATCAATATCTTCAGTATGTCATAAAAATCTATGAAAATTATTAGCTTTTGCAATTTGAAGTCATTATTCTTCATGCAAAATACAAAACTCTAATAGCAAATAAAAGGTCATTTATTCCAATACAATGCAACTCAAAACTGTGTTCTTATTAATTCTGTACTCATTTTTGCATCAGTTTCTCGAAAGCTTGTCATGGAGTCTAGCAGACTATCATAAGGCATTAGTGAAAATTTTATCACAGGAAAAGGATGAGAGGAAAGCCATTTTTTCTCAGGGATGAAATCCTTTCATCTTTGTTCTCATTAAGATCATTGTCAAGAACAAATGATGTGCATGTCACTGACAGAGTAGAAAAAACTAGAAGAAAATGCTCCCCCACCTTCATTCTCTTCCAGCTGAATCATTTTAATTGATCCCAGTAGATTTTCTAATTTTGCTGCTTTCCCTACACCAAGCCTTCATCCACTTCATGACCATCAGTGTCCCTCAATCAGCATGGCCTTTTCAGGAGGAGTGTCCACTTTCTGACATATTCCACGCAATTTTTTTTTCACTTGCGGAGCAGCACTATTTAGAGATGCATGCATTTTCCATGCCTCAGGGACCTGTAGCTCCAGTGAAAAGCTAAGCCACTGGAGAAACCTATGTAAATTAACATCTCATTATGACTCACTGTCACCCCATCATTTTTATAAATACCATTTATTTGTCATGAATACAAAAATTGAATTTCACATGCATGATAAAGACACAGCCATGATTCTAGATTGATATCTAACCTTTCTAGAGTAATAAAAAGAAATATACTTTCAGAAAAATTAAGTGTTTAAACAAAAAATATACATGTGCAATAAAAAACTATGAAAAATTATTAAAATAGCTATTAAACATCCCAGTTTATATTAAATTGAGGATAGCTTTTCAGTTGTGTGTTCATTTATGGTATTTAGGGCATCCAATAGGTGAAATAACCAGCTAGAACTGATATTCCATAGACAAAAGTAATAGCAAAAATAGTATTTATAATAGCTAATAATATAGCACTTGCTCTAAAATAGTACATTATGCTAAGCACTTTACGTGTCTGTGTGTGTGTATACACTTATTCCATCCTCTACTAACCCTACTTTTATTATCTGTATTTTACAGTTGAAGAAATTGATGCAAATTTTCAGTTACTGTTTCTAAATCAATAGGTTATAACTTTAGCGCGTGTAAAAATAAAATCTTATGAGGACCTGGTACAAATAAGGTAAATTTTCTAAGTATCTTCAAAACCTACTCTGATTCGCTATAGCTGGTTAGGGGTAAACAGCCCAAAATGTAGTGTCACAAACTAAATGATATGTTTATACCTTAATTATGTCAGCTTGAATCAAAGCCATTGCTCTGTCTTTGAGAAGCCAAATTTTTCTTTAACAGAAGATCTATCACAGCCTGGTGAACACCTTTCTGAATTTTTAAAATGTTCTGAAAGGGAAATTCTTCAGAATACCTGCTTAAGTAAGATTATAACTCTCAAAGATGTATCAGAGAAATTCAGAAAGTTCTGAAGAATGTTCAGCCATATCATTCAAAAGCATATAAAATAACAGTTATGAGCAGTTTGCTTTCTTTAGAGCCCTTTTAAGAAGATTCTTTTGACTTCTTATATCAGAACTGTAAGTACAGAGTAACACCCGCATTGTCAGAATAGAGGCTGTTAGAAAGATTTTGAGATTGTTCTTGACTAACAAAACATTTCATTTTCCTATTTCCACAAAGATAAAGAATGGTTTTATACAGTGAAAGGAGAAATAAACCATCGTTATCTTCATCCATGGCTACATTTTCCCTGGCTTTCAAGACAGACTGCAAATGTCTTTCAAATTCTAGTAATTTAAAAAGCTGTAAAAGATGATAAAATAGAGGCATATTCATCAGACTTTAGAAAAAAAATGTTTTTGAAAAGGTTCTGAGATGCTTTTAAAGGAGTCTAAGCACAAAGGCACCTGTTCTCTGTTCTTACAACTAAAGTAGTTCACTTGCAGAACTTAAAAAGATCCCCTTTTTTCTACCCTCACATAGAGAGATATGGCAAGGGGGTTCATGCTGAATGAGGAACATTACTGAATGGGCTACCTTTTGAATTATGTCATGGACCAAAATAAATCTCTACCCCAAAACAATGAGATCTCTTTAGATGTAGTCCCTGGTGTGCTAGTTAATATTTATGTTCACCAGTTAGCTATTCAGGGGGAGCGGAAAAAAAGCCTTGATTTGTAGGGTTTGGCAATCTCCATAATATAAATACCATTATCTTGTCTGATTTCAAGCTTCCAATATGATGCCACTAAATGTGGAGTTGGAAAGAGATGTGCAGTTATCACTTGGCTATATGATATTTCTGCCACATAGACACATCTACTAAATAATCTCAAGAGCACTGGCACTAGTAAAGTGCAGTAAAATAATTAGAAAGTAATGAGTTTTTAGTATAGATTCCCTTTGCTTTTTATATAATTTATTTAATCTCAGGTTTACCACTGTAAACCTTAGGGAAACCTTCCATATACAGATACATTTTTAAACACAGACATGTACAAACAAAATGTCTACATCAAACTTATTTAAGTTTTTAGGTAAAAATTGTTTAAGTAGAAAGCATGAATACAAACTACTTAAGACAATGAACTATGTATCTATATAATTTTACAGATGATCGCACTATACAGTTTCCATGTTAAGAGAGACTTTAGATATCATTGGATCCTACCCCTAGGCTTGCCATGAAGACTACTGGGGGCACTATCCTTGCTCAAACCCCTACTCCAACACTGCCCTTCCTGCAAGGGATCACATTTAAGTTACAACTTCTCTGGCTACTCCTCAAGGATATCTATAATTTTACTCTACAAACTCTATTTTTTCCCTCTAACTACTTCCAACCAGCATCAATCATACCAAATCAATGATTTTCTCATGTGTCTTCTGTAAATGCCATGTTTATTCTCCCTTCCAAAGCTGTTTTCTCAGCTCTGCCACACATTCATTTATCTGCATTTTTCATTTTTTTTTAAAGAAAATCGTAAACTATTTACATCCTTGTTACAGATGCTTATTTCAACTATAGAATCTGTTATACCTGGCCAAGGGAGCTCAATCCTGACTGATCTAGGAAGTTAAGCAGGGTCGGGCCTTGTTAGTACGTGGATGGGAGACCACCTAAGATGACAAGGTGGTCTTAAAAATAAAAAAATAAGGGATTGTATGGTGACAAGGTTCTTGCAATCTATGAGGTCAACCAAGGGTTGCTTCGCCTAATGAGAAAAAAAAAAAACTTTTAACACACTAATGTGTTTGTAGTGGTAGCTTTATTTATAATTGCCCAAACTTGGAAGCAACAAAATGTCCTTCAGTAGGTGAACAGATAAATAAACTGTGGTACATTCTAACTTGAAAATAGAATATTATGAGCTATCAAGCCATAAATAGACATGGAGAAACTATAAATGCATATTACTAAGTAATAGGAGCCAGTATGAAAATCCTACATTCTGTACAATTCCAAGTATGTGGCATTTAGGAAAAGGCAGAACTATGGAGAGAGTAAAGAAATCAGTAGTTGCCAGGGGTTGAGGTTGGGGTAGGTGAATGAACAAAAAGAAGAGGATTTTTAGGGCAGTAAAAACATTCTCTATGATACCATAATGGTGGATACATGTCATCATGCATTTGTCCAAACCCACAGAATGCAATGACCAAAGTGATCCCCAATGTAAACTATGGACTCTGGGAGGCTATGATATGCCAATATAGGTTAATTCATTGTAACAAATGTACCACTCTGATAAGAGATATTAATAAATGGGGAAGGATATGTACACGTGGGGTCAGGGGTATACGGGAAATCTCTGTACCTTTCTCTCAATTTTGTTGTGAATCTAAAACTGCTTAAAAAATTAAAGTCTCAAAAGAAAGAAGGAATGGTGAAAATTGACAAGTAAAGGGAGATTTCTATATGGAGGTAAGAGGTAAGGGTTAAGCTAGGTGCTAAAGAAAGTTGTTGCATGTCACTGTTTCCAGGGTTCAAGAGCATGACTAGCCGAAATTAGGGGCCTTAATAAGTTTAGACTTCTATAAGTTAGAATTTCTATTGATCAAAATTACTTGGGCTCCACAAAAGTGTAGATTCCTAAGCACTGTTTTCTTATAACAGAGATTCTGATTTAGTAGGATGGAAAAAGAAATTCAACAGTTTCAACTTAAGAGAAATTGCTATAAGGGGAAGGGGCACAGAGTGGTCTTTCATACGGCACTATCACATTCAATTTAAATTTCAAACTAAAATTTCTAAATCTTGGTTCAGTTCAATTTCAGCACTTAGTGAGTCTTATCTGGTTATGAAAGCTCACAGTGACCTCTTTCTTCTACATGTCATTAAACTTAGAGTTTGAATTATACAACTCTTTATTTTCTGTGCATTATTACTTTTCTTCTATTGACAACTTTTAGGAGTAGAAAAAGTTTATCCTACTGTATTCCCGCAATGCCTAACTCAGGCATAGGCATGCAGATACACGACAAATTATATCTGTAATTGGTTCTCTGGATTCTCAGGACTTAATCCTGTTTTTAGAGATGTTAATTAGTAATATATTAATAAAAGTTAAGCTTAATGAATGCTTATGATATGCTGAACACTACTTAAAGTACCTTCATGTATTAATTCATTTAATTCACTTGACAATTTTATGAGATAGATACAATTATTACCTCTATCTCACAGGTGTGAAAACTGAGGGTTAGGTATTTTCCAAGTTAGATTGGCTTCAGATCCCATGCCCTTGGTTGCCAAGTTATATTGCTTCTCCCCACTATGCCTCCTGAAAATGCTATTTAAACACTGAATATGCTTCTTAAAAAAATTACAATGAAATCACTATTTCACTATAAATGCTAAGGCAGTCAGAAATACTGTAAAAATTCCCAGGCTAAAATCTGCATTTGCCAGCTATGCATCACTGACTATACACAGACTCTGGACCAAAACCCTCAAGGGTGCCTTCACATTCCCAGTGCAAGTCACATATTGAGAGAGGTGCACACAGGGGTGCAGCAGCAGAAGTGACAATAACATATCATAGCTTTGAAACCTGTGACAAGCTCAGCCTTTTGGCAGTCTAGTGAGGGGGTGTGGATCTTGAATATTACTAAATGTGTCAGGATCTGTGTTTCCCAAATACTCCCTTTTGGATAACAAAACAGCAGAAGATACTATTCAGGACAATAAAATAGGTTCTAATACTCCCGTAACCTATAATTCATCTTCATTCAATCACAAGCAATCTGTTTAATCTCTTACTTGAAATAAAAAGTTTAGACAAGAAAATGTGACTCTAGGAAAATGCCAGAAAAATGGCCTCTATTTCTCTTGAGATAAATAAGATGCTTTTGATCATATTAATGAATGAGAAATGCATATTTCTAATACAAGATTTAGTTAAATTAAGTCCATCTTGGGAGATGAAAAACCTGAATTAAAAAATAATTTAGGTTGGGAAAAATTCAAAGCACACTGCAACTAAAAATCTAATTTTTAAACTTAATTTAAAATATTCTAGAAACTAAAAATATTCATCTTTTTTCCAGCTCCTGTCATTTTCTTAATTCTATTCTATACATGTTTCCATGATAGTTCGATTTATTCTGAGTTGCTTGACTTTTTTTTTTTTTTTTGGTGAGGCAACTCTTGGTTGACCTCACAGATTGCAAGAACCTTGTCAGCATACAATCCCTATATTTTATTTTTTACACCTACAGCACCTAGCCTTTCTAAGTAGGCTCTCATCCAAGTACTAACCAAGCCCAATCCTGCTTAGTTTGGCTTCTTGCTTTTCTAAAGATTTTTTTTTTCTGAATGCTAGCTGCTATTTATCAGAAAACTAAGGAGAATAGATGAATCTGTGTCAAGATATATTAATGCCTTGTTGGGATTCATCAATTATCCTTTATTTAATTACTGATCAGTATAAAGGGCCCATAGGAAAGATCCATGATGAGAAATAATGTTATATGTTGAATATTTAAGTGCTTTATTGCTCAGGACATTACTAGGTATTTGATTCTAATCTAATAGAGCTCATATACCTCTATGCACTCAAAGCTCTTGCTTTTGACAGTATACAATGGCAACTCATTACATACACACGGAATGAATATGTTTACCCTTTACTGTTTCTTTATGCTTCTGGAAGTTCAAGGAATGAATGAGAATGCTATTTTTATTTTTCACAATTGCTGCATTGTTATATAGTCATAGTTCAGACTTTTTAAAAAACTAATAATCTTTATAACATGCTTTCAAAACTGATCAGACTATGACTCACTACTTTGTCAAATAAAGAGGCTACTGAGGTCACATCAAAGCCAAAGCAAATTTCCATCCCACAGGTCAAGGTCTAGTTGTGTAGGAGAACAGGAAAGGAGGAGCTGCATATTGGATGTCCTTGGGTTATAGAAAGAATATCTTAAGACACAAACATACAAGGAGTTTCCTAGGTCAGTCAAATTTCACAATTTAAGCTAGGAGATAGTAACAGAACATGGGCTGAAATCCCCTAGGTCTACGAGCAGTTGTGTAAATGTGGGCAAATTACTTAAATAGCTAAACACGCTTTCTTATCCTTAAGAAAAGAATAAAGACCTCAGAGAATTTTGTGAAGACTAAATGAGATATTGCATAGAAAGCATTTAACACACAGCCAAGCAGAGTAAATGCTTAATAAATATGGACAATTGTTATAATCCTGGGGGATTTCCTTTTTATTAATTTGGACAAATATAGATATGGGAATCCAATAAAAAGGAAAATAGATGTTGTGATATGCGAGACTTATCATTTACATATTAACAGGTATAGGGAAAAAAATGGATGTGAATGCATTGCCCCTTGTAGGAAGGACGTGAGTCTATTTGGGCAATTTACTTTATGCTTGAATCACAGAAGATATCCTGGAGCCAAAATACTGACATGGGTCACATTAAAAAATATTTGAACACTTCCACTAGAGATGCATTTTGAGGCCCACAAATGAAATGCCACAATGAATATTGTATGCATTTGACATGACAACTGGGTTTGGAGAAGGGCTTTAAGAAAAAAAACAGAAGCCACTGATTAAACTTTTCTCCATGCAGCTAAATGTTACATTAAATAATTTTATACAGAGAAGGGAGAGAAAAGCTAAAATTTAGGTCAGAGTATTCTATCAGTTTTTTATTTTGTTTTCCTTCTTCATGTAGCAGAAAATCACAGGTTTAAAGGAGCCAATCTGGCTATGCTTTCCAAACTGCTTTTATTTCTTATTTGCAAAAAAAGGAAAAAAAGAAAAAAAGAAAAAAAGAAAAAAAAGAAAAAGAAAATGAAAGGAAAAAGAAAATGAAAGGAAAAAGAAGAAAGAAAGAAAAAGAAAAAGATCATGGGTTAGAGATAATAGAGATAACAGGAGATACCTGATTATCCTTGAGCTTTCTAAGACCTACCTGAAGACTGTTCCAGAATAGAGTTTTAGCTGAGGTTCCCAGCTAATTAACCATTAGAACCCTGGAGGTAATAAGCTATAATGTTACAATCCTCGTAGTATAAAGGTTTCTATATCCGAAAGAGCCAAAACACCTCTGGCTACTTCAGGGATCACTTAGACTTGGAATCTAAGAGCATAAAATCTCAGGATTACTTTACCAATAAGATTTCAAGTTATTTTGAGAAATAATTAAGAAAACATATTTTAAACAAGGCTGTACACTGAACAAGTATTGGTTAGAAAGTAAATGTTTTTGTTTGTTTGCATTTAGTTATACATAATTAAAAGAGCAAATTATGATGCTATTATGCTAATAAGTACTCTCATTGGTTTGGAGGCTGATGTCCTCTGTTCTCTAATCCTCTTTCTCTTGCAGTGGTTGTGTGTACCCCATCAGGTGGTGACACAGCAAAGTGCCAGGCACATCACAACATTTCTCCAGTTGGGGAGAATTTTGTCTGAATGCCAAGAATTGCTAGAAATAACTGCATGAACACCACCACATTTCTAAAACTTTAGTGTTGTTTTTATTTTTTGCTGAAATGCAATAAAAATGAAAATACACAGTGAAATTATAATAAAATACCTCTTATGACGTAGAATTTTTAAAAATTGAGTCAAACTTTCATCAAACCCTGGCTCTGCTTCTTGTTAATGTTGTCGCATTGGACAAGTTATTTCACATTGTTGAGATTCGTTTCTTCATCCATAAAACTGGAGATAACAACAACTGTGGTGAAATATCTTAATGGTACTTTGAGATGCTGACCATCTCTAGCTTCTTCTCCAAGATTCTTTCCCAGAGGGCCCTTCTTTCTCATCATCCACCTGCGATTTCTCTTCTAGTTTGCCTGGGGGGATTACACATCATCTCCTCAGGCACAGCTGCTCAGCCTGTCCCTTTGTGCTAATGCCAGATCTTACACAGCTTTAATTTTTTTTTTTTTTTGCATGGTCCACCCTATTTAACAATCAACCACTTATTTTCTGCATTGTATTTGGTCCTGGACTGGAAGGACTGTCCCAAATGTTGGTGCATCTTTTTATTGCCTATGTACCATGACCATTACATCTACACATTACAAATGGTCAGTGAATGTCTGCTAAATATTTTTTTAAAACAGCAGAACTCTTTGAAATGTTAAGAAACAAGAGCAAGCAAAACAGAAGACTTTCTGGAGGAGTTATACTCATTGCCCAAAAAAGGAGATGTATCACTTGAAAAAAAGGATGAAGCTCCTCTACTCAGCTTGCAAATATGACTGTTATGACCAGAAGAATACATTGCATGTAAAATTGATTTATAGCCTTGGTTCTCTGTAACTGTTAACAGTACATCTAATACTAAATGCTATTTGAAACAGAAGTAAACATTTAAATCTTAAGTGTTTAGTTTAAATCACTAAGAGTTATACTGGACTGCTTTTTATTGGAATCATTTGAACTTAGGAAACGATTAGAAATCCTAAGGGGTTTCATTTAAATAAACTGTGTCTGCAAACATCAAGGTTAGTTATTTTTTCACATAAATAACAGATCAGGTCCCCAAACACACTGCTATTTTTTTAGAAACAAGAACTTTGATTTAAGTCTGCTTCCAATCTACTATGTGACCCTGACCAAGTTAGTAACCATTTTGAATCTCAATTTCACCATAAAATGGTTGATATGACCATCTTAAGGACTACTGCAACAAGAAAATGAAATAATTAATTAAAAATCACCTAGCACTGGGCTTGCCACTTTTTTCCCACCCATACCTGCCCTCTGACACATACATTTTCTCTAAAATTAATGTTTCCTCAATAAACACTTTATAAGTTAAATGCTATCGAATATTACGTTTCTTTAAAAAGTGATATCTTCCAATGATTTTATTTTTAAAGCTAATTTCCAGTATTAGATAATATGTGAACATATTATGTAAAGAATTCTTTAAATTTCATATGAATCATAGCTTAAACTATCTTGTCCTAAGTATATAACCTACACATGTATCAATGTGTTATAAATACAATGTTGATATAACTTTTGCTAAAGAAATAAAATCTACATGAGAAATAATATAACTTTTCAACAATATAAAGATACAATTCTCTTTTCCCTTACACACACATTGCATACATATATGTAAAACATATTTTGACTATAGATTACTTATATTATCATGCAATTTCAACTCATGAAACAATTAATTCAATTTATTAAGTGCTGCTATGTGCTTGGAAATGAGCTAAGAACTGATAAAAATGGACAAAATACATTCTTATTCTCATAGAAGCCATCACTTAATGAAAGAAAAAGACAAGACATGAGGCAAGTAATAAGGTATGATAAATGCCATAATAGAGCTCGAGAATATAACTAATATAATATTAAAAGCAATTCTAATACTTTAAAACATTTATTTCCTAAAATTATTTTTATTGATTTTACCTAATTTTGTCCAAAAATTGTGCCCTAACATTTTACTTAGGAAGATCAATTTCATAGGCCTCTAAGGCAGAACAGTTTTCTACTTTAATGTCAAATACACAAACAATGACAGGAGTGAAAATATAACATGATTCATAAGTCTTAGCTTCTATCAGTTTAAATGGAAATAAGCTGTTTTCCTAAAATTGAAAATAGACTTTTCCAGCAGTATGCCTAAGGGAAAATAAAATGTGCGGGCTGGTTTATTCACTTATATTAAAAAGAACTTTTCAGCTGATGTTTGATTACATACCTACAGAAAAAAAGGAGACTATAATGAGACAATTGCAATTACTTTTTGCTCAGGATCGGATTCCTGGGTCCTGTTTCAAATCAGTGGTTAGAACATTAACCAAAAAATAGAAGAAAGTCAGGATAGGATCCTTGGAAATGCTAAAAATTCTGAGTAGGTAAAACACAGATTTTAAGGAGGAACAGGCTATTTCAAATCTTGGCTCTGATGTCTACTAGTCACTTGATGTTAGATAAATTTTTTATCTTCTCTGAGGCTCATTTTCTAATTAATAACATGGAACTAAATATAACTTATTCATAGAGTTGCTTGAGAATTCAAGAGGATAATGTATATCATATGTTTGTCCTATAGTAGGCTCTCAATATTTGGTAGCTAATAATAATAGTAGAAATAATAACAATAAAAATAATAATACATTGGAAAGAAGAGAAGGAACAGCAATTTAAAAGACTACCATTAGCTCCACTGTGGTAGAATCTTTGTATATTTTCTTCCTTTTACTTTCTCTTCACACATGTGAGCTAATAATAACAGCACATAGACTAAGTATTGAGTTATTACATGCTGGCCCCAGGTTTTTCAGGTCTTCTTTCATTTAACCCATAGTCAATAACCCTATTATTCTCATTCAATTGATGAGGAACTTGAGGCATAGACATGTTAAATGCCTTTGCCCAGGTCACACAGTTTAGAAGAGATGAAATCAGAACTTGAGCCGAGATCTATCCTTACTCTGAAGTTTAATGCTCATACGAACACAATATAAAAGCATAATATAATTAATATGCTCTCAACCTCCTATTACCCCCACTCCAGTGTGACCTTAAAGACGTCTTTAGTTTGATTTAAAAGTTATTAACTCAAATATCTTTACAGCATTTCTTGAAGAATGTCCAAACAAGTAAACTTTCTACTCCAATATATCTATTTCCCTTTATCCCATTTTGAGGTATTCAAATGTCCTGTAATAAGAAGCATTTTACTGAATTTAGTGGGTGGTGCACAAAGAGGTAGTTTTTCTCCATATGACAACTTGCTCTTGGGGTCACTGTGTAAGCTGTATTATCTCTGAATGGTTTGGTCCATGGCTACCTAAAAAATTATTAATAATGTTAGATTATTAATATTCAGAGGAAAAAATATCCCTGTGACTAATACAGTACAGCATCTCCATATAAATGGATTTGAATGTTTGTCTTCTGCACATCTTCTGTAGTTACTAAAATACAACTAAGGATTTGCATTTAATTTCCCCCCACTATAATTTTAGTTCAGCAAAATTAAAAATAAGTGGCTGTTTTTTATTTGATGTCAGAATCTCATTTGTTACAATGTTGTTATAAAAAATGTGAAAAATCATAAAAACAATATATTTCTAGATAAGACCTCACTTCTTATGCTTTAACATTCATTTAAGTTTTATGCATGTGATGTTATTTAGTGAATTTTTCCTCTGAAAATTTTATCTTATTTTTACATAAAACATACTTAAGATTTTTGCATCAGTTTCACAATATATTTTATCATCTTACATTTATAAAAAGACTGTTGACATACAATCTCTAAATGAAGAAGAGTAATAGAATGAGGAAGAAAGAAGGATCATTCTGAACAGGTTAATCCTGGAAGCATCTTAGCTTGATATCAAAGGCTTCCTGGACTGAGTGGTTTTTACCAATAGACCTTTCCCATGCATGTTGTTTATCATTGATAACATTTAGCTTTCTAAAAATGTAAAGCTAGAAGAACATGCTTTAAGTTAAAGCCTTTGATACAGCATCTAATCCAGCGGTTCCTAAATACAAAAGCTTCTTGAGAAAGTTTTTATCAGTTCATATAGGAGAGGGGTAAGCAGTTCCATATATTTGTCATTAAGCTTCATGAGCCCAATTTAAAGTGCTCTCCTTTACACACAAAATATCCCTGATTTTATAAAATAATAGGAGTGGAGAATATATTTTTTTTTAAATGACATCCCATGGCAAATCAAAAGTAAGTAAGCTAACATAAGCTGCCATATTTTTAAATCAATCAGTATTTAAAAACACAAAGGTCAGGAATCGCTGGTCTATACCACATATGTTTATCAGTAGAATCAATAATACAGTGACTAAAGTATTTTCCCCCTACCTATATTTTAATTATTTTTAGACTGGGAAAATATATATGAAGGTAGAGCTATGTAACCCAATATCAGTCAATCTCTGTCTCACATTCTTCAGAGAAATATGTAATATCTGAATCTTGTTTTCCTGTATTATTGCTATATAAGTGAAATGAGGATTATATGGCCATTTAAAAATCTGTAAATATATCACACTACACTGATGCAAGTTTGTACAAAAGGAGCTATTCTTCAGAATAAAAGAGTCACTGTTCAATTAATAATTTAGCATCTTGCAAAAGCCTTAGAAAAATATGATAAATCTTCAGAAAACAAAAATATATAGTGAAAGGTCTAGAAAGGAGAAATGGCATTAAATGTCAATTAATACATTTGCAGATCATTATTACAATGCTAACAGAGTTGAAGAAAAAAGAATACCACAAGCCAGATCAAACAAAATTGAAAAGAAGAATAGCACAAGCTAGATCAATATTTGAGGTTACTGCAATATATTTCAAAATGAATATAGTAAAATATAGTAAATATAGTAAAATCATTGATGCAAAATTATTTTTATTTCAAGCCTATATGTATAACAGAATACTTAGAAAGCACATAACTATCATTAAGTAGTTGTTCTGATCACATCCTGTTTGGAGAATGTCTACAATGTGAAAGGAAGAAAATTCTTATTGAGAAAAGAAATTTTACAGATGTAAAAAAAGGAAAATAAGATTTTAGTTCTATTTTCATGAAAATTGCTGGTCTCTATTTTTTTTAATTAAAAATAACCCCCAAGTGCATTGGGAGAGAGCGATTTATAAATAACATCATTTGCCTGGTCTACTCACTAAATACACAAAATTTGGGGACACTTGTTATACTTCTTAAGCAATCTATAGGTTTGATGAAAATACGAACTTGTCAGAAAATCAGGTTCCAGTACTAACACTTCTAATCTAATTTTTAGCTATAGTGACGTTGTAAAAGAGATTACACAGCTGACTGTTGATCAAAACCCTTTTCTTCTTGGGCACATGGCTAAATTTCATTTCCCAGCCTTCCTTACAGTTATGTATGATCACGTGGTGAATTTCTATCCAGACTCCTTTGTGCTCTTTTCACTTTCTGGCTGTCTGGAATGGAGATGCTGCCAAGGACAGCCCTGGAAATCATGTACTAAAGATGGAGAAGCCTCCACCAGCCTCATCCCTGAATGATCAGGTAGAGGAAGACAAGACATGACCTTCCCTTGTATTTGATATGTATATATAAACGCAAATAGTACTACTCTACATCACATAACTGTTATAATATATTGGGGTTTCAAAATAAAATTGTTAGGTTATTGCTTTTTGTGAGGTAGAGTGGAGTTCTCTACCCTTTTGTCCTCTTTTGTACTTCTACATCCTTATCTCTGATGGATAGGTAGAGGATATTTAAGCAAAAACAGTGCATTCGTGTAACAATAATATAAATGGTCAATTTTAACAAAAGAGACCATGTCTTTGATTTATTTCATTTTTAAAAAGGATGGTGTTGGAGGGTGGGCTAGGGCTAGGAAATAAAAAGGAGACTCTGTATGAAATGAAAACCCAATCTAGTGCAAAAACGAAGGGGCCTTTGCAAGACTTCTCTGGATTCCAGACTGTTCAGGCCCTGCCATAAGTAAATGGAATTAACTCTGGTAATAGCCAGTAACTATGTACCCTTTCAGATTTGATGGGGAATAATGGCTGCGTTCTCAATGAAGAAAAAATGGAATAGCTGCCTTGTAAGCATAAACGGAAGAAAAATAATGACAAGAAATTTACTTCTCAGAGGAGAGAAACACTGGATTTAATGCCCTCTACAAATTAATGTGAAATACAAACCTTAACTTCTCTGGGCATGTCGGCATTGCTGTACGTCTAATCCATTATGTTCCATGAGATCAATTCAAATGCTGAACATCTTTATGATGCAGTATTTTGTACACAACTGGACCTAGAGCCCCCAAATAGAAGCCCAATGTGAGCCACTAGATGGCTGAGACCAAAATCCTTCATCTTCTCACTCTTGTTGCTTAGGACAGCAATGACATAAGAGGTGCTCCACACACTGTGGAACAAACTGATTCTAAGCTGGTCAACACTTACAGTAAAACCTGCTCTACTACAATACTTCCCAATCCAAATGATATTGCACGTTGAGTAATGTAATTTGTTCTCAGTCAGAAAACTATAGGAATGAGCAAGTTGGCAAAAGAAGGAGAGAAGCTAAAACTTCTATCACTGAGAAGAGAAGCAGAAAAAGAAGAAGGTATGACTCTCTAATATGTACAATGGTTGGTAGACACTGACCTGGGGAAAACCCAGTTTTAGCTATAAACAAAAGTTATTTCTGCCTCCAAATCAGGAAAATTTTAAAAAATAGAATGCAGCTATTTCTTTTAATAATATTGACTATTGGTTGAGATAGACACGTTAAATTTCCAGTTTTAAAAATTAAGTTATTTTGATGACAAACTTTCAGGTTTAGACTCTACATACACATACACAGGATAGTGGAGAGTGAAAACATTTATCATTTAAACTAGTTCCAGCTTTGAGATTCATTTATCAAGCTGTTTCAGACCAAAGGGGGATTGAGACTGCCATTAATCAGAGTTACCTCATTCTCCCCTTCCATTTTTTTTATGAGTTAACAAACAACCAACACATATGTTCATTTGGGATTTTCTGCTGCTTTCTGAGTTTGATTTTCATGCTGCTTGATAAAGTAGGATCACTTTGAATTAAAGATCAGAGAGGTACCAGTTCAATTATTTTAGTCATGTGCCCATAGTTTTTGGGTGAATTATACTATACCACTTGTCTATGAAACAAAGGAGGTCTGGATAGTACAGAAAATGAATAACTTGTTATTAACCTGAATTTAGCATTTTTGATATTAGATTCCTAACATAATTATATACGGGTAATATCATCTGATTTTCTATTTTAAAACCCTCATTCAATTTTTCTTTTTACAAATCATGGACACTATAAAAAATCTATTTTTCCTAATAAGATGGATATTTGATATTGCTTTTCCTATCTCACCAGCTAACTTTTTCTAATCTCACCAAATTTAGTTCTGTCTGAACTATAAAATTATGACAGATGTTGCTGATTGTATATCAAATATCTGTTCACCCCAAAATATGTCCAGTTAAAAACACAAACTCCTCAGCCTCTCTTGAAGTTAGGGGCAAGTACGTGGCATTATTCTTGTCAAGGAGATGGAAGCTTAGGAGTCCTAGGAAATCCTGGCTTCCTTGTCATATATGCCACCCCTTCCTGCTTCCCTTCTATTTCCTTCCTTTACCCTCCTTGAAATGAGGATACAATGTTTGGAGGAGCAGTAATCACACCACATGTGATCATGAGGTGACAAACACAGGATAGGATAATATGTTAAGGATGATAGCAGAGAAGAAAGAAGAAAAGGAAACTATATATTTGAAGATATCATAAGATCACTCTGCTAGCCCTATAGACTGCTAGCTCCAAAAATTCTTTTGCACAAGACAAATAAACCCTTATACGGCTAAGCTGTTGTTAATTTTCTGTTACAGCTGAATACATTCTTAACTGATGAAAAAAGACTCTAATCTTTTTGCGATAAAGACTTTCCAGCATACCTGCCCTACTTTTAAAACATAATCATTCAAAAGTTCATGCCAAACTAAAAATTCAATTAACTGCCTTCTTCCTAATGTTACTACATTAGACACATTAATATAGCTTTTATCAGAGTTAATGTTTCCTTCAGTCATTTCTTTTCCTACAAGGCATTTTAAGAGGAAACATATGCAAATTACTTATCTTAGAAATTGCAAAAAAAACCCCAAAACCAGAAATATTTATAAATCATCTAATTCATTTCTCACTTCCTTTCCTAAACTATTAATTCTTTTGATGTAAAATACATTATAATTGAATGCTGTTTTTATTGTATTTTATGCATAGCTTGTAATGCAACTGTGCACAAAAGGTTTTATCTAGCAGGAATGTATTGAGTAAATCTCAATCCTTGTCACTGTAAATGCTGACAGACTAAATAAAATTGCTGACAATTTTCAAGCTCTGTCCACATAGATCACTGCTACGCAAACATCATTGCATGTCCTGGTGAATAGCTAATGCTTAATGCTTTCATTTGATATTTGTCTTATTAATTTCAAAATAAAAATTATGTGCTATATTAAATTATATTTATGCATTCCTTATAAAGCTCTGGGAACTCGCTGTACAGTGTGAATTTTAATAAAAAATTCAGTCTCTTCTTTCTGCATGTGGTTTTAGCTGAGGCTTAAAAATAAATTCAACTAAGCCATCCTTCTCTGGCATCTTGTAGTGCAATTTATGCTAATATCCTTAGGGAAAGCCATATTTTTATGATTTTATGGATTGTTAAATTGCATGGCCTATTTTGAAATGTCAAGAGAGAGAGAGAGAGAGAGAGAGAAACAAAAAGGCAGAATTTCCCCCTACCAAAATAAATTTGTTTTCCTCGGAAAGTTTTCTGGATTAATTGAACAACTTAATTATAAATTAATAAAATTTCACTATGAAGATCTGTTTGAAGTAGAAATGAAAAACCCCTGACCTTTTGGATTCTAATCTCTAGGTTAGTTTTTTCAACGCTCCCCCATTAAATGCTGGGAATGATCAGTACCAAGGCAAAGCAGCTAAAAGCTGCTTTTTGCCTTTTGACTAAAATGGTAAAGAGAGAACTGATAGTAATTAAATGATAAAACTGTTTTCCAGAGGCTTCACTTCGAATTTCTAGATACAAACTAAGAACTTATTTATGTCAACTAAAGGTTTCATCTGGCAGAATGGCTCATTATGTAAATATGACCTTTAAAGTCATATCACAACTATAATGTGAATAATACACACATGAATAATTAAAGATTGACAGCATTTAATATTTATTAAGTGCCTTTTTATATAGATTTGACTCAGTAAATCAATCCTATGGACTCAGGGATAGTATCCACTTAATGATTTATTCAGCCCCTAAACATGATGAATAAATATTGAGAAGGTAATACTGCTAAGAGGAATATATGTGAAAAAGAGAGTAAACTCTGGACAAGTATAATAGAACTAGAATTTATAGAATTTATTGAGAAGTTTAGATTTTTTTGAGAAGATAGTGAGTCTTATCAGGTGAGATGCGGTATAATTAGTTTCAGTGCCTCCCCATACTAGTAAGGATATACATGAATTATCTTTTATAAAGAAGGAAGTAGGACTGGAAAATTTCAGGATTAGATTTATTTCTGCTTCTCTTTATGATTACGTGAATAAGGATGTTATTTGCTATTTTGGAACAAAGCTGAAACCTTACTTTAACTTGGGTCATCTGCTAAGTGTGTGATTTCACTACATTTTTACCAAGAACCGAAAAATTGAAATGTCAGATGACTTACCCCTAACCATAAATTTTGTCTTTGTGAATGTAAAAGTCACCATTATCACCATAATTTTCTTTCTCTTTCTTCCCCCTTATTCAGCCTTTATTTTCTTAATCATTTCAACTTTATGAGTAAATATTAACCACATAAAGTAGAAAGTATCAATTTTACTAATTTTCATATGCTGTAATTTTGATTTTTAACAAAGCTATATTGATAACCACTTCTTGATTATTATTAGAAAGAATAACTAGAGTTTTGGGCCAAAGGGTTAAGAATTAATTCTAAATTAAATTCAGTAGAGTAGTTTATAAATTTTCATGACCAGATTCTAGGGAATTGTAAACTTTTACCTAGTGAGATAGATAATCTGAATTTGTTTCATTTCATAGTCTAAATGGAAAACAGAATTCTCCTAGGGGCAGGCAGAAGCAAAACTATAAATATGTGTGTGTGTGTGTGTGTGTCACACACACACATATATATAAATATATATATATATATATATATATATATATATATATATATATATATATATATTTTTATATATTTTAATATACATATTTTTTCCCCCAGGTACTGATTTTATTTAAATGTCCTTTTCTTAAACTATGCTTGAACCCTGGTTTATGGTTTAAGGAAAGAACAAGTAGGATAAAATATAGTCTATTGTGTTCATAGGAACAGAATCAATGGAATAGATTCTATACTATATCCAACTTTGGGCTTTTCAAATATATACAGAAAATTATATACAACCTATAAATTATATAACTGTTCTGCCTCACTATATCTATTTGTCCTAAGAATTTGCAGTAGAAATAAATGCCTTAGAGTTGACAGCATTGCAAGTGCTGCATTTCATGGTGTACACCAGACTCATCTCTCACTTCTTTTTGCCATCCTCTCTCTCCCCTTTTCTTTCTTTCTTTTTGAAAGGAAAGTCACTGCTAAAACCACAAAAATGTTTGGAAATAATATAAGGAAGAAATAAAAACTTGTGCAGTTGACTCCAAAATTAACCTGAAGTATCCCAATCACATTCAAAGCTTAAAGAGTTTCATTCTGCAATGTCTATGATTGAATCTCAAGTTGGCTTTACATTTCTCAGGGAGAGCATGCCTCATGTTATGCCCCACAGTCATGCTTATGGATGAACTCTTTAATAGGAATGCATACTTTCACAAGCACTGTGCTCATATAATCCTTAAACCCCATAAATCCTATATTGATGTTTTGAGCTCCTTCTGTATATAAAAACCTCAGATTTATCCATTACCCTTAGGATATTTGCTTATAAGGGATATCTTTCAACAGGCCCTGTCTCTTGAAAGTTTTGTGAAGAAGTTATTCATTTGAATACCAACGAAATAGAGAAAAGAATCACATCTATGCATCGTAAAACATAAATCTCCAAGCTCTGAATCTGGGCACATAAACAGATTAGGAGATTAGATTTGAGATTAATGTAAAGAAATGATCCCTAAAATCAAGGAAAGTAATTGGAGGAAATATTTTGTTTTCTATTAATTGTATTTGGTCAATCTGTGACCCAGCGCTTGGGTTCTAAATTGGTCATCTAATTTGTTTGAAATAGTACCAAGCAAATTCTAAAATGTAACAATAAAAGGGATCCTTGTATTTCTTTTTTTTTAAGTCAGGAGGAATAGGATCATTCAAAATATTAAACTCAGATATTAAATACACTTTGAAAAACAAAAAAGTAACAGTGATATATTTTATAAATAATAATGAGATAACATATCTTGCATTATTTTTTAAAGAATATTTCAGATGGAATATATTTAATTTTTTTAAATATAAAAAGCAAACACACTATAATATAGAATACTTATCACAGAAACAAAATTTTACTAAAATTTTTAAAGCTAAAATAAAAAGCAAAAGACCTGGGAACAGTTATTTTAAATAAAAAAAGAATCAAATATATGTGGAAAAAAAAGAACTAATATAAATTTATAGAAACAATCATTAAGATCCACTAGGTAGATTCTGAAAGGATCTGAGCAGAGAGTTCAGGAAAATGGAATTACAAAGGGTAAACAAACAAACAAATAAATCCTTACTGAAAATAATATTTAAAGAAAATTATAGTGCACAATATGATTAAAACAATATTATTGAGGTGTTGTAACCTGATATAAATTCCTTTAAAAACAATGTGATAAATGTAGATAAATCAAGAAGTGAGCAATCAGTTCAAGTAAGTTAAAAGATGTATGCAAAAAAAAAAAAAAGATGTTTATAGCAGCGTTATCCACACCAGCAAATATTTAGAAGCACTTCAAATGCCTAATATTTGGAGAATAATTATTTCTAAGATGAAATGATCATTGTTTTAAAATTTTTATTTTCCACTTCAAAAAATTAGTAATTATGCCATTTTTTCTAATTTTATTTTATACACTGTACTATTTGAGGGAATATATGTCATGGCCATAATATCTCTTACTAACTGAATTTTAAAATATTCTACCAGCAGAAGCAGTAGCAGTAATGAATCTTTAATGAACTGGTAAAGAAATAAGGCTGTGATATTTTCTGTAAACATGTTTTGAGAAATATAGTTTCATCTAATTCTGCCTTGGAAAAACTAGTAATAGTTAAGAGAGCAGTAATATTTGAGTCTATATAGTTTGCAATGTGTATGTGTGTTTCTAGTTATTTATGTACATATTAATATATACATACATTCATTTTTATTTATTATAAAACTGGCAAAATTCAGATGAGTTAAACAATTGGGTCAACAGCAACTGTTACATACATCATTTAAAATATTTGTATTTTAAAAAATATATAAAGTTGGGATCATATTTAATATTTGATTTTGATATTTGAAAATTTATAGATAAGACGCAGCATGCTTTGCCATACTGTGAAATTTTGTTAAATTTAATAAAATAGTATATTAATTTCTTATAAAGTTGTTTTAAATGATACTGTGATATATTAGAGTTCTAAGGTTTTAAATATGTCAACTCTTTCATTATATAAATGTTGACAGTGGTAGAGAGGTTAGGTAAATTGCCTGGGTCACATTTTCTTTTTAAACTTCAGAATTGGTTCTCTCTGCACTTTTTTCCATATTTGAATATTTAATACAAAACTATTAACAAATAAGTATCTGTTAATGAAAAAGTTTTAAAATAATATATGAATAATAAAAATGAATATGATAATATCAGGTCATGGATTTTTTTCCACAGAAATTATGAATTAATAAAATATTGTTATATGTTTGAAATTTTTTTACTAACTGTATTTTTATGGAAAAATTTAGGTAATTATAGCACTATTTTGATGTTTATTCTAATGCCTTATTTTTTATTTATTAATTTTTCCAATCCAATAACTTTGATGAAATAATATAAAGTTTAGGTTTTTAAAGTGGCCTTCTTGGAAGAGAGGACATTTGGAAGAATCTGCTTTTAAAAATGTTACTTTATGATGATTTTTCCTTTGGTGTATTTTCTGATAATGTACAAAATGCCTTTGATATTGTTCCTGGCTTTGTTTATAGTACTATTATAAATAAATATTAGATAGAAATTCCTCATTTATCTTTTGTCCATTTTAATCTTTATCAAAATGTTATACTTTACACGAATTTTAAACTAAATACATTTTTAACTACTTGCAGAGTAATTAAAAATAAATACTATTTAAAACAAACTAAAAAATATTAAAGTAAATTCTAGTGTAATTTTGAGTTGAGAAAAACTTTTCTCTGAATGAAATTAGTAATAAAATTTTCCAAAAAAATAATAAACTGTCCTGGCTATAGTTTAAATTTTTTTTTACATTAAAAATGAATGTAATTAATTAGATAGCAAATAACTGTTTTTTTCACAAAAGGCAAAATAGAGAAAAGATACAATTCTAATGGACAAATAACACTAACATGCAATTCACAAAAGAAGAATCTAAAATTTCTATGCACATACGAAAAAATTTTTAAGCCTCAATGTTAGTCAATTGATACATATTAGATATTATCTATAATCTATTTAGCAAATTTTTATTAACTGTAAAATAGTTGATACTTGGAATAATGCAGAAACATGGCCGTGTAAATATACTACTATCACATGAACAGTAACAGTTTCTGAAAAGTAGTTCACAATGTCACAAAATCTTTAAATCCTATGCATCACATTTCTGAGAATCTAACTCAGGACTGATCTTCAAAGATATTTATTTTAGAATCATTGAAAACAGTTAAATATTCAATACTAAGGAAATGATTGAATAAAGAGTAAGAATATAAAATCATGTTACCAAGTTTATAGAAAAATATAAAAATACGAAATAATTTAAAATTTTGAATTCTAATTTGAATTTTGCCTTATTATTTTAAAACATTGATTTAATCAAGCACAGTATCTCATTAGAGAATGAATGTTTGAGTCTTAATTGTTCTGATCTTATGCAACTGCATTATAAATATTTCTTCTTTATATATTGTTGAGAATAAGAATTAGGGACCTCTAGAGAAATGCTCTACCTTAGTTATTTACAAAAGTAGGTGTTCTGAAGCTGAATACTGAATTAATTCATCAATCATTTAGTATTTTAATGTCCATTGCCCATTTATTTTGTTAAGTACAGAAAATTATTAGAACTTTGGACTTTCTATCACTTATTCTTTACTTTGTAAAATGCTCACATATTTAAACTATTTTCAATAATGATCAAATAACCCAGTACCATATATTTAATTGATTAGTATCCACTTCTTTTTCCTACTAGTATATTTATTATAAAATTGAAGAGTCGGGGAAAGTATGAGAAATTATTTTATAAGCATTGTTTTTAGTATACTTTACAATAGAAAATTCTCATAAACTGAGATTTTTGACTTGTATAGAAACAGAAACTAGCGGCACAGTTACATGAAATTTAGATATAAGAGGTTTTCCTTCTTCTTACTATCACTCAATATTTTTACTAAAAAAATTTTACATGAGGCTATGAAATCTATGAGGTAGAGATGCCCAGATGAAAACAGAGATGAATACAATAGTGGAATTAAATTTGTAAATTTTTTTCTTTCAAGTTTGAGAGAAGTAAGCAATCAGTAGCTAAGAACTAAGCTACTATCGCTGCTTTAGCAGTTTATGGAATTATTCAGGTAAAGATAGGAAAAGATGGAAAGAACTTTAGAGAGTAACTACCCCACATCCTCCTTTCATATTTGAGGAAATTTAGCCAATGAGAATTTAGGAAATTTGCCTTAGATCACTCAGCTCTCTAATGGCAGAGGAGTAATAATGACAAAAGTCTCTGGATTTACAGTCAGTTGATTTATTCACTCATTTCTATATAATTACTTCTTGCATTCAAGGCACCTAGTATAAGTCAAAACTGGGTATGCAATGCTGCACTCCAAATTCAGGGTCAGAACAAGAGAAAAAGAAAACAAGAATTATAAGAAAGTAAAACAAGTGACCACTATGCACAGATATTGAATAAATGATGAGTTCTCTCTTCTTTCTTTCCATACCCATCCTCAAAGGCTGTGAGTCAGACTGAAAACAATACTGGACTGCATCAATCGATCTGTGTTCTAGGTCTCACAATGTCCTAATGTGCATTCTTGGGCACTTTTCTATACTACTCTGGACCTTGGTTTTATCATCTAGTTAAAACTCAAGATGATTTCTCCAAGTCCCTGTTTTCTCTAAGATTCTAAGCAGCTGACATTATCTTTTTTTTTTTTTTCTGAACCCTATGTCAAGTTTGCTTTAAACAAACTCCTGCATTTACCACTTCAAAGCAGAAAAATTTTAATAGATTTGCCTAACAATGAGAGTTCTTAATAACTATAATCGTACTATGAATATTTTGGTGTTTCAGAGTAATACAGTTCATTGAAAGGGAACAACTAGCATTGACTATAAATTTGTCTTGAGATATTTCTGTTAGTAAATTTTAAATTTTACACATTTTCTTTCACAGAATCTGATTTTCTTCTTTCAAGTCATAGGAAAAAAGGAACTTCTTTTTAGCATTTTATTTTATTTTACTATTAGTTTTATGTACACACAATGTTATTTACTAACATTGGTTAGACATTTATATAGTTTATGAAACAATGGAACTTTAAAGATGAAAGTATCACATAAAAGTGACTACTTATAAACCCCAATATAACCATCTTTACAGGTCCAGTTTCTTTCCTTTTTAAGAAACCTGAAATAAATTTCCACAGTTGGTGAAATAAAGAGGAGACTAAGAGAAGAATAAGCTGGCTAGACAAAATATTTCTAATGGTATGTCATCTAAGTTTAATAGTTTAGTAGTAAGCTTATCCTTATGGGTTTAATGCTTTAAATGAATTAATAACTTAAATGAGTTTTTATACAACATAGGGATTAGGAGTCTAGCCAGGCTGTCTCGGGAATGCATACTGTGTTGGAAATGGACTGCTTGAAAGAGTGCATGTTGCACCAGCAGGGTCTTCTCTCACTATAATTTTTGTTGCTATTAATGATAACAATTACCACTATCATCATTTTAGCATGTGATACTGTATGAAGGACATATTCTACAAATTATCATGTTTAGTCACACAAACAACCTTTTCAAACTTTTCTTGTATGTTATTTATCCCATTTAGCAAATTAGAAAACCAGGCTCAGAAGAATTAGAAGATCTATTCAATTTACAGCTAACTGATAGGAAAGCCAGGCTTTGAACAACATCATTCCAGAACTCCTATTCTTTTATCTTACCTTAAAGTGGTATCACTTTACGTAGGCACAAGTGTTTTATATCTCCCTACCAGATATGGAGCTAGCAGGAATCTTAAATTTAGCCTAAGAAGTACATTTAGTAAGTGCCCTGAAATAGACATCTCTTCTCCTCAAGAAGAATCTCTGTTTATCATTTCACATTTGAAAGAAAAATCATTTTGTAATGTAGAGGTCAGTCATTCTTTCACACTGGCCTCTCATACAGCTGAAAATATTCCTCAATGCTTACTCCAAAAAAGGAATATTATTAGGAAACATAGTTAATATATGTCATGAAAAAATAATAGGCCTCAACAAAGAGAACAATAAAATATGTTTAAGTCTATCTTCCAAATATTTAACTGTAATAATAACTGAAGTTTACCATTTAGATTAGTGGTCCCCAACTTATTTGCCACCAGGAACTGGTGCTCCTATGAGAATCTAGTGCCTGACAATTTGGGATGAAGCGGAGGCTATGTTGTTAGTGCTGGGGAGCAGTTGCAAATACAGATGAAACCTCACTCGCTTACCCAGGGTTCACCTCCTGCCATGCAGCCCAGTTTCTAACAGAACACAGACCAGTACCATTCTGTGGCCCAGGGTTTCGGGACCCCTGATTTAGATTAGGGCAAACAAAATCTAACAAGATACCACTGCGCTTAGTATAATCACTACAGTAGTAGGTATGGCCAGCATGGCGCTCAGTACGAAAGCCTACTTAAAATATTTGAAGCTTAGAAGTTAATATATGATCAGTGACTATTTAATTTAATACAGTGAAATTGGAGCAGCTGGCCAAAAAAGCTGGATGGACCTTTTTATTAGTTCTCATAGAAAAAAACAAATGACAGATGGATTAAAAATTAAAAATAAAAAATAAATTCTAAAAGGACTAGAAGAAAAGTAAGTAAAAACAATAATTTTACAGTGGAGTCCTACTACTTAAATAGGACATAAAAGCAGTAAATGCAAATTTGCTAAACCTTGTTGTAGCAAAAAAAAGTAGAAACAAAAAATAAAATAACCTAATTAAAATTTGCGCAAATGACTTGAAGACATCTCTTTAATGATGATATACAATGATCAAACAAGCATATAAAAAAATGCTCAGCATTACTATTCATAAGAGAAATGCAGTACAAACTATAATGAGATAAAATCTCATACCCATTAAGATAGTTACTATAAAAAAAATAAGCATTGATGAGGATGTGGATAAACTGAAACGCTTATACACTGTTGAAAGAATTGTAAATGGTATGTTTGCTATAGAAAACAGTATGGAAATTTTTCAAAATTAAAAATAGAACTTCTGATAATCTAGCAGTCCTATTTCTGGGTATATATCCATAAGAAATTAAGGTTTTGAAAAGATAGCTGTACACCTATGTTTATAGCAGTGCTGTTTACAATAGCCAACAGATGAAAACAACCCAAATATCCATCAACAATTGAAAAAACACAATATAGTATATATACATAATGAAATATTATTGTCTTAAAAAGGAAGGAAATCCTATCACATGCTATATCGCAGGTGAACTCTGAAGATACTATGTTAAGTGGAATACGCCAGTGACAAATACTGTGTGATGCCACATCTACAAGATAGCTAACATAATTGAATTCATAAAAAGTAGAATGGTGGCTACCAGAGACTGAGTGGAAGAGGCGAGGGTAGTTGTTGTTGTAATAAGTGTACAGTTTCAGTTTTCAAGATGAAAAAGTTCTGGAGATTTGTTTCAGCAATACAATATATATAACAGTATGAACACTTAAAAATGGTAAAGATGGCTAATTTTGTTATATGCTTTTTTACCACAGCCAAAACAAATAGAATATTTGTATATGAATTTTTAAAATTATAAACAAAGTAAAAAGAAAAAAATAGACTAAGAAAAATATTTAAAACAGTTGTGACAGTTAATTTCCTAAATACACTCAAAGTTATTGCAAATCAATATCAAAATGATTATTACCCCAATTTTTTTTAAATAGCAAACAAAATATATTAACAGGAAGTGGATTAAGATATGGAAAATAAATAATTAAAAGATATTAAACTCATACAACTAAATAGCAAAATAACAAATGTTATATTTTATCCATAATTATGATGAACAATAAAAGTCAACCATATCCAGTGATGGTGGGAGTGATAATGAGAAGTTAACAGGTTCCCTGACACACTGTTGATGGGTATGTAAAATGATGAAACAATTTGGAAGCAAATTTGCCAATACCTTTTGATATCTAAAATTAATATTTTTAGACCAATATTTCACTGGTAGAAATATATCTTACAGATATAGCTTTGGTTTGTAGTAATACTGAAGTAATCCCCCCAAATACCAAGCATTATGCTTAATACGTATAAATTAGTAAGTATTATCAATATCTTTATTATATTTACTTAAATATGCATAATATATTTCTGAGACACTACACCAGACGATGTTATGAGTAGTTACTCTGATCAGAACAAATGGAAAGCTAAGAAATGTGAGGAAAGAAAGGCATAAGGGAACCTAAACACCATTATATTTTGTAGAAATTTTTTACCATGAACATATATCATGTTTATGGTTCTAAAATGCTAATTTTAGTCACTGAGGACCAAACATTTATAAGAAATTAGAAAAACACCAGTTATTCTCCTTTCTGAACTTATTATGCATACAATTTTCCTTCCTTTCTCTCTCAAAAGAGCTCTATACACAGAGGATACAAAATAAATAGTATTTTCCCATGTCTCATTTTCTCATCCCTTTCTTGAGCCTTTGGAAAGAAACATCAACATAGTATGATTGTATGTCCAGTGACCTTTGCAGATGTCTACTTCTTGTCCCAAGAAGCTCTATTGCCTTAGTTATTCAAGTTGCATTTGTCAAGAGCTGTTGGAGGAGTCAGAAAGTATCGGCAATATGTATGTGGCCCACACCTCATGCTATCCGGATGCTTTCTCAGGTATTCTCACAATAAGGCATAGCATTAGACCCTATAATGGGCTAAATGGTGGCCCCCAAAAAGATACGTCCACATCCTAAACTACAAAACCTGGGAATGTTACCTTATTTGGAAAAAAGAATTTTTGCAGTTAACTTAAGGATCTTGAGATAAGAAAATTATCCTAGATTATCCAGATGAGCCCTAAATCCAATGACAAGCATCCTTCTAAGATATACACAAAGGAGACAACTGACATAAAGGAGAAGGCATGTGAAGACAGAGGCAAGTACTGGAGTGATGTAGTCACAAGCCAAGGAAACCAGCAACCACTGGAAGCTAGATGAGGAATGAAACAGAGTATCCTCTGAAGCCTCTGTAGAGACTGCAGTCCTGCCAATACCTTGATTTTGGACCTCTGGTTTTAAGAACTGTTAGAAAATAAATTTCAGTTGTTTTAAGTCAAGTTTGTAATAATTCATGATGGCAGCACTAGGAAACTAATTTAGGTGCGCTTTGCTAGAGGATGTTTGTCTGAAAACAAATGGCTTACTCTGTTGCAACACTAACCCTCACTTTTACATCATTTCTTCTTATATGGTTTTTGTCACAGTCTTAACAGTCCACATATTACCATGGTATCTTACATATTATTAAAGACATCACTTTGGTGGAGAGTGCTTATGGGAAATAATCTCTTTTGTTAACACTGCCGCAACTGTTAATGTGGTTGATGTGAACCCTGTCCCACAAATCTGCCATTTTATGACTTGAGAACAATGCATTTTTAGTAACAAAGGCTTTTCTGTTTAAAAAAAAAAAAAAAAACATTAAAATGTGAAACTCCCTAAAAGATATAACTTTGTGGGGTAAAAACTTTAATGTTTCAGGGTATCCTCTATGCTAGATCTGAGAAGGGGTCAGGAGGGGGTAAGAAAAGGGTCTAGAAAATTTCAAACATTGCTTCTGTGTAATGATCATGTTTCCTAGAACAGCGGACTAAGTTCTTTAAGACATGGAACTGTGAGAAGAAAAAAAAATTACCAACTATACACTGGGCTAAATGTTAGAAGTATCAAAAAATAAATGTCAAAGTAGAAGTCACAATTGTTTTACCAAACAGCTTCCATGGAGAAATGAGATTAAAAAACTGAAACAATGCACTTTGTCCTCTTTCTTACTGGGATTACAACTTTAAAATGTGTATTTAGGGCTACCATGATTTCTAGAGAAAAATGTACAGGAGATGGCAGAAGAGAAGAGTTTCACCTGGGAAGGCTGGCAGATTTTCTCCCAAAAAGCCTTGAGGATGGCAATACCTGGTAGACGTTACTGGGATTACAATCTGACGCTGAGTTTTGTGGACACGGAAACTGGAATCTTTCAGCACATTGGAGCAAACTCCTCTCTCAGGAGCAAACCTTTATCCGACACGCTTGTGAAACTGCTGAACAGAATCTAAATGCCATTAATTTCTTTTCATTGCGCACTACAATCATTGCTCAGATTACAATGCTTTGAACATCTGACCTAGTACTTTCCTTCTCAGTAGATAATCCTATATAATAAAGACAATAATCAGAAGATTTTTTGGGTGAACATGGAACAAGAACAAAAGATACAGATAAATAGATGATTAGATAAGTAGATAAACAGATTAGATAGATAGCTTTTAAAAGGCTATCAGAAAGATTATTAACAAAATTCGAATGTTTAATATCAGTCTGTTGACCAACAGTTTCTCTCTTAAAGCCAGTGTTTGAAAAGCCACTGCCACTTCTTTTTTTGTGATTCTCTTTTATTTTTACTCAAATTCTGACCAATTCTACCATTTGACTGGCCTGTAAATTCATCTTTTTAAAGTGTTACATCTTGGCTCTGACACATTAAGTGCAGATTTCATATGTTAATTCATAGGAAAAGAAAGGTTCTTATTTCTCTTATTTCTATATCTTTTCTTTTCGTACTATACACAGAGAGCATAGTACACTTTAGAGTTATTGTGACCATAATATTATTTCTGGACAAAGTACAGCAGAAAAAACAACATGACAACTTTTGTAATATTCCTACATTGTAGCCCACAACTTTTGATCACTTTACAAGGTCAGCTTTCATTATTGCTAGACATGACAGTAACCCAATGACTACAACAAGAAGCTGATGACCTTTACTTTCCAGATGGCTCCTGGTATAAAGTTTGACTTTGATGTGTCTAAACAAGCATAAATATAGAATTCATGACGAGGTCTATTAGGATTATAAAATCTTCTAAGAGAAAGCTGTCTAGAGCTGTCTTGCTTAGGAGTTTTAAAAGCAGACAGATCAAAGCATGTGTCATTGAAAATCCTGCTGGTTGTCAAGAGAAAAGGGGTAAAATTGCAAACCCAATCAGTTGCATCCATTACTGTAATGACCTAGAATAGATTAGGATGACAAAGATGAAGGGCAAGTAGTGTAGGATCATAATAATAGTAATCACATGGAATATGCTACTGATATTGAGTTTTTCTTTTGTACAGCAAGGAGTTTTGTATTATTTTTTTTTTCTGAATAGCTATGGTAACAGGTTTTATTTATTCTGAGTGCCTGGTTTCCTGTCTACAGACCCACACATCTCAGTAATATGCCTACCCCGAACATTCATTAGGATAGTGAGGATGAGTCAAGAAACAAGATGGACATGTGCCAAAAGGCTTCATGCTAAGAGTAAAATCTATTTATCCATTGAATTACCAAAATGAATTTTGGGCAGGGATAAAACAATGCTGCCCCCGTTATACCGCATCTCATCACCTCTGACATCTCACACTTTCTTTAATGAATATAGAGTTAGGATTATGTAGATAGGAGAAAAGAAGCTAGAAATGGCTGCATAGCTAGCATGCTGAGAGGGAAAGTCTGAAACCGAGGGGTTTTCTTTTCAGCATAAGCCACTCACTCCTTAGAGGTTAGCGTTACATATAAATCATTGGGAGTGGGGAAATCCTCTCGAGTAATGCTGATTATAGTTCTGTACTCTGTGGAGGGTTTCACTGACCAAGTATGTTTTACAGCGTTTCCCTTAAAATACAGCCCTATTCAAATTGATGCTATGCCTCTTTTAAATGGGCCACCTTGTATATTTTGAATGAGCTTTTTTTCCAGTAAGAACTGTGTTGATGCAAATCTACGTTGGCAAGAGCGTCATCAGAGTCAGCTGGGAGTGACAAGCGTGTTCTAGCCAATTCTGGACGGCGTGTTGAAATATGCTTCCCAGGCTACAAGAGCAAATGCACAAAAGCATGCCCACGTCTTCACAGGGGATGACGTGCTGATCAGCAAAGCCATAGCTCTGTCAGAACGTAAAACACATACCAGCAGCACTTCTTGAAGGAGAGCCAACCAAACAATCATAGCAAGAGCTACATAATCCTTACAGGTTAAAAGGTGCCAGGGCTCGCCCTTTCCCTCAGGGCAAAAAAAAAAAAAAACGTTTGCACATGTTGCTTTGTAGGGCACACTCCTAAGACAGAGATCGAATATCTTAATAACAGCCAGCTAGCTCACGTAATATAAATTTCCAAGCAGGCAACATAAATCAAAAACTCAAACTCCAAAGAGAATGCTGTGTTCTACACACTTCATATTTGTTTTGTTTACAACTATGATTAAGAAAACATTCCTGTGTAAATGGTAAAATGTTGCATAGCTTTGCTATCTCGTAAAAACTGTTTATGCCTACATACAAAACCTATTTATTTAATAAAAGCAGTGTCATTGTCATAACTACATGTACGAACCCTTGTGGCAAGTACAACATATTTTTTCAGAAACTTTAGATCTTCAATATCTGGTTTTAATATCATGCTTAGGGACAGAATTTGTATTCAATGCAAGAAAAATATGGTAATTTCACGTTAGAAAATCTGCCCCACAGCCATACATCTGAACACTAGCAATTTCCCAATCACCCTTCTTCATCCTTTGTCACATCTCTCATCCTTGGAGCACGAATTTATGGTAAGAGGTAGGAAGAACATGACTTTATCAGACAGAAATGTTGGAGTGAAGACTGCTGGAAAGGCCTGGCCAACCTGCGTCCCACTGCCTTTCCCCTACATTTCTATAAATGCACTGCAGGTGAAATAGGGTGCCTGGAATGAATTAAAACAAACAGACCAAGAGGATGGCTATCTGGCTGAAGAGCTATGTTTTCCTAACTGCACAGCCTCCAATAAAATTTTTGTTTTGACATAACAATCATTATCACAAACTGCAAGACAGGCAAACTGCTCTTCATGACCAGACTCTCATCCCCAGATGACTCTGTAATCCCCCTAGTTTGGCTTAAATCCTCAGACTATGCCCGTCCCCAGTCTCTCCATTGTGACTTCTAGCACTCATAACTTCTTGTAAAATACCTTATATGCTCAGCCTCTTTGTTTCCCACACCTTCTGGCTCTAACACTCCTGGCTGCCCACTAAGGATGCTGATTTACTTCAACTCTCTGGTAGCTATTTTTCCTATCCCATTTTTGTGTTCCACCCCCCAAAGGAGACGTGTCTTTCTTGCTCTTCTCTGCTGTTTCCAGAGAGAACTGTAAACATTTTTAACTACTTTCCCTTTTACCACTCTACTTTGCGTCACCACTGTATCTCACCTGGATAACTGCAAGTGTATATTAACTGGTCTCCCCATTACTATCTTTCCCCCACATCTATATTTTCTGCAAAGGAGCTTGAATGATTCTTCCAAAACTTAAGACAGTGTCTCTCCTGGAGGCAAACACTGCCAGTGCTATTCCTTCTCTCTTCAATACATTTTAGTCATTATCATGGAAAATCCCTGAAAATCCCAAAATCCTTTACTACATCCTCAAAACACTTCATGATTTTACCCCTTTGTCTCTGACTTAATTTTCTATAATATCCCCTCCCCCAACCCTCCAATCACATCCTCCTTTGGGGCCTTTGAACTTGTTATTTCTCTTGCCTAAAATGCTCTTCCTTTAGCTAATCCTAGAGTCACTTGGTCACCTTATTTAGATCTCTACTCAAATGTCACCTCTACAGAGTGTTTTCCAAAAAGCATATATAAAACTCTCTATCTTCTTATCCTACATTACTCTTCTTAACTGCACTTGTCATTCTCTGTCCCATTGGAATATTTATTTGTATGTTGTCTTCTCCCTCACTAGAATGTATGCTCCATGCCATATCCCCAGAGTGACAGATAGAGAGTAGACACACAGAAATTATTTTCTGAATCGGTGAAAGGATAACAGAATATTTAGCTCCTGACTCTTACCCTGGTAAGCGAGTCTTGAAAGAGAGAAAATACATTCAAATCAAAAGATTTTTCTGTGTACAGTTCATCAGAACTGCCAGATGTGTTCTAAGCATTATATTATCTTGCAACTTCGTGAAAAGTCAGGCTTAGTCCTCACATATATGTCGCTGTTCTATGCATCACAACACAAGAGCCACCAATGGAATAGTGGAATTAACATATTTAATTTGAATGGAAATAGAATTGTGTGTTCTGCTATTTCAGAAGGATTATTTTAGGAGTAGAAGGGAATTAGCTGGCTGAAAGATAGTATAGCTTGGTCTAATTGAACTGAATCTAATGGGACTGAGAGTGTTCAATGCACACACTTGTGGCTTAGTGAGCTTAGCATGGAGTAATAACTCAAAATGACACTTCCTTTCATTTGGAGTAAAGCTGTTAAGAAAGATAAAATTGATCATTTTTCATTCAAATGTATAATCCCTGGTGTGTGTGTCTGAGAGAGAGAGAGAGAGAGAGAGAGAGAGAGAGAGAGAGAATGAATGAATGAATGAATGAATGAATGAATTAGCTGACTTTCAAACCTGATTCTAGCCTACCATTATGGCCCAGCTTCCTTAGAGGTATTCTTGGCTATACCCAAACTCACCTAAAACCCATGTAGTTCCTATATTTGTTCATGCTGTTCCTCTGGTGAAAAAAACTCCCCTCCTGCCACTTCTCCTTCCACACTTCACTCCAGTTCTCTAGCTACTGAAATCATATAAATCATTATATTCACATCAAATGCCTTTCTAGGACCCATTTTTCTCTTTTTAAGTTGTAATAACTGAGCCTAAACCTAATTAAATTGCAGCGAATATTAAATAAGACAATCTAAGAACATGCTAAGTCCCTTCTTTCTGACACTCCATCTCATACTCCATCTCAATCTTGAGTAATTCCCACTACCAGAAACAATCTCCACCACATATAAACTCCCTTCACATTTTGTAATTAGAGCTACTACTGTTTCGTGGTTATTTGAATAATCACATTCTGTGCCCTATCAGAGCATAATTCTTGAGAGCAAAGACACTTGCATTCTAAAAGGTAATATGCACAGTCACAGTATGGGAGGTAAATGCCTCGATATTAATTGGTTCAGAACCCTGTGCTCCATCAATACTATTTTTCCATTATACTTGATTACTACTTTATTTCTTCCAAAGGTCTTTTCATTAAATATATCATTTGAATCTTTAAATAATTCTATGACGTGTATAAATTAGTAACAGTTCCATTTTACAGTTTAATTTAGTTGTGGCCTATGGGATTTTAATGATGCCCCTGGATCTCTCACTCCCCTCATAGGTTAAGAAGCAAAGTTAGACCACACAGTACGCTTCTGGACCTCTTTCAGTGTCAAAAGACCGTGCTAGGTGCTGAGAATACAATAGTAAATAAGGTGGAACTGATTCCTCCCTTCACAAAGCTTACCCTCTAGAATCAGCTGTTCTCACCACAAACAAGTATGGCCCCACAGAAAACATTTGGCAACGTTTGAAAACATTTTGGATTTTCACAACCAGGTGGATGTTATTGATATCTATTGAGTAGTAGCCAGGAATGTTCCTAATATCCCACAATACATACGACAGCATTATTCAGACCCAGTTGTCAGTAGTGTCAAGTTTGAAGAACTGCTCTAGATTCAGCTCCAGAATGAATAATTGTAAAATATTCATAGGAAACAATACCAGATAAGATTGTGGAGATATGTTTGGAACTGACGACGGAGAATTAGATGCCAAGTTGAGGAATATAAACTTTATCCTGTAGACCAGGGACTGGCAAACTACGGCCAGCTGACCAAATCCAGCCTCCCATCTTTTTTTTGCAAATAAGGTTGTATTGAATGCACTCACGCCCATCTGTATATCTTGTGGCTGTTTTTGCACCACAGCGGCAGAAATGAGTTGTTGCCAAAGAGATCGTATGGCCCATAAAGCCTAAAATTTTCACTATTCAGCCCTTTACAAAAAAAAAGTTTGCTTACTTCTGCAATAGAGAGTGGGCGCCAAAGCAAAACTTTGGATAATTAATGGAGCAGCCTAAGTAGACTCTAAAAAGGAAGACTGATGGTGGCATAAAACAAGTTAGGATGTTACTGAAATAGCCCAAACAAAAAGCTAAGTGCTAAAATAAGTGTCAATATCGAGAAAGAACAGAAAAGCAAGAGATATTAGACAAAATAATCTATAGGCCTGCACAGAGGGAGAATAAAGCAGAAGTCAAAGATGATTCAGGCTGGTTCACTGGGAAAACAGTGGATTCATGAACAGAAATAGAAAAACCAGAAATGAGGAAACAGTGAGCTCAATTTTGCACATGTTACATCTAAGTAAGGGTAGATCTCCCAAGTGGAAATATCCAAGGAAGACATATGGAAGTCTAGTCAGGTTAACAGTTGAATTTTGTTAAAAGGAGCTAACATTTGGAGCTGGGGCATAAGTCAGGCTGATGGTGCAGGGAACATACTAAAATAAGGTCAAAGGGATAATTATAGAGTTGAGGGGTACACTTTAATTTAAGGTGCTGGAAATGAAATAAAGGAAAGAGGAAATTTACAAAAATAGGAGTTAAGCTAGCGAATGAGACAGATTCAAGAAGGCGTGAGCATAACTATCTAATCCTAATAATGTTTTGTCATTTCTGATACTGAGACTATCAGTAAGTGGCTTAATACAAAGGTGATGTTCCTTTTAATTTATTTAGATATACATTTGCTTATTTGCAAAGAAAACTACTAAGGTGAATGTAAGATAATGTGTCTTCTTAATTTACAGCTAGTACACTGCTGACTTTTACTGAAACTTTAATTTTTACTTCAATGTCTATACAATCTTCTGGAGTTTCTATCAGCAGAGGAGGAGGTGATGAATCAAAATGTCTCTTTAAGACACTATTTCTCAAAGGATGCCTCCAGCACCATTTACAGAGCTGCTTACGACTGTGGCTGTTACTGTGGGTACAGTGCTGGTTTCATGGGTGTGACCTGGGCAGCTGTGCAGGACCTCTCTCCCCCAGAAGGGCCCTGTGCTGGTTTGGATGCTCTGCTGTTGCTGCCATGAAATTCTTAATATTCTTTTCAAAAAGTATTCCTCAATTTTCATTTTACATTGGGCCTTTCAAAATGTGTAGCTGGTCCTGTGTGGGTATTCTAGTGTAGAATTAAATAAATTAGCAAGATTACAGAGGTTTAGAAAAATTGGATTCCTTGCTATGTCAGCTTTCATTTACTTGAATCAAGATTCTATACTTTTAAAAAAATGTCCATGTTTATGTCCTTTGGAAGCAGAATTTGGAAGCTGTCATTAGCAGGTACAGTATTTTTCATGGAAGTATTCTCTGCTTATTCACATCTGTATAGGTAGCTACCAGGTAAGAAGTTAATAAGTAGAGGGTGGAGGTAAATCAGGGTACCAACACCTCACTCACTTTCTTCTTAGGAAATGGAATCATATAACTCAAGTTCAACGTGTCTACCTTCAACTAAGTGATTTCAATCCAAAGAACCCCTGCAAGAACCAATGTCCTTCTTCCAGCATTGTGAATATCAGTGGTTCAGGTATCACTGCTTTGGTATATTAGTTTGCCATTGTACCAAGATGGTTACAGGAATAGGTGATATGGTTTATTGAATTTTAAAATGTTGAATTAAATAATGGAAAGATTATTTCCTTTACAAATATCTTCTAGTCATTCTTATTACCTTAAGAAAAAATACTTAATCAGTTTTTCACATCTCTATTTTATTTGCTAACTGCCATTTTAAACAAAGAGAGAGCAGGCAGACCTCAGGCTTGGAGTCTTTCGCAGATTATAGTATCCAACTAAACTTGACTTTATTTAGCTTTTTTGTTATTGTGTTTTTTTCAATAATCTATGTATGATAAATGACACAAGTTTTCAATTTACAGTAGATTATAAAGCTATCTTTCTAAATATGAGGGCCTTTAAATAAAAATATAAATTCACAAAAAAATATTACATAAAAAGCAGTCTAAATGACCCACAGATGTGCCTTAAACTAGGAAGGTGACACAGAAATGATCAGATTATTAATGACACTGCTGTTGCTATTAATAAGAGAGTTTTATTAGAGAAAGCTGGGTTCTGTTCAGAGGAGAGCCACAGTGTTCCATCTTGTGCATCACCAGCCTCCAATTCATATATGTTTTAGTTATTACTACCATAAATCATACATTGTTATATTTGATGCTTACTCAATAGAAGGTTATAAAAAAAATCACATTGCACAGAATAAAGCAAAGTAAAACAAATACTATAAACCTAAAGACGGTAAACAAGCAGAAATGATAATCCAAGTAACCTTATTAGTCAGTTGCTTACTTCAAAAGGTCAACAATACACACTCACCATTTATAAATATAAATGTGAGATCAGCTATGTAAAAAATAAAAAACATGTACCTGAATAATATAATAATAATGTACAGAGGAAATCATTTTGTTTTAATAATAGCTAATTTGATCAAGGGCTATCTCATAAGGGTAATGGAAAGGAAATTGGTTTGTTTGAAATCACCACAATGTAAAAATAGATAAAGATTGAACTAAGAACAAAATATTTACATTAAAATGACATTTTTATGCTAAATCTCTTCAAGAAGGTTTTCTATTATTCGATTTTAGTTATTCTAAAGATCTACTTTGGAGAAATGGTGCTTAGTTTCTGCCAGTTCAAATTTCTTCAAATTGTCATCCTAAAAAAGAAACTATGGAGGGTGTTGGTTTCTTTTTTCAAATTTCTCAAAATCTTGGCACTTCTTTTATAACCTTAGTTCTTGGTGTATAATTTAACAACTACAAATTCTAAGAGATAAGGATTAGTCATCAGAGTTTAACAAAGTAGTTATTCAGTAATTTCCTAAGAATCATAAATATATTAAGTAAATTTCTTTTCAGAAATATACCAGGCATAAATTGTTTTCAAAGTATAAACTAAATATTATTAAAATGCATATGTTTAACAAATTAATGACACTACCATATACTAATCAATCGAGATCTACTAAGGTCATATTACTCTACTCTAGGTGTGTGCGAACCCAAAACAAACACACACACACAGTCATGGTGACAAAGTCCATACAAATGGTTAATCATTGAGTTTGACATTTCTTTCCACTATGGCAATCAAACATAACATCACCTGGACTTCTAGACTGGAAGAGTACAGAGCTCTCTAAGTTTACAGCATAGCAGGCAAAGCAATGGAAGTTATATTTCTCAAACAAAAATATTTACTAAATGCATATTATACACGAGTCACTTAGTCCCTGACACTGAATACGAAGACTGATATATGTGGAAGTTCCTACTTTTTAGGATCTTACAATCCAGATACACAGTCAAAATACAAATATGAAATAGAAAATATCGTAAGATAGAAAGTGCCAAATAAATGGCAAAACATTGTGTTCTAAGAGTTCAAGGGCAGATCTCACCAAATGAAGTCAGGCAATTTGGCCCTGTACATGTTTGCTCATGAAAACCAAAAGTCAAGCCACTAATCCCAATGTTTTCACTTTCTTTCCTTTCATTAAACCTTACATTTTATTTATTTATTATGTATTGACCCAAAGAAAACAATTTCAGAAATGCCATTTTAAAGAAAAAAGACAAGATAGCATTTACTTCTGTTCTCAAAGATAATTCCATTCTAAAAGCAGATATCTAAGTCAAAAGACTATTCCATAATGAAGGGATTGGCATGAAGGCTGGCAGATGAAAAGAAGGAGATTGTTTTGAGGTAAGATGGGCTTTGGTCCTCTTTTCTGACCACCCGGTCATTAGCAGTCAGCCTATGAGTCAGGCCAACTCTGGTTACCAAGCAGTTTGCTGCTCTGTTGCTTAGTGACTTGAGCCTGCAGACCATCATTTCCAGCTGGCTCTTCTGGAACCAAACCTTAATAGATTTCTGACTTGATCTTTCTCTTTGGAGCTCAAGCCTTTCATGCTTTTTCTCTGAATTGTTGAAAATAAAACCTGATTGGTTTTACTTTTCTATCAGTCTTAAAAAGTACTCTGAATCAGACATATATATTTCTCCTATCTACGCACATATTTTTATCAGAAAAAAAGATGTCAACATTCATAAAAATCATGTGTGTAAACAAATAAACCGAGATTCTACACCCAGAAAGAGTGTGGTCCTACCTTTCTGTTAACTAACCACCATTTTATAAAATTATTCATTCATTCTTATCTCTTTGATATATATTCAAGGTAGGGTAATCAATGAGAATGTGACTCTTAGCTCAAAGCAGGGTAATGCTGCAAAAACACCGGGTAGAGAGTTAGTCATGCCTGGGTTCAAGTTTTAACTCAACTAATTTTATGGCTGCAGAGCTGAATAATCTTAGTTATAGAACAAATTTTCTAGGCCCCAGCCTCTGTATATGTAAAATACAGCTAATAATATTTAAATTCAACCTTGTTTGTTTTTAAGAGTTGACATACATAAAGTACCTAATACATAGCAGGAGCTAAATCACTAATAGCTATGCTATATTAAATCTAAAATAATAAAGCTATATTATTATAGGCCTAAAATTGGATTTCAAAATGAAATCAGATAATTTCTTCTCATATCAGCTCAACATCTCATTTTGAGAATAAGTACTTGGTCTGATATAGCCAGAGAGCATGTATGTCCTTAAAATTGAACATGAAATGATTTAATTTTGTTTATAGAGACTAATATGTTAAAATGATATGTAGTTTAAAAATACAGTAAAATAACACTTTAGAATTTTTATTATATTTCCAACCTAAAATCTTGTCTTGCAGATGGTGTACTAGACTGAATACCACCAATACTTTCATTCTGAATGCCCCGCAGCCTATGTATGAGTCACAGAATTATTAAAGAATTCCGGACCCTTTTTTACCCATGCAGCATCCACTTCATTCACTTACAACAGCAAGTTGGAACTTGCTTTTAATTACCTATCTTAAGTGTACTGTAGTTTGTTATCACTTTGTAAATTTAATTAGTCAAACTTTACTTGTAAATATCAAATGCCTTTATAACCATATGACTAATGAATAGAGAGTCTACGATTCGAAAAGGTTGAGTAAACAAGGTCAAATATCAAGTGGCTAGCAGAATTGGAAATATATGGCTTCAAACTATATTAAATTCACAGGAGCTTTTTATTTATAAAGAAATTTACACAATGAATAACTTTTAAAATTAGAGCTCTGATTTGAAGATTATTTTAATGAACTTTGAGACTCAATTTTTAATTTCCTTCTCATTCAACATCTAGCAAGTTTATAAGAAAGACTGTTTTTGCTTAGAAGTATTTTCACCAGCTGGTTATCTTTTCTCTTTCTTTAAGATAAATGTCAAAGGTCACAGGAAGTACACAAATAATAAACTGTCAGATCATTTGAATGTTGTCATCAACTTTCCTCACATTTTTATCCTTATAATTTCTTAAGTATTACAAGTCGATTGGCAAGTTCTTTAAAAGGACTATTTCCCTGGGGTCTTCTGATTTTAGTAAAGGCTAATAAAAACTTTCAAAACTTATAAACACCCTTAAATTGCAGTGCCACCAAGGTTCTTGCTGAAGACACACAGCCAATTACATCAGGAACACAGCTCATGACTTGGCCAACTGGTACCGCCCAAAACATTGGCATAACTTCCTGTTGTTCTCACCAAACGATTTCCCCAAGAAACTTCCTCCCCACATCCTGGTACCACACTATACCCACAGACCAACTCTGGGTTCTCATCTCCCAGGAGAATACGAGCAACGTCCTTCGTTGGGTATCCTCAACCAAGGGACAGAGGAAAGATAACCTTAAAGTAGAGCAAATGTGAATGCAAGGAAGAGTTCTCTAATAGAATAACTAATGTCTTTGAAAACCTACTCTGTTTTGTATGTGTGTGTTCAACCTACAAATTCTGTAAATGACTAAAGTTCTCTTTATAGGTGACAAAGGCTAACTTGAAGAAACATTAAGTATATTTCTCTCTGAAACAACTATAAAAGCAACTACAGTGGCTGAAGAAATTGAGATTCAAGAAAGCAAATGTTCACTTCTAAACATGAGCAGTTTGATACATAATGCAATGTCTGGTAAAGAGAAATTTATAATAAACAAAAAATACGGCCAAAAACATTATCTAGCTCCCTAAAACTTTTAAGTTTTCTTAAAAATATCCTGAAAGAGGGCTTTCAAAATGTCACCTATAGAAATCAATAGGTGATTTAAGGATGCTACTGACTGCTTCTTCTTTGGATATATTGTAATTAAAAATACACACGTACACAGAAATTATAGAGATAAGACATTGGAGTATTACCTAGATACCATCTTAATCAAATAAACCCTATTGCCTAATTTTACCTAGAACACTGCCCTTCATTCAGTAAATTGAGGAGAAACCCGGAAAAATATAAAGATTTTCCTGACTGATTTTCATAAAATACACTGGAAGTTGTTTTCTTCACCAGAAATTCCACTGACCTTGGAGTTCCTGCTGACATTGCAAGGAATACCCTACACAGATGAAAGTAGAGTCCTACCTATAATCAATAGACTATAAAGTACTAGATATTAAGAAAAATGATAAAACAGTGGTGAAAAGCATGGACAAGGAGTTTCTAATTTAACACACAACATCAGACAAAACATGTGTTCAATAAACACCTGCTAGTGATATAATTATTACCAATAATCATTGAGTGAATAGCAGAAAGAAAATCTGCTACAGATTTTGAAGAAGAAAAAGATTATTTCCAGTTAAGGGAACAGAAGGAAGCTCTCAGAAAGAGAGGAATTTGAAAGACATGTTGAATGGCAATAGGCAGAGAAGAGGCACCAAGTCCTATGGTTCTACCTCAATATCTTTCCTTTCTGCCTTCTCTTTCCCATGAAATTAATAGATACCCATCATTCCTTTGAACTCTAGGTCTCTTCACATATATTCTCTTTAGCACAATCCACCAACAAATAATTTTTCAAGGTAATTATCTAAAAATATAAATGTGATCCTAAATATTCAGGCAGATCAAGGCTGGAACAATGGATTTATAATGCAGAGTAAGGAACGTATCAGCTTATAATAAAACTAAGTGTCTAATCCTGTGCAACACACTATAATTTATACATGACTATACTTAATAAAACCACAATACCAAATCAATACTATTACTATTCCTGGAAAATTGGGTAAGAGGTAAATTGAGGCAAATATTAATTAAACTGTTCAAAATCACACAACTAGTAAATGGGAAGTCAGAATTTAAGTAGTTTGGCTTCTGCTTAGATGCTCTCTGTACATATCACTCAGTACCTGGAGTGTTTCAATTCAGTGCCCTACACTTTAAATTGGTTCTGAAAATCCAAATGAAGTCTAGATTAAAAACAAAAAAAAAAGATCAACCTGGTAAATATAGCACAGAAAGGTGAAATAACTTAGGGTGTTTAGGTAAGAAAATAATTTTTCAAAAAGTGTACTAACACTGAAAATATTGATTAATAGGTGAACTAAGAATAGAAAAGAGCTTGGCTCCAATGGTGAGTTACCCCAGGCCTCTTGACTTAAGGGCTACTTTGTAGAAGAGAAGAGAGGTTCAGTCTGTGAGGCTATGAATGTAAATCCTGGACCCATGAATGACAGTTACTGTGAAGGAGACTCCCACTGTATATTAGCAAGGACTTCCCAATCAATAGACTTGTTAAAAAACGAAATTGTGCCATATGATTCTCAACCAGAAGGTTTGCAGAGACGCTAAAAGACTGGTCATCACAGATGGTATTCTATGAATTCAACTATGGTATGGAGGGTGAACCATGTAGACTTTAACATATTGTGACTGAGATTGGCTAGCAGTTCTCTATATTTGTTTTATCTTACTCCTGGGAGCAGAGTTGAGATGTGTCCCAGCCTCCTTTGCAGTTAGATGTGGCCAAAGAACTGAGTTCTAGCCAGAGTATATTAGTATAAGTACTATGTGTACTTCTAGGCCTGCCTCATAAAAATTCACGCATGCCATCTTCCATGGTCTTTTCCCCTGCTTCAGTTGAGCCTGGCAACCTTGAAAATCACGTGTTATAAATAAAGGGACCACAGGATGGTAGGATCCCATGTCCCTGAAGCACTTCAGGGCAGATTACCTCCCCCACAAAAAGCAGGAAGAATAAATAACCCTTTATGATGTCAATCCACTGAGATCTGGAGAGTATGTTGTAGAGCGACATGATTACTTTAACTAAAACAGATGCCTTCCAGTATGATTTATTTTTTCAACTAAGTGTAAATTATTTGAAACCAAAAAACTAACTCCCGCTTAACTTGGTGATCATTAGGCAAAAATGAAACACTTTGGACGAGGTAGGTGTTAAATATATGCATATCGAATGAAAGGGAAATCATGATGTTCAGGCACCAAGATTCTGAGCAGGAACATACCAGGCAAGTGTTTAAATTGCTGGTCACCTAATTTAGAAGGAGCAGAAGATATCAGTGTGGTGGTAGTAGCAGCAGTTTAGATAGTAATATACATATGTACACATGACACACACATTAGAACAATTTGGAGTAATTTTTTAAATTATGCATGGTGCTTAGTTCAAGTTATGAAAGCATAGATAGAATGATATTTGTCAGAAGATGCCTAAGATATGATGAAAGTCTTGAGGCTCTCTGAGCCAATGTAGAAATGTGAGGTGCTCTATTCAATTCTCTTGTTGGATACTTTTACTCCATAAGGACCACTGAGTTACTGAAAATTGATATCATGATTTTTATTTTTTATTTTTCATTTGCACTGCTCTTTTGATGCCTCCCTGATCTGGCTGAGACCTGACATACAACAACGAAATATCGGCAGAAATAGTGTTTTTGGAGTCTCTCCAAACAGCACCAGAAAAGGAAGTGCCAGAAATTTCAGAAGAAAGCCTGTTTTCATGAGATTTCCTGCCTTCCTTACATCTCAACATGTCCAAATAGTTCAGATAACCTTCAGTTGAACTCTAGGTTGTTTCACTCAGGATGAAATCAAGCCCCTGAGTTGAGGTTTACCCATTCAATATTGGGTATAGTTTAGTAATTCTAATAATAATAAAGCATATTAAAGGAAAGAGACACTAGACTCTGGAATTTTGGGCCTGACTTCATAAACTCAAGCTAGCTTTCCTGCTCTGGCACTTGATAACTGGTTTCAATCCATTCTTCCTCAGAGCATCTTGGTATTTATGCCTTTCATTTACTGGTTATCTCTGACAAAAATTTTCAGCAATATCTTTCTCAGAGGGAAATGATTATTTTTTTATAATTTCTTTAAGACTGAAAAAGTTGATGTTTGTCTTATGAACATTACATCTAATTAATTTTAGAAATGTCATTTAGTTAAAATCGTGGGGAAAATAAGAACACTTCTCCAATTAGACATCTAGCTATTTAAAAATAAAATTCTCAGTTCAGAAATTTCTCTGAGCAGACATTCCTTTTATTTCCTTTGTCACCTATTTTTACCTATGGCATTAATGCATTCCTGAGATGGCCATACTGCTAGTTTACATTTTGATTCTCTCCTTGCTGCTTCTTTCCTAGAAGTCTTGCTTCTGTCTTTTGTTTTGTTTTGTTTTATTTTGTTTTGTTTTGTTTTGTTTTGTTTTGTTTTGTTTTGTTTTGTTTCATTGCTGGCATATCCCTCGGCTTCCTATAGAAAAACTATATAAAAATCATTTGGTCAGTTTCTCAACTAACAAACTCATTTCTTTTTGTAATGCCTGTTTCTCTATCATAATTAATATTCATTTTACCACAATGTGGAGGTAGTGTATAGAACCTATTAGTAACTACAATTAAAAAGTATACATCACAGAACCCTCCCTCTCTGACCATTGCCTAGAATTGCCTCTTCTGGGGCAGAAACACCATAATAAGCTCACACATGGTTTATCTTAACAGCTGTTTTTATAAAAGCCTAGAGAAATTCATGTAAGCACATGCATAAAACAAATTCACTTATTATAAAGATAAAAATATTCATAAAGAAAATTATATATTGACACAAGATTCGAAGAATCTAAATTCAGAGAACACAACAATATTATCAAGTACGATTCTGCAACTTTCTAGACAGAATTCCTAAACCCTTTTTTCCGTCCTTTTGTAAAAGGTATTTTTGAGATTATAAACGTATTAAAGTCAGTAGTAAGGAGAGGTTTCATAGGGACAGATCATTACACACACACACACACACACACACACACACACACACACACACAATACACATCTCTGTTCATCTCTTTTCATGCAAAAAAAAAGAGCAAATTATGATTTTTCCTCCTCTCTTCTCAGGTGCTTTCTTTCCTAGGCTATTGGCGAATCTGGCAGGGATATTAGTTTAAGAAATGAAAGAAAAGCCACCATATAAGTATGGGAGTACACTGCATTCTTATTTGACATCTGGAATCCAATTTTCTTGTAGGAACTTGCAATAGGAATTGAACTTCGAGAACCACCCACCTCAACCACTCCTATTACCATCTCCAGGAGTCCTGCTCTGACTTGGATATCTGCGGGATTTATTGTCAAGGGAGATTACTCCGGATAAATCACAGGTGAGGAAAGGTAATGGTATTCCCTCCCTGCCCACCCCTAAAGCGAAAGGCGGGGGCAGCAAAAATTACCAGGGGGAGGCAAGGCCACCATTTCCAAGGATCTGCAAACCTTACCACGTATGTGCCACGGTGAAACGCCGCTGTTTGGGGATGTTGCTGCTGAGAAGCATCCTGCGCAGGAGCCTGGGGGAATTTCTCGGAGAAATCACCGGAGAGAGCTTGGGCGAAGCCGCCTTCCTCGTCGTCTTGGACTTCTCATACTGCAACAGGTTTTCCCGCAAGGATTTCACCAGATCCTCGTTCAGCCAGGGGTTTGGGCAGTGCGGATTATCCACTTCGGGCACGGTTAAGGTGTCCGGGCTCGAGGTCTGCTGAGCCATCTTCCCGGTCAACTTTGTACAGTTGGCAGCGACCCAGGGCAACGTGGTGCCCTGGCCTCTGTCCAGCGATGGCTCCTCTCAGCCCCGAGCAGCGTCCGTCCGGGGCAGCAAGCAGGTGGCTCCGGCGCCGTCAGCGCATTCGGCCGCCCGCCCGCCCGCCTCGGGCTCCCGGCGGGGATGGGGCTGGGTGCCGGCGCGGCGGGCGCGCTCCCCGGCGGAAGCCTGCTGAACGTCACCCCTCCTCCGCCGATCCCCGGCCAGACAGAGGTCCCCGCCGCCCGGGATCATGGAGGGACGTGGCCGCGCGGCGGAGCAGCCTGTGACACTAACCACTGGCACTGACGCGCCGCAGCTGCTGGAGCGACTTCTGCTTCTGGACAGAAAAAGTCCTAGGGCGGCGGGGGGGCGGGGAAGAGGGCTTCGCCATCAGATGTCTGCTGCTCCACTGTGTGGCCAGCCTTCCCATTTGCTTATTCCTGAATCCAGAGGAAAGAAAAACTTTGAACTTGACCTTCCTCTCCCCCAAGGGCTGTTTATCTCCTCCCTTCAGTCCACGTTCATAAAAGAAAACTGCGAGCTCTCTGGTTTGGATAGAGGAGAATAAACAAGCACTAGCTAAACAAGGAGGACGATTTCTCTGCTGCCTGCTCAGCTCCGCCTGATGGACCTTTAAGACAAAGCCCAAGAACCGTCACCCCTTGCCCCTTCTCTTCTCTACCTAATGAGAAACCAAACGGAAGATTTTAAAGCACCACACGTGGAACACATTACAGGTTGCTGTTGTGCTGTACAAACTTGCTACTCATGGCCCTTTTGGAAGCATGAAACAACACTGTTTACACCCACAAATGCTTTGTGTTTAAACTAATGACCCTCCAGAGGAGAGATTGTTTTCAGAAGAGTAGTTAAAAATTATTTGAAAGTTTCCAGAATTGCTTATAGTACATACAATTTTATGTATTCAACTATAAAATAAAGTTAATCTAGCTTTTCATAGTTATTTCCTTCGTTGTCTTTTAATCTAAGATTCTCATTTGTGATCAGCATAGCTTCAAGAAACGCATTCAGAGGAAGTTTAAAATAAAAGAGAAGAAATTATTTCTTGTCTATTTAGTTTGCTACTGGAAAAGAATTAAAAAATGTCCCAACAATTCAAGGAAGTGAATAAAAAGCCTGTTAGATCTCATTATATTATAAATTATGCTATACACTAAAAGTGCAAACATTAGAACTGGATTGGAAGGGAACTCAAACCCTGAGTAGAGATAATCCAGCAGCCTAGTGATGCTACAGACAGGTGAAGGTTGAAGTCAAATCTCACTTCTGAGTGTCTATGACAATTTAAACACACACACACACACACACACACACACACACACACACACAGTAATTTAAGAAGGAGTTACAAAATGGAGAATGGAATAGCCTGATTCAAATATTTTTGAGGTATTTTATCATTACTCTTAGGTCAATCCTAAAAAGTTTCCATATCTCCCTTCCTGGTTGTTTCACCTTAAGTTTCAATTTCTTGCCTTTAAAATGTTGCAAAAAGGATACTCTGAGGTTCCATTTAAGAAAGTGCAGGGTACCACCCATGTACATATAACAATTTAGTGAGACATATGTGCCATGACTTGATCAGAAAATCTGCTATGAAAGTGTTCAGAATTTTAAAAATCAGGGTGTGATTATTTTTACTCATAAAGAATTTTCACTAGTACAAACGGTTTTATTACTGCACAACGTTAAATGTCAAGGTCCCTTAGTTCGAAAAATAAATATATTCATTAAAACATTCTATAAAGTGAACTGAGGTACTGAAAAGTGCATTAGAAGGTGTGCAAAACAAGAGCGTAAAGCGGGCCTTCAAAGAGCTCGTAACTTAATGATTTAATGAAAAGGCTGAACAATGCTCAGAAAAAAAAGACACCAGAATACCTGAAAAAAGTGATAATATCAGGAGTGATAATATCAGGAGCAGATAGTATCAGTTGCATAAGTGATGAAGGAATGCTAAGGTGGAATCAAGCTTAAAGAGGAGAAGGATATAAAAGAAAGGTAAGAAAGAAATCCACTCCAGGATGAGGAACTAGAATGTGCAAATAAAAAGTGAACAAGTTATTAAAATAAAAAAAAAGCTCAGCAATTAGGAGATAAAAAACTTGTTCAGGTTTGTAGAAATAAAAATTCAATTAACAGGATAAAATGAAGAAAAATGAACAATGGCAACAGCAGCAACAGAAGTAGGCAGCAAACTGAAATGGCATAAATGACTAGAAAAATTTCACACATTCTAAAGGCTTAGTTCCATCCAACAAACATTTAATAAATGGGCAATTATTTTGTGCCAGGCACTATGTTGAGTGCTCTAGGATATTTAAAGAACAGCTTGATACTGTTTCTGATCTCTGGGAGTTTGTAATCTGATAGAGTAGATAATGCACAAAACAATTAACATGACAAGTAGATAGCGGAAGTGCTCAGATGAGAGCCTGCAAGCTGGAGATGCTCAAATGTCTGGCTTTAAGTAGAGAAAAATGATTCTCAGTGACTAAATGAAAGAAATGGTATGACTAAGAATGATAAGGGCCATATACGGGGAAATTCATCACATTCAGAGGATTGCAGGTTCTACTTCTTACTTTCAATGACATTCACTGAAGAGGAGGGAACTATTTACAAGCTAGACTTTTCCTAAATTGCCTGTCATGTGGCTGTTCAGACAGTTTGGACACTTTGTTGATCACAACTAAGCTAAATCATAAGATATATCAATTTTCTATTAAAATTTTTTTGAGGGTTGTGGTTAAACATAGACTAAAACTGAACAAAGGCGCTCTGCAAACCTCCCATTGCTTTGGTACATAGTAAAAGATTCCATTGTAGAAGCAGAACTGGCTGCAGATTTACAGGTGCTCATATCTTATCATTATTTGGTCAATTTCTTAATATCTATAATTACCCTCTCTAATCCTCCAAAAGATATATGGCAGGCATGCTACTTTTTAAATATAAAATTAATTTTGTGTTGAAAATTTTTTGCCACCTCCTTGTAATAACACACACAAAAAACATGAAGTCATTCAAAATCATGCTTGAAAATTATTGCTTTAGGAAGCACAAATTGTAAAGTTCTGAACATAACCAAAGGGAGGTGAGGTTTGAATAAACTAGCAATTTTCTTTACAATAATGCAGGGGTCAGGGGAACTCCTCCCACAAAAACACTACACGTCTTGCCTTTTTTTTCTTAACAAAATCTCTTTAAAATTAGCTGCCAGAAACTTTTCTGAAAAACACAGTATTGTAAGTGACAGCCAAATAAAGGCCTTAGATTTTAAGTGGAAATGTAAAAGTGGGTGAAATGTTTTGATAATCACCCACACCTAGAACAGCATATAACATCTCTTAACTTCAAAGAAGTTTTCCTACATACTTTTTTGTGGGTTTTTAAAATTTGCTCTTTTAGATTATTCAGAATTCTTGAAAACATTTATTTAATTAATTATTCACAGGCAGCAAAACATAAGGAATAAGATTTGCATAGGTTCTGGAATGAGAAATGAAAAGTAGGCCCTTGTCTAGGTAAGAACAAGCATGGCTGGATTTCTCACAATTGAAAGAAAAGCAATGATACAGCTAATTCAAAAGAATGGATAAATAAAAATGATTTATACTTGACTATGGAATGCGTTATAGGTTTCTCCCAACTATGTTTGCATTAGGTAAATAATGTGTTAAAATGAGACTATATTTTAATTGCCCATGCGGTGTTGTCCATGGAAATGATCTGACAGTGGGAAAGGTTAGGATGCCTAGTAGTTAAGAGGGTGTCTTTGGAACCCAAAAGCTTGTTTTGAACCCCAGCTATAATAGTTACTAGCTTAGTTTACTTGTCTGTGGCTCAGTTTCTTATCTCTTAAATGAAATTATGATAATAATAATAATAATAATAGCTATTATGTAAGAATGCTACAAAGATTATATGTATTAAAACCCACAATATAAAGTATTTAGAAGAGTGCCTGGTACAAAGTAAACATGCAATAAATAAAACCTGCCACTAGCTGTTACAAGGAACTTACCAAAATTTATACTTAGTAGATATCAAGTATGTCCCAGGCATTTTTTTTAATTCATTTAATCTTGCAATAACTCTTAGGAGGTTATTTCATTAGCACTATTTTACTGATAAGGGCATAAGAAAGCTAAATAACTTGCCCAAAGACACATAGTTTAACAATGCAGAACTGAAATTTGATTGTCTATGAAATGTTAGGCCTTTTATTTCAACTCTATACTAAACCACACCAAAAGGAAAGCTGACCCAGTATTTAAAATTGATAATAGATATTTCTATGGAAAATAGTAGAAATCTGACTGCCCTAAGCTCTTGGCCTAGTTAACATTAAATTCTGTCCTTGGCTCCACTTGGGACATACACTATGACAACCTGTGAAGCCTGCCAAGTCATGAAATACTTACAAAGCCATGGTATGCAAGTAAGGGCAACTCGAGGTGGAATTCCTAAGTGTTTCTTTTTTTAATCTATATACCTGTACTTCTTTGATATGAAAAAGTTTTAATTAAACTTCATGGTATTTTTGACTTTGCAAAATAATATATCTTAACATTATTTTATTTAAATTTTTATTGTGATTATTTTTCATTTAGACTTTATATCATTATAAACTCTGGTGATAAAATTATATTACCCATATATCTAAAAGTACATTTTAACATTGTAGAACAGGGTTTTTAAATCGTCATCATCACTGAATTTTTAATATTGGGTTGGTTGGTAAAGATTAAAAACAATAAATTTATCTATAACTCCTCCAACAAAGAAAATAAATAATAAATATTAAATTAATGATAAAAATAATTGGTACCTCAAAGGTTTAGAGGAGTAGCCAATGGAGGAGGATAATTCTGAAGGCTATTTATTTCAACAGTTCCATTTCAACATAAATTTGTGTAGAAACTAAAAGAAGGGGCTAATAATAGAAGAATTAGAAGGTTTCATGCATTGGTTATAATGAACATTCAAGTCAATAGGGAGGTGAAAAATAGACTGGATATTTCTTAACATAATCAGTTATACATTCCATCTAATTAAGTGTGGTTTGCCAATTAATCATCAGAAGGATGATAATGTAAAAAAAGTATCTGGAGTTTATTGGACAAAAATAAATCTGTCTTGATTTATATTAGAGCTACAGTTTGAGTATACAATACATTCTTTTAAGCACAATTTGTTTTAATAAGAAGGTTCAATGTTTTTTTTTCCAGATTAAATCTAGTTAAAAGGAGATTTTCTAGATTAAAAATAAATGTTAGGGATATCTCTACTGAAATAATAAGTCAACATTTGATTAAAAAGAAAAGTTAACACTTTATAGGGCACAACTTATACCAGCGAACACACAGCTTGTCTATTTTATTTCTGAGGAAAAAATTACAGTATAATTTATGTAAGAAAGAATCTTTCCTTTTCTTATGATACATCCACTTAAAAAGTTTCCAGTACTAAAACAAAATTCCTCTTGATCACTTTGCTGAAACAGTACACTAGTATGGCCTCTCTAAATATTAGCCAAATTTCAATAAAGACAATGAGTTTTGATGGCCATTAAAGTTCTAACATAAAAATACCCTATATTAGTAGGTCTTTTTTTCAGTGGGAAAAATAGCCAAGCATTTTGCCTTCAACTTCACGACAAAATATCCCTTTATGCCATTGTATCTGTAGTGCATCATCACCTAGCATACTTACGGAATGACTAAAATATCTCTGGATATAAGTACAATACACAAATACTGTAAGCATACATACTTTTTATCTTTTCTTAAGTAGTCATTGCAATCATTCTAATGAGATAGGTACAAATTGAAGCACAAAAGTTAACTTCCTTAAGGTCATACCTACCCAGCAGGTGATAGAGTTGGGATTTTAAACCACATAGTGCAAGTCCAGAGTCTATGCATGTAGCCATATACTGCCTTTGTAATTAAAAATTAAAAATCATGCAAATAGAGGTATTCTTAGCAAAATGAATTCACATAACTTGATATGTGCAAATCTAATCCCTCTGCAAAGATCTGTTACAGCAGCCTTTGAAGTAAAAAATATTTCCAAACCCCAATCAATGTCTATTAGCAATGGTATTTTTGAGGCTCTGACAAATGTTTTTTTCATAACCAGATCTCCAAACCGTCCAAAATTGTTCATTGTATCATAAACAATGGATATCGAATACACAAAAGAACTCAGGTAGGCCTTTGCTGTTTTTGTCCACATAACAAACATACTAATGAACAAAATTCAACATGTATCCCAAGCTCAGAAAATGTAACACAGTAGTGATCTATTCAAAATTTGACACCAAGAAACACATTTTCTCATCTCTCTTTTTCAGTGTCTGTATTCATCTCTTACTGACCCCAGGAAAGGATTTTTATAGTCTTTCTCAAATTAGCATAATATAACTGGAAAGCCTCCTTTTTGACTCTGACACAGAATATCTGTTTCAATCATTCTGTTTTCAGGGTATGGCTTTACGAGACAAAATATTATATTTTACTGAAAGTGTTCATAATTTAGAGGTTTATAATGATAGTTGTCAATTTGCTTTCTAAAGTTTAACATATATAGACAATGATTTCTCATGGGCAAATTGTATTTTCAGGGATAACACTTTTCATACATAACTATAAGGAACCTTCTGAGACCTAGATGTTCTTGTGAGATGCTTTATAAAAGATATTACAGAAGCTAGAGTTCTATTCCCAATTCTATAATTAATGACCTAAGTCACCTTTAATATGTTCATTTAATTTCTCTGAAACTCAGTTTTCTAGTTAAAAGTCCTATAACTTTATTACAGTTTTGTAACTTTTAAAAAGAACATACACTGTCTTTGATTGCAAGTTTAAGTTGCTATTTAAGAAAAATTGTTATCAAGTGCATCCTGAGGCAATATGGTGTCTTCCATTTATATGTTCCAAAGATAATTCTTTCAAAAGAGAAAGGGAAAAGATATATTTAATGTTTAAGAAATTGAAGGTGGAAAACCAGGAGCCTTACTAATGCTTTTATGGCCCTAACATTTATGAAAATTCCTTCCCTAACCAGATAAAAAGTTTGTTCTGACATCTGAGTCACAGCTTGGGAGACAGAGTGGGTGAGCAATGCCTAATTTAATATTTGGAATCAAACCATTGTTTTACTTTTAAAATAGTAAAACTCCAGAGATAGGTATAATCCCTATTACATAACAAGTCAGAATTTCTAAAACTTGAGAACTTAATTTACCTTTTAGGCAAGAACAGAAACCTCTGTACTCACATTTCACTAAGAGTACCCATCAAAGACTAGTTCTACCCAATGTTAATGTGTTACATGAAGCAAAAACATTTCATTATACACACACACACACACACAAACATATGTATTTAAACATATATGTATACATACATATATATATATATACACATACATATGTATATATAATGTCAAATACAATTAAACACATTGTTTTTTACAATAGGGTCTCTCAGTCTTTTAATATGCTAATGTGATTTATGAAAGCAGACTTTCTTGGCCCCAAATCTACCTGAGTCTTCTAGCATGTCCAGAGATGGGTGCTGCCAGGAACTCCTACCTGGCCTTCTACAAACATCTTCTTGAGCATAGTTGATAGATCATATGAACTTCCTTCGGACTGGCACATCTATCCATCTGTCTGTCTGTTTGTTTCCTATCAAACAACAGTCTAACAGAAATGCTTCTACCTTAACCACAAGTAGTCCAGGTGCTGCCCTGGTACCAGACTCTATTAAACTCAAGGTTATTATTAAGCTCCTGCTCTGAGGCTAATTCCATGCTCCTTTTCAATCAGTATCTTTCCCCTTGTAAAAGTCCTAACTTTCGCATAGGCTAGGAGAGAGCTGGTGCTGAGAGTTTAAATGACAACTCTATAAATGTCATGCTAGTTGGAAGGCTATGAACAGGCTAAGGGGCTGAGAAATATTGGTTTAAAAGGCACTATTGGTGAGAAGATGCGCAAAAGCAATGGAAGGCTACACAAGTGCTTTTTAAGCTTTAATGTACCTACAAATCACCTGACGATTATGCCAAATTCAGATGCTGTTTTAGTAGGTCTGAGAAAGGGTTTGGGATTTTAGATTTCCAAAGCTCGCAGATGATGGTACTGCTGGTCCGTGAATTAGACCATGAGCACATTTATGAATAAGTGGAGATTGATGCTCATGAATTCTACAAATAAGTGGAGATTGATGCTACTGAAGTCTAGCAAATGAAGGCATTAACTTGTAACCCGGTGATACTATATCAAATTTATATTCAGCCATTTCTGTGGTACTTAAATTGTTGTTGTTTTAATAAATAATAGATGTTTAAAATATTTTTTATTAAATAACAATATCATAAACCATTTTCTCAAATGAGTACATATACTCTAAGAGATTCAATTCAAAAAGCAAAGTTTGCTCTATTAGATACTTTTAAGATAAGGCAAAAAAAGACTTAATAGAAAAAAAATAAAGTCATTTGAAAGTGTCATGAAATTCTTTGCCTATTTCTATATTCGTAATTGAAATTAAAAGTTAAACCTTATTTAAGACTTATAGAATGTTTCTGGGATATAATTAAATTAATCTAACAGCACTTAATTGGACAAATACTATGTACTATGTTTTATGCATGTAATGTGGATGCTGAACGTTATATATCTGGTGACACACGGTTCATTTTTATCCTGTGTTTACCATTAGCTAGGACTTTTAGTCTAGTTGAATGTGTACAAAGCATTGTTAAGGACACCTATTGTCAAGATTCACCACCATGATACTGACCTTTCTATCTATAATCTAAAAAAATTCATCAGGTGTTATGCTTTCATCAACTCAATACACCTAGCCCCACAGTAAATCTAAGTATTATATAAGCAGTTATACGCTTTCCTTTCTGATATTTTTAGTAAAGCAATTCTGATCTGGGAGTGTTTAAATGATTGCTAAAATGTGTACACTAAATGTGTACACAAGTTTTTACAGAAACTATTATTTTCCAGTCCTAATAAAATAAATGCAAATATCCATTACAGTAATATAAAAATATACATTATAGCTAGTCTAATAACCGCCACTTATATTCTGTTCTTATATAAGCATTATATAAGCCAACCAGTAATTATGTCATCAGTTACAAAGGGAAAATAACATGGCAAAGAAATCCTCTTATTGCATCCGTAGAAAATACACTTCAGTCTAAGGTACCTCACGACCCTTGTATTTAAAATGCTTTGAATATATGTGTTCAGCAGACACTTGTTCAAAGATGGGAAGAAGGGAGAAAATGATTTGAACAGTTGTTTTAGCTTTTTGTGTGCTTTTACATAGTTAACATAGAAAAGGAAAGTGCATCTAAATCAATTTACCCTATCTACACACTAAAAGTTTGGAATGTTTTAGAAATCCTATTGCTGAAAATCCTAGGCATGCTTTCAACTCTATAAATGTATTACTTTTAAATAATCCAAATAATATAAAATGTATTATTGTAAAATTTTAAAAGTCACTTAGAAATCTAAAGTTCTGGTAGACCATCATCCCTACACTTAGCCTTCTTCACAGGATAGCTAATTAACTGCGTTTCCCTTTCTGAATCTCTGCCATCCATTACAGTAGCCACTAATCAAATGAGGCTATTCAATACTTGAAAGGCAACTGAAAACCTGAATTTTTGTTTTTATTATCTTATTAATTTAAATTTAAATAGTTTTCTCTGGCTAGTGGCCACCATACTGGACAGCAAAGTTCTGTACCTCCGTGTGATTTTATGAATAATTTCATACCTGTAGAAATATATGTTACTGTTTGCTGAGAATTTTTATAAAACATAGTGTTATACTTAATGATCACTCTGATCATTTGGCAACTTGCTTTTTTCATTCAACAAAAGTCTCCATGTTATTTTCAGCTGATGCATAGTATTCCACAGTATAGCTGTTTCTCAGTTGAGTAAGCCATTTCCCTATTGATGGGCATTAGGTGTCCATTTGTTCACCATTACATACAAAGAACAGCCTTGAAAACTCCTCTTTGGGCACATATTCCAAGAATTGTTTTTTCGTAATAGATACCTAGAAGTAGGATTGTTAAATAAGATAGAAGCACTTTTCATTTTAATAGAAACTGTCAAATTGTTCTTCAAACTGGCTGATTCAGTTTACACTCCCACTAACAGTGTCTGAGTTTCACATTTTTTTCTTCAAACAGCCTTATGCTACCATCAATTTCTCTGTATTAGGTGTTAAAGCCTCCTTCTTTCCCCCTCAAGAATATCAACCATTTTTTTCTTCATATGGAAGAAATTAAGTACATCAATGGCTATCAAAAAATTCACAGAAGTGGGAAGAGATATTTCATGTTGCTTCCAAGTCAATGTTAAATTTTAGCTTTTTAACAATTTTAGTTGATGAAGCATTTCCTACGAATGCTTCTATTATGACAATATCTACACATTATAGAAGGCTTTTTTGAAGAAAAAAGCATTCACTTTTTTTTCAGTAATGTTCTGGCACTTTTCAGTAAAATGTTTTAAATTGCTCTCGCTATAACATAGATAGATTGTGCTGAGTATTTATCTTTCTTGCCTAGCCCTTCTTTTATACATCAGTGTATGGTTTTTCAATGCCTGACCAGGACTCTATCACTATTCTGTAGAGTTTTTTCCTTGGGAAAATTACTGGTTTAGCTAAGAACTGAATTTTTAAACTACTAGATCCTGGTTTACAGTAGTGTCACTGCAGCATCCTTAGATAAGTAGTTTTGCATGATTGAAAGAGTACTTGACCAGGCGTCTAGCTCTGACTATTCTACTACTTACCCTACAGCCGGAGGCAAGCCCTGCATTTTCTGGGTCTTAGTTTCCTTATCTGAAAATGATGGTGATGAAATGGATGACTACAGAGGTCCCCCTTCATTAGTAAAATTAACTGTTTCTAAGAACAGATCACCTAATACTTTAAGTATTAGTTAGATGGTAGTAGTATTTGAAAGTCATCAGGAATGATTTTATGTAATATCGGTACACACTCATGAATATGTGAGGCTGGGTACATATGCTCTACAAGTGCACATACATTTTGTTTTTTGGTTTATTTTTTATTTTTTTACCATTTAGATGTTCAATGCAATGCCATTCTACCCATTTTTCAAAGGTAAGAGCTACACGCTAAAGGAATACTTTGAAATCCCAGAGAGGCACAGGCATTAGAAACTTGAAGAAGTGTTTTAGAACATCATATTGGAAAGAACAGAAGAGAGTTTCCAAAAATTAGAAACTGATAACTTTATGCTAATCCCTAGCAAACTCTTGGATAAATTACTTAAGCAATTAATTGTGAATTTCCTAGGATACATATACGTAGCAACATACAGGAGTCAAACAGATTATTTAAAATTTATATGATTTTCTTCCCAGAGAAGGTGAACATGCTAATAGGTTAGGGAAATGAATATCTGTGTCATATTGAATCTGGTTTTCATGAAGACATTTGACAAGATCTTTCAAAACCCACTTGTAGGTACAATGGAGCATAATGGGCTAAATAGATGGGTAGGTGAATTTAGAAAAATCTGGGCAACTGTTCCCAAAAGGTGTGGGTTAATATAGTCCACATCATCCTGAAGAACAGCCATTGCTATTATATGCAGAGTTATTTCCATTTTAATATACAGACCTTAAAATGTATACTTCATGTTTATCAAATCCGAATTTAACACACATCCAATGGGATGGCTAAAGTGGTAGATTGTTAATTTCCCAAACCAGATTGATCACTACAATGTTCTGAGGGACATGTTAAATCCCACCTCATAACTGCTGATTCAGGACCAGCAGAACTGAGGTCCAGAAAACTTTCTCTAGAAATTCTTCTCATCAGTTAAGTTTGAAAATCACCTTCATAGATTATAAAAGCAAACCCCTAAAGTAAATATTTTAATGAAAATACTTTTAAAAGAAAATTTAAAAGAAAATCACAGGGTGGAAGGACAAATCAAAATTAACAACAATTAAAGTTAATTTAGATAAATGTAAAATCTTGTTGCTCAAGTAAAAATGCCAACAGTAATTCAGATTTATGGTTATTAGTTGACTAAAAAGATCCAACAGAGTCAACAGAAAACACTAATGTTATTGAAAGATGCATTTTTCAGAAGCACAGCTCCTGTGTTCGAAGCCTGTATTTATGCATAAATGGCACAAAGATAATTAGGACTGGGTCGCTGACTTCTCTTAGTACCCAGAAGGGAATCTGACTCATTACATTTCAGCCAAGGTTGGTGAGCTATTGAAACACCCTTTCACTTTCTTGCTGTTATTTAAGAGGATGAAGATGAGGATGTCTTGTTTTAAGAGCTACTGTTAATGAAACAGTGTGCAATAGAAACTTTGAAATTGATGTCAAAACAACTAACTTTTACTTGTGTTTTCTTAAAATTTAACATGGACTTTTCTGTGCTTTTTTTTATGATATCACATATTTAATAAAGGTTAATGCCATGTTTTGCAGATTATATTTTAGCATTCTGCTCTGTGGAATAAAGAATGTGGTTTACTTGTGATGCAACTTCTATATTTGTTGCCAATGACAACGGTTGTTTTCTTGATTAGGTTTCATGTGGTTGGTCAGGTTATGTCATGAGAATTGTATTAAGAAGAATTGTGGGTTTGTTGAATGCCAGCTCTGTGAGGTGAAAATGGTAGAGGGTGGAGGTGGGAGCTGGCAGTGTTTCTTTTGGCTGGAGATCAGAAAATGAGACTCCTGGGCATTCGACATGAGCCCCTTCCACATCACCTGGCAAAGTGCACGTGTGGGTTCGAAGACAATCATTAATCAGTTGTTTTGAACTGCAACTTCCCCCTTCTCATAGGACATGTCACTGAGAACAACTTAAATAAACTATAATTTTCAGCAGATTCTGAACTGGAATTTGAAAAGATAAGGTGGTTATTAAATTGAATTATAATAAATTCAGGCTTTAGTCCAATTGCTTCCAGCTCTTCTCCTCCCTCTGTGGGTTAACAAGTGTTTCCAAAGCCACAAGGCATTAAGAATCCTGAAGCCGCTAATTAACAGAGCTGATCCACAGTGGGTTCCAGGCAGCTGTAAAACCTCAGCTTCCTCAGGCTAACAGAATGATGATGGAGCTCGGAGAATTGCATTTTGACATTCTGCTCCCTGCCTATGGCAGAAAATAACCTTCTCAATAGGCACTTTAGGCCAGGATAGTACTCTGGGCACAAAAGGTCTCACTGCCATGACTATGACTATGAAAAAGTAAATGAGCATTTCCTCATGTTCAGACTGTGACTCACAACTGGCCTGTTAATGGACAAAGGAAGCCTGAGGCATTCTTTTGACCATCCAACCAAATGAAATACAGGATCGGTGAGATACTGAGTTTTATAGCTTTGGATCACTTATCTTCCAAAAGTCAGATAAAACCTAGGTAAAAAAGGTTCCTGATAACCTTTTTCAACTTTTTCTATTTTCTATTTAAAGCTTTAATTGAGAGAAAAAGAGGGCCTGTCTACCATATCTCACAGATAAATAAATAAAAGAAATAACAGAAAGCTTACCATTTTCCCAAAAACCTTGGACAAATTGAAATGAACCTGTTTCATCTCACATAGTTTACTAAGTCATATGTTTATTGACAAAATAATCTGTCACGCTGACAAAAGCCTTCCTTAACTCTTGCTTCTAGCCTATAATGCATCCTACATAATGTTATAAAAAAACATCTAAAACATGCCATTCCCCTTCTCAAATAACCTTGATATATTTGTTTTCTATTTTATGGCAGATAATAGGCATCTTTCTTATGCTCACATCTTTGCAACTTTATCTCAGGGTACCAAACAGGGTATTATATATTCTAATGCTGTAGCTACAGAAATTTGCTACCCAAAATATCAAGTCCTTTCAAGTGCGTTACCCCACCCACATATCACTTGCTGAATTCTTGGTTCTTTGTGAAGTATGGCTTAAGTGTTACTTGCTTTGGGAGTTATTTCTCCAACAAAGAGTAGTAATCATACCCTCTATTACTCCTATTCACTCCTCTATCACCTATATAACAAGGAGAAGGTCTGGGGCCTATTTTTTATCCCCAATATTTGTATTATCCCTAAAATATCAAAAGAGGATGATAAATGACTTGTTGAAGGAAGAGCTGGATGGATGGATACGTGGTTGAAATTAGGTCATTGAAGTAGACCATACTTAAAGGTTGTTTTAATTCTATAATTCATTTTATATGATTTCTTTTTGATGAGGTGGGTTTGAAGTGATCACTAGGAAATATATCAGTTAGAAGCTGACATTTATATACAATGACATTTGAAATTATAAGTGATTTCATTCCTTACATATATATGTCTCTCTTTTATATGAAGATCCTACTACAAGAGCTATAGAAGCTCCATAGGCTGAGTCTATATGTAACTAAAATTTGGTGTGATGGTTAAAAAGTTAGAAATTCATCTTAAAAATGCATATCAAAGCTAAAAGCTGGGAATACTGCTAATATATTAAATGACATAATTGAGATAGAAAATTATAAATGTTAAAAAATGGGCTGAATTAAGAGTATTATAGGAGTGCAGAAAAATATAATAGTTGCTAAAAATAATAAGCTATGTATATAACCCAGTATTCTCAGAAATAGAAAAATAGGCAAATATATTCTAGCATGGTCTATCCATAAGATTGATTTTATTAAAGAATTAAAACTAATGGATTGAAAAATGTTCAATGATTTGGCAAAATAATAATAATTATTATTATTAATTAATAATAATAATAATGGTACATTGTTTCTTTCAAAAGAAAAAAAGACAGGTTTTAAAAAGATCTAAAAGACTATTTGCAGGGGGTTAGTGGCTTCTCCAGAGAGAGCTCCACATGCAGTAGAAGGAGTTGGGCAGCAGGAGCTTAGCCCAATAACAAAGCCTTGGCTCTCACAATAGGGAGTCATTCCAAATGGAATATGGCAGCTGTTACTTGAATGAATTCCCAGGGAAGAATCTCTGGGTTGTGGAAAGAGCAGAGAGCTATAAGCAAAACAATGCTGCATATAATTCTGTACAATATCAGAAACAAAGGGAAAAAAGGTTTATGTCAGAGGAGTAGCTACAAAGTAGAAGCATGCATGGCCTGTGGGGTCTGCCCTACTTCCACAGGTATCAACAGAACCTGCTAAGTCTTGTAGAGTGCAACCAGCTGCTGGGCCTGGTGGAGCAACAGTAGTTCCAATGAATAGGGCTTTTTTTTTTTAAGACACCCTTGGGAACAACCAAAAATAATTAGATGGGTTGCATAGGAGAACTATTTTAGCAAATGTAGGCAAAAGGTAATGAAATTTTAAAAAAGTTAATATAATCTTACTTGTTGCCACAGGTCTGGCAAAATTTAAGGTAAAGATTCTTCTTTTTTTTAATGTATTATATACGGATAGGAGAAGAAGACTTAGAACATTTAATTATAATAAGCCTGTTATAAGTATGATGTGGGTTTTATTAAAAGAATATAAAGTTTTAAAAAGCAACACAACAAAATCCAAAATAAACCCAGTGTAATTTGAAACCTCTCTGACCTTAATGATACAAATACTATCTCACAGGAGACAGTCAGTTCACTATTCTCCAGGCTTGGTTAGGGTTTGCCTACAGTAGATAATTACTTCATAAGAACAGGGATGTTGATGCGTCTAGAAATAATTTATGAGAAAAATGGTTCCAAAACCAGGAATTTGAACCTGAAGGAGAGTAGGCTTAGAGTGGGCACACCAGTTGTTCCAGATAGTGAAAGTTACTTCGAGGAAGAAAAAATGGCAGAAATTTCTTACTCAGAATTAAGAACAAAGAGTGGAGAGCATAGAGAGGCAGACAAACATCTCCTTACAAAGACAGGTTCCTAAATGACAGGAGCCATCTCATGACACATGAGGCTGCCTTGAAGAGAAATATGTGTTGGGTCATTCTATGTTCCCAGGAAGAAAATAACAGGTTTCTGATCATGACAGTCTCTGTGCTGGATAAGTGACTAGACTGAGTGACATCTATGTTCCTTTCAGTGCTAAGATTCAAGATTCTCTAGGCTTTGTCTGTTGAAAATAGTATTACTTAGAATTATTGTAATTTTCTTGGTTTTCCTGAAGTCACATGGTATATTTAATTCATATTTTGTGCTTTATAGAGGTATAAATCCATTCCTGATGAAAGTGAAAAATATGTCTTATGTGGATGGATATAAGCAATATTTTATTCTAGGTAAAATTGAAATTCTTGATTTAGTTTCATGAGTGTCCTGGTTCCCAAGAAGTCTTCGTATTTAGGATTTTGTAAAAATGGAGTCTGGGGTCAGCATCCTTATTGGAACAGAATCAGATTCAGGTAAAATTTCACCCAGAATTAAAGTCATGTTGCTCTGAATGCACAGAACTCAGAGCTGCAGTCCTGAAAACCATTCCATGCCTTATGAGCTATTGTAATTATTCCATTCACTGTGATCAATGGGAATTAAAAGGCAGGAAGAGTTTTTTATGTTTTTTTTTTCTTCAGTCAGTGGGAGTGCTATAGGAGGGGTGTTGAGAGGGAGGAACTTACTCATTTCTGTCTATTTTATCTCAGACCTGTGATGAGGGCACGTAGGGCCTCATGGCGTCATGAGAATTGAAGAGGCACGGCGAATCTCTATTTTCTAGACAAGAAAATCAGGAATTACAGGAGACAGTAGTTTAACCAAATGTAGAGCCCAGATTAAAATACAGCTCTGGTGAACCTTTCAAATGACGGTATTATACACAACAGAATAATGATGATAATCATAAATATAAACATTGTTATTTTCCAATTATTGTCGAAAGAAGACACTCCACTACAGTTGGAATTGTTAAAGTTGCCCAAATTTAAGATTAAAATTAAAAGAGTCAAGACCAAATGCATCATTTTCCCCATTTTAAAACATTCCAGGCTTTGTGTGAAAATAAAGCCTTATAAAATAGACTTCAACGATTGAAAACAAGAGCAGATAAGCAATTTCCCAGTAAAGAAAGAGTGCTACGAAATCACTGTAGAGTTTATGGAAATTTCAAAGGGCAGTGAAAACGTACTCTGATGCCCAAAGTGAATAACAGGATGTGTGACTAAAGCTGCTGACCTATGACCAACTATCTCACCTCAGAACCTAGGAGCCGCTGACGTTACTTTTCGTTTTCTTTCTCTTTCCTCTTCCTCTCTTTGTCCCTGTTCTTTTGTTCCACCCTCTCTGCCTCAATTCTGGTCTGTCCTCTTCTATACACTGACCTTTTATCCTCCCTATTTTATCTTTTAATCAACCCTAATAGGGAACTAAGTAATTGAAAATTTGTTATAGAATGTGAAAAAATTCTGTCTCCTACTTTTCTTCATGTTCAGCCTAGGTAAGTACAATCTGTTTCATTCTCTGACAGAAATTTTATTCTCATAGAAATTGTGTTCTACATTGATTCTCCTGCTCTACCCTTCCCCCTCCCCACCCCTCCCCCCGCCATGTGTGCCTGTGGTGGGAACAGGGAGGCAAAAGTGCAGTGTCAATACTTTTTGTGAGAAAGAAAATGTTCATGACCCCTGTCTGAGGAATACTTCCTGGCATGCAGGCTCAGAGTCAAACAGTGTGTCTAGCATCACAGAATGGTGAACTATGGCATGTTATAGGAACAATGCCAATAGAAAAATGACATCCAAGAGAATTCGAATAAATCTCTTGTTTAAAAGTTTGCTTTCTCAAGGAGCTTAATACTTTGTAATGCACACACAGCCTAAATATGTTGCCCTTGGATGGAGAACACATTAGTTTGTTAAAAGCCCCAAGAACAAACATTCTACTTTATCTTAGCCAAAGGCTAAAAAGCTATGAATACAATGGTGGGGTTCACAGAGTTCAGAGCCACACAAAGCCACTTTAGAGAACCTGCAGTGTGAATTCTGTTTCTTTTCAGCTGATGGAATTGAATGCTTCCTTTGACCTCATGATTCTGTGTTTTAAAATGAAGATATTGTGCTGTTATCCCTCAGAGACGCAGGGTAAATGGTGGAGAGGACAAACACAAGGCACCCCACCCCTCAAATACACAGAGAATTGGCCCGGAATTTCTCCTGGGATTAGTTTGCATTATTAATGTTTTGTAGTGTTCATTTTTACTCCTTCGAAAATATTTATGGAATACCTTTTCAATTCTAGTTAGTCAGAAGGCTGCGACCTATAAAGTTTTCAAAATTGAGTTTTGAAATGTAGCAATTAAAAAGTAAGTTCTGTCCCGCAAGTTACAGGTTTTGGAGAGAGGAGATAGCTCTGGGCCTAGAATAGCAAGACTTGGATTCAAGTCTTCCTTTTGCCTCTTGCCCCCTGAGTGACCTTAGGCAACACACTTAAGCAACTCATATAAGTCTTCTAACTCTCACTTTTCTTTTCTACAAAACATCTCCTAGTATGTTGTGAGAATATGCGAGAGAATGTGTATGAAACTACCCTGGGTACGATGACTATGGAGAAATAAAGCATTATAACCAAGGCATTTGCACAGTCTGGTATAGGATATGATGTGTGGTTCCAGGACACAATGAATAAAAGTACAAAAGGTACCTCAAAGAAGGAAAGGATGATTGTTCCAAAGGCCTGCTAATAGAAATTTCTCAGAAGAGAGATACATCTGTAACTGGTGAGGGTACAAAAGGGTTCCCTGGGGAGCAAAGGTGGTAGAAAAGGGAACTAAATTAAAGATAAGCAATATGCTGGGAGGCATTATTCCCACTGTGCTGATGTAAACTGAGGCTCAGAAATGCTCTATAACGAGCCTGAGGCCACACTAGGCCCATTAGTAACACTTTCATTTCAAACCAGTTTACTTGTTTATTTTTTAATTACAAAGTCGAGGCACTTGAAATACTAGCAAAAGGCTTTGAAACTAATAGAGCTAAAATGTGTGTGTGTGTGTGTGTGTGTGTGTGTGTGTGTGTGTGTGTGTATTGGGGGATGTGTTTTGGGGGTATGGGCATGAAGCGAAGGAGGAAAGCAAAAACATCATGGGGAAAAAGAAAACCTGACCTGGAATGTGTGATGCACGTTACATATATGAGTTCAACTGGCATAGAGATTTGCATAGTGCAAGAGGAAACAAAGCGGTAATGGTGTGTTGGAACCCAGTAAACATATGAAGAAGTTTAAAAACATTTTCCATGATGAAATAAAGCCCTTGCAGAAAGTCTTTAAACATGAGTGTGATCTAATCCAGGTAGTTTTAGGGAGGTTGCTTTGGCGCCACATAGAATATTTGACCAGAGAAAAAACAGAGAAAAGAAAAGCTACTGACATGTGGTGATGTGGCTCTGCTTAGGGCAAAGGAGATAAAAAAAAGACTGAAGCAGATATAATGGAAACATTGAGACAACATCCTGACTGACTGGAATTGGGAGTCAAGGGGGTGACTATGTTCAAAAATGACTACAGCCTTCAAGTTTAGGTGACAGAGAGAATGATGACTGTATTAACAGAAATGGAGAAGTCGAGAGGGTACAGATTTGGCAGAAAGAGAAGCCTACTAACGACATAGAGTTAAAGCGACAAGACAGTCAAGCGGGATGTACAAGGAGCAGTTAGAGTAGGGCAAGAGGCTTGACTACAGATTCAGAGGTCTCTGTAGGAGTCTCGGCTCCACGGAAGGAATAAATGCAGAGACACAGGATTCACAGACCTTGAGAGATACCCAGTGTCCAGCTGTGAGTACTGAAAACTTTTGTTATAATGATGACAAAATATTCACACTAGAATTTGGGGGGTTTTTGTCTTAAGTAAAACTTGAAAATGCTGGCCAAGCACCAAAACTGTCATGATTTGTCTATTTCATGCTTGCTTGATAATAAATATTTAGCTAATAAATGTCCTCACATAAACTGAAGTTTAATCTGAGACTTGCTTTCCTTTTAACCAGATAGTGAGGTTATAAGAAAGTAGCTCTTGTGATCTCCAACTTCACTAGCAGTTACAATGGTCCAACAAAAAGAACTCTAATATGTTCATAACTACATTGGCTTAGGTCAGTCGCCAATGCAGCTGAGCCTGAGCATCTTGCCTTTTAAGGAATGCAGATTAATGCATAATGGCTCATTACTTAAAAAAATGGTCTTTAGAAATGTATTCCAAGTGACTTTAATGACAAGGAAAAATTCTAGACAAATGAGTCACCACTTGACCTGTTTACTTAATGAAGATGAAGATGCACACCTTTTGGGGAACATCTGCCTGTTCAGGAACTAAGCATGGACAAAAGGGCTTTTTTAATACTAATTTTCTCCTTAGGGGCTCATTTATGTGGTGATAGGGAGCAATTATATCTTTAAAAATATTACTGCTTAGGTATATATAGTAAAAATCTGATTTAATTCTATTCAGTGAACAGTGAACGTCATGAAAACACAGAAATCTAAACAGCTCATATGTTGTGCAGGAGGTTACCACGTGATATCTGCCAATGTGATGGTTGGTCTGCATGCATGCGCACACACAAGTGCACACACAGACATGCATGGACACACACACACTAGCTATCCCTGAGGTAATGCAACAAGCTGGTCTCATCTTCATTTTCAGAACCCTTGAACAATAATCACATTTGAGGATAAAAGGGAATGAGTCACACTGAGGTAAAAATTCTTAAGTAGAAAGGTGTATAAATGTGCCTCTTCAAGATGATCAAAAGAAGGGACAAAAGAACAACCATGTCACTGAAATGCCATCTGTGATGGTGACACAGCAAAGCAAAGTCCCCTGGGCTTCCCAAACAGCTAAGTGCATCTGCTTCACAGAAGCCCATTTTCTGAGTCCTTCCCTGAGGGTTTATGTTCCACTGACCTATAAATGTTCATTGCAATTATAACGATTTTCACCTTCTGCAATGTTCACCACTCTTTTTGTCCCTTTCGATTTTTTAAAATTTTGCCTTCAAAATAGTATGTTTTACAGAAAAAAAAAATTTTTTTAAAAACTAAGTAAAACATATAGTAAAACAAACAAAAGATATTTAAGGCATTTAAAACATCTCAGTAATGACATCTTAAAAATTACTGAATTACAAACTTACTGTGCAAAACCAATGCTGAAGATGTCAACTCTATGCCTAATGTGACTTTTCTTACCTACTGGGAAAACCCAAGAATGAATGAGGTGGTGAACGGGGTGGTGAAGGCGAAACATCAGACCGGCTGGTCCAGAGAGAGAGGGTGGGCAGCACAGCTCTGCTACAGCCTGGTGCGGAATCACTGAGACTAAGGTGTTTTCTGGAGGGAGACGGCCTGTGCTCAAACCTGGCCCAATTTCTATTGCTCCCCTGTCCTCTCAGAGGAGATCCTGTGTGTTCGGAAGACTCAGTTTCCTCTTCTGCAACACTAGGCCTCTTAATCCGAAAGGCGGTTGCAAAGATTCGATGGGATAATGTAAGGCCTTGCCACGTGTTCTCCTCCAAGAATGTCTGGTGATGGAATTATCTAATTCAACAGGCAGTTCCTTCAAAATCTAACAGAGTTTTTGGTTTCTCCAGACATCTATCATGGAAGAGCCTCTATATGTGAAGATAATTTAAGGCAATGGGTCTGTCTCTGTGCGTGTAGAGAAATAAGAAAAATAAGGAGGTCTCAGAGAGAAAAGTGTGAAGGCACTGGGTATCCTCTCGCTTGGGTCCCTGAAGCTGGTGCTATAGAGAGACAACTGGGGTGGGCGAGATCATTCATCAACATTTAATCTGTGGTAAATGGGTAGAAGTAGAAAGATAAAGCCACCTTTCCAAAAACTTTTAAGAAATTACTGCACCAAGAAAATCAATTAAATATATTGCATCCATTTTGTTTAAATAGAATTCATGTGTGACATAAAATATTAGAGTAGAAATCAGCCATTCCAATCCCCTATTCTATAGGAGGGAACCTCATGCCAGCACAACACTGGATAAAGTCCCTATCAGGACCAAGCCTCCATACACTACTCTGGCTCAGAAGCTGGTGTTCCAGGTTAGATTGTTATCTCCCCCAAAAAATATATGTCAAAATTGGATTGTGTCCCCCCAAAAAGACATGTTGAGGTCTTAACCCCTAGTACTTCAGAGTGTGACTGTATTTAGAAATAGGGACTTTTTGAGGTAATAAAGTTAAATTAAGGGCAATAGGATGGGCCCTAATCCAGCATCGCTAATGTCTTTGTGGAGTAAGTTAGGACACAGGAAAAAAAACAGCCACCTATACACCATGTAGAGAGGCCTGGAACACATCCTTCCTTAGTACTTTCAAAGGGAACATGGCCCTGCTGACACCTTGATTTTAGACTGCTCGTCTCTAGAAACATCTGGCAATAAATTTCTGTTGTTCTAAACCATCCATTTCATGATACTTTATTATGGTTGTGCTAGGAAACTAATAACAGCTGCCAATCAGAATGTTAATCGAATAACAGAGTAGGAAGGAGGCTTTGTTTGGTTTCTTGGACTGTTTTGATCATAGAAATCACTTAATATCATAACTTTGAAAAATAAACCCACTTCAAACATTGCCTGTAGTGCAAAGGTCCACAGAAATCCAATTATAAAAATTTACAGTCCAGAGTAGAGAAAAAAATCAAATTACTATTCGTGGATATTTAAGCAGAGTTTATGACTGGAAAAACAAACAGGGCAGGAAAATAAACAGTAATTGTGGAGCACTGTGATTAAGAACTCAGCCACAGTTTTGAGTCTCGACTTTACCATTTAACAAATGTGGGACTTTCAGTAAGTTGAGGAAACTCACTGAGCCTCAATTCTCTCTAAGATTGTTCTGGAGACTCAGTATGGGGTTTTACACATGGTAAATGTTAACTGAATTTTAGCTATTGTTATGATTGCTAATGGCAGATAGTAGTTTTAATTTTAAAACATTAAAGATAAACACCTAAAAACAAAAAAATTTTCTTTGTTTTTTATCTTTTTAGATGACATTAATTTCATGTTTGTTTTTATGTAATTCATTTTAAAGCTCTTATTTTGGAGCATATCATTTCTTTGAAATCAGTATAATACTTAAATACTAAATGTTAACATTAGATGCAAGAATATGGATATCTCACAGAGGCCTCTGGTTAACCAGAAAAATACAAAATATTTTATACAATTATTATTTTCATGACCTTGGAAATATTTCAAAATATGGTTGCTGAGCTCCGATTTGGACCAGACTATCGCAATGCCAAACCACTTTTGAATAAACTTAGCTTATCTTCACAATTGTTATTGTTCAGAATTTGTTGCAAGGATGGAAATTCAATTTCCTTGTCACACATATCTGAGTTGTCATATTGATTTGTTGGGCCAAACCTAAAATGTGGTGCTTCGTAGATAAAGGAGAGAAAGTGCCTGGAAAATTAACCTAGTCAGAAGTTGTGAAGCTGCTGAAAAAGTAAAAAAGAGAGAGAGAAAGAGAAAGAGGGAGAGGGAGAGGGAGAGGGAGAGAGAGAGAGAGAGAGAGAGAGAGAGAGAGAGAGAGAGAGAGAGAGAGAGAGAGAGAAACACTCCCTTCAGGGAAATGGGAGATGCTGTTGCTTGGGGGAAATAGAATATTTGCTAAGAGAAAATCTAGAAGTTGGATCAGCTGCTGTTCTGGTCATGGATGTACCAGAGGTCAGTGGGGGAAATCTGCTGAGAGCTGCTGTTGTGCACTAAGAAAATCTCAGGAGTCAGGTCACCAGCGTGCGGCCCACCTGCATAGGAGGACAGCTCTGGAGTGGAGGGCCCCTCACCAGATGTAAACACGAAGCGAGCTTATTCATTGTTCTGGAGCCATTAAGCCTTCCTCACAATATGAAATACAACACAGCTTTTTATAATGGGGGCTTTAGCAACACGTATATATATATTTATTCCTGAGTTCCAGAGAGTCTTACTTAGACCTTAGAAAAAATGTCTCATAGTACATCCAGGGAGAAGCAGTATTCATTTAGAAACAGAGACACGACTACTAACACAGATTCATTGATGGGGACTCAAAGAGTGAGGACAAAGCCTGCCATCTTTGCACTTCAGGAGAGAAGAGCTTAAAACCCAGCAGGAGTTCAGAGCAGCAGGCTCTGCCATAAGGGCTCCGCACATATTGAATTATCTCTTCCTCAAAACAAAACTACAGGCAGGTACTATAATTACCCTCACTTAAAAAATATCTTGCCTTTAATCGTGGTAATAAATAACAAAATGTACCATTTTAAGTGTATAGTTCAGTAGCGTTAAGTATATTCACGTTGTGGTGCAACAGATTTTCAGAACTTTTTCATCTTGCCAAAGTGAGACTCTAACTCCATTAAACAGCTATGATTATTTCTATTCTCTGTTGGAGAAAACTGAGGTACAGAGAGATTAAGTAACTTGCCTAAGGTCACACAGCTAGTAAGTGAGAGAGACATAACTCGGAAGCCTTCAGTCTGTCTCCAACACCCAGTCTTAATTATTTAGCTATGAGAGAAATTATAAGAAATAGAAAAAAATTATTGGGCCTTTAAAAATACATTCTTCTGAGTGGGCAATACACTTACATAATTTAAAATAAAAATTATATATATACATATAAATACAGACATGTGGACACACACATATATATATAATCACACATACAGAAATGAAGCTCTATATAGCTTATTTCTGTTTTGAATTCATTGAGTTTCCCCGTGTTATTGTATATCTGTTCAAAATATCTTCATGAAAAATATATAAGCATGCATTATTTTACCTTTCCCCCACTTTTACACAAAAATGTAGCCTCCTATACACATCGTTTTGTAACATCCTTTTTTCACTTAATATTTGTGGATATTATTTCATATCTATTGTATGAAAGTATAATTTATTGAAACAGTCACCTATTGATGTCTCTGTTTTTTTTAGACTCTCACTAAATTGTTTTATAATGGATAACCTTGTACATAAACCATTTTAGATGTGTGAAAGTAACTCATGGAATAAACTTTGCAGGGGTGGCAGCGCTGAGTCTAATAATATAGGCATTAGTAGTAGACAGGTGTTGCCAACTGCCCCATCACAAGCTCATCAGAAAATTTCTCGCAGCCTCACTAACAGAATACGTTATCAAACTTTTAGCTTTTTTGTGAATCTAGTAAGTGGAAACTGGTGTATTATGCCATTTTAATTTTCCAGGTGCTGAAGTTTTAACTGAAAAATAATAACACAGACACTGAACTGTCATGCTATTTGTTTAGAGAATTAAGATGTCCACAAAGAATGCACATGCCACACGACAAGCGTTTTAGATCTCTAGCACAAAAGCCACTAATTTCCTTGTTCTGTTAATGTTTTACGTATTTACCGATTTCTTTATAGATTAAGGTATTTGACTAATACTTGTGAATGATAGATACTTTCATCTAACCTACTAGAAATGGAATCCTAGAATTTTAAAAGTGGTAAGAAAAAGAATATTAAGTTCCTTCGTGCACATAGGAAAGATGGAAGAAGTATTAGAATGTGAAAAGGAAATAAAGTTTATAGACTAGGACAATGTGAATGGGTAGAAAGAGTGGGAGATCTTCTCAGATGAGAAAGAGATATTGATTTGGCCAGGGCTAATTGACTAGGGCACCCCCGCCACCACCTCCTCATTCTGTTCTAAACAGCCATCACGTGGACTCCAGCAATTGTGGCCTAACTGGCTCCCAACATTGACATCCCTCTCCCCCATCTAGTCCCCATACCACAGCCAAAACAATCCATTAAAGTAAATTTATGGGGGAAAAATAAACAAACAAACAAACAAACAAATAAATAAATAGATTAAAATATGATGACACTACTACCCCAATTTTCTCTCTTCTCTGATTTTTCCAGTTAATAATTTGAACATTCACGTACTCCTACAACTTATGTGTTGAAGCCCTAACCCTTACCCCTGGTGTGATGATATCTGGAGACAGGGCACTTGGTTGGTGACTGGGGTTGGATTAGGTCTTGCCGGTGAAGCCCTCATTCATGATGGGATTGGTGCCCTCACCAGAGACACCAGAGAGCTTGCTCGAGCACGCACTCCCTTTCTCCTCTCCCCTCCCACACCTGCGGTTGAGAACACGCGAGAAGGCAGCTGTCTGAGAGCTAGGAACTGAGCTTTCACAGAAACCTGGAACCCTAACCTCAGGCTTCCAGCCACCAGAACTGTGAGAAGTAACTGTCTGCTGGTTCAGCCCCCGAGTCTGTATTTTGTTGCGGCACCTGAAGCAGACAATGACGTGTTCCCTACAAGTGTCTCTAAGTGCTACATACAGCTCCTTCGTGAGAATTATTAGAGCTCAGAAACGGACATGGACACTGTGATTTTTCATTAGTTGCCAGACTGTAATCTCCAACAGAGAAGGAAATGTATGTCTTTCTGCAAGTAAGTGTTCGGTAATTGTTTGTTGGAAACAAAAAAATAAATAAATAAACTCATAGATACAGTGAAAAGATTGATGGTTGCCAGGTAGAAAGGGGGTCGGGGGAATGGGTAATTACAAATGGTGAAGGGATGAAGAAGTATAAATTGGCACTTAAAAACGGTCATGGGATGTAAAGTACAGCATAGGGAATATAGTGAATAATATCATAATAACTAGGTGTGGTGTCAGATGAGTACGAGACATGGGGAGATCACTTTGCAAGCTATAGAAATGTCTAATCACCATGTTGTATACTTGCAACTAATAAAACATTGAATGTCAACTGTAATTTATTTTTTTTAAATTAAAAGGAATATTAACCTTTTGTAATCTTTGCTTAAAATATGTTTCCAGTCAAAAAAAATATATTTGTTAAATGAATGAATGTTAAGAAGGACTATATAGAATTTCCATATCAATTATGAGTTGAATGGCAAAACTTAATTTGGTCAACTCATGTGAGCACACGCACGTGCACACACACACACACACACACACACACACACACACACACTCCTATTTATAACCAAAGGTATATTCTATCAAGAATGCGAGTACTAATAAATTAAAGGCCATTTCGTTCTGCTGATCACCTAGGTGGGTCTGGAAGTTAAAAGATGGATGGAGCAGAGAAGTGAAGTGCTAAATCCCATGAAATAAGAAAAATATGGAGCTCCTATGAGCAACTTTTAGAAAGGAAGAGAGAGGGGCAAAGAAAATGGCAGAAGGCTAGCATCTTACTTGTAGAAATGACTAACTTTCTAAAAAATGAATGTATAAGTACTATTTATGACATATCATATTATTTGTGAATGTAAACTGCTTTTATTTCCTCAAACCATTAATAAAGTCTGATATACGTATAAGTATCACGCATGAACAAGCTTCCTTTCATGGGAGAGAGGAAAGGCTGGTGGCTGGGAAAATGAAGACAGAGGCTCCACCCCAACTTTGGCCTCTGAGCTGTGGAAAACTGTGGAAAAGAGCTCAGGGTAGCTTCTGTGAGCTGCTCCCTAACTTGGGGCTTTTTGTGATTAGGAGACAGGTTTTACATCCCCTGGAAATTTTTAAAAGCTTTGGAAAGATTAGAGGACTTTTCACAACCTGTACAATGAATGCTAAAAATGACTATATCGAATTTCCAAATCAATTGAGTTGAAGGGCAAAATTCAGTTCGGTCATCCTAACCCATTTAAGCGTGTGTGTATGTGTGCACACGCACGCACACACAACACACACACAAATTTTGTCTAGATCTTAGGAAACAGGGTGAACTCAACTGACCCCTATGAGGAAAAATTTACATATCCCACAAACAAACAAAAAAACCCTCAGCTATAGTTTAAAGTGGGAGTAATCAGAAACCAGGTTTCCTGTTGTCCTTGAGCAACTGCAAGTTCATTTTCGCACACCCCAGTAACTGCCACCACCCCTCACTGGGCAGATAAACGTTCAATGGTTACTCTGGGCACTGAATCAATCTTGGAGTTCTATTAATTGCAAAGAATGACGGCAAAGAATGTATGAGTACATATTTTATAAATCTTATGTTCAACAATGAGAGACCTTTAAGGAAATAGGAATATGCAGTGAGATTGTGCAGGAAGAATTCCTGGAGAACGTGAGAAGTAGAAGGACTCGATTAACTGAATAGAAGGAATGGCATCTAATTTTTGATTGGGTGTGTAAAGAATGAAAACCTGAAACACAGGTTTGGTTATGAAAGTGAGTTAGTAAAAGAAACTTGTATTGAAAGAATCAACATCCATTGGGAGGAAAAGAACAAAAATTGTTGACTTTTAGATTCTGCGCTCGAGTGACTGACGACAAGCAAATTTAGTAAACCTTTGGACCATATCATGCAAATAGTCTGTGTGAAAAAATTTTTGTTTGTTCTGCTTTTGCTGGGGCCATCAGATGGCCTCGACGAAACAGAACGAGGTCTTCAAATTGGATTGTCCAGAGTGACTCTGTAAAAGTTTGGCATTGGGGTATCATTAGCAGACAATGATTTAAATACTAAAAAGAACCCCAAAATTTACTTCTAGGTACAAATTCCCAGTTGTTCCCCAACCTCACAGCACAGGCCTCTAAGCCTATTGTTGCTTCCCCAGGATACATTGCCCAGAGATACTTGCTCTGCAAGGTAGAAATTTAGACCAAACCACCACCAAAGACAGGACTTTACAACTCTCCATCATTTGAATAAGGCCAGGATGGGGGAAGAAACAAATTATTTGATAAGTAGTATTTGGAAGCAAGGGTCTGTAGAGAACGAAGAATGGTTTAGTAATTAAAAATCAAAAAGCAGACTTAAAATCACTGAGTCCTTGCTCTGTGCCCCCCAGGGGAACACAACAGCTACAGTCCACTGCAATGCTTCTTATCACCTCAGCTTCCAGCCGGGTTCATACACGGCATTTCTAACTAAGGACTCCCCTCTAGTGGCCCAATGGGAGAACTACAACCACTGGTAAAGCACTATCCTGATCAAAAAATGTGAAGACATTGCCCTAAAGAAAGAAAAAGATCTATTTAATGTACCCTTAGTACAAGAAAAAATAATTGACCACTCTATATAGTAATCTCTGACACAGTGGAAAGTGTGCCTGTTCTCCCTCTTTTAACTTAGATGAGGTTGCAGGTAGTCCCAAACGCATGCTTAGGTTTTGCTCTTTATAACCTAAATATAGCACCAGTATGGTTACATTTCTACCAGTGAGAAATTAAATGTGAACTATAAAAATTATTTATAAAAATGATCAACATACAATGACGATTAGATTTTTGTTCTCCCTCATGATCCCTCATGTCTTTCTCAATTCGCTGCTCTGTCAGTAGCTGGTGTATCTGCTAGAGCAATCATTTCAGAGTCAGAAAACCTGAGTGGCTTTCCTAGTTTCACAAACTTCTGGCTGTTTGACCCTAGGTTATTCTATTAACTTCCCTGGGATTCACTTTTTAAAAATATGGAATGTGTAAATTTTTGCTCTTCCAATCTCACTGGATTTGGGGGTAAATACAGTGAAATGTGTATAAAAGTACTTTCTAACTTTTAATGTGCTATATAAATATTAGCCACTCACTATTAGTCTTGACATCTCTAGGTGAAAATGAATTAATAAAACTGATATCTGAGGGTTTCTATTTAAATTTATTTTTAAGTTTTTAAAAATTGTTAAATTAAAAAAAGCTATCTGTTCTAAAACTGTTTACTAAATTGTGTTTGAGGAGGGTTGAGTGATTGAATTCTCAGGTTTATCTTGCAAGTTTATACGCTGGTTCGATGGCTGAACTCAGAACAACTGTTATATCATGCCTCCTGAAACTGATCTCTCTAGAAATTGCTACGTTGTTAATAGTCTTTTCAGTAGTTTCAGTTAGTAATATAGACTGATGGCTCTAAATTACTAATATGGCTGTGGATAAGGCATAACTAAATTTTATTACATGTTCAATTATTGTAAGATACAGGACCCAATCTTGAGAAAGTGTCAAACAGAAGAGAGTTAATAGGTTAAACCTACTGAAAACATCATTATTTAAGAAAGAGCTATTTCCGGGGTTTATTCTGGATACTGCCTCTCTCTCTCTCTCTCTCTCTCTCTCTCTCTATATATATATATATATATATATATATATATATATATATATATATATATATATATATATATATATATATATACACACACAATTTTTTATCTGGTGGGATCTATCTATCTACTAATTTGGGGGTGAATGGAAATCTGTCAACTCTTTTAACAACAGCAGTTAGGTTGAAAACAACTAATTTCAAACTGATGGAATATAAGCTAATTTTAAGTAACCTCATTTGACTGAAACGAATTGTTTTATTTTCCAAACCAGTGGGATAGTAAACAGCAGGTCATTACATTTAGAATGATATGGCATTGTTATAAATCTTAGTATTAAAGCTCTACTTTTGTTTTTATATATAATTGTTTTATAATGGGAAAATGTCTCTGGAAATTAGAGGACTGTTTCAAAACAAATCATTACTCCAACAACACTGTTCTAGTCATTAATTACAAGAACAACAAGTTCTTTCCTGCCAAGTCCTTATGGACTAGCTAAATTGAAACAGAAAGGCAGAATTCAGCAGAGTTTATTATTTTTCATTTCTAGCTTAAAGCACGTTTATCCAAGGTTCAGAATAAATGTAATGCTTTGTGCAACATATAAATAGCAGTTCATTATATTTTTCTTATTTAAGGAAGCAATATTCAAAAGGAACACATCCACAGGGGGCTCAGAAATAAAACAAGGATAGGTGTTCATGAAAATATCCCTCGGAGAAAAAATGGCTCTCTTGAAACTCATAAGGAGAACAAGGTACCTCAGAAGTTCTAAAACGTTTTTATGTATTAGAATCACCTGGGAGTTTCTGACACTCTGTCCTCAGCCCACAGTCCACATCCATTAAAAGACAACTTCTGTGGCAGGCCTGAAAGCAGTATTTTTTTTATTTTTTAAAGTTCTCTAGGCAATGCCAACAGATAGCCAAGTCTGAGAAACACTTTAATTGAGAAACACATGCTTTAAAGTGTGGAAGTAATGCAGTATTTTTTCCCCATTGGTCATAATAGGATCACAGGTAATTGTTATAACCTCCCTGTTCTTATAATAGCAAGAAGCACAGCTTCATTTTATAGGTATGTAAGCAATGGACAAAAGCACATGCAGGTGAAGAGCAGAAGCTATCTGGATTTAATCAATGGGCTAGCAGAGAATATAATGGTCGAGTTCAGTAGTCTGAGCAGGACTCAGTGCTGGGGACTGCAGGATGCAGCCCAGTACATGGCCAGATGCCTGCAATGAGGTGATAAATAGTTGGGGCCACCAGTGTGCAAGCAAACCAAGAGGAAATGAGATACATGCTCCAAATGAATTATGAGCAGAGGTGTACTGTAGGGCAGGGCAAGAGAATCGATGTTAATGGTTGAGAAAGGTAAATATGACGACAAAACTAAAGTCACTAGCTGGTGGACTCCAAGGATTTTGAAAAAACAGATGCATGACAGGAGAGAACCTCACCAGTGGGATGTGGAGAGGAAGAGAAACTGAACTTCACCTGCAGGCTCCAAGGCAGTGGTCCCCACAGTGTGGTCCAGGTGTGGCACTGCCTGGGTGCTTGTCCAAAAGGCACACGGATGGACCCACCACAGACGCACCAAATCAGAAACCTGGACACTAGCCCAGCAGTGACTTTTTACAAGTGCTTCAGGTGATTCCTGGAGCTCCAGGTAATTTTTGGTGCATGTTTGAGAACTGCTGCTCTTAGGTCTTAGGTTTTTCTTGAAAATAAAATCCCCTCTATATTCTGAGACACCCTTAGAATATTATATAAAGTTGACTATTATGACATCCACATTTCCTGAAGGAGAGACATTATACCTGTACAGGTGTATATGATACTTCAACAGTAAATAGATGATTTTTTTTGCTAGGGACCACAAATGGACAATTTTAGTTAAGATCTTAAATTAGAAAAGTAGTTATTGAAAATATACTGACATTGAGTAAACAGTGATGTTAGTGCAAATATTGTGTCTTTGAATACAAAGAAATATTTATAAACTTATATTTTGTATAAGGTTTATAATAGTTTAGACATCCGACTATCCATTTCTCTTTAATTTCTAACTATTTAATTAAGAAAAAAGAAGCATCATACAATCACATGAATGAATAAACTATAACTCCAAGTAGCACCATAAATAGATGTCAGCAAATTAATGTTGACCTAAAAGGCCAGACACAAGAGGACAGAGAGCTTGACTTCACTTATATAAAGTTTAAGAACAGGAGAAACTCACTCATTTTTAGTATTTAGAAGTCCGATGGTGAGTATCTGGGGGGTTAGTGGTGGGAAAGAGGCTCCAAAGAGCCTGTTTCTTGATCTGGGTTCTGGTGACCCTAGTGTGTTCACTTTGTGAAAATTCGTTGATCTTTCTACTTATAATTGGAGCACCTGTATCTATACTTTGATACAAAGTTAAAAGAAATGTACAAATAAGATAAGTGCCACATTAGGGTTTGAAGAAGTCGGGATGCCTTCACTTCTCTCTGGCATTTGAAGACGTGTGAGATGTCGGGGCACTGTCCTCAGTGTTGGGAAATGTCAAGGGCATGTCATCCTCGGCAGTGAACAAAGCCTTGTGGATAGTGCTCCTTGGCCCTTGGGAGTCTGAGTCCAAAAGAGGGCCACGGGAATGGCCAGTTTCCCACAGCGCTGCACAGTTCGTTCTGGCCCCAACAGAGACTCAGGACAGAGTAGAAGTGGGAAGTAGCTAAAATTTGGGGCAACATCCTAATAATTGTTTAGTAGTCTGTGCCTGCAAGCACATTTGTTCCTAAGATCTGTCAGGGTCACACTTCTGCCACCATTTCCAGCCACGCCCTAAATCTTAATTTGATGCTTTCTTGGCCCTCTCCTTCTGTTCTCCTCACTTCTCTTTCCTTCTCCTTCTCCCCTTTCTTATCATCAAAACCTTCCTGTTCTTTTCTTTTTTTTTTTTTTTTATGTCAGAGTCTTTGAAATTAGCCTGTTCTTCCAGCCGGTGGTCCTCAATGCTGGTTCCATGCTAGTATTCCTTGAAATTTTTCTAAAACTGATCTCGGCTCACTACAGAGCAACTACATAGGAGTCTGTGGAGCTCATCACGACCACCTTAGATACTTTCTTAAGCTCCCAAAAGATATTAATGAGCAAGCGAGAGCTGAGGCTTACAAAGTTGACGAGCACCATATAAGTGGCATTCCTCCCTGAAGCCATATCCAGAATTTACTATAGTCTGAGGGACTTAATGAAAAGGAGTGGCTAACTCAGCATATTATCCTCTGGCCCAGGGAGAAGAGTGTCCCTGACTAGGCTGAGGTGGCATAATGCTGACCCTCTCTACCTAGCTGTGGTCACAGACTTTTCTAGAAACAACCCAAGCCTTCTCCTGGGGACTCGGTTAATACTGGAACAACTCTCCCGCAGATGTCACCCTACCATAAAGAGTGCCTGCCTAAAACAATATTTCTTTTAAATAAATCAGGGTTTAAGGCATTACTGAAGAGCTAATGGTGCGGTCATTGTCCTAATGGATTTTTAATGATGTGTGAAGTTCTCAGATGATTGTAAACAAGGTGTAAAGTTTTATAGAAATACTGCATTACTATAAAATGGTACCAGTCCCCTCTCTTTAAATCAAGCTTATTATTTCTAGATTCTATAACCTAAGAAGCTTAAGTGTGAGAAAGATGTCAATTAAAATTCCTACTTTCTTTTTAAAGATTGTTTGAAGTACGAGGAGGAGATATTTTTCCTTGATTTTATTTGGTGAGAGAAGCTATGGAATTGGGAGGAGAGATAATAAAGGCAGGGTTTTCCTTGGCTCAGTGGCCCTGACTGTCCCAAGTACCTCTCGAATGAAAATGACATAATGGCAACCAACAAGCCCCTTTCTTGCCAGAACTGCAAGATCAGACTCACAATATTGGGGTATAATAAGATTGGGGCTCAAACATCTTTGTCCCTCTTAGGGCAAAAGAAATACCTGTTCTGGGGTATGTAGGGGGCCTGCTCTGCCCACACTGGCAGTAGGCATTTGTTTGACTTGGGAATAGGTCCCCCTTTTAGACCATGGTTTGAAACTGAGATCTTGAAATCTACCCAAACTGTCCAAGCCAGCCAAGAGTCCATGCGGTCATGTTCCCACATTTGTCCTCTAGGGGGGCAGCCATGTCATCCGTGTGTACAACCCGAGGCCTCCAAGGCTGCTGCTTGCAGGGAAGAAGGTGGAGGTAACTGGTCAGAACTTAGGCAGGAGGCCTGGCATATGCCCATACACATAGAGGTGCCCCATGGTTCCAGATAGAGCCAGATATTAAGAGAAGAGTGAGTCCTTCCTATGGAAGGAGAGACTTGAAAATGCTAAATTTAAACTTAGTCTTCCAGGCGACAATGAAGGCATATTTGTCAAGGTACGAGGACAGACCTTTGACACTGAGGTAGAAGATAAACCCAAATATTAAGTCTCTATATTGAACTTGACCTTCCAGGTTACAGTATAGGCTTATTTGTAAGAAAGTTTGAACTTCCTTCAATTATCAAGCCTGTTAGTGTGACCTATAACTTTTAAATATTTAGGCAAGTGATATGTAGTCTTCTATCTGTATTTTTACATCACCAACTCACAAATTTCTGAAGTAGCCCTCTCCAAGCCCCATCCGAAGCTGCTGAACCAAAATGTCTTGGGTTGGGCTGGTAAATTTTGAATTTCAGTGAGCTCTTCAAATGATACGTATACACAATTCGTTTGCCTACCACTAACCTAGACCCTTATCTTCTCTCTTATTTTTAAAATGAAATCGGTGTGTCAATGAAGTAGTGCTAAGTGATTCATCTGCAAACAGTGAAAGCAAATGAAAAGGGAAAGATTTTACTGGAACACGAGGCACACGCTGAGGTCAATTCCATTCTGTTCAGGAAACAGCTTTCCTGAGCTCCAGGGCCTTGTGGCTTCTTCCATTCTGATTTTTCTCACTTCAAAGACCACGTGGGAGAGCTGTGGCCCTCTCAGTAATCACTCTAAGTTCCGATCCTTTCCCCTTATCAACAGAATTCTTAACTTTTTAGATTTGTCATTCTTCCCTGTTGGTTTCTAATATTTTGACCTAATATCTATTTTCATTTCCCTGACCATCTCTACTCATCAATGTTTAGAATTTTTGTTTTACCACATGATTGTCTAACCCACAACCATGTGACCTGTCCTGGTGGGTGAGAAACAATTCTTGTTAGCACAAAGCCTGTTAATATCCTGGCAGCTCATCAAGATCACCTAGGGAGCTTTAAAAAATCCCCATGCCAGAGCCCCATTCCAACCAATTAAATCTGATCTGCGTATGATATCTGATATACATGTGTGTGAGGGAAGAGATGAGTTTTCATTATTCTGCTGATAATTAAAAATTAAAAAAAAAAAATTCTTTCCCCCTAGATACCCAGAAACTTTTAGGCATTCTTTTAATATTTTAAAGCATTAGGCAAACACTAGTTATTAATATAATTCCAGCTTTTCTAGCTGTGGCCATTCTCTCAGTGCCTGCAAATGATGACTGTGAGAGTGGGTTGTATTTCACCAAAATGCACTCCAATAACTTCTGTAAAAAATCTCATGGCCAAGGACAGGTAGTAACAACACTATATCTCAGAGCTTTAAGCAGAGACTGAACTCCTAGAGCCTCCTTGGTTAGCAGAGTGTTTAGAAGAGTGGTTTTAATGTTTATTTTTATTTTAATTTTTTTGCAGTTTGCAAAACATTCTAGTGAGATATCTTGTCCACACCCTATAATTTAAAAATTTAATCTGTAGGTATAGATCGTGGAAGATGAAAAGTTGTATCTGAAATTCAAGCACCGTGACTTAGTAGAGAGTTGGCTGTGACTAACAGCATCATTCTCCTCCATTAAGAAGGGATGCTGAAATGCTTGTGTCCGTTAGCTACCGTGATGGTGATTCCTATTCCACTTATTTCATTTATATCACCATAATTTTCAAAATTAATAAGAAAAAAAGCACACCGAATTTAAGCCAAAGCAACTGATATAGATCCATGTAAGTTGGGATTTATATGTCTTTATCGTTTCTAGGCAATAAAATAAAATTGTATTGCTAGTTGTGTAAGAACTTTTAAATTTGACCCTCTAATTTTAAATTGTTGGAACAGTTTCAAGATCAAATTTCATAATTAAAAGAAAATCAAGGGAATGATCACAGTACTACAACATACCATATCATTTATCAGATTTACCCTGTATAATTCCTATTTACTCAATTTCACCAAAAAAGAGTACTTTTAGGATATAGGATTTCCTGCATGAATGTAACAATGTGGTAAGAAGCTGTATCTGAGAAGTACGACTCCTTATTGTGCAGGTAGAGCCAATGTTGAATTGTGTATCAAGGCCAATTGTAGTCATTAATCTATTGATGAGAAATGTGCATTACAACCCCATTGAGGAATGGACAAAATTTACTTCCACTAAGAGGGCTTCTTTATACAGCTCTGTTCCACTTCAGTCTTTGTTCCAGAGTCAGAGAACCAGGGATAGTGTTTCCTTTAAACTATTACCCAATATCCTGGGGTCTGGGGCCCCATATCTGCCTGGAGAGCATATGCGAACCCATTGATTGCACTAGGCTAGTCCTGATTCTTATTAGGATAGTTCACGCTAGAGACCGTGATACATATTGAATAAAAAACATCTACTAATTGAAAAGAGAAAAGGAGACTACCTAGAAGTCATGTGGAATCTTAGTGATTATTCTGTTTTAGCACCTGAAAGCTAATTTTAATTCCTCCCTGGTTAAGACTGGTCAGAAAACACACCCTACTCCATTTGGCTGCTCAGCAATCCTCACAGTGGCCAGCAGGTGGCACTCCCTTCTTAGAAATGTCACACCCTGGAGGTTGAAATCCTGACTTGACCAGAACCACCAGCACAGTTTAACTCAAAAACGTTTCCGGCAAAAGGTAAGTCTGCTTTCACAGAGTTACAGACAATCATACACTGAGCAGTGACCTTCGCAAATGTATACAGGTGCTGGCAATCATAAACGAGGACGTGGGACAGAACGCTTCCTGCTCATTTTCACTTGTTTGTATTTATTTCTTCTTTAGGTTCTATAAACAAATTAGCACACATCGATTTCACTTTGGTGTGTACGTGCTGCACCGAATTTAAAATGATGATTCTTCTCCACTTGGAACTTATAACTAATAGATGGCTCAACAGAGACTGAAAACCTCTAGGGGCATCTTCTAGCTCAGCTTTTAGACACGTGGACCACACTCGCTGTCCACCCAGTTGGATTCCACCACCACTCACCACCCCGGCAAAGTCTGACAGCCTCTGGGTCACTGCAGTCTCAGACCGTCACGGTCTGCAGAGCCTCCAGCTTTTTGGCCACTTTTCCTCCTTCCTCTATATTCCCATTAGCTATTCTGTCTTATTTAAATAATACAGCCATGAGAACTCCCATGGTTATTTGCATTTTTTTAAAATTGGTGCATTTTTCATGTGTACATACTAGTGGATTTAGGCAACAGTAGAGAAGTCAAGACCGATTTTTATGTTTATTGGCCTGGAACAAATGCTAGAAGACAGATATATTTGGCTCAAAAATGTAAATGCACTTTCTGTTCACATGGGCCTCTTTTCACGAATACACAACAAGACAGAAGATGACATGAGAAAGTGATACAATAAGTTAAGAAAAACTTAAGAAAAGATATAAAGGGGCTAAAATAGAGGCTGCAGAATGTGGAGTGAGGAGAAGGGCTGGAGCAGAGAACTAAGGAGAAAGACAAAAAAGAAAAGAGTTGAAACCCAGGTCCTGATGCCTTTGCACTGTCAGACGGAACATGTGATGTAGACGATATCTATGGAAGGAAGCGAAATTTTTTCTGGAGAATTTTAGAGTAATCAGAAAGCCTCCTACACAATTGTCTTTTCAATTTTCTCTTCTATCTGGTTAGCAACCAGCCCTACTTTTCCCACTTCTGTTCCTGTGATATCTGCTGGAAAGTTCACACCAAAAATACCCAAGCCTACAGCCTACTACAGATTCATCCTGTCTCCCTTGGTGTGTCCTCAGTAGTAATTTTAATTGCCCCCAAAGAATTTTTTCTCATGTTATCTACTGTTTCAAGACTCTTGTCACTCATTTCGAGTTCCCAGACCTGTGCCCTAACCAGTAGGTGATTCTGCAGCCTACTTCCCCATCTCTTCCTTCCCCACAGACGGTCCTCCTCTTATCTCAGGCCGGTCTCCCATACAGCTATAAGAGGCAAGAAAACAGAACAAAACTGTGTGATCTTTAGACTCAGAAAGTTTGAGTTTGAATCCCAGTGTTTTCTACTTATGTGTCCCTGGGAAAGATACACAATTTTCCCAAAATTTCATTTCCTCATCTTTCAAAATCGCTATAATTCAGCCACTCCCCTGGATATTTGGGGGCTTGCCAATGTGTTATTTGTAAAAGCACTTGCTACGCTATGTAGCAACACAGTAAATTCCCTCAAATCCCTTTGACTGTAAAATTTAAGAATATTAAGCCCAGAAAGTATAATCCTTTCCTAGCCACCAGGATTTGGGCCCGAGTAAGGAGAGTAACTTTGTCCAGACCCTGCAAATCTGTGACTTCACCTTTTCCCATGTCCCAATCACCACCACCCTCTCTGATAACACCATTTCTTTCTCACTTTTAGGTTCTTCTTTCTTGTCCTGAGCCCTTGAGTTCAAACCATTCCCTCCTCAGGGCCCTCTCCTTCCTCTACGCACCCATTCCTGCATGGTCTTCTGCACCACGATCTTTTCAGCCTTGGAAGAGAGTTAAATCCTCACCTCCGACCCTGGAACACGACCCCCTTGTGCCCCAGCTGCATGAAGGCACAGCCGATCGATTCGCTGGCTCAATTTTAAGGCTTTCAGACACCCTCAATTTTAACAAGTAAAAGACACATTTTAAGAATCTAGCTTATAAAGTAAGGCATTTCTAAAGACAATGGAATGGTAAGTTATTTGTTATATTCAGCCTGAAGCACCAGCTGATACTATCTTACAGACATCTCGTTAGCAGTCTGGGTGGCTTTTTCTGGCGATAACCTACGCAATAGAAGGGATGTCACAGGGTAAGTGCTGAATGTGGCTGGACAGAAGGAAAACCAGTTTCCAGTTTTCTCCCAGGTCATGATTCTGTGTTCTGTTTAAACTAGGACAGAAAGTAATATTCCTAAATTTTGATGCGGATAGGACTGTTTGTCTCCTCTACGCTCGTGAGGTTCTCTGCTAAGATTTTCTCTCATTTGTTTCCAAGCACTTAATCTCCATATGTGAGTGACGATTTTCGGGACATTTGCTTCTGACCCAAGGGCTGTCTGCTCAGTGCTCAGTTGCTCTTATTATTACGTAAACCAATAATTCTTGACTTCCTCAAAACTATCGGATTGCTAAACAGGTCAACTTTGCATTGGTTCAGGCCCCTATTCATTAATGCCACCAACAACTGTTGGTGTCTCTGTTATCCATCTTTGAAGCACTGACTCCTCCCATAAGACTGTCAAGGCAGATGGCTCTGTGTGTATAGATTATACAGCATGATTGCCTACCATTATCGACTTTCTTGTTTTTCCTCCCCAGCTAACATTTTTTACTGTCCAACTTGCACATGCATACATATGTACACACACACACACACACACACACACACACACACACACACGCTCCTGTCGTTTGGTTACGTTTTGCCCAGGGAATGAAAATCTATTTAAATAATAATTCAATAAGGTAAATCTATTTGCTGTGAACAGATGAATCTAAAAAGAATTCCAAAACCAATAAATTATTTTCATATTTTCCAAAGAACAATAAGAATCTTAGACTGAGAGTCTGGCAGGGGCAGGAGGGGGGATGGGGATGCTGCATTCACAAGAGCAACATGGAAAAACTTCAGGCTCGTGCAAGGAAACGCTTTAATAAAATCGAAAGGCAGATCTCTCATTGTTGCCAATGCTTGCCACATCACTATCTGGGCCAACCTCAACTCAAAGCCTAGTCACCTCCATGTGTGACTGCAACTATAGTCTTGGCCTGAGGGAGGCACTGTTGGTCCCTTAAAATTTTTTAAATGCTCTAAACATCTGCAATAGAACAACAACAACATAAATTTAAGATAACATGAAACTAGATATTCTACCTCAAAATTAATGTAGTCAGTTCACACTCCCAAGGAACAGGAGGATATTTTTTTTATTGGACTCAGAAAATAAATAAATGCCAGACATGGGGGAGTGGTTGGTGACACTTTTCTCCTTCTGTGAGTCTACTCCTTATTTCCTCCTGCTTCCTTTTTTATACTAGAAATTGGCAAATTATGGACCTATGTGCCAAATCCAGCCTGCAGTCTGTTTTTGTAAAAAAAGTGACAGTGGAACACAACCACACTCATCCATCTACTCACTGTCTATGGCTGCTTCCATTCTACACCAGAGTGAAGTAGTTACTACAGAGACCAAATGTCCTTTGAAGCCTAAAATATTTACTATCAGTTCTTTATAGAACAAGTGCTAACTCCTGTCCTCTATAATATTTTTCAACAAGAGATACAGACGTGACAGTGGTAGTAGATATAAGGAACTTCGATATGGTCTGGTTAGCCAGGAGGGGTTCTAGCTTCTTAAAATGCATGTCTGCAATATGATGGAATTACCATCTGCCAGCCATTTCCAGGGAGTCACACGTAGGCAAATAGTAAAACAAACCTTGGACATATATTCGGTGACTATAAAGCATCAGACATGGACCTCGGTCGGGGGTACGTAAGTGGAGTTTCTGTCTCTGTGTCCAGTTGAGAGCTGCACTAATAAAAGGAAAACATATCTCTTGCCACACAAGCAGGTTTGGCTTCTGGCATGGTGCTTTGGGCTCTGCGCTGGGGACAGGCTGCACTTTACAAGGCTGGGAAGTCTGCATTTGTTCAGACATGTAATTCCCAATCTGATCACAAGAGTTCAAAGCTGAAAATGTGGTACAGAGGAGAAAAAGGGCTCAGATAAATGAGAAAAAGGAAGTGGAGGGCTTTGTGGCAGAGAGAGAAAAAAATAACAATAACAATATATGTGGAAAAGACATGCATTAGTGTGAGAAAGGACAGGGAGGCGACTAAGAACAGCACATATGGTCTCATGTATCTATACATTTTTGCATAGAGTCTGGCTAGTAACACAAATGAGAGGTTTCAGTCCAGTAGCACTGCATAAATCAAGGAAATAGATATCCATGGGGAAATTCTCAGCGCGAGGGAGGAGTGTGCTAGAGGAGAGAGCTATGGATGAAGAGTAATGAAAAACGAACAAACAAAAACAGAAATAATAGATGCAAGACTCCCTCCAGGAAAACAAGAGATGCTGAGTGGGTGACTCTGGCTGTGGAGAAAGGGCTAACAGGTATCCCTAATCAGGAAAACGTGCTTTCCAAACGCAGGGAGGATCCATCTCTGGAACAGTATTACAGGTGATTTTGGTATTGATCTCTGAAAACATTGATCCCTGAAAACTGACTTTTTAGCAGATATTTTTTTGAACGGAGATTGATGTGAGGCTCTTGTGGGGCTAGCAGGATTCACAAAGATTAAAGAGTGGGCAACGTGCTACCTGGCACAGCAGCTAAACTGTGCAGGCTCAGGAGCTAGGACCTGAGCTGATTCTGCCATTTCCTAGCTGTGTGACCGTGGGCAAGTTACTTCTCTCTTCCCTGGTACTTTGTTCTGTTTGTTTTTGTTTTGTCCTTGGGCCTAGTAATAGCACCCTGGGCATGGGGATATTGTAAGGATTAAATGAGTAAACATATATAAAGGACTTAAAACAGTCTCCCTCAGGTTGGTGCTATATAATCATCAGATATTGTTATTGATACAACTATCATACAAGGGGCCAGCAGAACGCTGCAGGCCTGCATAAAACCACATTTCAACAAACCTCTGCACACACGCTCACACGATACAACTGAGGACTAACTGAAAGGTGGTCTGAATGACAATGCAGATTAAAAGATCCGCATCTGGTTTCCAAACTACAATTTCACTTCAGCTTGATAAAACCTGTCTCATTTAAAATCTTCTGATTATCTTCAGCCCTGTACTTGTCAGACATTTTATCAATAAGACCTGATATTATTTCGTTGTGAAAACTGTAAAATATTGTGAAATATTCCAAGCATACAGAAATGAATTTCAACGTTTAGAACTGACAAAATATGGAAAGCCCGAATGACTTCTCACTTTCCACATATTTTCAAATAAAGATTGAGAGGCCACTTAGTGAAGATATGGCCGTGTCTTATGAGGTCCATACTGAGATAAATCTTGAACATCTTTATTCATTCTTTCAATTCATTCAAATATTTATTAAGTATTTAATATATGTTAGGCACTGTTCTATGTACTTACTTGGAATTAACTGGAACAAAAATATAATTTGTCTTTGTGAAATGCACATTTAGGTGGGATCCTTGCCAATCAGAATTTCTATGAATCACGAAATATTGGTTTGATTTTAAAACTTTCCACAAACTGTGCATAAACTTGATAAATTTATTCATTTTTTTCTCATCTACAAAATAGCAATGAAATGCCATCACTTTGTAGCATGATTTAGGATTATTTATCCAATTAACAAGTATTTATTACTTTGTGCTAGGCTCAAGAAAATGAATAAGACAAGGTCTCTGCCTTCATGACACTTTTATCTTTTGTTATCAGGGAGATAAAATCTGGTAGTTAATAGTGATGTTAACATTTAGATATAAATGTAGGCTGTGACTATATCCAATTATAAAAACATGGCTGGTGAGTCTTCGGTAGCCTTCTTGGGGACATCCAGTGTAGATTTTGGCTGTTTCCTATGGCATATGTCAGTATCATAGCCAGCCCGACTAAAGGTATGTGCATGGATGCTGTGCTCCATACTCAGAGACATAGCAGGAAAACTCGGAGGTTTCCATAAAGCCTAGAAGGATTTCCTTTCTAAGAAATATCCAGTTTTGCTTTCAAACACTCTCCTTCTATATGGAGGCCAGAGTCAAGAGGTACTGTGGGTGGGAGAAGTCACCCCAGAACCTGAGCATGTACATTTGGAAGTGAATTCCCAAATGGACAGTCTTAGATTCACAACATGCCAAGCAAGAAGCGCATGGAGGTTGGTCCCCGGATGTGGAGCCAGGATTGATTGGCAGAAAGCATTTTCCTAGGGTTGGGGGAGGAGGGTTAAATTATCAGGAGAGGAAGCATTCCTCACCTGTGAACCTATTTTCCCCACCTACTCTCCCACTGCCACTCTCTGGTAACAACAGAATCCGCACCCTCATTCCTCAGGTGTGCTCCACAGGTGGCAGTCTGCTGTACAAGTCCACTTGCTTCTGCTCACTCCCAGGAGGGGCTCTGAAAGGTGATATGCAGATTGCCCAGACTGTCAGCTGAAGGGACCATGAATTTACTCAGAAGCTAACACTGGCTCCATTATTTTGGAAGATTACATGAGATGGGTTCTTCTCCCTCACTGAGGCCACATATATTTTCCATTATATATGGGAGAAGAGCGATTCTTTTATTCTTTATTTATCCAACAAATATTTACTGAGCACCTATCATATGTGGGGCAGGGTCCTAGGAATTAGTGGTATGGCAAAGAATAATTCAAAGACCCTACTAATAGTAGTGGACGGAAGGCAGAGAAGACACACAATGAACACACTAATGTGTGTTAAATATTGAAATGTCAACTGGGTCAGTGCTAAGGACTAAATTGTGTCCCTCTCCAAATGGATATGTTGAAACCCTAACTGTGACTGTTTGGTGATAGAGTTTTTAGGAAGCATTTAAAGTTAAATAAGGTTTGAGGTTATCAGGGTGGAGTCCTAATCTGATAAGATTTGTGACCTTAGAAGAAGAGGAAGCTCCCCAGCCTCCATGAGCATGCACCAAGAAAAAGGGCCAATTAAACACACAGTAAGAAGGTGACCATCTATGAACCAGGAAGAGAGCTCTCAGCAGAACCCTACCATGCTGACACTCTGATCTTGGACTTCCCACCGTCAGAATTGTGAAGAAATCAATGTATGTTGTTTACGCCGTCCAGTTAATGGTATTTTCTTACAATAGTCCAAGTAGACTGAGACAGTGAGGTGGTGAGAAGTGCTCAGAATTAAAATCAAGCACCGTAATGGGGCAGGTAGAGATGATGGAGAAATGGTCTGGAAGGCCCTCTGAGGAGGAGACCTTAGGCAGAGAGCTGAATAAAGCTAAGATTCAGTCAAAGGTAACCCCTGTTCTCAGGCTTAGTTAGAGCAGTAACAACCAGCATATGACAGGGCCCATCTTTAGAATCAAATGAGACTGCTCCATGAGAATGTGTTTTGAAACAGACAGTTCTCTTGCAGGGAGAACATGCTATGACAGGCAATCTGTGTTTGTTTGGGCTAGTCCCTTAAATCCTATGCCCCAGTTTCCTGGGCTGTGAAATAAGGATAATAACAATTTTCACCTCATTGGGTTGTTGAGGTTTAAATGAGTTAATAATACAGGTAAAGCAGAGGGACCAATGCCTGATACATAGTGTTCAATAAACGCTAGCTATTATTATTACTACCAGTACTGCTATCTCTACATTTATAACAACTACTGCTATTAATATTATTGTCAGCATCATCATTATTATTATTAGAAAGTCACAGACAGAATATTAGAAAAGAAATTTCAGCAATGGCACCTTTCAATTAAAACTTCTCTAAGCATCCTCGCCCTGACCATCTTTGGGAAATTAACTTTGCTGGTCTCTCCCCCCAAGTTCCACCAGAAGAAAAAAACCAATGATTAAGCCCATGTGTTATGAGCTGGAAAGTCCTTTGCATGACTACAAAGCCATCATGACAAAGGCTTTCTCCTGATAGCAGACATTTTTTCTGCTCACTGATATCAAACACTCCTGGGAACCTGTTCTGGTCCTCTCATACCTTAGAGGTTAGGGTGCAGGTGAAACATTATTTTTTAGGATCAAACACTGTTAACAAAATGGAGACAAATCTTCATGTGCTCTTGAGGAGGACCAAGAAAACAATGAAGAATAAAAATTTAAAATAACACAAGAAAGAGAGAAGCAGGAGTGAAGAGCTGAAAAAGAACAAGGTAAATATGGGGAAACTGTAAGAGCCATTAGAAGTTTGCTGTTGACTCAATTGTTGACACAAGCAATCAAAGTGGAACCGAAGAAAAGGAATCGGATGGGCAAATGCCCACTTGGATCTACTTGTCTCATGTTGGTAGGTATTTAAAGAAATTACCTTGTACAAATGTGAGTGCATTAAAATGAGTAAATAACATTGACAAAAGCTTTCATCTAGGCTTTGCTTTTATAGAGGCATTTTTGCTATTATATAAAGTAGAGTGGAATTGTTTAGAACATACCAGACTGTAAGTTTCCTAAAGGCAGAATTTATGCATGTGGTTTTCTTGTGAGCATTTTTCCTTCTTAATGCATGGTAAAATTGTTTGCAGGTGCGGTCAATAGATGGCTATCTGGAAGTTCTTGGACCACTTTTTTAATGTGGTCCCCGACAAAGGACTTTCAATCCACTAGTTTCCATAGATTTCCGTTTTTTTTCTTATTTTCTAGAAAATTACTTTATTTTTAATATGGCATCATCAGAATTTTATACTCCACAAAACTGCCTGTCAAACAAGCCTTTTCCTTCTAAATATTGATTTTATTCTTATGTTCTCCTTGATTTTTATACTATTCTGTGGTAACTAACTGATCTGCACACCATTTTATTTTATTTTTTTTTTTTCTGGGGAAAATTTGATGTTATACACTAGGTACAAAAATATTTCTCACTAATATGATTACACTGTGAATTAAATAAAAACCTGAAGAGGAAAAAGATTTTTTTTAAAAAGAAAGGTCCATTAACAAGAATATCTGGACAGTAGCTAGCATTCACCTCAGTAGCTATGAAATTAGGATGTGAGTGGAGCTGGTTAAAAAAAAATAAACAAAAAGCAAATGAACAGAACAACAGGAATTAGTTTTAAGGAAAGTGTATGCAAATTAGAACTGCAGTAGAATGTTTGATTTCTGTTTAAGGCAATTTCCCTAGAGATAACAGTGGTATTTTGAAACAACCACTGGATTAATCATCAGAAGATATTTGTTCATTTTCTGCCATTGCCACATTCTAGTGGTTTAACCTTCACTAATTATTTAACCTTGGTCTGTCAGAATAGTAAGGTCCTCATATGTAAAATGACAGCAAGGACATTAACATCCCAAAGCGGATGGTAAGGATGCTATGGAAAGGTGCTCTGTGAAGAAATCACCCAATATTTAAATATCTTTTCCAGTGTTTATAACTATATATCATGGTCTTGCCTTCTCCCATTTTCTAGAATCTTCAAAACAATGTTATTATTTCTTACCATGTGTGCCATTTATTATCTATTTGCTCGTCGTTTATTCAAGGGGTTATTAAGAGCCGCTCTGCTAGGTGCATGAATAAATAAACACTCTCCACAGAGTATCCCCAAATGATGACAAGTCAGCTCAGACAAGGATAATGTTCTCTGAGCGTCAGACACCGCTGCTTTCATTTTTGTTTCATTTCTGTCCTATTCTTGACATTTAGAGAAAGGAAACTGCTTGGTTGCTCAATGTTGAAGGAATCGAATAGAGCTTGTTACAAGGAATGTTGGATTCTATGTAGGAAGTTATATGAAACCCTCTCACCCTCTTTCACATGGGTCTAGTGTTTCCTAATAAGCAATCATGTGACCAACCAGCAATCGAGGGTGTCAGTGAAATATTTGTTTCTTCCTCTGACAAGAACATGTAGAAAAAGTCTTAATGAAACATGGTAGTTCTTTTTTAAAAAGGAAAAATTATTCTTATAGATTTTTTCCTACTGACCAGCAGTACACATCAACCAATATTTATCTATATCTTATTCAAGGTATTAAATTAACATTGAAATCTTAAGTTTAAGTTTGTGTTTAATCTGTGAGAGATAACTACTCCTATAATTTGGTTAGGGTTTATAGTAAAATATCATATATGCCAAAAACATCTAAGTCATAATTTTCCAGTATTAAATCAAATTTTTAGCAAAGGAAGTAAATGTAAATTAGTATTTGGTTAAAATATGAAATTTAAGAGGAAAATTAGATAATTAACTCTCATTAAGTCAGCGTTATTTTAAAAAAATAACTTCATTTCAAACTAATATGACTTGCTTATTTACTTATCGAAAATTTCTCACTTTTAAACTGAGACATCTATTTCCACATTTGTATACAACAAATATTATGTATTTTATTTATTGAATTAATTATTTTTAACTAGAAAGAATTGTATCATTAAATTCTTTTACATTTTTACTTAATTTTTTGAATCTATACAATTTTAAATAAGTAAACTAAAATATGCCGATATGATTATATATTTTAAATAAAGTTTTCTTACATTTCTAAAGTTTCATTTTATTGTTTTAATTGCTATATTGTTTAGAATGTATACATTTTGGGACAATTTTAACTTCGGGTGTAGTGGCAAATGTTTAATGACTGGCTCTGGAAGAGGAGAGGAGGTAAGCCTGGTTTGCGTCATTTGTCGATTTCCATGGTGTAAACAATCACACCACAGCCAGTTTCAATGTGACGTTATAAAGCATGGAACTGGGAATAAATTCTGACAACAGGCTCTCACAAATCAGTACCAGCCAAATCCCATACATCAAGGATTCTATTTTTTTTATGTAAGTTCCCTATTTATCCTGTTGGTGTTTAAACTTTATAGTTTACCTTATCTAGCATTAATATTGTTACTTCTGCATTGTTTTTGTTCACATTTGCTTTATATGTCTTTGCCTATTTCTTTCTTTCCAACTACATGCATAAATTTTAAGTATGTTTCCCATAAATTGGTGTTAGTAATTTGCCTGTGCATACATTTTGGAATGACAGGTTTCTGTACTTGGCCGTTGGTTTGTTTTTTAATCCAATTTGATAATACGTGAGAGAAAATACACTGCATAACATCATCTTACTTTATTTTTGTTATTTATGTTATTTCTTACAAAACAAAACATTTTATAAGGACTACTCACACTATAGCTGGCCTGGCTGTGAGAGGAATTCAGTCTATGCATACATGCACTACTATACGCTGCATCACTTCTCAACTCAGGCCCCAGAGGTTCTCAGAGCTTTTAGAAAAGGTTTCATCTCTCAACTAAGACTAATACAGTCGAATTCATATCTCTCGCACCCCTGCTTAATGCCTTCCCATCTAATTCTCTAATTTGCAGACTCCAGCCGAAAGCCAATAAAGCAATTTCCCCCACTGTTTATGATTTCCTGTTTATAATGCTGCTTCTTTTTTTTTTTTTTCATTCTTTGAAAAACAGCATTAACAATGATGCTTTTAGTTTGTCACCAACATCTTGTGAAAGCAAGACGGAGGGAAGAATAAAAGTTTGTCAAGCACAACTTTAGCTTAGAAAGGAGTTGGCCAGTTTGATGACTTCTCATTTTCCCCCAGAGGTCCCTTGTGAAAGCCTTAAGCATCCTCTTGACCCCATGCCCACTATGCAACACTAGAACTTTCTGTACATACTTTTCTGACCCTACATCATGACCATGTTATTTATGTTTACTGTAGAAAATATTAATGTTAACAACTTTTGGGTAAAAGTTTATGAAATCAAACTGGACAAGGATGAAAGGATGTTTTTATAAAGAAACAAAAATACAAAAGAAATCAGTATTTAAGCCTTTAGTCACAATACAAGGAAACGTAAAAAAATGGCTTAAAGCAACAAAAGCTGCCTCCTAAATTTATATATCTTGCCCTGATTTCTATATCAAACTCCAAACTTACACAGACAACCTCTAACTTAACTTTTTAATAAAAAAACCTCAGTCTTAACACATGGGCGAAATTAAAAACAAAATACCTGTTTCCTTCCCCAATCTGTTTTCTTAAATTTCCTACCATGGTAAATGTCACCACCTCCTACATATCTCAATTCAGAAAACCTGGAGTGTCCCCCCATCCATTTCCATCCTCCCTTCCCATATGCAAATCACCAGCAGGATTCTGAAAGCTAGAAGATCAAAGTGTATTTTGAATATTTGTCTACTTTACATGACCCCTACTACTCCCACTCTAAGGCACCAACATCTTTTGCCAGCACTGCTCATGTGGCTTCTGGTCTCCCTACTTCCATTCTTCCCCATTTCCATTTGATTTTCCTTAAAGCAGATAGATCTTTTTAAAAATGTAAATCAGTTTACATCATTCTCCTAGGAACTCATCTGTGGTTTCCCACTGCATTTCAAATAAACCCTATCTCATTTCCACATCTGCAGGCTCTTTAAAGAACTGGCCTCAGCCTACTTTTCTGGCCTCATCTCATACTACTCTTCCTCTGGCTCATGTAACCATACTGGACTTCTGTTTCGTTTTTTGAAGATGAGAAGCCATTCCTCAGGACTTTTGCTATTTCTCTATCTAGAATGCTGGGGTTTTTTTCCCCCATAGGGATTTACCTGGCTAGCTCTTGCTTATCATCCATATGTTAGCAAAACTTGTTTTTCAGAAAACAAGTTTTCTGAAACTCGTCTCACCACTCTCCATTGCACCATCTAATTTTACTTTCTATAGCACTCACCATGGAAAATCATCTTGTTTATTTATTTGTGAACTAGTTTAATTTTTGACTTTTTTTCTGTATTGAACAGTGCAGCCTGGAATGGAAGCTTCATGTGAGCAGGACATTGCTACATTCTTTGTATTTATAATAAGAACAGTGCCTGACACATTGTAAGCACTCAAGAAATATTTCATGAGTGAGAGAACAGTTCAAAGAATTTTGAGATCTCAGTGTAATTCTTCAGTAAAGACTGAGTACTCAGAGGGGAAGGAGTGACTAGCTCCTCAGAGACCTCCACAAGGAAAATGGTAAATACACAAAAGAATCAGATAAAGATCAAAATATGGTCTTTGTTATTTCTAAGTCCATATTGGACGTTTTGAGTAAATGGTTGAGATCAAGTCTGAGCTAATCCAGGACTGCCTGAGAGAATCAACTCAGAGTGTGCATTGTCATAGCTCTCTTTTCACAGAAACAACAGAGTGAAAATAAATGTGAAAGGCTGTATCAGCCTTGGCTATTGATAGCAGGATACCTGGGCAGGGGGGCTATGTGCATGGAGGCCTAGGCATCTGTAATCAGAACAGTTCTGCAAAATTAGATGGAAAGAGATGGCACAGCTTCTCTGTGATAAGGTGACCTCCATGTACTTAGCTCTTGTCCCCAGAAGCCATGCAGACTATATGAGAAAACAAAAGGTGCTGTGTATCTTCATGACATGAAGATGCTTTACCTGATGTATCCCTTGTCCTATATTCTTCTCTGAAGCTAAGAAAACACAGTCTTAGGTGAAAGTCTCCTGTGTCTTATGAGTTTGAAAACTTGAACCTGTAACAGCCACAGAATCAGGGCAGAGACCGTTAGCCAAAATCAGGCTTTCTAATACTCCCTCTCAAGTCTTAGTTTTGAGGCACAGCAGCCAAAGAGGGCTGCTTATTTGGGACACTTACTCATTTGTTCTACAATAAAGCGAAGCTTTTCTCTTGCTCATCTGAAAGCCAGACAAATGAGGGCAAAGAGAATAAGACTACCTGTGTTCAAGGCTTGGCCCATTGGGAGGGGTGTTAATGGTGGTAAAGAGAGCGAGAAATGAGAACAAGATCAAGTGTGAAGATAATCTTCTCACGTACAACTTTACCCAATTGGAAGGCTTGAAACAATGAATGCCAAGTTCTTGCCACTGCACAAATCTTAATAGATTAATCTTTACCCCACGGATAGGAGTGACTCATGCATGGACACAATTTGTGTTTCTCTGATACAAATTTAAGAGAAATAGAACAAAGAACATGGCCTGCTCACATTTTGTTAGCACATCTCTCTCCTGTAGACAGCTCATTCCTTAAAATCTTGCCTTTTTCACCTATATGTCCACAGCTATTGGCTGAGTGCCAAGAACTCAAGGAATAATAATTTTGATGTATAAACGAATTAAAAATAGACATCAATTTTCAACCTTCTATTTCTATACTATACAAGTCTTTAAAAAATGTTTTGGGCTTTACCAAATTTTACAGTAGTGAGCCATGCAAAAATTATGTATAGGATATGAGATGTATATTGCTTCTTTCCTCTGAAGACTTCCAAGTCATCTACATAAAAAGCATTCATGCAAAATTAATCTTATTCATGTTCTTACTGATCTCAAAAGTTAGAAATATAGTCGTATTAGAAAATTGAGAACATTTTGAAAAAGTGCCAAGTACCAAAGAGTCTGTTAAAATTCTCGTAATTTCACCCAAAAGCCAAACATTTGGGGATTCATAAAGACCACTTTCTTAAAGACACTTAAGAAGTCATTTCCAAGCAAGGGAATAGAGGCTAGAAAACAGAAAGTAGGATAGTATAGACTGCTTAAAAAACAAAACAAAACAAAACAAAACAAAACAAAACAAAAAAACAGGAAAAGAAAAATACCCACAAAAGACAAAAGGAAAAGCTACTGTCAAATAAGTACTAAATAGGAATAGACAGTGAAGAAATTATTTGAATAATATGACCAAGAAGACATCTAAGAGCTTTTCCTGATATGACACTTACATCAATTACCATTTAAAAGAAATAGTTTATAAGAATGGGTAGCAAGAGAGAAGATTAATAGAGAATAGCCTAAACGAACAAATAAAAATATTTAGAATGTTATGCAATATAAACTTTTGGGGATAAGGTTAATTTCTCATCCAGGTTTAAGGTAAATAACGTGATTTGAATTTTGAACTTTCAGTCAGTAAAAATTTTTGATACCTTCTATGTTTAAATTGATTTTTTAGCATTAAAGAGAGGAAGGGTTAATTTCTACCAAGATAGTACAAGGCACACTGGGGAAAAAAATGGCAAGATGAGCAACAGTATTTAAGACAGGTCACATATCGGCTGACTTAAATCTAGGCACTAATCCTCTAAAAAGGACTAGGTATGAGTCAACCAATAAATGTAGTTTATGAGCCAAATTTTCCTAATGCATTCAACTACTCAGTTTTGGTTAAGAGTGATGTCATAAAAAATAATTTTAATCTTTCTGAAGAAGTATTCTATTGCAGGAGACTGAAATTGTTAAACATTGTAGAATCTTTAAAACATATCTTTAATCATATCATAATCATAAAATTATCTTCAGTCTTTATAAGTTTTACTTTCAAGTTCAACCAAATAGCATATTACTGATTAAGATATTCAATATCTGTTTACACGTTTATAATTTTTTCATATCCTAACTCATTTTTACTGCCCAGTAGGAGGATGCTAATTTAGAAATAGAAAATATTCATCAGAAGAAGATGATTTAAAAAGAGAAGATAAGGGACAGGAGGGGGAGGCAGGTCAGGGTTTGGTCTCATTTTGAGGAGATGCTGGGTATTCCTAAAAGGGCTTTACAGAAAAGACTGGGCAGTGGGATGTCCAAATAACTCAACCTAAATTTGACCTCTGCAAAATGCCTCCATTATTTTGTTTGAAACAGTATGGCTGAAAAATAATATCCTAAGAGCTCACATTAAAATGTATACAAAAACACATTGAAATAAAAATTAGGCTCTTGGAATTATCTCTGTCATTTTCACTTGTATTAGGACAGTTAATTGAGGTCTTAATATATCTGCTAACTTAATACTTTCAAATATTTTTTATCGAGATTAGGAGAAAGTATGTACTTCATGAAAAATATAAATGCTTACTTGATCATAGAGGGTTGGGGGAGTAAAAAGACAAATGAAAAGGAGAAAAAGAAGAGAAACAAAGAAACAGAAAAGGTTAAAGAAAATACTTTATAAAAATAATTTGAGAGCAAATAAAACTAGTAAATGACCTTTTACAGACAAGAGCAATTTCAAAATTTCTTATCCAGTGTGCCTTCAAAAAGACAAGAGCAATAGAAAAGAAAAAAAATAAAAGAGTCAAGTAATAGAGCAAAATGGAACTCAAAAAACGCCAGCACATAAAGGTGAAACTATAAGTTTAAAATTAAAACTTGCAGATATATGTTATAGAAAGTATTTCATTTTAAAAAATGTTTATGAAGACCTAAGGATCCAGGGTATTATCAGACTCTAAAGGTAAGCAAGAAGAAACATGAAGTGTAAAAGAGATTTTTTTCTAATGCCTTTTAAATGTTTCAATGACCTAGATAAGGAGAACTAATTCCAATGATATACTCATGCCTCGAAAGAGTTTCAGATCCTCTTTAAGATTCATCTTGAGAGTATCACATGTGGGGTGAAAAGCAAGTTATGTCTATAAAAGCGTTGGCAAAGAGGCTCCTTTTCAAGTGCCAGCACTGATTTATTTGCAGCGGCTGTCTGGAGCACTTCTTTGGGAAAGACTGCTAGGCCAAGCAAGTCTCAGATCAGAGGCAAAGAATACTGGAATACACAAATTTATAATGTGGGAGTAGTAAAAGTTACACATACTTGACACTTACTTGTCACTCCTGATATAAAGATATATTTGACACCCTTGATATAAAGAATATCTAGAGAGATTTGTGCCTGTGTGTTGTTCACAGAGTGGCCCAAAAGCAACTGTAGCAAGAGATTGAGCACAGAGACACAAAAATATATTATACAGATATACACACACACATACACACAAACACTACGTATTCTGCATACGTATACAGAATACAATTGTACAAAGGGATGAAGGGTATAGGCACATCAAAACAGTATTTTGAAGAAAGGCACAGACTAGAATATATAATTTTTTGCTTTGTTAAAAAATTGGGTTTTTTACTGAATAGTTGACTGTTGGTAGATTAGATTTTTCTATATTAAAAGAATAACTTGGAGAAAATCCATTTTATATATACCCAATTATGTAAATTATTTAACGTTTACACAATTATGTGAATTACTTCCTCAATCTCTTCACAATTAATTATCTTTGGAGCCAGCTGTGTGGGATCTGGCAGCCTCCCTATAGCACAGCTGTTTTTGCACATTCCAGCAGCACTATCCTTCAGCTTGTCAGGGATCCCACAAAGAAAAAAAGTAATGCTCTTTGCAAGAAAAGTTGAAGTTCTGGTTAACCACAAAGTCTAATGGCCTTGTCTGGATGGACATTTCATTGAAAAAGGATCCAAAATCATAATTTATACATACAAACATTTTGTCAGTTTTTTTGTGAGGGCACTTTAAAGCCCTTCACAAAATTGCTGTTATAACCTAGTTAATTATCTCTCAATTGTTTACTTTTTGACTATTCTATTTAAGTAGTTTTTAAATTTATTTGCATTTTTCTTATTATTTAAAAAGTAATACGCCAAAAAGAGGCCCATAAACTTTGTGTCACATGCATCTAATGGATACACGTGCAATTAGGATTCATCCTCTCTCTTAAAAATACTCTGATAAGATGGTTATTATTTTTAATTAAAAAAATCACTTAGTGTCTCTTTTTAAAATCCTGAGGTGAAAAGACATATGTCTGAAGTGCTCAGTGTCACTCTGTCACTGAGAGCTTGTCCTTATTTAGTTACCTGACAAGTACTCTGTTTACGAGTACAGCCAGCTTTAGCAGAAAAATCAATATAAGACTCAGTACGAGGCTTGTTCATATTCTATGAATTCAAATGACAGGCTCAAAGACAGCACCTTTTCACCTGTAATTGGACCAATAAAAGGACTTGAGGAATGAGAGCCTTCCCTGCTTGTTCCAATACATGGTTTGTTTGGCTTTAGCTCCTAACGTAAAGCGGTGTCCATTGGGATATGACAGGATTATCTTTTGAGCTTTCTGTAACATCTGTGTTGTTTATTAAATTTATTTATTTCAAATGTATCTTTCCATTATCATCTAATAAAGTAATGTCTACATCTGTATCTGTATCTGTATCTGTATCTGTATCTGTATCTACACCTATACCTATACCTATACCTATACCTATACCTATACCTATAATCTATCTATCTCTATCTCTATCTCTATCTCTATCTCCATCTCCATCTCCATCTCCATCTCCATCTCCCTCTCCCTCTCCCTCTCCCTCCATCTCCATCTCCATCTCCATCTCCATCTCCATCTCCATCTCCATCTCCATCTCCATCTCCATCTATCTCTATCTTCTATCTCTATCTATATCAATCAACCAATCTATCTATGAGATATTTTAGGGAAAGATTAAGAAGTAAAGATTATTTTAAATTAGATACAACTGTCTTCATCATAATCATTACGGCCTTAATAATCTTCAGAGAGCATTTATCAAACCTCTTCTGCACATTTCATTAATAGCCAGCTGCTGCCCTTTGGGCATTAATGTATTAGAATATCCCACACTGATAGAGAAATAAAGAACATATAGAGAATTGAAAAACATCAAATTTGTGAACAAAAAGGGAAAAAGCATATTTTCATTTAAGTAAAGTATTATAAAACATGGAATTGTGATAATTGCTTATTTGTTGGGTCAGATCACAGTTTTTCTTTCCTAACTAGAAATTCTACAAACATTTTAATAATCCTTCAAAATGAAAGTGTGCTCAAATGTCATTCTGATGGATAATAAAGCATCCCTATAATACCATTTACTTAGAACACACAGAGCAAGAAGCTGTAAAAGTGCTAAAAAGTCTTTTTAGGGGGGATAGTAATGATTTGACTTCAATCCTCAGCATATTAAAGACAGAGGTTTTATGACTTGCTTAAAGAAGAAGAATTAGTTTCTGAAATGGAATAAGAAAAGGTGAGAAGCAAAAATAAATTTTTTCCTAAAGAGATTGGTTTAGAAATGGCATTTTATTTAGAAACTATTGTTTCCTGCTAAGAAAACACTAGAACAAAACAGCAACAACAACAAATCCAGTGCATTTTACCTTTGGGGGAGGAAAACTCAGGGCATCAATAAAATTTAAAAGTAAGTACAGATAGAATGGTCAAGATCAGGGCAAACTGGTTGCCTCAGTGATCATAAAAATTAGGAAAATTAGATGAACAAAATGACTGTCTTTTAGCCTTAGTATCCAAGAGCAGGACTTTCTGAAGGTATTGGTTATTTTTAATAATGACAACACAAGAACAATAGTAACTTGTATTAAATGTTCATATGTATTCAGTGCCAATTCAAGAATTTTATAGGATCGCCACAGTGATCCTATGCAGTGGTAGAATAATAAATATTACCTTACCCCTTTAAAGTATGGAAACACTGAGGCTCAGTTATATAGCTTGACCTTGGTCACATCCTGAGTATCTGGGCCTGAATTTGAACTCATCTTAACTCTGACTCTAAAGTTCCTGTATCTGTTTTACATGTTGCTTTCTCAAGGCCCCACGTTCTCTGAGCTACATATGCTCTTAAAATGAAAGCAAAATTTTAAGCAGCAGTACAGGAAGAAAGCACGTTACTTAGTAGTTAGTCTCAAGGGAAAAGTGATCCCGGTAGAGCTGACGCAATGCAGTAAACTGCAAAGTAGATCAGATTAGAGTGAGAGAGCAAGAGAGAGAGAGCAAGAGCGCGAGCGCACCTAGACCATGAAGCCTTTGGCTTCTACAGCATGAGTAAGCACAGGAACAGGTACAAGTGAGACAAACAAGAGATTGATGAAAAACAGAAACGTGGGCACAGCAAAATGATACCAGCAGCAGCCACTCATCGAAAAAGATGCATGGACCTGAATTTCAACTGAAGTAAACACCGAGGCACCTCAAAGAGTGATGGTACACCTAGGAGTACCAGGTGCTGTAGATGTTTAAAAAATAAAAAAAAGAAGAGTGATGGTAGCTTGCCTATCCAAGAAATCTTAAAGCTAGAAAAGACCATTATTCTGGCAGGGAAAGCATGGGATTCAAATTAAAATTAAGAAGTTTCAGGACAAAGCCTGAGACCAGCTCTGGCGATCCATGGCTATCGCTGCCAGACACTCCTGAGCTTTCCTGGACCCAAAGGAACGTGTTTTTGTGGCTTGGTGAGGATTACTTGTGTTTGACCTCCAGCTCACTTGATTCGGCATTCCACAGGGAAACTCAGGCACAGTGTAGTTTGTGCTTCATAGAAAGGTGTTGGGATCATGAAGAAAAGAAATTAAAAAATGAGCCATTATTAAAATGCTCTTTTAATAAACTATTTTATGGCACCAGGATGAAAAAATCAAAAGCAATCTAAAATGTTAATCTAAAAGTCAGCCCACTTTCTCTAGGTTTATATGCTGCCTGACGCAGCAGTGGTCACTCTTTTTATAGTTATGAATCCCTATTACTCCTACCAAATACATGTAGACCACATATGCAAGTTTTATAATAAAATTTTCAACAACTTAACAATAATTTCTAATTTAGCATCAATAACCAAGGAGGAAAGGAAAGAATACTGTGGAAGTGATGATGGAGAGAAACAGAGGACTCCCACTTAGAAAGAGTAAGCAGCAATCACCGCAAAGATCCAGAATGGGAGAAGAAATCTGGTCACTTCAAATTTGAAAAGAGTTTTCAATTTCAAACAAGAAAGTTCAGAGAGGACTTTCTGGAAGCCATTGGGAACATACAGGTTTACTGATTTTAAAGGAGAAATTTCTTCTGAAGTTATCGAATAATAGCAGTGTTTCTACTTCAGGTATTGTCCAATATCAAATTTGAGATTCTTTATAGTTGAATCAGACTCCACTGTTCTGATAGAGCCAGGTGTTAGCAGTGGTGGTGCTGGTGTGTGGGGGTAGGTGGAGTGTGTGTGTGTGGGGGAGGCAGTGGTGTGAAATTAGAGGTCAGAGGTCTTCTGGAATAATCACTTGAAAGAGTACAAAAACTACTCTGCCCAAGGCTTCCATATAGATAATGAATATTGCACATGATAAACATAGGCAATATGATTTGTCTTTTTTATGCCGATTGACACACCAAGTCAATAATTTCAGCCCAAACCAGCAAATGTTTATAAATCGAGGAAGAAATCAAAGTTTTTCATAATGAAATTCTACATCAAAGTGATCTGGAGACTGTCCTACAGAATTAAAAACTCATAATATCAAGTTGCATCTCTCCGAAATAATCAAATACACATTCAACCTCCCTCTCTGTATAAACAAATACATCTTTCTCTGTATAAACAAGTCCACCTGCTACAAACGAAACTGAAAGAACAACAAAATTACACTATAAATACAAAAGATGATGACTTTGTTGAGCACCTATTGTACTTACTTTGCTTTATTGCTAACAGCTGATGAATGCTGTGTTCCCCACCTTCACTTCCATGTTATCCTCAAAAAGCATGAGGCACAGCGGAAAGGGAGCACGTCTTTGTTGAAGACTATTAGAGAACATTATTGGCTGGAAGGTATTGACATTCTTACATACATAAATTGATGATAATAGCTGCACCAGAATAACAACATTAGTGAAAGTTTAAAAATGAGGCCATTGTACAGGGAATTATTTGAAATGGAATGATTATATTTTAATGTGACATCCGATCATGCAAAGTTGTAAATGGAATTCAGAGGCTGTGTGGAGTAGCAGGAACGATCAATGCACCAACCTGTGAAACATTATCCTTTGAAAACTCCAAATTCAAAGGCCAAATATTCATTTGTCATGCTTCATGGTCTTTGATCATACCCTTTAAGCAAAGAAAGTGTTGACTGAGCATTGTTCCCCAGTGAGGCTTGTGAAAATCAAATACATTTGTAAACTGTAAATATAATTTCCTTGGTTAATAGTCACTAATAGCACATAATCAATGAACAACCTATTAGGTAAATAGCCACTTTGAAATTTTAGCAGAAGTGCTGGGATTCTCCTCTCAAATACTCTAAAGGAGGTAAAGTCTTTTTTTTTTTTTTTTTGCAACTTTACCATGTACCATCTCAACACTCTTGTTCAATTACCATTTTTAACTTTCCCATTAAATCCCACTTTCAGAAAAAGATCTAAAAATACAAGTACACAACCAGATAGGCCTTGCTTTTAAGTGGCACAACTAATCTTATACCAGGAAGTAAAGTGATGACATCTAATTAAAAGAAGTGATGGGAGTTTAGGGGATGAAGATCTTTGGAGCCATATTGGCTTAGGTTTGAATTCTTGCTTTGCTATTTCTTGGATGCATGTTCCTAAGAAATAACTCAATCTTTCTGATCTTTAATTTCCTCATCTATAAATTGAGAATAATCACTTCCAGGACAACACTAACATCTGTGCGGGATTTTGTGCATATAAGAAAAGGCTTTCCTTCTGGGTAGATGCATCTCCTTGGATACTTGGATTAGTAAAAGGAGTGCAGCCTGGATTTAAGCCCCATGCCCTGCCTCGGCCAAATGCATTTACTCACTGCACAAACAGCACTGCAGTACGTGCTTATTATCTAGCTGGGCTGTTATGATGATTCAAGTAAATGGTGTGCAGAAATGTGGCTTATGTTGCCCACTCATTCTTTTTCAAAGCTATTGTCTTATAGTCCTTCCAGCTTATGTTTCATCATTTACACACTCATTGTACACATGTGCATGAACACATACACACAGACTCAGTGAATAAGTTAGATAATAATAATAAATTTATGTTAATAATTATATAATAATAATAATAATAATAATAATAATAATAATAAACAACTCACTTGAAAAATTTGAGACTGTGGGGCAAGTGATTTTCAGTTTAAACCATCAGGATAACTTGGCGTGTATTTGATATTTGTAAGACTAGGAAATGCAGACATAGTCTTGCCTCTTGTGCTTAAGAATAAACTTGGTAGAAAAGTACATAAGGAACAAATAGCAAATGGCTTATCTATCATTCTGTGTTTATGAATAGAAGGAAAAGCAATAAATTAAGGTCGTGAATTTAATAGGCCAGATCGCTATCCTAGGAATTGTCTGTTTGTCCGAGCTATGCTTACAATGTAATAAATCTTGCTAGAGTGAGTTAGTGTTTTGTTCTCTTCATTAAGGATATAGTTCTGTCTGAGGTCACCATATGACCAAATATTTATCTTGACAGAGAAAAGTGGAATATGCATGACCTGCCTGTGGATAGAAAGCTGTGGGGTGCTGAGCACTTCCCTTATTCTTGACTTCCCCAGGTGTGGTACAGATGTGGCAGTGAATAATGCTGACACCAGAGAGAAAGAGAAGATTCTGAACAGAAAACCCACTAGCATTCTTTGTACCACACACGCTTACGCACAGATAAGTGTTGCTTCCTGGGAGAATAGGAACACACTTTAAAGCATACTACAACAGCAAAGACAGAATAATTTTAGCTACCTTCTAAAATTACAAACACAAACACACCCACACATACACAACTATGATTAGTTCAGTGGAATGGAGACTTCAAGGATTTCAAGGTAAAATTCACCAAGTCAAGAAAATTAAAGATTGTTACAATGCCAGGAAGTTTGAATCAGCTGAAAACAATTCTAAGACTAATTTAGTCATATTCATTCCTATAATTTGTAGCCCACGAACTTCTGAGGAAATAATATAGAGAAATTCTCAAGGCTTCCTAGAATGAAAATTAAGACCTACATGTCATTTTTCTTCCTCCTCGCAAGTTCCTCAAGACTATTAATAGTTTTAAAACGTAATTTATGTGGCATAAATCAAAGGTAAAAATAAAGTGTTTTTAAAGACAAGAAAAATAGTAGGTTGAAAAATGATGGCACTCATGTAATAGCGTTTGAATTCAGACTTCATTTACATATGGTAAGTCAGAAATTATTGTCTCCGTTTGTTCTGACCATTTTCTGTCAATCAAATGACCAGTTGAATCTCAGAGTCTGGAGAGAAATCCTTGGTAAAATTAATATTTCACAGGGGAATAATATACTGTCTCCTCAGCTCAATTCATGGAAATAAAATATTGTATTTCAAATAGAAGGAATATGGGAGAGAAATATTTCTCTAAAATATGTTTGTACTATTGTTCCCCTTGGTCATTTGTTTAGATAATTGGCTTTTCTGAATTGAAACGCTGGAATTACAAGGAATGACCCTGATGTCCAAAGCTTTAGCAAATGTATTCATACCATTTAAATTGTAAATTCTGTTCCACTTTTCCAAGCATGATAAACCCTTTCTCTTTTTCAATCATGGATCTGAAATGAGGCTCGATTCATTTATCAGTGCTATTTTGTATCTTCAGCATCTCACCCAGGACTTGGTAGATTTTTACTTCACATCCATCCCCGCTCTAACTAACCATGACAAAGGATATAGGGGACAAACAGCATTATATGGCTGGAGAGAAGGTGGTAACCTCCTCAAGAGCTAGCCAGTTTTCTAGAAGAGTCTATCTCAGCTCAGCAAACAATGGCTAAATTGTTTACCCCAAAATGTTTCATCTTGTGCTGCACTGAAACGTTCTTCTATTTTTTTTTCTTAAAAATTGATGGGTTTCATTTCTAACTAGAATTTCAGAAACTACATAACTAACATTCTCCATAGGATCTGATCATCATGATGGGTCTTTGAATAATTTTTGATAATGTTCAGAACATGTATTCATTATAAGACACCTCGTTATCAGTTTTCATCTGTCGCACAGTACCTTGTAATCCTGTAGATTAAAAGAAATCCTTTTTTTGCAAATGAGACAAACAGCATGTTTTGTGACACAAAGAGCTCCTTAGTCCACTTGCTTTTAAATATACACAGTCCAACAGCCATTTTCAGGCAGCTGCCACCACAGGGGTTTAAATGTTACAAAAATAAATCTTCCCTCCCCAGTTGTTGACTGTCCTCCTCCATCACCCTCTGCTGAGAAGCCATCTCCCGCAAAGGAGAGGCCGTCTTAGCAGCAAGGATATTCTGCAGCAATGCCACGGGGCGTGGAGCCAGTGACCACCTTTCTCAGAGGGGCAGCCAGAGTGGCAGATTGCTTATTGCTTCCGTAGAGGTCAGTAGTAATTACCTGCTGGCGTCTGTGAGCTTTGTGGCTGAGAGCTCCTGCTCAGGGTAGACAGTCCTGGGTTTGAAATCTGTGTTGCCACTAACTCTAGGATGAGATATTCTAGAAAGAAATCTAGAAAGGGAAAATGGAGAAAAACAGTACCCCCCACCCTGGGCTACTACAGTGCTGAAGTTTAGTTGTACCTGGACTCTCGGGTCATATCCCACCTCTCCCGCTTTCTGTTGTGTGATCATGGCCAGGTTACTTATCATCTCCACCTTAGATTCTCTACCTATAAAATAACTTAAAATAAAAGGAAGGAGGAATAATAATACTTACTGGGTGGTTGTGCAGATTAGGAGTTAATATGTGTAAATGCTAGAACAGTGACTTGCGCATAGTGGATATAGGTGTTATCATCAACATGATTACCACAATCAATCAGTGGCATTGTTCCACCACTTAGCACTTTATTGATTAGTTATGTGACTCGTTCTAAATGACAGCCCTCACTTCTGATATTATCATTTTCCTAGCTTATCTGTATCTCCTAAATTTTCTGCAATAAATATGTATTTCTTTGGAATAAGAAAAATGAAAGTTATAACTAGAAAATACTGGTTTAAATTATTTTTAGTAATAAAAAATAAATACAAAGAGGCATGAGAAATAATGTCTTCTACCAAGAATGTGACTATGTGGATGGGGAGTTAGAGCAGATTAAAAGACAGAGTGTAAATGGGGGAATTAGTTTTAAGTCTTTACTTTTACTTTGCTCTGCATCCTCCTTGAGGTACACTCAGTACTTTGTCACAGCCACACCCCTTGAGACACACACACAGATGCAATCACACACACACACACACACACACACACACACACAAAGAAAAAAAGACAGACAGACAGGGACCTAAAACTGGTTGAACTAGATTTCGCTCAGTGTTTTGTATTGATAAGAGGGACCTCAGACAGATCCATGACAAAATTCCCATTGTACATCCCAGTTTCTCTTTAGTTCCTCTCCCACTCAGAGGCATCTTGGCACTCTCATCTGTCTTCTCCCTACACAGACTCTCAAGAGTTCATCTGTCATCTATCTATAGTCTTTATGATTTTTCCTCTTCCACTAAGAAGGCATTACAAGAAGCAAACACAATTATCCTCTTTGTCAGGTTCACACTCCTAAGAAGATCCAGGCAGATATTTCAAATAAAGGCTCTTTCGACTCGATGTCTAGCTTTGTGATATTTGGCAATTCAATTAATCTTTCTGGGCATAACTTCTTTACTTTTGTTTTAAAAAAAATGAGATATAACTTACACATAGTGCATGCACAGATCTCAAGTGTATAATTTTATCAATTGTGACAAATATATGTATAAGTGAAACTCATACCCTGAGCAAAACACAGAACATTTCCATCAATCCAGAAATGTCCTTGTGTGGGGCCTAGTACAACATGTAAAATGAGTATTGAACAATCATTTTAACTAATTACAAGGGTTGTCCTGAGAACCAAATGAAATGCTCTTCAGAAAAAGCACCTTACTGTCCATTTATTTGAAGATGTATTAGTGTGTAAGTGCCAAATTAGCACTTAGGAGTTTCTGTAATCAGAAGGCAGCCAGAGCTGGGGGCAGAGGAGCAAATAGTTAAAGGTATTTTAGATGAAAAGCAGCAAGGGTAGAAAGTAGAATCAGTAGTGTGCACATCATATGCCTGGCACAACACATTAAAAAAAAGCAGACTTGAGATAGCCCAGAAGCTGTGTTAAATTTCCTGGACTATGAAGCAGGGCACTAGCCACATTCCAGAAGAACCCACTGCTCTCACTAGAAGCTTCATTCTCATCTTGTGGCAGAGACCACTAGAAGAACTGGCCATGCCTATGTAGTGTTTCCTGGGAAAGAGACCCCAGGCAAGTCAGGTCCAAGTGCACTGTGATGTGGGGAGGAAGGAGCACTGCCTGGGCATCGCACAACCAGATCCACAGTCTCTCCTAAAAAGGGAATCCCCTTCTCCACTCCCATGCTTCTCCCAAGTCGAGGGACTCCCTCCATGGTTTCTAAATCTGTCACAGAACACGAAGTCGCAGTGATCTGAAACCCAGCCTTGTTAGAGTCAGAATACTTGAGCTTCAGTCCACACAAACATCTACAAGCTCTCCTAACTCTGAGGTGTCCTCAGGGCATCGTCTCAAGTCCCCATGTCTGTCAGTGGCACCACCAGTCCATCAAAACATTTACTAGATAAATATTTGCGTACTGTCTCTGCCACATTTAATAATACTTATTTTATTCAAGGCATTGCACCAAGTTGAATGTGGGGAATAGCTCTCAACCGTACAATCAGGAGTCTTCAGAGGAAACTTGCCCCCTGACCTCAGAATGGCAGAAGTGACTCAGCGACCTCACATGCATTCTCAGTGTAGAGTGGGGGTGGGGTGGCACAGAATGAGCCCCCTCCCCTCAAGTGTTCATCTTTGCCTCTCTTCCCCTCTGGGCCTCTGTTGGGCATTCTCCTAAGCACTTAGATGTATCGCTCCCATTTACTTCTCACAAACTCCTATGCTTTAAAGTAAATACTATGTTATCATACTCATCTTACAGATAAGGAGACTGAGGCCCTGAGAAGTTGAGTAGTTTGCTGAAGATCACATGCTATCAGTGACAACCCCAGGACTCACACCAGCAGTCTGACCCCAAGGCCCATAAGCATCACTGCCATGCTGTGTAGCCTCTCAAACAGCAAGTAGCTTCTTCACCTGAGATTCCTGCCTCATTTCTTCATTTCCTCTTCCCTCTCAATATAACCCATGTCCAAATATAATTGTTTTTCTTTTGATTGATTTACTCCTTGTTCTGTATTCTGCTTCTGCTAAGCCAAGGCCATCATGTTCTCACAACTCAGTATGGGAAAAGCTCCTGATAGGTCTCCCTACTTCTGGATTCCCTTTCTGTGACAAGCTTTCTTGGAACAGATTCCCACTCTTGCTTCTCTGTGCTATGTTTACCCCCAGCTCTCATCTGAATTCTAAAACCTCTACCTGGAATTCAAGGTTTTCTTCACTCAGGCTCATTCTAAACCGCCAAATACTTTCCAATTACTTCTAATGTGTAAATTGCCTATCTATTCAGTATGTTTTTAAAAGTGTACGCAAAAAAATATTTATTGAGCAACTACTATGTGCCAGGCTCTTAGTCAGGGGCCACCTATTCAATTCAACCCCTTGTCCAAGGTCTACCTAAGTTCAACTATCTGCCTCCTCTGAGACTAGTTATAGCACTGGGGTTCATACCACCTATTTCAACCTCTAATTGTATGTGTTGACATTTTATTTTCCCAATGGGACACTAAGCTCCTTGTGAAGAGACACATTCATGTATCTAAGTCTTCAATCTACCCCCTAGAATGTGTGCTCCATTAGGGCTGGGACGTGTGATGTCTGTGTTGTTCATGAGGAACCCAAGTGCCAAGGATGCGCCTGTTATGTGGTAGGTACCCAGGAACCATTCGTTGAGTGATAATTGAATCTCCCTCTGAACCTGCTAGGATGCTGAACACTTGTTATGTGCTTTAAATCAATATCTAAATAACAGAGTGTTTAATATTAATTATGAGTTCCTACTAGGACTTCCCCCCCAAATTAAACAACATTTGAAGAGTGTGAAAAAAGTAGTTTTTGTACTCAGGGACATATTAGCAGATTCTAGAGTTTCCAACTTGTTGTGGCAAGAACAGACAGAATACCATATCTCCTTAAAATGAGTTTATCAATCTTTGGAAAATAAAAATAATTAACAAAATGAACTCATTATTTGTACTATACATTATTTACAACTTATCAGTAATATACATTGTTCATTGACAGTTTCTGCTTGCTAGGATTCAGTGAATCCTATTACTTTGGTGTTACTATCTTTGCTCAGTAAGTGACAAATTGTTAACTTCTACAGAAAATTGTATATCACTTACATTAATTTAGATTCAAAATATTATAGAGTTGGAAGGAATCTTACTCCATATCTAGACATCTACCAGTATCAAAAAATTTTTTAATTAGAATCTTACAAAGAACTCAATGTATAAAGAGATAGAAGTAGAATTGTTCTGGTTGACAGAGGTGAAAGAGAGCAGAAAGGGTCCAGAGCCCCACCTGCTCATCCTCCCTTTTACCACCTCCCAAGACACATCTTCATAAATTATGCAGGATGCAGTTTGAATTACCACCTGACTAGGACTAGCCCCTTATTTAACATAGAAGAAATGAGACTCAAAGAGGGTAAGAGACCTGCCAAATACCCTTCAGCTGGACAGTAGTGGAGCTGCAAGGGATCCCGACCTCCAGTCCAGGGGTATTTCCACTATGCTGTCTCGCCCCTAAACCAAGGTCATTACTGAAAGCTGCCATTCTCAACTAAATACTTCCAGAAATTTTCCTACTGCCATGATGGCCACCTACTTCCCTTTTAGAAGGCTGGCTTAAAACCTCTTTTCTAGTTGCCCTTGGTTTTTGAATCCAGTTTTTAGGGAATATCGAATTACTAGACTGATTAACAATTTCTTTCCATGATTCCTAAATTGCTTCCTGAAACTTCTGTCATGAAAGTAGTTAGTCAGCACTTAGAGGAGGTGTTCTGGTAAAGTATTTAGTGTCAATAGAGTGACTTTCACTTCAAAGCCCACTATCTATGGGGCAATTTTCATGGCTGAAAGACATAGGCAAACATTCACATATGTTGGCCCATTTATAAAGCAGCTTCATCTAAAGCTCATGACTTTAAAATGGTATCTTTGCAAATGGATATATGTATACTTTTTATTATTATTATACATTTACACAGACACATTATTAGTTCTTTATTGACATCCTGTTTATTTTTATCTGGTTTTAATGCCTGCTGTGAATGTCATTATAAAACAGTCTTCCAGAATACCTACTGATAGGGAAGAGGAAAAGGGTGAAACAAAACTCAGTGCCATATGGGAAAGGAGAGTCCTCACGATCCCTGCTGCCTGAGTGACAGAACAGCAGATGCATCATGCAGGGAGAACACTGAGCCAGTGGAGGGAAGGGGCTTACTTGCTACCTTAGAAAGCCTCTGTGCTTTAAAATGAAGTGTGGTAGTCACTGGAGTTGTCAGCTCAGGGGCCTGACTTACACATTTCAGAGAAAAACCCCTAGGTCCTGGAGGAAAGACAATTAGGGTTCCCTGATGATGAAAATCATTATTTAATTGGCTCATCAGTACCAACAATTCCCTTTATCTCCCAACTCCTGCCTGGTTGGAGTCGTCAATTTTTAAAATATTTTCTGGTGCTTTTTTTTTTTCTGCTGCTGTTGTTGTTAGATTTCATTTTATTCTTATCATTCAATTTTGCTCTGAGAGGAAAGTTCTCAAGAAGAGCATTTTTAGTACCATCCAGATTATATCTTTTCAATGACTGACTGAAGTTCAAATATGCAATTTAGACTTCCCCAAGCTGGATTGCTCTTGACTATGTATTATTTTTCATATGGTGGAAGTGTGATGTGAATCACTTTAATAACTCCTTGCATCATATCCACCTACTCCCTCTCTTGCGCAAGTAATATTCAGGCATGAGAGCAATGAGTGTCAAAGAAAATCACAATGGGGACTGGAGATATGACTTCCAAAAAAAAAGTCATTTAATTGTGGCCTGCACTGCAGTGCCCATTATAACTTATAAATCTGATTGCTTCAGTAAGACTGTGTGTGTATGGGTGTGTTCAGTTTTGTTCAGACACATTTTAAGATGCTACTGAAATAAAGTCATTTAGATACTATCTGAATCCTGAAACATTGTGGCTCTGTCCTTTGTCATCTGGCGTGATGGGCTTTCTCAGCCACATTCCCCAAAAGTCTTTTCCTCTATCATTTTGTTCCTAGAGAAGGCCTGCAGCATTCTACCCATGAAATTTCACTTACAATTTCTCCTGCTCCAAAAGCTCTTCCTCTCCCACACAGGTTATTTCTCCTCAGTCAAGTTTTGCAGACACCTTCTGTGACAACCAAACCGAAAGGACACGTATACATGATGCATATACCAATGCACACATACACACATGCCTTGTCACTTTCTCATCCCTCCCTGAGTCATGTGTGTGCGTCTCTGTGTGTGGTTATCATCTGCTTTTCTCCACGATTCCTCTGTAAGCCCCATGAAAGAAGAGGCCTTATTTGCTTTGTTGTTTGCTCTATCATCAGCCTGCAGGACAGTGCTGGTACATAGTAGAATTTTAGTAAATATCTGTTAAATGAATCATAAATAAATGAGGAGAGTAGGGCTGGTGTCAGATGACCAGGGTGGTGAGAGTACAGAAAGGAGTTATCTGGAAAACTATTGACGCAAGTGGAATTTTAGCCTCGGAAACAGAAGATTTAGAAAAGCCATGACAATTGTCATAAACAATCTGAGAGGCTGCCAAACAGAAGAGGGTTTGGTAAGGTCAGAGGCAGAAGATCTGAGTATGTATTGTTCAGGGAGAATAAAAAACAGAGTTCTGGAAAAAAGATCTTCATTAGGTGAGGGTTTCTCTAAATGTGAAATATCAGGGAAAGACTTGGACTAGTTATTTAGTGTAGAAGAAAAATTCCACTATGCACAAGAGAATATATGAGAATTGGAGAATGAGTGAAAGTTGATATTAATCTTTCTAAAAGAAAGAAAGACCATTTATTCAAATTCTTCACTCTAAAACGAGAAACCTAAGGATCAAAGAACTAACATGGTTTGCCACAGATGCAGTCAGCACTGTTGGCTGGCTAATCTTACACCTATTCCCAAACTTACTATCTCCTACCCATTTTCAACATAGAAACTAGGAATGCTAAACTAATTTCCCTAGCTTCTTCTTCAGTTGGGTTAACACTTGACATAGCTCTAGCCAGTGAGAAAGAAGTAAATGAAAGGATGATAGATACTTTCAAAATAGCTTTGCTTTTCTAATAAAGAAGACAGAAGTGGCTGTTTCCTTCTTCAATTAAAAATGGATGTGATTGCTGGAGCTACATTATCTATTTTGTGACCATCAGAGAAGAACCAAGAGAAACGCAGAGAAGCTGGCCCTAATGTTGTACAAAACCAAGGCCAACAGTCAACTCTTTTCAGACTTTCTTATTTCTTTAAAAGTCTGTTAGTAGGGTTTTCTTAGAGCCCAAACATTTCCAAATGACATAAAGCTATTTCAGAAAGTGTCTGTGTTAAGATTAATTTTTAAATAATATTTCGATTTTTAATATATAATTATATATATATTTATTTATGTTACATAATAACATATTAACTTTATATTCCCTAATATTTGGTTTGGTGACTTTTTCATCATGCATAATTATTCAATTGTCAATGGTTATAAAATGTCTATTGTGTTCCAGATACAGTGCTAGGACCTAGGGAGTCTATTTACTATTCTGGAAAAGAAAGACTAATGAATACATGATTATAATTCAATGGTATAAGAGTTATGAGAGAGGGATACATAGGATGCCAGGACAACAGAGAAGCCCTGGTTCTGAAAGGCAAAAAGGAAGTCATTTGCTGAGAGCTGAGACATACTATAAGAGTAGAGGTTAACCAGATGGGGCAGAGGTGGGAGGTGAAGTCTCTGGGCAGAAGGAGACTGCAGTGCAGAGAGGAAAGCCTACCCAAGAGATTGTAAATATTTTGGTAAAACTAAAATTCTATGCTCGTGGTGAGAGGGAGGATGCAGAGAGATGTAGGGGAGGTGTCAAAAGGTGAGTCTGGAAGGATGAGTAGGAGCCAGATAAAAAGAGGGTCTTGTTTGCCAAGATGATGTGTTTCAATAGTAGGCAAGTGTGCAATCAAATTTGCATTTAAGAAAGGTCACCTTTGTCGCAAGATGGAGCATAAGTTGGTGGGGAGAGGTATAAGGGTGGCTCAAGACTAGGAGTCAGGGAGGTGAATTAGAAGGCTGAGATGAGAGGGTTGGAATGCAAGAGAATATCAGTGGTTACCCAAAGTAGTTAAAACTTTATGTCCTTATAAAAACCTGTATGTAGATGTTTAGAGCAGCTTTATTCAAATTTGCCCAAACTTGGAAGCAACCAAGATGACCTGCAGTAGATAAATAGATATATAAAACCTGCGATACATCCAGGCAGTAGAATATTAGTCAGTGCTAAAAAGAAATGAGCTATAGAGCCATGAAAAGACATGGAGGAACCTTAAGTGTCTTAAGTGCATATTGCAAAGTGAAAGAAACCAATCTTAAAAGGTTAAACACAGTAGACTACATATATATGACATTTTGTAAAAGACAAAACTATGGAGAAAATCAAAAGGGCTGTGGGGTGCAGAGGGTAGGGGATGAGGGAGGCGAGTAGGCAGAGCACTGGGGATTTTTAGAGCGATGAAACTATTCTGTATGATACTGTAGTGGTAGACACACTTCATTTACACTTATCCAAACTCATAGAAGTACACCACCAGTGGTAAACCCTAATATATCTATTAACTCTGGGTGATTATGATGTGTCAATGTGGGTTCATCAGTTGTAGGGGATGTTGACAAGGAGAGAGAGGCTTTACGTGTGTGTGGACAGTGGTAATGGGGAGTCTCAGTCATTTCTGCTCAATTTTGCCATGAACCTAAAACTACTATAAAAAATAAAATTCACACACACACACACACACACACACACACACATACACACACACACAGAGAGAGAACATCTGTGAGATGTTGAGAAGGTAGAAGTGAAAGGACTTGGAAATGATAAAGAGGAGTTAAGAGTGATGGCCAGGTTTATGATCTGGGTGACTGAAAGGATAGCAAAACCTTTCCAAAGTGAGGTAACATGAAAGGTAGGACCAGCCTGGAGCAAGGCAATCTAGGGACAGGTAAGTGCTACAGGAATCACGGTACCTGCTTAAGACATGAATTTATTACATGTGCAGTACCTGTTTTCTATTCCTAAATCTACTGCCCTAAAAACATAATAATGGCATAAAATGTCAGGTGATTTGAGCACCAAGGGAGAAGCTAGGAATCTCTCAGTTGGGAATCTGATTTTCATATATTAATCATTTCCTCCATGTGTACTATTTCTTAAATGAAACATACATTTCCTAGGAGTTATAGGACAGTAATATTTTATTAAGCAAAAATATTTCAAGTGGCCTTTACTATTAGTAATTATAAAAAAAGAATTATTTTAGTTTCCACTGGCCAGAAAATAATTTAACCCATTATCATTAGTCACAGTTTGTACACACACAAAAATATCACTGTGTTGATTAAAGTAATATATTTTTTTAAATGTTAAAATGATTCTTTCAGCTAGTTTAACAAAAGCTTTCTTATCTCAAGTTCACATTTTTTAATATAAAGGGACTTTCAGTAGTATCTATGTTTCATTTTTAAACTCTTTGAATTCTGCCTTTTTTCTTAATGGTGAAACTAGCATCACAATGATTATTCCTCATTTATATTTATAAATATACCTAATGGTTACAGCAGCCAAACATTTAATATACTTTTCAATTTCTAGAATTCAACATTTGTAAACTGCATGCACCCAAAGTGTTCTCGTAAATGATTTCTTACAAATTGTCACATTTCACTAATTATATAGAAAAAGAAAAACCTCATAAAACATTTTTTTTTACCTCAGAAAACATATGGTATAAATGTAAATGCTTAAGGAAATGTGAGTCATGTTTTTGATGAGGCAACTACTGAAAAATAAGCTCCTTCTGCTACAGTATAAATAGCATGATAAGCCCTATCAAAGGTCAGCAATCTAATTTTAAAATATGTATTTCAAGAGTCTGTATTTTAGTCATCTTGTCATATATTAGAAATGTGGTCTGTTCAGTGACCAACTCAGACAGTTTCTAGTGCACTTGCTTTTCATTTTTTGAAGAGAGATGAAAAGCCTCATTTCATTATATTTTGACTCAAAGATCCCTGATATTGCAGTGCCAAAAAAGAAACAATCTCCTCTATCCATTCTCTGTGCTCCGCCCCCCAGAAAAATCCTTTCACCTCCCAAACAGGTTCTAAAAATACGTTTTTCTTTTCTGCTAACTGCTCTCTTTAAACTTGAAGATGTTTCTGAAGGATTGGTTGTCAGCATTACTTATTTCCAAATTCCCATCTGGCTCTCAGAGGACTCTTCCCTCCTCTTCCCAAATGAATACCTCAGAAAGCTGTAATGGATTTGGCAATAGGACACAGGTGATGCCATTTATGAAATAGCACTGGGCACCTCCAACTATCTCCCCCTAACTGTGAGCTTCCTGCCCAGTGGGTGCTTGGTAAGTGGAATGGATTAAATAACTAGGAAGGAGGGGAACTGACAGATGAAGTTCAGGCTACTTATGTATTACTTGCAATTAAGTCCTGCGAAAATAATAAAATTTCAGTTCCCTGAATTTTTAGACATAAGGAAACTGAGGTAGAGGGAGATTACTCGCTTTAATACCTCTGGAAACTAAAGACCAAATTTCCTGCCAATCTTGTAGTCATGAGACAAGCCTGAACAGGTCTGGTATTACTTGTCACCCAAGGCTGAACCTGGAAATCATTTCCACTGACTGATCTTCATCTTTGTACAGCTATGGGCAGCTAATTTCTGAACTTGCTTTCTCACTAATTCCTGATCTTGCTGTCAAAACACCTGGAACATCAAATTTTCAATTGACTTCAAAGAGAACTGTGCTCGGATATATTCATTTTTGCAAGTACTGCAAGTAGTTTTCAATTAATTACTGTTATAAGAGACATATATACTCTAGAAAATTTTAAAAATAAGAAAAAGAAGAATTTCTAAGTCATTCATAATTCTCCATGCAGAGATAACTAATATCCATAAATCTCCACCAGATCCATGGCTAACTGATGGATGTCTTTACTTCTAGTCTTTTAAAATATGCATATATATTTCCAAATCTGATATCATGTAATATAAACATATATCCTCACTTTTTACATTTAATATTTTATTGTATGAGGCTTTCTATATTTCAATATTTCAAATACTCTTTGAAAGCAGGTAATTCACTAGTTGCATAATATTGTATGCACAAATCGTTAAACCCAGCAGTGACTCCTCCTTTCTTTAAAATAAAGCCCACCTCTCCTGAATTGACCTGCATATTCCAGCCTTATCATCAAACACTGTAAATTGCCATACTTCAATTTAAGCCTCTTTCACATACCTGGTTCTTTCTGTCTGTAATATCTTTCCTTGTGGTAGGCACAATTTTAAGATGGCCCCTAAGATTCCCATTTCTTCATACACATTCCCTATATAATTCCCTTTTCTTAAATGTATAATGGACTTATAAGCATGAGATGTCATTTTCATGGGTAGGTTACCAAACCTGGAGAAAATGAAGAAATATTGCAGATATGATTGTGGATCATGAATCAGTTGATTTTTGAGTCAATCAAAAAGGGTGATTATCTTAGGTGAACTTGATTTAATCAGGAGAAAGTGGACCATTCCTGAAAAGAGTCATATTGTTCTGGTAGTCTTGAAGAAGTCAGCTGCCATGTTGTGGGAAGGGCTGTGACAGGGTAAGAAACTGCAGGCAACCTCTAGCACTTGAGAGCAACCCCCAGATGACAGAAAGCAAGAGACTAGAAACCTCAGTCCTAAAATCACAAGAAACAACCTGAAGGAGCTTGAAAAGAAGACCCGGGCCACAGAAATGAATGCACACTGATCACCATCTGAATGCAGCCTTGTGGGACCCTGTGCATAGAACCCAGTAAAGATTGGACCAGACTCCTGACCCAGGAAAATTCTAAAATCATAGATATTGTTTCGGAGCCACTGAGTCTACGGTAGTGTGATGCTCAGCAATAGAAAATGAATGTTTTCCCTTTTTCTCTTCCTTTGGCAACTTCCATTTATCTCTCAGGCCTGGGCTGTGAGGCCTCTTACCTCAAGGGGCCTCCCCTGCCCCTCCTATTTATTGTGCTGTCTCCATTTTGCTTCCCCCCACAGGCAGGACTGCACTTGCCTCTTTTATCATCTGCATGTCCCTAACATGATAAACAAGTGTGAACGCTGAGACTCAGAGAGGCGAAGATATAGTTCTTTGATGGCCAAAATACACAAGGACATCCGAGGGAAAGGAACATGTGTAACCCACATGTGCAAACTTGAATTTTAATAGATTGACCAATGCAGGATATGGTCTGAACCAAAATACAGTGCATCAACCATAATGTATAATATTTAATGTATTACATGAAAGTGGACACATATTGAGATGACTCAGAAAAACCCATGAAGAAAATTTCATTGAATAATTCATGTGTGCATTAGTCGCATAGTTATAGAACCGGAATCTATGTACAATTTGTTACACAGCTTGTCAGTTTTATGTAAAAAATCAGTTAGAGTGCATAAAACTTCATATTCATGGCAATTGCTCATGTATTGATTACTGCTAAAGAAAACACCCAGTTTTTTTCCACTGGGTTACGAAGCCTGGTTAGCCAACAAGCTCTCAGAAGCTTTCTGTGCTAGGGTTGTGGAGTGACTCATCTGTGAGATTACAGGAGGTGGAGAGGCTCTAAATGCTAAGTATATCAAGCTGAAACCCTTCTAGATATTAGATATGAAAGCAAATAGATGTGTGATATTTTAATTCTGCATTAAATATATGGGCTAAAATAATAATGCAACTAAAGTAAACATAAAGGCCTAGGATTCCTTTCTATGATGACTACGAAAGAAAACAATAATCCTATTTCTGTTATATACAAAATTGCATATTTATCTTTTACTTTATCTACTATTGTACCTGATTTAATGCTGGACTGTCACTGAAAAATGTCAGCTTTGACTGGCTTTTGATAAGAACAAAATTTTGCATCTTCAGCATTGCTGGACTGGTAAGTTAAAATTATTTCCTAAGACCCACCCGTTTACTCTAATTGGATCTATCAAGCTAAAAAGCTGTCATATCCAGAAAGAATTCAACAATTTTCAAGATTTATGTTTCATTAGAATCACGCAGGATGCTTCCTTCCTGTTTTAATGACCAGGGCCTTCCTCCAGAAATTCTGATTCCTTTAGACTTGAAATGGGCCTCTTCGTATGTATTTTAAATAAGCCCCAGAGATAATTGTGACACAATTAGTTTAACTCTCTCATTTTCAGAATTATTGAGTAGATCACTAAGGTATTTGTCATCATTGCTTCTCAAAGAGCCTGCTCCTAAGACCAGAGATGTTTGTTTGGGGTTCTCTGCTCTGCACAAAAAAGACCTTTCAAAGTGTCTGCAGGTGGGTCTCTGTGCTGGTAAATTCCCTAATCCAAGTGAGAGTTAGAAATCTCAAATGCCTTTTGGGGTTAAGCAGGAATACAAATTCATAAAGCAATCAGGAGAGGACTCCGCTGAACTGGAGAGAGTCAGCCCTAAGGACAAGCTGCTACTCAGTGTGTAGCTTTCTTGGCAGGTGGGAACATAGGCCAAGTGTGGCCAGATGGGCTATGTTTTTAAAGGAAACAGAAAATCTGATTTTTACGTAAATTCCTTTGATATTTTTAAACATTAGAGTTTTAAAATAAAACCCATAACTGAGTGAAGGGGACTAGTTTTTTTAACCTCTATCATAACCTATCAGGAAGATTCATCATAATATTAAAAAAATCACTGACAGTGGTGCTGATGCGAGAGCATGAACACGTACCTCACAGCTGAGAGGCAGGAAGGAATACCCATCCATAGGATGCTCCTCAAGGAAAGACAACTGAGAAAGGGGCTGCCTTTTCACACAGAGCTTAGCGCTACGAGCAGGAAGCATTGCTAGTGTTCAAAACATAAAAACTCTCAAAATTGGATTTCTCCCTCCTCTTTCTAGTACAAAAGTTTTTCAGATCTTCAATCTCATAATATCCCTACTTAGTTACCCACAATACTCTGGTATAGGTCACGTTAAAGTGAGATCTGCAATATATTAAGATGCTATAAAGCAGCAGTCCCCAAACTTTTGACACCAGGGACCGGTGCTCCCATGAGAATCTAATGCCTTGTGTTCTGAGGTGGAGCTGAGGCGGTGGTGATGCTTGTGCTGGGGAGCGGCTGCAAATACAGATGGAGCTTTGCTCGCTGACCCACCGCTCATCTCCTGCTGTGTGGTCCGGTTCCTCACAGGCGACCCCTGCTATAGGGTAAAGTAAATTTCTATGTCTGCCCTAGGCTCAACCTCATTCTGTAGGCTGGCCCGTAACTCATGTCATCTTGGGCTTTGAGGAGTGCTAAGGAAGAGGTGCATGGGGAGGGAGACAGTTGGTACTGCTCAAGTGAGTTTACATGTTAGACTATTAACCGTGCTTGACAGCTAACAGAAACTGTCTATACTGTTGCCAGATGCATTCTTTATGAGCCACTGTATCTCTCAGAAATGTTGAGAACCATCTAAACCTCCCAAATATCAAACTTCACTTTTTTCCTGAGGTGTCCTCCAAATACATTCTCTGTATTTGGAGAAAATCCTGGAGAGCACTGATAATTCCTAAAGCGGGCAAACAACCAGGAAAAACCTCTATAATCTGAGCCCAATAACTCCATATGGCAAATGTGACAGAAGTCTGCTCTGAAAGTCCCTCTTGAAAGCATTGACTTGTGCCAAGTCATGCAAAACTCAAGGCAGTGCCAGTTCCTCTGCCCCGAAATCACTAAGATCAAATAATGTTGAGGCTTTCAGCACAACTTCTTAGTATGAATATCATAAATACAAAAATATATCTCCTGTATGGGACAAGAGACTTCAATTATTTCATTATAAACCTCTTATTTCATAATATATAATTGGGATCTTGATGATAATGATCTCAACAGGATGTTTCAAGATCCATTGGTAAGCATTATAAAAAGTGATTATTCAGAGGAAAGGCAGGCTTAACTGAACTCTGAACATGCTTTCAATGATAAAATCTGCTTTGTTTAATCCCTAAAGATATTTCCTGTTGTAAAGGCTTTATTTAAAAGAAGAGGAGACACTGGTCACCTAATTATACAAAGAAGAAGCCTCCAATGACAGATTATTCCTTTAGAATATCCAATAGGTTAAATTACCTAATGTTTGCTTTTTAATTTTTTTATTGTAATTTCAAGAGAATTTAGGGTTTATAGAAGTTAGTGTAATGACAGAAGGTGTTATGAAAACTCACCTGCTTTATTGTATCCATAGCATGCCTGTTGTTTGAGGCTAGGATCTGCATTGTATCAAGATTGCCAGTTTCATGAAAATCCATTGTTTTACATATTCCAGTATTCAAAAATGGACAATAAATTCATTGCACTATGTCTTTCACTATATAAGTTTTTATAACTACTAAAATTTATGTTCACAAAGAGTTTTTACTGACCTAGGAAAGTATACTTCTAATACTGTTAAGTGCATATTGTCTAACTACAACTACATATAATCTATGACTCCAATTTTCTAAAAATATATATTTTTAGAAAAAATTGAAATATATCTGTGTTAACAATAGATACATTTTGATGATGGGATTAAAAATGAATAAAGGAAATCAAAACCACAATGATTATACCACTTCATATCCATTAGAATAATTATTACCAAAAATAAGTTTAAAAGAAAATAATGAACAAATACAAACATCATCTCTAAAGGAGAAAATATATAATTGTTTAAAATCTAAAATGTGTTAAATTTTGAGAGAAGGCAGGTGAGAAGAGTAAGGTAAAAGTAAAAGACTCACTAATGTAAACCTATTACAGTAAATGGTCATCTGAAACAGTAAAAACCATTAGAGTACAGATTGCTTTCTCAAGAAACAGATATTTATTTAACAGAGATTACTTATAGAGTACTGGATGTTGAGGACCAGGTGCTTAACTGTTTTGTTTCATTCAATTTTAAGCTATTGAGGAATGACGTTGATAATAAAAATAAAAATCTTTGAACTACTTAAGCAAAGAGATATGCAGCTAAATATTTCTAGTAAAATACTAGTAAATAGTAAAGAAAAGGAGTTCATATAGAATTGTGCTCTGTGTTCATTAAACTCATTGTTAACATATACGGGCTGCTACAAAGCAGGAGTGTCCCCATAAATGCACTCATCTCTCTATATTATTAACTTACTTATTTTAAACAGTGCAAAGATGAGCGTCAGCCTGATTTTCTAAATGTCAGATTTTTTGAATTACAATCAGTGACATTTTACCAATATTAAAGGAAAGAGAAATGAATGTTTCTCAACTTTCTGTGAGAACTCCAAACCATATACAGTACAGAAAAAGAAAGTTCACACTGTGGTCTCTGAAGTTTTGTGGTGATTTTGTCAATTATTTACCTTGTTTTATTTTTAAAATAGCATTTCTGAAAAGTCCAGCGCATAAAAATGTTTAAAAACTCTGGTAAATCTCAGTTTTTGTTATGATTTGAAGTTGAATAACACTGAATTATTTAAGTTAGGCTGGGTGGTATGATTTGTTGGTAAACCATCACGAACAATATTTAGGCAGTGTCCTAAATATTTAGGCAGTGTCCTAAATAAATATGCTCTGGATCATATATATACATGTGAAAATGATACATTTACTTGACAATATAAGCAAATAAGCTGCTCATGAAACTGGGGGGAAAAGTTTGGAAAGAGAGAAGTGAGTAAAATTTATCTATATCCATAGTGGAGATGTAAATTGATTAACCTACTGATCAGTTAACAGTTTGACATACCCAAACCTCCTTTGCCCCCGGGGGGCGGGGGAAATCAAAGGTCAGATAATCAGCTTCCTCCCTCTACTCTCTCCACATACAATGTATACACACACATTCACACACATACCTCTAAAAAAGTAAAATTCAACTGGACATAGTGAGGCACTTAAAATTGGTTAGTAAATTAAAATAATAAAACTTGATTTTTTAAAGCTATTTCATGGAGAATGCCCATTTGAAGATAACAGTAATAGTTACCCCGTAAGGTTGGGGTAAGAATAAAATCGAACTATCCAATGTGAGACTTAGGACAGTACTGCCTAAAAGATAGTCAGTATTACTTGTCGCTCTTATTTCCAGCAGAAAGAACAGGATAAGCAAAGACAAATAGAGATATGATAGTCTAGTATGTTTTGGGGAAACAATAAAATGTTCAGCATGACTGAAATATGAAAATAATTGGGGGAGCAAAAAAGGTTAAAGCAAGAGATGTAGACACAGACTAGTTTAGAATAATATCTTATTAATAAGGACTTTACCTATAAATTTATAAAAGTAGGAGGTGCCATGCCTTTTTGTTAGACCATTTTGAAGGTTTTTAAAAGGAATGACATTGCAAACAAGGACAGCAATCATAAGGCTACTGCAGAAGTCCAATAGAGATGAAAACCTGAATAGACTGTGGCAGTGGGCATGACAGAGAAGGGACAGATCTAGAAATCTCTTTCCTCTACTTACAAAAACATGTTTATTTCCCTGTTGTTAACTGAGATTGTAGTGGCCAGCCTTGAAGATGTTGCCTCCTGGTATTCATGGCCCCTCCTACACTAAATCAAGATTAGTCTGTGTACCTAAGAGATATTTGGCAAAAGTAATATTATAAAATTCTTGAAAGTTGGTCATAAAGACATTGAAGTTTTCACTTTGTTCTCTTGGATCACTCACTGGATGAAATCTGTGAATATAAAGAAATACTACTCCCTTGATTCTGTTATTTTACATGGCAAAAAGGATTGTGGAGATAGAAATAAGGTTGCTAATCATTCCACTTTGAGTCAATTAAAAGGGCAATTCTGCTGGTAGATTTGATCTGATCATACCAAACCTTTAAACTTGGGTCTAGAAGTCAGAGTCAGAGTCAAATAAGTCAGAGATTCCAATCAGCAGGGACTTTCTTCTGCTGTCTGTGAAGGAGCAAAAGGATATATCATGGCCCAGAATGGCATCTGGCCTCCAAGAACCCAAGTTCATCCACCACAAGTAAGTGAATTCTGCCAACTACCTAAATGAGCTTGAAAGAAAACCCCAGTCTCCAGAGGAAAACCAAAGCCCTGCTGAATATTTAATCTCATCTAAAAATGCAGCTGTTAGACTCATGGATGTGGACAATAGACTAGTGGTTACCAGAGGATAGAGGGAAGATGGAGTAAAGGGGGGTCAAATATGTGGTGACAGACAGAAATCTAACTATGGGAGATTAATATACATTATATGAATATATATATGCCTTACTGTTAAAGTATACAGCTGTAATTTATTGAATTTTGTCAATCAATGTCACCATAAAAATAAATAAATAAATAAATTTTAAAAAATAATAAAAAATAAAAACCCATCTGTTGTGTCCCTGGGCTTCTGACCTAAAGAACTGCAAGATGATAAGTGGATGCTGATGCTATGCTTGGTGTAATTTGTTACACAGCAATAGAAAACTAATATACATGGTTTACGTGAGATCTTGTACTTTAGGCTGATGTTTTCATAGAATGAGACTTTTGGAGACTACAAAAAGGGGTGAGTATATTTTGCACATGAGAGGGATGTGAATCATTGAAGGCCAAAAGGCCAGACTACTTCACTTGTAGCCAGCTTCCAAAATGACACCAATGATCCTTGCCTCCTAGGATTCATTTCCTTGTATGGTTCCTTCCCACAGAGTAAGAATAATCTGTGTTAAAAAAAAAAAAAAAAGGATATTTGGAAAGTGACAGTGTATGACTTCCGAGACTACATCATAAAAAACATGGCAGTTTCCACCTTAACCTCTTATGGATCACTAACACTTTGTGAACGAGTCTCCATGCCATGAGAATACTTAATCCGACTTATAGAGAAGACCACTTGTCAAAGAACTGAAGCTTCCTGCCAACAGCCAGCCGTGTGGGTTAGTCATCTTGGGAGTAGATCTTCCAGCTCCAGTCAAGTCTTCAGATGAATGCAGTCTCGATGGCTATCTTGACTGCAATACCATGAGAAATTCTGAGCTAGAACAACTCTCAAATTACTGCCCCCCGGAAACTGGGCATAATAAAATTTTATTGTTGTTTTAAGATATTTAGTTTGGGGTATATTCAGAAATAGATAACTAATTAAGAGGTTTACAGGATAGTTTCTAAAGACTGAGCCTCTGTCTAGGCTTTAGTGAACAATCAGTTCATAACAGAAGAGAGGGAGGGAGAAAGAGAAGGAGGAAAAGAGGGAGAGAAGAGAGGTAAGGAGGGAGAGAGAGAAATTGTCTAGCAGTTTTTAAGGGGAGGTTTCCAGAAAAGCATAGGCTAAACCTGTGGTGCTTGTTCCCATATTGGTGCATTACATTTCACTGATGAAAAAAAAAATGATAGCCAAGGACAAAAGACTTTGACAAGTGGACCAGATGAAAAGATCAAGAGGTCTTCTCCTTTCCCCTGGCTCTTCTCCTTGATTAATACCTTGCGTTATCTTTAATACTCCTTTATGTCTTATACAAAAACAGCATCAAAAAAGAGGAAAAATCCTCTGGATCAAATGATGACAAAGTAGAAATACATACCTCTTAGACAAAGTACAAATCATGATATAAAAGACTTTCTTGTACTGGAAAATACTGACTATAGTCCAAAATAAAAAATTTAAATGTCACACAGAAGTATAACTTCAATTCATTGTTAATTTTTCACTGAATTTCAAGACAAATTCAATGTTTGGAAAATATTTAGATTGGAAATGTTGAGGACATATTGAATACACAATTTGAGAATGAAAATAAGCAAATAAGTTTAAGGAGTCTTAAAAGTGTTGTTTTCATTATAAAATTCAGAAATCTTACTATAAACATTTTGAATAAAAAGAATATAAAATTTATTCATAACCTCTATATTTAGAGCTAAGCACTCATAACAGCTTTTTATACATGTGTTATAAAATTAAAATATTCCTGCCATTAAAATGCCATTTGATCAACACTTAACTAGAATTAATAAAATAATTTCCTTGTGCTATTAAAATTACTTTTAAGCTCCACCTCTCTGCTTCTTCTAATAGTTTTTAAACTACAAGAGTATTCTTGATGCTAAAATCAAGGGGGTGAGGAAAAAACAGGCAATAACCTGGGGGGAAAAACAACCCCACTATTCAGAAATTGGTATTACTTCTAGTATACTACAGTTTTTAAAAATAAACATATTACATGTATGCCTATGTATTTATAAAGATAATATATTATGCATATCTTACTCTTTTTCTGGTTAGCAAAATAATGAGAATATTTCAATAAAAATATTTTCTTATGATTTAGTGCATAAATAGTATTTTATCATATGGACACAATGTATATATTTATGTTTATAAATATATAATTTTGGTAAATGTAGGCTTTCTTTAGTGAAAATTTTGAACATATGTCATTTCAAATTTAGATTATTTCCTTAGGATAAATTCCTCAAAGTATAACAATTGGGTGAAAATTTTGTAAATAAATTTAATAGATATACTCAAAGAGTTTTTAATATATATTATAGCTATTTACACATTGAGCAAGAATGAAAAGGGGACTTTTCCTCCATTGTGACAACACAGGGTATGAGCATGTTCTTATTTTTATAGCAATCTAATACATAAGAAATGTTATCTTGGTTGTTTTTATTTGTGTTTCTTTCATAAATATTGAAGTTAAATTTTAATATTTATTTTACATATCTATATTAGTGAATGCCAATCTATGAATGTCTCATACCTATTTATATTTATGATATTCATTCTTTTGTTGTCTGGTAAGAGCTGTTTATATATTAAATGTATTAATGCTTTATGCAAATTTTTTTCAAATTGATGATTTCCTTTTTAATTATCTTTATCTTCTTTCAAAAAGGTTACAATTTAAGACACTTATGCAGTAAAATATATCAATATTTTTCTCAATAATCTCTGCCTTTAAAGTTGTGTTTGGATGGGGTTACCCCAAATGTCCAAGATTATCTAAGTATTTAGGATACTTTCTTCTGGATTTCTGTAGATTCTATTTTTATAGTTAGTTCTCTAAAAGTCTACATCTGAACCTTATGTAAAATATTAAGCTATAAGAATCTAACTTTTGTCTCAGTAGTGTTTTTTAAAAAGTCAATTACAGAATTAATAGTCATCATAGATAAGACTTTTTTAAAAAATGTTTCATTGAATACTAACCATTATATTATATTTTATTATTTTATAATTAATTAAGTTTTATGGTAACATTGGTTAATGCAATCCAATAAGTTTCAACTGTATACTTTAATAGTAAGTTGCACCCCGCCCCCACCACACACACACACACACACACACACACACACACATTCACACTTCCCATAGTAAGGTTTCTTTCTGTGGTGACAGAGAGACAATCTTTTTAAATGTCAACTATAATTCCAGTTAATAACAGTTTACTCCCCCCTCTAATATACCCTTTCATCCTGCTCAATCTCTCTCTTGCTGTTTTATTTTCTTTACTGTGTGTGTGTGTGTATGTGCATATATGTGTGTGAGTGAGTATGTGATGGGGGTTACCAGATATGCTGGACCCAAACACAGCAGTTTTATATGCTCATGTAATTAATCCTCAAAGTAGAGTAGTGGAGTAGAAATTATTTTCTCTACTTCTAAGGCAATGAAAGAGGGACTTGGAGAGATCATGGTGCTGGAAATTATAGAAATCAGTGCCTGACAAATTGGAATATGTACATGAGGTTCTTATGAAAATGCACATTCTTACTCAGCAAGTTTAGGCAGGACCTGAGATTCTCCCTTTTAATCAGCTCCCACGTGATGCTGAGGCAACTGGTCCACAGATCATACTTTAAGTAGCAAGAACAAACATGACAATTAAATAGTGAAACTTGAGATATATCTAGGGTTTTAGACACCTGTTTCTTTCCACACCACTGGGCTTCCTCTAGCCGCTGTCAGCACATATCTATCTGTATTTATCATTCTAACAAAGTCCCAACCTGAAACAAAGCAGGTTTGTCAAGCCTTATTTTTGTTTATAAGGATAAACAGTAATGAACACTTTAAAAATCTAAAAGTTAATTGAGTGATGAAAAGAAAACTAGAAAGAAAAAAAAAAACATTTATAGCACAGAAAAAGTTTCAAGCACTTTCTAGGAAAACTTGCGGAAATCTCATCAGTAAAACTAATTTTTTCAGAAGACCAGAGAATTATATTTCAATGAAAACCCAGAAGGGGTGAAATATTCCGTTATTCTTTTATAATCTACATATTTTATAAATATAAAAATCTATAATTATCACTAGAATCAATGCCTAGTGTAGATATGTTTGAAATAAGAACATTCTATTCTGTAATCCTACATCCTTGATGTATTCTTAGGAGACAGGAAGAAGAAATTATCGCCATTCAGCATGAGATTAACATTTTTTTAAATAGCAAGTCTGGAAAGGAAGGGCATTTGTTTCAAATATAACTTTTGAATCACATAATTATGATATCTACAAAATACTTAATTTAATCTTGACAAAAATAATTATTTTAAACTATGAGTCAAGTATTTAGGCTATTGCCCTTGGATTGAACAAGAGTTACATATGACTCAGGCTGTTTTTTTTCCTGGTTCACTCGCTAAATTATGAAAACTGTAGGACTAAAGGATTAAATGAGAATTACTGCCTCTCACCATGAATTGAGACTGAAATCCAGTGAGAGAACTTGATTAAACACAGAGCCCATAATTCTAGTTTAATTCAACTAGTTCCTAGTAATAAATGAGAATCATGACATTTTTAGCTGAAAGAAACTTTAGAGATTAACTCACCCCCTTGCCCTTGACATTGATTTTACTATAGATTTCATTTATCAAAAGTAGAAAATAATAAATGATACTTGGCTATGGAATTCTACACACAGAAATATCTTTTTCCTCTCAACTTACTGAGTCATTCTGATGTTCATACTTACAACACAGATGAAAGGAAAACTGTCTACAAGATATTGTTTTAGCAGAGAAAAAATAAAGTCAGGATTAAATGTCATATTAATGTGAAAAAAAAAACCCATATATTTCTGTAGAAGTGTGCTTTTCCCATCAATGAGTGAGTCAATTAAATGCATAAATCTCCCACACATAAATGGAAAGATAAATCCTGTAGTGATAAGTACATGAAAGATTTTCTTCTGCACAGTGGAGAATACACAGTCATAGTAGCTGCAAGTGATTTTGTAATTACTTTACTCTATTACTGATGTGGCACCTGCTCAATACACTGAGACCTTTTCCTCTCATCACTGGATTTCACATTCAATTTGCATAATGTGCTTAAGAAGAAAAATAATAGATCTGTCTGAAATTTCAGCTGAAGTAAATCATGGAGAAAAATGCAGAAGCAGACATCTCCCTAAGAATATATTACAATATATGGGGAAGTCAACATGAAGTCTCAAAATGTTCATTTCCTCATACTGGGATTACCTTATTTCCAAACTTTTATAAGAAATCTTGAGTACTTAGACCTCTTTTTAAAAAATTCTTCCCCCAAAAAGGGCTGAATCAAAGAAAATGAGTCTTAATAAGATTTTTTTTCCCCTGCACCAACACACTTGGTAAAAGGCAGGAATACTTTATGTAATAGCTCCTTAGCATCACAGATTTTGAAATATGAGAAATGAGATGATGTACTAATGTTCAGATTTTTTTTCTGTCACTTACAAAAGCCCTGATACCCTAGACAATATCTTTGTCACCTGTCGGAGTCTAAATCTTAATCTAGAATTCAGAGCCAAGAAATATCCAGTAAGGGTGCAAAGTCAATGACTAGCTGAGAGCCAGTAGAAATGGGCTGCCTTTGGAATGATCGCTGAGGCTGCCCTTATGGCCTCGGTTGATCTGAATTGACACACAGTACATTTGCCTAGAGCAGTGAACATCTGTATGAAGAAGAATATTTTGTTGTGACTATTGTGTTGCTTCCTGGAAATCACATTTGTCTCTTTAATTTTAACTGGTTTTTGAGTGACTTACTGGGGCCTTCCTAACTCCAGATAAGTCATTCTTTATTCTGCTTTTAAATATTCTAGCTCCCAAAATACATCAAAAGATGTTATATTTTAAAATTATATAAAAAGGAATAATTAAATTTTTCCTCAATTCAAAATTTATCTCTGAATATAACACGGGAGGGATTATAAATAAATTATGACTAAAAGCTACCAGGTTTATTTCCCTGATGAGCAATTCCATTTCTGAATCAATATTTATTTTTGAGAACTACTGACTATTAACTTTAGAACTAGTAATATTTCAAAAGACAGAACTCTTGAAGCCATTTCTCAATGGGTTTGATGCATCAATAAATCTATCGGGCAGACTCTGTTTCTAAGACTCCTAAAACTTATGCTAAGGTGCATAGATGAGGAAAATCTAAAAGTACCGAATGATTCCTCATAACTAGATACCCAAAATTCAGAATTGAAGGAAGGAAGGAAGGAAGGAAGGAAGGAAGGAAGGAAGGAAGGAAGGAAGGAAGGAGGAGAGAGAGACTCTGTTTGATTTTTTATTGTAAGAACAGATAATTTATGTAGAGAATGTATTAATGGGAATGAGCTTTGGGCCCATGGAAAGAGACATTGTGAAGGAGATGAATGTATAAGCTTGAAAACTTGAGACTCGCTTGAAATAACTCGCTTGCTATTGATTTGTCTTCATGCACATGACACAATGAAATTTTATTAAGAGCACATTCTTCTTAACAGAGAAATTCTACAATGAGGTAAGTAATCTTCATCTTTTTCCATATATACACACCTCCCACTGAGTATCATTTTTTATTAAATATGTTATATAATAAGAAAAATTATTTTATTGAAGTCAAATGTTACTGTGGTAGTTATAATCAATAATTGATTTAGTGACAATATTCATACTAATTGCTGAACAGACCATTCAAATGAACCACTTTTAAAGTACATAACTGTAAAACAATAAAACAAAATAAAAATAAAGTATATAATTATATAATAAAAATAGTTTTAAACCCTAAATGACAATATACAAATCAAAACCTGAAAATGAAATCTGAGAATCACATTTAACTATCTTTTAGTAACAAAGTAACCCTAAACAGCACATGTAAATATAATTGCTAGAAAAATATCAACTTAGCGTCCTTTAAAGAATCTAAACTACAGCATTCTTTTTTATTCTAAACTTATTTTAAATTCAGACAATAAATTATATTTAATTTAGTAAAATCTTTTAGTGGAAATTCGAGAACCAAGAAGCTCAACTCTTTTTTAACTCAGCAACAATTTACTGAGTTATCAGTTTTTGTGTTTGTGTGTTTGTTTTAACAAAGCCTAAAGCAGCCTTAGCTAAAAGAGTTGCCAAACCAGTTAATTAGCCAGTTAATAGATAAAATGCTCATGGTAAATAGACTTCTATTTCTAGGTAAGGTTACCGAATCTCCCCCATTCCTCAAACTACCAGTTCAATTCACAAAATTAAATTAAGCAACCATTCAAACCAGTAGGGAAATAATCAAATTGAGTGGCTCTTCAATTGCATGGAGAAAAAGGGAGGGGAAGTGTAAGCAAATGTTGCATTTTTTTCAGAACTGCTGCAATTTTCTTCTATGGTTAATGTTCTTCCTTGTCTCAGCTCTCATCTCATAGTATCCAGCACTAACCTCAACCTGTGCAGACATATGTTGCCAGGGTTGTCCTGCCTCTGCATTGTGGCTCCCTGGGGAAGATCCTTGTTAGAAATGCAGATTCTCAAACTTAGGGATGGGAAACTGTGAGTGTGGGGATCTGAATCTGCATTTTTAAAAATTTTGTTAAAGCGTGGTGAAATTAGGGCTGTTTTCCTGCCAGTCAGAGGCTTAAAAGAAACAGCAGAATAGCTGACAAAGAAAGGCCTGACTAGCGTCAGTCTAGACATAATTGTGAAGCAGTCCAAACTTGAGTTTAGTTTTCAGTTCATCTTAGTTTACTTAAAGCAACATGCTTGCTCTCTTGTGACCTGAGCAGCTCAGTGTTCGCTGTCTCTCTTCTCATTGCCCAGAGGATCACTGGACTCAACAAGCAGCTTAGCAACTCTGAAGGCAATGCCCACCTGGTTATGCCTTGTCTCCTAGGATATTCCCAAGACTTTACACCCTTAGATCATCAAAACAGTATTGCCTCTTTAGTTCAGGGCCCTTGGCTATAAGTTCAGCAGTTTTGACCACCTGATACATTTTAAGTAATCAATAGGTTCACTAAGTTTCAATGATATTTAAAATGTCTATGCAGAAGTAATTCTTGCTTAAAAAAGAATTGGAAAACTCAGAAAAATGAAGGAAAAAGGCATACATAATTTGATCAGTCGTGAGCTTCCTCAGCTTACGTCTGTCTTCATGTTGTGTGTATGTCTGTGTGTCTGTGTCTGTAGCCCTATGTCTGGAATCAGATTGGCTGAGTTTGAATTCTGGCTCCGCCACCTTGGGCAAATTATGTGACCTGTCTATATCTCAGGCTTCATATTTGCAAAATGGGGCTACAAATAAGACCTACCTCATGGGGTAGTTATGGACATAAATGTGGGCACTCTTAGCCACAGTGTGTGCTGTGGTTAGGAATATATGCTCTCAGATTGGCTGCCTGGATCCGACCCCAGCTCTATTTCAGGAGATTTGGTACTATGAAAAACTTTCTTGGCTCCTCTGTGCCTCAGTTTCCTTATCTGTAACTCATGGGTAAAAACAAATAAAAGGTCATATGATATGCTGTTTATATGCTGAGTTGTTGGAACTGACCAGAGCATGGGAGAATTATTAACTAGTCATTTTAGATAACTTTGGCATTTCTGTTCTTAGGCTACCATGCCTTTCTACACTAAGACTAACTTCCATATTACTATTTTAATCACATAAGAAAAATGTAATAAAAGTTTTTTTCCTCAAGGAACTGAGAAGCTAGGCTCTTATCAGGTTCTCAAAGGAATCTATGACTGAAGTACAGTTAAGAACTACTATAGTTCTTGCTCTAAAAATCAATAAGTTGTCTTACATAACTTATTTTTAACATCAACTCTCTGTTTTAATTTTTCTTCAAGAATAACATCAAATGTACTCAAAACTGGTATACCCAATGTGAAATTTCATGATATTCTAGTGTTTGATCAGATGTTCACAAATAGGTTGCCAGGATGTGGAGAAATCATTTCAAAGGTGTATTTCCTTTCACTAGAGGCAGATATAATGCTGGCCCATCACTTATCTGAAAAACGCTATACCATTTTTGTTTTATCAATATATTGCTATACTTCAAAATTTAGGCCTAAAACAACATTTTAGAAGACATTTTATATGTGTTTAGTATAAAAAATATTCCTGTAGGCTTAAAGTTTTATAAATCACTACTCAAAATATCACTAACTAGCAACTTTTAACTGAGGAGCTAATATTTTTCGGCTTCAGTTTGATAAGAATTAAATGTGCTTCTATCAAGGCCAGTCAGTTCACTGAAACCATTGGACTAATTTATTGTCATTCGCATTATCTGACTTTCGTATAGTTGTTCATTCTTCACCATTTAATGGAATTTATTCTCCAAGTATGCATGTTATTTCTGTTATTAAATTTACTGGGTGACATTGGTTAATAAAGTTATATGGGCTTTAAATGTATAATTCAATAATACGTCATCTGTATATCGCATTATGTGTTCATCACCCAAAGTTAAATCTTCTGTCACCATATCTTACTCCCCTTTCTCCTTATCTACCTCCCCTCTGCCCACTCTCCCCTTCTCCTCTGGTAACTACTAAACTGTTGTCTGTGTCTATAAGCTTCTGTTTGTCTTGTTCATTGTTCACTTGCAGTTTTGTATCCCACATATGAGTTATATCATACGATTTTCAACTTTTTCTGTCTGACTTATTCTACTTAGCATGACAATCTCAAGATTCATCCATGTTGTTGGAACTGATAGTATATCATCTTTTCTTATGGCTAAGTAATATTCCATTGTATATATGTACATCTTCTTTGTTCATGTGTCAAAGGACATTTTGGTTGTTTCTATGTCTTGGCCACCATGAATAATGCTTATCTATAAATTATTAGATATAAATGATCTATAAATTATAGATATTATGAATATCTATAAAGCTCTATGCACATAAGAGTGCATAGAGCTTTATAGATAAATTTTTCAGATTTTGTTTAGAGACCCAGAAAAGAGATTGCTGGATCATATGGTAATTCTGTTCTTAATTTTTTGAGAAAACTCCATACTGCTTTTCACTGTGGTTATACCAATTTACATTTCTACCAGCAGTGTATGGGGTTCCTTTTCCCCCACAACCTCTCCAACATTTGTAATCACTTGTCTTGTTGATGGTAGACATTCTTACAGGTTTGGGTGGTATCTCATTGTGGTTTTGATTTGCATTTCCATAATGGCTAGTGAAGTTGAGCATCTTTTCACATGTCTTTGGCATTTGTATGCCTTCCTAGGATACGTGGTTGTTCAGGTCCTGTGCCCATCTTTTAATGGACTGTTTGTTTTTTTATTGTTGAGTTGTATGAATTCTTTATATACTTTTGATATTAGTCCCTTATTGGAGGCATTGCATATAATTTTTATACCAATCTCTGCCCATTGACCTAAGCTCTGATGGGAACTATAATTAATGAAAGATATCTTTTAGTTTCCTAAATACCAAACCTTTACTTTAGGATTCATTTTTTTTTTTTAAATAACATACCTGTGAACGTGTTAGCTTTGTAATTAGGGGAGGCATTTTGCCAGTCCTAAAAAATCTGCAATATTTTTTAAATATTCCTCCATACCATTGACGAAATCCAAAAGAACTGTAAGGGTGAAAGGGATGATACAATTTAAAAACCCAGACTGGTCTCTTAGAAGGGTGAGTCACTGAGGAGTGCTCTGCATGCAGAATTCATGGGAAGAGCACATAGTGCAGCAGCATTCTTTGAGCAGGCAGGGGAACTGAAATTAACCCTCCTCTTGAAGACTCTTCAGAAAAAGATTTGCTTTCAGTTCAATAACCTCAGGGTTCAAGCAGGGCAGTCGGCTTCAGTAGGGAGCACACACGAACTTTTCCTCCGATGTCTTAGATAAAGCCACGGAGTCCTGAGGATGCTAAGCAATGGTCAGCTGAGAGTCTGACATCTTACAGAATGAAAAGCTTTAACTGAACCTAGGACATCTTTTATATTTTCAAATGCCCACACAAGTCCAAAAATAGAACTTTTTGCAATTGAAATTGTAAAGTGTGGTCATTTTTTTTTCTTCAGCTATAACTGAATGTGAAATAGATTCCCTGCAAATTGATTTTGACAAATGCTTTAAACACTTGTCTGATTGATCAAATAAACTGGCTGTACTTCATGTATCATTTTGTCCTTCTACCCCTCTCACCAAGGATTATTTAATGTTGACTAATAATTGTCATACAAAGAGGTATTTTATTGTGCTTTGTAAACAGCTGTGCATATCTATAGAATGTGTGACGTGTGTCTATGAATGCCTAAAGAAAGAAGATTGCCCTCTGAGTCTGAATGTGTTATTTCTGGTGGTGTCATCTCCTATGTAGCTCTATGGGAATAACAAACGCAGCAGGCTGGCAATACCTTTTCCCCTTAGATGCCTGTGGAGCTTGTCCTGTGGGTAAAGATTACAGCCATGCCCTGTGGGCCTGTTTCTTTTGTACGGCTGGAAAGATGTGAGCCTGCAGGGACAATTTGCTGGGACCTGCTAATACTTCACTCCTAGTAGGTTCCCCAGTGGTCCTTATTCAGAGCTGAGCAGGGTGCAGAGGCTGCTCTAGAGGACACAGTGCCCAGCACAGCAGGTAACACTGTCATTGAATAGCCTGGGAGTTATCAAGTCCCACTCCAAGTCACCTAACTCTCTCCCTCTCTCTCTGGGCTAGTTCTCAACAAGGAATGTAACTACCTTTCATCAGTTAGCTGAGGCTTTCAGTGAAATAGCCTTATGTTCTCTGCATGTCTTTCTGCAGGTGAAAGTAGGTGCCCTTTAAAACTTAAGGGAACAATTCATGCACAAAACATTTTTTTAAGACTTCTTCAGTAGATAAAACATAAAAACAAGCTAAATTTAACTAGAAAATATGGAATTTCCCTTTTAAAATCTTTATTTATAAATGAAACATAGTTTGATGATTGTTCTATATAGGGTAAGTAATCATAATTTAAAGGTTCTAAATGCAATTAAGACTTGGGATTAAATCCTGTTAACTGAAAAAGTAAAAGTACCATTGGGGTTTTCTCCTGCAAGTTTGCTCAGGGTCTTTGATGCAGGATTTGTGGAGTCTGGAAGAACCCAGGTGCTTCCCTCACACTCAACAGCTAAATACCAAATTCAAAATAAATGTTACCATAATGTTTTGACTAAAGTTTCATAATTAACTCTTTATTTTGAAACAAGATGAACATATTATATGTATATTGTCACCTAAATTGCCATTTCTTTATATTTTTATAAATATTTAATTATTTGACCTTTTTATATTCAATTACACACAGTGGCCAATTACTATAGTAATAATGATGATAAACTATTATTTATCGAGTGTGATTTCTACACGTGATTTTTATATGCCTATTTGTTTTAATTCTCCCACTGCAAGGTAAGGTTTGCTATTATCTTTAAAGAAATTGAGAATCAGAAAAACAAGGAGACACTAAAGTCACACATCTAGTAAGTGTGGTGCAGAAAGTCCTACCTTAGACATTCTGACAAGTGATTGCATTCAGCCTCTAATGCCATTAGATCATCTGAATTCCTTTATTCTTTTATGTGCTCTTTAATTTTGAGATACTATGAAGATGTTATTTACTAATAATTTACTGTGGAGCAAGTTTATGAGTAAGAAAGGCTATTAAATAAACAATTTTACTTTCAGTCTCCACTGTCTTCTTGATCATTTATGTCATTTGTTTAAAAAGTTAAGCAATGACAACTATCTTTTGCCAGAAAAGACTTTAAAAATTTGCAGCAGGCAGAACTTATACTTCTTACTTCTTTTTGTCTGTTTACTAAAAATCTGAATTCTAATTATACTATAGGTTTCACCAGTACCTACTTTATTTGAAGCAATATTTTTACCTTGGTGCTCAGCCATAATTGTTCAATACAAAATATCACATTCTAGCAAAAAATAATAAAAGGTATTTTCATCATGGAAAAGAAAAGTTTTTTCTTACCTTTTCCAAAAATTTATTGAGATAAACAAAACCAAGGGGGAATTACTTATCTTATCTCAGGTAAAACCTGAAATAAAGGAGGTATCAAACATTTATGCAAATTTACATGCAAAAGTACATTAAAATACAGCAAAGCCTTAGTATCACTAATATCTCTAAAATATAAACAGCTATTCCTTATTTTTGAAAGTATTTTTTGATTTTGAGGAGTCTCTGGAGCATAAATGATAAGCCAAACTGAAGTTGTCACGATCCAGTTAATCAAGTGTCACTTCAACAAGTGTCCATAGAGATTATACAGTGTCTAATAAGGTTTTAAGATGATTTGTTCGACTAAGGTTTTCATTAGACAGAGTTCTTTCATTAATTATGATTCCCCTCCCCAGAGACTAACTAAGCAGAGATTTCCTATCTTTAAAAAATTCCTTTTAAGTGCATATGAATTCATAAAGCAAAAAATAAAGGCTGCCTCTATTTTTTAAAGATAATTTGCAAACTAAAATCAAACTAGATGGCACAGTTCAATCTACATCTGGAATCCTAAGGACTCTTGTGATTTCAGAAGATACAAAAGGAAGCTGACTTAACTGAGATGTGCAGAGAGGGAAGGGTCTGAGATGAGGCCCTTGAAGCTGGGGTAGAAAGTCTTGAAGAGTATATTGCTGTGACCTGGCAATGGTTCAAAGATATTGCATGTGAAATGAGTACATGCTTTGGAAACTAATGGGCTTCACTGAAATATAGAGATAAATGTATTGTTCTATTTCCCTCCAACTAACAACAACAAAAAAGATCAACCTCATTCATAAAAATAAAAATTAAAACTATAATTAGATGCTATTTTTCACATATCTAATTAGCAAATATTAAAAATTTTATAGTGTAGTACACTATAAAATATACTGATAATAAGTAAAACTAGTCATGGGAGGGTAAATTTAGTGTAAATTTATTGGAGGACATTTTAGCAATATCCATTACATTTAAAAATATATTCCCTCTGACCTAGAAATTTCATCAAATATTAATTCTACAGCTCTATTTACTTTAATGCACAAATAATTAAGTAAGTGGATAGCCACTGCAACACTAGGTAATAGCAAAAGATGGAAACAGCCTAAACATCTACCAATAAAAGACCAAAGAAATTATATCTCATCCATATAATGGACTACACTGCAACTATTGAAAGAAATGTAGTCGATCTCCATGCACAGTAGGAATCAATCTCCTTGCTATACCATTAAGGGAAATAAGCAAGAAGCAAAATGCAGTCTATGAGACCCTTGCATTTAGGTGAACACATCAAAGGTCTTCATCAGGAAATGCATGAATAGAAGTTGTCACCTGGTAAAGGTACTGAACAACTGAGAAACTGAGGAGCAAGGGATTTACAATTCATGAATATCTTTTGAACCAAAGAGATTTTTATTCATGTGCTTGTATTACCTATTCAAACTAATTAATCAATTGATATTTTAGAAAAGATTTTGAAAGGAAAAGTTATCTAAAGATAGGTTGAAAAACCAGGTAACTATGGTTACATTGTGTCAATAAGATGGTTCTAAAAAGTGTTTCTCAAACATCTTGGTCTTAGAATCTTTTTATAGCATTGAAAATAAATTGAAGACCCAAAATTATTTTGGTTTATGGAAAATATTTACCACATTAATACTTAAAACTGAGATATTTAAAATATTTAATTACTAATTTCTTTTTAAATATAATAATAAACATATTTTTACAAAATAAATTGTTTTTCAAAAAATTAGTGGAAAGAGTGATATTTTTCATTTTTGCAATGTCTAGCTTAATAGAACACAGCCAGATTCCCATATCTGTTTCTGTATTCGGTCTGTTGTAACATAACATGTGTCACATTATGTAGTTCTGATGAACTCCACTGGAAAAATGTAGGGGGAAAAGAGCAAAGTACATGTTGATATTATTATCAAAATACTTTCACCACTCCTATTGTATTAGAAATCTTTTCACAGACAAGAAAGGAAATAAAAGTTATCCAAATTGGAAAAAAAGAAGCAAAACTCTCATTATTTGCAGATGACATACTAGATATAGAGAACCCTAAAGATTCCACCCAAAACTCTTAGGATTGATCAATTAATTCAGTAAAGTAGCAGGATATAAAATTAATATTCAGAAGTTAGTTAGTTGCATGTTTATAGCCCAATGATGAACTTTCAGAAAGAGAAATTAAGAAAACAATCTCATTTACAATTGCATCAACAACAATAAACTACCTGGGAATAAGTTAACCAAGGAGGTAAAAGTCTTGTTTTCATAAAATTATGTTGTTGAAAAAATAAACTGAAAAAGATACAAACAAATGGAAGCATATACCATGCTCATGGGTAGGAATAATCATCATTAAAATAACCATACTACCCAAAGCAATCTATAGATTCAATGCAATCCCTACCAAAATACCAATGGCATTTTTCAGAGAGCTAAAACAAATAATCCTAAAATTTATATGGAACCATAAAATACCCCAAATAGCCAAGGCACTCTGAGAAAGAACAATGTTGGAGGTATCACATTACCTGATGTCAAACTATAGAACAAGGCTACAGTAATGGAAAGAATATGGTACTGGCATAAAAACAGATACATTGATCAGTAGAATAGAGAGTCCAGAAATAAATCCATGCCTATATTCATATTTAATATAAGACAAAGGAAGCAAGAATATACAATGGGTAAAAACAGTCTCTTCAATAGATGGTAATGGAAAAACTGTACAGATACATACAAAAATTTAAAAAAAGAAAAGAAAAGAAGAAAAGAAACTGGATCACCTTCTTACCATGTACTGGAATAGATTCAAAATGTATTAAAGACTTAAATGTAAGACCCCAAACCATAACACTTCTAAAAGAAAACATAAGCAGTAAATTCTCTGATATTTTTACTAGTAATTTACTTTTGGACATATCTCCTTGGGCAAGGAAACAAAAGAAAAAATAAACAAATGACACTACATGAAACTAAAAAGTTTTGCACAGCAAAAAAAAAACTATCAATGATTCAAAAAATGGGAGAAGATATTTGCATATGATATATCTGATAAGGGGTTAATATCCAAAACATATAAAGAATGTATACAATTCAGTAATATCAAAACAATCCAATATTAAAAAATGGGCTAAAGAACTGAATAGATGTTTCTCCAAAGAGGAGATACAGATGGCCAATAGATTTATGAAAAGATACTCAAGGTCACTAATCATCAGAAAAATACAAATTAAAACTACAACGAAATATCACCTCACACCTGTCAAAATGGCTATCATCAATAAATCAAAGAACAACACGTGTTGGGGAGGATGTAGAGAAAAAGGAACCCTCATACATTGTTGGCGGGATTGCAAATTGGTACATCCAATTTTTGGAGATTCCTCAAAAAATTAAAAATGGATATACCTTTTGACCCAGCAATTGTACTTCTGGATATTTATCCAGAGAAAACCAAAACAATAATTTGTAAAGATCTATGCATCTTTATGTTTTTGGCAGCACCATTTTCAATAGCCAAGATATGGAAGCAACCTAAATACCCATCAACAGATGACTGGAAAAAAATTATGATTCTTATATACAATGAAATATTACTCAGCCATAAAAAACCCAAAATCCTACCATAATAACCTATGGATGGATCTATAGGTTATTATGCTGAGCTAAATAAGTCAAACTGAGAAAGATAAATACCACATGATTTCACTTTTAAGTGGAATCTAAGATAAAAAACAACCTAATTGAAAACAGACTCACAAATATAGAGGATAATCTGGTGACAGTCAGAGGGGAGGAGGATGAGGGGGCTTGAGAAAGGAGTGAAGCATTAAAGAAGTACAAATTAGTAGTTGTTAGAGGGTCATTAGGATGGAGAGCACAGCATAAGGAATGTAGTCATCAGTAGTGTAATAGCTATGTGTAAAGCCAGAGGAGAGAAAGAGTAATCAGTGGGATCATTTAATAAAATATGTAAATATGTAACCAGTATACTATATACATAAAACTAATAATAAAATTAAATTTTTAAAAAAGGAAATACTTATGGTTTCATGGAATCCCTAAAAGTGTCCTGGTGACAATGCTTTTGAGATCTACTGGTAAGAATAAAGATAGAAAAAAAATAAATTACCTTCCTTTGCTGTTGTGTTTGATAGAAAAAAAATAAATTACCTTCCTTTGCTGTTGTGTTTCCAGAACTTCATGGGTAATATTTGCTTGTCCTAACACAGGTTCATGAAGCTCAAAGAAGGCTTGATAAAAGTGATATTCTAGGAACAGCGGCCTACCAATGGTGTAATTCTAGCAAAACACTCTTTGTGTAACATAGTTTTCAACACTGACCAAAGAAAATTATCTTTTTAGAAATAATAAAAATCTAGCTTCAACATGTTAATATTTTAAGAAATATCAAATTATTTATCCACTCTATCTAAAACCACTATATTTTCACTACTTGATCTCTGTAGAATGGAAATTGTAGCATTGAAGAGAAGAAGTCTGTAGGGGTTAACAAAAATCATAATTAATGTAGCAATAAATAATAGCAATTTAACTTTTTAGTAACTTTTTAATAGAGTCTACATTATACAGTTACTGTGCAACTGATAGCAATACAGAGGTGAGCAAAACATGTCTGCAACCTATCTTCTAAAGTAATAAAACTAAAGTAATCTCTGAGAGCACATTATAGGGCCTGCCACCTACCATGTTTTGAGGAATCAGGGAACGTACTGGTAGAAGAAGTGAGACTTTAACTGAGATCTGAATAGGTATTGAGAGTGAAGGTTGCAGGTGCTTCTCTAGGCAGAGGAAACAGTATGCAAAAAGATCCTGAGGTAGGAGCCAGTGTGGTAGGTTCCAAGTGCTGAATTTGGGTCAGTGCGACTGAATCATAGAGAGCAATGTCAAGAATGACACTAGATGAAGCTGTCACCATCAACAGGGTCATGCAAATTCTTGAATGCTATGGTTAGGGTTTTGGTATTTACACTGAGAGCAACAAGAAGGTGTTGAAAGGTATTACAGACACTTGTTAGAGTTTTATTGGTATGTGTACTGGATGCAATGGAAGGTGGCTTGGTATCCAGCCTAATGGTTAGTTTCCTTGTAATTCCTAGTTGAAAGAAAACTCCCTGATCTCAATCAGAAACATACATTATGATATTCTCGATCCTCACAGTTTTATTTAAAATTTTCTTCCCAAATGTTATCAAAAGCTACAAGAAGCAAATTTCCAAGATAATTATCTAAGATATGTTTTAATGTACCTCCAGTCCTCTGTTTCTAAGAGTTTTATCCATGAATCAAGTAATAACCAGAACTGTCTATAGAGAGCAAAGTAGTTTAACACTGAATCACCTGCCCTGAGTCCAGCTTCAATATTCCAGCCTCAGCTTCTAACAAAAGGTGATATAAGAAAATATTCTATAATAGTTGTTGTATCTAGTTTTTTTGCCGAGATATTATTAGGTCAAGGTCTGTTATATTATCTAGTTTTCCATAAAGTTTCACATGGGAAAAAAACATCGTTAGAATTTAAAAACACGTTTTTCCCAAGGAATTCATACATTTCTTCTTTTGCACTAATAAAAACAAATTAAATCACCACCTTGGCCCAACTGTGACTGTCAGAGTTAAAATTTAAGTTCAATGGCATTAACTATTATGACTCTAATGCTTTCTCTTTTTCTTTGCTTTATTCTAATTATATTTTGCTTATATTATACCAACCTAAAATCCATCTCATCAGCCATCTCTAATCCTTTTATGAAGTGATATGTGGAACACATATACACACATAAACTTGTGCATTCAATTACAAGATTTTTATCCAATATATTGACGGGAGCTCAAAAAATAAGTGCAATGTGGTCATTTCATTACAGATACTTTTTCTTTTAACTTTTCTGGGGTAGGTGGGCAAAAAGGATTAATATATATTTGCAATAGTGCAAGAATGACTAAATGTTACATAAAATAAAATAAAATAAAATGCATGCTTAAGGAGAAACTATATATTTAGCTTATTGGTATAGTTTCCATTATAAAAATTAGGCTGGTGGCATCAAACATACAGGCTATGGCTTCAATACACTGCTAAAGCTCATTCTGGATCACTAACAATTTACTAAAGGCTTACTCACCATTGCTGCCAAGACAGGGAGAGTATATTGAAATTTACACTTCAGAGTCAAATTTAATGCTTTCATGTCCAAAAAAGATATAGCCAGAACAGTTAGCAGAAGAAAGATATAACAGTGGGAGTAGGAGACCCTGGAGAAACTTCAGAGGAATAAAATTTCAACTGAGAAGACACAGCATATGTAGTTGTCACCTGTTTGGGGATACTTGTAATTCATCTCCAGACACAAACACACACATCACTGTGTAAACATAGAACACATTGTGGTAGACAAAATGCTAAGATGACCCTCCAATGACTCATGCCCTTGTACCATTCTCTCCCCTTGAAAATGGTCAAAATCTGTACCTTGGTTTTGACCAGTGGAACATATATGTCATAGATGGAGAGTTTTTTTAGATGCACTTAAGATCTTTAATCAGTTTGCTTTAAATTAATCCAAAAGGAGATTATCCTGGGTAGGACTGTCCTAAGCAGGTAAGCCCTTCAAATGAGGACCTTGAAGTAAGGACTCTTTCTTCTGTTGATCTTGAAGAAGAAAGTTTTTATGAGTTTTACATCTGTAAGAAAATAAATCCCACCAACAACCTCATGAGCCTGAAAGGAGATCCTTTTAGAGGAAAGGCTGTTTGCCAATGCTGCATCTTAGATTAGATAAATCACAATTTTTGGATTTTAGAAGCTGAAATAATAATTACAGTAAGAATCTGGCATCATAATGGTTCCATAAAACTTAGTCTGGTTCCTTCTCCTCCCATTGCTCAATGGCAAGACATGAAACAGTATTCATTTTTTCTATTAATTTTGGACTCAAGATTGCTGAGTGTGTTTGATCTCATCTAGTGAACAGATTTAGGAGAAAAAAGGCAATGTTTTCAATAGGGAATATTTTTATATTTGGACAATAGAATTAGTACAGATCAATAGAAATAACTCTGACCTTCTAACATAAAATGACATAATCTGGGTACCCTCAATGAAAATAGGAGGATTTTTCATATGCCAGCTTTATTTCCATAGTTCTCAGACACAAAGAAACACCTAGAGATTGTGTCTGTCCATTCCAAATATTCTTGAGAACAAAGCGGCCATGTCTATGCAACTATACTGTAAATAAATCACCAAAGGTACATTTCTGGGGCTCAAACACTAAATTTGTTCTACTTCAGTTCCCATTCCTTCCCATTCCTAGAGAACTTATGTTCTTGTGGGGAAAACATACTGCAAGAACCCAAGTTATAAAATAATCTAATTCCAATTCTCTAGCTTGTGGTTTGGAAGGAGAAATTCTGAGAATTTAAGTGAAGAGCAAGAGAACATTCTTCTCATTCTCTATACCCAGATGACACAGAAAATTAAAGGATGAAAGAATCAAGGGGATGACTAGGAAGATCATGAGGCAATCTGGTGGTCATGTGGGAACAGTCATTTTTAAGGCCACACTCACATTTTTTAGAATGTGGTTGTTTGAGCTGTGAAGAAACTTGTCAGAGCTGCTAACTGCACAGCTCACCAGATGCAGGAGTGGGATTTGCCACTCCAAATATGCAAAACCTTGAGATGAGCCAAAAATCTGAAAGGAGAAAATATAAAGAGTGATCTCTTCTCTAAGACCTAAAAAGGCATATAATTCTTTTAGGTTGAACCATGTGAACCTGGCAATGTTTGACAACTTTTACCTGCATACATGGTTCAACCCAATAGGTTGCAAAACTGAAAGAGAACTGACTTTAAAATATTGGTTTAATATACATATATACATATATATGTAATTAAATATATATATATCAAACTACCAAAAGTACATAAGCAGAAAAACATGCTGATCTAATAAAGAAGGCATGACTTTTACATTCCTTCCAAAAGATGTTTTGTATGTTTTTTTAAAATAGTGACTTCAGCTAATACTTCTAACAAATTGTTCTTAAATAATAAAATTTTGTTGAAATTAGAAAAAGGTCAAGCAATTTAATACAAAACAGCCTTGACCCTTTGTTCACAACAGCATTTATAGAAAGTGAGATATAGAGTGGTTGATTCCAATGAAATGTTGGTGTTGTGATAACTTCACTTTACCTCTGGACATCTCCAGGTTCCTTGCAAACATGTCTATTCCCATTCTACTACAGGAAATTTTATCACATCAATTTCTTTCTCACATCTTGAAGTAAAATTGAAATGTGAAGACTTGTGAATTCTAATATGCACCAGAAGGGAACCTTGGCTGCCAAAAAATGTGTTCTTATTGCAGAGATAATTTTCACTTAACATGATTGGAAAGACTATGGATAATAGAGTTCTATCTAACCCAAGAGTGATAATATTTATGGAAGGAAATAAATCTACTGTGTTTCTCTTCTCTCTACTGGGTAATTCTTATACATTTTAAAAAGTAAAAGTATTTTAAGAATCCAAAGTAATATTTTATATAAAAAATAACCATCAATACTACATTCTTTTTTCATACAAAGAAATGTGATGCCAGGACTGGGTTCTCGTCCAAGTTTCACAGTTTCTCTCTTTTACCTTCAATCATTCCCAGAACTTTCCAAACCAACTTGGTGGCCCCCTCCTCCCATTCTCACATAGACAGAACTAATGTAAACCAATTGGTACCTTTACTTTACTGTGAAGTGAATAAACTTCCACTTAAAAAAAAATGAAGCTATGATTATTTTTTCCTTCTTAGGAAAGGAAGCAAACAGATTCTTTAAAGAGAAATTATATAAGGCAGCATTTGAGGTTTGATTTGATAAGTACACAGGGCATAAAAATCCATAAATAGCTTCTCTTGCCAATTAACAGAGAAAGTTCCTGATATCTAATAATCTTCCCTTCCATATATTAATGATTAGGGATTCCACATGCATAATTTGATTATATGTCCACAAATTTCCTGCTCTGCTGCTGATATAGACATCATAGCAGAAGGATTGTTTTCATATATATCCAAGATGACAAGCTGCTCTCTCTCCAGAGTCCACATTTCAAATGAACACAGTGAGGAACCTGTGGTTTGCTTAATAAAGAACAAGACTAGGATTCCTCCTTAGGTTCGATCACTTTCTCCACTTCTGCCATTTCCATTTGATGTTCCCATGGCTCCTGTCCACTTTTCCAGGGACATATCTTTTTTCTGTGCTCTCATGATACCTATTATATTCCTCTAGGAACTTCTAAACTAGTTGACACCATTCTTCCATTCATCTGACATCTCAAATGTTGAAAGAATTAGAAAATTAAAATCAGAAGATTCTGGCTTTGAGCTAGGTGAATCTATACCTTTACAATCCTGATAAATATCATTTTTCATGTCTGCATATAGAGATAATAGCATTGACCTCATATGATCTACTTCCTAGGAGTAACAGGCCTAGAGAATTATTTAATAAATGGTATGCTGAGGATATGATAATAATGATGTTGGTGTCAATGATGATGATGATGATGATGATGATGATGATGACAATAATTACTTGCTAGACATTTCTATGTGCATTTTAACAGGCGAACTTGGACTGAATTAATAAACTGTCTTTAGCTACCTGATCAGTGGTATCATCACCCACCCAGATTGCCAGATATAGAGTCCAAAATTTCTATCTCTGCTCTATTCCTCATCCACCCATCTTCTTCCAATTGACCATTAAGAATGGATAAAATTAACCTATTAACATCATCTTTAGTTTTCTGCTGCTCTAGTTTATGCCCTTCTGACTTTTTCTCATGAATTTTCTTTATAATGCCTCAAATGAACTCCTCATCTCCAGTCTTGCTCCATACTTCTTTCCCCTCTATGATGCCATCAGAGGAATCTTTCTAGAATATATTATGGGTTTTTTTGGCTTAAAACTCTTCTATATGGGGGTCAAATGGGATAGTATATGTTAAAGCACATAAAAAGTTAAATAAACTTTATACATTGCTACTCTTAAATTATCTTAGAAAGATGTGAAAGTTTTTATATAATGTAAAGGGAAAATAATGATTGCATACTTATCCTAAAAGTAAGTGATAAGATGAGGAGAAAGAAAAAAGGAAAAAAAGAAAAGAAATATATACTAACTTTAATATTGATTACTGGTGGTATAAAAATATATACAGAATACACACACACACACACAAAATATATAAATATACATAATTAAAAAATTTTAAAGCAAATCTCTTTGTTTTGATCACATTTATGACTCGATAAGAAAACAAAGCATCTAAATTCTAAAAAAATGAAAAGTTAAGAAATTATTCTTTTCAGCTATAGTTCATAAGAATAGAGAAATAGTTCATTTCCTCAAGAAAATAAACCTTCAGAAAGAGAAACAAACAAACAAAAAGAGTAAGGGTATTTATTGTTACTGTCTGCTTTATTTGTTTGTTTGCCAGAAGTATATCAAATGCAAAGGCTTGGAAGATTATATAAAAATATACTTCACCAGAGATAAAAAACCATGGTAGTTATTTTAAAAAACACAAATTGCTGGCATAGGAAGATCCTGAACTCACTCTCTTCCACGAGTACAACAAATTTACAACTATATATGAAGTAATTTCCTCTGAAAAAGACCAGAAAACAGAGCCTCCACAGCATTGAGATGAGTAGAAGAGGCAGAGAAATAGTCTTAAACACACACACACACACACAAATAAACACATGAATGAATGAATGAATGAATGAATCAATCAATGAATAACAACCACAACCCACCCCAGGCATATAAGTCCACACTTATGAGGGATCTTAAAAATACGGGACATTTCCCTGAGCAGGAGGGCTTTGTGCTCTACATCAGGCATCCCAAACCCTCAGACCTTGTAAAGGCAAACCCGCAAAATACTTGGCTTTGAAAACCAATGGGGATAACATCCAAGGAAATCAGAAATGTAGGGAATGGAGAACCCATTTCTAAACAGATTATAAGGAGACTCATTCACTCTGGGACCCAATGCAGAAACATCATTTTGAAAACCACTTAGACCATATGTGAAAGAGACACAGTTACTACTCTTAAGGCATCTGATGGAGACAGAGGAAACAGCTGGGACTCTCCTCAGTAAAGAAGACACTGACAAGTGCCATTTTTACATTCTTATTCTCCCTTGCTAATGCCAGCACTGGCAGGCACTATTTTGGAAGTCTCCTGCTAACCTACTAAATCCTGTGGGAGTGCCCCACTGAGAGGCCCTCAAAACCCCACACTGCAACTGTACCCCCACCAAAGCAGGCAGGTACTCTCATCCAACAAAGGCGATGCCCCTCTAGTGCCTGGCTCTGATGATGGTGGGGAGAGAAATAATGCTTCTGGGCCACATGTCACATGTTTTACGCAAAGTTATTCCTTCAAGAATGGGAGAGGTAGTTGATTTGCCTAATACATAGAAACAAATACAAAATAAGGAGATGAACAAATGTGTCCCAAATGAAGGAACAAGACAAAACCTCAGAGAAAGACATTAATGAATGGTGGTAAGAAATTTACCTGATAAAGAGTTCTAAGTGATGGTTGTAAACATGCTCACTGAATTCAGGAGAAGAATGGATGAATGTAGTAAGATCTTTAACAAAGAAATAAAAAATATAATAAGTTCTAAACAGAAGTTACAGAGCTGAAGAATAGTTGAACTAAAAAATATGCAGCAAAAAAAAATAATTTTAAAAAGTGAACATAGCTTAAGAGATCTTTGTGACAATGTCAAGCAGGATAACATTCTTAGTCTAATCATCCCAGAAGAAATTATTTGAAGTAATAATGGCTGAAAACTTTTCTAATTTGAAGAAAAATAAATAAATATACAGGTTCAGAACAGAGAGTTCCAAACAAGGAAAACACAAGAGATCCATATCAAGACAAATTAGAAGTAAATAGCAAAAGTAAATATAAAGAGAGAATCTTAAAAACAGCAAGAGAAAACAACTTGTTATATAAAAGAAAAACCATATCAGGCTATCAGTAGAAACTCTGCAGTCCAGAAGAGAGTGATACGATATGTGCAAAGTGCTAAAAAGGAAAAATCTTCCAACCCAAAATTTTCTACCTGGAAAAGTTATTCAGAATTGAAGGAGAGATTGAGTTTTTCAGACAAGCAAAACCTGAAGGAGTGTTTTATCACTAAACCCACCATTCAAAAAATGTCAAAGGGACTTCTTTAAGTTGAAAAGAAATGGTACTAATTAATTATGAGGAAACATAGGAAAGTAAAAATCTCACTGGTAAAGGTAAAAATGTAGTAAAGGTAGTAGATCAAAGACTTAAAAAGCAAATATGAAGGTTAAAAGACAAAAGTAGTAAAATTAACTAGAACCACAATAATTAGTTAAAGGATGCCTACAATAAAAAGATGGTAAATGTGACATCAAAAATATAAAATGTGGTGGGAAGGAATAAAGATGTTAAGTTTTGGAATGTATTCAAATTTAATTTGCTATTAACTAAACACAGACCATTACATATATAGAATGTTACAGGTGAACCACATGGTAACCACAAAGCAAAAACTTACAGAAAATACACAAAAGAAACAGAAAAAAGTCTAAATATAACACTAAAGAAAGCCATCAAACCACAAGGAAGAGAGAAAGAATAAAGGAACACAGAGGAACCGTGAAAACAGCCAGAAAAAAACAATTAATAAAATGGCAATAAGTACATGTCTATCAATAGTTACTTTAAATGTAAATGAACTACATTTTATAATCAAAATATATAGAGTTTCTGAATGGATTTAAAAACAAGATCCAGCTATGGGCTGCCTACAAGAGACTCACTTCACAATTAAGGACAAACAGACTTAAAATGAAGAGTAAGAGAGAAATGTTCCATGCAAATACAAGTAAAAAGAAAGCTGAGGTACCTACACTCACATCATAAAATATTGACTTTATAACAAATACTCTAATAAAAGACAAAGAACAGCCTTATATAATAATGATAAATGATCCAATCTAGCAAGAAGATATAACAATTATAAATTTATAAGAGCAGCAAAATATAGAAAGCAAATATTAAGGACTCTAAAGGAAGATGTTAACAGCATTACAATAATAATAGGGGACTTTAACATCCCACTTATCAATTAATCAATCATCGAGGCAGAAAATTAATAAAGAAACATCGAACTTACATTACACAATAGAGCAGATGAATTTAGTAGCTATTTAAAGAACATTTCATCCAAAAGTAGCAGAATACACATTCTTCTCAAGTGTACATAGAACATTCTCGAGGATGGATGACATGTTAGATCACAAAACAAATCTTAATAAATTTAAGAAGATGAAAATCATATCAAGTATCACCTCTGATTACAATAGTATGAAACTAGAAATCAATTACAAAAAGAAAACTGAAAAAAAAATGTGGAGATTAAATAATGCATTACTGAACTACCAATGGGACATTGATGAAATTCAAAAGGAAATAAAAAAAATACCTAGAGACAATTGAAACAGAAATACTACATACTAAAATCTATTTGATGCAATGAAAGTGGTTCTGAGGGAAAGGAAGTTTATAGCAATACAAGCCTACTTCAAGAAAAAAGAAAAATCTCAAATAAACAACCTGACTTTTATACCTAAGGATCTAAAAACAGAAGAACGAATAAAGCCCTTCATTAGTAGAAGGAAGGAAATCAGACAGAAAACAGACTGAAAAATCAAATAACAGCTAAAAAGACAATTGAAAGGATCAATAAAAGAGCTGATTCTTCTAGAAAATAAACATTGACTAACCTTTAGCTTGACTAACCAAGAAAGAAAAAAAAGGCTCAAATAAACAAAATTAGAAGTAAAATAAAAAAATTACAACTGATACAACAGGAATACAAAGTATCATAAAAGACTACTATGAACAATGATATATATGTGTGTGTGTATAAATATGCTGAAAAAATTTAACCACCTAGAAGAAATGAATAAATTCCTAGAAACATATAATTTTCCAAGACTGAATCATAAAGAAATAGAAATCTAAATAGACTACTAAGAAGGAGATTGAATCAGTAATCAAAAACCTCCCAAAACCCAAGAATCTAGGACCAGATGACTTCACTAGTAAATTTTGCCAAATATTCAAAGATTTAATATCTTTTGTCAAAAAACTATTAATACTAATACATGAATTCACTAAGCTTTTAGAATACAATGTCAATGTATAGAAATCTGTGGCATTTTTGTATGCCAATAACTATCAGAAAGAGAAATTAAGAAAACATCTCATTATACCTAAAAAATAAAATACCTAGGCATAAATTTAATCAAGGAGGTGAAAGGCTTATAAACTATAAACTGTAAGATACTGATACAATAAATTGATGAAGATACAAATAAATGGAAAGATATTCTGTGCTCATAGATTGGAAAACTATTGTTAAAATGTCTATACTACCCAAAACAATAAACAGATATAGTACAATCTCTATCAAAATTTCAATGTCAATTTTCACAGAACTAAGACAAATAATTCTAAAATATGTGCGGAGCCAGAAAAGATTCCTAATAACCAAAATGATCTTGAGAAAGAAGAACAAACCTGGAGGTATCAAACTATATTATCAAACTATATTGAAACCTGGAGGTATCAAACTATATTGAAACTTGATTTCAAACTATATTAGGAAGCTATAGTAATCAAATAAGTATAGTATTTGCATAAAAATAGACATAATTCAATGGAACAAAATGAAGAGTTTTGAACTAAACCCACACATACATGGACAATTAATTTATAATAAAAGATCCAAGAACATACAACAAAGAACAGTCTCTTCAATAAATTGTACTAGGAAAACTGGACAGCCACATGCAAAAGAATGAAACTAGACCACTTCCTTACACTATACAAAAAATTAAAGTGGATTAAATTTGAAAGTAAAACTTGACCCAAAAATATCTAGAAGAAAACATAGATGGTAAGCTCCTTGACATCAGTCTTAGTCATGTTTTTGTCATTCTGATTCCAAAGGCAAGGAAAACAAAAGAAAAAAATAAACAAAAAGAATTACATCAAATTAGAAAGTTTCTGCACGTTGAAGAAAAGTAACATTAAAACAAAAGGGCAACCTACTCAACCATAGGAGATATTTGCAAATCATATATACAAAAAAAAGGTTAACATCCAAAATGGATAAAGAACTAATACAACTCTACAATATGAAAACGAAACAGTCCAATTAAAATTTGGGCATAGGATCTGAATAGACATTTTTCCAAAAGACACATACAGATAGATGGCCAAGAGACATATAAAAAGATGCTGAACATCACTAACCATCAGAGAAATGAAAATCAAAATCACAATGTGATAGCACCTCACACTTGTCAGAATTGCTATTATTAAACAGAAAAAATAACAAGTATTGGTAAGGATGTGAAGAAAAGAAAACCCTTCAGCACTATTGGTAGATATAAACTGCATGTAAATTGGTTCAGCCACTATGGAAAATGATATGGAGGTTCTTCATAAAATTAAGACTAGAACTACATATTATCTGACTATTCTACTTTTGGGCATTTATCCAAAAAATAGTCTACATCCATGCCATCCTGAACAAGCCCAATTCTGTCTGATCTCGGAAACTAAGCAGGGTCAGGCCTGGTTAGTACTTGGACGGGAGACCACCTAGGAAGACCAGGTTCTGTAGGTGTAAAAATAAAAAATAAGAGATCGTAAACTGACAAGGTCCTTGTGATTTGTGAGGTTAACCAAGGGTTGTCTTGCCTAAAAAAAAAATACAAGCACATTAATTCAAAAGGTATATGCAACTGTATGTCTATTGCAGCATTATTTATAATAGCCAAAATATAAGTGTTCATTGATGGATGAATGGGTAAAAAAGATGCGGTATAAATATACAGAATAAATATACAATGAAATACTATTCAGCCACAAAAGAGAATAAAATCTTGCCATTTATGACAACACAGAAGGACCTTGAGAGTATTATGTTAGGTGAAATAGTCAGATGGAGAAAGACAAATGCCATACGATTTTACTCATATGTGGAATGTAAAAAAACAAGGAAATCAACAAACAAATGAACAACAACAACAAAAATTAAACAAATAGGCACAGAATATCATTTCCATCTGGTTTTTATTAAATAATAGGAATTGTTAGGTATTATAGCTCAAAGTGAGAGTATCTAATGATTAGTATTTTCTAAGGTACCAACCTTACGAGAAGAGAAGGGGTTGGGAGGTGGTCAAAATTAGTAAAGGGGCTCAATATCATGGTTGAAGATGGTAACTAAAATTTGGTGGTGATCACTTTGTAATTTATACAGATGTTGAATTTTAATGTTGTACACCTGAAACTTATATAATGTTATTTACCAATTTTACCTTATTAAAAAAAGAAAATAAATCAAGAAGTAATAAAATACCAACTTACTGGTTTAAAAAATAAGAAAAAGATAAAAGAAAGACAAGCAAAGAACAAAGAAAAGTAAAGTAAAATACAAGCAATGAGAAGCAAGAAAAAGCTTAGGTAAGTCTTCAAAAGATTTTAAACACAAAGTAAAAGAGTGGTAGTTATCAAATACACTTATGTGCACACACACATGTGTTTGAAGAATTTCCTGGAATAGATAGCTACAGAATTAATTGAGATTAGAAAACCAAAGCTGAAAAGACTGTTGTAGTTGATTTCTAGTTGGAGGGAGGGAGAGAGGGAGTGAAGGAGGGAGTGAAGGAAACACACATGCTATAGAAATAGAAAGTTCACTAGCTTTATAATGTCACTTTTTTCAAATGAGTTGAGAAAACCAATTTAACTGAATTAACACAATTAATTAATGGTGGCCTGGAATGAAATATATCTAAGTATCTGCCATCAAAAAACATTTGTTATACATAATATAATAGCACAAATGATCTATCTAAAACAATAACACTGCAAATTTCATCTGTAGACAAATATTTTAAGATTGTCTTAACTAATGTTTCAATCTTCCCCCATCTAAAGAAGCTAAAAATTATCATGATTGCAGGTAAGCAAAAATACAAAATTTGAAATTTACCTTAAGTGTTCAGAATATGACAGATTATTTAATCATATTGTTTTCAGGAAAGCATGTCATTTAATTGTTATTTTATCTAATAGAATTAAAACAGTCAAGTCATATTATATTTATTTACAAAATTCTTATTGCCATAGCCTTATCTAGTTTGCTGCAATAAACACCTAAATCACACCTTCAATTTCTCCCACTCCATGCTCCACGTATCTGTCAGTACAAGCTTTAAAAAATTCAAAGCTAAAAACATAATTTTCCTGCTGAAAATCAGAGTCTCTCTAACATCTTAAGAAGAAAGTTGAGGAATCTAGTAAAGTCTCATCTTTTCTCCCTTACAGCTTCAACTCACACAGCATGAACTCCATGTATATTGAACCACTCACAGGTTGGTACCTTAGAAAACACTAATCATTAGATACTCTCACTTTTAGCTATAATACCTAACAATTCCTATTATTTAATAAAAACCAGATGGGAATGATAACCTTTAAACAAACTAGTAGTGAGCATGTGAGAAGACATTTACTATATTTCAATTTGGTCTTTTATTATTTGTAATTTGCTTGCATATGTTTTTTTATAAGCAGACTTTTATAATAGACAGAAGATCCAAAATACTCATTAATTAACTACATCAAATATTTAAAGGAAATGCTTAGACACAAGCAGATCAAAAACAATAAATGGCCCGCCAGACTGGTTGAGGGCCAATGCTGGTCTACGTTATTGTATTTTATAGACTTGTTAGTCTATAAAACATCCTCAATAGCTTCTTGATATGTACAAACATTTCTAAAATTTTTCATAAAATTTAATAAATGTTGTGACAAACATTCAAATATCTGATTCAATATTGTCAATTCAGTAATCTAATTTGATTAATTTATTTTTTTTAAAAGTCTCTGGAGAAATATTACATTGAATTCGCCTGGCAAAGTTGATCAACCAGGTGAGTGGTCATTACTTCAATTGCTCTCATAGTTGTGTCTTGGAGCTAGCTAAGGAAGTAGAGATTTTTTTTTAAAGAACATTTCAATATATGATATACCAGGAAGAATATTATTTTTTCTCCATCTTGTATTTAATTAATGAGATACATAATCATTTTATTTGAACTCAACGGAAAATTGAATAGCATTCCTCTAGAGAGTAAATAGTAATACAGTTGAATCTAGGAACACCATATCAAGATTGCCATTAAAAACAAACAAACACAAAATTGTTTTCTTAAGTAGATTTATTTTTCAGAAAATATTATAATAATATGATTATTAAATATTTATATGACCTATTATTAATGATTTTTATTGCATGCCTTTGTGACTTTAGTTCATAAAATATTTCATGTCAACAGAAATGACTCATCTAACAGCTTCTATGACTGCTACACCAGATGTAGAATTAATACACAAAGGATAAGACAACATTTATGAAATTCAAGTTCTATTTTATCAGAATAATGGTATTTTACTTTTACTTTATTCTTATCCTACAATTATTAAAGTTCTTAGATTATTTAAAATAGCTATTTTATACTCAGGCAAGAAATTTATTTATTGTTACTCTTGGGTTTTACATTCACAAAAAACTACCAAATGCAGAGAAGTTAAGAACACTTTATATTTGAACAAGAATACTTATAATTTATTAACAAATTTTAAATTATATATAAACCAGTGACAGTAAAATGAAATATAAAAAATTATAAAAACAGGATTAAATTTAGCATCTAAGGCCTTTATTCTCATTTTTATTTACTAGCCACTTAAGAATACTTCTATAGTATCATAATCTCAACAGTCATGATGCCATTTCTTCACTAAAAATTATTTTAAATATTTTAAATAATATTTCAAAATACTTCCTAAGAGACATTATAATTTACTGTCCTGCAGGCTTCTTTCCAGAAGTGATACTTAAATCTGCTAAAACTCAAGTGTCTTTCACATCAAATAAAAAAGTAACTTCTTAACTCTTTAACTAAATAAATTGTATGTTAAAGTTTTTCTGAATTGCAACTGTTTCTGCTCTCTTAATAGTTCCTAGCCATATAAATTTGATTAATTGAGGCTAATTTATTATCTAAATCTTTAAGTAGAAACAATGTGCAAGTACTGTGTTTGAATTTTAACAAAACCTACAGGGTCCTTACTTTCATAGGTGGATAAAATAGGCATTAATCAAATAATTACACAATTAAACATGCAATTTTAAAATACACGAACGTGATTTTAAAAAAGAGAACTATAAGGTATTATGACATCAAAAAAGTGATTTTTGAGTTAAGACCTGAAGTATGAATAGATATTTTCAAAGATAATGATGGGAAGGAAAGAGTATCTCAGGCAAAGTAAACAGTATATACAGAGGCCACATGTGAGAAGAGACATAGATGAAAAGATGGTCCTAGCCCACTGAAACCATTGAGAACTGTCTATTTCCCATCAGTGGTGGGTCTATTGACTTATTGGATATTTCAGTTAATGTATATAGAAACTTCTGAGATGCTAATGTAAATAATGAATTCTTAGACCCATACTGCACATAAGAATCATCCTCAACTCTTTTTACTTCTCAAAAAATCTGAGAACAACACAGTGCATTTCTCAGTGTTTGATGGTCCCACATCAGTATCTGCAGTAGAAACCCCCATGATGAATAGAGACCCTGGTCCTGAGTATAGCTGAAACACTCTAGGTGGCAGGAATGATTCCTAGTGGTGATTAAAAATAAAAGTGCATAGAGGACTCTAAACTTTCACCTTACAGTGTAATGATTTTAAGTTGCTTTACTGGATAAACAACAATAGCAATAAAAAAACAAGCGCAGTATTGTTATAAATTTGAAGCAACCTTAACAGGCAAAGGGTGTGCTTCTCTAAGTGCTTTCAGAGAGAAAGGTTGCAAATAAATCACTACAAAACATCAACTTCATTTGGGGTAAATAATTTCTAGCATTTAAGTGGTCTACATTTAAGTGGGCCATCTCACGTGTTTTACCAGGACTACATTTTTTAACTAACTTATCTTAAAACATTCAACTGAAAGTGGATAATTTATGAAAACTCTAGAGAAGTAGGTGATCATGTTGAAAATCAGAGGGCTGGATACCAAGACTAAGTTTTCTTATTCTTTCGGTTCCATCCTCATGTCTCAAAAAAGGTAACCCTGTTTGGGTCGAGATGTCCTAGAATTCTGAGGCAAGCTTGGGGATTAGTCAAGTTGGATTTGTTTGATGGCTGCAGTTATGGAAACCACCCAGATCAAAAAATATGTATATTTAAGGAAGAAGCTGAAATAAAAACTCAGGTATCAATTCCAAGGACCAGAGAACACACATATAAGTCATCCAGATAAAAACTAGGTAACCAAATGAGAACAAGGGGCTAATATAGAACATAGGAGACAGAAACTAAAGGAACTCTCCAAGCTGAGAAATGCAGCTAGTTTTAATAGAGCAGACACAACATTCAGCACTAAAAGGAAAGCACTGCTAAGAATGCTAACTGGGATCCATCACTGGTGGGCTTTCAACAGACTGCACTTCGACAACAGGCCATCAATATGGAGTTTTAGAAGAAACAGCCATAGTTACGAAAAAATTGGTACTTTTGGTACTTATTTCATATTTTATATGAAGTAGGAAAGCTTACTGAACAATTACACACCATATAACACAGTATCCTTTTCACAAAAAAAAAAAAAACAAAAACGGAAAAATACTTCTTTAATTCTCAGAATTAATAGCAATATTCTCCCAAGCAGCTCATTATTTCAACTTACTGATACTATGATCCTTGAACTGATAGTATTTCCTTCCTTGTTTTGACTGATAGCAAGTTCAGAGCCAAATATGTGACTTACTTCTAGCAATTACTGAGGAACCAATGGCATGCATTTTTGCTTCCATGTGTTATACTATTTTCATACTTTTACTATTCTCTTCCCTTTGATGTCTTCATTTTACCTTATTGTACTGCAGTTTTAAGACACAATCCTTTGCTTTTGGGGGAGAACAGTGGGATACAAATAAAATGTGTTCACCTAATACGTCAAAAATGTTATTTTTTTACCAAAGGAGAAAATATATGACTTTTGCTAATTAAAATAGCAACATATACTCATTTTAAAGAAAATCAGAGAAAAAAAGATAAAACAGTATATCAAAGTCCTCTCTTAAATATCTTTTCTTCTCACACCTATTACACTTTAGTGCATTTTCTAATATAGTAATGTTATGTGTAATACAATAATATTATATATATGTAACCTGTACCATAATACGCATATACACATATTTATAAACATAGGCACACACATATATAGAAATTACCACATATGTGTAAATATAGTAGGCATGAATATAGAAGTAAATGCTTCCATATTCTGTGATCTAGTCTAAATTATTTTTTACATACTCCTAGAGTTTATAATTACATTTCAACATATGTAGATATCTTTTATTCTTTATCTAGTAGTCCTTTATAGTAGATATGACATGATTTATTTTACCAATTCTCTATTAAAAGATATTTAGGTATTTTCTAGATATTTACTATTATATACAATATTGCAATATAATACTTCTCCACTCACTTATTCAATGATAGTCTAAGTCTTGGTTCCTAACCTGGAATTACAGGGTCAAAGGTATGCACATGTAATATTTTGGTACATATTATTTGCATATCCACCAAGATTTCCTTTATTTACACTCTCCATTTAAATACACACACACACACACACACACACACACACACACACACACACACACACACATGAAAGTGCCAACTTCTCTACACCTTCTCCAATTCTTTTGAATTAGTCACCTTTTAATATTTTTCCAAAATTATAGATAAAAAAAATTGAATTACCTTACTGTTTTAATTTTTACTTTTGCCTGTCCATAAGGTAGACAATATTTTTATATGCATATTGAATTTTTGAATTGCCTATGTTCTTTGTCTGTTTTTATTGTTTTTAGTATTTTATTATTGATGTCCAGTGCTTTCCATTATGGTGTGAGGTAAGGATCTTATTTTAATAAACTAATAAACATTATATTTAAATAATTTATCCTAGTCTCACTGAGTTGGAATACTGCCCTTAGTAAAACCTAAATTTTCATATATAGAGGTTTCATGTTTCACTCTTTATTCAGTTCCAACAAAATATCAGTTTATTCCCAAATTAATATCGTACTGAGTTAAAAGACTGTATGATATGTTCTGATATCTTAGGGAGGAAAAATATCTTCTTTATTTTTCCTTTTTCAAAATGTTCTTTATTATTCTTATACATATATTATATCAAATTTTAAGTCAATTAATTCTCACAGAAAATATGTCATTTTAAAATAAGATTGTAGTCTTCTGTGTCAGAAATGTTGCATGTTTCTAAAATTCCACTTCATATTACTTACTTTCAGCATTCCACTGAAAATATTACTCCATTGGTACACAACATTCTCAAAATTGTTCCCTTAGTGAATTAGCCAATGATTTAGTTCACTTAAACAGGACTTCCTGAGAATCTAATAAATGCTCTCCCCAGAAAGCACACCTACCTTGAAATGTAATGGATCCTTTAAAGCCAAATAACGCAAAGTTAGAAATTTATCATGTAAAGAAATCTAAGTAAAAGATACTTTATTCCATCAAAATTATTTTCATTCTGATATTATTTTCTTACAAGATGGATCCAAACTGCTATCTTTTTTTTTATAATCATAATTTCCCTCTGTCTTCATATTCTTAGTCAAATGATGGTCTTCTTATTTGATACCAACCACAGTGGGATGAAAAGATAACCAGAAGGCTCAAGCCTGAGTTCTATCTCGGAACATTTATATCTGTCTATATCTCTGAGAGTCAATATTCCTTTGGATCACCTACAAAATAAGCAAAATATCATTGGCTCTGTTTATTTCACAGAGATTATTAAGAACTCAGATATATCCTGTATGAGAGCACAAACTGAAAAGACAAGGTTTCATTATTATTATTTCCATTTAAAAGCTCATCATTTATTAAGGACCTATATAAACTGCAAGATACTAAATGTACTTAATGGGGAAGACAGATATAAAATTGCAACTGGTAACTGCTAGAGTATGTATGTATATATATGTGTGTATGTGTGTGTGTGTATGTGTATGTGTATATATATATATATATATATATATATATATATATATATATATATATATATATACACACACAAAATGCATTATGAAAGCCCAGAAGAAAAAGAATATTCCTCTGTTTGTAAGGCTATCCACAAAAGTGGTAATATATGAACTAAGTTTTAAAAGATTTCGAAGTTTTCCAAATAGGTAAGGATGGTGTGGCATAGGTAGAACATAGGGAAAGCAGTCTAGAAAGAAGAAACAGTTTCAGAAAGACAGAGAGCTCAGCACATGGCAAAAGTTGCATTTGGTGATTTCACGGGGTTTATTGAAAGGGATGAGACAAGAGACTGGACTAACATTTTGAAGTCAGACTAAGAAATTTAGATTTTATCTTGCAGGCAAAAATAAATCATTCAAGGCTTTCTGACAAGGGGATGATAAGATTGGGTAGCCTGGAGTGCAAAATAACTGGGTGTCAGGAGAGATTGGAGCTGGAGACCACTTAGAAGGCTATCACAACTGTTTAGAAGATGGATATTAAGACGTGAACTAGGGAAGAGGCAAAGAGAAAATACAAGAGATATTTCTGGATAGAATCAAATGATGTTGGGAAAGAAGAGCATAAGGATTCCGCTGGCTTGACACTACTAGATGAATGGTGATACTACACACTGACACTGATTAATACAGTGACTATAAATGCTTACTTAGATGACAAAGCATATTTTATTTCTCATTTAATGTCTAAAGTGGTACGGTGAGGGTCATGGTGATGGTGATGGTGGTATGTACATACGGGTCAAATTAATTTAGCGGATCAATTTTTAAAAAATAACATGAACTACCCTCAGGTTTGGGAAAGATTAGATTTCCTATTTTTAAATATAGAAAAATGTTCCTCATGGTAAAAATAACCACATCTTTTGAAATATAATATAGTGCTATTTGATATAATCTCTTAGCAACATTGCTGCTATGCATGAGGACTAGCAGCATTCATATTGTAGATTCATGTACTGTATATTTTTAAACTTGCAGGTAGATGGATAATAAGTTGTGAAAGAGACATAATTTTACCAATGTTAGACTTGAGGCCTTTAACTATCAAAAGTTGCTAACAGAGTTTCGTCTTTTTACATTATTATTCTATATGATATCCATATGATATCTTCCCAAGATATCCTTTTAAATCCACATTATAGCTTAGAGGTAGAAATTAGTGACAAAACTCATCATTGTATGCCTGTGTAAGTATGAATGTATCCAAGTCGGTAAAAGAAAAAAAAATTTTTTTCTGAAGTAGTCTCTCTCACCAATTTAAATACCCCATTTATTCAAAAATGCTTTTGAAAAGTAATTTTCAAACTTTTGGCTTCAGGCTATAGCCTGGAAGACAGGGACAGTAATTGTTAAAATACAGATGCAATGAGAAATGTAAAGTAATTGTCAGGAGATATGGAATCTACAAATTGTAGTTCTCTTTCTGTCGGTAAACTATTGTGTTAAGTAAATTAATCCCTCAGAACATATGTTTCCAAGTATAAAAGATCAGCAGTGGTGGGATAAGTTAGTTTAAATATGTCTCTATATCTTGACATTCAGTGTGTTAATACAGTTTCAGATAAATGTATCTTGTGAACATAGTTGGCTATTTCCTTGTTATTCCTCCATAAGTGGGCAACTAAACCAAGATGGTCCAAATCAAAACAAGAAAAGGGCTTATGTATATACCACGCTTGGAAAATAGGTTCTTATCTCTCCCTTCTACCTTCTCCCTCCCCCAATTTTCCACCCTCATAAAACACGGAAGGTACATAATTTCAGAATAAAAAATGTAAGAAGGGGATGGGTCCATGATATTTCTCTTCTGATGCAACAGTGTCTCAGGACACACAGAAATGATAAAATCAGTAATAAAATGGACTTTTAAAAAAGTAGTATGGTAATATGCAGGAAATGTAAAACCATGAATTTTGACATAATTTTTCTATGTAAATATCTTTAATGGACTTATCTATTAAAACTTAAAGGTGGCACACTTATTTCAGTTATCTAATATTTTTTTTTTAAGTTACTGTCCTAAAATCCAACGTCTTAGATTCTTTCATGTAGACAGTTTAAATGACCAAGTTGTCAATCAGTTATTTTGGTGATGTGAAACTCAAATTTTGCATATGAACATAGATTACCACTTCATCCTCTAATGGATAAAAATACATTAAAAATATTTGATAAAATCAATAAAAAACAATGGAGAAATGTTTTTATAACCCAGAAAAGTAAAAGTCTTAATTATTTTAGTATTTAAATATTACAATATAATTAATCTCTTCTTTCATTTAACATATTATGTTAGTGTATTTAAAAGGTGAATGTCAAATAAATGTTTTACAATATACCTGGGATTTATACTAAGTGCAATTTGTACTGAATGCTCTTTTCCTTGTAAAATGCCTAAGTCAAATGTCACCTTCTTGATAGTGACACCTCTGTCATCTAGAATGTTTTTATAGTACCTAAGGAATAATCTATGCTATTTAAATTTCCAACTTAATTTTTTAAATTAAATTAAAAAAAAAAAAAACAGTTCACCTATTTCTCCACCTACCCTCTCTTCCTCCAGCAACCATCAATTTCATTGTATATATGACTTGTTTTATTTTCATTTTTGTTTTTGCTTTGTTTCTGTATCTGTAAGCTTGGGGTTTAGTGTTTTGTTTTGTTTTTTCTGTTTTGTTAGATTCACATATAAGTGAAATCATACGGTATTTGTCTTTCTCAGTCTGACTTATTTCTTGATCATCCATCCATCCATCCACCCACCCACCCACCCATCCATCCGGCTTTTTTCAGAGACATTAAATTTACATTTTAAGCCCTTCATTTGGATGGTGGCACACTTGTACCACATACACATACACACACACTTTGCATGTCTCACACTTTTGTTTCCTTTTAGAAGATCATTGAAAACGATGTGCAGTATTCTGATTAGCTTTTATTCTCTAAGCACTCATATTTATTATTATATTATATTATATTAATTATATTATATTATATTATATTATATTATATTATATTATATTATATGGATTGTACAAAGTCAACAAATACAATAGAGGTTTGCCTGATGGTTAACACCATGTAACAGCTGGGATTTCCAAATTTAAAAGTAAAGGTTAAGATCTCTCATTGCTTTCAGAGTCTATGCTGTCATTAAAAATATATAGAGAGATTTAATCCATATCTCAGTTTTGGTTCATTTGAACTTTACGTCCTGTGGTATCAATTAATATAAACTTCACATTTGGTTTTATATATCTCTTGATGCTATCTACATGCTTAGATTCTGCACTCCTTTATTACAGGAGTTCCCATTGCCTTTGTTGAGGCAGGAGACCTGGATTTCAGTCTCAGCTCTGGCACTCACAGTTGATGTGCTACCAAACAAGTTACTCGCATTCTTTAGGGCTCGCTGTTCTTAACTATAAAATGGAGGTAATATCATTTCATCTCAGTGTTGTTAAAGGGTTCAAATAAGTATGAATTTTTTGATAATTTTAAAGCGTTGCTACCATTCTCTTTAAAAAATGAAATACCCATGCATGCCTTAAAAAACAAATTTGCAAAAACAACTCTATTAAGGAAAAATTTGACATGAAATGTAGGAGTATTTGGGAAAGACATAAGTAATGTAAAGAATTTTAAGGCCAAGTAAGCTTAAATGGAATAACAACGATTTATCAGATAAGCCATAGTGGAAGCTAGGTGTAAATATTATACATCTCAGTTTTCTGTGAACCATTCAAATAACAAACTTCGAATAGAACAATTAATCAGTGTAGAGCACACAGCAAAAAATAAATTCAAATCATGTGATACCTCTATTCCAATTATCTTATTTTCCCCCTTTACCCATTCAAATACATTGTGTTTTATTTTAAATGAAGTTAATTAAGAGACACCACAAAGTTGGCCAACTCATAGATTAAATCAAAACTCTTTTTCTTACTTAAGGTTCTTACTTATTTATTAAGGGCTCAGCCTCACATAGTTTTTTATTAATAGATCAAATATACAAAGTACCATGCTTGCCGTATTCCACCATTGGAGACCCACATACATAGTGTTCAACCCACTTCTTCAACAAAGGGTAAAACTGGATGCAGGCGTTAGCACTCTGGGCTGTAAAAATGAAACTTGCATGTTAATTTATGAATGTCTGCAAATTATAATAATATTCAATTAATCTGGATTGATATTAACTACAATCCTCATTCTTTGTATCTAACAGGTACAATGATCTCACCATGAAACATGTCCAGGATCAAGGAGTGCAAAGAAGGCAAAGGGTGTGAGAAGCATGTGTACAAGGGTTGGGGTATTCTATTTGGCTGAATTTCATTTGACCATAGTGTATATAACACAAAGAAATACAGGCTCATAAAAAACTGAAAAGAGGAGAAAAAAAGGAAAGGAAAGGAAAGGAAAGGAAAGGAAAGGAAAGGAAAGGAAAGGAAAGGAAAGGAAAGGAAAGAGGAGAGGA